>CM020025.1:38542854-48542854 GCA_009769605.1 Bucorvus abyssinicus
GCCTGAGATGGCGAAACCCACCCACCTCCAATGGAAAGAGCAGCTTATTTTTGCTGTGCCTTATTGCTGGCCCTTGGCTGACTCCCACGGGTACATTACTACATCGCCACAGCTCCAGTGCCCCACGTAAAGCTGCTGCGTAGTTTCTGTTTAACTTCTCAGTTGTCTTATCCAGACACAAAACCACACTTGGAAGAAAAATAAGTGTTATGGTTGCCCAGTGCACTGGGCAAAGATCAAAGACAAAGTGGACTTTTAATCTGCCTCCTTTTGTAAGAGGAGAACCTGTGTAACTCCTGGAGTCTTTTGATTTTTTCTCAGTTAAACCTTAAATTTTGTTTTCATTCAAATTTTCAGATACATGTCAAACAGTACGCTTTAATAACAAGTTGGTTTTATAATGGTACATACTAATTGACATAGATAAAATACGTATTTCCAGAGCACTTATATTAGTGTAATATAAACAAGATTCAGGTCGTTGCAGTATATGTTTATATACTCCAGTGCTGATGTAAGAGCACTCAGCCAGCATCTCAGATTCTGCAAAAAACTACCCTGAAAATAAGACTTTGTATGACTGTTTCTGTAGAAACCACAAACCAGCTGAGTATTTTGGCTCAAATTTATCCCAGTATAAGTGGGTGCATCTGTCAGTGATTTTACCAGGACTTTTATCTCTTTCCAGCAAGGATTAATTCGTTCTGGACGTAGCTATGTAAATGAATTATGTCTTGCTTCTTGCATCCTACAAACCCTTATACTGGCTTTTTTACGCTTGTCCGCTGCATCCCATGGTTTATTTTTTTCTAATGGTATGACACCTGCTAAGTATACACAAAATTTAAGGCTATTTTTTCATAAAGTAGATTTAACAAGAACAAAAAGTAGATTTTTCATTCTAGGAAGCCTTTAAAACAATGACTTTAAACACTACAGTTTACAGCAAGATCCCTCTGGGGCTTGGAGCATTCTGCAGTGCCATTTAACACACCAGTTGTTCCATGAAATAACTAGAAAGGCCAGGAAATGATCTTCTGTGTTACTGTAAGTGGATGTATTATTTATGGAAATGAATGACCATGCCAGAGTTTAGTCCTTCTGCTCTGTAAATCCCACTCCAGGACAGAATATAAGTATGAAGTGCTGTTTTCCTCACTGACTTTTTTTTCCCTAAAACAATGATATTATGGGAGGGAGTGGGTTGAGCTCCAGCTATTGGGTGTTCCCGGCGTGAGCTGGAGGCTCCACGCAGTCCAGGCCAGAGCACTGGAGGACTTTTGCTCACCAGACCTTGCTAATACGGGTTTACTGGGGTTCACACACTCAGTTTTGCTTTGGAGTTGTAAAGGGGAAACACCAGAGTCTCCCTTGACCTTGTTCCTTTTGGGGCTCACAAGGATGTTGATCAGCGCTGGGTGCCTAGGGCCTTTGGTGCAGTAGTCTGGGTGGCTAGGCTGGTTTGATCCAGTGCAGGAACTGGAAAGCCGGAGGGCAGTGTTGGGCCATAAGTCAGCCTGATGCTGTTTCTCTCTAGTAAATTCACTATTGCCTGCCGCAGAAGTCTTGAATTCAAAGGGCAATACTTAAAAAAAGGCAAACCGATCCCATCTCAATCAGTGCATGGCATACAGTTTCTCGTAGACTGCAGAAGACTGTCCAGCTTGCCTCACATAAGCTTCACGATTGGACACCATGAGTACAAGCTGACAGCAGAGCAATACGTCGTAAAGGTGCGTATCCATAGCCTCTCCACTCCCTGTTCCCTGCTCCTTGCTTCCTGAGCTGGGGCTGGAGCAGGCGGCCACAAGGACACATGCTTTCCCTTCCAGGAGACTATTGACGACCAAACCTTCTGCATGAGCGGCTTTCAGTCTCTCGACATCCCCACTCGCGCCGGCCCACTCTGGATTTTAGGAGATGTCTTTATGTCTGAGTTTTACTGCATTTTTGACCGTGGGAATGACAGAGTGGGATTTGCAAAAGCTGCTCACAGGAAGGATTACCACTGAGTTGCAATAGCATTTATTCTGCCTTAACCCAAATGTTAATATAATGATCTTCAACAAGTGTGAAGAAGAGCTTTAACAGAAACTCTGGACCTAAATGCAGTTGTGTTCTAAGGGTTTTAGGGTGATCCTTGTTCCACATAATATAGTTTGGTTAAATATCTATAAGTTTACAACTGAGAAACAATTTTTACTGAACACCACAGTTCTCAGGGTGAAGTGAAAACAGCTCAGCACTCAGATTTGCAAAAGAGCAGGAAGGATAAAAGTGCTGAACAGTGCCAGGCTGACAAGACAGCAGTTACGAGTTGGGGAAACTAATCCACGTCTAATCTGGTGTGGATATCCTTTTTTCTTCTTGTGTGCTATTTTCCACCTCATTTCCTCCTGACTTCCTTTTCCTCATTCTTTTCCATGGTTGGGGTTTTGTCCAACCTTATTTCTTTAATGCCATGTAAGTTCTCTGTATATGGGCTTGCTCCAAACAGTTTATATAAAGAGAAATTTGACCGATGCCTGTGACCATGACATTTCCACTACTGTTCCTTGCACACAATTTCCTGCTCCTTACACCATCTCTCAGACCTGCTTTTTCCCTTGGGTTCATTCTTGCCTGACACTTTTTTCCTCTTTTGGGTCTTGGTGTTTCAAGTCCCTGTCTTAGGTCAGACGCTGCGTCTGACACCCCTGGCAGTGCGGGCAGCTGGGAGCAGCGTTTAGTCGCATTACAAAACCTAGACTGCAGCCCTTGCAAAGGGAGCTGCAAAGGGGTACTGCAATGTCGCTGCATCTCAGATGAGTTACGAGACTAACACACCAGCACTAAACATCTCCTGTCCCTTGCGTGGCCACTTCTTGTCAGCAGTGGCAGCAGATTCAGCACCGGCAGATGTGTGAAACAGCCCCAGGTAGCTGTGCTGATTTGGCAAAACAGGATTCCCTGAAATGATACACACTGGAGTATTTGTTTGGATTGCTAAAGCTGACACTGCCCCTGTACAAGTGAATAAAACTTAACCAAGCAAAATCTGCTTTGGACTTCACGCTGTTTGAGCCTCATTTTATGTTTTCTTACAGCAGTTTCTGTCTGGCAAGTCTGGAGAGGAGAGGGAGGAGATGGTGCAAACAGCACTTGAAAATCCACGTTGCTCTGTGGCCTGGAAGGGAGCGACTGAATGTGTTGAAGTGTTGGGGCTGCTTGTATCTCCCTAAAGCTGAAAAATGTCTGCAGCCCCAGCCCTGGGCACCAGGCACCTCCCAGACAGGGCAAGGCCATGGGGAGCTGGAGACTGGCCCTGCTGCAGCGTCACTGGGACACGGGCTGGTGGCCTCAGGGGGCTTGCTGCTGATGCCTGTCTGGATGTGCTCAGCACAGCCCACATGCAACATCGGTTACTGGCCTTGGCACTGTTACGATTGCAGCCCCTTAGGTCTGAAGGCTTCAGTTGTAAGACTTGGTAAGTGTTACTAAATCATGACAGTTTGCCTGCAGGTATCTCTGAAATACCGATCTGGCCTTCCAGTATGAGATACTCCCTCTCCCTGCTGCATATTTTCACGGCTCTATTTGCAGCCACGTTGTGTTGCACGTTTGGCATCCAGGCTGTCAACCTCTAGCCATGGGGACTCTGCTGCCAGTTACTTCTTTTTGTAGACAAGATTGAGCTGTACGAAGGTACCATGTATTTCAGGCCAATCTTGTGTGTTGCCCCTTCAGCCATATCACTGTTAAAGAACAGAGTGATCATGAGCAAACTTATTTGTCTAGAAAATGTAATTTGTTTGGTTGTAAACCAAGACAAACAAACATCTATAAAGCTCTATAACTCATTTAACAGCAGGAAATTTTGTTTTCTCTACCATGAAGCAGACTTAACACTCTGCTACATTTCCATTATTTCTAAAATACGTTTATGTTCCTCAAACATGAGCTTGCAGTCAGAGTTAGAAATGTGTTATTTATGACAGAGGATTTTAAGGATGGTGGGACATGTCCCTGCAGCTGGTCAGTCCCTGCATAAACATGGGCTTGGCTCTATGAATTCCAGCGCAGAGCATGAACAT
The DNA here is from genome assembly GCA_009769605.1 of Bucorvus abyssinicus. Taxonomy (NCBI): domain Eukaryota; kingdom Metazoa; phylum Chordata; class Aves; order Bucerotiformes; family Bucorvidae; genus Bucorvus; species Bucorvus abyssinicus. Next base: position 38,546,928 of record CM020025.1, read on the forward strand.
ATCCTAGAAATAGGTGGAAAGTCAGGCAGTGCATGCAGGGACCAGCCCTCACTTTGTTCTGATACATCTCATCCTGCTCAAGATTAACACCATTTGATGGGAGCAAGCTGCTATTCCAACCTATTTGTTTATCCTGGCCCTATTCTCTCCTCAGTCTTTTCCAGCTTTGCCAGCTTCCCTAGGTCTGCCTCACTGTTTCTGGTAGACATCAAGCTGACTTCTGTGGTAGGTCAAACCTTTGCCAGAAGTGCTTCTTGACAGTTTAGTACAGTCAAGACGACCGTGTTCCTCAAAGTGCCTTTATTCATGCAATAATTCGATGTTGTTTATACTGGTGAACATGAATTGTAAATTGTTGGGTTTGCTAAAATAGTCCATTTACCATGATAAGGCAAATAGTTTGCTGAGAGAAGTGCCTAAGAGAGCACGTAATCCCCAAAGATAATTTAATACAAATCAGAGCCCACAGATGTTTGCAAAAGTGAGATAACAGACTAAACGAGGAGAGGAATTTTTTCTGGTAACTCATCCTAGCACTAGCTTCTGTACAAGCAATGAGCAGAGTATTACAGCTAACCTGGAGCTGGCTCACTATGTGTGAAAAGCTACTTGTATATCACAGATTACATTGTGGATTTTCAGAGCTGCCATTCCTAATTTAACATGCGTCTACTTGTCTAATAGGCACATTTGTGGGACTTCACTGAAGCTTTTATCTACCTAATGGCTATTGTGTGGCCACCCTTAGCCCCACTGACGAATGAACACAGTTGTTGGGCCAGGGAGTGCTGGTAGAGTGAGTGGGAGAGGTAGCAAAATCATTGTTCATGAGATGCAAAATGTCCTTGTGGAAAACAGCAGTGTGTTTTCTAGGTAGTGGCCAATCTGAGAAGATGATGGAAGATGAGCAGAGCCAGACGATGAGAAGCTGGGAAGACTTTTTCAGGCATAGCAGTGCTGGGATGAAAGATAATGATGTCTGGGTTGGGGAGGATGAGCATTTTGCTCCAATACCTTAAGCCCTGGTGAAGCCCCCATAATTTTCTGGGTCTCCCCCTCTCTCTGTTCTTCCCAGCCCCTGAGCTACTCAGTCTTCTCCTTGTCTAGGGATACCACCTACTTGGATACTCACCTGTGGGGGAATGCTGGCATCGCGCTCTGGACTGCGTTCGTGTAGATGTGGGTAAGAGCTAAAAAGAAAAAGCCGCGGCTGCTTTTAGGACCTGCTTTGAGAATTCTTGCAGGAGCACCAGCTGAAAGGCTAGTTTTCTACCAGGAGGTTTAGGGAGGTGGCTTGGCCATCCCTGGAGAGGAGGTGCCACCTAATGCTGTCTCGGGTTTGGGTTAACAGAGAATGTGTGTTGAACATGCGTAGAAAGGGAGGAAGGAAGTGGAGAACAATTTTTGCTAGCAGTCCTGGGCCATTTGGTTGTTTCCCTGGGATGACTGCAGCCTTTGTGTGTCCAGCTGAAGTTCTCTGCAAGAATGGAGCACTTAGCTCAGTTACTTCTGCAGCTCCATCACCTCTTGAGAGAGTGACACAGCCGTATCATCACCTGAGAACCAGTGTTTTACAATAACGAGCCACTCAGTATACAACATACGTGCTCCAAGGAGTAGAGACCAAGGCTCAGACCTCCCATGCCCAGCTCATCAGCAGTTTTGGCTCTTCCATTTTTCTTAATGAAGTTAAACATTCAATCCTTTTATTTTTCCACTCTATAGTGGCATAGGTTCAGCAGGAGTAGGCAGGCTTTTGCTCCACAGAAGTGAGGAGCCTGATTTTTAAAGCGTTCCTCCAGGCAGTTAGAGAAGGTGGGCTGAATATCTCCAGGCTGAGGAGGTAATTGAGCCCACATCTCCCCTTCTAGCCACTTGAGTAGAAATCAAAACTGTTGGTTTGAGGCTGAGGAGGTAATTGAGCCCACATCTCCCCTTCTAGCCTCTTGAGTAGAAATCAAAACTGTTGGTGGGTCTTAAAAGGGTGTCATGGACCTTAATCAGAAGGAGCGGCCAAAGTTAACAGTGTTCAGGGTGGATCCAAAGTGGACGAAGCCACCTCTGCTCTTCTGATATCTTAGTGTTTCCTCTAGGTGAGCCTACTCAGCTCACTGCCATGTGCATTAGCTAGTTTGCATCCACTCCCGAGGCTCCCAGTTCTCCCCATAAATGTTTTGCCCCAGGGTCACAGATTTCAAGCCAGCAACCAAGTGGCTTAAAGCACGTCACCACAATGCCTCCTATTTAGGGGCCCAAATCCTCTGTTGGATCTTGCTTAGGACTTGTCTGAGCATTTTTTCTGCTCTTCTGCACTTTCAGCAAATCTGTGTGAGAACCACTTTCCAGAGAAGACAAGTTCAGTCACACACAGGGGAAGCATGGTCAAAGTTTTTTTCACTTTTCTCATTAGAAAATTCTACTATGGCTGTTTCTTTACTATCCAGATTTTCCCATAAGTGCTGCATCTCGAATGTCTCTGGAGCATCAGCAGAAGTAACATTTTTTCCATCACTGAAGGTCCTTTGTTGTGAAGCTGTCCCAGAATCTGTTAGTGTTGCAGTGTCAGTGTTTGACACTGTACTATGAGTATGGAAGCTCGGTAAACTCCATCGTTGAAGGTTTTTTTCACGATCTGTTATGAAACCTGCTATGTTACTACCATGGGGTTCATGTTTGGGCTCCCCTATCACAGTAGGAAGTGACTGATGCACCCCAGAGCCTAGGAGGTATGTAGTTTCTGGGGGGAAAAAAGGATGGTCCAGAAGAGTCACATTTGCCTCCGCTAGGCTCCTTTGGATCTTCTCTTCTGGCATGCTTGTGGGACGCTCTGTTTGCAAATCTGGTTTGCCCAGCACATCAGGTGCTTTCTCCTTGGCTTCAGAGATGATGACCTCAGGAACTGGCTTGTTTGTCTCAGATGAAGTGTCGCTGTCGCTGAAATGTGCCTCATTCCTTGAGGTTTCAGTTATGGGTCCTAGATCTCGGCTACTATGAAATCTCTTGCTTCGGTCAGCTGCTTCATGTTTCTTCTTGAAGCTCGAGGTAGAGTGTCTCCCTCTTGTGTGCATTTCCTGCAACCGTCTGATATGCCCCTTTTCATCTGCTGGGAAAAACACCGAATTCTCACTTGTCTGCCGACTGTAGCGCCGGTGAGCTGGGGACGGAGGGCCCTCATGGACGCTGAGAAATCTCTTGACTCTTCTCAGCACTGAACGTTGTCTTCGGTGTTTTTCCTCTTCCCAGGGCCACTCTTCCCCATAGAGGAATTCGGTATCAGCCAGCCTGCCAAATAGAGCCAGGTAATAGGTGAAGCGTGCACACTTATCTGCATGCACATATATCCTACTGTCTCAGCAGGAAGTCATAGGAACCCAGGCCTTAGTGTGTCTCCAAGGAAGGGTATGGAAGAGGTGAAAAAGGGGTGAGGGTGCCAGGAAATAGTGCCTGTGCCTTTGGACCAGCCAGATCACACAGAAAGCTCTCCACATCCAGGTGTCTCTTCTCCTGAGGAGCAGGCTGGAACTGCATCCAGCCAGGAATCTGGCACCATTTCGTGTTTGGGCTGCAGCCTTCTGGGGCAGCTTCACATGGTTGGGCTTGTGCTTAGACTTAGGGAAAGGGGAGACAGAAACCCGGCTTGGTGCTGTGGATACTTTTTCAGGAGAATCCTCTGGGCAGAAACAACAACAGTGAAAAAGCTACTCCTGGAAGCAGAGTGAGATGGTTTCAAAAAAATGTTGGAATTACTCAGGTGGCCAAATCTCCCTTACTTCTGGGGCACAACAGTGTGTCTGAAAATCCCACCTGCACCTGGTACTCTTCTCCTGCCCAGCTTTGGTGGTTCATGAGAACAACTATTGCTGCATCTGCCAGGCAATTCAGTACATGTTACGGACTCAGTGCATCCCAGAAGACAAGACAAACTGCCCCAGTTACCTGTCCTAAGGGCAAGGATGACAAAGGGGCCTGGGCCAAATCTGAGGTGAGGAGCATAGGGAGGCAACACTATTCTAGAGGGACAGTGGAAATTTATCCAGCTTTTGTGAAGATCATAGAATAATTGAACGCTTTGGGTTGGAAGGGACCTTTAAAGGTCATCTTGTCCAACCCCCCTACAGTGAGCAGGGACATCTTCAACTAGATCAGGTCGCTCAGAGCTCCTTCCAACCTGACCTTGAATGTTTCCAGGGATGGGGCATCTACCACTTCTCTGGGCAACCTGTGTCAGATGTCGGCTTGAGGGGACTGGAGAAGACTTTGGATTTGGGCTCAAGTTTTATAAATTTGCTTTGGACTTGGATGAATCTTTAGACCTTATTTTTGAAGTCTGCATAAGAACTACCCAGAGAGATGAACAGAGAAACAATCAGAGGACAAAGTAATTAATAAAAATCAACATATCAGAACTGTTTGCATTTCACAGGGACTAACATGAAGCTATTTTTCTTTCAGACACACCCCCCTTTCATTTTTTCTGTGAAGTGCTTCTTATTAAAAATTTGTTTGCAGACTTAATAATGTTCTTTGCCACTTCTTTCCCCTATCACTTGCAGTAAAATAAATCATATTCTATGTGTTTTTCTTCTTTATTTTTTCACTTTCTTCTCTACTTTTCTTTTGGCCATTTCAGTTTTTCCAGAAGGAAATAAATTTTGAAAAGGCTGTGTCTGATAAAAGGAATTCACATATATCATTGTTCTTTGCAGTGGAAGGCATGCAAAAATGGAAAAATAAGAGGAATAAAAATGAAAATACACCAATTTCCAGGCCAAATGAAGCAAAAAATTAAGCACATTTTATTTTGATAAAGGCTGGAAAATTTTGGAAAAATGGAAAATTTCCTGAGATAAGTTTCAAAGTTAAAAAAATGGTTACTATAAATTTTTTAAAAAGATTTTCAGATAGAAATGTGTACTCGCCCTGGTATTTGTTCAGGCGTGGTGGTATTTACACTTACTGACCTGTTCTACATTACAGCATGTCACAAGTGTTTAAACTCAACAGCTTCGAAGCTAACTGGCCCATCACTTATTTCTCATATAGATCCTGACAACACGGGACAGTCCTATATCCTCTAAATGTTTACTTATAATGATGGTTCTTGTGTTGATGTCTGCAAATAACTCTGCTTTATCCCTTCACAAAATCTGACCGCTTCAACTTCTTGCCTAGATTATTAGTCAAAGAAAAGTCATGTAACTTTTAAGATAATTTCTCATTTGTCTTCACAAAAATCTGGACTGATTTTAGCCATCATCTGTGAACTAAACAACCAAAGGAACAATAATTCTGCTAACTGTGGGATGTATGAAGAAGCTGTAGTAAATAAAGAATTACTAAGAGAAGTAAGTCACTCTCTTCAGGTGCCATCCTGTGCTCAGAGACAATCAACAAACCCTCCATGCAAACACACTCTATTCATTATACAATTTAAGCTATGGGTCTGCAATCTGTATGAGCATACGGACTTCTGGAGGCATTACCCCACCAACACCAGTCTGTCCACTCCCTTCTAACACCATGTCCCATTCCTATCTTCCCTGCTCACAGTATCATCACAGCCTGCAGCCCTGTGCTGACTGTCAGTCAGTCAGTGTGGGCTGCAGGGGTGGTGATCTTTCTGATGGCATTACGGACCCTTAGCGCCACTCACCCCATTTCAATAGTCGATCCAAGAAATGAAGGAATACAGTAATCAGCAGCTGCTTTTGTGTAGGGCGGCCGGGCAGAGGAATCATTCCAGTAAATATCTTTCTCCATCCTTGGCAAGTTCATATGCATCTCGTCCACCGCCAGAAGGGAGACCTTAGATTTTTTTTGGTATAAATCATGTCACTTTCAACAAAGTACAGTATATGAAATAATGTGCTGTGTACTCCCCGGGCCAACATTTCTTTCAGAAGCGCTTTAAAGTAAGCTGTGTATGCTGGCCTGGGCATTAGGAAGAGACTCGGTATTATAAAATATATCCCCTATGCCCTCCTATACTCATGAAAGAATAAATTTTATTGTAACTTGGGTCTTCTATGCTGCAAAGAGAGTTGCATCAGGTTGAAGTCCTTTGTCTCGCACGATGTAGTGAAACGGACATGTGATCCTCCACATGCTATAAGAAGTCTGCATAGAGTATTAGTTGTGCTCCTTAAAATGCCCAGAGGTCAAAAACCTTTCTGATAGGCTTCATCCACATTTCAAGACATTCAGAATCAAGTATGTGACCATCTGTTCTAGGGCCTCCCAATATATTTTATACAAAGGGCTCTGAGGCACCATAGCACAAGTAGCCTGAAGTGGTGTTAAGCCAGAGAGCATCTTTGGCAGAGTAAAGGCCTTTCCCACTCCTGCGCATACCTGCATTGCTCGCTTTGCTTAATATGCTGGTTTGCCTGCCCTGCCCTTGCTCCCTCTGACACCTGGGCTCTGCTTCGCAGTCTCAGTGGTCCCCAGCAGATATGAGGTCTGACAGCAGCTCAATCCTATGCTTGGCTCTACCTGCAAGGGGAGCAGTGGGTGCCACGGGGACTCTTCATGTCTTTGGGCTCCTTCATGGCACAACAGACCAGGGGGCTGTTTGCGAACTGGGGGTAACTGCAATAAATCTCTACCCTGGCCATCTTGCCACTGAGGACACTGGCTCCTGTGCTGAGCACAGATGCTGCCATGGGTGGCAGCATCACAACATGAATCACGGTATAGGCCCTGCTTATTAGTTCAGGGCCATGCTTGGTCTTTTTGGTATCTTTACTGCCTTTTTTTTTTTTAAAAAAAGGAAGGTCCATATACAACATTGTAATCTCTAGACATTCAGGTTATCAAGACTTGTGGTAATAAATGGCTTTTGGATTTTGCAGGATTGACCTATATTACATGTTTTTACAGACATAAAGTGAGCTTATAGTTTGAGGTCAGCTGTTTGCATGTTTAGACAGTCATCATAAATGCCAAATAACAAAATAAAGATGTATTAGCTTGGAAAAACAAAATCTGGGGATCACAGCCATAGGCACTCCTTCAGGGACAGAATTTGTTTTGCTGACACTTGTTATACCTCAGTATAAGAAATCGCATTAAATGTAATGATAACCCATGGTACAGAAAGCTGGAAGTAAAAATAGCAACAGCAACCTGTAAATTTCTATCGATGCACCAGTTAGTTTCAAAATCATCATCGTCTTCTCCAAATGGGTTAATAAGTTGTTCAGCGACCTGAAAGGAAAATGCGTCCGTGAATAGAGGTTGGCATGCCATGTCAGGGAAAATAGGATTGGATTTTTCTCTCTCTCCCTGCCTGTCACTTGTAATCATAGTTGGAGCTCCTGCACGATGGTTTTGCCAGCCTAGCGAAGGAACAGCTTGCTTTCCTTATAGATTGGTACTTTGTACCCTGTTGGTGCTGTCAATCATGATGGTTGGTGCTGGCCTACTGGGAATTGAGACATGTCTGGGCCACGGTAATTGTCACAGGGCCTTGCCTTACAGTTGTCTTTGGCAGATTTAAGTGAATGGTTTATCAGCTAGAAGCTCTGTTACTGCATTATGGTCTACAATACTCCACCAGCCCACTGGGTCAGTATTCCCAAGCCCTGCAGTTGGAGTACGCTGAAAAAAATACATCTTGTCTCTCCAGCTCAGCCCTCAGCCCCTGCTTCTTTATCGGGGGTGATGCTGATGGCATCCCACTAAAGCTTTTCAGGAAAAGCAGCCCACCAAAATACTTGACTCAGGTGGATGTTCTGCATCATGCTAGTGAAAGCCAAGAGACAGGATCTGAGTTTGTTCTTTACTTCAGCCTGCTGTTTTGGGTCTCTGTACATGAAGTGATTAAAACTGCAGAGGAGAAGCCCATCCTGTGGAGGAGACAACCAAACTGTGAACTCGGGCACCTTTGTGGTGCGGTGCCTTAGCCTGGGAACTAGGCTGGGAAAGAAAACCTCTCTGGCTGCCCATGGCCTTATACAGTCCTGCCCCCATCCCCCAGGAATAAATAAATGGAAAAACAACCAGAAACTGGCCCCCCATCCACATGATCACCAAAGTACATTGTGGGGAGAAAACTCATAGGTACTGGGGGAGAAAAAAAAAGAAGATGAAATAGGAAAATTAAAAAAAAAAGTTGTTTTAGGAAATTCAGGCTATTTCTCTATTTCTCAGGTCTTTGGTACACTGAAGTTAAATATCTTCTCCCCTGCATGCTTTTCTCCTTCTGTTTGTCTTTTTAAACCTGGTTTTGAAGCCGATCACTTCCTTGCTGACCGTCCCAAGCCTCACCGGTTGTCACCAGGGCCACGCACAGGAACAGTGACCAGTCCTTGGTTTAATGCGGATGTGGGTGAAGTAACTGTATAACTGAACAGCCTGTTCATGAACCTCTCTATGGATGGCTATGAGCTAAGTAACTTATAATAGTAAGGCAGTCACTCCCTGGCTATTTATCCCTACGTGCCTCTAGGCTGTACCAGCAGGTGAGCACCTGCTGACTCTCCTAGGCCACCACTTCCCAGGCCAGAGGTGGAAGGCAACAAAGGAACTGCTGAGCAGACTAACATGACAAAAAACATCTGTAAGGCAGGAGGAATGAAAAGGAGACAGGGGTTACCTCTGCTCACATTTGTTGGCCTGGCTTGCGGCATTAAATTTTGGGTATAGCTGGGGAAGAGCTGCAATAGGAATAAGCCAGAATGCAGACTGTATTGTGGCTCTCCAGGGAAGACACTGGATCAGCTCAGTGTAAACCGGGGGATCACTGCCCAAAAATCCACTACAAAACCTGTCACATGAGCTAAAAACTGTGAGCAGGGCTGGGACAGACGGAACAGCAGCGGTGGCATTTTGCTTGGCTGACCTGGTCCTCGCATGCGAGACACGACTTTAGTCTCCAGAAAGGAATGTAGTGCTGGACAACTAAGCCCTGTATTTGGACAGTCCATTTATCTCTGCAATGAAAATTGGGATTTAGAAGTGTCTCACATGATGCGAAACTTTGCCCCTGTATTGTAGGTATAACAAACCAGGCCCGAGGCCAAGGAATGAGCTCAGTTTAGCCATAATTTCTGAGGTATTGCCAAGTTACTGGAAGTCAGTAGCTCAGGGCCCTTTCTGTGTCTGGCAGCCGAAGCATAACACACTCAGCAGGAAACCGGCTGTGACCTTCAAGACAGAAATATCCTGACTCCGGGGCACTGCAGGTTCGGACAAACCTCCGGTCTAAGGAAGCACTGTAGATATTAAATTTGCTTTTTAATATTGCTTCTCCTCACTTTAATTTCCTTATGCAGAAGATTTTTCAGTTACAATGGCATCTCGTACCTGCTGTAGCCAGGAGTTGTCTGGAAGCCCTTAGCCTAACTGGAAGAGATGCTACTAACAGCCTCGATGAAGGGGAAACCATTCCCCCCTCAGAAGCATCAGCAGAGTGGTCAAGAGGAACAGCCTAAAGTTTTGTAACCCACTAGTAAAACTCTGGCAAACATTGCCTAGAGATAAAGCCTCACATTTCTGCAGGAGCAATGTGCTCCTCCTGCCATACCAGCCTTCTTTCCTCTATCTCCTGCTCCCTTCCAGGCTGGTCCCTGTGAAGCAACCCCCTTTTTCCCTCCTCAATTTCCTAGGACACAGGACTAGAGGATATTGCCCTGCAGGCACTTTAGGTTCCCCCACAACCTGCCAGCTCGGTGTGCTGCCTTTTCCACTTCGCCCTTTGGAGTTGGCTGTGGGAAGAGGGCTCTAGAACTGGCCAATTTTTTGTAATTTATATTCTAACAGAAAAGTCAGCTCTAAGTTTCCACCCGTGATTAATAATCCCAAAAGGAAATCTTAATGCATGTAGACCCTAATGTACCAATTCGCTTTTTATTTGAAACTTTTTTCCAGTTAGTCTACTCGCTGCAGAGGAGAGAATTGCCATAAGGTATGTGGCTTAATTACTCAACTATCAGATTGATGGCAATATGTTAACTGGGCAGGCATCAATGGGCTGATGGGTAGCATCCAATTCCTTATATAACTCTTCTTTTTAATGAACATTTTTATGCAGTGGGGTCATAGCCAATATTGGCTCTCACTGTTTTGTAGCCCTCTGGAACTAGAGACCTTTAATTGCCTGCATCCGATTAAGTTAACAGCAGATACTAAAGGCAGGCATTGATCATAAGAAGAGAGCAGTCCCTTTCAGCCCATGCCAGGTCTGCAGCAGTATTTCTCCACCACAGAGTGGAGTGGGAGAAAGGTTTTTTTTTTAATCTTTCATCTGTCATTTTATAGTCTAAGACCTAATTTTGCTGGAGTAATACTCCCTTGGGGAGTTGTGGCTGCACTGGTCCTATTAAAGTAGGCTCTTTCATGTTCCTGACCATTTCTTTCTGTAAGATCTATCAGGTGGAACCACACAACACTTTGGACTGAATTCAGCTTTGGTGTAATTCCATTAATTTTCAGTGACTTTACAGTGTGCCATAAACCTGACACCTTGACTTTAGCTCTGACATCTTCACCAGCCCCCCAGCGAGGGTTCCCCCACAACCCTTCCAGAAGGTTGGTTTACCTTGAGCCATCCTGCGTAGAAGAAGAACTGTAACAGTGTGAAGATTGGAATGTAAATATCTAAGTCATGTCCCTGATACCCTTGGTCAGTATCCAAAAACTGGCGCCCTATCAGGCAGGCAAAGAAAAAAGTATAGACTGCGAGAGTAACAACCTGCAAAGAACAAAACTTCATTGAAATCATGCAATAATACAATCTTATGCATAAGGGAACACAAACCTAAAGGCCTCTGACTGCCTTTTGCCATATAATTTACAAATCTGTAAGGAAGTATTACAAATAGAGAGACCTCAGGAATAATTATGGCGAGGAAGAAGACTCAGGAAACGTAAAAACATTTCAGTGCTTCACTCCCCCTTCCCAAATGCAAGGCCTTCAAAACATCTCTGCATTAAGAATGATTTAAATAGTTAGCCACGATCCTGTGGGAGTCAATGAGTACTTAACAGCTCAGAAACTCTGGCTGAGTCTATGGATGTTTTGCACTAAGCTCCCCTCTTATGGAAATCCTGTTTCGAATTTTGTAAAGGGTAGTAGCTGAGTACCTGGGTATAGACCAGTGGAATTCCAACCCAGTCATAACCAAACAAAAGACTACACCAAGACCGGTACTTATTCATCTCCTATAAGGAAAAAGGAAAAAACAAACCTCAACAAAATAACATTGCATGGGGTTCAATTCTAAATTACAAATATTTCGTTACAGTTCATTTTTGCACAGATAAAAGGACAGGCAGATATGGAAGTGTAGTATATATCAATTGATACCGTAACTATATCCAGCACCTCATTGTCACATTTGAAAATTCACTTAGTTTATGGAGTTGGAATGCTTAATATATTACGTATTTCTTCACAAATTATCTTTTGTTTCTATCTTATTCACAGTCTAGTGATACATGAAAGAGAATATATGATATCATAAAAAGGATGTTTGACCACTTAATTAAATATTCAGGGAGATTATCTTCCCTGAAACTGATATTAAAATCTTCAAAATGTCAAATCATGCTCATTTTTTTTCCTGCGTCAATGGAACAAGTACAAACCTACAGTGACGTTACAATAATTTTTTATTCATGCATTTGTTGCTTCAGGTAATACCTTCCTAGTCATATAAATACAATCCCAGCAAACTGCCACTGTGTGTGCTTGAGTGTACATTGGTACACAGAGAAAACTGGTATAAATCATGAATAAGATAGTTTAGATGACACTGGAGAGCTGAGCACACTAAATCTGATTATGTAAGTGAAAAGCTACCACAGAGCAACTTCAGGTTAGTTTTCTGTAGATTTACTTTTACTACTTACATTCATGAGCGTCTGCAGATCTACACTGTCTCGTATTCTTCCCTCCTTTCGTGCCTTTGATGCCAAATTTCCAAACCAGACAAAGGGAACCCAGTATTTCAGGTGGGGAGACTTAAGGTCATCAAAAATTTTTCTTTCATATCTTGTCATAAAACCTGTTTAGCACCCAACCCAAAAAAAAAAAAAAGATTTATTCTGTGCTTTCAGTGCTACTGATACTATACATTTTGAATATGTTTGAATGTGTTTATGTGATAATTTCAGATTGCTATGCAAAACAATATTTATAGTTGTAGTTAGTAACCTTCTCCCCCCACCCCCCACTTTTTTTAGCTTTTTTTGCCAGGATCGATCTTGCTTGAAAAAACTTCTTTTTGCAATAACTGCCTATGCAAAATCCCTCTTGATCAATATATGCAATAATTTGCTATTACTGTGTTCTGGTATCTGACAGATTGTAGATACATATAATACTAAGAATTGTACAGATTACTCTCTAGTTTCATATTTTACTTCTAGAAAAAAAGGAACTGGATACATCAGTCCAGAAACTATCACTTTACAGCAATGATGGCTTTTAGGAGCATCTCAATGTATGCTGTAAGGGCATCTATGTGACCTTCTGATTCTGATAATTTTTTGGTAAGTCTGCAAAGCAGTAAGCAAGCAACAGAGGATACGAGTGCATGCATGAAACAGAGCTCAACAGAGAGCGTGCCTTCTGCCACTGAAATACTTTCCTGATAGATTGTGTTTCATGTTTTCTTTGGGGTTACGAAGGCATGCAAAGAGATAGAAAAGGACTCATGCACAGAAATCCCACTGCTAACTGGACACAGGGCTAGATGACATGCTGTGGGGCTGCAGGCTGAAGGTACTCTCTGCCTGGCAATTCACCTTGCTGGGGTGCGGGGAGGGTACTACGTCTGCAGAGTTCCCCTGGCCTTGTGAAGCCCGGCTACCCTCCGCCACAAGTAAGTCCAAGGTCAAATAGCAAGGGGAGCTCGGGCTGTGTGTGGCAAAACCTGCACCAGAGCAGCTCTCAGCCTGGGACTGGCATGGGAGCAGCTGGTTTTTGAAACAACACCTCTACTCCCTTGGGTAAGAAAGCTCTGCTCTGCTGTCCTTCTCCCCAGGCTTTAAGAAAAACCTCAGAAAATTCATGAGGGGGAACGTCACATTTTCCTTTGTCCAAATTCTGGATTTTCTGGGATTGGAGCAATCTTCAGGTTTGGATGATCTTAGTTTTTGCTCAGAAGTATGTCACCTACTGGGGTGGGTATAAGGCTTCTTTTGTTGTGTTGACATTAGCTCCAAAACAGGACAAAGTTAGTAACACGGCAGACCCAGAAGAAGTGGCTCAGCCAATCAGTTACAAGTTTGAGTGCTGAAAATTCAATAGGGAATTGAAAGTAGACAGGACTTTTCTTCTAGTCTCCAACGAGTAACTAAGTATTGGCCTGTTGTTGCTAAAGATACATGAAGTAGAAAAAAACAAAACCAAAAACAAACATACAAAAACTCAGCTGTGTTGTGTATAAAAATGTGAATAAGGTAAAAGGAGATTTGTTAAACATGGTGACGTTCTGAAGTATTCTGTTGTTGAGGGAAATGCCACTGTTGTACAGTTACAACAAGTCAACACAGGAGGTTGCAACTACTGAGAAGGAACACAAGCACAGGACAGAAAATTAGAAGATGAAAAGTTCAGCAGCAAGTTCCTGCAGTATCCTGGAATTTGAGAACAGAATAAGTTATAGCTTTTAAAAGGTCCCTGGGCAGTTTGCAGTCAGCTCTCATAATCAACTGCACAGAAACGATCAGGCAATGAGACAACTTGACCTGCTAGTCATGACTCCTGACGCCTAAAAGTCAGACTTCCAGGCTGCCTTTGATTTTTGGCTGGCCAGCCTGTTCATTGCAGGACAGGAAAAGATGTTTCTATCAGGCAGAAACAGACAGACAGACTACCTGAAAATTGACAGTCTGGAGTAAACACTGGATGCAAGACACCTGAGCGGCTCTGGGAAGTCATTATCTGGAAGGACACAGCCTGAGGGGGTCATGAAGAACAGCAAAACTCCAAGGATCAGTTCAGCTCTCCACTGAAACTGGGAAACTTTTTGTTCAGAAAAGCTCAACAAAGCCTCGTTCTTTTAACAGTAACATCCAAATTGTCATTATTTTTAAAGTTAAGGTGTTCATTAATTAAATACTATCTTTGTTATTAATAATATATATTAATTAATTTAGATACTAATAATGCCTCTTAATCTTATCACAGAAAATATTAAACAAGCCTGTATTTCTCTTACTGCTGTTGAAGGTTATGGCAACAATATGCAGTTCAGAACCACTTGCTATTACTGCAGCAGTGAAGAAACACTTTATATTCATCAGAGGGGAAGATAATAAACCTCAGTTATTAAAATTAAACGGTTTCTAAATATGGTCATACTATTTTTATTCAAGAGTATTCAAAGGATTAACTGAGGAACTCTCTGAACAATAATGCTGGTTTTGACAAGCACTGGTAGACTGGAGCAGTTCCAGAAAACTGGAAATATTTGGCAAGTACTGTGCCAAGATCTTGAAAAGGATGATCTAATGAATGTCAGGGCACTGAATCCTTGTGAAAGTATGAGATGCTTGACATGGGATCAATCAATAAAGAATCAAAGGACACTAATGTGACCGGTGTCAGCTGAAGTGATCTCATGGGAAAATTACTGATGACAACACAAACCTGGCTAGAAAAAGTCACTTGTGCTGTTCCTCAAGTGATTCAAAGAGTATTCAGTTCTCCCATCAAAACTGAATGGTTTGAGACAAGAGTGGTTCAGGGTACCCACATCAAATACTCTGAAGACTACTGGTTAGAGAAGAGGGAACTGAACAGTGGTCATCTCCCATATCTCCAGAGAGCACTAACAATGAAAATTTCACTTTCTGCTTTTGTGTTATGTGGGAAAGAATTAATTTAGATACTTCATTTCAGTAGAGGATTTGGCACTGCAAACTGCAGCTGTCCATAGGTATTCATTTAGTTGGGCTCACACCTCAAGTGTCTCTTCAGCAGTTCCTATCAGCTGTTGTGGGCTGCTCTCTGCCTAGCTGCTGACTCACTACTCATGTTTTTTAAGACTCATGTTCTTGAGAATCCAGCTTCCCTCTTGCACCTTGCAGCCAACAGGATTGGTACACTCAGGACTGCTGCTAGGAATTTGATGCTTATAGCATACGTGCTACAGCACTCAGCATCATACTGTCATGAATATACATGCATCTACTGCCTATAGCTCCATAAAGAATGCTAAAAATGAAAAAGAGTTCAGAAAAGAGAAGGAAGATCCAGTACTGAAGACCATCCCTTGTAGGGAAACACTACAGAAGGTGAAGATCCTAAGTTTATTTGAGCCTTTATGCACTCTGCTTACATGTAGCTATTGAGAGAAAACTATGTTTTCATCTAATTAAGAAAAGAATAACCCAAACTCGTTGCAAAACCCAGTGACTAGAAGCTGACTCTGTGCCAGCTCAGACTGAGAATAAAAATTCACTTTTCAGCAGCAACTGCACCCTTGTGAATGTCAGTTCACCAGGGATGTGATGTGGTCTCCATTACACCCAGTTGAATCAGGGCTGGTTATACTCCTAGAAGGTATTATAGCTCAGTCAAATATTGCACCATGATAAAGGATGTTGTGAGTAAGCTCTTATGCCTTCTGTTATGGATGAGTCAGACTAGAGTATCATGATACTGTTCTCAGATTTTAAATCTATGAATTTAAGCAGTTCATTTGCTGAAAAGGAAAACGTAGCAATAGTTATGCTGTGGCAGTTCTCAGCTTGATAGTGAAACGCAAAATCGACACAAGTTGTTTCAACGATGACTGTTCTGTGAGTATTAGATTCTGCTGCTCATGTTCATATTAAATGTTGCACTCCCATGCAGTTTGATATGTAATACCACAGGGAGCTAGGGAGGGGAAAATTGCAGAGTACTGGCTTAATCATTGGATGTTAATAGGAGCAAAATACACCCTCAAGTGCTCAGTACTGCATCAACAAAAATTCTGTGGCACAACAGGTATCAAAACCTATAGAATAAGTACTGAAATCCACAGAGCAGACTACACTGTCCATACTTAGTTATAGCGTTTATAGTAGAATATCTTCCACTGTTAAAAAACAAAACAAAACTTGTTTTCCAGTCTACAATTTTTGTACAGCGCAGCGACATTTTGTCTCTTTCAGAACAGATTGTCTTTAGCAATAGGGAGGCAGAGCTGGATTAGCCTGATGGAAATGTGGTAATTTTCCAGTACTTACTAGAAGCAGATTGCTGGGGAGAGTGACAGAAGCTTCCTTGACCTCTCACAGGCTCAGGTACACAGTTTTGTTGAACAGCACAAGGGAGAGAACTTCAAAATCCAACTGAATCCAACATAAATGATTTCTTTTTTCGGTAATGTCAGTGCATTCTGTATTTTGCCTGATTTTTTTCTTTTTTTTTTAAATAGCCAAAGCTTCTCACACATATTTGAAATGTATATATATATACACTGAATATTTTAGCTTGCTACAACTTTGCTTACTAATCTCTGCCAAAGGAATAATTTTAAGAAATGCAAGACATTCAGAAAACAAAAAGGTGTGAGTTCTCCTATTTGGAACAGATCCCCACATCTCTGTGCTGGTGTCCTAGCCCTGACACTGACCAAGCCAGCCAGAAGGCTTGGCATCATGCCGTGCCTTTACTTGGTGGTCAGTCCTTCACAGACAAGCAAAGTCTTACATAATTGAACTCTCTTCTCCATCATCACACTCACTGTGTTATCAAAACAGACAGAAAGTAAAGACATGCTTAAGATTTAATATATTTATCCTGAAAAACTAAGCTTAAGGTGAGGTTGTAGATTTAAAGAAAAAAACCCTTGGGGCTGGGATTTTTTAAGTATATCACAACACTTAAAATGAGCAATCTACTTAAAATGCAACCGACAACATAAATTGAGATAAAGCTGTACTTGTGAAGTGCCTGCAGAGATCAATCTCTGATACATGAGACACAGTTATATCCTAGACATCGAGGTAATGCCATATAATAAGTTATCATTTCTACTGCATCGTACTACATCACAGCTACATTATTTTTCACACTTTGGAGAATGTTGTACCTGCTCCACATGCCTGTGTATTTGGAGCAGGCCTATTGCCTCCATGATGTCTAAGAGTGGATCCACGTAAGACCCTCAAACCCATTTGATTTCTATAGTGCTGCTGCATGAAGACTTTAAGAGCTTTAAAGATGCACAGTTAAGGGCATGTCACTTAAGCCACTGACAAAAACATGGTAGCTTTGACATGGGTTAGTATGGGGCCAAAGAGGAAAGAAAAAATGAGTCTGCCTCCCTCCCTCCCTGTGCCTCCACCTCTGAGGGAAAGGAGAAAGCAATTTGTGGAGGAGGACTCCAGTACCTGCTCCTACCACATGGTCCATGGTGGGGAACCTTTTGTACACGGCTGTGCTCACAGAGCGAAAGATCAGCAGAGACGTTAAATTCACATAACGCATGAGAGTCCTCCTTAACAACCGCCCATATTCATCACTGCCCTGGACACAGCTAGAGATGAGGAACATCAGTCGATCTGGCCATGGCAAGTTCACAAACTGGTTCCACCAGCGATTCACCACCAAAGTAACATAGAAACCTGGGGGTTAGAAGGAAAAAAAAAAGTCCAGTGCCTATCAGGATTTCTGTTTAGGTCACTTTGATTTAATTTGCAGAGTGTTATTCATATCACTAGGCTGCTAAATTTCCCGGAATAAATGCAGTAAGTCACGTCGAAACCCAGGATGCAATCAATGCTAATTATTTAATAGACACTGCATCTTAATGGCCCATTCCAGCTGAGAATCTCATTCTCATGAACTTCCAAATTTCTTCTTCTGTAGCAAACCTTGAGTGCATTTAGTGCTTTGAAAGATCAGGCACAATGTATCAGTGGTAGTGGGCACTATATATATATATATATACACACACAGAGAAAATTTACTCTATTGTTGGTGTATTAAGAACATGAACATAAATGTTGATGTGACAAAAGCAACTAAAATTTAAGAGACCTGTTGGAAGCTGATGATTTTATTGTGAGCCTCTAACCTCTCATAAGTCTCTCAGCTCTGAAACACTTCCATGCACCAACATTCACAAAATGCCTGAACAGAGACAGTGTGGAGAATCATTTTGGATAGAACCAGTACTTACCAAGCACAAAAGTTACTGGGATTTGTTCAGCATATTTATCACAGTAAATTGACAATTTTTCAAAGAACCGTTTTTGGCTACCTGTAAGAAAAAATCTGCAGCAAAAATAAAATGTATCTGTCCTTTCGCAATATTCTGGCACTAGCTACAAAGTGCAAATATGTATAAATAACCAGGTACGTGCAATCGAGAGCAACCTTGGCTAACGTCTTCAAGCGAATTCTTAAAGTGCTGAACACTTTTGGCATGTAATAAAGAAGCGAGGAGAAGATAACATTATTCCCTGGTCTTTGCAGTTTTCTCATGACTAATTTGACTGGCACTACTAATTAGGATCAATACACCTGGAGAATTAGCTTGCTGTCCCATACAGACCAATGATGACAGTAAGCCTAAGTCTGAAAGGGGAGCTTGCTCTCCTTTTTCAGAGGGCTACTTAATAAAAATGCTCAGGTCTCTTTGAATTGCAAAAGGTTACCAATCTCTAATTGCTCTTATTTGAAAAGGCTACATTGTTGCACCAGTGTTTTTATGCTTATCCTCAATATCTTTCTTTTCCACAAGATTAAAACCTCAACAACTCTATTTATTTTGCAGTGAGGAAAGTATTCACCAGATGATAGAAAACAATTGGAGCATGGCAGCTCTTGCCCATGGAGAAAGATATCTAATGAAATACAATAAGCTTAAATACAAACAATTGTTTTATTTATACAGATGATTATTACAGTTATTCTCTGATTTCATATAAAAGGAACACATACCAAGGATTTGGTTGGTTTTGCTTACAACTGTGCAATAAAACCTGCAGTGCCTATAGAAGGCTTTCCAAGGTGTATTAATCATGATCTTTAACTGCCTAACATTACAGTAGAATTAGATTAATTTAAACAAATGTCCAACTCTGGTGTTTCTTTACATATTAATGCTGTAATCTTCTTGCCGAGTTTACAGGTATAGATTACTGAACATTTTGGAAAATTAGTGATTAACCACAGACATGCTGAAGCTCATTTGTTTTTGTTTCACATAAAAAGCAAACACTGAGGTCTAATTACAGATCAAGGTAAGAGCTGAATCATGATTTTGATCCTTCTGTGTAGTGTACAGCATCAATTAAAAGTTTCACTGTACTAATTGATGCATTGCCTCTCTCATGCAGGTATTTAATTCACACCTTGATTTGGTGGAAGAAGCAACTCTCCCTTCTAACACACAACTCTCCTTCTAATGTGTACCCTCTCAGGTGCTGGGTGACACACAGGTAATAACCATGTCTGGTTTCCATGCAGTTTTGCTTGGCTCTCTGCAAGCCTAAAAATAAAGTTTGCCAGGCTGTCCTAGCTTTAAGCAAAACTTTGCTTTTCCTGACTATATAACCTGGCTCTCAAATTATTACCTTCAGGGTTGTTGAAGAAATTATCACTGAGCAACTGAAGACAAAGTTCTGCAATTAGAATGAAAGGTCCACGCTTTAAAGCAGAGAGCCATGCTCACTGCCGCCAGCTTGACGTCAGAACAATAAAAGCTATTTAACATAGGCTAGCTATAGGTGTTTATTTAGCCTAACTTCAGTCAGATGGTTGCTCAACATTGGGCTGAAAGAATCAGCTGAATACTATAGACAGTATTCTATTTATACCACACATGCTGTCTCTGGAACGTTAAAGTAAACATGGAAAGGAAAGGACATTGAAAAAAGCCCAAGGAAAAGGCAATAATTATGTAGTAACCTCCCCCCTCAATGATTGTTCATCAACCTAACACTATGAAGTGTGAAACTTCAGTATAACATTTAATGAGATGTGAACTAGAAAGCGAGTACCTGTATAATACACTTATCGCTGTGTAAAGAGTAGCAAAAACAATAAATTCTCTGTACAGCAATTTGTAGATGCTGCCTTTCCACTTTAGGAGTAATCTGTGAAATCCAAAGAAAGTGGCATTTGCTACTTTGCTGGAATAAGTGACTGTCATCGTCTTGGCAGGCTGTGCCTAGAAACAGCAGAAAAGAAGCAGGAAACCAACAACATTTTAGATAGCACGTCCTAACCCGAATGCACCATTGTATAGAAAGATACATAGGTATACATGCACATATACACATATAATAGTACACATACACATAAATACATGCTGTGTGCATTCATAAAACTAGAAGGAGAAAGAGAAATAAAAATTGTGCAGTCACCAGCCCCATCGAGACCTGCAGATTGACTGGTGCAAGGCCGTAACTGGGCTTTACCTCAAAGACCACCCAAAAGCAACAGCCAGCACCAAATGTGGCCAGCTGTCTGGGTTGCAGCAGCAGGGAAATGTTACACCTCGGAAGCCTCTGCTTACTCTCAGTTTGCTCCAGTGCGGTGTAAGCAAAGAAAAGGCAGGAAATTTGCTTGTCATTTTTTTCAAAACTTTGTCAGCACTCCAGCAAGAGAAGTAAAGCTAAGTTCCACAAATGCACCTTCCTCCCGAGTCAGGGTTTTTTAGCTGGCTTGGGTAGTTATACTCATCTGAAACCAAATGAGATTTGGAGACTGCCTCTTTCATTAGTGGTTACGACAGCAGCTGAGATCAGCTGGGGAACCCTGTTATTCCTCAGCTTGGCAGCCAGACATACTCATCAGTACTTTGGCATTGCGCGGCCATGCAAAAAAAGCCATAGGGTTGCTCAGGTAGGCAGCATGTGACACAGTGTAATTAAGGCAGTACTGAAAGGATACAAGTAAATATTTAATGCTGGGTTTGTTACTTGCTTACCCAGTGTAGGGAGATGCTACTGGAACTTACAGGTGCTTACAAAAAACTTTAACTTCAAATGTGGATGAAAGCAGTTTTGTATTTTAAGTTATTTTGTCTCACAAATATGACTCTTGTCTATAATTTCTTGATGCCAGCATAGGTCATTTACTCTCAGAAAAAAAAATCTGAACCCTTAGTTAATAGAAGGTTTGATAGTAATTCATGAAACTTGGCTGTGTCTCTGATGTAGAGCATAAAATAAGCCATCAAAATTCAGCTGTAAAAGTGCCACTTTTTCCTTTAGTCACCAAGAGAATTAGCAGGGAAAAGACACCATAAGCCTTCTATTGCTGACAGACCAACTCTTCTCATTTGCAGAATGGCTGCTTGAGGTTTGCCAGTGTGGGCTCGCTCGGAGATTTTTTTTTTTGCATTATTGTTTTTTTTAAGATGGATGGCTTTTATTCTTTAGCATCCAAATGACAGTTTTCCTGTGCCTGAAACTTGGCACAGGCCTTTAAATTTTTTGTTGTCATTGTTGAACTCTAAAAAGTTCAATTCAGGAGCCAAACTGGCTGACTGGCATGCAGAAATGCAGTCCTGTCTGCTAAAAAGCCTGCGGTCAGCATGCAACGCTTGAGAAAATGGAAGCAGAGATTTCCATTCTTCAGCAGAAATGGAGCTTTATAAACAATGCGAAAAGCCTGTGGCTGGGCTACAAGGGGAGGAATGGGGTAAAAAAAATACTCTTAACAATACATTGAGTTTCCTGGGATTGCCCATTGATGCTGAGGATTATGTATGTTCCAGCCATACTGTCAAGAAGTGTCTCTCTATCTCCTCACTAATAAATCCAATTTGTAACGGAAACCTCCAGTGGGACTGCCTTTGTGATGACATAGATATAGAAAAGACATCTGATAATGTGAAGGCTTATAGCCAGGAGGGAAGCCAGGACCCCAGCATAACACTGAGCAACGATTAGGAGATGAAATTAGACAAATGCATTCTGAAGTAAAACATAAATCACTAACTGTGGGGGCAACCAAATATTGGAACAGGGGTTGGATAGACACCCTGTGGTTTAGGATCTTTAAGATGAGAGCATACAGTTTGACAAAAGATGACCTTCAGGAAGAATTCGCATAGCTGGGACATACAGAGTTGGGGATGAGTGGCTCTGCTGGTCTCCCTTGGTATCTGGGCATCTCTGAAACTTTTTGTTCAGTCCCTTCTGTCCTGGGCCATGGAGGGAACAAGATTGCCCAGAGCACCCTCATGGCATTTGCAGCTCTGCAGGAAGGCAGTGATTAGTGTCAAATCCATGGCTCTCAGTGTCTCCATATGAGGTTCAGGAAGGAGTCGTCCTTCCAGGCATCAGTGACTGGGTGGTGGCAGAAAGTGGCCAGTAGCTGAGCTGGACCAGCTACTAAAATGGGTCCACCTCCTCTATGGAGCTGCAGCACTTGCAAGGCCTAGTGGATGGGGTTTGGCCACAACTGCAGAGCTATAATGATAGCCCACATTAGACTGGGAGAGGAGGGTTTTTTCCGTGAAGTGCAATTTGCCTGCTTGATTCAAGCAACTATATTCCACTTAACTAGATTCCAGCCATCTCTCTGAGTACTTTCCTTGATGCCCTTTGGCTCTGAATAGGAACCCTTCACATTAGCTTGGGAGGCACCAGACACCTGCAGCTTTTTCTTTCTGCCTCTGAAACGGGGCAAATAAAAGTAGGACTGCTACTGCAAATTCAGGCATCAGTCGGTGCCTTGGTTTCCTTGCCCTGCCTTGCCTGTGATACACTGTGTTTTAGCTTCCTGCTAAGCAAATGCTTTATTGAGCATTTGTTGTTGCATTCATATAGGGACTTCAGGGTAACGTAATGCAATGTTCTAAAATACACTTCAGTTCAGATTAGGTGATCTAAGAAACCTTTAAACTACACGAAGCTATGAAAGACAGCTACAACTACAACCACTCAGGTATAGCCTGCTCCACCCCCCGGCCCCAGTGGGAAGTTTTGGCGTAAAGCCTTGCGCTGGGTCTGATATCTTGCATGGTGGTCCCACGCCCTTGGTTCACGGGCAGCATGTTGACTGAGAGTCCTTCCAACATTACTCATGGTCATAGGAAATTAAAAAGCTCTAACTGAGATGGACAGGAAAAGCAAAGCATAACGATGCCCCCCAGCACATTCCTGCCTGAGCGCTGTTTTGGCTGGGGCTGAAGGAGGACAGACAGCGTTAGATTAGATGCCACAGGCAGCTGTGTAATGCAAGACTTTCTTATTAATCGTGTTGCCCTTAACTTCATTAGTAGATACAGGGGCAGTCTTTCTGCTGGTATGGATTTGTGAGTTTTGAAGACATAACAAAAATTATGCCCATTTTATGCCTGCAGAGACTTTGGCTCCTATCTATGTTGCTGCTTTTCCTTTTGTTCAGTGTTTGTTCCCTCTCTGAAACTTTCTCAAGCACAGGCTGAATTGTGATTTATATATCACTCCACTTTTGCTAAGATCATCAGAAGCCTTTAGGCATAAACACCTAAAAATAAAAGATTTTTATTTTTCCCCTACTAATATTGAGCCCAACTGTAAATGGAATTTTTGCCTGGCTGAGAATTTCAGGATGCATTAGGATTCAGAGAGAAACCACAGTAAAAAAATAACAGCCATCAGTGTTTCCAAACTGACCATGAAAGGCACTTTACAGAATGTTTAAATAAATAGTGCCCTGTGCCAACCTACACCTTGTCATTGTATCACCTTATTTCTTGGTTTATGGTGTAGTAGAGAAAGTGAGCGAGAGCGATTCAAGTTAAGCCAGCCACAGAAGCATATTAAGATCATGCTATATCCACTGACCTGCTATTTTCATTCGGCAATCAAAGCCCAAAGCCAAATCCTGGACCTTTCCTCTTCCTCAGATGTCCCAAACAAAGTCCCCTTCAGGTCTGCAATAGTCACCTTGCTCTTCCCTTATCCTGAAGCAAGGGATTGCTGCTTCCGAGCCCCAGGAGGAGTGGACTGACAAGAACAGGGGTTAAAATGTCTTTCCACTTCTGGAAGTCTGTTTTTGCCAAGTACTCTGTCCTGTCAGTTACAGAGGGAACAAACGCAAGCAGCAGCAGCTGCTGATCTTGCTCTCTTCTAGTCTATAATTATAATGCCACTTGCCATCGGAAGGACCCTTTTCATTTGAATGAAGAATCTTGTGAGGGTTTGGCTGGCACCTCCAGTTTTCTACATTTTATTTCTCATCCCCAAAATGGGATGGACAAGAAGGGAGCATTTTTCTCTGAGACTTCTCTTGAAAAGAGCAATCTCTTTGAGCCAGTCCTGTGAAGACACATCGGTGAATAGAACTGACTACATCTAAATGAGAAGACTGGAGACAACCCCACCAAAACTGGGAATGTGCCCCAGCTGCACCTCAATCCTACCCTGGAGCACACCTTTGCTGCATTGCTGATTTGAATTGGGAAATCAGGACTCTGGGGTATGCTGCAGAAATCACCCATCCCTCAAAATAAGCAGAGCTGCTGTTACCAAAAGGCTCGATGAACCTATTCACAATGGTACATTTCAGCATGCGAAAGCCTTTCTGCGACTGGAGGATCTGCATAGGACTTCTTCCCTCCTTCTTTGTAATATAAGATGAACTCTGTTTTTTATGACCCATGGCATTAAGAGGGAGCTGTAAAAGGTGATAGACTGTGAAAGCCCAGGAGATGTCATATAATGTTGCCATAAATCTCTACAGAGAATAAAATAATGCGACTGTGAAGTAAATGAAAAAAGTGCAGGGGGAGAGAGTAAGCAAGATTTACAGATTTAATACATTTTATGATGAAAGGTTTTTTCCCATGCCTTAGTCCCATTAAGCTATTTGAAACCACTTATTTAATTAAAACTCTCTCAGAAAGAAAATAAGTTGCTGCCATTGTTTGCCTTCCTTCTTGCTGGCAATGGCAGGAGGAAAACACTTTGATGTCAAAGCAGGCGAGACATTAGACTGTGGCATGTGTGTGTCAGGCAGTGGCCTGTGGCGAAAGATGACAAATCATTTTAGCATTCAGTGACTTGGCATGAAGAAACATATTGCCTGATCCTATTACAGTGACTGCCCTCTGCAAGGAAAACTCTAATAACAGGGATATTTTAAGGTCACTGGTAAAATAATTACTTAGACCTAAAACATTTTTCTTTGCTGAGTACAATCGCCTGCTGGTCTCACTAAGCAGTAAATAATAGCACCTCTGTGTGTCAGTGGGTACCAGGTGGTTTTCCTGGCGGCTTTTCGGTCTTCCTGCAGATTGGAACAGCTGAGATTGCTCCACTGGCTCTGAGCTGTTTTGCAGAAGACATGAGATTTAATGCTCCTGTGTGCTCAGAGGCAGAAATAAATACAGGTTTCCAGCTGTGCAGCTCCATTCTGACTGGTTCTGTAGGAAATACTCCTCTTTTTATAACTAAGGTGCCCCTAGGTCCTTGCTGGATATTTCCCAAAGACAGATGATGTTTTTACCTCACCTTCTCCATTCCCCCTTTCCCTAAGAGAAGCCTACTTGATTGGTGTAGAGCTTTTGCTAACAGGGGGTGCTGTGTGGCTTTACCGCACTCTATAATTTGGCTGGGGACATCCTTTCCCAGCTAATGGTGCTCCTATTTTAGCAAACACTTGGGGATCCGGTCCCCATAGGTTGCCTGGGTCCACCTAAATGCGGGTGGGAGGAAGGAGTGACAGCTTGTAACTGCTACTGCGAAGTTCCCAGTTAATGAACTTACTACCTTTTCTAGCTGATGCTAATATCTGTGTTAGCATGAGTGAGTGGAGACCTTTGCTATAAATCTAAAGGCAGTTGATTCAGCTCCTCAGTGTAGCTTTATATTGATATTTTAAATCCACAACTTTAACAACACATTGAGGGCTGGGCTCCAAAAGCTCATTTATTACAGAAGGGCTGTGAAAACCATCGCAGTAATTTCTTTGGTTCAGTAAGGACTAGCTACAGAGCCCTGGGAAAATCTTTTTTTTCAAGACATTAGAAGTTGTCTTCTGCTTTAGAGGCAGAGGATAAAGAGAGAGACTCGGGAGAAAGAAAACAGCAGTGAATGCTTCTCCCAATCTCTGACAAAAGTGTCAGCTAAGGGTAAGGACTGAGAAAACACTGGTTAATGACAGTCATGCTCCTTTGCTTCTGGGTGATGCTGACATGGCCATGACAGTCTGGCTGTATAAGAAATGCCTACTGGAGTTTTGAGAGGGCTACTGGCAAGGAAGGCATGTGCAGGACATCGCTGCAGTGAGCACATAGCTAAGCAGAGCTGTAGGAAGGCACTGGAGCAAAGAGAGCCTGTGGCATCCATTTCTCTGCCCCTCTACCATTGGGCTGCAGTCTTGCAGGGGTGTTACAGCACATGGCAAAACTGTCTCATGTCCTTCTTCTCCCCACCATTATTGTCTACCACATGCCAGTGGCCATGACAGCACGGGTGTGGTGGTAGTGGAAGCAGGGTGTCCAGCAGCCTCTTTGGGGAGAAGAGATGGAGCTGGCAGATGGAGGGACGGAGGGAGCAGTTTCATGGACAGTGCCTATCTCCTGGCCTCCTCCTGGGTATTAGCAGTGACCAGACAAGGTTAGATGGGGTTGCTCCCTTATGGCAAATCACCCTCCTTAGCAGGACTCTTTCATGCAGCCTCCCTCCAACTGGCCTGGCAACAAATCCCCATTACTGCATGCTGATCATCACAGATGAGCTTTCAGCAAGGTTGGGATAGATCCACTGTGTTGGGCCAGCAGGCATTAACTGGCAAGGCAGCCTTGGGCAATTTGACAGGAAAGGGGACACAGGTTTTCTGAAGCATGATCTGACTGGAGTTACCAAGGAACAAGCCTGGACTAGTTCCCAGAGACTCAAGAGAAAGCATTTTTTAAATAATCCTGATTATTTCTTCCAGGCTGGTATGGTAAAGAGTACTTCATCAAACACTGAGCTTGGGAACAGTCTCTGAAGAACAGAAAGACCTGCAATCTGTGACCTGTTATTAAGAACTGGAACTCCTCCCTTGTACCTTCTTATAATCCTCTCTTTCTGCCAAATTGGTTGAACCAGCAAATCTATGCTATGAAGAGCCACTTTGGCAATCTGAGTGATCCTCCAGCACTTTAATATACTATTTAGTGAAGAAGTGCATTCAAAAAGGTTGCCAACTGATTAACTGGCTAATAGGCAGCTGATGTGAAAATATAATAGTGGAAATTAAAAAAATATATAATTTGAAGGGAAAAAAAGAGAAAATTTTGTCTTTGTATTGAATCCCCTCTGCTATGTGACTGTTTTTGCCATGATGTATAGATAATTATGGCCATTTATTAGATTTTTAAACATAACTGAGTCCACTGCAGCAAAGGAAGTTTTATAGCAAATTCTTAGAATGTCATAGTAATAAGCAAAGACCTGCAAACTGTTGCTAGAATTCTGGTGCTCTTTATACTATTTTTTTTCACCTTCGCATTTAAGAAATGATTTTGCAGAACTTGGAGACCATTTTAAATCCATATGGAGTCTTATTACAGACTCTTAATCCAAATGAAATCCAAAATTGGAAGCCCAATCCAAATGAAAAAGACTCTTAATCCATGAAGCCATGATAAGTACGTAATATTTTGTTAAGGTATTCCCACCTTTGTTATCACATGCAGTTATCTTTAACAGGTGTCACACTGCAGACAGCATGCAGATATTCTGGTTTTATATACTATGTTTCTAAATGTTTACCAAAAAAGGATGAATTTGTGAAGTGTGTAAAATAGCATTTCATATTTGCAATGAATATTTAATTTTATCACTTCTTGTCCTTTTTTCTGACCTCTCCTGATGGACATCCTTAGCAAATGTTGTTGCATCATCATGAAATAGGAGCAAAAGAGATTCGATGGTTTTAAAGCATATTTGGTAGACAAGAATTTGAGAGGCTTCATCTACAAAAACAGTTTTCAGAAGTTCCTCTGTATATGCAGCTCTACAAATGATCACTGCTAATGATGTATTTTGCATTCTTGATGTCACATCAAAACAAAAACATTTTAGCACTGTGTAACTAGACAGGTTTCTGCTAATATGATCTATGGGTGTTTAACAAGACGGCATAGTCCAACAGATGGCAGAAATCCATCAAATACAAGTTATTTCATCTACTTGTGCTTCCTGCTTCTCCTTCCTCTTGATTTTTGTGCCCATTTATACAGCAAGATTTCTGGAAGAGGCACTAATTCATACTGCGTGTTGGCGAAGCTTCAAGCAACACGCCAGTGTCTGTAACGACAACACATAATGCCAATACCCAAAGAAATGCCATAATAACTAGGCTAAAATGTGGTCTGAACAACATGAAAGAATTTTCTTATTGAAAAGAAATGAATAATTAAAGTGATGGGAAGAGGGCAGTATTAAAGAAGCTGCTGTCAGATTTCCTCAGATGAGGATACATTGAGTTTTGCTTTATTTTTCTACTTACTGTCATTTCTGCTGGAATTCCTGTCTTAAACAAATGAGTAAATTAACATAAAATGTCCTCTGCCCATGGACTGAACGTGTAGAGAGCTGCTGTGATATCTTACAGTCTCTTTCATGAGAGAAATTGCAATAATTAAAAGTTAATCTAGTGGGAGAGATATCACCGTACTTAGCATCACTCAGTGTGGGTTGTGGAAATATACTTTAAAGGAGGCTCTTTTATCTCTGGAAGTCACATGGTAGAATACTTCAGAGGATTACAAATGAATTTGTCTGCAGGATAAAGCCTGCTGCCCCAACAGATTAATTCTCCAAGTACTGTAAACCCGTATTCAGAAACATTTTGCTTTGCAACTTCCTTGTAATGAAATAAACGTAATTTTTTATGTGGTACTGCTGAGTTTGGTTATAGAAATATTATTATTACTGTGACCGTTATCATCCTCAACAATCCTTTT
Source organism: Bucorvus abyssinicus (assembly GCA_009769605.1). Lineage (NCBI taxonomy): Eukaryota > Metazoa > Chordata > Aves > Bucerotiformes > Bucorvidae > Bucorvus > Bucorvus abyssinicus. The sequence goes on from CM020025.1 coordinate 38,575,775, forward strand.
ATTGTTAGGAGGCACAGACACACAAAAGCAAACTGATGTCACAGTGCAGGACTTGTCAGACAGAAGATGGGATCAACAAAGCAACCAGGAATAGGGTGCTCAGGAACCGGGCACAAACCCCACTGCCTGGATTGACTGGGAGAACTTGCTTTTGTCTTAAGCCCTACCTCTCCGAAGTGCTACTTATCTTGTTTATCTGAAACGGGCTGGGTGGGTTAGTTAATTATACACTAACGTAGCTTCAGATTAAGTGAAAGCTAAATGGTCAAAAGGGCAATCGCAGGAGAGTTGCCTGATTTTGCTCTATGGACTGGATCTTCTGAAGTCAGTGTCATTCTGCTCGCAAGATGACCAGGGTTTCAAAACTTCTTGCACAATGACTAAAAATGCAGCTGATTTCACATAATCATCCCTTTGTTCACACAGCATGCTGCAAAACTGTAATTTCTTTTCTTTTTTAATGAAGAAGTTACATTAACAGAATTGTATTGTTGTGGACATTGAAGAATATTGATGGTTGATAAATACTCTGTGCTTTATAATGTATATTAATGTCTTCTGCACATCTTAGGGAGTTAGGTTCGAGAAAGAGGAATCTTTTCTCACATCAGAATATTTCTTTTATAAGAATATCAAAAGTGTTTACTTGTATTAGAGTTAATAATATATCTTTCTTTGTACAACAGGAATGTTTGTGCTCTCAGTCCAGATTTTTGAGATATCACTGGATGCATCATAAACTCACAATCTTTATGACTTAAAGGGTTAGGTTTTCAGTGAGTGATGTTACATCTGTGCAAGTAGCAAATGATAACTCTTGTTCCCTGCATGGAAATATAATAATAACAATAACAATAATACATAACAATGGACAATACACATAAGAGCACAACTGAACCCCTTTTTTTCTCCCATTTAGTAATTAATGAGGACAGCTTTACTTATTCTTTAAGACATTCTTTGTACGCATGTATTTTGATTTGTGTATATGAAAAACCACCTGGAAGAATGGTGATCCCGGTTAGTGCACAGCTTTAAGAGAACAACACTGTGCAGTAACGACTGACGCAAAGCTGTGGTGCAATTAACCATACACAGCACTGTTAGAAGCATGATTAAACTGTGCTGCAAATGATGGGAGAATCTATACCCTTCATTATCTGCACTCAAATTAAAGGAGGCCTCAAACCAAAATGCAGAGCCATGTTACCACAGAATGCAACTCGGACTGTAAGGATGGAGGATTTTCTTGAGTTGACCTTGGGCCGAGAGATTTGTGGGAGTATCTGCTTGTATGAGAGAGAAAGATGAGAGAGAAAGATGAGACAGAAGAGATTCAAAGAACAACGTAGAGACTAAGAGCAGATAGAAAAGCATTTGCAGGAAACAGTGTTTAGAAAAGGCCAGCTGAGTTACATATTGTGTAGAAAGGGCTTGGAACGGTTGTTGCTGTGAAGATAGGATTATTGGTATTTGTGCATAAAAAAGGATTACGTAGGGATGGCTGACTACCATCCATTAATTTTTGTAAAAGGAACATCTCGCATGAGTTCTTTTCTTATTTAGGTAGTTTTAATACAAAGAAATCTAATAATACTTACTGCTATTAAAAATGATACTTGATACACACCTGAAAAGGATAAAACTGAGGACTTTACTCTGTGAACCAGGTGGTCCTGCCAGTCCTGTATTAAAGCTAGCTCTGGCTTTCCTCCCTGCAATGCTAAACATTTCCCTCAGAACTTCATTTGTTCACTTTGCAGATATTGATTAAGAGGGAAAAAAAAAAGGGTACAAAAAGAGAATGTAGCATCCAGGAAAAAGAATAGTGGGTTTAGTGAACTAACAGAGATAAACAACTAGCCTTTCCTTTTGCTATGGACAACAACCCAAATAATTTCCACCAGAATGGCAACAAATCCGCTCATTCTCTGCTTTCTGCAACTTTTCACTTAGAAAAAATTGCCTAAACAGCCTGGGTAGCTTTTGCAAAATATGCAGTACACTGTGTTTGTTTACCTTGGTTCAAAATAAAAAATCTCATTGCTCCCCCAGACACAAGGTTTAGCCTGTGACTCAAGAGGAGATGAAACAAACTCTAAGCTCGTTGTGTTGCTGTTGAGCCAGTACACGGCCCAGAACACACACGGGCATCGAATGGTGCTAGCTAGGGAATTTATCCTTCACAGTTCTCTGAGTAAATCCATGCTTTGACTGTTTTAGTGAGGTGACGAAATACTTTTCCTGACATGGTGAGTGTTAGCACATTCCAATCAAGGTAATGCAGATGTAAATGTTAGTGGAGACAGGACTCCTGGTAGGCCTGGCACTTCTAAGGTCACTTTGGGAGATGTAACAGAGTAATCCCTCCCTTTTGCAGAACTGCAACTGCTCTGGTTTCAATATTACTTCAGCATTTTTTACCATCTATGCAACCGAGTAAAGGATTTAGATTACTTTTCTGAAATTATTCTCCTGCGCTGAACCTGCAGAACATTGCCACCATGAGTGTAACAACCTGGAGAAGACAGAAGGAGAAGAAAAGGCCACTCTAAACTGGGAGGCATTCCTACGCCCAGTGGAGCGATGTCCATACCAACTAGGTAATGCTGGACAGAAGATGAATAAAACAGTATTTCTATCACATAGGAAATGGTTGGTACTTGCAAAAACTTTTCCATAAAACCTTGCAGAGTAGAAGGTAGGAATAACTGGCAGCCTTGACTGAAGTTTGGTTTTGAATCTCTGTGTCATTGAACAAAAAAAAAAGAAAAATAAGCCCATTAAAGCCACATCTTCCATTTTTATAGCAACTGTGGTCTGAAAGAATTAACACCTTGAAAAAGTCATTATTTAAACTTTATCATGTGACTGCTTATGGGGAAGAAGACTCAAGAATTTCAGTTTAGAGATGGATAAATTAAAGCACAAGGAGGGTACCCAGGTCCAAAGCAGAGCTGCAAATAAAACATAGGATTCCTGAATCCTCACCCTATGCTTTTAGCTGTTATTATTCGGAGTATTTGGTGGAGCTGTTTTGGAGCCTCATCAGGTAGCATGATACTTGAGTTTTAACTATAGGTTTGTCAGGGCTACAAAGTTTGCTTGCACTTTGGGGGGGTTAATTTTCAGGTGAAAATGTATTTTGTATTTTTCTGATTTCTGAATTCACATTTGGCATCTCTGCTGTCTTCCAACTAGGGGTGGACATGTTGTACTATTTTTAATCGCACTCTGTATCTGTCCCTGGCTTGCTTCTAAACATAAATGAAACCACAAGTCAGTCTTTACATTAATTGGAAAGGTCATTTCAGGGTTTTTTTGTTTGTTTGTTTCTTCCACTTAGTATTAAGTTACATTTATAAGCATCTTCAATTGTAAACTAACATGCTCAAAGGGGAAATTTCTTTTTAGTTATTGTCATTTAATAGTTGTCATTTACAGTTAATAGAGAATTTATATACTTTATTTATTTGTATCTTCCTGATTAGGCTGTGTTCTGTGTAGTCATACAAAGGTTGGTATTGTTTTTTTAACACAGTAAAGAATTTGCCATTCTTATTAAATTGTGGCAATGAGTTCTGCAGGTTGTGTATAAAATGAATTTATTCCTCAAATTTATACTTTTTTGTATTCAAGCCTTGACTTTTAATCAAGGAATCCAGGCCTTTCATGAGTGTACGCTTTTTAGACATCATTTAAGCTCTTATTTCTGATGCTGAATTAGTGTGTTGACCAGTTTAAGAAAGGAGTATGAAGTGTTTTGAGGTTTTGATGCTGCAGCAGATTTACTGTGCCATTTGAGCACATCATTTGAGTCATTCCAAGACAAATAGGAAAGAATGAATACATGTGATATAGATAGAGTTTGGTAAGGCTTTTGAAATTCCCTCCTATGACATCTCATTAAAAAGTCTAGCATAAACTACTGCAAAGACAATACAACACTGATTTGAAAACCAAGCTCAAACCACCGTTTCAGACAGCTAATTGTTAAAGTAAAGCATCTCATCTCAGAGGATCATTTTCATTCTGGTAATGTGCAATATTGTAATTAATGGTTGGCTGATGGAACAGGGAGCGCACACCAAATTTGCAAGATATGAAAGGCCATAAACATCTTTTTCAGAACAAGATTAGAATTCAGTAAGAATCAATGGACATAGAAGAAAGTTCATAAGTGAAGTCCCACACAGGTTTGAGAAAGACTGTTTAAGCAGAATTCTGCTGCTGTGAAAAAAAAAAGCAAGGGATCTTTGCTGGTATGCATAAGAGGTGTGTGATCTATGGTAAAGTCAGTGCTATTCAGACCTCAGCTGGAGTGCTGTGCCCAGACTTGAGCACTGTTCTTCTACAAAGATGAGGACCCACCGAAAGAAGATGAGATAGAATAATAAAAATAATTGGAGGTCTAAAAATGATCACTATAAAGAAAGATTAAAAAAACCTGTGTTTATTCTTTGAGAAAATGGAGTGGATAAATGATGCCACCAGCTACCCCAAAGATGGTTGCTTCCTGCATCCACTGAGATAAGCTCATTACCTTTTGTCCTACATTGCAGCAAAGGTGATTAAATTGGACTTTGGGAAATAGTTCTAACTCCAAGACTAGTTTGGCACTGGAGCACTGCTTAGGGAGGCTGTGCTGTCTTCCACCACTGGAAGTTTTGAGAGAGCTTCAGGAGCAGTTAACATCAATTCTGCCTAGGTGCTATTATTTTGGGGGTTCTTAGTGGGTAGATTTGAGAGAAACCTGCAGACCTCACTGGTTTAATGTATATCAGTTGAATCAGGAAAAGTAGCAAAAAGGTAAGAGCTGTGGTTTTAGGGCTTCCATAAGCTGGATGCTTATTTATGCCAATGTACTAATTAGGTTTGCTTTCCAAATGCTCAGCTAAATGTTGAAGAAATATGCTTGGCTGGGGAATTCTTGTCTGTACTATGGTTTTCAAAACTACTAGCACTGGTTCAGCTGCGCTAGTAGAAGGGTGTGTGTGTGTGTGTGTGTGTGTGTGTGTTTTTGTGTGTGGGAAATCTCTATAATAGATAAGATTTAGAGTCTGTACCTTTTTCGTATGTAGTGGATCATGCTTTGTTTCTTTCACTGTGCTATGGGGTTGCGATGCATGTGTGACTTCTATTCATAGATTCATCCTTTGGTTTGCTGGTTTTATAACATTTTCATTGAAGGGAGGCAATAATTACAGTTTATTCAATTCTAAAAAAACCAAAAGAAACAAATTGGAAGTACCACAGGTAGGTAAAAAGTAAGATTTCAAAGTTTATCTGCTGTATTTATCTGTGAAATTGTTGAGACATCCTACTCCAGCATACACTCAAATGTCTTCTGTAAAGAGAACAAACATCTCATTCTTTTATTTCTTCCAACCCGTAGGAGGAAAAATTTTGATTATCTGGCATTTGTGTTTGTGCATGTAGTTGAGAAACTTTAATTAAATTCAAATGACAGAAAAATGATGCACTTGGTTTCCTTAAAGTCCTGCAGTCATTCTTGCCTTCAACAGAGAAGCCTGCCATGGTCTGGAGCTACCTTTGGCAAAACACCTTTGTCCCTTGTGCTTTTCCCTCCCTGAAACAGGTTTCCTAGGTCCAGTGGATTGTAACTATTAATAGCGAAGGAAACAGCCACGTTTAAAGACACAGTCCCTCAGATGGATGGTTCAAATGCAACAGACGACCTGGACAGAGAAAGATGCAGCTCTGTGCAGTGTTGGAACTGTTTGCAATGATGTTTACCACATTTTGCACCAGCATGACTGGACAGAAGCTACGCAAGTGAGACTGTCAGTTGTTACTACATATATTGCTGCAGCCAAGTCTGTGCTAAAACAGCTATCCAGCTTTCTATCTAGCTGGAGAACGGAAATTTCTGATTTGGGGCACTTAACCACACCGAGGAGTTCAAAAGGAACAGAGGAACTGATTTAACAAGCCAAGTGAATGGATTTGATGGGAGCAGCAAATACTGATAGCGTTCATTAGATAGAACACAGTTTCAGCAAAGTCCGGTGTTTTTGTTGAATGGTCCTGTCAGATTATATCTATTTGATCAGAGGTGCACGCGGCACCCTGGCATATATTATTCCACCAAAGCTGCAAACTGTGCATCACTTTCCACTGGCAACACTGACTTTGCTCATTTAGAACAATAGTGATACATGGTTTTGTTTCTAAAAGGGCTTCCAGTATTCCTGATTGTCAAGGACCTCTAAGGACACTAAAAGGCCTTAATTGCCCTGAGGCTTCTACTCAGTCATCTTCCTCCCATAGTGGGCAGGGACTCCAGGGCTCCATTTAAGCTCCGGCCCAGACCACCAGGATTTGCATGTGCTTTGTCTGGGATGAGTCTGTCTTGGTTGCTTCCTCCTTGGATGAGCCTCAGTCCTACATTATAGGTGTAGGTCTACATCTAGGTCTCTAGATCTGTCTTTCTTTTCCTGACAAGTCTTCTTGGATGCATCTTGGACTTGATCTGACATCTCACCTTGTGTGATAGTCACTAGGTGTATGACAAAGCCTGTTGCTATTGCTATTCTAGCCCTGATCTTGACTGTGCCTTCATTGGTGGGGTTCCCCTTGGCTCCCAGCTCATGAAGCTTGGAAGAGTAGCCCTGCTCTAACACTGATGTGCAGCTCAGGAAGGAATCAAGGGCTGGATAAAAGCACTCTTTTAAAATAGATTTTTTTTTTTAAAATGCTTACTTCTCTTATTTATGTCACTGGATTTAATCCAAATTGTTTCACTTTTTAATTTTAACCATATAAGTTATATTTTCTGTGGTTTGTTGCTGCCTGACTTTTTAAAGTATTACATACAGCAAAATACAAGAGTACTTTGACAAAATAAATCTGCTGGTGATTAATTTTAGCACAGTCGAAAGTCTTTGGAACTGTACTGCTTTTATTTCTTGAAATGCAAAATGTGTAATCTGGTTAAGACAGCAGATTGTCATGCCAAGTACAGTCGTTGTACAGGATTAAGAGCTATAGGATTACAGATCCTAATTATAGACCCTTGTCAGTTTACTATGTCTTAATGCATTGTTTTCAACTTCTGATTTCGCTTGTCATGTCTCTTTTGCAATCATGTTTTTAATGACCTTTCTGATGCACCTTCTAATTTGGCAAACCCATATTCTGATAGCACTGCCTGGGTTCTATTGCGTGTCAGTATTTGCAAATTAAATAGTTTTAAAGGTTGGAGCTCTTCAAGCTGAACATCTCTGATCTAGGAGGCTTTTCTCAGCAAACTTCAAATTATCCTGCTATTTGAATATTCCACTTTTTGCACTGCTTGGTTTCTTGGTTTTTGGATTGCTTCCTGAAATGCTGTAGGCAATGATTTTCTGTAGCCATTTTTGCTGCCTGAGCCCCCTTGTAGTCAGCATAGATGCACATACTGAAAAGAAATTTAGAAGATATTACTATTTATAGGTAATATATTTACTTTACGATGAATAGCATTGATACATTTGTCTTTCGACAACCTGTTTGTCACATTATTTTGCCCTCAGTGAAATTCTTGATTGGTGGATGCTACGGTGAATGTGCCACAGAGAACATTACTTGTCTGTGGATATATCTTGCAGGACTGGCCAAACAGGATTCTTTCACATTCAGCGGAAAGCTGTCAAGATAATTAACGTTTCAATTATTGACTGGGATGTGGCCCAGATTCCTTAACAGATGCATGGTACAAGATCTTGTTTACACTAGTTTTTTGCCGAAGTTCCTCACCATTGCAGCACATGGCTCAGTTCAGCTGCACTAACAACAAGGAACGTACATCATCCAGCCAATACTGCTGTCACTTGAGGCATATTTTTTGGCACTGCAGTTGGACCAGTGGTAAAATGGGGTCTTGTTTACAACACCTTTCCAACATTTTGCCGACTGCTTTTAAAGATATAGGAAACACAAAACAGTACAGATCAGGACTTCAAAAGGAAACAAGTGAAGGCTGGATGTTAACCTCTGAAAAGCTGGAAAGTTGCCCCAAGTCCTGTGCTTGTGTCAGGGTGGCAGTAATGATGGCCTAAGGACATAGCAAGCCAAGATGAGAGGTAATAGTAGTACCTCTTTATCAGACAGACTAGTAGAGCTGGAATAACCCACCTTTTTAGCAGGTGGGCACTATTTTAGCTCTATACGTGGCCTGATTTCACAAGTCTTGTGCACATAAATTACAGTTCAGTCTTTAATTAATACATACATTAGGCAGGCTCAGAACCTGGTTTGGGGCAGCACATGCCCCGAGAATGAAAATCACTGGATAATGATGTGGCATACGATTCATTTTCTTGTTTTTAATTGTGCAACTCTGTGCCTTTGTTATTGTACACCATTAAATACAGAATTATTAACTTCCTCATGTTTTTCACGGTAACAAAACATTCAGACTTTAATAGCCCTGTCCTCTCGTGCCCTTGAACAGAAGCAGTGTTTTAACCCTCCTAGGTGATGAGTGGAGGCACAGAAACATGGGCCGATTGCTCCCAAAGCCAGAACGTTTGCAGTCTCCCTCCCTTCTCATGAAATGTGGCACCTGAACAGCACTTGTGCCCTGTGCTGTGTCAGCTGTCTCTGGTACCTTTCCAGTCAGGATCTAAGGAAACGATCTAACAGCATTTTGTGCTCAAACTGTTTGCCACGGCCCACCCCAGTGCTGCTTGTAGCAGAGAGATGGAGGTTGCCCCTGACCCAGCTATCCTCGCCACGCAACATGGCTGCTTTCCCTCAGCCTCAGGCCGCCTCTGGCCAGACCTGCTGGCCCCTGAAACCACGACTGCGTGTTGTCAGCGTGTCTGGCTATGGGGAATGTGAAGGAAATGTCTCCTGAGACTGTTCCTCAGAAGTATTTTGGGTCACTGACGGGAGGGCAGACTGTGAGGCCCAGGCACCGCCACTGACAGGAGGCTGCTCTGTCCGGCCTTGCACCTTGGCTCCTGGGGTGGGACCCGGCCTCCAGAGGGGCTCAGCCTGTCCCCCGGCCCAGGGAGGCTGCCGTGCCCGTGCGGTCCCTCGCCCGCCCGCCTCCGCTCGGAACCCCTCAAGGACGCCGGGGGGTTACCCACCAGCCCCACTAGGGGGCGGCGGCGGGGGTCGCGCACACCTGCCCCCGTCCCCCGCCCCGCTGCGGGCGGTGCGTCCGCGGGGCGCATGCGCGGAGCTTGCCCAGCGCCCCGCCCCCCCCAGGTTGGCTGAGGGGACGCGGTGCGGCGGCGGCCGCTCTCACTGGGCTCGGCAGGTACGTGGCGGTGGGGCTGCGCGGCTGCGGCCCGGGCCCCGCTGGCGGCAGGGGGGCGGCTTGTCACGCCGCACCTCCCCATTAGTGCCGCCGCACCTGCCCGGCGCCGCGCTCCCGGGAGTCTGTGCCCGGGCGGGCGGAGCCGGCGCCGTCTGGGAGAGCTGCCCCTTGCCGGGGTGCGGTGGCCGGGCGCGGGTGGGCTTCATCGCGGCGAACCCGCCGCCCGCCTGCTATGGTCGCCCCGGCTGCGGGGGCTGACGTTGGAGGTTCCCTCCCGGAAGAGCGCGGGGACAGGTGGCGGCCCGGGCCGTGCCGCTGTGATCGTCTGCGGCGGGAAGGCGCCGCTGGCGCGGACGACCTCGGCTCCGTCGGGGTTTGCGCGGGTGCCAAGGGGGGCAGCCGGCGGTAGTGATGGGCTTGACCCTAAATGCAGCCGCAGTCGAAGGCAAAACTGGTAAAAGTAGCTCTTGGGGATCACCCCGGAAAGTGTCGGGCGCACCTGCCCCCGGAGAGCTGGCGGTGGACAAAGAGCTGGCGGCTCGGAGCAGCCGTCCTCCCCTCAGGGCTGCCTGCGCGGGGGCGGCTCTTCCGAGACGTCGTAGGGTCGGTGGGGAAGGGTGTCTGTGCAGAAACGACTGATATGAGGAGCGAGGTGCTGCGAGAAGAGGCTAAGCTGGTGCTGAAGTCTTCTCCGCTCACAAAGGTCTCGGCCGGTGGGGCAGGAGGTGCGGCGGTAGGTGAGAGCGCCTAGAAGGGTGGGCCGGGCCAGGCCGCTCGGTGGGTTCACAGACTTCACCCCCCTCCGCCGAGGCCCGAGGCGGCGGTGCTGAGGGATGCCAGAAAGACCGCCATGGGAGACCGGAGGGGAGTTCCGCTTTGTGAGACAGTGGAGGTGCGCTCGCCTGTAGCGTTTCTGGTTGCTTTAAGGTCTTCAAGAAATATTGAGGTTAATACGGGTTGCGGATAAGTAGTCTTGTAAGCTCTAGTATTTAATTAAGTCCTAGGGATTTCAGTTAACCTTAATTTCATAATGCAGTTACGTTAGAGAGTAAAGCTCAGAAAGGAAATTCTGTTTGCGAGTTGATTGCAAAGTGAGGAGCTGTGCAGAAATTTGTGCTGCCGAAGTGCTGATGCTCCACTACTAGTTCCCTGAGAGTCACAGGGTTCTGGAAGCAGAACACGGAGTGGCTAAACAGTGTTTTCATTGCTTGAGAGGGTTGTTTGTTTTGTTTGCTGATAGTGTACCAAACTTTATATTGCTTGATTTGTTTGCAATGTTCATTTGTAAGCATGTTCTTAGGAAGTCTCAGAAACAGATCTAGATAGCTAAAATAATTAATCTTCCACAGACTTGCCGTAATTGTGAAATTACCAACTTCTCTTCTGAAGCAGATGTAAGGTTATTCCGTCTGGAAGCATGTATTGGCAGCTACCATCTGTTCAAATACTTGTATTCCTGAGTAAAATATGGGGCAAAACCTGAGGTCTTGTTACTGTAATATTTTTATTGTTTTTATTATAGATATGTTTAATGAGTTCTGTCACGGGTTAAAGTCAGACCTTCTGTATTTGTGTCTTGGCAGTCAGTCATCTGCTGTGCTTGGTTAACCTTACCTAGTGAGCAAAGAAGGATAAATTATTTACCATTCTCATTATGCTTTTAATAAATAACGAATAGGAGTGCACCTCACAGCTGCGACTGAAATATGTCTTGTGACACTACATTTAAAAGGGGATTTTTTTTTCTGTAGAAAAAGTCACAATAAGCCTTTTGATTATAGACTGCAGCTATCTTCATGGCTTTTATTGACTTGATTTAAAATTCATGTAAAATGTCAAATGAGCTGGTCTCTCACTGTTCCATTTATATTTATGGATTTTCCCAGAAAAGAAATGTGTACTTTGGATTTTTATTTTTTAATACCCTTTTAAATATGGCATTTAAAAATCTTGTCTTACTGTAACTTGACTAAAACTTGCACTAGACACTTTAATTATGCTTAAATGTTTCTTTAAATGCGTTTGCAGATACATTTAGAAAGCTTTACGTATCACGAAAATTGTGATAATTTTTGCTTAAGTTTACTAATTGAGTATTTTCAGCATTAACTGGAAAATGAGAGGGTGTTTAGGTCCAATTCTTGGCAAGAATGGCACTGCAGTCACAGGTTCTGTGATCAGGCTTCAGCCTGAGATGGGATCGCGAAGTTTTCCAAGATAAGGCAGAACAGTGTTCTGTCTTAAAAAGAACAGCATTTGCAAAGAGAATCATATTTGCAGTTAAATTAACTTGGTTTAGAGAGTCTTTGTGAACCGAACAGCATTCTTTGAATGTTTGTTTATATAAAACTTCGCAGTATTCTACCTTGCAATACACTGATTTTTCTCTCTAGTAAGAGGTCTACTATCTGCCAGACCCTAGAGCAAGTTTATGTATAGGTTTCACAAGCACTTCATAAATACAAGTGGTTGAATCTTGTGCGCTGCCTGTTTCTGTAAGAGAGACGCATGCTGTCTGCACCTGTATTTTTCTTGTTGAAGGTAACACTATAATAAAGTTTTCAAGAGATTTTTTTAATCATCAGTTCAGCAACACAAAAATTCTTTTAACTTTATAAAATCTTGCTATCAAATTGACTATGTTTCTTTTTAAAAAGTGTGAAATAGTGTTTTGAAAACCTAACATTAAAGAAGAACCCACATCATAGCATTACATGACAGCATTAGTGGGAATGCAATAGAAAAATATTCTCTTGTTGAAGCAAGTGTGGTTTTGCTAACTTTTAAATTCTGTAGATTTGCCTAATGTACAGTTTACCTTCTATTTACCATCTTGCCTAATTTACTGTCTGTTAGTAAATATGTGGTGTAAGGTATGCAGATAGACATAAGAGTATGTAAAGACTGGAGTAGTTCAGTGCTTTCTTTTCTCTCCTTTCTCACTGGCTCCAAAAAAATTAATTGCATATTTGGGCTCCCAAAGTAGAAATTTCTATCATAATTGTAAAGGCGGGAATTGTTTTTTGCCAACTTTAAGGGAATTCCTGTGCTGAATCTTGAATTTGGTTTGTGCGATGAACTGGCATCAATAACAGTGTTTACACTTACTTGAATTCTGTGGCTAAGTTTAAATATAAAACAGTTTAGGGAAGAAAAAAAACCCACCGAACTTTTGTCCCATGCCAACATCTGATGAATATCTCACACTGGATAGGTGTAATTGCATTGGTTTTGAGCTTTAAATTAATGTCCATATGCACCTTACAACAATTTCACGTTTTAAACTGCCTACTTGCATCTGATAGGTGTAGGTATGGAGTAGCAGTACTTAACTGCACTGTTTAAAAGGTATTTTATCCACTACTCTAATTCCCTACTGAGTTCTTTAGAGCTTAAAACATATTACATTCCAGACTGTATAATGCCAAATATTTCAAAACTCCTTTTTTTTTTTTTTTTTTTTTTTAAACCCACTGGGAAAAATGCAGGCCCAGTGGTGGGCTAATGCCAGTCCTTTTGTGGAACTGTTACAAAAAATCCACTTTTTTTATCCATTCCCAAATTAACTGAAGCAGATGTTGGAGTCTAATAAATTAAATCCTTGAGACTTTATTACACTTTGAAAAGCCTGCTGTGAAGATTAAAACACTGTAGCTAATAGGTTCCTTTTCTTAGTAAATGCTGGCTGAAATTTACTTCTCATCACCATGTTTAGAAACAGTAACTTTTTTCCATCTGTGATTCTTTTTCACTTGAGAAGGTAGCTGTTCTGTTGTGATGGTGCTCTTTACTATTAAAACTAAAAGTGAGATTTTTTTGATTCATGAAATGTTTTGTGCTGGCATTGCTATTAAATGAGCTATAACAATTGTGAGATTGAAGCTGTCATCTTCAACTTGCCTTCTATTTAAAAGCAATCTGAAAGGCAAACGCCAGTGTTTGCGGTAGACGGTTTTCAAAAAACCTTTTTTTTTTTTCAAAAGAAAACAAACCACACTAAATCACTGCTTTTCAGGGAGCTTTTTAATATTTAGTTGTTGACGGCTTTGATTCAGACGAGTATCTGAACCCCTTTTAGAGTAGTAGCAGGAGAATTAGATTAAGCATTTGGATTTGGCTGCAGTTGAAAATGTTCACAATTCTTGATTCCTGTTAGAAGCTATAGAAATGTGTTAAACTGGTTTATTTGTAATATGTTTTTGTTTAATATTAGATAATAGATTTAAGCATTGTTTTATCATGAAGTTATGTGGGTAGTGAGCAGTGCAAGTGTGGCAGTGGAGAGGATGAAGCTTCAAAATTCTGAGTTTCCACCAAATTTGCATTATTTCAGATAAATTTATTTCCTTATGCTTTCATTTTGTTGTTTCATCCTGAATTATTACAGTACTTGACATCATCCAAATTGTATACTGTGAACTTAGACAAAAATAATTGCCTATTTGGTAGGCTCTGATGCTATTCCAAACTTTCACCATATATTAATGTGGTACAAAAAGTATTAAGAAAATTCATGATTTTGTTTAATAAGTGAGCTGCCCTGAAATGTCAGAATATCAGTTTTGTTTCATTGTAGCAGAATTACTACTGAAGAGTGCTCTGTCAACACTGGTTTTTTTACACGTTGTCAGCTTGGCTCCTAGTAAAGCTCGCTGCTTACCACGCACTTCATGTTTCTTCACAGCAAGGCTGTTCATTGCTGCCTTACTCAATAATATGAATCCCCTCAAAGCCTTTACCAAGCCTGTAATCTTTAATGACACTGAAATTTAGCGTGCTCTTTCCCTCTCGTTTTGTTTACTGTTACTTTGAAGAGTTCTTTCACAGAAGAGAGCTTTTATTTTTAGGACCGCCTAGCTTTTTACATGTACGTTTGGTTTCATTAATGCGTAACGTGTGTTCAGCTGATGTCTTGGTAACAGCATAATGGTGTTGGTGAGTCTTGAAACAGATATTTAATATGGGCTTCTTTGTCTTCTATGGGTGGTGTACCCAGCCTTTGCCTGCTCACTAAGAGAGAAGTAGCTAAGTGAGAAGTAGCACTAGAAAAGAAAAAAGTTGTGAATGAAAAGTGTTTTACACAGATGGTGCTTATCGAGTGCCCATTTGACAGGCTATGGAAAAAGTTTAGCTGAGGGACTTTATTTTCTGCTCTTCCAGGAATAACTTGTATAATGTTTTTACTTACTGTATCAGAAGGAGCTTGTTTTTTTGATAACTGAGAAGTTATGCATGGATTTATTTCGTCATAAATATCTCTTTGTCTGTTTAGGCTGAAGTTGGTATTTAATGTATAAGCAGAGTGATAGTCTTGTAAGTAAAGTTCTCTAGTATTTTTTTTACTATTAAAACCACTACAGGATATAGATAGGTTAGATGGAAAAGCTGTAGGAAAAGAGTTAAGTGGAACATTTCTCGTAAGAGTAGGAACATTTAGGTAGAATAGATTTTTGTTGTTGTTGTTGTTGTTACAAACATACTACTTTGCTTATTGTAGATTGATGTGATGGTTCGGAGGGGGGGCTAGAAACGCATTTGAACATTTGGAAGATAATAAGCAGGCTTCTAATAATTTTTCTGTGTGAGCCAGTGTGACTTTCTTCACTTTAGAACATAGCTGATTTTGTGTAAATTATCATAAAGATATGGAATGGCGCATCTTTAAACCTGTCACTTACTTCATGTAGTTAAAGTATTTGCTCCAAACAGATAGCACTGACATTTGTACAGAAATAGTAAAATACATTAAAAACTAACAAATAAGTTTTTTCTGAGCCCTTTTTCTTGGAAATGCGTAAATAATATTTTTTAAAATCAATTTTGGGTAAAAAAAACTTTCCTAGAAAATTTAATCCCAATGGTGTATGCAACTGAAAACAAGCAGTGGCACTGGTAACGCAAAATACTATGGTACCACTATTGAACACCAAGTCAGATTGTGAGTTTTCAGTGGAACTAGGAACGTGTCTTTCAAACTTTCGACTGAAACTTGTCAACAGACGGTAAGATGTGGCAGAAGAGGTGTTCCTAATCTTTGTGTGTTCTTAATCTTTGGTTCTGTTGAGTGGGTTTTGGTGCTCTAGGCATAGAGAAGGTGCAAGGCATCCAGGCAGCCTTTCTCCATCCTTGTTCAAATGTCTGCGTCTTGTGTTGATTGTGAAGACTGGAATCCAAAGAATCAGGAATGTGAAGAGACATTTGGTGGTGTTGCCAGTATGGTAGTGTCGGGTACGGCTTACTTGGTGGTTGGAAAAGAGGAGGATGGTGGGAATGATGAAACCAAATGTGTTTGCGTAGATGTGAGCCTGACTTTGACGAGATGGGTATTTTTCATCTGGGCTGATGAACTTTAAAGGACTCTTTCTGCAATTTTAGTTTTTCAAGATGGCAGTATTTTGCCTTATTAAATGTAAAACAGTGATATGTAATAGTTGCACTGTAGAGCTGAAAACATTTTTGAAATTTAACCTTGAAGAAATGTCCTGTATCTCTGGCAATGCCTCCATTTTTATTTGTTGACTCAACAGGCTTTATCATTATGTAGAGCATGTAATTAGAATACTTATAACAGTTAAGAAGAACTTACAGGGAAAGCAAACAAGAGTATTTTTCAAACTTAAAGTCAAAAATAAGCTGTTAATCTCTGTGTTATGATAGAAAAGCTCCAAAACACAAAACTGTGACAGTGTTTTCCTGTGTAAATCATGTCTGTGGAGCTGCTGTTGATAGTTCAAAATAAAACAAATTTCTGCATAAAAGAGAAAAACCCTCCTTCAGAACCAAAACCCCCAAATCCCTTTTTATTCATGTAAGGTCCTTTTTGTCCCTTAAGCCTGGGCAGTTTCTTAGCAATTAACAGAGACAGAGAAAAATTATTAACATATTCTTGCTGTCTGAACAAATTAATTTCTTCCACATGTACTTGATAATGTATTAAACCAACTTTAACACAGATGTGTGCACACTCAGTACAATACTTGAGATGCAAAACAGTTTTGAACAATGTTCTTTGAGATTAAGATGTACTTTATGAAGTAGCTTATGAGCTGGACTTAAGTGTAAGCAGATGGCATCATCTTTTCATGGTCTTGACCATCATCTTTCTGGATCTTCTTTCTGCCTTATCTTTTCAGTTGTAAGATCTAAGCAGATTTCTCTGTAAAATGCAATGTATTATTTCATTGAGATGCTACAGTTCTTTTTTTTTATGCATGTTAAGTACCTTTGTGAAGCCTTAATTTTCTCTCCTCTTTATTCATATAACATGGAAAATGTTTTTTGCAATGAATAATCACTGCTAAGTAATTCCTTCACAAATTTCTTCATGCTACTTACTTCCAATTTGTAGTTTTGAATCATGCAAAGATTTTTGTCATCTCTGAAGTGCTGGAAAATAGCTTTCTATTTGGGCTTGTAAAATTCATGTGTTGCACTTGTTTTCTGTTGATCTTACAAAAAAAATATGGAATTAAAAAAAAAAATGCTGTCAGTTAAATTACCAATTCATAGTACTCTTTTACCTGTAATATGGTTTTGGTGTGATACTTATTCACAAGTGTCATCATCACTTAATCATGCGATGTATTAAATAGACACGGTCATACTTCATAGGAAGTCTTATTGGCTAGTTCTGTCATTTCAGTGAACTGTTACAAGGTCAGATGTGTAATTTAACCAAAAACG
The DNA here is from genome assembly GCA_009769605.1 of Bucorvus abyssinicus. Taxonomy (NCBI): domain Eukaryota; kingdom Metazoa; phylum Chordata; class Aves; order Bucerotiformes; family Bucorvidae; genus Bucorvus; species Bucorvus abyssinicus. The sequence goes on from CM020025.1 coordinate 38,592,726, forward strand.
CTACAGAGTGTAATTTATTTAAACGTTCACTGATTTATGTCTCTAGTTTATTTGCTTTGTTGAGAAGTGGAAGGTTTAGGCTTTAATTTTTTTTTTCTTACTGGCTCCCAGGTCTCCCTGGGTCATCTCAAAGATGACTTTGTTTTGTGTTATAGAGTGTGTTTTGGTTTCATCCTCTCATTTAGATGTGGAGTCTGCTATTTGATCTTCTGGACTTAACAGTCCAATGTGTGGAAAAAACATTTTTGGTGGTTGAAGTTTGTACTTTTGCAAGGTTAGTCCTCAGTTTCCATTATACCATCAAGTGTTCTGAATATATCTGTCAGTGGTTTTTTAATTCAAATTAGTGTCAGATATAATGAAATATTTCCTGTTTGCATTCTGATAATGTGATTATTTAATTCAGGATTTCATATGATGAGGCTTTTATTATGGCCAGTGACCCCTTGGAAGGCTTTCATGAAGTGAACCTTGCTTCACCTACCACACCAGATCTTCTTGGAGTAAATGAACCAGGGACTCAGGAACAAACTACCTCACCCAGTGTTATATACCGACCACATCCTTCTGTTGTGTCCTCCACACCAATCCAACCCAATGCATTAAATGTTTCTGACCTTCCCACACAACCTGTTTATTCATCTCCCAAGCAACTGAATTGTGGAGAAGTATCAGGTGTCAGGTAAGTTCTGTGTGTCTTTTTATTTAAATTGCTCATGTTTGTTGCATGTAAACAGTTTGCTTTATATATATAATTTTAATATTACTTACAATGCTGTAATATTAAATTGTGTCCATAATGGTACATTCAACACCACTATTTCTAAAATAATTCCTAATGTATTATATAAATAAAAAATATATCACTCTCTTTGCAGCATCAATGTTACCGACGCAGTACTTTGTTCTACCTCTGGACCCCAGGGTGGGTCATTCAATCACAATAATTCCAGAAAGGAGAGCAATAACGTAGAGAGAGAGTTTTTGCAGGGTGCTACAGTAGCAGATGTTGCTGAAGGAAATGAAGATATTTTTGGGTTGAGTACAGACAGTTTATCTCGCTTACGGAGCCCATCTGTGCTGGAAGTAAGAGAAAAGGGCTATGAACGATTGAAAGAAGAACTTGCAAAGGCTCAGAGGGTAAGGCTCATTGTCTTGTCTTCTCCTGCTTTTTCTCGGTTCAAAGTGGTTTTTATATTGCAGAGTGATAAGATGGGCCAGAAGGTGCAGGCTGAGTCTACTTGTTTCTTAAAGAATTATTAGGATGTAATTGTCTTATGTAAAGTTTTCTGAATGTGTGCAGTGCTAATATCTTAGAATTATTCCTTGATAGTGTTTCTTTTCTAGTGCTGCTGTCACTTAACCACAGAAAGCATTTGCTGCAATATCAGGTTAAACAGGCTTTTTCTTTGAAATATAGACTATTCCTTCATTCTGATATTTGAGAATAGAAGTAATTTTCTGTCATTCCATTGTTACTTTGTAAGTATTTATAGATGCTGATTATATACCTCTCGAATCATATTTCTGCTAGAGTATAAAAGTGTAGCATGTATCATGGAATGCAGAAATGCTTTAGAGCAGGGATACTTGTGATATTTCATAGGGGAATGCCTGCATAGGAAAGATGCAATAAAGATGTCACTGGTGTTCTTTAGAGTAGTGTTACACCACATTTCAAATTGAATATGGATACCTTTGAAGACACTGTGGCTCAATTCATTAATATTTGTAAAGCGCTTTGTCTTGTTTGGATGGATGGTGCTATATAAATGCAAAGCCATTATTTGTCATTTTAACATCCTTGTGTGCTTAAACTTTTGAGTAAATTTTGTGCTGTTTGTATCTGTGCCTTTTCTTCTCCTCTACATGATTCCATTCTTGTTTAGATTTAAGTGCATCTTACCTCATGTTTGAACTTGTTTTCCTCTGTTACCTCATCTTGTTAAGTGTAGTCATCATTTTTGTAATAGTTGTATTTGCCCTTGTCAATATGAATCTTAAATACGGATTCTGACCTTACTTCTGTTGATTGTTCTATTGCTGAGTAGTTGCTTCCTTTGCTAACGTGTGTTTGGTTAGCATTTGGCTACTGAAAGAAAACATTAACCTGAACAAAGTTTGAGGACCTTGCATGTGAATATATAATCCTAGCAGTTAAACTTGGAACCTTAGAAAAGAAGAACAAATTAGAGTTTAAATTTAGAAAAGCTCTTCCAGTTCTTGACTGTATACCAAAATACAGCTAACATACTTGAAAACCACAACTCGAATCTGCTGCCGTTACCTTGGAATTATCTGAAAAACTTACTCTGGTGTATACTGCTTTGTCTCTAAAAGATTGAAATGTTTCCTATTTCACACTGTAGTTTGTTAAGGTTGTTTTTAAGGAAATGTCATTAAGACTGCTAGGGCATACTGAGTGCATGTTACGTATTTTAAAACTCTTTGGGTCTTTGTAACAAAAGCAATTCAGCACGAACTTGACAATGTTAATGTCAAAGTTCTTGCTAATTCTCAGGTTGATTCTTACTAGTCTTCTACTGAATGGATAACTTGCTTTGCTTGTCTTCTGAATCTTGCACTGTTTCAGAGTTGCTCAGTAACACAGGAATCACAGCAGGAGTCTTTACAGACTGTACAACAATAAGCCCTATTCCTTCTGTAATACCTACTTTCTTCCACTTCCTGTATGAGGATTAGGGTGTTTTTATACCTAATTCATCTCTGATTGCTTTCTTCCAAAAAGTTATGGCTGTTCACATAGAGCTGTGCCCACTCTGCAATATTCAGTATGTCATGCAGTCTTTAAACTTTTATTTCCAAGTTTATTCATGTTTGTCGATGAGTACTCGGTATAAAAATCTGTAGTGATACATTTACATAGGTAGTGCCTGTTGTTTTTTGCACAGTTGTTTTAAATTCTCTGTAAGTTTGTGCTGTTCATTAGGCACAGTGAGAAAAATGAGAATTTCAATTTGCACTTGAATTTTGTGAGCTCATTGAGCCTAGAAACCTTACAGACTACAGACTTTCCAGGAGTGAACAAAGTAAACCAAACTTGCTATCTTACATTTTTCATTTGTTCTAAATTTCTTACCCAAACTGCTTGGTATTGTAATATGCATTAAAGATTGATTTGAATTTGTGGCAGTTGTGATCAGAAAAGGAACTAGAAAGGAAGTAGGGATTTTGAAGCTTAGGGGTGCACTACCTATTTTTCATGTCTGTGCTTGGGGTGCAACTTTTTCCTTAATATACTCTCGAGTTTTTATATTAGAGAATATATATGTTGTGTAATTGTTTGACCTTTAAGTATGGTTCTTGAAGAAATTATTTAAGAATAGAATAAAGGCTTTTTTCTTCCTCCTTTGTGTATGCCTTACATTTCTTACGACTACAGATTTAATTTCTCAAAATTAACAGCATTGCTGGCAAAATTGTTAAAAGAAAAAGTATTTCAAAAATTTGTTTCTTGATGAGAGGAAATTTACTTTCTGCTTGAGTCTAGGTCAGTTGCAGCACCAAATTGTGTCATAAGATTGGGAGAAAGGTTGAGTCAGAGGTAACAGCAGGGCAGCATTCTGTGCTAATGGAGCACATAGGATTGGACATATTTTGCCTTAAAATGCTCCCCATAATTAAAATGACATAGATTTTTTTTGCTCTTTGTTGAGACCATTCTGGTTATTTTTGCTTTTATTTTTACTGAAGACTTAAATTTCTGGCTATATTCTGTAAAGCAGAGCTGAAGAGCCCTTGCTTTAGATGATCTGAACCTTTCTCCTTGTTTTGCTACCCTTTTAAAGCAACATCAGGAAAATTGAGGTGGTGTTAAACAGCTTAGTGATTCAGTGCCTAGGACCTTATCTCCTCATGTTGCTATGTATTTGCATTTTTTCTGCCATGTTTGGGTTGAGCTATGTCACCGTGGTTACAGAAGGGTCGATCAACCACATGTTGATAACATCCAAGAGAATAGTGATGGTATTTTGATATATGGTATTTCTGGATTTGCAAGTTTAGCGGAGTCCTTGTAAACCTTGTAAACTGTATTTGGTTTGAGAATTAATTCCGTGCTTCCCCCAGTCTTAGAGTAAGATCTGTATCAAGTAAAACCATGTTTGACTTCTTGTAGGAGAAATCTGAATTACTGATATTTCCCTAGTAGAGGGAAATTGAGAGTGTTTTCCACACTGATGCAGTGATTCTTGTGAAAGAGGTGACAGTATAGAATGTGGTATTGTGAATTTCAGCATAGTTTAAAAACCTGATCCTCAGATCTAGATTCTTCTTTCAAAAGCTTCAATTTTTCTATGCATTCTTCATCTCAGAAACAAACTGAGTGTTACAACTTGGTCCCTTGTCTTTAGATGTTATCTATTGATACAGGATTTGAAGTAGATTTTTTTCCATTGTTCTGTCTGTCGTCAAAGAATCTAATGTAAGAGAGGCTATCGCCGTTATTACAGTGTTTCTGGGGAGGCTAACTATGGCAGTTAAATCTATTTTTCCACAGTAAAACATTACATTTTAAAACTCTGCATGAATTACTGAATATATAGATTCACAATAACTACTCAGGAATTTCAGGCAAAATTTCTGTTGTCACTTATAAGTTAACAAACAATAAAAATGAGGATGCTCCAGAATAATATACCATCCCAGAACTTCACTGAAGAGTATACTTTCAAGCTTTTCTAAAACAAAATTGCAGTTGAACTGTAAGGCTGCTGGCTTGTGATTGTTAAAGATAGTTTGGTTTTCTGAAGGTGTTTTAGCAGTCCCTTGCTGTCTTTGAGTAATGGAAGTTTTCAGTTTTCACACCTCTGATGCTGTTGTAATGTATCGTAGGCATATAAATTTTCTCAGGCAAGTAGAACACTACATGCAAGTAAAACAGAAGCATCTTCACCAGCACCATTAGATGCTAATTCAATAGTTTATGAAATGCTCCTATCTCTGAGAAGATATTCTGGATCTTCTCTCACATTAAACACTCTTGTAAATGTGGTTGCAATGGACTAATTTTTATGTAGCTTGTTTAACTTGGGTGCTGAGTGAAGACCAGTAAAAAATATATTCTAATATAAATACAAACTTTGAGAGCTTCAGAATTCAGCGGTATCCCATGGTTGTGATTGGAGATGGTATCTGTAGAAAAATCTTTGTTCCTTGATCTTTCACATCCAATTCTGACTTGGTTAAATTGCTGAACTAGATGCAGGATTATTTTCTTTATAGAATTTAAAATGTGAATGGTTTTGAAGCAGCAATTTTCATTCCTTATCTCACTGGTTCCTTCTAAAGACCCACCTTATAGTCTGTTTTGAAGATCAAAGTGAAATAAGCAATAAAATGACACTTTGATATAGGATTTTTTAACTAAGGTTTTTCTCGATGCAAATTAAATATTTTTATTATTTTGGTAGCTGTGTGTGGTGTGCTTTATAATACCTCATCTTCATGTAGTTACTTTTTCAGAACAGTCGTGTGGGAAGGGCTGCAGCATGGATCATTAGTCTAGCACATGTAGTTGTCTTTTCTGCCTCTACATTGTGTATGGCTGGGAAGTCTCTAGTAATGCCTTTAAGACACGGAGGGTAGTAATGTTTTTGATAACTGCTAAGCTTTTTTGCTTTGGGCGCTTTTTATTTCTGCCCTGCTTGAAAAACCTGAGCTATTAAACTTGCTTGGCAAAATAATGTGTTATATTATGTTCCTCCTGAATCATGTCATGGAAGCTTGCCCAGCATTTGATGAATCTAGCTAAGCAGCCATGTGTAGTAGACTGTCTGGTGTTGTCTCCTTTTTGTTTTCATTAAGTAGCTTTACTTGTCTGCCTAAATTTTAATCTAAACCTCCCTCATCTTTCCACTTGCAGGCAAAACTGTAACCATCTTACTTCAAATAGTGTATTGATAGTGGTAGCCCAGAAGTGAACTTGGGCTAGTACTACCTTCATTATGAGTTTGAGAACTCTTGACCTGAATATTAGTATAACCTCCTTTTAAGAGGTATTGATGTGCACGTAGCATCTTCTTTACAAATCAGTGAAGTAAACGGAAAGAAATATATTGCTATATTCTCTGTGTTTATAGGAACACATGAAACTTGAGCTTTAAGCATTTTGCATCAGAATATTTATTTCCTTATTAAGAACCATACTTCTTATGGAAAGACTTTAAACCAACATAAAATTAGTTAATTTTTTTTCCCTTTTCTTTTTTTAACCCCTTCTTTTTTCTGGTTCTTTTTCCTCTTTGGCTTTTTGTATTTTTCTTTCTCTTCCCTCCACCTGTAGCTATTTTCCTATTTTTTTTGAGATAGGTCACTGTGTGCAAAATAGTAGCTTCTAAGTAATAGGTGAGTACTATTTGAGAAATACCATGCTTTGCAAAAACATTATTTAAGTGGCACCTTTCAAAATAGTTAAAAGGTTGCCTATGGAAAGCAAAAAATCAAAATAGCAAATAAATAAGACTAAAAATCAATCAAAATGCCTGAAGTTAAAACCAAATAATAGAAGGGAGAAATAATGCCATTGATGCTAAGTAAGTCTAGAGCAGTCCTTAAACACTTGTCGAATTCAGGAGCTGAAATCAAACAAGATGCTTCATCTTAGAAGAAAATCTATTGCCAATTTCACTGCAGGAATTGAGAGCAAGACCTAATAGCATGCTACAAGGCAAGATGTAGTTTCCCACCTTGTGGAAAGTCATGTAGACTTCAGGAGAAATACTAAGCACCTCTCAGAAACACAAGGGAAGCTGGCTGCCATTTGGGCCTTTTTATGGCTTTGTAGTGACTGATCTCCCAGGGTTTTCCAAAGGGAGCTGTTTTCTTTACCGGATTCTAGAGGTTTTCAAAGGAAATCATTTGGAGTCTTCAACACATCCATGACAGACTTGGGTCCTGCATTTCAGAAGTGATGTAATAGCTAGCTTGACAAGAGGAAAAGAGGAGGAGGAAGAACTAGATGGGGATAGGAGGGGAGTTATGGCAAGAAAAAAAAATGCTTGAAAGGTCAGAATGGAATGTCTGCTGCTTTTCTTTGCCTTTTTTCTCTCCATCCTTCTCTTTCTTGTAAGAGATTCCAGGGTTTAATGGTTGGGGAAGGGGAGAGGAACTCTTATTTCAAATTCCTTGTCAATCTTTTTGTACTTCTGTGCAAATTCCTTCAGACGTGGGACAGTGCAGATGAGATTGGGAATGTGTAAGGCTTACGCTGCCAAATCTGGATGAAAATCTTACTGTAAAAGTGTCAGGCCTTCTTAACTCAAATTTTAGTGGTGTAGACAAATAACGTTTTGAATTTCATTGAGTTGTTTTACTTTGTTTATATACCTGCATAAAGAGCAAGGATATAATTGCAGTATGGTTTTGGAATAGTATTAGTTGTAAGGAGATAAGCAGGAAACTGTAATAAAATATGTTTGAAGATGATTTTAGAACTGGGGATTGTCTTAAGACAAAGCTTTTGATTTTTTTTTTTTTTTTTTCCCCTAAGGATTACTTTCTTTAAGTGTCTTTAAGGAATGGGTAAGCAGAAGTGGTATTCTGTCTGTCCCAATAATTAACTTGATCTGTATTTTAAGTTACTGTAGTCTTCTGTACTTTCAGAGAAAAAAGCTTTTTTTCACTTCAGAGTATTTTGGAAATGCTGATGTCTAGCTTGGTGATACTTTAGATTGGCCTAGTGTATTTCTCTATAGTGGGAAGAAATAGATATGTATATACAGCATTAATTTATTTGCTTCTAGTGTGAAGATTAATACTTCGAAAGGCTTTATTTAGCAAAGGTTTTATGTTCCTCTGATTATTTTTTTCCTTCCCCCCCCACCCCGTGGTATTAGCTTTAAAAGGCCAAATGACTACTCTAAGTCAGAATAAATAACTTTCAATTTTCCATAGGAGCTGAAGTTAAAAGATGAAGAATGTGAAAGGCTTTCTAAAGTGCGAGATCAACTTGGACAGGAATTGGAAGAACTTACAGCTAGTCTGTTTGAGGTTTGTTGGAGTCTTCGATGTGATATACTTAAAGGAAGCTGAGCCAGATGTTTTATGTAGAATCAGTATATTGTATGCTAAATTTTTCTGAAATGAGCTTATAAAGGGATTTGTGTCCTGAAGACCCGAGTGTGTTGAAGTAGAGGCTTAAGAGCAAGCAGTAGACTTTTCTCTTAGATGAAAGAGAGCTTGTTGAGCTTGTCAGTCTGCCTAGACACAAAATGAAAAAAAGGAAAATATACCAGGAAGTTTAAAACTATTTAGGCTTATTTTTTGGCATAACTATTTTGAGACAGCTTCTCTGTCTGACAACAGGGCTATCTAGATAAGAACTAAATTTGGGGTTGCCATGGTGACTAAATAAATAATGTAGTTCCAGATCAATGGAGGTAGCAAGTACATAACTATGCTTTCAGCTTTTGAATTTTGGGTCTGGCAGCCTGCTGCTCCCACAAACTTGAAAAGAAACATTAATACTGAGTGATGCTCCAGGATGGAACCTGGTTACCAAGTGAGAAGCCTGAACTTTTCATGTGAGGAAAAGGCAGTGGTGCCAGCAATGATTGTGAGCTTGTATTACACAGAAAAAAGTCTTAAATCCATACCTGAAGCAGGATTAGTTCTCATTTTATCATACAAATTTGTATAGGAATGCGTAGAGGCTAAATTGTGATACCTGTAACTATCAGAATAAATTTCATAGTCCAGAGGTGATTTATATGTGTACTCCATCATAAGTATTGGTTTTCAGCATATGCATAAAGATACAACATTAGGTCTATTTTAGAAGCAGTATTTAAACCTATCATGTTGTATTGGTTTAAAAGCACTATTAAAATCTTGAGAACACTGACATTCAAAAATCAAATTACAAACTGCTCTGTGGGTTAGCTGTGCATTTTATTTCATCACCCCAGCAGGACAAAGTTACTTAAAACATTAAGCAGTTCCTATGTTAGAGAATAAATGGGAGACTGGAAAGGTACTTTTTAGCATAAATACTTGTGTATGTTGCAATGGGAGGAAAATATTGGGCAGGTGTTTCAACTGTAGAGGATAAAAAATACAATTCTCAGTGAAGTTTTATATTAATGACACTTAATAACTTAGAGCAATGTATCAATTTGTTAAAGCTATGTTTGAAATATAGTGTATTAGTAATAATTGTTTGTTTTAATTATTCAAAATTGTTGTGGGCATGTCACCTGAATTTTCTTTCGTGATTTGATTTCACTAAGAGGCCCTAACAAAACACAGTGTTGAGGTTGCTTGATTTTTGCACTGGAATCTATACGTCTTGAATTCACGTTCTATTCTGAATCTCACTAATTTCAGTGACCATATAAGTGGGTTTTCTAGAGCTTATATTAATGCATCCCAATGGAGGATCAAGAGTTGTTTTGCATAGCTGGGTGTATATATTAACATTATTACACTATAATAGCACTATAACATGCTTTGCTTTCCAAGGTGCATCACTAAGCAGAAACTGCATGGTCAATGTTAAATGTATTTGTACACATTGTATAAATGTGTATGTTCCCATTCCTGCATGTGTCCGTTGTTACTTAAGAGAATTTTACAAACCCATATGATATAGCTGTGTTGTATGCCAGTGGGAGCCAGATCTTTTGGTATGATGATGTATGAAACTTTTTTGTTTTATTTATATAGCGTCCAGATATGTGCTAGGCGCTTTACAGATATGAGAAGGATCCTATCCCAAACAATTTACTTGGTGGCACTGATCTTTCAATCTTTGTTGCCTTCAGTAAGTACCAAGTAAGAACAGTGATTTGATCACAGGCACAAATTGCTGGATCAGAGCCTAAACAAATACATTACGCAGACAAAAGGCTTAGAGGTATGAGGTAAAAGGATGTTTTAAAAAATGCCCAGTTTTTTTATGCTTTCTTTACTGGCTTAGCCTTGTTTCTTTACTTGGTTTTTAGTGCTTTTTCTATCCTACTTGAGAAATGTTTATTATTCCACAAACTGTTTTTAAGCTGTTGCTTTGTCTGTTTTATTGGTGGTAAGAATTTAGACTTCATAGTTGTTTGGCTGGTTCCTTCATGCAGAAGTTTACAGTTGACTAAAACTGGTTATTCTGGCTAGAGGGAGAAGTTCTTTTGAATGTGCTACTGTGCCTGTGTTGCTTTTGTTGCTACTGGTTGAGTCTTTCTCTTGGGGGTCAAGGAACTTGACTTGTCAGCCACTGAAGCGTGACTGGAGCCTGGCGTTCATGACAGGTATTGTTCCTGCTGAAGGGTGGGGGTGGGTGGAGTTGATGAATCTGGGAGAAGAACCAGGGAGAAGAAACTTGGTGGTCCAGTGATGAATCCAAATGATAGATTTGTAGGTACTTTTTAGTATGTAACTAATTTCAGACTGTTGCACAACTTAGTATTCACGAGTAAGCTCCGTGAAGCAAAAGTATGTCCTTAGTTTTTGTTGGGGTTGTGTTTTTTACTGGATCTACCGTGTGAATTTGTGTGAAGCATTTACACCTGCTAAACATTTTTTTGTAGGAAGCACACAAAATGGTTAAAGAAGCTAATGTCAAACAAGCTGCAGCAGAAAAACAGTTAAAAGAAGCACAAGGAAAAGTGAGTTTTTTCCAACTTGCTTGCTTTGTCTTTTTACATGATTATAAAACTGAAGCATGAATCATAAAGATGTAAATGGAGCATTACCTGTATACATTATTAAAATATGTCCTCTTGATGTATTCTTAACTATCAGCTGTGGACACAGCTGGTGTTTCAGCATCATATCGGGTAGCCGGTAAGGTGCATAGGAAGCCAGCATTGCTACAGTATGCAACTGCATAGGCATCTGTGTGTTATTACTGTTGGAAGACAAAGTCTTGATTTCAACCAAGATAACTGGAAATTTTGTTAAATGATTTAACATATTCATAGCCTAATAGAATATTTCTGTCTGTTAATGAATTTATTCCCCCCTCCCCAAGATTGATGTCCTCCAGGCTGAAGTAGCAGCATTGAAAACACTAGTACTGTCAACTTCACCAACATCTCCAACTAAGGAGTTTCAGTCTAGTGGAAAAACTCCTTTTAAGAAAGGCCATGCAAGAAACAAGAGTACAAGCAGTGCTATGGGTGGCAGTCATCAGGACCTTACCATGATGCAGCCAATTGTAAAGGACTGTAAAGAGGTAACAGTATAAGAATTGTGCTCTTTTTGCTGATAAGCTGGCTTTATTGCTTTGTCTCACCGCAAATCTAGTATATATTAAATCTTCATGTAATACTGAGTATTTTAGAGATATTTTTCATTAATGAAAGAAATTTTTTCTTACATACCAATTGGTGGTGATTTTTCCAAGTCTTGTTTACCTTTAAATCATTAACAGAAGATGAGATAATATTTGAAATATTGGATTAATAATTTAAAGATAGGAATTAAAAGAAAATACAGTATAACTGAATCATAAGCTCTGGTGTCTTTTTACAAAGTCCATCACTAAAAGTTCTTAAACATTTATAAATGTTTCATAAACTATTACAGAAAAGAGGAAGAGTCATTTTATAGATCAATAATGGGTGAAGGAGGACAGGGAAAAGACAGAATCAGTGATTTATTAGAGAACAGGAAGAGAGTTACCACTGGAGTCCCAGAGGGGCCTGTGATTTTTTTTTTTTTTTTTTTCTTTTTAAATCCAGTCATAATTGAAAATGGGGAAGTACTGAGGTGACAGGTTGGTGCTCGAGTCCTTGTAATGCTAGTAGCAAAAAGTGACTGAAGAGTTGAGAAGGATCTTAAGATACAGAGTGCTTAGTAAGCAGCAGATGAAATTTGCTATCAATAAATGAGGAATGAGACATTTATGGAAAAAAATGAAACTCTAGGAGACATGCAGTTGTGAACTTAGAATTAGAAGCATTGTGCTGGGAAAAAAAGTGTACTCTGAAAACACCATCTCAGTGCTCAGTGATGGTCAAAGACCCACAGAGCCCTAGGAGTTGTTAGGAAAGGAATAAATAGCAAAGAAAAAACATTATACTGTTCTATAACCATATATGCATGCAGCTATGATATCTTCATCTAAGAAAGGGCATAAGGAAAATATGAGGAAGTGTGACATAAATGGTCAGTATTGGAAGTATTTCTGTGTAGAGACACTTGACTTAGACATGGGGGAGATGAATGGTGAGCAAATATTAGTGAATTCTTGTAATAAGAAAACTGGAAGCTAAAAGGAAAATAATTTTCAGTCAGTACATAATGAAACTTTACAACACATTGTCACAAGGCAGCAAGATAAAAAGTATAAATGTGTTCAAAATGTAATGATGCAAAGTGACAAAAGAAAAGCCTGCCACATTATATAGTAGATAGATAGGACATTTGGCATAGGAAGCTTCTATAACTACGGATTGCTGGAATTCAAGGGAGAAGATAAAGGAGACCTTATTTCTCGACAGCTACCTGAAAGGAGGTTGTAGAGAGGTGGGAGGTTGGTCTGTTCTCCCAAGTAACAAGTGATTGGACAAGAGGAAATGGCCTCAAGTTGTGCCAGGGGAGGTTTAGGTGTAAAATTTCTTCACAGAAAGGGTTGTGAAGCATTGTAACAGGCTGCCCAGGGAAGTGGTGGAGTCACCATGCCTGGAGGTATTTAAAAGACATGTAGATGTGGTGCGGAGGGACATGGTTTAGTGGTGACTTGGCAGTGCAGGGTGAATGGTTGGACTTGATGATCTTAAAGGTCTCTTCCAACCAAAACAGTTCTGTGATTCCTTGAAGTTGGGATGCTGTAAAATTAAGACACATCACTGTCTTGCCTCTCGTACTTCTCTGCAGCCAGCTCTGTGACTGCTGGCCATTGTCAGAAGGGTAACAGGCTAATTGGATCTTTAATTTGATTCACAGTGACCATTTTTATACTTTTTGACAGTCATTAAGTGCCTTTATACTATACACCTTTTTACTATAAATCTAGGAAAATAAAGGCATTTTCCAGCTTGTTTTATACTCAGGCTTCAAATTTAAAAAAAAAAGCTTTACATCCTGCCCAACCAATTTCAGTGGTATCCAGGATGTTTTCTTTATTAAAATGGAATCCTTGTTGCTCTTCAGAAAAGGCGAGAGGTGGAATCTAATTACTTTGTAAGCATCTCACTGAGGTCATGCCTCAATGAAATTTTGAAGTGTTGAGCAAGAGTGAGAGAGGGGAGAAATATGTTTTGCCTCAATTTCTTGTGGACGGAAAGTGGTGAATGTGAAGGACAGGCTGCAGAAGGTCTGGTTTTCCTGACATTTTTCTTTAATTCAATCTCCTTTTTGCTGGCTGCATAAGACAACACTCTGAGGCTGATTGAGGCTGCTCAAAACAGGTAACTGTTTCTTCCAGTGGCAGCCAAGGGAATCAGAAATACACAGATTTTCCAGCCACTGGGACTTCAGTCCTTCTCTGTTTTCTGAGCAGGAGTATTTAATGGAATGCGACATGGGGTGAAGAAAGCAAGACTGTCTCTGGCATGGCTGTTAGGACATTGTCTTAAGCAGGGGAGACATGCCTTCCCTACTGCTTTCATTACTGTGTGCTTTGTGGTTTTGTTTATTGTTGGTCTAAGGTAAATGTTTTTGCATTTCTGGGAGCTAGGTCCAGACCCCTAGTTCTGCGCCCTTCTTGCTAAGTGTTCTTGCCACTGCATTAGGTTACCCTCTGCATGTTGTTCTTCTGATTTTGAGTGACTTATCTTCAAAACTGGGGCTGTGAGAACCCTTGCTCAGCAGTATGTAGTGGCTTTGTGGTGTGGGGAATGTAGCTTTGGACTCTTATGTAGAGTCTGCCACTCAGAGCTTTGCATTTTGAGATGTTGGATAGGGCCGAGTGTAAATGCATGTCAACTCTCAGGTTTCTTTGTGGAATGTAGAAAGAGTTAAAGTGGCTGTCTGCCCTAAATTGCAGTGGAGCCAGAAAGGTGCCAACATCCCAGAGACATACTTCCTAGTATGTGGGCGTACTCTATAGGATAAGTAGTCATGTAAAATTAATTTAGGTATTAACAGGATTTAGGCAAGCTGAATAGCTGCCTGGATCTTAGGCAGTCAGGTAGTATCCACTCAGAGTAAACAAAGATAAATGCATCAGTGTTCTTCAAAGAGCTGAAATGTTTCTCTGATGTTGTATTTTACAGTAAAATACAACATCATTAATTTTTTTAAACTGGAATTATTACAATTGGCTGTATATTTAATTGCAGGTAATAAAAACTTTGATCTAGTGAAAGCGCAAGTAAAGGCAGGGAGGAGATACACTAGTGTAGTTTGGAAAGGAAGAGCATCAAGCTGTATTCACTGAGCAGTTTTTTCAAGGCAACTTCTTTATAAATTGCAGGCAGGTTTGGGGGAAATTGAGTTAAATCTGGAAAATAACCAAGTTAATAGAAATGCATCTTAATTTTTAAAGTCATATAATACAAATCAAAAATGGCTTTTCTTTTCCCTGCTGATCTCTCCTGATTGTATTCACTTTAAAGCTAAACCTGAGATCTGTTTTAAGGTATCAGAAATGTTCCTTTACGGAGCAAGTTACACCTATTGAATTTCATTTGTACAATGAGGTTGGTGGCTTAGCAACCAGAACATTTATGGACTAGCTTAATTAAGATGGCAGTTCCTGATTGTACCTGAGTGTAAGGCAAGTAGCTCTAATGAAAAACAAATTTGCCAGTCTAATTTTTGTAGATTCTTTTCCAAGAAAAAAACCCCAACAAAAATGACAAAAGAACTCCCAAAAATATGTATGTAAAAGAATGACAAAGTGCTGGGAACTCAGAGAAGTGGTAATGCATGGGGAAAGAACAAAGGACTGGAAGAGTTCATAGCAGTGTACTGATCTTTTTAGTAGGATTAAAAATTATTTTAATTTTTAGTGTATATTATGTTTCCTCTTTCCTTGTCTCATACTATTTGTTTTTAACACTACAAAATTTTAAAATCACATCCTGGCTTATCTTTGGCCTGCAGCATACATCCCTTCCTATAGTTTTAGGTTTGGGTTTTAGGAGTATAGGTCTGGTGTAGTACAAGAAATGGATTTAACAACCAGTTGGAGGGGAAAGGTGTTGGTCTGTGTCACCAGGCTCAGGATGGTTGCACATCCCATTGGGGACTGGCATTAGGAGTATGCATCAGAAGGACTTGCTGGGTTCACGTCTTGGAGCAGTGTTGGTGCACATGATCAGAATCCTTCTCAAGTAACCCTAAACCAGATTATGTGCTCGGGGAGTACCTCAGTGTGCTCCAGCTGTTAGTGGGTTGCCAGCCCATGAGGCAGGCTGTGAATTTTAATAGCGACCTAGAACCAACCAGTCTGCTGAACAGCAGACTGAAGAGGTGTTTTCCCACTGCTAAACCAATCTCAACACGGAGATGACAAAACAAGAGGTTTTCAAAGCAGATAAAACCATCTCTGCCTAACACAGACCATGTTTACTCTTACCATGGTTTAATGGGTTGTTTTAATGTTCCTCCATTGACCAGAGGAGCTGTGCGGGAGCAGGCTCATAAATCATGCCCAGTGAATATCCTTGCATTCCTGTTGTAGCATGGTGTAGGAGAGAGTTGGGGCATAAATATGAAAACTGAAGAACAAGAGTATAGTTTTAAATTATTTAATTCATGTCTAGGATTGCAGTTGTTTTTTTTCATATTTCTCTACTTCTCTGTAACTTGCAGAAATGGAGATGGACTAAAATACTGTAATAAAGATACATCAAGAAGAAAATTACTTTTTTGCTTTTTTTCCTGTTAAACAATCAGTTGAGTTTTTCAAAGCTATGATGGAAGCTAAGGAATTGGGGGAGAGGTAATTAGCTTGTCCCTGGTGTGGTAACGACTGAACACATTACCTTGGTGTCTTGAAAATGATGTGTTTTGATTTGCTTGTATTTACAGTCTTAGGAAAGTAGATTTAAGAAGATGTTCATAGCTGGGGTACAATAGCATTCTTTCACAGTGGAATGGAAAGCATTTAGCTTTAATGCTCAATACTTACCTGTGGATATTTGCAATATAATATAATAGATGATAGTGTGATAATTGCAGTACTAAAATACACAAATCTTTGTGTGTGTTCTAGGCTGATGTATCTTTGTACAATGAATTCAGATCTTGGAAGGATGAGCCTACTATGGACAGAACATGTCCTTTCTTGGACAAAATTTATCGGGAAGATATTTTTCCCTGTTTAACCTTCTCAAAAAGTGAGGTAATAAATATTCTAAATGTGATCACTGACACTTTTCCCTTAAATATGTTACATGAAGCCAATAGATTGTATTTAAAATGTTTTCATAGGAAGTGTAACCATTTTTGTATCATTAGAGTGTGACAGTTTACAGTGAAGTGCTGAAGTTTAGTGTGGAGTCTCGAAATCATCATTTTTTCTTCACCATTGTGCTATTCCAGATGTGGCCTTTTTAGGTCTACACCTTCAGATGTTACTGCTGTCTGACAGAATCTGATGTTTGTAGGAATGGATGGTGGGTTTTTTCCTGATATTTCAAACATTCTATTTTGTAGAAATAGTGTCCTGTCACTGTCCCTTGTTTATATAGGGGGCAGTAGAGACTAATAGATTTAATTTTGTGGACCCCTTTTCTCTCATATCAATCAAAGCAGGCTGCAAGCATGGTCTGGATGCTCTCTTGAAGAGATGTCTGAGTTACAAGAATTACACTTTAGGATTTGATGTGATTCAGCAGGGGTGGTTTGGGAATATGGTTTTAGATGAAATGAATTAAGAGACTTTTTTCCTTCTGTTATTCCCACACACTCTTCCACACAGAGGAAAGACTGTAGTTTTACCCATCCTGGGGATAAAGTGGAACTGATTCCAGCTCCAACTGCTTTACTTAGTTTTTTTGTTCTTAAGCAGCATGTACAGGCTGTAGTTGTGGTATCAGTCTCTAGGGGAAAGGCACCATATTTGTAGATCTTTATTAAAATAAGAATACCAAATTTTAAAGCCCTCAGACTTGATATTTTTTTCCCCCAATAAAATTAAACACTTCACACGGAAAATGCAGTCTTTTCTTCCTAATATTTATCTGTTGTTTTTATGTGGAGGTTTTTCCCCATGCTTTTCATCTGCTGTTACTTGCTGGCCATAAGTGTGCATGATCTTTTAGTTAATTGTATATCAGTTCATTATAGTTGGTGTACAGCATTGTATGACCCTCTCCCACTAAAAAGTTGACTTGGTTACTGTGGGAATCAAATTGCTTCTGCAGTAAGTGTAAGTAGGCCATCCTGTTGTCTTTCTTAGTAACTTAATTTTGGTGGGGGTTTTTTTCTGCTTCAGTGGTGATATACTTACTGTAGATTTGTATTTCCTCTTAAGGAAAGAATGAGGCTTCTAGCACTTGTCAGTTATATCAGTTATTGTTTTCACTTGAATATCAATAAACTAATGTGCAGTTAAACAATAAGTTACACACATGGTGATTTTGAATAATTGGAAGTACAGTTACCTGAATGGTTGAAGTATTACGTTAACTCTCAGTAGCCTTGTGTGTAGTGTTTTGTTTTGCTTTTGGCAGATGACAGAATATTTCATATGAACTTCTTTAATAATAACATTCTGGTTTTAAAATATTCAGCGTACAATAGAAAATTATATTTATTACTCAGTAGGAGGGACCCTTGGCACAGAATTATTTCACTAATAATGTAAATTGCACCTTTTCTAAAATCAACTAATGGCTATTACTTGTCCATACTTAAACAGTTGTCTTGGGCAAGTGTTGAGTCCAGTCAAGCAAAATGAGCATATTTCTAGTGTCTCACGATTGTATGTTTATAAAAAGTTAACATAAAAAACCTGAGGAAAGTTGCACTTTGTTTCATGAAGATGTCTTAACTAGACAATGTTTGAAAGTTGCAAATGGCTTTTCTACATACTATGTTGGCTTTTCTATGTATTATTTAGTCTTATTTGTTTGAACACCTTTCTAAAGCTATCTTTGGTTAAGAAACAGTGACATAGTATTTACTTGTTTTTTGCAAGATAAGGAAGCATCATTTTTGTGTTTCCGTAAAACACAATAAAATTAGAACAATTTTTTAAAATAAAATTTGTGCTGTATCCAGTCTCTGACAAGACCTCTGAGTACAAATGTATGTGCTATTTGGGTTTATGAGGAATGACTGAAAATACAGTTAGCGTTTTAAACATGCTTGACGACATTCCTGACTGTAAAGGCAGTTATCTTGCCTCAGGGAGGGCAGGGTTATTTGGAGGGCAGAATTTAAACAGAAACGTGAAAATGGGACCTCTTGCTCATGATGAAAGCAAAATCTCATTTGTAATTGAATTTCTGTTTGGTGAGTTGATTTCCAGCCCCCCCCACCCCCCTTCAATGTTCTTGACTTTACAGAAGAAGAAATAATGTCACTGCTTTGAGGCAATGGATAATACAGAGCTGTTTTTAACTGCTTTCTGATTTTCTCTTGCAGTTGGCCTCAGCTGTTCTGGAAGCTGTTGAAAACAACACTCTGAGCATTGAACCTGTTGGCTTGCAACCTGTTCGATTTGTGAAAGCTTCTGCAGTTGAATGTGGGGGACCAAAGTATGTTAAGCTAATAGTCAGAGGGGGAATCTTGACTCATTTGAGAATGGACTGAGAAAACAGCTATCAGCTGATCATCTTGGTCAGATTTGTGTATTTTAGACTTTATTTCCTAAAATCTAAGACCTCAAGATTGCTGTTACAAAATTTTATGGGGAAAGTAAGCAACTAATAAATGAAATTTTAAAAAAGGTTAGTACAGAACAAATCTTTTAAGACAAATTCCCTTTTGGAAGAGCTGTTTACTTCGCTTATGATGCGTTGACCACAAAAGTAATATTCACTTCTTTGGAGAAGACCATCCTTATACTTAAAACAGATGCTTTTGAACTAGGAAAGCATCATGAAAGGAGTAGGTTTTAAAGTAGTATAGGCTGAATATCAGACATCTAGAATATTTGTGGCATAAGAAATTTAGGACATACATAGCACAAGGACAAGGGTAGCTGAAGGATTTGAGAGGAGAGATATAATGTAAATCCTCTGAATTTGATCAGGATTAATGTAATGAAGTGGGAATGAAGGCGAAGGTGAGTTTAAACCTAAAGCAGGAAACATGCTTGAATGACAGGAAGGTTATTTTAGAAAATTTGGAATGGTCCTAGAGGAATCTGAAGCAAGGCTTGTTGTCAGGTACTGATATAGACATTAAAGTTAGGTGGGAGGGACTTGCCTGAGGCACTGGGGCTTTGATGGATGTGGAGGAAAAGGAAGGGATTTGTAGTGTGCTTTAATGTGTGTGTCAGGGTTAAGCAAACAAGGTCAGAGTTAATCTGGAGCCTTGCAAATCTTGAGAAGGCCTTCACTTTTCTCCTGGAGATCTTCTAGACAAGTTGAGAGTTGTTTTGACAGAGATCAATTTTCTGGTAGGAAACTTGCATCAAAATATTCTCATATTGCTCATAAGATTTTTTTTTTTCCTTATCGCTATTTATTTTTAGTTTTTGTTTTTCCTCTGGTTTTGATTGGAAGAGAAAATACATTTAGCGCTCTTCAAAATTTTTTACTTTCTCTTTGAAGAAGCTGTATAAAATTAAAATTGTGTTTTATGACTTAGTCTTTTATCCTTTCTAGCCTACAAAATTCAGG
Source organism: Bucorvus abyssinicus (assembly GCA_009769605.1). Taxonomy (NCBI): domain Eukaryota; kingdom Metazoa; phylum Chordata; class Aves; order Bucerotiformes; family Bucorvidae; genus Bucorvus; species Bucorvus abyssinicus. The sequence continues at coordinate 38,612,423 of CM020025.1, forward strand.
CATTCATATATTCTTCAGTGTGCTCCTGTCACCAGAAAACACACTTTTTGAGCTGTAACAGCCCCTCGTCAGAAAGGCCCAACACCCACCAGTGGAGCTTCTCAAAGGGTGGTGATTTCAAGTCTGAGATAGACCACTGTGAGCTCTATTCCGTGAATGCAGTGAAGAATCTGGACAGCCAGAAGCTACTGAAACAAGTGATGTGTCATTACAGAGCAATTGGCAAATTGATTTAGAATCATTGTTGTTCGAACAACTTCTCTTCGTCTTCATGTGATTGAAATATTTACTGAATTGTATAATTTGTAACTTTAATGAGACTTTAAACCTGTTTTCTCCAGTGTAAGATAAATTTTTAATTAGAACTTACATAATCCTTAAATAGTTGACTAGGTATAGATTAACCTTTTGAGATGACAATGCACAAATTGTGATTTAGTTAATTTAAGTGTCTCAAAAGGCCAGGCATGTGCCTTTCTCCTTTTTCCCTGCTGTCACGTAGCAGGAAAAAAACATTTGCGGTATTGCTTGTAGATAAGTAATAGGTAAGGAATATGCAGGATTTTAGTGTTATTTGGCAGCAAATGTGCTTTGCCTTATATATGATTACTGGCACTGAATGGGAAACAGGTGTTTCAGTTTTCACTGAATCAGAACAGCAGTTTCACATCTTTTATTTTTATGTGGCACTGTGTTTATTGATACCATGTTCTTAAAGAGGTAACATAATATAGACAAACTGTAAATAAATAAGAACAAAAACTAGAGTAATGTTTTTAAAGGAACGATTTTATAGTACAATTGCGAGGGGGATGGGGGAACAGGTTTATATATAGCAAGTAATAGCCAAATAGTGAAATAAGGAGCAGAGGGTGGAGAGCTGTGATAATAACGAAGAATAATTCTTGATATACAGAAGTTATTGAATGGTGCCTGTGATGATGTATAGTAAGTGCTGCCTTAACAAAAGACAGCTGGGTTTACCCACAGGATTCAAATAATTGTACCCATGGGGAACAAAGCACTAAGCCGCATGTGTGCTATATAGTGCAGAACTCAGTCATTAGTAGTACCTGTCATACCACCGTTTAACCTGGTGTGATGGAAGATAACATACAGCAGATAATTCTATAGCCAGAAGGAAAAAGGGCTTTATTTTCCACGCGTTGAAAGTCTGTCTGTCTTCTCACAAAAGCTTGACTGAAATTGCGATCAGCTTGCTTCAGCTACTGTAGGATTTCTTGGATCAATGGACTGCTGTCAGTCCTCATAAATTGCTATGGAAAATCATATACACTTTTCAATTTTCTCCTGTCTTACGTGGTTCTGTGCATGAGCTGCAGGCTATTTAAAAAGGCCTCCGAGTCACTCCTTAGAATCACAGAAGCTTAGTAATTTTGTTTCACTTTTGAAAGGCTGCTTGTTCTTAGACTCCCTAATTTCCTGAGGTAGAAATGGAAAGAAGAGCCAGCAGCTTTTAAAATCAGTGAAACAGTGGATGCCATGACAACCCAGTTTATCTGAGATGCTGCGGTGTAGAAATTACAAATAAATAAAATTCCCATTTTAGTTAAATGTATTTAGATTGTATTAATAGCCATTTTGTTAAGAGAGTCAAACCATCTATTTCTAAAGTGTGTTGGAGAAAAATTTTTTTAATTCTTTGCCTTTTCCTGAATTGTTTTTTGTCAAGATTTCATGGTGACTACTGACCTTTCCTTGTTTCTGAATACGACATAGTTGTAATATACAAGATGTAGTAAATTTGATTTTTTTTTTTTTTTTTTGGTAATAGTAATGGAAGGAATTATTGCCAGACAGCCAGTTTTCCTTTGTCCCACATTTATATTTTATGCTCTGAATGTAAAATATTATTTCAGTTTGGACATAAATGCAAATCTTGTCTTAGAACGCATCTGAGAGAGGCTTCAGAGAATTAACTGCTATTCTGTAGGGCTGATTTTTTTTTTTTAATGATAAAATGCAACATCAAGCAGAATTTTTTAAAAATCTATTTAAATGTTGGCACCAACTGGTAATTTATTCAATATTTATTTCACATAAGAAGAGTTAATTAAAGAAATCCCACTGTTCCAGAGTTGTCAAGCCAACTTTAATTAGTGAATATGGAAGTACATGACCAGAGCTGAAAAAAGTTTTAAAAATCAGAAATGCATCACGATGCATTGATATTGAAAGAAAATTAGTCCTTGTGGAACTAAAATAATTTACAACATAATGTGATAATTGCAACTTGTAAAATGAAGGCAAACACTTGGGTATCTATGCCAATATGAAGCAATTACATTAACACCTTAAACACGTGCAGGAGTTTAGACATTAATGTCAGATTTGTTTACTAAATTGTGCAAACTTTGTTTTGTAGGAAATGTGCTCTCAGTGGACAAAGTAAATCATGCAAGCATAGAATCAAATTAGGAGATTCAAGCAGTTATTACTACATTTCTCCTTTCTGTCGTTACAGGGTGAGTAGATTTACTGTGATTTTGGTTTTAGTAGTTATTTAGTTATCTTTTCTTTACCATTATACAAAATTATATTAACACCATTATTTTTGCATGGGTTCAGATCACTTCTGTGTGTAACTTCTTTACATATATTCGATACATCCAGCAAGGACTGTTGAAGCAGCAAGATGGTGAGTAGGAGATTATATTTGGTATACATAAATAGAAATTTACATAGTGCATGCATCTGAAAGTTACTGTCTCTGCACAATAGCAGTGACCTGACATTTCAGGAAACCTGTATGTTGGTAGTCATTGTAATTATGAGAATTTGATGATATTCCACCCTTCAATAAAGTTACTTTTTTAACAACAAATTAAAAATGTTTAGTCCATCTAAAACCCCCGTACATTATTCAGTAAGAAATGTTATAAAAAAATCAAGTCTTGTTCACAAAATGTGGAGATATTTTAGACCAAGGAAACTTCAGTTTGTTTTGATCTGGGCCATTTTTTCTTCTTTCTCTTGGTGTTTTGGTGTGTTTTCTCATCGTGTGCATTAAGAATTCTGACAGCTGTTCTTGTCAGACTATCTTTCAGGGAGAACTGGCAAGGATGACAATATTTTGGGTTAAATTGAAAAAAAAATAAACAGGAAACCATAATGTAATCATTCATCTGAGTGCAGCTGAGAAACGAAGTCTCGGTCAGTGCTGTGACATGGCAAAGCCTCTTGATTAGGGCACTAGTTACAAATGGCTTGATTACAGCTGTCCCCTGCCCCTGCCTTGCCACAAAAGGAAAATGTGGTTTTCATTGCCATTGCTTCAGGCTGTGGGTTTTTTCCTCTCATCATTGTTACCCAGTTGCTTTGTTCCCGTCAGAATAGCATATCCAACAACAACTGCCTATTCAAACTGTCTGCATAGTGACTTGTAAATTCGCTTAACTGTGCTGTTTGATTTCAGTATGTGCATATAAAAGAAAATGGTTATGAAAATATACACACTGTACACCTAGTTACTTAATTCTGGAATTTAAAAAGATATTGCGTGTTGGAGTTGTATTTTTTGCTCTTCATTTGCAAGACTAATTTACCTGTTTATCGCTATAAAAGAAAATTACAATGATTTGATTGTGCTTAAACTGTACACAATTTATTTAATTTTATTTCCTGTCCAGGTCAAAGAATATTGTCCAACAACCTTCAGTCCAAGGTTTTTTGAAACAGACCATATCACTTAGACTCCTTGATTTGCTAAGCACAGCAGAAAAAGTGACATTAGCTCTCTGTCAGTAGTTAATTAAGAAATAGCTTTCACTTTTAAAATGTAATACTTTTTCTTAGTACCATTGCATTTTTGAAAGTAGAGTGAAACAGAATTGTAATGTTTATGGATGTGTGTGCTTTTCATTCTTCCAGTCTTCAAGTCTGTGTGGATTTAATTCTTCCAGAATTTGGCTAGAATTAGCCCCACTTTGATCTACTTCACCTATAGTCATCTCTTCTGATGTTTCCCCATTTCAAGAGCTCAGTATTTTAGCTTCACCCAAATGTTTTGTTTCCATTTCTAATCTAAAGTACTCCTGAGGTGATAGAGAGACTGTTCTTACAAAAAATAATGCTGTTACCTTTCATTGTTAAAGGGAATTATTTTCATGGAATTAATCAGAAATTCACCTATTTCATACACTACATGGTTTAATAAAACCCTCAGATGGTGGTAATCTTTACTGATTTACTAGCATGGCAGAAGATCTTGAAAATGTGTTACTTAACTATAAATCAAATTAAAACTTAAAGGCTTTTAACTTTAACCAAAAGGACCTATATATAGTTTCACCTAAAATTGTTGTACTTTGCTATTGAGGTAAAGAAATTAAGTTAATACTTTTTCCATCAAATAATGAAGTATTTTCAGCATTATCAGAATTATTTATTCTTCACAAAAAGTGTTTTTCTACTAGAGTTTGGTGTATCAGCTCAATTGTCATCTTTACCCTTAAAAATTTAGAATTTGCATCTGTAGCTTTATTTAAATATTTTAACAATACCTTTACAAGAATGTAGGCACTTACAATAATTGTCTCCATAATGCGTTGCATGTATTTCCACTTATGGACCATATAATTTTTGAGACTTTTCACAGAAGTGGTTTTTGAAATATGCTGGGGAAGACCTTGTGCTTGTTGCTTAGGTTAATCTTTGTAGTCATTGCACATCATGATTTTGACTGCATGGAAATTATTCTTGTCTTGAATAATTAAATAATTCTGTATTGCTGTGGAATCTAGAAGCTTAAGGTATGCACTAGGCTCGTCACTTTTACCAAAGTACAGGTGAAATTAAAAGTCTTTTTCCTCCATGATTTATTGTTGCTGGTAGATTACTGGTAGAAAAAAAGAGGGAGGAAGAAAGATTACAAATGGAAAAATAATAACAAAATTACAGCTTCTGGGATGAAACAATTCTTACCCAGCAAGTTCTACTTTTTTCTTCTTGTCATCGTAATTTTACAGAAAGAGTCAAGGGGCAGGGCAATTAGAATGAGAAACTGCAATTAATTAAAGCTGACAAGAAGTACTGATATTTTTTTGTTCCCCTATTTAAAAATAAGTAATCTAAAATTTGGGGAATTTCTTATAAGACCATCACTTAGAATTTTCAAAATAAATACTTTTGTATTTTGTCACAACCAAGCACAAACACCCCTCACACTTGTTAATTCTTGTTTTACTAGATGTTTGTTACTTCTGAAGTTCCCCTAAACTGATGTACAGTGAGGCAGCCTGTATGTATCAGTTGAAATGAAATACAAATTCAGTATGTTTAATGATATTTCTCTCTTTTTTAGTGGATCAGATGTTCTGGGAAGTAATGCAGCTGAGAAGAGAGATGTCACTAGCAAAACTTGGCTATTACAAGGAAGAGCTCTAAATCTTTTTATTCTTGCGTGTGCATGAACATCATTGAATATACATAACTAAAACTGCTGAATCTTTTTTTGTCACTTGATATTTATTTCCACAAAGTGGGTCCAAGATCTTTCTCCTTTTGCAGATTGCACTAAGAAGTACTGTGATTGTTTTAGACTGACCTATCCTGTATATGCGTACATATAATACTTAATTGAAGAAATGTGGTAAGCACTTGCAGGTGTATTAGTGATTGTACTTTGCATTTAAAAACAAAACTTCTGATTAAAGTGTTAGTCTGAAGCAGTGTCTGTCTTCTGTTCTTTGTGATGCAGAATGATGTGAACCTCCCTGATAAGTCATTCCAATATGTAAAACTGAGATGATTTTATGAAGAGGGAATAAATGCCTGACACTTTCTTCATTGTAGTGTTTAGATACATGTATGTGTATCCCTCTATGCTTGAGTTAACAAACAACTGGGACAACTTGGAATTCTTCGAAGTGCTGCTTTTCTACATTTTTAATTTTTAAAACCATGTAAGAAGAGAAACATATATAGCAAAGAGTCAACAGCATAATAAACCTGGATATCTTCTCACTATTTCAACTATCAAGGAACAATAAAATTACCTTGGTCACTCTGGTTAGAAATCTGTCCTAACCCCTTTCTGACTACTAAAAACTTTCTCTTCTCAAATTTTCTTTGATTAGAATTTTCATTCCCTTTTTATGACTTTTTCCTCTTGCTTTTTTGGGATTTCCAGTTTCCAGAGTTTTATACATTACAGCTGTCTTTGAGACTGGAAAACATCCATTATGTGATTTCTTTAACATGTTAATTTCCATATAATGTTATCAGTTTCTCACACATATGATTTGCTACAAAGAGAACCCAAAAAAGGGTCATGGCTTCGTAAGGAAGATGCTTTTTCTGTTGAAGTGCTGCTTCAAGTTCAAGTGGTCTTTTCTCCTGGGCATAGTCTTAAGCTGAAAGCAGATGGCTGATGAGGTTACAAGGAACATAGTTGTGGGTATGTACTAGACTTGCTTTGTGAAAGCCCTTTTGGAAAAACACTAGGTCTTGATCATGACAGCCATTTTTCAATTACAGGTGAGTGCTTAAAGCATTGGCAGGTAAATGGACAAACAACAAGTAAAGGTAAGTTTATATAGTTGGTTCTTTACCAAGAAGCATCTCAGTGGATACAGATTTCTTTGATGCTGGACAAAGCCAACACTATTCATCGCTGTCTTACTGGAGTGTTCTCTGGTTTTACAAAAGTAAATAGAATGAGCAGTGACCTTTAATACCATACGTGTGTTGCTTGCATGTGTATGTGCTTGAAAACACTTTGCAAACTTTGACCAGGCATTTAGAAAAAATTGAACCTAAATATTTTACTAGTAATGGAGTATGTCCAGCCTGGGCTATTTCAGTACTGATGAAATATTTTTGTCAATCTCTCTGTTACTGTGTATTAGTTCCTACTGTAGAGACCTGGAAGCATTCTATTTTTAATTGTTAAAAGGTTGCTTATTATTTCAGTAATGCCAAGGAAGTCTGGTTTTACTCACTCTCAGAAAACAAACTCTGTGTTATGTTTTATGTTAGGCTCATAAATGCTTCCTAAATGATTGTTAATCCTTAGTTTACGTAATGAAATCAAGCTGTTTCCAGGATTAGCTAACAGAAGATAAATGATAACTGGTAGCTGCTGCTATTCTGGCTTAATAATCCTTTACAAGTGTTGCTTGTTAAAGCAGAGAGAAGGGTCCTTTCTGTACATGATAGCATCAACACATAAATGGTAACTAATGTTTATTATGCTGAGATGATTTGCTTGTCCTTGGGACTACACAGATGTACCCAGTGTATCTCAGTGGTAATGACTGAGATAACATCAACATCTTGTAAATACTGATCAGCTTGCTTCTGCCTTCAAGTCCCATCCTTGAAATTTTTTAATATAAGTTGCTTATCATGAGAAACTTGTGTCACTGCGAGTGTCTGGGGCTTGTAAAGATTGCATAACAGTTACTTGTCTGGTGAATTAAGAAAATGGCCTTATGCCAGACTTCTTGACTTCATCAAAACTTTTGTTCGTAACCAAATGCTTCTTACAGATGTGCCTACTCAAAACATCCAAATATTTTTCTCCTGTGTGTAGGGGTGACAGATGAGGGAATTTTCAATGTACAAAGAACAATTTAAAGTGAAATAGAGTTTGCTACAAGACCTAAATGATCTTTGTTCTATGTTCAGCTTTCCCATATGTTTTTCAAAGTTACCTTTGATGAAGTTTAATCTGTAATTTAATTAATAACAATGTAGAAGTTCTTTCCTATAATCAAAGTGCTGAGATACAGTTTTTTTCTAGAGCAGTTAGTCTGGCACTCAGCTGCTTAAATGAGATAGTACGGTCAGTGAAACCATTGATGACTTTGCTCTTGCCTTTTGGTTGCTCTTGCTTTCATCGGTAGCATTAATTGCATCACCTGTTGAAAGTACAGAGACAAGATAAGTAATTTTTATTGCCGCATTTTTGCGCATGTGTAATTATGGTTAGTACTGGGACCAAAGGTCCTTAAAACAAGAACATTAGACATACTGATTGGAAGAACGCACATCACCTTCATCTTGTCTCAAAAGCCTTGTCGGATTCTCCTTTACTTGTAGCAGAGGTTAAGTATAGCCTTGGCTCCAGTTATGGAGGAATGAAATCAGCTGGGACAAAGTCATGGAAACCTCTGACAAAACCATGAAGTCGTTCTTGGCACGTTTATAATCATTCAGAAGAGAGACGGTACATTTTTCTCAGTTGGACTCTTCAAGGAAAGCAGACGCTTCTACTGGCTTTTCATGGATGTGGTGGGAGAAAATGAGGCCTTGCAGCAGTTCTTTGAAGGTAAGAGTCTAGTTTTAAAAGATAGTCTTAACAATTTTTAGTGGCAGTAAAAATACAGTAATTGTTTGGGGTTATTTGAAGAAAGGAAGAAGAAAAAGAGCCCTGAAACCCAAAGCTCTATTTACACAATGCTAAAGTATAAGGCGCTACCAGAATGAAATTGTACAAATGATACAGATGCGCTTCAGTGCCTTTTCTTTGTGTTTTGGCCAGGAGACCAAAGGGAAGGTGGACCCAGCAGAGCCTGCAGTACTGACATGGTGATTGCCAGGAAATAAAACGGGGAAGTGGCTGGGGTCTCCTTGCAATTTATCACTTCTGAAATCTTAGCGGTTTTCATGAGGTTAGAGAGCTCTCTCCCTGCTCTGTCATACCATGTCAGGTTAAAGAGGGTTTTCTGTCCACTAGCATAATTCTTCTGAAACTGACTGATTATAATTGGTAAAATGGTAATTGTGGCAGTATTCTCCGAGATACTGCAGGATCTTTCTGAGAGGTTAGACTCAAATTTTTTTTTTGTCTTTTCGTTGGGATCTGTCCTTCTGCCTTTTTCCCAAAGACATTTTACATTCAAGCAGGTCCCAATAGTCTCCTGCCTTTCTTTTCTCACACAATTTCTTTCCAATAGATACTGTAATAAAACTGCATTTCTCAGGCCCTTCCATAATGTGATTAAAATGGCTGTTCAAAGGCTTATGTATTTTTTTACTCTTTTACTAAATATTTTCTTTCTCTTTCAGTTTACACTTTGCTTTTTTAAAAAAATTTTAACCTTTTTATTCCAAGCTTCTCTTTCTGTATTCCTTCTATGACCTGTGCAGGTATTCCTACTCATGATGCTGATCTCAAAGTAACTTGGAAAACTACCTTTTCCATTTTGGATAGTGTGGGCAATTTTTGTTTCCCTGCGTTTAACTTCCATTGTGCTAAATAAATGATTCTTTCTCTCCTCCTTTTTTTTTTTTTTTTCTTGCACTCTGGCCTTGGTAAGAGCTGGCAGTTATAACTTTTGAGTTTTAATTTCAAACTAGGAAATTAAAGATTTTCCAGCATTGGTGAAGAAAGTGTATTTAAGCCAAGAATTTTAAATCAGTGAACCACAATCTAGAGTTGCAAGCCAGCAAATTTGTTTACAGATGGTAGGAATTTCTACCACTTTTAAGTTCACTTTAAATCATGGACATCAAAAGCTAACAAACTTTCTTGGCTTCACTTTGAGCAATATAATGTGTTTTTATCAAGCTGTTTGTTTGAGTACTGCATTGCATAGCTGTTAAAATAGTGTTGGACATTAATTATATATAAAAAACCCTCATAATCAGAGATTCTTTTAGGAACCAACTTGGAAAACAGGGCCTTCTAGGGAGTATCGGTTAGGTTCTGTTGGCTTTTTGACAGTGACACTTTGATTTTACCTCTATGGGATCTTTAACTAGAATCAGTAATTTAACTCTCTTTAGGAGGTAGTTTGGCAGAACATCTGTCTGGGCCAGCATGAGGAGGAGAAGCCCTGTTGATTCCATTTAAATGCAGGGAAAAGGAAACATCTTGGGAGGTTTTGTTCCTTTAGTAATGCTGTGTGGTTCTGCTTTGTAGCACTAGGACAAAGGTCTGCTAACACCATGCAGTGTGCAGTGATGCTGTTAGATGGATGAATGTCACTATCTGAACACTGAGATTAGGTATGTGTCAGGGCTACAAGTGCTAATGATGCTTTGATTCAGCATGCAGTAGCTAGGTTGCTGTTAAGCCATAGGTAAATCTGAAAAGGGAGCAAGCTGATTTAAAGCAGAGCTTGCACTCTCTGTCAAGCAGGGGTTAGCTTAACTGAATGTAAGGCCAACCTTAAGTGATGGCCTCTCTCTAGCTTAGCGCTACAGCTTGTGGGCTGGCTTTCTAACACCACTCCATGAAGCAAGAGCAATGAACTCCTAATTCTAATTTAGTGGCCTCTGAGATTAGTCATAGCAGCCTTAGAACATTGTCTTTCAAGGCTACAAAAAAGCTGAGTCCTGCAATATCAAGTGGAGAATGCTGCCACTGAGGAAGTCTCTGCTTTGTCAGTTGTTCAGTTTTAGCTTCCAAATGCATCAGCTGGCAGCTAAGCCAGCTGATAGATCTATTTTGTAAGATTATTTGAAATTCATGAGCAAAAAGGATCCCATTTTCCCTGTTGCTTTAGTTCTTTACAGTGCATTTTTGTTTTGACACTCATTAGTAAGATAAACTCACATTTGTAATACAGAGAGGGAACAGTCGGAAAAAGGAGGGGTTTGCCAAGGAAAAAGAGATAATGTTTGTCTTCCTGTCAATCACTACTTTCATTAGTTAATAGACCTCTTAGTTTAGATATGACTCTGACGGGTATTTGACCTTGGCTTTTTCTCATTCAGGTAAATGTTTTTTCTCTTGTGTGGCTCTTCTGGGAAATTCTTGTCTCTCTTTCTGTCTTATTTCACTCCCATGCTAGAGGTTTTGTCTTTAATGCAAGTTTTTTCTATGATTTCTGTTGAAATTAGTACTTTTAATTAGAACACCTGTATTCTAGAATCAGTAACTTCCTATTTGGAAGATCAGAGCTCCTAATCAGCTCTTGTGCCCGTCCGTGTGTAGCAAAGCAATCTATTCTTGCTGACACTTACCAATGGGGGAGAAACTTGAATGAAGGCCAACCTAGTTACACTGTTAAACTTAGTCTTTTTTGTTGATGTTAGAAGGTACATTGAGGTGTCTGAAATGTGTGTGTTTGGTCTCAGTGCTCTCTGTGACCTAAGGAAGTCTCTTTGTGGAATCACCACCTCTGTATACTCATATTCCTGCATGGATAATACGGAAATGTAATAGGTAAATAAATTAAGCCACAGAATGAGCATGCCATTAAACACAAACCACTTACAAGCCAAAGGTGTGTCATGCCATTTTAAGGATGGGAGATTGAAACAGGAATAAAAGATTAAATGAGACATTTACAACATTAATGGTAGGATTTGTTTCTCTGGCAAATGTTACTCTGGGAAAAAAACATCTAACTTGACACAAGCTCACTTCTTACCACTTGGAATTATAGCTCTTCCTGATGTTGAATAACCTAGGCTGTGAGAAGTTCTGGCTGGCTGTAGTCCTGCCAGCTACAGCTGATTTTTTTTAACCCTTTTCTGTTTGTTGCTGCCATGTGCCCAAGGTTCATGTCCGTAGCTCTGCTGGCCCAGCAGCTGTTATCAATGACTCCAGGTCTGTTCCAATCAAAATGAACTGGACTATCTTGAGCAATTTAAATAGTGACCAGTACTTGGAGTCCTTTAGCATGAAAGAAGTTACAGAACTGTCAGCCTCATAAGTAGTACTTACCTTATTGTAAGTCAAAAAAGTTCAGCTGGACTTTTCATTGAGCCTGTATAGTGGAGCTCATAAAGTCCTGAGGCCTGTTTTAATGGTAAAGTATCTTCAGATGAAAATCAGTTAATAATTCTCAAGCAGAAACATTTCCCTCAAGTTGCAAGGACTGGTAGCAAACACCATGGATTTGTCCTTTCAGCAAGCAGGTGTTACTGAGCACTGACCATGTTCTGTGTCCCATTTTTACATCTCAAGTTGTATTTAAGGATTGTTACCTGATGCTTTAGCATGAATATTACTACAAATAGCTGAACTTCGCTGGGAACTTCCTGGCATCCTCTGTTAATCTCAGGAAATGATCAGATTAGTATTGATCTTTAGTCAATACTAGAAATTTGACAGAATATTTTATTGGTTGTGGACTGAATTTGTGTTTGCAGAAAGAGCGTCCTAATAGCCTGGTTATTTTGGGTGGAAAGTGATGACTGTGGTTCAAGCCAAATTCACAACAGTGTGTGATTTTTCTCTGAAGTAGCTGTTCTATTGAAGATAGAAAACTTACTGCAAGGAATTTCTGGTTCTCTGTCCCCCGTCCTTCACTTTGTATTTACATACTGCTGAAAAGGAGGCAACTGATTTACATGCAGACACATGTAAGGCACTACGTGGAAGTGTTGGCGGAATTAATCAAGGTGGGTTATTCAGGGATTGAGACTGTTGGCTACAGGACTATAGAGTGAAGCTCAGGAGCCAGGTGACAAAAGCCTCGTGGCTAGAAAGGAGGGGATGTCTGCCAAAGCGAGATACATGAAGCAAGCAACTGCCAGATTAGGAGGCTGGAGTTCAGGCTGCTCCTTGGGGTCCTGGAGATGGGAATAGGGACAGGCTATGTGAGAATGGGCAGGGAAAGAGAAGCTAGTGGTAGAACTGCCATGTTTTAGACTTCAGATTGAAGGGTACAGAACAACAGAATATCAAGCTTATGAAAAAATGGGAAAAACATAGGCATATGCTGCCTATGACTGCAGTCTCTGCAGTACTGTCTTGGCCTTTCATCTTCATCAGTTTCTTGGGTAGCTGACAATCCTCTGCACAGTGACACTAAGGTTCAATGTGTCACTCAGGGCAGACTCTTTCCCAGAGATGTTGGGGCACATTGCAGTGTGGAGTGTGGACTGGGAGCAGAGATCCCCAAGCACAAGCTGATAATCAAGGCTGCTGACTCCGCACATCCTCTGGCAGCTCCTAGCCAGGCACTTGTTCTGCAGAGGAAGCTGCGTATTCATGGGGACCTCTCAGCAGGGATTGTCCCATGACATGCGCACAGTTCTCTGCTCTTGCAGCCACCTAACATCCAGGTGAGTGACTGGCTTGCAATATTACCCATATCTGTTAAATACTTACTGTGATCAAATGCCTGTGAAATGGATGTCACCATTTAAAATAAATTTGCATATGATCCAACAGCCCCTCCTCTGCTGAAACAGATGTCAGTGCAAGCACATGATGCCACTGACCTGGAAAGTAGATTAAGAAAGAAAGAATAAAGTTCTACGTGGCAGTCAAATATACTGTTTAAAGATGTCCCTGCTCACTGCAGGGGGCTTGGACCTTTAAAGGTCCCTTCCAACACAAAACATTCCATGATTCTGTGCACCTGTATAGTGAACTTTCATTAGTGGTGGCCTATCTTCTTCCTAGTGTCCTTCTTTCCTCTCCCAGGACAGAATTACTATGTACGTCCTTCTCCTCCTACTCATCTAACTGTTTATCCAAAGCAGAGAGGTTAAGAGGGAATGATACATATTGCTGTTGTCATCACTTAGCAACAAAGCCAATCTCTGGACTATGAGAAGCCCATATTAAAGGCCCTGTCCTTGTTTGATTCATAGCTGTACTTCAAAAGAGCTTGCCTCTGACCTTGGTCAACATGAGGAATTCTTGGGTTTGTGGTACAGGAAAAACACTTTATATCTGACCTCTGGCTTCATGTTAATAACAAAATTATATCATTCTGCATGAGGGCCAGGCAATCTGAACAGGAGGAATAGGTGGGTGAAAGCAGAAGGTGATAGGATGGATCAATTTCCTGTGGACTACATTAGCAAAAGAAGCGTTTGAGATTCAGTGGGTGGATATCCTAAATTCAGACATGAAGAATGAAAAGACGAGAATCCAGCGAGTTTGAGGAAGGCTGCTAAGGAAAGCCAGGCTCTTTTGTTCTGTCAGGCTGGTTTTGCAAAGTACTTTGCTGCTACTTCTGAGATTTTCCATGTTACAACTTTGCTGAGGCAAGTAAATGTTCTGTGCCTGGAGGACAGGTTTGTGTACAACAGCTGAAATTAAGTCTGCAGCAGCAATATGCAAACAATGCCTAGATTGATCTGTGACCATGAACCAATTCAGGAGATGTTTATTAGCCATGTGAATTTATGTATTGAGACAGACACATGAGGCAATTCCTGTGCAAGGTGGTGGAAGTGGATTTTTAGATGCTGGTTGCAGTTAAGTAATGGATCAAGAAGGAACCATGTCAGACAGAAACATCAAGAAAAGACCAGAAAAAATTTTACGGTATGACTTCTTACCGTGCACAGGTCTGATGCTAGTACAGTGAGAAGTCAGTAGAAGCACCAAAGGCATTTACTGCTCTTGTGCTCAGTGATGGTGATGAACCTTTTGTGTTCTCCCACTCTGCTCTGGAGCTGAGGGAACATGTTCAGTGTCAGTTGCTCGGGGCTGAGCCATGCAGCTCTGGAGGTGTAGGCCAGTCCATTTTACCTGGTGTAGCAGTAGGACAGAGCCATGCACAGCTCCTGTGCCTTGCTGGAGAGAGCAGTAACCTCAGTGTGCTTATCTTGTTTGCTTTCTGACTGGCCACACCCATATTTATGGAAAGCTTGCTGGAGAGGTGGGGAGCCTACAATGCAGTTCTGCTTGTTTGACTTTTTTTAGAGTTCCGTCTGACTTTCCACAAAAGTTGTCATGAATTCTGGAGACGTTATAATCATAAATCTGTTTATAGCCATCTGTTACCAAGCAACAAAGGACAAAGTACTGAACCTTTCTATTCATTAATACATTTACCATGTTAACGGGCTGTTTTGGGGGGGACAATAAAGGAAGCCACCAATCCCCATAACACTTCTAAAGCTTTATTTTTACTTTCTTAGTAAGAAAGTATGAGGTTACCTTCAAAACCCTTTTTTCCAGTTGCAGCCTGGGCCTTTTCATCATCTTGCTGTGGTAATCCAGTGAAGCCTTAGAGCCCTGTGTGACTTGCTGTTTGCCTGGTGCTGCTCTGCCATCTTCATCTTCTCCTGCACATCCTCATTTACTCTGTGTTTCCCCTAATCCTTTCAGAGGGACTGAAGGAGAAGCATAGCCCACTTGTTAGGCATGAGACAGGACAGATTTGGTTTTCCTTTGTGTAGGAGAGCAGGTAGCATTAGTTAGCCTGAGGTACTGATGATTTCCTCCTAATTCCACTCATAATTTCTGTCACTTTGACATTTTTAATTTTAGGGCAAGATGTCCGTGGAGCCTTGGAGAACCCCATGGTGGATACAAGTATGTTGGAAGAATTCATCAGTAGTGACGTAGAGTTTGGAACTTTGTAAGTAATTACAGCAACATGCACTTCCCCTCCTTAGCAACATCTCTTAAACTGTTTTCATTAGTGCCATGATAAAATCTGAACACAACAGTCAGAAAATCTGAGTTTCTGAAGGATTGTGGCTTTCTGAAATCTGAGTTTCAAGAGAATTGTGGCTTTCTTGATTCTGTTACTTACTTGAAGCTGTATAAGAAGACACGGAAAAACGATTACAGACAGTAAGGTCGTCTTGCTGTTCAACAGAATGAATAACAATGAAGTCTGGGATAATTCACAACTGTTACGCTAATTGTGGCATTAAATGCAAAGCTGTTATTTTAACATTCCTGTAAGTGCTAGTTTAGTGTTTATGTACAGAATAAGTGATATAAGTGAGACTAATGTATAATGAATTGGGAGAATAATTCAAACTTCCCAGTCTGAGGGAAGCAGGGCTACTGTCTTCATCCTCATGCTTCATTCAGAACAGAGAAACTGTCCATTAATCTCTTCTGAGGCAAACTTTGAGATACAAAGGATACATAATGCCAAGGGTCAAGGGTGGAACGTTACACAGCACAGGTCTATCAAAGACTTCAAACCCAAGTCTTTCATCTAGATGACTGTCAGGTGACTGTTGTTCAATGCCAAATGCTATTAATGGACCTGACACTTGCACTTGCCAAGAAGCAGAGCAAGAGAGGATGTGTGAAAAATAATTCAACGCGGAACTCTTCATTCTGGACACGCTCAGCAGCATACATATTTACTTACGGGGGGCTAAATAGACTTCTACCTGCTCTAAATTATGAATAATGAATTGATTGTCTCTCTGCCCACACTATAAAAGTAAAGAGGAATGAGGAGGTGGTTGTATATAAATATACCTAAGGTTTATTTTTGGACAGACTAAATGTGTTTCTAAACTCCTGTATGACAACTTGAAATATTCTTTGACTTTTATAAACAAAACATAGCAGAAATATAAATGTGTATATATGCTATTATGTAGCTTGGGTATGTTAGATATCATAGTTGCAGTGCTACAAAGTATTTACGTGCAAGAAAACAATCTGTAAAGCTACTATGGGTTTGGAGGCTCAACACTGATATTATAGTCATACTTCATTAACTAAAACTATGAATATTTGTCTGTATTGCAGACTATTTGTGCATAAACAATCTCATAAAGGAAGTTGCCAAAGCGTGTCAAAGGAGAAAAATATTAAAGGCCTTCACACATATAAATACATATATATAAAATGCAGATGAACGTAATGGCACGTGAAATACTGAATGCAGAGTGCAGTGAAAAGGGTGCTGTTACCACAGGGTCTTGGGTGCATCAGGAAGTGTCCGTTAAGGATCATGTTGCATCAGACGGGCCATCAGCATTGCATCTCCTCTTACACCACACGTGAAGCACTGTGCGATTTCCTCATCTTTTACTACTGTAATAGCTTACTCTTGAGCGGTGAAAGGAGAGAAAGGGTTGCCATGGCCTTTCCTAAGTAGGCATTTAATTGGTGTACTATGACTGTCTATCTATACTATTCTGTAACAGAGAATCATTTAAACTACAGAATATTTTTTTCTCTAAAAGCAAAATACCAGTTTCAGTAAAATTCTAACCCAGAGACATATTCCTACCACCTCTGTATTTTATGAGTACTTTTTCCTAGAAAATGTCTCTCTATTTTACTGAAATACTCTTACTTAAATCAGAAATTGAATACCCAAGGTAGCATTTGAAACCAAGAACATGAACTGAAGATGCAGAAGGGAAGTTTTAGACTTCTTAAGGATGACTCTTTTTTAAATTTTACAAGGCACATTTGGAATTAAGTATAGATTAAGTATTAAAAATTTTTTAAAAAATTCAAATTATTTTTGAAAATAATGGAAAAATAATTCAAATGCTTACTTAGTCTCTATTCAAAGTTGAAAACAGTGTTTAGAGCAGTAGTCATGATATTTATATGAAAAAGCATCAGAAAATTTATTTTGAAGGAAATTACCGATTATTCTAATGTGGAATTTTTAAATTTATTTTTTAAAAGTAATTGTGTAGTTGAAGCTAACCTAAAATGCAGGGTTGTGTGGATGTGGCATGTTAGAAAACCAGTAGCAATACCATTATGAAACACAAGGATATGTCAGAAGTAACAGACTGTGACCAAAAAATGAAACTGTTCTCTCTCATGCCATCCAAACTCAGAAATACAAATCCTGAAGTAGAAACTGTAGAATGAAAAGGTGATGGAAATTTTCCGTTGCTGCTTGAAAATATTTTCTGTGTTTTCTGCATATGAAGGTGTCCCTTTAAGCAATTTTGTTTTATTCAACTTCTGCCAGAACACTGGGCCTTAGTAAAGGAGGAGTGTCCCATTAAACATCTGTCATTCTTCTTCTGCTCTAGCATTTTTAGCCTGACATGTATCTGAAGCGTCTTAAGCACTTTCAGGTAGTGCTTCAGAGCAGTGTTTGAGCCTACAGTTCCTAGGAGTACATGAAAGGGTTAAGAGGCCACTTCTTGAACCATCATCTATTCCTAATGTAGTAGAGCAGCCCTCTGTAGTGCCTTTAAATGGCAGCGAGATGGCATAGGATTTTCAAACCCTTAAGCTGCTTTGAAAGCACCATCATGAAGGACTGAAAAACTTGAAA
This sequence comes from Bucorvus abyssinicus, assembly GCA_009769605.1. Taxonomy (NCBI): domain Eukaryota; kingdom Metazoa; phylum Chordata; class Aves; order Bucerotiformes; family Bucorvidae; genus Bucorvus; species Bucorvus abyssinicus. The sequence continues at coordinate 38,630,314 of CM020025.1, forward strand.
TACATAGGAGATGTGACCTGTTCCCTCAACTGCCAGGAGACAGAAGCATAGTCTGTGTAGCGGTCTGCTGTTGACTTAGGACACTGCTATTTTGAGTGCAGAAGGAACGAAGCAGTTTAGCTACATAGCATGGAAACATCTGCTTTTTGCTGTGAGCTACTCCTGAAGGGCTTGGCTTGGCTTAAATGATGGTGTAGTTCCAGGTCTTGCTCTAAGACAGTAATCCTTTACACGCTGATAGGAGAAACTCCGGGAGTGTAAAAGCAACACAGATTATCACAGGGAGATGTAACACAATATGATCAAGCGTATGTACCAAAGAGTAAATAATTGAGAACCTTCTTTCAAACCTCGGGTGTGTGAGTGGGCTGAGCTGTTGGAGACAATTTGAGAGCAAAGCTCCTAGGATCAGATGCGCACAAGGAAACATTCACTTCCTGCCTGAAAACCAGGAGAAAGCTGCACAGTAAAATATGGGCTGGCATGTTCTTGTACAGAGCATGTGCCACCTTTAGAAAAGAATCATGAGAGGTCGTGTTTTCATAGATTTGTTTCAGTTAACAAAAAACAGTGAACACTGAAAACCACAGAACATGTTTAAGTTGTTTGGCATCCCACAATGACCTCTTTAAGTGGGGGTGTTAAAACGTAAATCTCTCCTGCTTGGTGGTGGCGTCTGTGACAAGGAGGTGGCTGTGGATCCCATGGAATTTCTTGGTTCCCAGCCAGGATTCCTCTATCATGCCTCTGGTCTCCAAGCCTCATAATGACTGTCAGAGTGTGACTGCCCTCCCTTCCCATCCCCTGGCTCTGCACTTGCTCTCTGTAATGCTTCCACCGTGGGTTTGAAGGTGCTGGGCCATGCAGGGCCCTTGCCTCACACCAGCGTGTCACGGGTGTTCCTCCAGCGCAGTGCTGATTGCCAGCCACCCTGAGCTGCTGCGGACCTGGCCCTGCCTTCCAGTTCATAGGATGTGAACTGGGAGACCAGCCTCTTGCTTATGCACTCTATACGGAGAAGAGCAGCCTGGCTCTGCGTGGCATTTGGCAGGGCGCAGTGTTACGCGGCAGGCGTTCTGCTGGCAGGTGCCATGGCAGCTGCTGGGTGATGGTGCTACGTGGGCGCTGCGTGGGTCTGCGCTTCGGGAGCTCCCACTGTCGTGGGCAAGAGAGCCTAGGATCAAGGCATTTTTACCTCAATTTGTTACTAATTAACGTAAACTTTTGACCACTGATTGGTGTACTGATAAAAAGAGAATATAAGCAAACACCCAGAGGCGCATCCTTCCTCCCTCTCCCCCGCCTTTTCGAGGCTACATTTAAACGCAGCCCTTCCCCCTTCTTCCTACACCCCTCGTAGCCGCCGCTCCTCACACTCTATCCCTCTCGCTGCCGCCGTTGGAGGGGCTGTGGACTCAGGGGGCCGGCCTGTAACGGCTGCTTCTTCCCGCTCCCCCGTCCTTACTCGTTTCCCTCGGCCGCGCCGTGGGTCGCTCACGGCACGCAGTCCCCGCGAGCGACCCCCGTTCCGGCTTTGCGCACCCGCCCCGGCGCTCCCTACCTCGGCGGCGCGGCCGCTCGCTCGCGCAGCTGGAGGCGCCGCTGATTGGCTGTCTGGGGCTGTGGCGGGCGAGGGGCGGCTGGCGGTGGGCGGACCGTGCCCGGGGCTACGCGGAGCCTGCCCGGGGGCTGCCCGGGGGCTGCCCGGATCCTGAGCGGAGCCTGCCCGGCGCACCGTGGGGAGTTATTCTTCAGTCGGGATTCAGCAACGAGTCGAGATTCTCCCCGCTGATAAACGAGGGGGCTGTAAATCATCGGTCGGCAATGGTGTTTGGGTTAAAACACGACCGAATGGCCTGTCTCCTACCAGGAATGATTTTGTTTTGTTTGGGTTTTGTTCTGGTTTTGTTCTGTTTTGTTTTAGAAGTTTTTCTTTGAGGAGGGTTTTGGGATGGACCTGTTAGTACTCATTGTTACCAACTCTTCTGTGACTTGGGCGTAGAAGATTATTGGTGTGTCCCCCCCGCTATGTTCATCCAAACGGAAGTGAAAGATTGTGTAGGACTGAAAAGAGGGAAGGTAGCTTGTCACATGTAGAAAACCCACGTTAAGCTTCTGCGTCTTCTTGGAGAGCTTGTAAAAGCGCTTGTTTGAAACTGGACAGATGGACGTCCCACCTGTGCAGCAGCCCCTGCTTCCCTCCATGATGCCTCTCATGGTGAGCAAGGTGCTAAAGTGGGACTTGCCAAGATCTAATAGAAACGGAGAGTGCTTTGGCCAAAGTAAGGTCTTAAGGAATCGGTGGATGCAGATGCTACAGATCTTTAACCTGTAATCTAGAGATACTGGATTTGAAGCCCTTACGAGCTCTGCATATTCAGTTGTGGGTGTGCCCAGAGCTAACTGAAGCATGGCTTGTGGGAAGGAAGGAGGATTGAAGTCGGCAGGCTGTGGAGGAAGGTTTTGGCAAAACCTGGTAGGGATGGGCCTTCCCTACTTGGGGGCGGGGCGGAGGGCCATGGGAAATGGTCTGCCGAAGTGTAAGTGACATTGATCCTGTAAGAAGGGGCACTAACCACAGTGAGCAATGCTTCCTGAAGACCCCTGGTAGTTTCCCTCCAGCTGCTTTCAGCATTGCCTTGTGGTCATCCTCCATGTCTCCTCCCAGTAGAAATTGAAATCTCTTTTTCATTCCTAGGCAAAGCCAGTTGCCAGACTCCCCACCGGACTCTGGATCGGAACAGTGTTCTCCACCACAGCTCCAGAGTAGGTCACATGAACTTGGCCTCTCCCAAGCTCATAGGAAGTTCTCCAGGTCTTCTTCTTGGCTCTTACTTTTTTTGTCTGTTTACTTCTTGCAGCCCCATGGTATGACACTACGCGGCCCAGTGGGCTGCAGCCTCCACTCCCCTACCCATCTGCTGTGGCACCCAGCAAGCATCCCTGCAGGTTTATGGAGGCTTACTCTGGCCCCAGTGCTAGTGGGCATCCCTGCACCATGCCTCAAGGCTGCTGCTTGAAGACAGAAAATGCTGTGACTCCTTGGAATCATTCTACATCCTCCAGCTGTTTGGATTTTAATTATTTGTACTTTCAGCCACATACATCTCAGTTTTCAGGGTAAATGATAAAGCTTTTATGCAAAGGATGAGACAGATAAAAAAAAGCAGAGCTGGTAGAAGACATGGTTTAAGACTGGTGTAAAATCCCCATGGGTGTGGGTTTTTCCACAGGATGGCAGTGTTTAGACGTTTTTGAGACATTTGTGGCTGAGGGTTCTTTAAACATCTTGATTGAAGTTCAGATTGGAAGTAGGAACAAATTTAAATTTTTAAAATGTTAGAAAGCTAAGGAGGGATCAACAGGTGCTTCGTAACTGAGTCATAAAAATATCCAGGCATTTTGCAATACTTGTTGTAGGGATTTATCCATAAGGATCTTGTAAGTATTCTGACAAGTGATATGAGAAGAAAAAAAAATTGTCATAGCTATGTAACCAAGTGAAATAGTATTCACATACTATCTGCTATATTCACTCACCAGCGTGTTGTGCATGCTTAATTATTTGAAATACACTGGGTAGTGCAAGCATCCAACCGTGATAGCTAGTAAGAATGAACTGACAGATGCATGTCAGAGGTGGACCTTTCTGGTTGTTGGGAGAGCAATGCAAATACATCGGTATCAGTCCTGGGCTTGCAGATGCTCTGTCCCCTGTACAGAGCTCAATTACGTGTTACATGTGATGTGGAGGAAGGAAGCTGGCCCTGGGTTTCTTAGTATTCCTTGTATTTGTGTTTTTTCTTTGTTTTCCAGTAGAAGGTGCCAGTTTGTCAAAATCATATTATTATTTTTGAGGGAATCCTTTGGTTATTGGAACTTAAGACACAAAATACTTCTTGACCAAATGTGGAAATTTGGAACAAACCCAGAAAAAGAGTAACAGTTAATGTGGTGGGCAGGCTTTTCTTCTGCTCATGGAGAAACCTTAGTTCAAGTACCTACTGGGACTGACTCAGACCCAGAGTTTGGCTTGCTTTTTCCCCCACCCAGAAGTAGTGGCCATCTGTCAGGATATTCTAGTTTACATTTTATAATATCAAACCTTTGGAATAAGGTTTTTTCCATTTGCACAAAGGAGCATTTTTTGAAATCTTACTTTCTGGGAAAAGGGAAAACTTACCCAGCAGTTGTCCCTTGAGATCTTTGTTAATGCATTAGTTTAACTGCTATTACTGTTTTCTGTGTAAGAAGGAAAGTGAGTTCACCCTTGGTGCAGTGCAATTATTCAAGATAAAGCTGTGATTTTAATGCAAATGTCAGGAAACAATAAAACCCTGCTGCTTGTGGACTGTGTAAATTTTTAAAAAGATATCAACTTCTCTATTCATATGAAATAAAAAAATGAAGGCTTTATGTTTTGTAAGGAAAAATTGCATAAATCAGTTTTAAAAAGCCAACAACAATCTCCTCCCACTGGCAAATCAGAGTTTGGACGGCAATACAGTTAGCGTGAGGTACCTGGGTGTTCTTTTGTTATGATTGTGTAATATCTCTATTGAAACTTATAAATGAGTAATGCAACTTGTGTTTTTTAAAAAGTATTTCTGCAGTGTCAGGCAAAAAAAGGAAGCTGTCACAATTACTGGGAGATGCTACTGATTCTCCAGTTCAGCCTCAGGACTCCAGACAAGGTAAGCAACTGTGTGAAGATGAAATTTAGTGTTTCATGCCATAGACAAGTAAGAATTTTAAGAATGCAGCTCCTACTGGCTCTGAAAAAGTGGTGGTATTAACGATGTGTACTTCACTACCAGGCTTGCAGGAATTTACCTTTTCAGTGTTTTTGAAAACCAGGACCTGTTTGTATTTGATGAAGAGAGAAGCAGCGTTAGAGGTTCATGTTTCCTCAGGACCCTTTGGACAAAATATTCTGCCCTTCTCCACATGTGAGCCAGCAGAACGATACCACACTATGATGACTTTGTTTGGTGCTATATTGACTGGGCAAAGAAACCATCTTGGGTCAGTGTAAGAGGGAATTATTGTGGTGGATGAGCAAATAGGTTGCAATTTCTCGTTATCATCTCAACTCTGTATTTTTCCTACAAAGTGTATCCATGCACAAGCTTGGTGAAAACTGTGTGTTCTTCCCCACGCCTTTCCCAAATTCATTTGGCTCATTGTTTTATCAAGATAAAAATGTTAAGCTTATACCACTTGATACAAAAAAAGCTTATCAGGCATACACAGAAATGAATCAGCCTCTGTGAAGTGTGATGCTCTCTGTTAATGAATAGTTTATCTGAGGAATTTCACTCCTGTCTGTTAGTGGAAAATGAGAGTTGCTTGTTATTTCTTCAGAGTGAGTTATTTTTCAGCACTAAATCAATCTTTTGGAACACTTTTAATGAGTAGCAACTGGATTTAGTGGGTTACTTTGGTATCTTCTATTTGATCAGTGTTCTTGGAGTGTGACTAGTTCTCTAAGTCTACCACTGCTGGAAAGAAAGGATGAGCAGACTCTTTGGTGTCTGAAATTGCTGTTGCTGTTTCTAAGACATAAAGACACAACTTTGAAATATGCTTTCCTTGGGAGTCACTGTTAATAGAATTGCCCTGACACAGGTGCTATTGGAAAAAGAACATAGCCATTAGTTAAAATGGCATGGGGATCACTTAGAAATGAGGTGTGAATCTCTTCACTGTTTTTTTTTTCCTTATATTTTCCCTCTGCTCTATGTCAGAAGTGGGGAATTACAAATGAAGCTTGGGCCTGAAACGATTCTGTAGGCTCTGTCTATCTGTGCTGCCACTGGCTGTGGATGGATCTTAACTTATATGCTCAATGATGTATTTTCTCCTGTCCTTACTGTACTGCATTTATCTGTCTCTTTTATCATGTGCTCCTCTCAATACCAGATGTAGTGATGAATGTGATTTCTATTGGAAAACTGTGCCTTCTGCTCTGGAACAAAGTACCTGTTGCAGTGAGTCGGAGTATATTCAGTTTAAACTTGTAGTAGAGATAACGGGAAACATAAGTAATTATTTTGCTTAATTGCTTCTTGCAGTGTTGCAACTTTACAGTAAAATATTTAGCTTTCCCCTTTTTCTTTTTTCCTTTTCTTTTTTTTTCCCCCAAAGGAAACTATCTATTCCTAAAAATAGGAAGTGCTACTTGTGTAGTATTTAGCAAATCAGGAAAGCTGAAAAATTTATTTCCTAGGGCAAGGAAATATAACACAATCTTTTGGAGTAACTGTAAAGGACAATCAGATTTAAATATACAGGCAATACGCTTCTGCTTTATATGTATGTATATATTTATTTATATAAACATATACAAATATGTTTATAAAAATCTTTAGGCAGGATTTTTGGCTAATCACAAAAGTAATAACAGAATTGTCACTATCTCTCTACAGCAGCTTTTAAGGACTGGGCAGCTGAAGTGCAAGAATATGACAGTGATGGACAGAACGCAACTTTGGAAAAATGCTGTCAAACTCTAACATGGCAACCATACCAAACTCCTCAGTGGCATAGCTTATTTAACTCCAATTATGAAAAACTGTAAGCACTGATGTTTGCACTTGGAAAAAATTGTTTTTGGTTTTTTTTTTCTTGTTGTTGTTGGTATTGTAGTATTGTAGGAATAAATGAAAAAATTGATATCCCTTGTTCTTATTGAAAATTAGACTGGAGAAGGAGGTATAGCAGGCATGATGGCATATGAATCTGCAGGTGTATCAGATAAGCAGAACTGTAAACACTGGTTGAAATTCGTGCCAGGTTTTCTGATTTCCCTTCAGGGATTTAGGGACAAAAAAAGAAATGAGTTTAGCTTAAAATACCTATTAATTTTTGTTTCTTTTGTCAAGCACATTGGAGCAGGTAATTACTGAGTTATATGACACCTTTCCCTCTAATGGCCTAAAAAATTAAAGAAAAATGGAAATAGAAGATACCTGTTTAACTTCTGGGCTCATACAACCTAAGCGTTAATAACTATATGCATATATATGATGTGCAACTGTCAAAGATTTAAAGTTTTCTTTTATAAATCAGAATGTAAATAATTTTATAAATCAGAATGTAAATAATTTTTTTTTTGTCACATGGTCTGGCAAAGGTCATTCCAAGTTTGCTTTGCATCCCTGGTTTTCTCCATTCTATTATTTAGTGAATGATCCCTTTTAACAAAAGCCCTTCTACAGTGTCTGATTTATTCCCCAGGATCGGTGAAAACAGTTTGTCACTGTCTCCACAGGACTTAAAGAGCATAGTAAGCTTCAGTTTTCCTCTAGCCCAACCTGCTAAAAGCACTCATGGGAGTTTATCAGTGTCATTGCTGGACACTGACATTCCCTGTGTGTGCACAGCGTGATAGGGACAATACACATCTTGCTGTGTCCCACACAACCCTTCTCCTAACGTAGTGACGTGATGAGAGAGCAGACAGCTCAGTGTCCACACCTTTCTAGTCCTTGGGAGCTGCATGGGCCAAGAAACCTCCAGCTGTGTTTGTCATGTGAATTGTCACCCTAGATGGAAGTGGCTTCCGACTCCTCTTACACTTTCAGTCAACGACTACTTGAGAGCTGTGAGCTGATGGTGGGAGATTGCTCTCCTGCCACTACCCAGTTATTTGTTGGTTCCCATATACTTAAAATTGAAGTTCCAGACTCACATTTCTTGGTGGCTTGTGTCAACAAAGCCAATGTGTTGCTGAGCATTAAAGCATCCAAATACAAGTGCCGTTGCCATTATTGTGGAAGAGGATTAAGATATTATTTGCAGAGGGAGTCGGTGTTACTTTTGAGTGAGGTCAATGGCAATGCCTTTGTTCCAAGATGCAGTGGCATCAGTGCACAGATTTTCGGAATAGTGATTCTGCATTCTGTTAGCCTCAAAAGAGTAGTGTGCTTGTCACTTCACAGTGTAGAGGATTGATCCTGTATCTTGAAACTTCTATGACCACTTTAAGGGCATTTCTCAGATTAATCAATATTTTCCATTTTATTTATCTGGTATTTTAACCTGTTGATTATTAAATTTTCACAACAAATGCTGTTAGTTGAGGTATATTCTTTATAAAAGGTTACTCTACCATTAATTATGTCCTGCATCATGTCTGCTTGATGCTTTTGTAGCTCCTTGCCCCATTACTATTGTGATTGATGGTACTCTGATCCAAAGATGATGTCTGAAGTCTTAAATTCTGAATAGAAAGAGGAGTTCAAAGGATGCTTGTGTGAGAGGGATATTCTTTGCTACCTAAAAGTTCTTCCAAGTTTTACTGTGCTGCTTGGTAAAACTGACCATTCTTTGTGCAATCAGATCAAAATATGTACTTGCTCTTAATTACTGTAAGTGACGTACTCAGAAAATGATAAACATGAAGTTTCTCTTTGGGAGGCATTGTTCCAAATAATTCACCTTGGAGAAATGGAAGTCTGTACTTTTGCTTCTCAACCTGCTTGCCTGCCTGTAAGCAAATGCTCTGAAATTGCCTTAAGAGTATCAGCTAGTGAACTTGCTTCACACCTATATCTGAAAAATACCTCCTTTCACTGCTGTGAAATACACACATTTCCCGCATAAATAAAAAGTATTACTAGTTGTAGGAAGAAACTGAAGAAGTTCTTTGTCTTTAATAATGATGGTTTAAGGAGCTGTAGACTCTTCATTATGATTTTAAATACAAATTAACGTAAGGTTTAGTGGTTTTGAAGTTGTTACAAAGTGTTTTCTCTTTTTTCCCTGTCGCAGATAATCAGCGATTGTTTGAAAGGGAACATTTGTTCATAGTTTATGAAAAGATAATAAAGTCTGTATGTTTCTCGTAAGGTCTGTACATTTTGGTTTTCCCAACTAATAATGCGCCAATGAATGGATGACTTCTGAAAAGCCATCTTCAGTAATTGTATTAATGAGAGGTTCTCTGTAACATCAGGCGAGATCATCATTATCAAATTTTCATTAGCATGAAAAGCCAAGCCCATATAAGAGAACCTTGCCATGTATTCCTATTATTTCAGAATTATCCATCCCCTGATTTAGAAGACTGGAAACATTGTTGGGATGGTGCGTTCACTGGCTCCATTAGAAAGGTTTGATACCTTTCCTTGTTTGCTGTGAATCATAAGGACAGAATACTTTTGAGTGACAAATTAGCCCTTTGAATAAGTAGAATAGGGTTTCCTGAGTTGGGATAGGTTGGACAACATTATACAAGAGAGTTTTATAGTAGTCTGGCCAGAGGGTCAGTATCGATAGCTTTTCTTCTAGCTTGAGTAAAGCCTTATTCGAATCCCAGCAGCTTCTGCAGAAGTGCTTGCTGTGGGAATTCAGGAACAAACTAGGGAGTCTTGCTGGCTCAGTAGCACGTTGTCTGCAGCACTCATTTAGCTCTAGTTTTTATAGCAGTGTTATAACGAAAGCTTGACTATACTAAAAGGTTTGGTTGTGCTTTTAAGTGCACAGAGTTCCTTTATTCTGGATTTATAAGTGAGGATTATGTAAGCTTCTCCACCTCTGGTTCCCAAACATTTAATGTGTCAGACTAGAATTAAGAGTATGTTTTAAATGCATTTTCATTTTTGCGCCTCTGAGAGGCTAATAAGAAAATACTGGTATAACTGGTGATTGTAAAGGTTTGTTTCAGCTCCCATTTTGTCCGTAAAAAATCAGGTGGATTTTCAGACCACATGAGAAATAGGAACTCAAGATGTGACTCAAATATGCCTGTAATTAAAGTCGCTATTCCTTCTTGTTTTCATAGACCTGCTGTAGGATATCATATTGTCACGGATAAAGGATTTAATTTTTCAACAACAGATGATGCCTTTGTGTGCCAGAAGAAGAATCATTTCCAAATCACAGTCCATATTAGAATCATTGGACATCCAAAATATGTCAAAACTCAGCTGGGTTGGAAACCAATAGAAAAGTTCTACTTGAAAGCTTTTGGAATAAAAGCAAGTATTTCTTCTCTTTGTGGTTATTACTTTTAATAAGTTAGTATGTGATTAGCCATAGAATAAGGTAAATAATTGAAATAAACTCTTTTCTTAGTCTTTTGACCAAGGACTGACAAAAGAGAACTCTTTTAAGCTACTAGTGACTTCTGTGTGGAACTCTTGCAAAAATTTGATGTTTTATGGATGCTTGTGCTGATAAATGCTGAAAGATGTCATGTGTGCCTGTTTGATGTGGTTTCCCTGATGTCCCTCTCTTTGGCTGAAATTTTGTTCCCTCTGTGGGCAGTACAGGGGCATCAGCTAGTGCGTAGGTGGCCAGTCTACCCACTGGTCAAAAACATGCTTTGAAAAAAACAATTCACAAGCAAAGAAAAAGAATAAAATCTCTTTTCTGTGAACAGTTCACATGCAGAAAACCAACAAATTTTCCCCATTTCTTCTTGCAAGGCTTTCTGTTTTATTTTACAGAACCACATTCTTCCTAGCCAATATGGGTCCACAAGCTTGCATAAGTAGGAGTAAGAAGTACTAAGAAATTTTAATCTTTCTGAAAGATTTTACCAGTTTTTCTACTTACTACCAAAATTCAGTGATTTAAAAAGTCCACGTAGCAGTTTTACAAGGCAGTTACTACCAAGTTTACTTAATGCATTCTAATGCAGAAGAAATTAGTAAATATTACTGTCACCTGTTCTGAAGCAAAGTGCTGCTTGGTACCATTTGAGAAAGGTATAGAAATTTACATTATAAAAACTCACGGAACTACCTCACATAGGTTCATTTCTCATGTTAAATATCTACATTTATGCTTTGGGATAGAATGAGCGAGTAACAGTATAGATTCAGAAAGCACTTTTTCTTTTCCAAATTAATGTACGCCTTTTTTTTTTCCCTTTTTTTAATTTCAAATTATGTCCACAGAATGATTTGGGGTTTCAGACTAGCTGTCAGGTATGTGTTTGAAAATCTAATATTCTTGTAATTTTTGAAAATTTTTTCTTTATAGATGGAAGCTCCAAATGAAACAATTGCTATTGAACAGTCTCAGTCAGATCGAAGCAAAAAAACTTTTCATCCAGTTAAGTAAGAATTTTGAGAATATTATTCCATTTTATTTCAATACATGATTGGTCTGAAACGTGAAGTAGTTGTTTCTTGTAAACTTATAGTAGGTCTGAGCCAAATTCCATTCTGGACGTGCACACAGAATCGCAGTAGTAATATATACCTGTTCTTCCTTCATTAAGGAAAATTTTCAGCAGCTTTACAGATGTGTTAAATATGCCTATCCAAAATATTTATATTCAGCTAGCAACACTGTTTTATGGTGTTAGAGCTGTATAGCTTTCTCAAAACTGCTTTAATGAGTTTGAGGAATTCTGGCTTAAGCCATGTAGATGTCCAAATGCTTATTTCCCTGATCTTGTTTCCTTTTCTATTTTAGAGTTGATCTGCCAGGGGACCAGATAACTAAAGTAACACTGGGAAGGTTGCATTTCAGTGAAACAACAGCAAATAATATGAGAAAAAAGGGGAAACCTAATCCTGACCAGAGGTATTACTGTAGCTAATTGGCCTGTGTGTGTGAAGTGGAAAAGAGAAGGTCTGCTTTCGAATGGAGCTCATGTTTGTGAAAAAACCTCAGTGTTGCCGAATCCACGATTTTATTTCAAATTCTGTGATACTTGGTATCTGCTTAAAGGCTTCTCCTCTAAAAGCATAGAATGATAAGAGAATAAAAGAAAATATCTCATCCTTATGGTTAGAGATCATTTTAGGAAATCGTAGCCAGAACTATGGCTGATGAAATCAGGAAGCCGAAAAACCAAATGATAATTTTCTTCTAGGGAAGGAAGGGTCTTTGTGTCTTCGTTACTAAAATTTGTCAAAATTACTGTAATCTTTGTTAATTTTCAGTGATTGTGGGAATTGAAACAGCATATTATTTGAGAGTGAAGGAAATAATTTTTCTTTCATATTGTTGCATAAATACAAAAAAAACCTGTTCTGGCTATCTTTTTATGTAACAATAATAGCAGTTGTATTTAAAATGTTATTTTTTTTCTGTGAGAAGACATTACTTCAATTACAGTCTTGATTAAATCAATCTCAAATTAGATACTTCATGCTGGTAGTTGGACTGTATGCTGCCTTTCAAGACCAATTCTACATACTGTCTGCAAATGTCTCAGAAAAGATCATTGTGAGGGTAGGTAGAAATTTATATTGCTTTCATGCAGAAAGTATTTACTGTTTTGATATTCACAAAAGACTCTGTCTGTGTGTGTGTGTGTGAGACTCTGTGTGTGTGTGTGTGTGATTCTTGGGCGTGAAAATGACCACAGACTCAAAAAGGTTGAGGAAAAAAATAGCAGTTGCATATTGTATGAGTATGTTGTTATATTTTAATTATTGGGATTTTAAAACATTAAAAGTAGAGCTATAGAAGTATTTATAAAGAAAGCTTATTGTGAATTCCAATACAAAAAATGTTGATTTTTTCCAGATAGATTTTTTTTTGAGGTGAAACAATTTCCTGCAGTTACCAGGAATTTAGTAAATGCTTTGGTTGGCTAGATGCTTTATTTTGAAAGGGGGATGAGAATGACAAAGAATGCAAGGAAAGAAGGTCAAGCAGCTCTAGGAAGATTAAGACCCATAGCTGCCCCTTTCCAGTGTTTCCAGAGTGTCCAGGTTCTTAATTTGGTGGTTGTAATACAGGTTTCAAAATAGAAGAAGAATTGGTCTCTCTTCCTCATGACAATTACTTTTCAGTCCCCTGATCCACATAAAGTTTTCCTTCTAGTACTCAGCTTTAGCCTACAGTTAGAGTTAGGCTTGGAAGAGAGAAGAAACCCAGAGCTCAATTGTAACAGGGGCTATAGAGGATTAAGGTTAGGGACTGAGAAAGTGCAGAGCTGCAGCATGAGCTGGGTTGAAAGAAGGCTGCCAAGAGAAGGTGAAGGCTGCCAAAAGCTTTCAGTCCTGGACCCTTTTTTGTGTGACCAATAGCGGGTGTTTAACCAGGTTAACCAGGTGTTAGACCTGGGCATAGTATAGGGTTATGGTTATTTCTAGGGTGAAGATTATGTTTAGGGCTTAGAAAGATAGGAAATGCATAGGGGCTGGAGCTTCCTGGTTGCATGAAGTCTTTCTAGTCCTTGGCTTCTGCTGAGAGGTAGACTTAACAGTTTGTTTTAGAGTCAAGTAAGACCAAGACCTCTAGTGTAATAAGTGAGGCTGGGAAGGGTCTCATAAAGAAAGGTAAGGGCTGTCAAAATCTTTTAGTTCTGGTATCATAATAAGTGCAAACCTCCAGTATGCATGGTGTTGCATGGGGGCTGCCAAAGGAAGGTGAAGGCTTTCAGATGGTTTCAGGCCTGGCTCCTTTTTCGTCTGGGCTGTAACTTTGTGTTGTCTTGTGCCATAAACCTTTTTCCTGCAGATACAGTTAGGTTTTTGGAGGGCAATATGGCTGAGAGCTCCTTTCTGGGTGGAGCTGTGAAAGGGCTTTGAAAGCGATGTTTGGAGTGCAGTATTCTGCCCTGCTGAGAAGTTTTGTCATCCTGGCCATTGCTGTGTGTTCTTTTATTTCAGGACACTGAAGCGTTGTGCTTGTATCCTTCCTGCATATTTAGTAATTTTCCTTTTTTGACAATTGATTTCCACAATACTGCTTTCACCCAAATTTCTCTTTCTGCATCTAGCAGTGTTACAAATGCAATCTCTATACTAATTTGGGAAAGTTGTTGAATTTTCACATTTGACTCATCCTTGGGATTATTGTTACCTTATAATATATATATATATACGTAAGAGCTAGAAATTTACATTTTTCTACCATTTTTAATGTTAGAATCTTTTGAAGTGTCAATGAAGAGTGCCTTCAATGTATGTGAGACAGTTTTTAGATATGAATCCAGGGAATGAGATTTTGCAAACCTGGCCGCTATTCTAGACAGAGAAAAAAGAAGGCAGAAAAGCAGGAGGAGCAAGAGGTGTGATGATTTGAAGTGGTGAAAATGTCAACAGGAAAACTGGAAAAAAAAAAAAAAAGTCATTTTCCAGATGTCTGACAGGGCTTCAGTGAGCCAGCCACTGGTTGCCTTGAAGTGTCAAAGCTGTGCAAATGCACTGCGAGAGAAAGCAACTCATGTTCTGGCCCTTTATAGACTCAAATGTAACATAACAAAACTACCAGCTGAATAGTGGTTGTCAGGCATATCAGATCATGCTCTAATTGTGACAAACAGCGGTGAGCGCACAGCACTATGCGTTGCAGGTGGCAGAGCCTTGTGAAAGCCTGGCTTCTTTAAATGAGTGCAAACTTTTTATTGTGTTCGTACTTCTGTTCAGACTCAAATTATAATGCCTTAATTCAAAGTTAAAAAAAAAGAAAACAAACAAAATTAATTATTGAAATCAAATGCCTTTTCTAATTATACACACTCCATTTTTAATTGATGTTCTTTGCAAAACCCTGTTTCCTTGACATGAAATTTCTAATATGAGTTAATTTAAAACATTAGAGAGAATTTTATGAACAGCATGTATTTAATCTCTGCTTTGTTTGCTCTTTTCTGATTTCCAGCCTCAGTTAAAATTTGCTGGTAAATAAAGAATGGTTATGTGGCATAATGTTAAATTTAAAATTTTCAAAGCTTTGACATTAACGATTTAGCTTAAGGTGATAATAAAATAGAGTTCAAGGGAGAAAGCAATGAAGCCAATGCTGTGTGAGCAGAAACACTTAGAATTGACTCCACTCTGTTTTTTTCTGTTTGTTAGAAAAGCTCTTGAATACAATTTAAAGGTTTGGCTTTTCATGTTCCCTGAATTTCTAATGGATAAGCAATAGTACATCTATGCTATACTATATCTTTAAAAATATTGTTTTCTTCCAGGCATCTAACCCAGGACAGTTTGAGAATGACAGTGATATACTGTGGCAGCGAGGACATGTTCCAGAGACGATAGTCTATCATGGTCGAGTAGGAATTAACACAGATGCACCAGACGAAGCACTGGTTGTCTGCGGAAATGCAAAAGTTATGGGCAGAGTCATGCATCCATCTGACAGCCGAGCAAAACAGAATATCCGGGAGGTGAGGGCTCTGGAGTATTTAGGGCATTTATGTTTGCACCACAGCACATGTGTGGATCATTGTTCTGACGTGTGAAGTAGCTTCTTTATGCAGGGTGGGCTGAAATGCTGTCCTAAAGAAATAGGGTGTACCGCTCTTTTCTGTAAAGCCATCCCCTGTGGACTTTGGAAGAGGCTGACCATAAAAGCTGGGAATATCTGTGTAAATGGGAGTTGTCTGTCTGAAGGGTGACTGGAAATACAAATACGAATAGCACTTTTTTTAATAGGGAATGGGAAGATCGTCCCATATTTTTCGATGAGAAGATTGGCCAAGTGGCTGTTTCGGTCTTGTTGCTGTCTCAGTGATGTCCTAGATGCCATGATATTCTTAGTGTTTCAACATGTGAATCTTGGTATTTGTCCAACTAGGTCGATACAAATGAGCAGTTGAGAAGAATAACACAAATGAGGCTGGTGGAGTATGACTACAAGCCTGAATTTGCATCTGTTATGGGAATAAAAAATACCCATGAAACAGGTATTCAGTCAGCTCTGATCCCATTTTTCATTAACTTCCACTGTTGTTCATTGTGCCATAGTGCCTTTTAACACTCTGCTATTTCATCCTCATTTCTTAGGATACTACAGTTGGACACTTTGCTGTGTTTCTCTTGTGATATAAAAATGCCAGAATTAAGTATTTCTGGTAATTTTTCAACTTCTATTTCAATTTTTAAAGATAGGGGGTTATTTTTCCAGAGGTTTAATGAAAGTGAAGTACGTGATCACAAAAAAATTTGTTATTGCAGAGAAATGGGAATTCTAACCGTTTCTGTTTGCTTTCTGTGGAATGGAAAAAAAAAAAGTGAAATCCAAAAGTGAAATCCTAGGTTTTCCTTCGACAGACAAATTCTAGATCATGTTTGGCCCTACCTGTATCTTTTATGGTGGGCAACTCAAAGCACACAACCGTGGTCAATGGTATGCCATTGTGTTCCCTAACTTCAGTTTCTGTTCTCATGTAAACAGGAATAATAGCCCAGGAAGTGAAGGAGCTTTTACCTCAAGCTGTTAGAGAAGTTGGAGATGTTGCTTGTAATGATGGGGAAAAAATAGAAAACTTCCTCATGGTTGACAAGGTATGGTCTTGAGAGAGAAAGTGGAGGTGTGTAGACTGTTCCCTTTGTTTATGGAGCTATAAACACACACTATGCTTTACAGAAAGCTGTGAGCCACCATGTGTATTTACAAAAATAGTGTTTGACAAATCATTGAGGAAAACTGATCCACTAGATGTTAGTAAACGGCTGAATATTTTAATGACAAAAAGTATTTACATTAAAATCTCATTACAATAACAAAAAAACACACAATAAAAGAGAAAGGGAAAAAACCTAACTACTGTATAAAGGCGAATGGAGCATTGGACCATAGCATTGGTCCACCGGTTGGGACTCCAAAACATTCTTTTGTGATTGCTTAAGTTAATTAAGTGTTCCAGAAGTGAATTAACCAATGATGGCATTCTATTTGTTAAATAAAAACTTCCTTTCTTTAATCTTGGTGTAATCACTTCATACCAAATACAAATGCTAGCTCTGTGTGCTCTGTGGGAATGCTCTTTTGGCCATCTGAAATCCTTATTACAGCTTTAAAATCACATGCTGTAAAATGTTTATGGCACACAAAGTAATTACCATGCTTATAGGTTGGAAACAATTGCCTGTTGTCCTGTGCTCTCTTCCCCTACTTCTCCTGTAGAAACAGGACTGCAAGGGACTGTCAGTCATAGAGTCCAGTCACACTTGACTGCAGACAGCGCTTGTCCGGAACATTGCTCAGAGCGACCCCTCTGTTGTGCGCTGGTTCACTGAAGGTCAAGGACCACTTCCCAGCTCTTCCCTGCTTACAGCTGATAATGGGGAGAGGGAGGTTTTACAGACTGGTAGGACAAGACAAGTTTTCATCTTGTCTGGGTGATGTCATGAACACAATCCTATATTCATTATACTCATGCACTCTTTCAGTTTTCCATAGAAAACACAAGTTTATGCCACCCAACTTGGAGAAAATATATATAAAAAATATTGCATTTCGCTTGTCTTCTTTTGATAGGCTACAAATAGTATAAATTGATAGGTTAAATCCACTAGCCTGTATTCCATATAAAGGAAGCATGAATTAGACACCTTGAATAAAGCTGTGGAAAAAGGACTTTCTAGAGATATGGTTGAAGAGGAGACTTTTAGAAAATTTGCAGTATCTGGTTAGGGTTCCAGCCTGTAGCTGATTTGTAGATGCTCATAGAAGAACAGTGGTGTTAGCGTCACTAGGTTCATTTTGCCCTTTAGCCCTTCCTGTTACATTGTGTGATAGCTGCATTATCATTTGCATTTTTGAGTCCCCTCAAAATTGCTTTGGGTTAGTCAGGTTTTTTTCTGACAAAACTTTTAGGTTGGACAATAGAGCTTTTGATTTATATCTCTCTTTGCTGAAATATCACACAAAGTACCATCTGTTACAGTGCCTCACAGCACTGCTGTTTGGGTCCATCGTGTTCCCTTTCTTCTCTGAAGCTTGGGTCTCTGGACAATGCTTGCCAGGATGTCTTCCAGGGATGTGACCTAGCAAATGGAGAAAGGCCGGTGCACCCTGCAGGGTGTGATTCTGTTATGGATGTGGCCCAAGCAAGAATGGCTAATTGGCAGCTTAGTATTTTCCTTGACTACTTGGCTAGGTCTGGGATCATTTCACAAACACTTTGATATTGTTTTTATACGGTTAGGTAACTCTGTGCTTCCTTTTCTTTCTCCTAACACCTGTGGCAGAGCATGTGAATGTCAATTCTGTGACCTTTGGGCTGGAAGGGGCAGGAGACATCTTAAACTTAGCAGTTTAAGATGTATATTGAATTCAGAGATTTGGAACATGTGGTGTCCAGGTGGAACATCTGCTTTAAGTGTCTGGAGCTCCCAACTCCAGAATAGCTCAGCACCTTGAGTAGTAAATGTACAGTGTTTCATATCTTTGTTTTCAGTTAGGCAGATGCTGAGGCCTTGAACTTTGTTATCTACTAGGTTTAGTTCCATATAAGGAGGATATTGGATGGTTTGTCTATGCTTTTTTGTCAGTTACCTGTTTGGAGCTGTTGAACTCTGTATTTAAAAAATTAATTGATTGCATTACACATTTGAACCGGGCTCTGCTACTTTCTAGAGAAAAGTCTCAACTGTGTGAAAATTTGCTATATTAGGACAAGACTCTTTCTTATCTTCTCGATAGCACTGTCCTCCATACTTTGTCATTAGTGAGGCAGTAAAATTCTTGTCAGTCCTTTTTTCTCGAAGAAAGTATTCCGTTATTTTGCAGATTTCTCAGCCATTTTCTCAGCTAGTTGAAGTCACCTAGAAGAGATTAATGCATGATTTTAAGAGAATGGAAAGGGCAGCTGCTACATATCATTGATATGAGGACAAGTGACCGTATAAATGATTTCACAGTTCTAGTCACGGAAGGTTATTCTGAAGTTACCTTTTAGTTAAAAAGGTTGTTGGTCTGTCTTCTGGCAGTAGAGAAGTTTGCAGCTTACCACCGATATTTGTGCTCTAGTTCTGTTTATACAAAATACTGTCTGTTTTTGTGGAATGCAGTCACCTTTAAAAGAAAGTTGTGTGTGGCATTTACAATATGGAAGGCAAAGCTCTGCTTTTGCCTTACTTCTGCATCACTTGACTAGACTAGAACTCTTAGCAACATTAACTGCAGTAATAGCTTCATCCAAGGTTTAATGGCATCAGTCTGGGTGTACGTCAGTGTGACAAAGCTGTTCTTTCAAACACAGGAAAGAAAGTATGCTGTTGCCGTGCTCCTGCAGTGGATCAGTAACCATCTTTGGTTCAGAAATGGATAATATACTTACTACCTGCATGTTTGTTCCAAGGCCTTCTCCAGTAGCAGATTGATTCCTAGACGATAAACGGGGTAGAAGAATAGAAGGCTTTTCCTGGGTAAAATATTCAGAAGGAGTACATGGAGAGTGTCTGAACTGTGTTAGTTGCAGAGCTGATCATGGTATTAGAACTTCAGGACTCCTGTAAGAGGATGGAGAGATTGAAGGGGAGTACAAAATATTATGCCATCACAGCTTGACCTCTGGTTTGGATCTTTCCCTGTCTTATGGATTCCTGTGTCATTCATGTTATGTGTACAACATGAGTAGAAATTCTGGCTTGGCTGAGCCAGGTTAGTCAATCCTGTGTGTAGATGGTTGGATGTACATTTTGCTGAGGGATTCTGAAAAATGTGTTCAGCTGCAGCACTACAAATCAAATAAGAGATGCCTGTTGTGTCAGTGTTAAGGTTTAAAATTCAACACAGTATGAAGGTGAAATATAGTTTAAATTCTCAGTCTACAAAGCCCTTCAGCTGCTTCAAATTTTTCTGCAAGTCCTCATTTTCAATTTACTGCAGATTGAATATAAGCAATTTTTACATTCCAGCAAAAGGGTCTTATAGTCATAAGTGCATCCCATTTGCAGTGACATAACTTGTATTTGCATTTTAAATATTCAATGAATCCTTATGTAGGTGAATTCTGTACTCATTACTTATTGTTATATCTGATTGATGAGTATGCTGTATCTACTTTTGTCATTGTTTTGCTTCTCAGGATCAGATCTTTATGGAGAATGTTGGTGCTGTAAAGCAGCTTTGTAAGCTAACAAACAACCTTGAGGTCAGAATAGAAGAACTGGAACAGTGGAATAGGAAACTGGCCAGGCTGAAACGGATGAGCAGTTTAAAGTCAACAGTCAGTGAAGAGAGCAAAGTCAGGTACCTCTGTCTGGGATATTCTCTGATAGTTGTCACAAAAATTGGTAAAGCAGTCTCTGTGGTAGAGGTGAAAACCGATTATGCTTGACAGTGGAGTTCAGCTCATTTCCAGCATTTAAGTTGTGCAAAAGAAAGCAAATTTCTCATATTTTTTAAATCACTGACAAAATTTGATATTGCTGCTAAATTGCAGTCATTTTTGTAATTGCTTCAGTTGCATAAAGCAAGGGTAGATTATGTCCAGTTACAGCCTTGGAAATTGCTGCTATGAGCAATCTGCAGAGCTGCTTCTGCAAGAAAGAATCTTCATTAGTGCTTCAGTGGAAGTGATGAGCGTTTCCTATTTCTAAACCATTTCCCCAAGTTTTCTTTGAAATCAAATGTAGCATTTAATAGCATGCACCTGAATGAATTAACCGGAGGCCTTTGTTCTTGAAAATGAATCTGATGACACTTCTGCCTTTCTCTTTTTAAATGTTAAAAGTGCAAAAGCAAGTGACATTAACACCCTATTGAAAATGTCTCTTTTTCATTTACTAGTTGCTGAAGTATTTGAATGTTAAAGAGATCTTGTCTCTTACAGCAGGTATAGTCGAGCTACTAGTCTTCTGCCATCAAAAAAATCAGTCCCGCTAAAATCCAGAAAGGTGAGTGAAATTAAATGTGCAAAATATGCCTAGGAGACAGTTTTTGTAAGTGCTGGAATATTGGTGAAAACTTTAATGTTTCTAAATATAGACTTAAAATCCTTAGCCAGAATTATTTAGTGTCTTGCTAGAAGCTTAAAAACTAATTGTACTGAGATAGGAAATATGTATGAGACACTTCTTGCCTATACATTGTGTGTGTGAGAGGAGATCCATGCTGTGTAATGGTGTGAAGGAGGAGACCAGCAGGACAGAATTGTTGAGCCTGTAGGTGTGCTCACATCATGCAGTGCAGCCTTACACAGAAATGCTTGCTCTGGTTTGGAAGTCTGCACAGTGATAATTCTTCCTCAGCTTTCTTTGGATGAGTCTTTCACTGTGGTTTGCAGTTAGCATCTCCTGTTTTGTGCTGGATAATACTGTCTTTCAGGTGATTAAGACCTGGATAGGATGTTCCTATCGCTGAATGACTTCCTCTTGCCTATATCCTGGTATAGGAAGGGGATAATGTTTGTATATGTTTGTATAATGTTTGTGCTCCCATACTTTGAACAGTGTGTAGCGCACTCACAGTTTTAGGGAATCTTTCATTACTTAAGTTTTTCTCTTTAGATGTTGACCCCCTATAAGGATGACTTGTATAGTTCCCCCGAAAGAAGCAAGGTTAACCTAAAGTCAAACTAGTGTAGTATATTTCTTAATCTACTAGAAGGAGCTTAAGCCAATTAAATTAACCAAACTTTTTTTTCCATAGGTTTGTTTGTCAAAGATGAAAGAGTCTTGTTCCATGAAGATTTTCCGGGTGACCGTAATAGCTTTGATTACTATTATGGCACTATGGTAACAGTTTATTAGCAACAAGTTAACTTGTTTCTCCCTTCCCCTTTCTACTTAACTCATCAGAAAGAAGATTGTAATTTTTTTCTTCTTCTCACCCTTCCTACTCAAAGAATACAATATCAAAATTAACAGTGAACATGCCTAGTAATACTGTAAATTTGGAATAATTTTAGAAAAGTCAGATACTCATGTGGTGCACACACAATTAATCTCTGTCCATGGCACAATGTATGGTGCACCTTGAATGTATCTTGATGGTTTGTGCTACAGGTAGATAGCTGGACTCGTGAGACTCTACGTGTTGCATGCAGTCATTCTGTGTTGAAGTACATTTTCTGATGTACAGGATGATTCTATTGTGTGAAAAGAAGCTGGACTTTTTCCCGATGTGGACATTTCTGTAATTCTGAAAGTTTAACTTGTGACATTGGACTTGTGGAAATGACAGTGAGCTCTGGACTATTGAGATTGGCATTTTCAGTTTCCAGTCCAAAAACCTGTAGCTTACAATCTCTCTGTGAACTGAGTACTTTGAACTGGTGTTGTGATTCTATTGACAATGGAAAACTGACTGTATTTTGTGTTGAATAGAAGTGTATGTACATATGCATATATACAAGTATATGAATACAATACTGTATATGAGTATCTGATCTAAACCCCATTAAATTCAGTAGAAATTTTTCCCACAAAAGGGGAAGTGGTCAGATAGTTAACCCTTACATTACTACATTTGGCAAGGTGCTGTCAAGGTATTGTATTATGTTATGTTACATAAGAGATGGTTGTAAATCTACAGAATAATTCTCTTTCTACAGTGCTTTGACAATATCGACCCTATATTTACTTAGCATTCATGACAGACGTTTTGAAAAACATCCAATGTACAGGCAAGTAGTCAAATTAGTATTAATGAATTAGAATTTTGTGGACCAATCTGTTCTAGTCCATAATTCTAATGTCCATTTCTTAATGAATTGGGTTTTTTTTTCCTTCATCAGCAGTACCTCAGGTTCTGTTCTACCTTCTCCCTCTACCACTACAGCAGGTACTGTATCTCTGCTGGTCTGCATATGTATAACAGGCTTTCAATTTTTGTGCTATTATAAATGCCAGTGGACGCATAGCACTAGCGAGAGTGTTTTTTTATTTTTCCTTTAGCATTGCCGGGGGAAAGCACAATTTTGCAGACCACGCAGCCCGTCAGCAGGATCCCTGAAGTGAATTTCTGTGACATTTTGGCTTGTGACAAGATCTATTGTTGTCCAATTCATCAACCAAAAGTAAAATCTCCAAGTTACGAGAAAACCAATGCAAAGGAGAAACGTAAGCTGAAACATTTTCTATTATTTACCATTTGAGTAAAGAGTATATGAAGAGCGTGGGGGAAAGGGCAAGAGTCTTTAAATGTAGTTAGCTTCCTACAAAAGAGCCTAGTCCAGAGGATTTTAAAAGTCCTGATATAACTAATCATCACTGCAGTCAGTATGTCTTTGAAAAATCTGGCCTTGTTAACCTTTAAGAATTTTGGGTCCTCAGGTTTTTTTTCAGGTGTCACTGTTCTTCCTGGCCATTTATGGTAAATGATTCCATGTGAAACAGAAAGTCACTAATCCTTTTGATTAACCTTTGGCTACAGTTGGACAGGAGTTGATTGGGGGTAGTGGAGGGTGAATTAACAGATGTGAAAAAACCCAAACCACTTAATGGTGTCACAGTATGGTGACACTGCATCGTTTTTGTGCGCAGAGACAGCAATTCAACTGCCAGAAAACATAAAACTTAGAATAAAAACTCTGGTCATTCAGGCAGGGTTTTTGAGCAGAGAAATGTTATTTGAAGGCAGAGCTCTGTGAAATAAATTAGTTTTACTGGAATGAGTTGTCTTTCAGATATTGTCTGCCAGATGTTTTGTGTGTAATATGTGGGTAAGTGTATTGTTCATAACTATTATAATTTTTATAAGAAAAAGTTTATACATAAAGGTATGCACAAGTTGTTGGAATCTGTATTCCTCTTTCCCATACCTTAACATTGTCAGTGTCTGGAAGCAACTGTTAATATTGCTAAACCCAGCATTCATACTCTTCCTTTCTCAGCCTTGGGAACAATTCTTGCAGCAACCACAGTTGACAAGTTGAGGTGAAATTGGGGATGGATGCACTTAAGCCTCTGAAATACAAATGTCTGCCAGGGCAGGCATTGCCAATTGCTGTGACACTCTTATCACATGAACTGTTTTGGTGGGATTCACCCACTGGCCATTCCTTGTACTGCAAAGTGCTGTTGTCTGCAGACAAAGCTGCATGTAAGTGGTCCTTGTGATTCCTGTGATTAGTGCTGCAGTAAGCCCAGTGGCAGATAAAGCTCAACACACTGCTTTCAAGAGGTCATACCTAAGTGATTCATAATGCTCTGAAGCCTGAAAGAGTGTTAATTAATTAAAAAGACATTAATCTCATTTACAAATGAGGGCTGTAGATGGATGAATATGAAATATGAAAACCTTCTATACCCAGCTGGCTGCTTTTGGTATTAGGTGGAAAGAGAAGATAAGAAAAAACACAAAGCATTACCTTCTCAGGGTCTTATGCTCCAAATAGCATTAAGTGTGGATCCAAGAGTGAAAAATCATCACAGTACACACAGTACTGAAAGATTTCAGATCTGCACACGTTTAATGAAGCTGAATGTATCCCCAGATGGAAGGTAACAGTGTCAATATGAGATCCAAACACAAGCAAAACCAACAAGCTGCTTAATGTAGCAATAGCCAATATAAATGAAAAGGAAGATGTTTTCAGAACAACAAGCTAGGAGTTAAATATGGGGAATAATCAAGATAAACAGTGGATATTTTAGAATCAGCTGATTAATCTGATCCATGGAAAGATAAAACTATTTGAAATTACAGTTGAATTAAATGCTAATTTATTTATCAGACCTTTTACTGTTCTGCCATGTGATACCTGAATTCTGTGAATGCAGGCTACTACTGAGTGCATCCATTGTAGCTCCTAATCCCTTGCCTCTCAGATTTGTTGAAGAGAAGGCTCTTAGGAGTGTTCAGGTAGAAATGAAAGCATTCATAAGCCAGACAAAATTTATTAAAGAATAATTCAGCACATCTTTATATAGTCTAGCTTAACGTGGCCTTTCTTCCCTCATAGTTTATCTCTATTAAGAACTGGTTTCTCTGAAGGATTTAGACTTTCAAACTCCTATTGATTTCAGTGGAACTGAGGAGTGCAAATACCCTTCAGCATCTGGACCTTTTCTGCTCTCTACTCCCATGCCATTAGTGTTCATTGCTCACCCCTTCATGTTAAGTGTTACTGGTAACCAGGGGCTGTCCTTACTTTCCCTTAGAGTGTTGTTTCTCCCCTGTGTCTGTCCCCTCACAATAAAAGCTTGGTGAGGGCTCCTGCTAGGTTTTGGTCAACTTCACACCTTCAGACGGTAGTTAACAGATTCATAGCAAGGTGCTACCACCACCACATGAAATAATCAGCAGTTTTTTCCATACTGCTTATAGAATATTACAGCTCATGTGAATTAAAACCAGAAAGTGTTTGAGGAAAAAAAGATAAGGATACCTCATTTATTGGGCGAGTTTATCTGAATCTTATCTGAAGATAATAGTTGTGCTCATTACATTCTGGTCATGCTTGTACTTTTGTATTTTTTACTGAATTGGATCTTTACACCTCACATGGGCCTTTGAGAAAGCCCTCAGAGTTACTGTATATGACAGAGTGGAAGTTTACCACAATTTAATTAAGGCTGCTACGGTGTTTCTTGGTGGTTCCTGGTGTTCTCAGTTGGCAACTGGAGCTCCAAATAAAAGTAAGATCAGGGCCTGGTTTTCTAATTTTCACTTGAATTGCGTCAGCTTAAAGGACAACGAAGTAGTAACTTTATGAGTAAAATACCAAGTAAAAATAAATTTCTGTACAGGTTACTGACTCGTTTTAAATAGTTGAAATCTTAGTGGAATATATCTGGCTTCATCATAGTTTTTATATGAAATTCTGATACCCACTTAATGGTTCCATCATCTGTGAAAGAATCACTGTATTAAATGTTTAGTAATTCAGAGTGTTTAATATTCCTGCCAACACTTGCACGGCTGAAGTATTTTATCTACAGGGAGAACACCTTTCTTTCAGTAAACAATCCTTTACCTTTATCACGGGATATAGGTTTTCCTACAGAGTAGTTCTCTGTGAATGAAAATGCAGAATGGCAGGGAACCTTTAATGCATTGCTAACATATCTAGCCTATAAAGAGAAAACAGAAGAAAGTGAAAGGAAGATGTGACAACTAGTTAATAAATTAAAAGGAAGAATGAGAGAACGAATAGGCTTTTTTTAGATCTGCCTCAAGACCTACAGTACATGTATAAAGATGGTTGAAAAGTCTGGATTTTCTTATTTCCCAATACTGAAATGAAACCCCAAATCTGGTAAGAATAAGAAAACAATAAGGTCAATTCAGCTGTCTTGTTTTGAAGTCAGTGAAATAATCTATTTTGATCCTTCCTTTTGTAAAATAATTTTTTATATAATGAAACAGTGACTTCTGTTCTAAACAGTAATTTTGAAATCAGTCTGTTTCCTTTGAAGGATCTGAGAATGGAGAATTTTGATATTCTGGAAATATATGATTAAGTTTTGTTTGTTTTTTTTTCACAGATGAAATGGTATTTGATGCAGCTTGTTAGTTTAGGCAAGATCAACTTTTCTCAGTGCCAGTTTATTGGCAACATGTCTCTGGACAAGATTCTTGGCTGCCAATTAGTGTAAAATTACAGGAATACCTTTAAAACATTTCCCATGGGCTTGAAGGGCCTTTTGCCTTCCCCAGGATATACTATCTGATGATTATTCAAAAGATGTTTTAAAGTTCGCTTTTCTAGAGAAGTGCTGAGAAAATTAATAGAATAATAGTAATAAAAAAATCATCGGCTTATATTTCTCAGCCTAGTTCAATGTTTGAAATTACAGTGTTAACGCCAGTGAACATGGTGATCATGTTTTAGAGTTTCTTTAATTTGGTGACTCATCCTTCTCTGAAGTACTGTGTCTTGCTTGGGTCAGGCCTCAGTGTCTTACATCTCACATTCAAAAAGCTCAGTTATTCTCCCGGCCTGAGTTTGCGTGACAGATGCCTATTCTTACTAATGCCATTTTCTCACTAATAAGAAAGATGTGGCTTTATGATCAGATTTGTGCTGAAGCGCCTGACTGGATGTTGACTTCTGTTTTGGCTCTCTGTTATAACAATTGATGATATTCTGTGTGTGGAATGAAGTCTTTTCTATTAGGCTACTTTTTGAAATGTTTTATATATGCTGTAGAATTTCAAAAGCTTGTTTCTTGTTATCAACAAACTTCTTTTGACTTTATGTATCTTCTTCTGAATAGAGGTGCTTTGCATTTGAAAGGTTTCTCTTGTGGTTATTACCTTTATCTCCAAGAGATAATCAACAAAACATCTGGTGTTTTATTCATATTTTGCTGTTACAGCTGTGCAAGGCTAACCTCGAGATGTTTGTATATACATCCTTTCACAGGAAACAAAAGTAACATGTTACTGGAAAGAGATCCAGTCAAAAAATCTAATGAAAGACCTGATCTTGGAAGTGACTGTAAGTCCCATATTTTTTTGAGAAACTGTTGATTTGTATACTTGTATAACTTTGAAGAGCTATCTTCAGGCTTGGAATTCTGCTGCTGGAATTTAGAGAAGTTTCGTTTATAACTGGTCATTATGGAGAATTTGCACTTAGGAATTTATTAAATACCTGTGATTCACTATAATTTTATTCTCATTTCAATTTATTCTTACATGTTCATTAGATTTTTATAGACATTCTGGCTGCTTTTTCTAGAGACTTGGCTTCAGATGCAATAAAATGACAAGTGACATTTTCCTTGACAGTGGATAAAATCTTGTAAGGTGCTCAACACTGTTAACCCTTATACAGCAAAATGCTTAAGGATATGACTGTGGTATTTCTGTGCAGGAAATGCATGATATAGTGTAAAGGTAGTGTTTGGGTTTTGGCTTAATTGACCGAATGGATTAAAAATGTCAGCTGCTGAAAGTGGCCATCTCTACCTTAGGATCCTGACACTACCTGCATCAGTGGAGAAGAAACAAAGTTCTTCGACCCCAGACTTTTGGCTTGATTTCAGGACTCCTCTTTTAGTGACTGCTTACTGCTGTCAGAGCCAGTCTGGGCTGAAAATACTGTTTCTTTTCTGTGAAAGGATGATCTGGGATCATCTCAGAAAAGGCCCTCTGTGGCATTACTATGATACATGTTGTAATGAGGTGCTGTGTCATAGGGAAATGTTCTGTGCTAGTTCTTTGAGATGAACATGCTCAATTTCCCTCTGTCACTTAAGCATCCATGTGGATATTTGCGGGCATCTTCCCAGCCACTCTTCCCCAAGCCTGTAGTGTTGCATGAGGTTGTTGTGACCCAAGCGCAGGACCTGGCACTTGGTCTTGTTGAACTTCATACTGTTGGCCTCGGCCCATTGATCTAGCCTGTTCAGATCCCTCTGTAGAGCCTCCCGACCCTCAAGCAGATCAACACTCCCTCCCAACTTGGTGTCATCTGCAGACTTAGTGAGGGTGCACTCAATCCCCTTGTCCAGATCATTGATAAAGATATTAAACAGAACTGAGCCCAGGGGAACACCACCTGTGACTGGCCATCATCTGGATTTGACTCTGTTCACCACCACTCTTTGGGCCCGGCCATCCAGCCAGTTTTTACCCAGCGAAGAGTACTCCCATCCAAGCCATGAGCAGCCAGTTTCTCCATAATGCTGTGGGAAATGGTTTCAAAGGCTTTCCTACAGTCCAGGCAGACAACCTGCACAGCCTTTCCCCTCATCCACTAAGCAGGTCATCTTGTCATGGAAGGAGATCAGACTTGTCCTTGTAAATCGAACAAGGATCTTATCTCCCCCAGTAATGACAGAATGAAGGTAATCAGCCAGAGACTTTTTACTAAGTGCTAATTTAGACCTGCAGCAACTCCTTAGTGGCAAGCAAGGGAGTAGATGCCACTGTAGTAACTGCAATTTTATTATATTCTTATCTAAGATTTCTGAAATAATAAAAAATAAAATGTTATTTTTAACATTTTTAGGGTTTGATACAACAATCAGTTCCATGCAGATTTTGGAAACTCAGCAAAGCATTGACAATCGCTATTGTAGTAAAAATCTACAGTGCAGGTACATAAATTGTTTTATTATGCTTTACTATGGTGGAATAAAATACCATTAATGTGGTATGGCTTCTTGGCTGCCTCCTTCTCACAGTTGTTTCCTCTAGCATGCAGGAGTTTTTTCCTATCTTTTCATATTTTTTTCTTTTTAAATATAAATGCAGTTTCCATGTTTTTGAAAAAATACTGTTTATCTCGAGATCCCATCTGTAGTAATGCTACCTTTTCCAGGACCGGGAATTACAGCTATGTTATTCCTGTTAACAAATACACACCAATGGAAGTAGAAATCTCACTGGAAATAAAGTAAGTAAAATTAAAGATAATACATATATAAGACAGTGGTTCATTTTTTGGATAGTAATTCTTGCCTGATTTCTATTGTGACACAAATCTGTCCCTATTCAGAGGAGTGGGACAAATCTATGCACAACTGCGTTCTTAATGTCGACATTTGGGTAGATCCTTTGCTGTAGCATAGGCCCAAATCCGCTCTCAGCCCAATGACAATTTCACCCATTGATGCAGATATTAAGATCCAGTAGTCTTAAGGTTCAGTCTAATCATGCGAGCAGACATATATGCATACATTAGCAGGATTGCGGCCTTTGGCCTAGGGATTTGATTTTTTTATTGATGTAGAGAAATATGGTAGGAACATAGATATATAACCCCAGAGAACATCTTATTTTGTTCTGTTGTGCCAAGCCCTTTACAGGGCCAAACCCTTTACATGGAGGATTCTTGTGTAGGAACCTTTGTTAATGCACAACAAAATTGTGACCTACAGAAGGAATAAGCAGCGACATATTCCTCTCAGCAGATATTTTCTCCTCAAATAAAAGCCAAGCTCCATTGTGTTCTTCCAGAAGTAACAAGTCCTTCCTTTTGGGCTTCTTCTCTGAGAAAGCCCAGTGATAGCCAGAACAGCTGCCAAACACTCTGCTTGATGACACTTCGTGACTACAGTCTCTCCAAGAAAGGGCTCTGTGAAGTTGTGGATGGTCTTTAGGTCCAGTCTTTAGATCTTGAATGTTATCCTTGTAAACATCTGCCTTTTTCAGATAAGAAGAAATACAACAGTACTCCTGAAGTGCCTGTTTGTTTTCTACAGCCACTGAAAATTTGTCTTTTAAGTGTATGCCGTTATAATCTACTAATACAGCCCTAATACAGCAGGGATTAATACATCATACTCAGAATTTCACTGAAGCAGTTACTGTACTTATTTTGGATATTGATTTGTGGTTTGGGCGAGTGGGATTTTTGATATATACCTTTTCTATATGCTTTCACAAATATTAAAAAGCATCAAAACACCTATTAAGCTCAAACATATTTGGATTGCTGCTGTGTCCAAAGACTGTAAGATACTGTAACTACTTCAAGAATTTCGAAAACCTTTATGCCTGCTGAATAAAATCAAATGAAACCAAGACACATTACTAATAGCCCGTGTAGGACAGTGAATCTGCCATATATGAATTATATGCTTTAAAATTGGTGTTTCTTATAATATCTTGTTAATGTTGTGAATGCATATTTTGTTGGGGGTGCTTCATTGTTCCCCACAGCATAAACTGTAATTATTCATGTCACCTTTTCCCCACCTTCTGCTTTCATTTTTTCTGTTAGCCATTGCCATATCTGAGTTCTTTGGACCTCCAAGACATTTTTGTTTGTTTATACTCATCTCAGAAAAGCCATCTGGTAAGCTAGGAAGTGCTGGAAACTCTCTCTAGGGATAGTTTAGAGAAGATATGACCACGAGATCCTTGCTGTTGTAGAATTCTGAATGAAATTCTGTTTACCATTGCTTTCTGAGACAAAGTCTGGGAAATTTTTACTTATTTTTAATGATATATTTGCATGTGTACAGTGACAAATGGGAGTTATTCATATAGGTCCCTGTTTTCTTCCATAAAAGTGATGTTGTGTTTAGATGGCCGTGTATCTATCACTGGTATATTATGCCTATGCATGATGTAAGCCATGCAACTCAAGCATGTCATGACCATTAATTTGTATAAAAAGTCATATACAATAGCTTCTTGTATGAATATGTTTGAGGTTTGAGGAAGTTTAGTGTAAATTTCTAGATTTGTCTTAACAACTGTAAAGATCACCCAGGTTTTCAAATGCAAAAGATCCTCCATTAGTGGGAAGGAATGGGACAAGATTAGAGATTAGTTGCTTAGGTTTATCTCCTTCATATCAGTCAGTGAAGTAAGCTCCTCTGCTTTATTTCTCCACAGTTCAGTTCTTTGTATTCTTTTGCTTTGTCTATATTTTGTATTTATATATATATGATTCTCCTATTTAAGATCCTTATTTTTTTCTGTTTCTTGAAGCACCACAGAACCATTAATTATATTTCTTTGCAAAGTCACATTTGGAAATCATTGCTCTCATCATTCTTCAAGCCAAAACA
Organism: Bucorvus abyssinicus; assembly: GCA_009769605.1. Lineage (NCBI taxonomy): Eukaryota > Metazoa > Chordata > Aves > Bucerotiformes > Bucorvidae > Bucorvus > Bucorvus abyssinicus. The sequence goes on from CM020025.1 coordinate 38,661,387, forward strand.
GTAGGAAGGATTTCCTAGAAACCACACAGGTAAGATTTTTGCAGCAGTAGTCTGGCTTGTGGGCATCATTTTTCCATACTGCCCAGCACATGGCTCTTTTTTCATCTCTCACATTAAAGGTACTGTGCAAAACTGAAAATAAAATTGAGCTTTATGTAGGAAGAAAGTGTTCATTTTTCTGATAGTTTTTGCAGTTAAAGTCATACAGTGCTAAAATAATTTGTGATTAGCTTTAACTTGCCCTTGCTCTTGAGGATGGCATTCCCTTCTATTAGCTCTGTTTGCTTTTCGCAAAAGCATCAGTCTCATAAGTAAGATGCTGCTATCCCTTGAATGATGCTTTTGATTCAAACAACATTATGTGGAAGCATTCTGGAGTAGAGGGGTGTATGGAAGGTGGAAAAAACTTACTCTGCTGAATAGCCTTATACACCACTGTTAGTAAGGAATGAATGAAGAGATAAAAGAGACCATGAAGATCTTCAGCTGCAGAGTGTGGAAAGTAAGGTAGCTCATGCTAGCTAGTCACCTTGGCCTTGTTAATAGTGTACTTATGGGCACTTGCAAAAAAGAAACGGTCCATTAGAACCTGACTTATAAAATTAATGGCTGCAAAATTCTTATCTTGATTAAGGTAGTAGAAATCCAAAAATGCAAATGATACTTTGGGTCTGCCAGTCATAGCTGGCTTTGACATGACCATAATGAGATACAATCTTTTTGTAGTAGCCAGTTTTCTGCTGAATTTTATAAAAATCATATCTAACGACTATCTACAAGGACAGTTTTGAGTCTACTTCAGCCTATCTCACCACTGTAACTCTATATATCTCCAGAGATACTTAAGAAATAAGAGTACTTTTCACCCAGGGCTTTAGGAGACAGTCTTCCAAACTCTCATCTACTCTACTGTTTCCATTATTGTCTTATGGGTGGTGAATTCCAGTTTTTAACTCTTGAATTCACTGGAAACAATGGTAGTATTCCCGTTTATGTCTATGTGAACAGGAGTTTGCCAGTAAATCTCTCTAGGAAAATTTCTTCATTATAAAAGCAAGAGTTGTTTACATGTCATTCTCTGGATTGCCTCAATGGGAATAAAAGCTGTTAAAACATGTTAGCTTTTCCCAGTAAAAAAAGTTTAGAGATTGGATCTTGCAAACTTTTGATCATCTCCAGTAAGTTGATGAAGGCCTTAAAATCCCTTCAAATTTCCTGGCCTTGATTTGTCCACATTGCTTGAAAATGTTTATTCTGGCTAAAACAGTTGGCAGAAGCAAGGATAATAGCATTTCTGAACATGTTGTAGGAGAAACCTCCCTGAAGTTGGAAGTCATTCCAGAGTTGTCTTTAGATTTCTGATATATAGTGCCATATGTGGTATGTTCATAATTAATTTTAAATTACTTTTTTGGTGGTTTTTCAAATCAGAGCAATTAGGATTCCCCCGCCCTTAAACTGACTTTCTGATCAACTTTTCAAATGTCTTTGCAAAAAGTTACAAGATTCTCTGCAACTACTGCAAAACCATCAGAAAGCCAAAATTGTCCAAGTTTTGACCTGTCTGCTGTAATTCCAGCAGAACTGAAATGAAGTCAGACTCAGAGAGTTTCACAATGCAAAAATAACCTTGAAGCTTACTGCCAAAACTAGTCAAAGAGATTTCCTGTGTCAACCTGAAACCCACATCAAAAGACTAAAGCTAACTAGCCTCCAGCAGCAGTGAGCATTCAGGTTTGATGTGACTCGGAATAGAAATGCTGCCTAGTTGAGTTTTTTTTCAAGAGGTTTTTCCTAGGGACAGGAAGGTTTATTCCCTACCAAAGGGCAGGACAGCAATCATTTGGACTCAGCAGTCTCACGTACATATTATGTGAGCATATCATATCCTACAGAGAGAATGTGTCAGAAGGTGAAGGGAGAGGGAAAGATGAAGGAGTTGAAACACTAGAAACTGATGAAATAAAAGTTACCATGGATCATTAGGTTAAAAAGAACTGAGGATTGAATTTTATTTTATTTAATGCAGCATAAACATTTCAGATACAAAATATATTATTTCATTTGTACATGGCAGGACACTGCAATCAAAAACAGCATGAAATCTTGCCTGTGTCTGGTTTTGAGATACTGAGTGAAGATGCTACTCATATCTTTAGAATATATAGAGGAACTTCCACTGTCTTCTGTGGACTACTAAAGTTGCTGTTTCAAAACCAGCCACTATTACACCGTAAAGGTTGCGGACCATCTGGCATATCATGAACAACCCCTATTTATTGTGTGCTTTGCGTGGAAAACTAGAGCGGGAGAGGGAGTTTAGTTATTCAGAACCCACTGAGAGTCGCTGGGAGCCAGATGTCTGTCAGTTTCTGGGCAGAGCTGATCAAAGCAAACCCACATTTGCAGCGTTTAAAGTCAGCACTTTGTCTTTAAATACTCTGACTATAGCTATCGAGTCTTGTAGCATAATTACTTTGCACTGCATTTGTCAATGAAATGTTCTCAGAGCCTATCCTTCTCTCCAAGCTGCTGTGAAAAAAGGTTATCTAATCTCTCTCTCTCTCATTTATCATCTAGGGACGTCAGCATATTTGGCCTCTCCCTGTAGCTAAATTGTATGACAGCGCGTACTATTTCCGTGTAGCTGCGCCGGTAAGCCTTTTCAAATGGCAACACAGCGAAAGACAAATAGCATTTGAACTGAGAGAAGATCCTACATGAATCTTCTTTCTATTTCTTCTGCAGGGTTCTGCAGACTGCTCAACAGATCCTTATTTTGCTGGAATGTTTTTTACTGATTACTACTTCTATTTTTATCGGCAGTGTAACTAAAATGTTGCTGATCATTCAGTTCTTTGGGGAAAAGAAAAAGAAGCTCTTGATATGAAAAAGACACTTGTGAATGGCCCTGGATATTTTTTTTAAACCTCTTGCTGAGTTGTATGGCACTTTTTTTTTTTTTTGAATGAAAAAAAAAGGAGAAAAATAAATACTTTGACAACAACCATAGCTCTGCATTTCCAGGAACTGTTTCTAAAAGGGTGTGAGGCAATGGAGTATATGCTGTGTAAATAAATAATCTCATTGATCATAGTGAAGTTATATGATATTGTATATATAGCAGACAAGAACAAATGGGTAGGAGCTCTGCTGAGCTAGAATACACTCCAGTCCTCAGAAAATAGTATGGTAATAAAATTTTGTTTGCTGTCAGGAGACCCGCTTCTGTCCTACAGGCATGTATCTTCTTTTACTATCTGCTATGCTTTATTTATATGTAAATCTATTCTTTTTCGCTAACAAAACCAAAACTAAACAAAACTCTGAGAGAGAAACATAGCACTGCGCAAATGCCCTCTAAAATAAGTGCTGTAAGTTATGGAACAACAGGTCAATTCCATGGTATGTTCAAGAATTTCCATTTCAGAAAGCAGTACCGTCATTCCCATTACTATTGTGTGATTTAACGCTGCTGCTGTTTGAATGAGATGTGTTTCAGCTACCTTTTATTTTTTTTTAAACTGTACAGCAGGAATGAACCATTTACTCCTAAATTTGGGTTATTTTTTCCTCGATGTTTGTGATTTTTGCCAGTGTCATGAAAGAACAGAAATACATGAGAAGAATGTCTTGCCTGCACAGCCTTTTAAGATGGATGTGGATACACACTTGCATGGGAGAAATCCTCCTGTTTATATTTAGGAGATACATTTCTAAGGTAAAGCCATTTGAATGAATTTTCACGTTAGTTGCTCAGACAGAAGGAAAACAGATGTAATAACCAAGTACAGTATGAATAATGTTGTGGGGTATGTTTAGAGCAATAGTTCATTTTGTGTAGAGAAGAGGAAGTAAATATAATGGAGTGACTGTAGGCTTTTAAAGATTTATAATGTAAAAGTTACATTTGAACAAACTTATTCTGAATGAAATTCTTTATTTAGCAGTGAAAGGGAAACATTAGGAAGAAAAACCAATCTCTAAAAAAGAGCTGACAACAGTCTTTGTAAACACCAATGTGTATTAATGATATATTTATTGCCTGACAATGTGATGGCAGAGTTGAATTGTTTCTGTGCCTTCACTGGGCATTTCTTTTGTCACTATTTTGAGACTTCCTTTAAGGATGACATTCTCACTAATTTTTTTGGATGTATGTGCTTCAGTTTGAGTTAAAGGTAATTTCCATAGATTTTTTTTGCCTTAAACATGTAAGTGTTTGGTTTGGTTTGGTTAGGTTTTGTTTTATTTTTCCCTGGGAAGTATTTATGGTGTAGACAACATATTCTGTAATATCCCAGAGACTAACTGGACTTGGAACTCTGGATCCAAAAGCATCGTAAGTTTGTGTCTTTAGTGTTTTTATGGTCCATACTTGAGGATAATTCCGAGAAAGTGTTACCCAGTCACAGATGATAATGCATGTGCATTTGTACCTTTATAGACCCACCTGGATTTGATCATGCTGTCCTAGGTTGAAATATGCTTATCAGTGGCACAGAGCACTGCAGTAGTAGGCATCAAAAAAAAGTTCTGTGATTAGTGTCTGGGGTGAGATGCATGTGGGAAATCAACTATCTTCTTTATGAAAAAGCTTATGGTGATTTTTATTACACATTACTTTTGTTAGGGGTTGAGTTTCCGAGCAAAACTCAAGGTCCCCAACGCTCCTTAAATCCCTTATAGATACAGGGGAAAGGGAAACAAAACTCAAATCTCAGAATATATGGATGGGAAACTGAAACAAACTTTTAATAAAAATTCTAAAATACTATCATATCACATAACTATATATTAAATGCAAAACAAGAAATCAATACAGTAAGAGTTAAAACACTGCAAAGGGAGGAAAAAGGAAAAAAAACTACAATTGTGGCCGATTGGCCACAGGGCAGGAGATGACGTCACGCCAGGATGGTAGCTCAGAAGATGGCGTCTATCCAAAATGGCGGCAGGCCAAGTGATTAAAAGTTTTTAACAGCTTAGAGAAGTATTTTAACGAGTTCACAGGGAGACCTTTTTCAGTGTCTTCCTGCCAGAAGTGGCAGCTTCAGATGCGGAGAAAGGAGAAGCCCTTGCGGCCGGAACGTGAAGCGGGGTGAGCTTCCCCCGCGTCCGAATCCAGCGGTAGATTCTCGCCGAGTGAGAAATAGCTCCTCTCTTACCCGATATGAGAGAGAGAGATGCTGACTGAGTCCCACAACAATTCACAGCCGAGCTGGGCGCCAATAGACAGAAACAGTTCTGAGTTAGGCCCCGGGTGGGGGGGCAGGCCGCAGGCTTTCGGCCTGGACGGTAGCCAGCCCTCTCGCTGTGGCTCTTTCTCCGAAGCTGTCCGGTGTCCAAAGAGGAGGAGACTCCTCCTGGCTGCCGGTTTTAAGGAGCATCTGCTGGAAGAAATCTCTTGACCTGCACTTTTAGCCAATGGGATGCCGGGTTTATGGAGCTTGTATGAAATAATCCCGATACTCTATTGGGCACATTTCCAAAAGAAGGAAGTCTTGGCTCAAACTGGGACAACTTTGCCCATTGAAGAATTTTCAACTAGTTCCTTGCTCCTGTCTTATGTTTTTAGTAAGGTACTCTTGAAGATTTTATTCCGATTAAAGACGACAAGTTGCTGTATGAAGACCGTGTTCTAACATGTTCAAGGTAACAAAAATCTATCTTGGCCAAAGCTATGGAGGACCTGGCAGAAATTCAATACTTGGCATTGAAAAAACTGTGAGAAATCGTCTTCAGCCTCCTGCTGTGAATGACAGTGAGCCGGAAGACCTTTTTAAATGGGATGACCTATTAACAGTCGTGTTTTGACAATTTTAAATGGGGATCAGATGACTTCTGTCCCTTCATGACACTAATTGTATTTGGGTCACAGCTGAATGGGTTAGTGGATCTAGGGGCCAGAAGAAAATACTGGTAGTGTAACAGAACCTTGAGTATTCCTGAGCATGCCCTGTTTTTCCACCTGGAAGTTTAATCTAGTGAAAAAAAGAAAAACTTTGCTGTTTGCTTGGGATTTCATATACGCAAGGTCCAAAAGTGCAAGAGCAGGTACCTGATGCAATGGTTCAGCCTATGCTTGGATTATTGCTCTTTTGTCTGAGAGTCAGCCAGGTGCTTGGTCTCTTGGAAATCCCAGAAGATGTTTCAATTATCCTTTCCCCTGAATAATTTCAGAATACGTTGAATTGCCAGGCATGTGCTGGCTGGCAGCACAGTGCATATACAGCGGGTTCAGCAAGCCCAAGGAGTGTCAACCCATGCTGGTTTTGGCTGGGATAGAGTTAAATTTCTTCAGAGTAGCTGGTATGTGGCTGTGTTTTGGATTTGAGATGAAAACAGTGCTGATAACACAGGGATGTTTTAGTTATTGCTGAGTGGTGCTTACACAGAGTCTAGGACTTTTCTGCTTCTCACATTGCCCCACCAGTCAGTAGGCTGGGGATGCACAAGAAGCTGGGAGGGGACACAACTGGGACAGCTGACCCCAACTGACCAAAGGGATGTCCCAGACCATAAGATGTCATGCTCCGCAACAAAAGCTGGGTGAAAAAGGAGGAAGGAGGGTGGGTATTTGGAGTTAAGGTGTTTGTCTTCCAAGTAACCGTTACGTGTGATGGAGCCCGGCTTTCCTGGAGATGGCTGAACACCTGCTGCCGATGGGAAGGGATGAATGAATTCTTTGTTTTGCTTTTCTTGCATGGCTTTTGCTTTACCTGTTAAACTGTCCTTATCCTGGCCCATGAATCTTCTCACTTTTGATTCTTCTCTCCACCGAGGGAGAGTGAGTGGCTGGGTGGTGTTTAGCTGCCTACCAAGGTTAAACCATGACACAGTGGATGACATACATGTCCAGATTTCAGTCCATTTTGGTGTGGAAATACAGAAGCCCTAGGAATGATTCTCACTCCTGTATCTGCTGAGCTTTCACTTGCCTATGTTTGGGGAGACACCACTGAACTGGTGACATTCTCTACCTTGTGCATCCTTCTCCCTTGTACAACACTGGGCTGCCACGGAAGAATACCATGGGGCAATCACAGCTGGCAGCCCTTTCCATCCTGAACAACTAGAGGAAGTATGGATTGATTTTTCCAAACGAAAAAGCATGGTTCTAAGAAGCTTAAGTGTCTCAGTTGTTTTTTTGCCACTTCTATGTGCTCAGTGATAAAATTGCAACAATTTTTAATAATGGTCATTACAGTGTAACTTGAAATAAATTTTGTGATACTGAATAATAAATTTTTGATGTCTTATGTATATTCTGCCTGGAACAGGAAATCCCCTTCCCTAACCTATTTCTGGCTCAAAGTGGATGGATTGTAGAGACCTCCAGACATTCATCACTGGAGTATTTTTCCCTAACTTGAGAGGGAGTTGAGGCAAAGCAAACTTCTAGTCTGGGTGATGGACACAGCTGTAAATTGCAGGAGGCGAGGCTAGAGCTAGAACAGGGTGATCTGATACTGTTTGATCTGGGTTTCAAACCATGCTGTTTATACCAAGAGCATGATATGGCAATTCACATTTTTACTTGACTGTAACACGAATTACCTGGCCTTGTTCAGTAAGTTTGCTCTAGCAGTGGCAGTGGCACATTGAGTGAGCACCTGAGATCGCTTGAAAGTCCGACGCACTAAGCGGAGAGGCTATAAAGGGCAAATCCTGCATGGTTGCCCCATGGAAACCCAGTACAAGGCAGAAGAGTGGAACAAGTGATTCTGGGATGTGAGTCCACAGCTCAAACAGCCTGTAGCCTTCAGGCACAACCCCAGCTGAAGCTGTAGACAGCTGTAAGCAAAGAGCATTTTGCTTTCTGGCTGCAGCTCAGTTCAAATGCCTCTAGTTCAGAAGAGGCATGGTAGGTGAGGAGGCTATTCATGTTGACCTAGTGAGATGATGTGAGCCTGCCGTGAGAAGCTAGAAATCCCAAAGCTGAATCTGGCATCCTGCGCAGCACAGGTCTGAAGGGAGGCCTGGAGGTGAGCTTTTAATCAAGTCCTGCTTACCTACATTTTCCTAGGATCATAGCTTGCTTTCTAGAATCGGAAAAACACTTGCATTAAGAATTGTTAGCGGGTTAAATTCTGCCCACAGCGTGAGAAGTTGCTCAGTCAGGAGTCACTGACCTCTTAAATCACAAATCCATTGCACAGAACCTGAGACAATCCAGCAGCAAAATGAAAACTCGACTTACATCAGGTTTACTCCTTCTGTTGATCTGAGTTCTAGCACATGTTTAAAATATCTCAGTTCATTGTAGATATAGGAACTAGTTTCAAGATACACAGAAAATTAATCATAATTCATAAAACAGTTGCAGTGCTTTAACCCTTTTATATGATATGGTGCTTTATATGAAGACATGGCTTTTTTATATGACATTATAGTACACTTAAAAACATTGAACACAACTAATGGAAACTCATTATAGGAACAATTTACTGATCTCACCTGCATCTTGGAATAATTCTACTTAATGTCCCAGCTAAACATGATGTTTTCTTTCTCCCATGTTCCCTACCTGTTTGATGAAGCAAAAGGCAGGACCAGCTCTGATTTGAGCTGTTCTTATATTGATGGGGAAAGCTGGGCACGCCATCACACCAGGAGTTCCTTCCTGCCTTTGGAAATACTAAATTGCATCTGTTTGTTTCTTTTTGTCCACACTAGTTTGAGTCTTTTTCTCTTCTTGGTTTCAGATTTTCTTGAATCTTGTAGAAACAAAATATGGCTGAGACTCTATCAAATTTGATTATAATTGGTCAACACCTTAAAAATTATTAGTAAGCAGAACAAGGAGGTTGATAATATCAGCTTGGAAATTTGATGTTCTATTTAAAGCCAAGATTTAGTTCATTCCAGACAAAAGAATCTTGAGTGATGGCTCTCAGGTTTCTTAGGGGAGATGGTGCTTTTTGAAGGATGATATTTGGGAAGTTTTTGTTAGTTAGTAGATCCAGAGCTTTGGATATAACGTCTTTGACACAAAGGAAGCTTTTGCTCCTCTGTAGACCTGGGTCGACTGATGAAATCTCCATGCTTCCATTGGTCACTAGTAAAACTTTGCTAATAATATTTTCCCTTCTTGAAGGGGAAAAGGAACTGGAATTGAGGCAATGATGTAAGGGTAAAAGTACTAAACACACTGAGATGCTTCTATGTGTCAGGATTATATACGTTTGGGACTAATCAAACAGACCCTGGTTTAGTAAAACAATGTGCTCAGCACTTTTGAAAAATCAGGCCCAGTGAGGAGTGTATAGGTCTAAGTTAAACTTTCCAGTTTGAATGCTTTGATCTTGGCATGTTAACTCAAAACCCTCGTTAGGCTATAGAAGTGTTTTTCTGGAAAAAGCAAGAAACTTTTTTTTTCCTGGACAATGGTGATCAAGTAATTGGAAGAAAGTTGTCACTGTTACACTTCCATACCCCTTCCCTTGCTCGTATGCATGCATAGTACTTGTTAAATTTTTCTAATATGAGATGGGTGTGTTCGCTCACTGTGAAATGAGTGATTTTAATTAACATCTGCAAAACACCAAATAATACGAGGAATGGCAGCTGCTGGCTATGTCCCACGCTCTCAGAATCATTTGGCTGAAAGAACAGTGCTTTCTAAGGAAAGGCCAAGGTATAAGCATGTCCCCGTCCTAGATTACATACATTTTGTCCACTGACTTGTTTTCCCTCCTGCTGAGCTTTGGGAAGTGCCAAGCAGCGGTCTCATCCTGGTAGCAGGCACCAGGAGCCTGGCTGATGGGCCTTGGGTAGCTTGGGCTCTGCCCGGAGGGGCTGGGCTCAGGTACCCACCTGGCCCAGCCTCATTGGTCCCCAGCAATACTCAGGGTATTAAACTTCCTGAGCACAACCAGAGCAGCAGTGAGGTTCAATGCATGTTAAGGCAGTTTAGATAGTCCTAGAACGTCTTGTCCAGGTCCAGTGTAGGTTAAAAAAGAAAAATTCATGCACTCATAGCACTTCAGGCACTGACATCCCCATAAAATAGTCTCCTCTCCTCCCTCCAGCTTCCCCAGATAGTGTTTTTTCAGTCAAAATAGCGCATGAACAAACATTTTCAGCGCAAGCCCAAGCCCTATAATCAAAGTAACAGGTTTCACTCTGGCGATACTGACCCAATTTTAACCCTGGTTGCTATGGCGCTCCATGAGCTGGGCGGTTGGCGGGGCAGGGCGATGTGGCGATGGCACACAAGCCTTTTGTTGCTCCTTGGCCTGGGTCCAGCCAGCTTGTTTCCCCCCCTTCTCCCTCCACCCCGCAGCAGCTGGCAGCAGCCTACATCTGCTGGCCAGGAGCAGCAGCCAGGCTGCAGCCATTGCAGCCTCTCTGGTTTGGTTTTCATGGAGGATCCACCTTCTCCCAGGCATCCAGACCTGTCCCCTGCAGACCACAGCTCCCATCCTTTGGCCGCCTGCCCCTGTGTTGGAAAAGCCTTCATCTTCCTGCTCCTGGGCTGTGAGCAGGCTCCTTGTCCTCTTCCCTCACTAGTTGCTTTCCAGCCATCCTGTGTCCTGCTCTACCCTCCTCGAAAAAGGAACTCATTACAATACTTTTAAAGGATAACATTCAAAATAGGTCATCTTCTTAGTAATGGGTAGAAAGGAAAGTGGCTTTTATGAACAGGATTTTAAACTCATTATTTTAAAGGCGGATGTTTTAATTTCTAGTTGATGTTAAATATATCACAATTGCCTCCATGCAGTAATACAAGCACAAGATTTGCAAATTTGAGTTTAATGTTAATTTAGGTGGTGGAGATACTCTGTGGAGTAATCAGTGTTTTGCATTTTTCATCCAATCTTCATGTTACACTTTCCCTTCCACAACACAATCTAAGCCACAGACCAGGTGGCTGTGTTGATTAAAATCCTCTTTCTGCTTTTTATTAATCTTCATGGTTTTGCCCTAGAATTATGAAGTGGTCATGGTCCATCAGGAAGGAAATCTGCTGGCCTAGGATGCAGTATTTATAAATCGGGATTTCTGCCTAAAGCATATTGCTGATTTCTAAAATAAGTTGGGTCCCGAACGCTTTGTACATCCACAGAGCCTTACATGCGTCTGGAACAAAGCTCTTCAGATTAAATTACTTACAAATAATTCATTATGCATTTGGCTGACACATTTCCCCACTGAAAACCTAGATAAAGAGAATGTCATTAGGGGATAGGGGTGGCAGAGCGCTTCTATTGTCAATAGGCCTAATCCTGCCTTTCAGAGGCAGAGTCATGCGAGCTCTTCATGTGAACCCACATTGCCTTTACCTTAACAGCAGCGGGAGAATGGATGGGGTCAGGGTGTTGCAAAGGGGAGCACTGATCCAGGAGTCAGAGGTTCCTTGGGATGCACAGCAAAAAGATGGAGAACATTCTCAAATGGGAGGTGATGCAGCAGCAGGAAGGATGCTCTGATTCCTTGAATTCATCAAAAGGCTGCTTGGGCACAGCCTTGATCTTCCCTGCTCTGCAAACCTGCTTGCACAAAGGCCATTTGTCCAGACTGGATGAGATTCACCCCAAGCAAGTAATGTGCTCTGTGTGTGGTTACTTTTTTTTGTAAATAACTATTTGATCATGATGAATTGATTTTTTTTTTAACTAATTTGATGTGATGATTAGACAATCACTTTAGCATGTGTTTTTTCAATTATCTCTCGTTAACAAAATGAGGCACTAACTAAGCATAATCTATCTTTTCCTGATTTCTCACAAGGCTAATTAAGACTGCAGATATTCTTGCTGAGTGGTTTGGATATCTTTGGATCCAGGGATGGTTAACGTGGTTATATCCTGCAGGTATGTCACCTGTACTTCAGCCAAGACCCTACTCTTACACCCGGTGAAAATGTTAAATAGGTGGAGAGATCTTCCTACAGGTCTTTGCTGCACTCTTCCCTTCCCTACTGTATGTTGCCATTGAGAACTGTGTCAGTGCATACATTTGGGGCAGAGAGAGCACAAAGTGATAGTGGATGCTTGTAAATAATGCATACTAATACCTCAGAATTTTCTTGTAGGGGATCTGGTTTGGTCTTAGGCTTTACTCTATCATTTCTGTCGTTGCACTCATCTACAAACTCCTGCATTTACTATTCAAAATAAATGGCATTTCTAATTCTATGCCATTGCTGTCTGCTTTGAGCTTTAGCAAGGGGCTCTAAGATTTGCAGATTGAAGAGTTAGGGTGCCAAAGTTTTCTAGAAGCTTTCCTCTTACTCTGAGGAATGGTATGCCTCAGCTCAGCGTGTCTCACGGTTGCAGGGGTATCCACCGTACAGCAGAGTAGGACAGAGATGAGCCATGAAGATGTGAAGTACCTGCAGTGCTAAAACCATGGGCTTGCATGACCCCAAGAAGAAGGAAGTTTCCTATGAGCCAGTTCTGCTATGACTTGCAGTGTTGAACGCAAGCTCTGACTATTCCAGAATTAGCCTTTTGTGAACAGAGCGGCTCTTCCTCCATCTTCTTGTGGGTGTCTTCTGTCTTTATAAGGTGCCCTTTCCTCAAACTCATGTTTCTAGACTGGTTTGGAGTCTCCTGCAACCTTATGTTTTTGCCATTTTAAACTTCAGAAAGCAATTCCTTTTTCTTACTTTGGAGGGTCTTGGTTGCAAAAAAAAGTCAGTTCTGACTTCCGCTCTTCCCAGTTTACTTTTGTCAGTTTTCCAGGCATTGATAACAGTTTTTGAAGCTCTGATTTCTTCAGGCATAGAAACTAGCTCTATAGCAGCTTGCTGAGGTGACCTCATTGCTGATAGGGTGCTGCTGAACTTCGCTTGACTGGCTGCTGAAGGCTCATAGCCACTACTCAAAAAAACAAACCCCGGAAGGCTACTAGGTGGGGCAGGTTAATTGCCTTGTTTTTCTACTCATAAGTGCACGGCTCTTACTTTTGCCATCTTGGTCGTTTTCTTTAATATAGTGCACCATAGCAGCTGGGCTCTGGCCGCAGAATTGACCTGTAGTGGCATTCAGTCAATGTTTTTCTCCTGTAGCCTCCTGTGTTCCCACCTAGGCTCTTCCTAGAGCTTCATGGCTGAAGCAGCTCAAACTATCCACTTGGCGGTAATCTTATCCCATTCCGTTGTGATCTACTTGCTTTAAGGATCTGTCTATTGTCTCTATGTAAATATAATCTCAAATTCAAAATTCTTGGCCTTGTCTTCTAGAAATATTCTGCAGCTTGGGGTCTCTCTGCTGGCTTGTGTGTTTCTCCCTCCTTTTGGGCCATCACTTTTGTCCCTGTGCTTTCTCATGCAAATCTCTCTTCCAGTTCACTATTTCCTACAAATACTAATGTAAACGATCAGAGGCTCAGCCAAGCCACCAAACAGACATTTAATCAAGCTTTCATACTGTAGTGTTGTTTCTTCAGTGGGCTCCTGTGCTTGTGGATGGTCTTACAGACTTTGCTGGTCCTCCACATAGCACTGATGGTCCTTCCTTTTGAAGGGAGGAGACCTCGGGGAGACCAGACCTCTGGGCCCTTCGTCCACATATGCTTTTCAGCACAGGGCACAAGCTGAACACTTCACAAGCAGAAAATACAAAAATGAACAGAACTGCTTAACAAAAAGAATGCAAACTCTGTATTTCTGAGTCACTTTACTGTCCCTTAAGGATTTCTCTTTGCATTAAGTTATGTGGTTAAATGTATTTTTCAAGACAACAAAGAGTGACCTGAAGGATTTCACTCAATCCATCTGTCTTGGCAAGGTTTAGTTTCCTTGCTTCTGTTCAGACAGCTACCAAGAACCATACCCCCTGTGTTTACTCATTTAAACTGAATTAGGTATCGTGGTTACACAAATCAAAACAAAACCAGTCTGTGTGTACAGGAAGCAGCTGATGTTCTGTTTCTGGAGTAAAATATATGTAAAGAAAATTTTTTCCATGCAGAAAGAAGGAAAATAATCTGAACCTATCAAAGTCAAGCATATTAAAGGAGATGGTTGCAAGAAGAAGACCTATATGCTGTACATAATGTATGACTTTCTTCCTGTTCTATGTCTGCCCTCCAAAAGATGAAAAATTACAAGAGCTGAAAATGAAAGCATCATTAAATGTTAATCTGCTGGGGCTTCCTTAGTGATAGCGAGGTCAGGCTCTGCCGCAGAACACGGCGACAGATGGAGCGTCCTCTGTGAAATCATGCCACGTTGCCAAACGCCGCCGGTAGATGATCTGCCTATCCCCACGCACGTGCTCTGGCCGCTCGCCCTGTGAGCTCCCTGCCCAGGGGTGAGAGTGCTCTGAGGCATCTGGCCCCCTGGGCAGGAAAATGCCGGCATGGGCATGTCGTGGGGTCACGGAGTCAGGAAGGACAGGCTTTAGATTAGGGACACTAATGAGCTTTCTGCCTCGGTGAATGTATCATAACCTGCAGGCAGGAAGATGCTGTTTTTGAAAATGGTTTGTCCTGGTGTATCGCTGAGCCAGGGATCTCTAAATCGCGCTGAAGGGCACTGTCCCTGCTGAGCCTGGTTCCTGTGTTTTTCATCACCTTGTATGAAAGAGATTCAAGTCTTGGAGACTTACCATGTTTGCAAAAGCAAGTTGAAAGCTCCCGACTGACAGCCTTAACATAAAGTTGTACTGTAGCTTAGACAGAAGGATAGGTTTTGCTTGGTGTCTAGATACAACTGTTTGTGACCGGGCTCCCTACGTTGCTGCACTTTTGGAGTCACCACTTCACAACTCACCAGCTTTTTTAGTGATGAAGCTGCTGACAGGAACGCAGTTGAGTTCCTCCCTAAAGCTTTGGCACAGCAAAACCAAGAATGATCCCCAAATCAATGCCCACCCCAGCTCCTTTTTGCCTGGCAAACCAGTACTGGTGGTGGTGTATCTTAAAATATCAGTACACCAAGGGCAGTTAGACTGACACATGTCCATGAATGAAGTGGGGACATGATGATAAATTGCCAAGCTGAGCTGGGGACAGCAGAAGCTGAGACTACTATACCCAAGATTACCCAAAAGGGCTCTGGCTATAAAATCCTGGCACCTGTGTGTCTTGTCTTTGCTTCTTCTTCCTACAGGTTTCATTCAGACTGGTGTCAATTTCCTTCTCCAGGTATATGCCCAGCTGGATTTTGAAAATGTCTCCAGAGGCTCCTGTGCCGTTCTCTTCTCAATTGCTGCCTCCCCTCTGGGGAGATTTTACATTTCAAAATGTGCTGAAAAGCACATTTCCTACATCTACAGAGCTCCCTCCCTAGGCTCTGGAGAATCCCAGGACACAGGGTCAATGCATTGCTCTCCTTCAGTGTAGCCATGTCTGGCTTTGTTTGGACTTTGTTTTTAAAATGTCTCTTCAATGTATCCTGGAATATTAAGCCTTTCTATTCAGTAGATAAGCGTGTGGCTTTGGCAACAAATGCAGGAAAATAGCTAGTATGGAGCAAGAACTGTGCGAATTTGCTTCTACTGAATGCTGCATCACGCCAAGCGGCTCTGGTCCAGATGGGGCTCCAGATGGGGGTCAGACATCACTTTTTTATGTCTCTGGAGCAAACGTTCCTCTCTTTCCATGCTTGCATCTGCAGGGAGCGTGCCACACATCTGACCAGGGAGAGGGCCATTTGTGTAACAGAGCTGGTGCAATGTGTTGCAAACAAAACGTGCTGTTCTTCATCCTAGAGGCCTTGCTTATTTTCTTTCCTCTTTAATTGTTTCACTGGTCCTAATTAAACCACTCAAACGGAAAGTCTGTGGCTGTTGCCTGTGTGAGAAATACAGAGTAGCCATTGTGAGCAGGTGATGTGGTTCCTGGAGCTCTGCAGTGGGCACCCCAAGACCAAGGTTCTGTCATTCTTCTGTGTGCATTAGTGGCCTGGAGAAGGAGAATTTGACTTATTAACTTGGCTTCCTCTGCTGCTTGGTGCTGCAGTGTAAGCCAGTGCTGTATGAGTGAGGGTTCATCTACAAGGTGCTTTTCAGGGAGAAGTGGGCAAGCCAGCTAGAACCCAACCCCAAAATGTAAGCAAGGTCTAGACTACGCATGACTGGAGAGCTCTCAAAACTTGCAATTTGTGTCAAGTATCAGAGAAAGAGGAACAGCCCTCTTGACTCATCAGGAGATGTCTTCTGACATCTGCCGCAGGGTAATGGTGGTTCTTATCACAGTTTGCATAATTGCAGATATTTGTCCTGACTATGAATTTCATTTTTGGGAATCTGGGCAGGAGAGTTTATGTCAACTGAAATATTGAATGGATTCATGTTTTGTATAATTTTCTGGGTGATCTGGGTTAAACATCAGCTCTCACATCACACACTGGTTCACTGGAGGTTTTTCTTCTCACCTGCCTTGCCTGGATCTGAGCCCTAGCTGCTGGTTGCAGCTGCGAGGTGGAGAGCCAGAGAGCGCAGCAAAGTGGCTTTTATGGGGCATGAAGGCCACTGGGTGCCACCTCAATTCTCCATGAGCAAAGCCATTCCCAATACTGACCGCTAGCCTTGCCTGTGATGAGCAGCCGCTCTTCTCTGGGTTTCATATTCTTTGGTGCTTTTTCCTTTGGAACAGGAATTGGTATTGTGTTATTTTGTCCCATTATTTGTTGCTTTTCTTAATGAGTTCCTCTAAGGGACCTTATTTAAGCAAAATAAATTTGAAACGTGAACTTTAGAAATATTTAACATGCATATGAATCTTTGGTAGGAGTCAAGCCCAGGAAAGATGGAACAGAGAAACCAACAGACGGAGAAGATGCAGCCGAAGGAACTGCTCTATGAAGGAGCTTCCTTAACCTGTGAGGCTTCTTTGTACTCGCTATTTTTACTTTCATTTGGATTATAATGTCAAAGTAACTGAAATAACCAAGTAAAGATAGTCATACTTGAAGGAAATGGTGTGAATAAGAATTTGCCTACTTGAGGATAAAGTAATGGAGCTCAGTTACCTTAGGCACAAGCTAGATGGTGCTAGAGCATATGAGTAAGAGGGTGTTCACCTAACAGCTGTGTGAAATTAAAATATGATGGTCAAAAGAGGGTCACTAAGGGAAACTCTTCAGCTTCAGAGGCTTTTAGACATCTGATTTTGCCTGCTACTTTTGTGCTGACTGTGTAAAAGTAGTTTCTACTTCCCTAAGCCTCTCAAAATGCCCTGTCAAATACAGTCACTTAGGGAAACCTCTCTTTGATATTCGACCTGGCTCCATGATTTGAAGTAAGGTCAGTTTTGTCTCTCTCCTTCACTCCTCTGTTTGCTTTACATTGGGAGTGCAGTCAGACATTTCCCATTGCCAAAGGAGAGAGCCACTCGCTGTGGAACTTGCAAAGAAAGATGTGCATTGATGGAGTAAGTGTTCAAAAGCATTTGTGGGACCTAAGGGCATAATTCCCATCAAAAACCTTTGGGAGCTGTACTTTGGAGTTTCCTGTGCTGCAGAGCTTCCCCCAGAAATTTCCCTGTCCAGACTCAGGAAAAAAACACCATTGGTTGTATGTAAATGATTAAGAGATTTTTAGAAGTTTTGACTTGCTTAAAAACGAATTAGTTTAACTCAAGGAATGAAAGAATGGCACTCTTTCAGCTTTAATGCCAATCAAAAATTTGTGACCATAAACATAGTCAGAGGATCCATCCCTCTGGCCAGCTGTAGATCCTGTGCTGCTGCTGCTATGCATTTTGATGGATCCTTCATGTACCGCACTCAACAGAGCCCAGAGTGTCATTCAGAGCAGAGGGGAAGGGGAAACGGTACTGTGTGAGTTGAACAATTCTGGGTTTTTTTTCATTTTTATACTTACAGATTTTGAAATGCACGATCTTTACACTTAAAAAAGCATGGCCTACAAAGACTTTAAGGTGCATATAACTTCATTTACCTAGATAAAAATTCCACATGCTTTAGCCCGTGCACCTAGCACCTTTGTTTGAACTCACACAACTTTATCAACATGTGGAAGATACAGTAATGTCCCTACACTGAAGTGTGATGTGATGGATAGAGCCCTGCATGGTGAGTCAGGAGCCATATCTTCTGGCTCTTCGCTCGGCTTGCTGTATGATCTTCTGCAGAACTTAATCTCTACTTCTCTTCACTTACAAAATATAAAGATCTTTCCCCAGCCGCATAAAGCACCTTGCTCTTTAGGGATGAATGTATTACTGTGTAGCAAAAGGAGTGAAACTGGAAAAGCTGAATATGTTCAATGCATTTAAATGTGGCTGGAGGTTAATAACATAATTGGCAGAGCACCCAAGTTTTCTGGCTAACAGGCCTGTTTAGTGAGCTCCTGCTGTGTCTGACATACTGGCCTGCTGCTGTTCAGACACAGTTGTATGTCTGGTGATCTGAGCTGCTCTGCTCCATCTCTCACACTCCTTTGGTGAGCATGTCAGAGCCAGGGTGATGCCGCAGCACTCAGCTGAAGATCCCTGCTTCATCTGAGGCTTGAGAACTTTCTGGAAGTGGTCCTTTTTGCTACGTACAATGTGATTGGCAAGCACAGTGGAAAACTGCTGCGATAACTGGAAGAAATGGCGCTTGCACCACACCAGCACTGCTCTGCGAGGTGTACACATGGGAATATAGGTCAGTGAAACATCCAGAGCGGTTGCACAGCTGCAAAGGGTGTATTTATGTGCGCAAGGTACAGATAGCAGGCTTGAGCGAGCCAGGCTTCTGCTGAGCATCGTGGCGTGTGCTGGGGGAATGGTGTGCCAACACATGCCGTTTGAGCCTGGTCCTCAGAAATAGCTACAGTTCTTTGGTAGCTGGCATGGCTATTTTGGCTCTGGTGTGGGGTATCTGTGGCACAGGGTTGTGGGGTGTGTGGATTGCCCGAGGCCTGTGGCTCCCCTGGGAGTCTTGGCAGGGGTACTTGCTGGTTCTTGGAGCTGCATTAGGCTTGGTCCCTGCAAATGTGAGCAAGGTGAGGCTTGGAGGCTAAAGCAGGTATCATCTGTGTTTTCCAGCTGTAACAACTGATCTAACAGATGTGGTTTTTGACCCACAAGCCTTTTTTCAGTCCTGAAGCAGTAGCAGCCAGTTTTGCTCTTAAGCAACCCAAAACTGTGCAGCTTCACTTGCATCAGCTGATGGAAACTTTATAGCTTTGTACTATGAGATATCCCTAATTTCTTGGTCCCCTCCTGCTTACATCCGTGCGCAGTATCTTGTAAAGTTTCTCCATTCTATGCTTCTTGCATTTATTTGACTGCCATGAGTACCCTGGTATCAATACAGTCTGGGGGATGGAGGAATTGAGTGCAGCCCTGAGGAGAAGGACTTGAGGGTGCTGTGAAAACCAGTGAATGAAAAACTGGATGTGAGCCAGCAATGTGCGCTTGCAGCCCAGAAGGCCAACTATTGCCTGGGCTACATAAAAAGAATCATGGCCAGCAGGTTGAGGAAGGTGATTCTCCCCATCTACTCTGCTCTGGTGAGACCCACCTGGAGTACTGTGTTCAGCCCCGGAGTCCTCAGCACAAGAAAGACCTGTTGGAATGGGTCCGCAGGAGGGCCACAAAAATTATCAGAGGGATGAAACACCTCTCCTGCGAGGAAAGTCTGAGAGACTGGTGGCTGTTCAGGCTGGAGAAGAGAAGGCTCTCAAAGACTTTATTGAGACTTAAAGAGGGCTTATAAGAAAGATGGGGACAGACGTTTTAGTAGGACCTGTAGTGATAGGACAAGAGGTAATGGTTTTAAACTAAAAGAGGGGAGATTTAGACTGGCTATAAGGAAGAAATTTTTTATGATGAGGGTGGTGAAACACTGGAACAGATTGCCCAGAGAGGTGGTAGATGCCCCATCCCTGGAAACATTCAAGGTCAGGTTGGGCGGGGCTCCAAGCAACCTGATCTAGTGGAAGATGTCCCTGCTTATTGCTGGGGCTTTGGACTAGATGACCTTTGAAGGTCCCTTCCAACCCAGATCATTCTGTGATTCTATGATTAATTCCAATCTGTTTTTTAAGGTCTAAGGAGAATGAAAAGACTGAGTCTTTGATTTTATTTTATAATGTTATCATAGACTCACTAGGAAATTTCTTTTCAATGAACAGTCGACAGAGTTATGGAAAGGTCCTACTGAGATATCAAGCCACTGGGCCTTTTGTCCCCATTTGCCTGAGTTTGGAAGGCACACACATCTCAACTGGGTGTCTGTCTGCCTTTTAAGAGCATTGGTGATTTTTGGTTTGAATCAGCTGCCATTACAATCAACTGAGGACAGCAGCTTGGTGGAGGAAGCCTTACATATCCTTCTTTCTAATACTTACTCTTTTATTTGTTATTCCATCAAGAATGTGCTGCAGGGTTCTGACTGGGAGTTCTCATCAATGATGAACTGAGATCTCTGGCTCCTGGAGAGCCACCAGGCTCAACACCTCAAGCTGGTGCCTACAGCTTTCTTCATGATCCAATCCTGAGACCAACAAGAAACACCCAATTCTCAAACTTTCAGTGAATGCTTTATTTCCCTTGATCCGCTCTATTAGCTGGCTTGCCCTTAAAATTTGCTACTAGAGGCTTGCTTGTGAATTAAAAAAAAACCCAAAAAACAAACCACTTAAGACTTCATGAGACATTTGCTGCCAACATGAAGACCACCAAAGCTTGTTGTGCTGTTACTGGAGAAAACGTTTTTCAGAGGAGTTATTTTGTCTAGCTCTAATTTTCTAGTCTTCCAGAGTTCCCATGCACCCTCTTCCCTAACTGAATAATGAAAATTTGCTGCAATCAACTTCCTAGCCCATAACCAGGTTTTAGTTTCTTCGGATCCTTCACACGTTGTTTTTCACCAAAGTGATGATCTTACTATTCTTATACTGACTTCAGTTTCTCTCGATAAAGAAATATGGTGAGAAAGTATGCTAGCAGTGACAACAGGCTGGCTGATATTCATAATAACATTTTAACTGGACTGCAGCAAAAGTTTCCACTAGTATTTTGGCTGTTCATGAGTATTGGATGAAAGCATCCATATTTCTCAAAATCAGTCTGCTGGCAATAATTTCTGGTTTTGCAGTAGAAGAGTGGAGGTTGAGAAAAATTCCGTGCGTTTAAAGGAAGAGGAGATTGTCTTCCTGTCACTTAGTCTACCGAGTTTGATGTGTTCAGCTATGCTGCTTGGAAATCTGTGAAGGATGTTACAACAGATGTCTGAATAGTCATTCAGCTTGGTATTGAAGATTCAAGTAGTGCTGAGCTGGTGGTAGCACTTGACCCAAGTTCAGTGATTGCACCCCAGGGCTTATTGAGCATGCAGTGATTGTCGGGTGATGTTACCCCAGCAGATGTTTAACTGGCATACTTGCCTTACTCTGTTGTTCTGTCCTCTGTGAAAACATGGAAAACATACTATGTTGGGTCTTCGTGGAGGAGAAATTGAGGCTGTGGGAGAAGAGCTTGCTGATTGTGGCAGCCAAATTTTCCCACTTGGATTTCAACAAGTTCCCCTGTCCATCTCAGAGTGAAGCTGCAAATTTGGGTTCACTGTCAGCCCTTCTGAGTTCGCTGCCTGGACTGGTTTATGAAACAAGCTCTGTAAAACTTATTCCATATGTTGATTTACCAGAAATCCTATTGGTTTGTGATACCACAACTGAGCATGTTCATGGATATTTGATCTTTGTCAGGATAAGACAAAGATTTGCTCTACAAGGACTTTTAAGTCAAATGTTAGTTCTGCCTCAGCCCAGATTATGTATGTGCTGGCAAAATTTATTTTGGTGTTTTATTCCTGCCATGAACAGCACAAGATTTTCCTATGGGCATTATAAGATTGTTCTTATCAAGTAATTAAATCTTAATCATGTTTTTGCCAAAAGCAGTATGTTTGGCTTACAAGGGGGGGAGATGTCTCAGTGTCCATCTGACCATCCTCCTCCTCCCAGCTGCGTTTGCCTTGTCAGCTGTTCAATCTCTGACTCTGCAAACTGATACCTAGATCCACCATGCATGAAAAATCCCTGCTCCACATCCTGCCAGGAGTCATTTCATTTTGTTCCTCTGGCATTCAGAGGAGGTTTTCCTCCCTGGGAATTACACACTTTCTCTGCCAGGAGCCAGGGACACACAGTGTGGCTGGCACAGGGCCACCACTCGTCATACCTGACTGCTGCCAAGCAGGGACATGTGGCTGAGATCAAAGGGCTCTGGGCAGGAGGCCCTGGAGAGCTCCCTCCCGCTTCTCATCCATCCGGAGGGGTCTGCTGGCAGGCTCACCTTGGGTAAAGGGCTTCTGTCCTCGTAACAGCCAGACTAGAAAACTGTATGTGCGTGACAGAGCAGGGAAACTTGCTAGACAAAGATAGTGTGTAATGCAGTGTGCAGATGTTTTATGTATATTTGTATATATAGTATTTCATCAACATCAATGATTGTAGATATTTGTCCTGTGGTGAAATCAATCCCATATGTGTCCTGTCCTGGATTCTGACATTATGTTTGTCTTGTCTGGAGTTGAGTCCTTTCTTTGCTATCCCCAAACCCAAATCCCTTAGTGCTATTCTGTAAGAAAATGCATTGTTCTTACCTGTCCAATCTTTTGGTGCTGGAGTGCCAAATTATTATCATTATTTTGTTTCTAGAAATGCTCATGAAGTGATGTACTTTGTCAGGAAGGTGGATAGCTATCTCACTGGCTTTCAACACCATCGCCATCATCAGAACAATGATCTGCAGTGCTAGCAGTTTCGGGATGCCTTTCTTTGTAGAAAAGGGTAGTCTTCAAAAGCTTAAAGTCAATAAGCTCTACAAAGCCTTTTGTACAAGTAGTTGAGTTTGTAGATGAATTAACTATCATGAAAAAAAACCAAATGACAGAACAAGTAACAAAATTTGATCACCTTTCTGGTCTCTTGCTCAGACTACTTCATGTATCTGTCCCAATGACAAATCTTTAAAATTAATCATGTATTTGCTCTCAGCTAAGGACAAACTATGACAATACTCTCTATTGGAATGTAGCTTTCTTTTAGTTTTTGTTTTCATTCTGGAACTATATTCTGTGGTATAGGCCTTTCCAATTTAATATACAAACCTCTTTCTTCTCCAGCAAAGAGTCACACATATTCTGTATGTATGCATGAATGCTTATTTCTGTAAGAATTCATTATTTTTACCTTCTAAAATGCACATAAATATTGCTAGATATGAAATGTTTAGAGCTTGTAGTTCTGAAAAATGTAGTGATACTAATGTGGTGATACTACTTTAGTTTATCACAGCTTTGTTCTTTGCATGACTCAAGGACTTATTGTGCCATGAAAATTATATGCAAGGAGAAACCTTTTCTTTTTCCTTTCTTTTTTGTTTTCTTTTGCAGACATATTCCACATAATGCTAATAAAATTTAAGCCTCGGTAGAGTTTTGCCAGGAAGAATATTAGGATGTTTTCCCATTCTTCTCTTGTCCATCTTACAGGACTTTAGAGGGATTTGGTTTAGTTCTGGTTGCCACCTGTATGTGCATTGCAGATGCCAGAAAGACCTTTGGGAGACTCAAACACTGTCAGGCAGGAGCTACTGGTAGTGACAACCACATGCAATTAGAAGAAGGCATTTGCTAATTCCTTTTGTGCTTCTGACATAGGTTTGTGAAAACAGACCAAACCACTGCTCAAACCAGTGTGAAGGAATAAAGATTTCTTCTGAGTCAAACTGTCTGCAGCATGTGCCAGTGTTCAGAATCATGACAACATAGCCAGATAATTTCAGTATGAAGCGTGCTGCAAGGAGAAGCTTCTGTAACCCATTCTGAAAGATCAAGGACCTCCAAGATGTGCATATGTTTCACAGTCAGCAGTAATTGGTTTTTCATCGAGCTTCACTATGAGACTGGTTTTGGATTTTGTCCTTCTGAAGTAACGTAACAGTTAATATTTACCTAGCTTATAGTGTTAACTTTAGTATTAGAAGTAATTTGTCTAAGGACTAATATCTGAACTGTTTCCTTCAGCCACTCTCCTTGGGCAAGTCTGCTGAAAATGGAGATACTGCCTTCACTTTCCCAATAGTAGGATCCTACCCTATTCTCTAGCTTGGGTAAACCTCCCTGAACTAAGTAGGTCATTCATCTTCTTTTTATGCCTTTAAAAATTGAAGAAACATGACAATATTGGGACTTCCCTAGCTCTGTTCGGTTTTGACTCTGGATATCTGAGTGCCCTGCTCTCTTCCTTTCTCACCTGAAGACATTCAGAGCCTTCTTCAACCCTCCTCCTCCCACATCGCCCTGGCTTCCTCTGGCTCCTGAGAGCTATCTGCCGTGCCTCCCTCCCAGTACCTTGCTGGGCAGTAGCAGAAGTCAGGTAAGGTGCAGCTAGTTTTATTCAGTACATTTGTTCCCATTATGTGCCCACCAGGTTGTGCTTGAGCCAGCCGTTTCCCTTGCTTTGCCCCTAACACACCACTGCTGGTCTTCCCAGTATTTACACACTGGCTTTCATTTAAATGCACAAAGTGTGTGTAGGAGCAGAGCCCAGGGCTGACCTGTGCTTGGTCCAGCTGGAGAATTAGTGCCATTTAAGAAAATATGGTCCTTTTTCTGGTGGTTGAAGAGGCAGAAGTTGAAGGGTTGTCAAACAAGATCTCCACTGGTCAGTGCCAATACCCTGGTGAGCACCCTGGCAGCACAGCGTAACTACGTCCTTAGTGGCTTCCCTTTGAGTCAGCCATGAATGTGTAAGGATAAAGTCAGGACTCAGTTTACCATTAAGTCCAGTTCCAGAAACCCAACTGAAGGTTTTTTTGACGGAGGGTGGGTGTTGGATTCAAGTTTTAGCAGATCTTGAAACCATAAAAGGCACTCAGCTTTGCAGGTGCCTCCTGTGCACTTATGAAAGGTGGGCTCCTCTGGCTGAAGGATGAGGAGAAGGAAAAGTCAAGGCTCTTCACGTCGATTACCTTTTGGCGTTATGTTGCTCCGGTGAGAGAGCATTACTGATGCGATGGGGCAGGAGGAGTAGGAGGGACGGTAGTTACCTGCTCCTGGCTGGTTTCCTGCCTCTTAGGATGAATCTGCAGCTTACATTTTTTTCTGCAGCCTTCATCATGCTGACATTGATGTCAGTCTGCACTGACTTGTTTTCTCACAGCAAACACAAACAGTGCTTGATGTGCATATTGTCATTTTCACAGCCCATATGGTCTTCTCAGATTCCTCAGGTGCTTGGCAGAAAGGCATTATTCATCAGCAGCTTAATTCACGGCTCCTTGGGGAGACAGGGATGTTCCTCAAGGAGGGCGAGCAGCTAATTCCAAGCATAGCGCTAGCCTCTGTCTAGGATGGTCTGATAATTAACTGCCAATGCGGAGCATGAGAATAATTCAAGAGAAAAATGAATCACCCTGAGGAAGGAACAATTCCCGAAGTTACTGTAATCATATGTCAAACACCTGTGTGCCCGTAAGGGAGCCCAGCTGGATCGTCTACAGTAGCTGGGGCTGTAGACTTTTATCTCCTTAAACATGAAGTTGGAGCTGGTTGTCCAGAGGAAAGGGCAATGAACTGCAAAAGCTTCAAAGGCTTCAGCTACCGTTTCCTTCTGCCTGGGGTCAACGCCCTTAAAAGTGAGACTCTCTGTATAAACGAACCTAGGAGGCACGGGAATTTCTGCCGGAACAGAGAGGCTGGGTAATCAGTCACATTAATTCGGGCTAAGCGAAGCATGAATGAGGCCTTTACCATTCATTCAATGTTAATCATATTGTTAGCTAGAATAACAAAACTGACTCTGTAGAAATCCAGTCTAATTTCCTTTTGTTGTAAAGTTAATCCAACCATGTTGTTATTGCATAGAAGTTCTGTCTTCCTAAAAGATCTTTGACATTGGCTTAACATCTCTTTCATAAGCTTAATTCTCCTGATGGAATACTGTTTTGGTATTTAGCGGGGATAACCACTCCATATATTTTGTTAAAATAAACTTGTAATCATCTGTATACCCTTGAAAAGGGACACTACCAAAGGTGCGTCCAGGCAGAGTATGACAACTCTGAAATAACAAGGAAGAATCAGATGAGAAATAACAATAATATAAATAGTGACCTAGAGATCTTTCAAAAGGTAAAATCACATGAGAGATATTAAGGTCTATCTTCCCCAAGAGATGAGACAGACGGATATGTGTTTATATTCACATGTAGTTGGGAGAAAACAAGACTTGGAAAGGATGTCCTAATCGCTGTTATTTAAGGTGTGTTTTGGCTGAGTAAATAATTACATCATATGTATTAACTAAACCTTGGCTAATGATGGTTCTTCCTTCATATATCCTTAAAATACAGAACTGCACTGAAGAAACAGTTTATGTCAGTTAATCCAAACCTATCCTAAACTCAACCTCTCATGCTGAGATAATCAAATCAGTTGTAAAATACAATTAGATCAATTTTCAGGTCTGGCTTTTGAGCATGCCTTGTGCCCTCCACTTAAAATACTGTCTCCAGGTACCCTCATATACTTTATACACAAAAGCATGAAAATATGTATGCACAGACACACAGTAAAGTCACTGGCAGCCAATGCATTTAACTCTTAGCCAACTGCACTTGTGTGGTGCTTGTCCTCAGTGAACCTTCCTCTGGTATTTCTTTTGTGTTTCAAGCTCATGTAATGTTGAGTTTTCATTGCAAAAGCAATGGGGTGGCATTCGATCGGTTGCTTGGGTCAGTGTGAAGAACTGTACCGGTTTTCCTTTACATCCAAGGTCTCAGTGTAACTGTCTTCTCCTGTACTGTCCAAGGCCCTAGGCTCAGTAGCTTTATGGAGGAAGTGCCCTCTTGGAGTTACCTTCCAGTTAAGTGGCAGATCAGAGCAGTGATTTTCATTTTCATATTTACTCTTTAAATTTAGTCCTGCTAATTATCTTAATTCAGTATACTTCAGCAGAGGTCCTAGCTGTGCTCTTGTCTCCGCATGTTTTATGACCGGCTGTCAGACAGAGCCAGGGTTGTATCTCAGGCTTTTGCACCTCCAAGGTACAGACTCCCCTCCTACTCAGGGAGTCCTGTCTATGCTTTGGACATTGTTCTGGAAAGAGAGGAGGTAATTCACCATTTGGCTTTATCTTCTTGCACACAGCGGGACCAGATTGCCCCCAAATTCAAAGACTTGTGCCTCTGTCAAAAACTGCTGGTGCCTGAAAGTGTCACGGGACTTCCATGCAGTCTACCACACCAAGTTTGAAACTCCTTTCCCTCACTTCTCCAAGTACACATCTTGTGTTGCTCCAGACATCGCTGGCTGTAAGAGCATAACATGTCCATGTGTTGCTCAGTGTTTCACTAGCCCAATTCTTTTTCCTGTTTATTAACCAAAGCCAGAGAAGGTTAGAAAGTAAGTTGTAAGCACACCTCTCCATCTGCCATCCTGCAGGATCACAGACAGGAGTGGTTCCAAATCTTCCTTTTATTAGTGGATTTCTGGGCATGAGTGGGGTGCCAGGTCCACTATGAAAGGAGGTGTCATTTTTGTCCTAGGCAGAAAGTGGGAC
Source organism: Bucorvus abyssinicus (assembly GCA_009769605.1). Classification (NCBI taxonomy): domain Eukaryota; kingdom Metazoa; phylum Chordata; class Aves; order Bucerotiformes; family Bucorvidae; genus Bucorvus; species Bucorvus abyssinicus. The sequence goes on from CM020025.1 coordinate 38,688,869, forward strand.
CAAGAAAGAACACCCCAAATTCCAGCACCATTGAAAGCTGGAGAAACTGGGCTATATTTTAGCTCACAGCAACCCTAAAGACTGGTTGCCTGGTTCTTATGAGTTCAAAGTGGTTGTCTCTTTGCCTGCAAGTACCTAGGTAGGGTTATAAGGGGCCATAAATCGCCCCTGGGGAAGTGTTTTCCATGGTCTTTATTCTCTCTTGTCTTCATGTGTTAGATAATAATTAACGAACCTCTGTGAGGGATTCTCAGTAATGGGTTGTCATCACTGTTTTATGGATATAGGAACTGCCTTCTAGGATTACCCCTCATCCACACCTAGGTCAGTGTCCTATGTGATACTGGCCAATATTGCTGGGAGAAATGCCCATAAGCTCTATAATAACACGTTGCCCATGTGTTCCCCATGACCTTCTGTGTGATGCCTGGTACCAAAAAAACTTTTATCTCTTCCTCCAGTGCATTGAGGAAAATGAGAACACTTTTGCAGGCTGCATTTTTTAGAGAAAGTGTCCTGACATCTCTCTGATGCTCCCAAATTTTCTGTGAACTATAAAAATAGGACATATTTATAAACGCTTCTGTTGTAATGTTAATCTGCTGTGGCTGACAGGCAGATTTTGCTGGGAAAGACTTTCATTCCTGTAGTGCTTTTTAAAGATGTTGTCCCATGTACATCTGTTACTAGGCTTATTGCTTGGTACATGGTCCTCAGTACTCCCAGTGTCTTTCATGTGTGGTTGAGGGGCAGTTTCTGACTGGATGGACAGAGCGTCTGCACATCCTCATCTTCAGCTGCATCTGATCAGACTGCAGTGCCATGAAAGGGAGACGTGTGAGGTGTGCCATGCAGGTGGTCTCCAGCCTAGCAGCTCAGTGATGACCCCCCCAGCCACCTCAAATTGTCTATCAGCTGCTTTAGCAGACAAATGTAAGTACGAGGTCAGGTGGCTGCCAGATCTTGTGTACTGGGATTATGACTGAGGTGCTGCATCTTTCATTATCCTTAGCTGCCGTCACGTTTGCCTGCCTGTGTTGCAGAGGTGTTTTTAATTTGCTGTTTCGAAGTTCCATAACTGAGAATTCTTATTCCTGCTTTCCTGTGGCACTTTGGATTTTTTTTTTTTTTCAGTTTTGGAGAGGGAATCTGGTGACTGAAGTTGTTTGTTTTTTCTCCTCAGTGCACAGAGTAAGATGGCTCATTGGGAATTAATTTTCTGCAGCAGTGGTTGGGGGAACATTGTTCACCTCTGGAGAGATTGTGGCTGGGTGAAGGCCAGCAGAGATGACCAGCATCTCCTCACACTATCCTGGAGCAGTTTCATGCGACAGTGGTGCCCTCCTTTGTCCCTCAGGATAAATGTGGCTTCTTCCAACTCATTCTCATTTTATAAGTATTTGGGGACAGAAACTGTCCTCAAGAAATTTCATTATGAAAATATAGTTGAGGCGTTGGCTGTTTTGTTTAACTGAGTTGTTAACAGATGGAATTGAGTGTCCCAAGTTCTTCTGGTTTTGATTGAAAGGCACAATGGTATAAAGTTAATTAAGTGCCAATTAATTTTTGCAAACAATATTGGAGAACAAGAATTATGAAACATAAAATTAGTTGCAAATTTATCAACCTTTGAATGTTTTTAATCAAGTGGCTTTTAATTAATCTACAATAGTTGCATTGTATTTAAGCATGTATTGTGATTGCTAAATTCTAATTAAATAACGATTACTTAAAACAGAAGAGAGGAAAACAGTTTGTTCTTACACCATCTTACTCAAAGTGTAGATTTCTGCTGCCCTGCCAGTGCTGGCCTTGTCTGATATCAGTAATATTTTCTGTTAGGAGAAGGACCACTTCTCACCGAGTTGTAATTAAGCAGTAAATTAGTGTTCGTCATGTGAACAATGAAAACTTTGGAGGACTTTGCTGGTGCATCATGGTTTAACCCCAGCTGGCACTAAGCACCACACAGATGCTCAGTCTCTCCTCCCCCCTGGTTGGATGGGGAGGAGAATCAGAAGATAAAGGTAAAAACCCTCATGGGTTGAGAGAAAGGCAGTTTAATAGGACAACACAAGGAGAGAAGAAATAATAATAACAACAATAATACTAATAAAATAATATATAATATCAAGTGATGAACAGTGCAATTGCTCACCACCCAGAATGTGATGCTTAGCCCGTTCTGGAGGTGTGATCCCTCCTCCCTGCCCCCCTGCCCAACTCTCCCAGTCTATATGCTGAGCATGAGGCCATATTGTGTCGAATATCCCTTGGCTAGTTCGGGTCAGCTATCCCACCCGTCTCCCCTCCCAGCTTCTTGTGAAAATTGACTATCCCAGCCAAACCCAGGACATAGTGTGTGCAGCGAAAGCTGCTCCTGGCTGGTGGCCGAAGGTGCGCACATCTCTGCCAGCTCTGGCCACTTGAGATTGGGACCCCTTCTGCACCCTGGCGCATCAGGGACACCCCCGTCTCCTTCCAGAGCTGTGATGAGGACGTGCTTCAGCAGTAAGGAGCATGGCAAACCCAGGACTGACTTGATGTGGATGGAAAAGCAGTGGAAGCTCGTGCTGTATCCCGTTGATCCTTGGTACGTTTTTTGACATGTCTTTCTTAGTCAGGCAAGTTAACAGTTAACTTTTAGGTTTTATTTTCATGAGTCTGTTTCAAGGAGAATATGAAGGGAATACAGAGTCTGATACATTATAAACAGGAATAGAAAAATGAGTTATATCGGTAAGGAAGGTATCAAGTGATATGGAGATGTCCAGCAGCAGGATTTTGGAGAGGCAGAGCATGAGAGGACAGTGAATAGACAGTCCCATGGATGGGTTAGGGGCAAAGGTTGATGCCCCTCTAAGTTTTTACAATCCTGAGACCTGGGGTCATGAATGTTATTCTATGCATTATTCAACCACCAGTCAAGGGAATCCCTTGCAAAAGCCAGAGCTGCAGAAGCGCTCTGCTGCTCCCTGTTTTGGCAGAGAGACCAGGGACAAGAAAAGGAGGGATTTTTTCATGCTCTGAAAGATACAGCCTTTTCAGATAGACATGGAAACGTGGAGATGAGCCGGTTTGTAGGAGATAATGCTGCACTTGTGTCTCTGTAAGTTGTCTCTGAATAAAGTACAGCTTCCAGCACTGTCGGTTCAGCACTTTGCCTACTTCAAACACAGTGACAGGTGTTGTTTTGAATTAGTGGCAAAGTAGTCACCATCAAATTACACTTACAAATAATGAGCTTTAGCATTTACCAGGAGTTTTGCATCTTCAGTATGTATATTGGTATTTAATCTGCAAGGTTGGATCCCCTCAGCAGAAAAGTTGACATTGAACTGCTCTCTGGATTCACCGTAAAACACAATTATCTTTACTGAAGCTCTCTGCAGATAAACTAGAAAATTAATTACTCTCAGATATTAGCCTTTAAGAAGCTTTTCAAGAGAGAAGAAAACAAGTTGTAAGCCCTACAAGGAAGGGTAATTGTCTCTTGTGAGAGGGAGTATCTTACAATCTTGTAAAAGCATGTAAATAACTCTTGTAACCTCAAAATTCCAGTGAAGAAAATTTTTCTTATTCTACCACAGTTACTTGAAGCCAAGCCTATATATTGTGGTATTCAGGTTAAAAAAAAATATCAATCAGGGTGTTGTTTCCGTCAAGTTTTGCACTCAGCCAGCCAGGCAGGATTTGCTTTCCCCGTAAGGATGCTCCTTTGCCTCACTGAGGCTGTATCACCCAAAGTCAGTGCTTTGAGGCTTGAAGTGAATCCAATCTCTACCCCTTGGTGATCACATCTCAGCTCTTCCAAGGGGAAGAGCTCCTCAGGAGCAGTGGCTGTGACTTTTCTGTGAGCTCAGAGGGAAGGGTCTCCATCAAACAGAGAAGCTCTGATGCCTTGAAATACCTTGATCAAATAAAGGAGGTAGGCAGTAGGCAAAGCAAACAGACTTTTGCAACATTTTTGTCTAAATCAAGAGAAAATAAAACAATTGGTTTTGAAACTGTCACTGTTCAGTGGACCAGCACTTCCACCTTCTGTAAGTGAACCATGGAGTTTTTTGCTTGACGTATTAATCATTTTAAAAAGGGATGGAAAAAAAATTAGATCCATAGTTTTCAAATTACACCAAATCTTTAAGTAAGGAAAGAAAAAAAGAAAAATATGCACATGTACAATTTATTATTCATTGGGAAGAGCTATTAACCAACGGTCTTGCGTTTTGGTGTGTGTGAGGGGGAGCACAACCCACTCAGGTTAAAGCAGGCAGTGGATGCAAAAGTACTTCTGTCCCTCCTGGGTGATGAATGAGGGCAAGCCCTGAGCATGCCTCCTCCTGAGAGACAAAATTCACAGCAGCTTTGTGCCGCAGGGTGGCACGGCCCTTGCTGGGTGACAGGACCCAGCCCAGTGTGGCACCAAACAGCTGTGTCCCGGCCGAGGTGACGAGGTCTGGGATCAGTACTTGAGCTGGTGAGCCGGCCAAGACCTTCAGGAGCTGCTGACAGGAATGATTTGAACAACAGATTTACCCCAGGGGACGCTGGATTAATTTGCAGGCGGGATGGAGGGAAAGAGCTAGACGTGACTGTTGACAGATCACAGAAAACCTCTAGCTGATGTACTTAGTGATTTAAAAATAACAACCCGAGTGCCAGATTGTGTAAGGGACAGAGTAGAAAAAGAATTACATGAGATTATTACTTTTCCTTTCGAGGAATTTGCTGCCCACCTTACCAGAAATGTGACTCCTGTTCCGTTTGCCCGTTGTTTAGCAGAGCAGAGAGTGCTCTGAAACAGGCAATAAAAATTAATGAGAGCAGGAAAAGATCTCCAGGAAGTACAACAGAAAAAAACCAGATTTTTTTTCAGCTAGAGAGGAGATGAATGCAGAGACATGGTGGAAGGATGTACAATAACATACAGTACAGAGGAAGCAAAATGGCCCAACTGAATTTCCTTCTAGTGCTAGCATAAGAGGGGATTTTGTAAAATGAATGCATTAATGTAAAATGAACGACTTAAAAGAAAGTGTTAGCAATCTTTCTGAAAGAAACAAACCCAGTGTATTTCAAAAGCTCTGCATATCCTAAATCATCCAATTATACAGCCTTTGCAGTAATCCTATGGCCATCACAGAATTACCATTTTACAAAATACCGCATTGAAGTACAGGTTTTTTTGTGATGAATACTGGATTCCGTAAGGAGTAAGGTGGTTTTACAGTCAGAATAATCCTAATGTTCACCATCTCCTCTTCAAATATGTAACTGTGCATTTGTTTGATAGCTAGCTTGGGGTGAGTGCACTGCAGAGTTTTTTTGTCCTGCCTTGTAAGTGAAAGGAAATAAAACACGGCAGAGAGATTTCAGGTTGAGATGTCTGTGAAATCCAACACTCACTTCTCAAGAAAGAAAGGGGCTTTGTGCGAGGGGCTGTGGGACACACCCACGATCTGCCCAGACAGTGCTGTGGGGTAGCAGTACGGCTCTCATGTTTCTGTGGCCAACAAGCAGTGGCTATTTCTTCTCGGTATTCGCAGAAGTCATTTTGATCTTTGCAGTCATGGGGAGGGACTAAGTCTTGCTCCAGAACTGAGAAGTGCTTACGTTGGTATCATCATCATAACAGGTCAAATCAGAGATCCCTCACCCCTTGCCTTTTGCCTCAGGTGTTTTATTCTGTGTCCCCTAGGTTATCGTGTGGTTTCCAGTGCCTCTCAATGCCATTCAACAAAGCCCACCTCCAGTCGTCTTTGTTTTTTCTAGATGACTGATGAATATGTGGGAAAGCAAACAGTGCAGCACGTGTCCTACCTCCTCCTAAACAGAGAGGTCTGCAGAGCTGAGGCTCCCTAGTCTTCCAACTCAACCTGTCCAGTAAGTTTTTTTTGTGTAAAAGTAAGTAAAATTCATCCACTTTTTTTCTTCTCAGTACCTTCAAAGGTATTTCTCTAAAATTGCTGTGCTGGTCAACTAAAAAGTCTTTTTTATTGTTGTCCTAGTGTAATGAGATTTCCCTCTGAGATGTTTTTATGTACTTTCAGAGTAGAACTGAACCAACTGTAGTATTAACATGGTTTCTTATCAGATTGAAATTGTACAGGCTACAGAGATTAATTTTTTTTCCCTCTCTTTCTTTATAAATTTGTTTCTGATCTACCATTGTATATAAAAATGCTTACCTGGAACAATAATTTTTGAAGTACTGCATATTCTACTATTTCCATGTTTGTTTGGTTGGTTTTTTTCCTGAAATATGGCATCTGTTTTTCCTAGTAATTCGTGCAACAGTTCATGCCAAAGCTAACAAATTAAAGGCTTGGCTTTAATTTCATCAGGTTACTAAAGCAGGAGCTTATCTCTCTATTGTTATTCATCTAACAGTAAGTACAGTTGCCAAAACTACTCTTCTAGTTCCTGCTCCATGCTCAGAGCAGGGAGAGAGGCATCCACAGAAGACTATTTAACCTGCAAATCTTAAGCGCTTAAGGAGATGATCTGCCATTTGGAGATGCTCTCTTTCCCCTTTGCCACAGGAGGAAGCCTGCATGATTAGATAAGACTAATCTAGCCGACACCGAGGTAAGAGAAATGCTGTCCCAATTTACCAATTTACTTAAACACTTACAAAGGTCTTTCGACCATGAGGTTGTACAATATCCCACTGGCCAGAGCATACATTAAGAATACATTGAGAATAGTCCTGGTTTGGTACCTGGACTGTAATGAAAAACTTATTTTAGGAAAAAACCCCCTCATAACAATGTTAAACAAAAAGTGCCGCCTTATTTAAATAATACTAAGTGCCATAGTATTTAAATTGAATTAAAATGTCTCATTTTCATAAGCAATTGTTTCTTTATTTTCTGTCTTTGTTCCTATTATATATGTTGTTTGTACAATGAACAGATTAAGAAGATTCAATAAATAGACTTCAATGGAAACTGAATTTAGCTGTGAATAGAAATGACAAATCGAAAGGCTAAACACCAGTTTAGAGTCAAGAAGTATGTTAAAATCCCTTCTGTAAAGCAGAGATACATAGATTCTCTGGATGGGGCTCTGTTTTGTACCAAAAATAGGCTTTATAGGTTTTGAAAGTTTGAGGTTTATTTGTTCTTCTACTGCGTCCTTTGGTACCCACTGTGGGTTTCTACCCACCTTCTCTTTTTTGGTAGATAGACCCAGAGATTATAGCAACTCTGAAGTTTCATAGCATGGGAAAACCATTTCCCAGCCAGAGTTAATCATCTCAACCACAGTGCCCTTGGAAGAACTGATGAGGTAAGCTTTTTTAAAAAAAATAAAAAACTTATCCATTTTATTCAATATTTTCTGTCTAAATATTCAGAGACTACAGCAAAATACCCCACCAAAAGCCATTAGAAAAACACTTCTCTTTTTTTCTTTTTTTACTGTTGTTAAGTAGCTGCCTCAGGTCAGAGCCCCCAGGTAAAACATCTCTTGTTTTCTCCTCATTTGCAGTCCTCACCATATGAAATCCACAATTGTTGCTGGCCCCAGTGGGTCACAGCCGAACATCTCTCAAATAACAGTGCAAGTTTTACCATTCTTTTCTGGCAAGGAGTGAGTTATCTGCAGTTTGATAACACATTACAGATCCAAGAGTGACGTCATTGCAAAGGGGACTTAGGTTGTTCTCCTAAACTTTGTATCTTCATTGCTTGGTTTTACATGTGTTTGTCTGGAGTGCTTTTAATTGAAGTGTTAGTCAAAGCATTCCTATTCCTTATTTGAGGAATAAGGGCAGGTGGCAGCAGGGATGTGTCCTCTCAGCCCCTTTTTAATGTGATTTCTGATGCTGCACAAGGCACTGCATGCATTGCTTAGAAACAGTAGGAAACTGCTTGTGTCCTGATCTGATTTAAATTATTATGTTGTCTAGAGAAACGACATTCAGATCAAACATTTTTAACAAAAAAACAAACAAACAAAATCAAATCCCGTATGCCATGAATTCCAAACAAAGCTGGAGTTTGCCTGGGATGTAATGACACCAGCCTGTTGTGCTCTTCCACAGCAGCCTGTAATTATTTCTCTTCTCAAACTGTGCATACATCATTGAGAAGCCTGATACATAAATAAAAAGGCTGCATTAATTTCAAGCTACATTAAGAACGCAGGAGTAAAAATAACCAAAGTCTGATAGATAGTAAAAAAAAGGCAAAATTCGAAGAAATCTGACTGGGATGTTTCTAGGGGAGTTATAGAGCAAGGAAGAAAAAAAATTAAACTAACAGAATGCAAAAAAATTTGCTATCGCTGCAGGATTAGATACAGCATGTGGGTACTGTGGGTTCCTGCAGGTCTTACACTTACAGAATTATAATCCTTTAGGTTGGAAAAGACCTTGAAGATCATCAAGTCCAACCATAAACCTAACACTGCCAAGTCCACCACTAAACCATGTCACTAAGCACCACATCTACATGACTTTTAAAAATCTCCAGGAATGGAGATTTCGTTTTGAGTCAAATGGAGATTTGACTCAACCACTTCCCTGGGCAGCCTGATCCAATGCTTGATAACATTTTCAGTGAAGAAGTTTTTCCTCATATCCAACCTAAACCTCCCCTGGCTTGATCATTTAGAGCCTTGGCAAAGGCAGCACTACAAAAGCATGGCATAACCTCTGGGTCTTCAACTTGTATTCAAGGCCATGAGGAAAATATGATTGCATGAAGCCTAGTGTGATTTTTCTAATGGGAAAGTGGGTAGATGGAGCTTACAGAGGCCATCAGGGAGGTGTTGGGTGCTCCTGCTTTGCTTCAGCTATTCTGGACTCTCTAGTTCAATTTCACAGAATTTAGTGTGCCTGAGTACCAGCTATTTGAAACAGGAGATTAAACTGGGACTGGAATTTCACACAAAGCTTGGATTTGACATGACAAATTAAGGTATCCTCCCATCCTCCCCGTCTCATGTCTGGGCTGTTCGTCTCTCACAGCTAAACACAGATATCCTACCCGTGCTCCCAGGAGATGCTGTTTTAGCTGCCAAAACAAGCTCTTTCATGCTAAGGGACAGTCTCTTGTTGATTTTATTTTTCATAGCTTCTATGTATAACCAGGAAGGAGATGTCTGCATTTTTCAAACTGGCATATTAGAAGTTAAGCTTTTAAATCCATAATTAAGTACATAAATCTGAGCGATTCGGTTCCTGGAAGAGCTGAGTGTTCACATATTCTGCTGAAATCCCAAGGGAGACCATTTCAGCTAGCAAATAATGTACACTATATACAAAGGACTTTTAAAACAAACCAAATCAGTTCTAATCTTAAATGTTCAGAAATCAAGTCCCTTGTTAGAAGAAAGGAATGTAATGATGAGTAACCCGCCCGCTGCGCAGCCACATCCTTCCCAGAGAGCACGCTGTCACCTGAACCAGATGTGCTACGCTATCCGTCTTGCTGCTTTATTTTCCCTGAGCTCATATGTCAGATCTAACTTTTCTGGCTAGGAACTGAATCACCCTTTTGAAAATCTTCCTCCAGCTCTCTGACAGGGCCTTTTTCTGGAGGATAAGCCTGACTCTCCTGGCCCTAGAAAGGGAATGGGTGCCTTGAGCAGGAAGGAAGAACGGGGCTGCTGGTTTGAGCTGAGGGTCCCACAGGGAGATGCTGTGAGTGGTGGCGTCTGCAGCGCTGAGAGGAGATAATGGAAGGGCTGTCAAGGTTCAGCCAGCAAATGCTGCAGCTAAGCAGGAGGGGCGAGACCCAGCCTCAAATCCCCCTCCTGCCTCATGCAGGTGGGACGCTGTGGGAGAACAGAGCCCCGACTGCCCCAGCATCTGATGAAGATGCGAGCTGCTGGCTTTCCGGTGTTTGGGGCCTTTCCTGTGCTTTTTCTGAATGTGCAAGACCTTCTTTTTATTCCAATCCCAAAATCCAACTGGGATTAACGTTTTTTATTTTCTTTCTTCCATATTTCAGGATTTGGGAAAAAGAAGTGGGATGAAAATGAACACAAATTTCTATTTAATTTTTAAAGGACCATGGTAATAGTCAGTTTTCAGTGTGATGTACTATTGCTTAACGAATTACCAAGGGCAAGCAATGAGGGACCAAGGCTTCTCTATGCAAGGTGTTTCACAGAAATTTTAAAACCTGAGTGCTGACAGATCACACTTTCCACTAGAGTTTAGGATTACATGGTTGCTACTTATGTTATGACTAGAGTTGTAGCCTAAACTCAGTTATGGGTATTCCATGGCAGGTTTTACTGGACTGTATATCCAAGTTAATCTCTGTAGCTTGATTGAATGGCACCAGTGAGAAACCTGACTCATGCAACACAAGCTAGCAACTTGCTCCCCTATAAATACCTCAGAATTCGCTTTTTCTTGCGTGCTAACAGGAGCCGATCTACATAACTTCTTCTTCCAGCAGAAGCTGCTGAAGGACATGGTAGATTTTCCTCTGGAGTAACTGAATTTGTCTGCAAAAATACTGAAGTAACAAGTGATTGTTTGGAAAAATGTGTTTTCCTCTTTCTTTCTCTTCTCATCATTGTCTGTTGCTTGCTCTTTTACACATCAGCCTCTTTAAATAGGCAACCGTTCCAGCTGCGTCAAAATAATTTTCTTTTGAGGGTACATGTTCTTCTTTTGTTGATCAAAAGCAATTAGAGAGAGAAGAACTGACAGTTTCACTGAACTGTCAATGAAAATACCGTAATGAACAATTCATTTTGAAATACCCAATTCACCCATTAAATGTTCCGTAGCCCTGGGGGGAAGAACTATGTGGGAACAAGAAGTATTGTTTGTTGGAGCATCTCTGTGTTGATCTTTTGATATTTTCTAGGAACACAGTGGTATCAGTATTTGGAAGTGTGAAAGAGACTGCAGTGTACCAGGAATTGACCTCACCTTGGTGACCATGAGAAGTCTCCTTCTCTCTTCAGGAACATGTGGATGTTTTGCCTCCATCAGAGCTTTGCTATAAGCACAGAGCTTTGTGAACCTGTGTTAAAAATGGAAGAAGGATGCCAAGTCCATCTTATTGGTCTTAAATATCTTTATGTGGTTAACTGCTTCATAATCCCAACTATACAGGTGATTAATGAGCCTTTTTTAATATGATATGGTTGAAGTGCTATTCTGCTTCCTGGGAGGGATTTTGTGGGACACTGAATATCCTCCATGTGGGCTGTTGGGTGTGAACATATACACCTTCACCTTATTTCATAGGCAGTTGCATTCAAAGAGTGTCAGCAGCTGAAAATGCAGGACGTCCTTGCATCAGACACGGCCCCTCGGAAAGACACCAATGGCTCTTTGTGACCACAGCCTCATGTAAATGCCTGTGACATCTGCACCTTCGGCTCTGCCTGCCCTGCCCAGAGGAAGAGAACCAAATTGACTAATGGCTCATGGGGAGACGGAGGTGACAAAACCAAATGCTAGAACAACATTAAATCTCGGTGGAGTATTAGAGCACTTTGCTCAGCTGAGGCAATGAGCTCACTGTCCTTTAGATATACCTTGCTTAACCTAAAATTCATTACAGAATATGTACCTGTCCTTAATCGACTGTACTACTAATAAAACTTGTTGGGTGCTCTTAAATGCTACTTTGCCTTGACTAACTTCCCCCAGATCACACATCCCCAGGCTTTCCTTACTTTTTCCTTTTTCCATGACCTCCCACTTTTTATACATCTAGGGCTTCTCCCCCATCCCTAGACAAGTTCACCTCCTCTGCTCTCTGCTCCATCTCCTCTCATGTAATTCCTTCCCCAGACAGCCTCTCTCCAAAGGGAGCCAGACCCTTGGCCTTGTGAAAACATGAGGGAAAAGAATCTCTGCTCCTCACTGTCTGCTCCCAACTGACTCACTGTTGTGATGACGCTTGACCTATTTCCAGGCCAGGAGCCAGCACTGGCGAGTGGCTGCTACCCCTCTCTGCATCTCACAGACAAAAATTATACTGCATTGCTTCACATCCACAGCAAAGTAAGACAGAGCAACCACTTCCCTCTTGATCAGCTGATGTCTTGCCTACCTCCCTGACAAAGCGGGAAGAGGATCTTATGCCTGGTATTACAAGTCCCCTCCAGGTAAAGGAAACTTTCTCAAAACACATCTAAAGCTAACATGTCTCAGAAACAGTAGAACTCATAGTTTCTGTGGTAAACGGTCTTCCCCTATCCTGGGATTTGAAGGACTTCTCCACTTTGCTCCTGGGGCAGGGCGAGGGCTGTTCTTGCCATGACCTTTTAGCAGCGTATCAAACAAAGCAAATGGCTTCTCCCTAATACGGTCTACTGAAGCGCTTGGTCTCCGTGGCACACTCAGGATGGCACCATCTTCACATTCACTTATTTGGGACATAGGGTCACACAGGAGATGTCACACTGCTCAGTGTGCTTTACACATCTGTTGCGATCACTTGCTCTCCTCATGTTGTGTCTCTGAAGCTGGAGGAGAGGTAGGAGTGCTGAAAACCCCAGAGGAGCACTTGGTCTGCAGGAGGTATGTGCAGAGCTCAGATGGCCGGCATAGGTGCTGAGTGAGAAGCTTGGCAGTCTGAAGCTCTTCCCTGGAAGGTCTCGTTTCCATGTCTGTTTGGTGCTCATTAGACCTAATTTATGTCTTGTAGCACAAGTATCAGAAATAGCTTGTACACTAAAATGACTGGCTGGCATCCCTCACGCAGAAAGTCGAGCCAAACAGTCGGTAATACCATTATAGCTGTCTTTCCTGATCCTTACTGGCCTCTTGGCACTGCTTTTATAAACGTATGTCACGGCTGCAGCTCAGTCACCGATGATCTCATTCAGTCAGGCATCTGCTTGAACTATCAGAAGCTCAAAAAATACGGAAGAAAAATTGCATTCTGCAAGTATCTTGTGGTCTAGAGTCTGGAAACCAGCGCTTAGACACCTCGCTGCAATTTGCAATAGGCTACTTTAAAGGTATAATCATTTAGTCAATGTAATTAGCAAAAGCTCAGAAATCAGCACTGAATGCAACAAAAAATGGATGACCCAGTTGGTGCCTTGTCTCCCACAGATCTGGAAAAGCGAATTTTGTCTTTCCAACCAGACCGGCCAAATCCCCCAGCTGTTACAACAACTCTCAGGCTACTGCTTCACTTCCCCTCTCTGGAGCGTTCAGCTGAGAGTTCAGAGCTCATTACATACTTTTCTGGTTATGACTATTTTTTTAGCGTGATTTCTCTCACATACTCTTCGGGGTGTGCATTTTATGGTATTTCCTATGCTAATAAGAATCTGTGAAAAGCCTTTTCAGGAAGGCAATATGGATCCCAAATTATTAGCTCTGCTTAGTTATTGCTTCTTTTCCCAATTATTGTTTCCAAATAAAATTTGTCAGTTTATGCCTCCTGACCCAGATGTAATTATAGCATGGCTGTCAAATAAGAGCTGGTTTAGCGCCAGCAGCTAGGGAAGCCTCCTTTGCAGAGGCATAAGGAGACCGTTACTTGCAGCTTCTCTTACAGGGTTTGGGTCCTATTTAAATAATGAGAAAATAGCTGTCTGTCTCCAAGAGGAGTATAAATGGCTGCCTTGAATGAAACATTTGGTGCTGTTTTTATGCTTTTCATGTTGCAACAGCATGCTGCCTCAGTGCAGCCTGATACAGCCTCTGATGTGTCCAAGCTGGAGAGGAAAAACAACAAACATAAAAATTTTACTGGGCTGTTTGTTAGAATTTTATATAGAGTTTTCCAGTGGGAACCAGTGCTGCTGGGGTCCTGTTGGCAAACATGAAAGTACTAATTATAGATGAAAAGTGCAACTCACTTTGATTTGAGCTCTGTAGGACTAGGTTATTTTTGAGTAACTCATGGAATGTCATTTCACACTAACATCTGATATATGGATGGATCCTCTCCTTATATTGAGGATGTTCATGAAGAGCAGTGGGTTGCACAAAAGCTTGGATATGGTGGGCCAAACACTTTTTTTTTTTTTGATTGCTGCTTTGCTGCTTTTCATTTGTGGTCCCGCATTGTGCAGCATGAACAGCCACATATGACCATGGCATTTTTGGCATCCTATTATAAATTCTCAGGAAGTCCAAAGCTAAGCAAACATCATGAACTTGTCCTAAAATGGCAAATAGTGTCCAGAAAATGGCATCCAAATAATGGAGTTCTTCTTCTTGTCATAGGGGTTAAGCAACCGTCTTTGGTCAGTTTGCAGACCAGGGGGGATCAGTTCCTTTTAGGCATGCTTTGCCTCACTGTAACATGCCTTGCAAAATGAAACTTCTGCAAACTGACTTCTGTAAGAGTTTGGCATCCCTACGACAAGGAACAGCATTCACTGGAATGGGGTTCAGTGCTCCCGGGCTGGATGTGGCAGAGTGTGATGCTGCTTTATTTTAAATCTAGAAAACAAATACTCTGTCAGGTCTGGGGTCATGTGTTGTATTTGGGATGAGGCATTCAGTGATACTGTGTGCCCCTGCTCGGTGTCCCCAGGCACTCTGGAGCTAACTGGTTTAGGAGTTATTGCCTCTCCCTGGACAAAATGCCCTTGATACTTTGCATCTGGCAGGAACACGAGGGTCTGGGTCCCCCCTGGAGCTGGGAGAGCTCATGGAGGGAAGCTCCTCCTCTTCCTCCCCAACTCCCGTGGGGGTCTGGATGCCCTGGGAGTTCCCAGCAATTCGAGAGGCAGCAGGGACTCTCTGCTGCTCTCTCTGAGGCTGGAGCTTTGCCTCTGCGAGGAGCTACACAAGGCAGAATCCCCAGACGCCTGCTGAGCCTAGAGCCGTGCCAAGCCTTATTTCTCTGTGCTGAGCACTGTCAGAAAGATCAAAGCATTGTTGAGAGGTGGAAGTAACAATTGCTTATTAGAATTAACTTCTGCCTCAGAAATTGCATCTCCCCCCTCCTAATTCAGTTGCCTCTATCCTTACTCTGAGCAAAGGAGGAAAATCTCCAAGGCCCAGATTTGGATTTCATTAACACTCCTCGAAAGCTGGGGCAAAGCCACTGGCTCCTGCAGGGTCACTCTAGCTGTGCACCTGAATCCGGTTTGATGACTGCAGTGCTGACATGACAGCCAAGAATGCACAGGATCAATTTAAAGCAGGGATGGAAATGTTTCCTCTTTACAGAAAAGGAGGTGGTAGTGAACCCTTTCCACATGCTAATACCCATTTCTGAAACGAAAGCCAGGCTGAGAGCAATAGATATATCCTGCACAGATTGCAAATCATCTCATCTCGTGTCTGGTTATCCTAAGCTCTCTTTCCAAACTTGAAAAACTTTTTCCTAAGTATTAAATCTAAAGCAAATCCATATGGTGGATTATAATAAATGCACTGATGTTAAAAACTGAACTGAAAAACTGAATAAATTATGTGATCATCTTAACCAAAAGCCTTTGCCCTTTGCAGAAGCTCTGCACTGGAAATCTGGAAGTTGCTGTTAATTTTGCTTGCTTGTGGGAGCTGCGAGTAGGAACTTCACAGCAGCACCTATAGGGGCACCTCATACTAAAGTGGCCTGTCCTGTCACCCACATCAGCACTTATAAGCAGGGTCAATTCCCACTGTGAGCTGAGAAAAAAAGATTACCTTTCCCCTGATTATTTTCCCCTTTCCCCAGAGCTCAAAATCCAGGATTGTGTAGCCAGTTCTAGAAATTAAACTCTTTAACATGTGGGTAATCCTGCTGAGAGGGGGAGAAAGGAGAGGAAAGTCTAAGTGAGGAACAACCTTCTTTCTCCCTGCTCACCTGAGTCCTTGTTGCTGGTGAAACCTTCCCACGAGTGTCTCTGACCTGTTGTTCTCAGCCCATGGTCTGGTGGCATCCAGGGAGGGACGGCTACCGCATCCATGAAGGACAACTAAGAACAAACCCAGGAATGCTGTTAGGAAATCCAAATTCTCTGCCAGTGTTTTGGAGGACAGAGTTGAAAACTGTCACCTGAAGGGTCATGGGTAGCACACAAGGTACCAAGAAATGACAGGTCTGTTACTCCATTACGTGCCCTATGGAACTCTCCCTGATTTTGCTTTGCTTGGCAGCACAAAGCTTATTGGTGTTATCCCTGCTGCTGGGTTGCAGCAGCAATCCTCAGTTTAGTGAGTAGATAGTATACCTCTGCTTTCCACTTTCCAGAAAGTGGTAGTGACATTAACACAAACCCTCTTTTTCTTAGTAGTCCCTAAGTAAAGGAAACAGTGATCAAAACCCATACCTTCCCATGTGGCTTTTATACAATTTGAAGGGCTGGGCTCTCCACTGCCCTCTCCATGTGGAGGCAAGGTGTTTGCAGTCATGGAAGTGGTGCTGAATTCAGTGCATTGGGCACTGTATGTGTGACATTCTCTGGAGTGATAACCACTATATATATATAAGAAATAGTCTTTGGATGTTACCTGTATTGCTGCAACCTGCCAGAATGAAATAGTATTAACACCTTGCAAAGCATTGTGGTGCTGGGGAGGGACACAAGTGACAGTGGGTGGTTGGATACCCTCTCTGAAGTGCTGTAGCATCTCCTACCCAGCTCTCCCAGGGATCCTTTCCTCTCCCAGGACACATCCTGCCCACCCTGGCCCAGCTACACATCAGCATCTGTGTCCTCTGCACAGATCCAGCAGCATGTCCACTATTGAGGAAAACAGATGTGCCACCCGTGTCACCTGCATGTGCAAGAGCCATGACACGTGTGCTTGTCACACCACAGCCTCTTCTCCTGATCCCCCATGCTGGGCAGAGCAAGTTGCTGTGTCTCTGCTCTGACTGCATTTGGCATATGGGAAGGCTGCAATGGATGAACGCTGGAGCAGACACGAGAGATGCCCGTGCTCCCCGCCGGTGCACTGTGCTGTACGTTGGAGCCCTGTGCAGAAAGCATGCATCCAGGGAGGAGCTCGTGCTGCGGCCACCTCTGCCACACAGTGCCTCTGAGCTGGGGCTGAGTTCCTGGCTGCAGTGCAAAACTCACAGCAGTGTCCTGCCAGTGCTGTACGAAGTATCGTAGCCTGAAATAATTCAGCATGATCAAGTGGTTAGCAGCTCATAAAGGACCACATAACCCCATAAAACTGTTGGACTAATAACACCAGCACTTGTGGCCCGTAAGAATCAAGTGATGGTAAATGAGGTACCAAGGTATTATTCTCCAGTCCGTCATTACCCTAGTTTGTTTGTAAACTTGCAGGCATTAAGCCCAGTATTGATGACAGTGGAGATGACTGTATTTGAGAGGCTGGACTTTAATTTTCAGCAGAGTTACAAAACCCACAAATGTGGCAAAACCAATCTGCAATTGGGAATGTCTTTCTGAACATCTAGATTTACTCACAGCAGTAGAAAATTAAGTGCCCATCATTGTGATTTTGGCACTCAGAGCTGGATCTGTGCCTGGTGCTAAGGAAAGAAGATCTTTTACAGCACCACAGTTCCACCTTCCACATTAGGTTAGTGAAATTACCCTGCACTGGAAAAGGTGCCTTTGCAAGGGAGGAGGTTGAGTGCACTGCAAGAGCCCTGCTTGCAGACTAATGGAGTATGTGTGAACTGGAGATTCATTCCCATCACATGTATAATCTTAATACGGGTATAACAGAATAAAGGAAGTATTTGTCTTCAGGTTACGGTTGTCTTGCTAAACTCGTTAAGGCTGCTTATGCTGCATATTTCCTGAGTAGCATCTGATGAAGGGTGTTCATATGCCAGAGGTTCAGTTGCCACTAATGTAATTGTTTTGTGCCACTGATGTTTATTTCACAGCAGGTACATCTACCTGGTTGTGCAGACACAGCAGAGTGTCTTCAAGTGCTGAATCTGCATTTGTTAGCATACCTGTAAACGTACTTTCTCTGCTTTGATGGAAACTGCAAGCCCCAAGATGGAAACTGCATTGCTCTGAGCATGTGAAAGCACTGCTGAGTGGGAGATGCTGAGCACACAAGCCCAGCCCACTGCCTCTTCTGCTGTTTTCTCTCACCTGATAACTGGGATGTTTCTGCAAGAGCCATCCTCTGCAGGCACCACCTTGACCTCCAACCTGGATTGCATTAAGAGGATCATATCTTAACGAGTTTTCTTAGTCTGTTCATAGGCTGTTTCCTGTTTTAGGTAGTTCCTTGTTTTCTTAGTCTGTGTGTCTGGAGAAGCTCCTTGTAGGTGCAATGGAATCCTGATGACCTGTTAAGAAAAGTGTTTTTAACCCCTGCCATTCTTTAACTGTTTCTCCTGGATTTTCCCATCAATTGTCCAGTAAATAAACACAAGCCTGTGTTTGTATCTGGAGTGCCCTTCATGTGCTAATCATGTCCATTCCACACCTGCTACCCTAAGGGCATGAAGGCAGTTCCCATTTATTCCCTTTTTTAATTAACATTTAGCAGCAACAAAAGCTAATGTATCTAAATATTACAGTGGGATCTGAAGGTGTAATTCAGATTTGTAGGTGCTGTGGGTATGCACATCATTTAAGTGGCTTATTGCAGCCTTTGGTGAGGAATCATTTGACAGATGGACACTGGTCTCAGCAAAAAACTAGAGAGCCTTCTTGTGGTAATGCTATTCTTCTCCCTGAAGAAATCAGGGTGAAAACCTAAAGTCAGTGGTACTGTTGTCCGGTATGCAGCAGTCAGGTCCACACCAACAGCTTCCCACTGCAGATGTGGTAGATGACTAGCTTTCATGCAGATCCAAGTACAGCTTGCCTGGAGAGCTGTCAGTCAGCAGCTTGTCCACATGGATGAGTCTGGCTGAATTCACACCTTTGCTCACCACCTCACTAGAATAACCTGGATATTGCAGAGGAAGCCCAAGCTTAGCACTACAAGTTCATTTATTTTAAGTGGAAAGAAAGGTGCCTGAGGAAATGCAAGGAGACATTTCATTTCTTACTGCCATTCAGTCCTCTTCCTCCTCAGGCCACCGATCACTGGTCTGCAACGCTGTTTGCTTCCAAGGTCTGTTCTCCTGTTGGTATTTTGAGGCTTAACCTTTTATATGGAAAGGTGTATCTTTTATGCAGAAGGGCCAGGAAGTTTCCTGAAGTTACTTTGGGAGTTAACCCAAAGAATAGGACAAGCCGTGGCAAGTTGCCAGTCCTCCCTTTGAGCCACCTCGATCAGGGAGGTTCCCAGGCAAACCCTCTTAGCAAAGGTTTCTCCTCAAATGGTGCTTTGCCTGCATGTAGGTATTTCAGGCTCTAGTCAAAGTTAAATTGGAATATTATGCTCCAAGAAACTTGGCTCCATTCTAATTACATATTTAGTTTCACCATTATTGAAATATTAGAAATAGGTTTAAAAGTGAAATGACAGCCTACAAATTCATGTGCAGTCTGGTAGCTCCCACCTCGGCTGATGTTTTCCTCTGTGATCACGCAGAACACTTCTGAAACCCAGAAAGAGCTTCTCCCATACAGACAAAGATGTGAGGTCCTTTCTCCTGAATTGCTGCAGGTGTACACAGAAGCGCAGGCAGGGTAGCGGATTCAAGTCACTGCAACCCAGGAGACTGAGCAACCAGTTTATGGCAACCTTTCCTGTGAATATGTCAGAGGGTTTGGTAATGGGTAGGAAAATATCCCTGTGAACTGACGGATGGCTTCAGGAGTTCCTCTGGATGCAACAGTAAATCTGCCTGGCCTTTGCATTTTTTTTCCCTGATGACTGCAGCTGGATGGAAATAGAAAACAAAAGAAGCTCCAGTTTGTCATTAAAGTGTATTATTTACCAGACTCTATTCCAGCTACCACAACGGTATGGTTACTGGTTTTCTGTAAAATAGATGTAAACTGTCAGTTACAGGCTAATGGGAAGCAGCTGTTGACCAGAAAAAACCCCTGGTGAGCGCAGCATGCAACGCCGGGCTTCTCGTGGCTGTGCCAGGGCTGCCACATCTGCAGGGAGTGGGGCACCCTTGGTCACAGTGCAGGGCAGAAAGGGGTTATGCATCACCTTATCTTTTACTGATTCAGGAACATTTGAGACCAGGCACTTGCACACCTTTGTCAAAGACCTTTTATTTAACTTAAATGAGAGCATTTTCAGAACAGGCAACAGAGTCATAGCTGGGAGCATCTTGCACCAGTTCAGACTCCAGGTAACTGGAGCTGTCTTGTAACTGCAGCTCTCCAGGGCCCTCAGTTCCCCCAGCAACCTCCACAGCTGAATGGGATTCAGCTGATAAATCGAAAGACTTTAAGTACACTAAATACAACTGTGGTCTTGCGTGAAACAAACAATTTGGCTGAAAACAGAAGTTACCGCATTTTAGCATATTCTTTGGCAACAGAGTCCTGATGGATGTGAGCTACCGTGGGCACTCCAAGGAAATGTGGGGTTTCGTGGCCATTCCACTCTAAGCAAACTACAGTCAGGTTCTTCGCCATGCACCAGGTGTATGTGTCTTCCTTTGAGGACAGGGCAAAGGCCACGCCAAACACTCAGAAAAATTGTTTCTCAGTGAAGCCAGCTCAGTATTTGATAAGGACAGCGTAAATTAGCAAAATATGATGCTATATGTTTCTTTTCAATGCACCTACCCATTTGGACCTACCCATGTACAAGTGCCTATCTGTATTTGGGTGCATTATAACTTATTGCCACATTTTGTACCGAAACCGGCTGTCCTGCCCAGGCTGTGCTGTTGGTGTGTGCTCTGTACTGGTCATTCACACACCAGCAGCACCCGCTGACTGCTGGCACATAGGAACGCTGGAAAAAGTGGAAGGTTTTCTTTATGAGACTACCTTTGGCACAAAATAAAACGATAGGCTACATATACATATATTTCTTATTTTTGTAAAGCAGTAGCGGGACTTCTGCACAGCAGAACCTTGCTTCATTTCTGTAACTCAATGGGGTCTCTATAGATTGGCGCTGAAATTGTTTAGCCACGGTAATCTTGTATCGTAATAGCATCACCAGGAGGTCCTTCTGTGCATGTGCAAGGTCCATTACCCAAACACCCACCTCCTTCTGCCATGGTGGTCCCACCTAATAATGACTTTTTAATGATTATTTCCAGGGCTAGGAGTGTTTCTTTTATATACAACATTTTAATGATGTTTTTTATGGCATAATCAGACAGCGTCCCCCGACCATTAGATTGTTTGTAGTGTTACAATGGACGTCTAATTGTGAATCTCAGCAGTGGAGATTAAATGTTTCCCCTCTTTCTCTAGGTACCTGGCGAATAGCACTTAGAAACCGCATGGAAGACAAAGGCAGGGTTGTGCAAGGGACAGTTCAAAAAACAAGGCAGTATCCTGCCCATAACAAAGGACTTTATCTCTGTAGCTGAGAGATCCTTGGCGGATGAGGGGAGGCAGGTAACAAAGGTCCCCAAACCGTCACACAGCCTGTGGCTCTGAGTGCAGCATCAAGGCCAGGGTGCTCAGGGCAGGCATGTCTATTACCAAGAAGGATTTTGAGTAAATGAACTTCTAGATTGTCCTAAGCCATCACCAGCTTCCAGTCTCTTATAACTTGCATATTTTATTCTTTTTCCCTCACAATTGCATTCCCTCCCTTTTAGCGTGAGAATTAGCAGTTGCCCACTTGCCCATTTATAAATATGATTTTTATTGTGACCTTTTTTATATTAATGATAAATGCTTCTGCGGGGAGGGAGAACTGTTTTAAAATCCTTGTTTTGTATAACCTTTTCTGCAAAATGAATTTTTGGTAGCTTTTCTTCAGCTTGTCTGTCTCACCACCTCTGCCCAAACCACTTGTGCTTGGAGGGAGACTTCAGGTCACAATTTTGGTGATAATTTCCGGACATCACAGGTTATCGGTGCCTTGCTGCACTAGCCTAGAGTTGCAGGGGACCACTTTGGGAGGCTGAGTAGCCAGGCTTAAGCTCTGGCTCTTGGTGGGACGCACAATTGCTTAGGACCACCATCTCCCTCTGGGCTTCCAGGAGAGCAGGAAAAAGGAGCTCTCCCAGCCCTAGACCCTGCTGCTCAGCCCGAGGCAGCCCCATCCCTTCTTCAGGGTGCAGGGCACCTGGTGGCAGCACCCCTGGGCCAAAGATTTGCCTCTGTCTCTCCGTCCCATCAGAAGGTCCTGGGGCGAACATGCTGCAAATCTTTCACTTCCAGCCCCTGACTTTTCTTTTTGTATCAGTAGCGTTGCCTTTCTGGGTTTTATTTCTCCTCTCTCCTAGGTCTGATTTGTTTTTTTATTACAAAGCTTTGTGGCTGGCTTAGCACAGAAAACATTCAGGGTTTTGCTGTGAATTTGCTGGTCCAGTTATTTTATCTGCTGTTGAATCTGCATCTGCTGCTTTGCTCAGCAGCTCACCCCTTGGCTGGTCTCTGCCTGGGTTAAACAAGAGCTCTGCCACCTACGGCCCCGTGCAATAGCATTTGAAACCATCTCTGGGCACAGATTAACATCCATTTCTTTGATGTGATGGTTCATATCTCTGACAGGCTCTTTGCACAGCCATGGCAGCTCTGGCCCTGGGGCACATACGACGCAACCTTACAGGTCTCAGAGACCTTTTCCCCCAGAGAGCCGTGCAGAGGATGCAATGCACACTATGGCATTTGTACATCCTTTCTCTCTGGCTGAGGGTGTTGCAGGCTCAGCACTGAGTATTTCCAGCAAAGGGTGGCTCTGTTGTGGTGCAATCACAGTATCTGCTCCCTTAAGGCAAGGTGGTCCCTTCTTGCACACCAAGACAGCTGTGCCCCTGCCCTCCTGGGGTGGCACCTTCTCTCATGACATTGTACTCTGACCGTGCTGCCAAAAGGGTCTGAACCTGCGTCTCTTTACCAGCTCCCCTCAGGCACCATGGACACCAGACTGGGGGAGGGACAGGGGAAAGGAGGAAAGGGGCATCTGCTGAGGACACCAGGGAGGATGAGCTGGGGAAGGTGGCCAGACAGCACCTTTCTCCTCCACATACTGTGCCATGGGGCATAAGGCATGCCAAATTCTTTTCTGTAGGGGGAAATAGCTTCAGTGGGATAAATGGTGAGAGCAGGAGAGCTTTCTGGTAGCAGAGAAGGTGTGGAGTTCAGCTGAGCATATCAGGGTTTGGGGTTAAGTAAGTTCCACATACCCCTTCAAGCACTGGGATCTCCTTTTGCATCTGTCCGGACACCCCATCACGGATTTGGCCCTTCTCATTTGTGGGCTTTTCAAAACTGAAGCGCAGCTTTCCCTGGTGTTTCAATGCTGGTTTTATTTTCTTTACTAAGTCCAAATTGAACAACTCTTTATAAACTAAATTCTCATTCCTGACAAGTACACAAAGATAACAGATTTGCTTTGGCCCTTGGTACTGAAAGTTCTTGCAGTTCAGCTTAGCAAATCGTAGCAAAGCAAGGATTGTTTGGGCTAGAGCAGCCCAAACTGTGCTTTTCCAGATCTTTTGAGGAGAATACTTTAAACAATGCCTTCCTTTTGTCTCAGCATTTCCTCAGCTCCCAGCTTTAGTCACCAGCGAGAGCAGAAGTTCTCACAAGGGAAAAGAACAAAAAAAGCAGACATTGGTTTTTAAACTGATCTTCAGCCTGGTTTTGGCTATGAGGAGCCAGCTGGTACCCTTGGAAGAGAAAATGGCTTTAGTGCAGCAAGGCCATCAAGTGATGGCGCCTTTCCAGGCTGAGCAGAGTCAACCATGTGTCACCTGGGGGTTGTCCTCACTGCAAGAGCAGGACAAGAGGCTATATCCAGCAGTTAATTCCCACCTTCTCACACACTCTGTGCTCCTTGTCTCTTTTCTCAGGTGTGGAGAAAAAGTTTTTTTCTGTGCTCTGACCCCCAGCCTGTACACCCTCTTCTCCCCTTTGCTCCGCTTGTCCCCCTGACACTGGCTTCTAGGACCTTTGCCCCTTGTCTCCACTGCACACCACTGCACCCCTGGCTTCCCCCACAGCCCCTGTGCTCCCTAGGAAATGTTGCTAAGTGTGTCATCTTTTTGAGGAGAATCATCTCAGCATGAGAATGTATGTGAATGGATCCGCACTGGAAACATCTGCAGCAGTGACAGCACCTTTTGTTTCTCCTGCATGCACGTTAACTCTATCAGTCATTAGACCTTGAAATTACATTCTACCCTTAAATATACTGCTGGGAAATTAATTCAGCTGAGTAAATTGCAGCTCTCTCCAAATATGTATAGGCTTGGGCCAGCTGGTATTTAAATTTCTTTTTATTGTATACTTTTTTATGGGCCACAAAGTGTGCGTGTGCAGTTCAGAAACAGAAAGAAGGATTCTGCTGCAAGGAGATCATTTGCAAATATTGAGTGAGTGCATATGAATTTACAATGTAATTAATATGATGAAGTTGGTGTTTACACAAGGAAGTTGGTTTGGCAAACCTGTGTTTGAGTGACGTGTCTGTAGGAATTACATTGAGAGCCATGGGTTACGTCTCTCCTCTAAAATAAATCCTCTGCTCCATCCGTTCTGATGAGGATCCCTGGGGTGCAGAACTCCTTCCAGTACAAAGTAATTCATTTTTCAATATTGTTAGCTTCCTGGGCAGCTTTTAGGTACATATATTCAAAACCTATAATCCACACCACAAGTGTGTTGTAAAAGCCACCAAGACCATGTCCTTCTAAGAAGATAAATCTGAAATACTTGAAGTAAATGTCACAGGTAAAAAGCAAAAGAAGAAAGAATGGGACACAGCCCGAACAGCAGAAAGAGAGGACAATTTGTATCCAGTAGACAGACAGGTGCCTCTTTAGGATGTTCATGAAGAGTATTCATATTACCCAATGTCAGACAGCAAAGTGTGGGTGCTGCAACAGAGATGCTTCTTGTGTAGCCACAGAGGGGATGGATTTGCCTCCCTCCCTATTGACTCCTGAGGGCACTCAAGAAATGGCCCAGTACTCTGAGTCCTAAACCGGCATCCTGAGAAGCTCTTGGGAGGACCTAAGGGCCTCAGGCCATCTGCCCTCTGTGATCCTTGCCTTGCTGATTACCAAGAGTATTTGCTGCCTCTGTTGGCCTCTTCTGAGGTTGCTGCAGAAGTCAAGTATCCTGCAGAGCATGATCTGGCAGTGCCCACTGTGGGGGTCAGTGAGAAGCCCTGTAGAATGGGACTCAGATGGCCACGTTTTAGGTGGCTATAGTCAGTTTGTGTATGTGCATGCATGTCTCTTTCACGGGCACCCCCTTGCCGTGGGGAAAGAGCTTGCGTGCCCTTGTGAAGTTGAGAGCTATGCTGGTGGTGGCATATGCCTCCGGTAGGGTCTCCCAAGCCAGACAGGTCTCAACTGAAGGGTCAGACAAAGTGTGTCCACGGGCAGGATGGGCTCACTAGCCTTTGGGCAACCATCCTAGGAGAAGGACAACTCTAACTCCAAACCCGGGCAGATGGAGCTCGTTTAGCCCTGTAAGGCCATCCATCTAAGAGAAGGATACTCTAACCAAACCTACGACCTGAGGACTTCGCTGTCACCGTCCAAGCTCGCTAGGCCCTGGCAGATGAATCTCAGGTGTAAAGGGTGGGGCCAGTCTCGCACACGCTGCGCCTCACCTAAAAAATCCACCGTGCAGGCTTGAAGGGTGTACTCACGTTTGCAAAGCCCTGTAGCGACAGGCAAGGGACGAAACGGCAATACCACCCAAGGAGACCCTCCGGTGTGCTCTTTGCAACCGGTCTTGCCTATCCTGCATTGGCCTTTTCAGCCATCAGCGGGCTTGCAATAAGCGTGGGCAAAGCCCTTCCCAAATCTTCGTCCACGAAGCCAAGCCATGATGATGATGATGATGATGATGATGATGTGCATGTGTCCCCAAAGGCATAGGGTACAGATGAAAAGCATGTTACTGAGTGCGTGCATCCGAAGTCACCTTGAGGAATGCATGGCATGAACCAAGCTGGTGGTTCACATCCAAACGTTAAGTGTCTCTCGTGGCTTTTTTTGCTCTGTCACTGTAACTGGCCACCCACCAGTTCAGCTGCAGTTGTGGCAATTGCTCCTGTGCATGGATTAAAAGGAACCAGCCCTGACACAAAGCCTGCCTGCCTTGCAGGTCAAGAAGCAGTGGTGTCACAGCTCACTTCTCTGAGCAGCACTGGCCCAGCGGACTGACTGTCCTGACCACTGCCTGTGTGAACATATCTCCTGAGGACAGTAGGGCATTAGGGTAAGTGACCCCCTTATCTGAAAAATCCACTGCCCACTTTTCTGCCTACTCTTCTTTTTTTCTGCTTCTCAACTCGACTCTCTTGTTCACACATATAGCAAGCCCTGACAGCTCCTTTTCCCTCAAAGGGCAATGTTTTCCTTCTCACACACATCCTCCCATTTAAAACATTTGTGTACATTAGCACTAGAGAATTTGAATATGGTACATACTGCATGTAGCCCTTCCTGACCACAGAGTTAACAACTTAGGGTCCCACACTGAGCAGATCTTAGACTTGCATCCACCTTCTGTGCCTGTTACATGAACTGAGGAACTTTGATTCTTAGTAGTTTTGATTAGTAAAAGTTAAAGGAAATTATAAGAAACTTGTTTAATTAATTTAAATACATTTATATATTGGGCAATATGTATGTAATTGAAGTCAGAGCTTTTTATTTGACTAGATATAACAGGTGTGGATGTTAGGAAAAAAAGTAATATATTTATAAGTAAGTTGCTGATTTCTAGGCTGGCTCTGCAGAAAACACCATAAAAATTTCTGGGTATCAGTGAAGTGTACAGCAGCAGTGAACATCATGTATTAATGCTGATTAAACACTCATAAAAACTCATTAAATATAGAAACTACTGAAATGAGCAGTACGAACAGAATGTATGTGTATACATATATAAATAATGTATCTGGAATGTTTTCTTCAATATTGTTTCCCATCTCAAGGAAGAATATAACTTAGAAAAGATCCAAGAAAGAATAACAAAGTTAAAGATTTAATGAGACTTAATTTAATGAGGAGAATGCAAAACCAGGGAATGGTTATCTTCGGGAGAAAGATGATGTAGTGAGAACTTGATTGATTATGACGGGTATAACACAGATCAATCTGTTCTCTTGATTGTATTTTATAATAAAGGAACAGAATGATGCTTACCTGAAAGGTCAGTAAAATTGTAAGTAATAAAAAGACTTCCTTCCACAGTAAGTTTGTGGTGGTCAGTGCTTGAAAAGGTCATCTGAGCAGGCAGTGGGACAGGATTTAAAAATATGTTCACCACACAGAAAGAACAGGTAATGCGTTCTCAAACAGCACCATCAGGACCCTCCCACTCCCCAAAGAGGGTCCAGAAATAAGTCAAAGAGGAATGAAAAGCAGCCCTGGAATGGCCTTTGAGACATGTCATGCCCATGGCTTCATAGCTTGCAAAAAAAAAAGTTGTTAATATATTCCAGGATGGGAGGTCAAAAGGAATGAAATGAAATGTTGTAGTAATAGGACGAGATTTGCTGGAAGTGAATTCCTCCACTCCACACCCACACAGGATTTAGCTGTATGACGCCTCTCATTCGAAACCATTGGAGTCAATAGCAATTCTAGCTATATCATACACACATCAGTTTAAGATCACCGAAAGTGCACGAGGAGCATAATCATTAATGAGTTGATGTATTTTTATAATCTGCATGCAATATTCCTTCCTTTCATACAATGGAAAGTCTCTGTCATACCAGCTCCCCGACAGTTGCTATGTCTCAGCTTACACCACCGCTGGCTTAACAGAGTATTTGTGACGTAACTCCTCTAATTAATGACCTTAGCAAACAGACACAGATTTTTCACAAAGTTATTTCTACAATGCTGGTTTTGGGTAGCTGTGGTGTTGTTATTGTAGCAAATTTCTTAATTATCAGGCAATGTGCTAATTTAAGCCAGGCTCTACTTGTCTCTGGGAATAAGGTTCTTCATATGTAATTAGCTAAAATAACACATTATTTAGCTGTGGTTTGCAGAGCCGTATTATATTTTCAAATATGCCTTCAGTGAGATGGTGTTATCCTTTTATTTTTCCCTGGTGGTGTGGGCTCAACTCAGTCCTTGCCTCCAGTGACTGCCAGCCTGCCCCCACTTTGACCCGGTTTATCTGAGGGCCCAGTAAACCTCACATCCACATGCGGCCCTGGATTTGTCCCCACCCAGACACTGGAGGAGACAATCACTGCAGCTCTTTCTGGCTAAGCCCGAAGTCATGTTTCTTCCTGTTTTACCTTGGTTCCTGCTTCTGACCTTGGTTTCCTCCAGCACCTGGTCCAGCATGAGCTGCTTGTCTTCTCTACCTCTAAAGTCTGACCATACTCTTGACTTGTCCTCTGGTGTGGTGTGCTCTCTGGTCCTCTTGTCCAAATCCCAGTTGTGTTTCTTGCCCATACCTCTACTGAGGGTAGCCTTTGCAGTGACTTTGGTCGTCCCACTGTAGCACACTGTCCCAGGTCTCAGGTATGATCCCAGCCTTGCTCTAAGAACTGGGACAACCTGGCAGAAAACAAAACACCCCCAGCATGCAGAGGATCTTGGCCCACATGCGTGGTTCCCCAGCAGCCCCCAACAGCCCCAGACCATGATCCTTCTAGCCCTGAGCTCCCTCTCCCCTGGAGATGACGATGCAGACATTTTACAGTGGAGCTTTGGGGTCTTCCCAGACCCTGCTCTTATCATCCGCTGGTGCCTGCTCTCAACGAGAATTTCTGTGCTGTGCAGGGAGATGGTGCCTGCTCCCACTTTCATTTCCCAGACAACCTCCAAAGATGAACACTGGATTAACTAATGGGACCCTGGGTTAGCTGCTGAGGCAAGACAACCTCTTTAAAGAGGGGGCATTTATACCTGGCCAGAAGATGTGCTGCCATTTGTAGCAGTTGTAGCATGTCAATATGTAGCATGTCAGTGAGGAAGGAGGAGAAACTACCCAGCTATGCTGGCCCTGTGGAAAGTACCATTATTGCATCTGCTGTTCCATCACTACGCTGATTAATTCTGTACATAAAAATGTGTGGAAAGCAGGGATTCACATCAGATCTACCCATGAAAATCAAGATATTTAGCAATCCCTCTACCCTCAATTAACCCTTAGCTTCTACCAGGCCTAGGAACCTGTTGACAGATGTAATGGTATTCTCTGAAGGTAAGAAGGAGGGTTGTGTGGGCTGAATGGGTTATTCCATAAAGTCTCTTTGTCAGGAGACAGTTAGTTAGGCTATTTAGATGTCTAACTCTTAGATATCTTATTCCCATTGGGACTGATGCAAACTAAGTGCCTAGGTAGATTTTTATGGGAATTGTTTTCAATGGGTTTCTGTAAAAGGAATAAAAAACTACACCACTCTTTTTTTAAGAAAGCCACCCATATCCATATTTGTTAATGAAAACATTTAATTTTCAAGTCAGAAGAACCAGAACATTTTCCAGAAGACAAAAATACCTGCAAAAATATAAAAAACAAAAACAAAACAAAAATTACAAAAATGTGTTTGTGTGAGTAACTCATTTGTTGTAAGGTAGCTCTAAGTCCTTTCTCCCCTGCAAGTATGGTCCTTTCTGTGCTCATTTCCTAAATTGAGGAACAAATGCATGGTGATTTGACAAGGGAGAAGGGATATGCTAATGCAAAGTAAATAGATGTAATTAAATTTATGCAGGTCTTTGCAGTGCCAAGGAAAGAAAGGGAACAGTTCTTATGTTGGAACAATGCTGGAATGAGTTTTGTGAAAGGCTGGTTCTCTAATTTTTATCCCTTTGGAGCAATAAAGCTCAAAACAAACCCCAGAATCTGCAAAAGTGAAACAAACCCCAGGGAATACAGGCACGTGATCTGAAAAAACCAATAAGCTTGTATCTGCAGGACCTTCCTTTGCCTGCTACGAAAGCTGCCCATGGATGCCCTCTTTCTGCACGCTGCACTTTTTCTAGCATCCTTTGTTCATGTTTCTAAATACTCTCTGGTCTCTTCATTTTCTGCCTCCAGTTGTACCTGAACTCTGTGCCAAGTCGAGTGGGAGACACTGGGGATCCCCTCCAGCCACGAGGCAAGCACTCAGCACCGGATCCTCCACAGCTGCCTCCAGCATCTCCCTACTTCGGGCAGCTGATCCAGCCAGCCCTCTGCCTCCCACACTCTGACTGCCTGCCTGGAAATCATACCGAAGTCGAAAGGAGATTGGGAAGGATGGAGGATCGGGCTGAGGTCCAGGGTGGAGGGTCCAGGGCCCATTTGTGGAGCTGCTGCCACATTAACCTCCTTCAGAAGCCAGGGGTTTGCTTCCTCCTGCTTTACCTGAAATAATTCATAAGAGTCTTAAAATATGTCCTGCACGTACTAAACAGGGAAGCCCATACAGCACACCTGAAAGATGTATGAGAAAATAGGATATCTGAGGAGGTGCTAACAGTTTTATTGGGTCCTAATGACTGAGGGGAAATTTTAAAGGCTGCTGGAAGACAGAGGTTTCTTTTTTCCGAATATAACAACACGCTCCTCCCAGGCACTGCATGGAGGTGTGGAGCCCCTTGGCTGCTCTACACATAGAAATGATACTGAAGACCCTCTAGTGGGGCAACACAGCAGAAACTTAGGGAGCAAATTGGTGTGCTGTTATTGTCCCGCTTGTACCGGCATGTGTGATGACACCCACGCCCACCCGCCTACGTGCTGCCTTGCTACAAGAGCCCCACACAGAGGTACTGTGGGTTCCTCCTAATTGCCTGCAGAACATCTGCCTTCTGAGAATTCTTGTTTTACAAGTTTTAAAAAAAACAAACCTTCCACCAACCAGGTCTCCAGAGAGTTTGGCATGCTGTCAATCCTGAAATGTCCGCAGGCTTTTACTCCTGCCTGAGAGTGTATGTATAGATTATTATTCTGTATTTCAAATTTACAAGCGTGCACACGCCTTGCTTTTGACATGGAAGTTAATCACAGTTACATCAGTTGTTCTCCTCCCATCTAGATGCACAGGCTCTCACAGAGTCAACACCTCAGTCTGCAAAAAAATAGGTATTATAATATTATACATGATATACAGACACGTGTACATATACGCACAGGGTGGACAATCTGTTGCTTTTTCAGAACTAACCCATATTTTCCTAGAGAGACCTCTGACCCGCACGTGACATAATCCCCAACACCCCTGGTACAGCAAGCCCAACAGATACCGTTATCTCGAGGCCCAATAAAGAAAGGTTTGAAGAACAGCAAAAATACTGTTGCCCTAGCGAGTGAAACATGCTTTATATAGCATACGCCTGCTTGTACCTGGGCCTTTGGTCAGACACAGCTGCAGCTGTCAGTGCTTCATTCAGCAAAGTGAAGGATTCCGTTCCTTCTGCATTATGAAACCAAACACTGGCCTTCCAGCTGCTAAAGAGAATTAAAGATTACACTGTGAAGGAAACTAAGAGATTCCTGAGGGCAGTACAGATGAAGGCAAATAGTTCCAAGGACAGAGAATACAAACAGTTTCTTTTTTTTCCCTTTCTGGCTATGGTAGCCCCTGTAAACTCGCTTGTTAAAAAGGTTATTTCTTCTAGTACACAATTAATTCTTGGTGTGCTCTTGCACTGCCTTGTGATTTATGAACCATTTCCATTTCCAGCAATGAAATAATTTTGACACGTGACATAGGATGTATGAAAATGCTCTCAACTGCCTTTGGGGCTAATTTTAAGCCAATCAGCCTCGAGTTTAGCTGTTGCCAAGAGCTTCAGATGGGTGCATCCTTCTCCTCGGCAATCCCTTTTATGCTCTGTGATCTTTTTATGGGCATTAGCTGCTTGGGATGCACACAACTTCTGTTCATTATTTTTGGTAGCAACTGATATTTTCAAAGATGCTGAGAATCAGATCATTAGCTCTGAAGTAGTGTTGCGAGTGACTGACATGCAAATCAGCCCTTAACACAGTTCATCCACATCTCTGAAGATTTCTCCAGCATTGGGAAGCCCCCAGGGGACACACAGCTACTGCATCTGCCTGCGTGTAGCCCTACAGGCTTGGGCTGGCATTTTGGCATTCACTCCGAGGTGACAGTGGCTCAATACTGCTGGAAGAGCCCTTGGGGCTGGCAATGTAAATAATGGCAACCACAAAGTTCTCTCATTTATAGCTAAGACGTGGCCAGCACAGCTCTGCAGCAGCATGGGGAGCGGCACAGGCAGCCAAACCCTATTGCCCCTCACCTTCTGTCACTCACCATCTGTGTCCCTGGGGTCTGTTGTGTTGCCTGCAGGATCAAGAGAGAGTGCAGCCAGTGTAAAATTTCAGATTTACCCTAATATGGTCTGACAAACAAGGGAAGAGGACAGCTCCACCTCATCCACCAAGCCATCTCCATCCTCCTTCAGGAGGACAGCTCATTCTACTACTGCCTTTTGAAACTCGACAGGCTTCTTGAGCATGGCTGGTGATCCCCACAGGATCTGTGTGACTTTTACTTATGTTTATGATTTTCGAATTTGGATGCAGTGATCATGAACTATTTACGCGGCTGACCTGATTTTCCAAATTAGTGATAATTAGCATTAGCATCTGCAGCAGCTTATGGACTTGAGATCACTCGTTTACCCACTAGAGATACAGCAATTGCTCTTCTCTCTTTGATCCGAGGTATCTCTGAGCACCTGGAACTTACTTAGCACCTGGTAAATGTTTTGCACTGTTTGCATCAGGCCTGAAGTTAATGCCAACAGAGATCTCTCACCCAAACACTTCTGTCTCTCTTGGTGTACAATCAGGATTTGGGGCTGGGTGTGTTGCTTTATTGTGTGAACCCAGGGCATCTTTCCTCATAGGCTGAATTGTTGATGAACTTATTAAATGTAAGATTTTCTCATTACACTTCTTAAACCAAATATTTCATGATTGGTGATATTATTACGGAACATCACAACAGCGCGACATTTCAGTAGGGAACACAGTAAAAATAAGGAACTCAAAGAGAAAAAGCATAGTCTCCTGGGCTCCTGCTACAGATGAACCTTCACTTGACAACTTTCAGAAGTCACCCAGAGGGAAGATGTCTTAGAAAGTGTGCGGATAAAGATTTTACATGGGAATACCAGCAGAGAATAGATGATGGGTGAAATTTACTCTCTGACGGTTCACAAGGGTTTTCTTAAGATAATTAGAGGTTTGTTTTTTGTTTTAACTTCAAAAGGTTTTATAAGCTGAGGGAGTGGCTCAGAAGGCCTGGAAACGTTCATATACGTTCATTTCATGATCTTTAATCAGATGTATCTGCTCCATGTGAGAAGCTAGCAATTCTGTGGGTAAAAGTTTTGAACAATTCAGCTATTCACCAGTAACTGGGTCTGATGCTTATTTTGTGTTTCGAACCCTACCCCAGGGAGGAAATGTGCAGGTAGTTCTCCATTTCTGTGATTTTTCCTAACTCTGGTGTTATTTAAAGCCTGTTCCTCACCCCAGGACCCTCTGAGAAAGGGCCCTCTTGTGTAGATGGGGAGAGTTGGTGGGTGAAGCTGCTGGATGTTGGTTCTGGTGGGACCCATTGGCACCCCATGTGTCACAAGCAAGACACTCTCAGAAGGGCTTTTGTAAACAAGAAGCCACAAAGAGGATTTGTCTTGCCAAGGCAGCATTTGCCTTGGAGAACTTGGGCTAAGCTAATGCTGAGTCCTTTAAAAAATGTTTCCATCCTCATTTGCTTGTTGTTTGGGGTCTGTTGCTGAGGGAACTCAGCAAGGAAAATGAGGTGAGTGAATTAAGCTTCATTAATAACAGACGATCCTCATTATCTGTAGAAAATAATAAGACTGAGTTGTCTAGCTGATGCAGTAGGTGCTGTTCAAATCACTCCTATAGCAGCAGGGCTTAGAAAAGTGCAAGTAGTGCAAATTATTCTGAATTTTAATGGTGTATCTTTGTGTGTAATTGGAAACTGGAAGGCAAAATGCTCAGTGGAAACACAAATTCTGCAGGATGAGCAGTAATGAAACAAAACCATTTTCTTCAGTGTTCAAGTTATAAAAAATTACCAGAAAGAGATTTCTCAACCTACCTGAAATAGTAAGAAATGAAGAAGTGGGGGAGGGAAACTATCTAACTTTGAAATAAAAAGAAACAAATGGAGAAATAGCCTCATGCTGTGGTAGAACCTGGTTTTGCATTGAGCAAGAGGCAAATTTCCTTTTGACTTTTATGGGAGCCAAAACTTACTTCTCATCAGAGCTGCATGCGCTGGCCCATGACCACGTGTCTTCTAACCATGTAGCTGTGGCTCACACTCGGATTCATATTCTGCTTGGGAGCAGCCAGGCTCAGAAGGGAGGGAGAGAGTATGTGTAGTCTAACCCAGGACCCATCATTACATGGGAAGCTTTCAAGTCAACATGGAGGAGTAAAACAGACTTGGACCTTCACAGAGCCCCAAACTTCAACCACCATTCCTCCTTTGTTAAGAGTATAGATGGTGTCCTTGGCAGTCTAGACTTAGAAACCACATTAGATTTGTGTTAACAGGCAGTAAATTCGTAACTGTATAATGAGCACACAGTGCTAGGAAAAGCTGAGAAAGATGCAGCTCCGTCTGAGAAAACCAGTCTGTGTGACAAGGGTGATGTGTGTCAATGACTCACCTGTTGGTGCTGGGAGAATGAACCTACCTACCCTCTGGATAAGGACTGATAAGATTCTTCCCCATACATTATTTATGAAGATGGATGCACAGAAAATGCTGCAACACTGGAAAGCAAGTGTAAGATACCGTGTGCAAAGAGAATAGCTGAAAGGTCAATGTCTGGAGGGAAAAGGACTTGGGAAGAGTAAAGGAGAGGAAAGTAAAACCAAAAATTGATACACGGAAGCTGTGTTAGAGGAGATTTTTTAAATTTCTGCAATATTAATAGTGGCCATTTTCATAATAGCTTTTTATGTTTATGAAATAGATGAATAAAAGAAGTGACCAATGAGCATGCCAATAAAGATCAATAAAATAAATTATTAAGGAGAATATTTACAGATGTATTTTTCCATATATTTACTTGAATATAGCAACAAAACTTAAGTGACAAGACTCAGACATAATACGATGTGATTACATTCTCTCTCTGTAAGGAGACAAACGCTACAATCCTTAGGCTAGCTGTGGTTTCCTAACAACTGCATTGCTATTTTCATTACATGATGAGATACCTGGATGCCTCCAAAGTATCTTTTTCCTCTGGGAGGACCATCCTGATGAAATACCATTCTGCCTCTTTACTATCAACAAGTCTGAATTTTTACAGGGTATGTTTTCCAAATCCCTGCTGCTACAAATTGAGTCAGATTAATGTAACCAAATAATATTACAGCAGCTATGAATACTGAAACATTTGTGTATTTCTCACCACTTCTGAACTAATGCAAGTATTTTTTTTTTGTTGTTGCTTATGACTAACTGTTGTTGTGTCAAAAGCAGTAGACAAAAAAAAAAATTGGTGTTTCTTCCAAACATATTATTACAGTCACTAAAGTAATGAGAGATACATCAGATATTTTTAGGTCATCATTTTCTGTCTGGGAAAATAGCAACCTTTTTGAATAAACTGGAAATCATTATTGCTTCCACTGGGATTCACACTGAATGCACTAATTACGGTGAATTCATTTGGTACTGACAAAATTACAATGAAGTATTTTCATGGAAGCACCATTATAAATTGCAGTGGGACAGGTTGTCCCTGGGCCAGAAAATTGTCTTTTGGCTGTGCCAAGCTGTCTGTCCCCCGATGGGGCACCAGAGGGAGAACAAACTGAGCTGAGGGAGTGTAAATCCCATCCCTCAGCAATCCCCTGGGATTGTCCTCCTGGGTCCCATGCCCTTGAGACCCATGGCAGCAGAAGGAAGGGCACCCCAGGGCTGGGGAAGAGGCCGGGGGCAGCTCCTGCCCTGCTGCAGGGCTTTGGGGAAGGGAAGGGAAGGGAAGGGAAGGGAAGGGAAGGGAAGGGAAGGGAAGGGAAGGGAAGGGAAGGGAAGGGAAGGGAAGGGAAGGGAAGGGAAGGGAAGGGAAGGGAAGGGAAGGGAAGGGAAGGGAAGGGAAGGGAAGGGAAGGGAAGGGAAGGGAAGGGAAGGGAAGGGAAGGGAAGGGAAGGGAAGGGAAGGGAAGGGAAGGGAAGGGAAGGGAAGGGAAGGGAAGGGAAGGGAAGGGAAGGGAAGGGAAGGGAAGGGAAGGGAAGGGAAGGGGAGAGTCCCTTCCTAACACCACCCTCCACTTTCCTGGATCATCTGCACAAACACACCTGATTTTCCAGGAACAGAGTTACCACTGCAGTAATTTCCCTACTTGAGTCCTCCTCATCATTATTTTTTGATTCGTGCTGAAATCTGTTTTGTACAGAAGTCCATAAAGACAGTTCTGCTCCTCACAACATCCTGAGGTGACTACTCTGTGAAACATCCCAGGTAAGGAGTAAGTAATATTGCCAGTCAAAAGCAGCTGAATGCTCAAAACTAGGAATATTTAATGATATATAAAATTTCCAAAGACAGTCTTAGGAGAAACAACATTTTCTGGTTTTCTCCATAAATGAAAAGACTTTTTAAGCTTTCTACTGATTTT
The DNA here is from genome assembly GCA_009769605.1 of Bucorvus abyssinicus. NCBI lineage: Eukaryota > Metazoa > Chordata > Aves > Bucerotiformes > Bucorvidae > Bucorvus > Bucorvus abyssinicus. The sequence goes on from CM020025.1 coordinate 38,725,369, forward strand.
TTTTACAGTCTAATTTAGTAACTACTTGCCTGATCTAGAGCAACAATTTTTTTTTTTTTGAGCAGAAAGCATTAAAAATATAAATCAATTGGGCTCATTATTTATTTACAATAAATATCTTGCCATTTGCTGAAAACCATCTCTCAGATGTTTGTTTAATTCATATCACAGCCTTATACTTTATTACTTTAAAAGCTTAAAGAACTGAGATGAAGTTAACAAATACTGTTAAACTTTGTCCATTAACTGAAGGGCAATTCTGGAATTAAAAAAATTACATAATATAATATAATATAATATAATATAATATAATATAATATAATATAATATAATATAATAAATATAATATAAAATAAATCCTGGGAGATGTGGAATGACTCCTCTGTTAAAAAAAAAAAAAATCAATTGAGGTGTATAAAAGAAGAATATGTCTCCAAAGTCAAATTATCTAAAAAACAGCATGCCTGTGTAAGTCATTCCACAGATGCAAACCACAAGCATGAATATATCTGTCTGTTCTTCAAATGCATCATAGATCAAAACCCAGTATTATTTTCCTGAAGGCACTGGGTTTCTAAATGAAATGATCAGAACCAAAGTATTTATGTTTGCTTACTTTTTTTGAGACCAAAGATTCATCTCACAGAATGGTACCCACTGCAGGGCAGGATAGTGATCAGAAAATGAGGATGGATTTCACTACAGAAGACAGAATTAAACTGAGCTACTGATTCAGCTTAATTTAGCAGAAAGAGAATTAATTTTTTAAATAATGAAATATATTGCAAATTGACTAATGATGACCTCCCTGAAGCCTTCTTTCCTTTCTCTCAGTTCCGTATTCGGAAGCTCAGGACTGGAATTTTCTTTCTCTTCCATCAAAGTAAAACTCCCATATTACAGATTTCATTTCGTGATCACCAAACAGTTGTGTTTTGAAAACTGGTCTTCTCTGTGGCATTAGCCACTATACCCTTATGGCCACAGGAGACTGCAGGAGCTTTCCCCGTATAAAACCTCTAAATTCCTCAGACAGCATTGGGCCCTGGGAGCCCTGTTGGCTCACTTCCGCGGGTACAGCAGGATCCACAGTGGGTCCTGCGAAGTACAGTATCTGGAAACCACAGAACCATGCAAAGCTCCTTGAAAGGCAACCTAGCAATTTTTTGTTTCCTTTTATTTTCTTTTAATACAAAACTGCCTGCGTTTTCATGTTTCAGAGGCTCAGACAAGACGGCTGTGCTCCCAGAAAAATAAGCCTATCTGCATCAGCCAGCACTCCAATCCAGGAAGCATTGCAAAAGGATCAGCATCAACCTATGAAAGGCAAGTATCAGCTCAGACACCTTTAAATATGTGAATAATCTCAACTTCAGCACTCCTTTGATGCACCAGATTCTGGCAACAAAAGGGAAAGAATCTGTGCACAATGCTTGGAGCTGTTTCAAGACTTTCAGGAGTGAAACCTAAGGAGACTTACACTCTAAAATCACATTGTGGCTGCTGAAGATGCCACAGTCATACTGGGAAATAGTAATACAAAATTAGTAGAAAAGATAGCTCCAGATCACTTCTGTGGTGTACAAAGACAGCCCTACAGAGCTTTGCAGCTACATACCACCAGTTCTAGCTGTTTGCTGAACCTGCCATTCCCATACGTGTCTGTGCCATTCCAGTTGGGACCAGGCTTTTGGTCTGCTGTCCACAGGTATGTATGGGTTAAAAGGCAACCAAGAAATGCAGTTCTATTGCTAGTAGGCTAAACTCTACTGTGCAAGGATTGGCATCTCATCTGGAGGCCATCAGCATGGCTACCCACGATCAAGTGCCTTCTTCATAGCTTCAGAAAGGCACTGTATTAGAGAAGAACATCTGGATGAAACCTTGGCAGTGCTGAAGTCAACAAGAGCTTTAACTGTGATTTTCTGGGTCTTTATCCACTATACTGCTTCATTTGTTTGAGGTCAGCTGAAAGAGTCTGGCAGTTTTATGCTTACATGGTAACACGAAGAGAACGACAAGACTGAAAAGCTTAATGGTAGTTAATTCAAGAGCACTTGTAAGACTGAGTGAAAGACAGTATTTAGCAATATAAGTGGATGGATTAATTTCTTGAAAGAGGTAGAATTACAGTATCAGAATAAGTGTATTTTGAAATAGTTTTTCAGAAAATGTCTGCTCTGGGACAAAAATATTTATATGTTGTTCTTAAGCTTTAATATGTTTTCTATTATAAAGCTGCTCTCCGTATTCATTTTGCAATTAGATTCAATGACTCCTCTTCTTTGTATCGTGAATAATAAAACCTTTCAATGTTCTTCTTACTTTCACTGGACATAAAGACACAATTTAAAGCCTTTTTGCTGTCTGTGGCTGAAGAACTGGTTTTTTTAACCCTGGTTGCTCGATGACTGGTGTCCCATTATACAGTGAGGTTGTGAGCTACACGATTTAGCATCCCAGGCACTGGCTTTGCACAGCAAATGGAAATTACTGAGATTCCTGACATTCACGAGAGACTGCAGGGATGTGTACTCATGCATGGCCTCCTTTTTTATGTCCAGCCGACATTTTAAAGAGAGGAGACATACATGTTGCCAGGTCTGCTGAAATTATGGAAAGGGTGACTGGCACAGCCAGCATCTGACTGGAAGTCCCAGGTCCTCAGTCTTCATGTAACAATTAGAATTAACCTGCCCCATAGCAGGGGGGTGCAACCCATGGGGCTGTATTTCTCTGGACAGATGTAGCATTTTTAAATGCTTACATAAAGGGTCTAAAGATCACGTTCTCATCAGGTTAAATGCAGACAAACAGAGACTCCAGTGGAGGGGACTCTGCGCCTGTGCCATCAGAGGATACTGCCTTTGCAGCATTGCACTTTTTGCTGAAATACAGCTCCTGAATCTGTTTAGCTGAGTGTTATATGTAAAAGGACATGTGACTTTGGCTTTGCTAGCTAGCTGCAAGAACAGTGCCACCAATCATAATAAATGAACTGTCTTGCTCAGCTTAAAGATGCCATTGTGTTTTCTCTCCATCGCTGTTGAGAGCAGAGGGAAAACAAGAAGGCCTGAAGCCCAAAAAGGCACAGAGGCAGCAAGAAGAAGAAGTCTCTCTCCTAGAGGTAAATGAGAAGTGTAAATTATACGTTTTCAGTTTATTAAGTACTAATTAAGGCTTGCAAGCCTGGCATTCTTCTATCAGATGCTTAGTGTCAGGGAAGCAGCCACCCATGCGTTTGGAGGTTGATTGCTATCCTGTGATTATACAGAATCCAAGCATGGCTTTTTCTTTTTTGGGTATTGCTGTCATTTGAATAATAGATCATCAGCATGCCTCTCTGTGGCGATCCATTATTCACAAGTGATTATCGTCCAAGAAAGATGTGTGACTGCTTCAGAGAGCTCATGTGACAACCAGGCAGCATGCCTGTGCACTTGGAGCTTTATGAAGGTCTGACTGACCTCAGGAGATGGAAGGAAGGGTCCTTGGCCACTCCCCAGAAAGAGTGGGAATGAGCTGATCCCTGGTATGTTTAAGCAGGATGTTCCTGACTCCAAACAGAGCTATCACCACTGGATATACTATAAATCTTGATGCAGCTCTAGGTGAAAAACAGGTGAGGTGAAAAACGCTCTGTGAGGAGGTTTTCTTCTACAGAAGGTTTCTTCTGGTTTTCTTCTGCAGAGAAGCAGCATGCTACAGCACATCTGCAACCTGGCTGCCACCATATCTCTTATTCCTATCAAAGCAACTGTGAGGTAGCTCTGTAGGTGGTTACAGGGAATGTCCTCCAAGCAGGGAAGTACATGTGAAGGTCCTGGTTTGAAAATTAGTGACAGAGGTTAATATCATGGGCCAAGATGAAGCAGAAGGTCCCTTCCTGATACCAAATGAGGGAGGAAAGTTTGTCACAGGGTGGGAACTGTAAAGATGGGGAAGGGGAACAACCACTGAGGAGCTGCACCAGCGAGGACAAGCACGCTGTGCTGGAGAAGAGCAAGGGAAGGGGGATGCCATTGAAGGAGACCAGCAAAGAGAGTGCTTTTGCAGCCCTACTCTGCCTGGGTATCAGACTAGCTTTGCTGAGGCCAAAGAGGAGCATGCTGTGGAGCCTGAGATTTGAGATGATGAGAACCCAAGCAGGAGTTTCATCTATAAGTCCCCCTTAGCCATCTGCAGCCAATCTAATCATGCACTAAAATGTTTTCCTCACACACTCCAGTGAAAGGAAAACAATAGCAACATAGCTGAAGACTTTTTAGTGGCAGTGGAGCAAATTTGAGATCAAGGGTGGCTAATTGGGTCATTCACCATATGATCTGCAAGCTTCAAATGCAGAAGCTGACTTACGCTTGGCTATTCTTACTGTGCCTTGCTTTGTGCGGTTGCTTTGTGTTGCTCTACAAAGGCAGCTTAGTTTCCCCTAGACAGGGAAAGAAGCATGAGAGAGTTTCCTGCTAAATCCTGTAACAGCTAAACCCCAGCTATCTGATCATCTTCAGCATTAATTCCAAATAATCCACTTGACTGAACTGCAGATAAGTAAAAGAAAGGTTAGTTTTACTGATTTTCTTTCAATGTACTAAATATTTTGCTTTCCCTTCTTTAAGGTGCATTAACAAATGCTAAAATTATTCCTTCTTTTATGACTTAGGGCAACTGTTGTATGAGAGGTTTTTCAGTTTACCGGCAAAGCCATTAAAAAAAAAATGCAGAAACCCACCCTCACGCCTGTCTCATTTTTAAGATGTTTCAAACTGGTTTCCATTCTTAGAAAGCTGAAAGCATTTGAAAAAAAAAGTTTGTTGACCGATGAAATTGGCTCCTAGTTTTATGTTTGCGTAGTAGCAGAAGGAGAATGGTTAGACTGAAAAGCTTAATAACATTTAACTTAGGATCATTATTTAGCCAAAGTATAAGGTGGATATAGAGATAAAAGAAGATAGATGTTTTCAGAAAATTTATGTTCTAGGAAAATAAGACTAGGAAATGCAAAACCACAGTGTGCACTTAACAGTTGAACTGCAAAAATACATCTCACTGACATTGCAGACCCCAAGGTAGCATCTGCATACCTCTAGATCAGCTTTATAATTAACCAAGTATTAGTGGTGGACATCATCACAGAGCTGTTCTTTGGGCTGACTACATCTAAGCTGGTGTGTGTAAAATGGTATCATGTGACACTGATTTTTTCCAGCTGGAATAAAGTTGATTTTCTTCCTAGTACCTGGTATAGTGCTGTGGTTTGGATTTAGGATGAAAATGATGTTGATAACACACTGGTGTTTTAGCTGTTGCTAAGCTGTGTTTATACCAAGTCAAGGACTTTTCAGTTTCTCATACTGCCCTGCCAGCGAAGGTTGGGGGTACATGTGAAGCTGGGAGGGGACGCAGCCAGGACAGCTGACCCAAACTGGCCAAAGGGATATTACATACCATATGATGTCATGCCCAGTATATAAACTGGGGGAGCTGGCCAGGGGATATTGCAGCTTGGGAACTGGCCTGGCATCAGTCAGGAGGTGGTCAGCAATTGTATTGTGTATAATTTCTTTTGTATAATTGTTATTATTGTTTTTTCCTTCCTTTTCTGTCCATTAATCTGTCTTTATCTCAACCCACAAGTTGGTTTTTTTTTTTCTAATTCTCTACCCCATCCCACTCTGGGGGGTGGAGGGTGAGTGAGCATCTTTGTGGTGCTTACTTGTTGGCTGGGGTTAAACCACAACAGGCATGAACAGGGGAGGGTGTAATTTCGGAGAGATCCCTCCCCAGGTGGCATTTCTTGATATTACAACCACTTTGCTTAATTATGCAAATGCTACTGAGAGTATTAAAGGGAAAGCTGGAATCTCTAATTGTGTGGACCTCCTTGTCTATATTCTGGATACATCCAACCGTTCAGCTGTAATGCATTTAGAACTATTTGCAGTAGTAGTAACTTGGTACTAATTGTGTTATGCACACAGGAATCACCGAGACTTGCTAATTTTGAAAGAGACTAACACATTTTTGGCAAGCATAGTTTGAACTATGTATCTAAATAATTAGTCCTTAGATATGTATTTTACTCTAATTACGTATTAGTTCTAGAATGATTTCTGCTAAAATGTGTGGAGACAAAACTTCAAAATTTGACTTAAAATTAGTACAAATTGAATAAGCCTGTGGGCCAAATATAAATTTTAAATAAATTTTAATTCAAAACATGTTTCCCACCTCAGTTTACAAAACAGCAAGTGAATAAATAATGTCAAGGCAACAAATCCCCAATTCTACACTATTATTATTAATATGCTGGCTAGAATTGCAATAAATAAGTATAAAGAACCCCAAACATTGCAAAAATTGTTTTTGCATCTCACATCTGTGGGGCAGACGGCTTACCCGGAATACAAAATAAAAATAATATCAATTTAAGTCTGAATTATTTTAAGGTGTTTAGGTGAAGAGTTTGATCCAAACCCACCTTCCATTGTCAAATGCATCCGAATGTAAAAAAGATTTACTCATCTGAATGAAAACAGGGAGAAAATCATGTGCTTCGATCTCTCACTCCATAGGTTTTTTAAAGACTTCTCTTGCAATGGAAGGCACTTCCATAGCTCATCTTTTTTGTCTGATGTATCAATATACCATGGGATACAGAAACAAATTACATCATCTCTAACAGTTTCTTGGAACTGGATGAATATAAATTTACCTTCTCCAAGAGATCTACCTCTGGGGTGGTGTTTGAATTTCCACTACTGCTTTTGCACCTTGCATCAGGAGGAAGGATGGAAGAGTGTGATCACGAGTGACCCCAAGCAAAGCTGCTGATGGCAGCAAAGGTGGATGGAGAAATTTTTATCACATTGCAGTGAAACAGCCCTTTAGCAAGAAAGAGGATTAATTACTGTGTACACATATACAGTGACTAGTGGCAAATAATTTGGAATGAAAATGAATTGTTTCCTTAATATGTCCTGTTTGCTGCCTGTCTGGCTGCCACGGTCCTGTGGGAGCCCTGCCAAAGAGCCTCTTAGGACTATATGAAAAACTGAGAGATTGATTACAGCTTTACGTGCCCTTTATGGTGACTTGCAAATATTTTAGCTTAAACTATGTCCATTTAGCTTAGACTGTCCCTGAGGCCATCCTATACTACGAAGCGCTCCATTTCTCTAGGCAGAAAGCTTTCGGATTGGAGACTCCTGGGAAAATAGAAAAGCTGGCAAATAAATGAGAAAGATGATGTCCAGAAGAGTTCAGCATTCGTTCTGTAAGGATCACTTTTCTTTAAGGAGACTGGGATTTCGTGAAGCTGTCATTCTGAAACATCTGCTTTCACCTCAGCACTTGCAGGTTTCTTCTGACTCCAGTGAAACTACTCACTGTCTATATGGTGATCTTAGAGGAAAGAAGAATCAGGCCCTGTCTCTATCCTGCAAAAGCACACTCATCCTGGAGCCAGCAGCATCTGCTATGGCTTAAATAGTCCTTACAGGACTAGGAGCTGGTTTTTAGAAAAATGAGGAGTCTGCTCAAAGCAATGTCGGAGCCTGGAGTCTCGACCAGACAGATCACTATCAGTAGCTTGCACTGAAAGTACAGCAGCAAGGAAGTTGCAAGCAAGTATGCATTCAATAAGCTTAAGCTTAAGCTCTTGGTAACTTTTTGTTATTTTAAAAACAAAGTCCCTCACAGTCTGGATGTCTTGGAGATCTCTGATATGTACAGAATCGTTCAGCTCTCTGCAGGCCGTTGACTGAAATTCACCCAGGCCCTTATTAATTGATGCTTGCAAGTGACTCTCTGATCCTGGCAGCATAATTCCCCAGGAACGTTTGGATGCATCACAAAAATGATCAAGAACTGCATCCTTGCCTGTAATCCTATTCAAAAGAGTAAGTTGTAAATGGATGTGTACCCTGGATTATCCTATTCCTTTCGGAGCTGGTTCTTGCAGTTAAGGAATGGCTTGGTGGAAGGTTGCTTGAATTCTCATTTCAGGCATTGTATCTATATTTCTTCTTGCCACCTATTTTCTTGTAATAAGCACTGCATTAGTTTTCACAGCACAAGATGTTAAATCCAACTCTTGCAATATTGGTGCCTCCTTAGACAAAATTATTATGGGTCTTCTCACAAGAGCTATGGAAGAAAATAAGGAGATTAGAGCAAGAAAAGAGGCAAGTAGCAGTGAAGAGATCAGTAATCATCTACAGTCATTAGACTTTAATCATGTGCACAAAAGATTATTTTCATTTCAAGCAAGGACTGGACAGACAGTTGATAAGGACTGGTTGTAATTGCGACTTCTGGAGAATTAAGACTTGTAAATTGAAGCTTCTAACTGTGCTACTTGTGGAGCTTTTTGATCTATATCCAAATGTACTGCTGCTGCAGTAAGACATGGCCTTTCAATGTAGTGAGTGGTTTGATAGCTTCACTAAGTTTAATGTTGCAGCAAAAAGACACTGCTTTTTAGTGTCTTTTCTTATTATGATTAGTAATGAATCCCATACATAAGGCTGTCTATCCTTACCAGTCCTCATAGAACAATGTTATAAACCTTTCCCTTGTAGTGGTAAAGATATGTTACTTCAGCATGTAATTTAATTAGCACTTTAAGTAATGTGAGGTTTTCTGCTGAATGAATTTGTATGCCTGTCTTACAGTTTAACATCATACACATGCAGTGCCAAATTCTGCTCTTGGGTTTATAAATTCAAACTTGCTGGCACTTACTGCATCTCGCTGAAATGAGGCATCTATTTAAGTGAAGCATGTATTCACCCTGATTTCCTTTCCAGTCAATGGAGAGATTTTGGTGGACTAATTTACTGGAAGATGCCTATGTTCCTTAATGATGACAGAGCATGCCCAGCATCTGAGCCATTGACCTAAGATGTCCTTATATGTCTTAAGATAGACCTCAGCCCTTAATATTTTGAATGGTTCACTTGTATAATATCCAAATATTCAACAAATTAACTCACAGAATATTTAATAAAACTGTCAAAAATAGAGTATCTTTCTTGTGAAAAAAACCAAAAAAGCCCACAACAATAGATCAAAGTTAGGGTTTACTTTTTCTCATGTTGCTCCCCATGCTGGTGATGCTGGTCACAGCTTCGTATACAGATACTTTTTTCTTCTTTTTACTTCTTATAAATCTAAACTAAAAGGTAAAATAATTTGAGGACCTTTTAAACTTGTGAGTGGAGAATACGTACTAATGTGTCTCAGAAACAACGTCAGAAACCAGGTATGACTTGACCACTACTGACTCAGTATGAAAACACTTGAGTGTGCCCCTTCAAGGCAAGATGTCTGCATTGCATCAAAGGTCACTTAATATTGCATCTAGAAGTAATATTTTGGACTGAAACCTGATGGATAAGGAAAATCAAAACTAGCAGGAATAAAAGAAATTCAGCTTGTGTTGGAATCTTCCATGAAAAGTAGATACCACTCACAGGATGATATTGCAGGCAAAGTTAATGCTTAACTGATTGGTAAATAGGACTCAGCACTGCATGTCTGTAGTACTTTGGTGCTCTCTAATTTTTGTCTTCTCCTGTGATTTACAGGATGTCAATTAATATATAGTGAGGTTTGTGGGTTTTTTATATAAGCTTGTCTTGATGAAGAGCTAGATTGCAGCCGTCAGTAGAAACTTCCAGTCAACATTTTTCAAGTGTCTTCTGCCATTTCCTCTCTGGGGTGGCTTATGTTTGGCAGTCCAGAAATAGGCAGATCTATGATAGTCTAACATCTCTAAATAAACCAGTCTCAGGTTTTGAGCTTAAGAAATTTGAAAGTAAGGCTTACTTTCTTCCCAAAAAGTAAGAGACCAGAGCATTCACCTGGACAAGTCAATCAGAAACCCACAATGGACTGACTTACAAATGGGTAAGAAAAAAGAGGTTCTCTAAGAAGAAAGAGTCATAAAGCCAGCTGATGTGCAAGGACAGAGGACTACTTCTCCTAATATGGACTTACAGCATCTGGCAATATTTGCATTATTCTTGGAGCTGCTCCTGACCGTGACATATCGGGTTTCTTGTAGCAATTGGAATCAACTAGTGTATGATGGTATGTATGCTAACCAGTATTTAAAACACCATATATATTGGCCAGTATTATGAAGTAGAAGTTCTACAGCAGAAACTACTGCTGTCTTTTCCTGTAGTATTAAATTTCTGTTTCAATCACTAGTAGCGTGGAGCTGATCAGATAATGTCTTTGTACTGGCTGGACTTTGATCCTGGGAACTCCCTGCAACAAGTACTCCAAGATGATAAATTGGTGTACATGAATAAAAGCATAGAAAATATCCCATGTGTTAATGGTGCCAGGAAATTTTCAATGATAATAATAAGCCTCCATACATAAACTTGAAAAAAAATTCAGTACATAAGCTTTCTCCCATTTTTTAAAGGAAGACTTTAGAGGGTAAACTCACAGGAGCTAAGATAGTTTCTTCTAATAGGAAAAATCAACATAGGGCAACCTACAGATTAAGACTCTGAAAAGCAAAACATATATTTGTTTTTGGTTTACAGTGGTGATGCAAAAAAGAGTAACAATTTGACATGTGTGATCTGTACGTTGTCTGGGCTAGTCTAGGATAGGCTTTGCCTTACTCATTTTGAAGTTTGCAACAAGATGCTGGAAACCTTACCTCTTCCCTCAGCCTCCAGCTGCTCCTGTACCTCTGCTCCCCAAGCCCCCCTGCTCCCCAGGCAACTGGCTCCCTACCACTGCATCTACCCTGCTCCTGGGCAGGTCTCATGGCCAGAATGTCTCCATTGTAGGCTCATCATGATGTGTATGGAAGAATTCCATATTTCCTCTTTAAGACAAATCACAGCAAAACAGGTTTCAGGCAGACTGCTGGGGAACCGTATTTTGCACTCTTCATACAGGGTTTATTGTTGAGCAAAGCTGGTTGTCAGTGCCACAACCTTCATGAGAACAAAAGGTCATTTGAAAAAGGAGGTATGTGTGCTTAACTTGAACCAAAGGCTTACAAAGACAACCTCTCAGGGTTGGACACAACTCTTTCCCTAGTGCTTAGTCCTTTACACTGGCCTGCAGAAGTCGGTGAGCTTGGCATTCCTTATTCATTAATACCGGATTAATGCTGAAACCTGAAGGAGAACAACGTCACCTCTGTCCAGGCATGTCTGGAGGTTGGAGATGGGTTAACTCAGCCACATGAGAGAAAGTTCCTGCTTCCAGCCCAGCTGCAGGAACACAGGCATTAGCTGATCTGATAGAAACTAGAAGTAGCAGAGAGAAAATATGTGATTGGACCTAAATAGTGTTGGTGCAGAGTTAACTCATTAATACTTCTTGACCAAGGTTGAACTAGTGAGTGTGTTATACAGGGGAAATGCTGGAGCCCAGTGTGGTTTTGATCTGGCTCCAGGAACCTGACAAACACCCTTATTGCATGGCTGATCCATAGCCTGAGGTTTGCTTGCACAGGCTGTGCATCCCACTTCCCAAAGAGCTGTTGAGCAGCTTGGAAAGGGACAGCAGTCAAAGTATAGGAACATCTAATATTCTCAAAAATGGTTATGCCTCAAATCTGCTTGATGTTCCTGCTGTCAGTGATATAAATGTAGCAGCGTTATTATTGTAGGGCAGGCTATTCTAAGACAGACAAACTAACAGAGTTGGATTTCAACATTTATTTAGATTCTTAGTTTTGGCATTTCATATGTTAGCTCTTGGTTTTTTTTGTCAAAATGGCTCGACTAGAACTAATGTCTAGCACACGTTCCCTAGGGAGGGATGCCAAAGTGAACTGTGAAATACACTTGTTATTTCACACTCTTCTACTGTTACATGGGGTGAATTTGGTCACGTCAGTCCTACTCAAGCTCTTCCAAAACAAATTAACCAGATGGAGTCTCTGGTCCTCCAAAATTTTTAAGAGCCAGGCTGCAGAGATGTCAAACTGGGCAAAGAAAACTAGCAAACACCTGTTCAAAGGCTCGTTTCTAACTTCTTTCATCTCTCTCAGTAAAATAGGAGAAACTAGGCTCCCAGGTAAAGTGATTTAAAGTCCATGGACAAAAGTACCAGAGAACTAGGTTTAGGTGTTTTAACTTAGCTCTCAATGAAGAATTTTATTCCTTCCCAATGTGATTGTTGTGCTATTCCATATAGATTTCCACCATTATTTAGTTCTCCAGTACTTTCTTGCATTTGACATGTTTTCCACTATATTTCAGAGTAGAAAATGCCTTACAGTGGCTTCTTTTCAAAGACATTAATAATTTAAACTCCCTGAGACTGAAACTCCTTTCGTCACTTATCCTGAGCTCGACATAGAGGACTTTCTTAGGATATGTAATTTCATCTCCCATTAGTCTTCTTTTGTGGCCTGAATCGTCCCTCTTTCATGTCCTCTCTTGCTTTTTAACGCTGTGGAGATCGTCTCAAGCCAGTAGCAAGCTACAAAAGCTTTTCACTGCTAGCAGTTCTTCTTCAAAGAAGCCTTGCTATGGCCACTCCAGTCTTTACTAGCAGAGAAAGCCTTTGAAATGCGTAAGGCTCCACAACATGGTCACAGTAATGACGAGCATTAAAAAAAGAAAAAAGAAAAAAAAAAAAAAGAGTTGTTTGTTTAAACTGTTGGTAGCAACCATGTAATTAAGGAGATTAGAAGGTCTGGAGTTTTTCTATCTTTTAGAGGAAGGTTACTCACGCACTCAGGGTCTTGGTGTGGGCCTTCAGTCGCCTCAGAACGCAGCTGCGTTGGGCAGGGCACGTCTCCAGGATGGCGGATCACCGCCTCCCTAAGATCGTGTTCTATGGTGAACTTGCCACCGGCTGCCGCAAGAGAAGAGCTCCAAAGAGGAGATATAAGGACTCCCTGAAACAACACCTCAGCCTAGGCCATATTGACCACCATCAGTGGTCCACCCTGGCCTCCAATCGGGAGATTTGGAGACACACCATACATAACGCTGCTGTCTCCCTTGAGAGCACGCGTAGAATCAAGCTTGAGGAGAAAAGACAGCGCAGAAAGAACCGTGCCTCGACTACACCACCCAAGGAGACCCTCCGGTGTGCTCTTTGCAACCGATCTTGCCTATCCCGCATTGGCCTTTTCAGCCATCAACGCGCTTGCAATAAGCGTGGGCAAAGCCCTTCCCAAATCTTCGTCTGCGAAGCCAAGCCATGATGACTCACGCACTGCTTTACTACAGGTTGTGTCAACTATAAGCCCTGCGACCCACCCGGTGACTGCCTTGTTACTCTTGTCCAGATGGATTTGGAGCTTCTGCCTTGGCACAGCCTCAGTACATGCCTGCTAACCTGTGGCTGTCTTCTGCAGAGTAAATGTGAGGTTACACAGGCAGTGCAATACCTCCGGGAGCAACCGGGGGCAGTCTGGGCTGGGAGGCTCCCTACTGACCTTAGAGGCTGGCAGAGAGGGGAAAAAATGAGAGGTGGTTTGGCACTGGCCCCAGGGGGTTGTCATCAGTCAGCAAAGCAGGTAAAAACTAAAAATACACCCCCTGGGCACTCAGAAGCCGTGGGTGAGCCCAGAGCGGGGAGGGTGAGGGCCCTGTCTTCTGAGCAAACTCCCGGGCAAGCTCTTTGGCTTCTTGGACCGACATCCTGCCAGCAGCCACCCCACTCTGCGCAGGGGGCAGCAAGCGCTGGCAACGAGGGACCGTGGCTGGGGATGTAGTTAAAACATACGTTTTGCTTGAGGATGAGCCTTCAGCTGCTGGACCTGGCAGCAAAACCTCTCAAGGCAGTGAGAGATCAGGGTCCTCAGGGTAAGTCCAGGGTTAAGTAATTTCCAACAAAGCAAGGCAAACAGAGCAAAGAAATGAGGCAATCTGTTTGATCCTATCTGTAAGCACACAACACTACTCAGTTACTCTGTCAGGTAATCCTGGCCTGGATAGAATTAAGTTTGTTAGCCCGTTCAGTAAAGCAGCATTAGCTAAAATGAGAGCGCATTATATTCAATCTATCAAGCTAATCTGCTGTGCTAATGCGATAATCTTGGAAAGACAATTTGTGGGAGATCTCTAGGAAGCTGGGTTTTACTTTTTCTTTTCTTTTGCCTTTTTTGGGAGAGTTCTAGGATAAACATGTGAAACATCCAAGTACTGAGAAGCTGTTAGAATAAAAAAGGATTAGTATACAACAATATAGCTCTGTGGAATGTCAAAGAACTTCATGGTTGCAAAATGATAATTTTGTTACTGTTGTGGAAATGCTTTTTTAAAACTGCATTCTAGTATGTAGTCAGAGAAGATTAGACAAATGTGCTAATAAGAGAGGAAAATATTTGAGATTTTATATGAGTGTAGGAGGAAAAAAGCAATGTGGATTAAGCAGCCTCTTGCTTGCTCCTTGCAGGTTAGCCTCTCCACAGCATCTGCTCTGTCCTGTCGTACCTGAGAACCTTATCAATAAAGAAGGCAAAGCTCAGATTTGGAGGTGTCGAGTTTTTTAATTTCATGGAGTTTGGATCAGGCCTGGAGGATCACAGGGCATAAAATGATCTGTAACAAAGCACAAAGGCATTTTGATTTAAATGAAATCTGAGGTAACCACTTTCATGACAAAATGAACCGCGAGGATGCAGATACCTGATGCAGATACCTCCCTGGTCAGGCTTTGCCGCAGGCAGGCAAATACTGTGATTCGCCGGGCAAACTCAAATGATCTGTTGGGTACCTCCTAATGCTTGTCTTACGCTTTCTGAAATCTGCAGATATGGGTAGATTTCCTCTCACTTAAGCTTTTCAGGATGAGAAATATACAATAGTCTACACATGCTGCTTGGGATGATGGGAAGCAACCTAGGCCCCCAAGGGTGGTTCAGCCCCGACGCTGTACAGCGTTCTCATCTTCCTGGGTGTCTCCATTTCCCCACTCCCCGTGGATGAACCTCAGACAATGAGTTTAACCACACAGCCCAGGTTTTGGAGGACTAGAAATGGACTGGCTGAATTAATTCTTCCATTAATAACTGGAAGTGGGATCCATCTCACCTGGCTTTAGTGACCTAAAAATTAGGTGTCCAGTCTAAGACAGCTGACTCTTCTAGCCAATGCAATGAAGTAAATGCCTACAGAGGTCGATTTATCTGATGTGACTAGGTAAAACAAATTACCCTCTGGCAGTGCCTGTTCCTCTCCAGAAGAGAAAAAAGAAGTCTGGGGTGATCTGCAGATGCTCTATCTTGTCAGCTCCTTATAGTCTTGCGGAGGCATCAGGATT
The DNA here is from genome assembly GCA_009769605.1 of Bucorvus abyssinicus. Lineage (NCBI taxonomy): Eukaryota > Metazoa > Chordata > Aves > Bucerotiformes > Bucorvidae > Bucorvus > Bucorvus abyssinicus. The sequence goes on from CM020025.1 coordinate 38,740,630, forward strand.
TCCTCATTATGGCAGAGCTCCATACCTGTGCTGGTGCAGAACACTACTGACCACATATGCAGAAAGCCACTTTGGTAATGTTGTGCTTCCGTGAGACCACTCAGGCTAATGTGTTCCTGTTCAAAGGGAAGTTTCCAATATAATATGCTGCTCCTGTATGTAATGGGTTGGAAAAGCCTGTCTGTGCTGTAATCACCTTGGACATTCAATGATAGTATAGCTGGGGGTGCTCTATACATGTAGCCTATAGCGTTCATGAATCTGAGTAGACAGATGTGTGAAAACACTTATATTTTATTCACCAGTGGTATCTGGAACTTGTTGAATTTTTTATTTTCATTAAACATGCAAGAACAGTATGTACTGTGGTGTGATTTGAATGCATAATTTAGAGGGAAAATTATTTTTTTATATTTTATGAGGGTTGTTTGCTGCCATTCCTGCCTAGAGTTTATTAAATCAAATTTATTTGTAAACCCTGCCACATCTAAGGTGAGGATGCAACAACTACATTTACAGATTTTTTTTTTCCAAAAGCAATATTAATTATGTACTTACAAAACTTTTTATAACACTTTTGTCAGGCTTTATGAACCAGATAAAATCTAAAATCTTTTGTTTTTAACAAAAAGAGTCTACAAAGTATAAAATGTTGTCAAGCAATTCCTTGTAAAACGTACTCAGCAGGTCAGAAAAATTGCAATACATGTGGACTCTCTGTCCAGATTTTTGCAGACAAAATCTGAGTCACAGCTGCCTTTACAGGTTATTTGGTTGGATCCCACACTCACAGTCTCCTCACTCATCCAAACTCCATCACTGCTCCATCGCTTTCTTCTGCAATAATATCCAGTAGAAAATTTCCTAGGGCTGTATTAGTTTTGGTATAATCCCATCAGCTGCACTCAACCACATACTGCTCCAGACACCCTAAAAATGCCAGTACTCCTGTACACGAGATTTATCAGGTCATTTCTTAGTGAAGTTTACTTTAAGATGAGCATGTTCACCATGGAGAGAGCAGGGTATGAATATTAGTATCACAGTATATAATTGCATTGTTTAGTGTGAAATTCAAAACACAGATACAGATATGCACCATAAAGCTCTTGATTCCACAAAGTCCACTGAAGTAGAAAATAATTTTGAAGATAAGCAAGCATGATCAAATAAAATCCCTTGACTGATACTCTGGATTTTTAAACTTGCTTAAGTTTTATATGACTTAGTTAAGGAATTTTCTACAGTTTACAAAATACTGAGAGCAACACAGCTAAAAAATGTAATCTGTTATTTCAAAGGTCTTTTATTTTGTCAGGAAAATATGTAATTTTATGTCATATCTGTTACGATGTATTAACATCTGTGACGATTTTGTTTTGTTTATGGGATGAACTACTTTATCTAAACTACATGACAACAGAAGAATCGCTACTCTTCTGGTGAAGACCTTGAAAAACAAAGAAGAAGCTGGTTAAATTTTTATTGACAAGTTTTTCATTAGAAAAAATAAATTAAAGTGGGAATTAAAGTGCAGAGGGAGAAAAACCTATTTTCTTTCCTTTTCCCTTTTAGAAAGATAGAAAAAGACAGAATAAAGTGAAAAAGCCAAGGACTGTGGGAAGGCAAATAGCTTAGCTATATACTTTTTGCTGGAAATGCTGTGTGTATTACCATGAAGTTCTTGTAGTGTTCACTTTCACAAACCTTAATAGGGAAACAAAGTCCTCTGGGTGATGTGCAGAGCTAGACAGGAGGTGGAGAGCTCGGCTTCATCCCTGCCACGCAGGTGCTGAACTGCAGAGGGTCTGCCTCTATTTCAGGATCGGGGAGGATATTCTGGGCCAGATGGGGATGGACATTTTGTCCCAGGACTTGCTATGGGATGGTACCTCCCACTCACCAAACATGCTTGGACCTGGTGGGGCCAGGCAGCACAAGGTGCTGCCTGGAAAGCGGCGCCCATGAATTTCACCTTTTGTTCTCCCAGGATGTCACACTGTGGCTCAGTCAGCCGTGCTCCATGCTCTCACTTGGCAAATGGACCCTTAAATCTGACATGACAGGTGACATTTTCCATTTTCATACTTCTAAGTTCTGCTTTGTCTGTGCTGAACCTTTACTGATGCTCTAAATGTGGACTTGTCAAAGGTCTTTCATTCTAGCACCAAGGTGTTGCCACCAAGCTGTGGTGCCTGTAGACCGTGTCAGGGACAGCCAAATTTAGCTACGTTTATCTAGTGTGCTGCATGGTGGGTGTGTATATTCATCATTCCCATGTTGTAACCTGTGCTGTTACAGCACTCGCAGAGGAAGTATTTATTTTGTGGTGGTAACTCTGATGAGGAGATACTAGAAGATATCCATGTGATGAGACGTGAAGTGCTGTTAAGAGCTGGCTGGGTGCCTGAAATTACCTCACTAATGCTTCCCACTACAATTTGGTAATCACGGGGGACTGGTGTTATTTATAGCTGACTGGGTGGGCAGTTGTAGAAATTGTTTTACACACATAGGGAAAAGTACTCCGGTTATTTCTGGTTTTGAGACTCCCAAAGAACATGAAAAAGAACTAATCATCTGGCCATAAATTATTAGGAACTGACAAATGAGTTGTTTTGAGGCAGTTGACATGATTTAGCAGCTAAAGGCAGTGGCCATGCGCTCTCAGACTTAGAACCAAGTTGGAAAGCCCAAGCCACCCCTGGTCTTCTCAGTTTGTACCTCCAACTGCATCTCCTGCTATCACCAATGCATGCCCATCTCACCTTTCTCCTGGGAGGTAAAGCAGTGCCAATGGAAGCAGCAAGGCCACCTGAATGCCTGCTCAGCTTCGATGCCTGCCGCAATTTGAAGAACATGTCCACGGCTGGCTGCAATGGGCAGCAACAGCAGGATCCCTCTTCTGTGTGACTGCGTGCTCGCAGGCTGTTAGGAGGGATGTGAAGGGAAGCAGCAGGAACGTCTAGCTCTGTATACTCATACTATGTAATGGGAAGGAAACATAAATTTTGTTCCCCTGGCACTAAGTACTCAGCACACACGTGGTGTCTCTGGTGGCTAGTGAAACATAGAGAAGGCCACTAGAGGGCCCAGAAACTGCTACTGGGGAGACTCCAAATCCAATACATCGTCAAGGGCTGCAGCTCAGTCATCACTGCGTGCATGTGTGATTTACCGTAGTCTTTACTTCATGGACCACTACCAGGAGTAAACAGCACCTGCAAAATATCTTCCTGTGGGTTTGAGTCAGGAGTCTATTTATGCAGCGATGCATCTCAACATCATTGAGTCCTGTTTGCAAGTGCAGGGTCTTAATCATCAGTGAAACTGAGTCTCCAAAAGTTGAAAGCAATCACTAAAGGAGTGAATTAATTCCAAATTGCCACCTACAGGGAATTTCCCATTTTGAAAATGTTTTTATTTTCATCTTACTGGAAAAAAAAAAAAAAGAGGTAAAAATATACTGAATATTTCAAAAGTAATATAATAGGGAATCACGTCACAGATTCAGGTTACAGTGTGCCCAGCTTATCTGTGTTTCTAGATTACTGAATAAAAAGGCATGCTGTTGCTTATTTTGAGATTACTGATTCTTGTATTTTTTTTTTTTTAAGCAGTGTGTGAAAAGCTGTTCAAAAGCATTTTGGCTGAACTGTGTTCTGTCAGAAAATAGTTTCATTAAAATATAAATATTTTACTGCAGTATTTCAATTTCCACAAAATAAGAGATGAAATAGAAGTCTGACATAAGATTTCCTTATGTCAAATATTTATTTTTCATGTTGATTACTAGCCCAGTGACTCCAATAGAACATCTCCACTGAAAAACTAGAACTAAGTGCTCTAACGTCTGCTTTTTCTGGGATACTTCCTCGGCTGTAATATGCTGAGTTCTGACACAAAATAATATGAAGTAATATACAGTCTAAAATGCAAAAAATCCTTCACGTATGCAAACTGCATGGCCTGATGCGCTCCTTTTTATTTTCACTCCTCCTTAAGTTGCAAGCTTAAAGTACAGAGCTCGCGGTTCATTTTCCAATTGTCAGCTATCTACCCACAAAACAAGGCATTGGCTAGGCATCATCACATCACTGCTTAATTTTGCAGACAGGCTTCTTGTGTTCATTTTGATTTTGAATATAATACTGTTCATTTTGTTTTCTGAAAGCAATTTTATCATGAAGATGGTATACAGTTAAAGAATGTCAAGGACACCAAGTTTGCTAACATAAGTAATGTGATCTAATATTGCCGTTCTTAACACAAACAATGAGACATGTGACGGCTTCCATTTCACTTCTTACTATAAAGTATGTAGGTAGACATAACACTTTCTATTAAATGAGCCGATGCAGTTGAATTAAATGAACATGCTGTCAGACAAACAATTCTTATCTCAGTCTAACAACATTATATCAAAAGTAAATGTTTCTAGCCTTGTTTTGACACTTCTTTGCCAGAGCTGATGGAGATATTCTGTGCTCAAAAATTTCTTCAGCTTTTGCAGATGGTCTAATGAAAATATTGCCTCTTTCTACAAGCATTTTTGTATACTGGATTTTGGAACATCATGCTTACAACACTACTATGACAAGTATTTGTCAAAACATTGATTCTTTGTTGCTTGATGTCATTGGCTTTAAGTATTAATTTAAAATATATATGATTTTGTGCATAATTGATTAATTTTGGTTCACTATCAGTAAAATACCCATTTTAGTATTTATATCCTCAAAGCAGCATAACACGGAATTTTATTTTCTTAGACCTGGGAAGATTCTTCTTGTGTATGGAAGTCAGGCTTATAGTCCCTTACTGTTTGCACCAGTGAATTACACCATCCTTCCCATTATTAAATATTTCTCGATATAAAACTCTATGACATAATGTAACTAACTTTCAGCGCTTCAATACTGAAATAACTCAGAGTAAAATTCAGAACGCGCCAGGATTTAATCCTGGTGAAAGTTGCCTACTGCATAGCCACAAGGCACTGCACAACCGGTGATAACTACAGGACCTTGTTGTGACTTGCCATGATCAGAGACCTGCAGGAACCTAAGCACAGTGCAGGGAATAAACACAGCCTGTTCTGAAAGAGATGCTCCTGTTAGAGAAAAATTTTGCCATTTCCCTCTGGTTTCTCTCCAGGTCATCCAGTAAGCATTGAAGAATCTCACTGTCAACAAGTGACTTTCTTTTTGGTTTCAGGAGATGGAGACAGCCCCTGCTGATGCCTCTCAGTATCCTGGCGGGGCACTGATTCAACCATGACTCAGAAGGAAACGTGTCACATCATGAGTCACCAGCATCGCTACCCCCAACACCTCTGCTTTAGTAATTTAGGTCTCCCATCTGAGAGCTGACAGTGACCTCAGCTTACCTGTGGTTCCTTGGGGTGGTGAAAGCAACAGATGTCATCACTACAAGGCAAAAATATAGTGCAGACTGTTGATCTGCTACTCTGGAGTTGACATCTGAAGGCCTTTGCACTCTTCTTTTTTTTGTTTTTGATAAGCATGGACAACTGCTCAGGTCTGCAAGAAATTAAAAGGGCAGCAGGGCAGCATTTACAGTCCATTGGTGCCATTATCAGGATAATGATCAATCTTATTTATGTACACTAGACTATGGATATCTAACTATCATCCGCACCTGAAGAAAAATCGGAAAATTGTATAATTTTCTTTATTTTTGTTTTTTAATCTATTTAAAATATTACCACAAGGAAGAACCAGTTCACTTACAAAGAAAACTGGAAATGAAGAAGGTTGGGCCATCCAAGGAAGCAGAACATGCCCAAAGGGAGCTACTCCTAAATACTATCACCTCTTTCAGGGAAGGAATGAATGCAGTAAAAAATCCCTTACTTTGTTTCCATTTTCTAAATCAATATTTCTGATTCGGATAAAGGTTTCAAGTTTTAATGAAGCCAGATGTCTGTCTCTGTGGGTCTGGGACAACAGATGGGTTGTTCTGTATTAATACTGTCTTCGTTGTAAGCCTGAAAAATGAACAAAGGTTGCTGGACAGTTTGGGGAGGGAGAGACCTGTGGCCATGGCGCAACCTTTGTCATACTTTGCTTAATTTAGAATAGGAAAAGAGGGAGAGAAATGGGGAAAAAAGGAAGAGGAACTTTTACTTGTACAAAAGCCTTTCCAATGGGAAAGAGAATGTATTTGCAAAACTTGTTTCCTTCCTTACCTCCCCACTGTCTGAGCTATTCTCTATAGGGTTAGGAGAGATTGTCAATGGGCCCCTCCCCACCTCTCCCGTAACAACACCAGCAGTTTGTCTGTTAGCAGGAGCAATACGACACCATAGCAGATATTAAGACTGTATGTCTACTGGTAAATCAAACAAGGCAGGTAGGGGCTCAAGCCCTGGGTCAGCCCTCCACACCTGGCCCGTGACGCCTGGTGCTCTCTGAGAAATGCCTGGACCTGGTCTGGGGGTAGCATGTCCCCAGCACACATGCTGAATGTGCCCACTCCAGGGCTCTGGAAAGTCAGGCTGGTAAAAGCAAGCTGTGGGGGTGCCAGTCGGCCTCAGAGGCAGGAAAAGGCTCCCTGGCCTGTTCCATTTAGCAGCTTAGTTGCAGCCGGAGATGGTGCAAATGGACAAGATGGCAAGCAGCAGGAGTGAAGAGGAGGACCTCATTCTGTGGTCACAGGTTTGGGTGCTGCCCAGCCCTTCTCAACTTCCTAGTCTTCAAGATTCCCTAACTGGTCCTTTGTGACCAGTATACTCTGATACATCTTTACAGGGTGATTTCTTCAGTACAAGGAAACACTTTAAAACCATCCATTTAAATGTGGAACATCTTGGGTTTATATTGACATATATTTTATATATTTTATTTATTAAAAATAGACGTAATTTATAATATCTATATATATTTATAATATATATATATAGAGAGAGAGAGATATAAAATATATTTTCTGGGAAAACCACACAACTCACTTTCTTGCTTTTTCACCACCTGAGAGCTAGGACTCTTTTTTTTTTTTGATCCTGTGCTAATATTTTTAACAATCATCCCATCTTCTCTCCTGTGGCTACTATACAGTAGCAGACTGTCAAGGAGAAGATACTTCTCTAAAAGCTGATATTTCTGTTAATAAAATATCATAAAACCTTTTTTCCCTTGCATCTTTTACCAGAAGTGGATCATATTCTCCTGAGCGTCTTAAATCTCTTAATTTGAAAAGGCACAAGCCCATTAAGGGCACCTGAAAAATGAGAGCCTGCCATAAGGTGCCATGCAACCTTTGCCTTGTCACTTCAAACCCTATCCTGGGTGCCAAAGAGCAATGACAGCTGATGCCTAGAAGATGGCTGGGGTCAAAGGTCACGATCAGAAGTACTGTGGTGCTAGCATCAGGCATCCTGACAGAATTTAATCTCATGATTAAAAACACCTCGTGTAATCATCGAGTTGCATTGTATAAAACCGAATTTCTGAAACTTCAGCACTTTGGTGACGTGCTTTTACGAGACCTGTCATCAACCCGCCAGCATATAAAGGCTTTTGATTTTCTAATTAAAAGGGTGAATTTATCTTGATTCCCCATATGCTAAGTGAGGTTGATTAGTGAAAGAGATAAGGGATTAAAACTTTAGCTGATTCTAACTAAGTCTAAATTATTCATTGCAAAGAAATTATCTGACTAGTTGGCCTTGTCTTGCTCCTGAGCTGATCAAAACCAGACCTAACCATTTCAATCCCGTAACTATCTTGTAAGTATTGATTATACAGGACAAAACAATTTCAGGAGACATTCTAGACATTGACTGTCCATCAATGCAAGTTAGATAATTCTGGAAAAGTTGGATGGTCTTAAAAGTTTTACTGTATGTCTGAAAAAATATATAGATACATCTTGCACACCATCCAGTGCAACAAACTTGTATATGCATTCTGTGTATCTTGCTAAAAGATAACCCGGTTGTAAAGGAACATGTTTTCAATGAGCAGAGGGCCAGTGAGGCATTCACTACCACATTTCTGTTTCTGCAGAGGTGGGCCTGCGCAGCTTCAGGTTGCAACATGGTGGTCAACACCTTATGGTCTTTTTTCAGGTTTTTCAAGCAGTGCAAGGCTACAACAACCTCTTTTCCTTCTATAAAATCAGCTTTACACCCAGTAATAGCGCTTTCTCTGCCTATGCCATCTCAAAGCGTCCTGCTGCTTTCAAAGGATCAGTCTAGCAAAAGCTTTCTGTACGTCCCTCTGGCATGTACCTAAGAAAGCAGAGTGACATACCAGCTTACTGCAGCGGCAATGGGCCTTGGTTACTGGTGGGATGTGGCCACCACCTGCAGAGCTGGCACCAGCGCCCTCCTGCCTGCTGCCCTGCTGCTCCTGGCTCCCTTTCAGGCTCAGTAGCCACTCGCCAGGTAACACTGCAGGAAAGAAACCCAGAGGAGTGAACGAAGGCTTTTGTAACCCCCAAAACTCCTCTTTGTTGTGGGATAACAGATATCCTGCCAATGTCTATATGCTTAAAGAGCCCCATGCCCCAGCCACCCAAACAGCGGTGCCTGTGATGGGAACGCAGCTATCTACACCTACATCATGGGATGCTCACCAAAACCCTTCATAGTTTGGCACTGATGAGTCGTTAATCCTGGCACAAGCCCTTGCCAGTGGGCAGGGTGCCATGTGAACAGATGAAAAGCAGTGCTGCAGTGCCAGGGATCTGGCCAACTTCATCCCAGAAGGAACAGTGCTGGGGTTGGCGGCATTACACCTGCGAGCTCTTAGTGCCAAAACACTTGGCTAATGATTTTACACTGAGGTTAATATCTCCTGGGCCAAATGGGTAGAGGAGCATGTTCACATCACTGCAGGCCAGAAGTAGATTATTCTGAAAATTTTAAATATATAAAAGTTTAGTGGCTGCATGTGAGAAACTGTTGGATTGAATTTTTAAATGAGCAAAGAGGAAACAAATATTTGCAAGGCTTGGGTGGGGTTTTTGTCTTGTCGAGGGGCTTAAGACTGTTGGGTATTTTGCATTTCAGAGTCATCAGATTAGAAATCCTGTTTCAATTCTTCACACTAGAGGATGACTTGCACGACTGGTGTCTCAATTTTCATCAGGGTCTTGAAGATTCTTTTGCTTTCAAACAAAACATCTACGTAAATGCATTTTTCAAGGAAAAATGCCATCCAGTTTGTTCGTAATTAGAAGGATGTTTCAGGAAACCAAACCTTTTATCTACCTTCTAAACATGAACACCATATTTCTATCTGTCTAGGAAGGTTATTAGAGTTTGAAGCTGAGGTGCATAAAATGCATTTCCAGGAAAGAAAGTGCTGTGTTACTGAGCAAGGCTGCAGTTATTTAGACGGAATCCTCCCGTCGCAGTTCTTTCAGACTGAGGAAGGTGTAAGCAGCAAAATGTCTATGTAAAAGAGCCAACTACAATGGATTCAGTGTCTTCATTCTTTTCTCTTTTTTCCTGTCTCCTTTTGCAAGAGGAAGGAAATAAGAGTGGCCAAAGAGGAGAATCATGTTCCTCTAAGTATTGCATGACCCAGGTTGACAGAGTTGCGTCGAGGTGTCTGTGTGTGTAGCTACTAATAGAAACACCAGACTCTTGTCTAATCCAAGCAGTTTTTCAGCTACTCTCCTCCTCACTGCCAGGACACAGCTTCACGTGCACAACTGTAAGGCTGACCAAGGCAGAGCAGAATGAGAGCCAGGTCACATGGCAGGCAGCATGCTGCTGAGCCTATGGCTGCACTCCAGCTGTCCTTACCTTCCATGGTAAAGAGATTTCATGGCGAATCGTCATGGTTTCACATCCTTGGCCTTGGAGGTGACGTTCCGTGATGTGTCAAGGTTGGAAAGAAGCAGTTGCAGCCCAGGTGGTGTTCCCAGATGCACAAGCTTTTTTGGCATGGTGGAGGATTGCTACAATTCCTGATGTATCAGTGTGCTCTGATGGTGCTGAAGAAATCTGTATACAATCCCTTCCCTCTGAGAGCCGCAAAATAGCTAAAGGCTTGTAAGAATCCTGTCATACAAAAGAGTAAAGAGGAGAAAAAGAAGTCATTAAGACTTCACACTGAGAAGAGAGAGGGAATGCTAAAGAGTGTGACTACCTGGAAGGATCCTTTTTGTTTCAGGGAGCTGGATGGAGACAAGTATAGAGTGCAGAGCTATACCAAACAGTGAACACAAAACAAATAAAAAGACCCAAACAAGTATCAAGGGGATCAAAGTGCTTGCCAAAAGCTGAGACATTGAGAACCATCTAAAAGATAGAGGTTTTATGGGCAAGAATGCCCTTTTCCACTGATGGACCAAATGGAGCTGATGAAATTGTACTTCAAAGGTCACAGGGAGAGAGAGAGAAAGAAAGAACCCTTGATTAGATGAAGAGAGTAACCTAGAAGGGTATCCCAGAAAAAGGGTGAGGAGGTAGGAGGAGGGATGTCATGAGCCATAAAAATTTGCTGACCTAAATCCCAGAGAACACTAAAAAGTTGTAGGGAAATCAAGCAGAGATGTACATGCTAAATTTTTTATGCTGTTTAAAATAAAATTCATTTGAAGGAGTTTAATTCAGAATGAGGGTATCCACAGGATTTGGACTCTGGGACAACACAAGCTTAACTAATAGGATGTATTCAGTCATTATTACTGGTCCCAAGATGTTCACCACAGCTGTACTGGAGCATCCCACACAGAAGTAGTGGATCATGATATACAGACCTACATACCTATACTGATAGGGATCCAGGGAATGAGCTGGAGGGACAAATGACAGAGGCAATGCTGCAGATTACCCAGCCAGGAGAGACTTACAACCATGCAGGTCAGTGCTGGCATTCTGCACACAGCCATGCAGTGAATGTCCTGCAGGGACTTTTGGTTTAGGTTTAGAGACTCCCTAGGCATTTCATGCAAGGTCATAATGTCATTTCAGAAGGCTGACCTAAAATAATTAAATGCTGAATATATGATTTAGAAAGTATTGATGGATGAAAGATGTTCCTTTTATAAGAGATGAAGAGAAAATCACTGCAGATAGATCCTTTGCTTAGGAAAAAAGAAAAATGTTCCTAAAATGCAAGCTGTATGCAAAGTAGCAATATCTCTACGATAGAAATGATCTAAGGAGGTGAATATCTGTGATATTTCTGTCCTTTTGTGCATGAAGTGAATTTAATTTCTCTGGCAATTTGGTTTGGTGTAGGAATAGTGTTTCAATACTTGCATCACTGACATACAATTGTCAGGGAATATCCCCTCTGAAAAAGTTCCCAGTTTAAAATAAACAACTTTTAGGGCTTGAGAGGTAATTCTGCTGGCAGATGAGTGCCAATGCCAGCAATATTTGACAGACAAGAGAAAGCAGAATGTATTTAAAAATATTTTTTGGTTTTAATTATTATTTCTACGTATTTTTTATTCAAGAATTTCAGGGAAGGAATGGTTGTGTGAAAATTGTAACTGGGCATCTCTTATTCTCAAGAAACCCCAAAGAAAAAGAAAGTCACGTGATATGTAGCTGCAGGGATGACTAGCGAGCTTTTATTTTCATCCCAGGAGATGGATTTAGAAAGTAGGATTGACAACTGCTCTGTTTCTCTCCAGAGAACTGTAACAGTACAGTATTCACACACACGACACACATGCATGTGACACAGTCCTTAAAGCACAATTGTTAGTTATTTTCCTTTCTGTGGGTGGGTGAAGCCCCAGCGCTCATAAAATGTCTCTTATAAAGAAGTGAAAGACTGTTTGCCCAGTATAGAGAATACAAATGAGGAATTATTCTAAACTAACTCAATAGCTTTTCTTTTCCCCGAACTGCCATAAAAAGTAAAATACTTGATAATTCTGTAAACAAAAAAATGTATTGCTTGCACTTTTCCAGAGGAATTTGTATAAGTTAGTGCTATATTACACCACAGTGATTTTAACTATAAGTTACAAATGATAAATTCTTTAATGCATAAGAAGATATGATTAAACTTAGAAAAATGCTCAACAGTGAGCTTAGAAATATGTTTTAACACTAGGATTACTCCCTTCCCTCCAACAAAATTTTTATCTGTGGCATTAGGAAGATCTTCTACTGAAACTAGAGGCCAAGACACAGAAGTCACTTCACAGTAGACTTGAAATAAAGTACTTATTTCCTGATAACTAGTGAAAATTTGGTTGACATCCTACATTTCTTTATTTACAGTAGCAACCGATAGTGAAATGAATAGTTGAGGCTGGACGTTTGCAGCAGAGCAACCATCTGGAGAACACAGAGAAAACAGGCTGCCTCTGGGTGTCAGATCTGCCTGGGGAAAGGGCTCAGGCGATCTGTGCCAGGATGTACTGGGAACTGATCTCCCCCGTTCCACAGCAGCTGGCTGTAGCACCAGGAACCTTCCAGGGCAGGCCACGACCTAACAAATTGCAGCCTGGGCTCAGTTAAACATAACTCTTCTACAGGCAATTAGCAACCATAATAATGATAATATCTATAACAACACTGAAACTTGTGTCCCCAAACCCTGCTTATGAACCCCTATGGGAATTGCAAGGGAGTATATAAAACTACTCATGTAAACATTAATTCACTCATGAAGAGTTGAGCCAGCAGCAGTTAATGCCTAGCAATTGGAGTTTCAGTTTCAGCTCAAACCCAGACGATTTTGGCAATGAGTGTCCCACACTGTGCCCCTTTTATTGCTTTAGTGGTTGGACTCCCAGAAGTGATGGCTACAGATATCACTTTAATGGTTGATAGGACAGTAAAATCCCCATCTGCACTAAAGCAGAGATCAACGCCATCTCAGGTATCCCAAAGGCAATGAATGATGACTGACTCATGCACTTCACCCAAAAGAAGGGGGAAGAAGCGCAAAGGCCAAACTTCCTAGTCCTTCACCATGTAGCAAAGCAATGCACAGACTGTGCTCCCAGGGTAGGTCCATTTGATGTTTTGCAGGCAGATGTGAGGCTTCTCCCACAGCTCATCCTCCTTGAAAACAACGTAACTTTGTTAGCCAAGCACAGAGACCTAATTATTAGAGCTTCTTGGGCTAAACAGCTTTTTGTCAGTTTGCAATGTGACTAGTTGTAAAAAACAAAAACCAAACTCCAAACACAGCTATCTACCCTCAGGCCGTGATGCCATGATGGCTCATGCCAGATCTGCACACTGCTGCATCACGGTCCATCCCAGTACGGGCTTGCTGACCCAGCTAGATCTAGTTCACAGTTTTTACTGATTTTCTGTTGACTGCTGAATGATGGACAATGCATGGTCCAGCATGAAGCTAGGCTCTCGATTTGACATAAAGCGTGCTGTTACAAAATTTATCCATTTACATTTTTTTAACCAAATATGAACCAACAGAAGAGAGGCCACAGTATTTTAGAGCCAATATTGGGAACTCTGAAGTCAGATTTATTTTCTGACCAAATCTCAAGTGGTTTCAGTGCCTCAGTGCACCAATAATCTTTTCACTGGATTTGCCTGAGAAATTTCCATAAACGTTCTCAATAAAGAAACACTCAAGGCTGGGTGGGGAAGTTGGAAAAGGTCCAGGGTATACCTGGGCTGACAAAGAAGATGTCTCAGATGTCTCATATTTGTAAACTTTTTTTAAAAAGATCATACATGGCAGCCTTCAGCTAGTATTTTACTTGCATGCTAGTACGGATTGCTAACAGGATATGGCAACCACAACTATTCATCACAAGATCTTTCACCATGCTAACAATGCTGAATATCATAAAGTTCTTGCTCAGGATATTTCATGTTTGAATATAAACTGTGATTTGTCATATCGTTTTTCTCCTTAGGGAACACTTTTCTTGAACTGGAAAAGCCAAGTTAACTGTAGGGCAAGCTTGTCCATCTGCAGTCCTACTCAGCAGCTTTATCCCCGCACCGGAGCTTGAGAGAGGAGACTGTTACATGACTTTTGGCAAGTCACTTCAGCTCTTTTTCATCATCTCCTCCATTCCTGTCTTGTCTCTTTTGACAGTAAACACTCAGGAAAGGACTGTCTCCAGCTATGTATTTATAACAGCAGAACCTTGATCTCTGGAGCTCATAACAGCTCCTTATGCTGGTGAATTTGAAATAAATATGCCTTCATACTAAAAAACCAAACATAACTTAATTAGTATGAAAACAGAGGATGTTAGAACGGCTACTTACATTTTAAGCAGCTAATAACAATGCTCCCAGCACTCTGCCCAGTTGGACAATGATACTGCAGTCTTCTGGCCTCTGGTGGGATGGCAGGCTATTGGCATCTGCTGTAGTCAGAATTCATTTCTTGGGCTCATTAACACTTACTTAGGGGAGAGCACATTTTTGGAAATAGGTCTGACTGTCAAACCTGAAAAACTGTCAAAAAATCAAGAACTAGAACCCAGAACTTTCCAGCCCCCCAGGCTGTTCTCTTCCCCAGCTGACACCTGTCATAAGGGAAACTAATCTATGATTGTTTTCCCAGGCTGCTGGCTATATATTTGGTGATCATTTTTACAAAGCCATTGTAATAATCCTTACTTACTTCCCAGCTTAACTTTTAATTATGACCATCTTAAACACTTGTATGTTTTTATCAACAATGACTGTAGCTTAATGGTAAATACATCATAGTAACTACACCAGTTAGTTCCATGAAAAAGTCATGCTGAAAAGCCCACAACACACAAAATAAACCATAGCCTGTCTTTTGACATGATCACAAGTGCTGTTCCCCAGGGCTCTGTATTGGGGCCTGTTGTATTCAATATCTTTATCAATGATCTGGGCAACTGCAAATTCAGTAAGTTTGCAGGTGACACCAAGTTAGGTAGGACTGTTGATCTGCTTGAGGGTAGGGAGGGTCTACAGAGGGATCTGGACAGGCTAGATTGATGGGCTGAGGCCAGTTGTGTGAGGTTCAACATGGCCAAGTGCCAGGTCCTGCACTTGGGTCACAACAACCCCCTGCAATGCTACAGACTTGGGGAAGAGTATCTGGAAAGATGCCCAGTGGAAAAAGACCTGGGAGTGTTGGTCGACAGCTGACCGAATATAAGAAGCCAGCAGTGTGCTGAGGTGGCCAAGAAGGCTAATGGCATCTTGGCTCATATCAGTAACAGTGTGGCCAGCAGGAGTAGGGAAGTGATCGTCCCCTTAATACTTAGACCTGGTGAAGCTGCACCTGTGTCCAGGTTTGGGCCCCTCACTGCAAGAAGAACATTGAGGTGCTGGAGCGTGTCCAAAGGGCAATGAAGTTGGTGAAGGGTCTGGAGAGCAAGTCTTATGAGAAGCGGCTGAGGAAACTGGGGTTCTTTAGTCTGGAGAAAAGGAGGTTCAGGGGAGACCTTATCACTCTTTACAACTATGTGAAAGGAGGCTGTAGTGAGGTGGGGGTCAGTCTGTTCTCCCAAGTAACAACCAACAGGATGAGACGAAATGGCCGCAAGTTGTGCCAGGGGAGTTTAGGCTGCCTATTAGGAAAAATGTATTCACCAAAAGGGTTGTCAAGCATTGGAAGAGTCTGCCCAGGGATGTGGTGGAGTTCCCATCCCTGGAAGCATTTAAAAGACATGTGTAGATGTGACATTTACAGACATGATTTCAGAGTTAGGTTAACAGTTGGACTCAACAATCTTAAAGGTCTTTTCCAACCGAAACAATTCTATGATTCTGTGATTTAATAGTTTCAAAGGAGAAATGGCACTTCTGACCAGGCAGCTCTCCAACGACCACCAGCAAGAGCACTGCTGACTGCAATCTTGAGAACAAAGATAGGAAGGGTTCACCTCTCACCACTGCTGTAACTTCCATCTCTCCGGGGATACTCTTGCTTGGGAATGTCAGTCAGCACCTACTCTGGCATCAGCTTGTGTTTATCTAATACCTTCTCTCGTCTGGAAAACGTATTTCCATTTGCCATGTTATACTTGTCTTTGTCTTAAGAAATACTTGAAACTGCTGCTATCTCTAATTCTTGATTTATCCTCTCATTTCCTAGCACTCTGGCAGACCTCTTAGTTGCTATACAGCAGCATGAAGCATCTTATTTTTGGAAAATCTACATTTTGTCTTCCCTTTGGGGTCATATTATCTTCCAGAATTGGCAGATTTCTTTTTAAACTTGGTATTTTTTTCCCCCTGGTACTCTGGTATAATTAGCACTAAATCAGACACTGAAGGCACTACAGCAGAAGGCTGAGATAGGGTTTCCTTGATAGTAAAAATATGAGACACTGAGAGAAAGATACTTCCGCTCCCAATATTCCCTCCTGGAAGCTACAAATCCAGCAGATGAGAGGCCATCTGTGTGGATACCTTGTGATGGGTTTTAACACTAAAACAGTAACGTAGCTGCACTTCTAGGGCTTCCCTTGCCAGCAGCCATCCCTGGAAATCCCCTGTAGGAGTGAAAGGATAGATAAGGACAGTGCCATGGAAACAGCTGATCCTTCCCTCACCTTTCCTAAATAAACTAGAAATTGGAGACTACTTAACTTGCAAAAGTCAAACTAACTAATGAAATCCTCTCAAATCTAAGTATTTTGTGCTCCATTTTAGTGTAACAATTAAGAATTACGAGAAAATACAGTAAGAAAATAAGAGGTCTCAGTGCATTTATTCTTTAAAAAATGTTTTAACACCTCGTTGTGGTGAGATCTTCCAATATCAGATTTGGTGTACACTTTGAGACACCTTTATCCTTGTGGTTTAGAAATATTTAAAAAATCAGATAGGCTATATTTATGAAACACAATCTGTTATATTCTTATAGGGTGCAGAGCAGTGCTGTAACCCTACAACTTTCTTCCAAAGAAAGCAGCTGAGACTTTTGAACATCATGCAGCAAGAAAAACATCTGTGAGAAGCTGCCGCTCCCAATTTATGAGTCTCACACAGTTATAAGTTCAGCAGAAACCAGAAACATCTGCCTCCTCCAGATTTAAGTATTTCCCTGTTTTAGCTAATCAAATGTACTCTGCAATCGAGGGGCACTATCTTCCGGTTCAAGCTGTTTCTTCTAAGGGACTTAAACCCTAATTTGAGAAAGAAAAAGACAACTTGTTTCACCACCACTGCAAAGCTGCTAACCCTTGCTCTAGGTGATTGCACTACATCTGTTTTTCCCGAGGAATAATGGGACAATCTGTAGGTGGTAGAAGGAAAGACCCTTGTTGTGCTCCAATGCACTTCTTTGTTCTATTTAAAAACTACTTACAAAGTTGGCTATTCATCAAGTTCTGCCCCCACTCATGATCGAGGATGGTGGTCTTACTATGACTAAATTAATTTTATGTTTTGGTAAAGTGGAACATCAAAACTGTGCCCCGCATATACTCCAGGCAATTAACTTTCCTCCCACTTCTGCCACTGCATTGTCTGTATCTATTGGTGATGCTTTGAATGGAGCCAAAGAGCATCCACAAACTCTCTGGAGCAAAGTGTCAAAAACTGCAGAGACTTTCCAGTAAAAATTCAAAGCCATGACAATAAAGCACTCGGCGATTCCGAGCACATCCGTCTCACTGATGACCTCTCCTAGCCCTCTGTGGGCATCAGCAAAAGCAATAGCCAGCTGGAAATCCAAATGGCCACTAGACGAGTGTCATGACTGCTTCAGAGAATGCACATTAAGGCCCTGGCTTTCACAAAGATGAGGTGGAAGACCATGCTGACTGACTTTAGCAGCACCATATGAATTGCTGACTGCACGGGCCTGCATATGTAATGACCTGCAGGAAAGGTTTTCCGTAATTGCTGCCATCATGTATAAACAGTTCCCTCACCTGAGCTGTCATAGACAAAAGTTCGCAGATTGATTCCTATAGGCATTCTTATATTGATGAAAAACTGGTGTGTATCAGCCTAGTCTGTGAAATAAGGGGAAAAAAGAGAGACCATTGATTAAACAAGATTAAAAATAACAAATGTGTATCTGTAGACAAGACACAAGGAGGTCAAACCATACCAAGGTTCGAAACAGATTAGGAGTGTCCACACATGACTAGTAGTCACTGCATTAAATGGGCTCAGGACACCTGTTCAATTAAACAGGTATAACTATGCGAAACAGGCCTCACCATTACAGAAAAATGTATTGAGCCGAGACTAAAAGTAGCAAATGTATCAACATGTACTTGACAACACATCCTTTTTAGCGGCTTCAAAGGTTATTTTAAAGCATTAAAATGCTAACAGCTTTCACTTTCTTCAAGAAAACAAATGAGGAAGTTGGAGACACACCTACTACAGCCACAGTGACGAAGTTCCTCAACTAAACACAGTTTTAGGCAGAAGGGCAGGTTAGATTTTTTTTAATTAACAGAATTTAAATCACAATTTGCACACGTTATGATTGCTAGTTAGGTTGTTATACTAAGCTAACCAACCTAAGGCAAAAAAAAACTTTTTTTTTTTTTTTTCGGTTCCCTAGCTCTGGTGAACTACAAGGGCTTCTTGTATAAATGTTAATTGATTTGCATATAAACTGTAATATTGTAATGGACAGAGAGATCAGTCCTCGTAGATACAAAGACAACATCAGGTGCTTAGTTTACGTCCGTCATTTAATTGAGTATTGTAAGTCTTAAGTAACTTCTCTTTGGAGAAATATAACAAACAATAGCTTTTGAAAAAGAAACTTAGATCATTAAAAATGAAACATAACAAAGCAAAATATTTATCAATGGATATAAAAGGGCCAATCAGACTATAGAAATACTTACTTAACAACAATAAACTTTAATAAGATTCATTACTGTTTTCAGTCTAAAAGTACTGCCTTTATGTCTGTCAGGTAGCAGAAAGAAATCTTTGATTTTTCAGATTATACAAAAAAATCTCTCCAGAAGTTCATAGATACTTCACTTAAAACAAGATGTCACTTCTTCTGGTGTTTTATAATGTTTGTTTATAGCAAATGCATGAATATTTGAATCACAAAGTAAAGGTTAAAATATTAGAATAATAAAATGCAGTATTTTCCTGGGCAAAGTGTACAGACATTCATTTCATTTACATGGCACCCACATTCAGCATGCAATTGTGCTGCACAAAAAGGCAGTGGAATTAAGAAACTGGTCTCCTAACTTAGATGAAAGAATGTGTTCCTTCATCTTTGAAACAAGTTTATGTTGACAGACATGTAACTGTAGTACTAATGTTTCTAGAAAATATTAGTGTTCAGAAACCTACTGAATTCAGTTAGGAGCTCCAAAATCAAACCTGAGAAGAAAGCACACACTTGAAATTATTGAAAGAAACCCACTATTTCTGGCAAAGTATTATATGCTCATCTGTTTGAATTTTTAATTTTATGATGATTTCCTAAGAAAATTAAGGTAGAAGTACCATAGTTTCTCTTGATGGAGCAGAGAAGCCAGTTTACAAATAAAGTTGGCCTCGATCCTGTAAATACTTGTGCACAGGCTTAGCTTTTGTACCATTGACAGTACCAAAGAATTCAAGGGGATTATTTGCATTTTGTGTTTTGTGCATCTGCATTTGCTATACTTGAACCACTGCTATAACATACATGTTTCCAAGGTTGAAAAATTTAAAAAAAAAAAAAGTTCAGTAGTGTCATCTTGGTAATGCTTTTCTGTTTTAATAAGAGACAAAGTGGATAGCGGGGCCTGCTTGCCTGCTGCTACCTCATTGACAGAAAAGTTATGAGCTTTCACACAATTTATCTAATCAGGACGGTAGTTCCTGACCGAGATCCTCGGCAGGCTAACGCACGGCCCACAACAAGGCCAGGCCGTTCCTTCCACACTCTGTAACACAGGCAGAGCTGACAGGCTGGAGTCACAGGTGACGGGACAGCTCCTCTGGATGCTGGGGCGCTTCCTGAGGAATTGTGGCCGCCCGGGGTAGATCTCCACAGCACCCTTGTGGGATCCTGCCTCCGCAGTGAGAAAAGCAACGGGGAGCCCTCCTGCCCCCAGACCCTGCTCGCCCCCAAACCCCCTGTTTGGCCGCCACGGGACACCCAGCCTGCGCGCCGCCGGGGCTGGGCCTGGCCAGGCCGAACCACCGTCTACCCTCACAAAATGGGGGCCGAGCCGGGGGGCCGTCGCTCGCCGTGTCGGAGCCCGCATACCCAGCCAGCAACGCCTCGGTCAGCGCCGGCGTCTCCGGCCGCCCTAGGCCTGCGGAGCGCGACAGGGCCCGGCAGCCCCGCGGCCTACGTGCCCCGCGACGTGAGCGGCCCCAAGCGCTGGGCCGCGTCTCCCGCGGGAGGCGGAGGGAGCGCAGCCAAGCGAGCCTCACTGCTCCTTCCTCCTCCTCCTCCCTGTCCCCTCAGCCCCTCCACGCCGCTCCGCGCGGGGCCGCTCCGCATCGCGTTGCGCCGGGCTGGGCCGTGCGGCGGCGCTTGCCTCCGCCCCTCGTCGCTGTCTGCTGGGCCGAGCGGCGGCGGGGTCACGGCGGCGGCGGCCGGGTCAGAGGGTAAAGGTTGCTCCCCCAGCATCCTCCGTGCTGGATACTCAGCCATCTTGGATCCGCGGGACAAGAAAATTCATGCGGTGAGTCCGGCCCCGGCCGCCCCCTCCCCGGCCCCCGCCGTCGCTCCAGGCCCCGCTGTCGTCCCGGCCGCGGGCCGATGAGGGAGGGCCGGGCGGCGGCGCGGCCCGCGGCGGGGCCCTGCGGGCCCGGGGCCGTCCCGCCGGGTTTCCGTTTGCTTTTGTCTCTGAGGGGGAGCGGGGGGACGCGCGGCGCCCGAGCCGGGAGCGCAGCCGCAGGCCCGACCCGGCCCGCCGACCCCCGCCCTCCTCCGCGGCCGCGGGCGGGGGCGGCCGCTGGGCGCCGCTCCGGGGCTGGCAGAGGCCGCGGCCCAGTGGAGCCTGGGCCCCGCATCCTCCGTGGCCGCCGCTGGCAGCTCGCCCCGCGGCCCTCTCGGCCCGCCCGGGACGGCTCCTTCCCGCCGCCGCCTTGCCGCCCGCCCTAGACCGGCTCTGGGCCTAACGGCGGCCGCCTCCGCGCTCCCCTCCCGCCCCTTCCCGCCGAGCCCCGCTCCGCGCTTCGGCGGGGGTCGCAGCCGTTTGGCCCCCGCTCGCCGCCTCTTCCTGGGCTCGGCGCCGGGACAGCGAAACCTGCCACCTACGGCCGGTGCTGCTGCCGGTCCCACTCCCGGGCGGTGCCGGGCTGTGCGCCTCGCCAGAGTGGCCTCCACGGCCTGCTCTATCGGCCCCCGGGAAGGCCCGGGGTGAAGAAAGGGGGTGAGACGGGGCACTGCTGGCTGGTTTTCTTTCGAAAAATAGTTTTTTTGCCTGTGCCTTTCCCACTCTGCTCCTGGCGGCGGTTAAGGTCGTGTGTAAACAGATTCTGGTGTTCTCTCAGACGTGTTTCTAAAACAAACTTGAAACGGACTGAGCCGTTTTCCTGAGCGCTGCCCCCGGAGGAGGGAGCCGGCCTTCCCCTGCCCGTGGGGGCGGCGGTTTGAAGCTTTGGCGTGAACCTGTCCCGGGGGGAAACGTGTAGGTGTGAGCTTGGGCAGGAGAGATGGCACGGGATGACAGATTAGGGATGAGGGAAGGACAGTAGCACGGTGGGGAAGGGGACATAAGGCAGTATTTACGCTGTAGTTATCGAGTATGTGTGCTCCTGATCGAAGCGAGGATTTGCTTACACCTATCATGGGTTTAGCATTTCTGTTTTGGGTTGACTTTTTTGTGAAGTTACAGGTAACTTCATTTTAGAGGTTTTGTAATATGAGAAGATGAAAACATGCTTGTGTTAGATGTGGATCAGCAGCTGAAGCTTACATCTGACACAAGCATGTTTTCATTTCTACTGTAAGTCTGTTTTATCGAGGAAAAACTTGTTTCCAGCTTCGTGCTATTTTATCCCCAGCAGAAGAACTTTTTGTGTCTCCTTCTTGTATCTGTACGTGTGTGTGTGACTCAAGTGTGAAGGGAGACATACCTGTGTGCCTGCACGGCTGTAACATCTGGTGCTGGTGACTGGCTGCTAGTCTTAACTCTTCAGCTGGGGGAAGTTTAAGATGATCAAACCCACTGTCACATCAGTTAGTGGAAACCTTAATGTTTCTGGAAACTTGGATATGTTTCAGACTGTTAAGACTTGTAAAGACATGCAAAAGCAAAATAATGATTTAGGTTTATATTGCAAAGGCATCTTTGCTTGGACCTGGAAGAATTGTTGTGTGTGTGATGATGTACTTTGAGTTCTTTTATAGTGGCATGTTAATAGAACACAACTCGCAAGATCCAATTTTATGATCTTGAAGACTATGTATGTGTCCAATGCCTTCACCCCCCTCCCCCAACTTCCACTGTTGTTTATGTTGAGAATTCAGCCAGCATACTAAACTTCAAGGTGTTGACTGCTTCTGATTTTAGGAAGGGATTTGAATACTCGCTATCATGAGCTGACTGACTGGACTTGCAAGTGTATTTCCGTTTCACTTTCAGGAAGCTGTTGATAAAGCTAAGAGTGTAGTAGTAGATAAACCTTGTCTACACGTCTCTTCTAGAAACTTAATATTGCTGTCAAAGTAGTGGTTGTTGTAACTCATTAGTGGGTCAGTTCTACCAACAGATGAAAGCAAAAGCCCTTCGCTAAGAACTGAAAAAAAAAAAAACAACCCTGCAATTTAGAAAAGCTTTTAAAAATGTTTTGCTTATTTTTGTGTTGGTGCAAGGGGTTTGTCTGTTGTGTAGTTTATTGGAAAGTTGTAACCTCATTATAGATTTAAAGCAGTCTTGTATCATAACTGTTTATTCAAAAATATCTTGCACCTCTTTGTTGTTATTGACTCAAGAAGTGAATAGAATTTAAAAATACACCATAGTTAAATTAAAATAGAGGTTTCTTGCGTCTGGCTTTCTGACTTGATCTGGAAACTTCAGAGAAACATCAAATTGATTGTTATGAGGTAGTATAGAAAGTGCACCTAAGCTTCCAAGTACAGAATTTTGTTCTAAAGGAAGCAGATCCTTGAATTCAACTTTTTAAAAATTATGTCTTCTCTTAAAGCTACAACATACTTGAATACAGATCTTTTTTAAAGGTATCTTAAAATATGTGTTCTTAAACAATAAAAAACCCCCTTAAATTCTTGGCAGAATACTTGCCATATTTGCTGTGTGTGTTTCTAAATGTTAGCTTAGATGGAAGCTTTGTGCTTGTTTATATAGAGGTGCAGTACCATAGTAAGTCAAAACTAATTTCTTTGCCAGAGATTTAAATGATTGCTCTCGAAGTGATACAGTCTTTCTCATTTTTAAAAATTAATATTAATATACTGTGTACGTGAATTACAGTGCTTGTTTTCAAAAGCCAAGAAGTTCAAGTTAGGTTAACTTTGCTTCATCTGGGCTTTTGAGGTATAAATAAATAAAAAATTGTATGTAAACATTCTTCTACACAACAGAGATTTGCTAATATTTTTGCTTTAAATGTATCCTTATGTCTCAGATACACTGTAGTGAGTAATTCAAAACAAACTATTTCAGTTGTGCTTCCTGAATAGGGTTGGCTTTTTTTTTTAATTTCCTAATGTGCTTTAGCACCTAAGTTCTGTATTTGTGTGTGTGGCATTGGTCTCCTGACCCAAGTTCCTGTAAAAACATATGAAAAACTGTAAGTTTCTAGGTAGTCTCATTGACTTAAAAGCAGCTGCATGCATGTTGACAGTTAACTTTGTGCGTGAGAGTTTTCAGGACGGATGCTGCATGTTGACAGCTAACTCTGCTTTTATTGAGCATTATAACAGTGTAGGAAGAATTGTGTCAAATGAAATTATTGCACAGTAGAATGTTTAAAATTGTCCTTATGGAATTGTTTTGTTTTTAGAGATGATGTGTGTGTGCTAAACATGGTCTGTGCTAATCAGTAAGAGATTTCTACGTAGGATTTAAAATATTTTTGTGTTTCTATCAGCAAAAATAATAAAGAAAACCCTCAAACATAAAGTGTTCAGATTGCTTTTAATTTATATTTTATCTTTTATTTACATACTCTGCTGAAAATTGAATGTGTTGTGGTAGTGTGTACTAGCTGAGCTTCTGGTCTGGTTGTATAATAGCAAGCAAATCAAGGTGTAAATGATCCTTGCCCAAAGAGGTTACTGAACTTCTTGTCTTGAGGTAGCATTGGTTATAGTAGTGCTACAGAAAAGCATGCATTATTTTTGACTTGTGATTTGCTTGCTCTGCTGTCTGACTGCTCTTTACACTGCTGATACGTTTAATTTCACATCTCTCTGTATTTCCTAATTAGAATTATGCTGGTAGGTTAAAACTTGATTATGATTGAGACTTTTTCCAGACACATCCTTCTCTTGTTGAATTGCAATGCAAGAACTGTTGATCAGAAATTCATTAGTAAGTAAATCATTGTTTCCTCCTGTTTTCTTTTTGATTTGGGATAATTTGGTGAGGAGTATTTTTAAGTGTCATCTTGTACCCTCGGTTGCTCAGGATTCTTTTTGGTTGCAGTGAGTAGTTTAATGAACTTCTGAAGCATTTTCAGAGTTCTGCCTTCAAATTTTTTTATGCATTTGAGATCAATGATGGTTGAGTATAGTTAGCAGAGGCCAGGTTATTTGTAAAAAGGTATAGTTTATTTAAAATGAAAAGTAGTATAAAATGCTGGTGTGTTTGTGGGAAGTAAAATATAAACTCCTACTTTGTATTACTCTCCCTGAGGAGACAGTAATCCAGTGGATTCAGCATGAGCATAACAGTTGGAGCACACTTTCTGTCTTTCTGAGTTCCTACTGAAGTGATGGATGTCTCTGGGTAAGTCATTTAGCCAATTTATAGCCAAGTTGTAGTCTGTGGTAAAAGGATAATTTCCTGTGTTTTACTTGCATGGTTCAAGGCTTCTGTGGAACTAGATACCACTAATAGTTAACGTATATTATTAGAGAAAGCAATGTTAAAAACCCCAAAATGGTCCTGTACCAAATTCAGTAAGTCACAGTTGTATTAGTTGCCCTTATGTGTTTCAAAATTGAATGGCCACAACGTTTTCATTACAATTTAAATATGTGTGTATTTGAGAATAATAGCAAGGAGTTTCCAGGCACCAAAAAAGAAGCAGTATGACTAATTACATTAAACAATTGCTAACTATTTTAAATTGTAAACTGTAAATATTTAGATTTGTAGGCAACTTCTTGGCAAACAAGTTTTTCTAGGGCTACCTTTGTAACACAGGCAATGATAATGTAATATCATATGTTATGTTTTCTGTCTAGAGATTGTAGGAAGATGCCTGTCCTAGAGCAAAATAAGTAACTAATGCTTGTGTCAGTGGACTGCGTACTTGTCATACAGTCTATATGACTGCATGAGTGTTTTCTTCAAGCTTTACTGCAATAGTACTTTTCCCCTTACAGCCTACTAAAACCTTGCATTGTTTAAAGTAGACTGACTATTCTTTGTAACTATTTTTAACACTTTTTTTTTCTAATTGTGAAAAATGTTCTTGCAAAGGAAGTGTTGCCAGAGAATTATAATGATGGAAAAAAGGTCTGCCAACCTTCCTTCTGTTACTCTGCTGTGCAGGGACTTGTTCAGGTATACGCTTGGAGTCTTCCACCATTCAGTAGTAATGCAGTTTGTGAGAAAGTACTTGTTACATGTAAATATGTTTTTTAAAGAAAATTATAAAGCAGGAAAATATCTGTGAAGCGGGTATTTTATGTAATGACTGAGTAGGCTAAAAAAAAATGTATATGATAAGGTCTTTTCTCTTCTTGAGAGTTTATACCATGCTTTGTGGTGTGGAGAAGTGGAAATCTGAAAGGCTTTAAAAAAGAGATCGGAGCTGTACACAGTACCAACTTTTGAAAGACTGAAGAGATGATGAGCAATTCTAAACATTAAAAGAATGTTGCAGTATCATTGTCCACCTGTAAATCTTTTTATGAGATATCTAACTACATTGCAACAAATTAATTACTGTTCTTGATACTTCACTGTGTGGTGTACCTTTTTTCAACATGTCAAAAGCATCATAAAGTAGAAAGGTACCTTATGCTGAAATCTTAGTTTGTTGGCTTATATACTGGATGAGGACACACATTTCTAGTAAGTTGATTCTTCAAGATCAAATTGATTAAGAGCAGCATTATACATGAGAAATAAGTCAGTGTCTCTTTACTTCATGGCAGAAGTTTAAGTAAATTCAGGCTCCTGTGCTATTGTGACGTAGAGTTAATTTTTTTTTTAAACTTTTTGTCAGTTTTCAGGGTATGTTTTGAGCAATAAATACATTATTTGTTTTCCCCCTAATTCATGGAAGTTCAGTTATATAAGGACATGTATACTGTGGGACATCTATGATGAAATAGCAAGTATTCCGAATTTCTTGGAAGGTTAAAATGTAGTTTTCAAGAGGTGGGTGCTCTTCTGAGCTTTTCTTATCTCAGGTAGGTGTGTATTGTGACTACCAGCAGTATATGCTTGATAGGAAGTAGTATTTTCTTAAAGGTTTAATTAGGAGTTTTCAAACTGTCTATTAGCTGTGACCCTACTCTTTTATTTGTCTCCAAAAGACACATAACTTTAATGACTTTTTTTTTACTAAAGCATCTGGCTGTTCTTTTAGAGTCCTAACTATAGATTCAATTTCAGGCATCCCTTTCTTAAATATGCTACTAGACTGAACTAATTTTTATAGCAACAGTTCAACAAGTCTTGAAAACGAATGACTAAGTGCAGGCCTTGTTGGCAACCAGGAGGGATTTGCTGAGAGCAGGAGTCTTTAACTGCCCCTTAAACTGCAGCATGTGTGTATTCAAGCACATGACTGGTGGACTTCTCTATAGTAGTGAATACTTTCATCTGAAGAGTCCAATTTTTTAAAAAAAAACATCTTGAGAGGTGTATTTTAAAACTCTGTAGACTAAGTGTAGTCCACAGGCCATGCTGTTAATATACTAAGGGAAGAGCCTAAAGAGAAATAAGAGGCTGCAAATGAATAAACAGTGGTCATGAAATCTGTCAATAGTAGGATGTGCTTAATGGCTTGTTTTATATCTGTAGCTGCAAGAAGTAGGGGAAGCAATATTGATAAATTCGTGTTGGGTTATTTTCAAGAACAGTGTGATGCATGGCAACAAAATTTGCTGTAATTTTTTTAAAAGGCAGTAAAAGTTAGACAAATGATGGAAATCAGGGATGGTGAGGGAGGAGCATAGTTTGATCTAGACAAATATATGCAGAGTTCATTCTGCAGTATCTAGTGCTGTTCAAAGAGAGCAAACATCTGGGAAGCTTTGATTCAGTTTTTCTTAGGAGTTATGATTTATGAAGCTCGTTTGGCTTATCTGTCCCTCCCCCTCATTGAGTGTTTATACATAGTTTAATTTTTTATATATACATATATGTCAGGTATATATAGGTAACCCAACTTTTGAGTTAACTCAAAAGTTAAGCATTTAATTTATACTTATATATGGAAATTTAAAATGAATTAGAGAAATTAAGACTAAAATTGTGGTCCTATAAGCCTCATAAAATTGTGTCTAGGTAGGGGATAGAAGTCCAAATTAGTGCACTCTCTTGGAAAAGGGATAGTCAGACCTGAAGTAGTATGTGTTCTGTAGTTTGGCAGTTTGTCAGGCAGTATGTGAACACATGTGGACTTCCATGGGGAGGCAGTTATGAAGAGATGTGGAAAAGAAGAAAGTTGAGGGTTATCATGGTGTGAGAGAAGTATTAAGAAACAAAAGAACAATCTGTAAGAAACTAGTTTGTATTAGTTCCGCTGCTCATAGAAAAGAATATGTCTGTATTTATGATTAGTAGTGTGTTTGTGGGGGTTTTTTTAATGAATGCAAATTAACTTTCCTAGTCTCAGATAGTTGAGTATTTTTTGGGATTGGCAGGAGAGAACTCATAATCTGAATCAGACCTAATATTCTACTCCAACTGAGCAATTGTTCTTTGTGCACATTGATGAAACTGTCTATGGCTCTGCAACAGATTCCAGTGCGGTACTTAATTTTGTAATGTGCTTCTAAAAATAAGTGTATAGTCTTATGTAACATTTCTCATATTGTTAGCACCTAGAGGTTTCATCCTCACTGGTATGAAGTGGAGCACATCCTACATAATTTTTGATTGTGGGTATTTACTTCGGAAATGTTTTCCCTGTCAGTGTCTGTGGCCAGACAGTAACTTTGCTTGTGTTGTAGGAATACCTAATATCTTGTTTGCACCGCTAGCTGTGTTACTCCTCTGCATTCTCAGAGTTTTACAGTATTATTTTGGCATATCTGAGTGAGACAACAGTTTTAAAGTACTATAGTACAGTGGATGTTCGTGTCCCGAATTTAAAGAAGCCCAGGGGATTCCTGCTTGCAGGTATGTGCATCTTCTCAGAGACCTATCGCATAATCTGGCTCTGCACTGTTCTGAAAGTCTGAGGATGCTGCAGATGTGAAAAGGAGAGGTTAATCCTATTAATGTAACTTTGGAAACTCAAAATATGCTCGAAAATGAACCTCACTTTCAGTGACGTTTATGATCAAATTATACTATTCTGTTAGCTGTTGTACACCTCTTGCCATAGTCTTAGCAATGTTTTGATCTCTTTAATGTGACTTTTCTGATGCTTTTTGAATTCAGGCTGCAAATAACATGTTAAATTCAGTGATAGAACTCATCATGTCTTGGTGATAGGATGACACCTGTACAGAACAAACTTGTCATATGTAAATAATTTAAGGGACAGGAATTGATTTATCAAGAATCATAGCTTTATTACAGAGTAACTGGGTTCTCATTTTTTCACCAGTTTTTGAAGTAGGAGCTATATTTTTATGTTAGGAGCACAGCTGAAATTTGAGTAGAGGGTTGAAAATCGAAAGCTTCAAAATCTGAGGCCAAAACGGAGACATCCATTGTTTGTTCTATTACTGTCCTTATGCGAGTTAGTTTTCTATAGTGTTGTTTACTGACATCCCAAGTGCTTCATTTTACAAGGTCCTCTTTCCCTGAGGGACCCTGTTATTCACTGAAGAGTGAATTCAAAGGGATCTGAGGTTTAGAGAAATAGATACTTGTAAAACTAAACAAACATCTCTTCATGACGTCTCAGCTTTAAGAAAAAAGTGAAATTTTTTAGGTGTTTATAATGATTATTTTATCTGAACAATTCAAAATATTTAATTCCTAGCAGTGTCTAGGTCAGGTGTCCAGAACTTTGGGGCAAGGGAAGTACTGTCAGCCCTTAGACCTCCTTGACAATGATGGAGGTCATCCTGAAAGACTGGAAAATTTGTAAATCTTGGTATTTATGACACCAGAATCCCATGCTTCAGTATGGGGGTTACTTGGCAAAGTATGGGTTACCTTTGTCCTTCCTGAGGCCAAGCAGCACATATACACATTCAGATAGGTAGATATGTGCCATTTCTACATGGATAGGTTTAGTTTCTAGGTTGGGCTCAGGTTGTTCAGTGGGAGAGTGGGCAGTGACAGTAGGTGACAGCAGCCTGTTGTAAGGCCCGTCATCCTGTGCGTTCTCCCTTTGGTTGTGGATCTTAAGAAACCCTCTTGACCCAGCTTGTGTATTTAGAGGGTGAAAAAGCACAAAGCACCATACCACCATTCCTGGAGGCCTGTGGGTACCATCCGCTTATCCTGGTGATGGGGAGACATTCCCTTCTATTCTTAGGGAACTGCTGAGTATGCCTGTGAGGGGAAGGAGCAGGATGTCAACACAAAATCATTGTTTCTCAGCTGTACCTTGTGAATAGTGATGTTTTGCATTTTTCTCAGTTCTGGGCTCTCCAAACAGCCCTGGGACACAGTTGGAGCACTGTGGCTTGGGGAAGCAGGGGGAAGAACATCTGTCTGCTGGCACTGAGACACTCCTGAGTGCCATGTTCTTTTCATAGAGAGGCCAGGACTGTGCACTAGCCATGGTGGAGCAGGCATGCACCTCTGCTGGGCAAGGAGCAGGAGGGCAAGGGTTGGGGAAGCATCCCAGAGAGGAAGAGCCTGTGCAGGCCAGGCCATGCTCTGTGCCTGGTGTGTCAGCCTGGGCCTACCCTGTCAGTTAATTCTGTGTTTGTAGAAGAGAAATGCAATGTTTTTATAGTAAATACGTTCCTCTGTTCTGATTGGTATTGTTTCCTCTTTTTCTAGAGTAGTAATCTAGGGAGCCAAATGCAAGAATAACACCTCGGTTGTGTATTTCAGCATTTATGTGCCTGGTCTTTTTTTAAGAGTCTGTCCCAGAGTTTCCTCACCACTGCCATCTGTCATCTGTCTGTCCCTTGGTAAGAGAAGACTGCTAAGGTCGAGGAGGCCCTGGCGGTTGTTATTTTATCACTGACTCTTCTTGGCCTGGTTTGAGCAGGGCTGTGTCAGGAAAATGTTAGTATCACTAGGTTCACAAGAGGTTGTTAGAAGAGGGAGGTTTTGTGAAAATAATTTCCTATTTATTTTTGTGTAAAGAGTTAGTGTATGCTTTTTACTTTAAATGCTTAATGTCCTGTTAATTTAATTTTGTGAAGTTAGTGTGTTTATCCTGCAATCTTTGTATAACTTGCTAATTATGGGAAGTTTTAGATTTTTGTGGAAGAAGGTGTATCCCCCCTTTCCTCTCTAAGTAGAACTCTGAAATTTCATGTCAAGTTCATTCAATGTCTGCCTTTTTGACTTGCACTTGCAATTTATAGAATGAATGGATAGACTTTTCATTGACTAATGTGTGGTCAGAATGGGCTCATATTCCTCTAATGTTGCCCTTGCTATGGCACTCTATAAAATTGTGTGGGTATGTTTTGATCCTTCTCAGGTATGGATATTTTGGTTGTGAACATGTTTTCTGTGAAAACTCTTAGTCACTAATAATTGTAGTGACACTTTAAAATATCTATTACTGTTTCTAATGGAAAGGAAAAAAGTGTATAAAACCACAAGAGAATGACAGCTTTTGCTTAGAAGGTAAGCTTCTGAAATTGTTACGCGTGAAGAGCATTTAAAATAATCCAGTTGTCAGTGTTAAACTCTAATACTGAAACAGGAAAAAAAAGTGAAAATGGTCTTGCCTAATCAGTTGCCCTCACGCTTTGTAGTGTCAAACCCAGAAGACATACAAAGTTCTGCATTGGTTAACAACTCAAATTTCCCTTTGGTGGTGTGTTTTTCTCTCTGAATGCAGCTACCATGGTTCTGCCCACATTATCCTGTTTTCCTCTCCATCTTTTTCCTTTTCTCTCCTCTCAAGATCCAGTCATTTTTCTTTCAGAGGCGACAGTCCAGCAGTATTAGGGTAAGGGTGCTATCTTGGAACAAGATGGACAGCTGCTAATACAGCAGGTTTGGTTTGGGTTCCACAGCAAGGTCTTGTCATCACTGGAAACCTCACCGTCCTGCTCCTGTCAGCAGTCTGACCTCTGTGGATGCTGTTAAAATGGCAAAATAAAACCAACAAAAATTCAGAATTACAAATTACTAGATTATTAATGGAAATACATCCCTTGAGTAAGAATGAGACTCCTAGTGACACCTTGTAATTTACACATCTGTAATTTAAATTTGGGGTAGATATGTGAAGTGATAGCAATAAAAATCTATGCAACACTGCTGACATGGTCATATCCCCCACATATTCATTTTGTAATATTTCCTTTACATTTTTTGTAATATCAAATATGCTTTGACATTTTAGCTATTAAAAGTTTATATTTTTTTCACTTAGCACAAGAAGCTTTGAACTGGGTTACTATATAAGTTTAGAGAGGAGCGGTTGTATTCCATCAAGTGATGAAGGCATTCCCTATGTTAGTATAGGCACATGATGCTGTGAAGTGTTACCTGAAGATGGGGTTTTAGATAAATGCAGAACACTTTAGCTAGCCTTTTTTGTCTCCTGTGCTCCCAGAATGCCTCCTTTTTCTACCTTATGTATTATTATGGTTTGCGTTTTTTTTTGTCCTTGTACTTTTCTTACACAATCTATTCTTTTCACTTGGTTTCTTGGCTTCTCCAGCAATTTTAATATTGAAAAGTGAAGTTTTAGATTACTTCATTGTTTTTCCTGATGCTTGATCTTTGTATTGCCATGTCATAAACTCATCTCTTTCAGTTCATAAACTGGGCGGGATGTACGTCACTGTTTATATGAGCATTTGAAATTTTATTAGAAACCCGTCCCTCAGTCAGTACATAAACACCTGCTTCAGTGACTGTTAAAATTGCAAACTCAAGGCAATCTGAATTGAAGAAATGCTGGAGTTAAGGTTTTCTTTCCTATCTTAAGTCAGGTTCCATCTGCGTGTCACTGTTACAGTTTTTTGATAAAATGGTGTTTTTTTCCCAGAGGATTCTGGCCTCATTTGTTAGGCAGGATGCATGGTATTCACTCACTGAGGTTTTTCTTCTTTAATCCCATTGTTCAGATCATGCTATCCAAAATTATAAATAAATTCTGGATTAATGTTTTCTCCCCAATTTCTTCATTACAGTTTTGTGAAAGTACTTTATAGTATGTGTTTGAAAAAGTTACATGTTAACATTGCCTCGCTGAGGTGACAGCCATACATTACAAATAGAGAAACTGGCTTAATAGTTCATAACAGTAAGACCTTTCATTTAATTTGCAGCTGTGAATGGTTAATGCTTCTGCACAGACTCTTGAAATATTTCAAGGAGAAAGCATTTGTGAAAATCTTTGTGGGGCTTGCCCAGAATTATTGGAAAAAAAAAAAAAAAGCTAACCTTAAGAGAGAGACATAAAAATCAGTTTACATATGTGACAATAAACATCCTAGCTAGACACATTGTTTTCTTTTTATAGTCTCTGTGCCATTAATTAGAAGAGGATAGAGGTACATCTTGACAGTGGTCCCTGGTCCATTGGCTGTACACAAAAAGAATGAGGAAGTCCAGAAATGGTGGGTCCAGGGTCTGAAGCTCTGCATGCTGTTACAGCTGGGTGTTTGGGGCTCTCCACTTTCGTATCAGTGTCCTACACATCTGACTTTTTCTGTTCCTGTTCTGAGCTCTTAATTCCTCTTGTGGCTTGCGCCTACCCATGTCCTAGCTATCCTCCTGACAGCATCCAACTGTTTTTAAAGAGAATTAAAGTATTTCTTAGTCCTAGGGTGAAGCATCCTTAGGTATCCTGCAGCTAGGCTTACATCCACACCATTGCACAGAGGTCTCGTGCAAGAAGGTAAAACGTGTTGTAGATCAGCAGAGAGAAGTTGTGAAATTCTGTACAATTTCAGTGTAGCGTGTGAGCTGGGTGGTGTTGCGGAGCCTTACAGCTGAAGCAAACTTGAGCAGGTCTTACTTGTGATGGTATATGGTGCCTTCCTAAGACAAGAACATGCCGTGCTTGTCAGTGTTGCAGTGTTCAAATGCTGGAACGTCCCCATAGACTAGACTTTTCTGAATGTTTTTAAACAGCTGAAAACATTTTAATGATTGAATTATCTTAGATAATTTAAAAAAAAGAATCTGATAAGTTCAGCCTGAAAAATGTTTAAAGGAGATATTTGGGCATAAAATGTGTTGATTTGGCCAAGTGAATGAATATGGGGTCTTAAAAGCAGTGACTAAGATTATCCAACGCGGTCTTACTGCCTGTGCTGTCTGTAACAATGTAAGTTGCTCTTAAAAGTAAAACTGAATCTGTATGTTTTTATAGCTTTTCCTTCTTCCAAAGTAGTGCATTTGAGGGCAATTTTAAACAAGGCCCAGATTAAAGTGCGTTTCATGTGCATGCAATTTATTGTACTGTTCTCTGAATATGGAGTATAAGAAGAGCTATAGAAAATTGTTAGTGTAGAAGTGTTGGATAAATCTCAAATTAAAGGATTGTTTTCAGAATTCCTAACTTTAAAACATGGTACTGTTTTCAAAGTGAGTTATCTGCCCAAGATTTCTTTGGAAAATGGCACTGGAGTTAAATGCTTAGAAAAAGTACTTTCACGTGCTGGATTTTTTTGTTTGTTTTCTGAAAAGAAGCTTCACTTGAGGAGAGAATTTGTATCCATAGGAAGATTACTGACATTTATGAAAATAGATTGGAAAGCTGGACTTAGCTGGAACTTTGTAGTTAAGGTATGACTACCATTGCTACATTAGAAAAATTGTTTCTGTTGCAAGTGAAGATACTCTAGTATCAGAAGATACTTAGTTGTAAGAGTATAGGAGGATTATGTAATGAGGAAAAAAGTGAGGTAATTAAAAGAGAAAGTGTTTGTTACGAGAGGAGTGCATGTTCTCAGGTGAGGTGAAGGTTTTAGTTTTATTTGGTGTGTTCACCGATGTTAACTATCGTGAAAATAGTACAGGCGTCTATTCAAATAATATATGACTCATTTTCTCCTTTTTATTTTTTACAAGTGGGACAGTTAGTACCCAGACTCAGCTATAAATCTTGGGGTCTCAAATTAAGATCCAGCTTTATCTCACATATCTTTCTCTACTTCATTTTAATGCTTGAGGTGAAATTTCTCTCTTCTGACTTCAGCTGGCTAAAAGGTAGGCATCTAGGCCTTTGGAAGTCCAGGGAAAGAAATGGAAGAACTTCTTATGTATCCTTGAAAAACCATACATATACTGGAAATGAGCACTGTTCTCTGAATGAATAAGGTGTAACTGAACAGACTGCGTGTGTTAATGTGTATAGCAGATCATGCAGTTAGTGTAAGTGCTGCTGTACCTTTTTCCTTCTTTTCAGACTGTACTTGTGGCAATACACGTACAGCGAATATATAAGTTGTGCAAATATGCTGCAGATAATGAACAAACAGTAATTTTCACTAGGATGGACTTAGAATGTGTAACCGTGACATTGTGAGTTGCTGGAGTACAACTTTCC
The DNA here is from genome assembly GCA_009769605.1 of Bucorvus abyssinicus. Classification (NCBI taxonomy): domain Eukaryota; kingdom Metazoa; phylum Chordata; class Aves; order Bucerotiformes; family Bucorvidae; genus Bucorvus; species Bucorvus abyssinicus. The sequence continues at coordinate 38,775,464 of CM020025.1, forward strand.
CCCCTTTATGCTTCAATTTCCAGGTAGAGATATTTTTTTCTTGTTTTGCAGGTCATGTTTTCTGCTTGTAACCCAGGACTTCAGTAAAAATCTTCCTATATAAATAGGCAGTAGTGATGATAGACCTGTGCTGAAGCATAAGAACCTAAATAAGCCTTTTATCACTATAGCATTTGTAATATAATGTATTAATAATTGTGAAACCTTTGAATAGTTAAAAAAACCCCCCCAAACCCACAACAAAAAAACCCCTAGCATGCAACGATGTGTAGTCAGTAGAATCCCTATGGGATTATGCATTTTTTTTGAAGACTGCCTCCATGTGCCTGTGTGAGTAGTGTTTATTGAGATCACAAATGAGAATGTGGTTAGCATTTCCTGTAAGAGATCAGTTCTGGGCTCATACTTTCTTCTCCCCACTCTGTCAGGCCTGTGTTGTGGTGCTCGTCCTTCTCAGTGAAGGGCCTGTGTCGAATTATGGTTTGTTTACTGGCTCTTCGCTGGCTTCTTACTGCCCGATCCTCAGGCACACTGCCTCTGGGATCTTTCCTCTTAAACCTTCTTGGTCTGGGAAAACCAGAGTCTGGGTTTATAAAATGTATTTAGATTCTTTTGACTGAAAAGGGTGATAATTTTTTTAATGTGTAATTCTATAATGACTTGTAGTGTTAGTGCAGAGGTTTGTTAATTGTGCGGACTCTTAATGTGTGCTTGCCTGTTCAGATGCATATGAAAATCAGTCAGTTTTGACTAAAAATACATTTGTTAGTTTTGTGCTTATTTTTAGAGAATTGGAACAGTATAAAGTGGATTAGATGTAGAATATACAGAATAAAAAGTTTGTGAGCTGAATAATTTTTGCTCAGTTAAATGACTCAGTGTCCTCTAGTTTTGCACTTCTCTGTAGATCTATTTGTAGAAAGCACTTACTGGGCCACCATGCTAATGGTATGAAGCTAGCCCAAGGTACTGGCCTTGCTTATAGAAACCTCCTTAAAATATGAGGTAGTTGTCTTGTCACCAATTCCTGTGTCCTATCAAAGTTCTAAATCAGGCTACATTGCCTTTCAGTATTTTTAATTTTTTTTTTAATTGATGCTTTGTCTCTCTATGTCAAGTATGTAACATACTCCAGAATCACTGAGTTTTAGTACTGTTAAAATTTCCTTGATGATGTGTTTCTTCTTTAAATTGGCTTTTAGATATTACAACTGTAGAAATATGCTTGGTATTGATGGACTTACTATAAACATTTGCTGTGAAAACTTTTTTTTAAAAAAAATTCTGGCACAGTAAGAAATGTAGTGGTAAAAATCTAATTTTCTGGAAAGAGGTAGATATAGAAATGGTTAAAGGAGCCTCCCTTAGGGCAGCAGGAGTATATTACTCCCATATACATCGTGTATATCATGTTAATCATGATGCACTTCAGAGTAGTAAACTACTGAAACAATTTCTTTCATTTACGCTTTTATCTTGGGGTGTTGTGTCATAATTTAGGAATGCATTAGTCTGGAAGAAAAGTATGAGTGGGTTAATTTTATTTAACTGAAAACTTTTTCTTAAAGGTTTTTTTACACTGGAACCATACTAAATGACATTAAATAGTAACTATGCCAATTAGAAAAGATTATGATCTTTCATACTTTAGTTAAACTTCTAACTTATATTTCGTGTGGTTTTGAAGATTCTTGAGGGGTCAATTCTTTTAAACAGTGAATTTTTTTTCATGTTAAGCATCAGCCTTGCTGGATTTAATTTCAGTATTAAAACCTATAGTTTCTCAATATTGTAGATAATAGATTTAATAGTGAAGGTGATTCTTTTTTTTTCTTCATCCTATTGCAGAGAAATCTAAAGGTGTCTGAAATTTTTCTGGTTTTTTATTTCTGTAGTGAAAAGTATATTTTCGCTCTTGATTTGCAAACAGGAGTTGCAATCTCCAAACTGATATGCCATCAGGTATATATTAAAAAATTGGGCAATCATTTTGACATATAGTTTCGTTTTGAGGGATAATATAACTTGAGATTGTGGCTTTGCTACATTTTGCATTCTTGCTGAATTTAGTAAACACTTGTCCAGTGAACTTGTTTCTTACAGAACCTTGTTAGGGGAAAAGTAAAATTTAGGATTGCATATTGAAAGGTGCCTCAAAACATCTCAAACCCACAGCATAACTTTCATTAAACAGTTCAAGTTTTTATCCTGAGAAGCAGAAAATCATACCACTGCAGTGTAATATGGTACAGAGAAATGCCTGTGATATCACAAGCTATTGCAGAGGGCTCTAATCCTGACCTCAAGATCAGAATGGTGAGTAAAGGAAATACTGAAATTAAAAGCATGATATCCACTTAAAAATACCTTTAGCTCATGTCCAGGAAGGAGACTGACAGTACTGTCTTCTATTTGTTTCAAAGCACAGGTTTGTTAAGCAAAGATTTTGGATTATTGGGATGCTTAAAACTACCTGATGGATTTCCTAAGTAATGTCTCTGTTAACACTCTATATAAATAATGACGTTACTTAGGCATTAAGTCTAACTTTTCTCAGTTGGCTCAAAGGCCTTCTCATAGGTTTGTTATGGAAAATAAATGTCCAGATCCAGGGATTCCCCTGCTGTGGCTGAGTTAGGAGGGGGACAGCTGATTCTGAATCTTCTATCTTGGAGATCAGTGTCCTGGAAGGTACTGGTATTTGATGAACAGATACCATACAAGACTCTAGGAGGGTGTCCCCTGAAATGCTGTTTAAGGGTTTATAAAGCAAAAGTCATTAACTGTTCTTCATTTATATGATTTCTCTGATTCCTTGCAGCTGGTCTTGCAGCTCACCGTTCCAACGGCATAGAGGAATAAGCTGCGTCTCCTAGAATTAGTTTTGCTTTTCTACCTTTCTTGGAAATACCAATGTTACCATTCATAGCCTGCAAAAGGTGTTTTGTATAGGAAGTGAAAAGCATGGAGAGAAGATTTTAGGAAAAGTATGGGAATATAAAAAGCAATGAAGGTCTTAGACAGTGTGGGCTGTTCAGGGCAGTCACATGTTTTTGTCTCTTGGAAGCAAGACACAAGCTGTTTATGAAAGGTGCTGGTTTCCCCTAGAAAGAGATTAGGGAAGAATAATCTATACCTATTCTGCGTTACTTCTGTGGTGTCAGCCTTCTGAGTGAAATGTCAACTGTAGAGCAATGGCTTTGATACAGCGGTGCCTGAGCAAACTATGGTCATCGCTGCCACAAAGTGCTTTGCTCTTCCTTTTTTCCTTCATTCATAAAACAACAAACAACTGCCTGCCAGCACAGGTACCTGTATGACAGGGAGATGAGCAAATAAACATAAACCTAGGAGACCCTACCAGTCTGTAAATTGGCTACAAAGTTGCTGTGAGAACTGATGGAGAAGCTGGTTGGCAGAGCCTGCTCTGATAAATCTAGAAAGTAATTTTTTCACTGTTCGTTGCTAGACAGACTTGCAAGTACTGCCTTAGGCTTTAACAATTAGCTCTGATTTCCAGCAAGGCAGCTGAATTAAAGAGAACTGCTACATCAGGGAAAGACAGGAACAAGTTTCTGAAGAAATATTTCAGGTAGTTTGCTGGGCTCTTCTCCAGCTTAAACGTCATCTAGAAACCTATTGCTGTTCTTGGTCCTTCTTGCACAATTCGATTTTGGAGGTCATTGGTGGAATATTTCATAGATGGAGCAAGATCGTGGCTTGCCAACTAATTTAAACATGTTGCTTAAGTAAGATGTTGTGCGTCTATTCATGATGTGATTAATATGATATTTCATGGAGTATCCATTTAAAATTGCCTGAGTCGAAGTGAAGTTGAAGATCCTTTTCTATATAGGAAGCCTTTTTCTGTAGCTAGCTGTAGCAATTACACATCTTTTGCACAACATTTCCAGAAAAATTTCTGCATTTTTGTTCTGTGTTGATGCCTGCTAAAAGGTGAGTACCATGCCAGTAAGCAAATGTTTAGAAAGGTCCTGTTTTTTTCTATGTCAGTATTGTTTTTTTACAAAAGTCACTTGTTAAACTAACCCAAAATAGCAAAGGTCCATTGGGACAAATCTGCAAAATGAGTTATGGTGAAATAAACTTTATGGGGGAGAAACTTCAAATCTGGTCTTGCATTCCTCTCTTTTTTTTTTTTTTCCTCTGTTTTTATCTATATGCCTGTCTTATCCAAAGGTAACTTTCTGATATTTTCCTAACAGTTTAATTACTTCTCAGCTTCTTTAAGAGTGTCTGTTTCCAGGAGCCGGACATTCCACCTTTCTAGTAGCAACTTCTAAGCCTGGCTTTTGGCTGCTGCAGGCTGACTGTCCATTATAATAGGCTTATAGAATTTATGTCTCTAGGAATAACAGTTTTTACAGTAAATTCTGTTTGTTTCACTTTTCAAACTTTAGATAGAGAAACAGAGCTGCATGCCTTGCGTTCTATCCATAGGGACAGAATGAAGGAGGGAACACGTTCCTTTCAATAAAGAGTGTACACATGGGATTTGCTCTTCTGTGAAGTCGCAAAATATGCTAACAATTCCCCATAACTTTCATTTGTGTTACTACTCTCAGCTGGTTAAGGTCTGTCCAGTACTAACAAATATTCAGTGCTAAATTTTTAGCTTTAGAGACTCATTGATATAATATGCAAAGTAAGGATAAGTAGAATAACTCTTATCATATTAATTCTCATTGTCAATCTTCGATAATACTGTCAGTCCCATTTTTCCTTATCTGTTGCTTTTGGTGTTTAAGTGGTACTGTCTGAGGCCTTCCCCCCCACCTCCTTGTTTCAGTTGTTCTTCACGCTCTTGAGAATTGAGTGAATACAGGGAATGTCCAATTCAACTCAGAGCAATCTCTAAAAGAGCCAAATTATTTACTCATCTTTTTATCTAAACGTAAACTGCTATATTATGCTTTTTCCAAATAACTTATTTAAAAAGTTCAATACGCTCTCATAATTGTTTTACGTATGATATTGTAACTTAACGTGTATTTGGAAGTCCAGATCTGTATGAGAGCAGAGATTATACCAGCATTATTTTCTAGTTGATTTGTCATGGAAGGTGGGGGTTTTTTTGTTATTGTATTGTTACAGGAGCTATTTTGAAGGGACAAAAGGCAAGAAAAGGATATATCAAGAAAAATTTGAATATGAGGCAGTCTAGGGATGGTACTATTGGGAAAACTTAATAAAAATATTATATATTTTTATATTTAAATCTATATAAATATCAATATCTCTAGCATTGATTTTGGAACATTTTTTGAATGTTTTATCATGCAAACATATGTTTTAATTACATATAGTCAGTCAAAAAGGTCTCTGGGTACTCATTCCTAGAAGCTTAATTAATTTTAAATACAGTAGGAGAAGGGCTTACCACACATAGTAACATTTATAATACTGAAATTTGATGTAAAGCCATAAGTGATCTAATGTACCTTCCCTTAAAAGAATGATTCTTAATATAGTGTAAAATAATCAAAGCAGTGCTCTTTATAGCTCTGTTCATAAGAATACTGGTGTAATGACACGTTTGTAAATACAAGATCCTTGTGCTTTCAGATATAGTTGTGCTTACTTTAGAAAGCGAGCTTCTTTTCTTTAGCTGTCGTCTAAATATTACTAGCGCCTTAAGAACTGATGAGCGGAATTAACAAATGAAGAGTGTGAAGTGGCATAAATGATACTGAAGCAATAATTTGACCGAATGAGTTCTTGCATTATCATCTGTAACACATCAAAAGAAAAGTTTGCCACTTAGCTCTTCCAATTTAAAGAGCAAAGGGCTGAATAGTTTTCTGACCTGGGAACTGAGCATGTTTATGAGAGAGGAGATGAGTAAGCTTCATGTTGTTGCTAGGTACTTTGGGTTTACCATTCAGGAGGAAATAAAAGTTTTCTAATCAAAGGCAAAATAACCTGGACACTGATCAGCTGGAAGAGATTGTGCAAACTGTCGAACTGACAGTGCTACCTTGCTGTCTTCTATAAAGGGAATGCAAAACCTGGATGAGCTTTACAATGAGTAATTGTAGCCATACTCTTACATGTTAAATACAATTAGATTTTTGTAATTTTGCTTGGTAATTATAGGCACTCTTCAAAGACTGAAATGTTTTGTTATCTGTTGCCAAGTGTCAAAACATAAGCAGTAAATCTCAAATTTTTAATGTGCCTGGCCAAAGATAGTGATGCAGGTAAACATTCAGTTATGAAAGAATATGCTATATCTAATGCGAAAACCAGCGTTTCTTGGAATTCTTGTATGAAAGAGATGATATTACCAGAGAGTTGTAGATCATGGTGCTTTTCTTGTATTTTTCTCCTCAAATCTTTCTTACTTGCTGTCTGTTTAAAACAAGAAGAGGGAAGAATGGAGAGAAAGGGAAAAGGCTCTTATACAACCCTCTTTCCCTCCTTAAAAACCAAAAGGTGTGTGTGTGTGTTAGTGGAGCAACTTAATTGCCAGATTTTAATTTAGACTAGACTGGGCCCTGTTGCTATCGGTAGGATTCCCTGTATGTAAAAGACCTGCATTTGGGGAGACATTGGCCACAAAACCACACTAAAGAGCTTAAGACGTGAGTTTCTGATTTGACTTCAGTGAGGCTAATTGTGTATATAGTGTTCCCACCTGAGGAGTAGGTTGTGTGAAAATAGAAAAGTGATTGAAGGGCACTGCTGATTGTTTTAAATTCATATTTTTAATAACTCATTTTGAATACTTTACCATGAGGCCTTTTTATTTATTCAAATACTGCCCCCACCCCCTCTTCTCAGTTCCTTATCTGCAGTTTGCTGCAAAAACTCTCTTGCTTGTCAGCAAAGCTATGTTGCTAGCCCTTTCTCCTCCTTCTGCCCCCTCTACTGTCTGCTGGCTCTTCAGGGACAGGGTTGTTTCTGCTGTCTGTTGCTGTTGGACACTGCGGTTGGCCTGGGTGCGCGGGAGTGCACAAGCAGCGCACAGCATCAAGGGAGGAACCAGGAAGTGCCAGTAAGAGTGAAACTGGGGACTTGCAAAGTGCTCTAAAACCAAGTAAGCAAAAATACTAAGAATATTTTGAGTAACTTTCACTGATTATTAGGCATTTGTTGGCAAGCAGAGCTGACAAGTGCATAAACCACTGTTTCATGGTTTTAACAAAGTCCGCAAAAAGTATTTATTGAAGTCATGTACTCTTGTCTCTCTAAGGAGTATATGTATATTAAGGGTGAAGACATGTCTCCTTATCCTTGTAAGTCCTACTTAAGAGATATGTAGCTATCATGAATTGCACTTTTATTTTGTTCTGTTATTGGTGCTGCATTACTGTAAAATTGCTGTACTGGCAACCTAAAAATAAGGGCATTTTGGGGTTATCTAATATCCACTTAAATAGCAGTGGATAAAATGCTTGAAACATTCATGGGATATTGTACTGTGGTGTCAGTTTAAATGGAAAGTTTGGAGAAGAAAGATATACCCATGTCTGGGCTATGTCATTTGAGTAAATTAAACAAAATAGCCCTGCATCAGTGCTTGGCTGTGCTAGATTAGCACAGGTGATGCTAGTCACATATGATGCTTGAAGAATTAAGGAGAAAAAAACTTGGAGAAATCATAATCCATTAGATGAAATAGAATGAATTCCAGTTTCAGTGTAAAATTTGATTTAGCTGCGATGATGTATACTGACCAGATTCAAACAAGAAGTCAGAAGCAGTGCAGGTGTACTCAGATGAGTAGCGTCAATTGGCGCTGAACTGTCAGCGTGCAGAAGCTCAGTTGTCTCTGTGGGCATTGTCTCAGTTCCGTTTCCGCAGATGCTGTGCCAAATGCTGCTTGTGCTGTAAATCTGGGGCTTGGATCCTGCATCCAACAGTTTGATAAATATTTAGTTGTTAACATCTTTGCACAAACTTCTTATTGAATGTAATACTCCTTTAACCATACTTAAAGTAGTTACACTTGCAGGTTTCTGACAGATGTGAGAATTGTTCTACCTCTGAGCCATGAGCCACATGCGTGTTTGCACAGAGATCCTTGTATACCCACAGCTACTTGAACCAGAGGCCTCTTCTCCTTTGCAGTTGATGTGTAGCTGGAGTATTCATGGTGCCCTCCCTTGTTTGCTGACAACACTTTCCTATTTCTGTTTTTCCCTGAGCTGTGCAGTTTTTCACTCGGAGTTTCTGGCCTTTCAAATTTACTTGCCCTACTTGTCATTGGTATCTGTGGTAGTGGCTTGGTTGTCTCTTCAAGCTTTGTGTGGTGTAGGGCCAAAAGATGGTGGCTAGATGCAAAAGCTTCTGTTTATCTCTTTCTTAAAACATCAGATGGGTGCCTATTAACTTAACCTGTCTGGGCATGTGCTCCAGGCTGAGCATTTGTGCGATACATTATCTTTCTCACATCATCTGGGAGTAAGGTAACTTCTCTTTAGAGATCTGCCTATCTTTGTCCTTCAGAGAGGACACTACCCCCAGGTGCTAGTGGAGCAGAGGCTTTACTTCTTGGATTTAACTGCAGAAACTGCGGTGTCCCATGTATTAGAAATGGAAGAGGGCAGGGAAGCATCCCACAACCTCGTGGGTGTTCTGCAGTATCTAGGCTCTTACCTGCAGGTGTGGCCAAAGCACAGCTGTGCTTTGCTGCAGACTTCTGCTTCCTTGGCTGTTGACAAGAAAGGTCAGAAGTTCCAGGGTTCTAGGAAGGTATTTTTGGTATTCCCTTCATGTCTGTCTGTCTTGACACAATCAGAGAAGTTTAAATAGTCAGAGTTCAGGGATAGGTGTTGTAGGAGAGCCCAGGATATTCAATAATATACCCATGTTTTGCCAAAATGCTTGTATCTGTTGTGGAGGATCTGCCTTTTAATAAACCTGTGCTGTTTGGCCTGAAAACAGATGATCTTTCATTTTGTCAGGGTTTCTACCTGACAGGGATATCCGTTCCGTATCTTTTCTTTTGCTGGTTATTTTTTTTCCCCCTCCAGGTAAGGTGGATTTTACAGTGCTTGAAGACTTCACCTTCAGCTTTTCCTTACTCGCTGTTCAAACTTACAAAAAAAATAATGCTAGAGCTTGAAGGCTTCACAAGTATTACCTCCAGTACCTATGACCCATCTATGTTCCCGCTGTTTGTATCACTCTAGGTGTCCCATCAGATTCATATCACCTGTTTTGTCCCCCTGCCTACAGTTTCCTTTCTCTAACTTAAAAAAAAAAAAAATCTGTCATGATCTTAACATATTAGCCACAGGTCCTACCAGTCATGCTAGTACTGTCCTGCAGTTCACCACTACATTTCCCTTTCTAGAGTCAGTGTGGACTTTCACTGTATACCAGAGAAAGTCTCATTGTACTACAGAAGGAAAGGATTTTACAGCCTGCTTTTCTAATATGAAAAAGGAGGAGAAAGATGAAGTCATTTTAGATTTAAGCATTTCCACCCCCCCACGCCCCCACCCCCCCCTTTTTCGAAGGCCTTCAGGACTGGCCATTGTCTTGGCCAGTCAGAGAAGAAATCGGTGTCTCTCTTAACATGAAGATACTGGAAATATGGAAGTGAGCATCACAGAGAAAGTATCTGTATTTTTTGGCAATGCCAGTCTGCTAACAGTAAAATATCTGGCTGATTGGCTTCTTCAAGGTTTGGTGACGTCTCCTTTCTCTTATAATAATGATATAGGTGTCTCTTATTTAAGAGTCTCAAGAAACTGTATTGTCAAATTGAAACATCTTTTTTTCTCAATGAAGACTAAATTTCAAGGCCAGTGCCCAGAAATTTTGCTTGCATCCTATCAGTTGGATGCAGCTGACTAGGGTGATTCTGGACACAGTATCTGTAAAGGCTTTTGTGTTGTAGTGGATTCAGAGCTGTTAAGTCTTGGTCTAGGTCTGCTCCTACCATGCAGAGTTAAAGCCCTTGGGATTATCTTCATAATGGCTTACTTCTTCCAATTTAAAGTTTAATTTGAATTAGTTTTACTTAATCTAGGGTGGGATGCATAGGTCTTCTGGTTTAGAGTTGCTTATCCCAGCAAGGCAGAAATGTCACATCAGCTTTCTGGATCGCTTCAGTGAAGCAGAGTGGTTGAGAGGTCACACTATCTTTGGGTGGCAGTGATGATGTGTATTGCTACAATATAGCGATATTGAAGAAGATACTGTGAAGTCACATGATGTTTACCAGGATCAAATAAATTAACATGTCAGGGGTTGAGTTTGCCTTTAGTTTGTTTTTCAGGTGTTGGAGTACCTTAGCAAAAGTCTGAGTCACTTTACGGCTTTTACTCTGAATGGAAAATTTGGACCACTGAGTTAGAGATGGATATCTACAGATGGATCTGTGTTAGCTCTGTTACATATTCAGAGAAAAATTCTTGAAATATCAGTTCTGTTAATTTTAGTGCTGCAGTGATGAGTGCTGGAATTTGTACACCTTAGCATAATAGGGTCAAAATTTGCTTCTGACCAGCGAGAAAGTTGGTTGCTCTTTTAGTACTGTCCATGCTTCTATTTGGATCTGCTTCTGCATCTTGTTGGGAACCTGAATGTACCTTTTGATTTCCTTTTTCCAGCAGTAATGTTTTCCAATTTTTAGCACAATACTCATTGAATTTTTCTTGTATTAAAATTAGGGATTAAAATAATGATCACCTACAGTGGATATTTTGAAATGTCTTTTATTGATTGGAGAACACTGAAAAACAACTTGAATGTTTTGGGTAGCTGTAATTTCCAGGTAACGGAAAAAAGATCTGAGACCATAAAAGCATGTGGTATCAACAGGAAGTTGTGTAATTTTATTGACGTTGCAAACAGTTACCTATACTGGCCCAAACCAGATAGTTACTTTTTTTTTAAAATTCCTTTTTGACCATATACCCAGTTGAAGTTCCTTTTATCTGCATGTTTATTCTCTTGGGTTTAGTGGTTTTATTCTCTTTATATCTCTTGGGTTGGTTCTGCACTGGAAATGGCTCACTATTGATGTAGTGATGGCAATTTAGCTACATTTCACACTTTTCCCTTTGTACCGCATTAAGGTTGTTTTCTTGCTAGCATGTTGTCCAAAGAGATGACTGCTGTTCATTCTTAGCCCTGGTCATAGTAGGGAGCCTGTGTTATGTCTGTGCAACGTGGACTGAGTCAGTGTGTTTGGAATGCTGCAATTTTATGCATTTTTGCAGTGACATTTACTTGTCCTTTTATATCTGTTTAGAAGATCTTTGACAATCTGAAATCTAACCAAATGAATGCTTCATCATTCTTAGTCATCTATTAAAAGTAAGTAGTCTTCCCATAGGAAAATCACTCGTCAGATGAAGTCTTCAGTGTATATACCCTTCCCAGATACTGAGGAAGACAACAGATTGTGCACAGATAAGAGATACGGATTTTAAAGTTATGTTGTGAGAGGTGCAATATGAGGAGAATTAAAAGTGAAAGATGAAAAAGAGTTGTCAAATTATACAGGCTGATGAAGAATTTTGAAAGGAGCGAGTTGGAAAATGTAGTTGAATTTGAATATTGTTAGCCAGAAGCTGAATATCTGCTTAGGTTGTATGACTTTGAATATACTTCCATTACTCTTTTGTGAACTTTATTTTATTTTGGGGGTTGTGTGTGTATAAAAGCAGGAAGCTTATGTTACAGGAGGCATATATTATCAAATTGGGGGAAAAAAAAAAAAAACAAAACCCAAAGAACCAAACCTCAACATTTTAAGTGCTACCAGTTTCTAAAGCTTTTGAGATCTGTAGTCTACAGGGAGACCTTTCTATTGAGATATGCATGTACACACATATTTGTGTGTGTCTGTCTTGATATATGGATTGTTATGCCCCTGCCCCCTAACTTTGGTGAAATGAAAATCTTTGTTCTGTTAGGATTGTTTGGTCATCTGCGTGATGCAAGTGAACAAGAATGTGGACATAAGGTGCCAAATAGAGAAGGTTTTTTGGAGGGGTTTTTTTTTGGTCAAGAGAAGTATGCAGAAATCTCAATACTTCAGGATGATCTCTTCATTAATATGTTAAAGCTACTAATTAAAACTTTCCTGCATTATTTTTCTTCATAATAGACAGATGGTGACTTCTTCTGAATAGAAACTGTTGCTGTATTCTGGACTTTTATATGGAAACAAAGGTCATCTTTTTGTTTTTAATTCCTGAAGTGGATCAAGGGGAAACTGCTATGAGAACAAGTATCAAGTATTTCTTTTTTCCTACTTCATTTTACCTGCATAGAAGGAAGTTTTAGAAGCCTTATTCAGATATTTCTGTGGTTCTGTACTTGCCAACTGTGGCACTTGGGTCATGTAGGTGAAGTTGTCTGCAAAGTAGTGGTGGTTCTGCTTTGATAGCTGTCTCCCACTCAAGTTAATGGCGGTAGTGACTATGGTAAAAGATAATTCAAGATTATGGGTCCTTTGTGTTTAATGTTTGTTTTTTGTTCACTACCTTTTGTGTAGTTGTTTTGTGCTCCTGCCAAAGTTCTGCATGTTTGGGCCGTTTATAAATCACTTTTTAGTGTTTTAAGTGCAGACCATTGGTGTCTGTTCTACTTCAGGCTTCAAGTGCTGCATACTGAGTTACTACTGGCAATTTAGAGCCGTCTTGTATGAGTGTAAGAATGCTGTTGAAATAGAGTATGTGAGAGCGTAAGTACATGAACTGCGGATAAATACAGTAAGTGGTAAAATCTGTTTTAGTTTATTGTGCATGGTTAATTAATTATTCATTTCAGGTGGTGGTTGCATTTCTGTGTGACAAAGTAAAACTATGATACTCACTTCAGCATGAGCCATTAGAATTCTGGCTTGACAAATACAGGATTATCGACTTTGTCCAGTCAGCAAGATCAGAAGAAATGTAAAGTGTGCTCAGCTAGATGCAGTGAGTAGGTCTGCCTTGCTTACATTTAATTACTAACAAATGTGAAATCTGGTTCACCTACCTCTTCCGGCTCCTTTTATAGTCAGTGGATAGAGGTCACTCTAGAGAGCGATGCCTCCCCTGATATGTCTCTTGACTGACTATAGAGCAAGCCTAAGTGTTGCTTTTGAAAGTGGGGTTCTTTGTGCAGCTGTTTCTGATCTCTTCCATTACTGACGAAAGACCTTGTGCTGCAGATTTGCTTGGTTTGTTGGAGCACGCAACCAGGCCTCATTACCTAGAGAAACCTTTTATTTATGCATTAGTAAAGGCAGGAGGTGGGAACTATTTCTCTTGGAGGGTGGGGAAACTAAGAATTCTCTCAGCAGTTTGTTCCTGAAAATGACATGAAGTGGTTGAGATTAGAATCACTGACCAGCTGAAGGTTTTGCAAGTATTTAAAGTCAAAGCAGTATAAGAATACTTGAATTTGAGGGAAGATGCTGAAATGAATTTAATTTTCAATTATAACAGCAGCAAATCAAAGTTGAAATTAATGAAATTGTCCATCAGTCAGGACTAATGAGTATGAGACTACGAAGAAAATACCTTTCAAAGTAATTATTCTGCAGAGAAAAATACAGGCAACCTTCTTCAGTATCCAAAATGCAAATATTAAAGAAATGTGTCACAAATAGAAGCAGACTATATTATCTGAGCCTAGCAAAGAGGAAATATTATGCAAAATGACATTCATATTTTAATGTGTCTCAGTAGAAACACTGTTTCAACATTTTTATTGGGAACTGTAAATTAAATAATTAAATCTTTCCAATAGTAAAATACTTCCTGTTGTCCTTACTGGATGTGACCAAAAGTCTTAACATCAGAGGTGTCTGTTTTAGCTTTGCATTAATCCGTGTTAAAGTTTGGAATGCTTGAAGAAATATACGTAATGAGGAGTACTGATTAATTATCAGGGAATGATGCAGTGCTTGTTGTGAATAGTGTCATTCAGACCGGCAGTATGTTGTTGAAGGGGAGAGGGAAGCAGACACCGTTCCAGGATGTATACACGGGAATACCTGTGTCCAAATCGTAGTGAAATACTGTTGCTGCATTCAGTAATGTTAGGACCTTATATGGAGTACTGTACTTACAGAAGGTATACTAACTGTAAAAAGGACTAAAAAAGAACAGGGGTCTAGCAAACATGGACCAGAAAAGCAGAGAGGAAGAACTGGAGATGCTGTCTGCTGGAAATGAGTACAATACTGTACCTCATGAGTACAAAAGTAGAGGAAGAGGAAAAACTGTTCTGTGCCCTCTGGGAAGGGTAAGATCATACTGATGTTTGTATAAAAGGGGTTTTTAGGAGGTTGGGGGGAATTTTGGAAGTATGGTCAGATGTTTGGAATAGGTTCCTCAGGGAGGTTGTGTAAGGTCTGTCATGGGTCTGAGAGCCAGTAATGGTTTTACCCAGTAGACACTGACTCCCCGCTTCTGCAGAAGTTAAAGCTTAGCAGCAGTTGGGAACTACCATGCAGGAGGACATGGTAGCAGCTGTTAGCCTCTCCTGAGCATGAGGTATCTTTTTGCTATGGAGAGTTGCCCATTTCCTGCAAAATTCTTAATCAACAAATTAACATCTAATTTGGAAAAGAAGAATACAGCTTGATGCTCAGCCTTTGGGCCGAGGAATTCTCATTTCCCATAAAACACAGAGAACAAAAGCCCTATAATGAGGTGGAATTAGAGTGATTTTTAATCAGTGTAGAGTTTGTATGTATATATAAAATAGGCTAATATTTGTATTAACATGTTGTCTTCTCAATATAATATTATATACATATGTAACAAAATGATGAAGGTTGACATTTTCTCATTCAAAATGTATTTATTTCCAATTTGCTTTGACTATAGTAATTTCAAGTCATGTTTTGGTAATTGAGTACGATCCCACTCTTGCTTTATTAATCCCTGTCCCAGGGATGACAAGGCTGGAGTGTTGTGGGATTTTATCAGTGCTGTTTTAATTGGCCCGGTAAAGATTGTGTTATAATGGCATGAGATGCCTTTCTTCCATGGGAACTGAACAGAAAGCTGCTTTGGTGCAGTTGATTGATGCTGTAAAGAGAGGAGAGAGAGGAGCTGAAAACCACCTACTTCTGTGGTACTTCCTAGAGAGGTTTTGCAACCTGAGTCCTTTCCCTTCTTGCAAGGGAAAGGGGCAATCTAGATTTGTGTTGAAATTATGATTCTTAGTGATTGTACCCTAAAACCAGTTGCTTATGCTGCGACTATAATATCTATTCAGGAAAAGAAAATAACCCTTTCTCTCTAATTTCTCTTAAGATTTTATTATATTTACGTGTCAAATATGGTGCATGCTCCCACCAGTAAGTTTATAGGACTGGATGAAAAAGCCACTCCATGTGTAGCAAGTCTGAATTAAATGAAATAAAATAAACTTAATACAATCTGAATGGTTGTGGTGTTAGAAGAAATACTTAATATTGTCCAATCATACAGATACTAGAACTGAAATCATAACATTTTGAGACAAGTAAAGAAAGCAGCATTACTAAGTGTGGGGTAATGCGTTCTGACTTTAAAACCTACCTGGAAGGAATCTTGGAAACTCTAAAGTCTCATGTCTTACGGTGTACGAGCTCTCTAAGGATCTAGTCCTTGTCAAGCAGAAAAGATCAGTCTGCCTGTAAGACTTCTGTGATACAATTTGGGTTTTGGGGATTTTTTAATAGCGAATGTAGTTCTTATAAAAATCCCATCCTCAAAAAATAAACCTGTGGGTTTTCCGCGGTATTTGGTACTGTTTTCATTTTGTCAGATGAAGAACCATCTGTCAGACACAACTTTATACCAATGGTGCCAAGTCCTACTTGCATCAGGCAGTGCTACTCTTTGTTAGTGCTGGTGAAGGGTGAGGATTGCTGGATTGTCTGGTGTAGGTGCTTGACTTGAGAAGCTAGGTCCGTCTACAGAACCATGGGAATCTGAGACTTCCTGCTGACTTTATTGGTGGTGTATATTGGCTTTGCAACCTTTGGAAGTGGAAGGAGGAGGACAGCAGCTTGCCTGGTGTCCTACGGTTTCTTTGCAGCACATGACGAGGCTGGGCGTGCACTGGGGCAATATAGCCACGTCAGAGATGGCAGCGTCTCCTGCTTTGCTTCTTCCCATTGCCTCACCATTGGCAAACTATGATTTTGGTTGTGTGGTGCAACCCTGGCACTGGGGCTATGCTTGAACTGCTCCGGGGCAGCTGGGGTAACTGCTGTGGGCCTGGGAAACTTTGTGCTTTCTTCAGAAATTTAAGTAACAACTTTGTATTAGGTCCCTCAGAGTATCAGTGCTTCAGCAATATTTTCAGTGAAGTGTTTTTCTTGAATTGCTTAAACCTGAAGAAAGAATTTTGCCAAATTAGCGTGCATGAATTATTTAGCAGATCTATTTTGAATTTTTGCTGCTTTTCTGAGGTGTGGAACCTTAGGAAAGTATTGTGAGAAGGGGCAGTGCAAAATGCTTGGTGGAGTTTTATCCTGTATCCTTGGTGGAGTTTTAACCAGTATCCACCACTGGTTGTGCTGTACTACTTCTGGGCATCCCTCCTAACAGTATGAATGTGCCTATTGGTTTTTTTGGTGGAAAAAAAAAAAAAGTCAACTTTTATCATTGCATGCAACAGGTAGTTCCTTCACTAGCTTAGGGTCCTAGAATACTGCTCTGCGTTCAAGTCTTGGGTGATGTGGTTTTTCACTGATGCAGTTATTAATTTCCTGTACCAGTTACAGCCAGAACATACTGATTCTGGAGATCTCAAAAGGTCAAAGCTTCTGCTTTCCCAATTGTGTTGTTTTTTTTTTTTTTTTGGGGGTGTGTGGGTGTGTGTGTGTTTTGTGGGATTTTTTCCTTCCCGTTATTTCTTCAGTGAATCAAAATTGCTCTTGGGAATGGTTTTTGTTTCCTTCCTACCTTCCTCCTTTTGGATTTGGAAACATGGATTCTGTGCTTCCAGCTTCTGGATGTGTTTTTCCAGTCATCTCTGAAAACTCTTGGGATATGGATTTGTGCTCGTTCCCCTGCTGTCGCAAGGGTGGTTTGGAAGTATTTCTGTATTTCTTGCAAGGAGGCAAAATTCCCTTTAAGGTATACAATAGAAAGAATCAGTCTGTATTCAAGTTTTATTTGGCTTAGCAGACAATAAAATACATACAGCTAAAAATAAATTTTGGGAGCATTTGTGATTTCTTATGTTGTTTTCTTATGACACTAATTCTGTATTATTTTTCAAATAACCTGTCTTTACAGGGTCACGGCATCTGTGCGTTTCTGTTTGGACAGAGGATCTGTAGATACATTAGATCTCTGTAGCCTTTTAGTTCATGTTGTGAACTCCTTTTTCTGGAAAAAAAAAAACTTACTACTGATTAATTTTTTTCCTGAGTCTCCAAAAGAGTACTAATTTTTTTAAATGAAATTTTGAGAGTGAATGACTCCTGCTTTAGTTTGTGTATGTTTATTGCCTTTTATTGCATTTGTGTTTTGCTTTAAAACTACTCAAAACCTTTCTATTTTAAGTTTATTTTTGTATTATTTTCTGTGCACAAAATGTTCTAAAAAGGATTTTTTTCCATTTATGGAACAGTTAAAATTATAAGAAGTTTGGAAGATAACAATATACTTTTACTAATAATGTTTTATTAATCTACTTCATTTACAGGAAGTGGTCATCGGTCAAAACTTGCTTACCTCAGCAGAGACAAAAAATTAATGGGCAAAAGTGCATTGTGTAGGTAGGTAGCTGTTTTCAGTGCATTTAAGGTTCTTCAAGGAGAACCTTATTCTAAGGGACTGGGAGAACTATCAAAACACAAGATTTTGCTCTTTAAAATATTCAGGCAGTAGAGTCAACAATGAGATCTTGAAGGAAGTGGCATTGAAGTGTATTAATATGCTCCTAATTTTATGAGATTTTATGAAAAAATACCTTGGAATGATGCATATGTGCATTTGTGTGGTAGCGAGACATTGAAACAAGGCTATTTGCTTTTATATGTGCTTTTAAAAATTTTTCAAATATTTTTCTTTAAGATTTGTAAACAAAGTGTTCTTTCTGATATATTTCCCAAATTTGAATATAACTTACATAATGTAAGTTATAAAGGGATTGGGCGCAGGCACCTTTATTTTGTTGACTGTTGATGTTTTACTACATTCAATGCATTGAAATGTAGTGCAATAATTGTTACACTTCAGTATATTCTTTTATTTTAGGGTATTCTGTAATCATAACAGAAGTAAGTCAAGGTTCTGTGATGGTAACTTTGCAGCAGTAGTACCATACAGTCTGTGAGTGAGTTTTGCATTTTGGCATGTGAATGACAATCACAATTTATTTATCCCCTTAAAAAAATGAAATAATATAAATCATGATTAAAATTTTCATATTGATGTAGTCTGCTCTGCAAATAAATGTTCTTTGGAATACCTAGTGTTCCTTCAGGTCAAATGGCAAAGGCTAAAAAAGTCCTCAAAACTAACTTGCTTTCATCCATACAGAAATGTTTGTTATTAATAATTATTTAGAGTATTTCAGGATATTTATATTTAATATTTAATTATATTTAATTATTTTATTATATATTTAATTATATTTAATATTTATATTTAATACAATAAAATAATAATAAAGGCTCAGTTTCATGACTGTTTTGTTTTACCTTTACATCACTAAAATAAAAATTCAGTAGCTTTGTTTTTTTACTGCAAGTCTCAAACTGTGATGCTATTTAATGTAGCCAGTTTTTATATTTATGGTCTAAAAGTAAAGTAGGAAGGAGTTTACATTTCTGAAAGGGTTATTATGGCATTTTAGAAGTAAAATTTGTTAAATTCTTGAGTTAGGAATTTCAGCTGACTGCAGAATGTGGATTAATTAGAGACTATAAATTATTGGGGGGAAAAAAAAGTGAATGTGCTAAGATGACATGTGAAGCCAAAACCATGTGAGTTAACTTTGGATTTTTGCCAGATAGCACGTTAAAGTAGCACGGATCCGTTCCCAGGAACATGTCATGACATGCTTAAGATTCATGAGAATAAGATGAGCAGAAGAGTCAAGTGAACCACAAGAATAGCTTGCTTTTGTGATTACTCTGTTTTGCATTCTGTCAATATATGTTTGAATTTAGTGATATAGTACAGAAACTCCTGGAAGTAACTTTGAAGAATTTTTCTTTTCATTTGTCATATATTGTTTGTTATACTCGAGGTTTAGTGTGAAGATTTAAATGTGAATGTGGACTTTTCTGCTCTGTGCTCCTAGCTCTTGTTGCAGAATCCCAAATTGATTTGGAAAATGTTATGCTTGGCATGGGTTGGTTTCTTTTTCCTCAGAATAAGTTATCAGTGTGTTGCGTTTGCTTTCAAGGCAGTCTCCAGACTGTTTTGACTTTCCTAGAGCAAAGCTGGGTAAGTAGTTTACCATTAGAGAGTGGGCCTTTTTACTAGTAGTTTCTGAGAATTATTTTTGTGGCAAAACATGTTTCTGTTCAGTCACCCATGTAGTGCTTGAAATAAGCTGAGGTCTGAGCTGAGGTCTAGTGTGGAATTATGGTTCCCTACATAGCTAAATGCTCAGCTTTAAGAGCCAATGCTTAAAGTGCAGTACTGGACAACGTAGGCTGGTAACTGGGAGTTTGAGAAGTTGCAGTTCCAGATACCCTTGGCATCAGGAAGTCAAAAGCTCTCCTGACTTAATTGCTGTGACAAAGAAGGCAGGTGACTGTTCTTGTTTACAAATTTATTTATTCTGAACCAGGCAATAGGATCGCTTCTTAAAGCGAGAAATCCTCAAGACAGATACAGCCGCCAGGGTGCAGAGAGTAAGGACTGGTATAGCTTGAGTGCTCCTAGGCATGTGATTCAGGAGTGGCAGCCCAGCCCTGCTTATTTAAATTTGGGCTAGATCTGATAGCTCATGAAGCAGTACCAGACAGACCTGTTTTGAACTATTGGATTCACAGATGCAAAGTCATTAATTTATTGAGAGTAATCTTCAGCTCTGTTCTTTTTGGAATACTAAAATGTCTTGTGAAAAAAACCTGCTTTGATTGTGTACCCCTCTATCTCTGTTGTCTCTATTTTCCAATCTCTAGCACATTTGATACCAAGAAATTTTACAGAAACCTCTCACAGAAGACTATACCTAACTATGTTTTGCTTCCCTTAAAAGTAGGTATCTTAGAGCAGAACTTAGAACAGAGGAATGTTTTTATGAGAATGTTTTCAGATGTGGATTTTTGTTTGTATTAAGTCCTTCTTGAGAACAGATTTGAACAAGAATGAAGTAGTTATATTTCAGAGACCCTGATTTAGAGGATATGTCAATCCCTGTGAGCATATATGGGGGAGAGGAAACAAACTGTAAAATTCTACTTTATTTTGAAGTGTAAGGCTAATTATAAAAGTTAGTAGTCTTTAGAGAAAGAAATGAGAATCCTTGTAGAGAACAGCATGCATGCTCTGCTCTTGATTAAAAGAAATTAGGAAGCATTAATACAGAGCAAAAGATGAGCTAAGAAATGTTGGAAGTCCCTAGGTTCCCAAAGATACTCATATTTTTCTCCTTGTTAGGCTAAGCACCAGCATTTCTTCCTTAGAAATTCGCTGGATCACCTAATTGAAATTTTAAAATAATTTTTCCTCTGAAATTATACCAGAATTGTGGTAAGAAAGTAAGCTGTTAACCTGGAAAACAATAATAAAAAGAGGAAAATATAATTGACCAAGGATGCACTTTCTGCCCTAAATAGTTTCATTTCAATCTTTTGTCAGTTAACTGGACCATAGACTTCACAGGAAGCCCAGAAAAACTAATACATAGGGGATGTAGAGAATACTTTCAAAGTTAACAGAGCCATAGTATACTGAAAATCTTCATAGGATTACTTCATTCCTGAATAACCTGAAATGTGGAAACTTCCGTATCTTCTTTTAAAGTTTATCTTTTAAAAGAAAATTTACAACTCCTCAGTTTTATGTGCTTAACTAGGGCTGTGCATGTCCAAACCAGCTATCTAAGCATTTAATCAGAAGTTCTGCAAATTTATCTTTTATTTTTAAAAAAACAAAATCAAAACGCTTAAAATCTTGCATCTTTTCTCTGTGTGTTCCTTATTGCTTGCTAACAGTTTCTTTTCCTTCAGTGTTAATTTCTTACAGCAGCCTTATTGTAGTACCTGAATCATAAATTAACAGGCATTAGTCAGTATTTTGTTTTTTCAATTGAAATTTTGGGCTGAGGGTTAACACTTGACGTGAGAAGCATGAAGGTAACAGTAGTTAAGATCTTTTAGGATCCATGGCTTTATTGAGTTTTTTGTTGACATTATCTGCTCAACTGTCTTTTCATTTGGAAAGAAAGGGACACTGTGTGGTGATTGGCACCCTGTGGAGTGAAAGTGGGGTGGTTGGTGTGGTTACCACCCTTAGCTGAGTTCTTGCTCCTGTCCCTGAGGTGATTGTACCTGCTGTAGGGATGATTGGACAGGGTATGTAGCAAATCCTATACAAATTATATAATATATATATATATATATATAAAATATAGATATATAAAAATATATATAAATATATATATATATTTTTTATATATATATAAATATATATAACCTACCAAGGGTGGATATGTAGTACCTTGGTTGCAGCTTGTTAGCAGCCCCTTGGGGAAGGGGCATGACGGAAAATCTAAGGATGGCAGCTGTATTGGCCACCCTAGTTCAATCCACCACTGTATGTGACCAGTTACATGTTATATATGCTTCATAGTGTTGTCCACCATGCAAAGATTCATCCTTCTGATAAAGAGAATTCTCGCAACAGGGTGCTGACCTCCTTCATTTCCTAGTACCTTGATCTTCAGATAGAGTTTCTTGTCTGTTAAAATACTGTAAATTTGGGCTGTGGCCCACCCCCATAGTGTGATGTAACAACAGCTGTAACCATGTAGCAAAGCTTGGACCAAGGAGCCAGCTGGCTGAAAATTTAACAAGACAGCCAAAAGCAGGACAGTGACAGTAGACTTGACTGCTGTGAAACATTATGCCTTGTGAAAGCCCTGCTCAGTGATGGATTCACACTGTAGTGAATCTTCAATTAAAAAAAAAAAATTAGAAAATCTTCCTATGTAGCCCCTTAATATGAGTTGTCCAGTGTATGTGTAGAAGGCTTCTCTGTCACTTAAAATTCAAAAAACTTGCTTACAATCAATTTTTGTAACTGCAGCCTGTGGTAGATCATGGTTATGTGTTTGTATTCCCCCCTCCCAGTAACTGATTTGTTGTCACCTTTAAACTAATTTTGGAGTATCCTAAACAACCTTCCTATTCTCTAAGAACACTTTGAGTCTTAAGTAAACTGCTTTCTACCAACTATCAGCAGTATATCTATTTTCCCTATTTCTGCTTTCAAAGCTTTCATCAGGTACTCTAGTTTATTAAGTAATCTATACCTTTCTTCGCTGCCGCTTAACAAAATAATGGTCAGTACTGCAGAAGCAGTGAGTGCTAATGGTTCTTCCCTTTCAGGAGTCTCCAATTTTGGAGACAAATGGTTTGTCTGCAGTAGAATTTGCTTGATAACCATTTTAAGTTCAGATTCCCAAAAAATAATTTGACTCTGAATTTTTTTTTTCTGCATTTACTTATATGTGGGTGATCCAGAAGTCTGGGTTTTTTTCTGTTAATAAACAGAAAGCTTTTGATGTATGATATACATCCAGTGTCTGTACAGAATATAAATATTTTTTTCTTTCTTATTCTTACATGTATACATTAAAATTATTGCTGTTTCTGAACTAGCTTTTTGAAGATAAACTCTGTGCAGAACAAGAAAAACATGCTTTTTTGTGTGTGGCTAGGTTTTGGAAGTTGTGAATTGTGCACAGTGCTGCTTTATGGATTGTTTAGATATGATGCCTCCAGGAATGTTTTTCTTTGTAGCAATAAGCATTTTGAGAACTTCCCTTTTAAAAAGGGGGAAAGGGTTAGCAAAAGTGGTAAAAAATACATTTATTTAAGAGTGCAGTAATGACAATAGTGAAGGAGATCAAAAAGAATACTTAAGTATTTGTAAATGCTTTTGCCATTTGTATGTTTTGAGAGCTAATTATTGTACACTTCCTGTCACTGAAAGAGAGCTGCACTATGTGGGTGATGTTTTGTTTAATTTAAGAATAGTTCCAAATTTATGTAACGTGTAACTGCCTCCAGTTATCCAGTATATAGGTTCATGATGAAATGTATCACCCTTCATACCCTCACCAGCGTAATGCTCAGGGAAAGACATGTCCATGCCTTTAGAGTATTTATTTGGATTTTGAAGATGTGATTAAGAAATTAGTCTTTCTCTATCCTTCCTGAACAAGATTTAATGCTGGAACGATGTGTCTTTTTAAAAGCAAAACTTTTAACAGTTCCGCTTCAAGGTTGTGCAGGGTAGGGGAGGGTGGGGAAGGGATTGTATCACTCAAGAAGCAGGACCTTCTTCAAGGACGTGGCTGATGCTGAGAAGACTTGAAAGAATTTGGCATCAGATTGTGCTGTAATGATTTAAATCCCTGTATTTTCCCCATCTGCAGTATTGGTAAAATGGGTCGAGATTAAAATTGATTTGAGTGTTTTGCTATTGCAACTCTAGATGAAAGTGTAGTGATGCTGCTGGTCAGGATAACTTTTGAATCTTATGAAATAAGCTATGGGAAAAGAAAAACTGAAAGTTGAGGTCTTGCATTTGCAAGCACTTCAACAACTACAAAACTTTCATTGTGAGCAAGACTGTATACATTAGCTCAAGATTGAGTAGTCCCATTTTTAGTAAAAACTCCTTTATTTTTTGAGAACAGGATAACGGGAAGTAGTGCCCTGCTGCTTGTTTTATCAGGCTGTTGAGGTGCTAAACATTGCCATCCTGTCTTGGAGCTCTAAATACATGCAACTGTTTTCTGAGAAACTGTGAGGAAGGTATGAGATGGAGAGGACTATCCCATGTCTGGGACTTGGGCCAGGTCTAAGCAACACTTGTGGTCTGAGCTTAGACTGCCAATTTGAGGTAGCTCTACTTTAAAATGTTGTCACTTCGGATGGGAATTGCTTTAAAATGAAAAATGACAAGTTATTTCAGTTTCTGATATTTGAACAGATTTTACAGTATGTATTGAGCCAAAGTTTTGCAATATGAGAGTCAGACTGAAGTCCACCTGCTTAATTGAGGGAGTGCATACCTAGGTCAAGTCATTTTTGACAAGCTTAATGGAGAACAGGATGATTGAAGAGGCTTAAATTAAATGTGAAAGATTAGTACAGTGGAAAGGCATGATAGATGCTTTTTACTTGGTGATTTTATTTGTGATAGCATGGTAGGGATCTTGGAGTCTGTAATTTATCTTTTCCCATGTGAAATAGTATCTAACTGAAAATCCTTTACTAACATCAATTAATACTTAAATATTAAAATATCAATGAAGAATTGCAGTTCAGCAATTTAAAGTCTTAATTCTGGTACTTTTTCATTATCTTTAAAATAAATTCAGTAATTTTTGTTTTATTTTAGAGACTGATTGTGTCCTTGTTCTTTAGATATGATGTAAAAACGTCAAAGTTGTTTTGTCATACTTTGTTTTATGACTGAATCCAGTACATCTGTAATCACAACAGCCTGGCTGTGTCGTCAGAAGGTTACAAGAAACAGGCCCTGGAATATTTGGAGAAACATGCTTCCTAAAGCATTGTAAGGCTTTCATCAAATAAATAACCAAAGAAGTTTTAATTTTAACTTTGCATTTTTGGTTTTGACCTGGAGAGTCACAGATGCTCTTAAGTATGTTTTAGGAGGATATGCTAAAACCATACATGAATTTAACTTTAACCTGGGTATGCTCTTAGGAAATGTTTCTGCTTTTGCAGAATGTACCATTAGTCTGGAGAAGGAGAGTCACTGAGAAGCAAGTATGCTGCCAGGATGTTGTGGCAGCTCGTAAATATTTCTTTCTCTTCAAGGATTCAATATATTAAACATACTTAATGTTTTGAATTTTCCAGTTATATTTTAAGGTAAGACAAGATGTTTGATGTGCTATGTGTACAGTATGAATTTTTTGGCCAGAATATTCCCAGCTATTTCTGTTTTTAGAATACTTCTTGAAAGAAAAAAAACCAAACCAAAAGGAACTTAAAATTAAATATAAAGTAAAAATAGTGTTATTTCATCTTACTTGAGGATGCTTCGAACAAATGGTCAGCAGCTTACATGAAATATTGCATATGTGAAGGTACTGTTAGATAAATCTTTAAAAATTAATTGTGTTCCTTTTCAGTTATCCTCTATCTTGTGATCCCTAAGGAAAAACACTACAACAACATACCTTCCCCCCAACCCTGCCCCAGCAAAAGCAGAGTGAAAATGGTTCTAGTACTGATTTACTTAATGTCAACAAACTCTATCCGACTAATGAAGGAAAAAAAAATAAAATCCCTGTTGCTACTCCATTAATCATGATCTGCATCTGACTGTATAGTGCTTAGCTGCAGGAAATGCTTGGGAAACCAGGACTTATTTAAAATACACTGTTTTAGATTAACCAAACATGAAAGTTTTGGCTGTATCCATGAAGGAATAGGTAGAAAGTGCTGCTGTCTTAAAAAGGTAGTGGAAGTGGTTGTAATTCAAAAATATATATAAAAATTATAATGATAATTTTTCTTTAGTAAGAAAAAATTAGAAAGCTTACCCATAGGCACTTGTGGCTTCAACTGAATGGGACTGTTAAATACTACTTGAAGAGTGTGTAAGATAATGACTCTACAGAGAAAGCTGGAGGACACTTACATGAAACAATATCAGCTTAGCTTAGATATACGGGACCACATCAAGATCAAGAGAAATGGAAAAAACACGCTCCCAGCAATAGTGTGCACATGGTCTTCTTACTGGCTCACTGACAAGTGTGCTGACACCATCCTGCTAATGCTGCTCAAAAGTCGCTTCTCAGCTACACTGTCAGCAACCATCTTCCCTTGCCTCTGAGGCCCTGCTGACCTTCCTGTTTCTGACTTGTCCACTCCTGCCCCCATGGTACTGTCCCCTGCCCAGCCTGTATCATTGCTGCTGGCAGTCTTCAATTTTGTGTCCCATGGTGGGGTAAAGCCTCCCTAAGTCCTTTGGGAGTGTTTTTTTTCTTTCTCTTTCCTCACCACCAGCTTTCCTTGCAAAAGTTTCTGATTTGGCAAATGCAAGACATTCAGCGAAGGCTTTGAAGCAGTGGGATGCAGTTTACGTGTGAAATAAAA
The DNA here is from genome assembly GCA_009769605.1 of Bucorvus abyssinicus. Taxonomy (NCBI): domain Eukaryota; kingdom Metazoa; phylum Chordata; class Aves; order Bucerotiformes; family Bucorvidae; genus Bucorvus; species Bucorvus abyssinicus. The sequence goes on from CM020025.1 coordinate 38,801,718, forward strand.
GGCTTTATATTGTGCAAAATGAGTAAGATGTTTGAGTATCAGTACACAAGCTGTTGCCGTAGTGTGACACTCTTATTTAAGGCTATTTTATTTTAATCATGTCTTAACCCTCCTAAATGGTAAGTATACAAATTTTTTTTAAGTATAGTGTCACACTAGGCTGGCATGTAACTAAATGTGTAGATCTTATAAAAAGAGGGAGCATAATGAAGCTTGCAGATGAATTTGTAGAGTAACAAATGGCTGGCGGTTGTGAAGCACCAAAAAGTAGACTCTTTGTTTGCAATGATGTTGGCAATCAAATACCTACCTGTCCTCCACATGAGCAAATGGCTTTTCTTGCTTTGAGTAAGTGGTAGCAGAGAGTTGGCTCACAGAACAGTTAAGGGCTCTTTCTTGGGAGGAGTGTCAGCTATTAACGTACTAGTTACAATGGGCGTATTTCAGAAGATTGGTTACCACCTCAGTTCAGTGTAAAATAAGGTTTGTGTGTTACTTTGCCAAGGGTTTTCTTTTTGTTTTTATAACTCTTGGGGGACGTATCAACATAAGGAGCATTTCAGAAATCTTTTATTAATGAAACCTTTATATAATTTCTCTAATACTGGGAGCAATTATCTCCACTTCACAAGTGGGATCTTGGTGAGAGCAATTGGCTGGCTTGGACTATATTAGGACCTGGTTTGTTTTCCCGGTTAAACTCAGTTGATCCATATGCGCATCATCTGAGTTGTCTCGGGAAAGAGGTTTTGAGTGGCTAGGAGTGATACCAAGCATCAGAGATGGCAAAGTATGACATTGAAGCTGTAAGTCTTGGTAAAGAGGAAAGATTTTAGCATAGCAGGTCTTTTGATTGTGAAGCTGAAGGCTGACCTACTTAAGCTTAGTTAACTTCCTGTTCTAATTGTTATTAAAAAAATATGTGTATTGTGAATATGTGATACCTATTGAATATCAGTGAAGAATGAAAACTTTTTTTCTTTTTTTTCTCCCTTAAACTGTTCTGAGCTTTTTATCACTTCTTTGCATTTTTGAACATACTTGTCTGGTCTGGGGATTCTGTGAATTAAAACACTAGAAATCCAAATCTGGTTTATAACTTAACCTGCTTAATTCCCCTTATAGGAGTGCAATTTTGTCACTTAAGGATCTTTTCTCTTGCTATATGGCCATACAAGTAGCATGGAACATATACTAGTGTGCTGGGTTTGGCTGGGATAGAGTTAATTTCCTTCGTAGTAGCTGATATGGGGCTGTGTTTTGGATTTGTGCTGAAAAGAGTGTTGATAATACAGAGATGTTTTAGTTATTGCTGAGTGGTGCTTACACAGAGTCAAGGCCTTTTCTGCTTCTCAACCCACCCCACCAGTGAGTGGGCTGGGGGTGCACGAGAAGTTGGGGATGGCACAGCTGGGACAGCTGACCCCAGCTGATCAAAGGAATATTCCATACCATATGATGTCATACCCAGTATATGAAACTGGGGCAAGAAGGATTGGAGGAAGTTTGGAGTGATGGGATTTGCCTTCCCAAGTAACTGTTATTTGTGATGGAGCCCGGCTTTCCTGGAGATGGCTGAACACCTGCTGCCAATGGGAAGTAGTGAATGAATTCCTTGGTTTGGTTTGCTTGAGTGTGTGGCTTTTGCTTTATTTATTACACTGTCTTTATCTCAACCCAGCAGCTTTCTCATTTTTACCCTTCCGATTCTCTCCCCATCCCACTGTGACAAGGAGTGAGCAAGCGGCTAGGTGTTGCTTGTTGCCGGCTGGGATTAAACCACAACAACTGAAAAAACAACTGTCCTGTTTTGGTGCATTCTAGCAGAGGGGGAGTACAGTAGAGTTGGTAGTACCAGTGCTCTGACAGCAGATTGGTATTTCCCTGTCGAAATCCCCTGTTTTCTGTTGCTTATACAAATTGCAACAGTTTTTTCAGGCTGAAACTTCTTGTTCCCTTTATCTACTTCACCTCATTGTCTTGGCACCCCTCCTTGAGTTTTCAGCTGAAGTTACTTAAACTATAACTAGTTTTATGACTTATTACATGCAGAAATGAGTTTTTTAGAGTAGTGCGAATTTCTTTGACTGTTGGCTTTTTTGTCACTATTTCCTTTTTTGCCTCCGTAAGAAATGCAGAGAATCTGTGACAGTTCTAAGTCTTCGGGAAGAGCAATTTGCATGTGCTCAGTATTATTTTATTTTATGGGTTCATTTCTCCAGTTACCTGATCTAGGTTTCCGACTGCACATACAACATGTTTGGCCATATGCACACTTTGCTGCAATTTTTTTCAATTTGCTCTGAGTATTGCAATGTTTAAGAAAATGCCAAATTCCAACCTCTTTCTCTGGGGACTGGAGAGAATGATAGGATTTTGTTATTTCTGAAGAACTTAGTGCAGTAGCTCATTTCCTAATCTTTTAAAGCTGGGCTTTACCATTGTATATGCCCTATTAAGGAACTCTCTAGAGTGCATCTGAGTAGATCTAGAATTTCTAACTGGGTAAAGTGCCTCTTATTTATTTTATTTAAAAAAAGAAAAAAATAATTACTCCACAGAGCAACAAAAAAAGGCAAGCCCAGGCATGAAACTGGAGATAAAATTAAAATAGAGTAACTTGTTGAATTAGAGGATATCTTACTCGAATTTGTTATGAAAGGGTAATTTCTGAAACATAGCAAAACTTGTTTTGTCTGCTACAGAATACTGAAAAGTACTAAGGCAGTCCATATGGCAAACTGTAATGTTGTTCAACTGCGAAATCAATTTTTAGTTAAAACTGCAAGTAGTTTTCAGCCAGTGCATTCCTGAACTACCTAATGGGATGCATCAAAGGTTATCAAACAAAAGGTAGGAAGTTGTCATTCTGGTATCTTCCAGTGTCAAGTTTTCTTATGGTTGAGGTGCAGAATACTGGCTGAGAGAAACTCACAGAATAAACTTTTGAGGAGCCAGGAGAAGTGCCACTGTAGTAATAAGTTTATTATGAGAATATCTGAAGCAAATTTCATTATCTTTCCAGAATGGAATTTTTTTTTTTTTACTTATTTATTTACAAACTTGAAAGCTGAATTTTTCCTTTCTAAGACTGACCCATTTCCATATTAACCAAGTACCAGTTTTCATAGACAAGTTTTGTAATAGTCACTAGAAATGCAAATTTGTCTATCTGTTATTTTATGTGCTTTGTTGCTTGCTTATTGGGTTTTATTTTGTTTTCCCATGACAACATAGGTACTTCAGAAACTTCTTTGGTTTCTGAACTTAATTTTGGTTAAGTCTGCCGCCTTAGTGTAATTGATTTCTTCTTTGATGGTATTCCCAAAAGACAGTCAGTAAATAAATGTGGTACACAGTGTGTATTTAGCTGATAATTGTCTTGATGGATCATAAACTGAGAACAAACTTTAAAAGTTACTTTTTGTTTACAAATTGAACTAGTTTCTTTTCATAAAAAGTATTATGACTGAGGAGTGTCTTCAGTAGGTAACAGAAGTATGCCAGTACATCATTTATTTTCAAGATTCTTGCTGTTGTTCACTGCATGCATACTTAAAATAGCATTGAATTTAAAAGTATAAGCCAGCATATTTCCCCCTAGCATTACTGGCACGGTTGTCACCTCTTTCTAAAATGCAGTCCTCTTTCGAGGTGAAACCTTACAGTTGAAGGGCATTGCACAGTCACGCATATAGCATTCTACAGTAGTAAGTCAGAAATGCTATGTGAAATTAAATCTAGAATCACTCTTAATCTTGAATGGACTGTAAATACTACAAATGACTGAAAGCATCAAGGGAGAAAGTGAGTAAATATATTCTTGTTTTGGATAGGCTGTTGAAAGTGGTATATTGATCTGGGTTTTCATATTATTTATAGTATTATCATATAAGTAATAGTTGTTGCTGATTGACAAATTTCTTAAACCATATCTTTGACAGATAATCCAGCTGTGTGTTTTACAGTATATGTGAGGGTATACGTATGTGTCCTGTTAGTCAGGACTTGTCCTTTGTAGACCTGGCAATGAAGTCACATGCTCCTGCTTCTTCTCAGGTCACCACAATAAGGTGGAATGCATTTGACATCATCTTGATTTCTCCCCACAGCTGCTCTAGATTGAGTGCTAGTTTGTTTGTCCTTCTGGTCACTTTTGCAGGCCCCCTTGCCATTCTCATCTTTGAAATAAATGTCTTGTCTTGTGTGCGTTTTGGATTTTGTTGAATGGCATATTCAAAGATTATTTCCTGAGTGAGTACATCTCATTGATCAGACCCATGAAAAGCATCCACATGTCCTCAAGCACTGTTGGTTTTTTGCATTTTCCAAATCTTGTGCCTGTGATTAGTAGGACTAGAACCTGCAGGAATCTGCCCTAGATTGGGTATGGTGTCAACCATGGTATGACAACTAAATGGAGCTTTTTGTAATCTCAGTTTTCAAGTATAACTTTACTAATTTCAATGTTAGTTTATTTTTATTTTAACGTAGGATGGGTTTTCTTATTCCTCCTGTACTGTTTTATTTCAGGAGTGTTTTAAAATGTTCATTTTGTAATAGTTAAGAATGATTAAAGTTAGCATGTAGAGCTTGGTCAGGAGAATATCTGTGGCTTTTCTGTGGCTTGTTTGTTGTTAGGGGCTGCACTTACCTGACATAGTTTGCATGCAACAGAGATTCACAGTTTTAGTGTAGCTTTTGAAAACATTATTGTGCTTTACAGAACACTTGAAGAATTTTACCTTGTAGGTGGCTATTCTTGATGATGTAATTGGAGGATAGTCTAAAATCATAACTATATGTTCTTTATTTTCTTCATGCTTGGAGTTTTTATCTGGAGTTCCTGTGCTGTTAGAAGTTGCTGTGCATCTCATCTATCATATTATTTCCTTCTTGAAAGGGGAGACCACACAGTGTTTTAAGGAGACAGATTATATCTTGAACTATTTTGAGACCTGACCAAAATAAGTCTGTAAATCAGATAGTTGCTTTATGGCTGTTATTTTCTACAGTGCTCTGTGAATTTGGAAAATAATCAATTTATGATCAATATAACACAAGTATTATGAGATTATTCTAAAGTCTATCCAACCTTCCAGTTTTCTGGGAAATTTGTCTCTCATATATTGTGATGGTCTTCATTTCATTCTTCCCTATTTCTGAGATTCAAACTTAAAAATGCTTAAGTTAAAAGAATATAAAGCCAGTTGTTAAAGATGGACAAGACACCTATTTTACTATTGTATTCTTGCAGCGAGTACAAATCTGTGCCAGTATTAAGTTTATCAAGGAAAAATACTTTTTAACAAAAAGAGATACAGTGAAATGTTCAATTTTCCATGTTTACTCACTATTGGTACTACAGAGTTTTTGTCTGAAGGGCTACCACTGCATAAGCATAGTGTACTGTCAGAGGTTATCAGTTACCTTGGAGAAATGGAGTGACTGTGATTGTGAAATGAAAGGAGGGAGGAAGGGATCTCAGCTTCTAGTTTTGTTTTGTCTTTCATCTGTAAAATAAAACATATCTCTTTGTGCCAGTGTATAACAGCTATAACTTATCACTAGAGGGTTAGGATTTGAGAGGTCTTGGGCATCTAGCAAGTTGGTAATATATATTCTTTGTGTATCAATTCCAGTTTGGGCAAACAGGAATTATCTTTGACACCAAGAATTAGATAAACAGTAGCAGTTTTTAAAATAAATTGTATTTATACTATCTTTTACCAAATGATGGAATTCCAAATTCTGTATTTTGACTGCAGCTGCAGGCTGTTTTGGTGGTTTCAAGCATGTGACTTTTCATAGACATTTTTTGAGACACATATTTCTCACTGAGAGACTCATTAAGGGTCACTTGTGTAGGTACTTTGACTATGCCAAGTATGTTACCTTATGTGAAAACATTGATCTGTAGCAGAAGAGAAAAATAAAGTGATTTGGTTATTTATTCTAAGTTGGGTATCAGGAAGAACTTCTTTACAGAGAGGGTTGTCAAGCATTGGAACAGGCTGCCCAGGGAGATGGTGGAGTCCCCATCCCTAGAAGTGTTTAAGAGACCTGTAGATGTGGTGCTGAGGGACATGGTTTAGGGACCCTGGCAGGCAGCACAGAGTGAACAGGTGGATTCAGTGATCTTAAAGGTCTCTTCCAACCAGGTGATTCGATGATTAACTTTGCTTACTAAGACCTAAACAGCGATGTCAGAAGCCTTAGTATATAGATGAGTGGAAGCTCTGTAACATCAGACTGAGATTACAACTTCTAATTGCTCTCAAGTAATGACAGTGTGCATGTTGAGAAATATCATTGGAAGAGCAGGAAGGGGAATATATTGCTAAAATACCTAAAGGGTTTTGGTTTTTTTTTTTCTAACTTCTATTGCTGTGTATAGTTTTTAGCTCTCGTAAAAGATGATGAGTTTAATCAGCTCTAATGCGATGATTGATTTTTCTGCTCTATGCAAAATTAAAAATCTTCATTCTCCAGGGAGATTTTGTAGTATCCTCTTAGCTTAGAGTTGGCTATGTTAATGTCATAAGTGAGTTCTCCTTGGGCACTACCTATAGAAATATTGCAAAACAGAAACATAATTAGTTTTCACATTTTAATACTATAATTTGCTTCAGGCTGTTAAACTAATTTAATATGCATAGTATCACTTTGTAAGTGATTATAGAGAAGATCTTTTTGCAGCTTAAGATGACAAAAGTTTTTAATAGTTTTTCCTTACAAATCCTGTGTCAATAACGTATTTCCAGTTATTACTAACAAACAAGTTTTTGTGTGCTGAAGTGTGTGATACTGCAGTGTTTCTTGCAATGGAAGTAATATCTCTTGATATTGTGGAGTTGTTTTTTAAAAAAAAAAAAACCTTGTTGTGTGTTATGTACTCAGCTGCAGGATAAAGGTCAATGACCACAGCAAACTGCTTATTGGATGCTTCAAGTTCTTAACGTTTGTATAGTGCTTTTAGTTCCTCTGTAGTGTGGTTGTTAGGAAATCTTCCACAGAATAATTTAAAGGGTTCATTTTGCATGGTTAACATAATCTTGAAGTTGTGAGCAAATCTGATTTTTAAATTCCATGTGCTTGTGCTTTGAAAGAAGTGGATGTGTTCATCTGGTCAGGATTGGGCATGGTTTGTGGCAGCATGGCTGATGTTAGGTCTTTGAACTCCATCCTAACATGTAGCTCCTTCTCCTTCCTCTGTTACCACGAATATTTTCTAATCATATTTGTACGTGGTTCTACCAGTGGGAGTTGTAAGTACTTTTGCAATATTATGCTAAAGGATGAATTGACAGAAGTGCACCATTTTTACATTTTTAATGAATGGTTACGCTGCCAATATGTCTTGTGCAACAGGGGACTGAGTTCCCACAGTAGAACAGGAAGACTAGTTACAGGATTAGGAGAGGGATCTGTATGAAATTAGGCTGAGTCGACAGGAGTTCTTTACTTCATAAAATCACCGTGCAACTGGAGTACCAATTCTGAGGTTGTGTTGGCATAAATGTGTGTGTATGTGTGTATATAGGTATATATGTGTGTGAATAAAGGTCTTAAATACAAGAGCTGATTTCTACCTTTTACCTCATCAGTCTCGACCCTGTGAAGGTACAAAACGTCAGGTCACTGTTACTTTCCCAAGTGTTGAAAATGTATTTAAGTGCTGCATGGATTTTGCTGTATTTACTTTTGTAGCTAGTTGATCACTGATCTATCAGTCTGTGAAAACAGAGTTGCAGTTCTTGTGTATGAGATTTCCTGGTGGCTTCTTGTCCTAAGAAATAAGCAAGAAAGTTCCATCTGCAGATCTGCCTGTGTTCAGCACAGCCCCAGTTGTTCTCACCCCTTCTTACTAATAGTCCTGCAACAGTGTTTTTTCAATATCTGTGCATATGCTTGTAGCATGACTGACTAATTAATACGTTAGTGAGTACTGGAATAAGTTCGTGTGAATAGGAAGATGTCTGCTGCTAACTTGGAAACCATCTGACACTGTCATTGTGTAAACCTGCCACAGCATTATAAAAGTCTGCTGGGGAATAGATGCTCTGATTCAGAAGTTTGCCAGCCATTTACTGTTGCTAGCAACTACTGGGAAGTAGATAAATTGGCTGCTGGTGTTAGACTAAGAACAAGCAAAAAGTAAGCAGCCTGGCTACAGCTTCAATCTCAAATCCCAGTTCCTGCCCTTTCAGTTACTGGTGTTTAGTGGCTGCCTCGTTTTATTGTGCTGTTTGTTTTGTGACGGGGCTGGATAGCAGTGTGAATTGCAATGCCACATATCTCTGTTGTGCTCTGTGCTGTGGTTCACCCTGAGAACAAATGGCAGTTCTTTCTAGCGAAGTGAAATCCTGTTAGGGGTGCAGACAGCTGCCAGAATGCCCTCCAGCACCTGTGCTGCTTCCCTTGGTGGGAGCATGGACAGCTTGAGCACTGCACGCAACTGCTTCGCTTGGCAGCATTGAATGACACAAAATTGCTTATAAAAAGCTGCTGTGAAGGAGTGTCAGTCTCTGCAAAAAGTTTTTGAAGGTCTTCAAGTGCCGTTTGGTGCAGTGATGCAGCTGGGTTGCAGGCAGGGCTCCTCTGGCCTTCTCCTCTTCCCTTGCAGCTGCAGTCTGCAACGCACTGCTCTTGCTCTCTAGAATTCATCAGCACAGATCTGTTAGGTATCATGTAGAAATATGGGTTGCTATTAAAAATACCAATACTATTAAAAGTTTCTTAATTTCTTGTTTAATGACCATGCTCTTGTAAGACTCCAAATTAATATCAGTGGACTTTATCAGTCTTCAAGGCATAATCTTTATTAGTTTCTGGGCCACTGTCTTATATGATTATCAATATAGAAAATAATCTTTTAGACAATTTAAATTTAGTGGAGTGTTTTTAAAATATTTTTCAGCTTTTCAGTATATAGACTTCATATTTGGATATACTAGGTTTCTTGCAGCAGCTTTGAACATGTATTTTGAGACTGAAAGCATTGATCTTACCCCACTGACTCAGAAGTCTTTATGGTGTGTGTGGCCAGCCATGTGTAAACCTTTGCGGAAATAAGATCAAAAGTTACAGGGTCAAAGGCAGAATCTTTTTTTCCCCTTATATAGTTCCTGTACTGTAGCTCAGGGTTAGGTATTACATTAGTACAGTATGGTGTATGCTTCAGTGACTTGCTTTCTATCACAATGAAATTTTGTTATTCTGATGATGTATCACAAGTGAAGGTTACATGGCAAAAAAAAATTTCGTCTTGTAGCCCAGATGTTGTTAAAGGAGCACCAAAAAATTCTTTGGGACTTGAGAGTAGCTGCCTTTCACCTTCTCAAGAGCAGCAGTTGGTTGAGACGCTCAGCTTCTTATTGCTTGGGATAGCTTCACCAAAGCGTTTTACTATCCTATTTTCAGCAGTAAAAGGCAACTGCTCATCTCTCTGCTCTTTACTCAGGCAGTGCAAAGGACAAGATAATCCCCTTAGCCTGTTAAATGCTCCATCCCATCTGGTAGGTGATAATTGCATTGTAAGGGGATTAGCACAGTGGGATACGGTTACAGTGTAATGAAAGCTTCACTACAAGTGTGAAAGTCAGCTGAACTCATTCGAGCAGTTTGGGACCTTACATTTGCATGTATTTGTAAATATAAAATAAAATACAAGTTTCGTCTGGAGAAAATGTGCAGTACCTTTACATGCCTTCATATGTGTGTAACATTATAAATCTGTTCTGAGACAGTAATAGTATAAATATCTGAAATGCTCTTGTAGGAGTAGTGGTATAGGCTTTTGTTTAGCTGAATGTTTTAGGACAATTCTGTGATTATAGCTGTATTAAATGCATCCCAAGTGTTGACTTTACTCAAAACTCCTTTGACTTCAAAATCATGGGGTTAAGCTGTTATTAGTATAGGAGCACCTATGTTATTAAACACTGCCTAGAAGTCTTCGTCAGTAAAGGTGAAATTTGAATAAGCCACACTGAGGAAAATATCGGAGTAATTTTATGTCAGTAGGGATAAGAGGATTTCAAGCTGCAAGTAACTCTCCTTGCAGCCAACTGGAATAAATGTTTTAAAATTTCAATTTCAAGCATGAGCCTAAGGTAGTGCAAAATGATTCGTAATAAAAATGTTTATAATTGTCCTATGTTTTTTTAAGTTTAGCTAATGCTCTCAGTAGTAAAGAGTAAATGTTAGGGTGCAGAGCATTTCATAAGCTAACGGTAACTTAGCTTACTTGCCTTTCAAGATGTTAAAGATCCAGTTGAAGGTATGTTATGTAGGGTGGTAGCTCAGGGCTGATTACTGTTCTGTTGGTTGTGTTCACTCCAGTCACCTCATGGTACAAGAAACTGGACAAGTTGCTCAGTGCTGACCAGTATGTGCCGTTTTGCTGGTTTGAACATTAACCTGTTAGGTTAAAACAGGGCTTGGTTAGCCCACACTGCGCTGTGTCAGTGTTTTGTAGCCAGATAGATTAGAGACTTAAGAGGTGTGTTATTTATGTAAATAAGAGAGTCAGGTGTATAAATATGCACTGCATGCAGTAGATGCTTTAGCAACATTGTATGACCTTGCTGCAGGATTAAATTTTCTAATGAATTAAGGTTCTGTGACCAACTATGTGGTTGCTGTTTCTTTAGTTTCCGGTTCCTGACTTAGCAGATCTGTCTGTGTGTGTGCCCGTGGGAGTAAGGGCAAAATAAATCTAGCAGGTTTTTTTTATGGACTGTCTGCAGCAACTTTGCCAGTCTGTGTGATGAGTGGTTGAGTGTGGATGAGCTCAGCCTTCTCTTACCTAATCATGGCTCTGAGTGTGCATGGTCGAGTAGAAAGTGCCCTTTCCAAAGTTGTGGTGATAAGACATGGGGATGATTTCACAGATTTTTTTTTTTTTTCCTCCCATTTTTTATATTTGTAATTTTTTTTAAGGTGTCTGAGCTCTAAAAAAACATTCCTTAATTTTCTTCTTTCAGATTGGAAGTGTTTACTTCATGAGAGGAAAATTTGAGAAATTTGCTCTTTTGTTTTCTGACATTCTGTAATTTAAAAAAAAAAAGTGTGAAAAGTCATGGAACTCAAAAAAAAAAACCAAAACAACCAACCAAAGAACAAATGCTCCTCCAAAAAATGAAGTGTGTCCCTTCTCCCTGCCCCAATCCTTTCTGAAATACTAGTTCCTGTCACATGAAAATCCCACTTGAAAGAACCATTATTTTGGCAATATACAGAAAATATTTTTAGAGGTATTTTCAAACGTTTAGAAAGTTTTGTTGTTTTTTTTAACAATCCTTACATATATTTGAAATATACACTAAGTATATAGCAAACCAAATCATATATGGTATGTAATCATTTTCCTTCTTATTTAGGTGACAAACAGCATGTTTGGTGCTTCAAGGAAGAAGTTTGTAGAGGGAGTTGATGGTGACTACCATGATGAGAACATGTACTACGGCCAATCATCGATGTTCCCACATCGATCAGAAAAAGATGTAAGTTGAATAAGCTTATTTTTCCCTTTCAATAGTGAGGGTAGTTTCAAGTATGTGAAATATGTGAAGATGGGCTTCATTTAGCTTTAATCTTTGCATGACTGTGTTTTCAGTGGCAAATGCTTTAATTTTAGTGAGTTTATACATGTAAACTTCAGCCATGTGCTTGCCAGGGTTTTAGTTTTTCATCTTTAAGAACTGTATTTGTAACTTAAATTGGGTTATTAATTATGTCTTGTGTTTACATGTTGTGTCCTCAGTGTTTTTGTTGTGGTTTTGCATTTTATATCTTCAACTGTTTTTAGTTTCTGAAAATGCCTTGTGCAGCTTATTTGTCTGCTCAGATATTCTAATTTAGGTATTTCTCCCATTTGTAGTGATACAAAGTTACAAAACCAATCATTCTTAAATACTTTTTTCCCTTGGTAATGCATTATTTTATGTTAGAACTGCATTGGCATTATTGAAGCTCTGCTTATTATTAAAATAAATAAATTAGCCAGTAAAATGTTTCGCTTTTATATGGAGTGGCATGTAGAAATATATGGAAGACTGAAAGCATGTCTTAGAAGTTCATGTCACCTGAAGGTCAGTAATACCATCTCATGACAGGCTTGCATTTACTATGTGTAAGCAACATATAGGCTAGATTTCCATTTTGATTTAAAAAAAATTAATAAAATCGCTGTGTCATTTCTTCAGGTCTGCCTCCATGACTGTCCAGAAATATAGTTTTTATAGCAGATGTGAACATAGTCTGACAGACCTTGACCTGTGTAAACATAAACATTTCCTATAGACCGTTAGTTAGCTGGGTTTTAATCCAGATTTTCAGAGAAGGGAGTAGGTTTAGAGTAGAAGGCTTTTTAAAACAAAATGAAACAGAAAAAAATGCTTAAATGCAGCTTTCCAATTCAGTTTCATGAGTTAGTTTGAGAAGTTTCAGGTGAGACAGAAGAGATATAAAATGTACTACAGTATAAAGACAATTAAATAGGCTGCTCTTTTCTGATTATGTCCATTACATATGTCCCTGTATCACAGATGCAGACAAGCACAATGGAATATTTATAATGTCGAACATAATTTCCTTTCTGTGAGCACCGAGAGGTGCAGCTAGCACTCTCAAAAACAGTAAACACTATTTCTCCAAAGAGACTCTTAGATATTAAATCCCCACTTCTTGATTTGATGCACTGAGGTAGAAATCATTACAGTGTAGTAAGAAAGGTAAGTTGAGATCAGAGCTATGCTGTGCAGTGTACACAGTGAAAGCTGATGCTTGGCATGTTGCTGACACAGTGAATGGGTGTTTTAGTTGCCTACTCTTTCTGTAGGCAATGTTGCAGAAGTGGATCTTAGAATGGGACTTCAAGAGAAGGAAGGTGGGTGTTCCGGACACCAGGAATGACAAATGAGAAATCATGAAAGCTTGTGGGAGAAGTGGCCAAAATGGGGCATAGAAGCTGCTGTAATTGGCAGAAGAGTGATGTCGGTCCAACAGGAAATGAAGAGTGATTTTTGCAAAAGCTTTTTAAAGTTTTATTTTCAAATCCTTTTTTTAAGGGCTCTTTTTCTCTCTGTAGCTTCATTATTGATTATTACGACTTTGAGAATTATGCTTATGTCTTAAACCATTATATGCTACTGTAATATTTTCTTAAAAGCCGATCAAAATAAATACATGGTGGTGATATTGACATTGTCTGTACACCTTTGATCGCGCATGTGTAGGTAAATGTATATTCTGTATAACGTGTTCTTTTGATATCCATTTGGCTCACAGTAGATGAGAGAGGTTGGAAAGTGGTTGTATTTTCGTTTCCAACCAATTTTGTGGCTTTAAAAACCTTTTCCAATTGAAAATAACCATGTTTTCAAATAGTCTTACAACTGGAATTCTGCTAAAGATGTCGTTCTGTATATGAGAACACAATAAATATATTGACTGTGTTGTTATTTGGATAACACTTAGTATTGACAGACAAAAACAAATTTGCTCAGAATTTTCTCTGAGTAAGCTAATAAAGACTAATATTCAAAACCTGGATCCAGTTTTATGAACACCTGGGGGGAAAACTTAGAGCAGTTGAGATCTTGACACATTTTGAATCTTCCTGTCTTCACATTTATATTGAAATGGGGTAGGTAAATGTGGGGAAAAGATTAAGGTAGAAGAAACTTCGGGGAAAGGAGTAAATCGCTTATGTTCAGAAAATTTAACTGGTAATAAAAAGATTAAAACATAGCATACACAATCTCTTCACAAGCTTACTGAAAAAAGGGCAGTCCTTATGCCTTTTTTTTACACTAGAATTACCTAAACAAGGTGCAGTCTTAATGCAATTTAAATTATTCATCTCTTTTTCAGTTTCTTGTATATCTTTACTGAGAGCAGATTAAATTTATGTGTTGCAGGTTTTAGCTACAAGCCTGTAGAAAATGAGTTAAAAGTTCATTTTTTTTCTCTCTGAAGTATCCGGTATTCATATGAATCCTGAGTCTTTCATTTATGCTTCGTATATCCTCTAGAGTTCTTCAACCTGAAATAGAGTGGTTCTGAGGGAAGTCCTCCTTATATACTGCCCTTCAGAAAGAGCTAAAGCTTGTTTAGTATTTACCCTCACACCAGACATGACTAGAAGTTTTTCTGTTCTTCCCTTTTTTGAAGCCATATCGATTCTGACCTTAAAAGTTGCTGCTTTCCGAACAATTGTTACTGTGTATGCGTATGTGTACTCCAAGCAGAGGAACATACAGAATGGTGGAAACTTCCTAAAACTTAGATTAAGATACCTGTTACTGCAAATATATTTTTTATAAACTTTGGAACCTATTTTGCACTTCTACAGTAGGGTTTCTGTCCTTGTGAAGAGGCGTTGTTGTGTAGGGTGCAGTGATGACTTGTGTACAGTTTTTTGACTGAGTTGGGAGCTTTTCAGTTTTCTACCTTGTTTTAACACCTAAGGAGGAGGTTTTAATTTTTTTCAAATTATATTACGAAATAGTTCACTCACTCAATGAAAATAAGGGTTTAGAACCTATCTGGAAAAGATGTAAAAAAAAATACTTTATGCCTTTTAATAAAAATTTTCAAAGTACTTACTGATGTGGTATTTTTGTGACTTGTTGATTTGGCTAATTTGAATTTTAAAAGAATTTCCTTTACACAGAGGTGAAGTGAACTAACGCTGCTCAAGTCTTCTCTTTAATTTTGAAGACTTTTTACAAGCGGAAAGAAGTAGCAGGAAATAGTTTAGGATATGTTACTTGTCGTTCTGAGCCTCAGTGTAGCTAAAAACTAAAAGCTTCCTTTTAACTTACCTGTTTTTTCACTAGAGAATACAGTTCTAGACAGTCAGGACTGACATGGTAATTGAAATGGAAAAATTGTGTGTTACTCATGTCTACAAGTTCTTCTAAAATCATATGAATGCTGTTTGGATCTTTTGTTTTAGGCACAAAATTATGGTTCCTTAGGTGAGATTAGATCTTACTCAAGCCATATAATGCTGCCTTTTTACTAAATGAGTGGCCTTGCCTTGAGTCATCACAGACCTTGCTGTGCTAAGTAGGGAAGTGGAACAGAGAATATCCATGATTGCTCTGTCTGTGAATTCTGCTGCACTTACAGTCAGTGCATGATAATCAGGTCAATAGTCCTTTGGCAAAGAATTTAGATATTTTGTAAAACCTGAAGAAAATAAAACAGTTTAAGAAAGTAGTTCAAGATTTGGCTTGAAACAACTGTGATCCTTAGCTTAAATTGACCACAAGATACAAAATGCTCCCACAAAATAATTACAGGGCTTGCTTGTGGCCCATTTCACCAACTTAATAGAGCTGTCTACATGTGGTTTTATTTTGATAAAGTGACAATGGTAGAAATTGGTAACTCAAAGCCTTCATATACTTTTGAATCTACTGTCTTCAAATGAGAAAAAAAAAAAATATGAGCTGTCAGAAAAGATGGGAAACGTTCAGTCTGGACTTCTTTGATTTCTCATGTGTAAGACTGTAAGAAGTGCTCTGTGAGGTTTGACCAGTCTAGCTCAATCCGCTGAAGATACCTCTGTAAGCATATAAGATCAGGGCATCTTCTGTTGTTCTGAACTGCAGTCATAAATCTGACAGTAGACAGACATACCTTTTGATGAAGGGGAAAATGATGAGGAAAGTTAGAAAAAATTTTTTTTCAATTAATACTTTTCCCATTTCCTGGCCCAGTGCTTTGCTGTTCATTTTCTCTCCCAGTTGCTCAACAGATGATAAAATGCTTACAGACCATAGTAACAATTCCCTGATCTGCACTTCTAATGGGTTTGCTGAGCTTACTCTCGTCTCTGAAAAATCTAGTTGTTTTAACTAATTCTGGACTTTCTCAGTTGAGACCTGATGTTCTTTTGTAGATCAGTTCTTTCAAAATGTGGCTTCTTGTGAAGGCAAATATTTTAACAATTGGGGCAAGTAAGATCTAGCCTGCGGATTAGATTTGGGTCATTGCAACTGTTAATCTAGCTCCTGATGCACTACATTTCCTGAAGTAGGAGGTATTCAGGTTTGGATATTGAGCACAGTAAAATGTGTTACAGATGCTGAGAGCCTGCTTTGCAGAAGGTTCTTCCATTCTCGTGTAGTAGAAGCACGTCTGTGATGGGTCAAATTCAGGAATTCCTCTGTCCTCTGACATTGCATGAAGGCAGAGGTCACTGAGTTTGTCTTGTAATGGACATGATGGTGGTGATAGGATGAAGGGTTGGTCAGAAGATATTATCAAAGCTTTTTACTGTCAACTTCCATTAATTTATAGAACCTCTACTGAACTCTTACTGTTTTGAAGTATATGGTCTTATAAAGAGGTGGTACTTTTATAAGAGATACAACCTTGAAACTAGACTTGACTTAGCAAGATTCTGGATCTCTCTCTCTGTGGTAAGTTTGGGAAACTAAATGTGGAAAGGTTTAATCAGTCTTCTGGAGACACCTCTGGCTTTAGGGTTGCTAACCACCACATTGTTCCAGCTGGATTGTTGACTTCCTAATGCTATCTTCAGGATTCTAAGGAAACCTATGGTATCTTGTTTCCCAAGGCATCTTGCTTGGATTCTGCCTTAGGCACTGCACGAGAGTTTGTTAGCTTAGTCATAATTTAACTTCAGACACTGCACAGGGGAGTCATTGTAAGTACTTAAGAATTCCCATGGAACCCTCTTGTATCAGGAGCAGGCACAGCATTCATGCTAATAGAGTTACTTTACATTAGCATAACTTGTCATAGTCTGAATAGTTTTGATCCATTTGTGGAGGGAAAAAAAGTAAAGCTTATTTTGGAAAGAAAATAGCTTAATGTCTTTAATTATAGATGGCAAATGAATATTTTCATTTGCATTACTTTACATGTAAAGATACTTGTAGATTTGACTGAATAGTAGTTTGATTTGCCCCGTTGTTGTGAAACAAATGGCTTAAGCTTTTTACTTTGAAGTGTGAGTTGCAAAGCAACTGAGTTGCTTTCTACCTTCCCAGAGAGTGATTAAACGTATTTCCATCTTTTAGTGAGTACATAGCATGCTTTTTTCCTAAAAAAAAAAAAAAAACCCTAAAAAAAAAAGTCTTTAAATGAATGAAAATTGTAATACCATTAATGAAAACAGTTGGAAGGACTTGCAGGGGATGAGATTAGTAAACACATTGAGGGAGTTTTTGTGTTTTAAGGCAGTATACCCTTTCAGGGCCTGTTGTTATTCTACCTGTAGCTTGCATTTTCATAATAAAGTTACACAATATGGAGAAAGAGTGAAAAGTTTAGAATGCAAAATACAGCCTTTTACTGTGTCACCTATAAGCTTGTACCTGGATGTGTTTATCAAATAAAACAATACGTGATAAACTGATTTTACTTAGAGATGAAAATGGAGTTTTGTACTCTGCCACAAAGCTTGCAAGAAGTATATGTCGCTTACTTTTACAATTTCAAATTATATCACGAGGAAATTAATTTCACTGTTGACGACCGCAGTATCTAATTTTCACTGTGATTGAGTTTGTGTTTGGATTTTTTTTATATAAGAACTAGATGACTGTGATAGGTGGTGTTTCTGTCCTTCATCTAAAAGCTGTATTTTACTGCACCCCACTTAACAATATACCATAGTTTTTGCATGTCAGCTTTAGCATTTGAAGTGGTTCCTTGGACCAGATTAATTCCATGCGTAAAATCATCTGCCTTTTCTAAAAGGGGGAGGTTGTGGTTTCTTAGACAATAATTGAGTTCAGTGAACATACTGTATTGTAATATTGGTGGTTTATGTGCTCAGTGTGTGGGTGAGGTGGTTTTGGGTTGTTTCAGTTTTTCATATGCAACTGGTTTTTTAATTGAAATAAAATATTTTCTTTGTTGTCCTGGTTCTTAATTGCTTATGCAGCTTTCAACAAGTTTTCAGTTTGGCTTATTAATACACTGTACCATCAAACTGAATGTCTCTATGAAGGGAGAATTTGTTTTTTAGAGTTTTAATTTAATAGCCATGTTACCCTCCTGTTAACGTCATTGTCATTCAAAGGCAACACCTTGCCTTTAAGATCTTGAGATACCGCTGCCAACAGTGCAGTCCTACCTCCTTGTGCTTTCCAAGTGCCACTGGAGGGAAACGACCACAACCATAAATTATAAGATCTGAAAAATTGAATAAAATTTCATTATTTTTGAGTATAGTGTTTGGGTTTATATTGTAATTTGTTATTCACAAATAATTTGTATCAGTAACAATTTTCAGTTGCAAGTAATACGCTACAATTGTGAGGCTTCCAAAGTTTCTTCACTGATCTCTGCTTTTGAGATTTGGAAATATTTTCTTGTAACCTGGAAATTTTGTGAGCACTGTATGAAAAGGTCGTTTGTAATCTAGAGGAGGACTAATAGTACTACTAAAAATCCTGGCAGAGTATAGAAAAATCTGTATTTTTTTTAATTGTTATTTGTTGGCTTTATTTTTTTTTTATGTCAGTATAACACTGCTTTAGAGGCTTGGGTCAGCTGTTTTAGTATTAAATAGTGCAGCACAGATGGCAGATAGCAGAAATAAAGTAGTGCAAATACAAAATGATGCTGATGTTTGCACCTGTGAGAAACCCATCGCTTATCAGGCCAGCTATTACTCACAGACTTATTTGCTTATTCTAACACATTTTGCTTTTAGGAATTGACTTTGTAGCGCTGGATTGATGTATTTTAACTTCAGCTTGCCTCGTGTTTAAGAAAGTAGCTTTAGGCTATAGCTGTGTAATGTAGCAGCTTTCACAAAAGCGTTGCTTTACCGAGTTTTCTCAGTGCCAGGGTGCGCTGCTGCGGCGGTTATGGGCAGCTGTCCCTGTGGTAAGTTGGGGGATTGCTTGGAAGAGGTGGGGTGCTGCAGTGCAAGGGGGAGGCGAGGGCCTGTCAGCCAGCGCTGCTGCTGGGCCTGCTGCCGCCGCCTGCCTCTGCTTTCGGGAGGCTGCAGCCTGGGATCGCCAGCCTCCTGAGAGGGTTGTAAAATGCAGCAGTCTTTTCCCATTTCTGGCAAATTTAAGCAATTGCTGGTGCTGTGTTTTTGAGAATGTTGACACTCTTAAATGAACTTACTGCAGTAAACCCATCAAGAGTTAATGAAAGCAGTTACAGTAAGATCCTGTTCATCGCTGGGATAGGAGATAACACATTACAGCTTACTGATTTTTGGTGAGGACCAGTCCAGAAAAATTAGGCCATCTGCTTGGATTGTCAGCTGGTTTGAGTTTAGATGCAGAATCTTCCATGATCAGAACTGGACTGTGACTGTTTGAGACTTGTGAGTAAAGTGATGTGCACATCTTATTTAACTGTCATCAACTCAGTCCTTCAGTCTGCCAGTACAGAGTGTTGGTCCTTCCTTGCACTAGCAAAATAAAGTGCACCCTTCATGTTACACAAGGACTTGTTTTCTCGGTTGTCTCCTTGTCCTGTGGGAGACGCATGTCTCAGGCCTCTGCAGTCTCCTAACAACGTGTACAGGGAAAGCCAATTGAAACAGTCTGTCTAGTTCAGTCATACAAGGTTGGAACAGAAGCAGGAGTCCTGTGCTATTTCACAGCTGGGTTTTGTAGCTGTTAACTACCGGCAAATTGATTTAAACCTAAATGCCAAAGTTTGAAGAGTGATTTTTTTTTTTTTTTTTTTTTTTTTAATGCATGCAGCAAAAGCTGTAGGTGTCAGAAGTTTGTTTAACAATTTCCTTGACTCAATTCATCTCGTTTTAAAAGTTGGTATTGTATACATAGTGCTAGAAAATGCTGTTTACTGGCATGATCACAGTCATTTCATATGTTTTGTTTTTCAAAAGTTTTTACAGGTATCATTCTGGGAATTTTTTTCCTAAAATACTGATGTAATTAGGTAAAGCTTAAAAAAACCTTTCCACTTGGAAGAGGTTTTAGTCACCTTAAGAGTTAGGCAGGTTTCATTTTTATTAGGATTATGACCTGTGGCTGTTGTAGACTAAAAGAAATTCAAGAGTGACTTCCACCTACTGCTGCAAGTACATTCTTGGACAGTTGTTATATTTTGTGTGTTATGTGGCTAGCAATCCAGTGAGATAAAATAATGACTGCAGAATACCGGAAGGAATGTTTTTAGTACTACTAATAGCATTCATCTTGCATCTTTTTTATCTTTGGTAGACCAAGTTTGAGTAGAATATAATAGTGACTCAGAGGTTGTGAATGCAAATAAAGGTAGCACAGGTTAAGGTTTTGGCTCATTTGGTTATTTTGTTGTTGACCTAAATTGTATGGAAATAATAGAAAAAGAAGATAAAATTTTAAACTGCTCCTTAGATAGCTATGACAGAAAAAAAGTGTTGAATACTGGTGAGGGTTTTTTGGCATATTACAAAATAAACTAGAGAGAAAATACACGAGATACCCATACAGCATATTCCCTCTCTGTGAGATTTGAGAAATGCTGCATTTAATCAGTCTGGAACAGATCCACAGAAATTTTTATTTATTTCTTCTTGAGGCTTGTTATCTTTGATGTTCTAAGTATGTTATGACTTTAAGACTACTTGTTAGACTTACTGAATTTAATACTCGGCCTTTATTATGGTTTTCTGTAAAGGTTTCTCTACAAGTCATTTTGGAGTTAACTTTTAATGTAAAAGCAAATGGCACAATATATGTGACCTACTTTGCAATGTTTCAAAAGAAAATTCAAATCCTGATAAGCAGTGTTCATTAAATATTATTTGCCATTCCTTTTAACTGAATTTAGAAAATCAAGTAGTACTCAGTGTAGAAGAGGTGGGATTCTTCTTCCTCCCTTTCCAGTAATCTAGTACCTCTTAGGTCTGTGATAATTTTTTTTATTATGTTCTTTTTTTGTATCCAAGTTAACATTGTAAATAAAAGGTTTTTATGCTGAGGTTCATACCATCTTCAGCTTATTATATCACATGCCATCACAGCAATTTTTGAATGCCCTGAGCAGCTGTTCTTGCAGGATGTTCTTTTTGGCTTAACTGTTTTGCTTACCTGTCCCAAAGCTGGTAGTACTTTTTGACTGCTGTTTCCATCTCAATGTCTGATTGGTTTGGGATTTTTTTTTTTTTTTTTGCCTGTGTGCCCTCATCATTGTCTCTGAAAGTGTTTCATAAATTCTTTCTTTTACTTTTTATGGAATTACAGTTTGGCACGCCTTACAACATGTTCTAGGATTTTGCTACTTGTCAAACTTTAATGTTTGGTTTGGTTTTGGTTTTTTTTACCTCAAGATTTAATTTTGTCTTACTTTTCTTAAAACTACTATATCAGCTTGTTTTATCAATGTTGAACAAACATCAGTTAGTTAGTTTAGGCGGGGAGTGTGCTTTTGAAGTCTGTCTCCCAAGTGTCCGCACTTCAGCATGCTTTGATTTGCATTGAAGAGTAGTCTTGGTGTCAGTGAATTTGATTCCTTTTGGAACAAAACACGAAAAGATGCTCCAGGAGTGCAGCAAACATGTTCCACTCACTAATAGGCAACCAGTCTGTGGCATCAGGAGTTTTAGACATGGTTAACTCTAGTTAGAAATGCATACAGTATCTGTGGTAGGTCCTCAGGACCAATTTCTTTGTTTTACAAATGAGCTTCTCTCTGGTTGCATTACTTGCCAGTGCAGATGTGGCCTGCGAACTTTGCTATATGAGCGCTGAGCTGAAGCCACTGGCCGTTATTTAAAGTGTTCTCTTTGTTCATAGCCAGTTCTTCCCTAAGAAAACTTTGGTCCAGTTTGGCACATATTTCACTTTTTTTTTTTTTTTTCTCCTACAGGAAGTTTTTGTCTTAGTATTTGCAAGTGTGGATGTTTATTGCTGTAGTTGCTTACTGTCAAATACATGCACTTGTTTAAAATATGTTTGAGTGTATAGTATTTTGGGGTGATATTTCTGATAACCTTTTCTGATGGTCTACAGTAATTGTCTGCTGTAATTTCTCATGCCTTCTGTAGGTGTTTAAAAAAATCATAAATGCTTTGTGATTTACAGGCATGAATGCTAATTTTTATATTTATTGTCTGCTCTGAGTATCTTCTTTCCAATTTCTACTCTCTAGATTTGGCCCCAGTATAAACAACTAGCAGATTCAATTTATAAGGTTTGTTTGAGTTTTACATCTGTCTAGATTAAGTCAGCAAAAGAATTTGCAATTTGTAACAGTAAAAGTTATTTTGATTTGAATTCTTTACTCCTAAGTAGAAAAAGCTTGAAATCTCCTTAAGTGTAGGAACCCAGATATTCCTTTCCTTGAAACCATCCTAAAATTCAGTCCAAGTCCAGACAACTGCACTAAACAAGCAGACATTTGCCCATGGATTAGTCAGTATGAATAGCGTACTCTGTTGTGAGCTGGATGGATTAGATCAACTAATACCTCTTTTTGCTCCAAGGGAAAATCAGCTATATCTAACGTTGATGAACATCTAACCTATTCCTCAAAAATATCCACATATGGATGTTCCAGTGTTTAACTGTCCTTAAGATTGCTGAGGGCTTTTTTTTTTTCCCTCCGAATACTTAGCTCAAATCTTCTCAAATTCTCTTATTAATACTTTCAATTTCTGCAGCAGCATAGAGGGTAGTTTATTCTTTTCTTCTTACAGAAATGACTGGAAGTCTGGTGTCATATTCCTACCTTAGTTGCCTTCTTTTTTCATAGATTTTTTTTTTTTTTTTTTTTTAGATCTTACTCTTCCCAAGGCTCCCTTTTAACCTGTCATATTTCTTGTGTGGTGTCTGTAAGTTGACAAAGAATGTTTTAATGGAAATATTTTGTATGTGGTGTCTCTAAAGTGGGCATAATAGAGCAGAAGAGATTACTTCTGACATTTGTACATCTTACCTATTCGTATGGTGTATGTAAGCATGAAGCTAGCTCTTAGAGTGCTGTGTTATGTTACGAATGACAGGACGAGAGGAAACGACCTTAAGTTGCATCAGGGGAAATATAGATTAGATATCAGGAAAGATTTCTTTACACAGAAGGTCATTAGGCATTGGAACAGGTTGCCCAGGGAGGTGGTGGAGTCCCCATCCCTGGAGGTGTTTAAAAGATGTGTAGATGTGGCACTGAAGGACATGATTTAGGGATCCTGACAGTGCAGGCGTGATCTTAAAGGTCTCTTCCAACCAGATGATTCTGTGATTCTGTTATTATTTGAACATTGAAATCTTACCTGAAGTTCGTATCTGTTTCTATATACCTGCTGCTAACTAGTCACTCAATTCCTACCTTTTGCTATTGTAACTGATAACGTGAAACTTTGCGCTTGCTGTTATTACGTTGAACAGGGATTGGTCTGCTTGGATGATGCATGTTTTGCAGGGGAAAATAAACATATCTCATTTAAATAACTGAATATTCCTCCCTTTGTAAAGATGAGTCTCTTAGCTACAAGGGTAGAAAAACTGAAAGCTTTTGGATCTCTTTCCACTGTGTTATTTGTTGCAAGTTAAAGTCTGTTTTTATACATGTGAAGTCATTAATTTTTACTGACATATAATATGCTCTTACAGTTGTTACTGTGCAGATATTTTGGGGAGTTTCTAAAACTTTTGAAAACTTAAAGGAGTTTTCAGATGTTATTTTGGCTTTCTTGGCAAAACAATATACTTTTGTAAACTTCAGAGCAAGGTAACACAATATCTTTGTGTTGTTAACTGTTTATTCTTCTTACATTTTAGATACTGGCATCACCATCAACATCAGGTCAGCTGTCTCAGTTTGGGGCAAGTTTATACGGGCAACAAAGTAAGAATTCTTTTAATTCTTTTAATATATTTATTTTATGCTAAATATGTTCTAGCTTCACACTCTTTGGATAGAGAACATGCATATGGCTTCTGGTGACTGTAAAAAAGACAGCGTGTCTCCTTATTTGTGTGTTTGTTTGGGATATTTTTTTGAAGATTTTTGCTTTGCATAGTACGCATTTTTGCAGTGTTTAGAATGCCAAGTATCATATATTGACACTGTATGGCTGTTAAATATCCAAATATAATCATCCTGCAAAGAATGTCTCTGTTTTAACTGTAACTCTCGGAAGGAAAAACTAAGGAAAGTGAACTGGACCAGAATGAGTCTAGTTCAGAAAAAAATGTAAGGAATGGAAGGAAATTATAGCTTAAATTGTAAGTAATATTTCATGCTCTACAGGAGCAAATGAAATCTTGTGCACATGCTGGGCAACTTGCATTTGGCACAGAACAATGTCAGTAAGGTTATTGCCTTCTTTCCCGTACCTTGAAGATTTTTTTTTTCTGTATCAGCCAATCTTGTGTATTCTGTTGCAGTAGAAGACCTATAGAGCAACAGTCACAGTGTGTAATGCTAGCCACCCACCTTAAGGGCCAGTGTGAGAAATGAACCTCCTCATAGCTGAGAGGTGCATCCAGAAAGTGACTCAGAATATCAGAGTTAGATACAATTACACAAGTAAAACAGGTTTGTGAACATCTCTCTTATCACTGTACACTTTTGAATCTTGGCAACTTTCTTGCCAACTGCATCCTGACTTGGATTCTAAGAAAAAATGCCTTCAGAGTGCTTTAGAGAGTCTATACTTTTTTATCTGGACAAACTAAAACCTTTCTCTGCTAGATGCATGGCCTTCACAACTTCTTTCGGCTTTCTTCAAATAGTTTAAAAAATACAGTGAATTTTTTTTTTTACTATGTCAGTGGCTGTTGATAAGTGACCATGTAATATAAACTGACGTTCTATTATGCTATCGAGATTTATATGAGAAGTTTCTGGCCATTCTGAGAGTCATGTTTGGCTCTTGGCTTTTTGGGTCCTGAATCTGGCACTATTGAACTTTTCAGACTTAACTGTATAAAGATACTGAAGTAATTTATTAATTCAGTTTATCACAGTTATTTGTTGTTTATTTTTAAGGTTAACTTTTTTCATCAACTTCAATGTTCATTCAGTTGGTTGTGGTGCCTGGGACGTAACCTGTCTAATGGGGAGAGGTGCTGGCTAAAAATTAGAAAGTATATATTATCGGAGTTCAGTTTCTACCAAATATTGAGAAAAAGGGAGCAAGAAACTACCATGTTGGAGTCAATGCTTATGGTTAAAATACTTTTAGGAAGAACAAAACTGATAATGCCTATGCGCTTTTAGATTGGTAGCTGTCAGTCATTGAGCAAGATGTTGTGTTATAGAGTTAATGTAACTTAAACGTAACTATTAGGCAGGAAATTGGCCACTTCATTGATCAGCCTCTGATATAGCCCATGCAGATCTGTAGTCTCAGTTAAAGTGGAAAAAGGAAGAATAAAAAAAAAAAGATTTTTTTTTTTTTTTCACATGGTGAATATTTCAACTTCCCCTACTTGCCAGCCACGGGAATATGGCTCTACTTCACTGTAACAGCCCTGCTCATCAAAAAATCCAGTTTAAAGAAAGCCAACAACAAGAAATAACCATTAGTGTAAAACTGGCTTTGCTGAAACAAATGCTTGCACAAAATTAACCTGAATATCGTAATCATGTTTTTCAGTGTACTGTTTGTAGTTTGGAAGTGTATGTATTTTTTCTTTACTGTGTTATTTTTAAAATATTAATCAGTGTGAAATATTATTTATAATATATATTTATTCTCATTGAAATTATTCTGATGCAGCAAATTGCCAAAATATTTACAGTGAACACCTTGACATAATCAGCTTTTAATGAAGTCTTAGGAGGCTTGTTATAGCAAGTCACACTACTGCTTAATCTTAATGTATAGAGATAAATTTGAATGTTATCAAAACTTTGAGTGTGATTGCAAACTTCTTCGACTGCAAATTGTAGGGTAGGGCATGAACAGACAGCATTTCTTACAATTCTTCTTACAGCTAAACAACTGGGACATTTCTGCAGCCCTTGCCCATGATAATAACCTGAGCATATTCTATGTGCATTCTTAGTATTTAATCACGTTATACGCTGGCATATTCAGCTCTTCTGCAGGGGTGATCTACCATGGGAGAGTGCTGGTTCATCATAATTTTTCTTTTGTTTGGTCAGCAAGATAAGGTTTTGATTTCTGTGAGTCTACCTCAGCAGCCTCATGCCACAGCAGTAAGGACTATTACAGCTATCACATTTTATATGCTAAGTTTGTTTCTGTTGATATGTTACGCTAAATTACTTTTTCTTGTCTTTGGACATCATTCTGAAACTTAATAAACATAGAGAAATTATGTGAGAATGATGAGAAATTTCGTGAAGTTTTTTGGACACTTTGAGACAGGGCAGCAGCTGGTTATCTTTTCTGTTCTGAGTTAAAGTAATTTCTTTTTTTGCTTCACCGAAGTGGTTACTTTATTCTGTCACACTCAATTGTTTGTGTAGAAAATCACAATGTTAAAAATCTTCTGTATGTTTTAACATGCTATTAGAGGGCACTTAAAAATTCTGCTTGCCTCCTTTTCTCAAAAGATTGAACTTGATTGAGGACACTAAAGTTCTGTTATCAGAAAGAAGCAACTGAAACTTGACAAAGAACTGGCCTAAAATGTTGCTTTTGTTGTTATAAAAGCAATGCTATTGTTAACTAAATATTCATAACTTTATTTTTTTATTAAAGGTTTGCTTTTTATTTTTAACAAGACAGATCAGTGTTCTAAATACCTGCCAAGTACATACCAGTTTATTCAGAAGTAATTAAAGTATTTCTTGAGTGCAGTTACTAATTTTCTCAAAATGCTGCCCTTTTTGAGATAATTTGTAGATTTTCATGTCCTCATCAGAATACTCAAAACTGAACCCTTTCTCTACAGTGTACATCTCAAAGGAAAGAAAATTTTGTTGGTGACTCAAATACAGAAATTCCTTAAAGAGCCTCTCTAAAGTTTAACAGAAATGGGGCTAAATTTGAGATAATTTGGCTTCTGCTATGCAAGCACGGACTTAGGTTTTTCCACTGCACTTCAGTCTTTACACGTTTTTATAGGTTGTCAGTATAAATTGTTTCCATCTACACCTGATGGAGAAGACTTTGTTCCTGATTGCTCTATATCTCCACCCCTCTGAATTTTTTTTCAATAGGTGCACTAGGCCTTCCAATGAGGGGAATGAGCAACAATACCCCTCAGTTAAATCGCAGCTTATCACAAGGCACTCAGTTACCGAGCCACGTAACGCCAACAACAGGGGTACCAACAATGTCACTTCACACGCCTCCATCTCCGAGCAGGTATTTATTGATAGCCAATATTTCTGCGATTGTGTCTTTTTGCAGAGCTCTTGCTAAATGGTCTGCACATTTTGCCTCAAGTTTACAGTCTGATTAATTAAAAAGGAAGAAATGTAGTTTCTATTGACCACTGCCTGTGTTAGGGAAATAAAACTGTAAGGACTTACTGTAAGAAGTAATCAAGTATTTGATTTTTGTATGTAAAGGACAAATGGCTGGCAAATTCTGCTTCAGAATGCAAGTGGCTGTTTTTTGATTGTTCTGGTAAATGTATGGTTAAAATTTTTGTATGGATACACCATATCAGAATGTTAAGGTAGTAGGTCTGAAGTGCTCATTAAAAAAAGAGCTGTAACACCTTTTCAGATGCATAATACTTAAGTATTTATCTAAACCTGACCAAGGAGTTGATTAGCATGTAATGGGTCGTCTGGCATTTCTGAAGAAATCCAAAACTACATTAATTATAGAGAGTAATCCAAACATGCTGTATTGATGCTAAGCACAAATTAAGTTGCAACAGCTCACAGTCCATCCTACGTTAGTAATCTAAATGAGTAACCAAATACTATTGTACAGATTCATCTCTGTGGATGGTTTTTCTCTTTCAGGGGGATATTGCCTATGAATCCTAGGAATATGATGAACCACTCCCAGGTTGGTCAGGGCATTGGAATTCCCAGCAGGACAAACAGCATGAGCAGTTCAGGGTTAGGCAGCCCCAACAGAAGCTCTCCAAGCATAATATGTATGCCAAAGCAGCAACCCTCTCGACAACCTTTTACTGTGAACAGGTAAGGCTGTTTAGCTGGACCATCCCTGTATAGCCATGGACGTGCTTAAATGCTGCTCTGGAAATCTAATTTTCACCCATTAGAATAAAGCTCAAAAGCTGCTTTGTGTGTGCTTGTCTCCTGGCAATAAACTTTGAAGCTGCTTTTAATATTCACACAAGCTTTTTGAGGCCTTTAAGCTAAATTCTGGTTTTGACTATTGAATTTTTACTGCTGCTTCTTTAAAATACATGATGTTTCTCATGTGTTCCAAAGCTTGTTTTTGAAAAACTTGATTTTGGGGTATATGCATCCATTTTAAGACTGTTCATATATGAGTTTGGGAAGATGTGAGACAAGATTTAAAAACACAGTAGCTAATCTGGAAGAATAGTTAACTGATTCAGGCGCAGTAGGGACCTAGTACTTTACATCTTTAAATTCTGGTATAAGGTAGCGAACAGTGGTTTGCCGTTTGTTTAATGATTTGGTGCTCATTTGGATGCCAAAAGCTTCTCAATTACTTCTGCTCTTTTTCTTAGTCTGGGCAAGATTCTAACATTGTAAATCGTTAGGCTTTAACTGTGTTTTGGTGCTGTGTTTATGCTTAGTTCATACTGATAAACTTGTAAACGTGTAAAAGTGTGTTGGTTCTAATTATTTAATAATCCTCATCTTTCGCTCTTTGCATTGTATATCTTATTTTCAAGAAGCTACAGCCTTTACAAGTTGAGAAGGAAATATCACTGAAACAACGCCAAGTTCTTATTCCACAATTTATTAGCTTACAGCAGTATAATACTATCTATCCAATCGCTAATTGATATATTTAACAAAATTTTGAAATTACACTTGGAAAAAAAAATTATGGTGTTTCCTTAACAGTTACTTGAATTATATGATGACTTCCAAGAATTATTTTCTGAATGGTTGCCTTAATTGAAGCATTCATAGTTACATTGGTAAAACAGGTTACAAATAATTGTAGAGAAGTGTGCATTTTGTGGCCAAATCCCTTTCTTATCTCTGAAATTCTTAACATGATTGTTTCTAATTACTTTAAAAACAAACAACCCTTGCATGAGAAATACTATCCGTCATAAGGCTAGATTATATGCCCTCCAGATCAAGTAGTCTCCTGTTGGTCTAGAATTCACAGATGATACCAGCAATGTATGTCTTCAGATGTGTGAGGTGTCAAAGATCTGGATTTCTTTCAAATACACCACCTTGGAGTAGCAAAGCAGGACAGGACCGGTCTCAGCTAGCTGTTCCCTTTATTGATGTCTCAATCCAAAATGAAGCATTTAGGGCTATCTCAAATTGGAATGAAATGCCTCAGATTTGTAACTGTGGAAAAAGTCTGTGTAGGTAAAATTTCCACTAGGAAAACATTTGACATTTTTATTTACGGAAACTTCTAAAACAACTTCCATCCTGTTAAAGGAGAAAAATGAATGTTGTGATTTCCCACAGGACAGAAATTCAGATTTCACTCAGCTGGGGCCTCCCTTGGGCTTCTCAACATCACTAGCTCACATAGACTGAAGCAGATAATTCGTTAGGGTGTCTTTCCAATCTCAGTAGTCCTATATGGTATTTAGATGTCTTCAAACATTTTTGCCTGACTATATGAAACTTCAATTTAGCTGATGTCCTTGTGTGGCAGAGACCATCCCTATGCTCATAATAGTGCCATATGTGCATGGTGAATAGTGCATACCGTACTGTTCAGCTTATAACAGTGTCCTGACAAACCTGATCACTTTCAGGATCCAGCTTCCTACCTGCAAATGACTTTTCACTATTGCATTTGCTGCTGTTTCATTTCTCTCTATGCAGGTTTTGAATATCAGTGTTTATCATAACTTGTTGGTTGATGGATGTCTTAAGACACAGTGGCTATTGAAAATCTAAAGTTACCTTGAAGCCGTTCCAGTTGTCTTGATTGAGCATTGCCTGCTGCTGTTCAGAGTATTCAGAAATATAAAGGAAAATAATCCCAAATCGAGTTTAGGTTAATTTGGGTTGCTTAAGTTTGAAATAATTTAAGTGGCTTAGGTTTTTTCCTATTAATGCCTTCCACTGGAAATTACAAAGTATGTATACCTTTTTGTCTGACTTCCTGGATTTTTTTCACAGTATGTCTGGATTTGGGATGAACAGAAATCAGGCATTTGGAATGAATAACTCCTTATCGAGTAACATTTTTAATGGAACAGGTGAGTTTATTCTGATTAATGTTGATCTTAAAGTATGAAAGAGAGATTTTTTGACTAAATAAGTCTATTTGAAAATACTTTGTTCTGCTGGAGGGCAACTTCGTTGTAATTTTCAGTTGTTCCATAGAAATGCTGCTCCAAGAGTGGTGCTGTGTAACTGTTACCACTTCATAACAGTGGATTTTACTACTTTTGAAGATGAAGTGAAAGTATTCTCTAGAATACTCACTGTACATCACATGACTATAGATTATACCTGGTCAGTTAGAAATGCAAAATAGCTTATGGAATTGAAAAGGGGAACAGAGAAGAAAAGATTTATCCATTTTCTATAAAAACATAATGTGAAGTAAAAACAGCAGGCAAACATTTTTTGAAATCTCAAACACCTTTTGACAACTGGTTTATAATGTGATCCTTTCAATCAGTTGTTTCAGTTGTGATTTTTTTTTTTTTTCCTCTGGGATTGACTTCATCACCTGAATTTAATGAACTAGAGAGGGGATAATATCCTTGTGCATAAGTGCCTTCAGTTTGTCCGTGCTGATGCTTCTGTGGGTGGCTATGTATACGAAGCAGCTTGAGGTGCTGGTGCATCACAGAGTGCAAGTGTTTGAGCATCCCCTAGGACCTTGTGACACCTTCATAGAGTCACAGCTCTGGCCTCACCTGTGTAGTAGTTTCTGCTGCAAATCAAAAAATGGTTCCGCCTAACTTGCTCTGCATTGGCTCTACAGCTGCTTCAGCTTTATCTTACCTTATCTAAGGACAGAAGAGCTCCTTGATGCTGCTGCTAATATGGGTTATTACCTTCTCTCAAATTTCTTCTTGATAGCTCCTTAAATTTTAAACAGGCTACCTATTCTAGTACTGCAATTTTGATAGTCTGCCTGTATTTTATGAATGCAGTCTTTAATTCAAAATGAGTAGTCTTTGTTACTAAATACTGTTGACTAGCTATTGTTTAAAAACAACCCCCAAACATCTTCATGCTCTTTAGACTCATAACAGAGAGGCTGAGATGTTATAATAATTATAGTAAGAGTAAAAATGTCAACTTAAAGAAAATATACCCTACGTTTATCTTGCACGTAATGAAGTCTTTGAGTGAAATGCATAAGGAAATTTAAAATACCTGTTTTTATTGTAGATGGAAGTGAAAATGTGACAGGACTGGACCTCTCAGATTTTCCAGCACTAGCGGACAGAAACAGAAGGGAAGGAAGTGGCAATCCAACTCCATTAATAAACCCTTTAGCTGGAAGGGCACCCTATGGTAAGACTATACTTTTGAAAGCTCTTTGAATGAAGGCAGTCGGTATTTGCTTGATTTGCCTTTTGCTGTTCATGAGATAATAGTAGCCTTTTCAAAAATGCCAGACACTTGAGCTCCTAAGTCTCATATTTTAAAAATGAATAATCAATATCTCTGTGATTGGAGAGTACCCTCAGGCTTCTGTAAGCCTGCTTTAGTTCCACTGTGAATATAGGTGGTTGGGGTTTTCAGTCTGCATAGTATGATTACCCTGAAGCTGCTCTCTCTCTAGACATTTCTGAGGCAATGCGTTGTTTTCTAATTGCATGTCTACAAGAACTGTTGATATTGCGTAAAAAGTCAGCAGCTGTAAACATTCTGTATATTTTCTCTGTTTATTGGTAGTAGTTGCTGTAGTACTGATCATTGTCACTCATTATAATGAACATCAGATTTCAAAAAGTAACCTGTAAGCATCAACTGTTATCAGTCAGATTCCAAGTCTGTGTTTTATATAATTCTTGCTGAACAGCTTAAAAAATAATAAAAGGAAAAACTTTAAGGTGGTTACAAATCTTATTATTTGGTTCTGGAAAAAATTCAGGTAAGCTTAGTGTGAGGCAGAATACTTTTTTCTGTTACTGCTTTAGTAATATGGTCATGCTTGTTGCATCAGCTACTCTGAAAAGTTGCTTTTATAACATAAAGTTATTTTTGTGACACTTGTCAAATTTCCAACCAAAAATAACACAGTATTTTCTAACTATAAAAAACTAGTGTTTTTCAGAGATATCTTCAGCTTTAATTGGAGAGAAATATTAGATACTGCATTATCAGTAGAAAGTAGCCTCACAGATTGGGTGTAACCAGGGCCCTCTGCTTAAGATAGCTGTGAGAAAGAGCTAAACAAGTTAAACTGAAGTGCTTCTAACCACAGGGCAAAGTCACTTCCCCCAATAAAGACACTGAAAAGTCACACTGAGAGACGAGAGCTAATATGGCTTGTGGTTTACATGAGATTTTGTCTGTCTCTGAAAGAGAAGCCATTACGTGGAAAATCAATAGAAGGTGGGAAGGAGATCCACACAGATGTACTTTCAGCATGGAGCTGGAGTACAGCATTCGGCAACGCTGCCGCATATAAAATCTTTAATTGCTCCTGTGCTTACACCATTTCCCCATTTGAGTGCTAGCATAGCTGTTTGCATGACTGTGTGGTGAACCAGGACAGAAATTTCTCTGTCTGAAGAGTTATCTTGAGCATCTGCTTAATGTAGGGCATAGGTATAAGTGGTAGAAAGATCAAGAAATTAGGATATGAGATGCACTGGACACTGTCTCTAGCAACTAAAAGTGCTTTTGATTGTGGTCGGGGAAAAAGAAGGTTTGAAATTGAGCAGAGACATACTTTCTTCATGCTTAGTTTATTCAGGAAAATTAGACTTCAAATAACTTTTAGATAGATTGAGAATAAGCAACACAGTTAATTCACTATCAATTTTATTCATTCAGTGGAAGAAATTGTAAGAACTCTGAATAAAGAGGGTGAATAGTAGAAACAAGATTAACTTAGTGGGTTTTTTTCTTAAAGGAACTTCGATCTCTTAACTTCAGAATACTAGAGAAAGTCAAATATATTCATCTATTGAACCATTTTACATCCTATACATCTATTAAGAAGCTTTGAAAAAGAAGCCCTAGACTGACTTCTGTCTTCTCTTCCTCTAGCGCAGTGTTGTTTGCAACCAAATCACTGTATTACTTCTCTGTCTCTCAGCAAAGAGTATTTGCCTTTGGGTGTGTGGTGTGTGGGGTTTTCTTTGGGTTTGTTCGTTTGCTTGTTTTGTTTTGGGTTATGTTTTGGTTTGGGTTTTTTTTTTCCAACTGACATTAAAAAAAAAAAAAAAAAAGAATGTTGCTTTTCAGTAGTCGGAATCCATGTTCCAATGTGACTGGCCTACTTTTTTTAAATTAGGGTCAGAGCACTGAGAGTTGCAGGCTAAATGCTTTCAGTTTTCATACTGAAAGTAGGAGTCATTCTTATGTCACAGGCAAGTATTTCATTGGTGATATGTTCTGTTGCAAGTTAGCTGGGCATCCTTTAAGAATACGTGCTTCTAAAGAGATTACGCTAAGAAATTCTTCATGCAATTAGGGGATGGAGGAAAAATGTATTATAATCTTAAACAGTACATCCTTCCTTCATCAGTGGATTTTCTTAAATACCGCTTTAATAATGCCTGTAAAGATTATTTGATTATTTAGATGTGCAAAACAGGTGCTGTTCCTGGTAAAAATACTGGGCTTCATTCTTAAAGCAGTGGATGTGTCTATGAATTTAACCTGGAGTGTTTCTCAGCTCACACTTAAATAAGAGGCTTAAGTCTAATATGTGTGGATGTTTTAAATGAATATGCTTTGGTTTGGTTTACCTGATTTTTTGAAAGTCATTTCTGCTGTACAGCTTGCACATAGTGAAAATGGACAGTAAGCAAGATCAACAGCAGAAAGTTCTTTACTTAGCAGTCATTTAATGTTATTCCTGCTTTCATTTTGATGATAGTTGGAATGGTAACAAAACCAGCAAGTGAGCAGTCCCAGGACTTTTCAATACACAATGAAGATTTTCCAGCATTACCAGGCTCTAGCTACAAAGACCCAACATCGAGTAATGATGACAATAAATCTGTAAGTAAACCTTAAATCTTCTTTTGAGTGTTCATACTTCTTCTGATGGTTATATTTTAAAATGGGCAGTGACTGTATGTGTAACACAAGATTTTCAAATTTGCTCCTCTAAATTAATGAGAAATTTTGCATAAGCAACATTTCATATGTAACTGTGTAAATGCAATTTCACAGAAAGTTTTTCGGTCCCAGCAGTCACTGTGACCTTGCTTTCTTCATTTCATGCTACTTTTGTGTATCCTTTTTTATTTGGTGGAGGGGCGAGAGAGGAACTTTCAAGAACAATTCAAAATTTATTTCTGAGAATTGATTTTTTTTCCCCCAAGTTTTGTAATTCGGAATTTCATTTTCTACCAATACCAGCTCATTTTTTCGCTGTTGATACTTCTCATCAGTAGTAGCATTTACGCGTTGTGACATCTTTCTTCAAAGCTGTCAAATACTTTAAAAGTGAGGTGATACAATATCACTTCAAGGTAAAATTCTTCATGGGGAAATGAAATCACAGGAAACAAGCTCTTTTTACAGAGACCATTGCATTCATGGGTATATTGTAGACTAGTGGGATACATTGTATCTGAAGTAGTGTTGTAATTAACATGTGTTAGATATCTAGCTAGATCATGAGATTGGGGGGATGGTCCATTGTTTACTCTGAAAGATTTGTAATAAAAATTGCTTTTTTATACTCAAATGAAAGGTGAATAAAATTGGGATGGCAGAGAACAGTTTCCTACATTGATTGACAAAATGTTCTAGTTTCTGATTGTTTATATTATAGTTGCAAAATGTATGTTAATCAAGGTCCATAAATACTCCTGAGTAAGTAGTAGATGTGACTGCAAACTCATGTGAAAACTGAAAAATGCATCTGTTCAAAAAAAGGGATGGAAGCCAAGCCCACAAATGCTGTGGCCAGGTTTATCATGTGGAAAATGTTCTGATATAGTTAGCATTGAATACAGTAAGGAAGGAGGGGTCAAATGTGATTACATAATCTTACTTCAGACTTGTTTTAAAGAATAATAAAGAGCAAGAAATAATAGTTGTAGAAGATATCTTTTTGTCAATATATGGGCTCCTGGAGTTCAATCACAGTTTTCTTGCCAGACTTAATGTTTACGTCTCTTTCCTGGTAATTGCAAATGTATGGTGCTTGCATCTGAAATTTGCTTGAGTTATTACCTCTTGCTCTGTCAGGGAGTGTTATGTGGGAGCAAGACCGTATGGGGAAAAATATATGATGTGGTGAATCCAAAATACCCTCTAGTCACAGGCATTTGGGATATATACATTGTGTACTCAAACTCACTTGTAAAATATTTTCTTATCCTTTTAGACTGCAAACTATTGGGTCATTATAATAGCTCTTCTTGTATGACAGGTGTATTTTAGGAAGCAGTAAATATTACCTAAGAGTTGTTAATAGAACTCAAGAGCTTCAGCTTGGTTCCATTTTAGTGGCTAAGTTGTTAACAGTGACTTGACATAGTGGTTTAGAGCGTTTGACTGATCATGTCAAGATATGGTCAATAGGTTGTTCTATTTTGGTTCGTTTCCATTATACCAACTCTGCAAATTATTTTTAATAGAATTTGAGTACATCAGGCAAAACATCATCCAGCACAGATGGGCCCAAGTTTCCTGGAGATAAAAGTTCAACTACGCAAAACAACAACCAGCAGAAAAAAGGGATCCAGGTGTTACCTGATGGTATGTGTCGTTCCACATTTTCTTCTTCAAAAGTTTTGACAGGCATTTAGATCGCCGTGCTGATTCCTCCACTTCTTGAAAGGAAAAAATTAATTTGTTCTTCTTGCCCAGGTCGGGTTACCAACATTCCTCAAGGGATGGTGACGGACCAGTTTGGAATGATTGGCTTGTTAACATTCATCAGGGCAGCAGAAACAGATCCAGGAATGGTACATCTTGCATTAGGAAGTGATTTAACAACACTAGGTCTCAATCTCAACTCTCCTGAGTAAGTGTCTGATTTTTAGCACTACCTTCACTTTTGGTTTTATTATGCTGTCAGTCATAATTAGGGTCACTTAGCTCACATGACTATCTAACCCACAAGATATTTTGCCAAATAAAATTTGAAAATGTAATGACAGTAAAATGAAATTTTGATGAAAAAGAGAATTGTGCTTCAGGGCATACTTCTAGTCATTCAGTTCACCTAAGTTCAGTCATCTAGGCTTTCTGTAGAGGCAGTGGGGAGAAAAGCTGTTAGTGACTGCACTAAAGCAAGGGAGGTGCTTAAGATAGGTGAGCTGAATCACCAGCCCAGAAATCTTTCTCCAATAGTTACAAAAGGAACCTAGATCAGTTTGGACAAAACTGGTATCTTCTAGGTGACTGTGAGAGAAATTTAATTCCTGATACTCTGACTTTCAGCTGAGAATCTCCTATCATTTTTTTTCAGCAGGAATTTACATAGTGTTAGCCTTATTGACAGAGTAGTATATGTGTTTTAAGGTTTGCACATAATGTATTAACAAAACAAAGACCAAACAGCATACATATGTACAGTTTTCATGTTTCACAAATTTATATGGAACTGCATATAATCAGGGAAGATGGATGAATGTGGATATCAAAGTGAGAGGGAAAGCATCAGAAAAAATAGCTCCTGATTTTTCTGACTTTAAATAATTGGCATTAATTTACATATTTCTTTCCAGAGATTGAACTTTTTAGAAATGACCATTTCTAGAAATTCTTTCTATAGATCTTGTATCAGAATTTAGTCAAATTGTTACACCATTGGTGCTTCTAAAAATGTCAAAGTCAATTCTCTGTAGTTACTTGCAGGATGTGTTACATTAACATAGTTATCATCTTCACTGTTAGCCTCACAAATCACTTTGTTGAATCAGTAGTTTCCCTACTCCCATCCTCTTCTCATAAAGAGCAGTTATACTGGACGTGAGTTACTGCTTTTCCTTGGTAGTCCCAGAGCTTACAGCCCTGACTGGGAGACTGTTCCCCTGGACCTACACAATACTTAAATAATTTACTGTTTTTAGTATGGATTCCTCAAACTTAATTTGTGGCTGCTTAGCTGAAAGTAGAATGCCTTTGCTTGTTGAAATAATTTCAAGTTTAACTGTATCTGAATTCTTGAGTTGTTCCTAGACGCAGATGGAATCTGTTTATGTTGTTTGGTTATATAGCTGCTTCCCCTGGGTGTTGGCACACAGGATAGTAATAGTGATACTACTTTGGGTGATACTACTTCATATTTTAGTGAATAATAATTAACGTAAAGCTTAAGCTTAACATACCTATTGGAAAGTCTACGTAAAACCTCATAGGTTTGCATAGTACCTCATTGCAGAGGAATACTAAACATCCTTCGGTGCTGGGATGACTTGTAGGTGTGTTATGCAGCTCCTGAATACAGCATCCAAATTATTAGTGTTTGTGCATGAACAGTATACATAGCTGGCATGCTACTGCTTTTCCTTAGCAGCTGTCCTGTAAATAGCTGGATTTTTAACATTTTTAAAATTTAATTATTGTATATAGTGTATTTAGGGTCTTAGGTTGAGGGAATAGGGTTAACATTTAATACAGACAGATCTGTATCATAGAGTTGGCTTTACTTTCTACTGCAGAAGAGCTTTGCAAACAGCCTGTGCAGATCTCAGTGTCTGGCCTGCCATTTTGCCGTATGTTAAACATCCTTTGCTTGCTTTATGATTTGTCCTTTGAAAAACTAAAAGCATTTCACATGTAGAAAGCTGAAATTTTCTGCCTTGTGAAGTATTTCTGACAGTAAAAATACCTGTCTAACTTAAACCTTTAGCACAATAAATGTGCTTTTAGAAACAAAATGTTAGAATTCTCTTTATATATATGTAATGGTTTGAATTAACCTTTCTAACTCCTGGTTTTATTTAGATTTTCTGTGCAGATAGATTAAGATTTGATTATTGAAAGAATGGTTATGTATTGCCTGTACAGTCCTGTATTTCTTTATTAAGAAACATGCTTTTAATTCCTTAGGATAACTTAAAATTCTACATAAACAAACAAAGACATTACTTCATTTAATTCTTTAGAGATTATGTAGCTGTTTCTTCATGTTCTGAAGCTTTCTGAAACATTAATCAAATAGACTGTAGGCTGTCCCAATACCTCCTTGAAAAATGTTAAATTATAGTTCTATTTGTATCATAGAGGGAACATTGTGCACAAACTCTTCAGTTTTTATTGCATACAGAGGTGCAGTCTTGAGTCTGTAAAAACCTGGATTCTTTGCCCTAGGAAACCAAACATCTAGGGCACACATGACACTCCTCTTCTTGGGGCAATGCCTTTCCATGCTTTCAGAAGAAAGAATGGTTTTGTTATTTTCAACATTGGCAGATTTCACCACTGAAATCTTCCTTCAGACTCTAAGCACGAGCTGTTGCTAACAGCAAGATTAGTTAGCCTATACTGAGATTGACACCAGTTGATCAGCGTAGTTTTTGGCCCATGTAGCTCAGCTGGGAGTTGGTTGTGTTCAGGTAATTTGGTAGGTTTCCAATATTTTCTGAGAGTAATTACTAGGCCTTTGACAAGACGGAAGCAAGGATTTGACAGCATACCACACTCAAGTGTCATTTACAAAACTTGCCATAATAGCATGCTATCATGGATAATTAAAAGCAGGCTGTAGCTACCTGACAAAACTACATTTTGCTCAGTCCTTTTTTTTTCCCACTTCTTTACTTGTTAATTAGAAAACTCATTCCTCAGTACATAAGTCATTAAAGCAGAGTTGCAAGGTTCATCATCTTTTTATTAAAACTAATGGCTCCATTTTAAAAAAAAAAAATGTTAGCAAAATTTGTATGAAAGAAAAATATTGAATCATAATAAACTTAAGTTCATGTTGTGCTGAGATTCAATTTATTTGTCATCACTGAAATTTAGAAGAGTAAAATCTTTACTTGTTAGTTTAAAAAAAAAAAAATCTGCCAGTATAAGCTTTTCCTCCCCTTTTTAAATCATAGGATAATAAATCAGAATCCACCAGGCTTGTGGCAGCTGTTCCTAACAAACTGAAACCCTGTGTAAAATTGGGTCCCTAACAAGGGTTGGGATCCCTGACACTTAAGTTGAAGGAATGATGGATTAAAAAGGAAATCTTGACCCTGTAGATTTCCATGGCAGTTTAAATGCAATCTTACTTCGCACACTAAAAAGAAAATTAATAAATGTAACTGTTTTAGGCAAGTGGGCTGGAAATTTCGTTTTCTCCTTCCTTCTCACTCTAGCTCGTGATTTTGGTTGTGTAATATGGGTTTTAGGTCTGTGAGGTTGGTTATGGAGATTATTTTCATTTGGTTCATTTCAGTTTTGTTTTTAATTTTGATAAATTTGTGCTTTTCTTTTTCTTCAGAAATCTTTATCCCAAATTTGCATCACCCTGGGCATCATCACCTTGTCGACCTCAAGACATAGGTAAGAGAGGAATAACTATTTTATTCAATATTAATATTTGCAAATTATATTCATTTACATGTCTTAATAGTTTAATCAATTCCAATTCTTTTTTTAGACTTCCATGTTCCATCTGAATACTTAACTAACATTCACATTAGGGATAAGGTGAGTACGTGTGTGTGCACGTATTTTTTGTTAATTTATTACCAGTAATTTTCTAAATTTTCTTTCAGATAGGTAACGTTCAAACTCAGTGCATTTTGTGGATATCCTCAATCTTTTTAGGAACAGTCGTGCGTTAAGTAGCTGATTGGGCACACCATGCACCCATTCCACCTTAGAAACAGAAGGGGAAGGTGAAACTGAGAATGGGCGTGGTTAGCAAAAGAGCACATTATGTTCTTAAGAGTTTGCCCTTCATGCAAAGCAGAAGTTTCTCATAGTCCGTATACTATAATATTCAAATGCCGTATTAAATTATTTCCTCTTGAGATAAGCTCTGAATTGTGGTTCAAGATATTCTCATGTTTATCTGTTGCATTCCGTATCTACATGAATAGGGATGTTTTTGTTAGATACTATTGAGGTTCTGTAAGAGGGATCATTGAGAAATACTGTACAAAATTTTAGTAATGTTACTTAATAGAGTGTAAAGTGAGCAGATACTTGTAAATGTTTGGGGTTTTTTGTAATAAAAAAAGTAGATGAGGATGCACACAGGTATGGGGAGAAGATTCTGTCTCGCTCACTCGTTACTTCTGTTTATTTTTGTGTTGTATCCTTTAAGTTGGAAAGGCTAACTACAATTGAAGGAAAATTGATTGTTTTAATAATTATTACTCGTATTAGAGTATCATTTGCAACACGCTTAGGATGGAAGCACGTTCTGGATGTATCCTTGTGTTATTTAAATGGGATAGTATGTCTTAAAACATTTATCTATTGTGATTTTTCATCCTCATTTTCTTCAATCTTTTGCAGCTGGCTGCAATAAAACTTGGCCGATATGGAGAAGATCTCCTGTTTTATCTCTATTACATGAATGGAGGAGATGTATTACAGCTATTAGCAGCAGTAGAGCTGTACGTTCAAACTATTTTGTCAGTCTTATATGATTTAATCTATTGCAGTAATGAATTAGTAGATGTAAAAAAAAAACCAACAAGTTAGACACTGAAAACAGAGGCTTAGTCAATCTAAAGCTGGAAATCTTTTTTTAAATACCTCCTCCAACCTTGGTTCTATTTTGTACTTTTTTTTTTTCATTCATGTAGTGGAAATCAAAAGCCTGTCTCATGAATTTTGCATTATTATGAAGCACAGAGAAAATCAAAAATAGTAAATAATCATAAAAAGAGTTTGTTGTTTGAAACTACCAGACTTCTTAAAGTTTCATATGTGTTTAGTAATGTTTGTGGTGTAATAATTGTATGGAAGAGGTATGAGATCACAGGTATAATGATGACCTAGAAATTTTGTTTTGGTTTTGAGTGCATTGTACAGTTTTGATTGAAACCCTTAAAATTGTAGTTTAGTAAGTCAAATTCAGATAACTAACACTAAAAATTGTTTTTCCCTCTTATTAAAAACAAAAGATTTAACCGGGATTGGAGATACCACAAAGAAGAGCGAGTATGGATCACCAGGGCACCCGGCATGGAGCCAACAATGAAAACCAATACGTACGAGAGGGGAACATATTACTTCTTTGACTGTCTTAACTGGAGGAAAGTAGCTAAGGTATCTCTTTTCCCTTGTGCAGATTTTTTAAGTGTGTCAACCATGTATTTTTAGAAAGGCAAAAGTAAAACCCAACATCCTCCCCAAAAATCTCATACTTTTTAACATCCTCTTGTATAAGTTCATTATCTTAGTATCTGATGTGTGAGGGAATAAAGATGGCCTAAAACAGAGGCTTGCTTGTGGAAAAGGAGGAGCTATCTCTCTCTTTCCAGTTTTCTTTGGGAGGTACAAGAACATAGGCTTTCTATTACGAGTTTTGTTAAAATTGAAAGCTTTTTATCAAGTACAGACTTATAGAATAGAAAGCATTATTTGGCGTTTTAGAAATTGTGCTTGTAAATATTTTATTATTTTGCTTTAGAAAATTAAATATGGAGCTACCACATCTCACTTTGGAATTAAAAATGCAGGTGGGATGGGTGGAGGAAGTGTTTTCTCTGTTTTTCAGGTACTGTCTTTCCTTGAGCATACTGCAGGACTCTTCTGCTCTGTTGTTTGAACATCAGAGTACTTTGAAATAAATCACTTCTTTTAGGGAGGAGGCATATTTTCATGATGCTTGTTTTCTGAACTCTAAGACATTAAAAAAGGCATTAAAAAAATCAGAAAGCTACAGTTTTCTCCCTTCCTGCTTCTCATAATCTATTTGTTCCCTTCTGTCTGTGAATACTGTCAGGAATACTTAACCTCTTAGCTGAAGAAATGTGTAGAATTGTGCTTCATTTTCTCCACCCTCCCTCAAAGATAATTAATCTTCAGTATCTTACAACTTCTAAAACAGCATCCAGTTTCCAATTCTAGCTTCCAGCTTTTAAGACCTTGTCGTATGATTCTTTTGCTGGCTGGATCATGATTTCTGTGATTTCTCCTCCCCACTAAAAGCCAAGATTTTTCTAGTGTAGATATGTGTCAAAACACTGCTTGAGTAATCAGGAATGCTGACAGTCATGAACCTGGCAAGAGGTGTGCTGAAAGCAAGATACATTCCCAACATGCATACACCTACCTGGAGTCTGTTTAAATTAAACAGTTTGTCAAGGTTCGCATTCCCCACTTAAGTTTGGTTATAGGAGATTTTGTGGATGTCGCATGATTTTGCTTCAAGTTTTAACCAACATACTAGATTCATCAATGAAAGAGCAAACATAAAACTTATGTCAGACCTTCTGTTGATATGGTATCACACTCTGGCTTTTCTCTGAAAAACACTTAACAGATCAGACCTGATTAATCTTGAAGCCTTGAACTACTCAAATGTGATTCCAGCATGTTGGAACTATGTTTTGTCATTCCGCGTGCTTAGGTATTCCGTTTAATCAGAGATCTTTTCACTTGGAGCCGAACTTATGAATTGTTTGCTGAAAAGGCATTTCCTTTCTGAGAGCAAATTACGTGAATACACTTGGAGATTATGAAATATTGCATTAAACAGTTACATGTCTGTTGATATGTTTCTAAACATCAGCTTTAAATTACAAAGAATAAAGTTCAGTGTTCTCCCCTCTCTTAAGTGCATTGCATTTCTTCCTGGCCAGTGTACTGAAGTTTGCTGTCATCTAGAGATTAACTGGATATAATGCTCTTTTTTCTTTCTTCCCTCCTCCCCCCAGTAAATTTGTTTAATCTGTGCAAGCTCTGCTCAGAAATTAACGTTTTAGTTGCCTCA
Source organism: Bucorvus abyssinicus (assembly GCA_009769605.1). Lineage (NCBI taxonomy): Eukaryota > Metazoa > Chordata > Aves > Bucerotiformes > Bucorvidae > Bucorvus > Bucorvus abyssinicus. Next base: position 38,844,754 of record CM020025.1, read on the forward strand.
AAGGATATGGGAGGCTCTTCAGTCACTCATGCATGACTTGCTGCCTTTCTTGTGACCGTGAGAAAACCAACATATTGTAACCGAAGGTTTTAATGGCAAGCCCTATTTGTATGGTTTTTCATAAGTGCAAAGTAATTCCAAAACTTTTAAGCAAAAGCATCACTCTTATCAAGAGGAAACTCAAACAAAAGGAGAGTTTGAATTTCTACTCATATTATTTGTTTGCAGCTTGATATACTTACTTGGGTTTCCCAAGACACTCTTTTAAAGGTATTTTATTATTATGTAAGATCATCAGAGGAGAAGTAATTGCCCTTTGAATTTCTTCTTTGGGGTCAACTGAATGTTCCATTTATTTATGAGCAGTAAGAGCCTCGTGTAGGTTCATATATCAGTAGAATTGAGGTTTTATCCTATGTGGCAACGCAGTCTTTCTTTTACTAGGACGACATGGTGCCCATTGTATAAGGATCGTAACCTCTTCAGTGTCTCTCTTCCTAGCTGTAGTAAATGTATGAAGCTGCTACTCAATCCTTAAGCATTACTTTTTAGACACAGTATTATCTCTATTTGGAGTCCTGAGTGCTGTCCTGAAATTCGGCACCCAGTGCTTGAGTTGATAATTAGCACACTACATCCTTTCTCTTTTAGAGTACGTTTATAGAGTGCTTTATAGAGTGCTTCATCTATTAGGCATTAGTTCTCCAGACCTGCAGTGAAAGAGAGAGATGAAATACTACTGTTCCTCAAATGTTTTTGCCCAAAATCTACACAGATTCTCTTCTCTTTGCTTTGCATACTGAAAGTAATTCCCCCAACATTAAGAAGCAATTGATAGCTAGTAAGGAGAGGGATAGTATTTTCTAAAGTTCTCCTGCAGCAGTAAGTTAATGAGGAATTAGATTTTTTTTTTTTATTTTCCCCAGTGTTCCTAGGAAGAGATAATTTCTTTTACACTTGTGTATTTCTTTAATGTAAAACTTGGAACTGTTATGTTGTTTTGAAATTTCAATTTAATTTTAGTTTGGTGCAAAATACTGCAAACAAGTATTAATTAATATAAAAAGCTGGGGAAAAAAAAGAAAGAATTCTGATAAATTGCAATCTCTTGCTGTAACTGCTACATTATTAGTGAATGCTGGGAATATCAGTGCCTTAGAAGGCCACAGCAGTAATTGCTGCTTAACAGTTTCATTAGTCCTTTGTTGAAGCAGTCAGACAAGAATCATTTCTGGTAAACTACTGTCTCTTATGTGTAAGTTCAATTGTTTTTCAAGGTGCTTTACAAATTTGTCTGTTCTAGTGTATATGCTAAAATATAGGACAGCACGTATTTTAATGTGCTGTGCTTTGCAGATATGGTACATTGTGTATTACAAGCTTATGTATTTCTTGCACCTATTTTAAATTATACTGCATTACTGTAGATACAGTGAAATATAGCTGTTTTCTTTGGATAATACTACTAAATCTTAAGACTAAGTTTGTAAAAACTTAAACCAGTTGTGGATTAACAGATTTTTTGATAGTCTCATTGATTGGTTTTGAGAAAGCCCAGTAAAGTACACTAAGTAACTTCTTTCAAGAAAACATCAAATAATATATTTAATTTTGTTATTAAGCTGTAGGCTCTATTTTTAAATTCCTAATAGATAATAGACCAAAGAAGGAAATGCAGCAAAAAGGCTGAGTAATGAGACAGTGCCTAAACTGTTAGGAAATAATATCAAATTAATTCTATGTTGGTATGTGGTAGTAAATAGTGAAAAAATGAGTGACAATGAACTTCGAATTCACCTTAAATTCAAAACAAAATGTAGGAAAATGATGATTACAGCTGTGTCTGTGTATAGTGTTTTTCGTCCTAGGGCATGTCGAAAGTACAGTATGGTTAAAGACACTTTGATTTTTCACTGAGGATTTGGCTATATAGTTTGCTGCCATTGAGGAGACATGAAGGAGGAAAGGAAGTGGACGTAACGCCAAAAATGCTTTCTACAATGGCACATTGTCTGAAATAAACTGTCTGGAATTTCTCCTTTGAAAAGTCATTCTGTTTAAAGAACAAGATTATAAAACCCTGTTACTTTGAATTTGTAGTTATAATGGAATTCTTTATGGGAGAGGAAGTTAATTTCCAAGTGGTAATTTTCTTGTAAGGGTTGCTGCCTATAGTAAAGTATTCCATATACTTTTAGGACCAATATTAATTGAAATACTTTTATAATTGCTAGAGAGTTCAATTTGTTCTTTTAACAGAGATGTGCCATAGCATTTTAATTCAGCCCCTGATTTAATTTTGGCTCTTTGCATCCATCTTCAAGCTAGGATAGATTCTGCTTTTCTGGTCCCATTTGGAATTTTTGAGCTAACCGTGGGATTTCTGCCGTCTCCTTTGATGGACTTACACAGTCCAAAATATCAGGACACTTATTCTGCTAACTTTTTGTTTTGTTTTACTGTAGCAGTACTGTGGATCACCTTAAGCAATTCTTTTCTCCCTTTAGTATTCTTGCCTATCATTGTTTATACACATGCAGGCTGATTACCATCAAACCAAGTTTTTCAGGATGACATGAGAAGTGATTGATTTCTTTGCATAAAACTATTTAGTGTCACACGTGCTGTAAGTTTCCACACACATTTAGTATTCATTATTCTTGGTTAATAAAAAGTATTTAATCTTTAATAATTACTTTCATGTGGAAAATAAAACAATTTAACAGATGTTTGTCAATGGATAAATGGCATTTTTCACATCTTATTTGTATCTGTTTATATTAAAAAATACCAGTGCTACTCTTCACATACTAAACCACAGTGGCCCCTGGAACCAAAAGTAAAACCGTAAAGTATGCCTGTAATACAAGTATTTTTCTATATGTAATAAATAATTGTCTTTTAGTTTTCAAAAGTATTTGGTCCATGACTTCTTTCTTTTTTTGTATTGTCAGATATAACTTTAGGTATTCCTATACACTACTGGATATTGAACTTGATTATGGCTGACACTGGGATGCAAATAAAAAAGGCTGTTATAGGCCTGTTTATTTTAAAAATCAATGACAATTTGAAGTATTAACTCACACACTTTTAAAGAAAATATGGTAGGGAGTCATATTCCTTCTTCTAAATGAGGGCCTTCCAACTTGTGGCACACAAAGAACTGCTCACGCATTTCTTTCAGACACACCACAAGCTCGCAGCTACTACTGCCGATAAAGGCACGCAACCACCTTAAGTTTGCAAAGTGCTTTTTAGGATACTGATACTGTCTTGCCAGTTTAAGTGGCTATTTTCCATGGGTAATTTTGAAGGCATTTCAGAGTGTGTGGAGGTTCAGGTAACAGATTGAAGCTGACCATAGATTGATAGTAATCTGCAGACGCTTCCATGATTATGTGCAAAATGGAAACTTTGAAAGCCATGATTAGGAGAGAGGTTCATATGGTGGTTTTTTCTATCATAAAATGACTTCAGAATTGCTGAAGATCCATCCAACCTAAACCAGCCTTTGACACCAAAATAACTAAATAGATTTGTACACCTTAATCTTGCTTCTGATGTAAGGAAGGAGCAGGCTTCTCTTCAGTATCAGCACGTGCATATGTATCTGCACAAAAAGAGAACGTAGACCATCTGGCATGCAGTGTTCATTACGAATGCCAAAAGCGATTGACTTTTGTATATATGACCTAAAATAGCCTCAAAAAACCAAACCAACCAAACCCACCACCAAAAAAAACCAACCCAAAACAAACAAACAAAACCCCAAAACCAAACCAAAACAAACCCAACCAAATGAAAAAACTGCAAAACAATCAACCAAAAAACCCCCTTGGTTGGAGTAGGTAGTGGGGAACCAGAAATGAAGCAGGTGTGCAGCACTTCAGTGCAGTTGGTTGTAACTCCACATAGGTTTTGGTGGGATGTTCTAGGTATAGGGAGAGTATGCTCTAGGGAGTACAGACTTACTGAACACTTAGCATTTTCCCTTACTTTCTTTTCTTACTGTTCTGAATATTCTTTCTATGCTAGATGGACCTTGTTTTGTCTTAAAGAGGGGAGAACTGAGAGTTGGATTTCCTACATTTTCTTTCTGGTCTTGAACTTGGTCTTCAATTTAGTTTGTCTACCTGTAAAAAATGAAATATTGTAGGATTTAGCCACTGCAGGGAGTGTTCTAAAATAATCTACTCACTACTCATAGTATTTTCATCTCTGTGTAAAAATAGTGAGGTAAGTTTGCTCTGCAGATAGAGATGATCTGCTGAGGTTCTCCACTGAATTAGGCAAAATAAGTTACTGTGCGTAGCCCCTCCTGTGCGTACCAAGGTAGCTCCTGTTGGGTTACCAAGAAGTACCCTTAAAGAACAATTCTGAAACTTCCGCTTACTCTGTTTCTTGAATGAAGATAGAATGGGGATGAGACACAGTTAAACTGATGAAAGGATCTGAAAAATGTAAGATTTAAGTAAGTCCTTGTAGATTTTTGCATGAATGAAGTAACAAGCACCAAATGTCAAAGTGCTCTCATTAGGGCTGTGTGCACAAATTAAGGTCACAGGGAAGGAAGCTGCTTTTTTTCCCACTGTAATAATAGGGATGCATTTAGGCATCAAGAGTGGTTAACAATCTGTTTTGTAGTAGCTGCTCTAGTCAGAATAAGAATTCCTGCTGGATCACTGAAATGTTTTACAATTATGCAAACCAGACCCCCTCAAACAAAGGTCAGGTGACTGTGCTGGTGAGACAGCAGCGCTGCTTATTTATGAACCAGTAGCTTGTGTGGCATCTGGGTACATGGGCAAAGATTTTTATTCTCTGTGGTTGTTTATAGAACACTGAGGGAATTTCTCATGAAAGATGTTGGCCAAGTGTAGGAGAGGCTCAGTGAGCTTAGGATGTACATGAGGGTTGGGTGAGTCTGAAGCTTAAGTCCGAGTATGAAATGTGAGATGGAATAGTTTGTTAAATTTTGGCTTAAGTAGGTCTCAGTACTTTGTCTCTACCATTTTAGATAGTGTTCCCCGAGGAGAAAGCTAGCCAGTTTAACTTACAGTTGGGCCTGGGAGTATGCCACAAAATACCCCCAAACTTCAGGTCATCCAAAATAAGTCACTGTTCGTCTAATGTGTTGAGTGACAGAAGCTTTTATTCATAATTGAGCTCATGCTCTCTTTGGGTATTGGTGTTTTGTGCGTGCGTATATAAAATTGTTTGAGATTGTAACTAGGGTTCTGAGACTAATGTAACATTACCAAGAACTGGAAAGCCTACATGTTACAGGTATCATGGCATAGGACATTGACTTTTTTCTACTTAAATACAGGGTCCAAGGTAGCAAAATAATGTGTTTCTGCTTTAAGGTAAGTTAGGACTTGATCTCTTGTGTGTCTGTGCTTTTCAAGTATGGCTAGTAGAAGGACCAGGTAAATGACACGTTGTTTTATTTGGATTTGTCTTTTTTTTTTTTCTATTTTAATTGTAGGAGTTCCATCTGGAATATGACAAATTAGAAGAAAGGCCTCATCTGCCATCGACCTTCAACTACAACCCTGCTCAGCAAGCCTTCTAAAGACTTCCCTTTTCTTGGGGTATGGCTGTCTCAGCACAATACTCAACATAACTGCAGAACTGATGTGGCTCAGGCATCCTGGTTTTAATTCCTTGAGGATCTGGCAATTGGCTCATGCGAAGGGTCACCATTTGAGGTCCTGCCTTACTAATTATGTGCTGCCCAACAACTAAATTTGTAATTGTTTTTCTTTAGTTTGAGCAGGGTCTGAATTTTTGGTTTTGTTTTATTTTTTGCCAGCAGACAAGCTTGGGTCTGTAAAGACAAGCGAGTACACTGACAAAAGTTTACCACTTAGTTTTCCAAAATGTAAAAACAAAAAAAAAAGAAAAAAGACAAAAAATTAGACAACAAAATTTGCATTGTTCATTGTAGCACTATTGGTAATAAAAAATGTTTGTGCATTTTTATGTGAAGATCCTTCTCGTATTTCATTTGGAAAGATGAGCAAGGTTTGCTTCCTTCATTTTACTTCCCCTTCTGTTTTTGAAAGGCAGTTTTCGCCAAGCTTAATGCAAGAATATCTGACTGTTTAGAAGAAAGATATTGCCACAGTCTCTGGTTAGTTTCCAGAGTTGTGTATTACTGAGCTTCATCTTTCCAGAATGAGCAAAACACTGTCCAGTCTTTGTTACGATTTTGTAATAAATGTGTACATTTTTTTTAAATTTTTGGACATCACATGAATAAAGGTATGTATGTACGAATGTGTATATATTATATATATGACATCTATTTTGGAAAATGTTTGCCCTGCTGTACCTCATTTTTAGGAGGTGTGCATGGATGCAATATATGAAAACGGGACATTCTGGAACTGCTGGTCAGGGGACTACTTTGTCGCCCTGTGCACTAAAGGGCCAGATTTTCAGCAGCCAAGGACATCCATACCCAAGTGAATGTGATGGGACTTAAAGAAGTGAACTGAGACAATTCACTCTGGCTGTTTGAACAGCAGCGTTTCATAGGAAGAGAAAAAAAAAAAAAGATCAATCTTGTATTTTCTGACCACATAAAGGCTTCTTCTCTTTGTAATAAAGTAGAAAAGCTCTCCTCACTGCAGTGTTGACTTTGATTTGAGATTGTGAAATTATTTCTTCAACAATGAAAAATGGAAAAAAAAAGTTGAAGTATTAAAACTATTGAGCTGTACAGTGGTTAAAACACTTGAAGAGTCTTTTTGCTGCTGACAAGTAAATTTATGAGAAAGTCTTATATTCTTTTCCACAGCGAAGCTTCCACAACCAAAAAGTGGGGTTAACCTTGGTTTCAGATTCCCTCTCTATAATAGCAAATAATTTTTAGAAAAACGGGTGGGTAACATTTCAAATGATAGAAAGACGCTTCAAGAATTCATCACAGAAGAAACACTTGGAAGAAGCCTCACTTAAAACAGAAACACATTCTATTTGGTGATCACTAGTAATTGAACTTCCAGACACAAACAAACATCAATATACACCAGTTCTGAAAATTATAACTGTTCTCTGAAGCGGAGGAAGAAAAATCCGAACTGTTTGGATAGTGTCCTTTCTCTTGATGTGACTGCCACTTCTCACTGAGTTGCCTCTGGTGATGCAAACCATTTCAAAATACCTGAAATTGCCGAAGCAAGAAAAGACAGCAAAACACATGTCACTGAATCTTGGGGGGGTTGTTTTTAGGTTTTGACCTGTTTTTCTATGTAGTGCTAAAGCAGCTTGTTGACATGTATTGAATTATGCTGGAAATTGGACCGTTGATGGCTTTGTGATCATTCTCTATCAGGTGTATATCAATTTTAAATTCTACACTTATTTGATATCTATTTTAAGATGATAGACATAAAAATATAAGCCTATTGATTGTATTTTATTATTATTATTAAAGCCAAACTGCTTTCTCAACTTGAAAGAAGAGGATGGTTATAATCCAGATGATGGCTAACACAGCTGAAAAAAGGTGGTGGCTTTCTGTTTTTCTCAAATCAGAGCAGATACAAACATATATTTGACTATGCAAACACAGATTTATAAATTTTAAAAAGGACAATTTTCCAAAAGCGTTTTGCTCACTCCACAATTAATTTACATTTTTTTTTCTCTCAGGTCCACTGTGATCTTTATTTTCTTTTAAGGATTCCTGAAAGGATGTTTGCATCTTCAAATCAAATGTGATTATTTATTATTCTATGGGCTTGGGTTTTTTTAATGTCACTTTTCATCTGCATAGCCAATCTCATGGAAGCAAGCAACAGATATGATAAAGGGAGCAAGATAAGCTACAAGAAAAATGGTATCTAATACTACTAAATAACTGTGGTACTTTAAAAACAATTAAGCTGAAATTGGGAACCAAAGTTCTCCAAAAAGTTACTTTGATGATACAGTAGTACTGAACTGCACGATACTTCAAAAATGTGAGATGCTTGATTTTAGCAAACTTCTCACCTGTGAGTAAGGAACTGGTGCTTTTCTTCTTCCAAGGGGAAGAACAGTCTGGCTCTGGTTTGTCGATTAAATAAGCATATATGGAGACCTGAAAACCTGTGACTTAATTTCATGTTGCATTCTGGGTCAAAGCAGGAGAAACAGGTTTAAGCAGAAAAGAAGGTATAAAATTGGAAGCACTTCTTAGCTGATAACACATTAGTTTAAAAAATTGAGAAACAAACATACTGCCTTTTTTTCTGAAAGGAAGGGAAGCTCAGCCCTCATTCACACAAATTATGTGGCCAATGGGCAACTGAATTGAACCAGAGATTTTTAACACTGACAATTAAGCTCTGAGGCTTCTTTAATATGTGTTTACATTGCACTAACACTATGAATAAGGGGAGAGAACAGAATGCTATTCTTTAAATACCTTTATTTCAGGTGGGGGCTTTTCCCCTGTAAGTACAGCATTGTACAACAATGTGCAAGGTAAGTTCTGCATGGTAAAACTGGTATTCTTGGAAACAAGTGAAAGTGCTCCTATTTCTGGCCTGTTTAACACACTCTCTATTCATTGCTTCTTCTTGCATTTGGTTTGTAAATCTTTATTGAGTAGTTAGCTACAGTTTCTCTGAATTTCCTGGGTTAAAATGGGTTTCACCCACTTGATTATCCCTAGTATTGCAGAAAACACTTGCAGTTGTTTAACAGTTATTACTCAAACCACCTGGCTTGTGGGAAGATCGAGGGTATGAGGACTCCGGGAGGAAGGAGGTAAGGACGCTCCACCGGAGTGTTTAAAAACAAACACAAAAGACCTCACTCAGGACTCAATCTCCTCTGCCTTAGTACCTGATGCCACAAATAGTTAAGGATGTGAGGACCTTCATGGACTTGATTAATCTAATTGAAGACCCAGGTAATCCAGGGAAGCCTGGAGATACTCACATGGGTAAAACTGTTTTTGCACGTGACTGTGACCTCCATTGAAGTGTTGGCTGCACACATGTCAGGGTTCATGACTGGCCGTGCTGCTCTTTCACAGAGCTGGCACCTCTACAGTACAAAGGTGTGTAGTCATACCGCTTTGCTGTGCATCATGTCTCAAATCCTCTCTACTCCCAAGCCAGTATTTTTTATACTTTTCCCAGTTTACAATTTCCATGAAAAAAAGGATACTGACAGTGTACCTAAAATAAGAACTTGTGTATTTTAGTCAGGCTCTAAATGGTTCTTTAGGATGCTTGCAGAGTGCTCGGGGACTCTTTGTGTTGACCATAAAGAGAACATAAACAGTCTTTGGAACGACTTAAGCAGTGCTGGAAGGCATAGAGGTCTGTTGGGGTGGTCAGCTCAATCCCGAGTGCCTTGGAATGGCTATTGAAGAAGGGTGTTCATTTCCTAAATAACATTGTTGTAAAGCGAGTTTGTCACCTAAAGGGAACACATTTTAAATTTTTTTCAATTAATTCCCCATAACTACTGATTGAAAGTATTTCTAGGGCTAGATATTGACTGAAAAAAAAGGAAGTGTGATTCCCAGCTGTCGTGCTCAAGAAGAGCTTCTGAATGCACAGTTGTCATCCTAAGCATGAGGTAGCTAGGCAGTGCTTTTGATTTAACATACTAAATATAACAATTGCTTCTGTTGAAGCAAGATTTCTGAGTGTGCTGAGTTTTCGAATACCGTACCCTTTCATCATGCTCCTCAAAATTTGCTGCTGCCTAAAAGTTACACTAGTAGAGGTTGACTCCTGGAAAAGAATGCAGATTGGGCTAAGCAGTTAGTCTGGATTGACAACTGATGCTTTCATTTTCATACAGTATGAGAAGTAAAATGGTGTAAAGCCCTTTTTGCTTCTCTCCTCTGGTAAGTTTGCGTGCTCTTGATTTCCACAAACCAGGAAGCTTCTAGTACATTTAAAAGACCTGAGGAAATGCAGCTGGATAACTGTTTTTGGAACTGTGGTTTGAATTATTTCAGTAGGTTTACCTCTTGAAACCACTTTACTGTTGGGAGTTAAACTTCATTGTTTTGAAAGTAATGTTGGAGCACATCGAACAACAGTTTTGCATATTACTGATTCAGCCCACTTCAGAATTAGCACTGCTAAATGACCTTGCATATTATTTTCCTAGACTTCATTTTGTTGTTTGCATTTCATATTCCCTTGTTGGTATTAACATGCCAATACTGGATGTAGGTATATATATGCCAGAATTTTCCTGCTGAAGCTGCCAAAATAATCTCTAAAATCACTTCTTTGAACTCTCTCTAGTTTAACAAACAATCTGGTGAAGTAGCCAGTTTTCACGATAGCGCCATCCTGCGTCACCTGTAGAACAGTCCTGACGAGGAGCAAAGGGAGGGCAGGCATCCTGGAGCTGCTCTGTCTGATGCAGACATCATGAAATTCCGTGGAGGCTCTCCAGCTTTCTCTACAGCTCTTCTTTTGGACAAAAGGGCTGTTTTCGTTGTTGCCCTGCCCCTAGGTGTGTTTCTAACAGCTGGCTGGGATCTCCCTCCCTTTGAAGGCCCATTTGCTTTCTGGTGGGTATCACAGTTTTGGTTTCAAAAAGGCATTTTGTTACTGTGTGTATACATCTGCTATTCAAAAGGGCGGTTCATTACCAGCACTTTCATGGAAGACAGTGTGAAGCAGCTCCGTGATGGACATCACAAGGACCACTGCTGTACTTCCGCAAGGAAGCAGGGACATGTGAGCGCATTCGCATCAGTGACTGCTCTGGGCGCGTAGAGACAGACCCACCACCACGGCCTGTCCGTCCTCGAGGTATGCGACCGAGGAAGGAGCATCCTCACCACAGGCCACACAATCTGCCTTCAGTGTGTCATCAGCGGTTGGCCACAGGTAAGCCTGCCTCTCAGTTTGGGGGCAATGAGGGGCGTGAAAAAGCAGGTAGCAACCTGTTTTCCTGCTGTCAAAAATTTAACTTTGTACACTAGCTTTCTCAGCCCTGGCTGCTCCTGACACAGCTCATGGTCATGGAGCCAGTGTCCTGACTCCTCCTCTCTCAGGTCACAGCAGAGCTAAGATCTTCACAACAGGCCCCAAGTACCCAGCTTTACTCTTCACAAATCGGGCATTGAGGGTAATTTTTTTCACTTCCAACTGATCCAAATAGAGTTTGAGTCCTGACTGAGTTACCTGTGCAGAACTTCAAAACCGACAAGATTACCTGGTGAATGTTAAATGCCATTCCCAGGTAAAATACAACCTCAGCATCTCCTCTGACTATGGATGATGTGGGAGTTGGATGCACACAGGAGGACTAACTCTAAGGTTACCGTGTCACCCCATGATCTGTTGCCTTAATTGTTGGCTGACAGCACTTTATGAACAGGAGACAGCAAGGAATTGAACAGACTACTGAACGCAGGGAGAAACAGCAGCACCTGTTCAGAAGGTAAGAAAGATAAGAACTCAGAGCCCATCTAAACTGGGAAAGCAGGGCTGGAGCTTCCTTTTGGGTGGCAGGTAACAAATCTACCTGATGAAAAAATTATTTTTTATAATGTGAAAGCTCTAGGCAGCCAGCCCCGATGTGAGAGACTGCCATCGCCACTGGCAGCAAAGGCTTGACAGGTGGGCATAGGTGAAGAGAGCCAAGGACTAGCCAAGATGAGTTCAGTTTCTGATATAAAAACCTATTGAAGTTTTAAGTAAAAATAAAAATAATCCCAGGCTTACAGCTGGCATACTTTTTCTGAAACCCTTTGGTATTAGAAAAGCCTACTACACAGCAGCTGCCTGAGGGCAGTGTGGTAGTGCACTGGTGCAACCAAGGACACTATTTGCATCCATTTATATTCGTGTCACAGCGTGGATTCTTAATAGCCTTCCTGCCAAATTTTGCTCAATAGTCCATTTGGAGAACCTATGGATCAACTTTAAAAAATAAAGTTTGATGTTGCACTCTGCAGTGGAAAAGTGATTGAAGAAGGTGGCCAGAGGAGAGAGCTATTTCCTGTATTTATTTTTCTATTATTTCTATACCTTCTTCTTGTCTGCTGCATCATCAAGTTCGGCCGTTGTGTCCAGAACTGACACCTTTTGTTCTACCTAATTGCCTAGCATAAAGACTACAGAATAAAAATAATGACTATTGCTTATGGTACTTTGGCACCAAAGAGCTTGTACTGTTGTGTTGCCACGGTGGGAAATGCTGGGTGATAACCAGAACTCATTTGCAAAGTAGGTGTATTTCCTTGGATTGACTGCTTTTCTGCAGACCTGCTTTGAAGAGAATGCTTCTTAGGGCGATCTTTCAAAGATCAATGCCTTCCTGTTGAATGCAATTCCAATGTAAAACATCTTGACTGCTATCATCTTGCTTACCTATTATCTTCAAATAAGGATGAAAGAGGCTGGGTCTGCACCCCCAAAAAGCCGTACTGAGGCAAGGTGCGATTCAGCCAATTCCTTGTTATTTCCCTGCTCAGATGCTATTTTCACCTTATTAATTGCTTCCTCACTTCCAGCTATTTAATTTTGGGTCCGACTCCCCGTGTGTACATAGAGACGGCTTTTGACACATGGGTGTTCTGAGCATGACTTCACACGATCTCACCAAGCCCGGGGTGAGAACTGGGAAGCACAAACTGTTTCCGTGGCTTGGCTCAAGCCATGATTTTATTCTTCTGCATTTACCTGCAGGGTCGCTACCCGGTGAGGGGATGTTGGTTTAGGAGGGGGGCGGGTGTGGCAACACACCGTACCCACCTCCGCTCCCCCGCCCCCCCCCGCCACTTCTAGATGCTACACCTTGCACAGTACCCGGTATTAATCTGGTCTAGCGCTCACGGGCCAGATAATCCCGTTGCAATCTGTCCCTTCCTCCCCCGGAGGGGCCTGAATTAAGGTCAGCCGGATTTACATTTGCATTTTATTTGTCTCCTTTTTTTTTTTTTTTTTTTTCGTGATGGTTACACCCACCCCCCGTGGGTCCCTCAGCCCCGGAGGAGGCGGAGAGGGAGGCGGGGAGCGGCGGGAGCTTTAGCCGATGGCAGCATCGGCTGCCCGGCGGCGGATGCCAGCGACAGCTGGGCGATGGCGCGGAGCCGGGCGGTTTACGAATACACGGAGGCGGAGGACAAGAGCATGCGGCTGGGTTTCCTCCTCATCGCCGCCGGTTTGCTTTCCCTGCTGGGGCTGGGTTGCTGCTGGCTGCGCCCGGCGCTGCAGGAGCGGGGCGGCGGGGTCTCAGCGAACTGCACGGTGCTGGCGGTGCGGCAGCTGGGGGAACGCTTCGCCTGCACCTTCTCCTGCGGGGCCGCCTGCCGCGGTACCGCCCGCTACCCCTGCCTCCAGGTCCTGGTCCGCACCTCCCGCTCCTCCGCCCCTGCCCTGCTCCATGAGGACGAGCGGCAGCTCCGCACCAACCCCAAGGTGAGACCCGCACAGCGCCGAGCTCCTAAATGAGGGATGGGGTGGTGGTGGTAGTGGGTCACGCAGGGCAAATCCTGCACCCTCGCCCAGGTGCTGGGTGTGCTCTTTCACCGCCCCTTGTGCACGCCTTTGAGGTGCGGGTCCCCTACAACCTCCCTCCATTCGGGTGCGGGTCTTCCTCTGGTGGGGGGAATGGATGAAGTTGCGGAGCATCCCTCCAAAATACCCCTGTGCTGTTACTCAGCAAAAAAGTATATATGTAAAAATGCTATATGTGCTATACGTGTATGTATATATATACGTGGTGTGCGTATGTATTCGTCACGTGCATATTTATACACGCTATATATCGTATAAATTATATTTATAGTATAACACTGTGTATATACAAACACACGCTCCCAGATACATACATGTTTATTTTCCCGAACAGCCCCAGCCACGGGTTACTCACCTCCCGCGGGAGAGGTGCCGCTCCGGTCCCGGGCGGTCCGAGCGCGGCGGGGAGCAGCGGAGCGACTCCGCTGCCGGACCCCGCTCTGCCCCGCCTGCAGCCCCGGGTCGCCGGTGAGGAGCCGGGGAGAAACTCGCTGCCGGCGAGGGGTATCGGTCTGCCCGAGCGGTGACGGGTGCTGTTGCGCGGCGTGTCGTGGCGGGTGAGGGGCTTCTCAGGGCAGCTCCCCAGAGCGCAAGGAGAAAGCGTGAGGGAGCCGCTGGAGAGAGTGCTGCGCTGAAACAAGAAGTTTCCTCGGTGCTGTTTTGATTCTTAAACTTCTCCATCACCCACGTGAAAACGGACCGAACGGAGGCGTAAGTTAAAGTTTCATCTTCTAGCAAACTAGGGTAGCCTGAAGGCAACTTGTGACTTTGGCATTTTTAATTTCTTTAAAAGCAGTTATTCTGCTTTGTCCTTTTTCTTTTCATGCTGAGTAAAGACCACCTTGCCAGCATGCTGCCTGGGTGGAGGAGATTTTGTGAAGTAGTTTCCAGAAAATTAAAAAATGTGGCAGAATTCCCCCTCTTCCCCCCAAAAGATCATGAAATCAGGAGAGTGTTGGAGAAGCGAATTTCAGCTCTTTGACAGAGATGCGCATGTAGTGCAGCGCCAAGGGTTATGCTAAGCGTGGTGCAGGGGGCTGTGTGCAGGGGCTGGGGAAGCAGACTTGCATGTCCAGTTTGGGATGTGCAGCCTCACATCTCTGCAGTTATAGTTACACCAGGATGGATCAGTCCCTTGGAAGGTGGATTAAGTTGCTTAGGGTTTAGGGGTTGCGTTTTTCCCCTTGGCAGATTGTGGGCTTGGGAGGGTGGTCAGGGCAAAAAGCAGTAGAGCATGAAGCAGGACGGCAAGTCTGACAGGATTTGGATCAAATTCTTGGCACCGCTCAGAAGCAACGAGCGACAAAGCTGCAGTGCTGGCTGGTGCCTGAGAGCGAAGCAGATGAAACACTGGCCCGTGAAGGAGCTTTGCAAACTTCGCCTTTCACTGGGAGTGCTGCTGCCAGGCTCCCCATGGAGAGGGCCATGTTACAGAGACATGCTCCGTAAGTACCCAGCTCTCTGAGCACCAGGACTTCTCCAAACCTCTCTCCTGAAGATTCAGGCGGGCTGGAGGTAGTTGGTGAAATGCCCTTTTGACATGAGGTGAAGATGCCGTATTGCTGCATTTGGTGCAGCGTGGCTGGCCCTGAGCATGGCCCTACAGCCCTGTTGTGGCTGTCTCTGGCAGAGGTGGGAGATGGATGGTGGGTGGTGAGCCCTGTCACCAGCATGCCTGGGCTCAACATTTCTTGCAGCATCCTCAGTTTCAGCAGAGGCTTTCAAACTGGGCTGCGACCACAAGGTCTCTCTGAGTAGTTTCGTTTTGTTTTTACTTCCTGATCTTGTCTTCTTCTACCTTTCTGGAAGTCTGGTGGGAAGAGAAGGATTGCACCTGCCCTGGGGCAAATTCTCTAGGGAGACATGCAGAGCTTCAGAAGCAATGCCCATAAACGTCACTTAGGATCTTATTTTTATTTAACAATGAATTCAGGAGCACAGGGCTGCGTGTTGGCAGCGTGTTGTGCTTGCATACTCTTACACATATAACCTGTTTTCTCTAGCTTGCACCTTGCATCTCTAGGTGTGGGCTGTTTACCCTGGGGTATCGTTTGCTGAGGACTGAATCTGATTTACCAGATGAGACCAAGCAGAGAGGATGTATTTTTTTGATGTAACCACATTCTCTGGTAGTAATTGAGTTTAACTAAGTGGAAAACAACATCAGAAAAAAATGTGCTGCAATTATTTTCCTTACCTTAAGGAGCTTACGGAAAACCAATACAAAATCAGAAGAAAAGTTGTTTAGGACTCATTAGGAAAACATCCTTTTAAAGGAATGAAGTATGTGTAGTTGTTGCTTTGGTTTTCCCTTTTTTTCCCAAGTTTAATGTTTGTGTAGCTGCTCCTTTAAATTTTTGTCCTAAAGTCTCACCATCTTTAAAAACATCCAGGATTTTATGCTGAAATAGATTAGTCATACCAGCAGAGTAGGAATCTGCTGGATTTAATGCTTGGGATCCAGTAAGTTTTTATGAACGAACACTTTAGGAGCCATTTAACGCTTCCCGCTTCCATCACCTTCTCGCAGCATGCTCACTTGTGTTCATGCAATCAGACATACAACATGATAATCAGTTCCAGCTAACTAGAAGGGAGGAAAAAAATGACCAGTTTTGTTTTGAACGGTCTTTAAGTTTTACAGTCTGTTTAGGTGCTTCTCTGCGTGGAGTAGCAATTCTTCCTGGTGAATCAACAGTGCGGAAAAGGCATCGTTCAGCTCCTTACAACACGCAACAATACTGAATCAGTTGGCAGCTTCGCTCCACCCCAAAAATCCCTAGTGTATCGAACTAAAAATATTGTGCTTTCTGTAGTAGAGTGGGCTGGCTTATAAACACATCAGCGTCTACGAACCTGTCTGCTCTAGCTGCAGTCTTGCTGCAGGAAGAAGAAATTATTTTTTTTTATTTTTCTCTTGCTTCCTAAGATAATCGCATCATTGTACAGCCCAGGATTCATTTTAGCTCTTAAAAGATTATGTAGCTGGGTCAGGGTTAATCCAGAAATGTATATATAAAGCACTGGGCACGATTACATTCATGTTCAGTCTGAGTGATTTTTTTTTCCTTCTTTTTATTTAATTGCTGTCTCAGAGGAAGAAATTTCAGGTGAGAGCCAGTAGCCTTTCTTCGGCTGCCTTAATAGCAATAAATAATCTCTGAGATAAGGCTTAAGCAGGGGTTAATTCCAAAGTCAATTTGTTGCGATTGTTCTGGACATCAAGTGCGTTGGCGGCGCGTTAGAGCCAGCAGCAGGGGCCAGGCTGTGGCTTTGGCTTTGGCTGGGTAAAATGACAGGGGGGTATGTCAGCTGCTAAAAAGATCTGCTTTCTCTTTGATCTGCTTTCGGGCTTTTTAGAGTTTTCCCTTTCTATGCTTAAAGTTAAGCATAGGGCTGGAAGAATTTGCCCACTGCTTTGTTGAAGAAACTTTTAGGGGAGTGACTGGTGAGCCTGCTGTTAGCGGCTGTGCAGCAGGACCCCGTTCTCGCTGACCACGGGCAGGGGTGCAGAGCAGGCAGCCGCCGCTCGCTGTGTTCCACATCAGCACGTGCTCCTGTTGTGCTTCTTTCTGTAACCACCCGGCCTGATGGTACACAATTAACTCTTCAGGCATCTGCCTGCCCCAGCACAGTCCTCCATGGGCTGCAGGTGGACATCTGCTCCACCATTATCCTCCACTGGCTGCAGGGGGATCTCTGCTCCTGAGCCTGGAGTGACTCCTCTGTCTCCTTCTTCACTAACCTTTGTTTATGCAGAGTTGTTTCTCTCACATATTCTCACTCCTCCTTTCTGACTGCTGTCTTGCGGCAGCTTTTTTCCCTTCTTAAACATGTTACCACAGAGACACTACCACCATCGCTGAAGGGCTTGGTCTTGGCCAGTGGTGAGCCTGTCTAGGAGCTGGCTGGCATTGGCTCAGTCAGACATAGGGGAAGCTTCTAGCAGCTTCTCACAGAAGCCAGTCCTGTAGCCCTCCTGCTACCAAAACCTTGCCATGCAAACCAAATACACTTGGAAATTGGGAGTCAGAAATAGTTGGCTTTAGTGGCACATTGTACTTTTATGATGATACTTCTCTAGTGTCCTTTCCACTCCTCTCATTTCATCACAAGCTTCCCAACCTATGTGGCACACAATATAGGGGCTCTCTGCTCTGCCAAGCAGATGGTACATGCTGTGTTCTGTAGTTCACCAGTACGTACCATGAGGATGGTCTTTAATAGGACTCTTGGAGACTGAGGCTAGAGCCTTGCTTCTCGGTGCTATCCGTTTGTCTTCTGATGGGCTGAGTTGCCTCTACTTTGGGCCCTTACATCTGTTTGGATTTGAGACTTTCTTGGCCTCATCTTATAGACAGTGTCTCCCAGGCTTAAGAGAGCTTCCCTCAGAGCCTACCAAGTCTGGCTTGTTTTTCATAAAAATGTGGCTGAATTAGGCAAGGATTAGTCTTTGAGAAGCATGAAATGCAACCTGGAACTAAACTACAGTTAAGACTTCACACATCTGTCCCTTCTCCATGATATGGAAGAATATCTGCTCTGATGAAGTGTTCAGAAGAACTGGGAATCTTCCCAGGTGTCTGCAGAGGCACTGGGGTGGGAGCATCGAGCAGCAAACACAGATACAAATCTTACAAAACCTTGGTGTGAAGGTGTATTAGCTGCTCACTGACATTTTTACTGAATTGAATCCTGAGTCATCTATCCAAACGCTGGCTTTGATTGAAGGAGGAATATTATTAGCCTGAAGTATTATTGAGCTGTGTAGTTGAGACTGTATGAATTACATAAGAATTTTAGCGTTGCTATGACATAGCGTAGGAGATGCGATTACGGCACCGTGTACCAATAGATCTGCTGAAAAGGCCTCTGCACCATTAGATTTATTCTGAATGACTAAATATGTGCTATTCAGCAACTTCATTGTAACTTGTTTAAGAAAAAAAACATCAAAGAAATATAGACTGGGTCACTTCCACTGAAAATGGATGCTGCTGCGCAGGCTGCAATTGAGCACAAGGTGTCCTAGCTTGCTTTCAAACACTTGGCATTTGTTTATGTTTTGATGGTAGGATTTCATGCCGTGTCTTGTGGAATTAACCTTTCGGAAACTGCCTGTTGCCAAAGCGGGAGGTCGTTTCAGGTTCGTTCACCAACTCACGGCAGCAAAAGTTGCCAGGTTATGATTCCCTTTTATCCAGCAGGTGGTAAGTCCATATTGGACTTGGAGCTTGGGTGTTCAGTGTGGCTCAAGTTCTTGATGATATTTGGATTCATACGATGGTGACTTAGCCTTGGGCAGGGACCACTCCTCTCTTCAAGACTGTTAATCCTCAACAGGCTCAAGAAATGAGGTTCCATTTGTTTATGGCAAGCCCCCGTGTGTCTCTTTTGTGTTTTCCTCATGAAGTTAAAGAGGAAGAGATGGAAATGAATCGAGCATGTTTTCTGTCAGCTGCCGTCGGGATTACTTCTGCAAAGAGTGGTGTGAAGTCTGAGTTACGGAGAGCAGATTTACTATTGTTCCCAACATCCAGGTGTCCCTCCTGTAGCTACTGGTGGTACTCCCATACACTGCCTTGCCTTGGCTTGTGGAAAGACATATGTGTTGATTGGGGAAGCTGTCTGTGGGCCTCTTTACATCTTCCAAACAAAGCGAAATCCCTGCCCTGAACACCTCAATTTTTAATAGCTTCATATTGAGCTAAAGGTGTGGGGGCCAATATCAAGAATTGTGAAGTCCTCTGTGATGGAGCTGTCCTTGGAAACCGTTACAGTTTGCTACTTTTTGGTTCAGATGGATTGCTCTTGGAAGAAGAGATCTCTGCAGTTGCTTCTAAGTGTGAAACTCAGAATGGGTTTACACAACAGTTCAACAGGTTGTGAACTTCATGTAGGATTCTTGTCATATTTGGGGGCAGCAGAAGGTCTTTGAAGAATCCCAAGAAGGTTTGGCCAGCAGAGGACTGGTAGGGTGGTCACAATTTCATAGCAGAGGAAAGGAGTAGCCACAAAGAGGAAGAGAAGGAAGCTGTATACTGGAGCTGATACCACAGGAAAAGGAGTTTTTGAGATCACTGAGAAGATGTAGACAGAAGAATGTATGTTGGTACCTAGTTTTTTGTTCAGTTCTGCTGGCTAAATAGTGGTTGGTTTGGGGGACTCTGAGGAAAGCCTGTTTACTTCTGCTCTCTTGAAGCCCTATATTGCAACAGCATAGCTAAAAGTTGGGGGCTTGGGGAAGAGCAGGGTGTAGATTATAGCCAGATGTAGGCAGTGAGTGTACAACTGGTGGGAGATGGTACCGTTTCCACAGGAGGATCTGAAAGGCTTCATGAAGGGAAACACCAGAGTGGAGAAGATTTGGAATGCTGCATCCCTCAGCAGGGAGCACTAAAAAGGGACCAGGTGGGATGGCACCGTGTGTTGGTGGCTGTCAGGGGGACAGAACTGAGCCAGCATTGCCCTTGGGTGTCTTTGTGTCAAATCTGCTGACTCTGTCCAGCTGCTATACAGATATGTTTATGCACTGTGAGCATGGAAGAAAGAGGACTGTGGTTGATGCTTCCGAAGTACACAACAAAAACAAAAGCATTGCCGGCCAAGGAATATTATCTAAGATGGAAATAACTGCATGTGATAAATCCTGCATTCTGTTTTCTAAAGTAGAGTGGTGCTGCTGCTCACTTCTGTCCTTCATCGCCAGCAGTGGGACAATCCTTGTTTAGGGTCATCTGAACAGGGATCTAAAGGGACCTCTGTGCCGTGGCAACACCAGATGTGGGCCCATGTGAAAATGGGGGCCCTTGCATGTGAAAAAGGCAAATTTCAGCTTGGAAGCCACAAGCAAGACCTTCCAGATTCTTCTATCTGAAGCATGGAAGCTACTGGCAGCAACTGTAAGTGCTGGCAGAATTGTTCAGGTTTTACTTGATCAGGCCAATAAAATGCTGAGATTTCTCCCATACACCTGGAAGGGCAAAGAGTCAAGCTGTCATGCAGTGGAGTCCTGTTCAGCTTGGTACAGTGTGCAGCTGGGGGCATGGTAGGCCCCTGTGAGACCTCACCAGATGGAGAGGGAGAGGAAGCACTCACTAGGCACGGTGGGTCACAGTGATCTTTATTTTCAGGTTAGAGGGGGTACCTCTCTCCTTGTTCCTATTGCCTTCAGGATACTGTGAAGAAACTCGTGATGATAAATGGGGATCCATTTAGGGGCTTTCCACACCCTGCACCTCCTGCTTCCTCATCCTACCTAAGTAGGAGGCTTTTTAGCTACCTTTACAGTCACTTTTTTCTGCTTGCAGCTTCCAGTCTTAAAGGACTTAAAATTCTGTGTATGCACCTGGAGCCTTGCTGTCGATGCATCCTCCAGGGTGAAAAGCCTTCATGTTATCCAAGGATTCGTTGTGTTGCTCAGTTTTGTTCGATTTGGTTCCTGTAATGATCTCTCATATGGATGCCTGGTAACAATAGGAGGGATTGTGCTTGGGCACCGAGATCCTGATACTGGCAACATTGGATTAAGTGGACTACCTGTTTTTTCCTGTTTAACTTCCTGTGGCCAGGAGGGAAGGGTTGTGTATCTAAGATGAAACTTGGAAACAAGGTATGTGCATTGTGTGACCCAGAGTGGAGTCTCTGAAAGATGAGTCCCAAGTGCACCAAGCTGAAGGAGGAACTTCCCTTGATCTCTTTGGGGGGTTTTGAAGCAGATGTCTGTGGGTGAGATCTGCAGATAGCTCAGCTGCACGTTCAACTCTTGTTGACTTCTATACAGCAGAAGCAGATGCTGAACCTCTCCGATGAAGTGGGGCTTTGTACTTTCTGTGCTTGTTTCCCCGTGTTGTAACAGTGGAAGAATACCTGCCTTTTGCCAACGGCTATCAGCCAGATATCGGATGTTCCATCGTCTGGGAAAGCTTGCTGGAATATTTGCGTTATTTATTTAGCATGGTGCTATACAAAACTTGTGATTATGTGCCTGTCTGAAAATAAGAAGTAATTCAAATCCAATCCATGCAGCTGACCAGGAATACATCAAAATGAAACGATCATTTTTACATTCGTCATGCAAAACCCCAAAGTGTTACATGTCGGGTTGGTTTAATAGTGGAAGAAAACATGATAAAGCCTTTCTTTCATTTCTGAATGCTGGCATATATTTTTCCAGTACCCGCAGGGAGTAACTAGCAATTGAAGTGAAGTTCAACTGACTTTTCTTTTTTATTTCTTTGGAGATGGTGTTTATTTTTCTTTGCCCATTTTGGTCACACTGGTATTATGAGGAATATGCAGAGAAAGTGATACCCTGTGTTCCTGAGAGCAGAAGTAACTCTGGTTTTGCAACGTGTTTTGGCAGTGTTCGTACATCCCTCCCTGTGCCAGAGACGATCAGGAGAACTCTGAGAACGTCACGTACAAGCAGAAATACTGGAAAGAGAAAGTGGGTTCGCAACCATTTACATGCTATTTTAACCAGCACTTGAGGTGAGTAATCTACATTTGCATAGGCAGGAGCGCTTATGCATCTGTTTAACAGCTGTCCACTGGTTCCATTTGAAAGTATATGTATGTGCATGCGTATGTATATACACACACGCACCCATGTAGTGATGTAGTTTATCACACACAGAGTTTAGTGCAGAACTTTGCGAGACAACTCCATTGGTGAAAAACTACAGAGAAAGCAGAGAAGTGTTTTTACCACTGAAAGTAAACATATAAAACTCTGAGGAAAGTTTCCCTTAAAACATGTCATTTTATGGCAAAAAGCATCTTGGCTTTTAACACTGAGATGGCAAATTTCTGGCTTGGATATTAATGTTCCTTCCCTCCATGGAAGAGAAATCCTACTGTGTTCATGAGGGGCTGGAAGAAAAGGAGAGCTCAGTAAACAGTGCAAACCTACTGGAGGAATTGTGTTCATACAGGATTAATGAATCGGATACGCTTAATGTTCACAGAACTGCCAGTTTTCATACATGCTTGCGGAGTAGAAAGCTGTAACTTAAAGCACCTCCTCTTGTTTCAATTCTTACTTTTACTACAGATGTTGATGGGATTTACATGTGCATAAGGGTGACGTGGTTTCCTTCCTTCCTTCAGTAAATGGGAAGAGGAGGGAGTCCTTTTGCCTGTCTCTTTCTGATGATGACCATGTGCCAGGAAATAGAAGGTAGTGTGGTGGCAGCAGCTTACTGTTCTCACAGTGTGTGCAGAATTGCTGCAAGGATGTGGGAGAACAGCAATGATTGGGATGATAGGTCCATGTAGACAGGGAGTCAGAAAGACAATATTTAAGATCTCCAGATCAGCCAAGGTTTTATGGGGTTTAGACTCCATTTCTGGAGGCATATGGGACTTGCTTAATTTGAGCTGCACGAGTAGTTTTGATAGAGCTGGGGAGACTGTTCTTGGTTGCTAAGATAAACACTCAAATAAATATCTGCCACATCAGGGACTAAAGGAGAAGGTTAGTCCTACCCCACCAGCACTTGGAAGTTAAACAGTTGAGGGAGACCCAGGTAGGAACGACTTGGTGCTTGCTGAGGCAATTCAGGGCTCAGGCTGGGAGCGTTGGCATCAAGTTTATTAAGACACACAGGAGGAAAATGGATGCCAGCGTGCGCTAGGACCTTGAGAGGAGCCGGGATGCTGGAGCAAGGTGGCAAAAAGTGAGATGCCCGACTCTCTTGTGGGCGGCCCTGTGAGAGCCTTGGGGGCTTTTTGTCGTCCCCTCCCTGGAGACACTATAGGCCTAGATGGCATGCCCAGGACAACAGTTGGATGTCCCTGGTTAACTCTTTGCAGAGAGAAACTGTCAATGGTTTGTAGCAAAAAACTAATTGTTTCTTACAGTGGGAAGAGAATCACTGTCTACAGCACGCGGAAATTAAAACTTAAGGCACTCACTGCAGTGACATCATACCTGGCAGGGACCTTCTTGGGAGCTGCTTTGGCCCGCAAGGTGCCAATGCTTGGGTCTCCTAACCAGGAGCTGAGAGATGATTTTGGCTTGTCTGGGCAGGCAGGTGCTGCCAGTTCCCTGTGCTGCTGAGACCTGGGACCGGAAGCAGCTCATCCCTGAGTGAGACATGGGATTTTCTGCAGGAGACGTCATGCAGGATTCACGTGACCTGGTGTGGACAAGATGCTGTAAAAGTTAGCTTTGTCAGTGGAGAAAAATAGGAGCTTTTCATCTTACCCAGAAATAAATGCCTAATATAGGTCAGATGCCCAGACATGTTTATTTCTCTCCTGTAAAGGATCTTAGGGTGATCTGTTTGGGTGCAGGCACCTAGGTGGTAGGTGTCCAGAGCTAGGTGAGCTCTTCTCACATGACATCTGTAGGTGAAGCAAAGGCAACATTTTTCTGTGGCTGCGTAATGCCTAGGGTCTGCCATTAATGTAGGTTGAGGCTGAGGAATTGTGTAGCGCTCAGACAAGGTTTTTGCCATCTAGTTGCTGCATCCTATACTGTTAAATGTTCTTGCCAAATGCAACGGTTGCCTTGAAATGTTGCCTTTTGCTGATCATACAACAATTTATATACAGCAGAAGATAGGCTCACTACCAGAGATACTTGAAGATAGTCTAAGTGAAACGTGTACACCATCTATTTTCTTCTGGAGATAGGGATGAGCTTTGACAGTTAAGTTTTGCTGACTAGGAATGTGCCTGCTTAGGTATATTTTTAGAGCTATGATGACTAAACAGCTTGTGAAGCAGTAAAATACTGTACAAACTGAGGGAAAAAATCTGTTCAAAACAGAGGTGTGCATATTTTCTGTCAGTATTTTTGAACTGTGTGATGAGCTAACTCTTCTGTGTCTCTATAAAACATATAGAATGTAGTGGTAGGTACCTTAGAGAGAGTCGTATCTGCAGTATTAATACTCTGTCTTTTGAAACGGCAGAATGAAATTCTAGGTAAATATCTAGTCAATGAATGAACATCATCTCCGCGTCATCAAA
The DNA here is from genome assembly GCA_009769605.1 of Bucorvus abyssinicus. Lineage (NCBI taxonomy): Eukaryota > Metazoa > Chordata > Aves > Bucerotiformes > Bucorvidae > Bucorvus > Bucorvus abyssinicus. The sequence goes on from CM020025.1 coordinate 38,869,236, forward strand.
CTTAATTTAGCATCATTCTAGGAATTGTTGCTGCATGTGGAGCGCGTTGTTAGGTAACTCCTCCTGCAGCTTGGTGGGGCACATTTCAACAGGCTGCTTTAAAAAGAAGAAGAAAGCGATGCCATTCGTACAGTTCGAAGTTATACAAAAGGAGTGAGAAGCAGACTTTGCAATTTCATTCTCAGTTAATATAAATAGACGCCCAGCACAACTAAATGTCTGACATTTATCTTACGAAACCAAAGCACAGATTAATTTGGAGCTCAGTGCTTTACTGAAAAGCTAGGTTTTGCTTTGCCCCTGTAGGCAATTTTAGTGTCCCACTCTTCTCTGGCTAGCTTTAGGCCAAGTTGTACAAGCTGCTTCTTTGGACCTCTGGTGAAGGTGCCTGTCTGTTGGCGCGATGATACTCTGGTCTGATGGGAGCCGTGCCCAGCAGAAAACAACCCCCAGTGTTTCAGAGCACAAAATAAATGACAAATTCAGATAATGTTCTCAGGCTATTGCCAAAGGTTTGAGAAGGCACTGAGCTCTAGTGCTTCAGTGTTCATAGATCTCACACTGAGTGTCCCGGGGGTCTGTAATCATGACTTCATGCCAACAAGGGTCACAGCATTCTCTAAAGTGGGAGTCCTGAGGAAACAGGTTGGGGGAGGGGAGGGATGGGGGAGATTCTCTCACTTCATTTCTTCACGTTCTAGGTCTCATTGACATCAACAACAGAGAGAGAAGAGAAAGAATAAAAAGAGAGAAACCAAGATCCCCATCAGCTCAGACCCCTCAGTCTCATGCCATGTAGAGTTAGGCAGAGCAACATATGTCAAATCATTTCTTATTAGTGGCTCATTTATGTGGCATTATTGTTTTTTAGCTCTGAGTTCATCCAGTATGGCAAGAACGCTCTGTGGTTCCTTTGCCGCAGAGCCGCAGATGAACCAGCCACACTTTATAGTTCTCTGTGTTTGCTGCAGGATCCTGTACACAAATTCACCTGAGATTTGAAGAGCAAACACTGTTTAGTGCTTAGCGACCTCCTGTACTGTGTTGGGGTGCATGGCAGGCCATTTATCTGGGAATAATTATCTGTGGAAGCCAAGGGCACTCAGCTAGTAGGGCTGCTCATTCCTAAATGGTGGAGGCAAAATCTCGGTTTGCTGTGGCACTTCACAAAGTTTTCTAAATTAATTCTCTCCAGTCAGAAGATGGTGTTGCTGTTTCCTATCCTTTCTTTTACTGTATCACCTGTGCAGCAGTGCTTGGGCCCTGGAGGGAGAGGGTTTACTGTTAGTAAGACACGGCACTGCCCCTGCATGCAGCTGTCCAGCTTGTCTCTTGCAACAATAGGGGAAAAAAACCATACTGATAAATGCCTGTCATAGTGATGTGAATAATTGCGGGCAAAATAAGTGTGTGCAGATTGCAAACATCTTTAAATCCAGATTGTTTGAATACAATAATTATTTGTAAGGTTTCCCTATCCCATGCCCCCGCCCCTGTCAGCTTTTGCTCTGTCACATAAATTGCACAGTGTGGTGCATAAGTGATGACTGAAAGGTTTATGTGCCTGTAACTTTTTGGTGACCCCTGCACTGCAATTCTTCCCATGATGATCAGTAATTGCTCCGAAGGCTCTGGTAGAGGCTTGCTTTATCCAGTGTCTGTTTGAACTGCTTGGCAGGACCTAGCAGAGTTGTGTTGCATAATGCAACAACTAATCCAGTTACCCCTGGTCAGAGCACCATGAAGCTCCAGCCCTGACCTCAAAGTCCTGCTAAAAATAAGTATTGGTCTCACCTTTTAGCAACAACACCGAAGTATCTCCCTCCTTGTCTGTTAAGAGAAAGGGAAAGGTGTGTTTTCAGAGCTAAGGTAGAGACTTCTTTAGGGTTTTGTTTTGTTTTTTTTTTTAGTTTGTTCATTCTTCTTTCACCCTGGGGCTTCTGCTGAGTAGTGGTGGTGCACAGTGGCATCACTGTGTGCAGCAGAACCGGGTCTTGATACACAAGCAGATCTTGAAAGTTTTTGATTCCCTCCCCGCATCCCCCACCCCTCCCCCACCCCCCCTTTGTCCCACTAGGGCTCTCTCTTGCCCCTGCCACTGTTTTGTGCACTGGTAACTGGTGTTAGCAGTTTGGGTGCATCCCCTTGAGAGGCTTTGCATTTACTGGGGAGCCGAAAGGCATCATCACTAGAAACAAGAGCTGGTCCATAATGAAGCTTAGGGGGAATATGAGCAACTCCTCTGGTCAACATCTTTGAACTGAAGTTTTATATGGAAGTCACAGAGCAAAGATGGGTTTATTAAACGCAGTATACTTGCAGGGACAGGGCAATATCTTTAATTACGTCTGCTGATTTTCACAGGGAAAGGAAACACTTTGCCAGGCATGACACACCTCCTTTGGGTTCAGCATCGTTGCCTCAGCACCAGGAGAGTGATGCTGTGGTGCTTCCAACATCCTCTGGGGATGGGGGAACCTTTCCTTTTCTGTTTCCAAGCCAAGCAACAAGCCTTCAGACTCTGGTAACAGACAGGTGACCTCTACAAAAATAGCAAGGAAAAGTCGAAACTGCAGTTTCGATACATGCCAACCTTGCCATGCAAACCCAAAACAGTTGGGTTACAGCGTTTTGGGTGTTCGGGTAACTATTTTTCTTCCAGAGGAAAAGGGTTGTTTGCTATGGAAGTACAGCCCTCTCTCTTCTCTTCTTTTTGATGCTTGTCTGTTAAGTACATCCCTGTCTCTTCACCCTGCCATCATCTTGATCTCTGCACAGCCCTGCTGCCCTCCTCTGCTGCTCCTACCGTTCTCGTGGCAGCTCTGTGGCTCCTTTCCAGGCTCCCGGTCTCCTTGCTTCTGCTGTTGATAAGAATTGTTGTTTTAGAGGTGGAACCCAGAGATTTCAGCTAAAAATTTTCTGTGCCTTTGGCCTATATCTAGCGTTCCCAGGTGGCGGCAGTATTTTTCTGCTGCTGTGTGCTTCTGGTTTGTGGGCAGGTAATAATCACCCAAAGGCTTATTCCACTGAGGGCCCTGTAGGGTGTCTGGTTTCTGAGTTCCTGGTCATCTCCATCGTGGTGCAGCACTGTCCTCAGAGTCTGCCCCCACTGGCACAGCCTAGTTCTGACTCCTCTTGTCTCACAGCACAGCTGTGGTGGTTATCTCAGGGCTCAGAAGTAACTGCGATGAGCCGCATAAACCTCATGGCTCACTGCCAGTGACTTTGCTCTCTTGGTGACACAATCCATCTGTGCTGGACAAAACAAGTATCTCTGTGTGCATATTTCTGATGCAAAAACATGCAGAGCAGCTCTCTTGTATTAATCACTGTGTAAGTCTTGGAGTGAAAGCCAAAGGATTTTGTACCAGGACAGGAGACCCACCTCTCACTGATCCCTGAAGAGGGCTGATGCAGCACCCTGTAAACAAGCTCAGCCCAAGCAGGACGCTGCAGCGAGACACCCAGCAGTGTGGCTGTGTCCTGTGGGCCCAGCAGGGCTTCTTGCTGCTGCTCTGGATACTTTCTACAAGCAGATTTTGTTCCTTATCCCTCAGAGTTTGTTGTAGAATTGCTTAGGAGTTGTCCCAGGGATGTCCCCAAACACTGCAGACTCAGATGTCAGAGGACATGCTGCTCCACGCACCTTGCCCGTTCCTTTGGAGGCTCACTGGGTGGTCACGGCTGTTCTGCTCTGCCTGAGAATTCATTTCTTCAGGAGGTAGAAGGTAGCTCTTCCCCTAAACTGATAATGACACGTGAGAATAACAAACAGCCTGGAAGAAGTGAAATCCAACCTCTGTAGGCTAAACTGTTAATTAATCGCTAATGACTTTGCTATATTAAATTCATCTGATTAATTATGATTCTAACTCCCTCTATACCCTAATCCTTCTGAAGCCTTTTATTTTGGACCTTGCAGATCTCACATGAAGTACCTATGGTTTTTAGCCTGGTACAGATCACCTGAAAACAAACACAAACTTGTTTATTCTTCAGGTTTTTAGCCAGGCGGCCTCCTGGACCCTCACTCACACTGCCCACCATGCCAGTCCCTGGATGCTGAGACATAAGTCCAGCTTGCAAGCCACTCCCCTTCTGCCTCCCTACCCCTCTTTTCAAGGAGCAAGCAAAAACCTGGGGATGAGCCCACTTAGCTTGTTCACAGGGCATAGCAAGTCAGGCCATGACGCCCCCAAACCCCCCTGCAGTTACCTCTGTGTGTCTTCTGCAGAGCTGTAGGGCTGCTGGTGCTGCAGCATTCCTGCTGCAGCAGATGTGTGGCTGCCTGTCCCCTGCTCCTTGGGCTGCTCTTGCCCTGGACTTGCAAGTCCAGTACAACCCATGAGCTGCTGGGGTGTTTTTCCTGGTCAGGAGTGTTTTCCTCTGCCTGGATGGTCCTTTTCAGGGTGCATTGGGCAGCTCAGCCGCATGGGCTCCCTGCTGGCAACAGCCCCGGGCCACAGCAGCGGGGCAGGGGCTCAGATCTTGTGCACTTGTGAAGGTGCAGCAGGGCTGATTTTTCCTCCTCGCTTTGGAGGCTGTTATTTGTCATTGTCTACAATCTCAGCACCACAAAGCAGAGGTAAAAGGAGTTATCTTGTAAAGTAAAATAGTAAGAATTTTCTTTCTAAATAACCCCTTTCCATGTATTTCCCTCTGCTGTAAAAACTGCATCTCAGTGGGACCCTCTGCCATAACTTAGAGAGTTACACCCTTTATGCTGTTTTCAAGAGCACCTTCCATAACTCCTGTCAGCTCTGGGGATGGATCTGCAGGGCAGGGCTTCTCAACAGGGCACTGTTGCTGCCTCAGCACTCCCCAGTGCTCTCCCCTACACTCTGCAACATCCACATGGGTCAGCATATGCAGGAAAGAGGAGCCGGTTCTGACATGAGAGGGAAGGAATCATATATGAACACAAAGAAATGGCATTATGTGCTGCCAAAATTGATCTTGATAGGTTTCCATGGGCTTTTAAAGGCAGATAACCAGGATCTTGCCATCCAGCAGCATGCGGTCTATCTGACAGCAGTGCTGTCTGCCTTTATTAGCTTTTCTCATTCACTCCTGGGGTCCAGCAGCACTTATCTGTGCTGCAAAGTTATTTTGGGATAAGATAAAGAGCAGCTGCAAGCACGGTAGTTCTTCCAGAATAACCACGCTGATCAAACCAAGTAGGAGCAAAGCTGAGTGAGATGTATCCCACCATTTTTTGGCACCAAGTGTCGGTACAGAGAGGCTACATCTCAAAGGGTCCCTGAGCTTTTCCTGAGCCAGATCACCCTCCAAGAGTGCTTCTCCCTCCTCTTGACTGAAGAAGGGCGTTCAATGTCTTAAATGTGGTGCCAACAGTCATTAAATGATGTGTTTTTAGGGGACCCAGTCATGACTCGATGCATTGTCTGAAGAGACGCTGTGAGCAGTTGACCGTGAATGGCTGCACACCTTCTGCCATGTCGGAATTGCACAGGGACTCTTGCTGTAGCTAAGAATAACAGGAATATCCAGCTGAACCCAAACCTCATCCTGAGGCTTCATGAAAGCCCTCTGTAATGTCTGACTCTTTTCTGAATGGGAAGCTCTTTTAAATTACTAAGTTGCAAGAGTTACAGTCTCACCTACAATGAACGTTGGGCATTCATTTATCCCTCCTTTGGTACAGGTGTTTTGCAAAATATCTAAGGTTCAGTCAAGAGGATATCTTGCTCTCCCCAGTCACACTTTCTTTTCTTTAACTGAATCAAGTTTTCTAGTTTGTTCGCTTGCCCTTTATTTTTTAACTCTTCGATTAGTATCCGCTTTGGAAAAATACTTAAAATTCAATGTCACTAGTAAGCTGGGAGCTAAAAGGATTGAATGCTTCTTACTTGTGGCCTCCTTGCCAATTAGCACTCTGTTATTCACAGGTGATGATACAGTAAACATGAGGGAAGCAGTATTATAGCACCCGTGAAAGGGTTTTACTGATCTGGTGCTGTCATTTATATGGCATGGGCTGGTGAGTTTGTGTGCATAAAGTTAATATTATTTTGTTCAATTTATGGTCTCCACATGTGCCTGATTATGTGTCTGGAGGATTTTGGTTGAGCAGACTTCATGTGCTCCACTATTGAATACACCTGGGTTTCTTTTGATCGTTTTTTATGTTGCTGAGTTTCAACTTTTATATAGCTGAGCTGCTCATAATCAGAGTCTTATTCTGCTCCTTACTACACAAATAAAGAGAGACATGCAGTACCAACCTTGGGGACTTGCATGCTGGCATGGTGCAGAGGAACCTCCACACAGCAATTTTTGGGGAGAGACCCTCAAATGCAAATGCTGGTGCAATTAAATCAGGGATCGGGTGTAGCCTGGTGGTCTGGCTCCACCAACTCCTTAGATACAGATAAAGCCCTGTAGATTTGCAAACATCTCCATTAACTAACTTCTCAGTGAAGGAAAATTAGTTTCTTCTTGTTTCCCCTACAGGGAACGCGTTCTTAGTGCTGCTTTCTGATCAGGATGAAGCTGTTGGGGGAGAGACAGCACAGTCATTGCACAGGCATCAGTTCCCATGTGCCACTGCATTAGGAGAGCTTAATTCCCGGGACCCAGCTGGATGAGCCTGGGTTGCCAGGATTTTAGGCTGTGAGGTTTGTTGCTCCAAGGAACATTGGGTAGCATTGATGAAGCAATGTGGGATGGGAGTGCTCAATGTGAGGATCAATAAGAGTCAAGACTATATATATTTTCCTGTTTAGAAAAAAATCTTCTTCCTTCCTTTGCAGAGAGTTTTCCAGCAGTCTGCGTGTCTATGGCTGTAGATGGGAAAGCAGCAAAAAATTGCAAATGCCGTGAGACTGGTTTAATAACTGTTAAACTGCAGGGTGAGCAGAAAGATTCAGCGCTGAGGAAAACCTGCCATCGGATTTCCCAACCAACTTTCCAGACTTGGACATCTGATCTTTCAGACATGTGGCATGGCTGAATTTCCCAATTTCTTGAGATGCCTCCTCCTTGCTATTCTCCTCCTCCCTCTGTTTGCCTTTGGAAATGCATTACTTTGTCATGGACTCAACTGTGATTGTGTGTTAGATGCTGTTGGAGGGACATGGGTGTTCAGATCTTCAAGGGAGCCTCCCCAGACTGTCCCTGTAGAAGTGTACTCAGGGTCCACTAAACAGCTGCTGTTTGCAGTACCAAATCACAGCTTATTGCTGAAGTAGCCTCTGCTGGGAAGGAGTTGAGTCAGGAGCCTCTGGCACCCCTGGGCCAGGCAGGAGTCCTCCTGAGGGTAGTTTTTGTGCAGACTCCTGCCTGCTGGTCCATCTGGGCCACCAGCAGTGCAACACGAAGGACAGGGACTGGCTCTACATTCAGACCCAGACCAAGAGCTTCCATGAAGCCCTATGGACACATCAGGGCTCAAAACTAACAGGGAAGCTTTAATTGCACTTTAAAGTCCTTGCACAGTGCCTGATGCCATCTGAGGTAGATATGCACAACTGCTCTCTGCTATTATGTTTTTGCTGGAATGGTTTTTCAATCCACAGTGTGATATTGTATCTCTCTGATTGTGATGACCGCAACCCCTGGAAGACCTAAAGTTCCAACACATTTTACTTTTTTTTTTTTTTTTTAATTCTGAATGAACTTGTTAGCCTGTAAAAACTGCAAGTGGTAAGCCCTCATGGCCTGCCATTAGTGCTGGTGATACACACGCAAATGAAAGCAGTGAATGAAACGGTCCGCTTAATAATTTTCTAACACTGTTGCAAATAAAACACCTTTATTGCTTCCATGGCAGATGCTTTCTACTTATGATGAATTGATGATGTTGGATTGATTTATATTTTCTCCCTCTTCTGTTCCTCCTCTTCGCAGGCCAGATGATGTGATGCTGAAGCGCACCCATGATGAGACTGTCCTCTTGCACTGCTTCCTCTGGCCTCTGGTTACGTTCCTGGTTGGAGTCCTCATCGTGGTCCTGACCATCTGTGCCAAGAGCTTGGCTGTCAGGGCAGAGGCAATAAAAAAGAAGAAGCATTTGTAAACGACAAGGCTCCTGATGGAAAAGGAAAACCTGCAAGAAAGTCTCAAGTGGCGCAACTTGACATACCTGCAGGTCTGCTGGGCACCTCTTTCCACTGTCTCATCTGATGGTGGAGTTGCTTTTGCCTCAGGATTATTCTTGGGAGACTGCCCCATGAAATTCCACCTAATTGCTTCTCCTGCTGTGACAGTAAATAAGCATATTCTACCAAAAAAATCTACACTGCACCAAATATGCTGTGCGCTGTTAGTCCCGAACAACAGCTACCCAGGTCCTAGCGATATTGAGACGGTTTATAAAAACCCTTGATGTGGCTCATTTCAACTCTACAAAGTGATCTTGTTTAATATAAAGTATTTACTTTATGATTGACTGTATTACCAAAATAATAAAGTCTGATTGTTTAGGGGTTTTTTAACCTTTGTTTTGTTTTTTAAAAAAGCTTTAAGATTAGAGTAACACTGTGCTGATTTTGTTTGTTGGGTTTTTTTTTTTTTCTGTTTAGAACTTCATTTTAAAATTCAAACTTTAACTTCTGTCTAGATGAAATCCTTCATTATCACCTGTTCATTGTGAAGAAATGTAGATATCTGTCAGAAATACTTCTCAAAAAAAAAAAAAGGAACAATTATTGGAAAAGGTGATTAAATACTGGATCTAATTTTATTGCCTCAGTGGTATTCAGTCCCTACAGTTTTTCTTGCCCCTCTCAGTTATCCTCTTCACCAAAATGCTCTCAGGCTGTAAGGAGCAGGGATTTTGAGTGGTTTTACATGAATATGTTTTACCAGCAATTTCCCCGAATAGTGGATTGTCTGAGTTTTTTCTGAGGGCAGCCTGTGAACTGTGGTGTGATGCATGTCTCCTGGCTCCAGGGATGGTCAGAGAGGGAACTCTTCATAGGGCTGTGGGTATTTGATGCTGAACTGCCCATCCCAGTCACACCAGTTCCATGCAGGGTCCTCCCAGGGGGATGCTCCAGAAAGTTTAGGCAGGCTGGGCATGACACCTTGCTGAGTTGCCTGTCTCTGCTTGTCCCAGCTCCTTGCTGTGTATGATAGGAGTACCAGCCCTAAGTTCACTTGCTCAGCACAGTTTTCTGTATTTCTGGCAGTTTCCCTGAGCACACTCATTGCATACTTTAGTCAGGAGCTCAGACCGCAGTAGCTTCATGGTACCCATCCTTGCCTCCTCAGGGCCATGCACCCCTGGGACCAGCTGCGTGGTTTTGCAGGGCTGGCACACAGCGCAGAATAAAAGCCACGTGGCTCAGTCAGGAAAGCGAGTTTCTCAGCATGTGATTACTGGCAAAGCGTTTTAATCTACATTAATGATTCTGCAATTCTAACCGTACTGCTCATTGTACTAATCTCTGATATTCTTAGTATTATGTTTAAATACCTTGTGTTTCATTGTGCTTTTAACACACAGGGGAGATATTTCCCGGGGATGCAAAAAGTGCTAGTTTTGAAAGCCTAAAAGCTTTGTTGGCACAAGGCACAGTGACAAACCTGCTTGTATTGCCCAGTCTCCATCTCAGATTAATTGTATTTTGTGTTTAAGAATCTATTTCCATAAGGCTTCTTATTTTGCAAAATTGTACATGTTGTGTGTGTTGTGGTGCCCGGTGATGAGGGCAGCAGGGAGGCTGGAGGTCATGCCCCACTCCCCTGCTCACTTGGTCTTTGACTTTTGGAGAATCCTCTGGTCTTGGTCCACACTGGGATAGCTGTTCCTTCAGAAGAAGTTATGGACATCTGTTCATGGAGGCAGGAGCTTGATGCTTCCTGGCTAGCTACTCTCCGGTAGGGTCTCCCAAGCCTGACAGGTCTCAACTGAAGGGTCAGACAAAGTGTGTCCACGGGCAGGATGGGCTCACTAGCCTTCGGGCAACCATCCTAGGAGAAGGACAACTCTAACTCCAAACCCGGGCAGATGGAGCTCGTTTAGCCCTGTAAGGCCATCCATCTAAGAGAAGGATACTCTAACCAAACCTACGACCTGAGGACTTTGCTGTCACCGTCCAAGCTCGCTAGGCCCTGGCAGATGAACCTCAGGTGTAAAGGGTGGGGCCAGTCTCGCGCACGCTGCGCCTCACCTAAAAAATCCACCGCGCAGGCTTGAAGGGTGTACTCACGTTTAAAGCCCTTCCCAAATCTTCGTCCGCGAAGCCAAGCCATGAGTTACTCTGTATGAGAGATCTAATCAGTATTGGTTGCACATGTTCAAGCAACTCCACTTCTGTGGATGAAAAATGCTACTTGGATGAAAAATTGCTAACTCTTTGTGTTAAGCATCACCCCTTTGGAGGTGCCTGTTCTCAGGCTCGTACAGGTACCTCCTTGTCTCTGCCTGATGAAAAGGATAGCACTGGATGTTCTGGATGAAGAGAGGTTGTGAGCTCTCAGCCAGTTGGATGAGAGCCTGCCAACTTCTGGAGGTGCTGTCCTGCAAAGGACATGGTGTTTCCTTTCACTTGTGTCTTGCTGCCGTGGCCTTACTCGCATCTCTGTGAATCTCTTGCCTCGGCAACCTGCAGAAACATACGTGTGTTGTCTGGTTCAAGGGGTTGGTTACCATGTTCTTTAATATATATTACTTTTCCACACACTGCAAATCACAGAAAGCTGTTGCTGTTTGGTTGTCTGGGTAAGGTGGTGGCAAGTTCTCCTCATCTACTTCCCCTTGGTAACTTCTTAAAGGGGAATAACCCTGACTTTCTGCATATATACATCCTTTGTTTTCCCAAGGGTTAAGGAAATACATGGCGACATAGATTCATCACAGATTTTTAAGCCAGTAGCTTGGGGCTTGCAAATCCAGATTAACAAAATCCTCTCTAGCTTTGCTCCAGAAGCTTTTGTGACTGAATTGTGCAGCTGATTCACTGAGCAAAAGGCAAGAAAGAAATTGAGTTGATGCAGCTGACTTGATCGACAATCGTATCTTTAAATCTGTTAGAAATACTGTTTGCAAAGGCCTCTGGAAGTAAGTAAAGGTTACAAGGATGATATTAAATCATTTTACAGAGTGATTAACATCCCAAACTAAACATCTAAATTGGCGTGCAAAGACAGGCAGTAAGTGCCTTCCTGGCTTGCCAGTATGTGATGCTGAGAGGAAAAAAAAACCCCTAGAATTCACTCTTCTGTCCCAGCCTGCACCTCATTGATTTAGAAATGTCTTTCTAATCCCCATACTTGATCATGGAAGAAGGAGATTTCCTTCTAGCGGATTACTAACTGATTTCCCCCTTGGCTTTGTGGCTTTCCAGTTTTTGTGGCATATTCTCTGAAGGGTATTTACAGCCAGAGTGGCTGCTTTTTCCAGAGCCGTCTGCAGAGCTGACTTTTGCATTTTATTCAGTATTTATATGCTATTGCTTTGAGGAATTTTGTTCCGTCACATGGTCTGCTGCTCTGCTTCAGTAAGACCTGTCTTCTCTTTCATGTAGTGCAGTTACATACTTTTGTTTATACAGTATCTATCTGTGTCACATTCTTAGGCTAATTTTAGAAGTAGAAGTAATAGGAGCACTTTTTGTTGCATTTTTCCTGCTTTGTGTGTTTCTGTATTGCCAGTAGAAGATGAGATTTCACTACGGATTGGAAAATTTAGCTACTGAATGAGGAGCTTAATTCAATGCTCACAGTGGATGAGGGATATAACAGGGGTAGCCAGGGGCATTTTTAAAGATCATTACCCATCATTTCTGGTGTAAACTTAGCCCTTTGACAGGGGTCCAGGACAGTCTGCTGGATTCGAAGGGCTATTATCACCTGGGCTCTTGGCTAAGCGCCGCAAGATGCAAGCTGGGAGGCTTGCTGGAGAGGTAGTGCGGGTCTCCATTTCCAAACTCGTGCTTCCAGGTATATTTTGAGGGATTTGTCTGAGATCAGAGCAAAGATGTCCGTGAGACGTGGGAGTGCAGATCTCTCCATGCATCTGCTGCCTCAGCTCAGCCGTGGTGCCACTGCCTGCAGGGTTTCCCTGGCTGCTGTTTGCCTCCAGCAGTCCTCTGCTCCCAAACCAGGGCTGTCACGTCATCCGCACAGGAGCAGGGATGTCTACAGAGGGCCATCAGGCATCTCAACTCATTTCACACAGTACATGAAAGGATCTGTCGAGCGTGCGTTTTCCCGTTAGAGTCCAGCTGGGAAATGTGAAACGGGAAACACTGGTTGATGTTTAAAACTCTTTCATAGATAAGGTGTGGGGATTAAGTAACCTTGGGGAAGAGGCTAATGCAGGCTGCTAGGGGTTTAGGCCTTACTTCAGAAATTAAAACTATTTTCAAATGGGCTGTTGACACCTGTGTGTGTGTCTGGTATGACGCCGGGACAGTGTGGATTGCCTGTTCCCAGAAGGAACGTGCTGTGCAAGCGTCTTTGCTCAGCACTGCCAATATGGGAGCTGCCTGCTGAGTCTGTGTTTCTGCAAACTTTAGCCTGAATGGCCAAAAGTATCTTAAAGCCAAGAATAAAGACATGGAAAAGCAAACACCTAGAACAGCGTTTAATAAGAAAAGAAAAAAACTCAGGGCATGGCTTATTTTTAGGTAATCAGATGAAAGGAAGCACAGCAGAATTCTTAATTATGAAGCCTATTGTAGCATGCTAATATTTTCTTGCAGTCCCTGACAGAAATCCTATAGCTGAAGTTATCAAAAAATCAGCTTATTTCTATGTGTGATTTCTCTGAGAATCAAAAGCTGCTCTTTTTTTTTTTTTTTCTTTTTTTTTTTTTTTTCTTTCCCCAGCATGGAGCAGCTGCTGTTCTTCCATTAACTTTCAATCAGAAACCAACCCCTTTCCTTTCTGGCATCTTAAGAGGCTGCTGCGCTGATCTGTCAAGCTAACAATCTTTGCTGCAGAAAGCATGAGCGGGAAAACCTCCGAGGGAATATGTGTGCAATTAATCATACTGCCTTGTCAGGTCACAGACCCACCGAATGAATCAACCCCAAAGTTTGATATTTGAGAGGCTGTGCAATTTTCTTTCTGGTTTGATGTGCTAGCATGAATGCCGTCATTACTTGTACTGTATTTAATTCACAGCTCTTCGGTGGCCTAATGGTTTTAACTCTTGTAAAACAAGAAATCGTTTTGCACGCATTGGATCCATTGCTGGAGATGCAATAAGAAGAAAAAGAATAGCCCATTAAATTATATAGGTATAATTTAGATACAAAATTTTAATATAAAATATGTTGGCATAGCTGTAAAATTGTGTACACAGCTACAATACACAAGCAATTTCCAAACGGCACATACAGCAATCATAACTCTCCCATAACTGATATAACTCTCCCAGAAATGCAGTAAAAGTTATTTAAATCACCTTTGATGTTGCATTTACAAAAAGAGAAAAAACAATCTGCCTGTAATTTAATTTAATGAGCTAATGCAATGTCAAACATTACCTTACGTAATGTAACTTTTTCGTAACTTTTTCCTATCTTTTCAGCTAACATAAGGTTTATCTTTTCATTTGTTTGCATGCCAACTGCCATTCACTAAAAGCAGTTGGAAAAAATCAACTATTAAGCTCTTTCATATTACTTCATGTTCAGCATCTGACAACAACTGATGGTTTTTGGACAAAATGCTTCAACTATTTGGACCCTGTACAGCAAAATCAATTCTAGCAAAATCAATTCAAAAAGGGATGCGAGCAGCTAATGTTTTATTTCAAAAGCCCCAAGGAGCCAACTTTTAGGCCATTTCCATTCCCTCACTGTGGGATTAGGACAAATCCAGACTTCAGATAAGGAACAACTTCTGATCACACCTGTTAGACCATGTGCCAATACTGAAGTCTGTGTCTTTTTAATATACACTCACGGCTATATTTCAGTTCAATGTATTTCAATACAAGAATGCAATTCCAATGCAAGAAACACAGCCCACTACATCAGAGGTTTGTGGGGCTGCAACCCAAATTTTGAAGCTCAGTTGCTTTGAGCAGAGCCACAGCCTTTCTCCACCTGGCAGGAGAGTAGTGATTCCCCAACCCCCTTTCCGCCCTTGTAGCAATTCAGTTCAACTCGCAGTGCCTGCACTGCCATGTCCACCGAGGTTGGAGGAAACATAATCTCCAGGATGTAATATCTGGCATTTGCTGGGGGCCTTGATATCAGGAACCCTGACAGGGTGTGGAGCTGTGGGAGGAGAGCACAACCCAGGACCATCATGGAGAGGCAAATGCAAAATGCTGGTAGGGGCATGGGTATCTCTCTCTAAAGAATAACATTTGAGAAGATTAAAAATTAACTGTGAAATTGCCAGGAAGTGTGTTTTTAGGCATGGGGAGATGAGTTTGGAAAAGCCAACTATACAGCAGTCAGTATCTCTAAATGGTGGGTACCCTAGATCCTACCTATTTTTCTGAAAAATTGTGAAAGACAGGTCTGATACCAAAAGAAAAAAGAATAACATGGAAATTCTGGTATTAGCTAGCATCTCTTGCTTTTGACGGATTAATTTGCCACCCTCATCGAATATATAGAGCATATGCTATGAATCTACAGATATCTGGACAAGTGAATCACAGACAGTAAATGATTCTGGTGTATTGAAAGCAAATACTGTCCTGTGAACTTTGCTTCTTTTTTATAGCCAAACGGGAGACTAATGGAGACATATATGGGAAGCAATACAGCATAGGGAGCATTTTAAATAATGCCTCGAGATCTTATTATAAAAATTAATTTAGATCAGACTGGCAACAAGTGAGGAGAGATTGAAAATGGGCTGCAGAACTGTCAACACAAAGCAATAATGAACAGCGAGATACCGAGCGCAGGTGTGGGGTGAGGTGTCTCGGTAGCCTTATTCATGATATGAAATGGCAAGGTAAAGGGCAAATTAATTGAATTTTTTAAAATAAGCCAGATCAAGCGGTTTGCGAGCTCCAGTTTGATGGGCAGGTGATTCAACAGCAAATATGAGGAGCTAAGCATATTAGCAGAAGAATAAAATGTCTTTTCTGTTCCTGAAAAATACAAGGTAATAAATGAGGATGGGAGAGACAGAGCAAATATAATGTTTGGTGGGAGGAAACTTCTTGGCAAGCAAAAATGTGACTGTAAAGCCTTCAGAGAGATGCTAGACAGCACGCTGGTGCAATCATCACTAGCTAGTCTTGGGCTAGTCTTGAGCTGAAACTGTAGCCTTTTCTCTGGTACCTGTCACTCAGTGACTTCTTAGGGGAGTATGTGGCTACCAGGTTGTGTTTTTTAACCTGCTTCAACCTATTTTTTAACTTATTTGCTCAGAGCAATGTGTGTTTCCTATTCTTTTTACATTGAAATTGCAGGGACGTTTAAAGCAGTGTTGCACAGGAATTTTGTAGCAACTTGGGCACTTTCTGGAGGCTGAGTCTGTATGTTGGGGGCAGCACGGGGGAGAGTGGAGCTGAACCCAGCAGATCCCAGTGGCAACATCTTCAGGCTCTGTCACTGCAGCATCAGGACCATCACATTGATTTTTGTTTCCAAAAACCAACATGTTTCTGCTGCAAATCCATGCATGGCTGAAGAACTCCTGCCTAAACTCTTCCTCAGGGAAAGGAGTTTGCATGATTGGATGCAGCAAGCAGGACATCGCTGGGGCTGAACATCTCAGAATTCACGGGCATCAATGTTCACAGGTTTGGAGTCAGGTTGGTTTTTCCTCCAGAGATACACGTTACTTGCACACAAGTTACTCGACAGTAACCTGTTTTCCTTGCTTACTGGACATGCAAGATGCCCAAGGAATTCCTGCTGTGCAAAATTAAGTGAGCAAAATTAAAGAAGGTTTAGGCAAAACTCCATATTTCATATCAGTTTTAAATGACCTATTGTTTAAATTATGTCTTGACCTATCTTGAAACTTTGTGGGAATGATTCCTTTTTGTCCATAATACCTGAACAGATTTATAGCCCATTTTGTAGCAATAGGGCAGCTAATGTATTGCTGCATAGTGGAAGCTCATTACAGCATTAACTGACTCCAAGTAAGATCGATTGGGAGTTGTTCCTTCCTTCCATCCCGTTATTGGAGTGACGCACACACTCTTTGATTTCACTCTATTGTTTCCTTCTTAAGCACCATTTCTCCAGGCACACAAATACATATGTATTTTGCAGTAAAGGTTTACCAAACTCATCATTATTCTGTATTCACACACACCGAGCTGTCTCTCTCAATAATTAGCTTCATAATGATCGAAGACATTCTGTACCAACTTGCCTTCCCTTCCTCCTCATTTTATTGTGCCTCTATCATGTCTGACTAACGCTTCTTCTGTTGCATTTTCAAGGTTGCTTTCATTGATAGCCAAAACAAAAAGGCAAAATAGGAATGAAAAGCCAAATTGATTAGCTTTATATTTTTGCAAAGACATATTAAACTTAACTTTCTGTTTTGTTTGTTGTACATTCTGTGCTTTGCTAAATAACCTTGAAGACTGTGTTGCTAAGTCAAGCTTTGCTATTAGCAATACTCGTTATGTAGCTCAAAAGCGTTATGATAATTTGGCCCTCCCTGTTTAAACACTACTTATTATCCCCTATGAAATCTGAGGGAAAAAACCACTTAAGAAGTGCTGCAGCCATTCTGACAATGAAGGGTTTGCTTCCCCTTTCAAGAGATTAAATTTCTGGCAAATGTACTGTATTAAAATCTGCTCCGTCCTTGGTGTGGGGAAGAAGAGGGCTGGCAGCACAGTTATTTTTTTCATAGCGTCTTTTAAAGAAGGATTTTTAATTGGACCGTAGGTCTGCTCGCATCCCCGGGAAGTGAGAATTTCTTTCACAGGCAGCTGAACGGCTGCCTGCAGGGGTTAGGTTGGACAGTGAAACAGAGATTGATACGGAATGCAGGGATCCTGGTTCCTCAGTCCCTGTCCCAGCTACTAGCTCGGAAACTTTTCAGCAAAGTTTCTCATCCTTTGCTGAAAACACCCGCAGGAAAATGCAGGTTTTTTGGTGGGATTCAGCATTTCTGCCCATCAGCGGCCCCGTTAAGTGCTGATAATGCTCTGCGGGAGCTGGCTCTGTGGCCGGGATGTGCCATTGCAAGCGACAATGATTGCTTCTCCTTCCACTGCAAGCACTGGATGCTGGTTTGGTGATGAAGTGGTGGTTCACTGTGCTATCCCGGGATGCTACTCGTGCATCTGAGGGAAGGGAGAGAGCTTTTCCTCCCCTTCCTTCCTCCCCAGCTGCTCTATTCTTTACTGTTCCTCTGAACAACACCCTCTTAATTTGAACTAATTTTCTTTGAACTGCAGGCACTGCGTAACTCATACTTTTGTCTGTTATTCCTTCCCCAAACATCTGCCATTATTTATCTGGATGGTTTAAACTCTTTATGTTCAATTTATTAGTCTCCCTAAGAATTACCTCCAGCTTTGTGTGAACATATACTCGGTGGTGGAAACAGCTGCCAGCCATAGGGCTCCCCTAGCTCCTGTCATGATGGTTTTCATTACAAGGCAATCTCTAGCACCATTTCAGAGGGTGGGATTTGATGACCATGCCATTTTCCTGGAAAGAGGGAGCAACCCCATGCATCATAAGCTAGCACAATCTCTTTTACATTCTAACTTGTGAGTGAAGAGATTTTTAATGCTGATTCAGAGGCAGATACCATTGGCAAACCCCTTTTCTTGGCTACATCAGCAAAAGAGCTCCCCTCCTCCTTTCACACTAGGCATGCAGCGGCTGGGAGGCAGCAGCGGACTCCCACTACGTGGTGTTTCTCCAGCAAGTCTGGGGACACAGCATTCACACTGTCAGCAGCTGTGGCACTGGGTCCTTGTCCAGCCCTGCCCTGTTGAGTTCTTGCCATGGTCTTAAATGTAAGTAGGACAGTGGGAGAATGTGCTTAAAGCCTCACAGGTATTAATTAATGACCTGCTCTTTTTCATGTCATTCTCCCCTACTTATCAGATGCATGCTAGGCTAAACAGCTTCTTCCAAGACCCTATCTTGCCCAAATCCCATATTTTCTACTACTGACATTTACCAGGAACCACGGTTAGGGCACACCAACTTGTGTGGCAAATTAGACCAGCCACACTGCTCAGGGAAAAGCTTGATTTTCGTACTTAATTGTGAGTATCAAGTTGGAGGCCGGAGGGCCATTCATTTCTTCTGGTTAAAGGCCATTGCACAAGCAGCCTTTGAAGTTGAATTACTTCAAGGCCCATATACCACCGTCTGTGTCTCTGCTGGAAAGTTTAAAATGCACCACTGTTTTCTATAGCATCTTACATGTCATCTGTTTTCCAAATCACTTTCTTCAGCTGCATAATTTAATTGCTGAGATAAGACTAGAGGGTGGAGGATATGGAGATGTAGGTAAGGAAAATTTGTGAAGTCTCTGCACCCAATTCTCTCTTTGAGTGTGCGGGTACTAGAAAACGTAAAAGACATTTTAGGAGCAAACGGGACCTGGTCACACCAATAAGACCCTTAGCTTGCCCATGTCCCTGGAGGACGTCCATGCAAGGAACAAAGTCCCACCATGCTGGGCTTTCATGCCCTCAGCATAACACAGGGCATGAACTAATATCCATCCTCCTCCTGCTGTCCAGAGCTTTTCTTTCCCTTTCTCTGATTCCCTCTTCTTTGAGGCTAGTTCCCAGCCATCGGTCATACTTACACCTCTGGGAAAGTCAGTGTTAGAGCCCCTTTTTTGGAAACTCGTCATTCCTGGTCATCACAGAGGTAGGTGACAGGCTGAGGACCAAGCTGAGTTGGTGTCTCATTTTCTGGGGGCAGCCTGGTGGGACTTGTGAGGGGCAGTTCAGGGTCTGTCAGAGCAGCTGGGCTAAGGGATCAGGGAAAGGTCCAAGATGCAGAAAGAGTGATGTCTCACAACCAGTGCCCTGCCAGCCCACGGCTTCATAAAAACTCAAACTCTCTTCTGGAACAGACCAGAGAGATTAAAAATAGCCATTTGTTTTTGTTGATAACAAGGTAATTTTAACACAGATCAATTCCCCAGTCTGTTGCGCCAGGTGGCAATAAGCAGAGGGAGGTAAGAACAAGTGGGGCCAGAAAGGAGGAGGTGAGTAAGAGCCGCTTCCTCGGGGACAGCAGCAGCTCCCACAGACTATTCGAGCGTGGTTTTCCCTGGTGAGGCTGAGGGAGGAATAAGGAGTGGGTCCCACCTCAGTGTGAGGACCTCCTGGATGAGATGCATGTGCTCCTGCTTGCACTGCATGACCTCAGCAGCTCAGCCGCCCTTGCTCAGAGTAAGATGAAGTCTGGCCCCCACAATCACACCGTATGGTCCTTCATAGGCTCTTCTTTCATTTGCTCTCTGACAGTGTGTCAGATAGAGATTAAATAAAAGATGTCCCTGCAAAGCTGGTGGAGGCCTTTGGTGGCTTTATCCTTCTTCCTAGCTGCCTTCCCATGCCAGCATGGATGTATGTGCATTCTTCCCCACTGAAATGGATTCATCTTCCCTAGACAAGAGCAGTAGAAGTTTGCTCACCATTATTTACTGCCTTTTCTCCTTTTCCTCTAATGGACTCAGTACAACAAGATGTTTAGGTCTAATCCCACCAAAGCAAACAGAAATCCATGCTGAAGAACATTGCCAAGTCAAGGATCTGACATTTTCTCAGTGGCCGTGGTTCATCAGCTACAACATTCCTGACACGAGCTCTTCCTGTTGCTTTTTCCCCTCCTCCATTTATGCCATTGAAATTTCGGGCATTTTAAAGGCCAAATTTAAGCCACCCTGGGATGTGCTGGAGGGACTGAGGGAGTTGCTTGTTCACCAGAATGTTTACAGAATATTTGTCACAGCCTGACCAGGTCTAATTGGCATGATGTGTAAGAAACAGGCCCTTCAGATATTTTTAGTGCTCTCCAACCTGTCTAGCACATATCTGTAAGGCATTAATTAATTCTAGTTGCCTGCCACTTTATTCTCTCGAAGTCGAGTTCTCACAAATAACTTGGCTCCAGGTGTCTTTTTAACCCAGTGAAGAGGTAACAGGATGCTGGCATTTATCACACGTGGTGTCTTGAGCACATCTTTTCTGATCCCTTTGATACTTCGGACATTATATACCTCCTTATTGCCTTTGCAAGTATCCGTCTTTTTCTCCTAGTGGTTTTGTTACTGCCGCTTTAGTCATTGACAGGCAGGAGAAATGCCCCAAATTAACACATGGACCTTTCTGTAGCTGCCTTTTATTTGCATAACATTTTCTTCCCTAACCAAGCTACGTGGAGCATTCTGACCACCTTCTCTTCACTTTCTGCATCCAATTATTTTTACTCTGTGTTTTTACAGTACAGCTCAGCTCATACCAAATCTATTTGGGTGGCTTTACTACACGCCATCTGCTCTGTGTTTGATTTTCCAGGAAGTTTGGGCTTTCTTATCCTTAATGCCACTAGTCTCTTTTTTAATTTCAAGATTCTTTACTGTCTGCGGGATGGAAAACAGAATTGAAAGGCCATCTTTCAGTGCTGGCGCTGCTCCAGCCTCAGATTTGGTCTGGGCAAAAACCAGATGTGTTTGTTCCATGTATCCAATAGGAGTGGGAGAGATCTCATGATTACAGTGGGAACAGATCACTTTAAAAGTGTCTAATATTAAGTTTGCAAAGCAAAAATTATTTTCATAACTTTGCATCATGTGGCAATGCAACCAAATGGATTTGAAATATATCCACATCCCTATTGACACCTATGTGTGTCTATGCCAAGGACAGGGAGAATTTCTAGAGGAGTAATGTATTCCCTGCCTGTTCCTTCATGCTTGCAGACTGCCGTTCCTTCATGCTTGCAGACTGATGCAGGGATCTAGTGTTTGTGTCCTATGGAGCCACCCAGGGTGGCTGCTTTCCTCTCTGAAGAGGCCTCGGTCACTATTTTCTTCCAGCACTTTGCTAGTCTGATAATTAGTGGAGGCACTTTAGCTGCAAATCTCTCACGGTGACCAGTTGCAGCCCTGAGGAAGAAGCTGAACTGGGCTTGGATTTTAGCTTAGTGACAGACCTCTGAGTGTGACTCCAAAGGGCATCACTTAAATTCAGAGCTTTATTCTGAAAACACGGAGCAGATTCTACAGAGTTGCAGGGGTCTGAAGTCTGCGATGAGGCCCCAGGACCACCTCCATTCATCAGGGTGAAGATGTTCAACTCCTCATCCATCCCCAAATGTGACTGGGATACAGGGATACTAAGCAGTTCATTTAAGCCCATGGATCTCTACATTAGGCACTGTAGAAATCTACTAATCTAGCCACTTTCTGAGTCTTTGATGAGAGGCACACCTCTGGGGTATGGTTCTTCCAAGTCCCTTTGGCAGCCTGAGGATAAGCAGTCATAAGGGCAGCCTGGGACAATTACCCCAGATAGATAGACATCTCCCTGCTGAAAAGGTTTCTGTGTGACCAGATGGAAACACTCCTGGTGTTTGTTCTTTCTCCACAGTCAATGAGCTTCCCCAGAAGGTGCTTCAGACCAGAAATGCCAGAGGCGATTTCCAGTACAGGTTTGAGGAGGTGGAGAGAGCCAGGATTAGGTAGTGGCTTGGTCAGTGCCTCTTGAGTGCAGCCTGTACACGGCATGTATAACTCTACTATCTCACTGCCTGGCTCCTACTTCCAAGGGGCAAAGCAAGTGTTTCTGAGCTGATGGAAATGCTACAGCTCCACTTGGAGACAAGGACTTAGCGAGTGTACGTTGTCCTCCACAAGAAGGGAGGACCAGACCAAAGCCATCTTTATGCTCCTGATAACTCACCAAAGGGTTTTTATGGAGGTGTTATATTAGCCTGATCATCAGCTTTCTTCTGACCAGGTTTTGGACCTACGCAGGAGAGTGCACTTGGGCATCGCTCAGCAAAAAATGTCTAGTTTTAAGGCCTGGTGCAAACCAGCCCAGCTGAGACAGATACATAGAAAAAGCATCCGTGAGAGACGTCCTGTGAAACAGGGCTGCTAGGAGACGCATACCCCCAGGAGGGACTCACTCAGCTTACCCCTTCAGCCTGCGTCCCATCTTTTAGAGAGAACAGTGCCAGCCCTTGAGCAACGGGTGAAGATTTGTAGGGGCAGAAATACCGGGTTTTGGTCCCCTTCTTTTCCCGAGAGGGCTCAAATTGCAGGGCTCAGGTGGCACCTAACAGTCAGGTTGCGTGGCCTCACCACTGCGGGAGGAGCAGGAAGGCTCTGCCTTTACCCTTGGTAAGAGGTAACTGCTCCAGCTGCCTTCATCTACTGATCTGGCACATAAGCAGGCCTGGGTGCTTTAACAGCAAAGACAAGCAAGGACACAGCGTAGTTTGGCAGGGATATTGGCAGGATCACGGGGAAGACCATGTACAAAAACATCTGGCCCAGCCGCTGCAGCACTTGCCAGTGACACTTAGTGCCCAGCATTCGGCTGCTGCACAAGGCCATGGCTGTCACCCTCTTGGCCTGGCTCTCGGCAGCGGTCTCATGCTCTCAGCCCTCTGGAGTGCGCAGATCACCATGGGCCTGGGGCCGGGGCATCTGGCGAGACGGTGTGCCCCCATGGGAGGGGATGCAGTGGTTCTAGAGCACTGCCAGCTGTTAGAGCTGGTGTGTCCCCGTCATGCACCTCTGCCGTCACCCCCGTGTGCCATGACCCCATAGGTCAATGATGGAAGGCCTCAGCACGGAAGGAGGAACCACACCAGTGATGAGCACCAGCTGGGCTTCCTCGTAGTTTCCTCTCTGTGTGCGCCCATCTGGAGCATCTCTGGGGACTAGGACATGCTCCTGTCACCCTTTCCAGCCAGGAATTTGGGTCAGGAGGGTTGGGGAAGGCAGCCTGCAGCTGGACTTCCTCAAGCTGATGGTAGGGACCCAGCCTGGTTAGTTACAGCCCTCAGTGGGACTTCAGCCTCTTTTGGGGGCCCTAGGACCTCTGCAACAGCAAAGCAGTAGGTGCTAAGGTAATATTTTGCCTGGAGACTGAAAGACTTCGAAGTCTGCAAAAAGCTGTGCCCTCGTGGACCTTGGTGCCTCCATGCCTGCTCCGTGTTGCTGACTACTCCAAGCCTCTGAGAGCAGGGACCATCCCTTGCCCCAAGCCAAGCTGCTTGTTGTGGTTTCCCGTGATAGAAATGACAGTTAGCACGTAACTTGGTTATAAAGAGAATGCCAGAATACCTGCAGGAGCCAGAACCCAAAAAGCACGAGACACACACACCTGGTTGTGCAGATACAGTCAGTGATGAAGGCTCCGGAGCTGTTTGTGCCTGAAGACCCTCACCTGCCAACGCTGCTGGGTCCTGCTCTGCCTTGCGTGCTCCTGGACGTGCACACTGAGCATGGCTGCATGCCGAGCAAGCAGAGGCACCTTCCACCGCCGCTGTGTGATGAAAACTAGCAGATCAATTCAAAGTGGGGGCCATTGGCGGCTCAGTGATCGATACAGGCCAGCCACCGTGGCAGTGACCGTGGCGTCCCTGCTGTCTCCCTCACAGCAACTGGGTGACAATGCATGGCCTGTTGGCAGCTGCTGCAAGGCACATTCCATAGCTCCATGCATCACTGACCCCGAGAACAGGAAAAGTGTGTCTGGCTTTTGCAACTCCTCCAAAATGCAACATTTTCCACAAATTAATTGCAATGGTTTTTTCTCTTTCTTTTCCTTCCTTCCTTCCTTCCTTCCTTCCTTCCTTCCTTCCTTCCTTCCGTCTTTCTTTCTTTTTCTTTCTTCCTTTCTTTCTTTCCTCCTTTCCTTCTCTTTCTTTGTTTTTCTTTTCTTTTTCTTTCTTTCCTTTTTTCTTTCTTTCTTTCCTTTCTTTCTTCCTTCCTTCCTTTCTTTCTTCCTTTCTTCCTTCCTTTCTTCCTTTCTTCCCTTTTTTTTTTTTTTCCTTGTTTTGTTGCTACTGGGGTATTTTGGACAGGTCAGGACTGGTCGTGTACCTGAGTGATGTGCGAAGGCTTGCTTAGAAACACTTGAAATTTTCACTTGTGGTATTTGCTGACATATTGATATTGCCACGTCACGCCTGCCATAAGATGTCTGACACCAGCAGCTATTTCTAGGGCTTAGGAAACCAGCTGATAGCGAAGATCAGGACTGGCAGAAAAAGGAAATTGTTATCTAGCATGGGTATAGGAAATAACTTACCAAACAAAACAGCCAGCCAGTATGAAGACCAAGTAAAAATCAGGACCAAAGTTAAGAACTTGATTCTGGCAATATTTTAACAGGAACCAACCACTGTGCTCTTGCCAAACTAGAAGAGATCCTCTGTGTTTCAGTTTCCTTGCTGTACCTTGTAAAAACGTTTGTATTTCTTCTTGTCTGCAATGCTGGCCATGGTTCTCCCACGTGGAGATATTAACTGTACTTTATTTTATCTTTATTACTGTTCTTTTGTGCCTGCATTGGCTTCAGGACACAGTATGGCTCAGAGGTAAGCTTTTGTATCGCAAAGAGAAAAATCTAAGAAGTCCCTCAGCCTACAAAACACATCCCCTCAGCAAATAGCTCACAGTACAAAACAGACGCTAATAAAATATTCTCCATTTTAAAAAACCCAGAATTAACTTGTCCTAAACGATTCTGATGACAAATAAGGAGTAACTGAGATGCAGAGTGCTGGCAATAAGCACACTACTGCCAAACACCCTGAACCCCCAAGAATGCTAATGGTTTTTAAGTATTGTGGAGAGCGGGAGGCGGAGAGATGTATTTGTTAAAAAGCATGATTCAGATCCTCAAGTAGCAGGCACTGATGGAGCTCCAGTGCGGTGTTAATTGGTACAGCTGCCCGGTGAAAAGTCTCTAAAATAACAAGCACTGAAGTTCAAGATGCACTGCTGTCTCAAATACCCATTGCATTACCCAGACGGTATCCAGTTTATTAAAGGAGGGCAGGGATCCGGGGAGGCGAAGTGAACGATGGTATCTTTCCGCATGGGCACTAATCTGGCCAGCGGGTAACAGCAGAGCCCCCTTTCCCCCAATAGGCTGAGGCTTCTGATGAATTTAATGTTCTCTGAATATTGTCTCACTTGAAATCAAACTCACTTATGACCTTTTCTCTGAGCAGCAGGACAACAAAATCCATAATGCAAAGGCAGTTGAACAGAACACAATGACGTGATTTCTTTTAAATGAATGTTTTATTCATGAAGTATTTATTAAAATGTGTAAAATACACTCAAATATATTTGATTTGTTGACTGTAGCTAAAAATATAAAAATATACTTAACAAATGCATAAATTAAATTGACAATAGTAGCACAATTCTGTGTTCACCCAGTGTTTGTTAGGAACACAAATCTAAGTAATTATATAGTATAAGAAAATGGAATATGTGCTGAAGATGTTTTTTCTGACACTTTACTCCAGGCACTGGCAAAGAATTTATGTCTAGCCACATTTCAAAACTGGGGGGGCTTTTCCCTATTACATACTGCCCTGCTGCAGAGCAATATATATTTAGTTACTTGACGTTACTTACAGTATTTCTTTAGCTTTCAAATAAACCAAGAAACATCCAAATCATCCTGCATATCAATCTACCAGTGTCATCATTGACACTGTATGCGCCTAAATTCCACAGTATTTCCTAAATTTAGCTAGTGCCTAGTCTCCAGTATTTCCCACCAGTCTTAGAAACCAAAGCTCAGTCTGAACGAGCTGTTGATCTGTAAGGTCACTAGTAACAGACCAGTTTGCTTTGGCCATAGTAGTGCTACCAACAGCTCAGGAGTTTGACTTCGTCAGCGTGCGAGGGACAGTTGAGGGCACGGGGTCCACAGTGAGCTGCCTAAGTACTGGGGTGCACATCCTTCTTCTGTCCAAAGTTGCAGCCTCCTGGGTCTATAGATCCCAGAGCTCACAGCTCCAGATCCTGAACGTCTGTGACAGGGCCATCAGGGGAGCGGTGGTCATTTTATATTGCATTTTACTAATGCAAACGGCGTGTCTGAAGTCCTGAAAGAAATCAGAATCCATGTAGGCATCTGCCATGCCATTCCTTGGCAGCGAAGCCGTGGCTGTGGTAGGCTGTATCTGTGAATGTCAGGCGTGTTTCTCCCATCTGTGGCCCTGGGAGGAGATGCTAATATAGTGATTAGATGGTTATTGTTCTCATCCCCCTAGCCCATATATTAACTCCCAGGCTGAGGAGCACAGCTAAGTGCTCGAGTACTCCCGTCTGTCTAGTATTTTACTTTTTGCTTTCAAAGTCAAAGTGTAAATAACCGTATACAATACATAATATAAACTTAAAGCTCACACATTTTCTTTTCTCTGTTCTACAACCGAAAGGAAATCCATAGTATATCATGGCATAAAATAATATTTCTGGCAATTTTAGGCACGTATATAAGCTGTATAAATAAGTATAGCAGCAGAGAAACATGTATAAAGTTGCACTTTTATGACATCTTCACAGTATGCCTATTTCTCTCACCCACTTTTGTGTTCCATTAGTAACAAAAAATAGCATTTATCAACTCCAGCTATGCAAAATCTTTTTTTTTTTCCTACAATCGGTAGTGGATCTTGTAATTGTATTGCACAGATTAAAAAAACATTTATTACAATTTTTTCATTATTAAATAACTCTCAATACAAAAATTTGAATTAACCTAAAAGCCCAACCCTGCAAGTGCTTCAGAAGCGGAATGATATTCTTCAGGCAAGCATCCAGTGGACTTTCATGAAAGTATTCAGGTAGTTTTGAGGACAATGCAGAGATTCACAGGACTGGGCTCCAAGTGGCAAATCTTAGCTTATGGATCAGCAACAACACTAGCCTCGCTTTATAACATTATTATTGGGAAACATCAAGAAGGGAATTCTGAACATCATTTGCGGACAAAAGAGAAACATCCTCTTCAGCAGAGGATGTCTTTTTCCTTAAGAGCTGTCTTTGTTCAGTACACAGGCTCCTTCAATACCGTTCTTGTTACATTAACAATTTCCCATCAGTCCTGTTATTCAGCTTAGAGGCACAGTAAATATAATTAATCACACTGATAAGTAGGTGTCTTATATAAACAAGATGCTACATAGGTACTCTTTACTTATTCTCAGTGGATTTACACTGATTTCATATGAGCAGACCGGCTAGAAAGCAGAACCAGAGCAATAATGTGTGTGTACAGCTTCATGTGTGACCTAGGTAGGCAGAGATGTAAAGCTGCTCAAGAACACTGTGCCAGAGTGCTTAAGGTCATTTGTCATGTTATTAAGTGATGAGGAGGAAGAGGCTTATGAACTGCGTCCATTATTAGCGGAGAGAGAAAATGAAAATACGTCTGCTACGCCATCGTCATTTTGGGTGCACATTTGTGAACGCTGTAGGTGCGCAGGATGGAGCTGAGAAACAATGTTAAAATAAAGAGCAGAATGATGTGTGTCTTTCTGAAAATGATGAACCACATGCATACACAGCATACAATCAGACTTTTGCCCTCAGATCATATATTATTGAACGAGTTCCATTTCCCTCAGCATAAAAAATGACACAGTGATATACAGTGTGAGATAATTTATAGGGTACATTTGGTGTGTCTTCACAGTGTAATTGTACTGCCGGTAACTAACATGGTGATGTTCGTTCTTCAGCTACTGTCGCAAAAAGGAAGGACTAAACACAGCGCACATAACACATTGGTGATTTTCATGATGCCATGAGTTCAGCTGTTATTAGCAGGGTCAGTGATCGATCTAAAGCTGCCATCCTTATTTGTCCTTGCTTGCTAATCTACAGTCTATCTAGCAACAGAAACAGAGAATAAAAGAAAATCTGCACGTTTCTCTGTGGTTTTGCTTAGATTTCCCCCTGTGAAAATGGCTTCCACTATAATGCTACTTCCCTTTTTCAGATCCCACTAAGGTTTGTGTGGGGCCAAAGAGGATGTACAAGAGCAATGAGCAGTCTGTTCATACAGAGACATCTAAAAGGTTAACCAAGCTTACATGTTGTGAACAGCTGTGAAATTCAGTCAGTATGAAGGGCGGCTTCTGAGGCACATGAGGATATTTAGTCAAGAAAGGATGAGACTCCAGATGGAGCAGGAAAGAGAGTGGCTATCAGGCTGTTTCCTTCTCTCTAGGAAAACCAGAGTGATACGGATGTGCATGAATCCTGCTGGCTCTGCTTTGGAACAATTTAAGAAAATTACATCAGAGATGCCTAGCAGATTTCTTCAGCCATCGTCAGGCAGGTGTTCCTACCACAAGAAGAATGTAGCTCCAGTAAGTCATGGTGAAATCACAGTAGTCTTGGCCCAGCAGTTCCTCAGTTAGGCACTTAGGTGTATTGGCTGGCTCTCAGGAGGCCTTCCGAAATATTTATTTTTCACCAGTATAAAAGTAGAATTTAGGCACTTGTCTTCAGCAGCAAGCTAAGTTTTCTCTAGGTAAAGTGTGGGTAGATATATGTAAGGAGACCTCTCAAGACATTCTGTCTTTTTGTGATGGAAAAAAACTGTGTACTGCCTCTTCCCTATTTGTTTGAAAAGCATTTTATAAAGAACAAAGAATAGCCGAACAGAGTGTTCAGTCTCTTGATTGAGAAGCCTCCTTGCAGAGGAGAGAGGATGCGCCTAATCTGCTGGGCTGGGCAGGATACCTGGTGAGTGCTCTTCAATTGTACTTCTTGCTAATCACTAAATGCTTTGAGTCATCTGATGATTAGCACAGCCCTGCCAGCCTACATCCCCTAGTTTACTGATGAGCCTTTTTGTATTCCAACTGCACTTGTGGTGGTGACATCAGGCAAGAGCTAAGTGGAGGAGTCATTCTATGCGGACACGCTGGGGCCATGATTTCCCTTCATGAAAGCAAGCAGTATTCAAAGAGATCAACACTTGGGCCAAGGCAGCTATGCTGCAAGCAGCTTAAGGCCGACGCCAGTTGTGTAAACGGTGGGATATATAACTTTATGTGTCTTTATGTCAATGTGTTTGTAATCTCTCTATTTTTTTAAGCTGCCACTGTACAGCATCGTTTTTAATGAGCTATGGAAGCTGCCAGACTTCACATCCTTACAGGTCTGTTAGCATGAATGTCTGAGGCGTTTTCTTGAACACCTTTCTTATTACAATTATACACACATGAAAAACATAGACACAGGCTGTGCTCTGATTCTGCTCTCTTAAACCAGTGTAAAGAAATCATAATGTGACCTGTGTCCCCTCAAAGCATGTGGGGGGAAAGGTCTGCTAGACTTCACGGCAGTGTAGGTTGTTTGGTATTTTTCTACTATGTCACATTAAACTGAAACAGTTGCTTCTAGTGAGGTGGACCCTGTTTTGCTCGGCTATTAATGAGTTCTGTTGAAGGTATGCCATTGTGTTATGGGTTATACCCATTTTTGTCAGATCAAAAGCAGTAAGTTTAAATGTAGAGTAGCATTGTAATTCCTATACAGGACTACTGTTCCCTTGCTTAATAGTAGCTTATTTAATCTCACAAACACTGAACTAGTTCAAAAAAAATGAGGTTCTCCTTATAGGATTTTTCCTGTGTGTTACAAATCAACACTGCCCTAAATGCAGCAGTCCTGTTAGCCATACAATTTAAAATAGTTTATGTAGAACAGTTCATAAAAACTATGATAAGAAAAAAATAGTATTATCTGAAACTTAATATTAACAATATAGAAAAAATACATATTTACATAATGCCAAAATACAATTATATACATTAATATCTATTACACTTAAATTATATATCTTTTAAAAAACCACCAGACCAATAAATTATACACAGACTCAACAGAAAGGTCTGGCACCTTTCTAGTGCATGAAATACATACATAAAAAAAACCTCAAACAAAACCTCTAGTTAACAAATGTGGTCACAAAAGCAGATGTCCATAACATTCTTAGTGCCTTGAATAAACAGCATCTGAAAACAAGGAGAACAGAGATTAGAAAAAATAAAACAACCAGGTGGCTTCATGTTCAATTCTGCCTGCTGACTACAGTGCTCTGAAAGGCAGTTTTGCGGCGGCAGCGCTGGCTGGTTACTGATGTGACAGGTAGGAGCAGATCCCACCTCTGCTTTTGCTAGCACTCTCAACTTGTAGAACACTGTAGAACCTCCTCCAAGCCTGCTCTACCTGTTCATGACAACTCTCATTTCTATGGGCTAGACCAAGAAAATTATTTTGATCTCTCACCATATCACCTCAATTCCTAATGTCCAAATCTGAAGAGCTGCTGAGGTCCTGCTATCTGACTTAAAAATTCTTAGCCCTTAGGAACCAGCTTTATCAGTACACACAGGCCACCTCTGCTTACAGCTTCTCCAGAGTGGTCCTCTGGCCATGAGAACAGGAGGTGAAGGGCAGTGCTAGTGCCAGGTTTGCTAACTCCTGCAATTCTTATTGCCACGGGACTGGATACAGGCTAGGAAAAAAGAGCCGTCAAGGATGGAGAATTGGGGGAGAAAGAAAGAATGCAGCCTTGGACAGCTACGTTATCGAGTCAAGGCAGATGGGAAATCTCCTAAGGCCACCTGTATGGTCAACAGCAAATGAGGGTGATTCGGGACAGAAGTTGAACTCCCTGAATGACATAAGCGCCCAGTGAGCCCAGTCAGTGGCTTCAATGTGCTTAAAAGTGGATGCTATAAACACTACTGAGGTAAAGAAGGAAGCCACTATCATGATAGGGAAGGGGTTCAGTTCCCCAACGGCACAGAGATCACGATGTGAGAAAGGGAGAGCAGGAAGGTAAGGTAGGAGCAGAGAGAGATGTTATCATGACTACTAATGGAGGAAACAAAGATACAATATCAAGAGTGACAAGAGCAGAGGAGTGAAGTAATGAAGGTCCAGGAAGAGAACAAATATTGCTGGCAAGGGATAGCACAATTTTTCCCCCTCAATTACATTATCAATGAGCTATTACATTTGAAATATTTTACAACTTGATAAACTTGCACTTACCCCTGTGATACTCGGGATTCACATTTTCATATATTGGAAACAAGGGATTTTCTTGCTCACTGCGAAGTTTTCTGGCTCTTAACACATCTCTTACACATTGATGTAGATACACATATTGACACTGCAAAAGAATATTTTTTTAAATCATTCTGGGAAATTCTGTAATTTAATTTTCTGTATTGTGAAAAGTCATCACCAGCTGATGCCCTCACACAAAATCAGGGAGGTGTTAAAAATTAAAATATACCTCTAGAATTAATGTCCTTTTCACACTAGTAATATAGTAAACTTCTGCGATGTTTTTAGAAATGCTACCCGTAAAACATAAATGAACATAATATGTTTGGATGGATCACATCATGAGAGAAAGCTCTTTCAACTCTAAGGCGTAATTTGACATCATACTGTGTTGGATAGCCACTACTTCCGAATGCCTTGGTATGAAGTACGTCTAACAGAAATGACAGGTACAGGGAAGCACACAGAAGAGACAAACAATTGTCTGATTTTTTTGTTCTGAAAATAAGTATTTTCCACATAATTTTATCATAATATATAAATATTCCATAGAACTTTGCTGAATCCAAATTTTCTGGCAAAAGCAGTATTTTTTTTATTCAGTATAAGTTACAAGATTGCTTCTGACTATGAGGCCAATGACAGTCTTTCCTGAAGAGTGCCTTTCATAGAAGGGAGCTAAGATGACATTCACATTCAAAGTAGGGAGGGTCAGCAAGTTATTGACTTTTTATCAAACCACCTTGATAGAACAGACTGTTAAATCCCCATGCTTTGCTACTCTGTGGTCTATGACACGGGTCATTATTGGGTTTTGATCAGTGTAGCACGGTACTCCAAAATTCAGCCAAGCATCCTTATATATCAAGGTGTACCTTTATCTCAAAGACACAATTTCTCCAGAAAACATGAATTTTCTTTCCCCTTCTCTACTTATTTTTCACAAGAAATTCAGCTATTGCTGTGTGCATTTTTCTCTGTGCTCTGTCTCTGGGAAAGTGAGGATGCCTGCTGTTACACACATACGGCTGCTGTCTCTGTGGAACAGAATCCTGCACCCCACCCACCAATTCGGTGGAAAGTTGGCCAAGGCATGGAGACTTCCTTTGGCAGAGACCGTTTGGGACTGAAATGGTAGAGAGCTGCTGTGCCCATGTTACAGCTGCTGTGCTGAGCCCACTGCCTTTTTTGCTGATGGACACAGTATAAATATATATATATATGTAAAATATATAATGTCCATATATATTATATGTATAATATATAAATATATAATGTGCACATATATTTCTGTATTATATTTTTATAAATATATAACATGCATTATATAATGCACTTTATGTATTTTATTTATATGCTAGTTTTCTGTTAGTCCCCTGCATGACTCCAGCTGCAGTCTCTTCAGCCAAGTCTGAAGCAGGGGCACTGTTCTGTTGCTGCTGTTCTGCTGTGACTGCATAACATCAAGCAGCATGGTGCCGTGATTTTTGGCTGGAGCATCTGACTGCAAATTGTCCTATCTGCTGGCTTGTGCTCCCCAGTGGGATTTGGCTTCTACCACATCAACAGATGGGGCCCTAGCTTTTATCTCAATGCCCAAACAGATTGTGGAAGCCAAAACATGAACGACAAGACCAGGAACTAGGGTCTTCACAGATATCAAATGGAGTTTGTGGAGCAGGTCTTTTCTTCCCCCTCCTCCCACCTCCTTTACTTTTTCATTAATTCACAATTAATTGGTCATTGCAAACTCTGAATCATCTTAAAACTCCAGCATAAATTTACTTCATTTTCTTTCAGGAGGTAGAGAGATCGTATTGCTTGTACTCCAAGCTACCTTGATAAAAGGGAGTTCCAAATCAGAAAGCCATACACAGATGCAACTGACAGTTCAGATTATTAAGACTTGCTGAAAATACAGCAGCTCGGTGGCTGTGCACTGACACAGCTACATGGTCAGTCTACAAGCACGTTACATCTCATGTGAGGTGAGTATCTGTGACCTGCAAAAGCCTTCTGTCAGCCTGTATCTCGGATGTTGATTGTGAATTCTTCCAAGGGTGGGACTGGTTACAGCACGGATCTGGGTAAGACTTGAACCAGCGCTGGTTTGGGGCAGAAGTGCACACAGTGCTGGTAGCAGGAAGGTCGGTTGCTCCTCACTATTGCTGAAGATACTTTGCTTGAGTCTGGCTGCCTTTTGACTTAGATGTCATGTCAAGCTCACGCCAAAGGTGAGCTTTGTATCACTCTTCTTTGGTTGTCTATAAGCCTGGTGCCAAATTCAGGCTCTTGAGGTAGTTGCCTCTTTTTTCCATCTAGGGAAAAAGAGCCACCCTGCTGAGAGGCCTGTCTGCCTTTGCTGACTACGACTGGTGGTGAGATGGATCTGTCTGTAAGGATGCTCAGACTGGGCTGAGAATCTGTCTTGCCCCCAACAGGAGGTCTTCTGTGGTTAAGATAGTTCCAGGAAACCTCTCTTTTGCATTCTCAGTTGAGCCTCTCTTTATACCCATGTGACTTTTACACATATCAGGAAATGCTGTCACTGATATTTTCATTTCCAAATTGCAACAAAGAGCTCCATTAGTATCAAGCTACAGGCATATCCATCAAATTTGTTCTGATTCCTCTATTAACAATTCACAGGGAAAATGTAAAGATTGTCTCCAAAACTTGCCTTTATTAAATCAGCTCCTAAGTGTTTAGCTGCTATTAGCGCAATGTGATTTTCTTGCAGTTCTAAAAGCACAGAAAGAAATCCCAAACACGTACTTTTTCTGCACTTCGAGAATAAATGTACCCACTTTTGCATAGTATGTTAGGAGAATGCTGATCGACTTTCCAATACTATTAACGAAAATGACAGAGTAGCTCAATAAAAAATGAACTGCAAAGCCACAAGGTCACAGCACTTAGGAGTTTTAAAATTATGTGCATCTAATTTTCTCTGCCCTCCATTCCTTTTCCCTATTACATCAACATATCTGCCTGGTTTGGGCTTATCTTCCAAACCCGACCCTGAAGGACCTCTCTGCTCAAAGCTGGACACTGTGCTAACACAACAATGTGCTGTTAAGTGTCTGCTGCATAATGCTGCTGATTGTGGGCCAGTGCCAACAGCAGAAATCGATAGGAAGCCTAGCGACCACTTGTTATGGTCTGGACCTGCTGTATGAGTACCAATGCAAACAATCCTGAATTTCTAACAAAGCTAAAAGATACCTAACTGGTATTTTACAGTGGAGTAACTATAAAGTGCTTTGAGAGCCTTTAAGGTGAGAGACTGGTTATTATAAACTGCAGCTAGTGTCGCTGTATTGTAGGCTATCCAAAACTTACCTCTGTCTGAACCATGTGAACCCGGTGAAGCCTTAGATCATGCACTGCTGCACAAATGTCAACAGTGTCCTTTGAATCCAGCTGCTGCAGAATTCGGTCCAGTGCAATGAATGTGCCAGTCCTGCCAACACCAGCACTGGAAAAGAAAACAAAACAATCCAAAAAGTTTTAAAAGGCGATGGATCAAAGCATTCACTACCTTCATGTAATACTTTTGTAAAGTATCAGATCTGCAGTCGGGGCGAGAAGCTCATTGTTCAAATGGCATCGCTGGGACTTCAAACACTTGATAGTGGAATTTGTTTAGAAAGGAGGAGAGGATAGCGATGGCAGAGTATCTTCGCTACTGCCCATCCTGCTTTCATCGAGTTACACTGAGAGACTGCACCTGACTGTAACTTTTAAACCTCTTCTCTCCAGGGATGAACCAGTAGGCTTGATTCTAAAAGATCAGTGGGCTTGTGCCTTATGGAAGGGCAGAGTAAGGCAAAGTATCCCAAAGATCCCAGTAGCTGAAACGCTGCAAAGTGGGTTTGAAGACAGGAGGCTGGGAGGGGGAAACTTGACCTGCCAGTTTTACAGGAGACATCTGACATGTTGCAGCACATGATATACAGGCAGACATAGGTGGGGTCATGTAAGATACATGGCTCAGCTCATATAATGGGTGGAGGGGTTGGATACTACATTCAGGTAGTACCAGTGAGCATATGGCTTTATCAGAAGATATACACAGCACCACACTGCACTCTCTCTCTCACTCTGTAACCCTGTATTCTGCTGCAGCTGGCCAGTGGATCACAGATCAGGCAGTCCAATTTTGCCTTTTTTGTATACGTGTGTAGGGGTGGATCACAGAGCAAAGGAAAAACTGCAGCCCTATGGCTGGCAAGATGGCAAAACAGCAGAAGAGCATGAAAAGGCAAGTAACAAGCGGGAGTCTCAGTCAGAATGGGGGTAAGAATGGATCTGCCAGCTAGTCTCAACATCCATACGTACTCAGATTCACCCCTGGGTATATCTTACCTTTTCAGAACACTCCTTTGTGATTCAGATGTTGGGCCGCAACAGCAGCACATAGGCAATTTAAGAATGGAAAAAGCTTATGAGCAGTGGTAGCTGCTGACACCTTTAGTGCTCTCCAGTGGTCCCACAGAGAGACAGTGGTTCCCTGAGAATAATTTTTGGACATCTCCAGGGTGAGGTTGTGGGCAAGTGCATGTGCCTTGGGAATGCTGCTCTGATGTTCGTGGAGACAGGCCCATCAGCTATCTCTTAGGTTCTGTGGCTGCCCATGGCCTAACAGGGATAAACATCTGGGATCTTCCCAAGGATATGCACAAAGGCTCTGTGCCGCTGACCTTTTGCTACTGCACATACCTGCAGTGCACAATAGTTGGTCCTGTGTCTGGGGTCCTGTTGATGTAATCCCTTACAGTTCTGACAAACTGGATCAGGGACTGGGTCGTCTCTGGCACACCATGATCTGGCCAGACAGTGTAGTGGAAGTGACGAATGAGCCTTGTTGAGTCAAGCTGCTCTTCCTGTTGGGATACAAAAGTGTGGGTCATCAGCACAGATAACAGAGGAGGGGGGATACACAACAGGCACCTTCAGAGCAAATGCTACAGCTGCCACCAGAGATGAGCTCGGCATGATGCAACTGTGCTACAGCAGAAAGAACCTTCCTAATTTAGCCTTGCAGGTGTTTTAAAGTCAATTAACTAAAGAAGAAAAAAAAAGATGAATGTAAACATACACTGCAGATTTTAAACTCTCGTATTGTCCATTCTGGGAGCACCGATTCAGACAGCATCTCAACAATCAGGTCTCCATAGTACAAGGAATCCTGGTCAAGGGGCCAGTAGTGATCACACTTCACCTGCAAGGACACAGAAAAAGAGAGATGTAGCGTCAGTAACAGCTGTAAACAACGCCTCCATTCAGCACTGGCAGAAGCAGACTTCAGACCTCCTGTGCCTGGGAATGAAGGAATAAAGGCAGCAGCTGAATTCAGAGAGAGACGCCACCCCTTGCATGTCAGCTCAACAAACCAGCTCTGGGATGGGAACGGGCTAGGATGGGGCTGGGAAATGGAAGTTCTCATCACTGATGTTTGTGATGGGTGTAATGAGAAGCACTTCACTGGTGCCTCTTCTGGATGCCACATTTTCTGCACCCACTATTCTCAGAGCTATGCTTGGATGAGAGCTAGGCCTCCAGCGCCTGCTTTCCCATCTCTTGCTGGGACATGAGAGTTGTGCTCCGCTCAGAGCCAGTGAGGTGCAGGAGACAGGTGGCTGTCTGTCCTACATCTGCTTTCATCATCTCCTCAAGAAAAAATGGTAAGCTGAAAGGAAATTTACCCATATGTGCCACTAGATGATCACTACAAGTTTGTTTAACCTTTTTATGGATCTACTCCCTGTCTTACAAAGGGTGCAGGATGTGGTCATACTTGGGGAAGTGGATTGCTGAGACAGCTAAATAACCTACCTACACTTGCACTCAGTAAGACTGTCAAGTTCATGAGTGTTCTCTTTGCTTACTACATCAGGGCTTCTGCATCAGAGAGAATTCCATGAATTCAATGATCAACATTTGATCTCTAGAGTTTATATTTAAAGTAGTAGTTGATTGGAGTTGATGTGATAAACACCTTTTTTGCTGGTGGTTGTCCTTCTGCATGCTTAAGGGGATTATATTATATTTATAGTAGTGAGCAAAGTCCTGGATTAGAGACCAGAAGCACTGAGCTCTGTTCCTAACTCCAGCCTTGACATGCTGAATGGTCTTGGGATGGTCACTGCATCCTCTCTTCACAACTTTAATCTGTCTCCAGTCTAGATTATATGTCTTATCTCCTACCATGTATCTCCTTGTCTGGGGCCTTTGGCATTAGTGTGATACAAATAACAGGCATAAACTTTTAACAGATGTTAAAACAGTCACTAATAATAAAGAAAAGTCACTGCTCACCCGGCCCTTCTCAACACACTGGGTTACCATGACAATATTGTGAACATTTTGCTCCCATGCCATCTTCCAGAACTCATCTTTGGTGCCAGGCAAAGGGCCCTGAGTTGCTATGTATTCCCTGCGGAAATTATTGCCCTGCAAGTAAAGAGAACTCCATTAGTTTCCATAAAGGCAGAAAAAAAAGATCTTCTAGCAACTGAACAAGTCATGGGGTTGCAGCCAGGGCTCTGCTGCAACAATGCCCTTGCTGCTGGGACAATAGTTTTGAGAGCTCAGTTGTTGCCTTGGACCTGGAAGCAGAAGGCTGGCTGGAGCAGAGAGGATGAAGCAACTGTGACAGTGTATCTAAATACTGTTCCTTTACTGGCAGTCAAAGCTTTTCTCTCTTTTATTGTGTTCAGCATAGTCTCAAGCAATTTTGGAGCTACTAGGGGTTTTTGTTTTATTTATTGTTTTTAATAAAGTAGCTGAGTTCTGGCTTCAAATCTGGATGACTAAAGCTACTGCTATTATCAATCACAACTCTTTGGCAAAGGCCATTATTTTAATCTCAGCCAGTTTCACCATCCTGCAAGGTGCCAACATGGTCAGGATGAGCTACAGCTCCACAACAAGGATGCTACCAGCAGTGATAGCTACAGTTGTTGTGGACACTGTATAAAATCAGTGACCTTTAAAAATGTGTCCTTGGCCAATTAGACCTGCTATCTTACATAACTATAGCAATCCAAGAAAGTGTCCTTAAGTGCTGGATAAATCACTCACAGTTAACTTAATGGCAGTCAGACACAGCCTTTCAGCACACCCACAAAATGAGGCCTAAGACTTTTAGCTCAAGTCAATAAATGAAGGGGGAATGGATCCTCAAGCATCCAGCTTTATATTCAGTTTTAAATGAAGGACGAATTACCGCTGGAGCGAGGACTGTAAAATAACATCCTTGAGACACTTACTGGTATGTAGCTTGCATTAATGTAGTCTGAGCAAGGGTCATCATCCACATTGGACAGCTTCACTCTTGATGTATCATCTAGGAAGAAATTGATTACAAGAGGCTTATGGCTAGGTCTTGATTTTCAGTACCTCTCCCATTTACAGAAATGCACTTGCAAAAGGACTGGCAGCATTATTACAAGGATTTTATATGGAGAGCTAATTCAAAGGGTAACTGTTTATATTTGTACTGCCTCCTTCACCTGTAAGTGCTGTGGAGCGTTACAAAGAGTAAAAGATGGATGGGTAAGAAGGAAGCAGTGAGTGTCCCAAAATTCCTCTGCTGAATTGCACAGGATTTGTTATGGCAACAAAAGAGCCACAACAGCATCCTCCTTTGACCCTGACAGCAGCATGCTGTACTGGAGAGCAGTGCCCAGCACTGCCCTTGGAAGAGTGGTAGTGTTTCAGTGGTCTGCATAGCTTCCAAGCTGACGTGTGTGAGCAGGCCAACCATCTTCCCCAGGTAAAGAACCCTCTGAAGAGAGGCACATAGTGCCTAAGCCACCAGGTCACAGATTCATGAGATAATGCCATGTTGGATCTCAGTCAGGTGTTGTATGTTGTGGGCATGCTCTCCAGCCTGGCACGGCAGGCAGAACACAGGAGATGCTGTGAGGCTGTGCCCCAAGCACATACCTCACACAGGCATCTTACCATGCAGAACCACACTAGCTCTACATTGTACAGTAGCTGTCAAAAAGCATTGAATGGATGATACCCTGTATGTAAACAACCCTACCGTTATTTCTACCACCCTTGTTATCAGCAGTGACTGAATGCCACTAAAAGGCTGGAGCTTTTTCTCTCTACACTGAACCCTAGTCATTACACCTCTAGTATGAAACGAAATTACTGGTCTGTGTGAAGCCATTCAGGGCCATACATCAGCTGTCTCCAAGCACCAGAACCTGAGCTGGCAGAGGTATTACATCTCTGACAGGAAGGAGGGAAGGGAATGGCTGTGCTCTTTTTACCACTAGCCTTGCTGAAAAAAGTGAAAAATAGCTGTTGTGATGTAATATTACACGACCAAACCTAAAACTCACAGGGCAATATATTATTGTATCGATTTTTCCCTCTGTTCTCTGGCAGAAGTGCTATGTCACACGTCTGGTTTCGACCCACATCTTTCAAGTCCTGCAAAAAGAAGAGGAATAAAATGTGAGGTGAAAATAATTAAAGGACATGACAAGACAGGGGGACACAGTGCTTATCAGCTCTCAAAGGTCATGGACAAAGAATGAGTGGTTTTTTAAAAAAAAAAGCAAACTTGAATTAAATAGCTAATCATACTGGTTCAAAGCAAGCACATGGCTGGCAGGTGCTTTCCATGCTTTATCACTCAGATGTGCCAGACAAACGAATGCTCCTGATCTCAGCCAGATAGGTACCAGGAAGAGCTGCCAACCAGAAGATGCTACACCAAATGAAGAGCTTGTTTCTGCACTAGGACAAGTGGAGCTCAGGTGAGACTCTCAAACTTACTTGGATTTGTGTGAATAAGTCAAACAAATGGAGGCCTTTCTAATGCATTAACCCATTGATTCAGCCAGCCTGCCCCTTCATAAAGCTAGTCCGTTGCCTAGGTTAGGATCTCACCTCATATTCCTTGGACAGGAGATAGTTGGAATCTGCTTGAAGTTTGGTGAAGTGTGCTTCAAAATGACTGACTTTGATCGGACTAAAACATTCAACAGGAGGAAGAAAATCACAGGATGAATCACAGTCATAATTTATCCAGTTGGTTAGCAAGAAGCTTTTTTAGGTATTAATTTTTTCTTTTTACCTGGAAGTTTTCCGGTTCCTAGAAATGATTTCAAAAGAAAAAGAAACACTTCATCAGTGAGTGACCAGATGAGACTGTTCATCCATGAAGCCATGTTAAAATACTGCTCTTAGAAATAAACTTTTGACATTACCCTTTTTGCCCCAAGTTCAGATGGACTGACAGTGGCCTGTCCCTGCGAATGCTCAGTCCTTGCTGTAGGTCTCTCATGGCCATTGCTGGAATAAAAGAAAGGTATTGTGTTTTACTGTAATGTTCTGATACTGGTAGGAGCTGCCAATAACATAACTGACATTGGAAAAAAGTGGTAAGTTAGAAAAAGGGAATTTTAAAAAGTCTGTTTTGATTTGTGGTTCTGATCATGTGACATTTCTCTTAGCTGTGGCACAGAGTTTTCTTGTATTTTCACTTGGTGATAGTCATGCGGAGTGTATGCATGTGCACAGGCAATAAGAATTCTTCTTGCTCTGAAACACTCACAGCCCAGCCTATCATTAAGGAGGGTGTCCTATGCTAAGACGGGCCCTAAATCAGTTTGTTCTCTACATACAGAGAGGAACATGTAGGTAGATTTTCAGAGCTGGAAAAGATCTACAGCTTCCAGCACATCCACTCTGCAGATCAGGCCTCTAAGAGATGCCTATGTTCACAGCAGGAGTAACTGCACCACAGTAGGCTTTCGGAAAGCCGCAAAGGTACTGACTGCATACAGTTAGTGTTGCCTGTCATTCTTTCATTGCCATCTCCTCCTTCAACACACCTCCCTTAGAGAACACTTTCTCCTTGTGTATGGTGAGGGAGCAGTACTGCTGGCTATATAACTCACAATAAGAGACCACACTCTATCTGAAATTTATCTACACTAAAAAAAATGCAATGAGATGTGCAAGGTGGAAAACACATCAATCTGCACTTTATTCATGCTCTGCATGTCACTATGTACAGAGATGGCTAGGAGTGCACAAGCCTATACACGAGAAGCAGATTTTATTTACTACTGCTAATGATTTATGCCTTTTTTTTTTTTTTTTGGATGGCATATAGAAGAATACACTAAATTTGTTCATAGAGCCTAGGAATAGCATTGCTAAAGGGTAAATCCATTCTGGCTAAAAGCTATGACTAGTCAGAAAACAGGGTTTTTAAAATGTGAAATTCTGGCATCTGAAAAGCTAATTCCAAACAAAATGCACCTAATATTGTATCAGTAAAAGAACTGTATTTCAGATTTTCAGAGTTTCCTGTGTAATGGCAATGTTGATTTTTTTTCCCAGTAACCACAAGGAATTTCACATCAATAATGTCATATCTCTTTCATTCACGGAAAATGGATTAAATGGAAAAAACTTTTTTCAAACTTGAGATAGAGTATTTAGCTTTTTAAAAACTAATTGTAAATTACATCTACAAGGTGAAATATACAACTATAATTGACAAAAAATGAGAAGTAAAGTTTGAACTAATCTTTTGGTCACTGAGGTAATGCCACACCTTAAGATTTTGGAACTGAAATGATAAAGTCAAAATTAATAGTTTCAAGAGCTTCCCACCTATAATGCAGATAAAATTAAACTGAAACATTTCATTTTTGATAAAAGACATTCAGTCTGAATGATAAACCATTTTTTTCAGAAATATTCAGACTGCTACTGAAAACTAAAAGTTACAAGGATCCACTATGAGATAATTCTGACCAACATCAGTAGGTATTTGCATTAAGAATATATAGATCTCTTAATATCTAAGCCATTAGCATACACAGATGTCGGGAAACATAGATTTTATCTGTTGAATAGTTCAGTGCATTCCTACAATTCCTACAATTACACTTTAAATACTGTAATGCTTAAATGAATATTTAAAAGTTTGAGAAAGGGGGTCAACTTACCCAACTTTTCGTCTGCAGACAATTAAAGCAGTAACAGCCACTAACATCACAATCAGAAACAAGCCAGCACTCACACCTTCAATAACTCCAAACAGAGGCTCTAGAAACAAAACAGTGTATTATATATCTTGAGGAAAAGATATGAAAAACCAAGGAATCAGTAAGTTCTAGGTAACTTATTATCAGACCCAAGCTATTATCAGCTAAAGAAAATGGTTAACTACAAGGAAATGTAAGGCATTTAAACACTTAGCTAAAACCTGGCCTTGATCTTCTGTCCTTATTTTTTCCAAACATTACTCA
Organism: Bucorvus abyssinicus; assembly: GCA_009769605.1. Lineage (NCBI taxonomy): Eukaryota > Metazoa > Chordata > Aves > Bucerotiformes > Bucorvidae > Bucorvus > Bucorvus abyssinicus. The sequence goes on from CM020025.1 coordinate 38,911,505, forward strand.
AAATCTTTCATTCTCAACCATGGTAAAAGAAAGCACAGCTCCATTATATGGGAGTTTAGTTCTCTTGCACTTTGAAACTTTCTTGGTGATAGCTTCACTGAGCGTTCACCCTTCCCTCTTCTGTCAGCAGTCTTCTAATTTTTCACAGTAAGGCTGGATAAGCCATGGCTCCAGCCTCATTTCAGAGCAGCCTTCAGGACATGCACAACGATCTGGTTTTGTTCCACTTCTTGCAAATAGTTCTAGATACCAGAGGGTTCTGAGGAACAATATGTAATCACATGCTACAGTCATTGAAAAACAAGCCTGAAACTAACCTGCCTCTGTAGTGATCGGTAAAGAGAAGAAGGTGTCTGCAAAGAGAGGTTTAGGGAGCTCCTTTGGGTCTTCACTGAAAAGCTGGGTAAAAGCCCGTATGCTGATCCTAAAACAACCAGTACCATTACAGTTAGAGCTCATCAGATGTTCAGAAACAACAGCAGAAAAGTGTGAACTCATTTGCCCCTTAGAGATAACTAAAACCTTTCCACCGACCACAGACACATCTTAATGCAGGCACCTGAGTTAAATACTACAGCTGGGAGAGCCCAGCTAGCACAGGTGGGGGGCTTGGAGGTACCCTGGCAGAGGTCACAGATGGGGCTCCGGCTGCTGGCACACTGTCAAGTGTTAGAGTAACTTAAACCAGGACACACGCGCAGCCTGACTGTGCCTGAAAGCAGGACTAGCAGAAGATGCAGTGGGAAGAGGACTCAGAAATGCTTCTCAGAGGGGACATGTTCTCCCTTCATGTGGCTGGGCTGTGCTAATGGAGAAATGTTACAGTCCTCTTGGTTCTCCTGGTAACGTGGGCATTTCTCTGACTGAATTTTTGGGAAATATGCCCTAATGAGAGCAGACTGTGTTAGGGTAGCACTGTCTTGGTGATGGTGAGAGGCTGACATGCATGATGTGCACAGCCTGGCACGTGCCTTCAGTCTATTAGGCTGTCCACTGAGCAGCTTGCAGACCTCTTGAGAGAGTGACTCCCTGCGGGAGGGGTGTGACTGGGCTGCACAGGAGCTCGTTTGGTCTCACAGCCTGTGCAACTGCTGAGCCTGCTCTCGGCAGTCACCGTCTTCTACACCCTACAGCTAACTCAGGCCTAGCTCTGGAGCCTGGGGACAGTGCCACAGGTTATAAAAAGCCCCAGGTTTTTCTAGCTTGCTCCAAAGGACCGGTGTGGGGTAGAGGTGCCAAACAGACTGAGTGAAGCATCCTTGCCTTCTCCTGTTAAGCACCTCTTCTGCCTTCCCAAAGACAGATTCAGCAGCTACAGGAGAGCTCCCCATCAAGTTGAGGGAAATAAATAAACCTATTCACTGCACAGAGATTTGTGCATAATTAATCATATCATTTCCATGCTAGTGAAGGACTGGTTCATACCTATGGAACAGGGGCATGGTAAATTCACAAAGAACATCATATAACCCAGTTATTAATCTACAGAAGCTCAAGTGTATCAGGCACGCAGACAACATCATGCCTAATAATGTGACAGAGCACAACTACCAACATAAATCTAACCTGTAAGCAGTCCGAGGCTTTAGAGGTCCATCGCAGAATTTCTGCTGATCTGGATCACACCTTCCTCCCAGATTTTCCATTTCTCCTCCAAGCTTAATGTCAAAGCTTTTATAGTCACTGTCAGGGTTTTCAGCACATCTACTGGCAAAATAATTTGTCTGGTAGATGCGTATAGAGTCATTGTGTTTGTACTCCAGGTAGGAAGGTAAAGGGTGCTGCTCATCAGGCTTTGGTCCTTCACTACCTACATCATGTGAGGAGAAAGACAGAAGGTTTACATACCACAGCCATTAATGTGATGCAGTTCATAGGCTCAAGCTGTTGACAGACATATTCTTACCCAATTTTCTAGCATTTCTTGGAGGCTGCCCAGGCTACCTTGTGAATACAAAGCTACAGTGGTTAGGGTACCTTGTTTCTAGTACCAACCTTGCTATTATTTTTCTGGGGAACTTCAGACAGATTTCCACACAAGACCACATAGTAACTTTTCCAGATACAATACTGCAATAGGCATGCACAGGTCAAATTCAGTGCTATGACATTTTTTTTCTGTGCTGTTGGTGGGAATCTCTGTGAGCCAGATTCCTGGATCCTACCATCAGCCATTTCAAAAAGCAAGTAAAAAACCATCCACACATGGACAAGTCTACTGTAGAGGGAGAAAAGCTGCAATAGGAAATGACAGGAGTCCCCTGAATGGAAACTCACAATAATGCGTAAAAGACTCAGGTAGGCAAGGCCATGGCAATGAGTAGTCCCTTTCTCAAAAAGCTTTATAGTCTGCACAAACGTGACAGAGTAGACAGTGGAAATATTATCTCTGCTTTTTTTTTCTGAAGGGCTGATGGATGGAGAGATTAAGAAACTTTCGCAAGACTCACAAAATATGCCCTGGCATGCCAATAAATGAAGCCACTTCTAAAAACAAGGTATTAATTGTTATGACATCTATCTGTTTTGTCACATATAGGTCAATCGCAGAAAGGGAGGTTTACATGCATGCTATAAGGGCAATTTCTGTTCTGTTTTACAGCGCTGCATGCAAAGTCATTTTCTTCAGTAAGCGAACACTATGTGGGAGATGCTACCTTTGCCTTCTCAGCATGAGGTTCTCCAAAAGAGTTGCCTTAGTGTTCCTATGTAACATTTAAACTACCTTTTGAGATCTGTGCACAGCAAGGCACTTGTTTCTGTGTTCACTGCCAATGATATCTAACGTAAGTCTCCTACTGTGGAAATTTCCTGAACACACGAGAGCTATTCTATAGTACAGAAGATAATTACTGCTTCTGGCTGAGGTCTGCAGTTGCTACCAAGGAGAAGACTGAGTTCCTAAGTACCCAGGCTAGGGAGCAGTTATAGAGCCAAAACCTCTATGAAACTCGGCCACTAGATGAGGAAAACCTCCTTTGCTGTGTAGTGACAGAGGTGTACCTCCCCATGTATCTCCCATAGAGAATGGTATTAAATCATTACACTTACCATCAGCCTCTCTCACAACCACAGTAAAGTACTTCACAGCTCCATTAGTATCACTAAACCAGCTGCAGTTAAAAGTAAAATTGATGGAGGACTTGGTAATCAGCACCTCTTTTTTGTTCACTCGTATGTCTGGAGGTGGCTGAGGGGGACCTGGGTAATTAAAAATAAAAACAATAAAGAAAAAGAGAGAGAAAGCATTATCTATGTATTTGCTGTGACCTAGACCTAGCAAGGGAAATGCAATTGGTAATAAAGCTCAGCTGACTGGACCCAAGTCTCTGAATCTATGCTCCTTGCAATCAAGAAAGTGTCTTCACCTCCCACAGGGAAACTGCCAAACGATGAAACAAGTCATCAGCGAGTTAACCATAATAACAGTGGCAGCTTCTCAGTAGTAATTCCTGCAGAAGCCCACAAGGAAATGCATTACAGTCTTGCTAAATCTATGAAATCAGAAATTGCAGCTGCTAAAAATGACATGGGTTTTAAGCCAGGTATTTGGAGGCCACTTAGCACACTCACTCATAGGAAGTTACCTATTTTAAGCATCTAAATTTTTGCTTCCTTTTCCAGAAGAACAGCCCTGAGTCAGACAGACACAGCACTCAACTAGAGAGTACCATTTTCCAGACTGGCTGCAGAATTTCCATAGGACAACTTATTTGTATGATAAAAAGCTATACCTCGAACAGTGACACAGCAGATATAAACTGGAAAGTGAAGTACATAGGGAAAAATCTTCAGAGGAGCAGGGCAGCAAAAGTGGGGATTTTAAAGCTCTACATTGCTGAATTTTTAAAAAATCTGTATAACTGAAACTATACTGCGTGTGTGAGAAACATAACAAACATGTAAGCAGGTGACTAAACTTCAGAAGGTTTTAGATTGCCAAAAGACCCAGTAATTCACACGTTGTTTATCTAAACCACTTAGATCTACAAACCCTAGTGCAATTTTTTATGTTCTCTTGAGGTAGGGCCTTGAGTGTTAACCAGAGTCTGGGAAAGCGGCAGTGTTCAAAACAAGTAAGAACAGAAGTGAAACAGCTAACCTTCAAACAGGACACTTCCACTTCTTGTGACAGGAGTAGCTAGTTCTTACTACATCTGAATGTGTAGCATCTTTTGTGGTAGCAGAAGGAGATGACAAGTGGCCATTAAAAGGCAGTTGATGGGGGAAGGGAGAAGGTGGCTTGGTGACTGAACTCTGTAGCTTAGTTCACTAGCTCCCAGACCAAACATAATTTTTAAGATCTAGCGTTGTAAACAATTATGGCTTTCAATAAGCAGCTATAGAGGCATCCCTGAATACAGACCTCCTGGTCATCCTGTCATTATTGAGAAGTTCAGCCCCGGCGTGGTTCAGGCCTCTGTGTTGTGCTGTGCCGAACCCAGAGGTATTGCAAAAATTGCAGCAGCTCTAGGGCCAGCAATGGCAACCTGTGGACTGTGGTGATGCCTCGCAGTGCAGAGGCACCAGCAGAAGCTACCACTACCATCCACTCAGCAGCCTGCGGGTGGAGAAATTGAAGCAGCAGTTTCAAAGCACATGCTATGGAAGTCAGGTATAACTCCTACAGCTGATTTGGTCAGGTAGCACTTGAGCAGAGGGTATAGACAGCCCAAAGAGGACCCACTGCTACAATCCAATGTCCTTACTGATAGATATTTGTGCTGAGGATGGCTACCATCCATGAGGGGAAACAGCCAGGCACAGGAAGCCAAGCATTAACCATGAAGACAATTAAAGGTGTGTGATGATGAGGGTATCTGTGGTGCTGAACATCAGAGTGACAGGATAGTTTTTCATGTTTCTCAGGCTATATTTGTGAATGAGCCAAATACGCAGGTCTGGGAATGTAATGAGAGGCGATAGAGTTAAAATCCTTCATTGTCTATCACAACAGGGAGCAAAGGACAGGTTCATTCTATTTTAGCCATCAGATTGTAAGCGCCATGCACTGGCAATTGTGGAGTTCAGAACTCCTTATGCTGTCTAACCAACACAAGCAATTGCTTATTGCTGCTCACTGCCTTGCTTCATGGTGACTCTGTCGATCTGTCGATCACTCTGCACTTACTGTCGATCATTGTGATGGTGCTGTCTTCAACTACTTCACTTGTCATGTCTGCAGAATGCACCTTGATGGACACCAGGTATCGCTTGTGAGGAACGAGGGTCATGATATTAAGCAGAGATTTGTCTTTTTCTATCCTTTTAGAAAATTCCACTTCATGAGTGTCCATTTTTTTGCATTCGACGCTATACCCATCAAAGTCAGAATCAGGAGGAGTCCAGGAACACGCAATGGCAGTAGAGGTCTGGGGCCGACAATGAAGACTTTGTATCTTGTCTGGTCCTAGAGGAATGTTGAGAAGTTGAAGCTCCGTGGTAAAAGGGACAGGCATGATACACTCTCTGCACAACCTACAGACCCTAGATTCTCCATCTGGCAATTGATCAGAGCAGAAGGCTGGGAGACAGAATTCCCACCTCTCTTGCAAATGTGCACTGCCTGATTATTAGGTAAGGCTGTCTAACTCATTTAAGCCATCTGAAGTCACATCTAGTGACACCAGCCTTACTAGGTTTGTGAAGCTTCTGTAATTAATTGTGAAAACAAGCAAAAAAAATTACTTGCTGAATTTTTAACAAGAACAGCAACACTGCAAATCAATGGACTTCTAGAACTCTGTTACTACTTATTTGGAGGTTACATGTGGTCAATAGTATCAGTCAATACCGATACTGTCATTTCATGACTCATCTGGTTTCCTGGGTAGCATGTGGAGTGTCCATATTACTAAAACATACCACTGAAGCATGCTTTATCCATGTAATATGGAAGCACCATTTATAACACGACATGTAACAAGGATGGAATTTCACTTTCTGATGGCAGACATCTACATCTACGTGATTAAATACAGGTGAAAGAGGTAGCTATGCTCTCATTTTAATTACTATGCTGAACGAAGTCTAAAGAGCTATTTGGCTTACTAAACATAGATGTCAGTTTTGAGCTGAATCCCACACCAAGTGACATGAAGGTTTGTCAAGGTTCAGTTGTTTTTACAATTCCAGGTCACCTTTTCAAATCAGTCTGCTACTGATTTGCTTGAGCTTGACCACTAGAGATGATGTGGATCCACAGACACCGGCAGAAATGCAGAGCAGTGAAACATTCTGATTCCAGTTCCAAATCTAGTACAGCAGGGTTTCTTTCATCTTTCCTATCTGATCGTTCAGAAGAACTTTGATTTTTTCAATATCCTACTGTCAGAGAAGTTTGGCTACTCAGCCTTATTTTACCCCTGAAACTGATTGATTCAGGCTCTGCAACCAAACAGCCCCACTCTGGATGTGAATTTTGTAAATGTATATCCATTTTCAATCCGTAAACAGTCGACCTTGCATACAGCAAGGGCTTAGAATCCAGCTGAATTAATCACTGTCATCATGAATTTATTAATGGAAATTACTGACTGTGAAAGGAATTAGTAAGATTTAACAGTTTTGCACCTTTTCCAGCTGTGTTAGGGTGCAATGGAAATTGTTACTTACTTGTTCTCACACTTGCAGACTGTGACTGACTGTATGTCTTCCAGATGTCGCCACTGACAGTTCTGACACTGAACTCATAGAGCCTTCCTGGTCGCAGGCCATAGATAATGCGTACTTTAGATTTGCTGCTGCTGTAGGGATTGAATACGGTGAGGGGATCCTTTGGAAGCCACTGCAACTCAAAATCATCATAGTCTGTCCAGTCTGGAGGACCCAGCCAAGTGATTGATAAAGAAGTGTTTGCAACATCAGTAAATGATACAGTGTTAGGAGGCCTGGGTGCTACACAGAAAGGGGGGAGGAAATAAAACCAAAAAAAAAAAAAAGAGATTCTTAACAAATTTTTACACAAGACATAAGGTAAAACATGCATTATTTTGTTCATGCATCAAAAAGTGGTTTATATTACCCCATGTACACAGCCAGTTACTACATCTGTGCTGATGGTGGTGACTTTCACAGACATTACATATTCCTGAGCCTTTGAAAAAAACCAGTGCTGAACAAAATCACACTTCATTGGTTTAATACCCTTAAGGATATACTTTATCTTTACACCTTCAGTGGCTTATAATAAATCCATCCTCTGAATAAGTCTGTTGCATAGTTGTGAACTAATATGAATTCTGACAGATGGGACTAAACAAAAATCCCAAAGCTTTTGTGTCTTTTACCTGTTCTTCCTTCAGCATTTGCAGTGTTGGTCAGGTCACCACTGTGAGTCACCACAACCAGCCTGTACTTTCTGCCAGGAATGAGCCCCTGGAAATGCCACTCTTTCAGGTCTTTCCTGTGCCATGTTTCTTTCTGTGTCCCATTTGGGTTGTAAAGATTCAGCTCGTAGAAGTCAACATCTCCTGCTGCTGGAGCCCAGGTGAACCACAGACTGTCTGTCATGTTTCGGTTGGATGCCTTGAGACCAACAACTGGGGCTGGTACTGAAAAAAAAGGGGAGGAATGTTACTTTATGTAGAACATCCTTAGGGTGAGGAGAAGCAACAAGGTCAAGCAGACCTTACACTTATCTTGTAATGACAGCCATGTAATAAACTAGACAGCCACCAGAGCTGGCCAAAAAGCTGGGAAGCATCAGGAAGCACGTCTCAATAGTTTCCTCTCTTATTTTGAACTGCCGCTGCCCCTAAAAGAGGCTGAAATGTTTACAAAAGATAGTTTTGCAAATGTTAAGCAGCTTTTTCCCAGTCAGTGTCTGGAAATATACAATTCTGAGGTAGCTGAAGAAAGTGCAGCACGATCCAGAGGCAGTCTTACAAAGGGTTTAACATATGGTGCCTCAGAGGATAAAGAAAGGTTTCACAGAGTGTCAGGGCTGCTAGAGCTGCTTAGGAAACTTTGCTTCCCACATGTGGCTGAACAAACATAGAGCTGCAGACAGAGGTCCCCTTGGGAAACAAGTTTTATTTCTCTGGTAGATTGTCTACCCCGTTAACCGTACTTGCTTTGCCTTTTTGGTTTTCCTACTTATAGACCAAAATTGCTTTTAGGATAGGAGACAGCTGTTTTGCTCTAAGGCTTAAGCAGTATACACTGGGATGTTCTTCTCCTGAGCCGAGTACCTGGGAACTATTGTAAAGGTCTTTGCTTCATTTTTCCTCTTGTAACCACATCATTCAGAATTTACCTTCTTATTTGTATAATGCTTTTCATGTATAAAAGCCAATTTTGATATTTCCAATTGTTGCTCTAAACTAGCATGAGCATTAGACTCAGACTAGCTCACTGGTGTCCCTCATAAGCACCACACTAGAGACAGATGGTTGTCTTAGATGTTCTTGCCTGTTCTTCCAAAGACAGATGACTCGTTAGTGAGGTCTCCGCTGTGGGTAACAATCACCATCCGATACATCCTGCCTTGCTGCAGGTTCTGGAATGAACACTGCTGGAGGTGCTGCTCTCCTGAAATCCTGTCATGAAGGGACTTGTCTGGGTTGTATAGGAAGATGTCATATGAATCAAGTTCCCCTTGCGAGGTGGTCCAGCTGAAGGAAAGTCGGTCAGTGGTGTTCTCTGTGACCTTCAGATTTGTGACAGCAGCTGGAACTGCAAAGAAGGATAAATGCAAGAGTAAATACCAAAGTGTCTAGCCACTAAGCTGAACCTTTAATATAACAACTCATGGCTGGAATACATTTCAATTAAGCCACAAATAGCTCAGTAGCGTAGTGTCAATAGCAACTTTCAGAATCAAGAGGAAAGCATTTATACGAGGTGCCGCTGAGTCTCTCCAATACAATGTTTGTATTTCCCAGCAGGCCTGGCTCTCCAGCCTGTGCTTACACAGAACTGTCCATTAGTTCCTACAAGAAGCTTTAACTGAGTGAAGACTGCAAGACTTGCCTCTAAGTTTAGAAGGGTGTATTCACATCAAATCCTGCGCTAAAAGCCTTAAGACTGTAAATTAAAAACTTGATGACAACAAAGCATTCAGATAGTTCCATAACAGATAGACTGAGGGAAGCATTCAGTACTTTGGTTTAATATCCTCATTATGAACCATGGCCATTATGCTAAAAAACTTCAGATTCACATATCAAGCACATATCAGGAAAAATGATGCGTACATACCTGGAGTCTTTTCCTACTAGAATCTTTACAGAATCAAGATATACAGATGATTCATGCAATTAATAATATCTGACTGAGGGAACTATAAATAAATGGAGATGATCTAATTACCTGTTCGGCCAGCAGTTTCTGCTCGTTTACTGAAGAGCCCACCACTGACTGTCAAAACTTGTATTTTATACTTCTTGCCAGCTAATAAATCTTCAAATTTGTGCTGTTTGGCAGTAGCTGGCTCTGATTTGTTGCTCAGGAGGATTCCTTGCTCATTCAAGAGCAGAATGTCATACCTTTCAGCTACACCAGGAGCTTTCTGCCAGGTTACTAACAAGGAATGACTGCTGTAAGCATGATGGGCTAATAATTCCTGGACAGAGGCTGGAACTGAAAGCAACAATTAAAGGCAGAACATTACCAGGTGAAATATGAACTATTCAATACACAACTATGAATTTTAGAGAATATCTTCATACAGTTGAACATTTGTTTGTGGGAAAAGGTCTATCTGTGCAGGCATTTGCACAAGCAAATAATTCCTAGACATAAATACAGTCAGATGAAGTTACAGAGCATCATGGACATCTGAACTGGGCATGGAGAAGCAAGAGATATACATGAATTACCATGAGGAGAAGGAAAGTGAGACCAACTGACCAAAATAGTTAAGGCATGTGAGAAAGAACTGAAAAATAAAGAAGTGGTAAATTGGTGCAAAATAGTGGCACAGAATAGGAAACATTAGCCAGCAGCTGTTGCACAGAAGTTGAGGCCACAGCAAATACATACAAGTGCTAAAGAAAGAGGATGGATTAAAAACAAGACCTTCCACTGTTTTGTGTGTTCCAACATGCAGTATGTTGGGGCAATACATTGTCTAACAAGCCTTGACTGTGCGACGGGCTCTGCTAGAACACAGAATTTGACTACATGAAGCCCTGCAGATGTATGTGTCAGATTGGTAAAGGCACAGGGCTGGGGAGGGATGGAACTGCATTTACCCTATGAGGGCACGATTTGGGCTGGGGGCCTGAATTCCACACACATTCACCCAGGTAAAGCTACTCACGTGACAGATCTCACTGGTATTAACAGACCCATGCCTAAGCATTTGCAAGACTCACAACCTTTGAGATAAAAACTTCTCATGAATCTGGGTGTCTCCATACCCAGTGGTATGTACATACACATTATTAAATAAGGGTCACCTGGCAAGGCATAATGCAACTTGCTCCTTGTCTTAAAAGAAACGTACTTGTTCTCCCAAAAGCTGCTAAGCTGTTGTGCAAGGGGCCACTGTTAGATTGCACCACCACCTGGTACTGCTCCCCAGCTTCCAACTTGTGAAACATGTGCTCAGAGACTTGTTTGGAGACACTCTGGGAATCAAGTCGATGGTTTTGCTGAAATATAGACACTGTGTAGGAATCAACATCTCCACCTCCAGGAGTCCAGCTCACTTTCAGGCTGTTTGTCATGCCATTAGGTGACACATGAATGTTTCTGACTGCACTTGGAACTGGAAAAAAAAAGGGAATGCAAAGGCACCTGCTCGCAAATTTCCTGTTTGATTCAGACTTTTTAATTCCTACATTTTTATGGTCACAGCAAATGATTCAAAGGACAAAGAGCATTTACAGGTACAAGTAATTACACTCACGGGTAAACATCAGTAAAGCCGAAGACATTTGTATAGGATTGCACCTTTTTAGAAAAGCAATTCTATGTGTTTACAGGAACAAAAGTAAAGAAAATGTAAGTAAAACAGAAAAATTTTCTATGTTCTTTTACTCGGATAACCTCCCTCTTCTCCAAATGATGCTTTAGAAACATGTCAGAAAATCGAAGCTCTATGCACACTTAATTAGCCATTTTGTAGTTATAATCTCACCCCTTCATTTCAGGTGGGTAATCAGAAGCATAAAATAGCTGAAGTGATTTAGCTAGAGATACTAAGCAAAAAAACTGGCATGTATGGGAATAACAGAAATCCAATCACTGACATCTCAATAGCATTCCTATGCAACAAATCAGATTATCTGCCAACAATCAAATATTGGTAACTGTGACATTTGTTTATTAAGCACAGATCAAGTTGGCTGAAGTACTAGTGTGATTTTCAATGTGACTGGCACTTTGTGCCAGTGTTACAGGAGCTCAAACAGTATCATGGTTTATTCTTGATTTTCTGTGCCTCATTCATTCCTCTAGAGAAACCTCAACACATTTTAAATGTCATATTATTTCTTACTTGTCAGGCCTTCTATGAAAGTAGCACGTTGTGCATCTCCACTGATGGTCAAGACAAGAATTTTGTATAGACGTCCAGGAGTCAGAGCTGTGAACCAATACTCCTCGATGGTATTCCCAAGGAAAATAGGTGGGAAGATCTTCATATCATTGAAGAGGAGCTGAATCTCATATTTATCAACATCCCCCTCAGCCTTTGACCAAGTTACTTGCAGATCTTCTGTGCTCCTGTTACTAAGAGTCAGTTCCTTCACTGACTCTGGCACTGAAGGGGTGAGAAGAAAGGTAGGAAACTTCTTAGTACTTCTTACCAGATCACAGCAAAAATGTAACAGCTCTGAAGCTGTGCTCCTGAGCTAAAACTTTTCATTCAGTTCTCTACGAAAAGCAGTAGATTGCACTTATTTGTAAGCGTTGCTGTTTGTAGTTTGCACCATAGCTAACACTGGAAGGTCCCATTTCAGAACAAGGAGTCCATAATCTATCAGTATAAAAATAATAAACTAATAATAACAGAGCCTGCAGGGAGTTTGCATAGCCAACAAAAATTGAGTAAGACCTGCATGTACAACAAATATGGTACACAGAGACCTAAGCTAGTGGAGACCTGAGGCAATCTGTCTGTGTGATGCAGCACCAAACTGCGCAGTTCCCAACTCCTGCCAGATGCTCATCAGTTATTTTTGCTCAGTGCTACATTTGTGTTAATAAACCTCATTTCTTAGCATGGATCTTTAGCGTACATGTAGCACTAGGTAAAAACAGGCAGATTGCATCCAGATCCCTGCTAGCTCACAACTAGCCACCTTACCACTCTTGCCCCTACTCTCCAACTCCAGTTCTTGAGGTAATTGGAGTAGAGTAAGGCCTAGCCTATCTTCTTCCTTACACATTTCCATGACCAGAAAAAAACCTGTCTTGTACCTTCTGCCATAGTTTAAGCACAAATACTAAGCTTATGTAGAAATCTGTACAATTGCTTTTCAGTTTTCCATGTTTCAAGATTTGCTTTTCACAAGCTCTTGTGAAACAAGCACAAGTACCTGTGCTGGTTTCAAGTTCACAGCACGAGTCTCTTCTTTCACTATCTGTCTGAAACTGAATACTGCTTTCCATATTTGGAACGACACACATTCAAAGAGTCACTCAACATTCTATGTTAAAATCGTACAAGATTTTTGAGCTCAGCTATGGTAAATAAAAAAATCATTCTATGTTAAAATCATATGAGATTTTTGAGCCCAGCTATGATAAACAGAAAAAAAAAATCCCAGGGTGTCTCAGGATGTTTCCAGGGTGTTTACTTACTTGTTCTGCCATAGACCCTTTCACTAGTTTCGTATTTCCCACTCCTTGTGATGACTGTGACGCTGTACTGCCTCCCTGGGACCAGGTTAGTGAACACACATTCATTTTCATCCTTTGGGACACTTTTTGTTTGGATGAAATCATTGTTGTTTTTGATGATCACTTCATAATTATCAAAATATCCAGAAGCATGTAACCAGGACACCTTCAAGTAGTCACTTCTGGCTGAATTGCTGACGGTCAGTCCCTGAACACTTGAAGGGACTAAAAGAAAAAACACAATTAAAGATTCAGAAAGCAATAACTTCCTGAAGTAACAGGAGTTGCTGTAGGGGACTGTATTTGTGGTAATTACCAGACTTTACTGAGGAAGTTGCAAAAAGACCACAACACAGACTTAAGCAATACCCTACCCTCTAAAATAGTAACTGCCGTTTCCAGGCTGCTTTACATCATATGACAATGGTCTGCCTTTCCAAGTTTTAGTCTTTCGGAACTTGGTCAGTTTTGCTTACAGCAGTGAGTTCCACAGGTTCACACTAATCCTGAATTTGCTTCTCGCCACTTAAACGGCCGTCCCTTTGATTTTCACTTACATCATGATAAGACTAAAATTGCACTAACTTGATACTCTTTATTGTTTTAATACCCCTTAACATCTTTTTTTTTTATTATTCCACAGGTTTGCGAAGTGTAAAGTCTCAGTCTTTTCAATCTTTCAGGAAGTTTTAAAATGTTTTCCATCATTATTGCCACCCTTCTGTGAAATTTCTCTAATCCTGTTATAAGCTCCTTGAACATTGCAAGACTAAAACCATAGACATGGGTGTTACTCATTTATGTGATGCGTTACTAATATTTTCGTAGTGAGCCTATTCCTGTTCTTTCAATGTTTGAGTAACTTTTGGGGGGGATACTCTGCAGGATATAATTGAAGAGCTAAGTAGAGGGGTTAAAGGCAGGACAATGCATTTAAGCCAAAACTGATACATGACTTCTGCTCACTCACAAGTACTCACGCATGACTCTCATTCATGCTAAAGTAATTTTCTATGACATAAAGCAGCAGTAGGGGCATGAGAATAAAACTAAGTCTGTAAAGCTGTAATTGTATGGTTTGACGCTCCAAACCCTATTCACCCTCCCAGTTTGGTCAGATACTCATAGGTCGATCACTGACAATGGCTATACAAAGTGGATATGGTAACTGGATTTGCTCAGAGGCTCTCTTTACCTGTTCGTTCTTGGCTGAAGGAATAATTTTCGTACTTCCCACTCTTCGTGGTTATCATCACATTGTAAAGCGTCCCAGGAGTAAGGCTATTGAAGGAGCATTCACTGAGGGATTTGGAAACGGTGAGAGTCTGAACAATCTGGTCATCATGAGAGAGTGTTACCAAATAACTGTCTACATCTCCAGAAGCTGGCAGCCAAGAAACACTGAGGTAGTCACTGCGACCTGAGTTATTTACTGTTACTCCTGTCACGCTGGAAGGAACTGTGCAACAAAGAGGAAAAACCAGAATAGCTTTAACTAGCCAGTACTTATTGTTGTGAGAATGCCTGGAATGCCATCCTGCAAGACAAGCAGTCTGGGACTTCTGAGAAGCTCTGCACTGACTCCCACTCAGCAGCACTCACATGCTTTTTTGAATATAGTGAAGGAAATTGTCTTTGGTGGCACTGTCCCAGCACTTCTAAAATCCCAGAAGATGAGTTATCCTCTTAAATTGCCATTCACCAGTAATAGCAATAACTACTGAGGCTTGCACGAAGTGGAGGCCCATTGCAGAATGTGTTTCATTTACAGTGAGTTCTCTGACGCCTAGTGGCCAAAATTCAAATACAATTTGTTTTTCAAGCCAGCAAGGCGAGCTCAAAGGCTCCACATCTACAGAACCACCATCACTTGCGTACAAAACTATGAGTTGTTATAGGGGCAGACCTTAATCATAATGAACTACCACATTTTCATGGGACCCCTATGCACTGAACTGATTCACCTCAGTAGAGGGACTGGTCATTTAGCTGTCAGAGGAAAAATACTTAGAAGATTTTACAAAATATCTTTATGTACTTTAAGCCTTTTAGTGTTATTCTTCTCCAATTGTTTTTTTGTTTTGTTTTTGGTTTTGCCACCTGAAAATAGTTGCTCTCAAGGAGAACATTGGAGCAAACTGCAGAACGCCTGACCTTTGCCAAATTCACATGAAGGGTGAAACTGCACTGTGTTGTCAAATTTTCCCTCTGTCTAAATATCCAAAGGACTCGTATTACATTTCATGAGTCACTGAACTTACAGAATTTGATGCAATAGTAAATCCTGTCCTATGTAGTATAGAAGGGCTTCATAATGAGTAATTAACCCTGGTGGACATTCTTTAATGTTGGATTGGAGAAAAAGAACGGGTCATGAGAAACTGAGGCATAAATTCACCCCACCACCTTTAGGAAGCTAATTTGCACACGTAAGTAAGGAGCAATCACCCTGCAATGCCACCCAGTCAATGGAACAAGAAAGTCCCTTCCAAGGAGGGATTTACCCACCACAGCTGTGCATCACTCTCAGGGCATATTCTTGTCTTCACTACAGCATGATCCTGCTGTACAGAGTTCCTACTGTAGGCAGAGCTGTTAGCCCCCTATGTTAACATGAATCTGGACCCACAGTGTGCCGAAGGTCACATACAGGTTTTATATGACTGAAACTCCCGTATTTCTGAATTCTCAGTGCTGTGGCTTAATTACAAGGCCATTCTCTTTAACAAATTCATCTTTTAGGAACTGAAAAGACATGCTGGAGTATTTTCCTTCTTACCTGTCCTCCCCTCTGCAATTGTTTGCCTTGAAGATATCCCCCCGCTGACAGTGGTGACAACAACTGAATAGAGACCTCCAGGTTTCAGGGGATAGAAATGGTATCTGTTGGTTTCACTGGGAACAGTCTCATTTTTAATGACAACATTCTCGTGAATCAGTAGCACTTGGTATGAGTCCACATCTCCCAGCGCTCTTGTCCAGTTGGTGAACAAGCTGTTGGTTGATCCCTGACTTGCCACAGTCAGTCCAGTCACTTGGGCTGGCACTGCAAAGAAAATTGTCATAATGTTATTGAGGAGAAACAAAATAAACCAAAACAAAATCCCCCAAATAACCTAAGTTTAGTCACACTGAGGAAGTGCATCAAAAAAACATTCCAATTTGCAGCCAGACTCAACAGGACTAAAAATAATCTAACCGTGGACTGCTTCCTGTCTGACGGGATGTCGTCTATGGGAAAGTATCTAAGGCACAGAAAGGTCTTTCAGGCTTCAGCACAGCTTTTCTCAGTCAGAACAAAATGATTCAAGAACAGGGAAGTAGAAGAGATGGCAGTTCATAAATGCCATTAAACAAAAGCCATCAATTTAGGAAATCACTTCTTATTTTTTGATGACTATTTCAAATACAGCCTGAGTCTTTCATTCTCCCTTTCCTCTTCTATTCCCCACCTCCCATTTCTATTAAATGGCAAACTAGTTTGATGAATATACCTCAGCGGCAGTCACATATATGCCTTAGAGAAGTGTCAGACCCTTTAATTTTGGGGCTGAGGCGGATGGGTTTGGTTTTGCTTTTTCCATCAGAGGATCTGCAGGATACTAACTTTTCTAGCATCAAAAGATGAATTAACTGTCAAAAATAACATTTATCTAAGTATAAGCTTGTGAACTTAGACTAAAAAAGGAAAAAGAAAGAAAAAAAAGGAATGTAATATTTAGCACATATTTTACCCAAAATACTCTTTTTTGTTAAATTTTACAATATTTGGACTAAGCAAGGAAATGCAGTTACTTCTTTCTAAGTATTTCTGCTTACATGACCTAGCATGACTGAAATAAACAATACTCCAATTTGACAATATATGATGGCAAGCTTCATCTCTTGTTTTATATGAACCTTTTTGCACACATAGTACTGGATTAACAATCATTAACAAAAGCTAGAAAATTAGGCACATAGCTGAAATAAAAAAGTAATGTTGATTAAAAAATGAATCAAAAATCCCATCTGTTTTATAATGCTGTCATAACATAGTAAGCTCCAACAAGACACTGAAGTGCCACATTTCTGTGCTAAAGGAACTTCTAGTGATATCTCAGGCTTCACTAGAAGCTGACCAATATGGGATGCATGTAACACCTATTTCAGTCATATTTACAGCAATATTTTGCAAACCTACTAAGCTGTCCCACTGCAAAGAAGATTCAGAGGTTTGGAATGCTTATTAAGCCCTACACTCCAACTCACTGATCTTCGTTCTTTATCACTTTGAATGTGCTGCTGACACACTATCCCTGCCTGATGTGTTTTCAAGCATTGATTCATACTAGTGAAGTGGGACACTGTAACCTTTATGCCTGAATAGGCCTCCTAAAGGGGCATAAGGCAGAAGGAAATGAAATCCCAGCTATCTAATCACACAGCAGAGAAATGAAAGCTTAAGTCAAACTTTTCAGGCCTTGGAAGGAGTTGCAACATTTAAATAAGGACTACTATCAACCCCTTGGCATGATTAGATTAAAATACTAGCAGCTTGTTTTTCCCTATGCTGTGCCAGACCAGAGCTCCATTTGAAGACTTCGCTTGCGCTGGAGAATGCATAAGTCAAGCAGAGTAAAGTAACACATATGGTTTAAAGCTTGCACGTGTGCACAAAATTAGCACCCTGCAGGGGATCACAGCCATCCTCCTAAGTAATGGACACAGATTCTGGAATCAGAAGAGCAGAGAGATTCAAAATACACTTTCAAGGTCACATATGTTTTGTGTCTGTCAACCTTGAAACGTTCTCCCTAAAGAAACACTTTCCTGTGTGGTGGTGGTTTTTTTCCCAGATGATGAATCAAGGAAGTGGCCTTCCTGAAGATACCCAGCAAAAATTGTTCCTCTTATATGGAATCTTGTGCTAATGTAGATTGATCAGACGTGACATAGTATTTCAGAAAACTGTTTTGCCAGGAATTACATACCCATTTCCCCCAAACCTTAAATAAATACTGCAAGATAACTGCCAGTCAGAAATGAGAGACTCAGAAACATAACTTTTCTATTGAGAAAACAAGTGTAAATTCGAGACTTTTGAGATTTAGACACTGAGTTCATTCAGTTCACTACAAAGCAAGAAAGTTGTTAATGGTTAACAGAAGTAAAGATTAAAATAGTTTGACAGGATGATACCTGTTCTTCCTTCCACTGAAGTCCAGTTGCTTAAAATCCCACTAATGGTAGTAATGGTAGCTGTATACTTTCTTCCAGGTACCAAGTCAGTGAAAGTGAACTCCTTAGCTTCTTTTGCAAGTCCTTTTTTGATGACAGTAAGATCCCTGTCTCCCAGTGAAACTACATAGCTGTCCCACTCCGCAACAGGGGTCATCCACATGACGCTAAGTGAAGATTCATTAGCATGCTTCACGCGGAGCTGGAGAACAGGTTCTGGAGCTGTAAAAGTGCACAAATATCACAAATGAGAACAGGACTTTGTGGAGGACACATGTAGTGAACACAAGGAATCTGTTCTGTAAGACAGAAGTGTGACAGCAACAGAGTATTTGTAATCAGGACGAGATTCTTTACCTCTCTCTAGGAAGCCAATCTTACAAATCTAGTAGCTACTCTTCCAGTAAAGGGCTGTAGCAGCAGACTTCAGCAATGCATTATGGCTGTAATGCTTAGGTTTAAACTTAGGTCAGGATATATATTTTCTTATGAATGGAAATGCAGTGAAGTCAGTGAGCTTCCCCTTGAACTGTGAGTGCTAGACAGGGATACAAAACATTTGTACCATAAAACAGATCTACATCAATTTAGCTGTAACAAACAAGGATGCAAGTTACAGTGGCAGAGTGACATTGATTTTGCACTGCTTCGTATCTCAGTGAAGTTGGGAGACACTCCAAATTTGCAGTGGTATAAATGAAAGAATTTGATCAGTAAATTTCTGTGTATGTGTGCATGCATGCACACAGAGGGCATTTGTTACCTAACATAGTCACCTGATCTGATTTTGTCCCTGTTACATTGAAATACAACTCACTTTCCAGGACTGTGACTTATGTAAGAGAAAATTAAGTCAGAATAGGGCCCCTAATACCTATGCTTCATAACAGGTGCATTATGTACCTGACTGTGGGTCAAACACGGTTGTGATACACCCACTGCTGGGTATTATTTATCGGACCATGTTCTAATCGCTTAGCTCTGTCAATTAAAAGTAACACCATGAACTTAAATTATTTGTAATGTATATCCAAGTAAGCAAGATGAGAATGTGGCTTGCTCTGATCAAGTTGGCTCGAAATTAGAGAAAGCTTCAGTTCTGTAGCTTCTACTGATCTTGACATTGTGCAAAATTAACAAACTAAAGACGTAGCAGGAAAGGCGGGCCCAAAGAAGGGTGAGGATAATGTCCCTGCAGTGTATATGGATTTCCTTTGGAAAAGCTAACCCCATTTTCTTTCTGGAGCACAGGAACAAGAACTGGGATGTTATGGAACAGCCACACTAACACACACCTCAGCCAGCTTTGGTTAACACTGCTGATATTCTTTATACAGGCTGGCAAGGAAACCAGTTTGCCACTGAAAATACTGACGAACAATACAGGAGGACCTATTGCTCTCTTTAAGAACTATATAGGGTGCCTACAATCAGCTACAAGATGTAACAGTGAAATGTTGTACATGTAGTGTAATGCCTCAGTCATGACAGAATGGTGCTATAATTCCCAAAACTTTCACTAACAAAACATTTACCACAAAAATAACCCTGAAAAATTTCACAGAACTGCTAAAAATAATTATTTCTGTTGTTTACAAGGGAGCTCCTTTTTACTGTATTGATAGTGAAATTCATCTGTGAATTCCCAAGTACTCCTTCTTTCTCATTGTGCACAGAGCCCACATGAACATTTTGCACTTTCACACTTCCCGGACGACCACACTGACCTGTTCTCCCGGTGCAGCTAGTCTTGCTCTGCAAATCACCACTCTCCACAATGACGTCCACACCATACTGCCTTCCCGGGATGAGGCCCACGTCATGGATGAGGTACTCCCTGGTGTCCTTCTCCAGGGTGGTGTTGAGCACCAGGGATGAGCGGTTCCACAGGAGCAGGTGGTACCTCTCCCAGTCTCCCGCAGGGGGCAGCCAGTTCACTCGCAGAGACCTCAGCCAGCCACCACCACCGGCTTTCAGCTCAGAAACTTTCTGGGGAACTGAAATCGAGAGATTGAGAGAGTAATTCTGAAGCGGGGTATTTCTGGTAAGACATAAGTGCACACTGGCAAAACCTGTCTCGCGGCATAGCTATTGCAGAAGTACTTTGATCAGTTAGAGCAACATGAGGTACCTTGTTACAAAGGTTGGCATTCATTTTAAAGATAGTTTTTACTCTTCCCCACACAAACCACTCACTTCTTCACTGTTGGTTTCTGACATCAGAAATGGGGAACCCTTCTTAGGGCAGGAAAAATCTCCCCCATGCACTTCTGAGATGCATCTTGCAGTTTCCAATTAGCTTCCCAGTTGTTTCCTGGACTTAAGTTCACTTAGAAACTGTCAATCAATATTTCAAAGCTAGGGCCAAAATCTGGTCTCAGCAGCAGAAATGCGAAGCCTGATGGCTTCTTCCACAGAGGCCTTGCATGTCCTAGTCCCTCCTAGCTCCAAGGTACTGAAGTTCAAACTGAGGTCCATTAAAGTATACCCTTCGTACTGTCCTCCACTTCACGGGTCCTGAATTTACATGGTCAGCCTTCCTGCCCTACTGATGCAGGTCACACTGGACCACTGAAACTTTTCTGATTTTCATGGAATAATTAAATATTAACCACACCAAGTGGAGACTGGAAGACGGATGAAGACCCTTAGGTTAAGATACCTATAGCTTAGTGTTAAGATACTGAGAGATCAGCATTGGAGCCCTGAGACCATCACCAAGTATTAACTTCAAGGCTATAATCATGCTCTCATGTTTTCTCTGGCTTAGCTAATATTTAATTGCTCAGTACCTAGCAAAGGATTGAGAGATTTCTACCAGCACCACAAAATACTTAGCAGTTTCACTTCCCACAGGCATTGCTGGGTATCAAACCTAGATCTCCCACATGCCAGTGAATATGGGACATGTGCTTCAGTTGAATGAGTGGATAAAAGGATGCAGCATTTTGTTAGGAAGCATGGGTGTACTTATACCGTAACATATAAAGCTCAGCCTTGTGAGAGTGGCTGGACATCATTACACCCTTATGGTACAAAATTTCAATCCCTGAGATGCCCATATTCCTTCCCATAACACTCCTCAGCAGGTTCTGCTGCCATAGGCACCCTCTCAATACAGTGATGTATGTGCATTATGCTCTTGGGCACCTGTCTCTCTCTGTAAGTTACAGAGGGAGTTTAACCCCTTTGGTATCTGTAGACCTGACAGCCGGGATTTACAAATTTATCTTTAGACCACAAAGCTTCTGCTGAAGTGTCCTGGTTTTCAAAGCTCTTGGTATCTATGGAAAAATCAAGAGAAGGAACTTCACATGATCAGCATCCTTGGAAATGGGACTTCTAGATCCCCAGCTTTAAAAGTACTGTGTCTGGGTCACAAATCTGGGGATAAGTGCTTCTTTGAGTGAGGGACTGAAGCTCTCTGTTCAGATGGAAATGGTGATCTTAAAGGTCTTTAATGGTAGGCTAGATAAACAAAAAACACACGCAGGTAACCAGTCCAGCTTTGTACTTGCTGGACATGAAAGGCTTTTCAGGTCTCTTTCAGTCTGCACTGAGAATGGCGTAGCAGCTAGGTATGTCGAGGATATGCCTTTCATGTGAGATGTTTAGTTGCAGATAATAAATATTCTCTAAAATAAATACTCTGCTGTCTCTCTCTCTCTCATACACACACACATTTCCTATTTTTTTGGCTCTGAGTCTACTAACAATTTATGTATGCATTCTTCACCCATTTATATATTTTTTTTCCCACCTAAATTATGCGTGGGCTAGGCTGGTGTGGAGAAGATTAAAAGCCTTTGTGGCCTGTAATGCAGTGGGAGAATTACGCCAGAATTCTTCAGGTTCAGAACTCATACAAGAGATACCTGAAAGAAAATTATACTTCTGAAAGAAGATAGATATAAGATAACCCAGCTCTGCCCAGGCTGCCACCTGCCTTCCTTAAACCACACTCTTGGCACTAAAGAAAGCCAAGACGTACTCTTTTCGTATTTGTAGATTTGTGTCTGGAGCAAGGGATAATATTAGACCTTGCAAAATTACTTTAAAATCTGTTAACAGTTTGACTACATGCAGATTCCCCCCTAAAGTAACTCATTTTATGTACTATGCTGAGTTGAATTCAAGATAACAAAGTTGGTCAGAAGTGCAGTAATGTGCAGCAGTTTTGTAACAGACTCACCCAACTATAAGGTCCAAAATGCATTATTGTTTCCTGCTCCCAAGCTATGCTGGAGCTGCTTTTGGCTGCCAGATTAACTGTTGCCAGAGTCAGGAAGGAGTAATCCTGGAACAATACTATGCTCTTTATTTTATTTTGCCTGGAATCCAAATAATTTTGTCTCCTACAATCATTTTCTACAAGGCCAGTGTAGGCAAAAATAGCACTGGTTACATTGTTCTTACTGAAGCAGAAGACTTACATGTCCTGCCAGCTGCCATCCGATCAGTGAACAGTTCACCACTGACTGTGCGAGCAGTAACCTGATAAAGACGTCCTGGAGTTAGCTTGTCAAAGCGAGTCTCTGTGACCGGTGGCTGCAGAGTTTTGACTTCTTTAACTGATCCAAGATGAGACAGAGTGATATTATAGAAATTGAGGTTTCCTGAAGGTCTTCTCCACTTAACTTTTAAAGCCTCTAAGCTGTCATCGTTAGTTACTGTCAAATCTAAGACTTCAGCTGGGGCTAAAAAGAGAAAATAAGAAAGAGAAAAATCTACTTCCACCACAGAACATATAAGACCTGTTGCTTCCAAACTGCAATAGTAAAGTTTTGCTTTTGAATACTTACATGAGATGGAGTATGAACGATTGTGCCTGAACATCAGTGAAAGGGCAAAGTCTGGTCACAGTGAAACCGAGCCCAGCCCTGTTTAAGATATTCTGCCGCTGACAGTGACACCTCTTAGGATGCCCGCTCTTGTTTCTTGGACTAGAAAATCTGTTAGCCATGTCTGCACTCACACCAGTCATTTTGACTTTAAAACAGACCAAGCACATGCTCCTAAGAGCAGAGATGCCTGCATACATTTTGGTAAAGTAAACACTACACCATCATTGGAGCTATGTCTGATTTAGTCTGGTGTAGAAGGGATTGGAATCAAACTCCTTTATTCAAATGCTCCACCAAAGGAAAAGCATAGCCACCTCCAATATTTTAATTTCTCAGGCTTGGGGCACACTAGATATTGAAACGGAGGACTATGCTACAAGCTAGATGGAGTGCTTTTATGCTCTGAGAAAACTTGTGAGATTTAAAATCTTTTCATCTCACAACTGGAAGAAATGAAAAATTCTGAAGAAATAAAATGAAACAAGAGTATAATCCCCAGAAGAGCCAGTGCTAGGTGACAACAGCACTCACCTGTGTGCCCTGGACAGCACAATATTGTTCATTTAATATTAAATTATGTCTACATAGTGAGATTTCTGTAGGAGAAACTGCACCTTACGTTTCCCACAAATTAAGGAAAGCAAAGGTATGACTCTGGTTTTGCTTACATGAGTGGTTTAACCATTGGACTCTAGTAAGATGTCATCTTACCTTTCTCTCTATGACCACAGAACTCTATCCTGAAAAACCTTCCTGACAAAAAATGTAAATGTCTAAAACTCTGGTTCTGTGAATCAATTCTTCTCTTTGCGGAAAAAAAAACCAAACAACCCAACCAACGTTCAATTTTAAAGTTCTTAACCTGCTCTACATTTTTTTTTCACTTCCTTTTCAGAAGTGCAGCTATTTTGCAATATAGAGAAAAAGAGTCACAGAAAATATTTTTTCACTAAACTCACAAGCTCTACGTCTCCCATTCAGCTAAGTAGGAATCATGGAGTTAAACTGCCTTCAGTACTGTGAAATAACCAGACTACAATTAGGCTGGTTACTACCTCACTTCACTGAAGAAGTTCATAGAGGAGTCAGATGAACCTCTCTCACAGTATAAGGTGATACTATGGCACTTGGGCTCAGGCTGTCAACACCTAACTTTACACGTTCACTGGAGCTGCCTACATTAAGCAGTGCAGCTAACTTAGTTGCAGGCACCTTACCAGCTAATTTAGCTGCTAACTTTCCTGCAGTGCTAACTTAGGGAGCTAAATAAGCTTATGGTATCTCTAACTCCCTCAATAGCTTTTGGAGAGAAACAACAGCTAAGGGTAATTTAGCCACTCAAGACTGGGGATATACACTTGGAACATGAATCTTTTATTATTATGAAATATATTCTGTAATATTATTAGGTTATGGCCTTAGCTGCTTCTGTTGTGATGAATTTTGAAATCATACCTGTCCTGACACTTTGAAAATTGCTGCTCTCCAATCCTGCAGCCTGCGTTATGATAGAGAGGTTATACAGGTGACCTGCTGTAAGCCCTGAAAAAGTGTAGGAGGTCAAAGGATCTTCTTGGTGAATCTCATGAACTGGGACATGATTATCCAGTAACACCAGCTTGTAACGATCCACGTGTCCAGAGCCAGGAGACCAAGAAGCATGAATAGTGTCTGCCTTGACACTGATCTGAATATTTTTCACAGGGGATGGCACTGTTGGAATAAAAAACACATGCTTAAGGCCTGATGGTTCTCTCCACAGTTTTGGCAATTTTGAAGAGATTTGATTTTTAACTATGTTGAGTTATGAGATGAGATGAGATAACTATGTATGAGAATGGAGGCATGTTGTAATGGTGTATTTGGACACCAACCCCAAGCTGATGTCCAAATACACCATTACAACATGCCTCCATTCTTAGCGAACAACTATTCATGTTAGTCAGAGATGCATGTTTTGTTTACTTCTACTTATAATCAATAGATACTCACATATATATATATCTTGTCAAGTAGAAGAATTGTATATATTTGTTAATTTAAAAATACAGAACTGCAAAATACAGTAAGTGGTTTTATTTAGATGAACTACAGTAAAAGTAGTCCTACCAGTAGATCCACTTATGTGAAGTTCTGTGGTACTCTTATTTCCAGCAACTGCACTCAGGACAATGTTGTATTTATTCCCAGGGATGAGACTGAAAAAAGTATGTTCTGTTTTTCTTCCTGGTACGGAGACTTCTTGTATCTTTTTATTATTGTGATCAAATAATACCAGGTTATACAAGTCCACCTTTCCTGAAGAAGGATCCCACTGAACCTGCAAGCTTGTTAGTGTAGTGTTTTCCTTATTAATTTCAAAACGAGGTGGTGGTAAGGGATCTGTTAAAAAAAAACAAACCAGAAAATGTAAAGTAGTATTTCTTGCATTGGGATGGTCTAAAGTTTTACACAGCAGCACAAAAAACCTTCCAAAACTCTCCTTTTGTTATCATCATGCTGCCAATGCCTTTCTTTTTCTTTCCATTTATAAACATTGAATCACTGTCTACCACAGAGACTTGCAGAATTCAGAACAGTTACTCACTCACACACATGTACACAACATAGAAAAACACTTCCAGTTGTGGATGTTTATAACAAACTTGGAAATATGCTGTTAGTAAAACTGTAACAACTTTAATAAGAAACAGCAAACATGAAAAGCCAGCAAACTACATCAGTGCCTCAGTGTGATGTAGCTTTATAGATAAAATGGTACCAGTGGCTTTCATTTCCTAGGAGTCATGCTAAATGCTTTATCAGAATGGGCATGAGCATTTACACAATTTTAAGGGCAACAATCCTTTGGTTTTAGCATTGAAGTCTTCCAACTGATTCTGATAAGAACATGCTTCTGCTCTGCTGTAGTATTTTTCATACAAATTTAAAAAACCCCAAACAGTACATTGGATAAACTTTTAGAAACTATATTTAATTGGCATTATTTCTCTGAGAAACTCTCAGCATTCATTCTACTGTTTATTAAGGAGCTCTCAAGTAAAATCACCTGTAAACTATGATACACTATAAAG
Source organism: Bucorvus abyssinicus (assembly GCA_009769605.1). Taxonomy (NCBI): domain Eukaryota; kingdom Metazoa; phylum Chordata; class Aves; order Bucerotiformes; family Bucorvidae; genus Bucorvus; species Bucorvus abyssinicus. The sequence goes on from CM020025.1 coordinate 38,937,435, forward strand.
GGACGACAAACATTTACCAAAACAAAAGATTCTGGTTGCTTGTATTCTCCAGCTGTATCTTATCACTCACAAGACTTCATGCAAATCAAAAGAAATGTCTGTACTAAGGTATTGATAGTTATGTCTCCCAATAAGTTTAAGCAATTGCATATTAAAAAGGTATCGTGAAACAACCCAAGCAGCAAAATCAAGTATTCACAAGATGGGGACTTAAAGAATAAAGGTTATCCAACAATTTAACAACAAAATTTGGCTTCCACATGAGTACTCTCTGCGCTACTCTTGCCTGCCATCAGACAGGGAGTGTATGGGTCATCCAGGCTGAGAATTGAGGTCTTAACATGAACAGTAACTTGAACACAGAATAAGAAGACTGTTTTCAATGCAGTCATTGCTGCCTGGTTCCCTGAACAAGGCAGACAAAAGTCTGTGAGATCACATAATTAAAAACTGCACTGTAAAGGCTGAAAGGACAAAATCGAACCTACCCTCACCCTGAGAATACAGCAGTAGGAGTATCATGGGGCTAGTTGCCTTTAAGCTGTTTTCCCTTCAAAGCCTGGGTGGTGCAGAGGGTTTAATCACTTCTTATAAAGCTCTGCTGAGAATAAACTGGTGCGAGGTTTTGGTGGTATGCTCTGTCAGTCAAGTATATTAGGAATTTCAGGGGAGTATCTCCCTCCTTGGAGATATTCAAAAGCTGTCTGGACATGGTCCTGGGCAATCAGCTCTAGGTGGCCCTGCTTGAGCTGGGGACTTGGATCAGATGACCCCTAGAGGTCCCTTCCAACCTCAACCATTCTGTGATTCTGTGCCTGTGCAAAATACTGCGTCCCTTGGAAGCCAGGTCTCTGCTTAAATTCAGATTCTTGCTTTGGACCACAGAGATGCTAGTACTTTTCAGAAAAAAAGAGATGAAAATTAACAAAATCAATAAATAAAAAGAACTATATTCTTTTCTTGACCTCTTCCTTAAAGGCCAAACTAACTCGCCTTAAATCTGGAAAAAAAAAAAAATTACAACTCAAGTCAAAGCCCAAGCACATCAAACTTCAGGCCAAGTAGCTAAAACAGTTATAGCAATTGAAACAGAAGGTTTTAATGAAAAGTGTCAGGAAATCATAACAATAGGTTTGACTACCAGCTCCACCTATAATATATACTAAGCCACTAAAGGCTATTATGTTAGCAAAAGTGAATAGTGGGGCTGTAATCTTGTTCCTTGAAGGCAATTGTTCTAATCAGAAAGGTCAAACTTTGGGAGTCAGAAATAAATTCCAGCACTATATATGGTCAGATGCACAGCCAGCCGAAAAAGTTTTAATTTGACTGATATCAAGAGAACAGTTATGATAACAAGTTTACCTCTCTCTCTAGCAAAGTTAGGAGAAGGTTGACTGCTTGTTAGTCCTGCAAAAGTAATCAACATTCTAACCTGTATTATTTGCCAAATTCTACGAAAGAAGACATCTACATTTTTAGAAGCGCTTATACTGTCCTGGGTAATGTCTTCTAAGGTGCATTAGCAAAGAGTTGCGTGCCTAGAAGGTGCAGTTCAGAAATTCAGACTTTATCTAATCTATCTGGTCCAGAAAACAAAACACTCAGTGCTTTGTACATCCGCTAGAACAAAGGAACAATGAGATTGGGAAGTGCCTGGGCTGAAAGAGCCCGGGATGGAAACAAACACTTAAAAAGCCATTTACATTGTTATACAAGTCTCTGCTGGCAAAGGTACAACACTGATACATCACAGAAATAAAATACTTTCACAAAGATATTTTTATACCATTTGATACTATATGAATTCTCTTTCACGGGCACCCCCTTGCCGTGGGGAAAGAGCTTGCGTGCCCTTGTGAAGTTGAGAGCTATGCTGGTGGTGGCATATGCCTCCGGTAGGGTCTCCCAAGCCAGACAGGTCTCAACTGAAGGGTCAGACAAAGTGTGTCCACGGGCAGGATGGGCTCACTAGCCTTCGGGCAACCATCCTAGGAGAAGGACAACTCTAACTCCAAACCCGGGCAGATGGAGCTCGTTTAGCCCTGTAAGGCCATCCATCTAAGAGAAGGATACTCTAACCAAACCTACGACCTGAGGACTTCGCTGTCACCGTCCAAGCTCGCTAGGCCCTGGCAGATGAACCTCAGGTGTAAAGGGTGGGGCCAGTCTCACGCACGCTGCGCCTCACCTAAAAAATCCACCGCGCAGGCTTGAAGGGTGTACTCACGTTTGCAAAGCCCTGTAGCGACAGGCAAGGGACGAAACGGCAATACCACCCAAGGAGACCCTCCGGTGTGCTCTTTGCAACCAGTCTTGCCTATCCTGCATTGGCCTTTTCAGCCATCAGCGCGCTTGCAATAAGCGTGGGCAAAGCCCTTCCCAAATCTTCGTCCGCGAAGCCAAGCCATGATGACTATATGAATTAATATCTCCTGGTCTACAATGGAATCCTCCAAACAACTTAGCGTTGCTTGGATTATACTGCACCTCCCTTTTCTCTTTTGGGGATATGCTTTGTGTGCACAGCTGCTACAGGTACACTTTATAGAAATGATAGATATGGTTATGTCCAATCCCCATGACTCCCAAATACAGCCTGTAAAGACAGAAACACCCCTGCCTTACACAGGAGACAAAAAAAAAAACCCCAAGACATATGAGCCCAGGACTGAATAATGAGGAATTCCTGACAGCCTCAGCCATCTTCCTACCAAATTTTCAATTTTTTCCCTCGTTATCCCTATTCACAAATCAGTAACCTACTTCACAAGGACTTTTCTTAATATTAAATAAAGAAGATTGATTTCATTGTCCCTATTAAGTACAAATATCCATTTCTTTAGGACAATATGCAACCTAGAAAATCTTTAAAACATGGTTATTTATTTTCTTCTTGTACTCTGCCTTTTGAGATGATGATCATAATCATTACGTGGTTATGGATGATAGGATTATACAGCCTCTAGTCAGAGCCATGACACAGTAGTTTTTCCTACAGACGGCTAATAAATCAGATTTGTCCCAAATAATTTGAAATTTACAGGAGTGAACATATGGCCAAGCCATGTTTCTGGCTTTTACAGAGGTACATATTACAATGGAAAAATACTCTACCAGTCTGTGTCTTAGGAGGCATAATTTTTAACCTCTTTTCGTTCGAATATTTAATAGGTTTTCTGTCAGTTCTCTCAGTACAGGTGGCTTGGGTAACATATCATTGCAATATTTTTGTAGAAAACAATGTTGAAAATAGCTTTTATAAGCCTATTTTAGAAGATATATTTGAAAGCAGGGGAATTATCAGGTTGTTTTACATGGCTCTCAAGACCAGTATTTCAAATCTGAATTTCAATTTAGAATTGAAATTCACAAATTTAACTGTAATTTGGGATCTGTTCCTATACTATTGTTTTTAAGAAGTTTAAAGAAAGACCTAGTCATTCACTGAAAATACACTGTTATGCTGGTGCAATGACATTTGGAGTATGAAGAACTTAAAAAGTGTTTCATCTGAAATCAAGAAAGACACAACCCTACCATTTTTTTTTAATAGAGTAGCTTTCAGTCACAGAAATAGTTTTACTGAGAACAAAAAGAAGATAACATGAAAGGACTGACAGGTGCATGTGTGGTCCCAAATTTACAATGTCAAGCATGCTGACTTGTATGGTTTTATGCACTGTTTTACGTGTATACATTCCAAAAACAAAGGGTAAATATTGTGAAATAAATACACAGAAACGTGCCTACTAGCACCTGTAATCTCAAGTTTGCAGTGGAAAATTTATCTGTAGCTCAGAGCTGATAAATGGTGTTATCAGCTTTTTCTTCATTTCCTATTCTACCAAAATAGCACAACTGCAGCATTATATGTGTGTTTCCATGCCCGTATATACCTGGCTTATAAAGTGCATATGTGATTGTACTTTCCATCATTTTGGAGGACCTATTTTAGTTTTGCTCTAGGGGATTAAATACTTGCCATTTTAAATTGATAACCCATATATCAAAATTTCTTGAGTAAAGAGACTCCACCTGAGTGGACTAGTGCAGATTAGTGTACCAGTATTCCATACAGTATCAGATTTCAGATCTATGCATCTACAAGTGAAATAGAAGCTGCTTCTCTACTCAAAGATTCTCAAAGGATCTGGTATTACTTGAGAGGTGATGCAGTCTTGGTGAGCTGTGCACTTACTCTGTTGGAAAATCAAACTTGCAAACAACATAGGCTTAACTTGTTGTCATATCTATGTTTTTAACGTGAAATGAAATACTCAAAAGGCCAAATTAAGTTTGGGATTTGGTCCTCCCCAGCCCTTCGCACTACAACTGCAATTACGGTATGCATTATTCATCGCTTTCACCTTAAGTCCCCAGTCAGAACAGATCACAGTCAAAATTTAAAAAAAAAGCTTTGGATTTTACGGGCTTAGCTACTCCGGCACTTTGTAAAGAAAAATGATGAAAATTGTGCTCATAACAGGAATGAGCACATGAAAATTTTAACAGGATTGAGTATAAGCCAAAAGTTAGAGTTTCTAAACTAGGTATGTAAATGAATCTGCAACTTTCTTCAGTGTACATTTATTGTGTCAAGACGATACAGATGTTCAAAGCCTCATTTTGCAAAAGCAAACACATGAGAAGGGATTCCTCTTACTTCAACATTTTAAACTTCAGGTGCCTGGTTTAACATACCATTCAAATCAGTGGGAATTTTGTTTACAATATGGTTGAAAATATTGCTCATACTTGCATGTTCAAAGGACAGCTTCCAGAAACACATGCCTAAAGAACAGGTGAAAAAGAGCTTCCTATAAAACTGGTTTAAAATGCCCCCCCTAGCGGAAACATGCAGAGGGACAATCGTCCCTCATTCTGCATTGAAATGCATAGCACTGACAGTACAACCTGGATTGCTGACAGGCACAACAAATCCTAAATATTCTTCAGGGAAAAAAAAAAACCAACAATTTTTTGAGTTAATTGAGTATTTTGAACACCATCAAGCAATGCAAATGATGTCAGTGAATCAGGGGAAGCAAGGAACCACGGAGCAATGTGAGTAGCCGTCTTTGCAGGAAATCTCTGCAGTTCCTCAGTTCTTATTTCATGCTTTTGACCACTCTCTGCTATACAAAATCCAAACATAAGCCTCACTTCAACTATGGTCCACTATTTTGCAATATTTAAACTTAAACTTTAATCAGTCTTTTCACTCTGATGTCAGCTACATAATATGACTATAATCAGCAGTTCTTTCCAATCACTTTTATCTTACAGTCTTGCAAAATCTATCTACTGATAAAAAAAGAAAAAAATGACATGCATAAGCTACTGTCTAAATGATTATGCATTAATCAAAATGCAGTCTAAAGTGGTATCTTTTTCTCTACTTCTACGCAAGTGTTCAATTACAGATCTCCACCATCCAGTAACGACGGTGATTTATACCTGTCACTCTGGCAACGGTTGATTTATTCTTTCAATTTTCAAATTACAAGTCATCAATATTAAAAACAGTTGGCATGATACATGACACGGATTTAAATCACTGTCTGCAGAGAAACCATTATTCATTTTTACCTAGTGTCACAACTTGTGCTTAATGTATAGCTATCACACCAGCAGACTTGTCACTAGACTTTTTAAAATTGAGGTCAACAAAGCAAATTAACGGAGGGTATTTAGTGCATTTGTATGGTTAATGCAGGGAAAAGGGTCTGACAGTGAGTGACCTCTCTGTGTATTTATTTCACAATATTTACCCTTTGTTATGTTTTTGGAATGTATAGACTGGTAATTGTTAAGTATTTGGCTGCTGTAATCTTCAATGCTAATACTGCAAAGTACCTCTCTGAAAATAACACTTCAGGAGCAAATCAGGGAGGCACTTAATGATGCACCTCATTTAAGTCATCTCTGTTTTGAGTCTTGTGTTACCACTATTAAGAGGTTGGCCAATACTATAATTCAGCATCTTAAAAAAACCCCACTAATACAGGTAGAAAGAGTCCAGTTCTGTCACTGCAGTCGGCGTCTCTGAATCGTTCATTGCTTCACAGCTGAGTTGTTCACATGCACACACAAACGGGCATGTAGCAAGGGGGCTTTCCTTGGCAGCACTCTGGCAGGCTGCTGGAAGATTTTTACAGCCAATCATGGACACGACACTGTAAGTGCTCTGCACACAACCGTACATCATAACACCTCACTGGTTGTATTCGAGGAAAACATACAAGCAAGAAGTTTCAGCATTACTTTCTGAATTTTAGACTCTGGTTAGACAGAATAAAAGTACAGAAATGGGCTGAAACAGTAAGTTATCCTTGGCCAGGATCCACCTGCCATGAAACAGACTGTATCTTAAACATGGTAAATAAACTGTCACCTGAGGAACTATGAAGCCAATAGGTTTGCATGAGCACAAGCGTGTTATGGGCTACTACTTCTTCAAGCGTTCTGCTGGTTTGCAGTTTAGGGGAGCAGCAGAAACGTACTCCCAGCACTAACCCAGTCTCCTCACAGCACCTTCTCCTTTCGAGCCTGCTGTGTTAACTTTTGGCAGCATTTTTTTCTGGCAGCGCAGTAGAGAACTCGAGCGCAGGATAGCTACGTTCAGGTTTACAGCAGCTGTAAATGCACCCTCCTCCTCTTCCAGCCGGCCGAAGCAAGCGCATGGGAAGGAAAAGCCCGGCGCCCCTCCTCGAGCACCTGTCGTGCTCTCCGCCCGTACCTGTCTGCACGGAGATGTTGACAGCCTCCCCGTCGGCGAGCGGCTCGATGTGGAGGCGGTACCAGGTCCCGGCCGCCAGGCCCTGCAGGGTGCAGCCGTAGGAGCCGTTGCTCGTAGGGACGGGCTGGCAGACGGCCGCCTCCCCGTCCTCGGAGCGCCCGGTCACGCTAAAGTTGCAGGCGCGGCCCGCGGCGCCCCACCGCAGCCGGACGCTCTGCCCGGCGACGCGCTGCTCCGTCAGGTTGGCGCTGCATCCCGCTGCCTCCCCCGGCGCGGCCTGCGGAGAGCGGGGAAAGCTCTGAGAGACCAGCCTGGTTCCGCCAGCCGCTGGTGCCCCGCTGGGCTCACCTCCCCCCGCCCCCAACCCCGTTCCCGCTTCGTGCTGTGCCGGTGCGGGGCAAACCCGGCTGTGCCCCCCTGGGCTCGGCTGGGACCTGAGAGGGGCGACCCCGCACCGCCACCCAGTCGCTCACCTTGGTCAGGGCCAGCGCCGCCCACAGGGCGAATCCCGCTCCATAGCTCAGCATCGCCGACAGTTTTTAACCCCGAAAACCCTCGCGGGGAGGGGAAGAGGGGAAGGGAGGCGGCGGGGGTGGGTGCGGGGTGGGGTGGGGGGGGATGAAGAAGAGAAGTGGCCGCGGCGGGCCCCGGGGGCCCCCCGCTCCCCGCCGGGCTCCGCGCGGCGGCCGCCGAGCCCTCTGCCGGGCCGCCCGCTTGCTGCATGCGCTCGGGGCTGCCCGGCCGCCTCGCCGCCTCCCTGACACCGGGGTGGGGTGGGGGGCTGCCCGCCGCCCGCCCGACCGCCCGCCCGCGGCTGAGGAGGAGCGGAGGAGGCGGGGGAGGCGGCCGCCCCTTCCCACGCTGCCATTCTGACCCGGGCTGACTCTGCCGGAGCCCTTCCCGCCGACTTCCGCAATTAAGAGGCGATTTCCTCGCGTCTCGCTGCGGGGGGCGAAGCGCGGCGACTCGGGACCTGCCGCCCCCGACTGGGGGGAGGCAGCGGGCGGCTGGCCCCGGGGTGCCACCCTTCGCTCCTTGTGGGTCCCACCTTCCTCCCACACCTCTCCCATCCCACCTCCCTTCTTTCCTCGCCACTTCCTCCCTATGTCGGCTCTCCGCCGGGGCTTCTCTCCCCGCGCTCCCGCTGGCTTACGGAGCCCCTCGGCCCCTCAGGCGGTGCCGGTTTTGGTAGGGGGTGGCAGCACTCCCGCCTCATGCCGGCTGCACCCCACTTGACGCCGCCTTGCCTAGCCTCATGCCAGCTTTGCCTCGCATCTGCCTCACCTCATGCTTGCCTTGCCTTGGATGCCCCCTTCTCCTCAAGCCTGCCACCCCTCCTGCCCATCTTGCCTCACTTCTGCCTTGCTTCACGGCCACCACCTCGCATGCCCGCTTCTCCTTATGCCTTCCATCCCTCACACCCACCCCATCTCCCGGCCAGCCCTCCTCTTGGCCTCCGCCATCAGTAAATCACCATTCCAGCTCCCGTGTCCCAAACAGTGACTTTTTTAGACCATCAAAGCCTCTGGCCTCTCCCTGTCCCCGTGGCTCTGCAACCAGAGGCATTGCAGCAAGGAGTCTCCCAGCAGAGCCCGACGCCGACCTGCTGCCCACAGCCTGACGCACAGGCGGAGGAGTAGCCCATCTGCCAGCGGCCACGTTATCTTAGCTTTTTGTTTCGTTCCGCATTGACTTGTGTCCTTGAAACAACAATTCCTTCCCACATCCCTTGAAAAACTCTCAAGTTAAAATTACACACACCAAGGAAAGCAAGTCTCCCTGTTTCAGACTGCACCAACGAACTGTGTGCGACTCCAAATTGGCTGCAGCTGCAAGCGCAGCTCTCTGTTTCTGTCATACATGCCCATTTCCTTCTTGTTTAGGTTTCAGCCCCTTAAAAGTCACATATCTGTGTAGGTGGGGTGGAGGAGAAGAAACATACCCAGAAGTGTTCTGGACCTTCAGCTACTCAAATAGACAATAATCTAGCAGCCATGGGGTAAATCTGAGATTGCATAAAAGGAGAGAAATTTGACATTTACTTTCTTTAATGGGAATGGCACTTTTCTGCATCTTCCTGTACTGTATGATGCACGTGGGATTTTAACTTTTAAAAGCAGCACCTCGAACAAATTCAACACCATAAATGTTTCACTTTTGCCCCATTTTAGGGAGAATAAGGTGCTAGGGTTTACAAACATTAGTCTGACTTTGAGGAGAGCTGCTGCTGTAGGGTTTTTCTGGGCATCAGCCTGTCAAAGAAGATACCAATGTCTGAAAAACCTTAGCTCTCATTCTTCTGTTCAGAAAAACCGAAGGTCTGAGGGCTTATGAGTGGTACATGCACTGATGGAAAGCTTCATCTCTCCCAGTGGAGCTCCATGCCTGGTCCTAGGGACATGGCACTGAAAGTGTTGCACTTTACCCTGCAAAGCTTGGGATGAATAAGAACTCTATAAGCATCACCTTAAGTGATGATATAAATATGTGTTGATCATTATTCCATTCTCAAGCCCCTTACAGACAAGATCTTCCTTGGAAGAGATGGATGATGTACTAGCCCCAAAGAGCTAGTACAGTGATAAACAGACCATTGATGGAAAACACAAGGTGTATTAGATCTAAACTGGGACGAAAATGATATAGGTGTCTTCTAATCAGTTCAAGGTGAGAGAGTATTACAGTGTAAATTCATCTTTAGATGATCATGCTTTTGGGACCTAATGGCATAAAACACACCAATAATTTTCCAGCACTGCAGAAGAGCAACTCTGAAGGTTTATTGAGATATTTGTATTATTTCAAACCCTCTCTGAAAATGACAATATTCAGAGTAACCTGCCTTTTCTTGGGAAGTGGAGATCACATTGTAAGGATTTTTGAAAACACCCATAATCTGAATTTGCAGGGAAGATATAATTCAGATATGTAGGTGTAAGTTTGTTAAGTAGATGTAATTTGTGAAAGGGAAAAAAAACCCCAAGAGCCCATAAAATTCAGGAAACAAACTGAACCTACCACAAGTAAAATTTAAAGGCTCATGGAAAAGTCTGTCTGCCTCTTCCAGCAAACATAAGATCATGTGAAAAGGGATGCTGCTACTTCTCAGCAGTGCCCATAATCTAGAAGTTCCTACTTTATTACGCTTATTCTTGCTATCACAAAATCTTTAAAACTACCCTTTTGTATTAGTAGGAAAGTACTGGTTTAGTAAGGGTTTTGAGACTTCTTTTCTGTACGTTATCTAGCACAAAGCTGCTGTAAGGGTAAGGTCTGACACAGATGTCTATGCCAGCACTGGAGTGAAACAGGAGGGGTCCATCACTGGTGGCAATATATTTATATGGAATAGCCAACATAATACGAGTAATTATTTCCAGACTGTTATTGCATAAATGGGCTTTTAGCAAATCAGCAGTCACACAGCCTGTAACACTTACAGATTTGTGTGGCAAGACAAGAAACTAATTAAAAAGGAAAAAAGAAAAAAAAAAAAGAGTTGGAAGTGAATTTTGGGAGTGGCCGGACGTGTCTCTAATAGCAGGCTCCAAAGTCCCTTTCAGACACTTTCCCGAGGTTTCCTGACTTTTTTTTAACACCAACCTCTCTCTCTGTCTCTCTAATCAAGAGGAAATGGACTTTGCATAGCTTTTGTTACGGTTTGAAAGTGCAAGCTGCAGTTTTACTTGAAATGCAAGGCTACTCTAAACCAAACATTTTGTTCGATTGAAGTGTCACAATTGTGTCGTTCCGTCCTCCGCCCCCGACCCCCCCCCCCCCCCAAAAATGGGTATGCTCACAGCCAAGGAACATCAAGGCTTTACTTCACAAACAAGAGGACATAGCCTGGGCAAATGCAGTTCATAGAAGGTATTGTCTTCCTAACAACAATACTCAGCGCTTACTTTCTATGTGTTTCCAAAGTATCACGTTAAATCCGGTTAATCCTTTAAATGTCCCTGCTAGTTTGACAAAAATGTTTCTAACTCCACGCTAAAGACAGGGAAACAGAGATGGAGGCCAAAGATTTTAAGTTCATGTGTCTATATTGGTGTATTTAGGTTCAAATGTTCAGATCTGGCTGAAGGCTCTAAGGGATAGGTATTAATTTCTTTTTTTTTCATGGATATGCTTAGAGTGCTTCTCATCTGGATTCTGGTTTGAAAGTTTTGATCTAAGCAACTTGCTTTGTGTAAATCATGTGAATTAGGAGGTGTACTGGGGTGGGAATGCAAGAGGCAGTATCTTCAGTTCAAGGGGTGCCATTTCTCTAGCACCCATGGCATTATTTAGTAGGAATGCTGGAGGGCAGTTCGGGTAATATAAGATTACACAGGACATTTCCATTTGGACGAGACCAGTATTCTGTGCAGGAGGTGTGCATATGGACAGAGTGCATGGGGAAATAAGCTCAGCCTGCCTGCACCAAGCCACAATAATCATACTTTAAAAGAACCGTCTCCATCAGCTATGGAACGAGCAATGGGGCATCCACCATCTGCTCAGTCCCTTCCCCTCATCAGCAGTAGAACAGCAGTGTCAGGGCCTGTAAACCTTTGGACTCTGGGTTATTTGGGTCCCTGGGTGACACTGCTTCTCCTTTGTCCCTCTCTGTAGTGATGTTGTTCATACCAGGTTGTACAGAGTGCTCTGAGCACAGCTCTCCCAAATACAAAACACATTTCTTAGTCTTATCCTCAGTAACAATGACACCCAAAGTAGTAATTGAAACAACTTGTCTGCCTGCCCCAATACACTGAGTGCAGTGTGGTCTCCTGGAGAAGAAGCCCCAGGGAATTTCTAAACCGCTATGTGTTGAGAGGGATACAGTGACCAATAATGTCCTGCATGCTTTAGCTCTAACTGCCTGTGCACATTTTGCAAAGGCTATTCCAAATTTGCTGTAAGATTACTTAACTGTGTCTTGCAGAAAAGGAAGACTGGAAGTTGATGCGAAGGTATGGAATGCCCACTGTTAGCTCTGCGTATGGATGGGGCTGGCACCCCCATTCCCCTCCTCTGCCAGGGCTGTTTGTGGTTGGACAGAGCAGAGATCAAGAAGCAGCTGTGTGACTCCACTCTGCCTATCAGTCAGTAGATAAGCTGACCAGGGTCAAGGCCAGGTTTACTTGTAAGGCAAGCTAAAGCATTGAGTCTTCACTTGCTTTGATCTGTAAACCATGTAGGTAATTTTAGTGCTCAATTATCCTAAATATAAATAAATAATAATCATAAAATGTACTGTGATTCTTAGAGCATAATTAGAGCTCACCCTCATGTCATGCAACAAACCAATGGCAGAGCCTAAGTTACTGAGAGGAGATACCCAGGCTCCTGTGGTTCCTGCCACATCCATGAGCTTTCCATTGCTCCTTGTGTATCCTGAGCATTTCCCTTGAGCTTAGACATTTTCCTACTGCATTGTGTACACCAGCATTTTGCTGTACAGAAGAGGAAGGATTTTTCTGCAGCTGTGCTTCTAGCACCATGATCTTGAACAAAGCATCCCATCAAAATAGAGAACAAAGCTTAGTTCTGTAGCTGGTTTTTTTTTCAGCCCACAACACATTCACCTGTAATAGCTATCAGACTCCACAGAGTGGAGCAGACTTAATAAAAATCAATAATTCTTCTGCCTTACCTCTTCTGTAGTGCTAGAGTGTTGAAGAGTAGTTGTTGGAATTGAGGTTTTCTCTGTTACTGCAGATTTCAAGTCAAAGTAGAGGTTTTCAATGAGATTTTTACTGACGTGTTCAGTCACGTTTCTGACGAACATCTCTGTGCTACTCTTCAGCAGATTTTCAGGCCCAGAGGTAACAGCATTGAAAGGGGGGAATGTGGTCCTATTACTCCATTCAGAAGTGTCTGCATCTGGGAGATCTAAGACAAATAAAAGAAAGTAATTGAAATCATCTCTACATTTTTATAAACTACTCTTTAGATGCCAATAAATGTGGCTGATAGAACTTCTAGGTAGTTTAAGTGCAACTCAGTTCTACAGTTTTCTGTTTTCAGTGCAAATGTATTTTGCATTGATAACAAAGTTTGTGGAAAAATTAATTTCCCTGAACATTTATACCATTCATTAAATACAGTCCGTCAATGATTCTGAAGTGAAAAGTTGCACTGTGTCATTAACAGCACAATGTTTTCACTCATAGCTTTTTCACTTTCTTCAGTCTGTCAAACAGCACACAGTTTCAGCTTTATATGGTCCACACCCCAACTCACTTTTTAAGTACATGAGCCAGATTCTCATTTGCCTTTTGTCAGTGTAAGTTCAAAATGTGCCTTTGTTCAAGACAATTTGTCCAGATAACTCGTTCGAGATAATTTTTTGTTCAAGATATTTGTTCAAGATAAGTTTCTTGTGCCCACATGGGAAATTCCGCTTTCATTTTAAAATCAATGCCATGCAGAGACCATGCTAACCCCTGACTGCTTCCCAAGGTTCAGATAATAATTGTATCAGTTAACTGAAGTGTCTGCAAATATAATGGTGGATTTGCTTTTTTAGTCACGTATACCTCAGAGAACGCCAAAGTTGCAATTAGAGCGCAGGAAAGATTTTACTACACATTTTTCCTCCACATTTTCATGGCTCTTCCTCCCCATTGGTATGTATTTAATATCCTTTCTTTGTGGCTGTGAGGGCAGGGTTCAAGCTGTGGTGGCCTCTACATCTGGTAGCATCACATTTCAGCTAAGCGATTGGAATTACGCACTGGCCTCTTCACAAAAAGCAGCTCTGCCATTGCTGGAGCACAGCTAGTATGCATTGGCTCAACGCCCAAGACACTTTGTCTGTCCTTGAACTGGGGTCTCCAGCATGACAGAACCTTGTTTTGCTGCTGAGCCACTGGGCTGGTTGCCATTTATAACAATTTTAGCTCACATATCCGCTAAAAAATGTAATGACTGGGTTAAATTGCAGCAGAAGCTTCCAAATGTAATTACTTGGTGTGCAATTATGATGTCTTAGCAGGCCAATGTGTGATTGCCTCTTACCCAAAGGATCAGTGAGTGAGATTCCATGAAGTCAACATGATGTGGGTTTTATTGTATGTGTGTGAATATATATGCTAACATGTTTATATAAAGAAACTTGAATTTGCTAGTTTCATTTGCATGCAGAAATAAAAGTGAAATTGTAAGCCCTTGTAAGAGACACTCCCATGCAAGTGTTTCCTGTGCTTGACAGCACAGTGTATTCACCTGTTACGCAGTTTGGGAACCTCTTGAAAAAGACTGGTTTGCTGGAATGGGTTGGGACACAGATTAAACGTTTCCCCTCCTTTTATCTAACTGTGCTTCTCTGGGAATAAAAATCTCCAAGTCTCCATTTAGTTACAAAAAATGTTGATAAAATATTTTTCCAAGACAAGGCACGCAGATCTAGTTCTGCTCTCTCTTATACCCATGCAAAGTAGTCCAACACTGCACGATCATCCTCATCGTGCTGTATTTGCAGAGTGCGTATGGTTCAGAGTCTGCTGTGGTCCTATGTCACGTACCTTCATGGCCCCCACCAAAAGGACAGGGAAGAGTCTGGCAGGGGCAGCCCTGTGCTCAACCTGTTGTCAGCAGCTGCAACAAACTCATTTGTTGACACAAGTTTGGATTTAGTCTAAATAGCACATCAGTCATGATTCCTGGGGATCTCCTATTAGTTGGGGGTCTCTGAAAGTCTGTGGTAGGCAACAACTAGAAATGCTAACCCTAAGGACTTGGAAGGAATTAGGCCTGCTGGCTCTGTGCCTCTCGGATATCTCTATGTTCAGCAGGGAGTAGAACTGATTGATAGGAAGACGGCTAAAAAAACGTACATCTGAGTGGTCAACAGCTGCTTAGAAAAAAGGCCACTTAAATGGTTTCCTAAATATAGATTTACACACCCAACTTAAAAACACATTAAAAAAAAATCTTGGCTTTATTTACTGACAAATAGCAGTGATTCCAACAGGAAGACATTTGCGTTCCAGTGCAATTGTGCTTTAGGAAAGCTGCTGCTCCATAAAAGGGAAGCTGATGCTGTCAGTGACATTTATGGGATTCAGCAGCCAGGGGATAACCAGCATTCCTGGTGCAGGAGCCGAGGGGATTGCTTGACCATTCTGGAAGCAAAAGGCTTGGGCCTCAGAAATGTACCAAGAAGATACCATGAACAAGCACTTGGTCACTGTACAACCTGACTCCTCTTTTTAAGCTTGGGGCTACCCTGGGTTTCCACCTAAAGGATCTCTCCCAGCAAAGACTGACAACAGTCTGTTACCTGTAACCTATGAATGGAAATGGCTTGTGCATAGCACTATGCCATACTGGAACTTCGGATGTACGTACCAGCTCTTTTCATGTATCCTACGTTGAACTGACTCAGGAGTTCATATCTGCCCTCACTTCAAGAAAATCAAGATCCAGGTGTTTGTATTCTCTTTCTAAGGAAAGCTGCTCTGCTCCTAGCATAAGGACCCTCATAACCCTTCTTCAATAGCAGTCACTTATAAAAGAAAACTACATATTATAAGACCCAAGCAAACAGATTTCTACGCAACTTGAGTTCCAAATTTTTAAACCAGAAAAAAATTCACCTCCCATCTGGACATCAGTAAAGTACACAGAAACCTCAACAGTGGGATTTTCCAGAAGTGTTTAGCATTGTTCTAACAGTCTCTTTGGAAATCAGTCATAAAACTGTTCATGGGAACAGAACTGCAGCACTGACACTGATGCTGATCACTAGTGGCTGAATGATATACAGTGTGTGGACATACCATTGTAATCATCAGTAGCACACCCAGGAGAAATGATGACATTCTGACTAAGTGCATATTTCATCCATTGGGGTGTACTGCAGCATCCATCTGCACAGCAGCAGGCTGCTTACAAGAAAAGGAAATCCATACATTTTGCATGTATGATGAGCAAGAGCACTGCTTAGTTGTCAAGTACTGAGGACCCTACAATGGTGCCTTCAGACAAGCTGGCATGGTGCAGCTCTCTGAAATAGCTTGCATCTTACCCATCTGCCTACCCTATTAAAGCACAGTTTGAGAAAACTAAGGCTGAACTGCTAGTGAATCATAAATGAATCAGATATCTATTGTATAAGAAAAAATACTCTGTAAGACTCCATCTAACTCACTGACAGCAAGACTTGAAATTAGAAGGGCTTGTTTTAAGATCTCTGTATGTGCCGAATAAAATGAATTATCTTTTTAGCTGCCTAACTACTTGTAAATAGACTGCAAAAATAAAGACTCTATTTAAAAAACATGTTTCAGATTTTTGCTGTATGTAGGAGTGTGACAGAACAAAATCCTCTATATGTCCTTTCTTTCCACTCCAATGTGGAGATTTTAAAAACTGCAAAATCTACGCTACTTGAAAAATTTTTACCTTCTTTATCTGAAATGTTGTAGAAGTTAGTGAAGTTTGTATCTCATGTCAGAAAGGTCAAATGTCTTCAAACTCCAGTCTAATCCTGAGCTGCTTTTTTACTTGGTTGTTTTTGAAATGCTGAAGTAGCCACTTAAGGGCTCTTTCAGCACCAGTGGTAGCAGAACATTCCAGGTAACTAGGGCAATAATACCATAGCTCTATGAGCCCTATTTCTGACGCTCTGGATAAGCCCATCTCACCTTGAAGTGGATTTTTTGTCACTGAAAGGTATCTGGACTCCATGAACTCCATGGATTACACCTCTACTGAAGACAGCTCAGAAAGGTAGCTTCTAGGTAGACACCTAGGACTTGGTTCAGTTGCCTAAACATAGTTGCCTAGCACAATCTGAACTGCCCTAGGGCACCTGAGACATCTGCTTAGGGCTCTCATAGTGCCTATGGAAGACCTACGTCTTTTTGCGTAGGCAGTCAGAGGTCAGGTGGGATATCCTGGACCATCTCAAACGGCAAAAAGCATCTCTGCTGAGACAACTGAAATGAGCCCTTCCTTCAGACACCTACATTTAGACACCTGGAAGCTGAAACCCACTCTGGCTTCTTCATGGAGATCCATACAAAATACATGGAGAAAATGTAATAACAAAAATTAGCAGTATAGTTGTCTGGAATTGGCATCTGTGTCAACAATCGCAGCAGAAGATGAAATAGTAAAGCAGGATTTGCCATCGTCCTTGTTGCTCTGGGAAGCTGTTCATATAATTCAATTTTTTTCCCTATAAAAGTAGCTGAGCTGATTTTGATCTATACTCTCTGTCCTGTGGCTCACTGAGACTTTGAAAATTTATGAAAACCAAAGACCTAGGCTGTGCTGCAGATTTTTAAATTACTTTTTACAAAATGTAAAAACACATTTATCTTTGAGCTTCCATCAGTATGCTGTTGGATTGTGTACAAGGTCTTACAATTATATCCAAGGACCTGACATTGATACCTTTCTTTTTCCAGGTGGAGCTGAGCAAAAGTGATCAGACATGTATTGCTTTGACCAAAGAAAGAAGATTCAAGTAATTTTTGGTATTTCTTGGGTTCATGTAGATGTTAGTACACTGTTTTATGTACAAAATCCTGTAAAATAATAATTCAGGGAGATAAAAATGGGTTTCAGTAAATGTTTTTTAGGAAAAAAGTTTTGAGTCAGCTTGCAGGTGGAATAAAAATATTGATTCTCACTGTTCTAATTTATTCTGGAGAAATTTGTAAAGGTTACACACACAGAAATCCAACCTGTTGTGAACCTATGGATGGATTGTTAACAGTCATTACAAGTACTAAAGGTGTGGAAAAATTAAAGCCCAGAGATATTAACACGATTGCAAAAATGGGTAAGAGTTACTGTCTTTTCTGTGCTTCTGCTCTGCTTTCTTTGGTCCTCTTCTGCTTTCCCAGGAGTGCCAAGAAGATGAATGTGTCTTCCTTTACCAGTTACTACTACTGCTGCTTCAGTGGTTTAGGGCATGCTCTGTGTGTGAACTGCTTTAGTCTCTTCTACTCTCCATCTCACCCACTGAAGTATCATCAGTGAGATGTGAACTCAGTAAGCTCAGGTTCTCATATGAAGCAGGCAAACTGAAAATGGGATAAAGGAAAGACAGAAACCCATGTGAAAGAGAAGATACGGGGCCAGAAAATGGGATAGAAAAGGAGGAAGGACTGTGGAGGTGACAGTTTGGAGCACATCAGGCTTTGGCTCATACACAGTATCTGATATTTTCTCTATTTGAGACTGTGAACAATGCAAGAGATAAAAAGATGATATATTTGTTTTTTGAATTCCTTGTCCAACTTGTTTTATATCTTTGTAGAACCCACTATGGTTCTTAAATACTTGGCACATAAGAGTAAGTAATAAAGCCATTCTCCTCCAAAAAATCAGCTGCTCTTTTGAGTGGGGCTTTATCTTGATACCCACAGTTATAGGGTTCTGCATCTACAATTCCTCCAGGAGATATCCCTACCATATATGATATGGTAGAAGTGCAATGCAGAGCATCATATTACAAAACACTTCATGTCACCTTCTGCATCCAGACTGCTGTACAGGCTGTGTGACAATCTTTAGATCTCAGTGAATCACACAGCTTGGACTTGTGTCTCCCTGTTTGAAGTCATTCTCCACTTAGTGAACCATTTTTGGTCTGCAGTGGTTTTGAGGTTTGTTGGTAATATTCATAACATTGCCTCTGTTCCCTAAATGGTTATTTTATTGAAACTAACCTACTCAGAACAAAAGAAGCTTGTAAGAATTGCTTACACAACTCGGAAGTGTCATTGGCGTTAGCATATCAGCATTAGCTCTGGGTGCTTTCCAGACATACAAGAGGAGATGGGATTTGTTCCACAATTGTTATTTACGTGCAAGAATTTTTGGTCTTTTCAGTCATCCTGCCTCCTACCTCTTCACCTCCTCCATGTTTTCTGCCTCCCTGTTTCCATTCCTCTCCCTTCTCTCAGATCCTGGGTTTAGAGAAGCTCTGTTCCCAACAGCTGGCTAGTGAAAGGACCTTAGCACTATAGAGACTATTCCTCTCTCTGCCCAGAATCAGCTCATGAATTTGATAAGAACTGAAGTCTCACCATCTCGAGGAAAACTGATACCCCATGGCCCTTCTTCATGTTAGCTCTTTCAGCCAGAGGCCAGAATCAACCGTGGGTTTGCGTGAGAAGGACTGTCTGCTGTTAAAGTGATCTCTGACTAAACAGAGTTGGGATACATATTTAAACTGATCCTGATTTCCACAAAGACTCATTTAGGTCAGGATGGTAGCAAAAAATGTATATCCAAACACATCTCAGATGGTGATTTGAAATCCAAATCAAAGCTCAGACTTTCCCCAGATTCAGAAAAATCATGCTTGGCATTTGAGTTAGGTCCAGAGTAAAAAGTAGTTGCAGTTGTTGGGTTTGGAGCTTGTACTATATCTGGGCTGATAAGATGTTGGGGATGCAATTCAGTGAGATATTCCATTGCCAAAATGTAACTATATTTATGAATACTACGAAAACAAAGGGTAAATTATATCAAAATATGGTGTTAGTCAGGAGTAGAAAAACTTACAGACATTTCAGCTCCAAAGACTTTGCTCAGTTTTTACTATCTTAGGTAAATATAGACTGAATAGTTATTTTAGGCTGATCCACTGCTGCTTTCACTGGAAGTAGACAAATCTTCTTGGAAGACTAATTTTATGCATTCAACATTGAAAATTTTGACATGCATATGGATGTCAAGACCAGAACTGTGGGAATTAGATTTTGTAGTAATTCTTGTAGTAATTATTATTAATATTATTATTACCATTTTTAAAAATAATCTCTGTGCACTACTTCAACTCTTTATGAGTTTCTTATATACCTGGAATTCTTAGTTAGGTAGGGAGGATCGTAATGTATTGTTGATTTCTCAGCAGACCTTCCCAGAGCTGTCAAAAGGGTGATGACTGACACAGTGAGACTCTTAGAGTGGATCTATAGGCCTATCTATGGAAAGAACTTCAGGAAAATCAAGGTAAATTCATTAAAGGACTGAGCACAGTAAATGATGAGAAGGTGCTTTAATACCCCATGACAATTGCCTTAATCAGTACTCATTGGTCTTAAACTGCTGCTTCTCTGAGGATGATTAAGAAAAGTGTGTGAGGCTACTCTAACTCTGTTAGGCCACACTCCATCCAGCTGTCTAAAGTAAATAACGCTGCCTGTGTACCTCATCTTAACTTTTCGTGGTGTCTTTGAATAAGCAAGCCATACTCACCCTATTCACAGGACTTCAAATGATTTTGTTGGTTTTAATCTCTAAAATATATGGGAGGGTTGGAATGGCATCTTGGCTGGTTTTTCATTCCCTGATTCTGCAAGCTGTCCTTTCAGACCTCCACTCAGGTGAGTAGTCCTGCTGCTGAGACTAAAGTTGTGCAAGTGCAAATTTGCTGAAAAATATGGTACCCTGTCTTGCAATGAATGGGAGGTTAGAAAGAACAAGGATTTGTCTAAAACATGCTGAAAACTTGGCTATGTGCTAAAGTACTGGGTCATCAAACATTTTTTAAAATCCTGTAAATACAAGAATAAATTGTGTGTTCCTCAATAAAAACCTTAACTCTGCAGATTGTTCTTATTTATGATGAAGAACTGCTTTACAGTGTGCAAGAAGAATGTCAACAGGATTGTCAGGAAGGATTGACAACAGAACATCAAGGAAAGTGATATTAAGCAGTATTCAAACTGTTCTACCTTCCCTTTTGCTACGGAAATGTAAACATATAACCATACATGTATATCAATACATCTGTAAATATGTGCACAGCCCCATACATCTCAAAGTGCTACTGCAAGAATTTCTGAGATTTTTGATTCAGTTCATTATTTTCAGGATTTTGAGTGTTCTTATATAAATATCATCTAAGGGCAAAGCGAAACTGTGTAAACACTTGAATGTGTCAGCCATGTCTGTTCTAATCATGCATTTGGGTTAATCAATCAGATAAATAATTGTGCATGTGTTTTCAGATGTCTTCTTGCTCTTGACAGATTGATTTGTATGATAAAATGAATGGGGAGGAGAAGGACTTTTATAGATCTGTATTTTTGAAAAGTACTAGGAATTAGTACCCACAATTCTGTTTAAAAGTGAAAAAGGAAATGACACAAGAAGAGTGAGCTGAGCTTACACATAAGCACTTTGATCCGAAGATTGGGAGCAAGGAAGAGGAGAAACATCCTGAAAATAAAAAATGGCTTAAAAGCCCCACCAGTTGTGAGAAAGACAGCACTCATCTCAGCTCTTCTTTTTATGGTTCTCTAAACTCTTTTCAACTATGAGAAATGTTTTTCTGTATGAATAAAATATCATCAATTTTAACATCTGAGTTAGCATAAAAGAGACATTTTTGTTACCAAACCTTCCAGGATATTTCTTTGAAGGAGTAGCTCACCTTGCTTCAAGCACAGATTTACATAAAAAGGCTTTCCCGTCTCCGTGGCTTCTAGCTGCATCCATGCATGAAGGTATTTCTTACTGTGCTTGGCCATCACCTTCTGACCTTGCTTTGTGAGAAAGAGAGAGCTGTTGGCCACCTTCAGGAGCCCTTTCTCCTCGAGGCAAGTCCACTTGACTGCCTGGGGACAATCAATGATGATGCTGCGAGATGACAGGGCAGAGCGTGTAAAGATGCTCAGGCACTTGGCAGATTTCACATGGAGGAGCCTGTCATCTGCCATCCACTGCCACTGCTGGTTGAGGTTGGTCATATTGCACGTTTCCATAATGACTCCTCTCCTTTCTGAAAGACACTGCTGTTTCTGGACATGGATAATCAGAAACCCTTCTGGAAGAGGAAAATTCCACAAAAATACAATAGGTTACACATGGTTATTTAACTAAAAGCAAATTTTTGATGCTTTAAAAT
This sequence comes from Bucorvus abyssinicus, assembly GCA_009769605.1. NCBI lineage: Eukaryota > Metazoa > Chordata > Aves > Bucerotiformes > Bucorvidae > Bucorvus > Bucorvus abyssinicus. The sequence continues at coordinate 38,959,043 of CM020025.1, forward strand.
TCATCAGCAAATAAATCTCTCTTTCCACTTCCTATGTGTTGATGTTGAACCTATTTAAAAAAAACCCAAACACACAACCCACATGATGCAAGTGCTGGTAATGTAAAGAGTGAGAATGCAAAAAGCAAGCTATTGTGGCAAAGGTCACCTTGACCTTCATTATATATAAAAATGAAGAAAAAATTAAACTAGATATAAAAGAAATCCAAGCACTATTAACTTTAAATACCAATTCTAAATACCCTGAAAGCATACAGACATCTACATGAGCTCTCAGTCTTGTTTTCAGTTTTGACAGTGTTTTTACTATATAATTTACTGCCTGGAAATTGTTTTAGTAAAACTCATACTGTTTCTGAAGAAAACTTGTAAGAGGACAGTCACAGATCTGTGTCTTTCAGTGCCTGTGCTGTTACAGGAATGGAGGCTCTTTACTCATAGGAAGTACCTCTATTTTACTGGATTTACTCCAGCGTTTCTAGCTGTTAGTTTTGTGACCATCCTAATTCACATTAGATTAGCATTTTGTGCCACCACACTTAAAGATCAACACCGAACACTCAAATGAAGAGAACTAACTGCATTCATCGAAAATCCCCAAAGTTACTAATGCAAAACCCATACTTGTTACAGAACACAGGACTGGTTATTTCAAAGGCAGCCTCCCTGCCACATCTTGTTTAGGTTTTTCTCTTCTAGAAATCTAATTTACTCATTTCCAGCCTCATTACTTACAAAGTGCTAAACGCAACACGTGTATTTAATTCCCTTGGTTGAGGTTTGTCATCTCCCTCTTTTTACAGACCTGGGTATTTTCTAACTAAGCATCACAGAAAACTCCTGGCTCTGGAAGTTTCACAAAGTAGGAATAAAAAATAGGAATCTCCCCTTCAAAGATCTTATCCCAAAACTCAGCTCCTGGATTGTCTAGCAGGAGATGTTAAAAAAAAGAAGAGGTATCTCCAGCATAGAAGGAGACAGTTTATTTTCCTTTGGAAAGAAATCTAAACAGAACGGACTGTGTTGGCCCTGCCCCCATTCCTCTTTTATAAACCCCAGTGAAGAAGTGACCCGTTTTTTGAAGTCATCAGCTGCACCGGAGGGCTCTGCTCAGTGGCAGAAAGAGCAACACGGCTGAGGGGAAGCGGGGAGAGACACTTACCTGAGATTGTCAAGGCAAGACAGGTAGAAACCAGGACGTGAAATAAAGAATCCATTTTCCCTCTAGCAACTCCCCATGCTTCTCTTAAAAAAACCCACCTCAGATAAGTGAAGCGAAGGCTAGGAAGGAAATGTGCCTTCACAGGGGGAAAAAGTCAGTGACGAGCACTTCCTTCTATTCAATTGTTTTGGGGAGTTTTACACCACTTTGTCCTTTTGTATGATTCTTCAGAGTTTACTAGTTGCTTTATTTTGGAAAAATACAAGCAAAAGAGAGCGAGCTTTTCAAACACCTGGGAAACTAAAAGCAATGATATTTAACCTCTTTAAAAGAAAAGGGATTGTATTTTTGTGTAATTTGTTGTCTGTGAAACACTACAAGTCTGCAGGTGATCTGGGTGGTGCTGAATAAGTATATACGGTATTATCCAGGGAACAAACACAGAGTTTTTGTAACTATACATAATCAAGAAAAAAAATCTTGATATTGACAATTCTAGGTCCACAAGTTCCAAAAGCCAAGTGGAGGCGGGGGAGAAAAGGGGATGAGGAGAAGGCAAAGCTCTGAGGTCTGCACCAGGTCTTACACAAACTCTCCCTGAGGAATCAAGTGATGCTGGTTTTGCCTTCCCATCAGGTGATCCACCTTGCGCCATGTCAGTGGGAGTTGCCTGCGTCCTCTGGATTGGTTTTCCAGTGGTCTGAAGCCATGGTGGAGGCTGACCAAATTGTACTGGGCTGTGCCTGTTTATGGGGGTACAAGAGTGTGTGGTGCATTAACTACTCTAGGCAAGAATAAAGACTTCAGTAAACATTTTATATCAAGTGTAATTTATTAGCAGTATGAAGCAAAGTCAACGTCACTGCATTAAAAACTCATTATACCCTGTAAAGAGACCTCCCAGTGCTGTAAGTCATAATGCCAACCTCGCTTTTCTCTTAAAAACAATATCTTACTGAACAGTAAAGGAAACAGTCATAGCAGCATTTTCTTTCTTGTATAACCTGTTGCAGAACAGTCGATATCACTAAGGGCATCTATCTCTTACTGAAAGAGATAGAGCAGATAACATAAGCAAAAAATTCCATATTAATAAAAGACAGACAAATATTTAAAATCCTTACCATTTAATATATGCTACAAAGTTTCTTTTAAAAGTAAAATGACTTACACAATTTACAAATACACTGGATTCAGGTCCATAGCAGAAGCATGTTCTAAGACAATCAATATTATAGGGTAAATACATACACGCTGAATAACAGACATTGTGCTCTGCAACTGCTCTGTAAGACCTACGGTAAATACACATTTAATAGTTAATAGAATGAAGAACATATATTTCCATATAAAATATTAACTGCTTTTGAATATTTTCAAAAACAAGACTTTTAATTTTTTTATTATCTCATCCTCTTTTTTTTTTTTAATCCATAATTGAACACTTGCAATTTTAGCAGCAAGAATATTATGTGGCCAAGAAACAAGCTCACCACATAATCAGTAATAGCACTTTACAGTACAGTTGACAGTCCATTCACAAGACAGTTTGCAAACGTTAAAGCATTTATACACTTGATAAACATTTCTTCTGTAGAAGTTCCAATGTCCATCCGACTGCAGCAGTAACACATACATACATTCCATACGGCAGATATCAGTATCACAGAATTAAACCCACCTTTAGATATATACGCGAAATCCATGTGTAGTTTCAGTACGGTACCTTCTTTATAAATCATTTTTGGGAAGCTCACAATACATTCATATACAGTAAGGGTCCAGCAATCTCTATACTTTTGTCAAACCGTCCACAATCCTTTCAGAAGTTGGCCTCAGAGCCGCTCTTCCCACTGCAGTAAACTCCTTGAAGAAGCTGCTGGTAGGTAATGAAACAAATTACCTCAAGAGACTGACATTCGATTTTACCCTCCTTGGCTTCACTGGACAGCTTCTGCAGAAAGTCTGCTTTCATACAGACTCAGTGCATGGTGCACGAATTCATACTGTTCGCTGGTCTGAACCATTCCGCCCCTGAAAAGGAAACACATTGGAATGAAATCTTATTTCTTAAGAATGCAACGATCTCCAGCCCCTGCCAACCCATGACCACCAGATAACACAAGCACTTTTCTCAATTTTTGACTTAGAGTTTGCTTGAGCAAGTGGGAGATTTGCCTGAGCAGAAATACTTTCTTCATAACTTGCGCCATCCAGCACATGCCCAGCATAAACCACCATTCCCGATTCTGTCATGGCAAGAACCAGAGAGGAAAACACCTAGCATATACACTGTTAAAACCTACATTTCAAATTCAACACATTCAAAGCAAATTTTGCTCAGTCTCTTGGGCAAGGAAGGTCAGATACATGGACACAGCAACACTACTGATGGAGCAGTAGCAAGGGAGCAGTTAGAATCTGGCCTTTCATTTTTGTCCTTTGCTAAAAATGTAACCTTTGGTGACCCTCAGATCGCCTGTGCAGAGAACAGCTCTTCCTGTCCTCTTTCTAAACGCCTACAATGCATCCTGTCTGAACAACAGCCACCTAAGAAATTTTACAGCAGTGACTCATTTCAGCACCAACAATACAAAAGAGTTTAACTTGACCATAAAAAGGACTAGTTACAGCCAGCTTGGACTAGATGCCTACATTTAATACATTCACCTGATACAATCCCTTTTTCAGGTCTAAGTAGGAGGATCGAATCCCACACCTGCAATGCCAATTGCAGTGTGGTAGGAAGGGGACGATGTCCTACAGAAGGTAGGTGTGATATTCAGTAAGAGTGGTACCAGTCAGCTCTGAAATTAAACTGAGCCTCTTTATGACAGTACTGAGGTCTTCCAGCTCTCACTTCTCATGGAGTGAAGCCTCAAGTTTACTTAATTCCTCTTTTACTATCTTGTCTACCACGGTACTCAAGGCTACCGACTCTGCTTCTAGAACAAAGTCCTCAGTTCATCCTCAGCATACCCTGGAGCAGCTAGTTACCTTTGGGGGGATGAAATGTCTTTCTTAGTGGGAAGGAAGACATTAAGATGTGTATTGTATTTGGCTTCAGCTAGATCTTCATTGAAACAATCAAATTTATCAGGGATTGTGTCTAGAGCAATGTCGAAGCCAGGCATCCCACAGCAGAAGGTCTGACAAACCTCCATGTGATCCCTTCAGGCACCCTAGCAACAAAAGGGTCTACTGATATACAAAGCTATATGAAAAATGGTAAAACTGCCTCAACAAGTACTGTCCTTTAGTATTAGAGAATGCTACCTACAACCATAAGATCCTTTTATTTTCCGCAGTGCTACTGGATGGTTAAACGGCTGCAGCAGGAAAAACATAATTAAAATAATACCTACTTCTTTAAGCAAGCGACCAGCTGTCTGTGCTCCTCCAGTGAGGTCAGGCAACTGTAGAACATCTTTTAGTGAGCTGCATGTCTATTATGATATGCTATTCCTAGAAGTTAAATCACAGGCCCTTAAACGGTCCCATCCGGTGCAAAATGCAGCAGCCTCTTAGCTTTGCCAACAAAGACATCCACAAATTCATAACTCTTGGCTGCCTGCTGCCTTCAGCTGCTCTTCTCTGAGCCTGTCCCCTGCCTGGAGATCCAGCAAGAGTCTAAAGGTGATGGGAGGGCTTTGCTCTGGTCCTCTGTGCTTCCTTCCTCCTCACTGCTGCGTCCTGCCCTGCCCATGCAACCCCTTCCCAACCAGCTTCCCTCCCTGTCTCCCTCATCAATGCTCTTCCAAGGTGTTCTTTAAGGGAGTGCGTTTCCCACATTAGATCAGCTATGTGGAAGGGGTGAAGGAAGGGAACATATTCAGGGAGAAGGACTTGGCAGGAGGGGCAGTACTGGCTCCACTAGGCTATTTGTGGGGGTGATCCTTGCTTCTTCCTCTTCAGTGTTGGAGTGACATACAAAATCCCCAAGAAGGCACGTATAAGAATGGCTAGGGTGAACCCAGCACTACCATGTTTGTCCTGTGTTAGCCAGCATAACTGATGTGTTATGATGCTTCTGAACCCTGTATGGGCAAACCAATGCGCATCCCTGTCAGCTTAGAAGCATCTGAGTCTTACGCAGAGGTTCAGACAACTTGGCCTTGTCAGTGCTATTATATATGGGATTCACAGAACCATAGCATCACAGTTAACTGTCCTTTCCAACACAAACCATTCTGTGACTCTGGTTTGGGTTGGAAGGGACATTTAATAATAATCTAGTTCCAACCCTCCTGCCATGGTCAGGGACATCTTTCACTAGACCAGGTTGCTCAAAGCCCCATCCAACCTGGCCTTGAACACTGCCAGGGATGGGGCACCCACAACTTCTCTGGGCAACCTGTTCCAGTGTCTCATGACTCTCACAGTAAAGCATCTCTTCCTAGTATCTAATCTAAATCTACCCTCTTTCAGTGTAAAACCATTACCCCTCATCCAACCACTACACTCCCTGATGAAGAGTCCCTCCCCATCTTTCCTGTAGGCCCCCTTTAAGAACTGGAAGGCTGCTATAATGTCTCCCTACGGCCTTCTCTTCATCAGGCTGAACAATCCCAACTCTCTCAGTGTGTTCTCACAGGGGAGGTGCTCCAGCCCCTGATTTTCTTTGTGCCCCTCCTCTGGACCTGCTCAAGCAGGCCCATGTCTTTCTTGTACTGGGGACCCCAGAGCTGGACACAGTACTCCAGGTGGGGTCTCACAAGAGCAGAGGTCCCTTGACCTGCTGGCCCCAGTTCCTCTTATGCAGCCCAGGATACAATTGGCTTTCTGGGCTGCAAGTGCACATTGCTGGCTCATGTCCAATTTTTCACCTACCAATATCCCCAAGTCCTTCTCCCCTTTGTCCTTGTGCAGGCACACATTTAATAGCAAGGAATTATTTAGTGACCCTAAGACATCAGTTTGTGCGAAAGGCTGCATGGAAGAGTGTTTCAGGAGGAAATCTGCTTAAGGAGGGAGGTTTCCTCTCCTGTGTCCCTAGTGCCCAGAAGGGATGTACCCACAGCTATGGCACCTCTGGGTCTGCAGCCTTCGTCCTCCGCCAGCCCACACTGCCAGCTCCTCTGTGAGCTGCTGGGCTTGCTGCTTCTTTGGAAGTCTCTGGGGCAGTGCTCGGAAGAAACAGCCCGTGGTATCCTGCAGGCTTGGGTACTGTGACCTGCGCTGCCTGGGCAGCCATGGGAGAGGGAAGGGTGCTGTACCCTGCCCTCTGGCTTGCTGCTAGCGCAGCTGGATGCAGTCTACTCCAGAATGAATGTGATGCAGGGCTTGGGCTTTTTTTTTTTTTAACCTGAGGCGATTAGTCAAAACACTTAAACAATGAATTGACGCACACTGGAAACTCTTTTCATCCTGTCTGAGGAGCCAAGAGCAAAGTTATCGGATGTCATTTCAAGAATGTGCCTTTAAGGTGAAGAATGTGCAGTTTCTCGATATCACAGTAAGTCTTGAAGATGCCTCACATCAAACATTTCCTGTTTCTGTTGTAAAACATAAAAGATGAACTGGGAAAAAAAGTAAGCTGAGCAGGCCTCTGGGTCTGTCTTTCTATGAATCCACACAGAGCATGGCTGTGTACCTGACATACCTAGGAACAGCTCTCTCCTGTCTCATTCCCTGTTGGAGCTCTGTTTAAACTATGTTTCCGGAGGGGCTATACAGGCAGTTAATTAAACTAATTAATTTTTCAGCCTAACTTTTTGCCACCATCTGCAGTTTGTCTGGATGCTTGTTTGGTTCTCCCTGAGTGTGCTGGGTGGGCAATGGGAATGTTTTGGTAAATCACCACAGCACCACTGAGAGTCCCTCAAGCGCAGCTCTTTTCTCCTATTGCTTGATTCACTTTGGTAGAAACGGGGCCACGGACCTGTGTGACAAAAAGTTCACACCCAAGTAGATACCATAGACTGTGTTCATTCCATCAGTAGGTCTGTGTTTGGATGGTGCAGCTCTGACCATGAGCAAGCTTGGCTAGGAACTAGTGGAGATGAGGTATGAGTGAATGAAATAGTCAGCGTACTTCTTAGGCAGGTTTCTGGCTCTCAGGTGGTCAGATAAAATCATTCTTTTCTGCTGAACTCTCTTTTTTTTCTGTTTTGTGAAGGCACTCTGATATACAAAGAATAAATTGGAGCTCAGCTGCTGGTCAGCATCATGAGTAAGACAGCCTCATCACTGTTCCTGCTCTGCTCCTGGTTGTACCCCATTACTAAAGTTGGCCACACTGGTAACTGAAGTGCAACACAGCTATGGCCAGAGCCTGCTGCTGAAGCCAAGTCTAGTGGGACATTTTCATTTTGCCAGCTTTGCGCCACATATAACGACCCTATCTCACACGCCACCTTCCAATTACCACCACGTTAGGACTGGATCGTCAAGAGAAGCTGGTCTCATTGAGCTTTGTCTATGTGACAATGACACTTGGTCACTTTATGAACCCATGATCTGGTTGGGCAGGCAGTGGTTACTGTAGTCTTAGGGGATGCTAAGCTCTGACTTAGTAATCTGTGCTATAAACTGACTGCCAGGTGAGTGAGATCCATTTTGCAATGTGGCCAATTGGAAAAAGAAGAGAAAAACAGGCTTTGGTTATTGAGTTTTGCCCAGAAAAATGTCCTTAAAAATTAAACACAGATATACTTTTTGTCTTGGGTAATATCTGAGCATATGAAGAGCTGAGGCACCTTAAGCAAGATTTCTGGAGTCTATATAATCTGAAACTTGAAAAAATACAGAAATTCACAACTCACAAGACTAAACAATTTTTATAATAGGCTTTGTGTCACTGAGATTGTTGTTATAAATGTTTATATTTGGGTCAGATTTCTATTCTCTTTCCAACTTTATCTAGGATACTAATACATATAATAAAGTTCATTAGTCACTTGATTAAAGTGTGTTGTCAGTTGTAACACTGAAAATTTGGATTATTTTTTCTACAGCTGAAATAATGACATAAAAAATTATGTATCTGAGACCAGAGTTTGCTTCTACTTTTCTACAATGGAGTGTAAAGGCAATAAGAAAAAGGTTATCTTGTAACAGAAGTACTAAAATAGGGGAGAACGCTACAAATCTTTGTCAGTAAGATGAACAGATAATCGGAATGGAGTGTTGGAAATTTGGAGCTGATGATTTAAAACAGAGTAAGACATTTTCCCTCAGTTCTTCCACCTTTTTTGTTCTTGAGATTTTTAGTCAAGAACTGCCCTTGGAGAGTTTTACACTCCAGGTGGCTCTTGTTGCCCTGTATGGATCACATTACTATCTCTAGTATGATGAAGGCGCATGGGAGGGAAAGGCAGAGGAGATGATTCATAAACATGGTCAACTATATGGATTTTGGTTCTTGTGCAGTTCATGGTTCCAGTACCTTTTGGAGCTCTTCAGAACACAAAAATCCTGTATTGTCCCTTTGACCTAAGCATTTGCACCCTTATGGGTTGTTTCCATTTAAAGAAGAAATGCATGTTAAGATACTTACAAGGCGCTTATATGACCTGGTACCTAGAGGAGGAGAGGAATGAGACTTCTCTATTCTCAGTGCAGCCCTGTTTATTTACTTTATACAAAATCCTGTTTCCCTCAGCAGAATAAGAAAGAAAAGTACAACCAAACCAGCAGCTTCCATTGTGCACAATAACCACATCCTCCTTTTCAACACAAATCTCTCTTCAGCCATGGTTTCAGAAAACAAAGCACTCCGCAACAATGCTGGCTTACAGTGTTCCTGCTCCCAAGCTGTGAATTCAATCAGGGAATTGATCTGACTTAAGAAAATTCTGCAACAAATGCCTTGCTATTTTCTTAATCTGGGTGAGTTTGCCAACACAATTCACAAGGTCCCCCAGCACAGCTGAGGGAATAGAAACAGCACCACATTTGGCTCTCTCCGCTGCATACACACTGAGTGAGTCTGGATGTCCCAGTTAATCCAGGCTCAAAGACAATCCCTTGCCTCCAGATTGCCCTGTGTCTCTTGTGTTCTAGTGGGATGCTGCTGACAGCAGAAGGCTTCAGGAGGGGAAAAGAGGAGCGCCAAGTGCCCAGCAACCGCAAGGTTGCCAACACAAAAGAATTTAATTCAGTGAAATCTCACATAGTTTCACCCGGAAAACAATATTCATTATTCAGTATCTAAATACAAATGTTACTTTGAATATTCAGCTAATGCCGTTCTAAGGGTTGGCAAAAGTGATGCAACCATTTCATGTAAAGCAACATTCAACTGTGAAAAGGTTTTCAGAACCTGAACTATTACTGAATCATTTCAGGAATGATTTCAGACTAACTTCGGAATCATTGACTGATCTATGGTTCTTCTGGAACTCACCGATCTACTCGAAGCTGGCAGACAATGCTCAATGCATCTACTACTCCCTCTTCCTTCAACTGCTGACAACCAATGGCCGTGGCAATAAAACATCCAGTTCTTCCTATACCAGCACTGAAAAGAAAGAAAAAATTAATAGAGGAATGGAGTTCACAGATCAAAGGAGTTAAGTGAAAAACGCTAAATAGATAGGAAAACACTAAAAATATGGAACATGGAATTGCTAGAACCCACAGTTCCTGGGTGCTTGACTAGCAAGGGTAACTTCTCAGCTCACATTCTTAGAGAGAAATGAAGGGGTGCACTGTTCCAGCAGTCCAGATGTGTGGGTAATTTGTAAGGCTTACACATTTCCAGTTTGCCCACAAGTATGGTGAGAAAAACAATCTCCATTAGCATGACAAAGTCCAAATATTCTTTGGCACAGTCCAAGAAAATGATGGAGATATGCACTAAGATGGGAGAAAAACCACCTAAAAGCAAAAATCAGCAGGGCTTTATGTTCTGCTAACCATACCTCTAACTATGAAGGTAAAAAGAACCTAGAACAATGCTGATGAAGTTAACGTCCTCTCCTGTGATTCTGCAGGAGGGAGAAGGATTTGGTGCTGTAACTCTCCAGGTTTTCTTAATGCCTGCTTGGAAACAGCCATTTTGGTATTATTTTCACTCCCTGGGCCTCCAGCACTTTTGAGAATCTCTGCCCCACTCTGTTTCTTGCTTAAGTAATGCAGAATTCAGTGCAGCTCATCCCTGTCATGCCTCATGGCAGGAAAATGTGAGGAAAATAGTTACAACATGGAGTCAGGGGTCCAGGTCTCCGTGCCTGGCTTTATAGTAACTACTTAGCCATTTCGTGCCTTTTTTTCTTCATCTCTGCAATGTGTATGAATGCTACCTGCCTAATATGAGCACTGCAACAGTTATTTAAATTAATGCCAGGAAGAATCTCAGATGGAAGCTTCGTATACCTGACTGCAAAGTGTTACCAGAAGTCTGTCCCTTTGCTACAGCTGAAACAAATCACAGTCTGCTCACCACAGAATGAAAGATAGGAGTGCTTTAGAGACTCAAGAGCCCTCCCATCTGGCAGTAAAAATTTTCAAGACAACTCAATGTTAAATATATGTTAAATATATAAATAAATATATAAGGATGTCTAAGCCAACCTATAAGGGGATAATGAGAAGTAAAACTGGCAGCATAAGAAAGGATCATGTGAGACGAAGATCCTGAGTTGACAGCCTGTCTCCTTGGACATCAATATCTATGGAATAAATGTGTCCAAAAGGAGAAGGAAAGCCATATAAAGAGGGATTTGGAGAAAGCAATCTAATGCATACCTTGTTCTCTTCCTCAAATATTTTGAAAACTTTGAAAGTGGGGCTAAGAACTTTAAACAATTCAGATCTATGTGAACTTGGCTATAATAAAGGGTTCTTTTTTTCCTTTCTTTGTTGTGGATTAAGTGTTCTTGGACAAGTTTTTAATATGTACTAAACTATGCATTAAACAAAGACCAGGGTTTTCTAATGTAGTTTCTTCTTCAGTTCAGATGTGCTGATCCTCTTTTATTATATAGCTTTATTTCAAACAATGCAAGATAAAAATCACATCTTCACTTGCCTGACGTATCTTTCTTAGTATATCCAGAAAATATGGAGAGCTACTCTCTTTGAAGTATTTCCAGGCACACAAACATGGTGTGTATATATATATGTTTCTATTATATATTTCTATTTTTCCCTTCTTTTTTAGGAGTTTAAGGTGTAGTAGCTCATTCGTAACAACTGTGGTCTGTTAATTGGGATTGTGGAATGTTGGACGGTTATGATTTTGGGATTAGGAGTTGCAGGCAGTATACTTTTTATAGAACATGTTCATGCACTAGCTGATGAGGAAAGAAAAGCAAAAATTTCCAGTAATAACTGTAACAGTGTCAAGTTTCTGAGCATGAAAATTTTATCCCGTATTCGCATTTGAAAAGCTATTACAAGTCCTCCAATATGCCAAATTGCTGGTTCTTCTGGGAAGTAGAAAATAGCATTGTGGTCCAGATTCTCGGTTAACTTGGTTTCACTGTCTAAATAAGACTAAATTAATTTTACATTTGCAGAATATAATTCTGTATTCTAATTCTTCCTTATTGATTCAATTTAAATAAAAAGTCTTTTCACTCTATATTTGAAATTTCTCAGTTAAAACTTGTATTGGATCCCAAGCCATTTAGTTGCCATTAAACAAACTTATTTTTATGTACTGACTACACATCCAAAGGACAGATTAAGGAGATATTTTCTATATTTACCACACGCTTTCAATGAGTGACATGAGAGAGGAAACATACAACTTTGCAGTGAATACCACTATAAAGATGAGTCAGAATTTAGAAGTTGTTGTGTGTGATCAGATCTGCTGATTTCAAGGACCAAAACAAACGTTTACTCTTTTTCCTCTTTTTTTTGTAGCCCATAGTGTGGATAGGCATCCACAGATTTGTGGATTGTTTAGGGAAACTACAATTCCTCATAAAATCCAGCTGCATAAAATTTGGGAAAGTTTCTTATTCATCACATTCTAGTTTTGAAGAATGATGGGTGGTTCAAATCTGGCTTCCGTTTGTCTAAATCTCCTAAATATAGAGTTGAAAAGAAGTGGTTCGAGAAAAACAGTTCAGTTTTGAAATACTTCTAGGAAAAAAAAGTACTATTCTAACCATAAGAGATGTATCATCACAGTTATGAGACAAAACAAGTAAGGAAACACTGATTTAATTTGGTTTTTTTCTGTTTTGCTTCACCTACTTCTTTCCACCAATATAACAAATCCAAACAAATTCCTACTACTTAAACTGCAACATGGGGTGACGAATTAATACAAAGCAATAAAATAGAATTTAGTTAGCATTATTAGAAGGACATTCTCTGTTTCATTTCAATTTGTGTGAATAACACTCTGCTCTTGAGTATCAAACCAACTGCCTTTGTGAAAACATTCACTAATTTTAGTACTGATGCATTTTTACCTCCAGATTTGTACCTGCTGTTCAAAATCAACTTGCTTTACAACATTTTAGCCAACCAGTCACAGGGCACTGCATTTGACTTAGGGATGTAACTATGCAGCAAGACTAAAAAAAAAGCTAATCATGAATAAGAAAGAGAAGTAAAATAATATTTCCAGCGGGTCTTTCAAAACCAGAGTTCATTAGCAGAAATGGAGAATAGCTCAGAAACAATTTGCTAGGAAAAAGGGAATTCTCTCCACAACTCAAATCTTCAAATATGAACCGAAAAAAAAGATCTGGGGAATTTTACTCTTCCCCAAATACGTTCTTTGTTTCGGAGGAGGGCTGTTTGACGTGCTCAGCTGTGGCCTCGCTTTGGGCAGCACAGCGATTTACCTGCAGTGCACAATGACAGGCCCTCTGCCTGGTGATTCCACCCTGTCCTCTTCTACATCCAGCATGAGCTGCAGCAGAGGCTGAGCGCTGTCGGGGGTTTTGTGGTCCGGCCAGGATGTGTACCAGTAGTGTTTCACGCTCCGGGACTGACTCCCTTGCTGAAAATAACATGAAGATTTTATAGGCACGCTTGTGGTAAGCAATTCTTCGCATTTCTCTCAATGTTATGGTAAAAAGACAGTAAAAATGTTGAGAGAGATTTAACAATCTTTTTTCATTAGTCTCAGAGGATGCAATTGCAGAGAACAGGCATGCTTCCAGAAACCCAGTTGTAAGAAGGGTTTGTGTACCTGAAAACTTAGCTGTTTTCCCAGCTATGTGAGTTGTGTTCTGTCCATCTGACTACTGACTTACTGACTGTTGTCAGCTGGGAACTGTCAGAGGTCTGAGTGAGATCAGCAATAAGGTCTAGAGAGATCAGCTTGATTGAGGCTTCTGAATCTCTAAATTATTATGCATTTTTGCTACCTTTTAAGAACATTATCATAAGGATCCGATACTAAAATTACAAGAGTATTTGAGTTAAAGGTCTAGAAGGACTGCCCTTCTAGATTAATCAAACATCCCAGTTTGTCCAGTTATTCTCTCCAACAGAGTCTGCTCCACTTACTTCAAAAAGCAAAGGGGCTACATAAGGGGCAGAGTAATCTGTTGGGCAATATGACTTCTGCCCACTCCCCACTGCCTGGGCTGAAGTACCAAACAAATTTTCCCAATTCATTATTTATTGTAAAGCTCCGTCAGTAGTAGCAGATGATGCAATCCAATAGCACATAAGTGTAATATGGGGAGTAGTTTTGCAGCAGAGCATCTGCCTTATTTTGCACAGTTAATGTTTAGTCCGAAGCACAAAAGCATGAAGCTTTCCTTATGTACTCCTTATATTTTTAGCTTCTTAAATGGGCTACAGATGCACTCAGCTCACAACATGAGCAGCGTATCTTTTTCAGAATGATGCTAAGCTGGTTCTTTCATTAAATAAAATCCCTTTACATGGCCTTGGCAATGCTAAAAAGGCCTCAAAGCAAATGTAATTCAAGAGAGTGAAACTTGCACTCTTATTTAAGCCTTTTTTATTGCCAGAGTGATACAAAGCAGCAATACAGTAAGGGTTCCAGCGCTTTTGTCTCAATCATACTTTGCAGCTGTGAGCTTCATAGCTCAGTTACTCCTCCCATAAAAATTTATGTCCTTTAAAAAACCCCACACTTTAACTTAATTTAACATTAAAAAGAATAAAGCATTAGGAACAATGCTTCTCAGATGCAGATTGTTACCTTTATTGTAAGCTGGCGGACAGTATAGTTCTCGCATTCTTGCACACCATTAACGAGGACTTCAACCTTCCCATAGATTCCTCTTTTTTCTGGCCAATAAAGCACGCACTTCTGGAAAGCAAGCATCAGTGTCATCAACAAACTGGATCCTGGAGCCATATTAATATCTCATTTTTACACAGAATATATTTGGAAAGTGCAGATGAATTCAACCGAGGTGTTATTCATGTCAGAAGCATTCCTAAATAAGATATTGCAGGGTTCTTAATGAATGACTTAGGCCTGATTTTCAGGATCTGAGTTTTTCAAATATGGATCCCTACGATGGAACGCTCTGAACAGCTGTTTTTATTCTTAAGAGCTCAATGAAGTTCAGTTAAAGGTATTATTTTTCACATTAAAAATTAAAGATTTTTTCCCTAGAACATTCTTTAATTCATAGAATTTAATTTATAAAGTTTACTCTTTCCAAATGAGATTTCCTTCTGAGCAAGAAATTCAGAATTTCTCCTCTCCTCACAAGATTTTTTATCCTCTTTATGCTCCTGAGCCCTGATATGATAAAGAATGTAAATGTGCCCTTAGATCGTGCTGAATACAATGGGACTTGGTGTGCATGTTAAAGTATTTTGCAGAATCTGAGTTGTTTACTACGTAACTTACTGGAAATGAATGATAAAAAATACATCAGTCTTGCTAGAGCTACGCAAAACTACATACGGAATTCTTAATGAATCAATAGTTTTATACTATTTCAGCAATGTATCTGACAAACATCTACCAAAAAGAACATGAGGAAATAGTATTCACAACAGGAACCATTTTATTTTTCCTCTGCACTAGTTTTCTTATCTTCAGGTAAACTGCAACTTCATATTCATTTTCATTAAAGTATCTCTATAGCCTACCTGAAAGCAAACATCCCTGCTATATAAATATTTCTCTAAAAATAAATGCTTATTACCTTAAGAGTGTAAGGTGTTTGACAGCCACATTTTCTGAAATAATGCTGGCCAATCTGACTTTTTCATTAAATAAAAAAAAAACCAACAACTTAAGAAAACCGTCCTTTCAATATCCAATGCACAGGTATTGCAAAAAAGACTGAGAGAATAGATAGTTCTACAATAATAGGAATCCCAGAAAGAGCTTGTTTTATTTCCTCAAGAACTCTTGCTGAACAAACTGGTATATATTTAGACAGTAGCTTACATTACACAGCAAAACAAAACAATCCCTTTAATATAACTAATTGCCATAAAGCACAACTCCCAGTAAATCCTGCTAAAAATGATCCAGAATAAAAATCAGTGAAATGCAAGTCTTTACCACCAGGTGTGATCTTTAAGCTGCTACTCTACTTGATAACCCAATAGCTGATTGAACCGAATCATCTCTGTTGTATAAATACTTCTCTAAAAATAGATGCTCATTACCTTAGTAGTGTAAGGTGTGTGAAAGCCACATTTTCTGAAATAATGCTGGCCAATTTGACTGGTTTCCTTCAAGTCCTGTCTTTTGCAGAATTACTGGAATATCCTAAATTTGCTGCCTCCCCGAAGACATCAAGAATGGCAATAAAACACTCAGAAATTTGTACGAAAAAGGTGTTCACAAGTTCCACAGTCCCTCCATGTGACACATACAGCTACTATCATCTGCCGGATCTGCAATTCATGCCCCTCCCTGGGAGTGTAGTTTTCAGTGCTAATATGGGAAAAAGAAAAGTCTAAATACACAATTGTACCCTGACAATCAACAATAGTTGAGTCAAGCCCTGTGACTTCTTGATAAATGCGAGCATGCTACGCTTACTACAAAGCCTTCAGGCACTCCAGAAGAGTGTTTTTCTTGACCATTTCCCAGAACTGGAATTGGCAAGTTGCGCTGGGTGGACAATGAAATGGGGCTGTTCATTAAAATAACTTTCATTTAACAGCCTGTCTACGTTTAGTGAGATACAATGGACTATTTTTAACCCAGTCTCCGTGCATCTTTTAAAAATATTATTTGTTACTGCTTTAAAAAATATCCTTGAAAATAGAGCTGGGATCAGCTGGTTCAGGCATTTCTAAGATGACAGATCCTTGGGGGAATGAACATGTTTTTGAAAGTAACTGGGAAAAAGGGATGAAGATATGATACGATGATTTGTAAAAAAGGCAAAGATGGGAGGAATAAAGATTCTGGATGTACAGAAAATAATACAGAAAATTCCAGGATCATGGGCCAAAAAGAGAAAATTGCCTCAAGCTATTACTTGAACCTAAAAGAGAATTCCACTGGTCTCAAGTAGGTATATTTAAAAACTGTTCAAAAGCCAAGCACAGTGGTTGAGAAGGCTGCTCTCTAGCGTTATGTCTGTAATCAGTAAAAGCTTAAAACATATAGTATATATCATAAAAAAGAAAGAATTCACTTGTTCTTATCATCCTATAGTCCTCCCCCTCCAGTCTTTGTGCTGGTCCTGATGCTGTTCCTTGCTCTTCTTTTAGGCTGCAGTTTCTCCTTCAGCATATTCATCTATTACAGCCCTTCCTGAATAAGTCATATATTTTGTGAGCTTGGCGTTGAACGTACAGTCCTCTATGTAGTCAGCAAACATATAACAGCTATGAGAAGGATTTTTAAAAAGATGCTTACACTTAAAAAAAAAAGAAAAGAAATCCTAACCAATTTGCAGGGCAGCCAGAAGCCTGGGAATCTTCTTATTTCACATGGAAAATCTCATTGTCCTGCCATCTTTCAAATTCTCCACTCAGATTCATTTCCATTGGTTAGTTTTTTGCTGATGAACGATTATTTATTTCTGATCTGGTGCCTGACTATTTTTTTCTTTTTTTTTTAAAAAAAAACCAACCAAACCCACGAAATTCCCTGACCCGAATAGGAAATTTATACAAGAAACAATATCTTGCATGACCTTTAACTGATCTCAGCCTTTGTCCTTCTCCCTGTGACAGAGCTGTAGGCTTAGGCTCCCTCCATCCCCTGTCCCGTCTCCTTGCGCATCCCAGCTCACACTAGATGGGCGCCAGGTTTCATGGGACGGCTCCTGAGGTGGATCTCCATAACTGAGCAGGATCTAGCCCTGCCTCTGACCAGTGCTGGCACCTGCTATTTGCCACAGTCAGTCTGTGCTCAGGAGCACAGGCTTTTTTAACTTACCAGAAGTTCTCCTATTGTAGCCTGGTCCCCCAGTTCTGCTGAATGGAGGAGGGCTCTCTCAGCTGAGGTGTTATTTACCTGCTTTACTTTCTCTGGATTTGGATCCTGAACAAAATTAGTTTAACAATTCTCATGTATTTGTGAAATTGCTTTACTTTAGCTCCACTTCTTTATTTTTCCATAGAGCTATGCCAACAAATTTACACATTAAATGTCCCCAAAACCAGGCCAACACACAATAGTAACGAATAATTACAACAATGCTTCAGTTCCAGAATCCCTTTTTACTCCTGCCCTCTGTTTACTGTCACTACTAACTCAAGCATGAGAGGTATACTTTAAGAGGGCTTGCAGGAGTTGACTTCATATACTAAAATCCTCAAAGTTAGGACCAGATCTTCTTAAGTTTTTCCAAAACTTAAGACATCTCTACAGTTCCAATACTTAACTAATAAGTAATCTTTAAAGAGGCTTATGTGAATTCCGTAAAAGATAGCGTTTCTGAATTCCAAAATCTACTTCGCTATGCGTAGATAAGCGTGCCTATAGACCAACTGAGGGAAAAATGTTACATGAAAAATAACATGAGCTTTAAACAGTGAGTTAACAAGGTTGTCCTAGATAATTACTGCCAACAAGATTTACATTGTCTAAGTTGAATAAACATGCATTGTTTAACGAATCTGTCAGTACTAGTCCGTTCTTCTTGCAGAATGCTGCACCGTATTCTGTATTTATGCTTCCCAAAATATGCTTCCTGGTTAACAGGTAGTGTTGCTAGTAAGTTTTGAAAGCAAATTAAATGCTTATTATCTATGGAGTACATAGCATAACTGAAAAACATCTGATACGACAGAAGTCTATAAATTTCTCTATAAAATTATATTAGAAGGCTATAAAATTCTTACACTCCACATATTTGTCTGATTCCCATTGCTCAGTTGTCTTGACTAAACTCAGTAATATATGAAGTTTATATACGCCTCGTGGATAAAGTTTTGTAAGATCATGTCCTAAAATATAACTACAGAATTAGAGACGGTCACCTTCAGTGGGTGATTTATCTCATTCTCTCAGAGTGGGATGGATCACCCTCTGGAGGTGACTACTGCTCTTCAGTGTCCAGGGAGGGTACCTAGATCGCTAGATGAGATATGTTTTTCCTCATATTAAGCCTAAAATTATAGCCTAGAATTCCACATTTCTCATTCTTTACTTGGGCAGAAGCTCCTTTGCTGTGGACTCTTCTTACACACATAGATTTCCAATCTGTTCAGACATTGTGTAGTTTTGAGGACAGGTTTTACAGATTCTACTTAAAATACTCATAGCACCCATAGTTCCTTCAGCATTATTCTTGCTTACAAATCAATATCTCCTTTGTTTTATCAGACTTCAAAATTAAAAAGAAAGAAAATCCGATAATTTAATGCTCCACATATTTTTCATACAGCTGAAATTTTGCTCAGCACTCTACTTTCATATTATATCTTCATCCATCTTACAAAAACTGTTGCCACAGTCAGTGTTAACCATTTTTTTCATCTCATGGAAGGAAGTAACTCTATAGAAACCTTTGTTTATCATCTTTGTTATTGCAAATTCATCACATCAGTATATTGAACTAGGACACTAATTTCCCGAATAATCTTATTTATAATAAATAATATAATAATATAATAAATGAATTCATTGTTGAGATTAAAGTTTTTCACATGTCTCTTGAGAGCTCCCTCATTATACATTACCTTATACATTACCTTATACATTATAGACCATTATAGCTCAAATGGAGGATGACTGATGTTATGTCAACTGAGGAATGGGGCCTATACCTGAGAGTCAGGTATAGGGATTTATTTGTGTGTGGGTGGATGTGGATGAGTGGATGAATATGCTTTCAAATATGAAGGTATTTGTATGAGTGTATACTGCAGATGTACCTCCTTGAAAATGACAAAAATAATGCAGACCACAGAAAAGACAAAACTGTCAAGCACTATTACGCTAAATAACATCTGCTACTGCCGTCTCTATAGAGGGCAAATACCTTAACACTGAAGTTAATACACTGAGCATAGCCACCAGTTAAGCTGTTTTCTTGTCAACAGCAAGCAAGGTTTCAGGAGGAATCCACCAGCTGTGGGAGAGTTCCTAAGGTTTCTAGACAGGGCAGGACAGCTTGTGCAAACATATCCTCTCTATATAGCCTGGGAACGATTTGAGATTCCCCACCCTTTCTATTAGGAGGAAATTACCACTGCCAGGCCACAACAATGCGGATAAACACCAGTGCTTAGAGCCTGCATAACTCAGGTAAACACAGGGCTTCCTGACACTGATGGAAACCACTAGGCACTTCTTTCAAGTCATTCTTCTAACACAGTGTCAGATGTGAGTGTTTAAACAGTCAGCATTTCCTCAGTGAAATTCTTATTCTTTTGCCCAATTAGGCAGGGGTAAGTTTTCTATGTTTTCAGGAGTAATCTTTTTAATGTAGGCTTCTGGTTGTTTGATTGAACAGTCTAGTGAAAAATGGCACTTGGTTTGGAAATATATCCTGGGGTATTTTACAAGACCAACCTCCTTTCTACATACAGCTTAAAATCCACTGGATTTTAAGTTCATGTTAGAAGCCTAAACTCATAGTGACAAAGAGCCAAGCAGCGGCCAAGGCCAGAAGAAAGAAGTATATGTCTACTCAGTCCACATTTAAATGAGTGAGTTTGAGTCCTGGGAACGCACTCAGGATCTCGGTCCCTTGAACACTCAGACTAGGAACTTTGCCTGAATATACTCTGTTTCTCTACCATCACATACATCTGAGTTTGAAGAACAGGGGTGTGAGTGGAACAGGGGCAATATGGCCCTGGAGCTCGCCTGGCAAGGTGCTGAGATTTGGTTGAGGCACCTACCTGGACTTGGGAATTGCAACCATGTCTAGCGGTTTGGACTCAAGAAAAAAGTCGAACTCCTTTAGGTCTGTCTCTATTTTGTCCACAAGCCCTGTAAACCACTTCTTTAACATTCAGTCTTTCAGAACAGAGCTTTGTGTTGGCCCTCTGCATGGGACAGTGATTTTCATTCCTAGTGGCTGGCAGTCACAAATATAGACTCTGGCACTAAGAAGGAAAACCTGGCAACAATTTACATGAATACTAAATAAAGCTATTAAAGATACAGTTAGGAATAGATCCAGAAGTCACAGAACTTATAACAGGCAGTTAGATCACCATTAGCAATTAAAATGCCATTGTCATCTCTACTTGGTTCTAGGGTAAAGAGCCATGTATTTCCATTCTGGCTAAGCCCCTCCATGCAATTGGCATTTGTGAGCCCAAACTTCATGTCTGAGATGGTCCAGATTTGTAATATCTGGAATGGATTCAAAACCTGCCATTATAGCAAAGTGGAAACTTAACCATGTCAGGAAACCTCTAATCATAACACTAACTGTCTATTCTTTATATATGAGAAAGTAACAAGAAGTACAGAGGTAACCAACAGATAAATGAGGTGCTTCTTAAAAAAATATGAACCCAACAGCACAGATGTAGAAAAAGAAATTCCTTTTTGTCTTTTTAAAATACATCTTTTACGATTGCTATGCAATTGCACTTGGTGGATTTGGCTAACCCAACATTAATTTTCACATCGCCCATTACCAAAGTATTTAAGAGTCAGTGATCTGCTAGCTTCCTTCCATATCTTCCAAGGTGCTTTTTACAGTACTCAGCCATAGGAATAGTTTTTCAGCTTGGTTAGTTGTCATACCTCATTTTTTTCTTTCAGCTTTGTGATCATAACAATGACAGGGCTGTCTTCTTGCCAAACCATCTGCCAGAAATCATTCACGGTATTAATCATGGGTCCTTGAGTTGCAATGAAAGCCTTCTCTTTACCTCCATATCCCTGGTTTAGAAACACACACAAAAGCATTTATTTTAAATTCATGTGGTCAACCAAAATTGCAGGTAAATGTTCTGGAATGAAAACAAAAAAGTTATTTGAACTATTTGAACTGAAAGCATTTATGACTACAGTAGAGCAGATCAGAAATTTTTCAGTAGAACAGTTTTTCCTCTGGAAACTACCGATTCAATGGACTGAAATGGTCCTGAGAATATATCAATTCATCTCAAATTTCCCTGCTTACTTGGCTTCTTCTAGCTTACTCTGTTCTCCAAGTTGTTAGGGCTTTCCATCATCCGGTGGTACCTTAATCCATGATTTATATTGCTGCAGTGTTTACAACAAGCCACAGGGAAAAAAAAAAAAAAGAACTGTATGACTGGTTTCTACAAAGATTCATGTCAGGGTTTAAAATACATGAATGCTTGTGAATTCAAAGACTCTGCTATGCAACTTTATCAGGACTTACAGGAGGGACAGCATATCAGTATAGGGCGTCCCGAGACATACAAGTGTATAGGAGGTCAGAGAAAGGTCAGGCAAACAGTGGGGAAGCAGAGAAAAGGGAAAGGCAAGAAGAAATTGGAAAAACAAGAGATTGCCTTCTTATTTTTCATGTGAGGAGAACTTGTGAGTTTGTGCAGTGATAGGGTGCCCAACAGCAATGCAGATCAGGAGAGCCTGGCCATGTCTGAAGGGGATGAGCAGATGGAGCACAGCTGGAGGTGATGTAGGAGCCTTTAGCCATGGATCTTCCTTTGGAGTGCCTTTCTCCCTGAGAGCTGTTACTTGTTGCGTGAACCCATGGGATAGATCCTCAGCTGGTAAAAACAGACCTCCTTCTACTGACCAGTCTGCCTGAACATACTTTGTCCAAGACAGGTCTGTCAGGATCCCAGCCAGCCTAATGATCTTGCATACGTGGATGTTAACTTCCATTTCACCCCTGTGTTGTATTTTTTCTGCAGTTGCTGGCAGTTTAACCAGTGTCAGCAGCAGAAGAAATTACCATGTGTTTGGCCTGAAGCATGGTGGCATGGGGAAAAAGGAGAACCTCAGAGGACTCAAAACACATCCTGGCTGATAGAAGAGTTGCTCTCCAAAGAGAACTGCTCTGCTTAGTTACGTGATGACGTCTTTCATACCAAACACTGAAAGTACAGGATGTAAAGTGAGGCAGGGTAATGGGGGGGGGATGTGTACATATATATTTATGTACTGATATTTAAATAAGCAACTTCATCGTAGAGCTCTGAGGCCAAATTTCAGTTGCACTATTACATTTATCCAGCTGAGGATCTGGTACATAACTCTAACCAAAACATTTAATTTTTCAGGTAGAGAACTACACTCCTAAAACATGACTGAAGTAGTTTCTTAGTTGTCTGTTCCTCATACACTGTGCCATGAGTCCAAGAAGTCTCTGTGTATGTGTGTGTGTCATTGAGGATTATAACATAGCCGACACTTAGAAATAATGCTTTTCAACAGGGTTCATGCTGGTAAAGTCTTTGTATCACGTAACCATTTAATATAGGGAGTAAAATGTGAACAAACGTGTGTGCTGGTTGCCTGTGTGTATATTTAACAACATCTGTTTATGCTCCTTTTCACAAACTTGTTACAGTATTTATTTAACTACTTAATTGATGATTTCAGGACTATCAATTGATATAGTTATGCATGGAAACAGAAAACATCACCACTGAAATTTTTTGTGGATAACATGACTGCAATGAGCAACCATACAGCTTATAGTGCTGTTCACTCCGATCTCCTTACCAAAATACCAGTATTTCTGTCACTGTTAAAAGGTAACCCTCTTTTCCTTACTATAAGGCAGTGGGACAATATTAAATGGTAAATATTGAAGCAAGCAAATAGTAATGCATGTGTTTCTTAATGTTTTTTATAAACTATTATTTGATAAATTGTTTTCTTACTGCAGCCATTTTAGTACATTCATGGCTATGCGGTCTTTGTTACAAGCAGCCCAGGAAACTCTGTCATCACACCAAAGTAGACAAAAAGATTAACAATTGTCAATGAAGATGGGTAGGAATAAAACGAGTGGCACCTTGACAAAATCAGCTATTCACGTGGAAAATCAAATACTGTCTCAAAAGCACATGAAGAGTGTATATTTACTTACCCTAATGTAGTTAGCATTTATGTAGGTACTCAAGGAGTCAGATGGATTTTTTGGTTTCAAATACACTCTGCTTAGAGGATCTAAGAGCACAAGGAAGATGGAAATTGAAAAGAAAACCCATAATTAGAAGATTTCTATAGAGAATCAAAGTCTTTTTGAAGAAAATAAGCTATTGTTATTTGGGGTTGTCAAGCACTAAAGCATTATGCATCAAATTCTTTCCTCTGCAAAGGATCATTGCGTGTACCAAGGTACACCTATACTGCACAGTGCTGGGCTATGTAGAAGTATCTCAGCAAGCTGTGGGCATTGAGGCAACACTGTCAGGTCCGGGTAATGTTCAGCGACGTCCAGTCTGCCTGTGTTGAGTACCAAACTGACCTATCTAGACTGTTTCCAAAACTTGTGTCATATCATTGCAGAATGCTAGACAATTACACCAAATCCTTTGGATTCATCTGTGATATCTTTGCTTGAAGTTGTATTGTTCCAATGACTAGAGCTGGATTTAAATTAAGAAAAGCTCCCTCTGCCTAGGATGAGATCAGCTATGTGTTTTTATACCAATTTAAATTCAGTGTAAGGGGCTGGACTTGGTAATTCATATCCTTCCCTTCAGTCCTGTGTTCTCATCTGACACAATTTGTGACTAGACTGGAGACACAATGCCAAAATACAGAAACATTTTCCTTCACGCTCTTCATTCCTTCACTGTCTTGGATGATCTAGAATGGAGTAGGGGCTGGTTCTGTTGAGTACAGAGCTGGAGGATCACTAATTCCCTTCTGCAAAGGAAGTTTTTGCTTGCTCATTTGTGATGATGTGATTCCTCCATGTATTACCCTTCTGGAATTAAAGCCAGAATATTCTCAATTACACTGTGTAACACAGAGGGCTAAGGAGAAAGGGAGTGAGGTACCTATGTTGTGGCTGTCTAGGGGCATGGTTAGACTTTCTTCACACCTCTTCTGAAAAACTATTTCACTGTTAAATTGATATGGAAATATTTCTGTACCCCCCAAAGTAAGATTTTCTTCTGGTGATTTGCTTAAATAATTAGAATCAGCAGCTTTTCAACAGTATACAGACACCTATTGGTTTGGAAATATTCTCCGGTTAGCTGCTTTGCTGAGTGCAATCTAGGCAATGTGTTCAAAGATACATACTGGATGCTGAACGGGAGAGTGGTAAGAAAACACTGTTTATTATGTGGTCCCGCTGTTTACACAAGAAATATACAATTGATGTACAAATGCTGTAGCAAAACCTGGTGTTTTGGATTTCTTTTATGACTTTTCATCCTGTTCCTAAGAACAAGATAAAACCTTTGCAAATCAAAGGAAGAGGAGGGATGATCCCAAAAATACTTTATGTCCTTTTCCCACCCGAGGTCACAGGAGTGTCTTGGACGGGAATGGAGCCTTTGCAGGACCCAGGCTGGTGTTTTGAAAGTATGTTTCTTAAAATGTGCAAATGAATGCAAGACTTCTAGTTCAAAGTCTGTGCATGGAAGTCTAGTCCTCTGTCTTAAAGCACAACAAGAACCCTAGTTAACTTCTGTTAAAGTCTCTTTGTACTAACTTTCCCAACTCTTTCACTTAGAGCATTTTTTTTCCCCTTTACAATATGAGGACAGGAAACCTCTCATTCCTTTTCAGCGCAGAGTGATTACTAGCCATTTCCACAAATGCCTCAGGCTACGTGGCCTTGAAAAAACACCCGCTTCCTCTAGCTCACACAATGCCTCTGATTATGGTGTAGCTTGACCCCTACCTTAAAAAACCTCTTCCAAGCAGACTCAACATCCAGTTTAATTACCATGTCTTGAGATGAATCCCTGTTACTAAGGAGCAGCTAAATCAGTTTCACAATTTCTGAGACCTCCCTCCAACTACAATCAACGGAACAAACACTGCTTCCGAATGGGAATCTTTTATAAATTAATGGTCCTGATCAGTTACCAAATAGGTAAGTGCTGTAAACTCAGCTCTGAAAAGATGAAAACCTGAGCATCGTTAAAGATCCAGAGCCACTCAGCAATCATGAGACACAAATGGAAGTAATTAGCTTCCTCCTGAATGACAAATACCTTGGAGGTAATAATCTTTTCCTCAAGGATGGAAAAGTCTGAGAGTTTGAAGCTAGAGGAGAAAGACACAGATGGAGCCTGCAAGGCTGAATTCATCAATGTTTATAAAGCATCTTGAACTGCAACAGAGCTGTCAAGCACTTAAAATTACTAATAAAAATGTCTCCTACAATTTTGACTGATGCAAAATTACTGCTGTCTTCTATGTATCTAGAAAGTCTGGAATAGCTCTCCCATTAGAGCAGAAGAAGCTTCTTCTAACTCCATCTTTAACAAATTAGTATTGGCCTGAATTTACCAGGCTGGAGGAATAGGAGGGTGTTAAAGGGGCTGTAGCTTGGCCCCATGAGACTGCCCGGTGCATGGAACAAGCAGGGTTATATGGTGGCACTGCTGGACAGCCTCCCCCACTGCCATCGATACTGGAGGTTCATCCAGTCCATGAACATGACTTTGTCATGAAGACATGGGGCGTTGTTCCATTGCAAAGGCTGTATTTGTTATGGTGGGTATGATGCGCTGTGGTCATTTTTTTGTCTTCCATTTTGACTGCTACTATGTTCTGAATCCTTTAGGGCATGGGTATGTTCACATTTGTAGCATTTCCAAGATAAGTCATTCGTTACTCCTAGTCCAGTCCTAGTTGCCTTACCAAAATAATACTGTGAGAAGGGCTGTCCTTAAGGTATTTCTGTTTCGTGAGCAGGAAAGGAAGACAAAAATTTTGTGAGACAGACTACTCTCACACTTGCAGCCCAAAAAGATCATAAATCTCTCAGCTACTGAAACATCTTGAAATTAATCCACCTCTATTTTGCCTGGCTTTGCTTGCAAGTCTATAAATGAATTACAGATACTGGTATTATTTGGTAAACATTGTAATAGAGAACGTGGAAGAATCATTCCCAACTGCCTTCCCAGTATCTGCCAGGTGGGCAATAGGCTATTAGACTTGTAAATAATGCAACTACGTCAAAACACCTCATGTATAAAACACCTGTAAACTATGCACCATTTTTTAAATCTCATCTGAATAATTTCCTGGCACTTCCAATATAATCTAGGATTTCTCAATGGAAAACTTAACAGATTTATCATGGTGAGTGCTTCTGCATTTTAAAACATGCTTCAGCATTACGAACTAAAGTTTCACTCAGGCAAAGAGAATTTTTCTTACCTACTAAAAATAAGATCTCCCTAATATCCATTTACATTTTTAACTATGCAGTCTAACATAGATCTATTATTATAATACTGGCTATGTACAAATATTACCGACATTATGACACTGGTGACCACAACGAGGACACATTTTGTCGACTCCTGTGTATATATAAAAATGCTTTGATGAACCCATGTTGAATTCCACTAAGATTAAACAGTTTTTTCTCCTTCTGCTTTGTAAACATGATTTTTTTCTTTAGTCTTTGCAAGCCTGCTGGTGAGCCTATGGCCTTCATTAGGGAGCAGGACTGGAGCAAACATGACCGTTTGTAGTCAGGACTGTAGCACAAGGGAGCTTGAAAATTCTCAGCATCAAGAAAACAGTTTTCCAGCATCTGTCTATAAGGTTGCATAATAAAGTGCTTTGTTCATGGGATTTAGATTTAACTTTCCCCTTGTCTTTAGCTGGAGTGTTGGAGTCAGTTTTAGCTCAAGAACATCAAGCAACAGCTTATGGATTTGAGGTTCTGACCTGGCAAGTGCTTTCTACCTTCATGTTACTGTGAATCTGCTGTTCTGCCACGACTGTTTTCATGTAGGCTTTTGCCCTGAGGGTACTCTTCAGAAGGGGGTAAGGAATGACATCTAGGTACCTTGGATGTGTTGCATACACAAAGATACCCATAGAATAGTGTTAAACCACTTGCTCCTTTGTAAGCAAGAGCGTACACACGTTCTGAAGCACCATGGGAATTCTGCTTTTGGTTGGAGGTGGAAAAGTGAGATAGGAAGAGGAAAAGATACAGGGCTTTGAAGCTGAGGTCCTGCTGCAGGGATATGTCATGGGGGTTGCAGGAGACAAGCAGGCAAAGGTGAATACATGGAGTAAGTGGATGAGGAGGGAGCAGCAAGGCTCATGTTCTGCCACAAGGATGTGACTGTGAAGACAGACTAGGAAATCTGTGTGCAGGATTGGGAACCTGCTCGGAGAGAGTGAGAAATGCTGCAGGTGGATGGCAGAGGGAATGCAACCGAAGACAACGAGCAGGTTTTAACAGGACCAATAGGTGAGGGCACAGTCAGTAGGAAGGATGAAGAAACACTGGTTTTAAGGATCTATTTAGCCATTTGCCTCTGATCACAGACCGTCCTCTCATCAGATGTACTAGCATATTATTATAAAGCAAATAGCACTTAGAAAACTTAAAGAGCATCCTAGTGTTTGCATAAGAGTGTTGGCTATATTATACTGCAACTGAAACACCTTTCATAGAAATGTACCATCTCCTGCACTTTAAGTTTTCCATATAGAATAATTTTCATTAGGAATTAATTTTATTTCACAGGAGTGTGTCTGGCTGGGTAGTATCTATTAACGTGAACTTGCCCTCATGCACGCTGTCACAGAATTATCTCTTAGAAAATACTCTCCACAGCGCAGAGGGTGGGGTTGGCAGGACTGGGCATTTTTAGGAGATAATCCATCAGCTCAAACGTCACTTGTCACCACAGGTGCCCCGATTCAGGAGACGCACCCAGCGCTGGGAATGGAAAAGCTGACGTGGTTGTACAAAGCAGCAGGTTGATATCATCTAAGCAGGAAACCAGAAAGGCTGTTCTATTTAATCAGTCAAATCGTTTCCAAACCCTCTCGGACTGGGTGTGGGGTGTGCAAGTATTTATTATGAGCATGTGCCTCAATTCTCAAAATATCTTCTTTGAAAAAGCCTGGTGCTAACACACAACAGACCTTTTGATTTCTGTCAAGGACGGTTACAAAGTGCCTGTCAGTGAGTAGCTGTGGTGCACACCAGCAGCGTGCTTGGACTGAAAACGTGTGGAGTTAGCGGCACGTCCCGGCTAACCGGAGGTAAAAACACAAAGGCATTCTAGTTCTCAAAGCTCATCAGCATCAACTACAGTGCAGCTGTCGTGTCTCAATTCAAAACACATGCTGCAGTGAAACAGGACTCATCGTGTTTGCAAGGCATTGCTGAAGGGGAACCTGATGGTGGCTGGGGCAGCTTGGACATGAGATGCTATGGGAAGGGAGAACTCCTTCCAAAAACCCACCCGTCAGGCAGAGGGAGGCTTGGCGATATCCTGGCTCCGCTGCAGCTGATGGCAAAAGTCCTGCTGTCGTCAAAGGGGTCAGGATTTCACTCTGTGTACATCCTGTTGACACTGGGCCAGACTCTAAGGGACGCTGAATGTTCTGATTACTTGGTATGTAACTTGCATCCAGTTACTTACTTTCTTTAACTCCCTTCAACATCCTTTGATTGCACTCAGATGCACACAGCTATTGGTTGCAATAGATGAACTAACCTTGAAGACAATGGAAGTTTTCCTGGGGGCTGAAGGGAAAGCGAGGACTCCACACAATGTGTTTCTTTCCCAGCTATGTATCATATTTCTGAGACTAACCTAGCGGCTGAAGGCTATCAGTTTTCCTTAATTTGTCGGATGTGAACAATTTACAATGCATTCAGGCTCACTGAGAGAAATCTTGTCATTTAAAGTGTCTGAATTTGCATGACTAACATGTAACACAGGCCTACAAGGACATTATAGAGATGATTAGAAAACAGATTTCTAGTTGATAGGATATGATGTCATTTTAAAAGTAGTCTTCATTCCAAACCTAAGCAAAGGGATGTGTTTACATTTTTTCTGTGGAGTGTCCTCCAACATTTTGAATCATTTAACTTTTTCACTTCGGCGATGTCAAAATTTATTAAAACACAACTATTCATGTCTGTATTTAGTGCAACATTAAAGCTTCTGCAACCTATTCTGAAACTGAACACAAACCAAAATTATTAATAAAGATAAATGAAATATCTCATTATCCCCCAACAAAGGTTATGAAAATAGTTGCATTTCAGGGAAACATCTATTTTGAAGGAAAACTATTCCACTGAAAAGTTTTCAATCATCTCTAATTATAACAAAGCAATTGTTACTTAGTCAGAAATAAATAATTTGGACCAACGAAAATACAGAAGCAGTATAGCAAAGCAGTAATAAGTTTACAGCAATGATGAGGCAGCACTGTCTGAGAATGGTTTTCTTACTAATGTAAACAGATTTCCACAAAGCCAGCTGGCTCATGGAGAAGAAAAAGGAAAACCACCAGAGAACTTATAAAGATGGAAGTCTGCCTCAAAAAAGGATAGGATGCACTTGCTTTTTTTTCAGTTTGGGCCACTTAGTGTTGGACAGGATCCCAAGTAGCTTGACCCAACCAGAGGGAATTCAGTGACTACAAGATGGTATGGGCTGTGATGAATGCAACAGTCTTGGTCCTATCATCCTCCAGATCAGGGGAGCGACTGTGAGGTATGGCAGACCTCTCTCCCCAGCTGCCTGAGCTGTCCTCCAGAGAAAACCCACATGCACCCAGGTGGCATTTCAGTATGTGGCTGGGATACTGCCAGAGTGTGTATTGACAAAGGCGTCCAGTAAGAGTTCTGCACTGGCCAGTCCTACAGCACCGGGCTTTTGTTGTCTTACTACATAGACTATAAATACACTTATGAACAGGTACGCAACGACCAAAGGTAAAGGCAGCTAGACTTTCACGGCAATATGTTCTTAAAGCAGGACTAAATGTCATAGTAGGAAACCATGGGCTAACTCACTTACTTGGCAGAATTGTTTTATAGCGGTTTTTAGTTCCATGACTCGGGATGTCAAGTTCTTTGGGATCCACAAAATTCATCGGTATTTCCTATAAAAAATAAATTAAATCAGATTGGTGTTTCGAAAGGAGCCATGCAGGAAATTATCACCAGAAGACCATCTGCTGTTACACAACTGTCTTTTGACATCAAAGTTATTAAGAAAAAGAGTGGTTCCCACCTAAAGCCTGTCAACACCCTTCCTTTAATAAACACAGGGAGTTGCATACTGAAGGGGTGACTTCCAAGGAACACTTCGGATGAATTATTAAAAGCAAAATTTTTACAGGATTAGGAGAGAGGTTAAAATGCACAATAGTTGAAAAGTGCGGGACTGTAGCAGAAAAGCGCAACATTTTACATAACTGGGGGAGGACATGTCAAAATAATTAAATATTCATATACAGCAAACATTTATTTTTAATCTTATACAAAGCCCTTAACAACGTCAGTCAAAGACCTCACTTGCTTTTTATAGAAATGACTAGATTGAAGCGTGTTAGACTTTTGCATTCAGTGACTCGAAAGTGTAATAAAAATCTGAAGCTATTTCTCTTGATTCTCATTTTGATCTTTTAGTGCCTGATCCACATCGTCTTCTTCCAAGTCTTCTGCAGGTAACTAATGTGACAGTTTGCATGAAGTTCCAAAATTACACGAATAATAAACACCTGAACAACTTAAAATACTGTTTTTTGAATTGTTTGCAGTATGAAAAGTAAAAATCCTCCAATTTTTCATCAAAATGTTTCACTTGGTCTAATGGGGGCAAGAATAATTTTGATTTTGAGGTCCTGAAATACTGTTAGTGTTCTTACAGTTGAATAAAAACAACCCTTTGAAAATAGCACGATAAAATGTGGGTGGTTTCTTTTTTTTCTTCCTGATTGTGGGGGATGTTTTACCAATCAAAACAATCTGGCAAAATCACATTAAAAAATGCTTCAGTGGACTCAAACCTTCATTTTTCACTGAATTTTTTTGGCGACCATTATTTAAATTATCTTAGGGTAAGCTGGAATTTGATCTTCAGTAAATTAATACTTCTACTTAAAAGCACAGTCGTTACTAGAGACTTGAAAACTTCACTGCTGGCCTGGGACATTTATCCAAAAAGACAGCGGCAGATTAAACGACGGCCTCTTACAGACACAGGATTATGAGGAGGCACAAAAGGTATGTTCCTGCCCTCTTCAGGGCAAACCTCCTTTGGCTTGCACCACTGGAACATCTACTTAAGGATTTTCCTCCAAAATTGACTGGTTTCTAACCCCACAGGCACAGGCCTGCCCAGGTCTTTGGCACACGTGAGATGCATGGCCACTGTCCTTCAGACCCAGGCTCTGGTCCTGCCTAGAATGACTGGCCCCTGCAGGATCTTTTTAGAGCAACAGGGATGAGCTCCCTAACAGCTTGCCAAGGATGCACCCAAGAGCAGATCTTTGCATGGGTTCACCAAGTAGGTGAAGCTACCCTCTTACTCTTCTGGTTGAAGAGAAGGCAAAATTAAGCAAAATTTAGATGGGTCATAATGAATTGCTTTGATTCTTCTCTGCTTCCCAGCCTGGCTTCTGAACACCTTACTACATGAGGCTGCAATTTCTGTGTTGGTTTTTATTTTTCTTCCTTCTCTGCCTTACACTCACGTGTTTAGTTGACTTTCTGTATTCTTCCTCTCTCCCTCACTCAGTTTATTCCTTGATCTCTTCCTTGCTCTTAAACTGACTCTTCCAAGAATGACTCGCTGCCTCTCAGTTCAGGCCAGCCAAAGTGTTGTGGCTAAGATACACCTTCCTTTCAGGTACTTCACCTAATCCTTTCTCAGATCCCTGTACCGCCATCCATATGGCTGTGCTAAGTGCTGGATCTTCTCCTTTGTAAGACTCCATTCTTTCAGGTCAAACCATCTTATCTCTGCTTCAGATGCCCCTTCCTCCTCCATGGAACTACAAAATGATCTCCCACACCACCTCATACCCACCTCTGACTTTCATCCATTCCCAGTGGTGACCTCTGAGAGACTCTTCCCCTTGGCCCTTGGGCTCCGAATTGTCCTAACTGGCTCTGGTATAGGCTAGTGGCTGACCTAGAGCTTCCCTGGTTCAGTTCTGGCTTAGTATAACCACCACCAGTGCATGGCTTCTGGTTTCCCTGCTGAACTATACACCAGTTGAGAGAGAGCAATACATTAACCCTGTGTTTAATGTGATCTACATCTGGCCTCTACAGAGGCTGGAAAAAGATGTGTGAGGAAGAGTACTCTGCCTGCACAACAAGAGGAGACGGTCAGTGGGACTATTGCAGCTGCCTGGCTGTCTCCCTCTCAGTGCCTGCTGGAATTTTAAAACAGTTCATCCGTTGGCGAGTTACTGACAGATGCAGAAATGCCACCAAGTTGAAAACAGAAATGCATTTCTCAGGGCCAACAAGGTCAATTAATAATATTAATCACTTACATCCTGTAAACACTTTCTAGTCAGTGGGCTCCTCCCAGGAGTAAGTACTTGTGGGGCCAAGGGCACAGACAGAAATCTGACAATACCCTGTGGATCACAGCCACAGGCAAGTCACTTACTCTGAAACCGGCTGTGAAAAGAAAGAGATTATTCCAGAACAAAAATAAGGGTGTTATGGGGTTAACGTTCCTGCTAACGTGGGGAAAAATAAGCCCAGCAGATTGCAAATAGCATGGTAACTAATAATTTTAGTTTCAAGAAGACTGTCTTATTGTATTTCTTTAGCTAGTTAAAACAAGCTGAGTGAGCAGAACAAGCGAGGGATATATATTGTGTTCTTTGCATGCCTGAAGTTCCTACTAAAGCTATTATCTGTAGCAAGGAAGATATTAAACAGATATGGTTCAACAGTTTCATCTTAAAACACATTCTAAAAATTGGTTTCAAAATGGAATAGACACATCATGATCTTTTCAATAAAATTCTGTGGAAACCCTGAATAACCAATGTAATGATGTAGCCCCCTGAGGGACAAATAAAATGTGAGTCTCTATTGCCCCAAAACCATGCACCGATGCTGTGTGAGAGGATCCGGGTCAACAGGATTCTGCAGAGGTGCAATTTGTCTGTACAAACTGTCTCCTAAAACGGGGAGTTTAAGCACAATGAAGTTATTTCTTCCTGCCTAAGCAGCAGAAAGGCAGAGAACCAGTGGCATAAATGGTGATAAAAGTCTGCGGGATGCTTAAACAACTGAGGAATTTATTTTTCTTAAGGAAATGACTTTTACTACAAAACCTGGCTTTTAAAGGTGAATAAAATGCTTTGCAGGATGCAATTATTCATAGTGAAAACTATTTTTAGAGTAAGATGGCACTCATCATCTATTCTATTGACTTACATGCACAAACTTAAAACAAAATGAAACCTGAGGGATCATGTGCTCTGGCATGTTTAAGAAGAACTGAACTGTTTGTATGTCTTTGTTAGACCTGTAGTATGCTGAAGGGGTTGTATAGGTCTTCCTGCTCTTACATGCCATGTTAGAACACACATTTCTGTGTGGATCTACTTACTAGATTTGAGGTATCAAACCCGTCTCAAATCATTCTTCATCTGGCTGTTTTGCAATACCAGTCTTTTTCAGGTCTTCTTAAAGTAATATGAAATAATGTGTTTTCCGTGACTGAGTTTTTCTGCACTGACTTGTTTCTACCTGGCCACTGTCTTCATTTTAGATTCTTACCATTTTTAATATTACATATGCTTGTAGGACACTTCAGGTTTTTTGGTGTTGCATATATTAGGCTTGCTGTGTCGAGGGCTTGTTAAAGATATTTTGACTGACAGACTCTACTCCAAAATGTCATTTATAGTGACTAAACATTTAGTCTTCAAATTGCAAACATATGAGATGTTTACATGGGAATAAATGAAATCTTCAGTTATTACTGTGTTTTCTGTCATTATAGCCTTTATGATCTCTTTGAAACTGTCATGACTTTACAGTCCTGGCTGCTTGTACTCTAGCTCTAATCAACATTTATCCCATCTACAGATGGGACTTCAAATGGAGAGGAATCTGTATTATCCATGGATATAACTAACTTGTCTGTCTTTAGTGCATAAACATAAAACACCACCTTGAGGCTATCTAATCTGCCCTCTGGAAATGAATTGTACCTTGACATTAAAGTGTTGCCCAATTATTTTTCCCCACAGTTTTTGTTGTACCAATTATGTAAAACAATCCTCATTTAAAGCTAGTTGTTAAACTCACCATGAATTCTGTTTGAAGTAAATGAGAACATGCAACTGCGTCTCGAAGCTGCTGCCGTGTCAGGACGCGGCCGGCGGACTGTAGATACTCCATTGCTACTTTTTCTCGTGGGGTTGGCACAGCGATGAACGGTTCAACACTTCCCAAACTGCTCATATCCAAAGTCAGTGAGACATTGGATCCTCGTCTGGGTTAGAAAATAATTAAAACAGTTATATCAGATCCGTGTTAGTGTAAGTCTCATACTCATGCAGCTGGTCCTGAGTTATTTATGCACCCTGACTTTCTGTATAGTCACTGGGAGATTTGGGTATACAAAGAATGCAAGACTGGTTTCACTGGAAGCACTGGGTGGCCAGAAAACCCAGATTTTACATATCATCCTACCTCTTGAATCTAGCAACTGATGCTGCAAGAACAGTGTGCTAGGGAGCAATTATTTGGATTATTTTTAGAAGTAGAAACTGCTCCCTATATGCTACTTAATCATTATGGATGTCAAATGTGAAAGTGATATCTTAGTAAGGAAGAAATGTTTCCTAGAAAAAAAAAGGGGATCTATTTCTAACTGATACATATAACAGACTGGAAATAAATTCACAGTTATGTCAGCTACATGTTTAAGAATCTATTCAAATTAAATACAGAGAATGGAGGGGGAAAAGTTATAAAATCAGCAGAAATAAATGGAAAGGCAGTGCAAACATTGTGACTACCGAGACAGCGGACAACGTCTCATGTAGGTAGGAGAGAAGGGAGAGGAAATAACCCACAATATATGAGCTGCATCTCAGGAGGAGGAATGGTCACAGACTTAGAGGGATCATCTCTTGCAGGACAACCAAATTCATCGACATTTCACATTTCTACAGGAAAATAAAGCAGGATTCAACAACACCTTTAAGCCGTCAAAATAACAATAAAGCACACTTCTGTGCGCTTGGTACAGGCACTATTGCCACTTTCTCCAAAACAACACTGAAGAAACTGTCTTTATTTGTACTTTCAACACATCGATCAAGTGTTATCTACTCAACCCTTAACTCCAGGCATACTGATTGCAATAAATCTAAACACACATTTGTAGGCATTAATCAAAGTTTTGGTGTATACTAATCACAAATCAGCACTACAAGACTGTAAGATTCAGCTGTCTGAACTGGGCTATGGGTGCCCACCTCAGTGTAAATGTCCCTAACATTTATCAGACAGCTATGCAGATATATCTGACAATGCAAGTTTCATTCCTACCTCTGCACATTATTGTCCCTCTGCTAATGTATGCATACAGGGGAGTTCTTCAAGCTCTGAGTTGCTCTCCGATGCTCAGATATATACAATCACAATGTAAGATCTCTGTCTCAAGTCCCTCCTAAGAGTCATGCTGCCAGATCAGAATACAACTCTACACCTTGCTTATTTTTAAAACCACATACACCAGTGATTAACCATTTACTGGTTAATCCATTATCCAGAGACTCCAGTTTTCCTGATAGACCTCTGTGTTTTGGGTGCATCTCTTACTGGCAGGAGAACTCCCAGTGGGTGAGTGTGACTGCACACTGCTCTGGATGATGTTGTTAAAATACAACTGTCCCTTTCACAGTAATACTGCATATTATTGTAAATATCAAGCAGACATCATCAGATAGGATCTGTGAAGCAAGTGCTATTAGTATTGGGGGAATGCTTTCCACTAGTCTGTAGCAGAAGTTGCTTGTGTTAATACTTGCCTTTTACTGCCCTTTCATTATTTATCAGTGGCCCATAGGTATTTGTATACACACTTATTTGAGGAAGTTACTTGTTTTTTCAGTCACTGTGACTCCTTATTTAGCACTGGTGTTGCTGCTCTCTTTTTTGATCTTCTGCCACCAGAATAAGTACTCTTAGGGTACTCTTTATTTCTTTGTAACCATATGAACATAACACTTTTTTTTTTTTTTTTTTTTTTTTGCTCTGGCACAACTTTGATGCACTCCCTTTCCTATTATACACATCAGCAGATCCTTCAGTAATTTTATTTTAAATTAAACCATTTCTATCATGTCAGTCTGCATGAATAGGTATTACTATGCAACAATGGCCAAGAAACAAGACCACCTGATAGAATTGGTGAATCTCACATTGTGTCATAATGTCCCTAAGCCTATTTCAGCTTAGATGATGGTTGGGTGACAGTAGGAGCTTTGCTGCCCAGGCCCGCAGATGCTAACATTGAGTCAGCAACAGAAGCAGAGGTGGGAGAGGCAGGAGAGAGCTGAGGTGGCCACAGGCAGCTGGCTGCCTCCAGGCATAGATAGGGACAATTTCTGTTGGCAGAAGGAAGTAGGCGGTGTATGATTCTGCTAATTTTGCTAGGAGGTAGGCAGAAGTGAAGCAGCATCCTGAGTAGAAATGACTAGTAACTCATATATGTATAGGCTGCCAGTAGTGCTCTGTGGCTCGCTACACACCCTGCGTCACACTGAAGCCCCAGTCAGCAGTACCAGTGCTCATACCCAAACCCAGAGCTGTGACAGCCTGGGAGGTGGGCATGCTGAATCGGCTGTGGTGGCTGCTCTCTGCTGGACCCTGTGGGAGGGTTCTGGCTCAAGTACCCATTCAAGCTCCCTGGGGACTGTCCCCAAGCGTGGGGGAAGCTGGTCTCTGAGCTCCACACCGCTTCTCAAGGAAAACATCCTGTTAGACCACTGCCTCACAAAAGCCCTACTATGTAAGCACCTCTTTTGACCATGAAAAGCAATTTATTCCGTGGAAAAAGGCAGTGCCTCAAACAGGTGGCCCTGACAGTGATATCACAAATCCAGTCTTTTGAAAACAATCCAGAAATCCACAGAAAAGGTATGCAATGAACCTTTCCAAGACTGTTTAGGCTACTTTTGGTTGAGAAATAGGCAGCAATTTAGACCCATACATGCCTCTGGGAGAGCCTCCCGAGATTTCCTAATATAGAGAAAAAGTATCTGCATTGTTCAGTAACAAAGTACAGTGAAAATGTTAATATTTTCTTTGGCTTTTATGTTGTTATAACTGACAGTCTTGGCAAAAAGGCTATTTCCTTTTTAACGACAACAAAAAATATACCTGATCTAATTATATCTTTGAGTTTACAGCTTTTACCATTTATGGGAATTATTGATGAATACCAGTGCTGGGAATCAAACAATTTACTCTGGAAAGAAGAAATAGTTTTTAGGTGCACATTTACCACATTAAAAGCTACACATTGACTAAAAACTAAATACAGGGCAGAAAATAATTACCTTAAGTATAGTGGTCTTTTTAGAAAGTCCGTAAGAGGATAAACAATAGATAATAGCTCTAAAGGTAATTCTTCCCTAAAAACAGGCATCTCAAAGAACATTTTGGAAGAAGTAAGCTTCAGTTAATAAAAAGATTTTTATAATGTTTACATTAGCAAAACTAATTATTGCCAATATTAACATTAATCACACAGACTTCTTTACTGCATTCAAGACCATTCCGAGAAACAGGGCTGAAAACTACTACTCCGATTTGTAAGATGAGGGAGGGCCTGAACCCATCATATGCTTGCATGTCCTAACAGAAGATGCTTATAGTCTCAGGTCCTGCCCTGGACTCCTTGGATTCTCTAAGTTCCTCCCACACTTCTTCACTTTTTGTAGAAAAGAGTAGAAAGCAATAATTCTCTTCTCTTTTACTACCTGAGTGGAAAGAAGTTAGGTAGTGAGCCCATCTTTTCCCACTTTATTGGAGGGACTGCACAAGGCGGGCTACAGAGCAGCAAGGAGGTACCACATTAAAGTCCATTTTTGTTAACTATCCCTTGTGTCCAACGGGTTTCGAATAAAGAAATCACAATCAGAGCAGTGACACTTCAAATCAGGTGAGTCATTTTTCTTGGAGATACATTATCTCTATCTCTATCTCTATCTCTATCTCTATCTCTATCTCTATCTCTATCTCTATCTCTATCTCTATCTCTATCTCTTATCTCTATCTCTATCTCTATCTCTATCTCTATCTCCTGACTACATACAAGCATCTTTCCATTTCAAATTACAGCAAAGGAGCCATACACATGGGTTTTCCCTTCTTTCTGAATATTTACAACCCTTTTTTACCTTCTAAGTAACTTTATAGTCTTTACATTCCCCAGGTTAATGGTCTGGGCCAAATTAGAGAAGATTTTGTTATGATACACCTCCCCCAGCATCCCCTTGAAGTTGTGTCTTGATGAGGAAGAGCATCATGTGAGGAATCTGAGGAATTATAAACATTCGTGACAACATTACATTAAAATCAGCATGAGACTAACTCTTCTGAAGTTTCACCAGCTGGAACGGCCACCTCATCACTAGGTACATGAATAAGTGCAATCAGGAAACCACTTGTGTCTGTGTATTGTCTAGTATCCCAGAGGGAGGTCTTACTACATACTCACAGCCCACTTTTCGATTGGGTAACAGGAACAAGTCCACTGATGAGAACCCACTGGAATATTTTTAATAATACATTTACAGAAGCAGATTTTTATTACAGACCATGATAAAAAAAAAAAAAAATAATGCAATGTTTGATTGAAAACTCTCAAAAGGAAGCTCCACCTGTCCACCTCGGAGGGCCACCAGGTTACTAAAGGCTATTAACCATTAGTGAGGTCATTTCCAGGTCTTCCCTGACCCTAAAATTAAGCCATAGCTGATGATTATGAAAATCCAATTACCCGACACGTTTTCCCAGTTGTTTATTTAAGCTGGGTAATTTCTTTAAATACACATTCCCATGTTTATTCAGCACTCCCGAAAAATGCAACGCCCAGATTCCTGGTCCTTGGCTTTTTATTCTCTCTAGTGGTTTTGGAAGCGGTGGTGACGGCTGCTGCGCTCCAAGAGCCATTGCCCTCTGACCCTGGCACTGGGAGATGTGGGAGGCACTTCCTTCTGCACCCCCTGTCCTCTGTCCCTCGTCGAGCTTCTGTGCGGTCCGGGTGGGAGCTGTGTCAGCCGTGCAGGTGGAAGGAAGCCATTAATTAGTGGGAAGAGCAGCACTGGCTGGGGCTGCTGGGGAGGGAGTTTGCTTTGGATCCTCAGATCCGTCTTGTACCAGGGGACACTCTGCAGGGCTACTCTCCCTGGGTTTCACTGCAGGGGAAAACTGCAATTCCCCTGTGTGTTTTATTTCTCTAGTGCTCACAGACTAGGTCCAGGCAAGGGTCCTGATTCTCTTCAGGCGCTGGTCCATCTCATCAGCGAATGCACTGAATTCAGGTGGGTTTTGAACTGCTGTGATTGCACAGGGAGAGCACAATTAGGCACATGGTTTCCACCACTTACTACTTTACCGGCGCTAGACTTCACATACTTATCTACTTTTATGTTTCAGTAGAGTAATTCAAAGAAAAAAAAAATTGTAAAAAAGGACAGTGGAAAAAAATACAGGTCTCAGCTTTCTTGCTGCTTTTAGCAAAAGAGCTAAGAGAAAACCTGGTCATGATGAACAAATGTGATATGTAAAGCTGCAGTGGGGCATGAAAAGCACAGTAAATCAGAAAAGGATATAATGTTGTTGCTATTGATCCTGAATTTTGATATAAAATAAATAAAAATAGGATACTGCATAACTTCCATTGGCTTCATCAAGAAAAATCAGTGTTGAAAAAGCAGAAAAGCAGAAATAAACTTTGCAAAAGACTGAACATGCTGCTGTTTTCTTTCAACCTTGGGCAAACAGTAACACAGGTCTTATGACATATGACTAAGACATTTCTTCACAAATCCAGATTTATAATATCCATTACAGTCAGTCTTCAGAAGGTTGAGATGACTCTCATTTGAAGTGAAATATAATTTAGATAAATTTTAAAGTAATATTCACTGTATTGTTACATAGTTTGCTTTTAACAAGCATAAGAACAGTTTATGTGTTTTGCACAAATGCTTATATGTGACTCTTGCTCTGTACATGCTAGCCTGAAATATATATCATCACCTTGTACTGCTTATATTACTCCAAGTCTTGGGAAAGTAGAGCCGAATCAGAGTCTGGTTACATTAATGGATGTAGCAATCTTTCAGGTTTTTTTCTAACCATCAGCATACCATTTCAAACAAGTCTTCTAAGCGTGTGGCAGAACTCCGTTATTGACCACCCAAACTTGAAAAACAGAAGATTCATTTTTTCCTAGGTCTACATTCTTTTCTTGGAAATATAGAGCTCTTAAGTTCCAGTTTTCTGTTGTGCTGCAGCACAAAGCAGAGAATATTCTGATAGAAAACCCACAAGTTCTGTTAATAGACATTAATTCTGTAATTATGTGAATGTCATCCTAATAAGTGAATATTTGCACATAGCACTTATTGCATACAATGTACTTTTTAGTTTTACACTCCTAGGTGTCCTATGAAGCATTGCTATACAGATGCTATGCTTGGTGGATCCATGATGATAACTCAAGTTTCCCAAATGATCTCTGCTTTGGTTGCTGACAATTCTAGATTGCTGTTGGCTTTCACTTGAACAGATGCTGCAGCTTCCCACTCAAAGCTGGGGTTATCGATACTTTTAAACAAACCAAACATACATCACACCCAAACTGAAGTACTCGAAAATCAGATGCTGCGATCAACCAACTAACAAGGCCAAAGAAGAATAAATGTTAGAAGCAGGACTAAAGCCCAAGATTCCCTAAATCTGTGCAATTTCTCAAGTTACCTTCAGTCATTTTGCAATCGTCATAGGTACTCTTCCCTAAAGGAAATTACTCTTCAACTGATTTCAAGATTCAGTAGTATTTATGTCAATCATTTACTTAAAAAATAAAACCAACAGTGGAATACAAACTGATTTTGATAGAAAATCTGTAACTATGAATATAAAATGACTGATTTACTTTGCATTAAAGGATAACATGCATTATGGCTGGTCTAAACTGATACAGCCCAATACCTTGAAGGACCTGTTCCACTCAGCTCATGTTTGGTCATTTTGTAGCAATTTCAATATGCATGAAAATAAAAAAAATGCAGGACCAGAGTTCTACCTTCAGCACGTCGGTGTGCAGGTGGTCAAAATTTGATCTTCCCCGCTCTCCTGCTACCCCCTGACATACCAGTACTAGTTAAAACACCAGAAGCTACCCCAGACCCCCTGTCATGCCTAGGAATAGTGGACCTCTCTTTTTCTAGAGGCTCCTGGCCTCAATTCCAAAGCTTTATTCCTTTCACAGATTAACCTTCCTCTGTCCGATTTTTCCTCTCCAGAGAGGAGATCCTGGACAGGCAGATAGATATTAGCCCAATGTTTCCACAAGCAAGCTTAACAAGTAAGTCATTGATATTGCTGATATTTATAATATTTCTAGTATGCCTCACAGTCATCTGCACCTGAGATGAATCCTGTAGCCATCTGTGCAGGCAGCCTCACTGATCAGAGGACTTCATTTACAGTGCAGAGGGAATAATCTAACACTGAAGCTGATACCTACAGCCATAGATGGAAGATATTTAAGCCTAAGACTATAAGGGAGGCAATAGGATGAAGCATGCTGATCCTGTGCATCTTCTTGGAAATAACATCTG
This sequence comes from Bucorvus abyssinicus, assembly GCA_009769605.1. NCBI lineage: Eukaryota > Metazoa > Chordata > Aves > Bucerotiformes > Bucorvidae > Bucorvus > Bucorvus abyssinicus. The sequence goes on from CM020025.1 coordinate 39,001,261, forward strand.
TTGTTTCTGCTCATGTTTGCTCTTTCACACAGCTCTTCTTATAGTATTCCAGTGTTGCATTATTACTTTTCCCCACTTATTTGTCCCTTGAAAAACTGATGCTTCCTGCCTCTCACTTTGAGGAAGGGGTCTGGAAGCGGCAACAGCAAGCTGAGTGCCTACTGAAAGGAGAAGAGGGATATATGGCTGCTGTGAGGCAAGACTTCCAACCCTCTGCAGCTTCCTAGCCACAAGAACCTTTCTGTCAGCACCTGGCAGCATCCTCCAGCCCTCTGAGTCCATAGAAACCGATCAGGACCTCAACTATAAAGTTTAAATAGCTTTTATAGAAAGCAGAGGCACTTCATGTTCTCTCCAGAGGGTCTGATCTTGTTCCCACAGCCACGAGCAAAAGCAGGCAAATATTTCTAGCACTAAATTGCAAACAATTCTCAGGATCTACTCACAGCTCAGCATGTCAAAATGAACTGAGGAAATGGTTTTGACAACTACTTCTGGACTAAGTTTTAAGCAATCAGTATCTGGTTAGGACAGGAATGGCTCAATATCCTGTAGAGGAAAACAGCTGACATGAGAGTAGTTTCAACTTTCCCTCTTTTAATCACGCTTTCTAATGTACTGCCAATTCACTCCTGTTCTGGCCTCGATAAGGCTATGCCGCTCAGCTACGGGAACTGACTGTTCAAAAATGCAAAGCTTATACAACCTCCCATCTTTTCCTGTAGATTATTTCTACAATCAAATTACATTTTGTCACGCAAACTTCTCTCTCCAATAAAATTTGTATGGTAACATAAAGCTCTACTTCTGAATTCATATTCACACATACATGTTTTCAGCATGAGTGAAAACTGAGTTACATGTTCAGAAGTAAAAATAAATGAAGATCCTAATTTGTTGTGTTTATCTGAGCAGTTTTTTTCAAAGAGCTGAACAAATGTTTACTAATTTATGGTTAATTTGCTTTAGATGGTAAAGCTTTAATTGAATGCAGTCTTGTTTATTGCTATTACTATCTGCCTGCATTGCAGCATTGCTCTATTTCATACTGGAGGCCTCATTGTACAAAACACACTGGAGGACCTGTTGTCTCTCCAATTAATGCACACGCTAATTTAAACCAAGCTACAATGAATATAAACAAAAGGGATTAAAAGAATAGGGAAGGGAAAAGAGAATGGAGAGGAATAACAAGTACCTGCTAGGGTGGCACAAATTAAACAAATGCATGATTTAATGACCTCAGATAATGCATTTATTTAGGATAAGCCAATAAGAGCTGTTAATAAACCCCACACACTTGGTCTGCTGTATCTTTTGCTTGAAAATAAGAAAAAAATAATAAATTTGCAAAATATTCTTTGTCCTACTTGTATTAGTTGCTCTTCTACAGCTTCAGTTCATAAGTACCCCCATGATGCCTTGGAGGAGCTGTATCCAGGCACCATCATTTCCCACTTAGATCTCTTGTCTGGATGCAAAACCCGGTTACTTTTCCCAGTACACACAAGGCTCACTTATTTGCTGAGCACTACAGCCTGCCCAGAGGGTGCTTGCCTGCAGTATTCAAAGAACCTAAGAGAACTGATCTAATACATGAGAACAGAGAGGTGCAACACTACAGCAATAGCTTCCAGGAAGTGCTTTTTTAAGACTGCTTAACTGAGATATTTTGCTATTTGCCCTACAGTAAACAAATAAATAATGGACTCACCTTAGATTTTCCAGCTTTTAGATGAAAAAAAGTTTGTGTGGTTTTTTTTTTTAATAACAGTAGCCTTATCAGTAAATCAAGCTAGCTTCATATATTCCATTCTAATTAATCTCTTAAGCACAAACTCTACCTCCATACTGCACCTGCTGCTCATTTAAGGAATATAATCTACAACCCTTAAATCCAAACAAGCAAATATATGATCTATTCACACATTAATGTCCTTCAAAACTCTTTTGAGGCTTTAACCAAAACCAGCTGAGCTGGAAAAAGACATGGGTAGCCGTATTCTTAACGTAAATAGGCAGTATCTTCAGACAGTATCACTAAGAGAAAATTATTTTATTGTGACTTGAAGATTAATCAGTACAACAAGTTCTTTCCTGGTGAGTTTGCCTTTTGGGAAAGACAGGAAGGAACATCTGGGAAAAGAGGCGTTTACTACACCCTGTCAACTTTAAGATAATAAAAAAGCACATTTCTTGTTTATTTGACTTGGTCTTCATTATCTTTAAACTACTGCAAGTGTCACACAGAAGATTTCTAAGCAGACAAATGAATTGTTAGTGCACTTTGAAGAAATTACTGAACAGCAGCAGTTTCTGAAGATTGTAAGACCTCCAGACCCACACCATTGCTCAACAGAGCTGCGCCATCTATGGACATTTCTAAAAGGGAGAGCAGCAAAACTGCTCCCTTTTAAAACAGTCATACAATGGACAAAGCACCTAAGGCTGCCTGTACAGACCAAAATTCCTTTCAGCTCATACACGTCGGAAGGCATAGTCCCATTTCCAGCGTGACTCATGCACTTAAATTATACTACGAGTTAACAGGATTTAGGCTCCATACATGCGCACTTAAGTCTGCCATTTAGCTGCTGTTGAAGTTTCCAGAGCTGACTCCTAAGCTACGTGTATAAACCTTTCACTCTTCCCAGCTTTTCCTTCTGGAATCTCTTTACTAGGCTGGCTTTCCAGCCTTGCTTTCTATGGGAGGGGCTTGCTCAACAGACTTGAATGTGCAAAATGCCTGGATTCCCTTTGAAAATTAAGTTTAGGAAATCCACTTAGGCTTGCACTTTTAAAAGGAGCAATGCTTGAATGTTTTTAAAAGACAGCTGTAAATGTCTGCATACCAAGGTGTACTTTATCTTGCACTTCAGAGATTAGATAGACCTTTAAAAGAGGTATTGCCAAGCTGTACAGTCCCATTTAGGGCTGAGCAGCTGATGAGGAACAGACAGGTGAGTGACTTGGAGCTCCTTTCTACAGAGCTCAGCAGATCCCTTGAAGGCCTCGGACCTGGCCTCTCCTGCCCTCATCAGAGATGTTCCTTTGGGGGAGTGCATAGGCTGAGCTCTAGAGAAGAGAAATGCATCTGTACCTATTCCCAGAGATGAAGGCACAGGACAGAGTGAAGGCTTTCTGGATCTACTGTTCCTCATACACCCCATCAATGAGTCAGTACAGCATGGAAATTTTAGAGCGTAGTAATTATAATTGCTTCAGATTCATAGTTCTCTATTAGCAAAGGATTCATGGCATTAGAAAATAATGGCATTGGAAACTTAAACCACCTGGTTTAAATTCATTTCTATGAATTTGAATAAAGGAGGGAAATGTGAGGACTCTGATAAAAGCAGTGTTCCTTTAAAGGCACATTGCACTATGAAGTAAAGAGAAAGGAGAAGTCATATCTGAAAAATAAACCAAACTCCCTCCCAGTCTGACCTCAGCCCCATCTATCTCAGAACAAATGCTCTCAATGCACAGAACTCCATACAGCTAATGATGTAACATGGGTCATATTAACACACACTGAAGGGAGTGATGTAGAAAATGAATGTAAATTTGGTGTACTATGTAAGACCAAAGGTTGACCAGTATCCTGTTTTTAACAATGGCCAGCAAAAGGAGTTTTAGGGAAAGAATGCAAGAAGCACACAAGCAGGAATTACTAATACTTAATTAACACTGTTAATTATTTTTAGCATGCCTTTCAGCTTCTGGCTATCTGTAGGTTAGGAATGTCCTGAACCAAAGGTGGCTTCCACATGTCTGTGTCTTTTTTCTTCAGACAGCTTTCTTAGCCCTCCTTATGACCTCTACACTGCCCCAGGACAATGAGCTCTGTAGCTGGGAGCCAGGCAATAGTGAACACTAGACTTGGGGACTAGAGGGATATTTAGTCCATCTACATTTGGGAAAATCCTTCTGATAAAGCAGAAAACATTTAATTTATTCTAATCTTATCAGTAAATTGCAAATGCATTCTCTGTAGCCAGAGGATTACCTTTGGGATTAATTACAATCCCAGCTTTCTGGTTGTCACAATGCCTCCTTTCACAAGCCTATTCAGTATTATGCTCTGTGGGCCAAATTCTCTTCCCAGATAACTCTATAAATCCACTGAGGCAAAACGAGCTAACAGAGTCTAAAGTGAGACAAGACCATGCAAATTGGAGTTATTAGCTGTTTGTACTTTCCTGCCGTTCTGATTGCTTTCCTTCATTTGTTGTAAGGCTACACGGTTACATCCACTATCAAATCCAGGGAAAGGAGCTGAAAGCCTCTGGACTGTGCAGCAGTCCTTGGTGGAATTTGCTACAACTCAGGAAGGATTTGAGACATGTCAAAGCCAGGCGGTGCGGCTGCCAGGGGGTCAGAGGGAAGCGGAAGCACCAGCGCTGGCAGAGGGGCAGGCTCAGCTGCCTCCTGCCCAGCACTGGTCCCAGCTCTCACTGGCAGCATTGCTTTCCAGGGAGCTGCTATTGGTCATCCTGAAGCTTCAGGACTGAGTTCCCTAGAGAAACATTGTACTTGATGACATTTTTCTGTGTGGGAATCATATACAGTACTTCCCTTTCTGATGCCTATCGCATATTTGATCAGTCATTTGAAGTTGCTGTGTTCTGTTTTGCTCCTGTTATCAAATCACAGTATTAACATAACAGGGATAATTATAGCTACCATAAATTCATAACAACAATACACACAGTTTGTTAAGCATCAAAAGTATATTCTTTGATAGGGAACATAAGGGAAATCCCTGCCCCAGAAAGAAATATCACTTTTACAGCTTCTTACAGACTCCACCGGTTAGAGAACTGAACAAAGCATTCAAGGGTCCAGGTATTTTATGCAGATAGGGCAGTGATTTGCAATATCGTCTTGGATCAGTCACTTAACCACTTAATGTCTCACTTGCCTTAGTATGAAAATCATAGAAAGAGTTCCTGAAACATCTTGGCTGTACTCAGTGAAGGTTCAAAGTCAAACCAAACTGATGCGTCAGCTCAGATGTGATGGTATCAAACCAGACAAACAACTCTAGCAAGAACCTGTCTGAAATGTCAGTGTCGTATGAAATCAGATACTGCCTCTAGGCAGCACTTCTTGAGCTGGGCCATTCTCACAGCATACTCTGGGCATCCTCATCTCTGCTATGATGCTATTGCTTCTCTGCTTCCTGAGGCTTGCCTGACTGGCTGTATGCATCTATTACCTTGTCTGATGTTTAGATTGTAAGTTTTTTGGATAGAGGATCATTTCACTTTTGTGTGCCTTGCACAGAGGGATCCTGATCTGTGACCAAGGCTCTCAGGTGCTATATTATTAAAAATGGTTAAGAGAATTTCTCATAAGAGCTGAGAAATAGTTTGACCTGCAGATTTACACGCAGCATTCTTTGAGGAAAGGTGTGTTTGCAAACAAGGGACATTTGTGCTAGGGAGCAACGTTAAGCTTTCTGTACATACTAGCTCTGACTGTGTCAGAGATCTCTGCTGAATTTCCAGAACTTTTTTTTTTTTTTCTGAAAAGAAGCAGTATAATTAGTGAATGGTCATAATTTGTTAAGTCTTCTTCTGACAATGTACAGAAATAAAATGAATTACGAATACATTCAGAGAAGAGATTCATGGCCTGGAATATTAACTGATGGTTACAATATAAGCTAGACGCTAAGTAAGTACTGTCCAGTACATGGCTTCCTGCAATTCGAACATATACTTTGGTATTTTATATTGCAGTTTTGCAGATGTTTTGATGTTTTCCTTTTCTGTCATTATCTGTGTTCCGTGTCTGTTTCTAACATTTTAAATCAAGGGGAACTGAGCTAAACTCAGCTTTAGGATGCCCTGAAGAACAGTTGACCAGAAGGAAAGGCATGATCAGTGAGAAATACATTCCAAAACAAGAGGAAAGGTGAATATTTCTGTTTTAATTTGGGGTATTGGCCTTTTTCAGACATTAATAAGAACATTCAAGGAGACTTCTATAAAGCCCCCAAATCTGGGGGTGGGGGGTGAGGGGGGAAAATCAACCTTTCTTGTAAATTTCGAACCCGTGTATATCTGATAGGGATGTTCCCTTCTACATCAGTTGTTTATTTTACTGAAATCAGTACCTTTGGATTCTAGTCAAGGACACATGAGATGCTATGTACCTCATCCTGCTTATAACCCAATCTCGTAGTGAAACTGCTTCTCTCCTCCCTCTCTTTGTCCCTTAGCACGGCATTTCCAAGCTGCCTATGTGAAAGGCAATATGTTTGGTTGTAAATGTCACAGATGGACACATCCTGCTATAGGCTGAACCGAGATGCTTGGAGCATTCAAGTTCAGCTAATGTGCATCTCCTCACTTTCCCAGATGTCCCGCTCTTTCTCCACATTAGAACAGCTGGTGAAGCAGTCACAGAAACCCTGCCACAGAAACAAAGCAGAGGCAAAGAGGAGCTAAGGAAATCAGTCACCAAAAAGCTGCATCAGGAGTTTAACCCTCTGACCAAATGGCGCTTAAAAACCCAAACCTGCCGCTGGACAAAATTTCTCATACAATTCAAATTATTCATGTGCCCAAGCCAACAACGGCTGGTCTGGTCCTATGCCTGAGAATCATTTAAATATTAACATGGATATTTCCCCTCGGTTTCTTGTGTTCTGTGTTACTTTTCAAAAGATCAGCTGGACGAATCACTGCAAAACTACCAAAACTGTCTACCAGATGGTGGCCACTGATTAATTTGTCTTAACTTAAGCCAAAAAGGAAGAAAATGCGATGGGTGGAGCAGTAAAGACAAGCACAATCAACATCCGACCAAACAGGGTTTCCTGTCACCTTGGGAACAACACTGATTGGCACTGTGGTTTCCTGTGTACAAGCTAAAACCAGTAGCAACTGAAGTAACAAGAATAAACGCCAGATAAGAGACCTGGGAATACTATAAAATTATTGCAAAATTCCTGACTAAACCTCACAAGATACTAAAGGCAAAACCAAGGGTAGGCATGGGCTGCGTGCTAAACTGAGCACTCCCTGGCATCTGAGAGAACTACGAAGCCGCAGTAGAAGAATTTCTTCAAACAAGAGTGGGCTAATTTTCCTGAATTATCTACTCCCAGAAATACTGTCACGTGCTTTGAAGAGTTTTTAGTTCTTTGCATGAGAAAAAAAAAAGGCATGTGGGACAATTTAAAGGAGCGGAAATGTACTGTCTACCCATACAAATCTGAAGTAATTTACAAGAGGTGCTAGAGACACAGGGAAATGGACTGTGGGTGTAAGGTTGGGTGATGGTACATGGCTATTTTCATCTATTTATTTAGACCATAACTCCCACTGACTTTTGCTTCAAAGAGTTCTAACCACAACCAAAACACCTTCTCAACCAGCCAGGAGTCAAATAGTTAAAAAATGGTTTTTAAAGGGTCTTTGTTAGGCTGGTGCCTGAGTTCACTTCCCCTCCAGAGAAAGCGGACAATTCACATTCCTACCCTCTTCCTACACTGCAGATAAGCAAAGACGTCTGTAACGGGTGGGACAGAACAGACATTTGTGCAACTCAGAGGTCCAGTGCTTGCAAAAAGTTTTCAGAGTGACTGTGCACTAACAGAAACGTTACACAAATGCAAGTGGGAGGTAAGGCATTATTCTCTCTCCAGTCATGAATCCACGTGCTAAATCAGACCTCTAGGCACTGAGCAGGAGACCCTCAGAGCTGGATCCCACTAAATGTTCCCTGTTACTCGGACCAGATTCTCCCATCTCAGTAGCCCAGGTTTTCAGCCCCTGCCCTTACCCTGTCACCCAGAGCACAGGTACCAGCAGCCACGGTATGGCCTTCCAGCTAGTTGAGATGGCCTGAGGAGGAGGGAAGCCACAATGCCGGGCTGAGGGTGACCCTGCACTGAAAGGAGGATTACTAAAAGGCACAGCCTTTACGCATCTGCCCACGATCAGGACTTCTCCCTCATGTCAGCTGTGCACGTCTTAGTGTCTAATCTACATCCAGAAAAAGAATTTAAACAGTGCCAGGAAACAGTCCTAGGCACTGAAACTCAGTAATCGCTAGTGCTATGTTTCAAGCCTTGCAGCCCTGGCCTTTGCCAACAAGAGCACTCCAAAGCAATTCACTGGCACAGTTTGGGAACCAGCACATGCACAAACCATTCCCAGTAGGCAGACTGCATCCAGCCCCCGCTCTTTTGGAGGTAAAAGGATCTTGGCAGTATGGACACAAACCAATCTCTGCTAGCTGGCCTCAGTGCAATAAGTGTTTCTGGGTGTAGTGTATCTTACAGACCAGGATAGAAGATAGCTGAGAGGTGTGCCAAATGAGAGAAATATATTTTTAGGTCCTTCAAAAAGTGTTGTTTAATTTATTATATTCTCTCTCTCTTCTTAAATGATGTGGACAAATAGTAGCATTTAGGACTTACTGTACTGCAGGTTAAGGTTCTCATCTTTTTTTTCCTGTCATCTCTTCAATGGACACACCAGCCAGCCAGTCTCCATCCAGTGGTAAGGAATACGGCTGGGGAGGTTTATGTGCCATGTCCAAAGTGCTCTAATGAGTCAGTGGCACAGACAGACCGGAGCACAAAAATTCCTGCTTCCCACCTCCTGCCTCAAACTCAGTTTATTGGTCCCTAGTGCTTTGCAAATTCCCTCTGATGATAGGATATCACAGTAAAGTTGTTCTCCAGCTAGTACTTTTGTGTTGGCACATAGCTGTGCTTTGAACAATTACACTGACACTTTCCTGAAAACAATGCCCAGGATTTAAATTAAGAATGCAGAAAGCATATTCATCTCCACACAATAGGGTAAATTTATCCTCCAAATCTATGCAAAGCTAGTATATTTTAGCCAGGAAATTCAAGGCCTCTTCCTGTAAATATATTAAGTTCCCATACTTGTGTCATAAACTGCAAAACCTGGCAGGTTTACAGTAGTCCAACTGCAAGGTGCTACCCTCTGAGCATTACTTGAAATGATTACTCACAACGGACAGTTTTCTATAAAGATAACAGACCAGCAACACCCTAATTATATTTGCAGCAACTGTGCTCTGTGATCTAAAAATCAGAAGAGAACCAGAGAGAATTGTTGGAAATTTTTCTCATCTATTAGAGCAGAGATTTGGTTGAACAGTCGTTATACTAATGAAGCAAAGAGCACATTAGGTTTTCCACCCTGGTGCCAACAAATCTTATGAGGTTGAACCAGGGTGTTTATTTGGCATACAGTATTGTTAAGATAATGACTCATTTTAACAGATACTGCTTTTCAAACATCAGGAAAATAGGTATTACAGTTAGTATCTGTCATCCACAGTATTTGTCATCCAGATGGCTATTGAAAGGGCACAGAAATTGTATACGTGGCTGGAATAATAGCTTAACTTGTGTGTTTACGCAAAATAACTAGTAAAAGAGAATAGTTATCATCAGTAACACAGGAATTTTCTTCCACCTCCAAACCTGAAGCCCAAACTGTCCATGATTTTCTTTGTAAAGTTGTCAAATACAAGATGTTGCTCAGGAAGGATGCCAAAACCAGAGAGAGAACATTTATTATTCTTATTATTTGTATGACTATGTGTGTGAGTACCTCTTGTTAATACATTCCTGATTAAAATTTTATCTTTTGGCATGAATTCCACAGACTAGTATGGGTTATCTAAACACATATTTTTAAATTATTTAAAAATGTATTGCCTTTCTGTTTCATCAAAGTATCTTTTTTAAAATTTATATTATAAGGAAGTAGCCAGGGATGTGCATTTTAACTTTTACTTTATTATACTTACAGTAAGCTATACTCACTCTATGTCCACTGAATACATATTAGAACTGGAGTAAAGAATGCTGTTAATTTACAAGCATCTTCAGGATGATAAGAGAAATCTCACTGGTTACACTCTATTACCTATGGCATAGGGTTTTGATAGTGTTGCTCTGCTTTGTGGAGAAAAGTAACATCATGCACAATTCTCGCAGTCAAAGTTCAAGCCAAGGTTCCATGCTCTCTCTTGTGTCTGTAAGGAGTTACACTTGACATTGATTTAGGCGATTTTCCCCCTATTATTCTCTATTCTGATGCCTACTGGTTTTCTCTAGAGGTTGCAGACTTGGTTGCACAGTGTATGTTGAAAGATAACAGTGAGTAGCCCTCTCCCCTTCAGTTCTGCTCACACTTTTTTCTATTATAGAATTCTATTATATTCTCTTGTATTTATTTGGAGAGAAAAAAAATCTGAGCACAAAGCACATGTAAAATGTTAGTTGGTCTGAACAAGAGTCCTGCATGCCCCTAGCATCCTGACTTGTGAACATAAGGAGCCCTCCCTTTTAGACAGAATTATTTTCCAATTAATATGTAACAGATTAAGGAAACATAGTGCTGTGATTTCCCCCACCAATTATTTGATTTAATAGCCACAGTTTTAGATCTTTTTGCTAGAATGGGATAAAAATGCTTGAGAAGACTTTCCAAAGCACTGTTTATGTTTTTTAACACACTGAGTAGATGAGCTCTTCTCCACATTTTCTTTTCTTACATGCACTTTTGCATGCTAGATAGTAACTAATTTAAACAAAACAGCATACTGTGCATGAGTTAGTTAAAATACAGTTGTCCTAGTCACCAATAATACTGGAACTAAAACTCACAGTAGCAGTGGCTGGAGGAAAAGTAAATCCAGTTGTAAAACAAGTGAATACTGTACTGGTGTGGTAACTTATTTATACCCTCACCATGATTGTGTTTTAACAACTCACTGCTTGTACTAAGAATTTTCAATGCTTGGCATGTCAGAATGAAATTTAAAATATTTCATCCCACTTCACCAGATTCTGATGTTGGCTGGGACCATCCATATCAAGATGAATTTTGGGTCAGGCAGCAGAATGAAATGAAGCCTTACACTGCCGAAGGAAAAAGGTATATATTATTCATATAAACCTATAAAAGTGTACATAGAAAAATAAACGCTGATGCAATATTCATGGATATGCTCACGGAAGAGAAAATGATCATTTCCATCCTAAATTCAGTCATCAGCTCTATGATATTGTGACGATTTATCACTGACGACACCCACAGGAGAACAACATCGGCTCTCCCACTCCTTTGGTCAGTAACAGCACTGTGTGGGTTGCCAATGGTGAAGGTTTTTGCTGCAAAGGAGCAGCAGGTGTGAAAACACCACGAAAGAGCAACTTTGAAGCATCGTACTGAACGATCCGGAGGATGCCAGGAGGCTCTGACGACAGCTCTTCACTTGCCTGCCCCAGCATCTATTATTAATTGCAACAGAAAGGGGTCAGTGCCTCTTTGTTCTGACAGCCCTCTCCCATCCACCTGTCAGTCCATCCTCCAGTCTTGGCCACCCCTACTCCCCGCCCTCCCCAACCGCACCCTGCACCTGGGCACACATCCCTGATCAGCATCCAGGACAATAATTCGCCTCCCGAGGCCGCCTGGCCAGTTACCACCCTGACTGCAAGACCACCTTTCCCTCCTTCAGGAGCTACACGCAGAGAATACAAGCCGGAGCCGCCCTTGCCGGCAGGGCTGCGGGTGGCAGTGCTGCCCGCCGGCGGTAGGTGTCACCCTCCCCGCGCCCGGCCGCGCCCGCCGCCGCAGCCCGCGCGGCACGAGCACCCGGCCGCGGCCGTGCCACCGGACGATCGTCTGCGGCGGTCCACGCGTTCGATAGCGCGAATGCTGCAACACCTGCCGGGGAAGCCGTGTCTTACACAAATAGCTGTGTAAGAACCTTTCCAGATAGGCAGAAATAATAGCACATAGATGTGGCTCTAGTATTCAGAAGCAAAATATATTTTAAGAAGCTGGACAAACTCCCAGAAACATTTTCATCTATGGACAGTTGTCAATTTACAATTCGTCTGCCCCTGTACCAGCCAATGCTATTCCTATTAAAAATGGAAAGGTTCAGAGGGCCAGACGCTGGTGTGGTGCTTTCTGAAAACTCAGCTTCACTGTATTTTTGTATTTTTTGAGGATATGCTCCTCAAAGCAGCACCTAGCGTGCAGAGTAGGGAGAGCTTGAGAGGAAGGCATCATCTGGCTTTTCTGTTCCATCCTTCAGAGGTACTCTCACAAACTTCCCATCTAGATGGCTAGGCACAGCGCTTGGCTCACTCTCTGGTTTGGCCCATGGTCCATTAATTTTTCTTTGAAGAGATAGTTTGGTCTGGACAGTCCTAGGCATTTCATGATTATGGGTCAAATTAGGAAGTTTGGATCAAATTAGGAATCAAATTAGGGAGTTTGGATAGGTAGAAAATACTGCTCAGAAACCACTGTCAAGCCATCTGGCCAAAGGAATCTCAATGCTAAGTTTGTCAAGGAGTTCCCATACCCATACTAGCCTGCCAAGAGCTTCTTGCCCTGACAGAAACCAAAATCAGGCTAGCAAACGTTATTGAATGGGTGCCCCCAAGCTGTGGCTATGCACTGGAGGAGACTTCCAGGCGTTAGCCCACTCCATAATGACAGAAAAAGGGCTGTGAGCAGACTGTTTTGTGCACAGCATGCGGCTCACAGCATGCAGAGACATGCTGTAAGGTCCACTGCTCCCATGTGTAATGATGACAGTCCAAGGTTGCCTAGTGGAAGGTTGTTGTGGGGCAGAAAGGTGGAGAGGGATTTTAAACTGTCCACATACCTGGTCATTAGATGATGTCTGAGGCAAAATACGTGGGTGCTTTATTACTTTTTGCCTCCAATGCCTCTGAGTGTCAAAATGTATCTAAATTTGTTCATAGTACAGGATATAATAAATAAATAGGAAGTCCATATAATGATAGCTGCTTATTTCAGAGGACATGAAGACAAAGTATTCCCTAAAGTTCTGTCCCTCACCTCCCCAGGCCTTTGTATCACTGAACTTGAAATAAAATTACACCACCATGTCTTAGAAGTGGATTGATATTACTGATATTATTATTATTACTGATAAAGTGTAACTGTGTTAAACATGACACAAAGAACTGCAGAAGGGGACATAATCACAATTGCTTTCACTTTTTCACAGCGGCCTATTAGTGTTCTTTTACAGGAGAAACTGAAGTATTCAGTTCCTTCAACTTCTTTTTCCTTAGTCATAAACTGAAATGCCTGGTTTATTTGGTGAAACATGAGGTTTAGTTTCCTCTGTGTATCTCAGCTCTTCATTTTGACACATCTGACTCAGAACTTTGTCCTTCCAAAGGATGAAATTTGGTTTAGGAGTATTAATAGCTGAGTTCCTATCTGCAGTGGTGGAAATTAAGATACTAGATCAATAGTTTTTATTTTCTTTGTCTGAGCAATGGAAAAATTTCTTCCCCGGTCCTTAAGTACAAATTTCCCTCTACAAATTCCTTTCCCCAAACCCTCTCAACTATTATGTATGCTATGTTAGGTACTAGGTATTATAAACCAGCTATGTGATCCCCATGCCCGTGTGCTTCATTTTTAGGGTCTTGTGGAATGAGACCAACTATCAAAACGTATTTACTTGCTTCCTCCATTCCTTGTTTTTTTAGCTGCAGTGATATCACTACATCTTTTATGACAGCTTTGCCTTTCAGCATCTTTTACTCACGGAAGAATCAATCCCTTTCCCTCAGCGCCGTCTGTGGCTCATAAAGCCATTGATAAAATCTCTGTCATTGAAATCCTGTGGCTCAATCTGAAGCAGGGATACCGCTCAAATCTGAGAGTCCTTACAGAAAAGGCTCCGCTTAGTCTCCTTTTCATTCTAATTTCCCCGTCATATCTGTGTGGCGTCTGTTCTTTCATTTTTTGTCTGTGCTGGCCTAGAAGAGTTCAGTTCAGTGCGGCTGCATGCTACGTTAGCTATTCAGAGCACTGATACTTTATGAAAGCAGCCTGCAGCCATCAGGCAACAAATTATATAGGTTTGTAACAGAGGAGAGACAGATGTCAGTGAGCATTCTCCTGTGGGAAGAATAACTAGTCTTATAAAAAGAGCACTGGCCCAGTTTTTGAAAGGTAGAATGAGTGGCAAGGTTTGGTGCCCAAGTGTTTCTGAGATGCTGCACACAAGGTTCGGTTTCATTCCTAATCACTTCTTTTACGTTTTTTGTAAAGCCTGTAGACCTTAGACTGTACCCCGACCAATATGGAAAGCTGCATTTAAGAAGAAAAATTATCTAAAGGTGATAATGGAAACACTGTGTGAGATTGGTAAATGCACTCGGTGTAAATATTTCTTTTTCGAAGTTTCCCATGTGGTAGGGATTCCCTGACAATGAGAATGTCCTTTGCTGACAAAACATAACCAGCCCTTGTGCCCTCTGCCATGATCAAAACAAGCAAAAATGAATGGAAAATGAAAAAATTTTTTCTTTGGAGTAATTGTTGGAAAGAGGAAGAAACAAATTAGCAAAAAGAATTCCAGAACTGCAGTTAATCTCAGCCCAAACTTCTGGACTTTTGCTCATATGAAAAGAAAAGGAAAGGAGAGAATGCCCATGAGATAGATATTAACACACCAAAATCCCACTTCTCAGATGTCCGTATGGCAAAGTCTCCCATTCATTGACAGAAGAGACACATGTGAAATCATGCAGCATTAGAATAACAAAGCAGAATAAATCCTGAAGGTGCTGGGCTCCACCCTACCTTTCCTGGAGCCCCACAGGTTTCATTCTGAAAGGAGACGGACTGGCACACAGGGGAGGTTTGAGCTCAGGAACACATTGGCCTTGAGGGTCCACTACAACATTAACAACCTTTGGAGCTTGTTCAGGCTGGACCATGCTGTTGGTGGTCTTATACTCGGACTGAGAAGTCTGCAGGGGAAGGGGCGAGAGGTGGATCTCCTGCTTCTTTTCCTTCTCTTGTCTCAGTGACAACTGGATCTTCTCCTTTAATCTGTACAGAACCTATAGAAATGAAGAGGAAAGCCCAATCTCAATTCCCTGGTAAACAAGGCTGGATAAGATTGCTCTATGAGGCTTTCATTCCTAGAAGGTAAACCACAAATAGTGTTACACGGCGTTTCCCACAATGGGATAAATATTTCCATTGCATAAACCACAGCGTGTACATGTGGGTGGTAGAGATTTTAACAGTTCTCATTGTAAGCCAGTAATTATTTGTAATACCAGCAGTTGTACTATTAAAGAGGAAAATAACACAGAATGGAAAACAGTTACAAAAGACACTGTGAAGAAAAAATACTGACAGAGTAGTTGAAGAAAAATCTGTAAGAATTTTAACATGAGACAATGGCACAAAATAAGATGCTCATGATATATCCAGGTACATGTCTCTAATTACAGCAGCCTCCATTTGTTTTAGAGCAGATGTTCTTAAAAGCTCCTACTCATTTTGCATGGAGCTGATGGTTGAGCAGAGTAACTTTACTAGACCACTTTTGTAATGGTAAGCTGCTACTACTCTGAAATACTTCTCAGGATAAGAATACCCCTCAATATCCTCAGAGAAACATAACCTGTTCTGGAATAAAGCTGAAGCAACGTGTGGCCTATGAAGCTATCTAGAACATCTGTTCAGAAAAGTGTGTTTGACAATTACCAAGGCATTGACTGTAATACCAGGATTCTCTGTCCACCTATTGCTTATGAACTTGGATGTCAGATATCTGCAGCAAAATATTTTTAGAATGTGTACTGATCCTCCACGCTGACATTGCTGTACACCGGCTTGGCAAGGTCTGGTGGGTAGCATGTGCTCGGTTATGTCACTCCAGAGGAACCTGTGTTATGTGTATTTAACCATCTTGTATCTCTTGAGAGGAATGCAAAAAATTATTTCTGAGTGGTAGTTGTGCCATTTTCAAAATGTGCCTTAACCTATGAAACTTATGAGAATTACCATCATAAGTATTGTGTGTGGAGATGGGTGAAAGGCACTTAACAAAGCTTTTTGAAGGTGCCTGCAGATACCCTTATACCTTCTACTCTGCTTTATCTCTTGCCATAAAGCATTTAAATTGAATCCTGGTTGGCAAAGCCATCAAGACAAAGCCTAGACCAAAGTATTTTTCTGCTGCAAGTCAGAAGCTCTTTGACAGCTGTTGCCCGGCTAACACTGTATAAAGATCTATCACTCTATAGCTTTCCAGTGAGGACTGTATATATCTGATGAGTTTGTTTTTTCAAGGATTAGCATTAGAGGTTTAGCTGGGAACAGACCTAATGTCATTAGCAATACAACCATTAAACAAGACTTAGCTACGTAAACCATCTGTTCGTTCCGAAGAGTTTAGAATTAAATTGTATGGAAAAGATAAGGTGCTCCTTGCCATTATTTCACAGAAAAAAACCAGCCCTACTGTGAAGCAAGGACACAGGTATCAGTAAAGATAAAACTGGGGCTTGAAATTGTTTAATCCTCTTTTCCTCCAGTGATTGCTTGGGTCTCATTTGTTTCTGGTAACCCACAGGTATACAGTTCAGACATGCATGGTCATGACAATGTTAACCGTACCTGCTTGTCACTGATGTATTTTGACACAGTTTCATCCCTTGGAGACCGAGGGAATTATGCTTAGACTCCCCAAAACCTGGACAAGTATTATTTCATATCCTTTTTAATTATCAGACCCTAGGAAAAAAGACAGCCTGCCGCCAGCAGAAGTTGAAAAAAATCTAAAGAACAACATCTGATCTCAGAGCTAACACACTTTCCTCAGAAAGTATGGTCAGGGCCCTCATGTTTTTAACAAATTCCAGGTGAAAGTCAAACAAACAGAAATGGCCAAAAAGATGGTGATCAACCCAATTACCAAGCCCTGAGAAGGGAACAGCTTAGTTGTATTCACATTTCAAATCAGTTTAAACACATCTGTCAGTATGGATGGAAACAGATATGACGCCCCTAAATTAGGAAAACTGACATGTTACTGATACCCCAGAAGATTCATTGTGAGGATAATCAAGAGGCATGGTGCAACTGAACAACACAAAGTACAGGTGGCTCACCTGTCATTTTTTGCATATATTAAACCTAGGGTTCAAAGCCACAGTCCAAAAGGAAAATAACTCTTCTTTCTGCCTCCTCTTTGACTTGGCTTATGCAGAAGAATGACAGGGTTCTGACAACCTGACATTCACTCTTTACATCTCTGCTCAAATTTCTGCAAAGGAAAGCTGACATGTTACGCCCTGGCTTGGCCAGTAACTCCTATGTAGCCTTTCAAAATACTGGTGGAAACTGCTTTTATTCATCTTCAGATTTCGACAGGAAATCCCAACAAGTGTGCCTCCAGTATGAAGATCTTGGCAATAGTTATGTGGAGCAGTGATACAAAAACTCATCTGCCTGGCGATGTTTAGGGCACCCAGGACTGTATAGCAAAATCTCACAGAAACCATAGAAATCAAGACAGTTCACTCTAAAAGCTTTCTAACAAGTACTGTTACCTGTGTGAGGCTGTGTGAGTAACTCTGCATGAGCAGAGCTATTGTGCATGTGTATATATGAGGAGAAATGGGCTGACAAAATATCCCTCAAACCCTGGGGAAAGGATGAAAGGACAAAAATGTGACAGATGTTAATCATGTTGTTTGATGCATTTCTGGGAGGCATTTGGATACCATGATTTCAATGCACTATAAATTAAAGTTCTATAGAAGCAGAATAAAAGAATTGAGATGATCTAGGACTAGTTTATAGACAAATGCCCCAATTTCAAGTTGGCTTAAACAGTCTTGCACTATGATAAAAATACATACTCTTATTTTTTATTTAAATCTTTAAACTGGCAAAAGCTGAAGTTTATAGGCTGATATTAGTTAGTTGTATAGATTCTACAATCAAAGTGCTTTCAGAAGTCTTGCACCACTTTATGAATCCTGGAATTTTTAAGTTTAAGAAGAGATGGGTCATGTGAATGCTTGATGCTGGAATACATTTTTTTGTTATTCAATACTCTTCTTGTTAAAGAAATTCCAAAATATAATCATGAAGCTAAAAAGTTTTTAACATTTAAGTAACTATCTACCCAAAACATCTAATAACTGTTCATAACTCACAGAACACCAGAGATAGTAGTAAAAATTTAGATCATTACTATTTGTTGACAAGGCAAAGTTCACGGAATCATAGATTCATAGAACAGTTTGGAAGGATTGGAAGGGATATTTAACAATCATCAAGTCCAACCCTCCTGCCATATGCAGGGACATAATCTTTCACAGGTCAGGTTGCTCAAAGTTCATATTTTTCATTATTTTAAAAGAAAAAAATCCTACTTTTTGATTATTTTTTTTAGGGGAAAAAAAAAAATTCAGAAAACACTCTTATTTCAACTAGCTACAAATTTTTCGTAATCTGAAGGTGATACTTCCAGACCACTCAACAGATATTTATATATACTTTTTTTTTTTTAAAAAAGATATGCAACCATACTGGCTTATTAAAACAGGCAAAATTAGTAAGAAATATGATAGCAAATAATTTAATCCACTGTCAAATATTGTGTTATGTAGTAAATCTGGTAATGGCTCAGTTAGTTCTCTCTCCATGTGAAACAAAAAATACAGAGACCTGTTTTACACATAGGAGTGCTAAAAATATTTATTCTTACTTAGCACTTTGCTTGGAAAACTTGATAAATTATGTACAATGTTCCCAGTGGAAGTGAGCCCATGGTCAGCCCATGATGAGGATAGCAATGAGCTGTGTGTTGGCTTCCACATATGACGAATTGCTCCTGGGATGCAAGCAGTTCCCATAACACGACAATGAGGACTAGCTGAGTAAATACATAAAACGACCCCAAAGGTACAATCTACATGTCCAAATTTAGCCCACATGCTGCTGTATTACACTGTTTAGCAACACTCTGCACTGTAGATTTTTATGTATAGAGGGCAGATCTTTGTTAAATTCCAGCCAAGCATTATGAAGCCTAAAAGCTGTAAATGCAGTATGCTCTCAGCACAGGGAAGCATCATGATTTGTAAAACCCAGTTAAGAGACAAGGCTGCATATTTACCAATTTCTGCAGAACTCACACAAACAAAGCAGTAACACGGACAATTCATCTGCCTTACACTGAGCGCTGTTGATCATCATAATCATCACTTAAAGCACTTCCAACTCCACACTTTGAAGGACACTTCCAAGTCATCTGTAGATGCAGGCTAAGCTTCCTGCTTTTGGACCCTCTAAAGCACAAATAACCACCTATGGAAAAACAAATGCCTACCCTGTAATGTTAAAAAAGGGGCCGCATTTTGGTGGTCTCATGGTTGCTACAGCCAAAGCTACTTAGGATGAGCCCTAATGCCTCATGCTAAAGCTGAATGGTCTGATAAACTGCAATGGCTGGATCTGAAATACTGAATTGCTACTTTTCATAAATCTGCCATTCTGACACTCATAAAGTGGGATGAAAAACAATGTATGCTGGCTGTTAACCTTATACATTGTACATACTCCATGTATCAGCAAGTCCTAGCAAAATGTGAGACAGTGTCCGTTCACACAGTTTGAACAGTAGTACACGTAAAGATATAGGTCGGACCTGGGAGGGGACAGAACGGAGAATGCCTGTGAAAATGACCATAGCATCAAAGTAAATCCATCTGGAAGGGAGTTCAAGAAGTTTGCTAGTATTTACCTCTGCCCTAACTCCAGATCAGCTACACCCAAACTATTCCTGACAGAGGCTTGCCTAAAACCTTAACAGGCAAAAACTCCTGAGCTTCCCCACGCAATGCACTCCAGGGTCTAGTGACCCATGTGATAACAAAGTTCTTTCAAATGAGTCAGCCAAATCCCCCTTTTGGAAAATTTGCTTCTTTTCCAACCCCAGTGGAGAAAGTAATATCTTCTTACTTACCACAGTCTTTGAAATCTTTCCATGTTTGAGAACTATCATATTTCTCTGTGCTCTTCTTTTCTCTGTCATAAATAAACCAAACTTTTTTGTCTTCTGTATCTCTGATCACTCTTGTATCTCCTGCTTACTATAACTGCCTAACATTTTCCACAGATGTGGTACCCAAAAGAGACCATGGAGAATGAGTAAGACATGATACTTGTTATTATAGTATTGTACTATTACCAGACCGAAGTTGAATGCAGATCTTAGAGATCATATCCTCATTTACACATTCCAGGGCAAGAAGTGTATTTTTTGCAACAGTGTGATGTTACTTATTTACTTCAGCATGTACTCTGAGACCTGTTGCTTTGCCATTTATTTCCTCCATTGTATTGATGCACATGACTACAGCTCTTGTCCCTGCCAAGCAGCATTCTTGTTACTTCCCATCCTTCCTCCAGCACCTTAAGAATATTTAAAGTTCTAATACTGCCCTCCGCAATGTTAACAATTCCCAGTACCGTCTACACATTTCAAATAATTAATGAAAATATCGCCTAGTACCAGGATAAGGACAGACATAATTTTCCATACCCTTCCACTTAAACAGTCAGTGATGACCAAAATATCTGCTTCTCCAAAGCAAAAAGTTTGAGTAAAAGTACTTCTAGAGTTACCCTCCTATTTTTGAGTGAGACGCCATGGAGAAATTGAGATGACTAGGAAGTAGAAATTATATAAAGCAACAATTTTTGTGAGAAAATAAGTGTTTTTCAAATCTTAGGGAGACTTTCAAGCTTAAATAAGATTTTATTATAAATGTAATCACTTATTAATACATTCAGTTTAAACATTTTTTCCATCTTAAGGTTGTAAGTGGGAAATCCACCTATTGTTAAAGAAAATTAAATATGTTTCAAGCAAAATATCTCAAAAGCCTCCAAGACACTATGTCTTCATAAATGCTGAGTATTGTCATAGAAATCAGTAAACCCTTATATTTGTGCACCACAGAAGAAATATACAATTCAGATCAGGAGAACATGTGAGATACCACATTGGAAAAAACGCAAAAATTACCCTATGAAAGTCAGTGGTGGTGTAGTGCTGTTCATCTTCTGTGTGACCCTTGCACATCTCATATTCAGCATATCAGAAGTATGTCTAATGCCCAGAAACCTGGCCACCGAACTCATACAATGTGAATGGCAAAGGTGTATAGAAATACGATCACTCCTTCATGTACTTACTAGTCATTTCAGTTTAAAATTTGTATATTCAATACACGCATACGAACATGCACTCTAACAACTTTGCATTGACGATATTGTATCAATGTAGTGTTTTGACTATCCAATAAAACTGAAATACAGGCAGCTAATGCGACTGCAGGGATCCTGGGACATCAGTAAGAAGGTTTGGAAGTCATCACTCAAGTCACTACACTGTTACTCTGCAGATTTAAGAGCCCATTTTTTATTTCTTCAGCCTCCTTCTAGTTAAATTCTTCAATTGGACTGAAAATATAGCAAGAAATGTGGTTCTTCAAACTTTGGCTACACAGCATTATGAGAGTGACCAGCTCTTACCTTGTTGCTGAGGTTTTAATAGCTTTTAGAAAACACCTCTCATGTAAAGAATGTGTGACTCTATCTTTCAGACTGAGAAAAGCATGAAGTAAAGAACAGCAAAAAAAGGAAAAAAGGAAACTTACCATTAAACAAGTTACTAGAATGACAAAGATGCTGAGAAATATGACAACCGCATAAAATCCTTCTTTGCTCCAGATTTTGTCTGCTTCATGCTGGCCTTGCAAAACATTTTTCTTTTTTAAGCAGTAAAACAGAAAGAGGAAGAGAAAAAAAGTTACACAGTAACGTGTGCAGATTAAATAGCTCTCGTCAGGCATTAATCACCCTCCTCAGCTTTGTCACAGTTCACATTCCACAATACATGGCACTCAGTCTGAGTGCTTCTATTTGCACTCCCACCTCAGCTATGCACCCTTCCTGCACTCGGTGTGTCTGCGTGTGTGCATGCGACCCAGGGCTCTCAATGCTACCCGAGGTGATGAAAGACCGTGGCTGATCTCGGCTGCTGAGATAATCCCCCACCAGAAGTCATGGGCTGGTTGAAGGTAAGCAAACAAGACTTGCGATCTTTCTTGGAAACTACCTGGCTCATCAGGTAAAAGGGCAGCGCTCCCGCATGGGCTGCGGGAACCGCTCGCCCTGCCTCTTTCTCCCCAGCGCTTATCTCCGTCGCCAGCACCCACGCGCCAGCCTCAGGACTGTTTACACTTGACACAGGAGCAAAGAGCAGGTGACTTGCCGGTTTCCCTTCGTGAGCTGGGAAGCCCTGACACTGTCACCATTACAGAATGCACACACATACATGTGCATACGTAAAAAAATCTGGTTATGCTGAAAGTAATCTCATTATCCATCTATCTATAATTCTGATTATGCTTAAAGTAATCTCATTATCTCTGGGTTCCTGCTGATAGTATAGTTCTAAAACAGCTGTGCACATTAAAATTTCCAGAACTCCTGGGGATTATGAAATAATAATAATTGTAAAAGGTTTTTTTTTTTTTTTTTTTAGCTTTATTGCAGTGTGGAGACTTGGTTGGGCTACTAAATTACCAGTATTTCACTATGCTTCCAAACAGACATTTGGTAGTAAAAACAGGGTACATGTCACTCTCAGTCTAACTGCAATATATTATTTAGAATAAAGTATGTCGTCTTGTGTTTCCACATTGCTCTCTCAATTTTCAGCTAATTGTTTTTCTTTTCTTAATTGTGTACTTTCAGTTCTCAGATTGAGTAAAAATTATTTTCTTAAATTCTGGTTTCCACTGTAAATGTTCAAGGTCTTGGTGTTTTCCTTTGCTGAAATTCCCTAATGGCTTTAATTAAACTTTTAATTTAACTAGTGAGTTGTCTTCCCATCTCAAGGTGGCCGTTTTTCCTCCCTGAGGACACTGTATAAGAGGACTGGGGTTTTTCCACAAAGGGAAGTTCCTCCATTTAAAGATAAGTGGCTGCTCACTGGACCTGTGTAACTACAGGGACCCTCTCGCAGTTTACATGGGTACCTTATGCTTCAAAGTCTGCTTAGCCACCTATTATCCCACTCTTTGGAACGGTTAATACATCAAGCAAAGTCCTTGTGTCCATCAGCCTCCCAAACACAGAAAATCCTGATGAAGTAGAATTCATGTGGAGAGGCTTGCTGAGGAGGAAAAGATCATGGCCCGGGGAAGAGAGGACAATCTGACAAAAACCTGCTGCATGCTGGATCCCAACCCAGTTTTCATGGTCCTTCTTCCAGCACAGGTTTGTGACCTACTTGCTCGGAAAAGGGCCAGGACAGTGCAGACTAAAGTCAGCACAGATGCAAGGCAATTCGCAGATCATGCTGCCACAGAATGAAAACGTTTAGGGAAGTATTTGGTAGCATGGTTAATTAACAGAGGCTTGCTTGCTGAAAAAGATTGCATGTGTAAAACTGGGAGCTGACTGCTTTAGAACTGAATGCATAATAAATAAGAGTTTTTTCTGGAAGTCACAGCCCTAGGGACCAGAATGGAAATCCTTTACGCGCTTCTGCTAAACTACAGAAACAGACCTTGTAAAATTAGTGTATTTGTGTGTGTGTATATGTGTAATCATGCGGTGCTTCATGATCTGGGCTTAAAACTATTGCAGGTATTGTAAGTGTCTGCCTGGTGTTTAGAGAGCAACTTAAAACCCAGGGCTTTCAAAGATAAGCTGGAAATCTTGCCAAATATTTCTGCAAAAATTGTTCCTAGACACATTCAAACAGTGTTTCCGCTCCAACAGGGTGCAGCTCTTGGTGCAATCTGCTACCTCAGCACAGCAAGGTTATTCCACTGTGCTCACGGCACAGGACTTGGGTCCCAGTACTGGCTCAGAGCCCAAATCCGCAGCTGCTCCGCACTAGAGACTGCTCCTGTTGAGCTCCACGGGAATCCCACGGCAACAGCAGCAGCTGCAGCTCTGGCCCATTAGCTGTAAACTGTTTGACCCTGAGTAGGTTACCTGATGGCTTTCCAGTGTTTCAGATGTCTCAGGAGGAAATCTAGATAAAAAGCAGGAGGTGAAGGAGGATCGACAATGCTGACATTTTGTAAGTGAGTAAATGGGTTTTTTTTCACCTCTTCACTGAAAGGACAAATACACTAAAAAGTAAATGAAGAACTAATAGGATTTTTTGACTCAAGGTGTGAGAGACTTAAATTAACTGTAACTCATCAGTGTCACAAAACTTCTAAATATTTTATTGTAAACTACATATACATAACTGAGTCCAAGAGAATTAATCCCTATGATACATGGTTCAGGATGCATCTTTCTCTGATTTGTCTTTCTAAAAATAAAGTTCAAAAGATATTAACAAATGCTGTAAAAAGGGTAAAAAAAAAGAGTATGCCACAACTTAAACGTATCTGACCTACCATTTTGAAACAGTAGTACCTTCACTTAACCAAGGAAATCTCTCTCTCAGATCTAATGGCAGCACAGCAGAATCATTGCTTAAGCTGCTTCCTAATGACAGAAGAGGCTGTGACCTCCAGTAACTGCGTCATCTCACGCCCACGATAAGTAATTGCTTTCTGAAACATCAGTACTGCTCATTCAGAACTTTGTTCCTTGGTCTGGGAGAACTGATAAGAAAGACAGCAGCTGCCATGCTCACTACAAATTGTTGACGCCCAGGAAACAAGCTCACAGGATGGCCATATGCTAGGGGAAAAACAAAAAAGAGAAGACTTCTGTCCATGACCACGGGCAATGAGCGTCCCACACAAAGATGCGCTGTGTCTCAATTGACTGATGTTACTGCACATTTCTCTCAGTTGGAAACATTTTCCTTCCGGAGAATCCACCAAGACTTTCAGATAGTTTTTGAAGAGTGGGAATGTACCACTGCCATCAGAGGTCAGGAAGATAAACTCAAACTAAGCTGTAAATGCCACAGCTAATGAAGGTGGGGGAATACCAGAGCAGGTGGGATGGCAGGGGAGTTCCAGTAGCTCAGGCACCATCATGTCCCAAAGCAAACCTGGCTACAGGGAGAAAGGCTTATCATCATGTACATCATCAAAAGCATCACCCTCAAGCGTTTGACTGCACTGGATAAAAAACTGGCTGGATGGCTGGGCACAGAGAGTGGTAGTGAATGGAGTTCAATCCAGCTGGCGGTCGGTCACCAGTGGTGTCCCCCAGGGCTCAGTATTGGGGCCTGTCCTCTTTAACATCTTTATCAATGATCTGGACGAGGGGATTGAGTGCACCTTCAGTAAGTTTGCAGATGACACCAAGTTGGGTGGGTGTGTTGATCTGCTTGAAAGTCAGGAGGCTGTCCACATCTGGACAGGCTGGATTGATGGGGTGAGGCCAGTGGTATGAAATTCAATAAGACCAAGTGCCAGGTCCTGCACTTTGGTCACACCAACCCCCTGCAATGCTACAGGCTTGGGGAACAGTGGCTGGAAAGCTGCCCAGCAGAAAAGGACCTGGGGGTGCTGGTTGACAGCTGATTGAATATGAGCCAGCAGTGTGCCCAGGTGGCCAAGAAGGCCAACGGCATCCTGGCTTGTATCAGAAATAGTGTGACCAGCAGGAGTAGGGAAGTGATTGTCCCCTTGTACTCAGCACTGGTGAGGACGCACCTTGAGTAGTGTTCAGTTTTGGGCCCCTCACTTCAAGAAGGATGTTGAGGTGCTGGACCGTTTTCAGAGAAGGGCAATGAAACTGGTGAAGGGTCTGGAGCGCATGTCCTGTGAGGAGCAGCTGAGGGAACTGGGGTTGTTTAGCCTGGAGAAAAGGAGGCTGAAGGGAGACCTTATTGCTCTCTACAACTACCTGAAAGGAGGTTGTAGAGAGGTGGGGGTTGGAGTCTTTTCCCATATAACAAGTGACAGGACAAGAGGAAATGGCCTTAAGTTGCATCAGGGGGGTTCTAGTTTAGATATCAGAAAAAATTTCTTTACAGAGAGGGATGCAAATTATTGGAACAGGTTACCTTGGGAGGTGGTAGAATCCCCATCCCTGGAGGTGTTTAAAAGATGTGTAGATGTGGTGCTGGGGTACATGGTTTAGGGACCATCGGTTGGACTCGATGATCTTAAAGGTCTCTTCCAACCGGATGATTCTGTGATTCTGTGAGTCCATTCCCTAAGCAGTCTCCACAAGACTCTACCATACATGCATGTGTGATAAAGTGTCGTGATTTTATGTCAAAGCTGGCAGGCCTGCAGGGCTCCTGTCCTTGTTGCTCTGCTCTCAGTGTACCTGTGCAGGTGTAACACTACGTCTGCCTTGCCTGATCACAGGAGAATGTCCTTGTGCTCTGCTTTGCTCCTGGGCACCTCTGTCAGTCTAGGCTGTTGTAATTTCTAAGCTATAGGTTTTGATCACTTGTCCTTACAATGACTTAAGGTTTCTGTATGCTTTAAGTGCATGATTGCTTCCTTTGATTTCTTCTCCAAGAAGTTAATATCACACACTTCAAAGGCAACCAACAGAAACCTTGTGCAAGGAGGCTGTAACACTACGTTTTGGGACTGCATACCTTTGGTATGAACTCTGGAAATGTCTCCTTTAGTGCCCTATCTCCTAGCTGGCAGATAGCTTATCTCTCCAAAGACAGTAACCCTTATTTTATTTACTGTAACTCCAGTTATTTTTGTCATTCAAAACCACTTTAAATTCTCTTCTACTCCACTAAGCTCTGAAATCCAGTAATATTTACTTTTTTTCTCTAAGCCCAATTTAAAGACATTAGGAAGTCAGGATTCCTAATGCATAATAACATGGGCTGCCTGAGTCATTGATTTTTAGTCCCACCAACAAGCACAAATTTGGTAGTTTGTTCTGGGGTGGTCTGCTCCTGGCCCTGATACAAACCACGGAGCAGAACACAATCCTAAATCCCACTTCAGACACAAACTTTAGACCATAACAAAAGAGCAAATGCTGCAACTACAACAGGCCGTTGGAAGACAAAGGTCATATGGAAGGTATTGCCATTGCCCTGGATCCCTGAAATGGCAACGACTCCATTAAATTAGATTTTCACGTTCCTGCAGGTACGTATCCCGTTCTACACCAGGCAGAAAAGAACTCTAGTGGTTCTGACAGCAAAGGCAGAATAAGAAACTAGGATATGAATTTTGAGACAGGCAATTTAATTGAAAATAGATCAAACAGTGATTAATGCATCAGCTGATGTGGCCTGGCAAATTATTACTGGAATGAATGGAAATGTAGTTCCAGTCACCTACAGCCACTGAGACTTTTGCTGTTTATGCTATCGCATGGGCTGAGACTTTAAGCAGAGAGCTTTGGTTTTCCACTTGGGTTTTCCTACATAATATGGTAACGTTTCTCAGGACAGGGTGATCTCCCCCAACATTGACCCTCTTCAGCTAAAGTGAGCCTTGTTAGAAAGATTTAACCGAGCAATCTCAGGAGAGGTATCTCAGAAACCAGATGAACTGCCTTTGTGTTTACTGTAGAGAGAGACAGCAGACTTTCAAGCCCTAGGCAGCTCATACTGAAATAGGCAGTTAAAAAAGACGACAAATTCCAACCCTAACACCTCTGTGTCAGCCACCCACCTAGAAAGACACAGATAATGCTTCCTTTCTGCACAGATACACTGATAGTGCACATACAATACTGCCTGTGAAGCATTCAGACATTTTGGTGGAAGTGAGTACAATTTATTAGCTCACGATTTAATTATGATTGGTAGCTCAGGAATACACACACATAGTGGGTAAAATAACATGTCAAAGCTATGTAAAGCTTTCTATAACTATCTTCCTTCAAAGCTTTGCCTGTTTTGATTTTCTTTGCTGTTACTTTTTTTTGGCATGATTTGTTCTTAGAGCGAGTTGAGAGAAAATAGCTGGTTAGTAGCTGAGCAAGTAAAGATTATTTGTTGTTGTCTTTTAGCTGCCAATTTCTGTGAAGTCTCACACATGTAAACTATTGAGAACCAAAAGGAATACCTAACAGTGTAAAGCTGCTTGATTTTTTCAGCGTCAGGGCCTTAGCTGTATAAACTGCTAGAAACTGAAATATTAAATGTCTCTCCAACAGTATTAGAAGGAGTTAGAGTCTGCAGAACTTTCATACTAATAATCCTTTCCTAAATGATTCCATCTGGTTGTCTATATCTTTTTTTCCAGAGAGAAAATTAAAATATCTGAGCACTCCAGACTATTGAAATGTATCTAACTAACTCAAGAGGAGATCTTGGGTTCAGCACCGTGTTTTTTTCCAGCATCTCTTCACAGCTTGATGACATTTCTCCATTCATCTATTATTCATATATGTTCTTGTCCCATGCGTACCTGAAGTGTTATTTGCAACTGAAGTACTTGGAACAGATAATTGCACCTATCACAACTGCCAGACTCATATGCTTCAGTAACAAAAGAAATTCTGACCTAAAGGAAGCTTAGCTCAGGTCACCGATGAGAGATATAAGGACCTGATTTGATGTCTGGACAGCACTGCTTGGCTTCCTTTTGTATTAGAACAGCTAAAACCTGAGAATCCACTCATTGTCATAGTGGCAGGCTGCTGCAGCAGAGCATGTAAAATTGCATTAAACTGGCCTTGTTTCCCTGTTTCATTTTTTGTACAGAAGACATCTTCCAGACTCTTAAACAGAGTCAGAGTACTTAAAATGAACAAAAGCGTTTCTAATACAGGTGAACATAACAGCCAGCGCTAATTCAGCAATGGCTCAAACATAGGTTTGGATCTAAAAAACCCAGGAACTCTTTACCCAAAGGGGGAAACAGAGCTCATCAGAACCTCCCTGTTTTTTCCACTTTTTTGGACATCAACATCTCCTCTGTCAAAATGGGAGATTCCATGGAAAATGCTGATTCTTGATAACGTTTCAAGTTATTCAGACCTCCCACTGAATTCTGAGCGTCTTTGTGTGCAAGTAAGGGTTTCTAAGACACTAAATAAAATGCAATGTGAATGTCACCATGTCCACGAGCTCAGTGATTTCCTTTCCTAAAAGCCTTTGCTTTTTTTCATTTGCTGCGTATAGCTCAAGTGGTCAGTCCAGAATTAGATGCCTAACTCACCACTAATGTCCAGGACACTGCGCAGACGGCAGTGCAGTCTCTGCTTTGAAATAGCTTTCCCTGCCTCCCCCGCCCAACCCCACACCCCCACATCCCCACCCCCACCCCACCCCCCCTGCCCCAAATGGATGTAGTCATACAAATAACTACAAGTTTTATTTTTATCCTCTTTTTGGAGCAGGTAAACAGAATTAACCTCTCATTTCTCCTGAGAATAGAAAGAAGCATGGATACAACATAGAAATCTAGCTTTTCAAAATCGTGTTAGGCACAAGTTACACAGGTAGGAATGCTCACACCTGACATCTGCACTTCATTTATCTCTCTACTGAAATGGTTATACCTGCCGACCCACATTAATACACCAAAAGTCCTTGAGCCAACTTCCTTTAAAGCAATTGATGCATGCTTAGGATCTAAACTCTGATTTCAGTGGTAGCCCAGCTGGATATTAATGCTTAAGTGGGTTAATGAAGCACTATTAAAGTAATTAAACTGGGCTAGCTGTATAATTGCTTTATAGCATTAAAGGCACCTTAGCTTATACATTTGCTGCCTCATGCTTGAGAACATCAGCCTGAAAACGGTCAGGGATGTAATAACTGCCTAATCTATAACAAAATACAGGTTAGAAAATTGATAACCAACCTCAGGGGAGACCTCTGTTATTCCAAACTGGGATAAACTCTGATGCAAAGTGTTGATATTAAGGGAACGCAGCACTTCTTCAGAGGGGAGCGCCTCAGAAATTCCTGGCTTTCTGTTCAGTGGGGAGACAAACAGCTCCACACAGTTCTTGTTCCCCTAGGGAAAAAAAAAAAAGGCAGAATCATAGGAAGGGTCTGAAGTTAAATGATATCCTCTGTCTATAGATTGCAACTATATATCCAAAACCAAAAACGTAATATAAATGCTGCAACCTGTTCTGTGAGGAGAGTATACCTATTTCCTGACTCCTTAAATCTCACTGTGCGAGAAAATACAAATACCATACGTGGGCACATGTGCTTTGTTTCATTTACTATTAACAAGGTACCCTCTTACAGAGTCTAGTACCATTAAACAAGACAGGTCAATATAAAATGGTCAGGGAAGAAGCCATGGGATGGGGTCAATGGCAAAGTGCCAGCAGGGATTTTAGCAGGTAGTTATCTGATCTGAGCTGAAACACAGCCTTGTTTTAGAAGGTGGTCCTTAAACAGGAATGCTTAGTATAATGCTATGGTATTTTGGCACTGTTTTCTAATCCTGGGCTAACACATAGCAGACACATACTACAACCAAGTAGAAACTCCTTTTAGCCAACTGCAGTGCAACTCCACGAATGGCAGAAGATGAAAGGACCAGAAAAGTTTTGTTTACATTTAATGGGTAAACTAAGCATGCCTACTCTCCCCTCTGTTAATTCTTGCCCTAGTGTCTTTGATGCAGTCCTGGTAGCCCAAGGGGTGCTGTATTGGAGATGTCAGTGATGCTTACTCTGTCACAAAGGAGCAAAAGCAGACAGTGCCAGAGGGTTGCTCTGGTTGTGATAAACCAGAACAGCACCTGAGACCAGCGCTCCAGACAGTGTTGATGTCCAAACAGGGTGTGGGAACCTGGGTTCCCCAGGGTTATGGCCAACTTAGCAGAGGCTGTGATGTAGAGTCCAGACCTGGGGGGTTCCACACACACAAGGTAAGCATGGAGTTACTACGTGCATTGCTGCCTGCGCACGCAAGAATCTCGCCAGTCTGGTGATTTGCTATTCATCATTATGGGATGGGAGAGATCACTTCAAACTGGGATAATCCAGATTTCCCTCACCTCCTCCTCCTCGCCTTGGGTGTGCATCATTATCTTTACTGAAGTGAAGAAAAAGACATCTTTTGCTATTCTTAAAATATCTCGTTTTGGATTCAGAAGTAGCGCTGCACAGAAAGGGACAAATTCCAACATGTTTACCCTACATCTGCCTCTATGCTCTCACATGTGCCGCTTCTCCATCTGCTTGATAAGATTGGTAAGGATATTGGCTACTCGTGGGACTGGTCATTTTTCAGTGGGGCCATTCAGACCAACAGGGTAATAAGGAGTGAAAACAGACCTACAGGTCTGGATCACCAGTCCACAGCAGAGACTTTTGTCAAGCTGAAGAAGCTGATTTGAGGATGTGGTCCTTGGTGGGGTATGCTCTGACACAGGTGGCTGGTTCTGGGTGTAGGTAGCAGGCACAAGGCAAGGCTTGGTGGGGACACAGCGTTCCCAGTGTTTTGTGCCTCTTCTGTTTAGGAGTTCCTCTGCCCATTAAAAAGTCCTTATGGGAAAAGGATTTACCGGAAAGGTTAAGGAGACACTAGAAATTCCCAGTTAGTATTTCCTGGCACACCGTGTGGTGTTATATGTAAGAGGCTAGCAGGCCCTCTGCTCTCCCTGCGCCCAACCACGTCCTGGCTGCCAGCCTCCTGATCACTTCTGAGAGCTATTCACTTGTGAGGAAGCCAGCTTACCTCACTTCAGTCATCTAAACTACCTCCAAGGTCAGCAGAGAGAGACTGGCAGCTCTAGAAAATTATTTAATCCATCCTAAAACAAGCGGGATCTCAGTGCCTCTCCTCCTCCCATTAGCCTTCTCTGCATTGCTTTTACAGGGAGCCTAGATGAGTGGCTTAGACTAGGCTGAAGTGAGGTGAGATTAATTTTGAAGTCCTGCAAGCTTGCCAGCACTCCACGTGAGAGGAACTGTCTCACGTTAGAAGGATGCAAAGTGGTAATAATGTCTCCTGAGATACATTTTTCTTCCTTGTGAATTTTGTCTGTGTGTCATTTTTAGAAAAAAAAGGGGAAAAGTTTTCTTTCTTTCTTATATCTCTAAAATATTAACTAGCACTATCACAAAAATATTAATTAGCAAACTTTTTCAGATGTTGAGAATTAATAGTAATTTCTGTATTCTGAGCTACACGCAGGTGCAAAATAACATTACCTCTTCCCTTAGATTACAAATGAGAGGAGAAAGGGAAAAGTCATGGAGCCAGTAGGGAAACAAACAGCGTGTTTTTTCTGCTTGGTTACATAATTTCCACAGAGCATAGTAAGAAAGCTACTAAGTGACTTGACATGTCGAAATTCACATCCCAAACTCTGGAACATTCCTCATTTAATTGTGCTTTTCTCAGAATACGTCTTTCAACCTTTCATTCTGGTTAGTGCAGGGGACAAAGGAGATTTAGCATCACTTGTCACAAATGAGTGACATCCCTGGCGAACATGAAAAGGGCTGCACTGCATTCCCATTTATCTTTTCCGCTGTACTTCCTGTGTGATCCTTTCTCACAGAGATGTTATTTGAAGAAGTTTTATAATCCTTTTTGATGTACACAATCCTATCAAGCTATCAGGGCAGGAAATACTTTTATGCTAAACCTGTCAGTTTTCTCCCCTAATGTTCTAACTGCATGGAGGATAAAATAAAATAACTCTTCTTCCCTCTGCAATGATAATTGAATGCTAGCAATACACACCTGATGCTGTTTTTTTTTTCGCTTCGTGGCAAAACTGTCATAAAAACACAAGTATTAAGAATGTATGCTCTTAACCATACACAAAAAACCGTACAATGGCAACTGCTTTTAAAAAGTCTTTGTTGCTCAAAGCAAATTTGTCTTCGACTTTTGCAAATATAACATCATTGTCCACAAGATCCTTTCTGAGCATAGATTATTATAGCTGAATAGCAAAACGTGAATATTAATATTGTGAGAAGACATTTAATTTACTAATGGAAAGTCTGAGGATAAATTGTGAAAATGCCTTTGAAAGGCAGAATGACATGTATTGTTTGAGCAATATTCAACCTTTGAGAAGCAAAACATACCTAAGTGTCTCTTAATGAATGTGATGTAGAACTGCATTGAAATGAAAACTAAGGGATAAGCAATCTGCTTATGAATAGGACACAAAAGAGAGTTCTCTGACTTAATTTTTCTCTAGACTGTAACTGAGAATGGCTTCCTTTCAAAGTAAAATTTAAATAATTTTGTAATGGAGATCTATTTTTCTGTAGTGCAGTTACAAAAAAAAAAAGAAACAACCTTGGAAAAATTATTTTTCTGTCCTATTTTATTGCACTTTTCCATAGTGACAGGAAAAGAAATTTAAGATAATTCCAAATAACCAGGTACATTTTATTATATACAGCCCTTTGGTACTTACAATGAGTCTGTTGATATGAACTTGCTGAGGTAACAGTCCCAGTGCTGCTGCCACTCCTTGGCGAAATATCCGAAGCAATGTGATATTCAGCTTGTTTACATCCATTTGCAGTGTCTGAAAAACAAAACCAGTTCAAATGAACTCCTTGCTCAACTCAGTCAGTTCTCAAGATGGCTAATCTCTGGGACTCTCCGCTGATTTTTGTTTTTTTTTCCCAAGAACAAAAACCTGTGCAACCTACTTGAATTGCAATAAAGAATAAGTCCAAAGGAAAATTTAAGCATCCTAAATGCTGCTCATTAGCAAAGTACCACCTTCCCTCAACTACATTCAAAATAATTTCCAGAGGTTTTTGGCTAAATTCCTTGGACAAGTCACAGTGTCCAAGATAACACAATTACTACATTAAAAATGTAAGTCCAGCATTGAACATCAATTTACCTTTAAATAATGAGATGTTGGATTTACACAATGAGGATTTGCTTTGAATATTATCTTAGCATTTCTCCCTGCAGGTGAAGAATCAGTCAGACATAGTGAAATTATACAATTTTAGTTTTGATTAGCGGTTTCTGAGATCAAAAAAGAAACATTCTGGATACATTCCACATGCTTGAATTTCCTAAAACTTCCTCATGTGAGTCAAAGAACGCTATAATTCTCAGCAGAGACCAACTATATCACTGAAGCATTTTCTTTTTCTGTGTTAGAATCATAGTGATATTTAAACATTTTCCGAAGTTCAAATCCTTCCTGTGAAGTCAGTGGAATTTTACCCAGGAAATAATTTAGGTTCAAATCTTCTGTTTCCATGAAGATCCAGATATGGGGTCTTCACATGATGCCTGGTGGCCAATACTTCCATATAGTACTTTGGGGTCCCTTTCTTTGCTTCCATATCTCTTTTGCAGACCATATGTAGTGGAGAAGAGAGGGCAGAGGAGTATGTCAGATGGTCCCAGAACCCTTCTAGTGTTTCTGACAACTTCTGACTTAGAAAGTTAATAAGTCCTGGCTGAGCTAGTTGACTAGAGCTGACAAAGATTTTTTTATTTTAAACATCCTATTTAGAGCCATAGGCCTGCTTGCTGCTCTGAGGATCTAAGCAAGTATTCTTTCTTCCTAACCAGAGCTGCATGAAGAGAATTAAATATCCATGGGTTAGATGTAACACTGGGAATATGATTATGGTCTAGAAAGAAAGGCAATTTTTTTTTCTCAAAGAAAAACAGCTTCACACATTTTGACTATTGTTCTTTATTTATCAGAAGTATTTACAAGTTGTGATGTAAAACCATAAAATATTTGCTCTCCTTTTTCACTGTCAATTTGATTTTTCCATCAGTACTGAGTGTTTTTGATCTTTTTCTCCTTTTTCTCGTTTTTTTACACTAAAGGGATTGTCAGATTTTGATGCATCAACTGAAATCTGCTCTTACCACACAGCTGAGCTTTAATTCAGCTGGAAGTATTATAGGATTCTTCAATTTAAATACCCTTTCTACCCTGGCATTTTCAAAATGCAAAATTTACTTCTCTTTGCTTCTTCTTGAACTAGACAGACATCCTGAGTGGGTACAAAACTGCGCCACCTTTGTCACTGAAACAGAGAAACATCTTGAGATGGCACATATGGAGATCTAATGGATCTGAGCACCATTTCTTCTGTTCCCCAGACTGGCCCACTCTGGCTGTGGCACACCTGAGCATTACAGCAGACGAGAATTGGTTTGGAGCTGTGAAGCTGTCACTACACGGAAAGCCGACAGCCGGGTCTGCGGATCGCGGGTAAATAAGAAAGGGAGTTGTTGCTGAAATAGGAAGGCTGTCGTGAGGGTCCCTAGAGATCCATCAGGATCTTTATACCATGAAGAGTGTGAAACTGCTTGCCTACATCAGTGACCCTGAGTTACGGGGATAATGCTAACTGTTGTTACCGAGCAAAATCAGCAGGCATAATATTAAAATACATTCACTTAAACATACTTGAGCCAGGGATCAGATCACATTAATAGAGATGTTGTTAAGTAGTGTGTTAAGAGCTCACTGACAAAGACACAGAAATGAAACCACCAGAAAAATATCTAGCTTCCACAAAATAGAAGATCTTAAAGAGCCTAAAAGGACATAATAAATTCTTATAGGTTTAGAATGCTAGGATTGTGGTTCATCATATCCAGGGGCAATAAAATGTGGTGAAACTCCATTCTCTTAATGAGCGTCACATTTCCATCTACCGGGTCTGAATTAGGTGCACCATGTCCTACAACAAACGGTCATAAAAGGCTGCATGTCCGTCTCTGTAACAGCTATATTGCTCTTGGTGGTTCTGGGGGAAGCCTGAAGACCACAGCACTCACTCTATTGGTCTGACGTCAGCAGGCTTAGAAAGCAGAGAAATACTGGAGATTTCAGGACCTTTTTAGGAAACCTTCTAAGTGGGTGGGAGAAATTTGCACTTAAACCTTATCTGAAGGTGTTTCTTGTGCAGCAAGAAAGATTTTTTTTTCGTGACTATTCATCAAACACCCACCCCCCCAGCCCCCCCCCCAAGAATTATCTGAGGAAGAAAAAGCTGATATTTTTAATAAGACCCCTGTCTTGCTGTCCATTGACAAGATCTGCTTCTCAATTGCTGGTGTTAGTGTGAAGTTCCTTAGTGATTACAGTAAAAATTAAGAGTAACACAGGCCACCTTCTTCTATATCAGGAAGCACAAGAGAGTGCATTTGCTTCTTCCTATCAAGAGGAATGTTAGCAATCTAGAATCTGCCACTTCAGGAATGGGATTTCTAACTCCATCAGTGAAAGACGATGTATAAAATGCTTGATGGGACCTTGAGAAGCACCTGCTTTAGAGCGAGTAGCACATCACAAATGTGCTCTGTGCTCTCTATTACCCCCTTGTTTGTACTGGATTCGTAAAAGCATAAAGCCGGAGTGGACCAGAACCAGAGACACATCAAGTTCAGTATCCTGTGGCCAACTCTGGATACCTGTGAAAAATGATAGGAACAGGGCAATATTATGCTCTTTTCCCAAGTTTCTTCTGACGAGATCCAGGGTAATTTATGTCTACTCAGTACTAAATGGCAACAGGTCTCCTCAATTACATCAGTGTTATCATACAATAACCCATACTGACACTATCAAAACCTGTGATGAAGGCAACACTTGGGTCATTATATTCTCAAGTCTGGCATGTGCCCTTCTGAAGGTGACTGAAATTTAAGTCTGACCTGAGGGTCTGGTACAAAGTTGCCTTTCTGCCAAGTCTACACTATGACAGTTTTTGCTGAGCAAAGTTAGCCAGAGAAAGAAAAAACAAAAGAAAAAGAAAGAAGGAAGACACAGAAAAGAAAGAAAAAATAAAGTCCTAACTATTGACATCAGTAGAGAATTTCCAAAACATTATTGAAATTTTAATATTTTAAAACTACCGTGCCATTCTGATGGCATGCCTAGATACTGTGTCAACTACAGTCCATAAAGGTAAGAGATTAGGATAGATAACTGATAATGGATGAACTACAAATGAAACAATACCTATACATTAGACATACAATATAAACTGTCATTAAGAGAATCACTTCTAGAAAGGAAACTAGTCCAGCCATTTAAAACTAATAATTACACAGACAAAACCATTATGTATTCTAACGCAACCTGCAATAAAACATGAAATTAACCCTTGTAAAGTAAATCCATAAGAATAAATAAAACAAAGTGTTACCATAGATGCACAAGTTATGTCTTACTGTGTTCCTCCAGTTGCTCCTTTTACTTTGGAAAAGAAAGGGCTGAAGCATCCCAGTTAGACAGCACTAATCATTTACCCTCTGCTCACCTGCCGTGTTTATCATGGATTGCAACCTTCTCCCAAAAGAGTTTACAATTTTGAATCTGCTATGGCTGTTGGCAATAGCGACTTGTTGAGCCTAGAGGCAAACATCCTGGAGGACTCATTTCCCTGAGCAATTATGAACCTGGATATTGCAACTGTAGCGACAGTTTCTAGGTTCATCTGATCCAAGCAAAACAGGTAGTTTGAAGGGAAAGAGTTTTTCTGCTTGTAGTGGAAAAGTTGGGAAGACAGAGTTCGTGAAAAGGAAACTCAGCCCAGAAAAACACTGAAGAACATTCACACTGAGATCCTACATGGTCTTTTTGATAAAGATTTTCATGTTAAAAAAAAACAAAACCCAAACAACGTGAAAGGGATGAATGTATAACATGGTTTCTGAAATAGTATTTTTAGGATATTACAATAGATTATAATTTCCCAAGTCAAGTTCTGTGTCTCCATAATAATTCACAGGTGCCTCCCTTTATTATCTTTTCATTATCCTCTGTGATATCCTTTCTACAATGAGCCTCAAATATACCATTTCTTTTCTACACATTGGTTACTCCCATCTAAACTCTTCCTGACTCTACCACAAGTGTTTTCTCAAACTTCCAGCTAACCTAAATATACAGGATGAAAAATCAAGGTTGAAGAATGTTAAAGGTTAAAGTATAAGTCGTCACAATAGTTTTATGAACAAAGATTAAAAGCAAATCAGCAAATTATACATACTAGGAATTTTACATACTTAAGCGACATCGAATAGTAATTTCTATTTTGTACTAAAACTAAAGCAAGGCAACCCTAAAAATGAAAATGAAAATAATCACCCCTATTTACTTAGGCCAAAAAAAGGAGAAAGCTTAGAAAAGAGTTGTCTTACCTGTCTGTGCTCCACTTATTTATAAGAAAGTCAACAAAAATGCTGTAAAATGTTTTTTGCACTAAAGCAAATATTGGCCTGTGGTTGGGCTGTGGCTCTCCATCTGAGCATCTTGCTCTGATGCCTGCACAGTGACAGTGTTTACAGTTTATTAGTGTCATCATGTTTCATCTTGTCACCCTCACCAGACAGCCTCAGCTGTACAACCAAAAAAGGATGTATGTATCAGGAGGAAAGGTGAAAGTGTTGTACAGTTTGGGTACACAACTGCAAAAACCTGGCAACAAATTGTGAAAATACCTTCATTTTCTCTTTTCTTCCCCCAAACATGTTAGATTTGCCTTCCTGTTGCCGTTCACAGCTGCACTGGGTGTCTGGTTAACCCCTTTGGCTGGCTCTGATGCCCAATACACATCCACAAT
Source organism: Bucorvus abyssinicus (assembly GCA_009769605.1). Lineage (NCBI taxonomy): Eukaryota > Metazoa > Chordata > Aves > Bucerotiformes > Bucorvidae > Bucorvus > Bucorvus abyssinicus. The sequence goes on from CM020025.1 coordinate 39,039,588, forward strand.
GGCTTCATAATATTACATGTGTCATGTATCACAGCAAGTTTAGTGTCTCATGTAGTCCATGAATTGCATGGGAGTCAGCGTGTCCTCAGACAGCATTATGTAACTAGAAGAAAGCATTTTGCCAAGAGAAGTGCCACTCTGAAGGCACTTTGCCCTAAAACAAATTGGTGTCAGAGGTGGCAATCCCTCCTCTCCTGTTTATCTCTCCCTCTACAGTGTTATTTTCTCTAGGAGGAGAAACCTGCCCTTTTATGAAGTCTACATTAACTTTGAATTATGTCTGTAAACTAAGATAAAATTCTCCTGAGTATAAAATCAATTATTCTTGGTGATTAATTAAAGAAGCTGCATGATTCTATGTATTAGCAGTTGCCTGCAGTGACCTACTCAAACTTCCATACATAATACATTTCTGCTAAAACACAATGTGACTAGAAATATGAACCTTGGGACATTTAAATACTTGTAAGGTCAGGGAGCAATTACTGAAAAATTGTGAGGGGGAGTCTTGGCTATTCTACAACAGTGTAGTGAAAATCACCTAAAATAGTAGAAAAATTACAGGCATATGTTTGAGTTTACAAGAACCAGTGAAAAGCGTTGAGAAATGCTCTGGACCTGGAACATGTTTCTGCTTAAGTCACCCATTTTCTAATGAAGAGACATCAAGGCTGCAGACTACGCAAATCTGCCAAACAGTTCCAAATTTCACAGGTAGCCTGTGAAAATATATGTGTGTTTGTCCAAAGAGTATTTGAGAATGTGAGTACTTCAGTCAAAGAACTCTAAATTGGTTCTGTATAAACATTAAGAAAAAGTGGTCGGAATGGGTTACTTTGATTGCTTCAGTCCTGGTTACTTCAGGGAAGTTTTGTATATTTGGATGCTGCTTTTCAAGATGTGACATTGTACAACTTCACTCACATTTTTGCTAGAGAAAAAAACCCCCACATCTTTTATGGAAAATCTTTGTCTAAAGTAAGCATAACATTTCCTGGACTTAGGCATTTCTCATATAGCATTAAAGAACAATTTTGGCTCTTGATCAATTTTTCATGAAAGCCTGTACATTTAAATATTTATGCATATTATGAGCTCTCTGAAAGAAATCAAAGATAGAAGTAACACTAATGGGAAATGTAGAGTTAATCTGATTCGTTAAGACAGCTGCATGATCTCCCCCATACTGATTTGCAAGGGAATGTTCATTAAAATATGAGAAAATCAAAATTTATAAAAAAGGAAGCAGTCTTTCACACACTGCAATAAATCCACAGACCTTTTTACCACAGGAAGATGCTGAGGCCAAAAACTGAACAAGAGAAATAAAAAGGGCTGAATGCTTAGATAGATGTTGAAAGTCACTGATGTCCCTGAAAACTGTTCAGAAGAGATACTACAAATCTTGTCATGCAGCCGAAGCCAAAACTGTATCAGAAACCAAGACGAACCCTAGTGCAATAGCAGCATAAGTTTCTCAGTCTGCTATCAAAACGTTTGAGTGCTGGCCATCATCCTGGACTAGATACTGTGTTTCATACAACTCCTGTTTGCACATGTAGATACTGACTGAGGACGAACCCAGAGCCTGCTGCATCGCAGAGGACGCCGCCGCCATACCAGGTGTTGAGGTGAGGCCAGGGCACTCAGTTGGCAGCCACAGTTCAGACTGGCAAAGCTGCTCTGGAGGTGAGTGGGAGATATGACTAAACTAGTTTGTCTCAGCTATGTGACAGTTTTACACTTCTTTTTGCAGGGAGAACTAATTTCTCAGATGAGATCAGCTGATTTGGAGAGGATTTGACCACTTCTGTAGGAAGCACCAACACAAGAGTGAGAAATGCTCCATCTGTGAGGTCTGGCTTTTGTTCAAGATTCCCTTGCTGAGCTTCTAGATGCACTTAGGCAGTGAGTCAGTCAGCTATAGAAAGACTCTATGACCTTCATGGATGATTAAAGTGTATAAGAATGTATTCAGCCTATTAAGGATAAGGTTTGTTAATGCCTGTCTTCAAGTGGCTTTGATTTCTGTCAGTCCTATGTTATGCATTAATTTCTGAGCCTGCAGTCTCCTAGCAAAGATAAGGGTCAGTCATTTGACACCGTTCAGTCACAAGGTAATGTGGATTTACTGATCACATTTAATGAGAAGACACAGAATAGTCTTCTATCTCTTCTGAAGGAAATCTCAGAAGGTTGTTTATTTCATTCTCCTGAATTGTGTGGGTCATGCCTGTACACAACATGATATAGTTACTGGGGTGACAGTTTCAGAGTGTGGGTTAGACTGTCCTCTCAATGCTTATTGCACTCATATCCATTTACTCCTTTCCTATTGTATCATTAATGTATTAATCATGCATTACATATCTGGAAGCCAGAAAGTATGTACAGCTTCCGAACACCTAATGTACCATAGATTGCATGAGACCACCATCCCACAGCCCCGCCTCAGGAGACGAATAAATTCATTGAGAGCCCAGTAAAGTTCATAAGGCTTTTCTTGAGTCACAGAGTTGCAGAATGCCATATCCCAAATGCCCATGGGATGCATGTTTGTCATTGCTGAGGGGGTGTAAGAGAGGGGAAGGAAAGTTTATCTATTGTCCATGCAATACAAGTTTGACGCAGCCTTGTCCTTTTATAATATCAGTCCCAGCAGGTCTCTGTACTGTGGGAGCCCTTTGGAAGAGAGAAGGAGAGGGGCAGGAGGCTGCAGTAGTTCTGCTGGACTTTGTGGCTGACTTCCTAGAGCTTCTTTGGCACAGAGGGAACTTTCTGCTTCACCACCTTGTGGAACTTAAGAACCTAGTGACAGAAGGAGACAGTTTTCTCCTGCATGTGGAAGTGTATTACTCCTTTTTTAGAAAACAGTCACAACAATACTACATCTATTTTAAAGAGTACTAAGCTGGGGGCATTTGAAAATACTGCAAATTGATTACTAGTACGGATGAGAGGCCGAAATCTGTGCCTCTAGCCTTAGCAAGTCTGCCTCAGTTAATCTTCTTCAGTTCTATGTCTATAAAGTGGGGACAACAGTATTTGACTGTTTCACAGGATTTTAGTAAGAATATGGGAGGCAGATGTGTGGGATGGAACTTTTCAACTTCTTTCACAGAAAATTTGAATGTTGCCTCCCAAAGTTAATGTCTGTCTGTTTTTTTTAATTTGGTGCTGCATTTCTTCAAGGACTGGGATTTGCTTCACCATGAAGTATTTCAGTTTTCTTAAAATAACAGCTGAAGTTCATTTCAAATCTCTGATAGTCTTCTAGGCTTTTTTCTTCCTCCATCCACTTCCCCCTGCCCTCCTCCCTTATGGTAGACAGTTGAAAAGGACAAGATGATGGAAAAGCACAAGACTAATACAGAGAGGTGGAAATACAAGGAGAGCTGGAAGAGCTCAGCTGTACACCATTTAAATCTTCATGTTCATTGAGAGACATGTATAATGAGCTCCATAAACCTGTCTGTCCTTATTCAATATTAGCAAAAAAATTTATTCCTTCCATTACAAAAAAAATGCATGGTGCTATTACGTCCAGTCCAACTTTTATGCACAGCATGATTGTACCAGTCACATCCTATTTCATCATCCCAAAGCCAGCTGTAATTCTGTGAGCAGACAGACCCTTTTGAGCCTGTTCAGCACAGTGCTTTATAACACATTTGGTTTTTCTGTCCAATTATTAAATCTTTAGGTAGAACCAGTGTAAAGTTCTAAATGCCAGAAAACCAGTATTGTTTCTCCTTGCCCCTCTTGTAAAACCCTCATTACAGCTAGTTTTACGTTTCAAAAAATTCTTACTTACTGAAGTTTATATTTTTGTTACAGCTTTGTAAAATGGTCCTCAATACATCAAAACACCTTTCAGAAAACTGACAGACATAAAAAAAAACCCCAAAATCATACTTTTGTTTTTATCTTCGGGATTTTAAATTTAGTTTGTAGTAGACATATATATATATGTATGTACCCTTACAAACTAATGAAGAACAAAACTAGCAACCTGAGACAATACAATAACTTCCACATTTTTCAGGAACCGATGTGGCCAAAAGTCTTCCACTGATTTACTCTCCTTAGTAACCTTTATCTTTGCTTTGAAAATCAAAGTAAGATTTCAGTACTGATGATATCCTACCTTTCTCATGCATTTCTTTCCAGAGATAATTTTTATTGGTGGTTTCAGATGAGCAAAATCTGCCTGAACACGCACAATGGGAATGTTGTAGAAAGAGGCAAATGCTTTCCCTTTTTTCACATAATCATAATTCTCTGTGGCTCCTGGGCATATGAATCAGAAAATTTAAAATAGATCTTAAGAAAGAAAAAGTCTTAAAATACATTTGGCTCAACTGGAATTGCGATGTTTACACAAAAGACTGTTCTTGTGCTATTCCTGAATACAGCTCGCATCCCAGGACAGTCGGGGTTATTTGTCCAGTACAGCTAAGACTTTTGAAGTAAGAAGTGATTCTGACACCTCAGCTCTTGAGAGAGCAGGATCCCGTTTTCAAGGAAAATATGTCCAACAGAAAGGGCTCTTTTGTGTTACGCAATTCACTAGTATGTTTTGGGTCTTTATCTGCTTTCAGCCTTTTAGCCCACTGAAGTTTGTTTATAGCCATTATCGTCACCATAATCACTAATTACTGGAGTAAAACTTGTATAACTGACTTTCCTCTACCTGCTTTAGCACTCCAAATCCACATGAACCCACTGAAGGCAGTACGAGGCACCCTTGTAATTTCTTCCTTATATTCCTTTTACTATTACATTAAGCAAACAACCATAAGCAAAATCAAGCGAAACCCTTAGGGACCCGCATTTTTCCTTAGACAAAACTTTCATTACCTTGGGTTTTATCCTCTCATGGATTCATGTGACTGGATATGTCCCTTTGTCTCAAAGTTTCAACAAAGACATTAATGATTGTGTGTGAATCCTATAAGCTCAGAAACAAGAAAGCAGATGAAAAGACAATCAATCAGGATTTTCAAAGAATAACAGAATTTTATAGGTTGGAAGAGACCTCTGGAGATCATCTAGCCCAATCACCCTGATCAAGTAGGTTCACCTAGAGGAGGATGAACAGGATCACGTCCAAGTGGATTTTGAATACCTCCAGAGAAGGGGACTCCTTGAAGTCTCTGGGCAGCCTGTTCCAGAGCTCTGTCACCTTCAAAGGAAAGAAGTTTTTCCTTATGTTCAGATGGAACTTCCTGTGTTCCAGTTTGTGCCTGTTAACCTTGTCCTATCACTGGGCACCACTGAGAAGAGTCTGGTCCCATCCTCTTAACATCTGCTCTTTAGATATTGATAAGCATTGATAAGATCCCCTCTCAGTCTTTTCTTCTCCAGGCTAAACAGATCCAGGTCTCTCAACCTTTCCTCATAAGACAGGTGCTCTAGTCCCCTAATCATCTTTGTAGCCCTTTGCTGGACTCTCTCCAGTAGTTCTTGAACTGGGGAGACCAGAACTGGACCTCAGGTGTGGCCTCACTAGGGCAGAGTACAAGGGGAGGAGAACCTCTCTCGACCTGCGGGCCATGCTTTTCTGAATGCACCCCAGGATACCATTGTCCTCCTTGGCCACGAGCAATTAGCTGGCTCATGGTTAACTTGTTATCCACCAGGACTCCCAGATCCTTCTCTGTGGAGCTGCTTCCCAGCAGGCCAACTCCTAACCTGTATCGGTACATTGGGTTATTCCTCCCCAGGTACACTCATCTACACTTGCCCTTGTTGAACTCCATTTGGTTCTTCATCCAACTTTCCAGTCTGTCCAGGTCTCACTGAATAGCACCACAGCCTTCTGGTGTATCAGCCACTCCTTTCAGTTTCGTATCATCAGTAAACTTGCTGAGGGTACACTTCATCCCTTCTTCTAGGTCACTGATGAATATGTTGGACAAGACTGGACCCAGTACTAACCCCTGGGGAACACCACCAGCTACAGTCCTCCAACTAGACTCTGTGCTGCTGATCACAATCCTCTGAGCTCTCTCCTCCAGCCAGTTCTCAACCCACCTCAATGTCGACTCATCTAGCCCACACTTCCTAAGCTTCTTTATGAGGATGTTGTGGCAGACAGTTTCAAAAGCGTTGCTGAAGTCAAAGTAGACAACAACATCCACTGGTCTCCCCTCATCTACCCAGCCAGTCATGCCATCATAGAAGGCTGTCAGATCGGTCAGGTATGATTTCTCCTTGGTGAATCCATGTTGACCACTCCCGATAACCTCCTTTTCCTCCACATGCTTAGAGATGACATCCAGAATGAGCTGTCCATCACCTCTCCAGGGATGGAGGTGAGGCTGACTGATCTGTAGCTTCCCAGGTCCCCATCTTGCTCTTTTTGAAGACTAGAGTGACACTGGCTTTCCTCTAGTCGTCAGACACCTCTCCCGCTCTCCATAACCTTTCAAAGATGATGGAGTGTCTTAGCAATAACATCTGCCAGCTCCCTCAGCACTGGTGAGTGCATCCCATCAGCACCCATGGATTTGTGGGTGTCCAGCTTGCTTAAATGATCTCTAACCCAGTCCTCCTCGACCAAGGGAAAGTCTTCCTTTCTCCAGACTTTTCCCCCTACCTCCAAGGTCTGGGACTCGTGAGGGCTGGCCTTAGCAGTAAAGACTAAAGCAAAGAAGGCATTCAGGAACTCTGCCTTCTCTGTCACCAAGACATCCACCTCATTCAGCAGCAGGCCAAATTCTCCCTAGTCTTCCTTTTGCTACTGATGTACTTGAAGAAGCTCTTCTTGTTGTCTTTGACAGCCCTTGCCAGATTTAATTCCAAGTGGGCTGTTGCTTTCCTCATTGCGCCTCTGCATTCTCTGACAACATTCCTATATTCCTCCCAAGTGGACAGTCTCTTTTTCCAATTCTGCAAACTTCCTTCTTCCAGATGAGTTTTTCCAGAATCTCCTTGCTCATTCATGCAGGTCTCCTGCCTCTTTTGCTCGATTTCTTACTCTTACAGATGCACCAGTCTTGGGCTTGGAGGAAGTCGTGCTTGAATATTAACCAGCTCTCTTGGGCTCCCTACTTTCTAAAGCCCTAACCCAAGGGATTCCTCCAAGGAGGTCTTTGAAGAGGCCAAAGATAGCTCTCCTGTAGTCCAGGGTTGTAGTTGTACTTATTGCCCTGTTTCTTTCATGCAGGATCCTGAATACCATCTCATGGTCACTGCAGTCAAAGCTGCCCCCAACCTTCACATCTCCAAACAGACTTTCTGTGTTTGTTATTACAAGGTCAGGCAGCACACCTCTCCTCATAGACGACTCCATCACCTATGTCAAAAAGTTATCATCAATGCTCTGCAGGAACCTCCTGGACTGTGTGTGCCTGGCTGTGTAGTCTTTCCAGCAAATATCAGGGTGATTGAGGTCCCCCATGAGCACCAGGGCCTGTGACTGTGAGATTACTTTCAGCTGCCTGTAGAAGACCTCATCAACGTCGTCTTCCTGATCAGGTGGCCTGTAGTGAACACTCACAACAGTGTCACCCACATTAACCTGCCCCTTAATTCTTACCCATAGGGTCTCAACTCCTTTTTCATCTGCCCCTACGCAAAGCCTGATACATTCCAGTTGGTCTCTCACATAAGGAGCAACTCCACCATGTCATCTTGTTGGTCTGTCTTTCCTAAAAAGTACGTAGCCATCCATGACAGCATTTCAGTCATGTGAGCTATCCCACCATGTCTCTGTAATTGCAATGAGATCATGGTCCTGCAACCGCACACAGATCTCTAATTCTCCCTGTTTATACCCCATGCTGCGTTGGTGTACAGGCACTTCAGAAAGGGAATCGAGCATGCAGGTTTCTGTAGAGGGGTGCAAAAGGATCCACCATAGCCATGCACACCCTTGAGGTGGTTGGTCTACTGGCTCTCATCTTGGAAGGAGGCTAAGGGACATTTGCTGCTGCCCTGGTTGTCCTGGTTTATTCCCCTGTTGGATGTGATGGCATGAGCGTTGCCATTTTGGACCCTGCCCCCTGAGTCCTTCAGTTTAAAGCCTGCCTCACAAAGTTGGCCAACCTGCTGCCTGAGATTCCCTTGCCTCTTCTAGATAGTTGGATTCCATCCCTCCCTAACATGTTATAATCATCAAAGAATGTCCCATTGTCATAAACCCCAAAACTCTTGTGAAGGCACCAGCCACGTAGCCAGAGGTTGATATCCATTCTTTGTATATTTCTGGCTGCCCCCTTTTTACCTCTAACTGGTAGAATGGAGGGAAAAATAACGGGCACCAATATTTTTCAGTTGCACCCCCAGGGCTTTATAGTATTTTGGCAACTGTCTCAGGATCTTTGGCCTCCTGAAGCTGCTAATACTGACTGTATTTCAGAGGCTGAGATACAAATTCCCTTTTTCCTGAGCAGGTGGGCAGACAAAGGAGTTTCCTTTCCTGGCTAGTACTGAACAGAGAAGGCACTGCTTAAGGGAAAACACTAACACCAAGTCTTCACAGATTTAAGGGGAGTTTTACCTCAATCATTCCTGCTAATGCTAACAACGTTGTATTTTTGACCACTGGCTGAAAATTTGAGTTTCTGGCTTTGGAAATGTGATACACTCCGTCCAAACGTTCTAATATAGGACAAGTTTTCTGACTCAAGCAGTAGGGAAAAAGTTTTAGAAAATGGTTTTCAGGCTAATTTGGGGGGATGTTTCTTTAGAGATTACTCCACTTGTGAGGTCAAAGAGGAAGAAGCATTGCTGCCTTCTGTTATGGGATATTACTACTCTGAAATGACTGGGAGACAGAGCCCAATTCATGGATGTACAATTTTTGTCTTTTGTGTTTAGGATCAGAAGAGCATTCTGTGTTCTTTTCTTTTAAATTGCAACAACAGCTGTCAAAGCCAGCCTCGGATATTTAGAATGAGAAAAATGCTTTTCTTCCCCTTTCACACTCAGAATTGATCACCCTTAAAAGAGAATACTAAAAACTGCTTGCGTGTGCTTCTCTCATTGTTACACATACACAAAAGCAAAATAATTCATAATCCTTTCAGTGAGAAACAGTAGTTACAAATTTTGTGGTTGAGGTTTCCTTTTCCTTTTGTTTTTCCTTTCTCATTTTTTTAACAATCTTTTTTAAACACACAAGAAGTAATTTTCCGCATTTCCCCATGTGACCGCAAGCAGTGCCACCTGTCTTTGAGAGGTACTGCTCCTCTGTATGAATGCACTGAGTGCACATTTATGCACATCTCCTGCCTCTTTCCTGCACCCTGGAAACCTGGGAGATTCCTGGTGGTTCTGCAGCTGCTACTCTGTGCAAGCAGGAAGAGATGCCTGGGAAGAAATACTCAGCTTCTCAGAAACCAAGTGTATGGCTCTGATCCGGAGCAATATCTGTGTTATACCTGTCATATCAAAACACAAGTCCTGCAAATGATGGCGAGAGGGCTCATGGACTTCATAAAAAAAAAAACCCAAGACATCTACCTTATTCCTCAGGAAAGAAACAGCGACAGCATCTATGCCTGTTAATAAAAGGCTGTATGGCTTCTATCTCAGTGAGTACACAGCTAAAACTTAGGGCCTAAATTTATCCACGGAGGTGTGCCTACTTATACAAGTTCAGAAGTTAAGTATAAAATTTTATTTTCCTCTTTTTCCTCCAGTCACTAAATTATGCAATTTCTGGAAGGTTCTGTGGGAATGTTATATTTAATGGGAAAAAGAACATAGAAATTAGAAGCTGTAAAAGCCATTTAGTTAATCTTACGTTTCTTCATTCATCCCAGCGTGGGGTTGTTCCATCCATTATTTTTGTTCAGCCTTGTTTCAGCTAGTGAAACGAGCATTTATCCACTACTATAGATGAAAATCTAGTGATGAAGCTGGTAATGCACGTTTGTTGGATTTAGTTCTAACTCAGAAAAAAGGCAGAGGAGGAATTAGCTGACAGACTGAGGATGAGGATTGCCAACCCTTGGCAATCAGCTACCACATTAGCAGTAACCTACCACACTTTTCATTGAGATAACACACTACCCTGCTGCTTTGGTCAAGTAGTAATGATGGTTTCTGGATGTTCAGAAATCCTGTGAGCATGTATATAGAACAACTGTATTGCTCTTACACAACTGATTCTGCTTGTTCTGGTGAAGCTGAACTTGCTCCTGCTGTATGCAAAGCCATGACAGCAATGTTATGGTAGAAATGGGGCTGAGCCCTTTGCTGTACACCTCTGGTGCTGTGTCATGCAGGATGGCTTGCAGGGACTACATCCTTACGTTGAGTTGTATGATAGGGGTGTGCTGTGCAGGGCTGACAAGAGTTGGGGTTAATGGATATAATATATACATTCAGACTGCTTCACAACACTGTGGCTTCTCTGTCTTTGGAGGAATGACAGATGGGACATGAGAACAGTCCCAAATATGTGATTTGCCAGCACTGTGTGAAGAGAATGGAAAACACAGCAGGAAAGTGGAAAGTGAGGGTAGTGCAGGAAATAAATCTCTTTCAAGCTCTTCAGTAAATTCACATCTGCATCTTAGAGAGTATGGTGCGTGTTTAGTCTGGCACTGATGGGATCTGTTGTGTTTGCTCCTGTGCACTGACTTGTGCAGGACTGGCATCTCCATAAACACCTGCTTTTTAGACAATTCGTCTTAGTCCTTTTACACACAAGCCATTTTATCCGCTCATCAACACGGCCTGTCATATTTAACAGACCCCTGTCTGTCTTAAAAACTTTCTGGTATCTTTTACTTTTCTGAGAGCTGATCAGCCTCTGCTGCCAGGGTCACATTCATGTGCACTACTTTAGGCATCTCATTTTCATTTGCCTTAATCAGTGATGTTTATAAGCCAGCTGATTGGAAAGCCAATCCCATACATTCCCTGCCAGCTATTCCTACAGGTAGGTAAGCAGTGCCAGACCTCCTGAGGTGCGTTCCCCTGGGAGAACACTGCAGGTGGGCAGCAGCGCTTCCTGTGTCCTGCTGAACAGGATAGTACAAAAGAGATGCTTTCATCACCGTTACAGATCCGTGCAAACAGGTACATAAAGTTATATTATGCAAGTGAGGGAAAGAGCAGTAGCCCCATGAAGACTGAAGCAGCTCCTGCTGCATTACTTGGTATGCATTTCCTGAGCGGTGTTTTAGACAGCTGAAACACTGTACCAACAGCATGAGTCTGTAACAGACGGTGTGCTTTTTATCTGTATTAATATCTTTTGGCCATCCATACGGTATTTTTTTCCCCCTTCCCTTACTATTGCATACATCCTATTTCCTGGGTCAGGTCTTTTTTGTCAGGCAGGTGGTATCTCCTTTGTTAAACGCAGAATTGCTTGCACTCTTCCCTAAACAATTTCAAACACATGGTGAGGGCTTATGTCATGCTGGCTGACAGAGAGACCAAAGATGCAAGGAGATAGAACACTTTAGTATTAAATAATAATTCTCAGCTTACATCTGTAGTTCTTTTCATGTGAGCACTCCAAAGGATCTAACAATGGGGATTAAGAATATTCATTAGGTTTGAAGAATCTCGGCAAACTGCTTATCTTACAAACATGAAGGAGGTGTGTAATGTGAACACTATAAGTAAAAATGAAGATTCGGACACCTCACACAGAATTCTGGCCACATCCCTTGCTATTTCATTTTCCAGGTTTTGCTGTTATTCTTTATTCTTTATGTCAGAAATGTTCTATCATGAACAAAGGTTCCATATGGTAAGATTTACATAGATTTTAGATTCATTCATTCATTCTCAGAAACAGAGAATTATTTACAAAGACCATCAAATCTAAGTTCTTTTATGTACTTCATCCTGAGCTATTTTTATGTTCTTTTGTTTGAAACCTGTATTATATACCACTGAAGATTCTTCTGTTTTATTAAGAACATTTTTGCAGTTAATTGTCATCATAATATATTACATAACTAATATGCAAAATACAAGACAACCATTTACATTATTTGCATAACCTGAATAAGATGGGAACTTTGTCATGTCAGCTGAATGGTGTCTTTTTTTACCTGAAATGATTTGAAAACATATTTGTGACTCATCAGTCTTTTAAAGTTAGACTGTGATTAGAGATTCTAAGATGTAATCTTGCAACTAACTGTGTTCTTCAATTTCATTGTAATTCTGTATTCTGTGTCTTCTCCTCTGTCTTCTGCACTAACAGCTCATATATAGATCAGACAAATAATAGAGCAGCTCACAAATGAGAAAAATGCATTTGCAAAAATATTTTGCAAAATTCAATGAATAAATAATAATTTCTTTCCATTTTGTAGGAGTCCAAATAGACTTAATCTTCACTCAAACAACCATTTTGCAATTTATGTAAGTCAAAAATCCAAATCTTCACTCCATGACTCAAACCTTTTTAATTTTAATTTTAATATTTTTGAGATAATTTAGTAAAAGAAACTAGAATATACACCTACATAAGAAAGCTGGAAATTTTTGTAATTTAAAGATGTTTTTCACAAAACTTCTGTTCAAGAAAGAAGCTGCTAGTTCACAGTCTCTATATCCTTATGTAAGATGACTATTTGGTTATAGGAGACGTTTTAAGGCCATATCCTTAAGATATTTGTGCATATCTGTGTATTAAAACTTCAAGTACAATAGAACATATGTAGAGCTTTAAGTATTAGCGGAGCATGTAGTTGTTTACTTCAGACTGAAGAAATATTACATCTGGATGTGAAGAGAAGCTCCAGTGCTGTTCTTGTTTCAGAGGATGAGAGCTGCTTCTAAGGAGCAGTTACAGATTGGCTTAGAAACTTTGAAAAGCAGAAAGAGAACTGGGAATTCAGATTTAATGTTATCAATCCAGTTTGCTTTCCCAGTGGGAATTCTACCCTCATCTTTTCCTCCAACATTCAAATTTCATTAAATAAACTTAACGAAAGGGATAGTTTCACACCATTGGTGGTATTTGCACTTCTGTAGTGCCATTAATATTGTTTACCTGGATATGAATTCCCTCTTCATAAAAAGGTTGTAAATCAGGGTTTCCTCAAGAGTCTTACAACGAATATGACCTCAGGCTGGGGCTCCCCATCTATCCACAGCGCAAATCCAGTTGTGGGCTGCTTTGAATTCTGAAAACAGTGACCGTAGCAGTGGCAGTGCTACTCCAGCCTAAGGCACTTGTATCACGTATCCCGCAGATCCGGAAAAGATAGTCTGCCCATCACAGCGCCAACTTGTAAATGGTTCTGCTGAGTATGCCCACAATTAAAAAGCCCCTTTAGGAGAATACTTTGTGAGCTACAAATATGCTCTGGCCCTCTAGGAACGCCTGCTGCACTGCTTTCAAATCCAGAGAATGCTGACATTAGACATTCCCCATTTAAGAAAAGCCAAAGTGCTTCCTCATGAAGAAAACTGCAAAGCTTGTGAAAAGACTAGAAACAGAATAATAGAAATTATGTTTCTGTGAAGAAGGTTGATTTTTATCCCTTTAGATAACCATGTAAATACTCCAATGGGGAAAAAAACTGCTGGCAATGGCTAAAGGAAGAAAAACTATCAATGGATATCTAAGGCCAGCAGACTTAACTCTACTTAAACTTTTTGTTTAAATATCAACAAGGATACACGCTGAGATGTGTAAATTTTCGTAATGATAGAGAAAAGAAAGAACCACTTTTAGAGATTTTTTGAGGGATAAGAAATCAAGGGGTGGTAGTAATGGGATGTATATTGCATATCTTCCATTCCCAAAGGAATCACATTGGATGCTGAAAGAGCAAGTAGAAGGGTAAACCTGTAAATATGCTAGAACAGAATACCTCTTTCAGAAAGTTGCTCCTAGCTCTGTGCTCGTCAACGTCCTTATAAGAGGTCTGCTGAGCCACATAAAGACACACAGAAACTTGAAGATAACACAGAAGATTGAAGGTAACTCAGAATCAGAGAACATGGGATAAGCATTAAGGTAGGTCAGACGCACTGGGTGATTCAGGTGAAGTTCACCTGAACATCACGTACTTAATATGGCGAAACTCAACACAAATCTTGGCAAAGCGTATATAGTTCACCTGCAAACGAATACATTTTTAAAAGGAGTGACTCAGAAAGTGAGTCAAGGTCCACATCTGATAACCAAGTGAACAAAAGCTCCAAGGACAACATGCAGGCTAAGGTTATGTGAATACAATCCCTACTGAACCTCTGAACCGAGTGGAAGCTGTATAGCCACGTCAGAGAGATTGTAACATTCAGTTGTTATATATTGTATCTTGGTAATCAACAGAGAGCACTACATGCAGGCTGACATTTTCTACCGCTTTTCAATTCATTAATGTCTCACTCATGCTGATGATCAGGAGCATGACCGTGACCATGACCGCACACATTCACATGCACACAGCTCTACAGGACATGGCGATTTTGTAACTCTCCAGCTGCTTCCAGTTCCGTAAACACTTACTGACTTTGTTTCTGCTAATGAGCTGAGACTTCCAGGTGACACAAAACACCTGAGGGGCAACCTGCACAGACTGCAATTAACTCTTTGTTCCTGTTTCTGCTATTTAATTAGTAACATCAATTTTGAACACTACACACACTGACCACAGAAAATACAGGCAATTACCAACAGTCATCAAACTCTGTTTTCTAAATTACATGCCAAGGATAAATGATTTTAAAGCACAAAAATGTAAGCAAAACATTTTTTTTTTTATGCTGCGTCTCTGCTGGATAAGCTTAAGAGTTCCTCACCTTAAATAATAATTCCTACTTCTGCCTAGGGTCAGCGGACTGCTATAACAATCTAATAAAAACCATTCTCCTCAGGGGAAATCTCAGAATGTGGTTTCCTACAGAACAATGTAAAGATGCAGAGTGTGCATAGAGAAATGAACTAGAAGTTTTTGCTATTCTACGTAGATGTACCCTGAAGACAGTAAGGTGTTCAATTGTTACTCAGGGCTTTAATGTCCCTGTTTTACTTTGGATCCTTTTTCACCTGCCTGCAAGTAATGGGTGCTTCATTGTCCCTAGTCCAGAGCTTTTAGGCATAGTCCGTAAATGCATGACGCTCAATACTGAAGTGAATATTCATGTCAGAAAAAGCTTTCTTTTCAATCTTATGGTCTGGTAACACAGAAAGCTAGGAGCCAGTTCTATGCCTACAGGACCATACTGCCTTCTATGTCATCACAATGAGGAAAACTGAGTTTCTCAGGTTAGCTCCTGGCCTTACACCTTACAGGCTAGACAGTGTAAATCAGCAAGTGCTCCAGGTTTCTGTTGAGCCTGACGTAAACCAGAGCTGGGGGAGAAGTGCAGGTGCCTTTGGCAGGGGCAGAGGTTTGATTCATACAATAGCTCTAGGCTCCTGCTTAACTGTATAGACTATGGGTGTGAATGAAAGGAATTGTTATTCCTGATGAACTCCAAAGACAGGGAGAGCTGTGATCTGGGACCTACTGCTGTTCACACAAGCACCAAAATCAAGAGTACGTCACCTCTGTGAAGACAATGCCTCCAAAGCAGTTGCTGGAACTTGATGGGAGTTCCTGAAAAGGGATTGCTTAGCCTGGCGAAGGTACAGGAATGAGCTTGGCAGTATGTATAAATATCTGCTGAGAGGGAGTAAAGTTGATGAAGTGAGGCTCTTCTTGGTGGTGCCCAGTGACAGGACAGGGAGGTGATAGGCACATACTGAAACACAGGAGGTTTCATTTACATATATGGAAACACTTTCTTACTGTGAGAGTGGTCAAAAACTGGCACAGGTTCCCCAGCGAGGCTGTGTAGTATCCATCCTAGGAGATGTTCAATACCCAAATGGAGAAGGTCCTGAGCAACCTGCGGGTCTGAGGGACCGTGCTTTGGGCAGTGGGCTGGACTACACAATCACCAGAGGCCCTTTCCAATCTCAACCATTCTATGATAAGAAGTCAAACACAACATTAAAAATTAGCCAGAATCAGTGGTTTTGTTCTATGCATCCTACCTATACTGCAGACTTACAGCAACTTCTCTGCTTGAACAAAATTTTGGAAGGAATTCTATAAGGGGAAATGACAGAGACATTTTCCAAAGGGAAAAAGTAAAATCAGTAAAGTAAGAAAGTTAAAAAATGTTTCTTTCTTTCACTAAGAAACTCTCTGGCTTGCTGTTTAAGCGCTTTATCCAGATCACTTTCACAAAGCTCCAGGGTTGACAACAATAAAACAATGAGAAACTTACTTTTCTATCTAATATTAAACAGCTGTGTTTATGAATAAACATGGCACAGACCTGCCAAGAACAAGAGTGGCATTTTGCAATCATTTTCCAGAGCAGCTGTTACGATCGTTCAAGGAATATGAGTGCTTCTATTAACTTCCAGAAAATTATTCACATATTCAGCATTATGCTTCAGTATTTTGCTGTCTTGCTGCTTATTAGCCTTTGCATTTTATAGGACCCTTTATAATAGGTTCATGGACAGTGCATGGTATACAACGACGGTCCCCATCACTATTCACTAATCCGTTACTCATGTAACACTTCAAGCAGGAAGGCACCTCCTGCGTATCATTTCACAGCATGAAATTTTCTGAAATAAGTATTCTATTTCATGCTTAGTTGTGCATAAATTGGCATAAAATCTTAAAATGGCTGTCATGAAATAAAATTAAAACATTACTTATACGGTGCCAGCACTTACATTTTACAACAACAGAAGCACACAGCCCTACTGGTTCTCACCAAATGTCCAGCCCTCCCAGTGCTGTGTCTCGTGCACAGCCATAAGTAGACACGAAGGGAAGAGTAAGGACAGGGAAAGCATATGAAATCTCGCCTGTGCTACTAATCCTGTGTCAAACCACTTTTGGTTTAGGATTTTCTGAGCCTACTGCAGTTTGAACCTTAATCCTTCTGAGATGGATGAAGTCTTCATACAAAGAAGAGGCAACATCACAGTGGAGCCATTTCCATAATGTGAGCTGGGGCAATGGGTGCAGAGGTTAGGCTACAGAGCTGCTCTGGGCTGCATTAGCACTACAAAATTCTGTTTTCCCCCAAAAAGCCTTGGAACATGCTCTGACATTATATGCTCCACATGCTCTGTTGTGCCTCAATTAAGTTTTCCTCATCTGGTTTCAAAAAACCACTTTTACAACTAACTAATTACAATATTTCATATTTTCTTCTCTATGTGCTTTCTTTTATGATTATTTCTCAACAATAAAAGCACATTGTCAGTGAATTAATTATTGTCATAAACCGTTGCAAAATTCTGACATTTATTTCAAAAGATAAATTTTGTCATGTGTAAGAGGTTCTAAACAGCTTGAAGAAAGCCACTTAAAACTCTCTTTAGAAAGCGGTGATAATAAATTATATAAGCATGAGTTTGCAGTTCCTGAACTCAATAGCAGTGCCCCAAATAGCTTTTGTAACACAGGTTTCAACCCTAGATTTTGCTTCATTCATTAGAAGCACAGCAGGAGAGCATATGGAAGCTTCAGGAAGGCTATCTCCTTAGGTATTTATATTAAAAAACTCTTTTTTCCCCTTAGAACTTGAACACTTAGATCAAAGCACTCTGCAGAAGCTGTCAGATTGGGATAAGCTTCTGAGCCTAAATATGATTTGAAGTTTATGCAGTTTCCTGCCTTCTGACCTGCCCACTGTTTCTGATGTGGAGCCATAAAGGTGCCACGCAAGCACTCCGTTTCAAAGATATTTTGTACTTGACCATTTCTGACCACAGTCCTCTCCCTCCATAGGTCATGGAACATGAGATCAAACCTAGACCGAGGATGCCAAAGACAATTGTTTAAGCTGGTGCTTGTTCTTATTCAGTCATTACACTATAATTAACTTTACTTTGTTTCAGCATAATTACTATCATTGCAAGGCAGGACACTAACAGAATTTTTTTTTCCCCCTTCTGGAAAAGACACATTCAGGCATGCAGATCTTTTAGACAAAGGATGAACAGTCACACAGGATGCAGTTTGAAGACAAGAACTCTGTACATAATGCCATATGATAAAAGCTATCCCCATTTTTTGGTAGCTACAGCTTACTCTTCCTCGCCCCCTCACCAGCTGTTACTCTTCTGTATGTGAAACGGATCCAAATCATTTCACGTGTACAACCCCCCCACAACAAATC
Source organism: Bucorvus abyssinicus (assembly GCA_009769605.1). Lineage (NCBI taxonomy): Eukaryota > Metazoa > Chordata > Aves > Bucerotiformes > Bucorvidae > Bucorvus > Bucorvus abyssinicus. The sequence goes on from CM020025.1 coordinate 39,057,720, forward strand.
AAGTTAAAAATAGAGCAATTCAAACATATGACAACATAATATCCAGAAAAACAGTCACTTTAGTCATTCAACTGATCAAGTCAAACACCACATTGGTAGAATTTGATTCGCAGCCATTGTAGAGCTTGAGAAATGGCACAACGGAGTGGAAAAACTCAACTAGGAGATGATAATAGAGCTGTAGCTTGTGATGTTGCCTATTCTTCCCCTCCACATACTTCACAGCCTCTAGTGGCATAAGAAAAAGACATCTTTCAAAAGTACATTTCTGTATATTTAGAAAAATTTGAAAATAACCCATGCATTGACTTTGGATGCACAATGTCGTTAGAAAAGGATATAAAGTTTTCATGTACAATTTTGTTATCGATATTTTCAGATAACTGCAATCTATTTCAGAAAGATAAACATGACAACCCCATGTCCACAATGACATGGTGTCTTTGCAGTGTCAAGGCCTGATAAAAGTTTTGTCAGTCATTCAGTACTGAATAAATCGACTTTAAATGGCATAAAATAAAAAATAAGACCATTAAATGCCTTCATTCCCCAGGGCTGAGGACTATAGAGTACTTCACCTATCTTGATACATGGGGACTTTGCAACATGAATTTCTCAGAGCAACGTTGTTTTTATTACAGTGGGAAATCACTCCTGTGTTTTAAGCTCATAGAAAATTATTCATAACTACACCAACATCTTTGCAAAAATAGCACAAAAAGAGCTGGCTAAAGTGGATGTTATCTCGTTCCACTTAAATAAAAGTAATCACAAAATCGCTTTGTTTTGATGGTGTACAATAACAGCTCTCCACTATTAGCATGTATCTTTATCACTTAACTCCCACGGCTCAGCTGTCTCTCTGTATAAGGTACACATAACATATACTACCAAATTAATTTATCTCCATAAAAAAGCGGTTTTTCTACCTGTCAACCTGTTGGTGGGAGAAAATCAAGGTTTAGGAGAGACAAGCTTCAGCAACTCATGTCAGAAAACAATAATTTGCCTACAATCTGAGGCAATAATTAAGCAATATTCATTATTCAAAAGCCTTCATCCAAGCAATCAATGCTAAACAGTAATTTAAGTTCTAAAATTCCTAACACCTTTCTAACCTGGTTGAGCACCAGCAGCATTCTTGTTTCCACTTAAAGAGTCTGTCAAGAACACATACATTGTGGCTCTGGAAAAAAGGTTCAAAATACGGCATATGACACCGAAGGGCTCTGGCAAATGGTCCAGAGAACTTGCAGGCTGGGCTGGTACAGTCGTGATGTTACCAATCCACACAGTCTACTCTGCCCCTCTTCTGCAAGGAGACCACTGATCTCCTGCCTGGGCTAGTGGAACAGGTCTTACAGTCAAGTCACACATGGTGCAAAGATGGACTTCTGGTTCATGAATAAAAACCATGGAGGAAGGCAGGTTTGCAGTGGGACACTGGACAATGAATTCAGTATCTGAAACTTGTCCTATTCACTGTTCTCCATCAGAAGGGTTAAATACAGGCAGCCATGTCAACATACTAATTTCAGCATTTAAATCTGGCAAAGCCTGAAGAAAACCAGTGACAATATCTCCTGGACAAAATTTACCATTCAAAAATCTCTATTGTTAGTGAATAAATCAAACATCTGCATATAACCAAAGTGGGCTTAGATAGCATACCGGGAAAATGTATTCACAGACCTGACTACACCTGGTGGATTCGGATGCTTCCAAGCACATCCGCGGGGCGGCTGCAGCTTGCTGCAAACCCCCTATACGATAGGGAGGCTGCTGGCAGATCTAGAAGCATGTTAAGCTTCCTGACCGTTCCTGAGACTGACACACAAATGCAATGGAAAACTACTATATGGAGAAACATCGTAAATCACACATAGTGAATAACGACATTAATCCAAATATAATCAATGTGTTACAATATTTCCCACACCTAAAGCAGTCTTTGAAAGATTCATGTCATTTACTGGTGTACTATCACTCTTTTGAGTAGCTGTCTATATGTAATGAATACCTGAACTACAAGCAAACTTTTTAAAAGATCCAGATATGACGTTCATAGATGCCATTATTTTGTTGTAACAATTAATACCGTAAGCAATTGATTGAATTATAATATACAAATTGGACAGGGAGATGAGTCGAGACAGTCCTTTTTTAGCCATTTTACAGACCTTCCACTATTTAAATTAACATGACTGATGCAGGCTGAGGAAAAGAAAGACAAGGGAAATTATTAAAATAGCAAGAGAAAAAGATTCGGTTTAATGATATAAAAATGAAACATGGAACTCCTGAGATGCCTTGTTTTTGTAAAACTGCAAGGCGTGGGAGGAAAGTGATTTGTGGCAAAAAGTTTATGCCTTACTGAATCTCCTGACAAGACAGAAGCCTGTGATTCACAGAGATAATGGTGAGTACCTTTCATCTAAAAGGATGTCTTAAGTACATTACAAACTGATTTACAAACTCTACACAGTATTAATTATACACAATGCTGCCATTTATCACAGAAATTCAGCTATCAGTAGGAGAAAGGGAACAAGTAATGAGGACAGGAAACACAGAGTACATGCTTTAATCACCCCTGTCCCCACAGACCCATGCAGTTTGTTTTCCAGTGAATCCTCCTCTTTTTCTAATGGTCATGGTGAATAATGACCTGCAATAAAGGCAGGCAGTTCAGCTTCTGCTCAGCAGGCCTCAGCGCTGCCCTCTTTTCTGACATGTTACATGTAATAAATGACAAAATGTTTGCCACATCCTCCCATTTTGCTTGTCTGCTGCTGAGTAATTGATGCCGGCTGCTATTGAGACCATGAGAGCAGTTTTTCTTCCTGCTGAGGTGGATGAGACCTGCATTTTGGAGCTCAATATTTCTGTTCTAGCCCGCACAGACTGTAGAGGTGAAAAAATACTCAATGCTTTCATCTATCTGACAAACTGCATAAATGAAGCAAAACTACAAATTTTGACTTCCCACTGCAATGAGGAACCAAAAAAAAAGCATTTCCTGCTAACTGAAATTTTCCATTTGGCATTTCACTTCTGGGCACTTATAGAAAAAAATAAAGAGAATGAAAAGTTAGATTTGGTCAATGTTTCCACCTACGCTGAAAGAGCAAAGCAGTCAGAAGTCTTCTGTGGGAAATGCAAGACGTAAGGTCCACCACTCTGCCGTGCTTGTGTCTGGAGGAAATTGTCATCTCCAGGCCTCCAGGAGAAAGTGACAACCACAGAGTCCATTAGCATCCTTGGTGAAGGAAATCCTGGTTTCTCTTTTGGAAACTCCTTCATTTTATATAAAGCACATTCAGACAGTAAACAGTAGAGAAAGATAGTCTAGCCTGGTGGTTAGGACACCAACAGTGCTTTAATGCTACAGCTACTGATCTAGTAAATCTTTCATTAGCTCTCATTGGGTAATAAGTCATCAAGTGAAGACAATGAAAGCATCTAATGCAGAAAAGCAGACAGTCCAGAAACTAACTTCAAAATCTCCTGAAGATGAGGAAGGGTCTCCATATCCTGAGAAGTATTCCAGAAACTCAGCTGATGCATCAAGGGAATTTTCTGTGTCCTCTTCTTTGCCCTTCCCACCAGTTTATTTTTTCAGTCAAAGCTACTTACTGAATTAGCCTGGAATGTGAACTCTCTTTGGGATTACAAATTTCTTACTTAACAAAAATATTTGAGTCAGCTTTACTGATGCTGGCTCATTTTGAAGTCAGTTGAGAACAAATCTGTCCAAAAGAAAATTAACTGCCAGACATCCATATTAGTCTTAGCAATGCCAATATAGCTAAGAATTTGTCCTCTCATTACCATTTTTTCCCACGAAGTGTGAATTGGTCAGAAGAAACTGGGAACACACAGATTTTTGTTTCTCCACTGATCACTTCCTCAGCCAGCGGAATCTTTCTGAAACCTGCTGGTAGGAGAATCCATTTCCTTAAATATATCAGAATACCAGGCACTAATTTAAATACTCCACTCTAGAACACAAATCAATTTTATATTAATAGGACTGAACTTTCACAAAAAAAGGAATGATCTGCATTTTAAAACTAACTTTTGCTATGAACTTTCTACTTCAGTTCAAGATAGTTCTGATACTCCCCACAGGTGAAAGCAAAAGATGAAAGTCTCTGAATAAAACCTGGAGCTGGAATATATTGAGTTCTGCACTATTGCTTGACTTTCACAGTTAATTATTCACGTTATTATCCCAGCAAGAAATGGTCCTTTATATTTGCATGCTACTTTTATCTATTATCTTTAATTGCCTGGCTCATTTCAATTATTAGCCTGAGAAATTCTGGGGATGTCAAAGAAGAGTCTCTTAAAACAGTGACTGTGTTAAAAAACTAAGATTTCCTTAGCTGTCTGGGCATTAAAATCTATTCCTGCAATTATTCTATCACTTTTGACTTTTTTTTTTTTAAATATGCTTTCTGGACTTACAAGGTCAAGAATAATCCTCCTCAAACATGAATGAACTTCAAATCATGCAGAGTTGTCTTCCTCAGCTTTGCAAACAGTTTCTATTATTTCTTTGGGAAGCATGAACTGCTATATATGTCTTTCTAGGATACTTGCTGAAATGTCATTGTTTATATCATTAAGCACTGCTAAAATTTTTACTTTCTTATTAAACTACTGAAGCCAACAAGACCCATGTTCCTGCATGTGTTTTAGATGCCAAAACCCATTCTGCTCCCTAGCTGACCCATAACCTTTCAGAAAAGTCTATACAAGTGTCTTGATTTTCTCCACATAAACATGAGAATGACTAAAACAGAAAGAAGAATCAAATGAAAGCAACAGAGGTGGCACTGTGATGATCATTTCATCCTTATTCGAGAAAATCTAACTTTAAAAAATCCAGAGGAACAGGTACAGAGTTGTCTGCTGTTGTAATGAAGTGATGCAGAATCTGGCCTCGACACTGTCTTGCCACACAGTATCTGTCACTTCAGCTGTATTTAGCTTTAAAGATTAAAAAAAAAAAAAAAGAAAGAAAAAGAAAAAGAAGACACTTTCCTCGAAGATATGTTTAATCTGCTCATATCATTTGACCAGATCTTTGGGTGGTGAAAATGGACATGGAGCCATTGATCAGGGTATGCTGATTTACACTTCTGGGGGATTTGTGGTTCTTGAGTCATGCTAAAGCACAGACATTCTCAGTGCCCTAAGCTGCTTCTCTCCCTCATCAAGGCTCTAAAAACTAGCTTTAGGTCAGTGAGTTTTTAGGCACTTGTTTTAATCTGTTCTAGACACTTCCATAATCAAAACTGTTAGTGTTGATTTAATAAAAGGCATAAAAAAGAGATCACGTAGAGCTCTAAAGGAACAGTTGAAAGATTCGACAAGCCTAGTAAGTTCAAACATGGGTCCTTGAATAACTGATTTTCATGCTAATCTTTCTGACAACCAGACATGATCTATAGATTTCTTCTTTTTCTAACTAGATTCTGCTGAACTCAAGTATTCAGCTGATGAGGACAAAGAAGCTGTGGTGTTCCTCCCGCAGCAGTAAAAAGAAGAGAAAGGCAAACAAAACAGGAAGTACAGACCTGTTAAAAATCCGGAACCAAAGCAGCCTGAATTCAGTCAGAATCCTTCCTTTTATGCTGATAGAGTTGGGGTAGTCTTGTACTAAGTAAGCAAATGTGACAGTAGGAAAACTGCTATTTCTCTGTCAGAGAAAAAACTAAAAAACCATTCATGAGGTGCCATTTTCTTCTGTCAAAGCTCTTCACTGTGTGTCTCCTCTCTGCTCTGTTCCAAATAACTTTAGACATCCAGCCTTTTTCAGATGCGAGCCCTTGTCACAATCTGCTGATTCTGTGGGCTACTTCTTGGGGCGGGGAGGATTGTTTATTGACAGCTGGAATGTTAGGATTTAAATCACTTTTGTATAAGCCTCCTAAAGTCTATTAGTTTACAAACTATGGAATATGTAAGAGCCTGCTGGTGGATGATATTACACCTCAAGTCCTCACATAGCCTAATGGGGTGGAATGTGTGCAGCAGTTTCATATATATAGCATATAGATCAGGCATGTAACTTTTTAGAGTGACGGTGAGAGACTATTTCTAGAGTCTTTTCTTTAATACCTTTAATAGTGATCTAATAAAAATAGTGTTCCTGAGAACAAAAAGATGCTTTTACTTACAAGAGCTAGCAGAAACTCAGAACGTCTTGCTAGAATGGAGATTTGATTAAAAACACACAGAAGATGCTGTTAGGAAAGGGACATACACCAGATGGGCTCAATTTCTTTATAAACTAAGAGGTAAAAACAGAGGAGTGATTTTTCAATTAGTTTCAGAATTGGTTTGGAAGCTCTCTAGGAGTGGAAAAGAACCTCTAAATTACACTGATATGACACCGTACTGTACTGCAATGATAAACAGCTACAAGCAGGTGCCTGAAAATAGATGTACCTGTTAGGTCACTGGGCTAGATTTGTTGCTAGTGTAATTTCTCTAAAGTCAGTAGTGCTATACCAGCCATATATTTCATTCATTATGTTTTACCATCTACACTTCAATTTTTGGAATAATCAGACATACTGTGCGTGGTGGGCATATGGTGTAGTTGCAAACCAGAAGATCTGCTCTGAAACTATTTTTGGTTATTTCCCTCTCTCCTGTCACAAAACCAAAAATATGTAACAACAAATGTAACTGAATGGCTGTGTCTTCTGTTATAACAGCTATGCTGAAGTACCCAGGGATATTCATTCAGTACATACAATAAAAATCCTGTTTAGCATTTTTCATGACACTAGATGGTAGCGCTAGTGCATGAAAAAATAGTTCTCTCTATAGTCCGGAATAGAAAGATACAAGACTGGAAAATGAGCATAGGCACTCATCCATCCAGCATTTACCTTCCAGTAGTAAAAAGTAGCAGGGAGGATTTTTTTGAAACCTTTTCTAACATAAGGCAGTAAATTATTTCTACTAATTAATTATTTACAAGCATCAGAAGTGAAAGCTTTCTATGAATCCTCCACATATCTTTCAAAATGTTTGTATTTAAGAAGGATAATATATCAATTCTTCTAAATGTGACATTTAAATAAGTATATTATTGCCAGTTGCTCCCTGGCAATAACAGTTTCCAAAATACCTGAGTTCATCATACTGCTGCTCTTCTGCTTAAGACAGGGTATTTTTAATTTTTGAGGTTGTCTTACAAAACATAAAACCCTGTCCCTGTCAGGGAGAAATGTAACTACTCCCTCTCCTCATCTTTAGCTACGATGATCCCTACTCTTTCAGATTTACCTAATATTTTAATGAGAGTAGAAAACACCCTTACCCTGTGTATTCCCACTCCCCTTTCTGCTGGATAATTTTATCTTTCCCTGCAACTGGGAGAAAAAACTATCCCTGTGTCAATTAGCTTTTCAGACCTTTTTAGGTAAGGGATCAAGCCTAACTGAAACACACCGTGACAGTGGGGTTGCAGCAAGTCATGTCAACTCTCTAAGAGGGTGTGAGGTAACTGATCAGTTATCCAGCAGGCACTGCCCGTTACTGAACACGCAGAGAGGCACTCTAATAGCAAATGTATCTCTATGCAGCATCTCATCATAGCTCTTCAGAGCTTGATGGAGTAACTAGTCTTTTCTGGCAGTGGACATGTGTGTTTAGAGCATTTACCATATTGTTTATTTTACTAAGAGCTCTTGGAAATAAACTACTCGCATACCAATAATAGTGTCGCTGTTAGGAAGGGATCACTGTCAAAAGTTCCTTGACTTAAAAATGTTTTCTCACAACTCTTGACTCATGTAAATTTAGTGTCCTTGGAAAGGCTTAAATCCTTCCTTTTACTGTCAGTAGGAATCCAGTTTAGAAACTACTGTTATAATAAAAATCAAATCACTTGTTGAAGAAGAGGCAGTTTAAGGGCATTCTCTCAGAGGTCGAATATACTGTGAAGGGTAATCACAATCTCTGTTTCTCATCAACATATCTTTTTTTTGCTCATCTTTATCTCAAACATGATATAATTACAGTTGAGTGCCTGATGTTTCCTTCTGCGTGGGATCACCTTTCCCATCACCGACAGCAGCCTACCCTGCAGCAGGACACTTGTGCATTTGTATTCTCTTCTGCTTTTTTGAAGCTGTCAGTTCTGGAAGAGGCAGAAGGCCGCAAGCAAGTCAGGAAATGGGTATCCTCACTTAAAGTAAGGTTTCTTTCTGTCTGACAGTCTCAGGCATAGCATGAATTATGTGCCAAAGCAGAAAAGCTGATGATCATTGCTTCTCCACTTTCCATTTAATCCTGTATCATCAGAGATGTTCCTATTACTCGTTTAAACATCAGGTCTGCAAGACTAGAATAACTGATAATTTTGCCGACAAGCAGAGCTCATTTCATTTAATCTCTGCTAATACCTGCACCCTTCTCATTACCACCCACATTCTGTGCAGGCTGGTGGGAGGATCACCCTAATCAGATGGGAGATATTGACCTATATCTCGTCATAAATTCAGTTTGCCACTAGAGACTTGCTCTGCCATGAGAGAGAAGGGAATTCATTCACTAATGCAGGAAGCATTAGCATGTGCAGTTATATAATCTACAGAGAATGAACTTCATTAACACAACCAATACAGAACCACAAAACCTTTAAAAAGCATCTGAACTTCTTTTTTTTTTATGAAACATTACCAATGATTTACTTTCCCAGATGTACTCCTTGTTAGAGTCTGATGGCCAGCTAAAGTGTTTTATAAGAGGAAGAAAAATCTCAGAAGGTTTTATTTCTCTGATGACCACATTTATTTGCAGAGTTTTTCCCATTATTTTTTCCTGTCCCTAATAATATCACAGCTCTTCTTCTTTTTGAAGACTGTCTGTCCAACATAATCTCATAAGTAAGACATTATGCAGTTAAAAATTAACTACTAATGGAGTGAAGATTCAGGGTTTATTTGTTTTTTCCTTTCTGTTTCTGTGCAGTCATGCTAAATTTAGTAAGAAGTGAGAACAGCTTAGCTCGCGCTCGGAGGCCAAGACAACTTTTTAAATGTATGCAATACATGTTTTCCTGCTAAAGCAGACAGATTCAAATAATAACGTTCTGTGCCCACTTGTGCTTTCTTTTCTCAGCAGGTAATATAACTCTTGCACCTTTCTATTGCTTCATAAAAAATTAAACCATTTTGCAGAAGTATTTTCCCCAGCTCACTGGAGAGCTGAGTGGGAAGAAGAATAGAGAAAAACACAGAAATTGTTTATTCGTGTTCCTGAAGTGAATAATTTTGGTGGGTTTTTTTTCTTCTGTTCTTTTTTTTTTCTACCCAGCACTGCCACATAGCTTCTTACCTGCCATAGCTGCCCCAACACCACTTCTCACTGTACACGTAACCTCTCATGCTAGCCCTGTATCCCAGTACTGAGGCAACCCAACAAGGGTATGACTTCCTCAAACATCAGCATACGGGTTAATGGCTGAATAAAATTCTGAAGGTGCGCGAGATGAGCACACCTTGCCGGAAGGTAGCTGTACACCATTAATTCCATGAGAACATTTGCCACTGAAAGTAATGAAACAAGTCCTATAAAAATGAGATTTGCAAATACATTTCTTTAACAGAACAGTTTGTCCCATATCAGGGGCAAGCTACATCTTTGGCAGATTAACAGTAATGAAATTTTTCCGTGACCTTTTACTCTGTCTCTTTACATTACAAATAAATGTTAACATCCTAGTAATTTGGATCAGCCTGGCCTTCCCAGCCAATATTCTCCTAACACATTTAAAAGTTCCTAAGATGACACAAGGTGGGTGGCTTTCTTTGCTCTGAAGCAGCCTATTTTCCAAAGAATTATTCACTCTGATTCACCATTTTGCAGCCTACCAATGAGATAAGCGTATGTTGCCTGTAGCCATTTCCTTAGCTTTATTACAGGTAGGAAGGACAACAATCAGCAATAAGCGAACAAATATTTGCAAGCTGCGGTTACTGCGTAAGGGTTCATGATCACAGCCAGGAAGACATATGAACTTTAAACAGATAAAGGCATGGTAATGGAGCTTATATATTAATACAACAAAATTACTGACCAGGCTGTTAATTTCATTCAGAATATGCTGGGGAAATTCTAAGCACAACTTTCATAAAGTTATATGCAATATACCCCAAATATTTTTTAAAAAAACTAAGAAATTAATTAGTTTTCAAGAAACATTTTCTTTAGAATTTTTAGTTTTCTCTACATTTTCCACAAAGAACAACTGGCATTGTTGTTCTTTAAATTTAAAAGAATACTTTAACATTTAAAAGAACAGTTTGACACATCTTAGAGGATGGAAACTGCACACCAATGTTATTAGCTTTAGAGCTAGTTTAGCTACTGGCCAAAAGCTTTTGCTACATTTTTGTCCTAGTTTTGCTCAAAAAGCAACCTAAAAACTTGGTCAAAACTCTCTGACAGAATGAGTTACAAAAGGTTGTTTCTGTAGAATATGTTGCTTTAGCATAATTTTCCTCCCCCAAAATCTAAACTCTGTAATATTATAAAGACATAATGCTTTATTCAGAGTAAAATGTTGCTTCCACCAGCTTTAAGGATCTTCAGCCTTAATAATTTTATCTTTAATGACCTACTGAGAGACCTTAGTCACCAATATGTGTGTACTACCTATACACTGATAAAAGGCAATATTGAATAGAAAACACTTCTGAAAAAACTGTTCTACAGAATTTCTTCCTTACATCCAATAACTTGCAGTAACTTTCTGCAATTTACCAACCCTGTCTACAAGAGCAGAGCAGCCTTCTGTCCCTCACTGCCTTCCCAGAAGGCTAGAAAAATATCTGTATGCTTTTTTGGGGGGCTCTGTCTGTATCAGCTCTGCTGCTGCTGCTGCTGAATCTGTGGAATTGGTGCAGCAAAAACAATACAGTTCAATAGCACTAGTTCAAAGCCTTTGTATTTTTGAGATTATTTTGTTCCGCTCCACATCATTTAATGCATGGAGGATAACATAAGGGCCTTGGGGAACTATTCTATGCCTTCGGTGCTTGTGTGATACTTACTGTAACGTTAATGGGAGTTACATGTGTGCATCCAGGGAAGAATAGACCATGGTTTTTAATATGATAAACAAAGAGCAATCTAGAAACAACTTAGTTTTTCACTTCAGTGCAAATCTGCAGTGTACATCTAAAGCATAGAAACAGTAACAGGTTTTTTAAAAAATCACTACTCATTGAGCATTGTGGCTGGAAAACTGTCTACCCCAAAATAATTGGGGTGTTTGAAGTCTGATTTGACAGACTTGTTTTACAAAAATTAAGTTTATTAAGCATTTTAGAGACTTGTACCAAAAGAACCATACCTAACTACGATATATATCGTTGACTATATGAAAATATGTACCTATAATATATACATAACGTCTATAGCTATACATACACATCATACATATGGGGAGTTATGTAGGACAGGGCAAAAAGGTGCTATTTTGTGCAAGGAGACCTTCTGCTACTTTGAAGAAAACGTGCTGGCAAATTACGTACAAGGGAAACTGCTTTGGAGAACAGTTTCAAAACGGATGATACCACTGAGTGGTACCATGCACACTCACACACGTGCGCACATATGCATGCAGACAAGGGACAGAACGTATTCAGTACTGTCTGTATTCCTTTGAATGATCACCTCTTTTCCCTAGAATGCTGGAAATTGAATTTTCAAAACTCCAGCATGCTGGCAGACACGTGTTTTTTGTACATACCGACCTTTTCTAATCATTCTATGCTGTAAATCAGATCCACACACACACGCTCAGTTAGAATTAGAAAGAAACTGCATGTTTGGAAAGCCTTAAATGCATTTAGTATAATTTGTAAGCTAGAGAAACTCTAATGTAGAGAAGACATTGCGCGAAGACTAGCTTTGATTCAAATTCTTTTATCTAGTTACCACGGCAAGGCCGGGAGTTGAACAAGATAACGTGACTTCCTCTGTTTCTAAGGGAATTCTTTTCTCTGAAAGATACAAGTATTTTTAATTGAATCCACTTTTAAGTTCTCTCTTACCATGCTGTTAGAAAATTTGCAACAGGATCACAAGACCATTAACAAAACCTTCAAAAATACTAATGAGGTCTGCTAATCTGAAAAACCTAAGTCTGGAGTTTTGTTAAATCACAAATGTCTCTCCACTGCAAACATTTTCCTCAAGAGATATTGACCTCCATCATTCATGTGAAGCTGCCCTGCAGAGCAATTCCACAAGTATATGATCTGCCAGCGCACATTCCTCAGAGGCCACACGCTAGTCTTTGACCGTAGCTCCAGAACACTGCTCTGGTATCTGTAAAACTTCATGCTTGCACTGACCTTCTTCACCTTGGTATTGCCACTGCAAGGATGTAGAGTTGACAACATGGAAGACACAATTAACAGTTCTTGGGAAAGGTAGAAACCTCCACAAGCAGTTAGGAAACCGAACACTCCAATGGTTTCTCCCTGGCAGACTGCAAGACAAGCTATAATTTTAAGTGGTTTTTCTTGTAGCTTTCTTTCTTTCTTTCTTTGAGAATGTATGCAAAGTCTAATATCAGAAAGTTTGATACAGATGACAATATTTTCTTCCTAATGGAGATTTAATTTTTTTCCTTATCTATGCATTGTCCACATACAATATCATTACTTCAAATAAGGGACAATGCACAACAGTGCAAATGAAACCTAGAAATTCCTTTTGTCCAGCTGATTTAGGTGATGAAGCTGGTGGTGAACAGACTCCTGACATTGGTTTATAACCACTCAGAATTGTGACTTGGTACCTGGCAGCGTGGGGATGCTTCTCAGATCACTGCAAACAGAACATCTCCTAAACTTCTCCAAATCATGATTAGAATCCTCAAGAGCAAAAAAGCCGCCAGCCCCAAAAGAGCTGGATGACATATTCTGACAGTTTTCCCCTTGAAAAATAATGAAGTCTTATTTTTTACCAAAGAAAACAACATTTGAATGTTTTTAATACATAATTTGTAAGTAAAAGAACCCCAACAAACAAATTGGCAAGCTTCAACTTAATCCAGTTGGAATTCCTACATTGATTTAGTTTTGGAAAATAAAAACTATGATACATCTTTTTCTCCTGTCTAATTCTTCATCCTCAGTCCAAGTTTTTTGCCATCAACTAGAATAGAAGAAATTATTTCCAGCTTTGCTATTTATTTTCATTTCCTTTCCAGTTTTCCTATTTTTCTTCTTGCAATTTGCATTTTTTTATTATTGCTTATTTAAGTTATCCAAATTGTTTCAAGTTTTTAAGAATTACAGAATACAAAATGCAAAAAAAAATGAATAAAAAACAACCCTGCAAAAAGCACAGGTACAATTAATTCCACTGAGTTACATAACAGCAAAACAGCAAATAAGAAGAAATGGTAAAAGGGGGGGGTGGCGGGGGGAAGGGCTGGGAGGAGGAGGTGTTGAAAACTGAGATTAAATGAATTTTGATCTAACTATTGTACATAGAATATCCACAATGTTGGACAAAAATGCAATAAAAAAATGTCAAAGGTTTTCCTTTAAAAATTAAAAAAAAAAAATTGAAAAATATACAGGAGTTTAAAAGCATGCCCCATTACCTTTATAATTAATATCCTTTATGAGAGAATTATTACAATTCATAATCACTACTGTTTACAGAGTTTCTCTGGTTTAGGATGATTATGTGCAGTGTTAACCACCAACTTCTGCAAAATACTGAAAAGACATGTAATAACATGAATAGATTCTTACCAATCACTTCTTTCTCATAGCCTTCTCTTTTCAAAGAAAACATATTGGAGATGATGCGAGCTTTCCGAAATCAAGACACTAAGGATGACAAGAAGGATTTCCTTGCCTGTGTAAGACTACAAGAAATAAGCTTTGACCTCCCTTATCTGCCTTGTTAGCTGTAGTACAATTCGGTGCTGAACAGTCTGTCATTCCAACAGCTTCAAACTGAGCACTGTGCATTAATCATGAATTTTAAATTTTGACTGGCAGAACTGAAAAACTAATTTGTTAAAACAGATGTCAGCCTGTAATTTCATGCCCTGCTTTTGCCTTACCTGCAACACCTGTATGCAGCACCTCTTCTGCAAATTAAGCCTTTCACTCAAAAAAAGTAATAAACATATTTATAGTCTTGATTCACAGTTTTACTGATAGTTTCACTTAAACACTTTCCTTAAATTGTCACAGAAGCAAATGTAGATTTGTTTTTACTAGAGGTATCTCATCATGTCAGGTTTTTTATGTTTATAGTAATGCCAATTTTTTTGTAAGAGATGGATTCATAACAAATGATCCATCTTCTTGAGATCAAACCTACTGAATGTGCTGCCTGCGTCATAATGCCAACAGCCTGTATTGTGACTTTTGTTTTAAGTGTTACAGCTTTAAGGAGATATCCTGCATATAAAATTCCTATTCTTTGGATCTTCTACAGTAGCCAATATTAAAAGAAATTAGCTTCCAAGAACTCTGATTTTAATGCAAACTGTGTGTGATTTTCCTCAAATCTAAACACACTGAATTAATTTCTAAAAGACTACAGTGAAAACGAGCCTACGTTTTTAGTTTTGGACTAAGAGTTATTTCATTTCAGATAATACAGAACTAGAAAAAACCTACCACATTTCCAGATCAAGTTTTTTGCTATTGAACTCAACCGTGTCATATAAACCCATCACAAACTGAAACTACAAGAACCCAGAAAGCTAGGTAATTCAACCAATATCTTTTCTCCATGAAACTCAGAGAGTATGGATATTCCTTGCCGTCAGTGTGACAAAATTCACTTTGGAAGCACCTTTTTAAACATATTTGCATACTGGGTTTAATTTTTTTAAGGCCTTTTCCTTTCTAAAGTCATTACTGTTGTATTTAAGAAACTCACAAAGCATATTTGCAGCTACCCCTGTATGTGGCAAAATTAAATAATATCCTGTCTGAATGCAGGGGAAAACAGGGCATAAACAGTCGGTCATACACAAAAGCTGTGCTGGAGGTAGTGCCAGAACTTAGATCACTGTGGAGAGTGACATGTTTTAAATCCCATTCCACATCAGACAGATTCATACCCAGAGCTCTGAGGGAGGACTCTACTTGCTTGTTTACTCTTAGCCCATTTCTACACCTAATAGGGAGGTTTTGGACCCTTATGCCCTCCTTCTATTAATTTCAGGATTAGGGATGTAATCCAAAGTAAAAAAGATGTGGGTCCAGTATTCTCCCTTCTACAAGGAGACTTCAAACTCATTTCCCAAGAATGAGTGGTGTCTAACACGCCCGAGGTCATTCTAGGACTTTCAGTATTCTCCATCAATCCTTTTGAAGCCACTTCAGTTTACAGATAAGAAACCCAGATTTTTGAGGAAAGAGATAAAGAACAAATGTGACTGTGACTTGCAATTTAGTGACTGCTTTAGGCACAGAAGGAGGCAACTCTTGGATTCTGTTTCAGTTTTTATCCAGTAAATATTTAATCATACCAATATTTGTTATTTTTTACTTAGTTACCAACAATTAGCAATTCTTTCTTAGAAAATAATAACAAACACGTACAGAAAGTACTCATTTTTAATTTACAACCAATAAAGCAACATCTTCTGCTGAGTAACTCATTTTATGCTGAAGTTCCTGCAGTTTCATTCTATCTTTTAATGTTTAATATATTTCAGAGAATTAAGAATGAATTTTCCTCTTTTTCAGGATTATTAATAAACATATACTATTTAGCACATATATATACATATCGTGCACCAAATCTGATATCCTGCTTATGACAGAGGCCTTATTTTGCTAACTGTTTTATGATCTTCCATCTCAGAGGACATTCAGTGGCACCATTCATACTCATGCTGAAGAACCAGAAGAAAAGAGGTTTTATGGCCACACGGTCCCCTCCTGTGTATCAAATATCTGCAGATGCCACCTGCTGAGTCACAGCATTTTGAGGTGCAGTATAGAGAAACCCAAAGGGCTTCCTGAGACTTACAAGTTAACCACGGCTGTGGCTGCTATGTGGTGATGGCCACACTGCTTCCAGTACCTGATCTGGCTCATTTACAGCCAGCTCTTTGCAATACATGCCATAAATGTGACCTTACTTGCGACTCTGGCTTCTAAGGGGACCATGTGATCACACCAGCCAGCAGATGCTCATGCGAATGAGCTTTATAGAGGCTGAAAATGTGGAGATGCTTGGCTAAAATCTCTAAGTGTAGTAGTTTCTTAAACATGGCACACCTTGACAGATTTATGGTTATATTCAGAAGAAACGTGTGTTAGAAAGTCACCCTGCTCCAAAGGCAGCAGGCGCCAGGACAGAGCTCTAACCCGAGAGATCATTCTTCTCCCAACCTTCTCCCCAAAATGGTATCGACCAAGCAGTCTGACAAGGCCACGGTTATCCAGGTAAACTACTATTCTCCCACATGCCGCCCTCGCTCGTACCACTTCCGACACAGGTATTTTACCTCTCTTATTGTAGAAAGAAGAGCACAACCAAAACAAAGAGGTTAAAATTGAAGTGCGTGGGAGTTCAGCTTGAATGAGAGCTACGAGATTAGACAGATGCACTTTTGTTTTCTTTCATGTTATTATGTGTTATGGCAAGTCATAGAAAGAAAAGCAATTAAAGAACCAGGAACATTTTGTTCATTTCAGCTACTCTGCTGAAGGAAAGATTTTTTCCTGGATCTTTGCCTTTGTGAATATAATACATTTATTCTGGACTGCGATCCAAACGTTATGAGAAATAACTAATATGCTAAGTTAGAATTGCCTTTTTCATTGTGTAAATAACCTTCAAGCACTATTTTGCAAAACTTGTGCACAAACGCTCTAAAAACCCAGGATGCTATTTAACAAACTTAATATTGTTTGTTGTTGATGGAACCAAGCCGAATGTAAACAGATTAGCTCACTGAAAATCAGGCATTAGGTTTGTCCTCAAAAAGCATACCATGAGGGCTATTAGCTCTTATGGGAAGAAAGAAAGGACAAGACAAGAAGTGACGGATAGTTGCATTCTGGGCAGCTCTAGTGGTCTGAAAACTCTGGCAGGGAGCTCTCAGGCAAAGCTCAGTGTAACACTGACCAACAGCAAGTATTACAGCTATCAGAAAGGTATTCTGCAACCACAGATATAATCCTGACAGCTGCTCGAAACAAAAAAAATATATCTGTCCTTGGCCACTGAAATCTGAGAGCTTCAAGACTACATACTTGTGGTCATATTCATAAGACTCAAAATGATAACGTACAAGCAGACAGAGCTCATTCAGTCCCTTCTATGTTCCTTGTTCATCTGCTGTGCTGCAATACTGCACTTGCTGCTGGCCCACAGGTTTCATTTTCCGACGTCCTGAGAACTCACTCCTCTCTAGGCAGAAACTACCAGTGAACTTGAGCTCTTTCTTTTATCATCTAAGTAGAAATGGACACAGTACCATGACCTGTGCAGCTATTTACCTAAGGTGCGTTCAGTTTGACCAAGTGTCCATAGGATGGGACCTTTGGCTCCCTTCCCTCTGTAAGACCCAGACAAAGAGATGCCCCAGCGTTTAAATAGATTCCCCGAGACACAAACTGCAGGTTGCTAGATCTCGGGCCTAAAGCACGTGCAGCTATTTTTCATAGACCTACAGATTGTAATCCACACAAATCCACACAACAGAAAAACATCCAGGCATGGAGGAGCACTAAGTATGAAAGAATTCAGTAAATAATAGTATACACATTATCCAAGAACTTTTGTCCATTGAACCCGCAGCATATAGATAATACTCAGAGTTGCTGAATTGTTCTACATGATTTCTAGCTATGACTTTATAATAGCACATAAACTGTTAACCAAAGGTATACGGTTAATGTTTACTTAAAACAATTCCTCTACTGCCTATATTTTCCCCTCACTTCAAAAATCCACTGCCAACTCTCTTCATAAAGCTCTACCAGATTAAAGACAGGTGTTATGCTCACTGTCAGTAAACACAATTCTACGGAGTTAGAGGACTTGAACTCCTCTAAAAAAGAGCGTTATGGAAGCAATTTTATTAAAAAAGCCCATTGCTGACCATGTTTGTATGATATACACTTTACACAGAGGAGCACAAGTATTGTAATATTTCGTAACCACCATCTCTGTTGAAATTAATCAGTGCTAGATTGATCTGTAAGCTGAAATTTAGCTCATCAAAAGCACTAGACGTAATAAGCATTTTCAAATAACTACGGACAAGAGTGCTTTTATGGCAGCATTAGCAACACACTGCTAACATAGAGCTAAATCACAATATGGTTATTATACCTTTGCCTATTTTATACCATTCTTTCTAGGTGTAAGTACAAAATCTATTTAAAAATTAGAAGTACTTACGTAATCAGACTTCATCACTGCCTTTACAGTAGGTGGTGTACATTCCTTCATTCACATTAAGAAAGTTGTGCAAGAAATTTTGTTGTGTCTATTTCTTTTTCAGCAAACGTCTTTCCCCAATGCATGCAAGCTGTTTAATAAACATAGTACTTTATAAGATTAAAGAGCTAGAGATAATCCAGGAAACTGCAAATAAAATAACAGGATTTCAGGATTGAGTTATATAGTTAGCCCAGTGAACTCAAATAACTTCAGTTCACTCTTTTGGGCTAAAATGCACATAAAACCTTTTACTTCCACTAAAATTCCTTTCTGAAAGCTTCTTTACATTAATATCATGGTATATCACAACTGAAAATAGTTTAATAAAAATATTTAGGAGAGGAAAAGAGGATTTAAAAAAATAAATTACTTTCATATTGGTCTATGGATTTGAAAATCTGAGTAGCATCTTCTAATACTCAGACTTGGAATAACTTTTCATGCCTTGTTTACCGGGCTATGGCAGT
Organism: Bucorvus abyssinicus; assembly: GCA_009769605.1. Classification (NCBI taxonomy): domain Eukaryota; kingdom Metazoa; phylum Chordata; class Aves; order Bucerotiformes; family Bucorvidae; genus Bucorvus; species Bucorvus abyssinicus. The sequence continues at coordinate 39,076,667 of CM020025.1, forward strand.
AAACATTTTTTGTTGTGATTTTGTTTGACAGCTGATCTTGAGAAACAATAATGCCTTTCTGGAAACAGAAATTTTGCAACCAAAAAGTCAAAAGAAAACACTTAACTTTCCAGGTAATACGTCATTTTCAAATACACACACACTCATGTACATGAATAAAAGATATATTTTTACATAATAAAGTGTTAGTTGATATTCTAATTTAGGAAAGGCAAACTCTTAGCACATCCACCAAGATACAGATGTCTGCTACAGATGTGGCTTATTTTCTCTGAATTAGTTAAGAAATTTTCAGACTCCCTTCCTGACTCCTTTGGGTCCCACTGATTTCGCTTTACTTAATCAAGCTTACAGTGTTTAGACACCAGGAGGCAGTCTTCTTATTTAAGACAGAATTCCTACTGCTGAATCAATCTACGTATCTAGCATGAAAACTTCCATAACTGGTCACTGATCAGGAAAGTCACACGCATACATAAAAGACAGAACCACAAACACACTGGAAAGCAATAGAAACTGCATTATTTGCTCTATCATCATTATCAATATGCACTATTAATGGGCAATAAACACTTACCTGGTTTTAATAAGAATTTTTTAGGTACCATTTAATTTTTCAAAAAAGGCAGAAGACAACAGAAATGTCCATAAAAAAACTCATACACTTTCAACAGAAATCTTCAAGGCTGTGCATCTCACAAAACTTTGTAACTATGATTAAAACGCAGCAGATTGGTTATAAATCCAGAATAAAACCAAACATTCCAATCAAATAATATATTGCCAAACATAGAAACATCTGGAGAGTCACAGTACAATTATATATAATTCCAATTCTGTTCACACATTTAAGTTAACCTATCGGGGTAAATACGCAATGCATTCTTCTGAATACGCATTGAGCACCAGCATAATTCCATAAAACAGGACTACTCTTGAGAATAAACAGATGGCTCCTGTTCAAGATGGGATTTCTTGGACACGGGTTCTGTGACCAAGTGGCCTGCCACCACTGTTTGCCATCTCTCTCTCCAAGGACAGTCACCTATGTAGACCTGCCAGAGCGAATGTCTGGGGTGGGATCTCTCAGTCATGCCAGGACCTTGCTCCCATCAGGGATTTAGATGCTCTCTGGCAGTTTTGTCTTCCCAGGGAAAGAAGAACAAGGTGTCCTGTGTCATGGCATTGCTAAAAAGTCAGCTTGTGTCTTCAAATCAGCCATGATGCCTGAGGGCTCACATGATGGGAGACCTGCCCAGTTCCCAGTGTGGGTACGGTCAGGTATATGGTTCTCTACAGATTTGAGGGCAGTAGCCTAAGTCCCCACTTGAGGAGAGATACTTCACAGTCCTGATGTAGCTCGTAAACGTGCATGGATGTCTGGTAGTCGAGCATTTGTCTGAAGCACTCCACATACAAAGCTAAGGGAGCCATTGACAGAAACAAAACACCAGGGACGAATGCAGGTACCATGACTAGAGTCTGCTCCAACAGCCACCAAAGTTAAAAGAAATCTCCACAGAAGCCACATTCCTTCAACTCAGTAGTTTTGTCAGTCTAAGTAACTTAAGAGTCTTTTATAAATCGATAAGTAGAGAGAACATACTGATTGGTACTATTTATGACTAATTATATTTACTTATATTACATTTATATAAATTACCAATGTAAGAGATCAATATTTATCACCTCTACCATGCAGTGCATGATGAAGACAGACTTTCTCAAGAGAAGGAAAAGTACACAAAACTGAAACAGCAAGTAGAAACTTAACAGTGAATTTCTGTAATTTATTTTCATAAATACAGCTCTCAAATACTGTTAATGTAATTGCCATTTATTCATGATCTTATTACACAGTGGTTAACAGAGACTTGGGAAATACATACACTGTGTGTAAATTGCCTTTAATAAATGAGCAATTAGACAGCTGAATGAATATTGTTCATTACCACCCATGAGTACAGGGACATCTGGTGGACGACATCATTATTTGATATTTTTCTACATATTACCACTAGACATTTTCCTCCAAAACTCCACAGACTACAAATTCAATCTCTTACATGACAGAAATACTGCATATTTGTATATTGCTAAGAGACCTTTGACAGGTACATCTTACAATAAATTAATATTAAATGAATATTTACTTCAGGTGAGATAACCTTTTTATTGTCTCTGAGCAGACATTAATTTAGTTTCTTTTAGGCACCACTCATGACAAATGTGAACCTTTTCAAAATGAAAATATACTTTTTTGCTATTACACTTTATCAAAAATAGCAAAATTTAGTTTTGGGCTTCAAAGTATATTTTGGTCTTGAGTTTAAATGGGATTTTCAGAAATCACTTATCATTTAATTCAGGTCTGTAAGTACATGGGTGTACATGCTTCACAATAATCCCCACAGCACCTGGAATCCAGAAGTCTGTGGAGCACTGCAAAAGCAAGGCAATCCCTATACCATCAGTAGGAAATACTCTCTAGTTGGTTTCTCCCAGCTTAACACAAGCAAATAAGCATATAGGTTTAGAAGTACTCACAGCGAACCAGGGCAGTTATTTGACGGAATAAAGTAAATAATAACTAAAAAAAACAACCCCAAAGCAAAACATCTAACTGAAATCAGAGTTGAGAACACCTGATGTACTGTCACAATATACGGTGAGAAGATGGCACATAAGAGTTCAAGAAAATGTCTGCATATCCACAACGTTGTTGGAGATCTGGTAACAGAAGGGCCCTGGGCTAAAAAGGAGCATGCACAGCAGAAGGGAAGGCTATCAAGGAAACCAAAGAGAAGTGTGGGCTAAGAAATATGTATGGAGAGGAAAAAGAGAGCAGTAAAATGGTCTGAGGCTACAAGACTAAAGGAAGGGGCAGAAGACAAAGGGGAAAAGAAAGACAAAAGTGAAGGGGACGGAAAAACAAAGGCAAGCCAAGATCCTGGTCATAGCCTGGGGTAAGGTGTAGCATGGAAGAGATGAAAAAATTGTAGAACAGTAGAGCATGAGAAGGTATGAGAAGAAGGGCTAAGTGCACAAGCAGAGGTGTGCAGAAGACCAGTGCAGCACTCCAAGGAGGAAAGCAAAGCTTCACTTCCAGCAGCTATATGGAATCATGATCAAGGAAGATGAATGTGCTGTTTGAAGTATTGTTCCAGGTTTGAATTTATTATGAAAGATCTTGGGTAAGATTAGATATTTGCCCTAACATAGCCTGAAACCCAAACACATTTTTAAAAAAAAAAAAAAAAAAAAAAAAAGGCAAGACAAGGGTTGGATGAGGAAAGAATTAAAGAATTTACATGGCTTGCACACAGCAGAGTCAGAAAGGGCATAGATGAAAGAACAGAATCGTTGGGGACTGTTTGAATGTATGGTGAGACAAATGTCTTAAGCAAGCACTACAGACTAGGTATTTTGGGGGCAGGAACTCCAGCAAACTTATTACAGGCATCAAAGAGAAGGATAAAAAAAGGTAGAGAATACTGCCTGGTAGAGCACCAAATGTTTAGCTAAAACAGAAAGGATGAAAAAAAAAGGAAGGCTGTATGAAAACTGCGGCAATATTCTTCTGAATCAATGCTTTTGAATACATTATACACCTGATTAAATTGAGAGAAATACAAGTTTTATACTGAGCAACGTAAAATGTATCAGTTAGGACTCTTATTCTCATACGTTTCACATAAATTCGAATCAGTAGTACTAGGTTGTAATTTCCAGTAGAAAAATATAATTCAAGAAAGAATGAACAATGCAGAAATAACGTAGTTCAAGTTTGGCTGAAATGATTGTCTGGTTGACATTATGATTTTAACTAAATGAGTCCCGATTACATATGGAGTATTTTTAAAAGGCTCCCATGGATAATAAGAGATCTTTCCAAACAGAGAATAATGGAGTGTGCTAGATTGACCACACTAAAGTTTTATTCATTCTTTTCTGTTTATGTAACCTGTCTGTTATTGCCTCTGAAAACCAACTTCTGCCTTCCCACTTTGCCAGATAAAGCAGGTCTTATCTCCCTGTAAAAAATACTTGTGTGCATTTTTATTTTATAGTAGTTCCTTCAACTTTTTTCTCTAGCAAGGATGCAGAAATGCTCTGCTATCTAGGTTGTATGAGAAACTCAGTACAACCTTATCAGCATAATCTGTGTTGAGACTCCTGCTGATACACTGTCTCCTGATCTTGTACAGGATGTTAGCAAAAGAACAGCTAAGAATACCTTCTTTCTCCAGCTCCCATCCCCAGAATTTCTTCCCAAAATTGTGAGTCTTATACTGCTGAGAAATAATACATTGCTGATAATCTTACTGAGGGACAACCTCCCGAAGACTTGAAGAAATTCAATTTACTTCAGATTAAGCAACAGATCTGTGGTTAGAGCTTTATACTGGCTATCAGAGACCTCAGCTCAAGTCCCTGATCTGTATAATTCTGCTTCAGAATTAAGAATTATTGCTTTGTCTTCTGTATGCCACATGATTAATTGAATGACTAGACTTCCATTCAAATCTTTTTCCACTAACACCACAGATTCCACTCAGTCCAAATAATCGAATAAAAATGGAACTGGAAAGGATAGCAACGCATTTCAGTGTGTAAAAGAGACTTGGCCTTCTGGAACTCTCACATACTGAAGGTAAGATCAATGTCAAGTGCACTGAAAACATCCCTACATGAGCTTGTCTCAGGTCTATCTTAAAATGTAAACAAAGACACCAACTAACCTGACCTGGATGATTTAACTAATTTTCTCCTTGTGACTCTTGGCTTCTTCCAGGATGTGGCAAAAGAGATGCCGGAACCTGAGAGTCCATTGTAGCTCTATGCCTTAAGCTCTGGGATCTTGGCCATTTTGTGATGTGTGACTCTCATTTCCTCCTTACCTCCCAATTAAAGGGTCTAAATAGTTCCACTTAATCCCAGTTATATTTTTTTTACCTCAAACCTCAAGCTTCTTTAAAACGGAACTTTGTTTTTGGGATACCTCTACCTTGAGTTTTTGAGTCGGAAGACTTCATCTCAGCAGTTCTTGATCCGGTGCAGCTCAATTGCTACAAGGAATGGGTGATCCAATCCATAAGTAATAAGCTGTTAGACAGCTAGTTGGCAGCTGATGTGGTACCAATGTGAAGGTATTTTTGTATTGCATCAACCCCAAAGTACTTTTGAAAGAAGCCCACAGTTAGAGACAAGTGAAAGAAAAAGCAAGCCAAAGATAGAGGCCAAGTCAGTCAGCCTCCAGGCAGAGTAAGATTTTAAAAAGCAAAGATGTAGCTTATATGTTGAAGTAGACAAGCCAAATTACTATATACTGGAGCCAATGATCATAGTCAATGCTTGTCTATTGTAACTGGAGAAACTACAATAATAGTAACACGGCCAAGAGAGCAAAGACCATAGCAGTAGAGCAATGGATGGAGAGGGTTACAACATTAAGACAAAGAAAAGCTAGCAGCCTTTGCCAAACTTACACAACTACGTTTGTCAAAGGCTGGGATCACTGGGACTGGCAAACACACAAGGCATTAATGAGGCTACAGTGACTGAACAGTCCCTTCAAGCAGCAGATAGGTATTTCTGAAGTATTTAATTTCTTCAGTTTTTGATCAGAGGAGAGAAATATGTATCATGCCAAAAGCACTGGATTCTTTTAAAGTCTGTTGCCTTCAATGAAAAGAATTTATAGGGCTGTGCTCATTACAGATGAGGACTGGTCAGCTGGCAGCCCATGAGTCAAACAGGGCATGCAAGGAAGTTTTGGCTAGCCACCCAGAAAGTTTACAGCTGTAAGCCAAGTCAGTTTTACAGTCCACTGAAAGATAATGGTAGAAAGCAAAAGTGAATTTGATGTGGGCCAAGGGGAAGCATTGCCAACCATTGAACACACCCGTCTGTCCAGCCAAACAAACTGGAATCGTTACAAGAGAAGAAAGATCAATTACGTGAGAGCAAGAGAAAGGGTTTGACTTTGTGTAGGAGAGTTTGGAACATCTGAGTCCAGCCTAGAAATACATCCCCTGGCCTACAAATACAGTCAGTGCTCAGTTGCCCTTGAATTTCAGTTTAATGACACCTGAATGTGGAGACACAAAAGCTTTCCTTAAGCAGAGGTAGCTCAGAGGCAGGAGGATACCATAACTTAGCACAATTATTAATGCTCCTCATGTTCTGCAACACATTCCCTGGCACTGGGACTCCATGGAGCTTTTTGGTTAGAAATGGTCAGCTCTGTGCAGTGATGCTAGGCCTTGGGGAGCAAGCCCAGACAGATGTGAGCTAACTCTGTGCCCAGTACATCTACATGATGACCTTACTATTTTATATGTTACATTACATTATCAGTGGTTGGTTTTTTTTTTTTCCTTCCAATATCTACAACATCCCTTACTCCATCACTTTGAATAATGGCAAATTAATTATAAAAACATCCTACTCATAAGACCTGGGAAGAAATAAATACGATCCTTGAAAATAAGCTGCCTGTCTCTACCTTTTTTTAGCCTGTTTATCACCGCCATGAAGATGTGCTATTCATACCGAATTGACAGGCTGAATGTTTTATATTTTTAGAACTCATATTGTAAATGCAGTTATTTGTTTAAAATTATCCTAAAGTGTTTTATTAAAACAACTCTGATCGTTTTGGCACAGCCATGTACCTCTTCAGCAGAGAAAGCTTGTAGCTTGAGTCTCACGTAAGAGTGATACAAAATGTTTATTTTGGCCATCTTCTTAAAGAGATTAGATTCCAGGAAGGAAACTATTAAAGGTGATAAGAAGAGTGTTTAAATTAGTATGTTTAGATATAAGAAAAGTGAAAAGAAAGAAAGAAAAATATTTTCTGCAGTGTTCCTTTGTCTCTACTGGCATGAAGGACTGCACATAGAATGAACTGCCTAACACAGGTCCTCTAAATCTCCGCCTTTGAAAGAGGAAACACGCTCACTCACAGGTATTTTAAGAATAGCCACCTGACTTTGTTACTGTACCATGCAGCCATCTGAAGGATTTGGAATTGTTTGGGCAGGACAATACTTAATTCTATATACACAGTAGTATCCCTTCATGCTTGCTGAGCAAGTTAAAGAAGAACACGAATAACTGGCATTGACCAGAGGAGGACAGTAATTAAAATAGGAAAAATAATTGACTAAATTAGCACTGATCCACAAGTATTTTTAATGTATCAGGCCTTCAGCCTTCTAAAATTAATTAATGCTTTAATGAAAGTTGTCTGTTATCTAAATAACAAATCTAGTTTTTCTAATATTCAGCTACTCTGGTTTTCAATTAAGACTCAAAGAGCCAAGAACTGATGAGAAGGGACATCATAAATGATTTATGGATGTCCTACTTTTGTGTATGGTACATTTATTATTCTACTTAATGCATCCATACGGTTTTCTAATTCATTCATTACTGAAAGTCTCACATTACAGTTATTTAATTAAAGGTTATATCCATTTTCAGGCAGATTCTTCAGAAGCATATTTCAAAATTAAAGCTACAATCAAATTTTTTAATTAGTGTATGGATTTCAAATTATCTGTTTAATTATTGTCCTATTACCTATTTCTAGAAGAGTCAGTTGTTGGGCTTTTTTACAATTATCTTGATCAACATTCAACAGCTTTCTTGCTTTTCATTATCTAGGTTGTCTTTTAAATTTGCAATTTACGTTTCCTTGTTCTCCCAACTCCAGTCAATAGTCTCTTGTTCCAACCACAGCAGTATATATACAACATACAAGAGAGGTGCTCCTACAGCTAATGATCACCTTTTCTCCCACCCCAGCCATCCCTTAACAGAGTATTTCCACCAGCATCAATCGAGAACTAAGTTCATGCCATAGTAGGCAATGGACAAAGGGGAGAGGTCTTTATCTAGCATAGCTATAGATTAAACAGAAAGGAGTGGAAGAAAGGGAGTGAATATTTTTAAAGTTAATTTCTATTCCCTGTATAAACTTTTACTCTGGCTTATTAGGCAGAGACACAGCATCCTGTAGCACCATTCCAGAGAAAGCCTTAAGACTATTATTTCTTTACTGTTTTACCTTTAGTTTGCCTAAAGGATGCAAAGGCTCTAAGAGTCCAGTATCTAAGGACATTCTTCCGCTAATCCAAAACATCTGTGTTTTAATGACTATCAGCTCAGAAGACTGCACTCCTATAGAACTACATGGTACAGTACCTGAAATTAAACTGCTATAACATGAAGTAATTTTTATTACACAACATTGAAATATCGTATCTATTTGTAAAGGTTAGCCTCCAGAGCTGTGTTCTTAATTAGACAATACATTACGTGTTGCACAAAGAAAATGTATCAGCAACCATTTGGCTAAACGGTGCAGAAAGCTCTAAGTGTTGCCAGAACACCACAGGACTGTAACAGAAGTGATCTTTATTTCTTTCACTGTGTTTTCAAAGAGAAAACAAGATTAATAGTGCAATTAGTACCAGCTAAAAGATAACCTCTTATTCTTAAAACACCAACAGGAAAATGGGCAAAAAAAGGAAAGTAAATTCAATCAGTGACATTGTATAAATCAGCAAAATTTATTTCAGCATATTGTAAATGAAAAATCTTGATTTATGTTGTCATTGATTTCTATGCTACAGTTTATTACACAGTGACCATTCCCAAGGAGAACACGTATCCTCAGCCAAATTCGTACAAAGCAGACATTCCACTATTATTCTCCAACAGCTAATAAAGGCTGAAATGTAAATTTATTTCAATTCATGTTTAAATAAACATAGATATAACATGCAGTTACTCTATAACACTATTCAATGCTATTATATTAGCAGTCTTGACATATACCCCCATGATGCTTCTACCATATACTCGATTCAAAGCACTGTATCCACTAAAAGTATTTTCCACCAGTTTATTGTTGTGCAGAGCCAAATAAGAACTAGCTCCATTACAAAATATCATTCATGGCTGACCTTCAAAGAAAGGAAAGCAAAATATTACCTAAATACTTTTAGCAACAACGGCAAAGACACACAAAGGCTTTGTACCTCTCTGGTTTCCTCCCTGGGTTTATTCCCCTTTCCATGAACCATTTTGATATTGAGGTGACCGTAAACATCATTCAGTTGACAGCTATATGTGATCACTTTCAAGCTCCAGTATCCTCCCAGCCTATGCATTTCATTTCAGAATTCTTTTTTTTTTTTTAATAAAAGAGATGTCAAAGTGCAGTAATATTTGATCTTTGAAGCATTTTAAAAACTGTGTTCAAAAGTTCATCTTCTGCTCCCTAATAATGTTTGTCTGAAACAAAATGTCACTGTGTTTTAAAAATATCACATATTAATGTAGCAATGATAGCAGAAAAATATTTTTTATTTTCCAAAATAAAAATTACTTCCAAAAGTAATTTTTATAAGGCTTAACATTTAAGGGGTTACATACAAGAACACATTATGAACCATCTATTGAGGAACCTTATAGATGCTGTCACGTTTCCTAACAATGTCAGAAGTGAGGAACCAAAAGGATTGTTCCAGAGGCTGAACTGCCAGATCCAACAAAACACTGACTGATAAGGAAACGCAGGCCCTCTTGCTGTCTTTTTATCTGAGTGCCCTTTATCTGCCTTTTAAATGTTACTGTAAGGACTTGGGTTTTCACAAAGACAGCTCTCTGAGGCTGCCAAAGGAATTTAAAAAACAAGAAGAAAAAGTGCTTCTTCAGTCTTTATTCCTGAACATTATCAATGTGACACATAGATTTACTGTATGAAGTAGTTACTGGTTTGTTTATTGTTGGGTCTCATGAACCCAGTAAGGCCATTTTGTTCATTTACGATTTTGGATGTCAAGCATGTGTGATTCCAGTGATGGCACCTGGAACTCTGTGTGCCAGGAAACTTTTCCCTTTCCTTAGCTAGATTTAGGCAGTAATGGGTTTGAGCTCACTTGTAAAAGGAAAAGGGAACATCGATAGTGGTACAGCAATCTCCTGAACTCCTGCTGAAACACAAGCCTGTCTGTACCGTTCAGGGTAACGGAATCAGTGCAGTTCCAACCGGTAAGGAGCGCAAGGCTACCTCCAAAGCCGAACACTGAAACATCCCAAGGGCAGTTTGGGCAGTGTCATAAAGAAGCCAAACAAAGAGCAGGGATGGAAAATCCACTGTTGTCTAAATCTCTGGGTCTTTTCTCCTGAAATTCAGTACAGCATGGCACAGAAATGATACAGAAGCCTATTTCAACTAGAGGAATAAACAGAGCCGTGTAAGTAATATGGAGGCAGTGGGGAGACTTGTTTTGGGTTTTGTGGCTTGTTTTTTGGAGACCAAATCAAAACACACACAAGAAATTTGTACTGGATCAGACCAAGAACAACACTTCACCAAATTTTCAACTGGCTGAAATGATGTGTTTTGGGTCAAACAAATAATTTTATTTGTGAGTATGAGGTGAGTGATACTCTGTACCTCTTAGCTCAGAGACTAGAACATGTGAAATGAGATTCAGGTTCAGCTTTCTCCTCTAACTCCTTTTAGCGCAAGCCTTTGAGCTAGTCTCCCACCTTTGCATATGCAGCTTTTCTCTCACATTTGACTTACCCTGTACCTCCAAGATACCTTGAAAATGCTTAAGCAAAAGTGGAGATCTTTGATTTGGTTGCAACTGTGGCTGAATTCAATCCAGTTTCATGGAAAACCTCTGCTTTGCCAAAACAAACAAACAAACAAAATATTATCAATTAGTAAAGATTTTCCTGGAGGACAAAACTCAACGATTTGAAGGATGAAACATAGGCAGATTCTGTTCTGCTACACACAAGTATCTACTTTATAGCTGGACTGGCCAGTTATGGGAATATACAGGTGAAAGAAGAAGTACAGAACAGCTGACACCTTCCTACAGATGAACTGCACAATGCTAACTGTCAATGAAACCTTAGGCTTTAGCTTAAAACCCATGTAACATGCCTGCTCCTGAAATCCAGTTTTCATTTAAACTGTGCAGCTTATTAAGAAAACTAAATGACTTCAAGAAACATCATCCCTGCACTAAACAATGCAGGAAAAAGAAAACTTTGGGACCAAAGAGGATCTGGACAATTTGTAAAAGATATGACTAGCTTTTGTGCAACTTTAACATCCCACTGAATGTTACAGAAAATAACCCCAATGGTGCCAGCAGCAAGCTAATCAATTAAAGCACTGGGTTGCTGAATATCCCACTAACAATCTCTTAACATTTTGCAAGTCAGTTGACAAAGTGCCTTAAGGAGGTTTTAGCGCATGTTGCAACCTAATGCAATCTTTCCTGTTTTCCACAAAGACTGACAGCAAACACAATACCATGATAATGGTTCTGCATGCAATTATCCCTGCTGAAGTGCACAGAAGGAATCAGAAAGCAAATGAGACCCACTAATGCAGACTCCCTAGACTTCTTTGTGCAAACAAAATCCAGAATGACAGGGCTGCAGGCAAGTAGGTCTATTTGCAAGGCTTGCTACAGATACGTTGCGTCTAATGTAATTACTTAAGGAAGGACTATGGCAATGGCGAGCATCAACTTCTTATTAGAAGGTTGACTTTAGTCTAGAAGTCTAAAGACCTGACATTCAGTGTCATGATTTAAAAGTGTAAAGGGACACAACAGTGATTATAACAATCACACTAAGGGTACTGATTAATATTGTCCACTCTTGTAATGTGTGACTAGCATTTAGAGCTTGTTAGCAATTCAGCACTGTAATTATAATAAGGTCTTAAAACTTCATGCCTATCAGCACAGCACTTGTTCTCTGTTGTTCCAAGCATCAGACAAACACATGACCTGGAAATGGAGAGGGACACAGCTGATACCTTTGTGGATTTTGAGATCTAACTCCTCAGAAGGTTCCTGTGAAAAGTCACTGCAGAGGCATGATTTTCTATTTATGCCTCCTCTGTCTGGCCTAGTGCCAATCACTCTCTTAGGCTGGCAATGACAGATGACAAAATGTGATATCTGGCTTTTTGTTATGTTTCATAGACAGCTAGCTTGGCTGTTTGCCCTAGCACTAGTCGACCTGCCACTTTATGGACTACTTGTTCTCCTCACTCATATTTTTTGCCTTATTCTCACCCCATTTTGTAGCTTAATATACTTTCCACAGTATTGTGACCACCTCTTCACAAGGCCTACAGATGGAGAGAGCTGAGGGTACTTTTACTAAACAGGAGTAGACTACAGAGAGCCCTCTGAGTCACAGCACCAAGCTGCGTGTGACCTTTCTTCACACCAAAAGGTAAATGGCCTTTGGAATCAGAAGCTGAGAGACTTGAGACTGAGACCCCAGGTTCATGCAGTATTCAAAAAGCAGCTCCTTAGTCACTTCTATTATTACAATATAGTATAACTACATCTAGCTATAGATTGAACTACATATACACATATCCGCATATATTCCAGTCAAAATTAGGACACTACTGCACAGGGTATAATATGAATGTCATGGTTTAGGATTTCAGCTCCAGGGCAAGGGGCGCTACCCCACATTGTTTGGGCACAAAAGGAGGTTTGCCACCTTTTGTTTCGGGGTGGTTTAGGTAGCAGGGGAAACACAGCCCCTGGCTCCAATTTCATGCCCACTCCTGGCCCAAGACATGTGAATCAACACCTCTGCAGAAAACCACTATAAATAGGAAGGGGTAAACACGTTTCTTTCTCTTTTCGGTGCACTCTTTTGTTTGGAAGGAGAAGGATGAAAGAGAAGAGAGAACCATGAAGCAGTCACCTTGGCAACAAGAAGTTTGCTGCCAGTATATGCCGGGACAGTAAAGATCTTCCTTGTAGCAAGTAGACTTTAACTTTGTTGATCACTGGCGGGGGAAGAGAAGATGGACTGGGATGCAGGGACCCAGGGTCCCGCTCCCCCGTACTGAGAAATGATCGATCACTGGTGGGGCAAGAGAAGATGGGTTGAAGAGCCGAGAATGGAGGCACCGCTGGAATGCAGAGACCCCGGTACCCCCTGGAAACACAGTGACTTTGAGCTTTGGAATCAGGCTGGCACAGCGCTGAGGATGTTGACCTGGGCAATGGACACCCCCCCAACAGGGAATGGAGGCAGCCGTGCTGAGCTGTGTCCTGTGAAGCGAGGGGGCGACATGTACAGAGGAAGTTTGTCCCACAGAGCAGCCTGGAACTTCACACCAGAGGTTGAAAGGACTACGCCCCCCTCTCCTGTATTCCCTCCCACTCCACCTCCAGCACCAAGCATGTGTGTGAGGACCCTACGTAGTAAACCGAGCAGGGAAAAAGGGGAGGAGTGGAGGGAAGGTCTGTGTGTGTGTATATATATATATATATGTATATGTAATTAAGCTATTACTGTTCTTTCTCTCTGTCCTACCCTAATTTAATTGATGATTTGTGGTTTTCGTTGTTTCGAATTAAGTTAATTTCATTCCCCCTAGTCAAGCCTGCTTCTTTGCCTGCGGCTGTAAGCGGTGTCTTAAGCCCTCCATTCATTTCCACCTCGAGCACTTTGTTTTGTTTTCCTCCGGGGCGAGATAAAACTGCTCCAGGAGCAACTGTTGCCTGGGTTGCTTGGGTTTTCAAATGGCAACAATGAAGATAAAATTACCATTTTGAGTAACTTCTAAACTAACCGTAGTGTAACGTATCACACTACACACGATGGAAGGCAGATGGTGCATGAGCAACAACAAACCACTTGCTTCAGAAACCCAGCCAGTTCTGTTGTAAGAATATCGTAGCCTTATCCCTTCCTCTCTCCTCTCCCTCTCAAATGAAGAATGACTTTTGGTCTGTGGTCTCCTAAAAGCAGTCCTAAATTTCTGGTCTAATGCATCACTCATCTATCAAATTTTTTTCACAGACTTCTATGCATTTTTATCAGACTGAACGTCAAGGGTTAAGGCTGGGCCGGCCACTAGACAAACAACAGATGCTCTCTGTTAACCCCTCTCATTTCCCAAAGGGGAAGACAAAGACAATAAGGGAGAGACACTTATGGCTTGAAAAGGAAAACTAAAACTAAAAGGAAAATAATGAAGTTATATATATATAAATATATACAATACCAATATCAAACCCAACCCTTGCCCCTGCCATGGCAGCAGTCACTGCCACCACTGATGCTCCAGGGGAGGCACTGGGGAAGGCCGAGATTGGACTCAGTGGCAGATGGGAACCAGGTTCAGGAGCTGGATGCAGGAATGCATGGATTTGGAAAAAAAGGTAAAATGGTCAGAGTCTTCCTTGGACACTGGCCATTGAAGAAAAGCTTGCCCCTTGTGATCCCTCAGCTTTATACTGAATATGACTTATATGGGATGGAACACCTTGTTGGTCATTGTAGGGTCACCTGTCCTGTCTGCTCATCCCCCCAGATGCAGCTCTAATTTACTGCACCCCCACCGTGGTACACAGGATTTAGCAGTGACCTTGGTCTGCACATCAGGAAGCATAAGCAAGAGCCTTCCTGCACACCAGTCCCTGGTAGTAACTGTAAACATCAAGCGTTATCACTTCTAGCAGCAGACACTGTCTGCAAAAATGTGCTGTTAGCTTCACAAAGTGCAGTTAGAAGAGACTGAGCTGAAAAGTGGAATCCTTGAGCAGAATGAGTTCTGTTCTAACTCAAACCAGGACACTGAGACAGAAAGAAGCATTTAAATATAACTTTACAGATTGTTTACCATGGCCTTACTGTGCCAGTTAAGTGGGTGGATGCTGTGCCAGCGGAGGCTGCAACAGTATTTGAAAGACAGAACAGTTCCTGACAAAAAGAACTGAAAAAAGGAGAAAAAACCCTTAATATGAAGGCAAGGTATTCAACATCAGGGAAAAGAGTAGTAAGAGATTAGGGAAAAACAGCCACTGGAGTGGACAGCTAGGAAAAGCTGGAACAAGTTATTAGTGAAAAAATATTATCAAAGGATCTTCTCTTCTTTGGATTCTTAGAAGACCATTTAACCTTCTGGTATACAGAAAGATCACATGCAGCTTGGTGCTGTGACTCAGAGGGCTTTCTGTGTCCTACTCCTCTCATTCAGTAAAACTCTAAGACTTAGCCTTGTAAAAGAGGGTATCTTATATTACCAGTGAGAAGAAACATGCATTTTTCATTTAAAGGAAAGTAAAAACCAAATTCCACAGACATTGTTCCATTTCTATGAAGAGAAAAGGAAACTATATTAAATGTCTCCACAAAAATGTACCTTTAGGGAAAAACATTTTTTTTTTTTTTGGACTGAAAATGAGTGGAAGGATTGGATGCCCCCACCTTTTTATCACAGTCTCTTCATGCAATTCTTTCTATGACACTCCAACAAAGCCAGTCAGTAGAGGCAATTTCAGTGTTCAGAACAAAGTATGTTTTGCAGACTGATTCCCTTTGTTCAGCTGATCTTTAAAAGGAAGAAGCAAGTCTTGCATCAAAAGTAAGTCTTGAGTGGGTATGTGAAGGAGGAGAGAGTAGAATATCCTGTGTATTACTAGAGGAACTTAGAGATGATATTCCACATGGAAGCCATGGCTTCACAGAAAGTACAATTAGAAAAACAGACATTTCCAATAGAAAGTGTTGGGAATAATGAAATAAAATATAGGGACAAATAAAGTAAATGAGTTCTGGGGCTTGACACTGGCAATCAAACCTGATGCACCAGGAAATGGGGAACTGATGGCGGAATAAACTTACATATATATAAAGCCATGTCAGTAAGCAAGAAAAAGATGATTCTCTGAGTATGTATGAGGCAAGTTAGAAAAGAGGATATAGCAGTACTTGTGGGATGAATTTGACATTAAGTGTAAAAGCAGTTCTGCTGTGGTTTCACAGCCTCATGGTTTTCAGCTACCCAAAGCCACCCAGAAACAGCCCACCTACTTGAACTGTGCCTAGATTTGGAAAGGATTTCCACATTATTTCAATATAAAATATGTTGTTTAAGCTGGGATCAGCTCCAGATTAAGATGGCACTGGAAGTATGAGTCTGTGTGAGTGGATGAATATATAAAAATATGTAAGCAATCAGAGTGCAGTTGGTGCTTAAGCACCCACTATCATCAATAGAAATCTTGTCACTACAGCCATTTGGGATTAGGGAGATACTCAGCTCACCCTGAAGCAGACATCAGGGCTACATTCTACTAGTAGATTAAATGTGCCTGGGACTGTTCTCTGGCAGTGAGAAAACCGATGTGGAAATGGCCTGTGTCAGTACTAATCTCCAGAACAGGATGATCACATCCAGCCTGACTACTGGATGTGGTCCCTGGCCTATATTAACTCCCTAATAATGCAGAAATTTTTTAGAAAATTAGCTAAATAGACTATCAATAGGCTAGATTTCCACTGTCTACACTGAAGCTTGAATACACATGTAGATATTTATTTATAGATACATACATTCACATGCTTACTCTCCCACTGAATCTGCTCTCAAAGCACTAGCACCTGAAGCTCTCCCTTGTGCTCTTCAGGGTGCTTGAAGGTAGATGATTCCAACAATGAGGACAAAATAGAAGCAATGGTATCGCAGAGTTGTAGATCTGAGGCATTCAGACTTACACAAAATGCCATGGAAAATGCAAAGAGAAGCTGTGTGTGGCTGTCTGTGAGTCTTATGTCCTATTCACATTAGCTGAGAGAAAGTCTAATTGAATCAACTCAGTTCAGTAACGCTCATGTAAACCAAACAAAACTGAAGAGAAGTGTTGAATTTTAGACTACTGTACAGTGCTATGACCTTTTTAAGCAACAGGAAAAGAGATATTTTCACACTCATATAAGAAGGTGTATAGTAATAGTGAGGTGAGAAAGGGAGTATCTTGATATATTAAGCGAATTTATTACCTTTACATTTCTGAAACACTTCACAGAATATAAGTGAAAAAAGCATCTGAGGAGCTTTTTCCAATCTTAGTACAACACACTTGTGTGCCTGAGAGAGACTTTGGACAGACCAAACTATACCAGGTTACAAGGGATGATGCTTTAGCACATCCATGAAGTGATACCTAGACCTAATCTGAGCTGTAACCTTTACTTCAAGTCCTTCTGCTTTTCTCTGATATTCAGCCTGAACTATATGCATGTATGTATGTATGTTTGGGTTTTTTTAACAAGTGTGCAAAACAGCAACATTCTTAATCATAAGTGGTTATCCACAAACTATTTCTACTTTCCATGTATTGCCTTAACCTTGGTGGTGCTCACTTTCAGTATTGGAAAGACCTGGAATAAGCACAAATAAACATCTGGAGAACTCGTTCATTTGACTACTAACTCTCTAATATGTTCGATGAGTGTAGAGTTTCTGAGATCCAAAAATAAACCCATACAAATAGAAAACTCTCAAGTATTAAAAAAAATATTATGTAATTCCATATGTTAACCAAGCAGTTTTCAGATGAGTTGGTCTCATGTCATTTAGACAGACAGCTAAACAGAACATATAGGTAAGCACTAGAGAATTTATAGAAGAGTCAAAATTTCTCTAAGAGCTCTGGATTCTCCCCACTTCCCTCCACAATGTGCACTGAACACACACACACAAAAACCCAACAGGAACTTAATACTGGGTAACGTGATGGGAAGCCTTCAGTTATATAAAACTCACTGCCAGAAAATAAATCCCTCTAAATCCCTCCTCTTCCTCCCTCAGGCAAACAAGCACTACAATTTCTCCAGGTGCAGTAAAATTACTTCTGAACGTGTGTTCTTTATGGATAGAGTCACAAAACATCACTTTTTGACAAAACACAGTACCTGCAGAATTCTTGTCTTCATAGCACTCTGCTGTGCATTGGCAACATTTTGCTTGTCAGATGGTCTATTTCTTAGCACAAAATGTTAACCTTGTAATAGTTTTACTTTAGGCAACCATTTACCCTACCTTTCCACCTTGATCATGAAGAAAATGGACCTCAGGTCACTGAAATTAGATTGAATTCAGTTTCCTCCCCTCTGCAGGGCTACAACAGCGTTGATTTATTTTAAAAAATACCCCCCGTTGCGAGCTTTCATACTAAATCACAACGTGCACTAGTCACGTAACTGGATTACAGGAAGCATTAACACTAGCAATTGCACTTTCAAGTTCAGCAACCAACAACATTGCTAAAGGCTAGAACAAAAAGGGTCAGCCAGGGCAAAACAACAAATGTTGCCGCTTGCCCTATATGATAAAAACCAAAAAGCGGCAACAAGCAGTTAAGTGCTAGCTCAAAACCAAGAGGGAGCGATACACGTGTATTCAAAACAAAACAGACTCCCTTGGCAATGACATTAACGTTCCAATCTACTTCAGGTGATATTAAAAGGGAGAAACAAAACATTGAAGTGCAGAGACCTGGAAGGAGCAGGGCTGTGCTCGGATTATGGCAACCACCCTGCTGTGGGACAGCTGCCCTTTGGAGGAAGACACCTTCAAAATTTCTTACGGTGGGATTAGTCCAATGAGCTGCCTTACTCTCAGCGCTTTGGCTCTAAAACGTGCACTTCCCCAAAGGCTTTTTCTGAAAGGATGACATGAAAAACAAAGCAAAACCACTGTCTTACAGCACATCCAGAGATAGCTGAAGATTCCAAGCAACAAATAGCTTTCATGTCATGATTAGCTCATGCTGTTAAGCCCCCCCTTACAGCACATATGGTTCTCAGCCAGAACAGAAGGCTTCAGAGCAGCAGCTCCATCCTAGAAATGCAGTAGCAATGCTCCAGACCGAGGTCACTTAATGAGAACTTAATGTAGATTTAATAGACCTTTTTTTTTTTTTATGACTGCCAGTTGGAAATCTGCCTCATTTCACTTTTAATGCAGGCACAGAGCCAATCAACTCAAATCGGGGTAGCCCCAGAATATTTTGCAGGATTATTCCATTTTAAGTTGAGGACTGCAGGTCTCCAAAAGTGTGCAAAGCTCTACTAAATTAACAGGCCATAGGTAACAGCATCATTTAATGAAGAAAATGAGGGGCCATGTATATTCTGAGTTCTTTGCACTAATAGAAACATTTCACCTTCACATGAGGTGAAATAATGCTTCCAATGGAAAAAAAGAGAGCAGGTACCTTTACCATGGAGTTGGCCCTGCTGCCTTAGGCTAGCTTGGGTCATAGATACATCCAGCTTGCTTGGCATCTCTCCCTCCTGACAAGTACCACTCAGTGTTAGGACCCTGTGTACAGCTGGTACGTCCCCAGTGAAGCAAAGCCATCAGTACCGTATTTTGCTCTGATAATGGACACTTACATTCAACCGAATCTAGCCCACTAACTATGCTAGACATCTAATCTCCAATTAGGAGGTCTTGTTCATGTGGGATGCAACAAGTCCAGAGCACAGCTTTTTGAGTCTACTTCCCTGATAGTATTTTTTAACTGTTAAAAGTTTAATGTCAGACTAATAAAATTACTAGGCTTTTTTTCTGATTCTTTTCTGTGTCACTAGCATTTATTGCATTTGGTGCATTCCTGAGGGCAGATCTCTAGAGGCACCAACAGTACAAGGAACTCATATGCAATTCTGAAACAGTTCATGGGCTAACATGCCCTAGTGTGATATAGTCTATCTTCTTTCCTTCTTTGTAAAGGCCATTCTCTTTTAATCTAGCATCTTCTGTACAGAGTAATTTACAGAATTAGGCAAATAGTTGCTGATTGTAATTAGTCACCTTGCTTCAGTTTAACCTTTATTAGTTCACTCTAATGACTGGATAAGCCGTTATTAATGCTTGTTCTTCCCTCCAGCAAGGAGAAGGATGAGCCCAACACTCTTGTTCATAATCAAGCAGGGCTACCTATGCACCAGGGGGAGGCAGAGCAGCCTCTGTGTAGAACATATACAGATTATGCTGTGCGCTCCACAGAGGACAGCTCTACTGACAGTGTGCTGCTCCACTGGCATGAAGGGTCAGGATGTAGCAGCGTGGCATCAGCACATAGTTCCACTGACATGGCCTCCACTGCAGGATGGAGAGCTGCCATTACCTTTTTGAGAATGGGAAAGATCACACACACAGTTAACTGAACGAGGAGCGTCCCAGTCCCTATGTCCCAGAAGGAGCACGTATGGCTTACACCAACAAAAACATAGTTCGTATTCTTTGCAAGAAACAGGCTTGTTTTCAAACAGCTATGTAAGCATAATGGTGGATTTACTGGAGAAACTGGAGTGAACAAAACATTTGTGTCAGCCTTTCAAAATCCCCCTGCCTCTGTAGAGTTGTTCCGTGAAGTACATTTTCTTGTGCCCTATGCAGAGTAAGTTCAAAATCCAGCAAAAGCAGGGCCTACATCAAGACAAGAGGACGAACAGTATTCGTTACAAAGGAAAGTTCTTTACCTACAGAGAGGATATATTCTGCACTGGTTCATCAGACTGATTTTTGATCACAGTGATCAATGCAAAGTATATCTATGTAAATTCCACTAAAGTGAAGAGATTCAAGACGTGGTCATGATTTAGATGATCAGCCAGGCAAAACATAACAATCTGTCTAATCCACAGGCATATTTATTCACAAAAATACCCCTCCAGAACCCAGAAAAAGGCACTTACCACAATAATCACATTTGTTGCAGGAATGGGAAGATTTTCCACTTCCAAATCTTGACCAGTCATAGCTAACAGATTGAGGGATGGATCGTAGGCAGGTCTGGGGAAGGTTGATTTAACAATTATTGCAGGGTGCAACTTGTTTATTTTGCTGTGTGAAGAAGAATGGAAATTTTGTTTGGAATTCTTATAACTGTCTGTATCCAGACTTTTCTCCACACTCTGCACATGGTGATAAATAAATACAGGTTTTCCACTCTTTCGCTGATGAATTGCCAAAAAGTGATCACTGTCTCCAGAAAAGCAGCCTGTAGAAAGAGAAAAGTAAGTTTAGAGTGTCTCTCTTGGATATTCTATAGGCAGCACTGGAAATCTAATGAGACCTTTCAGTTCTGAAAGATTTGAAAAGAATATTTGTGGAATACAAAAATTACCTTAAAATCCCACAATGCACTTTCTACAGCATTAGCATAACAACACTACAGAGAGTCTAGTAAGTATGTGAAGGGTATCACATTCTTAAACTCATTTTTACAGGGCTTTTTACAATATTATTCATACTTCCAGCCAGGGCTACATTTCAAAATGATGTGCAAGAGCAGAGCACATGTTGAGCCAAGTCCAATGTCTGTTTCAGTATCAAGTCCAATAGGAAAACATATGCAGTCCACTTTCCGATGTATTTAATCACCCAGTAGAACCAAAGATGACTGTGACCGTCTTTTACATACGGAGACTTGAGGAGAAAAGGCCAAGAACTACATCCAAAAAAATCAGACTTTAACATGCAAGAAAGAGAAAAAAGGCAATATTCAGATGCCCGAGTCCATTATCATAATTCTGCATTCCTTGTTCAGTTGCTTAAATCAGGGGGCTTTTTAGTCCCTTGTGCCAACTCTTGTTATGACCCAACCTTCACTCAAGCAATGCCTGGACAGCCAGCTGGCTCTCTGCAGAGGAGATAGAGGTGTGTGGACTTAGCCATACCTTGCATAACTTGATGTTGGGCACAAAGATCTCTTTTAGATTACGTGTTTAAATAAACTAAGTATTTGTAAAAAAAGTTTCTTTTCATAGTCAAAATACTTCCTAATGATGCCTTTATAAAAGGAACCAGAACTAAAGTTTTATTTGATTTTTTTTTTAATGGATAAAACGTAGTGAGTCTTTAATGCCTTTATGAAGAACTATCTGTTCACCTCTCAGTTTGGAAGACAGGTTGTCCTTCCGAGCAGAAAAATAGGCAAGGATCGGCTCCTTCACAGATAAAAAGTAACTGAAGCTGCATTAGTCACCTCCTGTAAGAGCACTCTAAGAAACCCACTGCAGTACAAAAGGGACTTGGTGTTCTAAGGGAAGTGAACCCAGAGAGTTCACTCTGATCAGCCCGGAATTTCTTCTTCAGAAACTGTTGGAGTTAATGGAAATGTCGAATTTGTTTGCTGATTTTTAGTTAAAATATGTATAATCACTGTTACTTTAATTCTCATAATGAGCTGTGAAGAAGAGCTCAGAACCAGAAACATGTTTCAATTCAGGTTGAACAAGAAATCATTTTGTTATATTCAGACTGATTTTTGCCTGATTTTTTTCTTCTGTAAGTAAATCAAAATAATCAGTCATTTGCACAGCTCTACCCAGTGCCCTTAGGAGATTTCACTGTAGGTAATTACATTCTGTTGACCTAATTTCCTCATGAAATTTTGGTAAGGAAAATCAAGGACTTCATCTGTGCTATAGTATTACTATGCATCATTGGGAAATACATTCTCTGCCAAAAGCGGGTCCATGTCAGTAGGCGGTGAAGCAAATCCTAACATACATGAGCAGAAAGTCAACAGGAAGAAGACAGAACACAGGATCCTGCATTTTGCAGTACACTTAGAGATCCTCCTGTTATAAAGTACAATGCTAAACCTAAAGGTATTCTTTTAAATGGTAAAAATAAATGGCAATTTTCTCGACGACTACTGACGTCACATGCATACATCTGTTGTCAGGTTTTGATTGGGAAGATGACTGAGAGCAGGAGGAAAAAAGAGAGAAACTGCAAAACTATCGTCTTAAAGATAGCTGAATTTCATAGCTTGTTAAGCTTGCTGGGATCTCATTAAGCTTTTTGGGGATTGCCTTCATTGATAAAACCCTCAGGGCTGGTCACCAGCACTTCTGATAGTCACAGACTTCTCACAGTCACCTCTTCACAGGCAACCAGTATTCCAAAACTGATCATAGATAATATACAGAATGTAACTACAGACACATCTGGTGTAAGTGGTTTCTCTCTGCTTCCTTCATTCTTACTCATTTGCTTCTGAGGGAATCAAAACCACTCTGATTCTCCCGGATTTCTTTATATGGCATTTTCTACCCACATTAATATTCCAAATTTCCCTTTTATTCCATTCATTTTTTACTAAAGAAGCAGAAAAAAATAATAATAAGCTCTAGCCAAAATTCTTCATTGAACAATATTAAGGTAAATTGCAAGTACGACTTCAGAGTTAATCCTGAGTGAATGCAGAGTAGCACAGAAAAACCTGAACGGTTGTCTTATTTTTGATAACACAATAGTTACAGGAACTCCCCAAAAAGTTTGCCTGCTCGTGCATTTCAGTACTTTTTAACAGCAGCATCACTATTACCCACCAAATCCCAAGAGGGTCGCTTCCATTAGAATGCTAAATAAATCACGTCAGTAACACAGGTCCCTGCAGCATGTTCGATACATGGTCCATTGCAGCAGATTTTCAAGATGGACAACAAAACATATTTTGGTAATGGCCCCTTCTGCAGAAATGAGACATTGACAAGTCTAATTACACAACATAATTTTTGCACTCACACAAATCTATTTTTACCAGCTGACAGCACAGAAGTTCAAATATGTTCCAGGAAAATTACTAGTTTGAATTTGGTTTTCTGAGAAGTCCTCATAGCCCCAGTAGCTTAAGTAGGTTACATGCATTTACATGTGAAAAACTTCACTGATCTTAGTAGACTGTGGATAAGGCCCTAAGCACGATCAGACTTTGGCTCCCAGACTGTATGGATGCCTCAGGTGACCCTAACAAGTGGGCCACCCTTGATACTACAAGGAAACCCAGAGCCTCCTCTTAATCTGATGAAGGGAAAAATATGCGTTCTTGAACCCTCTCAGACTTCAGCTCTGAACACAAGCAGCATGTACCAATGCGACACCCCAAGAAGTAAGTCATTAGAATCATCAGCACTTCTGCTACACATCACCTTTAAATATTGCAAGTCTCCCACCCTTAAGAGAGAGAAGCCTGGGGTTCCCTTATCAAGCTCTGTACTTATACAGAAAAAGCAAATGCTCCTTTGTGGCTCTCAGGGAAACCATCAGAAGCTAAGAAGAACTGAAGTATGATAGTAAAAAAAGTTATTTGGGTGCCTTTTAAGGTTCAGATAACCTAATATACACAGAAATTCAGAAAAGGGGGCTTAGGACAAGGCTCAAAACATAGAATTCCTAAAGGTTTCTCTTCCATAAGTTTAGCAAACTTGATCTTAAAGTGAGTTTTGATATTCTGTTCACACTACCTTGACTGAACTTTACTTCAGAATGTAGAGTTATTAATGACGGACTTGTAATATTCTCCCAGTGCTGATAAAGACCTTTAAAATAATTTTATTCCTTCTAAAATTCCCTCACCTCAAGTGTATTTACAAAGAATTAGAGTTTATTCTGCCTTGGCATTAAGGAGAACAGACTGTGATTCCACGCCATTTCTTCTAATCAAAAAGACGCTGTCTTCACCTATTTCTTAGCTAAGAATAGCTATTTTTATGTCAATGGGAAATTTTATTTCATTATTTGTTCCAAAATGAACAATAACCAGTGGTTACTTTCAGACTCATACCAGAATTTCTCTCAGCAGCAGGTTTTTATCTACCTTTGCATCTGGAAGACAGCCTACCCTTCCTTCATGTAATCATCGCAATGTAATAAACATTCCTATTCCCTTTGGGAACAGATGCTGCACTGTGACTTTAAACTAGTATGATTTGTTGATTGTGTCTTCCATTTCTTCTGTCTGTACAATGTAGCAATTGGTAACCACTCTTTTTCTCAGGCTTCTGCGCCTGATGAATATTGCTACTTCTTCCTCTGTTCTTTACCCTACTGGTTGACTTTTCCTTCCTCGCAGCTCCTCACAAGCTGCTGCTGCTTTTCCTTAGAAATTTTTTTTTTAACAAGAAAGCCTGTCTTCATTTTCCTTCCATGTTCCTCCACCGTAACCTCCCTCTTTAACATAGCTTCTCCTGCACAACAGTATTCACCTTCCTCAAAATCTCAGCTTATCTTTAGTTGCATTCACAATCCCTGGAGCTTTGCTTCTAGAACCTCTACTAACTGAAACACTTCACCTATTGAAGTGCAACAAGAAGCTCCAAG
This sequence comes from Bucorvus abyssinicus, assembly GCA_009769605.1. Lineage (NCBI taxonomy): Eukaryota > Metazoa > Chordata > Aves > Bucerotiformes > Bucorvidae > Bucorvus > Bucorvus abyssinicus. The sequence goes on from CM020025.1 coordinate 39,101,661, forward strand.
GTGATGTAGAATCCATATTTTCCATGTCTGAACATCTTCACTCTCGTACGAATTTCAGTATTTCACCAATGCCACCAGTTGCCATCTTTGTATTCACCATCCTTTCTGAAAAGAAAATTGGAAAAATCCCTATGAAACTCCCTGTTCTGCTGGTTCCAACTGTTCTCCTTGCTCATTCAAACTATGTGTTCACTTGATTTTCTTAGTTATCTGCAGAAACACACAATATAAAACAATTTCTAGCCTGAGCTAAAATGAAAATTAAAAAAATCTGATCTACAGAAGAATGATGGAGAATGGGTCAGTAGAAGCCCATGCGAAATACTCACATGGTCACAGTATATGGGAAGTACAAAACTGTCTCATGATAATAGATGGGTAAATCCCATGGATGCTAGTTAGCACATGCTGTCAGGCCTGTCTTACGCTACAAATCCATATTACATATGCAGAAATGAAACTCCATAGTAAACAGTAAATCTGATGTGAAAGATGTTGTGGGCACTTTTGACTGTCCCATTTGGTCTCTGCTTAATAGAGAAATCCCAAGATTTCTTCTGACTGTCTTGACTCTCTGAATAGTCTCAGATAGTTGACTTTTTTTTTTTAAAGCTACCTGCCAGAAAATTGTTAGACTTTCAATTCCCAAATACCTTCTCTTACTCTAAAATAGACAGACAAAAAACTTCACGATAGTCAAGATCCATTAATAAGCCAGTAACACAGTAGCACAGTTTTTTCTTTTTAAAACATAAAAATATCACAATTTTACAGATCTTTTATTTCACATCCTCTAGAGACAAATGAGAACTTTATTTAACTGGAAAAGGAGAGTCCCAATGGAGCAAAACCTTCTTTTGTAAACCTGATACGGCCAAGATAATGGTGTCTAAAGTCCTGATGTGCGTCTTGAAAAACATTTTGAGGTCATTGTCTTAAGTCTTACTATTTGTTTTAATCTGAACAAATTAGATGCACAATAAGGTATGTTCCTGAACATTCCCATTTTCTGTAATGAGAGGTATCCTGTATCTTTATTACTTGTAAGTAGTGCAGTCACCCCAAATCCATCACAGAACTGCTATGCTATACGTGATTAGTAAGTAAAATGCACAAGAGAATATAGCCACATAGTGCATAACTTTTAAAACTCACACTTAATACTATAACTAGCACTATAATAACACTGAAGTCTCTTTATAGTTACAGATATCTTGGTATATCACACAGCTTGGGATTTTCATGCTAACAAGCTGGAAACTGGAGGAGAAAAGGCAGAAAATGTAGAGTGGTTTCATAAGCAAAAAACATGCCGAAACTTGACGGATTCGTCTCAAAGATAAATTTAACTCAAATGCAATTTGAGTTACAGTACTTAATGCTCTTGCCAAATAATTTCTCATTTTCAGTAAAAAGACTTACTAAACTTTGGTAATTAAATTTTGTGCCGTGAGCACTCCATGCTTTTTTTTTCTTTCTGTTTAACTCACCGTTCTGAAAGATGTTCTTTGCCCCATACAACCTTTCTTCATACCCTATAAAGGGGCCTCAGACTTTGGACAGGTTCTGTCTTTATCATCTCTTGCACAATGGTTTGCCTCTTCTTGAACAGCCACCAAGAGTCACTGAGAGAAGCAGGTCAATGTACGTATGCAGACCATTGATGAATCCTCTCCAATAACGCCAATGTTCCCACAGCTAGGAGATTCATTGCCTGCCTCTTTTTAGACCATTGAGATGGAAATTGCCTCACATCCTGCAGAGCAGAATTTGCAGTTCTCTCTTCTCTGCATAAAGACTAAGTAGATGTTGGCCCAGAAAAAGGGAAAAACCCAAAATCTCAGCATCCATGCAAAAATGCTTAGTATCATGCTAGTCATTTATGAGAATGGATCTTAACTCTCAGGAGTCCCAATAACAAAGATACTAAGGGAAATGCTAACCACTGGTAACTTCTAGACATAGGACAAGCACTACTATAAGTTTAAAAGACTTCTGTCTTCTCTGGGTTGTGAAGGTTTTCCCTTCTGGTGCAGACAACAGGACTTCCCTTTGGCTGTAGCTTTAAAAGATACAAATCTATTGCTTTATTCCTATTTCATCTATCTTACCAGTGAAAAAAAAAGTCTAACACAAAACATATGAAAAGGTGTCAACATATCTAGTGGGAAATAAAAATGTTTTAAATAAAGTTGAAATTGCAAATGAAAGCAAAAGCTGTCTGGAGACAACATGCCTTGCATCTGTACTGTCTAGTTAACAGTACGTATTATTCAGCAAAGTAGTACATCAATCAAATCTAAATCTCATTAGGATAGGCTACGCAGTTTTAGCCAAACACAAACTACTGCTCAACTTTAGCAAGGTGGACCAAAAACTATTACCAATAAAATTCAGGTAAACAGTGGCTAAAGTATGACTTCACCATAGCTGGACAACAGAACCTAGTTTCAAAAGTGCTTTTGTGAGGCAAACCAGGCAAACTGGAAAAGGGAAAAGTATGAATCCTCTTGCTGGTTTGGTAGCACATACATGAAGAAACACATTGGAAGTTTTGGAATAGACAAAAAAACTTCACCTGGGAAAATACTTTCCCACATACGACAGGCCCTGTAGATGAGGGACTTGCAGGCTGTGACTGTTTCCATCACTCAGGACACACCAAAACATAAAGCTTGATCAGATCCTTCCTCCACTCCACAGCTTCTTCTTAAGACGAAACTTGTTAGAGCAACACAAATGAAGATATTCCCTACCAAAGTAGGCTGCTAGACCTAACGATCTTTCATCAGGCATGTCCCAGAATACCTTCTCACAGACTCCTGCAGCTAGAAGAATTTCTCAGCCCTGTTACATTCAAAGTCTTGTTCATGACCAAAGATGAAGCATAGCTTATACATCTAAGTAAAGCTGAGATTTTATTGTTAGCATGAGGAAAATCTTAACAATCTAATTTGAGAACCATCAGTCTAGATCTAATTTTTATAGAAAACCAAAGAATAATACAGAAAACCTCATAATAATAGCAATAATGAAATTAAAATTGTCTATCCCTTTCCCCGGTGTTACACTCCCCCCTCCACTGCTTATCTGGGTCCTAAGGTCAATGGTTTCACATTGGTGTCGGCAATCGGGTGGTGTTATGAGGAATTGTCAGCATCTGGAGTTCTTAGCCAGGAGGAATATAATGTTTGTGCTGATGGATTTTAGTTCCTCCTCTCTTCTTCCTTCCTCTTAGGGCCATATACATATTTGTTTGCTAACATGTATTCACACCTCTCTCTTCCTTCAGTTGATGTGCAGCTCCAGGTTACATCTGCATTTACTATAAATGGTGCCATGTACATATGTTAAATACTATTTCTTTGTTTTCTTTGTTAACTCCTAAAACCAGTTTCCTCAAGCTCCTGGTCTGCACTTTTACCTATTACTGAGCTTTTTATAGCACAGAGTCTTCAGTGCCAAGACTGTGCCCCATCTCTTATCATCCCACACCTGCACACCTCTATGCCGCATCCCATGCCTCTGCTGTTCTACCAAGCCTGTGTTACTGCTACCTGTATAAACTAGAGTTGTTCCACAGAAAGATAAACAGGATTAAAACAGATATAGATGCTTGGTCAGTTAGAGCCCTAGTCACAAGGCCTTGCAAACTCCATACAAAGCTCATGGCTCTGTTAATAGGAATGGCAATGCCATGTTACAGGGCTACAAGGTCACAGCCCGTCATAGGAAGGGTTTTGCACTTTCCTAGCTAGGTCCAGTAATCAAAAGGCCAGGCCTTTTACAGCAGAGGAAAAGTACCCAGGACACATCAAAATTCAGATCAAGTAACCTACATCAGAGCTAAGCATGCACAGAACAGCACAATTGTAAAAATTTGGAAAAATATTTTGATTTTCCCTTAAACAAAAGGTTCAGAACTTTTGACCACAAAATTCGGACAGGATCAATTCATACAAAAAAAGTGTGTGTATAGGTATATATACAATTTGTTTTTCTGTGTGTGTTTGTGTGTGAGCGAGCACGTGCACGTGCACATGCACATGATGGTTGCAAGGAATTTTTTTCCTTTTCTAATAAGCAATCTGCTGAAAATAGACACAACTGCAAATTCATTTTTGCTGAATTTGTCCTTTCAGTAGGAAAAAAAAAATTGCTCTGGCCAAAAATATCCACAGCTACAGTGAATTTGAATTAAGCACATGAGCGGTATCTTTTTCAAAAAGGCACTTTACATCTCGTTTTATGGGCCTGTTGCCTGATATGTCAATAATGAAACTGGATACCACAGACCATCGATTTCACTAGGGCTACTCATGTGAATTAAGAGATGAGCCATTGGTCCCAAAGGCACTTAAGTATTCTGCCATACTTATGCCCTGGCACTAATGTACTGTGTAGTCTCACATCAGACTTTTTTTCCAGAAGATGTGAGAAAGTGCTGCATCAATTTGCTAATTTTATGATTACTGTCATTTTCCAAATGAAGGTTGTGCCTAAATTCTGCTATGCATAAGGTGGGTGTAAATATATAGTATCTCTATGAAATATATAGTATCTCCAGGGAAATCAGTAGCTGGTATGAAAGGAAGTCAAGTTCAGTCTTAGAGTTTTCACTGTGTGTTTTTTGCAGTAATACTGCTCTAGGAAGTCACACAGAATTTCTGAGCAGATCTCATTAAGCTTCTCCAAGTACTCAATCCAAAGCCATGCTGAAAATTCTACAGGACAATGATTGTGCTTTATGGAATAAGAGTCCTACTCCTCCTTCTAGTCCCCCACATGAAGCCTCATAACATCCCCACGGAGGGGGGCCACCACCAAACACGGCCACTCACTGTTATCTCATTAGTCTCCTTCTAGAGACACACACTCCCCCAAGAGTCCAATTCACGGTTTTTCAGCAAGTCTCCTGCTTCACTCTCCAGAGAAGCTGGAACCAGCTTTTGCTGTCTGAGATGTTTCAGTCTTCTGATAATCCAACAAATGAAATTAGTCAGGGATTTCAAGATCACAAACCTCAGTAATTTCCTAATGGATGTACTGAACATAAACCTCATGTAGAAGATGATGTCTTTCGAAACTATGAATAGCAAGAATTTCCACATGTAAAATCATGACAAGGAACTATTTTCCAAATAAATACTTCCTCAAAAATTTAATAAGTCGATACTGAATTATAAAACTACTTGTCCCCAACAGAACCTTTAAAGATACAGATGACTACTCCCTGATTATCCATGAGCCTACTAATAAAAGGCACAAATGTCTATTCTAGTAAAAACACCCACTCATGGCCAGCAATATGCTTTCTAAAGAAGGGAATTATAAGTACCAGCTTCATTTAGCCTATGTTAGTATAATGAAGCAGAATTCCAATACCTTTTTAAAATCAGTGGCTCCTTCACATTCACTCTAAATGTATTTAGAAGCTAGAATTATTCACTCATTAGTATGAGGTTACTGAAATGGATCTGATTGAGAATGCATTTAGTGCAGATCTCACCTCAACCCTAGAAGTACAGTCCTCAGATTTTCTTATTTTTCGTGACAGAGCTTGTGCATTTTATAGAAAACAGGCTCCCCCAAGCTTAAGTAGAAACCAAAGTCCACTCAAGTCATTTTCAACCATAAGAATACAACGCAGTGCATGTTTGACCAGGAAAGCTGAAGTACTAGTTTCAGCCCAGCAGAATTTAATAAAGTCACCCTGTAGACTTTGGTAACAATTAACTGAGAATCAGTCTACTATATTTATAACATATGTCTCTACACCTCAAATTTCTACACCGGGTCCTGCATTTGGGTCACAACAACCCCCTGCAATGCTACAGGCTTGGGGAACAGTGGCTGGAAAGCTGCCCAGTGGAAAAGGACCTGGGGGTGCTGGTTGACAGCCGATTGAATATGAGCCAGCAGTGTGCCCAGGTGGCCAAGGTGGCCAACAGCATCCTGGCTTGTATCAGCAATAGTGTGACCAGCAGGAGTAGGGAAGTGATTGTCCCCCTGTACTCAGCACTGGTGAGGACGCACCTTGAATACTCTGTCCAGTTTTGGGCCCCTCACTACAAGAAGGACATTGAGGCGCTGGAGCTTGTCCAAAGAAGGGTAACAAAACTGGTGAAGGGTCTAGAGAACAAGTCCTATGAGGAGCCGCTGAGGGAACTGGGGTTGTTTAGCCTGGAGAAAAGAAGGCTCAGGAGAGGCTTTATCACTCTCTGTCTGAAAGGAGGTTGTAGTGAGGTGGGGGGTCAGTGTGTTCTCCCAAGTAACAAGCAATAGGATGAGAGGAAATGGCCTCAAGTTGCGCCAGGGGAGATTTAGGTTGGATATTAGGAAAAATTTCTTTACTGAAAGGGTTGTAAAGCATTGGAACAGGCTGCCTTGGGACATGGTGGAGTTCCCATCCCTGGAAATACAGATGTGGTGCTTAGGGACATGATTTAGTGGTGACCTGGCAGTGCAGGGTGAATGGTTGGACTCAATCTCAAAGGTCTCTTCCAACCAAAATAATTCTGTGAGTCTGTGAATTCTACCCAAAGGACTGTTAGTTTGTGGTCAAAGAAATTTCAGTTTTTATATAAGCAATCCTTATCTTATTACAGTACTGCCTCAAGAAGATAAAATGCCACTACTTCCTACCTTGAATTTTACCTGATTCAGCTGACAGGCTTGGAGAATGGATCCATCAAGAAGTAAGGATCTACTTGGATGGAGTAGACAAAGCTGCTTACTCTCTGAAAAGGCTAATAGAAACCCTCAGCAAGTTAGTGTAAGGCCTTTGCTCAAGAAACCACGACTTAGATGATCTGACCAAATCTTCAGTTGTTAACTCTTTGTTTTTCCAGGACCAATGTTCCTTCATCTTAAAAGCAAATTCTGCAAAAACACTCTCCAGCAGGTGGTAAGTTGATACAGTGATTGTTAACGGAGTAAGTTTTTTTCTAGTCTAGGTGATTTTCCTAGCCTGTTTCCTGGGACTGGATATTTAATTTTAATTCTGTTCACAAAAAAATTGTTAAAAAAAGAAAATTAATTTAAATAGTCAATTAATTGAGTAATCTGCATGACTCAAATGGCTCTCTAATTACAAGTTAGTCTAATGTGTCACTTTGTGTTTCTGCCACTACCTGCGATTCTTTTACAAGGAAACAATCATCATCTTGGGAGACATTGTTTTTTTATTGCAAGAACATGTACTTGATCATACCTACTAAAAAAGTATAACCTGTGCTGTCATGCACTCTCTCATGCAATGCACAATGTAGGTGGAAGGTTCATGCTGACCTGTAATCAGTTGCTACTGATTCAGGTCTTCATCCAACAGCAAGCTCTATACAGGTTGATTACTTCACCTGCTGCACTCAGCAGAAGGACCTAATTCTGTTTTCAGAGATGTATACACAAATGTCTTTGATTTCAGCAAGTAATATATGGGTATAAAAACAGCACAACTGGATTTAAATTTTTGTTTACACAGCTGTCATGCTTTATTGGGATTAGTATCTAAATCAGCTTAGTACAACGGTACCTGTTTAAACACATCAAAATACCTGCACACATTTTTGACAATAATATTTTCCATTTTTTGAATACATATGTAGCTGTTGTAACACAACTGTAGTAGAATTGTCTTTCTATAGGAAATCAGATTTGCTATATGACATGCATTACCTTTTCATTACAAAGCACCATTTAAAACACATTAGAGAATCGATTCTTTTTGCTGTAGCATTAGCTCTCTTAAATGGCAACTCATGTTTTCTCTAAAATCTATTATCACCAACAGATATCAAGAGAGATTTTGTTAATGTCTGCTGGCAGTGTCTTTAGCATTCCCTAGAAACATGCCTCATATGAACTCGGCCTCGGAACAAAAAAGCCAAGCAGTTTCCAACACATTACCAAAAAAATTGACATACAGGATATAATTTGTGACCTAGTACTAGTGGCAAGTGGAATGCATTTTGTGATTCCAAATGAACCAAAGCTGCAAAATCACCCTCAATAATTCATAAGTTTTGGCTATACATAAAAGATGTCCATAGTGGTAGTGTTTAAGTGTTTAAGACCAAATTTTCCACTTGCATCAGATGAAACAGAGAAACCTTAGCAGTTTAAGCTTGCTGTGTTATTTGATTGTTGTGACATCTTCAATGACTTCCAACAAGAGCAGCTTGTGTGCCTTAGAGGAAGCATAGCTCTTGCCCTCAGTCAGAACCGTGCCCAATTTGCAAATGTTGAATTCAGCTCCTGTCCGTCCTCCCTGTTGAGTTTTCTGAAACAATTATTTTCCAAGATTGCCCAGGGAACAAAGTAGTGCTGTATAAATGTCTCTTTTCCTCTCTTTTTCTCACGATTAGAGACATTTTCACAAAAAAAGACCAAACTTTGTTTGCAAGCATTCCCAGTAACTTAATGAAACAAGTGAAACTTAGTAAGGAAAGTAAATGGCTTACTGGGAGGACATAAACCCAATTTCCATTAGTAGGATAGCAAAATAAAGCACATCAAAACTAGTGTGAAGCCCACTCTTAATAGAGGATACATTGAGATTAGAAGGCATGTCATGCCAAAGAGAGGCTGAACACTAATTTTGTACATAAGATCATTTTAATACGTGTTATAAAAGAAGAATCTAAAAGCAGCTTAAGGCTTTTATTAATATGGATCACGAAATGATCCCATCTTTCAGTCAATAATCTCTTGCACATATGAATGTAAGGCATAACAGCATGAGCTTCCTAACTGTAAATATACAGGAAAGAGGTTCCTGAGATTTTATGAAGTGTAGACTAATATTCCAGGACAATAATATACTAACAACCGAGGCAAACCACTTCTGACAACAGCAAACAAAAGAATGCAGTGCCCACTCCCTGATGTATCCATATAAACAACTATTTTCATAACACACCTTATTGTGGGGGCGGGGGGGAGACATACATGTTTGTGCACTGCTTCCACATTAAAAGAGGCATGAAGTTCAATTATTACTTTTAATGATTCTGCAGTAAAACAATGCAAATTAGTTGCATCTTAAAAATCTCTCCTAAAAAAAACATTCCTGGGAGCAAGAGAATCAGTACCTGTGCATTTGATCGTGGCTCTTCATAAAACTTCAGTGAAGTTAAAAGCAGGGTGCAACAGCCATTTAACTGCTTCAGAAGCAGCTACGCTTGCCAGAAATGATAAAACAAAGAAACTCTTCAACTTCACTAACTGAGAACTTAATTCAGTTATACAGTCACCCCAGATTTTATTTCCTTCCTGAGATCATATATGCTTAACTCTGCAAAGGAGAGAGAGAGACTCTGAAAAGCAAGCAGTTTTTCACGACTTTGAAGAAGCCCGAGATTTACGCCAGAAATAGAAGCTGGGACTATCACAACGAAACTGGCAGTGGAACTTCATGTACGTACTAGGGCGCTCATCGCTCACCACATTTCTGAATGAGGCACACGTTTTGCTAGCAAGGCAGAGAGGGGATTTATTATCCCCGCTACAGCCGAAGCGCCTGCTGTCGCAGCTGAAATTTCCCTTCCTAAAAATGCTGCTGCTGCCACGAGCAGACACAAGTAGCAACGCCTCCCCCGCCAACAATCATGATTATTTAAAAAGAACAGACAGGGATACGGACGCAAAATTTCCTTTCGCTGCCCCAGCCCCCGGCCAGGTCCACGGGATGCGGAGCCGGGGGCGGCCGCTCCGGGTGGCTCGGGGCTCGCCGCCGCTCGCCTCGCCGCCGCCGCCGCCGCCGCCCGGGGCCAGCCGCTGTCCGCGGTGCTGAAAGACGCTCGCACCGCCCGCCCGCCCGGCCGGAGCTGGCGGCCGCCGGGCGCCGTTACCTCGCGCGCGCCGAGCCCCCCGTGGGACATATCCCCTCTCCCCCCACACACCCCGCCACAACAGGTGCGCCGCCGGGAGCGAGCGGGTTCCTGCCGCCTTCCCCGCCCCATCGTCCGGCCCCAGTCGCCCCCGCTCACCTACGGCGCGGAGGTGGAGCAGAAGGCACAGCGCCCGGAGGCAGGCGGCCGCCCGCCGCATGGTGCGAGCCGCGCTGAGACGAGCCGAGCGGAGCCGAGCCCAGGCGAGGCGAGCCGGGCAGCGCCGCGCCACCGCGTCCCGCTCCCCCCGCCCCGCCGCGCCGCCCCCGTCAGTGAGCATGCCTGGAAGCTGGCTGCGCATGCGCAACGCCGCGCGGGCGGGAGGGCGGGCAGGCGGGTGGGTGCGTGCACTTACTTCCTGGACGCCGAGTGAGGCGAGGGGTGAGCCCGGGCGGCGGAGCGGCGGCGGCTGGGTCAGAGATGCTCCCCCCCGCCGCCCCTCTACACACACCCCGGGAGGTGGGGTTGTGGAAGGCACGCAGGGAGCCCAGGTGTCTGGGGATGAGAGGCGAAGGGAGAGATCTCCAGCTCCAGCCACACGTAGGGGCAGGAGGGGATAGCGAGGGGCGTGATTTCTCCCTCAGCTCCCAGCTGAAGCAGCAGTCGGGGCTCGCTGCTGCTCCTGTGAAGAGGTACGTTTTGCATCTCCCCAAGATTGCAGCGCTGATGAAGCTTGTCTCAGAAGATTTGGCATGTCTCGGAGGACTTTGACGATGAATGCTTTTGTGCTTGCAGCAGAGGCAGTGCTCCCCTTCAGTATGTTGTGGTGTAGCATAACTGGTTCACAAAAACTGCGAGATGGAAATCACGGTTGATACAGAAATAAAGTAACATTCGCTTGAGATCTGATGAACTCCAGGCAGTGGTTCAGACCAGACTGATGCAACACCTACTTAGGAGACACTTAGGAAATTTGATGACATGGGTATCAGAGACCCACAAAAAGAGGCCAAACGTGAAGCAGCCCTGTAACAAGATCATTTTCTAAAGCTGAGTTTAATTGATCGAAAGAGTCATTGGAGGCTAACCTTGAGAGGAAGCAGCAGATGTGTCACCCAGCAAGTGACCCATCTACAGCCTAATGCTGGATGTGGCAAGCAGTGTACATGCACAGTCAGATCTGCGTCTGAAGTGATACCTCCTAATTAGAAAATAGCAAAGGGGATTAACAGAGCCTGCTTGCTCCTAACTGGCTTTAACTGAACCTTTGTGCAGAATTTTTTCTCATATAAAAATGGGAAGGGCTGCACAGGGCCTGATATCTAGATGCAATTACGTGTGTGACTGTACGTATGCAAATGAGCTTCCTTTGCCAGCCCCCACACGGCTGTTCGCATACATATAGACAGTTAGGTTGACAGCAACGCGAGTGAAAAAAGGCCTGGGTTGGAAGACAGCACTCGATCTCGAGCTCTGCCCGAAACGGGGAATTAAAATGATGAAGGGGATTTTTGCACAAGGAACGGTGTTTGAGCCCTGTTATCTCAGTAGTATCTTTCGTAGGTATGGTGCCTCAGATGCCCTGCTAAGTGGTGGGATTTCTGCTGCTTCCTCTACTGAGATGGTAATTTGCTGTGGGTATGTACAAATTGCAGCACGTCCTGTTCCAGTTTAATCCTATTAGTTCTGTCTAGTAGAAATGAATGCTAAAAGACGTGAAAGAAAGTCTATCCATGCGGTGCACTCCACTTGTGCCCCCACAACTGCAGTTCCTATGTGCCCTGGCCTCAGAGGTATACATATAAGGAAAAGAAGGAGGGTTTACTTACTTCCTTCAGTGGGTTTGGCAGTGCAGCTTACAATTTAGCTAACTCCTAGGGAAAGACAAAATAAAGATTTACTTACAGTCCTCTGATGTTTTGTTATTGTCCACGAATCAACACCCTTGAAGGTTCCAGGTAAGGATTTAGGGTCAAATATGTTGACAGGATAACTCCACTGAAGCTAATGGTATTGATTGTCCCCATGTGGTTACAGATGAGGCAGCTGTGGTTTCATATGATTGTAGCAATATCTACTCACCTCCCTTGCCGAGCCCTATGGCACAAAGACCAGATGACTCACCTCTACTCTGTTAAGAAAATTGTTTTCCACTGGGGAAATGTCTCGAGATATGGTTTTGAGCCTACATCCAAGAAAACATTTAGGCTTCCAAATAATACTTAAGCTGAATTCAATGGGAAGCTAAGACCAAATGATGTGCTGAATTTTATATCGATTCATCCTTTTTAAAAGGCAGTCTCGTCAGTGCAAAATGGAAATATTACTGTGGAGTGGGAAGCTGTTACACAGAAAGCAAGCTAACACATGTTGGATCAGCGTGAACCCCCTAGCTTCGCTGATTTGTTGTTTATTTTTTTTATTTCCAAATACAGAAATATGATATTAACAGAGCGGAGATCATCAGTGTGTGACTTACTCCAAGAGAGTGTGTGAAGTCTAGAGCTGAATTAATTGTTCAGCTGAATGCTGAATATTACCAATATTTATAAGTGAGGCAAATGGTATGGGATTTTGCTAATTCTTTGCAAAGTTTTTTCCACAGTACCTTCTTTTCTGATGTGACAGGTTGAGTATGCTGCTGAGAAGTCACACCTGATATTGGTTACAATTAAGAGAGACTGGTCCAAGTGTCACAGCTCTTTCTGTTTTCCTCTCATCACGCTGAGTTAGACCATCTTCTTTGTCTGGGAATCATTTTGCACTAGACTTCCATTGACAAATTGCTTTAAGCGGTAGCTGAAACAATGAAAGTCAAATTCAAAACTGATCTTCAATATAAGAGGGCAGCAATACATGGATTAGCAAGCAGAGAGTATATCTGAAGAAGAGAGAATCACACTCCTGTCTAAGATGAATAATAATGGATGCTCCTGTCTGTTGTCTCTCGACAAGATTCACCAGAAAAAATGAAGCACTGGGTAGTAACATGTGAAAGCAGGTTGGAGGAGGAGGAGGGATGAAGAGGAGGTAATGCGCATAGATCAAAGGATTCTTTGGAGAGATTAATGCAAATCAGAAAAATAACTAGTTTTTGGTGTGTGCGTGTGTGTGTATACAGCGATCTCGGCAGAGGAAAGCTCATGACATGTACGATTAGATCTCAACTAAGTAGGGTGTTCTTGTAACACGGTGCGAAAGGTAACTGCTACAGGGAAAGTGTCAGGGAGAAGCTTGTGTCCTAAGAGATTGCCTGTGGGCAAAATCATTACTATACCAATGCAAACACATCATATTCCTTAATGAGTATTGTCATTATAGGATTACAGCCTTCTAAAGTGCCCTGAGACTCTCCAGTGTATTTTTGGCAGAATATCTAATATAGACATGAAAAACTGACACTGACTCAGTTGAGGGACAACAAAAACTTTGACAGTGTAAAAGAGAGAGAGAGAGAGAGGAAGGATGAAAGGGTATTTGTGGCTATGTGTGTAGATCTAAAACTGCAAGATCATTATCCAGATTTTGGCAAGACCATGTTAAAATTTTTATACAATTTTTTTTTCTTTTTTTTTTTCTTTTCTTTTTCCACTGAATATAACTATAGCTTATCATTCCACTCCTGTTTCATGAAGCTGTTTGGAAAGAAAGAATCAAATGGATTGAGGGGTGCCTGACCAAAAGCTGCCCAACACAAGACACACAACAAACCACTGTTAATCCCCAGTGTGAGCAGCTAAAGTACTGAACAAGACTGGTAAGGAGCTGGAGTAGCCCTAACCAGAGCAGGACATGAATATGCATTTAGCAAATGCATTTAGCCATGCTCATTACTTCCCTTCTGGCAGCCAGTTTAATTCATTCATTTAGATTGCCAGCAAAGTTACATTATTTTCTTCTGATATGGGGATATATAGCTCCAGGTCACCTGCTTTCCAATGCAGTGCCCAAAAGCTATGGTTTTCTACTGTATCTCCAGGAGTTTACAAAGCTGCAAGATAGAGAGGGGAAATGAGGCTGACAATTCAGATGCTGGTTATAGCTTTCTCTGTATTTTCCATGTGAAGGAGGAATGACTGTGATGTGGAGCTGCTTATTCCTACCACATTGCTAATAGCTTGTCTCAGCATTTTGTATTCGGTGATAAAATACTTTTAAATAGATTTGAAATAAGGGTGACTATTTATCTTCTTGCCCACAGCAAGGTCTTTAAGCACTGTTTCCATCTGAAGCCTAACTGAGCAAATGTGCCAGAAATGTCAGCTTTGCTTTCCGCTGTGCTGCCTTAGCTGTTCCATTGTTTTGCCTGAAAGTGGGACATGAAGACACAGGTCAGAATATTCCTAATATAGGTGTGGGATTCACTTCACCTAACCTGAGACATCTGCAAGGTGGATATCTCCTCTGAACTAGTCATGCTGAGCTCCCTTTGTCGTCAAGAGAGAGAAATAGGAAGTCCTAGAACATATTTCAGCTGACCTGTTTTAGATGTCAACCTTGGGTTGAATCATGCTCTAAATGCCAATTTTTCTCCACTGACAGTAATGAGAATTTAAGGTAATTAGCTCACATATAGATCTGGATGTTTGCTCGGGTGACTCTTACACTTTCTTACAGAGTTGTTCACCTGGGCATTTTTCCGGATTTCTAATTGGTGATATCTGTGGTTTTTGAATTGGTGATAAACAACCTTCTGCAAGGACATAATCAACAATTCTATGTTAGCAGATATTTTTGTCTCTTTGTCCAGGTCCATTCATAGCGAGTGTCTGGAACATCAAATGACACCTCTGGTTTCATACAGCCCAGGTACCATGCCACCATTTTCTCTGATTTCAAGTTCTTCTCTCTTTTATTCTATTCATACCAGAGGGCAGTAAAGGGATCATCCTCTAGCGTTCTACCACGGGCATCAGGATTTATAAAGTCAGGTACTTTAAATTACAACACACAGAGAAATAGATGTAAAAAAAAGTTTCAGATTATCCTTAAAAGACCTTTAGTTGAGGCTAGGAATACATCTCTTGAACTATACTTACTTGTATAGTCAGTCATTTTATGTCAAAGTAATTTAATATGATATGCCATTCTCATTAAATGCTGGTAAAAAACCCACACAAATATGTGTGTTATATACCAAGATGCATTTAAAGATGGAAGGCAAGTTACCCATGGTTACCAATAACTACACAGCGCATCTCTAAATGCTGCAGCTATGCTTGAGCTTTAAAGGAAGTTTCAGAGTACAATTTATATGCTAGGTTCAAACCTCTCAATGCAGAAGTAACTAAATTTGTGTAGAGGTAATGATAACAATGACCTTTTGTCTCAAGTGAATCAAGCTTCAGGCAACTCTGATCTAATCCATACATGCCAGCTCTAGGTTAAGTTCAGGTTCAGATAAGATGAAGGAATTTGGGCATTTGTCTATTTGCAGGATTAGCCTCAAATGGTTTACTTTGATGTGTACCATCAAGAAGTGTACCATCCCTTGAAATAGGAAATAAAAGAGAGATCAGTCACAATCTTTTTAATTGAATATGCAATTTTGTGCAAAGTTGACTTTCGTCTCCTAGCCCAAGTAAACAAGACCAAGCTGCCAGTCATCTCTCTCAGATTGGTGTAACATTCACTATTTTCTTGTATAAGCACAAAGCCTGATTTTAATGAAAATTTGCCTGATTTGGCTGCCCATTGGCTCTTCGAACAATGTTTCTAAAATATATTTGCAACTAAGAGTTGAGGTTTCAGTGCATCAAGACCTGCAGCACCTTAGGCTGGATGACAAGAATATGGACAGGAAACCATCATCTGTCAGTATCAAACTGACATTCATGGAGCATTAGGGGATGGGAGTCATAGCAGCCATCCTCAGCAAATAACAAGTAAACATCTTGTATAATTAATCTTCAGCCTGACACTATTCAGAGATTCAGTGGGTAGAATAATTTTTTCATTAATTATTTTGCTTTAGGATATGATTTGATTAATTTTTGATTAGACACATGACACACTATAAATGCAAAGATCTTAACATAATTACCCTAGCTGGAAAGTTTAGATAATTGGTAGGACTCTGTTATCTCTTCATGTCGGGTTGAAGTTATACATGCATTTGCTAAGGGGGAACGTGCCTGGTCACCCCAAGACATCTCAGGTTGGAGCCAATAAAATCTCTGAATAAACTCTGTTTATCCATTTCTAGGTATTTTTTTAAGTTTGGTGGCTGTTTTAAAGCATCAAATCTTCACCTTTCTACTCATACTGCTAGTTACATATGCAGACAATCTTACTGAAGTTCATGGGTGTCCTAAGCAAGTCTTTTTCAGCAACCAGTCAAGACCATGTAATGGTATTAAGAGTGGTGGCAAAAGCTCATTTACTTTCATTCCAAGTCTAAGGCATATTTCTTCAAAATTCCCTTATCCAACGTAAGCCCACAGCATAATGCACATAATATTTGTTCTAAAATCTCTCTGAAACAATTTTCCTGTGGGGCAGAAGATAGGGGAAAGAATAAACAACATCATGCAGATGCCAACCACGTTGCTTAATACAATTCAGGAAAGAAGACCAGTCTCACAGCGACATATTGGTGTAAGTCGAACAGTATGGGTCTGTGCACTGGGTTCAAAGAGCTTGCAGCACACTCCCAAATCTTTAAAGAAGTCACACATTTTCTTATTAGAAGTATTACTTCTTGGGTGTTTTGTTTGCTTGCTTGTTTTATAAATATAAACTGGAAAGCAGCGGCCTATAACAAATTAATATCCCACTTAAATAATATATATAAAAATATATATAGTATAATACAATGTTTAAAGTTAAATGTACTTTTAAAGAGGGTAATAAAGGAATCATCAAAAAGATGAAAAGTCTAGAGTGCACATTTTAAAAATAAATTCTTTACAGCAAAACATTTTCCAAGTTCCAGTCTACAGGTTTGGAAGTATTGTTATGAACTATGAGGATTGTATGACAATTTCCTGTCAAGCCTAGATACCCAGGTATACCTACCTTTGTTGAGAGTTGAAAGTGTTTTTGTGATTCACAGATAAAAAACTATTTACTCTTTAGGGAAGAATCAGAGAACACTTCAATAAAAATTTGAGAACATCTGCAATTTTTGAGTCTCTAATTAAGATTTCCTGGCATACTCTGCTAGAGGGACCTTTTCTTTTCCAGTTGCTTCTAAAGCCTATCGGTTTTTAAAGATTTGATCTGAAATTTTCCATGTCTCTTTTCAAGAGTTTGCTTAATTTTATTGCAACAAATTTGACTCTACCTGTTAACACTAAGAGGTAGCCACTAAAAAGATATTCTCTCTAACATAGCCAAGCTTTTGGTCAAAACTAAGAGCCATTCTGATGTCAGGATGTACCTGCTCTTGTTACTCTAAAACGTTGTCCCAAATTTGACGAAATTATAAGAACTAATATTTTCAGTGTGTGTATTTGAGAGTTTCTGGAGGCAGTGGCTGCTGTTTGTTTTCAGCTGGAAGCAAAATTCTCTCAAAATTTCATCTGTTCTGAATATACTTCTGTTCTGGTTGTTGGCTGGAGTGCTTGTGGGCCATTTCGTCAGAGCAAAAGTGCGTGCTTCATTGCAAAAGTAGGAGGACTTCCTTGTAACTAGTATTCTTAGCAGGGTGCAGAATGGAACAGAGGGAACTTCATTCTCTATCTGCTCCTGGCAGCATAAAGGAGAAGCTCAAAGTGGAATATCAAAGCTGGCATGAGTAGAAGGGAAAATATTAGCAAGATGAGACAGGACAGGCATTAATAGTCTGGTACAGTCAGATTGCAAAAGGAAAAAACTGAAGTACAGTAGTGGATGGGGGAAAGCACAAGAGACAAGACAAAAAGTCAGGGAAACAGGAGGGGATGGCAACAGAAGCACGAGGGGCTGTGGACAGTAAAGCAAACACTACAGTTTGGAAGAGAATGCCAGATTCCTTGTGGCTTGAAAAAAACATGTTTCAATTTGTTGAGCAGCAAGTAATTTTATCCAAACAAAGAAATAAACAAATCTCCCCTCTGCAATTTATAATCTGGAGAAATAAAAAATGAGAGGCCAACATTTAGTAATTGTTTCTCTTAATGCCAGTTCAGGGACTCCAGTCCTGCTCTCCAAGTCACATGGGCTCTCTCGCCAACACCTAGGGGACACAATGATTAAAGTCAGGGAAAATAGTTGTGCTTATTAACCATGACTTTTTCATTTATAAAAAAGGAAAAGAAAAATTAAAACCAGAGCACAAACAAAAGGAATGGCTATTTCATTTTAATTCTTTTTATGTATCCCTCTTGTGGAAAGGCTTTAAAAAAGACTACATCACAGAGTGTGGTCTACCCATGTGGAGTCCAGATTATCTACTTCTAAGTAGCAGCAAGTCTTACCTCACCATAACATAAGTAACAAAGATAGTCTACAGGTGGATCAGCAATTCCAGCTAAGGATTGATCAGACCTATGTAATGTATCACATAACCTAACCTGCAGGGTTAGAGATGATCAGTGGATAGAGATTTTAAGTCTTAGACAATCTGAAAAGTGGTTTTATAAAAATAAATATTTTGGGGAGTTGTCAAAAATAATAATCCTATAAACATATCTCAATAGTCTTATATAAAAAGGTAAGCATAACTAATATTCTTTGTTCTCCTTAATATTTTAATTTAAATACTAAATCAATATCCTGATTGGAACTTCAAATTAGGTATACAAATCTACTTTCTTGGCAATGCTTTATCGCTCTGTCTCTCACAAGACAAAGCAGTCTTTTCATCATATTACAGAAACATTCATGAAAAGAAAATCAGGGGTTTTGTTTCATCATTGATTTTCATTCATCTGGCTCTTTCTTCATTTATGTAAGCCAATGGACACACTATGAAAATTACAATAAACTCGAGAATAGGATGAAATGCTTTCTTTGGCTACTTGTTTTATAATCTCATTTTTTTAGAACTTCAGAGAAGGAGGAGCCCATCAGGTCAGAAGTGTTGACTTCTCACTGTCTACAAACTCATTATCTTCATCCACCCCTGTGATCTTGACATGTTTCTCATCTGGTATCAAACCAAAGCTGGAGCAACTCATATGTCACTACTTTTTCTTTTGTTTCTGAAGAGAATAATCTTTTTTTTCTTGTAAAGTCTAGAGTCTTTATGATAGTCATCTCTGCCATAAGGTTTATTTTCATGAAAATAAAGATCTTTCAGACTCCTGACACAGGCCTTGCTCTATCCTGTGACATGCAATGGTGGTCTTACTCTTCCTCGGTTTCTTTCTCACTTAGAGTTGCTTTTACACTATATTAGTATGTAAACCACTTCCAAAATATAATTAGATTCCTACAAAGCACAAAGCTTTTTATACACTTTCCAACTTGCAGCATAAAAGGAAATAGTGTTAAAAAAAATAAGAATTGTAAATTTTTGTCTTGAGTCCTTAAAAAAAGTATTTTTAGAGGTTTTTGGATACTGTATTTTACCTTTTAACACTTGAAACTGATCCTTAACTAACAAAGGATGAGTAATTCCTTTATTTATCCAGAGCATTTCCTAGCAGGAAGTAATTCCCCCAAAACCTAACCCATAAATAAATATTTTTATGTTCTTCAGTCATCACTGGTATAAAAATAATCACAGATAACATTTCAAATAGAGAAAAGATTGGAATAATTTAACATTACTATTTTACTAATAACCATCTTTGAATCAATATTGTTTTTCCCTACAATTTGCTACCAGAAAATAGCCACTAAGCCACAGGCGAAGTGTATCACTCATCCTCCAGCAGCTGGTACCCTGAGAGTGAAAATAGCCTATAACCCTCAAAGTGGCTCAGGTCATAAAGGATGCTGTCCACGTAGTTGTTTCAACTCCATGTTGACTCTTGGGAATCTGTACAATTCCAAGTTATTTATAAAATGCAAACTGAAGAGAAAAAACATCCAATGTGGGAGGTTTGAATTGAAACTATGTTTATGCTTACACAGCCAAGCCAAATACCTCATTATTTAGACTCTATTGCTAAATCTTACATCCTTTTAAACAAGCTGAGAATGGCTCCATACAGCCTCACTGTTCTAGCTCTGTCTGGTTTTGGATACAATCCTAGGTCAGAACTCTCCTCTGACTTTGCAATCTGACAGGAAGCTGCATGGGATTCCCAAATTAGTGTTGAAAAGCCCACTCTTGAACTTTTAACATTAAACATTTCCCATACATTGCTTCATCTAAAATATGATCTCTGAGGAGCTAAACTACACGCAGTAGGAGCAAGGAAGGAAATAGCAAAGAACATGCCTACTGACAAAATTTCTTAAATGCTGAAGCTTTACTCTTAAAGCAGTCAGATTTTAAAGACCTCACCATAATATAATTTTTCTCCACACCTGATCTCAGTCATTCTGCAGTGCCTTTGTCAGATGGTGGTGTAAAGGGGAAAATCAATTTTGCCCCCTCTGTCCTACAAACACTTTCTCTCAGATGGATATGGCTGGCCCCCTTAACCTGGCTGCCACACAGTCTGCCTCCTGTGTCATGTTTCTACTGATGTATTGCAGCTCTTTCCCTCATTATAACAAACTCTTCAGTAGAACTCTGCAGGAAAGTCCTTGTTCCAAGAGGGATCAAGAAGACTTGAGAGACAGTGTCTGTGTTGGCAGCAGCGTGGTTATGACAGTACTCGGCAGTACTCTTTTAGAGAAGTCAAGCTCCTCTTCTGGACTCAAAACTATTTTCCATAAAATTCAGTGTATCTATATGCCTTGTGAAGATTAGAAAAGATTATAGAGGCAGGTGCGTTTGAGTCTGTCACAGCATTACAGAAATGTTATGGTAGCAAAGTCAAATACACAGAAGATGGGAAACATCAAGATTAAGTTTGCAAAGAAAAGTTTACTGTGGTCCTGTTTTGCCTATCCATTATATGCAGTTTCCATGAGATGGCCACCTACTATTCTTTTCCCTGAGATAAAAGAAGAAGAGTTATAACACAGTGGGATAGTCTTCAGATTCTCTTCCTGACATTTGAGATATTTGCACAAATTTTCCTCAAATGTGTGCGCACTTCCAGCATTTGCAGTGAGGAAAACAAAAAAGAGAGAAAAGAAAAAAAAAAAAAGAAGAAACCAACAGTGTAAATGCTATGTCACAGGAAATGATCAAAACCTCACATTACAATGGGGATTTCCTCCAGTCAAGTAGCTTATGATAAGGCCTTTATGTAAAATAAACTTCTCATCCTCCAGTTTCAGGAACTACATAGCACATAATGTAAAGATTTAATTAGCTTCAGTTTTTCACCAGTCTAGGCCTTCCCGTCATCATTTGTGAGTTTCTTCAAATGCTGGCAGATGAAGGTGATATATGATAATCTAGTTATAAAAGGATCGTGCTTTTTTCAACTGGCATAGATATAGAAAAACTGTTTCCCTAGTCTTAAATTGCTCAAAAAACCGCTGCTGAGTCTGGCCCAGTATCTCTTAGAATACTAATAACATAGATGTAATTTATGTAATAAAATATGTGATTACAGTCTGGACACATGGAATTGGACATAATGGTCATTCGTGACGCAGCTGAAAGATCACCTCTCCAGTTTTTTAAAGGGCAAGTGTTGATGAGATGCCCAGCTGTGGATGCTGATGGAGTGCCGAAGACTTCTAGTTTCACGTGTGTGTACCTCAAAACCATTTGTAATCCCCAAGTTCATTGGGCGTTTCACTACGATCTTTGAAAACTATCCCATCACAGCAACATTTCCAGTTCCTTTTGACACTCCTTCCAACACCCAGGGGTCCTTGGAGACTCACCCCAGTCGTCACTTATTCACAGAGCTGCAGCGTAAAATGAATAGTGTTTTTAGTTCCAAAAGCATTTTATTTTAAACTCTTAGACAGATGTGTCCCCACTCTTGCACAGTCCTGGGCTGAACCCCAGTAGGGAAGGAAAGTGCAGACTTTATCTGATGGATGAATTCAGACTAGTATCTGGGGAAGTCCCCCAGGCTGCAAGTGGAAGTGAGTATGGCTACGTGCCCTGGGATCTCCAGCAGGAGAAGGCAGCTGTGAATTCTGCTGCGAGCTTCCCAGGAGCCCAGAGAAAAGAAAAACTACGAGAAAAATGCTGAACTAATGAACCACTTAAACTTTGTGGTTTCCTGGCTGCTGCAGCTCCTGACCGTTTGACAGCTTGATGCTCGTCTCCTAGGCAACTCTGCTACCACCATAATTCCTCTGCTACAGCCCCGTCTCAGGGCACATACCTAGGTTTTATTTTTCATGCTTAAGTCCCCTCTTCGAAGTCACCCCACTCCCTCATCATCCTGGCTCACAGCTACTTTGTCATTTATATTCATCAGCCCCTGTCAGAGATGAGCAGCACATGTACTTGAGAGTCAAGGAACTGTAACCTTCAAATAGCAGAAAACCAAACTAAGTCCAAGTAGCAGGCTCAGTCTTAAAGACGACCCCAGGGAATGCTGAGTATCGGTCAGGATGCTCACTAGATGTCACTGTTGTCCAGAAATAAATGTGTGAGCACTATTTTCTGGCTGTAAATGTACTGGGTCTTTAACCAAGTAATGCAGCAACTAGTATTTTCAGAGACTGAGCTCATCTACAAAACTTACATAGTTCAGCAAAAGGTTTCTCCAAATGCCTTACTTCACTTGGACCCTCTGATTTTTGTCTCACTTACCTCAATGTAAACCAAAAATAACTTCTCTCAGAATTGAATAGTGGTCCTGGTTCATGGCCATGGAGGAATCCTGCCATTTTTCAATCTTTCACCTAACCATACTTTATACATGGTTTAGAAATGGGGTGATCTCAAAATGAACAATGCAGCAATTTACACTGACTGACCACATGTGTACTTTATGTTTTTTCACTCTGCAGATGAAGACAACTGAAAATATTTTGATTACACTTTTGTCCAAGTGCTTAATTTTGAGAACTTAACTTTGTATGTCTAAGTTAGAAGATAGCTTTCTTAGGCTCCTTATATGATAACGAGAGAGCAGCGGGGTCTCCCACAGTGATTCAGAAAAGAAGCACAATTCACATGCTTCTGGAAGAGCTTCTCTTTTTCCAATGAGTACATCAGCAGCTTGGGGAGAGATGGCTTTCCTTACTTGAGCCCATAAAATTACATTATTAAAATTTGGCAGTATGAGTGCTCCCAGACATACTGGACTGTGTTGTATCCAGGTATTTTAACTTAGAAATGATGCTACTGGGAAGAAAACAGACTGGAAGATGAGACAGAGGAGTTGCTAGTGAGGTAATCATCTGTGAAGAGGATAACTGAGTTAAATCAGGCTGTGTTAAGTCAGGCTCTTTAGAAAATATTTCAGAACATTGTATGCTCACAAGCAGGCTACATCATGGAGTCACTAATAACTGCCAGATTTGGAACTCCTTTCTTCGTGTTTGCTAAACCAATAAACATTGGGGAAAAAATCCAACCCACCAGTCACTCAAGTGTGTCCAGAGCATCATTAGTGCACAACAGCATGTTTCAACATGGGAGGTCACACTGCTGACTTGAGGCAGTTAGCTTAGGTGCTTTGACTCGGCTTATGCAGGGTCTACTGCTCTCTAGTGACTCCTTTACTTTTATATAGAGAAACTGGGCTGAGAATCGCCCTCAAGTGTGCAGTTCAACAGCATTTTAAGATGATCTGAGTCAGTGGGGTGGCAAGTCCCACCTCCACCTCCAGCTGTACATTCCTGTTCTTTCTCCCTCGTGTCTGGTAGGTGGTGAGCTGGTTCAGCCAAAAATTAATTCAGAGGAAAAAAATCAGGTTAATTTTCTATTATGGGTAAGCTCTCTGCAGAGATTCGATGTTTGGCTATAGGGTTAGTGCAGGGGGGAACGTGGGAATGTGCCACCAGGATGATAGAAGGCAAACACCAGTCACCCGGACTTAGGTTTGCTTGTGCCGCTGGGAACCCACTCCTTTAAGTAGGTGCCTAACATAGTCTGCTCTGGGCAATGCAAGCTCCACCCTCACTCCTCTGCCTTCAGTGTCTGCCCTCATCCCCCAAACACACCGCATGAAGTGTAAAACTTCCAGGGCAGATTCTGACTCCTGGTTCTCATGAGGCAACAAGATTTTCTTCAGCGCAGCATGGAAAGGGTCTCTGTCAATGAAGTGAGAACCTTGCACTGGGTGGAGAGGACAGTCACATTCCCTAGTGAGTAAAACATGAAAGCACAGCTAAGCTATATGACAGGGCAGGATAAAAGAGCAGTGATGCATATTTCTGGGTTGCTATAACTTTCTCAGGGGCATCTTGGCTCTCAGTCTTGTTACAGACTAGGAGGATTGCAAATGGCTGGGAGATATCTTTTGTCTTCAGCCCCAGTGCTAACCCAAGTACAGCTTGCACAGATCAAGGGAGCTCTCTCTACATATTTTAAATTATGCAAACCAATTAGTCTTCATTAACAGCTTGTCTAATTTAATTTCAAAAGATCAAGCTGTTTCCCTGTTAGATGACTGAAGTTAAAAAAAAAAAAAAAGGCACAAAAACTTCAAACCCGTATGTGACTGCCAAGTGTCTATCAGATAAACTCAGGAGTCATTACTACTTACCTCAGCTTGTCATCTGCTCTCATTTTGCCTAGAAACTTCACATCCTTCTTGACACCATATCAGAACATCTCATGGATGGTCTTTTGCACTACGAAGTGCCAAGTACTGTAGGAGATTGATTCTTTATTTTGCTAGGAGCAACTAGAGGAAAGACAAAAATCAAAGCTTTTAACTAGCCTATAGTGTCAAGAGTCTTATGTGAATTGAAGTTCCTGTCACGTGGAATTTCTCAAAGAAAGTCAAAGATTTCATTGAACTTCCTTAGGATGAAGCTAATAAGATTGTCTTCAAATATATGACCAGATAGTTGTCAGTTTTGGACTGATGGGAGCCTTCACCAACCACCTCTGGGTTTTGTCTGCAAGATGTTTGTTTCTAAGAGCACATAGTCACAGTAACATTAATTCATAGGTTTCAAGCAAGCAATTTTCTACTCTTCTTATCCATGTCTGGGAGCTTGTGCTACTTAAACATATTCTGTCTGGGAATGTGTGTCTCCTTGGTTACACTTCATTGCTGAGAAATAAATGCTAAATTCAGAGATTATGATGGCCAGCAAGCATTTGCCAGAGACTTACAAAACTCTGTCATTTGTGATGCACGTATTTATTCTCACCTATGTTTAAGAAGGCTAAAAATCAAATAAATGCTAGTTGGTTTTTTGTTTTGGTTTTGGTTTTGGTTTTCTGCTCAGATATCACTGTATCTATATAATAATATATCTAATAAAATGGAAGGCACTCAATAAATAGGCATAAGGAGGAGTAGGAGACAAATTTTCTGACTGTGGTTCACGTTGCAAGGGAGTGGACAATTCTACTTTGTTATGCTACTTCTATTTGTCCTTAGAGACCTTGATGATTTCTCCTGTTTGGGGGGCTTCCAAGGGTGGAGAGAGAGAGCAGGAAACTGATAGAAATGCAAATTTGGGTCAAGATTCAGCAAAATTCATGGGACTGGAGCAGAAAAACAGAAAACAAGGAAGCAAGATGAAAAGGATCATCTTGGAATGTTGGTCGGGATGTGAAGGTCATGGTCCAAATCTCTCTGGTTTGCAGCCCCCTCAGAAATTTGATCCAAATTCTTCTACTTCTCCAGACGGTGCGGTGACCAAGCGTACTGGGAATCTTCCATCTCTTTTGCTGAAATAGATTCTTTTTGTAAAAACACTACACATTTAAGGGTGCACCTCCCCAGGCCCTCATTTGCAAACAGACTATTTGATGGGGTTTTTCCCATTCTCTTTAGTCCAACGTAATAAAATAAATAAATAGTGTGAGTATTGCAATAGTGTTCTATGCCATGGCTTCCCATCTGTTCTTAGATTGCCGTTAGGCTTTGCTTACAATATTTCAGCTCATTGTAACCCTTGTTGTTTCAAAACCTTTTTTTTTTTTTTTTTTTGGTGGAAACACTGAGGTCTTAGATGCTGTATGAATAAGTAGCTGTTCAGCAGCCAGAGGGTTCCTGCTTGTTTTCAAGTCATCATTTAAGGTTCAGTTCAGAAAGTTGAGAGATTGTTACTGGCATAACTTCGACCATTGTTTCAGACATCTCATAAAGTAAATTTCAGAAAAAAAATCTGAAAGTACTGATTTTGTGAGAACTGCAGATGCAGGGCCATTAGGGCCTCATTGTCTTCTTGTATTTAGACAAGGTCACGCATAAGAGGTAAGAGGTGCTTTTTCCCATAGCTATGGACGTCGAGCCATGAAAAACGAAGAAGAAAGAAGTTACCAGCTCTTCTGGAGGAAGTCACATCAGCATGGGAGAATAAAATAAATACCCTTTTTTTGGCCAACCAGCTAAACCAAATGCCAAATGAGGACTGTGGTCCCCCTAAGTTTCTTCTGCTGTGAATGCATGAAAAGAGGTGCTGTCAAAGGGCCCTTCCAACAACAGCTGGACTACTACCTCGAAGGAGCTTCTTATCTCCCTGCTCTGACTGTAGAGTGAGCCTGAAACTGGCACGTTCCTCACTAATGAAGCTCTGTTGGATTCTCCATGTCAGGTGAATTCAAGCCACATTACCTGCCCCTCAATACTTGCCTTGTAAAGCAACAAATTCAAAGGGAGTATTTTCTTCTCTATAAGTACTGAGGCAAAGGCAAATTAAATAACTCATCTAGAGTCACCCAAGAAGTCTGTGACTGAGCCAGAAATGTAGGCAATTCCTGTTCCAGCACTTTAAATATAGGGAAATATTACAGTTCCCTGTAAAGCTTTCATGACTTGTTCTGCCTTAGTTTCAGATCACTTAAACTGAAGATTTTGAAAGTAGACTGGTTTATTAGAAATTATTTGAAAAGAGTAAATTTGACAGATTAAATTAGTCTCTGAATATAATTTTTGGGTTTTTTGTATGCATTTGCCATCTTAAAATTGTGGTGCCACTTCAGAACAGAACAAAGATTCCCTTTTTTCCAGTAAATCAATGCAGATGATTGCTGAATATGTTCCATTGGCAGTGACAAAAATTTAATAATTTCTTTTTATTATGAAAATATTTACCCTTCGGTATTGTGAGAGGAGAAGGTTGTGACTGAAAGATGATTTGCTTGGCAAACCAACAAATTCTCCATACTGCAATTTTTCTTTCCTCAAGCCCAGATGCTTTTGGGACTTCACGGTGCTGCCACTTAGACATATGAAAAGGCATATCCTCTCCTTACAGGCTCCTTGTGCTCCTTGTCCATGGATCCAAGTACTCCTGTTCTTGACTCTGACCTCAAGGCTCCCGTTGACAGTGATTGATGGCCACCCTCTCACAGGAAGAATGACTAACTCCAACCTGTGAGTATTGGAGACACTACACAATATATCTGCTGTACTATTTATTTTGGGAGGTGGACATGTGCCCACATTTTTATTCTTGGAATAAACTTCTGACTTTTTCTGGCAGGTGTGAATGCTGTAACATACCAGCAGGCAGAAAAAAAATCAAAATGACAGCTTCTAACCTCTCTGATGGAAACAAACTGACTATTGCTGATGTGAAAATTGTAAACCCTCACCAGATTCCATATGAATTCTATCACTTGGAAAGCCAGATTTTGATCTTAAGGGTCCCCTGGCAGACTGAAATGAAAGATATAATTTTTTTTCAATGGTGCCTACTTGTTCTTCTCAACCAAATCCAAACCATAAGACAACTGTATAATGAATTATGTAAATTTCAAACCTCAACCTGATTGTGGCCAACTCATTTTGCCAATAGTCTGAAAAGATTAGCCTTAATGTCTAAGTGACAACATGCAGAAACCTTCTCAAATCTCTTTCAGCTGTCTCTCATCCAAAGTGTATTGGTGTTGCAGGTCTGATATGAAGAGG
This sequence comes from Bucorvus abyssinicus, assembly GCA_009769605.1. Taxonomy (NCBI): domain Eukaryota; kingdom Metazoa; phylum Chordata; class Aves; order Bucerotiformes; family Bucorvidae; genus Bucorvus; species Bucorvus abyssinicus. The sequence goes on from CM020025.1 coordinate 39,129,433, forward strand.
TGATTTTACGTCTTATTCAGTTTAAGGTCAGTAAAATTTAGCCTTTATTTTACATTGCTTTATTCCAACATTTGCCTGGAAATTTATGTAGGAACTTTTAAAACAAATATTTATGAAAACCTATGATAATAATAGTTCTCTCCGTGTTATTTGACTTAGTGATGTCTTAGAAGTTAACAGTGCATATGGAGAAAACGTTAAAAGTCACAGATGGGACATATCCTTTTTAGCCTGATCACACCTATGTATAATTGTAGGCTATAAATTGTAACAACTTTAACTGTCCTCAGTCCATAGGAACATAATCTCAAATTTGAGTTTAACTGAGGTTTGGTGTAACTCGAATCTTCTGGTGTCAATCAAGATGGTGCAGGAGAAATGGGAGTCAGAAAACACAGGAGTCAAAATAAGGAAATGATAATAAATTTCAGTATATAGGGCAGAATAAGAAGAGTTCTGTATGTATTGCAAGAATGTCTTTTTGCCCTTAGCATATGCCCTGTATTAATAGCTATTTCTACTAGTCTACTACTCAAAGAACATTTTGGTTGTGAAAAATCACAGGTTAGAAATTAATCTATCCCATATGAGTCTAGCAGTGTAAGTCAATAGTTACCCATTTTCAACAAGCACACAGAGAACAAATTGTCCAAAAAATGGCCGTTAAAGCATTTCAGTGCTTTAACACTATCACAAGTACAGAGCATCCTTAGAAGCCAAAAAAGGCTGAGGTGTCTAACTGAAGGGATACAGGAGTCTGTCACTAGCCTACAGCAGTACCTCATAAGAGTCACTGCTCTGTGCCTCAGTTCGCTATTTCTGTAACCATCATGCCTCTTCACTGCAGTGCTCTTCAAGACCTGTGGTTAAAATTCAATAGAAGAGTTATAGTTTTATCACAACAAATATTTGGGTCTTGGTGTGGGGACTGTTTATGTAGCATTTCTGAAACAATACAATTTCTGCAATGTGTTGCTATTCATATCTGACTGAATAATAATCAATAGTGAATAGGGATATTCAATAACAAATGGGCTCATCTCTGCACAGATGCCTTGTTCATATGCAAATTGCTCATATGCACAAATGTTTGAGAGCACAACTGAGCTGAAAAATAGTTAGAATTTGAATGAATGCAGGACTGCCAAACCACAGTGTCGGGCCACCAACATTCATGGCATTGGTATAAAATCCAAATATTAAGAAATACTACATTTTTTGTTTCTTTTTATTGGTCTTCTGGTTTTTGAGCCTGCCATGATCATTTTTTCCAGCTTTCCTCAACAACTAGAGCTATTCATAAATGGAATTTCTGTCCTCAGCAGACAAAATCATTAAATTGTTAAAAAGTGTTATGGAACATTACTTCTAAAAAAAAATTTATGTATGAAAACACAGGCATATTTCATTCTGATAATGTTGAAATACCATTAGTTTGAAGTCCAGATGAACTTTTTCAGCTTTATTAATAATAAATAAACTATAAAAAAAATAATTAAATCTTGATGATCCTATATTTTCCAGGTGCAAACCATACCGGAAAATATTTTCCTATCTACACGTGTGAGATTTAGAAGTTGATTTTTAAAAGTAAAGCTGACATTTTCACTTTCATGATAGCTATCTGAGTCTGAACTCTTTAACAATAAACCAAGAACTAAACCAGAAGAATTTTACGTGCTGAAGAAATCTGTTGAGCCTTCACATGCTCCGTTAGTGCACTTCAACATTACACTTAGAGAAGTATTACCGTAGGGCCCAATGCAGATACACAAGGGAGAAGAAGGAGACATCACCCTCTTCCCTTTCCTATCTATCTATCTCTATCATTTACACTAGCAATGTGGCGCAGTCTCCCCCACCATAGGATATGTCCACGGGCTGTGCAGCGCCTGCCATTTGCATCTGTGCTGGTTCTTCTTGTGACGATATGCAGCCAGATTTAGGAGATCACGGCGCAGTTTTCTATCAGGTCACTGGCTCAACTGCCTGATATTGGGCAATTTGCTGTGCTGCCTCCACAACAGTCAGCTCCCTTAATGGTCACAGGTCTTTCTTTGGTTGTCAGCACTAGCAGGATGACCTCTTTCAGAACAGTTGCACGTGTATGAAACTCTCTTCTCTTCAAGGCTGCCTATGTAGCCGATGGAGCGAAATCCCAACTTCTAAATTAGGTTGACTGAATTAAAGGAGTTACAGGGGCCTAGATTATTTTGCCTTGCTGTGTTACTTCTCTCTCCTCGCTCTCTCCCCGCCTGCATAAGGATCCAAGTGTGATGCCCTGGAGAGTAGGAAGTTTGAGTTAGTCATTGCCCTCTTTAACGTAAACACCATGGTACTGTAGTCCCTCAGTCAGGCATGGGGGCCTTCTGCATACAGCCTGCTGAGTCTTTGTTCTCTCAAAAAACTTGAAATGATACGCTTACCCTTTCTTAAGAGTGAACATGCGTCAGTACACTTGGCTCTGTTCTGCATGTGTTGGAGTGTTAACCCGCTCTTACTCAGAGCCTCTGGACCCTAATGTCAAAGGAAGACACCCAGTCCACAACAGCAAGGCTATGTGTCTAGCACTGCAGACAGAGCTCAAGCAGTTTTCCCCAGGAACAAGTTATGCCCCTAGCAGTTCTTACTGAATACAGTAAAGCAAACATTTATACTGGCTTTTCTTCTGCATCTACATGGGCTGGGTATTCTCCACGTGCATTACAGCCAGCTAATCTGAATGGAACAAAACCATTTGTTTTTCCTCACATTTCTCTATATACCAAGCCCTTCCAAATAAATATTCAGCTGAAACCTCTTGTGCTATTAGGGAAAACAAATAAATCAAATGAATAATTTCATTTGAATGCCAGAAAGATCTATCATTTCTGTGTTCTAAGAATATCCCATGAACAATTAAATGCTCGTGAAACAGAGGCAAGTCTGAAAAGATGATGAGCCTCTCTGGTGCCAGCAATAGGCCTGGCTAAAAGCCAGCAACAGACTAGTATTTAAAACCCTACAGAAAACATAAGTGACGCCAGCATAGATAAACTGAGGAAGAGCTTCCCTTTGAACACCCTTACCAATTCACCATACTGAATGTTCCTCTTTGTTTTTATTGTCTCGCTCAAACTTGCAGATGAATTTCCAGATTAATTTTGTGGATCTTTACAGCCCATCAAAAATCAACCAGATATTTCAAGCTTGATTTTTGCTTTGGATTCAATCTTCTTTGCACTGGTAAAAAGTGGTAAGGTGATGGAGAGCTGGGAGTTCCCCAGCATATGAGTGGGCATGATACTGATACCATAACATTTATTTGTTTGTATCTATACCATCTGTACCATCAGTTCCTTTGGGTCCCAGAATTGGGCCATTCCACAATGAAGCAGGAGGAAGGAATAAGAATGACCTTCTGCCTTCACAGCCTGCTCCAAGTCATGCTGTGATTTGGCCTTTGGTCTAGGAATCAAGAAACACAAGAGGTTTTTCAGGGCAGACTGGCCAAATGTCACTTTTGGGATGTGCAACACCCCAAATCAACTTCATATACTTTAAAGTAGTTTTACAGGCTTAAACTGTCCAGTAATGTAAATTATAATAAGCAATGGGATTGAAGGAGTTTTCTTTCTTTTAACAAGTTCTTAATCATCCTGTGCTGGCAATGGCACTCCCATTAATGATAGCTGAAGCAAGCCAAGAGTATTACATTGATGCAAAGAAGAAAGAAAATGAACCAAAGATGCTGAGGAAATTTCTTTGCAGCCACAGATGGGCATTTTGCATACGTTCGAAATCACTCCTGCTAAACAGACATCTCTTGTAAATATCCCCCAAATCAGTACCAAAAAAATCTTGACCATAGGGTGCAAGTAGACCTGGATCTTCTTAATATATGAAATATGCAATTAGTCTTCGTTACACACTTGCCAATTTTAATTTGTGAAGGAAAAGCTGTGCTCCAGTTATTGAACTGAAACCTTAATCTGCTTTGAAATGCTTTAGGCTTAGAAATGAAACTCTTCTGCCTCTTGACTTTCTTCCCACTTCCATATATTTAAATGGAGACACCTCCCTCTTTTTCTGCCTTTTCCTCAGGAGGAAGGAGGGATGCCCTCTGCCCCCAGAGGGAGCAACAGGGCAGAGCGCTTCCCCACTGAGCACTTGCTGATGCACCCATGTGGGTTGGAAATACAGATGAAGCCATAGCAGAGGGTGCCACCGCAGTTTCTGCCTGGGAGTCGATGGAGAAAAGGGAGCAGTAAAACATCTAAGTTTGTTGAAAGGATTGCCTATCTGCTGCTGTAGAAAATTGCTCAAAAATTACATTCTTTAATGCACAGTGTAGGTGACTGGAGCAACTGTCACAAAAGATCTGTTACTGTTCAGTTCAGGGAGGAGGAGGTGCAAGCATCCACCACACTGTTGCTTGTACATACCCACCCTACCTGTACACATATGGCTAGTCCTGCAGATCACATCTGAATGGCTAACACTTGTACAGAGCCCTGTTTTCATAATGAAATCCTGCTTTGATAATCCACCCTATGTCTGCCTCCTCTCCTTTCAAATATAACCATGTGGATAACTCTTTGCTGCTTCTCTGATAATCCACACTTATGACCAAGTGCAAAAATGCATCAGTTTTTTCCAATGATGCAGAAGATTGCTGTGTGTTACTTTGCAATAAAATGCCTCGAAACAGTGTCTGACAAACAGAAACGATACTTCTTAATGTCCAAGTTCTTCCAAATCTCACCAAATGCATTTCAGGCACTTCATCTTCAGTCTTCCATGAACCCTAGTTTTGAGAAGAATCAAGCTTCTTAGGAGGATCTTACAGCAGAGATCACATACCCTTTCCTTGATGGACATAACCCTTCAAAGTAAGTGAGGAAGTCCACGTATTCTGGCCATTCTGAATCAAATCATTCACAGTGTGTGTCTATGTGTATTCTAGCTGAAAACAAAGACTGAATCATGATCAACACCTTCCTGTTTGGGACACCTTGTTGTCTGAGGTGGTATAACACAGACATTCTGGGCTTTTGGAGTTGACAGCCAGTGCTTTCATCTCTGTGAAGCTGGAATAAATTCCATCAACATCTCCCTTTTCCAATCTGTCACTTTGATTTACTGTTTGCTGAACATTATTTGTTTACAGATGTGTTCTTGTTGACCGATTCATGTGTGGTTATCTTGGCATATCTAATGTTACCTTAGCATACAGAAACGTAGCCAAAACACATGAAAAGTTCAGCAAATATAAAATTGCTGTAGCCTGATCATTAGATTCTTCACAAGCCAAAAAAAAAGGAGAACATTTCCAATACATGATTTCTCAAGAAATTGTTGGTTTCAGAGGTGTGTGATGCATCCTACATGCTCCAGCTTGCAGCACTGCTGTCCTATGGCTCAGAGGTAATACCTACTTGTAAATATTAGTAATAATTCCTGAAGTCATATGCTGTTAGTGTAAATGATGCAACATTGTGGAAACTTTTCTGCTGTTTTGTAACATCTGTCTGAAATCAATGAATGAAGTTTGCTTCAGATTACATTAAAGCAAAAATGAGAGAATCAATTTAAACTTCTGACTCCGGGTAGCATCTTGGTTAGTGTGACATACTGTAATAGCTGAAAGAAAACAGAGTTTTGAAGACGACATGATGTCCTCAGAAGTTCTAAAAGAATGGATAAAGCTTCCAGCATTGCACAGGCTGAGCCAATTCTTTATTTTTTTATGAAATTATGCTACAGGTAACACACATAGTACTTCCATTCATCAGCAGTTTGGTGCTGCATACGCTGTGCTTGTTTTTAATTACTGCCCCCAAAGTGTAGATATTTTTCATGTGATATTTAACAAGTGGTAATGTTTCCACAAGAGAGTAGTATTTTCTATAAAAACAAAATGTAGTAATGCTGGGTACCCTCAAATTTAAAAAAAACCCTAAAACATAATGCTGCCTAACAGAGTTGGTGCCACATCTTTTTTTTTTTTTTTTTTTTTTTTAATCAAGAGGAAAATATTGTTTGGAGTTACAGCATTTCTTCAAGGTTATTTAAGTATTCAAGTGTTCTGTTTATTGTACTGATTACAACTTGCTTTGCCAAACCCAACAAATTTTAAGTCTTTGATAGTCTACCATTCCTTCTGTTCGACGTGGTTTCTCTAGCATATGGATGTAGTATTTCATATTCTACATAATACTTCTTGTTAAAACTCCAGTTCTTCTGCAAATCTTGGTTCTTTCACCTTCTATCTGTTCTGCTATATCCAGTCTGACCCACTTATGACATGCCCAAGGCTAAATCCTTCTGTAAAACCCTTATTCAGATCTGGTGAGATTTTCTACATTCTTAAGAACTTAACTAAATGTATATCAACTTCTTTCCAAAAGGGTTAGCATTAATTAAAAAAAAAAAAAAAAACCACTGTCTAGTAGGTACCATCATTATGAAATGTGATGCCTTCCAGATGTTTTGGAATTTCTTGCGATTGTTGAGCCAGTTCTATGACATTCCGAATGACATAATCCAGAAAGTCATATTCTGAATACTTTCTTGTGGCAATACTTAAGGGCCTGGTCCTGCAACATATTGAGCATGTCATGAAAGGTCATAAATGCCCTTAAATCCCACTGAACACAGAAGTTAAGAAAGAAATTTTAAAATTGTATGAGATCTTTGAGCTTTCACAGCATGAACCCTGGAACATTGCTGATTGAAGATACTCTGCTTTTGGAGACATATGTTACACAGTCACAACAGTTGAGTAAATCAGCATATTTAGAACAGGAAATCTCTTTAATACACATGCCAGTTAGATCAGAATTCTCTCTGAGGAAAAACATAGCTAGTTTAAGAAACATATTGGTTTCCAATAGTCTTCATACTTGAGCAAAAACATCTGCTAACAGTGGTAATCATAGTAGAAAGAACATCATCATTAAAAATGCAATTGACATCCAAAAGTTAAGACACAAAGTAAGGATCTCAGCTTTATTTTAATCACTTGGAAGAATTAAGCATTTTATTCCTTACATGACGTCCTGATTCCGAACCCAAACCCCCAATGATTCTTTACCTTGAAATGGACACACGCAGTTTTTGTCCCAATAAAAACAGAAACATATCCTGTGCATTAATTTAATAAATCACATGAAATCGTTGTGCAGTGGCAGTTGATCTCATTTTCTTTTTTTTTTTTTTTTGTCTGTGTAACTTTCACAGACAAGGTGTAATTTTCTTATCAGCTGTCGAAATTGATGCTTCTATGTATATTATTTAATGGCATGTATTTCTGTGACACCTATTTGAGCAGCAATAGGCTCTTCTGCTATTCTCAGAGACTGATTTTTTTTTCAAGTGATCCACCAGAAACATGCTTTCCAGTCTTTGGTCCTGAAGATATCTAAAGGCAAATACAGCCTTTAACTGACAATTCATCCTGAAATATTTAGCAAGGTTTTCTACAAAGCAGAAATTGGCAGATTTTTACCTTTTATACTTTTGCGTGTTTGATCCATCTCATTGTTTGCAATTTCTCTGGTGAATGTAGAATTATCAGGTGTATCCCTGACTTTTCACCACTGCATATTCTTCTGATTAGACACGCATTATAAATATTCCAGTATTTCTTTACCTGATGTCTGATATTCAGCATTCTGAGCTTGCTCATTACTTCTCTCTGTTTCTCCATTGGTACTCCCTCTTCACCCATGTAACATACAAATATTGTGGCTACTTTCTAGGTATCTCCCAGGTTTTGTGCATGTATTTTATGTACCCTCTTTCTCTTCTGAAATCACTTCTAGAAGTGATTAGATTTCACTATTGCTCACTTTATTACACAAGCCTGTCAAGGTCTTTTCTAATCACTATCTTACTTATCATAATTAAATATTATTCTGTGCTCTAAACCTTTGATTGAAGTAGGAGCAAATAATGAGATTTTATTAGAATATGAGATTCACAAGAACGTAAGTCATATGGACTTATTCTGTCAATTTCCATCTCTAAAATTTGGGAGACTCAACACACTTAATGCTTCTAAAGCTTTCATGACGAAGGGAAAGCGCTTTGAATTTGGCAAAGACTTCTACATTTCAGGAGTGTTTCAGGCTGCAGTTTATACAGTTTAAAATCATTTGTTGAAGCTACAGGTGTCCTATGGTCCGTAGTTTCATCCCTGAATTTCTTTCTGTATGGCATTCAGACATGAAGTCCTGTCGATCTGTTTGTCTCTCTCCTCACTGCATATTGTAAAGTTGGCAAATGGGTAAAAAGTTTAGGTGGTTTCCACCATTCAACTTACTTAGAGCTCATAAAAGTAAAAAAACTTTCCCAGAACTAAAGCATTATGACATTGTACTTTCAGATCTTCACAATATCTGATTTTTTTTTTTAGCTTAACACATCACCATAACATGCAGTTACTTTTGACATTAACATGGGACTGACTGTCCACAGAAAAGCGGGATGTAAAGATGCATTGCTAAATTTTACCAGAACAAATGAATCTATTCAAATGCCTGAAGCATGCAAGCTGATGCTGTATAATGTTACTCTCATAGGGTGACCTTGTACTATTGACAGAAAAGGAGGAGCTCCTTCATAACATCAAACTGCTGTAAAATTAACAAAAAACATAACAATATGACGAATATATCTCTTAAAAAGGGAAAACCTCAAATCATTGATATCCTGACTATCCCTCTGACGGGAACAGAACAAATCAGTCATGTTGGTAACAGATGTGAGAAACATGATCTGCTTCCTACTAGAGAATGGACTATGCAGGACTTATTCATCTGTTTTCATTTCTTCTGAGGATATGGAAGGGCTTCTCTGCCAACTCAATGAGCAATAGAGAGCACTGTGATTTTTCTGAGCTAATTTATTGCTGCCTTCCTTTGGGTTTTATATGTAAAGCACTACATTTGTTCAAGTACTTCCTAGCATGTTAAAAGTAGTATAATCTTGGAAACAAATATGGTTTTCTCTCAGATTAAAGGCAATCAATTTTTGTGTTTGCTGAGTGTTAGTTATAGCACCTTTTGGATCCACGTGATCCCTTTTAGCCTCTTATCACTCCCTTTTCAGACATTCTCTGTCTTACCTCAGAAACAATGAGCCACAGTGTTTTAATAAACAGTGGTTATGTTTATGAAGCAGCATGAGAGGGAGATCTCCAGGAAGTTGAAGGACTGCACAGATGGATTGATTAATATGTTTTCCAGAAAAAGTCAAAAAGAGAAAAGGTCAGAGACCTTTTGTTTTGACATTACCTGTTGTGGTCATGAACAATGTGTTTCCTCCTTACACTCAGCTTAAGAGGCAGCATCCGTCGTAGTCACATTCTCATTTGTCCTTGTAGTTCACTCCTCGTGGTCTGACAGATCAGCTACTTCCTAAACACTTGAGCATCTCCAAACGTAGCTAACATGATATGACTGACAGTCCTATGCAGGAATCATCGAACTCTCTGGTGCACTGCCTTCTTTGACCACTGTTTGTAGAAGCTCTCTCTAGCCCAGCAAGTCAAATGCAGATTCAGTGAGTAGTCTCAGGACTCTCAATTCAGTTGACTCAAAAAAGATATGGTGCCATCTGGGTTGCTGTAGTACAATCACCTGGGGCTGTCAATACCTGTAGAAGATCCATACTCACCTGCAAGTTAAACATGATGTCCTCAGGGATTTAAATGGGCACGAGACATCTACGTTTAGGCAACCAGTTCTTTAAATGTCTGATCTCTCCTCCTCTGCAAAACTTTCAGTGAGAAATTTGAAAAGTATTTTCTTAAAGCTGTTAAATATCTAGCTTTTACTTATGAAAGGAAAGATGACATTAACTCAAATACCAAAGAAGGTGAACATAACTTTAGCCAAAACCTTTTGACGGTATCTCTAGCTCGTACAAACCAACAGATCAATCTCCATTACATAAGAATAGATTGTATAGATAATCTAGACAGGTAGATAGGCTTTGGCATATTCTGTGTCCTTATGAAAAGACACTTTTGAACACATTCCACAGAAGCAATCTAGTACCTGACAAAATTTTTGCAGCCAAGAAACACAGATAAATCTTGAGCCCCTATCAGTGATCTGACCCTCAAAGGGACTCTCCACTTTTGAAAAGCAAGCTGACTCTGCTCACATCTCCAATTTATGTCTATCATTGGCCTTGCTGGACTCCACTAAGTTGCTCCCTCAATGCCTCCACTGTCTTTATTTTTCCATATCTGGAAAGCTTTGGTTACCTGGGCATAGCGATGACCAAACTGTTTAAACTCTCACAAGTCTCAGTTGTTCACATGGCTCAGCACCTGAAGTAATACCAGATACACAGGGTAGTCCAGTGGAGGGTACTTGAGCTGGCTCTATGTGAGCCGGTTCAGGGCTGGGAGCTATTGCACTGCCTAGGTTTCTGTGTGCCAAAGTGTTGTAACACCCAGATTATCCTGGGTAACTGGCAGCTGATGTCAGCGATGCTGTATTGAATTAAAACATCTGATGATCTATCCTTCATGTGCAATTGCAGAAAGAAAATATGGAATGAAGTCTCAGAGGAGATTAAATGAATCTAGAGTCTAACCACACTTCAGAAACTTTGCCAGCCCCGTTTATTTGATAGAGTACATTTTACCATAACCAGAACATCTCTCATTCTTTCCCCAAAGTACACACATGGCAAACAGAGTTTCCAAGAACAGAAAAAAGAAGAACCAGAACCTCCATAAGAGCTGTCAGGGAGTTCACTGCTGCCCTCTAAATTACATGGAAACAGCTCAGATAATATAGTGGCTGTCAGCACACATCCCTAAAATAAGATTTATGCTATACCTCAGTGCAGTAAATGACTTAGAAATTCTGAGTGAGAGATAACAGAAGTGCTAAACCCACAAATTAAAAAAAAAAAGGCCACAACACAATGACAACCCTCTTCCACAAATAATTAGATGTACTTGAGCTGTTAAATTGATCAAATCTTCGAAGAACGGATGTTGATACCTCTGTTAGACAGCTAATGCTCAGAAATAGTAACATTACTGCAGTGATCTGCAGCAGCCTCTCCCCTGTCATTGATGCTGTCCTCTACTGCAGCCTAGGATTCTACTGACATCCTATTGCTTAAAAATGTCTTACTCTCCATCTCATGTTCTGGATGCTTTCATTATCCAAGAACATATCCCATATTATTCCTATTCAGTAAGATCACATACAGTGTTTTACTTACTATGAAAAATGCTAGAGGGAAAGAAAGATTTAGTTTGAAATATTCCTGTTTCCAGTGAGAACTTAAAATACTTTAATTTATTGTGAAACAAATACAATTAGGGAAACCACTATGATGTGAAAGGCTTAAATTATAATGAGAAAAAAAAAGTTAAAAGGGAAATTCTAAACCCACTTTTTGTTCAGTAAGAAGGGCAGATAAAATTGTTCTTTTTAAGAATTTTTTCTTTTTTTCTTTCTAGCAGCTGTATCTAGAATATATTCTCTGCTTCCCTGGTAACTGAAAAAGGCAAGAAAAGGAGGTAGAAAATGCTTAGAAAAAAGCTGACTTCCCAGCTATATGCCATCCATCATTCATATTTAGCTATTTACACGTTAGATATCTAACATCATAGAAATCAGAGTAATCAGAGTAATCAAACCAAGTGGATGTTCACTTCGAAGAATTCATGCTATCCAACTTAAATGTCTTTCTCAGAAAGCCCTAAATTAGTTCAACTAGATATACCTCTTAAAATTTCTACATTTCAATATATTTAGATTTCATGGCCTTCCTTTCATTTTTATATGCTTTTATTTCATGGCCTTTCTGGGAAAACTGAACAGCGGTTTCCAGAAAAAGTCACCTGTGTGTAAGTGTGGAATTAGACAACTCCTCTGATCTGTTTTACGTGGCCATTGCAGAACAAAGGAACTGCACCTCAGCCTGAGCAGCCTCCAGAGATTTTCTCAGTTGTAGGTGAACAATTTAGACTATAGGTCTACATTGCAGATAGCAGATAATTAGGTGTTTTCAGATTGGATAGTCAGAAAATTAGGAATAATAACTTCTGTTCCATGCACATATATATATATCTCTCCAACAAACATTACAAAGCCTGGTTATCTTGTAATTAAAAGTTACAGCATTTCGACAATGCTTTGCATCTGCAGAAAGAAATCTTGTGCTACAATACTTATCAGACCTTAATATTAAAAAAATATCTATCTCTAAAGTGATTACAGGAGACTTGATAATAGAAATGAAATGCCTCAAGATTTAATTTATACTTTCTACTTTTTCCAGGTGCAGGAAAAATACCAAAGTCATAAACAGCATTTTTCTGCTATTTAGGGAGCTGCTCAAATTTCTCCGAATGGTAGAATCATTTTGGTTGATAGAGACCTTCAAGAGCATCGAGTCCAACCATTAACCCAGCACTGCCAAGTCACAACTAAACCATGTCCCTCAGCACCACATCTGCGCATCTTTTAAATACCTCCAGGGACGGTGACTCCATCACTTTCCTGGGCAGCCGGTTCCAGTGCTTGACAACTGCTTCGGAGAAGAAACTTTTCCTAATCTCCAACCTAAACCTTCCCTGGCACAAGGAATTAAATTTCAGTGTGCAGAGACCGTGTAGCAAAAAGGATCCAGTATGCAATGAAACATAAACAATGCATGCTGAGATCCATAGTTTTGTCTGAAATAAAATATAATTTCGCTTTTTAACATCTAACAATCCAATAAGGTGAAGACAATGCTTTTCTAGCAGCTATAGTCACTCAGCTGTGAATAATCTAGTTAAAGAAAGTATATTTAATACAGCTAGTGAAGATTTTTAAGAATCACTAAGCAAAAAGGCAATTTATGACTTTTTGCATGAAAAAATTACCTTCCTTACCTATGTACCTAAACTGCCCTGTGACTGAATGCTGCTTCTGCTATTTGCAGCCTCTGCCTCATTTAGTACAGATAATGCTAAATATTTTAGTTTAGTTTAAATGAAACAGGACCAGTTCATGACTTCAAGGGAGAGAGAGTGGAGGAGGGAGAGAGAAAAACTTACAATAGGTTCAGAATGGATGCTGGTAAAACAGGCAACACCGACATGGCTGTGCCACCTCTGTGGTCGATTAGAAACACTGTACACTGTCTCACTGATAATTCTGTTTCAAGGAAGAAAATCCCCAAATAATATGTTTAATGTCTGCAGTTCTGTTTACTGTTCCTTTCCCTTTATGCCCATTGTTTCTTCACGTAAAATGAAGACTACTAGGTCAAGCATCTTTAAAAGGTTTGAAATTATTCTTAAATAAGTCTTTTGCCAATAGACTACTTCTTTTTTCCAGCTAATATAGACAAATAGGCTGCTTGTGACCCAGATCTTGGCTGGCAGTTTGTAGCTTGGATGTCCTAACAGAGGTATTAATGACCGTTGATGGAAACAGGCCATGAAGTAGCATCCTCATCGCAAACCATGAAGATCTGATGCTCAGTAGAATAAGCAACAGAGTAAAACATTGTTCCTTGCAGTCATTTTAAATGGATATAGATTTTGGATGCTTATGTTTGGCAAGCAGTTTCCTATATAATATGTGACAAGCTCATTCACTGACTACAGGATGCAAAAAGATCTGTGGTATATTCAAAACTACTTTGTAGCTAGATGTCAGCTGCCTTGAGCCTCTCCTTAGGCAGCTGAGTACACAGTGGTAGAATCCAAGTCACTGGGATTTGGCAGGTTGATGCCGAGCTCTTGGGTCAGTCAGGTCTTCAGTGAACTCTTCACCTTTGTTTTAGGCCTCTGCAATTTATTTAGCCTCTATAGTAGTGCTAAAGATTTATCAGACAGCCCTGCTGACCACCCACTGACTTAGGAAAATCTCAAAATATTACAGTATTATATCCCTTTGTTTTCATTATTAGATAAATAGATATTTTCTCTTTTCCAGGTCTGGTTAAGTATATATTTTTCTCTATTTCTTATGATCAGAATAAGCATTATAACTGCAATCTCGGCCTTCCGAACAAGGTATTAGAATAAGGAGAGCATTAAATCTCCTCCCCGTTAAAGGAAAGCATTAAATCTCCTCCCCGTTAGACCTTTCTGGGGGTTTACCAGAATCCTATCAAGGAGCATCACAATAACTACCCCTGGGCATGACAAAAGCCAAAGGTCACATTAGGGCTGGCGGAAAAGCCGTAATTCCAGCTCATGAAACATACTGAGGTTTCAAAGCCTGTTCTAACATGAACAAAAGCAATACCTCCTTTTAAACTAGAATGAGGAAAAGAAACCTATTCCAGGAGACCGGCTGGAATATTGTCTATGACTTAAAGATTAGGTACTCACCTTGGACAAAAAAAGAGCCAAACTCAGCTCCTCACAATAAACCAGGCAGTGAAGAAGTTGAGGTAAATGCTTTTCCCTCCCTGACATGCTCCTGAAACCGAGAAACTCATTAATCACATTTTCAGAGAATACTGGTATGTTTTACCAACCGCTTTGGTTTTCACAAAATAGCCACCATGGAAGAAAAGCACCAATTCAAGCTTTGAAGCAACTATAGCTGCAGAGAGCAGAATAAACTGCCCCGCAGATGTTTGGCCTCCTACTCTGCACGCAGTTGCCTGTGTCAAAAAGCAGTCATGCAAGGTCACTGGTTACAGTCAGACAGGCGTCAACATTCCAGGGGGCACATAACAGAATACTTGGGGGTTTTACAAGCCTAAGTGTTTTAGGATGCCAGTGCAGCCTGGTGCCTTTCCTTATTTCAGATTTATGGTCAGCACATCTAGTCAGTAGTAACAAATTAGGGCTCTTTCAAGCCAGGGAAATACTCACACCTGATGGCTCAGCCCTAAAATACAGCTGTATTTCGAGGTTTAATTCAGCTCTAGACCTCAGCCACACAGGACTCCCCAGCTCTACAAATCATTGGCACTTTTAACAAAGGCAGACTGAGTATTTTAATATTGCATATCTTCTTCTTTCCTTTGAAAAATTCCAGTAAAATGGGATGACAACTGAATATTTTGCAAGGTGAAAAAAATTATGAGGATATGAGAAGTAAATTACCAGAAAAGCTCTATCAATCATGCTAATCAACATATCAAATTTACTGTCCATTTGATAAGGGCTTGGAGCCATTTTAACTGATTTCTGAAGCAGGCAAGGTTCCTGTGTTCAGTCGGTCCTCTTTGTTTCCTTTCCCATAATGTTCAGACCAGTTCTGGCTAATCTGATATTAAGATAAAGGTTTCAAAAGATATGCTGTCAGATATAGCAAAAAAGATCCTTGTATTGTGACTGTGGATGGTCAATGTGGATTCCCCGATGTATAATAAATTATAAAATTGTGCCTCATATAACTCATTAAAAAATTTAGTCAACTGTAAGTATAAAGTGATTAGAAACTGGGCTGTCATAGCTCTGGCTGTTAGAAAACCATATAGATTTTTTTGAGAGACAGAGTTGATAAAGAAGCCATACAAGGTTCTGCTATACTGAAAGTTTATAGACTGTCTGCACAAATATCTTTGATTAAGTATATACTCGTTAGCAATAATGCTTGATACTATCAAAGCTTGCATGAGGCATATGCCCAAGAAAGCAGTGACAGCACCAAACTGCTAAGAGGTTTGTATTTGATCTAATCGCCCAATTTACAAGACAACATTTCTGAAAAACTAAAAGCTACAAGTTACAACATTTTACTAACAGAGGGGCAAGAAACACATACCCTGAACACTATTTGGCTGAAGTGCAGGTATTTACGCCAGGTTGTTTGTCCTTTTTAGCTTTTGGGAAGCTGACAGCCCACTTCTTGTGGGTTCCGCACCTCCCTCACCGCACACCCCACCCCCCCCCCCCACCGGAATATTCCAAAAGCTGTGCAGTTTCACCTCCCCTGTGAGACTATATATCCCGGGATGCAGGGTGGTCCCACCATTGTCCTCCTGGCTGCAGTGCAAGGGAGGAACCTAGCTCAGCTGGGGAAGCCAACCGTAGTGAGGAGAAGTAGGAGCTACTCACACTATTTCTCTCCTAATCCACTGTCTTAGGTTATTTTAAACAAAGTGTTCTGTATTTGATCAACACTTCCCAAACAATTCAGTTTGGGCATGTTTTTTCAAGGAAAAGTTCACATTTTTCCCTTGCATTATTCATGAAGAATAAAATTCAACACAAAGTCCAGCTTTTCATCTGAAACAATTCCAGCAGCAAACCTAAAAGCTGTCATGTTAATCAGATTCCTTAGTTTGTTCACCGAAATGAAGAAAACATCATGTTTCAGGATTCTGAGGACCGATTTTTGAAATGCAGATAAGCAATAATAATAATAATACAGAAATTTAGTACAAGAAATAGAAAAAGCAGTATACTGTCTTTTAAAAAAACTGTTTTGTTTATCTATGGTTTTGAACAGCAATGTGTGCCAGCAGAAATCTGTGAATAAATCTAGTTAATCCAATCTGTATTTTCAGTTGGGTTGCTGAATACCTTTTGCTTTTATAAATAAGGAGTAACAGCAGGAAATATGTTTCCATTTCATCTTAAGGGTCTCATAAAGCTCTGTATGTCACGTTTCACAAAGACTGACAAGAATTCCTTCATATTTACATTTTAATTAATATTCAGCCTTTACTTTTCCACACTTTAATGTAATAACATTCTTTTAACAAGTTTTAAAGCATATTATATGCTAAAATTAAATCAAAGTAAATTCCTGACCATTGTGGTTGTAAACACTATTATCACAGAATTTTCATGACCTGATGCATATTATGATTTTTTATTTAATACTATGTAAACAAAAACCCAGTTGCTTCCTGGTCACCTTAGTAAACACAGATAAAGGAGTAGCAGCAAGTGTATTATGCCTCAAACTCAAGACAATTCAAATATCTTTGTATTCATAGTTTATGTATAAAGCATATTTTGCTGTCTTTAGTAGATCATAAATCTTTGAAAACTTTTATTGTTTTTGAAATGTCCTCCTGCTGTGTTTTGCAATAAATTAGTTGCTGATAAAAATGAGTTTGACTCAGCCAAGATGGTAGTGAAGTAGTGGCTGTTGGGCTGCCAGTGAAGTCTCTGGCTCCCAGGCCTCCAGCCAACACAGACTAAGCAGATTAAAGATGTAACTTGCTCAGTGTTGATGAAAGATGGGAGAAGGTCATTCTAAGATACTGTCTCTTTCTCTTCCCTCTCTTTTTATGTTAGCACCTCATATGCAATGGATAGGTCTTCAAATACAGAGAAATACAGAGACAGTACATCACAGACTCTTAGCTCCCTCCTAAACAAACTTCATTATCTAAAATTCTGTTATGTGCGAACTTTGTCTTTAGAAGTAGCTCCCTTGTCTAGCACACGGTATCACTGCATCAGTTCTGTTTTGTAGGAGTATAGAGTGGTGAGATGGAGTTCCCAAATTCCAGCCAAACCTTTTCAAGCAGAAGGAACCCGTGTTTTCCTCAGTTGGCAGGCCTAGCATGTCCTTATGCGTACTTGGGGAGCACCACCAGTACAGCTGCGCTGGCTTCCAGCCATCAACCTCCTAGTTCACAGGAGAGGATTTATGAGCTCTCTTAGATGCATCCCCATTCAAACTTAAACATTAGCTTAATCCCAGTAAATTCAGTGGTACTTAAACACATGCAGAAAGCTAAGCATGGGTTTGCAAAACAGGAGAAGAACTGTATCATTTCTACTGCCTTCTGCTTTGGCTCCTCAACCTCCAACCAGGTGGGTCCAACAATAGCTTCAAGATCTGCTGTCCAACCCTCAATTCCTCCTCTTGGAAAAGTTCACATTTGTTTTATTTTCATTGCCAAATCAAAGTAAAGTCTAATTTGAAATGGCAAAGCACTACATGAAATGGAATTTCCTTCTTCTGCCCAGCTCTAATAATGACTTAGAGTTGTAGTTTAAGTAAAAGATAATGATATTTTTATTAAACTAAATGACACTTGTCAGCAACACTAAAGGGTCAAGCTAGAAGTGGTGTTGCTTCATGCTGTCCAAATGGGTAATAAAATGCAATTATTTCCCTCTCAAAGTACTGTGATGACTTTTTTCCACTCATTTATGTGGTATCCCATTACATGTTCCCTGAATCCTGAATGTGCAGAGCAGGGGCTTTCTGATGAAATATTCCTGCCATGAGATGTCATGAAAACTCACACTTATTTACAATATAAATATTTGTCTCACTTCTAGCTCAAAACTTTTTTCTTTTTCTTTCCTTTTTTTTTTTTAACAGAGCTCAGTTACTATCTTTCCCTCCCAAACTGAATTTTAGAAACATATTTAAGCAGAACAATGAAACATTCAAGATTTGAGATTTTATATCCCAGAAACTAGGGACACTAGAGCCACATACAAAGAATGCAAATGTATTAGTGCTCATCTCTGCTGAAAGTAAAGGGGCCTTGTGAGATGAGGAGAAGTATGATTACTGTTGGAAAGGTGGTGTCAGTTGAACTTTCCACCTTGTTTAAAGCAAAATACTTATGCATGAAGGCGGTAGGATAATATAAGCACATTGCATTTCTCAGTTAACTGATTATGTAAATGGACTCCAAGACAGATTATAAGAAATGAACATACATGCTATCAGGCCATGCTTGATTAGAATACGTTATTATACAGTTATAATTGTCAACTCCTGCTCCTCGTGTTTCATAACGCTCAGAATCAGGCAGGGTAGCTTGCGGACTGTGGCCTAATTCAATCCAACCTTTAGGTTGTGTACGAAGAGCCTCTAAATTAAGAAAAAGATTGTTAAGACTGCAGAATTTTTTTTTTCTTTAATCCTCCCTTTGGAGAGAGGGGAGAGGAGAAAGAGGGAAGGTGATAAAGCACCACTTTTCTGCGGCTCAAGCCTTTCCCCCGTCCCCTTCAGCCCCGGTGCTGGGACACACTTTCAATCTCCAGAGGTGAACTATGGTTAACCCTTTGGGGCAGCACAAACCAGCTCCTACTGAAACTACATCCAACCAGATGATTCTATGATTCTATGATACTGAGAATTTTGTCATTGTCTTAAGAGAAAAAAACCCCAAAACAACCAACACCAAGATCTGGGCGTCTCTAGACTCATTTTGCCTGATTTTCACATGTATGAGGCAAGTTCTTCAATTCTGTCACGATTCTGATATTTCCTGGTGTGAATTTTATCTAATTCGCGGGTCTTTCCCCTTATTACTCCCTCTCACAACCTGCTGAAGTAGATGCCCCTCTCTGATGGCATTACTTCACTGTTCACATGTTTAAATATTTTTCCTCCCTCTTCCTTCCACAAATGCCTTGCCTAAGCTGTTAACCTGTTTCAGATGGTGACATGCAGTTGTCCTTTTAATGATTTTTTTGCACTCACTTTTGTTCCCATTTGTATTGAGATATACATATATAGACATACACATACCTGTTTTGAATAGTTTTGTTCAGTTTTAAAACAAAACAAACTTAGAAATGGAATACCTACTCTGAAGAGCAATGGAAGCTACGTGCTAAAGATTGATAAGACTCTGATCTCAGCTATGACACTCATTACTGTACAGAAATCATTGCTTTGACAGCAGCACATGTCTCATGTAAAGTTCATGCTTAATTTGTTGTGTAGGATTATTCCTCATCTCACCCCTCTCAGCTCGTCCTCATGTGTTGTGCCTTTAACCAAGCATTGGTGCTGCCAGAGGCTTCTTTTCTCAATCACAGCCCTATGAAGCAGGGACCAGGCTGCTGGCTGGGAAAGCAGAGGAAAGCCAGAGTACTTAGTCAGCTGCATCCATGGGAGGGAATGCAAAAGGCCAGGTATATCACCTGTCAGACTTCACCTACCACAGCTGGAACATCCTTCTCAGCTGGGTTTTTTCCTTACAGGGGATATGTGAAGCTAGCACAGGATGAAAGCTAGTAGCCAATTTTCTGACAAAATGGATTTTACTCAGAAAGAGCTGACTCACTAAAAATAAAGCTTTTCACAGCATGTGCCAGCTTCAGTGAAACAGTGATTGGGAAACCGTTCTCTGCTCGAGGATGGAATTTCTGCTCAAAACTACAGACAGAGGACCACCACTGAAAAGATGAAAAACTAGCTCTTGTAGTAGTCTCCTAAGATGAGAGAGGTCTGGGGCTCAAACCCTTGCTCCAGCCCAGATTCTGCTCACCAAGCACACAGATTTGCAGGTCTAACAGCTGGAAAATGATGAGATTATGTTCGAAAGCCAAAGCTTTAATTTTCTACAGCTTGTCATCAGAGACAACTACAGAAATTTGCACTTGATGGGACCCAGTAATTATTTTCACTTGATAACATATGTGGAATTTAATTTGCCATTACTACACATACAATTGGTTCTGCTGCATTAGGGATTTATATATTAAAGTTATATATCCATGCCACAGTGCTACAACAAGCTCCCCTGCTTGGCTCTGGAATGTGTTGTTAAATACGAGAATATTTCTAAATAACTGGCATAATAACAACTACATTGGGCTACTCAAGCACTGTTCAGTTTATTTACTTTAGAGTTTTTGAAGAGATGCAAAACACACTGATGGAAAATAAAATCTGAAACCTCTACTGTACCTCAGTAATCCCCCAACATGTCAAACACAGCAATTTTTACTAAATGACTCCATGCCTCCTGCGCTTTCCCAGCAGTTTGTGAAATAGTCTTTACAGGACAGTTGTGCAGGATTGTAGCCCAGTTACAGGCTCTGGGAAGGCAAACATCTCTCTCGGTGCATCACCTGAGCAGTAGCCCCAGGTACAGCCCTGCAGCAGGAATTGTACCACAGTGGAAGCAGAAGGAAGAGAGATTGGGAACTCTTGACCCAAAGTCCCGAAGGGTAGTCTGCAAAGGCTTTTTCTGCAAGGATGGCTTTTATTGGATGTATTGTTATATCCACTGAATTCACACTATTGAGTTATGGATAAATTTTCTTATGTCAACAATCCGGTTCACTAGAGATAGATACAGAGTCATTTCTGTTAACTTGTGTTTGCCCGTGGGCCTTACCCAACCTGCTATAGCTTGGTCCATGTCTCTTAGTCAGTTCAGGAGGTAATAGGCACATTTGCGGAATCTGAAACTTTGGTCAAATGGAGCCGTCTAAGTGGCTAAGCCTTGCGTAGATATTTTGCCTCAGTCTTGGTAGTTTCCATTTAGGCAGTACCACAAAAAAAGGTAAGATCTATCTCGGCCATAGACCTAATGATGCTTAGATGTGTAATCTTCACTGCACAGCAATGATGATCGTCTGTTTATATACCACTTTTTATCCAGATGGATTCCAAAGAAGCACAAAAAACTGTGTTTGTGTATACAAGACTTCATCCAGTGCAAGCCTGCAGGTCCCTCAAGAGCAGAGCTCTGCAGCTGTTTAAACAATGCACAGCAGTAACACAGCAGTTCAGAGGAAGGTATTTTCAGGCTGAGGTTGGAGCAGCAGTCTAGACTCAAAGATATATTAACCCTTGTGAGTGTTTGGCTGCAGACGTATAGCTGAGTGCCAGTTTCACAAAGGAACTTGAGTGGTGGCACCTGTATCGTCTCACTTGAACTTTCTATGTCCTGGCTCTAAAACTCGATAAGGTAGTCCTTACAGGTGACTTGGGAAAGTAGGTTCTTCAGAGCATTTCAAAAGGTAAAATGGCTTTCTACTCAGAGTGTTTAATCTCGGAAATACAAAGACGGCCACCTTCAGTCCTGCTAATCCAAGTTTTCTAAACAGGAGCTCACCACACTGAAAGAGGGCAAGCATGCCTTCCCTGTGCTAAGGGCAACGCCTGCCTGCACTCACTATTCATGGTCTTAACCCAGTTGTTGCAGCTAAGGTACCAATTTTTATCAGAGTCAATTATTTGTAAAGCAACAGGGTTTGGCATTATCTTGGGGTCTTGTCTGGCCTTCTCAAGAGCTTAGGCACTGCTTAACATGTGCAGAACTGCAATTTGGATTTAAACATCTCAAGCCTGTCTATATTTCTCTTTGACCACTTGAGTGAGTTATATTGAGAGACTATAATGAACTAAACGAATCTAGCTCTCCAGTTTCCATAAGGAAAACCCATAGACTTAGAAAATGAGTACTTCCAGAAGGAGCTAGAAGCCATTGTAGGAATTAGAAGTCTGAGCCAGAGAAAACTGTTGTTCCCCTCACCCAAGCACAGCTGACACCTTCAGCCTCATCAGGACCTTTCCCAGGAGCAGTCACTGCACTGTTTCTCCTTCTAGAGCAGGGAAGCTGTGTTATGTTTCATGCCACCTTGCAGCCATTTACAGGACTTGATTCTCTTGACCAAACACAGACAGCTGGCGCAGTATGTAGTTTAAGAAAAACATATCAGAAGTAGGTACCTAAGTGAGAGCAATATGTCCAAGCTTTCTGTACAGTTGTGGGGATCTAGCCAACACAGTCAGTGGAGACCAGAGAGCAACTCAGTTCACCCTACAATAGAGTTACCTACCTGTAGTGGGCTGATCTGCCCTCTGGTTTCCCTTCACTGTATAGACTGTATCTCCACTGACCACACCAGACACTTGAAAACCTGTCTCACATTTACTTCTAGGATCTACATCTCCATATAAATCCTGGTTTTAGCTGCAGCCTGGAGCTGAATACTGCCACTACCCTAAGGCTGAGGGTGAATTATGGGCTGTTTCTCACTACTCACTACAAAGAGAGCGTGAATAGCTCAGGGGTGGACATGCTCATGCTCTCCTAAACTGAGCTGTTCTCCCCTCAGCTAAGATGTGTTCTCAAAGCAGTCTCTTCTAAGCTGCTAACCTGAGCTGGTCCCCTGCCAAGTCTGGGTGCTCTATTCCTCCTCCTGTCTGCCACAGTGGAAAGAAAGTGTTGGGACAGCAGGAACAAGGACCTCTCTCCACTGGGAAAAGAGCAGTTAAGTGTCTGCAGGACCTCTCCTGCAAGCCCATCTAAGGGAAGTGTCCAGGCTGAGGCAGGAGCACTGATGCTGGGGCAGAAACATCCATGCTGGGGTAGGAGCACTGAGGGTGGGGCAGGAACATCCAGGCTGGGGTAGGAGCACTGAGGGTGCTGGCTCTCCCAGAGCTTCTCTGCAGATCAAGGCAGCAACCCATGCAGGCAGCAAACTTGACAAATGTAACAGTCACCCACATAAGTGGTCCCTGTGCACCCAGAGCCTTGGAGCATGGCTGTGATCTGATAATGCCATCGTAGTCAGACTTGTCCCATTCTACCACTTCTCCTATTACTAAAAATACTTCTTGCAGTATTGTGGGGATCCTGTGACAAGCTCTTACCTGAGAGATGCCGGCTCTGCCTAACTTTGCTCTCAAATGCCTGGTTGCAAACAGCCAAGTTTGTGTGTGGACAAGGTGAAACACACATGAGGGTTAAGAGGATTGTTAACGAAGTGATTCTGCTATTATACTGTAAGCTCAACCTTGTAACTGTGCAAGCAGGGCTACTGAGCTCACCAGAGGAAGTAAGAAAGGAAGATCAACCCCTGGAACTCATTTGAATTAAGGTCCCAGTTCTGCAGCCAGGTTAATAGGGTTTCTGCTTGGGCTCGTGTTGGCAAATGGGGACCTAGTTACACACTTATGATTAAAACTAAACAGAATTTGACATTGCAACCATTTCCTTATGCTAGAAGCCTACAGCTGTGTGCCAAATATGCAAGATAAAAGAATATAATAGAACTGAAACAGTATAAAAATAGGTTACAGTAAGCATACATTTTTATAGCTACATATTTTTTCCAGTTGATTCCACCCAGTCATCTTTCTTCAAATAATTGTCATTAATCAAATACAAATACAGGCCCCTTGGGTCTAACTCAGATTTAAGGCTAAGCACATGTGTAAGTGTTTGTTGGTCTGGAGTCTTAGTTGTTGCAGTATTATTGAAAAACCTTCTACTGCCGGTTTTTTCTCTCCACTTCCTCCTCCTACCACCCAACAAATCAAATTACAGTGGGATTAATCTAATCACTCCGAAAAATATTTTCATATATCGAATATAGTCTTACCCCACAAAAAAAAAAAAAAAAAGAAAGAAATAAACCTTTTTTCATTGTCAATAGCAGCTACAGTCAAGTTGTGGTTTAAATCTTGCAGATGGACAGCAGCTTCAGCGACATGCCGTGCAGCAACAGTTACGGAGAAAACAAGTGAGCTCATGAAGCATTGGCTCACATGAGGCGGGAGAAGCAGGAGTGGAGGTTCAGGTAGGTTGTTGCTCCCTCAGGCACTTCCTCCAGAGGTGCAGCAACCTTCTGACAAGCAGCAAGTGCCTGGACTGGGCTCAGAACAAAAAAGTCAACCTGTACTCTGAACTCTCAAAACATATCCAGCGCATCTGCTATTGCTTGAAGAAGTCTTACTGATTTCAGTAGGGTTCTGTATGATTTCAAACATAAGTGTGTGGCTGTTCTTTTGCACAATTCAATATTTAAAAGGTTATATTCTTAAAGAAGCTTTTTGTAAGTATATACATGCATATATTTAGATCTATAGATACTTACGTTCTTTGTATACATACCTACCTTACATTCACCTAGATACATAGAAGAAAATTATTTCCCAACCCACAGCTAAAAATAAACAAAGAAAAAGCCCAAAGCCTGATAACTCTTGGCACCCTGACAAACTCAAATAACCCAAGAAAGCAGAAAGAATCAAGAGAGCAAAATGTGGCCTTTCCCACCCATCATGAGGGGTCCAAACTGTACCCTTACCATGGTCCCAGGCTGTAACAGCATCCTCAGCCGTGTCTTTTTGTGGAAGCCTCCTTTCTGCAATATGCTTCAGCATTTCACATTGCTTCTCTCCACAAACAAACCTTTGGATACACAAAATCAACCAGGCCTTATTATTTTTTTTCCATCTCTAACATCCTGTGACATGTACTTTTGTTTCCAGCTGCCCCATGGCTTACTGTAGCAGGAAGATCTGCCATTTCTCCACATCCCTGTGATCAACCTTTCAGGGAACTCTGCATTTTGGACATCCTGTTTGTGCTGAAGTAGGATTTTAACACTTCAGGAAGATATCTCCATTCTACTTTAGTTCAACCTTGCCCTTGAAGAAGGATTTGTGCAGGGAACATTTCAGCATAGAGTAAACCCTCCACCTTTCTTTTAGGAACGTAACGTTAGATTGACAGCAGGAATACAGATTTCCAGACAAACAGCAAATGAGTCTGCAGGTTCAGATCATCCCTTTTCCACACACCTTCTGCAAACCTTGGGCACTAAGGAAGATTAATTACTCAGGTTCTGTGAGATCAAGGAGCAAGGCCCTCCATGAGGAAAAATTGTGTAGAGGTTAAAGGGTCAAGCTACACCTCAAATGTTCTCAGTTATCTATTTTACTATGAACCAAGCACAAGAACAGTAAAGGACTTCTTAATTCCACTCTTCTTCTTCCCTCTTCTTGTAGTAGGGGAATTTGCTTAATTCTTTACAGCTGACCCAGCCCTTCCACCCTGACAATCTTTGTGCAAAGTTTACGGCATGCAGCTGCAGTCCTTCTGCTCAGGGCAAGAATGTTAACCCTTCCCCTGATAATCCTTGAACTGGTTATTATATACAGTCCATCACACAAATCTGATTTGAGACAGCACCAGATGGTTGTTATTTAGGTGAAAGCGGACCCAAATAGAATAATAGTCCAAAACACTACAGGGTCAGTTACTAAACTACTAATTTGTGATCAGAAGTTGGAAGGAAGAAATATGCTGGCATGGAGAAGGGGCATGGATGAGAACTGTTTGTGTTCACTAGGCTCTTTACATTCCTCCTCTTGAAGAACTTTCAAACAGAAGCCGAGAGATTTTTCTTCCATTAACTGTCTTGTCTGGGGGCTCGGGTCAGGTTTTTTGTTTTGTTTTGTTTTAATTAGCTGTTCTGAAACACAAACCTTTTTAAGGAAAGGTTGAACTTAATGCACAGTGGAGCCAGAAAAAGAGAGCCAACCTTCTGCTGGCACTTCAGCGCCTGAAAAGGGAAGAAAATCGACACCTGGAAATGCTGACATTTCGGAAAACAAATCTTATCCATTTTGAGCACAAGTAGGATGCTGGCAAACAATGAGACACTGAAGCGGGAGGAATGTAGGAAAACTTACAAAACAAAATCTGAGAGGACTATTTAGGAACAAATAAATAATGAGTGTGTTGAGCAGTGCCATGGCTAATGAATTTGTTTCAAGTCACGGACAGAACCTGGTAGATACTGCTTATCTTTCCCCTCATAACAGCTGCACAGATATTAACACTAATGCCTGAAATAGCTATTGAAACTCTTGGATTTATACCGGTCTGCCTCAAATCAGCGTGACAGTTTCCTTTAGGGCTTTTCAGATAGTCAATATTTCAGTTTGGAGGCCAAGTTATACACTGATTTTGTTCAAACTGAACTGAGTCTGGATATTCCTTGTGTTTGCTTTTCTCACTGAAGTTCTGCTTTACAGAAAATAAAATAGGCAAATAAAATGAAGGGCGAGCCCCCTGATGCTGCAGGAGGGACCTCCATCTCTTCCAACTGGAGCCAGCTTGTCCCTCACTGCAGGTGGGTGATGCAGCCACCTAGCCAACACTCCCCAACTGGCTGCAGCACTTGGGGAGGAAGACATCCCCCTCCCACAGGACAGACAGTGCAGGCTGCAGAGCTTTAATTCTTCTGCTTAATATCTCTCCTCCTTGCTCTGTCTCTCCCCCATAAACCCACGTCTCACTGGTGTGCCATACCAGAACAGCTCTGCCTGGTCCAGGGTGAGGGCTGTACTGGCTGGATGGTAGTGCCTTCACCTGGCAGGGGAAAATGCCAGGGGATATTTGCCCACCTGGGGAGCACTGGGGTCGCCAGCCTGAACAGCCTGGTTCTAAAAAGTAAGATATTTTTTAAACAGGTTTTTCTGCAAACTGGACTTCTTTTTCAGCCTGCTGTACTTGGGACAGTCTTCTGTTTCATGGAAGTGTTCACCCCTTTTAGAATTAGGCACCTAATTAGTTAGCTCACCTAATGTCTGAATCACCCTCTCTCCAATGTTTATAAGGAAAGACCAGCATAACCACGCTCCTAACACAGAAGCACCAGCTAAGCAGCAGGTAGGGCTGGGTGACTGGAAGCCCAAACACTTCTTTTGCTGCATCTTGGTAGAGGAGTCCCTTTTAGGTGAAGTGCTCTCCACTGGTGTCCATATACTTTCTTACGTACTGTCATTCAGATACCTTCTTTATTTTGGCTAGTTCGTAAGCTGTTGAAGAAAGCAACTGATTTTTGAATTGTAACGTGCAATACCTGTGGTACAAACACAAGAAGATGTATTATGAAAATGTTTGGACTCAGAAGGCAAATAAGATAAAACCCAGACATTAACATATATTTAGTTCAAGCAGAAGACAATTGGAATTAATTTAGTTTTTACACTTTAGTATATCATATATGTATATAAAAGGAATGCTTGTAAAACAAAACCAATTTGAAAGCAAATAAAAACCCAGGAACAAATCTGCAGCACTCTGTACACTCATATGGTGAGTGTATTTTTATCCTTGTTAGTTGGGGTTTTTTTCTTTGTTTCTTTATTATTGTACCTCATTTGTTCTTTTTAAAAGAAACCTTGAGAGAGTTCAGTACGAGTTTTTCCTATGCTAGCAAACAAGAGCAAGAGCATCACAACCCTTTGGAGCCCCTTCAGCTTAAACAGTACTCATGCTAGTTATTTTCAAAGACTCTGCCTTCTGTAAATAAACCCATATGCTACTTTCAGAACCGGAGCTTTTGTGGGTCATGCCTCAGAAATAATCTTCCTCCTGAACCTGTTTTTCCCTATCAGGTTATTGGCTTTTCATCTAGCTATTTATGGAAAAAGTAACCAGAATCCTCCAAGCCTGTCACTGGAGACCACTTTCCCAACTCCATTGAAAGGTAGTTGTATCTGGGTCTGAAACTTCTGCAAGAGTAGAAGGCTTTGGTTTGTTTCTTGAAAGATGGGATTATAATGGAAAATATTGTTGGGATAAAGAAATAGCACTGGTGGTAAAATTTGGCAGAAAAATAAAGGCCACTCAAACAAAAGAGTTTGCATTTCTGGAAAAATAATTTTAGTTTTGTGCCAACACTGTCTGGACTGAGGAGAAATATGATTTACACCTTTCTAAAACCTTGAACCCACTGCCAGAAGTATGTAAGAAAAGTCAAAATCCTAAGAAGTAAATTTCTTGGGCTGCCATTTCCAATGAGTAATTTCGATAAATAAAACTTAATTTTTACATCTGCCATGAATTCTGGGGTATGATTAATAGCTTGAATGTTGTGGCCAGTAGCCAATGTATGTATGTGATTACAGCAATCTTAAATATAGTACACTTTGAATAAATATGCCAAAAAAGAGTATAAAAACACTCCGTGCATGCTTGGAAAAAATCTTGTCACAGTGTCAAATATTAAATCCTTATGAAAGTTAAATACCACAGGCATCGTTAGGCGGAATCACAGAAGCATGGGGTGCCACTGGCATAGTTCAGCTTTAGGAGACCAATCACTGAAAGGCCATTTCTCTTCATTTTGTTTTCTATGTTTTGTTTCAGCTTATTTGCTACACATTGTAGTGAAAAAACCCCACCCAAATCCAAAACCCCCTACTTCACCAAAAGTACCATGTTAAACTGGTTGTCCTTCAGAGTCACCTGCCAAAAAAAAAAAAAAAAAAAAATTTAATTTTTTAAAATATTCCTTTAAAAACTATACTCTGCTAACTCATATTCTGTGACCAGCATGGTTTCCCTCTCCTCCTCAGGGGGCATCATGTTCTCACCTGTACTGCAGCAGCAGGAGGATAATAGAGATCACTAAACTCTACAGCACTTTCACCACGGAATTACTCATTTAATTAAATTTTTTACCAGGGAGAGTTCACTGGGATTTCAGGGGAAATATAGGATATCCTCCAAATCCCTCTATCTGCAGGACAGGGAATTTTAATTCCTCCTTTCTCCTTACTTTATGCCATCACCTCTTCTGCTTCTGCAGTCCTGCTGTTGGCACTTCCTTCAGCACTTCCACCATGCAACTCTTCTTCAGAGGAAAACTCTGCACCCAGGGATCAGTTTTAGGTAGGAGCAAAAGCAGTGGAAGCTCCTGGAAGTTCAGAGCTTAACCAACTCTTGTTCAAGCCAATCAGTAATTTTGGCTTGTGGTTTTAACAACTTCTTTTAACGAAAACTTACTTTGTATGTCTTTCTTTTGTGTACCAGGTTTCAAGTGCCTGAATTCTGTAAGCCTCCCCTCCGTAAAAAGTGGAAAGTAGCTTTGCAATGGTTTGAGAGTGATTTTTTCCCTCAACTACTGTATCTATCTTTTGTAGAAGTTTTAGACACCGGGTTCCCAATTCTGCCAAACCGTTTGGGGCAAAGAGGTGCACAACGTCAGCTGTGTAATGGAAACACAATTGCAAGCTTAACTTTTCAGGGAAGGGAGAAAGAAGTGCCTTTGCTATGATCTAGCTATCTTCAAATTAGTGAGGTTCACTTGCTATAATATACATTCCTTACCTAATTATGTTCTTAAGCAGTAATCACCTCTAAAAGCAGGGCTTGCTTTGCTGCAAAGAGTGAATTCTGAGCCAACATTTGTATTAAGCAGTATTGACATCCAGTGGAGAGTTAGAATAATTACAGGCATGCAGATAACCACATGCAACCGTCCAGTTTATGTTCTGAGTTCAGCTTGAAAAGAGTAGTCTGCGTACCTTAACCTACTGATCCTGTGTTCCTATAAAATGTAACTCTTAACCTTAGTGTATCCTCTTTGTCAAGAGAAAATGGAATACAAAGTCTACCATTTCTCTGTAAAGGGTTTTCTTTTGTGTAGACTTTACTTTTCTTCTACATACTTTGCCTTTTTTGTTACAGTTGTTCAAAAGTAATGTCTGGGCTGCAGGTGCTGTTGGTTTTTTTCAGAAAGAAGACATCAAAGCATGTGTCTGACTGTTTTCCAGGACACATAAAACTGTACCTGTCTTTGAAAACAGTATTATAATGCAATTTAAACCCAGATTCGGGATCTCAGATTCAATCATGTTTCCTGAAAGTTAGCGAAGATGGATGCACATGAGCCTTCTAAGTACCTTCTCACTCCAGTAGAAGCAATGTGCAATCTAGCCCTTGCAATAAAGGAAGAATCAGCAGAGCCTTGGAGCAGTAGCAATAACCTCATCAGCACTAGTCTAACAACAATTTGGGGACCCCATCTGATTCTAACTCCTTCATATTCTTATCAAAGAAAGCTAATTTAAAAGTGTTCACTTTCTGCTGTAAAAGCTGCTGACTTCATCGTAAAACTAACCACTTGTCAGCTCTCAGCAATCAAAAACTGAACAACTGTTGAAAAAAGTGGTGAAAATCAGGTAAAAATCACAGACTGAAAGAAAAGAAAAAAGGAAATGCCAACTGTACCAATGCATTTTGTCTAACTAAAACTTCTGTCTTTGTCACTGTTTTCTCTTTCTATACCTCAGTATATGGGACAGTGAAGATATCCAACATCATCAGTAAAGCATGGTGGATACACCTACTGGTCACCAGTTAAAAATCTGCCCTCTTACTGTACTTTGATGCCATATGAATGGGTTGCCTTGAATTTTGTGAAAAGGCATTCACATTATAGGAAAAAAAAGCTGCGAAGTGCTAACTCAGGTTCCAGTAACTTTACTGAACATCTGGTGTAACTGCTCAAAACAGCAGAAGGCAAGTGTCCAGAAATGCAAATGAAGATCTGGGGGAATGTTGTACATTTCCTTCCAGCGCAACCTTCAGAGAGAAAACAAGAAGAAAAGAAATAAAATAAAATAAATAAATAAATAAAATCCATGATGCTCCAACGGCATTTGTCATGTCCACATGCTCTTGCAACTCCGAGGCCTTTGAGAGCAAATGTCTCATTCTTGGAAAATACTCTGGGGAGTTCAAAATAAAATGGTATTTCTGGGAGGGAAAAACTCTGTTTCAGATACTCAAAACCTTATGCTGTGGTCTGTTGCCCTATGCTGTCCAGGTTACTCCACCATTAGCAGCTTTCCACGAGGATGACTTGAATATGGCAATGTTCACCCCAGAGCCCAAGATATTTGGTGAGATTTTTTTTCTTTCAAAGACTTGGTAATGCATGTGAAACATGTAGCCACCTTGCTCATGAGGCCAAAAGCACTGCTAACAGGAGCACTTGCCTCACAAGAGGGTCTCACACCAGGATCTCATTGAGGAAAAGCTATGTGCAACAAGGAGTAGAGAGCTACCTGTAGGAGTGCAACATGGGCTGATAGGTCCAGGAACAGACAAACATGGGTGTACATGAGAACAGCTGCTCTAAGTGAATGTCTAGCTCCTGGGAAATGCCAGCAGACAGTATAAGCAGCATGTTTCACACAGGCAAGGAAAGCACTTAAAGGCCATTTCAGAGTACTGTGAGTGCCATGGGATGCATGTCATAATTATTGCGTCCAGGCTGAATACACCTGAGAGGCTCTAAGATATCACCAAGATCTGAAGTGCAGATGCCCATGGAAGATCCTCACAGGGGAAGTCTTCCTGAGTGAACTAATGGAACACTTGTTAATGACATGGTGATATCGCCCAAAGCCACCATTCTTGGAAATAAAGCCTCGCCTGCAAAACTCCTTGCACAACGGAAGGTGTGATATGTATCTGTGTGTCTCTCTATAGATCTATGTGAGTGTAAAATGTCACTCATTTTGTGAAATTGAAGTAACACCAGGTATTTTTGCTGGTAACTGTGCACATGCTGCAGTTCAGTACTCACGCTGTAGTCATCTGGTGGGTTAGATCAGGGCTTTCAGTTAATCGTTTGCTTTTGCTGCCTCCCAGATTGATTTGCCTGCATAATTTAATTGTTCCATCTGCCCGTCACTTTAACATTTCTCCTTGTCACACAGAAGAACACCAATTTGTCCATACTCTTAATTATGTCTACTTTTTCTGCAATAGAAAATAATTCCTTTTACTTTAATATATTCATTAATTCTTTGCATAATTACTATTGCTTTTCCCAGTTTGTCTTGTAACTGTTCTGATTGCTGTTGATTTCTCTCAATTAACAGATTTCCCTGGGACATTTGGAAGTATGAATGACAGGAAATGAACTACAAAGGTCGCTATTAATAGAATTTAGGTCTCTGATTAATTTGCTACTTTTTGAAGGAAAAATTTGTGGGAAGCTGCAAATTACAGGGTTTATAAAACATGTAAATAAAAGTCTGTACATGAGACTGTTTTAAAAAAAACAGATATATTTGAGAAAGAAAAACAAGCCACAAAGAATTTGTTTTTCTAAAAACAATTTTAACAGTAAAATGCCAGCTATTTTTTTATTAAATACACACCAGTTGACTAGCAGGAACATACTGAGGTTTGGCCGCCACAAGAAGTCCGTATGGCTCATTACGGACCCAGACTGCCATGCCGTTCACTGCAATGGAGACTGTCCTACATGTTCCGCTTATTTTTTTAATCCTTCTTTTTTCATTGGCGGTAGTCTCTAGCTTTCTGCTGAATTTAGGTAGGAGGGAGCTGCTAGGGCAGACTCAGCACTAAGCGCAGCAGAGCATCCAACTGGCAGGAGGTCCCCAGGGCCAGGAGCTGGCCGAGTTGATGGGGATTGCTGCAAGGGTCTAGCCATGCACCTGCGACCCTGGGAAGAGAGGTAGCAGCACAGGAGCCAGCTCAGCGCACGGCATCTGCAGTGTGCTGGAGAGTGGCGCAGGGTTTCTTAGTGGAAGAGACGATAACTGATTACGTTACAAGAAACCTTTTTCACAACGGGCATCTGTACTAATATTGCAACAGTGCAGCTGAGGAACAAGAGACACTGTCTGCTTCCTTACTCTTAGAATGTTGTTAGACATTAGCAGCACTGTGGGACGAAAAATCCTGACGTCTGGTTTTGAGATGCTTTGAATACCAGAGGCTATATACAGCTTTTTTATCTCATGCTACCTGAGAAATACATGTGTTTTGTTTTGTTTTGTTTTGTTTTGGTTGGGTTTGGTTTGGTTTATGGCACATCTGAATTCCATTGTCTTTGCAGTAAAACATATATTCAAGGCCAAAAAATTCTGCTTGGGTTTATGTAATGGCTTTTTTCAGAGTGCACAGATGCTGCCTGAGAAATACCTCTGTGCCTTAAAGCCTGTGCTTGTATAACCGGTGTGTCTGTACGCTTAGAAATGGTTATTCTTATTCTGTAATAAATCTTTTTATGTTTTTCTTAACCCATTTGCAGTTGTCACAGATTTGGTTGTATATGACAATCTCTAAGTAAAGCTAAGAACTCAGCCTTTTGTTCCCATCATAGAAAATCGTTATTAATAGCTTATTGCTGTGAGTCAAATGTGAAAGTTTTATGGAGTCACAGGACTTCACATCCTGGAGATTAAAGATGAAGAAAAAAATGTTTCAAAATAACTACCCAATTCTATGTACCTAAGCTTTAAAACGCATCCCTATGGCAAGTAGGAGAAGTATTCACAAAAGCGAACAATCTCAGTAGCATTTGGAAATTCATTTTAGCTCTAGACACTGTGGAAGTGATTTATAGTTGTGTCTTGTATCCATCCATCTCCTTTTCAATTCTTGTGAGACTGAGTTAACTCCCTGGCACAATTCCCCTTGGAGTTCTCAGAGCTAGAGAGATAGTTCCTTCACGATGCTGCAGAGGGAGGTTTTGTTCACTGTAGTTCCTTATCCCCTCAAAACTGAGGAACTCAGACCTGGTTTAGACCTCATAATTTTAAAGTGCTTCATCAAAAAGAAAGAATTGAAGATAGTATTCTTGACCTCTCCTGGTCTTATAATAAATCCTGATGTCTGAAAAATGCTCAGACTACTTTTTTCTTTTATGTGTCATACATCTAGATTTCAAAAACAAATGATTGTTCCATCCCACCACTCTCTTGACAGACTGTTATAAGCTTCCAGAGCATTTACAAAATGTATGAGAGTCACCATCTCTACACCTAAAGAAGGATTCAAGACACTATCAGGTAGTCTATCTGATATAGCTAAAATAATCAAAAGTCATTTGATAAGGATTCACTTAGAGACCATACAGGCAATGTGCCTTTCCCTTTGGGGTTATTTCTTAAATAACATGTGAAATTATACTCATATCCATAAACCTTGCCGTACCAGAAAGCACCGTTCCTTTCAAGCTTCTGGTCTTTTGCTGCTAAAAGAAGTGTTTTCAGTAGTAACTATATTTTTGCAAGATAAAGCCTCATGACTACGTGTATTCTAGTAAATAAGAAACAAACAGGGCACAGCTCATACCCTGGTTCACAACTGTGATGAAATTATGAGCACACTCTTGCCCGCTTCTGGCCAGTGCCTTTTGGTGCTGCCACAGACCGTGTTCAAGCCCAGTGCCTGCCCTTCCCGCCAAGCAGCCTGACATCTCTGTTCTGAGAAGGCCATGAGTTTGGGTCTGAGGACAGGATCGATGTCATTTCAACCGGCCTTTAGTACAGAGAATGATCCCTGGCCTCCTTTAGTTGGTGATGTAGGCACAGCCTTCAGACAACACTGAAATATTTATTAAAAATTATATCAGATTTATGGATTTAAACAACTTAACTGTTTTCTTTCCAAAACCTAAGAGCTGTACAGATAAGAATACATTCTGTTCTCCAGATGGGTACACCGCATGAATTAGTGGGACCTTGCAATACCAACCTCACCTATTTTTTTGATAACAGAAAGCATGGAAAGTTGTTTTCAGCAGATTCAATTACAGCAATTGAGTTGGCTTATACTAAACTCCTGTTTGGATGAGGTGACTCACTCCCTTGCTGCACCAATTTCTCTCCATGCACAGGGGAAATAGCTTAGCTTTTGTACATCTATCTAAAGACAGATAGAAAAGGGCCTCTGGAGTTTGAAACTCTGTTTCAAAGAAGCAAGGAAGGAAATCCCAGCATTGATGTTGTGACGGTATAAATCCTCTGCAGCAATTTAGCAATGGTGCAACTGTTCCTCAATGGGCCAAGACTTGATGCTCAATGGTATTGTGATCTTGTTCCGCTTACTTGCTCAAAGCAACCTACTAATTTATCAGAATAAGTGGAGTGAGCAAAAGTATCCTTCTACACCCTGTTAGAGGTTATTCAGAACAAAGAGACTTCTGTGCTTTTTATATGTGAGGCACCTTGTTAAAATTCTCTTAAAGAACTGCAGTTATTACTAATTAAACTTCCTTACCATCAAAGTAGCCACATAAATCAGCCACACAATAATGGTTCTATGGAAAATACTTTATCAAGCCTTCTGAACACACTTTAATGCAGTGCAACCGAAAAATAACAGAAGATCAACAACCTTATTTCCTCTTGTCAAATACTAAACCAACAAACTCAGGTTAAAAGCAAGTTTTATTTTATACCTACAGCTGTGATTCAACCAACAGTCTTGAATACAGTGTATGATGGATTCAGCTCTGGCCAAAGACATAAGCATATGCAAATGGCCTTAACATCAGCCTTATTCCTCTGTAAGACTCATTTCTTGCTTTCAAACACCACTCTCAGATGTGCTACACCGCATGGTAGAATGAACTTGCAATGCTAGTGATATGTTAGGTGATACTTCTTGCTCATGTTAATTTTTATCATCTTTATTGGGTTGTTATAGCCCCCTTTCTGCCATTCTCTTGGGTTGTTTGTTTTTTGGTTTTTTTTTTTTAATTTTTATTCACAGTTCCTGAAGATCAAAACTATATGAGTTTTCTGTAGTACTATGTTCCACAGATGCCTGGAACTGATATACTATTTAAGTTCACATTAAATTTGTCCCTGAGTCTCCTGTGGTTGGCCACTGGCTCTCTCCATCTTAAGCACCATCATTGTCCGAGTGCAGATTTCCACTACATGTATCTTTTGCACCCTGTCCTGAGCTATTGCATATTGCTGATGTCCTCAAGTTCTCTGTCTCATGAAAATTGAGTATAAATTAAGCCTTGGAAAAATGGAGTAGTTTAAATATGCCCAGAAGTGTTTTACCTACTTCTCCTTAAGAGCTGAGTAGCAGAATGAGCAAATAATTTTTTTTTTTCATTCTGATTAATGCCTTTTCCCATTTGACAGAGATCAAGGCAGCTGGTCTGATTTCTTGCCTGCGAGGCACATGAAGTATCTTGATCTCCTCTGTTACCTTATTTGTGTGGTGCCAGTGTCTGCATCTTCTGGGACTTCACATATGCAAAATTATCCAGTGACAAGAGTAATACTGTCTCAACTTAGGGATAGGGCACCTAGACAAGCACCATTTAAAATGAATGGGGAAGACTCTATTCCTAGCTTGACTTTGTGTAAGAAAGTAGACATTGAGAAATTCTCTAGTGAGAAAATTCTTTGAAGATCTACACTCTGGCATAGTATTACTGAATGTAAGCTTAGACCCTGTGAAGTATATGTCAACACCATTGCTCATTTCCATCAACCCAGAGCTGCTTCCAGTGTCTCCAATAGAACAAAGGATTAAGGGCTTGGGAGATTTTTTAAATAATGAAAATAGAATTTTGGCTGCCTTTTCACAGAGAAAGTCATACCAGCAGGTGAGAAAGAAGTCAGAGATGTTTAGTAAATGGAAAATTTATGCACAGCAAAGGAAAGGATGCTTCACAACTCTCGGATATGTGCTAGAGCTTTCGTGGTGTACACACAAGCTGTGGATAAGTAACCTTCTTCCTTCTGCATTTGGATACAGTAGGTGTGATTTGGTGAGCGAAGCACTGAATAGCACAATATACTAGCTGATAGGACTGATGAAATCAACACCAATCATGTCTGGAAAGCAAACAGACTTGTGGGATGACAAATATAACAGAGATCACAATGATACCAATCTGATCTCCACCCATCCGGCCTGAGTAATTGTAAAATAAACCAAAAGAGAAAATCAAAACAAATTGGCTGTGAGAGCTGTGGGTTTTCTTCTTTAGACCATTGCCAGCTAATGAATCTCTGCAAGAAAACAAAAGAAATTGTTTATAGTTTTAAAAATATTTTCCATTTTTGAAGTTGCTCAAAAACGAATTTCCTAAAAGGAGAAACAATAGAGAGAGGAACAGATTAAGCAAGCTAAACTAAAAGCATAAAAAGAGCAAAACCTCCACCTATAGTGAGAAGAAAAATATATTTCCAGAAATATTATAGATTGCTCTGCTGCAATAATCTCTGCAACAAGCCCACGACCAAATCCACAGGATTTTCACCATCCAGCTGTGCTCTGCAGCCATTGGGGCAAATTTGAACTTACCTTTGAGAGATGGAGTAGTTCCTGTATCCCACCTTTCCCTCAGAAGCACATTCTGACAGTCCATCCCATTAACCACTAGTGGTCTGCTGAAGATTTAAAGAGGCAATTCTTCAGGAATGGCCCGAATAATTCCAGCTAATCTGAGACACCAAATAGACAGATCTGATTTACAGATGACTTAAAACCAACAACAGTTTTTTAACATATGAGTAGAGAGTCTCAATCCTCTTCACCTTTTTGCTGGCTAAACTTTCACCAGCCCGTTCCCCTCTGGAATTCCACACTCAAAGCACAAATGCCCAGTTTGGTCTTGAGCAATGACCGGAAGTAACACCACTGATTGAAAAAGGCCCTGTCTGTTACTACAATCAAGGCTCCACATGTCCCATGAGAAATTCCTTCAGTTCTGCCATGTGGTGGACTAGAAATGCATCAGACATCGTATTTAAGTTAAAAGAGCATCTGAACTAATGAAGCCTCCTTTTGCTTGTGTCTCAGGATTGGTTGACTCCTGTGTCTACAAAGACATGGATTCTACTGCATCTTTTCACACACTTGGGCCATCATAATTCTCTATCTCGCTCTTTTTGGTGAATTCTCCAAGATACGTAAGGCCTAAGTATCATTGAAATCAACCAAAATATTCAAAAGATAGGGAACAAACAATGCACACTGAAGCAAGCTTACTAACCTTGTTCCTTCCAGAAACTTGGCTAAAAATGCTTCCCTCTGAATGAACTGTGAAATGTAATGCTCAAAGAAGAACTTGCATTCTTAAAGCAACCCTTTGCCCATTGGTATTACCAGCAGGCTGCAGATGGGAGCATGAACCCTGCCCAGGTAACGGTACTCAACAGGCTGTTGCAACAAGTGATTTCAAAGCGGTACTCAAACAAGGGGTTGAATGCCTCCTTCCTCCTGCGCAGCGTGAACTGAGCCTGGCACAACGTGAGACCTGCTGCCGCTGCTGCCCACACCCTGCTTCTAAAATGTTCTTGCAGTTTCTCAGATTTCTCTTCAATAGCTCAAATTTTTTCACCCTAAGGAACAGAGAATGATCAAGGGAGTTGCATCTCTTTGAAAAGAGATGTGATTAGTCACTCAGAGAGGAAAAAAGCTCTCATCAGGACTCATTCTGTGCAGAGGAAGAGACTGGGCTGCATGCCCAAGTGCTATTAATTCTACCTGGAAACAGATTAAATTCTAGGTCACCATTCTGGACATGGAAACCTTTTGCCTCTTCCACATTTTCAGCAGGGCTCCAGAGTTTTTGGCAGTGTTTTGAGCATTGTGCTCTATAAAGCCGTGTTAAATACTGCATGGTTATAATCAGGAAACACCTCAAAGTCCCCTAATGTCAATTAGCTACTTCCTCTGCAAAGTCGTAAGCGGATGCGTGAGAGCAGCTCTCCAGGAATATATTTGCTAACAGGTGCATTATTAGGAAGGAAAGAAAGTTGTTTATATTAATTGGAAGTCCCCTTCAAAATCACTCGTCCAGTGTTTTCTGTCTGCTGCTGGCCCTGCTCTTGCCTCTCACTTTTCACCCACATGTGTTGGATAATTAGGGGTTCAAACGATGCATGAAGGGGCTCTGCTTCTAGTGACTCATAGCTTCAGGGATTATCCAAGATTACCAGAAGGCTTATGATTCCCTTATGACTCCAGAAGAGAAGCTGTGCATAACACATTGGTCTTCATAGATGCTGTAAAATTAAAATTAAAGGGACTGCTGACAGTAAGCATGAATTACAGCAAGCCAGGTCTTCTGCTGGTATAAACTGGGGCAGCTTCACTGAAGGCTGTAGAGCTTTGCCAAATTACACCAGGTTGATGATCTAGCCCATTACAAACAACTGTTGCACAATGGCTTTTTTTTCCTTTCCGCTGCAATAATCCAGTTTCTTTCTCACTGTTCATCTCTCAAGGTGCAGAGGGCCAAGCAGGATTTTTCCCCTAGGTTTAGATCTCAAAACTCATGGATTTACACAAACACAAGTCAGAACCCCAGGCTACGCTGACCTGGACTCAATTTTTAGTGAACTCTATTTTGGCATGGGACCAACAACCACATATTTGTATTCAACCCTTACATTTTAGTACACTAAGGCCATTCAGATCATAAATCATGTTCTCATGCTAAGAAAGCATTCCTATTTCTAGCTCCACCGTCAATGCGTAATAAAACATTCAAACTGGAAGAGATCATCTATACACACTACACTTGAAAACACAAACCCTGAGGAAAAAAATCAGTGTTTGCAAGAAACTGTTGCAGAACTTGGAGTAAATTGTTGTGGAGTAATGCACCTTGCCTTGAGAAACACATTGGGACAGTCTTGTGCTCTTCTGAGAGAAAGAGGGACGTTCTGCCTTTGTCTCATTTCACAGAGGCAATGACTTAAAACAAATTAAAATGCTTGTACTGGCTTCAAGTTACAAGCTGGAGACACATACATGCAAGCAATTTGAAAGTGCTTTTAGAATTTGAGAATGAGTTCATCTGCCAGATCAGTTGAACCTAACACCCTTCAGAGGCGGCACTGGGTGCACAGAACAAGTGCACAGACACATATTTTGATCCTGTTGCCACTTCTGTGCTGCATCTAACATACTTCAGGTCAGCATGAATGCGCTTCTGTTGGATTACTTGGCCCTTTCTCTTTAGGGACAACCAATCCATGGATATATTTTGCCTTATGTGAATTATCCTAACACATTGCATAGTTAATGGGAAGAGGCATGGTCTGTCAGATCTATACCAGAAGAGGGATTTCCAGCGGAAAGATTTTGGCCCTCATTTTTCCTTGGACATTGTTCAAGTCTCCAGTTAACTTAGGAGCCTGAGTCTCATTTAAAAACTAATTACAGTAGATCTACACCTACATCTACAGAAGGAAACACAACACACAGATAACAAAATTAGCATTCTCAAGCTATGGCACAGAAATGTGTGCAAGCACCAGCCCCAGTTTCCAGCACACTGCAGCCAGGTCAACGAGGTGGAGCTGAGCTGAAATGCTCTGCCCCAAGCTGTGGGACAGTACAGATGAGACGCTGAGACTCCTGTTGCTGCTGGAACTGTGTGGTGTCTGCTGTGTCAGGTGTCTCCTCATCATTCTCTGTGGCATGACATAAACATGTCTTTAGGCTTCAAAATTTCAGATAAGACGTCCTAGAATCACTGCTGTGCTTTTGCAAATGTTACTCTTCTGCCTTAATCACGCAAGCTCTAGTACTGCTTCAGGAACAGATACAGGGACTGAGAAAAGGAAAGAATATGGAATTTAGCCCAGAGCCCTTTTAAAAGCACTTCTATGAGTAATTTAATAGCTGAATTATAAAATGTTAATGCTAGTATAAAAATCTGGGGAATTTCAGGCCCAAACTGAGTTAACTTTTTTCTTTTACCCTCTTTCCTCTTGAAAAGCTTGTTTTCTTTTTATTGCATTCCAATAACGAGAGACCATTTCACACAGGTACATCTGCAATATGTTACAGGCAGCATAGAATATTAAAACAACCTGTGCTACTGCTAGGGAAACTAATAAGGGAGGTAAAACTTTTCTCAGGCTGAGAGGAAGAAGGTGCCTAAAGCAGGAACTCCATTACTGAGCCACTTTACTGAAGGTACTGCACTGAACTCTGAAGTCACTTCCAATTCAAAGTCTTGTTTCAAACAGCAGCTCTGCTACTCAAAGAGGGGAGCTGGGCTAGGGTGAGGTGGTGGTGGTGGTGGCCAGGCAGTTCACATGAGGTTGTGTTTTGCTATGGATCAGGGCTTTAAAACAAAACAGTAAGTTAAGATAATAAAACCGAGGAGAATATAAAGCAGAGAGAGAGGAAGTTTATACATTAACCTTACTTACTGCGCAGAGAGGGGCAAACCTGTCTACCCT
Organism: Bucorvus abyssinicus; assembly: GCA_009769605.1. NCBI lineage: Eukaryota > Metazoa > Chordata > Aves > Bucerotiformes > Bucorvidae > Bucorvus > Bucorvus abyssinicus. Next base: position 39,170,658 of record CM020025.1, read on the forward strand.
AATTCTCTGAATCAACATGAGTGTGAAAGTTCACCTCCAGTGTTATTGAGTTCATGCTTGGTAAAGGATCAGCTGTGAAATAAATTGCAAAGCCAGGAGTGAGAGAGCAATTCAGCTGAGAAATGAAGAGGTGAAAGGGGAAAAATGAGCAGAAGGAACAAAAAGGGGGGAGTGGGAAGGGTAGCTGAGTGAGAGAAGCCAGAGAAACAGAGAGGAAGAGCCAAATGGAAAAATAAACAAATAGTTTCTTTTTTGGTTAAGTCTTAGGAATTCCTGCTCCACAGAAAAATTACCATTTCCAGATTTATTTCTTTTTTTATTTCAAATTGGAAGGAAAAGTTAGAAAGACAAAAGAAATTTATAATGGAATTTTGTTTAAATTTTGCTTTTTGTGGTTTTGACCACCCACCTGCTTACCAGACTGGCTCCCAGTGCAAATTCTGACAGAATCAACACGTTCCACCAAAATGTCACTGTCCAGTGGAAAGTGGCTCCACTGGAAATACTCTGTCTAGCTGTATATCCTGTCATTGCTTTTTTAAGCTGTATAGGTACCGGAGGGGAGCTTGGCTTTGAGAATGAGAACTCAGTATGGTCTGCTAGTGCACATAATTTTTAAGTTTCTATTTCAAAAGGGAAGTTACTAATGTGCATCCCAGGTTTCCAAGAGCAAAAAAAGCATATCTGTTTCATTGTTGTACCTCTGCTGGTGGAGGAAGAGGGGGGAAATGTGGGAGAAATAGGACAAGACAGACACACATTCATTTAAATAATGGGAGAGGAAATTCACAGAACCGAATTTGTGGGCCCCCCCAAAGGACTTATAGCTCCATAGTTTGTTCTCCCAACTCCAAATGTCCTAGACTTTGTCATATTTATTGTAAGTTTGATGAACAAGTGCTAGCTCTTTGCTGGTGGGCTGGTCAAGTCTTAAGTATTGAATAACCTTGTAACTGGCTCCTACCTCAAGTTCTTCCCCCACGAACCTGGTGCCTTGCGTGTTGGGAGAGCAACACCATGACATCTTCCCTGTTTGTGATCCCAGGCAAAATTATCTCTTTTTTTCCTACACTTTGCATCCTCATGGTGCAGCTCTGGAAGGATTTTGTTGTTGCAGCCTGTGACCAGGTTCTTAAAATGTCACCGTTTCTTCAGGAACAATCAGGGCAGGATGCTGACATGACCAGGATGGGACAACAGTGATGGATGAGGACAGTGGTGGGGATAAAACAAACCTAGGGGAAGGAATGGGATTGGCATCATCCTGAAAACAGTTGGTTTTTAGCCAGGAGACATGCATGGGTAGTGGGAGACCAAGCACAAGGAGGTCTGGAAATATGGATCAGGAACATTTGCAAATGGGAAGGAGTGGAGAGGGTTGGAGCAAGAGGGAGTCTGGAGTCCTGCAGACTGAAAAATGCTGGAGGAGTGGGGTTGAAAAACTCAGCAGAAGAGAATTGGGTGGGAAGATGATGAGGGTTTGTGGTGAGATAACACAGGACAATTTGCTATCACCCAACATCTCACCATGTGAGACTCTTCATTCCTTTCACTGTGCTTAATTCTCTTATAATTAAATGTCAAATCCAGTTGGTCTGCTTGATCTTAAATGTGCCAAAGTCGCTGATCAGGCCTGATGCATCCTAGGGCAGGGGAGAGGCTGTGGCCCAGTGTGCCCCCCACTATGTGGCTTGTCAAGGCAGATGTTCTTCACCACGTAACTCCACGCAGCTGTGCCCGGTCCTGGGGAAAGTTGCACTACTGTATGTGAAACTAGAGGGAGAAAAAGTATCCAGCTACAGAGAGGGTCACATTATTTTGACTTGAGAGCTTAGATGTCTACACCCTTGCCTCTGAAAGCAATCCAGGATCTGTGAGTTCACTTGCACATGTAGATGTTTGGCAGATGCATCAGAGAAAAAAATATCTGACTCTGCTATACATCATTAATAGGTTAGTTTATCTAAGGTAAGGGACATAATACTGGCTAAGAAAGCCTTTTTCTGCTGTATCAGTTCTTTGAAACTGATTTGGAAGCAGTTCAGTTTTTCATTCAGATTCAGTGTTCATTTCCAATAAACTTATTTTCAGTACCTCTTATATTTATGCTTCTTTCAGCCTGTTTTCCGTCCATTTGGCAATCTGCATGTGCAACTCTAGCTGTTAGCTGTTGGGCCTGGGTGCTGCAATGGGAACTGGCTGAGAGCTTAAATTATGTTTGAGAGCTTGATCCCACTTGAATAAAATCAAAGAGAACTTTCCATTAACTTTAACATGAACAGCAGAGAAATCAGAGATGAGGAATATTTTACTGCTTAAAAATATCCAGGAAGTTCCACAGCCCTGAACTTCAGTAGATGTATACAGCCAGAATGAGAAGATGGCCTATAAGACTGATATATCAGAATTCAGGCTTTAAAATTAAATTAGTAGATATATTTACCATCAGAGGGGCAAAATCTACTCTTACAGACGTACTCCTCCTTGCAAGTCTCTAGCACTCAAATTCTGCATTATCTATATGAACCAACTACAATTTGTTATAGTTTGTCTTCTTATAATTTGCTTTCTCACAGTTCTAGAACTTCTCAGGTGCCATCTCCAAAAGTGGCATTTCTGCACAGATAACGGAGGTGTTCAGAGAAAATAGCCTCTTTGTACTAATGGAACAAGTCAGAGACATCCTAAAAGACAGTCTCGTGCAACGCTGGTTTGAAGTGTCCTGCTGATTTGCACAAAACCCCCTTTGTTGATTCCCCTTGGGTTTTTTTGGTGGGGTTTTTTTTTTTTTTTGACCTTCAGCTGTGATCTCCCTGGAGTCAGAGACCCTCTCCTCTTAATTGTATGGAAACTCTTTAGCCCAAGAGGAAAGCTACTATGAGCAAAGGACAATTTTGAAACTTTGGGAAGCTGCAAATATTGGGTGGTGAGACCTTTCCCTGTGGTGATGTGTGCTTTCTCACACAAATGGTCCCCCCAAAAGCTGGCTGGACTCTTGCTGAGAATAAATGCTTACCATTGAAAATAAAAGCTGCAATCTAGTCCTTAAAAGCTTTACTGTTAGCCAGACAGACAACAATTCATTTGTACTTGATTTTTCATTAACTCCTTTTTTGCTGTTTAAGGGAATCTTCCCAGGGCTTTTTCTAGTTGTATTAACCCTAAGATCTTTATCTTCCATGTGCTTTTCCTCTGTATGAAGGCAAAAAGTGAAACCACATGAAACCGAGCAAGGCATGAGAAAACATGAAATTTCTGGTGAAGTGTTTTGGCATAACTACATAACAATTACATACTATTTTCATTAACTTGAACAAACAAACCCAATAGATTATTAAAAAACAAAACGAAGAAGCAAGTACAGATGCGGTGGAACTTTACTCTTTGACAATGCAGAGGACAGATTCGCCAGCTTGTTTACTGCTTCTCTTGACGAAGGAGAAGAGCTAACCCAAAAGCCATAGGCAGGATCTACAGCAAAGAATGTGAGGGGAGATCCCAGTCCATCTAGGTCTCACTGGTGCCAGTAAACTGGCAAGATCCACAGCACTGTTAAGGGTTCAGCATTTGCAACCGTTCAACTGACTTCTAGTTAAGCTCGACGATGGTACAGGTGACGGATGCTCAGCAGAGCACTGGGCTGTCTTCTGAAGCGACAGGAATGTATTCCTCATTTATCCTCCCACGAGCATGGACTAATGATTAGTCTAGAGTGTTATAATATCTTTTCTTTCAGAAAATACATAGTTGCTTAACAACACAAGAATTATTTTGCTGTCATACAGCACATGAGTGTATGCTCTGTGCAGTACTTGGAGGAAGAAACTCACCTGAGCAACTGATCAGTCCGAGCATTCTCCACTGCTGCTTGAGTTATGTAGGTGGTGCCACAAAAACCACTGCCACACAAACATTCTGCCTCAACCATAAGCAAGCTAGCTTGGACGGTAGAAGCAGTAAAGCCCAATTCGTATGGCAGTCCAGGAAGACTATTTTACCGAACTTCTGAGGATAAATTTATCTTGAGGAAAAACTGTAGGCTGATTTATTTTGTAAAGAGCTCTGTCCTGTGCTGCCTGTGCTTGTTAACATGCAGCTTGCCCATGCCACTTCTTTGAAGGACCACACTGTGGGACACAGACATATCCTAAATGTGTGTCTAAGACCAGTTCCTTCTCTGGAGAAGGGATATGGCAAACAGGAGGTAGGAGAAAGAAGCAGCAGCAGCTCCACACAGCTCTGACCCAAAGTCACAAAAGGAGAGGAACCAGGAAGAAGGAGAATCAGGATCTAAAAGCTGTTTAGATGCAGGTTAATGTGCCAAGAAAATGAAAATCAGACTGTTCAGAGATGGATGCCACATAGTTGTGGATGAGGGAAGAAAAGGACCACTCAGGGTTATAGCTCCTCAGCTGTTATATAAGGGGGAATAAACCCACCTCAGTTCTCCCAGTAAATCCACCTCGGAGCTTTTAAATGCATTTATTTATGCATGTTCAGAATACTGGGTCTCATGAGACAATTAAAAAAGACTGATGGAGCTTTTCTAAAAACCCAAGAGCTATTTCAAATATGAAAGAACAAAGAGTAGGCTGGGATTCAGGGATCTCACAGAGTAAGAAAGCATTCGTGGTGAAGGAAGCGCGAGTGGGCTGTGTTTCCTACATTAAAGCAGATTGGTTGTGAAAGCATGATGGGTTTTGTGCATTTTTTATTCCTTCTCATGTGAACTTGTACATCTGTTAGACGTTTGTGTACTAGTTTATAAGTAGTGGAGCTATTTAAGCTACGAAGACATACAAATACCTCAAAGGGAATAAGTATGTTAACATGTACAGCTGTTACGAAACTGGCATTTCCTGTGCTAGGCCAAAAAATTATTATACTTGTGGCATTTCCACTAATTCAGAATGAATATAAATGTTGAAAATGTTATTTGATTTCTCATACAATGAAGATCAGATCTGTAAAGTTTCTTTTTTTCCCTTTTAAATGGAGATGGTGTTAAGCCTTCCACCACATTCATTCCAGCGGTTCCTCCCAAGCTAAATCTTACCTCTTGTGGAATAGCCTGATTTGATCTAATTGCGAGGAGTAATTTCCCATTCTTATACATGGAGGTATTTTGGAAGAGACGTTTGTTTATGTTTTAAATGCATTCCTGCTGTTCCAGCTCATGTTTTGTTTTCCCTAAGAGAAAAGAAAAATTACTAGGAAATGGGTAAGAATTGCATTATTCCCATCAATACTCTTTCTTTCTGTTCTTTAGTTAATTAACTATGTCACAGAGCTTGGTGACACTTTACAAGTTGCTGAAGTGTGTTGACCATTGTGAAGGAAAAAAGTCTGACAACAGAAGACAGCAGCAAAGTGATTAAGGCATGAGGATGAGAGGCAGAATAAAGACATGAGCAAATTTAATCACCAAATTCCATCACAGTGAGTCCTCTGCCCTCTCCTATCTAACCCAAAGAGTATGTACTTTGCTCAGTAAACCTTAAGAAAGCCTTGCAATACTGTAAGAGAGTAAGAGAGAATGTGACTTAGGCTCCTGAGAAGAGCTTTTGGGCTGTGAATCCCAGCCATGCAGGCAGGATCCCCATGCCAGAGATCCCCATCTTGTCCTTGCAGGATGATGTCCTGCCTCATGCTCCACTCAGAGTACAGCTGACTGGGATCCCAACCTTGGGTTCACCCCAGTACCTAACATGGCAGTGCTGAGCATCATGATGCTCAGCCACTTGATGTACTTGTCTTAAATCAAATGGAAATAGAAAACCTCTTCATGCAGGTGAGATTCAGAGGCAAATGTAGGAAGATCAGCCCAGGGCTTACAAGCCTTATCAGGACTTGCACTGGCTGCAGTGGTCTCCCATCCCAAAGGGAGAGCCTGTCATCTGGTTATATGGATGTGCAGAGAAGCTTATCCCAACTTGCTGAAGATTTTCATGTCTCAGCATTTGTTTTGTCACCAATTCAAGACTTCCAAAGGAAAGCCCTGCACTCCACAGCAGCCCAGCTGCCCAGGTCTGCCCGGTATCTGTGCCTGTCCAGGCTGCCTTCCTTATTAATGGGAACACACTTCTGCAGAGGGGTTTGGCACATCTGAGGTTAAGATGGATCTGGGCTGCGCAGCTGCCAGGTTCCCACAGCCATGCCTTTCCTTCAGCCACTGTTCCTAACAGCTGGTAGGGAATGGGCAGCAGAGACCTCAGGCCACAGGGTAATTGGCCCCTGCCAAGCAAGTTGGAAGAAAGCTAGACATCTTGTGATGGAAATTTTTCTCCTTCCCATCCATTCTCCGGCAAAGTCAGACCATCCATGCAGAAAGTTTTGATTGTGACTAGTCCTTGAAGAAATATGCCATTGAGTAATTTCTGATATGGCTTTATTAGCACTTGTTGTCCTGAAACATAGCCTTTTGAATGCTAATGACTATATAGACTTATAAGTCAGAAGTGGCCAGTGGGAGTGGAGAACTTAACTGTCTGAGCTTACATTTATGTCTTGTACTTGTAACTCAAATAAGATTTTGTGAGCCCCTTTTCTTAATATTTGTCTGCTTATACCATCTCCCATTTCCAGCTGCAGACTAGAAGATACCTGGAAATATACAGAGGCTCATCTTAACCAAAAAAGATACATCAGAAAGAAACTGGATTAATGCTGAGAAGGGGAGGTTCATTTTTCAAAAGATACTTGTGCTTGTCACAGTGGAATTAAGAAATCTTATTCCTCTCACTTGATATATGGCAAGTTCCTACTCCCATACATCTGTCCAGATACATGCCTAAGCAGCACATTTTCAAAGTGTCCTTAAGAGTGGCTCATCTTTTGTGCACAAGTTACAGGATGATAAAGTCTCTGTAATAATCATTTATTGTTTCCAATTTCCATCTGTATCCGGGTGTAATGTTCACAGATTTAAAAAGCTGGAACAGGCAGGTATTGGCTAAGTAGCCCACCTGGCTCCACTTATCCCCCTTTCAAATTAGAGGCAATGTAACCCAAAACCTCTATCTTCTGCTTTTTAACATTTCACACAAACTCATTTGGGAAATTTATTGTGGCTTTAAAAAGATCTGACTTTTTTATTTGGTGCGTCACACTGCAAGAACAGTACAGTACCTGTTAGCCAGATGGTACAGGAATAACAGGCCAAAAGGTACCAGATTTCTTATTTAGAGTCTGCTGTGAAACATGCATATCGGATTCAGGTGATATTAATGAAAAAATAATGCTGGAAAAGTTACAAGCCATTATTCCATGCAGAAATGGCATTTTTTTCCCCTTTTACAAGCACACTCAAGTTAAATAAGCTTTGAACTTTCAGATCTTTCTGTTTGCGGGGGTTTGCATATAATAGTCATGTAGCCAATATGACGACAAGTTTGGAAGAGGCCCAGGTATTTTTAATCAGTGAGACCATGCTGCAATGTATGAAACAGATTTAAACTGCTTTTGCCTTTAACGTGACCAAATTTTTTTCTAACAATATAAAATTGATGTAACCAACTGACCAAATTCCATGAAAATTTACTGCTCCTTAACAGGCTAGGCTGCATTATAACCTTAATTGTCAGCCCTAATATGATCTTGTGAGAGTTTTATGAAAATCAATTTAGTTTTAGAGACCATAAATGGCGTGGCAGCTCTGTCAGCGTGAGCACTATCAAACCACTTTACTGTCACATCAAAATTAATATCCAGTGTTCTTTCTTGTTGGTATTAAACCAGAGCAGATGTTTGCTTTGAGTTTGTAAACCCCTGGTAACAGTGACAAACAGGATGAAAGTTATAGGAGAAAACAACCCCAGTGCCGGCACTTGGAGCCAGTTGGTCCCTACCCTGCTCTGCTCCCCGCTGGGCACGGATAAGCCATCCCTCCCATGGGGTGGTTTGCTTGCTTGTTTGGTTGTTTGTTTGGAGGGAATTGGGTTAGAGTAGCTCAACTTCAAATGAAAAACACATCCTAATCTAGTGGGACCTGCACTGGAAATAATGCATCAGACTGTCCTGGACCTTTCTGAGTCTCCATCTGCGCTCAAGTTTGGCTGCTGGATCTGTGCTTCAATTAGGAGTTTCCAGACTTGTTGACACAGTCATGCCAGCAGAGCCCTACTGTAGACAGGATCTGCTGGGAAACAGCTTCTTTTGGTCATCTTGTGTTGTTCCTTTGGGGAACACTGTCTGCTTTTCTTCTTACAAGTACTTATTCCTTTGGACATGCTGTCAGATCCTTCACCACAGTTCTCCATGTCCTCACCCCCTCTGACTTTTTGCCTCTTCACAACCACGGTGGCAATCACAAGTGACATGGTGGGATGCATGGGGTCACATCTTCTAATCACAGGGCCACTCTGAAGCCAAGTTACAAGGTTTCCTGCCATGATTACGGGGTCAGTGAGAAGAGGTGATGAAGGTGCTGGGAAATTTAAAACTAAGAGGAATCTTTAGGTAGACCTGCTCCAAGATTTGATCATCTTTCATGTCCCCCTCTCTCAAATAAGCCAGCACACCATTCCATGTGCCAGTATGTCAGTATTTCCAAACGAATGGCACCATTTCTTTCTTCCTTCCTCCTAAGGAGAAGTATCGCCAACAGGAACCTGATTCAGTCCCCTCAAAGCCTCCTGCCACTGGAACTTCCAGCCTCTTCATGGGCAGGTCCTCCTCACTGTGGGGGCTGACCAGCCCATCTCAGGCCTGCCTGCCTTTCTTTCTTTCTCTCTCTTTCTCTTTCTCTTTCTCTCTTTCTCTTTCTCTTTCTCTTTCTCTCTTTCTCTTTCTCTTTCTCTTTCTCTTTTTCTCTTTCTCTTTCTCTTTCTCTTTCTCTTTCTCTTTCTCTTTCTCTTTCTCTTTCTCTTTCTCTTTCTCTTTCTCTTTCTCTTTCTCTCTTCCTTCCTTTTCTTTTTTCTTTTCTTTTCTTTTCTTTTCTTTTCTTTTCTTTTCTTTTCTTTTCTTTTCTTTTCTTTTCTTTTCTTTTCTTTTCTTTTCTTTTCTTTTCTTTTCTTTTCTTTTCTTTTTTCTTTTCTTTTCTGGGGAGTAAAATCCCTGCAGATCTTGCTTATTGGTGTTCAGCAATATTCACCTCCTAGGTGAATTCACCACCTAGGGAGCAGGCAGTTGCAAGTGAGACCCACACATATGAAAGACCTTGGGGTTTTTAGGGTTATCATAACATATATAAAATTAAATTAATGCATAAAGCTTCCCAATACCTCACTTAATAAAAAAGTTAACTCTAGTCATGGCAGAGATGTAAAATAACTGCAAAACCTAATCACAGCAGGAGGAAGTATACAACACTCCATCTCAGCTACTATTAATGTCTGTGTAGGATGTGCTCACTACATAATGTGGAGAATGGTAATTCCTATAATTTTCCTGTTTTGTAGTAGCATCATAGTTTGCCTGATTTGTGAGATGAGATAATGAGCTGAGGTTTTAAAGTAATATAGGAAACTGTTAGTTTCAATAAGGACAGAAGTATATCTTTGTTGTGAATTTACAGTGTTTTCCAAATTTAAGACAGACCACTTTAAACATGACCACGTTAAAAACAAAGATGAAAAAAAAGGTCCCTTTCTAACTTTAAAATAATATTGACATAATTTTCTTAGTATTTCAGGTTATTTTGAGAAGTCCTTCAAAGAAAGGCTGTCAAAGTGTTCTTAATAAAGTGTAAAATGGCTCATGTGTTAACTTTCTTTGCATTTCATTACAAATTTAAAAAAGAAAAAAGACAAAATAAAGATAAACCATTTGTCCAAAGGAAATTTAGCTTAAGTGCATTTTTTTTCCCCAGAAAAATGGTTAATTGGCGTAAACCTGTGAACGTTTTTTGATTTTCCATGGTTTGATGAAAATTAGGCATATTCCATTAAACTCATATGATGAATGTGCAAAATCATACAAAACATAAAGGTAAAACATATCTGAACAGGTTTTCTGCATAAGATTTAAACTGCACACGGCTTCAGTCAGAAGACTTGGAAGGCAGCTTAATTTCTTTGAGCTATGAGACAGAAGGCCAAAGCCCTCAGCAGAAGTAAATTGGTATTGCTCCACCAAACACAGTGGAGCCATGCTAATGGCAAAGGAATCATGCTGATTGACATCAGATGAGGATTTGGCCCTGTTTCGTCTCCCGGGTGAATGAGATTTTCTGTTAAAGAGAACTTTATTGTTCCATAAATGGCACAGCACTGTCACACTAAACACTAACTCGCTTTTTAAAACTGTTGATTCCCAAAGATTCCTTAATCTAAACCAGGATATATAGGACAAAACAGTTTTCCATTTCCTAAGATCATGATTTGGTGCTCTTTGTTGCTACTCTGAGCTTGCACAATTTCACTGTATCTGCTTGAACATGGACTCCTGCTGGTGAACATTTTCTGGCCACCAGACTGATAGTCTTCAATTTTTGTTAGAAAAAACCCCCACATTCCTAAAAAATTGACACTTGCTGTTTTAGCAGTTTAAGTGTTTACAATTAACGAGTGCCATTCTTTGCAGAATTCTGCATTTTCAGAAAAGAATAACACCATGTGGTTTAAAAATCTGTGAAATGATGCTGTTTTCTTGTTAGTTCACTGTCGTTCTGCAAATCCATCTCATCTGCTACCACCTCACATGCCCCCCCGACTCCCAGACTCTTAGTTGTGCTCTCTAGCATTTGCAAAAACATACAGAAAAATCAAAATAACAAATTATAAGGTGACCGTGAAAGCTTATTTTCCATGCACAGTGCTAATCCGTACTCCAGCGGGGTGGACATTGGCTGCAGGCAAATGCTAAGCTTTGAAGCGTAGCTCAGTTGCTGAGCTGTACCTTGTGCCTGACAGTAGGCTGCTGGCATGGAGGTCACTGTAACCCGTATCTCTAGTGACAACGTGCACATTTTGCAGTGCATCTGGGCCCTAAAAATTGTATATCCTTGTTGGAATTTGTCACACTCTAGGCTACAGGCACTCCCGAACTCTGCAAAGTGTGCAGGAACACCTTTAAATTGGTTAGAGTAATAAGACACATGCCACATACAAGATATATGCAAGACGTATACCCTGGAGAACCAATGGAAAGTAAAAGCCTGGAGTCACTAATTTTCCACGTGTCCTACAGCTATAATGCTGAAGAAAACTGTCCTTGGCATATGGACAAGCCTCAGGACAACTTAGGAACATTAATTAAGGTAGCCCTTGCTGCCTTCCTTTCTTCTATCACCTCAGTTTCAAACTGCCCAGCATTTTCCATGCCAACACAATTTTGCTCCCAGGTGCATGACAAAGTCTCCAAATAGAAAGCGTAGCTTAACTGCACTTTGCAGCCTTAAAATATTTTGGTTATTCCTTTGCCTGCAGCCTTCTTTCCTTTCTGGTGCCTACAAAATTAATTTAGTCATAATGCCTGTGGCTTTGCTGATTCCCAGGCACATCTTTATGCAATGCAAACAGGTCACTTAGTCCACAAGATCCACAAGAGCATTTGTCAGCTTTTCAGTCTCACAGTTGGGTCAACTGCTTCCGAACGCACACTATATACTGAGCTCTTATTTCCAGCGTGGTGTGAAGTCAACGTAGCCCCATTAGCATTCCTAACAGTACATTACCTGGATATCTAAGTCATAGCAGAGTTTTGACACAATCATTCTTTTCCAGCATAAAGCAAATTTTTCTAGACTTCTCTTTTTCCTATCTAAGCAGTTTGTTGCAATAACCCAGATGAGTAATAAAAAAATCCTTTTCTAGTGACCAAGAGAGTGAATTAAGAGTCTTAAAATAAATTGTCTCGCTTTTGCTCTGCTAAGCTGAGGGGAAATCTGTGCAGGGCTGCTGGATATAATGCAGGACCCAAGGGATACAGATGGTTTCATCAAGCAGCAGCTGAAGCCCAGGCAGAAGACCTTGGCAGTCTAAAACGCACTAAATGATTCATTAGGTGACTGAATCTCACTTAATCTATCCAATCTTAATTTGATAAATAAATCCACTGAAGTCCAGAACAGATCAGGATACCTCTATATTTTCTGTTTGGAGATATTAGCACGTTTGTGATGTGATGGTCATGGACAGTAGTATGTAGTAGTATACAAACTGTGTTCCCTTGTGAAATATTCTCTGAATATTCAGTCTGGAGGCTTGCATTTCTTGAGTAAATGCCAGTATTCATTTTTGTTTTCATATCTTTGTATATATTTTTCATTTCTGCCTACATAGTTCCAGGCCCTCTAACACATTGCTGTTCAAGCAATAGCCATCAGACAATAGGCATAAATTCAAAGCACGGGTCAGCAAGAACAGAAAGTTTACACCAACTGTATCACTTATCGTCTCAAGCTTCAGGAAGGGCTGGCATATGACCAGAAATACATCAAGTGTCTGTCTTGGAAGATACAAAACCAACTCCACCTGCTCACAAATTTCTCCACACCAGCATGAAATCCATGGCAGTTGTTCTTTTTATATAACATTGTTGTGGTTATTGCGGTTAGGGCCATGCATTATTAAAATTGACTTGCGTTATTAACATCAACTTACCGTTGCTGCTATCCAAAAAAAATCAGTCTTTCAAGAATATTTGAAGCAGAGCCAATTTCAGCTCTGAAAAAACTGCTCTTGAAGTCTTTTCTCCACAACTTTTTGCATCTGTAGCACATCTCTAATGCTAAAGCCATAGGCAATTTTTTTTCTCAGATGGTTTGTATATTTCTTTGTATATATACTTAAAAAACTATGTTCAAACACGTTCACTACACTGTACTCCAGAATGGACCCTTTATTCTATTGATTCAAAATCTTTTTCCACTAGCTGAAAGACTGAGAAATAATAATACAAAAAAGGTAATAACAGGACGTTCCCCATATCACAGTAAGAGTCCGTGCATAGTATGAGAGCAGTATCTTAAGCCACAGGGAGAAGGTAATTCATCGTAATTGTTTGTGCTATGGCATTAAGTGTGTCAGAGGTAGCACATCTGTATCCTTTGTACCACAATCACAGTACCCAAAACCATATCTGACAGACAATTTCCTGTATTTAATGCGATGAACTCTTTGAGAATCTGGAATGTCTCTTAGAGCAGAGGACATTTTTTAAATCCAACCACTATAAAACAAGTCCTCATTTCCTTCCCCTTTCAGCACACTCTGTTGTATTCAGTAGTCTGTAATTTCTCATTTGTGCTGACAAACACTCCAGTCCTTGATCAATTTGCACGAGGCTCCAGGGATCCATCATGCTTCCCATCACGTTGGCTTGTAAACTTCTGCCTTGTTGCTCCAATCACATTCCGGTTCATATAATTCATGTTCTGGCTTCCTGAAATCCTCTCCCAGTTGCAAATAGGTATGTCTCTCTCATTCACTTCCTTTTCTGATGTTCTGAGCCTTGTTGCCACATAGTCCTTAGTCCCCACCTCATCTGTTTGCCTGTCTATAAACATATATGGAAGTGTAATAGCCCGGGTATCACGGCGGCATGCTCCCAATTTCTTTGCTACAGGAATGGGAGAAGTGATTGCAATGCGCTTCCTACACAATAATACACTGCTGGTATATTTCTTTGGTATATGCATTACTGTACTATTCACACAATTATTATAAATTTTTTATTTAAAAATTTCCTCAGTCACAGCTTTGCTTGAAAGAGTCTATTTTAACCCTATGCCAGAGGATCTCAACAGTATTTACAGCAGTAGGCACTTGTCTAGGCAGGGAACAGAAGAAATAATGGGAGGCCGTGATGAACAGCCAGCATTCATTTCTATGGCTCCACTTCCTAATGTTTGTTACTCTTAATATACTACTAATCAATGACACAGATATTAAACCTGAATCAAAGATAGTTTTGACATACATTTCTTAACAAAACTCAATACATTCTAAAAGTTTTTTAACAGAGAAAATACTTAAGTACATTCAATTCCTTTCTCATCCCCAACAGAATGAAATCTACAAAAGGTCTTTCCTGGTCTGAATGAACTGTAATAATAAAGAACTTAATGTCAAGATGAGTAATGAGAGATTTAATGGCTCAGAGCATAGCAGTTGCTTTAATCCATTAATATAATGAAATGGAGTTTAGGAAACATTTGTATTACAGTGAAGTAATATATTCAGCTGAAACTTTAGCAAGAAAATGCATGACAGCAACAAAATAATCAGTATTCATTTATCAACCTGGGTTTCACTGATCTAACAAATCTCTTAGATAACAAATACCACAAAAGCACAGTTTGAAATAGCTTAGGAACACATTATGTTCATTGAATAGCAGATGTGAAACTACTGACACTTCGGGCCTTTTAATATATCCGTGGAACCCACTCCGCTAATTGACCTCCTTAGGTTAGCAAGATCACAGACTTCCAGTGTAAAGAGCTGGTAGGCTGAAATGCCTTGAGACTGTTTTATGGAGCTATCTGAGGGCGCACTTGGGTTTGTCCATATTTGATGCCTGTTCTTCTTATCAGTTTCTTCCATAGTCTTGTGTGTGCAAGTCTATTAGCGCAGTTTAGTTCAGTTTTAATGAAAAAATGGGACCAATAGTCTTTTCCAGTCTCACACGGGTTAATGCAGATTAAGAAGCTGGAGTCTCTCTGATGAATTATACTAGCTGAATTTGACATCCTCACAGATTAAGAAAGAAGAGTATTATATGTCTCTTATCCCTCTTGCTTCCCAAGGACCTCTCTTGCTTCTTCATGCCTTTTCCACTTCTCTGATTCCTGTCTTTTAAGGAATTCTGGACTGCTTGAGCAAATTTTTTAAAATCTAGGGGTAAGGGGATATTGCTGTGGATACTTGTTATCCTTTACAAGGAAAAAGAATTTGTAAGTGGATTTGAGACAGAAAGGGAGAGACATGATTTTCGCATTCCTCTGCAGCGTCCAAGTTCAGATAGATAAAGGATTGAACCCTATCACGTCGTGAATGACATCACCCCTCTACCTCCCCAAGAAATCCAAGCAGGCTCCCATTTTGCAAAATACACTAAGGGTCATCTTTCAGTTCAAAAAAGGAAGACTTGAAAAGAATAAAAAGCAATTTAATCCAAACCACTGCACAAAAAGAGAGCCCTTCAGTGAAAGGATGATAATATTGCTATTGACAGGGGTGGAGAGAAAACCTGCCAGTATTCTCAATATATAATTATCAAGAATAATCAAATTACCATGGATAAAGCCAAAAGAGATCCAAGCCTCCCTTTGGTCCCTGAATGAAGTCCTAATGAAACATTTCCCCAGGTCGGCACAGCCCGGTTCTCTCCTGGAGGAGCAATGTCCACGAAGCCTGCCCAGCTTGAACCTTTGCAGGGGAAGATTTTGGTTCTGGCCTGGAGCAGCATTAGATATTTGCTCCATAACTGGTTGACCCAAACTACCCAAAGTCAAATATCCCATCAGTTAAGGAGGGTTGAATCCAGCCTAAATCATCTGAGTTTCTCCCATACCAGAAACCCTTTTAGCTAAGCATTTAGGACAGGTCTTACAGCAGAGCCAAAGAACTGGCTTTTAATTTTGTGGTTTCAATCATATTTCAGAATTTAAATTGATAATCCTCCATTTAATTTAAAAAAAAAACCCTGCTGCCTCACTTAATCCTGTCTCTAAACATACTTGGGCCATAACTGCTGTGCCCTTGTGCCCTTCTGAGAGTGAAACCCAGCAGTTCCAGCTCTTCAGGCTTATTCTCCAGGCATCCTCAGGGGTCACATGCAACCAGCAGAACTCTCTTTTGGGGTACCCTTTGGCTACTAGCTCCGCTCTGATGAGCCCCAGCTGCGACACCGGCTTCTTAGGGGCGCTGCCAGCCAGCCAAATTTGGGGCAGATTCGGCATTGTGTGAAGAACAGGTTGAACCGGCTTGCAATGAGACAGCCAGGACACAAAGGTGGACTGGGGCCAAATTCCCCTCACGCTGAGCTGAGTGCAGCAAACACTTGGATCTTGATAAGTTCAATATCTTTATTCCTTTTTGTTTCAGATTAACCTGTCCTGTTTTACTTTGCTCTTCTTTCACTTTTTAAAATCAGATTTCATTTTTGTTCACCTATCTGCCTCTGTCTTTTTCTTTGTTATTTTTTGTTTCCAATAACAGACTCATTAACACTCCCTTCATTGTTTACGGCATTCCTGACATTGCTTTACTGACTCATATTTTACCATAAACTATAACTTCTTTCTTTTTCTATTCATGATGTATTTTTCTCCCAAATGCAATACTTTCTGAGAACACATTCCCCTGAAATTCCTTAAATGATGTCACAAATCATTCTTTGGAGATAGTTTGACCCAGATGTGATGTCTTATCTGCTGCCATTAAATAGTTATTTGGCTTTGACATGTTAAATCACTGCTTTGTGTTAATTTGACTTGGTTTTACGTTGTGATTCAGCTGCCCTAGCAAAAGCAGGGATGCATCGTCTTTCTCTTGGTCTCTAACACTTTTCTGGTATTATTTAAGATTATAATGATATTTGCTTTTTCTCCCTTTGTCATTCCAATGCACTAAAGTCTTGGCCATTTGTCTTTCCACTGTATGCTTGATTTTTCTGGATAACATTGAAAGGAACATAACCTTGGATGAGATTGTTGTGAAGAAAAAAAAAACAAAACCGAAACCCTTCCCCAACACCCCACAAAAGAAAACCCTTATGGTTTTATTGTTCTGTTGAGGATTTATTGTCAAATTCCATTTTGTTGATTCCAGACATCATGATTAAAATGTGGATGTGGGCTCAGAAAAATGTCCCATTGTTATTTTGAGTTAACTGCTAACTCAAAATATTCTCTGATAAGAATGCCATGAATGAGTGGTGCTGGAATCTCTGTTACAACATCATAGCTCTGAGAGGGACATTCCCGCACAGCAGATGAATCTCACTCTACCAGCCCAGAGAACAAGCAGGGTTCATTTCCTAGCAGGCATTATGACTGGGCAAAAAGGTCAATGAATCAATAAATAATCACTGCACCCTCATAGAATATTATACTAATGCTCTTTCCCTGACTGACCACTGCTTCTATTGATCTTAACAAGTTCAGTATGGTTGGATGGGATTCATTCACTCCAACTTCACTATCTGTAATGCAAATAGCACATCTAACCTCTTTGGACATCTATTTTAGAATGACGTGGCTCGAATCCTAGATGTGCTTATTTCTCTCCATTGATTATAAGGGGAGTCCAAACAAGTAGTTCGGATATGGCAAAGGGGATGAACTAGATCTTTAACAGTCGCTTCCAACCCAAACGATTCCATGATTCTATGATGTGAATTTTAGTGTTTTGCATGTGGCCAGATGAATCACATCCAGACAGATTTCTCTTCGTTTTATGCTTGGTACTTTGCTGTTTCCACTGAAAAATTGAGGAAAAATCTTCAGGAGACTACAAAACATTACAAGTTAGTACGTTTTGCAATATCAAAGGCAATGGACATGTTTTAGAGGCAAACCCACTTTAGTGGCAAGTTGGTAATATTCTGAATGACTTCATTGATTCAAACCCTTTTAAACAGTCATGGTAGCATATAATCACAGTACTTCAGTTTTATTTCCTAGAGCTTTAGGAAATAAAGACAAATTGCCTAAATAAACAGAGGAACTATTCACCTTAGCTCCGGATGAAACTCTTGTGTCCAAGCTCCTCACTGAAGACAACGTTTTGCTGCTGATTTTGATAGCACCACAGTTCAACAAAAAGTCTAATGTATCATACCTTATTATTTTGATGCAAGAGGAGGATATTTTGAGGGCTATATCCAAAACCAGGCTGCAGACAACCAAAACTTAGATGTATTAACACCTTGCTTTTATACATCTGTCTCCTCCAGAGTAGCATACAGGACAAGACTGGTGTTCAAACCTGCATGAACTGTGCCAGTCTTGTGTCAATGCTTATCACAAATCCATAGCAATAATGCTCAAGTTTACAGCTGCCTGAAACTAGCTACTTCTGGCAGCAAGGGTGAGCTATAATTTCCCCTCCATGTCCATCCTTTAGGCATCCATAGCTCTAAGCCCCTGCTCTGTGGGAGACCCTCTGGTCCTTTGTTCAAAGAGGAGAACATTCCTTCTCATGGGAAGGAGGAGGAGGAAGAGGAAGATGCAATTCTCACTGTGTTTTGCCTTTCTACTTCCAATTTTTTTCTGTAGTGGCAATCCAAGTGTCCAGCTGCCATCCCATGATCTGGGTGATTCAGGCTCAGCGCCTAGCGTTTCAAATCATGGGTAAGATATGCAAGAAAAAAACAGTCTGGAGAGGAGGATGAACCAGAAGCCAGCGTTTGTCCCAGTGAGTACGGCTGGGTTATGGATTCATGCTTTTACTCTAGTCCAACAAAGTTTGAATTCTTCTGGCACAGTTTCTGAGGTTCAGCAGAGGGAAGGGCAAGTGCCAGAACTCTCTGGTAGCTAGATGACTTTCCTGAGAGATACACAAATTTCTGGAAACAGCTCTTGCTGCTTGGCCTAATGGTCCGAGTGCTAGGGAAAGGGCGGGAGACAGGACAGAAGCTTTTCCTCTGGATATGTTTTAAAAGAAAATGGCTGCTGCAGATTATTTCACCTGAACCCAGTCCTGTCAGCATAAGGCACAGGCAAAGGTCCCTGGTCAAGAAAAGCTTTTAATGTATTTATAAGCAAAAGTTGCATGGCTCTGTCAAGGTGGGAGCAGTCTGGGCATGCTCTGAGACGGTCGTGGGTACTTGAGAGATCTTGAAGGAGAAGGGCATGGTTCATGGTTTTCCCTTAAAAGCAGCTGTTTGAAGGTGTTTAAAGTTGCTTCTAAAGATGAAGATGGGGGTCCAGCTAGCCCCCAGTGCACAGCAGCGAGGCCACCAGCATGCTGTGGAAAACCTTAGCAGATCCTCGTGGGCATCATTAGACTTCTTCATACCCTTAAGAAATCTGCTCCCTTACGCCATTCACTTTCTGTGAGGGAGCCACCTGGGCTGGCAGCTCCCTGGGGGTTTGGACTACATGGGCTCTTCTGGGGTGGCAGGGCAGGGCCTGGCAGACGAGGCCTGTCCCACCACTCCAGCCAGGAGCAGGGCAGCCAGAGGGCACTGAGGCAACCCCAGCCCTGGGCATCGGGCACCTCCCTGGGGACGGGGTCAGGCTGAAGCCAGGCCAGGGCATGGGCTTATGGGTAGGCCCAGCTTGATGGGACCCCATGGCCAAGCAGTGAAAGGCTGTGGGGAGTCGTAGACTGCCACTGCTGTGGCATCGCTGGGGCAGGGGCTTATGGCCTCAGGTGGCTGACATGGGGTCCTGGGCCATGGGCAGGGTGGGAGGAGCCCCAGGGTGCTAGGCAGACACACTCAGAGCTGTCAGTGACTCAGGACCCCAACACTTGGAAGCACTGGTCAGTCCAAAGGCAGGTATGCTTTACATCGCTGACACTGCGCTGCCAGCCGTGCCCCCTGTTGTACACCCACTGCTGCGAATCCCACTGCTCACAGCCACTCTGGGTGAAGTCTCACCCACGTGACTTCTGTGTACATCTTGCCTCCACATGGGCTTGGATTCCACCCTTGATGCATATTTGCAAAGCACGTGCCACTAAATCCAACTCTCGTACGCAATCTAAGCATCATTTGGGCCTGAGAGCGACCATCTCAGCTGCCAGGATATCGATTTAACCATCACTGAAGAGAAATGTGGCTTTCCTGCTTGGATGAAAGACAGTGCCTGTGCTTCTCACAAGTAACCCCTGGCCATGTGTACCATATCGAGTGCCAAACTGACCTGTGACACTCATAATGAAAACACCCTGCCCCACAAGCAAAGCTCCCCAGAGCGGTCAGCCACTGTAAGATCGTTTGCAGCTGTTTGCAGTGACTGCTATGGGTGGCGTAACACCCATGTGGACACACTGCATGGCAAACTCAGAATCACACCATTACTTATATGCTGTCTTGAGACAAAATAAACTCCTCGGAAACATAAACAAAGACATTTATTGCAAATAAAAATTCACATTCACATCATTAAATCTTATGGAGAATAAGGAGGTCATTTGCAAATTGTGAAGCGTCCATGTGCACAGGGGCTGCCGTTTTCATCAGAACAGCTGCCTGGGACATGCATATATTTATCTGAATGTGCCAAGCAAAATATCCTTCTAGCTACAAAGGTTTTGATTTGGCTGGTGACATCGTTCTGACACTTCCACGGTTTCATTTTCTCTGGATCTGGCAGTAGAGGCTCATAGAAAACCCCAAACCAAGAATCTGGAAAACAAAGACATTTCTGGTATTACTTGGCAGTCCTGGATATCCCAAGATACAACCGATACACAGTGGGAACATTTTGTTTGCAATTGTCTTGGATTTACATGCAGGCTAAATCTGCTATGCAGAAGATCTTTTCCAATGTAATTCTTAAAGAACATGACTCTAGAATGTAGCCATTTTAATGAAATCAGTATGTACCGCAGGTAAGACTGCCGACATGATGGAAAGCTTTCATTTGTTTAAAAGACGGATTGCCTCTATGGATGGGGAACCCCATAACTCTGGGCATTTAAAATGCAGTTGTTCGCTGCAATGAGGTGGCAAATACTGAGAAGTTAAAAAAAATCAGACAAAAATTCAGTCTTTCATTTGTTAAGAAAATTGGAGAAGCTTTCTGATTTCATTGCATATTCTAAGGGTTGTTTCCCTTTGAAATCTCTTTTCTTTTCCACTGCCACTGTCTTTTATGTAAATATATGTGTAAAGGCATATACATGTATATGTATATCGGCATACATCTATACACATACCCCACTGTTTTGAGTGGTAAATGATAATGTAAAAAATATTTTATGTATGTATCAGTAACAGATTTTTGGATAGAAACACTGAGTCCTCTAAAGAAACTGTTTCTTGAAATATAAAATTCAGTAGGGTCACCTTCTGTAGTGGGAATTACTGAGTGAAATTCCATAGCCTGTGACAGAGAGCTGGTGAGATCAGAAGATCAGAAATCTTCCTTCTGGATTTAAAATTAATCAGTCTGTGAAGGTGTTTCACAAAAGTGCAAAGTATCCAACTGACACTTATGAAGCCGTGAACACCAAGATGTTTCATTTGTTTAAGGAAGAGACCGTGAAGAGCATACAGAACACAGGGGTATGGCTAAGACATGGGGATGAACTCACAGCTGGAGGAAGCCAACAAGGTTTCCCTGAATAGCATGCCCACGTTTGCACTTGCGTCCAACTGAAACTGGGCCCTTCTCCTCTGTATCTTTTCCACTAATAGGGTGAGCTGAAACTGCTAACAGCCCACAAGTGGCGTGATGGAGCAGGAGGAGAGGGGGATGGTAGGGAAGAGTACTTTTCATTGTCCATTTATTTTTATCTGGGGTTTTCCAGAGCAGAGGGATTTTCCAGAGCATATGGCCTTTGACATGCAATTACTTGAGAAGTCCTAATATATTTGGAAAGGCCAGATGTTTATCAAGCATAAATTGCCAGCTGACAATTTGTACCAGCTGAGGTTCATACTGTTTATTCATGTTGTTTTATAATCCTTTTATGATTGGGAGAGGCAGCCACCACAGAAAATGCCAACTGGAAAACAGGGAACAACAATGGCCGATGAACTAAAGGCTGCAACTCATGTAACTGCAGTAACTAGAGCAAAGTGACTTATAACCTGCCTTTGGGATACAGATGCAATTTTACAGTTCTATTATATTTTTAAAGTCCTTTTAATATTGGTGTATTTCACCTATTTTCCCCACAAAGACTACATGTAGGCAAGAGACCTGACCCTCCACATGCAGCATCTTAAATAACATGAAGCCTGTGCCGAGTAAGAAGTTCGTGGCCTGTAGTGTCTCAGTGCTGCAGCTGCGTAACTCTTCCCCGCTTACTATTATTTTCCAGGAAATGTATTTTTGAGTTGGGGCTCTTGCCCACTCTTCTACCACAAGCAGCAATCCTCTGCCAATGTTGTTAATAAACTTTCACTTGGAATAACAGACTGAACTCTGCACAGCAATCTTCGTCATCTCTGATTTTCCCTCAAACATCCATTGGCAGGGTCAGGGGGGAGGGAGGGGTGGGGCAGAGACCACAGAGGAATAATGAAAAGAAAGAAAATGTTGTCATTTTATCCCAGTCAAGGAGCTGACTGGATAGCCTCACTGTCCTCCTCTCTTCACAGAAAATTTTGCATGTTATTCTTCAGCATATGATGAAGCAATTAAAACAGAGAGCTCACATACTCTGCTTTTTTTACACACAGGAATATATGGAGCAGCACAGGTGTGCACTCAGGCACATTCACACACCATCTCGATGGCTAAATTATGCCTCATAATAATATTTTTCTTTACCATAATTTCTCCATGATAAGAATATGCAGTTTAGGGGTTAAGTTTTCTTATAAGACGACTTTTTCCTCAAGCAACGAAGGGGAAAGGGAGGAAAAGACCAGCTATTCTGCCTCATGTCTTCCTAGGGCTGGGTATCCGCACAACCCCCTGTCCACAGGGCTCGCTGTCAAGGCACAGCCTGACTCCAGGACATCAAATCTTGCAGAAATGGTCCCATGCGATACGCTTATACAGGCAGCAGGGTGGTCTAATCCCACCTGAAGTTCGCAGCTCAGCAGCCGCATACTGTTTATATGAAATAACACAAAGTTTATAGCTAAGGTGAGAGGTGGTTTTCCCTTGTCTATTAATTGAGCAATCCAGGTGTTTTAATCCCATTCCCAGTGTATTTCTAAGTAGAACATATTGCTTGTCAGCTACTAAATATTTTAATGGTGTGTACTGGTACCTCAATAATGGCCAGTCCAAAGGCGATCCCCATAATTATGAGCAGATGTTCTTTAATGTATTTGATAATCACATCTCCACAAGGCTGAAAAATAAGACAAAATGATTATTTATAAGTAAGCATATTATCCGAAGGTTATTAGGCATGCATCCTCTAAAATAACTCCTCTCACCTCTCTCTCTCTTTTTTTTTTGTGTTAAAGAACCGCTGTTTGAATTTACTCTGGCTTATTGACAACAAACACAAACAACACAGCTATACATACCTGGTGCTCTGAGAAAGATGTCTAGTCTTTGCCTTCCCAAATGTGAAGATCAGTTTAGTAGCTGACCATAAAAGGGTACAATTTCAAATGAAGACATACAGTTGTAATGCCTGATGTTTACATGATTTTCAGTTGACAAGGAAAGAAGCATTTATTCTTCCTTTCACCTGATAATCATTCGTTGCTAGGAAAGAGCCAGTGCAGCCATGCCCAGATCTGAAAGAGAACTTCAATTTCCCACTAATCTGATCTTTGGATTTGGAACTTCAAAGCTGATTATTAGAATTAGGCTCAACTAACAATATTTGGATATAAAGCCTAGTTTAAAAATTAATTTTGACAAACATTTGGTGGGCTGGGGCTGGGAGAAAGAGAGTAAAGAGATCTGAAGTCCTATGCAGAGCTAGTCTCCTTTTTAATAAATGCATGCATCTGTTCTTATAATGACTACATCTTCTCCAGGCATTGACAATACTCCTTTTGCAAACTGTAAGGAAAGCCAAGTATGGCTTAAATCCATCAAAACTATGGTCCCACTCCAATACTACAACTGCCTTCCCTCCAACTACTGTTATATTCTTTCAGCATATTTCCTCCCTCACAAAAAATATTTGGGTCTTCTTCTTCTTCTAGTCCTTCTTTAAAAACCTCTCATTTAAGCTGACTCAGAACTGCACTGAATTTCAAATCTTTTTTTCTTGGATCACAAGAGTTGTATGCCTTTACTAGTATTTAACACCACCATGAAATCTGTTTGTTCATCTGAGTGATATCTTGCATGTGCAGTGATTTCACTGATGGTTTCTCATGCGTCATTCAAGGGTTTGCATGAGGCCAAAAAGACATTAAAATGTGGCCAAAACAGCCTCTTCGTATACATCTTATTTCCAGATTGGGTTCTGGCATCCCCTATTTATCCAGATTGTTCCCTTGCTTTAAAACAGTATTTGCTTCTGTGGGACTTTATGGGGAGGAAATTAGTGTTCAGGCAGGACCCGGCTAAGGAGCTGTGCATTTAGAAAAGAATAGAAACTGAATGGACATTTGCTAAAATCTGCTTTGTGCTAGGTGCAGATTGGCAAACTTTGTACCACCAGCATTCTAAAAATGCAGCTATTTTTTGATATTTTCCTTTTTTTTTCATATTTTTCTTCATATCCATGGAGTCCAAATTTTCATATAAATCTTGAAGTTAATCAGTTGAGATCTCTGCTGCCCACCTACAAATTTTTGAGTATGCTTGCCTGTCACCAGACTTTTTTGCCTTATTATAATATTAACAGTCACAAGCTTTTCTAAAGGCCACAGTTGTAGGAAATTAGACTTTGAATATGCTGACGTGAAGCCTACAATGTGTAGGGTTTCTTTCCAGCAGATCCTGCAAAATGAGTGTGGGGTTTTTTATTAAAGGACTATAAAACCCCAAAGGTCTTCCATTTAATGTGTTATTTTTTCAATATCCCTTAGCCCTTTGAAAGCCTGTGAGTCAACATGTCTACCACCAGAATGAGCCTGGGTGGAAACATAAGTTTCTGAGGGAGGAATGAGAGCCAAAGAGTAGCTGACATGCTGCTCTGACCCAGAGGCAGACCCTGACCCCAAAGCCATAGCTGTTTTCACCCAAAGTAACCATGCAAACTGCTGAGGTCCTAAGGGTACTGCACTGCACAGCTAAAAAGAGGCATCCCAGGAAGAGGAAGCAGCAGCGTATTTCATGTATTCACAGTAATTTCATAACAGATGGCACGGGGGCAATTCTGGCTATGAAGAGAAGGCAAAACTTTGCCTTATTGGAAAGATACATAACTGCTGGCTACGCCAGTCACCAAAGACAACCTTGGGTTAAAACTTCTTTCTGGGAAGAAGAGTGGAACATTTTATTTTTCTTACCATTTTATAAATGGATCTTCCTTGATAAGAGGTGCAGAGGTCTGGTGATGGGTCCTCTAGTTCACACTCACAGATTTTATTGCCACCAAGAGGAGTATTAAATTTTTTCCCCAGTCTGTAGGTCGTTCAGCAAACCGCAGCATTGGTTCTGCAAGGAAGGAGGAAATGGGGAGATGAGGCAAAAAGTGGCTATTTGCAGTTCTAGGAGAGTAGGTGAGGAAGCTGAGAGGAGCAACAAAGGAGAAATTTCCTTTCATCTTTTTCAGTGTGGAAGTTGTCCCAAATTGTATGTCTCAAAGACAATTTACATTTCCATACCAGTTAGAAGAATGTAAGTGCACAAGTTTAAAAAGAAAGAAAGAAAAAAAAAGGATAAAAGACCAGGGTTTCAGTATACAGTGCTCAAAAACCATTAATATAATATAAAGCTAGTAATTGTCAGTGCCAGAATGGAACCAGAACATGGAACAATGCTGAGTATAGTAATTTTTGAGAATCAAGTCTTCTTTCTGTATGTTATATGTGCAAAAGATAAGTAACAGCTCCAGTAACATCCACATTCTCACCTTGAAAAGACAGGCTGCAAATGTGAAATTCAGGGACGTAAAACTCTGAAATCTAGAAAACTAACCACCTGAAATGATGGTTAGCCCTTTAAATTAGAAATGGACTGAGGAGGCCAGAGTTTCATTTGGGATTAGTGAAACCTAAACCAGGTGTACTTTCACTTCATGTTCTGCTTTATTCAAGTCACTAAAGCTCAGGGGTGCAGGCTTGGGTTTGAGGTACTCCTTCTTTTATAAAGCAGCTGGAAATGTTCACATAATTTTGTATAAAAGCAAAGGCTGTGAGACGTAATAAAGCAATTCTTGCCTATTTATCAATTACTACAGTAATGATGGGATTTTTAATTTTCCTCACCCTTCAATCACCTCTCCAGGGAGCTGCTTATTATATCAGAAGAACTAAGATAGGTCAGAAGCAGAGGACAGGGCTGGAGGTGGAATGGGGAAGAAGTGGCAGTCTGTTCCATTTCTTCCATACCAGCAGCCTTTAAAAATATATGAATTCTTTAAGCCTAGCCATCAAAGTCATCACCCATTGGGGACTAAAGAAAAAAGAAGACAGCAGGCACTCTGTCAATGTATAGACACAAGTATTATTGGGAGAGGCAGGGGTCTACACCATCAATGACATTAGTGAGATTCAAGGGTGTTTTCTGTGTAATACTCAGAAGCAAGCTGGCACTGTGTCCATCTTCTGTGGTCCTGCAGATGGGGGAAGCCAGGATAGGTATAAGCACAGTGAAAACAAATCTCCTTTTTATCATATTTCTTTTCCCCTTCTCACACAGTAAATTATGGCATTTAATGACTTCATAGCAATAGGATATTCCAAATGAAATACACTCCTGAAGTTTTCCTTATCCCTGTGGTAATCTTGCCGTACTGGATAGCTCTTAGCTGGGGTACTGTGAGGGAGCAATGTCCCTTCTAAGGGAAGGCTGTAACAAAGGAGCAGGCAGCCTTCTCATGAAAGAGCTTAGCTAACTGTCGGTCTCACTCGCATACTGTGTGTCCTTGCTCCATTGCTCTTATAAACACTCTTGCACAAAGAAATCATCACAGAAAGCGCATTCTGTATCAAGAAAGCAGAAGTCCCTTGATTAGTGTTTTAACTTGTGTTTAAGGCTGACCCTTCTCCATTCCTAGGGAATGAAAATCAACTCTGTGGCAGAGTAGCCATAAAATGAAGTACATTGCTGAAGACAAATGCTAGAGACGGAACAGATAGCCACAACCCCTGCCCTTTGTTACATTTTAATTACCTTTCTCTCAAACTTCTGGAACTTCTCTTGAAACACTTTAGATTCTTCTGTAGAGCTTTTCAATGAATTCACACTTTCCATGAGAGTCTTGTTAAGGGATGCTTCAATCTGCAAGTCCAAATATTTTATTAGTTTTTAGGGCAGAAACAAAACTCTGGGAATACATTAATGAAAATGCAGACTAATACTGTACCTGGGATCTGTACACTGCTCCTAAAATACCTCCTGTGACCTGAAGGATCAGGATCAGCAGCAGTCCAATAAAAAACTAAGAAGAAAAAAAAGGGGGAGAAAACCATAGTACTTTTGACCAAGATGATGTAATTTCTTCTAAGTGAATGTTAATCTTTCATGTGCTTCAATAACCATGTAGGTAGAATGAACTGAAGTTCCAGTCACAGCTTCTCCAGATATTCCTTCTTTGGTGATGAGAAAATGGGGTGCTCGAGACAGAGTGTGCTCAGCTGGTGATCAACATAAGTTGCATACCAGAGTAGTGGCACGATGGGCAGTGTGTAGGTGAGAGGTGTTGGGCAGGAGGACAGGTAGGATGTTCTACGAGGACCAGCAAAGGGCAACTGGGAATTTAGGAAATTAAAAGAGATAGGTAGTGGGAGAGGACCGGTGGAGGGACCTTTGGTGACGGTTGGATGAAAAAAAATCTAGTGACATGCTCTCTGAACCCTGTCTTTTTGTTGATGAGACCACCCATCATTTTTTCTGCACTAGTATTTAAAAGGGGCTCAAGCACAGGGTAAGCAAGGAAAACACATAACCATAATCAAATATTTGGTTAAACAAAAACGTCCCCATTCTCATTTGATACTACTTGCAAGGACCTTATCCATCAAACGAAGCTGTGACCTGTCAAAGTTAGACAAATATTTTTCTTTCCTACCAAGAGCAGCATGCACCGGCTCTCCTTTATGGCACCACAGCACCCCAGAAACCCAAGGACCATAATGATGGATCCCACGGCTATCAGCAGATCAACCCCTGCAAACAGGCTGCTGTCTATATCCAACTCCTGAAAAGAAAGGGAAAAAAGATCTTTCAGCTACAAGAAGCTCCTCCTAAAAATGTCTGTATCCCCCAAAACAAGAGAATTACTTTGTAACTGATACATTTACTGATTAGCAACCATGGAGAAAATCTGATCCTTAAATAAACCAACCTCTAATGCCCCCTTCTTAAACGTTTTGTTGGGGAGCTTGGTAGAACCTGGCTTTTCACAATCTTTGTGCAAGATGAAAGTCAACTTTACAGAGTAAATAGAAATCTCTTGTCTTTAAAGTGGCTTTCAGTTAGTTTTTAGTCAATTAATCTTTGCTTTTTGCTGGAAATAGCAAAACTGGTTATCTCAAAATCTCTCCTACAAAAACTAAATGTTAAAGAAACAAAACCTCTGTTTGTCATTAGAAGGCCAGTTACATACTCCGTGGCTGCTCCTGAGAGAGCACTTCTCAGAGCAATTTGGGTATACCAGAGAAATAGATGTATTTTCCAAAGCAGCTTTCTTTATCTTTTTTGTTTAGGCATGATCTTTAATATTGCCCTCAGAGATGAAGACTGTATTTTGATATGTGGGACTTTCAACTAAACAATTCATATACCTCAATATTATTAAATATCAAATTATTCAGTTCCCACGGGGACTGAATAAGGCCAAAGGCCAAATAAAGAAAAATGTTCAAAGAATATTTTCCAGTGTTTTGGTTGCCAAGATTAGCAAAAATGTCTGGAAGTTGTCACATTTATCCTGTTGGAAATTGCAAAGGTATATAGACAAGTATAATTTGAAGAACCTGTTGTTCTTTCCCCTTCCGAGTTGGACTGAACCTCCTGTTATTTATCTTAGAAATCTCTGTTCATCTACAGCTAAATCCTTATGGTCTGTTCAGTTATTACTTATGCAAAACACACATTGGTTTTGAATGGGAACTTTACCTGTCTAAAGGCAAAATGTGGGAAAATTCTTTCAATTTTTGTCCCTACTTTCAATCTACAATGTTGGAAGTACTATATGTCACTTCAGGAAACTAGTCTGGGGCACACTTAAGCATGCTTTTCTGAAAAGGAAACCTTTCAAAAAATAAGAAAGGATGGTGGTCATGGTTTTCCAGCTCCGTTGTGCCATCTGAGTCTCATACTAGAGATCGAAAACTAGCAAGTATGGCAATTTTAGCTTCTTGTAAAATGTTGGTTGAGGAGTGAAAGCTGTCTTCTTCCTCTTCCACAGCAGAGAGCGGCGAGCTCTCCACCATGACTTAATTTACCCAGGGACAACGTCATCATAAACTGAGCTCTGTTTGCATCCATCCTCTGCCTGACATGAGGTATCTGGGACTGGCTAAGGGCCACAGTGTCATCAGCCAAATGGCACAAAATATGTAAAGCTATCTTCTTATCTCCACCATCTTTGTATTTCCAGCTGGGGAAAATACTTACTTAAAAATTATTGTTCGAACTGATGGACTGTGGTAGAGCAGCAGAGGAATGATCTGAAGATTTGCACTTAATCTATATTAAAGGCTCATTCTGAAAGCTGAAAAAAAAATGCTTCCATGTCACACCTGGCAATTTTTTCACTTCTATGGCCAGAAAGCCTTTTTGGAAATAGAAGAATGCAAATTAAATTTTCAAATTAATTTACATTCTATGGTCCAAATTCTCAAGAAGAAATATACTGATTAAACCTTGGAGTCAGATATACTTCCTCTTAGTATAACAAAGCACCAACATACAAAGACTGCACAGTGCCTTTCAGAAAAGCATCTACAGACTGTGAAATCAGGTTCACTCAAGGGTGGTGGAAAACACCAAGTCAGAGGCCAGTGCCACAGTGAGCATGGTTAGCGAAAGGTTATCAGGGCCCACAGGGCCAAAGGACCTCTGCACCAATAAGACCAGCCTCTGCTGCATCTCTGTGAGATCGAGGGCTCCTCAAAATAGTATTTTTCCTAGCTTTGCAGTAACAGAAAGTCATAAAGTCTGAAATAATGTAATAACATGGATAAAATCCAAGAGGGGAACTCAGGGACTTTCTTCTGCCCTCCAGGAGGGCTGTTAGGATATTTTAATCCTAAGTAAAGATTTTCGGGTCTCCAAAACTCTTTCTATATAAATATGAGGGGAAAAGGAAAATGTGTTTCTAAGGAGCCACTGAAAATAGAAGGGGAAGATCCTTGCTCCCTTTCAAAGTTGCAGTTACTGGTGAAATAAGAATTGTGTATTATAGACAGTGAGAAAGGTAAAAGTCACAGAATCATGGAATTGTTTTGTTTGGGAGAGACCTTTAAGATCATCAAGTCCAACCATTAACCCAGCACTGCCAGGTCACCACTAAACCATGTCCCCAAGCACCGCATCTATAATAAATATTTCCTACAACATATAGAAGTAACCCTAGGAATATACATGACTATACTATTCTAATAGGGAAAGACATTGAAAAGTCTAGGCTTCACATGGCTCCTCATTATTCTCTCCCACACTGAAATCAATAACAAAAGCGTCATTAGTTTTTATTAGAAGAGAGACACATTTTCCAACAGAAATCAGTGTACATCTGCAAGAACCTACAATAATAACACTGAAGATACTTCTTGTAGTCACATCTGTGCTTGCATCAATCACTTTCTCTGACCACCTGCACCATCTTGTTTAATCTTAAATATCATAAAATGCATTAATCTTTACCCACACAAACCACCTCCACAAAAACATGATAAATTTGTGGAGATGAAGGTGGGAAATTAAAGCATATACAGTATCTTCCGCATTTTACGTGGTTCTGGTATGACTGCATATATTTACCTGCTGAGCATCTTTGCTAACACGTATCCATATAGAGACTCCCAAAATAACGGAACCACACACCTGCAGGAGAAAATCAAGTGTATTTAGAACAGCAATCTTAGATTAACATTCAGCATCCAAATTGCACCAGATGCTGGCCAAAATTCTGAAATAATTTGTTTGGTAAGGAGAAAGAAACATGGATTGCTGGAGCATAGAATATTGATTCATATCCAGGGAACTGCATAAGGGTAGTTAAATCTTCAGTTATGCACCAAATCCCTGATGTTTCTACCTCAGAGGACTCTGCATTTCCTTGATGATTTATACATGTGTTCGGGAAGCACACAGAATTTCTGTCAGATGAGAGAGGAATACAAATTGCTGTTGCATGTACATAATGTCTGTAAAGAACATTGTTACTTGTCTAATGGAAACAGATGAGATTTGTTAAGGGATGTTTGCATAAATGTTGTTTGTAGAATTATTCAGGACACATGTCTAGAGATGTGTTCTCTATGGTAAAGCTATCAGAAGTTCTACATAAAGTATTTATGCTGTTTCTATTGCAACAATATCTGGCCATCTCCTATTTTTATAATATTACTTCTATAAAATGCCTATAGTTGTTATTTCCGTTACATTTTTACAGAAAACAACCATACTCAGTCATGTACATGTGCAAGTAAGACCAGGATGACTTGCTTTAAGATGTCGAACTCAGAGCAGATGAATCCCAAGTCCAGACACATTCCCCAATCATTAGTTGTGTTTCTGTTTCATTGATCGTTGATGGTACCATTCCACTATGCGTCAGTCACTCTATTCCTAACTTTGTCCATGACGATTCTTACACAGCATTATTAAGTGTTGGAGGACAGGTATTTAAGAGGCTAATCAGGTGTAAGGATTGTTGCCTACTGCGTCAACTGGTAGGAAAGAGAGATCACCAAGGACCAAAGACTAGTCAGATTTAGAATTATCTTCTGTACGTTATTAATACTCAAGTCATAAATGGCCCTGAAATGTTGTTCTGAGCTTCCCATGAAGACTGGGACTATTCCTAATGTTTTAAGGTTAAAGACCTATTTTTTGTCTGTTTTAGGTAATTTTCTTTAAAATACTTCCCTCGCAAAAAGTTTCATATAATATTCAGCATCAAGACCATAAGACTTTATGCAGGTTATTTAGTATGGAACAGAGCCAGCACTCAGACATGAGTACCACACATTTTCCTGCTCAAGTAAGCTCCTATAAGTACATTTTAAACATGAAAAGGAAAGTTGTACAATCGAGACAGCTATATCATGTATCGAATTTAACTAGAAACTCCCCACTGAAACCTTATGAATCCCACTGCATCTGCCTAGGAACTGATGGTATCATATGACTCTGTACTGGATCTTGGTCAGCAGGACTATGTGAGCCATGTGGCTATGCACCAGCCAACATGGGCTCGCTACTATGAAAATTTCCACTGAAGCAGCTATTGCTACAATCCAAACAGAATTGCCCCACTGCTTTGTTAAATAGGACCTCCATAAAATACAGCACAGTAGTAGGAGTAAACATAGCTGAATGCACAGGAACTTACCAGTCAGATGGGAATACTCCAATATTTATTTCCTCCATTCAAAAAAGAAACCTCATTTATAAATAAAAAATTTTAGTAAGGTGTATATGTTTTTAATTATAAAAATAGAGTTGGTTTAGGCTGATATAAAATGCTCCATTGAGTAAAAATTATGTTTTGTTGCTGTTCATTTTCATAATATACAAAGTGTACAAGTACATACAAAGTTTTGAAATAACAAATCAAAAGGATCTGTTTCCAAGTCGAACATTTTAATTTTGCAGAATGCTCCATCCTAATTGTTAAGT
Organism: Bucorvus abyssinicus; assembly: GCA_009769605.1. Lineage (NCBI taxonomy): Eukaryota > Metazoa > Chordata > Aves > Bucerotiformes > Bucorvidae > Bucorvus > Bucorvus abyssinicus. The sequence continues at coordinate 39,203,104 of CM020025.1, forward strand.
ATTCTTAAAATAAAGTTTTGACTAAAGAAACTTTCATTACAGGAAATTTCATTTCTAATGAACCAATACTTTCCTAATTGAATAAAAAGAGCTTCTTTGAAAGGGTCCTCACCCATTTTCCCAAAACTAGATGGCTATGGTAGTTTTGCCTCAACCCTTGACCAAGAACTAGTGACCTTGTCACAGTCTCATAAACTGACCAGCAACGGAACTGTTGTCCCTCAAATTCAATCGTTTCTTCTCTTCTTGAGGCCTTCAGTCTTGCTGTGATGAAGAAATACATTCTAGTTAAATTTATATCACCTCAGATGATCCTGCTGTGACTGGACCAGCACAATATCACTACTCTGCACTTCTCACACACAGGAATACCAAACCTATATGCAGAATTCCCTCCACTGGCACTCAATTTTTAAGCTACCAGTTTAAAGGTGTCAGAAGGAGCTTTCTACAAGGTTGCTCCTGTTCTGGAAAACATTTGACTGGGATACTTCCTTGAGATACCTGAAATTAACAGTGCTAAGAAGGTCCTACAGAGAATGCAGTCTATGGCTCAGCATAACTGCTAAACTTGTGTTGCTACTTTCAGGGAACGAGGTGTTCAGATGTAAGGTATGGGGAAGGGGCCACTTTGATTGTAGATGGGACTGCAAGCCTGGTATCAACAGCTGAACAAAGATTGTTCTGTCACTAGTTGGGTTGCCTCAAACTAGGATCAGACATCAATATTTAGTGAAAAGAAAAAAAAGGTAATTTACAATTTTGCATTATGTGGATTAGCAGAAGTTGACAGAATGAGGACAGCAAGTGAGACTGGATAACCTGCAAAGTCTGAAGAAGGGAAAGAGGGAAAATATGATCTGTCAGATTTAATGCACAAAACTGACTTAAGGATCAACTTAAGGACTATTAAAAGCTCCATGTAGGCAACCAGCTCCAACGCACAGGTCTTCAGAAGCCCATGCTCAACTTTCTTTCACCAAACTGGGAGGATGCAAAACTCTATGGACATGCCGGAGCCCAGCATGGGGCTCATGGGGCTGTAGATTTCCAGGGCACGCATGTCATATAGTGAAGCCAGAGCCACTTTGCAGAGCTAGCTTAGACTATTCCAGAGTTTGCACACTTGGTCCTATGCTGTTACAGCTACTTAGAAAAGGAATCAGAATGCCAGAAAGCCCATTCCTAAGTCCCCTAAGAGGGAACACTCCCAGAGAGATTGCAAAGGGCCCTAAAATGAAAAGACACCAGATAAATATGCAGCTGCTGCTCTTATCTGGTTAAGTTAATGTCACCTTCATTTCCCACTATCAGTTTAATTTTCCATTTGCCAACTGCCTTGTGCACCAGGGAGGGCAGCTGTGGGACAGTGGCTGTAAAGACTTTGCTGTTCCCTGTACTTTATACAGGAATTTAATGATTTCCAGGAATTAGTGACAGGAATATGAATCAAGAATTCAGCTTCATTGCACACCGTCAGCCCATATTCCTGTTTGCACTATGTCTGTTCTTCCCTATCGTGGTAGTGGTAACCTCTTCCTTTAAAATAAATAACTATCACTGCATTTCTGTCCTCCTTTCTCCCATCCAGGCAGTCGCATGCACAGCAAATGCTCTCAGAATATTCTTCTCCAGAATAGAGTATGGATTTTCCTGCCGTTGGCATAAAGATAGGTTTGGGAAGCTTGTTCCATGCCTGCTTAATTTCTGAGCTTTCCAGACTCCCCCCAGGGAGTGTTTTTTTCCTAGGAAACCCGTGCTGTCACTGGAGGCTTAGGCGTGGGGCATTATTCACATTTTTGTTCAAAAAGTAGTTTGGAGCTTTTCTGATGCCAGTCTGAGACATTTGCCTATGTTTTAGCTTACAGTAAATACAGATGAACGTGCACACGAAAAACTTCCTGGGGGGCAGGAATTCCAAGTCAGAAGCTTATGGACTCTTTTAAGTACCATTGCAGAAAAACTTCAACACAGATGTCAAATATCTTCAATCTGCCCTGTTGGAGGTGGAGGTACCATCACCGCCCTGTTAGGAATTTCTTTGTGAGATCCACAAGTGATCAAAGAATTTTGCTACTTTTTCTTATTTTGGCTAGCCACAAATTTTCCAAGGCTAATGTTTGTGGTCCCTTTTAACTGGTATCACCTTTTCACATGAAAAAAAACCCCTTGAGGCAAAGCCCATAATGTGGCTAGTAGTTCCGCTTCTGGTTTCAGTGAACCTCTGGTGAACCTGACAAATCTCTGTCGGGAAAGCTGACAGTGAGGTTGAACCACGAGAGAAATGTTCTCTAACTCAAACCTTTCCAGAGCTTCAAGGACCTGAAATTCTTGCAAATCAGCTGATATGTGAAAAATAAATAAATATGGTTCAAATGACACCCAGAATCCTGCCTGCTGCCCTGTGCTGTATCTGCCTTGATACAGTTATTGGCAGTACTGCCAGCCTGTACCATTTTGCAGATATTTACTGTCTGCCATCAGAAACTAATTATGATACTGAACGTAAAGCAAGAAACCACAAAGAAGGATGAAAATCATTTATCAATTAGGAGGCTAAAAATACAAGTGAATTTTCCATATCTTCTGCTGCAACTACATTTTCAGGATTATGTCGTTTGGATGCAAGCAGTACACAATAAAAGCAAGTGAAAAATGCATTGTAGGTGGAGAGTTTGTTATTTTCCTTGACATCAGGGGCACAATATGGGCAGGGAGATAAACTCATGGCTGATCTTTCGAACATGAAGGGAAAGCTATTTTGAAGGAAAAAAACAAAGGGAAGAGCAAAAGTTAAACATTTTCTCCTCTCCCTGATTTAGAACTGTACTCTGGTTCCACTTATGCATTTTCTTTCCAATTCCTTCAACTACAGCATTCAGATAATGTTGAACACATTTCATGAATCACTAATAACAATTTAAACACCAACTTACCCAAAATAAGAAGTTGAAGATGAACATGGAGTACTTCATGCAGCTGCTTACACCCGCCATTTTCAACAAGCTGCGACAAAAATGAGCACTGCAGAAGAAGCTTTCCTAAGAGCTTGACCTCGATACAAAAGTTGTTCCTGTATCTTCAGAAAACCTCTCAAACCACGTCATACACACCATGCTCTGCTACTGAAAGCAAAAATTGTGACCTAGGTATCGACAGTTATTTAAATAGTTCCTATACCCAGGTAAATATTAACCAGAGCACTGGGGGAAGCACTACCAGGTGTTATCACTGAGTCTCCAGGCTCTTATTGCGTCTTTGCAATTAGTACTTTCCTACAATCCTGTTAGCCTTGTCCTACGCCTCAAAAGTAAATAGATAGTGCAGCAAAAGTCATAGTTTCAAGAGAAAGGGAAGTGAGCATAAAAACATTTTACAGACCTGCTTTTAAGAGGTGGAAGTGATTGCATTTCTTAATGCTTTTAAGTTACAGGGTTTACTCTTTCATTGCCCACTGATCGTTACCAACATTCACTTGGCTGTGTTCACCCTCCCACTCCAGACATTCAACCGGCATAAAGGAATGGGCCTGTGTTATCCCAGCAGAGGAGGAGTAAAGAATCTGCCACCATTTTCTCCCTCTCGGTGTTTACTTCAGATCCTTTTCCTCTTCCTCAACAAATCAGGACGCTGGGACCCTGAGCACTGTGGTGCACAGAACATCCTGCTGTGCAGGTTTCCGAAAGTGTTGTGAACCCCAGCACAGCAATCATGGTTCTGGCGTCAGATGGAGGATACCTCTCAGCAACAGGAGCTAGATTCGTCCCAGAAGACAAGGCAATAAACCTGTTTCATGAGTTTGTTTTATGTCTTGTTTGTTTTCTTTTGCGCTCCTCAAACGAGGAATCCTGAGGGGAAAATAAAGGTATCATTGCTTTGTTTTTTTTTCTGTTAGCCCATTTTCTGGAGAAGCCCTGTATAGCAGTCCTAAGAGGGATGAGGGTCAGACACAGGTTCCCCTGAGTTCATCATAGAAAAAAGAAGCTTATTTTGCAGGTGAGCACAAAGGATTAAATGTGAGAGATGAAGGGCATGTTGGACTGGACTGATTTATGAAGCCCCCTTGGCCCAAGCCCATTTTTCAGTCTTCACTGTCAGTTCCCATTCTTCAATTCTGCTGTCTGTATTGGAAAAAAAAAGGGAAGTGTTAGTATATAACACACCTGTAGATGGTGACAAAAAGATGTAACTCAGAGCCTAGCTTTTGTAGGATCCACAAAAAAAAAAAATCTGCATTGAAAATAACTTCCTCTAGCTGGTCTGTAAACAAGCTTTTAATGAAGGTGTGATGTTATAATCTCTCCATTCACTTTCACTAATTATATTTAAAGAGACGCAACCATTCCCACTGTTATGAGTGGTTGTATACCTGCCTTTGACTTTCTGGGCTACACTCTTTTTTTTTCTGATTCCCGGAGATCGGCTGTTAAACTAGCTTATTTTGTAATAGCCATCCTGAATCTGAGAATGTTCCTAAAAATAATTGCACTCATGAGATACAGATTTTGTAAGGATTGGGAGAAACAACTGTGCGATATGGTTTAGATCGAAAGCACTCAACAAATAAGTTGAGAAATGCGGGTGCCTTTATGGAAGGATGCCATAGCCACAGATGAATCATGAGAAATATTTAAAGGGCCATATAAAATTGTATGAAAAGGGCCATGAAGGGTAGTAAAAGAATCACAGATGACACAGGATTTGGATTGATAAGTCTGCAATCAGACCATGCAATTGCAGTAAACTAAGTTTATTATAAGCAGAGTCTGGAAACAGCGTTTTGTACCAAAAACTACACAGCTATGAATCTTCACACACAGTGGTTTCTCATTAAAGAAGGCTTGAGCTGTAGTGCTGTTGTCTGTGAGATGCTCAGGCCAGGCACTCAGAGATGTCTGAAGGAGACTGTGTAGGGCAGTAATAATATAGGAATCGAGCATGAGCATTCACACATTGGCCTTTCGAAAAAGGCTGGCGTGCAAGGACCTTTCACATGCAAGAGGCTCACTCCCTCTTTGCCTACCTGCTTTCCTTCAAAGCACTCTTGGATTTCAGGCAGGTAGGGGTCTGCACCAGCAATGCCCTGGAGTGACTCCCAGAGCAGTAAACAGCTCCCGACTGCCAGAGGACCCCAGGCCTGTCCAGGGGCAGAGTGCTCCACATCACCTCTGGACCCTTCCCCAGCGTCCTTCCTCAGGAGGTGTAAGATCAGCACAGCTGCGTTTCTCGTTCAGTCTACGAGATTTAAACAGCTGAATATAGATTTGATTTAGATATGAAACCTGTCTTCCTAAACCTTGAAGAATCTATCTGCATTTTATATGCATTTTTCTAAGATGGCAAATAGAAAATAACATCGAATACATTTCCTAGTGGGTTTCCAATGTGCTAAATATGGCTGCTGAATAGAAACTTGGTATCTGAATTTACAATTCCTACGTTTTATATCTATATTGAATGGTATCCAAAGTAAAATTATGTCGTCTAAGATTAAAAGCAAACAAGCAGTTTCCATTGACAGATTTTCAGGTTAAATCTCCTGTATGAGTTGATGGTTTCTTATTTCCTAGCTACATAGTGCTTTTTTATATATCTTGGAGGAGGGGAAAGCCACAGTTATGGCACAGATTACATTTGCAGTTGTACCTACAAGTATGAAGGTCATGCGGATAATTGCAGAGGTTTATGAATTATAGCAACAGCTTGAGGAATTTTGCTGCCATTTGGCTGCATGTGACATTGCTCCCATTACCCCTCCACTAACCATTCAGATGATCAGCTATACCCCACCAATAGCAAAGCCTGTGCCACAAACTGCTCAAAAGCTTTTCCCAGTAAAGAAACTGTAAAACTCCATTCACGAACTGCTCCTCCTTACAGATTAGAAGAGGAGGATTACGAGTGCACAGCCTGGGTGCAGCGCAGGGTGGGAGCCTCTGACACAGCACACGCAGCTCCCTGCCACGTCAGGGGAGCTATGATGACATGCTGACTTTTCCTGCTGTGTCGCATAAGAAACAGAAAAAAAAAATGCCGGTACACCTGAAATGAACCTGGAGTAAAGCATCTTCCCTTTGACACTTCTCAAGCAGCTACAGTTGGTTTTGTAATGCTTTTCTCTTCCTTCCTCTCCAAGCCTTTCCTCACTTTGAGTCTTTTTCTTCTTTTTTTACAACCTCCATTTCCCCTTGTGAGGTGCCTGTTCATGGTCAAGCTGTGACCAAAGCCCCATATCAGATGATTCACTGTAGAGCCAGTCATACATTCAGGTCTGGACTTGAAAAACTGGTTTGTCCTGGGTAGCAGGGATGTGGATAGTGGATAATAAAAGTTTGTTTGCCATTGGAATTTCTGCTCAGTGCAGTGATAAATGCACAACAGAGAAGACGGGTAAGAAATATGTTCAGAGTGGAACTTGCAACCTCAGATCAGTAGACCTCTGGATCTGCTGGATCAGTAGGGACAGCCTATATCTATATATAAGCTGTGCAGATACAGATCTCAGGCTGTCACAGCATTCATCCTTCAGTCTAAGGGATACTTCACCTCTTGCAACTTCACCTGTTGCCCTGAGGTTTCTACTCAATACAAGTTTCTGCATTTCCTAATGAAACTCCTGTCTAAACAGTAGTGCAAAGTGTAAGAGCTGTTCCATGTTTTCACAATAAGTTGCTCACCCATGATGCCAGGTGAAACAAATGCTGTGTGCCATCAGCCTTGGCCACATTTTGGTATTCACCGAGATGCGGAATGCTGCCTAAAGCAGACATGTTTGCAGTCCAAAAAGTACAACAAACACCTTCAAAACAGTGGAAAATGGGAGCATGTTTTTGTTCTTGAAGGTATTTTCAACACTGGGTCTGACAGATGGCAGTCAGTCTACTACACCTCATGTCTTGGGTTCAACCTTAGCAAATAGATCTTACTGCAATACTACAGTAGTTAGTAATACTTCAGTTGTAAAACTGAGGTATACTCCCATGTCTGACTCTTAGCAAATACTACAGTGTTTGAATAGATCTCATTTATGGACAATTATTTTGCGTTGGAATATATGTGGCACTGACATGGCTGCTGAGTTTATACTCAGCTCCCAGAGTCAAACAATTACAATATTTCTTGCCCTCATTTTAAAATATCCTTTCATCTAGGCCTTAGATGAAAGATAAGAATGGAAAGCATGACAAAAAGAAAAAAAAGGCTGAATAAAATGTAGAAGAAAGAAGACAGCGGTATTACATTTAATCACACAAATCTTATGCCACTTTCATGATTTTGGGTAGCTGACTTGTGATCAACAATACTATAGGCGGATAAACTTGTTGCAAACTTCTGTGCCTCACATGGCTTAGATAGCTATGATTGAGCCCAGGGTTGATCCGGCAGATGACTACATGAAAAGGAATGAGAGTGTTTTCAACCAGTGTTAGGCATGTGTATGGCTGGCTGAGACAGCTGTCTAGGGTGCCTTCACAGCTTCTGCAGAGGAATGGGCACCACTAGGGAGTGATTTAGCTTATCCTAAATAGGCATGAAACAGGCCATGTGATCTGTGCCCTTAAAGTGTCTGTTTCTTTCCACTGACCAAAAAATGAGCCCAGGAAACTGAAGTCATATGAGATGGATCCCACCCAAGAGCCTCCCCAGCAGGACAGCATCACTATTTCACAGCAGATCCTTTCTGCTCTTACAGTGCTCTAAAGGAATAACATGTTTTTTTCCGTTTTAAGACTTTACTCTGTTAAGAGTGATGCAACAAGTATTTTAGTATTTAACACTCTGGGCATGGCTGCACAGTTTTTGCCATGTGGTGGCTTTTCCCTGACACAACCCAAAGCTGTGTAGCTGCCTTAGCATGGTGTGCAGCTCAAAGCAGCAAGCCCGGTTTCTCGGTGGCACTGACTCATTGCAGCTAAGCAGTGCACTGACCCCAGTACCAGCACAGTTCCAACTCAGAGTGAGCTAGAATCCACCCAGACAGCAGCCTGGTGTGGTTCCTCAGTGCCAAATGCTGCTACTGACTTCTCTCCTTTCTTTTCTTCCCTCCTGCCGCACCCTGAACCGTTACAGGGATGAACAAAGTTGTGCCTCAGAGCAGGATCTGCAGCCTCTCAGTTTCCTGCAGGCTGTAGGAGTGAACTGGGCTCCTGGTAGTGTCATACTGAGAAAAGATTTCTTGCCTGTTACTGTTGGGCTTTTGCTTTCACTTTAAAATAATAGGCATTTGTAGCTATTAACAGTGTAATCCCTTCTTTCATGATGACTGTGTTCTTCTGCACTTCAGCAAATGTAAATTTACAGCCCAACACATGCGTTGGTGAGCAACCCAGATCAGAAGAGGCAGTGGCCTGACCATCGAAACAAACCTAGAGGTCCTAGCTATGCCTGTACATTCAGGAGCAGGCAAATTCTGCCATGCTCCATGTCAGTCCCAGCTCTGAGCTGGGAAATGCATATCCAAGTTAACCTGGTACTCTCCTCTCTTCATGAGGCTTGGAGAAAGGCAGCTCAGAAGTATAATGCCCTTCATCCCAGAACAGGCACTCAAAGGGGTACTGTGGCCCAGGTGAGTGTGTTGGCCATTGGGGTGTTGGTCAGAGGTGTGTCATGCCCTCCCTCTGACCAGACTTTTCACATTAGTACTGGAAATCTTGTGTTGGAAAGGGAGTTTAAATAAAGATATGTCTCCACAAAAGGTTCCTGTCCTGACAAAAGCGTTTCATCAGAAAATCCCCAGCCAGCTCTATGGCCTGGTGCCAACATCACTCATATGTTCCTGCTTTAGCAAGGTCTAGCGCCTCGAACACTCTCACTTCCCCTAAAGCAACAACTCTTCCACCAGAAAACAAACCTCGTGCAGCAGGTCTGCCTGTGATCTGTTCTGCCTCCCAAAGGATGCAGCCTCCTCTTCCCATACACCACCAGTTTTTGTCTAAGCCTTTCATCTGACAAACATACTTTTAAGCTTTCACTGATATTTGGCTTGTATTAAACTAAAAGGAGTCCTTAAGTACGAATAAACTCACATACCAAATCCACATATTTATCTCTTCACCTTCCCTACCTCCCCAGACCTTTTCATTTACTGCTAGCATTCTTGGCTTTTATACATCCTTTTTGCTCATTTACGTACTTCATGAACTAAGCTGTTCTTTTATGTCAGGGCTTATGTCAGGGATTTCCTACTTCCCAGTGCTTGGTCAGGATTCATTTAAACTATATGTCTCCAGGTTTAAAACATTTTGTTGGTTTCAGAATAATTCATCATGGATTAACATGCTAATCGGTTTCAGTAAGGGTTTCACTATGTAACCTGTAAGCATGCTATTAAGCCTAACTTAATTTAAAAGATGCTTGCTAAAGAACCCATACTGAATATTAATCTTGTAGGTTTGTGTTGTGTAAGCAGGGCTCAAAGTACGGGAGCTGTTACTTACATAAGAGGTGGTATTTTTGACCCCTGTCGTTTTCAGTGTATCTTCAAACTGTCTGTGCCATAAAGTACAGATTTTTGTGAAGAAAGATGCCTTAAAAATACAGACAACTGTCTTTGTCAATGAAGAATCAAAGGACTTCAATGCATCTTTGGAATGTCATCTTCTTTTTTAAGCAAGGGGTTGCTGATCTAGGAGCGTTTCTTCTGGAAAAGGACGTGGATATTTCATATTCAGTTCTAAACACCGAGAACTTGATTCTGATTTTGTTTATGCCAATGTAAATCAAAAGAATTTTACAACACAAGTCACTGTCAGTACAGATTAGAAATTATATTTCCAACCTTTGTCTTTGTTCTAATTTTGCTAAGGAAAAAAGAATAAACCTTCCAGAAAAATGTGACACTTTCTCTCTGAATTTTCCCTGCTGCCCTCCAGCCATGGGTGGGAAGTGTCTCAAATGAGACAAAGTTCAGACGGTTATTTTGTGATACAAAAATCAGATACTTGTAAGTTAGAAAATGAGAACTAGGTTATTCTGATGCTGTTTTATAGACATCAGTTATGTAACTATAGTTATATTATTCCCTATAAAGATGCTTTCTTAATGCCTTATACAAAAACTCTAGATAATAAGGGCAGGCAGGCAATGTGGTCACGAGTTACGTTTAGAATTATTACACGGGAAGTACGTAGCATCTGTCATGAAATTTTTCTCAAAAAATGCAGATTTTATATTTATTTTGACAAGTATATTTCTTCTATTTCAGGATAACATGACACTCAATCCCCAATTCCACTTAGGAATACCTCAGTTTGGCAAAGTAAGTAAACACATACAAAAATTAAAAACCAAATATAAGTAAGCAAGCTTTAGCTTTCAATATCATTAATTACTTAAGTCCCATTTGGGATAATACAACCATTCTCTGAAAGTTGAATGGGAGCTTCTTTATTTTTCTATGGTTGCTGTAGATAAGGTGATGCTATCAAAATAACACTACACAGCAAGTAAGCTACAGTCTTCACAACCCTCTGAAGCTCTGAGATCCTCTGGGACTATTCTACCAGGTGTGTATAGTCCTTTCACAGCCCAGAGAGGAATTTCCATCAGCCCTCATCTGGTCACTGTCCTTCACAATCCTGCTGACATTAAACTTTGCTGGTCTGCAGCGCTCTGGGGACACTGGAGTCTTTTCTGATTTAGATAGTTGTATTGTTTTTTTCAGTTTAATCCCCTCACACAAAAAACCTTTCATTTCTGCCTCCGAGTGCTGTTTTTTACAAAGCTTGAATATGAAAATTCTATCTTTTATAAACATTTATTGAAAAAACTTGCATTTTTATTCCCACTCACCTTTGTCTTGCAAGTGCTTTTCATTTATCCTCTCTATGCATAAAAAGGTTCTTTCCTTTCCAATGTTTTTTTTCTGCAGCTGAAAGGACAGGAAGAGAACTGAAGAGTATTACTGAAAACTTTATAGTAACTACCAAATAGCAGAGTTAGCAGCTTTACCTACTGGCAATGATCCAGATTTATAACTTGCACATATGCAATTCACATTTGTGCTAAAAACTAATTTCCTACTGAAGCCATTGAAGAAAGCTGTCATAAAGAGCACAGTCCTCAGGAGAGCTAAGAAGCCCATGCTGAGGGACTGTTGGCCTCCCAAGACTGTAATTAGAACTGAGAGTGCTGAGCTGCTTTCAGAGGAATCTCAGTACCATCCAGCGCTAAGCTCCAAATGTTAACCACTACTGTAAAAATAGTTCCCCTTTTCTTCAGCTTTCACAAGTTTTCTGGGATTACCTCCCTCTGAACAGTCAAGCACATGGAGCTAGGATACTGCTGGCTGTTGCATGATGGTGATTCTCTTCAATACTACAGGAAGCGTCCAAAACCCTGCTATACTGAGATAGATAGAAAGAAAACCCATCCTGGAACAAACACAAGGCTTTTGTATCTACAGAAGTTCTTAGAGACCAGCTCAGCCTTTTGAAGGCCATGATGTGCTTCCTTACTTGTTCTCCGAGCCCCTTGACTCATTCTGTGTCAACAAGTATAATACCAGGAAGAATGAGCTTCTGAAGATGAGCCTCTGATTGCTGCCATCCATGAACAATTTCAAAACTTTGGACAAAGTTTGTCTTAGACCTGACCCTGAAACTTAAAAACCTCCTCTGCAGGAGGAGATACGCTTGGGTTCAGGGAAGATAATCTTTATGGAACTATTCTACCTCAGGGTATCTGCCCTGTGGATAGCAGAGGCCCCTGTTAACCTTACAGTGAAAGAACTAATGCAACAACTCAAGCCAAAATTAAGGTAATAAACTTCCTATTTTATAAGAGTTGCTGTGAGAAATACTAGCCCCTGTGAAAGTATTTGGCCAAGCCAAAGCCAAATCTTGAGCAACTGTGTTTATACCCATGGCACAAGCTAGAGCAAGAGTGAACTAAAATCAATACAAATTATTAAACTTGAGTTTTAATTTAAAATAGAGTCTATATAATAGATAACATTTAAAACAGAGGTGGGAATGCCAAAAGGAAGAAGAGTGAAAACTTCACGGCTGAAAGTGAAACACGATTGTTTTCATGTCATGCCTCCTTTGAGCACAATTACTGTAGTTTTTAACTGTTAAGATAGTAAAAGACACTTTTCCATTAAGCTGTAGGCTTCACATCAGTTTTGTTCCCTCTCTTTGCTAAACCATTTACTATCTCAAAATGAAGAATTTCTTCCTTTGTCATGTCCATAGATGAGATTAACAAGCACACACACTTTATACACTTCATTAATCCTTGTGATGATTCATGCGCATGGGGGTCATACTCTAATCCAAGTCAGACCTCTAGAAATACTTGACCTCCAGATGGCTGTGCTGACTGCTGTAGCAAAGAGCGGAGTTTGGACGCATTATCTTTCTTTTCATAGCACTGTAGTACAGATTAAACATTTCAAACTATCCTTATAAAAGACATGCTTAACAGTATGTTGATTATACATAAAAAAGGTCATTTGGGCAAGGATTTTGATTAGTCTTTGCACTTTGCACTTTGCTCTTGAAAGGGTCTTTGGGTACTAAAAATAAGGCATAACCACAGTGCTGCAAACAATAAGCTTGTTGTCCCAAGATGTCATACATAGTGGGAGCATCCTCCAGGGAGCACACTGATGGTTGCAGAGGACTGCATGCCAGGATGCCTGAGATCTCTGGAAGGGGTGCCAATGAAATATTACAACCAAATAGAAATGTTGCAAGAGAATAATAACTATGAATCCAACCACTATTTAGCTATGCTTGGGTTCATCTCCATACTTGGTTTTTAAGGCTCATAGCTCTTTATGAGGAGTCAAATTTATTCCCAAGTCTGAAAGGCTTCCTTTCCTTAACTTTCTTCCCATCACACAGAAATCAGACCTGTTTGCATCTGAGTACTATTATTTTGGTTTATTTAGTCTTACCAGTTCACTACTCCAAAATTATTCTATGACAGCCACCCAGAATTCCCTGTCATGAGGATATTTCTTTTCCAGACCTTATAAACAGGATCCTTTCACTTAATTGCAGCCACTTAAAAGGTAAGTGTGTATTTGAAGTTAGTTTTCTAACCTGAAGGAGATCCATCCTAAGTATATAAAACAGGTGAGATGGCTTATTGTTAGCAAGTATTTATCTCTTATAGAGAGAACTTAAAGGATTAGCTCAGATTATGTGTCAGATTTAGGAAGCTAATATTAAAGGACATATATATTAACCTAAGAGCTTTCTCTCTGTGTAAGAAATTAAATGTGCACTGCACACAGTGTACCAAAAAATGTCTGCTGGCTTTACTCAGATATAAGATATATAGCTATTTTCCAGCCTGTTGGATTACTTAGAAAATATTTGCTCATCCTAGGAAGTCTGTTAGTCATAGGCATAAAGGATCAGATTCTTATGTGGTGTAAATGGGAGTAACTTCACGGGTTTCAAAATTGGGCTCAACAGCAGAAAGAACATACTACTGGCCATTAACTCCTCCTGAGACTACTGAAAAGGAATTCATCAGGTCAGAATAGATGTAGGAAGTTTAATACTTTCCACAATGATCTGTCTGATGTATTTCCTCATAAAGCCTGTCAACAACAGCAAAAAAGAAAGAAAAATCACAAAGGTCACAAGCTGTTCTCTCAAACCCCATCTGCATTGCAGTTTCAATAGATGTTGCTGTTAAATGTGGTGGATTCTACTTCACTTGCAGCATTTAAATTAAATCTGAATACCTTTCTGAAAAGATCTGCTATGGATCAAAGAGATTCATTGAGCCTGGAGCAAAAACGAATGAATGGGTTTCTGTGGGCAGTATTACATTAGAGTTCAGAATAGATGATCTTAATGCTCTCTTCTCACCTGAACATATGAATCCAGTCTTATTTAGCTAGACAGTACTTCACTGGCATAGGTATGCTGATTTCATGAATTATAAAAATATATCTAATCTAAGAAACCGGCCTTTGAGCTCAGTGAGTACTCCTGAGTCACATAAACCGGACTCTTGTTATTGCTGACATTGTATTATACTATTTTTTAATCAACTTCCATTTTAGCAGTTCATTTTCTTCACTTCCTCTACTCCCATTGCTATACTTGTTAGGAAACTTCTCCTAATTTCCATTCTGAATTTGCATGTGGCCAGTTTACATTTGTACAGATTATTTCTTTCTTTTCTGACAACCCTGTCTTCTAGCTTAAATAATTATTTTCTTTCTGCAACACCTTTATGAACAGAAAGATAGCTTTGCTAAAAAGAAGCCACATTCTTCTAGTTTCTCCTTGCAAGATGCTTGCCATTCCCATGCTGAAGCCAAGAACATCTCTCTGCATCTGTTCATCTTTCCTGAATAAGAGAGCCCCAGATAGGACACGGAGGTCCAAATGAGGTCTGAAAAATAGCCAACTGCCTTTCTAAAGGTAGTTGCTCTCCTGACCATAGGTGTCTTTCTTGGCTGTATCACACCAGTAGTGCATACTTATCCTGGTAAATAATATACTAAATTTCCTGTCCTCAGTTGAGTTTACCGGGTTAGTTTCTGGTTCCTAACAGAAGGTTTTTTCTTATGCCTGTCCAAGCTATATACTTGGCATTATGTTTTGCAGAAATCTATCCCACTCTAATCCCCCAGCCCTCAGGCCATTCAGGTTTTCTGTATACCTTGATCGTTCATATCTTGATCATCTCTCAAACCTGCTAGCATTTCATATCAGTGCTTCCCCATTCTCCGCGCTACAATTAAAATGTCAAAAAAAAAAAAAAAAAGTCCCAACTCTGCTTCTTTGCTTCTCCTGCCTCTGCTCCTCTGTAAACTAACCTCCTTTAATGCCAGCATCTTCCCTTTCAACACTACCTGAAGACATCTCTATTTTAAGTATCTTATCCACCATAGAGTGCTTCTGTCGATCTCCATCTTCACTGGTTTAACAGATAACCCCCATGTGATATCCCAGCACACGCTTTACAGAGATGGGATGAAGAAGAGCTCCTGCATTTCTGCATTTCCAGTGTCTGCAGAAGTGGTTGTCTTATCAAGCATATTCCATGTCTTTCAGGACAAGGCCAGTGATGGTGATTTTCTGAATATTAACTGAAGTACTTTCCTGAGAAGTGGAAGACTTAGGGTCTAAGCAAATCTCGGCCTTGACTGGGGGGGCTGGGGGAGGGGGGGTGGGGGATGGGGAAGAATCCCCCCTATAAAAGGACAGTACATTGTGGAGGGATATTCAGGTAGGGTGTGCCAAAATAATCTACTTCTGAATCTAGGCCCCTGTGGAGATAAGAAAGCAGAATCCAGGTGACTAGTAGGAAAACAATGTTAGGTCTGTATTAGTTTACTCTCTAGGACAGTAAACTAACCATGGATCTGTTGTGGGATTCAACTGCCCTAGGTGTTAATGCATATTGCTTTAAACTGGTTCTTGAACATGTGACAGAAACAGAAGATCCCTGAGCTTCCACCTTTAAGTATTCAACTCTGTCCATCACACTGACTTTCAATTTGTTCCAGCAAGGATCTTACTTTTCAGAGAGGTGGGTGAATCTTCCTTTACTTCCTACAAGATTGTTCTCTCTCCAGCTGCTACATTC
The DNA here is from genome assembly GCA_009769605.1 of Bucorvus abyssinicus. Taxonomy (NCBI): domain Eukaryota; kingdom Metazoa; phylum Chordata; class Aves; order Bucerotiformes; family Bucorvidae; genus Bucorvus; species Bucorvus abyssinicus. Next base: position 39,218,665 of record CM020025.1, read on the forward strand.
CCCCTGACCTCCCCACCTCAAGGCCTCCTCTCACATCCCTTTTTCAGGAAGACTGCTTTTCTATGTATTTTTCCTCCTCTTCCCCAGATAGTAGCTGCCAGATACCTCCATTCTTCCTCTTGTCTTTAGTGAAGCTGGCAATACTGTCCAAATTCCTTCTTTTCCACCTTCTCTCCATTCATGTTCTTCATTTCACAGCACAGAAAACTCATGCCTTAATTATCTCCATGTCTTTTAGTTGACTTTCTCTTCCTTTACATTTTTCTTATAGACGTAAGTGAACTTACCCAGAAGAAGGGCCTTGAGATTGCCTTGTGTAGTAGGTATCTGCGAATTCTGTTTTCTGTGAAGCCTTTTCTCTGTCATAGCATCTATATCCATCTGTACTCCTGCCCAGTTGATTCTACAGTCTACTCATCTTTTCTTGGAGCTCTGATATAATTAATGCATGTACAGCTCTAATCAGATATACGTTCTAACTTAATACATAATATGAAGTGTCTTCCCTGACTAGCTCTACTGATTCTACAGTTCTCTAGATTTCTTACCCTAGTAGTCTCCCAGTCATCCAAGCAGTCCCTGCATTGAAAGACAAAAAAAAAGAAAAATGTTTTTAAGAAAAGAAAAATTAGCTTTTCACTACTTTCTATTTGCTTCCGCAATAACTTAATTTTGATTACTGGAATGTAACATCTGGCTGAGATCTCTCAGCATCAAACCAGACTTTCATAACCAACTACTGTGTTTCCAGGCAATGTGTCTCCCAAATTATGACAACATACCGATACAGACATAAAATGTGTTTATGAGACTTCAACTGCTGTGGAGGATGTGAGATCATTGGGCTAAATACTTAACCACATTAGGCTTGTTTGGGTGCCATTGCAGATTTCATGAGAAAACTTCAAGGTGGTTGAACAGCAAATTGAGTGTCCTCTGTGCACAGGGGAATCCTCCACATTCATCAAATGGTTCTAACTCCTCTGGCACCAGCTCTGGTTATAGAAAGTCTTTTGGAGCATGGCCAAGCACTAGCGACCCTGACTGCTGGAATATCATGGCACTCAGTGCAGGCTATTGCAACCCTGACACTTCTCCAAACCAAATGCTCTGCTCCAGCATCAGGAATGCGGGAGAGAACAGGAAAACAAAAACAGGGCAGAGAATCAATCACAAAGAAAACACCAAGGAGATCAGAAGAAGGAAGAATACTGTGGGCTGCTTAGTGCAAAGGAAATCAAGAAAGATGGGGGCTGTCCATGGCCTGTGCTACACAGTAAACTGTTAACAACAGAGATCAGGGACAGACAAATTAAAACACTCTTAAGCTTCTTCATAGATGAGGCAATAAAGCACAGCTTTAGATACACATTCCCACCCCTCAGTTCGTGAGTCATGTAACCTAAGGTTAAGCAAAAGAAACACTGGTTTGAAACTGCACCCAACCTTTCTCCTCCCTCTTTCTGTTAATAAATAATTTTCGTAGATAACAGTAACTGGTATGTGGCACTCATGTAACGATGGAGACTTCACTCACGTTTACATTACACATTATCTACAAACACACCTTGAGAGATGATAAGGACGTGTGTGTGATGATGTGTAACTGTTGGTGGCTGGTACATTACTGATTAAACTAAAATACAATGTGTACTGTAACGCACACATTTGCTGAAGAAACAGGAAGGAAAAGGAACACCGCAGCAAACAAAATGTTCTTCTACTAAACTCTCTCTTTTTCAGCATGTGCCCAGCTTCTTTACTAGGGTGCAACTGATACAGCATATTTTAGGAAGTTTTACTAAGATAATATTCCTGAAATTATAAACTAAACAGAGGTTTATCATAATGCTTTACACCTTCCCCACCTTTTTATTAATTTCTTGGAGGCATTTTGTCTGTTGATTATTTCTTACTCCTCAGTGTGTAAATAACATCTTGCTACTGCTGGCAGCAGTCTTTATCTTACTTCAGACTTTGGCCCCGCAAGTCTCCTGCACCTGTGCTATTTCAGAGCCCTGGTTGAAGCCCCAGTGACCAGCTCCGTGCCCAGAGCGCTGCCTGGAAAGGTTCATTGGCCCCTTGGCTGCTTGGGCAGCCAGGAACAATAAACCCCGTTTCTTTCTCAGGAGTGCACAGAGACTCCCCCTAACCACACAAAAAGAATAAATAATTGATGTAGTAAATATTCATATTCATAAGCAAGGAAACAAACCTTGCAGGTTAAGAATGTCCAAAAATGAATGGTGAAATAAATTGTTTTCTATTAAAATGAATTATGGTACAACCACAAAAAAAACCCCCACTGTTCTCTGTATTTTGAGATCTTAGGCAAGGATTACTTTGTACTTTGACAAGGATTATTGTCTCCCCTTTTATGACAAAATTATTGTGCCAATGTTAATTAGATGTGCTTAACAACACATAAAAGTAACCTCAAGCAGAACTGGAAAAAAAGTCAATTTTTTTTACTTAACTAAGCTTTATTGAAAACCTTAGCACTGCAAAATTGCACTCATGAATAGGCTGTGCTATGTAAAAGTCACCAATATTCATAGAATGAAGTACACAAGGTGGTTGGAAAGAGCTAAGAGAAAGAGCTTTCTATTCTGAAACAAATTTACAAAGTCAGAAATGAAACAAAGACAAGTGGAAGGTAAGAGAAAGCAGAACTGAAACTATTTAATATTTTGTGCAGGGACAAAAATTGTAACAAAAGAAGGGAAATGAGAAGCAGCGTTTTGCCAGGAAAATCATCATATGAGCTTTTAGATGAGGTTGTTCATACAAATTGGCAGGAAAGGGACTTTTACTCCCATAACTCCAAGCCAAAGGTGAATGGAGCAACCACTGTTTTAGCCTTATAATTCTGCGACAATATTTGTAAATGCAGACAAGAGAGAGACAAATCTAGGGCCAAAATGAGATGAGGAAAAACATAAACTGGTAGCTGTCAGTGTTATTGTTGTTTAAATGCCAGCAGCAAATGCCTTCCAGAATATATGTGTATATACAACTTGTAGCTGAGGTTTTCTTGAAAGCTGAAAATTTTACTTACTAACTGATACGAAAACAAGTGCAGCAGAATGGCAATGCAAACCCTGGACTCTGTGAGATAGCTGGCAGCATGGTGGATGGATTCAGCTGGAAGGAAATAATGCCACATTTACGTATGTAAAGTATTTTCAGATATTCATACCCAAGCCAGCAATGGCAGGGACTAAAGTTTACTGAGGTGAGGGCAGGCATACCCAGAAAGCTGCTTGTCTAAGATTAAACTCATCAGAGACAAAAGCAGAGTGGGACCTCCTTCAGAAGGCACATGCATCTTACACACACACACACACACACACAGAGAGAGAACTCTTGTCCTCTTTGGGACATGTCCACGTAGCAGCTTTCCACCTTATTGAATGAGTGCTGTACTTCAGTCTGGAAGTTTAAAAGAAAGAGGAGCAAAGAAGCGTCCCTCACAGTCTTTATTCCAACACAACTGAGAAAGGATCATCTTCTGAGACACATGTTGTCAAGTTATATGATCACTGGACACATTTTTGTTAGGAGGAAGCAGAACACCTGAGCACCCATGGAAGTACACAGACATCTACTAACACTGTGAAGGAGATGTTTTCTTGCTTCCTTGTCTTCCTTCTCTTGGTTGTCTGGAAGGATGCAACCTGTAGACTTCCTTACAGAGATGCTAGACACCTTACCTTGTTAGGGTGGACAAAGCTCCTCCCTCAGCAGGAGGGTGGGACAGCTAGCAGGCAAGGTCAAGGTGAAAAACCTTCAGGGAAAAAATGGTCTCTTACCTTTGTCAGTTATTCTCTATGTTCATGTATGTGCTCAGATACCAGATGCTCTGGCAAAGATGCCTATAAGCGTTTTAGAGCATCATTTCAATAAAGTATAATTACTGTTATAAACAAGTTATTTTCAGTTATTTCCCGGTGTGTGACTATAATCAGATATTTTGCTCTTCGGCAAAAGCCCAGGTCGTGCTGCCACCGACCAAAGACCTGTGCAGTAGGCTGAAGTGTTTGTTCATCGGATCGCAATACTGCAAAGGGACAGAAGATGGCAGAAGGAAGCCCTGAAATGGCATCCCACCAACCCAGGTGGGAAAGCCGTGCCCCGAGCTGCTCAGCACAAAGGAAGAAGTAGCTACATCTGACCTCCGTGACGGTGGCTTTTCATGGCTTCATTTTGGAGTGTTTTCTTTGCCTTGGGGTATTATGTTCTTTGACACCAGAAGTACTGGAGAACAGCTGAACACTGTGTGGGAACATACACTGCTTAATCCAGTAATGGGCTGGGTGTGAATTCCCCTTTTCACCCTGTTATTTTGGACTGCTTTTGTAGCCGTGCCTAGATCAGATTCTGCTCTTTTGTGGTAGGCAACCTTTGGAGAGTCACGTTCCAAAGGAAAGCAATCCTGTGAATTCGCAAAAACAGATGAAATGCCGTATTTTAAGCTCTTGTACAGCTTATTTTGTGTGTTTTAACTTGGTGCTTTGCTTAATATGAGCTTCCTACACTCTCTGCTGGCAGGGGTTCATTTGCAAGCTGGTCCCACCATGCTATCAGGAAGAAGAAACAACAGTACAGCGCCCATGCCAGTCCTGTTCGCTTTCACTGAGTATTAATCAAGCTGTCAAAGGCGATGCTTCTTCCTTTTGAGTGAAGCCTTGGTGAAATGACAACACTCTTTCATCCATGTGGAACTTTAAAGAGGGAACTTTAAAGAGGAACTTTAGGTTTTGACAAAGCCTGCAAGGCTGGAGACAGACACATTATCTGATTCTTGAACATCTTTTGCTTCCCCTCTAGCCTCCTTACTTGAACAAATGTCTAAAAAGTGACTCAGTGGCTAAGTTAATCTATTCTGGAACAGATCATAGAAACAAATCACAGAATGTTTTTGGTTGGAAGGGACCTTCAAAGGTCATCTAGTCCAATCCCCCTGCAGTGAAAAGGGACACCTTCAACTAGATCCGGTTGCTCAGAGCCCTGTCCAACCTGACCTTGAATGTTTCCAGGGATGGGGCATCTACCACCTCTCTGGGCAACATTTGCCAGTGTTTCACCACCCTCATTTTAAAAAAATGTCTTCCTTATACCTAGTCTAAGACCCTAAAGGCAGTGGCTGAATGAGCAGTGACTGCAGCTATATCTTCCAAGGTAGCTGGATGTCCCACGGCAGAGCTATTGCACAGCCGATTGACTAGGAAACTCCACTCTTTCCTGTCTCCCCGCTTCAATCTATGTGGAAAGCCCAGTACTCAGAACAGCTCCCTACCATCACTGCTTTTTTGGCAAGCTCAAATTTGAACACTTCTTCCCCCACATACAGGGAAAGCAAGGAGAAGGGGACTTTCACTGGGTGTCTCCCACCAGGCTGCTTCTCCTGGTGTGTTAGCTGCCTGCAGCACCCTGAGGTGATGGCAAGGACAGGCAGCCTCTTTCCCCAGGGCTCTTTGTAGAGCTCTGCATCACTGCAAACAGACCCATCCTCATAAGAGCAGTAAGAACTGAAAATAGTAGACAGTAAGAATTGAAAATAGAGGTTCTTACACTTAGTTACACTAACACCAAGTCTTTTTGCACCGTCATGGAAGTGTTACCCTAACTGCACATTCCAAGACAAAGGCCACTGTGGCTTTTTGGTTCATCCACTTTACTCAAGAAGGGACAGCAAGTGGCTACTCAACATTTTCACAGGAACTGAACCCCTTTAATGGGTTTGTCCTCTCTCTTCAGCCCAGGTGATGAAAACAGGAACTACATTGCTTTGGTGTCCCATCAAAGGTCAGTCTAAGCACAGCACCACAAAGCAGCACTTCCATGGCATGCCCCGCCCCAGCTCACTGTCCACTAACACTCTTAACCTTGCTCTCACCAGCCTGATAAAGTGTGATACAAATTGAAGTTGTTAGGGCTGTTAAATAGGACCAGCTGTGTTAATTTTATCTCCACTCAAAACAAAGCAAAACAAACACACACAAAAAGAGTTTGACGAGGGGAAAGAGAAGAAGGAAATTAATAGGGAAATAAATAATGGTTTTTAAGCTTCTAAGAGGGGATTAAAATCATGCAGATTAAAGAGCAAACAAAAGCTCTGAAGCAAGCTGACGGTGTCCTTTTAAGTGAACATGTGTGGGTATATACATTCGCATATGCCCTACAGGTGCACTTGCCAGTTATCCAACCAGACTGTACAAAAAGTGTGCCTGATTTTCCCTCCACTCTACAAAACATGTTTACTATAAAAGAAGCTGAACAAGTTTGGTTGATTCCTAATAAAGACTGTTAATTATTATTTCAAGTATACAAAGACTTGCTGCTTTTCTTTTTCTCATAAGCCAAAACAATCGGTAAGATGTTCTGTTTATTACTCTCACCACTTCAGCCATCACCCTGGTTTTTAGTTACTGGCTAGAAATTTAGTAGGAAAAAGGAATCGCTACTATCTCGTCAAATATTTTCCTTGACTTTTGGCCTCAGTTTCCCAGCAAAAATCTGTGTGAATGTTGTTGATGTTCTGTGTCTGTTGTGTTCTGTTAAAACCTGTCATGAGATGGGTCCTTGAGCAAGTTTGAAGGCAAGCTCATCCTGGTGTCTCACATCAGATATCAAGTCTGCCCTCGGGGCTTAAAGGAGTGAGCAAAAATGTGCACAGAAGCCCTTACTGCCCCACTCCTCTTGACGCTGTCAGGGAGGGTGTCATGTCCATCAACAAGAATGATGGGGGCAGGGTGGGAGGGGAATACAGAAAAGATGAACCATGGCATGCTGATGGGACTTAACCCAACCAGGCTGCAAAGCTGGTGTTTTTGATAAGAATGACATGTCCATCAAGTATTTCCTGGTCTGACAATCTGGTAACTTCCATCAGGACTCTTAGCTCTCACCCGATAAAAAAGCACAAGATTATCTCACTGCGAAAATTAAAAAAGCCACATAAAGCTGCTTTAAGAATACACAGGGCCTTGTCATGTATCCCCACTATTTTATATCAAATCCATAGAAGACTGGGCCCATCGTGCATCCAGTAGATTGTCACATTTTTGAATGGATCTCATGACTGCACTGGAAGCATTTTCCTTTTTCTTAAAACTCACAAGTTCTATAGCATCCAGTATAGCCAGTAACCCTTATCAGTATCTGGAATATCTGGCATATCTGGAGCTCAGCCAATTGGCTGTGCACCCAGTGCACGACCTATTGTAGAAGTAAGAAAAACATAACAAAATAAAGAAAATTATTCTTTTAATAAGCAAAGGAAGGAAGAATTGCTATTTGTGATGCCCATGACTTTTTCAACTGCCTGAGCTAGAGACACAGAAAGATTTCTTTAAAGATTTTAGTTCTATCCCATTCGTAGGTACCCTTCTCCTAAAAATTTATCTCTGCAAATGATTCTCAAATCTCTCACTATCTCTTTTTCTATGTAATTCTCATTCTAACACTTCACTTCTACATGTCTAACAATCAGTAATGGCTAAAACTAAATTTTCTGTCCATGTTCCCCAATTTTTCCACGGCTTTTTACCTCACACTTCCTCCAGCCCATGATCAGGGAACATTTTAGGTTCTGGTCCCTCTTTCAGTCACTGTATGTGCCAAGTCTATTTCTCTTCTCCTACATAATAGCTCACAGATTCATCCTTTCTCTCAGCAGCCAGCTAAGGCTCATAGTAGGATTCGGTCAGTTTGCACTTCGTCTGTACTAGTCTGGTCTCCAGCCATGTTCCAGCACTTCTGCTGCCTTCTCTTCCATTCAAAACACTGAGATTAGAACCACATTCCTGGCTTGTTGCTTTGGCTGCATCACCACCCTCCTTGTGTCCTTCCAGTGGCTTTGCATTTGCGAACACAATCATCTTACCTTTACCTTTAAGATCCTTCACATTTAGCCTCAGCCTATCTGTCAAATATATTGGCCTATCAAACTGTCAGGTCCTGCCTGTGATCTGACAAAGATGACAGCCTTGATCACCACGTCTGCTTCTTCCTCAGCCACTTCTATGCTTTCATCTGCCTGTCTTCTAGGCATAAGGAAAACTGCTATGGAGAATACTTAATTTAACCTCCCCTGCAAGCTACTCTGTCTGGGGACAGAGAAATAAATTCCATAACTCCCCTCCTGCACTGGCCATGAAAATGCAAAGCTGTAATTTCAGCATACCTGCTAAGCCCTTTTCACTTTATACCTGTCTTACTCTTTCATCTGACTCCCACTGAGTTCATCCACCATGACTGACATGGAGATGAATGGTATCCTTTGCTATCTGCCTCCGACCTACACACCACACAGGAACCCTTGCTACTTATGGAATTGGTGGTAGTGGCTGTGAGGAATCTCTCTTTGGAATTGTTACTAAGGTATCCAAATCACCTTATTTTTGTAAGTATAGGGGGCCAGGTCCGTGAGAGGTATTAGGTGCATAACTTAATGTTTAGATGCCTAACCTCCCATGGAAATCAGTAGCAAGTTAGGTACCTTATAGAAAGTAGACAACCTCCTCCCCCCAGTTCTGCAGGTATGTCTTTGAGGCCTCAAGCCTACTAATGGCTGCAGCAGAGGCTGTGGGTGGATAGCAATGACTACACCAATCTACAGAGTAAGGGTTTCCATATAACTGCATTTCTTCTCATCAAGGGAAGCTCAGTTTCTGGGGCAGCGCTGTGTTAGGCTCAGATTGCCCCGCTTCCTCATCTGTTTTCTCTGCCTTACACAGAGTTATCCTCTTTCTCTTCTCATTTCTTCTACCAGACAGTGAATGTCACCCCTAGATAATGGAAGTATCCTATAGCCGTAGTAGTATTCCTACTTATACTAGCAACATGGTGGCTAGTTTCAGCTCCGCTTGTGAAACAAGTTCTATGAAAGAACTGCTTCATGCCCTCTGCATATGAGCTTTTCCATTACGGTTGCTCAGCTGCCACAATTAGGACCTGCCTTTAAGGTAATGACCTGGTCACAGACTCTAGCATTGCAATGATAAATTTTGCTGAACAAAGGTGTTTATTCCTAGCTATCATTGTTATTCTGATTGCTTAGGTCTTGGGAACCTCTTTAGGCTGTTGGCTTGATGTACTCCAGGAGGGGTTATAGCACTGGATTGCTCAGAACTTTGAGACAGCTAATGGATATTAATTAATAGGCTCATTGTTATGTAACTGCAGAATATGGAGAGGCTGTTATACTCAAGTAGTTTTGGCCACCTCCTCTTCTTTCACACATGCCTAAATCTTGTACCTGAACTGTTTTGCCTAACAAAGCTGTGGTCTTTTTGGCCATTTTTCATTTGCTGCTTCTATTATGATGAATTCTTGGCAATGAACCTTACTGTAACAAGAGTTATGATACGGAGTTAAATGACAGAGTATGGAAGAGGTTTTAACTTTATTAACTCTCAGCCACCAAAGTGGAATGGTGTTACATTTGGATTTTTTTATTCTTTTGATGTTTCTAGAAATCCCACTGAAACACTGCTGACTAAAGTTCAGTCACTCATAAAACTTTATAGATCATTAAAATTTCTGTTTATTCCAGCTCTGAGGGAGATGTAGGTTACACTATTTTAGATGTTACTAACTTTTATTCCTTAAGGACCAAGAAAAATCAAGCCCCAATTAAATCCCAGAGATTTGGTTTAGAGGTTAACTTTTCCAGTGGACAGCCTGGAAAATTAAATTTTGTCCCAAAGAAATCACATTAATTTATGTTTAATTTCATCTCCCCGCATGTAGTACATGGCCCAAAAGTCAGGTAGACGGGAACCCTTGCAGCTTTGGTAAGTTTGTTCCCCATCCTTTCTAGGAGGCGATACTTTTTAGTCTAAAACACTAAGTTTAACGCACTTCACTTCCCGTTTCACTGGACCTTGTACCCTGACTGCTCACAGTGAGCACCGATGCACTTACTCTGGATGAACCAAGTTCCTGAAAATCAAAACCTTTGAAATGTCTGGATTACAATTATTGTTTAAATATATGTATTAACTGTTATGGCAAAAAGACCTCTGACATGTCTCATGCCTTCTTTGGACAACCCAACCAAGGTTTTTCAGCAGTATGTCCTAAGGAGGAAAATCTGCCTTAGACAAAGGGATACATCATAACACAGTGAATTTAATCACTGTGACTTCTATTCCACAATGTTGTGGCTATTTGCTTTTTCTTTTTCTCCTTATCCATAATTATACATCTGTTTGTTTGCTCATGTTTACCAGTACTGCTCCAGTATACTGGCTTCGATATCTATGCCGACCTGCCCCAGGGCAGCACTTAAGCACATGCAGAACTTTCAGCATGTGAACTCCCTCAGGAGACTTTAGCTTGTGCTTAACTCTAATGAGTTTTTTCTGATCAGGGTGTTTAAATATTGAAATGCTGACAAATATTCAGATAGGAGCAACAGGTAGTTTTCTCCAGGGTCCCTCTGTCTCAGTACAAGCTTTGCAGGGTAGTTATTTTTAGGTGCTGTCTGTGTGCAAAGCTGAAAAGTGCCCATGATTTTCCCATGCTAAAATATCTCCGTGGTCAGTGTGTTCTTTTGCTGTTTCAAGTTTCAGTGATGACTAGAATCACAGAGAAATCTTCAGATATTCTGAGGTCAAAAAGATCTCCATTGGAATCTAGCATTTAACATGCCCTGTTGATGCCGCTCTTCTCTGCAGAAACATTTTAAAGGCTTTGCATAGTAAATGCATGATTTACATGCAGTCCATAACTCACCAGTTTCAAAGGATCTGCTGTTTTTGACCAAGAACTGCATAAATACGTCGTTCTTCCTTTTTTTATAGGATTACTTTAGAACAAACACATTGTGTTATGATCAGTAATTAAATCAATAAATCTCTGAAACAATCCACAGCTTTCTGATTTACTTGAATGGTCAGTGCAACATCTTGTGTTCACATTGTGCTCTTGAAAATTATATATGGCTATGCTGACAAGTTAATTTTTTCCATGCCATCTCTTTCTCACTTCCTAATGAGACTGAAGACTGCATATAGCTCAACTATTTTTCATAATGTACTTAGCACTTATGTTTCGTATCAGCTTTTATTTCCAGTACCGAATTAGCACTTCAGCCCAGAAACCTCTCTGTCAAGAGCCTAAATGTATACATATTTTCCCAAGTTTCACAAAAACCACGTGCAAATATGCACACAATATACACGTGAGTTCATCAGGAAGAGGAAGAAGGGTATATAAAAACGTTTGGATCTTCAGTTCAGAGAAGCATGCAGAAGTTTGGATATTTGTTCAAAGTCTATCCAAATGTATCTGAATCTTTTGGCTCTGGAAATTAATCGGAAATCTTGCACGGTCAAGCTTTCTCATGAGATTACCTCTAATACCTCTTCAGCTTCAGTCAGGCCAGTAAAAATACCACGTAATACTCTCTTGTCCACTTTTTCTCCCAGCTGAAAATGGAAAAGATGAGGAATGTGAAAATTAAACAATTAATCAAATTTTTTCCAACCCTCAGGAAAAGGCTTGGTTCAGTTAAAGATTTTTCGCAAGGTTTCAGGTTTGCTCTTGTTTAATGCAACCCTGTTAACAGAGCCCAAGTCTGTGTGTGAATTGCACTCAATCTCGTGGTCAGAACTGCTCCTGTTAACTTTAATGGGCTTAATAACAGGTCCATTGCCTTTCAGACTCAGAGTACAGTGTTTACCAAGGGTTTCTATCCTTACATGCAACCACCTTCCCATTTTATTCCCACTTTCTGCTATTACGGGATACTTTTTTCAACAACTCTCTGGACAAGTAAAGAAAACATTGCTTTATCAATCTCTTTGAACTGTGCAGAGGCCTATGCAAGCCTTTACATCACACAAATTACACTGGGCTAATGTGAGATTTAATGTGCTGCAGAGGTATTGTGCAGGAATTTCATGTATCACCGTACCATGAATGGTTTTTCCCCAGTGATGATTCCCTGAAACATTATCTTCCGCTGAGAAGGAATTTCAGGAACGCTTTTGCCCTGATCCTGATCCTGAAAAGGTCTTCAGAACAGGGGACCTCTTGAAGTTGTTTTCATTTCCTAAAACCTAAGTCTCATGCAGATTAGGAACAGTTGTTGATTGTTCATCAAACAACATTTCTTAAAATCACTGTGAACTGTTACCTCAAACTTGCATGTAAACAAACCACAGTGTTTGTAATAAACAAAATAGAATATATACTGCTTGTATCTGAGAAAGGTTTTGGATAGCTACTGATGGTCACAGAATAAGTGGTAGCACCAAATGGGAAGATTTCAGATGGAAATTTCTCTTTCTCCTGTTCATTCTCCTTTACACTGGTAAGTCAAATGTCAAGGAAATTATTCCAAAATTAAGTTTTTGCCAAAATGCTCTGTAACCAAAATAGAATAAACACACTCTTTTTGACCACTTCACAAGAAAGGAAATTACAGCCATGAAATTGCACAAATTATATTATTATATTGTTTGGTTTTCTCTATAAAGAAGTTCATGATACAATAGATGAAAGGTCTGAAATAATTAAGGAAAAAATAATACAGTTGCAAGTACAGATTTGTATTTTCTTTTTTTTTTTTTCAACAAATGCAAGAATGCCAAGTTTTCATTTCTGAAGTTGTCCATGTAGCGATGCGTGAAACATAACTAGATTTTCTTTTAGATTATAATGTTACCTCTACTTATTTTCCCACTTGGACTGAAAAGGAATTATAAAGGGTTGTATGTTTGCCAGTCATCTTGTTTTGTTCTGAACACCACAGTTAATTTTATCTGGAGTTTGATGATTCAGTTCTTTCCAGTCCTCTATACATCTCATAGACAAACATATACACACTGTAACGAAGAAAGAAATAAAGAATACTTAGACCAACAAGAAGCCTTCACTTTTCCAAGAGGTCAATGAAACAGAAGGTGTTTTGGACACTCATGATGCTACTAAAATGACTCATTGCACCGTAGTCATTGCTGGCATGAGGCAAGCAGCTTTACTGGGAATAGTCCCAGTTACATTTCATTTCAGCTCCTGAATTTCATCTGCACCAAATTATTTCTGGTTAGACAAGGGAGTAGAGTTATGAGGGGAAAAATGGAGGGATAATGTTATTTCAGCAGTCCAGAGAGATGTCCAACATTTGTTTTAGAAGTTGCATAGATACATTTACTCAACATTTTCAAAGGCTTGAGTTCATTTCTTAGTGGTTGTGCTTACTTGTCTTCAGCATTTTTCTTCTGTTTCCAAATTACCGCTAATTGGCAATACTCGGTGGAACTTCAGTTTAAGTCGGGAAGACCAGTGAGGACTCATAATACACTAAAATGTGTGCTTTCCATGCAAACCGATTCAAGCTTGGTCCTTAGTCTTCCAGGTTTAATGGGGTGGATTTTAGATATTTTGGACTAGTAAAAAGGTTACAGTCAGGATGTCAGTGTGAACAATTTCCCAGGATCATCTGTTAAATATGTTTGTTAGAATACTTCCCAGTTGTGACATGAGATCATTAAAACTCTCCCAGATAATGCTAAGGTATGATACAGGGGTTAGCACAGGGCAGAGACTTTTCCCGGGAGGAGCACAGACAAGGATGTCCTGTTCCAAGGAGGAAATACATTTAGCAATCACAAGTGCCATGGCACTTGTCCCTGAGATGGAGATCTGTCCCATCTTCTCTACTGTATGGATCAGCTGTCCATCTGCAGGGTGGGGAGTCAAGGTGCCTGCTGGAGATGCAGTGGTCAATGCAGCCAAAGATGGAACTCAAGTGAGTTGCCATGAAGAGAGCCAGATTTTGAACAACTGCGTTCTTCACCATCAAAGAACGAGATGTATCTGAATTGGACATGTTTGGAAGGGTAGTGGCAGGTCCTTTACATGTCATTTGTTTGACAAATGAGCTACATATCTTTCCTCATGCACAAGAGAACAAATTCAATCGTAGCAGATGAATCTTGAACTGATAGAAATAAGATTTCTTTCATATGAAAAATAAATCTGATAGTTGCTTTATACTTTGAACTAAATATATCTGCATATATCTGCACAGATATAAATGCAATTACATGAGGCAGACATCAAGTAAGAAGCTGAATTCCTCATGAGATGTTGTTTTATCCTGAAGACTGGCATAACCACTCTGTTATGTCATGTTAAGCAGTTATAAAATTCTTCTTCCAGTAGTTTGTGCATTCCTTGGCCACAACAAAATTGTTTTTCTCTCATTTTTATTTTTCTTTAAGAGAATATAATAATTATCAGTGGTGCCAGATTTGTAGCACTAGAAAAGGAAGACCCCAGCTTTATAGAAGGTAAGCCGGTGAGTGGCAAGAATGCAAACATATTCACGATGCACTTCCACATTTTAGCTTTACAAGAAAAAATGGTCTCTGTGACATTCTGTTTTTCACATCTTTGTTAAGAGCTCCTACTCATCTTTTTATGCGTATGAGTGTGTGACAGAGTAGATGATGGAAACATTTTTGTACCCTTTTCATAGGGTTTCCTTTTCTTTTTTCAGTCAGAATGAGTGGTTGCTGTCCCAATGAGGGAACAGCAGAGGCGTTGTCTCCCAAAACCAATGGCCCTCTCAGTTACCTGGTGTTTAGGAGATTGCACCAAAATCAAAAGATCACAAGTAGAGAAACCATGGGAACCCAACACTGGTTCCCAGGTCAGATTGCAAGCAAGCTTTCTGCCACCAGAAAACATCCTGTCTTTTTTTCCCTGGATCTTCTCTTTCTTACTCTTCCTGGGAAGCTGCACCGCAAAGGTGGGAGGCAAATATATGACCCATGACAATCAATTCATTCATCATCTACTAAGGGTTTAAACAAGGGCTAGGAGAGATAACTACCAGTCCTTATTTCATGTTCATTTATCGTCAAACCAGGTGCACAGAAGGAGAGAGGGTTGGAGCTGGAGAGAAAGGACAAGACAGCAGAGTTGCCATTCCTGTCTCTGCACCTGCACTACAGCATGCATGGCAACCTGGAGCTTGCACTGAGAACCGTACCAAACTGCATCAGGAACACTGAAACTTCTGTGATGGGAACAAAGTATGCAAATTCAGGAACAGGACTAAAACCAGTTACATATTTCACTGGGAAATGTCAATGATAAATTACGAAATTTGGTAACTAGATTTTACAGAGGTATGAATCTTGTATGTGTCCAGAAGAGAAGATTTAAAGTGAAATGGGATATGGCATGGTAGGAAAGAATTCCAAATGGCTGCCACTAGTAAAAACACAGTTTTAATCTGTTGTCTAAGCAGAAACAAGCAGTTTTCCAGGGTATAAATAGAGTTGTTGAAGTTCTGTGTCAACAAAAGGGCAAAAATGGTTTAAGGTAAGTTAATAGAAAGGCCATAGTTCAGTGCCAACCATTTCAAATCAGCCTCTTCTGACTGCACATCAAATGCATGCAGACTACTCTGGTTTCAAGCTTATTGGTTTGGGATTTTCCAGTGCACTGTGCTGCCTGATCAGGAACACATGAGACCATAGAAGTGTCAAAGGATACCATTGGCAGAATCCCAGTAGCAAATCTTTCCTCTTTTCTTGCACGGTCCATTTAATTGAACACTCATATCAGTGGCAGATTCATTGCAAAACACATTTTTCATTTTTATGTCCTTTTTATGAAAGCTGTAAAGTTATATGCTTAAAAGACTTTGGCTGAAGAGATTATATGAAAACGGATAACATTTACTTCTGCTAAGCTTGGGGCGGAGTAAGCGGTTCACAGTGTGAATATCCCTGAATATGATGCATTTTTATTAATGTTTCTATTTACAAGCTATTACCAGATGTCTGATTTTAAAAGCATTTTTTAAAGATTAAATTCAAAATACCTGCTATCCTTGTACATCTGAGGGGGTCCAAATATTCATACAAGATACATTTGGGAATACTGAAAAAAGACTGGCTGATGAGTTAGTTTTCCTTATTTTTACCTTTTTATGCCAACCTGAGGATATCCTAAGTACATTTCAGAAGCTTTCTGCCCACCAATGGGTGTTCAGAATATTGGCACTACCTGAAGTGGCCCAAGCTGACAAAAAATTCAGTCTCCATTTTTTATGGAAGGAAAATTCCCATTGACATTAATGGGAGTTTTGCCTCACTACAAAATAAATTGGCCTCAAATGGTATCTCCAAAGGGGGCTTTACTCATGGCACACAGCTGTATCTCATGAGCCAGATCTCCAGGATTCCAATATTCTTCTCCTGCCCGTTAGTGAACTTACCAAGTGAGCCAAAGTAAGAATAATACCTCT
The DNA here is from genome assembly GCA_009769605.1 of Bucorvus abyssinicus. Lineage (NCBI taxonomy): Eukaryota > Metazoa > Chordata > Aves > Bucerotiformes > Bucorvidae > Bucorvus > Bucorvus abyssinicus. Next base: position 39,234,944 of record CM020025.1, read on the forward strand.
ACTCTGGGAAGTGAAGTTAAAATGTGTGCCACACGCTCTGCGTGTACATGCAGAGCTTACAGTCATGTCATTGTTCTCAGAAGGAATGTTATAGTAACAGGCCACCATGCTTGCTACAGTAAAATGAAGGAAATTCACAACAGGGTCATCAAAGAGATATAGTGCCATAAAAGTTAGCAGTGAAAAGACCTATAGTTATATCCAAAAAATATTTAGGCCCCTGAAGAGGCTTTGGTTTGGGTTTTTTTCTGATTAAGTTCATTTTATTCAGTCACTTCCTGATATAATATACAGGAACATTTCTCTGAAAGTAAAGATCAAGAGTCCAGGACATCCCCCTTTCAGGAAATTGCCCAGGTCTCCCTCTTCTTCTCTGGCCCAATGAATCTTGGCTGCTTTTTTTGCATTTACTTTGAAAAAATGGACTAAGATTGCTTCCCTATATTCCCCCACAGCCAAGGATTAAGGCACTTTAGTGAGACATCTGAATCTGCATATCCTTAAGATGAAGAGGGACTGAATCCAGATTTCCTACCCCTCCAGGCTGAAGGTTCATGCCATTAGATTATTATCAGAGGAGGATGGGAAGGGTGTCTTTACAGTCTAGCTGTATAATGAAGGTGGCACACACAGACAAATTTTATGAGGAATGTACATTTTTAGTGGGTTCTGCTAACCAGATGAAGCCTCTCAGTGTGCTTTGGAGAGGAGGTGTCTAAGTTCTGAAGTCCAGGTGACCTTATGCACAACATTTGTCCAAGCCTACCTTGGCAGTCTTCTCTCACATGCTCCATTTTCACCCCTCACCTATCCTGACATAAGAACTGATGCAGAGTGCCAAGTGGCTCTCATCAGCAGCCCAAAACCAAATTACGCAGAGAGATTGTTTGTCACCAGCAAAGCCATGAAACCTTTCTGTTGCTTCTAGACACTGGCAGATAGGATAGGAGGAAAATCAGGTGAATGAGCCCATATACATGTGTGTATATATATATATAGGTACTCTCTGTTTTACAAATTTTGCTCCACAAATGGGAAGTGCTAAGCCACCATGCCCACTGCACACAGTGACTGTCACATGAGGTCTCTTTTCCAATACCCTCCTGACACAGATCCTATAATGCAGCATGGGTTCTGGGCTATGCAATCTGCCCATTGGTGTTTCAATAAGCAAAACGTAGAATGCAGGCTATAGAGAATACAGCCTGGTTGAGCCACAAGACTTCTGAGTAATGACATATGTTTTTCTTCCCAATCTTCACTTCTTACGGCATCACCAGCTAGAATACTATTAAAATAAAAGTATGGGGCAAAAGTATGAAAGGAATGGAAAAGCAAGAGTTCTTTCCAAAGGTCATTGAAAATTCCTTGAAAATGTGGGTGCTTAAATACCAGCATGTGCATCAGAAATAGCTTATCACTATTAGAGTTAGAAATCCTGTAAGGAACAAAACCTTAGCAATCCCTACTTATGTTCATTTACTGTCTGAAGTGGTCAGTGTTGACATTTGCTGGACTGTTCTCAAATTGTGTGTGTAAAGGTCTGATAGTCCAGGGACATGCTTACTGCATGGTCCATCCACATGCCAGTCAGCTACCTAAGAGCTACTACTTTGAAGGCCTCTGACTCTCCTTTTTAGTGATCAAGATTTGGCATTATGGATTAAAGCACGGCAATTCATTAATTGCAGCAGTGGAATGGGCTGTTGCCACAGTAATGCTAGCATCTTCCAGATCAGCAAGCAGGCTGTATCGACACAGTCCAGAGGCCCAAACAGTCCAGAGGAAACACACATCTCCGACATAAACTTGGTCAGCATTTCTATCAGGCCATCCTTGTAGAGAAGTCAAATAAGACTCTCTGGTGTACCAGCCATTCCTCCCAGTTTAATGTCATCGGCAAACTTAGAGAGGGTACACTCTGACCCATCACCAGATCTTTAAGAAAGACGTTAAAGCTCTTCATAGAGTGAAAAACCCTTGCAGTTTTCCAAACTGTGACCTGATTGATTGTCATGATCTGTTGAAGAGTTCTCAACAAGGGCACAGGTTTCAAATCAGTTCCTAGTCAAAGTTAGGTATCTGCTGGAGATAAAAAGCAATTACTGTATAGAGTTATCTTTTGAAAGTTGATGCAGAAAGTTCCCTGCCATTGAAATGAACATCAGAAGTGCTGTCAGCTAATGTGATCAAATCTGTCTCCTTAAAGCTGAAGCAACTACTTGTGTTTCACCTTCACCAGGCTTCTTTCACAGCATGCTTTTTGCGGGAAAAAACCTCTGATCAGCCTTCTGGAGTCAGCGAGCCTATACTACAGCAGGGCTGGGTGACAGCCAGAAAACAATTGTCTTCAGAGGATTATGGGTAATGCCTTGCTAATTAACTATAATGGTAACCTGGTAATGGTTAATAGTGGGTTAGGCATTGCTTTCCTGTCTGTCAGATGTTATCCATTCAAGGAGAAAAATATTTGTAAGGTGATTTCATTTATGGTTTCAACATATTCTAAATGAACAATCTTTGTTCTCCCGCAAATGGCATTGTGTTGGATAACACAGTTGACAAGGTTTCATAAATCCTGTTCCAAGCTCAGTTTAATTGCAGTTCAATACTCTTTTGTTTCTATTAACCCAGGTAAATAAATAGAGTGAACTGGCAATTTTGAACCGTGATCTATGGCATGGTCCCCAACGTACTGGCACACACAGAATTCTTGCAGATCACAAATCTGCAAGAAACATGTTTGTGTCTTCCAACAAAATGTCATCAAACCTCTGAAGGAATCCATATTTATACTTTGCATGGTGTGCTACAGCTTCACATTAGAAGCAGGCAGACTCTAAAGCAGCAGGCTTGAAACAGAGGGAGAGGGAAGATTCCTCCTTCGAAAACTTTAACTTTCCAATTACTAGAATTGCAACCTATTTAAACTAATTTATTGTATGATTAAAGCAATTACCTTTTCCCCCCATTCTTTCCCTTTTCCACAGAATTCCTTTGTTATTTATTATAAAATTATCTTCCATGCTTTTCCTCCACTATCTAATACCCCAGTTCTCTGCTAATACAATGTGTATTTCTCAATTCACTTTCTCTCTTTGGTGAAAACCTGTTTTCATTTCTAACTGGCAAAGACTTACCAGAAAATTCAACAGATTTTGGTGGGAACCTATATCAAAGAAACTCTTAAAAAACTAAGCAATAATAGCATAAACAACTGCTTAAAATATACAAAGCAAAGATTGAGGCTAAGAGGTAACTTTTTATAGGAGTGTATCTCTCTTGTGCTGTGTTGATCTATTCTGGGATCTGTTATGTTTAAAACATTTACACAGGAACTGGATGAACAAGAAGGCAGCAGTACTTTCAGATCACATAAAATAAACCTGAGTAGCCCTAATCAAGATAAATGCAAAGAATTGAAGAATTTCAGAATACTCTAGGGCTAAGAGAGAAAATGGGATTGGAAGTTTACTATTGAAAAGTGTAAAGCAACGTACACAGGAAAACATACCTTACAGTTCATTAAGTTATTAATTCTCACTGTTAAGGAAACCAGTTCTGGAGTGATTGTGAATAATTACCTGCAAAAATATTGTAATGCTCAGTAGTGATCAAAAAGACAGCTAGAACATAAGGAAATATTAGGAAGGTAACTGAGAACAAAATACATCAATATGATCCATGCAGTACCTATGTGCTAAATACAACATGCAGTTCTGGTTCCAAGAAGATATAACAGAAAGACAGAAAATATAGAGAAAAGTATCAGAGTGATTAGATTGAAACAGGTTCCATACTTGGACAGATTCTGGATAGTAAAATACTCTTAATCCTGGACAAGAATCCTGAAGCCTCAGAGGAGAGTATGATGGGCAGGGTTAGTGGGGTACATTAATTCACTGGCATAGAGAAATGCATAGAAGGCATCACTAGTAGCTACAATAAACACTGATTGGGGGAAAACCAAGAGCACACGGAGACTGTAATCTGCTGCTTACCAGAAGGGGGGAGAGTATAACGAGGAAAGCTAATACTTGCCCTGGTCTTGCACTATTCTTTAAGTATGTTGTCTCAGGCATCAGCCATTGGCGGTACTAAGCTAGACCAGCTGGCCTTATGTGGCAATTTATCTGTTCTTAGGATCTCCTTAGGTGAGATTCACTTCATCTCCCTTTGGATAAAGGCTTCTAAAGTGAAGAAATTGACACTTCAAGTTGTCACCAGAGGCTCTCTTTATGTAGAGAATCAGGCATTTTTTAGGACATGACTCATCCAAACTAGTTGAGACACCTACCTTGAGATAAGATGAATCATACTTTGCAAATGCTTGTTTCTTACAAAGAGAGCCAGAAGTAATTTTTATTGTAGATGTTGCTATTTATTCAGATTAATTTCATCCACTTTATCTATTCTTTTTCTTCCTACTGTTGCTATAAAACTGATTAGGAGTGCAGCAGAGCAGAAACAAGGCCAATTAAGCACTGTAGATGCACGTTCATGACAAGTACCCAAACCACATTCTGAACTATGACTTCCAGGGATTCAGAAGAGAAGCAACTGGGCTCATGTGGCAGTTCAGATCTTGTTGTGGTTTAACCCCGTTAGGCAACTAAGCATCACGCAGCTGCTCACTCACACCCCCAGAGCGCTATGGGTGGGAGAATCAGAAGGGGAACAGTGAGAAAACCTGTGGGCTGAGATAAAGACAGTTTAATTATTTGAAAAAATGTAGGGGAAAAAATTGACAACCAAGAAAAACAAGTGACACAAAAAGAAAACAATTACTCACCACCAACCAACCAATGCCCAGCCAATTCACGAGCAACAGTGGCCCTTGCCAACATTCACCCCAGCTTTTATTGCTGAGCGTGACTCTATATGGTCTGGGATATCTCTTTGGCCATTTGGGGTCAGCTGTCCCTGCTATGACCCTTCCCAGCTTCTTGTGCAGCCCCAGCCTACTGGGCAGCCTGAGAAGCATAAAAGTCCTTGACTCTGTGTAAGCACTGCTCAGCAGTAACCAACACATCCCTGTGTTATCAACACTGTTTTTATCACAAATCCAAAATATAGACCCATACAAGCTACTATGAAGAAATTTAACTCTATCCCAGACAAAACCAGTCCAATTCTGAATAAGGAAAACCTCCAATAGGTAATCTGTAGCTACCACCTCCACTATGCTCTAGAGAAATTTTTTTGCTGCACACCTGGTCAGGGTATCTTCAGCATAATGAAATTCTTCCTAGGATTCCTCCAACAGCATGAGACCAGTCCATTTTGACAAAGCCTGTCAGTTAGCACTGACATGTATACATGTATATTACACCTAAAATGCAGAGAAGTCAGAAGACTCTTGCTATCAGTACAGGCAGGTACCTCCTGGAACTTGCTTTTCACACAGTAGCTACAAGAAACACTACCTGCACATACATTGTCAACAGACAGGCAAAGAGCTCTCACTACATTTTACTATGCATGTTTAAATGCAAACAACCAAAACATCCCAAGTGGTAGACTGACCTCTGCTTTATCCAAAGCACTCCACTAAACCATTGTGGTTCTGCTTAAAAAGACAACAATAAGATCAGGTACACAGAATTCCACCTTCAGTGGTAGTTCAAATTTCTCTTGTGCCTGAGTTAAAGGCAAAAAGGATGTGCTGTTTCTTCTGGAGTAGCTTAAAAAATGAAAAATAAATATTTTTCATGGAATCTTACAGGATTTTTGGCCTTCCTGAATCACACTGCATCTGGAATTCTCCACCCTTTTGTTTGGTGGGAGACCCAAATGGAACTAGCTAGCACAACCTTTGGCATCCCCAAAGCTTTGGCAGTCTGTTTAGGCTAAATAGGTTAACAGGGTGGAGATAGCCCCTAAAGCTTCAAACTCTTCTTGAAGCTTAAAACTTCACCAGCTATTTCTATCAACACATAGGTTAAGGTCAGGCTTTCATGAAGCATAAGAAAAACTTCATCTACCGATGTCGAAAGAGGTCAGCAACCCTGAATTGGAGAGAGGTAGAAGAAACACTTTGCCTGTTGCAGCCCCAAAACAAACTTTAAAAGGAGGAATTGGGAACAATAAGGAGAGTTCTGGACTGTTGTGTTGGCTGCACCACTAGAGGCAGGGATTCTGAGTCAAAGGCAGAAGAGGTGTGGCTGAGCCCTGTAGACATGTATAATGTGACTCCAGTGTTTATGGAAAGAGAACCAGAGCCAAATATTTTGAACCTGATGAGCATTCTCAGCTGCAAATTGCAGTTATTTCAACAAGCAAATGGGTTTCATACTAGACTTTCTGGACCTTAGCTTTCTCTCTAGGCTCCTCTGTGCCCAGTCTTCCTTCCTCATTCAGACTCTTCCTCCATCACTTACACTTCGTAAAAAGCGTGACACAAATGCTTTCAATATATGAAAACTAAGACATTTCCAGATGCAAGGAGTAGGAGTTCACGAGACAACCTACTCCTTCCTCCATCTTTAATATTATTCTTGCTTTAATCCTATAAGAAAAAATATTGTTTGTGCAAATTACCATTTCAGTATTGACATGCTACAAGGTAATGATTATCCAAATCTCCATCTATGCCAGCAAAACGGCATCTGAGGTCGAATGACATCTGAGTAAACTTGCTGCTGTAGTGTCATTCATCTCAAATGCCCAAATGACAAAAATTTCTTTTAAAATTTTAGTGAATAGAATGAAGACTGTAAGGCCACTCCCCAAATTTGTTCTAACCAATACATGTCCTATCATTGTCATCACAAAAATTCTTTGTACATAAAAAACACATGCTTTGTTCATCAGACATCACACATGGCTATGTGATGCTGTAGTTTCACACAGTTTCTTTAAAACTGCAATATTCGGATATTCAAATAGCAAACTATTTTGACAAAGGGGGCAAATAGTCAAATTCAAATATTTCTGTTTTAAATCATTAGCCCAAGGGAAAGCATAGATCATAGACATCTGTCTACGTATAAATGGAAGTGTGTGATTGTTTGAGAACACGTATTAATAGTTAGAAGGTATAATTATGGGAAGGTCAGTTTGTTTTAGAATGGGGCATGAATATTCACAGGGAATTTGGGATGTCCACGGTGACTATAGAATGAAGAAACTGACATTGTCGATATTGTTATATACTTTCAAGATCATCCAACATAAACGTTTCCCTTTTTTATTTTAAAGTCTCTGGTGCTTTTTGTCTGGAATCCTGCTGGGTTTATACACTATCAGACTTTGTTCATCTAGGTTGGTTGATCCATGGTTTCAGTGCTGTCACATGTACAGAATTCCATACTGGCTGCTCATGTTTACATAAATGGTTTTACTTTTTTAAACTATCACGATGAGGTTGCATACCCCTAAATTATGTGAAAAATCCCAGCACATGAATAGGTGTCTGTGTACATACATTTAAAAATCCCAGTAGAACATGCTAAGTGGTTAACCTACTAATATATAGGCACATACCAATTTTAGGTACTAAATACATTTGCATTAAGAGTTAGATTTTTCTACTCTAGCTGTCTGGTTTTAGAGATGATGCACCGAGCTGGGGAGGAAAAAAAAAAAAAAACAACCAACCTTAGTGTAATTCAGTCCTAGGAAACCTGTATTTAGATTTAGGTCTTTTTATTTGTCTACCAAATGAAGACTCCTAGCAAACATAGCTCAGTGTCAGCCTACTCCACTCTCCATGTATGGCAAATGTCTTTCATTTATTTCAAGGGTGAAAACTGCACTAGATACTTCCATATCCCCATGATCTTTCTGCAGGCAGAGGATTCCCTTGCAGCGGGAAAACCTTTCCTGGTTGCTCTGGTTATTTTAAATTCACTTTATACCACATAGTCAGACAGAAGTATTTAGCCAAGCCTGTTCTAGGTAAAGCATTCCATACGTCTGAAAAAGTTGCCCTGGATGCCATACTTCAGTACAAATTTTCTTTATTTTCTTTATTTTCTCTTTACAGCATTTTACTTTCATTGGGAGAAACCTACAACTTTACTCAATCTTCTCATATACGTGCTAATATATTTAGTCTAACACCTCTATTACAGGTCCATATTTAAAGACTTCTATTACAAATGTTGGTTTTCAGAGGTATCAGGCTCAGCCAGAAAAATTTTGTAAGTACGGCATTAGTTTTGCATAACTGTATGTTAGAAGCCTATTCACCTTGTAAAAACTTCCAAAATACTCCATTTGAAGCATTTTGAATACCAGAATGAACTGAGGTTAGATGTTATTAGGAGAGACAGAAACACATTCTCAGCTGGCATAAGCTATTCCAAAGCTATATTCATTTAAATTACTAAATTGATATTTAGTCCATTAAACAAAATGAAAACTTAATCAACTGAGTCCTTGTACAGTATGTTGTGACCAGATTTTTTAAAAAAATGCAATTCAGAGGATGTAGTGCCCAACACTGGATCATACTGCAAGGGAAGCATCTGTGGCATCAGCAATCATATGAATGGATGTAGCTCTTTTAACCACACAGACAATATGTTGTGTTGCTCAGCTGGAGAGATGCCTGTTTCCAATCACAGGATCTGATGCAGGGTTTCACAGTCCTCCATTAGAGCACTGGAAAAGAGTTACTTCCCTGAGTGGAAGAGACAGGAAAAAAATGTTGCCTTCATGAACATGCAAGAGAAATGAACATTCGAAAGAGTGTCAAACAAATGCAGGGATTAGCTTCTTTTGCTGGAACCATCCAGGCCAATTTGGCCACTAGAGCAATGACTGATTGTTCTAAACTTTTTAAAAGATATTTTCAGTACTATAACCAACGCAACTAATATTGTTCTTCCATCAAAAATGGACGTCTTTTAAACTTAAATCTGATGTCACTGACAGGTTATTTAGAATTTTAGGTACTGGGCAAAGCATTACTACAGTCCATTAGTACAGTATTGCGTGAAAAACAGGCTACCATAAGAAATGCATTTTTTCTGAGGTCTCTCTAAAGCAGTGTTGTACAGAGCCCAAACGGATTTGAGAAGAACTCAGTTTTGCTTCAGTCTCTGCCCCCACCTTGCTGGGTTGCTTTTGAGTACCTGGCTGCTGCTTTTTCAACCAGAAGATATGTACACTGATATTAGAATCTCAGGAGCTTCTAATACCAGTCAGGAGAACAGACTGACCCCCACCTCCCTACAACCTCCTTTCAGGCAGTTGTAGAGAGCAAGAAAATATTGATCTCCCTAGAAAGGCCTTTAAGCCACTGAAGAAATTACGACCAGATCATTACAGACAAACACGCACAACCAGTGCATAATGGGTTAGTAATTCTCATTTTTATTAGGATATCAAGACCTGCATCAATATTATCACAGGCTCTTTACCAGTCCTTGTGTTACATGATCATCACAGGTTTGCCTTGTTCTCCACAGGTGCGCCTAAGGATGGAATGGCACTGCCTGGAAGCAGCCGGAGTGGGGCTGCCCGCTGCCGGATGAGCCAGGAGCTGTAGGCAACCCCCACACAGGCCAGGTGGTGGACTTCTGGTGGGTGCAGGCCTGCAGGCTCCAAGCAGGGCCGTCGTGATGACAATGACAGCACTGCCAAGCCCCTGGCAATCATTTGAGACAGTAAGGGAAGGTGTCAGGGCTGGAGTCCATCCAGGCAGCCCCACCAGGCTCTGTGGGGCCTGGCTGGGCACAGGGCTGTGTACAACATGAACATGGTCAGACCCTGGGTCCCAGTCTGTGCCTCTCCTGAGCTCCTGAACCCGCAGGTGGAGCCGTGGGTCCTGGCTGACTGCCGGGGGACAGGAACATCTGGGTTACTGAGGCTCCTTCATGCCAGGCAGCTCCTATTCATTAAACTCCACCTTAAAAGCTGCTAGCATCTTGCCTGCACTATGGCACTAGGAGGACTGTTCCACAATCTTGCACTTCTGGTGGCTAAAATGTTTCTTCTCGTTCCCAGTTTGATTTCAACACATGGTGTATTTACCATGACATTCCCTTCCAGCCTTCTTCTTGAAAATTTAATTTCAATTCTCTCCAAGAGCAGAGTCTCTGACTCCCCATCAATCAAGCATCCCTCTGTTTCAGGGCAGCTTACTTCCCTGAACAGAGGTGAGTGCAATTGCTCAGCAAGCACCAAGGATTGCCTCCCGCCCTCTCTCTCAGAAATAGCTCACCTCACATGTCCTATGATCACTTTTACCTTCTTCAGCTTCTGGATTGCAGGGTGGTCCTGTGATCAGCTAGTCTTCCTAATTCTTCTCAGCCTTGGCTTAGCACATACACATCTTTTGAGGGGTCCATTGTCTCTAGCTAATGAATTCCTGTCTTATTTCAAAAACACTTGGTACGTTTTCCTTGCAACTTTCACCCATTCCTGTCTAGCATTGTAAATCTCAAAGTAATCCCATGCTTCTCTTACGATATTCTGATCCTGCTGGATATTGGCAATAACTTTTCACTTTATGGCATCATGAAACCTCATGATCATCCTCCAGACTTTTGTACTACTTTCAATAGTGAAAATAGTAAATAAAATCTGTCCCCAAATGTGCTGCCTTGTTCTCTTCTCAGCACAACACACTGCTGGTGGTCTTACAATTACCAATAGCATTTGGTGTCCAATTCGTGTCAGGACAGTTAATGTTCCTGACACAATGCCTAGTAAAATTATTTCTACATAAACGTTAAAGGGAACACTCTCAATATTTAAAAACTAATTTCCAGTCCCTAGCATCAACAGAAAATCATGGCAAAATGCATTCACCACCACTCAGTCCCTTCCTATATCTTCCTTAACTCTTTTATATGTTTTCCATCATCTAACAGAGGAAGGACGCAGAATGGTCCCTCTGTGTAAGTCAAAATCTATAAATAATGGGGCCAAAGTTTTAAAAAATAGGACCTTAAACTCCTGATGCTGTGTTTGGGCATTAACTTGAATTTCCCAAATGCATGGCTGTCCACAACTCCCAGTAATGTAGGTCATTAGAAAACTGAACTGAAACAAAATGCAGTCTACAGGGCTTAACTTCAAGCACCTTTAAAAAAAAAATCTTGACGTTATACCAAGAATCTTATAATTTGAAAGATCAAACATTGCCCAAATAAAATACGGAAGTGACACTGCAACACTGAATCTCTTATGTGCATGGACAATTAATGTGTTAGAAAGGATATACAAGAAAATACATGCCTAAAAAAATGCAAAACCCACCTCCATGATATTACTGGGAAGCTTTGCATTTCCACTGTACACTGAGATCTCAGAATGGGGATTGATGAGCAAATTCTGAGCCTGGAGTACACGTAGTAGTACATCTGCAAGTTAAAGTGACTCTGAAATGGTATTAAACCTGGAAGTGATAAGAATCTCCCCAAAATGAAATCAAATGCAATGGCCTCTTATAACAGAACTGCAAATTAATTACATGGTCAAGCAGTAATTGAAACTGCAGTTACATAGGGAAAGGAAATACTGTACAAATGTGACTAGCACTTTTTCCCCATGGGTGTTGTAGTCTTTTCCTTATGATTCTGCTCTAGATTTCCCTTGACCAGACAAAGGTAAAAACACTAAATCGAGAAAAACAACATTATGCTAACACAGTACCTGGTTATGATGCTAGGAAGCAGTGACATTTTCAGAAGGAGGTTAACTGAATATTGGAACACCTACCTTCAGGAATCCCCAATGCGCTCTGTCGAATGGAACTGGGAAGGAACCTGTGCCAAAAACCTCATAAACACCATGATACAACTGTGAGATATCTGCATTGGATAGAGAACGCATCCTACTAGGAAAAGAGGGTGAGCCTTGCCATGTAGGTGTATGGATATTGTAATTTTAGCATGGCTGGAAATCCCAAGAAAGTTAGTGGAAATTTCCAGCCTATAAGAAAGGCTCAGTTTCCCAAAGAAAACTTAAGAATGATTTGGCTATGGCTAAATGTTATTAAAATATTCATTCTTAGTATTATTTCTTTCCCCTAGTAAAGTAAGTTATAATTACTTGCTAAGAAATCATAGCTGCGAATTGCTAGTTATTGTTGGCATCACGCCCAAGCAGCACAACATTTTTTTCCACCTACTGTGTAGGATAGCTGGCAAGTCCCTGAAAATTAAGGACCTACTCAGAAACAGATATCTGGACTATAATTTGTGAAGGCTGGAACAGTCTTTACTGCTAATATTGAGGAATGGGCAGCTATGCAGAACCAAAACTCCAGGAAAGTCTATGTAAGTATAAGAATCTTTCCTCATCCCCAGAACAGAGAAGTTTGTAATTGGCTTCTGTCTTCTAATGTGAACTGCTAAACTCCAGTCTAAAGCTAATATTCCAGTAAAATAAAACACACTTAAAATCAAATTTCTGGTGAAAGGTGGTGAAAAAAAGTTTTAAGTGCCTTTTTTATTTTGCTTGCCTGCCTTTGTGCCTCTCTCTCTTAATATATTCATATATTATTTTTCTATTTTTTTCCAAATTCTGAGTAGCAAATGCTACTTAACAAGGCATCAAGAATTATTTCTTCTTCTGCTGATCATAGCACAATATATGAATATTGCACAATAGTATTAACCTATCCATCATTCTATTGTGTGAATAGAATAACTGCACTGTCTCAGTTACGACACTCTTCACTGGAACTGTAGTGTCACAGGAACTAAGCAGACAGCTCTCTCTATAAAAATGACATAAGAAATTGCCTTTTTTCTAGAGAAACTGTTGCTATTTACATCACCACATAGAACATTTACTGTAAAACCGCTTTAGACAGTATTGATCGTGAAAAGGGACTCATTGGAAATTTAAGAATGTGGGGCTCATATTTTGTTAAATATTTCAGATTCAGTGTAATGGAAGACCTGTGCAAATCAGAATCTGTTTGCTTACTTATTACACCCTCTTCCACCTGCAAAGCTGTAAACTGGTAAATATTTATTGCTAAAATCACCATATTGGTTACTAGGAAGAGGGGACCCAGGCCCAAAATTTAAATACAAGGGCATGTGGGAGGGTATGAACAATATGAAATGTTTTCAAATTTTCTGAAATATAATGAGTTCAGCTAATTATGGAATTGGGAAACAAATTATCAGTCTGTTTTGTATCAAGAAGACAATTGCATGAAGAAGACATGTTTGGAGCCCAATGCTGAGTAATAAACCACCCATATAGTTTCCATTTTTGACTTCTTGCTTTTGGGGGATGTGTGAAATAAGCTGCAGATGACAGTCAAATGCACGGACTTTGGAGGCTTCTTTCCAAAGAATATATTTTCCTGGACACTCGCTGTTCTGACTTTTTACAGTGTAAAAGTAAAAAGAAACAGTTGTGCAGTTTAAGTGAGGTTTCATTTGAAAGAATTGCATGATGGATTCATTACTGAGATGGCAAGTACGGCTCAATCTAGTCAATATGGAATTTCCTTTTTCCATTCTCTAGATATAACAGGATACAACAGGCATTGAAACAGGCACTTAGTCACTGGTTTTTTACAAATCTTTTTAATTCCCTTATTGCCCAATCTTGCAGTTGTTGTGAACTTGCCAACAATTCCCTTGCCATAATTCCTGCAAAAGCAAGCCCTTAAATGTTAAATGTAATTAAAATTACTTTTAGCTGCCTTCCATGGATTGCCATACATAAAATAAAAATAATGTGAATTTTGTTTAAAGACACCATCTAATAGGCTAACTACATGTGCTAACTATGGCCCCGATTCACAAAACCATTACATCATTTTATTCACCACAAGAGCTACCACAGCAAGAAACTGCCATTAACAGAATGGGCTTTCCTATATCCAACACATGCCTTATGTACTGAATTTTGAGTACTTTCTAAATGGTATTCAAAATTCAGGCCTAAGTTGCTAAGAAAATGTAGAGGCAATGAGATTCGTACTAAGAGGCTTAACTCTGACTGCACAGAGATAATTATACCAAACTGGATTCAGAGCCTTGGAGTTACATTTAATGACTGAACATTTACTGTACACAGTCAGGTCCACACACCTGTGCCCTAGGATTGGATATCTGTCTCACCTTTTCCCCACTCTGAAGAAATTCTACATGTTTTCACTTGGCCTTTTTCTGTATGTTGTTCTATGAGAATTTCATGGGTGACCAGAATGTCCTCTAACTTTACGCCTTCCCTCAAGAGATTTTCCATGCTTTTACGTTTCAGAGACATGCTTCTTCATTCACACCCTCTCTTCAAAGCTAGGGCTACTGATATTTTTTTCTTACAAAAACCTACCTTATGTAAACATATATTTGGTTGAACTCCAAGTACTCTTATGCAATAATCCACACTGAAAATGAATAACAGGATGAAACAGAAATACAAGCACTTAGGAAAAGGCTGCAAAGTGACTATGCAGCAATTTTCTATTTGTCATTCTGCACCCTTTTCTAATACTGTAGGAACAGAATAGACCAAAGCCATTCATAACCAAAAGGCAATTATTTTTCCCAAGTAAAACCAGCAGAATTTGACTGGCAACATTCAAAGTCAAAGCAATATCAATGATATTGCACAAAATTAATCAATTCTTTATCCTGAAAAAACCACTCATCTCTTGAAGTTATTGGGAATTGCATTGTGTGACTTGGACCTGGATCCACAATGGAATATAATTATAAAAACACTAGGTAATACAGACTTTCATTAGTGATGTCAGCAGTGTCTACATCCTGACTTTCCAATTAAGCTTCCAGTCCAATTTCTTCAGTAGTGTACCTATGTAACCTTTCCTTCTTGGTCATTTGACTGTCTTTTAAAACATCGTATCTCCTCTGATGATGAAACAAATGGGGAAAAGAAGTCTCACAAAAAAACACCAAGCCCTCATCTCTTGTTCTCACACATTGTTTCCCCTTTAATATCTCTTTGTGCTGTACTGGATCTCCTCAGGAACTGTCTTTTGTTAGTCCACTTCATGTTCAACTAAAATCTGTACAAACACATTGCTTTCACTATTTATTCCTTCAACATCAATGACAGTGATCAGTAAGAGTTTCAATAGGCTTGCAAAAGTATTGATGCATTCTCTAAATCAAAGACAGTATTCAATTATTTGTATACTTTTTAGGTCTTTTTTTTTTTTTTTTTTTTTTTGCTAATGGCATGTTTTCGTATGTTTGATTCTAAAGACAGAAAACATATGCAACGGTTCAGGTGTGTTTTGCACACTCCAAACACATTCTGAAAACAGAAGTGTGGAATTTTTTCCCCCTTCTTGCCTGCAGCCTCCTATTCTCAATCTCTTGCCTTCATACATTTTTTATTAGTGCTGTAATTTAATACAAAATGAGTTTAACATTCACCTAGGCTAATCAGATCTGACTACATAAGAATGATATTTGGGATTATGCCCTGCATGAGGACATTCACTGCCTCCCTGAGGACATAATTTTACTGTTGAGGTTTATGATCAGGAAGACTAATCAGTCTTGTGATGCATTTCAGGATTTCATTATTATGAGATTATTTTTTTTTTTTCTCTGAGTGTTGAAAGAAACTGGAAGTACAACTCACTGCTTTATATCCATGTGATGGATAATTTCATATTTGCTTTTCCTTACTCTACTTTAGGGACCAGAACTGTTTCTTAAGCAAAGAATGAAGAAAAATTTTAGAGGATTTTATGAGGCGTATGAAGTCTTTTAAATTGCTTGCATAACACATATGAGGCAAGAGCATAAGTCCACAAAGCTTCACAATGGTAGCTTAGAAAAATCTTCAATGATACATGAAGAGTGAGTCTCTTGCTCGACTACTCTCTCAGGTGATCTACATTGAGAAATACTTGAAGAATCAAATTATTTTCAAGATCCCTGAAGTCTGGAGATTTCATCCATGCAGCACTCAGATACAGTTCTGGAAAAGAAGCAGCAAACAGTTTGTATTTTCTTCCCATGTCCTGCAAACTCTGAAAACAGACATGGAGTTACATGGTGGATGGTCTTGATTTATTTTCCTAACAAATATATTTTCCTAACAAATATATTTTCCTTTGTTATCATGATTCCAAACATCAATGTCCTCTTCCACCGTCTCGCCCAACAAAAAATATACCTATTGCATAAGGTCTTGTGGGTAACAAGCCTGGACTGACAGTACATTTTCACATCTTAGGATTTTAATGGCTTTTAAGCACAGAAAGACCCCAGGGCAGTGAAGTCCTGAAGTTCACACTGAATTTTAAACAAATGTCTGTTATCACTGTTTAACACAGTACATAACTATGCACTGAAACCTTATATTGGACTGGTTCCTGGCAATGATATGGTTTACGTGCTTGAAGTTCAGTCTGCTTACATGCTTTGCTGAATCTAATTTACTTATATGTGGGGAAAATAAAATACTATTTCAGTATGCCACCTGAAGCATCACTGGCAAAGAAAAATAAGATACTTAGCATATGTGAGAAGGGCAGTATCTCGTCAGGGAATAGTATGTACAGAGAGGCTGAAAGACTGTTATTAATTCATTTGCATTAGCTTACCAAGTAGGAGCCCTAGCTATGGACCATGACTGTAGAACCACAAGAGAGGTCGTCTTTCCTCCAAAACTCTTACTCCAAAAGAATGAGAAAAGCGATAGAGATGACAAAGGGCTACAAAATATTTCAGATGGTGATAAGAAGCAAAACACATCTCTGTCTGCTAGGCAGTTATGGTTGCACCCCAGTAGTCTACCCACTGATAGATTTTTTGCAGACATCAGCAAGGGCAAGTTTTGAAGACAGATATGAAAGACCAAAAAAAAAAAAGAGTGATTTTGCAAGTTTTATAGGGAACTCTTGCCAACTGTACTGGGCATCATCACCTGACAAACTTTGATTATAAACATTTACAACTGAAAAAGCAGTTTGCAGGGAAATTATGTAGAGACTCTGGCTTCCTGGCTAACTATTAAAATGTTGATAGTCAACACTATAGAGGACTTAAATAAATTGATTACAATCATAAGGGAAATCATCAAAAAGGAAGAAATAATTTATGATATCTGCTTACTAGGTAATTTTTGCTTTTTTCCTGAATATTTCAGGAAATAACTTCCCTAACTTTTTCATCATTTGATCATTTTCACTTAAGCTTCCTTTACTCTGTAGTCTTAAGTAAAAAGTTCTACTTTACTTCTTAGCAGGTAAGTAATCTAGCATTACTTTTCAGTATTTTTAAATGTAAGTCAACATCAGATTTCTTGTATGAAAATTTAGACAAGTTGCCTATAGAACTGCACAATTCACTATTCAAATAATTGAGTGGAAAAAATTTGTTTGCTGCTGGGCATGTTAATACAAGTTGAATTCAATGGCAGAAAACAAACAGCTAAAATTGACTTGTTCAAGACTTTAAATGAGATATTTACAGTCAAAAATTAGCACTCTTTGTTACTTCCAGGAATAACAACAAAAATTATCTTCATATATATTTTTTTAATTACAAACTGGAATTTTATTTTTAAAAAATATTTTAAAACTGCAGATATCCCTCTTTAAATTATCTCTGTGTTTATATTATTAAACACAGCTTGACAGGTTTTTCTTTGATACATACAATTTACAAACACTTCGCATCAGCACGCTCCTTGTTTTAAAATGTTTTACAGTTTTCAAGCTTACACTTACAAAGTTATGCCAGTAGAAGTGGCTTTCACCAAAAGGCTTAATCCTTCCTTAGCATAAAAGTAAGTTAAAGACAGAAGATTTCAATGGTTCTTTCACAACACTCCCTCACATTTATGTATTAAAGACATTGAATATGCAAATATTGAGAACTGTCATTACATAAAATTAATTGAGAGAAATTATGTGCAACAGGTCTCCTGTTTTGACCCTCAGTCAGATCTGCAGTTTGTGGTGATATGTCCAGCTGCTCTATCTGATACAGAGTGTCATTCATGTGCTTGTAAACATGAAGTATGAAAATACCAGGGCTTATTCTGAAATGTTCGATTGGACTTTACTTCAATAAGAAAGACAGAGTTGGCACAAGAAGAACTGCATATGCAAAACTACAGGTATAATTGAAAAGCGAGATAGAAGCTCTTCTGAGTAGAAAAGCAGTTTAATCTGGTAGAGTCTTGATCACATAATGGCAACTAACTCAATATATTCATTCACTCTTAAGGATTATGGTAGAGGAAATTATTTGGGGACAAGGGATCTTTGAGTGGTTGAGATTTTATCACCATTAGTGCATATTATACTCAGTAAGAACAGCAGGATTTAGCCAAATACAAAGAATGTCTCACAATGTTTTCTTAGCAAAATTTATTTGTATTATTGAAAGGGGGGAAAAAAAAAAGGGAGAGAAAGCTTTGTATACTGAGGCAGTTTTGGAGATAGTATACCCAATCTCGACCTCAACTTTCAAAGTGCATTGAAAGATGGAATACAGAGACTAACAGAAAAGATTTACAAGCTCAAACAGGAAGGGGAATGAAGCAGAGCAGCAAAGCAAGGCAATTTCCACTGACTGATCGCCATAGTCTAATTAGAGCAACAGCATTGTATCCAGTTCCTTCACCTAACATCCACTGAGCCATAACGACATAAAAGAAATCACTGCAAGGGTAGGAAAGCAACGTGCAGTGGAAAGTTCCATGAAGTGATCCTGCTGCAGATGGCTTACAGGGATGCTCAGAAATGAATGCTTCACACGTATTTTGTCATAAATACCTCCCTCAGGAGATTTGCATTAGAGACAAGGATGTCTGTGTTGAATGACTTTGACAGTAATAGACTAACTAACTGCTTAATAATTTTATATCCAACATGGAAAATTATTTCCAAAGTACTTTTTGGACACCAGCTCAAAAATATAGCCAGTTTCTGAACTGCCTGACTAATGTATAACTCTCGCAGTGCACAATGGCAGTAAAACTGTTACTCTGAAGTTAAGTCTTTGTTGTGATTGTTTCTCATTTTAATTGCACAGGAAGCTTGTGGTGTTTTTCCAGAATCTGTTGCTTGGAATAAGAGATAATGGGTCCCTGAATCATGCATTATATTTATATATATATATATATATAGGGCCTGGCCTATGTCATGTCTTATAGCTCCAGTTTAGTGTCCAAAAGAACACCGTGTTCTATTTGTCTAACCTTGTCACTGTCATGCATGATGGTAGGAAGTGGCATATTTAGGGAGAAATGTATAGATGCTGAATCACGGACACAGACAATATAGTGGCATTTGGTGGTTGATTAACTGTGCCTCCTTGTTGAGCGTGAAACACAAGCCCTTAATTTCTGAATTCCATGTGACAGTCTTTTTTTCTCCCTATTAATGGTTATTCCCCCCCATCCCTCCAACCACCCCCCACCCCCCTTTATTTTTTTGTGTAACATATGGTGTCTTTTGTTCAAGTTGACAGTGCTTACCTAGGAAAAACATTGGGTTTAGGCACAGATCATGCAGTTTGCTGCATATAGCATTAGTTGCAGGGAGTGGTAGGACAGCCATAGCCTTACTGTTTACCTTCTCTGTACCCTTAGGAGAAGTTGGGGCAGTGGGAAACATCTGGGCAGAGAAAATCGCCTTGTTTCCTCTGACAGCAAGGAGATCTGTAAACCCTCAACGGCTCTACCACTGCTATCTGGCTCAGATTGCTTCCATTCCCTCTTGGAGCAGCAAACAGCAAAAGTAACTACATTTCTAGGGTACTCTGGGCAGTGTGGCAAAAGGTATTCCAAGCCAATGCTTGTCTTGTTATGCTGTTAATTACATTTTGGCTTCTTCTCATTTTCCATCTCATCTGTCTTCAGAGCCTTTCATTTGTGATCATTTTTTGGCCACTAGTTTAAGTGTGCCTGCCTATATAAAGCTAGCCTACAGCTACAGTTTATAAAGAAGTGGAGTTCAGATAGCAGCAGCTTGATATGTCTTCAAGTCGCAGTTCCATACAGTAAAACAGCTTTTAAAATGGTGTTAAGTATATGGGATTTAATTTTGAAGGCAAGTTTTCTGCTTCTATATGGCATATGGTTTCTGCTGTTCTGGCCATAACATCAGTTCATAGTAAATTAGTAAATTATTTAAAAATTCAAATAGAATTAATTACTGTACTTATTTTTTGAGAACCTACTAAATTATTTCATTATTGAGGCTTATTATTCATAGTACTAGGAATTTACTAAGAAACAACATCAAATTCTTTTAATGTTGGTGCTTTATAATGGGGGTAACAGTATGAAGACTGACACACATCAGTACTGATTTTTTAATTATGTATGCATAAAATACATAAAGACAGAGCCATATATGTCCTCCATATATATATACACACATACAAAAGCCATTGATAAATACAGATATATATTGCTAATTGGTACATAAAGATACGAAAAATTTCTTCTTTAATTGATAGATGTAAAAGAAAAAAAAAGCTCTGTAAACAGGGATCCTCACTTTGTCACTGGTAGGGTCAATTTCTAACAAAGCCAAGAAAAATCCCTCTGTATCAAAGGTAGTATTTTATTTATCACATCTACTTGCAGATTAACGTTCCAGTTACTACAGGAATAACATGTAAAAGTAGGGTCAAACCAACAATACAGGCTGATCTTCACTGCTTGGTAAATAAAGAAGTTGTTTAATATGACTAAAGGACAGAGATACCTAGGAATGAAGACCGTAAGTCAAATTCAGAAGAACAGGGCTACTATCCTAAACCACAGCACCACTGGAAAACTTGTCAAAATTGTGATTCTTATCCAATGTCTTTCCAATATGGTATAGACAGAGAATATAATCCTTGAATAGAGGGATGTGTAATGGTGTCAGGAGTGGTAATTTCTTAAGTAATATGGTATTAATGAGTTCATTGCTGAAATGCATTGCTGTCTCCACTTCTAAAGGGTTCATGATGGCAGGAACTCAGAAAGGGGTTACAAGAATAGCTAGTGGTCTAGGAATAATTATTTCGTAGCCAGAGAGGAGACAGAAGGTTTATTCATTTAGCTAATTAATAAAGTGACTGGATCACGTTCTACAAGTAACTATGTGAGAAGAGATTTTTGATAAAAAAATTGATTTTTAACACAGCAGAGGAAGGCAAAGGTCATATCTAAAATAGTGAATGGAGTTTTCTAGCCATCTAGTACATTGATAGACAGAAATCAGCCCTCTCATAATCTCTATTTTCAGCTGAGTTCTCAGCTCATAAGATTTTATATTTCTCTATTGTACCTTTCTGCAATGCTTTGCAGTTCTTACTGCTGAATCTCATGTCTAGTTCCTCAGTCTTCAAGGCAATGCAGCTCTTTTCATCAGCTAAACTTTTCTCAGTTATCTGTTTCCCAATACTGTACTATCAGGAAGTTTCAATCCCACTTCTCTGAAGAGTATCAATGAAAATAATACAGCTTTTTAAGGATCAGTCCTAACTACCTACCTCCTAGCCTAATGGCTCCTTTTTCAATATTGCCTTAAATCATATACCATGCTCATCTCACAGCTGCACTCTTAAATTCCACTTTCTCCAAGCAAGAAAGTAGTTTCCTTTTCAGCAACATAATGAGTGCATTGTAGAAGGACAGGCAGAATGTACACCTTCATTTCCTTTCTCTAGAAAATGAAGTCATCCTATCTAAAAGAGGAGGAAAAAAAGGGGGGGGGGGGGGCAGTGCTGTGTGTGGAAATAAAGAACAGGTCAATGTAGTTTGGCATATCCTGCTTTGGTAAACCAATATTCCACTTCCCTTTTATCTGTAGCTTTAATGGTCTTTCCCTTTAAAACCTGTTTTAAAACTACATGTATTACTGAGCCAGACTCACAAGCCTGCAGCTGCATACAGCAGTTTCCTCTCCTTACACAAACACATGCAAAATGCTTGTCTTCAGATCTAGTACTATCGCTAACTCATTAGGCTTGATTTAAAACAGTTGCTATTAGACCTGTATTTTGGTGCAAATTCTGAAAGAGGACGGACACTGTTGAGCCTGTAACCCATTTGGTAAAATCATCTGTAATTTTCCTTTTACTTCTGTTACAGTTCTTTCCATTATTTCATTCCCTTTTATACTTCATTTTTCTCCTGTAGCTATTAGTCAACTTACCAAAAAAGTGAACAAATTATTTGTGTCAATAGCTATGGTTTCCTTAACCTTTTTACCATTGAGCTACTTATTTTACGTCTTTATCCTCTGTCTTCATCCCGAAGTATCTTCGTCCTTGTGTTTAGTGCATCAACACAGTGATGAATTGCTGCAGAGTAATCATCACCTTCGCCTGCAGTTTGGCAGCTGCTTCTCTGTGGCCGTCTATGCCCATCCAGTGGTTAAATGCAAGGTAGCAGGTTACTTTCATTGAGGTGTGAGTTAATGTGTTTTTCATGATCGAGGTGTCTCTCCAGATAATTTCTCTATGTCAGCTGACAGGTGGTCATTTGTAAAGCTGGTGCTATTCATTGAAGGCATCTACCTGTACCCATAACTGAGCAAACTCCGGCCTTTTTAAATCCTAAATCCACTTACAGGTCTGAATCTCCGCAGCCTTCTAACTGAACTTCCAACTGCCCAGTCTAGGGTTATTTTTTCTATAATGTCTTTCCTAAATACAGACTGCTCCAACTACTTACAAGCTTATAAGCCTTTCTAGTGCCTTCAAGTTGTTTCAGAAATTGTTGGTGGATAAATGTGTGTGCTGTAACAGTATAGAGAGTTAATTTTATCTTCAGAATGGTGTTTCCTAAAAGAGGTCCGCAAAATACGTCATAATGACATATTCCCACCAACATTTCTTTCCAATGAACCAGATTATTTGGGTAAGCAATTGATTTTTCTGCAAGTGGGAAAAAACATGATTCCTTGCACTTTTATTTAAAACTGTGGGAACTATGAAAAAAACCTCAGGCTGTTGGGGAGATGGTTGACTTACATTCAGTTTTCTAAATGTTTTGACCCTAGCCATATCCACGGAGTATCACACTGCACTGAATACAGAGGTAAGCTCACAACCCGTACTCCAACTTAGAAATGGTCTCCTTTCAGCAGTTTCTCTCTTTTGTCACCTTTGCCTGCTTATGTGTGAAGTCTGTGGAATCCAAGACTTGTAAGTTTTGGACTAAAATTCCTGTTTCTTATTGTGATCTCTCTCTGCCTTTCATTTAAGCAAAGTGATTTAAGCCCAAAAGCTGACCAAACTTCCTCCACTTTTTGACTGTGGAAGGTGAAACACGTATTTTAGGCTGTAACTTTTAAGTATAACTTTGATACTGCCTCCTGTTTATTTCCAGAACTGAAAGGGCTTTCAAGAAAATTAACTATAAAATTTTATTACTTGCCTCCCAGTTATTGACCAATACTCTCCCCAGGCACATGTATGACATACTTTGACAGAACTACGTACCAGAGTGAAACCATGGCCCTTTTGATGTCAAAGGCAAAACTCAATTTCATGACTGGATTTTATACTCTGGAATATATTTTCAAAATATACATTTCAACAGTATAAAATGTCCTGCAAGCCCCATGCCAACACCACCAGCACCACATATAGTAGGATATTTTTGCATTGGCATGAATGATCCTGGCAACTCCCTTCCTGTGGTTTTGCTTTTTCTGTACATAGGCACTTTGATTTCAATTTTGGGAGAAAATGTTATTTATACATCTATCTATACAACATCTATATCACTGCTGCTGCAATATAAATAACACCATTAATAAAGAACAATAAAGTTATGCCTGTTTTGGTATTTATATTGCCTTTATGTTAACCCTAACCAATCCTGAATGGATTTTATATTTCTTAAATGTTTTTCTATTTTAAAGTCCTTAGTGGTGTGGGCCTCTGTTATAGCAGAGTAATTCTTGATCCTCCTCATAATGAGCATATTCTCAACACTAGTAGCCTTTCAGGCACTCTCACCAGAGTACTGATGATACATTTCCCATGGTGTGGTGATTAGTACACATTTAGAATCTGTTTTTTTTCCATTGTGTTTCATATCACTCTAAAAACCACCAGAAAATACACACCATAAGCAGAATATTTCTTATGGACATTGTATTGTTTCTACAATGTGATTTTTTTCTTGAAAATAGATTGTTTCTTTACCCTATTAGGCTGCAGGATTCCTTTTGATCAGAATCCACACTTGATTTCACTGACTAGAGACCCATACTTACCAAAAATTCTCATTGGCTTGGCTCACCAGGATGTTGGAGAAGACAAACCTTTCCCAACACACTAAAGATGCAGTTACACAAGAAATAAGCAAGATTATATATTAAATGCAATCCAGAGAGGAAAAATTACAGGTTTTAACACAAGGATCACATAAAGGTAGCCCCACAGAATCAGGCATGATGGACCAATGCTCTTTCTCTAGTCTTTTTTTGATAGAATCCTTCTACTTAGCAACAACTATACACTTTTTATGAAAATAAAAGTTTTTATTCTCTCAGAATGTTTATATTTTCATAACCGAAAGTTAAATCACAGATAACTATGCTTCTTTAAGAAAATCAGCATTTGAAAATTATTCTAAAATAACCTTCTTTGGCGGAAGACCTGCACAAAAATAGAAGTGAATCACAGGCACAAGAGCTTTTGACATAGGTAGAGCATACTTACAGGAACAGAGTTGAAAGGGCCTTTTGAGAAAACGTGTCTCTTACAAGCATATATAATCTTCACCAGAGCTTGATAATAGAAATTTTTATTTAATATACAATCCATGGCTCTTACATATAAAAATGTTTTCTTTTATCACAGATCACCTTGTCTGAGCATGAATATATGGAAAAGTTGAGATGAAAAATGTAAAAACTGAAACTGAAGATCAAAATTATGCAATCCTTTAAAACAAAAAAAAACAAACAAAAATGATACATGGCATTTAAACAGATATCTTCCATGTGTAGGCTGCTTATATTTTCCCACTCACTGTAGGGTTTCTGTGTACAGTTATACTGAATGATACACAATTTTAAAATGCCAGAGAACTGTCATACACTACACTTGTGTTCATTGGGGAACAACCTATGCCAGAGCTCCTCGATCACACACCATCCAACAGTTATACAAAATTCTATTAAATAGAACAGAAAAAACTTTGCTATCAACACTTGCACTTATTGTAAATATTATTTTCTTACTCAAACAATCTGCTTCCTCTCTGATTATTAGGTTCGTATCTACTGACTTTATTGACATAATAACCTTTGCCTAACTTTATAAGCCTCATAGAACAATTACTAAAAAGTTCTTAGCACTAGATTTACTCATATTTGTGCAAAACTGCAGTTGTTTGCTAATCCTAATCAGACTTATTTTTTTCAATCCTATTGAAGAAATTGGAATTACATGGAAATCACTATCCCCAAACTTTTATAACTGGTGAGAAAATGTAGTCAGGAAAGATCTAATTTTGCTCTCACAGCGTATTTTACAGCATTGGCAGTTTTCACCACATTTTTTTTTTTTTCTCTCTATAAACTGAGCAGTTTTATTTTTTGAATTGTTGAGACTCACCAAACACAGAACATAGTCATATCAGTTTTATGCACCTTTCAGGTTAAAAGTAAGCTTTAACTGTTCTTGAAAATCCCTTCCCAATTCTATGGATCATGAAGCATAAACTGCCCCACCATGTAAGCTGCGCCTTCACGTACACCTGACCTACTCCAGTTTCCTGGCCTATCTTCACAGCTCAAAGAGAATTACAGAAGATAAGTTCTGGTACAGTTGAGTGGCTACATGGTACTCAAAGTGACATTAAATACATGAACTATTGTTAGCTATCAGTTTGACTCTCTGCCAACCAGCTAAATGAATCACTTTGAAAAATTAAACAAAAAGAGGTTTAATTTGACATGACTGTTGTTTGACTTTCCGCTTTTTTGTTTTAGTAGGGACCAAATGCTGATGCCATGCCATGCCAGCCAGAGAATAAGCACCACATATCTGTTCACTGCCAACACATAACTAACGCATTAAACCCTTTCATTTTTCTCTTCTATTGCTTGCTATTAGAAATGTGTAGTGCAGACCCATAAGTCTACAATAAAGCCCCTAGATATTTCACATTTAAACCTTCTCTATCCTCTTAAAATTTTTAGCTGTTTTTCTTTGCTCTTTATGCAGTAAATAACCCTGGAGGGATACTGAATACAGATAGCTAAACAATTAATGCAGTTATTTTAGCAGTTTATATGTGCTCTTCAATCTCTTGGAAAAGGCAAAGGGCAGGAGAGGCAGAGTTGTGGTAATAAAATGTTTCATATGGCGAATTTGGCCTGGTTGTATAATATGTTAATGTTGGAGCAAATCATCTGTTTAGCAAGAGGTCTGCTGTCCAACCATTTATAGTTTTGTGTTTCTTCTCTTCAGTAGTTTTCTTTTCCTTATTGCTACTTACAATAAACACCCTGGGCCAAATTTTCAACCCTGTTAACACCATGTGACCACATTGGCATTAATTTGGTAACAATGGTGTAACCAAGGCAGAAGAATTTGCTCTTCACATTTATAGGCTGCCTTTCATCCAAGGATATCAAAGAACAAGCCTGACCAGAATCAAGTTTCAAGATCTAAACACTCACAAACTTTGGGAAAGTACAGAGCAAGCCTTTGCAGCCAGATCCATTTCTGATCCGTATTTATGGAACTTCTGCCTTGAACTGAGAGGTGCAAATAAGTTACAACACTCCCTACACAGAGCAGGAACCTGAAGGAAACATTGAGAATTATTAAAATTTGTGGGTTGTTTCAAAATCAATTTCCCATTTAGAGACATAATTGTGGTTCTAGAGGGCATAAGCCCCAAAAAGTTCTGAATATTTTGTTTTCTGCTTAGTGCAAAACCAGTTGCATCAATAGTTTCGCCTGAAAGAAAAAAAAAATCTAAGGAACTTGAAAACAGTTCAAGTTGGCTGTAGAAAGAATTAAACAAAATAAACTGTTACTGTGACACACATTATTTCATGTGTTCTAATCATAACAGCAGAAAAACATCTCAGTTTTCAAAGTCAATCAAATACAGTCAATGTGATATATTTTCTGCAGTATTCAGCAACTGAAAAGTGAAAAACATGAAACTTTCATTACTACAGAAATGAGAAATAATTCATTATTCAAAAAGAACTTGCAGCAGGGGTCATTTGTACTGAGGACAAGTGCCTCCCACTACAGGAGTTTCCTTAAGCATGCTGTTGCCTGCTTACGGACCTGGCTCTGCCAGATACAGAACTCACCTGGGCAGATGGCTGGGCTGCTGCGAAGACACCACAGCCTGTTTCAGCTTGTGGTGATGGAAATAACAGGCACAGCTCTTCTTCTCTCCCTGCAGAGGAAGCAAGGGGATGTCAGTGAAGTTTCCTATAACTCTTCATGAGCAGACACTAAAACCACAATTTTTCAAGCTACTAGTAATTGTTACTAGTATTTATTTTAAAAAAGGAAAATTGTAAAGATTAACATAGGCTAGGGAATGACTTGGTAGAAGAAAATCTTGAAATGAATTAATGACCTTTACTTTTTCTCATTGATTTCTAAAAATTGTCAGGGTGGGGAGGGGGAGAAAGATTAATTAAATAGAAAATACTCAGCTGGGAAGTTGAAATACCCTAGCCTTGGCATGGTACAACATCTCCTCTCCACATAGAACTCAGCTGTGGGGCAGATTTAGATGAGAGCAAAACCTTTCTAAACACTGTAATTGTGCTTCTGCTGTCCTAAAATATGACCAGAATGCTAATGGGGCAGAGTCAGACTCTGTTTCATGGACCTCCCACTAAGTTCATGCCTCATGCACTACATGAAAAGTTTTGCATCTTAGGCTAAAATTGACTCTTCTTTTTCTTCCCTCTAAATTAAGAAAAGAGTCACTATACATGATACTGCTGTGGGCCTAGGAATCCAATTCCCTCAGCTGCTGTCAGTACCACTGGCCAGACTGTGAGGAGCACCGCAACTATCAAGAACAACTTCTCTGTCATCAGCATTGCAAGTTGGGTAGTCCTTCCAGCAAAAGGATTGCCGGACACAGGATTTTTATCTGCCTAGATCACCCCCATCAGCTGCTGAAAAGCTGCATCAGAGCTGACTTCTCTGGCACACAGTTTTATGAATATCCATCACATGAATCCTCTTGGCAGACTTCCACATTTAAGTGAATTTTAATTTAGGATTAGAAATGAATAGATGGTAAACTGTAAATATCAGACATCCTCCTCTCTCAGAACGAGTGACTAAAAACCAGACACCTATCTATTTGCTGTCATTTCTCAAATAGCTGTTCCCTTACCACTTGTATTTTACAGGCTGAAATTATTCATTGAATATTTACCAACAGGCAACAATCTACTTCTTTATTTTCCATGGGCAATAGTTTTACAGAAGGAATCTGAGCTGTAAGTTCGTAAACCCCAAGTTTGC
Organism: Bucorvus abyssinicus; assembly: GCA_009769605.1. NCBI lineage: Eukaryota > Metazoa > Chordata > Aves > Bucerotiformes > Bucorvidae > Bucorvus > Bucorvus abyssinicus. The sequence continues at coordinate 39,263,338 of CM020025.1, forward strand.
TATTTTTGTGCTATGTAGCATCTGAGAGCAACCAGAAAGTTCAAGAATAGCTGTTTAATGCTCTTGACAGACTTAACTGGAGGTTCCCAGATTTGAAAGGAGGGAGAGATTTATATGAATCTATAAAAGCAGGAACAGTATTTGCAAGTTACTGAATGTAATGCTTTTTCCTTTTTAATATACATCCATATAATTTTGAATAGTAGCAATATAATTGTTACTTGAAGTTTCCCCTAAGAAAATATGGAACTATTGTATTCACCTTTTAGAACATTTCTTCTAACAAAAGAAATATGTGTACACAGCTTCTAGGTCAACATTCTTCAGAAGAAAGTCCCTGTGTATTTTTGTAACAACTGCCCTTTCTTTCCATTTTATTCCCACTACGAATCTCCGATTGGCATGTGCTAAAATGTGGGGATTTTGTGGTGTTTGAGAGTAGATTAATTAGCTTTGCAAAGTCTAGTTAACATGCACAGAAACACATAAACTACAATCTACAAATTTGTACCTTACTTCACAAAAGCAATACTGAGGCCTTAACAAAATCATATTGAAGAAACCAAAAAACCCCAACCCATATGTTTGGAGCATCTGAGCCCTAGGAGTAACAAAAGAAGAAAAAAGTTACATTTCACATCTGTACAGACCATCATGAACCTCCAAATTTTGTTTACTCAGAAGTGAAAAAGAGACAACACATGCTGTAATATGGAGTCTGAAGAAGACTAAAGAGTATCATCTTTTCCTCAAGGGCTCCATGCAGAAGCACTCTTGAACACAGTGTCGTGGTATGGTCCCCCTGTCACTTGAAGCCCACTAGATTGCCCACTGAGGCAATTTGTGTCCACCACACACACGCCCACCCCACTTCTTAGGACATGAACTAACCTAAGGTAAGTCAGGCACAGATTGCAAAAGATGGCAAAAGAGAACACTAAGGCACCTCCTTGGTGGGCTCGTCCTGCTTTCCCAGCCCTGTATTGCTCTCCCAATCACTTGGGAGATAGCTACCACCTGATAGCCTGGTACTTCTATACTTGGGTCATGATAACCTGGTACATCTGTACTTGAGATGAGGCCAACAGGGGGGTGATACTAAACGACAGAAATCAACAAGTTCTGGGCCTGCAACAACTGGCAGAAAATACCAGAATATTTTGACATCCAAGGTGGGTTAGAGTGGGAAAATATCTTACAAAAGTCAATCATCTCGGGCCCTATATAAATAGTGATCCTAAAATGAGGCCCTTTGAGCCCTCCCAGATCGCAGCAGGCTGGGTCCAGCATCTCCCCTGAGTTGGGATGCCTCTCAGGTACAAACTGTGCGAAAAGGCCAGGATGAAGTCAGACTGCTCGAGACTCAATAATCGTCCGTTGAGATTGCCGGAGCATTGTGAGTATTTGTTCTAAACTCAGGAAGGAAATTTTAACTATAGGCTGGCCTCTCTTTCGTCCACCTCTAACACAAGTGTGGATGGGTATGTATTTCAACTGGTTCCAAATAACCCTGTCTCTGTGCGCACGTGTGTGTGGTTTTTTTGTGGTTGTGTCTATGCATATGCACATATACATATATATGTATAAAGGATATCCTGCAGTAAGTTAGTGTGAATCTTGTCATCATTGAATCTGTAACTAAGTCAATATTTTGATTGTAACATAATCTACTGAGTCACCCTGTTAATTTTAAATTGGTTAGTGATTAAGTGCTGCTAAAAATCAACTCTTTGATCTACCCCTCACCATTAATAAATATTAGATTGCTGCCTAATCACAGCCGTGTCGATATTTTCTCCTGCGACACACAGGCACTGGCATTCTCTAAAGTCTTTGTGCTGTATCCAAGAAGGACGCAGGCATTTAAAGCAGGACTGAAGTCGGATCTGAGGCCCTGAGACCAAAAATGGGATCCAAATCATAGAATCATAGAATCATAGAATTGTTTTGGTTGGAAGAGACCTTTAAGATCATCAAGTTCAACCATTAACCCAGCACTGCCAGGTCACTACTAAATCATGTCCCTCAGCACCACATCTACCCATCCTTTAAATATCTCTCCACCACTTCCCTGGGCAGCGTGTTAATAAGCCTGTTAAATAAGACTTAGTATGTTATGACCAAATCCTTGATGTGGTCTTCAAGAGACCACGAGTGCAATGTTCACTTCAGAGTCCACTTGCCTGCATCCAGATTTGCCCCTCAAGCCAAAGGCAGTGATCCCAGCTCTTCCAAGTCTTCAGATTGTTAGTTCTCAAGCTGCCAGTCTATTAAAAGAAGCAGATGGCTGTCAGCAAAAGTGTAATCAAAGTAACACACTGAACTTCGAGGGTCTCCCATGCAAAGGATTCTAGACCAGGCATCCAAAGTTAGAAGGACACACCTTTTGAAGCTGTAAGTCAGATTTGCTCCTTCAGCAGAGAATCAAGATTCCCATCATGTCCCTCCAGGCCTTTGTAGAAGGTCCCTTGTACAGGCCTCTTGCAGATGTTTTGGGTTCATCCTCTCTCCCCATGCTTAGCAAAGTTAACACTAGCACTTAGCACAGGATGTGGAATCCATCATTAGGGGCATGGTGCCTAAATTTTAAACAGCTTTTAGTAGGGCTAGTCCTTAGGCTGAACTGGACAAATAGCTCAACTGTTACGACAGTACAAGCATGTTCAAAGACACTCTTTAAGTAACAGTCTGTGAATAATTTTACGCTTTTCATTTTTGGATTCGGTAGTGTCTACAGTACTCTGTGAGGCTTCTGCATAAAAAGCACTGAAAACCTTGCTATTTCAGGTCACTTAGTCAGGAACGTATCTAATACTTAAACTAAGGGAATCATGTCCTCACAGACTGTTTAACTGAGATCTTCTTAAAAATTTAAGTTAAACCAATGCAATTTGTTTATGAAGGCAAAGCTCAGGGCATGCTGCCCTGCATTTACTCTGCATACGCACACTCCTCCAAAGGGAGCACGGGGTGTAAGTTCACAGGTTTGAGAACAGTTCGTTCCATATAATCCTGACTTAACTTGCAAAAAGGCCGGCCTCTGTTGGTTAATGCCATTCTGGCTATGGGTTTAGTACACACTGTTCCCTCTAAGACTCTCATTGCTACACATTCTTACTCCACTTGAGCACTGTGCATGCTCACTTTTAATGCAACATTCATATTTCAACTATCATGCAAAATTCCTCATGCCATCACTAGCGGACCTACTAGGAGATCTAGAGACATTACAGCCCTTATACATATCCCTTAAAAAAGGCAGCTTGGTCTATTGCTCCTCTGACCCTAGCCAAATCTTTCCATTCAAAGACAGTACATGCCAGAGAGCATGAGTAAAGTTGACTATCTTTATTTCTTATAGCTCCCAAAAAACAGAGTAGGGTTGCTATATGAGGAGGGAAGTGAACTAAGGAAGATACAGCAAAGGTTGCTTGTCATCTTCTATGTGTCACCAGTTATCTATATTTGCATGAGCTGAAATCCAAATTTTAAGAAAGATTAATATTTAAAAGTAAAAAAAAATGGTCACCTTTTAACTGGAACTTAACTTGTGTTTCATGTGCGGAATTAGGAGATTTTCATAAAACCTCTTGTCTGGCCTTGGAAGATTCTGAGGTATTTTTGTTGGGCCCCAAACTCTATAAACTAGCCACTACTAACAGCTTCCTTCTGTGAGAGGGTTTGTTTCAAACTACAGCAAAACTCAAATGTTAAGTCCAAAATAAACAGTTCCTGTAAAAGTAAATTGATAAATAGCTCCCCTGTAATCATATAATTAGTGGTACAATGTGTTAACCACTTTTGTGAAAGCAATTTAAACGCTCACCATTCACATTGTCAAAAATATCGTTGACTCAGCTGCTTAAAAACAATTGGTGAAATGAATGTTGGTCTTCACTGTGGTTATTAATGCTGGGGCAGATTTTGCTGTGTGCAGACAGCAACAGACCCTTCATCAATATGCATCCACACTGTGTTCTTTTATTCTTCCCTAAGAAAATCTGGATGTTGGCAGGATGGCAAGGATCCACATCTGGCCCACTCAGTCATGCCCCCCCCATCATTGGATCCACTAGCCACTCTTCCTACATACTGAGTATCAGTAGCTCTTAGAAAAAAATTGTACCTCAACAAATTCAAAACATTTTCTATCTAAAGGTGTAGTAATACACTCATACTTCATAGAACGTGAAATACCCACAGCTGAGTGATTTGTTCCCTAAAGGCTTTCACAACAGAGAAGACCTCAAAAAATTGTAAGGATAGAATCTGAAGTAAAACTCAGGGTAACAAAAGGGATTTTAAGGAAATTTTTCACCCCCTTCATTGGAAAATAGAGATCGAGATGACTAGAGCTAAGTATGATTAGGTCTGAATTAATGTTGGAATTCAGTTAACAGATGTAAACACCCTCATTTTAACTTTATCCAAGATCATCACCAAGACTGCAAAATTTCTGCAAAATGTTTTATTTTTATAAATGGCCTAGTCCTTATGTGTGAAAAGAGTTTTCCACTTGCCTGCTGTTAAGCTGGTAACTATAGAGTAACATTTATCAATAGGTAGACCATTCCTTAGGACATGGACTAACTTTGGCAGGCAACTCTCCTAACAGGAGCTGAGCTGCCATTATTAAAAATTACAGCTGTAACTCTTTGGCTTGTGAAAGGTGCCTGCAAAAAAATGGAGCAATTGCTTCAGAAGGGTCTGCCTGCAATTTACTCTCTTTGGCATGGACTAAATCCACTGCTTACAAGAGGTACTAATGCCAATACTGTTCAATTTTCACTACTGATGCAGGTACAAAGGAGAGAATATGATAGCAGGAATCCTTACCCCAGTGTTTCTGAGACTAAACGTTAAAAACCAGCATGTAATAAGGATAAACTAGAATATACTTATGCTAAGGCATTTGACTTTAAAAGCTCATGGAAAAGCAATGGGTGTGATCAATTTCATTTTGAAAGGGAGCTCAGCTTTCAAAAGACTGAGAAGTACTGTTACAGGAAGATGTAAGGATTTTACAGTAACAGCAGATACCCAAATAGCAACAAACCATTGCACACAAAATGCCTGCCTTGCTAGTAAACAGCTGTGCAGCCCATGCCTATTCTCAATTCCTTGCCTCCTGAGCTTGGAAGAAAATTCTTTACTAATAAACCAATAAACCTGTATATATTATCTTTCATTCAATTGTCATTTAACAATAGTTTGACCCAGATGAGCTGCTCCCAAGCTTTTATACCAGCACACCTAGTTTCAGGACCACAACCCCACTGCTGGTTGATGACCTCCTCAAGAATGCTACAGCTCCCCTGTCTGGGAAACATGAACCCTGTTTGTAGGACTCACAGGATAATGAGCAGAAATGTCACCACCTTCAGAAATAAATGTATAGTCAATATACCTTTCACTATGAATTCTCAGTATAAATACAGACACACTCAACCACATACACAAGTACACAAATGTCTGTTCAGGAAAGCTATAAAGTAATGAAGATATTTTTCCTACACCCTGGACAAAGAAAAGCGCGGGGGTGGGGGGGAAGAGAAGCTTACATTGTTACGGATATTTCTATTTTTAAATACTCAGGAAGAACTTTGATACTTCAGTAACAGGCCAGTTCCTACATGGACCATGCAAATAATTGTGCAAAGAATCATATCCAGGACAACAGCATCAGGGTTAATACCTACATAAAGCAGTATTCTGGCACATGTGGCTCCTATGATAGACTTGGAAGCAAACAAACCAATTTTCAAGGAAATAGCAAGCCAAAGCTGTTAAATAATAAACATGGTGTCGAAGCCAGTCATTCAGTCCCCACTAGTTCAAATGTTCTTCCATACTGACAGGGCTACAGTCCATACTATTAAAAAGAACAATCACTTCAAAAGACCATCACCTGAGTGCTGGGTGTTAGTCCCCCTCATGGATCGTATAGTGCAAACACAGTAATTTCTGCCCAGCCTAGAGAAATGCAGCTTAGCACAGATCTAGGAACAGATGCTAAAAGCAAAACCAACATACTATTACATCAAGTAGTTAATATTTCTGCTTGTTTGCTTTCTGCTCCTTTTCTCACTTTGAGTGCATACATCTTTTTAGAAAAGTAGACTCAGGATCTACTCAATATTCATATTTTTGTACTTTAACAGAAAACAAAAGTTAAATTCTTCCATGACACAGCTGCACAGGACAGAGTAGAATAAAACTGCAGCATGTTTGGGGAGGCATGGGGGAAGGGGAGGCAATAGACTTTCATTGTGTTGTTCCGGACATGCGGGAAGAAAGACAAGATGCAAGGGATGTGGTTTATTTTGGCTGCAGCTTTATTAACTCAACTCCTCTGGGAACTATCATCAATAACTTGTACAGTACAGGTCGTCATTCTTTCCATAATGATTCCCACCTGCTGAAGTGCTGCAGTTGGCCTCCTTTCTCCCATCACTCCCCCCACCCACACCTCCACAGCTGGTCACCAGCTCAGTACTGACCACCATATCCCATTAAAAAGGGTAAAGGAGCTGGAATAAGTAATAGTCTCCTCCCTGCTAAACAGACTTCAGCAATGCCTACTCCCTCTCAGCTTCTAACCTTTCTCTAAGGCCTTCCTCAGTTCCAGTTTATCAGGCATTCAGATCTTCACGGAACAAATACCTGTATTGCACATCTGCCTTATGGAGGAGACGGCATTATCTCAGCCCAAGCTTCTCCACCTCTCTGCCCTGTTTCCCAGAGTTAACTGGTCACATTTACTGCTAAGCATAAAGCTGTTATCAAACTCTGTGTATGCAAACTTGGCAAAGTGCCTCAAATAGAAATAAACACCACTTACATGCTGATTATCATGACATTCAAAGTTGCTGTAACAATGTTTATTTAGATCAATAGTTGACAATACCATTTTAAATAGCAAAGGAAGTGGTGTTTTACGCTGGTCAGAAAAAGAGAGAAGCAGAGAGCAATCTAATTTCCATTGGTTTTATATATGCATCAGATGATCTGTTGACCTCACATTCACAACTTTGTCCTTTAGCTCTAAGAATGGGTATGATACCAGCAGAGAAAGAGAACCAAGGGCTTGGAATGAGTGGGACAATATGCTCCACAAGAGCCAAGACTGTATGGAAGTGGAGATGCACCTGTTGACTATCTGCACGCACAATAAACCCCTTGGGTTGCTCACATGAACTTTATATGTAATGTGTGTCTGCACGTATACCTACTCCCCACCTTCCCTCTCAGGAAAATGGGGCTCTGTGTTCAAACACAGCAAGAATTACAAAAGTCTGTCCTTGAAGAAAGCAGCAAACACACAATCAAAAGCATGCACAGAAAAGGTTTTCTGATATAATGCCAACCATTTATCATGTAAAAGGCACAAAAGTGCCTACGGAAAATTCCATCTGGTATTCCAACAGTATGTCCACCACATCTTAAAAAACAATCAGTCTATTTTTATACCTCTGTTCCTCTAATTTTTTTTATTTGTTTTGGCAATGTATCTACATTTTCAGTGAATTGTCAGTGAGCATAGGAAAGGCTTTCTAGGATCTTCAGTGCAAAAAATATGTTTGGAAATACTTATATTTCCTAAGCCATTAAAATGCAGTTGCATGCAGTAGCTATGCTATCACCGCCATGTCATTTTAGATAATTATCACCCTTCTACAAACATCAGCTAATGCAGACCCACTGACCCTTTCCCTTTCTAAACTGATTCTCATTTTTCCTCTTATTGCTTCAGTAATCAAATTAAAAGCTACACCAGTTGTAGACGCAGTGTAAGACCAGAAATGGATCTGTTCCCAGTGACTTCAGAGAAAATGGGTCATCAGCATTCACGATGCTGGCTCCAGAAATATAAAATTAGGAGAACTCTGCATTTCTGTTTTGTTAGTTATTTATTTTTTCACACCCTATTAATAAGTAAAGTCAACTGCATAAAGGAAAAATGCATACATCAAAATGGAACACATTTTCATCTGGCTTTTTTATTTTCTAAATGAATTCCCTTGAAAATGAAGAATATAATTGAAACAGAAATTATATATTTATTGCTCATAAAAATCTATCATGCACAAGATGTTGAATGTTGAACTACTTAAAGAAATTTACTCCTCTGCATTTTTCACAAGAAGTTCCATTATGGGAACTGATGGATCTTTTCTGGAATCAGGGACATTTGTCTCTGTTCCCAAGTGCAGAAGAATGGAAATATGGTATTGAATCATTCTGCTGCACTTGGTCCAGGTCCATTCAATTTTTTTCCTAATGTTTTGGAAGCATACAGACATGAAAACCAATGTCTGCCTGGCCCAGCAGGAGATAGTAAAATACTTCACAAACACCAGATGGGATTTTAACAATGTTTGTAAAATATAAAACGCTCGAAGCGTTCTCTGCAAACCTAAAACTGAACATGTTTCATCTCATTATAAGCCTTTTTTTCACCTAGTGAATTACTTTATATTTTCTGTTAGAAGACTGACACTAACAGACCTCTGATGTTTAAAAGGAAACCCAAAAACCAGCCTCTTTGGAAAGTAATATCAATACATATGATAAAATACTTGTGTGATGTCACCAGGGTAAATTCGATTTAATCATTATAATGTGACTGTGCAGTCTCAATCCTGGGAAAAAACATAATGGTATTTTTTGTTTCATTCTTCTATTAAATAACTAAGGCATTTGTGGGTTTTAAGATATTGTATTATGTTCATGTTTCTAACTATCAGATAACACTTTAAAAATAAAAAAACAGACTGCCTATCCATCATCACATTGAAAGAAATAATGAGTGCCTACTCCTCCAGGATTAGGAATGCTGCTGAATGGAAAATTTTAAGAAATCTACTTTCACCACAAGATGCAAAATGATTTAAACTGAAATTGTTTGGGGGAGAGGAGCCAGATGCACTTAATTTCTTATAAGAAAGGGAAACATTTTAAAAGTATTGAGAAGCATTATTTAGACAATTTTCTAACTAATTTTCTGTTTGATCAGTTTTCCTTTCAAAGCTTTAATCCCAAAATGTAAAGCAGTAATAGCTGAAATAATACACCTTAAAAATTGAATTATATATTTAGAAACAATCAAAAATAACAATTCCTGTCAAAGCAATAGTTAAGTTCACAACCATTTTGAAATTTCAAAATATTGCCCTGCTGAGGGATGGACAATATCATCAAAATCTCGTAAGTTTTCCCAGGAAGGAAAATAACTTTAAACTGTATGAAACAATGAAGTTAATTTACGTGCAATATAACATAATTGTCTAGAAGGAAACCCTGTCTATATACAACCAGCCTTGTAGCCTACTTGTTCTCTTAAATCCAAACAGTATTTGAATTAACTAAATTTTTTAAAGTATATTGTACTCTTATTATTGCATTCTTATTCTTACTAAACACTTCTGCTATGAGGTACCCACACTTTCCCAAACAAAGGATACACAACTTTCATATAATATGACAATTTTCTGCCTCCATCAGACAAAGCAGTTATTCCGAGGCTAGAGCTGTATCTACCATTAATGGGCATAAATGCTTTCCTCATCCATGAGCCCTGGTGTCCCCAACTTGGTAAGCTGCAAAGTCAAACTTTACGGTTTCCTTTTGACAGCAGTCTCTTGTGTTCCCAGCAGCATCTGAGGTTTAACAAAAAGACTCTCTGTTAGGCATGCACTGCAGCTGGAGCTGCCGCACACTCAGGGGAAGTGCCAGACAGTGACTCCAGAGTGCCTGGAGTTCCTCCTTCTCACTTTCTGGCTGAATACTGTGATGCACATGGGACAGTTACACTGGTATTGCTGTACACGGCAAGTGGTCAGACCCTGACCACTGAGTGCAAATACAAGGTTGGCTTTGGATGGGGTAGAGGCTCCAAATTCTTGCAACCAGCAGAACTCAGAGAAGAGGGAGAAGAGTCCTCTCTTACCCACCCTGGGGGGACTTCTGCGTGGGCCTGGGGGCAACTTCAAGGGCAACCAGGGTCACACTGAAGGTATTTTAGGCAGTACCACATGTAGGTAATGGTGGAAAATAGCTTTTTTAGCTGCTTCTTCAGGAATTAGGTACCTCATTTCAATGCAGTTTCAGTAATCCTCAGCTTAAGGAGCTAAATGGTGGAAATGTAAAATAGCTTTTTTTAGAAAGATTCAATTACAGAAATGCCTATTGCCATCTGAAGGTACTTGGTAGAGTGCAACAGTCTAGATATATTTGCATCAGGTTTACCAGATTCTCCCAGTTGAGATTGATATTTATCATTTAAATTTAAAGAGGCGTCAAAGGAATTGTGGCCCCCTAGAGTATGCCCCTTTTAGTTGTGACTCTTGGATGACTTTATGCACAAAAGTGTAGGGTGTCGATTGAAGTGAAGCCACAAATGAGTTATGCATGGTCATCTTTAAATCAGAAGAGTATTAAGTGTCTTTAAGTTTCCCTATCCCTTTGCATCGCAGGCCAGATTTTAATAAGGCAAAGCCTGATAGCCATCTATTTTACAAGCCTGACTTTTGGACCATCAAGTGCTGCTATTGCATCCTCAAACATAGCTTTATTTTGAGAAAACAGATGAATATTTGGGTGACTGAGGGACCAGTGAGGTCCTACTGAATTCAGTGCGAACCTTTCCACCAACTTCAGTGGGATTTCTGTTAACAGTAGAATCATATTTTTATAAAGAAATGAAAGATATCTATCTGTAGACAGTTGCATAAAACAAACAACAAAAGAATTGAGTCAGATACATCATGACCTCTGGCTTGCTTTGTGAAAAACCCACACTGAAGGTCATCCAAGAAAGAATTATTTCAGGAGAGCTAGTGCTGGTATGCTTTTAGTAAAGTTGTTTGTTCTATTAATTTAGTAGCAGATATTTCTATAGCTACTGAAATCCTATGAATTATTAATTATTTTTATTCTCTTCTCCTGTGGTGTATTATTGCACTTACTGAGGGTTTTATGTGAGATGCAGTTTGTGCTTTTTGATAAAATATTTTTTAAACTGTCAGAATAAAGAAAAGACAGAATAAATTCTACTCATGAAAATTTTATTTTGCTTAAGTAATGTATATGCATCGCCTACATATTTGACTGCATCCATTTACAGACAAAATCTTCCTTCACAGAAATTTATGTGCAGAAACAAGGGACAAACTTTAAAAGCCGGAACACTTCAGTAGAGATCTTTTTACAAGGATCTTGTAATTTGGGTTATTCAGTTCCACATGTGGCACCCTCTTGAAACATACAGCAATTGTGTGTGTACAGTCACAAAAGAAATGGGTCCTATACATACCTTAGTGAGAAAAATATAAGCAGTCAGTGTCCTGAGGGAATTCACAGAATCTCAATATGCAGTTGTGTACTAAAATACTCCTCTGTAAATCTGTAGTCTTTCAGTATTTTTATTTCTCAGTGACCTCAACGATTTTTTTTAATCAATTTTATTCAGTTTACAAGTTAAAATATGCTTGTGCTTCCTTTTGTAAAGGCCAATCCTCCAACATAGGCCTCAAATGTTGAATTCAAGAAAGGTTTTCTCAAATTTACACTCATCAGCATCACCAGTAAAAGATGCTCCACAGCTGGAGCTCCATTAGAAATGCTGTTGTGCAAGACTGACAATAAACCAAATCACTGTCACTAAATTTGTTGGCTTTCCAGAAAGAGAAAAGCAGCTGAAACATGCTGGCAAGGGCTATGCCATCTCTGGAAGAGCTGTAAGCACCGTGTGATCCAGTTCCTGTCTGCCTGCTACTCACACATCTGTCAAAGGCCAGGCTGCAGGCTGCTTACTAAGTCCTGTCCAGTGATGCATCAGTTTGTATTTGGGCCTGCACTGGCTTGCTTTCAGTTTGATTTTATGCTTCAGAGTTCCTTACCCTGTGCTTGAGTGCCTTCATGAACCCTGAAGGAGCCCATAACTATAGACCATGAGCCCTGTGGCCCTCTGGGTTACATGAGAACTACTGTCTAGTGACAGATGAGTGTCTACACTCATCCCTAGAGTCGGCACAGTAAGTTGGCAAAGCTCAGCACATAGTGAAAGCAAACAACAGGAGGAAAAAATGTATTATTTTTATTGGGCACATTCACTTTATTCACAGTAATTGTCCCCAGAGTTGCCTACAAAGTGAGGAGTAGTCTCTGAATTCAGTGAGAAATGGGAAGCTGTATCTCCCTTTGCCTCCTTTGAGAATGGCTATCTGTATGTTAATTCTGATGCTGCAAGGAAAAAAAAAGTCAGATTAAGAGGGGTTTTTTTTCCAATTTCTTTTTGGCCATAGAACAAAACTGTCAATTATTTGTGCTAGTGTGTGTAAGTGTCCAGATGCTGCTTTTCAAGTAACACATCCTACCCAAGCTCCACATTAGGGCTCCATCCATGTCTAGTGCCTTCAACTGCACTAGGTTCTCATGCCTGTCTTCCCTTTCCCATCCAAGAGTCTACGAGGCTGAATGAGTCCTGAATTACATTGCTTTTAATGGATCCAAATGCTAACTGCTCTTTCTGTGCTTCAAAATTTACATCTGGAAACAATAATAAAGCCACTTTGCCTATAAGTAACTTTATCCATGCTACTTACAACTTAAAGAACATTTTCTTTGTATTTCTATTTAAATAATTTGATCAAGAGGTCTCTCAGATGCTGGCCGATTCTCCTTTCTTGGCTAAAGAGTGCAGTGCACCCTTTCAACCTCTAAATGGGATCTTTCTGACTCTTCTGAAAAAAAAAAAAATCCCTTTGAAGTTACTGAGGCAAGCCAGTGGTGTTGGTTCACCCACCTGCTTCCATAAGACCTATTATTCATAAATTGGAACACCTACTTGATGACTGTAAAGGCACAAGCTACAGGGTGGGGTTCGGCAAATTTCAGCAAACATTCTCCTGTGTTATTATTACAGGAAAAATAATGTGGTGAATAAATTATTTTAAAAGAATTTATGGTTGTAAAGCAGATACACCTAATATAAAATGATGTTAGAAAAAAATAGATATCATAGAATATCCACTGTATTTTAATGAACAGTGCATGCTTCTCCCAGGATTTTTTAGGCACCATATGGAAGACTTTTTTCTCCTGCATTTTGTGATAAGACCAAACAGGCTAAAACTCAGTTAGAACTGAGAGTAGGGTAATTGTATCCATATTTTTACATAGGTTCTTGAAAATCCAAGCATTCATATCAACAGTATAATCTGTTCTCCAGTATATTGAAAATGTGTCAGAAAATAAAAAGCCTAATAAATCTAATGGCTAAAGCCATGCCCCTTTTTCAGTTTCAGAATGCAATTTCTATTTAGCAATGGCCTTGCTTCTTCAAGGGCATCCGTGCTGCACAGTACTACCTAATGCAGGCTCTTGGCTATTCACATGACTTGAGCTAGCTCAGTTTTGCATTTGTCCTGAAATACGTATCCGCTCTCTCGAAGCCAGATCAGGTGTATCAATATAGATATACAGAGGCATGTAAACACCCCTGTTCTGTGTCATGATATATAGCCCTTGTGAGTCAAAATTTCCACTGTCTTAAAATTAGCAAAAAAGAGTATGAACTGAAAGATTGGCCCCTACAGCTATAGAGTTAAGGTAACTGTGGAAGGGAATGAGTCCCTGAACTTAGGTTTGGCTCAATGTGAGCTGACCACTCTACAATTCATCACTACATTCTAGCTCAATGAATATATTTTTCTATGTGGCAGAAAAACCAAATCTTGAAACCTCACCCCTCAAATCCCAATACTGTCCTTCATGTGCCTCAAAGCCAGGTATAAAGTACACAGAAGTTCCTAGTGTGAGGATGCTTTTAAAGCAGGTTTTTTGCTCCATTCATTTGCCAGCATAAAGTTTAGAGTGGTAAATGGTGTCTAGTGACAGTGCCTTAATGGGTTGAATGCAAGTGAATTGTGCACTGCTAATAAACACCATTTAAATGGAGCGCTTCTAAAGTAATCACATAAAAACAGTGAGTTCTAAAAATATCCAGTTTATTACATCTATATATGTATCAGACAAAGTCTAACTATATCTGCATTCTGTTGTCCTGGCAATGTCTGGGTGACTGCTGGAATACTGAAGATGCAGATGATTCACAAACCTGAAGGAATATTGTCCTGTTTCTGTGCACTACTACTATCATACCCATTTAAGCATCAAAAGGATAAAAAGGTTACAGATGTGTTATTATAACTAAAGTTATTTCAAATAAATGTTCACCATGCTACAAAGCAAATCTAAGAGCTATTGTGACAGGTGTTAAAACAGCAACTGGAGAGAATGGCAATATCAGCTACACACCTTCCTTCACTCTCTGATAGGCTCAATTAGGGGCACATGCCATTACTGCCATTAATCCCTTGGACTACGTGTAGGTTTAGCATTTTCAGCAAGTATCACTGAACAAAACAACTCATAAAACACACACCAACTTCAAAGCCAGTTTTCCCAATGGCATTTTCAATGACAGTTCTTCCTGGTAAAATACAGGGGCAACTTGTAAAAAGAATCACATGAGGCTTCTACAGGTTACCTCTGTAGCTTATGATTATGATTTTTTTCTATTTCCTGAAAAACTGTCTAGTAAAGCAAGGGCATTTTGACCAGGGAGGACTAATTGAGGATGCACTTCTCATCAGGACTACCATCATGGAACTACCAGGGTGTTTTTTAACGTTCCTCCTTGTACCTACTTATGTTGTAGCTGGGTTTGTCACTGCTAACACATGACTGATTTGGTCTCCCTGTTTCTTAAAAACTTCAGACTGTTCCTTCAGAATTGCCCTGTGTTTATTGCATTTTAGAAATTACAAAAATAAAATAAAATAAAATTAAAAAGGCACCTATCTTGAAATTTGTCTCTTAATAATTCTACTATCATGTTTGTAAAGGCAGTTTTCCAGAAGATTGGTAGAAAACGCATAGTCCTTTTTTTGACAGTTCCCCTTAACTGAAATCACAACACAGGCCCAAAAAACCTTTCCTCTGACATGTTCATGGCAGGATCATGGGAATCTGTTGTAGCAAGCTGATCTTACCACTTTTTCACATATAATTCAAACTCATTGAATAAAAAACAAACTCCGTATCCATCCGTAGCCTAAAGAACTGAGAAAATCACACTGGACAGTGGAGTGACGGAAGGGAAGGAAGTATTCAAAACGCTGTTTAGCCTTCAAAGACCTGACTTGCTGGGCTACTTTCATTGTCAATAGGAGTTAAGCTGTACTGGGGGAAAAAAAATCAAGAATCCCTAGATTATGGCTTCTACTCTGACCCATCTTCTAAACAAGCCTCTGTGTTTTGTGAATATTGTACATTTCCTTGCTTTCCTCTGGTACTGTAAACCTCTCTTTCATACAACCTATGTACTGCTGTTCCGTACTTTCGGGAAGGAGGCAGAGTTCACATTCATCCACTCTCTCTCCCATGCAGTGAATGGTTGTGTCAAGCAGCTCTGTGGTAACTGTGGTCACAGCACAGAGAGGGTGTTAAAAAAATTCCCTCACTTTCATATAGCCTGTGCAGCCTTCTCTCGTTGTACAGGCATGTCAGAGACTATCACCTGACCCACCAGTCTAAGAGATAGTGTCCAGGATTCCTTTTGAAATGAGATATAAGTAGTTTACCACAGCTTCATTAATAGCTATTAGTTGGTACGGGGACATGCAGCCATTTTCCTTAATGCCCTAATGTGCAGCCTTGTACTCTTGCGCCTGTATTACACCCTACCTCTTGCAAAGACCTGCTGGTATGCAAAGGGTGAAAGTGCAGAAAGTGGATCCAGGCCCCTCTCTTTATACAGGTAGAATGCCTTTTTCTACCCTGGAATATAAAAGACCTTTCAAGATGTACATGGGATTTAAAGGCTATATTATACGAACTCTTTTTCACAAGTTTAACTTTTCTCTCATTTTTAGTACAGAAACATAGAAAAATGTGTGCTGGAAGGAATTACAGAGGTTACCTGATTCAACCTCCAGCTCAGGGACCAACTGCAGATCAGGTTGCTCAAGGCCTTATCCAGTTGAGATCTGAACAGATATCAAAGGATCTTGAAATAAATTATGCTCCAGACTCTGGAGATGGCTAAAAAGCAATGACAGATAGAATATTAGTTTTCTGTT
This sequence comes from Bucorvus abyssinicus, assembly GCA_009769605.1. NCBI lineage: Eukaryota > Metazoa > Chordata > Aves > Bucerotiformes > Bucorvidae > Bucorvus > Bucorvus abyssinicus. Next base: position 39,279,483 of record CM020025.1, read on the forward strand.
GAGTTTTACACAGGAGCTCCGATTGGTTAGACTGCATCCTCACCTCTCCGCTCCCACCATCTCTTCTAGTCCTGAAATCACAGGAAGTGGAAACTTGTTTCTGCCTGGTATTTTCTTTTCTGGTCTGTCTGCTGCTCTTTCACCATTAAACTAATACTACTTCCGAGTGTTTTGAGCATTTCAAATACAAGTATTATATTTCTGTTGCATTTTAAAGGCTAGATTAAATCTTTACTTGATTATCTTTTTGCCTCAAAGTGTAATTGTTTAAAATAAGCTGCATGCAACTCGTCTCAGTTGTAATGTCTGGAGCGCCTGCGGACTGTGCCGCAGAAGAGCTCAGAGCAACGCCAGCACCCAGCAGAGGGAGCCCAAGCTTTTAGCTTGGTCCTGTCTGGCTGAAACCGGTGAGCACCGCAGCAAGGCAACAGCAAGCCTGCAGCCTCCGTCCGGATAAACCCAAGTGTTCATAAGAGGTGGTAGCCAAGTTACTTCTTAATTCAAGCAGAAGTACCTAATCTCTTGGGTGTGTGCGCTTCTGGCAAAACAATAAATAAAATCTACACCTTCCAGTAAAAAAATTATTTGGTGTGAATACACATTCAACTTCTTCACAGATCAACTTCTAGATACGGTTGGAATATTTTAATCAGCCCTTGGCCTCATATGCCTTTTTGTCTATCACTACTTTTTCAAAAGTCAAAATAATGTCTTCATCTACTTCTTCATCTTCTCCAGTTCAGCCAAGGCTTTAGACTTCAGCCTTGCAAAGATATATGCATTTACCTTGTCCACGTGAAGAGTCCTAAACAAGTTGTGCAACATACAAGAAAGATATTTATAATATACACCTGTGACTTTACCAAAGAGTAGTTTGTCCTTTTAATGTCTTACTTAAATCTAATTGTTTGGGTTACTTGGTTTATGCTTTTTTTTTTTTCTTCCAAATAGCCGTTATAACTCATGTTAATTACTCTTTGTGTGAAAACATTAATAAAAGATACCATATTTTTCATGTGTTATGGGTATGTTTTTATAGTCATTTTTCTGAACAGTTGCAATTCACCTGAACACAATTCTTAACTTTTTAGGTTTTACTCTGTCTGGGTACTGAGATAGAAATAGGAAGAATAGCCTTGCGTGCTAAATGCAATGGAACTATCACAAAAGCCTCTATTGTTTGGACAGACCATAGTAAATAATAAGCTGTATTTGAGAAACATGTAAGTAGTTGATAATACATTTTCTTTGTATCTATCAACTCACAGCAATACTAAGAGTTGAAATAACTTAGTTTCACCAGATTACTCCAAAATTGTACACCTCAGAATAATTTAATCTTAAAATTAACGTAATGTTGAATTTAATACTGTCTCTCAGATATATATTCTCAAGGAATATAGAGTTCTTACTGCATGGAAAAAGGTTAGCTTAAAAATTGCATTGGGAAAAAATGCTGATATACTGCTGGACAACTGCAAAACTGAAGGAAATTCTAAACATTAAAGCTCCAAAGTAAAATACGCATTAAAAATCTTATTTGACCAACATAGTAAATCTGAATTTAGAATTTCAAAATAGCTTACTTAGTCTAACTTTTCAAACTTTTAAAGTTTTTCTCAATTTGTAATTAGGTTGTGCAAAACTAGAACAGCAAAAACTACTAGTGTCTCCAAACCAGCAGTTACATTTTGAAAATGTAAATAAATACAAATATTGCATTCTGAAGATTTCTGGGCACAAATGAGCATTACTAAGAAGCAGTACCTGACCTGACTCAAATTCACCTGCGACTAATATGCTACTGCCCTAAAAATGCTGAATACAATGCTAATGTATACACACATACATATATAACATTCTAAAATTCTGACACTGTATGGAAGGGAAGATTTTACTCTCTGCTACAAATGGGTCAAGCTGCAAGGAAAATAAGACAGCTGAATTCTGCATGGCCACCCACAAGCAACACAGCATCCCTTATGAAGTCGTCTTCTCTCTCCAAATGATTTAAAATGTGTTAAGTTCCCATGTTCAAAGAAATACTCCCTAAAATCATGAGCTGACAGACTTGACACTTGTGACTTTTTTTCATAATAACATTTAGTAAAATACTGCATTCATCATCATTATTATTATTATTAAGTGCATTAAGTTCATATTTGTCCTACGGATGAATATGTGTTCCCTGAAAAGGAAAACCTATAATGAAAATGAAAGTTAAAAAGTACAAATACATTGCTTTTTTCTTGGTGCTTTTGAAATCCATTCCAAGTGGTCAAACTTAAAAGTAATTATTTTTCAATACAATGCATTGCTTTCTCATTTTGACATTTTGTCTCTCTATATATATTTTAAATTCCATCTGTTTTTACCAGAGTTCATAGAAATATTTCAGAGAAAAATTAAACGTGACCAAATGCTGCTTTCTGTACCACTGCTGCTTCTGACAGATTCCAAGTGGCATTAGACCAAAATTATTAGTACTGATTTACTTTCAACTTTCTGTTTCACCTGCCTCAGAGGCTCATATATTGAGCCAAATGCAGACCAAAAAACGAACATAAACAGCATATACTAAGCCTAGGCTTTTCATATTAGTCCTTGTTTGCCAAAATTTCCTCTTTCCTGCATATAACTTCTCAGGGCTCTGCTTTACTGTAGCAGTAACTCTAATCATAATCAATGCAAGGACACCTTTGCATAGCAAACTTGATTTAAATAACCACAAATACATAATATAATTAATACAAGTGCTTTGAACCACCTTCTGGAGGAGTCTATTAATCAGCTATTAATAAGCTTCAGAGAGATGCCTGGGAGATTAAATTTGGGTGGTATGAACACTCCTCATCTCCTGCTGTCTCCATTAATTACTAGAGAAAAGTAGCCAAACCCTCAGAGGCCTGAGTTATTAACAGAAATAAACATATTGGCTTCCATGGTCCAGGTCTACAAACAATAAATTTTAACTTTTTTCAGACACTCTTTTAAAAAAAAAGTCCTGCAGCAATGATGTGTTTGGAAATTTCAGTGCTAATGACAGCAATTGGAGGGATATTCAAACCGTCTAGCATGGGCAACTGTATCAGCCTTATAAGAGGCTCTAAGCTTCCCTGTGTGATCTCAATGGACAGAGGTAAGATTTCTCTCAGCTTGAAGCCAGGGGACAGCAAGTGCGTTCTGCAGGTACCTCTTTGTCTTCAGTATTAACAGATGAAGCTAAATATGCAACACCCTGCTCCCCGCTTTTGTAAAGATGTTATGCTGATACTGTGTTAAGGTGGGATTTATAAACATAAAACTTTCAAATAAGTTGCTTGCCTCAAGGGCAAACACATACCAAAATAAATGTGCCTGCCCTAAAGTCAGCTAACCAGCTTTGCCAAGGAACAGAAGAGCAACCTGATGCATGTTATAAATATGTTAATGTTACATAAGGCCTTGATTCTGACATTCAGTACAGAAATATATCTCTGTATCTTTCAAAAACATTTAATGCAAATACATAGCAATTCACAGAATATTAACACTATTGGGGCAGAGTTTGTAGAAGAAAGGGTATAGAAGCTTCAGAGTTATGTATTTCAACCAAAGGAGTTTATTGCAGGTACAAAGACTTTTTGCCTCTTTCTCTTTGTGGGCCACCTTCCATCCTTTCCTCTTTAAAGACCTCCCTGTCATTCCCCTGCTCTGTCATTTGACCAGTGGCCATCCCAGCCCTAACCCTTGTGTAGCAGGTTGAAGGAAAAAAAACCTGCCCGAAGGCTTTTGGTGTACACTGACTAATTGAATTATTCCCTTCCATGCCACGCTTCGCCCATCTCATTGGATGAGAAAGTTTCTCGAGAGGGTACTGCCCTTTTAAGAAGCTGTGGGCTCGGGGACTTCCTGGGCTGCTTTCCGGACGGCTTCGGGGGCATTCGCAGCTCGTTCGCGGCTCCTCGGCTCTCCGGACACTCTCGGCTCCGCAGAGCACTGCAGGACCTCAGCTTCGCTCCGGGGAAGAGGCTTTTCTCCAGACACCGCGGCTTGGCTCCGGAGACCGTGCGCGGGGGCAGCCCCCGCCACGCCGCCTGGGACAGACTGCTCGCCTGGAGGCTGCTTTTCTTTGCCTGCCGTAAGGCTTTACCCTCTCTGCCTGCCAGCGCCGCGGTTTCTTGCTTCTCTGCTCCTACAAACAACGAGAATCCGGTAGGGACAGCGATTTCCACATTGCAGCCCGGCGTTCATAACAGCCGCGGTTTCCTTTGTTCACGAAAGCGCACACGTGGCCGGTGCCATTTCCAGACTGCACGTGGTACCGTCCCCCTTTGTCTCTTTTTCTCGCGTTTAACCCTCACCTTTCCATCCTGCACAGACTCTCAGATTTTGCATTGGTTTTTCCCTGCATGTTATATATATATATTGTTCTAGTTTTAATAAAGTTTGTTTCAGTTTTCCAAACGTTCAGAGGTCTCACAAAATCTTTTCTTTTCCTTTTCGTATCTCTGCTTTTGAACCCTTTTCTCTCCCGGAGGAGAGGGGTTCAGGGATAGGAAAGGGCACGTCCCCGTGCTTGGCTTGCCTCAGCCGACCGGCGACACCTTGACAACCTCCTATTAGTTCTGTGTGCTCCCAATCTCTTTTTTCAAATACAAGGGTTCCTCCAACTCACTGACTCTCATCTTCCTATAAACATCTGCACTGCAATCATTCTTCCTCTCTTTGCTCCATGCTCCCCTTCATAAAGCTCCATCTTCAGCTCCTTGGCAGCTGTAGGCACACAATCCCACCTTTCCTTCCTGCTAGTTGCTCTTTCCAAATTCTCAACAAGTTCCCTTTCTCCACCTACAGCAGGGGTCCTGCATGGTTGCCAGCCATGCAGAAGAAATAGCATTTCTTGTACATCCATGTAAGCATTCTACATGTCCTGTGTCTCTGGCAGGCTCTGGTTGAGGCTTTGTGCATGTCTTGAAGGGCACAGAGCTATATTTTGATCCTTCCCTCGCTCTGTGTCCTTTTGTATTACTGCAGATGGGACTGCATCAACTTCAGAGAGTCAACAGAGGTGGGTAACATATCCTGACAGTTTATCACTATGGTACAAAACAAGGATGAAGCATGCAACCCACAGAAACATGTGCACTTCAACATCTGTTCTGATTAAGTACGTACTTAAAAGCTTTGATGATTAATTTTGCACTGGGTGATATGCAAATAGTTTTCAAAAACTTCCTGGAAAATGAAGTCCTATAAGGTATTTCCTGTTTTATTTTTCCAAAGTCCTAGTCAAGAATAGGCTGCTATTAAGATGATACAGATCTTTGAATCTTTTGGTCATACTCACTAATGAAAAGTTCTTGACTCTCATCTCTGCAAAGAAATCTTTTTTTTCTGTGCTTGTACCTCAGAAATCAAAAATTCAGACCATCGCCCCACTTCTAGAGAGGACTTTACAGGAAAACAAAGTATTGCACCACATCTAAAGCCGTCTAACAACTTGTCACAATTAGGTGGTTCTTTCTTAAATGCATTTCTTCCTTTTGCATGGCAGCTAATCCTAAAATGACTAAAACTATCACAAGCACCACAAAAAAAGTAAAAGAAAAGAAAAAAAACATTATTGCAACCGCCTTCAAACAACTACAATACAATGTAATCCCGCATTACACAGTATCATGCAAATACAATTCAAAAACCACAGCAACCCCAGGGTGTTTGCCACACAGACGCAGTGAGAAAAGGATGAAAGAATCGGACAGAGTTTCTATATGAGCTGCTAAATTAAGAAATTATGCATGCACGTGGTATGTATCAACTCTTGTCTTTTACCCAGAGAAGAATGCAGATCACCAGAGCATGTAGAGGACACAGAAATACATCATGCATCTCCACACACACACATATTTAAAGGGTTTATGTTTTACAAGTGTTAAGGGAAAAAAAAAAACACCTGTAACCCTCTATGACTGGAATTAACTTCCTCACAGATGTGGAGGTATTGACTTTCCATGGGGGTGCTGAACCTTCCTCAAAGTCCCACTGACAAGCACTGCAGAATGCAGCACACTCTGGACTTACTCCTGTGCTATAACGCACAGCAATGCATTTTTAAAGGCTTGGCTCTGATGCCCGCTATTATCTGGAACAAGTAGCTATTACAAGTACTATTACTTTTGTGGGGTGAGAAAGCAAGAGTCCCAAGACTGAGAGATTCAGGAAACAGTCAAAGGGATTCATCCATCACAACATATCCTTCCAAAATTTCCATCCTTCTTTCAGTCCTTTTTGAGAAACATTTGAGCCCACTTATTTGGGTTCAAACCTACTATGTGATTTTCTGTGCATATAAAACCAGGACAAATCAGTTCAGAGACCTGTTGTAATGATTTACTGGCTTCAGAAGGTGCAGTTAAGACCACAATATAAGCACCTGACTAGGGGAGGGCTACAGCTAATTTGACCTGCCTTGCTGCCACATTCCCACATGGCACAGTTCTTAAAAAACTGTATCGTAGCTATCTATATGACCCTCTAGGGCTATAAGTGAGACAAGCTTTGAACAAGCAGTTAGATATAGCTTGAGAAAAAAGACTGATGAACCTAAAAGGGAGTCTTGTCTATTTTCAAATGTTAGTTTTTCTGATAAAAGGTATTACTCCTCATCTAATGCCTTACCATTCTTCATGTACCTTTAGACATAGGTTACATGTTATCCTCCTTCTTATTTTGGCTTTATGTGAGACATACAAGGATAAGGTAACAGACCAGTAAATGTTGAAATGCATCATTTAAAGTATTGTTTAAAATGCATAGTTCCTATGTTGGTGAAATATCCACTTCATGCTTTTGCAGCCTGGTTGTCATTCCCCAAATGATGTCACATGCACCTCAACTCAAAATAATAGAAGGTTCCCTTCATATAGCTTATTTCCACATCTTCACTCTAACACATGGATTTTATTTCCTAAACATAGAATTGCTGTAATGATCAGCTTTCCTTCCCTCCAAACAAACATTCAGTATATCTGCATCTTACGTATTTACATTTTTTCCTTGTTTCTTTTCTCAAATGCCTAGCTATTAAAATGTGCATGGGTAATCCTGACTTTTCGACTAATGTTGCAAGCTTTACTATAAGGTATTTTCAGACTAAAAATAATGTCCATGTCAGCATTTCCTCCAAATTATGCGGGTAAGTCAACTGTCACTGTATGAATTGTAACAGTAATAATAATGCTTTTCTATTTTTGTCCCTTCTTCCCATCAGCAACTTGACTATTGAAGAATATTTCAGGTGAACCCAAATCTTAGCTGTCAAATGCTTCATCTTGGTCCTACCATCACACTAACTACAGAACTGTTGAGGGAAGAGTGCAGCTAGGTGGCAGTGTGCCAAACGAAAGAATCAATATAATAAGAAGCTTTCTAAAGATGCATGACATAGCGTGTCTTAAATAGCATGAAAACCTGAACAAAACCAAGTTGATTTCACATAATCCATAATATTATTGTGGCTGACAAGCTGTAGCCATGTGGTAAATTAAGCCAGGGTAATAAAAACTCCTGTATTTCTCTCTGGTTCTAGGAGTGACTCTGCCCCAATCATCTTTAATAAAGTGATGTAAATACCTGTCTTAGCTTAAGAATCCCCAGTGAAACATGATGGATACATGATGCAAATGAATGTGAACGCATACCAATAGGTAAACATGGAATCAAATGAACACAGTTTATAAATAGTCTTCTGCTGTATGTATAAAAACCCAATATAGTGATAAATATTAAACAACATGTACCATTCTGCAGAGCTAGCCAGAATAAAAGGACAAATCAGGTGTCCTGCAACAAGGAAAGGATTCTTCTGCCCAGGTCACTGGGCAGTTGCAGTACTGCTCTACAGTAGCACAGCCTAAGGGTGAGCAGAACTTCACACTTGCCTAATGAACCTTTTCAATGTAATGACTTCAACACATCCAATGAAGAATTTCTTCTCCCAATGGGCAGAAAAAGAAACGCTATCCTGCACTAGAGCTTTATTTTCTTTGCAGCCTAACCACATGGGTGTACTGCTTTCCAGAAACTTACCCTTCAACCATAGACAAGAAATGGAAAAACAAGCTATATTCAGCTGTAACCCACCCTGCTCTTTGCTGCTGTGACTTTTACTTTGGCATTGTATTAGACTTTCCTTAATATTTAAGCACTAGCTGCTTGCTACCTTTGCTAATGCAGAATCTGATAACATTTCTGCTTTAAACTCCATTTTGGCTGGATCATTTGGATCATTTTAGGATTAAGCATAAACTTCCATTGGCAAACACTTTAGCCACACTCTTTTTTAAAATCAATTAATCCACTTTAATCTTACAAAACAGAAATAGCAGTGAATATTTTGGATACCTAATTTTCTTTTTACAGTTCTATATTTTAAAATCAGATTTCACATAAAGTCTAAAACCTGTATTGCTGCAAGTAATGATCTAAAAGACACATGTTAAATATGCATCTGCTGAGCGCTCTTGACATATGAATTGGCATGCTCTTTGTGTGCTAACAATATGTAACATGACACAGCATTTTGTTTATTTGTACATAACATTCCATAGAGATATCTTTTATACTCATAAACCTTAGGCTGGAGGGTCATGACATTATTTATCACATTCAGAAGACAGGGGGAGGGTTGCCTTATCGGAAAGACAGGAAGAGATTCAAGAGAGTGCTCTGCTGAGATCCCTAAGGTGTATGTTTACTACCTTGATGGAAGCCAAAGACCACTGATGGCTGTACCATAGATGTCACTCCATGACCAGGACATTATGCTGAGATGTCAGAAACTGCAGGAAATCTTACAGTCCCAATGGCCTTTTGGAACAGTAAACAGCACCTCCCAGGGACGTTATCAAATTGACAGATGTTTTTCCTTTTCTCTTTATAGAAGACCAGAGACCTATGAGAAACATGGAAAGGAAATAACTGTACAGCTTAATTTAAAAGTGCAAATGTAGGAATTATCCATATCAGTTCCTCTCAAATTCTTCTTTTAATCTTCAAGCTACTCCTCTTTCAAAAAATCTTTAAGTAAAATTGAATAGAAGTACATTAAATATTTCAAAGCAAGATGCTGGCTGAACAAATGTATTCATGTAAAATAAACAACATTCAAATGAGGATTTTTGCAGTTAAACCCTCACCACTAATTAATCTATGTCTGTCTAACTTCAGATGTCTTGCGCAAGCTGATAAATCCTCAACAGAAAATGAACAAACAGTATACACTTTGCTTTCTAGAACAAACAAAATATATGTGCAAAAGCCTCAGGTTATATAAATACTATTGCACTTCAGTTATGAAAAATATTTGCTTATTTGTTAACTACAACTATTCTGATGTCTTTTGGCAGTGCACATTATAAGAACTCTAATATCATGCAGTACAGATGACTAACAGAAGCTATTTCACCCTGGACGAAAGTAAAGTATTCACAATTTATCAAACCATTAGCATGTACCTACTCAGTACAGCGCAAAACTTCTTAAAACCCATGACATTCAGTGACGGAGGTATTGCTGCTTCGCAGTGATATTAGAGATGGGTAAGAAACAGCCGGAGGTTTTGGGGAAACAGGTCTCTTGGACGGATATCATGGTGCATAATGAAAACTCTGCTTCCTGTACAATTTTTCTCCTCAGGTGTTTCTTCCAGACAACCTGTGCTTTCAACCAGTGTTCCTATTAGCTTAGGATAAGGTGATGCTTGGGGAAAAACTTCCTAGCAGACACGTAGGCCTAGATTTACAAAACATTCTGGCCTGTCTAATCAGCCAGGCAGCAGATGCATTTTTTGTTATTTTAAATAAAGCACTTGAACTCCAGTACAAGATCCTTCTGCAGGAGCCCAGATGGTCCAGAGGTGGGAAGACAGATTATAAACTGGGTAGAATATAAAAGCATGCATTTTGCCGGCATTTTCATTACGCTCTCATTGCAGACTTAATTGCAGATTCAAAGACAGTATAGCAGCAAACGTTTAACTAATGCTCTCCAATGCATACCGAGTAGCCTGACCAACAATTTAGTCACCAGTCTAAACAGAAACTGGACTGGAACTGGTTTATGAAACTGGTAGCAAGTCTCATGTCTGGAGCTTGTGGTCAACTTCATTTACACTGAAAACTGACTTGGGCAGGGAAAAAAAAGGTTTAAAAAATTTGCATCCTCACCTTTCCCTCACGAATGGCTTTGGCATACTCAGTCACAGAAAAGTAGCGCAAAAGCCACTTTCCACACAACTTTCCGAGTGGAAACCTCCAGCAAGAACTTGGGTGAGGGACAGCTCAAGAGTTGTCAACGGCAGCCTCGCTGCAAAGTCAGTTTCTCTCGGCAGCCGGTGCCCTTTAGCAAACTGCTGCCTGCTGGCAAGCCCAGTGGGAGTGAGGGAAGCGAGTGGATCCCCATCTCTGCACAGGACCATCGCTCAGTCTGCCCCTGGCACCGCTCAGCCACGCGCCAAGGGGGCTGCCGGACCGTAACCAGGCCTATGTTGGACCTCCCTTCAGCCCAAAGGAGCTCCCACCACCCCTGAGAACTCCCGCGAACTCCCGCTAACTCCACGGCCTCAGGATCATACACACACACACACACACACACATCCCCACACCTCAACCGACGCGTTGATTTAAAATGTAATTTGGGGGGGGGGGTGTGTGTGGGGTGTGGGGGTGTGCGTCTGTGAAGGGCTGAAGGATCTGCCGCGCGACACCGCCGCACGCGCCGTCTTCCAGAAACATCCACCGCGCGCGCCTCTGCCCTGAGCGGGGCCCACCGCTCTGTGGGGAGATCACCCGCCTGAGGCGAACCCCCAGGCGCGGCAGCCACGGGCCCAGCGGGCAGGCGGGGATGAGGGATCCCCCGATCCCACCCCGCCTCCCGCCTCCCCGCCGCCCGCCGGGCCCGCGGCCGCCCCCACCCGCCCGCTCTTACGGCGGCGCGGGCAGGGCCCAGCGCGCTACGGCGGGCAAGGCTGGGGCGGCGTCAGCGGGCGCGCGGTGCCGGCTCCAGGGCTTTAAAGCAGCGTGTAAGCTGAGATGCTACCACAGACAGTGGCGCGGCGGCGGCGGCGGCCGCAGCAGCTCCACGAGCCCAGACGGGCGCCCGCCTTTCGCCCCCGCCGCGCCGCGGGGCATGAGAGCGGCCGCCCCGCAGCTCTAGGTATCCCCTGGGCCCCATGGCGACGTCCCGCGCTGCCCGCGCCTTCCTCCTTCTCCTCCTCTTCTGCCTGCCGGGGCTGCGACGGGGGGCGCGGGGCGGCGGGCAGCGTCCGCGCGGCTGCCCGGCGCCGTGCCGCTGCGAGCAGGAGGGCATGCTCGTCCGCGCTGACTGCTCCGACCTGGGACTCACGGCCGTGCCCGCCAACCTCAGCGTCTTCACCTCCTACCTGTAAGTGGGGGCAGCCCACGCGGGCGGGCCGGGGAGGGGGCACTGGCGGCTGCCCTCGCGCCGGCAGCGGCGGGGCGGCTCCGCGGGAGGGTCCAGACCGGTCCCCGGCGGTGACAGGAGGCGTGCGGGGTCGGTGCGTTGCCTGTAGAAAGCACCCGACTTCAAATAAGTTTCTAATCGCTTTTTAATCAGCGGGCGGGTTGTAAAGCGTTTATAGGTATCTCGCTATCTGAGTGCCCGGTCCGGCGCCTGGAGGATCGCTGTGTGATGTGCCGTTTAGGGGGTAATTAAAAGCGATTGCAACAGCAGAAACTCGGGTTGATCTGCAGGGACGTTATCTTCACCGTTGTTTCCCGGGATAGGGCTTTGAACTGCAGTCGCTGCTGATTTAATCTTTAACAGATCTCCCCTCGGGTTGAGGAAAGGCAATAAATAAAGCGAGCTCCCAGGAGGCGGGCAGGGCTCGGAAACTGCTGCGGTGCCCGAGCGGCCCCGCACTGCCGCCGCGGCGGGCAGGTGCCTGTGTCCCGAGCGGAGCCCGGGCCGGTGCACCCGACCGCGCAGGAGCCCTCCCTCTGCCTCAAGCCTCCCAGGCCGGGCTGCGGTGCTTCACCAACTCCTCTGCAGCTGGGGCACGCTGAATTACAGCGTGTAGGGACAAGGATGACGAGAACGGAGAAACTTTGTATTAACAACAACAACAACAAAAAACCCCAACATCCAAAACTGTGGGGAAACTTTTTCTTAGTTTCTTTCTTTTTGGCAGAAGGGTCACCGTTTAGCCTTCTCTTAGTATTGTGCGTTAAAAGTGTTGGTGCACTAAAACTTGTTTTAGTGCCCTTCTTACTGATTTCATACAGTTGTTTGTGGTTGCGTGTCCAGTAGCTTGTTAATGTAATGCTTATCCTCCATATCCAGCGTACAGTATGTCTGTTTCTGAATGTGTTTGTCCATCTGTATATTTTGACATGCTGTTGATGTGCTTGCTACTATGGTTACTGTAAAGATGCTTTCACAGTATTGTGTGTATGGGGTACTAAAGTGATAGTTCTGCACTCACTTCTCTGTTAATACCATACTTCAAAAGACATAAAACATACGTTGCTTCTGAGAAAGTAGATGGAACTAAACTTGCAATGGCCTTTCTAAGAGAAATACAAGCGTGACAACATCAGCAAGGTAGAAATGAAGTGCAACCAATAAAATCTAAGTACTAAGTACATGTTAGGAGAAAGCTTAGTTTAGTGAAAAAACATTGGTTTAGAAAGAAGATGTACAGCTGAAAGACTTTTCTAAATATTATCCAAGTAAATACTGTTCAGAAATTTATGTTGATGAGTTTTAGTTTATTTTAACATAAACATTTCAAAGTCAAAGCTACTAGTAATAGTAAGAGGCAGGAGTCAGCATTACTGAATCACCAATTACAGTAGAGCAAAACTTGGGCTATATGTAATAAAGATAAAATCTCTAAGATACATACAACATCTGTATCAGGTCAGAATTTTGGGTTTACACAAGACACAATGTTTTCCAGTGCTTTGGAAAGTCATAAGCAGAAAGATAGATAATGAAAGTATAAAGGCATACTTAAGCTATACATAGCCTGTGTCAAAAAGTAGATGCTTGGAAGAATGCTAAAACAGAAAAACCATTAGTGAACGCACTGTTCAGATGTTTTATGAAGAAAAAGAGAACATAAATATGTGTGATGATGTTAAAATACCACTGCTGTGGTCTTCTGCTGTTGAAAAGATGTATGCCTCCAGTAACCAGCTTCTTTGTAGGATTGTGGTCTGCGCTGCACTTCTGTTTTTAAATCTTCTTGTCCTTCAACAGGGGAATGTCTCTTTCACCGGTCAATCTGTGCTGTACAGTAGCATACACCATTGGGACAGGCAGACTTTTAAATGACCAAGGCTGTGTACAGGCAGTATAACGGTGTAAAAGACTGGTTCGTACACATAGGCAGCTACATTTACCCTTTTCCAAATTTACCAGGCTTTTATCCTTGGATTGATTAATTATTGCAGGGTTGTAGCTCCTGCCTGCCTTCCGTGAAGAGCTGTCAAGTCTCATTGTCTGTAGATGGCTAAGCAGTGGCAAGTTTTAAAACATGCCTAGTTCTTATAGAGATGTTTGCCTCTCTGAGCTTGGTAGTGTTGAAATAGATGCTCCTTAATTAATTTTTTTCTTCTGGGTTTCGTTTTGGTTTGGGTTGGGTTTTTTTGTGCATTGCGACAATTTTTACTTCAGATCAAAGAAGGAGATTAAAACCGTGTACTCACATTAACTCTCTTTCCAGCAAAGAAACCCATCTTCTCTAATCGATTCTGTTCCTGTACAGTAGATATATCTGACCAAAAACAGCTCTACCTTGTGTTCAGTTTGGGCTTTTAAAGTTTTTTTTCTGAGTTTCTGTCATTTTTATCTTGTCTGGACACTCTCAGAGAAAAAAAAGGTAAATGTTTTCTTGGTGTGGGCTGGAAATTGTACAAAAAGTTGAAATGCTCAGGCCATTAAGGTTTGTTTTATATTGGGACAAATGTGCAGAACATGATAGATTATGGTGACTGAATTTTGCTTGTTTTTTATGATGGTGCTTTTGCAGCAGAGCTAAATGTAGTCTACAGATGGACCTGCTGCACATTTCTCCGTTCTCATCTATATTCCCAGGGAGCAATTCTGCCTCCCATCAAAAATCTTATTATTTATGATCATGTGTCTGCTGCTATGAACTGTTAGCCTTTTTTAAGAGCGGACAAGGAGAATCCAGGAGTTCCTTTCCATTCCTTTTTCTTCATCTACTTTTAGGCTAAATAATGTACTCAATGTGTTTAATGCAATTCCTGTTGACGTAAATGAGAATTCCATGTGCTGGTGAAGGGCAGCACTGAGTCTCTGTTTCAAATTAAGAACATGTCACTTTCCTGTCAGTACACAGTGAAAAGAAGAAGCCAGGATCTACAGGTCTTTTGCACATGGGACCCTTATTAATTCTCAAACCAAGCCTGTGATTTAGTGAAACATTGTTACCATTTACCATGATGTGGAAAACTGAAGCAAAGAAGGGCTTGCTTAAACTTAAGAGGTAAAGTTTATGACAAAGCCAGTAATTAAAGACAGAATGCCTTATCCTAACACCATTCTTTAACCACAGGCTCACCCTGCTTCTCCTCAGTAATTACTCATTAAAACTAGTGTAAAATCTGGCAACTCCTTTTCAAGAATATTTAGTACAACGAGTATAAAAAGCAATCTGTTTTCATATCTCATGTGATGACAATCTAGAAGATAGCTCTTAAAGATTTTAAGGGTCTCTGTTATGTGCCTGGATAGCACAAAAAAGTAAATTTATTATAAATGCCAGGGCTGTCTAACAGTTCAGATGCTGTGTTCTTTGTGATCAAAAAACTCTCAATGATAAACTTAGTGGAATATTTTAAGTGGAGTATTAAGCAGAATGTTTTCATAATGTTACCATCTTAGGCTGACATGATCATGCATGCATACGTTTGTAAATATCAGAGCATATGGTATGTTGCCTTTTACATTACAGTTTACTTAATTATTTTGGGTCACATGTTATTTGCCTTTAAAAAGTTTAATTTTGAGTATGTTGTAAATGTGCATAGTAACATCTGGGAGAATCTTCATGTAATTTTTAGTTCTTCATAGAAATCATTGATTAAGAAAAAAATAATTTTCAAAACTCTGATAACATTAATAGTACTACATTAAAACCTGTGAAGAATAAATCAGTGCATAATACAAGGTTCCTAACATATTAGTCTTAAAACAAATTTAGGCTTTCTGCTTCATTCATTGCCATATTGTATTTGATGATAAATATTCCTGTGGAGCACAGTCAAACAACGAAAGATACACTTTAAGGGTATCTGAAAGTGTTTAAGACTACTGAACAGAAAAAAAAATGACAAAGAATTTGGGAGGAAAAAAAATTACTTTTTTAGGGTTAAAAAGTACATTCCCAGAAATTAACTACACTTCTGAAATAAGAAAGATAGTTGATCAACTTTTTGCAGTAAATTTGCACTATTTTAGTCATTCTGATCTCACAGTGCAAACTCAGGTCTTGTCTGCATCTTCTTCTGAGGTATCTTGGGAATGACCATAGTTTTTCAAAGAGATCAAACAGCAAGGTATCTTCTTATGAAGAAGTAAGCTTTTTATAAAGTCTCTTACAACTTCCAGATCCCTTGACAAGATTTAGGAGTGAAGTAGTTACTAAAATGTCTGCCTTTCCTTAGAAAGTACTTCTTTACATGGCTATAAACTTTATAAACCATTTTTGCGCCTTTCTACTTAAAACAAATTACCTTATTGCCACATGGTTTCAGTTAATAATCTCAGTCTTGTTCCAGTTGAGGATGAAGATTAATCCAAGTTCTGGATTTAGAATTTAAGGGTTAAATCCCTCTTTTGAAAAGAAAACTTTCTGTAGAAAAAGCTTTCTACATTTCTATAGAGACAGAGAAGACACACGTGTCAATAGTAGGTATGCAAAGGTAAAATGTATGCATAGATAAACTAGAGGTGCATAAAAACTGAAAAAGTAGCAAACTATCTAAGGTTCATGTTTGCCAGTTTTCCAGGTATTTGCTTTACATTTCAAAACATAATGTGTCGACTCAAAGTTAGTTTCTTTGTGAAAAATTTGGATTAAAAATGTATTGAAGAAGAGAATGTCACTCTTCCCATTTGAGAATACAGTGCTAAAAGTAACTCTTTACACTGCTTCCTAAAGAGCCTTGTGCTGCTCAGAAGGGGGGAAAAAAAGCACTCGCACACTACCTCTGCTTTGTAGCATTTGCTCTGTGGAAACGCTGCATAAGTTGACAGGGGAAAGGAAGCTGTCCTTTAAGCTGGTAGAATGTAAGGAGTGAAGGCATCTTCAATTTGGTTTGGTATCTGAAGTGCATAGGACAATTGGCTGGGCAGAGGGAGCCTGACTCCAGCTGTGAACGCGTGCACTGGGCTGACCTTCCCAGTCAGCATGCCAGCAGAGATTAGGCTTTCCTCAAGTGCTCCCTTGTTAACCCAGCCTTTTCTCCGATGTCATTTGTCTTTCAAATGCTTAAAATTGCTACCAATCTTGCAGCAGGCCAGATCACTTTCTTTTATCCTGTTTGTTGGCCCAGATAATATTTCATCTGCAGTCACCACTGCTTTCTTAGTTCTCTGTTGGTTATTTAAATAGTCTTGATTAATACAATTTATGGTATTTCCCCTGACTTCCTTACTTGAACTGTCCAGCAGAGCTGATTCTTTTCTCAGTAAAAATCATGGTAAATAAGGTGCGGTTCCTTTGGCTTCAAGTAAACTGTCTGAGGGCAGAACATGATGTGGTGTTTTTGACATACCAAAACAGCTTTAGACATCAGTTAGAAGAAAATACCGTAACATCTTCAAAAAGAATGAGATGTGATCAAAGCATGCTTACTCTTCAGAGATTTAGTAATTCATGTGGCAGATCCTTATGCTACATGCTCTGTACTGTTTGCCGAGAAGACCTGAGAAAGTCACGTACAATTTTACTGTTCAGATCTGAGAAATTTAATGCCTGGAGAATTATGAAAGAAAAAAAATGTCGTTGGGGAGGGGTAGGGCCTGAAATGATGTTACTGTTACTTGTTGAAGGAATACTACTCTCTTCTTCTGGAATCAAGGTTTAAATGAAAGATGCACAAAACTAAGACAATGAACAGCTTTGACTTTATATGACAGTAATTTATGGTATCCCTGTTTTTAGTCCCAAGAAATATGCTTTTTTTTAAAAAAGCCTATGGACAACAGCTTGGCATTTTTGAACCAGAGACCTTGGAATAAGTATTAAAGCAGCAGCACCCAAATAGAAATACCAGCCTGGAGTGATAAACCTATTTTCACCATTTAGGTGGAAAAAGACCCCCATAAGCTGCTGCTAAGAGAGGTGCCATCACTCGAGCTAAGAGAACACAAGTCAACTAGTATTATACTAGACACTAACAATACCTGGAACTCTGACCAGGATTGAAGTGGGATAGCAGTGCAGATCCCTAGGAGCTGGTACAGTATGTTCCCAACTTGATGAGGCCTTTGCTAAGACAGTGCATTCTGTATCACCTTCCAGTTTTATTATTTTGCAATTATTTTACTGTTTTGCTAAGTTTTAGATATTTTGTTAAGTTTTAGCTATGAGCTTTGGGTTTTGGGGGCAGTGGGCCACAGCATTAAGGTCCAGCCCAGAAAGAATGAGTTGTATTTTCATGGCTAGACACTGCTGCAAAAAATAACTATTCTGAAATGTAGTGTTATCCAACAGTGATAATTATAATAATCAGCCACTCCCAAATAAAGATTTTATTGGTAACAAATGGGCTCTTAGTTTGGGCCCAGTTGTATGATTTGGCTCCAGTCCTGCAAATACTTATCCAGATACTTAACTTTAGTGTCAGGAATGGTTCCACTGAAATGACATGTGCAAATGTTTGTCAGATCAAGGCCTTGAATAATTCTAAAACAAATATCCTCTTTCCCAAACATCAACTCATTTGTGTGGAATAGTTTCACAAAGATGTTCTGCTGCACTGTCTCACTACATAGCCTAAAGCATTATGTATATGTCATAAATTGTTTGAAAGCCAAAATCTTATGTAAAATGAATATTTAGTTTAATCTGGAATGCACGGTCTTTCAACAGTATTAAATTACATAATTGCAATTAAGTAATTTTAAGGACATCGATAAAAAATGGCTAAAACTTTTTGCATCATAGTATAAAAGTATAATCTTTTCATGAAGGAGATATAGTATTGTGTGTGTGGAGATGCACATGTATAGATAGACTTTGGGCAAATTTTAAAAAAGTATCTTACCAGCCTAAAGCAGTGCAAAAAACTATAGCTCCTACCACACAAAATCTCTCCCTTCTTTTGCAGGCACTTGAATAAATACTTTCTTTTTTATTGAGAGTAACCATGCTTAATAATATTACCAAATGTGAGCATTAAGTACTTAAGTAATGCAAAAGTATTTGCTGGATTGAGACTTAAGTTGTGTAATGATCATGTATAAATGTAACCCTTATGGTTTTTTTGTGCCTGTGTCATACAACTTTTCCCTTGAAACGTGTACAATAATTTGATGCTGGTTTTTATGAAAGAGAGGTAGGAGGTAGAGAAGTAAAGCTGATGATTAGTACTACTACTTCTCTATTTTCTTCTGGTTTTTTGGTTTTAGTTCCTTTACCAATACTTCAGTCTGCTTTGCTTGAGGATGGAATAGTTACGGCACTGGTATTACACAGAACTAAAACTTTCCTAGCCCTTGTTTCTGCAGTAGTAGGCATCTTACAATGCCTGTTATACCACGTCTTCTGGATGCTGTGATAATATAAATGCTAGTCTAAGTGAATGAGAGAACAGATGTGAGATGATGTCAGCATTAAGGGAAGTGTAACTGCACTGATTTGGCATTCACTGAGTTTGTAAATGAGTCTCTGTGTACCCTGAGGGGAGAAGTAGGTCATAGCTGGCAAAAGAAGCAAGTAAGATAAGTCAAAGCTCTCTCTCACCCATCACTGAAAATTACCTGTTCTGAACCACCTTGATGAGTAATTTGCCTTTGGGTCTTTTATCCTTGATCAGTTTGGCATGGAGGATGCCTCAGAAAAATTAAAGCTTTCTTCTGTTCCTCTCACACATGATGAGATTGCGATTATGTTTGCGGTGGGAGGCAGACCAAGTTGTCCAGTGCCCAGAAACAGGATTCATCCTTATGAAGGCATAGAGACCGAAGTTTCTTAAACACCCTGGTTCACAGAGATTGCCATTTTGGAAGCATGAGGAAAGGGCAAGAAGTGCTTCTGGGAACAGGGACTATGATCAGATAGCTAGGATTCAGGTAGCAAGAGCTTTAAGCTCTGCTCCTGGATACAGTAATGAAGTAGTTTACAAATTTAAGCAAATCATGCAACTTTTCTGTAGTCTTACTCTATATATGTGACGGCTGAGACAACTACCTACATCTGAATTTGACTAATTGGTAGCGGCTGGAGATCTATTGATAAAAACACTTAATGAGATGCTAATTATGAGTATGACATGGTAAAACAAGGTGAAATCTCAAAGGATTTTCTTTCCTTCTTAAGGATGTATGTGTGCCTTTCAGTTATGCTCATGGCTGTCTATATGGGCTGAACTCCGGTATATAAGATTCTTATTGGAACAAGTGAAGTCTATGCAGGCATCTGAAAGCAGTATTTGACCTGCTGACAAGAAAATAGAGGATCCATATGCTTGGTGCAATATGGAAGTATTGCCTGCACTCGTGCTGAAGTTGTGCAAAGACAAGGATTTGGAAGAGGGCCAAAAGAAGTGCAGGTTCAATAGTGTGACCTGACAAGAGTGTCAGGGAGTAAATTCCAGCATCCCTGCATAAAGACTCACTATATTGACTTTAACCTACAACAGGCACACACAGTTACAGGAAGATAACAGAAAAACAAGGAGTGCATCATAAAGAAAGAGACAGCAGGAGGTAGTTTGGGAATCTGTTTGGATCAGTGCTATGGAGTAGTGAAATGTGTCTCTCTTCAGGCAGTTCAACCAATTTAAACCCTCAGGAGAAGTGACAGTAAAGCAAATCACAGTTCGTATTGGTGCTATGTGTCTGCAATTAGACACTGCAGGATACAGTTACCTTGGGATAGTTATTATCGGAAACGTTTGTGACTAACTGGCTCTAGTGGAGATAACACTTGAATATGTAGTTGTGTTGGGATGAAGAGTAAGGGTTTACAGTATTGCTGCTGGGTATTTTTAAAAATTGAGTGTGAGGCACCATGGAAGAGTAATTGGTAGCAGAATAATGGGTTCACGTGGTGTTATTTAGGCCTAGCACTGAAAAGGGATAGTGTGAAATCTCATGATCTGAGAATAGCATATGGGAGGGCTGTAAGTTCCTCAGCATATGGAGGCTTCACGTTGCTTCTTAGCAGTTGCCTGTACATATGTAGAGTAGTGTGAGCTGCCAAGTGTCAGAACTTTACCTCTTGCTGGCCGAGACAGAATACATGAAAAGAAAGGGCAAGACAATCATCTTGGAACACCCTATCTGCCTGAAGGCCAGAGATAGTACGGAACATATCTGAACACATTCTTGAAATCTTGAAGTACATGTTTTTAGAATAAGACCAATACTTACTGAATACTGATAAGGCAGAAAACTTTCATCTAGGATAGAAAGAAATCATTGTGTAGAAACATATATATGTGGAAGAATATTGTAGCAGATGTATTAGGTTATTTGGATGGAATATTTAAAACAAATCATTCTAGGGAATGTTGAAAAAAGACCCAGTGCCAGATTCATCTGTGCATGTCATTCCATGTGTGTAATTTAAAAGACTTATGCCAAGAAAGACTTCAGGTAGTTTTTGCTCTGCTTATACTAATGGAACTAACTTAATTCTGTGGAATTGGTACTGCTAAAATAAATTTAATTTGAAACATTTGAAGATTTTGTAAAAGCATTAATTAATATAATTAAAATGAAGCAGTCACTTCAGCTTTAATGTGCCAACTCTTGACAGAAAAGCTTCTAATATGTCATTACTGTGCATGGTATCTGTCTTTCTGAAATAAATAAAAGTAAAATTTTTTTAGAGAAAAATATTTTAAGCATACATCCAAATGATCGTTATTGTCTTGTGTCAAAATGTAGACTCTGGCAGGAGAGCTGTGTCGTGTTGTGTCAGGGAGTTGTCGTCATCTGTACAGACTTTCCAGCAGTTTGAGGAAGGAGACATTTTTTGGTTTTCAGTCTTTTTGCTGTTGTCATTGATAGCATTCAGTGAAAAGAGCAACAGATTTTTCTGGAGGATGCTTACACAGCACTGTGATACATTCATTCCATTTATCATAGACAGAAGGAATGGTCACACCAAACAGAGTTACCAAAATCACGTTTCTATACATATTGGTTCCTTAGCTGTTCAGCCTACAATGGCTGTCTCTGGTCAATCTATGAAGAATCTCATAAACCTGAAGCCAGATGTGGTCTGTTTTCTACATTTATCATCAATCACAGGTACAGCATCTTGCAGTCATGTAGCTCTATGTTCCTGCCTGTCTGACTGTAGAGCTGTGCTGTACGAGCATCAGATTTCACAAGGAATTTGTAATATCCAGATTCACTGGATGGTATTATTTACAGTGTTATATCTCTGTGTGGGAAGTATGTAGGGAAATGCTGCATGCTCTCAACATGCTGCAAGTTTAATCTCTTCTGATAAGGGTTTGCGAAAACTAATTATGAGCCAATTTTGTTCCCAATGAAGCTGGAACTGAAACTCCTTTTAAAGACATGGATTGAGCTCCTGGTATGTCACAGTTAGTTGTAGAGAATTCTGTTGGGTCATGGCGAGACTAATCTAAGGGAAATTACTCACTCTTTCTCCAAATATCACCATATGTTGAGTACACACACAGATTTGTTTTTCGTATTTGGTGAATGAATAATTACCTAAGTACACAATGATAGTAATTAATTGTAAATTACATTCATTAGTGGTTTTGATTATGTCAGCATGGAGAGCTTCCATTAAAGTGTTCGCAGTTTTTATAAGGCAGCATTAAGGGGGTTGTTCAATAAATATGTACTGATCATATTAGACCAAGTGAAAATAAGTGCTCTGTGTATCATCATGTAACACCATGAATTTGGTAAATGGATGGATGTCCTAGTCACAGGAGAATAAAAACAGACATAAAGGGGGTGGGGGGGGTGGGGGGGCAGAAATGCAGCTTAGCAGCAGAGCATTATGACTGTATTCTTTCAGTTCTTAATATCACTACTAGCATTAAACATAAATTAAATACATGTGTAGCTGTAACAGAGTGAAACAAAATCAGACATGAAATAAGCCTGTTTCTTCTCTATCTGTAAAATGGTGTTGTTTATCAGAAACTATTCCAGCAATTAAAACCTTTGGTAATCTAACAAGTAGTAGCAGCTGTAAACATTAATCTGAGTGTTCCCCTGTGCCATCAAGTCCATTCGCAGTGAGATGCCTTGGACGCATACTAGGCAAAGTGACTCTTTAGAAGATGGGTCTGAAGAGTTGACAAAGCAGCTAGTACATTTGTGTGCTGTTTAACTCACAGAGCAGCTCCTGGCTTATTAGGCAAACTGAAATTTTCAAACAGTGTGACAGGCAAAATCCTGAGTCAGTCCACTTGGGTACAATTAGAACAGGCCTGTTGTTACTGCAGTGACCTTGGGTGCACTGTGGGAACACATGGTTCAAGACTATGTAAGTTGACCTGAAAGCAACAGCCCAGGGCTGCAGCAGGTGAGCAGCATGACACAGAAAAAAAGGGAGTTCAAAATGTTTCTATATGCACTATAGCACTGTTATTGCTGAAGATTAAATACAAGGTGGAATTTCTCAGTAGTGACAGTATGAGAAAGAGGCTTCGAAGTTGCGTACTGAGATGATTCTATGGTGCTGCTTCAGAGCATGTCATTCTCAAGTATTTTAATGATGTATGAATATGTATGTTTTTCACTTCTACTTAAAAAAGACAGGTTTTGACTATTTTGTCATGTGTCAGGGCAAGTATAAAGAAATAACTGTGCACAGAGATTGACCTCAGTGCACAGGGTTTCAAACGTGGAGAAAGAAACCCCAACAACATTCATATATTTGCCTTTCCTTTTACGTCATCATCTATCAGAATAGATAATGCAGCTCTTGTAAAATCAAGCGTTTTATTTCCTATTAATATTTTTTTATTTCTTTCATATTCATAATGATCTTGTTGACTGGGTTGCCTCTTGTATTAAAAATACATAATTAAATGTTCTGATAGGCAAGGTGATGGTTAGGCTTACTGCTGGCATGAGATCATAAACTAATTTAAAAATTGTAAAGCACTCAGAAAACAGATTATATTAACATAATATGTTGAGCATTAACATAAGACACAATACTGATGGATAAAAATTAAAACTAGACAAATGAAAGTACATATTAGGCCATGGAATAATGTCTTCAAACATATGACATGCAATAGATCTGCAATTTTCTCTAAATAAATAAATAAATTACACTTAAGCTTTCTGCTATAGAGAAAAACATTTGAGATATCACCATGTAAGTATATACGTAAGGGTGAGTAAAATGAATAGCAGGTTGATTTTAGTACCAGTTCTGCACCTCATGCTACTCTTTCAGTATTTCACAAAATACATGATGCAGTTGGCTTTGAAAGATACTAATTAGGAAGAATTCAGTAAGGGATACTGGAGTAGAGTTTATGCCACGTCTGAAATCCAAGCCTGGCAGGGGTGGCTAGAGGTACCTTTTGCCATTTTGAAATATTTTCCTTTGTAGGTTACTTAGGACAGCAACACAGCTTACAAAGAAAGTAGAAAAGGCCTGAGGCTGATTCCCCTAAAATCAGTCAGCTCAGAGAGATCCTGGGAATCATTCCACTGGTCAAAACTGTCGTGCAGGGAATGTAAAATTTCTTTCTCTAGCTTCTGAGGACATTTGCCATGTGCCATTGCCTCATCCTGAGCAGGCTACTTAGAGCAAGTGAGCCCCATTCAGTCTGATCTACAGGTGGGTGAATGAAGCACTGTTCCCCAGTTCTATTAAAAATTGTGGAGATCTGTCAGAACTATCAATTTAGTCCTGTAGCTGAAATCACTGGATTTTCTTGGATCTTAAAAAACGTATATCCATGTTCTTAAACTTTCACATGTAGAAGACCTGACAATATAACTACAAGCTTTGCTAGGAGTTCTACGTAAAGACCTCTGGTAGAATGATTTGATTTATTATACGAATTATGTTTTCTGGAGACATTAGCAAATGCAGGCTAATGCAAATGTGTGCATCTTCAGGCTAATGATTTCAGCTGCGGTGCTTCGATATAGTGCAGGACCTCCATACACTCATTAAGTCTTACCCTTAAAGTGTAAGATATAGAAATTAGTGTATTTTTTCTCAATATCTGAATATTTCATTCTGTCAAAGTGGAAATACTTTTGAAGGTCTGTTATACATTAAATTTCTCCTTGGATAGCAAAGCATCCTATATTCATGGTAGTTTAGCAGTTACATACTTCTGGATATATCTGCAGACCTAGCAGGTTTGTGTTTGGAAGGAAAGACAGATCATGGAGTGACTGGGGTGACATCAGGCAATCAGCTGTGGGGACTATTATCTCCATATCATCTACTGAGTGCCTGGTCCCCTCCTAGTAAGTCTGTGTTTGCTGTTTGCATGTATACAGCTTTTACAGTGCCTAAACAGCTTTTAAGATCTCTATCCTTACCTATTAAAGTAGGGAAGAGATGACTTAATGCTGGAAAACAAAGCTTTTTCAAGCTTCTCAGCTTACTATTCGGGATCTAGGAAGAGTTCTGTCGTAAGATTTTTCTAACTATTGAGTCTGACTTACAGCTTTTACTTTTTAAGACATTAACTGATAAGGTGAAGATGATTATTTCCTTTCTAAGTTGCAGTTGGTAGAATATATACATATATTGTGTGTGCCTGTATAGAGGCTGGGAAAGAGGTTCTAGCAAATATTGTGGCCTTAGAATATTTATTTTTACATGAATTTTAATATGCTATATCATTTAAAGGTGCCTGACAGTCACTTGGAAATCTGCAAACTTATACAACTACATTGATTAACACAAGAGTATGACTGCAAGTGTACAGGCAGTAGAGAATAAGACAGCTGTCTAAACTTGATCCTCAGATCACTGACTAGATTTCCGTCTTGTTCCTAGGTCCGCCCTCCTTGTGGAAGTAGTTATTGTCAAATAAATCTGAAAATTGAGTGGTCTTCTTATGACAATGTACTGCATAAGCTCTGATAAAATAGAATCAAATTATTGAAGAGTCTGCAAATTGTAAAGCAATTAAAATGGGGAAAATCAGAGTTGAATTATTAGGCAACCTGTATTCTGAAGGGTAAAATAAGAGATTGCAAAATGGATCAGACCAAGGGGATAAAATCTGTATCTTATTCTAACAGGAACCATGCCTAGCTGCTTTGGCAGATATTTAACTGCTACCTTGTAAATGTTCTGTGATATTTTAATATACTTGTGAGTACTCTCATTCTGGAGAGCACACTTCCCCTTTCTAAATGTTGTTAAAATACTAATTTCAGCTGCCTTGAGTCAATAGTTTTTACAGATACAAATAGAGTGCTTTTTAAAGTATTAAATGTTTATAGCTTTATTATTACAGGAATCTTTATAATAAAGAGGATTGTTGCTTATTTTGAAGAGGAGGTATATGTATAGTCTAACCATTGTATTCGTCTTCTCTCTAAACAAAACACTCATAATATATATAATTTTTTTAATGCTTTTATGGTTTGTTTTTTAAAATTCCTTTAAATTAGAGTTCTCCAAGTAGGGAGTGTTCAGGGAATAAAAAATTACTTTTTTCCCGACTCTTAGCTTACCAAAATAAAAAAATATAGAGTAATCAAAAATCAATGCCATTGCAGAAGCCAACTTTGAGAGCCAATTTTGTTCTTTGCTATAATTACTGTGCCTGATAGGACAACAGAGTGAGGATGTAGTGGGCATATTGGGTTCAGTCCAAAGACTGTACTTCA
Source organism: Bucorvus abyssinicus (assembly GCA_009769605.1). Classification (NCBI taxonomy): domain Eukaryota; kingdom Metazoa; phylum Chordata; class Aves; order Bucerotiformes; family Bucorvidae; genus Bucorvus; species Bucorvus abyssinicus. The sequence goes on from CM020025.1 coordinate 39,305,562, forward strand.
GGCTACGTCATGAAACCTTATAACATCAGCAGTTTAGTGAAAAAGATGAGAAAAAGGACAGGAAAATCTTGATTTATATGCTTTATTCTCGGATACATTTTGTCTATGCACTTTCTCTTCTCATCCCATCAGCACAGAATCTCTTCATACAAAAGTATAAGAAACCAAAATGGACTTTTTCTCCAAGCTGTGAAAAGTAACAGATTTAGGACTTGCTAGTTCTATGAGGAAAAACAATTTAGGAAAGCTAGACCACCAAAAGTGAATTTCCAAGGTGCCAGCATGTGTGCTGACTCCAGACACTTCTGGCTCAAGCACAACTGCTGATACTACTTAGGAGGGCAGGACACTGGGAAAAGAACTTGCTTTTTTGCAGCATAATTGCTTGAGTAGGAGCTGCTTGTATTTGCTAGTTAAGTTTCTGAATTCACAGAATCGGACAAAGATAGTGCTCAGAATTTTCCAGAGGATTGGGGTTGGAATAGAAAACTCAGCTTCCATATTAAGACTTCCCCTACAACAGAGACTGTTTAACGCGATCATGTTGGCTTCCCCTGCCCGCCCAAAGCCAGTTAATCCCACCCTCCTGCTTTAGGCTTCACCTCTTTTGGTTGTGCTGACTCAGTTATTTGTTAAGCTGTGCTTCTAAGCAGATTCTGAAATAATCCAGTTTAAAAAGAAACACATTTCTGGTCTTTGAAAAATATGTACCTCATTTCACTCATCTGATTAGAATGTAGCTACAGAAACAGCCAAACCAGTGCAGCTGAAGGGACAGGGACAACTGGCTGGGAGTTCAGAGAGCAGCTGAAGGGGAGTGGAAAACTTTTCAGGTACTCTTGTACCATTACAGCTTCCAATGCAAAAAGGAACATACAGCAAACCATAGGAATGGGATTTTCTTATCTTTGATTTAGTTGTAGTTATGTGCTCATTAGCAAAAGTGTTTTGCCTTGGTTAATTTGGTATAGTTGATAAACATAGTATTTTGTAAAAATTCCATTGGAGGTGCTTGTAGGCACCACATAAATTCTTCAGACTGTTCCAGATGAGTCTAGAATTCAGCAAAACTGAGCAGGTAAACATTCTCAGAGTACTTGAGTTCATTTAGTGATTCAATTTAGTACCCAACTGACATAAAATCTTGCACCCAGACAATCACACAGAGGTGTTCTTGAATTTGTGAGTCAAATAATTATGAAGTTTATACACTAGATAATTTCAAAATAATGACTGGGTAAAAAAACTTATCCAAAATTGGAAAAAGTATCCCCTCCACTCCATATGCAAGTACCCGTAGGTAAAATGTTTTGTCTGTTTAATGGCAAACTTCACCCACAATGTATATATCCTTAGCCTACAGACCACATGGGAACATGATTAAGAGAGGGAAAGAAGACTCATCAGATAGGAGCTTACAGTTGAAAATGCCACCTTACTCTGAAATAGCTGTGAAATATATTATCCAGAACAGAACCTCAACAGACTGTTAGCAACAAGACTCTAATATATGGAAAGCAGTATGGCTTGTGTGTATATACTAAACATCTTTCTACAAGTATGATTTCATTCCTTTAGACACTGTGACACTATTAGGATGCAATTACAGAAAAAAGGAAAAAAAAAAGCATTAAAAGTAGTGATTACTACAACCAATTTCAAATATATCTGCTGGTTTTACCTTATACCATATGTAGAGAGGGAATATTGTCTTCTGACTCCCAGCTGCCATTGCTTGCTTGAAAATCAAGCCAAATTCTGCATCCCCAACCAATGTTCAACAAATAAAACATAAAAAATATGGCAGCCATCTTTAATAGGTTATATCTTCTCATGTATCACTTTACACAAAAATCAACAAAAGATAGACATGTTTGTGTTTCTAAAAAACCATTCTCCAATTTTATGTTTCACTTTCCTAAAATTCACAGATGTAAGAAATGGTACACTTGGGGCAATAAAGAAAAATGCACCTTTGTAACTATGAATCATCTCATTGTGTGTCTGTTATAGTAGCCAAAGACTGCACCTTATATGAGACATACACCATGACACCATTGATCAGAATTTTTTTTTGTTACTAGCATTTGTATTTTAACATTTTCAAGCCAATTCTGTATTTCTTGATTACCAAGCAGCAAATCCCCCAAGTATGTTTTATAATCACATTCTATACACGTAACATTAGAAGTAATTATCTTAAACATATATCAAGATAAGTAGAATTGTATTTTAAAACCTTGCTTCTCCTACATAGTGTTTAAGGCAAAGAAAACTGTTATATATACCTCTATAAAAAGTATTTCTTAAAATTTACTTTATTTGTTTTACAGTTTAGAAAACTCTGCAGGTAGCCTTAAGAGCCTGTTCAATTCATTATCATTAAATCAACAACCAGAGCTTCTTTCTGCCATTCTGTGGCAGGATTAATGGACTTTGGCATGATTTGTGCATTTAACAGTGAAAGCTCTTGCTGGGTAAGCCAGCAAGCTTGACTAATTCTCAGTTGTGCTAACTTCATAAACCTATTTTAAGGTTTTAACTTTGACTAAAGATTAAAGATAATGACTTCACGCTGCTACCTTTGAATATATGATACTCTAATACGATTAGGGTTAATAAGCAAATAAAATACCAAATATATATTGTATAGTACACACATGAAAATATGTATGTAATGGATATTTTACAATATCCTGTAAACTGTCATTTTTGTGGTTTAAAATGAGATACCACAAAACAATCAATGTATTAATATTAAAACACCTACATATATTTAAATGCTTGAAATACTAAATTACACACAGAATTAATAAACTCCAGGAACAAATCATTTGTATTTCAAAATAACTTACACTTGAATCAGAAAAGTGAAGAATTATGATTTGATTTGATTTAAAGCTGGCTTGCTCAGCAAAGCTATTTTAACCTGCAAAGCATTCCAGTTACTGTCAGGTTTTTCACCTTTCCAGACAACCCTAGAATTGGTATTCAGAAAAGCCTAAAGAAAGGAGAAAAGAGAGGAAAAAATATTTTCAGCCTGTCTGACAAGACTACATAAAAAGCTTGTGATCAAAGGGTCTTAAATACACGTTACTGGTGTGACAAACAACATTTTTGTCCCTTTATTAGATTTATTTTTCTTCTGAAAACTGCAGTGGCCAGTGTATAGTTTGTGAAAGAAAGCTGGCAGGGTTGTATTCTTTGATTCCTAATTAACACCTTCGGTCTCAAAAGAGAACTAAGAGAAATACCATAAAATGTTGCAGCTGCATTGTTATTCCGCTTGGTTGGTTTGTTAAAAGTCGGCTGAGCATTGGCAGCTGCAATAAAGGAAAAGCTCAATGGATGTTTTGTATTGTGCCCACTGAAGTGAAAGAAGGCAACCATTTTATTTTCAAATGGGCAGCTGCATAGTGATGTTTAAATGGAGCTAAATGTGAGATTTACTGTTAATTTATAGTAATTGGTTATAAATAAAGTAGCAGTATAGCTTGGCTTTCGTCTATTTAAGCCATAGAACGTGAATTGAAGGGAAATGAGTTATGAAGGGTAAAAAGTGAATAGTAAAATATTAGAGTAATAGAAAATGCTGCTTGAAGAAGAGGAATAATGGTATTCATTTTGCAACGTAACGCAGCAGCCACCTTGGAAGCAACTAGCCGAGCCATTCTTTAGATCATGCTTTGAGAAGTAGAGGTAGACATCACTTTGTCCTGCTATAGTGAAAACCAAAATTTTGATGCTGGGATCAGAGTCAAACGCACCTCTGCCCGGAGAGCATAGGCTTGTATTTTGGGTAGTAGAATAAAGGAGGCATTTAACTCTGGTCAGATAAATCTCACTCACATTCAAAAAATGCAATTAGGGAAATATGTAAATCTAGATGTTTCATCAAATGCTAGCTAAGGGGTTACCAGTTCTTTCCTTGCACAATGACTGAACTAAAGAACTTCAGTGTCTGTGTAAGAACCATTGTCCCAGCCCCAGAGCCTGTTGGAAACAGAGTCCAGTCTGGCCGTGGGAAATACCTACATATTTGACACAGGCCCCATTTCTGAGAGAAAAGAGGGTGGAATAGAAAGTATGGAGATTTTACTGTTGCATTCTAATCAGCCATGATCTGCCTAATTTGCTTTGATCAGGAAGATAAACTAATTTTCCTGTAGGCTGGATGAAAGTAATTAGCAATCCAATGCTTTCATGTTTTTGAAAAGGGTAAAGAAAAGAAGAGCAGAAATTGTAATGGTGGGAGCAAAGCACCCCTTTTCGGCTCATCTGAAAGCATTGTTAGTTGAAAAAAGGACGGTGCCATAGAAGAGAGGCCCTGATTAAGGTGGTTTTATGGGCTGGGTTGTCATTGTACACCGTGATGTATAATGCTATGCAGCTATTTGTTTCTGAAGATTAATTTCACATGAGTTTTAGTATATTTAGGTTCTGTTCTCTTTTATGGAATAAACCATACCCCATGTAAACAGTATGGCTGCCATTCTCTGAGGATGCTGTTTGATTTCCCAAGGGATTTTGGTATCTTTTTCCACAATTGCATTAGTATAATTAGGTGGTTAATTAAAGTCTGGATCTACTGCTGCCATAAGGCTTTAAGATGAGGGTTTCTAAGGCCACATAGTGAAATTAAAAACACCGTAGCCGTAGACAAAGCCAAATTACTGGATATCCCCATCTCCCAATTCTGTTAGGTATCAGCTCTGCGGTTCTATGAACCCGAACTGTGACTCTTAGCCTGATACATGTGCTATGGTGTAGTATGCCTCAGCTGAGTTTTCTGGGAGCTGTTACTCCTCGTTGGCTTTGGCCATTCCATTTAAGTATAAATCAAGCTGCCTTGAAAGACTAAGTTTTACTTTAAAACCCTTAATATGCAGACATGATGAAATACCAGGACACAGAACTGCCATCTTTACCCAGGTAAATGGTACTTGTTCAGGTAATCTTACCGAAGTCCATAGGCTGCAGAATCCCCCATTTTTAATCCCTATCTTTAAAGTGAAGAATGTATTGGAAATATTTATTAGCCATCTTAACTAGTATTAAACTAAGAAGCTTTCAAAGAATATGTGTTCCTATAATTTTTATGTTTGCTGCCGATCGGAATTCTAGTGCTCTGTTAGTAACATTCCTATTATCATAAGCAAATAGATTTCTAAATTGTCCATCACACATAACTTCGAAGAAACTGCTGGACTTCTTTGTTTAGCTTTTAGCTGTCTCCCATTCACAAACTTGACATACAAGGGTATAGAAGATATTTTGGGAGGGCAGTAGGGACCCATTCCTTGCCGAGGCTAGGCAGACCTTCCGTAAGCATTAGGGCCTCATATTTGTGTATACTTATGTGCTATGCAGTAATAATGCAGAGAAGAAAGATGTAATCTTAGGCTGTACTAAATAAAGGTTAAGGATTATGCCTTCCCCTAGTTTCCCCTATTTTTTGTATGAATTGAGTTGTTCAGCAGGCAGTTACAGCCAGCCTGCTTAATAATTCTGTCCATCTACCTCTTTGTGTTTTGCAAGTTACATTTATAAAGTCAGATAAGCATAAGGACTATATTTATCATTTCTGTTAGGGCTGTGTTGCAGTCCACAGCCATAATTGGGATTGTGGATCTACTGTGTCAGGAGCAGTTAAAACACAGAGGCAGGCTTTCGTAGGGAAAAAATACAGCAATTTGTGATGAATGAGAAAAACATTTTATAGTGTGGATAGAGAAACAGAGGCATATGTTCTATCTCAAAGACACTCCTCTTAAAAAAAAATAATATCCTTTAAAGACGTGAGTTTGGAAAATTAATTTCCCCTGCCAGCGAGATGCGTTGAATAGTATTTGAAGGAAAAAAAAGCTGTGTTCCCGTACGATAGCACTCTTGTCTTAAGCAAATAGCATATTTTTCAGTTGTCTTTCTATGTCCTAGAATATGTTGGCATTGTGAACATCTGCAGTATTTGTATTCCAACCCATGTGATGTCAGCTGCAAAAGTTATGTTAGTTTGAATGTGAGAACATGGTCACAAAAATAAAAATTGATGGAAGAGTTATAAAGAAAAGTAGAAGCATTCATTGAAATACCACTGAGAGTTGCGGTTAGCCTGGGAATATTTATTGGGTTTGCTTAAGGAGGCAGCACCACCTCGTAGATAAAACATTGATCTGAGATTCAGACCTATATTTTCTTCCATTTCCTTATTGCATTGCTTAGTGTCATAGCAAAATTGGTTCATCTGCCACTCTGCAGTCTCCTCAACTCCTAAATAGTAGTTAACTCTTTCTTTATGTTGTTCTTTGAAAAGAATTGCATAATTTAATACTGTTGTACAAAAAGTGTAGGAAGGAAAAGCGAGCAAACACATAAATAGCCCGTGCCAGTACACATCCTTCTTGGGTATGGGTGGGCAGAAGTTGCTCCCCTTGCAGTCCCAAGAGAAAAGATAGCAATTCTGTCTCAGAATTTTGTAGGATGTGAGCTAGAGTGCAGATTCCTACAGGTGTTACCACAAACCTGAGGAAGGACAGGAGATTTCTGTTGTTCCTCTTTTCGAGTTACGCAGATTTAGTTTCCTAAATACTTAGAATTTTTCAGAATCAAAACTATGGATGATCTGTGACTCTTACAGGAGGGAAATACTGACCCTAATTCTGAAAGTTGTCCTTCTTCCATAACATTCTGTTCCTTACAGGGCCAAGAGTTTTTAAATAACATTCCCGTGGTATTACGGAAATACACAACTCTCAAAATGATGCAGAAAAAGAGTTTTTACAGGGAATACTTCACACTTTTGTGAAGTTTCTATCCCAAAGGATTCAACACACGTATGAAGTTACATCTACGAAGAATTTTTTAGGAAGATGTGTATGAGCTCTGACTGTGTTCTGAGCCATCTGGAAACCATCAGCAAAGTGCTGAGTCTGACCTTACCTGAGCACTAACCTTGCCAAAAAGGTTGGGTTTTGGAGTTTGGTTTTGGTTTTTTTTTTTCTGAATCTGCATGGTCAAGAAACCTGCTCAATCTCATTGAACCTAGAGGAGTCTGGCTACAAGATAGAAACTCATGTGAAGCTGGGCTCCCTAAGCTCTACTTCATGAAACATATCCTAAGTTGCAGAGAAGAAAGATTTCAAAGGTCTTTAAGTGTTGTAACAGCCTAACTTGCATTCACTTTCATTAGGGTTTTACTAATTGATATCATCCTTATTAAGTATTCTGTATTTGTAGGAAGGCCTACCTGTATATATTTTTAGAAAAGCAAGCCCAACAATCAAGTCACAAGTCTTAACATATACTGACAAAAGTAAAGACAACTTCTCACTTTCCCACAAATGGAAGGCTAGTTTCTTTCATTAAAAGAAAAGCTTGAGTAAGCAATCAGACTTTACAGTATGCTTCAGATGTCAGAAAACTTGTGTTGGTGCAGAGAAGGAATCAAGGAAGCAGATTTCTTCATCTAATTTCCTTGCACCACTGCTCGTATAAATTCTGTGCATACATTTTATCTTGTAACTTGGTTACTGCTGATGTCAACTGAGCTGGTATTCAGCTCCAGATACACACTCTGATCTAAAATGCAGCTGTCTAGCATAAGCAGGGTCTTTCTCTCCTAACAGTCAGTGTAGTCCTAGTTGTTGGAGAGCATTAACCAATGAAAGTCACTGAGCTGAAGAGGAGATAAATCATTCTAGATTTAGCCATCTGCACTAGGAGCCCAGAACCCTGATTCACATGCAAACAGCTAACTTAGAGCTGTTAGGAGCTCAATCCTAGTATCAAAGAAAGGTCAATGCGATTGTCTAAGCATAGGTATCTATCCAGTGCACTCAATTTGCCTTAGGGTGTCTTATCTGGCCTTCAGTTGTTCCTTCAAAAGGGCCATAGTTCATAATGTTCTATTTGCCAGGCCCATGTGGATGTCTCAGGTAACCAAGGCTCTTTCAAATCTTTCTAGGTGCCTGTGTTTAGCAAACTAAATTGAGCTTCCATTCTTTAATGCAGCTGGGACTTCATTCAGATGCTCACACATACCTGCCTTATGACATTTAGAGTACTCAGGTTATCTGAGGTGCCACCATGGGGTGCATATGATATGGCCTCTATGGGAAGTCACTCTCACTACTGTGTGGAGAGTGTTGGTTGGAAGCCAGGCAGAATGCCTTAAGTCATCTCAGGAAGTAACGTACAGATAAAAAACTCTGGCCTAGTTTACTTTTAATTAGTCAAGAGCCATGGCATAGTTCCTCTGGAAGTCTTCAAGACAGATGGAGAGTTGCAGTATTATTAACACAGTAACTTGGGGGTGTGGGGTGTGGGTAGGGCCCAGGTTTGGATTAGAAAAAGTCTTGGTTTTAAAGTTGTGTGATTGGCTTTATATTAGTTTTACAGTGAGTTGGGCTGAGAGTGGATGATCTGTTTGCCATATCCAAGCTACAGAGAGTTTTCACATTTAAGTTATGAGGTGTTTTCCATAGAAAAAATGGGAGGGACATGTCCACATAGATGGTCAATAAGGCAAATGAAAGAAGCAGATGCAAGGCACGGCCTTCAGCCATAGTTCATGTGATTTCACATATATAAATCCTTGACTAAGCTTCTCCTTTTCAACAGGTCTGGAGGGAAGGATAATCTTTGTGTATCCTTGTGAGGGATGTCCAATGAACTTCAGTGATCCCTAAGTTGGTTGTTCTTTACGTTCACTGTAAGTTGTCCAGTATGGTAAAAAGGTTGAAGGTTGAAACAATGAGATCCATCTGGACTGGGGGAAATTTGACAGGAGTTTGATTTTTTTTTTTTTAATATAAAAAAAAATGCCTAGCACCTCAAAGTTTTCCTGGAGTCTCCAGTGTGTGATCTTGTTCTGGTTTTCTTCTTTTCTGTGATGCATAAATATTTTGACTTTATTATTTCAGTAATAATAATAATAATAGTGAAAAGCCTTGTGCCCTTCAAAATAGCTCCTATCTTGGCTTTGGTATAACTTATTGGATACAAAATGAAAAAAAAAAAAAAACCCAAAACCAGAAAGGAGAGAGAGATTATTAGTATGTAAGAACAGTCTAAAAAAAGAGGTTTTGTGTGTAAGGGATAGAGGTTCTGAGGGTTAAAAGTCTGTCCATTTGTTTTAGTTGGAGAAAGCTAAATTAATAGAGTATTGCCCTAAAATACGAACACAAAGCAATATGTAACATATTATAAATTATTAAGCCTTGTAAATGTATAAAGTTTTTATAAAATACCATAAACTAAAAATGTTGAATAAGGATTTTTATAAAGTTCATGTCTTTACTTTCAATATAAAACAAACAAAAAGTCTTCTGACATCTGATCAAGGGAAATTTTAGACTGTTTCATTAGATAAAGCAATCAGGTTATGCTTTAATCAGTTTCATTGTTGAGTTAGAAGAAACATACCTTCCACTCTTAAAATAGTAATGTAATTGTAAAGTTGTCAGTCTAGGGTTCCTATTTGAACTGATTACACTTGATAAAAATAACAAGCCATGACAAATAGTGGGGCTAGGTTTCAGTAATTCACTGAAGAATGTCTCTACCAAGTCTTTGTGGCAAAATGTCTTGTTTGCAGGACAAATGCAGAGTTGAAATAACAACCCATGAATACCACTGGTGAAATGGCTATGTACACAAGGTGAATGCTAAAGTTTTCCCTTCTGAATGGACCTTTTAATCCAGGCATTATCTAGGCTCTGAAAAAGTCTTCAGTGGCCTTACGTACAGATTAATGGGAAAAGCTGAGACTCAGAGTTGGGCTATTTGCAGAAACAGTTTTCAAGATTTACTGATGGTTGACAAATGCCATTTAAGCTTTCAAAGCCATCAATATGCTATTGAAAAGGATTTAGGGGGAAATCCTCCCACTATAGAAGACGAGGACTTTGAAGGATCTCGGTGGAAGCCCTTGGTCTCCCCACCCCTTCAAACCTTTCACTGGCTTTCTTCAGCATATAGAGCACTGAAACGCGTGGCTATGGGAAAGGGGGGGGAGGTCCCTTTCAAAGGCGTTTGTATATAACTGAATGTGCCAATCTGCTTTTGTTCAGGCATGAGAACTGAATAGAAGTGTTTCCAGAAAAAGTCTCTTGTGCTCATGGTCAGCTTTTCAATAGGCTTTCTGCTAATAGATTTTTAATATGGGAGCTGGAAATGGCAAAATACAAGTTTGAAAATTTTATTGACTGGAAATGCTACCATTTCCTTCTTTAACACTGGCTTTTAAAGAAAAGAAACCTCATACATTATACATATGTCAAGACAAATGACCTGAGCTTCGAGTTTAATTATTTAAAATAATAGCCTGCCTTTTTTTCCACAGACATTTTAAAACCTGTTTCTATGTTCATTCTTTTCTCTGGTTATTTAAAAGCTAAGTTTCAAACCACATGCCTTTATTTAAAAATGTCCATTGTGGGATTAGGTTAGGAAAAAAGACACCTTAGATGATGATGGTTTTGTTAAAGGTGTTTTAATTCGAGATCAGGATGGCTTAAAGTCCTCAGCTGTTTTCTGTGCTGGGCTGAATATGCAGGATTCAAGATGAGAGTTCTGAAGAGTTCAATAAAACTGCACAGATGAAAAAGTGGCAGAACCTACTGGACAGGTCTGGAGAAGGGATCTCTCTGCAATCTCTGGTGGATCATGCAAGGATATATACTGGAGTTTTATTCAGAAAGTTCCCAATAGGTTTGTGTTTTTCAGTCAGAAGAAATGCCCACAAAACCCCCTTGCAGTCCTTTTAATATCAACAATATTAATGCATGTAGAGCCATGCAGTGCTGTATTCTTCTTGTCTGCCACAAGTGTGTGAAAGTTGAGATTGAAATGCCAAGATCATGACTGAGAGGGGCATTCTTCAGCTCTCTCTTCATCACACCACTCCCCACATGGGACAGGAGAATGAACACAAGTCTGCACCCCACCAACTCCAAACCCTTCATGAAGGGAAGGCAAGGCTGACTGGATTCTGTATGGTATGGAAAATAGGATAACATCTCTCAGCCAAAGATCTGCTTCTGCTTAGTGAATGCCTTGATTTTATTTCTGTCCTATATTTCATTTCTACCTGCTTCATTTTCAAGCAGCCATTTGTTTTGTCACCATTTAGGGGAGAAGTGCAGCAATGTGGCAGGTACTCTCTTCCACATCTTGTGCAAGGGGAGACCAGTGGTCATCAGCAGTTGCTGTCGTGTAGGCGGTGGGTGTTGCTGTGTTTGTTTGTGCTACTTGTTCATTGCAAGGTAAATTAAGCCTTTAAGAGAACTCCCAAAGTATCATGAAGTCTAAGCCATCTAGTCCCAAAATGTTGTTTCATCTTCACCCAGAAAGAACCATCGTAATTTAGATTTTTCTGAGTAATCTTCTAGTTTCCTGAAGGAGCTGACTGGAAAACTGAACTTCATGTGAAACAAAAATTGGGCAAAGGCTATGGAAAAGAGAAGGAGAGGAAGGAAAAATGAGCAGAATCAGCACATCACTTTGGAAGCAGAACACCCAGAATGAAAAGTTAAGTACCAAAATAATTGGAGCAGGCATGACAACCAAACAGAAAAGAAGGAAAGGCTTTAACAGTGAACAATACGGAAATAAAAGAAGCTGAAATAAACCACTTCCTTAGATTTTTAACCTCCTCACTTGAAAAAAAGGTAAAAGAATGATTTTGTTAGCAGAAAATGTCACACTTTCCTCTCCTTAGTGAACCTTTAACTAAAGTGACGCCTTTAACTCAACAGATTTTAGAAATTATAAAAGAGCTGGAAAAATATGTAGAACTCTTCCCAGTGAACCCAGTGGTACTACATTCACTACTCCAGGCAAAACGATGTGCTATTGCATGATTTCCACAACTGTGAAATACTGCCTATTAGGTAGAACCTGGCATTAGGCACTCGTAAGCCTGGGATGACGTCCTTCTCCCATGGGAGTCAATGGGAGTTTTGCTACCAGCATCAGTGAAGCCAGGTGTTTACCCCCAGGCACCATTCTAGTGCTGACATTGACTGGCCATGTTATAAGTTTTAAGACATGTAAATAACAGGGCAACTGATTCTTTCCAGCATTTTTATAGCATTTGGAATAGCTAAAGAAAAGAGATCTTGGAAAGTTCATTTCATGTGCAAAAAAGCAGAGCAGACAGATGCGGTATAGGAGAGATGGTTCACAAGTGCTCACAGGTGCAATAGAGTTGGCAGCAACCATTTACATTTGTGAAAGGTTTGTTTTGGCTACTGATGTTTTATAATATTGCACAATATTTTCTCCAGGAAGACCCAAAACTGATAGTTGAAACCTGATACTGAGACACAGCAGTGGATTTGACTGAACAGCACCAGTTAATTGCTTGCGCTGAAGAGATTTTCTGTTGATCATCATAACAATCACAAGAAGTGGTGGGTCACTGGCCTCAAATGAGGTAGCCAAACAGCGGACTATGTAAACACTGTGAATAAAGGGAAGGAAACAGGGGTCATTTATTCTGGATCAGAGTCTGCTGTCTCTACTCATACTAAATATTAGCTTATCCTCTGAACAGCCCAGCTGATCTCAGTAGAAATAGTCCTGAAGTATTTTGCCTCCATGTATTAATTGTACAGCTCTGATCCCAGTAGTTTAAGTTATTGGAAAGGGAAATAATTTATCCAAAGAGACGACACTTCTCTACTAGAAGGAACACAGCCTTTTTCCCTGAAGATTGTGCTGGATCAACCACATGAAAAAGACATGCTGGCCCGATACAACATGTGAGTTTTCTCTACTGTAGATTTCTTCTTGGTAAGTTAGCACATCTCAATCCTGCTCCTTGTCCTGAATTGTTTAAAGCTAGCTCAGATATTTCAGTACTCTGCCTATCTGAAGAGCAGCTGTACAGTTACAGGCAAATAAAATGTGTAGACACCAGGTATACACAATGTCAGTATAAGATTAAAGACCTGGTGTTCATGTATATACAGACCATTTTATACCAGCCCATGTCAAGGTAGTTCATGATTAAAATTAATTTTGAACACTTAATTAAAAAAAAAAAAGTACCTGATGGAGAAATACAGTGGTTTTAAGTGCATTATCTTTCTAGGAATCAAGCTATATGTATTTCCTGGCACTTACTATTGCAGAAGTTTGGGTGTTCAACCTGTCAGAGAAAAATCTGACAGCTCTGTCATTCCTCTGAGCTCTGTAGGAGGTGTTGGAAGAGGCTGTCAGCCAGCCAGGAGCTGGCAGAGCTTGAGGCCCATTGTATTTCAACAAACAAGCTCTGTCAGACATAAAGGGAAGAGGTGTATAAAAAATATGCAGCTCTTTATATCTGAGGAAGATTTACAATATTTATGTCCTAGGTATGGGATCACCCTGCATTACTCTAAGTCAACACTGCCAACTGAAAAAAACAGTTCTGCTTCACCTTCCTTATGTTTCTCCTCTATAATTTAGCTTGTTGTAGCATAAACAGCAACTCAATGAACCAGCTCAGGGAGCTGCTCTGGATTAAAACCGTTTTTGTTTTCCTGCCGGGTTTGTTTTAAATTCAGATCGGTTGCCAGCTCTGGTTCAACAACATCCTCAAAAGGAATGGGCAATGCTGGGTGGGGCAGCGGGGGAGATCGAGAGTAATCCTTTTGGTAGCAATGTTGGATGAAACTGAGTGTTCTGGTAATATGACTTCACTTGAGTTGTCCATGCAATAAAGAGAAGATTCTGTAAAGAATTATTTCAGCTAAGAAACAACAACAAAATGATCAAATTAGTAATTCAGAGTAGAACTCTAGTAGTTGTGATATATCATGGAATCATTTTCTCTGCTGAAACTCTTCAGTTACTCTTCAACAGCAGGAGGTACAGCTAAACTACAATAAAAGCAGAACTGACTGTGCTGTGTTAAAACAAGTCCAATCATTCAGGAGTGTTGATCTGCTTAAGGGTAGGGAGGCTTTACAAAGGGATCTGGACATGGGGTAGGGAAGTGGTTGTCCCCTGTACTCGGCACTGGTGAGGCTGCACCTTGAGTATTGTGTTCAGGTTTGGGCCTCTCACTAGAAGAAGGACATTGAGGTGCCAGAGCATGTCCAAACAAGGATCAATGAAGCTGGTGAAGGGTCTAGAGCACAAGTCTTCTGAGGAGCGACTGAGAGAACTGGGGTTGTTTAGTCTGGAGAGAAGGACAGTGAGGGGAAACCTTATCGCTCTCTACAGCTACCTGAAAGGAGGTTGTAGTGAGGTGAAGGTGGGTCTGTTCTCCCAAGTAACAAGTGATAGGATGAGAGGAAATGGCCTGAAGTTGCACCAGGAGAGATTTAGATTGGCTATTAGAAAAATTTCTTCACCAAAAGGGTAGTAAAGCATTAGAACAGACTGCCCAGGGAAGTGGTTGAGTCACTATCCCTGGATTGATTTAGAAGATGTGTAGATGTGGCTCTTAGGGACATGGTTTAATGATCGCCTTGGCAGCATTAGGTTAACAGTTGGACTTGATGGTCTTAAAAGTTTTTCCAACCTAAATGATTCTGTGATTCAGCACCAATGCATAGGAAAATGAGAATAAGAGTAGTGAAGAAGGTAACCAAAATTTTACTGAACTCTTCTGACATAAAAAAATCAGTTGGGATGAAAGAGGTGGACTCTTGTCTTTCTGGATGACGTTTTTGCCATTTCTTTTACCAAGCCAGGATTTCACCCAATCTAGAGTATGTGTATTTTGCAATAAACCGCTTTGGGAATGCCAAGTTTTTATGTATGACAACTGCTACATTACATCACAAGGAAGTAGCATTGGGCAGGGACCCTGCATTGTGAAATTAGTACAGTCATAGCAGCATTCTGCTGTACCTGGGATAATTAGCCTTTCTGAGGTCACCTAACATGGTAATTTAACTTCCAGCTCTGGATCCAGCTCACTCACCTGTGCCTTGGGGACCTTTGTCCTGAGCAATGTAGGATATATATTTTCTGCTCTCAAAGCAAGTGTGTTGTGCACAGATCTGCAGATACACCATCACTGTTAGAGTGTGTAGCAGATGTTCTCAAAGCTGTTTGCTTTCTAATTCTTCAAATCCATGCTGTGGAATTGAGTTGAGGCAAATTAAGACCAGCAAAATAAATAACTTAGAGTGTATCTTGTTATGAATTAAATCAGGCTACTGCTGATTCATTTCCACTCTCAGCAGCCTCACTGAAGTAATATTGGGTATTGTGGTGAAGATGAGTTTTAAAATTGGTTTGTGTAACATATGATATATGCTGCACATAACTTCCAGTGGGGTATTCAGCCCAATCGGCTAATACTTGACTTAGGAAAGTTGTAACATATAACTTCAGGGTTTTCTTTTGAATCTTTGTCTATGCTCAGATATATTTTGAATTAGTAGTGAAGATGTAGTACGCTAATAAGCAAACTGTGCTGTGCTTTTTGTGGATGCTCTCCTCTCATATAAATAACTATCATTTAAGAACAACTTCTTTGAATTCAGATAGATGAAATTATAGACCTGGAATTAGGAGGAAGTTGGATCCTCAGTTTCTAAAATGGTTGAATGTCCATTCATTCAGAAAGAAAGGATGTTTTTCTATGTTTTTGTCATTTTTGTAACAAATAGTTGTAAAAACAAGCAACTTCAAGCAACTGCAGAAAATATTCTGAAACTAAGAGAGACCAAGCGTTTTTTTTCCCCCAGACTTGGTCACTTCTAATAAATATCTTTTCTCAATTTAACTGTACTGCTCTTCATTGAAAGTAAGATAAACAATGCTTGATAAACAAACAGGTAATGATGGAAAACAGAACAAACATTCTAGGAGTTGTCTTCATAAATTACTATAAAACCTGATGTATTTTCCCTTTGTGTATTATTTCAGTGTTTGAACAAGATGAATCATGTATGCAATACTCATATAATCTATTTGCATTAGTGCAGCACAAACAAGTGATAACTCACACAGTGAAATAATAATAATACAATCTGTGGGCATGGGAGGAAGAGGAATTCCATTCAGTCCTCTTAATTGCTCCTGCTGGGTTCTGTGTTGTAAAGTTTTCCTGTAGATATTTAAGCTTTAAAATGCCTGAGTTAAGTACAGTAAATGATTGACATGTTGGAACGTTTTTGTGACTTACCCAGATAATTATTACTTAGCAAACTGAGTCTTCAGCACCAAATGAACAGCCATAAATCAGCTTTGAAAGTAAATGGATAATTTCATCTAGGGTGCATCATGTATTTGATATCCAAAAAAAGCAGAAAGCCAGAATATTTGTACCTCGAATGAAATGTCGGGTACTTGTCAGATTAATTCAACACTGTGTGTGTTTGATCTGATCTTTGATCTTTACTTTCTTCTTGACCCTAATTGTTTGCGCTGCCCTGCTCCCTCTGCTGGAGTCTTGGATAAACTGAATGGCAAAATTGTTTCCTGAAAAGATTAACCATGCACATACTGTTTGCTTTACAAATATTCTGCAGTCTAGATTTAAGTAAGTCTTTGATGGCTGTTTATATTATAGCATTGCCTAATATGTTCAGGAATAATGCATGTGGTTTAAACTCACTGTGTTAAAGAGCTTTTGCCGTAATAAGCCAAATTTTGCTGTCTGTGGCATTACAGGAACCCACTGACAGGTGTTGGGAATGCAGAATTTTGGCTAAAGCATTTTGTTAGTTTGTGTTGAATCCAGATGTGGCCTATCAGCCTGGTTTGCCAGTATCTGATGTTTGATATTTACTCTATGGGTTATGAGCCAATACACAACAGCAGAGAAGAGGTGTAGACAGAGCTCTCCTGACCTTGCTGGATTACCTCTGAGGCTTCCCTCAAGGCTCCTAATCCTTCCCATAGATTTCTATTTACAATCATAGTGGTTTTATGGGCTGAAAGCAAAATGCTGGAACAAGCACCACTGGCATGCCAAGGAAAGGAAGGACAGTGTGAGGGGGACAAAGGGAGTACTGTCCATTTACTGGCACAGAGGTCTTTGTGAGGTGCACAGGCACACATACTCTCACAGCAGAGTCTATTCTCATGCGACCACACAATGTCTTTTGTTTTTTGCAGGGTGTGTTTTAATGCAAAGATATCTCTAGATGAACTTCAATGTCAAGTAACAGAAATTTTCTGTAAAAAATGAGTTAACAAGCAATCCTGTTTTAGCCTTGCATCTCTTCTGTGTTAATTTTTAAAAGTATGGAATGGGAAATATAAATGGGATAGTTGCTGATAATTTACTATTACAAATAATATCACATGGGATAAGGAATTTTTAAATATTTAATTTTAGCATTTGTCATTACCAATGTGCAGAAGGGCAGAAATATCCATGCTGTTGCCACTTGTTATTTACTGTGAATACCTTGATAGAGAGATTGCTTTCTCTGAGTAGTGTCTATTGTAACTCTCTCTTTTTACTTATTCTTCCTACTTTTTTCCCAGAAGATTTTTCCAAATACAAAGATGTACTGCTTCAAATGTGAATAATTTAGTGCAAGTTCACATCTTAATCGTAGTTTACTACAGAGTCTTTCAAAGAACCACAGGTGAAGTTTGAAGGTAGTTGTGAGAAGAAATGCTATGATTTAATTGTCAGGAAGCACTTGCAATGTGTATTTATGTATGTTCATACTCTCATATTTATTCATACTCATACACCATACTCATGGGTGTATTAAACATGCAAATACATGACTACCAATTTTCCTGTTGATTTTGGAATATCATGTAAGCTAGGACCATTAAAATGAAAATAGGGTCATTGTTTTGTGAGGCTATTGACAGCTTATGCATCACCATTTGAAAAAACAGTGTAAATGCCATGAGGTGGACGGTGTGATCTAATGAAAAGGGCACCGTACAATCATCATCAGTGTTTGGTTCCTTCCTATATCCTGCTGCTTGACTGTGAGCATGTCACTTCGCCATTAGGTGTCTTAGTTTCCCTTCTGTAAAGTGATGGTAATTATTACTCTATTTATTGAGACTCTTAAATGAAAACATGCTATAGGGGCTTATTTGTAAGAAATAGGAACAACTACTACTACTAATATTACAGTGATGCCAAATAGATTTATCTACTTTAAGTAGTTGTGGCAGATGAAGTTATTTCTAATATCCATAGACAAACATTTCCATTAGTAGATGATGTGTAGCTCGTATATTCTTCCATCATACAGTGGAGCTCATAAAGTATTCTGCCAACAGTAGAAACAAAGAGTGCTGTGTTAAAAAGATAGACATAACAAGGGAAGAGCAGTAGTAATTCTCACCCCTTTTCATTATTTTGTTACTACATATAAGATAGCGTCAAATTTTGCTTTAAATGGGTTAAGGAAATTGTCTGAGTTTAGGAACTCTTTTCAGCTGATGAGAACTCAGGGAGTACCTTCAGTCTACTGACAGTACTTTTATGTGAGGGCTTTATCTTTCAAAGACTTCCATAAAAATAATTGTTAACACATCTCATTGGGTTAAAGCAGGCCTAGAGGAAAAGTGATTAATAATCCTAATAATAAGTCTTGATCATTTTCTAAAAATCAAACAGATCACAACTGTTAAAAAAAAAAAAAGGCTTTAATATTGGATTATTGTATTAGTCCTGCAAAGGGTAGACAAGTTTGTACCATTCAGTATAATAGAAGTTTAGCCTAGTAGCAGATTAACAGGTTGGTGAAAGCCAATAGAAGCCTTGCATATATCTCAAAACAGATTTTTGTTCTCTTTTTAAAGACATAAATATAATGTGGAAAACTGATCTTTCAAGCCGAATAGTCACTAAAACATCTCTTGTAATAACAGCTAATAACAGGTTGGTAACTTGGCCTCCAGACTCAGCTATTATATGTTAAGGACTAGTTCACTTAACTTGTTTTACTGGCTTTTGGGAATTTATTGTGAACTACTTACTTTTAAGATGGTAACTGGATATTTTTTCAGCATGTATATACAGGGACTACAGAACTGGGTGGTGAAAAAGACCTGTTGTATTTGCTTTCTTGGACCCTGTTTTGTAAATGCTGAGAATTTGCTCATATAGTCACCAAGAAAAAACAGATATATGCATGGTGTATTTTGCAGCATTTTCTGTTCTTCAAGGATTTCATCACAGATAGATAGCATTCCTTTTGTCTCTGGTGACGCTGCATGGGGATTAACTGGCACAGAGTATAATTAAGATATCGTTATAGTAAGCCGTGTCGCCAATGCGGTCATTGAAATAAAAGTTCTTATCTTTTGAAAAGATAAAGGTTTCGGCTGCTGCTATGTTACTTTTACAGTCAGCAGTTGGAAACAGGCTGCAGGAATGCTGATGGGAGAAGACGATGTGTTCCTCTGACTGTTCAAAATAGCCTTTCCTGTACAGCACATCAGCTCATGGCACAGGTAGTTTTCATAAAGGTAGATCTGGTGTTATTGCTGTTTACATTAGGAGCATTTTAAAGCTCAGAGTGTACTCTTACAATGCTGCTCCCACTGGCATCGGTGGGGTTTGCATGTGCTTTGGTGGTGGGATATAGGAGCAGTTCTGTTACACTAACTTATTTAAAGATTTTCATTATTCTAATAATTGTAAGTTTTTCATCACTGTACCTTATGAGTCTACCAAGTTTAACAAGAAATGTTTGCAGTTTCAACTGGTTTGCTTCTGAGTATACGTGCATGGGCACACAAAGGAAATTGGGGAAAGAATCTGATATAAAATCAGAACTGTTCCTCAGAGGATAGCTAAAGATCTAGTACCTTGATTTTAATATTTTTCAGCATTACACTACAAATCCTGATGTGCAAGCCATCTTTCATCCCCTTCTCTTTTCTAGAAAGAGCAAATTGCTGGTTTTGACAGGCTAGCACTGAAAGGAGAATCAGAAAAACCATTTTTGATGCACTTTTTGGAAAGAAATCATTGCAGGTGCAGGCCACAAGGGTTACCCACTACAGTTGTTACTGTTTTTCATAGTAATAATATGCAAGCCTAAAATTTATGAACTAGCTCTTTCTGGCTGTTAGTTGTGCTTGGTCTAGCTAATGGCCATAAATCTCATCCTAGCTATGTCTTCTTGGCAGTATGGTCCAGAGGCTGGCATGTTTGCCAAAAACCTCCTTTATTTGTCTCCAGAGCACTTTTCTGCTCAGCATCCCAAACTTCTCAGTATTGCTCACATGAGCGCCAGTGACTACTTGTGTTGCGTTAACTCTTTTTGTTTGTCTCACTCCTCTGAACATCCTCCCAGAAGTAGTTCTGGGTCGTGGGACGTCTCTTATAAGTCCTTTAGTTAGTTCAGTGAACAAAAATTGGATGAAATGCATCCATCATTTATTCTGACCCAAAAGAGTATTCTGACTCTAAAAACTGTAAGCACAGACAAGCTACTGCTTTGCAGTGTAAGCGATGTGAGTTTTTTAGGGAGACATAATGTTGCCTATTTAGCCAAATGGTACAGGTGGAAGAAGTAGAGGTTTCTGATTTTTGTGTCTGAAAGTTTTTCAGTTTTTTTGGTGGTATCAGCTAACCTAATCACAGATACTGTCTCTCCTTACAGTAGTCTCCCTTATATTCTTAAACTCTTATGGCTACATCAGTAATACATGGCCAACATAGACTGGAATGGCCTGTTTATTAGTTACTACTGTGTTAAAAATTAGTTTGGAAAGATGTTATTGAGCAAATTTTAAAATAATTTCTCTTACCTCAACCGTCCCGGAAGGTATTTCAAAGACATGTAGGCCTAGCATTTAGGGACGTGGTTAGTGGTGGACTTGGTAATGTTAACAGTTGGACTGGATGATCTTAAGGGTTTTTTCCAACCTAAATGATTCTGTGATTCTATGAAATGTGTGTAAGTAATGTTTAGTAGTTCTGTTGCACAAAAAGATCTTTGTACTTTATATTCCAAGAAAAGAAGAATCTGTGAAAAAAGGAACCTATATAACAGAATGAGGTTATTTAACTGGTAGGTTTAAAAATAGCTAGCAATTGCTGCGGTGTTGACCATGAAAAGTAAGCGGTTCTCTTCCATCGTACGATGTCGAGCTCATACTTTACCACGAGTAAAGTCCAAAAAGGAGACTAGGACATTGGAGTTCCCTGTTGGTAAATTCACCTCCAGGGTCTAAAGATGCTTTTAAGAAAAGTGTGTGTATTGTTGATGCTCTTATTGTGCCTGAAAGCACGTAATGAAAACCACCTGCTCTTATTCCGATCCTCTTAAGATATTGAGGTCTGAACTGTATCTTAGTTGTGATTGGTGTCATCATGGGGTCCTGTGTGTAATGCAAGCAGACTGCCTACTACAAGCACTGTCTTCTACTAAGAGAAATTAATATGCTAGAAAAACAGGCTTCAGGTTTCCTTGGTCATTCAGAGCACCGGTTAATGCTGGTTTTGTAGAACGCCCTAAATACATGTCTGTCTGAAGATGGCATCAGGCCCACCTTCCACCATGGCTGGCTCTTTAAGACTAAAATGTGATTTGATATGTTTACAAAAACCCATTAAGATGTGTGTTGAAAATCTCACAATCAAAATGATACTGTTAAAATATTGGGTTTGTCTTAATATTCAGTAATATATGATTCACTACCTGGATGAATTTTTCTTTTGCCAAGTAAATCCATGTTGTTGTTCCTTTGCCAGAATAAATCCTTTGAGCCTTTATCAAAGTGAAAGGGTAATAACCTGCTAAATGGTATGAAAAAATTAGGTGACAAAGTATTACCGGAAAGAATGAATTTCATAAGTACACAGTTCTCAAATTATACCTTAATTTTGAAGTGAATGCAAAGACTTTACCCAACAATGATTTTATAATTGTTGTAAAGTATTAACACATTTCCTTTATTTCAAAATCTCTATGTGAAATATGTTTTTAAATTATACATTTTAAAATTCAGCAAAAGATCAAACATGAAAATTAACTTTGCTGACTAAAAGCATATATTCCGTAATGTGAAACAGACTGTGAGTAATAAGAACTAGATGGAATAGGAATAGGGCGTCTACCCACCAAAGTACAGATAACTTATTTGCCTTGTAAGGTCTCAACAGCTGGAAGAAATAAAGTTATCTAAATACTGCCCAGAGTAGCTGGAAACTATAAGCACTGCTACAGATATATATGTATGTGTGTTTAAATAGTGGGGAATTTTAAATTGTTACATAATGGTTGATAATTTCATGTTAACAATCTACAGGAATTTTGAAATAGTTGTATCTTCCACACAGAATTTTATTAGGCAGTCTGTTTACAGTTTTTATACTTAATGCAAAGCAATCATAATGATATAGATATAGGTATATGGGGCATGGGGAAAAAAATGGAAAACAATAAAAAAGCATGTTAAGAATAAAAAGGTATTATATTAAATTTAGTCTGAAATGTAGCTTGAATGAGCTCTGACAGAGCTGATATGGTTGGTTGTTTCCTGTGCCAGAAACTACCATGGAACCCCACCAGGAGGTGTGCTACAGAGCAGGATCACATTACACCCTTGTTTTATGGTTCATTTCACTTACTTAATGCTATTTCAGAACCTGCAAAAAAAGAGCATTCTAAAAAGGGGACATTTATTATTTAACAATATGTTGTTTCTTTGATTCAAGATAAATTGGGCTTTGGGGACACCTGAGGTGCCTAATGTAAGGCAAGGCATATCAGTATGACCATGCGGCAGGTTGTACAGCAAAATCAAAATGTTTTCATATTCATGAAATGCAAAGTATGATGCAGATATTTCTATCTGTATACCTTTGCCTGTCTACGTCAGTAAACCAAGCGTGCTACAGTGCTACAACAACAAAAATCATAGTAGTTTTCCTTTACTACTCCAAGTAAATTTTAATACAGTACAGCGGTTTATTAAAATTACATAGACCAAAAGGGTTGTTTAGTGTTCCAGCTGATTTATAGAGCGCGATAAAACATTCCAAAATCTTTGGAAACCAGGAACATGCTACAGCCTGTATTTGGTTTGACAAAGCTGTGTTCTTATGAAAGAATGTCTAATGTGCTAACTAGGTAATCATTCATCAGTTCTGGCAGAGGGACTAATTTTTGTTAAAGTAGTACTTAAAAATGTGTGGAATGAACAGCTGGATACCACAGTTGTGGCATGCCGTATTAAGTATCTGTCTGTTTTCCCCTACAGTGATCTCAGTATGAACAACATTACTAAGCTGCCCTCAAACCCTGTGCACAATCTCCGCTTCCTGGAAGAGCTGTAAGTATCATTGTATCCTTGATGGGCATAGTCAGCACTAGACACATTCCTGTGTTTGTCTCTCATACTTACTGTGGGAACCAGATAAAACGGTGCAGGAAGGCTGTCAGCCTGACACTTTTGGCACATGCGGAAACACTTAGTTGAAAAAAAACCCAATTGCTTGTGATTCTGGAAATGAACTTATAAAAGAGTTACCGTGAGGCTACAACTTCTCTAAGCAGAGACAGAGCCAAATAAATTAAAATTTTTAAACAAGGGCTGTTTAAAAGAGCTGGATTGCTTTTTGGAAATAGTTAAGCAGCAGGATATTAAAAGTTTGAATACTGGCTCATGTTTATTAAAATCACAAGTAAAGCTATAATCAAAACCAAAACCTGCTGCCTCGTTCTGCCTGTGTCAAGGACAATTGAGTCCACATTTCATAATATCAAGGCTTCTTGCACTAATCACTTTTAATTACTGTTTCCTTACTCTTAAATTTAGCATCCCTGAAGGCCGACTGTCAAATGCAGATTCCTGCAAAAAGCTTAGTTATGCTATCTAGTACGTTCACTGAAGGGAAAAAGTATGCTGCAAAAACTAGCTAATCAAGCACAACATCAAAAGAGGAATGTTGGTTTGAAGTGATGGTGACTAACCAAAAGTGAAAAGTATTGTGCATTCCTGAGACCTGGATTTGGCAGTGACCCTAGTTATAATGGCCCAGGCTTAAAAGTAAATTTAGGTTCCTGAGGAGTGGTGGAGACTCTCTAACTGATGCACCATAGATCTTGTGGGAAAAAGCTGGCACCTTCATTTGCATGAGTAACTCTAAAAGTTGATTAAAAGAATTGCCTAGGCATCCAGTCTTTTATGAAATGTGTTTTATAAGCTTTTAAAAGTAAAAGCCTCCTTTTTTTTATAGCATGTTTGGCTGCTAACACACCATAAAACCCATGTAAGATATGCAAAGTCATGGTGCTGCCCTTCTTGCAAAGGACGTGATCTGTTTTAAGCTATGAAATGTGTAAAGTCCTCTGCAATTTAGGTGGGTATTGCGCTGACACCAAACTTTTGGTGTCCTTGCTAACACTTACTTGAATTTTGTCACCTGGTCTTTCCAGCTGACATCTATGGGGAAAAAAAAAAAAAGCCACAACCAAAAAACAGAAAGAAAACCATTTTGTAATGCTAGCTTTGAACAATACCCTATCTGCAAGCAGATTTTCCTTTCCTGTCTTATTTTTATTACTGGCAGTATTTGTATTTGGAGTGGATTATTTCTTTTAATTCTCTCTCTTCCTTTACTTCTTTTCTTGGGTTATCATTATCTGTGTTGCTTGTTGGTGCAACTTCCAAATAACTTACAGATATAGACATAACAAGGAGAGATGTCACACTCCAACTGTTAGCAGTATCAAGTGAACGAACTGAACACTGGCTCCTGTTTATTAAAATCATGAGTACTTCTAAAAGTTGATTAAAAGAATTACCTAGGCATCCAGCCTCTTATAAAACGTGGTTTATAAGCTTTTAAAAGTGAAAGCTTCCTGTTTCTTATAGCACACCTAGCTGCATGTTTAGCTTCATGAAGTGAAACATGCCACCAAAGACCCTACTTGTGGATTTTTGCATCATGTCCATGTTTGCTTGTCCAATCTCCTGTCAACTGCAATAACCCTACTAAAAGCTTCCAACCCGATGATTTCTCTCCAGCCATTAAAGAAAAGAAGAAAACCAAAAGTATGGGCTTTTCCTGGAAGGAAATTCTATACATTAAGCCAAGTTACCTTCACTCTCTCATTTTACGGTCCAAAGTTAGATGAACCAAGTAGTGAGAAGTGTCACTGCTTAAGAAACTGTTCAGCAGTCTACTTCCTGCTCCCGATCAAGACTTTTGAAAGCGTTTTTGCGTTATTCTTGTGTTGGGCCTACTTTTTCCACTGAAATATTAAACCATTATCTTTATAAACCGCCTTTCCAAATTAATTACAGTCCTTCATTGCTGGTAGTACCAGAAAAGTATTTCTTTACTATGTTTTATTTTACATATACTCAGTCAGCTACTCCATTTCACACAAGCCAGTCATTTCAATTTCTCATTGTGATGCTGTTTTGTGAAACACTTCTGGTTTGTATTCAGTTTTCAAATAAGCATAAAAAACTGAAGCCTTTGAAGAGGTGAGGCAACCGATTACCTTTTCTTAATGCAGATTCAAACCCATTGTGCTGAGAGATTCTTCAGTGTTCAGAGGCATATAATACAATTCAGCCTAGTATTACACAGAAAAAAGTATAGACAATGGAAAGGGAACTGGATATTCAATCTTGAAGTAGAGGGTAACAGCCACTGTAGTTCCCATGCTCCCCTGTGTTCATTTCTGATCAGTGATTGTACATATGAAAATTATTTTGCCCATACCAGAGTGGGGACATGATTTTTATTCTCAGCTTACCTGGGAATTCTGTGTTTTGTTTATGTGGCTTCATTAAAGGGGACTGTTGCAAAATGTGACTTGGCTCATAATGCAGACATTGTAAAAATAAGATTTTACAAGTTCTTGATACCAAAGCAATGTTTCCATGAAACCAAAATGCATCTTAGAAATGTCTATCTTCTCTTTGAAATACAACAACAGCAGAAGCTTAAAATGCATTTTTTAGTGTTGAAAAAAAGTGTTACCAATCCCTTTATTAGAGGTCTGGTTCAAAAATCTGATAAAAGCTAACGATTGATCCACTGAGTTTTGGCTTAGATGTTATGTTATAAATGCATGATTTGGCAACATTGACAAGTCATTACCCCAAAGAAATGAGGTTTTATCAAGACAGTTAAACCAATTGTTTTGACTCCAAAGCAAGAATATATAAGCCAGGTCTCTTCAATCAGTTCTGACCTTGTAGCTGAATCTGATCCACTCTTCCAGCCAAGGTTAGACGCCTCTGCAAGCAGCATTCTTGTAATCCTGATGATCATGCCTGGTATTTATCCTTAACCAAGGACTTTGACCACTGAAGTACAACCTGTTGAAACTATGTTGTATTTTGGAGGTGCGTGTTCCTCTAAAAATTTTTGAAAACATTGGAAAACTGAACTGTTCTAGCTCCTAAAAAGTTTAGATTTGAGCAAGATCTTTTATTTGTGAAAACGATGGGCCTCTGAGGCCTAATTTTCTCTTAAAGTGCACATGATAGAACTCCCACCAAGAAAGAGGTATGTTTCAGCTGCTTGATTATCAGCAAGTTGCTCTGCATTAACTTGTACAACACCATTAAGTCAATTTCTTCATTATAAATTCAAAATAACTGCAGATGTTTATCAGTATGACTGAGTCCAAGACTCAGTCTCATATGGAGTATTCCTAGATGCGTTTTATTCTACAATATGTATAGAATGCCCATATTAATAGAGCAGTAAGTTAGAGTAATGCATGAAAAAACAGGGTTTTTTTAAAAGTGTAAAAATTACCTAGAGTGGGGCTTAAGAGTTTAAAAGGCAACTACATCTGAGTGTAGACATGTCATTTTGTAATTAGTAACACTTCAAAGCAGTGCCTGAAACTGTTTTATTTTATAAATTAATGTCTTTATGAAGAGTGAGGAAGAAAGCCAATAATAATTTAAAGCTATTTGAATCAGATCTAACTACAGATATTGCCAACTAGATATATCTCCACACATAAATATATATGCATATGCATAAATATATTCACACACACCCATGCATGCAGATATATAAGGCTTCTATTTTAATTTTGAACACAGGATCATTCCACAGATAAGCAAAACTCCAAGTGGTTTTTAGTACATTGCTGGTTTTCAGCAACTTAAAATAGGTGTTTTAGTAAAAGAGCAACAAAAGACTGTTTTATTACAATTATTTTACCTACACAGTAAGACAGTTCCAAATAAATTCCATTTCACAAAATCAAGCAATGAAGCCGTCTTAAATTTATTGCAACCTACATACAGGTGCAAAAAAATATACTGACACCCTTGTTATTTCTTAAAATAACCTTGAAGGGAAGTAAATATATGTACGAAGTTTTTCAGATTGATCCTGGTATTACTACAGTGGTCACTCAGGCAGAAGTGCCTTTAGAAGTGCATTTTGCTACAATACTAAAGTGCTTAATTACAGATACAAAAACTAGAACGTATTATGTGAATCTTACCATGATTTGTGTGGAAATCCCTTTACACTGCAGAAGTGGTCAAGAGGCCACTGTATACGTGAAAATGAAGTCCTAATTTACCAGGCACAATCTGTTACCATCTGTTCTTATTTATTGTCTTCCCTTTACTTCTCTCTCTATTCACTCTTTCTTCCTACAAAAAGGTTTTCAGAGCTGTTAATGAGAATTATGTGTTCTTTTCCCCACTGACTTTGAGTGGTGGGACTGAGCTCTCTGGTCGTTTACGCCTTTGAAAACTGAGAGCATTAGCTCCTGGGGTCTTGTACAGTCTTTATTTTTGTGCTGGTACAGGCATATTGTGGCTAGCACTGAAAACTGGTTCTGTACTTTTTACTATTATGTAATGTAAGCCAGTAGGAAACATGGAACTGCTGCAGCCATAGCCCAAAACTTTTTGGAAAAAGTGGGGCAGTCTTGAATTTACTTCAACAATCCTTGGACAGGTTGCTTACATACTAAAATCTTTTTCAAATATTAAACTGCATAGATTTAAAAATCTCCAAGGCAAAAAAGTAAAAATACCTGCAACTGACATGCACCACAAAAAGAAAAAAGGGAGTATCATCTAGTGGTTTCAAACTATCCACATATGCTTCCTTCCAGTGTCACTTAAATAGCAGTTTTATGGTTCTTGGACAACCGATTTTAGTGGAGCTTTTCCTGGTGGAAGTTGTTCTGTGCCGTCTCTGTCAGCTAGCATCAAGAACTTTCATTGCTAAATGACTTAGGATGCCATAGGTAATTTCAAAGCTGCGCACAATCTAATGCTTAAGTTGTGAATTCTATTTCTTCACATAAATTGTGAATTGGTTTCTTCACTTCATACCTGCATACATGTAGAGATGATCTGTTCAGACTATGCCACTGTGTTCGGTACATGGTGTTTGTCAGTGAGAGAGAGGTACCTGTCACCGGCCACACAAGTGGCCCACAGCACTTTTTAAGTTCTGTTGTCATTAAGACAGACTTTGTTGATAACTCAGGGCTGTGGCTCCCCAATTTTGCTTTAATACAGCCAGAGAGGCACTCAAAGTCCTGACAGAGGGAAGTGCACCGGTCATCTTGAAATTAACCAGTTGGTAAAAACAGTGGGAAAATGTTTATCTATGAGTTAATCATTTGGAAGCAATTACGGTAGTTTTCTTCCCTCATCTTTGCATACGCAGTTAGTTTGATTTACTAGAAAAGAACAAAGCCAAATGCAATGATTCCTACTGTGTGAGATAACTGGTAACCTTTACATTCACAAAACAAGGGCCCTGATGTTCTGGAGCTGTCGCTGCCTTTGTTGCTGTCCCTTTGATGCCACCAAAGCAAGTAACAACAAAGAACTCTCCCATGTGGATGTGTCAGCCTGGTACTCTCCAAAGTGCCCTTTCTGCTGTCTTATCACAAATGACAAGATGAGGAACAAAAAAAGAGAACCAACAGAGCAAATGCCTTACTAAATCAGAGCTGCTTGCATTGCTTGTTAAATAGCGTGTGCTGATAGACAGTTATTCTCGAGGTGTTAATCCAAATCGCACCGAGCAACCTTGACGCTGGAACTGCTGTGCGTCTGTGGTGTAAAGGGGCAGAAGGGAAGAGGGTGGGGAAGGAAGAAGATAAAAGTGAAAAAATTAAGATATGCTTGCAGTAGGGAAGAGTAAATGTTCTAGGTTGATATCCAAGAAACCTTGTCAGAGCCCTTCACTGCTCTTACTGACCGTGTGTTGAAATTTATTTTTGGCTTGTAGCTTCTAAGTGCTTTATGGAACTTGTAATTTATTATCCAGCAGTATTCATTAGGAACTAGATTAGAATAAAAAACAAAAGTCATAGGAAGAGCTTTTTGTGTTTTGTGATCAATACAGATAGTGAAATTATACTTCATTAAACTAAGGTGAAATGATACTTTATTAAACATGCTATGTGTCTGTAGATACTGAGGTAGGATTTTAATTTAAGTCTTACACATTCTGTGTGTACTGCAGTATCAAGTACACAGAAATATTTTCCTTTTTTTATCAGTGGCAGTTCAGCCTGTCTGTAGACTGCTTGATCTCAACGCAGTAACACTGCTGATACCTCCACTGTTCAATTTTCCACTTGCTTAGGATTAGGGGTAATGAATTCAGCCAGTACCACATTTAAATCTAATAGGATCACAAGCACAGTAAAACCAATTTCTTCTCTCTGGTTTTTTGTAGGTTGTTTTTTTTTTTTTAATTTCCAAATAGGAGTAGCAATAATTTCTCCAGTGATTCTTTGGTGTTCCTTCATTGTACCACTCAGAAAATGGTAGTAGCCTAGAAACTTGGATCTACACAATTTTTGTGCTTTGCTTATCACACAGGAATGACAAAACAGCTACCACATTTTGCATTACTGATAATTTGATCATGGTGTGTTGTACTGCAGTACACTTCAGCCAGTTCCAGTTATTAATGATTATTATTATTATTAGTTCTTAAGTTTTCTGATGATACTGGCACTACTGGGATGATACTGATACTACCACTTGGAAGATCCAGCCTAGGAAATGTGATCTATATGATCCTTCATTTGTTGTTCCATCTTGGTGTAACATTGAAACACTGAGAACGGAGTTTAAACAAGTTTAGTAATGTTCTGGGAGTAGCGATTTGGTGACAGCATCCTTCAAACAGAGAAGTTACATCTCTCACTGGTTGTATCCTAGGGATCCACTGCTGAGAATCAGAGTGGGATTTCCTGGCTGATGTTGGAGTACGTCCTAACAGTTGGCCTTGCTGCAGTCAGAAGGCAGGTACCTGGCTGCCTGTTTAGCAGAAGGGCCCTGTTGGTGCCCTGTGGAAGCGTGCTGCCTTCTTCAGCGCTGAGAGCAAAACAGCTTGTTCTCAGCGCTGGCCATGGACAGCTTCACAAAGAGAGAGATCAGTTGTCTTTAACAGTTATTGGATCACACTCATGCCAGGTGCGGAAAGAGTCTCTGCCTTTTATAAATAGAGAAAGAAATAGTACATTTTAAACCATATCCTTAACTGACAAAAATCTGCGATCTGTTTTATCAAAGCCAGTTCAAGATCAAATACACACTGATTTCATTCCAACTGCTTGAGGTCAGTTGGAGTTATTCCAGTTTACACCCTATGAGAATTTGGCATGTGCATTTTAAAAGGCAATTAGGCCCTAAAGCAAAAGCAGGCTGTGTTGTATTTGAATTTTCAACTAAACTGTAAGTAGCAATAAATACAATATACAGCAAAATTACAACTTGTACACTCCCCTCCCCTTTTTTAAAGAAAAATATCTTTATATTTTCTTCTTTGATCTGAGAATCACATTTTTTAATATATCGTTTGACCCACATTTCTTTTGATATTACTATAATGATTGCAGTTTTCATTGACATGACAGATTGAAATATAAAAAGATAATTAAAATATGGAATAACATTTAAATTCCTAGTCTAACAAAGTATTTCCTCAAAAATATTTAGAAAAATATATGTTGATATCATCCATTAATTAGCACAGTACTTAATCACCCATTAATTCATACATTTCTACTGCATTAGCCCAAGAATAATCACTAATAAATATTGAATCAAACTCATATCTTGAAATTTTAGTTGATTTTGGGTAAGCGCTTGTTGAGTATGCATATTGTCAAAGCTTTTTTGATGTAAGAAACAAGAACATTTTGTGTTACCTATATATAGATATATGTGAAAGCTGAAAAAAGTTATGGTTGTAGAAACATAAATTATATAATGGCTGTATATTTATATAGTTGAACTAAACATATGTGTGGTCGTGTGCTTGTTTATCTTTGATTAAGTTTGACAGAAAATGAAATTGAAGCAAAAGATTCAAGACTGATAATTCATCCTTGAACAGAGGCAATTTTTTATATCCAGAAGGAGTTGTTTTACAAAAAAGATCTGGAAATTTATATTTTCCTGTTATACTTCCACGTTGTTCCTCCACAAACAGTCATGTCCTTTATTAGAAATTGAAGTAATAGTTTTAGGATTGGTACTAGTGCTATTGGTACAAGTCCAAGAAGAGTAAATTACTGGCAAATACGATACTGAGGTAGGATGCAAATGAGACTTTTCTTTCTGCTTGTGTCAACACAAATTTTTCCACAGACATTAATGAGACTAAGATTTCACCACGGATCTTTATCAGTTATTCAGAACAATTATGGCAGTTGGAGAGGCGGATCAGGCTTTTAAGAAAGAAGTTTCAAATTACAAAAGAGAATTTTTTTGTCATTACCCAAGGTATAAAAGACACAGTCCATGAAAACATGAATTTTAAGGGAATTTTCTACATGGCACATTTTCTAGTGTTTTACCATGAAATTCAGGAAGGTTGGTACCACATAGCAGCAGAACTGTCCCAGCTGTTGAGGTTTTTCACTATCTCAGGCCTTCCATACTTTCAATTTCTATTCATAAAAGCAAAGGGTTTTTTTCACTAGTCTCTAGGTTCTTCTATATAATTCCTTTTCAGTGTTCTGTCTGGAGAATTTGTTAGTTGTAGTATATTATGTAGCAAATGAGGAATGAAACATCTGTTTTCCAAGAAAAAGGAAAGTATAGAACTGACTGAATTGTGACATGATTGATGTTAACCTACTCATCTTTAATACATATATATATATATATAAACAAATTCACGATAGCATTCTTTTAGCATGTGCAGTCTTTACTCTCTTTCCTTAAATAAAATGAGCAAATCAGTTAGAGAACAGAAGTAAAATGCAGCATCAAAGGAACATCAAGGCAAGGCAGTAGTTCATGGAATGATTTTTGTAGGAATCCCTTGGTATCTTTGCACTCACAATTACATTCTATATAGGATATTGCAGTACATGATTAAATATAATGCAATGCAAGTGATGCAATGATGTAGGACCTACTCTGTATTAAAGGGCATGCACTGCCACTAGTCTCGAAAACATGGAGTCATTTTGGTATTGCTATTGTAGTTTACTGCCGTAATAATAGGATTCCAATATGTTTATCATAAGTTTCAGTGTAATGAAGTTCTACTTCAATGTATCTGTTCTGAAATAGAATTACAACATATTTCACTAGATTTTCACTTCTTGATAGTGGAGCTTGACTCCTTTCACACTGCGTACTCCTGTCATATGTTGAGCCATGCCAACGTCAGGAGTGCCGTCTATTCTACATTTCAGCACCTTGCAACATGTATCAGTAACTTGTTCCAGAAAATTCCATTGTGCTAATCCTGTTAGAACATGACATGAATATTAATTAATGTAGACGTATGCTTTTTCCCAAGGAGACTATTGTCTTCCTTTCATGCCCTTCCTATAAGTTTGATATTACTCGATTTTGAAATACACATTACAGGTGCTTGTTCAGCATTTGCTGGACCAGATCTTGCTCAAGCAAAGAAGAAAAGCAGCCACTACCCATATTGTACTGTCACTGCCTGCTGCAGATAATGAGTATCTGAGTTAGATTTGCCACAGCTTCTTTCCACAGTTAGTGGAGAGGTGCTTTCTTTATTAAATGCCACAGTTTGTTAGCTGTAGAGAGAAGGCCTTTTAGTGTTTCAAGTTCACCTCTATCCCAGCAGGTAATGAGGAGACACTTGATACCAGGCAAGGCTTGATCTGAAGTAGAAAACATCCATGCACAAAGCAGTTCTGAGTTGGTGAAGAGAAGTTATTGAACTGGAAGCGTAAAGGAAATACTTGACTGTGCTGTGTTACAACTTCATGTTTATTTGCTTCTTTCTGAGGAATGAAGTCCTTCTTTTCAGACACCAGCAACAATCAAAGGAAAACAAAACAAAAAGATTCTGATCACTTTCAGAGCTTTCTGTTGGTGTCTCATTATTTGTGTTGTTTTTGGGAATGCTCTCCTACCTTGGTGACACCACCATTTCTCAGATCTATGATACTACAGGAGAGGTCAGAATACACAGAAGGGGTAAACAGATGGAGAACACTCAAAGGAGAGCTCAGACACACCTTTTCTTAAGTCCAGCCATAGGCCATGAACCTGACTTGCATCACTGCAACTATTCCAACAGAGAGCAGAAATCACCAGCTGGGCTGAATTGTGTGGAGAGGTGTTTTATAAATTGCTGCCATTTGAAAGGATGGAGGCAACGTGCTTTTCTCTAAGCTCATTTGTTTTACTTCTTTTAGAAAGAAACATGTAGTATAAAAATTTAGCCTATGCTTAAGCCAAAAGTATGCTAGTATCTTGACTCCCACAGTGGCAAGTAGCAGGTACTGAGGGAAGCATGTGGTAACACTTACCCATAAACTTTCCCAGCCTCCATTAATTTGCAAGATTTTATGAAGCAGCGTAAGTGAAATCTAGTTCTAAAATAACATAGCTGTAAACAGTAGTGTGTACTAATGCTGTGTACTTTTGTTTATTTTTTCATTAAAGAATCATAGAATCATTCAGATTGGAAGAGACCTTTAAGATCAAGTCCAACCGTTAAGCTAGCACTGCCAAGTCCACCACTAAACCATGTCACTAAGCACATTTCAGCCTGAATGTACTTAATGAGATGTTTCTAAAACAGTGTCAGAAATGCTGGAAATAAAAGAAATAACTTCTAAAAATTGAAATTCAAAGTTGTTCAAACAATATAAGCCAGCCATTTGGTTATGTAAGCTCTATAAACAAACTAGTTCATTCCTGCTCTCAAATCATTAACTAAATGCTGAACTATAGAGACGGATAGTATGTCCATCCTCATCTGTTCAGGGAAAGCAGTGTTTACCCATCCAGACTAAAATCACTACCCAAAGTCCATCCAAAGTTCAATAAAATACTGGGCAGCTTCCCTCAAATAATTTAGGGTAATGGAAAACAAAATCCCTGAAGCGGAGAAGAGTAAACCCCGGTAGATACCTGATAGGTACTGTAGTATCAACAAGGGGATTAATTTTCCCCTGTCCCAAGACTGAGAATAGAAACATGGTAATAGCAGGAAAAACCCTCAAGGAAGGCTTTAAAAATGATCACGAACAAATAAGCCAAACTTAATGAGCTTTGCAGCATGCCTTGAAAAACTAGTGTGCTAACTTTCATCCAAGAATACTGAAGGAATTA
The DNA here is from genome assembly GCA_009769605.1 of Bucorvus abyssinicus. Classification (NCBI taxonomy): domain Eukaryota; kingdom Metazoa; phylum Chordata; class Aves; order Bucerotiformes; family Bucorvidae; genus Bucorvus; species Bucorvus abyssinicus. The sequence continues at coordinate 39,340,035 of CM020025.1, forward strand.
GACAACGATCCAAATGAATCATTTTTGCTGATTTTTACCAAATACCACAATGCTGGGAAATTCCAAAGGGCTGGGAAGATGCTACTGTAGTGCCAGTGTTCAGAAGTGGTCTCATGAAGCATCTTGGGAATAGATAGGTGGTTTGCCTGAAGTTCTAGTTCCACAGAAAATCATGAAAAGAGTGTAATGAGAAATAATTTATTATGGTAACTGAAGGTCAGGCAATATCATTACATAGAAAATAATTGTTGCCAGGTGTCTACTTTTTCTGATATTGTCAGTTTGCTTGGTGAGAGGACTACACAGACATGCATGCATTTTGGCATTTGTGATACATTTGATGTAACACTCAACTGAAATATGTGGAGCTATACATGATGAGCATGATCTGCTGCTGCATAAGCAGAGGAGTATCATACCAGATAGTATTAATCACTGTCTGCGAAACTAGTGAGAGCTCTTTCCAAACCAAAAAATATTCAAAGCAGGACTTCAAGAATGACGTGAGGCTTGAAAAACTCATAAGGAGTAAATGCAGAAACTGTGTCTACCAAAAAGAAAATTAACGTGGTTTCATCTAAAGCATTTGTACAAAACATATTTAATAATCGAGAAGTTGTGATCTAAAAGGAGAAGAAACAGAATATAAAACAAGGGTTGGAATCTGAAACAAAACAAGAGAAAAGAGGAAAAAATTATGTCTCAGTTTAACAGTGCAGGGTAACTATCACTCAGAACAGCTCAGGAACATGGCTGAGCATCTCTCACAACTTCAGATGTTCCTCTGAAAGGTGTTGGAGCTGGGGCCATGCGGAAGGGTCAGGCTCTTAGGGTGGTATGTTGTGGGTGGCCAGATCCAAATGGACCGTACAGTCAGAGTGACAGCAGTTTAATCTGGCAAATCTTCCCTTGATGACAGTTTGACTGAAAACATGGCCACAAAGGGAAAATAGTTACATGAAAAAGTTTTAGTTATCAGAGACTAGCTCAAGTACAGCCCAATGCAGTCCCACTAAGACCATCCTGAATGTCAGTGAGATGTGTAGAGTGTACAGGTGTGTCTCTGCACTTAGGAATTTCTTTCTAAATATATACTTTAGAGATGCCATAAAAATATCTTGAAATTATGACAGTCCATTTTCAAAAACTGTCAAATATTAAGGCTTACCACAGAAAGCCATGATGATGCTCTGAAGCTGGGAAAGGTGAGTATTACATGTTGAAACGAAACTTTAAAGTTGCTTAGTGTCCCATTTAAGTTGCCACAGTCCTGCATTTGCAACAGGGAGGAGCACGCCTGGTAATTGCCAGAGCCGTTCTCCAGGAGCTCTTAAACAGGTCTGATTTTCTCAGCTAGCCCATTTTAGGAAGAGTATTCCAGTTCAGATAGGTGTATGAACATGTACCATGTTTGGCAGTTTGCATTGCAAAAATTCTGAAAATTGTCACAACACAGCCACTCTTAAGAAGGGATGGTGGCCTGAAAGATCACCCAGCTTGAGTCTTTAGACATGTGGATTTAGTTCTCTGCTCTTCATCAAGCTTTCCGTATGACTCTCAAACCAGTTACTTATAGGTTGTGAGTGAAAACCTCAGTGCCTGTACCTACTTTTTTTCCAGTAAAGTTTTGCAGACTGCTTATTTTATGGTTCATGCCAACCTCATGTCCAGACTCATGTCCACTCTTGCCATTAAAATAACAGAGCAAAAGGGTGCTGTGGGGGTGAAGCAGTCATTAGGCTTTCCAAAAAATCGTATCATAAACTGAGATGAGCATTAGCTAGGTCCTGAGCCTGTACTAGTCAGTGATCCACAAATGGCATTTACTTTCAGGGACCCAGTCTGGTGTACCTACCTAGCGCATGCCTGCTTGATCCAGCAATAACCCCAAGATCATTGCTATTTTTGTTCAGAGTGAAAGCTGAAGCTGCAGAAGCCCTTTACGCATCTGAAAAAAAATAGGCTCAGCCTGTCAGTGCCTCACCTTGGAGCAAGAGTGAGTCAGGTTTGGTTCACTCATCTGCCTGCAGGAATTCAGATGCGCTTGTCCAATTCTCAGATGCCTGAACATCAGACTCCAGAGTACTCCAAAGTGAGAGACGAGCTCAGCAGCTCTGTCTGAAGCTGAGTGCCTCTGCAGAGAACAATTAAATTCATTGAACAAAGCGAGGAAGAGCCACTTGCTCGGAGTTACAGGTCACATCACTCAGCAGGTGTGTCTGTACAGGGAAGAGCCTTTTCCACAAATTTAAAATGCCTGAAAGGTCGTTGGAGCTGGGATCCAGAATCATGTTTTCTTTCTTTATGGCCCAACTTTTTTTGCTTTGTCTATGAAAGAGGTATCTAAAGAGAAGGCGGGCTTAGGACCCTGTAGTTAGCTTGGGGCAACTAAACTCCAAAGGAAGACAATGTTTAAGGGCCAGTCAGTGCTGGATCTTTGGGACTGCAGTTATAAGCACCTGGCCTTTTCCTTGAACAGTATTGGCAACCCTGGTGTCTACTTCAGCACCGTAGGTTCCTTTCTGGCAGCTTGGTACCTAAGGCGTTTTCTGGACCTACTCCTTTGGCCTTTTCTAAGAGGCCAGAGGCCAAATCAAATGTCAACTCTGTAATCACATCAGCTGGTCTATGGTAATTTTGGTGTGCAGTATTTTAGTTGATGGGAAATAGTAATTCCACTTGGCTTAACTTGGTCTGCAAAGAGAAGAAGCTTGCATCATATCAACTCGCAGTTGTTGCCAGCTAACAGCAGACACCATGGCTCTACTGACACAGTCACTTGACACCTACCAGTCAGTTTTCCAGCTAGGGTACAGGTATCATAGCACATTCATGCTGAACTGAGATATCATCAGGAGGCTAAATGCAAGACACTCTGGAGCTGCACTGATGGGGAATATGGAAATGCCATTATTTCACATCAAATACGTGATCTCTTTCCTAGGCACAAACCTTACAGAATGCAGTCTTTTTTTTTTTTTTTTTTTAGTTAGAATAACACACTTTACAGAGGTATTTGTTGTACTTACCTTGATCTGTAAAATACTTTCAGGCATTCTGAGAAGGAAGATGCAATAGAAATAGGGAAAAAGGCCTACAAATTTAAGCGAATACACTTTATGCCAACCCATTACACATCTACTCATAGGGAAAACTAGGATTCTAACAGTACAGTAGTTTGATGGGCAGTTATTTTTAAATGAACCGTGGTCATTACTATGTGTGAGTATTTTGTTACTAGTGCAAATGAGTTCAATGTTCACAGACATCGTAATGCACAATTCCAGAAGTGCATGCCTCTAACTCCAATGATGCTGATTGTTATCAGTATATCTGCATTTTAGTGGCTGAGATTGCTCTAATCCTTAAAAAGAACAATATAAAGAATTCAATGTGCATTCTAAGCCATAAGCTCGATTTGCAATGAAATTGCATTTTGTCTGCAGTCCAGCTGTCAGTAAATCAACTGTACAGTTAAGGGCTTCTCATTTTTTTTTGTTTTAGAAGTGTATTAATGACAAAACGAGGCTTTTAAACTACTACCTCTGGCATCAGTTGCTCAAACAGAGCTGTGTTGCACTTTTTAACAACCAAATTAATTCCACATGAAGAGAAGAAGTATTCACTCTTTTTCTTTTCTTCTTCAAACTTTGCAGACGTCTTGCAGGAAATGGCTTGACATACATTCCTAAGGGAGCATTTGCTGGCCTTTTCAATCTTAAAGTGCTGTAAGTAAACTGTGTGTTGTTTGATATATTTCTGATTTCCTAAATGCTCCAGGGAACTCATTAACCAGTGAAGTTTTGATCAAGTAAATTACATATTTTGATCAGCTCATTTTGAACAATTCAATTGAAGTGAAGATACATATGAACATCATTAAGTATTTGTTTTTTCGTGTAGAAAATATCCTAAACACAAAGGTTGGAAAACATTAATGGCACCTAAAAACAACTTGCTCATCAGTAGATGTCTCTGTACTAAATCAAAGGTAAAACTTGGTTTGGTTAATAGTTTCTTTAATTGTCTCAAAAGTTCTGATTTCAAGTCTGAAAATCGTAGTGAACTTTTCATGATCACACAGAACTAGAGGTAAATTGCCTTTTTCTCTTCTTGAGAAATGGGGGAAATATTATTGTAGAACGACATGTAATTTAAAAAGCAGTTTGTATTTCATATCCTCTTCTTTACAATGTAATTACTATAAGATAAATTACAAAAAATATTACAAACCCTATTATAATTTGAAGTCATAAGATAGTACATTTAGTTACTAGAATTATTAGCAGGCCATATCTCACAGTATTTATGTTAGAGGGATCTTTGCCTTTATAAAGTTCACAGAAACTGTGCTATTAGCAAGAATGCCAGACTCCTAGGCAGCATCAAGCCAATCCAGATGCTACTGTAAGAGTATACAAAGCTCTACTGAAAAAGTACGTAAGTGGGAAAGAAGTATGAAGAGCTTCTCACTCCACCTACTCTTAAGTTGGCTAACTGTAGCTCTTGTTGGCCTAAGGAGATTTAGGCCTGCCAAAAATTATTTCATTTACAATGCGCCATCAATTATGCCTTGTTTTGAAGGCAGCATATACTGCTTCAGTTTTACCCACATAGAATCCTTTTATATATGTAGGAGTTTGTCCAAACAAGGATAGTAGATGGTGTGAATGAAACTGTATTCAAAGGGAGGAAAAGACTCTTTTGGAATGGAAAGTGATTTTTCAGTCTTTCCAAGGTAAATGATGTGATAATTAAGAAAAGAGATTTGTCAGGTCTTTGCCAGCAATCTTCTGTTTGAGAAAATTTATTATTGGGAAAAATTCAACAGTTTTTACAGAGATAAAATTTTATTCCAACCAAATCATGAATTTCTCAAACAGTTAAAAGTACTGTTTGCCATAGGAGCATTTTCCTGAGTAAGGATTTCAAGAGTCAATCCTTCATGGCTTTGTCAGAATAAGAAACTGAAGCACTTGAGAAGAAAAACTAAATCAGTAGGTGAGGATGACAATTTCAGAATCACTGGAGGCAATTAGAAGCTCAAGCACTATTGAAAGCAAATGGAATTTATTCTTCTAACTACCTCAGCTGCTTTGAAAATCCTGCTCAAAGCTCATGTGTGGCTGTTAACAAAGCTAATGGGCTGCAGGTATTTGCTTTGAAGAAAACTGGCATGTGACAGGGATGGGGGAACTGAGTATTTGAGTAGCTTTCCATTGTTTGTAATCTCGAAGTAGAACCAGTACAAAGGAGGTAAGCTTGGAAGAAAATTTTCAGTAGAAAGAAATTATCTTTACTGTGCTGATTTTGGTTCTTGTGCTACTCAAAATGTAGGATGCTGCAGAATAACCAACTACGCCAGGTTCCTACTGAAGCACTCCAGAACTTGCGCAGCCTGCAGTCTCTGTGAGTATGCTTGATAAACAACTTGTAACCTTTCATGAACAATAATATATGATTACTTATTAATTAACTATTAATATAACTTAATAATGTGCTGAATCAACTTTCTCTTTTAGCTCTCTTTGAGCTGCTTTTCAAGATAATTGTACTCTCAGTTAAACATCAAAAGTGACTGATTTCATTGCAGTAGTTTCATGACACCAGCAGCTTCTTTGCAGCATTATAAACTGGTTCACCATCTGAGAAGACACTCCTTGCCCTTTAATGCTTTCTGTCTGTCAGGAAGAATATGGTCCCTTGAGCACTGATCTTTCCCATGGGTTTTTGTTAAGATTCTTTACCAGGGAAAAGAAAGAATCCCAAATGACTCCCTTGGGTTTTTTTTCATTTGGTGTGATATTTTTTCTTTTTAAGCAGTATGGAAAACACTATTAACTCATGAAACAAAGTGTACTAGAGGATGCTTAATTATATTCTGTGCTTCAGGCAGGTCTCCGTATTTATAGTTCTTGACTGTGCTGTGATGACTCAGTCTACAAACTTCAGTTTTAACAGAACTCCTGCCAAAACTGCTAGACCAGGAGTGAGGATTGGCTGCTTCATGGTATGAATGAAATTATTTTGATGTGCTTCTGCCCCATAACATAAAGATGGTTGTACCAGGTTGTGCTTAAAGCTGACCTAGCCCACTATCCAGTCTTCAACAGCAGATGCCAAAGGAAAACTAGAAGGTTGGCAAAGAATATAATAATACTCCTTTGGTAAACTGTCACAGCTGCTGGAGGTTTGCATTCAGGGACTCACTGAGCCTATTGTGGCTTCTTTGAGTTTAATTAACTCTGGAAGAATTTTCTTCTATGAGTTTGTATGGTTGCTTTTTGAGACAGTGTAACCCTCACGATTTTTTGTGGCAACATATCTGCTAATAGGCTAGCCCTGTGTATCTTGGTGAAATACCTCCTGTTATTTACTTGGAACTTACTACCACATTTCATGTCCCTGAAGTGCAGCATCAGGAGAAGGTGGAAACAGCAGGTTTTATGGACTTCTGTTGCATCTCCATTAGTCATGTTTTTCAGACTTAGGCTGTTAGGATTGTTTCTTATGTGGAAGCTATTCCCTTCCTCTGCTCATCCTTATCACTCTTACTGAATTTTTTTTTCAGTCCTTGTGTATTTGGTTTGAGACAAGTCAAGGAGGGATCAGACATGCACAGCATGTTTAAAGTGTTTGCACACCACGATTTATAGAGGGAAATTATCAATGCTTTTTTGTTCTCTTTCCTACTAACTCCCCAAACTTTGTTTTGCTTAACTTTTTTAACCTTTACTGAACACTAACCTGTTATTTTCATACTTATTACAACTGTGGGACCTCTTTCTAGCGTGTTAGTAACTACTCAAGAGTTTCTCATGCAAGGTTTGAATTGCCTTTTCCCTAAGTGCCTCACTTGACACCTATCTGTACCAAAATTAATCTGCCATGTTCTTGTTCACTCAATTCAGTATCATGAGTTCCTTCTGCTGCACTTGCAGTTCATATTTTACAACCACAAGGGCACCCTCACTGTCTCAGTGCCAGACGCCATAAATAAAGTACGGTTTTTGAATTATCCACAGAATTTCATTGTCACCTGATTAAAAAAAAAAAAAATTACTAGATTTTCTAAAAGATATACCAATTTTGAATGTGCAGCATAAAATAGCTAAGTCATTGAAGATAGGCAGGGAGGCTCTTTGGACAGAGGAGAATATCAGATGACTCTTCTCAGTGCTTTAGTTGACCACCTTATATTTTCACAGAATTACTTTGAAATAAAATTATTTTCCTAAAAAAGTTCCAATATCCAAATGTGGAAGTCAATCTAGAAGTTCAAATAACTGTCACAAAAAATGTTTCTACAGCGTGCTCTGATCACCAGTGCCACTGGTAAAAGTCTAGTAATGACAAGGATGGAGTGAGCATCTGTATCAAGCTATCCCATCCGCTTAGAGTTAAGATGTATTGGCTGAGAAATGTAGGGTGTTGAACATGCTCTTTTTTTTTTTTTTTCCTTATCAAGAAGTTCCACCAGAAGGTTAACATTCAATTCAGCCAAAATCTGAAGAGCAGAATTAATGAAATGAAATAATTTTGCTGAAAATAATGTCATCTGTGTATAACTTAGCAGTACACAGACACACATTTATACTCTATTAGCTCCCAGGTTCTCATGTCCGTCTTAAACAACATTTACCTCCTAAATATACAAAGCATTTCTTAAGGTTTCTGAAGGTGAAACAGCCCTGAGAATTAATTCTCTTATAATTGTTATTTGGTCAGTGCTTTTTTTCCTTATTGACCAGACACAGACTGAAATATCTGAGCCATATGCTTTTGAGGTTACGGTTCTTTCCTTTGATCTTTGAAAAAGTCATGAGAAAATGCTGGTCTAGGGACTATATTAGATTTTCTTTCTGCTAAACAAACAAAAAAAATCTTGCTGAGATCACATCACTCTATACACATTGTGGACCAAAACATGATAAGACAAGCAAACAAGAGTTCCTTTGTTGCTCTGAAAGAGACTGTTGAATTTTCAGCACAGTTTCTAAACAAAATGACAGTCTCACTCAGGCTTTTTTGCAAATACTTTTTTCCTGGGGTGAAGAAGTTGAAGAAGTAAACCAAACATAGTTTGTGCAGTCTATGAGGAGGACTGATATTTTGTGACAGAATTTAAAACAGAGGGAGGAGTGGTCAGAGGAAAGCTTTAGACAGCTGTGTAGCAGACCCAAGATGGAGCGATACGGCTTTGTACAGAAAAGCTACTATCACCTGAAAGACAATCACCAGCAAAAGAGACGTCTGGAGAAAATAAACCTATTATTCTTTTGTTTGCTTAAATGGGGCTGTGCCTGTCAGATAAAGGTGTGCACAGATTCAGTTTCTTGTTTTATATAGTCTAGGAATTTTCTGTTCACAAGGTAGTTCTCGCATTGGTTTCTGATTTACAATAGGAATTATTTCTTGAAACCTTTGAAATAGCAGGAGTCTTTTCAAGAGTGTAATTAAGAGGTTAAAAGCCTTTACAAAGGCAATTCCTATAAGATAGCAACTTCTTGTATTTACTGTATTTAACTATGCAGGTGTCATGATTTCTGAAAGCCTCGTTAACCCTTTGCTTTAGGTTAGTATAGATGTGAAAAACTGAAAATGGGTCACAGGGCTCAAATCTCTACCTTCTGTGCTTTTACTCAAGAAAGGCAGTCATGTGGAGGGTAAGCCATACTAACCTGCCTTGCTACCTTAATCAATATGAAGAATATTATGTTAAAATAATTTTAACGTAAGTGTACATATATTATTCTGTGTCTTTTTGTGTGTACATGCACAATACATAAGTATATATATGCACAGTATATGAGTGTATATATATGCACACACAAGTTTTCCCTGTTCACTCGTAATGCAAATTCATCACAAATTTTTGCACAAAAAGGTGTTTCTGGATTATATAGTCTCCTTATTATCTAGTTCCAGGCTCACAAATTACAGTATAGATATCAATATTGATAGATTCATTAACTGATGTTAAATGGCCTGTGGCACACAGGACAAGAGCTGATGTATTGCAGGAACAAGCAACATTTTCTTCCACTTGCTTGTTCAAATTGTAATATTGCTGGCATGTGGAATGATGTGAGAAGTTTGAGTGATAACTATTCATAAATTTCTTTAGAATAGAAATACTAGAATAGATCAACCTCTAGAATAGATCAGCCTTCTTCAGACAGCAGACATTACTCATTGAATGCTGCAAAATGAGAAATGGGCATTAAAAAAAAAATAACAAAAACCGCTAAGATTTCTGAATTTCATCTTCAAACAAATCTATGAGAAAACCTTTATACTGTTGCCTCAAAACAAACAAAAACCAAAATGCTTTTTTCTGTGACTGAAGCAAAAAATAAGATTAAACAATATTTAAATCTCCAATTTTATGAAAGTCTCTGTTGTTCAACAGTGAACAATAGTGACATGCTACTTTGATTAATAAATGAGTTAAGCTACCAGAGCTTGGACAATGATTGCATAGGACTCCAGTTCCCTTTACGGCAGGACAATTACAGGAAGTAACCAGAACTTGTTGATTTTGAGATGTGGTTTTGATCTCAAAAAAGTTCAGCAGAAGGACATCTTCAACTTATTATATGGGCTATAATTTTCCTCTGAAATCTAGTGTGAATATGGATTGTCTGGATTACTAGTCCTCACAATTCAAACGGTATTTATTTCTGTTAAGCCAAAACGAGGAAAATATGTTTGCAGGTACCACGACTGAAAGGAATACACAATCACTGATGTGTCACTACTTAGATCTTGGCAGCAGGGTCTGAAGTGTCACTTGAACGCTAACTCTCCTGGTGAGCAAATGTATTTCTTTAGAACTGACTATAAGCAGATGGTCTCTGGATTTTGAGCTTCCCACACCATCAATATCTCCATTCTGCTTTTAGATCAAGCAGCCTTTTAGTGATTTTTGAATACACTTGTATAGCCCAAAAAGCTTTTACATATGTATATCGATTTGTTTTTCAAATATCATTATTAATTCACAGCTTGTTTTCTGTCCAGCTTCTTTCATTTAATGTATGTATTTTTTAAAGAGGTATCTTTTTCTCTACTGTAATTGTCTTGTGTTTTCTAATGACATCCCTTATATACAGGAATTGGCATATAATTTAAGTATTTTTGAACAAGAAGGGATTGGTAAAACAGGCAATGACATATTGATAATTTTTTTCTTTATTTTTTTCCCTGAACATGTTAACACAAATTTTGTATTACTGGCAACCAATAAGTTGCAGGTCTCCATTTGCAGTTTTCGCTAAATAAAGGAGGAAAGTGTAACTGGCATTGCTATAGCAAATCAAAGCTTCTGCTATTCTCTTATTGGGACTATTGTCATATAAACCATTGCAGTGAATATTGCAGATGAAACTTCACTCTCTATTTATTTTCTTGTTTAGACATCATTGTTAACGAGCAGCTGTAACTGCTGAATTGTCAGACACAGAAAGAGTCAAAATCAAGAACAGATCAGGTGCTATCTCACTGCCCATGCCAAACCAGTCATGAAGGACATTTAAAAGCAAGCATTATTTACTGTATCACCTGCTTTCATTCCTGTAAAATCTAAGAGGACTTTTACTTAATAGTGGAAAATAGGGCAGAATACAACATAGCCCATATTCCAAAGCACTGGAAACAGTTGATAGAGGGAATAAATAAACCATCTTTTCTCTCTTGACAACCTACAAAGCGGGAATTTAGTGAAGCAAATTAATTTGTCTTTACAAGTAATGAGAAAATAGCATCAAAGAAATTTGTGAATTTCTTAAATTTTATTTTTAAGCTATTTTGGTGTTTGTGGAGCACCTGATGGTGACACCGAGTTTTACATAAAAGATTATCTAGAAATTGTCGCGGATGTTCTTAATTCCTTGGCTGGAACAGGTCATCAAATGGATTTTTCATCTTCTCCTTACTCCTCGAAATATTTGACAGTTCATGAGAAGTTTCATTTTTAATCTGAACAAATAGTTGAAGACTTTGAGGGCACAGAGTTCTGAAATGCAAGTTCAGGCTGAAATTAAAAAGCCTTTTTTTCAGAAATGTTATCTTTGTAGACTTTTTTTTCCAGATTGATACTTGTGGTCATAATAATAATTTGTAGTTAAAAGGCAAAACGACTTTGATGAAATCAAAGAGAACTGTACCAAGAGAACTGTTTTCATGAAAAGACAGGAGCTTTAGTTGTGGTTTTCTATGTCACACCCCATGATAATGAAGCCCACAGAGCCATTATCCTTCTTAGGAAATTGGGTACCTCAACATGTACCCACAAACTCCCTGAGGAGGAATTTCCCACAGTTTAAATCAAGGTGATATGTACTCATGCAGGTATCTGGACACATCCACAAAGATGTCTCAAAACACCTCATTTTATAGCATGTCTTAACCATCTGAGCTACAAGAGCCCTGGGTCACACTAGATAACAGAAGAGTGGCTGAAACATGGAGCACTAGTACAGTATCAGACCACCCCTCTCAGTCAAGGACACTCTTCTAGTTTGATAAGTGGCTGGGAGAAAGACAGAGGTGCAAGGGTTTTTTTTTTGCACGCAGTCCCTGAGTCAACCAGCTGTAGGGCCAGTTGCTTTCAAAGTGTGGTACAAATAGGCTGAACTAGATGAGCAATTCCAGGCCACTGGGTGCTGTTTTCTTTCATCCAGTAGAAGCTACTAGGCATCTCATTCTTTTCTGTCTTCTGAGTGATCTCAAAAGAGGGGATTTTTTTAATCACGTTTGTAAAGGAAAGACAAATTTCTCAACCTCAGAACCACCAGCCAAAAATCATCCTGCATGGCTGAAGTCCACCAGGACATGCACCACATATGGGAAGACAAGTAGCTGCTGTTGGAACGGTTAGCAGTACAGGAGCTCACACTACATTTCCGAGGAGATCTTCCTCCTGGGCACCATACGGTGACAACCTGTGGCTACAGCCAGCCCAGCAAAGCAAATGGTGCTTTCAGAGTGCTCTCAGGCACCGGCCATGACCATCTGTCCTGCTGCACTGTTAACAGGGTCCTTGGCACACTTTTGACCCATGCCAAGTAATATTTGCTTGAACTGTTCCCAGGACCTATCTGGCAGTTTGCATGCCCCTGGGACCGTCCCCAGTAGGTGCTATGCATAAAGGTACCTCACTTAGGAGGCTAGGAGAGGTCACTAACGTAACGGCAGACCACTCCGAGCCAATTGGCTTCAGGACCTGAGAGTGTTCCCAGCCACACCAAAAGTGCTGGCCTAGCTGTGGACTCCTGATATGTGTCTGCGGCCAGATTCCTAGGACAACCCAACAATTCCTGATGGCTCCTACTTTTTCCCACCTGTGGGGATTGGGGGTACCTAGAGTCAGAGCCAATCTTCGTACAAACATAGCATTGCAATTGGAGGTCTGATGCAACATGCTAGCATCCTGGCCCCCCATCTTGAAGTCAGGTTTACCAAAACATCTGAGCAGCACATTTGGTTATGTAGAGTAGCACTAAGGATTGAAGCTCCCAGTGCTGCAGAGACCTCCTCCTGTAAAACTGAGCAGTGGGTCAGAAACAAATGCTCCAAAACTGTGACTTGCGACTTTTTTTTTTTTGGACTTGCTGTTGCCACACAGGGTTCTTTGTATCCGTCCTGTAGAAGCCCACACAAGGGCAGAGATGAAAGTGAGCTGTGGGAACTGCTGTACTGGTGTGTTTTAATTAAGCTTTTGCAATAGTCCTAGCATTTTTCCCTGTGGACTGAAGGGGATATCCTGCATAAAGGGCCATGTTTGAAAAACATGGCTCACAATAGCCAGCTATATGCTCATTATATCCACTTTACAGAGTCAGTTTCTATGTCACTTGCCATTACTTATATGAGGCTATAGTCAAATTCCTGTGAACACACCCTTGAGAGGGTCCGTGTCACCACACGCTAGCAAAGATGGTGGGGCTGCAAGTGCCCATTATACCCTCCCCAGACAGGCCTTGTCCCTGATCCCTGACCCACACCTTGTGGTGAGGCTTGGTTGTGGCTCCTCTGTAACAGAGCCAGGTCAGGAGAAAAGGAAGGTGGTAGAAGGGGGAGGAATGCACCTCTTCTTGAACCCACCATGCCCAAAATCAGTTCTTGAATGCTCACTTCTCTTTCTCCCCTACCTGTTACATATAGCCCCTTTCCATTTGGTTTTACCTCTCCTATTTTAAACTTAAATGTCAGAAGAAACATTTTGTCCTTGACTTCTTTATCTGTCCTTGTGGCTTCCCTCTGATCCCTTCATTGTGTTTAGGCCCTCATCCATTGCAGGAAGAGGCAATCCATGTAGTAGCTGTTTGTTTCAGAGGAGAATGACCTGGGAGAAATCTCCTTCCCGATCCCGTATCTAGCATTTGATTTAGCCCTGAATGAATGAGCAAGACACTCCAACAAGACATTAGGAATTTGTTGATCACAAGGCACATCCAGTTTGTAGCTGGGCTTGCTCATGAGAGAAGACTCAGAATAAGGAAAAAATATATACTGCCTTAGAAACCTACCAGTGGTGCAAAACTAAGTATCCGGTCATATTGAATTGATCAAAAAATGCGAAACAAATCTTTTTCAAACGTCTTACCTTCACCTGTTTTATAGCGCCAATAAATGAGTCCTGTTTACAATTCTATGTGAATAATACCTTTTCATAATTTATGCATATGGTTGTAACATTCACAGGATGTCACAGGAAACACTAGTGGGATACAGTCCACGTAGCTCAAATATTTGCTTTGAAAGAATTGGACATTTTAGTGAGCTCATGGTGAATTTCATAATGGCTGCTTTACTTACATGCTGCCCATCAGAAGACATCAAGCGTATCTGTTTCCCTAAACTGGCTCTCTCTGGAATATAATAGCAGCTTTCAAACTCAGCACATGTTAACTATCTGTTTTTCAATTATAAATAGGGTCACATTTGTGAGTTAATGGGTTTATTTCTGGAAGTGCCAAAATTTTGATCAACACATGTAAAACAGTTGGCTGAAAACGGTGATTTTGATCAATGCTTTATACATCAGTGTGCATTACCTACAGTATGACAGGAAACATAACTACTGCTGAAACCGTTGAATATCTGCAAGAGGGAAAAGGGTACTTGGAAATTTTAGAAAGATTAGATAACTAAAGAGCACTTGAGGCAGTATTTCTTACGAGCACTTGCAGGATATGTAATCCAGTTACAGGACCTGCAGCGCAAATCATTATAGCTTCTTGATTTCTTACAAGCTTTATTTCAACAGTAATTCAAATACCTAGAATTTCATTTGTATTACAGCAGTCCTGTTTTTATTTCTATGTTGTGTATTTTGGTTACATAGTCAGTAGTAGGTTTAGATTTGAAAACTTCAGCTATTAAAAAAATTTAGTTCCTTAATTTGCTACCGAATATTGGTAAGATAAAAATTCTAGTCTCACCGACAACAGCAGAAGTACTGCCATTTCAGCCACAGGATCACATACAAACAACTGACTGTTGGCTTCGCCACACAGCTGGGCATCCTCCGAGTACCTCCTGTGGAGTCAACAGGGACATCAGAGCCACACAGGCAGGCTTCGTATTGAACAAAATGTTAACTGTAATACAGTAACACATTTAGTTTGAATAAAGCATCCATTCTTTAATCAGGGTAACTGTCAAACTAAGGCAACTGTAACTTCTTAGTTTACATACCAGCATCACCCAGGGAAGAAATTTACTTCTGACTGAACACAAAGAAACCTCATCTACTCATTCAAATTATGCCTTATTTGAAAACACAAGCATAGCATGGTTCTTGCCTCGGGAATGGGGGCGGTACAGCATGAGCTTTTCTAAACATTTCCAAACTCACCCATTTGTTGACAGACCCTTGAGTTATTTTGGAAGCTCTGTCTCTGCTGCCTGCCATGTCAGTTATTATATTGAAAATTTAATTGTACAAGGGCTTTGACACTGAACTTTATAAATTTGTTCCAACTGACCTTGTCTCAGTTATTTGCCAGCCTGGCACGCAGCCTTAGCAGTCATTATTTGTTCTCGTGCAGTAGGTAGGAGCAGCATGGAGCAGAAGATAGAATGGACTTGACATTTTACATGACTGTAAATGAGGAAGCAGCTTTAAATAAAGAGATTAGTATGCCTGCCACAAAGAGTATTGCATTTCTCTCAAATAGACTGGATTTACATTGCGCAGAATTACTTCTTTGTACCCTGGGTGTGGCTGTCTGTTCTGCAATGTTTTCAAACATTTATTTAAATTTATTTCTGTTTCACCATTCACTTAATTACTCCTTCATACAGACATCTTCAAGAAAAGTTTTAGAGTGTGGCTTTCATATTCTGAACAAGGTACAAGTCACTACATACATTAAAAGCAGAAAAAGTCTATCATCAGAGTACACGTCACCAGCTGGATGAAACTTTCATAAAGTTTCAGAAATCTGAAGCACACTTTTAAATCTTTCTCTGAAAATGTCACAATGGGAAAGCAAAACAGAGCAAAAGCAAAAGCCAGTGAATATACGACATCATAATATTTCCAGCACCAAATATGCAAAAGCTTCAGTAGATTTAATCCTTATTTACATGAGTGTGAGAGCAAGATACCACCTGCAGATTCTGAAGAGGTCCAACATGCAGTTGAGCTCCCTCTGTTGACTCTGCAGCAACTGAAGTGTATTTTTAAAAGGTCATTTTCAGACTAAACACGTCACATTAGCAAAACTAATCTCTATTTAAAACAACTTTCTGCCCCACTACTAAAAAAATATGAACCTCAGAGCTCATTATTTAATATTTAATATTTAAGGAAAGGTAAAAACAGGAGCAGAGTCTCAAAAGTGAGTTTTATTTTTAGATCTTAGAATGGGTGTCTAGCGTATGGAAAACCAAATCATCACACAGCTCACTGATTTATAGGTTGTGAAAGAAAATCCTTGAGTTTCTTGGACTGTTTTATTCCATACTTGCAAATAATTGGGAAAGGAAGCAAATTCATACCCAGTCTATAGAGTGACTCTGCTCAAAAATGATCAGTGTGCGCTCTCAATGAGGTGGTGGCTCCAAAGGAGAGCTATCTGTGGATAGACAGCTGAGAGGGAGACTTGTAAACATGATGTGAGGTCTCAGGGGTGAGGCTGCAAGCAAGATGGAAATATAGAATCTCCAGGAAATGAAAAGTGGATGTGGCAACCCATGTCCATCCTTTGGGGTTGTGTTCTTGGTGATAACTTCTGATACCCGTTGTGTAAGTCCACTGTTCTTTTCTCAATTTTCTCTATTTCTTTTTCTTCTAGACGTCTGGATGCCAACCACATCAACTATGTGCCCCCCAACTGCTTCAATGGCTTGGTTTCCCTTAGACACCTGTGGCTAGATGATAATTCTTTGACAGAAATTCCCGTCCAAGCTTTTAGAAGTTTACCAGCACTTCAGGCAATGACATTGGCACTGAATAAAATTCATTACATACCAGACTATGCTTTTGGAAACCTCTCTAGTTTGGTAGTTCTGTAAGTTTTATTGATTGCTCTTTAGACACAATCTCTGTTTCTTTGCAGGGCTTTGACCTCTCTCTGATAAATTACTTGAAGATGCAATGTTTAAATTAGATGTTGCTTGAGACAACCTTTAATAATTAAATATTCCCCTAGTCCCTCTCCAGCTGGCAAATGATAGGTAAATATGCATATACATGGGTTAATTAAATGACTCTTTTGTCTCACAGTCTTAATATTAAATTGATATCTTGGGGCTGTAAATCTGCAGTTTTCCTTTTGCACTTGCACTAGGTTTAGTGACATTCCTTTACCAAGCAGGCAGTTTCATTTGTTGCAGAAAATGTTCTTTTAGAAATAAAAATCAAGTTTTCTGGATTGTCTGTGTACTACAAACATAATTTTAAAAAAATATCTTGGAGAAACAGATTTTTTTGATCTTCCTATGGTTAAACTAGCATTTGTTAAATCACTTGTTTTGATCTAGCTTAAAAGTTTCCATCTCCAGTAAAGAACTATGTAATGGAATTAAACAATCACCCTATCTGGTCAGCAAAACAAACAGGAAGAGATGAATTGTGTGCCCTCTAAGACTCTAAGGCTGAATGCGGTAAGATTAGAAACAGGAACTGAAAGCTTTTTGGGTGACTTGGAAAGAATGCCGTCCGGTAGAAAAAGTGTGCACTTCCCTTCATAGAAAGTGTATGTAGTTTTGTTATGTTTGCATACCAACCATGAAACACGCGTAGCTCACACCAAAGTCTGGAAGGTGCACTGTGGAGCATGGTTTCAGCTTTTTGTCTTCTGGGAATGTACTAGATGGAAAAAATTCTAGACTGGCTGGAGAAACTGAGATGGAGAAGTTATTTCGGGATACTTTGGAAAATATTAGCATTATTAAAGAGAAAAGAATATATTCAAGCTTTACAAGCTGTCTGAAACCAGTCTCTAAGACACTTAGCATATTTTAGCATATTCTAGATCCAGTATAAGCATTGAACCTGGCACATGCCAGGGTTCTTTACTGACAGTTCTAATCACCATCTCTGGCTTGTGCTTAATATATTCATATAAGCTTGTAGGGCACCAAAAACGGGGTTAACAGCTGCAAAATGTTTGCCTTCTGTTTACACTAAGTATTAATCCCATTCCAGTTAAAGAGTGGATGGAGTTGTCATTTGACTGAGTTTCTAGACTTATCTCAGTAATGCTAAAGACAAGAGATTGTCTTGAACGTTGTTCTCTAGATTCCTACCAGAAATCTAGTGATAAGAGAACAGTTAAGAAATGCGGGAGAAAATTATTTCTTTTCACGCTCTGATTGCTTCTAGTTGATTACATTTCCTTACTTTAGTCTGCCTTGCTTACTGCTAATCTTCTGGCCTTCATATTTGCTAATAATTGAGTAATTCCTCATGATCAACAACATCTGATATTTTTGGCTTATCGAAATCTTTGTGTTTTGTTCTACTTTCTTTTGTTTGCTACTCTATACAGTCCAACAAATTTTCAACTCAGTGCAAAAATGCATGGTCAGTTGGAGCAGGTTTGAAGCTTGCAGTTGTACTTTTCATGCTAACTAAAGTACTAAAGGTCAGTGTAGTCATTTTTTTAAAAAAAAAAAGGTTGATATGATTATTTCCTAGGAAAGGAAAAAACCCCATCTTGCCATGACAATATCTGCCTTTTATGGACAGGTAGGTTCATTTTCTGTAGGTTCTGCAGAACATGCAAAGAGCCTCCAATCTTTAAAATTATTTTCAGAGCGGAATGAAGCTTTGAAAGGAAAGTGCCTGGCAGTCCCTCTCACAGCCCTTTTAAAGTTCTACTCCCTTAGTTTCCCTCCACTATAGGGGTGGAGAGTCCAGAATAGAATAAAAGGAAAAATCCACTGGGAAAAAGGCATCTTTTTTAAAAAAACAACCTGAAGTGTCTCCAGGTTGTATCTACTCACATTAATGAGCTTCACACAGAGTGGTTTTTTCCTATGTTGGTCTAAAAGTCTTAGAAATTGGCAGCACTGTGAGCATTCAAGCAGGGGTAATTGGTTGAAATATATAACAAAATTACTTTCAGTTGCTAAACATTTGAGAAACTGCTTGTGGATTTTTATAGTTTCAAAGGAAGACAAGTTACAGCAATTTTAAGATTGGTTGGTTTACTCATCTCTGTGAAGCAAAGACTTTTTTTACCTATGGCTTTGTGTTTTCTTTAATTCTGCAAGCTTAATGCCCCTTTCCTGTCTGCCGTATTATCCGCCTCCTCACCTGCTCCTGTTCTGTGCCAAACCCGCTAACACCTTCTGAATATACATCTTCCAAATATACACCTCACAGCCCACACACGGATTTTAAGACAACATGTTAATTAACAAGCACTGGGAATATTTCTACAATTTCCCAGTATTCAATATGCAAACCCCAACCTGGGACTCCAGGATACACACTTTTTAGACTGTCTAGGTGATTTTAAAACAAATCCCTTCTATGAAACCAAATGGAAGCCTGTGTGGGTGGAAAGATAACAGGAGAAAGGGGGAAGGACAGTGGAGGTGCCTTCTGTACATACTTTTGCAAAACCATGACTTGCATATAATCAGTGCGTGCCTGAAAATAAGTTTCTTTTGATTTAACCATCAAAATGTTTTGCTTAAGTCTGCTGTGTGCAGTGTGCTTTCCTGACTGTGGGCTTAATGTTCCCCTGCAGACATCTCCATAACAATAGAATCTACTCCCTGGGAAAGAAATGCTTTGATGGGCTCCACAACCTAGAGACTTTGTGAGTTGACCTCTTATTTGTTTCCCTTTTTTAAAGTGTTTTCATTAATATTGTGAAAGAATAAAAATAGCCTAAAAGCCAAGTGTGGGTTTTGGCTTGCCTAATCGCTACAGGACCTAAAGTGACAGTTTACAATGACTCTATGTAGCAAATCCTATTTTTTACTATAAAATTAGTTTGCCTTTTTAATAAGCATTGTCAATTGATAAATTGTTTGAACGACAGTTGAAAACTGTAACTGAGCATTGAAAAAGAAGTGGCTATTCATGAACAGTTATATTTGCCTAGTTTAGTACTGTTTATTTGTCTTGTTTAATCAATAAAGCTAATAGCGAGGTTGGGAAATTGTCACAATGAAAACATTCAGAAACTGTCTCACCATAAAGAAAGGTTATAAAATTAGATGGTTTTATTTTTTTTTTTTATTCCTGGAAAAAGCAATAGTGCCAGGTAGCCAAATTATGCAGGAGAAAAGAGAAATATTTCAGTTAGAATCATTGAATCATAGAATAGTTTGGGTTGGAAGGGACCTTCAAAGGTCATCTAGTCCAATCCCTCTGCAGTGAGCAGGGACATCTTTAACTAGATCATGTTGCCCAGAGCCCCGTCCAACCTGTCGTTGAATGTTTCCAGGGATGGGGCAGCTACCACCTCTGGGCAACCTGTGCCAGTGTTTCACCACTCTTGCTGTACAAAATTTCTTCCTTATATCTAGTCTAAATCTCCCCTCTTTTAAAACCATTACTATTTGAATCCAAGTTTTTGTCTTTAAAGAGCCCTGATAAAGAACAGCACTAGTAAAGTTTGAAATTTCCTCAAGTTTTCAGTGTAGTTCTGTCCAGATCAATTGAAATTTTCTTGAGTTTTCTAACAAAAAAATAATTCTACAAAATGCCAAACAGGAACACAGTGCTGATGGTTAGCACAAATCATTTCGCTACAGTTAGTCAAATGAAGATGTTGTCTGCTAGAGGAGCCCACAGACCCCCAAAATGCTACAGGGACAGTAAAACCTTGCAAATTCTTCCCCCTGGCACCTGCCACAGTCATCATTTTCAAAGATTTGGTATTTCACCCAACCAGAACAGAGACTAAAAGGCTTGTTATGAGGAACAAATAGACAAAAGTTTCAAACATGAATGCTGCTAATCTAAAGATGACTGTTCACTTTCTCATCCAGAGAACTATGTACTGCCCACTTTCATGATTCATTAAGATCAGAAAGCAAGTTTTGTGTTTGTTTTTTTTTATCACCCGTTTTGATTACATTGATCCCTTGCCACTGAATTACAATTTTGACTTTTAGCTGGCTATGAGTTGAGAGGAAGTCCCTTAGTGTAGCTCCGGAAAGGGGGACCAGAAAGGGTGAAGGAAAATGTAATTGTTTGTTTTGTTTTTTTAAGTGAGATTCACAAGGCACTTTGACAAAAATGGGGAAAATCAGAACAATGGAATAAGTAATTGCAAACCCAGTCCCAGCCACCTGGCATGAGAGAGATGAAAACATAGAGGACAGTCAGGAACCCGGGAATAAGTGTAGGTGTAGCCACTTCATTGCAACAGGAGAATGCAGCACTTCCCTCAAGCATGGTAATTGCATAATGTATAGACCAGTTTCCAGACAGTTTCAAGATAATCTAAAGAGATCTCAGTGTAAACGATGGACAGCAGCTTTAAGATCATTTATTTGCATCAACGTATAGGTCTGGAAATAACGTATCACTGGAGGACAAAACCAAACCATACATGCCTGTAATCTCTTTTTGTCAATAAGCAAGACAGAGAGATTTACAAGCAGGAAGGAAAGCCTTGTTGAGTTCAGACAGCAGTTTCCTGCCTGCATTACTTCAGCCTGATGCTATTTCAATTTCAGTCTATTGTGAACTGTGATTTGTGTTTTCCCTGTTCAAAAAGGCAAAAGCTCAAGTTTTTCAGACTATATTCATCACAAAGCAGTGCCAGAGAGCATCATGGTAAACTGGCATATCTCAATTTTAGTTTCAGAGGTCTGCTGAATGCTGAAAGATGCACATCTCATGCTGAGGGTAGAAGGAGGCTTATGGTCCACTCAGCCTACCAGAATAAAGTCTAGTTGCTGCTGCAGCAAGAGTGGTTCTTAAACCAGCGGTCACTACCCTAGCTAAACTATTTTCACAATTTGTGTGCTTAGAAACATTCTCCATATGAATATTGACAAATCTTAACAATGCAGTGAGTGGTAATGTTGAACTTGCTGTATGTTTTCCCGCTTGTTTTAGGCAGAGGAAGATTTCCCCCAATCATTTTTACCCTCCAAACTTCAGTATCTCTTATTTTTACCACTTTAGCATTGGGAAAGTTTTCTTCAGAGTTTTTTTTAATCAGAAAAAAAGAAGTATAATGTAACTAGACAGTGAGTTAGAAGCAAATGAAACCTCTATAGTGAGATGCATTAGCCATGTAAAATGCAGCTCGCCGTACAACATTGTTTAATGTTCTGTTTGAAAGACTTTTTTCTCATTAATACTTTAAAGTAATGAAAAAGGTGGGCAATTTACAAAACAGTAAATCCCTTAGCAGGATCTGAATCCACTTATGTTTTCTTTATTGCAGAATAGGTAAGATAAAACCAAAAATAGGATGCTGATAAAAAATAAGAATGATAATGTGCCCTAAATAGAGTTTGTTGGAAAACATCCATACACTTTTGAGGATTTCCTGGCTTTTGGCTGTATGTATTTATTCAATGCATAGAAGATGATATTTCATTACAAATGCCAACAATTCTATGTTATCCATTATGCAGTGCATAACTTAAATAATAAAATCTATTTTCACACAGAGATTTAAATTACAACAGTCTGGACGAGTTCCCCACTGCTATCAGGACACTAACAAACCTAAAGGAACTGTAAGTACAGAGCTTATATTAGGAAGGAGGATGTTTTGTCTAGTATGTGATTATTTTTTTTGAAGCTGGTGATTTTATCAGTAATCCTTAAAAACTGATATCCTAGGAAAAACTAATAAACATGCCAACATGCATAAAAGATTGTTTTCAACATTCAGTTTAGAGCATTCAAGTTCTGACAACTTCTATACTGCCTTGTGCAGTGTTTTTTTTCCAGAAACTTCATCCTTGGAATACCATAAATAGTAAAAACAATTAATTCACTTTGAGTCCCAAACACAACAGTTGGATTTTGCAGACAATCCAATATATGACAGTCTTCTAATCTAAGAGGAACAAGGCATAGTGCCCTTATTAGTCCATCAGTTTTAAATGTCTTTACCTTCTTCCCTCCACACACACACACCCCCCACAAGCCCCCATTAAATTAAAGCAGTTTCAATACAAATAGTCCATAGTAATGCTGTAAATAAAACACTTCTGGATACACAGACATAGTTTGCATTTAAAAAAATCAACAACGAAAAGAAACCAGCCAAGTTTATTGTAAGAAACAGCTGAATTATAAAAAAATTAATTAAATTCTATTCAAACATCACACACAATGTACACATCAGTGTGTATGTTCAGAATTCTTTCCATTTAAATTATTTACCATGGTACCATCACCATAGATTTTGGGGGAAAAAAAAGGACATTGTATACTAGCTGGACATGGTTGTACTCCTGATACATCACAAACTAATCTTATAGCCGCTTTAAGTAGCTACCTGGGATTTTTTCCAAAGCAAGGATCCCCAGGCAGTGTTGACTCCAGCTCAGCACCTCCAGTGCTGGCAGAGTGCGGCTCTGGAGGAGGGTGTGGGGCTATGAGTTTCTCAGTCCACCTGTTCTCAGCTGCTGTTCTGTCATCTGTCAGCTACAATAATTGGTATGAAATGCAGTGGCCTCAAAGGATTGACTTTTTGCTGACCTCTGGAGTCAGTAGCCAAACATGGATAATCCAGATTTGCTGTAAATGAACCTTGCCCAGTCCAGCAAAGTGCCTGATATGCTTGAGATTACTTACTGGACCTCGCAGGACTTCACCTCTAAGTATCAAACTTGCTGTTTCAGATAAGATCTGAGGTGCAAGAAATCTGTGGAGTGTGAATTTGCAACCTGACACCCCAAAGCTAGCACAGACCATGAGACTGTGTGCTTCAGTGCTTTGTTTGGGCCTGGAAGTTGATCTTACAAGCACAAGGAGTCTCCCTCGTGTCTCCCATGTTGTGCATGCCCTGCTGTTCTCACCCAGGTGGGAGCCCAGGCCCACGGAGGTTCCACCTGAGTAAGGGTATTTCTGGGTGGGACGTCATTTCTCTCTCAGAATTTGTGCCTGGGCTGAAAACAACAGACTATGGCTTTTTGTGTACAGCTTGGAGGAGCCCAAGGCAGCCAGTCAGAGCTGGAGATCTACTGGCAAGTGGCCAGCAAGTCCAGGCCATATCTGTTTGATGCTACAGAGATACCGTTGTCCCAAATGCTCTGCACTTCAAGGAGGAAGTGTAGTAGTTATCTCTCCGAAGAAAGGGGTATAGCTGTTAGCCAAAGTTAATGCATGCGTTACGTTTTCCAGACTGGATTCTGTCTGGATTTTTCCCAGTGTTGGCCTTATTATAGTCTTTTTACTCAGGGATGCAGATAGATGTTACTGCTTTTTTGCTCAGTATGTGAACTGACAGGCTATGAAGTGCCTTCAGTTCAGACAGGGTGTATGGCTTGGGTACGGTGCCCCAGGACACAGGCTGCATCTGTGAGTATTCACTCTTCTGACCAACTCTGAAGTGCTTCAGTCAGGTTTTTCTGTGCATAAATGCACTGGAGTCTGCTTTTCTGCCATGCAAGGAATTCCATTCAACACAGACACAGAACTATTCTGTTTACTGGTTCTAGATTAAATGGGAACCTGATGTTGCTTATAGTCTGCATCTGCATGGATGCAGTTTTTGTTGCATGCAAAAGAACTAGGGACTTAGGGCCTTGCTGTGTAGCTCATCAACGGTAGCGCAATGCCTGAACAAGTAAAACCCGTAATGTGGACTTGGTCAAGTAATGGCCAAGTATACTTGCATCAGTGAACAATTCGAGGCCATCTAAATGCATAAATTTAAGCTGGGAAGCCTTTTTCATACCCGAATGAACTAATGGGAGTTTCCCACACAAATCATCATTGTTCTTTTGAAATCTTAGTTGCTTCTTTTGTTTTTCACAATGGAGAATTACTCATATGAATAAAATCCAGTAATTAATGATGAGACAAGGATTTGGCCCTCTATCCAGCAAGCACAACTACACCGGATAGTTTGTTCATGTCCACATTTAAAATATTTCAACAAAAAGGTCGTTGTGGGAGGCTCAACGTATTAAAATATCATGTATAAAATTATGTACTTGACAAACTTGTTCAATACATTATTATCCCAGCCAAATAAATAGTTGCAGTTTAACTGGTACAGGGGGAAATATATATACTATTTTATTGTAATTTATTTAATCATTAACATTTAATGATTAATTTTATTACTTCACATGTGTGTATGCATTTATATTAAATCCATATACATACACACATATATTCATAGATACCTGACATACAGCTACAAAGCAGTTTCCTACTGAGGGCATCTGAATTTTAATATGCCATTTTGCAGTTTACTTCATCTGAATGGTTTTATTCATTTAGAAAAGTGCAGAATTCCAGCTATTTTGATGCTTTGCTTTTCTTTTGCTTTTTTCGGTTCTATCTTATTCCAGAAAACAAAGACATACCTTTACATACAGACACCTTTCTTATTACCAAAAAATATAAAATGCTGTGCCTTGTGAATATGGATTGTGCCTTCACTGTTTTTTTCTTACTGTGTAAACCATTTTTCCTTTTGTAGGGGATTTCATAGCAATAACATCAAGTCAATACCTGAGCGTGCATTTGTGGGTAATCCATCACTTATTACAATGTAAGTGATAAGAGTCCTTCAATGAGTCTTCGTACTAGAGAATGTGGAACTAAGATTGTGTTTGTGGCTAACTGTCAAACAGTTCTTCTTGTGAGCTTAGTATGAAGCACAACAATATAGAGCCAAACAAGCTTATATGTTTCAACTTCACGGAAAGAATGGCAGTTTGCATGTCCTGTTTAAGGGAAGCGAGTAGTGGCCTCTGGCCTTTGACCCTTTATTTTAACTATTTCTACAAAGTCTCTTAGCATTACCAGCAATACCGAAGCTAGCAAAGACTACGGTTGATGGATTCCAGTCCGAGTTCCCGTTGTCTTACATGAGAATGCATTTAATGGGCAAACCTCAAAATAAGAAATTGTAAAATAAATTTAAGAAAAATAGTGACTCATCTTGAGCAATATTATTCTATGTGCAAAAACAGCATGACTTGAGAAGTGCAAGGGAACCGATTCTGAGTAGATGAAGTTCTGACCTCCACCTGGTAACCTTAAACTTGTCTGAGGTCATTACAAAATTATTCATATTTGGATTTCTATCTTGGCAAACCTGGGAGGAAGAGGAAGTATTTTGTTGATTGCTTCTGGCTTTAAAACCAAGAAAACAATGATTACTTGAGTACTCAAAATGTGAAATGGATGGGTATAGATTAGTGGGTGAGAAAAGCCCAGAGGTGCACCTCTGCTACAACCAGTCTGTGATTCATCATAGAGAGTTTACTCACTTGCTTATGGTATAATCATGTAATATATTAAGAATCTTTTAAAGTATTTTTCATAAAATGCCTTTTTATCCTCTTGTTGCAGACATTTTTATGATAACCCTATCCAGCTTGTTGGAAAATCTGCTTTTCAACACTTACCAGAACTCAGAACTCTGTATGTGTTTAGTTTTTTTAATTAAATTATTTAATTATTTTTTATATATTGCAATATTAGAGTTGTCCCATGCTTCCCTCACCACGGTTGTATTGAAGTAATGTTTTTAAATTCTAGGACTTTAAATGGTGCTTCACAGATAACAGAGTTTCCTGATCTGACAGGGACTACAAGTCTGGAGAGTTTGTAAGTCCTAGAGAAGTATTTTTGCTTTGTTTTATTTTTTTGGCTACTGTCTCATTCTAAAGAATGTCCTAAAAACATATAATTGGTTTGTAATCTTTAAAAAGTAATGTTTTTAATCTTCTTTCTTTTTAATTAATACTTTCAACAGGACACTCACAGGAGCACAGATCACCTCTCTCCCCAAGTCAGCTTGTGACCAGTTACCTAATCTTCAAGTGCTGTAAGTTTCAGTAAGATTATTAACATTACATTATTGCAAGAGATTAATGGACAAATGAAGTCATTATGATTTCAAAATTACCCAGTTACTGCTATTTCTGTGTATCATGTTACTTCTTAGGAATTCAGCTCAGGGAGCAGGCCCCTGTGTTACTCAAAAAGTTCATAACCCGCTTACCAGTCAGGATTTCCCATATGTTGCTCAAGAAGATAATTACATTGCTTATTTTTAGGAAAGGTAAAACGGTGCTTGATTTTGTTTAAAAAAACCAACAGAACTACCTTATTTTCATTCATTGTCTCTCTTACAGTAGTCTGGGTTTTTTCCTCACTGAGGCAGATAATTCAGTGATGTGAATGGAAAATATAACTAAGGCGTGCAATTTTGCGTCCTTGTTATGCTCCTCTTTTAGTTTCTTTTTCAGACATAAGTAGCTGACTGAAATTTTAATAGACTGTTGCTTGGCATAGTTGGGGCATAGTTTTTATACTAAACATCCAATATTATTTTAGCTTGGAAATTTCCTTGAGTTTGCTTAATCACTAACGAAAGCAATCATTGTGTCCACATCTTTGAGAATGAGCCAACAGCACTTTCCTCTATGTATTACCTCACTAGGAATTTATTTGGTATTAGTTCTCTGGCCAACATAGAAATAGCAGTAATTATAACACGATCTTTGAATACCAGCCTGGATGTCATGAACATTCCCAGAAAAAATTAAGTTTTAGTTGATGGACTCACTATAACCATTTCCAGAATGATAAGACAGAAACAGAGTTTGTTGCCAGAAGAAAGTTTGCACACAGACTTACGTTTAGAAATGTCCTGTATTACTCAAAAACAATGAAGAATCTCAAAACAGAAGGCAAATAAATGCTATAGTAATTAATAACTAGTACAATCCAGAGCAGGACCGTCCATTGGAAATTCACAATTTTTATTTGTGAGTATCACTGTGTATATTAGAGCTGATACTTAAAAGGCGGGGCGGAACCAATTTAACAGCAATTTTGTGTACTCAGAGTTGGTCTTTGCCCATTCCCATCAGATTGGAATGAGCCTGCCAAGCCCACATTCAGGTTTGCACGTTAATTTTGGCTGTGCCATGAAACATAAAAATGTGCTGTACCCCAGAGACTGCGATCTTGAAGGGGCTTCCTGCTTCAGATACATGCACAAACACTACAAGCACGAACACTACTCTGAAAGACAGTGTGTGCATCCTACCTAGCCACCAATACTTTCAATGTGGATTAAAGTACACAAAAGCACACCTGCATTGTAAAGGTGCATGTGAGAACATGGTCCCAGCAGTCCTTGAGAGAGTAGCCTCAGCATAGTTAAGTGTGCACCTCAACACAGAAACCAAAACCACTTGTATTAACAAAGTGGGAAAAAAATTCTTAAAAATAAACACGTAAAATTCTTCTTGGAGCTCTAACAGAAACTGAGGGGAGAAGGGATTTGGGTTTGTTGGGGTTTTTTTTAACATGTGTGAAGAGGGAGTCTCAGTATGTACAAAATTCGAGCTGATAACATACTTT
This sequence comes from Bucorvus abyssinicus, assembly GCA_009769605.1. NCBI lineage: Eukaryota > Metazoa > Chordata > Aves > Bucerotiformes > Bucorvidae > Bucorvus > Bucorvus abyssinicus. The sequence continues at coordinate 39,368,041 of CM020025.1, forward strand.
TAAGATGACCTAAGTCACAAATCTCTGCCTGACAGAATAGCCACAGTCCGTCAGACATACCAAACACCTTTTACCTTGGCCCAAAAGCCTCCAGATCACTTGAATTCTCCTCTGTCATGTCTGATTTGGACCACAGAGTACCTGTGAAAAATACAAAAACAGAGGCCATAATCTTCCCCGCTGTAACAATGTATATATATAGAGAGAGAGAGGTAGTAGCCTTTACACAGAGTGGAAGACCCTAAAAACACACGTGGTCATTACTTGCACCACTTTCACAAATCAAATGTAGTATAGGACCCTGTTGGAATAAGAACAGTGAAAATAAAATTTTACTAAGGTGATAAATGGGTGGAGTTGCACCAGTTTTAAAGAATTTGAAACAGGAATGAAAAGAGATTACTCTTTTATATGATAAGATTGGATAACTGTGAAAAAGGACATTTTTCCTAATTATAGGCATAGGCTTTTTTTCTATATCCTTTTCACTAGCAAATTTCCCATTCAGTTTTCCCTGAGCAACATGTATATATAGGATGAGACTGTTGGGTGCTGTTGGGTAGTGGGGGTGGGTGTTTGGTTCCATTTTTTTTCCCCTCCAGTTTCTGCAAATTGCCTGGGCTTGGTTTTGATTAGTTATATTATACTATAAATCAGTCCAGATGTTTCAGTTATTCTGTAATTTGTTGAGTTTTGGCTCAAGTCTTTTTAAAGCTTTTTTCCTCCCATGTACTGATTGATTTCAAAGCTAGTTCCAAATTTTTTTTAACTATTTCCCTGAGTTGTAAGATGTAACAGTCTAAGGATCAGAGGCAATAGTGCTTAATTAAAAGTTTAGAACAGAAAGCTGATTACAGTCCATTGTGATTATTACCAGAAAAATACAGGATCTTCTCTGAAAAAATAGGAGTATATATACTTAGGAAATTATTTTAAATGGCTTAAATATTTGTCAGAATTGAAACATGATGAATATGAAGTCTGTGATGTAAATCCAATATTCCCTATGAGCAGATGGCCAATACCGTTACTGTAAAACACTCAGCAGAAGTCTACAATTCAGGCAGGAAATCTTCAGACAATGCAAGGAATTTGCAAACATAGGATATGGAGTTAATACATCTTGCCTTTTCCCCTCCTCTCTCCTCCTCAGTTAGAAGTCAAAATCTGACAGATGAGAGATGATAAGTAAGTTTGCACATTTCTATTCTTCTCTGAGTGTGGATAAAAACATGTTCTTTTAAATTGAGCATGAAGGAAGACAATGAAAGTTCTTTTTCTTTTAACATTACTTTGATGTTAATCTTTTCTTGTCTTGTGTATTACAGGGATCTGTCGTATAACCTGCTGGAAGATTTACCCTGTTTTACTGCATGTAAAAAACTCCAAAAAATGTAAGCATCAAACTATCCTAAAAAGCCTAAGAAGAAGCATCTATGTACAAATGTGTTTGAGCATCATTAACTTGGTTATTGCTGGCCGGTTTGACATATCCCAAATACATGCCCTTACACTGTACTGAAGTGGATTGTAAACACAATCTAACACACCCCAAAGTGTCCTCCAGATGCCTTTGAAACTGAGGAGATTCTTATTGCTATTTCAGTGACTTGCATCACAATGAAATCAGTGAAATCAAAGCAGACACATTTCGGCAACTGGCTGCTCTTCGGTCTCTGTGAGTACAGCCCTAACAGCTATTCACCCAGATTCTCAAAAACATGGGGTATATACTCTCTATATGCCCCAAAACATATCCTTGTTTCTGTTTTTCCTCACTTTGATCATTCACCCATTAGGTCATAACTGTGAAAGGAGAACAAACATTGTGAAGTTTAGCATCTGCAGCAATGAATTCAAAGATGTAAACTTAGAGCTATAAAAGCTGTTATTTCTAAATATTTCTGATGGAGGTGGAGAGAGATACTGAGCCAGAGTTGGTATGTTGACAGGTTCATGTAATAATCAGCTCTAGAGAGCATGAAATCTTTTTATAGAGAAGAGTATCTTAAGAAATAGAGTCCAGTCATGTGCAACTTCCTAGGTTTCACACGGATAGATGTGCTAACATTACTCATGGTTCTAAGTTTTTCAGGATCAAGCCCATACCTTTTTTTAAGAGTTGTTTTCAGTCCTTTTGATTTTTCAGGGGTGGTGAAGATTGAGATTAGGAAGGTAAGCCTATCGACAGTGGATTTGCTGTTCTTAGTCACATCATGAGGATCTTTTAGAAGTCCATATACCGCACCCTTCTTTCTGCTGCCTTGGAAGCTGTGAAGCAGACTGAAAATAACTGCCTTAGACTGTAGAAGGCATTAAGATGTTTTAAGAGCCATTTTAATAACTAACACCATTAACTGACTAACATAATTTAAAAATGAAAAAAAAGATTCTGCACTATGAGGTATGCTGAAGCTTATTGAAAATACTTGCATGTAATTAATACCTTTTTTATATTTAGGCCTCCTTATCAAGTGTATGAAAACTTCTATATTCACTCAGTGGGTATGTAATTTTCCACTCACTTTTCTTGTAGGGATTTAGCTTGGAACAAAATTAAAATTATTCACCCCAATGCCTTCTCCTCTTTACCATCTCTGATCAAACTGTAAGTATTTGTGTATTTTTTACATTCAAATTTTCACATTTTTCTTGCAAGAGCATACAAAAATTTGGTAGCTTGGTGCCCCAGCAGAAATTGAGGATTTTTCTATTCTAATATTTTGGTTTGTTGAATGCACATCTAAATTCCTGCTTTCTTGTACTTCACCAATTCCCATAGGTGTTGTGGCAAAGCTATGTATTACAGTGTGTGTAATCAGAGTGATTTGGAGTCCATGAAGACTATCACTGTGTTTTCCTTCCCTTCAATCAATTTGTTAGCAGTTTAGCCTCTTGTAGGAGGGGGGAATATTTCCTGCTAGTTGTGTTTCCAGATTAAGGAATTGGATTGAAAACTAAATAAGAAACATTTTCCAGTACTCATCTTCATTTAATCATTCCCCATTTGATGGAATAGTTTTTCTTCTTTAGCAAGTTCATCCAGAGTAGTTAGTGGTCAAAACATCAGCAGCCCATTTTGCAGGCCTTGTTCACACACACTTCTCAGTCCTTACTAACTTTTTCCTATTTCTCACTTCACTGTAATGCCTTTTTAAGGTGAATCCCTGAGGCATTGGGTGTTTGGGGAAAATGTGAAAGAAAAATCCTCTGGAGTCATCCTGCTGTATGGTTGTCACAAAGGTACTCTGCTGGGCATTTGCTCGCAGATAATCCTGTAGCTGCTGGGAGGCCTAAATTTGGAAAGGCGTATTCATTTCTGTCGAAGTGCAAAGACTCCCTTCTGAACGGTGCACTGTCCATAAAAACAATATTGGCTATGACATCTCTTTTGGGGCCCTCCTCAGAACTTTGTGAGGTGAGCATTAAATTGTAGCTTTTGTCAATAGCACAGAACGGTCAGAGAGGGTTAAAGAAAAAAGCCCTTTAATACACACACAGAGTAACACACTGTACCAGTGTTTCCTGAAATGCTAGTCTCTAGCCCTGCTCTGACTGAAGTCAGTGGTCATTTTTACCTTTGCAGTAGGACGAGAATTTCACATTTTGGTATTTAACTATCTTGTGAGCAAGACAACACACCAAACCAGATAGGCAGAAGACCAGGCCATCAACATACTTTATTTTATGTCTAGCCTTTAGATTTCAGTAGATAGTCCAAGAGACAGGAACTTTGCTTTTCAGCCTTGGGCATAAAAGCATTTCAATAGCATCAGACTCTCCTTCTTCCTCCTTCTTGACTGTTGACCATCTTAAGTATTGCAGTGTAGGTAATTGTGAAGGGAACTGAAAAGGCTCATAGAATAATTGGGGCAGGGAGAAGCAGAGAACAGAATACCTCTGAACTTACCCCTCTGATTACTTTTCCATATCTCTTTGATCACTGACACTTTTTCATTCACCTGTTTTACTTTTCCCAAGTTACAAATACGTGCTCATCTGTGCTGTCTTCCCTCAGCTCCTCAGATGAACCTCAGCTTAGAACTGTCACCTTCACGTGCTCCAGCCCAGACCTTTCCTACCCTGAAACACACGTCTTCCCTGTACATCTGCTCCCTGTAGAGCTTTCAGGGCAGCTGTGCCCTCTAGCATCCCTCTGAATCTTTTAAACTGTGAGAAGCTGTTCTTGTACTGTCTCCTTTTAACTCAAACAACATATTGAACAGATTTAAAGTTCATCTGCTATTCTCAAAACTGGCACTATGAATGTTTGGAGTAAAAATTTGGCACTTAGCTAACTACTGGATATTGCTGTCAGCTTTCTGCTAGACACATAGGTGCATACTCCTGAGTGATGCTGCAGCTTTGCTCTGCTGACTGGGACTGGGGCGTGTGTTTAATGCAGTCATTTTTGACTGAGTTAGAAAAGTCTAACCTGTTTTTCCAGTGTGACACTTCTAGTCCTGAAGAAAAAAAATTGAAAACACATAAGCTGATTTTTATTATTTGCTGTTATGCAGGGATGTGTCATCCAACCTTTTGTCCTCTTTTCCTGTGACGGGGCTACATGGTTTAACTCATTTAAAATTAACAGGAAATCATGCCCTACAAAGTTTGATATCATCTGAAAGTTTTCCAGAACTCAAGTGAGTATATCATGAAAACTAATAAGCCACATTTTTGTTCATGTGCAATGGAAGGTGTGTCAGTGTGTAATGCATGTTACTTCGTATTGTCAGCCTTTGATCTGTGCTATTAGAACTAAAGCAAATATGATAAAAATTATAGACTTCTTTTATTGTGTTCACTTTTAACTGAAGAAACTATGAAGGGTTTTGAAATATTAACCCCAGTACTTGCTTAATATGAGCCACATCTGCTTCCTGGTGATACGCCTCAAAAGCTGTTAAAACAGTATTGCTAGCAGCTTAGTGATATGTCCTTCTACTGGATTGTGCTTACAGAACTTCCATTATATTTAATGAGAACACAGAAAATCTCAAGGGAAGAATATACTCCTGAAATTCCAAAATATTTGACCTCTTTTGTTTGAACATGTTTTTTTATGTAATCTTTTGATTAAGTTACAGATAATACTTCACCATTATTACTAAAACATTTTGATGCTTGTAATTGCTGTTGGATGCTTTGTGACACAGGAAGGAAATGTTCTTTAGAGATCATTTGCAGCTCTGCAAGTCACTGTATCACATTGAAGAGTTTTGCCTCTGACTTCAGGGTACTTGGGAGTGTCTCCCAACTCTTCCTTGATTTTTCTATTTTAATTAGAGTATGCCAAGTGCAATATATATTTTTTTCCATGTTTTACTGTATAAGGTTTGATAACATAAAATTTGAAACAATTACACAGTGTGCGCAAAGTTACAGAATCACAGAACTGTTGAGGCTGGAAGGGACCTCTGGAGGTCATCTTGTCCAACCACCGCTGCTCAAGCAGGGTTGCCTGGAGCCAGTTGCCTAGGACCAGACAGTTTTTTAATATTTCCAAGGATGGAGACTCCATCCTTATGTCTTCACTAGATTTGCATTTTGCACTGGAAGAGTCCCATGAATCTGAGCAAGCAAACAACTGAAGGAGACGTTACCACTAATGAAAAGGACTGCAGTGTTTGGAGTTATCAATAAGGGAGTCATGGGTAGAAGTGCAAAGCTGATTAAACCTCTGCATACAGCGCTGGAGGGATCCACACTAGAATATTTCTACAATGGCATGTTAATATAAACTGAGAGAACTGCAAAAAATGTTTCCAAAGTTAGGAAACAATACCATAAAAGTCTTAGTAAACCAAATATTTTTAGTTTGTCACAGAGGAGATGGGCAGTGACTTCATCACTTTATATTTACTTTATATTTACTTTATTTATTTACTTTATAACATAAACATTCAAAGCACTAGAGGCCTGACACCTCTCTTACACCTCTAGTGACCTTGAGATGGGTCTCAGAGGTCAAGAAGAAAGTACCATAAGAAATCATGAATGGCTGAGGCTGAGCTTCTGCCATAGTTTTTCTTCCCTCACTGACTTTGCCCACATGTTGAGGCAGGTGACAATTCTAAAATATCTGAAGGTTCTTTAAAAGAATCTAAACACAAGAAAATGGATTACTCCAATCTAGCAAATATATAGTGATGTATATACCATGGCCTAGAGGCATAAGAGGTGTGGCAGTAGTCCTAAAATAGTCCACTATTCAACTGAAATATGTACAACTAAGATTTTTTAATTCTTCTATCGAAATTACACTTTGTGTGATGTTTCCACCAGTAAAATTATGTACATTGCTCAAATGCAACTACAGTGTATTTAGTCTAGGTGAGTAGTTAACAAGAATGTGTCAGGCAGTAGCGTAAGTCTTTAAAAAATAAGGTATAAAAAGTATGTTTAATTTATCTAGAGTTGATTAACATCAAAATTATAAATTATATCCAGTTAGGAGAGAATGAGGTTAAAAGCTGACCTGGAGTTTGCAGGAATTTTACCATAAATCAAAATGAGGGCAGGACTTAACACATGATCACTGCACAATGTGTGAAGCACCAAACTTGAACAGAGAACTAAAACAACGAAATTTCACCCTTTGTAATTATTTGAACTAGACACTGGTTACAACATTAAAGACAAATTCCTGTATAAAAGCTTCCTGCTCATCTGAATAGGTCATTGCTGTTCAATACCCAAACACATCAAAGAGCTGAGCATCCTCTGCCCCACCTTCAGCAACAGTAGAAGAACGCTCCCCAGAGCTGTGCCCAGCCTGCTATGGCAAGTTTTGAGGTAGTAAAGTCCTGCTGCCAGCCACTCCTTCCTTCTTTATCTGATGCTTTGATTCAGAGCTGTAAAGAAGTCAGGGATTTGCTCCATTCATCATAACTGTGCCTTTCCATTCACCATCATCCCCACACCTTTATGAGGTGGAAAAGGACCTTGTGTTCTCTGCTGCTTAATCTAAAAACAGAAAAAAAAAGAGGCATTCCTTGCTGCAGGAAAAAAATTATCAAGGATACAGATATCATCAGTAAGATAAGCAGTACATAAAAATAAATTCAGCCAGTGTTTCTGAAAGACCTTAATTTGACAAAGTCCAGATCTAATCACCCACATCAAATAAGCACCAGCCATAGAAAGGGCTGCTTCCAGCACCGAATAGCTGAAAGTTGCTTCCCGTTTGTTTTTTTTTTTTTTCAGTTAAACATAGTTTTTCAGGAAAGAAATCCCTCTGTCACCAAGAAGAGCGGAGAGTAATTTCTCTGCATTGCAAAGTATGTTTTGTCCTCTGTGTTCTCGGTCCCAGTCAATCTGTGCAATTGTGCTTTGCACACAGATTCAGGAGCATTTACCAATTTGAGGCCTATATGTATATCCTAGCAACCCAGGGGAAAAAGGAAAAAAGAAAAGAAAAAAAACAACTGTGCAGGTGTAAGAAAGGATGGTAGAAAGACCTACAGAGGGGATAAGAAATGGGAGCCTTGTTCTTTAAAGATAATTTAAAAGCAGTGGGTATTTTTGGCTACTTCATTGAAGTGGTGGGCCAGTACAATGAGAGAGGTCCAAATTTCTAGTGTATGACAGGGCAGCAGGATGGTAGAAGCACCACAGCATCTGGAAATGTCTCATTATTAGGCACACAGAGCTGTTTGAATAACCAGAGAATACATTTCTGTCAGTCCCTTAAGTCTAAAATATCCACTAGCTGCTCATTTCCCCAACTGTATCAAGAGGTAATTTTCTTATTTTAAAAGATGGCACACACAGAAATTAGTTAGAACTTAAATCTGCTCGCATGAGGTTGCTTGATAGTTAGATTTGGTTATTCTGTACTTTTAATGGAGTTCCTTAAAAATACCTTATGTGCCTTTTTTTATTGTGTAGAAGGGTACAGGTTATTGTTGCTAATGACTAACAGAAATGAAGTATATTGAATCTAAATGCCCCAAAATGCACTAATTTAAAAAGCACTTTAGAGCTTAGGGTTCTGTTAGTTCCTCTTTGTACCAGCCTTTTGGCTAGCACACAAGTTGTAAGTGCCCTTGGCACTGGGCCTGATTCAGACTGATTTCTTTGCAGATTTCTCAAGGGGTTAGAGGTTGCTTGAAACACTCATTATGTTAATTTACATGATTAACCTGTTGAAAGTAATCTGATAGGAGGATCTAGTTATATTTTATTCCTTTTAGGTTAAATCAGAATAATTTCTATTCACCTCTTTAGTTTTGCGTTAGTTTTTTTTTTGGGGGGAGGCTTTTGGAATTAAGGTGAGTTGTTAGGTTTTACTATGTATTATTGGCAAACGGGAAATTAATTATCTCTGCTTCCAAATCATAAAATGTATCTAAGGAATAGAAGAAGTAGTCTATAGAACTTGAATATATGTGGTTCTTCAATGCTACCCCAGAATTTGCACATACCCAAAGGAATTCAATTCAAGAATGAATTGAAGAATTGAGCAATTTTCTGACAAAAGAAACCCCCAAAATCATTAAAACTCAACTCACCTATACTCAGTTATGTGTTAGGAATAACAATGATCTAAAAAGAGTTAGGAATGAGCATCCAGTGTCCTGCAATGACCATGTTCATTTCTAAGACAATTAATAAAGTAAAACCTTTCCTTCAGTGACATCTGTTTTCACACACCGTGCCTTTCTGATTCATTCATCTGTTGGTTTAGAACATTCCTTTCTTGATCTCCTTTTGGCATCTTACTGTGAAGAGTTGGGCATGGTAAGAGGTGGATAAAGTTTGAATTCCAAAAGATCTCCTTCCAAAACTGGAGAAATTCCATTTGGCAAGTTATGTTTTGGTCTTGCATGTTAGGCAGGTAGATGCAGTTGTGATCTTTGGATCAGTTTTTTTAAAGTAAACCATTAAGAAAGTAACATGGATAAACTGTTGAGCTACACTGTAAAATCATTCTAAATCATAAAATGGAAATACAGCTCTAAGAGAAACATTCACCCAACAGAAAGGCGCACATTTCTCCCACTTTCATATCACCTGTGAAAATGCGTAAGAAAACTTCATTACGCCTTTACTAAAATTAGCCTAGAAATCATCTACATTTCTGATGTGGGATTTTATTTGTCAGGCCTCAGTTTGTATTTTCCTGTCTGATTTTTACCCCTAGATATTATTACTTCCAGTTCACAAGTTTCTTTGTGCTAACAGTAGAGGAGCAGTACAATCCAGTAACTCTAGTGGTAAACCAGTATCATGGCAGGCTTCCTTATTCTTCTACAGGGTCATGGAAATGCCTTATGCTTATCAGTGCTGTGCCTTTGGAGCTTGTGAGAGCCACTACAAAATCTCCAGCCAGTGGAACAAAGATGAGAATAGCAGCATTGACGATTTTCACAGGAAGGATGCTGGGTTGTTACAAATTCAAGGTAATCATCATCTTTGGCTTTTAAATCTACCTGAAGGCTGTGAGCAGCCTGAGATGTTAAACAAATCCAATACACTTTTACAGTCACAGAGGCAGCCTCTACCCTTCTCTTGCCCGATAATGTTATCCAAGCATTGCTATGCTTAACAAACTCATTTTTTCAGGTCTGCCTTTCAAAAATCTCACTCAATCATCTTTCTGTCCAAATAATGACTATAATAATGTGGAAAGTGAAATCTTCCCTTTATATGAAAGTCAGGGAAGTGGTGCTGGTATGTAACCTCATGCAAGAGCAGGCCAGCAAAGATACAGCTTTTTGCCAGCCTTGGAAGCAGCAACTCATCCTTCACTCTCATGCTGTCCACATGGTTCAGGCTGAGTCACAGAGCTTATGTGTCTACTTTGGCATAACTGCCAATATTTTTTTCCCAGCCATTCCTGGAGGGGTGCATCTGCTCTCCAGGACAAGAAGACTACTGTATTTTTCTCCCCCTTCAGCACAACCTGTGACATAGGTGCACACATACATGTTACACCGTCCTGCTGCTTTCTGTGCTATCTCCATTCCTGCAAACTAGTCTCAGAATTCAGGGCTAGCCCCAGCAAGAACAGTGTCAAGAATACATAGTAGAGCGATGACATAAGAAACATAGGAGACACTGGGTTAATTATTAGTAGCCATGCACAACAGCAGAACAACAGCAACTCCTTTCTAGGCAGTCGTCACACTGAAAATTAGGTAATAGAGAATGTACCTGTAAGTGGCTATTTTCAGAGAAGTGACAGTGCCAACTTTTTTAATAATCCTGAGTACAGTAATTCAAAACCAAGTAGGCATACATCTGCTTCTGCTCACAGTTTGGCAGGCTAAGGGGCAAGACCAGGCCTTAAACACCGCAGACGTTTTTGCAATTTGTACTAAAAGAAGTTTTCCTGAAAATTGAAGTTTCAAATCTGGACATTTTCTCCACCACAGATGAGCGTGACTTTGAAGATTTTTTTCTTGAATTTGAAGAGGATTTGAAAGCTCATCATTCAGTGCAATGCTCACCTTCTCCAGGTATGAAACTGCCAGACAGATAGGAATCCAAGCACAGTATTAGCAGATATTCTAGATGCAGAATAAACTCTGAATCTGACACTAGTACAGTAACATGATGTTTTGCAATAATTTGATGAGATGAATATGCATTGCACAATAATATAAAATTTTGCATTGAAGTCCAGAAAAATATTCGGCTACTAAATTCATCTGAGTATAACAAATGTTTTACCCAGTCCTGAAGCAGACCCTCACTCTCTGCTACTTTTCACAGTGATTGATCCCGTTATCAGGAGAATGAGGGAGGAAAGACTCTGTCCTTTGCAAAGCTGAAGTAATTCTTCTGAACTTCACTCAGTTATTTTACACTTGAGCTTCTTGAACAACACAGAGTTTAGTTCAATGTCTAGGAAATGCCAAACAGTACTGTACTGATGTACCCAGTCCATCACAAAGGACCCCCAGCACTGTAATTTTCTTTATAGAATACTGCATCCTTGGCTTCACACCGTGGTAGAAAGGAAAAAGAAATACATTGATTGAATTGCAAAGCTATGGGCCATAAATTCCACTGAAAGTTTCCTTTAAGGCAAGGAAAGAAACATGTCTTCAGAAGGTGGCTTCTAGCACTAACAGCCGTGGTCATAAGTGTTGCTTGCTTGATTCAGCAACATTTTGCCTAGCCATTCTTTCATTGTGAAACATGAACAGAAAATCCCAAGTGACAACTAGTATTTTAGCATTCATTCTAAGCCAAGATTCTTGTTTGTAACATCAAATAATAATAATTTTTTAGAAGTTATGCAAAGAGGATTAGAAAAGGCTGGAAGCCAAAGAATTTAGAACCATTTGATCATTATATATTCTTCTATGGCCTAAATATAACTACTGAGTTCACAAAAATGCCTTCAAAGTTATCACCAGACCCAAGAGAAAATGTAGCTTCCATGCTGATCTTTCAAATTATCTTAGAAAAACTTGCAAAATAACACAATAGATGCTTATGCCTACTTGATGGCAACAGCTGTAGTTATATGGAGAGCATCTCAGCTGTGAGGTGTGTGTCTTTGTGGAGAAGCACAGACCTACTGTGAAAGACTTGCTTTGGGAAAGCATGGCTGGCTCGTACCAAGATAAACAATGTTTCTCAGACATTCAGCTTCAACCACACAGCATATGCACCTCATTTCTATGAGAATACACAGCAGACTTCAATCTTAATGACATGACTTCAGCCACAGGTCATCAGAAGCCCCTCCATAAAGGCAGCATTTCCAAATGTAAAGACAGCCTCAATTTTCTTGGCCTGTGTAATGACACGTTATAAGGTAGCCAAAGCACATCTGTCCATATCCATTACAGAACCACGCTTCACCAGGACTCATTAGCAGTCTGTCCTAGTTTAGTGAGAGGTATCTTTTTCAGCTTTTTTCACACACTGACAAACATCACAGCATTTGATGAAATGACAGACTGGTCATTCGCATTGCGCTTGTACTGCTAGGCACAAAAATAAACACACAGACTGCTTGGGTTGAGGGACAAAGACACGTGTCCACCAGTAATGCAGCATGCAACATGCATTTAGCAGCATGTTATCAAGGTCTCGGATTACTCCAAAGGAAGAGCAAATTTCCAGCTCCCCTTTTGGACTGATATTCACTGCTTGCCTGTGCTGAGAACCTGCAAGAAGCGTGAAATTTAATGTCTTAGAAAGTGCAAAAATTTCTTTTTTTTTTTTTAGTTTACATGAGGTTCCCTTGCCCTTCTTATTTTGTCATTTCAGGTCCCTTCAAACCATGTGACCATCTGTTTGGTAGCTGGCTGATCAGAATTGGAGTGTGGATCATAGTGGGTTTGACCTTTATTTGCAATGCACTGGTGTCTGCTACAGTTTTCAGATCTCCATTGTATATGTCCTCTGTAAAACTTTTGATTGGTTTAATAGCTATTGTAAATGCCTTGATGGGTCTGGCCAGCGGAGTACTGGCTAGCGTGGATGCATCAACTTTTGGAAGCTTTGCTCAGTACGGAGCACGGTGGGAAAGTGGAATTGGTTGCCAAATAACTGGCCTTCTCTCCATTTTTGCTTCAGAGGCTCCCATTTTCCTGCTTACTCTAGCTGCACTTGAACGTGCATTCTCTGTAAAGCACACTACAAAGTTTGAAACAAAGTCCTCCATTGCTAGTGTAAAAATTGCCATTTTCTTCTGCTTTGTGTTGGCACTCATCATTGCAGTGATACCACTCCTCACTGGGAGTGAGTATGGGGTTTCTCCACTTTGTTTACCACTACCATTTGGAGAGCCCACTGCTATGGGCTACATGGTAGCACTGGTATTGCTGAACTCCCTTTGTTTTCTGGTAATGACTATTGCTTATACAAAGCTCTACTGTAGTTTAGAAAAGGGAGAACTAGACAACATTTGGGATTGCTCTATGGTCAAACATATAGCCTTGCTACTTTTTACTAATTGCATCCTTTATTGCCCTGTGGCCTTCTTATCTTTCTCCTCCTTACTAAACCTCACTTTTATCAGCCCAGAAGTGATTAAGTCAATACTGCTAGTGATTGTGCCGCTTCCTGCATGTCTAAACCCACTCCTTTATATATTTTTCAATCCACAATTTAAGGAGGACTTGGGAAGTCTGCGAAAGAAAACTTTGTTATGGAGGAGATCAAAACATGCTAGTCTGATCTCTGTGAATTCAGAAGACATAGAAAAACAATCTTGTGACTCAACACAAGCATTGGTAACCTTCACAAGTGCCAGCATATCGTATGATATACCTACCAGCAATTCACTAATGCCGTCGTCTTACCAAGTGACAGAAAGCTGCAACCTTTCATCAGTCGCATTTGTTCCATGTCGCTAGTTTCAGTGGCAGTACAGAAAATACCTATGTTTACAAATTTTTTAATCCCAAAAGTAAGTATGGATGTGTGCACACAAGCTAGAGAGTGCCTCTGAATTATTGTTACACACATCAGAAAACAGACAATGACGGAAGTTGCAGCAGGCTGAAAATCCAGTACTTGAGCCTTCTCAGCCTGCTTCTGAAATGCTGGGGTGAAGAGAGAAATGGAAAGCTGCAGTTATATCAGCTGCTCTCTTTTTAAAGTAGCACTACTCAGAAAGGGCATCAGTTGGTCAAGAGCAAAAATAGCACATTAGATTGGTAAGCTTTTTTTTCAAAGCATCATGTGATTCTGTTTGTTTTCAGGCATTGAGTTGGTTTTTTTTTCCCCTGTTTATTTGGGTTTAGCGATAGTTTTTCAGTGCCATGATTGTTTTTATAAGCATCTGTATATGGCCCTCGTTCAGCAAGATATCTAAGTGGAAAAATAGTCCTGTTCAAGTCCTAAAGGTTTCTGCAGAATAGACTTTGATGAAGATCCATGTTTGATAAAGTTGATTTAATAGTTTGACTGGCATTGGGTTTGGTTTTTAGAAGTCACCTGACTTGACAAAGCATTTTTAATTGTCAACTAAACCTACAAAATTAACATGGTTTGAAAGAAGTTAATCAAGATGCTGTTAAGCAGTTAAAATGTAATTGCAAATGGCAAGCCATTGTCACATGGATATTTTTCTAGTGAGGTTCTGCATAGTTTGGTCCTGAATTGCTACCACGCCAGTAGAATTACTCACAGAATTACTGCTGATACAACTGGCAGATGACTCATAGAATTTGAGGGTGGAAAATGCTACACTGACAGTCATCAATACAAAAAGACTGGCATGGTGAGGGCAAGTAAAGGACACCAAAAACGCATAAAAACATGCATTAAAGGTAATTTGTCTAGGAACAAAAACTGTAGACCTGCTCATGGCACGATCTCCGTTTTGTGAAACACTCATTCTAGAAAGCTCATGGTCACCAGTCACCTGAAGATTTAGAGGCCACTGTGTCCTTTTGCAAGACAAGGCAAGGTAATATCAAGTAGGAGTGAAGAGGTTGTATGATCTGTGTTCTTAGCACTGATGCAAGCACTACTGGGATATTTCAAACAGTTCTTGCATTCACATGCTGTAAAGAACATTGTGAAATTAAAAAAAAATCATAAATTTAAAGCAGCTTAAGAAAGAAGTGATTTGATCTCAGTTTATAAGTAGCTACTTATGCAAAACAGAAGTTTGGGAGCAGAGGACTACTCACTCAGGAGAAGACTCTGGTAAGATCACCTGGAAGTTGACATTAGGGTTATGCAGCATAGAAATAAAGGTGCAAATTGTTGACAGTGATGGTCATCAGCTACTGGAACTATCTGTCACCAAAAATCTCTAAGTTCAAATTGGATATATTGCCAAAAAAAAAAAAAAAGGTATTGGAGCAGCTATTGGAATTCAGGGACTTCTGATGGCTTTAGTTTAGGAAAAGGTTAGATTAGATTAACAGAGTTTCTCTCTGGCTTTAAATCTGTTAATACTTTGCTGAATCAAGGCATGTGTGGTTTATACATCAGAAGCATCCCAGTTAAAGAGAAGAGACTTGAAGTCTTTGCCAAGTCTACTGTCAAAATATCTCAGACACCAGAGCCACCTTCACTTCCCTACAATATCAGTCTTTGACCTTGGCCAAGCCATCGGGGGATCTTTCAGTCTTCTTTTCTCAGAGCTGGGACCTTCTGCTCGAGTGAACTGATCATTTAAGGCACGGAAGTGCATGAATTTACTTTTTTTGTTGTTAAAAATAGCTCCCTGAGTAGTAATATTTAATAGCCCCTTACTCGCTGCTCAGTTATTGGCCACTCAACCTCCAGGTTAAGGAGACTAATTTTTTAACATTACCAAGATTAAGCTAGCCCAGTAATTAAGATAATCAGTTACAGATGATCTCTGTTTTTCATCTGTTACTGTGTATAAAACTTCTGGGACTCAAAGGATGGATTTTCACAATGAAGAATTTGTTGCCAACAATGCATATGCCTTGATTTTCTTGTCGATTTGCACAGGCATACTTTCAGTTTTGCAGTTACAGATGGCATCAGTTGACTTTGGCTGACACAGTCATCCTATAGGGAAAAAAATGAACCAATGCCTAAATTATGTATGATAAAGTCAGCTGAGTACATATCTTAATCCTTTATCTCTTGTGGCTTTTGAAGCAGTGCAGCGTACAGCTGGAGAATGATGCCTGAAACCACTTTGGATTAAACGGAAGATCAGTCAACCATTGCACGATACCTATTGCCATGTTTACTTAGCTTTAATTTAACTTGGGTCCATCTGTGCTGCACTGCTTAATGTCAGTGAAATTCCTTTCGGCTTGCTATATTTAAGAAGTTTGTAAAGTGATTTGAGAAGCAAAATAATAATGTTATAATTCTAAAGACTAGTTAAAGAAAGCTTCTTTTATCTGAACTTTTCTAGCTTGCAGAAAGTCCTAAAGGCTTTGTGTCTTAATTTTATAACCATGTTTGAAATATTTTGATCAGATATTTTAAACTTGAAATTGTTAAAATTCATTTAATAGATTTTTAAAGTTAAATGTGTAAATATAGAACTGTATTTATTATTACAGTGAAATGCAACCACAGTAAAGGACGTGAGATTAAGCCCTGTACAGTTTCATATTGATTTTTGCTATATTTTCTGCTCATATATATTACTAAATTCATTATCTGTAAATAATATAATGTAAATGTGTAGTGATTGTAAATAGGTGACATGCTTTCTTTTCTACCAGTGTTCCAAACATATGGAAGTTGTAATAAAATGTGACTACACAGTAAAGAGCATTTAATCAGGACCTAACACCTCAATTAATCCTTCGCAAGTAAATGTGTTCTAGTACTTACTCTAACCTCCCTAGATGTCCGAAATTCTTGGCAAAGTATAAATTACAGGTTTTGTGCTCTCATTAGGTGTCCAGGGAGGGAAAAAAAAAAAAAAAAAAAAAAAGAGGCGTTTCATTTCAAGTCAGGCTAAGTTTTGTACCAAAACTTCACTCACAGACCCTTATGAACAGATCTTGCTCCCTGCGCACACTGTCCATATCTCAGTGACGACCTCTCACAGTTGCTATGTGTGAGACTGGCACCTCTGACCGTGTGACAAGGGCATGCATCAGGTCAGGCAATGAACATGCGTGAGTTACCAGCAGGCTTCAGACTACATTGGACCACGAGAGATAAGGAGGCTAGAGTGGATAGGGTCATTTCAGCCAGAAGGGCCAGTGGAAAAGAAGTAATTTTGGTGGGTGAGTTTCAGAATAGTCTTACTGAGGTGGGACAGAACCAGCAGCGAATAGGGATGAGAAAGGTGTTAATTATTGTTAGGAGGAAAACAAAACAGAAGCATGACAAAGATAGCACAGGGCAGTGCATAAGACAGGGAGGAGAGAGGGCTTCAAGAGACAGCCTGCAAACAGGAGCGGAGTTTTATGGGATATCAAGGAGGATGGTGGAGTTCTGTGAAGGATGAAGAGCTCAGAGTAGATATAAAATGGTGGAAGCAATGTCATGGCTGATGAGATAGTTGTGGTAAGAAAACAGGCAGTGAAGATGCTTTCACATGCACTTATTTGCACCAGACTGTAAGCAGTATCAGAGCTGGGGGCCATAAGGGAGAAGAATGAAATTGTGTTATTTGAGAAGGGAAATACTACAGCTTGAACAGAAGGATAGCTACAAAGGAAGAATGGGCTGGTTAGTGAAAGCCTCAATGAAGAAAGGAAAAAGAGGCATCAAGGTTATAGATCTTGGTACATGGAAGGAAGATTTTTATTAATTTATGTACCAAATAGTGAGCGGTAGTGCCTGTGGTCACAACTTTGGTGTTCTGGGCAATGTACTGTCACACGTAAGTACAGGTGACTTCTCCCTTAAAGCACTCATGCCACAGATGTATAGTGTTACCTGCAGTAACAACTGAAGGGGAGTTTACTACGGGCAGGTAGTTTAGGCACACCACCTGCTCACTACTCTGACAACTCTGGAAACTTGGTCCTTAGGGAAGCTGCAGATACGTGATCAGCCAAGGAAAAAGAGCTCATCAGAGATACTAGTGAAAGCCGTAAAGAAGATGGGATCACCTGTAAGCAAAATGGATGACGACAAAGGCCAAGCCTTAGCAGACTCTAGCAGAGAAACACAGAGAATGACACTGCAGGAGAAGTGCTGCATCAGCTGGGCATGCGGCTTCAGACCTCATTGCCAAAATGTGGGAGAACATCCCTGGGTAACCGGTGGTCATGCTTGATCTCAAATTGAGACCAACCACTTGCACAGTTGCTGCTCCATGTTTGCTTTCTGCCTTTGGTGGCCTACCTATACTAGACAGCAAGAAAGCTGCTGCCGCACAAAGTATCAAACTATCCATATCATCTGTAATAGGAATTTCAGCTTTATAGTACTTGGCACCACTTACTTGCTCTGTCTATTGCGTGAAACACTGGAACAACAATCTCGTAATCAGACATTCCTCTGTCATCAGTTTGGGTATGAAAGTTAAGGTCTTGCTGAAAACCTCATTACTCAACCACTTAAGAAAGGCTCGAATAATTAAAAATGTTGGTAGCAAAATGAATGTTCTTCCTTCAGGAAAGCACTGGAAGACAAGGAAGAGGAGACAGAAGAGTAAGAACATGAATACGGGAAAGCTAACAGTAGAAGACCAAAACTAGGATCACAGCAGCAACAGAGTTAGAAAATCCTTTCCCGATCCATGAGGCACAGTAATTATGCAGGTGCTCAGGTGCTGCACAAGAACATAGCTCTCAAACTCCAGCAGAGCTGCACTGCTTCCACCAGCAAAGGGTAGACCAGATCTCCACCAACCACAATAAGCACCTCATGTTCTCTTTCAATGACGTGGGCCAACCAAGGGACAAATCTGTCATTCTGCAACAATGCTATTGTAAAAAACAATGAGGGTATTACTGTATATTATTTAAACTAAGCCCAGAAAACTGATTCAACTCTTTATCTGTCTTTGTTTGAACAGAGTCTGAGCTACAAAATGAGAAATTTTAAACAAAAATGCAAATTTACCTGCGCTAATAAATAAAGTAGAAGGAATTCCATGTGTTATGCCTAACACTTGCAAGGGAACTGGAAAGAAAAGGCAATACCAACATTAAGAACATCTTGTTCACATAATGAGAATCACAGGCTTGTGCTCCAGTGACTCTGGAGACATAGGAAATACGAGTATGTTCCCTCCATAAAACAATTTGTTGTGGCATTGTCAAAATTATCTAAGGATCCGTTCTCAGTCATAGGAAAAAACAAACATTAAGAATATTCCTCTTGAGAGCTGGCCCACAGCCAGTATTTCTAAAAAAACTCTGTCACAGACAAAGAGACCACTCAAAATCCACATTTAATCTTTTCACAGGTGGCAACACTTTTGATTTGTCAAGCAAAAAATATGTTTCATTAACAGGGGAAAAAAACTGTCCATCTGTGAATCTAAAGACTTCCATTAAGTATTAGGCATGCACGTGCCAAGAGTCTTCTCCAACTCGCCTTGAAAGTCTCAGGACCCCAAAACTAATACTTGAAGGAAGTTTCAAACATCTCCTTTTTCATCTGGTGTCGTTCTTGATACATAATCACTGTTTTGACAGGTGTCTGCAGTTATTAATTAATTTGATTCTGTCCATGACAACAGCTTCTCAGGACTAGCTATAGATGTCACTACAGTTATTATCAGCATTTCCAGTTTATGAACTGACCTTTTCCTGGAGGAAGGAACTCTCCCAGCCTTCTAAGAAAAAAGTAATTGGGGAGATTTTCCTACTAGAAACAGAGGTTTAGTCTCCTGTAGGAAGTGCCACAGCCTTCTGTGAAATCCTTCTAGGCCTCTTTCCTGGTTAAATATGAAAATGAACTCCAGAAAATTTTGTGTGACCAGGGAATGAATTCTAAGATATTAAATCAGTCTTAAGTCTGCAATGTTAACAAATGCCTCAGCATTTCTCTCTCTGAACCTCACCATCAGTCAGCAAATAAAAGAGGAGCCAAGATCATTGTTCCAAGGAAGTACATAGAAGAGATAATTCATGAGAACATGTCTAAACCACAGCAAACTAGCCAAGTGGAAGAGCCAGCCATTGGCATCTTAATTCATAAAGTGGGAAAACAGTTCCCTGACTTAATGCCCTACTGTGAATGCAAAGTATGAGGAGTTTTTGCTTTATTTGATATATACTTGTCCCAGTATACAGACGCTCTACCACATTTGCTGGATTTTCCTATGGGTTTGGTTTTGGAGTTTGTTTGTTTGGGGGTTTTTTGTAGGTTTGAGGAACTGACGATATTGACGCGTTCGTGAGATTTCAGCATATTCCTCAAACTAAGGGGCAACCGCATACAAATGTAATATTCACATTTCTCTGAGCTGACTATTCCACAAGGAAATTGGCCGTTGCTTGCCACTAGAGTAGCTGTAGATCTGTTTGCTCTTTTGTTTGGTGATGATTTGGTATATTTGATACTTGTTAAATTCAGTGTGATAGATGAACAAAGTGGAAGGACTGTTTGTAGAACTGAATGAGAGGGAAAGCCATTTCCTTAAAAATGGGGTTTATATACGTACCTCAAGTTTCACCTACAACTGCTTGAAAATTGTAGGGAGGTTGAAGAAAACAATAAAAAATCAAATTTTCCACTGGACTTGTCTCCGTTTTGCAAATAAATTTAACACCAGCCCACATGTATCTCCAGACTGTGGAATATAGACAGGCTGGAGATGTTCCAGCTACCAGAATGGTCATCACTCGTGTTCACACTTGAAGAACTAAATTCTGTTATACTAGGTCCTACCCCAAAATACAAGACAATATAGCAAGTCAAAGTTTGCAAGACCTACCCTGCAAGCAACTCAGTTCACAGTTTTCAGGAACAGTCTTTAATTGCTAGATTAAAGCAATTTTCACAAAGGAACCAAGATCTGATACCAAAACTTCCTCAGCCATATGCAATGAGCAGGCCCTTCTCCTGCTTACTTTAACCAGAGCATTTTCCAACAAACATGTTGAGAGAACTATAACCACAGGCTGTGCAGATGCAGAATGGGGGAATATCTGGAGGAAACCTCAGCAATGATGCCTATGCCAAAAAAGCAATGGTGCTTCCTGTTGAGGAGGAAAGCAGAGATCTGTGTTAAATGGATCCTACTCCTGAAAGGGACACGTGTGAATGTGGGAGCATATCTCAAACATGATACGGAAGCACATGGTTTATCTACCTGAAAATCAGCAGACTTGAGTGATGTAATACACAGCCTTATTCTCTAAGCATCTGTCCTCCATAACTACCATCTCCTAAAAGAAAAGACCAGCCCTCCTAGCATGCCATTTTTTGATGCAGTGCGTGGTAACTTAGCTGCTCATCATCACCTGGGCACGTGATTTTGAACAGCCTGAAAGTCTGACATGGACACAAAGCTTCTGCTCCCCTGGAGAACCCAGTCCTGCTCAACCTGGCCACCCAAGTGGGCTTTTCCATCCAGAAGGATATATCCTGTTCTGGAGGATGTGGGAGCTAAAGACACCAAGCCCAGAGACATTGGGAGAGAGCGTGTGTCCAAGGGACGATGACATTCTTGCTGAGCTGAAATAAGGCAATAAAGGATGGAAGCATAGCTCAGAACACCTACAGCAGAGTTTGGCATGTGTTCAGTATCTTGAAGACAAAGCGTCAACATGCTGTGTCAGAGAAAAATACCATTTCACTGCAGTTCTTGGCAGGGACCTAAAGCCAGGACAGACAGGAATCTCTTTTAAGATCAAGATCACCATGGGCCAGGAAGATTGTGCAATTACCTTAGGAAAATGGAGACTACAGGTCAGAGAAATCTTCTTTTCGAGTAGACTTCTTCAGAGAACAAGTCCTGGCTCTCCACTCTGAGCCTGCATGTTGGAAGATTTTGTCCGTGCAGTGAGTGATGCCAAAATATCTACCCCAAGAAATGCCACCTCCGGAACTGCATGCAGCTTCCTTGGCTTCCTGAAGAAGCAGCTTTGCAACCGAAAATCCTGACCACTCTTTGCTCTATCCTTAAAAGTACTGCAAGTAACAGAAGTGTGCCCACCTCTAAGACAGCAAACAGAGAGGTTGTGGAGAGGTTGAGGAGTGGCATTTGGAAGAAACACAAGAAAATACAATCTTTGAAGAAGCTGGAGCAAAAGCGTTTAAAATATCTCGTAGTCGCTAAGTGCCTCATTCCAAAAAGCAGCAAAGAGAAACTGCAATGGCAGTGGGCAAGCTGTGTATGCACCCATGTGCTGGGCACAGGGGAAGACCTTTATTGGTATTGCTGAAGGGGGAAGAAAGATCTCCAGTCTTAAATAAAGACATTTTTGTGCATCCACAGTATGAAAGTATATGTGGAGTATCAATAAAAGAAAGAGGATAAAGGTACTCATGCAGAAAAAAATCATTTCCATGAAAAAAAGTCATTAAAAGAACACCTCTGTACAAGGGTCAGTAGAAAACAAACAATAAATCATTGTGTTTTATGGGGTTCATCAAGTGTTAAGTTTGGTGAACTGACAAACTATTCAAAATTAAAATACTTTTTTTTTTTCTCCTATTCACTCCACTTAAATAGGAATCAGTGATATGGGCTTGTACAGGACTGAAATGCAGGTCAAAGTAAAATACCAGTATTACTTAGTTCTATCCCTGAATGCTGCTTTTCTGCCTACAAGAATTGACAGGCTTTCCCTTGAAAAACATTTTCTCTCCTTTTCCCATACTCTTGACACTGTTCTTAACACAACACTGCTGGTGTACATAGGCCTTTCCAGGTCTTTCAGCACTTTTCCCTTCCTCGGAGGGTTTTGCAGCAGTAAGAAATCCATTTTGTGAGCTATAGGTGAACTGTTTTCAGTATCGATCTCTCTCTACTTTTATTATTATCTGTGTTAGGAGAGCACTTCGGTCATGGAGCAGCATCCCACTGCTCTAAGAACTCCATAAATACAGAAGGAAAAAGATTGTTTGGAAGCTCTCGGAGCTAAAGTCTGAATGCAAGTAAGCATAAAGAGAAGGGGGAGAAACGGCTAAGGAAGCCCACAGGCCTTTCCAGTGTGGAACTCAGAGGCTTTGTAAGGACCTTCTGCGCTTCAGTGGATTTCAGGAAGTTTTTATTTCCGTATCAGATACTCCTTTTTGAACAGTAGAACTTCTCATATTTGTAGGCAGCGAACTATAGCACAGTCCTAAAAACTGTTATACTTTATGGTAGAATGAAGCATTTCTCATCAAATTTGGGACCTCATAAATGATATACTAGGTCTGATTTTTTCTTGTTAGAAGGTAAAGAAGTGTCAAACAATAGAGTCATTGTCCACTAAGTACCATTCTTACACCAAGAGTCTTTCATAATGACAGCAGCATCATAAAAGTGCTTTGATCTATGAAGGATCAAATATCTTTGGTTCCTATTAACATAACTTTCTTTCCCAGTGGAGCACAGAGCATTTCTGATAATGGCACTCTATTAGGATAATTAGGAAAAGATTGTTCAGCTCTATTTCCCCTTTAGAGCTCCCTGGCAAATTTCTTCTTTCGTGTCATTCAGATTTTCTACCCCAAATACCTCTGTCATAAGGAAAAAATTTAAGAGTTTCACATTTTACGGCTCAGAAGTCTAGGCTGCCAGTGGGATGTTAACCAGCCATTAAAAGGTTCTGAAGAAGGACTCAGAATGAGAATTAAGCCATCACCTTTTAAAAACCTAGTATGTTTCTTTAATGTGAGAAGATTTTTGATAACTGTGTCTTAGATCTTTTAATAAGGTAGCAGGAACATGCCCTGGGTTTATTTGCAAGGAAGGCATGAGAAAGCATTCCAGCGAAAGTTTGACCCAAGAGATTTGTGGGTGTAATATGACCAGAAGCAGAATTTGTACAACAGATGACAGACAGAGGAAGACACTTGCTAAGAGAGTATTCCCAGACATCCTATTGGAAACCTGGATTTCTAACTTTGTCTTGAGGCACGGTACTCAGGCTTTTGCCTCTTCTATCAGAGATGTAGATCTGAGGTCACAGCAGTCAGGGCCAGCTGGAGAAAGTTGGTCTTGTTTCGCCAGGCACCTAGTGCCACCATGTGCCCAAGTATGCCTCACGGCTGCTGTGAAACATGTTTTCCTTTTCGGTTTCTGGTTCAGTGAGTCATCCCTCTTTCAGAAAGTTTGTAAGGACAATCTGAGGAAACTCCCTGTGCAGATTTTAGGAATTCTGGCAGAAGGGACACTCCTGAACCTGTTGAAGCATTACAGTTCCCAATTCCAAAATCTTAAGGCAAGTGTGACATTAGAAAGTGCGTGGGAGGAGCCAAGAAAATGGTCAATACTGCTGCCCACTTTGACAGCCCATTTTGACAGCCCACATGCATAACCTAAATACTGCAGCCCAGCAAGTGGGCAGGTGGGCAACTTACATCAGGGATGTATGACAAGATACTTACACTCCTCACAAGTGGAAATGTCTAGAAGGTACCACAATCTGTACGCATTTGACTGCTCAGTCAAATTGGGATCTTCATTGCCATCACCACCACAGTTTCTAAGTCATATGAAAAAATAATCACTTTATTAGGAAATCATCCCCTCTTTAGCCCTGGATAACCGTTCATGTACTTGTTCTTTAATCACTACAATCCTGAGAAGGTTGACATTTCATGCTAGCTCAGGGGACCTGAAGAAAAAGGGATGTGAGCTGCACTGGAGGGCTTCAGCTGGAAGAACGAGAGACCAAACTGCTGCCTGGTGCTGCCTGCAGGAAAAGGCATCAGGATCCCATCTTCAGCAGCTTGGGCACTCAGGACTTCCAGGATCCCAGCTCCATCCAGCAGAAGGCGAGGAGGCTCCAGTCGGTGTGCTTGGCTCTATGAGCTCCTCTGTCTCTGAGTACCAGCGCACAATGTGACATGTGCCTCTAGACACAGTGGCTACATTTGTACTGTGAGTTAAACAATCTGAGGATATTCTCTGACCACAAAGCATTACCCAGGTCTACACACTTATGATCCCTCCAATCCCTCTTTCCCTCAAAATAAAGTAGTTTTGCTCATAAAACATATTGGGAACAGTGTCTGGTCTACATTAATTCTCCAAACAATACCTGGGACAGATGCTGTATAGACCAAAACCATGCCAGGGAGCCTGCTAACAGCATCTTGTACTCTTAGCCTGTGCACGAGTCTGTATCTTGCCCAATTCCATTAATGCAACACAAATCAAGTGGTTCAGAAGAATAGGGTCTAGGGTTTAGGCTTATCATCCCATCAGTGTGTTCAGCGGACCTGGAAGCACTATATCCCAGGCAACTGGGTGGATTTCTGACTTTGCTTAGAGACTTTCCAGTCCGTTCCATTGTCCAATTGCCTGCATTCTAGAGAACCAAAACCCAATATTGGATAAGGCCCTGTAGCCCATCAGCAGGTGCTTTGTGACTGGATCAAGGCTTCTTGACTCCAAGTTTCTACAGACAATTCTCTATGCAGCCATTTGTCCCAGTTACGATTTAGGACTTCACTACATCAGAAGTCAGAGTGTGTACAATACAGGGAGTGATCTGAGGTCCCGGTGTTGTATCTCCATGTCCTCCACCCATCTACATGTAGCGTGAGAGAAGGCCAGGCTGAAATACTTTTCATTGCTCTATTTCAACAAATGCTTTTCATCACTTAAAGCCTCTGGACTGCTTAGTAGAAATGGACAGAAAGAAAAAGCAGAAAGACATACAAATACAACAATCAAGCCTTAACCTTTGATCTAGGTTAATCTGATAAGGCTCTGGCACAGGGCCTTCAAAAACAACTCAACATATCACTCGGGAAGGATTATGCTGAACAAGTGATAAAAGCACAGGCTTTGTGTTCATTGGCACTTTACAGACACTGACCCACTCATGTGCTGATTTCAGACAAAAACATTGACTTTTTGGCTCCCAGATGAATTCCACTGGTCATTTTCCTATTTCCGATTGTGTGATATAAATCCACTTAGGTTATTTATGGTGCCATACCTTTCCCTCTCCACACTGTCCTTCAGACAATCCATCAGATTATACTGGAGCTTTACAACCAGAAAAAGCATGGAAGCAGGACTTCCTCCTTACCGAGTCAAAACTACTCCATTCAGAGTCGGTGCACAAGCACCACATGCCAGTGCCCCTGGACATTGCTCAGCTGGAGCAAACAGACCCACTGTAAAAACAAGGAGCAGAAGTTCTTTGCAGTCCAAACAAGACTGTTGCCCATAATTTGGCTTTATCCAGGTCTGACAGTTTAGCAGAAAATCTGCCATGGGTTGCTGGCTGAGAAATGTTATAAGGGCAAGAGATTCCTCCCTCTTTTGTCTGTATCCGGGGGGCTGGGGGGAAGAAAGAAGGAAGGAAAGAAAGAAAAAGGCTAAACCTTTCTCAGAGAAAATTACTGTCACTAAGCCCTGCTGGCTTTTATGATGTTGTCAACTTCTGCTTAAAGAGAATACATATCTACACAATCTTCTTCCAGTTAGTGCCTTGTATAGTCAACAATGCTTTTGTCATGTATTTGTGCTGCAGGGAGCACCGTAACAGACAATGAAAACCTTTGGTTTCAGACCAGCAGGGAATGAGTGCACCACAAAGAACAACAAAATCCCCTGCATAATAAAAAGATCATCACCTTCTGCAGAAGGGCCGAGCCCTTGTCAGTGGACAGGGAATGCTGAATGCTGTTGTGAATGACTGTTCCCCATGCAGCACACGTGTCTCAGTGCGCTAGTCTATGTGCTCCGAAGTTTATCGTAGGTTTCTGAGTCCATACTGGGCGCTCCTCCTGAAGACAGCATAGATTGTCCTATTGACTGGTGACACCAAAAGCTAGTCTGAGCCATGAATGCTGACCTCTCCATGTCTCCAGGCTCCTTCTGTAGTAACAGAGGCTCCTCCAAGAGAATCATTCCAGTAGGGAGCCTAACTCTGATTCTTTAACGAGTGCCTCAGAATACCCAGGTACATCAGAGTCCTCTGCCCACTACCTTCTATTAAGACTTTGACTTAGGCAAAGAGGTGTCTATGCTGTCCACATGGTACTGGAGAATGCACCTGCCACAGAATCTGATCTTGCTATACACCATCCCCTGCATCCATCATCAGACCTTCAGTATACCCAGTCCTGGTGTCTTTAGGCGTAGACTTAGCTATTTTAAGTCTTTTATGAACATAGTTTTTTAAACCACTGAGTTTGTCCTCTGCATGGGCAGATTTTTAGTTGATGGTATCATATCTGTAATTGCAGTTTAGAGCCACTGTCCTTTTGAAAGCCTGCTTCAGTCCTGTTGATCTGTCTAGAGCCTTGTAAGGAATACACTGCCAGTCTTTCCTGCTCTCCCAATAAGAGATTAGACAGTTTGGCTTTTCTTGACTGGACAGAGATCTGAACATTGCAGGTCTTGGTGGTGACCTTCCTACCAAAACCTATCCAACCACTCCTGGCAGAAAAAGATGCCTTAACATCTCTTCTAGAAGAGAAAGGAAGTTCATAGGTTTCAGAGGGAGAAGGAAGCCTTAGAGGGAAATGTGAAAACTGATGTGAAAGAGAGATGTGATTACAGGGGGCAGGGTCTGAAAAAGATGGGCTATTCCTGCATCACATCATCATAACTAAAACTTGCTCATGCAAGCTTGTAGGAGCAGTTCTTCAGCCTTCCCACTTGTGCTGTATTAACTGTGGTCAATACAAGAGAAAACATCGTTGCCATTGACTCCCATACTTAGAAGTTCCCCAACCACCTGTCCTCAGCCACACAGTTTTCTCAGTCTGACCAGAAAAGGGACTCACCTAACTAACTCCAAGGTCACAAATGAGAGCCAGATTGACAGTTGTCATGAAAATAAAAAGCAGATATAGAAATCAATGAGGATTATCATCTCAAAGAGCATATGTGCCTCACAGATCACCTGTGACCATCACATGCTGGGGTAGCAGTGACAGCTTAGTTAAAAATCATTCCTTTTTTCAAAGATGCAGGGTTTTCCCCAGCTCAGATTCTTTGAAAGCAGGTCTCTTATCTGGCTGCGTCTCTACATTTTCTGTGCTGTTTTCTGCTAGACCAGGCTCTGCTGTCTGCACTGAAAGGCCTCCTCCCGTTTACTCTTTGTCAACATTTTACTAAGCCATGACACGGTCACTTCTGCCAGTACCCCAGGTGCAGCACCGCAAACTTTATGATTGGATTTTATGTTCCCATTAACAGAGAGCAAACAGACACATAGACAATTCATTGCCAACAACTTCACAAGGTTAAGTTTCAGTTACAAGCCATACTCCGCTTTATTATCTGCTACTCAGCTAGGACAACAACAAATAGTAGTACGCAATTTAAAAAATAGCAGTTAACATCTATATTCTCTTTTAAGCCAAATTTTGATCTTGGGTTCCTTGCAAACATTAAGCCTCCTTATAGATAAGGATAAGCAAACACCCCTGCTCTGTTCTTCAGAGCAACAGATACTCCCTGGCATGAAATACTGACCGACTCTGGAAAACAACCCTTTTCTGTTCTCATCGCGTTCCTGACCACTCCCTAAAACCAATGGCAGGATGAACCCTGGTCTCAGGTGAAACAGCAGGACATGCAAGGACATCTGCTGGTTTTAGCCTGGATTCCTTCGGTAAGATACAGCTCCGTCTACTTCTATGCACTATAACTGCCTCAGTAATTGACTTCAAATTTCTAAAGGACTTGAAAGATGCTGAAAATTTTTGAAGTCAATGCTGCTACATCTTTCTTGGTACTCTATCCAAGCTAGTGAGGAGCATCGACACATCTACAATTATATTGCCATTACAGGATAGAGATATAACTAGTATATCATATGTTAGATAAAGTAGGTAAAGATAGTCAACCAACAGTCTTTTCATTGGATACATAACCCACAAATTTATTATCTTGTAACTAAACACCACTAAGACATGCCTACATTCAACTCACTTAGAAGCTATCTTTGAAATCTTCCAGATGCAAAGGTGTGACACAGCGTCTAGCAAAATTATTATTTCCTTCTAAGAGTCCCAGCACCAAGGAAATGAGTGCCATCACTTGGCACGTACAAGACAACAAGGTGATCAGGCCCAGTCAGCATGGGTTTGTGAACGGCAGGTCGTTTCACCAGCTTGATCTCCTTCCATGACAAGGTGACCTGCCTAGTGGATGAGGGAAGAGCTGTGGATGTTGTCTACTTGGACTTTAGTAACGCCTTTCCCACACTATTCTCCTGCAGAAACTGGCTGGCTGTGGCTTGGATGAGTGTACTTTCTGCTGCATAAAAAACTGGCTGGATGGCCGGGCCCAGAGAGTGGTGGTGAATGAAGTCAAATCCAGTCATCAGTGGTGTTCCTCAGGGCCCAGTAGTGGGGCCTGTCCTCTTTAACATCTTTATCAATGATCTGGATGAGGGGATTGAGTGCACCCTCAGTAAGTTTGCAGATGACACCAAGTTGGGTGAGTGTGTCGATCTCCTTGAAGGTCAGGAGGCTGCACAGAGGGATCTGAACAGGCTGGATCGATGGGCTGAGGCCAATGGTATGAGAATCAACAAGGCCAAGTGCTGGGTCTTGCACTTGGGCCACAACAACCCCCTGCAATGCTACAGGCTTGGGGAACAGTGGCTGGAAAGCTGCCCAGCAGAAAAGGACCTGGGGGTGCTGGTTGAACATGAGCCAGCAGTGTGCCCAGGTGGCCAAGGCAGCCAACGGCATCCTGGCTTCTATCAGAAATAGCATGGCGAGCAAGAGTAGGGGAGTGATTGTCCCCCTGTACTCAGCACTGGTGAGGCCCCACTTTGAGTACTGTGTTCAGTTTTGGGCCCCTCACTATAAGAAGGACGTTGAGGTGCTGGAGCGTGTTCAGAGAAGGGCAACAAAGCTGGTGAAGGGTCTGGAGCGCATGTCCTGTGAGGAGCAGCTGAGGGAACTGGGGTTGTTTAGCCTGGAGAAAAGGAGGCTGAGGGGAGACTTTATTGCTCTTTACAACTACCTGAAAGATAGAAAACATAAAAAAGCTTCTTGTCTTCACAGTAAGTCCTAGAAGCATGAAAAGGGTAAGATAAAGAAGCTCAAGAATGCACCATCAAAGCACAGAATGCAATTCATGTGAGAATAGCTTTCACTGGGCACCACAAGCAGAAATAAAACCCAACCAGGTACAATTATATGCCCAAGAACTGCAATTCAAAAGCCTGGATGCTGCCGCAAAACAAGTTGCTAGATGTGGAAGCCAACAGCTAGGACTTAAAGCATCTTACTGACATCTGATGTGGTGTTAAGAACTACAGCTTATAAGAAAGATGGAGACTTTTTACCAAGGCCTGTGGTGACAGGACAAGGGGCAACAGTTTCAAACTTAAAGAAGGTAGGTTTGGACTGGACATAGGGATGGACTTTTTTATAATGAGGGTAGTGAGACACTGGAACAGGTTGCCCAGAGAAGTTGTGTATGCCCCATCATTGAAAGTGTTGAAGGTCAGGTTGGATGAGGCTTTAACAACCTGATCTGGTGAAAGACGTCTCTCTCACAGGGTCATCAATCTACTCAGCTAACTAGGGATTATGCATCAGACCAGAGCCCACCCCATTTCTGCACCCACAGATACCAATGTAAAATGTTCGGAGCCAATACACCCACGACAGAGTTATCTGGAATGGCTGCATTCAACACCAGTGTGCCCATCTCGGTGCCTCCCAGTACGAGCCCCATGCTTCAGAACAGCACGAATTGTACAAATATTAGCGATGGAAATCCTGTTTGTTTGTGGGTCAGCTTTCATAGCTGAAGGCTGCTTAGCTTGGAGACATTGATCATTTGAGACCTTGGAGAAAAATTCCTTTTCTGAATGCCAGAGAAAAGCAGGGGCTCACAAGCAGCCTCAAGCTCAGAGCAAAGCCAGTCATTCAGAGGGACCTCAAAAAAGTGAAACAGTAAAGAGGTGGGAATAACTCAACATCTGACGGTACTTCACTCTCAGAAAAACTGGAAAGTGAAATTGAAGCTATGAAGAAACTTAGAATGTGCGCCACTAAAAGAAAGCTGTCGTGAATAACGCTGAAGTTAAGGAGTAACTGCTCCCTATATTCTTTACAAGAAGGTAACTCCTAGTGGGACCTTTCTTCCTGTTCTATCATTTACTTACTCACTGTTGCTTTTCTCTTTTGCCCTCGCAAAAGTTTAAGAAACTTGCAGATCAGTTGGAGAATCATGTAAGTAAAAGGAAACGGACATCACAGGGTACTGCCTCACAAGCCCAGGCAGTAAGACCAGTTTGAGACTTTCCTCATTTCTACACTTTGGATAACAGGAGGCACAAGGGCCTCTAAACACAAGCAGCATGACTGAAGTGCAATTTAAATAATTCAATGAAAACAAGTTATTTCTAGAAGCACAGAAAAGAACAGTTTGTAAGTCACAGTGTGAGAACTTTGTTTTGCCTCATTTACAGATGCTAAAGTGGGCCCCCAGGTCACTACCTCTGTAAGAATGTAAGAGCACCAGCTGTCCACCATGTTCAGGAGAATATCAAGACTTACAGGAGGAAGCAGGAAAGCCGGCAAGAGCTAAAGCTAATAGAAAGCTGAACAGTGCATCAAGCTTCTTTGCAAGACTACAGTGTTCTTCTGGAGAGCTTCCACATGCTCAGCAGCAGAACAAGAGGTGCTCAGCTGACGTCTTCGCAGGCCGATTGCACACTGTCGTTACAGTACTGCTGAAGTTTACCTACTGCTCTTGACCCGTTGAAGCAGTCTCTTTCCTTTTGGGTCTCTGTATTCTCAGCTTCCCGTACACTTGCACTGCATCTCTTCAGTTTGCCAACCTCTTCATACCTCTCTTAAAAGTGTCAGACCTCTGCTGCTTATAAAGATGAGGTAAACCTGCTCACTCACTCATTTTAGGTTACATTCCTGTGATGTTGAAAATTCCTAGATCTTTTTTCTAGTTTTATATATAAACACAAAACACCCACTACAAGTTTTCACATCTTTCACCTGAAACAGGGCCTGTAGAACATGAAAGGGAATCCACATCTGCTTTTAAGAGTTGCTAATTATCAATAAACCATAGAATGTTTTAGGTTGGGTGGGACCTTGAAAGGCCATCTAGTCCAACTCTCCCTGCAGGGAACAGGGACATCTTCAACTAGATCAAGTCAGATCCAACCTGACCTGGGATGTTTCCAGGGATGGGGCTTCTATCACCTTTCTGGGAAACCTGTTCCAGTGATTCACCACTCTCATAGTAGAAAAAAATCTCTTTATATCTAGTCTGACTCTCCCCTCTTTTAGTTTAAAACATCACCCCACGTCCTCTCACCACAGGCCCTGCTATAAAGACTGTTCCCATCTTTCTTATAGGCGCCATTTAAGTACTGAAAGGCTGCAATAAGGTCTCCCTGAAGCCTTTTCCTCTCCAAGCTGAAAAATCCCAACTCTCTCAGCCTGTCCTCTCATAGGAGAGGCTCCAGCCGTCTGATCATTTTTGCTGGCCTCCTCTGCACCCTCTCCAACAGGCCCATGTCCTTCTTGTGAACCTGTTGTTTGTATTGCTATATAAAATGCAATTAACCAATGGGCCTAGAAGAATGAATAGGCTCGTCCTGAACCAGTGAAAAGAATGTGTATTGCAGAAAAACAGCAGTTCTTTAAAAAAATTATAGGAAAAGAAGTGTCAGTTAAAGGTCAAGACTATCTTAAGCCTTTCTATGCAAATTTCTTACCTAAACAACTTTCTGCTTACTCCCCTTATTGCTCCCCTCTGCACTTCACCTTCCCAGATGCCTTCACCTTTGCAGTACATCTATAACAAAGCCAGGTTAAAATTGAACTTCTGTGAGAAGTAAACTGCGTGCCGTCCCATAAATTCTCTTGATGAGCACTAAAATGACTAAGAATGAAAGAGATTATCTTCATACAGGTCTTCACTGAATGAACTGAACAAAACAATTTCATTTTAATTTTCTTCCTTTTGTTCATACTGTTGTGTCTTTGCAATAGCCAGGAAATGAAAAATCCCGTAGCGGTACTATTTTGGTGCAGACTTTGTTTCCAGACTGACTCTAAAGGCCAAACAATCAAAGGCCAATTCACAAAGTAGCCATTCTGAGCACAGAACAAATAGCAGCCTAGTTTTATGTTAAAAATTACTTTCCTCCTAGCTATTTTTCCTTTTAAGCAGCTAGTATGTTGCTTAATGGACTGGAGTTATCCTTTCTTCCCAGTTATTCACCACTATTGCCCATTATCTGACATTTATTTCTTGTAGAACTGAAGTCCTCAGGAGAGATCACTAAAGACTAATTATGTAATTAATATAATACCCTTCGTTAAATTTCATTCTTCCTGGTGATGCATTAATGAAGTTTTGCATATGACAGAAAGAAACCACTTTGTTTCTTAAACAGAACACCCTCTTTGTAACTACCAGAATAAAGGAGCAGGGAAAGGACTGGACTGTAACTGCAGACCTGGGGCAGCACTAACTCCTTCCTGGCAGCTCTACATGACCCAGCAGTGCATTTTGTTTCTTGGTGAAAAGAAGGGCTCTGAAGACTATACAGCTTCCTCATACTTCTTCACTCCAGCTCCTAAATGAGCAGTTCCCGTTATGATTATCCGCTTTCGCATACCATCAAACCAAGCAAAATTGCGTCAAAAGGCCACATATAAATTGGGAGTATTTTGATTAAAAGAAAATGGGTTAAAGCCAATGGAAGACAGAACATTGTGGGGTTTTGGTTTCCTGTCCCCTTATCTCCAAGCATGTGAGAAGCCACTACAGCAGAGAATCTACAATTAATCCTTGACGAAAATTTAAAGCTGAAGGTCTCCTTAGGAGGAGACACTAGGCCTTTTGTTACAAAGTCACTGTACAGCAAGGCAAGAAAAGGCAACAAAGCGACAGTCCTAAGAGTACGACAAGCCTAAACTAGGGAACCTGTAAGACAGCATTAAAAGTGCTGCAACCCTTGACAACAATAAGCTTTTCTATTTTTAACAGTGGAAGAGGTAAAACAGCATCCCACTAAAACATACACCGCAGGTGTTTAAATGTTGGTGCAGGAAAATATCAACTGTTTTTCAGCAGTTTTAAAGACAGATCTTGAAAAAAATATTTGGGCAACATGTGTAAGTCAGCATTATTTGAGGGGGTTTTTTAATTAAAATAAAGTCAAATACTACTTTTATGGTCTATATTTTTTTCATTCTGAGCTGTACCACATCAAAAGATTGAAGAAATTGGGACACTACTACAACAAAGAATGGGTTTGAGTCAGCTTTTCTGATACTGGTTTTGTAGTCCTCAGGAAAACCTGGCCGTTAAAGTGGGTAGTTGAAGGTCTAGTTATTTTATAACACACAGAGTTGTCTACAGGGACTTGAAATGCAGAATCATACTTCATTCCCCTAGATGAAAGCTAGTATTTCCCAGTTTTCTCTCCTTTAAGAGAGCTGCTACATGTGTAACTTTAGGGGTCATGGTTTGAGTTAGAACAGAGCTAATTCTGTTCAGTGATTTCACTTTTCAGCTCAGTCTTTTCCAACTGCACTTTCTGAAGTTAACGGCACATTTTTGCAGACAATGTCTGCTTCTAGAAGTGATAACACTTTACAGTTACTGCCAGGGACTGGTGTGCAGAAAGGCTCTTGCTGATACTTGCTTCTGTGCAGATCAAGGTCACTGCTAAATCCTGTGTGCCACAGTCGGGGTGCAGTAAGTTAGAGACTGCACCTGTGGGGAGGAGCAGATAGGACAGGTGACCCTACACTAACCAACAAGGTGTTCCATACCATATACATCATCCTTGGTATAAAGCTGAGGGATCACAAGGGTCTCTCTCTCTTGCCTCTTCAACTGTTGGCTTCCAAGGAGGACTCTCTCTGTTCTGCCTTCAATCCCAATCCATGCATTCCTGAATCCAGTTCTGTGATTGTCCCAGTTTGAGCCAAGACTTCCTTGTTTTGGAAATGTGCCCAATAGAGTATCGGGATTATTTCATACAAGCTCCATAAACCCGGCATCACATTGGCTAGAAGTGCAGGTCAAGAGATTTCTTCCGACAGACGCTCCTTAAAACCTGCAGCCAGGAGGAGTCTCCTCCTCTTTGGACACCGGACAGCTTCGGAGAAAGAGCCACAGCGAGAGGGCTGGCTACCGTCCAGGCCAAAAGCCTGCGGCCTGCCCCCCCACCCGGGGCCTAACTCAGAACTGTTTCTGTCTATTGGCGCCCAGCTCTGCTGTGAATTGTTGTGGGACTCAGTCAGCATCTCTCTCTCGTATCGGGTAAGAGAGGAGCTACTTTTCACTCGGCGAGAATCTACCGCTGGATTCGGACGCGGGGGAAGCTCACCCCGCTTCACGTTCCGGCCGCGAGGGCTTCTCTTTTATCTGCATCTGAAGCCACTGCCACCATTTCTGGCAGGAAGATACTGAAAAAAAGGTCTCCCTGCGAACTCGTTAAAATACTTCTCTAAGCTGTTAAAAACTTTTAATCACTTGGCCCGACGCCACTTTGGATAGACGCCATCTCCTGAGCTACCATCCTGGCGTGATGTCATCTCCTGCCCTGTGGCCAATCGGCCATAATTGTAGTTTTTCCTTTTTCCTCCCTTTGCAGTGTTTTAACTCTTACTGTATTGTTACCTGTTTTGCATTTAATATATAGTTGTGTGATATGATAGTACTTTAGAATTTTTATTAAAAGTTTGTTTCAGTTTCCCATCCATATATTCCGAGATTTGAGTTTTGTTTCCCTTTTCCCTATATCAATAAGGGATTTAAGGAGTGTTAGGGACCTTGAGTTTTGGTCGGAGGCTCAACCCCTAACAGTGATCCAGCTCCTGCATCCAGTTCCCATCTGCTGCTGAGCCCAACACGGGCCTTCCCCAGTGTCTGCCCACAACATCAGTGGTGACAGTGACATGATTGCTATCGAGGGGTTGGGATTGGTATTAAATATATTTGTATATATTTCATTTTGTTATTATTTTCATTAAAGCAGTTTTAGTTTTCTTGTCCAATCCGTAAGTCTCTCTCCCTTACTCCTCTTTTTCCCCTCTTTGGGAAAAGGTGGGGAGGGAGAAGGTAATAGAGAGCATCTGTCATTAATCTAGTGGCCAGCCCAGCTCTAACCCTTGACAAAGTAAAGTAAGGGTTTTGGCAGCTATACATCACAAACCACTTTGCTGCAAACATGAGGACTACTCATTCACTGTCTTCATGGCATCTTCACGGATCACGTATGCAAAAGGTACTACAACTGTCTTTTGATATGATTTGGCACAGATGGAGCAGCAGGAGGAAAGTCAGCCTGATGTGAACAGCCCTGTCAGTGGTTTGGTGGGCTTACAGAATCTCTCTGCAACATACAAGTAGTGACTTCAGAAGGTGGGCCTCATTTTATTAAAGGACAAAATATAAAATATACTTTCCATTAATAAAGTTGTATTATTGACAGGAATAGTTGTAATGGGACAAACATCTGTGTACCTGAGGCAAGAGAAGGAAAATACCCATCGAGATGTAGTTATTCTACATCCACAATGGCTAGCTCAACCACGTTTGCCTACCTTTTGATCAAAATAACAAAAGACAAGAGATTATTTTTAAGAGGTCAGCTTGTATTGAAAATCTCTGTAAAAACACCTGTAATACTACAAGGTAACACCAAAACAAGATCAATATGAACTTTCTTTAAACTGTTAAACTTTATTATAAATTAAAATTTCTTTACAAAAAATTGCACATAATTGACCACTCTTAGGTTCTGATGCACTGGCATTTGCAATAGTTTCTTTAATCTTCAAGTTTAATAGTCTCTGCCGTGAGTCCAATGCAGAAAAGGGCAGTAAGCAACCCTCTTAGAGCCTTCAAGTGCAAGAAGCATACTTGTGGCCACGGCAGTTACACTTTCCTTAAGAGCGGCTGCTTTTGTTTTAAATCCTGTAATGAAAAAGTCTCAAAAAAGGTTTAAAAAAGGAAAAACCCAAAATGGACTACTTGCTTTTTACTGTAAACACAGCCCAGTAAATTAATCCCAAACACAGATCTCTCAGGCATCAGCGAGAGTGTCAAGTGAATCAGGAACAGCAAAACAAAGAAAACAAAATAAAAAGAAAACATAAAAAAAATAATGTCTGTCACTTTGATTAACTATACTTACGTAGACGACGTTATGAGAATCTGGCAGGGCCCAGAAGCAAGGCCAGACAGGGAGTTCATTTTTCCAGAAGGGTCACGTTAATTGTTTCCAGGTTCAAGGAAAGCAGATTGGAGACTTGATATGCTCAGCAATACTCATCTGCCTTACACAGATCTTAGGCACAGATCAGCCTGAAGAATCATTCAACTGATTTTGGCATTTAATAGGGCTGACCGTACCCAGCGTTCAGTGATTCTTGCTTTCTGTTCTGTAAGTGTTTAAATTTAAAAGCTCATCTAGGCTGACTCCAACCTCTTGGCACTTGGAAACTAGTTTTCTCAGGTTATCAGTTTTACCTCCTCCTGATGCTTCAAACAAGAGTTGCTGTAAGAGATGGGGAAGCAGATATAAGATTTAGCCAGAGCTTGAGCATCACCACATCTATGGATATGGGATATGCAGAACATTTAAATGAAACCTCAAACTGAATCATAAGGAGAAAACATTACATCTTTCCACAGTGTTGCACACAGAGGTAACTTCTGAAGGGCTCTCTGATATAAATGATGGACCTGTAAAAATAAGAACAAATATTAAAAGTCAGCAAAATTTCATGAACTCAGTGACTGATTTGAAGCACAAAAGTCTCTTGCAATAATTTTTTTAAAAGTTTTGAAGTCAAGCATTGAATTGCTACTAAAAACAAAGGCAAGTTTGTGTCTGACCTTAATTCTGACTCTTGTAAGCACATGATTAATTACATGAAGACATTCTATCTTTCTTCACAAGACTCCTGCCTCATTCATTGCACAGGATGGAACACACTCAGGGATGAAGCAGCTTACTGAGTATTTCTCTTTCACCACTCAACATGCAGTCTCAAGGTCTTGCTTACTGTACACCATACCAAGCCTGCAATGAAAGTAACTGTTTCACAGGTTTTTTCCTTCAGCATCTATCTATCTATCTGTGCTTTAACAATTGGTATGCGTCTTTGCAATTCTCTAAAAAGAAAAAATAGGTTTAACATTGGAAATAGAGGACCAAAATGTTTAATGCAAATACTTACTCAAGTCTCCTTCAACTACTGGTATCTAAAGTACCAACTCTAAACAAAGTCATTAGTGGAGGTGTCTGTGGACATTTTAAATGCTCGTATCCATTTTTATATTCTTTTAGCAAACCTTTACATGACCCCTTACATGAGGGAATAAATGACAGGTTCTCCAGGAACAGGAAATCCAGAATCTGAATCACAATTCAATTTTGAAACAATACCCTACTTTTTTACTAGAAAATCGAGTTATCTAAAACAGTCACTGATTTGTGTAAACACTTCTAAGTGCTCACTACATCCCAAACTACACCTCCCCAAGAACACCCAACTGCACCGTGTGTGCCAACTCAAGTGACTTTACCCCACACCATATATAGTTAGTAGGGTGGTTGCAGAAGAAAACCATAAGGTTTCTTCTGGGTGTAATCCAGCTACAATGTTTTTCATTCTAATTGGTTCATTTTCAAGGGCCCTCTTTCTGGATTAATTTGAAATACATTTTTGTAACTTTCTAATCAAAATAGGGATCTTTTAAGTCATCAGCCTCACTAGAGGCAGTGCTATAAAACATAGTCCATCTAATACAATGACTGAAGCAAGGATCTGTGACCAATTACAGATTACACCAAACCAACACAGAGACAGAATTAAGGTTTAATAGGCAACCATGCCTTTGATATCTCCTGACTTTGAGCTATTTGATCTTACAAACGAATAACTGTCTGCTTGGGGAGTGTTCTTTTTAAACATTCTAGGAGACAGTAAAAAACAAAAGACAATATTTCATCTGTGAGTCTAACAATAGCCATACTACCCATTCTGGATCTGCTAAAACTTTAATACCATTTCAAATAAGACTACTGACAGAAAAGAAGGATGCTGAGAATCAGCCACTACAAGAATGACATGAAACAGGATACAGCAGAGAAGTAGCTCAGAAACACCACAAGCAAGCGGCGAGTCACAAACCCAGGGCCTTGGGATTCTGCACACCCCACTCCACACCCCAAACACACAGCATCTTTCCACAGAATTAGTATTCCTCTTGTATTTGTATACAGAGTGATAAAAATATTTCCCTCCTCAAAGTACCAATGAGTGAATGTGTGATTTTTGGAGAAAAAGAACTGATGTCTTTGGTGGGGTCAGGAACTACTGAAACTCTATATATTGAGGCAGAGCTCAGCAGACCCACCCTTCCAACTACTCGTAAAGATAGTCGAGATCACCTTCCAGCACAAAAAGTCCTTTGTTCCCTCTACTGTATTTCAAGTGCTAGCAATCTTCTCCAGGTAAAAAAAAAAAAAACGGAACAAAAAACCCCAAACAAACACAAAAGCAGGAGAAGAATACAGGCTCCCCCTCCCCACCCCCCAAGAGAAAGACGACAATCAAGCAGCATGCACAAGTACTCATGATATAATCTGTTCTACCACACTTGCCAAAGACATTTCTCAAACTTGAAGCAAATGCTTCCATGTTTATACATGGAGTATTTCACCCATCTAGGAATCCTGGGTTTAAGAGACGACCATTGCTTTGGATAAAGCCAAGGTATGGAAAGTTTTACAGAATGTTATAATTACACGTTTTAGTCAGCTGTGTTGACTTACTTCTCTTTGTCCCATTAGAAAGCATTCGGCAGCAATGGCTCTGAGGAGAAGAAATATATGAAAATATTTATTCTTGAATGATTTTAAATGCCATTAGTGGCAGAATACTGACTGTGGAATGAATGGAATTACAAAGTCCTTGAGACAAAACTGACTAACTTCCAATGATGTTAATCTATAGTGAAAAGATAAGAATAGCCATTTTTTAAAAACAACCTTACATGAGCAAGACATTTCAGTGGTTCCCCATTATGAACAAACACTGAAGAAAAATTTCAGTTCAGCATCACTGGATAATGGAGATTACTGCTATTGTGATATATAAAGGGGAGGGTAGAGAGGGGAAGACAGAAGTCAATAGTTGAATTAAAAAGGCAACTTGTAAATACATAATTCATATTTATCTGCATAATATCCATTCACATAAGTTTTCCCAAAAGGGAAATTGTGTTTCTCATTTTAAAGAAGTGACAGTACCTCAGTCTGTTTTACCAGTTACTGTTTAAATAATAAGTTAATGAGAGACTTCCAGTACAAGCCCAATTGGAAGGACATTTCAGATTTACCTTTGTGATGTAAACCTTATAAACAAAAGCAATATCTATGAAAACAGATGTATGACTGTTGCATTACATTTTCCAGATGGCCAGGCATGTTGGGATATTATATGTAAACATCTTGGCTTGCAGTTTCAGAATTTGAACATTGCTCTCCTCCCAGTACCGCAGCAGCAGTCTGTAAAAGGCATTCATGAGAAAGAACACTGCTCTAATCACTGGGAACAGAAAAGCAATCCAAACATAAACACATTACACCTAATCTGAGCCAAGAGTTGCAAGTAGGAAAAAAAACCCAAGCCACTATATGCAGTATTGGCTGAACATGCTCTCAGAACAAAACAAAATGGAGAAGTCAAGATACACTTTCAGGGAATAACCGTGAAGTGTGAAATCAGAGCGAAAATACGATCCTGGCACATTACGAGATCCATTTTTAGCATGTACAAGGTAACTGCATATTTGAAAGGACGCTAATTAGTTTCATAGTCATGTGGCTACAAGATATTGTCAGTTCTGCTCAGCCATTTCACGCAGTATCAACATTGCCTAAGGAAGCTACAAGTCCTGGCTAGACAGAATCGCAACTTGATTTAAAATGCAGCCATTTAACTTCATGTGCCAAAGGCAAGTGTGTCATACTGTCCCCACACCCCCAACGGCACCCACGTCTTTCAAGTCCTGCTTTGAATTCTCTGGGGTCACTGTTGATGACGAACTGTAAACGTCTGGGGACTTTTCAAATTACATAGTTAAGTGTTTGTGAGTTCACTGCAGCTGAATACAGTAAAACTTGGACTCTCTAATCCTGGAAAAGGACATTTTGAAATACTGTTCAAGTAAGAATCAGTGCAATGCTTAGATTAACTGTTTTTGTTTCCCATAAGATTTTTTCTAAATGGTTTATCTTTGCTAAATAAATGTCAAGTTAAGCCTTAAGGTAGCACTGTTATAGACTGGTGTACCCATTTTTTTTAATTGGTTCTATACTGGAACTAAACTTTTAATAGATCATTAAGCAATGAGATTTTAATATATTCTTTACACATTTGAAATTCTGACCATCTGTATTCATTATGTACAATGCAGAGTTTATTCCTGAATAATGATAACCTTTCTGTAGACAGAACAGAACCCTGTCAAACACAAGAAAGATTGACATCATGTCAGAAGGCACAATATGTCTCAAGCAACATGCAATAATATAGGAAGGGGTTTACTTTTGCAGCAGAAAGCAAACCATGCATGTCTTGCACAAAAAAACGCAACAGTTACATTAACCCTGTTTATCTGGATTAGAAGAATCTTCACGTACCTCAGTGCCAGTCCAGGATTAGCAGGCATGGTAGAACAAAACCGTTCCAAGGTTTTGGAATGCTGAGATTTTGGAATGCAGCTCAAATAAAAAAGAACTACCTGTAGAATTTGAATTATAAACATTAATCCACTTTACAGCTGTCTAATTTTGCTAAGAATAATGGAATGACAAAATATGAACATTATGCCTATCAACTACAAGCTTTATCCCTTGAGAGTACAGAAATCAATTTGTACAAAAGTTAGTGTCAAGTTGCTAATACCACATATTTTAGTCCTTCTAGCCTGCATTTAAGGAGTAAAAGGAAATGCAATGGATGTTAGCAAAATGGGACCCAGGATTTCTATAAGCTTTAAGTGCTCAACTTGTATTCACTCCTACTTCTACTTTAATTCTTCTGTTTCTCAACCACTGTAATTTCTATGATCAAAACTGACAGTTTAAATCTGTTTCCATCTGCCAGTGTTACAGCTCTGCAGACCCCTCTTGCTCAGCCATCTCTTCCCTCCCTTATACATATTCTCTTTTCTCTACAGAAGAGTTTGTCATTAACACCTTATTCACAGAATTAAAGCATGACATAATCAAGTTTGTTTGCCTTACAAATCCTTTATTCAGAAGCTCACTGCTAGATAGTCTTCCCCTCAGAACAATTCTCCCCTCAGATACTTCTTTGTCTACTAATTCCTAGTTATCAACGTTCATATACTACTGGTACTGTATTTGAACAAGTACGTTACAGGTACCTCCTAAAAGGTCATCAGTCTGTTTTAATTAAAACTGTCCAGAGACACATTTTTACCTTATTATGAAACTCATAATTGGTCCAATAATCAGCAGTACTAAAAGGAATTGGGTATCGTGTGGGGACTGTAACAAGACATCTGTTCACTAGGTCGGTAAAAAGCTTGAATTCTTGAACTTTGTTGTTGGATCCAACAACTTTGCTATTGATAAAAACAAGATAACTGGAAGAAAAAAAAGAAAAAAGATGGTTCTGGTATCCTTCGCTTAATAGTTTTGAGATTAATTTACTTTCCTCCCTTAAGAACTTACTCCAGCCAGATGTTCTGAACAGTTTCCTGTTGCATCACCGCCCCCAGAGCTGCTTCATAAGCATCCAGTGCTTCACCAACATTCGCATGAAGAGACTGGCACAAACTGTTTATATTAAAACACTTTTTAACTTTTATGTCATAAACAATGCATGTTCTTACATATTAAGAGTAAAAAATAATGAAGAACTTCCCACCCTGAGATGCAAGAAAAAACAGTGTTTTCAGTTTAGCAGCATTATGGACTAATTTATCAGTCAACTTAATAAAACGGGTCTCAACTGCAAGTAAGGAATAATACAGAAACAATGCAGCTTAAAAAGCAAATCTTAACTTAAATATTATGAGTTGTCTTCTACTCTTGTAAAGTACCCTTTTACTAATCCTTTCAGTAGGGATGCTCTGACTGCTACAGAATGGAGACAAGTCTTGAGTTTCCATTTGGAAAGCACCAGAACAATAAATTTCAAAGTTGGATTAAAACCACTTGAGAAATGTATCAGACTCCGGCAACAGAATTAGTGTTCTGAAACAGATACTACTGAGCATCTGGGGCAGAAATATGCTGATCATGTCAGGA
This sequence comes from Bucorvus abyssinicus, assembly GCA_009769605.1. NCBI lineage: Eukaryota > Metazoa > Chordata > Aves > Bucerotiformes > Bucorvidae > Bucorvus > Bucorvus abyssinicus. The sequence continues at coordinate 39,410,808 of CM020025.1, forward strand.
AAAAAAACAAGTCAAAAAACACCTTGATTTTGTTCCACAACTCCTCAAAGAAACATAAGCTCAGGCCAACAAATAGGACCTCACCAAAGACAGAAGTAGACATACTTTTTGACTTACATTAGTATAACTGTAGTTATACCAGTGACTAATACACTGGTGCCTGCCAATCCTGGATATTGCTGCTATCAAAAGAAATGGTGGAAGAAACAAAAAAAGATTGTGTATACATGACAAAGATCTCTTGCAGAGGAAAAGGTCACTTTGTTCTATTACTTTGCTATGGAGGGGCGTCTTGTGGTTATTTCTGACTTTTATAGTCTGTGGGTAGTAGCTCCATAAACAGCTGAAAAAGTGGGTCAAGGAAGGTGGGGACACATGGGCTAAACAAAGTTAAACCGAGTGGGGGAAACTACTGTAAAATAAAAGGGAGACAACTGAAAGGCAGAAGAAAGAACACTATTAGCACTAGCAATCTCCAAAGTAAAACAAACAAACCTCATTTTGTGAAATGAACACACCTGTTACTGTTCCCATATGGCAGAATTTCTGAAAGATTTCTCAAGTGCAGAATTTAAGTTGATGCATAATTCAGAGTCTCATAAAATTGTCTCTGTTGTGCAGCAGGCAGGTAGATTCTCTAAGGACTGGCAGATCATTTATTGAAAGAACCCAAAGTGATATAGCCTAAGCCAAATTATGTTCTGCTTCTGAAAACAATTTACTCAAACCCAATAGCTGTTTCTCAGAATTGCTTTCAAAAGCCTCACCAGTAGATCTGCCACAGATAGGGGATTTGCTGGTTGACAACATCATCTGTAAGATGTTCTTTATAGAGAGGTGATGTAAATTCAATTGGCATTGGAAAATTCAAGAGATATCTACAAGAGAAAACAGTACAAGTAAATGCGAATATCCCTCTACATGGCAGACTCCTATGTGGATGTAACATTTAGTTCCAAAATCCAGCTCATAGGACATATTAAAAAAGACACACTTTTCCTGTATCTATCCAGATACAACTCTATAGAAAGCATTACCCAGAAATAGAGAAATAGTTAACATTTACTGCTTCATTATGTACAAAGTTAAATGTTGCTTCATATCTGAGACACTTTCCCCTCTCCACACAGAATACATCAAGTAAGGTTCCATCATCTACAGTCAGCTAAGCTGCATTGCGAGTACTAAACTGAATGTAAACAAACGTAAGCAGGAATTAAACCTAGAGATCTAACCTGGAGGTAAAAACATTTCAAAGCCTCATCTGCATAAGCTTTAGCACAGAAAATCTTCCTTTGAAGGCCTTCAGAGGTATCTATTATGACTACAGAGAACGTGCACATTTCAGAACTTCAGTAAGTCTCTCAATTAGGTGATAAAATTCAAGTAGAAAATCAACAGGCTAGATACAAACCTGTGCCTTTTCAGCAATAAAAATCTGCTGATTAACAGCATGCTGAACCTCTGGATTGAAGTCTTTTGCCGAAGCCTAAATACAGTATTTTAGGTGTGCAATTTTAGGCTCCTAACTTTGGAGGGGGGAAAAGACCCCAAGAACCAAGAAACAACAAACATATCAGCTTTGGCATACATACAGTTTATTTTCATTTCCCAAATCCAGACATTAAGCTTGCTGGCTGTTTCATCTTTAAATGCTTGTGGGTTTACAATTTAGTGTATATGCACAAACAGCAAGTATAAACCTTAAAACTACAAAATCACAATTCGCCAGAGTTTCAGCAAAACATGCCAAGCTAAAAATAGAGGAGTTAAAAAAAATTCTAGACTGTCTTGTTTTTCAAGAAAGTGCCAGTATTATTGAAATTGAAATAGAAAAAGTATTCTAAATGTACCTTAAGAGATCCATGGGACCATGCTGTTGGCATGCATTCTCAAAGAAAGCTGCCACAAAATCTTGCAACAGAGGAAGAATACTGCTTGACCTTTCCTGTTTTGGGATTTTATTTTTTAAAAATAAAAAATTAAAATCAGACATTAACCTGAAAATGACAAGAACAATTTAAGCACAATAAATAACAAGTGCTGTGTCTATCTCTGCAATGCTCCATTTTCTTCATCCTCTCAAGAATGAAGTCTAAGTGCATCAGTCAGCAGGCAGCAGAAAAAAGGCTCAAAACGTATTACAGAGTTTATTGCTAGTGCCTACTATTCTTTAAGGATATTAACACTGGATTAGAACAATCCAAACTATCGATTTATGATTTTATGCCATTCATTTGATTATCTTTAATCATGTCACTAATCTTACCAATTCTACTCTTCCCATCCCTATTAAGGAGTACTAGACATTACAAAAATATCATTAAGATTAACCAGATCATGTTTGAAACACACGAAATTCAAACTTTAACACTCCAGCAGACCAACAAAATGAGTTTTGCAGTGGAGTATTACCTGTGAAACAAGGAATTTACACAAATGATAAAAAATTTCTGCATTCTGAGGATTCTTCTCAAAAGCTTCAATCCACACTTTGTAGGCAGTGTCACTCTGCTCCATCTGCAAATATAAGGTGGCCAAACTCTCCAAGAGCTGACAGTTGTTAGGGCAGAGCTCCAATAAAGATCTACAAAGTTCTGCAGCAGACTCCCACCTTCAAGAAAAGTAAAGTTAAGTTTTCAAAAAAGCAGAGTTGAGTGCTATAATTAACAATGTCTTAAACAACTTACCTTTCAAGAAGTTTCAGCAAAGCTATCATGTTTCTGTAGAGAGGAAAGCAGACAGCTATTCTTCTGTCAGCCTCAAGTCTTTCATCAGTACATGTTTTGACCGCATCTTCAAAACAGAAGTATAAAATCAAGCCTTTAGACCTCAAGCAACATCAAAGTTATTTGAAGCCTTAACATAAAAAAATCTCATTTAACATAACGAAAATACATAACAGCAGAAAGGTCTGAGAATGCTGCTTTTGCAAATTGTCAAAAGGAAGATGACCATCTTTAGATAAGCTTTTTAACACTTATCGCTACAGTGTGGAGCAAAAGTCTTTCAGAAGTTTTGTCTCTTGTTCATTTAAAAAACAGGAAACATCCTACCAATGAAATGTTAAAGCCAAGTTACAGATAGCAGTTTATGTTTAAAAGTACATTCTAGATTTCCAGCACTGCTGCTGAAACCTAAGGCAGGATATTGTTTTTCTTCTCAGAATAATAAAAAGCCAACAGTGAACAGCCCATAACGAACACCCCATTATCACTGCTGGACTGCCTTCACTCCCACAGTTGGGCTACTCAATCTGCCCTTGAGTAATTCCACACTGGATTACCACCTGCAGCACAGATATATTCTCAGTGGCAGTAAGTCCAAGACAACTAGCAATGTCATACTGTGGCAAGCCACTGTTCTTTATCTTGATATAGTAACATAGTTCAGATAAAAAGCTATGGCTTTGAACCACAGATTAAAATCTCTGTGTGTGTGTGTGTGTGTGTTAAGTACTGGAGAACACAGACTTTTCTCAGTGCTCTGTTCAAATTAAGATGAAATATTCACTGGATTAATCCCAATGGCTTAACATAGTCATCAGCAATATTTCACCGCCTTGAAATTCCAGAAATTGGGTAATATTTCTTGATTTACAAGTGAGTCATGTATTAAGTAGTTTGCCTCCTTAATCTTACCTTCAAACATTGCTAACAGCATATCAGGATCGGTCTTCACATCATGCACTGTTTGCCATGGTATTAAAAACGGCTCTTTGTTCATGATCCTTGAAGGACTGACATTAGCTGGATCATAGAACTTGACTGGGAGACTGCCAAATTCAGTTAGATGTATGTAAGCCAGCCAAGCCAAGCAACGGTCACTTACAGTAAGGCGTTCTGATATTATCTTTTCATTTGCTGATTTTAAAGCATTCTGTAAAGGTTAAAAGAAACACATATTTAAATCATAAAATCTTTAAGACTGAGAAAAGGAAACAGGAAGAATAAGTTCTAATATTATCAAATCTTTTCCATAGATAAGACAGAACAAATTCTTTGTATCAAACATGATTATATTTGGCTTATGTGAATGTGTGACTGTATTTGAATCATATGCATAATTTCTAGTAACAGGTTTAGAAAAACTGTAGAAGACTGTTATTTTGAAAAGTGAACAGAGGTAGACTTTGAAAACATGCATGTCCCAACATGTGTTTCATTTTTCTGCTTAAATCTTGGACAATTACTTCCAGTTGCACTGAAATAATACATTAGCTCTAGAGACAACTCATCTACAAGTTGGATTCAGCCTGCTATATCCTATTGGGTCTTGGAGTTTTTTGTTTGTGGCTTGGTTTTCACTTGGTTTGGTTTTACTCTATTAAGCTCTAGTCATACAGCTAAGTTACAGCTATTTGAGTCTACTGAAAGCATCACCATCTCTAGAGATGCTGTTTAAAAAAATATGGAAGCATTACTGAGAACAAGGATATTGCTTCGAATTTTCCTACCAGTCACATGCAAAACTTGAATAGCCCAGTTAAATTCGCAGATCCCAAATAAAATCATTAGAGCAAGCAACTAGACAAAGTCTAAACACAACTGCTCCTAAACTAGAACAGAATCTCATGGCTAGTTACGTGCCAACATTCTTCTGCATAAATGCAGTACAATCAAATAATGTACTTTCAAGGAAATGAAAGCACTTTAAAAATCTAGGCAAAATTCTGTAAGACACTTGTACTGTAATAGGCAAAAACTAAAGTTTCAAAAACATTTCACTTATTCACCCGTCAAAATATTTACTTCAGAAAATTTGATTTCAAGTTTTCAAAGAGGCACATTGCTTCGTAGGCTGAAGTAGGATTTACTTTGAAATTATCTTCTCTTCGATATAGTTAAATACTCTCTCCAAGACATTCTTTTCAACTACATATTTCAGATGAATATAAAAAAGTTTGGTTTTGTGATGATGCTTTGAGGAAAGATAAGGGAAAACAACCCACGTTATTCTCCCATATACACTGGATTTCCATGTCAATTCAACTCAAACTGGGTTTTTTGTCCCTCTGTTCTTGTTCATTCAGTAAAATATTTAGAGTTACCATTTATCTGTACTGCTCTGTTTAGCTTTTGAAGGAGTCAACATAGCACCACACTTTCTATTTAAACTGGAGCTAGGAAAAAGCATTACAGCCCTAAACCAGCAACTGGAGAATGTTTTAGGGTGTAGCAAGCAACAGGTGCCACCTGCTGGTAGGAATGAAAAAAACTGCAGCTGGAACTACAGCAGCTCCCACTGTTTGTAGGAGCTGATGTTAGCCCTAGATTTCTCACCTTCACCTGCCACTTCTTCTGTCTACAGAAGAGTAGCAGTGACCTAAATTCTTTCTACAGTAAAAGTCACGAAAATATAACTCCAAAGTCATGGAGTTCATGGGACCAATAAAGTCTGATATAACAGTTCTCAAATTTAGGAGCAGGGCAATACTGTTAGATAACATAGTAAGTACTATGCTCTTTCCCACAAGAACTACTAGTTTGGCAATTTCAGTAGCAATAAACATTTGAGTACCAGAGTCAACACCCTACTCAACAGGCCTTTCATTGCAGAGAAGTGTTCTATGGCTTACCAAAAATCAAGAATTAAAGCAATTCCCCACAAATTATTTTGAGAGATAGTGATCTAGGCTATAAGCTACACAAGCAAAGCAAAATAGGCAACAAAATTACATCAAAATTTTACAATGCATCATATTCTCAAACCAGAAGTCTCTACGAGAATTCCTTCAGCAAATAAAGGAAGGAAGAGTTCTTCTGAAGTTTACACTATTAGAGTCACAGGCATCAGAAAGGTGAAGGTATGAAGACAATTCCTGAGGTGGTAACCTGAAAATTACCTCCAGCAAAACAAGAGCATTCTGACGTCTTCCTGTAAATAGGCTTAAGTGAACCCTGTACAGGAGGGTCTCCAGCAGCTGAAAGGACACAAGATTTGGATTTTCTTCTCCCTTTGTCTCTTCCATTAGGAACTGTAGCATCCTTCCACAGACATAGTCCTTTCCATCAAAGGAAGTCTCCAAATTCAAAAACTAGTGAGAAATAATTCATATTAACAATTAATAACAATAAACAGAATACTAGTAAAGCTTCTAGGTTGAAGTTTAAAAATCACATGAATCACAAACTTTGGTTAATGTCTTCCACCACCTTATGAACTGTATTTCCCTTCCTCACACTAAATCTCAAAAAACACTATTTAAGTATTAAAAATTAAACAAAGTAAAATATTGAAAGCTTAAGTAACAATTAAGAAGCGTAACATCTTAATTTAAAATTATTACCTGAGGAAAAGTGATGATCTCTGCAAGTAAACAGAACTTTAATTGCTTCATTTTCTGAGCACCTTTTGAGTTTTCCAAAAGCTGTATTGTTTTTCATTTCACACTTTCCCTTTCATATGTACTGGTTTTCTACAGTAGAAAGTGCACACTTACATGAACATTTCACATACACTTTTTTCTTTTAAACTTACTGTCCACCAGATTTGATAAGAGGGAGCATATTCCACTGCTGTTTCACACATTTCCTGTATCTCCTCCTTGGTTCCCCTTTTTGAGAAGAGTCTGAGGTAATGACACCAAATTTCAGGATTTTCTTTGTTGTTCTCAAGCGCTCGAGCCAAAACATTTAAGGTAGAATCCAAACACTCAGATGATGAGCTGTAAAAATTTAAAAGTTAAAAAAGCACTCACATCAGCTGTGTTACTACTATGACTGAGACAATATGAAATATGAAAATGGATGCTTATAATTAGAATGGAAGTGACACAGACTTTAAAATGTGTTGTCCTTTACTATGAAAGTTTCAAAGTTTCAGTAAGTTTTCATCCTTCAAAGTTTATTAGGTATAATTATCAAAGTGCATGGAAAAATAAGTTTTGTAAGGAAAAAGTGCCAATTCAAGTAAGTCTGATTTAACTGAAAAAAAGGTAAGATTCATCTGGAAGCAGAAGTCTCAAGCTGCAATCCTATAAAGGTACTTACATCACAGACTAAAAATCTTAAGCAGAAATCTCAAAGACTGTGAAGTAAATTAGAATGTTTTTGTTATATAATTTACTTTTTACAGTCAAATATAAGTCTTTATTTCATGTTTCTATGCACATCATACAGTTTTTCTCTGCCTTTGAACTGTTAAAAAGGGAGATTTTACTTTAAGATAACTATAATGAGATGACACCAGCAAAGTAATATAAGATTAGCTCAAAGAGCTGATTATATTGCAAACCACAGAGCTGAGCTTTAATTCATAAACAAGCTCCCATAAAAATCACAGAAAGCTTGAGGTCACATTTATTCTGAAAACATCTTTAGAAATTGCTTTGCATAGATGTTTGAGAGGAAAAAACACACATCCTGAAATAAAGCTAAAAGTTAACCATGTTTTAAGTCTGAAGTCTTCCCAATCCCTTCTGTCATCACTGCCACTGAGGTGAGGGGGAGAGGCGAAATGGGCAAAGTGGCTGTTTTAAGAAGATGCATTCATTGTCTTCCATTAGGTTTCCTCCCTTCTTTTCTTGGTCTTTTTCCAAGTATACTTGTATTTACAGGGTGTTCTTCTCAGTCTGCCGCTTGCTGGTTGTATTTTCTCTGAGTACTGGCCTTTACAGTTCCATCCCTTCTAGTGTTTCAGGCAACTACTGCTATCTTTTGCTACATTTTCCCTTATCCACAATTTACACAAGGTTTGTAAGAGAGAGTTGCTCCTTTCTTCCCTGCTGCAGCTGTTTCAGCCAGTATCTCAACTCTTAAAACTGAAGTCAATCTCCAGAATGAAACCATCATGACAGAATTACTACCAAAATTATCTGATTGCCAGTAAAAACATGGTACCCTGCAGGATCATTTTAAGAAACAGACACTAAAGAAACTTAGAAATCCAAAAGTTAAAAAACAAGATAAGAAACTAAGGGCTCAACTGCACCATTTCTAGAGGTATAAAACAATATAGCAGAACTATTCTTATAAAGAAAGCTTTCTGATGAAAGTAATTTCAAACATTATTCTAACCACTTGCTCTGTAGATGAGAAAATGATTTGAGTTCATTGGGAATATGTTAGGTTGTGCACTTTTCAAACACAATTATTTCTCCTACACTACTTTCTAACCTGCTTTTAAGTCAAATTATTTGTGGCATCAAAGAAACTCCTTTAACATCAGAAAGAAAACTTGATCATAGCAGTATGTGTAAAGCACAAAATCAAATCTGAAATGCAGCAGACTTACCCTTCATTTTGATTCAAGTATTTGTATGCAAGTTTAATCCAAAGCTGTACATCACAGGGGTTTTCTTGGACACTTGCCTCCAAGTTGGAAATATCATCAGTCTCACTTGTAAAATAACGGACATCATCTGGAGTCACCACAGTATCAAGGGCTGGAACTCTTTTTTTATGTTCTGTGGGATGAGCTACAAATAAAGTAAGTTTATTTTCAAAACAGAAGTGACCTGTAAGATTACAACTCACACAAGGGGTGGCATTTAAATATCTCAAGTAAAGCCATTGACCAGAGCAAGATACTGTTATTTCAACATCCTCTAAAACTTGTAACTGGATAGTCTGTAGAAAACTGGTTACATTTCAAATGCAAAGGCAATAAATAAATAGCAGTATAACGCTGCTTTGATCAGACACGAATTAAGGCAGTTCATCAGGCAGCACTAGGAAAGAGACTCAAAGAAAAATTCATCTCAATTCTGAGTCTCTAAAAACCATTTTAGAGGATTTGCTAACAAATCCTGAAGGTCCCACTTACATGTGTCACATGTGTTAACACTGTCAGGTTACTGACACTCTGGCAAGCTTCAAAGTCTCAAATGCCATTTAACAGCAGCTTTTTTTAACTCCTGACCTCAACACCAAATACTAACTCTGTACAAATTTAACCTAACCAAACATGAAGTTTTACTACATATAGCCCTAGGAGGCAAAAAAAAAAAAAAAATCTAAAGTCTTAATGGTCTATGGGGCAGAGCTGAAACATTCTAGGGAAACAGGTCCTCATGTTTCTCTTAAGAGTTAAGTAGAAATTCCTCCTTAACTTTCAGGCATATATTTTTTTTTTCCTTAAATACAAAAAATTCAGGTCAAACTTTAGCCAAAAAATTTATGCAGAATAAAGTTTGCATGCAGGAAATATGAAGTCAAGAGAGCTATTATTAAAAGCATTGTTTCCCCCAGTACTCTTTTTCACAGATGCCACACATCCAGATTACCATATTTAATAGGTCCAACAAACTGTTCCTCTTCACTGCTGCTACTATCTAACAGAGGTTTCCTCCAGTACTTTGGTCTCCATCTCCTTTTATCTTTCCATGTTGTAAATGGAGGTGCTGTAAAAAAGCATAGTAGTAAAAATTTTTTTACTTTTCTGTATTCAAAATTAAAACATCTTTGCTAATATTTTCAATAAAAACATTGAGTGCAACACAGTGTCTAAATTTCAATAGTACTTATTTAAAATCTATTGTGCTCAAGTGCATAAGTCTCTTTTCCAAACTGCACTCCAAAACTATTATATCATTGCCTTAAAACAAACTCTGCTGCCTTTAATCTACTGTAAGGAGAATTTATAATACTGCAATAAATAAGCTGAGCAAAAACAAATTTCTTGGTTTACAAAATCAGACGTACATTTTAAAAGAAAAAATAGATATCCTATTTAATCTATTAGGTTACTTACTGTGACTTTTACTCTCATTGACATTGCTGGCCAGAAGAACAGCCATCTGATCCACTGACATGCGATCTCTGTTTATACCAAAAAGTTTTTCAACATATTTTTCTGAAACAAGAGTATTTGTATCATAGGTAAACATATAAATGAAAATGGGTAGGTAATTTAACAGCAATTTAGCACAACCTATGCTGAATTCATGAAATAGAACTGCTTCAAGAGGTATGGTAATTTAACATACTAGAACAAAGAAATGACAAACTGGAAAATTTCCATTTGGCAACTTGCCTACATGGCAACAACATTGTTATAAAAATTCCAGCTCCACAGAAACACACCAGTCCAGCAGTTACAAAAAGAAGGGAGAAGCGGAGAGGAGAAGAGTCTATGCCCATTGCTCCCCAATCCCCTGGATTCCAGCAATGTTTTTTTAGTCAAATATTCCACAGATCAGTGACTTTTTCTTTCTGTAAAGACACCAAGGTAATCACCCCCTACAAAGGAATGAACTGAACAACTGCAAAAACCTATTTTTTGTCTAGTTATATCTTATATATTACATCACATCAAAGTCCATGCACCCAGAGCTTTTAATGAAAGCCATTCCCTTCAGAAAGGAATCTTTGTATACAAAAAGTGAACAAAAGACTCTTAAAAACCTGTGGCAGTGCTGATTTCTTCATCAGTGCTTTTTTCTGAACAGCCAATCAGTTCTAAATTGTAAGACAGAATATCCTGAAACAGCTGCTTGCGGCTAAGAGTGCAGTCTTTCATGTGCTGCCTAAAAGAAACAAATAAGCAATTAATATATTAATATCACAATAACAATTTAATAAGTCTTAGAACTAGAAAGCTGATTTTAGTACACTCTAGAGTAAGGCATAAAGAAAATTATGCCCACAGAAAACACTATAGCCTGCTTTGAAATTTCTGTTAAATATGTATGGGTCTTCTCTACACTTAAGCCTTCACCAGTAACTTAATCCTAGTCTTATATCACGATGGCCCTACTCTTTAAAATAAGCCTCTACACACTTGCTTCACACTAACACAAAACTCCACTATTTAGAACCTTCCAGTTCAAAGAAGGTTGTTTTAAGAATTAGATATCACTTTGCATTTAAAAGTTACCATCAAGCCATAGTTTGAATCAACTAAAAGCTTCCCCAAAAACCTGTCTGCCCCTGAAAAAGGGAAGAGAACCAAATTCTATTGCATTTTTCCAGCAGTTAGAATTTTCCAAATTGAGTTTACTCCTGACCTGTTCATATCCATTTGCTCTTGCACCAACTTTTTAAATATGCTATGCAACGTAGTTTAAAAAACCCCTCTTTTTAATATAATTTACCACCAGGCTTCAAAGGAAGAAACTTAGCCAGTATTTTCCCAGAAAACTAGAATGCCACTACTAAATGAGAATTTTTTTTTACATCACATAATATTTGGTATATGCTTTATTTTGGTTAGCAGCATGATACATCTGTAGCATGCTTAACTGTATTAACCACTACCTGAGATTCCATGATGATCTGAAGTTATGCTGAAATTATAAAGGTAAGAGGAGTACCATCTGAATTACAAGGTAATCAAAAGGTGAAATACCCTCTAACAGTCCATACTGCTTTTCCAAACTTACATCTAAAGAGCCTCCCCTTTCATGGCTTAGGTGAAATCATGTTTTTTTTCCTGTCAACCAAGCATCTGCAACAGGGTATTAAAAATGACTTTTCTAGAACTTGTGCACAGAATCATAAATCTGGACCTTTTAAAGAAATTAAAAACATGCCTGATTTAATCTTTGAGTCAGACATCTAGAAGGGAGGTTTAGTTCAAACAAACAAACCTATAAAGTACTCACCACTGGCAGTCATCATCATTACATGTGCCTGTTAAATCAAAACGGCAGAAACACTGTTTTGGCTCAATCATGTTGCTATATGTTACTGAACTGAGGTACAGTTTTTCCTTGGTTCGAAAATACGGACTAAACCTAAAACAAAACAGGGAATTATTGTGACAAAGCATATAAGGTAAGACATCAGTTTTACTAAACAAAGCATTTAAAAAAAATGCTACTACTACCACTTTTTTCTGTATTAGATCTCATAATTTCCAAAAGCCTACTGTTAACCAAATGCACTGACCTATGAGTTAAGAGGAAGATGAAAACAGTGAGAGGGAAGGAACAAAACAATACTTTTCAATCTAAACAGATTCTGTTCTAGCATTCTCTTGTCCCTTAGGTGCAGAATTTCATTCATGTAAAAACAGGAAGTGGAATAATGACCCAGTAGGGAAAGCAAACTACTGAAACTGAGTTTCAGTTTAGTTCTAGAAAAACTGCATTCACGCTCTAGTCATCAAATAGAAATATAAAGACAATTATGAAAGATTAACCACTATGAAAGATTAACCTGAAAAAAGAGTGAAGAAATCCACATCAAAATTTTAAAATGTGTAAACACCACCAACAAAAAAAATCAGTCTGAGACAGACTAATGCTTGTTTTACATCTTTTGCTAAAGTTTGACTACATGAATTTTGGGATTTCTAGCTTCTTAAAGAATTGAAGCCACAACCTACAAGAAGTTCAAATAAATACTCCTGCAAAGATAGCATCCTCCATCTTTTGCTACTGAAGAGCAAAGAAATAAAAAAACCTGAAGCGCATGGTAGGATCAACTGCTCCAATTTAATTCCAGACCTTTGTTTTCTAAAATTTAATGTGTAGGAACAAAGCTCCCTTGAGTCAAAAGACAGATGTGTGAAATTAATTATACTTGCAGCTGCCTACTTTAAGTCAGGATGAATCACTGTGGTCAAGCCTCTTTCCACTGAGCAGGAATCCAAAAACAAGTGATTGGCTCAATCTCGACCCTAACAATGTAAACCCTAGACAAGTTTAAAGACTGCATAATTGAAATACGCCTCAATTTTTTCCTGGATGTTAGATTGCTTCATATTGGATATAAAAGTCCTGTTTTCAAATGACTGCTCATTATTTGTTTAATTTAGTTACACTAAACAACAATCCAGTTACAAGGAACAGTACGCAACTCAATGCAAAAGCAGCATATCACACAAGAGCAAGGAACTCCTGCACGACAAAAATGTAACTAAAATAATTGGGTTCCCTAAATGAGACACAACTGTTCCAGGACAGTCATGTTTCTCACTTGTCTTTCTGTACCAAGGAAGAGCAGTTAATAATACTCAACAAGAACACATATACACAGAAGTCAAAAAGCTGATACACTCTTCATACCTGTAGGATTTAAATACTAGAAGAGGACTATGATACGGTTGAAATGGAAATGGTTTCACTTCAGTTTGCTTATTTTGCGATGTAACAAAATCTGTGTCCACTGAAATTTCCTAGGAAACAGATAAACAGATATACAGCAATTGTAATACCACCTAATAAAAGACAACCTTCATATTCAGTTTTAAAGCATTTACCTGACCACTCAACAGATCTTCCTTAGGTACTATAAAGGCAGTACTTTTCACTAGCAGCTCTTTCAAGCTGTCAGCTTTAGCATAAAGTTTTTTCAGTTCATCAATATTCAACCCAAGGAACAGCTCAGGCTCCTCTGATGCCTTTTTAGAAAGTTTGTTTATAGTTTCTTGTTTTGGAGTGTCCATGTGTTTAAGATTTGGTTTAGTGAAAGAATTAGATTCTCTGAAAGATCTCCTTCGTTCTCGGTTTGAATTAGACAGAACTTCATCATCAAAGTAGTTTTCTTCACTGTCCAAGGACAATTTATCCTGTGTCAGATCATGTAGTGATGGCTGAGGTAATGCAAATTCAGATTCCTCCTCTGCATGAGGCACAATATTTGATTGTTCCTTGGTCTGAAGTGCACGGGCCTCTTTCAATTTCTGAATCTTTAGAGCATACTCATACTCTAGTTGCTGTAGTCGTTTTTTCTCTAGTGCAATCAATTCTGCTGAATGCTTTTTTGGACTTGATGCAGGGGAGTTCTCCAATTTCAACATCTTGCTTGGCTAAAGAGAAAAAAAAATACCTTTTATTTCATTTTTACATTTACTAATCTATTGACAGTACATAAATGAAACATGGGCAAGATACTTAATTCAGAGTTTATAAAAAACGTATTTTAAACTGTTGCCAGAAAATTTCAACGAACAGCAGGAAAACTACAAGAGAGTTTGCCACAATTCAACTGGCAGGTTTTCAGGTTTTTCAATAACACCTACACTACATCACGTACAGGCTTTCAACAGAAGTTCTGGCCATATTTAAAAGGAGTGCTACAAAACAAGTGTACACAGTGGTGTTAGGAGGGAAACACAAAAAGAATTTACAAAAATATTTTATCCTTGTTTTTCTGTATTTTGTTACAGAAGAAGATCAGATCCCCTTCTTCAGCATCCTTGCTGGATAGTTTTAACAAGATGACTAATATCTACGGATAGCAAAGTACTTTCTGTCCTTCCTTAACAGGCATATAGCTCCTTTTATAATTATCTATTAAATGGATTCCCCAGCACAAAAAACACACAGGCTTTGAAAACTGTTCTTTTTAAATTACTTTTTCTATTGAATTCTCTAAACTATAGGAAACCAAAAGGAATAATCCTATAGTACTTTTGAAATGTTTTCCTGCTTTCTTGAAATTCCATTTGAATTAAGTTTCCTCATCAAAATTGTTACTGCTTTTCAAGTACAGCATCGTTTATAAGCAAGCAACAGACTTACTCCAAGATGATCTTGCTCCAGTTTTCGTTTCCCAATTTCCTTACTTGCTACTGCTTTTGCACGGGCAAGTTCTTCCCCGTATTTTAATGCCAGAGCTTTTTTTACTGTAACTCGTTGTTGAACTTTATGAATCTGAAAAAAGGAAAAGAAAGAAATACTACAGCAAGATGCAAATTTTCAGATATGACTACATAATAAAATATTATCAGAAAAGACAGGGGAATTAATCATTAATTCAAAAAAAGCCTACTGCTTCAAAAAATCAGGATTCCCATTTCAAGATTTCCAGCTCTAGGGAATAGAAACATTTCAAAATCAAAAGTTACTTGCTCCTGAAGCTTCTTGAGAAACATCTTATTGGCATTCAAGATCTTCTCTGTTGCTTGTAGCTGTTCAGCCAGTTTGTTAATTTTATTTTCAGCAATTCGAACACTCTCTCTCTTCTTGGCCTCTTGTTGCAACAAATGTTTCAACACAGATTCATCCTTCATCAAGAGAACTCTAAAAAGTAGAACAGCCGTGTATCAAAATATTTTCCAAAGGGAGGTCTCTTAGAGCTATCACTGCTCCTCCAAACCACTAGTTATTTAAGAACCCAGCTTTTTTTCCCCTTATCAAATAACATTCTAGGTTTTTCCAGATAGTCTTAACATGTATGAGACAATAAATACTGGTAGTACATCAGCAGATTTCCATATCCCCAGTATAGCATCTCAGTATAAAGCAGATGAAAGCATTCTAGTTATGAGGACTGGGGAAGGTAAACAAGTAGTGTATCTTTAATGCTGTTTTTAACATTGAGACATCCAAACCACACAGGTTCTTGCTTTCTGTTAAGTAACAACCTAGCTCTTCCTTAGGGCACACGCACATTAGCAGACTACAAGCTGTAGTATTACAGCACAACAGCAGGGTAATTAAATATAAAAAGCTATGCATTAAGGGAAGGCAAGACAAAGACTTAGATAGGGTGTGAATAAAGGGGGGGTGGGAAGAATGTCCCTCAACTGATATTTGACCACAAACCAGTTTGTTCACAAGACCACGTAGAAATAATCAAGTGGCAACAAGAAAGATGCAAAGCACTTGTATTTTCCACAGTAACTCTGAAGAAGGGTGAAAAACATGGAAGAGGCATGCTGAAAGAGAACAGGCATACAGGAAAAGCTTCAAACAGCATACCCCTTCTGCAGAAACATTCATTTACATATATAGGGCATATCTCATTGGAACATGCTATTCTCAAAGTGTACCGCATAAGTGAAAAGCATACTCCTTTTTCGTATTTCAGGGTTATTATATGGCACAGATTATATTCTAGTCAGCTACGCACAGCTGAAAACAGCATGACAAATCATACTCAGAAGTTACCAAACACCACACAGGCACTACAACACAATTCCTTTTGTCAAAGATAGAATTCAAGACTGAATAGTTCAAGGCAACAGAAGCCCAATCACTTGCTGTACTTTAAACTCTATACGTTGGAAAGGGTTTACTGCTTTCATCCTGCTAAGCAAGCAAGGCAGGACTTACAACAGTGAAATACATACCTGTTTTTCCTAAGCTTTGCTTCTGCTTCTGTGACTTGTTTTGTCACTACTGCTATTCTCCCAATTCCATCAACTTCACCATCAGAATTCGCAGGTGATGCATTGCTCCTCAGAGGGTCAGACTTAATTAAGCGTTGCTTCTCACGACTAAAGCAAAGGTTTTAAAAGCAAAGGTATTCATTAGCTTCAACATCCAACTTGATGTGTACTCACACTAATTTTAAAATCTTCAAAGAAAGTAACAGGACAAGATTTCAAGCTAAAAGAAAAAAACTTTCCACAACTGCAGTCAACTACTGTAAGTCAGTTCAAATCCAAGGTCTTTCTTTAGACTCCTATGTTGTATCACTAAAAATCAAGTGGAGGAAAAAACCTGAATGTAGTGGCAAGGTTTTCCTTCCAGTTACAAAAATAGACTAGTAAAGGACTACAAAGAATAGACATTTTACATTAACAATTAAGCTCAGTTGTACCTGGCAATCTCTTCTTTTAAGAGCCTGTATTCTATCTTCTTATCTTCTGGTAGAGCCTCTGGAGTTCTCATTGGATCATTTTCTTTTTCTGATTTTGGAGGGGCTTTGATTTTTGAGGCCTGTTACAACACGGTTCAAGTCAATACTAGTCACACTAGTTTAAAATACCGCTATTAACTACTAATTTTAAGAGGCATTTCAGCACAAACTTAAACTGCTCAAGGTTAATAAGATCTTTTAAGCCAGTATTTTTTTGCTGGTAACTGAATATTGAATTTTAATTAAAAAACCAAAACCAAAATATTACAAATTCTATCTTCAGGATGCCATCTTAACCAAAAAAATCACTTTAATTAGCTAATGCAATCCAAATTACAAAATAATGGCCCAGACAGGAGTAACATACTCACTCTCGCCCACTTCTGATGTAATCCAATATACAAAGCAAAATAATTACAAAATAAACTTAGTAAATGCAGCTAGTGTTTACCTCAACATTTCTCCTTGCCTCTTTTATCATAGATTCTAGTCCTCCAAACACACTGCTAGTTGAGTTAGACGGCTCTCCATCAGACTCACTATCATCAGAGTCATTTAACGTAACCACAACAGACTTGTGTTTTGGAAGCTGTGGGGAGAATGAAAGAAGTTTTACAGCAAGAAGGAAAAGTTAGAGACAAATGCAGCTGAGCACGTATTTACTAGAAGAGAAGAAGGAGGTTAATTCCTTTTGTTATCACAGCACACCAGAAAAAAAGTCTAAGCATTTGTGCATCTCCACTACTAGGCAGATACTGTACCCATCCTTGATACTGTAACAGGAAAGGTACTCCCAAAATTTTCAATCTATTCCCAAGTATCTGCAGCATCTCCATGGTCATAGGACACGAATCTCAAATCTCTGACTTCTATACTTCAGTTGTAATGAAAATTATCTTAAGTAACTGAGCAGTAACAATCAAGCCTGCATTAGAAATGCTGTGGCAGACATATCACAACTTCATCTTTCTGCCACATAGTTATGATGCCTCTTGTCCCACAGTTATACTCAGCTGACCTTACAGTGAGCTGCTCAAGCAGTTAAAACTGGCAGAACACCATCAGTACATAAAGAACATGAAACAAGATTAATTAGTTTTTGCCAACATCACAAACTGAAACAGCTCACTGAAGATCAGATGACTGCCAATTCCAGCACTAAGATGCAGAAGCAAGCAGATAATTCATATTAACCTCAAATGCTCTGGAGTTACGGCTTGAAAAGAAGCAACTTAATTCACGTTTTCAGGACTGCTTTTCCCATCTCCCAGTACAGTTCTACACAATTACAGTTATACATTTAACTTCTACCTCAGGACAGGACCTCTTCAAAGCTCTAGGTGTCTTTTAAAGCACACATCCCACAAAAAACCCTTAATTTTTAAAGTGAAAATTACCCAATTTCCACAATAATTTATTTTTTATATTCTCTTTCTGAAGAGTTCTTTTAAGAAGAATCGTATCTTCTACTACTGAGTGTACAACAGCTACAACATTTCTGCACCATCATAGCTCAGGTTGAAATTGGTGACATTCCAATTTATATTGATGCAAGAAAACAGAACAAGGCATTGGTCCTCTCCTCACAAATATTCTCTGACTGTTGCTCCATGGCAACCTAAATTAATCAGGCAAGACAACCCACCCTTCTCATCTTCAGATGCCCAATACACCCCTCCCCTATCTCTGGCTTTTGGACCAGTGTTGCCAGATCAAAGCTGCCAAGCTGCTTTTGGCACTGTTGTGTAGGGTAAACAGTCTCTAACTGCCTTCCCCATTTTTCTTCTAGGGCAAAAGCTGATGGTGGGGATGGTCAATGTCATCTTTTCTCCAGGTGATTTTTCCCCAGGTGTTATTTTTTATGTTGTTCAGCAAAACAAGTTTAACAATCAGTAAATTAACACCAGGCAACTACCATCACACTGCTTTCAGTAAGATTAGCTTCTACTGCAGGGGAACCACGGCCTCAGCTGTAACACAGAATCTCTTCATAATGTTCTAAAACATATTTTCAACCTGGCAAACAGACCCCTGAGAGTCCATGACTACTTTGAAAAAGGGTTGTAAGATGTCAACGAAAAAGCAAACCAGTATCTGTAGGCTATTTCACTATGCATAGGTCTTCAACTCCTACGAAATCCAAAGGTTTCTACATTTAAAACCTTTTCTGTAATATAGTACAGCATCCTCAAACACTCAAAACCTACCAAGCCCCTAAAACCATGAAGTTAGATTTCAAAAAACTGAAGAATTTGCATTTTCTATACCTTTGATTTAATTTCTGAATATATCCCACAATGCTCACAGGAAAACTATTGGCTTTTACATTCAAAATTAAATTCGAGTTCACTTTTTTAGGCTCTAGTAAGAAATATCAAATACTACTAAAGTTAAAAAAACTTCATAAACATTCAATAGAAACTGTTTCTAAAAGCTTCAACAGGTAATTATTATTGTTTTCACACCAAATTGCTTACACAGTTCTTTAAAACACACAACTATTTTATATATAAATATTCTATATCCCAAGCTATTTTTAAAAATTAACAATTGCAAAGCACTTTGTTTCTGTAATTTTTGTAAAAAAGACACTAGCCAAGCTAGCTGATCAAAATACAAGGCATTCATCTGTCAGCTTTAACTAAGCTAGCCATCATTAGCAACAGGCACTGAATTTCAATTGCAGGTTTTTTAACATTTATACATAATGCCTTTCAACAGCACAGCTGGTAAGAGACATTTATTATAGCACTAAAACAAACCAAACAGCTCCACATGTTCGCCCTCACTTACGCAACTGCAGTTAATAAAGCCTCAGGACAAAAGAATGCAGCAATTAAGGGGCTTTTTCAGAATAGGTTTAGTATTTAAACACAGGAACACTTAAAAATTTAAGTAAACATGATATTATTATAGAAAGGATGTAAGCACGCCCAAATTGAACAATTACTCTAGTTAGATCTGGAACTTAAAGTAGATTATAAAGATGTGTACAGACAAAAAAAATACATACATCCATTTAAGCTTAAGAGCACAATTTTCCTACAGAAAGGAAATAGGCCTTAGAACGACCAAAAAAAGGAACATTCAGATCTCTACCATCTTCAGCATTTTTTTTTGTTATGGCATCAGGTGACCAAGTGATCACTTCGTACTTACGAGCAGGAAAGCTGTCGGCCAGCTACAGCTAGATTTGATAGTGATGTAATAGTCTCAAAGATACTATATATTCCTCTCAATTTAGTGAAAAAATTGGTTTATTAGAGACATCATCCACTGACAGAAAGGCAAAGGCATGGTCTAAACCACACTACTAAATAGCAAATGTGCATGGGAAAGAGCTACAACAAACCAAGCTTTGTAAGATTTGTTGTTAAAATAATCACAAACTATCCACTAAGTACGGTTCACTGCCATAAAGAGAACAATAGATTACATGGGCTTCCAGCCTGGCATAACACAGGCAAACAGGTTTTTGTAACACGCTTCCAACAATACAAGGAGATTGCAGACATCACAAATCAAGTGCTATCTGCATTTGATGCATAATACCTCGCATGACCATTTAAATGGAGGTCAAGTTATAGAATATGACTCGAGCTAATGTAACGAATTCTGCTGACTGAGGAGAACACTCTCTCCTCTGTTTTCCACCAATGCTCACAGACATGCCATCTGCCACCAATTTTTGTGCTAGCTCTGATGCTCACACACTGTTGACTGAAAAAATTCAACTCTCTCTAGCAGGAAAAATACATTTTTTCCCCCCAGTGTTAGTTTTCTAATCAGTTTAGCATGTTAACTAAGTTAAGCAACAGGACTGATGCTTCAGACCCCAGTTTAAAAAAAAAAAAAGGGAAATAACATTTTTCCAGGACCAGGAGAAAAAGCAAGAGCAAGACCACCTCTTTTTTGGCAACAAAGAGTGATCGCATTGGCTTAGCTACCAATGAACAGCACACTTTAGCGTGTGCTAATGTGGAAAAGAAATTAATTGAACTATACAGTCTCTTTTAGTTCAGACGAGTGCTGGTGTGTTTTGACGCTCTCTTAAGCTCTAAGTCCTTACTTCAGCATCAAATTCCATTCTAGAAGGGCATATGCATTATCAAAGTTACTAATCATTCAAATGTTTAACAGAAGCTCCACTGTTCTGTGCTGTATCTCTAGAAAACCTTAAGTCTGATGTTCACATGAACTGAGGACAACTTCAACTCGCAGTCTCTTAATAGAAAGCACCAATATTTCCTTACTGTGATCACTGCTCGTGGAGGCCTTGGTACTCTAACAAACTTTGTATTTTGTACCCGTGGCTGAGACACAGTATTAATACTGACAGCAGACAGATTGCTTCTTGGCACAGACTGCAAATTATCTGGAACAGGAGGGGAAGGTGGACCACTGTTACTTGAAGTTTCCTATCAAAATAAAACACAAATACAGTCATAAAAATACACACTATACCTCACTATTTTCAAAGACATAAGCATAAATGAGATTGTTCCATACATGTCTTGGAACTTAGAATTATGATTTAGGCAGACCATCTAAATGTTTTAGATAAATCTTGTAATTCTGTAATAATATCAAAAAGGCACACAAGAATATGCCAGTTATTCACAGGTCAATTGCAAAAGACTCGTGACCTTTTAATGAGGTCAAAACCAATCTGAATTTTCAAAACCACAAAACTTGTTTCTCCCTCCAAAAACACCAACAAAAATGAAAACAGTTAACCTCTCCTAACTCCTTTTGCTAGAAGGCTGAAACAAAGTTAAGGGTCTTGTTTTCTGA
The DNA here is from genome assembly GCA_009769605.1 of Bucorvus abyssinicus. Taxonomy (NCBI): domain Eukaryota; kingdom Metazoa; phylum Chordata; class Aves; order Bucerotiformes; family Bucorvidae; genus Bucorvus; species Bucorvus abyssinicus. The sequence continues at coordinate 39,432,077 of CM020025.1, forward strand.
AAACCAATAAATAATAAACTTTTTTTGCAGAAAATAAAATCCCCATTCCCCTGAACATAGTCAATTTTCAGTACCTTGAAGCTGCATAACTTCTTCAGAAATAGCTGCAATTTACAACTCAAAGAGTATTCCTGAGTGGCTCTTGTTTCGGTTTCTTTTGGGGGGGCAGAGCACAACAGAAATTCAAACATTTGGGTTTTTTTTTAAAGTCATCAGAAAGGCAGAATAAAAAAAGCCTGTAATCCTCACTTAACAGGTCACATTTAAGATTGCCTTAAAAATGATCAGAGGGCTGAAACACCTCTCCTATGAAAAAAAGTATGAGAAAGTTGGGGTTGTTCAGCCTGGAGAAGAGAAGGCTCTGGGGAGACCTTATTGCTGCCTTTCAATTCTTAAAGAGGACCTATAAGAAAGATGGGGACAGTCATTTTAGCATGTTTTGACAGGACAAGGAGTGATGGTTTTAAACTAAAAGAGGGGAAATTCAGACTAGATACAAGGAAGAAGTTTTTTTACAATGAGGGTGCTGAGATGCCCTGTACCTGGAAACATTCAAGGTCAGGTTGGACAGGCTCTGAGCAGCTTCTAGTTGAAGATGTCCCTGCTCACTGCAGAGGGTTGGACTAGATGACCTCTAAAGGTCCCTTCCAACCCAAAACATTCTATGATTGCCATCTAGAGGTTTACAATCAAAAACACTGAAGTACCTCAGATCTGAAAGCTCGTTTGTTGGCTAGAGACTTGAGTAATTCTTCTCTTAAAAGCATCTCCTCTTCCTCTTCCTCATCAGCAAATGGTGGTTTTGGTGGTTGTTCAGGCTCTTCAGGGGGAAGAGGTGGAAGAGGTGGAGGTGGCTCAAGAGAAACACAAGAAATACCCTCCACATATAGTTGGCTCAAAGATGGTACAGGCTGAGATAAAAAGGAAAAGAAGGGTTTGAAACATGAAAATTAATACTACTTGGATTATTTAGCAGAGGTTGATTATTCCACAGTTTAAAAGTAATTCAAACTGCGGTGGATTTAGATCTCTGCCAAAGGCTGCTGCTAAACAGTTATTACTCAAAAAAGATAACAGAAATAAGGTTACATTTGGAAAGTAAGGCAGTCCATACATACAAACTAAACATAAATAAGAATTCAGAACCAGATACAGTCCAGCCACAGAACTATGGCTGGCTGACCACACAGGTTCACACTGCATGAAAAAACAGTCCTTAACCAGTTTTATTCATTTGTCTTAGCTAACAAAATTACAATTTTCCGTAGTCAAAAATTCAGAAGCTGTCATGGCAGGGAATGGCAACTTTCTACATGTGGACTATGAGGTGAGAAGACATAGTCAAAATGCACAAAGTTGGAAGGAAGGACTGTGATGAGCTACATTTTTGGTTGGTTTTTCCACCCCGCTAGGTAACGTCAGAGAATAAGCATATCTCCATACACAGCCTAGAGATAAGAGACAAAGTTGTCTTGTGCTAACTATTCCAATTAATTATTTTCCCTTACGTGCTTCAGGCAATATTTGCTTTCTGTTATGAAACAGCATAGATCTAACAATGGAGATAAAAATATTAGTTCAATAGGGAAAACTTCCACTAAACACAAACTGGATCAGCCAAAAAATAGCTGAAATAAAGAGGTTTTTTTAAAACAACCACAAGTCTATCAGATAGTTCAGGAATCACCAAATAGAGAATTGTATCAAAAATAGAATCTAAATTTAACCCTAACTATAGCATTAGAAATAAGATAAAATGAGAAGTATGAACAATTTCAAGAACACACTCCTTTCAAGGATACTTACTGGAATTGGAGGTGGCAGTGGCAAGGAAATTGGTGGTACTGAAGGTGGAAAATATCCTACTGGACACTCAAAGAATGGAGGCTGTACTGGAGAAGAAGCTATAATTTAAAAAAACCGCTTATTAAGAAATCTGGCAGGTAATTACCAAACACCAACTCATGCTTATACTTCAACTGATTTAATGCAGCAGGAGGAGACAAATATATTATGCTCTAATTTGAAAGGTAACACAAGACAGCATAGTGCATTTATTTCTTACATGTATTTATGTAAGAGTAGTCATCTGTCCTCCTTCTAGTTTACAAATAAGATACAAGTACAGCCAAACAGTACTAAGGTAATGATTCTGCCCTCATATTTCATTTAATTTGCAAGAATCTACCTTCTTAAAAAAAAGGTATCTCAACACTGAGTCTCCTGATTACTGGATATCAAAAACACAATACAAATTAGGACAGAAGCAGGCCAAATGCACAGCTGATACTGAACTCTGAAACGTAAAACTAGTGCTTGAGATGCTTCATCAAAAGAAGATTCATACTGCTTACACGTCTGAAACAGCAGGTGCAGTATTTTAACAAACTAATGTACAAGGTAGGCTGACAGGAGAAAAACAAAAGGAAAAAACCAAAAATATGGAAGATGAAAAGCAAGAGGAATAAAAATGGCCAATAAAGTAATATGCTTAATGAAGCTTTCTCAACACTCCACATGTTGAGATGGAACAAGGAAACTTGAATACCTTAAATGCACCTTAAACTCAGAGTCAATAAATTATTCAGGCTGGAAGAGTCCCCTGGAAGGCATATGCCCTAGCACAGGTACTCAGAATAGGGCTGCCTCCAAAGGCAGGTTGCTAAGGGCCTTGTCCAGACAAGTTCCAAGTACATTTCAGGATGGAGATTCCACAACATCTCCAGTTAACCTGTGCTAGTGTTTGACCATCCCCTATGAAAGTTTTTCCTTATATCTAACCAGAATTTATTTTGTTACAATTTAAGCATTGCCCCTTGTCCTGCTGCACACTCCATAAGAGTTTGGCTCTGTCTTCTCTCTAAATGTCCACCAGGTAGCTGTTAGCCTTCTCAACACAAACTCAGCTCTCCCAGTCTTTCCATAAATCAAGTGCTCCATTCCCAATGAACTTTATGAAAAACAGGCCTGAAATAGTTTCCCTTAGTCAAAAAGGTCCTTTGCTAGACTCCTTCTAGAACATCACTGTCTTCTAGTCCATCTACTGTGAAACCAGAAAACTGATGCAGTCTCATCAGCTTTAAGAGCCCTCTCCAACCACCCATCTATGCATTACAGTCACAGCACTACAACCCAGGCTGCAGTTCATCCTTATCACTTTGAAGTCACACTGCTGACTCATATTTCACTTAATGTCCATCAGGACTCCAAGGCCCTTTTTTGCAAAGCTGCAGCCTATCCAGTCAATACTGTGGGGCCCTTACTTTCTACACAGCTGCTTGGGAACATAAAAGAATAAACTCTACAGAACTACAATGAGACCAGTATAATCTCAAATACCTTCAAAATACCACTACAGCAACGATAGAGAGGAAAGAGAGTCAGCATTAAGACAACTAGCTCACCTTGAAATGTTAGTTCTCTAACTGCCACATCAAAAGGAAGACCTTCCTTCTAAAATGACAGCTCATTTCCTACTTTTCAACTATTTTTACCAATCACCATGCAAGAAAATGTAAATAAGTCTTACCTGGAGAGTTGGTTTCACTATCCGTATCCATAGCAACTTCATCATAATTATCATACTGATATATGCCTCCTGCACTATCTGTAGACTGCTTATCAAAAGACCATCTCAAGTCCGTATCTGAAGACTAAACACACAAAAAAGTACATTCTATTTAGCTGGTCTCATGTTATTCTTTCAGAGCAAACCAATTAAATGTAAATTTTAATTTTGTCTTCCAATTGCTTTATAAATACAGTTTACCTAGCTTGTACAAAAAGACCAAACTGAAGATTACCTTTTAAAGCCATTGTAGGCAGTGACTTGACAAATTAACAGGCAGTTTTAAAACAAGATCTCTCCTCTGGGCAGGAGGTGTCATTTAAACAGAATCAATTTTTAAATACCTATTGGGTCATAATGTATCTGGTAAATTGCCATGGTTATGTATCTCTGAAACATGGAAAGAGAATCAAATGCTTTTATTATTTCTGTTAATCTGTCATGGCAATTCTCATGTGGAGAATCCTATTATTGTCCCAGAAGGAGTCAGAAACCACAATGAAACATATCCAGATACTGTCAATTAATAAATCAGATTATTTAAAGAATGCCTAACACTACATGGATGCCAATCAATGTTCAGTGAACACCGAAAATATGCAGAATAGGTAAGTATGACTTAGACTCCTCAGTTTGTATCTTTCAGAGGAATACAGTAGACATTTTGGTAGCTTTCAGAATTTCTACTGTTTACAGCTAAACACTTTAGCATCAATTTTCCACTCATTATGATAAATGGGACTATTCTGTATCATGACCTCAAACAAGGAGCACCAGCTCCCCTAATTACAATTTCATTTCTCCTTACAGCATCAGTAGCTCCAAGCACTTGGAGCACCTAGCTGCAGCAGCTGTACGGCTTCCATGATGAAAGAAATAGTGCTGAAGAAACACTGTCATTTTCTTTTTAAATGTACCAATGTTTTAGACAAGAACACTAGTGATTCAGGTGCCTTTTGCTTATCTCAAGATGAGAGAATGAAGACAGCCTACAAGTGCAGCATGATGACCACTGCAGTAACTCTGTTCCTTCATAAATTTGACACAACTCTATCATACTGTAATGAGGTTGAAGTAATTAATTGTCTTTTGTATCTGAGCATATTTTTTACCTTGACAAAGAAACCAAACCTCAGATGACATTTAGAAAGAAGCTGGCCACTGAACTTAAGAGACACAAAAAGTCTGAACATTTGGAGACAAAACTGCCATCTAAGAGAAGGCGGTCAAGAAAGTTTAGTTGATTCATTTGTGTTAAATTACAAACTGTTCTTTGATCACGTTCAAATTACCTTTAGGAGCAAAATGCTTTACCACTGATTTGCAAGTGTACAACTCATACAAAACTGATCTTATCAAACCCAAAAGGAATGCCTTTCTAGCATGGGATTAAAACACTGAAATACTTAAGAGATTTCCTTTCTGTTTTTTTATGGGGTTGACAGGGGGTGAGGGTGGTAGAAGGAGGGATGTAGAACCAGGAGGGGCAAGACATTCCAATCCCAAATACAACACCTGAACACCACATTACAAATTCGTTACCCTGCTTCTTGATCTCCTCTTCCCTCCAACTAGCTTCATAAATCGATTGTACTGCTCTTCTTGATTTGAGAGGTCCCTAATTTTTCTGATTTCTTCTTCTCTCTTTCTTCTCTCTTCTTCCTCTTCTTGTTTCCTCTGGTCTTCCTCTTTCTGACGCCTGTCTTGTTCCTTTTGCTGCTGCATCTTCTTTGATGTCTTCGTCTGTTGTTTCCTCAAAGCTTGCTTGGCTTTAAATAAAAAGATATGTGATTAACTTCACCTTACCTAAATGGTTCCCCCTAATCCTAATTTCTTCAAGAGGTTTGAGTAGATGTATGGGGTTTTAGAAGGATTAAAGGCTCACTGCCCTATGTTTCATATAACATACTACTTTTTTTATTTCAGAGGTCATGCCATTGATAGCCATTTCAGTAACATTAAACTTATTACCTGTAGCACTAGTTTTTTTGGTTGAATGTGCTTTTGTACTGGTTTTGACTTTCTGTGTTACACTTTTCGTTTTTGTTAATTTTTCCTTGCTTTCCTTCATCACCTGTTGTTCTTTTTGCTGCCATTTTTTACTAGCAGACTGAAGTGCAAGAAGTCTAAGTTGTAATTCAGACATCTCCTCCTCATCATCGAGCAGCTTCTTTAGAAGAAAAAGAGAAGAAAGGATAAGACAAAGTCAAGAAACATCATTTAATGCTAAATCCTTTTTGAAAAAGTCTTTTGAAGCCTGTCCCAAAATTTTTTACCAAGAGAAAGCTTAAAAATCCTATTGTACCGGTAAGTGTCATTCCTTAAGAATGGACTGCTTCTATTACTGAAACATTTCTAGACTGCACTTTGGAAAAAGCCATCAGAGGATTATAATGCAATTATGCCTCATCTACAGAAGAATACTTTCCTACCTTTTCAGATGTAGCATCTGAACTGCTAAGCTTTCGCACTGATGTTTGCTCTTTGTCTTCTGTACCTTCCAAAAGAAAAATACCACATTTTTGCGTAAGCTGTTTCTCATGAGACAGAGCTACATTAACATGATGTGCAGAATTTAATCCATACAAACATATTTTATCAGTATCATTGGTATATAGTGTAAAACAGAATAGCAGTTTTATGTATGAGATCACATTAACAAACATTAATATAGACTTGGGACATTTGATGAAATCCACATCATCATGATGCCATAAGCCTAAGGCAAGATCTGTCATCTTTAAAGAATTCTGTCTTGAAGCTAACACACATTTCACCAAGCAGCAGAGAAAAACAGATCTGGAAACAAGGGAAGATGACGACTTCTTGCCATCTATTTCATGCTACCGTCTCCTATCAGCTGCTGTCCTGAGCATCTCAGATTCCACTGGCAGCTATTCTGAGTAACTGGTCGGTCTTTTGCAGACTTAAATAAAAAGGCCCAAAGCTGCAGTAAGAACACACCTGCTCCCTTTCATGCCAAAGGAAATTTTTCCTGTGAAATTCAATAATAAATCGTAATGCTTTCCTGCTAATCATTAAGATGCTGACACCCTAATTTGTTAGACTGCCCAAAAGCTATACGTCCATCTGATTATTACATAACATATATACACATTAACATATTTTATATACAATATACATTATGCTCTATATTACACTACTATATAATTTATTATAGCTAGTAACTATTAATATAACTGATAGCAAAAATATAACTATATAAGTTATATACAAGCGCAAATATTATGTTATGTTAATCTGCATCAGAGAAAGGAAATAAACGTTTAGAGGGAAGCTTGGAGATCTCTTGCTATTAGCCTGTCTTCAAAGAGATTCCTTCTGATAGTTCAAAGTAGAAAATAAGTTTGCACTTTTACTCTCCTAGAATTTTATGAAAAATCACATTAAGGCACCGTTTAAAATACACCAGCTCCATATACCTTAACAAAACCAGTATGTAGCAAATGCTGAGGATCTTCCTGCTTGCACAAGCATTCATTTTTTAAAACCTCACATATAGCACATATTTTCACTATCATATGAACTGTATTTTCAATCTCAGTGCTTGTTAAGTTTGGATTTTTTGTTTTTGAAGACTGTTTTGCATTTTCAATAGCTCTTTTGCATCCCGCCTTGCTATGTTCTCTTTCTGCAGGCTACTGGGTTTTCTTCTATGGTTTCTGGGTTTTCTGTTTTTCCTTTACCATTAAAAACTACATTATCTCTTAAAGAATACAGAAACCTATTTTTCATTAATGGGAAAGACTCAAGAGGAAAAACTACCTAGAATGAGGTGGTTTGACTACTAATTATCAGGTTTTCAGTTTCTTTACAGGCTTTGTCTTCTAAATTCTCATTCTGACATGACTTTCAGTGCTCTAGTCCTACCTTTCTTCATATTCCCACTAATTACTCACCGGTATTCCTAATCTATCCATTTACTACTCTGTCTTCCCACTCAAATTGATAGCTTACACACACTGACAAATTACCTAACATCAGATGACAAGTGATACCCACAAGCACACCCTCAACCACAGCATACACTTATTAGAACTAGATGAAGCAGTAGAATAGCAAGTTTACAGTAGCTGCCTTATACCATATGTCACATGGACACAGTAACTGGTTTCTCACTAACTGGTTCATGCATCTGTGCAATTATGCTCTTTGGCCTTGCAAGTCCAGAACTACCTGGACAAGATATTTATTCTATCCTTCCTCTACAAACCCCTTCTATTTGTGGCCCATGATTACTTCACTATTTTTGAATATAATAATGACCAAAATAAACCTGGTGAAAATATTTCATTATCTTGTTACACTGGAGAAAACACAGAACAAAGATGAAATGCAGAAAAAGGTGTCTCTAAATGTTATGTTTTCAGCTAAAAAATAACCACTTTTTGCTTCTGCAAAAAAGAACAAAAGAAAAACAGAAGAAAAGCTTTCCGTGAAAGCCAATGATTTCTGCTGTGAACAGCAACAAAAACCTTCAAGTCTTGTCCTCATGCTTTCTGCCAAACTATCAAATAGTCTAAGACAACACATTAAGAATAAAACACCCCCAAAATATGCTTCCAAGCATGTTTATATAAGTCAAGCAATTATGTAAAACAGGAGTTAAGACATTAAACCTATAGCTTAAAATGTTTAACATATTAATTAAAATCGGTATTTTATTTGAAGTAAAATTTTCCCCAACAACTTCTAAAAATGATAGCTAACGGCAAGCAAAAAGAACTTCACAAGTTAAAACAACTTCATAAGTAGTTACCTTGGCTGGATTCTGTGACTTCAGATTTTTGTGATGACTGTTTCATTCCTTCTTTGCCTTTTTTTAATCTGCTCCTCTCAGCTGGAGTAGGCAGTTTTTGTCTGAGAGGTTTCAGTTCAAATGCCTGAAAGGCTATAACCGGATTTTTCTCCTCAGGAGATACTTCTTTTATAGCATCCGTTGTAATACTGTCATTTTCTACAGTTATTTGGTCCTCAGTGTCCACTGTTTTATCATCATCTTGTTGTTCATTTTCTTTCCTGCTGCTCAAAGCCAGTCTTTCATCTTTATTAAGGTATTCAAGCTCTAACTGTATCTGCTTATACTTCAAGAGCAGATCCTCAAAGCTTTCTTCCACAGAGTTTTCGTTTTTAGAAGAGTAGTTCTGCTTTCTAGATGGGGACCTTCCAAAAGTTTTGGCTGATTTACTGGTCAAGAAAACTAAGACGAGAACATGTGTAACCTTAAAATAGTCGTAATATTACCACTGAAGACCAAATTCTGACAAACAGAACTTAAGATCATTCTCATATATTTTAGTTTTACCTTAAGGGTAGCTTGAAAAATATCTCTTATAAATATGAGCATGCAAAAGACGTACCCATTATTATATATTGACAGCTTAAATAAACATTTTCTCAAACCAACAATTTAAAATATCCTACTTATGGCAAGAATTTCATGACTTGCTGAGAAGTCTCGTCTCTTGCTCAAATTGTTACCCCAGAAACAACAGCTGTAATGCCAACAAGGTTCCCTATCAAAGAGTAAATTAAGAGTTTGTAACTCAAGCATTGAATTTAACCTGTGTTTTTCAGAAAATCAGATAGGAAGTCATTCTCACCAATTTCATCCTTTCATAAAAAGCTAAGTCTAGCCACAGCACAATTACACACTGCAGTAACTGTAACTCAACAAACCAGGTAAGGCAAAGAATAATCAACTGAAGGTAACAAAAAAAAAGTAAAAAGTGGCTAAAGACTTGCAACAAAATCATTCAAAAAATGCTAAAAGAAGATTGGGAATTACTAATCACTCAGAAAAGGCTGTCTATGCATGTTCAAGGTATAGATTTTCTTGAAAACATGCTGTCCAAGGCAGGCAATGTAAATGTTCTTATGCACCTGTACCCAGAATAAAAGTTCTCACTCTTAGAGATTCACTTCCTCCTACCTTAACCTGACACCTGAAAAGCTGAACTATCTCGTAAAATAATTATGCTTGAGGGGAAATGTTTTAGGATACTGAGTCAGGTTTGACTCATTTCAATATCAACCCCACTGTGATGACAGCTGACTCACACTCAATTATGTGAAATGCTTTTTCATCAACGCCATCTCTTAAAACAATAAATGGAGTAAAACTAAAAGCAAAACCAGGTGTCCTCTGAATGCAACATACTGAATCCAGAGGAAGATAACTTTATATTTGTCTTCTGCTCACCACACACATCAACAAGTTGGATGGTTATGTTAACTTCTGACATAATGTGAAGAATCTTGGTATGCATCCTACAAAAGCAACTTTCATGATATCAGGCAATGTTTTGCTATACAATGCTTTCTTCACCAAAGTGAAGAATGTTTGCATCACCAACAAAAGCAGAAACCATTAAAGATCAACTCCATAAAATCCAGAAGGCAATCAATCTATAAATACAATGAAAATTCTAAAAGTTGTGTGAAGTGTAACACCAAATTATGTAACAAGCACATTTGCCAAATTCACTTCCACCACATTTCTACTTCCAAAAAGAACTACAAGTGATTTTGTGAGTCACAGGGAAGTCTGAAACTAATTAAGTGATTTAATTGATAAAAATAAGTCTAACTATTATTTGATACTGAAATACTTTAATAGCTTCTACATTCATCTACAGTTGGGTAACAAGACAAAGCTTTGAGGGGTTTTTTTGTGTGTGTTCAGGGTAATGCAATTGCTAGAGCTCCCACAATGGTATTAATCAGAAATTCTGTGTTTCAAACACATAGAACCGCATATAAAAAAAAATTTCTACACACAGAATGCAAGACTACATGGAGTGCTATGAAAGGCAGACAGCCACATACACATTAAAACAACAGTTATTCTTCAACTCAAGAGAAACTTCCTTCTACAACAAAACACAAACAAAAAAAATCAACTGAAGAAACTGGATGGGTAGAAGTGAAGAAAAATGTACACTATGAAGAATTCAGAATTCAACAGAAAGTCACATTTTCATCCCATATTTCAGACTCAAAACTGCACAATTCTCTATGCAAGAATTTCTGCAGAATGACTATCTAACAGCTTGCTGATGAAGTTGCTAGGACTTAAAACAGAAAAGCCTATTAAAAGGTAATACCCAAAGAAAAGTAGCAACAATTCTTTAAGTATTCCACCATATAATTTACTCCATTTATAAATATACTCCCTACACAGCACTGTGCTAAGTACTAGTTCCACGGATAAAGAAAAAAAGCCATCTCTCTCTTAGCAGACACTTGAACACTTCACTTTCCTGGGGGAATTCCATACACCATTCTAAGCCACAAGCCTCCCTGCAGAAGTTGATGTGAAGGTCTCATCTGCAGTCACACACCCATGGACTGTGCTCCTAATAATTAATTCATTAGCAACAGAGAATTAATTAATACTAGCAACAGAGAGAGGTACCTTAATATTTAGAAATACTGTAACATCAACTCCTTTAGGTGGCAAGGCTATGAAATATACAGAAAAGAACTTTTGAGAGAAAATCAGGGGCTTTAACTATATGAGCCACAAACAGGTGAACATCACTTATTAAAGAGCAATATTAGAACCTCCTCTATCATGTTTAAACTTAAGAATGAATCTTTAAGTATCAGAGGGGGGAAAAAACCCAGAGGTTCTCATTTTCTGCTTTTGGTTTGAAAACAGAATTACCAGTTTCTGAATGTTCCTTTAATTAAAACGGAGAAAGGGACTCTATATCAGTATTAACATGCATTGCAATGTCTGTTTAGGATGATCAACCCATTTGCCCTGCAAATTACTCATTACACATAAAGTAACCATTTTCTGGTACTCAGAACAACTCTGCAAATTAAGAGACTTAAAATCTATTTTTGGCACTAGAGCAGTCTTACTGTCTGACCTTGGGCAAATCACATCTCTCACTGCCTCTCAAGGTAATACCCTTGAATGAAGAGTTCTTATGAATACTTCAGAAATGCTGTAACTTTACCAGATGAGATTAAATAAATGCATCTCTTTATCACTAGTATACATATTCCATCCACATTAAAAAAAATTTAATTTACATGGATAATGTTGTATTTAAAACATAAAGATCCAACAAGTAGCTTCCAAAGCCTTAACTGCTGGCACAAGTAGGAAAAATACCTATTTCTGGGATCAGCCAGCACATTCAAGCAAATAACACACATCCTTCCAGTATTGGTACAAAGGACAATAAAACACTGTAACACTCCAAACAGGTTTTAACCACTAGCTCGCTCTGTGTTTTTCACACTTGTCTACATTTTCCATTAGACAACAATGCAATTACATCAAGTGTCAGACCAGGCTGCCCTCAAGTTACACTTGCCATCAGTTACGTTTTTTCTATAGCAAACCTAGAAAATAGAGGAGCTTTTTTCATCGCTTTCACAGTTTCTACTCCTAAAAGGAGGCAGTATTAGAACTCTCATTGAAAGTGACCTAAGTAATTAATAAGAGCAATCAGTGGAGAACATCCTACAAGGAATCCTGGGTAGGGCTTTATAGAGAAATAAGCTTTCCTATGTGACCCAGACTTCCATACAAACCACACTCTGTGTTCAGAATCACAGTTTAATGTAGGTTTAGATTCAGCTATGTGTAACAGCCTCTGAAAGGCCGGAAACAAAAATGAAAAAAAAAAACCAAACCCAACCAGTGGATCTTTCATTGCCCAATAAAGGAAATTAACAAGCTAGGGGTTTAGCTTTACAGCTATGACACTTTAATTATATATATTAAAAGTGCCGCACCAAAGACTGACCCCACTTCACAATATTCGCACTTCAGGCTAGAAAAGCAGCCACCTGGGATCCAGTCGACTAAGGCTTTGTTCCAGACCACACTTTTTCCCTACACGGGACTGATCAGCCAGGTTGCAAGTCAGGTCACGGCAGTAATCTGACTTGCCAGCAGCCTCTTCATGAGAAGCTGGGGTCACTGGCCCAACCAACCCAGAGACTAGAGGGGGAGGCTGCCTCTCCGTTGACCCTACGCGAGTCCTAGTGCTTAGAGGGGGAGGGAAAAGCACCCCTTCCCAGGGCTTTCGGCCACCTAACGCGGCACTGACAGACCCAGGCCCACCTAGCAGCATGGCCTCCCCGCCTCAGCTCCCTCTCACGTCTCAAGGATACATTTTCGAGGCGAGGGCTCCCTCCAGCCCTGGCTGCTACCGAATCCGGCACCGCCTCCACCTCCGGGCGGCCTCCCCGGAGAGTTGCCTCCCCGATCGCTGCCGCCTCGGCTCCTACCCCAGCGCCCTCCGCCCCTGTAAGGCCGGCCTCGGAAGCGAAATCGGTCCAAGGCATTGTGGCTTCGCTCCCAGAAGGAGAGCCGGGGCCCCGTGTCGGAGTGCGAGCCCGATGGTATCCGAGGCGCCGGCATGGGCGGCGGATGGGAGCGGAACGAGTCCTTGGGCCGATACCCGCCGTGGCCGTGCATGTGCCCCATGTCCGGCGGGGGCTGGTGCCGCGAGCGGGAAAACGGCCGACCCGAGGAGGAGACGGAGATGCCGCCGCGAAGGCCGGGAGGCGGCCTGCGCCTCGAGTACGGCCTGCTGCTGACGAGGCCGCTGCCGGGCTCAGAGCCGCCGCCACAGGGCCTGAAGCCGTTATTGTCATCGTCGCTGATTTCGCCGTCCTCCAGCTCCCCTTCTTCCTTCGGGGAGAGCCCGCTAGGATCCAGCGCCGCCTCTGCGGGCGCGGCCGCCGCCTCCGCGGCCGCCATGGGGCCCAGGCCAGCGGTCTCGGCAAAGCAGAGCACGGCCCGCCCAAGCGGTTTCGTTTCCTGCGCAGGGCGGCCCCTCACCTCGCTTCGCCTCCCGCTCTGCGTTGCCCGCCCGGCTCTGCCCCGGCCCACACGAACTCTCGCGAGACCACACCCCGCACCTCCTGCCCCGGAGTAGAAGGGAAGTGAGTTAGTATTCAATAAGATTGGGGAGGAGGTGCAACAACCCGAGTGTAGGGCATCCTGGGTAATGTAGTGCCGAACTCGAGGAGAGGCCGCGTACGGCAGGGGGCGGGGAAAGGAGCTGCCTCAGCCTATAGTGGAGCGGTGGCGGGGGTGGGCGCCAGGGGAGGTTTGGCTCGCCATGTTGGAAAGGAGGCAAGTGGGAAAGTCGCCATCTTGTTGAAGGGAAACGAGCCGTTTAGAAAAGCAGAGTAGGAAAGCGGTGCCAACCGGCTGTATGGGAGGCGGCTGCGCTGTGCTGCACCTCAAGAGTGTCAGTGGCAACTTCCCTTAGCGTTGTTCCCTCAGCACCAATAGTGCGCTTCTGGGGAATGGGTCTGCCAGGGTGCTCATGTGGGTGCTTGTTCCCTGTGTGAGAAACGAGCAAAACCTCACAAAAGAGACTCAGGTCAGACCCAACAATGAAGCACATAATTTTATTACGTTCTTGCAAGACCGGGTGTCTAACTAGTAGGCACACCTTGTCAGAGCAATACATGAAGTTTTACACCCTATTCCCGGCCGCAAAATCCCTACCTTGTTTCCCCATTGGCTGGGTACTCCAAAGTTTACAGACTAACCCGACACGCCTTCTACATGTTATGGTACATATAAGTTCATATGTTGCATGTCTCATTATTGCAAGATTATGCCTCCCCTGGGAGGAGAAGTTACTATTCAATACCCTATTAAGCAAGGGCAGTACTTCTTCAAAAGACTCCATCTATCTCAAACAACCCTAGCTGACAGATTTAAGGTTTTATAATCTCCTGTCTAGCACTTCCCTCCTTTAATTGCTCTCTGGTTTCTTTCTTGTCCTGCCAGACAACCTCCTGCTTACCTTATCAGGTTCTTATCATGCAAGAACAACATTCTGTGTCTCACACCTGGAACTGCAGACCTTTTCTCTCCTGGTAGGGCCCATGTCCTGCTGCCCCCCAGTGCTCAGGCTTTCCTTTCTAAGGAAGGAAAAGCAGTGTGTGTTCTGGCAGTGCCCAGCATCCTGGTAGGCATCATTAACCCAGCAGCTCCCTCCCACTGTCACCTTGAGAGGGCCCATCTGGTTCAAGAATGTGCTTGTTGGCACCTTGAGACGGCCCACCTGGTCCAGAAATGAGCACATTAATAACTAGTGGAAAGGATGTATTGACAAGTATAGTTACGAACTAATCATTGAGAGATTCGCTCAAAGCTTTCTTAGCAATTAGTGTGTCTGAAAGATGTATTAACCATTGACCGAAACATTTGTGAACTAATTCCTGAGCACTGGCCTAGCAAGTGATAAAAGGAAGAGGGAAGCAGTATTTACTGTGTCGATGAGGGAATTCCTAAGCGTTAGCTGTAGATAATGATAGAAGGGAGTAGGAAAGAATAAATCTGCTCAAGGTTTTCTTCTAAGTCCAGTTCTGTATGTTATTGTTTTCTCATAAGTCAACTTCTGTATTTTATTGCTAACTCAAGGTCTACTTGTATACTCCATTACTAGTGCAAAGAACATCTTTATCTTTCTTCAAGGATGAAATGAGTATGTGAGGTTCAGCAGGTGTGGAAATCCCATAATGAATATGTTTTAGGTAGGAGGAATAATTGTATTAGGTAGGCGGACCTTTGTAATTTCTTGTGTATAAAATAGTGCATCAATCTTTTAAGGGTGTGATTGATTTGTGGGCGTTTCCCACCGAGCGCCCAGCGCTGAATAAAAAAAGTACTATCTCCTCTCTAACTTCTGGTTTTGAGAGTTTTGATTTACAGGTAACACCAGTAGCTAAACTGCTGTTAAAATTCTTAAGGAGGAGGTTTCTGGGAAACTCTCCTGACCAGTAATTCATTTGAAGTTCAGATTGGCCTTAATGGCTTCTGTGACAGGAGGAAATAGTGACCATTGGTGAGGGTAAAGCAATTACATAAAATCCTTAAATCATTTGTTTTAATTTAAATTCTCTAAGTTTGATTATTCTGGTTCTACCTTGTTGTCTGTTTCAGGGAGTCAGCATCCTACCGCGGTGGTGTCAGGTAAGCAGCAATGGCTTTCTTGGGCAGAAGAAAAACTTTATATACAGCCTTTTAGCCTATATAAGTCAATTTAGTGTCTCCTGGAAAACTCACAAAACTTGATTTTTGGGATTTCTAGCACAGTCCCTGAGAGTTTCTTCGCAGTGATCACGCATGCTAAACATCTTTGCAGATTTGCCATGGTCTGTCTTTGGAGAAAGATTGCTGCCTTTTTGTGCTTTTTCTGACTGTGCATTACGAAGGGTTTGTTTGGGTTTATTTTCAGTGAATAACATGACAACACAAGTACTGAAAATAAAATTCAGTATCATGTTACTATTTATTTTTCTTCTTTGTCTTTCTCTCTAGATTTTCTTTAGATCCAAAAAGAATAGGGAGAGTGGATAATGCATATGTTTGTAAAGTCCAAAACATTGTGCAAAACATCCTTATTTTCTTTGCTTAAATCACTTTGCATCCTTTTGTTTTGGCCTAACCGGCCAAAACTACATACTGTTCCAATGACTTGATGCCATACAAAACTCAGGATAGAGTAATGGAATGTGTATATCATGTCCTAAATTTCTCTAATTTCCTCTATTTAAAACAGTGTGGATTCTATTAAGTTATTTACAAGGAAGAATGAAGCAAGTTAAAAGTTTGTTTGGTTTGGTTTGGTTTTTTTTTTAATCAGGTATGTGTAGTATACATATATATACACATATATACAGTAGTGTGTTATTTGTGTCAGTTGTATTCAAATAGATGTTATCTCTTGAAAACATGCTTCATTGGTGGCTTATGCTATTTTACATATCCCACAGGACTAAAAGCATCCACAAATATGACACAGGACCTGCTGAAAACTTGCTGAAGTAGCAGCTTAAGGTCAGGCAGGTTTTTTAAATAGTGCTAAGTGCACATGTCCCTGTCTGATATCTGATCCACTGTAGTTAACAAAGAAGTTTCAATATCACTACATCTAAACTGCAGAAATTTCCCTCCCAGCAGATACTTGCTTACTTGGGCATCCCAGAGCTTTGCATATATCTGGTTCCAGTTTCCTTTGTACGACTGTATTTCTTTTGTATGACTGTAATTTATTTCTAAATATTTTCACACACCAGTAGGAAATTTATGTCAGCATCTTTTAGAGCGTGAAGGAAAATGTTTATTGAACTGTAAGGTATTGTCAAAAAAGCAGGAGCTCTATGGGAAATTAACCTGATGCGAGTATTCCCAGTCTGTTGTTACTGTATGTTTGCCTACAGTTCATCCAACAAGCGTGATGGATTTATTCAACAATGCTATATGATCTGTATTATAAATGTCTAGCTCAGATACTTAACCATCAGAAAAAGATGATCCTGAGAATATTCTAGTGGTTTTGCTTATCCTATGGTATTATATGTCCCTTCTTTTATTTCAGTCATCTGATACTGCCTGGTTTTTTCTCTCCTAGGGGGTTAGCAGGAAGTAATTTTATGTCTAAATTTTCAGGAAAGAGAAGATTCATCACTGTATTCATCACTGTTAATAAACAGGGAAATTGATAGTGTTAAATTCTCTTCTGTAAAGGGAGTAAAATGGCATGTGTAAGAAGAAAGTGTTGATCTGATGGGTTTGGTGTCTACACATTTGAACAATAGGCCATAAACATTTAAAAACTGCAATGGTTTTAATGCTTCTTGCCACCTGATACATGGGAAGCATAATAGTCCCAAATATTTCAGTCTCTGAGCTAGCTTGCCTCTGAGAATATTCATAGGGGAAAGATGACAAATACTGAACAGCTGGGGTTATACGGTGTGCGGTCACAGGGCCATGATCTCATTGCAATTGCAGAGGCATGGTGGGATAGCTCACATGACTGGGATGCTGTCATGGATGGATATGTCCTTTTTAGGAAAGACAGGTCAGCAAGGTGAGGTGCTGGAGTTGCTCTTTACGTGAGAGAGCGACTGGAATGCATTGAGCTCTGCCTAGGGGCAGATGAAGAAGGAGTTGAGACCTTATGGGAAAGAATTAAGGGACAGGTTAATATAGGTGACACTGTTGTAGGTGTTTACACTGTTGTGGACACCTGATTGTCGCTGCGGTTTACACAATCCTCATGCCGGAACGGAGCAGACCCAGACACCAATATGGTGTGCAGAAAGCTCCGTTTATTAAGTGCGACAGAGTTATATTTATAGGCACAGAGTTTCCGTACATGCACTGATCATGCGCTTCAAGGTTACAGTTAATTGGCTCGTTAGTGAAATTCACGTGTCTATTCTAACACTATAATTGGCTAGTTAGCTTCACTCTGAGTACATGTCCATACCTGTCCGTTCATGTCCATCCTTGTTTACAAATCTGACAGCAACAAGTCCTGCTGCTCCTTAAAGTCTCAGGCTCTGGTTCTCCTGGGGGAACCTTGACCACCCTGGTATTTGCTGGAAAGGTTACACAGCCAGGCACACACAGTCCTGGAGGTTCCTGCAGAGCATTGATGATAACTCTTTGACATAGGTGGTGGAGGAGCCAACAAGGAGAAGTGTGTCCTGCTGAACCTTGTACTAACAATTGTACTGACAACAAAGAAGGATTGGTTTGGGATGTGAAGGTTAGGGGCAGCTTTGGCTGCAGGGACCATGAGATGGTAAAGTTCAGGATCGTGTGTGGAAGAATTCAGGCAATAAGTAGGATTATAACCCTGGACTACAGGAGAGCTAACTTTAGCCTCTTCAAAGACCTACTTGGAGGAATCCCATGGGTTAGGGCTCAAGAAAGTAGGGGGGCCCAAGAGAGCTGGTTAATATTCAAGCACTGCTTCCGTCAAGCTCAAGATCAGTGCATTCCTATGAGTGAGAAATCAAGCAAAGGAGGCAGGAGACCTGCATGAGTGAGCAAGGAGATTCTGGAAAAACTCAACCAGGAGAAGGCAGTTTGCAGAATGTGGGAAAAGGGACTGTCCACTTGGAAGGAATATAGAAGTGCTGTCAGAGTATGCAGGGATGCAATGAGGAGGGCTAAGACCCACTTGGAATTAAGTCTGGCAAGGGATGTCAAAGACAAGAAGAGCTTCTTCAAGTACGTCAGTCGCAAAAGGAAGACTAGGGAAAATTTGGCCCACTGCTGAGTGAGGTGGGTGCCCTGGTGACAGAGGATACAGAGATGGTGTAGATACTGAATGCCTTCTTTGCTTTAGTCTTTACTGCTAAGGTCAGCCCTCACGAGTCCCAGTCCCTGTAGGTAAAAAAGAAAGTCTGGAGAAAGGAAGACTTTCTCTTAGTCAAGGAGGATCAGGTTAGAGATCATTTAGGCAACCTGGACACCCACAAATCCATGGGTGCTGATGGGATGCACTCACCAGTGCTGAGGGAGCTGGCAGATGTTATTGCTAAGCCACTCTCCTTCATCTCTGAAAGGAGAGCAGGAGGGGTGTCTGAGCACTGGAGGAAAGCCAGTGTTACTCCAGTCTTCAAAAAGGGCAAAAAGGAGGACCCAGAAAACTACAAGTCAGTCAGCCTCACCTCCATCCCTGGAGAGATGATGGAACAGCTCATTCTGGATGTCATCTGGAGGAAAAAAAAGTTATACAGAGTGATATGTATGCACCAGGGGATGCATCAGGATGCATCAAGAGGAAATCATGCTTCACCAATCCGATAGCCTTTTATGGCAGCATGACCAGCTGGGTAGATGAGGGGAGAGCACTGGATGTTGTCTACCTTGACTTCAGCAATGCTTTTGACACTGCCTCCCGTAACATCATCATAGGGAAGCTTAGGAAGTGTGGGCTAGATGAATGGACTGGCTGGAGGAGAGAGCTCAGAGGACTGTGATCAGCAGCGCAGAGTCTAGTTGGAGGCCTGTAGCTAGTGGTGTTCCCCAGGCATTGGTACTGGGTCCAGTCTTGCTCAACATATTTATCAATGACCTGGAAGAAGGGATGAAGAAGTGTACCCTCAGCAAGTTTACTGATGACACAAAACTGAAAGGAGTGGCTGATACATCAGAAGGCTGTGGTGCCATTCAGTGAGACCTGGACAGGCTGGAGAGTTGGGTGGAGAGGAACTGAATGAAGTTCAACAAGGGCAAGTGTAGAGTCCTGCACCTGGGGAGGAATAACCCCATGGACCAGTAGAGTTAGGGGATGACCTGCTGGGAAGCAGCTCCATGGAGAAGGACCTGGGAGTCCTGGTGGATAACAAGTTAACCATGAGCCAGCTGTGTGCTCTTGTGGCCAAGGAGGACAATGGTATCCTGGGGTACAAAAAGTGTGGCTAGCAGATCGAGAGAGGTTCTCTTCCCCCTGTACTCTGCCCTAGTGAGGCCACATCTGAAGTACTCTGTGCAGTTCTGGGCTCCCCCATTCAAGAGAGACATGGAACTACTGGAGAGAGTCCAGTGGAGGGTTGTGAAGATGATTAGGGGACTGGAGCATCTCTCTTATGAGGAAAAGCTGAAAGACCTGAGTCTGTTTACCCTGGACAAGAGAAGCCTGAGACGGGATCTTATGCTTATAAATATCTAAAGGGCAGATGTCAAGAGGATGGGGCCAGACTCATCTCAGTGGTGCCCAGTGCTAGGACAAGGGGCAATAGGTAGGAACTAGAACACAGAAGTTCCATCTGATCATAAGAAAAAATTTCTTTCCTTTGAGGGTGACAGTTCTGGAACAAACTGCCCAGAGAGGTTGTGGAGTCTCCTCTGGGGATACTCAAAACCTGCCTGGACATGATCCTGTGTAACCTGCTCTAGGTGAACCTGCTTTAGCAGAGTGGTTGAACTAGATGTTCTCCAGAGGTCCCTTTCAACGCCTACCATTCTGTGATTCTGTAAGAGGTGCTGCAGTATTGTGCTCTTACAGAGAAATTTGGGGTAAACTAATCTTCTTGTACTGCTGCAATCACCAGGTGAGTCACACCAGCAAGGTAAGGGAGGAGAACCTAAGGTGCAACAAGGTGGCCATCCAGGGAGCATCAAAATGAATGGAGGTGTAACTGGCAGCCCTGGCACAGCCAGACAGTGCTTTTGTCTCCCAGGTCTGATCCTGTAAAAGAGAGTTCTGAAAAAGAAGCAGGCAGTGACTGCACTGTGGAAAAGCTCATGAGAGTATGTTCAAGAGTGTGCTGGCCAGAATGGCCCACTGTCCTTGCTGATTGATCATGTGATATCAAAAGGAAGAACATGAGTTTAGCATTTTACTATTGCTAAAAGAGAGAATAATGGTTACGCTTGCAGAAGAGCTTCAACATAGCAGCCGTTTCAGAGTGCCAGCTGATGTTAAGAACCTGAGTTGTTTTTCAAAGTTGCCCACAGTTGCACAGAGCCCGAAAGGTGTTTCAGGAATCAGTGTAAACACAGATTGCTCAGGGGAGCTGAATGCCCTTGTGCACGTACAGGGGTGTGAGTCAGGACAGCAAGTTCTGCATTTGTACTGAAGAGATGGTTGGCAATGACTAAACTTCTAGACCTTTGGCAGAAGTACAAAGAGCACACCCTGAAGCTGGATGGCCTGCGAAGGCATGGGGACAGGACCCATCTAAAAAGGATTATGTCTGGCTTCTGCAGGGGAACATGGAACATATGGAGGGGTGCCAGGGGTTCTGTGACAGAAGGATGGTTGTGGCAGGCTCCATAGGCAACGGCAGGACATAATGCTGCAGGGTTAAGGACAGAACAGTAAGAGAAATGTTGGCTGCTGACAGGAGTCATTTTCATTGGAAAATATGTTTGTGCTTTGGAAATATGGTGGGTTATCTCTTCTAAAGGGAGGGCTGCAACAGGGTGGGGAACAGCAGCAGGTAGGGCATGACCCAGGACCAGAGCATCTGGGAGTTAATCAAAAAAGCAGCTGCAGTAACTTCCTGTGACTTCTTTTGTTTGGAATTTGTTTTGCTTTTTCCATTGGATGTCTTTTCATGATGGCTGAAAAAGACATCCCATTGGACCTGGGCCACCAGGTTGCCTGAGTATTTATACTATTAAACATATCAACAACAGAGCCAGACTTGCAAAAATTAATGCCTTATAAAAGTTATATATATATTAAAAAAGGGGGGGTATGCATGTTACTTCTCAGTTGGTAGCTGTGAAAATTGTTGGGAGAATTAAATGCTACAGAGAATTAAACTCCTACGTAAAGAGGTGTGACATCACTCCCCATGCCAGAATATTTTTTTCAGTTTTTCTTACAGCACTTTACTGTTACTATTCAGCCTAATCTGGACTACAAATATGTAGGAAAATTAAAGAATTTCAAGTGTTTTGTCCAGCTCCAAACATCTTTTCTTTACACTATCTCCAGGAAAGCTCAGGAACCTTAACTTGGCAAAAAAACAGAAGTGAAAGTGGGTGACATTCACAAAAGCCCATATTTACAGCACAGAAGGCTAATATTTTGCTTTTCCTGTGCTACTAAATAAGTGGGCTTGGGTCCAATCCCACTGGTGCTTAGGACTAGCCCATTCTGTAGGGATCTCCTGGAAACAGCTCGTTGGAGCAGTCCACATACAGCCAGAGAGTGAGTTTACAATTAAGCAGCTTCCATTATGGAGAGTCAGTGCTTGAGCTGCACCCAGGTGCTTTTTATTAATTTAGCAGTATAAATTTATCGTCAAACTCTTCTCTCTTAGTTAATGGAGAAAGAAAAATTTCTTGACTGGTTGTTTCGGTTCACCTAATGTCAAGTGACTTCAGAGGGGGGACACTCTGCAGAAATCTCCTCATGGTACTTAACAGGAGGACAGCAGCTTCCATAGGCTGAACTTAACTTTTACATATACAACACACATGTTCTAAGACAATGAATCCTTGAACATCATACTATGAGCCACTTCTGCAAAAGTTTGACCACCTTACATTAGCCAGCAGCTACTACTGGCCTGATTACTATACAGAGAACTTTCCATTACTAGTTATATTTTGGATTTCATTTTCTAGTGACACTTTAAGATCAGTTTTCAGGAAAAAAAATTCAGAAGCTCTCTGTGTGGCAGTACTGACTCTGGAAGAGTTGAGTTTCTCGTTTGCAAGATACAATCTAAAGCCTTTGACAAAAGTTCTTTTGGGTTTGAATCTTTAGGGAAAAAAGGATTTTTAAATGCAAGTACTTTGCTCACAAAGACTGGAATAGCTCCAGCATGCCTAAGGCTTACAACTGAATCAGTAGCAGACGTAAGACAAATTAAATATGTAAGATGAATTCCAGATAGTTGAACAGACTTACAGGTGGGAGCTCAAATAACATAAGAGCAGGCTGGGTGAAGTCTCAAGACAAAAGAATGCAAAATATATTAAAAAAACCCATGGATGTTAAAAATATTCACTTTTTATTTATGACTTCAGATTTCTCCTGAGAAAATGTTGTTTGAATCCAAGTCATTCTCCTTTCTGCATTGATATTAGCCAAGATCTATGTCATCAAGAAAAAATACCTAATGTAGCAAGATTTGGCAGCTGTGAGATAACTTCCTGTTGTTATAGTCATGCACTAGACCTTCCCAAACTGAAGTATCTCGGTATCTGTGGAAGAGCAGAGCACCAATCTTTGTTTATTTTTGTTATGACTATGCTAGGAAGTAAATACAGGCTCCTTTCATAGATTAAGAATGCATCTTTGTTTTTTCTTTTTTTTTTTTTCCCACAGCTAGTCAAAAATACAATCTTTTCTGATATTAAAACAGTGGTACCTTGGAGTGTTGTGTACAGTGGTAGGCTCTGCAACTTCAATACCAATTTATGACACTGGGTGGATCTCTGAAGTCGGGAGAACAAGAAAGGAAATCAAATTGACACTGGCTTGGCATGAGAAGAGTGGATTGGGCTCCACCCTGTTAGCGTCTTGATTGTTCCATTTTACATCTGCGCCCTGACGGATGATTTGCTGTGGCATCAATTCACTGTTTGACACTGGAAGAATGGGAATAAACAATCACAGCAAAGCAGCAGAATAGGCAGTTAAAGATTCTTTCTGATGAGAAACTTCAGTTGCTGAAAACGTTTGGAATCTGCAATTCGTCATAGGACTTAAACTCATCTTGTTTTTAAAATACTTTTTCTGCGCCAATTCTACTGAATCTGGACAGAAGTCTTGAAAGGTAAGGGATATAACTCCTTAACTTTTGAGCACACATTTTTATTGCCACCTCTATTAGGTAAAAATCTCCTCCTTTACTCTGTAGTTTTGGTTTTCCAGGAAGTCTTCACATTTCGTACTTAATTATCCAGTTTCTAAAGTGAAAACATCTTCAGCTCCTTAGCAGCATTTGAAGTTAGATGTGCAGGTGTTTGTCCGGGGTAAAATAGGCCTAAAATTCTGTACGGCCAAAATCAAAAGTTTTGTATTTGCACTAGCAAAGTATTTAGTTATACAGAAATTGTTCTTCATTAAAAAGCATATCCAGTTGGTTGGCCCAGAGAACGTGCTGCTTCATCTACCTACAAAATGCAACTATATCTGTAGTGCACTTAACAGATGTGTTATCCTCTAAGACACATCTCCCCAAGGAAACAATATTTATCTAGTTTAACAGAAAACTGAACATCTGTCCAGGTACTATGCAACATGTAATTTTTCAGATACTACCTTACAAGCACATGTTTACAATGTACTGTGAATCTAAGAATTATGGGGGTTTATTTATATTATAAACTGTATATATTTATAATAATGCTGCAGTGTAGGAAAGAAAATTAATCCTCTTCAAAACCACATGACACACCACTGCTGTCTGTAGTAGTTTTTAATAGGCTACTACTAATGTGTAAGGTCTTCTGTGTCCTGAGAACAAATCAGTACAAGGCTTCTGCAATGTATGAAATGTGTGGAAGGTCCCATCGAGCCATGGATTTGAATCGGGTGCACTCCTCAGCTGGGTAATTCCCTCATGAACTTTCCTTAGAGTTTCTTTGCTAGCTGTACAGGTAAGCATTGAAGGATGATTTTAGCACTTATTTTATTACAGGATCCAGAGACTCTGCTTAGGGCTTACAGCATCTTCTACAAACATGGAATAAAATGTTTAATATAACGTTTCATTGTGTATGAAAGAACTGGCAGATCATCTGGTTTTTTGTTGATCTTGATTAAGTTTCCCATGTGGTCTGGAACAAGATGTTTACCCATATTGTTTCTCTTCCTTAAACTTCACCAAAACGTAATGTTTGTGAATTTTTTTAACCTCTTATGATTGAACTGCTATAGAAATGCAAAGTATGTGTAACTAATTCAGAAAGACAGAATACCAGACTTAAGCTGTCCTCGTAACTGATGCTCCTGCTTCTCAGTTGCATATACTATCCAGCCATAATGTTACACTAATAGTGACTCCATACTTCAATTCATTCAGTTTAAAATTCACATTGCTTTTGATCCTTCACTTTCAGCTACTGCATGCTTTTAGTAACCTAAAAAAGTGAAATAAAGTTGCTTTGATTTAAGAGGCATTTTGCATGCTTCAGTAGATTTTATATAATGGATTATAAATTTAAGCTAAGAATATGTAACTGCAGAAGAGAGTTGTGAAAGCTATTTTTCTATACTTGCCTAGTCAGACCTGAATTTCATACTTATGCAGTAACTCTGTTGTGCCTCTAATCTTAATCAACTGAAACAAATACAAATGAAGGCTATATTCAATAATGGATGAAGTGAAGTGATGACTACTTTATTTCTTCCATCAGAATTACCAGGAGCACATCAATATTCATCATAAGGTTCAACTGAAATGAACACACTTACACTGAATTCACTTTCATCCGTGTCTCTAATATCAGGCCAAACTGTAACGGCTTAGGCAAATAAAGCAAAATACACTAGTAGGGACAGTGCCTTTGTCATCTGTTCTTTGCTGTTGTCACTGTCTATCAGTTCAGCAAAGGCTGGCTCTGTGGCCCATAGCTTTGCTGTCTAGTAAGTACCTGAGCATAATTCTCCCACTGGTTTAAAGGAGCTATATCTACATGGCAGAGGTAACCCAAAGCCCAGGCGTTTTGTGATTTACCACTCTGAAAACTTTTGTCACTAATAAAAATTACCGCTTCCTATGTTTATTTTAAAAATAAATTGTCTAGTGGAAATTTAATAAGGAACAAGTAGCAAAAAAATAGAGGTAAGAAATTAAATGTGTTTAAGTGGTATTTGAGAACCAATCTCTCCTTTAATAAAAACCAATTCTCACTAAGTCTGCTTTTGAAATAATAATTACTGAGAAAATACATCCGTTTGATGGTTAACAGAATCTACCTTGAGTTTTTGTATCAACACATCTTCACTGACTTGTGTGGCATTGCAACATCGTACAGCCTCAAAAGGTTCATCCCAGAATGTATGTAAATCTGTTTTGTTACAAAAGCATTCCACCTTACTTCACATGGAAAAGTCAGAGAACTGGACTCACTGTAACATTAAGAAACTGGGAAAAATGCTGCAAAAAGGAAGCAGGAGGAGATACAAAGTCATGCCCTGACTCTCAGAGACCTGGCAGGTGAAATGCTACCACTCACTGCGTACACAGGCAGAATTACCCCTGCAAACAGCTATTGTGTAGCTCAGTGCTGGTTCATTTCAGACACAGACAAAAGACATGATGAGCAACTATGTCTATTCACATAGACACAGCATTTTGGGACTTGAGCCACTGCTCAAGGAAAGCATAGTTTACCATCCTATTAAGGAGATTATTTTTGAAACATGAGTCACATATTTCCCCATTGCTCTTCATCTTCCAGTGGCTTATAGAGTTGTCTACTTTTTGAACCTCTACAATGAAACTTAAATTCAACAAATAGTTGGACTTGCTAGCCAGTTGGTGTGGTTTCTCTATCAGGAATAAATGTTTAGGCATTTTACAATTTTTTTTTTCTTTCGTTTTGGGAAGTGCTGTTGTGTCAAAATCAAAACATGTCAGCTTTGATTAATTTTTTTCTTGGGAAGCTCCTAAAGTCAGGACAGAACGTGGACAAAACTCTTACAATAGGGACAACACTTAGAAAAGCCAGTAAAGTCTGATGGTTGGATTGGTCAGTTAAAAATAGTAAACCCAATTTCAATCCTTGTTGTGCTTAGTTTTGTGAAGACAAGTAAAGACCAGTAAACATTGGTCTTCTACATGCCCAGTGATTTCTATCCCATTCAATCATTCGAAGGTGAATGAATGCACTCAATTTAATTTTTTGGTGAAACTGTCATGTCTGCAGCCAAAAATCTCTTTTTGAGTTTAGTTCATTTGATCACACTGACACCAAGACAAAAACCCCCAGGTTTCCTCTGTTCACATTTAATTCTGAAAATTGGTGTAGAGGTGTTGGAGCATCCACTTCGCACTTGTGCCTCCACTCATTATGTTAACTACTTCTACTTTCCTACCTATGTGTTTTTTCTTGCTGGTGTCATTGAGCAAAGCTTTTTCCTCCCTCTTGTTCTGCCTGAGGGTTCTTCCCATGTTCCAGCCTATTTCCACCAGTGTTTCCCAGGCATTCTGCCTTCCCTTCTTTTCTTTGCAATCCTCATTTTTGCCCTACCTTTTTTTTTTTTTTTTTAATTTCCAGAAGGAACCAATCTTCTTTTATATGAAGTGCCAGCTCAACAAGTTCATAGCTCGCATCTGCCCCTCCTCTGGACTGCATTTTCAAGTATTTTCCTTTGAAAATATAGAAATACAGCTTATGTCTTCTCAGATATTTGGGCACCCATTTCCTACTAAATACAATGGGAGCTTGGCAAACCTGTAAGAATCCCAGCCTAGTCACTAATAACCTGGAGGGCAATATTTCTTACTGAGACTTTATTCCATATCTAGATGTAGCTTTAGTTTATCCCCTCACCCCCCAGTACCTCTTACAAGTTATTTTAAACACAGTGAAAAAGTTAGTCATCTTAAATCTTCAGAAGTATTTACCAGAATTGTCCAATTCTGCCAAATACCCTAAAGGTAAGTGTGACATAGTTCTTTTGCCGAAAATCTTGAAATCTAGCAGTGATCTCTGTAGAAGAAAATATGTGCATAGTTCCATCACTTCTGCTCAGTCTGCCTAAACAGGTCAAACTACTAATTTGAATCATTATGTTTGATGGGCTACACCCACTTGTCTTGAGGCAGACAAGGAAGGACATGTGTTTTCACAGGCTAAAAATGTATGAAACGTAATGATTCTGAATCATTTAAAAGTTATCTAAATCTAAAAGCCAGCCAGTCCTGTTTCTTTGCATAGCTATTATTGTGTCAACACAGACTATGCTCCACCTAGTACAGTGACACAGAACAATGCAGTTTTCACGCCAGTCCCATTGTTGTTCTCATCCACCATATGACTGTATTAATTTCTTAAAGCAGTTTTAGTAAACATGAGATGGAGTCCTGCTGGAGGAGCCTAACCTCCCAGTTTCCATCCAGACATACTCACAGGCTTGAGGAGTCTGACCCCACATGTGGACCATGTACCTAACAAATGCCAATAAGAAGTTCTCAAGCAGGGCAGAGCTCTCAGACACTGTGAACCCATCTCAGACTCTAGAGTCGGACACCATGGAGCATTTGCCTCAGCTGCCAGCTCTTAACTCTTTATTGAAACTTTGTGGATCCTTCCTCAATCATCCACATTCCTTGCACATAGTCCTTTCCCATCTTTACCTGCCTTACTTCCTGTTAACTCTTCCCATTGCTGACCTCTTTTTTTTTTATTAATTATTACCTTATTTTTACAGTCTAGTTCAATCTCTTTTAACTTTCCTCCTGTGTAAAATGGCTTCTACCTCTCAGAAATTCACTAACAACATCACGTGTTAATCTGAAAGGGACAAAGGTATCACAAAAAACAATTGGATAACATAGCAGCAGTGCCAGGAGGTTGCTAACCT
The DNA here is from genome assembly GCA_009769605.1 of Bucorvus abyssinicus. Classification (NCBI taxonomy): domain Eukaryota; kingdom Metazoa; phylum Chordata; class Aves; order Bucerotiformes; family Bucorvidae; genus Bucorvus; species Bucorvus abyssinicus. The sequence goes on from CM020025.1 coordinate 39,460,460, forward strand.
CAGGACTGCTACCAAACCTAAGAGTATTACTGAGCAATAATTTATTAAATTTAAAGAAAGGTGGATCGTCTTTTCAAAGACATTGAACACTCCAGGAGTGTGTGTCTTGGGATGGGCATTGGATAGTAATGTGGATCCCCTCAACACTCACTCACTTTTTGGGATCTCTCTTTGGGACCAAAGAACAGACTATGTTTGCTGGTGCCATTATTCAAACAAAAAGTGATTCACAGATGACCTTGAAGACTTTGATCACAGTTTTGCCTGCAGTGGGCTTCTTTATGTAAAGTAGTTAGTAGTAGGAGTTGGGGGTTGCAAGACTCCACAAGGCAGTGGGTGCTCGTTTGAACAGAAGTATGGATTCCAAAATACTGTGCGAGAACAGTATAGGAATGGAAACAGCTCAGAGACATCTTCCAAAAGTGCCCCTCCACATCTGAAACTTTCACACCCATTGTTGATTATCCCATACGTGTTATGATTATGCAGTTCCAAAAGCCTGAGGTCACCTCCCATCCCCATGAACTTCCAGTCAACCAGGAGCAAAGCAGCTGGAGTAGAAAGGTCTTTAGAAGCACATTCTTCCACTGCTTCCTCAGTGAAAAGGACATGCCAGAGGACTGGAAGATACTTTGTTCCTGGTGTCTTCCTAGCATTGCTGCTGCAGGGGCTGGAGTAAGGCTAGTCTTCCCCACATCTTCCTCATAGTTTGTGGTGTTCAAATTCGGACAGAGAAGGTGTATCAGATAGCACAAGCCTTTGTGTCATTTGGAAATGCTACAAACAGTAACACTAAAAAGGCTTTCATATGCATTGTTTTTATACTAGAGATAATAGTAATATGTGCACTGCTGTGTTAATGCCAGTGGCACAAATTAAGTGAATGGAGAGGTTGGTGTTTCAAGAGGGACCCACAGCAAGGTATGTAGGCTATCTTCCTTGCAGATAGTTTCAAACTACAAGTGTAAAAGAGATGTGCAGCACTGGGCCAAATTATATCTCATGCAGAATAAAATCTCTAGATCAAATCTACGAGAGATATCAGAAGCCTGAATTTCTACTACTTTCAATATATTGATCCTTTCCTGGATTACTTGCTAAAGTAGGTAAATACAAAGTAAACACATAGTAATACATGTTTTCACCATGAGAAAAAGACAGTTCTGCTGCATCAGAAAGCTATCCTGGAATAAAGGCAGTCTCTGGGCCTATAATGCTGTCATAAAGTATGTCCAGCTGAGGATATGGGAGAACAGAAGGGATGGACTTCTATCTCTGAAAGTATCGCAGAATCTCAAAGAAAAAATGGTATAGAATGGATTTAATCTAATCAAAGGAACTGAAATAAACAGACCACTACTCATCAAGTGTAAGTTTTCAAACAATTAAAAAATCCTCACAATATCATTTTCAGTTTGGGAACCTCTGTTACATTCATTAGGCACACGTGCAAAAATGAAGCACAGGAAAATCCTTTGTTGAGGTTCACAGGCTATCAGTGATCAAGATAGGGAGTAGAACTGATTCAGCAAAGGATTTTATCATAAACCAATAGGACTAGAGTCTGGCACCTGCAGAAGTCTGCTAAACTGGGATAATAAATCGATGCAGATTTGTAAAGCATTTCTCTATACCATACCTCACAGTTGTTTCCAGTAGTACTTAAATGTGCTCATAAGCTTTATGAGAAACAATCCTTGTCCTGAAGTTACAGATGAGAAAGGAAGATGATAGTTCTGCCTGGTATAACATCAATTTTGCACAGCTTGAGAAGTGTACAAAATGCTTAACTTGAAATAAAATTTATACACACTGAATCTTCAAAGACCTTCTGGCTTTTAGGCCAATGGTACTAAGCCAAATTGTATGATTACAACTTGCCTGATTACCTTAAATGGCAGTTCATGAGAATAATTATAATTGTTGGGGGGGGGGGAGGAAACGACACGGACTGTGCACACGTATGTGCACTAAAGCCTTAGAGAAGCATCAGATTCTTCCCTGCATGACAGAATGACCAGAAAAGTCTCAGCTGAGGTACGGGAAAAGAAGTCCAAGCCACAGAAATTCATTCTCCTCACTCAAAAGGAGCAATTAAAAGAAAAAGCCCCATGTCTGTCGTAGAAGCCCTGTCCCAGCACACAGTCATTCAGAGACACAAGCACTGCAACACCCTATGTCATCAATACCTTTGCAGCAGGTTGACCTCGGTCAGCCACAGAGTATGCTCCCCCGTGGAGAATAAGCAGCACAGCAAACTCCACCTGTCCCAGAGAAGACATTTCCAGTAAGAGGCAGTTGGCAAAAACCAGTGACTGTCTACCCGGCTTCTCCCCAACAATTTCTCTAATTGTCTGCTGAGTAGATGAAATGATTTTGCTTGGCTTCTCTGAGTCATGGAGCCAACCCCTACCATCTTCTGGACCTCACTTGACTAGATGATTATGCTCTGATCCTAGAATCAAACCTAAGCCAGAGAAAAGGGGCCTGTCCTCAGGATCAAGGAAGATCAAGGCTGTAGCATAAAGGGTGGGGCAAACCTGAGAGTGCTTATGATAGGAAGAGCTGGCAACAATGCCTCATATCAGGGTCATCTTATGCTTTGTCTGCCATACCTAACATGAAGATGATGGCTTACATTGTTCTTTAATGTTCTCTCATTTTTATGGTAAGGTAAGAATCTTCTAAGATGCTAAATGTCCAAACTTGCAACAGTCACATATTTTACTGACTCCCCACTGAACTTCGGTTAAGTGCTAAGAAATTGAGAGAATCTGTGTGGCTTGCTCTTAAACATCTACCACCTGTCTCAAGCAGGAATCGACACACATGTGGGGAAATAAGGTTTGTGGAAACCAGGTGCAGACAGACAAGGTTTCAACTGAAAGATTAAAGAAAGAACACGACTTCTTGTGAATTAACAAACTAATCCAACCACTCTGCATCCTCTGTGGCCAGAAAATATGCTGGCGTGAGTACAGTCCTTCTTAAAAAAAAAGGGTATGGTCTAAATAAAATCCTTTTGTCTCCGAGAAATGGCATGGCATGGCCTGCGCCCCCTGCGGGGCTGCGTCTCGCTCCTGGCCGGCGGCTGCTGCCTGTTAGCTGGGTAGTAAACAAATAGCGTCCCGGAGGGGACGAGCGCCCGCGGTCGTGGTGGGGCGCGGGCGGCACGGGCCCAGCGCCGGCCCGGTCGCGGCTCCCCACCGTCCCTGACAAGTCCCGGTCGGGAGCCCTGCCGCTTCCGCTTCCTCTGGCCGCGCTGTGCTGCCGGCGGTGTCCGGGTTGCCGCGATAGCATGTGGGAAGGGGTAGGGTCGGGGTCTGCCTGGTGCTTTCGAGACTGAAGTCGGAGACTCTCCTTTCTGCATGGAAGGGGAGGAAAAGAGAACAAATAATCTGGAGGTATTGCTGGAATCTTTTTCTCATCCCCCGTGTTGGTGTATTTCGAGGAGATGTGCTCAGATCATGCAAAAAGTCTGGTTTTGTCCCTTCTCTCGATTCTTTTTTTTTTTTTCTTTTTTGATGGCCATTACTGACGTGCATTGGAACCTTTTTTCCCTCCTTTATGAAGAAGGTAAAGAAGGTCGTGTAGCTGTGCTCCTGTGACCTGACTGGCTGGCACTCGGAAGCGTACAGGGAGATGACAGCAACTTGTTGAATGGCTCGCACGTTGAAACAGGCGAGTGGCCTCGCTTCTAAAAGTTCTAGGGCTGCTGTTGCTTGCAGCAAGTCTTCTGAATTCTCCAGGGGGAAAAACTCATTTTGGCCTGACATTTCTGTTTCCATGTTTTAAAAGTATGTTTTCCTTGACTTTATGTAATTCTGTTTTATTAAAGTTCTAATATATTTGACTCAGACTATTTTGAAGAAGTAGCATTTAACAAAAATGCTGGAAATTTCTTACATGATTAAAAGTTTCAAATAATTAATTTTTTATAGATCCTTAATTGACCAAATCCTTAATCCTGGCTGAAAAGCATCAACTATGCATAACAACAGAGCCAGTTCTAGAGTCCTGCAGTTTAAGAAAATGATGCAGGTGGTTATGCAAATAGAGTGTGTAATCCTGTGGAACGGTGTATGATGACGTTTGTGCTGTGGTTTGCAGGATCTGGAGCCTAATGCGATATAGGTGGAGGTAGGGAGCCTAAGCTTTCCCTAGAAGAAAATGCCACAAGCAGAAAGCAGCAGCCCCACCCTGCCAGGCACTGAAAACTATTACTGTGCCTGTACCTGTATGTGAGTCTGACTGTTTCGTGTGTGAATGATGATGGAAACTGGAATACTCAGGGGACCCTTATTCATAAGAGGTGCAGTCAGACACAGGAGCAGTAAGAGAAGCTTGTTGTTTACAGTTTATCTATGGAGACACTTTTGTTAATGCCACCCTCCCCCAACCAAATATGTACTAAATATTATCCTGTAATGAAGTTATGAAATAATGAAGAACTGTGTTAGTGAGCAAATAAGTCTTTTCTTTTTTTCTCTAACGAAACTTTTTTTTCACTCATGACATTTAAATAGTCTAAACAAAATGTCTGTTTGAAGGGGGATTTGGATGGATGCACTGTCTACAGATGAAGAGACTGAATACAGTTTCAAAAAATTGCCCTATTCTCCTGACTGTGAAGGAGAGCGAACTACAGTATAGCGGTTCCCAAGAGAGAATGTATTTTATTCATTCCCAAAAGGATATCCGTCCATAAAACAAATTTGCAGCTTATTTTGCAGCTTTAGCTTTTATCAGCCTTTTTAAAGGTGTCAAATGATTACGCAGGAGATCCCACAGCACGAGCTGTTGTGGAGTAAAGGAACTTTAATACAGAGAGCTCTGTGATGTGCAGAAAATGTATGTGAACAGTTTTCTGAAGCTTGTTAAAAATTGGTCACATTTAATGTCTATTTCACTGATTATTGACCTTAATTTTAGTGTCCTAAGGTGACAACAGTTTCCACCCTTCTCTCATCTCTCCCTTGCCCTAAAAAGCCAATACTTAAAACATACCTGAACTCACTTTTATTTCTGCCGAGATAAAAAGAGATGGAACAAGGTGATGGTGATGGCTGGGAAAATGGCAAACTAACTTATGTAGAGGCACCACTACCAATTTCCTTGGATCTGCTGAAACTGGCCAAGGAAAGATCAGCCTAATACAAATCAACAACTTGTCTAGTCTTGGGGTTAGCAGGGCAAAGGAGACATGGCATGACTGTTTCTCCCTTGAACTCCTCCAAGGTCTTTTTGCTGCTTCATCCTCTTGGGACCTGGCATCTGGAGTAATTTTAAGATTCCTTTAAGGCTGATGTTGCTTATGCCTGAGAATTGGACTTTTCCAGCTCAGGGCAAGGGGAGCGTGGTGTAAATTTCCCAGTATGTTTTAGCTGCATTGTACAGTGCTGTATTTCTCCCAGTCCCTGTTTGGTTTGTTTTTTTTTTTTTTTTCAAACTCTCTTAGTCTGCAGCAATTAAAGCATTGTGAAATTAGGCTCTAAAGTTGAAATTAGAATCTAAAGTACAGTTTCATTTGTCATTGTTGACTTTGTTATGACTAACAATGGCAGTCTGCATTGCAATGGGTTGCATAACTATTTGCAGTACAGAAAAAAATTGCTTTGCCTAACTTGGGAGACCATACTGCAGCCTTTCAGTACTTAAAGGGGCCCTGTAAGAAAGATGGGGACAGTCTTTTTAGCAGGACCTGTTGTGACAGGACAAGGGGTAATGGTTGTAAACTAAAAGAGGGGAGATTCAGAATAGTTAGCTATAAGGAAGAAATTTTTATGAAGAGGGTGGTGAAACACTGGTGCAGGTTGCCCAGAGAGAAGGTAGATGCCCCATCCCTGGAAACATTCAAGGTCAGGTTGGACAGGGGTTTGAGCTGCCTGATCTAGTTGAAGATGTCCCTGCTCACTGCAGGGGTGTTGGACTAAATAACCTTTAAAGGTCCCTTCCAACCCAAAGCATTCTGTGAACTTCTGAGATGTTCTAAATTTGAATATTGCTTTCTATTTGAATAGACATAACCTGACATGGGTATCCCTTTCTATCAATGAATGTCAGTGGGGAAATAGTATATAAAGCGAAAAACAAGTTGATCATAAGAGGTTTCACAAGTCAAACCATAAATTAATCCTGCAAGTACTCTACTGGTGTCAGAAAAATTGAAGCGTGGTGTTTGTGTGATACCAATATATTTAAACTTTTTGTTCTTTTCAATTAAAAAATATTTTAATTTGTACATTTAATTAAATATTTCTCTTAGTTATTTTCAATTTCGTCCATCAGACTGCAAAGAAAATGTGCTTTCTGTTATAATATTTGTATTTCTGCTAATTTGTTTCCTTTTACTTAGTCTGAGGTTTTTTTCCTCCCAACTTCTGTCTACATTCATTCTCCTTTTTTCACAGTGTGTTATTTCTTTTTTTTATAACTTCCAAGTTGGCTTTGCGGAGAACAAATTATTGATTTATTTTTCGACAAAAGCCTGGTTTCCTCTAAATTAGAGGGTTACGTATTTTGTGCAGAAACCGATGAAACTAACACTGAAGTCTACAGCTCTGCAAGAAAGATTGTGTAAGGAAGTGCTGCAGGACTGCGTGTGTAATTGGTTATTACCAAACATTATTATCCAGGTTCTGTATGGATCAATATAGATAAAAGCTCTTAAAATCTAAGCTGGTTTTATTTGAATTAAAATATTATTCTGGTATTGAGGTGCTAATGTTTATTTTTATAGAGGGCTCCTTTTCGTAAGTTACTTTCTTATCTTCAGGCTAATAGATTTTCGGCTGTGTCTCAGGCTACTGAACTGTTGATGATTTTTTAATTAGGTTACCCAAGAATCTTTTAAGCACAGTAGGGTTTTGTTTAACTGAAGAGTTAATGTGTTTTGATCACTTCCTTGATGTGTTTTTGTTGATAGGTGTCAGCACTGTAATTGTCGTCCTGCAGGAGCCATTAGTGGGACTTGTCATCTTGTTACTGGACAGTGTGTTTGTAAACAATTGGTAACTGGCTTGAAAGGTGACAACTGTGTTCCTGATGCTAGTAATTTGGATGTCCACAACCTATTTGGCTGCACTAAAAGTGGATGTTAGGTCTTAAAAGCATGTCTTTCAATTTAATTTCTTTTTATTGATTTAGCGAGTATTAAATTAGGTCAGCAGTACTAAAACTGAGTTTGACTTCTTCCCCACCATCCATATTTCTCATCCCTGAAGTTTGGGTGATTTTCCTTGGGAGTATCTTAGTGTTCTAGACAGATGTACAGAATGCTTTGCGTTGTACACACAGCTTATGCTTGCAGTCTAAGCTGGGGAGAAGTAACGGCCTGTAGTTTTGTTGCAGTTCCCACCACATGCTTTGTTGTGATCAATGCAGGGTTTACCTTTTAGTCACATGAATGCAATAATATTTGTACAACACTACAGCTTAGTCCCCTCTCCTGCCATTGAAAGGAGGCAGATTTGCCTTCAGAAGGTCTGAAGAACAGAAGGTCTATCGAACACCTGCTCCTGGGGATTAATTCACAATCTGCTCCTCAGTGCAATACAGCTTTGCCTTTCTCCTCCTGGCACTTTTTTTTTCAGACAGTTTGGGAAAATATGTGATGTAGTGTAACAGAGCATCATAAATTGACATGTGTGAGGCAGGGCTAATGCTATGTTGAGGGTCAGACCCTGAATTGTAATGAAACACACTGCAATGGAGCATCGGCACTTCTGCCCTTGCAGCGAGTCTGGATTTGAAGAGATGGCACAATTTCAGCCTTTGTGGCATAATTAGGCAAAATGAAATGTTCAGATAGGTGATGCGATGACATAGTTAGACATTTCCAAGGAATCTGTGGAGCACGTTTCTCGATCCTTCCTCCTTCAAGAACATCTTTCTTTGTGCATTCGGCATAGGTATTTACGTGATATCCATCCTTGTGATATGTGCATGCTATAGACTTGCAAGCAGGGATGTCTATGCACAATGAATTCATTAACAAAGACAGACAGCTGTCACTTTGATTCCAGCTTGTGTTTGTAAATCATTTTAAATTTCAACTAAGATGCATTGCAGAATACACAGTGTGATAAATGGGATAGAACAGACTGACTTGTTTCTAAAGATGATTTTTTTTTTTCTCAAAGTTTGGAAGTGTTTAGATACACTTTTGTTTTTCTCTATACTCTTCTGTAGAAGGCATAGTTCCTATTCATTGTGGAGATATTTGATTGGCTTGTTGCTTCTTTAAGAAATGTAGGATGTTTCAACTGAGTGCATAATAATAATACACGGCACTTTTATGATGCTGTTCATCTTCAAAGTGCTTTACAAACAGAAACCAACCTACTTATTTATGTTTGGATATACATTGGATAAAGGTCAATGGCAATTCAACTATAAAATTGATTAATACTAATATGATATAGATAAATAATATCATAGATTTTAGTTAGGAAAAATACATCAGGCAGCATTCTAAATGACAAGCGGAGTCCTCTTCTGGACGTAAATAATGTAGCAATTGCAGTCTTTTGGTTATTCATATCAAACCAATGTAACTTGTTGCATAGATGTGGAGCTTTGCCTTGCTTGGTATTTGTGGTTATTTTCACTGCAGAACAATCTGTTGTTGACGCATACCATTACTGGTTACAAGTCTTTGCCAAGGGAAGCAAATGTAAGCTGCTGTCACTGTTCAACTAACATTCTTTAAGGAAAAGACCTGTTTTCAATTTTTCTGCAAACCAGCAAACACAGGGGAGCAATATGCAATAGCCTGAGACCGAGAATGGAGAACGAAAGTTATGCCAGTAAATTTCTGTGATTGCTCAGGTCTCGTAAATGCCAACTTTCCAAAATGCCAAAGGGATTTAGGAACACTTATTTCCACTGATTCTCAAACTTTACTCCTGCAGACACTTTAGCATACATTTACTTCCTAACTCTGCGGAACTAAAAATCTCTAGATTGGCAGCAAACAACCTACCCTTTCTAATGGGAGATCATGATAATGTGTTCTGTTCAATCCAATGAATTCTAGAACTAGTTTCTGCTATTTCTTGGCTGAGGGGGCTGTAGTAGGAGCAGGGCTTTTCATTATCCTACTCTAACAAAAGAGCTTCAACTCATGTTTTAGAGTTGTATAAAACCCCATATGTCATGTGACCCACTGATGTTGACGTTAAGTCTCTACATCTATCACTGGTGTGGCTCGAGGTCCTCATCCTGTTTTGCGTCTGCAGCTTCTCTCTTCATTTCTTGTCTCCTGTTAGCTTGGCTGCACAGATTTTGATAATTAACTTCTGGTCAATTGTGTGTATTAAGCAAATATCTATGTAATGAAGATGGTGATAGTTTATAAATAGAAGGAGAAAAATTAATGAAAAGCTCCACATTACTAATGTTGATATTTTCCCATAAGGGAGAAAATATTGTTGGGTGGTTCTGTGTCCAGCTCCTGGTATCTCACTCCATATGCTGATTTCTGTACTGCCCTTGGCTATTCCCATTCCTGGAACAAACTGCTTTCCTCTACAGCCACCCTCCCCTGTTCTTCCCTCCTTTGGTAAAGAGGAAATGGCACAGTCTGCCTTTGAGTTCAGCTATCACAATTACTAGCTGCCAGAACAGACCAATCCTGTTCTGTGCTAATGCATGGTGTTCGGAGGGGAAGAGAGTGGTGCTCTCCTCAGTGAAACAGGCTGGCTGTTGCTCTCAAAGCAGGGTAGGGACTCATGCTCTGACTTGAATGAGAACATAAATACAGAGTCATTTAGGTTGGTAAAGACCTTTAAGATTGCTGTGTCCAACTGTAAAACCCTACGCTCACGTGCGCATGTGTATATATACATTTATGTGTAGAGCTATGCATCTAAAGTTTAATTTCTGAGTACTAGCCATTATTGTGGAAAGGACCCTGATCACACAGCTGAGTTACAAAAGAGATGTAAGAGGGACTTGGCTCTTTCTGAAAATGTGAGACTTCTGGCTTTTGAACTTCAGGTTTGTTTTTCTCTTGATACTAATGCAATTAAGTAGCACGTTTTCCAAAGCTAATGGAGGTGATAGTAGAGTAGTACTTTGGTAAATAAGAATTTCAAGCTGACTTCTTAAAACGTTAGACACTTCGCTCTCATTGATTTAACTTTTATTGGAAACAAATGGAAGTGAATTGCCTGAAAAACCTGCAAAATTTGCCGTCTCCCCCCACCACCACCTTTTTTTGGACATGTGATTAATGAGGCTTATTGTAATCCTTGTAAAATTTGTAGTTAAAAACTTTCCATTTCTGTTCTATTAGAGGAAGTTATGCCTGGCCTATGCTAAAATGGAATGAATCTTCTGAAAAAATAAATTAGAACTGAACTAGAGACTTCAATAATGTGTCAATAACTTTGTCTTTGTGTACATTTTAGCTCAGTTCCAGCAACCTCCTCCTGCAGCAGAAGTTCTCAATTCCTCCGTTATCAGTCTTTCGTGGAGTTCCCCTGACTCTCCAAATTCTAACAGGCTTACTTACCGCCTCTATGGGGATGAGGCTGAAATTTATACCACCGAAGACCACCACCCTTATAGTAAGGATTTATAGATTAAAGATTTTTGTGTGTGTGTATCTATATGTGCAGTTTTTCTTAATTATTTCTCATTTCTTTCATCGTTCTCTGTGATTTTAAATACATTATTCTGATTTCCTTTAGTGAGTTACAGTTATTAATTTTGCATGAAAGAAACGAATACCCCAGTCTACGATCTGGCAAACGGAGTCATCCAAAATGGCTGATAATTTTTTTACTTTTTCATCTGAAAAGCTTTAAAATTGCCTCATGAAAAGCATTTCCTGCAAATGCTCCAAAAATCTAAAAGAGGCAAAGTCCCACATAAGGAACTAGAGTGCATGGAAGAGACATAATGTGCTTAAACTCTTTTTTTTTTTTTTTTTTATCCTCCTGGTTTTTAACTGTTAACAGATTAGGAAAGCTTTTTGTGGCCTCTAACTTTTAGCACCTTCTGTTGAGCTATCAGTGTAGCTCCTGATTTGCCTGTAGCAGCACCACTTCTCTCCTGTTGAGGCTCGCAAAGGGATGCTCAGAAGGCAGTCCTCAAGGATTTGACACAGTCCTAGCTGAAAAGACCATTTTGTGCTACTATTGATCCTCTTCTCAAAGGAGGTGGATTTGGATGCTGGGTTTGTGTATTTATGGCACACAAGTGGGTTCATTTAAGACAGGTGTTGTTTAATGCCACTAACGTTTGATTTCTGTTCTAGCAGCTTCTTCAGTTTGTTGCATTTTCATAGCGATGCAGCATTAATATTTTGCAGATGTTGAGTCTTTCTGATTATTGGCATGTACCCTGGAGGGGGGGAAAAAAAGTTTATTATTCAGTGGAAGCACAGATCCTTTGGAATGCACCTAACATTTTTATGTTGTGGTGCACACTGCTGTGTTACAGTCAATTACTCCATGGCTTATGCTGTGATTTTGGACACTCCATAATATAGACTATGAGGAGAGGTGTGCGGCCCCATATAAGCATGGGATTAAGAGATTGAGAGGAGAGAAAGAAACATTTCTAATAGCTCTCTGAATTTTTTGGTAAATATTCCAATTCCATAATTTGGTTTCAAAGCCTAACTTCAGTAAAAATATGAATTAATTTCAAAAGAAAAGCTATTATACTTTGTTGTCATACGTAGGTTGCTCCAAAAGTAATGCCTCCTATTGATGTAGTATTTCCATGGAAACTACAACAAATACAAAAAGCACAATTGATAGAGAAAATTCTCAGCTACAAAACACTGTTTTTCACGCAGTCACCACCATGGGCTGTGCACTTTCTCCCACGACAAACAAGAGCCTGCGCGTCGCACTCGTCAAAATCTGCACCAGGGGAGGTGACCCACCGTCACTGTCGCCACTGCTGAAGCATTATGCCGACCGCTTCACTGTGCTGACACCCACTGTTTGGTCTCTGTAAATGTTCAGCAGCGTTGATGAACATCAATGGGTGCCATTTTTTCCGCACAGAGGAATTCAATTCCACACCTTTGGTTCACACGCACTCCCATGTCAGAGGGTGTTTTGTCAGGCTGCCCCTCTGCTGCCATCTCTTGCACGGCAAAAAAATTCCACGGAATATTGGTGGGGAAGGTTCAACCTCTACTGTCAGACCACCAACATCCACCTCTGATGTTGTGGGCCAACATAGTAAAATAGGAGGGGGTTCCTTTCGGAGTGGCCCTCGTACTTTGTTGTCGTAAAATTGTGCTTCATAATGTACTTGAAACTGAATGCGTTGCTGAGGACGTTATTTCATGACTGTACCTACTTTGTAGAGAGTGAAAAATTCTGCATGTGTTTAGCTGGATAACGAGATGTTAGCATGTCTCTATTTAACAAAACATTATTTTTGTAAAAACATAGATTTGATTTCAAAAGACTGTTTTTGACACTTCCTGGCAATCCCTCTAATGAATGACGTGAAATCATGTGCTGGTGTTTGAATGTCAAGTATATGTTGTTAATGCTGTTAGAACTTTTAATGGTTACTTTTTTTCTCAGTATAGAGTTTGTAATGCTTCTGAAATGCCTCAGGTGTGCAACTGGATGAACATTATGACTAAATGAGAGTTTTATAGAAACATTGAACTTCCCAAGGAAAATTAAGAAGAATCTTCTAAATCTGCTTGGTGATCTGGCTGACAGTATTGCAGAATGCCCAATTAAAACAACGTTTTCCTAACTGCTCTGGGAAACCAGAGGCTCAGGAGATTCCAATGCGTGCCTTGAGGATAAAATTAAATATTTGCTCTAAAATGTGTGGGGGGAAAAAACCCAAACCCAACCAAACCCCAAATTACTTACAATTCTAACTGCAAATCAGGTTGGTTCTAATTATTTATAAATGTAGCTAAATACCTGGTGGAGTTGTTCACCGGAGGAATGTAGAACCTTCTGCCTTTTGTCTTTCTCCAATTTTATCCAGCCAATATTCCCATTGAACTAAAAAATTAACCTCTGGTGATGAGGTGTTCAATACTGAATGAACTTTCTCCTAATGTTGAGGTGGTATTGGCATAGGATTTCTGGCATGCAGTATCGACATTGTGGGTGATCTGCCTCTTGCAGTGCCTGTACTTGAAAAAGGGGCAAGTCATGTACTTGCTGTTGACATTAGACCCTGGGGCCCTAGAGGCCGGGTCTGGTCCAGAGGCTGGGTTTTGGAGGTTGGTTGGTGGTGTTGGTCCAGTTTTCTTCTAGAGTAGGTATGAATTCTCCACTTGGTGGTTTGGTAGAGAGAAGATGGTTCTAGATAATGTTGTAGCTTACTTGCTGGGTCTAGATAGGCTTCTAGCATGTTTGCTTGGTCTAGCTAATGTTCTACCTCATCTACTGGTTCTAGATTGGGTTCTAAACAACTTAGCGGTTCTGGATAACGTTCTAACTCACCTGCTGGTTCTAGATTGTGTTCTAAACCATATATTGGTTCTAAATTGTGGTCCATCCCATCTACTGGTTCTACATAATGTTCTAGCTCACCTACTGGTTCTAGATTGCTGTTTCAGCCTGCTTTCTGGTTCCAGAAGGGGATCATGGTTTTACCTTGTTGGTTCAAAGTTTATTGTTGGATAAAAAACTGATTGGATGGCTGGGCCCAGACAATGGTGGTGAATGGAGTTCAATCCATTTTGTGGCCAGGCATAGTTGGTGTTCCCCAGGGATCAGTATTGGAGCCTGTTCTCTTGAGTATCTTGATCAACAGTCTGGCTGTGGGCATTGAGTGAATCCTCAGTAAGTTTGCAGATGACACTAAGTGAGGTGGGTGTGTCGATCTGCTTGAAAGGCAGGAGGCTCTAGAGAGCGCTGTGGACAGGCTGGATCGATGGGCCGAGGCCAATGGTATGAGGTTGAACAAGGCCAAGTGCTGGGTCCTGCAGTTGGGTCACAAGAACCCCCTGCACCGCTACAGGCTTGGGTCTGGAAAGCTGCCCGGCAGAAAAGGATGTGGGGGTGTTGGTCAAGAGACAGCTGTATAGGAGCCAGCAGTGTGCCCAGGTGGCCAAGAAGGCCAATGGCATCCTAGCTTGTATCAGCACTAGTGTGGCCAGCAGGAGTAGGGCAATGATTGTCCCTGTGTAGTCAGCCATGGTGAGGCCACAGCTCTAATAGTGTAATAAGCGCTAGGACAAGGCAATGGCTTTAGGTTGCAGCAGGGGAGATGTAGGTTGGCTATTAGTAGAAATTTATTTTGAGAAAGGGTTGTGAAGCCTTGGAAGGGGCTGCCCAGGGCACTGATGGAGTCCCTATCCCTGGAAGTTTTTAAAAGTCAGAGATGTGGTGCTGAGGGACATGTTTTAGGGACTGTGGCAGTGCAGGGTGAACAGTTGGGAGTCTATGATCTTCAAGGTCTCTTCTAACCCAAATGATTCTGTGGTTCTGTGATTTAGTTGGTCTACTGCTAGCTGGCGTGTTAGTCCCGGGCTATTTCTTGTTGGTTCCAGAGTGGGTTCTAGATAGCATGGCAGGTCTAGACCAGGTTCCAGATTGGTGTGTGGTTCTAGATAGCCCAATGGTTCCAGAGTGGGTTCTAGATAGCATGGACGGTCCAGAGTGGGTTCTGGATTGCTGGGTGGTTCTAGATCGGGTTTGGGGGGGGGGGGGGTGTTGAGCTAGACCAGAACTTAGTCTGTTCAGTGATCTCACTTTTCAGCTCAGTCTTTTCTAAGTCATGGCACTTTCTAAAGTTAACAGCATATTTCTGCAGACACTGTCTGCTTCTAGCAGTGATAATAATGCTTGAGGTTTACAGTCATTGCCAGGGGTTGGGATGCAGAAAGGCTCTGGCTTAGACTTTCTGCTCTGAAGACCAAGGTCACTGATAAATCCTCTGTACCACGCTGGGAGGGCAGTAACTCACAGGCCACACCTGCGGGGAGGAGCTGACAAGACAGGTCACCCTACACTGACCAAAAACGTATTCCAGCCCATACACTTCATATTCAGTATAAAGCTGAGGCTCTCACTCTCTCTTCTTCCTCTTCAATGGCCAACGTCTGACGAGGACTCTCTCCGTTCTGCCTTCAATCCCAATCCATGAATCCCTGAATCCCCTTCTGAAATACAACTCCTGCATCCTGTTCCCATCTGCTGCTCAGACCAGCCTGCGCCTTCCCCACTGCCTGCCCACAGCAGCACTGGTGACTGTGACATGGTTGCCAGCAGGGCAGTTGCGTTCAGTATTCCTATTGCATACATTTCATATGTTATGTTAGTTTCTAATGTTAGTTTCATTAAAGCAGTTCTCGTTTTCTTTCCCAGTCCACAAATCTCTCTCCCTTCATCCCTTTCTCTTTTGCCTTTGGACAGGGAGCTGGAGCCGTAATACAGTGTCTGGCATTTCTCTACTGGCCGGCTGAGACATAACCCTTCATAGGCAGCTCTAGGGTTGGCTTCTGAAGGGACGAGGTCCTACAATCTAGTTCAGGGAATACTCCTCTTTTCTCATAGCAAGAAGCTTTGTGGTACCTCTTCCTGCTGCTGCTAACAGTATTGTTGGGGTTTTTCTGGCTTTTTTTTTTTTCTTGTGTGCTTTTTGTCTTCTCTGTGGCTCTTTTCAGTTGAAGGCCCGTAGCATGGGAAGCCTATCATCCCATAAGCTGCAGCTCTCTGAAGTTTCTAGCACGCTCTCTCGCACTGCTTCTGGGGCCATTTTTCCTCTGGAGACAAAAACTGGAAACTGGACACGTGGCAAGCTCCCACTTGCCCATGTCCTTCACAGCAACTGGTTGTCATGCTCCTGGTCTGAGGATTCTTGCCAGCGTGTCCAAGAGTCTTCTGTAACACTTCCGGAGTTGGCTTTGCTGTACCCACTACTGTGCCCAGAAGCACTTCAGCCAGGGCAGGTGTGTCCATGCAGCTCAGAAAGGGTTCAACATTTCTACAGTACACTTGAGTATTTGCACCTGCAGTTGTGAACAACGTGCGAACCCGAAAACTCAAGAAGAAACAGCTGAATCTTGCCAGCAAGACAGAAATCTGCTGCATCACTTGTCTGCTCGCTACCGATGCAGAAGGATGTCACAAGAACTACTGCTCCGCTGGCAGAGCCATTCTCCAACCTTGCTTGAAGTACCAGGGTTTGAAAGGCATGAAGATGAGATACCAGTCTGCTTATTGGACTCCAGTGATAAGTTTGTGATGACTGAGTGATAGTGGAAGTGCTGTCAGCAATTACTTGGCTGATGCTGCGCTTTGGTACTGCAGTGTCAAGGGTTGAATATCCAGCAAGACTCACCATTTTGTGGTCCTCTTCTTTAAGGTGTACTCAGGGCTGCCTTGCCAGTGTGGATGTACAGGGAGGACATAGAAATAGCTGGATTCTCTCCATTTGCTTTGAAGAAGAGTATCTGTGCTCTGGCATGTAATATATTACTCAATGTTCACTATTTTTAAAGGGAAAACAGTGTATGGTGGTACGTAAGTTCATATTGTACTGTGATGACTAAGATGCTTCTGGGATCCACCCAGGAGCTATTCACGGTCATGGCTCCTAAAAAGCTATCTAGAGTAATGGAAAGCAGGGGTGGAGGAAGGTAAACACAGGCTTGGGATGTACCTTTTAAATAATTATTTGCACTTCTGTTTCACTTTGCATCCAAGATCAAATGCTTTACAAATTAACCGTTAAGCGTTATTTTAGAAGTGAGGAAGTGGAAGTACAGGAAGATGGAATATTTGGTCTTATGCTATGAAATGAATCAAAAACAAAGGTGTGAAAATTTACAGAATGGTTTGGGGTTTTCTTCCTAAATCAGATCCACTAATATCCAGGCTGATTTATGTTTGAAATAATTATTTTCAAGCAAAGGAGTAATAAGATAATTGTGTTAATCTTGTTCATGATTAAAGCAGGAACTAGGAGAAAGTCAGTGGAAAAATTATTTAGTGATGCCAATGTGCAGCAGAAGACAAAGGGAAATGGAGAGGGGGCTTTTTCCCTGTGAAAAAGTTGAGAAGTTAAAATGTTCGTAATGATCTCAAGAAGAGGATGCAAATGGGCGTAAATATCTTGTGTCTTGAATTAGGGCTGGAAAAAACTTTAAGTGTGCAAATTAAGATTCTATTTAATGTGTTAGACTGATAAGATTTTCTTCTCATCTGTTTGCTTTAGGGGTTCAGACCTTCACCGACACCACGTTATCTCCATATACGTTCTATTCCTATTACATCCAAGCCAGCAATGTACATAGTTTGACAAGAAGCACCTCAGTGACATACAGAACAAAATCTGGGGTACCTACAGGAAGCCTACATTTAAATCCTGTCTTTCCTGTTAGTCACTACTCTGTTTTATTTCACTGGACAAGCCTCTCCAATGACTCTGGACCCAGAGAGAAATACATTTTGATGTGGACTAACTCTGTTGATCTCCAGCCTTGTGGTCAGTAGGAAGGCTTAAAACTTCAGCAATTATTTGGAATCTCCTTCCATTTACAAAGTATGTTTTTTCTGTGCAAGCTTGTACTAGTGGAGACTGTTTGAAGAGCCAGCCAGTAACAGTAATTACTGTACAAGCTGCTCCAGAAGGGCTACACCCACCAAGGATAGAAACCATCAGCTCTACAGAACTGGCTGTGGAATGGTCACCACCTGAGAAACCAAACAGTAGGTCATTGTATTTACTTTTATAAGGCAAAGATTTTTGCAAAGGAAAAAAAGCAGCATTTTCTCAAATCTGGTTAGAATATGTTGCATTACCCGTGTGACACAAACTGAGAATGAAGTAAGACATTGTCTAAATTTGCCTGTCTGCCACTAAACATATCCTCCCTTTTTCAAAAATTTGGCATCCCCAGTCAAATACCAAATCACTTTGGAAAGGCAAAGTAATACTTGGGATACTCTGAAAAGGTCAAAACAGGATATTGTGAATAAATTTAATTGGAGTAATTGTCCTTGGATAAACTGAATTGACACAAAACTAAAGCCTATTCACACGTATTTCATAAATTTAATATTTAAAGCATCATTCTGCATTGTTTTCGGTGAGGCAGTGGGATATCTACTATACTCTTCATCATTTGTTGCTTTACAGTCTACAATCCAAATCCTGCTATGAATGGTTTTCCTTATAGTGTTAATCACTGACATTTTTGACTGCTTCAAAATGAACTGAATTCATCTGTGCAGCAACTCCTGTGGTATGAAAATGATTGTTTGCAATTTGGTTGGTATCTTCACAGGTGACTACTAATTTTAGGTGCTCTATTTAATATTTACCTGCAGTATTACGCTCTTCCTTCTGTTTTCTGTAGACTATCTAATCACACTATCAGCATAAAATTTTAAAGTCTTACTATTTAGTCTTTTCTACAAGTGTGAATATTATTCAAGGCCCTTGTGAGTAGATATACTTAATACAATGTTAACAATTTTTACAGATTTTTAATTTCATGTATTTAACAGTATTTTGTCTTCAATCAGTTTTAGTTACTGTTATTGAGAAGACAAGTTTAACAATGAAGAATAAAAAATTAAATTTAGCATTTAAGTTTCAAGATATATTATTCATAATGCATTCTGTCAAGCACAAAAGCTATAAAGGCAACTGATAAAAATCAGGAATATTCTCTTAAGTAAATATATGTATAGATATGAATTCTTGTGGAGTCTTACAAAGAAAATATAGCATAAAAGTTCATGTCCAAGTATGGTGTTTTCTCCTGTAATAACCAAGTAAAAGAAAGTAATAAAAATCAAGACTATCAAAGGGCTTCTTTTTCCTTCATTGTCCCATTAAGACAAACAATACTTGTTGCCAAAGACAAATTTAGTAGCTTCATCTGTTTTTAAAGAACAACGGCCAGCTCCTTCTATCTTTCTTCTTTTCCTCTACTATAAACAGTATTTCTTATCCTGTAAAAAAGACTATGGAGCGAGGTGAAATGGATTATTCCATGGTCAGATCAGCATTTCCTATTGATTTTACACCACTAACAAAAAAGAATAGCATAATGAAAACAGAGCCCTCACAAACATGAATAACATTTTAAGCAGGAAAGAGAAATGGAGAGCACTATCTCAGAGATACAAAAGAAACAGGCAGAAAAGCAAAGTGGAACAGAAAGTCTACTTCTAAAATCTTCATGAAAATTTGGAAATTTTATGCTTATTATGGCAAATCTACTAAGTTCTAATATATTCCTCGGAAAAGAACGAATATAAAAGAGTTATTAACATGCTATGTACAGTAACATGCTATTATCTTCAATTTGTCATGCTGCCTGTAATCATCTCACATTCCTGTCTCCTATTAAATCATATTTATTTGTACTTCTAGACTCTGTGCTGGTCGTGCTTTGACTCCTACAGATCTACCTAAAAGGTAAGAAGAAACTCCTCTTCTAAATATTGGGCAGCTTATAATTCTAACTTTTTTTTTTTCCCAACTTCTTAGATTTTTCTTATTTCAAGTATGTATTTGTATAGGAAAGTGTGGGGAAAAGGTTTCAAGTCTATTTGTCTCAAACAACTGTTATTTGCCATTTTTTTTAATTACTAAGCTTATCAATATTACTGGATGTGAACAAGAAATGTGATATTTTTTATAAGTAAAAATTGTTTATGAAATGTATGTATTGCATGTATTAAATATACATAATACTCTTCTTAATGATTCAAGATGGCATTTTAAGTCCATGAATTCTAAATTCACAACATTGTAAACATCTACATGGACATTTAAATTATAAAAAAAAATTGCCATTAAATTTATTTTTTATTTATTATTGCAGGACCTAGTAAAAACAAAGGGCAACATCTAGAAAAGAGGACTTTAAACATAATATTTGGGCCAATGACAGTAACTGCTGTAGACATTACTTTCAAAAATGTGACTATTTTATTCAATTTCTAAATGTAGAAGGAAGTCAAACTTCGTGCTCCTTTTTAATTTTCTAATCTACTTGTAAGGTTTAACGTGTAACAAGGAACCACAGGAAAATTTGTTGGTTTCATATAATCAAAAATACTGGAAGAGGGATGTATGAAGCCACACTTAACGCAAGAGTCACAGTAGAGGAGTCAAAGCCAACATTATTCATGCAATGGTTGTTACAGATTTCATGACTAGAACCACCTTTCTCACGCCAGGCACTGAGAGCAGCACTCTCTTTTACTTTTCTTGCTCACGTAAACTCCAGGAGCACCAGCATCTGTGGCTTTAAGCCAAGATACAAGGTCTCTTTATAAGCCAGTGCAATGGACTGGCATGTCTCTTTAAATCAAAGCAAAGTGCTACTTAACACAAGTATGGGATCTATGAAGGAAGCCGAAGGGTCCTTTAGAGCTCTGCAAACCTGTCCCCTCTTCACACCAGCTTGGGTGTTACCATTGCTCGTGGTCCCATGATTGTACAGTCCCACCGATATCAGCCAGGGCTGTAGGATTCCTGCAGGATCCTTTGTTTCTCCACCAGAAATTCTAGTATCAGACTGTTATAGTTTAGAAAACAAAAAGTAAGCAACAAATTAAATAAAGCAATTTATTGCAGTTAAGGGTGTATTCAAATGAATAAATTTATGGGAGTTGGTTACACCAAAACAAGCAGCTACTTGTTGGCCACTAGTCTAACTGTTACCGAAAATCAGAATAAACTCCTTAACACCAGTGTAGCATTAAGAAGCAGACATCTCTTTATTCGCAGCGCCGGATGCACGGGGGATAATTCTGCCTATCGTGCATGCCATATGCTGCCTCAACCAAAGCTTGTATCACCCAAATACATACATATTCATTACTTTTCACGGAATAATCATACATATTCATTCTATTTCTTGGAACTGATTAATATTTTTGCATAGTCATTACGCATGTGGCCTGGGCTTGGAGAAGCTTTTATGGTGGTCTATGGAGGACCCTGGCGGCTGCAGAAGACGTATTCCTTGGTGTCCTTATCTTGATTTCTGCATACCTTTCCCCATATATGGTCATAAAATGGCCATATGTAACTGTTTGTCACCGTTTGTTGAGATTTATGCTGGTTTCAACCGGCCTTTGGGCTGTTCAGCTCCTCTTTATCTCTTCTGTTTTGTCTCCCCTGTCTGCTTCCCAAGCCATTCAGTTCCTCCTTATTCTTTCCCAGCCCATCCAGTTCCTTTGTATCTCTATTTTACAGGCTGGTATTTACAAGGTAACATAACTAGAGTTGATCTTGTTCTGGTTGAAAAATTGGATTACTTAGATTTTGGCAGAAGCATCTAAGCAATGTCATATCAGTGTTACCCTTCAAAAGGTGCCCTGTTCTTACGAAGCAGCCCAGCTACTAAGCCCCTGATTTTTAGGTTTCAAATTCAGATCTCAAATGGAGATTTAATGAAAATTTGGGAGGTACAAAGGAAGACTAGATATACCGAAGTAAGTTCTGCTATATTAACGTTTTGGGGATATCTAGTTCAGAGAAAAATTGTGTGTTCCCAGTCTTTATTATCAATAAATATAGCAGGAAATAAGATAAAGCCTGTACAACCTTGTCTAAGGCACCTGGTCCAAATTTCGGCTTTAATTGCCTGGAGCCAACACATTGTAAACACGCAAGTGTTAACTTTAACTTCTGCAATAGGCTTACTGTCTTCAGCTAAAAACATGTATCTCTAAATCATTGCAGAATGTGGTCCCTAGTTCAGACAACATCCGAAGAAGAAAAAGGCCTGAGTGATAACTGAGTATTTCTTTCACAACAACACAAAAATACATCTAAGTTTCTCTTGCAAAACAATCCACAACCTGGACTGTGTTCACATCCTGTTAGAAACTTAGTTCAGATGCTGAATGACAATAATAGAACATGCTTCAAAAGTGAAAGGGTGCCAACGAGGCAGAAATAGTCAAATTCAGTAGGCAAATTATCAACACCAAGATCTGTAAACTTGAAGGGTTTTCGTCTACCTTCTGTCACCTTGAGAGGGCCCATCTGGTTCAAGAATGTGCATGTTGGCACCTTGAGACGGCCCACCTGGTCCAGAAATGAGCACATTAATAACTAGTGGAAAGGATGTATTGACAAGTATAGTTATGAACTAATCATTGAGAGATTCGCTCAAAGCTTTCTTAGCAATTAGTGTGTCTGAAAGATGTATTAACCATTGACCGAAACATTTGTGAACTAATTCCTGAGCGCTGGCCTAGCAAGTGATAAAAGGAAGAGGGAAGCAATATTTACTGTGTCGATGAGGGAATTCCTAAGCGTTAGCTGTAGATAATGATAGAAGGGAGTAGGAAAGAATAAATCTGCTCAAGGTTTTCTTCTAAGTCAGTTCTGTATGTTATTGTTTTCTCATAACTCAACTTCTGTATTTTATTGCTAACTCAAGGTCTACTTGTATACTCCATTACTAGTGCAAAGAACATCTTTATCGTTCTTCAAGGATGAAATGAGTATGTGAGGTTCAGCAGGCGTGGAAATCCCATAATGAATATGTTTTAGGTAGGAGGAATAATTGTATTAGGTAGGCGGACCTTTGTAATTTCTTGTGTATAAAATAGTGCATCAATCTTTTAAAGGTGTGATTGATTTGTGGGCATTTCCCACTGAGCACCTAGCACTGAATAAAGCAGTATCTCCTCTCTAAACTAACTTCTGGTTTTGAGAGTTTTGATTTACAGGTAACACTTCCACCAAACAGATGTTAATACATAAATGCTACTTCAAAATTATCTTCTGTGATGTCTAAAGTCTTGTATATTTCACAGGCAGCTGCCTCGAAATGAAATGAAGGGAGGGGTTTTGGAAAGTTGTAGTTTCACCTCTTTCTATGTTTTGCTGACAAAGCGTCTGATGTGTGGAAGTGGGAGTCACAGACTCTTTCTACTAACTCGGGTTAACTTTTTTATTCACAATCAAGTGTTTTGAGAGCAATTCTGGCATTCCCGAAGAAAAGCTATCAGGCAGACTTGGCTTGTTTTCATCCCAAGTTAACCTTAGGAAATGTTTCAAATCTCTTCTAGTGTTGTGAGAAACGAGCAAAACCTCGCCAAAGAGACTCAGGTCAGACCCCACAATGAAGCACGTAATTTTATTACGTTCTTGCAAGACCGGGTGTCTAACTAGTAGGCACGCCTGGTTAGAGAAATACATGAAGTTTTATACCCTATTCCCGGCCACAAAATCCCTACCTTGTTTCCCCATTGGCTGGGTACTCCAAAGTTTACAGACTAACCCGACACGCCTTCTACATGTTATGGTACATATAAGTTCATACGTTGCATGTCTCATTATCTCAAGATTATGCCTCCCCTGGGAGAAGTTACTATTCAATACCCTATTAAGCAAGCACAGTACTGCTTCAAAGACCCCATCCATCTCGAACAACCCTAGCTGACAGATTTAAGGTTTTATAATCTCCTGTCTAGCACCTCCCTCCTTTAATTGCTTTCTGGTTTCTTTTCTTGTCCTGCCAGACAGCCTTCCACTTGCCTTATCAGGTTCTTATCATGCAAGAACAACATTCTGTGTCTCACAGTGTTAATCAATTTTGCAGTGTTCCAAGAAGTTTCAAACCTCATCCAGACACTCACTGGTATCTCAAGTTATCAACTGATTTCATACTTTTCACAGTAGTGTCATTCCTCTTTTTATTTCACAATCATTATTTCACAAATTGGATATATATTTAACCAGTGTTTCTTTCTTTGGCTTGTACACTAATTGTGGTTATTGGAGCCCACCACGTAAAGCACTAAAACACTCCTGCATACAGCGCAGCCATGGGCCCATGAGCCCGGTGAGGGGGATGGCTGGGTCAGAGATAGTCGCTTGCCCCAGAGAAGGCACTCTTACGGCGTGGGATTTTGCGAAGGGCAGACTCTGATCTCACAGAGCACTGCTACCCGGGAACCCACCCGGGGCTGGCCAAGTCTCCGGAGGGGGGAGCGCAGCATTAGCTCCCTACCGAGACCTGCGGAGGGCCGGATGAGCTTGCAAGCCCGCGCATCGCCCTGGCTGTCCCGCGGGAGGCCTGCGGAGAGGCCGGGTTAGAGGGGCGGAGCGACCTCCGGGAGCGCCACGGCTGGGAGCAGCGAGGCTGCCGCCTCTCCCTGCCGAGGGGTAGGGGACGGAGGAGCCCATGCTATGGCGACGGGCAGCAGCGTCTGGCGATGGCACGGGCCCCATCCCAGGACCAGCAAGGAGAGTGTCCACTGAGGGGGAAACAGCGCGGGCACCGGGCCGGACCGGGCGCGAGCGTCGCTGCGGCGGGGAAAGGAAGGAGGGAGGGAGGACACAGCCCGGGTATAGCCGCAGCGTGACTAGGGCTCTACCTGGCTCGGCCCGGCCGCGCGCAAAACGCCTCCTCTCTCCTTCCCCACAGACGTAGACGCAGGCGGGGGCGGGCGCAGGCGCGGCGCCTAATGGAGCATGCGCGGAGCGGCGGCGGGGCGGGATGGTGGTGGTGTCGGCGGTGCTGGCGGGCTGTGGGAGCAGGTCGGTAGCGGAGCCGGGCTGTGCTAGGAGGGGAGACAGGGCGGGGGACTCCAGCTGCCGAGCTCCGCGCAGCCCAGTGCAACCCAGCCCAGCTCCGAGCGGGCGGGGTGTGGCCGCATCCGCCTCCGCCTCCCGATGAACGTCTTGGTGTTCCCTAGCAGCGTCCCGAGGTGCCGGGGGTTAGAGGCGGCGGCGGGGCCGGGCCGGGCCGGGCCGGGCCGGGCTGCGGCTCGGCCCGGGCGGGAGGAGGAAAAGGAGGAGGAGTTACCCGTGTCGCTGATATGCTGCACCTTGTTGCTTCCCTGGCAGATGTTCTCCTTCTGGCTTCCTGTGTCCTATTACCAGGAGGATTGCTTCACAGATTACCTCAAGATGATGGCGAATATTATCGTCCTGAACGTGCTCATCTGTATTTCTCTGGCGTTCTGGATCGTGTCCATTACTGCAAGTACGTACTACGGTGAGTCCAAAGCCTAGGGGCTGGGGAGAGGCCGGCATGGTCCGACAAGGGGCGAACCGAGCCGCCCACTCTCCCCTCCAGCTCCTGCAGGCTGGAGATACAGAATCGAAAGAGGGATGTGCACAGCCCCTTCCATCGCCAGCAGAGCTTGAAAACATCAGCCTTGATAATAGCTCATAATAGTTTAAAAGGTGTTAACACCCACTGTACCCTTCTTGGCAGCTCTGCCCAGGGATCCCGTTGAATTGAAAATATTGGTATCCTTTGTGATTTATCTCCCTAAAAGAAACCAAATAAGATAAAAATGAAA
Organism: Bucorvus abyssinicus; assembly: GCA_009769605.1. NCBI lineage: Eukaryota > Metazoa > Chordata > Aves > Bucerotiformes > Bucorvidae > Bucorvus > Bucorvus abyssinicus. The sequence continues at coordinate 39,485,704 of CM020025.1, forward strand.
AAGTGGAAAGAAAGAGCAAGCTGAAAGAGCAAGTTGTCATTCTCTATCAGGGGAAGTAGTGACAGCAAGGGAGGAGTGTGCCACCCTTCAGAACAGGTTTAGGAGTGCACATGCATCCTTCGAACAGGGCACACAAGAATTCCTTGGTCAAGAAACAAAGAAACAGGGGAAGTGGTCCAAGAAGAGATGGATGTATGCATCGAGTCTCTGGCATGGGTGTGTACAGTCAGCCCTGTGTTCTGTTCCAATGACTTAGGCAGGCTGTGGTTTAGTGGTGTGTAGTTGTAGGGACACTAGTGCTTTCTGTGGTCTATCATTTTGGTTCTAGGACCATTTTTATAGTGGTGTGCAAAAGCAGCAATACTGCCTTCAGCATCAGTTCAATTCTAGAAGAGTGTAACTGCTTTCCCAGGACAGGTAAAGACCTGTCCTTAAGACCTCGGCCAGTTTCCTGAGAGAAGAGCTTCAGTGTCCTTGCAGTGTTGCTGAGAGTGCCTAGAGATGCTGTATGAACACCCTCAACTGCCTAGTGTCACCTTGAATCCACAAGAGGCTAAAATACATAAAATTACTTCTGCAGTGGCAGTAAGATGTTGCTGCTCAGTGTTTTCTAGTGCTTTGGGTATTAGGATGGGGTATTAGTCCTGGTACAGCATTAAATCTGTGTTGCCTCGACACTTCTACTTTCGCCTGTGCTGAGAGGCCAGACCCATAGAAGTTATGCAGAAGTAGGCTTCGCAGACAGGTTTTGTTTGTGCCATTTAGAGGTAGCCAAATCAGATTTAAACACAGATTTATGCATGTCTGGTCTCTGTAGGTATAACGCTCTGAGTTCTGCCTCTAATGAGGATATTCCAGTCCCTGCTATCTAATGTGTCTGAGAATTGACTGTGTAAAGTGGAGAGGCCTGATACCAGGTGCATCAGGATAAGGACTGATACAAAGGAGGAGACTGCAGATGAATCCTTCTTGTAGAGAATGATTATGGAACAAGAGGGACATAAAACTTTTTTACTGTCCGTTTGCCTGAGACTATGGAAGGACCTTGGCTTGAGGCAGTGAATGAAGCATATGGTAGAAGTGAGCTTAATGAAGTGGGAGAGATAAATAAGTTCAGCCCATAAAAGCAATTAAATTCACAGTTTTTAGTAATAAAAATAATGAAAACATGCATTTATTAATTTACAGTTTATAGTTCATAGTAATCCTTAGGCACCAAACAGTGATCAAAATGTTGGTAAAACAAGTGTTAAAGAATCCATAATAAGCCAATAAATGTGTGCTATCTTAGTCTTAACGACTTATATTTAGTAGTAATTTAGTAGTAATACTTCCCCCCGCCGCCCCCCCCCCCCCCCCCCCCCCCCCAAGAAAATACAAAAGGTCAGTTTACAAATGGCCTTAAAAAGATGAAAATTCTACCAACCAAGAACCCCTTTGTGTTCTGGTACTGCTCAGACTCAGGTTAGTACCACATTTTCTTGCGGTGAAATTCTGTCAGAGTAAATAGTGTAGTTTAGGATATAATCAATAGCTTTCTTGTCTCTATGACTGGAAAGATAGAAAACTTTAAAACTGCAGTATTAAGGAAGAATTTCTTCTCAGACTTATATTTCAGTATTCTATAAGATCTATATTTGGCATCCTTTGCAATGAAATTTGCTTTTTCCAATTTAAAGCCAAATCAGGTGATAAAATATGAAATTTGTAAGAATCTTTCTGTTGATGCAGTAATTTATTAAATCAGTTTTACCTTTTTAACTGGACAATAGCAAATTCATTAACTGCTTTTATTTTAGTAAGTGTTCTGGAATTTTAGGAGACAAATCTGTTTAGAACATTGATACATTGTCTCTTTAGAAGATAAGTTGCTATGGACACTAGTGCTTTATGGAATGGTGCGGAATTATGGCAGCTGAGTGGGATATTGTTTTCCTGTTCTGTAAGCTTGTTTAAATTCACATCGTAGTGATTCGAATGTCTAACCAAAGGGAACAAACTGGGAACTCAAGAAAAAGCTTTCTAGAAGCTCTATAAATATTTTGATGAGAAAATAGCTTGGTTTTTCTGTATGCAGTTTTATTTGTAAAAGTAAACTGTTTATAGTTTTGACAACCAGCATTTTTTTGTTTGAGAGTTGTTCAAGTCTGTTAAACTGTCTTGGCAGTTTAAACTTAATAATTGTCAGTGAAGAATATCATTAAAAGCAATCCTTTCTTGTAAAAAATGTTGGGTTTGACTAATTTCCAATGAAATACTTAAAAACATTGTAAGTTGAGTTTATTTTCTCTATAACAAGGAGGATAACAGGTAAGCTATTTTTTCATAGACATTAATACTAGATCTAAAATATTTATTTCTCTTCAGATCCCAAAAAGCAGTATATTTTCCAAATAAAAAAACTTCTATTATATAGAATTGATTTGATGTGAAGGCAAGGAATCAGTAGATTTAAACCACGCAATTTATTGCAATTGTTAGCTACGGTCAGATATTTGAGTGGCTGTAACACAGGCAGCTCAGTTTGATTAAATTATGTTGACCAGTAAACAAAGTAAAGAGGAAGCTCAGAGCTGTCTGCTTAATTTTGCCACCCCTAAATTCACATGTACTGTTCCCGTAGCAAATATGTAAACCTAAAATCCATACTCATGTGAAATCATAAGGCCACATTAGTGGCAATTCAATTGCAGCTGCTGTCAGAGAACAAAAAACAGTGGAAAGGATTCCCATACTATGTGGGCACGTTATCTCATAGAAAAAGAATGGTATCTCCTACTATAAATATCTGTTTTCAGACTATGCTGACTATATCATGCTACAAATAAAATAATTTCTAATGCGAATGTGTGTAAACTAAAAGAAATTCTTTCGTCTCTCAATCTGTTTGGTTGTGCTGTTCTAGATAAAATTGAGAAAAAATAACAGGGAGGACAGTAGAATGTAGAAGTGGGAAATTATTAGCCTAGAGAATCCTCAGAAAAGAAAAAAATATCTGAGAGTAGATATGTATTACAAGACATGAAATTGTTGGACACAGCTCTCTTTTCAACAAGTCGCTGCAACACTCCAGACCAAAGGTTGCAGTTAGTTGTCTGTACTGCTCCCAGGTTGAGAAGATGCTATGTGCGCATGTATGTGCAGTGGAGAGGGACTACACAAAGCAAAGAATAAGAAGTGTAAGTCATCTGTGATTCTCAGCTAAGCCAAATTTTCTGTAGATCAGCGAAACAGGATAAGAACTGCACTAGATAACTTCATGATACTCAGGTGGAAACCAGACTATGTGTAACACCTGACTTGTATGTCATGTGTCTACCTTTCCTTAAATGCAAAATTTATAGTCTACATTGTTCTTTATTAAAAATCATTAGTTTGGGAACTCAGTGGCTTGTTGAAATACATTTAACTTTTTAAGTGTTCCTAGTTTCCTTTGCGTGTTTTTAGGACTAGCTCTTCTGGTAAAAAATTTAGGGTTAATAAAGTTGTAAGAAAATCCATTGTAAAGATAATGGATGTGTTCTCACTTCCTGAGGGCTGTAAATTCTCCCTGAGATATGGTGGAGGAAGGGAATAAAGAGCTTGGTTACCCTGAATAAAGGCAATCAGATAGTAATGCAAGAAAAGGTGATGAGGAGAACAGGGATCAGCATGGCAAATACAGTATTACACCACAGCTGTCTGCAGTTAATATACTGCATGACTGAAGAGGTCAGGACTCTGGTTGAATATAGGCAAGTAACTGGGGAAGGGGAATTACACCATCCAGGTTACTTAATGTGTTTTCATTTTTATTTTGGAAGGGAAATACCTTGCACTCAGCCAAAAAAAATTAGTAGATTGTTCTAAATTGTGCAATCTTTGTTGTCTTTCTGCTATGACTACTGCATGCACTTGGCATTCATCCCATTTCAAAATGCCCTTAGCAGAATTAGAGAGGAATAGCAAAGGCAGGAAGGACGATCAGAACAGGTAGCAGCATCCATTTGAAGAAAACTTTAAGAGGTAAAGATATTTTGACATAGAAAGGGTACATCATATGTATGAATGGCAGAAAGAATGTGACTAGGAAATCATTATTTAGTTGGTGATAAAGATTAGCAGGTGTCCGATGAAACTTGAGGCAGCAGGATCTTTGTGGTTCAGCTTTTTGAAAGGCCTTTTTCAATGCATCTAAAACCAGAATTCAGTTCTGTGTGTTGAGGAGATGAAAATTGTAACTTTTTAAAAATGAGTTGGACAAATATCATAGAATCATAGAGTGGTTTAGGCTGGAAGGGACCTTCAAGATCACTTGCCAGTAAAGACTGAGGCAAAAAAGTTACTGAAACTGAATTCTGCATAACTTACTGTGGATGTATGGGTTGGGTTTTTTCTAAAATCTGAACTTTTCTAGCCAAATCAGGTTTCAGCTGGTCTTAACATTTTGAATGTTAATTTGGAGTTTGTAAATCACTTTTAGATTGGAAAATATCACCATGTTTATTTCTTGATGCATTTGCTATTTCTCTGTAATTAATTTTAGTTGATTTAATTTATATTCTTTTTTTTTTTGTGAAAGCTGAATAGAAAAATGCAGTAGATAACTGCAGATATTTTGGTCTTCTATTCATAGGAATTCTAAAGGGTAAAAAGTTTAATCTCTATTAAGTTCGAATTTTAAATATATACGACAAGGTAATTACTTTTAAGATATAAAGGCATTAAAAAGGCTTATAAGGATCATCTGAGACTATGTTATTTGATTTTTCAGGTACTTTACGACCCATTTCTCCATGGCGTTGGCTTTTTTCAGTCTTGGTTCCACTAATAATTGCTACACAGGGTTTTAAGAAAAAGAGTCTTGATCATAGTGGTGCCTTAGGAGGTATGGTTTTTTTCTGAGACTATCAACTAAGAATTTAATAAACTAAATTAAGGTCCTTTTTTATTGTACATAATACTCTTTTAAGACTTTCCTACCTGGTTCTATTATAGTAAAATTAGAAATGTAAGCATATATACCTTGAATACGCACTGGTTTTTTCTCACTCCTGTTTAAATAGTCACATTAATTTTTTGCTGGTTTTTGTAATTCATTTGATTAATATTGTCATTAGATTTGTATAAACCTGTAAGATTGTTATAAAATTCAGTACAGCATGCAGTTAAATCACATGTCTCTGTTTAACATATAGATGGATTCACATAGAGATAATGAAATGGCAGAGGCAGTGGTAAAGAAATACCATTAAACTGAGCCATGTCAGCGGCTTACCTGCCTGGCAGGAAACCAGTAAGGATAACATGGTTCTCCTTTCTGTAATACGAGCAGTTTTAGGCAATTTTTTCCTTCCAAAAATAAGAAGAAAATTAAATCTGTACTTCAAGCAAATGACTGTTCCAACAAATATGTTTCTCAATAACATGAAAAAATCCCAACATAGAGTACAGTAGTGTTTGTGGGAATCTGATGCAAGGTTTCGGTGTGAGGTGATACACCCTTATCTTGTGACATTGTCTGAACTCATCATCAATGGAAAGAAACAGGATCTCAAATCCTTTCCTTCCTTGTCACTCATTTTGCAAATCTTGTTCCATCTGTGAGTTAAGGGGAGCATTTTCTAAGCTAAAAAACCAAAACAAACAAAAAAATCTTTTCTCTTCTGCTCTCTTTTTACCTCTTAACGTAACAGCTCTGCTAGCTGGCTTATATTGGCATTTGTTTTAAGTGTGGCCAATTTTCTTTCAGTTGTGAAGAATTGTAATCTCATGGTGGGCAGTGAGAATTAGACCCCCCCTGTGGAGGAGAGAAAAAAGCAGCACGTCCAGGAGCTCAAATACTTAAGAAAATTGCACAAAGAAAAAGATGACATAAAAATAATAAACAGAAAATGAAAATGAAGAACAGAAGGGAAAAGTAGCAGCTGTGAAGATACAGAGGAAGGTTATCCAGGTTATCTTAGAGACCTTGGGGGAGGGATTTGATTCCAAAACTTAATATAAACTCACTGATGGAGGCACAGACACAGCTGTATATATGATTTTTACATAAATAATCATATTCTTCAGGCAGAGTATTTAAATTTCAATTAGATATCCTTTGTCTTTATTTTATTGCTCTGTCTTTTATTTTTGCACAGTATTACTGATTTGTGGCAAGAGAAGGTCTTAAAAATCACACTCTTTAGCAGTAGCATTAAAATTAGCAATTTAGCAATAAAATTCAAGAGAAAATTATGAAGGTTTTTTTTCAGTCAAGATGTCACTGGAATTCTTATACGGATATTAGGTGCTTCAGTAATTCTCTTATTGCATGATTATCTTAGTTTTATTATCAAGATACTCTTCATATTCAAGAGATTCAAAATACTTAATTGCTTTGCAAAGCAGACATTGTTACATGAGGAGCTTTTTATACCTTTTTTCCATAGGATTGGTGGTTGGATTTGTCCTTACAATTGCAAATTACAGTTTCTTCAGTTCTTTGTTTGTATTTTTTGCTACTGCTTCAAAACTTACTAAATGGAAAAGAGATGTAAAGAAGCAAATAGATTCAGAATACAAAGAAGGTAAGCCATAACATTTTAATTCTTTCAGATCCCATGTGGAGAATAAATATTGCATATTCCTTTCAAAGGGTCAGATGAGATGTAACATCCAGAGTAGGGAATTCTGTTTTTGTGCCTCCCCTCCACTGCCATCCCTATGAACATTAGCAAGCAACTCTTGTTTCTGTTCTATTTAATAAATTGCTATCTAGTTTCTGATATGAAAGTATGTCTTTTTAAATTTACCTTTATATAAGTGTATTCTGCTTTTGTCTCATGCTGTTGCCTTTCGAGGTATTTTGCCTGAAAATACTAAAATTTTTGTCACTTTAGGTGGACAGAGGAATTGGATACAAGTATGTTGTAATGGTGGTGTTCCCACTGAGCTGGCTATCTTATATATGATAGAAAATGGACCAGGTGAAATTCCAATCGACTTTTCAAAGCAATACACAGCATCATGGATGTGCTTATCCCTTTTGGGAGCTTTGGCATGCTCTGCTGGTGATACCTGGGCTTCAGAGATTGGTAGTGCTATGAGTAAGAGCAAGCCAAGGTTGATAACAACCTGGGAAAAGGTTCCAGTAGGTAAGTTGTTACCTGTTCTTCATGGTTTGGTAATCTGTTTTGAATTATGCAACCAACTTGAAAAGTTCCAAAAAAGCCCCAGAAAAACAAACATCAGAAAACTGAGATTAGAAAATGTTAGCATTGGAATATACTCAACTGTGTTTCTGCTGCCTCTCATTGGTTAGATGCTCCAACAGAGCATCCAGGGAGCTAAAATCATTCTTAGTGAGTGCTGTCACTTCTCATCTCTGGCACTATTATAAGTGTTTATGTTGCCAATAGTATAAACAATACAAGTTACAAACAATATAAACAACACAAATGATCAACTGAATTTTTCAGACATTAAAATGTTAATCAGTAGAAAAATATATACATTCAATATAGACACTACAAAAAATTTACTTCTTAACCAAATCAGTCATTTCCTTTAATATCCTACCAAGGGTGGGTAAAGTGAACCTTCTGTCTGTCAAACCTTTTCTACACAGTGGATGACATTGCTACCTTAAAGCAGCATGTCTTTTTTGAGTCTTGGATCTGAGTTTTAGATCTTGTGGGATAGAATTTAAATGCATGTGCTTTTTTAATTTTTTCTGTTCATAAGCATTCTTCAGATTTTTATTCAATGAGCTGTCAAACATCTTCTTTTCTATGGATTTTGTTTTTTCTTTTAAATGTGTTGGTGAAATATGTCTTCGTATACTTCCTCTGAAAGAGTCATTGCATTTCTCAAGCTCTGTATTTTTGGAGCAAATCTCTTTTCCTTATGCCACCCCCACACCTTAAAGCGGACAAATACCAGGTAACGTTTAGAGTTGTGCTGCCTGGTTTGGTTTAATTCAATGCTAGTGAATTTTTAGAAAACCTAGCCTTAGAGGCAGGAAAAGTAATAGTAATAGACTGTAGTGGTACAGGTTAAGTTTCCCAGCAGCATAATGGGAATTGTAAACAAAAGCTGTGGTAGCAGAGCCTTATGGATATAAAGGAGGGGGGAGAGTTCACTATATGAACACATTTCTGATTTCATATAAACTGTTTGAAAAAAATATAAATCTTTAAGAATAAAGTTTGTAAATCAGCTTGGTTTTGTTTGATTTAGGTACTAATGGAGGAATTACTTTAGTGGGCCTGCTCTCCAGTTTGCTTGGGGGCATGGCAGTAGGTATAGCCTACTTCATAACACAACTCATTTTTGTGACCGATCTGGAACCATCTGCTCCGCAATGGCCTGTTATTGTGTTTGGTGCAGTAGCTGGCTTACTGGGATCAATTGTTGATTCATATTTGGGAGCTACGATGCAATACAGCGGTAAGTTTTTTCTCTTTTTGTTTGTTTTGGTCATGGTTGTCCCCACACACACATAATGTAACCTAAAAATAGACTTGAGTTTCAAGAAGGACTGAGGACATGATTTTAAATGGAAAAAATACAGAATTAGCAACAAAAAGGACAAAGGAAGACAAAGTGCTGGACATGATAACGAAAACAAGAGCAAGGGCAGTTGGTCCTTTTTCACATTTTCATTTGTTTATGTTACTTTATTGTCTTGTTGATGACTGAAAGAGACCAGAGATCTCCAACATGTTACCTTGGAAAAAGCAATTGCTGCCCTCTCCTTTTCTACATATTTAATTATGGTAACATTTATAAGAGAAAATGTCCGCTTAATCTGAGTAATTGGATAAAATTAAGTTGCCATTGCAGAAGCTCCATTTCTAACTCTAAAGACTTAAGTCTTAGCAAGTTTTAACTAAGATGTGCTCCAGGAAAACTTGCACGATATTTAAGTTCTGGTTTTTTCACCGCTTAATAGAGTACTGTTTCCTATAAGTTAAGCTTATCACAAACTAGCTGTGACTTGAAAAAAAGAATTCATGACCATTTATTAAATAATTATTGTCTGGCTGATGCTAAATTATTTCAGTATTTATTTACTAATTGCCTTTAAGGATCATTGTGATTAAACATTACTGACAATCTTTAGGCAAACTGTAGACTTACCCTATGTTTAAAAATTGTTTAAAGACTGTACTTGACAGTATTCTGTTCAACAGCTGGTTTAAGAGAAAACTTAAGATTTCGTTGTCAGTATTCTTACTTGTTGGAACATGAGGTTTGAATGTGCAGATGAACCACCTGAGAGATTCAAGTCCTTTAAATCTACTGTCACAGTGAGAACTGCAAACTGTGGATGATGCTGAGGATTTGGCTTTTCAGCAGTTTTTATGCTCCATTCCTTGTAGTTCCAGGAAAGTCAAAAATGTAATGGAGAGTTTAATAATTTGAGAAATTTTTAGATATTTCTGTACTAAAGAGGAAATCTTAAGCACTCAGACAATGTTTCATGCTCCTAATGAGGTAGATGCATTAAGAGAATGGGGTAAACCTAGGTACCTGCATTTATCAGCATCTATTTCTTCTTCGCTTCAGGTGTTTTTTCCATGCTCAGCAACTTACTTTGCAGGGACAGGATGCGTGTTCCACAATTTGTTTTACAAATTCATAAGCACTGCTGGAGTATGTATACTATATACACATATATGCTCTGGGTACATATATGCTGTGATACAGATGTAATAGTGCTGCTCATGTGGTGCACCCTGTTAGGTTTAGTGTACCTCCTCACTTTTAATGCACTTTTCCAATCCCTATTAAATGTGGTCTCATAAGAAATACTTCAATCTCTCTGCAGCATCTTGAAAAACAATAAATAAAAGTGGCAGTGTTAATAAAGAATGGTGTCTTTTTTTGAAACCATTATGTGACCACTGCTAATCCCTTCTATCAGTGTTTTTCCTGTTGATAATCTTCCTAGATCTGGTTTATGTAATGTAATAGTCTGTGATACCCACTGTTTCTAAGAGAAGGTCCTTTCCCGCCCACACATTTATTAAGTAAAACTTGTATGAATAGCTGCACAGAATTAGATTGAAATTTTCCTGTGTTATCACTCTGAAGCTATACCTATTCTGTAAATAACAAAGCTGATGGAAGGACTTCCTATTACCTTTCCTACTTGTTTATGGTCTGAATCTATGCTTTATGTGCATAGATTATATGCTTGAGGTACATATTTATAAAAATTTATTCTCATTTTTTCTCTCAAGAAGACTTAAGACTTTCTCAAACAGCAAGTGTTACGAGTTAAACTATCAGGCTTTGAGGTTTGATCTTTCTGTAGCTCTTTTGCATTATCCAAAGCTAGGTTTAAGTGTATGATTCAAAGGTAACAGTGTGTGCATATACACATACACAGTTACCCTTCACTAGTGTGAACTGGCATTAAAATCAAGGGTGCTAGAATTCTGTGCTTTTATCAGCATATAAAATAATGCAGCTGGATAAAACATAGGATAATGGTGTGTATACAGTAACAGCTAATGAAACACAGTGACAGAGTACTGATAATAGTAGAGGTAGAGCAAGAAATAGCTTAAGTACTAAGAAAAAAATCCAGCTGCTGGTAGTATAAAACTGCTGTGTAAATAGAAATTATAAATTCAGCCTCTGTAAGGAGCTTGTTTTCTGTCAGATCAAGTATTAATGTTATCTCCATAATTTTCCTTTGAAAACAAATAGATTTTCTTGACAGGAAATACATATTGCTGATCAGTTGTTTCTGTTCAAAACAGCATCCTTTGCTTTAGCATTGTTCTTGGAACAGCTTTTTCCTCTTCTGATTTAGCTTGTTTCATTCCTTTCTTTGCTATAAAGCTACATAGAGAGAAGTAGAATCGACAGAGGTGTAACTTTTCAAAAGTAACTTCTAATGTAAAGTGTTGGATTTATATCCCATTTTTCTGAAGCTACCAGATTAATCTAACAGTAATTTAGTTTAGTCTTTGGGTGTCTTTTCTTACAGAGGTTTAACGCCTTAATGGTAAACTAAATTTAGGAGGGTGCGTACACTTGGTTACTAAGTTTCTTTTCAGCTTGGTTGGCTTTGTAAAATGAAGTCTTTATCTTTTCCTAGGTTTTGACCAGAGTATTGGCATGGTTGTCCACCACCAAACAAAAGACTCCAAGCACATATCTGGAAAACCTATATTAGACAACAATGGAGTAAATCTTTTTTCTTCTATAATCATTGCTTTGGTGCTTCCAGGCATGGCATGGTGTTTCTGGCCCAGGGGTTGAAACGGTTTAAGGTTTTTTGCATGTGATTAATTTATTTTCAGTCTTCCTCAAAGACTCCAAAGTGTTCTCTTCAATCTCTCTTGAAGAGAGCATTCGGAAACTTTCAGAGAGCCAAAGGACTTTCTGTCTCAACTTACTAAGGCTGTAAGCTTCATATGGCAATTGGAATCTCTTAGGGCACGGAAGGGTTTTTTTCAGTATGCTCCTGCTGCTCTGCAGATTGATGTTTTTGTCAATATGCTCCTGCTGCTCTTCAGGAGGATGTACATCATTGCCAGGTGAGGTGAAGCACTTCTTTTATCCTCGTGGAGCTAAAGAGTTGGCCTCTACGTTCTTTAAAGTCCCTGGCATCTGGAAGGGGAAGAAGCTGGAAATGGAAGTCTAATCTACATCTGTCAGCACGATGGAGCATTGCGGCTGTTGTCCAAGCCAGACACAAAGTATGCAGCAACTTTATGTAGGCAGTGGTAACATGGGTAAAATGGGTGAATTCTGGTATTTCTCATAAACTGCAGTATGTAAGGTTTTATGGAAATATTTGTTGGGGACATGGAATGGAGAGAATAAGTCTTGTTTCCTATTCTGTATCCTGATACTATCTCCATTTTTCTGAGAATAGGGTTGGTGAAAGTGATGCTACTACATAATGTTTGAAGCAAAAGACTAAATTCAAAATAAAAGCTCACTAGTTTTTCCAGAAATAATAATAAATTTGTCTGTGCTTTTTTTGACATCTTTATTTTGAAACTGATGGTATTTATGAAGATTGTCAATACTGTGGTACTTATTAAATCATCTAAAGATTACAGTTATGAATTCACATTAATCTCTTTAGAAATAGAACACTTTTTCCATAAGCATAGAATTGCTCCGTAATGTTTAGCTTTCTGACCAAACTATGCTCTTTGGTTCTTTCTCAGCAGTGGAAGTGTTTTTTGGGCGGTTGCTATTCAGGGATGATGGCCTCAGCCAAAGGAGCTACAGGGGTTATCCTCGTTAGTGCATGGGGAAAGTCTCACTTATAATCCGTTTCAAAATGGAAATTTAACTTCTGGTACTTGGGCTTCTATGTTGGGTGATTCCATCTTCCATCATTAATTTATAAAAGAGGTGGAAGTAATTTAGCCAGCACAGATTGTATTTAAACTTCAGGGATACCCTTGTAATAACTTGTCGCTGTTGACATTCAGAAAGTAGGGCCCATACTGTTAACTTAGTAGAAGCTTTTTCTTTTTTATCTTTATTGATAGGTGAGTATTTTGTATTAAACACCTGGGTTTTTTTATGAATGTCTTCTATATATTGCCCATCTTAATTCACTTGAATTGTGTATTACATCACCTTTTATGGGAATATTCAAAAATTTTAACACTTTCATGTTGAGTTTACTCTCTTGAAATCTAGTCTATAGAAATCTGGAATTTATCACTGGAACTAATTTACTATATTATCCAATTATAAAGATGAGATTTCAAACTAGTGAAAGCTTTATGAAAAGAACAAATTGTGTAGCTGCTGTATGTCTGTTCCTGTGGAAAGGCACAAAATTCTAAAAGGAATTAAACTGCACTTGAACTGTAACTATAAACACTTGAGATTTTTATGCATTGTTTGGATTTATCCTGCTTCTGAATAAACACTGTATTAGTTGTCTTTTAAGATTTTATTAATATTGTTGTGATTTCTAGAATCAAGAAAGATGAAATTTTTGTAAGATAGTTTTTCTTACCATTAAATGCCTTATCTTTGTATTCTTTTGTTTCCTGAAACAAAGCCTACTTCCAAACACTGAAGTGGACATGCTTAGCTTTTCACTATTTAATATGGGTCTCATTTGAAAAACAGCTTACCGTAGTGAGAAGACGTCTGTGATTTTTAAATTCATAGCAGCATAAAAGCTATGATCTTTGATCTGTTACCATATAAATGAATGTGATATGAATGAACTCCTTCAAAAGTAGGACCTTCGAAGGCCATTATTCAGCATTTTTTATTTATCATGTCTTAGTGATAACACTGAGTTGCAAAGAGCTCAGCACTCTTGAACTCTAAAAAGGACAGTGCTAACTCTGGGTATATTATATCAAGTGGAGTATAGCTTATGCAAATATTGTTACATTTAACTATCTAGTAGCTATAAAACATAGCTTTTTTTTTTTTTTTTTTGGAAGGGGCTGGGGGGAGAGGAGAGTAGGGGACACCAGGAAGAAGTTACAGAGTGTGACAAACTGCCTGTAAATTGGTGTGTGTCACTAAGAGCAGTTCCTGAGCTCAGGAGGGGACAGGCAGGGATACCACCTTGTCGCCGGTTGGCTGCGGCAAGCCAATCATGGGGACATGCCCTTTCCTATCCCTGAACCCCTCTCCTCCGGGAGAGAAAGGGTTAAAAAGCGGAGACAGAAAAAAGGGAGAAAGAATTTGTGAGACCTCTGAACGTTTGGAAAACTGAAAGTTTAATAACACCAGAACAAAATACATAATATGCAGGGAAAAACCAATGCAAAATTGGAGGGTTTATACAGGAATGGAGAAGCGAGGGTTAAACGCGAGAGAAAGGGGGACAGTACTGTGCAGAGTCCAAAATGGCACTGCCACGTGTGCGCTTTCATGGAGTAAACAAAGGATCCGCGGCTATTACGAAGGCCGGGCTCCAACGTGCAAACCCTGAGCTACGCTGTTCCTACCAGTCTGGTCGTGCGAATTAAAGGAAGCAAAAGCAGCAAGAAGCGGCAGCGCTGGTGGCAGAGAGAGAGACAGCCCCGAGGCACGGGTCTCCAGTGGCCAGAGCAGTCTGTCCCAGGCGGTGCAGCGGGGGGCTTCCCCGGCACACAGCTCCGCTCCACTCCAGCAGCGTGGGGGGAGCCGTAGCTGCAAGCAGGCAGGCAGGCTGGCAGGGTCTGAGCCGAGGAGAGACAGCCTGTAAGGTCCCCGGAGCCAAGCATCGAGTCTGGAAAAGCCTCTTCCTGGATCGAAGCTGCAAGCCCACGGCGCCCCTCGCAGTGCAAAAGCTGGAGGTGTCCCGGAGAGCGAAAAAGACCGAAAGCCCCGAAAGAGCCACCGACAAATACGATACACGCCTTCTTAAAGGGGACAGTACGCTCGCGAGAAACTTTTACAACCAATGAGGTGCTAAACGTAACATGGAAGGGAATAGTCCAATTGGTCAGTTTAAAACAAACCTGCAAATCAGGAGAAGCTGGGGGTTTTTTTAACTCAAACTGTCACACACCTGTCCACCTGCTACTTGGAGAGACAGGAAATGCAGGAAGTGAAAGGGAAGGTGACAAAAAGAGGAGGAGGTGGGAGAAAAGTGGGGAAATTGATAGGTTTGAAGGTGTAAAACAGGTGACTGCAGGAAGCGAGTTTAATTCCATTCTTTAAATGCTCAAATATGTCTTTTGCTTCGAGCCATCGGTACCCGTAGTATAAAACTGTCACTGATTTTCTTTCAGAAGTGGCACCAATATTTCCACACCACCAAGAGGATACACTCAATATTTTTTTAACTGAAGAGATTACAATTTTGAAGCATTGGCCCTTATTCTTGGCTTGATTTCTAGATGTGTTAGAAGTTCAAGTAAGAGTATGGTTATGACATAATTGCATAGGAGAAATCTTCAGGCAGGTCTTGCTTAGGCTTGGGATCTTGATCTTGAGTGTTGAAGTATACTGGTTATCAGAGTCACCAATATTCAGTTAATTTTTTCTGTATTTCCATTTTGTTGTTGCAGCTAATAGAATGTCTTGGGCTTGTGCATGCTGCTGTTGAATGGTCCATCGTTGCAGATGTAAAACACAGTCCCCTGGGACAAAAAAATAGAGTGATACAAAAAATGAAGGGGATATACCACCTCTCTTGGATATTAAGGACTAGCTGATGTTCAGAAGACTGACTTTTTCTGACAATAAAGGGCTGAAACATCTTGAAATACTGTTGGTATTTTACAGAACCCGGTTTGGGCATTGGATAAGTATGGCAATAGATTGATATTCACATTAAAATTTGTTAGGATTGGGCATCTCAGATATGTAAGTAGGATTTGTTTCCCCTGTGTTTCCCACGACAGTGCTTTGGTCCCCACTCAGCCTTTGTTAAAATTTCATTATCCAGGATTTTAAATTGCAGTAAGTCACTCTTCTAAGCAGGAGTTAACCTGTTTTACAGGAATTTTATTCACTTACACTTTCTAGGTATGTTACACTGTCTGCTTCTGGCTATTGCCATAGCAGGATAACAACTCAATTTAAATACTGTTTCTGTTGGGGGTGGGGTACAGCTCTCCCAATCATGGGCCTGTTGCAATGCGTAAATCAGAGCAGGTACATGAATTCACTCAGACTATGTTGATCCATGCAGTGCGCCCAAGCCTGCAGCTAAGCTCAGTAAACATCAATGCAAGTTGCAAATGAAGATGAAATATGGGAATGTGGAAATAAAGCTGCCAGGCAAATAGCAGCTTGCGCTTGGTTACTCCAAAGTCTGTAAAACTTGAGTGCAAGTAAAGAAATTCCACCAGGAAAGCATTTATTCAGTAGTTTTTCTACAATTTCCATCCCCCAGGAGAAAATGAGGCAATTTTAATACCTTGTCACTACAACCACTAACTAAATCATAGAACCATAGAACAGCCCAGGTTGGAAGAGAGCTTGACAGATCATATGACCCAACCTTTTGTGGGAAAGGGAGCCTGGATTATCTAGCACCCTGTCCAATCACATCTCAAAAACGTCCAGTGGTGGGGACTGTACCACATCCCTAAATGCCAAGAGTTTTCCTTCAAACACAGTAAGGTGGATGCGCAGGAAAGCAGAAGACCACAGTTACATGAGTTCTGACCAGGAAACCTTCCACATGACTGACTGATAATATGAAGTAGTCACATCATACACATTTTTAACTTTGAAAATAACTTTACAATAAACGTATTCTCCCTTAGCAGACCTTCTAGCAGGATTGTTTGTTCTGTGCTGCTCTGGGATTTGCCATTTTAGACCAGAGGCAAGTGCTGTTTCCTAATCCCTGTGGTTGATTGAATAAGAAAAGACTGGGTTTAGCCAAAATGTGGAAGAACCAGTTTGACCCTGTTGAGGGACTGGAGTTTGGAAAGAGGAATACCACCAACAGAGAAACAACTGCCAGTTTGGGGGGAACTACCTGGCTGGACTTGCAGAGCCACCTGAGAAGCCCTGTGTAACTTGTTTGCAACTCTCTTGCCTGGTGGATGCTCCTTTGTGACTTTCTTGGAACAAGCATAGAGCAGAACTAAAAACTACAGTGTGCTCACCGTCCAAACTTGTCTTGGAGGTTCATACCCACACCACTAGCAAGGATGACAGCAGTTTAAAAAACATGAAAGTATTCTGCAATTGGAGGAAAGGTTAGTAGAAAGAATTCTGGTGCTCATTTGTTAATATCCTCTAGTAACTAGTTTTGTAAGGACTTTGCAGCCCTAGCTGCAAAGCTAAGAAGGTAGAAGGACATGATAAACCCCTTGTGCACAGACCACTTGTTGCAAAGGCTGAGCTCTGCACCCCAACCTTGTGGTTCTGCATAGCTACATGTTTATAAAAGCACTAAAATCCCCATGAAACAGCCCAGATGACCACTTCTTAGGAATACTTGGCTGTTATCAATCATGGGGGCAACAGTAGTGACTGCACTCTTTCGTTTCTTGCTGAGGGGCTCTCGCTGCAGTGACTTATGCAGAGTGCAGTCCAGTACTAGAAAAGCAATGACTTCTGTCCTCCCGATTTTTTGTTACCAATGCTCATTATCCTGATATTTCATAGAATCACAGAATCATCTGGTTAGAAGAGACTTTCAAGATCATCGAGTCCAACCGCTCACCCTGCACTGCCAGGGTCCCTAAACCATGTCCCTCAGCACCACATCCACATGTCTTTTAAACACCTCCAGGGATGGGGACTCCACCATCTCCCAAGGTAGCCTGTTCCAATAATTCACAGCCCTCTCTGTAAAGAAAGTTTTCCTGATATCTAACCTAGAACTCCCCTGGCGCAACTTAAGGCCATTTCCTCTTGTCCTGTCACTTGTCACATGGGAGAAGAGACCAACCCCCACCTCTCTACAACCTCCTTTCAGGTAGTTGTAGAGAGCAATAAAGTCTCCCCTCAGCCTCCTCCAGACTAAACAACCCCAGTTCCCTCAGCTGCTCCTCACAGGACATGCGCTCCAGACCCTTCACCAGCTTTGTTGCCCTTCTCTGAACACGCTCCAGCACCTCAACGTCCTTCTTATAGTGAGGGGCCCAAAACCGGACACAGGCCTCAAGGTGTGGCCTCACCAATGCCGAGTACAGGGGGACAATCACTTCCCTGCTCCTGCTGGCCACAGTATTTCTCATACAAGCCAGGATGCCGTTGGCTGCCTTGGCCACCTGGGCACACTGCTGGCTCATGTTCAACCAGCACCCCCAGGTCCTTTTCTGCTGGGCAGCTTTCCAGCCACTGTTCCCCAAGCCTGTAACGCTGCAGGGGGTTGTTGTGGCCCAAGTGCAGGACCCAGCACTTGGCCTTATTGATTCTCATACCATTGGCCTCAGCCCATCGATCCAGCCTGTTCAGATCCCTCTGTGCAGCCTCCTGACCTTCAAGGAGATCGACACACTCACCCAACTTGGTGTCATCTGCAAACTTACTGAGGGTGCACTCAATCCCCTCATCCAGATCATTGATAAAGATGTTAAAGAGGACAGGCCCCACTACTGGGCCCTGAGGAACACCACTGGTGACTGGGTTTGATTTTATTCACCACCACTCTCTGGGCCCGGCCATCCAGCCAGTTTTTTATGCAGCAGAAAGTACACTCATCCAAGCCACAGCCAGCCAGTTTCTGCAGGAGAATAGTGTGGGAAAGGCGTTACTAAAGTCCAAGTAGACAACATCCACAGCTCTTCCCTCATCCACTAGGCAGGTCACCTTGTCATGGAAGGAGATCAAGTTGGTGAAACAGGACCTGCCCTTCATAAACCCATGCTGACTGGGCCTGACCCCCTGGTTCATTTCTCCATTTGTTGATTTCCTAAGTCCTGAAATCATTCCCCTGTTGAAAGCTGCTGCAATCAAATGCTCCCCCGAAGCAACAGTAGTTTCAGTCTGCCTTAAACTGCCAAATGCCTCTGGCTCTGGTTATGGTGTTCCTAATATATGTGCGTCATCTTTTTGCATTAAGTGTCTCCTCCTAAAATAGTTTAAAATGAAAAAGTGAAAGGAGCAGATTCGTGATGCATTGTGGTGAGAAGCACCAGTGTAATTCATCTCTGGAATCACTATGTCTTTTGGTAGATGCCATAGGAAAAAGGATGTCAGCATCTGACATTGCACTCGGTGGTGTCTGCCTGAGAGGCTCTGTAGTTGATTTAACCTGTGCAAAGCTATGCCAGAAAGAAGTCCCACCAACCAAACCTTAAAAAGTGCCTGAAGCCATTTATCACAAGAAGAAATGGAGGTATAATTTACTTTATTGTACTTTACACTTTGAAGTTAAATGATTGAAAATATTCTCACACTGGGTTGCAGATAGATTTATGAGTAATACACCACTTAGATTCAGATAGGTTTGGTTTGGAGTGGATTAACGTACACTTCACTTGGGTTCAGAACTCACCTGAAATAGGAATGTAATCTAGATATTAAACTTTGGTGCGTCTCCTTTTTCTTTCTTATCTCTAATTAAACCAGTTTTTACTACATATTTTGATTTTTTTCCCTAATGGAAAACTGCTAGTCATCTGTCTTTACTTACTGTTTTATGTGAGAAACTATCTTCATTCTTAAGGTATAAAAAATTCAAGAGGACACAGGCAAGGATAAGCCCATGTGTCATTTTGAAAATGCTATCTGCCATAGGACAAACACGAGTGATTACAATTTTGTAAGCAGCCAAACTGAAAAGAAGAAATTAATTAATGCAACAGCTTATTTCATATTAAGGAATGCAAATGAACATATCACTTAAGGGCAGCCTGAATTCCAGCAGTCACGGGTTAATGTTGATAGTCAGCATTTAAGGATTGTCCCGAAGAATGAAACATGCTAACAATCAACTGACATTTGCTGACATTTGTACATAGTGTGACAGCAAAATCCTACTAGATTTAATAGGCACTACTTTAAAAACTGCTTTTTGATACCTCTGATTTTCAAACTGTCAGTAGTGTTCTCTTCAAGGAGTCGCAGTTTGCCGAAGTTAAAATCCAACTTTTTAAAAGCTGTTTTTTAATAATTTGTTTTATACGAAAGGGATAGTTGTTGCAGTTAGGGAATGAATCTGATATTATGTGCCCAACACCAAATGCACAAACAGCCCATCCTCTGTAAGTCCAGTCGCTTTATAAAACAAGCACGTCAGGTGCACAAACACTAACAGTTTATTCTCATGCAACACATACATATTCAATATGTATACAATCCATATATCAATATATACAATCCATATTTTGGATTGCCGGTGATAAATTGACAGACTGCAGTACGGCTATAGCTCTGTTACCAAAAAACCAAATACAATCCCGATTGCGCACTATCTATCTGCTGGGGAAAACCAAAGCACTCAGTGTGGCTGAGGTTATGAATCTTACCCACAAGGCATCCCTGGTGTCGGGGGTGGAGAGAGGCCAAATCCGTCAATCTGTCCTTTCAGTTGCATTCCGAAGCGTCTTGCTCCCCATCTTAGGTGCAGCACTGGGGCAATATTTATACTTCATTTTTCTTATTGCACCGAAGGTGTGGGGAGGTGTTGTGTGTGTGACTGTAGGCAAGCTTATCGCTTATGTTAATTGCACAAAATCCGTTAATTTACACCTTCATGAATAGCTGTAGCAGCTCATTTAATCCTGGGCAGAAAAATGGAGGACTGCGACTGCCAGACCTCTGCCTCACTCCTCCAGGCACCAACACCGATCACCAGATACTGTTCTAGTGACAGTTGTAGTTCTGATTGCCAAGTCACCAGGTGCTGAATTTTATCCATAATGAGCTTGCAGGCATTCAGCTGCCTTCTGTGCATGGCTTTGTATGTGACTTTGTACTTCCTACAATCGTATGTTTTAAATTAGTAATTATCTTCTCACCGTTAGCAGGATAACGTTTTGTTTAAAGGTTACTCATATTTTTTGTCCAAGAAGCAAACATAAAAAGCATTAAAAACTGCAAGCCCAAAAGAATTTTAAAAATTTAAATGGAGCTAAAGTTATTAAAGTTATTGAAGTTAAAGTTATTGAAAATTACTGTTAAACCTGTGACACCACTTAAATTCCCTCAGATGATGTCTGTACAGCAGCTCTACTTTGGTATTTAAGCTAGAAGGTAAGAGGAAAAGGATCATGTTAGTAATGTATATGTACCAGGCTATGCCCATGTCTTCATGGAGTTTACAAGTCCAAAAATAACACCTGCATGCATGTAATTTGGGGTTGCTGTCCCAAGTCCTTTGCAATTGTCATCATTAAAGGATTTTTTAATTGTTAAATATCCTCTCCTGTTTATTTTCTGCCATTATCTGAAGAATCCTGTTTTCTTCATTCCAGTTTCCTTTATCTCTTCCTCTGTTTTACTGCCCTAGCTTCTGGAGTGGAGTCCACAGCTACTCTCCAATCCTCATGAACATGTATTAGAGGAATCACAGAACAGTGACTCTTTTCATAGCAGCAGAGTCACAGCTGGTGTCTACTCTTCTGTGCGTGGCACAGGACTGATCTGGTTTTTTGCAATTATTTTTTCTTTGCTAGTGCAAATAGTCATAAAAATACTGTTTGGTGTCCTCTGTGGCCTATAACGTCTCCCTTCACATCCAGGTTTAGGGAAAAGTGAAATGTAAAATAACAAAAGCTGATGGCTAGGGCTCCTAGGGCTGGGGCTGAAAGTTGCAGAAAGCTGAGCTCCACATCTGCATTAAGGATGCTGAGGAGTGCTAAGGTACCATCATCTGAACAAGAGTTTAATGCAAAGAGATAACTTTAGATTTGAAGGCAATCCTAAAAAAATCAGCTCAGCATCTTCCCCAGAATGGAAGCATCAGTCTTGTCTAAGACCGTATCAGGACACAACAGAGACACAACCGCACCAGGATGACTTTACTTCTCTACCCAAGAGCATCTAGAATAGCTTAGTTCCTTTTTTTTTTTTTTCTTTTCAGATAGGAAAGCTGAAAAGCAGAAAATTATATTAACTTTGCCAGACTACCTGCACTTACAGTGTTCTGTCTTTAGTAAGAAATGGTTCGCTTAGTGATATTTGTAAAGAGTCCTTGTAACAATGAGAGCACTTTGATCTCCACCATGCTAGAGCAATCTTAATTTGAGGTGTCACAGGTTGATCACAGTGTTATTTTCCTGCATCTTGTTTTCAGCACAGCATTTCTACAACTGTTTGGCATTAGGCATTGCAGCACAGCTCTGCTTTATTCCTGTGTGACCCTGCTAAGTGGAGAGCAGCAACATACTAGCCAGCAAAATGTTCAAGCACACAGTTAATTTTAAACACCAGTAGTCCCACCGAAGTGTTAGTAATCAAGGGGTGTGTCAGTGTTGTTTGAAGTTAGGTAGAGTCTGAACAGCCTTGCTGAACTGCGGTCAGCATGATCCTCTGCACCACCTCGGGCAGATGGGCCCTGCTCATGTGAGTAACATTCATTAAGTGCACGCACAGTTGCAGGATTGAGATGATCCATTTTATCTTTGATGAACTGTGCTTAATCTTCAAACTTAAAGTAACCAATTCAAGACTATCGTATTATTACTGCCATCTGTCCAGGTCCTCCCTACCTTTGCACTTTTTCAGCTCAGAAAAAGCATTTCAGTGGTGTTCAAAGGAGGTTTTAAAGAAATGAATGTGGATAGGCTATTTAAAATTGGTGCACCCAGAAATGGGGTGTAGTAAAACTCCTTTAAATTATGAAGTACTAAAGCAATCCAGGTTGAAAACAAGCCAAAAGTTCTCTGGGCATTTAGAGGGTGACTGTAATTACACAAATAGAAAGCAGAAACCATTATTGAATACTTGTCTAAAAGATAAGCTCTAATTCAGGTGAGAATTAGTCAGGGAAAATGTCATAATTGAATTAGAGAGGAGGTGAGACTAGTCGATGGCAACAATATGTTTTAGCTTGATGGTCTGTGAACTTTGTGAACTGACTGCTTACATGAGCCTAGAAATGTATCTGAAGAAGCAGCGACTCTCAAAATGGTGTGCCTAATTTGTAAGTGACAATATTCTCATCGACAGTGTTGGGGGTTATTGATGTATTACAATCATTTAACCACACACTAATCACATGGCAGACAAGTGACATGATTATGCAGTTATACATTCGTATAAAATGTCTCACCAATGAATTAAACAATGAAGGTGATTGATATTTCTGTTTTATATCCCACTGATAACACTGGCATCCCCAGACACCACAAAGTGCCTTTCATGCTATGTTGCTTTAGCAAGAAATCTGTTGGCTCTACAATGTTGCTTCCTGAAACACTGGCATTTGCCCAGCCGTGGGAGAGGACCCACTTTCACTGGGTGGTATCACATCACCAGGCTACAGCGAAGTAAATTTAATTATAAGTAGCAATCTAAGACCTATCCTTAACATTTCACATAGCCTGAGTGGTTTTTTCAATCAGCTTGTTATTTTCATACAGCTATGCAAATGTATTCTGTCCAGCTACCTCAGCTCATCCTGTCCTCCATTTTGCATGAAAAAAAGCACAATATTTCTCTTTTACAAAGAACAAGAGTTATCAGCTGGTGCCTGTTGACAGAGGCACAGCTTACTTTCAAAGGAAGCATTTGTTTGCCTTGAGTTTGCCAATAGATTCACATAGTTTCTTCATTGGCTAACATTAATACATTTAAAATTTATTTGGACACAAAAGTACCTAAGCAGCTTAAAGAGCTCAGAGCCAAAATAACTTGCAGACCTTTGATGGTGAGCAGAAGCGATTGCCTAATAAAAACACAGAATTACTAAATACGGTAGGATTTCCAAAGTTGTTTGCCTCAGTGGAGCTCTACTATGGTATTAATGTTGCAATAACACCACTGGAAGTATTTAAGCCCTATAGCCCATTATTGCTACGGGTCTGTGTGTTCTCTGTGTCCTGAGGGACTTGTCATTTAATTCTGCTTGCTGAGAGGACTGTTTGAATGCATTACATCAACTACCAAGGCAGGACTGGGACAGCAGGTCTGGGTTGACTTCTCTTACCAGGGAACTGGCAGCACCAGGGGGAGAACTCACTGCCCATCTCACAGTTTTCTGGTTCTACAGTACCAAAGCATTCAGTGGGTGACAAGGAGGGAAATCTTCCCTCCTGATCCTTAAGAATTTTAGTTTGCTTCTGTGAATTATCTGAACTCTTCTGGCTGTGGCAGATAGGTTTTGTCTCAGGTCCTGCAGCACCTGAAAGCAGAGGTCCAAAGTTGGCTATGTGAATACACCCTATTTGCACAGACAAGCACTGTACTCTCTTACACAGAATAGCTTCCCATAACCAAGGACCCCCTTGTATAGTTTACACAGAGGGAACAGGCAGAAGGTGTAATCAGGGACGATTTGGCTGTACAAACGTGTTTATATCCCACATTTTGTCCAGAATCATAGAACAAAGATGACAACCAGGGAATGTTTAATGAAACACATTACCTAAGAATCGATCATCCTTTTTTCAGTATTAACCGTTAGAGACCAGTTAACTTAATTTTTACAAGATAAAGGCTATTTCCTGAAAAGCTCCATGAAACTTTTTTTTCCCCTTTGTTGCTATGCCAAAACCACAAACCATCCAGTTTTGCAAACCCTGTTTTACAGCTCTTGTTCCTGATCTGCTCAGACCCACGACCCCCAGCAGTAGCACCTCCTGTGCAGTGTTCCTCCCCAAAGCTCTTGCACCGCGGATACAGACATTGCTGCCTGGAAGACAGAAAAGTCTATTCCACCTTTGGTCAGAGAAATGTGTCGTGCATTGGAGTGGAAAACTCGTCATCACCTACAACTTCAGACCTTTTTCTAGAATGCCTCTACCGAATTAGGATCATTCTCCAACTCCTCCTGTCTCTTCCTTTAACAGTAGCAACAGCTGTCCTGTATGAACGTGAGCTAGGGAGGCACCAAAACAGACCCTGAGGGTTCAAGGCACTAGCTTGTTGCCTGCAATTCCTGTGGCCCAGCCATGTGAAAGTACATTGCTTCCCTTCTCTACATTCCTGGAACTTGTTCCTTTGCCAAATGCACGTAGAGGCATCAGCTTTTCTAGAAACTATCAAATGTACCATCAAATCAGAGCAGAAGTCTCAGCATCCCTCCTGGAAACTGGGCAGCACAAAATGCCTCAAAGGAAGAATCGACCAGAAGTAAGAGAATTGGCCTGAACAATTAGGACCTGTCCTGCACGTAGCGGAGGTTTCTTAACTTGCCTTAGTTAGAGGCTGAATTTCCTGAAGCTTCAGAATTTGTATCATTACTCCAGTCACTGCTGCACATATGATGAGCTCAGGAGTCAAGAAGCTGGGAGCTCAGAGGTGCCTGCTACACAGCATTTAAAAACTCCTACAATGATTTCACCACCTGAAAGGCAAACCTAGCCTTATACCTGTCACCCTTGGACACTCACAGCATTTCCCTTGCAGTTGTCCTCATGTGGTAAGGACAAGGCAAAATCAGAAAGTGCCACCATTTAAACTAACCTTTGCTGTAACATGAGCCAAGAAGGTGCAGAACAGCCAACACGAAAACAAACTCGAGCGCTGTTAAAGGCTCTCTTCCGCTTTTGTTTGAACTGGCATGTATATTTTAAATGCATGAACAAGTTGAAACCAGCTTGATTACACAACATCAAGAATAAATAAAGTATTAGTATTAATCATGCTAGCCATGATTTCTGTGCCTTGCCAGGTGAAGCTATTAAGCAGCTAGTTCTCTTCAGCCAGCAAAGGCTACTCTGTGAGAAAATTCAGGATTTTAATGTGATCCTGACAGGAACTTTCATTCTGAAGAAGCAGCATATAGTTCAAAGTGAATAACATATGCGCCACGTCCCTCTGGCAGGCAGCAAACAAACCTTCCTTCCCTGCCTGTAATACTTGAACTGAGCAAACAGGACTCCCACGGAGCATGTTAGGTTGGGGAGAAGAAAAGCTGGCTCACTCATACCGCCTCCTCCTGCCTGAGCAGGGGCTTCTTTCATCGCTGGGAATGGGCACTGGCAGAAAAGAAAAAGTCCTTTTCATCAATTCACAACTAATAACCAGAGTTACACACACACCTTCCCTCCCTTCTTCAAGTTTTTATTTGTATTAAGTACTGTTTAGTAAACCTTACCAAGCTCCCACCCCTGTACTCACAGAAAAAATTATTAATGCAGGATGCAATTTTATTTTGAATCAAAGTGTTTGTGAAGAAGACTTGGAAAATCAGACTTCCCCCAGAGGGTTTGTTTCGGATTTTTTTTCTGGATCTTGACTGTTCTAGTTGGCAAAACCTGTTGTTTGCTAGAAATCTGTTAATAAATCTGTGTTGATTTTTTTTTTGGTTTTTTTTTTTTTAACGAACACAGCAATATGTCTTGTAGCCACCAGTGTCTCCACAAGGGAAAAACAAAACTACCAAGATACTGCAGAGAATCCCTAACCATGGATCCACTCATGTAAAAAAAAATGTAGTTCAGAGTAGCACTGACGTTTATGGTCTTACTAGTCACTTTTCCTGAAGTACATACAATTAATATGTTGCATAAACCGACTATAATGAGCTTACTCTTACCTTTAATCTCACCTTTTAAATACACAATATATACACATACAATAAAAAATTATATATATATACACACATATATATATGCACACCATGGACGTACACGGCTGTGCTTACCCTCCAGAGGCTGTCTGACCCAATGCTGGAGCCAGCCTCCTCTGGGGTACAGTACAATGGCAACATGGTGTAGTGCTCTCACTCACAGGCAGGTGGAGGATTTTGGCCATCTCATGGCTGTCGCTTGTTACAACATAGTTCTCAATAATGTAATCTCATCAGGCAACCTGGAACCCACCGGGACCATTCATGTTAAGCATCTCCTCACGTAGCACAGGACAGTTCTCGTTTCCTGCAGAACTGCGTTGGCAGGTGTAAACCCCACAGCCCCTCATACTGCCCTGGAGCATCAGCTGCTTCAGGCTTTCTGTGAGCTGACACAGGGCAGGATACAGGAAGAACCACAAAACCACAGCTGAAATGCAAAGAGTAAATTTATTCTCGTTACCTTGTAAACTGGGGGGGATCTCTGCAGCAGCACCTGGGTGGAGGCATACAAGCAGGGATGCAGGCACCGTAGAGCTCGGTCCTTGCTAGTGAGCAAAAAAGCTTTTGAACATGCTGCTTTTTCCTCTGTATCAGGGACTCTTGCAGGTGTAGCTTTCCACTGTGCTTTGATCTTTCCCACAGCATAGCAGGAATCTCAAGCATGTGCAGTAAGGCTCCTCTGAGTCCATCACAGATCTATGTTTTCTAAACACAGATGTTCTTCTTGTCAAGTACACAAGGCTAAACGACCATTAGTTGATATGTGTTTTTTGACACCCCAGCTGCAAGTCTCTTGAGCATGTTTACAATCCTCCTCACCAATCTTCTGTTATTTTCCCACAGGCTTGGAGGCAGGTGTCCTGCTTAGGCACTTTTCTAGGCAGAAAATGCGACCAATATTTCTGTCAGTACAGCTCTCCTAACCACAAGAGGTTTTGCATTTTAAAAGAGAATACTTCACTGGTCAAAGCAGCAAGATGATGATTGGTTTTACGGGATGTGTTCTTCTGACAGTAATATGCCATTGCCCTTGATAAACTGCACTCTTTTTCCTGTTGTGTCCATGTGACTCCCTTGAAACTAGGTTACTTAGTGTAATTAAAAGAACTGGTTTTAAATTAGAAGGGATGAAATGATGAGGGGAAGGAATAGGCTGGTTGATTCTATTTGTCAGTCAGTAGAAATGAAAGCACTTGCTTTAAGAGTTTACGTTATAATCCTGGTGTCCAGTCACTTGCCCTTTATACAATATTTTAAAATGCAGGACTGAACATAGTGATAATAGAGCATGTAATTGTTGTTGCTTATTTGTTTATTTGCTCTTTGGCAGTATCTGTACTGCAAACCTCTTTAAGGAACAAAAAAGTCTTTAAAATTAATGTATTTTAAGAGTGCAGCAGTTTTATACCAATGGTAGGAATTGAATGATATTAAAAATGGCTTATTGATTTTTTCCTTGTTGGGAGGGCTGCTTTAGGACAGACCGCTTCAATTTAAACAATACAATGTAGTCCTAGGATTATTCCACTCATTCCCATGAAGTATATGTTTAGAATGTAAGCTTTCCTCCAAATTTTAGAAGTCTTGGATGAATGCACTACATTTTAGTGAGATGTGATTCTCATTTGGGCCATTAATAATTCTGACTTTTTTTTTCTTTTTAGCTATAAATATGATGAATACAATACTGAAAAAATAAATTAAATATTTTAAAATTATTACTGCATTTCAGAGATGGTCAGTCTCCTGTGACCTAAGCCTAGTGACTATCTTGTCAAAGTCATGCCATTAGGCTACCCTTCAACCCTCACACAAAGCTGCCAGAAGATAAGGAATCATTTGCTTCACTTGGTAATTTGTCCTAAGTTTAACACTTGTATTTCATTTTGAATCTGAATGTGTCTGGCTTTGGGTTCCTGCTGTTAGTTCTTTCCTTGTGCCTGTCCACTGCTACAGCTTTGATGAGCTGACCAAAGTGAGTCCTTTCCCGCCCTCTGCCCTATTTTTAAGCTGCGTGCTGAATTCCAATATCAATTTTATCAATGATATACACTGAGATAAAATCACGTCTTCGTTACTTCCTTATTTCATATTCAAGAATTACCTCAGCCCTTTTGCTGCAGTCATATACTGAGATACTTGTTAGGGTTTGACTCTCATATTCTTTACGTTGCCTAAGAGTTATCACTTTTATATCATCTACAATGTTCCTACTTTCCAGGAGATAGGTTTTCATGCAGTTCTAGCTGGCTGCCTTATCACTGTTTATCACACTGACAGTGCCATATCACTTCAGGTTTGATCAGCACTGATTTTATATTTATTTTCCAGGCCATTTAGGAAAGTAAGCCCTAAGGGAAACATCAGGTTTCAAACACGATTGTCTCACCAAAGCTACATCCAGTTCTTGATGCACTGAGCATTATAAGGTAATTTTTTCCTGCTCATTAACATATGGTACTAAGTCAAGCACTTTAAAAGATTAGTACAGCTATGACATTACCTTCTAACAGCCAAGCCTGTAATCTCATCTTGGGTTTCTCTGATGAGATCTATTCTTCCATTAGACTTTGTTGACTGGCACACATAATATTTGAATGCTTCGTTTAATTGTTACCTGTTCTTTTGTGTCATTACTTTTCTTTGTGTCATCACTTTTCTTCGTGTCATCATCTGCCCCTCCCCACAGCTGAAGGTATGAATGCCATGGTGAAGATGGGTGTATCCAGGCTTGTGAGTGTACAGGAGGCTGTACAAGCCTATTCACTACAGGCAATTATCATTACCAAAGAGCAGGTCTGCGAACAGGCTGGTTGCTGTTATACAGATGATGATTTGGATGAAAATACGTCATTGATTAAGTAAGCTTTTCATGATCCAGAGCAGACTGATTTTGATCAGAGACTCTTAATCCTTTCCTCACTCATGTGATTATTACTGCTTACCTGCAGCTCAGTAGCACTGACACCAATGGGCTTTAGGATGTCCCTAGGGAACTCTGTTAGCATTCATGCTTCCTTTCTATGTTCCAGTTCCCGCTACAGGACCTCTTGGAAAATGTACTGGCTGATCAGCCAGTAAGTACAAAACCTTTCTTTTATTAATACTGCTGTGACTGATCAGCAGCCAGCACACTGCAAGATCTCACTGGGTATCACGTCACTCTCACTCAGAGCAAAGTCTGAGCGCCACTGACTTCCCCATCTTCTGCTGTACTACGCAGCAGCAAGTCACTCTGGTGGGAAGTTTCACCCTCTTTACTCCCCAGGAAGTAAATACAGACCTGCTGGGTCTGTACTTGAACCTACCTGCCTCTGTTCTTGAAAATGGTGCCATGATTGTTTAAACAAGGTTTGCCAAGGACTGATATTAGTCTAGGTAGTTTATGATTGCATCAGCCTCATTTTCACTTTTTAAATTTTGACCTAATCTTACCAGTTCTGCCTTCCTCTGGAATTTCCCTGGTCTGCAAGCATGTGTTTAAAATCAACACTTCTACTTTTTTTATGTTTTCATTCTTAACACTGTTAGAGCATATATCTAGTAAACAGACTTCTAGGGGAGGGAGGTATTGCCTTCTGTAACTATGACATTTTAAAACCTATTAACTTTATAGAGCACTGGGTTTGCCCTCTATGGTTTGGCTGCCCTGCTCACATTCTGCCTTAAATGACTACTAATTGCTTTCTACTTCCCCTGTCTTCTCTCCCTTTTTTAAAACTTAATTTCTGCTGCTACTCATCCAGGTAGGGCATTTAGCAAGTTACCTCTTTATCTTTCTTTTTTACATTATGGAATTGTGATGTTGCTAGCTTTACACACACGCTCTTCTTAAAGGATTCCCAATTATGATTTCCACTTTTCTTTGTACGCAAAAAGTTTTCTTCCTTTGAAAAATCAGATTCTTAGCTAGTACGATGGTCAGAGGGCTGGAACAGCTCTCCTATCAGTAAAGGCTGAGAGAGAGTTGGAGTTGTTCAGCCTGGAGAAGAGAAGGCTCCAAGGAGACCTTATAGTGGCCTTTCAATACTTAAAGGGGGCTTATTAGAAAGATGGAGACAGACATTTTAGTAGGCCCTGTTGTGACAGGACAAGAGGTAATGGTTTTAAATAAAAGAGGGGAGATTTAGTCTAGAAATAAGGAAGAAATTTTTTACCAGGAGAGTGGTGAAACACTGGAACAGTGAGAGATGGTAGCTGCCCCATCCCTGGAAACATTCCGCGTCAGTTTGGATGGGGCTCTGATCAACCTGATCTAGTTGCAGATGTCCCTGCTAACTGCAGGGGGGTTGGACTAGATGACCTTTGAAGGTCCCTTGCATGAGGCAATCCTGCTTAAAAAGAATCATGGCACTGAAGGTGGTTTCCTAGGCATCAGGGATGGAAATATGGTCAGAAAAAGAACATTAGCAGTTAGTAGAATCATAGAATAGTTTGGGTTGGAAGGGACCTTTAAAGGTAACATTTGCTTACTGATTTAGCATGATTTAAGCCACCCAAAGTATTGATCTCACACTAGATAAATACACCTAACGTATTGTTGATGGATAGGTTGTTGTTACCTGTGACTGCCATTTGGTAGAACAGTGTTTACTGTCTCTCCTTCTAGACTGGATATTTGTATCAGTCATGTTAGAAGCACAAATACACACATTTCTTTCTGAGCATCTCTCCTTCCTGCTAGTACTAAGACTATATTACTAACTTCATTTTAAGTGGTTATTTTCCTTGTTGGTGGTGGGATTTTCCCCACCTGCGTTCTGATTTCTTGCTTTTATGGACATCTACACAGTTTCAAGGAGTCAGTTGATGCAACTGTACCTTATTTGACTGAGATCTCATACTATCTTTTTTTCCAAGTAATCTGAGAAAATCAAAGCATTTTACCACAGTTATGACAAATTATGCTCAGAAATATTCTCCAAAAATGCAAATATAAGACTGACATTATCTGCAAAATAACAGCCACCTTTATAATTTACAGGAAACTCATAAATACCCCAGAAATCAGTTGCATGTTGTCAATGGCACTGAAGGTGTTTACGCTGTTGTAGTTTTGAATCTCCTCTGTACAGCTACTACATGCACTTCAGTTTACACGGGAATTAAGACATCTAGTATTTTTATAAGGAAATCTAATAATGCAACCTGAAAGAAGTATACAACTTTCACTTTCAGAGATGACACTGCCTGTGAAGGAGAAGGCTTGAATTAAAGTCTCACGATGAATGATAAAAAGTAATGGCAATGGATAGAATAGGGCAATTTGTTTTTGGTATAATAACATACAGGGTATTGCAGTTTCTTTGTGAAATAGAAAATAGGTCTCAAAAGGCATTTTTCATGCAGATGTAGTCAGCCACATAGTTAAAACAGAAGGTCTGTAATAGTATTTTTAGGAAGCTTTGTAAAAAGGGGAAGCACACCAAAACCAGGCTTTCTCAAATATGCTGAAATAAAATAAGCACTCCCCCCAAATTAAATTAACACTATTAAAATAACTTGATAACTATCACAGGTTGTTAAACCTGCAGATTTTAGTAAGTCATGCATATCATATTACAGTGAAATGTGACACAATGTGACAGCGTTTTCAGTTCTTAGCCAGATCAGCCTTTGAATTTCATTTAGTACTGGTGGATGAAATTTTGGAAGATACAGGACTTGTCATACAAGAAAATCAGTAATCACAGGTTCCAGATGAGAGAGAAAAATGGAAACATTGGAATACAGTAGTTACTTGTAGCAGCCTACTGTCACTGGGACGATGCATCTTCTGACTGCACCAAGACAGAGGATTCGTGGAGAATAGTCTGCCAGAACTGAGCTTCAGATGGTGTCTTACGCTTTGCTGTGCCCTCTGATAGAAGAACAATGCTCACAGTTATGCTGTCAGGCATGTTCAGCACACAGACTTCATACAGGGTGTCTCTCCTGTAGCCCTTTTCAAAGCTTCAGTTGTCTTTCTCACTGTATTCCCATCACAGTGTTCAGTATAATAATACAGTTGACTTAACCCGGATGAAAAATCAGCCATGCAGAAAGTACCCTCTTAACCAGTAATGGATATATAATCATTTCTAGCCAAAGGAGAACTGAAAAGTACAAATCAGGTATATTCTTCAGTATCATCCTGTATGGATGTACATAGAATCTGCTTTTGTTGAAAACAGTACAAATCTACGAGAACAGGAAGGGGTTTTGCTAACAGTTTTCAAGACAGCCTTCCACGCAGCCCTGCGTCTCAGCAGATGTATTTGCCACCCATTGCTCAGGAAAGCCTCAACCTGCTGGGCCTGGCAAGCAGCATTGATTTCCACTGTCTCTGGCAACCTTACCTCCTTCTTCTATTCAGCTTATTCAGAAAGAATAACTAACATGCCAGTCAGTGTTACTGCTTGTACACAGAAGGAATGATTGACAGAGGCCAGCATCGCTTTCCAGCAAGGCAGTATGTTTATAATAACTTGCTGAAACCACTTATGTGCTAATAAAACTCAGAATTTATTTAAAGATGAGAGACTCCTGAAGATTGTGTCTGTCTTGATTTTTAACCTTGTCCCATTTCCTTTATTTACATCTGGATAAAATAAAAAGGTTTATTTATTTACATCTGGAGAAAAATAAAAACAAATCTACTTTGTATGTGAATGTAATGCTGTGCAGTAATGAGGCTTCTTGCCCCATGAAATTTGATCTTTGTTCTCCTGGATACAATTTCTGTTCTTTCCTCTATTGCTTCTCAGGCAACAGAGCATCAGTATGTGAAAGAGCAAAAGGAAATTGCACTATGATGCCTTTTCATAAGCATTATTTTTCTTACCACTAAATGATCACTAGAGAGAAGTTACGCTGCAGGACTGGTTTGTAAGGATTGCTTTTAATTAAGAAATTATATCCAGCTTTACAAGGCAGTTACCTAGTTCTTGAGTGTATGAAACACTACCAGACCTGTACACTTAAGGAACTCAACAGAACATTTTTCTTCTGCCTATTTCATCGCCTGCTCCCACATCTGCTTTAAAGTACTTTATTATGGACTGTTTTTTTGCAAACATTTAGAGAAACATATGACTTAGTTCATATAAATAGGGCCACTGAAGCTAGAACAAAACTCGTGATGTTTATCATCTGTTAGAGGCTTTGGCCTGCTCCTCACAGGGACATGCTTGGTAGATATATTTGCTGCATTACAACACCTTAATACAGCATTTAAAAGCAAATGCATACGCACGTATAAATCTTGCATAGGTTTACATCTCCACCGACGGTTTATTTCTAGATATGGTAAAGCTATTCGTTAGGCCGGGGCCTGGAGCGCCACCCCTCAGCGGTCTGCCTCATCACTGCCGCTCACTGCGTGCTCTGGCGACGGGCGGGTATTTTACTTCTAGGAACAGCGCCGGGGCAGACCCGACGGGGAGCTCCCTCCCACGCCATGGTGGATCTCTGCAAGCAGCTGCCCCTGCCCCCGCCCCAGCCGCCGGTCCGGCTGCCCTTTACGGGCGATGGAAAAATCCAGCCGCTGCCGGCCACCTCCGGCCGCGCAGGCCGGCCTGCCCCAGAGTGAGGAGGCCACCGCTCGCAGGGCCGGGGCCGGGCTGCCGGCACCCGCCGAGCTGCCGGCTGGCTCGTTGTCAGACACACGCAGTTACTCGCACCGCGGCTGCCACAACCGCGCAGACACTCACGCAGGAATTGAATGGATCAAACTAAGCCTAGGCTAGGCTAGGCTAGGCTAGGCTAGGCCAGCCCAACCCGCCCAAAAGAGCGACTTGGGAAGGAGAAACCACCACCCGCCACCGCTCTTGGGCGGGGCCTCTCGTCGCCGTCGCGACCACGTGACTGCGGTGCGCGTGACGTAGGAGGAAGAAGACGCCATTAGGGGCAGAGGGGCCGTCGACTGGGGGGGACGTTGTGGTTTTTGGTGGGTTTTTTTCTGTCTCCATTCCCCGGGGCTTCGGCGGTACCTTCCCATCTTCTCCCCGCGGCCCCTCTTGCTCTCGCCCCGCGAGTCCCCGTCCTGGTGGGCGGCGGCGCCCGACGGCCGCGGTGCGGAACGTTGATGTGAGGCGGCGGCGGCCGGGCTCGACGGCGGGGTGCGGAGCGGATGGCGGCGGCCGGCGCGGCGGCCGGGGGCCGCAGCTTTTCCTTCAAGGTGGTGCTTCTCGGGGAGGGTTGCGTGGGGAAAACCTCCCTGGTGCTACGCTACTGCGAGAACAAGTTCAACGACAAGCACATCACCACCCTGCAGGTGCGGGCCGGGCTGGGGACGGGTGGGGAGCCCCTGCCCGGAGCTACTGGGCCAGGGCGGGGCGGGTGGTCCGCTGCTCTTGTCCTCTTCCCTTGTGCACCTTCTAGCATTGCTGTCCGGTGCAACCTGCCCCTGTGGCACTTACGGGCCTGCCCCTTCCGCCCTGCTGCTCGTGGAATATTGCTCCGTAAACCCATACTAGGGTTTTGGTGCTTGCCGTCTTGTTTACCATGTAACGATGACTGGAGTGACCACTGCTGCTCTTTAAATGGTGGCTGGAAGCTAATTTTCTGGTTCTTTTTATGCCTCAGACTTAAGCTTTCAGTACTTAAAGGCCTTGTTTCTTTCCACTTACTTTCCACTAACTGCTTGTTTTTTCCACTTACGTATGAACATCTTCATTTGACTTTTAAGAAGTATGATTTGGAAGTAATGTTATAATCATTGGTAGTTGACTGATGACTAAGTGTTTCATATGCTCTTCATTTCTGTTAGGATTTGAGAAATGAGGAAGACTATAACTAACACTTGAACTACCTAAATACTGCTGTTTGAGGATAACATCTTCACAAAATGGTTTATGAGATTAAGGCTTATGATTTAATAACAAAGATTCTTAAGGTTTACTTGCTTGTCACGTTATCTTCAGCAGTTGTGAGCATGTATATGAAAGTGTGGTTTTAGGACTCTTTATACTTTTTTTGGTAAATAAAGAAACAAAGTCTGCCGTCATGTGGGTCACTGGTGGGTTTTGAATTACTTCTGAAGTTCTGTGAAGTACAGAATAAATATTAGGTGGTGCCAAAAAGGAGCCTCAGGGTAGTGGAGCACTATTCCTGCACACTCAGGGGAAAATTCATGTGGGCTGGATATCTTGGAAGTACTTAATAGTGAAACTTCCCCTTTAAACCAAAGAAATGTTAGACATGCCCTAGAAGCAATGGAGTGAATCTTTCATAAACAGATCCTGTTACCCAATTTTTGCTATAAAGAGCTAAAAAGAACATGTTTTAAACTTTGTTGCCCTACGTTCATACTTTGCTTTTGGATGAATCTATTGGTAGGTTTACTAGGCATGGTGTGGTATTTATGGCAAGCTGATTGTAGCCCTGATGGCCATAGAGGTAATTAATATTTGCTGTGCCACAGAAATGGCTAGTAGCTTGTAGGTGTCAGAGCTGCAGTTGTAATTTTCACCTGAAATGTAGGATAGAGCAAACAAACAATAATTTGAAGTGCATCAGAATGATTGTGTATAGCTGAATTCTGGTATCCCATGTAGAAGGGGTAGAGCTTAGTAGTTTGTCATGTGATGCAGATTGGTGGGGTTTTTTTGTTAATCATGTTCTTTAGGTTTTCCACTATAGATTTAAAATGAGAGGCAAAAAGTGAGTTGGAATACAGACTTGGGTCACAAATGTCATAAAATGGACCTTTACATGACTCCAAAATGTTGACAGGAAAATATCTCTAATACTCTGGCTTGAGAGCTTTTGGTTTTGACTGTCTGGAGGGGTGTATGTGCTTGTAGAAGAGTGGAAGCACATGCTCACACTTGATACTGAGATTTTGTTTCTCCACTGATTAGGTTTCTGGTTGCTACCTGTATCTTAACTGACTGCGCTGTGTTTCTCATTTGCTTTTCTGTTCTGAGCCTCCTTAGCCACTTATATGTCTTATTGATTCTAAAATACAATGTCAGTTGCTGTTGAACCTTACTGTCCATCATGTGCGCTTGTCAATTATGATCTTTGTTATTCTTGTTTACATACATCTTACAGTTCTAGAAGGAAGTTTCAGCAAGTTCTTCCACTAGCAAATTGAAACATCCCTTAAATAAGATAAGGAGACAATAAGATACCTGATTAAGCAATGAAGTGACATTTCTGCAAAACATCCTTCTTTTTTTTTTTTTAAGATTAAAGGCTTAATCTGATAAGGTGGCTCTGTTTCATGGCATCAAAGTATTGCACCAAATTAATTTTGTTCCAATAAAACCAAAATTAGATAAACGCTTAGCCCCTGATTCAGCAAAGGAGCCACAGTGATGAATCATATTAAAAGATCACCAGTTACTGAGAGAAGAGGCTCTCCATCCACAGTAATCTCTGACTTAATAAAAAAGTAGTGGAGTGCTTTATTCCAGTATGATTGTAACAAAAAGGGTGATGAGACTGTTGCCTTCTGGAAACTTTATTTACTGATTTTGGCTGGTGCATCTGTAGTGTGAGCCCATTGATGGGGAGAGCATAGGAAGTCTTTAAATTAAGTCAGTGTGAGTCTTTTTTTCTAATGTGTATCTATGCTTTCCTATCTGATTTCTAACAGTTAAGTGTTGTTCTGTTGTGAAGTTAACCTGTGTACACCCAAATAGGAGAGTTTCTTTTGTGCTAGTAACAAAAGGATTTTAGTGAAAGGGAGCTGTTTCTTTTCTCTCCACGCCCTCTTCACTAAATGCTGGCTAGAGGGAAATGGTGAACTGGAACTTCCTTTGAGGTAATGAGACTGCTGGGATATGTTGCTGTAGTTATGTTAGCTTCAAATCATACACTTAAGATATTGATGACCTGCAAATTGAAATTAAGGTAGCTACTGATTCACATAAGAAAACATTATTCAAGATAAATGTGGAAAAGCCGATGCAGGAAAGGTAAGGGTTTTTGCAACCAAGGAATACAATCAGTAACCTGTTGCCAGGCTTGGTGGGACAGTTAGAATTGGTTCCAATAATAAACCTACTGTGAAACTGGTTTGTGGGGTTTTTTGGTTTGTTTTTTTAAATCTGGTAGACACTTTCTGTTAGTTAATTACTCAAGATAAATCTGATTATTACACAAAATTTGTGTATTAATCTCTCAGATGCGTGGAGGACTGTAAAATATCCAACCCAAAAGATCCACTGATGTGCTGCTAATCATACTATACAGATCCTGATTGCTTTGCTGGACTTGCATAACCTGGAAAAGCTGTCTTGGCTGTCTAAGATAGCTGAGGTGGTGGGGAGGACACAATGCAGGGCATTTCAGTGCTATATGCATCGTTCATATGCCTGGCTTGCCTCTTTTGAAGATGAAGTTGTCAAGGGGCAGGTGACATATACCTGCTTTATTCAGTGACTTTCAAGAGACTCTTCCAGCTGGGTCTTCAGTGTGTTCTATGCAGGCTGCTTTATCACCTCCTAACAGGGCCTGATGGACATGTGAAACCAAGGTCTTAGAAGGAAGATTTAAAAGAAAATATTTTCTAGAAGCACATAAAAGAGAATGGAATTTTAACTCTTATAATTGCATTATCCTTTTCTTCTAATTGTATAAGTATTCTTCAGAGCAGTCATAAGACACTAGAGTCAAAATACTAAAATTAGTAGCTTCAAAGAGCTGTTTGAGGTTACTTATCTTTGAATTAACTGTGGTCCTATATACTTGTGGGGTTTTGAAAGTCTGAGTAGAAGTGGATTGTCATAGTAATGAAGATAATATGGAAAGGAGTTACTGATTGTAAGTCAAGTCACAACTCAAGAGTGAAATCTGTAGTGCTCAATTAGGTAAATTCTTGGAAGATAAGGAAAAAATGTTGAATCCTCTTACCCAATGCTGTCTAGACTGTACTGATTTCAGAGGCTTGGACATTCTTGGCAGGTGACTTTTTTCCTAAACTATCTCAAAACAGTAGTTAAGGCTCTTCCTTCCATGTTGAGTTCCCTCCAAATTTCTAAAAAATTGCAGAGACTTGCTGTTCACCTGATAATTTTTTTGCACTCTAACTTCACAATGAATGAAGAGTAGTAACCTTGCTCTTCCATGAGACAAATGGAACTTGAAAGGGGGGTGGGTGTGCGTGTGTTAAAAGGTCGATATTAGGTGTTTTGTCTTTGGCACTTTTGCTACTGTGGTAAACATATCATGTAAGCTTGATTTGTTGGGCCTAACCTTCTTTTAATATGGCCCAAGTATTGG
Source organism: Bucorvus abyssinicus (assembly GCA_009769605.1). Lineage (NCBI taxonomy): Eukaryota > Metazoa > Chordata > Aves > Bucerotiformes > Bucorvidae > Bucorvus > Bucorvus abyssinicus. Next base: position 39,523,967 of record CM020025.1, read on the forward strand.
TGAATTAAAACTTCTGAAGTCACCTCTAAGCTTTCCACTTTTAAACTCTGTAGTAGAAAAATTTTGATATGAAGACTAGACACTAATTAGATAATCCTTAGGGACAGCTAGCTGAAAGCCATAAGCAATTTTATGCAGAGTTTTTGATTAAAAATTTAAAGATTTCCTGATGTTGTGCTGATTGTTACAACTTGGCTAGAGTGTTAAATACTTCTAACATGCTGTCTGGAACTTTTTCTGAGGTTGACTTTTGGCACCTCACTGAAGAGGTAGCCTTAATGCTTTAGTTATGTTGAATACAGTGGTCATAATGATTAGTTCTTTGCTATCTGCTCTTAGCAAGTTTCTGAGTGTTTTCCTTTCCTCTGGTTTGTTTTCTTTCTATCTGTTCTGTTTATGAGACTTCGTGGAAGGCTTCGGGGGAAGGTACAGTTTTACTTCAAAAAAGAAGAAAAGTTTCTTGAATCACCTCACCTTAAATTGTACAGATGCTGGTTTCAGTACAGGGAGGTAACTGAAGAGCAGGAACTGCTCTGGTTGGATAACTAACTGCAATACAGGCAGCACTCCAGAGAGGCACTTTCACGACAGTTTAAGCTGGTGTAAATTGGACTGCCCTTGTCTTCTCCATGCGTACTTGTTGCTTATGTAGTTAAGCAGCAAGGTTGTTCAAGCAGCTGGGCTGGCCCACTTTCCACATACTTTAACTTTTAGTTAGTTCAAAAATGCCTCGTCAATGCTTATACAGAGAGCTCATGTTCAGCTGCTGCAGTCCAGCCTAAAGTAATCTGTATGTAAGATGAATGTATCATAAGACAGGACGGAATCCAAGTGCAAGTGAAAGGAACACTGAGTATAATTTAAGAAAAAAGACGAAAGTTAACCCTTGGCAACTGAATTGAGATGTTGACCTGTTACTGCTAGTCTTCAGAACAGGGGGAGCAGGTTCCTCATGTTTCAACTTCTTCAGACCCTGTTCTAGACTATTAAACTTGTATTACATTTTATACCTGTTTTTAGCCACTGAATTATACATTTTTGTATTAGGGCTTTAGCTCCTAGTTACCTCCAGTGATTCTGAAATTGTTATCCTGGTGTACTGCGGTGAAGGTGGTAGTGATTGAAAATGTGGATCATACAGACTTGGAGAACAGACGTACTCTTGAGTGACTGAAATGAGACTACCTTTGCAATATGCTCTGGTCCTGTAAAATGTTTTCTTAAGTTAATATGTGGAATTTTTAGAGCAGCTTGTATACTTATCCTGCCACATGTGTTCCTTTTGTGTGTTAGCTGAGAAGCATATCACTGAGCTTTCAGGAACAGTGGACTCACTACAGGAGAAAAAACAAAAATGAAAAAGATACAGAGAAGGAAACTTGCAGAGTACTAGTGTTCTGAGACTTTTAGCTATTAAACTATTTTATTTTCTTCTAGTAGCTTACTAATAGTGAACTACTTTACTAATTCCTGCAAATTAGAAATCTTGTTAGGCTGGTTCCTACCCAAACTTGATGTACTCATGTGAAATGCTTTGAGTTCAGCTTAGACTTATCAGCATTGTGAATTCAGGCTCTTTCTGCACAACACTTTTATCCTTCCTAAGTCATTCAAAACAACAGCAAAAAGATGTTGTAAATGAGTGGGTTAAGCCAAATTTATTTAGCATAGACTCCTGGCAACTGTAGTGAAATGACTAACTGGCTTAGTATTGACTCAGCCTTCTGGTTTAAAGAGTACCTTGATCAACAAATCTGTCTTTTATTGATTAGATGTTTTTATTAGTAAATTGATCTGAAGTCAAATGACACATTTGTGTGTAAAACTTAACTCTAATCTGCTTTGCTTTTCAGGCATCTTTTCTTACAAAGAAGCTAAATATTGGTGGGAAAAGAGTAAACCTTGCAATTTGGGTATGTCTACTTTCTGATTTTCCTTCCCCTAGCTAAATAGAGTATTTTCCTGAAAAATTACTTACATTTCTTAGAACTCAAATATTTGTTAGGTACTTCATAATAAAGTCAAATTTCAAAGTATTTGGAGTTTCTTGAAGTATTGTTTGCTTTGTCTTAAGTGCTAACAAGTGTGTTTTAAATGCAGGATACAGCCGGTCAAGAAAGATTTCATGCACTGGGGCCAATCTACTATAGGGATTCTAATGGCGCTATTCTAGTATATGATATAACAGATGAGGACTCTTTTCAAAAGGTACTGGACAGATTTTTACCTCCATGCAAGATGTAAACTGATTGATAATCTGTGATATGAGTGTGTAAATGGGAATCTTCTGGAAGTATTCAAGACATGTAGATGTGGTGCTGAGGGACATGGTTTAGGGTCCCTGGCAGTGCAGGGTGAATGGTTGGACTCAATCTTAAAGGTCTCTTCCAGCCAAAATGATTCTGTGATTCTGTTTTCAGCAATAGCAATATATATTGCATCTGCAAATTTAGATCATAAAATGAAAGTATACACCTTGTTAGTATTCTTTTGAAGGCTGACTTTTTCAGTCTGCTATTGCAGGGTTGCTCAAAGAACACGAGAGAATTGGATGTATGAGTTACCTGTGGCAGGCTATAAACATAAACCAGTACTTTTGTGATAGTATGAAATACTGATCTTTGCTGTATAAACCAAATTACTGACAGATATTAAATGACATGACCTTTTACACATCGGAGAACTCTGAAATTGTAATACATGATAGTGGAAACGTTCCTTTCTCAGTGATAATAGATATGTGGACTCCAAATTCTCATGAAAACCTGAAATTTGGCTAATTATTTTGTAGTAGTATCAGTTGATCAGGTGGGATTTTTCCAGCCCTGTGTCAGATCAGTGCTATCACTCTATAGGATGTTCCAGCTGAAAACTGGTTACACTCTTTCCTAAGTGTGTTTGTCTCCAATTATCTTGTGGCAAAACCAGTAGGATTTTTGTGTAGGGGAATAAAAAATTCTGGTCATATGGGCAAGGCTTGGGTTAGCAGCAATAGAAGTAGTATAAAGGCATAGTGCCACAACAGCTTAAGTAATTTATGTAGTCTGATGTAGGACAAGTAAAGCACTTGTGTTAGCAGTTAAACTCTTGCCCCCCATCTGCAGAATTGTGATGACTTGTGAATACTACTTGTGCCTTATCATGCGGAGCCCTACTTAGGAAAATCCTGTGATATTAAAACACTTAAATTCTCAGATAAAAGAAGGAAGGTTAATTTCCAGAAGTTATTGCATGACTACCTCTGTATCATGTATCCTAACTTAATTCTAGGTTCTTGAAGTGAGTGCATCTCTTCACAACTTAAATTCCCTTGAAACAGCAGTCCCTAAGTCAATGTAGTGATCATACAAGCATGACAACAGAATTGGTAACAGATACCTTACCATCAGCTGACTTGACACTCTTGTGCCATCTGTTCTCTCAGGAAACAAACATCTGTTATAATCTAACCTGAACAACTCAGTTCAGGTACCTCTACCTTTAAAGTACCATTTGTCATCTGTCAGTAAGTGCCTGTTGATAAAAGATCTCATGCCTGACCTAAAGTGGCCAATGCAGTGAACTTGTTCTTTGGAGTGGGGCTAACATGAGTGTGGTGAGTTATTTCTGGAGTAATCGAACCATTTTATCTAAGCCATTTGCTCTTAATTTCAACTGCAAACTAAGCTACACATGGCTCTTGTTCAGTAGATTATTTAAAGCATATTTTGTCCATCTGTGTTGGTCTAAACATGTTTGTTTCAAGTGACATGGGTTGGTTCTGCAATGCCTAAGGTAGTAGTATATCAAATGAAAATAAACTTATGTCTGTTCTTTTTGCAGGTAAAAAACTGGGTTAAGGAATTAAGAAAAATGTTGGGAAATGAAATCTGTTTATGTATAGTAGGTAAGTGATTTTTAACAGGTGATTCTAATGACTGAATGAGAAATGTTTTTTTTCACTAATAGCATCTTCCAAACACTGCTTTGACAGCTTGTACATGTGAAGAGGTAAAGATGATGTTAATTTGATATTTAAAATTCAGCTGGAGCTAAAAGTTTCAGTAGGTCTCATTGAGGAAAATAAGAGTTAGATTTGAAAAATAAGCTGTTTAATGATACACCATGTCAGAAATGCATGGTACAGACACCTGGAGACTGTTTAACAAAGAGAAGCATAAACCTCAAATGTGTATTATCTTTCTTGCAAGAAAGTACTCAAACTTCATGGTTTTTATTGTTCTTGGTGGCTTAGACTGGATGCTTGCCTGCTTTCATAATCAAGTTCTCAGGAGGTCTTAAAGCTTGGATATTTTGGTGCAAAAAGAATGCAACAGAAATACTGGGTTTAGATTTAAAATTGGATCTAGTGATTAAAACACTTTCAGAAGGATAAACTAGCTCTGCAGCACAGATGAGCTGCTAATAAATTACAAAAGAGAAACAGGAGACTGAAACAGTGGCTTATATGGAGATATATTTAGCTATCCTGATCTCTCTACAGTAGAACTTCATCTTCATTGCCTGTAAATGCTTGAGTGAAAGGGGATTCTTAAATCATATTGTTGTGCTCCAAACTGAGACCCGGGTAAGAGTCAGTCTTTACTGGGACAGCTTCTAAGAAAATGATGGGGTACAGTGACTACATGACTACCCTTTGGGTATTTTTGGAGTACAAAGACTTGAAGGATTGTCTTGTTTCCAACAGGTAACAAAATAGACTTGGAAAAAGAGAGACATGTTTCAGTGCAAGAAGCAGAAATGTAAGTCACACCAATTATTAATATAAACGGTCATTGCAGAATTGTGCTGGTGTAATAAACTTGTGATGCTGTTAACTGGCAGGCGTAAACCAGCAGTGGCTAGCTGGCTGCTGTGTTGAGTGTTCTGTTAGTATCTGAGTCCCAGAATGTTCCCTGCTAACCAAAGTGTAACTTAAGAGCTGTACATGATTAAAGTAATCATCTGCAATTTAAATGCATTTATAGGCTTGACATTTTCTTTATCTAGAGCTTTCCATCAGTCATGATGGATTTAACCACATAATTCCCTTTTTACATTAATTCAACATGTGTAGATTAACTCTGAACTTGAAATAAAACCTCTTGTGATCATCTTTTTGCTTCATGTGAAGTGGCTTAGAGATGGAGTTCTTTAGTACAATAAAGTTCTGTATCTGCATTCCTACAGGTATGCTGAATCTGTTGGAGCAAGACATTATCACACTTCAGCTAAACAGAACAAAGGAATTGAAGAACTGTTTCTTGACCTGTGTAAAAGTAGGTATTATCTAGTTCATTGGTAAAGAGCTCATTCACAAAATGCTCTTAAAACCATATAGAAAAGCCTTCATGTGAACTATTACTAAGAACTGACTTCATCTGAGTCTACCTCAAGCCACTCTTGTACTGTAACACCTATGGAAGCCTGATGTATGGATGCTTACAATATTGCAAATTCATGCTGTACACCAGAAATGTCATTTGTTGGAGCACCAACTGCTGTTTCACTCCATGTGTGTAAATATGAAGTTTGATTTGAAATTACTATGATTGGTCTCACTATTGCCTGCTTCAAACCCTTCCAAAAATCTTCTCAAATCATGGCAATTACAAATCATAAAATTGAAGTTGTAATGATACAAATCTTACACAGCAGTCTAAGCAAATGGTAAAGAAAACATAACACAGGGAAGCTGTCCTGTGCATTGTATTATGGTACAGGAATTTAAACAAAACTTCACCATCTGAAGAGTAGGTTGGGGTTTGGAGGGGAGGGTGTTGTATGTGTGTAATGTGTCGAGTGTCTTGTTTATTTTCTTTAACAGAAGGTTCTTGATATGGGTGGGGAAATCTAGCTTTTGAAATCACTAACTCCAGAACATCTGAGCATTTAAGGTCTCCTTTAGTCAAAGAGGAGCTGCTGGATGTTTGATACTTTAGGAAGCTTGTTCTTGCAGCTATACCACGTGTTACACAAGTACTTACTTCTGCATACTAAACAGTAGAACCAGTCTTGCTGAACTTTATCTCTTTGCATGTAACTCATAGGTTAATATCTCAAAGTTTTGTGTAAAAATGCAGTGGAATGTCATCTAACACATTTCTTCCTTTACAGGAATGATAGAAACTGCTCAAGTGGATGAAAGAGCAAGAGGCAATGGTTCCAGTCAGTCAGGAATAGCAAGGCGAGGTGTACAGATCATTGATGATGAGCCACAAGTACAGAGCAGTGGAGGGTGCTGTTCTTCTGGATAATTATAGAACTGTGCATCACTGCCCTCTCGATATGAAGACTGCCATATTCCAAGTCACACGATCTTTACCAATGGAGTAATAGAATTAACAGTATTTAAAAATAATCACATGTAACACTGCAGAGACCTTAAGTGCTAAACTAGTGGCGTCTGTGACCAGAGAATTGGCATTTTCTACAGTGGTTAACAAAGCAATTACCAATGGCCTTTTTACATATTTTTCTTTAATGAGGAATAATATGCATGTAGAAAAGACCTACTTAAAGGCTTCATTTATATTCTTTTAAATCAGATCGTTATTTAATAACTTATATACATTGTTGTTGGAATGGTATACGTTTTTGCAGCTCTTTGTATTTTGTGCTAGATTGAACTGTATCACTTCTAAAATGCAAATTGATTTTTTTTTTTTTAATTAGCAGATACCTGAAGTAATATTTTTGCAGGGCCTCCACAAGCCTATATCTGTCAAATACTTTGATATATTCTGTTCACCCTGTATGCCAAGCTGGTAAAATACATTGTAAATTACATATTAAATATTTTATCTGCTTTTACAATTGCAGGTGCAGAAATATGTACATCAGTCTTGTCAGTGATTGTGAAGTGAATAAGTCAGTGAAAGATGCAGGCTTTTCATGTGTACTGTTGAATTGCTCATTCTATTCCCCCTACCTGAAAACAGCTTTTTTGGTACATTCATAGCTACAGCATTTTTGTAAGCCTTTTCCGGCAAGCAGCAGTATTTAGAGTATCCCCTTAGGGGGAAGAGAATGCTTCCTTAGACTGCTGTTTAACATTGAGGTGTTTGACTCCCAGCTAAAACAGCTGGCGCATGCGTGTATCTCTGGCCTTTCAGAATATGCCCAGAAAGTCAAAGCAACTTTAGCCCTCATCTATCCGATAGCCAGTAAACCAGATGCAAGGGAAGCTCTTAAGCTGCATTAATACATTTGTGCCCCAAGACAGCATTATAAATTATTAATGAGAAATTTTTTTTTCTCCCTGTATTGCAGGGCTTGAGTGAAAAAATTAATTGGCATTAACTAGAACTGCTTCTGATTTGGAGTGATTAAATGGAAGATATAAAACTTGCCAGATGTAATTGTAATTTTGAGGATATTAGACAGAACTGAACTTAATCCTTACTTGTGAAGCGTTTTGAAGCCCACTTAAGTTTTGGGAGGAGGATTTTCAGAAAAAGTGTATAAACTACTATCACAAAGGAACACAAATGGTAGTTAAAACTTCAAAATGTTTTGTGCTCTGACTTCTTTTTACTTAAGTTGTCATGCTTGGAAAAACAGTAAAGGTGATGTCTATGACAAAATAGAATATTCCTTGGCCTTCCTTTTTCTGAAGGGTAGAATTAGTATTGCATATGAATGCATTGAATGGTGTGGGTATGTTCTGATGCACAAAAAGAATAGTAGTAACTAATACTGTGTAAGAGAAGTGTGCTGTCTTCAATCTGATTTTTATTTTCTCTGAAATAATAGATGGCTTTGATACAGACTGGTCCTGGTGCATTTTTTTCCCCCTTTCTGCCTAAACTGTGGTGTAGGTGCTTTATCTTAAGCTACTATTGCTGTGCTCTTCTGGCATGATTGTATGCATGGTGGAGAAAGGTGATCTGTTCATGCTAGTCAAGATAAAGTTTCTTGACTGCACAGAGCTTTGGTGTGAATCTAAAATTCATAATTACACATGTGTATAAGTAGCAACACCATTAACATTCTCCTATTATATCTAACTTAACAGTGAGCCTTGCCAAAGTTGAAAAACAGGTCAGTTTGAAAGTCAGTCTTGTAAGTGATACAATATTGATATGAGGAGTGACAGCAACAAGACTGTGTGTTCAAGACCGGAATCTCCTTATAATGAGGAGTTCCAGACTTTTTTCGTTTTCTTGCAGAGGTGGAAAAAACCCCAACCAAATAACCCAACCTCAACTAGACTTGATAAGCAGATGAGTCATGAGGGCTTACCTACACCAGAGCATATGTGTTCTCTCCAGAGCAGAGCTTTCTCCACTTTGTTGAAGTGGACAGATGCAGTTCTGGTCTGGAAATTAACATTGTTTTGGGTAAATACCCTGTATTATGTTTGAGAACTTTGAAGTAGAAGCAGCAGTGTGTAGGATATATCTTTCTGCCTGCAGCTAAAGAGTTTTTTCTTTAGTATATTCTGTGGTAGGGCCATTGTGTGTGACTTCCGTCAATTACAAAACTAACAAAGTTGATCCTAACTCTAAGTGTCTTGGGAAACTAAAACTATTACTACTGAAAATGTAGGTGAGGATATAATTGTGGATGGTCAAAGTTCCTATCTAAGCTGCTGTTTGGTTGGACTTTATTTATGGGACTTAAAACCTGTGCTTAGCAGGGTTTCGTTACATCGTTATATTACCTTACACAAGAACTACAGCTTCATGAAGTCAGGGAAGTTAGTTTCCAAGACACAAGTAAAAACATTGTGGATTGTTTAGACTGATTAACATAAGATTTCAGCTATTCATTGTTAGCAGGCAAAACACAGCAGTTCCAGGAAAAAGCATTTTTACTGAAGATATCTAGACTGTTCTTTGCACTAAATATATAGGAGAGCACATATAGCTTGGATTTCTGTATTTGAGCAGGATCTTACTCAAGTAACCTGATACTGCTACTGTGTGGCTTGGTTTTCAAGAGTCTTGCATTTGCTAGAATCTATCTAGATTGCCTGGTTTATATGTCTTAAGGAAAACTTTTCTTGTTGCTAACTTCTGTTGCTGAAAACAAATAAGCTATTTTTCATTCTTTCTGAGAAGAGTGCAAGAGAACAACTACATCTGTCTTTAGAAAGTACCTCTGTTGTGGCATAGATTGACTTACACGCAGGTGTCTGGCTGGTTCTATGTGGAGCATGCTTTCTTAGAGTAATCTTGACAAAGATTACTCACATACTTCAATAACTCATACTTTAATGGAAAAGGGCTAACTTTACTACAAATTCCTTTCTAAAACAACTTTAAGTACTTGCTTGCTGTCTTGATGCTGCTGCTATGAATACTTGAGCTACCTGTGAAACTTTATCACTTGCTCAAATAAAATCTAACAAACCAAAGCCCAAACACTTCAAATGCAGCAGTATGTATCTTTGTGAGGAGTTATTTATGGACGCTGTCTTGTTGCACATAGATTATAGTTCAGAAGCAATAAAAGACCAGATAGACTGATTCAGACAAGGACACGCTAATAAATTCCAATGTGTAGTACTTGGAGATAAGTAGCTATAAAGATCAGGGGTGATGACTTCATCTGGTTTGCAGTAATCTTACATAGTTCCAAGATGGGGACATCCTATGTCCAGGTGAACTATATTGGCTGGTCTGTTGAAGCAGTCAAGTACTTGAGTGATGCCTTGATTACACACTTTTCTTCAAAATTCACAAGTTGTGGACAGGCATTCTTGCTTACTACCATGTTAAAAAGTATCCCTTAGCCCTTTTGATCCTGTCACTTTTATCGTTCCAGGTGTTTAACTTGTGTCTCTGCCTGCAGCTCTTGAAGAACCTAGTAATTCAATTTCTACTTTAGATTTCAAGCCAGATTAAAATAGCTTTGCAAAAAGGTAGGAGGTCATGGAAAGTGCTTGGAGTACAAATGGAGTTCCCTGAAAATGTTGGATGCTCTCAGAAAAAAAAACGGTTTGAAGAAAGTAAGAAGGAGTCCTGCTTGAGGACAAAAGGAGGTCAGGAATCTCCACAAACTGAAAGCAGTTAAGTAGTGTGAATGATAGAATATGAGAATAAGAGAGTTGGAACCTGCCACCTCTAACATTTTTCTCCTTTTTGTGGAAGAAAAAGAAGTAGAAAGAGAAAGGCAAATAGGAAAAACTGAAGGTGCTGGGAGTGGGCTGCTGAAACCATTTCTTGGTGGACTTGCTAGCATGTCTCCTCAGTAATGGTAGTTGTCTAATTCAGGATATCTCTAAAAATATTTCCTAGATTGTTTTTCCTTCTGCGAAATACCATTTTTGCTTCACTAAAGATAACACATCTAACTTCGAACACGCTTTCAGACACAATACTAACCTACTTAAAATTTCATTAGGGTATGCTAACTTATGAGCTATTTACAGTAAACTGACTTTGTGAATCTTAGTTTGTATCAAAGCTTAGAACTTTTTTTCCTGACAAGTCACAAAATCTATCTTGCAGGGAGGGTAACTTTTACTACAGTTGTGTCAACGAGTTGCAGATGACAGTGATTCCTGGCACTAGTTGTGCTGCACAAGTGTAACAATACAGCCCCCAAACTAGCTCTCTTTTAACTGTGCTGGGCACTGTTGCCCATGCTGCTCTTTTGGGGATTCCTCTCTTGAGGTCAAACTTGTGCATCTCAGTGATATAGCTGTCTACTGAACTTAGGCTTTTTCTGTCAAATAATAACAATGTATACTCTTCTTTCTTGCATTTTTGGAGCTGTCTTTGGCCACTATATTGAGTTGTGGAGAATCTGGGATGTTTCTTGTCTTGAGATGGCTTGAAAAGTGTGAATCTATGGAACTGTCACCATTATGACAAAAACTATTATTCTGTCCAAGATAACTGGAAATATTTTGGCTTGGAGAAAGTTTTACTGTATTCCAATTAAAGTGATAAATAGCTCTACTTCTAAAATGAACATTTATTTCAAACTAATCTCTTTTGTTTCTTAATTGTTTCCCAAGACTTAAGTTTACCAAACTTGGCCAAAACCTTCAATTGATTGACATGTTCTACAAACCTAAAATAATGTCTATGACTGTACGGAGAAGCTGTTATTCATATTCTATGAGACAGTTTGGAGCTCTGGTTGTATCTATTCAGTACCAGGATATTGAAACAAACTTCAAAAATAATTTTTTCCATCTATTTCCACTGTGTTTTGCACTCAGGCAAGCAGCATGACCTGTTGCAGCTGCAGAGTGAATGTGAAAAGAGAGTTTCTGTCCCTCTCTTCCTTGGCTGTGCTGATTCTCATTGCTAATGAATTACTGCTACAGGAAACTTTCCATGCTGGAGATTCTCCCGTACAGGAAAGGAAACAAACATGTTCTCTGCTTGCTTCTCTAGCTCTTCTAGGTAGTGATAAGTACTACAGCAGTAACATCCACTTCTTCTCAGTTTGAGAACAATGTTTTTTCTCAAGAGGAGCTTTTCTTATTTCTTGAGAAGTCATTTTTTTTTTAGTGTATCTAGTCCCACTGATCTCTTGCAAGGGGTTTTAATACTTCACTGTAGGTCACCCAGAAGCAATGCAATTTGAGAGCATGATGAGTAGCAGTACTGCAACAATTTCCCCCAGCAATTGCTCATATCCTGCCTCCAAACCAGTGAAGAGAGAATATTGGAAGTTTAATGGCAAGTGCTTGCTAGTCTGGTACCTGACTCTTGGATATTGGAAGTGACTTAGAAGAAGTTCAAGTTGAGAGGATTGGAGAGAGCAAGGACTACTTTCTTATCTGTTGTCATGTAGTTGATATCCTGTGACAGACCCAAACTCATGTAACAGATCTCTTTTTGAACTGCTGAAACTGTTACATTGCAGACCTTTCTTCAAGTTAACCATTCTGGAAGGTCAACAGATTCTGGAGTCCTAGGGGAAGAGAACAAGTAGTTTCTGTTTTTCAGAGTAGGAAGCTTAAACTGCCTAATGAGGCTTTTCTTAGTGGAAAGAGAAGAGGAAATCACTTGACACCTAAAGATTAAGTGCTGTCAGTGCTATTTGATCATGCAGGCATTATACTGATTGTCTTACTGAATTTTTCTCATCAGATAAGGTCATTGAGCTTATCAGGCTCAAACAAATAGAATACTTTTCTTTGAACCCAGAGAAAATGTTAGCAGGGCAAAAGCCAACAGTGAAAAGAACACAGCATTTTTAATATCAAATAACTTGACATCCTCAAATGTAAGAATATTGTATTTGGCATTTGTGGTTAACAAATTTGAAAAAAAACATACTTAAAACCAGTATCTAGCAGAGGCTTCCCAAACCTTAACTTGCCCTGTGCATTGCTGCAGCTGGAGTTCTTAAATACATTGTAAGTGTATTTTACGTACCGGTGCATTTATTTGCAGGATGATGGTTCTGTGATAGTTCCAAATGATCAATCAACTAGGGAAACAAGAACTTCTTTAGCATCACTGCTATTCTATCTCTGCCCAGTATTAAAAGTGAAAATGCACGTAAGTGGAAATGGATCAATAGAAAAGGGAGAAAATGTGTACTGAAAATCAATAGAAGAAAACAGCTGGCAATTCTCGTTACTGTCAAATCTGAAAATCATTATCTCTTACATTTTAGTAAGTCACAGAATTTGAAACTTGATGACTTTGAGACTTGATGTCTGTAATAAAGTGGCCCTGAAAATTACTGGAGGTTGGGGGCAGTGGCCTGGCTTACAAAGAGATTTGGTAAAAACTGAGACCACGGGGGTTTTTTCTTAGAAATACAACAACAAATTACTGAACCCATCTGAGTGCGATGTGATAAAAGCAGATGCCAAACCAGGCTCAGCGAAGTTGCTCTACATTGTGCTAACTTATACCCCAGAGACTGTAGTGTGAGTAAGGACCTATCAAAATATAGCTTCAGTTCTCAAAACTAGTCTTTGGCAGCCCAAAACAGTTCATGAGGAAGAAGCAGTTGCTGTTGAACCACGTTTGCCAGGTTAATGATAGCCACAGGCAGACTGCCTGTGTGCTCATGGAGCAACAAAAAGAAGTCAAACATGGAACCAAGGCTCAAGACTGGGAATTTTCCACCAATTAGGTGTTTGTATCCTACTGATGTCCTATCTCCACAATGAATGTTTGTGTGCGCTTCCCTAGTGAAAATGGCTGTTCAGCTGATACTGTGGATTTGAACTAGATGGACATTGTGAGCGAAAACAGCAAGCAACAGGAAAAGCAGGGCAAGGTAAGGGGAGTTTGCACAGTTCCTGTTTTGGCTGTTATTAGCCCATTCACTTGCGCTTCTGAAAAGTCGGTAGCTGTATCTTCCTATCTTTGTGTCAGAAAGTGTATTTTCTATTTAGAGAGATTTTTTTTTTTATCAAGAAGCTAAAACCTTAAGAGCAATCCTTAGCCTTGCTTTTTGAACGGCTGGGATGAAATATAGCAGTGACTGCCCCCACCCTAAAACAATTGTTCTGTTAGTTTCCTGCTCTTTCCAGGAAATGTTGCCTGTTGGTGGTGTTGTAATGCTTATGTAGAAGCAATGGGGTTACTACTGTTTGTCTTTGCTCTCTGCATTCCTAGCTCTGGCAATACTAGTGCGTGCCAGCAGGCAAACAACAGATCAGTTTCTGTTTAGTCATCACTCTGGGATAGATTCCAGCTAGTCTCTATGGAGGCTGATGCAATCATGAATCTCTCCTTCCATGACAAATGCAAATGCAGAGCATTTCATGTCAATATCTGCTCTGCTTTATATATATATATAAATTCTTGTCCCACTGAGAAAATAAAGCTATTGTAAACTTGTGATCGGTTGTACCAACTGTAATGTTTTCTTGTGACAAATCTCTTGTGTTTTGGGTTGTTTTATATTCTGGAATTCTATTAATGCTTGATATCCATAGATAAAAACCCATCAGATTCGCAAACCGGACCTCACAGCTGTGGTTATGGATATATAAAATGTGATACTGTGCAAATACTTCAAGAAGGGTCATCAGCTAGTGTACTGCCTTCAAGTCCTGTTACGTCTCCATGCCTTCACATGCTAAATACAAATAAATGCTGCTGGGGAATGGGATTTCCTTCCTTTTAATTTCAGTCTGCGTGGACTTAATTTCTTTGTCCGTATCCTTGTCTAACCTTGTGGCGGAAGGCAGCCAAGCATGGAAGATTACTATACCTGCATGCTTTCCTTGTGCAGGTTAGGTTTTTTCACGTTTTCTTTGAGGAACAGATTAGAAAGGCTATCATATCTTCATTTCTCAGTTTCTACATTGAAGTAGAGACAATTAGTGAGTAGAGAAGATCCTAACTGGTCTCAGAGGCTACTTTACTGGCAAATAAATTAGGCCAGGATGCATAAGAAGTTCTGGCCTCGAGAGCAAATGACACAGTACAGCTTTCAGCCAGGTGGTTAAGTCCTCTTCTGCTCTTGAAATCATATTTACATGCTGCCTGCTTGGAGTGGCTGTGCTGTTCCCCACGCTGTGCCTAGGTGTTTGTCTAAGAAACCTTAACCGGTACGGGCCATAGTTACATAAAACAGTACGCTACCGATTGTCCAGCAGGGCTGGTGGTAGGTCAGTACCCCAGGCCTACTTGGTTGACTTGAACGGATGCAGCCAGAGCCTGACCTCCTTCCTGCTCTCCTAATTGTGGAGTAGGATGGAGGATTCTTTTTTAACCTTTTTTTTTTTGTATGTGGGGGAAAAAACAGAATATGTGACAGCTAAATCCTGGGATATCTCCTTTAGTGTCTATAATGTAATTCACCCTGAGGACGGGTGCCTCTAAGAGTATGAGGAACTCAAGAGAAGCCTGGGCTGCTGTCTACTTGTGGTTTGTGACAAACTGCAGTAGCCTGGAACAATTGTGGGTTGCATCTGTCAAAGCAAGGTTTGGCATAGATCTATTTCCTGTGAGCAGAAGAGAAAGGTCACTGGGAAAGATGTTTGACATTGTTTCTCTTTGTTTCTCTGCTGGGGGGTTTTTGCTTGTACAAATTAAGTCTGTGATGGAAGCACTTGACAGAATCTGCGCTTGTCTTGTGCAGGCCAGGTTTTGATGTGGTTGAGCATGCGGGCAGCTGACACTTCTGAATACAGGAATGGATCTTGGAACTCTGCTGAAATAGCTGTCTGAACAACAACAATAGCAGCTGTGGCAGTTCTTGGAAGAGCAATAATAGCTACGCTTGCAGCTGTGACAGCAGCAGAAACCACAGGAAAGCCAGGAACGCTTTCTGGCTGCACACTTGGTGCTGGCAGGGGTGCTGCGACTACCTTTGTGTGGCAGAAGATTCATTATTAGAGCAGATGGCTACTTAAAATCCAATTCAGCCACCAGACTGAAGGATACCCTCCTTCTTAGATTCCCATCTGTGTAGTGTGCAAAGGGTTGGACTCGAGCACAGAGCTACAGGCTGCCTGTGGAACTTGGTGCTGTGTAACGTTCAGGTTTGTAAAGTGAAATAATCTAACGCACCATTACAGGTGGGGAGTGACTGGCTGCAAAGTAGCTTTGCACAGAAGTGTCTGTTGGCACACACAAGTCAGTGATGAGCCGGCAAAGGCCAACAGCACCCTGGGCTGCATCAGGAAGAACATTGCCAGCAGGCTGAGGGACGTGATCCTTCCCCTCAGCCCTGGTGAGAGACTTCTGGAGTGCTGGGTCTAGTGCTGGGTTCCCCAGTATGATAGAGAGATTGATGTCCTGGAGCGAGGTCTGTGGAGGGCTATCAAAGATAATTGAGAGACTGGACCATCTGCTATGTGAAGAGAGGCTGACAGAGCTGGGACTGTTCATGCTCGAGAAGGCTCAGAGGATCTTGTCAACATTTAAAAACATATTATGAGAGGGAGTAAAAGAACACAGAACTGGTCTCTTCAGTGGTGTCCAGTAAAAGGACAAGATGAAATCGACACAAACTGAAACACAAGAAATTCCCTTTCATCATAAGGAATATCTTTTTCACTCCAATGGTTCCAAACACTGAAACAGCTTGACTGAGAAGGTTGTGGTGTCTCTATCCTTGGAGATACTCAAAACTCAAAGTGGACATGGTCCTGAGCAATCTGATCAGCTCTGCTATCTGATTCGTGATCTGCTCTGCACAGGAGGGTTGGACTGAATGATCTCTAAAGGTCCCTGCCAACCTCTACCTTTCTGTGATCCCGTGATATTGCATCCTGATAGCAAAGAGTCATTTTGCTCTCCATCTCAAATAATGATATACTCATTGTTACGCAATGATAATTTGCAACAGAACATGGGAGAAGAGCCCAAGAGGGACATCTAGTAGATTGGGCAACTAGCTAGAAAGTGGTCATGTATCTGATGGAGTAAATTGGTCTGTGAGACTGAGATCTCTTTGAAACACTCCTGCCTTCTTGACAGTGAGGCAAGTGGCGACTGGTACACTGAAAGCATCATGGCAGGACAGGAGACCCAGGAGGAGTGCCGTGGGACCTGTTGATCATTCACCAAAGAAACTTAGAGCAGAAACTCCTTTCCTATGTCTGGTGGAAGGAGAAGGGAGCTGCACTGAGCATGTCCCTCTCAAAGGAAAGTCCTGATGCTAAGCCTGAGAAGTCTCAAGCTTGATTTTAAGGCATCTCTGAGAGACTTATCTGGGAAACAAAAAGAACAACAAGCCTGGTTGTGGTGGGAGAACTAGCACTTAGGATTAATTTCAAATTAAGGGGTGCAATTCAGTGGGACCGATATCTGTGTTTGGGAGTAATGGATGATTCCCAAGGATTGGGGTGGTCCTAAGGACAGATAAGAAACAAATGTATTGCATTTTAATGCTTTAAATAGATGACAAGTTGAAGAATTTACACACATACTCTGGTACTGCATATTCCAGTGGTTTTTTTCCAACAAAATGTTATTCACTTTGGAAATGCAAGCATTCACTGATGTTCAGCAGTAAAACAAATAGGATTTATCTTTTAATTCTTTTCTTAGTTGACAGCTCCTTCAGGTAATGCTGTGCTGCTCTCTGTTTTGGTCGCACATCAGGAGTGCAAGCTTTTCATTTTGGGCTTGTTTCACAGCCTTTGAAGGCTATTTTTTCGTCTCTTATGGTGCTTCTTCGGAACCAAAGCTTTAAAACATCTTTAAATAAAGATAAATGTTTTGTTTCTAACCATTCTTGCATTAGCACACAATGTTTCTCTTGTCTCAATGTTGATTTTGCAGCGTACTTATATGTTTGCAAAATGATGGGCCCCTCTGCACATACATTTTACGGTCTATGTTTGAAGACCCCAGGAGCTTCTCTTCCTGATTCTAATCTCTTCCTTTTGAACTGTGTGTTGAGTAGGGCTGGGCAAAACTCTAGATCCAAAGATCAGGAATGTTTTAAACACATGGATTTAGGTCATTGGTTTTTCATGGTTTTTTGCTCAAGACTTATCCAGAACTCAGCTGCTGCTTTTCTTAGGGAACAAAGGAAGATAGTTTTGTCTCTTTTGTCAGGTTTTGAGCTGCAACTCCCTAGGTCAAACACTGATTACTTTAGCACAGGTCTGGCAACAATAACCAGTCCTAATCAATGAAATAATCTTTATCTGGATTAAAACATTCAAGAAAATCAGTCTAGAAGTAATTCACCATTTCTTGGATATTTTTACAGCTCCATCTCTTTTGAAAATTTATTCTGTGTTTCTCTGTATTAGCTTGTCCCCTGCTAAGTGATCCTTTTCTCTCATCTTTCTTCTGAAGAGCACTTCTGCCATTATTTTGAGTTGTAGTTCCATGTTTGGCAAAGCAACTCTGATTTTGTGTATAGATACATAAACCCATCGTGTTAAACCCTTTCTCCCATCTAAAGGGGTGTGTGAGGAACAGTAGCTGTTCCTCACTGCTCACATTGGAGTCTGCATCTTGGAATTCTCCAATTCCCATTCACTGTTTCTATTCTCATTGAGTGACTGCACAAATACAGGAATGTTGGAAGCTTAAGGAAAAATGCATAGAGGAACACAGGTTAGCATTAAGTGAGCCTACAGAGACACTGTAATTAACTGTTAATTAGCATGTAAAAAAATACTGAAAGAAGAAACTTGTAGTGGTACTACTACTACTACATACTCCTGTATTATTACCATAGTATTTCTATAGTACCTTAAAAAAATCTCACAGAAGAACAAGATCCTGCTGTGCTGGATTCTTTAGCTCGGTCTCTAACTCGGGTAAATAAGCCAGTTTGAACATCAGCCTCTTGAACTGGCTTTCCCTTAAATGACCAGATTTGTTGAAAAGCAGCCATTAGCTTTCATTTGGGTCAGGAATAAAGAAGATTTTTCAACACCCTCAGTGGACAAAATGGAAAACACTCGTCTTGCTCAGAGCAGGATCTTCTACAAGCATGTCACACTGAGCATGTCTCTAAGCCCCATGCACTGGTTTTGATCCCTCTTTCAGTCCTTCAGCTGAGAATCATGCTGCTCAGCTGGTCGCAGGGTGCTTCTGCAGTTGTGTTCCCAAGTCTGCTGAGAGGTCATATGCTCTGTCACAAAGCAAAAGTGACCCTGAGCAATCTGACCCAACTACTACATTTGTCCTGCTCTGAGTAGCGAGGTGGACCAGATGATGTACCAAAGTTCCTTCCAACCTAAATTGTTTTATGATCATATGAAGAATAAGAACTCTACCCAGTCCCATTGACAATCAAAGAATAGGTAAGAAACAACACATGGACGCAGAAAGACAGAATAGACCAGAAAACAAGGAGACAATGTAGTGGTCAATACTGACCAGCAGTGGGTTTAGTTCATCAACCATCTACTTGATACCAGTTTTGGGAGTACATTTTCTAGCAAAAGAGAGGATTTAAAGAATAATGAGACAATTTGGTGCATTTCTAGGAAGTTTTTGCTCTCCAGGAAGGTCAGCTTGAGGAAAAAGCCTGCCACACAAATTCTTGCATTAAAGTTTTACAAGTAATAGGTGAATTCTAGCACTGAATTGTGTCAATGTGGAAGCTGGACCTTTGGCTGTGAGAGTGGCAGGCAATCATCCCCAAAATGAAGAAGGGCTTTTTTTTATGTTGGGCCCTAGAGAAGGGTGAGAGTTGGTAGATGGACAGGAGGAGCTAGATGAGAGGGTTAAAGTGATATGGGCTAGGCAAATGACCATTGCAAAAGCATTCTGCAGGAGTCCCAACAGATCAAAATTGTGTCAGTCACTGTCAGCAAACAGAATATTACAAGAAAATGTTTACCTGTGTGGATAGACAGGAAAAGCTATACTTTGGTGGTAGTGGTGGTGTACAAGGAAAAGTCTGCAAGGGGGCTAGCTATAATATGAAAGAGAGAATCCAGAGAGATAGCTAAGACTAAGGCATCAACCAAGCTGTAGGACTTGGAGACAGATGGATATTGCTGTTGAAGAGAGAGGGGTGCCAAGAGAGTCTGGAGGAAGATAAAACCATCTTGTCCATTAGCTGCCTGCAGATGCTAAAAAAAGTATTTTAATTTGGATCAGGATTAATGGCTGTAGTAGAAAAAAAGCAGAGTCATGAGATAAATATATATATTTAGTGACATAATTACCTACAAAGAGAAGGAAGCTTTGATTGAATATGCTACCATCAAGTCCAAGAGATAGGAGCAGATGTCAGTCATGCTAGTGAAGAGAGCAGACTTAAAGGAGTCTGTTGTAGATTGTGAGATGATAGGCTAATGGAGCTGAGATTGGAATCTTAATTCTGAGCTTAGGAAAGGAACTTTGAAAGAAACCTTGACAAAGCATTTTCATTGGAATGTCAGAATGAGAGTATGCAACGGAGCTAAGCAAAGGAAGTCCCCAGTGTTCATTGCAGACTTCAGGGAGCTGAGAGATGAAAAGGAATTGGAGAGAGGAATGGGATTACACATGGGTCTGTAACTAATGTATGATTATATTGCAAGGAGAAAGAAATAAAGGAAAATTATAACAAAGGGAAAGGATGAAAACAAACACATGGGAGACCAAATGAGAAGAAATCAGTTGTAGAAGATGGCAATGACAGTTTCACCTCTCAAAGCAATTCATTTATGGTGATGCATTTTTAATGTGTAGCCTTATTCCCTGTATTCATCATAACACTCAGTTGTGCTCTTACTAAATTCAAAGAAAGGGACCACCAAAGCTCTGATGTCCATTTCTGCTATGCCCATACAGCTTTCGAGGCTTAGGCATTACTACAAGGACTTGTGTTCTGTGGTTTTATTTTGTTTTCTCGTCTGTATCCATGTTTATATACAGAGAGTCACAATAGACTCTCACAACTTTGAAGCAAATCAGTGTTTATCTTGAGAATTGCAGATCTCGTTTTCCATGTGGTAACAAGTACAGTATGGGTGTTAATCTAGCCAAATTAGGATTTAATTTGATAAGTCAGAAGTAAATTATAATGCCATTTTACCACATTTTATGTAACATAATAAATGTCTTTTAAAAATCATTATTTATGGCTCTGAGCAGGGTCATGTTGCAGACATTAAGTGAAAGCTATTTTTTTTTTTTTTAAGTAATACCATGCATTATATGCTTTTCCAGGTAAAGAAGACCAATCAAAACTGTTGACATCTGCAGAATTCTTTCAGACTGTACACATACAAACACTGATATGTGCTAACATTGATGAAATTGTAATTGAGTTTTGGCTTTATCCTGTGATGAAGATTAATGTGTTATGGGTTGAAAGCCATCATCCTGAAAGTGGCGCATTTTTCACTAACAGTAAAAATCTGGTCCATGAGTATTAGGGCAGCTTAATGGGCTGGCATTTCCTTGGTATTTACATCATGCAACAGCAAGAAGAGAAATAAAACAACTAAAGACAATACAATCTCTGTTTCACATCAAATTTTCAACAGTCCTCGAATTGGAATTACAATCTCAGGCGACTCAAAAAAGGCTTTAAAGGCGAAAAAAAAAAATCGCCTCCTTCCTCCTCCCTGCCACACCTGCACGATGTAGCTGGGTCGCTATTGCTCTCATCACTGCAGAGGACGCTGGGTTTCGCCGCCGGCGGGTCCCCGGCGCAGGGGCAGCAGCTGCGTTGGCTGTTCTGCAGTGCCCCCGCCACGTAAACGCCTCGCTGCTGCCTTCTTCACCGTCCCCTCACCCGCACAACTCTCGTTTAAACCTGTGCGGAGGGATAAGGAGCAGCGCGGCGCCCAGCCAAGGGCGGGCTAGGGACGGACCGCGGGGCCTGTCCGCCCGGTCCACGTGCAAGCCGCTTCCCCGTGGACGGGCACCGGCCGGTCTCGCAGAGAGCTGCGTGAGGAGGATTCAAAATGAGCGAAAAAAATCAAGGAAAAAGAGCACAGCCTTCGGAGTAAAGGAATGAAACCGCAGTGTTCTCCCCTCTCCCGGCGGCGCACCGTCAGGCGAAGGGGTCGCCACGGCCCAGACAGGCCACAACCTCGCGGGGCGGGCCGCAGCGCGGCTCTTCCGCGCCGCCGTAACCGAAGCACCGCCCCCTAGCCGGGCTCGGCCGTTCTACGCGTGGCCGCCGCGCCTTTCCTGGCCCGGGCAGACGGCGGGGGCGTGTCCGCCCGAGTGCGCCTGCACCGCCCGCCCGGCCGCGGTGGGGCTGCCGGGGCTTGTTGTGAAGGGACGGGGGAAGCACGTGAAGAGCGCAACGTCATCATAAACACTCGTAGGCAACATGGCGGCGCCTCCGAGCGGCAAGGTAACGGGGGCGGGCTGGGCCCGGGTCCTGCGCGGGAGGCGGTGGCTGCTGTCCTGTCCCTCTTGGGGCCCCTGCTGTGTCCGGCACTGTGGCCGTCCCGGTCGGCGGGAGCCGCGGGAAGGAAGGGGCAGCCGGCCTCCTGCGTGGCCGGGGGCCTTTTTTCTCCGCGGTGCGCGGGTGTGGGGTCCCCTCACGGGGCCTGGGTCCATCTCTCCGGACACGGGTCGTTCCACCCACGGCCGGCCTGGCGGCTGCAGTAACCTATCGGCCCTCTGCGCCGCCCTGCGCGGGGTGTCGGGCGGGGGTAGCGGCCGCCGTGTGGGACTTGGGCCCTGTCCGGGGCGAGTGCGGTGGCATCCCTCGGCACCTGCTGTCCGGCCCGGCCTGCGTTCCACGCCGCCCTTGCTCGCCTCCGGGCTGTGCGGAGAGACGGCCTCCGTGTAGGAAGAGGCCGCTTTCCGCCGGAGGCGGGCAGTCCCGGGGCCGGGAGTTGGCCTCCCCAAGCGGGCTCTGAGACTGAGGTGGAGGAACGAGACTTGTCCCGTCTACGTGGTCGCGTGTCCCAGAGGTGCCTGTAGACCTTGCTGGCCTGCACGCTATAAGCGCGCAGGTACCTGCCCCAGGGTGGATACAAAGCCTTGTCAGTCCGATAATTTGGTGTTGCAAAGATTTGTACGTGCCGCCGACCCTTGCCGAGTGTTCTTGAATGAAACGCTAGAGCTTGACAAGGATTCAACTGTCTGTCCTGGTTTGAGGTCACAGGAGGGAAGGTATTGGCAGTGCTCTCTGCCTCCTTCCTCCCCCACCAACAGATCAGAGTTGTGTTCGTTGTTTTTATTGTAGAAATATTTTTATTCCATGACTCTGTCTTCTAAGAGTGTTATTTTGCAGTGCTGGACTTCCTGAGTGTGTGGCTCCATTATCTAGGATTTAAAATCTTAGTATAATGTGTGACTGTAGGTAGCCAGGGTTAGAGTGTGATATTCTTCAGTTTCACTTTTCCAGCATATGGCAGCAGATGATTATTTCAGCTCATACTGATCTTGGCAGAAGACAACATACATAATTAGCCATGTCTGTTCTTCTCGAAGGGTGCTGAGAGTGCATTTAGCTAGCAGGAGAATTCAGTAGAGATCTTGCTTGTGACAGTTTACCATATTCATTTCAACCAGAAGTGGTGGAGCAGGAAATTTGTTCAGCTGAAGTTCTTGCAATTTTGGGTTCTTTGCTGTTAGTTGCTGTAAATGTAAAGATGGCCATACTGTACTCTCCCAGCAGTTTTTAGCTATGCACGTGCAGTTTTTTATGTATACAGAGAAAAGTTACTCTTCTGGTTTTGTCCATTTTAAAGTCAATCCTGCAGTTTATTGGATAATGGTAAATATTTTAATTTTGCAGCTTCCCCCATAGGTTTTTATCAGGATCATCTTCAGGAAGTTTTTCCTGAAAGCAGCTATATTATCATAGTTTACATGAGAGGCTACAACTATGGTGATTCGTTGTATGTTTGTAGACGATTTGTACATTTACTATGTATTCATTGTTCTTTTTTTAAAAAAAAAAGGTCTGTTTGCCTGAGACTAAATCTCTAAGACATTACAAAACTCCACTGCAGTTATTCCACGTCCACAATACTAATGCAACTTGTTAACACACCTTCTAATTCAGTAACATTCTTTGCCATGTTTCTTTTGATACAGAGAAAAAATGATAGTTGTCTTTTCTCGAACTTAATGAAGTGGTTGGGCTGGTTTGACGTTTCACTGCTCTCAGCAGGAGCAGTTCCAGCCATCTGTAGATCTCCTCATCTGCATGTTGCACTGTTGCTTGCTTAGATACTGTACTGATTTGATCTCTCAGTGGTTTATTTGATTTAGCAAGCTGAAGTAATACGTAAAACTATGTGTGCTTATTTTTGGCTGGGTTAGTTTTCTGTGGGTCTAGGGAGCACATTGGATCACAAATTGTTCCTTTGGGTGGCAGCCGGGTTTTAGAAGGACTCACAAAGCAGGGAAGCTTACTCCAGGTGACGTAAGCACAGTGTAAGTCGGTACAGTCCCAGCATTCTCACTTCAGGCATTTTGCACTTCGGTGTGTTTCCAAGCTATGAGCGCCCTAAATTAATTACACTTTTCCTTCTGGCTGTGTAGTGTTTTAATGAGGTGTTTCAGGTGGTAGGTTTCTGAAAGAGTAGCAAACATTAGTTTGTGAGGTGTTCTAGTCTCGTTTGGCAGATCTTATCACTTTAATGTATTTTAAGGTATATGGTTTTTTCTGCAAAATATTACACAAAGTAATGGCCATGGAATGCACATGGTGATGTATTAAGCAGCTGGGATAGCCTGCATTGTCTCAGCTTTCATGAAATCTTTCAGCAAACCATGTAAGGTTGTGGTTTCTGTTATATTTTTACCCTGTTTTCCTTCCCTTTCTCTATCACTTTTTTTATTTCTCATATCATTAATATCAATGGATTTGCAAACCCCTTCTATTTCATATTGTCTCCGGTTTCTGCTCAATTTGTTAATGGGATGTAAGTTATAAATTTGATTGTGTCATGTAACTGTAGATACTACTTTACTTGGATTTTTGTGCTATTTGTTCTTCCTTGCTGTTTCATATCTCAGAAGGTTCTTCTCAGTTTTTTTCTTTAAATGGTTAACCTGGTTCTGGAAAACTTAAGTTAGTGCTGTTGAGTTTGAGAGTCCTGACTCATTCTTTATTAATGGCCGTCTGCACTAGAACAATGTGAGCTTAAGTTTTTTGGCCTTTCTTAAGGGTTGCCAATTTTTTCTGCAAGTAACTTGGCAGTAAGGTCTCTCTTTTTCAGTGCTTTTAACTTTTTGCGTGAAAGCAGGTCTCTTTTTGTTGCTTAGCAAATGAAAATTTCTATTACTTATTTCAGAAAACCAACTCTGATCTCTTCTAACAGAAAACCATGTTAGAAAACGAGGTAGAAAGTTGTGTATGGGAAGAAGTACAAGCTTCAGTTTTAGTCTGTCAGTGTGTAGGCTATTATTACAGCTGGTCTAACGACAGTAACAATTTTTGTTTTATGCTCTTAGAGTTCAGAGTATCTTCAGCACGTGGACTGTAAGATCTTTCTCAAATTACCAATTGACACATGTGCTGTCAGAGAAGTTATTTTTCACTTGCCTGTGCCATTGCTCTTGAAGTTAAATCTTCAGAGCTTTAACTGTCCAAACATCTGAGCTTCAGGCCAGTTCAGCAACTAGAATTGTTCAAGTAGCACTGTAGCTACTACTAACCAAACAATAATGCTGTAAATGCTGTATTGTTGGGTTGTGTGTTTGCTGTTGAGGTGTTTTTTGGTTTGTTTTTTAATAGCCAGGACCAGCAAAGAGATTTAAAATCTGTTAAAATTAGCTTTGCATCCTTCACGTAGTTTGTTGTCACACGTATAGCGGATTATTTTAGATGTATATATTCTATCATGTAGGCGGTGACTTGCTGCACCTTCTAGTTAAATTTGGGGGCACAGAGACTTCTGTACTATGCGTTGTTGTGCCATTTTATTAAGCACTTAATTTAAAATCTTGATTATAACTTCTTCAGCCTTTATCGTTTCTGTGGAGCAGAAGATCACATTGGTCAAGTAGTGTTAGCTCGATGCTTTGCAGAGCACTCAAAGGTGCTGGTGTGTGGTCATTGAAAGCAGACTATTGAGGTGCTCAGTGACAGTTTAGTGGTGGATGTGTGAGTAAGCTCTGATGGAACCTCAGCTATTCCAGAGAAGGAGATGGAAATTAAAGAGCATAATGCAGATTTTTAAGTTGAGTTATATTTCTTCTAATTTTAAGCACAGTTCTAAACTTAGATACTTTCTTTTGTGGATGTAAGGTCTCTCAGGACAACCATTGCCTAAAATGACTTTGTTATTAGCCTGTAGTTTCGTTACTGTGTTGCTTCTTTTGTCCTGTTTACCTTCTGCCAGAATCTGAAAATAAGATGCTGCACAGCTGCTGTATCTCTTGTTAATGTTTGCAGGCAGACCTATTTTTCCTTAATTTGTAGTCTGTGGAGCATTCAGACTTTCTTAGTCACTTTCTCATGAGCATGCCTGCTTGCTGCTTAAACAGTTGAATCTGCAGTGAGATCCTTTACCTGGCTCTCTAATATGAGGCAAAACTGAAGTAACTGCTATTGAAAAGTTGTTGTAATCAGGATTTGCACAGTGCCATAATTACTTAATGACTCCAGAGCAGTGGCTGATTCACTTTATAAGTGCTGCAAGCTGTGCCTGTCATGACAGCTTGATTGACATCTTGGCAGAGCAGTGCTGGCCCTGAGCTGTACTCTGGCAGAAAAAGAAAGTGAGTTGGATAAGAACACAGGGAGAGAGTATGAATTGTCTGAAGGATGAGACTGGCTAACTAGCTGGGAGAGTTGCAGTGCTTCTCCATTCTCTCAAACGTCCTGTGTTTGGCAGGTTGTTGATGTGTGACAAAGTTAAGAGCAAAAGTATGAAGTATGAATGATCAGTGCACATGATGTTAGCTAGTACTTAGGTGCCCAGCATGGGCAGGGTGGGAAGTATATGGGTGAGGAGGGTAGGACCACCCTGTTTTGTGGTAGCCCCAGATCCTAGCTTGCCTTTATTGTTGCTTACACCTCGTTGTCTTTGGGTGCGTTGTTGTCATCTTTCACTAGTTGGTAGCACAGGGCTGTAAATTGCCATGAAATCACAAGCATTTCGTCCCAAAACTTTGCTTGTGTTCTGGCATATGTTGTAATTGTTGATGTAGTATGCTGAAGGCCTTGTGCTCATGTATGTTCCTGGCAAGAAAAATCTACAAACATTGCCTATTGAATGCTCACTGTAAGCAGTCCAATGAGCTGGAGATATGAATTGTCCATGTGATGTTCTTACAGTATTAAGAATAATACAATTTATTTCTCAGAAAATGTTACTGGGACAATAGTGGGACTTGAGAAGATTATCTTCTGCTGGACAGAGAATATAAATACTTGAACAGTTTTCCAGAACCTTAACTAGCATATGCCATGACATGTAAACTGAGCCTACTGCTGCTTCCCTCTGTTTTTTTTATAGTAGGTGGGTAGACAACTATTGCTTCATGCAGCTTTCCTGAATTTTGTGCTGTGATTCCCTATTTTTATGGACCCTATGTCAGAATATGAGGTGGAATAGCGGCAGTCTCTGTGTGACACAGCGCTTTAAATGACTGATTAGCATGAATTGTAAATTTGTCTTTGACTTCTGTAGCACCTATGGGGGGAAAAAACCCAACAATAACAAAAAAACCCAGGTCAAGGTGGCTTGCATCGGTTTTTAGCTTTTGGTAGGGTTCTGATTCAAATAAGCAATGGGTCTAGTTTTCATTCTATAGAAATGGAAAAATAAGTGTGGTGTAAAGTCATGCTTGCAGACTGCAAGCATGGACGTGCTTGACAAGTAGGAAAGACCTATGAACATAAGCTTCTCAGATACATATTATATCAAACTTGAAATTTCAAGGTTATTAAAAAGTAACACTTCAATCATATAAACTTTCCCCCCCCTACTTTCTCCATAATTTCTTTACAGAAAAAAGTTACCAGCGAGTGCTTTTACAGTGATGTTTCCTTAGGTAATCGTGCTTGTGATTTGAAGCATTCAGGGAACTTAAGGATACCAGAGATGGAGAAATATCAAAACAGTTTTGCATAGAACTAGCTTTAAGCTAGTAAGATGTCTTAAAACCTTTGAGTAATTCTGATCCATGTACAGCTACAAGACAGAATTAAAGTTTGTTTGAAATCAAGTAATTTTTGAAGTTGTTTAACTCCTGTCACATTACATCTTCATTTGCTTTGGTTGTGTTGGTGTGTGCTTTTGACAAACACTCTTCTGTTCTTCATTTGTGTGTTTGTTGTGGGACCAGCAAGGTCTGGCTTTCATGTATGTCATAGCATCTAAACCTGAGGAACATGCATCTCTGTGGACAGTTCAACAGATGCTTGCGAACAGGTATAGAAGAAAACAAAACCACCATGGTTTGAATCTGTAGCTATGCCTTTCATGGCTGGACAACTCTTTTGGCCTCAAGCATCTAAGCAAGATGTGCTGCTTTTCTTCCCTGGGGTTCTGTTTCCATGACCAGTGGTTTGACTGCGGAACACAAGTGATAGAGCTGTAATATTGGGGTGAGGAATACATTTGGGTTTTGATTAAAATCCTAGGGACATGTTGACTTACCTAGTCACCTGTGGCATGCACTTACTAACCTGAACTTGTCTTTTTGTCATGATGGGCTTATTGATGTTGTGTAGACTTAGAGGAAGAGTGATGGCTCTAATCATATGAGAAGAAAATGCAAGATTAAGCTGGACTCTACTGCTTCTCTCCTTTGAAAGAGACCATGATGAAAAATGTAAGGTAACAAATAGTACAAAGTCAAGGCGAGCCATTAGTGTGTTTTCCTGATCTTGATAAAAGAAGCATGATCAACTAACTGAACAGGTGACATTCTTTAAAACTCTTGAATTCTTTTCACCCAGGAGATAATGAGGCCTTTGTAGATCACAGACTGCTGTCACTGAAGGCATAAAAGTTATCAAGATTTAAAGGAGATTGTGTTATTTTTCGATGTAGGGATATTGACAGGTAATGGTGATGCAGGTTTCAGTTGGGTTTGAGGAGTTAGTTACTTTAACTGTCAATAAGGGGGCAATGGTCTGATTATCCTGCCCTGCAGGATACAAGATACTAGTTCCTTCTAGTGTCTCTGTATGTACCAGGATCTCCCTGCACAGATTGTGTGCACACTTTACACAGGTACTTAATTAGTATTTTTATGATGCTTCTGATTGTCCTCCAAGATTTGCTGTCCATTCTCCCACACCTTACTTTAAGATGCTCATCTCACATGTTCTGCAGTAGCCTACTGTTAATGGAAGCGACAGCGTTATCTTGCTGGTTTGAAATGCCTGCTTTCCTGCATGCTTAAGAGGTCCACGTTTGCTGATTGACCAGGTCTTTGCCTGATCGTTGGGCTGCCGAGGCACTGAGAAAATACCTTTGTGGCTCACATGGTGTGTGGGCCTGAGCTATACAGTGTTCTAGCAGTTGTCTGCTGATGTGGTTTTTTTTTTTTTAATTCAGATCTAACTATTGGTATACTGTCTTTCAATTTCATACTTTCCTTAGTTATTACTTGTATGTGTAATTTAGCATTACTTTCCCTCTTTGAATAGACTAATAGCTTGCCAGTGCTGTAATACCAGGAAACAAAAATCTATTACAAACTACGTTTTTACTGTAAGGTGCTATAACAATACTTAGTAGCACTCTGAATTTTCAGCTTGCTAAGAATGTTGTGTGAAATCCAGCTGCCCAGTGTAGCTAATTTTCAGGTGCTACCACAATGAAATCATATTCTCAAAGTCAGCTTATTCAAATTCAGTTATGGAGTTACTGTACAAAGTACTGGTGACCAGAGCAGCTCAATATTTCAGATAATTCAAAGATAGTAGCTTCCAAATTTTTTGCAGTAGGATGAACTGTTAAAGCATTTCCTAGGTAAGCTTTTGAAAGATTAATGCCATATCTTTCTTCAAATTACTTAGATTATTGCTTCTTCTAGACTCCCAACTACATGTGACTCAATGTTTTTCTTCAATAATATAAAAAAAGGCATGTTTTAAGCTCATTTGTATGAAATACTTGATAACAGTTGGCAAAAAATAGATACAAGATTGCACCTGTTATTGAGTAAGAATAAATCCCAACAGCTTGGCATTCTGGCCTTTCAACTTGGAGAAGTTTTTCTGTTGAATAGCAGTAAGAGGGAAATAAGCTGCATTGTGAGAAGTCCTCCGTTTTACAGATAACCTCCAAACTTCTGAGTATGTTCTCGCTTCTTTGGTTTTATCGCCTGTTTTGGTGGACCCATGGGGCAGGCAGCTGGATCTATTATGAAGAGCAATGTAGTATTTTTCAGTTGCATGACAACAGTGGCATTGGGAACAGCTTTTGCTTTCCTGTGAAAGGAAACGTTTGTCCTTCTTAGACATTAACAGATGGAAAATAATAAAAACAATTATTAGACTATATACCTTCTAGACTGAGAATGTATCATTTGTGATACTTACTAACATTACTGGCAGAAATGCACTTCTACTGGTATAACTCTGATACAAATAGGGTTTTTTTTTGTGGGACAGCTGTCCCCATGATTGATCACTTTGGTTCATACTTCAGACTAGCTGTGGTAATAGATCAAGTCCAAATAGCTAGAAGGTAGAATTTAAATACATTCCAAGGTTACCTTGTTTAAACAGAGACTGAATTTAAAAACAGGTATTTGGTAGAAAGAGAGGGAGGATCTTTTTTGATAGAAAAGGGGAAAAAAGCTGTAATAGAGAAGAAGACAGAAGGCTTTCAATATTTGAAAGGTAACTTGATGTTAATAACCTTTCAAGAGGAAGATTATACTAAGTGACCTCTAGACGTTTCTTCCGAGTGATATTTCTGTGATTAAACAGGACACTTCAGAAATTTCTAGCTTGTGTAAAGTGAAGAGACATTTAAGAAGTAAATCTAGGACAGAAAGGACAAGTTAACTGAATTTTATTGCTATTTTTAAGCTCTGTATTCTTGTCTGGCTAGTTAAACTTGCTCCCTTAAAGTTTTAGCTTAGTGGCGTAACTGCTAAGGTGATGATTTTAAAAACCTGACAAATAAGTAAGTTGAGAAAGACTTACTGATCTTTTAGTACCAAAGAAATATCTGTCTCTGATTAGTTAAGAATCATTAGGTTTTGTCTTTAAAAATAGGTATTTCTTAAGGCAGTGTTTGCAACTTGGTTTGAAAACTAAAAAAAATACTGTTACTATTTGATGTATTTCACTTTCACAAAAATCTGAGTTTGGTACGTTGGGGACTTTTCACTCTTCTTTTAGAGAGTTGTTTAAAACAGATCTCATTTACATTGTTTATAGAGCTTCCAAGAGTATGTATAGCATGTAGCTTTGAAAAGCCTGCTGAATTTCATCAGAAAACAATTCTCTGATTTTCCTTTTTTTATAAGAGCATGATCAGAATACTGTGAAGAGTTTTGTAAATGCTTAAATACCAAAGTTACATGGGCAGTGTGTACTTACACAAGCCTCTCTTTTCTGACTCTCACATATTCTATCTTCGAAATGGAACCTTTGCCATTCACTCTGAATGTAGGATTGGGCCATTATTTAACCTAGGGCTGCAATTTTTTATTTCCATGGAGTTTATCTTTTGTAAGCTAGACTGTCCGTTTTTAATTTAAATTAAGGTTATCATTTCAACATGCTTAAATGGCAAGTGGGGGAAAGGTAGAGTGTGTAAGAAAGCCTTTTATAATTTTAAAAGCTGTGTAGTATTTCCATATGAACCTCTGCCTGCTGATGTAAAAAATACTAGGTATTGAATGCATTTTTTGTGATTTACTGTCAAAGTAATAATAGTCGGTGTGCTGCTTAGAAAGTAAGTTTAACAAATTCCATTTTCTTTTGTTTCTTGATTTAAATGAAAGACTCAGACCTTGGGGGTGGGGAGTAAGGAAGTTAATAAAACCCCTAACAAGGTAGAGGTGTTCTCTTTAACTTATGCGGGTGAGTCAAAATGATAATGACTACCACAGGAGAGAGAAAAAATTCTAAAATCTTGGGGTTTTTTATTTCTTTACCCACTTTGTTTTAGGTTGTATATGAGCAAGAAGGAGTTTACATTCATTCATCCTGTGGAAAAAATGATGACCAGGACAGCTTAATGTCGGGAATACTACGTGTCATAGAAAAGGTATTTGCATAGTACAGTTATGGAAACTTCATGTATTTGTTGGCAAAGCATTTAACATGTTTGGTAAATTATAAACGTCTTTTTAAGTGTAGGATTTTTGTCAAGGAACAAACAATGTTTGACATAGTCTGCATCATATATATGTGTGTGTGAGAGTTGTACCATAATCATACCATGAGTAAATAGGGTACTTTGTGTAGTATAGATTTTTTTTTTTTTTTTATGATTGTATTGTAGGAAAATGAAGTAATAGTAGACTGGAGACCACTGGATGATACTTTGGATACTTCTAATATCCTCTGTGCTGGAAAGGTACGTTTGCTACTTATCAATGTTCTTCATGCTGGTTCTCCAGAGACTTTATTTTATGTTAACTTATGTGTAGGTGATCTCATAACTGGAAATAAAATCTATTGATGTGATTATCATTGTTATTAATAGCTATGTCTGGGAATCATATTCCTGGACTTCAGCCCTGTTCAGGTTATTGGGATACATGTGTAGGTGACTGTATTTAGTTTTCACTTGATTCATGTATAAAATAGAAGGGGGCTGTCTATCTGTATGTATAGTAAAGACCAACTGAATTTAAGTGTATCATGGTCAACAGTCCTTCTGCATCTAGTGGCGTCGTGTGGTGATTCATTCTTCATAATTAGCCTCAAAACAGAGAGGTACTTTTCTAATGCAGAATAACCATAGAACTCTATGGGGGTTCCAAGATGCAGTGATAGGTGGTATTTAAGCAGTATTAAGAGGATGTGACTAAAGAAGAAAGATTTAAGTTTTACATTTAAATAAAAAGCTTAGGTAGAGTCTGCAAAAGAGGCTAGGATATTTTTGTACCACGCTGAATTTGTAAAGTAAAACCTCTTTTCTTAGTTAAAAGTCCAAATTTCCTGTGTTGAACTGTATCATGTTTCTTAGGATTTTAATACTACAGATTCTACTAATCTGTAAACATTAAGATGCTTATTCTTATTGAATGTGAGAAACTAGCTCAATTTTCATGCCTTGTGGTTTTTGATTGTAACTCTTCTTTTTTTGCTCAGGATTCCAGTTCTGTTGTGGAATGGACTCAAACTCCTAAAGAAAAATGTCCCCAAGGAGCAGACCGTCCAAGTAGTTATGAAGCAGAGTGGGACATGGTCACCACAGTCTCTTTTAAAAAGAAACCTCATTCAAATGGAGGTACTTTAAGTGTGGCTTTTGCTTTGTTTTGTTGGGTTTTTTTTCTTTATGGTAATTTGTAACTGAAGAATTGCCTTTTAGAAGCAGTAAAATGGATTTTTTAGGAATTGGAAAGCTGGGAGTTGTTTGTGGTAAGAGGTGAAACTCTTAGGTGTGGGGAAAAAAAAAATCACAATGGAATAGCTGTTGTCTGCCTCCAATCTATTTTTTTCTTTAAATTGCCAGAGAACTGTATTGAAAACAAATGTTAAATCTAACTTCTTGCTGTAACAGTCATTAAATGATGTGGCAGTTTTGGGCTGCATTAGGCTCTTGCATTCTTTCAAACAAAGGGAATTTAAACTAGATGTTGTATTAGAAAGGAAAATGAAAAATAAGTGATTTATTACTCAATGCCTTTCCATACTGCAACAGCAGGGGGAGATGGAATGTACCGTTATGTGGTACATTGGTCTTTCTTTATGACCTTTTTTACTTCAGCAAAATAATTTTATAGCTACATAGTTTTTGTTATAGTGTCTCAGTAGAGACATGCATGTAGGTCAGGGCAATCCTAAGTACAAATACAGGCATGGTAGAGGATGGATTGAGAGCAGCCCTGAGAAGGACTTGATGAGAAGCTCAGCATAAGCCAGCAGTGTGCATTTGCAGCCTGGAAAGCCAACTGTATGCTGGGCTGCATCAAGAGAACCGTGGCCAGCGGGTTGAGGGAGGTGATTCTCCCCCTCTACTCTGCCCTTATGAGACCCTCCCTGCAGTACTGTGTCCAGCTCTGGGGCTCCCAACATGAGAAGAGCATGGGCCTGTTGGAGAGTTTCCAGAGGAGGAACACAAAAATGATCAGAGGGATGGAGCATCTCTGCTATGAGGACAGGCTGAGAGAGTTGGGGAGAAACCTGGAGAAGGGAAGCCTCTGGGGAGACCTTATAGCAGCCTTCCAGTTCTTAAAGGGGGCCTACAGGAAAGAGGGGGAGGGACTCTTCATCAGGGAGTGTAGTGATTGGATGAGGGGTAATGGTTTTATACTGAAAGAGGGTAGATTTAGATTAGATACTAGGAAGAGATTCTTTGCTGTGAGAGTCATGAGATACTGGAACAGGTTGCCCAGAGAAGTTGTGGATGCCCCAACCCTGGAAATGTTCAAGACTGGGATGGATGGGTCTTTGAGCAACCTGGTGTAGTGGAAGGTGTCCCTGGCCGTGGCAGTGGGGTTGAAACTAGATGACCTTTGAAGGTCCCTTTCAACCTAAAGCATTCTAAGTTGTGTAAAGCAAACAAACAAAACAACCTTTTTTTTTCCCTGATTGTCCCATAGTATTTATCATACTTGGTTTCCCAGTATTCTTTCTCAGCCTATAACTACGGACCATTTTTTGTGCTTGTCTCACCATGTGTCTGATGATTTTCAGTGTCATTTATGTCATATAAGAATGCAAGGTTTGGATTTAAGTTTATTAGCGTTTTTGGGAAACCACAGTCCTTGCTCCTAGAATACCGTGTTTGAGGGGATCTTTTAGTGCTAGCACGATATAAAGCTAAAACCAGCATCTCTGTCAGGCATAGGATGGTTTATTATGTCACTAGTTTGTATTGATTTTTCATCTTTAGGTGTTAGTATATCTTCATCCAAAGTGAGTGAGTACTACTGACTTGGATTGTGTTCTTTGCCATTCACTTCTTGCTCATTTCCAGTTGCTGTAATTTGGTGGGGGGGAGGCCAGGGGGTGTGCCAGATTCCCTCCAGGCATGCTGGCAATTTTGCGTCCTGCGGTAATGTAAAATTTAATTCCTTCTCCTTGAGTGTATACAGTCTTGCACAGAGTGTATAAGTACTTGCACAGTATAAGAGAAGAGAGGTGGATGGGGAAATTCCTTCTCCCTTATTTTGATAGAAGTCTTAAAACACATGGCTAGTACTGTGTGCAGTGTGTAGCATACAGCATTGTAATGTAATTGAGTAAGTAGTACTACCTGGTGGGATGCAGCTTGCTGCTGGAATTTGATACATTTGTACATTTAACTTCTGGATAACTTTTATAAACTGTAGGCACAGCTTTAGGGGAGCAGTCTGATGGACTTGCTCATTATTTTAGAAGTCTGTAGAAGATGAGGAGGCACAAAGAGAAATACAGAAATAGCAGTTATGGTAGTTACGGTACGCATTTTATTATCAGAACCAATGCTTGGGTTTGTGTTTTGGATTTGTTTTTTAGGATCAGTGGCAGATATGATGCATTCGTAATAATTGCTAACACTGGAAGTCAAACCAAAATCATGTGGTGATTTTGTTTTTAAGATGCTACAACGCATGCAAATGGAGAAAGCAAGTGGTCGTTCCTGTTCAGTTTGACAGATTTGAAATCAATAAAACAAAACAAAGAAGGCGTGGGATGGTCTTATTTGGTGTTCTGTCTGAAGGATGATGTGAAGCTTCCAGCTCTTCACTTTCATCATGGAGATAGCAAACTGTTGATTGAATGCCTTGAAAAGCATGTTGTCCTGAGTGAGTAAGTATCAGACAACTCTTAGTTCTGGTTTAAAATATGGATTATTTGTTTACTTTTTAAATCCTGTAATGAATTTCAGTTTAACACTTCCTGATACATTTTCTCTCCCATTTTTCACTAGTAGAATCAATTTTCAAAATGCCCGAAACTGTAAATTCCACATATGCATTTGGATTGTAGGCTGAAGTTTTAAAATTGTTGGATCGAGAGGGAGGTACTGAGGTATTACAGAACTAATATCACTTAAACAGGTAGAGGTACTACCTCAGTACCTCCTTCTTGTGGGTACAGAAGCTTCTCACGAACGCTCTGTGTAAACTTAAATCCTTCATGAAACACTTCTATTAAATGGGATAATACGTGTTAAATATGAGATCCGCTTTGTGTGAAATACGAGTATTAACATCAGTGTGTAAGGTAGCTTATAGTACTGTCAACTAAATCAATCTGTATATAAAGTTTTCCCCCAGAACTATGTTCCTTTGTAATTTCTTGCTATGGGGAATGTTTCACACTTGATCTTCAGTCTCCTAATCAACTTCTGAATGCAGACATTCAAAAAATGAGTCACAGCCTGTCCTGGTGTTAAATACTTGGGGTTTATTGTGTATTTTTATTGTGTTACCTCCAAGTTTTTATCTTTGATAAAAGCCTTTTTTGATTGGCATAGCATAAATGCAGAATAAAAAAAAAAAAAAACGTTCTGCTCTCACCCTGTAGGCATAAGTATAATTTAAGAAGGCAACAGGGTAAATAAGAGTAGGTAGAGCATGAAGAAACAGTGAGGTGTAACATCTGTTCTGTTTTCAAAAGTATTTTGTTACCATTATGTACAACATAATATTCTGGTGACAGATTTGAAGGTGGATAGTGAACTGGTTGCAGTAATCCTTATAGAGGGCTCTTTTCACATTGGTAGCATCAAGAAGGTCAGAGTTGCCTCCAACAAGCAGGAAAGGCCATCGCTGAGTAATACTGTTAGGCTGGAGAGCAAGCCAATAGAATGTGAGGGTTGTATATTTGTTGAACTGATTTGTTAAAGGCTTCGACAGTGTCAAGATGCGGTGTTGGAATCAGCAGTAATCAGAAGCCATCAACTGCATGGGAAAGGTAGCATGGTCAGTGTGACTGGCTGGTGAAATGGTATTGGCTGTAGCATTGTATGCAAGATTT
The DNA here is from genome assembly GCA_009769605.1 of Bucorvus abyssinicus. NCBI lineage: Eukaryota > Metazoa > Chordata > Aves > Bucerotiformes > Bucorvidae > Bucorvus > Bucorvus abyssinicus. The sequence goes on from CM020025.1 coordinate 39,560,270, forward strand.
TTTAGGGGAAAATTCTAGAAGACTAGAGGAGAGGCTATAAGGGGACAAGATAAAGGTGGAAGAAAATTCTCTATACAACTGTAGATCAGGAAATCCTGGATGACAACTTACTCTTAAATCCTGAGGTTTGAGCATCATCCTTAAACCTCCTTTCATTTCATTTCCTAATTTCCCTGCTTTGGCCAGTGCAGGGAAATACTGTTCTTGTGCCATTACCCCACCACCCTCCCCTTCCCCTGAAGGAAATTGTTCCTTTTTGAGCATACTGCTCTATGCTTGTTTATTTATGGATGTCTTCTGACTGGTTGCTGGTAGGCAATGGCAGATTTTTGAGGCAATCTATGTAGCAAACACTGGAAGTTGTATGGTCAGTTGAAAGCTTTATACCCTATGTGATCTGTTGCTTGTGTACTGCAGCAATGTATTTAAAATTTTCTAATTCCCATATTATGTATTTAATGAACAGGACCAAGTTCTAAGTGGGCCTAGAGAGTGCATTTGACAATGCAACAAACGGGTTCGCATTGACTTCTCACAAGAACAAAGTTTTGATTTAACTATCAACTAGAAACTTGAAAATTTTAGATGAAGGTTATGTCTTATGTCTTATTTCCAGTTAGTCCATTTGAGGCTTTAACAAAAGCAATTTAAAATTAATGAGTTCATGCTGCTGGGTTTTTTAATTGCCGCTATTTAAAGAGCTTATTATTTTAATATGTACATGTGTGTATATGCATATTTATATACACAGATACATAAAAAGCAATAAGCAAAAGAAGAGTTGATAACTAAAATGCAGTACTGCAACTACAGACCTGTAGTTGTACTTGCATTAGTTTTGTTGGAGTTCCATGTATTTAATGTTGAGATGTGGACTAAGCTTACTTCATATTTCATATTTTTTGCTCAAAGGCATAAAATATTTACAAGATACTGCTCTGCTATATAACAAGTTATTTTGTCTCTTAACATTCAGGAAGTTTTTTGTATCTTTTGACTTCATGCTTGAAAGTTTTAAAAAAAGTGGGAATCTAAACTAACACACCAGAATAGCTTAAACCATTTTATAAAGTCGAATCCTAAGCATCTCTTAAGTCAGACATTGAGGTTCTGTCCAGTGTTTGGTTGTCAGTTCATTACTGCACACAATGTTAGACAGTTTGTGTTATTAACAGGCATTATTTCCAGTTTTACTGAATCATGTGCTGCAAATGGTTATACTTCACATTGCTGTGTAAAATTAATGCTTATTGGTGAGTCACTGAATGAAAATGAAGTAGGTAGTGATTTTGGTTCCTGTTTCAAACACTCTTTCAGATAGTCTGTGGTGAATTAAGTGGGCACTTTACCATTCTTCCTTTATTTGACCCAGTTCTTGTGTCCTTTGTAGGCTCTTGCCAGGTGATGTGGACATTCCCTCTTGGGCCAGTGCAAAACAGTAGCTGTCAGATGGGGAAGAGAGGAAATCATGTCCTCACGTGTCTGTTTTTTAAAAGGCGGCAATGATGTAGGGTTCTAAGCATTGATGAATGTAACAGCAGATACCTCAGGAGCTTTAAAGGAAAAAGCTCAGGCAGCTGTGGAATTCAAATTTCAATGAAGTTGAGCATTGAGCTCAGCAGGAACTTCCAGGTTTAATTTTCTTACTTACATTCCTCTCTTCCAGTTAAGGTTTGCTTCTGGGACCAAATTTTTTTCTGTGGTCTAATGAATTATGATTATGTTTTTAAGGAAAGAGCTAAAACAAATGCCACATAAGTTGTGGAAATGGCAGACTTCAGTCTCTGTATGTTGTTTCCTAATGTTTATTTATGCTTTATTACATGATTTATCTAAGTTCTCAACCTCTTTTAGGAAAAGATGCTCATTCACTCAGCTTTCTGGATGCCACAAGCAAATACTTGGCAGCATAATTACATGTTATCCCAACCTCTAGTTTGCAATACATGGGATATTGATGTTAAGGCAGAAAGTTTAGTTTTTCTCTAAAATATCTTCCTGTCATAGGTATTTTCTTTCTCTGTTCCTATTACCTCAAAAGTTTTTGCCCTTCTCTAACACCATTCCTTACAAAATGTCATGTCATTGCAAAAATCGGTGTGTGTGAAGTGGCTAAACTCGAACAAAATATTTGTAATTAGTTGCTTTAAAGACAATGTACTTCCTGGTTTGGTGGCACCTGCCTGATATTGAGAAGACACTGTGTGTACCTATGACACTTCCTAATGCAGAAGATCGTGAGTGTTCAATAAAGTGTCTAGCTCACAAATTGGTTTTGAACATTACCCAAGTAGTTGTTGATACCCAACAGGCTGTCCAGAGAGAATGTTTAATTAAAATGGAGATACGGTACAAAGTTTTTGTTCTTTTAGTTAAGGAAAATGTAATACATGACTCAGCTTTTGCCCCTGTGCTGTGTTTCAGCAAGATCCAGTTGAGCTTCATTAACTGTTGCTGTCTCAGAACTATGACTGTGGTTCCTGGCTGTCTCAAAATGAGATCTCCTGTTGCATTTCATATCCGTCACTGTTAATAGTGTCCTGTCCTGTTGGAATGGGAGAGAGATAAAGCTTATTAAAGTTCTTATCTTTGACTTTAATAACATGGTAGATGATGCAGGTACTAATAAAAATAAAAGTAATTTTTCTTTCAAAGACTCGAAATAGTAGATTGAAACTTTGGGAGACAGCAATAGATATTTTATAAATTTAAGTCTGTGCGGTGGATTAGTGAGATGGCGAAGTGCTTGGCTTTCCTGTGCCTAGACACCAACTCTGAAACTTGAGTGTCAGCCTGGCATCTGAGCTGTTCTCTCTTCTGTTGCATATTGAGCTGTAAATTGGTGATTTAGGAGCTGGTTAATAAATTGGTGGGGTATCTGTGCCAGAGGAGGGGAGAACATGGCATGTTGGGGTGGGGGGCGAGAGCAAAAGAACAGGTTAAATACTAGGAGCAGCACTGTTCCACTGTCTTTGTTGTTACTGTTTTCATCTGCCTGTGCAAGCCTGTCAGAGAAGCAAATTATATGCAGAAGAACAAGAGTGTACCAATACAGTGAGTTAGGCCAAATCAGGTTTGTGTTCATTTAGCTTTTGGAGTCTACACAGAAAAACATCTGCAGGGCTGTACTGAGATAGTTCTCTTTCACAATGCAATGGCAGTGGTGTTTAAGCTCTTACTGGTATGAATCGTAGAATTATTCAGGCAGTAGCTGTTGTAATACTATTCATTAGAAATTTGTTGATGTGCTTTCATACATTGAAAAGCAGTTTGTATTACTTTATGTAATGTTTTACAGGGTGCCTAACTGTAAGATTTACTAATTGGTAGAAAGAATTCTTTAACTGCATATGGTGACATGGGCTCTTTTCACTTCCTTCATTACGTTAAAGGAGTTTCAGTATATGTTGTGTTGAGGCTGACCATGTCTCACTAAATTTCCTTTCCTGTGTCACCTCTTTTTTGTCCATTATCAAATATAGAAAACTGTAGTTGAAGAAAACTTCATTTACATGAGGGTGACAGAAGTTATATTCCAGAGAAATTTCTCAAAAGCATCATGATTTTTCAAAGAATGAGAGTGTGCAATTTGGAATGAAAATGATGATGAGTAATCTTTTGAAAAATGAAAGTCCTGTTTTGTAGCATGTTAGCTTGTGAACTTGTGCCAAGAGCTGAGTGAACTTGCATCAAAACTGCTTTCTTTGCTCAAAACCTGAAATGTGACCTCAAAAACCAGTAAATGTTCTAAAAACATTTTCAGGAAAAACTGGTGGTACTTAGAGAAACCCTTTTTAAATTTTATTGCAGATCTCCACAGGATAAACGGATTCTTCTTGTGAATTCTCAGAACAAGTCTCTGTCTCAGTCTTTTGAAAATCTCTTTGATGAACCATCATATGGCTTATTACAAGTATGTATTATCTTTGAATTTCTTATTCTGAAGACATTTACTAAAAAATACCACCCTACCATGTCACACACACATTCCCTGAATCGTTGTTATAGAAGCATTGATTGTATCCTAAAACGGATGCTTACTGTAGAAAGTACAGTTACTTCTAAGCTGTTTTCTGTTTTGTAACTTCCCTGTGGTACTATTTCAAACCTAGTCAAATTAATGTTGTTTGCGATTCTATACCCTTGGGTATAGATAGTTATAGAAAGGGGAAAAAGGAAAAATTTTGGGAGTTACCAGAACATTTTAACTAGAGTTTTTCTAAATTTTCCTTGACTAAATATTCTTTTCCTTGATATTTTCTGACAGTTTTGAAGGGATGCTGGAAACACAGCAGCGAAGAGCACAACATTGCCTAAGAGAGGTCTTTTTTAATGCTAAAACTGCTCATCATTTGGTGGGGTTTGTGGACTTGGTCAAAGTCAGCAGCAAAACTTCCAGTGACTTGAATGAGGCCAGAGTTTTTGACCCACTGATTTGTTTAATTAAAGTCTTCATAAGTGACTTACATTAATTTCTGGACTTAGTTGTCAAATCAAGTTTTGTGAGAGATTCCTAGCAGAGTACATGACGATTCAAGATGTGTTTTCTCTATGATGGTAGAGAAGCTAGGCATAAGGAAGACCTTTTGTGGCATTAATCACTGGAAAGTAAACAGTAGATCTGATCCACTTTTATAGGTAGGTCAGGCTTACTGAGCATACTGCTACCTATTCTTTCAAATCAATCACGGGTATTATCCTAATACTTAAAATACCTTTTATAATCTTCTAATGAATGTAGTGTAAGAAACTACTGATACATGAAACTTCAGTAACTTTGAGACCTACAATACTCTTCCTGGTTTGCTTTCTTTGAGTACAAGAATTCCAAATAATTTTCTATTTTACTTGTTTTCCTTGTTATAACACAGAAATTGAAGAAAGACCCATACACAGTAACAATGGGAAGATTTTCCAAAGTCACAAACTACATTTTTGAAAGTTTCCGTTTAAGTGACCCTTCAAGTCAAAGGCGACCACCATCAGAAATGGCAGACTTTCTCAGTGATGCTATTCCAGGGCTGAAGATAAATCAGCAGGAAGAACCAGGTTTTGAAGTCATTACACGGGTGAGTGTGTAAATGAATATGGTGTAGATGTGCTGATTGGTTTTATGCACACCTTTAAAGGAATGGTAGGACTTTGAGCCTGGTGAGTTACACTGTTTATATGTGGTGATTGTGCCGTATGGTGCCTTATGATTTCTTTACAACACTAAGATCATCATCAGCTACTTATAGAATATGTCATTTTTATGCCTGCAGATATGAGTTTTGCTTTGAAGTTTGTCATTACTGAAATAGGAACTATTGTCTTAGAATCACTATCCTGAAAAGTGATGTGTTTCACGTTTAGTGTTTCCTCTGTGGTCAGATAGAGCTATGTTAAGTAAAATTGGGGTATGCAGGTTAATAACCAACTTTCTTGGCTAATCACTTGAACATTTCAGTTTATATTAAGAGGGCTAAGAAGATTAAGACAAAGTATTTAATTGGATAATTAATGTCTAGGGTGTATAAATGTACAGATTTATGTATGACTTGAACAAAAGCTAGAATAAGCTTGTAATTGGATCATCAATCATTTTGGGCTCCTGTTGTTTTCTTTTACAGATAGATGGAAAAGGTTTATTTCCAAATGCTTGTGATTACTATTTAATCAGCTTACCTGTTTTTTAGAGTGTTAAACTGGTTTGTATGTTATTTTTTGTCTGAGTTCAAAATAGTGTTAATATCTTAGTAGCAGCAGTATGAGCTATGTAATTCTAAGAAGTTGATGCCTGCAACTTAATCAGTTAATTTATCAATGAGAAAAAGTGTCATGAATGCTATGTACTGAAAATAACACTGATGCCTATGTCTTAATCTGGCAAATGCCTTAGCTTTCTAAAGAGTTGAAACACAAATTGAGTTGGTTGCCATCATCAAAATATTTTCAGAAAGTAAGGAATCACTGTCTGCTGAATTCTGCTGTGCTTAAATGTGCAATTTGGGAACTGAGAGAGACTAACCACAAACTGTGAAACTTTTTGTTGGGTGTTAGGAGTTCCGAAAGCACATACAATCTTGTTTGTTTGTTTTTTTTTAACGGGCAGTGTACTTTAAATTGATCTTTCAGTCACGCTGTGTGGGCTTAGCATCTCTGAACCCAAGTAATTTTTCAGTTCTCTCTTAAGATACCCTAGTGTGTACCACTAGGAATGTGCTTTTGAAGTGAAGCTCCCTATTGTCCTTGTTTGCTGTATTGCACATCTATTTCCAGTTGCAGAGTCCGTGGGAAGCTAGTTCAGCAGGAGCAGAAGGTTATTTAAAACATATACACCCTCCTCCAACGTCTGAAATATTAACACATATACCCAGGTCCTCAACACAGAGTGTCCTGCTCTAAAGATCTGCTTGTGTTGGTCCACACTTCTTGCTAACGTGGACACAGCCTTCAATCTTTAGAGTTGCTAACTGAGGTGTGCATATGTGAAAATGTAGTTGTACTGAATCTAAGAAACTGGCAAGCTTCATACTATTTGTGCAGTTGCTTAACACTACTCAAGCACTTGAGCGGTACTCATATAACATATTTGCATGTGTTTCAGATCGATCTAGGAAAACAGCCTGACGTTAGCAGGAGAGAGCCTGTGTCGGTGGAAGAATGGGCTAAGAATATGGATTCTGAAGGAAGAATTTTAAATGTCAACTACATAAAGCAATTGATATTCAAAGGGGTAACTTGTTTTTCTAAAGTCAGCAAGACCTGTGGCTTGATTCTGATCCCTTTTTCTTTCCTTCACAAACTATGTTTATGCTGTTTTCATTATACTTGTAATGCTTTGTGCATGAGCCAGTCAGTATTGTTGGAGAGACTTCATAAAACACGATTTCATGCTAATCAAATACCTCAGTAGTCTTGCAGCCATACAGAGTGCCCTACAAGGATCTTACGGTGTCTGGCTAAAGGAAATGAGTTGAAAACACAAAGGCTTAAGTAATAAAGAAGTCAAAGTGGCTTTCAGGATAACACCAGTGCTTCAGTGTCAGGATATCAAGTTTATTCTTTTCGAGTTTTTTTTTCGTATGCTTCTCTAGCAAAAGCTTCTCTTCTTTCCTCAGTAGTTTGCCTGGATTTGGCCCTCATCAGAGCAGCCCTAAACACTTTGCTGACATTTTTTATCAAACTGAGAGTTTTTGTAGTATGAATGTGAATTTAGTCTCAGCAATGGAAATTTTGAAAACTTTAAGTCCTGTATGTTTTCTACCTCATGTTACTTTAGTATTTCACTTTTTCGGTGGGAATCCAGCTGCCTTAATGCATTCTTTGTGCACCTATTGATGCACGTTTGCAAGCATGCAGTCTTGCATTTTTGGAGTTTGAGCAGAAGTAGAGAATGATAACATTGATATTACAGTTTTTTTAAAGGCTATATGTATTAATATACCATTAAGGGGGTGGAATGAAACTGAGGCTGTTTTCAGTTTCTGTGACAGTTTCTTTAATACACCTATGCCTGAGGTGCCCAATTAAGGACCCTTCTGCAATCATGAGAATTACTACAAGCCATTTCCCTGACAACTCTGTCCATTGCCAGAGGAGTGAGTGTTCAGTTTCATTTATGACTCAAGATACCAATAATTTCCAGTATATTAAGTGCAGATTTTTCCTTATTAAAGAGAAAAAAGAAAAAAATTAAAATGCCTCTCTTAAATTGTTTGCCTGTTACTGGAAAAGTTCCAGTTGCTACTTGTTTTTTGCAGTGGTTGATGCTATTTGCTGCACTGTCTTCCATGCCTTAATGTAATGGTACATGAAGAAATACAGTGAGGAATCAAGCTGGCCTTGGACTGGTAAACTGGGGAGTCTGATAGCAAAAGTGCCTCATTCTCATGACTGTACTGCAGGAGTTGAAAGAAACTTTTTTGATGACAGTGGGATATGATTCAGCGAGTACATTTTTGTCATCTACAAATGATGAGTATTATCTGGAAAGTTTTCTGACAAATAGGATCCTTGAGTGGACACTAGAATTTTTGATTGCTTGAAAGATTCATCTGTATGTTGACCATGTTTTGTTAGATGAAAATACTTGTTTAAAAAAAAGTCAAATCCTCAAGATCGAATTGTGGTGACACCAGAAGTTTGGCAGTTAAGCAGCACGATGTTTAAATATATTAGTTTTAAAGGTACTTTTTTTGGTTCTTAGTCTATGATGCCCCTAAGGTTTTCATTTTCAGCAGTGATGCAAAAATATAGGAAGAAAAAATCTTTTGTTACAGTTCTTTTTTTATCTTCTCAGTGCTTCTACAGTTTTCTGCTTAATCATACTCTCTTCCCCCTATTTCCTTCAAGTGTGATACCTAGTTAGCAGATATGATGTGGCTACAATGTAAAAAAAGCTTACTTACAAACATTCTCTGTTAAGTTGCTACTTTAAGAAGTGTTGTATTGCTATAGGAAAGTTTCCTCACGAAGTCAAAATAGTCTTTTTGTTAATGTTTCATATCCATTTTTCCCTAGGGTCTCTGCCATACTTTAAGAAAAGAGGCATGGAAGTTTCTTTTGGGGTATTTTCCTTGGAACAGCACTAAAGAAGAGAGAGCAAATCTGCAAAAAAGGAAAACGTGAGTACAGTGGGGCATTTTTTGGTTATAAAATAAATTTAAAAGCTACCTTTTTCTTAAGGCCTATGGTGATGTAGAAGGCTTTTCGGAAACTTAAAAGTCAGCTGCTAAAGATTGTTAAATGCAAAGAAAAGTGAGATTTTCTTAATTGTTATACTACAGTAAAAATATTATATAAACAGGGCATTGTTATCCTTCTTGTACCAAAGAACAAATGGAATGAGTGAGTGCTTAACTAAGAAGGAAACAAATGTAATAACTGAGCATGTTTGGTTTCAAAGTTATCTTTCTTCTTCAGGGACGAATATTTCAGGATGAAACTGCAGTGGAAATCTGTCAGTGAGGAACAGGAAAAACGAAATTCAAGATTAAGAGATTATCGGAGTCTTATAGGTAAGTTTAGGCTTAGAAACTATACCTAACTGTACAAATTCACACATTTTTACAGTTCAGTATGAGGTTGAAAAATGTAACCTTTTAAGTAACTTGTATGAAGAGATACTAAAAACTAACATGTTGCTGTTCTCAGAGGTGTCAAAACTTTGTTATATACTTAATACTAAAACTTTCTTAACCAGACTAATTCAGAGCTTTACACATTAGTGTTACAGAATGGCTGTATTTTTTAACTTCCTTCACTGAATAATAAAAGGCTCTTTATTTCGTGTTCTTTCATGATGTAATTTTAATTTTATTATTTTATTAAAATGATGACATACAATAAGAATGCAAAGAAGTGTGTTTATATTTTAAAACTTCTTAAAGGGATTTGTGTATGTCCCTTCTGACTTGTGGGTTTCATACCTACTTTGAAAAATTTCATCAAGTTCTGCTGACTGTTAGCAGTTAATATTCTCAGTTCTCTTTGGTAGTGACAATCGGGCACCAATGTTTAGGATTACTAAACAGTTATTTCAGGAGACAGGTTAAGATTTTTTTTGTGTTCTGAGACATGAACTAAACTCATTTCAGCCAGTTATTTAACAAGCAAGCTGAAAGGGTTGACAAACTCTAATTTTAGCGGATTAGTCAACTACCTTTTTAGAGAGTGTGTGTGTGTAAGAGGGGAAAAACAAATTCGGCATCCAGAAAAGTCTGAAGTTTTGTTTCTGTTGAAGTAGTTCTGTTCATTTTTAAGTGTTTGAAATGTAAATGATGATATTAGGCTTATGTTGTAAAATAGATCCAAAACTACAAAATACTCATTTTATTAAAGTGCACTCAAAATTTTGCTTATTCCAATATATCAGTCTTGAATTTCAAATTCTTAGAGTATGCTGTGTGCTTGGTATGTTTGAGGCATGAAGACTGCCTGATGAAACAGACAGTTTCATCTCACTGTGAGTTATAGGAACTTCAGTTAAACAGAGTTTATAAACATGCTGTCATAAGCTACCCCAGCATCTTTGAGCTGATATGTGGTAACTTTCCCACCATGGCTTATGCTGCATTGCATTAACTTTTCATATATGCCATTGCATAGCTAACTCACATACAATTGTTCTTAATCCCTGCAAGTGTAAAACATTTTCACCAAATTATAATTGGGAAATTTTCCATTAAAAAATATTAACAGAAAAAGCAAAAAGCTTTAAAATCTGTTGATAAAGCAGACAGGAAGAATTTTATTTCTTTTAAAATATTCTTTATTTTGAAATGACATTCAGTTATGCAGTTGTCTTAAACACTTCAAAGCTTTACAACAGCATTTGAGGAAAAAACGAGCAGCATAAAAAACATTCCAAATTCACTTGATGTTGCCTCTGTAGAACCTTTTTTGAAATATTTTTAAATCTGGACTATTTTTCTAGAAAAAGATGTAAACAGGACAGATCGAACAAATAAATTCTACGAAGGCGAAAATAATCCAGGGTTGATTTTACTTCATGATATTTTGATGACCTATTGCATGTATGACTTTGACTTAGGTAAGTTCTGTTTCCTCTGAATATAAAAGCCTGTCTAGTTTCTGATTTGCAGCTTTGCTTATGTTAAGGCCTGTTAATACGATTGAACTTTTATTGATCACAATGCTTTTTGTAAATGTCAAGGTTTATATTTTAATAATGTAGATAACTTGGTTCAGTTTCTCATCCTATTTGTTCCTCTCTATCTGATGCTTGTTATCACAGGCATCTGAATTCATCAGCTGAGGTGTAATTGGAAATTAAGTGGCAACTTGTCTTCACTCACCACAGCTGTTCTGCTGTTTGGGGTTTTTTGGTTTGGTGGAGGTTTTTTGGATGGAGTTTGGGTTTTTGAGGATTTTTGGTTTTGTTTTTTTTTTAGAATTGAAGCAAGTTTGCTTTTCAGGGTTTTAAATTGGTTTGTGTCTTTGGGCTTTGAGTGTTATATCCATTTTTAAGACTGATATATCAACAAAAATGATAAACCTGCTGCCAGTGCTGTAATTAAAGCTCAGCATGCTGAACCAGCTCTTTGTAAACACAGGTGTTCTTTTGAATACTTTAAAAGCTGGTTGAGGAGTATACTTAACAGTCTGTCAAAAATTACTCTTTAGTGTACGCATCTGTTGTAGAAGGAAGAGAATATAATGTCTTGATTTAATCACAGTGTATATGAAATGTCTAAGTCTTGGCTCCTGTTAATTGTCTTGGAAAGGAGGGAGGGAAAAGATACTTGTAGCTGCTTCCACCCTTGGCATGACATTTGGCTGTTGTGTAATTGGGCTTTTTTGGTATTCTGTCGTAGAAAAGTGTTGGGATTCCAAAAGCCCGCTTTGTGCCAGACTTTGAAAGCAAAAAGTAGTAACAAATCTTTAATTACTAGTAAGCTTGCTGCAGAGCCATAGTACTTGTCAGTTTTTGTCCTTTCTGACAAGTCTGTAAGAGAGACTTGATCTTTGGCTTGAAAAAGAAGGGAAGAACTAAACCCAATTCATACACGTAGCTCTGATCCACATCTTTCTGCATTTCAACCTGCATTAACACAATGACTACATGTGAAATTAAAGCATATTCAACACCTACTCTATTAAAAATATTGGACTGTTAATTACAAATAAGGAAGCTGGAAGAAGCATTAAAAAGCTATAAAATATTGAAAACATTCTGTATACAACTAAAATTTTCTAGCTATTTGTAGAAGTTATACACTTTAAAAATGGACATTTTATTCTCCAATTAAACGTAAGCTTTTCTTATAAGGCATGTGAGTGCATTTTAGGGCATATGAACTTCATTCAACATTTCTGGGCACAGAAACTTAAAGGCACTTCCTTGAATCTGGTCTGGATGTGTGTTGCTTTCATGCTTTTCACAAGCAATGCTTTGCTGTTAATCCCCTTCTGCAGGTAGGGGATGTTTGGTTGTTGGTTTGTTGTTGGCTGCTTGGTTACACAGATGGTCTTAGGCTTTAGTGTATTTAAAATACCATCCAATCAGAACAGTTCCTCCTTCCCTAAATACAGGAATCCTTAAAGCATATTTGGTGCCAGAAAAAAAGAAATGTTAAGTGTGAAATCTTCTTCCTAAAAGTTATTGCACCATATGTTTTCTGGGACTGATTCCTTCAGATCTGTTTGAAAAGAAAATAAATCTTCAGTTAGGGAGAAAAAAAGTGGGAGGACATTAAAAGACTTTAAATATGTGGAAGCAACCAACTAATTACAGGTAGAGAGGAGAATAAATATGAGTCTATGTTGTGATGGTGCAAGGTATATGTTTAATCTTCTTAAAAATATCAATATATGCTTCTAAGTTCTAAATGGGAACTTTTTTTACTAAAAATCTATTCTGTTGTCAGCTCAGTTTGTACATATTTTGATAACTACAAAAACAATGTGTTTGTTTATATTCTCTTTAGATCAGCAGAAACTGCTGCTAAATCTTGTTAAATATGCTGAATGGTGGTTATTAATGCAAAAATGTCTTTACTGGTGGTTGAGTTGGAAAATTATAGTATCTGTACACACTAGGAGTGCAAACATTTGTTTCAGTCATTCAACACACTTGAATAATAACTGTTTAACTGCTGAGTTGAACTAAATTCTTATTTGGTTTTTTTTGTTTGTTTGGGGTTTTTTTTTTGTTTGTTTTTGTTTTACTTTTTTCTTCGTCAAGGTTATGTCCAGGGTATGAGCGACTTGCTTTCACCTGTCTTGTATGTTATGGAGAATGAAGTAGATGCCTTTTGGTGCTTTGTATCATACATGGATCAAATGGTAAAATAAGGCTTTTTTAACCCCAAATGCTATCCATAGCTTATCTGTTTATGTGGGCTAATGTTATAAGTTTCATTTTTTTTTTTCAAATTCTGTTAAAGTAGTCATCTTATGTTTGAAGTCAGTATGTTTTTTCTGATTGAAACAGGTTATGGTGGGTTTGTGATACTATTACTGTGTAATACAAACAAATTTGGATCCTTGGAAATTCTGAAATAACTCAGAACCATCACAGACAAATTTGTATTATTGGGAGTCCTATAGCAGGATTTTGTTCAAGATAACGGTTTCCTGTAATGTGTTAAACATAATGTAGACTTTCCACAAACTGAAGCTTTTATGAATTGGGCACGTGGTGAAACAGTATGCAATTGGTATGAGAATAAAAAAGAAACCAAACAAAACCACTTGTGTGTTTGGTTTGAGTGCAGTGGTGCTGCTTGGAAGTACAGAACAGTGGCTGGCTTAAAATATCATTTATTACATACAGAAGGGTTACCAAAGAAACACAGTTCACTGCTTTAGTTAAACCTTTCAGTTAAAAGCAGACGTTTCATTAGATAGAAGTACAGTTAAGTACCTGTATGTTAAATACCTAAAGGATGAGAACTACTGTTACAATAATAAAACTTTTTCTAAAAAAAACAAAAATAGCTGTAAATCTTATAATTATCACTGAGTTAATAAAAATGACAGTGCTAATATTTTATTCCATCCAGCATCAGAATTTTGAAGAACAGATGCAGGGTATGAAGACACAACTAATTCAACTGAGTACTTTGCTTCGTTTACTAGACAGTGGATTTTGCAGTTACTTAGGTAGGTGTATTATTCATGCACAATAACTAATACAAGTTGCTGCATTCTGTGTGTGGTGATATCCTTACCAGTCTTTAAACATAATTCCAATAGTAATATTATATGAATAAAAGACTTGTAAATTAATAATACCTAAAGTATTTCAATAATTGCTCCATTTCTACTGAAAAACAGTTCATCTTGTTACTAATTTTAAAAATATGCCACCCTCTGGCAAATATCTTTGATTCTGAAAAGGGGCTACCATTTTAGAATTTAGTAGTGTGATTGTGTTCCTGTAAAGTGGGTTGTTCTCTCCCCCCCTTCCCGCTCCGTTGTCTTAACCAAATATGGTGTTTATGAAATGTAACATTCTTATTCCTAGAATCTAAGGACTCAGGCTACCTTTATTTTTGCTTCCGATGGCTTCTTATCAGATTCAAAAGGGAATTTAGTTTTCAAGATATTCTTCGACTCTGGGAGGTAAGAAGATATTTCATCACACGAACTCCAGCAGTTTTTTGGACTTAAGAACAATAAGAATGGATCATTCTGCAAAGTGTTTAATACTCTTATTAGATTTTTTTTTAACTTATTCAGTGCACTGAGGTGAGGACATATTACTGCATGTTATGTCTCTTTAGCCAAAACAACAACTTGGGAAGTTAATGAAAAAATACTTTAAAAAGCTGGTGAGGATAAATTGGCTGTTTTCAGAAAGGTTTGGACAGGATCCTTCAGATGAGGCTCTTAAGTGAAAGTAGTAAATGGAGATCATCACTTAACTTTTAATGGAAAAAAGTTTATGCTAGCCGAAATAGTGTTTGTCTGTGTCTTGAGTAATTCCTTGATATTGGCAATACTTTATAGATGAAGTGGAATGAAGCACTGGCAGGGTAGGTTTTGTATTAGCCAAAACCACAAAGACGTTTTGTCAGAAGATCCAGTTAATCTTGATGATAAGGCCTCGTGATGCCAAAAACATAAAGTGAAACATCAAAATGTGGAAGTTCTGATAACTCCAGGTTAATGAGATCTTTTTCCGCTTTAGGTGATCTTGGGATCAGATGGAGTAATTAAGATGAACTAACATTTTTGTTGAACACTCAGTAATTAATTATTTGTTCCAAGAAAATCTAAAAGTGTGTCAACAGTGCTGGTTTATTGTCTAAGATGCATTTAACAAGAGCACAGTATCTACTGAACACTCCCAAACATGAGAATAAACGTTCAGATGAATGGAAGGAGTAATTACTAGGACATAACATCACATGTTATGCTGGGGAGCAGAAGGGTAATGAAAAGAACAGGACCAAGATGAATAAGATTTGTACTATAATGAAAAACAATGTTGTTTCTCGTATAATGAAAAAAAAGTTGATGCTTTTATTCACTTTTTCCACTAATGAAAAAGGAGTCACATAAAGAAGAGGACCAGTATTTAAAGCTGTCTGAAGTAAATCTTTTTCAGCTTTTTATCATCAGTTGGTGGAATTTACTATCATAGAGTATTGAGGTGATATTTTAAATGAAGAGGACTAAAAAGTTTGAGTAACATTCATAAATAAGGGAACCAAAATGTACAAACCCAAAAGAATTCTCTTATTCCAAGGTATAAATGGTAGTGATTTAGAGGACAAAACCTCACCCATCTTGTTTTCCCCCTTCAGTGTAATGTTGTCTTCTCAGTATTTTTAAAGACTAATTTTTCTTTTTAAATTGATGACAACAGTATTTTTATTTATAGTTTATAGTCCCTGGCTACCATGTTTTTATCACTCCTGCTTTAATGTATGTATATATGTGCATACAGATAAGAAACACTATATTTCTAACTCTTAAGTATATTTTTTTCTGTCTTAGTAAGATGATGGAAACCTATTGATAAATGGTAATCTTGTAGGTTCCTTCCAGCACATCATAATGTATGTTTACTACAAGTATTCAATTTCTTTGCTCGGAGATGTGGAATGGGAAACAAGGTATCTTGTTTTCCTTTTTAAAACAAACTAATTAAGGCATTTAGTTTCACATAACACCGTGTCAAAAGTGTCACCTTTGTCACAGTTGAAGTCAGTCTTACAACAGTGTTTTTTGCACGCCCTCCGCCCTTTCTTAGCTAGGCAGCTTCACTGGTATCAGCGGAGTGTGTACATGGAGTTTACAAAGGCAAGCTATAGGTACAGGGGACCATTTTCCCTTTTGTAATCAGTAGAGAGAAATGAACTGCTTTTAGGGTATTCAAGTCTGAGCAAAGTTCATGTGCTATTTTGTAATAGCACATGAACTGAGGGAACCTATTTGAAGGCTGTGTTACCCTGTGACATGTTCACTTGCAGAGGATTGAATGGGGAGAAGGGCAAGTACCATATGAGATTCCAGTTCCAAGTTCCAGGACATCTGGAGCTTTTTCTGTCTAATCTATGGCTAAAAGAAAAATTTCAAATGATCGTACAAATACTTAGTTGCCTTCAAAAGTAACTTATTATTAAAGCCACTAGACTTGAGGGCTTACTCATTTTCCAAGAGCTGCTTTTCTTTTCAGAGGAAAAGCATAAGCATTTCAAAAATGGTTTTCATATTTTAACAGGTCATGTGGACAGATTTGCCTTGCCAGAATTTTCATCTCCTCCTTTGTTGTGCTATCTTAGAATCTGAAAAACAGCAAATAATGGACAAGCACTATGGCTTTAATGAAATATTAAAGGTACCGATTATTATGCATTATTTAAATATTAATTAACATTTTGGAGTTACTGCAATATGTTTGTATTTCATGTTGGGGGAGAGGAAAAAGTGTGTACTATCTTGTGAAGGGTTAAATGTGAACCAAATGTCCTCTGTGCTTTCAAAATGGTTTATTTGATGTCTGTGTTTAGTGATAAGATCTTTAACAAATGGAAAACTGTTCTTTACCCTAGACTACTGCTTAATATGTTTAATCTTAATTTCTGCTTTCTTTCTGTAATCTTATTTGTTATCTCTTTGAAAATGTGAGCTGGCGGTACCTAGGAAAACTAGATAGTTTGTCACGTTTAGAAGTGCCATAGATTCCTCTTGCAGATCTTGGATACTGGTGAAAGCCAGCTACTGCGTAGTGTTATCTTTCAGTACCCATTTGTCAAAGCCAATAGAATATGTTCAGCACTTCATAGCTTAAGGGGCAAGCTTATAAGGTGATACTTATTAGCAGTGCAGTACAGTATTAGTGTATTTTAGAATAAAGCATATTTACCATTTATCACATTCTTTGTGAATGTATTTTTAGCATATCAATGACCTGTCTATGAAAATTGATGTGGAATATATACTCTGCAAAGCAGAAGCAATTTCTATGCAGATGATGAATTGCAAGGTAAAGATTTTGAATGTATCTACTATGAGCATTTATAGATAGTAGAAGTACATAGTTGGCTGTAATTGTACGTGGATGACTTGCAAAATAACTAAAAGCCTGGGTATGTGAAAGGTGTGCTGTATCTGTACAGGATCGATATTCTAAAGGTCTAAAGCAGGAGCGATTAATTTTATAGAGTACTGTTGTTCACTGGGGGGAAGCTGGATTGTGCCTTTTGGTCATGATTTCTCAACTCCTACTAGATAACCTCAATACAAGCAATTTGATGTTCAGTGTGCTTGAGAAAGATGAGGTGAAAGGTGCATTGCACTGAAAGCATACCAGACTTTTTAAGCAGAAACTAATGCTTCACTCAGTAAAAATAATTTCAGTACTATGAAGTGTAATTAAAATAGTTGTTAAGACTTTTTTTAAATGAAGATTATATTAACTCCTGAGCCTGTCCTCTTTGTCTTTTCAGAAAGCAGATACAGAAAATGGTAACTTTAATGGTACTAATGCTGAGAGAGATGCTTTTAGTATGGCTAAATATAGATGAAAAATTACCTACTGGGAGGGGGAGATCCTTATTGTTAACTTTATTACAGTGATTTTTAACGTTTATATTTTACCCCTCCTCCTTTCTAGGAATTGCCTCAAGCAGTTAGTGAGATCCTGGGGATAGAAAGCAGTTCTGTAACACCGGACTCAGATACTGGAGAGGATGAAAGTGGAGCTGTGTTGAGTTGTCCTAAGTCAGTATACCAGAGTATCTCAACACCTGTAATTGCTGCCAATGGAACAAGCACTCAGCAGATGTCTGAGACGCAGAGCTTGACGCCTGCATAATTACAGTTGGTTATACTGAAGAAAGACTTTTACTGAGCACGTTTTTTCCAAGCACTTGAGAGATGGATATTTAAATTTGGTGTTGATTAAGCTTTAAGGTTGGAAAGAAAATCTGTACTGTAATGCTCTTGCATTAAAGCTTTACAACATGACTCAACTTAACTATTTTTGTAGTTTCTTCTACCAAAATAGCCTTTTGTTTTCAATAACATTCCTTAATATTTTTGTAGCCAAGTGCATTTTCTTTTTGCTGGTGAACTGGAAATAGATGGTGACTAAGAATGAGTTTGAAAATGATGCATTTGCTGAGCTTTCACACATACTGATCTTAAGACAGTGTGAGCTCTTTGATTTGAGCAGATTCACAATAGGCCAGCTGAAGCTGCTGTACAAAATCTTCAAGCTGAAGAGATGCTGATGTGTTAAAGAAGGATCGTTTGGTAAATGAATGGGTTTTCCCTAACTCAAATGTTTACAAAAATACTTCTAAGTATTTGTTGCTGGTTGAATGTAGATTTGAAATGGACATTTATACTTACACAGTTTAATGTCCAAATACTGAATTTTGTGTAACTGGGAGTGGATGAACAGTATATTTTTGCATTAACATATCTTCACTTTATATATGCATATATATATTTACACACATACACACACTATATACAAAAATGTTGTGAATACTAAAAAGGCTAGTCATATTTTCAATACCTGAATAAACTTGACTGTTCATTCATATGAATCAGTTTGACCAAATTAATGCACAGCTCCAACTTGGACTCTTTTTCAAAACTTTTCTAACTGAAGGTAACTTTCATGTGAATACATTCAGTCCTACAATTGAGGTAATTTTGCAGTTGATTTCTTGCAAACTTTACTAATGTTTATCTTTGCTAATACATTAACTGGTCAATTAACTACTTACACTTTTTAAGCCAAGATTATTTGGAGAATTAATAAGGAGGTTATACAAAAACCAAACCAACCACAAACCAAAATAGTAATCACAATTAATGCTTTTTTTGTATATGCAAAAGGCAGTGTGAGTTTATTCCATGCCATGCTGATGTCCTTTGACATTATGTGAAATTTAACATAACAGTGTATTCATTATTTGATAACTATTGTACATATATAAAATAAAAATCAAAGCTGATTTAGTGTTTTTAATTAAATCATATTTAGAGAAAAAATCTAGTTGTCTGGTTGTTGATATAAGAACATGAGATAGAGGATATAGCTAACAATGGTTACTCCATCAATATATATTTTGTGAGTAATGAAGAGCAATGGGAATACTTGTTTATTACAGAGTGAAACATGCCTTTCATCTCTAGGCTGTTGATGTGTGGGATGTGGCAGAGCTTGCTTTTCTTCTGAAGCAGTTTACTTTTACAAATGTTATTTGTACCATCTAAAGCAAATACAAGTAATACAAAAAGGCTTTAGTAGATAAATCAAGTTGTTACAATAATTTGAGACCTGATTAAACTTTTCTCACCAGTTGTGAACAAATACTGGAGAGCTGAATCGGTATAGTGTTTTTTTTTTTTTTAATATCGTCAATGTGCTATCTTTCATCAGTTAATAAGAAGAGTGTTCTGCAGTGGAAGTCAAGGATTCACAGCTCAGCATATCTATAGCCTTTCATTTCCTGTCCAGGAAATTACTGTGAGGCATCAAGCCTTTGTTCCCTGTTGAGCATTGTGCTCCTTGGCAGTTCATTTAATGTGGCATAGAATACATAAAGGCATTAGAACTTACATAATCAACACTTTGGTTCAAATATACTAAGCAAGTTAGTTTCAGTATTTTTGGAGCACCTAGTTCACTTTGAAGTGTACATGCAAAATGATTTTGTCAAAAATTATGTTAAAATGAAACTGGAATGGGGGCGGAAAATGTCTAAAACTGAGAAATGCAACAGGCAAGTCTGTCAATTAATTGTGCATGGTCTGAGTTACTCAGGATATGCAGCCACAAAAAATTTTATGTATAAAGATCTTGAAGAAAATTGTAACTGACTGAACATGAATATTCAAATGTTTAGGAAAAGCATATTTAAGTGGAATTCTGTAATTTCTTTTAATTACAGCTATGACTGCTCAGAAATACTACCAGCCCTTAAAGTTTCCCTTTCCCTTTTGGGTATAATTGTTGATCTTTTCCCTATTAATGCCCTTTTATTATCTGATCAAATACCCTTTACATTATCTGTAGTTTCCTTCCTGCTGACCAGGCAGCCTTGCAAAGAGATGCAATCCAGAGGAAGCTCATCCTCCACCAAACTATTCCTGATTGTTAGGGGTGGATTTAGTCTTAAGCTGAGACTACAAACACTGTGAGTGGCCTTAATCAGGATCTTGGTGGCTGAAAAAATGCCATGGATTGGAGGTTCTGGATGTGTAGTTACATATTTCCTTTGCATGTGAATGATTTAGATTGCTTAAAATTAACAAATATGAATTAACTCTGAATAAATTTTTGGTTACAGTTGCCAGGCTATGAAAGAGGCATGCTTCTTTAGTTCCTGCAAACTCTGGTTTTGAGGTTTTTTTAATGCTTGACATGGAGATAATTATCTTTTGAGGTGAGCCCTTAAAACTTCATACTTCTCAATTTTAGCAATATTCCAGTGTTATCTGCTCCAAGGTAAAAATTACATTTATGTAGGTCTCTCCTTGAGAGAGATTTTTTTTTTTTCCCCATATTCTGCCCGTTAGGGCAATTTTATTTGTTTCAGAAGTCCATTCTTGAGGGCTTTTTCTTCTGAGGGCAAGAGGATAGCTTACAAAAACCAGAATTGGCTGAAGCTTCTTAGAAGTTTGCACCAATGTGAATGCTTATAGAATGGTTTTGATACTGGAAGGTTTAAAAAACCCTAAACCTATGAAAGGATGCTGCTCTGCTTAACTGCCCATAGTAATCACTTCACCCTTCAGCTGTATTGAATGCATTTAGCAAATGCGTGCCTGTCCTGTTCATATATAACAACTGCATTTGCACCCAGTGAATGTTGTAGCCAGTGACCTTCAACCCACGTCAGGTGTGGAGGTTTTGTATTCACTGTTGTGGGTCATCTTCCTAAAGAATATAAAGGCTGCGTATATGTTATAACAGGTCCTGATTGCTCTAAGAACCAGATGTAGGAATATTGTGGTGTTGATTGTATCAGCAGAGTTTTTTGTTTGATCTGTACTTTAATTAAAATTAAGGTGTTTGTTGCTAAAAAGTTTTTTCTTAAAACCTTTGCAGTTCTAGTGGACAAATTTAAAATGCTGATGATGCCTCTTCAATTATTCTCTCTAGCTTTTCCTCACATATTCTATAAAATTCTTTGGCCCCAGCCGGCCAAAGCAGTGAGGAATTGGATTCCTCGCTACTTTCAAATACATTCTTGAATCAAAGCTTCATTGCTGAAACTTTTCAGTAAGCCATAAAAGGTATTCTAGCTTTCACTTTATGAGATAATGTTTTACTTCAAAATAAGTAGGGCACTCTTTCCTCGCTTTTGTAAATCATTTTGTTACATGTAAGACTCTTGCCAAAGTAGAAAACAAGATTTTATTGTAAATGATTTGGCATTCAGAATTTGGACTGTGAACAAATTTTGGTACTGCTAGCACGATTCCTGCATCTTAGTGTAATGCAAATGAAGCCTTACCAAGTTTGGGGTTGAATTTCCTGGGTAAAATCTATGTTCTCCTCAAACTGTTCCTTGTTAGACAAAAGAAATGACAATGTTGAAGAGGTTAATGAAATTTTAAAAGTGCACCTGAGAAGTTATTATGTGGGCTGTGTACAGGAGTAATAATTGGTTTAGGAAATGTGGTAACTATTCCTCAGATTCAGATGCAACTTAAAACTGAAGTTTGGTCCGTGGGCTGTAGAAAAGTGGCTGATAACATGATGTGGGCTGTGGCTGGCTAAATACCTTTGTTGACTGTTTTCTGAAAGTTTCTAGTCAGTGGCTGGTGCCACCTCTGTCTGTGTGACAGAATCATGGCAGAGAGGTCAGTGCTTGTTCTTGAGAGGAAAATTCCATTAGCTGCTCTATGGTGGCTGAGATTAAAGCAGGAAATCCCAGCCCTTGGTATTCTGTATGTTCAATCACTTACCTACATCTAGCTCAATACTTGACATGACTGTATATAAGCATTGATAAGGTGATGAGACACAGATGCATAACTGAGCACTTAACAGACAGATTTCATATACATGTGCTATTCTATTTGATTTAAAGATGCTTTCAAATGCTTTTTTAATGGTGTTAAAGGATGAGTTGTGCTTCATGTTTAGTGGGACTTTAAAATCTCTTCTATTCAATTAAGTGATGTTATTGCAGTGCAGGCCTTGTATATATTAAGCTTGAATTTCATTTTTTCATTCAAGTGGGGATTTTAAATCTTAAACATTTTTTAGAGAATCTGTGCTATTTTCTCATGTTAAATCACTATATCTTTGGCACAAATTGAATTTTCTGATGAATTGCAAACAAAAAATAAATCGTAGGATGTCACTTTTTGCCTCATCCAGAATGAATTTCACAGTTGAATCAAATATATATTTAAAACTGTCTGTGTAATTCAAATAAATGCAGTCTTCTAGATGGGTTACATTTTGAAGGAATTTGATTATAGTTTATATTTTGATTATACAGGCTACCTGCACCCTACCTTAACATTAGTTTTTAGACTGTTTCTACATATGTATCTTGTTATTAACTAACTAACTGCAGAGCCCCCTTGTGTACAGCCTAAATTTTTGCCCAGGCTGGCACTTCAGCAAATGGGAGTCACTTGTTTCCCCTCTGTGTGTTGTGGTGGACCTGGTGAGCAGCCAAGCATCCACCCAGCCCCCAGCCCCCTCTCCTCGTCCATGGGATGGGGAAGAAAATGGAAGACAAGAAGACTCGTGGATTGAGACAGTGATGGTTTAGCAGGAAAAGTAAATGCTGCTCCTGCAAGCAAAGCACAAAGAGGATTTCATTCAGTACTGCCCATTGGCAGGCAGATGTCCAGGCACTTCCTGGAAAGCAAGGCCTTAGCACAGGTCATTGGAAAGATAAACATCATGACCATGAATGTCCCTGTTTCCTTCTCCTTTCCCTGAGCTTTTATTGCTGAGCACAATGGCATGTGGTATGAAATATTCCTTTGGTCAGTCTGGGTCAGCTGTCCTGGCTGTGTCTGTTCTCAACCTCCTGCCTGCCCCCAGGGGAAGAAGTGAGAGCTGTGCAGGCACTGTTAAGCAACAGCTGAAATGCTGGTGTGTTATGTTACCAACACTGTTTTAGGCACAAACTCAAAGCACAGCACCATGCAGGCTGCTATGAGGAAAGTTAACTCCATCCCAGCCTGACCCAGTTTGGTGTGATGAATGGTGTATGAGACTGTGTTAGGAAAAAATTAATCCTTCCTATTGAAGAGGACACTTTTTAAATGCCCATCTAGACCTGATGCAAAAAATTGTTCTATTACCTATAAGCAGCTTGAATTCAGCTGTTCTGTTGCTTGTCCTAACTCAGAGATGCAACACCAGAAACTTTTCTAAAACACTCGGTGTATGGATTGGTCCAGATGTCCTTTAGGTTACATAGGTGCATGCCACCTTTGGGCATTGCTGTTGGAGAGCTTCTACATCCTCTTCTGTGGTTCTTACTGCTAAAGGAACTGATGCAGGAGACCCAGAAAGTCTTTAAGGTACAGATATTTGGGTTCAGGGATTTGGTAATTCTTCAAGCAGCAAACCAGTACAACTGCTGCTACCAAAAGTGGCAGTCCCAGTACTTTGTTCACTGTCCTGTGCTGCTACATCTTTATGCTGGTATGATTGATTTGTGGACTGTATGGTGATCCACATAAAGGAGCTGATAAATCTCAGACTTAGCCAGTTATTTTTGCCAGATATATTCTTGCGCCATACATTTTTTCACCATGAGGTATGTAGCTGAGTATATATATATAGCAGGTTTGTTCAAGTTATAGATTTGCAATATTGAAAGGCACTTTTAAAAGCTTGTTAGTAATAGACAACCTAGACTATCTCCTGTTGGAAGGTGTGTCTGATTTCTGCCAGATGCTTGTCTAATCTGTTTGGAGGATACTTTTGTACATCCTGCAGACCATTATGCAGGCACTTTTCAGGTGTTTGTGGATTTTGAGGGCAGACTGAATGAACACATGCAGCTGGCGATCTTTTGTAACTTATGACTCTCTTCACATGAGCTCTGCCTTCTTTTGTAATTGTGCAGCTGCTCATCAGTAAGAGGCTTCCCACTTGCCAAGATCTGTTTAAATTTTGCAACCCTTAGAGCATCTTTGAGGTAGGTACAGTCTGGGACTTTATGTGTGGTCTCTGCATGGTCTTTGAGGCTATTACTAAATAGTACAGGAGTGAGGGTAGGTACCTGTGGCTCTCCCATTCTCTGCACCCTTCCACTTAACAGTGAAGCCACCCCTTTGTCCAATCTATTAGTTTCATCTGGACCTGGTTTCCTTATCTGTCTTGTGAGAATGCCAAATGCTTCACTACCATCAAGATGAATGACATATTGTTCTGCCTTGGTCCACAAGACCATCATAAGAGGAAATTAGATTTGCTTGACTCAATTTGTTCTCAGCAAATCCATCTTGACTGTTTAATCATCTGTTATCTTCTAGATCTTTACAAATAATATCAGTACTTCTTTTTTCTCAAACAAATGAAATTAGACTGGTCCATAATTCTTCAGCCCTTCCTCCTCCCCAATTTCTTCTTGAAAATGGATATAATTTTGGCCTTTTTCCAGTCTTTTGTCACTTGTCCATCCCCTGAGTTCTTAAAATAGTTATTGATGGCAGAGATTTAATGAGCCTATTCCATAAGCGTGGTTTCTATGCCAAGTCATTTGCTATGATCAGACTTACCCCAAGTATTAGCCAACATTGTTTCATGTTGTTAAAAGCTAACAGCTTATCTCTCTGCCTTTGCTATTAATTATGATAGAACCCTGGTCACAGTTGATTCTTTTAGCAAAGAATGATGTAAAGAAAAAGGCATGAAATACTTAGATAATTTTAAGTTTTTTCCATTTGTCCTTTCCCTGTGTTCAGTGGTGGTCTAATACTTCAATTCTTCTGGCTGTTGCTGTATATATAGAAAAAATTGCTTTTGATATCCTATACTAATTACTTTGAATTTTGTATCACAGCCTATGTCAATGCCTTAATGTGTTCTGCTGCCTGTATCTAGTAGCTTGGTGCTAGTTTTCATCTCCTGTAAGCTTCTCTTCTGAATGACAAACTAATGATGTCTGATGCTACTAGTAAAGTGTACTAGAAGACTACACTTTCTCTACAGTGAAACTGGATTCTGATTAAACTATTTTTTTCCTGAAGCAAGGAAATAATTGTCTTTTTGCTTTAGGTTTCATCCCCTTGGGGGTTGTAATAACTGAATTTATTGAAGTCCTCATTCCTGAAATTGTCAGTTTCTGCTTTCTTCTCAGAACCTTTTTTTGCTGAAGATAACAAACTCATTTTGTGTTCATTCTCACACAGTCCATCTTCTGCACAATATTTCACAGAATCATCTGGTTGGAAGAGACCTTTAAGATCATTGAGTCCAACCATTCACCCTGCACTGCCAGGGTCCCTAAACCATGTCCCTCAGCACCACATCTACACGTCTTTTAAACACTTCCAGGGGTGGGGACTCCCTGGGCAGCCTGTTGCAATGCTTAATGATCCTCTGCATAAAGAAATTTTTCCTAATATCAGCCTAAACCTCCCCTGGTGCAACTTGAGGCCATTTCCTCTCATCCTATTGCTTGTTATTTGGGAGAAGAAACCGACTCCCACCTCACTACAACCTTCTTTCAGGTAGTTGTAGAGAGCAATAAGGTCTACCCTGAGCTTCCTTTTCTCCAGGCTAAAACAATCCCAGTTCCCTCAGCCACTCCTCAGAAGACTTGTGCTCTAGACCCTTCACCAGCTTTGTTAACCCAGTTCCTCTCTGGACTCAAACCAAATCTACCAGAGCCTCTCCTTTCATTGTTTTGTTCTAAATGCCAGATAAAAATTTATCATTTGTATATCCAGATCTTCCAAGCCAGTCTATCATTTGGTATATATCCTTTCCCAACACCCATGGTTGATTAAAATCCCCTTAGTACTACCAGAACTTGGGATGGTTTTGCTGGCTGCTTGAAAACCAGTGCTTCCCATATCTTCATGGCTTAATTTTTAAGAATACATTCTCATCACAGATTTTTCAGCAGGCCTGTATCACTCAAAGAAATGGACTTTGGAGTTGGTGTGTGTATCCTTGATAATCTGGGAACAGATTGTACATCTTTCTTGTTGAAAAAGTTCCTTTGGCTAGTCCACTTGTCAATAATTTCACAAAGTCTTTGCTTTACCAAGTAAATTGTGATTTGGTTAGGTATTGAGATTTCTATTGTCAACATCTCTTGCATTAATAAAATCGTATCTGTTCTCTTCCTTGCCTTTTTGACTTTACACTGAATAATGTTGTTCTTTTCAGTTATAGATCCTTGTGAAGTCCGTCTTTCTTTATGCTTTTTTCATACTTTTTCATAGCTTAATTTCTTTCCCAGATCTGCCACATGATGAAAGTTGTTCTTCCTGCTGTAGCACACCTGTAGACAAAGACTTGGTGGTGATCTGGGAGATCCAGAGGTAAATTCAGATTATTTATCGGTGTGTACTAGCTACTCTGCACTATGATTTTCATCCTCCTGTTAAAATCACATGGGAAATCTTAAGGTTGCTAGTATATGTTATCAAGCTGTGCTAAACGTTGCAAATCGTTTTAAGGAAACCTGCTGAAATGGACAGTCAGTATCTCTAAGGGTGAAAAGAGACTTAAACACTGAAAACATCTCACAGACCTGCTTTGGATTTAAATTTCCACTTGAGAATTCTACGATTTTTTAAGCTTAAAAAGTGCATAGCTTATGATTTCAGACAACGGTGACTCCATTCTCTTTCACGAGGAGAAGAGATTTCTGAATTCTGATTCTAGGTAATAAAATGCCTTTTCGAAAGAAAAATAAGCTTATATCTTTATTTCTTACTATCAACATCAACTCCCTTTCCTAAAGGGACAAAGATTGCTGTGTGGCACCCTGACATACATCTAGAACAGCTGCTTCAATGAACTTCGAACCTTTTGGCCAGCAATTATAAGTGTTCACTTATGTATACAGTACTGTGAACTACAAAAAAACCTAGTTAAGCTCTTAACAAAATCTGTAGTTTAGCCGTGTTCTCAGAGCCAGATCTGTTGTACTGTAGCTAGAACAAAGGAGAAATAAACATTTCCAGTCCATAAATATATGTTTTTTGATCTGCTACTTATATGGGAAAGTCCACCTACCAAATAGAAGTTGCAAAAGAACTTCTTCTCCAGGGAGAAGCAATCTCTCTGTGCGATTCATGGGCAGGCAGCATGGTTCTAATACTTGAATTTTAGTCTTCCC
The DNA here is from genome assembly GCA_009769605.1 of Bucorvus abyssinicus. Lineage (NCBI taxonomy): Eukaryota > Metazoa > Chordata > Aves > Bucerotiformes > Bucorvidae > Bucorvus > Bucorvus abyssinicus. The sequence continues at coordinate 39,587,527 of CM020025.1, forward strand.
TGCATTCTACAAGTACCTGCTGACATAATGAACCTTGGTTTGTTTTGCAATCATGAGTCCTCTTGAAGAGGTTATAAGAGACAGAAAACCTTTGCCATGCTCTAGCACAGAGCTGTGATAGATAGCAAGGCTATGGGGTAGCAGTCATTGATTTGTGTGATGTCACAGCTGCAGAGTTAGCATCTAACAGTAGATAAAATCATGCTCTGTCATGATGGAAGAAGAAAAGCCTGCTCAGTAGAGCTAGGTTTCGTCACTGGAGCATTCAAAGAGTGCTAAGCAGTCTTGCTCTCATGAACTGTTCAGCTGCAGGAACTGTGTCTAGGTATCTCAGGCATAGCCGGTAGGAATATCAAAGTTCAAAGACCCTGACGTGCTTCCCATTATTAAAAATAATGAATAAACATGACAGAGAATATCTCTTGATAACTTAGGATATGAAACTGAACTGTTGCATGTAGACATGCTTTCCCCTAAGTGGAAAATGAAGTAAAACTTAATGGGTTAGAGTAATGAAAATGGTTGATTGGCATTACAGGAGCAGGGAGAGGAACCAAGGATTACCACAATCCTATTGTCAAGCAGAAAAAAGGATCCTTATTACTTCTCACACATGGCAAACTCTGGAAAAGTGAAGCTCAGAGGGTTTGCTTCAAGCCTCCCACCAGTTCTGAGGCAGCTGTGAACCTATCCCAGTCCTGAACATTGAGCATGACCATCCATTTTAAGAAGGGCGGTCATCTGATTGGCAATGGCCCGCTTAGACTGGAAGCTTTTGCTGTTTTTGTTAGTTGTGATAAATGGTAAAATTCTGTGAAACTACTTAGGAGCTATGAAATGGTCTCAAATCTTCTGTTCTGCTTCTGTGTTGGGGTATCTTTTTAACAGCAAAATAAATTCCCTGATGATGCAGGTATGTAAAGGCTAGTTAGAAGATGCTGAGTCTAGCAAGGCTAAAGGAATGGAGGTTGTAAAGGGAGGTTATCCGCAGCTGAGAGTTAGACGTGACATGAAGCTTAGTACTATGAGTGATATCTCCTGCTGCTTGCCTTGTATAGCTCCCTGCTCAGTGTCCCTGCTTCAGTGGACCTGATTTTAACTTTTCCCTCTCAGTCTGTGTGATCTGCATGTACCAAGCTAAGGCCACGTGACGCCAGCTATTGCATTCATGCAGGATGGCCCTATTTGGGGACACTGTAGGGCGAGTCACAGATGGTGCTTTCCAAGGGGAAGCAGTGACCATTCCCCCTACCTGGTGTGTTGGAACAGAGAAAACTGCGTATATATTTCAATGAAAGTTACTGAAATAGTGGTCCCAATTCAGATGTGCTGTTCAGCTCTCCACTCTGTAAAGTAACCTATTATTCAAAGTAGGTCATGGAGAAGTTTTGAAAAATGGGAGAAGTGGGGAGGAAAATTAGAGTAAGTGACAACGGTAGGTGTCAAAATGAGTGTTTGGAGTGCTAGTGTGAGAGAAATTAAAAATCCTAAAACAATTTTCTAAGTAGATTTGAGAGACGGAGACAGTACCTTAACACTGCAGTCAAGTTATTGTTTCAGCAGTTGCCTTCTGCTCACTTAAGATTTCTAATAGTAGTCTGAAATTGAGTAGTAAACAAATACTTAAAGTAAGTCTTTACCCCGGAGACATGAGTATTTCAGACAAGTGAAGCTGTCATATATGTATAAAAACCCTCCAGGATCTGAATGTGATTGTTTTACCTTAATAGGTGATTAATTGCTTTACTGACGTTGTGGTTAGAAGAGTCTTGTAATCTGAGTCTGGCCCTTCCACAGCTCAGTCAGAGCCCACAGCCATTGCTGCCTCCATTGAAAAGCTTTCTCCAGTTCAGCATTCTCTTTCAGTGGAAGTACTCTCTGCATGTCGCCTATCACACATCAACCTATAAGGTATGTTAAGTCTTTTGGTACAAGATGAAATTTCTATCCCGTAATACATCATCTACGAAACAGCCTACGATTTTCAAAGCAGTACTCTGTGAGAGATGAGTTTCCACATCACAGAATTTCTCACATCACAATCTCTGCACAACTTTTCTGTGCAGAAACTCAGCCCCTGCTGTGCTACGGCGCGCTGTCCCCATGCCCCCCCCCGGGCGCTGTCCCTGCACGCCTGGGCCTATTCCCCTCAGGGCCAGCCAGAGCTACAGAGGCCCCGCTGGCCCCGGGGCTGTAAGCCCTTCCCTGCCCTGTTGTCCACCCTGGGGAGGGAGAGGGCAGTCTAGTTTGGCTTCCCGGGTTGGGTTCAAAGCGGTGTTTCCCCGACCGAGGCAGGTGGCCGGGCCGGGTGACCGCCGCTGCCCGAGCCGGGCTGTGTCCCGCTGCGGGTCTGAGGCGGGCAGCGGTGTGAGGGGAAGGCGAAAGCGACGCCCTAATGCAGCTCCGTGGGCGGGTGGGGGCAGCCTCCCCGCAGGGGGGCCTCCGGGGTTGTGGTCTGCACAGTTCACCTGGGGAGCCCGCCGCCCTCTTGCCCCTCGGGGGCTCCCGCTGGGGTGGGAGCAGCAAGGCTGGGCAGCGCCCGGCGGCGACGCCGCTACCCGTCCCGTCCCGCCCCGGCGGCGCTGGCGATGCGCGGCGGCAGCTGAGGTAAGCGGGGACCGTGGGCGTCGATGTGCCGGCGGCTCTCGTCACCCGGAGACGGGTCTCCCCTAATCGGGTGTCCATCAGTCTCCGCGGGGACGTATAAAAGGAGCCGCCGCGGGGCGATGCGGACAGAGCGCGGCACTGCCCCCCCGCCCGTCCGGCCGGCCCGATGCAGCCCGCCATGATGATGTTCTCCAGTAAGTACTGGGCGCGGAGGGGCTTCTCGCTGGACTCGGCCCTGCCGGAGGAGCGGCCCGCCGTCGGCAGCCTCACCGTAAGTGGCGGGGCTGGGAGCAGGGCTTCTGCGCCGGGCCCACCCCCGGCGGCAGTGGCGACGGGGACCGCGGTGGGCGCAAGAAGGGGAGCCGCTGGGTCAGGGGAGCCGAGAGGTCGGTTTCAGCCGGCCAGTTCGGGGTGCCCGGTGCCAGGGAGCCTCCCCCCTTAACTTTAAGGTCAGGTGAATAGTTTTTCAGCAGTTGCAGGGGCCGATGAAAATAATTTCGCTGTCTACATCATTCTCATTCAAAACGCTGCCTTAAAAGTGTCTTTAAATAATTGTAAAAGTTCCATTAGAATTACAAGACTAACTGTGGAGATGAACTGTGTTGCTAGTGGAATAGTATAAAAGCGTTGGGGTCCAGTTCAGGCGGTTTTAAGTGCTTTGATTAGCCCCGGGTACTCTGCGTGTCACCAGAATCTGCCTTTTCCAGGCGCACGTAAACCTTGCAGCACGGTGTGTAAAACATCGTTGGTAATACGCACATCGCGTGCACTTGCACTGCGCTGGTGCCTATGGCATTTTTGTTGCTGAGCTGCTGGCTCTGAGGTGTCCAGGCTAGCAGGGGGGTCAGAACATGCGGGAGCATCGTGCAGGGGATCTGCAGTTGAAAACCCTGTCAGGAGGCAGAAACAGTTCTTTGTAAGATGGTGCAACAGGTGCTTGGGTGGTTTCAAGCACAGGATAAACTGTGTGCTTACAGGGAAATGTGTTTGAGTGGGTGTACTTTAATAAGAGAAGAATATTAATAGGTGCTAATAATGTAATCTGCTCTGAATATGTGAAATATTTAGGATTGTGAAGACTTCGTCTTCTGTGAAATTTTGCCACACATGAAGATTCAGATCTCTTGAGTAGAACCAACAGAATGCACCAGTTTGTACCAGTTCTGAACTAGCCTGTTGTCTTTATAGTAAAATGTGAAATAGCCCTACTTGTACATACTTCGCTTCTATTGGAAATACTGAATTAAGTGGGATAAATTTGTTTTAATGTCTTTATATCTGAGTTACGTGCTTCACTGAGTTTTGCTATAGTTGAATTTTATTCCTGAGTACTTGCGCTTGCTCCAGATGATTCATTTTTGTTAAGACAGTTGATCTGCTAGTAATTTTTTAATTATGAAGTGTACTAATGAGCATGGCTGATAAGATTTGAGGTCTTGCAGTATCACAACCTGTTTTACTGGGCTTGTGACAAATAGGTATTCTCGTTCTTATACGCTTGAAAGCGTCTTTCAGTCATCACTTCAGATAATGCTCACTTGAGAGTATTAGGGAACCTGTGACAGTCTTGGAGGGTGCCAAGTGCACTCATTTCCCAGAGGAATTGACTGTATTGAGATTCTCAGACACTCAGTTGATTACATGATCCTCGGGACATAGCTTCCAGAAAGCAACACACAGTGAAAAATCACAGATGCTGTAAAAATAGTACCTTTGTCACTTTATGTGGAGGTTGTGTGATTGACATATGTGAAAAGGACTCAGCCAAATCCTTAATGTTATTGAACTCAAAACAAAACTCGTCTTCCCATAAACAATCTCTGAGCAAACCTCCTACTAAGCAGAATCATATAAGCTCAACTACTGAAAAATAAACATTTTCGAAACCCTTCCTATATCATTCTACAAACATACCTGCTTTTCCAGGTTGTTTCTGTGTTGACTAATAAATGATGAGAAAAGACCACAGAGACTTTTTAGCATGCCCAGTAACTAATTTAAGTGTGACTGGTTTAACCTGTGCCATTTAAAGAGTGGCTTTTGGTAAGGTTATGCATTTTACCTGCTCTCTTTTTAATTCAATGCATTCTTGTACCTTAAAAAAAATACAACAAACATCTCAGAAGATCCAGTAGGAGCTGGCTTGAGAGCTGTGGGCTCGCTGTTCAGTCGCGAGAGATATTTCAGTGTGTACTAGGATCGGATTAAAAAAATAAACCTCTTTGATGTGAACCATGTGGATACATTAAGATGGATGTGATGCAAATACCTTGTCACTGTCAGCGCTATCCATTTTTAATAAAACCATTTTATATAGTCTGGTTTGAAAAGGAATTTTTTGCTAGGTCACAAAGTACTTGATAAAATCTTGTAAAATCTTCTGGAAGCACAGGAACACCCTTTGCTAAAGTCTGTGATTGCAGATCAACAGACATTACACCTGTGAGGAAAAAATGAGAATAGAGCTTTAACTTGACTTTCGTCTCTAACAGCTGCCTTTGACCTGTGATTCTTGTTTCAAGTAAATGCATTACATTTTAAATCAAGTCTAGATGAGTTCCATTGTGCTGTTCTCTAACAAAAAATTCTCTTTGCATAAAAAGACTTATTTTTGGGAAATGCTATTTGCATCTGAGATGAAGCTCTTCTTTATGCATTTGTAGCTAAACAGATCGAGTTCTGGGAAGAATGAGGAAAAGAAAGGGAATAAGGGAAATGGGAAAGGTGAATCTGTTTCTGAAGGTGGAAAGACAGCTGTGGTGTTTTCCTTGAAGAATGAAGTCGGTGGACTGGTGAAAGCTCTCCGACTCTTCCAGGTAAAGTTTACAAATCATTTCGCTGACTGGTCTGAGGAAGGCTACTGAGGTCAGGTTTTTTGCTGGTGTAAATCTAACGGACTGTGGCGGAAGGAATGGAGTGCAGTTACACTCTGCAGAATTGAGTAAAAGTAACTTAAAATTGTATGGGCCATTCAACAAAGCATTTTGGGCTCTTGAAGGGTTTTCTGGAATCAAGTTTAACAGTGATGCTGATGTTCACACCATTTGCTTTAGATTTCCGATGTGTGATTCTCAACACTGTAAATGAGATTTGAGTTGTCTGTGCAGGCCGTGGTGAAAGGAGGCACTTTCATCAGAGAGCAGTTCAGAATCTAAATTACATACAATCAGGTGGTGGTGACAGCCTTGCTGCAGGACAATGGTCACGAAGTTAAATGCACCTTTAAGTGCTTGCAGGATCAGGGCTTTATATGTCTTAACTAGAACGTAAATTGTGAAGTATTGGTTCCCATATAGATCCCTGTGCAATCAGTGGTTTTCAGTCTGACTGCTGGTACTGCACATCGTCTGCTTGCCTTAATAAACTGAAGAGGGCTTGGAGGCATGTCTGAGAATAGTTAAAGCAAAGCGGCATGATAAAAGTCTTAGGTTGTTCAGAATGTGCAGTGCAGTGAAGAGAAAGTTAGGAGGCGGCTTGGAGCCTGCCTCTAAGGCCAAACTGTTGGAGGGGTTTAAGTGTGGGAGCGCTGGGCAATACCAATCCTACCTTACAGGAGCTGGCTCTGGGAGCAGATTCCCAAGGCTGATGTAGATACTTAGATTCCTCAGTCAAGGAAAAGATGGTGAGTTAGACCCACGGGAGGGAGGCTGCCAGGAAGGAGGGTGTTCTACAGAGAGAGGGGAAGCCTAAGTGAGCTAATAGGAGTTGAAGAAGGAATGATATTTTCAATGCAGCTTCTATCCAAGGGTTAAGTGTCTAACTGCAGCTCTGGCTTAAATGCTTGAATGGGTTCATACCTGAAATCCTGGATTTACAGATCAACTCCTTCTTAGGAACAGGGATATAATTCACTCTGGTCTCTTAGAACATGGCTGGAAGATGTTACAGAGATACCACTCCTGTTCATGCAGTCACTTAACAATTTGATGACCATGAGGGGCAGCACAGGGTTTTGTTCTCTACTCAACCTAGGGTAGATGAGAGTGAATTTGTTAGGTGAATGGGTTAGCTAAGAAGATACGCCATATGCATACCTTACAGGGCACGGCAGTTAGAGAATTATGTATGTATATTCAGAGGTGTAACAGCAGAGACTGCTGGTGGGCCGTACCAGAGGGGACCTTGATCTGAAATGGACATTTATGTATTCAGTAGGCAAGTGGCAGTGCAAGCATGGAGTTCTCCCCATTTGGAAGTAAAATCGTGTTTTATTGGCTTCACTGAGTAAGAGAAAAGATAGTTTCTGTCTGCAAAAATGGAAAAATCAGAGTCAATAGAAGTACTGGTTGAAAGCAGTGATCTAGTCCAACCTCCTGTTTTGAAGCAAGGCTATCACAACACTAGATTAGGTCAGCCATAACACATTATGGTTATCTGTCATTGTATGACACCCTTGGCAGACTGGTAGTTGTGGTGGGAGAGATACCCTATAGGAAAGTTTTCCTGGTAGAAGTTTTTACACTCTCATGTTTGTCACATCATTTAGTTTTGATGGGGACATGGCAAGAGAGAATAGACTGAGAATAAATTAAATTAGATTTTAATTTTATTACAATTTTATTACTATTAACACTTCAGGTTATTGATAATTACTGCAAGAAACATAGATAAGGACTGATATACAGTTATCCTCACAAAAATATTATTTTCCTCACGTGTTCCTAAGAGATTTTTTTTTCTTCAGTATTTATTAAGCGTCACTAATGAACTGTGTAAATACAAAGTGAAGTAATTTAAATGAAAACACCTTTTAATAACTGGGAAAAAATTTTCCTGAGTAATATGCCATCAGTATTGCCCTTCTAGCTGGTTTGTCTGTATTTCATCCATTATTTCATCTTTCCACAGGAAAAACACGTGAGTATGGTTCATATTGAATCACGAAAATCAAAGAGAAGAAATTCGGAGGTGGAAATTTTTGTGGACTGTGACTGCAGTAAGAAAGAATTTAATGAACTGATCCAGCTGCTCAAGTTTCAAACTAATATCGTATCTCTCAATCCACCAGAAAACATCTGGACTGATGAAGAAGGCAAGGCTGCTTTTGTATCCCTTGATCTAGATGCTGACAAACAGTTTTGTGCGGGTATCTCCATAGTCTTACGCTCCAGTACATTCAACTCACATTCTGTCTTCTACAGATCTCGACTGTGTCCCTTGGTTCCCCAGGAAGATATCTGAATTAGACAAATGCTCACAGAGAGTTTTGATGTATGGATCTGAGCTGGATGCAGATCACCCTGTAAGTGTAACATGAAATTGTCTTGTAGATAATTTGTTCAGGTTATTCACCAGTCACCTAAAAAACCCATTGACTGCTGGTGCTAAGTACTTCTTTGAGCATATGGTTTTCAGAAGGTGGGGGTTTAGTTCTCTGCAGTAGTTTCAGTAAATTAATTTTCCTGTTATGTAGTAGGACACCCAAAAAGGAGGTCCTCCAGAAAACTTACTCACTATTTAACAACTGTGTCCCCTTTTGTACTGCTTTTGGGTTTTGTTTTTTTTTTTAATTAACTAGTTGATAGAAAGGTTTCAAACTCTGAAGAGTTTAGATCAGTGAGACCTTCAATTCTGCTACAGGTAAGAATTTGATATTAACCTAGGTGTCAGAGAAGAAAGAATTATGAAGGAAGACTTCCTTGGACGCTCAGGAGATAATTGCAAAATAAAACAGAGCAACACGTTCCTGTTCCTGCATGAATGCAGCAAAGGACAAGGTGCCTCGCATTGTTTCCTGACCTTGGTGATAGGATACAGGCCTGCATTTCACACAAGCTGTATCAGCAGTAGTGCCAAATGCTCAGTGCAAAAGGCAGAAAAATAGATTTTTTTAGTTGTTTTATTTCTTTTGGCTGATGTCATAAATGCTTAACCTCTGAGTCTTTAGATGGCAGCTGATTGCAAGCATTTGTGTTATAGCATTTTCACTTGTTGTAATTCCAAGCTTCTACCTTTCAGTGACTTGACTGGAAGATACTTGTGCTAACTAGTTGTACTCATTTCTAAAGTAGCCCAAATTAAACTGGTTTTGTAGGAAACTTCTAGCTGAAAGGAGGTAGGTGATGAACTAAGATACCTGATCGTAAGATTGTCTTGTAACAGAATCAGAAACTTTTAACTCTAGATGATAGTCTCCTTTGTTTTTTGTCACACATTTTTGTCAGTATTGTGCAAGATGATGAAAAAAGGCCCTGAAGAATTTCTAAGTGACAGCAGAAAGATCAGTTTGGTGTAGGGGACTTACTAGCGATGCATCTGTATACTGTGCTACTGTGGTGCCTGTGTGGACTCCTCTCTAGTGACAGCTGGCTGAGGATTGGCAGGTACTCCTGGTGGCCCTGGGCTTGAGGCTCTATGTCAGTGCAGAAATAGCACTCAGATAGCTGCCTTCTGTCCTGTGTGCTCCACAGCTCCTACAGTGGCCATGCTGTGGTGGGAGCTCAGGCACAGACTTTCACGCCGGTGCACGCAGGCAAAGACATCATCATGATGTCCCCTGGCAGCCCCACTTCCTTGTCTCTGGTGTCACCTGCGTGCATATAAGCCACAATAATCATCATCACCTCTCTTGGTTCCCAGCCATCTCTACCATGTGTGAGCCCTTCCCACCTGTGGGTTCACAGTTGGGAAGCACATTCCTGGATCCTGGTTTCTGCCATGTACTTTTTGATGACGAACTAGGATTTACCTCACATTTTCTCAGAATGGAAAGGTCTGTTGGTTTCATTCAACCATTAACAGTAATTTGGTTTGAACAGCTCATTCTAGCCTTGAGTTGATGACTGTGATGGGCCATTTGATACTGTTTTATGCTCTGAGCTGGTGCCTTCATTAAATACTTGAGTGCTCTGCTGAAAATCTGCCTTCAGTTTTACAGACAATGAAAAAAAGATATTTGCATTATAGGAATATATATTTTACACTTGAGGGAACTCTTATAAACATAATTCACACACCATTTGTTAGTCTATGCAGCATGCTGGGTATTAGAGATGGGGGTAAAAAACTGTAAAATCTGTGACTGGCCTTTCCAAGGCCACTTCTGGTGCCTGCCCTCATCTGTAGCAGTGGCATGTAGGTGCCAGAGGACCAAAGAGAATTACCCTATTACAGAACCAGTATAGCACCACTTCAGCAGCATAGCCCTAACCCACTTCATATGGGCTAATGGTTTCAGTCTCAGTTTCACTAGCTGTGACGGGCTTTTAAATCCCCTGTGCTGTCTTCCATCACTTTTCAACTCTTGAAGGGTCTGCAGCTGAGTAACTCAGCACTTATGTCAAAAGGTATTAAGCAGACAAGGAGGCTCCCCTAGATTACAACAACTTTTTGCCAGTCAAAAAGCTTTTCTGTGTAGGAGTAGAGATTTGAAGGTTTACTGCAGTCCTCTGACATCCTCTCTTACTTTGCACCAGCAGCTCAGCTTTGGTTATGGGGCAGTAAAATGCTTTCTGAGTTTTCTGGAAGCTCATACAAATACTTCCAATCAAACAATATTATCTTTTCATTCCCTTTAGTGATTTGAGTTTGTGTATGTGAGCAATAAGGGAAAAATGCATTTTACTTTTCAGCTCTGACCAGGGGAAACTTAATTGTACTCTCTGGGTTACTAACTGGGAAACTTAGATAACTTTCTACCCTTTTTCATCTTCAAGAGGTTGGCAGTTCTGCCTTGAGAATAGATGACTCTTTTTGTGGTCCAAAACCTGAAGTATGGAATACTTTTATAGGTACAGAAGAGTTTTTGTTTTAGGTTTGAATAGCTCAAAGGGCTGTAACTGGCTGGTGTGTATGTATTATGCAACTGGTTTGCACTTAATGTGGAAAAGATATGAGCCTACCGTAGGCCATTTGGTAGGGACCTTCTTCTGTAACTCAAATTGAGCAATATGCATATTTGCTGCTGGAGGCTAATGGTTCAGTCCTTAATGTGTTGGTTAAGATGGCAGCTGCTGAAGTAGCATGTTCAAAATGAGTTGTGTATGAACTCTGGGCGCTTCGTTCTTCTAGTTAAGAAAGATGTATGGAGGGTAGGTAAATTATTCTGCCTTGTGCCTGCATGTAGGTCTCCACTCAGATTAATTTTCCTTAAGTGAGACAAAATGACAAGGAAAAAGTTTCCCTTTTTCAAGATCTTGGATGAATGACTATACCTATGCACAAACCTTGAAAAAACTCCTGTGGGACTTTGATGGGGGAAAAAGTGAAGAAATCTTTATCTTCTCTTGCCGACCAGTAGATGTTGTTAATCAAAATACAATATAATTAGGTACTAAATAAACACTTTAATGATTTATTTTATAATTCTTACAGCTGATTTTCTGTCCTTATTGCAATTTACTCTCTTCTTCCTTGCTTAAGGGATTTAAAGACAACGTCTATCGACAGAGAAGAAAGTACTTCGTGGATGTTGCCATGAGCTATAAATAGTAAGTACTGGCATAATTCTTCCCGGTGCTGCTGACTAGTTAGAATTCATGCTCTACTTAATTCTGTAGGATGAAGTTTAATGATAGACAAAGCCATCCTTTAAACTTTGACTAGTTCAGTGTAAGCTATAAGTGACAAACCTGATGCTTGAAATCCCGTTGAAGTTTTGGTGCAGATAAGGGCAAATAAAGCATTTGAAAGGTAAATGCTATCTCTTCAGCATTTTTTTTAATTGCTGCTTAAACTTAAGAAACTCTTACAAATGCTGGCATGTCTTAATGACAAACTGATGCGCTGCTGAATCGCTCATATCTAGCATCCGTATGTAGTTGGATGAACTCACTAAAACCCAAACTTATTATTTTCTTTTCATGCTCTTACTATACTGGACACTGCAAAATGCCATTTATCAATTTTGCTAGCACAGCTCTAAATTTCTCGGAATTCTGTCAGTGGATTTCTCTGCAGTTTGTGGAGCTGGTGTCTGCGCACAAATACACTGCACGTGTTTTCTCATTTTGAATTTTTTTTCCATGTCAAGTCAGTGTTTTTCATTTACTGTCCCGGAAAGTTAGGAAACTTTCTGTGCTACCTAAAAATACCTACTGTGTTGCAATTTTTTTGTCACAGAAGTGTTCAACTAATTCTAACCATACTCTAGGTTTTATTTGCAACAGACCTAAGCCCTCATTCTAAAGGAAAAGAACATACTAATTTCATGTTCTTTTCCATTTTACCACACCTCTTCAGGTTTTCCATTTTTCTTCTCTGAGATTTCTACCTATGTTGTTTAAAGATTATAAAACACAACAATTTTTCTCCCTTCTTAGAAGGTACAACCTGTCAGGAAGCAATTTCAACATAGATTTTTGAAGATTTTTCAATTTTTTTTTTAATTGTTATTAATATAAGCTAGCATATGGGCTGCAGAAGGCTGGGGTGACAGGAGGATTAACTTTGCTTTGTGACCATATAATCCTGATTATATTTCTCCTTTCCTTTTGTCCCATTCTTGTTGTTAAGCTGTTACCAATCTAATAAATGTGTCAGTGCTAGTTAGTGTGAGTTCCCCTTTTTTCTGCCAATGGATTATTTATTTAGCTGGGTGCTCATGACATTCATCCAGCACAGTGAGCTGCTGCCTGCTGGGGGCAGGGTGATGGTTGGTAGAGAAGCTTCCTAGGCTGACCAGGTAAGTCCTAAGTTTAGCCAGCTTTCAAATGTAAATTGAGACAGTTGTTTTGATTGTTTGTTTTCAGCTGCTTGATTTGTTATATTATTCTCCATCTAATGCTTGTGGTGCTTCTCACCTAGCACTTAATTGCAGTGTGAAATGTCAAGCAGGTGCCTGTGAACAAGGGCAGACTTGTGTGCTCCTAGAGCTCTTTTAGCAAGTCAGATAGTACTCCATTTACCCATGGTGGTAGCAGCAGTGCCGTGCATTTCACAGCTGCCAGTTGCTGGAAATAGCTTCTTTCCTTCTCCCTCTCAGCTGCCTAAGTGCTGGAAAGATCATGCAGCTGGCTCACTAAGCAGTAGTTGGTCTTCTGCTACAAAGGTTTCTTTTTTCCCACCTTGAAACCAGTGAGAAACATCTTTTCACAAAAATGACGTAGTGTAATCCTGCATATTCACAGAAAAACAGATAAAGAAAAGGAAAAATCTTTTCCTTCTTTAAATTTTGAAGACTCAAGAACCATTTCTGCAGGCACATTATGAAAATGAAAACAACCCAAACCAGAGGTTATTTGGGGGCTGGATCTTGTACTTCAGTGAAATTGCTCAGAAGTAGTCCTTCATCCCACTGATCTTTTCAAACCTTTAAAAGATTTCAAACCCTTCCTAGTATTACAAGCAGAAGGAAAACAAGATACTTCAAATATTTTTAGCCAGGGACCACAAAATGACTGGGAGGCCAGTGCTTAGGGCAGTTACCTAAAATGTGGCAAAATTGTGTTCATACTTCTCAGGTCTCCTGCAGTGGTTAGCTTAACCTCAGGGATGTGCCATATATGCTGGGCTGTGTCTCTGGATATGCCTGTAGAGACAGCCCAGGGAGGCATTTACCCTCAGCATCCTGCAGCCACGCTGAGGAAAAGCAGATCAGCTCAGGGAGGGCTCCATGCTGCTACAGCTAAGAAGTTTCTGCTACCCATGCTGGAGAACTCAGGATTAATCCTAATATAGGTGTTCCAACACTGCATTGCAGTCTCATCAAACTCTCTTCTGTGGTCTAATGACTATTTACTTATTTATACAAAAAGAACAGCTTTGTTGTAAGAACTGCTTCCCTTAGGGATAAATTCAGAGCATTGTCTTGAACCTCTCAGTGCCTTCCAGGTAAGTGATTGTCCTGTCACTTACTGAGGCTTGATGCATTTCTACTTTTCATTTTCCAGTGTAAAAAAACTCCCATATTTGTTTCCTTAAAAACTAACAAAGAGATTTGGCTGCAAAGAATTGGCTGCAAGGAATTGTTCTGTAAAAAAAAAAATTGTTGAGTTGAAAATCTCGGATCAGCATTTCTTTTATGAATTGGTGCTGTGCTGTAGTGGTAGATGCTCTGCTTTGCTTGAACATAAACAGGCCTCTGTAGTGGAGAGAGAAAGAAAACCACTAAGTAGTGAACTTGGAGGAGCAGATATTTGCTGGTGCTGGGTGTTGAAGGGAAAGCTAAGTTAATAGAGAACAGCAGTAAAGATCAGCTGTATGAAATAAATGGACCAAAAAAAAAAAAATTCCTCCCTCTTTCACTTAATTTCTATCCTAAAGATAGTGAAAATGTGTTAATCTTGCTAATTAATCTCTTGAGACTGATTAAGGATTGAAAAAGTATTAAGAAAATTAAATCTGAAAGAAAAATATGATGTTTAAGAGGGAATTCATGATATGAGTTGATAGCTCATGACCATGGCAAAATGAAAAGACCTTATTTTAATAAGGGGAACTCAGAATTCAGGATAGGTTAGCTTGTAGAGTCATCTTACTCAGCCACAAGAGAACTGGCTACACAGGCTGGCCATTTCTGTAATTTATTGAAATGTTTGAGTGCAAGTGGGTCTTGCTTGTTGAAATAAGAGGGTGAGAAAAATGAGATTTTTGCAGAGCTGAGTGAGAAAGGCATAGGTCCTCCCTCAAGTCTGGCTGCCTTGATCATCTCTATAAAGAAAGCAGTATCATGATCAGCTGGAAATAAGATCAGCTCTCCTAGGCATAGATCCTATTAAGGAATTAATGTTCAGTGAACCATACTTCTGTGCTAACGAATTAATTGAAACAATAACTAAGTTATAAACCTTTTAGTGAACAGTGACCAAGCTTCAGATCTTTGATTGTGTTTATACCTCTCTAGTGAAATGCCAAATAGAAACCTGAGTTTTTCCTCTTTGCTGGGCCAGTGCTGACCTATACTGACAGTATCCGTAGTAGAGGCGAGGTGTGAGGAAAAGGGATGAGGCTACTGCACAGGTCGGGTGGAGCAGCAAACTGCTGGTATCTGTCAAGGTACAGTACAATTTAGAATAACTGTGTTATGCTTTCTATGAGCTGGTAGGCAGCTTAAGGCTGATAAAGTGTAAAGGTGAAGACAGATACTGTACCTGAAGGACTGACTCCTACTGCAGAATGGGCACGGACCCCAAGAAGCTTCTGTTGATAAGAAATGCTTCGTTAAATGTGCTGCAATTCTTGTCGTGTCTGCAGAAGAGTGCCTGAAGGGGATCTAGTGCATGTATTGGATGTTCAGTGAGTCCTTAACAAGTGTCTCATACAGAGTAGCCTTTGACTGACAGATAAGTGCCATGGATCAAAATCCTTTGATATAGTGAAAGACAAGGGGATGAAATGGTAAGTTTTCAATAAGATGAGGGGGCAACCATGATGAATGTAGGGCAGATGATCCTCTCTTGTGCCTGTAGGGACTGCACAGTAGCAGTTGCATGTGGCATGAGGGCTCATTCCTTGTTACCTCATACGGTGGAGAGGATGGTGAATCTGGCAACAACCGAGATGGAGAGCCAACCCCCAGCAAAAGCCCAGCACTGCAATTCTCCTGATGCAATGGGATTCTCCATGCCCAATAGGCCCATTCAGCTGCTGTCTGCAGTACTGGGCTGGGAGTGCCAGAGATAGTAACTGATGAAGTGGAAGATGATCCTGTGAATCTCCTTGCCTATCTGTACTTTGTTATGGTGCGGGAAAAGAGGATACCTGAGGAGAAGGCAGATTATATTGCCTTAGATTGTGATACTTAGATACTATAGATTGTGGACATTAAATCCAGAGAAAGATTATAAAGTTTCTAGGGGGAGTTAATGACGTATGATGATGGCCAGTGACCATGGCATGGGGAATTCCTTACAGCTAAATACAAGGCAGTGCAAATTGGAAGGAGCCTTTCACACTCTTCGCACCACCAGTCAGTTTTGAATTAGCAGTAACCACTCAAGGCAAATCTTGGATGTCAGGGACAGACTAGCAGGTACACTGGAAGGCTCCTGGTTTGCAATTTCTGTACATCTCTATAAGGGGGAGGAAGTAGAGGAGTGGTGCAGAAGGAAGGAAAGGAGAGATGTATTTAGAGGCTTACTTTCACCTAGGCTAGACTGTTGCCTCTGAGATGAGCTTCCTCATGATGTCGTCCTGCATGAATTTGGTATTCCAAACATACCTGCACATGTAAGCCACAGTCTAAACAACAAATATATATATATTAATTGGATCCACATATTTCTAAACATCTATGCATTTGACTAATCTTCATTTTGTGAAATGTTAGGTAATGAAGCTGTGTGAATATTATGTATTTTAAAGAATGCAAAGAGCATACAGTCTGCTGATGGTCTTACTGAATCTGTGAGTTAGACTGAATCAGTTTCTTCAGCTAACCTCTTGCAAAGACATCAGTGGCAATAAACAGAGAAGTATTACTCTGGTATAGGAACGTGGCATATAAGAAATCCATCTACTGTGATATGTATAAAGATTAAGAAATAATCTCATTGCTTAATAAGAAATACAGCTTTTAAGAGATGAAAGTAATAAGTACAACATAACATCAAGAAGTAATTCTAAGAGAAAAGCATCTAGCTGTCATTTTAAAATAGTTTTTAGTAGTTTTAATAGTCTCTGCCTGCCTTGATCTATTTAAATTGATACTTTTCACAGAAGTTTTGCCATCCACAGTCTGTCTAGAATTTGGTTATATTCAAATGTATTTTGTATTATTTTATTTTTTACAGTGGTCAACCCATTCCCAGAGTGGAATACACAGCTGAAGAAATTAAAACATGGGGGGTGGTATTTAGGGAACTCAGTAAACTCTATCCCACCCATGCTTGTCGTGAATATTTAAAAAACTTTCCTCTGCTGACCAAGTACTGTGGATACAGAGAGGATAATGTGCCTCAGCTGGAAGATGTTTCTATTTTTCTTAAAGGTAAGACTCATATTTAGTTTGTCAATAGATGCAGTTTCATGAAAACACTCTTTTCCGATAGTATGAAATGCACACCGAATGAAAAGACTCCCAGCATTGTCAGTGGACTTCGGTTTAGCCTGAAGTATTATTCTGTTTCTGACATTCTCCATGGCAGAGAGTTCGTGGAGTCAAGACACTTTTATGTATGTATTTGCAAGTATGAATGGAGAGGAATTAAACAGCTGAACAGGTATCACATGAAGTTATTTTTGCACAGCATGAAAAGTCCTTCAGTATAATGAAAAGAAAGAGCAGAGTTAGCTCTGCTCATTGCCGTGGGGTGGGAGTTCTTGTAACTGCAGTGGGCAGCACCCAGATACCCAGGCAAGTAAAAGAGGGAATAAAATGCCAAGATAACCAAATTTAAACAGGAGAGCAAGTCTGGCACGTTGTTGTACAGTCTGATGAATGTGAGGCTTTCTTGAGTTCTCAAGACATCATGAAACTAGTTATTATATTTGTATATTGAAAAAAATCAATGGGATTCCATAGGTGATCTGGTACTTCACTTTCATGTTATTTTTAAGGGATCAGTATATTACATATTTAAGTTTGAAAATACCCTTATTTTTCATCTGTAATGGAAGTGTATCCCATATAGAAGAAATGGCAGACATGAACCTGCTGGTTTTAACTGTAGAGGAAAAGATGTAGGATTTTAATTTCTCCTCAGGGTCCCTTTAAATACATATACTTGTTTGTTAATCCTCTTGCTTAGGAGCGCCAGGAGCTTGGGAACTAAAATACAAAGACGGGTGTTTGGAAAAAATTATTACGTGCTGTTAAGTGTTACGAGAAAAAGTAGCAAAGCGTGTTGTCTCAAATATGTATGGAAAATCTTTAGCTAGGAGAAATACAAAATTTTTTATGAATGGCTTACTTTCCTCAGTCCCTGCTTCATCCATAACTTGTTTGTGAAGACCTCCATTTACTAATAACTGACTCATCGCTCTTTGAATTTGATTGTGTCCTCCTGGGTCTCTCACATATTGTATTCTGGCCTCTAAGGACTGATGCCAAAGTGTACAGGATCTTTCTTCCTAACTAGAAACTCAAAACCTTAAATTTCTTTCAGAAATACATTTTCAGACTAAATACAGCAATAGTAGTGTCTGTTGAAGAACAACTTGGAACATTTTCCTGTAAAGACTTTGAAAGAGTAAAGAATGAATTTTGGAGAGAAATGTGCTTCTCCAAGTCAGTGAAATTATTCCCCACTGCGACTAATCTGACAAAGGAACACTTTGTGAAGTATTTAAATGAGGACCTCAGCTGTGAAAGTCAGTATTTTACTGTTGCAAACAGTATTTTATTTGTAACAGTAAGGACAGATTTGATGTGATCCTATTCTGTTCTATGAGTTTTTAATACATTTTACAGAATTTGGAAATTTCTCTCCCATTTGGTACA
The DNA here is from genome assembly GCA_009769605.1 of Bucorvus abyssinicus. Lineage (NCBI taxonomy): Eukaryota > Metazoa > Chordata > Aves > Bucerotiformes > Bucorvidae > Bucorvus > Bucorvus abyssinicus. The sequence goes on from CM020025.1 coordinate 39,605,453, forward strand.
AGACATAAAAGCCCAATATTCTGTGATTTGAGAACATCACTTATGGTACCTTACCATGTTTTCTAGACAAAGATATTCAAATCAACTTTGAAATACCTCAAGATGTTTTTGTTAAACGTGTGCTAGCAAGGCAAAATAGTTCTTGTACTTAATCGGTGGAAATGATGTGTGGTGATCTTCAGCCAAGGTTCTCTGTTTCATGCTTGTTGCAGAATAATTAACAACAGATCATTACTGTCCTCAGAAACTGATATAGTGATACATATATAATACAGTCTTTTATATCTCCTTCAGAAAGGTCTGGCTTCACTGTGAGACCAGTTGCTGGATACCTGTCTCCCCGAGATTTTTTAGCTGGCTTAGCATATAGAGTTTTTCACTGTACTCAGTACATACGACATGGCTCAGATCCTCTCTACACACCAGAACCGTAAGTTGCTACATTTGCTTTAGTGCTGAAAAAATATACTCACTGGACTCTTAAAAGGCCCAGTTGAGTTTGCCGAGGTTGAAAAGAGGACCTTCCTACAAATGTAAAAATCTGCTTAAGCGATTGATAGCAAACCCATTGACATTGGTGAGCCAGAATTTCATTCAGAGGCTTCTTTTGGATTTTTTACAAGGGTTGTAAATAACAGGGTTATTTTTGTGGTGGGTCAAAAAGTTCTAGCTGGATTCTATTCCAGTGGAAAATGGAGTTTTCAACAAAGCGTTTTGAAAGAGTGTCTAAAATTTATTTTCTATTGGACAACTAAGGAAAAAAGTTGGAAAAAAAGCCCTGAATACCCTAAAAAAAGCCTTTAGAATTATAATTTGGTCTTCCTGTGTCCCCAACTCTCTTCTTTAGGACAGACTCCACAGCTGAACTTCATTTCTCTCCTATAACATAATGGAAGCAAGTCACAAGGCACTATTCTCTCACCCAGAGAGGATATTAGATATGAAGCCAGTTACAGGGAACATGATAGAAATAAAAGACACTTTAATTATGGCTTTCATGGGACAACATTGCAGCTTTTCCAAAACAGAATATTGAGAGTTTGGATGAAATATTCTCGCATTTGGTCTCTTGATGACAGTGGGGGAGAAAAAAAAAAAAAGATTGAAGTGATTGTAGTTCTTGTCTTGTATTATATATGGTGTGCCCTGTGCGGTAATAACAGAACAGTACCTGTCAGGTAGGTAATATGGAGGTAGTTTCACCAAAAGCATCCTCTAATCCTGTAACCACAGGAATAACGTTTTCACAGTGAATCAGTCACCAGGTGGTTAGCATGAAATTGTAGCTGTTGTTAAGTCAGTTTGGACTATTTGAGTGTATTTTATTTTTGCCAAAATTTACACAAAGGGTTCACACATATATATTTAGCTCCAGTCCCATAAACATTTGGATCCATGCCTAACTTTGATTTTATGAATAGACTGCCAAAACCGTGGAGTAATATTTTTGGATATAGAGGGATTAATGGAACCTCACATTAAGCCATATCTAAAAATGCTCTGACATTATTCTGGCAGGAGTCACCAGGTGGTGCTGTTATACGCTTATCTACTTTTTTCCTCAGCATCTGAACTGAGCAAAATATTTGCTAAAATGCTATGAGGCTAGTTCTGTGTGCGTAACTCTTTTTAGAAAGAGGTGGTAATATCTGAAGGAATTCACTCACTTCTGTAGCCTCTGTAATTAGAACTTTAATCTTTTAAATTTGTGGGCAGATTGCCACAACGCAAAATCCTGAAAGAAGGGCTTGGATATGTGTAATGCTGGACCTCTTCTGGTCCATCCGAAAATATCTGTAGATATTTAAAAAAAAAAGAAATTACGCTTAGGAAGTACCAGGTTTTGCACCAATGATTGCCTCTCCTGCGGGAAGCCAGTGTCTCAGCTTGCAGCACCTGCCAATGTTCAGCAAAATAACGATGATGTTTATTGACTTAATACTAACTAGAAGAACATTTTCATCTATCAATAGGAGATTTAGGTATATGACTCCAACAGGAACAAAGGAGGGAGCGTCTTCCAGGAAACAAGTGCATCTGTGCTTTTGCTGATATTCTCTGGTTCATTGATTTATATATTTGAGAGCCCTATAGTTTTCAGGATGCTGTTTCCATTCAGAATTCTGCAGTGTGTCATAGCTGATCCTTAGTAGTACTGGCAGCGATTTCTTTTGTGACCTTTCTGGTCACAGTGTCTGGGAAGTCACTGTGTAGTAGTAACAGTTCAATTAGAATAAAGTTTTTTATTCCTAATTTGAGCTGAGCTTAAAAATCCAAGTTACGATCTTAACACCTCTTAAATATGACTGACAGAGGAATTAAGTCGTCATTTTCTAATGTTGCTACTCTCTTCTTCCAGACCTGCTTATTCACATAAATTAAGTGATGTGTACTGACTATCAGGTACTCCGCCAGAAAATTTTGAAAATCCCTTTTTCACTGTGTTTAATTTTTTTCATAAGACAGAGCAAGTCGTAAGCGTTACTAGAAATGTAGAGTGAAATCCTGGCTTTTTCTGAAATCAACCGCAAAACTAAATTGACTTGAGTGGGGACAGCTCTTCATCTTCTGCAGCAGCTGCAATGCCCTGAGATCTGCTCGTTGATGTATGGGGCCATAATGAGGTTTGCTGCAGGTCCCTGCCTTGGTGAATGTTGCATTTCAATGATATAAAAAGACTCCCTTTGACTTCAGTGGGCTTTCCATCAGATTTAACACCCAGGCTATAGAGCTAGATACAAATTAGAGAGTTCATTTGGTTTGATCTGTATCACTACTATATGCATTTTAAACATTTCTTCCCGAGTTTCATTATGTTTCTACTACATTCACAGAGCTATATAGATTTCCTCTGCTCTGCTAACTAATTTACTCCAAGAAAAATCTTTTGCTGTGAAAAGTGCATTACAAAAATCTTGTTTTCTCTGAGCAATGTGTGTGAATAAATTAAAGGAACTTAATTATTTTCTGAACAAAACAAAAGAATCAAGCCTTGGTAGTTAAGTGAAGAATTATATTGTTTAGACTATCTATAAAGGGCCAGCCTGTCAGGGAAATTTAAGAGACTCCAATGGCAATCCCAAATGGTGGTTCATGGTTCTGCCTAGAAGATTTCTTTTTTATTGTTGTTCATATCCTTTTTGTTTCAAGCTCCCTTTTTTACAACTGAACATTCGAAATACTATTTGCATCGTTTTAGTAGAAGAATCTACAAGCCAAAGGCACAAATACCTTCTGCCTCTTCATCCTCCTCCTCTTGCCAAGATAGACAAGTTGATGGAGCTAGGCTTTGTCCTCATTTTGTCTGCAAGGGTGGAAATGGCATAAAGAGCCTGCATTCCAGTGCAGATCCAGGAGTAACATATCTTTGCTTATTTGTTTCTGGGAGTTGTGGCTTCAGACAGGAAAATAGAGATGTTGGCACTTGGTTGGGTACCAAGAGTAGTGATGCTGCTGTAGAAGCCTGCCTGCAGACAAGTGTGATTACCTGAAGCCAGGAACTGGAAGCCAGTCCCACTATATCTTTGCTTTTGTTATGTGATCTACTGATATGACATTAAATACATCTGGACTAATGCAGTGCAGCATCGGTGAAGTGCTCAGCATTCAGTGTTGATTTCTTCAGTGAAGATGAGAATTTGAGTTAAGAGCGCTGGACTTTCAGAGAATGGGCTAGGTCATGCATATCTATGTTGGAAGATGATGGTTGCAGGAGTCAGGTTCCTCCAGTGAATCGTTTGGTACTGGCGATTCGCTGGGTGTATCTATCAGACTGCAAACTCTATTTCTCTGCTGTCCTTTGTGTCATTAGCAAGCTAAATCTTGCAGGAGATGACAGAAGAAGTTGTTTACTGGAACTGAATTAATTAAAGAAGGTTCATTAACCTTTGATGATTATCCACTCAAGTAATGCAAACTATCTCCTGAACAAAGGGATAGATACCATGCGGAGCCAGCCAATTCTTCAAGTCTCAGCTCCAATGAGGAAAGGAGTAGTGTCTAAGCTACGAGTCTTGTGGTAGGGAACTTTGATCATCTTGTAAGACTCAAAGCATCACCAAAGGGATGTGGAGATCACAAATGAGCGGCTTTCTTACCAGCTGCTTTTGAAGAAATCGGAAATTTCCCAGGCTCTGAAAGGACATGCAGTAATGTAGAAACATGAGAGGAAAGGTCTTACTTCCAGGAGGAAGGGCAAGCTTTACCAGGTAGTGGAAAACAAATGCAGACAATTTTCCTTATGTAAGTATCATGTCTGATAGTGTTCCTGGCCAGCTGTACGTATGAAATATGTTTCATGGATGTTGACTAAAAATATTGGCGCACAGTAAAGTTGAGCACTTGGCTTATATTGCTGCATCTGAATCTCTAGTCAGTGTCCATGGACCATGTTTGTTCTATCATGTCAGGCACACGAGTATCTGTTTACCTCCCCTGCTTTTTTGGGAAATATGTATGTCTAGGAAGGAAGAGAATTGAGATTTGGTAATTCCTCTGTACTGTTGAAAAATTATTCATATATGGAATTGGCTCAAACTTCGCAACTTCAGAGCGGTGCTTGTCTCACCAAAAAGTGTGACTACAACACAAGCAAATGTTGCGAAACATCTGTCAGTGAGACTGTCTGGGCTGAAAAGAGAGACTTGTATGTAACCTTCCGATACTGGAACTATATTTGATAAACTTTCGGTGAGGCAAACTAGGAATGCCAAAAATGCTGATCTTCATTTGCATGCATTCAGAAACTACTGTCTACTGCTATCTACCTATACGCAGTTGGTACAGACTTCTTGGTGAAGAGTAGTGAGTAAGGAGACTTTAAATTACATAGAGGGTTGTTTTTCTGTTCGTGATTTATCTGAAGTGTCAGGTTCTGTGTCTTTTCAAACAAAAATAGTTTATAAAAGACAAATTGGATGATTTTGGATAGAAGGCAGAAAACTTGGTATTTTCTCCCAGCCTTTAAAACATTTGTTTACAGCTTAGGAAAAAAAAAGAGAGAGAGAGAAATGTCTTTGAAGAGACAAAAGCAAAGGAAATGTCAGATCCGATTTTAAAAGTGAACTTTACTACCAAGTCCATTATTTTCTGTGGGCAAATGCTCCAAAACTTTCAGAATTGTTTGAGAGCTTTTGTAGATGATGCATGTGCACTTTTGTTAGGTTGGTTAGCACTTTTTTGTACACTTACATCTGCACTTTGTCATGACTAATAATGCACTTACAGGTGTGGACAGCAGTTCTTTCTGAAACAATTTGGGTTCTCTGCTTTTTCTGAAATCTGCTTGGTGAAAAGTGGACCACATAACAAAAGTACCCGGTAATTGCAGTAGGAAACCAGGACTAAATGAGAAATTAAGCACACAGAAACCTCTGGAAATATTGCTCTGAATTTCTAGTGGCACATAGGAAAGTGTTTGGTTGTGGAGCAGTACGCAGGTGCAGAAAGGGAAATGGAGAAGTGGAAGAGAATGTGCTGGATTTTGATCATGTGAAGAGAAAAGCTCAGAACTCTGTTTGTGAGACATCTGGCTTTCCTTTGGGCAGTTCAGTCTTTATGGTACTAAGCCTGGAAGACAGCAGTGATCAGGCCCTCCCACTCAATCCGGAAATGATGGAGAAATCATGGAAGAGGTGGGGTTAAATGATATATATCCTATTTAATAGAAGCAAACGTCTATGTTTCTACAGAACCATACACAAGAAAGAGCTACTGCACTGTAAAAAAACATGTTTCATGGTAAGACTTTTAAAGTAGATCAGACGCATGCAAAATAGCTTACGTTAAATTAATCATGGAATGATTATGGCATTAATTTCTGTAATGACTCTGTCTTCATTTGCGTTCCCTTAGGGATACATGCCATGAACTGTTGGGACACGTGCCTCTACTTGCTGATCCCAAGTTTGCACAGTTTTCACAAGAGATAGGACTTGCTTCACTGGGAGCATCTGATGAAGATGTTCAGAAATTAGCCACTGTGAGTCAAAATCTTTTTGTGGCATGCTCTTTCATCTGTCCTCCTCTTTGGTTGATGAAGTGATGTGCATTGTCTTGTTAGAACTGACTCCATTTTCAGATTGCAGATGACTATGATGTGACAACCATAAAGCTTTAGGTATTTTTCTGTTGTTTTTAATAAGAGCAAAGCTGAACACGCTAGTCTTCAGGTAATCAGTTTTACCTTTTATATGCAATAACCACCAATTTTTAGTGATAGCTGAGATGGATTTTGTCTAATTTAAGGTGCTGAAAACAAGTAAGCAAGGTAATTTTGAAAAAAACAAAAATGTTTTGGTGTGTGTTCTCAGCTCTACACTGTTAGCTCCTCCACAGGTCGTCACTTTAGCTCTTAGCACTGCTACTTCTGTACTCCCTGTTCTGTTTTGCAGCTGTTCACTATATTGTAGCTTGTGATGGGTTTTGAGATGATGTTGCATTCTTGCTACTGCTCCTGTTGGAGAATGTGTAGTTTCTAAGCCAAAGCTGTGCAGCAGTAGATCTAAACTGATGTCATGTTCCTCAGCCTATGAGGTGTAATCAATGTTGCATCAAATGAGGTACATGCCAGTAGAACTGGAAGAGGGTGTGCGCTAAAGACATTAGATGCACTGACCACCCAAATGGAGCCATCTTGGTCCTTGTGTGGTAGACCTTCAGGTTGCACTGAAGGGCCCTGTCAAGTTGCCAGGACTCTCAGCTCCTGACCACCTGTCAGCCCTGAAGTATTGCCATTTCCAAGTAATGTGTATGCAGCTCTTTGCATCATGACACAGGTTAGTGACCGCTGGTCTGTACAACTTGCTCTGTTCAGTTGTTTGAACTTACCGTATGCTTCCTTTTATGGATCCTATGAAAACTAATGCTGCAAGAAATTTAAAGAACTATATCATACTAAAAAACAACTCCATATTTAAATATTTTATCTCATGAAAAATTCTGGGAGGTCCAGCAGAAGAATTGGTTACTTTAAAACTTACCCGGCATAGTGCTGTTTTTCTACGCAAGAAGTGCAGTGGCAATTTAAAGGGTTGGAAATAACTTGGACGCAGTGTTGAAGGGGTTTCAAACCAGGTTCCATTAAACTGTAATAGTTTTGATGCACTGGCTTAGCAGTGGTTTAGAGTCCCATCTGCTGAAAAAGATGTTTGTGCCCATTTCTTTGATTTTAAGCCTGTAGTCCTCCAGAGGAGGCCGCTAAATTTATTTAATCAAACCAACCTCACTCCTTAGTTAGAGAGGCTCAATGTCTTGCTCATGGCCAGTTCCTCTTACACACTTCAGGGTGTGTTCTTTGTTTTTCAAATGAGTGTCTACTGAGAAGAAACTGTTGTTTTTATGGAGGAATCATCAAAGTTGTGTGTCTGTTTGCACATTTGCTAGGAAGTGGCTTAGTAGGAAGCAGACCTATCTTGTCACGACCTGCAGCCTCAAGAGAGACTACCTAACTGGCTGTCCCTGTAGGTAGTTTGAGGAAAATAGTATGGCCAAGTCTTTCACCCCAAAATAATGTAGGATGACATGGGCCTATTGCAGAGGACAATGTTGGAACTGATCTGTTTGGGGAGAGATATAAAGTGACCTCTGAATATTATATAAATGCTCTTACTCCTTCCCCTCACCAAAGTTCCCAGTTATGACTGACTGTCATTGGAACAATGAGCTGCTCCTGAATCATAAAGCCAAAAATAAGACAGTTGAATCACTTTCCCTTATCACACCAAGAATTTGATATCTGAGTCAAAGCTGATTTCTCGTTCCATGCTGGAAATAGCTCTTTCAGGTGGAAGAGTCATTTAGAGAGAGACTTAAGGCAACTCAGGTGGTGTTATTTTTTTGTAAAAGCACAATGAGGGGCTGAACTCTCCTGGGGCAGGTACTCAACAAATACAGAGATGTTACTTGCCCTAAAATTTGCTATTTAAATAGTCAACTTGAGAGCAAGTAGAAAGAACATCTCTCAGCAGTGAGGGTGAGTAGGCCGGGAAATGCATTCAGCTGGGCACCAAATGTCACCTGAGGTGCTATTAACTGACTTTTGCAGCGTTTGGTCCCATTTCCATCCTAGATAAAAAAAAGAGAAGCATCTTGCTGAGAAATGCCAGCCAAGAGTCTTAACACAGAAAAGCAGTGCAGGTTCCAGTGCAACTTCAAAGTAAATAGAGAAAGAAATGAATGGAGAGAGAACATGCATATTAATGAGCTTGAAGCAATAAACCAAACCAAGCTTGGCATTAGCATGACCTGTTTCAAAAGATTGTGACATTAACAGCTGAGCCACTACAGGAAGGACAATGGCTTAGGAAGAAAGGAAAACGCCTCTTAGGAATTCAGACCAGAAAGGGAAGAATTATTACAGGTGATTTTGTAATCTTTTACTCCATTGTACTCTCAAAAGCCACCTGTATCGGCCTTTATAGATCTGCTCTTTGTGCCCCATCAGTCCTGAGCTGCAAAGAAAACGTGCTGATGTTTTTGTCCCTGCAGAGCTGATACAGTGGATGTAGAGCAAGCTGGAGCCTGGTCCCTGGGCAGACTAGAAGTGTTTGCTAAGTTGCAGTTAGTCACATCTGTGCATCCCAAGTGAGAGCAGGGATTAAATGGGAGAGCTTTGCAGAGGCCCTGGTGCTGGCCAGCTGGAGCAGGAAGGACGGCTGCAGGGGAAGAGGGCTGAAAAGGAAGGATGCGAGCTCCCTTCATCCTCTTGTTTGAGTCTGGTAGTCAGATGGGAGGCAAGGAGAAAGGAATCGCTTCTGCTCCTTTTTAAACTTAATCATTCTTACCACGAGAGTGGAATATTGAAAGAGCCAAAAGACTGTCTTTGCAGTGTTTTTTTTTTGAGAGATACCATTTCCTTTGTGAAGTTTTAGGAGAGTAAGAAAGAGGGAAGACAGAAAAAAACAAGTTACTGAGAGATATATTGCAGAAACAAAACAAAACAAAGTCTTTGCCTAATCCAGTTTTTTCTTGTATAATGTAGTTACTAGTTAAGGAAACACAATATTGACCATGCATGTGTGGGTGCTAATTATCATCGTCATCATCACTAATGTCTTGTGCTACTTGAGTTGATTTTTCAGTCATGCCTGGTCTTTCTGCTGTCACACAGTGCAAAAATAAACCAAGACTGTCTTTTCTGCTTACCTATCAAACTATAAGCTTCAGGGAGGACTTGACATGAGGTGTTTCAACTAATTTATATAATACATCATTTACAATGCGTTTAACAGCACATAAGGTTTTGTCAGGAAAATTGTACAAAAAATATACCTTGGTTTACATGTCAATATTACCTTGTAATTTGTGGACTTGGGAGCCAGGGAGCAGCTGTCTCTGTAAAGCTGCAAGTTGGTAAGCAGGATCCTGTCTCTCCTGCTCATGGTGGAAATGACTCCCAGCTCCTGCTGAATTGTTTCAGCACAGCTCAGGTTGCCCCTTTGTGATGCAGTATGTATAGGATGTGTTTGTGTATATAAAATTCAGTGGGGCACATTAACTGGTGGTGGTGGTGGTTCAGAAAAGTGGATAGCAGAGTCACCAAATCTTTCAACCCAAGAATTTGGTCATTAGGGTCTAATTACTTGCACTAAGTTTTTTCCCAATCATCTCTTACTGGAAGCTACATTTAAACCTTCAGTTCTCTAGAACTGTAAAAGTGTCACCTTTTCATCTTTCTTGATAATACTTGTTCTGGTATTTTAACAGCATGGGACAGTAGAAATCAAGATATTTCTCTTGGTTTTGTCTTTTTTTTCCTCTTCATTTATGAGAAAAACCATAATAATGAATTACTTTTGAATTAGAAGGAATTGTACGTGATAAGGTCTTGTAAATGCATTTCACGCTTGTTATGAATCTAAATGCCCAGATGATGACTGAGGCCAATGGCTTATGTCTAAAGTTGACTTTAATTTATGTCTGTAGATATCACAAACAAAATATTTTAAAGATATATGTTAGGATAAAAACAACATTCAGAATCACCTCTCTGGGAGAAGTCAGTGGTAATTCTTGTGAGCTTACTTGCCTGTCTTCCTTCAGGATCTATGTTACCTGATCTTGTTGGCTTCATTCTAGTTCTTCTTTCCTGCTGAGCAACTGGCTCATAATTCAGGACAATTACACATTATGTTTGCTGAAGAGATAACCAGAACGGAAGAAAGAGGAACACTGCAGATAAAGACCGAGATGCATTTGGTAACTTAGGCTAGATACAGCATTTGTGGTCTCACTAGACAGAGCAGACTGTTGCAGTCTCTCATCTTCACAAACAACAGATTAAATTTCCCAGAGGGGCTATTTGGTAGTGCTAGGCTCTAAGTAGAGCTCGTGTACTGGATTACTGTCTTCCTCCATGAATGAGCAAATGGAGCCGAGAAGAAAACTATGCAAATATTCGAGATTTCAAACATTCCCACTGTGCATCTGAAAAACCAAGACTACTTGCATGTTTCTCATTTATAGTTGCAAGATGATAGACAGTGAACTAACCACTGTTGAAAGTCTGTGATCAGCTTCCATGCTCAAGCTATTCTGCCATATAAAAATAATTATGTATTGGCCAACTGAAACCTGGTATTATAGCCCAAGAGCTGTGGCAGTCACTGAGCGTATTGAAGTTTTAACAGTCGGATCTCTGCTTGGCCTTTTTACTGTATCCCAATCGCATGCCATGATTGTGTGACAAATGCGAAGAGTGAGCACGGTGAGTACCCTACGTCTGGTGGTGACATAATCGAGTTTCTTGCAAAGGAGTTGCTTCCAGCTACAGCTGTATTTAATGAATAATGTTGCTACTGCATGAAGAGCTGAGAGTGAATATAATTTAAAAACTGAGTGAGTAAATTTTGACGGACTTAAGGGGGAACGTATGAAATGACCCTGATTTGGGATGTGTGTCTTTTTGGGAAGATGAACTAATTCCCAGGGTAAAAGCTAGGACTATAAAGCTGAAATCTGGTATGATGGATCACTAGAGGCAGACATTATCCCGCCACACAGCATGAGACTGGAAATACTGTGATCTGTGTTGTTCATCAATAGAGGGCCTGAGCTATGTTTCTGTTCCTGACTTTGACCAGGCAAAACCACCCATACGCAGATGTATTTGGAAATTGCCCAAGTGCAAAAACTGATAGAAGAAGCAGAAGAGAAAGCTGACGAAACCTCATGGATTTCCTAATCATTACAAAGTCATGAGGTCTGTTTGAATCAGGAGAGAAGGATAACTTACATCATGATGGATCAGTGACGTGTTGCTGGGCACACTGACTGCTGCTCGAAAAGCATGCCCTAATCTGTGGGTTTACTCTGTGCAGTGTTCATTTTTTAAGAGTTTCTTTCAGCAATACTTTTTGATAAAGTAGCTGAAGCACTGATGTGAAGTCCTTCCTACAATATATGTAATCAAATAGGTGAGCAGAAAAGATAGTACGTATATCACAGACAGGATTAAAGGAAAAAATGTAGATTCCAGGGATCAATAGTTAATATTTCAGAATACTGCAGTGTTCCCCTGCAGTGCATTTTCATGGTCATCATGTCAGAGATTCATGGCACAAGAACCAAATCTCAGCAGCAATACCTAACTAGCTTTGTAACTCAAACCCAGATGGCTCAGTTTTACATAAAAATCAGCTAGCACTCCAGAGAAGTTACTACAAGGAGAATTTGAAGAGTTGTGTCGCTGAAATGGGAGCAAATGCTCAGTGTTTTTTGCAGGAATTGTGCCAATTTGTTGAGGCCTTTGTTCTGGGTTTGGAGGGTTTCCAGGTTTGTATCTGTAAGAATTGCTGTGCTGGTCAAGCCAGTGTAGCTGGTGCCTTGTGCCCAGGTGCAGTCATGAATAGCTGCTTAGGAGGGATGTAAGAACAGGATGAGTGTATCTGATTCTTTTTAAAAGTTTTCCAAGTTTCTGGCCGCTCAGAAACTCAGGGAAGTCTTGAGTGAAATGTGGTTTCTATGTATTAATTATTCTGAATGGATTTCTGTCCAAAGACTGCTGTTTATCTTTGAAGACTTGTAAATTTTTAGTAACCTGCAGTAACTTTGGCAAAGAACTCTATGGCTCAACTATTCACTGTTTGGTGAACTATGACCTTCTGTTGCTTTTAACCTGATTCCTACTAGCTTTTTTGTATTTGGAGAGAGAACGATTAAATCATCCCTGTACTTTTACTCTATGGCATCATGACTTTACAGAACTGTTTCATTTTCTCCCTTACTGGGCTCAACTTCTGGACTGTAAGGCAATCGTTTGTTTAGTTATTTGTCATATGGAAGATGCTCTGTAACTTGGAGCATGTTATTCCTTCCCTGAACCTTTTCCATCTTTCCAGCTAGAATTGGAAAAGAAAGGGTTTATATCTCAATCGCCAGGTTGGGGAGTGGGGTAAAGGAGCAGTTTGAACCCTCATCCACGTTTTGGTTCAGAGCAGTGCTGTGGAGTTAAGACAATTTTGGATGTGGTTGCTATAGAAGAGGGAGCCTTTTGTATGGCAGGAAGAGTGGACCTGATATTCTAGAGCTGACATGATTTGCTGCTTAGGGACAGCAGAAATGGGCTGCCTGCAGGAGAGATGTAAGATTCAGTTGATCCATCCTCATGAACCAGCATTACTCTTCAAGGATATGATTCCTACAGTTTCTGATCAGCAAAAGCTACAAAGGGGTGATTCTGCTGCTGCAAATTCTGTGAGAGGATAGGAGAAGTAATTTAGATGGTGGAGAAATCATGTGTCAGCCACTGCAGTGAAGGTGGGGAGCTGGGCTACCGATACTGGAATTGTGGTAGTTTTTTTGTTTGTAGAGGGTGTTATAAAATAGTGGTTTGCAAAACATTTTAAAATACAAACCTCCTGCTTTAACTAGTTTCTGGGCTAAGTAGGTCAACATAGGACGTGTTAAATCTGGAAATGAAACATTTTATGCTTTGTACTGTGTCACTCAAAGTTAAGAACATGAAGAAGGGTTCATCTTTTGCTGTGTGGGTGCCTGGTTGGTCAGGTCAGTGACCTGCTTCTTGAGAGGATCTCAGGTTGCTCTAATGGAAGAATTTTGCAAGTAACTTGAAATAGTCTTGTTCCGTGACTTGCTGGTATATTTGTATGCTTGGGCCCAACCCTGTAATGAGGAAGCTGGATGCAAGAGAGAGCTAACTTGACTTAACTGGGAGCAGGGAATAAATCAGAAATTTTGCTGTAGAAATAGCATAGCTCCTTTTAGGCAGGATGTGGTTTATAAAGATCAAGCCCTAACCAGCTAGAAATGCTAAAGAAAAAGCCTCTAATAAAATAACAAATTACAGCCAGACACTGGATTTGTTTTATTTCTTGTAGCATTATGCTTCCAAAAGAGGTTAGATAATAATCTGTGAGGTTACTGAACCGCAAATGCAAATTTACATGCACACGAGTAATATGTTTTGACATACAGGTTAACAAGAGAGTGGTGCAAATTTCACACAGGACTGGCTTGCTAATTACGCTTGTTTGTTTTCAGAAGCAACTTCATTTTCATTAAGAAATTGCAGATTCTGCAATAGTAATCTTTGCTGGTAGTTCAATAGCTCACATGCTGACTGTGTGCTCTGCTACAGCAGTAATGACAGTGAGCCACGAAAAAAGAGCTCAGGAAGAATTTGTGGAATTTAGGAGTGCACAGAAGCATCAAACAGTTACCATTTTGGTGTTGGGTGCAGCTGAGATAGGTTGAGGAATAGGTGGAAGGAGTCTATGAATTTTGATAGGGTTTTTTCCATGTTTGTTTCCTCTTTTGATCCAGAGTAGGAAATGTATTAGCAAAAAGTTGTAAAGTGTCTTTTATAGAACGTATATAACTGGGAAAAAAAAAGAACCCAGCATAAGCCCCCAGCGAGCAACAATAGCCCAAGCATTTTGGGTAACCACTACAAACAAAGCACGTAAGTTACAGGAGTAAAGGTTTAAATAAAGAAAATGGGCAAAAAAAAGCGGTAGAGGAAAGGTTTGGAATATATTGCTACTGCTGTTCCTGACTGGCCCTGCTTTCACTGATATGTTGGAGGAAACAGATAATCCTAACCTCTGTGTAGAAATCATGCATACTGACACTGCTACACTTATTTTTCTTTGGTCATAGCACATATATGTGAAACTCACTTGTGAAATGCATTCATGTACAGTCCAGAACTGCGCGGTCTCAAGCTGCTAAACTTTATTTGTGTGTGGTAGTATGTCCCATACTATGTTGAGAAGTATTCTCAGAGGAATATAGGGGTGTTGAAGGAAACTAACAAAGTCAATTTCATAGTGCTCCTGGCTTTTTTATGGTGTTTGTTTCCAAATATGTAAGGTTCTGTAACATAAAGTGGTAATTATTTGAGTCATTTTACAAGATGTGGAGATCCTCTGGAAGCAGCGCACAAGTATATGGGACAGTGAAGGAGTTCAGCATGTGGCAACTCACTTCAGCCATAGAATCATAGAATTGTTCAGGTTGGAAAAGACCTTTAAGATCATTGAGACCAATTGTAAACCTAATTCTGCCAAGCTACCACTAAACTATGTCAACAAGCACCACATCTACACATCTAGGTCTCACTTAGGACTGAGGGAATGTCTGTGCTGTGGGTGCACAGATGGAGGAGTTGACTTTACCCGTGCTTTCTATGGAGCCAGTGCAGCTGAGGAGTGCTGTGCAAAATAACTTTTGGTGACTGCAGGTGGGATTCTCTTGGGAGCAGCTCCCTGAATGCAGCTGCCTGGTTATCTGGCTGGGATCTGCAGTGCTCTTGGTGTGAACCAGCTTCAGGTTCCCCTTGCTCAGGGATTTGTGCACACTGCTGCGCTGCGCGGTGTAACCATGGCTCAACGGTCCACACCTGGCCCTCCTTCTGGGATCAGTGGGCCCATCAGGAGAAGAAAGCCAGGAATGTCTGTTTTCATGCAGACATCAAACTAATTATGTGTAATGAAGAAAGTTCTCAAGCCATGCACATATCTTTTTATTGTCTGGAATATTTCAGTAAATAGTTTTTCTTCCAGAAGGCACATTCATACATGTAGCTAGTATGCATAACCCAAATACCATCTTATGTAAAGAGTCTTAAAATTCATGTCTGTAACAGAGCGGAAAAGATTCTAACTTAATATTCACAACTATGGACTAATCTGAATTGTTTCAAATACTGGCTCAAGGACTGAGTGTACTGCATGTGTTCAGTCTAACTCTCATACCCAGCATGTTCCTGGGTATTTTCTTTGTATACACAGGTGAAAGTATGGAAGTAAGGCAAAACATGGCTGGTATCCATAAATAGCTAACTATGCCTAGGGCTTAATTACTTAATGCTGCAAGTTTGGAAGTGGTTCTTGTGCCTGTCATCATCTTCCTATCAAAAGGCATCAAAGTGCTGGATGGAACATGGTCCCATAAATTTTTAATTGATGTATTTTTGGGTGATCTACCATAATGATTTTTTAAGTATAGATTAATTATATATTTATAGCTCCAACTCTGAGGCTCTCAGAAGGCCAAGGGGAGATTTACCGTTGCTTTCAATGAGTTTAGGTCTGTGGGCTAAATACTATCTTCATTTCCATGTATACAGTCTCCTAAAAGTCAATAGGGTGGTATACATGAAGACGAAAGTAGGAATTATTGCTGTAAAATTAATGTTAATAATTTACTTGCCAAAACTTGTTATTTAGGAATATGGGTTTCTGCAGGGAGGACACATGACTTTGCAGTTGTGTCTTTCTCTGTCCAAACCAAGCTCAGGTGGTACAGCACATAATAAATTCTGGTAGCTACTTCTTAAGGGCTGACAGGCTTTCTGATGCTACTGTATAAAGGGTTTTTTTTGTTGTTGTTGATGATTTTGGAGAGTTAAAGCAAATACTCTAAACCTGAGAGCATTGTTGAAGCCAAAGAAAAGTTTACAGAGAAGGTCCTTGAGACTGTTAATTTTGTTGTTTTGGTTTGATTCCAGCTGTGGCTGAAGTTGAGGCAGTGCAAGGTCAACAGAATATCAAAATGATGGTGCCATTTCAGGCACACTGTGATCAACCTCCCCACTCTTTCAGTCTGTTTGTTAGGATCAAACTTGGTTTGGGATTTTGCTTTTGCGTCAGACCAAGCGTTAGTTTTGACAAGATAACCTTGTTTCACTTAGCATCAGTAAGCTTTATATTTTCCATACATTATAGAGAACTTCCTATAGATCATCATTGTGGCATTGATAAAGATGGTGTCTACTAATACTTCTAGATAAAACAGTTTGAATTTGGAACTTTTTCAAGACATGCTGGAAAGAGAGGGTACTCCCAGATTATCCTTTTTTCCCCATAAAACATATTACTCTTTTTCTAAATGCTTTTCTTCCCTCCCTTGAATCAGTAGGCTGTAATTGTTACAATTATGCAGTTTAACTATATAAAAGTGGCTAAAATTATAGTTTAACAGGCATTTTACATTTCTAGAATGTAAACACCTTTATAGGATTAATTTTTCAACTTTGAATAAACGTATTAGCTTATAAGCAGATCCATATTACATGTCTGCAATGAATTTAGGACCTATATGAGCAGAGAAATCTTGCATATCAGTGGGAGCCTGACCACCAGTGACCGTTTCAGAGTGATTTTCACATTTGATAAGTCACTCCTAGACCACAGCCACTGTAAATTCCTTGACGTTCAGAACAGTGAATCACAGAATCATTTGGTTGGAAGCGACCTTTAAGATCACCATGTCCAAATGTTCACTCGGCACTGCTAGGTTCCCTAAACCATGTCCCTCAGCACCACATCTACACGTCTTCTAAACACCACCACCCTGGGCAGCCTGTTCCAATGCTTGACAACACTCTCTGTAAAGCAAGTTTTCCCAATGGCCAACCTAAATCTCCCCTGGCACAACTTGAGGCCATTCATCTTGTCCTGTCACTTATTACATGGGTGAAGAGCTGTGATCTCTCTGCTCACAGGTACTTTCTCAGTACAACTTTTTTTCCACCTTGCTAAATACATGCTCATATGATTTGCTGTGTGTTTACAGACTTCTGGCAGGTAATTTGGTGGCTCAGTTGACTACTCTCTGGTTATGGTAGATACATTTTACATGCCCTCACTGCTGAAAATTAGGGAGCTACAAGGAGGTGCTCAGCTATACTTGAAAAAGATTTTGTTTGGGGCTGTGAAAAACGTCTTCAATTTGGATATATTTTTAGTAGCAAAATTAATAGATATTTAAAATTACCTGAGCTACTTTTCTTTGATCTGTCTGTCGGCTTGACATGAATAGAACTTTTGTGCTGATACCAACTATGTTTTTTTCAGGTTTGGGTTTTTTTTTTTTGCAAGGCAGGTTAAGCAAATGCATTAAGAGCCACAAAAGCTTTTGGGAGTCCCTTTGCATTTATGTGATTAAAAGAACATTGAGTTCAAATGCAGTGTTGCTGTTGGCAACTGTGATGTTTGAAAACAAGTCTTAGCTATTAAATCTGTTTTCAGTAAAAAAATGGAAGAAGTTAACTTTCTTTTTAAATGTTTAGAAAATTTTAAAATATTTAGAAAATTATTTTGCATGCTGTTCTTCTTGGAATGAAGTCCTACCCTTTTTTGCTCCTCAAAAATAAATTTGAAATGGACATGACTGCGAAGAAATAGTGCATTTTTTTCCTGAAATAAGAATTTTAAAACTTCACCAGCCATTTGTCCCTGTCCCCTCAGTGTGTTTCTGCCTCCACAATTTCAGGGCTTGCAAAAGTTCTGAGATCCTTCCAGCCCCAGGAGGCTGCTCCTCTTTCTGAAGATATGACTTCCCCTTATTAGCAGATACATTAGGACTTTGACTGCTTATCGTGTATACAAGAACTTCACACCCCTCCTCAGCTAAAATGTTCTGGGAGGCTCAGTTGCTCTTCTGCATCACTCTGCAGTGAAGTTGCCATATGCAACAGCCTGCTCCGGGGAATGGCATTGTGAGAAGCACCACAAGTGCCTGGTGTGTTCCCCAGGGGAATGCCTTTCAGAGAGGACATTGAGAGTCTGTCTCGGGGATGGCAAAAGATAGTTACTAAAGGGGCCTTGCAGCTTTGCAGTGATTAAGTCTGGCGGTGGAGTGGCATAGGGCAGTGATTCAGTAAACTCTCTGCTTAAAAATGAAGATTGCCCATACTGTGATCTGTTGGTGCACCTTTGCTTCCTGCTAATCTGTGGATTTACCTTACCAGTCTATCAGAAGCTTCTCCCAGGATAAGCGGAAGAGACTCTGGTGCCAGTTTTCCCCTTATGCGGTTTCCTTAGAGCATTGCAGCATGTTCGAAAGGACAGACTGTCTCCCCAGGCCTGAAGAGGTTTTCTTGGTATTTCAGTGAGTGTTGCAACGTTATGCCTTCTCTTTGCAGTATCCTTCTTAGTGTGCTTGCTGCAGAGTGGAAGTTGGTCCTTTTAGAGAAGGGGAAACTGTGTTGGACCAGGGCTGAGGCCTACAGATCACTGTGGTAACAGGTCCTGAGGGCTGGGCGAGGCTTTTGTAGAGATGCTGTCTCTGGATGCCAGAGTAAGAAAACTGTCCAAGGTTGTTCTTGTCTATTCTCTGGGTATTCTTCTAAGTAACGGAGTCCACCATTTGGGCAGCAGTCCTAGTGTCAATGACTTGCCATAAAAGGGGAATGCACTAGGACAGCTAAATGATCTCGTGTATGTGTATTTGTTCCAAACTCTGCTCTCACTTGGGTCATGCCAACCTGTCAGTGTTCAAGTCCCTGGCCCTTTGCTAGAGGAGTCATGGTCTCCAAGCTGTAGCATAACCCACAGTAGTGAGGGAGCACTTCTGGGATGACAGCCCTTGCCCATGTAGTGTCTAAAATCAGGACTGTTCTTGCTTTTATAGCTTCTGCTAACCTAAGGTCCTCTAAAAGAGTAGCAGGACGAAGATCTGGAAAACAGGAATATCAGAGCCATAAAGACAGTCCCTGCTTGCGGCCTGGGAATCATGAAGGATCGTGGTGGATCATGCGTGTCACATGAGGCAGCGTAGACTGAAGAGTGTGGTTGGACAGCAGTAATGTGTGTTTACTCAGGGGTTACTTTTTCTTTCTAGTTTGACTTTCAGAGGACATCATCTCCTGGAGTCCCAGCTAACATGTCGAAAAGTCTGACTGTGCCTGTTATGTTAACTGTGTGAAATCTCTAGGTGGTTGAAATCTGAAGCAACATGTTGAAAAAGAAATGAGGAAATACTCACTTCAGCTACCATAGGGAGTGCTGAACATGAATTCCTGTTGCATGTTGTAAAATAAAGTGGAAAGGGAATGGCTCATTATTGCACATCATTTGTTCTTAATAACTTCATATGAAATTAATAAACCTTAAAACCTCAAGTTTTAGAAGCTGTTCAAGATAAGAGTCACATGATAGGGAAGGGGAAATTGGAAGGCTAAAGCATTAGGACCTCAATGCCTTGTGTTTAACAAGTGATCTAAGCAGCAGTTCATAGTTTCAGTGGTCTCATAGCCTTACCTGCATATTAAGCTTCAGCACTATTAGTTAATTATATTGAAAAAACAAGGAGTTCTTTCTCTGAGAGTATTGAGCAAGTTGAGGCAAGTGTGTTTTTGTGGGCTTGACGTTTTGCATAATTTCTGTGACCACTAGTTTTGGTGGATGGGAAATGCTACCTTGCCAAGGAACACCAGCCTTTTACACAGAAACACTTTCCACTTAAAGGTTGAGGTTCCTGATTCTGCAGCTCCAAAGGTCTCCAAGGTTTTCAGTTGAGACAAAGTGAGAGGGGTGGACAGACATCATCTTTGTGCAGAGCAAGCCTAAATTCAGATTATTTAGGGGTAATTCAGACATGGAGTGGGATATCCAGTGGCTCCAGCTCTCTGGGAACTAACTTCTTTGGAGGAGCAGCAACAGCAGCTGAAAGATGCCTGAAGTGCTTTGTCTTCCAATCTCTCTGCCTGCTCTTTGGAGTAGACAGAGGGCCTCCTCCTTGTGAGAATGCACAACAGAAAGACACATTCTCTCAAGAGACACAAAGGTGTTGGGAGAGTTGTCCTCCAGATCTTATTCCAGGAGACATGTTGCACCTGCAAGGTAGATGACTGCCATACACATTGTCTTGACTGGCAGGGGTCCCCGGTGTTGGAGGTATAGAGAGTTACCTCCTTACTGATGTCAGTATAGCATTGTGTGGCTTGAGGTACATTTAATGTTTCCTTACAGACTCATGATGATAATTTTATTTTGGCTATCATTATGACTTTTTCTCCAGAAACTCTTAAAAAAAGAAACATAATTTCTAAGTATTCACAAGGGGTTAAGGCCCCCTGTGCTCACTATAGCGCATACTTTCTCTGAGTATGTCAAGCCTCTGCAATAGAGTAATTTGCATGTAGTGATACTTTGCGTTGTGTCTATCAATGGAAATGCAAAGGCTGGCTTCTGTTGATCCCTGCATGCTCTAATGAGTGGCAGCGCATCTACTCAGACATCTGTTTATTAAGAGATTGGTCCAAGCATTCACTTTTAGTGAAAGGTCTGAATGCAAAGGAGTCAGGGGAGGGAAAAAGGAGAGTGTTGTTAAATATATACACTTCACAATCCCCAAAAGAAGCCTCATTTCAGTGAGCCTAAATATATTTCAAGAAGGTAACAAAAATTAAACTTTGTTTTCTTATTTAGAAGTGCTGTTGGCTGTGAATAGGGTCACTGCCTTTGTTGGAGGTAGGCAAATCATCTATAATGAAAGACTTAGCCATTGAATTTTACTTTTCTGCTTTTGATCTGTTCACAAGCTCATCGTGAGATTTATTTGTTGTTCAAAAATCTCCCTGCATTTCTACTCAATAATGTTCTTGCAT
The DNA here is from genome assembly GCA_009769605.1 of Bucorvus abyssinicus. Lineage (NCBI taxonomy): Eukaryota > Metazoa > Chordata > Aves > Bucerotiformes > Bucorvidae > Bucorvus > Bucorvus abyssinicus. The sequence goes on from CM020025.1 coordinate 39,626,307, forward strand.
GAATAGCTGTCAAATAGCCCATATTGCTTGATGTCTAGACTCCGACACTGGGCTGTACTGGCTAGTTGCCTGGGTTACCTGTGTTACATCTATCCGTTTCTTGTAGTGGAGCATTCCTGATACTATTCAACAGACTGTGAATTTTGAATAATTCAGTCAAATGTGAAATGCCAGCTGTTTTTTTTTTTTGGTGAATGTTGATGTCTTTGAGATTGAAAAATAAGCAACTATTCACATAGTTATTTGCACCAGCTCTGAATGAATAAAGAAAGCACAAACAGGAGTCACCGATATCGCTGAATCAACATTTGCTTCCAATTTCAGCAACTTTTACAGGGGGAAAGAAAACACTTTTTCTTCATTAATTCTTAGGATTTATTTCTAACAGTGGCATTCTTGAAAGTCTTTTAGTTGTATATAACTATCTTATGAAATAATTACAGCTATGAGATAATTAATATCTAGGTGAATAATTGTAAAGCTAAAATATCAAAGGTCTCCTTTTCTTCTAAAGAAAAAGGAATTAATGTTTGCATATTGTGAACATGTCACACTCGTGAATTAAGAGTGTGTGGCAGTTTGAAGAAAAAAAAACTGCTTGAAAACTTTTGTTTTGAACTGACCAATTGAGCTATTCCCTCCCATGCTACGATTGCACATCTTATTGGCTGAGAAAGTTTCTGGCGAGCGTACTGTGCCTTTAAGAGCCGCGGGCTCGGGGGCTTTTTTGGCTTTTGCGGCTTCTCGGGTCTTTTCGCTCTCGGGACACTCCCGGCTCTGCGCTGCGAGAGGCGCTGCAGAACCTTGCAGCTTCGCTCCGGGAAAGAGGCTTTCTCCAGACTTGCGGCTACGGCTCCCCTGCGCTGCCGGAGTGGAGTGAAGCTGTGCGCCGGGGAAGCCCCCGCCGCGCCGCCTGGGACAGACTGCTCGCGCCGCCTGGAGACCCGCGCCCGGAGGCTGCTCTTTGCCTGCTGCTGTAACGCCATACCCTCTCTGCCGCCAGCGCTGCCGCTTCTTGCTGCTTCGCTTCTACAAACTGCACGACGAGAACTGGTAGGAACAGCGCTTTGCACGTTGGAGCCCCGCGTTCGTAACAGCCGCGGTTTCCCTTTGTTTACTCTACGAAAGCGCACATGTGGCGACTCCAGGTACCGTCCCCCTTTCTCTCTTTTCTCGCGTTTAACCCTCGCCTTTCCATCCTGTACAAACCCTCAGATTTTGCATTGGTTTTTTCCCTGCATATTATATATTTTGTTCTAGTTTTAATAAAGTTTGTTTCAGTTTTCCAAACATTCAGAGGTCTCACAAAATCTTTCTTTTCCTTTTCGTATCTCTGCTTTTTAACCCTTTTCTCTCCCGGAGGAGAGGGGTTCAGGGATAGGAAAGGGCACGTCCCCGTGATTGGCTTGCCTCAGCCAACTGGCGACAGAGTGGTCCATTCAAATACCCTTTGAAATCAAATCCACTACAAAGAAAGTCCTTAAGATGTTTTCCTAAGGATATTTATTTGCCACTGGTCTTGTGAGTATTTACACACATTAGTAGTTGTATTGTCTTCATGGCAACTAATTTTTTATATATATATATATATAAAAAGTGATTGTTTGTGTTACTGACAGCTGGAGGGTTGTAGCTTGGGGTTGTAGCCCCATCCCATTAGCAGTTCCTGTGGTGGTGAATATTCCTGTCCATGTGTTAGGGTTGCAGTTAAGTTACTCAATCTCTCCTTCTCCCTTGCAACAGGGAGTGCAAGTGAATCAGCTCTTGACATGGTTGGTGTTCTCAGGACTCATCCTGACAACATCTTTACAAGGTGCTTTTAGAGAACAGATAAAATCTCACGTTATACATCATGCTGAAAATTGCCAAGCAAACACAAATACCAGTCTCTAAGCTATACCATAAGAAAACTAAGCGATGTGGAATGGCTTGAAAGGCCTTTTTATGGACAAGTCAGATTTTGAAGTACTGACATTAGCACCCAACACCCTGCACGAGCTCTTTACACAGGTCCCAGAGGAGAGATTCCCAAATGCAAACTGATGTGATGTGAGGAGTGATTTTCAAAGCCTTAGAAACCAGTGAGATGAGGAGAGTTGAGCTTATCAGACCTTTTTTCCTGCCTTTGAAAATTTCTAAACACCCTTGAATAATGATTTTTTTTTTTTTTTAATCAGTTGACCTGGCTGTCACTGATTTTTTCTTTTTGGTAGTCCAGTTTATAATGCAGGACTGTAACTGAACATGAAGAATAGACATTGTGTTTACCCTGGAGACCAGGCTTGGAGTTTGCCAGGGCTTGATCTGTTCTGTATCTTTCCTGTCAATAATAGGACAGGTGATCTGACTCTTACAATCACACATATGCTGGGCCAGACCAGTGACCCCAGTATCTTGTCTCTAACACTGGCAAATTGCAGACATCTGGAAGACAGTGTATTTCTAAAGCCATGCAAGGGTGATATTTTCCTGGTATACTGCTTTAGTTGCCAATGAATTTGGATTCAGGGACTCTGAGAAAGAGATCTGCCGTATTGGTATTTAATAGTCCTTAATAGGATTTTCTTCCATGGATCTATTTATTAATTTTTGAACCCATCTAGACAGTGTTTCAGGAGCATGACTGTAAAGTATCTTTCATATACTTTTATTAAATAAGAGAAATATATTAAATAATATCATACACTGCTTCTGGCACAGTCTTGTTTATTACATTGATGTCTCTTGGCATAAAAATTATTTTTAATCATTCATTTGACACCTTTTCTTGTTTTACTGGTTTGGCTAATGGAGTGGCATTTTAGTGGAAGGCTCCTCAGGAACTACAGAATTTATACAATGTGGAAAGACACCTTTCTTACTTCAAGAGTCTACCTATAGGTTGTAACAAAGCCACACCTCACCCCAAAGATGAGGTGGAACTGGAAGTAAAGGGAGAGGACAGGATATTGCTGTAGCTGGTAGAGGAGCCACATGTCTGGGGCCACAGCCCAGGGAGTGTACCAGAGACAGGTCCAAGATTTGATAGATCCTGCAATGCTCTGTCTGAGCTTGCATTCACCATCCTACATGTGAATACAATGTAATAACCAGCTGTTTGCCTTCAGGTTAGGCTTTAAAAAAATTATTCATCTCAACAGCCATTTCTTTGTTCAGTCATTCCCCCTCCAGTGTATATAATGCAGAGTACTGCAGTCAGTGCAGTTTACCATACAGAGAGAGATAGTTGGTATTCATGCATCTGGTCTATAAAAAGTGTCTCTATATAGTCAATATTTAACCTCATCAGTACGCTTCCATGTTTGTAGACTTGAGAGCACAGCTTGCCAAAGCGTTGTAATGCACTGAGCTGCCTCTGAGTGTCTGTGCATGACTGGGAGGGTGGGGGGAATCGTGTATTGCTGAGTAATGATCTGAAGATGGCAGCATTGGGTGAGCTATCTCATTTTCTTAGCTAAGCAGAGCTCTCTTAAACACAGAAATTGTAGTTGTTGCGTATGGCAAATTTGTCAAAAAATCAGCTTTTAATTTGAAGGGCTTTTCTTAATGCTGTAGCTTAATACCACAAGTTAGTAGTAGGCAGATGTATTTTATCATCTGGTCATTTTTTATGCATGTTATTTGCATTAGTTCACTGAGTGTGCAAGTCAATACTGAAGATAGGCTCTCATCAGCAATTGTTGGCTCATAACTATGACTCCCTTTTATAATGCTAACAATTATAATAATTTTCGAACTTAAGTAAAAGAAGCTCCCTCTGTGTTATCCATCAAGGAGGAAGCGAAATCGAGGTCTCCCTCAGTCTTGTGAGCGCCCTACCCCTGGGCAGCAGGGATTGCTCTCTCCTGTGCCAGTGTTAGCTCTCTGCCTTCTGCCCCTTCCTTCCCCATGAGTGCATACCCTTAGGGAGTGACCTCAGGGGAGTGGAGAGCATTTCTCTTCCCTCCCTCTGCTGGCCCTGTAGATTGCAGAGTGGGCATTTTTCTGGGAGCAACATGACATCAGCTTGGTCCTTCTCAGCCTACGGAAGGTCTGTGGTAAAGGTGTCACACATATGGGGTCAAAGTCATGGCTGCTTTTGCAGATCTATAACAGACAAACACCAGACCTGCCCCCCCCCCCCCCCCCCCGCTGCCCCCCTTCAGCTGCTGTTGGTTTTAAGAATTAAAATGACTGTGATCATTCTGTTTTATCAGGAGCCCAGTCCTGCTGTGAGTTTGTGTTCAGAGCATAAGGACTACTACCTTATGGGTTCTTTTAAGAGAGCTGAGGGGAAGGGGGCAAATTCAAAGATATTAGTGGGATTTAAGTGTAAAGTTGAGGGGTTCATTGCTAACAGGGATAGCATGAACAGAACTGACTGTAGCCTCCTGAAGGTTTTTCTGACAAAATTTGTAGGCGGGAGAGCTGAATTTGTACTCTTGGTGGTAGGTCTCTCAGCTTCACTCATCACTTCTACAGTGATGCCTTTGTTGTTTTGTGTACCTGGCTGCTTTGTCCCTGAATCATCTTTTTTGGAAACCTCTTGTTTTGGCCTTCCTCTAAGTGGTGATGTCAGCTCATTGCATCTAATGAAAAATTTTATGCCAGCTTAGCTTATCCAAGTCCATAGCAAAGCCAGAGGTGGACCTTTTTTTTTTTTTGGTTTTTTGATAATGTTGTGTTTTCACCTTCTCTTGTGGATATCTGTGCTTTTGACTGCTCTGATAGAATCTGACTCAAGACATTTGAAGTCACTGCAACCTTTTCTTCTTCCCAGCTGACTTAGCAGGTGTGGCTCAGACACAGGGCTCATGTTTTTATTCTTTTTTATTACACCCTTCTAAACAGTGCCATGCTGCATGAATCACTAGCTCTACAGGAACTTTTATGGGAGGCAGAGAAATGAATCATTTCTCAATTTCTAAACATTTGTTGAACTTAAAAGACATGTTAATTTCTGCTGTTTTGCATTTAGCGTGGTAGTCAGTCTGGAAGAGTGGGGGTTTAAGGAGGAAATAGATTTAAAAAATCATGTTAGGATCCATTCTCAAGTTATTCAGAAAAACTTAAGGTTTAGTATCAAATACTGGGTTGTTTCTTATCCTAAATGCATATGTCCTGCAAAGACATGTAAATCTGTTAGGTTCAGTGGAGTTATGTCCCTTTGAGCAAAACCTGAAATTGTCAGAGTGTAATAAACACATGCGTATGTATGTATATGTGTGTGTGTATATATATATACACACAGAATTTCTGTGTATGTTAGAGTCAACTTAATACCTTCATATGTAGAAATAGGTACTAGCTTAATCTCATCTGTTTGATCTAACATCAAAAAGCAATCTTGATGTGTCATAAGAAAGCCAAACTAAAACTCAGCACCATAGGAGCAGAAGTGACTGTCATCTTTTGCATTTAGTGGACAGTGTGATGACTATCCATGCCACTTACGGTCTTCCCATCATTTAACTTTGGGTGGATACAGCAAAGTTAGATACAGTACTGTTAGCTGATTTAGCACATCTCTTTCATGGCTTCTCATCAGTTTTACAGCTCCGATGTGTTGCCTGAATTATTGTAATGGATTTGTCAAGTGAACTCATTCAACTGACTGCAATTTTGTTTCTGTAATTTAAGAAGCCAAGTGGCATATTGGTTCTTCATTTATGATAGAATAAAATCTAGTGAAGACTAAGGCCTCAGCTGAAGAAGGCTCTTAAACACATACATGTAAGTAAGTTCATTCTAACCCAGGACAGCACTGAAGTATGTGCCAGACTTTAAAGTGGCATCAGCTTGAGCCTACAGCTGAGTGCCCTGAACTAAATCTCAGAGGTCTTCAGAGGATCCTAGACAGGCAGGCCAACTACGTTGTAAGGTTTTCTTTTAAGGCACCTCACTTATTTCAGAACATTTAAAAAATCTCTACAGATTACTGCCAGCACCCTTGATACCTAAATGAACTTGCTTGACTGTTCGTAACTGGCCATTCCTGTGAACTGCTTGGGTGCCCAGAAAAAAAAAGCAGAATCTCTCATTTTTGTGCAAAGTTCCCTTGCTGCAGAATATGACGTTTAAAGTACTTAGCAGTGATAATGCACCTTATCTGAATTTATATTAAAGACATGAAATTCTGAGGAAGTGGGGCAATCAAGTGAATATGGTACCGATTGTTATTGCTGAAGTGCCTGTTTGCAACTACACTAGATGTATCTGTATGTCTGTATATTTTACAGTGCTATTTTTTTACAATTGAATTTGGACTTTGCAAGCAAGAAGGACAACTGCGTGCTTATGGAGCAGGACTTCTGTCTTCTATTGGTGAATTAAAGGTATGTGCCTGTAAAGCAGAATAAACTTCCTTTTAATCTTAACAAAGTAATTGTTGGATGTAAATATTTTGACTTTCAAATAACAGTTAAAGCTCTCCAGATAAAAAGCTTACTTTAAAAACCTAATATTGACCTAAAAGCTTTGTTTGAAGTACCAACTGGCACTTAAAGCACGAAATAGATTTGTAAGGACCGAAGTTCCAAAGCAACTATAAAATATAAAACTTATTTCTGCTTGAATGCACTTCTTAAAAAGGAGGCTCATAGACTCTAACGGGTAAGGGTGCCTTGGGCTCTGAAAGCTTTGTTTAGAAGAAAAGCATGTATTTTTAATACACAAGAAAACTCCTGTTTTGAAATCAGACACAATTCTGTTGTAAGTAATCCAGTGTATTTCAATGGATTTGTTATCAATATTAAAAAGAACAATGTTTAGTAGGGTCCTGATTCAGTAGATTAATCATATTTAAAATTAAGAATGCATGTAAACTCATGCTAGACTTGAAGTACATGCCTGTGTGACAGTACATAGAGCCTTATTTTTATACAGCTGCAAGTGTTTAACCTTGCTTGGTGTGAGTAGTTGTAGTGGATCACTTACTGCCTCTTTTTATGCCTAGAAAACAGAGAGCAAGCAAAGGGTATTTTGTCACAAGCGTAGTATTTTGGGACGTTATATGTTTCTCTCTTGGCAAGATGGGAGGGAAGGGGAAGGAGAGGTTTGAGTACTATGTTCTGGAACCAAAATGAACTCTTGGTGGCTTTTCAAGTAAACATTTGGTTTTAGAAAGCCTATACAAAATATTACTTACAAGCTGTTTTGCAATATATCTGCTGTTTTATTTGTGTTTAAACATCTTCGTACCTTCCTGAGCTGGCTTTGAGTGAACTACCTGGCAGTCGAATAGGAGTATCTCAGTCTCTTTTTGCTGTTTGTTACACCTCTAACTGAGAGTGTCTGTGGTGAAGCTCATTAGTCAAATTGCTATTCTTTCATTAGTAGAAAAAAAGTAGAGGAAAAATACTTTCTCCAGTATTTTTTCTTTGATTGCATATTCACTTGCTGTAAGTTCAGTGCATACTTCGGCCACAGAAGCATTCTGTATCAAGCCTGGCAATATTTTATACGCACAGTGCAAAGGTGGTTAAATGTGAAGAGATTAACATGTCCCACCTATTTTTCTCTAGCCCCACAACATTCCTTGCTGGGCCCCGAACTCTGTGCAGGATTCTGCAGAGAATCAGGCCTTTTATTTAAACTAACAGTTACGGTCATTAGGTGGTGACCCTGAAAATACCTATCACATCATTTACAAAATCTAAGGGCGTAAAAGCAAGGAAATGAATAGTCAAGAACATAATAAATCTTCTACTATCAATGTCAATAAACACATTATTCTTGTCAAGTGTGCACTTTTGTTTCCACACGTTTGTGATCCCAAGTCTGTGTTCTTCACTCAGCAGTAATCTCAGAGTATAAAGGGAAAGAATAATCCTTTCGAAAAGCAACAGTAAAAATTAAATAATGTGTACATTAGTGGACTATATTGATCTGCTTCAAAGGTATGGCGATATATATCATAATAATTTTGCCATAAATCAATAATATTATACATTTTTCTATTACGCTACATATATATTTCATAGATGGGAAGCCAGAAGGGCCTATTAGATCATCTGGTTTGACCTCTTGTGTATCATAACCTATTAAATTTCACCAGATCTTGCATATACTGAGCATAGGGACTTAAGTAAGACATTTCAGTTATTGAGAGACTAAGCACCTGTGTGCTGCAGGCGCGGAACAGTACCATACCACAAATAGCCATAGTCTCCATGAAGGAACTGATGAGGTGAAAAATGTCCAGAAAGTCTTTGTGGCTTCTCCCACATAGAAAAGAAAGTGAAAAGTAAGGAAAAAATATGGGAAAAACCTGCTAAGTTTTCTGCTACTCAGACCATGGGAGAAGCCGTTTTTAGACCAGAAACCTGGCATTGAGTGTGCTTCTTGTCAACAAGATACATCAGGCAGGTGCTTAGGAAGGAGAATGTCTGGGCATCCATGGTGCACAGCCTTGCATCAAGTCATTGCCTGTCTCTGATGTTTTCTGTGAAAGCAACCTCACTTACCTCCACCCTTATGTTCTAGCCCCTATTGAAAGGGAAAATGTCTTCCTTGACCTGAAGGTGTCTGAAAGATAATGCTAATGTAATAGACTGTAGTTGAGATCCTGATGATACCAATATTCTGATTGTAACTGAAATCCTAATGACTGGCAGCAATTGCTCTGAAAATGATGACAACAATACCGGCTATTTCTGTGGTGAGTGGGGATGAATAGGAGTCTCAGATTACATGGCCATGAAGTCTGACCCTTATGTGTGCAATACCCATACTTCTCGTAGGAGTCAGAGTGAAGAAGTCCTTTCAGAAATAACTACTGCCATTCTTAAGACAATGGCGATTGTGGGCCCATAGTCTCTTCTATGAATAAGTTCAAGTGTTTATTTATCTTTGTCACTGGGAAGGTAGATCTTGTTTCAGTGTTGAGTTTTGCTACCTTGACATTACAAGCATTTGATGTTAATATGCTTTTGTCAGTGAGAAGAAAGGCCTTTTTCCAGCTGCCTTCCCTATCAGCTCTCTTTTTGATGCAATAGTATTCACAGGAAACAAAATGGTGGCTGATTTTATGTATACTTTCTAGAAATTCCTAGAAAGAAATGAGTTGCACTATTTGCAGGGCAGAAGTGGCTGACAGTATTTGCACCTTTCAGATGTGTGAATGGCTTATTCAGTCACCCCTGCTTCTATATTGCCTTGCTCCACTCTGAAAATCTGGTCAACAGCTTTAGTAACAAAGAACTATGAAAGCTAGACAAATGTGGGCACCAGCCTATCAATACAGGATTTCCTTCAAGTCTTTTTCCCCGCTCAGTATTTAGACTTCAGATTTTGGATGCTGAGAAATGCAACTCCTGATGTGCATGCTATGGAAGCATCAAGCAAAAAAATTTCAAAAGTACAACAAAATAAGGAGAAAGAGAAGATTAAAATTGAAGCCTGGGGGGAAACGAATAATACAGTAAGTAGTTATAAAATGTTCTGCCTAATATAGTCAGGTTAACTCTAGCTAACGCTATTACACAGTATGTATTTGGGGCTTAGAGATAAGGCAGAAATAATGGACAATTCAATTATTAAAACTATTTCTGAAAGGCAGTCCAAATGTCTTCAGAAACGTTAATCCATTTACTTTGTATGATGCTCTCTTGAACTCTTTCATTAAAGGAGTCTCCTATCAACTTCAGTTGTCTGTAGATCAAGTCATAGATCCCTGTTATATGTTTCTATATTTAAAAGAGGGGTAGACTTCAAATATTCCTGTATAGATTTTTAAAGTAAAATACAATATTCAGTGGTATTTTGTTTTACATATAACTTAACATTAAGGCGAGCCAGCATTAGCCTTTATAACCAAAAAGATTCAAATACAAGTTTTGGCTTTGTTTTCTTAAGAGGATGAAGGTGATGGAGAAAACTCCTGGAACCCAGATGCTCATTTTAGTGCCCTTTTTAAATAGAGTCTTCCTTATTTGTCTAAACCATATATAAATTATACTGATGAAATAAAAAAATTCTGGTGAAATCGGGACACTGTCAGATTTGCAACCTATGTCGTGGATAAGCAGAAAACCATTGGAGAGCAGGTTTTCCAAGACTCTATTTCCCCCAGGAATAACAAGGCAATAAAATCCATACTGGCACACAGGCAACTTCTCACCTGTGTTCTTACTTTGCCCTCTTTTACTTCTCAGATGGTGCAGTATTTATAACTGTTCTCAGGTTCTCCTCTTGCTAGCTGAAGGTTTTGCTTTTTGGGTTTTGGGTTTTTTTTCTGTTGTGAAACTGAAAAGCTCCAAGTTGTATTATTACACTCCCATTTTTTATACTCAGAGGAGAAATTACAAGACCAAACTCTTTTATCATGTGTCAGTGATAGTGATCACTTAGGCGATGATTCACGGTTGCTCAGTGTAAAAACCTGGTGCCATCTGAGATGCCTGTTTATATCTGACCAGCTTTCCACCTGCCACTCCAGAAACATGTAAGTCTTCTTTAGATCCTATGTTAGTATCTTCCATTCTTGTACAGGTGCATCAGACATCCTAAGCCCTAGAGATCTGTGGTTAGGTACCTCAATCACTCTCTTTGCTTTTGACCTAGCACAGAGTGGAGGCTTTTTTTGTGTATGTTATGCTTATTTCCAATAGAGATAGTTGTCTAATTCTTAAGCTGTCCAGTTATCTGATAACTGCTGCTTTTTCAGGGAATCGGTGATGAGTCATTTGGAAGTTTCACTCCAAACTGTTGTTGCTTGAACTGAGGGAGAATCACCAATAGCTGTATTAGCATAAGCAGTACAATTCGTATGAATGGGCCATTAGAGACAGTTATCACAAATCCACAAGATGATAAGATCATTTGACCAAAAGCTATTTTCCATATAATTGTTAGCCTTGACATCTCATTAGAGGTGGATAAATGAAGAGGTTTCCAATGGAGAAATCCATATTGGTTATTTACTCATTTGAGTTCACTGAAGAACTGAATGTCCAACCAAAGCACAAGTTAATAGCATTTATTAAAAAACCAACTAAAACAGGCCTGAGCTCAAAAGCTTTTGGACTCACCAGACAAAGTTTTTCATTGAGGTTCTGTGCTTCATAATGTTGAGAGTGCCAAGGACCAACATTTTAGAGCACTATAATGTTTCTGAAAAAAACTCTAGTTCAGCTTTGAGTCAGTGTCCTGACCATCCTAGTTCAACTGTCTGAAGGTTTGTCTGCAGTTTCAGTTCAGTTGCTGGAATCTGGCATTGCTGGTGTTGGCATATCAATAGTAGATGTTACAGATGTCAGGCTGCAGAGTTTGAAAACACCATCCAAATTTGCAAACATGTTTCCCTTCGGTAGCTATGACAGTGCCAAAAGACCATATCCTAGAAGGGACATAGGTATCTCAGGTGGGAATTCATCAGAATTTAGGCTCATCATTCCCAAACTGCATTCCTAAGAATAACTGATCAGTTATCACCTAACTTTGAATTTGAATTGTCTGTCCTCTGTTTCCAGGTTGTGTGCACATCCTAGTCTCTGCAGAGTTGCTTTGTGAAACAGCAACTCTGCTCGTGCGTAACGGGGATCCAGAAAATAGGAGTCATTTCATATAGATAATCTGACAGGAATAACCAGAAAGGCTTTCTCAGAGGACATCCACTATGACAAAGAGTTAGCTTTTGCTTCTTTTTAAACTCTCCCCTTTTACAAAATTAGGGCTCAGTGATTAGAGCAGTTGTTCACAATGTAGGAGCCACAGGCTTGAATCCCTTCTCACCCCTGATGGTTTCAATACCAAGGAATAGGCCTGGCCCAGCAGAGGCCATTAGTGAGTGGAGGGGAGGAGAAGAGGAGAGGACAACACTGTCACACTTTTTGTTGAAGCTGTCACAATACAGGAAAGAATCCATGAGCCAGAAGCGGTCACCTACTGATTCAGTTCCTAAGAAAATGTGGCCCATATCACTCTCTTCATCCCCGGCACAGGGCTTCACTCAATGTACTCAGAGTTTTACGACTGTTCTTTAGACTTCTGAGGCATCAAGTTTCACCTGGAAGTACAAAGGCATCTTAAGAGGAGATGTTTTTATCTATAGTTAACCTCCCAGGGAGCCTATTCCCAGTCAAGAAAAACAAATTCATTTCGATAGAAGGAGGTAAATGCCTAAATTTACAGGCACTCAGCTGCATCATGGCTCTTCCAGGAGAATGTGACAACAGGGATATAGACAGGGGCCTAATAAGGTGAGCCTGTTCCTGCAGTCCATTTAGAAGAGAATGCAGGTCAAGGTAGATAATTTTTGATTTTTGTTTTCAAACCTGTTGTAACTGATGACTGGCTAGAAAAAGCAAACATTGTGAGAAGGAGAAGATACATGTACTGAAGAAAGTTATTTCCTTGATATTTTAAGATTCCGTGCATTAATTTTTTATGTATTTATTTTTGGAGAGAGAGGAGGTGGGAGGAAGAGGTTCTTGTTTCAGTTTTATGTCCTGTTATTTGGAGACTGCAGTTTGAGAGCTAGTGTGATATTTTCAGAGCCTTTCACAGGGATTTAGGAATGAGCACGAGCAAAGGCTGGGATAAAAGGTGCGGTGAATATCTTAAGGTTAATACCTTATTCTGCTGTAAAGAATGCCCATGCAGAAAGGAAGTAAAGCATGAGGCACCTTTCAAGCCTCAGGGATCTTTTCCTCCCTGTCATTTCTCTATGCTTCTCATGCACATCTTTACTATATAGATATTGGGGGACTAAAGAAGGTTGAAAGTTGACCTAAATACTCTCTCCCTCCTTACCTTGTACTTCTGTACAGATCTCTGAGAATGAAAATATAAGTGCTCTAAAAGTTAAGGTAGCTCTAAAAGCTAACACAAGTATTCAAGTGGAAAGGGGAGCTAGAAGAAGATTGTGTTGGAAAATGTTTCAGTTTTGAAACCTCTGTGTCAGTTCTAGTGGCTTGTGCTAGTCACGTAAAGAGAAAGGCTAATCAGAAATCTCTCAGTAGCAGCATTTGATGCTTCATCTGCTCAGTGTCTGCTCTGTACTTATCTATGCTTGTTTATTTAGTTATTTTTTCCTTGCAGTACTAGTGAAGAGTAACGCATTTCATCAGCATGCAATAAATGGGCATTGTTTAATGGGTTTTCAGATATATAGTTTCACTCTTAAACTCACTGCCAGGAAAATAGTCTATGATTGTGGCCTGGAAATGTAAAGCACATATTATATGAATGGTTTGGTCAGTCTCAATTCACCCACCAAGACGATGATCGTTTCTGCCAGGTAGGTGACATTTTGGGGACATCTGTATCTGTAGTTGTATAGAAATTTTTTTAGGAATGGTTATTTGATGACTTTCCTGTTTCCAGCTTAAGACTTAGGTTTCTATGCCTACATGTCAGGGGCATTTCTAATATCCTCTTTATTATTTTAGTAATTATTTGTGGTAAAAGATTGCTCTCATAGAAAGAGCTTTTTAAAGTAACAAATTATTTTATTCTGTTCAAACTGAAAAAACCTGTATGTAAAGCAAGAGGGGCTGCCAACTAATGGGAAGTGTACAGAACAGGCTGTATATATGAACAGTTGTATAGATGCACAGTGGTATCAAAATATGGTTTAACAGATCCTGTGGTGTATTTCGCAGCATGCTCTCTCTGACAAGGCCAATGTGAAAACATTCGATCCAAAGACAACATGTTTGCAAGAATGCCTTATCACTACTTTCCAGGAAGCTTACTTTGTTTCAGAAAGTTTTGAAGAAGCCAAAGAAAAGATGAGGTAAACTATTTCCCTTGACTCAAAATCTAATTTTCTTTTCTTTAGTGGTCGAAAAAAAAAGAAGTGTTAATTTTCTTGTTTCTTTCAGGGACTTCGCCAAATCAATCAATCGTCCCTTTTCTGTGTATTTCAATCCGTATACACAAAGCATTGAGATTCTGAAGGACACCAGGAGTATAGAAAATGTTGTCCAAGACCTCCGCAGCGATCTAAACACTGTATGTGATGCTTTAAGCAAAATGAACAGATATTTAGGGATTTGATATGTGTGGCACTGCGATTTGCTGTCAGTTCTTTTTCTGTAGCCAGTCTAGTAACATCACATGATACGGCTAACTTCTCAAACCCATCAATTTTCCCTTTACGGCTTGGCCTGTGGCTTGCATCATTGTGTAGCTCTGTCTAATTGTAATGTGCAGACAAACCAAGGCAATGCTGATTTGTAAAGGCAATGTGGAATGTGGCAGAGTATAATCATCAGTTCCTCAATGCAATGTCATGTACGAGTACACCATTAAAAACTTACTTGGCAATGGTTTTGTTTCCATAAGATGATTCACTCCAATGTATAAGAAATGGTGTTGCTGATTTCATAAATCTGAGTTTATTTCTTTATAATCCCTTTCCTCCCATAAGAATCCAGAAAAAATTATTTGCAATGTTTTCATTTTCTTTGTAAGAGAATCTGTATTTCTTTTTATAGTGGTGAAGACAATGTTTTGCCCATGTATCTGTAACAGAACTGAGTGTCTCTTGTGACTGAACAATATAATTTATATACCAATGCTGAGATCAGGAAGGCTATGTATCACTGCTAAAAGGCCTGTGGAGATTACAGATTATGAGAACTCAAAACTGATAAATGTTCAGCGTGGCTGAGTAATTGCACAACAATTAAAAAAAAAAAAGCCTCTGACAGTTGATGTAGAAAGGTAGTTCTAGTTCATGCATGTGTTACGTGTGGCAGTCCTGAGCATGCTTCTCTGCGAGAGCTGTCTGAGAATAAGAGGGGAAGTGCTTGTGTTAATTCCGGGATGTTAGATGTGAATATAAAACCCTTCTACCTCCTCATGTGCCTAATGCATTCCCTTGTCTTTTGAACGTATTCCTCTTGCATTTCATGCATAATTTGCCTTTTCTCATTATGCCACATTCAACCTTGACTTGGCCATGCATGACTGGGTCAGTATCAGCACACATAAAAGGGTGAATATGGAAGCTGTTATTTAATTATAGCCAAGACGATTATCAGTTAGTAGATTACTTGTGGGATGATTAAATTGTAGAGACACCTAGCTGCCTAGTTTGTACCAGATGGATGCAGGTAATGCCTGAGTTAATAAACTCTAAGTTAGCAAGCTCTGACAGAAGTACAAGCTCTGTCTGGGGATCACAGTGCAGAAATATTTGAGCTGGCTCTTATCTGGAAGCAATAATTACGCATGTCTTTCCTTTATCTGGGTTATTCTATTCTCCTATTAGCCGAGATAATGGAGAGTTGACTGTATTGTATGGACCCTGCTTAATGGAAACCATATGGCTTATGCAGATCATGTCAGTATGGGTGAAAGTGTCACAGCTTGTCTACATATATGGAAAACAGGTATCTATTCAAGCTGCTCTCCCAGCTGAAAGAGTCATGCAGATACTCTTAAGTGTTGCTAGCGATTTCAGCATAAAAAGAGAACCACTTGAGAGTACCAGCATATCCTTAACTAAGAGGCAATCTACAAGGTTTTTTTTTTTCATGGGGAAATCTGCCACCTCCTTGAAGATAACTATGAGATAACAGAAAATGCTCTTTTCTCTGGATGGTCCCTGCTGCACTCTAATGCTGCTGTTAATAGGGTGTGGGAAAATCTAATTTTAGATATAACTGTGACTGCCATTGGTACACATGGCGAGCTGTTGAATTATTCCATGGGGATCAGCATGCCGGAGGAGTTTTTTAACTTCCCGAATCTAGTGCTGACTCAGTTAGCTAGTGCTTACCAGAGAGGAATCACTGGCAACCTTGGCATGAAAGCTTCTCTCTCTTTCTTCCTGTGGTTTCTGATGAACCTCTCATAGCCCTTTCTGGAGAAAATAGACTGTACTGAGATTTGCTTTAACTGGCCTGCGAATAGTAGATCTTATTCAGTTCAAGAAATGATGAAGTATTGTTGCTTGCTTAAGTAAAATAAAGCCACGATGAGTAACAAAGATCCAAAGCTTATGAAGTTACTGAAGCTTTCCCTTGAATAGAAATTACGCAAGAAGACTTTATATACTTAGAATATCTGGATTTATTCTTTACGTTCCTGAATAGCTTAAAATAAGAACTCAACAGCAGTAAAACAATAGAAGCATATCTTTGTTTTGTTTTGTGCTGTTAGCAAGTAAGTGTTATTATGGATTAGGGAGAAACCCTTGAAATCCAATAGTCATTTTAGGACTAATGATGGCAAGGAAACTGTCTACAATGAAGATAAAATGTCAATGAAACAGAACGTTGTCAAAGGATAATGGGCTCCTGCTGCTAGATAAATGCTTAATCCAGTGATTTTATTTCTATTATACAACATGATTAAAAATAAATTAAATATAATGGGCTAAGGAATAATAGTGATTTAGAGAGACAATTGCTCACTGTTCTTACATAGCAAAGCTGTTTTCTTACAGGCTGCAAGGCAAACTGGCTTTGGGCTTCAGCCAGTCAGGAGTCAGGTCTGGGAGGGAACGCTTTAAAAAGTGCACTATTGCACTTTCATGAATCAAATAGTTCCAGCTTAGCTGAAATTCTTCTCTGTGGTTTTTATTAGCAAATTAAGATCAGCCATGCAGCAGTCTCCTTGGATGACAAGCTCATTTAGGCATAATGAGCGGATTATTGACAGTTATCAAATTACGCTAACGTTTCATTTAAAATAGGCCATATTTATCTAAGGTGTTTGTTTAGCTTTAGTGAGCTGGACTCTGGAAATTGGACTTCTGGCTTAGGCTCATTTATTTCCTGTGTAATTCTGAATGGATGCTTTATGGGTCTGAGATATATGCACTTGCTTTGCCTCCACAGAGTAAATGGGCCCGAGCTTAATGAATGTAAAGGATTGCAGTGTTTACTACCATGCAAAGTCTAAAATGAAAAACAGCGCTCTGAGACATTGCAGGAAATACAAATACTGAGTTTCATTTGCAACAAAGGCATGGTTCATGCATTTCATTTCATTTGTTCGGTAGAGGGGATGGAGTGGGGAAGGCGTTAATATATTGTGTTCTCCCTCTCTCCTCTTTGAGACCTGTTTAGAAGCCTGTTACAAGTTTAGCCCTTCAGTACACTTTCACAAATTAAGGTGTCTTTTCCTTTCTTCTTGTTATGATATCCTAATGTGATGGAGAAAATTCCAGAAACTTACTGTACTGTAATGTATATTTCCTGATACACCATAATGGATTACAGAAGAAAGTTTCACCTTCTTGAGAGGACAGCCTGGCTCAGAGAGCTAAAGCCGCTGAAGGCTTTCACCTACAGGCTGCTGGTACAAATCCAGCCCAGTCAGCAGTTACTGAAAGCTATCACCAGCCAGCAGCAGCCTGACTTCTATGTGATGAACTGGGAAGCTGGGATTGCTTAGTTTGGCGTAGAGAAAACTGAGGGGAAATGTGATAACCTTTTTTCAAACACCTAGAAATAGCTGCAAAATGGAAGGGACAAACTGTTCTTTGGCTTCAAGAACTAATGGACTTAAACTGCAGGAAAGGAGCATTAAGTTACATAACAGCGAAACAGGGGACAGATTGCCTAGGGAGACAGCAGAGACTCTGTAATTTTTCAAGAGAGCAGGTTAGGCTGCTATCTCTCAGAAATGGTATTAGTACAGTCGGTCCCGTCCTGAGACCGGGGAGAGGCTGTACAGCATCTTGTCCCTTAGAGCGACTGCCTGGAAAAGGCTTTAGTCTGCTCATGAAAGGGCTCTGGCTGGTACACACAAGCAGTAATGGTCAATAGTCACTGCTACAGAGCATTTGTACATCACCTGTACCTCTGCCTCCTCCTTCAGTGTTTGAATAACCCTAAAGAGCGGTTCTTCATCTTTCCATCTTCTCTTAGGGAACAAATAGGATCCGTAGTCTGAGTGTAGCCCCAAATGCTGACTGTGGTGCTCTGTTTTAAGTTCATAGGCCATTTGAGAGAGCTCTGTGTGTGAGGTACCTGCTAGTGTCAGCTACCCAGAGGCAAGACTGATTGTGAGCAACCAACATTTGTCCTTTTTTTAAACAAGGTTTAAAGCTGCTCAACTTTATGAACAAAATAGAAATGCATATTTCATCCTACCTGTGCCTGTGCTTGGGCTGTCAGGAAGACTGCTCCCTTGAACAATCTGGAGAACCTGGAGCTCTTCCAAGTTCCTGAGCCCGAGTGCTCCAGCCACACGTCAACCTTGTGTCTTGGTGAAAAATGGGCACAGAGCAGCCTGTTCTTTCTAACTCCCTTGGTTTCCAAGGTAAATAAACCCACTGGTGTAATCCAGAAGGGAACTTTGGTTCAGGCCCCTGACATAGTTGGCCAGGGAACTTGGGGACCACACCTGCTGCCCAGCCCTGTGTCACGTTAAAGGCCAGATAAGTAACAATGCAATGCTCTTCCATTCAGGAAATCAGCTTTCCACCCCAATCTGGCAATTTCTCTTCTTGATTCTGCAGGACGGTCTGTGCCTTTTTAGAAATATGACAGCTTTCCTTCTCAGTAAAAAAAAGTTGTTGTATTTCCAAATAATTGGCAATGGAAGTAATTCTGGTACTGTTATGTAATGGCTATGCTTGGTGGTATCAATTACTCCAACTCTAGAGGTGGTTTACAGCCAAATTACTGCATTCTCAATGAAGAATAGGTCAACAGTGACTTTCTGGGTTTGAAAGTATGTTTGAGATGCAGAGCTAAGAGACAGATTCTGGTTATACTAGCAAATATTTATTAGTAATGAGTCCCTCTAGTTGACAAGGTGAAGTCTGTAGAGATGTCCTTGGTATCCTTATTGGCAATTTCTTGTAATTTAACTGAGCTTGGAGGCCAAATAACGTCCTCCTCAGCTGAAATATTCCATGAAACCTGTGTTGTTTCATTTTGTCCTGGAGAAAAGGTGAGTAAACACAAAATAATCACAATTAAGTGACGTCTATTCAAAACATTTTGCAACAACTACATTTAGGTTTAAAAAGCCTTCCAACACCCTAGAGTAAGAATTCCTATTTCTTTGCCAATAGCTGAGATGATAAGGTGAGACTAAAAACAAGTGCTGGCATCTTCTTGACATTTGGCCTGGAGTGGACTATTCAGGTGGAATAAGTGTGAAATGGGTTAGATAGTCACGTACTTTAAAATGCAGCTGGGTGATGGATATTCAGGTGGACATTTTTTTAATGTAGTCAGAAAATTCAAATGTCCAGAAAAATTAATGGAGAAGAAGCTGCTGTTGCCACACTCCACCTTTGAAGAAAAAGAGTTGAGTTTGCAAAGCAGCACTAGGTAGATTTCAGACCATGATAAACTGGCACATGACCTGAAACATAACCCAAATATGCCTACATCACTGGCTTCTGCGTGAGTTCCAGCGTGAACACAATTCTGATAAGAGAGCAGCAATAAAGCGCTCCAGAACCAAACAGCCCTGCTTCCCCACAGGAGAGGAAGTGGGTGATTTGAGACCAGCGTGGCACAGATAAAATCACCTTTATTTCCTAGTAAATCAGTTTTGTTTTCTATTATTTCTTTTGCAAAATGCCTTTTGAAATGCGTTACTATTTTATTTTTATTTATTTTATAAAGAGGCATGTTAATTATGGAATAGTTGATGTTCTTAGCCCTTTCTAGCTTTTCTTGTTGTCACCAAACTCCCTACACAGTCTTGCTACTTTACATGAAAGTAGAGTAATGCTCAAGATGTGATGATGTCATTTCCCAGGGCTTGACAGCTGATGGGTATAACCTAAAATGCCACCCTCCCTCACCATGCTTCCTGGTAGTGAATTGCTAGCGTCAGAGATGTGAATAAGGCCAGCTAATGGTAAATGAGTTTAAGGTTACGCACACAGTGGATTTGCCACTCTAGCAGAATTTATCTGGAGGATCAATTTGGTTCAATTCCCTTTTTAATGATTACTCCTGATAGATCACTTGCAGGTGAAGTTATGAAAAAGCAAGCGTCTCACATCAGATGGGAACTGGGGAGTGAAAATCTCAACTGCTGCAAAATCAGCACATGTTCCAAGAGGCGTTTTAGTGCCAGTGAGTTCAATTAGAAGTAGCTTGAAATAGATTTTGTAGTTGCTGGACTGAAAGGCTGCGTTATACCTTCAGGTCTCAATCCAGCTACTGTTTTCTGAGATAGATCTGTGTCTGCTGGAGCAGGAGCTAGAGCTGTAAGTCAGGCATGCAAGGCCTGTTCCTTATTTCATTTGCAAGCATTTTTTAAAAGCCTCTTCTGCAGTGCTATCTCCAGAATAAAAATGCAGTGCACAGAAGATGCAGAGGCAATGAGGTCTGATCTCTTCGGAGATTTCATTGCTTCCTTCCAGTGTTGGTCAGCACAGTTCATGCATTTAAAGGACTCTCAGCCCGTGGTAACTGACAGGGGCAGAAGTTACGAAGCTGCTTGAATCCCAGAGAAGACCTCCCATTCCTAGCTGCTCCTGTGGCTTCAGATGACCAGTGTTTGTCTTCTGTGACTTGTTTTTACAGAGCAACTCCTCAGGCTTTGCCTGTGGGTGTCTGTGAAGTGGGATCAGTTAACGTATGCTGTCATATGTGCAGGACATGTAGTAAAGAGATGTTGCAAAGCGCCAAGAATTTGATTATATAGCTCACCTTTCAAATAATTTCTTCTCATACCTGACTTCTGTGTGGGAAAAAAAAAAAGCACAATAAATGTCCACCAGCACCATCCCTGTAGACCAAGCACAGCCAACACAGTCATCTTTTCCAGGCCTCCCTCCCAGTGCAGTCATCCAGCAGAAACTCTGCAGGTTGTCATTCTTAGCTATCCATTGTAGCCCCGCTCTCTTCGGAGCCCAGTAATAGGGAACAGTGGATCTGAAGGGCTGCATGAGCTCCGGTGTGCATACCCAGGACTATTTCCCCACAGGACATCGCCATGCAGGGGTGGGCAGCCTAGTGCAGTCTGAGGATGAACACGGTGTGGTAGCACACAGTTCTGCCTGGAATGGTAAGCCCATATTGCTGGAGTGAAGCCCTCCAGGATAGTCAGTGCTCTCAGTTTTACCAATACAATCTTCCTTGCCCCGTTTTGGAGGCAGGATTGCTTTGAACAGCTTGCTTAGGAAACATAACGCTTGGGGACAATTAAAAATGACAACAGCTCCCCCAGACTTTGGAACACAAGGAAAGAGCATGGGCAACCATGTGGTACCTGTACGCAAGTATTGATTTTCTCATCGCAATGTCAACATGAAACCTGGCGTACAAACAACATGGGGTTCATGTGAATTCAGGTTTGATATGCCATCTCTCAAAAAAAGCTCAGGAGACTCAAAAGGGGGGTGTTTGCAGCTGGGTAGGCACAGAGGCCTCTATAATTCTCTGTGGTTTCCTGCCATTACCTTGTTTCCAAAGGAAAGGAAGAGCACTGTATTCATGAATGCTTTGTAAAAGCTGTTGCATTTTCACCAACAATAGCTTGGTTTCTCAGAGTTGGGAATGAAAACGTGGTTAGAGGGAGCAAATTAAATCTCAAATGTAATGCCTCTGATTTGCAGAAGGGAAAGGGGAAGTGCTAAGTGAATATAGGAAATTGCAGCATTATGCATTGAGAGAGCAATTCTTTCCATCCTTGTAGCTAATGGACTGAACAGAAAGTGAACAATTTGTTTCATACAATGATTCACCAACACTCTGACAGGGTTTCCAATTCAGAGCTCAGTTTCATATTCAGCTCCCTGTTTACTAGTGAAATAGTACAATTATCTGTCTACCTCTTACATTTTATAAACAGGCAAGGCTGCGGTATCTGAAAAGAAGAAAAATAACTGTATAAATCCTGGTTGTTTAAGGCTGGAGGGAAAGGAAATGAAGCAAGTGTTATTTTTCCAGCAGTCTATTGGAACACTCCTCTAAAAATGAAGTTAAATCCCCTGGGAAAATAGGTCCAAAAGAAAAATGCCAATGGAACTTAGTTTTCAATTTCTATTTAATATTTTCCCCATCCAGGATTGTGAAAGGAAATCACAAAATGTTTCGTGTTTGAGTCCACTTGTCAAATAGTCGATAGTAAAGTAGCCAGAACTGTTACAGCTGAATTGGCCACATAAAACTCTGGTGAAAACGGGATGCTTCTCCCAGAGGCATTTGGTAAATGTGCTAAGCTGCTTTACAAGACAGGATGACATTTTTCTGCCTTTAACCCCAGTTTTATTGAGAATAGAAATCACTTGGACTATAAGGAGTTTCAGTTTTTAATCTGGAAATGTTTGCGAGCCAGCCCTGGCTGCATGCGTGTCTTGCTTGTGGGATCAGAGTGTTCAAATGAGGGAAAATCTGGAAACAGCCTTCCAGAAGTGTGTAATTAGACGCTTGTTAGTATTGACTATTTATGATACGTTAGTGCTTATCAGGGCTATTTGGAAGGAAATTCTGGACAAATACATTCTAAAAGGGCAATCACTGACCCAAAGTATAAATTCAGTAGAGCTTTTAAAATCCAATGAGAGTCAATGAGTTGGGTGGAAGAAGGCGATGGCTATAAAGATGACCATGAAAGGTATTGATAAGGGTAACAGTCTGCATAGCTGAGCGTTTAGGAGCCTTATTTCAAATTACATAGGTAAAATACTAACAAATTAGAAGTCTGTAGCAGCAAATACTTGTAGCCCTTTCTGCTGGATGGTGATGAGACTGTCATTTCGTGGAGGAATCTGAGTCTACCCCTTACACTCACCGTCAACAATGAGTATAAAGTTGATGCTAAAAATGCTTTTAGTCTGAGAGCTGCTTAAGTTGATGGCAGTCAGTATGGATGCTGAAATCTAGGACCTTGCTGAGGAGGTAGGGTGGACAGTGGAGGGAACCTGCCTCGTTGGAAACGGCACCTGTCAGTGACTTCAGAGCAACTGGAGAGCATGGATTTCACAGCACCCATTTTGCACATCATTCCTGGAGACCCAAGGGGAAACTCTGCATAGCAGAGGGAAAGTATTTGCTTTTTTCCTGTAGATACAATGAAAAAGGATCAGAAGTTTAGACAAAAACAGCCTAGTACGCTCCTGGTAGGGGAGAGGGATTTAATATTAGCAGAAGAGTTAGAGTTGCCTAATCTTAGCATATTAAGGAAAAAAAAAGTGCTCTTTTTTGTCAGTTTCTTATAAATCCTAAAATACCACATCTCTGTCCATGCATAGGAGGAGCATCCTCACTTCCACAGCTACCTCCCTCAATGACACGGGCTAGAGGTGCCTCATGAAATGTGTGCTGAGCCTCTGGGTGATTTTACTGCTGCCCCTTCTGGAAGCATACACTGGGTGTGGGTGTGGTGGGCAAGCCAGTGGTACTGGCTTCATGGCTGGGGTTTGCAGTAGTACAATTAATCCGCTCCCTGTAAAAGGGAGAAGAACAGCGTTGCTTTTGGATGACAGGAGTTAATATGGGGCAACAGGGGCAAATTTGTCCTGTGAGATGTTTACTGCAGGATGAAATGAAATGTAACCTGCGAGTGCTTTTCTCTCTAAAGTTAGCCTTGGGTAGTTACTGCAAATGTAGCATTACGAGGTATCTCCATTTGGTTGTATGGTTCTCATCCTTTATCTTTCTGATCTTAGCAAGTTCCAGACAAACTTCGTCAGTGGTCTGAATTTAAGTGAAATCTGCCGTTTTGTTTACCTCTGGAATAAATCACTTATCTAGCGGAGCAGGAGGAATCTGCCTGGACAGTTACCACGCTGTGGTTATCTTTGGCAGTTAGGTAACCCTTTGAGCTAAGATGTATAGCCCACGGTAGCCCCAGGGCTGTGTTAAAGTAAGTCTGGGCAGAATTTGCACAAATCCGTTCCTGTGACTAAGGAGCTACAGCAGATTTCTCTGGATTCCCTTAAATTCCTGAGTTTCTGCTTTCTACTGGGCATAGCATAAGGGAAAGAATCAAAAAACTGGGAAAAAAATGTTTTCCCTCTATTGGTAAGCAAGTGGTGCAAACAGAAACCTTTCCTTTACAGCACCACCAAGTTCAAGAGAGAGACTGCTCCACTTCCAGCCTCCCTGGCACTCTCACCCCAGAAGTCGTTGACGACAGCATTTGTTCCCTGTGATTCCCTCTTGCAACCTTATTTTCAGGTGCCTGGAAGACTACAGCGTGGTAAATCATGACTTGTGTTACCCTTTCAGAAGATGGCTTTATCTTTGCTACTGCAGAAGGGACCTTTATTTCTTGCAGATGCCTGAAAAATATCTCGTGGTAAGATGACAGGCTGTACATCTACTTTCACATATTTGCCTAAGTGCTTGCAGCCTGCACACATCCTTCACTATTGGACATTTCCCAGTACTGGGATGTGTAAAGCCCTAAACAAAACCTAACCTATTCTAGTCTTTTTAGAAGATTAAAGCAGACAAGCTGTCATGGTTTAACCCCAGCCAGCAACTAAGCACCACACAGCTGCTCACTCACTACCCCCTGGTGGGATGGGGAGGAGAAGCGGAAGAGTAAAAGTGGGAGAAGTCATAGGTTGACATAAAGACGGTTTAATAGGTTTAATAGCAAAGCAAAACATTCACTACTTCCCATCGGCAGCAGCTGTTCAGCCATCTCCAGGAAAGCCGGGCTCCTTCACATGTAACAGTTACTTGGGAAGACAAACGCCATCACTCTGAACATCCCCCCACTTTCCTTCTTTTTCCCCCAACTTTATACATTGAGCATGATGTGTTATGGTATGGGATATCCCTCTGGTCAGATGGCATCAACTGTCCCTGCTGTGAACCCTCTCAGCTTCTTGTGCACCCCCAGCCCACTCGCTGGTGGGGTGAGAAGCAGAAAAGGCCTTGACTCTGTGTAAGCACCACTCAGCAATAACTAAAACATCACTGTATTATCAACACTGTTTTCAGCACAAATCCAAAACACAGCCCCATACCAGCTACTGTGAAGAAAATAACTCTATTCCAGCCAAAACCAACACACAGGCAAACTGATAGGTTGCTGCCCTCCTTCCCTTCTGTGCTTAAATTACCATTTGTCCTGATAAATCTTGTGTGTGGCTCCTCAGATAGGCAATACAGTTTGTCAGAGTGTGTGTATGTGTGTACATGCAAATTAAAAAGAGGCCAGATTATTTTCTGAGCAGATTTTTCCATGGTCTCCTATATTGTAATTGCTGCCCAGAGTTCTGTGAAGTTGCATGTGTGGTTCTCATGTAGAAAAGAGTAGACATAATGTAACTAACCCATATTGACTACCAGATGCCTCAAAGTGTTCAAGACTTGTAGTAAAATACTGTTTTCTTTGGTCCATTTCCACTCTGCCTTCTGATGCTTTTCCCTTTCATGCCCTGTGACCTTGCTGTGAATGCGGTGCCTTCTGCTCAGTGCTCTCATGGACAGATGGACAATGGTGCCAGCAAGGGATCTCAGTAGCCAGTCCACTAGACTCTTACTTGTCATTCCTCAGAAGGATGTTAACTGGTTATCTAAAGCTAATGGTTTCTGACAAGTGCTTAACTAGATTTAAAGAAATACCGTCTCCGTGAAACCAGAGTCTTCTGGTAGATACTTAAAACTTCACTTTTCTGCCAGTGCATGTGTTAGTAACCATACTTCACCAGCTGATCGCATCTCATAATTACAATTACTCGTCCTAGCCCAGGGAAAAGCTCAGTTCATTTGTCCAAATATTGATTAACTGGTGTAGTCAAGATTGCTTTGCTTCACAGAGGATGGATAACCATTAATAATGTTATAATTACAGCCCAGAAAGTATGGTGATGAAGGGCTAGATGGGAATTTCAATAGATAAGGAGATGGGCATTGTTTATATAATCCTGAAAAAGTTACAGCTACTATGTTAAAGGGGGGTAATTAACTGGAGGGAACCGCTGATGATGATAAGCAGTTAATGTCCTTGGGCTGCACACCAGCTCAGGGCAAGGCCAGGAAAATATTTGCCTGGGTGATATCCCAGGGCTGAAGCATGTGCAGGAGTGTGAGGAGACAGAGCCACGGGCTGTATTTCGGTATCGTGAAACCATCAAATACAGCCATACCTGTGCAAAGGTGGAGTGGCATTTTAGTTCCTGCTCCCTATCTGGTCTGCTCAGGCAAAGGGGGGAAGGAGAGGCCAGGTTTTGCATCCATGGTAGATGCCATGGCACAGGGTGGCACCAGGTCTTCCTTATCCTCTCTTCCTTCTCGTGTGGATGCCCTCCAGCACAGGGTGTCTCCCAGCACTCGCTGACCCTGTCAAGTGGCTGGCTGCCATGCTGTCCTGGAGGGAGGAGGAAGAGGAGGAGGAAAGCCCATCTTGGGGAGCAGAGAGGCCCCGCACAGGGCCGGGGCACAGCAGGTCACTGAGGGCTGGACCGGCTGGACCTGCACACAGTAGAGCAAAGTGGGACGTGAGCTGAGTGTAACAGTACAGGAAATGGAACATGAACAGAAGAAAAACGTTTTTACTGGGCAGGGTGGCCAGCACTTGCAAGAGTTGTCCTGAGAGATTGTGAAGTCCATGTCCTTAGAGGCACTCAAAACCTGGCAGGACCCAGCCTTGAGCATCTGGCACTGGCTGATCCTGCTCTGGGCTGGGCATCAGACCAGACAATTTCCAGGCATCCTTTACAGGCTCAACCATGCTAAGACACTGACCAGGACATTTCACAAATGCTGCTAATACATTGTATTAATGGTGCCATCAGAAGCTCTGCCATCTCTTTCTAAGCCAAATGTAGGTAATGTTGCAGATTGCATCTTAATTTTGTGGTAGGATCCACAGTGCTGTCTGCTTAATGTTTTCCTCTATGACCATCTTCCATGCTTTTGCTTGAGACATTGATCACTGATTATTAACTAGTAAGCTCTGTTCTTGACAGAGTAAGATGTCTTCTGATCTCTCATGAATGGGCTAAAGCAAACTTAAGCACGTAGAGTAAAACAAACTTTTGCATGGAGGAATGCAATTTTGCAAAAGAAGGCAGCAACTTGTTGCTCATTTAATTTGTAAGCCTGATGCTGGTTTATTCCTGAGAGTGAACTGGAGCTTTAGGTTAAGAGTCTAACAGCCCCTACAGCTCAGCAAAGAAATCCTGTGAAGATCCTCCTGCTGTGGCCTCAGATCAGAAGAATTTTCTTAGCTCTTTGGGTGTCAAAGCCCAAAGTCCCAAGGTCACTTTGCCCTGCTGAGGCTGTTGGAAATCTCTTGGGTTAGGGGAGCTTCCAGAGAGCCACAGATGGGACCTCATTTTCCTGAACTTCTGGAGGTGGTGAAATAGGACATACACCAAGGATATGGCTTTATGAATGGGGTAAAAACTGATAAAATTATTATTTGGAGTCAATATGCTCATATCCTCAATCTCTTTGACCCCATCATCTAAACTTCACCGAATTTCAAGGATCTGTTCCAAAATTAGTGTCAAAACACTGTCAGTGAATCTGCTGTTCTTCCATCACACAGATCAAACATGACCATTCCTACTAAATAGTGATTGCCCATGGGTAGTGTGTGTGCCTGTGTTCCCTCATACAGCCCACTCTTCCACACAGGTCTGTATTGTTCACAGTTCTGTGTAAATTCGTGGTAATCACAATCTCTGTGCATATGGGCATATCTCACCCATCTGCTAAGGATCAGGAGGCTCACCCCTTGCTATATACTTTAGATTCAAACAAGCTGGGGTTAATGTGATGCCAAGCGATCAGCTGTTATTTTTCCCTCTCAAGGCATTAAACTACCAACATTAACTTTCTGTGCTCAGCTCTTGGGGTCTACAAGGAAATGGTGTGAGCAAATTTTCTAGCGGGTATATTGGCATGTGAAAGTAAATCAGGTAGAGAGTTGTAGGCGAAATGAGTCTCAGGCTAAGATATGTGGTGCTTTACAAAGGAAAAAAACCAAACCAAATCAAGCTTGAGCTTTTTTTTTGTTCCCACAGTGCTGATAGTTTGGATTTTGATCTGAACACTATGGGTGGATTGTTTGGAAATAGTAGGTCGTGAGTTCTTTTGTGGATGAAAATGTGGAGGGCTCTCATGTCCCACTCTGTGTAAAATCTTGCCAGTGCAAGTCTTACCATTAATTTGGGTTTTTTCCTGTTAGTAACCTGTGTTCTCTTCCTCCTCCACTCTCCTTAAAGTTCTCAAAAGAGATATAGTCCTTCATTTTTGCTGATTTGGACACACAATCCAGTGGGGTCCTTTTGATCTACAGACTAAGTGCTGAGTAGTGAAATGTAGATAAAAAATAATTTGTCCAACTCACAAATACTGATTGCATGCCCCCTCTTTACCACTGCTATCATCACTGCAAAAGCTTTATTAGATTTTATGGGGTACTTGTAAAAGTCAAGAGATTCCAGGGAATTTTACCTTTCTGTTCAAGCTAAGGGAAAATATCTCAAAGCTTGAAGCCCTTTTCAGCAAAAATCATTGCAAGCAGGTCCTGCTCTTTCTTAAATTGGCAAGGCGACAGCTTGAGCGCATCTGCTGAGTGCCACTGTGACAGTCTGATCACCTGGGGAGAGAAGCGTCTTGCAGACAGGCAGATCCCAAGCCATTTTGGTAATTATAGGTGAAAACTAACAGCTTGCCAGTGCAGATTCTTGAGTGCCCAAGGTGTGTGCTTACAGTAGGAGCCTCCACAGTACAACTGCTGCATTCAGTGGTTCTGCAGCAACCTGTCTGGCAGCTCCAGGGGACTCCCTGGGGAAAGTGTGTTGTAAATAGAATAATCAGGAGATAATAAATGTAATGGACAGTAGTTTTGCAAGCTCCTGGCCAGCTGGAGTTGAGAGACCTCATGCCAGCTGATGCAGCTACATGATTGTCAGGTACTGGCTGGGCATCTAACCAGGCCTTTCAGTTGCAAACCAAAGTAATTCTTCTTCTATCCAAAGGTTGTTTATAATGTTCCTTGATTGCTTCTCCCAGTAACACTTTCATCTTCCACCAGCCTAATCCTGCCTGTTCTCTAGCTGTCACCAGGGACTGAATAAAGTATCAGCCTCATTATGGAATGGAGAGGCACTTGATGTCACCAGCTTTGACATCAGGCACAACATTAGGCTGTCAATTTTCTCTTCCTGTAGGAGTTAATTAAAGTGGTAGCCAGTTGGTAGGAGAATATCCGTGTCTTCAACAGGTCTTTTCCTGAATTTAGGCATCAGTGCCAAAATAGAAGGTATGAAAGTATAGTTTAGGCAAAATGCAGACACCTAAGTCAAAAAGCATGGAAAATGCCAGCTTCTTTCCTGCTTACACCCTAGAGGTATTTGAATTCTTTAAGTGACACAGGGCTTGACTTTGGCATTTCCTGGTGCCTAAATCTCTGGAAAGACCCGAAGTTGCTGTTGTCAGGACTAGGCGACTGCCTAAGTCTAACTGTGATTGCCAGTCAGGCATTTCCCTGAGCAAGTTTCCTGAAAGTCATGAACAAGTTGATTGGAACAAGGAGGACTAATTTCTCAAAATCACGAGCGTGTGATTTTTTCCTTTTAAAACTCAAGCAGGGAAAGGACCCTCCCTCCTTCTCCGAAATAGTATAACCAGCTGGAAGCAGAACTGTCCAAAGGCGTAAGAGCTCTTCTGCCTGAAAGAAGAGCCCCTCACCTTTCATCTACACCAGACATCCCAGCCACAGATGTGTGGTCCATCTCTGCCAAGAACTCTGTGCATCAAGAACTGGAGGGGGCAAGATGAAGCCTGGTGTTAGGACATAGTTACTTGGGTTTTACTTCTTTTTCTTTAGCCTAACTGCTACTGCTTAGAGCGAGTATTACTCCCAGAGGTACAGTGGGAATTTGAATTAGCATGAAAACTATCTTACTCTGATTAAATAAAAACAAGTGAATTCTGTGTGTTGTTTCATGGAGATATTTGTAGTTTGGCAGCTG
Source organism: Bucorvus abyssinicus (assembly GCA_009769605.1). Lineage (NCBI taxonomy): Eukaryota > Metazoa > Chordata > Aves > Bucerotiformes > Bucorvidae > Bucorvus > Bucorvus abyssinicus. The sequence continues at coordinate 39,656,107 of CM020025.1, forward strand.
GGTGAGCCCACCTTATGTCCAGCCAGGAATGAAGAAGGAAGGGGTAATCCTTTATTTTGAGGGTCAGAGAAAAAGCAAGTGGCCGTCAATACAGCAGGCTCCACAGCGCTACCTGCTCCAGGCACCACGTGTGTAACAGGCACGCGGTAGCAGGCAGGAGCAGTGACAGTGGGACCATGAGTGTGCCCTTGCAACCATACAGAAAGGACCTACAGGCTGTTTTCTTTCTGCATCCCCTGAGAAGACCACAGCAATGACTAAGATGGTTAAAGCTCCTGACTATGTTTTAGATCCTTATTGCTGATGATTCCTGCCTGAGACAGTGGAAAAGCAGAGCTACAATAGTCTATTTTGAATTTTAGGTTCCAGGCTGAATTTGGAGAACAAGTAGGCTGGGAAAAAGAAATTATGTTCTTTTTTCTTTTAACAAGGTGAGTTAATCTGAAAGTCTCTGGAAAAATTATAAATATGGAGTCTGACTGTGCTATTTTCTGCAAAGATACTCCTCAGACTAGAACTGCTCTTAAATGAGTAATGAACTGTAAAGACAAGAGCATGGGTTGGAGCTGTCTGGAAAGTTCATTTTATTTAGGGAGGAATTACAGTTTTTCTCTGTAATTGCTTGCAAAATATCTTCCTTTTGTCCAAGACTCAGCTATTTGATGAGTTAACAAGACTGGCATGACTGCGTCATAGAGTACCAAATGTAAGTTTCTGTTAAAGCAGTGAATTTCTAACCGTTTTTTTTTGCCAAGAAAATCTTCCCACAGTCTAATTAATGTTGTCTGTCTGAGTCTGCAGACAGCCTTAACAGAAAAGTGTGAACCTTTCCACCCCATTCATCTCAGTGAAGCACCAGCTTCATGCTCCTTGGTTTCACTCAATGTCAGTGCCACTTGTTTTATTGCTAAGTGTTTTATCTGAAGGTTTGGAAGAGGCATGCTGGGACATGCAGGGAAGGAAAAGCACAGGAAGGAAGAGCAATAATACATGGAAGAAAGCATAAGCCATCCTCTGCAGGTAGGTGGTGGATTGAGCCCCTCTGGTGACTGCAGAGCAAATAGGAGGTGGAGCTCTGGCTGGCTAACCCATCACAACCCCTCCTGAGGGCAGTCCCTTCATGTGTTGCACTGCTGCCAAAGATGGAAGTCTTCCCCCAAAGCCAGCTGAGACTGTCCCTCCTGCAAAGCAGGCTGGCTGCCTCTAGTTCTTCTGCCTTGTCCCACTCTTTCTGCTGTAGTAAGCTGAGCCATCATGGAGACCAGTGCGAATGAGTGTGTGTAGGTGTCCTGAGCACTTTTAACTGGAGAGGTCAGCGTTGGCACTGACACCCCAGTGGCTCCTTGCAGGCTCAGGTTTTCTTCTGTCTGCCCTGCATCCAAAAAGCAGCAGTCTGTGTTTGGCCTTGTCTCCATCACAGTGGCTCCTTCTCTGCTCAGGTGCTTTTGCAGAAGATCTCCTCTTCCCTGGAGCTCTTCCCTACATTTCCCTTCGCCTTTTCCCAGTGGGTTTTCAATACACCGCAGTCAGATGCTTCTCTCCATGTCACTTGGATGGGACCCTCCCATTTTAGTTTCCATTTTTTTAGGCCTCTCTCACGGTCTATAGCCAGAATGAGGGAGAAGTGACCAATTTTGAGGGCCATGACTCCTGAAACGTGTCTTCTTTGGTGCTTCTGGTGTGAATACCGTATCTCTGTGTGCTTGAACTTTAGCGCCTGTGTTACAAATGCACGCGATGTTCCTCTTCACGCCACGGGAAATTGAAGGCTGTGCTGCAAATGTCTGGCGTTCTTCTTTTAAACCTAACAACAAAACCCCATCATGTTTTTCACCTCTTTCTAAGCACTGTAGCTTTTTCACACCTCTCCTCTTAAGAGCCTCTTCAGATGCACTAAAAGGAGTCCCTGCTTCTTCGGAGAAAAGGTGGTTAAAAAGGCACGGGGCTGTGGCGGGGAGACGGGGCTGTGGGCGCTGAGTGAGGCTGAGCCCAGCCAGAGGGAAAGGCGGCACCGGCGAAGTCGAGGAGAGTTAGGGGCCTGGAGGGATAGGGCAGAGAGGGCTGCCGGAGCCTGTCCTTCACTGGCTGAGTAAAGAACCCACATAGCAGTAACAATAAATATTTTTATGAGTAGCTGGATAAGCTTTTAAGGGGAAAAATGGTAGGGGGTGTAACTGCAAATTGAGGAGGAAAGCAGCTGAGATGGGTTTCCCTATAGCCGTCTGTCCTCTATTTGGCAGCAGCTCATTTGTGAAAAAAGCAATCAAGAGTAGTTTATGATGCTAAGACATTTCAATGATTTGCACTCAGTGAAAATCATTGATGTTTCTGCTTTAGCTAGGTTTTGCTGCCTGCAGCTGAAAACATTTCACTGCCTGAAATCCTATTTTGTTAACCCTGGCAATGAGTAAAATCAAAGTTCCTTAAGAAAATCCTCTGGGCTTGAAAGGGGACATGTTCATTACTCGTGCAATTAGCTGAGAAACTCCACCTCAACCAGGCACTCAGTCCCTTCTGATTCCCTTCCTCACAGCTCCCTAATCACCAGGTGCCATTCAGATTGTAGATTGCCACTGCTTAATGCATGTTGTAGAAAGCTCTGATTATGTGTCACACTGAGACACTCTGAGAGCCAGACCATAAATATTTCCATCAACTTGTCTCTCCACCAACCCCAGGACTCCGCTTCCTGCAATACAGCTAATCCCTCAAAATGCAACCTGGGCTTTGTTTTCTGTGGAGCTGACCCATATGCAAAGGAAATACTACTTTGGGAACCAAGGTTAAATGATAGGCCTATGGACCTACTCTTCCCCCCCCCCCCCCCCCCAATTTATTTGATGATAGCAATGTACGATGTTGTGAATGGTTCATCTTAACATATGCCAGCAGAAGCATGCCAAAAATAACAATCTGAAGCAGCACACGGTATGTAACGCTTGCATACTTCTCCGAGAGTTAGAGAGATCATTGAAACAACACATGTCAGATGCTATTACTGTCATATTGTTGGGGCCATCTGTTAGTACCCAAGATCAAGACCTGCTGCTTTCCCCAGAACAGCAGCTCCACAAAGGACTGTGGCAGATTAAACTAAATCCACTCAGGCCTGGGGAGTTAATCTGAGTGGTTTGCTTGTTTTATTTCAAGATTTTATCAGGGATAAAACCAATAGTGTATTTTGCATATTGCTCCAGGGGAAGTCTGGGAAAAAGATTTTTAATTCTTTTTTGTTTGTTTGTTTGTTTTAATAGGGAGTAAATAACAGGTATGAGATAAAGACTGAATTGTCAGGATAGGATGTGTACATTTGCACTCACAGGTGTGCTCTTGGGAGAACCTGTTCATAAATAAAGTTCATACAAACGTGCACGTGCATTTATTTGGAACTAATAAACAATAATTCGGCAGCAACTTGCAGTTGTATATGACAACTGATTAATGCAGTTGACTACACAGACAAAAATTTTCAAGCCAAGGAAAGACTTTTGAAATAATTACATATGGAATTTGGATGCCAGATCCCCCTGATGGTCTTCAAAATCTCATCTAGAATACCTGTAAATATGTTTATTATATATAAGATGAAGTTCTGTGTAATTTTGGATCCACAGAGTGTTGTGCTACTGACAGCAGTGGGCTGGATTTCACACATACCCTTACTGTATCAATATAGCTACACGCACACACATCTATACATCTAGATGTGTGTTTTCAGTCATATTAACATAATGGCACAGCTTTTTGTTCCCCTGAATTCATATAAGTTTACGTAATGGGCATATGTTTTACTGATGTGTTTCATAATAGTTTTAAACAATGTCCTTACTGACACCAGAACACTGAAGAATTAAACCTATTCATGTGGAAGATGAGAAGTCTCTGTTACGAAGACAGACATGGTTCAAATGCCATGAAGTGGGAGTAGTTTTCAAATGCAGGTAAATGACATCATCGATCTGGAATATTTTTGCAGAGGTTTTGTTTTGCTGCGTGTTGGTGGAAGACTTGGATGCAGCTCCTACCCACTCTGCACTTTCCAGTCAGTGGGGGATCTTGCACCACAAAAAGCCTCCAAAGCTTTGCCTCAAATCTGATGCAGAAAGAGCTTCTGCTTGAAAATCTCAGGCTGTGCTGCAGCATATGGATACTTTTCCCACAGGCTCAGGATGCACATGTTCATCATGAGAGCCTCCTTCTGCTCCTAGAGGAGCCCAGCACAAGGGGGTACGATAGCAGGAGAGACCTCGCCAGGGAGGACATTGGAGAGAGCCCCAGAGAGCAGGAGGCTCAAAGCTGGTACTGAAGGAGGGAGGGAGCAGCAGGGGAGATCCCTGTTACTCTGCAGGGCAGGAGGGAGATATGTGGGAAAGAGAGAGGACTGCTGGGAATTCACTGCTGGCAGCACCTCATTGTTCTGCCTGCCGGCTGTTTCCGTGTTTTACCCAATGATTGTTTAATGTAAAATCTGCGGGTGGTCCTTAGAGTTGGGGTAGGATCCAGATCTCCATTTCCAGGAGAGCACTTGCACTGGCAGGACAGAGACTTGAAGTTTATTAACTGTGCCTTCAGGGCCTGGGGAGGGAGCTTTTGCTTGTGGAGGTCAGACTCTGGGGAGATGCCAGTAACTTTATGCTCACGGCAATTTTATAATCTACCACTGTTCTTTCCTCTGGGTCTCTTGCAGGAAACTGGTGTCAGAAAGATGCTGCTGCAGCTGCTGCAGGTAAGAAGTAATGATCCCAACTGGAGCACCCTCTATACACATACCAGTGTCTGAGGATACTAACAGTACAAACTGATTAAGCAGTGCAGAAGTGTCTAACAACCTTCTCTTTATTTCCTTTGCCGGAGAAATTCCCCAAGTAGATCTCTGTCACTCCTCCCAAGCATTTTTACTCATTGCAGTGTTCAGTCAGAAGTGTTTGAAATACATTATTGGGAGCCTTGTTTAGTTGAAACATGTTGTGTCCAAACTAACTCACAAGAGCCAAGATTGATTTTATGACGTATCGGAAAACTTGGGAGTCCTTGAGGGAGGGAAGCGAGGTGGAACTGAAAGATGATGTGGCAGTTTTGGGTGCAGACAAAGGGCATGTTGCTGATCCACCGGTACTGTGGAGGTTTTTGTCACCCTTGAAAAGAGCTGGCCTAGAAGAGAAGCTTCCATAATATGAAATAACCCCCTCCTACCCTCCCTCTCTGGGTTTGATCTCAGTGTTATTTGGGGTAGAAGCATTTTTCTGATTTTGAAATTTGTGCCAAACGACAAGCTCCCAGGACAGGACATTTCAGCTCAGTGAGACTGATGGTCTTGTCACTTTTACTGCCACCTCCAGCACAAATGGGCAGCGATGCCAGTTTCCCTGAGCAGCTACTGGCGCCTGCCACCGAATGGGACTCTGGAGGGTTCAACCAGCAGGCTAGCTCCAGCTGAGGGACCACACAGCTTCCAGCATCTCCAGCCTCAGGCAGGTGTGCCAACAATCAGGACGACTGATCTCAGAGGGCTGTCTCAGATTAAGTAAAAACTTGAAATTCATTGACTGACATATTTTGGGCTGCAGAGGGTGGTATTTCTTGACTAATCTCTGTTTTGACAGCACATTCAAACAGTTCTGAAGCCCATCTCAAGATTTCCCGCAATCTAAGTGCTCATGTTCCCTCTTTGCTGGCACTTCAGATAGGGTCTCCAATTTCATTTAATATCCAGGCTGCATGTGACCAGAAAAGCTCTCAAAAATAGATCCACTTTTAGGGTCACGGAGAAAGAACAGTCAATTCTTTAACAATCTGACCAGCACTGACACAATTCCTATATATTTCATAGTAAGTGGTAATATAAAAGTTTCATAAAGAAAAGCCTAGACCATCCCAAACTGCATTTTCCATGAATGAATTCAAACACAGAAACTGCCTGCCTGCGGCCTGCAGGAGTTCAAACTCACGATGTGTCAACATGAGTGCTGTGTCCAATCTCAGTTATAACGACACAGGGAGAGACTATTGCTAGTCCCACCGCCAGGCGCTAAGTAATTCTTTGCTGGATGAGGTCCGTTCAGTCCCAGCAGGGAAAGAGGCAGCCCCACAGCAGAGGCTATCCAATTATGTGGGTTTTTTTAGGAAATGCTGTAAAAACATTTTCCTTCATGAGACTGTGGTTGAGCTGTGTATCAATATTTTTGTTCTCCATGTTTTCTTTGCAGTGTTTAATGATACGGCAGGTTTCAAAAATTTGGTGATTAAAAGATTAAACTGTGTAGTGTAAAAGGTGGCAGAAGGATGATTTCTTTCTTTCTTTGTTGTTTTTTTACTTGATTTTCTTTTCATTAGAAGCAGACAGAAGAATTCAACTAAACCAAAACCCCAGTGTGTTTTTTCAATATTGAGGAAATAGAGACTTCCTTATTTACACTGGGAATATTCTTTAATGAAGACAACCCTTGAAGTAATAGTATATATGGGGAAGGCTGGGGCTGGAGCTATTTCTCCTAAGGGAATTGTGAATTAATATGTGTTCCTCTCTTTTCCTCTCATTTTCTTCTGTTGGTCGTAAAAAGTATATCCGTACTGTAGCTTCAGTCCGTGTGGTTTAATAGCCTAGACTGGTTCCCCCACGGGACATAGCAGAAGCAGGGAGAAGGAGTATATTTAGAAAAGTAGATTGTTTTCAAGAATTAAAGAGCATTTTAATCAAAATAAGACCCCTGAAATGCAATAGATTGAACAGAGATGATTTCAAATACGTTGTCTAGCAATTCTGTGCTGCTTTTGCTGCACCCTATGGTTTCTGGATTCAGGGTCAGAAAAAGTACAGTCTGCCTTACTGAGCCAAGATGTTGTAAGAAACAAAGAGTGCCACGTGTCCCATCTCTGCTAATGGCTGGCAGCAGGTCCTCAGGGAGAGATTAAGTCAGCTCCTGGGGGCTCTTCTCCATGGTGGGGAGCACCTCTCCTCCCCCGGGAGCTGCTTTGCTGTTGCAAACCTACCTTTTGGGTCCCCGATCCCTCACCAACCCTCTTTCGTCTTCCGATGCGGGGACCCTACCCAGGAGTTTTTTTTGGCTTCAGAACCATGCCGCTGGGCATGCCCCTTGAAGGGCAGCACCAAGGGAAGAGGCAGAAACTGAGCCCCCTTTTTGGCCTGAATTCTACCCGTTCTAGTTCCACCTTCCACTGTGCAAAATCCCTGTTCCTAGAAAGCACACAGTCACAGAGCCATTTAATAGACCGCTCACATCACTGTGGGGGAAGGCATTTATTCATTTTATCTGCTTTTTCCCCTGGGAAAGCAGTCCAAAGCCTGAAGTGGCATCAGGAAAAGCTAGAGGAATTACTGACAGTTCTCATTTTGCAGATTGTCAAATGAACCCATTTCCCACCATTGCTGGTAATGTCTTTCATTATGCCTTTAATGAAATTGTATTGACATATTTATGGCCTAACGAAAAAAAAAAGGTACCCTGGAAAAGCAGTTTTCAGGAGCTGAAATGTTTTAATAATGGTTTTGTAAATGATTTTGATTTATTTTAGTCACAAACTTTAGCAAAAGAAACTGGGTAATTCAAAACCACTAATGAAATGGTCTCTGGACTGTGCCATTTAAATCCTCTAAGATGTATTTTCTGCTGCCTCTTCTTTGAATTTGATGCCCTTCATTTTTAACATCTACGGGGAGCTGGCTACAAAGTGTTATATCTTCTTCCCACACAGCCCATTTATCCACTATTATATTTTCCTACTCTCTTATCACTGGGAAAACAGCACTTTGGCATACCATTTTATGATTTATATTTTAAAATACCCACCTGATCCAGTTTTATTATGTCCTCAGTTGCTGAATTCAGAGTGAGTTAAAGTAGTGACTTTAGCATCTGTTTTGAAATTGTTAGAGATTAGCCAGGAAATGTTGTAATGATTCTGATGAGCATCTGTCAGTTTTTTTGTGGGGCAGTGGCGAGAGCTTCCAGATAGATAGACTGTCATATCTGGTGGATCTGGATCTGGACATTTCCTAAGCCTGGGATCCAATCTGTTAAACGTACTCATTTGCTTGAGTGCAGTTCTGGTTTTAGTTGTAGATGATGTTTAATTTTTTTTGCATATTTTTTTTCTTTTATAAACTCATAAAATGAGCCCGACTGAGAGCTCTGTGTTTTCACGTCACTTACATGAGTTGGCCAATTGCTGTATCCAGCTCAATTAACATCTGAATTTGCTTTCATGAAAAAAAAGGCAATTGGTTCTATCCCAGAGGTCACAGCAGACTAAGAAAATAAAGGTCATGTTGTGACTTGAATTCAGAATTTACAGATGTTGTATGAAGATAAAATCTGAAACCCAGAAGGGAAAAGAAGTCATATTTGCAGCTATACTATGTATATGTAAATAGTAACACATGATTTACTGCTGGAAGGGTGTGTGGTATCCCTTTTTTCTTTTAACAAAACCATGTCATAAAAATAGGCAAACAAGAAAAAGCTAAAATGGACCAATGAATAACAACACATACTCAATCACTCTTAAATATGAGACTGGGGGAATATATGCTAGTTTCTTAGGATATGGCCAGCAAATATATAGACCCTTAGTGGCAAATCTGGCTTCTCAGTACATTAGTTCCTATATCACAGCTGAAAATAAGGATATAAACATCAAAAATAAAGAAGAGAAACAATACATATACCCGTGAGATCTCTGTATAATCCAAATCAGTTGTCTGCAAGTTGTCTGTGTTCGGGGGATATAGCTTTCCATGAGGGATACAAAACAGATATATCCATAATGTATCAGCGCTGGTCTCCTATCTCCTTTCTTTGGGGTTTACTATGATTTGCTTTCATGGTAGCTGTGCTTTTCCCTTTGAAATTCACCATCCTTAGCTCAGAGGTAGGGAAAAGGAACATGTCAGAGGCAGAACTCTTGGCACAATTTTTGACCATGTTTTAATTTCATCCTGTTTCACATTTTCAGTCTCCTTCTCCTCCTGCTGTGACTTCTGGCTTGGGCTTGGGCTGAGTAACTGCAGAGTTCACCATGTTCGAGACATGGTGAGTGCAGAGCTAATATATCGTTTCATCCTCCGGGAGGTGGGGGGAGACATGTTGGTAAGGAGTACAAGGAGTCTGGCCCTGTTTTTCAGCGAAGACTTGCGTGAGAGCTTTCAAAGTTTTATGAAGGAGTTGTCTTTTAAAGACCTTTGTCTAGAAAACAGTGGGGCTCCTACAGATATATTTGTCCATCTGCCTGTTTCTATTTATTATTAGGGAACTTCAGGAGTGTGGTCACAATGGCTTATGAACTTAGATAAGTGCTACATTTAGATATGGGCAGCTTTTCTTTTCATTTCATGTGATCTTCTGGGAAGCAGTCCCTCTGTGCACTGATGCCTTCGGTAAGACTGTGGATGGAGAACTGGGTCACCTGAAACCTCATCCGTGATCTAACTGCTGCAGACAGACAAGCAGTGCATGCCATTTTACCTGAGAATTAAGGGTGTCCAAGTACATTTCTTGACAAAACCACAAACCCTAAAGTGGAAAAAATCCGAAATCGAGGCAGCATTCAGGGCTCATTGCTAGAGGCACCACCAAACATTAGGCAAGTGCTGCTGCAGCTCAGTTAAACCGTCACACTAACGTGTGGCCTTTAGTGCAGCACTACTGTCACTGTGGGTAATCAAGAACAAAAAATGATGTTTTAATGCAAAGATTTAAAACTTACAGTATTTGATTAGGCACTCATACATTGAATCTGAAAATCATAAATTTTACCATAAAATGAAGTACAAATCAAGTTGATCATTTCCGCATAGTCTTCTTTACAGAAAACTCACACTTCTAATGTGTTTTATTAAAATACATATATATTGTAATATATATATTTTTATATATATTAAAATATATAATATATATATATATTATATTTTATTAAAATATATGATGAGCAATGGATGATTCACTGTTAACTAAAGCCACATGCAAACTCATACTGAAATCTACCCATTCGCTGTTTCTTGTTTATATCCATAATATACACAGCACTTAAGAGACTGTAGTCTCCAGGTGTCAGTGTGGGATGTTCTGTTCAGCCTCACAAACAGAGAACTGATGCTGAAACGGAGTAAATGAGTTCCCTAAGGTCACTTGTGGTGTTTGCAATAGGAACAGGAGCTGCATGATCTTCTCTGGTAGATCATTAAATGCGAGACTGCCCTGCCATGTCTTTGTCAGAACAGGCTAGCAACCAATCAGGGCAGAATACGACAATGTTTGTGGTTTAGTGTGTGTTTGAAGACTAGTTTACAACATGATTATCCGATGTGCTTATGGAGACCATTAATGATTTTCAGAGGATCATAAGAGCGTTGGAGCAGACTTATGGTCCTGTGTCCTGTCTTCTGTGCCTCAAAAGCAGGCGAAGCAATTCTGCAGCAAAGGAGTACAGGACTTGCCTCCCACATGGTATCTCATCTGAGTCTCAAATAGAGATCTGCATGACCTTAAAGCAGCACTCTTCCATACTCCTGGAAGAATATGTTTTAAACTGTGATATAAGCTCAATTAGAGGCTGAAGTGCTCAATTTCTCTGGTCTTTATATTATAAAATGTTTTCTGGTTCTTCTGACGCAGAAATACGTAAAAGATAAACCAGAACAAAAGTATAATTTAGCACCATGCATTAGAAGCCTGTACAAACTAGAAGAAGCAAGTCAGTCAGTTGTCACCTCTAAAAGGTCTGGAATTTATTTGTTTGTCTGAATGGTATAATTATTCTTAGAGCTGTTCTAAGGATGAGTTTGAATGATGGATTCATAAACTAACAGACTTTGTAATGTATGTGCACAAAGATTTACTCAGTATGTAGAGTATTTCTTACTAATTTGCAAAGGCTGCTCTATGTCCTTCTCAGGAAACATGGAAGTTTAAACCTAGCTGTTAGCTAAAATCAAATTTTGAACCGATCTGTTCTGATGTTCTGTTCTATATTTTCTATTACTTTGTCTAAATAATTAGTGACCTGATAGCACTCCTGGTCCATTTTAGCGGGGAGATTAATGATGTCTTCTGTTATTGATCTCTTAAATGTGTCTCAGGCTAGATCAAAGGACAGTACACTTTACGTTTAATGATGTGGGACTTCAATGATAACACTCCCCAGTTTTTTTTTCACAGGATTTATCATCATGTTGGAGAAAAAAGTATCTTTTTTTGGTATGCTATTTAGTTTTAAAAGTTGATAATACACAAGAAAATGAAGCCTTTTTTTCTTGTTTGGGAGTAAATATCAACCATTTGTATTGCATCTTGTGTAGCAATTAAACTTCAGTCTTCAGTCAGTTTATTTTAAATAAAAATCTTGCATAGTTCCTTACCAGTGTTTCCTATCTAGCTTTGGCTTTTGTAGGGGATACTGGAGAATTAACAATGGAGGCCTGTTTGTCCTCTAGATCCATAAAAGAGGAATTGTACTGCAATGCAGTTTAGGAAAGAAAGGTAACAGTGCAAGGAAGCCCAATTTGAATCCATGCCTGGCTGTATAAACTTCATTTTTATTCTTCATTATCTGCCATAGAATGTGAAGCGTCTTTGTGTTTGTTAAATCATTGCCCTTGGTCTTACAATTGCCATTCGGAGTCTGCAGCCGTGGCATTGCAGCTGTCTGTGAAGCTGAATTCAAAACACCCTCATTCTGGCCCAGATGGCAAATGAAGGGCTTGGGTCAACTGATGGCAATATTCGGAACAAGAATTTAACTGGTTGCCTGAGGGTAAAGGGTTTTGCATTTGCTTATTGATCCCCTGCGCCACCCAGGCTGGGCCACATCTCATGGCGAATGCTAAACTTTGCTATGGATGTGAATTATCTAGCTGATGGAGCTAGACCTCACCACCTCTGACCTTTCCTGGTCCTCCTTGTCAGACTGGACTAGACATTTTCCTCCAAACTGCACCAAGGGTTGCCTTTGGTGAAACCTGTGAGCCAATGCTTATTGCATAGCTCCTTTTTAAGTATCCCTGCTTTAGAGCACTCATCTTACATTTACAGCCCTAACACTACTAGTGTGACTTCTCAAATAACCAACAGAAGGGTTTTTTTCCTGTACACTTAGAAGGCTGTGGCATCTGTAAATACTTTCTGCTCTCCCTTGTGAGTCCAGCATAATAGAGGTAGGCTCAGGGCAGGAATCACCAAAAGTCCCTACTCAAATTAGGAGCATTCTCCTGGGTTTTTTTGTTGGTTTAGTGGAACCTGTAATTTCGTCTAAAGCAATGCCTGCTCTTCATGACTCCTATCAAAAATCTCACTGAGGTTTTCCATGTGATAAGTCGTCTCTAAAATATCTTCATGAGTGAAGTTGGTAGAGTATTTCAGATATGTCCCTGCAGAAAGTGTAGGAGCATTCCAGGAAGCGGGTTGCCTGGATCTGCTGTCTACTAACTCTTTGTGATAGAACTTAGCATGGTTATGACAGGATGAATAAATTGCTCTCAGTCACCTACCCGTGGAAATTTCTCTTCACAGCATCACTTTAAAAAGAAAGCAGCTCCCCTAAAATGTTAAATTGAGGTTCCAGCTGAGAAAAATAACAGTCTTTTTGATTTTTATACCCATCTGGCTTAATAGCCATCAGCCTTAGGTATCTGCAAATATATTCTGAATACAGAATTAGCCGATGCTGAAACCAGCACAAATTTCAACGTATCTCTGGTAAATACAGCTCCTAAGAAGAGTACTTACACTACAGCAATACACAGAAATCACTATACAAACTTACAAAGTGCTCTGAAACCCTTTAAAGGGTAGTGCTTTCAAGTAAATGACATTCTCCAGTTTTGTAATCTGTCATGTGGATAAATGCCTCATTTACCAGCTGGGAGGGGGCCACAAATCTCTGTTGTTGTAAAAGTTTGATTTTCCATTTCTTGGTACCAGAAAATAAAATACAGATTTGTCCTAGCCTTGTGGCAGAATTGACAAATCATTAATTCCGTTGATTCTCATGACAGTGAAATTTATCAAACTGAAGTCCATTTGTATTAGCAAAAAAGGTTACATGCCATGGCTCGGAAAGCCCTCTTCTTATGCTCTTGCTTTTATACTTTCATCTTTGGGTTTTTTTTTTTCTTTTTAAACACTCTTATATACCATGTAAAGAACCTAGAGTGGTAGATCATGACGCCTTCCACTTGTTCTCGCCCATTGAACTCAACATTTACACCATTGGCAATGACGGTGGTGAGGGTTCTGGTGCTGCTGGGAAGAGCTACGCTTCCAACAGGAGCTCAACCTCTGAATGCCATGGAGGCACATGAGAAGAGGAGGGATAAGGGAAATGCTGATTAAAGTTCCATTCGCTGATGCTCTTCACTAATCTATATCCAAGTGCTACTTTGCTAATTAATGACTGATCATGAAATGCCATGTGTCAGCAATGAATCACTTACTTTTGTTGCACTTTAGTATACGGCTAATGAGCAAGGACAACTGGTATAATTAAAGCCTAAAATAGCCCTGGTAGTAGGACACAATCAGATGTTTATATCTTGCTGTAGCGGGTGGACCAGCCTACATAACTTTCCTGCCTGTGCTAGTTTTACAAGAAAAGAGATGGAAGGTTGAAAAACTATGGGGCAGTAAACATTTTTTCAGCTGTAGTAGTGCAAGGAATTGAATTTCAATTTAAAAGAACTAAAATCCTGCCAGTTACCTCTATCTGGAGTAACCTTAAAATAAGACCGTGTGGGCCTCATCAAGCTCAAAACTAATTAAAAAAATAAATAAAAGGGAGAAACCGCTTGCATGAAATGGGACAGTTTAGTGCAAAGTTACAGCAAAATCAGTAGTTTGGTGCTCCACAGCTGCACGTAGCTAGGAAATGTGAAAAACAGAGTCAAGCCCTCTGTGAATACACATAAGCAGCTGTTCCTACTTCAAGCAGCATCTTGAAAAATCTGCAAGTGACCCAGTAAACCAGTACATAACATTTCTTCTCCTTTACCTGGTCAGTGCTAGCACAATGGGATCTTGTAATTTCAATCATGAGAGGTGAGACCAAGTCTTTGGAGAACATTTGGTTCATCTATGAACGTTGCATCCCTTTCTCTACAGTCTGAACCCCTGACATAGTCCACTAGTTTTCCTCACAGGAGGGGGAAAAAAAAAAAAAATCTTATTTCTCAGAGAGTAAGTAGCTACTGTTAGACAAAGTACCCCATATTAGTAGTGACATGCACAAATGACATAAGGCAAACTGTTTCCCAGATTTGGCAGTAGCAAAACTGAATGCTGTCTACTCTGACAAGGGATAAATCTGTCTCTTGTGGACCTGCTTACTCTGATGAGCATCAGGAGGGAAGGGGAGGGAATCTATGTAGTCTATATTGAAAAGATAAGATGAAAAAGAAAAACTTTATGGAAGGCATGGGCAGAAAAACAGACCTTTTATTTTAGTGTTTTTGATACAAAATATGTCAATGTTTAGGAGTTCAAGTTTGTAATGAAAAACAGTTTTATGAAAATATTGGCACATTATTCCTCACAACAGCCCCTAACATCTCCCTCCCACTCCCTTTTACAAACACTTATGTGGAAACTCAAGTTTCTGTGAAGGAACAAAAGGCTCGACCAGCAGTTACGACACTCCTGTTGGAGAAAGCAAGAAGTTACTTTTCCAGGAAAAGAGCAATAAAGGTGAACATCCATTTTCCTTGGAACAGGTTCTGAATGCTTTCTCAGTGTGAGCAGACCCAGTCTTGCTGCTCGGCAGTGAGAACAGCATCAGTTCTCCTATTGCTGCTAGCACAACAGATCAACGTTTGTCCTTGTTATTGTCTGTAGCAAGCACTGGGTAGACCCTTTGTACTGGCCTCATATGGAGGTTTAAAAAAAAAAATCCCATGAAAAGAGGATCTTTTCTGAAATGACTTCTACAAATTCTCAGAATCTTTGTGAGTGCCTGACAAAAGCCCTCACTCTGGTGTACAAAGAGCAGTGGGATTGCCAGCTGTGTGTTTTCAGGCTTGTTTAGGAAAAACACTCAACTCAGGTTGAGTAGGAAAGACCTGAATCTCCTTATTCTTGAACACACTGCAGCCCTCCCCTCTTGGCCTTGCTTGAATGTTAAGCTATGAAGACACATGTGCTGCCTGGATCTTGCTCCCTTCGCAATCCCTCCTGTGATCTCTAATGACATCCTGACACCAGACAGTTCCCCAATGATAAATTGGGGGACAATTCCTCTTGTCGACATCTGCTCTTCCATGTTTGTTTAGCTCTTTGGATGCTGTTTGTTTGCATTGACAGGATTGTAGATGACCACCCTCCAACTGAGCGATGTGATTGTGAGAGAAGACCTTGGGTGGAATTAATCTAGATATTTTTGGTGTCTTGACGTCCCTTTTGAGTAAGTCAAGGTTCTGTTTAACTGCAGAGTGGAGGCAGGGATAAGGGTATGAGACTGCCAGAGCATCTGCAAAATGGGCACTTCATGTTTTTAAAAAACACGCACTGTTGTGGAACAGAAGCATAATATATGTCATTAACATTAGTGTCATTGAGCAGCCTCTAAATTGCAGATTGGTGGGAAAAAATTGATATGAAAATGTAAACAAGAGAAAATGAAAACTGTAATAAGCTCTCTGCATAGGAAGGGTAATCTACAATCAAATATAAAGGCTAAACTGAAACAATGTGGAGGATGAGACGTATTTCCTATTTTAAAGCTAAGACTGATACTCTGTCTCTAACCCCCAAAGCTGTGACAAAAACTTAATGGTGTGAAGCAGAGACACCATGTCAGACTTCATTCTGCATTCCTGGCTCTGGATGATTTATCACTTACAGCCATTCTGTTTGCTATTAATTAAGTACAAAAAGTTATTTTAGTAAGTTAGCTTGGCTGTGCTGCATCCCCTTTTAGCTTAGTAGAAGGTGAAAACAAAAGGCTTTTATTGCAGCTGCTGTAAATTCAAGGTCCAAATGTATTCCTTTGCATTTGCACACTCATAAAATGAAAAAGGGCAGCCTCGATTCTCTGCTGTAGGTGCTCCAAGAATTGTTATAAATGTGGTTATAAAAACTGATTACTTCTTAACAAATAACCTGAAGGTATTATAACGTAGCCATGAGGATGGATGTGATCGCGATCATAGTACCAGAGAATTCTGTCATTTTTTTTTTCCCCTGACAGTGTGCATATGGGCTTCACTTTGACCACCAAATGGTGGGAGAGCGATGTTTCATGCTGAGAAGGCCCTGTTGGAAGTGCCCTCTGGGACACAGTGCTCAGCAGCACAGGTATTTTTTGGAACTGGAGCTGACTGCCAGCCAGGCTCTGTCTGTAGCTCTCACTGCTTTGGAAATGTCAGTAATGTCAGCCAAAATGGAAGGCTCATGAGAGAGTAAGACAGAACATCTTGCTGAGGTGTGGCAATAACAAATTTGTGGCTGAATGTGAGCTACCGCTACTTACTAGCACAACTTTCAGAGCTGAGTGGAAAATGCACCCTTTTACACATATTTCCTGGTGACACATTCCTACTCTGCTGGGAACTTGGATAGACACATACCTACGGCAAGGAGCTTTTTTTTTCCTAGCTCTGTTGAGAATGATTTTCTGCTCCTCCTGTTGCATCAGAGGAGTGCTGGTCACCTGCTGTTTCTTTCCTTTTTTGCTTCTACCTACAGATTATTAGAGTATCCCCCCATTTTCTTTTTCTTAATGGCAGGTACGAAGAATGAAAGATAAACTCTAGTAAAGGAAAGACCAGAGTGTCTGGGTAATTGGGTGTCTTGCAATTCAAGCTATGCTGGAATACAAAATACAAAACTGATGACTGATGTGGCTTTTTGTTCTGCAATCAGCTGATTATAAGGTAAATGCTTCCTTCTTTCTTGTACAGTGATGATAAATTGAAGACAAGATGTGTTTGAGTGATGCAGGGGACCAGACGGTATTCAAACACAGGATGTGGAGGATTTTGTCCCTCCAGGTAATTGAAATTCCCACTGAGCTCTCCTGTCAGAGAGTCCCTGTGTGGGTGGGAAATGTGCAGCATGGTTAAGCTGAGAAGGAATGCCAGGGGCTCAAGAGAAGGTGGGAGTTAAATACCACAAGTGGCTTCCGGTCCTTTCACCTCAGCTGCAATTGTACACCTTCTATCTGTTCTTTCCTCTGAGGGCCTTGAGAGTTCTGCAGCAGTCCTGCTGCAGTGTAGCAATGCTGCACAAAGGAGAAATCTAGTTTCTAGCCAGGACAGAGATTTAAGTGTTGCCTTCTAGTTCCATGCTGAACTTCTGAGGAGCCAGTCTGCAGCAGGTGCTTAGGGTGCTTCAACTAAACACTCTGCTCCTAAAGTCATCCCTAAAGTTTAAGTAATCCAGACAATCCTTCAGCTCCCAGTTCAGCTCCTTAAGAAGTGTGGGTCCCCGGGAGCAGCAAACACAGCACAGGATGCGTTATATATAGTACTGTCTTTCATACGCTGATTTTAACAGCTCTCTGAAGAAAAAGTTTAATTTGCCTTGGGAGAGGCTTTCTTCTGATCTGCCTGAACCTTCCCAAGCCCTGTTTAGAGGGCAGTGTCTGGAGGAGGTCCAGTCTGTGGGCAAGTCACCAGCTCCAACTCCTGCTGGAGGGGCCAAGCAGCACACATGTGATGAGAGCAGAGAAATACCTGCGGGCTTCAGGAAGACAACACCCCACCCAGAGAGATAATCTTAATGCCTAACAGAGTTTCCCAGAGCCAGAATTGCTTGCTTTTATGAAAGTAAGAATTTTAGCTGGTTGAAATGAGGATACGTGATGGGAGAAATTTAGTCTTGATGGAATATTCTTTTAAATATTTTATTTTCACTCTTTGCACTGAAGTGTCTCATTGTGTCTCATGAGAACCATCGTGAGACATTTTGACATACTTTCTATTCAATTCAGAAAATAACAGAGTGGTTTTAATGAAGTTGAAATAAACCCACTATGAATACTGGGATACAAGACACTTATTTTGTTCACAAATCAAGAAGAAAACCAAGCAAAAGTGTATCTGAAGATTACAAATATAATACCAAAGTAAATAAAAAGATAAAACAACGAGCACACCTATCATTCCCTTGAATACAGTGAAATGTGTTTTATGACATTTGGCTGTAATCACAATTAGCAATACTCAGGGCTGTTGGCTTGGCTGTGTGTGCAGATCTGGATGTGTGTGTATGAGGGAGTAATAGCGGCTGTACAAATTAATTTTCTTGTGAAGATCTGATTGCTCCACCTGTTATAGTCTGTCTACATCCTAAATCCCCATCAAGGGTTGCCGATTACTTCACAGCATGTAATTGAAGAATGAAAACAGAAGAATAGATGTCTCATTTATAGACTGAATTGGTTATAACCAGTGATTTTTTTTTACGCTGGTTTAAATATTCTGTTATTGAATTAATTAAATAATTAAATGCCGTTATAAACATGTCAGATGGTATTGCACATAAATTTTCTACCGCTGAGTGGGACTTTCATTTACTTCTTAACAGAGTATTACTGAAGTAAAGTTGGTGCTATTCGTGAACAAGACTGCTAAAGAACACTAAGGGAAGAAGGAAGGGATGAAAATGCTCTCTGTAATCACATCAGTGAGAAACACAGTTAGCATGGGCAGCTCATGATGTTTGCATGTACTTTATTCATGTTAAATAAAAAAGCTTTCTTTGCTGGGTTGAACAGAGCTGAAACAATAACTGGTTCCAAAGGGAAAAGATGATTTCAATGATTTCTTGTTTTCTTTAAAAATAGTTTTGTGAGCATGCAATCACTAGACCACAAGCTTGTATGTTTATTCAGTTGTGGAACTGAATCTGTATTTGAGGAAGCATGAAAAGTTAAGACTGTGAGAAATCCCAAGATCAAAACAAAACCACTTGCTGCAAATCTTATGAAACAGATAAAGTAAAAAAATATATATTTTTTTAATATATAAGCTGATAAAATCCAGGTGGACCTGCAGGAAATTGGTATAGCAAACTGTTATAAATATTTGCAGCGATAGCCAGAGAAGGAGCTCTAGCTGCTGTGTGTCGTTCTCCACTCAGACCTCAGGCACGGCAGGAGCTGTGCTCTCTTTGGAGCATCCTAGCTGAGCTCCTTTTCTTCCTATCTGATGGCATCGAACTCCCGCTGCCTAGTTTCTGTCTTTGGGTTCAATCCTGTATTTTTTGATTACTCTGAACTTGCGTGGAGTCTGTTTAAACTGAGCTAATGACTAATAATCTCCTGGGTAGTCACAGACATTGTCTGCGTTTACAAATTTTTGAAGGAAGAGAAAACTCTACACCTGCCTTTTGGATGGTGTTTTGATGTTGATGTGTTATTTGGCTCACTTGCTATTTGCCACCCATGTGCACAGGAGAGGGGGTAGCAGTTTGTATATCATGCAAAGAGAGGGTAAAACAAAAAGCGTGGGAGCCCATGAAACACAAGAATTTCCTCCTCCAGAGGCTTTATTGCATGACTCCACTGTCGCACCCCGTCTTGGACTTTCTTTCTGGCCCAACAGACCTTACAATATCCAGAGTGTCTCTGTTTGGCTTCAGGAATACTTGCAATACTTTTTCTGGGTTGTGGACAACACACCAGATGGATTTGTTTAATGAATAAGTAACAGTTATGTGCTCTGGATTGGTTTCTACTTCATGCCCGGGCCCCTCCAGTGGAATCAGTGGATTTTGGGCTGCAGAACAAAAGGAGGTACTACCTTCAGTATCACAGCACCTCTCTGCAGAGGAATCATTCATTTGCACCGTCTACACAGTTCCTAAAATAAATATGAATATAAAAATGTTTAAAGAAGGTTGAGGAAGTTATGTTCATTGATACACTGTTGTTGAGAATATAGCTGGCTTGTCAAAGCGGATGGCTCCTTCACTGACACAGGACCCCTCTCGGGAGGATTAGATGTATTTGCATGGAAAGATACCATGGTCAATACATTTTTCAAAATGAGTTGAGAGTTTTTGTTGCTGTGCTTTGCTATCATTTTGCATTTTGTATATCTTTACTTTTTAAGAGCATTCTGAATGCAGCACATGTATTTTGCCCCTAAGACTTCACTTCTTTTTCTTTTTCCTAATGTATTCTATTAGTTTAAA
The DNA here is from genome assembly GCA_009769605.1 of Bucorvus abyssinicus. Classification (NCBI taxonomy): domain Eukaryota; kingdom Metazoa; phylum Chordata; class Aves; order Bucerotiformes; family Bucorvidae; genus Bucorvus; species Bucorvus abyssinicus. The sequence continues at coordinate 39,676,248 of CM020025.1, forward strand.
AGAAAATGCAGGCAGAGGCTGAAGATACATTCTCTGTATTTGACAAACAGCAATTTCCATGCACAGGTTTGCCTTACGGCAAATGTAAACCTCTCATTTTTAAACAGCCACATGGACTCTGCATTCAAGGAGCCCCAATCTACATCAGTCCTCTGCCACAGTGCCCGCTTGCATTTCCTTATCCTTTTTCTTGTTCACTGAGTATTTTTGGGACTTAACTGTTTAGCCATTTATAACTTGCATGTGAAGGCAGGCATTCCTGCTGCTGCAGTGGTAGCCAGATGCCTGGACACCTCCCTGCTCACTGTCATTTTGCACAGGCAAAGGAGAAGCCTTTTTGCAAATGGTCATTAATCATGAACTGTCAGATTCAGGTATGAGATTGGAAACTCTTAATGCGCTTCAAGTTCCCTTTTCAGACCAATTCTGAGCTGAGTGAGTGCACACAGTCACTATTCTCTGAATACCTATTAGAGTGGATTGCATTAAAGTTCTTTTCTCACTTGCAGGCAAAGAGATTCATTAGGAACTTATGGTTCAATGTAACACAAGAAACTCGGGAATTTGACTCACTGGGTCTGAAAGCATGTAGTCCGGCTGAAAGGATGGTAACGGAGATAAAACTGGCATTGTGATTTTGAGGCTAAGGTTCCTTCAGATTTATTTAAGAGAACAAGTTAGACAATACTGTGAACAAAAGCAGAAAGCTTATAAAAGGATCAGTATAAATACTGAAAAATAAAATTATTTTTCAGCAGTAAATAAACTGGAGAAGGCCAATAGATCTCGACGACAAGTCAGCAATGATCACTACAAAAGATACACTTGGAATGGACGTCTCCACAATTCAAGCGACTGGCTTTGTTCGAGGTCTGTATTTCTGAGTCTTAAGAATGGTGTCTAAAGAGCTCCAACGGTTTGTGAGCTTTTTTTTGGGTAGAAATTGCTGTAACTAAGAACAGATATGATTGGAATTTGAAAGGCAACATGTGTCATTACTAAACCTGTTTGTTTATATTTACAGTTCTGGAAGAAGTACCAAGCGAGGAAGGTTTCAACTTGAAACAAATCTGCAGTGTCGTTAGAAGATGTGAGAGAGTAGCTCCTTTGAGATGCTCTCTTTCTGTCTTGTAAAAACAGTTCGGCAATTTTATGTAGTGCACAGAGAGCCAGATGTAAGTGTCTGTACATCTCAGTTCATTCGGCGCTGTTCGATCTGAGGATTGTACTTCGGTGTACATTTTATTAAATGCAAAACTGAGAAACAGAGAAAGCTTCTAAGCCCCATGTCAGTGAACCACACAGTAAAAGCGCAATTATAAAACTGTAATAAATATTTATGCACTTAGTACATATTGTAAACTGTGCACATGCATGGAATAGCAAAAGACTTAATACCGAAGCATTTTCTGCTTTGCAGATTACTTTAGGCTACCACGGCCCACCTGCTTTAGAAGCAATATTATTTCCTTTTGCTAAAAGTGAATCTTTTAAGATTTTCATGTGCATGAAGAAGCAGGCGCTTACTTTTTTTTTTTTTTTTTTGGTGAATGAAAATAAAGTTGAGAAATAACTCTGGGAGCTATGATTATAGAAATGTATAAACAAAGCTGTCAAATAATTCCTTTGTAGACACTTTTTAGCATGTATTTCAGAAAAGGAGGAATTCATGTGATGTCAACCATCATTAATTGGAATTTCTGTGACTTTGCTTTAATAAATTCGCTTCAGTTACTGATCCTTTAAACTCTCCCATTAAGTGCTCTGCACTTGTTAAGGGAATGGCGTGAAGCATGTGGTCTGTGTTGAATTTTGCTTAAGTGCTGCATCCCTTGATGAAAAGAGGAGAGGTGCCCATCCACTTACAGCACAAATAAGTGACCTTTCTGTGAAGAAGTGGGTGGAGAAGGGAAGCTGGAAAGGGTGACTTGGACATCTATTTCTGTAGGGCTTGGTCATGCTATTCTGTGAGTCACCTGATCTCATTCACCCAAGGAACTGAGCATGTGAGTGATTCCCATATGGCTAAATACAAGGATTTTAAGGTAAGAAAGTGGTTTTGAGTGCAGGATCAAGCCAGTGAGCATACACTAATTATGTGGTAAGCAGTGGCTTGGAAGCAGCTGACAACAGAATGAAAAATACATCAAGATATTTGTTACTGGCAAGAATCTTTCAGCTGGAGCAGGTCTGATAAGGTTTTCTGCGGGGGGGTGGGTGGGGGGGGTGGGTTGGGGGGGGTGTGTGTGTGCGCCAGCTGCTTGCCATCACAGGCCAGGTCATATGTCCATTGTGTGGGCAGATCAGTGGTAATCTCCCCAGGTTACAGGAAGGTCCTTGAAGTTCACCCATGTACTCTCCTTGCATAAGTGTTGTGTTTCCAGCTAGATGAGAGGACCCCAATCAGTCCTGGCTGTAGAGCGTGGTACGCAGCTGGCACCTGCCAGCCAGCCTCAGTAATTTGGTTATATGGTGAAGATGCTTCTTTCAGGCCATGTGAAGACATGGCCTGGGACTCCGGGGAAAGAGAGCGTCATGACTGGCAAAACAATATCCCAAGAGGGGACAGGATCAGGTCTTAGGCCAGGTTCAGTTGTTGCAGTAGAACAGACCACTCATAGGGACTGGAGGTTGCTGCCTCCAATGCACCGTGAGGTACCTGTCAGTGACAGTTTGCCTTTTCAGGGATATTGGTCTTATGCTTTAATGTACAAATGGAGATTGAGCAGGTGTACTATGATTCTTCCTCATTTTTCTTAGTATTTTGGCTATTATGCTGATACTGCAGTAAACATCGTATAAAAACATCACACATGGAGAATGTCAGTTTGCACGTCTTCCAGATTTCTAACAACTTGGTAGTACCCAGAGGCTGGTAAGTGGGTATCAGTGAGCACAAGAAAATCGAAGTGTTAATGATGTCAAGAATATCCTACAGAGCACAACTTTAGGCAGGCACAGGCTACAGCCAAAAAATGATCTGTATAGAAATAGGTGTCTAAATATGGTGATAAGTGAGGGCCGCCCACTGCTCCAAAAAACCCATATCTCTGCTCAACTATGCCTTTGCTCAGCTGGCCTGTCCCAGCCTGAGCATCCAAAGGAGCCTGTGTGACACCCAGGCCAGGTGGGGAGGCAGCAGTCTCCCAGGTGGCAGCATCATTCACCTTTTAGATGCCAGCCTAGTTCCTCAGGCATGCTGTGCCTGCAGAAGCCATGGCTGAGCTGCTGGTATGCCCAGCCTATGCCTATTATCACAGCTTTTTTTCTGTGGATATCAGTACAGTGAGGTCTTGGTGCATAACTGCTACCAAAAATAAGGAAAGAAAAATGATAAGATCTATCAAAACACTGGGGCCTTAGGGGTTGCTTCAGCCATAAGTGTAAGCTATCTCCATGGATAACTTGGGGGAGTCAGTTGACACTGGGTAGCAGGTCTTTTGATGTGACTCATAATTGAATACCTAGAGAATATATCTCTTCTACAAACGTATAATGCATATACAATTTTACGCTAGGTATTAATCGTGTAATTGTGTGTCACTTTTTTAAATGCAGCAACAAGTAAAACTATTCCTGAACATAATTTTTAATGCTCTTTCTTTGAAAACCACCACTACTACTGCAATTCTGTACCTGGTTATGAAACGGAGTCCCTACCATCCACAGTAATACATGTCGGAGGGAGGCAAGAAAAGGATTAGTGTTTTATGCCAACCCAATTCAGTAAGTGAACTCAAGTTATCTAAATCACATGAAATCCTAGGGTAGCTCATGTGCTTTAAGCTAGGATGTCCAAATACCTTGCTGGGCTGATAGGTTTAGGCTTAGAGAATTCCTAATGGAATCTGAAATAATTTCTGTTCCATATAGTGACTGCTGATGTGAATTAGTTATATCTTTATCTGATGCTGAAAAATAGAGGATTTTCAGCATCATATTTGTCCTCTGCATGTGAGACAAGAAGATGGCTTAGGTGGCAACTGGCAATCTCCCTGAAATAGGGAGATATCTCAAAAACAACTACTGGTTGGTGGAGGCTTGTGGTGTGCAGAAGAAATGGCAAATGGGGCTCCCTGAAGAGAAAAAAAAGTCTGTAACATCTATCAATGTCTTCTCAAAATTATGTAGATTAAGAATTTATTTTTTTCAGCTGGATTTTCACATTTAAACCCTTTCTGTGTGTTTATCTATTAATTCATAGACAAATACTTTCCCTCGTAAATCCTTTTCCTTTATATAATCTTCCTTTATGGCTTCTCAGAAAAAAATAAAGTTGCAGCATTTGAACATCCCTGAGCCAAATTAGGACCTCTGTGTTTTAGGTACGGAATTACCTGGAAGGATATCGATTACTTGCCAATAGTGAACGTGACTGTTGAAGAACCACGTGCTATGCTGCAACTTTTTGAATATCTGGTTTCCAGGTCCTGAAGTGAAATCCTTTATTCTCCCATGCACTGTGTCCCAGAGTGGTAACCAAAGAGCCCTCTCACTGAAGTGGAAAACCAAGAAGAGTTACTCACAGGAATCAGTTCAGAGTTCCTCAAGAGGAACCCATGCAAAGCTCCTTTTTCAATACCAGTCTGGAGCTCCGGTGCTGAACTCAAGGTGATAAAAAGGCGCCACCATTCTCAGCCTAAATTTGTCTCTCTCGTACAGTCCCTAACAGACACCCATTTGATCAAATAATGGGACCAAAAGCTTTTTCTTTCCTTGAAATTTGGAAATATTGAGAGAATTTTGTGTAAAATGGAACAGTCCTTGGGGCAGGAGTCAAACTTTGCCTCTGTGCTGAAGGTCCTGAGCACAGGGCTATAGTCCTGGTGATGCTATGCCATCACAAAGATCCCTGAGACTGCCATGCTCTGCTTTTCTTTCCAGTGGCTCCAAGTGTCTTCCCAGTGCTTCGTGCAGGCAAACCTGTGTGGGTAGAGCAGCAGAACATCCACTGATAGCAGCAACTATTCTCCTCCTTTTTTTGGTGTCAGCGTGGCCCAGTTTCACTATTTATTTGTCAACCTTCCTGTGGTTTGGACTCTTGCAGCAGATGTGGACACGAGTCCCTTCTGGATGAGGAGGTCCTGAGATTGTAAGGATTTGGAGGAGGATGAGGATATCAAGTGTCTTTTTATCTTTACATTAGAAGTGAATGGCAGGAGAAACACCATTTGACATATTATTAAAGTGCGTGCTGAAGGGTGTCCTCTGTGCTTGTCTCCTTTGTGCAGAAGTAACTTCAGTGGGAATTTTGTGGTCACAGTTGTCAGGGACAACTGTGGTGTTGTCAGAGTCTTACTCACCTGCTCTTGCACACCTCTGCACTTAAACACTTCAGTTTTTCTTCTTTTAAATAAATAGAGAACAGTATTTCAAAGGTTTCTTTCTGGCTACATTTATCTACTGTACCTTTTGCATCATTTGCATCATTTGAGGCTGTTTATAGGAAACGTCCTTGCAGCACTTTTGGGAATTGAAGCATGGAAGGAAAGAAAATTACATGTTTATCTTTATTTGATTTCTTAATTTGAGAAGCAGAGATAAGTTAATTAATTGACAAAGAGGTTTTAAATTTATCCCATTAGCAGTTAGGACTGGGACTGCTGAGCAGTTAACCATTTTTGACATGTCCAGAACCTGAGAAGATTGATTTTTGTTACATCCTGCTTTTTCTCACTTCAGGCTAAGGTACTTTTATATTTGTTTCAATATTTTTGCAAAGTAGGGAGAATGCTAATAGTAGCTAACAGGAAAGCATTTCCACTTCCAATAGCTTATACTGAATTATTATTTTTCTGGGAGAGTAACAAGAGGTTTTTATACTATGACTACATAGCTCTGATTCCATACCTTCTCAATAGCTGGTGGTGTTGAGATTCAGAGTTCCTGCTACATTCTGGTAAAAGACAGCTAAAGATTAGCTGATAAGAATTAGTAGTAGCATTGCGGAATGCTGATAATACCAACAGCTAATTAACTTTCTGTCAAGTGATTATTCTTCAGAAATGTAATCAGCAAGCACTGACTCCATTGTGCTAAGTCCTGTACCTGAAATACATGGTCTAAATATCCAAGGTGGCCAGATAAGACATTTATACGTCATTCAATATCCTTTGTGTTCTGTATGTTTGGAGGAGACACTTAGTCATAGATGGATCACTAATTGAAAGCATCTATGAAATGCTGTGAGGTTTCTCCACAGCCACACTCTAGCTCTGACACAGTTCTCCATGTGTCCTTCAATTTGTAATCCCCTTTCCAGGCCAGCAGTGCATTAGGTATGTGGTAAGAAAACTCGGGAGCATTTTCGTATTCCATTCAGATCTCAAGTAATTCAATCAAAACCCTAAAGAGTTACACCCAGGCTTGGTTTGGCTCCTTATATTTAGCATAACCTAATACTAGGGCTTTATTTCTCCTAAACTATCTGATTAAATGATGCTGTAAATTATTCTGCTTTTAGTGAAGCATTATTTCATCTTGGGCTCATGTTTCATAACTTCAAGAACCAAAAAAAGGAAGAATTATTTCCAAGATTTGCTTAGGTAAGCTTCGTGACATGCCCACAAGATTTGAAACAACAATACATGTCCTGAGGAATAGAAGGACATCAGTGACATTTCATATTGCCCCTATAACAAAGGGTTTTTTGCTATTATTGAGCTATTGCATAGATTAATTCCTCTCTGACACATATAGGATTATGGGCTAATTCAGGCTGGAAGGGGCCTCAGGAGGCCTCTAGCCCGACCCCATGCTCAGAGCAGGGTCAGCTACAAGGTCAGACCAGGTTGCTCTGGGCTGTACCCAGAATATGGGCTTCAAAACCTCCAGGGACAGAGACTGCACAACCTCTCCGGGCAACCTGGCTTCACTGCTTGGTTGGGAAAACATTTCTTGTGTCCAATCTAAACCTCCATGGTTTCACCTTATGCCCATTGCCCCTCAGCCTCCAAACAAGCACCACTGGGAAAAGCCTGGATCCATCTCTTTGATAAGCTCCTCACAGTGCTGGGGGTTTCTGTGTGGTTCCCCCAAAGATCTGCCCTCTCCAGGTGAACAAGCCCCAGTTCCTCAGCCTGTCCTCACAGGGCACATGCTCCATCCCTGACCATCGTGGTGGCCCTCCCCTGGACTCACTCCAGTTTATCAGTGCCTTTCCCATACTGGAGCATCCCAAACTGGTCACAGTGCTCTAGATGTGGTCTAACAGTTGCTGAGTACAGGCAATAATCACTTTCCTTGACCTGCTGGCTGTGGTCCTGCTGACATATAGCCCAGGGCACTGTTGGCCTTCATGATGCCAGGGCTCACTGCTGGCCTGTGTGCAGCTTGCTGCCCAGCAGCCCTCCCAGGACCCCCTCCACAGAGCTGTTCCCCAGCCTGCCTTGTTGCAAGAGTTTCTCCCTCCCAGGGGCATGGTGTTGTGTTTGTCCTCGTTGAATTTCATAAAGCTCCCGTTGGCCCATTACTGCGACTTCACCTCAGGCAGGGTTGGAAATAACAGCGGAAAACAATTGAAAGGATACAATTGAATTGAGAGGTTGCTCTTGAATCATTCAGGACAGAAATTTAAATACATTAAAGGGAGAAAGAATATGTAAAGGTATTCCGATGAATCCTTGAAATACATTGAAATAGGATAGCAGAGTCTTTCATCAGCCTGTGTATGGCGTTAAATGTAGTGGAAAACCTGGCGCTGTAGAAGCAGAGCCCACAACCACCTGACCAGGAAAAAATACATTAGTTGTCACAGCATGGAGCCCCACACCCGGCAGCGGTCAGCTATGTAAAGTGAACATGAGGCGTCTGAGGCGATAGGAGGTGCTGTGTATCCCCTCACACATATATCCCTACACACAGCATGTTAGAGTAGGACTGCTGATGACTGTTAACGGTGTGGAAAATGTTGATGGGATGGGCCTGCAGATAGGTGGGAGCATATGCCTAGAAAATCGCCCACTTGTAATATCAATTCTATAAAATTATGCAAAACAGATGGAGGCCCTTACTTTAGGTCCTGAGTACAAAGTTACATAGGTGTAACTCCATTGTTCTACCCAGTCCTTAAATTAGGCCTTTTTGAGAATTATTTAGGATTAAAGAAGGACATGAATTTAAAGTGAAATAACTATTCTAATTTTTCACGTAAACAAGTTCTTATTTGATTTTTCTCTGTAATTATTCAGTAGCAAGAAAATTAAAGATTATATTCCCTATCAAAAACCTTTATGAAGTATTTGGCCTAAATGACTTGATTGTATCATTTTAATGAATACAGAAAAAATTAATCAGCACAAAAATCCATTAATTATAACATGGCAGAAAGCCACTGAAATAGACAACAGTGGTTCTTTAGCAGACAGATAATTACTCAGACAGAGTATTTCAAAGCCATCTTGCAGATTTATCCAATGTGTGGGCAACAGATTCACCAGGGGTTCATAAAGCCCTCTCAGTGTTTATGCACTCCTACATATTTCAGTAGGGGCCACCCCACGAAAGCTGGCTTATTCTACAGTAATCTACAAACACAAAAGACAGAAGAATTTACTGCAAAAGGGGATCCTGATTTTAGGAGCCATCTCTCTTTCCATAAACACAAATTGATCAAAACTGAAGACTTTGAGAATGCAGATACTGCACACAAAAGAAAGTCACAAAGATTCTGAAAATGTCTAAAATTTAAAGCCACATCAGTGCTACCTGCTACTGCAGTCCTCACAAGTGAGGATTAAGTTTTAAGTCTGTACGGGTGACGTATTTTAGATCTGCAGAACTCAGGATGCTGTGGTTTTTTCTCAAATGCAGCTCCTTTCTTAGTCCATCGGTTCCCATAAATGGACAGCAATGAACTTCTGAACCAGAAGCACAACCAACAGGCAATATCAAGTGCCTGAAATTTGAAATGCCACTCCCAGCTGCTTAGACACGAGAAATTCTGAAGAAGAAAACTGAGACAGAGTGTCAGGAAAACATCCTGAAAAATGAAGTGGTTCAGTGTGTGTTGGCTTCTTGCAGAAAATGGGAAAGGCACACTGGTTTTTTGTCTTTAACTCTTAACCGATCAAAACATAGTGGCAGGACTGTCATGCCCCAAAATCAGGAGATGTGCTTTACAAATTAGGAGACAATATTTTCAGTTAAAAAAACCTAAACAGCAGGATCATTTTATTCACCTTCAGGTTTGTGGTTTGGTTTTTTTGTTTGTTTTTTTTGTTTGTTTGTGGGTTTTTTGTTTTTTGTTTTTGTTTTTGAGATTACTGATACTAAGCTTTTATCTTCAAGCAGTTAGGCAAAAATGAAGGGGGTTTGTTTGTTTTGTTGTTTTTTTTTTTTTTCCACATGGAAGCTGAAATTCCCTCTCAGTGCTGGTACTGTCTGGGAAGCATCAGATGGAGGAAGACCTGGGCTAAGCCTGAGTGATGCTGGAGTGCTAAGACTGCAGCGGACACCCCTGCACTGGGGTGTGACTGGAAGACCTACTAGTCTTCAGGTGGTCTAAAGTGGGTTAATTCTGAGGGAGTCAGTGGAGCTGTGTTGATTCACACCATCTGGGTCTTGGGCTAAATCATTCCCTGGCAGAGTTACTGAGCTATAAAGATGCCAGCAGTCCTCCACTGTCACTCTTCGTGGGTCGATTCTGTATTTGCTGAAAGAAAACAATAATTGAGGCACTGATATTTGCCTGACAGGTAATTCTCAAGGCAACAATCTCTCCGGCATTTATCGTGTACACAGTTACTGAGAACACTGACAGACTTCCTTCACTTGATGACATAATAAAATACTACAATTAGTACAAGATGTACTCAGTATTCAAAATTTAGTCATCCAGTGATACTCATTGTTCTTGTGATCTACAGATTTTAGTGGAGAAGGATGAATTTACTTCAGTGATATTTGCATGCAATTTTCAATTAATGGTGATTGATTTGAATTAGCAAAGGCAATGTGATTTCTAGACTTTTGTTCACCGGAACAACTTACAATTGCTTTGAAGTTTCCCATTAATCCATGTAATTTTTTGAGTAAATTGCTATTAATTTAATCTTGGATATGTGCTTTTCCTATGACAAACAAATGCTTGGGCTTTTGTTCCAGCAGTATGTCACTGAAAGGAAATAATGACTTGTCTCTGCATGCATTGCTGGCTTTAAGATCACAAGAATAAGAAGTAAGGTCAGTCTTCTTGCAGACGGAGGCTGTACTAGCTCCGCGACATTCACGGGAACAAGGTTGCTTTTCTAATTTTGTTATAGTCAAGTGCTTTGACAGTGCAGTACTATCTAACCTAGTGAAGAGTAGGAAGAGGACAGTATTTGTGCTATGGAGACAGAGATGGTAGAAAGAATTCCCAAAGGGGATCAGTGGGGGAGATAATGACACACAAGACCCTGGTAACTCTTCCCTGTTACTGCCTAGCAGAATATTTGGTGTATTTTGATTGCTTCATTTACTATCAGCCATTTGCCATAAAGCATTAAATTGCCACATAAGTCTTTTGATAGCTAGCTAGCTACAGAACAAATGCATGCAAACCTTTATCAGCAGGAGCTCAGGGTGCTTGCTGAGGCGCACCCTCATCTGACGTTAAATCTGTGTGAGAACTCAGCTCTGAGGCTTGAAATTTGTATAAATCATTAAAGCTCCCTAGCATACGCGACATCACCCTTTACCTCCGTGCTCTTGGAGGTCAGACTGCAATAGGGTGGTTAGGCTCACTTCTGAATTGAGAAAGGCAGTTGGAAACTGCTGTTTGCTGCAGCTAAATCACTGTTAATTCTGGAATTGCAGAATGGCAGAGTGGGAAAGGGACTTCTGGAGGACACCTGGTCCAAGCCCTGGCTTAAAGCAGGTCCATTGAAATCAGATTTCTCAGGATCTTGTCCAGTCAAACTTTGAGTATCTCTGTTGGCAAAGATGCTATGTCCTCTCTGGTCAATCTCGACCAATGTCTGACTGCCCTGAGGGTGGGGTTTTTTTTCTTAATTTCTAATTGGAATTTCTTGTGTTGCAACTTGTGCCCTTGTCTCTCATCCTCTCTTTGGAAAGAGTCTGTCTCTGCCTTTTCTACACACTCCTTTTAGGTGGCTGAAGACAGCAGGAAGATTCATCTCTTCTTAAGAAGTCTGTTCTTAAGATTGCATAAACCCAGCTGTCAGCCACTCTTTGTCAGCCACATGCTCCCAATCCCTGCTAAGGTCCAGGAAAAAGAGGGGAAGCACAAGGACTCTTCCCTCTTCTTCCTTCCTTCCTCTGCTTCTGGGTGCTCAAATCAGGTATTGGTGCTGATGGTGGGGGTCAGGGATAGCCAGGAAGGGAGGGACTGCTCAGGCGTGTGTGATCTATTCAGGCTGCTGGGGCCCATATCTGTGAATGCAAGAAATCAAATTGCAAGCCCAGGCTTAATGGGAAGCAAAGAATTAGGGAGGATTACATGCAAGAGCCATCCTGATTTGGGCCAGAGCCTCAAATTAGAGTCACATAAGCTTTTTGAGAAAAGAGCTGGTTCCTTCAGTTTAAGACTTGTCTGTAGCACAGGAGATACCAATAAAAATTTTGAAGATGTGACACATCATGTGCAGATGCTGTTTATGTTAAGCATAGGTATTTTTAGAATAATTTAAAGACAGTTTTAAAAGATGTTATTGTGGAAGAATACTTGCTTGTATTCTTCCACCTGAATGTCCACAATGAGAGGTACAAAGCGTGCACGAAGCAAAGAGGCACCAAGCAAAGAGGAGCGATGTGAACTGATGGTACAAGGACTCATTCAGTGCACCTCTGACAAGGCTGGATTCAGTGAAGCAGGCTGTCTTCACAGATAAATTAGCCGTGCATGCCCATCCAGCACAGCAAACCTTCCTTCCAATCACTGCACGACTGTGTGGTTAAATGCAGAATATCTGACGGTGTAAGATGAGTTTAGCTTCAGAGGTGAGGTTTTGATTCCACCAAACTCATTCCCATTCCTTAAACTACTATGAGCTTAAACAGGGTAAGGGAGATGGAGAGGAAATGAAGCAGTGGCTCAGTTCTTCCCCACCTCTTCCTGTGTCCTGCAGGATGGGAACTGCACACTCTGTCCCTTAAGATGTTTTGGAGCTCCTACAGCTGAGTATACACAGATTGCTTGGTTAACACTCTTTCCTGGTACTCACAGCAACTGCTTCAATACAGCAGTATGCAGCAGATTTCTGGGCGCTCATCTACTTGTAAAAATCCAATGAACATCTGAGAGGACATGGCAATTTCTTCCGTCTGTCAATCTGTTACTCCGTTGCTAATGCACAGCATGTCGCAGAAGCATTTTCAATAGTAGGAAGTAAAGTCTGGTTAATCTCTGTAAAGCCCAGAAATAGTTCTCCAATCATCCCAATTTAATAGGTGATTCTCATGCAAGGGTACCAATGTCTACAAATTTAAGGTAGCTGTGGATTCAGCAGAATCCCAACTGAGATACAGGGGCTTTCATGGCACGATCTAGTGAATCATAAAGGTATGCACATACAAGCAGTTTTTAAATTTCAGTTTAAACATCAAATTTCCATGCAATGTCAACATAACTCTGTCACAATGTTTAGTGGGAAATGCTTACAGCAAAATATAACCCTCTCATCCAAATACATATCAGAGAGAAATATTCATGTCTTTCAGTATGGCTGTAGATGCGAACTGGAGAATAATACAACATTTTAAATATAAGTATTTTTCTTTGGCTGATATTTTAATGAAATATGTCACAGCCCTGGAGTACAAATGTCATTATTTACTTTAGAATTTGATTAAAAGATGCCTTTTTTTTTTTCTGGGGGGGGGGGTGGGGGCGCGGGGGCAGCAGAAGCTGTCCTGAAATACCAGTGCTATGCTACATAGGCAAAATAAATATGGAAGCACAATTTTGAATTCCACATTTATAGTATATATGCTTTGAAGTCCTATTTATGGGCCAAAGTCAAGAACCTGTAGAGGAGATCTCTCTGGATGAGGATTATGTACTGTGGGGTGGGAGGGGCAAGTAGGATCCACATGAGATTCCCGTATGTCTTATCGCCACCTTCTTTTCTTCCATGGGATTGGCTGGTTGCTCCACATAGTCATAGAGTTTTATTTAAAAACCAGCAAGATTTCCTCTTCTGCCTTACTCTATAACTGCATTTCACTGCCTGCTGAGTTGGAGTCATCCATGTGAAGAAATTGGCACTGTTGTCCCAAAACAATCACTGCAATAACCTGCCAGTATGTAAGCAGGTAACTAACTTGCACTCCGTTGTGGACAGGGGACTTGCTAGGTTTCACAGAGCTTTGGGTCAGAATTGAGGTGACCATGAGTATGCAGAGGATTCAGTCAGGGAGAGCTGGATCTCCTGGTGGACCCATGTGTTGTGAAGGCAGGCAGTACGAAGGAGAGCTGTGCACATATTCCCAACATTGGATGTCCTAAAAGGAGAAAATATGGATTTCACTGATAAGATGGTGCATTGGCTGGCATTCAGAACAGATGTAGTCCTCTCGGTGAGCAAACCTGTTACAGCAATAATCTGGATGAGTTCTCTGCTGTTGTCCTTAAAATGAACTGCTGCCCAGAAATGTTTGTTGTGCAGAATACCAGCCAGGATAGAAAAGAACATGTGTGATACACAGCTTCCTCCCTTGAAAACAATGCCACACTGCAGCAACGTAAAGAGCCAGTGTGTTCAAACTCTCCTGATCAAAGCGCATAATTGCAAGAGTAGGCTATACGCCTGCACGTGGAAAATGTGCAACACTCTCATCAGGTACAGGAGAGTCAGGACTTCCCAGAAGTCCTCTCCAAGCGATCTTAATGGATGAATACTACAAATTTCATTCCCTGCTTCTTCCAGGTGCTTTTTCAGTAGCACCGCTGGAGCGAGTAGATTTCATTCACACAAACGGCCTCAGTTTCCAGCCAATGTACTGCTCATGCTGACACTCTGAAGGGGAATTTGAAAGAAGGAGAGTCCTAATTCTCTTTATATTCAAGCCCAAGGTAATTTGTCCTTGGCTTGCACATGTGTTGTTGTCTGCATCAGGTTAAGAGGGTATAAAAATGTTGCTGACAACTCTCATTAGGGATTCCCTTAGGAATCCTTACCATGTGGGATAAGTAACAGGGCTCCAGGGAAGCTGCGAGGGAGCTCTCTTTTCCCTTCAGGGACTCCATTGAATAACTCAGGCTCCCTTGGTATTTGCACAGCTCTCACTGTAGGATGGAGAAGAATTAAAAGCAGACAAACAGGTAGCTACAGACAAAAGCAAACAAAAAGCAAGCTAGCTAGTGTCTAAACAGAGGATCCTGCAGCCAGACCTAGGCAAGCAAATAAGTGATGTTAAGGGTGTGTGCTTCCAGAGCAGCAACTGGCATGTTCAGTGGGACTTGCTAACTCATCTGTGTGATGAAAACCAGGTCCTTTGAGTGGCTAAACATGGATTTAACAGCCTTGCTGGGGGTGGATGTGATTTTCCTCTGAGGAACTCTTGGCCTTATGTTACATGTTTGCAAAAACAAATCTCCCCCCATCTCTAAAAAGAAAAATTTAAAAGTCCCAACTGCTTTAAATCAAGGAAAATTCATAACTTGCTTGAGGTATAACAGCTGTTGATTTAAGGCTCAACATCTTTGGGAGCACATTGCTGCTAGGAAGATAAAAATCTTTTTGACAAAGTTGTGACCATAAAAATCACAAGGCTTTAGTCAACATTTAGAGAGGATTTGCATCTCCTTTATAATAAATAACAATAATAATAACTCGCATATATACGGTGCTTCCCAGATTCAAAATGTTTTATGACCACCAGCTAATTAATCTTACTGAAATACTTTCCCTTGCAATACAGTGATATACAGTCCAAAATGCATCTCATAAAGGGGGCTGATGACTCATAAAATGCAGCATTTTCCTCACTATGTGCCTATCATTGGCTTTTAAAATGGCAAATATAAAAATCACACACCTTTATATTTATGCAGCCTGTTCTTCAATTATTACATTCAGTGGCCGCTATGGTTAATTTGGGCTGGGAGCATGACTGGAATTTGGATCTCCAGTTTGATTCTCCGGTCTCTTCATTCTATGCTCTGGGATTTGTTCACATTATGGGGACACGCGGCAGTCATCATCAGCCTGACGAAGCTAATGGTCCCCAGCTCCTGCTCAAGGTCTGTGGAAGAAATGGGCTCCTCCAGGGGGTGGGTCAGAGTGGGCACAAGTCTGTGCAGAGGCAACAAGGGGGTTAGCCCTCTCTCCGCAGAGGCTGTGGAGGGAGAACAACATTAGCAGCTCTTGTAAATACTCCCTGAAGTCCTTTATACTCTCTTTCAGGAATGTAAAGGAGATCTGAAAGGGATATGTGCCAAAATTGCACTCCTCTTGTATCCCCGTCCTTGTATATCCCATCTCATATCATGTCCCTGAAGGAACATGAATCAAGCCCGTGGTGGTGAAAAGGGCTTTTTGCTAGCACAGTTTCTGGCACGTATTTCTTGACTGACGGTGTATTTGGTTTACGTGGCAAGGTTTCGGTAGCAGGGCAGCTATAGGGGTGGCTTCTGTGAGAGGCTGCTAGAAGCTTCCCCTATGTCCGATAGAGCCAATGCCCAGCTGGCTCCAGGACAGACTCGCCACTGGCCAAGGCTGAGCCAATCACTGATGGTGGCAGGGCCTCTGTGATAACATATTTAAGAAGGGGAAAAAAACCTGCAACACAGCAGCCAGAGAGAGGACTGAAAATAGGTGAGAGAAACACCCAAGGAGAGGGAGGAGGTGCGCCAGGCTCCCGAGCAGAGATTCCCCTGCAGACCATGGTGATGATCGTGGTGATGACCGTGGTGAGGCAGGCTGTCCCCCTGCAGCCCGTGGAAGTTAATGGTGGAGCAGATATCTACCTGCGGCCCATGGAGAACTCCGTGCTGGAGCAGGTGGATGAACCCAAAGGAGGCTGTGACCCTGTGGGAAGTCCGCATTAGAGGAGGGTCCTGACGGGACCTGTGGACTTGCAGAGAGAGGAGTCCATGCTGGAGCAGGTTTGCTGGCAGGACTTGTGACCCTGTGGGGGACACATGCTGGAGTAGTCTGTTCCTGAAGGACTGCACCCTGTGGAATGGAATGACACTGGAGCGGTTCATGAAAAACTGCTGCCTGTAGGAAGGACTCATGTTGGAGAAGTTCATGGAGGGCTGTCTCCCATGTAAGAGAACTCATGCTAAAGCAGAAGAGTGTGAGGAGTCCTACCCTTGAGGAGGAAGGAGCAGCAGAAACAATGTGTGATGAACTTACTGCAACCCACATTCCCTGTCCCCTTGCACCGCTGGAGAGGAGGAGGTAGAGAAAATTGGGAGCGAAGTTAAGCGTGGGAAGAAGGGAGAGGTGGGGGGAAGATGTTTTAAGATTTGTTTTTATTTTCTCATTACTCTACTCTGATTTGATTGGTTATAAATTAAATTATTTTTCCCCAAGTCGAGTCTGTTTTGCCGGTGACAATAAACTGGTGAGTGATTCCTCTCGGTCCTTGTCTTGATCCACGATCCTTTCATTGTATTTTCTCTCCTCTGTCCAGTTGAGGAGGGAGAGTGATAGAGTGGCTTTGGTGGGCACCTGGCATCCAGCCAGGGTCAACCCATCACAATCAGTCAATATTTTTCTGAGAATCCTACCAGTCAAACCATACCTTTGACTTACTGTTAATAACAGCTGATTGAGGTTTTCCTGCTGTTCTCAGCAAAAAAGATCTGTGTCCCCAGTGCAGAGGACATGTTCTCAAAATCTGGAAGTACAAAAGAGGGTTGGAACTATGGATTTGCTTCTCCCAGCATGTGCAGTACCTTTATTCAAAAAAGATTGGTAACTTTACTGCTTTCACCATTGTTTACTTTTTCTTAAAAGTGAATGTAGGTGAAAATCCCATAATCTCTAAACCGACTAAGGATGAAGCCAAACTCAAGCCAACCTTTGCACCAGACACACTAACAACTCTTCATGCTAACATACTTTACTTTTTCTTTGACTTACTAATTACTGCTACAACTATGGTAGCATTTTTTATAATAAGATGCATAGCTGTGGGATTATCTTGTGGGATGGGATCACTGTTAAGTACTTTTGCTTTCTCTCTATAGAAATTTTGAAAGACTGTGTTTTAGGTCTTGACTCTTATTTATATGAATGCTGCTTTACTCCATGTAAGTAATATCAGAAACATTTCAATGAATACACAAATAGTTTACGCAGTCTACAAGGCCCTTTTAAGCTGACAGAGTGGTACAATGTGTCCTTAAACATTTATGAGAATCAGACTGTTGGGGCTCTTGTTTAGCTCAGATCCACGCTTGGTTTAAATCAGTTTATCGCCTGAAGAAAACGACAGCAGAGGAAACCAAAACCTGTAGGGTTTGCTGTCCTCTCACAGGCAAGTCTTTTTGCATGATGACAAAAGAGGTGATGGCATACTAAAAAATTTTCAGCAGCTACCAGGAAGTGTCTTTCTGGGCACCAGCTGTGTCACAGTTCTCCCAGGCCCAGCACATTACAGATCCTGTGGCAAGTCTGGATCCAAAGCCTCGGCTGCCCTAAGTGACTTGCTGAGACTGCAGCCACCTGCAGCAAGGAAAGCCCCTTTAAGTCAGCACTGGGAAGGAAGAACCTGGAGGCATCCAGCCATGGCTGCCAGCTGCTGTCATGTAGCCCTAGCCTCCATCGGTGTTCTTGACAGTCCTGCTTCCCAGGCTGTAGCTCCAGGTTTTCTAGCAGAAGGCCTTTACCTGAATAATCAAGCTTAGAGGTATTTGAACACTCTTGCCAGTCTTGAAATGCTTCGCCTCAACTGTGAAAGGTCACTTTGCACAAAGGGGATAATGTAACTGACTGACCTTCTCCCCTTGTGTATTCAGTAATAAATGATGATTCCTGAATAAAATATATGTTTGCTACTTGTTTCTTCTGTTACTGCTAAAGAGCCACCATTACCATGGAAGCATGAGCCAGGTTCTCTTCAGTTTGTGCTTTGTCAGCAGGGAAACTGCCGGAGTTCAGGCTGCAGTGTGCTTGTTGCTGGTGGTGTGTGAAGTCAGATGCATGGAGCCAGTTTTCTGTTCCCAGATGCACTTTTCAGGATCGCCCATTAGCAGAAGATAACTTTTCTTTGGGACTTCAGCAGATTCGAGCTGACAGTTGTCAATATGTGAGAGGTGAATGTGGAACCTTTATGGTAGAAGTTCTAAAAAGTTACTTTTTAGGCTAGAAACTGTACTTTAAGCAGTGGAACATGATGCTTCAGTGACAGGTATGTTTTTCAGATCATACCTTGCTTCTAATAAAATACTTTTTTTATGTTATCACATCACATGAACAACGCTTATATCATCACTGAAAGAGTATTGCCATAATCTTATACTTACAGAGTAATCCCTGTGCTTTATTTACACATTTGAGAATGATTGTGTTTAGCTATAATTTCCATTTAAGCCTGAAAATAAATGTTTGAGATATCTGAGCATGAGTTTGTTGTTCAGACTATTCTTCACACTCAGTACTGAGCACAGAGCCCTCTTCATATCTTTAAATGGAACGACATTGCCAGCTGGGTGAGGGGAAGACTAATGAAAAATTGGCTGGTAAAGAGGGATCAGCACTGTTCACCAGCATTTGTTTCATCTAAGTGCTAAGGAATTGACATAAATGTATGTACAATTGGCCTCCAGCCAAAATGTGGGAAACAGAGAGTCAACCTTCCTCTGTTTCAGAGATATTGAAAGCCACATCTCCATATTCAAGGAGGGTTATCTTTTATTTTGGGAGATATGGATCTGAACCTTCTTCAGGAAAACACCTGTTTCAACGAAGCTTTTAGCATCACAGTTTTGAACTTAAGCTGCACTTAAATTCCCTTACGGGTACTCAGGCCAGAGTCCCATGAGCACAGAGATGACAACATTGCTAAGCTAACAGCAGCAGCATCACAGCAAATCTATGGTTTTGATCATAGTATTGTTGTCTTACCTCCTTTGACATCAACACCTCTTTTGAAAGAGATGTTGAAGAGAAGTAAGCTTTGGTCTTGTCATATGAGAAAAAGAAACATAAATTTGTGCAGGAAAAGTTTTGGATGAGTAATTGTAATGTCCCTCCTCAGCCTTCTCACTTCCTCTTCTGTCAACCCATGCATTATTAATAGAATTGTTTTATAGATTTTAAACATTTTTCCTATCTTGACTTTTAGGTCATTTCAATTGAAATTATGGCAATTACAAGGAAAATTCTAAATCATTGCTTAAACATAAAAGAAACAGTTTAAATCCTTTCAATCATGTCTATGTATGTGAAGAAAGATGAGCAACCTCTCTGTAATCCTGGAAGCCCTGTAAAATATCCTTTCTCCACATCCTTGCTCTTAGAGATCATAGAATCATAGAATACTTGGGGTTGGATGGGACCTTCAAAGGCCATCTAGTCCAACCCCCCTGCAGTGAGTAGGGACATCTTCAACTAGATCAGGTTGATGTGAGTCCTGCCCAACCTGACCCTCAATGTTTCCAGGGATGGCATACCTACCACCTCTCTGGGCAACCTGTGCCAGTGTTTCACCACCCTCATAGTAAAAAATTTCTTCCTTATATCTAGTCTAAATCTACCCTCTTTTAGTTTAAAACCATCATCCCTTGTCCTGTCACAACAGGCCTTGCTAAAAAGGCTGTCCCCATCTTTTAAGCTTCATTTAAGTACTGGAAGGCTGCAGTAGGTTCTCCTAGAGCCTTCTCTTCTCCAAGCTGAACAACCCCAACTCGTTCATCTTGTCCCCATAGCAGAGGTGCTCCAGCCCTTTGATCATTTTTGTGGCCCTCCTCTGGACCCTCTCCACCAGGTTTATGTCCTTCTTATGCTGAGAACTCCAGAGCTGATCAGAGTACTCTAGATGAAGTCTCACCAGAGCAGAGCAGAGGGGGAGAATCACCTCCCTCACCTTGCTGGCCACCCTTCCTTTGATGCATCCCATGATATAGTTGGCCTTCCGTACTGCAAGCGCACATTCTTGGCTCCTGTTGGATCAGTAAGAAATTGTTAGGATAACCCTGTATAGACGTAAGCCTTTTGGAAAAGTTTATTCTTCCCAAACATCACCATTATTTATTTATTTATTTATTTTAAAATTTCGAAAGCGAAGGATGTGTTATAGTCAAGTATAGTTCTTCCAAGATAAACCAGACTAATATTTTACAACCAACATAGCATCATTTGAAAATAAATAAATAAATAAGCTGGTGAACCATTATCATTCACTTTACAGAGTAAAAAACAAATACAGCTGTAATTTTCTAATTTTCATTGAAAATAAATTGGAAAACTATATTATTCTTTAACCTAGCAAATAAACAGAGAACTGACTAATATTCTCTGATGCACATTACTTGTGTAATATATATTACAAAGGGGGGAAGAAAAAAATGAAGTAGTGAGATGGTTTGAAGTTGTAAAAGTGGCTTCTCATATCCTAGAATCATAAAAGACTCATTTGAAAGAGAGAGAGAATAAAGAAGGAAAAAAAAAATCAATTAAGAGTAAGCAACGTAAATAGTGGTTGTTTCTATCCTCCTACACTGCTTTGCAGCCACTGTATCAAGCAGATAAAAAGGTAGGGGGGTGTGGGTGTTGTAAAAGTCCAGTACTGGAATTGGCTCAAATCCTCAGAATCCTCAAATAGCTTATAACACTGAAGCATTGTTTTTTTGAGGATACCAACATAATTATGTAGACTTTTCTTCTGAAAATTGAAAGAAACTTACTATCAATTTTCTCCCACCTCAGCCGACTGGAGTCATAAAAGCAAAGCAAAGAGTAAGTCCCCTTACTGTCAGTTTGTTCAGAGGCACTTGAAGCTTTGGCAGCCCAGATGAACAAGCAGCGTTGTGCTCCATAGAATGTTGTCCCTTTTCCAAATACCTGCCCTGAGAGTCAGTCGTGCTGAGGACAGTTTTGATCTTTACTCCTCATTGACCAGACTAAGCACTGAGCCCTCTGAACTCCTTGTGTAGTTTGATGGGTTCAGCGGCATGATTCATGCTTGCCCTGCTATAACCAATCCAAGCCTACAAAACTAATTCCGTGGGCAATGTGACAACGATCAGTTTACAATAAATCTCCTCCAACCCACAACGTTTTGGACCAAGTAGCTATGCAGAAAGACTTACTAATTAGTGTCACTTGTCTCTTCTACCACTCAAGGGTGGTTCAGCCCAGTTTCTGGCACTTTATGCCTCATTACTACTGAAATCTATAAAAACCGTATAATCACTATTTTGGATTTCAAAAACAGTTCGGTTGAGGAGTGGTCCATCTTAATGGCTTCAGATAGCCAGTGCCAAA
The DNA here is from genome assembly GCA_009769605.1 of Bucorvus abyssinicus. NCBI lineage: Eukaryota > Metazoa > Chordata > Aves > Bucerotiformes > Bucorvidae > Bucorvus > Bucorvus abyssinicus. Next base: position 39,697,628 of record CM020025.1, read on the forward strand.
GGATGATTGATGGTCAGCTGACACGTCTGGGATGGTAACAGCTAATGAAGCCCACATTGATGAGAATCTCGCTCAAAAAGATAAAGGGCATTTTATGCAATTTAGTTACATATTAAAAATACTGTCCATTTTCCTTGGAGCATTTGCTGATCACAGATTAACTACCCCTTAGAAAAAAACATTACCAAAGGCTAACAAGGTTTAGCCCTGTTGAGGGGACAACACTTGTCCTGTAAAATACTTTTTGGTAGTCAAAATATAATAACTTGCTTCAGAAAAAATGGCTGTTGCCATGTTTAAGGGGAAGTAGAGAGTTACAGTGTTCAGCTCCTTCAGAGGACCTCAGAAGACACAAGACATGCATTATATTCTAATTTATAGTATCCTAATTGTGTCAATTTACATGGAGAAGTAAACAAAACCTTTTTCATAAACCATACCTGACAAGCATCTATTATAGCACCCTTCAGAAGCAATTTCCAGTGAGCTGTATTTTTATGCGTAGTCTTATTAAAAAGTTAAGGAAATTGAAGAGTATATTTGACAGATAAAATTAGAAAATTAATGGAAATTGATAATCCACTCAGCTATTCAGAAAAAGTGTATGAAGGACCAAATACAAAGGCACAGGAGAGGAAATACTTCAATTCATGAAGAGAAAAGAAAATGGTACTACTGCTTTGCTTTCTTTTTCCTTAGAATTATTAACTTACATACATGCATACAGTAGCTCCAAGAAGTCCTGACCAAGACTGGAACCATTTTATATTAAATCCTTTATATACGCTAAATCTAACACAGACTGATTCTCCCTTCTCTCTCCTCTTTGAAAATATCCATTTATACTTTCTACTGAGAGTAAGAAGCGCACAAATTGTAACTGAATGCTAAATAAAATAATTGTTACAAAAAAATTTGCTTTGCCTGTAGAAAGCTTTGTGGTGTCACGTAATATGAATCATTTCCTGATTTGTGAAAAAAGACACATAATAATTTTGTTTTCACTTTAAACTGCAATTTCCTGCAGGAGTCTTGGGAAAATGTGTGAAATATTTCATACTTTTGCTCAATTCCTTTTAAATGCAGTATTTAAAGTGTATGCGAGAGGGGTGCATCTGTGTGCACTTGAAATGTCATAATATGAAGTTCTGTGCATGACTGTTCATTTTGGAGCCACTGGCAAAGCGCAAACTGATTTTGAACTTTTCATCTGCCATCGGAATGCATGTTAACGCATGATGGACAAATCTGCAACTTAATATTGTGGCTACTTTGTAAGTGACAAGTCTTACATCAGCTGGAAATGGTGGTGTTCAGCATTATTGTCAACAGAATCTGTCCAAAAGGTTGCTTTGTTTTCATTGTTTTGAGCATATTCTGCCCACGAAGAGATTTTAAACGTAATTCCCTTAATTAATTTTTATTGAGCAAGAAGCTATTTGGAAGATATTATTTTCAATATTTGGCACTGTGTAAAATTCTCTTTTAGATGATGATTATTACATTTGTCTCCAATTTGGGGAGGTAGTACAAGAAGATAACAATAAAATAAACGGCAGTCTGTGGTGTGCCTTAGATGTGGCATTGATTATGCGGCTGCGACTTCTCTGTTGTGCCCGTGTTTCTGGCACCCAGTCAAGCTCCTGACAATAATGATTCAGGTTCTCATTCTTACTGAGCATCCCCTTCTATTTCTGTAAAAAGCCTTTTGGCTCAGCTGGCTTCTAAACAGGTGTATCCCTTTTTTCTGTACCTCATTAGGCACCTTGCCAAGGAGAGAAAGGCTGATTCAACTTTCCTGTCAAACAGTCTCTTTTAAAGTGGCACCTTTGAAAGTGAGATCTGGTATTTTGCTGGTGTGTCTGGGCTCAAGTTTGGGAGACAATTGAGCATTCCTGGTTATCCCAGAAATAAAATTCTTAAGTTTTAGTGATGACATTGGAACACAGGTCTTTGTTCCTGCATATCTCACTGAAAAATATATATTGTGTTCCAGATATTTCCAGTATTGGCTACCAACATTTGACCACAGATAAACAGACCTTTCATGGTTTTCTTAAGGTGGAATTATTCATATGAAAAAAGCTTTTCAGGAGAGCCATTCTGATAGTTTTTATTTGGGAAACATTTCCTTTGGAGTGAATGGGGCTTCAGCCCATGGAGAAGTGGAAAAACCAGGTTCTTCATATAAATAAGGTGATATCTGATCTGTTTAGCTTCTACATGTTTGCGCTGGAGCCCTCCCCAAAACCTGCTGGGATGTTCCTGGTCTGGGGAGCTACTGCATTCCCAGTGTCTTTCTGAGTACACCCCTGCCAATTACATCCTGAAGTGCCATTCCCTGCAGTCACCAAAGCTCCTTTTCTTGACTGACGATGCTTTGTATGTCCCCTGTTTTGATTCTGTCGAGGTGGTTTCCCAAGATATTTAAGACTCCTGATTCAGGGATTTACCAGTGGGCAAAAGGCCATCTCACTGTATTTTCATCCCTTCCAAGATATTTTTGCTAGCAGTGGGCCTAGAGGCAAATGTTCTCCATGGGAAGTCTCTGGTCTCTCAACTGGTTGCAAGTTGGTGTGTGGGGAATTTTATACTTGGATAGGCCAAAGCAAAAGATGATAAATGTTAAGGCTGAGGCTTACGGAGCCAGCTACAAGGTTTAGATAGACAACTCCACGTGAAACGAATAGCAGTTACGTGGATAATTCTCTAACTGGTTTTAATTACAAAATGTGGGTGCAAATGTGGACATGTTGAATGGATAGATAACAAAAGAAGAAAACCAAACCATTTTACTTTTGCTTCTTTTTAGATTGCTAAATCTCTACTGCAGCTGTCATGAGACAAAGTTGAGCATTCAGTATATCACATAGGATTATGATAACCATAGAATCATAGAATGGTTTGGGTTGGAAGGGACCTTAACAATCATCTAGTTTCCAGCTCCCCCTGTCGTGGGCAGGGACACCTTCCACTAGATCAGGTTGCTCAAAGCCCCATCCAACCTGGCCTTGTTGAACATTTCTAGGGAGGAGTAATGCACAATTTCTCTGGACAACCTGTCCCAGTGTCATACCGCCCTCACCGTAAAGAGTGTCTTCCTAATACTTAACCAAAATCTGCCCTCTTTCAGTTAAAAACCATTACCCCTCATCCAATCACTACACTCCCTGATGAAAAGTCACATCTTTCCTGTAGGCCCCCTTTAAGTACTGGAAGGCTGCTATAAGCTCTCCCTGGAGTCTTCTCTTCTCCAGGCTGAACTAGTAACTTCCTAAGCTAAAGCTAAGCCTCCTTTGCATGTTTGATCATAGTCTCAGCCTATGTTTGTGCTCTTGCTTGCCTGTTTTCCACCCAGCCAGCAACGTGTGCTTGGCTCCCCTTACCCTGGACTCAAACCAACTTGGGAAACAAGCTGTCCGGTGCTTTTGCCATGAGACTTGCACGCCACATGAATGGCGACCTGCTGCCTCCAGCAAAGCCATGAGAGCCTGGCTTGCCACCCTATGCTCCAACTGTTTTGTGATTAGCCCCGTGGTTGTGACCACTTCCCCTGGGGCACCACACTGGGAAGTAGCACCCAGGCAGGTGTGGGTCTCAGCTGTGAGGCAGGAGCTGGCAGTGGTCGCTGCTTGGCAGTGGGGCTAAGGCTGGTCCGCCCAAGCTGCAGGGCCTGCCTGTGTCCAAATTTGGGCTTAGTACCATGAACCAGGGGGCCTCCCCGGCTACCAGCCTCAGCCTTGGCCAAACAGGTTATATGGGTATATCCCGCTCATCTGAACGCATACGCAGTTGTGCCACAGTAACACCTGTGTCGCTATAGCCTACCCTAGACTTCTACTATACAGGCTTAAAAATTAATAATTTAAAGAAAACAAGGGAAAAAATTAATTTAAGGAGCTCTTGATGATGCCAGCTAATGTGGCCATCTATCCCAAAAGAGAAGATTATATATACAAGTTACAAAGAATGTTTGCAAACATTATCGTTAATGTGCACACCTTATCAACATACATTGATTTTATACGCATCCTTTAATTTAAACAGCTTTGATTTTCTGTCCGGAAGACAAAAGAGAACATTAATAGCCATCGCTTACTGAATTTACAAAGCTGTACATTAGCTCCTCTAAAATGATCTTGTGTTTATTATGCTTTAACTATTAATATTTAAAAGAACATTAAAAATGCTGGAAGCCTGAGTCAGGTAGACACTATATAAACAAATTGCATATTTGATATTAATTCACCCTGTTACTTCCTATCATCCTCTATAAAATTGATACTTCTTGCAAAGCTACCAACAACAATCTCTGTGTGCCAGTTTATTACCTGTATAGATATCATTATTCCCCTGTGACAGCAAAGTCAAATTCAAGGCATTTTTCATAAACTAGGAAAAATTACCTTTCCAGTGACATATGACACAACCTTCAACTACTAAATGAATCCAAGAAAAATTCTCCTTTGGGAAAAGACCTTGCACATGATTCGTCAGCCTTAAAACTATTTCTTGAGAAAGTTAATTTTGAGAGGCTTTAAAACTGAGCAGAGGTTTTTTTAAATATATTTAAACTGTCTTTTGCTGTGATGCATTTCAGAATCAAAACTACCGAAAAAAAAAATTTGTTTTGCTATATTTTAGCTGTACAAAGACTGTTAAGCCCTCATGGTGAGATTTGAGACTTTATTGGAAATCTCACATAAAAATCTTATTTGTAAATGTCACATCATGATTTTCAGCATCGAGGTCTTCCAGGAGATTGATGGTGTGATGAGGAGCCTGAGGAATGGAGACTAAAACTGAGGTGAGATGTCTGGGGATTGACAGGGGAGTTAAAGCAGGATGAAGTGGTTGAAGCAAAAAGCTTCAGCTTTGGGGAGGAGGGCAGGGCAAAAGGATGTTCATAAAAAGAGCACACTCCTTCCAAAATGTCACCCAGATTTAACCTTCCTCCTCCTGTTGATAAAGACGTGTCTGTAAAGCCCGTTGTCACCTGGGCTCCTTAGTGCTGGTCCATATGTAGGTTAATAACCTACAGATGCTACTACTGCCTTCCGTTACTGGGATGGGGTGAGTACAATAAGCCTGCCTACAGCTCAGGGAAGGGTTAATGAATGGCTTAATTACCTTCCCTAGCTGAAATCAAGCTGTGGATCTGAGTCAGCTGTTGTAAGAGATGGCTGCCTGGGCATCATGAGGCAGCAAGGGGTGAGGTTGCAGGCTGCACTAAAGAGGCTTCACAGATACAGGCTGACGGGAACGGTGGAAAAAACAATGTAAAGAGGAAAATTGCCAAACAGAGAGCTAGGAAGCTGAAAAGGAAGAAGGAGAGATAGGGCAGGGTAATCTGCTATTGCTTGATCTGGCAGGAAGGAGCATCTCTGGACATCCCTGCTCCCAACACGAGTGGGCTGGGCTGGAGTGTCTGAAGTTACGGTAGGGGCTTGAAGCTGAGTTTGCAACCCCTTGCATCTCCAGAGTGTGACTTTGAGCTGTTCATTACCTGTGGGGACTGGTTCTTTTACAGTTGGATAGGGTGGCATGGACTGGGGATGTTTCACTTCACTACAAGCGTGTGTAACAGGCTTCTGCTGCTCAGAGCAGGCTTCTGCTGCCTTGGTGGGTTTCAGCTGTGTAGTACAGGTCGGTGCTGTGCAGAGACCCTGAGGCTGCCTCTAATGGCAGTACTGTGTGGCACTTGGTGTCACACAGATGAATTTGCTGAAAACCATGTTGGAGCAGTCTGAACAGCATGGTGTTTAAATCCTTCCAACCCAGCTGGATCACAGGTCTTCTAGGTGATGCTATGCTATATAGACATACAGATACTTACAATTCAGTGTAACTAGAAATACTGCAAAGGCAAGGCTCTGGTGTTTACTGAAGCAGGGTGACACTGATAGTCTTCTCTATCCTGCAGTCTAGGAAAATTAAGTTTGCCATCTGCATGTGCATATTGTGTTAAAATTGGAATTTTCTTGGACCTGGAGAACTTGCATTTCAAATAACACTACATGAATTTATTTATGTATGTAACTTTTCAGAAGCAAATTGAGCAGCTTCTTCAGGAAGGGGAGGTATGTGAATAAATGTCTGCCTGAGGAGTGGCGCAGGCAAGATGGTCACATCTCTGCAAAACTGGGGTCTGGACTCTGCTACCTTCTAACTCATGGGACCCAGCTAGCTGGTGAACGTAGCTGCTGGTGAGATGGTCAGACTGCTGACCAGCTGGGGCTGGGGAGCATCACCCTTAACGTGTTTGGTAGGAGGCTAGGCCTGGCAGAAGCATAACTTGTGGTGCATATATGTTGTTTCTTATGCCGCAGAGGCTAAAACCCCCTCACGGAAAACAGAACTCAGTTCTGTTAAGTACTTCCTAAAAAATAACACAAGGACCTTCTGTATGAACAACGGTTGCAGTCCTGGGTATCCTGTTACTATTTTAAGAGGGTTTTTTTTATGCCATTACACTCCCCACTTAAACTTCATCTGATGCTTTTGCAGCATTTCAGGATTTCAAGAGGTTTTGTTGTTTTGTTTTTTTTTTTTTAAAAAAAGGCAACCAAACAACCCAACCAAATATCCAAAGCCCATTTTTAAGCATGTGGCCATTCCTCAGTCCAATAAGTGCAACTTTCAGAGAGGCAGATTGCCAGTGCATGTCGTCTGGTACTGGTATTTATGTAGAAGTACCTGGTAACTGATGATAGTCTGGTCCATGTGGAGGTTTGGGTGGGAAAAGGTGGGGAAGGAGTGGTAAGAATATCCGATGCATGGTGGAGTCATGCAGAGACAGCTGTCTCTATAGCCGTCCCCTGAACAACTGCTGAGATGTGAGCACAGACTGAAAGCTCTCTCACTTGTGTGCATTCTTCACTCAACCTTATTGCAACTATTTTCCCCTCCCCTGCTGTCTTCTCAGTAGAGAAACCTTTGTCCATCAGTGTTTTGCAATTGGTGGCTGTTCAGCTCACAGAAAATTTTGGAACATGATCGGCTGGCTATGCCAGCCATTGCTATGTCAGAGTTTCCTTGGGGTGTAGCATCCGAACACCATACGGTCATTATTAGCTCTTTTCCTCAAAGGCTTTTCTACTATTTGGAGGGATAAAGCTAACAAAGGGGTACAGGACTACAGGGGTTTTGGAGGAAGGCTGCGGCTGTACTGGGAAGTCAGCTGCTGAGTTCTTTGCAGTCTGGGCTAGTAAGCTGTCTGTTGGATCATGCTTCCTACTTTATTCCGTTTGCTTGAGCTGAACTTACCATGTTTGGACTTAGAACTAAGACTCGGAGAAACTGCTGGGCACATATCTGCTTGTTGGTAGGGTGTATATGCAGGGGAGTTTACTGGGTTTTTCATCCTTGGGAAATTTTACTGAACTCACAGAACTTCAATGCCTGCTGTGTCACGCCCTCCTGTACAGCTCCCTAGTCTCTTCGCATCTAAATAATAGCTATATCTGGCCATGGGAAACTGCATTTTCCACTGCCTTATAGTTCTCTGTCACTTGTTCTGATCATATGTCTTAAGAATTAAATCCAATTTCAGTGAAACCCAAGAGCTACCATTTAAAATGGCCCCTCTCTTTACCAGTAAGATTAGCTGATATAGGACTACTTGATTTAGTTTAAGAGATTTTCAGGAATAACTTATTTTCCTTTATAAGTCTGTATTTAGTAACAGAGAATGCAAAGGAGCTGGCTAGCTAAAAACCAGAATTGGTAAGCTTAAAGTGGTTTGTTGCTTTTAATGTGTATGCAGAATAAAATGAAGATGTTTTGTTTGGGGGTTTATAATGCACAGAAACTTCATTCTCATAGCTTCCAAAGATGTTGGCATTAAGAAAAGCCACCAAAAGGGTTAATAAAAGTAACAACAAGGGTTCTTTAAAAATTAGAAACATCAGAAATATTCTCTCTGGTCCTTTGAAGAAGACAAACTGAACGTAATTCCACTGTCCACAGTTCTTCCCAGTAATGTATGACGATGTGTTTGTGCAGTTCTGTAAGGTTAGGGGACAGATGAGTTATTAGTGCTGTATTAGAGAACACATATTGTGACCACACTCTAGCCAAGTCTCGATCTGAACGTCCTTTGCAGTACATATGTCCCCTGACACTTGTAATTTTTTTTATATACGTTTTTGAACGTCTGTGCTTTATCATCAGCAGGATCTGAAGCTGCTGTGTGCAAATCTGCTCTGAATTTCACAAGCAAGTATGCTATGAAGTTGCATTTGATCATTCATCTTTTCTCGAAGTGGGATTAGTGGGAGTTTACAATTATCTAGCTTTACTTCTCCTGGAAAGCTGTGGCAAAACTAATGGCACTAAGACACAGAGGCATTTTTCTTGTGGCAAAAATCACACAAGTCAGAGCTTGCCACTTATGTTTTCCAAGATAAGTTTGATGACTATCCTGTAAATGAACATTGATTTTTTTTTTTTCCCCCTGCAGATCCCATTACTTTAAATCACAGAGAGGTTGTTCTGTCTTCTTGCATACCTATTAAAAATGTATAGCAAACATTTTCTCCATACATTATTGCTTTTTTATTAAAAAAAAAGATGCCCTAAACACCCCAAAACCCCACCCATGATTCTCTCAATGCCAGATCCTATTTTTAGGGCAGCCGGAGAGATTTCTGTGCTTTTATAACTGGCTGACCCACAAGGTGGCACTAAAGAGAAAAGCGACAACTTGGCTAATAAAAAGCGAAAACCGAAGGCAAAATACCATATGCTGAATCAATATTATTTTAATTAGGAGCACGCTTCCTTTATTGTCAGTTAAATTTTATTTTGTGAAAAGCCTTAAAGCTATATAGCAGTAAAGATCATTCATTGCCCCCCATCCCACATCAAAAGTTAAATTTTAAAGAGAATGAATGAGACATAGGTCGTCTACTTATCACAGTTCCAGAATCGCAAGGAGGATAATTGTGATCAAAATGAAGTTAATTAATTTTCTTCTCTAAGAAATAAAGGAATTCAAATCAACTAGGAGCTGAAATCTTCTTTTCAGTTATTAGTCATGTTGGAAAGAGATACGACACAAGGAATTATTTATTATCTGCAATGTGAATGAGTTTTCTACTGGAATGTTTTGATTGCTTAATTTTTATGCCTTTGCTGTTGAGTGCTATGGTCTTACTTCATAAAAATTTATTTGAAATAATATGGTTCTGTGATCAAGAATTTTATACCAACAGGGGCTAAATCTTACCACTTGATAATGAGCATGAGTTCTCTCCCAAAACTTCTTAATCGGGAAACTGTTTCTGAGATCCAAGTGACAAATGAGTGGTCAGATTAACACTTTTCTAACAAGAAAGCAGCAGCCATGTCTGTTCTGTAGACTGCTGATCTGAAGCTTACAGCATAATGAAATAAATTGCATCAGAGTAATTTCTAGACCTTTATAACCAGACTAGCTATAATATTTTTATTTCTTCCAATGTGTGCCTAAGGGCAGTAGGGGGACAGGAGCTTACTTGCAGAGACAAACTTAAAATAATACCAATGCATTAAGAAAAAAAAAATCCTTTAAGTGATTCTAAACGATTTTGCTGTGAGGTGAACAGTGTTACAGAATACCTGGTAGTGTGCTCTGGGACCCACGAAATGATCACACGTATTGGTAATGTATTTTGATGCTTAATGAAATTGCAACTTCGCAGCCACCCTGGAAATCAAGAGTGACCCATGTATAGCTTGAAAGACTGGAATCTATAATTACCAGGGAGGATATTTTCAGGTATTTTAAACATTGGTCAAACTTCAAGTGCTGCTGATGCATTCAGGACAGTTTTATCACTGCAAAGAGTTACTATTTTTTTCTTAAAAAAAAAAAAAGAAAAATCAATAACTGGTATTCTACATTCAAAGACTTCATTCGATTGGTACGCATTATTCATTGTGTGAGGAAATATTCCTCAGGATCCCATTAAAATCAAACCCAGGCAAATTTTGGTCAAGACAAGCACTGAGGCAAATGATCCTGCCCATTCATCTGAACTCCTTTTCCCTTTCGTAGTTTATTCCCCCCTGTTTAGAACTGCCCTGCAGCACTTGCTCCATTTTAAAGGCTGGCCCGAAGAAAGGCATGTTTCAGCACGTACCAAAGTGCTTTGCTGAAATCAATTATGAAAACACAGCAACTGTAAACACACACTGACCTTCTTCCTTGCAGTCCTTATTCAGAGAAAGTTTGGGATCAATCAGAATTTGGACTGAGGAATTTCACAGTGATTCTGTTTGTAGATGTTTGTTACTGTTTTTACAGATCATTACTCTTGAAGGGTTGTTGCAGGCCATATTTCCCTCAGCTGTTACATTTTGGCCACACTTCTTCAAAAATTGTCTATTTGATGCTTATCCAGGACACTTGGCAAGTCACAGATCCCTAAGGTGTTTTGACTGGGAAGGTGAAGATCAGTGCACGCACCCTTACTCAGGGAGTCCATAGGAGGGTACAACTTGTTGTGGTGGAGCCGACTAAGGACATTCACATACTCCTATAGTGTCTACTGGATACAAAAATGGCCTGAGGCAGGTGATGGTAAAGCACGACAAGTGCTTTTGCATAAGGAGGGGCTGTCTGACTTAGCTGAATCAGGAGACCCACGACGGAACACCCATATCTTTTCCTCATCAAATGGGAAATGGGATACTGAAAGAAACAAAAGAACGCAGGATGTTTATAATGCTTTACAAAACACACTAAACTCTGTCTGCACTGGCACACAGTACCAGAAGTCTGAACAAGTGTTGCAGAGTTAAATGGATGAAAAGATTATCCACAGATTTTTTTTTTAAATAGTGGTTTAATATAATTTTAATGGAAATAAACCTTTGCCTTGCCCACTACCACATTCCTTGTATTTTTCAGTTAAAAAGATGCTGAACTAGCAGATAGGACAAGATCTAGGTGTGGAAATCTTGGTTTCTAACACATTCTAGAGTTTCCACGAATTCTTCTCCCCCTGAGACTAACTTCTTAACTCTAATTGATTCCAATTAGGGAGTTTTAAGTGTAATTATACAGTGAAAGGAACAAACAGTATTATATCTGTGCTCTGTATCCCACTACTAAAAACATGGCATTATTGAACTCATGGAACTGAAATGGCTCATGCTTGGAAAACAACACCTTCAAGAAACTGTGTTTAAAAACACTAAGAAAAAAATCCTTTGTAAAGAAATTGAAATATACATTAACTAAAATTTACTAGTGGAGTATGAGGACACTTGTTTTCCTTCTTAAATTGCTGATGAAATGAGGAAAAAGAAACTAAAGGAAGAAAAAGAAAAACCAGTTGCTGAATAGGTGTGGATAAATACGAAAACAGAACATCTGGGGAAAATAATACATCTCAGCCACCTAATTTGGAAATTTAAAATATTTAATTCTCATATGAAAGTAGATATATTTATCCTAAAACTTGAGACAAAAAATGTTGGCTTTTGAGTAAAAAAATGTGTTATGATTTACTAGGCTAGTACGGAGCAGTTTTAAAAGGATTGAAATAAAAAGGAAGAAAATTCCACAGCAAAGGATGGCGATGGTACGATTTCAAAGCACAGGGTGAATGGGAAGCAGCAGGTGGTCCCTGGGGCCTGGTAGTACACAGGCAACGCTCCACTGATGCCTCCTCAAATGTTCCTTCCGATTTGAGAGGCGACTGAAAAGCAAGAGGTGATGATAAGAGAGAAAGGTTGGAAGAAGAGAAGTATCCAGATTACCAGGGAGCCTGTCTGTCCTGTGACAAACTTTCATCTTCTCATTAGACAGGACTTTACCCACAGCATAGAGCAGCACCACGTCCCTTCCTCTTATGTCTGTTCCTTTATGAAAGGAAAAATAAAAATTGTCCAAAATGAAGCCGTATCTAGTCATCCAGCCATCCCTGATTATAAACATCAATAGTGCTTAATGCCACTGGACTGAAGTAAGAAAAAAAAGGTCATTTATACAGGTGACATGACAGTTAAGGAGCAGAGGAGAATGATGGAAGGAAAGATCCTTTTCTTGGTATGTAAGCCAGAACAAATCACCACGGATCAGCTTGTTTTACAATCCAGTGTTATGGCTGTTTCGGCTTTTAATTAGAAAGTCTTTCCCTTAGCATTTTTCTTAGCAGCAATTTTTAAACTAAACAGAAGGTGTATTCCCCAGTGCCATATGTTAAACCTGACAAGTTACTGAAAATGTCTTCTGGAAAAAAAACCAAAACCCACAACAAAACAAAACCAACCCAAAAACCATTAACAGCGGGACCACTGTCCCACTCCATTTCCTTCGGCCCACTTGCAAGCCTGAAGAAGACACAGTGGTCCCCTGCTAGGCATGGCACTTCTTTGGGGACTTAGTCATAACTTGCAAAGCCAATGGATGATAGGCTGTTCTCCCTGCTTCTCTGGCAACCTGTTGTGGCTTGGAAACAGTTGTCCCCTAGTCATCCACCACTTGGTCTTGTAAGTAACAGCCACGTGGAAGCTGGGTCTGTGATCAGTGAATAGTTCACAGTACTCTGAGAGGTCACCTTATTGATGTGTTTTGCCCGACATGTTAGCAGGCTATGAAGTGTAGTCTGTTTTAGCATTTCAACGGAAGGGATTAAGAGATATGGGTATCCTTAACTTTGAAGTACGCAAGGACAATCCAACTATGAACAAAGAAATGCCTGACTGAGGCTGAAAGGGTCAGTGGAGCACTGACTGATGTGGGCTGATGAGATCTTTTTTGGCTCTAATTCTTCCCTGTATAAATTCCAGTTGTTTCTGGGCTCTGCATAGAAGGCTATTTTCTGAGCCTTTTACCATGGGTTTTTTGTGTGAGTGGGGTCAGTATGATAAAGACTGTCTGTAAACCTTTGATATACCCAGATGGATGAAGGATGGATCACTCAGGTTAAAAAGCAGAAAAAGTTAGGCAGCCTCAGAAAACCGTAATGTGCCAATCCCCTGTTTGGATGAACTGCACCCAGCTGCATGATATACAGTAAGGTTGCTCATTTTAGAGCTTTTCTTCCAAGACTGTAAAGCACCAGTGTGAATACTGAAAGGTGTTTGTGTGCAATCTTAACATAACATAAACCACAGCTTTATGGAGGTCCCTCATCAGCTTTTTGCCGGCCACAGTATAAGCTTAGGTATAGAATTGGAAACTGTGCTCTCTGAAGTTCATACATGTTTCTTCTGATGCTTGCCTAGGGAGGACCATCTCCCTAGCAATTCAGTTAAGGTGAGACATGCTGTTTTATTTTGTATGAGTAACTGAAACTCTATCCTATAAGCTCATAAAATGAGATTGCATACAAGATGTTGATGGCCTAGGGGAAGTTTTGAACAACTGGGAGTCATTATCACGATTTTGCTACAAAAATGATCCATGATCTGATGTATTTTCCAACAGTCTTTGCAGAAAGACCAAAGGAGTTGCAAGTTTCAGAGGCAATACCCATGAAATCCATGTCTATGCTTATAACTGTGGACAAATGGAAAAAAAAAGAATTTTTCCCAGAGGCACACAAATTGTTTCTTGGGAGCCCCTTGCCTTTGTGATTTCTCATAAAAATGGCTATATGTAACAATCTGTACACAGAACTACTTGCAGAGAATAGCATTTGAGAACAAATTAATAAGTTAATACCTCCTTTGACCTGTATCTGGTCAAGCTACATTTTAGAAACCCATCATTACTAATATGAAGAAGAGGTTAATCTAGTAACGTGCAGTTTTAGAATGATGGATGAGTTGAGGCACATGAGCTATTTAACAGAGTACCTAGCAGCACCTTCTTATCATAACTCTCCAGGCTGACAAGAAGCCCAAGGAGGGGTGGAGAGGGGCTGCAAACCTCTCAGTGCTTTGTTTGAGTAATGAGACCAAAGTTGGAGGTGAATATAAACAGCCGTAACTCCCGTCACTCATGCCTTGCTCCAGTATTTTGACTGTGCTATTTCAACTTGGCTTAAAAGGGATTGGCCTCATGGCTTCTTCCTAGCATGCACCTTAAATCTTTTACATACCCTGTTCGGTACTGGCCCGTCGGTTTATAGATGAATCTTATCAAAGCTGAGTTGTGTGACTGCCTCCCTCAGCTGGTTTTGGAAGATCTCAGTCTGGAGAGTTATGTATTTGTTACTTGTATATCGAGAAGGCCAGATAGATGCTCCTGTGCTGTCACAAGCACAGTAGGAGAGCTGGTTAGCCCAACTGCCTAGCACTCACCGCTTTTCTTAGAAGGCTTCACAAAAACCTTAACCTGTGAAACCTGTAACTAGTCAACGGCATTTAATTAAAAAGGTGATTAAAAATTAAACATATTTATAAATGACATTCAAACTGTTCCACCGTATTCCAGGCTAATTCTACCTTTGAAGCATATCTTTGCCTTAATGTCTCCCTGCACTGCTGATGGGAACAAACATAACCTAAAAAACATTGCAGAAAGCGATAGAGGGAAACGTTGTCTCTTTTACTAGTGCTTGATACTGACAGCCTGCATACAAAATCTTAAAAGCACTCAGGCACTTCTTTTGTGCCCACTTTTAAAGGGTTTAATGAAACATACAGAAAGTGACATTTCAAACCTGTAGCTTTAGATGCTATTTTGCAGTGGCAGTTTGTTTTTGTTTTTTTTTCTTTCCCCCCAATCACATAGCAATAGCGTTCTACCTTTCTGCCTCAAACTTCAGTCAACAAATAATGAAGGCTATTTTCAGGTAATAAAATGTTTCTGTTCTTTGGCCCTGTTATAACAGGTGGGCAGCCAAATAACGCTGCAGTAAATATGTGGGAATGCTAGTAACGGAGCAAAATCTTAGTCCTCCGAGGACATACAAGACAATTAGCAAGTGTATATCACCATACTTACAATTAAGAATAATGGTTACAAGCCTTTGTTAGACTCTGCTGCACGATAAAAACAAAGGCTCAATTCCTTCCGGGGAGAGCAGACCTCTATATAATCCTTATATAGAATATAGGAATATATAAGGGAATTGGTAAATTCCTTATACTTAAAATGGTATTCCTTAGACTTAACCTGTTCAAGTGTCGTATTTTGCAACACGTGCAAAGTCAGGTAACACTTCTAGAAGACGTACTAGATTCAGGGAAAACAGAGATCAAGCATTTCTTTCAGAAGTAAAATGGCAAATATATCACATTTCATGAAACTGCAGATTTGCTTTGTTTATGAAAGAAGAGTAGGACTTGATTTTTTTTCTTTTTTTCTTCACTATGGAAAATAAGGCCTTTATTCTGCAAATTGTTATGTACGCATTTAACTTGACGTATAGCATATATTCCCATCGATTCCACAGGACTGAATGCCGTGGATAAACACATTTGTCACTGCTTACAAGATTGGACCTAAAGAGCTTCAGAAAAGAAAATGATCAGAGATAGTTTTTGAAGTATGCAAGCAAAATAAGGGGATCAGGGATGCTTTCAGACATTGATCTAGACTCTCACCATGTATATTAATTCTGTGTTTCTGCAGTGCCTATGTGCAAAAGTTAGGGGGCTGGTGGAAGAAGTGGGCTCAGATTCAGCAATTCACTTTTCCGGACCGGGGTCCACTTCTAAGACTAGTCAAGCCACGTGTTGGTGTGTTACCCCAAGCAGCGTCTAACACACCCTTAAATCTCTCCAACTGAGAAGCGGGATCCAGTACCGGCAGGAGGGAAAGACCGAGTGAGAAGGCTGTCCTGGGGCCGCAGAGTAGCGTCAGGGAGATTTATGGAAGTTCCAGCCAACACTTACAGAGTGATTTTTCTCGGCATATTAATCCTATCGATTTAAGTAGGAGTATTTATCCTTTTTTCGGCTCCATCCCCACTGTAGTATGACAGCGCTATTGTCGTCCAAACGCGTGGTCGGCGGCTCTTTATTAAGTCTATATAAATATGACATAGTACTGCCGTTCAGTATTTATGTGGAGAGCACACTCATACGCGTATAATCCCGGGAAGTCCTGCGGCTCCGAGGCTTTGCAGCCGGGCAGCCGCCCCCACCCCGGCGCAGCCCGGCTCTCGCCCTCCGCCCGCCCCGGCCAGGGCTCCCGCCGCCGCGGCAGCCACCTCCCCCAGAGCCGCCGCGTGTGACACACCGGAGAAAAGCCTACCTCGTCCCCGCGTCGCCCCCGCCTCCCGCCCCCGCCCGCTCCCCCGGGGCGCCGCCGTCACCGCCGGCAGCCCGAGCAGCCGCTGAAGCCGAGGGGCGGCGGGGCTTGCCCGCCTCTCCCCCCTTCTCATCCCTTCCCGTGCCGCTCCCCGGTGCCTATATATAGCCGCCTCTGCCCAAGCCAGTCGGGAGACCGTTCTGTACCTGCAGGAGACAGTAAAGACAGGAAAGGAGCCGAGAGAAGTGACTGACTCTCCGGAGCCAGCCTCGCCAGGAGGAGAAGGACGGGCCCGGCCCGGCGCCGCTGTCCGGTGCCGCCGCCCCCGGAGCCGGGCGAGCCCCGCGGGGGCGGACCGACCTGCGCAGGGGCGCGGGGCGCGCATGGCTCGGGCGCTGCCGGGGCTGGGCGCGGAGCCCGACCCCGGCCCCGGCGGCTCGGGCCGCGGAGGGAGGAGAGCTCCCTGCGGGCGGCGGCGCTAGCAGCGGGGCCGGGGCGGCAGAGCCCTCCCCCTTGGCGCCGAGGTGCGTTCGGCGGCATGTGCTGAAGTGCCCCGCAGAAGCCGCACAAGTTGTCTGCGTGGCGCGGCGCGGCCCCGGCGGCCGGTCGGCGGGGAGCTCCCGCCGCTGCCGGCTTCTGCCCGATCCCGTCCTGTCCCCCCGCCCGGGGCCCGCTCCTTGGTGGGGCTGCCGAAAGCCAAGGTGATGCGACTCGTCAGGAAGTGAGAGGCGGCGCGGCGGCGCGTCCCACCCGGGCCGAGGGCGCCCCTGCCTCGGAGCCTCCCATGCTTTCGGGGCCCCCTCGGGGGGCGGCGGCCCCGCGGGAACCGGGAGCGGCGCTGCCGTGATGTCCCTGGAGGAGAAGCGGGAGAAGCGTCCGCCCGTCACCCCCATGATGATCGAGGAAGAGGCCGCCCTGCGGAACGGCAGCAGGGGGCTGCCGCCGGGCCCCTGGGCCGAGGCAGCGGGGCCGAGACCCCGCACCACGGAGCGGCACATCGCCGTGCACAAGCGCCTGGTGCTGGGCTTCGCCGTCTCCATCCTGGCACTGCTGGCGGTGACCATGATCGCCGTGCTGCTCAGCGTCCGCTTCGAGGAGTGCGGTGCCGCCGCCGACGGCCCGCCGCGGGCCGGCGGTAACGGGAGCCTCTCCGGGGCGGCCCGGCAGCCGCCCGACGCGGGGCAGCCTCCCGGCCGGCCAGAGGACGAGGCGCGGGGCGGGGAAGCAGCGGTGGCAGCGAAGGAAGAGGAGGAGGAGGAGGAGGAGTGGCAGCGGCGGCGGGAGCTGCCGCCCTGGGCCCGGCCGCGGCTGCCGCGGCACCTGCGGCCACTGCACTACAACCTGATGCTGAGCGTCTTCATGGAGAACTTCACCTTCAGCGGGGAGGTGAACGTGCAGCTGGAGGTGCTCAACGCCAGCCGCTACATCGTGCTGCACGCCCACCGCGTGCACATCGAGGCAGTCCGCGTGGCCGAGGACAAGCTGGCCGGCGGCGTGCGGGTGGCCCGCTCCTTCCTCTACCCCCAGACCCAGGTGTTCGTCGTCGTCCTCAACCACAGCTTGGAGGTGCAGAGAAGTTACAACCTCAAGATCATCTACAACGCCCTCATCGAGAACGAGCTGCTGGGCTTCTTCCGCAGCTCTTACGTCCTCCACGGCGAGAGAAGGTAGCGGAGCGGCCGCGCCGCCTCAACTCAAGTCGTGCCGAAGTTGGTGGCCCGCGCCCCTCCGCGGCAGCCCGCACCGAACTTCGGGCGGGGCGGCGCTAGGACCCGGCGGGCCGCGGCGCCGCCAGGCGGCTGAGGCCGCGGGCTCCGCACCGCCCGGTACCGGGGGTTCCGCGGCGCGCCGAGGAGCGCGGGGCCTGGCCGGCTGCTGCGGAGCGGGAGTGGGGTGCGGTGGGGTGGGGCGCGCTGAGGGGCGGCCCCCACCCAACGACCGGCGAACGCAGGCCGGGCCTCGCCTTCATCCGTCTCTTGTCTCGCCGGAGGTCCCCTCCGCTGACCGGCCGCTCCTGAGGATTGGCCCTGGGAAGGCGGAGCTGCAGAGGCTCTCGGGGGCTACGAGCCCTTCGCCACTCTGCGCCAGCGTCGTGGGCGGCAGAGCGGCCGGAGGCGGCGGCCGAGGCTGGGCGGGGGGGTGTGGGTATGGGAGCGAGCTGGGCATGGGAGCAGGCCGGGGGCTGGCGGAGCTGCCTGCGTCGGGCCGGGTTGTGGGGCAGCTTCGGACTGGAGCTGGGCGGGAGGCCGTGCTGGGCCGGGCCGGGCCGGGGTTAGTCGGGGCCGCTGGCAGGTGAGCGGAGCGCTCCGCCTGCACGCCCCGCCTCGGGCGGAGAGGGCTGTGAGCTGTAGCCGGCGGGTCAGGAGATCCCCCGGCGCGGCTTGGAAATGGTGGTAACGAGTAAACTTGCATGAGTAAAGCACGCTGCCCGCTCTGTCCGTGTCGGGGCGATCTCGGAACGGAGACCGCGGTTCTCACTAATGAACACTCCATCTGTGTCCGGTTACCGTGTGTCCTCGTGTGATAGAGCCTTGCCAGGCTACAAATAGCAGCGCGTAGGGAGCGGAACTTCTCCGCTGTTTTGTTTTCGTTTCATTAATTGAAGAAAAATGGTGGTGGGATGTGATTTCACAGAACGTGCATACGTTTACGCCACCTGCTGCAACTGACTAGCTGCAGCTTTAGGTCCTGTGACAGGTCAAACCTGGTCAGTTTTCACTGTTTTCGTGAAGAACAGGATTCGATCCTGATCTGTATTTACTCTTGTCATTGTAGCCCTTGGGTCCTATCGAGGCTGTTGTTACTGTAGGCAGGGTCACCGGAGGCCCCCGTTCAGGCAGTTACAGAGGCTTTTTTTTTTTTTTTAAGTAGTTGTCTAGTCTAACCACAATCAGGGTTTGTATTAGAAAAGAAATATGGAGTGGGCTTCTTGATAATTCTGGCATGGTTTATCATTTTAGAATGTTTAAGTTGTTCCTTCTTGAAACATCTGTGCAGTGACAGGTTTTCTCTTCCGGAATCTTACTGGTTTATGCTGTAAAGTGAAGCCAAGAGTTTATAGTTGGAAGAACGAGGCAAAAATAGTAAGTCAGACGGAAAAAGAGTGCTCACCAACTCAATTAAATCAACAGCCCTTGTATCAAAACATACTTTCATTACTATGATTGCTGACAATTTTAAACAGTCTGATGTTTGAACCACAAGCAGGATTGAAATCAAGTTTGTGTGATTTGTCATCACAGTGAAACAAAATGGAAATTTGAAAACGCATGGAAAAGATGTGAATAAAATGCCTTTATTCACGGAGGAGTGAATGACTGGGGTAATCAGGAGTTCTTACAGACCCGTATGGAAATGGGTAAATCAGAAAACAAAATACTGTTAACAGCAGGGGGTATAATTCACTTTACAAACCCACAAAATTATTTAAGCAGTTATTATTCTTGTGTATTAGATTTTGTATAGGAATAATTGAACTGTCAAATAGGTGTGGCAGTGACATTTACCCGAAGTTACTGTACTACACTTCAACACCGATGCCCTAGTTATGATTTAGAAAAAACAGCAACAACTGAAAAAGGCTTATTCACTTTTTGAGTAATTGAGATAGCTTAAGACACAGGATAGAAGGCAATGGCAAAATGTGTTCCCCAGAACTCTTCGTGTAACTTTTCAGATACAAGTTATTTTGTTTTTAATATTCTTGAATAGAGTCATATTGGGCAAGATCCTTACCTTGTGTAAGGTAGCGTTGTTTTGTTGAAATCAGTGGCAATTTTTTTCCTTTACACCAGCTCGCTTATATTTCTTTCAGTAAAATGTTGATTTAAAACTGTAATCAGTGCATGGTTATAGTTTCAGGTGTGTTACAGAAGTACCGTTTTCCTTTTCAACTGTCACAGCCTTAACAACTCACTACAGTGTAAAGTAAATAATACACATTCTAAACCAGGGAACTTCATTGTTCATAGCGTGCTTTTGCAGTGTAACAATTTGCATTTTGATTAATAATCCATTTTTAATGTAATACATGTAGCCATTTGTAGTCCTTAAACATGGATGCTTCTACTATGATAGACAGACAGGCTTCTCTCATGCTCTGAGGGACTTTGATGTTCCAGCAGGGCTTTGGCTTTTTGACAGCTCTATATTCGATTAAAATACAGCAACCTCATTGGAGTAGTGTTTGCTGTAAAAGGGACTAAACCATCATTTTTCAGTTTTGTTCTATATGAGGAGTGAATAACTGGCTGTGAGGCTTCACAAACATAGTAATGCCTTCACTTTATAATTTTTTTTTCCCTAAAGTTAGTTAATTTTTATGGGCAGGTGAAAGTCATAAATCAGCCTGATATGTGGATCATCACATATAAGTATTTATTTTCTTACTGAAATCTTTGCTACTTTAATTGAAAAGTAGAATGCAAGTGATATGCTACAAATTTACTTTGCATTATGTGCCAGAATTTACTGGCAGTAATCAACAGACATTTAATACAGAGCTCCTGTAAAGTACCATAAGAATATGCATGTGTAATTTAAATGAACGTCAAACTTTGGTGTAAATGAAAAGGAGAAAAAAAATTCTTACATCACACAGACAAAACAAACAGACATATTCTTCCATCTTATAACAACTAGGATGTCAAAATAGATAGGTTGTTGAGGAAACACATGTCTTCCTTTAGTAGATGAGGTGGAATTAAAACACCTGCAAATTACTGCTGTGGGTATGCTGAGAAGACAGGCTGCAAGGCTGTCATTCCCAGAAGTACAACTTTTTATGGTGATATTTTTGGAAATTGAAGATAAAAGCATCAGTGCCCGGAGTGGTGTGTAGAGAGGTGGATGAAATCCTCAGCCTGCTCTTCACTTTTGTTATGCTCTAGAAGTTTTGCTTGGTTTTGCCTCCTAACACACAGGTGAAGACAGACAATGTTTTAGGTTTATTTTGGTTTTTTTTAACCATGTGTAAGGGTTTGGTCTTTGGGAAGCAGTTTTAAACTTTTTGTTTGTTTAGCTTTATGGCACAACAAACAAATCGATGTTTGATAGTAATGTACATGTTATAAATATCACTGTTATTGGTAGTTGCTGTATTTTTAGTATGAAATATTGACTGCCCAGTGTTTGTCCAGTTATGTGTATGCGGATAGATCTGTCTGTGAGAATATAGAAGATGCAGAGTTTAGAGGGTTCTGTTAGTGTGGTGAAGGGATTGTTTCAAAGGCCTGAAACATAACAAGTATTAAAAGACTACTGATAGTATCTTCAAGAAGTGGGGGAAAAAAATGTTTCCTTATTTAGAGAGTATTGGAATATATACAGTATTCCCTAAGTATTCATTTACATGTCTGTCTGAGCACATTAAAATTGTTAATTGCAGAGGAAAGTTCATCTTGCTTGCTTTATTAATAGCAGACCAGTACAGTTTTCCATGCTCACTTGAAGCTGCTGTTGATGTCTGTAGCTGTTTTGAGTGTGCCTAGAATGCAGAATCAGGTCCACTTGAAATACTTTGCATATAAATTAAGTTGCTTTACTTCATTTAATTGGCTGATTTGGCTTTGTTGCACTAGTGCAAATCCACTGATAATATGGAATTTTGTTGGATTAACACTGGAATACTTGGCACCAATTTTTTACCTTACATTTAGCAACCTTATGCAGAACTATGTTTTTAGTAATCCGTGTTTTATAATGAGACAAGAAAAATGTGATATGATTAATTCCTTCAGTAATTACTAGCCAAATAAGGCTTTTTATTTTAGACAAAAGACCAATGTTAACTGCTTCAGTGATGGAAAAATTTTTCAAGTTTTTAAAAAATTAACCTTATTTGAAAGAGGTGATAATTTCACCGGAAAACACGTATCTAGTTCTATCAGGCGTGGATGCACGATAGCGAGATAAAAGTGTAACATTTCAAGAACTTTATTTCTTCATCGTTTTTTATAAAATAATGCTCCAAAACATGTATAAAACTTGAAGTTTTAAGTTAATTAGATACTTTGTTTTCCTTTGTTTATTGTTTATTTTCCTATTGTTTATTGCTTTGGCGTTAGAGAGTATCATATTGCAGAGTAATGCTTATAGACTGATGAATAATAGGTGCCACCATTTTCGTAATATCAAATCTATCCACCCATCCTCTTCCCCCAGAGGAATAACGGATGATTAGTCAACCTCTAAAATTCTGATAAATGTTTACCTGATATCTAAAATTGCCTAGGTATTGCTGCTGATGGAACCTTGGAATGTGACACATGAATCAATACCACTCACAAAGCCTACATGTGTGCTACCTTTATAGTTACATAGCTGGCTCGTAGTAATTTTCTCATCTTGCATGCCTCCAGTAAATATTTTTATTGAACGCTGTTATTCAGCCTTTTAAGTGTAGCTTCTTGTTTCTGCAAAGATATCATTGCACATGGGTTTTCTCCAAATGTGTAAATATAAGTCTCCACCCAGAAAGGTTCCTATTCTCTGTCTGGATTAAAATCTCTTGAGTTCCAAAGGAAACAGTTACAGATCTTATTGTGAAACTAAAGCCTTCCCATTCTATACAATGGCATAAGAAATATCTTCTCCTCCTTCAGAGATAATTTCATAATTAGACCCAATAACTGAGAATATAAATTTGTTCTCTATAAAATACCCCAGAAAGAAAAGCACGTGTAGAAGAATGGTGAACCACTCTCTGCTCGTTTAATGATTTGCTTAGATTTGTAATTCTGTGAAGCTTGCGGAAAGGTTTTTTTTTGAACTTGCACAGTCATGGCAGGGCTGTATAGCAGTGTGTCTCAGACCCACGTGCAACTGGTGCAGAATTAGTCAGCAGTGGGAAACAGTGACCCTCTTGAGTGCAGTATGTGACCATAAGTTTTCATGTCCAAAGAAAGGCAAAGTGCTCTGTTGATATCTCAGGGCACACTGAACTCCCTGAAGGCTGCTAAATCCTGGTTTGAACTGAGGACTGTGCTTACTTGGTTTACACTGTATAACCAGTTTTGGCTCACTTTTTTTTTTCATGTACTGGTGAACAAAACTGCTGCTAGAACCTGAAGTTTGGTATGAGGCAAGGGATTATTTATTTAACATTAGCGTGGTGTCTGCAAATTTGTAGGAAATTTGTAGACCATTACTTTGTTAATGGTGTTGCAGTAAAGGTAGTAAGAAAGTGATAGAGCAGTGTTCGAACACTGTATACTTTGTACAGCTTGTACTCCCTGCCCCCCAACCCTCTCACAATAGTCAAGCAGTGTCTTATTCGGTACATCCATGAATCAAGTGCTGTGCACAGTTAGTAATTAATTTGTTTGTTTACTTCTTTTCTAGGTTTCTTGGTGTTACACAGTTTTCTCCTACTCATGCCAGAAAAGCCTTCCCTTGCTTTGACGAGCCCATCTACAAGGCCACTTTCAAAATCAGCATCAGGCATCAAGCAACTTTCTTATCTTTGTCCAACATGCCAGTTGAAACTTCTGTTTTTGAAGAAGATGGATGGGTTACAGATCACTTTTCACAGACCCCTCTCATGTCCACGTATTACCTAGCTTGGACAGTGTGTAATTTTACATACCGGGAAACTGTTACCAACAGTGGAGTAGTTGTAAGTATTTCAATGTTGAATTAAATACATTGTGTTATTCTGAAAACCCTCACTTTTTGTAAGGGATCGTAACATCAGGTACTTAAAAATATTTTCTTGATTAGCATTCCTAAAATTTGCCGGTTTATTTAATGGTAGTTTGTATTGTTATGGAGCTTTTCTGAAGGTTTGTCTAATGTCTGTTCTGTCTGGTGGTTTTGGTTTGGTTTTTTTTTGTAACTGGTTTGCTTAGATGAAATTTTAAGCTTTTAAAATAAGCCATTTCACTTCACTTTTATTTTCTCGAGAAGTTTTCTCTTGTTTTTTCTTTTTGCTTTTCAATACCAATGTTTGTGAGACTATTTATTAAAAGAAAGCAGTAATACTGGCAGGGTTTCCAGTCTCTTTCCTTCAGTACTGACAAGTCCCCTGGTGTACTGTGTGTGCTAGCTCAGGAAGCCCGATAAAGTAATTTCTATCTTAGATCTCTTGCTCAGGAGCAGGACTTTATGACCTAACAACTTCCTGTGGAGGTCCAGGTTGATGGAAGCATTAACTTTATGGAGCTGCTGTTTCCAAATATGGCATGGTTTCAGGAGTTATGTAATGAAAAAGGAGAAAGAAAATCCTTTATTTTTGTCAGTTTTGTTTTTGTTTACAAGTATCAAGCTCAGAAGTGTATAACAAGCCAAAACATACATGAGAAATGCTGTCAGCTTTAATAGAATATTTCACAGTGCTGTCATCTTGATTTTTCAGGTGAACATATGGAGAAACCCTTCCTTCTTAGTTACCCTGAATAACAAACCAGAGCTCCTTCTGGAAGTAGAGGGCTAAGTGGCAGTTTAAGCTGTGTGCCTGAGCAAAGGGGGTGTTTGCCTTATACTTCTGAAAATGCTCTATGACTTCGTGCTGTAGCCTGAGGGCATGAGGAAGGACTCCCTCTCATGGCTGATCAGGTCAGGAAGCGTCTCCATAACCCCTTTTAGCTAGCCTAAACACTGACCTGGTGCGGAGAGAACTGATCCCACCTTTTCTGACGCAAATGTATCTTTTGCCTTCCTTGTGCCAGCCTTCAGCTCTGTACAGCTGTATGACCTGGCTGAAAACTGACCTGAATAAATAAAAGAAAATGTGTTTTCAGCCAAATGAGTTCTCTGATCCAGCGACTGCCAGAACCCTAGCACAGACTCAAGGCTGCACTGACAGAAGGTGGACCCAGGACAGCCCTCTGCATTGGCATCCCTCATTTAGGCCATACTGAAATGATCAGGAAATAAGTCTTGTATTTTGTCACTGGAACAGCTGGGTAGGACGCTGGGAGCCTTTCACTCCTCTCCAGTCTTTTCACACCATGGCCAGCAGACTATAACACTACCCTCTGGCCCCACAAAAGGCAGGGAGGAAGCCTGGCTAGGAAGTGGTTCTCTGAGGTGGTTTAGCCTATGAGTGATAAGGATGTGGGAACTCTTGAGCCCATGCTTGTGTAGCAGTTACCTGCAATGGCTGAAAGCCTTTGGGTTTGTGGGGTTTTTTTGGCTAGGTTCTTTCTCTGTAAGTTCAGTGAGTTAAGTTAATTTAGCAAAGGATCTCACAAGTGCTAAGGCAAAGAGGTAAGGAGGCAGAAGTGGATGCCTGGTTCTTAATGTTGCTACCAACAGGTCAATTATCTGTACAAGAGGGATTGCTCTTGGAATGAGCAATTGGTTGCCTCTCAATGTTGTAATAGTCATAGAATCATCAAATGTTTTGGGTTGGAAGGGACCTTAAAGTCCATCTAGTTCCAACCCCGCTGCCATGGGCAGGGACACCTTCCACTAAATTAGGTTGCTCAAAGTCCCATCCAACCTGAACCTTGAACATTTCCAGGGGTGGAGCATCCTCAACTTTTCTGGGCAACTTTTTCCAGTTTCTCACCATCCTCACAGTAAATAATTTCTTCCTAATATCTAATTGAAATCTGCCCTTTTTCAGTTTAAATCCGTTACTCCTCATCCTATCACTACAGTCCCTGATAAAGAGGAGTGTTCACTGGCCTAGTGGAACAGGGTGAGACATCAAGCCATTTCTTACTCCCTATCAAAACCAGTACTGAAACCGGTAGGAGTTGATGATTTTCATTGTAATGTACTCCACCTGCTGCAGGTTTTAGTTTTAAGCTAAGAATGGCGTTGTATTTTTCAGCTTTAGAAAACACTGGTTATTTGAGGTTCTCCTTTAATAAGATGAAAGTTTTTGGTGTATACTCTAGGAGGTAGGTCTTGTGTTCCTTGTACTCTAATACAGTGTACTGCTTGCAAGTTTGACCTACATAATACTACCCTGTTAGCTCACTTTTGAAATGTCCTAGACTCATCTGAGAAAGAGCTGCAAGCAGTTCAGCTTCCAACATTGGTGTAAGCAAATACCTGAAACATGTGGGATGGACCTTAGGACCATCAGTTTGAAAGATACAACCTGCTTCCTCTTTAACTAATTTTCTTGTAGCATTATTCAGAGCTCATATCCTGCAGACTTTTGCTGCTTGAATGTGTTTGATACCCTGAAGTCAGAGGCACACTCATGTCTTATAGTCTCTAATTGGTAACTTTCTGCTGTTCTTGTGTTTGGCAAAATTCTTCTCAAGACTTAAGGTTTAACAGGAATCTGAAGAGAAAATCCAAGTATGAATTTGTTAGGAATTGTGTCTACTAGAACCTGATAGTTATGCTTAAGTCTGCTGGTTCAGCACAAGTAGGGCATACATATGTATACTCCACCAGCTTGACAGTACCACTATACAGAACTTTACCTACTAAATGCATAATTGTTGAAAATGTTCGCAAAGACATGAAGACCAAAAACCTACATAGGTAGTCTCTAGTCCCATAAAATTGTTTGGTTAATCTAGAATTTTAGCTCTTACTTTTTATAATGCCCCTGTCACAGAGTTATTTTAATGCCCAGGAATAACAAAGTAGTTTACACTGAGTTATTGGTTAAATATATCTTGCTATTTTTCAGTCCATTTGTGATCTGATCAAATTTAATTGTTGTTCAGTGTCTTGAAGGAGTGTCTTTTAAGGTTTGAACTCACAGCAAACACTTTAGTGCAGAGCTGTGTTCATTCAGGTGAATTACTGAGGAAATCCATCTTTCTGAGTCTTTTGTATTGCAATACCAGGGGTTCATGGACACTGCTGGGTGAATTTGAAATTATCTGAATCCTGAGACATGCAATTTTAAACTTCTTGGCTTCCTCCAAAGCTACTTTTTCACTAAAATTTAGTTGCTTCCATATCCATGGGAATGAATGTAAATGTATAATAAAAGTAAGTTTATGTCTAAAAATGAATGATTGTTCAGGAAAATTAACCAAATCTCCATATCGAAACATCTTGATAGGCCATTTCTTGCATTGGGGAATATTTATTTAGTTAATGAAGTGTATAGTGGACACCTAAAAGACTTCAGCTTGCATTTAGTTTTGTTTTGGCACTTTCATGAACCTGGTTTTGGCTCACAAAACATTTTGTGAGGAGGGGGCTGTCGTTTCAAATTTTGAGAGCATGCTAATGACTAAAATCTCACCTCTCTTCCAGCTGACCAGTCTTACTATGGTGCTATGGTCAAGGGTAGATAACACTTCTGTTCCCTGAGGAATTTGAGATTAAAAGTAGATCTGTTCCTCAAAAATGGTTGTGTTAGCTGTTCAGTTTTTCTCAAAGAATGACATTGACCTTAAAATTAATTTTAACCTAAGCATGAGATTCAAATACAAATCAAATTACAAATATAAACTGACTTTTGGAAAGCTTAGGTAGCCAATTGAAATTTTGATATATACTATGTAATTCTTGCAGACATGAAGGTGTTCTATATTTCATACACTAAAATTAATTTGGAAAGGGGAATTAAGACAAGCAGTGCTGCTTCTCTACGAGTACAGCTCAGTGGATGTGAATCATTAGCATAACTCTTTAGTCCATATGGGTCTGATCAGAATCCCTTCCAGAGCAGGTAATTTAAAAGCAGAGTTGGCTTTTTATATGCATTACATATATATAATATGTTGTTCGGAGTCAGCTAGGATTACAGGAAAGCATTGCAACTGCCTTTGCCTTTGAGCAGGGTCTTCATTCCTTTGGAAAGGACTGTGGTGCAGTCACCTGAGATGCTGCATGCTGGGGACCAGTGTAGCTCTACCAGGGCGTTGCCTGAGGTGATGCTGTGTTGAGGCAGGCAGGATGCCCTTAGGAGGAGGCTTAGCTGATCTTCGTATGGCTCTAGCTGTTGCTGCCAGCTGTAGTTAGTGAAAACCATGTGATCTGTATACTGTCATCTTTGCACAGTACAATAATCCAGTAAACTCCACTTAACTTCACATGCTTGCTTGATGCTTCTTACATGTTGTGTTTCCTAATCATAACTCTTATGTATGTTCTTTGTCAGTAATTCTGAAAAGCAAAATATTGCTGGCTGGATTGTAATGTCTGTTGCATTACTTCTGTCCTCTTTCCTTCATTATGGTCTTTATTTGTGGTTTCAATCTACCAAGGCTTTTCCTACTATTGTTACTTTATTTTTCCCTGTCTGGTTTTATTTTTACTGTACTTTGTGTTTAGCTGTACTTCTATTCTCTAAACATTCTGTTGCTCATTCCTTCGTCAGGTGGACATGGAAACTCACCATATCCTGCGTGCCTTCTCCCTGTAGCATAAGTTAATTCCTTTTTGTCCTAATAATTTTTTCTCTTTTTAGTTAGTCAAAGGAGTGAGCACTCAGGGACAAAGCACAGTATATGAGATGAATGCATTGCTGGGAAGAGATGTTTCAGGGAGATACATCTTCTACCATTCTTTTTTTGTTGTGGATGGGGTGTGGAAATAAGTATGGAAATAAAATGCCAACTGGCAGCTTTAAAGTGTTTGGCTCTTGTCAGGGGGAGTATCTGCTATAAAGGAAAAAAGAAAGTGCATGAGGAGTGGAGTCAGGAGGAATCGTGGGTGCAGGGGTTGGAAGAGCAAGTGCAGACAGTGCCAGGACACATGAGAGTGAGCAGCAGTGAAAGGAAGTGGCTATCTGTTTGAGTGGTGGTGAGTGGGAGGAGGAATGCTGATGGAAGGCAGTGTTGAAAGAAGAATTTTGCTACTCCTGCTCCTATTCCACAATGGTTACAGCACATGTTGCAGGACTGGCAGTGTGTGGGCCTGACCACAGCTTCATCAGCTGCTAAGGGTAGGACCTCCTCCACTGTCTGGCTGGATCCATGTGTGTTACATTTTGAAGAGACCTCTACAACTGGGTATGTCTTGGTATCAATTATATTAAACATTGCTGTGGAGTCATCAGTGCTGAGTAATTTGTCGTGATACAGAGAAAGACCTTGAGGCTAAGAAAGATCTTATGAGAAGAGACATACCACAATAAGGCCAACCTTTATTGCACTGCTGTTGTTTTGTTATTACTTTGTCTAACATGTAATTAGAGATCATAAGCTCCTGGTTAGTAAAGATCTTAATTCAGTACTTTACAGTACAGTTAAGCATTAACCCTGGCCAATGAGGAGTAGCTGTAATAATCTGGCTAAAGGAAAATAAGATAATTACTCTTTCCATAGTGCTCTCTGGCTTGCAGGGAGCTTACATAAATGTCCTAGCACTGAATTCTCTTAAGCATGTGTTTGGGGGGCTCACTCAGTTTGGCTCAGCATTTCACAAAAAGGTAGAGTGGTTTCAAAAATGGGATCGTACAGTAATAGTCTCCTGATTCTGCACAAGTGAAAAATCATTTTTGCCCAGGAAGGGCTAGTGAACAGTCACATAAGTAGACTTAGGTCAGAATCAGTGCATGTCCAGCAGCTTATGTTAGTTTAGGTCCAGAACCTTGTGGCCATGGTTTTCTACTTGTCCTTAAGACAAGATGACTGTAGGTAGTGTAGTGCTGCAGTGCTGCTAGCAATCCATGAGATGCTCGAGACCTAGGCTGGCTATTCTGTCATCTGCAGTGCAGTGATCAGCCTGAGGAGACTGAAGAGCTGATTTTCATTAATAGTCTAAAAAAAACCCCATAAATTGGGCCGAACAAATATTCAGAATAACTTTCTCCTCAGTGGGTTCCATCATTTGCTAGTTGCTAGAAAAACCCCAAAACATCAGTGTTCTCTAAAATAACTCTGCACTTATTGCACAGTTCAGCCTGAAGCTTTTAGAAAATGATTCTGTATTTGAAAAATGTATTAATATTTTTATGTAATAGCAGTAATGACCTCAAGACTACGCATTTTCTGTCAGTTAATGACTACCTGGGTTAAAGGCCTGAGGCTCTGCCTTAGGCCCTCTCTTCAGCTGCTGGTTATTAACTGCCAGCGAAGTGTCTCCATTAGTTATTATTTATTAATCAGTATTGAAGCAATTATACACCAGATAATTCTTTTTGGGTAAGGAAATTGGTCACAGCAGAATGATTTAGCTGTCAAAAGTAGAATTAGTCCTCAATTAAAATTAAGTTTTCTTCCTCTGCAACCTGAGCTTAGCCCAGCTCCAGAGTTGAGCTTTACTTTCTAAGCCCACCCATACCTGAAAAGTATCTTTTGTTAGCCCAACACTTACCACTGGGAGGCCACACATCTATCTGATAAAACAGATAGCAGCTAATGCAGGAAGCAGCAGGCGTATTTCTGAATCCTGGTGCGATGCAGACTTGGAACATTTAAATCTTTCTGTGTCGTGGAATGCTACTCTGACAGTGATACAGTGATGCCCATTCACTTATGTTCGTCATTACAAGTGTCCCACTCTTGCCTTCCCCAAAATAGCTTTCATCAAACAGTTTAAAATACATCTTACAAGGAGTGAGTTGGGAGGTATGCAGTTATACTGAGATAGAAAAGCGCACACACACACGGCCGTGGACAGGTGTTTTTGTGCTTTCTTTCACTCGTATGAAACGAGAAAGGGTGATTCCACCTTTTACTCAGTTCAGTGCTTACTATTGTGAATTGTTTTAGTTAAGTGGGAAACTGTAATACATTAGTAATCCAAAGAAATCATAGCCTTTTCAGATTCAAAACATCAATATTTGTTTACCCATTCTGTTTCAGGCTTGTAGATTGAAAATGACTTCTACTTTATTAATTTTTAAATGCTATAGCTACAAAATACGCTACAAACAAACAAAAACCTATGTGATCAGCATCCATGCTAAACAGAGTATGCCAGGGAATCTGTTAAAAACATAAATTGCAAAGTTGCAATCTATTGTTATTGATTTCTGGTTGAATTTGCAAGTTGAATGCACTTGGAAAACACTATACATGTATTGTGCTTACTCCTTTAAAAAATGCCCTCCTTCAGCACTTGTAGTACATGCAGTATTTAAATGTGGTATTTGTTTTATTAACATAAACTCCCAGCTAGATTCTGCAAATAATATTATTGAGTTGAAACGCATGAGTTTGGGAACATTATTTTGTTTTGGTTTTGGCTAGGAAGATCACCTCTAAGTAACCTGGTGGCAGTGGTGTACTTAACTTTGTACGCAGTAGCAAGAAGGCTGTCAAAGCACAATTCAGTTTCCTAATTTGTGGCTGATTTGTAGGTTTATGGCTTGCCTGCAATAATGGGGAGCAGAGAGAAGGCAGTACATGTGATTCCTGGCCTGATGGTCATCAGAACAGCATTCTTATTGCAATTCCATAATATCAAGAGGAGTTCAGCCTGTAGCTGCTTCATCTGGGGTCTCTTCTGGCTAATGAAGAGAAAGAAAGGTACTCGTAGTACTTTCCACTCCTTCTCTGCTATTTGCTCAGAGGAGAGTAGTGTGAAGTCCTTGCAGTTTTTCCCATTTCCCATATTACAAGCAGGGGAAGGAGGGAGATGGAAGAGGAAAGACTCTGTTTCATTTTCCTTTCATGTGCTAGTAAGCATATGCTTAGTAGTAAGTACTGTGACAATGTAACTCATAGTGAAGGCTGAACACTAGAGCTGCGTGCTGCTTTCTGTACTACATTCTTTCATGTCTCCTTATGCCTTTTATGTTCTGCTGTCACATTTGACTTCATTAACTTATGCGTTAAGGTCTCCATCCTTGGCATCAACATGAATTCTGCTTTCTGACATACAAGGAAGTACTAAGAGTCTATTAACATGTTTCTGTAAGAAGTGTGCTTTTGCTATGAAAGTGAAAATGGATGTGCCAAATAATCTGTAGGAGTTATCTCACCCTAGGACAATGTAGAGGTGAACGCATTCCTGCACCAGCCTAAGCATCTGTCAGTCAAACCAGTGTTATCCTGTATACCTACCAGAGTAACTGTGCTCTGTGCAGTGAAAATGGATTATTGAGGCAGGTGGCTTAAGTTGACAGCTAATTGAGTGACAGATAGAGTATTTGTGAGGGAGGAGAGTGATGGGTACTTTTATTTCTTTATAGACAAGTCTCTCCTCCAGGGTTTAGGTAAGTTTTAATCATATTTTTCATACAGGAGCAAAAAATTTAGCCTACTTATTCCCAGGTTTTGTAGCCAATGGTGGGAACCTAACCATTCATTTCAGAGATTCATAACTGTTGCCAGTCCAGACCATCCTTTTCAGACAGTCAGGTGTCTCTAACTGTCACTTTTTAGACTTGTCTTTACCTGATTTTTTTTTTTTGCGTTGGAAAACCTGCACAAATGCCATCTTATTTTTGCCTTTGTTCCTGTATTTTTTGCTGCCTGGAGCAGAGGAGAGGCTCTATAGTTTGTGTTGTTAACCCTATTTGTACTAATAGAGGGCCTAGTCTGTTTTATTTTCTGTGAAGGTGTCCACAGGGGTAACAAGACACTTCCATTCTTCCAGTGGGTTGCTTTCACACTTCACGTACATCTTCTGAAGACTTTTTGTCAGAGGCTGGAATGGCACAGCTTCGTAGCATAAATGTGCTCTTCCAGGATCCAGCCTGGCACAGACTGGCTTCACTTGTTCTTCCCTGCTGCTCTCCAAAGGTCTTATTTGCACAGGGCAAATTCTGCAGCTGTGGGATTAGCCAGGGTGAGTTTCTACCACCTTGCAGATGGTGGTCTCATTCTCGAGTTCATTGCATCTTGTAGCAGCTGCTGCGACTGTTCAACTGCCCAACCCCAGCATGCAGCTCTGTCCCCTGGCACTGCTCTTGCACGGTGGGGTGGGGACAGGTGGCAGAGAACCAGCTGTGTTGGCCTGATTCCACTGAATGGTACCCCTAGGAGATCATCCACTGCTCCTGTCTGGCAGCTTACTGGCTGCTGTATGCTGTTGAGACAGCAAGAGCAGCCAGAGATGAGAACTGAGCCTGTTATCTTTTATTTGGAACAGTGTAGTTTGGAATTAGATTATGTTTCTCTTTGAAGGGTAAATGACCTAAAGTGTATTAAAAAAAGTTACCCCACAGTGGATTATCTTGAAAAATATTTAACGATGTGTTTTGTTTCACAGCGTGCAATGGAGCTGTGTGGCAGTGTGGGACAGAACGAGAAGACTAATACTTTATTTATTTGAAATGACTACAGTGGGAGAGGGGATAAGAAGCAAAAGGTGGTTATTAGCATTCACTGGGGTGCCTCCAAGGGTGTGACTCTGCCACACTTTCTTCCCTCTCAGCCTCCCTCTGAGACCAGTGGATATTTTGGTAGTCACAGCAACATGGAACCTCCATTAAGAGTTAGTATCCTCAAGACAGCAAGCAGTACCTTAGTTAATAAAGATAAAAGAAGAAGGGAATAAAAGGTGAAGGAGGAGGAAAGGAAGTGGATTCCTATGGATTAATTTCAAAGAAAGGAATATACCTACTGAATCCATTTGCATAGCACATATGTGTTTCTTTTAGTTCTCCAGTCCTCTGGCTAATTAAATCACAGTCCGTGGTTGAACAACAGTACCTCATGCCGTGTTTTGTTTTACTAAGAAGTGTTCCTATGTGTTTAAAATTTGATAATGTTGTTTTGGAGTATGTTCATTGTTACCCTTTAAATACCACGGGGAAAAAAAATGGATTTATACCTGGTGAGAAAGTTTGGTAGTTTTTTTGTCTGACCTGAGTAAATAGAAGCACAAATCTGTGTGTGTGAATATCAATGAATGATAACATGTGCTGCTTCATTTAAAGTCATATGTATGAATGCAGATGTGTTCATGAAGTAAACACCTGGATTTTTGGCTACTGGTGTGTCAGAGAAGACATAAGTTCCGCCCCCCCAGCCCGAGACTAAAGGAATAGTTCTCATCTTACTGAAGTTCTGCTAACTGGATTCAAATGATAGAAAGGGAGTGATGCCCAAACTCTCTTTTCTTCTCTTCATTGACCTTTGTTTTTTATTCCTTAGCAACTCTGTATGTTTCGACTGTGTTAAATATGCAGTTATAGAGTAAGGAGAACAGAGTGATCACAGGGAATTTCTGATATATTTCAGTCCATGGTACTTTTACTATATCACCTGTCTGTGATAAGCACCAGCAAAGGTAGCAGTAGCATTCTGCCCTTATTTGGAAGCCTCCTATCACCCCATGCTCAAGTAGTATTCATGCAAATACTTGTCCATCTATTTGCAGAGAGAGCATGCATCTGTGATACATATAAAGTTTGTGTTTGCCTGTGTGCTTGAATTTAAAACCCTTGCTATTCTACTTCCTATTGGGAAAGGAATGTATATTATTTCTTTTCTATTCCCTTTGTTTCATTTGAAGGAGTACGTAGCAGGGGTTTCCTCTGGAACCTGAGAGCTTCCTCAATCTGAGATTTATTTAGGATTCTCCATGGGGCTGTGATTCTTAGTATGCTTTATTGTGATCTGTTTTACCCACGAAATGTGGAGTGGTGTTTCCTTTTTGTATTTGGTTTAAAAAGAAAAAAACCCCTCAGATTATATTTCACTTTCCGTGGAGCTGTTTAATGTTTATTCTTGAGCCAAGCCCATTTGGTCTAAACTGGAAATTTAGACAGTTAATACAAGCAGTTCTCAAATTACATTGCAGTTACCCATTGACCCTGACAATCACTTTAAAGTTTTAATATGCAGAGGATTAAGAAATAGAGTAGACTCTAAGTTTTCTACTTTAAAAAATACTACATATGTTGTGGACAGCGATAGCAGTAAGTATATTAAAGTTAAAGGGCACAAAATAGTAGGAAGATGAATTTACTGGGAGTATGGTATCTTGGTGTAGAAAAAAGAAAGTTTGAAACTTTTCTTTGTGTCTCTGTATTGTTTGACTTGTGATGATCCACAGAGGACTGGTCATTCAGACTTACTGTGGGAAGTATTGTATAATTTGTCTTCTAAGTCAAGTTGCATAAACATGTGAGGCATACCGAGGAAATAATGGTGGTAGCTTAGACTTAAGAACCTAGTGCAAACCTTTTCAAAACTGATGTGGGAAGCATGAAGAAGCTTGAGCAAGTGAAAGGGGATGAGGAAGGCCACCTCTTAGAAAGCTGGGGACTCCTTGCTTTGAAACAACATTGAAATGCCTTACTAGATTGTATGTGAGAGCTGCTTGAGCAGCAGAAAAAGTTCAGCAAAAGCATAATTTAGGTATGGAAATGAAGATTTGTAATTTGCATGGATACAATGGGGCATATTATAACATTTGTCTTTAATACAAAATACTTTGAGTCACACATGACTAGGAATGATTATACTACCATGAAGTATTGTGAGGATAAAAAGGATCAGTGAATCATAGTGCAGCTGGCAGTGTAGAGTTGCCTGTTTCTCAGTTCTGTTATTCAGGGGCTGATGGCTAAGAAGCAATATCCTGAGTACTGTTTTGTCCATACGTATGTGCTTTAGCAGCATTTAAAGTATTCAGATACATTTAATTATACAGTCTTATTCCCTAATTGAACTCACCAGCACAGTGATACCTTGCAGTAAGTACATGAGGAAGTCAAGAGAAGAACAAAACTG
Organism: Bucorvus abyssinicus; assembly: GCA_009769605.1. NCBI lineage: Eukaryota > Metazoa > Chordata > Aves > Bucerotiformes > Bucorvidae > Bucorvus > Bucorvus abyssinicus. Next base: position 39,733,262 of record CM020025.1, read on the forward strand.
ATTTTCCTGCAGAATCTATCTGCTCTGAAAGGTGTTTCCTCTCAAATGCAGAGGAGATTTACTGACGCTGGGTTGATTTTATGAGTCTGAACTACTGTAAGAGTTCAATAAATGTTTACAAGTTGAAATGCTTTTCTATATTTCTTGGGCTCTGTATCCTGAATTAGGACAAGCTCCCTGCTACCTACCAACCCTTAACCACAGATTTCCTTTTCTTTCTTCTTCAGTGGCTGCTTTGTGGCATCTAGTCACTTCAGACTCACTGTCTTTCAGGTCTAAGGGCTTCTGTGTTTTTCATGCAGTAGAACAAGTTCAAATAATGTTGCTGAACCATAGGTTACAGTTCAGTGTTTTATGTAACGCAGTGTGGCTGAGAGCTGCTACTGAACAGAGTTGTGCCCCCCCGACCCTCACCTGCACACTTTTGCTGTATCATTTCAGTCAGATCCGGTGATTTGTGGCTAAACAGGGAGCCTGTTCACTGAAATAATCCAAAGGGGAACTAGTGAAAAAATGTAATAACCTTTGACCGAACCATCTTGCCCAATGTGTAGATAGTCCATGGATCTAACTTGGGAGGAGAAGGAAACGTGTGACTGTCCTTTTTAGTGATATGCCATCATAACTGTGGAGTAAGAACAATATAAAACTGTGAAAGCATTTTGCCACTCTGACTTGTAGAGGTGTCACTCTCACTTCAAAGCTGCTCTCATTATTACTCAGGTGAGGAAGTTAATGCCAGGTGCACTGTATGTGTGAATTACAAGTAAGACTCTTCAGAGGGTTGAGATGTTTTTACAATTTCTTTTATCTGTACCTCACCTTCCTCATTATTAGGAACCTGTTATCAGTTATTTCCTGGAGTCTAGCTGTGTTGGTCACTATAGCTGGAGAAAAAAACCCCATATTATCCACTAGGAAGAGGCACTGTGCAAGGGATCTACAGCCAGGGCTGGCCTTCAAGTTGTATTGGATTACACTGATTTTTTTTTTTTTCAGTCTTTTCAAAAAAACCACCATGCTTATTGTAAGAACAGCCACAGAGGAAAATATTTTACTGTGTCCTATATGGAGACCAGTTTAGAGATGACAGCCAGTAGAGTGTTACTCCTAAATTTCAGCTGTCAGTGTCCCTGACCTGGAGTTAATACATGGGCCACTGCTTTAATAGCTGCTAAAGGACCTGCTGTCTGTGAATGTACATTATCCATGTTGGAAGCTGTTGCACTTTGCTCTCCATGACAATTGGTGGCCACAAGATCTGTATTTTACTTTCGTGTCTCATTTACTTAAATGCATTTATTCCACATTTTCATTGGCTGCCCTCTTCTGCTATAATGATCAGGGGCTGGTTGTTCTTCATTCGCTTCTTGTGTACCAGTCTTGATTTTATAGATGGTTTAGCTGTCCTTTTTCAGAACTCAAAAGTACTTAATCTCTCCTTGTATGGGATTCACTTCCCATCTCATTCTTATCACCTTTCTCTGTGCCTTTTAAATTCTACAGTGCCTGTTTTTGAAACACTGAGTGAAAGAGAGGGGTAGTGCCACAACTGCTTGCAGTGCTCAAAGTTTATAGGCTTGAGCTTGTTCTGTGGCATACTAATGTTTTGGTTTTTATTCTTTCCTTAATCAGTTGTAACATTGTGTTTGCCTATTGAATATCTGCTGTGCACTGAGCTGACATTTTCGGAGAGCTGTCCGTAGTGACTCCAAGAATTCTTCTCTGAGTTATAGCTAATTTAGTCTCTATTACCGTGTATGCGTAGTTACTGTTATTTTTTCCTATTTGTGTTTCTTTGCACTTCCTGATGTGGAATTTCATTTGCCCTTTTACCAACCAGCCACTCAGTGTCATGAGATTCACCTGCATCATTTTGTACATCTGACTATTCTGAATAATTCTGTCCAGACTGCACACTTTTCTGCTTCTATGTCCGCATCAGTTCTGGGCATATTCCTTATTGCTCGTCTCTGCTGGTGTGGCAGATGAGTTCATGACTAGCAAGAAAATGGCAGCTGAATGTTCTGTTTTGTGGCAGGAAGCTTTGATGGAACTTTACTGAAAAATCTTGCTCAAAAAGATTCTGACAATGTGATAATACACATGGCTAAACAGGTCAATAGAGAATATAAAGGTTGTTGCTAGAAGTCACAGGTAATTATGGTTAAAGTCACTGCTGTGTGAAAAGTCTTAGTAGCATTAGCAATTGCTGTGCTGAAGTTGATCAACATCTTCAATACTTTGAGTGTGTTTTAGTCAAGTATCAGCTGACCGGATGTATCTGTTCTGGAATATTCTGAATCACTCTTTAGGTACTATTAACTCTATTGAACAGATCTCCATTGACTGACAGTGGAGGTACAGATACCATCTTTTATACAGACATATACATCACAGAGACCTTTAGGACCTGAAAGACATCCGGGGTATCTGCTTTGTGAAGCATCACTCTAACCATGAGCTGTAGTGTTTTGCCTGTAATTCTGTTACATTTGTTTTTTTATCAAATCTTAAGAAATTAAACATTGCTTTATTTTAAGAAGAATGTATTGTCTGTCATGTCATGAAGTACTTTGGTTTTGTTTTGGTGGGAGACAGGGTTAAGACAACCTTGATTCAATACTAACAGTCTAAGAATGGCAAGTTCAGCTGGTGAATTGAAAAAGTCAGTTGTTTGCACAGACTTGATGAGATGCTCACACACTTAAAGGCTAAGTACTATAACACTGAGATTTCTTTTGTTCTTTCTGTTTCCAGTTTTCCCAATTTTTGTGGAATGCTAGGAATTTACAAATGTAACAAGTTGAATGTTAAAAAAAAAAAAAATCTTAAAAACTGTGGTTCCTGTATGTGGAAAACCAGTTTTGCTTTGGTCACTTTATTTTTTTTGTTAAAACATCCAAGGCTGCAGTGACAGGAAGATAATTTCTTTTCTTAATGGAGAGCACATTAGAACCATGAAAGAAGCATCATGTCACTGTTTGAAAGTCTGTCTATTCTAAGGAAGGACAGGGAGTGAAGTATTTAACTGATCTTTATATAGCTGGACAATGCCAAATATACAGCTTCTTTGGGAACACCAAAATGGAAAAAGACTGGACTTTCCAGACCTGAATTTTTAATCTGAAAGAGACTGTCTGTGGCTTTGTACCATTTTCCGCTCATCAGCATTCAGCAACACTACAGGATAGAGGAAAAATACAGAAGCATAAGAAAAAGATAAAAGGAGACTGGGAGCTGAAAAAAGATAAATGACTTTGCTGTCAGTGCAGTATAATGAAAATCAAATCAGTGCTTGGCAATGCACAGTTGTCCAGCATGGCTAACCCCAGACAGTGTTTTAAGTAAAATACATTGATTGCAGGGGAAGTAGATGTCCTGATTCCGTAAAGTCATGAGTGTGACTTACGTGTTTAGTATCTGTTTGGTTATTGGCTTTGCCAATAATGGAATTTTGTTGTTGCCAAGGTGAGGTCTATCACAATCCATCTTTGATTTGGTTGGACTGGGTATAAAAAGATTCTGCAAGCAGGATACACTCACCTTAAAAGTGTAGAACGATTACTTGTTTGATAATGCGCACAAAAGATACCTAGGAGTTAATGAGCTACTAGGCTCAGTGTTAGTGTTCTCACCATTGTTCACAATCTTTGGCCTCGCAAGCATTGGCTGGGGAAGAAGGATTGTCCTGTGTGGCTGCTTTCAACAGACCCTCAGTGTTGCTGAGCTGCCATCTTCTGCCAGGTCTGATGACGCTGATTATGGTAATAATGGTCATGATTCCCAGTGGGGCCAGCCAACCTCTCTTTATAGTTTTATACCTTCATGATAGTATTTTCTTCCTGAATACCTGAGCTAGCGATGATGTTGTCTTGATAATCTTAACCTCTGTAACTTCCATGTTTTTATCTGCCTCCAGCCTTTCTCATAGCTCTTCTTCAGTAATTACACAACTGGGCAATACCAAGCTATACCTTAGCATGCAGGCAGCTGAACCGCAGGGTGGTGAAAGCAGAGTTACCAAGAGAGGGTTATAGGCTGTAGGGGAAGGATTTGTAAGACCAGGTTACACTGTAATTGAAAGTAGTCTAAAAACCAATTTCAGCAAACTTAGAAATTTCATTTTATCAAAAGAAATAGTAAAAAGTACCTTTTCTGTGTTATTTTCAAAGAATATTAATGTTTCAAATTATTATGCATTGGCACAGTGCTGCATTGTTTGTGGGGAAATGCACAATGGAAACATAATTCATTTTAGAATGTGCCTGTACTGGAATCAAAACATAGAAAAGAATCCACAACAACTTTGAAAGACTTCTGCAAACTTCAAACTTGCATTTTGTTCCCGACTGGATCTGACAATGTATTTTTCATGAATGTATTCTTGAACATCTGCAAAATGTTTGCAAGCTGGAATTTTCTTTTCGAATAGCTGACTGTGGAATCACAGACTCTATAATCATGGATACTGTGTCTCCACAGTACCTATTTGCACTATAATAATATAATAATCATAATAATAGCAATAATGAAATCCCTTCCCTCCCAGTTAAAATTCAATGTTCTGGATAGCATTTCATACTAGTATAATGTGCTAGTGGCTGTTTATCATGGCCCACAGATGACTGCAAATGGCCTCCTGACACCTTGTACAGCTGAAAATACGCTCGTTTTATGGGTTGTTTCTCTCCATCTTCTTCATTTTAGTAAATGAATCCTAGAATTCACAAGTGTACAGGAAACTTCTGAACCAGAGCACTTTTTTCTTTTCAGATTAGATTACAACGTACAAATCTGTTCGGAATCTTGTTTTTGTGTCCACAAAGTAAACTCGGGTTGCTGTTAATTTTCTCATCATGGGAGTTAAGTGAGACAGAGTTGTTCACAGGATCATATTGTTCCATCCCTTCCTGTACTTTCTAAATATTTGTGTTGATATTGATTGTGTTACATTTTAAGTCCTTGAATGCATCCGTATGAATGCAGTGCAATGTACTGCTAGGAAAGCTACTGGTATATAAACTAGCAGGGATGGGTAACGTACACACTACACTAAGTCCGGGGGTAGAAACACCACTAATTTAAGTGCAGGGACTATGTGGTTGTGATCATGCTGTGTAATGTGGGAGTAAATGCATCACAGATCAGCTTTTCAAACATTGCAGCATTCAGTGTAGGCTAACCCTTAATCTTGTATTTGCTTTCTTGGCTCAGTTTTCTTTTTAAGCTGTGGGACCAAAAGGGAGTGAAGTGCTGTTAGATGTTTACCTTCCTGTGCTTACTGGCTTGCTTATGTGATTAACCTAGTAATTCAATTTCCATAATTCCTGAGCTCTCTGTGACCTAGGATTTGGGGTTTGTTCCAAAATACCGTGTCTTCGTAGCATGTAATGAAGATTCTTCAGGTTTTTAGGAGCTCAATGGCCACTACCTATTAAAGTGTTTCTTTTTCCATTCAGTACTACCCTAGAGCTTTCAGATGGCCTATTGCTCGAAGAGTCTGAAAAACCCTTAGCCATCTCAGCAGTAATGACAAAGTAAAAATGAGCAATGAAGGAGCTGTCATTTCTCAGGGTCTTCTGTGAGTATGTTTTGCACAGTGTGCAAGTGCATCAGTGAAACTTGGGTCAGAGAGGACCAATGGAGCAGCCTTTGCTGCTGCTTAAAGGTCTATGATATGGTGTTCGGATACAGAAAATGATGGAGAAAAATGTGGAGAATGATGGCTGTTCAGCTGACGAGCAGCTACCGCGCAGCTCATATTTGACCCTGTTCCTGCATTGGTGTTAAAATGGATGAAGCGCATCTGTTCTTTTTAGGGAGGGGTGAGTAATCCTTAGTGGAGTACAGTGCAAGTACAGCATGGTGATCCCTGAATGGGCACTGATTTAGCTGTCTTTGGAATGGAGAGTGGGATAGCAATGTCAGCAGAGCATCATGTCCCAGGTCATTTACTGTGCTGCAAGTCAAGGCTTATTAGCTCAGATACAGCTCTGCCTCTGCCGTACACATCTGAGCGATGCTGGATTGTAACACGCAGTGATGCCAATGTGCCTGCTGGCTCCTCTGTGCTGTGCTCTGCTGCCTAGGGGAGTGCCCTCCTCACAAGCGTGGTCCAGGCTGCTGCTGAGGCTGCTCACGTCTTCATGTGCTCTCTCCTTGAAAAGCTTACCATTTTCTGAGACTGAGCTCACCATCTACAGGCCTGCACTGATGCTATGTTTAGTTTGAGGGGGTTTTTTTTTGAGTAATGAGGCCCTTTGATTTTGTTAGAAAGAAAAACAGAGGTGAAATGCTCTAGTAATTGTTTAATGTAATCTGTGACTAGTAACCTTTTTTAGATTTTTTTTTTTTTTTTTTTCACGAGCAAGTTGGTGCATGATCAAATGCAGCTGTCAAAGTCACAAGGCCTGTTTGGATTTGTAAGTGTAATGCACGGAGGCACTTGGGACCAGCAGCTGGCTGGGTGGTGTTTGGGAGTCCCTGAAGTAAAGCAGCTGGAGGCTGACTGATGTTGTAGGCTTAATCCTTTGGGATGCTGATGAAGAGGTTGACTTGTCCTTGAACCATGGAACATTTTAAGCTTTGGCCTGTCATTTAAGTCAATCAGCACTGTGAGCATGCAATCCAGCAGCAGTGCTTCGCTTAGCCTAAGAGGAAATAGCAGCTTTGAAGACCCTCATGGGAAAAGTGTAGTAGATATTTTAGAGGCAGTAGCAACAAGCTACTTGAGAGCTTTAGGCAAAACTGGCAGCAGAATATTAGTCAGCGATATTTATACAAATGTTTTTCTTGGAAGTTTCTGGTAGCAGTTTCCTTCACTTCATAGGCTGCTCTGAAGATTCTCAGCTTGTTATTAGTTTATACTTTCTCAGTCTACCTCCTTCAGTCCGCTTCTAAGTTTTTAATAAACTTCCTGCATCCCCATGGCATTAGTGACAGTTTGCCTCTTACAGAAGTAAAATTTTCAAGTACAGGGATCTGCCCCCCTTCCTCCCCATTCCATGACACCCCCCCCCCCCCCAACTTTGTTGCAAATAAAGGACACAAAAAGTGGGACAGGTTCGGTCTGTTGGTCCTTCTCTTCCATTGTCCTGCCAGCGATAGAGTCAAGCAGCAGAAACTTATGGAAAAAGGATACTTGAGGTCCTGTTCTGGTATGCTAAACCTAGAGAAAGCTTCCTTACAAAGTTCCGCTTGATCCTTTCCATCCCATGGAAGCTTCCAAAAGATGTTGCATTTGTTCATGTCAGTTCTTGCTAAAGTGCACAAATTCATTTGCTGCCCATGCACTGTTGATATTGCCCCTAATAATTGTTCTTAATGTTTGTTAATCTGCAAATCCTCCGACTGTAGACACAGTTTATGCTGTGGATACAGATATGATGAGAGCAAATAAAGCCTGCCATTTTAAAGGTTTTACCTTGCACCGTGCAGTCAGGGTATATCTCATGAGAGGGAATGCTATCTTAGACTCTAAGAAAGTGTTAAAAAGAGAGAGGCTAATGAAGCTGTTGTATTGATGGGAATGTCAGCTGGAAGCTAAGCAGGGGAATAGCTTTCATCAGCTAGGAAAAGGGAAGGAAGGACTGTTGAAACAACGGCAATCTGCTCCTCTGTCAGCAAAGGAGCGTATTTGTGCAGTCTGTTTTATTGTGTTAGGAAATGATTGTGGAAAAAATGCTTTTGTTGTTTTATTTCCCTAACTGACGAGCTATTTAAGACTTAAACCTTTAGTGCAAGTTCAGTTTTGCCTGCGGTATGACCACCATGCTTATAGCATCTAAATTTTGGAAACCATGTTTCAGAATATATTTCTCTTTCCATCTTTCCATAATCAGTTAGACCCCTTTGTTGCTTTGTGCTAGTTAGCTTCCTGGGGAAGGAATCACCTTGAATTTTTTAGAAGAAAAGGTTTTATCCTGTTTCATCTTAGACATGATCCTGTTCTAAACAAACTCTTTTAATGTAACACTAACCAGCACATCAGTATGAATGAAGAAGTCAGTTCCCACCAAATTGTTTTATTTTGGGAAACCTGTGTGATAGTCATCCAGACTAGTGTAATCTCAGCTGGTTAACTGACTAGCTAGCTGTCCAGATGTATACCAAGTGCAGGGTAGTCAGAAAGTGTTAGCAAATTAGCCTTTTCCATAGGCAGGAAGACAACATCACTGATAAACTCACATCTTCCTAATAGGAAATATGCCCTGAGTAGTGGAAGTTTTAGGATGAAGAATGTAATTTGAATGATAAAATGTGCAAAAAAAAAAAAAATTTCATAGTCATAAACATCTGAGCATTTTATATATTGGAAGGGATTTGATTAATAACCCTGCAGTTAAACATTTAATAGTATTTTATTTTAATGATTCACATGATATATTAACATGTGTTCTGTATGTTAAAACCAGCATGCCTCAGTCTTGTTTATCACATTTGTCTGAGTTTGTATGTGTCAGAGTACTTGAATTTTGCAGCTTCTTCTGTCTTAAGGTGCAAAAAGCCTCTGTTTGCCACTTCAGATTCTTCATGTATATATGATTTGCCACTTGTCATCTGTGTGTCTGCTGGCTGCTGGTTAGGTGGTTAATCACTTTGATCCCTGGTTGTGGCCTTGATCTTTCTCATATGGGAGCCCTGAGATAGGAATAATGTTCTAATTGATTCAGCCCTTTTTCTTTATTTATAATTGTAACTTCCCTTTGGAATTTTGTGTTTTCCTCTTCTAGTTCTCATGTTTTACACTGAGATCTGTATGTTCAGAAGGGGGCTGGAATACTTCCAGTCATGGGTTGGAGATGTTATTGATAGATGACTGCTTCTTCTCTGACTGAAGTGCTCATTCTATTCTGCCCATGGTTTTGTCAGAGGCTAGTTCTGCAGAAGTATTTGGATTCTATTACCACATTTAGGTTTTTTTTTTTTTTGTGCTATTTTTATGTTGTTCTGTGGATTTGGAGAGTTTTTAAAAACTTCTAAAATAGTGGTTGAGAGTCAGAAACAGAGCTTTTGCTGAAGTTTTTTTTTCAGTGGATTTTAGTGTCTGTCCTTATGATTTCTTGTTTCCCTATTTCATGGTTTATGGATTTTGCTTTTACTGGCCAAATTGTTTGTCTCTTTGCTCCAACAAGTTTTTAGCCTGAAGGTACTCTAACTGTTAATATGGTTATTGATGTAACCTGGTTTCGTTATGGATTTTATACCAGTCAAGAGCACAACATTTCCCACATGCATATTTTTCTTCTTCCTAAGGGCTAGATACAGTTTTTCAAAAAGTATTGTGGGCTCAGTCCAGCCCTATGCTGACTTGTCTACCAAGTGCTGAGTTGTCTCAGCACCAACAACTTTTAAAGGTTACTTTAAAACTCAGCATCTTACAGTACTAATGTCTTTACCATGTAAATAGTTTTTCTATTAAGTTTCCGTGTAGCTCACAAGATACTTTCCTGTGTCCTTTTGCTTTTCACTGCTATTATAAGCTATGCATCAAGTAAATGCATTTGAGCTGATAGATGAGCTGTGCTTCTGCTTTACTTTTCTTAGGACTGTATTTTATCATTGGTTCTCTTTATTTATCACAGATTTAATTTTTTTTCTAACACTGATTAAGATTACTGCAAACATATGGTGAGTCAGGTGAAATGTATATCTACCAGACTGTGGTTTCCACTAGGTTTGTGATGAATTTCTATGAAACATGAAAGTACTGACATTCCCCTGCAGTTCATCTTTGTTGGATTGTGGTGTACAGTTCGTCTCTATGTCCTCCCAGTTTGGTGTGTGGTTTGTTTTTTTTTTTTTTTTTTTTTGTTATACTCTGGACATTTACATCACTTTCCTTAGTAGCTATTTTGTACGGGACCACTTTGTTGAAAGCTCTTGAAGTAATTACTTCTAAGTGAATAAAAAAATCGCCTTTCCTTTTAAACAAAGCTAATTAGTCTCAGCATGGTAGCCTCTTGACAAAAGATGTTATTATGGGAATGGGATGGTTACTCTTAGACATGAGTGAATGTGAGGAACTTCAGTTTTCAGAATGTCTTCTGAAGTTGAGCAATTTCAGGGATACAGATCTACAGTCTGGGATATAGTTTGGTTTTGGAAAAACATATTGTGAATGAGGAACCTAAAAACAAGATTGCTTTTTAAATTTTTTTTTAAGTTTGTAATGGAAAAGGTGCTGTTTTCCAAAAAAAAGTGTTTTAGGAATAGTAATTTGATTTATGATGAAAAGATGATTTATCAGTTTGGGGCAGTAAGGAAATTCAAGTTCTATTTCCAACTCTTTTTCTGATTTTCTTATTGATATCAAGCCCATCTTTTTGCATCCTTCATTTATAAAATGAAGATAATAATGGTTAATTTCCCCCACATTTTGGCTACCTCTCTTTACACAGAAAGATCTGAAAATGACAGTCAACTCTTGCTCCTATTTATATAGCTGGCTGAACACGGGAGAACCTCATTATCATATTGACAGCTTCTAGACAATGGCAAAATATAAATCAGCAGTCATAATGGTTGCAGATTATAATTTCAAATGGAATAATTCTAAGGTAACATGTGTGCTTGTGACAGAGCAGTCTCTAGCCAGGTGAAACTGGTCATGCTGTAGGGCTGCTGAACAGTTATAGGTCACTTGTTAGCACTTTCTTTAAACTTGTGTACTTCTGCAACTCTGTTTTTCATTATTTATGAATGGTGTGTGATGAGAATGCTTTGACTATAAAATAGCCGGTGAAAAATACTCTCAATAAGAGAATTCTTTTAAACATCATTCCAATTCCAGTCCAACCAAAGGAAATGGAAACTGGTGTTAACCCTTGGGATAAATCTACTGCAGATTTTTCTTGGAGGAAAAAGACATTCTTACATCATCTTACCAATAGTGCTGTGATACAGAATTTTTATGTGTAATAGGTAAATAATGTAAATCTTTGTGCTTTGTTTCTTAAAGCTATGCTTATTTTTCACCTTCTACAAAGAACTGGAAGGAGCTTTAAGCACTGGGAATCTCAGCAGTTTAGGCACTGAATTCTGCACAATAGTGAATTTTTTTCCTCCTAGACTGGCGTTCTTTAATAACTCAAATGTATCTGTATCCAGTCTGACATGATCCTCTCTTCACAAATGCTTTCTCATGCTGGGTCTAGCACGGACCTGATGGGTGGCCAGGTGAGGAAGCTGGGCTGCCTGGACACTGCCTGCCTGGTTGGCATACCCATCTGTTTGACAGCTTGCTGTGAGATGAGATGAACCCTATTGCTAAAGTAATGTAAGAGTCGAGGGTGAATGAGTCAGTGGTGGTGGGATCGTGGCAGTCTTAGTTGGCTGCAATCGCTATGAAATGGTGTCTGTAATTACAGTTGCTATACATTAGTTGTTAACATGTTCACTTTTTGTCCCGGAGCCATTTCAACAAGATGATGCAGATTCTGAGTGCTCTAATTTAATCTTAACGGCACTGTGGTCAATGACATAGCCAGTATTTTATCTTATGCCAGCTGAGCATTGCTTGGATTTATATGCGAGTGCAGCTCATTAACTTTCCAAAGTATTTTATGATCTCTTCTCAAGTTAGAAATGGTAGCATGTCTGAGTGACAGTTTTGCCTTCTGCTGGAATATGGTGTTGCACCTTTGGCTGGAGCAGTCAGCAAACACTTGCATTTGTTTTTGTTCAGATGAGAAATTGATGAGGCAATTGATGATGCTTCTCCCATGCAGTCATGTTTATTTAGAAAGGAGATGCAGAAAACTATTCTTGCCCCCCACCTCCCCTTCACAACTCTGAAAATACATGGCAATCTCTTTGCTTAATATTCCTCATTTCTCTACTGTCAGCAGGAACCCCAGAAGTTTCTTTCACTTTTCTCCTTCAGGGTCATGGTACAAGTTTTTATGCAGGAACATCTGCTATGTGTGTTCAAAGACTCTTTCTCCTTGCCCTGCAGCAATGTTCAGGCACCCCTGTGCTTGCATTTAGTTTCCTGAGACACCTCTCTACCAGTATAATTCCCTGCGTACCATTTCTTTCATATAAACTTTGGTGGTGAATTCTCTTATTTTAACTGGCTTATTAAACCAGTTAAAGCTTTCTGCAAAGCTTTGTTTACTTTAAAGAAAGCTCCACCCAATATCCAGCAAAGAAGTGTTTCCTCAGAAAGTATCAGGTCATTGAACTCTCACTGTTTCCAGCTAGCTTAAAAAAAAATTCCTAAATTTATTAAAACATTTTTGGTTATAATTATATCATAAAAAAGGGTCAGTGCAGTGCTGTGACTGCTCAGTTTGGAGGAAACTCATTTCCTTATAAAGATGAGCTGTCCCTTCAGTATTCCATAAGCACATTTCATTAGAATACAGTTTCTTGGCTTTTGTCCGTAATGAATAATGGATAGGAGATTGAAACAAGGCATTTTTTTGTCATTTCTTCCCATTATCAAGTTTAACTATGTTCACTACTATTTCACTACAGCTACCTCTCTCTTTCTCTCCTTCACTCGATGCAAAATTTACTGCATGTGAACACACAACTTGTGGAGTTATGCACACATGTGAAACAACTCATACATATTCTCAGCAGAACTTGGCTTGTAACTTGTCTGTGTATATAGTGAAGTGTAATTTCTTTTGAATTTACTACATTTAAAAATTCATTTGAGATGCAATGCTGTGTTTGCAGAATTGACCCAAGAAAGTCTCAGTGAAGACTGTTGCATCCATACATCTGTCTGCTATATTAAATGTGTAATATGACCATATAGTTATCTCTGTAACAATGATAAAAGCAATATCTGTGCCTAAAATAGTCAGTGAGTGAAATAGCAATAAAAAAGATCTCAGATTATCAAGTAAATTGAAGCTTTTAAGTACAGAGGCAATGTATGTGTTTTTCAGCTGAGAGTGTCACTTGCTGCAAAAGTATTATGGATCTTGAAATAAAGACCATAAGTCTATTTTCTCCCCCTTTATAATATTGGCTGGTGTATTCAAATGTTAGGGCCTTCTGAAAAATGTAATGTGTTTGAGGTTAAACACATATTTTAAATTAAACATATATGTAAATGCTTTCTTGAACTGAGATTTTTAAGTTATCGTTAGTGAGATCCCAGATGTACCAGTGCTGGGCTGAGCCTGTGGGTATAGTCATGCTGGAGCTAGTTTGGAGGGGCCTCCCAAGAACTGTGGAGTCTGCTGGCTTTGAAGAAGGGATTAAAAACCAAGCATTATTCCCAGGGTGACATTGATGACACCAGCTGATGTGCAGAAACATCTGTTTCATAATGGGAAAGCACTCTGAGCTGCTTTAAAACACCTGTCAAAGTTACTTTTAATTCTGCTTGAAGTAGGTGGGAGGGGAAGCTATCCTTAACTGTGAAGTGAATTCCTGTGTTGATACAAGGTTACCTAATTCATGCTTGCCTGAGAAAACAAGAAGATTTAAGGTTGTCATTAGACTTGCAAAATTTCCATACCCCTGTTTGCTTCCAGTCTGTTCACATTTATGTAGCAAAGTGGACCAAAGATAGAAAAAAGCAGGAGGGGAAATCCAGATAGTAGCAAAATAGGTAGATGCCATCCTTGGAACATTAGCCACATATGCTTGGAAAGATGCTGCAATTGTGCCAAGCTAGAGAGAGAGATTCTGGTCTCTTGTGGTCTCACAAGCCTATGTGATGTGACAGCATTCAGGGCTGGGCAAAAGCTCTCTGTGGATGTGGGTACCTTTGGGCGTGGTTTTGTGTAGGCGTGTGTGTGGCAATGACTATGGTGTCAGGTGGTGAGAACCAAGGGATGGGATTATAGATATATCTTCTCCCCTTGTCAGCAGCAAAGCCCTGCATGATGCTGTGGCAGAGATATGCGAATGGTTACTGCTGTGTAAATTCTGCGTCATGGTGTTTTCAAGATGCAGAGAACTTTTTTCCTTATAGCACATGGGGTGTAAATGTAAGATGTAGTCAGTGGTCCTGCTTCTCATGATCTGAATTCAGTGGTCATGACCAGAGTACTGCCATTTAAAGGACAATTTTTTTTTCTTTTTTCTCCTGTACACTGCCTAACAGGCACTATCCAAGTGGTGATCTACAAACATGGACTGTAGACCTGACAGATGCTGTTGGTGAAGGTTGCCTTGGCAGAAATGTCCCTAGCCAAAGGGCTGTATTGGTCATGTCTTCTCTGAAAGTCTGATTTAAAGCTCCTGTAGTTAACAGGAGTCATTCAGTTGGAGTCAGCGGGCATTGCGTTAGGCCATTAGAGCCCAATGAGCCATCTGCTCTCACAAACCTTCCTTACTAAAACAGAGGTGCACTTTATCCCCTTGGAGCAGTATGTCTCATCCAGTGAGCTGTGGTCACCACAGGAGCATCAGGGAAAGCAGTGATGGCAACTGGAGTGGTCTTAAATCATGGAAAATATGGCTAAACTTTTAAAGAAAAGATACCTTGCAGAACGAATACAGTTTATTATATGGGATTGTTGTGATCAGCATACTTTACTGTTAAAATAAATAAAAGAATAAAAATGTCTTGATATCAAGCAAGGTGACGCTCCCCTAAAAAGGTAACACTACTCTAAGAATGAAGGTTTCAAAGGGGGTGCAAACATAAACTACAAAGTGTTGTAGAGAATAATGTCTTCAAGAGCAAGCTTCAAATGTAGAAGTGCATATTTAGTTCTGAACTAAGAGGTGGGCTCTGGTGTATGACACGCTTCAGGCTTGCAAGCCCTGTAACTGTAACATCCTGATTTCTGACAGGTTGTCATCTTCCTTAATTCCCTGGTTATTAGTGTCTTCCTCTAGTGCCAGAGGGAGAACACACTGAGGTTCTCATTGGTCTTCCTTCATCATTGGTGAATTCCTGCAGAGGGAGAAGGTCAGACAACAGTCTTTTTGCAATTAAGTATGTGTAATTAATGGATTTTTACTTTTTATTTCTGTGGTCAAAATGCTGAATGTATTCCCTTTTCCTCCCACCTGCAAAGCAGAACTGAACAAAGCCTTCAGTTTGACCTGAAATATTTCACAGAATGTGAAAAAAATGACTGCAGTTTTTTCCTTACCGTTCCTCATCCCTTGCACCCTTTTCTTTCTTTCACAAACTTCAATTTTAATGCAAAAAAAAAAAAAAGTAAAAAACAACCTTGTGATGTTAAAATGTTGATACAGAACAGTTCCACTTTTCCAGAACCCATTCCTCTGTTTATTATGTGCTGAAATTATCACTAGACTTTGGTACAGTGAACTACATGTTTACAGTACTACATGTTTAGTGAACATATTATTGACCAGAAATTAAGATGTTCATTGCTATTTACAGTTTGTACTTGTCAAAATTTACCCATTGTACCTTGTATATAGTTACTAATTGACACTTTTTTTAAACATTCTGAAGTAATAAGACAAGAAATACTCTTTTTTTAAAGTGCTAACTTTCTTTTTGATGAATAATTTTTACCTGCTGTAGACAGGAAGATTTTCTTATGCACAGTAGCTGACAACCTGACTTTAATTAGATGTGATTTGTTCTAAATCTCTTGCACGTTTCTTAGCATATATCACAACTGTCCCTTGCTATGGGAAGCAGCTTTCATTTTACAATCATATTCATGTGTTCTGATGACCTGGTATAACAAATATTTTTAAATTACTTTGACTTATTTTATGTAGTAAATGCCAAAATATCATGAGAGACTACAGAAAATGTTACAGTATGTACAATTTATTTGTCAAAGTATTTGTACTTTTTGTACAGCAAGTGTTTTTCACTGATTATAGAGAAACAGACTGTTGATCACTTATAGCAAATACATGGAATTGACCATAAAAGTTTCAGGAATATTTTAGTATTTTATCTGATAATGCTGCCAAAGTCATTCTAAAAACTTGAATTAGGTTACTAATATTTTAAAATTAATCCTTCAGGATGAGTTTTTCTGTGGTGGTAGCTGAGCGTGGCTATTGTATTGTCTTTATTTAAAGTTATAGTGAAAATCACCTAGGGCTACTGGAAAGCGAACAAGGGGAAACAACTCACATTTTTGCTCACTTCAGAAGAGAATGAGAAAATGTACATTGCAGCAATTTCATTTAAGATCTCCAAAAACTTCTTGCCCTGCTGTTAACAGAAGTGAAAATGATTTCTAGCAAAGTGAGTCTGGTCTCCTCCATCAGTGGCTGTGCAGTATAAGAACAAACAGCATCTTATAAATGTCCGAGGGGAGGTCTGTGTTGTACGACTGCAGGTACAAACCTAGTTACTCAAACTTGTGGCAGGAAGGAGACAGTCTTTCATCTTCCATTTGAGAAGGAAATGAAAGGTTTGGATTTGGTTTTCTTACTAGTCAGAACTTCTGTTGAAAGATTGGTAATGATTGCAAATGGGGGTGCAAACGAGTTGAGAAAAAAACCTCAGAATTTAGATTGAGTATGTGAACTTTGTTTATATTCATAGGTATTACGACAGTGTCATTACTAATATGATCCCTTGTAATATGTTTCCATTATTTTTGTCATTTAGACACAGAGGGAACTATGCTGCATCAGGACAACACCAGTGTCCTGTGAATATGCCTATTGTCTGAACAGTCCCTACCTTATTACTTCCCAAGCATGGAAGGTGCTTGGGGAGGCTGTCGGGTGGCCAGGAGGCTGAATGCCAACTTTGAATTCCCTCCCTACCTTTGCCACCAGAGTTGCTATGAGATGCTGAGC
Source organism: Bucorvus abyssinicus (assembly GCA_009769605.1). NCBI lineage: Eukaryota > Metazoa > Chordata > Aves > Bucerotiformes > Bucorvidae > Bucorvus > Bucorvus abyssinicus. The sequence continues at coordinate 39,749,987 of CM020025.1, forward strand.
AAATCACATAAACTGACACAGTCTCATTTAGTCACTAATCGTGTGTTACTAATTTTCTTAATACCCAAACTAAGGCACCTGTGACCAGACTCATTGCAGTGGTGAACAATTCATACAGCTTTAAGATATAATGGAAACAGTGCTTTAAGTGTGTGCAATAAAACTGTTAAGTATACTTGACATTGAGAGGTGTCAAGATAGGCACCCAGAATTAGTCTCAGTCTCTCTTTGTTCTCTGTTTCTTATGCAAAAATAATAGTATAACCCACTCTTCAAAGATGGTGAGAAAGAGCTTCCCTAGTATTTGCAGAGCAGTATGTGCCATTGCAGTGAGTGATGAACTATGCACCTAAGCTAGAAACTAGCTTGTAGGAGAACATGTACTATTATTTATATTTAGGTCTGACCCTGCAGAAGGTTTTCTGTTCTTTATCTTGTTCAAATTAATGTAAAATCAAATTTTTAGTATAGTGGTCAAACAGCCTGTTGGAAAATATATAATAATTATGCTTTATTGTTCAGTCTAACATAGTTATAAAATAACACAACCTATCTGCCTTTTGAAATGAAAGCAGTAAATAAACAAAATTATGCTAAACAGATCTCATATCTTAATCTTCATTCTGTTTTACGTACTTCAGCTCCTCTTTAAAGCAGTATCTGAAAACTTTACAATCTTTATTACTTAATGCTCAGAATCTTCGTACAAGCTAAGGAAGTAATACAGTCCCCATTTCATGGACTTGCAGGTAAAACATGGTCAGGATAAGCCCATACACGTTAAAGGACACTAGAGTGTGAAAGTTAGGAGCTTCAGTTTCAAGCTTATATGTGCCAGCCTTTAGACTGAACTCTGGAACAAGCTCCTTAAATCATGAATGACAACTGGGAAGATGTCATTCAAAACAACCAGCTGTGTAGGCAGAGTATCATAGACTGTCCCCTGTGGTAGCCCTCTGCTAACCAAGAGGGAGTTTTCTACAGGTGAGGGATAGGTCTGTGATGGTGCCTCTAAGGTTCTTGCATACATTTCATGTTCAGTGGTTATTGGATGAAAGGCAGAAGCAGGCCCAGCATCTGAAGATGGCTGGCATGCTTTGGCAGTGCCTGTTCCTCAAAGGCCCTGAGGGACCTGGACAAAGCCATGGGTAATTTCTGAACTGTGTTCCAGCTTAGAGGTGACCTTGGTGTGAACCATGGAGCCCTGGCAGTCCTGAGCTGCTCTGGGCAGGCAGAGAGGCACCCAGGGAATCTTTACAAGCAAAATAAAACTGTATTCAGTTTTAGGCAGGTGGCAAATGAAAGTTTGCAGCATTGTGGTTTTTGAACTTCAGTACCTGGCCTCCGTCTCGGACACCATTAAATGCCTTTTCTGCATTTGCCGAAAGACGCATGTTATAATTCTGTGAGTTGAACCTCGATTTTTCTTGTAGGTACCTACTTTTTTCCTTCCCTTCTGTTGTCCTATTCCTTATTATGGACACATTTGGCTACTGTCAAATTGAATGATTTTTTGCATATTTGGTTGGCTGACTCTTTTTTTCCTAATTTGCTGATACAGTCAACTGTGCCAGTAAAGCAATTATGCAAAATTGTGTATGAAGGTTTAATGATACAAAACAGTGTTCATCACAGGTCTAAGTGTGATTCTTACCATCCTTTCATAAATTAAAGGTTTTGAGATATTTGAATTAGGATCTCTGTCGCTGATACCTATTTTGTTAAAAAATGTGTTTAGTGTAGCAGATAAGGGAACACCTAATGTACATGTCACTGTTAACTTTGGAAGGAAGCAATAAACAAAAATAGGTACTTGGAGGTGTTGAGAATAGTTTATGTGCTTTCAGGTGGTGATTATGAGAAGTCTGCTTTATTACATGTCTCATTAGGTTACTTATCTGTTTTACATTACAAGTGATGGCTATATGTAATGCAACACAAAGATAAGAATATAAAGATGGACATAGTAACAAAGCAGAATTATGTGTCTGCATACTGAAAACATAGAGATAGTGGGTTTCCAATCAGATAACTGAACTGGTTCAGAAAAAGAGCAGCAAAGCAATACTTGGTAATGCTTTCATTGAAGCCAAAAATTCCATTAGCTTTTCTTGGTCCAGAATAGAGCATTGAGAAACAGTTCAAAACTGGTATTTCTCCTTCATGTTTGCATTGATATTTTCTGATTTCTGCCCTGTTGCTTTCCGTGGAACCCTGGCTTGGATTTAATCCTACCACAGAAAGTATTAACGAGTCAGATATTATTATTAGGACTGACATGCAGTACAGTCTCGTTTGTATCAGGTCATTATGTACTGCAGGGAGAGACCTTCTGCCACAGCCGCTAGAGACAAAGCACACACTGCTTCCATCAGACAGCGTACGAGGAGAGAGAACGAAAAGTGGCTCTCCTTTCTGTCCCTTTCTTGGTTAACAGTTCTTGGCTCTGTGTCATCTTTGCGTTAAGGACTGTAAGAACAGGGAATGTGAACAACTTGGCAGTACTTTCTGCTACCTCCTTAATCAGGGTCACATTTGAGTGATGAATTATGAAGGTGGGTTCTATTCACTTGGGTGCTCCACATAGTCAGATGCATGAACTGTTTTAGACTGAATGCAGCAGTCTGTGGCTTGTATAAACATCTTTAATTTACTGTTTTCTGAAAACGGAGGCCTAAAGCAGTCATGGAGGTTTCAGGAATGTTAATCGTTTGCATACATGAACAAGCTTATAAATGGTTGTTTTTGCAGTCTTTCATAGCTCATCAAGGGTAACTGTGTCACTCTGAGAGAAAAGAGAACAATTTTTTTTTTTTCCCCCCCTCCACAGTCTACTAATACTTTCAGGGCTCAATATAATGTGCCTTTAACAAACCATGAACTTCTACTGAGCCACTGCATGCTGCCTACATTCAGTGTAGGCAGAGAACCATTATACTAATCCACTCTCCCATCATATCTCTAGCAAACACATGTAAGTGTTTTCTTTGAATATTTATTTTGATGCAAGGAATGTTAAGTCTTATATTCGGCAACGCAATCAAGTAGGAAATTGTGACTTCTGAACTTTGTAACCTTGATTGTGAAAGTTCTGTTTGTCAGCTATGACGTGTTTTGACAAATGTATGAAAGTCACATTTGGCTTTAAGAGAATCATCCTGCCACCTCACAACAACCTTAGAATAGTTCACCTCTGCAGGTAGGATAGCTTTAAAATGTAGTTGCTGAAATGATCTCTCTTTCACTTTGTTTTTTAACAGGTACGGTTATATGCAAGGCCTGATGCAATTCGAAGAGGATCGGGTGACTATGCTCTAAATATTACAAGAAGACTCATTGAATTTTATGAAGATTATTTTAAAGTGCCCTATTCCCTGCCAAAATTAGGTAAGATTTCCCCTACAACATGAAGTTCATTCAGAGATAGAAGATTAAGTCAGCTTTTTAAAAGGAAATTTAAGGCTGGAATGTACTAGATTTCAAGGTAAGGAACGCTTGGGTTAATTTAGAAAGATCAATAAGTAAGGAATTTTTCCTCACTTGCAGAGGAAGGGAAGGCACGTTGGCCCCATTCCAACCTTGCACTGAAAGGAGCAGGAAGCAGACAGCACTTAAATTTGTTGGGCAATGGGAAGAGAACTTGAGACCTTTCACTAAGAAGTGGGTTGGGATTTTTTCTGATGCTGTTTGTTTTGGTGTTTATTACTTTCATTAGGTAGTCCCTGGAAGGTGTTTGTGCTGTAATATTTGTATCTTGATGCCTCAGCCTTAAATAGGGAACAGATTTGAAAATATTCATGGAAACTGGGGACCTGTAACAGTGCAAAACTGTATTTTTTTTTATGCTGGCTTATGTGGTTTATTAATGATGATTAGAACATGTGCTTAATTGTGGTGGTGTTTTTTGAAAGAATTACTGTGAACTTGTTTTGCTGCTCAAGTGATCTAAAAGTAAAAGCTGTCAATTTCGATTGTTTTTTTTAAATAGTTTCTTCTCCTTCTCCCTTTCATCACAATCAGTTTTTCTTGTACACGCTTGAATACTTTACACCGTATTATTACATCCTCCCTCCTTGGGAGCATGTTTTATCAAGATCCAGAAAAGCCTATTGCTCAGCTGCGGGAAGAGGGCTTGTATTTGATCAGAAGTGTTAGAGTTGGAACCACAGGTGATCCTCCCAGGAGCTCAGGGTATATTTCATTAAATCCCTTGCCTGCTGAGTAGCTTTATTAGTCTTAGAGCTAACAGTGCAGGAGATAGATAAAATAATTGATGTTGCTAGATGAGGGTGTGTCATGGTTTAACCCCAGCCAGCAGCAAAGCACCACTCAGCTGCTTGCTCACTCCACCCCCGCAGTGGGATGGGGAGGAGAAAATATAATGAAAGGCTCATGGTTCAAGGCAAGGACAGGGAGGAGGCACTCAGCAATCACTCTTACCGGCAAAAGGGGGGTTACCAATCAAATCAGAGTAGGATAATGAGAAATAAACCAAATCTTACGAACACCTTCTCCCGACCCCACCCTTCTTCCCAGGCTCAGCATTAGTCTCAAATTTTTTACCTCCTTCTCCACAGTGGCACAAGTAGACAGGGAATGGGGGTTGTGGTCAGTTTGTCACATATTGTCTCTGCCGCTTTTTCCTCCTTAAGGGGAGGACTCCTCACACTCTTTTGCTCCACCGTGGGGCCCCTTACACAGGAGACAGTCCTCTATGAACTTCTGCAATGTGAGTCCTTCCCATGGGCTGACGTTCATCACAAACTGCTCCAGTGTGAGTACCATCCGTGGGGTGCAGTCCTTCAGAAACAGACTGCTTCAGTGTGGGTCCCCCTTGGGGTCACAGCCTCCTTCGGGCATCCACCTGCTCTGGTGTGGGGTCCTCCACAGGCTGCAGGTGGATATCTGCTCCACCATTAACCTCCATGGGCTGCAGGGGGACAGTCTGCCTCACCATGGTCTTCACCACGGGCTGCAGGGAAATCTCTGCTCTGGCACCTGCAGCACCTCCTCCCCCTCTTTCTTCACTGACCTTGGTGTCTGCAGGATTATTTCTTTCACGTACACTCACTCATTTCTTCACATATGATTGCTGTTGTGCAGCAGGTTTTCCTTCTATTAAATGTGTTATCTCAGAGGTGCTACCACCATCACTGATTGGCTCGGCCTTGGCCAGCAGCTAGTCTCTCTCGGAGCCGGGAAAGCGTCTAGCAGCTTCTCACAGGACCCACCCCTGTAGCCCCTCCCCTGTTATCAAAACCCCACCACAAAAACCCAATACAGGGTGTTACATGAATTTTTAATAAGACTGTTGTGGCATTTGTTTCTTGTTGTCTTTAAATGACGGTTTACAGGTAGTGTTCTCCTGGAGAAACATGCAGATGGGTTAAACATGGCACGTGCATCATACTTTCTGTGTATCCTTTCATACCTGGCTTCAGGTATGTAATGATTATTTCATAAAGGAAGTTAGAGACTTAACAGGTGCCAAAAATTTTGAAGGAAAAAAACCCCTCCCCGTTGAATATAAAGGATGAACATCATTACTTCAGGTAGTTTACTGAGGATGACAGGTAGCAGCAGGCAGTAGTGGCTGTATCTGCTTCAGAATATCTTTCACAATTGCAACACGCGGTCTTTCAGCTCAATGTGCTGCACATGTTATTAGTATGCTGTGGCTTATCTTAAAAATATCTCATTGGAAATGAGTATGTTCTAGTTTGGAGCAATTTGGAATAGAAGGAATAACCACAAGTAAATTTGTATTTTTTCATCAAGTATTTGTAGTAAAATTGTGGAGCTAATATGAAATATTGCTTGAAAACTTTAGTTACTCTGTAGTGATACTATAGAAAATAGTTTGCAAAATTTTGTATACTGTGGTAAGGATAAATTTATTTAATGTAAATATAGTAAAGAAAATTTCAAAACTCTCTCAGCGATATAAGTAGTTTTGAAAATTTGATTGGTATATGAACAGAAGTATGTTTGTTCCCAGTTCAACCGAACATTAAGATCACTGTGTTTAAGCAGGTACTAGTGTCTTTAACTCAAAAGAGTGCTGAATTTTTTTTTTATGGGTAAATAGAAGCACTAAAAATGAAAAAACAGTCATGTTTCTATGCTAGAGATTTTTCACTGATATTAAAGAATTTTGTGAAGGAGGAGACAGAAAAGCATTAGCTACAGCAGTGGAAGGCATGTGTATCAGAAGGATGTGTTGATACAGAAAACACACCTGTAGTCTCTGATTCCTTGCGACTGTGATGTGGTACACTGCTGTCCCTGCTCCAAAGGATTGTGTACTTCATTAAGGTTTTAAGAAAAATCAGAATGTTTTTTGTGGGACATTTTAGGAGTTTTTATTTATAAAATGAAATGTGAAATGTCTTCAAGTGGGAGTGAAAATTGAAGAATGTAGTTTTAAAAGCTTTTTACTGACAGCAGCAGTTTTGTAGAAAATGTTCCATTTCAAACATAGATGTTTTAAAAAATGAAAAGTTTTGTTTCATGCATTTTCCAGCTCTAACAAGAGTGAACTTAAACAAATGTAATTATTTCCGTTGAAAACACAGTTTATGTTTTCAAAATAATTCTGTTGTCAAAATGCTGACCAGTTTACTAGGCAGGTGCTGTATCAGCCACTGAGTGATGTGTTGCTAGTGTCAGTGCTGTATTCTGGGAAGTGGGGTGTGGGGACAAGGGACTTGCAACCCTTGGCAAAGCACTTCCATCATCTATGTGATCATCCATTTGTACTCTATATGGTAGGAGTATCTGAGGACATTTAGGCTCTTTGGATGTGTTGCTATATCAGATGGACCTGTGTTCACTTACTCGTATCATTGAGGTCCATGGATCTTTGGGATTTGAAACTAGCGTTCCTCATCAGAGTTTGTCATAAACCAGCTAGTGTTCTCTATAGGAACCGCATTCTCCTGACACTCTTGATTACTTGACTGTTTTTGACCAGGCTTTTTTACTGTACCTACATGCAGTTAGATGTCTATGGTTGCTGTTGCCAGTTGTGGGCTCCTCTGACTTCTTGGCAGCCTCTATTACTATTGGGAACTGTGAAGAATCTGTGGAAACCTTTTTGTTACCTAATGACTAAGATTCTTTTTTTAGGTCTTACATGGCCTGTACTGACTTCTTAATTCACTAGATTTGTTTGCCAATTGATATGAATGGTGGATTTTTCTCATTTGAATAACCAATTTCCATGGTTAAAAGTTCTACTTAGCTTGTAGATTGATGCTTTTTTTCCCACTTCATACTCTGAACTGGAAGATGCTTATGTGGGATCTTAAACTAATAATTTTTGTATGAATTTCATTTCTGAAAAATAAGTCAGATCTTTAAAAAACCTCAGATTTTTTCTAAGACTATAACACTAGTTAAAATGAGGAATGGATAAAGCATTGGGTTTTATTTAATTCTAAAAAGTTGTGCAGTAGGGTTTTTAATTGTGTTTCTGTGGTAGAGGTTTTTCCTATGAGGATCTTCAAGACTGGAATAGTTTCCCCTTGGAGAATAATTAAGTAAGCAAGCACTCTTTACATGTGGACAGTTGTGACTCTTAAGTTGTGAGTGATTTGGGGTGGAGGGACTGACCGCCGTTTCCAACCAAGAGTAAAGGGTCACCCAGTGGGTTTAATAGGAGACAGGTACAGAGAACACAAAAAGATCAGTGTTACTGCAGCAGGTGGTAGATTTATGAAACTCCTTGTCAAAAGAGATTGTAGATGCCAAAAGATGATACCGGTCCAAAGACAGACACAGACAAGTGTTTGAAGAGGTGCTCCATGGGAGGAAACCCCATGGTTTGAAAATAGAAGCTAGGAAATACTCAAGAGTGCTATTTATACTTCCCTGGTCTTACTCTTTCCTGAACATCTGCTTATGGCTGCTGTTGAAGAAGAGAATACCGAGCTAGGCAGTCTCTTTACCTGAGCTGGCAAGGTTATCCATATGTTCATAGTCTTCCAGTTTCCCAAGTGTTTCTACTAAACGGCCACAGAATCTCTCTTCCAGGATACTTCATGTACTGGAACTGGGAAACTTTATAAGGCTCTAGTTATGAAAGACTGACAAAATGTCATGTGTGGTGCATAAATGAGCCACTTTCATGAAGATTTTTGGGTTTCTGGGCTTTGGTTTTCCTCCTCTTAACAGCAGTGCAGTATCACAGTGTTAGCGGGATGCATTTACTGCTTCTCTGAAAACTCATTTTACAACTCAATTTATTCTGCGTCCTGTATTTAGACATCCATGTAATTAGTGTAACTGCTATGTGTTGTGTAAAGGAACTCAGGGGTCTCATGGGTTAGACACACAGTGCCTAACTCAAAGGCACTTTGCTTAGATTCGTTCACCTTTAGGCACTGAATTGACATATCTAAATTATCAAGCTGATTGCCCTAGGTTCCTTATTCATCAGTGGAGAGATCTTCCTGGGGATGGTATGAATCTTATACGGATGGGCAGAGTATCCTGCTGGAGCTGCCTAGGTAAGAGAAAAAAAACATTTTATTAACCCCTGATCTTAAGTTAGTGTCATCTGATCATTAAACTTTCACAATGTGCAAACCTGGAAAGTAGATGTTTAGTAATGGAGAGCTGTGGATAGGGTTGGGAAGAACTTGAGCTTCTCAGAAAGCTTTTAATTCCCCACTGAAACTGTCCTCAAAGGCAGAAACGTAAACAGCTGAAGAATCCACTTTGGGACAAGGCTGCATATGTTACAGAAAGGCTGGGTGAAGGTAAATACCCTTGCTGCTGTGTCTTGAGGTCAGTGGATATGAATCAATATTTAATTTATAAATACTGCAGTTTGTGTGTGCACTACACTGTTAAAATATATCTTTAAAGAAAAAATAATTTTTCCAGACTTTAGGAAGTCTCTTTTTCTGCAGATGTGCTATACACAAGCTTTGGAGTTACATCTGATATATTTTATGTGGGTTTTTTTTTTTTTTCCCACAGGTATGTTCAGGAGACTAATTGCCTTGTTCATGCAAAAATGATATGATCTTGCTTTCATTATGGAGCATAAAGGTTTTAAAATTGTGAATGCAAAGTCTCAGAAAATGATTTTTCAAGGGATTTAGTGAACATGCTGCACAATGGAAGACAAGATTGGACCATTAACATTTGCTCCTAGAGTATTTTTTGAGAACAGAATTTAAAGTGTGTCACGGAAGAATTTAAACTCTTTCTTGTGATGTAAAAAATACCTCAGCCATGTAAAGAAAAAGTTCATCAGGGAACTGTTCTGATTTTGATAGGAAACTCATATACCTTTGCTCTGTTCCCTGATTGTCAGTGAATGTTTGGTGAGAGACTGCTGTTGCCTGTTGCTTTATACTGGACGTTTGTACTGGCCCAGAATAAAAGTGTTGAGATGCTGTTGTAGGGTGGCAAAATGACTTGCTGTGAGCAGTAAGGACTAACTGTTCATTTTGATTTAATTACTTCACTATTAGCTTGACTCTGACATATTCCTAACCTCTTCATTGCAATATTGCCTTCTGCCCTGCCTAATCTTCCATCATCTTCATCAGCACTTTCTGCTGCTTTCTTACTTCCCCTTTGTCCTTCCTCCTGTCTCTGCTGCTCCTTCTAGGATGAACCTCCAAGCTGTGGCCTGCATTCTTTGCTTTAGTTGTGCTAAATGTTTCACAATTCCTTCCCTCATACTTTGTCTTTCTCCCTGGCACAGTGACCTCTTCCTGCCACCTGTCCAACTCTGACCTGGAATTGCTATATTACACTAAGCAAGATAGCTCATTTTTCCTTCTCTATGTATAAAATGAAAGCAATAATTAGTACTCTTTTAATCTTGTTTTTACAGTATTTTAAAATGGTCATCAGTTTGATTGCCTCTTAAGAGGTTGCCAACCTGCAAATTTAATGCTGATCTCATCTGACTACCATTATGGCAAGGCTTGTAGAGTTTTGTAGCGTTCTTATGACATCATAGCTGTGGTGTCTGTCTGAACTGTACACAATTTTTCTGAAAGAAGTCCAGTCTCTTCCACTGAAAGAATCCACAGTCTTGTGGGAGAGAAGGAAAGGAATGTTATGCTCTCTTAAGACCGAATGAGTTGTTAGTTGTACGGTCTTTTGAATTGAGAAGAAGTGTGGGAAGGGAGGTGCCCTAGGAGTGGGATATAGGACTTCTGGAATGAGGAAGGGTGGGAGAGGAGGTGATAAGGACTTGATTCATGTGCCTAAACATAATTAACCGGTACTGTTTAAAATGCTTTAGGGTATCCTGAAGGCCCCTACCTGCTGCTTCTGCCTCCAGATGAGATCCTGTTGGGCCATGGCTAGTCCATACCTGACAGCTCCACATGCATATTTTTAATAACTTTGAGCATCTCAGCTGGGGCTGTCACCTAGCTTTAGCCAGCAGAACTAAAACCTATGATTTCCTTTGACCAGGTACTTGAAACAAGCATAATGCCTCTGCACACAGAGGACTAATTGTTGATACAGAGCATTCATATATGGAATGAACTGTGTCACTTCTACCCTGACCTTTAAAGCCTCTGTATTGAAGTTTTTTTTTTTCCTTTTTAAATTTCTAAACTGTGAGCACTTCAAAACAGCAGCTGGTCAGGGCTCCAGAGGGGAAAATTCCAGCTCCAGCCATAGGAAAAAGCAATGTTTTTTCTCAGAACAATGCTTTAAAATATGAAAAGGAACTGTGAGTTACTAAACTGAAACGAACTGCACAGGGTATCAGTCCGTAGTAAAATAAGAGAGAAGGGGGAAAAATTTTTACTTAGGACTTAGGTTTACTGTATCTAAACTATTTTAAATGGTAAGCCAAATAATTCCAGTAATTAGTAGAATATGGCTCATAATGGGCATTGTACCTGGTTTTGGAAGTTTGTTAAGGGGAACCTAATTGTTCTCTGTTGATTTGGCATGACAAGTCTGATATTGTATGCAGGAGACAGGAAAAGTTACATATAGGAAATAAAGCAACTTTATAGAGAATAAAGATGAATGGGCTCTGGTGGAAGTAATTCTCTTCTGAGTGAAATGTTTCCTTTTCACTATGTAGTGATTCCCTCCCCTCTTAATTGTGACATGAATAGAATCCAAACTCTCAAACAAGGAAACTGGATAGTGGCACTATTGCCAGTAGTTCAGTCAGCCCATAGTAAAAGGAAGGTGACCAAATCCAACAGCATCCCCACTGGCTACTCAGCTAAATCAACTTGGCTTTTAAATCAGTGATTAGGATTCTGTGATTCTGGGGGTGGGGTGGGGGGAGAACAGCGTGGTGCTGTTATGAGTGTGTAACAGGATGTGGGATTGTAGGGGACTTCATGGTAATGTCAGGGCTTTTTTTTGAGCCATGTGAATCCTTTGTCTGAATGTAAATGAATTTTTTTCTAAGCTGTTCTTCAGTAAGTCATTTGAGCAGTTAGTACCAATGCAGAAGTGGGTGCCCTGAATTTTAGCAGTGTCTACTCTAAGTTCTTTACCTTGTGAGAAACATAGATGACTTCAGAAAATGATGCATTTTATCATAAGTTAGGAGAAATAAATCTTCCCTGCAGAGGTACCAGGGGAGTTGTCTCTGCTGACTACAGAGAGGGGAAACTAATTTGTCTAGTTTAAATTTGATCTCTGATTTTTAAATGGCTAAAAGATGATGTGAATCCTTCTGTAGGGTTTATAAAATGGGGCAAGATCTTTGACAGAAAGAAACTTCACAGAAATTGTGGGAATCACCAGGAAACTGTATACCTGGTACTAGATGGTTAAATCCCTAAAAGCTCATGAATCCAAAATACTTTTTAGATAGCCGTGGCTAAAGTAGTTTTCATTATAGCTTCTTTCACTCTGCTTGAGCAGTGCTCTCATCCCTGATTGTCTTCTGCAGGGCTGCTAGTGATTGTCTTTTTGTTAGCTTAATCATACTGTTCTTGACCAGAAACGTTTACTTATGAATATCAGATTTTTGAAGGGTTATAATGATTTCTGCTGCAAAATAGTGTTGTTGGAACCAAAATCCTCTTGATCATGTCCAGCTTTTGAACGACTTCTTTTTTTTAAAGAGGCTACTGAAGATTTTTATAAGCTGTTAGATCTGACATTTGAGAGGTTCTTCAGAGACTTTGACCAGCAGCTGAGACCTTTTACACCAGCAACTGTAGCTTTGTCTTAAAGATGTAGAAGAAAAGCTTAGGCCTTGTCCCCAGAATGAGCTTCATGTTTGTTTAGGCACTGGGGACTGTGGTTTTTATTGTGGGGTCGGGGCTGTGTGTCGTTAGGATATTGCGAGAGTTATTTTCTGTGCATGGTATTTTCTGTGCATGCATATTAACTATGCAAATTAATATGTGGAGATCAGAGCTGCATGGCAGCAAAACAAATATAGAAGGGATTGAAAGAAAGAAATGATATCACTGAGGATGCTGTGATAGATTTAGATGATGCTCATGAGGAGGGGTGTGTGTGAACTCTTGAACAGTGTATAGGAAGTCTGAATTGCAGTAGGATGTGCTAAACTAGGAAACTTTTCCTTTTAAAAATCATACCTATAAGGTTTAATTTGAATGAAAGTAGTTAACAGGGTTGGTCTAGCTCAACTGACTATAGAGTACCAAGGAGAAAGTAATGGCCTTTTCTTTCAGGATGGAGGTAGAAACTTGATGCTCTTTACCTCTGAAACAGTTCAGAAGTGTCATACAATCTGCTCAAGTATATTGTGTTTTGATGGAAAAGAGAAATGACTGTTGTTGACCTAGTGAAACATATAGAGCACATATACAGTCTTCTACAGTGAGCAGTGTTTAAACATCTCAAGATAGCTGTATATCCACAGACAGAGCTAACAGAATAACAGTAACACATTCATACTGACAACATTTGAGTAAACGTGGAAGTTTACCAAGGACATACTTGACTTTCTGTCAATTTTACGTGTATCTGGCTCATATTCATAATCGTGACAAATTTTAAATAAAGATCATTTCAAATTCAGTTCATGAAGATTCCAGTTTTCGTTAACCCTGCAGTTTCAAGTGTGGAAAAAAACCCAAGAATATGATGGTGACTTCTGGTTTTTCTGTCTAATATGTGAAGCAGAGGCTTTCCTGCCTGAAGAGCAAAGCTCAGCAATATCAAGGTATTGTGCTGCTAAGAAAAAAAAAAAGTGGCAGATTAGAGTACTGTCCACATCGAGCACCAACATAGTTCACTCAGACTTTTTTTTGTATATGCAGTTTGAGTACAGGACAATTTTATTCTTTTCTATGAATTTTTGTTGTGAATTGATTAAAACAGGTAGTTTTACATACCAGAGCAGCAGCAATATGTTTCAGTAGTATTTTCGTTTCATTCAATGTTGTGGTAAAGGTTTTTTGGCCTCCTGCATTTCATCTGAAAAGTGAAAACAACTTGGTTTCAGGATAGACTTAGAAACAAGTTCAAATGAGTCTAACAGGGGCTATAAATTATTACAATGGACTCTTTCTTCCAGTCCTATTGATAAACATGTGTTCTGTACTAGTTTTAGCTCTGCCTAGTGTTATGCTTGTTGAACCCTGGAGTTGCTGCATTGGCTCTCCAACCCTGGAAGAGCTAATGTCATGGCAAAGCCTGTTCAGACTTTTAGTTCAGAAGCATAATTTTATTTAGCTTGAAACTCACAGAGCAACACCAGTAGAGCCTATTTCCGTGGTTGAGGCAGGCTAGAAAGGCTTAAAAGATTTTTGTCTTTCATCTTCCCCTCACTCCAGGCACTTAAAGCTGCTACGGTTTGCCTAGCTCTCTTCCCTCCTTCTCTTAGGGTAGGCCTGATGTTCAAAGAGTTGTTAGCTAAGTGTTTTAGGGTGCTTGGCTATAGTTTCAGAGCTAATCTGTAACTTCTACTATTTATTCAGAGTCTCTGATGGCAGGAATGACAACTTCCACGCAGAAAGACTGAAAGATAAGACCAAGAGGAGATTTCAACAATACTTGCGTTGTATTGTTCCTTTTTCAGAGACAGCAATTGTTTTCACAGTATTTTGAAAACACTGCCATCATTGTCATGCTGATTAAGACTATTAAGAATGTGTGATTTTAATTATTTTTCATATCAGTATTGTTGCTAAACTTAAATGAGAATGGAAAACAAGTTTGGCTTTTTTTTTTCCTGCAGTGCTGGAGAAATGTTCCTGTTATCTCTCCCTGTTTTCAGTTTTAGAAGGATTGTGCTTCTTTGAGGTAGTTTGTTATGCTCTCCAGACAGTGTTGTGACAAAGTTTGTTTTCAATTAGATTCTGATTTGAGGGCACCAAATATAATCCTTTGAGAAACAGAATTTTCAGTAGGCAAAACCAATGAGAAAGCACTTTGTCCACTGACTCAAACTGACTTGCATTTGCTTTTGTTTATTTTGTTATGTTTCTCTTGAAATATGCATATATGTTTAAAATATTTGACATTATTCATGCTTACAAGATCAGGATAACTCCTTAATTGTCCCTACCAAGAATGTTCTTCTTCACTATGGTTTTTTGTATCAGAAAGAAAATAGATTAGGGAGGTACATGCACACACAAGTATCTATACAGTTAAGATTTTTATTTCCTAATAAATCTATAACTTAAGAGTAATGCATTACTGGTGCAGTGAGAGTTATGAAAAAGTAGCCTCTTACTGATAATGTTCTGAATATTAGAAATAGTTAAAAGTCTGTATGTAGATGTATGAAATCACATCTTCTGTACTGTAAAAAAGAAAGGCATAAAAAAGATACGTTTTCATATATCATCAAAGAGCTTGAGGAGTTTCTTTCAAGAGATTATGGCAGTGTCTTGAAAAAGATTGTAGCACATTGAAGTGGGACTTAAATAGGCCAGAGATTTCTGTTCATACAAAAAAATGTGTAACTACAGAGCTGAATAAACCTATTGCTGCTGCCTGGATTCTGCTGGCTTAGTTATAAACCCTCCACCTGTACTAGCTAGGTTCTGTAAGCTACCGAAATTCAAAGGGATGTATGTGTTCACCTTTTATTGCTTTTGCTAAGGATATTGTAACTGAAAAGATATCCTAACACAATGAATTATGCTACATCTGCAACACCATGCCTAAAGCAACTTCATTTTTGCATTAAGGAAACCACTGATTTTCAGTGTAAAGATGAAAATATTAAGATGGCTGAACAGCTTTCATTGAAACAAGTGAATTGTCACTGTACATTTTCCCCTTGCATGCTGGCAAGCTTTCTAAATTGGTATATGGACATTAAAAGAATCACTTAATAAAAATGCTGTGGAGATCTCTGGCAGATACTGCTAAACTGGCTTTCCCTGTTCTCCCTTGCCATGTATAAACTCTCCTTTTCTTTGCTTCTAATTTATTTAGATGCCATCTGCTTGTGTATTTAAAACGTAACATTTTCAGATTGAGGATCAGTTCTGTGAAGACTGCGTTTTCCTCTGCTTGCTCTGATTCTTACCAGTAACACGTCTAACAAAGCTGTCCTCATGAAGATATATATTCGTCATAGTGATAGCATGCTTCAGAAAGTGTATTAAGCTCAACCAACTCCCACTGTTCAACTAAAAAATATGTTCCTTGTCATATGCTATTCCTCACTGAAATTAAACTCTGGCAGTATTTTAGTTTAGAGAAATAAAGTTACTTTTTCTCCTGACGTGTTCAATTTTGGCATGGCTGAGTGTAGTTCTGCTCTTGTACATTACTGGACAGTTGAATCTAAAGTGGGTGGGAGGGAGAGGCAAGGGGAAAGATGCACAAAGATGTGCAGAAGAATTTAGAAATGTATTCTGGAGACTCTTGTTATAAATTTCTGCAGCAATTGCTGTCTGAGTGGCTTAGGTAAGTCTTTAGAAACTGTTTCAGAATAGCCCCAGAGTTTGTGGCTTTAACTGATCCCTCAGCTCTGCACCAATAAGGGACTTGTTAGTGAAGCTGATCATGGCGAGAGATCTCCTCTGTGTGTTTTACTCAGCAGGGGGTTTGGTCTATTCCTTTGAAAGTCATGATGTAAAAGCACAGGTATCTTAAACTTTAATTACACATGGCTATGTTTATGCTGCGACTCCTAAACTAAAACAGTAACAGAAGTCAGTGGTTGAATTCCACGTATGAAATTGTGTGAGAGATTTCCATAGTTGTTATAACACCTGAGTATTTTATAATCACTGCTGGCTGTTTGCATATAACACATTTTGCAAATGGAGAAGAACCACGATTCTGTTGTCCTATTTAGAGGCACAGCTGAAAGCCAAAAAGTGCTGAGAGGTGAAGGCAGGCAGATGTTTTGCTGATCAGACCTGTATAAAATGTTCACTTGTCAGATAAAATTTGAGTATGTATTGAAACAGAAGGCAGGCAGAACTTGCTTCCTTTCATAATTAAGTATTAATGATTCAGGTTCACGTGAGGGACATACGAGTAGCTACAATATTTCCTACTTCAGAATTGGTCTGAGACTTGTTCTTCTAAGGTGCTAATTCTCAGGTGAGCAAACATATAAAGCTTCACAAGACTGTCAGCCGTAACTTAGATATGTAGAAAAAATGGATTCTGTATCTTTTCACCGCTAATGTAAAATGATTTCCCAGGCATCTTTTCTTCATATTCTTGAAATGGTTTAAGTTTTGGTTCTGTCTTAAGGTAATCACCGACAACTGAATTTTTTGAAGCAGCATGTTGCTCAGTGACAAACAGGTGCATTAACAAGGCAGTTTTCTGCTGCATGCCATCTCTCCAGGTATTTCTGTAGAAACTGTACAACAATTTCCAAGTGATTAAAAGGATCTGAATTGTACAAGCTGTGATTGATAACAGAATGATATAATGTAGCTCTTAATAAAACCTTCCAAAGATAAAAATGCTGTCAGATGACACCAAAGGATATTCAGGAGTCGCTACAAGTCATTCAGAGTAACAATGAACAGGCAGCTTTCTGTAATTTATATTACATTTGGGGACAGCTGGATGAAAGTCCAACCCTAGAAGGATTCACTGTGTTTTATCTTTACCAGTTTATTTCTTAACAACAACAACAAAAAGACAAAAAGAATTAATACTTGCTGTTTGCAATCAAAATACTGTTGCTTTGTGGCAACTCTGATATTTGTGGATATGGAGCATAAAATGGTAAAATCCAAAGTCCTCAGCTGAAGGATAATTTAATGTTGCAATATTGAAATGGAGAAATAAAACAGTACAAGAAAATATAATGCAATCTTACACAATAAAAGGAAGTCTTCCTACCAGTAGTTGTGAAAGCCCCTAAAACATTACACTCTCTCCCTCTCCAACCATTTGTATGTACTCATAGACACATGCAAGTGTATAAACATATTATCCTGGCTGTATTTTATGTACATATGACTGTAATCCTATTAATTAAGGTTATATAAATACTTACCTGTAGACAAAATTCCAGTCAGGAGGTGCCACAGACTTTTATGGAGGTTCTCCTAGGCCATAGTTCTCACCTTTCTTCTGTCCCATGTAATGGGGCCAAGTCTGACCATGGAACCAAGAAGTGTTTGCAGCACAGGACAGGGAGTCTGGGAACAGGGAGCATCATTTCCCAAGTGCAAGATGAGTTTGGATCTGTGGATAATGAGAATTGGGGCAGTGTGCTTGCTTTCAGGCCCTTATCTGAGGGTCCCATGGGGAAGATAGATTCTCTTTACTGGTTGTGGGCTAGATGTCCCTTATTTCACAAGCCTCCTGACCTTTTTCTAGCTGCCCCCTCCAATTACAGATCCTCACTGCAGTACTCTCTCATCAGATCCAAGAAAGATGAGGCAAGCAGACTCTGTCATAAGACATTAACTTCAGTGGTGTAAAGTTATCTTCTTCCCTTTGTTTTTTGGGAGGTTATTCTAACTGCCTCTTTCCAGAGATCTGTTTTTCAGGCTGGTCCCATAGTTCAGCTGCACTGCTGAGAAGCAGTGAACTGTAATGTGGAGATGAGGACTTGGTGGCTGGGCTATGGGTGAAATCCAGAACTTAAGACAGCTCTGCTGCTGGTGTTCATGAAACTATAACCCCAGGAGGATTATAGTCACAGATGGCACAGCAAGGTAAATTTAAGTGTAATCCTAAGTAACTCTTAAGATTCATATATAAAAATTCTAACTTGTGTGGTATCTGTGTTATCAAGATAGAGGACCTCAGCATCAGAAAAACCCTGGTTGCTGCTGGTTAGCAAAATAAAGGTGGCAGAGGGTACTCACCTAGAGAGAAAGAACTGTCTCATACTCTATCACCATCAGCTTGTTTCCATTATTCAAGTAGCCTATAAGTAAAAGTTGACAGACACAGAAGCTGTAAAATTGTTTCACTTCAATAATCATATTTAGGAAGAGAGCTCCTACAGAGAGGTAATAAGACTAGAGATAATATAAATGTCTGTCTTCATATCAAAACTTTTGACTTGACAAGCAAGCTATTTTATATTTTGAAAGGTAATTCCATGCAGAAACAGTCTTCTGACAGAATATTCTTTGATCTGTAGGACTGGTGAGCTTCACTGAAACTCATTTTAACACCCCTAGCTAGGAATTTGCCTTCACTGCACATCTAGGAACAAGGCATTTTGACCTAAGGATTATGAGCAAGTCCACACAGTGCAGTGTTACTTTTTCTTTGTGTGAAGATGGAAAATTCCTGATAATATTGGTATTGGTTCATGGTATTAAAATTGAGAACCACTCATGTAGGTAAATTTAAAAGCTTTTTTGGATGTCTTTATCTACCTGTCATCACTTACACAGGATAGTGCTTTTCTTGTCTTCAAGTTGCTAAAACCTCATCTTTGATGAAGGCCTTTATAGAACTGGATTTAGCTAAACACCCACATGTGGATGGGTCTCTTCATTAAGACTAATAGTCTAGCACCATGTTTTCCCTTGAACTAAGTATGCTAGTGAAATGTATGTGCTATAGAATGGTAGCGAGTTTTGGTTTGCTGGCATGTTCCCTCAATATGCAAGTTTCTAATTTTTTTTGTTAATAGCTCCTTGTCTTCTGCTCTGATTGAGATGTTGCATTGTGCATTCAGCTTGGGCACATTTCTTTCTTGTCTCGTGACTGACAGTTTTCTAGAGGTGTATGTGGAGTACCCCAGTAAAGGAATGGCATCTTTTTCATCCTCTCACAAATCTGTTACAGGGGGGATATTCTCAAATTATTAGAGTGTGCTGCATTTCTTTCAGCATGAATTGGTTGTGGTTTTGGTATTGTGTATATTACAAAGTTGTACCTCTTAAGATTCTTTCATTCCGTAGGAGAGAGAGTGAAAATCAAATGGCAGATGCACGCATTGGGTTTTATCTTAAAATAATGTTAGATCCTCACATTTCTACTTATGCTGACCACTGAATTTTACTTCAAAATCTCATCTTGATATTTTCTCTTCTTTGCCTTCCTGAGTGGGATTGACTGTATAGACTGGTTGCTGAGTGTCATAATTATAGGGCTAATTGTCTCTGTCATCCTTTTCTGGTCTTTCTGAGTGTGCCATTTCAGGATGGTAACCACCTCTGAGTCAAGCTGATTTCTCATTTGTTTGTGCTGCTTTTCCATGGTGTACTATGGTTTTCAGACTCGATTAACAGGAAGCTGAAGCCGAATCCCATACTTGATTGTTTAAAACTATCATCTGAGATTTACTTCAGACTTAAAATTTATATGTAATCAAAATGTAATAAGGTGTTGATGGGTTTTAGCAGCATAGTAAGATTTGTGTTCTTTAAAAATAATTTTTCTTTATAGTTCAAATGGAGAGGAAAAAGGATTTTCTTTTTTATCCTTCCTTTGTTTATCTCACCTGAAGTCCCACCTTATGACATTTGAGATTATGGACCTGGATATTTTCCTGAGTGTTTGGTTTGCCGGGTAGACTGAAGAGTTGACTCTGTGGATAATACTAGCTTCTCTACGTTGCTGTGTTAAGTTCTGCATCCCTGCCAACGTGTTTACGAAGGCAGTATAGTTGTAGAACTCAACAGCGTATAAATAACCTTTTCTTTACCTTCTCTGCTCACAGTGTTATTTTTACATCCACTGGAGCCATTCTAACATTGAACCCAGCTCTCCATCTTTAAACCTGAATGTGCAGCTCCTTTCTATTACCACAATCTTTGCTTGACATCTTCCTTTCATGTTTTTATGCATTATGATAAACAGTGAGATTGGGAATCCCAGGTGCTGGTAGACTAGAAATTCAGCACGTGTTTGGAGAGCTGCCAGGAGCTGGGATGAGGTACAGATTTGAGAATCAATATGGACTGCCTGACTTGACTTGTGGACTACCAGCTGATTGTCCTTGGCCCTCAGTATGTGTGATTTATGTCTTAAATGGGATTGCACCAAAACATACACTTTGAAAAGATGATTTCTGACATGAAGGTAATGTTCTGTTTGCTAGATTTTAGAAAGGTGATGTCCTATTTAAGCCTTTGAATTATTCTAAATCTGATTTAGTTTTCAGTTATGAGATTTTATTGAATTGGATGAGACTTTATGCATGTCCTTTATGTTTCTTTTAAATCTTTATGTAGTTAACAAAAGTTAATTTCTTTTCTTCTCATATTTGCTATCCAAAGCAAAAATGTTGTACAATTTCAGAAGATGAGATTGGGGAGCACTTTATATTCTGTATTTACGTAGTCACAGATCTTTTTAAAGCAGAGTTCTGAACAACTGGATTGCTGAATGTACAATTAAAGTATAGCATATGATCAGTGCACATGGGTTTGTGCTTAAATTTTCCATTACTGTGCACTAAAACTGAGCAAAACCATAACATACTGAGATCAGAGTATTTTAGATTTTTTTTTTTACGCTCATCACCATTGATTAATGTACCATGACTACTAATAGCACATTTGTGTATTGTGGATTGCCTCAACTAGGCTGTAATCCCATCAGCTGTCATAAATCAAACATAGCTAGGCACGATCAGAATTTGCATGGAGGCTGTCTGGTTGGTAAAACTGTCTTTTAATTCAGGCAGTGATGTTCTGCTTCTGACCAAATCAATTCTTGTTGTGCAATAGGATGAAATAAACCCAAAGAAATCTTTCACCATCTCATGCCTCAAAATTGTCACACATTTTGGGAGGTATAAATATGGATACTTGCATTTGGTGAAATTCCAGCAGACTGTAAATTGTGTTTGTATATAAATGAATCTTCAACATCTAAAACCATGCTAATCCAAAATAGCTTCAAAATAATGAGTGAAGTGATTAAGTTAACATTGAAGTGCTGTAAAATCTGTCATCGCTCACTGTTACCCAACCTAAATTGTATACTTCACATAGAATAGAATTTGTACTCTTCTCTTCAATGAAATTGTATTGTTGGATGCATAGAATTTATTCTGTATATTGTCTATTGAATATATATAGTACAGAATATGAAATGAAAGTCTTATGTTGTACTAAAAATGTCAGAATAAATTACATCCCATATATATTTTAATATGGTGATGGGTAAGGCTAGAAGAATGTCTTTGTGATCAGAAATATTTGACATTATGAAGTGTGATGACTATGAGGTTGTAGGTTTTATAAGTTTTTACAGCTTGCAAATTTGATTTATCAAAAGATTAACAGTGTTGCTAAAGTGATTTTCTGAAATGGGTAACATTAGAGTGTAGAATGATGACTGAATACATTAAAAACATTCCCGCTGAATAACAATTGGAAAAATGTTCTTGTATTTTATGGTTTAAAATAATGCTATTAATTTTTGTTTTTCAAATAGCAATAGACATTTTTGGAAGAAAGGCAGTTTTAAGATGCATCCAGTGGGTCTTTCTAGGCCTATTAACTGGCATACCCTTGATGGACATAGAAAATAGCTATTTTTTTTTTTCCAATAAGAACATCATAGAAAAGAAAGAGTTGTGCAGCACTGTATGTTCAAATGAATAATTTGCCAATGGAGGTTTCAATTCAGGAGCTATTTCAACAAGTTATGTGTTTGAATTTAAGTACGTGATTATTTTTACTGACTCAGACCTAACATGTTAAGTACCTCATTGCCCTGAACTTTTAAATATGTAGCTGGGAGATGCCAACAGGTGATTTCTGTCTGCAGTGATATTAAAAGTACAGAATGTTTGGTAGCTAACAGATCTCAATTACAAAGTGCTTACAGAAGAAAAGTTTAAAATTAGTGTAATAAAATATAGATGAAGAAGTTGAAATAGATGCAACACATTTATTTTCTTGCAAGAGACTTCATTTTTGAACAAACGGGTTTGACTGCGCTGAGGTTTATAATTCTTAAGAATGGATAAAACCATAGATGGTAAGTAATGGTTTGCAATTGACTATAGGAAGCTTTCATGGTAAAAATATGACTGGTATTTGTGACGGGTTTTCCAATTGCTTTTTTCTGACACCTGATTGCAGAAGAAACAATTTTTCAGGTTTCCTTCAATAGTCTATAGGAAAGAAGAATTTTGTAGAATATTTCAGTTAATAGAAGGTGCTTCAGACAGAGTTTACTTTCACCTGTATTTGATGGAATTTCTGATATGGATTTTTAGTCCTAGATTTTCAGTTCGAAGTAATCCTTTCCTCTAAAATTGTTAGCTGACTCCTGGTTTGTGTGTTGTTGCATACATTACAAGTAAACTGTAAATTATATTAAGTGCCATTTGCAGTTCATAAAAAGGCAATATACTAATTGATGTGTCATACTGTTAGAAATCTGTGGCTAGTAATGTTCTTGCTGGTTCATGGTTGGGGTCACCATCTCAACTAACACCTGCCTGAGGAATCGCTGTCTCTTTTGGACAGCACTTTGATGTAGCCTGGCTCTGTACAACACTCTCTCCATCCGAATTTTCTCAACCTGGAAATAAAAATATTAGTAGCAAGAGTAACAGACCAGTAAGCCTTTCCATCACCACTTGAATTTCCTTGAAATTACTGGCTTAAGGACCAATTCTTAGGTTACTCAAATATAGGTTGAAGTTAAATAAAAAAAAACAGTTTGCTTTCCAGATTGAGAACAACTCTTCACTTGAGGTTTTGAATCCATGGTCTCTTTTTGAGCCTGCAAGTCTGGCAAATTTTCCTTGTTGGGTCCTCTCAGACTTTATTTTGGAGTGTGATTATACCATACATTGGCTTCAGGATAAATCTGGCTTATGAAGCTATTCTACCTATTACTGCTTGTTCCTGCTTCCCCCGCACATGGACCATTAAAACTATTTATTGAATACTGCTGTAAATCAGCTTGTTGAAATGACATAGGTTAAAATAAGCTGTCAGGAAAGATTCTCTTGGACATTTGTATTTTTTTTAAAGATAAGCTTAAATGTTCACTTTTTTAAAAATGCCTGAAGAAAAAAACCACCTTTCAGCAAATAATTAACCTCCCCCAATATGTTACATGTTAATATGAGGCAATATCTCATGAAAGAGTGTCCAGAATCACTTACACAAAATACAGAAGCAATGGACTGAAGTCAGCATTTCTATAAATCAGACTTATAAACATTGTGCTGTTCTTTGTCAGCTCCTTTTCTAAGAGTCAGATTTTTTCCTATTTTTTTCACTTTCTGCCAACAAATGGATATTTTCTTAGATTTCAAATGTTTTTCTATGCACGCTTACCATTTCTGTGGAAAAGCATAAGTAGTTGAAAATTCTGTTTCCCTTTGCAAGTGAACTTTGAGTGAAAGGAGTCAACACTTTTCACTGTGTCTGGGATAATTTTAATGTAGCTGGAGAAGTAAAGGGACAGATTGTTATTGTTGCTAGAAAATTGTTAATCAGCTGAGCAATGTTCTTCCTGTGTGTTTTTTCTCTCTGTAAGATCTTTCTTCAAGCTCATGTTGACAAGATAGCAGTGAAAAAGGTTGTTGAGAAGGATATGGCTGTATTCCCTTGAAGAACTAGTATAGTCCCCGGTACACTGACATCAAAAGATAGTATATGCCAAGTAAATGATGTAAACAGAGAGAGAATCATTTGCCATTGACTTTTTAGTAGCTGAGAAAGCAAATTGTCTTTTCTATCATGTTGTGGAGAATTTATGCTATTTTGTTAAATGATTTCTAGGATAGAATAAAAGCATCTGAAGGAAATAATCACAGAGAAAACCCCAAGGGATAATCTTCAGGTACAGCAAGATAATTAGAACTTTAGCTATACAGGCTGTTTGAAGTATGATTCCATGCCCAGTGGAGTCAATGGAAAAAACCTAAAATGGTTTCCACAGACATTGCTTCAAAGCTTTAAGCTGGCAGAAGCAGCAAGTCAAATTTCTTTCAACTGTTCTGTGAGAAAAAAGCTACACTATGCTTCCATCAAACAATTTTATAAAATCAGAATTTTTTCGCAAGCTCTAATCCATCTCTTAACGCTGGGTTCAGGACCAAAGGATGTTGTCTGACCTTTGCTTTTTAATTCTGTGGCTAGAAACACTCTTTATTGCACAGAAACACTACACAAATCCCTAGAAAGAAGCTGTCTATTTCTGTATGATTACTGATTGTTTCTTCCTGTGTCAGACAAGAGAACAAGATTCTCAAGACAGCAGAGTCTCAGTGCGATAGCTGAATATATATCCTTCTATGAGAGCAGATCCACCCTCTGATAGGAGGCTCTGGTGTGTGGGCCTCCTAAACTGGTCGTATTGTTCCTGTGAAGTAGGTCTAACCGTGCCTTTGTGTTTTAGATGTGCTGCTGGGCATTACAAAAATGAGGTGCCTTGTGGGCTACCGAGAGAAAGGCTAATATTGTGCTTCTAAATATTGCTAGAGGTAGAATTGCGGGACATGGGGAGACCATGTGGCACATGGCAAAAAGTCTCTTCATGTTTCACTGAATGCCAGTTCACTGCAAATCTGACTCCAGCTTTAAGTTTGTAGATGGTCGCTGTGAATTTGAATTCCCTTCTGGACTGGAGAAGTGACTAAGGATTTTGGCATGGATGATGGAATACATACATAAATCTGTCTGCAGGACAGACCTTTTGCTGATTGGGTGCCGCTGGCAAGTTGAGTGCGCCAAACAGGCAAGAGTCTTCTCATTGCTTGAAGGGAAGGAAGCTGAATTTTGCACCTGGGTTTCTGTAGGAGACTGTCAGTAAGGCTTCCCTTGGTTTCAAATAGATTGGCATCACTACCTTTTCTTTCACAACAGCACCTGCATGTTTTGACTGCAGATTGATCTGAGGACGAGAATGACATCACTGTATATCAGCGTGATTGCTGGGTAACCTTTTGTGTCCCGTGAATGGTGGGAGACAAAGCCAATGTCATGTGTACATTGCTGCTGCTGTTGCTAGTTTAGCCCACTCAGTAGTGAATCGACATTTCTAGAAGTAGATTCTTTGGTCAAAGGTTGTGTTATCTGAGGAAATGCTGAGCAAGTGAATGCTTCCTCGTGGATATCACTTCACTCTGAACACCAAGAAGCATGTTCCTTTCAGTTCAGTGTCCTTTCAGAAGACAACCAAAGGAATTGAGAAAGGCAAGCAGTGTCATCTCAAGGATGGGGGACAATGTTTTTTCTTCATGTTAATGGTGGGAAATGTCAAGTACTGGAAACATTTTTTAGTGGTATTTCTGTCTGCTTTCTATGTGTCCATCTACAGTGTATATGTGGTTTATGTATGTTGGTTAATCTGTGGGTCAGACTGTTGAGACTCAAAGCTGTTACTTTTTATACTGTGTGTTAAAGGGCTGAGAATATCTTCAGTTACCTCTTCTTGGCACATATGTGATGTTGGCATCCTTCGAATAAGTGACTGAGAAGCGAGCACAAGTGAACGTACATAGCCATATGTCTCTGAGTACCGCTAGGTTTGTTTTTTTTATTCCAAAAGTTGAGATTTCTTCTAAAACGCTGTTGAGCAGCAGCCCAAGAAAGATAACTGATACACCTGCAATAAATAGACTTATTTTCACAGTGGTAGAAATTAACTTCTTGTGGGACCAACCTAAACAGGAGAAAATGGAGGGATTGTTAGGGCCAGGTTGAGAGAATGCTTGACATGGTTGGGGACACAGCCTGGAAAGGGACCTCCTGTGTCTGAGTCCTGTGCTGAGTCCTGTTTTTGACTGTGAGCTATATCAGCAACTTCTGATATTCCTGCCAGAAAATACTGTGGATTCCAAATTTCTTGACAGAAGTGAACCTTTTTGAGTCTGAATTCTAGTTGCAGTGGCTGATAGGATTCTTCATGTCTAGTTTCTCAATGTTCATTTTGGCCTTGAATGTTTAATTTTACACTACTTTTTGGAAGAAAATAAACATTACTTTTAAAGCATACTATATAAAGCATTGTATATGCAATTTTGTATTTTCTTCTACAGTAAATGTATCCTGATTTGTTAAAGGAATGAATGAGCTGTCTATGAACAAATAGCTCTTTACTACTTGGACTCAATAGCTATCATTGGTCTGTAAGGAGTTGACAGGATGGAAAATGTGGAAGTAGGAGAGATTGAACCTAGACCTTATATGGTAGTTCATTGGTTTGAGGTGAAACCTTTTGACTTTGTGCCATGCCTTAGGCATGGAGCAGAAAGGAGAAACAAGTCAAGAGAACAAGGGCTCTTGCTAGTCAAGGGAGAGTCTGACAATTCAGGCATGACATGGTAACCTATTTCCTCCTAGGGGCTTTAGCTACTTAAAAACATTAAAGACAAAACCAGATGTCCTGTTTTGGACACTTAAATTAGATGTCACGACTCAGGTTCAGAAGTATCAATAACTGTATCAGTCATGTTGTTGCTATTTTGTGGGATACTAGAATGCTGATTTAAGTGTGTATTCTCTAGCTACTGTATTATTTCTCCTATTTAAGGCTATGTCAGTTCCACATCTTTCCCAAATTCTCTCGGTTTCTTTCTTCTTCATGTAATGATAGAGGCCATAGCCAGCTTTACTACAGGCGGTTCTTTCCCAGAGCTGGGTCTTAGAAAATCCACACTGTGGTTGGGGAGGCAGATTCTTTTGTAAAACCTGGTGCTTTCAGTTCTCATCAAGGCCAGAACCTTGCAGGTATTGTGAAGAGGAAGAGAGTCAAATGAATAAAAGCTTCCATTTACAGTAGATTATGTGAGACTTTGTAAGAGATGTAAACCCTCTTGCTTCAGCACATAATACAGCTACTGACTGACAGGGATGGAAGGGCGGAAGGGATAAAGAGGCTAACAAATGAAAAAAAGGGAGAATCTTGTGCAGTGTGTGTTTTACAACTGTTCATTCTCAGTGGTGCTGCTCACTGAAGCATTTGGGTGAAGCAAAATGCAAGGTCATCGGAGGGGATGAGGGATTGCATTTTCTATTTCTGGGTGCAAAGTCAGCTTAAGATATTCATTAGGTTACTGATGTACCCTCTTCTAGTCAGGATTAAGGTCAGTTCATCCCAAACTCATTATCATCCCAAAGAGTCTTACTCCTACCTTAGCTGGTGTCAGTAAAAAGACGGTGCCTTTTGTGTGTACCTGCCTGTAAAATAAGATTAACATGTTTCAGTCAGTGTCAGACTATGAGTATGGAATGGTTCCTGTTCCAGTGAAAGGAGTCTTATGCCTCGAGGCAAATAACTTGTTGAGGGTTCACACATTGTCACTCCGGGAAGCAACACTGGATGCCACCTCACACGTTAGCACTTCCAAAGCAGGACATGGCAAGGTGATGGGTGGAGATACTAGATTTCTTCCTGCCTGGGTTGAAGTCCACAAATAAGAGTTGTTTTGGCAGAAGATGGTGAAATCAGAGAAAAGATTGGAATGTGAGGGATTCTAATGATAAATCTGGGTTATAGGAAGAAGAACGCATCTTGTTATTCAGGCTCTTTTCTGGTGAAGGGTCAAGGAACCCTAGGATATAGGGCATGTTTTCCTCAGCTGGAAAAACTACTGGTTTACTAACTAAACCATACAGCGTGGGAGAAACTTCTAAAGCTTGTTGAAGTGCAAAGTAGATGTATGTCATCTTTCTTCTCTTCTTTAAATCATTATTATACTTTTTCTTAACTGTACAAACTGGTGTTTGGATTTAGCAAATGAGTGTGTTAGTTTCGCTTTAACTTGATTTAAAGCTGATAAAAAAAGCCAAAACCTGGCTAACATGAATAAATAAGCTCCTTATTGCTTGTAATGGTCCTTAAAAATGGGGTGCTTAAGTACCCTATCAATAAAGTACCTAGCGCCCAAATTCAAGGGCATAAAAAAAGCTGCTTCTCCCCTTAAATGGCATTGAATAGTTTTTGATTCATTGGTTTGGGAGAAGTGTCCTCTAGTGACCAATGATAATGAGGGACCTTGTGGTCAGTAATGTGTGTGTTATGGGAATGTCTGCACAGTGGAGCATACAGAGTTATTCTCTGTGATTTCTGAGAGATACATGCCAAGCATAAGTGAAATATAATACAAATGTGTACACATAGGAGAGGGGGAAAGAGCAAGACGAAGGAAGATCTGCACCTGCAGTGCCAGAACAGAAGCAGAACTCTTACAGTCTTTCAGGCCCTAGGGACCCAATTGCATCAGGTAACATTTTCTAGGCCTGTTTTGCAGAGAAAACAACTATTTGGGTTGGGTTTTTTTTTTAAACTATAAATGGAATCTTTTTTCTTTGGCTTACAGATTATTGTTGTTGACAAAGTACTCACGAGTTCCCTCCAGGTTGGTGCTCTAAGTTGAAAGCCACTGGCAACTTTACTTGTTAGGCGATGAAACTGTTTAAGAAAAAATAAAGAAGAAAGGAAGGGAGAGAGGAAAAAATGGAGGGTTTCCTAGGGGGTTGTTTTAAAATGCTATCTCCATACTTTGCACTTGCTGAGAAATTAGGACTTAAGGTATCCTCAGTTCCCTATGGCTACTTGCTGTCAGTGTCTGTTTTGGCAGCCTCTGAGCAAACACCGTGGAACTGCTTTGATTCTGTTTCTTCTCCCCTCCTTCCCACCTGTTGCTTCACTCTGGATCAATGAGGTGTGCCAGCCTCCTCGTGCTGGGAGTGAGATCAAGCAGAGGCTCCTCAGCAAATGCTGCTGGAGTCTGAGGCCCCTGTAATTGGCATTATCTGCAGTGTCCCTGGTAGCAGCTGAGGATCAATGCCAACAAAGCAGGGAGCAGCACTCAGAGCCTTTGCACTGGTCTGAACAGGTTCCTGAGAAAAGAAGCTGCATCCTGCAAGTTTCTTGCAATCTTCTTGTAAGGCATTAAGAGCATTAGTGTTCTTTGAGGCTGATACTTTTCAGGAATCAGTCTTTAGGGTTAAAGCTATGTAACCAGCATGTATTTTTTCCTAGTGTATACCACACTAGGACTAATGTCAGCTAAAGGCAAAAAAAAAAAAAAAAAAAAAAATATATATATAGAAAAGGCTGGTGTGTATACACAAACTGAACACAGTTTTCTTTCATTTTTTTAATAATTAAGCCATTTTCTAACAAAGCCATGAGCAGAACAGCAGCCAGGTGTGAGCCAATTCAAGGATTCTGTCTTTCCCAGGAACAGTGACAGGTATGGGTGACCAGAGAATATGAGAGATGTGACCCTTCCTTCACTAGCTGCATGCTCATAGTTTAGAAGTGTGATTAGGAAATTCTTTTAACACATTAGTTTAAAGGTTTTATTTAATTCTGCCTGCCATTTTTGCAGAAAACCTGCTTTGGAGAGTGAAGGTTCCAGTCCTGTTTGTATGAGTTTAGAAAGCTAGTCGATAAGCTAACTATTTAGGGTCTATAAAGCTATGTTACTTCAACACAGCTCTCCAAATTTGGCTGTACCTTTCAGCAGTGAAGGCTGATTTTTTTTTTTTTCCTCTGTTTTAACATTTAGTCCTGAACTTTTTTGCACACTGGTCAAAACCAGCAACATCCTTTTTATTCCCCCGGTTTCAGGAGAAAAGGAAATTAGCAACAAAGAAAAGTGTATTTCACAACATTAAAGTGATTCAAATAAGAATTATTCTGAGAGATGGAATTTAAAATTAAAAATTACTTCTCTCTCCCTTCTTTCTAGTATCCCCTATTGTTATCAAAAACTGGTTTGACTTTGAGAGTACAAAATGTATTATTGAGGGGGCTCTTCCCAGAGGGTTTTTTAAAAGGAAAAATAAAACTGTAGATGAGTTAACACAGAACTGCAGTTCGTCAGGTCCTGCAAGGGACACTGCTACATGTGACACTCATTGAAAGTGGTAGGAGATTGATTTAAAACAGATAAAAGAAAATACTTTTTTACAGTCACTAGTGAAGTACAGAA
This sequence comes from Bucorvus abyssinicus, assembly GCA_009769605.1. NCBI lineage: Eukaryota > Metazoa > Chordata > Aves > Bucerotiformes > Bucorvidae > Bucorvus > Bucorvus abyssinicus. The sequence continues at coordinate 39,780,240 of CM020025.1, forward strand.
GAGAGTTTTTGATTAGTTTGATGCAATAAGAGATCAGAAGGAAGTTACAACGTTTTTAGCAGTTTCTGAAATGGATACTGTAGTTACTACAAATTTAATTTTTAATATTTTCCCGGTACACTAGTATCTTCTAACACTGGCTTTGCTGGTTCCTGGAGGTTCAAATGGCACTTTTTGTGTTTGTTCACCTCTGACTGTTCCTCTGCTTGATATACTTGTGTAATAAAAAGGAAATGAACAGCTCCTCTAGTTTCCAAAACTGCCATGCTAAAATAAATCAAAAGAATAATTTGGGAAACTCATCAAACTGTAATTAGGATTAGTTTTACTGAAGACTGTGTTGTGGTGGTTACTAGGCAAAAGATAGAACATAATTAATGACAGCCACTTCAAGTCACCTCGTATTATATGCCTTTTAACTGTTGATTTATTGATGCAAAATTACAGTGAGATGACAGTGCCTGCCAGTTCAGCATATTTGGGTGAGCCATTCAATCACCTCCAACATATTTCCTGTGTGGGCCAGCAGACACAGCTCTGCATCAAGTGGCTTTGCTGCCAAGGGAAGATAGATGTTGCTTGGAACTGTGAAGGCGAATGCTGTTTCAAGTACATGCTAAGTTGGTGTTTTTCCTGAGCACTCTTCATCAGCACTAGCTTTGTTCATGTACCTGTACAGAACCTTGGCATAAAGAGCCAAGGAAAATCACATTGCAACAGGACCACTCTTCCAGAGACATTATATTGCAAGGAAGAAGGAAAATCAGTGGTCCTGCTTCAACCAAAAGATCACACAGACTCCTGCAAATTCAGAGGTCTACTGAAAAGTAGACCTCAGCAGAATATGAAGTCTAGGAAGTGGCAAGTAATTATATTTTTATGTTAACATCAGTGTGTAACCTGCAACCTAAAATCTGATTGCAGGAAGAGGGAGGGATAGAAAATTATCAGACCTGCAGGAAACCAATTGTAGAAACGAATCTAGTCACCTTCAATTGCAGATGACTACTTAATAGTCCTTTATTTCAGAAGAAACCACAAAATACTTCCCAACTGCTTGCAGCATACTTAAAACCTTTAGTACAAAAGGTAAAACCTCTAACATTGCAAAGAAAGCAGGGGAGACCAAGAGGTCTAAATCTTCATTTTACCTGGAAATGCGTTAAACATGATTTCCCATATGAGCCTGTTAAGGTGATCATAGCTCATTGAATAGACTGGATCAGAAAAAATACTATTGACCTGTGCCAGTGTGACCTAGGGGAGAGTCCCTGGCATGTCAGCATGATGCATTAACAGGGCAGCGAAGAGATGCAACTGCTGATGCTGCATAAGAAAGGCTGCTAAAACTGTTACATGGGCAATTCCTTTGGGTCTATGATTACATACACTCACAGGAGTTTTGAAGATTGATGACACCACTACTTTTGTTTCTTGTGGAGTCAAGGTTTAGTTCTCTCTTCAGTTTTCTCTTTAGACCCTTCCAGCATCCAAACACAATAAATTGCAAATACACCTAAGGTTGTGAAAAGCAGTGGTCTGACATAAGCAAAAAGGGAATAAAGGGTTTTGATCAGGAGGGAAGCATCATTAAAGTACTAGAAGAGGAGAGGAGTTAATGAATGACATGAGCTGGAAGCAATATGCTGGAATTGAGAGTTATGGGTTTTCTGCAGGCCAAGTGAAGAAGTCGTTACAGGGATTCATGTGCCTGGAGACGTGCACTCTTAACTGAGATTTCAGCGGTACTGTTATGATCAGATTGTATCCTGATACAAGTCAAGACAGTTCTCTGACTCTCAAAAAACACTTCAAGAGTTGGAATCTCTGGGAATGACAGTCTTTGCCACTGTTAGAGGAGCTGGTACTGCATAGACTAATTAGCAAAATTCTGTGATAACTTTTGACATCATGAGGGTTCATAGCCTTTCTTCATTAGTTGATAGAATATATTTCTATAATCCATGTGTTTCTGTGTATTATAGATTACATACAATTAATTCATTGTGTTTGGACATTTGCTTTCAAATGAAGCTAACCCATACATTTATTACACAAAATAATATGAAATTATGAGGGAATGTTTGTGGAAAAAAGTGAGTATCTAGGACATTAAATACCAAGTTGGATGATTGTGCTCTTCTGGATCTTAAAGTGATGTTTGGGATTATTCATCTTTTGTCTGATGCTTCTAAAGTTTTCCATTGGTTACTTCAAGTGCTGAAGTTTGAAAGGGCAGGTTATAATCTTGTTCTTCAACACTCTGCCAAGCTTATTACTTTAGGCACTGAAATTTGTGTTGTCACTGCAATACTGAATATTCACTTGTAAATGAAATAGCAGTTCCTTGTGTGGCATATAAGCTGTGACAAGAGACAGAAGTGCCTTTTGATAAATACGCGTTTCATTTTTTCTTGCTGGCAGGGTAGCTGGTATTCTTGAAGCCTCTAATAATTTGTCTCTGTGGATGACTATCTGTGGTCATCTCTGTAATACCTGCAAGCTGACATCAAGGTTGAACTTCCAGGCAGAGCAGACAGCAAGGAATGTACTGAGATCATGTATGGTAATGCAAAGTGCAGTACCTTTCCAGTCGTCTTTGAAGAAGGATGCATTGTACTTCTTTTAAACAGCTATTGAAGCTTTGAAGAAGAAGAAATTGGGATTGGAATATCCATAAAGAGCTAGTCACAGCTGTGGATTTTTATTCCAGATAGCCAGAGGACGTTCATCACCTTTGAAGGTATTAAACAAAACCAGCCTTGCTTGTTTTAGGTCTATTTGAAATGCAAGCGGGGGGGGGGGGCGGGAAATCAATGTTTGCTAAATGAGAGAGAACAAAATTGGTTTTAGGAGTAAAATGTCTTCTTAAGAAGTATCAAAATAATAGCATGAAAAAACAAAACAAACTGTCTTTTTGTAGAAATACTCTAATGTGCTTTTCATCAAGTAAAGCCATGAGATAAGGAGAGGGTTCCTCTAGTGATATAATTGTCATTGTTTAATTTAAACTAGTAGTTTTTTAATGCCTGCACCAAAAAAGAATTCCCCAGTTCTCCTTTGTTTTACTTCATCCTCTTCTGCATCTCTGATTTGCGTTCTCAGATGTCAGTGAAGTGCTAGGCTTTGATCTTTCCACATAATCATTTGCTTTAAGCAAGTCCTTAGTCCTTTTGCATCTGATTTACGTTTGAACCACCACTGTTATACATTGTTCCAGCACTGAAAAGGGACCAGGGACCACGTTAAACACTGTTTCATTCAGGCTGGTTTACAGTTTGTCTTTTAGAAGGAGAAGGTGATGCCTTCAGTGTGAAGGAGAGCTTGGTTCATAGACTTCAGTGTGTATCTTGCATAATTTCAGTGCAGACGATTTGATGACTTGGGGTGCTGGCTTACTAAGTTTACTACAGAACTGTGATGGTCCTCTGCATGGTTTCTTTAAGGTTTTTAAGAGCACTTCCATGGTGCACGTTGGATTATCTGTGTAGTCTGAACTGTGTTGATGGGAGCCAAAACAGAGACTTTCTAGATTCAAGAACTATTAGATCGTGATCCCATCAGTGGTTCTTTTGTGCCTTTCGTTATACTGAAGATCTAGCAGGTTATTCCCTTTCTTCTAATAGCCTTTGCAATACTTAGCTTGTGCAAGTTATTCTTACATTTTCTGGAAAGATAAGCCTGTATGCTCTTTCATGGTCTTCATCAAATATTACTGATGCAGCAAAATCTTTAATTGGATTCTTTTTCTTGCAAGTGGAATGATCAGAAATTATTTTTCTGTAAATAATAATGAAGCAAGATGGCACGGAAAAAATATGATTCTGGAAGAGAAAAGTTGTCATAAAAGAAACACTTTAAAATGAAAACTATATTATTTTAATGTAAATTATTCATAGGTTATCAAGTTATATGAGGTTTGTGAACCTAACTTTGTTATGGTTCTTTAATATAACTTTAATATAACTTTAATGTTTAAATCTATGATGCAAGGAATGAAATTCTACTCGGGGAAACCATTCTAATTTCTGTATAATTGGAAAAGTTTATGTATTCAGTGGGCTAGTAGTGCTGAGAACAGACATTTTTCTCCATGACTATGTAATACCACAGTATAACATGGGGCGTAGACAAGATTGTGCCAGAACAGGTAGTGCTCTTTTAGGAGAAGAACGTGCTGCATTTGTCTTTCTCTCTTTCTTGTTGCCAATAAAAGGGCCGATGAGGAAGCTTCTCAGCTTTTGTTACTTGGTAGGTGCAATTGGTTGTGCTGTATTTCTGTCTGCTTTCTGTTCACTTTAGTTAAATTTCTTTTTCACGGCTTCTTTTGCTAGTTCAGCTTATTTAACGGTTGTTTTTTCTTTCAATGTCTTTGATGCTCATGCGGTCATTGAATTATCTTTGTCACTTTACTGTATATAGTTTGCTCTCAAATACAACTTCACCATTTAAAGCTGTTCCTTCAGTAATCCTCAAGCTACAGTTCTCTCAAGGTTTTAGTCGTTTCCAGAGTTCTTGAGAACTACTTTGCAGCCCTTCTGGTTCTTCAAAAAGGCAGAGTGCATGAACATCTAAAGTGTTGACATCTCTGGTTAATAACCAAACAGTTGCTGAAGTGAGTTATTTCAATACCTTATGAACCTTCAGCTCCTTCAACTCTTTATACTCGAGCAGTGGAAAAGATGGGCTTTTTTTTTTGGTCTTGTTCTATGCATTAAAGATATGCAAAACCTTATTGGAATGAGTCTGAGGGTTTGCAAATATGTCCTAGCAAGGTGTGTTCAAATAAGTGTAATTAAATCATGTAGACAGGATTAAGTCTGTATTCTCTTTCTGGGTTTGTTTGCTCCCTCTTTTCTTCATCCCCTCAAAATGTTTCTCCTCTTTGTATTCATGATTCCTTCAGCAACATTTCCTCAGCTTCTAGGCCCTTACTTACTGGCCGTCTCAGACAAGTTTTTAATTTCTTGGACTATTTTCTCCATTTGTCTGTGTTTCTCATCTATTTCAACGATGTCTCTCAAGCTTTCTGGCAATACTTTCCAGCGTTTCCCACTGCCTTTCTTGGTACTCTGAGGCAGGATCTTTCAATTCCATCAGCACTGAATCTGTTTCTTCAGAAGTAATGCAGTCTTTTTATAGCTCAAGCACGTGCTTTTCTTGTATTCCAAGCTACCCTCTTAGCTCTTTGGTCACCACACTGAAATGTGCGAATCGCAAAATATCTGGAGAAGAAGTAGGAATATAGCCTCTTTGTAGTTCTTATGGTTGTTCAGTACAGAAAAAATTGGTTTCATTTGGACATGACAAGAGTGCCATGCTTACTCAAGAGTAGCATTATGAGTAAAACACACACACCTTGATATTTTACAGCAAATATATTAGCAAAAATGTGCAAAATGCTGTCATTTGAAAAAACTGATTTAAATTACGTTTTAAAGTTTATATCAGATTTTAAGCACAAGGACTTCTCTTTTGAACTCAAATTGTAAGTTGCAGCAGATTTTTGGGGGCCTGACTGATCTGTGCTTTTTTGTGCTAATTTAAATTTGAGGTAATATTCAAACAATTTACTGTTTTGCTGAAGTCTTAAAGAATGACGGATTACTAAATTGGAAAGGTAGTTTGCTAAAACCCGTAAAAGAAGAACGTTGAAGTGTTCTATCAGTTTTGGGCAGTTATAGCTACAGATATCAGCAATGGATGGTACATCAACAGAATTGTTGTTTTACAACTCCAAATTTAGGTAATTTTACATTACAGATCATTAGATGTTGGTGCTATTGCTTTATTTGTTATAATAGTCTGGTTCCTGGGTCTTTATGATCCTGCCTGGCTTGACCTCCCTTCAAGACCTTTTCTTTGTCAAGAGCTGATCAATACTGTCTTCACATGCCTGGTGTCAGTTCCCCAAATGGGAATGCTGGGTTGGGAAACTGTGATAGAAGAGAAAGGCCATGAGAGGAGGACCATGCTCACAGATTACTGTGAAAGCATACACTGAAGTCTCTTACGTGGGGTGGACTTCCTGTGGATCAGGTCTCAGCCCTAGGAAAATGAGGTTGGTAAAGAGTACAGAGAAGAGTGAAGAAAAGAGACTCTGACTCTACCTGTAGCCTTCAGCTGGGAGACACATAGCCTCCAGCATTCATTCACCGAAATATGCCTCAGAAGCAGCATCTTGCCTATAGGTTTAGATGTAAAAGTATCTGTTGTATGTATCACAGAAAATTCGGGATGGCCTGTCTGCACAGACGTGTCTAGAACTACTTCTTCTGACCAGAACACAGACTTAGACTGAGTCCTACCTGTAATAATTTTGTCTGGGAAGCAGAACCATTTACAGCTAAAATTCCGACTCTCTTTTTCTTCTGCAGTGGGGGATCAGTTGCTGCAAGCCCACTGCTATCCCAAAGTGGTGTGTTAGCATTACTGATCTCAGTTAGCAGTCAGTAATGAGCTGCATACATTTTATTATATTTAGATCTTTGTACAATGCAGGTAAAGATCGATACAGAATGTTAGCTCCAGTGGAGGTCACATTACAAATTGGAAAATGCAAATGAATTACCAAAGGGAAGGGGAAATGTTTTTATCCCGTCATTGAAGTAAGAAGCTGCTTACTATCCAGTTTAGTATGGAAGATAATTTCTAGTCTAACAAACAGATATTTGCATATCTAAGGAATTGAACAAGCACTATTAAGAAAAATGGACAGACGGTGTCTTGAAAATGGAGGAAACAGAACTATTTAGGTTGAAAGATTAAGTCTGTTTCAATCCCAGGAACATTTCAAAGAACAAATTAGTAAAAGCATATTGTGGTTTAACCAAAGGACATGCAGGAACATGAAGGTCTAAGAGGCAGTGGAGGAGTGCACATGGAAGTTCTCTGTGAGAAGTTAATATATCTTGCAGATGAATTCTCAGACCAGAACTTCTGAATAATTTTTTGTTGATAGGTAAGGCATGAAACATAAGGTGTGCACAAGGAATGGAGCCGTGATTGCCCGCTTGTCCATGTCAGTTCAGCATGGATCTAAGTGTGGAACAGTGTAAATATTTTAAGCATTGTTTTGTGCATTTGATGGTAACTGCTGTAAGCATTTGTTAAAGCATTGTCTGTTTTGAAAGTTATTGATAAAATTTGTTACTGATTTTTGACCTTAATTTGGCTTAACTGTGATTTAAGGGACCTAACAAAGTGTATTTTATACAAAAGTGTAGCAATACCATATCCTAGGGCATTTGTGTTTCATAAAAATACCCAGGAAGTACTAATAGTGTTGCTGTCATCATCCCGCTTGTCAGTGCAGTCACTCCATTGGTAGAAGGAAGAGATTTAATCCATCAACTTTGCAGTATGTTTTCCCCCCAACTGAACAGAACTGTTGCTTCTCCAGGCTGTCATTGTGTGTGCAGCTCTGCATATTCTCTGAGCTCTGCTTAATTTTCTGTCTCGGGTTTCTTTTCTGGTGGGATATTGGATTATCAGTCTTACTCACTGTATGAGAGATCTGTGTCATATTGGTTCTGGACTGGATGATTCCTGTGGTTTGTCAGACTCTGCTTTTCCTTCTTTCTGAGTCTCCTGGCAGTCTATTGTTGAAGTACTTGTCCCAGGTCTGTCACAAACTCTTCTGTTCTCAGCGCCTGTTAGTTCCTTGCCAAACTTCAGTAGTACAGTTCAGTTTGTATCAGTCACTAGCCTCCCTTTAGTGTGTTGCCTTTCTTTTGTAACTTCAGATGAAAAACATTTTTTTCTAGAGTTTAATTTTTACATGGTTTGCAGTGTTCTTCCATTTTTGTAGCACATATTTGTGTTTGAGTTCTGCTCTCTGAGTTAATTGAAACTATTAAACACTTCAAGTATATCTGAAACCACAACTGTCAGGGAAAAAAAGGGTACTTTCTATTTACTGTCTTCATCTTTACTGGTACCTATTGATTCCAGGTGCAGAACGAAGCACCATTTCCATCTCTTCCCGTTGTTCTCCATGCTTATAGAGATTTTTTGGTTTTGGTGGAGGTTTCAGCTACTCTACTTTTCCATGCTGCTTATTTCATTTAATTCCTTTCCCCCTGCCCCCTACTGATAAGCGTTAGGGGTTCAGGAATAACTCTGGGCCCAAGGTGCTCTTTATTCAGAGACATGTTAGTGCCTGTCTCTGCCTACCAGGTTGTGGGCTGAGCGCAGCCTGTTGCTCAACCTTCCTGTGCCAGGGCAGCAAAGCTTCTTAGAGATTTAGGTCCTGCTGCACTTCATTGTGTGAAATCTGGAGTGACTGTCTGGGGAAGGATGATTTTTTCCTGTCACAGTCTTGCACTCTTGCTCTTTAACTGTGATTTTTCACCTGTGATAAGTAACTTCACAGCACATTGCTGGCAGCCTGTGCCCATGCTGATCCAGATCAGAATGAAGGATTAAATTCACTTTGTTAAATCTTTCCAGGGTATCTAAATGCACCAGGAAGTTCAGCTTTGACTTTCTCATTTTAGTCCCACTGGTCCGTTGAGGTGTTCCAGTGAGCATCTTGTAAGGGTGAATATGGATTCTGTGACAAGCCTTAGTTTGAGCGAGGAGGAGAGAGTGTGGGTTTGCATGAGAATAGAATGAGTCCTCTGTTATTAATGTTTCTTTAGAATTCAGGATGATTTTTTTTTTTAATGTCACAGTTATTGATTCTTGGTGTATTAAATAAACTGATGACTACATGACTATTTTGGCTATTAAGATAGTAAAAATTTATTCTGGTCTAATATTATACAAAGAATTTGCATAAGAATGTAAGATAAACTTTATTTTAGGGCTTAAGATAAACTGCAAGACCTAAAAACAATCTCTCAGCAGCTATCCAGGACAGTACACTTGTATTTCTTTGTCTTATTCTGGAGGAGAGGAGAAGATAAATAGATACAGTCCCCACAAAAACATTGCCTTTAGATGTAGCGCATATGATTAGCTATATTGTAATTTTATCTTCAGGTAGAATGTTTTGATACATATTTTTGAGATACTGGTAATGTGAAATACCTGCCTGGCTTCCTCAAATTCTTATTTCTACTTTCACTGCTAAACTATGCCCATCACCTGTGAATACAATCTCACTTGAAAGCAAACATAAAAAAGGTAAATCTCAGCGTATAGTCAGTTGTACTAATGGAAACATTCATGTCTTTATTACTTTGATGCAAATCAGTTTTACGTAGGCCAGATAAAAAGATTTATTTTACCTCATTGTTATAGTTCTTAAGTAGTATGGATTTCTGGAGGTTTCTGTGCACCTGCACCTTGGTTTTGTGGTGCAGGGAAAGAATATGTCAGCAGCACTTATAATTTTATTTACAACAGTGTCCATACTGGAAGCGCTCTGTAATCAGTGGCTTGTTGTTTTCAGCCGTAGAATCCTCATGCTCTATTAACTGTGGTGGTAGGAAAATGGCTGTTGGCAATTTTCCCTCGTGTCAGTGCTCTTAGTATTTACATTAGAAAGAGTATGTATGAAGACAATAAAAGTCTTTCTTGTTTTTTACTAACTCTAGATCTTTCGGTGTTGAGATTTGGAATGTATTTTCTCTGTTCATCTATTGTGTATGTACTGTAAGGGGTGCACATACAGGACTAGCCTGTAACTTGGAGTAACAAAAATGAGCTGATTTCAGATTGTGTCTTGGTTTGTTCTGTGTAACTCTTTGTTCTACTGTATGTCTAAGAAGAGTTTAGAATACCTACATTAGGTTGAAGGCTGGGAAAAAAGATTTATATTTATAAAGAAACTTTGTGGAAAAAAATTTTTTTTCCTTGCTTGTTATGGTGCAGCAATTCATAATGAGCTGTCCAGGTATTATTTAAAAGAAAGGCATTGTTCATATAGAGATCGATACTACCAAGATGATACATAATTCAGCCTCAATGGATGATTGCATTAATTTTTCATTTTAACATTGAATCATTTGATATACTTCAGAATAAGAAAGCATTGATCTGTAGAATGGGGTTAGGAAAATTGAAAGCAATGGAATAATATGCATGTCAAATAAAACCAACAGGTTTCTATTTTATTTTCTTAAACTATAAACTAGCCATCATCCACTGTCAAGGCTCAGTTGCTTAAAAAACTAGCAAAATTTTTATTTCTATGTTACTGCTTATTCTCCCTCCCTAATCCTCCCCAGCTTTCTCTCCCATATTTTTTTTCCTTCTTGGATCCTTTAGTATTCACATTGCATTAAACATCTGCTATTTGTATCAAATACTCTGGAAATCCATCCATTGTTTATGTCAGTTAATGTTAAGTAATACTTTGTACAGCAATAAGAAGCAATAAAAAACCCAGCAATAAAGTGCTGTGTGTCAGTGATTTCTCCTCAGGGTCTGCAACAAGCCATTTGATTTGACTGAAATAATGGCAAACAGTTTTAGACCTTTGCATTAACTCTGCAGGCTAACGTCCATGTGGGTTGGTACGTGTCGTGTACAGAAGGATATTGGTAGCGCAGTCCCAGAGATAAAAACAGCTGTGTGCCAGAATAAGCATTTGGGTAAACAGAGGTGTTAGTCAAAGATTTCCCATGGGGCTGCCATCCAGGTTGGTAGTGACTTCTGTGTGTTCGAATACTTTGTATGTAGTGAAAGAAGGTAGAATAATACTATTAAGTTGTAGTTTAAATAAAAGTAATAGTTAAAAGAAGGCTGATTTAGGGCACCCAGATCCTAAGTGCCAAAAGTGAGATATTGAGATGGTTTTGTTTTCAGGAAACAAGCATTTAGTATTTTCTGAAAATCAGGCATTTCAGTGTCTCAAGGTGAACACTCAAATCCATTAGTTGTGTTTTGTTCTGCTGTTGCAGTCCATTGGAGACATTCCTGTTGGCTTCAGAGAGCCTTCACCAAGCCCTGGATGTTTGGAGGGTTTTTTGGGGTTTTTTTCCCCACCCAGTAACCTTTTAAGGAGATGAAAATATATACAAGGAAAACCTGGTTTTCCAGCACAGATATCCCTGTCATGTACTAAGCAAGCACTGCAGAAAAGAAAGTTTTTTAGTAGCCAATTTAGATATTTCTCATAAGTAGTTATCAGTAGTTCTTTTATCAGTAGAAAATGTGGATGTTCTTTATAATAACTACTGTTTGACTTCATGTTTTTTAACCAGAGCTGTCACTTTTTGTAGTTGTCTGGTTTCTTTGAATCTGTGTGAATCATTAAATGGTATTCTGTTACAGGAAAGCATCTTCTACTTATTCTTAGTAAAAGAAATACCTTTGATTAAGGAGTCTAAGTGGCAAAATAGTAGTAAATAGTTTTAGTAAATAGTTCTCTTTTTTTTGTACAGCAACATTCATTTAGGAAATTGCAGAAGATCTTTAGAGACATTTAATAAAGCTATTGATTACATTATGCAGCATTAGGAAAGGGCGAAACCATACTTTGGGTTTTCATTTGTCAAGACTAAAATAAACTGGTATTAGTCCATGCTTTCTTTTAATTTGTTGAAATTGTTGTCAAAAAAGTTAAATACCTGGTAGCAAGAAATCTACACCTGAAATCTTGAAGGAAGCCTCTCTGAGGAGATGAATGAAAATAATATTGTGAGGCATGTAGATAAATTCAGATTGTTTTTATAGTGTCATTTTTCTAATAAAAATAGGGATTATAAGGGAAAAATATGGCGTTCATGGAATAAATAGTTTATCTCTCTGTGCCTTCTGGTTTTATTAAGGAAAATATATGTGTAAAGGTGCTTGACAGAAAATTCTTGATTCTCAGTGTATGTTCTCATTACAATTTGCAGTCTTTCAGGGCTCTCAGGCTTATTTGGGAGGCTTATACATGATAACAAAACTTGCCTGAGAAATTGTTCACACACGTAGTTAGTTTTTCTTTGTTTTTTTCTTAGTAGTTGCTTTTTATCTTCCACATTGAGTATTAGAAATGTAATACTATTGTAAGTTGTGCAGGATCTAGCCCTCGGTTACATTTCAACCATCAGCTAAACCAGATAAAATTGCAATACATAATACTAGTAAATGTGTTTATGCACGTGGAAGTCTGTCTGTCTTTCTGCATTTGTGTTTGTTATACCAGTATCCCCATCAGACTTCAAACTGAGGTGGTTAAACATAGTGGAATCACAGTAGTGAAAAAGGTACTTTGATGTTTGTAAAAGAGGACAATGATAAAGGAGGGAGTAGGATCCCAAATTCAGGGTGCTTTGCATGAGAGAGTTGGATCTTGTTTCACACTTAATTCTACTCAGTTCTAACCCCGCTCTTATTTAAAGCAAGAGTGATGTTCCCAGTTGTGTGGTTTGGGGAATTTACTGGGTTTTAATAGTTCCTAGAAAATACAATAACTGAGTGGGGGGAAAAGGAAAAATGGTATAATTTGTTCAAACTGCACAGACACTAAGTTCATAGATGAAAAAACATCAAATGTCGATTTGCTTTGTGACCAACTTAGGTGTTAAATTGCTAATTTCTATTTTGCACCATGATGATATTTGCTAATAATGTCAGACAATTATATTTTGAAGTAAGCTTATGTAGTTTTGATGCCTTAATTAAACATTTGGAAATAATATGTCATTGAGCTATGTACAGTTTTTGTACTTGAAGTGTTTTTCATGAGATTCTCATAGAAAGAGATTTTTAAAATGTCTAAATGCTATCCTTGTATTCAAATAATTGTACCAGTGTAGTTATGTTAGTGTGAAGTTCCAAAACATTTTTGTCCTGATGGCTTTTTTGGTGATGTTTCTTAGCTGTATAGTTTTTGCTTCTTGGTCATGAATTTAGTCTCTGTGAAGGCCAAGAGGTGGAAACCCTCTATTATTCCAGCAGTATACAGGACTCGCTGCACTGCTGTATCGGGAAATCTCAAGTAACAGTTTTATGATGTATGAGGATATTATTCTCTGCAAGCAATAACATGCATTTCTATTTCTCCAGCAATATCCACGTAATCAAACATTCACAAGTATTTTACAAAGAATTAAATTAAATAGTGTGCAGAGTGACTGGAAGCAGCATCCACACAAGCTGTTATATATTCAGTAGTTCACATTTTGCAGTTAGTGCAGAACACTTTTGAGCAGTAATATGTGTGAATGATATTACTATCAAAACATGCATCATCATCCTTCCTTTTGTCCTTGCTCCTTAAAAATTACACTAAAACTTTAACAGATGTTGCCTCCAAGAGCACAGGGTACCATCCTCTGTGCTCTAATGGTGTGATAAACAGAAGGAAATACAGATTCTCATATTGAGACTTGAACATTAAACATTCCTCTGAAATCAAATGTTTATGACTCCCCAGAGAAAGATATAGATTATTGTATCTTTTACCACAAAATTAGACATATTTGGAATTTTATTTAAAGGTAGTAGAAATTTGTGGAGCAATCAAGGCTCCATGAAGAATTTAATTTCTAAACTAACGCTAAGAGTTGAACATTCAGAGTTAAGACATGGACAATGAAAAGTAAAAGATTTCTCATTTTGTGATAATAATTCTCTTCAGAGTCCATTCTGTCAGTCACTGGAGATTACAAAAGTCTCTTCTTTGGCATTAAAGTGCAGTGCATCAACCCCTGCACTAGGAAGAGGTAGGAGTGTGTTCATATGCTGTAGTACACTTCTTAATTCATTCAGCATTATTGGTATGCTCACGTCACCTGCAAGGATTAGCATTCTGGAAACCAACAGGGTTATCTATTATATTTTGTTTTGTCTATTCAGAAAAGCCCTTTAAGCATTAGCCAATGCGTGAGAGGAGTTTGCAGGCTTGCAGAGCAGTGGGGCTGTGTTGGATGAAAGTGATTTAGAATATCCCTCTGCGGTTGTCTACCTGCAAGGCAGTTAGCTGTCCATCAGATTGGAAGGTTTTATTGGTATGTCAGTGCTATAAAGTATCTGTCTAAACCAGCAGACCAAGACCAATGACACAAATAGTGAAAGACAGTCTATAATTAGCCTGTAAACGTGTTTAGTATGAGACCTCACCCTAGTTTCCCAGTTCCATGGAGTTTTTCCAGTTTATTACTGGCTGACACTGACAAAAACTGTCCATTATGACTAGCAAGAAGGACCAAAAATTACAAATGAACCCAAAGGCGAGAAAGGAAACAAAAGGATCTGTTAAAAGTAGGATACTGATTACACTTTCATGCTAGTTCTATTTCAGTGTCGCTTTGTTTATTGGAGGGGGATTGCTGAAAACCTAATTGGGGTAAATAAGAACAGAGTCTCTGTATTCTTCTGAAGATGCTTTTTGGAGGAAAGTTCAATAGCTGTAGGAGAAGTTACAGCTTTCTTTACAGAGTTGAAAATGGGAGAAATTCCTGTTTAATGTTAATGAAGATTTGCCATTAAATTCAGTGATTTCACCCTGTAGCCTTTGTGTCCTTTTTTTTCATTCTTATCCGTTCTTTGTATAGCAGACAGGAGTTTTTTATTTTGCATGTAATTTATGACATATTGCAGTTATTCTGAAGAATTAGGACAGTTTGAACTTCAACTGAAGAAGAAAAGGAAAGCATGTAATTTTGAATTTACTTGCATATCTAATCTTGAAGACCATGTTCTGGATCTTTGCTTTATTTTCTTTAATTAAGCTCTTGTTCTAGTGTCTGTCTTTATATAAAATATTTGTTATTTACCATTTCTAGTGCTTCTCTGTTTGCAATTTGGATATTTTCAGTTTGCTTGTATTTGGAAGTATCTGCTAGACTCTCTCTGTGCTTCCACTAGAAGGCTGGTATTTTTATGCTTCTTGCAGCAGGCCCTTTTTGGGAGTGCTGGAAGATATCCAAGTTCTCCATTCCTGATATTTCAGTGGTGACTTCCTGTGAATCCTGAACTAGAGCTCCTGCTATCAAGTTGTTCTAAAAGCCAGTTCCACGTCACGTATCCACAAGCCAAAACAAACTTGGGAGTAGTGTTAGTGCTGTGATATAATTTGATGTATTATTTAGAATTAGCAGGTCAGAATTTTTCTTCTGCAGGTTAGGACATCAACCCAGAGACCTTTTATCCCACCCATTGCGAAGTACCACATAGATATACTTGTGTTAACTACAAATGAACTGGCTTTGGAACTGGAAGCAATACAGCCAAATGAGAGGAGTGTGGCAGCCAGGCTAGTTAATTAAGAAGCCAAGCAAATTAGTTTGACTGGAGGGAGCTACCATGCTGAGTGACAGTGTAGCTTCCAAAATTCTGGCTAATTTGTACACAGGTTGCACTGGGCTTCTTGTAGACCTACAAGTTGTTTCTGGGCTCTTTCAGATGCTTTTGCCATGAAGCAGCATTGTGTATTGGCTTATTCCTTATGTCAATTTACTGTAATTTTAGATTTATTTCCAGACTGATAGTCAATTTTAGTTCCTTCTCAGTTTTCTGCAGTCAGATTTTTCTAACAACAGGAATAGACATTGTAATACTGTCTTGTTCGACTTCATGCCACTGAAAGAAATTCCGCACCACTTTTTTCTTCCTGATGAAGGACCTTCCCATCTTCCAAATATTTTGTCACTTACTGAATACAAAACTGAAGTCATTCCTGAAACTGTGTATGGCACCATCATTCCACCGTGTGGGTCTGCGAGGTGGCTGTCAGCAGTCCTGTTCTCAGAGAGTGCGTGCTAGCAGTATACTTGAAAGACACCATGTATTGTAAGAACTGGTGATTCTGAACAACTTGCTTTCTTTCTGGTTGTTAAGAAACAATATTTCTTCAGTGCTCCCGTTAATGTCAGTCCTTACATACAGTTTGATGTATAAGATGTTCATAAAGGAGTCACTTTAATGAAAAGATAAAAAATACTCATGGTAAAAGTCTGTGTTACTACATCGATATGGTAGTAAACATGAGAAGCAGTATCAAACCCAGAAATAAATTACAAGGTATTGTAAATAAGCTGGATTCCGAATAGAAGACTTCAATTAGAAATACTAAGTACTATGTTACAGCAATAACATGGTAATCATGTGAAGAGATAGTGGCGTAAGATAAAAAATTGAATGTTTTATTAATGTTTCCTGAATAACATTACTAGAGAGCTGAAATTAAGGGGTTTTTTTGCATATGTTATTTAAAATTCTTTTAATGATCATGTATGGCCTTACTTACAGTAACTCTTAAGCATAGTAGCTCCCACAAGGAGTTAACATATATTTTTTCTATTTCTAGATCTGTTAGCTGTGCCTAAGCATCCATATGCTGCTATGGAGAACTGGGGACTGAGTGTTTTTGTGGAGCAAAGGATACTGCTAGATCCAAGCATTTCTTCTATATCATACCTACTGGATGTCACCATGGTCATTGTACATGAGCTATGTCATCAGGTATTAAAGGTGTTCAGATATTTGATATTAATGTCCGAAACCATGCATTCCTTTTCAAAACTGAAAATGGATTTGTGTGGCTCACGTAGACAGTTGCAACTTCTAACTGGAGTCCAAATAACACAGAGATTAGTAAGACAAATCACTACAATGCAGAAACAGAGAAGACTCAAAATGGCGATAGAAAATCACTGAATTGCAGAATTGTTTTGGTTGGAAGAGACCTTTAAGATCACCAAGTCCAATTGTTAACCCAGCACTGCCAGGTCACCACTAAGCCATGTCCCTCAGCACCACATCTATATGTCTTTTAAATACCTCCAAGGATGGGAACTCCACCACTGCCCTGGGCAGACTGTTCTAATGCTTTGCAGCCCTTTTTGTAAAGAAATTTTTCCTAATAATCAGCCTAAATCCCCACTGGTGCAACTTGAGACCATTTCCTTTCATCCTATTGCTTGTAGCTTGGGAAAACAGACTGACCCCCACCTTGCTGCAACCTCCTTTCAGGTAGTTGTAAAGAGAGATAAGGTATTCTCTCTGGCTCCTTTTCTCCAGGCTAAACAACTCCAGTTACCTGAGCTGATTCTCACAGGACTTGTGCCCTAGACCCTTCACTGGTTTTGGAGCCCTTCATTGAACATGCTCCAGCACCTCAATGTCTTTCTTGTAGTGAGAGGCCCAAAACTGGAGACGTTATTCAAGGTGTGGCCTCACCAGTGCTGAGTACAGGGGGACAATCACTTCCCTACTCCCACTGGCCACACTATTTCTAATACAAGCCAGGATGCTGTTGGCCTTCTTGGCCACCTGGGCACACTGCTGGCTCATATTCAGCTGGCTGTCGACCAGCACCCCCAGGTCCTTTTCTGCTGTGCAGCTTTCCAGCCACTGTTCCCCAAGCCTATAGCATTGTGTGGGGTTGTTGTGACCCAAGTGCAGGACCCATCACTTGGCCTTGTTGAACCTCATACAAATGACCTCAGCCCATTGATCTAGCCTGTCTATTGGAAGCAATGAAGAACTTCCCTATCTTCTGTATGGTTATATTCTGTATATTTGTGTCTCTGTGTCTTGTTGGTGTGTAAACATCTTGATAACTGTAGAAAATTATTCATTGCAGAACTATAACAGTTTCATGCTCTGTTTCATGTTCATGTCAGAAAATGTTTTGGCTGAAATCAATCTAGTAGTCATCTTCTGTCACATATACACATACTTCCATTTTCTTTCTCTTTGCATTTTTTTTTTAATTTGGTATTGACCCTCTGTTCACTAATGGTGCATAATTGAGTCTTCATGTGTACAGAAACTTCTGTGTCAATATAAGACTTTGTAACAAACCCATACTACAATTTATTTTTTATTTTTTCCATCTTCTTATCTCAAACTAAATACATTACGAGTGTTTAGTAATACAGAGCTGAATGCAAATGTTATTGAAGGAATTTGCTACAGGGGCAGGAAACCCTTTCTTGCACTCGGAAGAGGCATAATCATAGCCTTCAGGTTAAAATGAATGAAATCCTACTGTGTAATCAGCATGGCTTACATCTGTGACTTTACACAGTATTCCTTAAAAGGCAATGCAAATTCTTAACATCTTCTGCAAATAACAAGTATCATATAAAAGGGAGCCTTTGTAATGGAGTTCTGGTAGGTGAACCTGGAAATAATAACGTTTGGTTCATATTCATGTTTCACATTAAATCTGTCGATGGATATGAAGTCCTCAACTACAACATGAAATTTTTATTGAAAGTTATTGCTGGTTTGTTCTCAATATGATAATCTGATTTTGTTATATGTTCTTTATTGTGCAGTACAATAGAATAACACATTGTTCAGCTAGAAAAAATTACAGTGACTTAGGAATCAGATGTGGAAAACACATATTAGGTATCAAACCCCGGCTCCTGTTAGTATTAGATTTGTTCGTGTGGTGCATTTTGTAGTGCCAGGTTCGGTGCTCCCGATTACAGGGTTATGCTGCTTCCCTTAAAACCTTTTGATTACATTTAATGGTCAATAACTTCCTTTTTCTGAAGTCATTCCATTACTTCCAGTTATTCTTTGCACTGCTTCAATAATTTCCTCTGCTTCCAAAGCAATTTGTTCTTCAGATGCAGGCAATTATCACATCAGTAACTTGCCAAGTTTGTTTATTTGATTCTCATTGAAACCAAAGCCTTTTTACATTGTTCTGGGAATGTCAGAGGATCATGAAGTTGGTGAAAACTATATTTTAATTTATTTTAGGGTAGCAGTGCAGTCATAGAGTGCTTTTAAGTGACCTTAAAGTTGCCAATGAGAAAATTTACTTGGTGTCTGTATTGATATTACTTTCAGTGCTGTTCGGTTATTTGAAAGTATCTTCCTCCACTCATGTTGCTGCTGTTTCTGTTTTAGTACCATGCAGGTCAGGTTCTTGCTCCACTGGTTCACTGGAGAACTAGACAAGGTAGAAAATATTACGTGGAAGAAATACTATTTCTACTTTTTAGATGCGGAATTGAGTCACGGATAATATGGTTGTTCATCTGAAAATAAAGCTTAAAGGGAGAAACCCTCCGAAAATACAAGCGACAAAACTGTCTAGCATCTCCATCACAGTATTGTCTTTATTTGGCCATTTTTTCCTGCTTTTATCTTACCATACTCAAAAGTCCCTCAAGGAAACTTCAGCTGTGGAGAGCAGAGATCAGGAACTGTAAACAATACTAGTTTAGCTGAAAATGTATTGAACTGAGATCATGTTGGGTCCGGTATCTCTGGTCTCTGCTATTTAATTGTTAATTATTCACTACATTTTTCATCCTCTTTTGCTGTGTGTCATCTCGCCTGGTAACCTGGGATGGCATATGAATATCCTCCCCTTCACTCATTTTTACACACAGAATAACAGAGGTTAACCAAAATCACTTCTGGTACAGCCAAAAGTAGAATCCGCCTCTCCAATTTTGCTTTTTATTTATGGATTTTTTTTTTTTTTAAATTTCAGGTAAGAGTAAAGGGAGCTCTCGTAAAATACATTTTTAATTTTCTGAGGAATTGTATAAATATCCTATTTCCCCTGGTTTTAAACCCATGAGTTTAAGACAGAGAGAACATACCCGAGTGTGTGGCAAACTAACCTGTATGAGACCCTTGTTACTTAGAGTAACACAGCAATTGCTTTGCTAATGTTGTTCCCAAGATTAGAAAAATCAGATGAATGTTAAGAATTGGGTTATTACTTTGGATATGACTGTTTAAAATTGGAATTCCTAAACCTGCTGGGTTTTAATGCTTGAGCACTGTGTTCAGGACAGATAGAAAATGAGAGGCAGTATTGCAGAAGAAGAAAGAAATTCTGTGGTTGTCAAAATACAGGTAAAAAGCATGTAAGAAAGAATTTTATGCCCGATTTCTACACAGGTGACTTTGTAAGGCTTGACCGGATGTTTATATTAGGTACATGTTTTAGGAGGGGCACATTAAAGTTACATGGGTAGCTTTAGTTTAGTAATTTTGTAGGTTGCTAGTGCTTGATAATTCAGCTTGAGTGTTCTTTTAGAAGATTTTATGTATTTAATTAAAAAATTAATGATTGGAAGAAGGAGTGTTTCAGCCTAAAATCTTCTCCTCCAAGCCCCCAAACACAAATGAGATATTGGTCAAAACACACGTATTTCTAGCAGCTTAAGTTGATAGCTTGAAATATTTACCATAATTTATTAAAATAATTAGCTAAAGGTAGTAATCTGTTTTATTTGCATATCACAGATCAGTCCCACCTACAGTCTTTGAAGAAGAGTCATTTGAATTTATACACCATGATTTTTTGTGATAGTTTTCCCACCTGAGCACAAAACTTGGTGTGACGGATTGAGTTAAAGAGGCATGAAAGCAGAAAGAAAATTAAAAGTTTCTAAATCAATGCTTTTTTAATAATCTGTAACAAAAGCATATAGGAAAGAGTGTCCTTTCAGTGTGTCTGTAAAATAAGCGCCTTCTGCATGTCAGACTGAACATAACACCTGAGGGAGATAAAAATTTATGTAATCAATACTTTTTAATTAATTTCTCTTTTCCAAAATGAAAAGAATTAATGATCTTCATTCCAGGCAAATAGTGTCTATAGTCAAATACACAAATAAATAAATAAACAATTACTTAAATGAAGTGCTTTACTTAATGTTTTCCTTTCAGACATGTAACACCTAGGAAGAGAATAGCACCTTACTGCTGGAAAATCTGGCTTCATTAGTTGCAGACTCTGACTGCTCTGTCCCTGACATTCATAACAACCTCCGATACTATTAAAAAATAGTTAAGCAAATTCCCTACGTTTTCATATTGGTATCACATGCTGGTTTAGTGCCTGTAAAACACTTCTTCCTTTAGGTGGATAATCAGACGAATACTTTTATTGTATCATTAATAAATAAACCTGGAAAACTCACAAAAGAGTATAAGAAATTTTCTTTTGTGACATCATAAATCAATGTTATTAATTTTTTTAAGTTACAGGAGGATGTATCATGGACGTTACAACCTTTCTTTTTTAAATTCTCTTTCTGAATAGTCATAGCATACCATGGCTGTTTCTGGTTTCATATTTGTTCAGCTGCCTCTTGTAATTCGAGAAATAAACTCTGCTACTGTGTTTAGTCTATTTGTCATTAGAAATCACCTAATCAATGTATTTTAGTATAACTAAAACTTTCACACTCCTCTGGTGGTATGCTACTCTAGCATTTCAAATTGTGAGAAGTGAATGAATGCATTTCCACTGTTTCTTTGTCTGTTCAGTTACATGTTCTTAAGATCTCTATTGGTCCTGTAGAGAGTTAATTTATTGATAACCTTCAAGTAGATTATGATCTCTGAGTGCCCATTAAGCTTAGTTTCACTTAGCATGTGAATATCACTTTTATAAACCTCATCTTTTCTGCCTAGATTCTTAAGTTGGTTGTCAATGTCATTCACTGTTGCATTTTGCTTCATTTTTTTGTTCAAATCCTATTTGCTGAACATTTTGTGGCGATCTGGTAATCTCAGTTTCTTTAGTCTGTTCTTCGGAGCCCCTGTGTTCGCTTCACTATGGATCCTCATTGCAGCATTGATCCTTCCTTGGTGCTATTCTCACTCCACAAAGACATGCACAGAAGCAAGACCTTTCATTCAGGTTCCAGACAAAGCTTTCAAATAAGCCAGCCATCATGAAAGCAAACTGCTTACTGTCCAACTCCACTTTCATTCGTTCTCCACTCTCATTACAGTGTCAGCAGCAGCTCCTCTGCCCTGACATGTCTCTGCCTCTGGAATACTTATTTGCTGCTCCCTTTCTGTGTGTTCTTAGAGCTTACGGCTCCATGAAAGCTCAAAATTATCTCTGTTCGTTATGAATTAATCTCATTTCTAATCACATTAAGAAAAAAGCTGGCAGAGAATTTTACTGAAACAAAGTTTTGGTATTTATTTGGCAAAAAAAGATGCTTCAGAGAGTATGAAATAGATTTTTGTTATAGTGTATGTGTTTCTGCTTTTAACCACTGGTGTTACAATGATTCAGGCTGCACAGGACCATTACAATTATTTAAATGGGGTCATCCATCAACAGAAGAATTAATGATGCCTGATTTCCTTTGAATTTTTCTCCTCATTCCTCTTCCAATGATCATCCCAGCTCTATCTAAAATCCCTCTGACACCCACACGTCCTGTAACCATGACAGGTTTGTGGCTGTTGGCAACTACTGAGCAGAGTATCTAATGGCCACGTTTTTGCCTTGCCCTCAGTTTAGGTCCTTCTCCTTTTCTCAGCTGCTGGTCTTCATGTAGTTTTGTAGGATTTTAATTATCTTTGAATTCTCTGCTGTTCTTTCTAAATTAGATTGAAGTCAGTGGGGAAATTCAAAAGTGACCTAGGGGAAGCGGGAGAGACAGCTTGGGTAGGGTTCCTTTGCATAAACATGTGGCCCATATAATTTTAGATACACTTTGCCTCTGGTTGCTGTTGGGAAGGCTGCAGATCTCCTACAAGTCCTATATAAAATTTCCTAGGTCTGTGTGGGTATCTCAGATAATCTAGGATGTTCTTTAAGTGGCATCAACTACCTGCTTTTAGGCGTCTGAGTCCTACCCACAGAGATACGGCATGATTGTATAAAAATGCTTTCCTTGGGAAACGTGCCAATCAATGGAGCATCAGCAGAGTTGTAAATCTTAGCAGGCAAACATTGTGGAGAAAGAAATGCTGAAACTTAGGTCTGGAGTATGGAGACTGTGTTCCCATTTTTTCCCAAGATTCGCACTATACATAGTGCAGTTTCCAGATAATGAACCAGATTACTGGGGTTAGAAGCTTTTTTCTGTCCATTGTATATGTTAGTCCCTTAAACCTATGGGAGCATCTGCTTTGGGTAACTGAAGTAGACCCTGTGAATACTCTCCTCAACGCTTCTTTTCCGCCCACTTTTTCTTTTCTAATGTTTTAGTTCAGTAACTTGTGCATCTTGTAAAGGCTTAATTCATTAGTTCATAAAAAAAACAGATAATGAATTTCAGTGAGTGGTATATACTACTGTTTTTATTAAAACTTGTGAAAAATGTGTTCTATATAAATGATATCATGCAAACGTGATTTCCTAAGGGTTGTTTATCTGAACTTTCTTTGCAGTGGTTTGGTGACCTTGTGACTCCAGTTTGGTGGGAGGATGTGTGGTTGAAAGAAGGTTTTGCTCACTATTTTGAATTTGTTGGGACAGACTACCTCTACCCAGGGTGGAATATGGTAAGTCAGTTTTAGTTTTTGAATTTGGAGATGTCACAGAAAAGTTGCTCTGCTGTTATACTCCCGCTTTTGTTATAGACAGGGACTGGTGAAAAATAACAAATGATGCATGCAAGTATCAGATGTCCAATGAAGCAAAATCATCAGGTGTGAAATAATTTGACAGCATTCCAAAAGTGTAATCTGCAATTTATTACAAAAGAAATAAGGTCACATCTATCACAACCCAACATTAAAATAACTCCTGCCTCTCTGCTCAGAAACCTTATGAATTAAAGCAGTTATGATTTCACATGGACTATTTTTGAAAATACTCAGAATATTAAATTTTATCCACAAATACAAGATAAATTAGAAATAAATATCTGTCTAGAATATGATGTAAAACTAAGAATACTTTTTCTTACAGTATTCTGTTCTTCTCTCTCTAAGATTACTCTTTTTACCTTTCTGCTGTTATTTGGCCATCTAGCAATACATACTAAGTTAACATGGGGTAAAAGAATTAAGAATTTAAGTTTTAATATGGTTTCTAGCTGTACACAGATGGACATACTTTGTCAACTGGTGTGCAAACCCTGGAGCTCTCTGAGGGCAAACTGGGAAGGCCAGGCTGGGACATTCTTTTGGAGTTCTTCTGTTATATTGTATCATACCTAGTGAGGTTCCAGTTTAAATCAACTACTGTAATATAGAAATTTTATGCCTATAAGAAAAATAAAGATATATGAGACCTCAGGACAAGGAAATTGTGTGTGAGACTATGTTGGAGGTTGCTATATAGATTTTATTGTTCTTTGAAGACATTTTTCTGTTTTCTATGTTTTTGTGTTTTCATGTTTAATTACATGGCAAAATATTTATTATAAAGGCACATTGCCTGAGGGAGATTTGTTGTACTTTGAATGTTTTGCTTCTACTTTTCCATACTGACTTCTGAAATGTGTTTTCCCATTTCTGGTGTTTTATTGAGTATTCTTATCCCGTTAACTTTTATGTCCCATGAGATGAAGACGTTATAATTATGAATTAAAGCTGATGTTTAAAAAATAGTTGTATACAGGTGCTCTTGCTTTAGGTATGCTTCTTGTGAAGTTTGAATTCTTTGTAGTAATTTAATTTTTTCTTTTCAGGTGTCAATTTTGGCTTATAATTGCATTATGAAAAGGAAAATAAATCTTTATCTGCACTGACATCTGTCTTGCATGGGCTTTTTGGGTTTACCTGGCTTTGGCTGTATGAAAACTCATTCTCTTCATCTTTTTGAAAAACACATCTTGAATTACAATGTAATGATTCTAATTATGAATGCAATGAAATCTGGCAGGCCTTTAAGGTTTTAGCATAGTAAAATGCCATAGACGATAACGTTAATACACTGAATTTTATCTTCAGATCATCAGTCATTTGTTCTTCACATAATCAGTTTAACAAATCCAGAATAACTTCGCATTAGAAGTCACTTGGAATATACAATATTTGCTTGAGATATCTGTAGAATGAATATAATGTTCACTGTGTTATGGAAAGGACATGCCCATCATGTGAAATCCTGGTGTCTCAGCAGAATACAGGCAAAATGAATGGGCCGAACAAAGTATGACATTTAAACTGGGAAATCAGACACGTGCTGCATAAATTTCAATTAACTACAGTAATACTGCTGTACCCGAAAAATATTAATCTGTCAAGTTTTTCCTTAAATTAAAAAGAATGTAGACAAACTTTTTATAAGGCTTTGGATGTCATTGGCCTGTGATATAAAAATAACGACACTGACATATTTAAATAATTAGAAAATTGGTGAAAAGATGGAACACTTGATGAGTTAAACATGTAAACTTGCTGCATTCAATCAGCAATTGAATCAATAATGTGTTGTTTCAGACTTATTACAGAGATTGTAGGAAGAGGAAGCAAAAATTACCATTACTGGACTTTGGCTTGCTGGCTGGTTTTGTTACTAGTACAAAGCCCACTTGCTGTTTAGATCACACTGACATTTGTAAACTAGAAAAAAGAAAAAAGTGAGCATTTATAAGAAGAAAAACTGTTGCAAACAACTTTTTTCTCAGAAGTGAAGGATACAGTACAAGCTTCATGAATCAGCAGGAAAAGAAGAACTAGAAACCTTGTTTTCTGTAATGATGGTTAAACAGAGCAATATTCTTATTCTTAAATCTCATTCTTCAAGGTCTTGGAAGTTTAGACAATTGTCAGGACAGTTTTAAAAAGAGAGCTGGCACTGCAAACTGTTCCTCCCAGAGATCAGAGAATTTTGCTTGATCATGTGCGCTCAGAGTAGTCATCTGCATGTGAATCCCCTGGCTGTTACTGTTTCATGGCTTAGATGAGGTTTTCATATTAGAGGCTTACCATATAACTGGTCTCTCCATTCCATCAAAAATCAAGAGCAGCTGGATGTGAGTTCTTGAGCTGTAAGAGCTTACGAATGATACAACAAGGTAATCTCACCTTTGTGGAAGGTGCCTCTGCTAGTTTTAGGATCAGAGAAAAGAGAAAATTACAGCAGAAAACTACATGCTGGTAATTTTAACTTCATAGCCCTATCTTCTTTTATCTACCCTGCTTTCTTTCCTCCTTTCAGAGGCCTGTTTGCAACTAGATATTCCATCTTCTGCTCTGCTTGTTTCTCTCATTATCCTGAAGTCCTTTGTATGTGACTTTGTAAAGGAAGGAAATCAACTGAGGCTTACAGATCCAGAAATTTATTGACTGATCTTTTGCCTTCTTATTTTCTGGTAGAAGGAACCATCATGTTTGTCCTTGAATGTCTCTGGTATTGGGGTAGGTTTTGAGGTCTATGACAGCAGGAATTACTGGCATGTAATTTTCCCTTTCATCCATCAAACAAGCGTCAAATACTTTAGCAGTCAGTACTTGGCTGGATGCTGAGAAAGCACTTCACAGAGCCCAGCTGCCTTCTCCTTTCTTTATTATATGAAAGTTAGCTTTGCTGACAACTTTATTGGCTGAGTCAAGGCGTAGTACAGCAGTGGTAGCTTTGAATCCTCTGCCTTCTCTATCCATTGAAGCTCTGGGATAAGATCTCCCATTTTCTGGTGTGCTTACTACTTTTAAAATTAAAGGTGGTCATATTTGCCAGAAATTTTCTTAGTATTAAACAATTGTGATCGAAGTATTTGGAGTAAAGCTGTGTCTACATGGAAGGGCATCTTTCATCTTTAAAGTGTGCTTCTTTCACACTATTAGGTTCCACAGTGTAGAGGATCTTGCCATTACTCACGCAGCTGCAAATAATAATGAGGTTGCATATCAACATTTCTGCTTTAAAAATATGTGCTGCAACAAATTACCTAAGCCTAAAAAAGTTAATAGAAAACCATTTAACTGAACTTCATTATGTTGCTTGGAACTTTGAATACTATGCAACATGCTGTCCAAATTCTTGGTAATGATCTTAATTGCCTATCTTTTACATTAACTGTATTGAAATAATAAAAGTGAATATGGCCATGAGAGACATACATATCTTTAATGTGCTTTGACTCAGGTTGCCTCCTAAAGCATTTGTCCTCGTCTGTAAAGTTTTTTTTAAGCATTGGTTAACTCAGGAAACCCAGAAAATCATTGTAAGTTTTGAAGTTGACTTAAGATACGGACCTTTTTGATTTATTTCATTACTATTTTGGCATTTCAGACCTGATCTGTAGCCTCTTTTATTCTTCTAACCCAACATAAATATCACACTGGTTCAGCACTGAGAGAGATTCAGCCTCTCATTTTTTAAAACTACTTTCATCTCTTCTTTTTTTGGTTAAAGTCTGCCCATGCTGGTATAAAGTAAGCCTTTAATTAATACCACATGGAGTGTTTTTTCCCCCCAATAAGTGCTCAGTGAAGTCAATCCTTGTATGATTTTCCGTTTTAACTCAACTATGGGGGAAGCTTTCAATGTAAAATTAACTAGAATCTCATGTATAATTGACTTTGGCAGGGAAAAAAAAAGATATTTAAAGGTAAGCTCAAGATCCTCTGGTTGCTAATTGCTAGTCCTTTTTAAGTATACCAGTTTATAAATCCTTATACTAAATATAGCTTACAACTGAGAAAACAGATTTCCATCTCCACATGGTCTTCCTTAACATAGTTTCTTTTCTTATGCTTTGGCAAGGTGGATTATATAGTGGAATTTTTAACTTTAAGTAGTTAACTCTTAACATTTAGAGATTGGGCATAAATGAATATCAACGCTTAGATGAAATGTTTGTTCCAGAGATTAAGTACAGGTTTAGAGAGTGTCAGTGTCTCTCTTTGTGTCATTATCTGCTCATCTTGAGAGAGCAGTTAAAATGGCATTACGGTGAGAGTTTTTGGGTTACATGAGTTCAAATCTCCTGACTTCAGGGTTTAGACGAAGCTTTGGTTTTGTAAAGAAACTTCAGTAAAATGGCTAAATTTCACATAATTTCAAATTCGTAACCACTTTTTCTTGAGTAAAAATGAGAAAGAAACTTTATGGCAACTTTTGCCACAAGGCAAGGACTCACTGCAGGGTAGCCCTACTGAAACAAGAATGCACACTTCATCAGGAAGTATAATTGATATCAGAAGTTAAATGGCAATTCTGTAGCTGTGTGTTCTTACTGAAAGACTATGCTTCTCAAATATTCAGCTGTCCTGAATGTGCTGCAACTGTTTATTTTTAAATTGTGGGCAGTGTGCAGTTACTTGGAGCACAAGCCGGTAAGTAGCTTTTGGTGTGCCTGCAACACATCTTTGTTTCCTTCAGGACTTTGCTCACTGAATCTCATCACTTTCGGGTTGAAATAAAGTCTAGGTCTGCAAAACCCATACAGCAAATGTCAGAGCACCTGAAAAAGTATTCTCATTGATGGTGACCTCTGACAGTTGTTGCTGTATACCAACCACAGCTCAAAGCCACTTTTCATTTAAATATTATTTACTGTTTCTTTAATTGGTGTGAATTTCCTGTACAGATTCCCCCTGTGGAGTTTGAGTTAGAGAATAAACTTCATACTTTGTTGCCTAATATTTTAAAATGGTCTGGACACAAATGCATGAGGAGACAGTGACTCTGTATTCAACTGTTTGCTTACTGACTGTTTCTGTGAAGGCAACTACATACAAAGTGACAAAACATCATCTCGGAGAGTGAAATGGGCCTTTTTTTTAAAGTGCTGGTGGTCAGTATGTGTTGTTTCCTTTTCTAATGTTCCTTTTTTGTACTACATCCTCCCATTCTGTAGGTCTATATTTGGCTCAATGGATCTGGTGTACAACCAAATCAAAGCTATATCTGAAAAACAGAGTGGTGAGAGGAAACAGCAGTTTAAGCAGCTGGTGAAATTTCTTAAAAACTCCAAATCAACTACCCATCTGCTTGGTAACTTCAGCAGGTGGTCATGAATATCTGGTTTGGCACTTCATTGAAAAGAAAATACATATCCAATTCTCTTTCCTGATACTCAAAGGTATTGGTCTCCCTTAACTATGAACTCCTAAAATGTCTTTGTTGCTTTATAACAATAAAAATCATCAGATAGTGTGAAAATTTCTCAAACTGTGCAAGAAATCTTGCAAGAACTTTGTCTGAAAATGCAGAAAAGAGGGTTATGAAGGTAGACACAGAACTGTGACGTGTTGCAAGCCTCCTTCAACAAACTATGCACATAATTGAAACACACATGTAGAGGTACAAATTAAAAGGAAAGGCAATCTGTAAAAACTGTTCAAGCTGTTTAAAAAAAATTACTGCTGGGAAGAGAGAAAGAGAAAGAAATGTTGCTTTCATTTGGAATTACTCAGGAGACTTCCTGTGCTATGATAACTTGGGATTTATAAGCATGTAGACAGAAAGAACTTTCTTGTGGCCCCCAGTGGATCTTTTCTGGCCTTAAGACATTTTATTGAAACTTAGGTTTCCTTATAGGTGATATTCCTCTGTAGTTTGTTATGCTTCACCCTGAAATATATTGTATTAGGACTGAACTTCTGGTAGTATATATGCTGGTGTTCTTTGATTGCTTTCAAAATTTGCCCCGGTTTCTTTTTCCCTAGGGTGCACTTTCCCTATAAACCCAAGTATTGCTTCTTGCAAATGCTTGTTTTGTCAGGCATGCGAGATCACTTATCTCCTTTGTATTCCTGATGGCTAGTGAAGCTAGATTTTGGAGAAGATATTTCCAGAAAATTTGTCAGGAAAATACTTTGCGGGTTTGGACACCAATATTAAGCTTTATTCATGTAGTTTTCTCAGTCCACAAACTGTTTGAATGGCTGTCCCAGAACAAAGGCGATGCCTTTAATACTGAGGCCTTTGATCTCTTCTGTGTACTAATTACCGGTTTTGGCTTTCATTGTGCTATTCCTTTTATTTAAATGTTGGATGGTTTCCAGGTTTTTTTCATTTTAATTCTTTTCCCTGGTATTTCATATTAATTTTTACAAGTTATTTTTATGTGACTAAGTATTACATTATTGTCATGTTAACTTGTACTCTTACATTGTGCCTCAGTCTGATATTGTAAAACCACCAGCAGCGAGCTTTCCATTACATCATAGTTAGCATATTCTGCACAATAAATTTTAAATGGCTCTTGAAGTTACAGTCTTTTCTGCCAAAAAAATGTTATTTTCTTTGAATTGCTTTCTTTCCATTTAGAGATAAACTAGTTGAATGGTGGGCATCCTGTTGGAGATTAATACACGGAGAGTGACCACTACCTTTCCATAAACCTTCCTCCCTAGAACACGGTGAAAATAAACCGGAACCAGAAAGTTTTCTTGTGGTTAGCCACTTTCTTTCTCTTGATTCTTTTTGCAATGGAATGATTTACACTACAGAAATCTGCGGATTTATTTCCATGATGTGGAAGAATTGTTATATGTGAAAGGTTTCTGACCCTGCTACCCATAGCGTTTGTGCTGCTTTTACCTAAGGTAGTGAAATCTCAATTTTCACAATGATTAAATGTTGGCTAAGGAGGGGAGAGCACAGAGAAGGAATAAGTCTTTCAGGACAACCTGAAGGGCTTACTGATGAGGATTAAAAGAATAATGAATACGTGAGTCTAGTGACCACAGATGTTTGGGAAATAATCTGAAAAATTAAAACTTTAAAAGGTATGTTCATCTGATAACAACAGTCCGTGCACCTGGAAGCATTCTCAAGTGTAAGAGGGAAAGAAACCAGAAAAAATTGGCATGTCTTAACACAGGTCTGGTCTCCCAGACTTTGACTATCCACAGCTGAAGGAAGGCTCCTCTTCAGATGGGAGGGCTTCCTGCTTACCTGTAAAGAAAGGCAGATTTTAATGGAAGCGCCTCTGTCCTTATTTCAAATGAGGCTTCTGCTGCTGTTGTACCAACTCCTGCTGAAGAGCCCTGGCCCTGTGTTAGCACTGCACAGCATTGCACTTGGATGCAGCTACCGACATTTTACAAGCAAAGCCTCAAGTCTCACCTGGAGCCCTCTTTTCCTTACAGGCGGATCACAGTCTTTGGCTTTTCTCTTGCAGTTGAACAGGGTCATCTTGAACAATAGTTTGTCATTGTTTCATGTCTAGCTGCAAACCTGTCACCTAATGTGTTGACAGCTTGCTGGCCTCATTAAATGCGTTCCAAGATTGATTTTCTTTACAATTTCTGTGCTAGGTGTTTCTTTACTCTTGTAACGCGTTAAAACAGATCAATTCCACCATGCTGCACAGGGTAAAATAACTAGCAAATAGAAAGCCCTCTTCCATCAGTATAAGAGAACAGTTTGGTCACATGTTTTGGCCTTTTCCCTGTAATGTCCTGATAAGACTTTAATAGCAGAGGTAGTGTTTCTTCAACATCACTAAGGTCGTTTTGGTTTTTTTCTGCATTTCTGTTTCCTGTTGCCTCTTCCAGCTGCAGCCCCACCCTGTCAACCAGCAAACTCCTCTCTCTCCATCTCTCAGAGTCTCCCTGGAGTTATTTTTGAGTCTGCTTTTGAAATCTGCTCTCAGATGCTTCATAGTTAAGGGTAAAAGGTGGGAAAGTTTTGGAAATCCTTTTAGTTCAATAAATTTAGCTTTATAGGTCAAATTCTCACTAAAATGCAGATTTACAAGTTTGGAGGCATACTAGCTACTCCAGGTGTATCCTAGTGTGACAGTCTGCCATGAATTATGAGGAAAACTTTTCAGCTATGGTAACTTGAATGAGCCATCATGAATCTAAAATGCTCCTTTTAATCTCTTCAGGAGATAACCAAAGAAACAAAGAGAAAACAAAAATGTAGCCTGTCCTTTTGTATTCTTTTGTATTCTTCTTACAGCTTCACTTTATGTTTCTTACGTGCTGATTTTCTTGATTCCAGATTCCATATTTAAAGGATTAAATTGTGATTAACAAGGGTCCTTTTAATGAGTTAATTCCAAACAGTAGCCATCCACTCTCACAACTGTTTGTCAACTGTGATATCCAAACTTTAGTTTGGAGACAGGTCCATGCCTCTGTGTGTTCATACCTGTATCACACGTCTGATGAAATTGAGGCTCTGTTACTAATAGAGGATGTGAGTGATGTGTAACCAAAGCATCTACAATCCTTTACACCTCAGCAGATTTCCCTTGAGTAGGACTGTCATAATAATTGTTTCCCGACACCATTTTTTTCCCATAAAAAAAGACAGTTACTAACTGCGTATGCCTGAGAAAATTTGGACATGAACAGTAATACAAACAAGACATTACTTTTCCCTGCACAAACCTTACTTCACGCAGCCAGCTGAGAACACTAAGAGTGTGTTGGGTAATTGGCTTTCCTGCATCCTGGGTTTTTAATTGCCTGAATATACAATCAGCTCAAGGTACATTTCTTGTGCTCTAATGAATTTTAACATAAAGGTTTATTTCCAGATGGATCAGCACTGGAAGAGCTTTTCAGCTGTCTTATAAATGTAATTTAAATTAACACATTGATACCAAAACCTTGCCACCCAAGAAATTAAATATAGAATTTATTATGTAATTGTGTGATTATTTTATCTGTGGACATCAAGGTGACTTTTGAAAAAAAATGCAGCATTCCCTAGAGTTTCTTTATATTATGGCACTCGGTTGACATTAATTCAGAAACTGTTGTAATTTAGATAAAGTTTGAGATATGTTATTTCAGGGTGAAAAAAGCTTATTTAAACATTCCATAATTTTAATTCACTTTTTGCATTTATTCGTGACTTGAAAAAACAAGTTAATGAAGCTCTTCTTTCCTGACACAGTCTTTTGGATTAGAGACAACTATATGAATGCAATATGAGGAGATTTAAGGCATGCCATTTCTCAGCTGAAGAAGTCCCGTCTAGTTGCACTGTAAAAGTGAGTGCAGCACAGTTCATAGAGTGTACGTGAACATTTAATTAACATTGCTGCCAGAGTGAATATGCAGCAGTTTTGACATACCTCTGCAATCCATATTTATAGACGGTATAGAAACAAATTAGTATGTTGGATGTTGTTTAGGTTTGTCTGTGATGTAGCTGTGACTTTGACTGTCATTTAACTTCTACATGCAGCTATTGTCCCACTTGTTAAAAGAGCTAATAATGTTTCCTTTCAGATGGACATTACAAAGTTTGTAGAGGACTCAAGCTCTTGAGGAGAAAGGATTTCTATACCAGAGCTATGAAAGACAATGCTTGCATCTGCTGTGGGCTCTGTTCATTGTCCTGTCCCACGTTGACCTGCCATGTGAACTTGGCAAGAGCCAAGTGACTTAAACCTCACTAAATAAAGCAGTAATAATTGTATTTACCCATCTCTGTCAAAAGTTTTTGCACATGCGTATTCAATGAGCTCTACAATTTGTAGCATCCATGTGTTTTTGTGATTGAAGATTATGCCATTTCTCCTCTCCACACTCCTCGTAACTGAGTGAACAGTTGTGATCTGAATTGCAGTGTGCACCAACAGATACATTTTGATTCATTTAATAGTCTTTAATGTAATTTCAGTAAAATTTCATTGCAGTAAGAGATCTCAAGTCTAAGGGATGCTTGGTGCTAGAATTAGTTCCTGTCTATTCTATATACCTATTCAAGATTTAGGAGGTCATGGTGGCTTCCATTCAAACCAGAAGGTCTGATTTTAATTACCTGTCATATAGAGGCTGCCTCTGATAACTGTACATCATTTCTGTATTGTTGTAAATATGTATTTCTCTGCAATATTACTGCATATGCTGTTTTCCAGGAAAAGCAGAGATTTCTGACCGATGTCCTACATGAAGTGATGTTGCTGGATGGTTTGGCCAGTTCACATCCAGTATCCCAGGAGGTGCAGCAAGCCACAGACATTGACAGGGTGTTTGACTGGATTGCCTATAAAAAGGTGAGGCTAATTAAATCTGTGTCTCTCTATATGGATATGTCAGTAGCTATTAGATGATCATGTTCCATCTGTAAAACAAATACCATTGTAAAAATACATATACCACAGTGGTTACTAGCTGGGAAACTTTAATTTGTGTGGAATATATTTGGAATATACTGCAGTGATCTTAGACAATTACATTCACATCTTGAGTGTTATTAAATGTTATAAACTTGGGAGGCTGTCAGAATTCAGCAAGAAGATTAATTTTTTTTTAATTGCTATTTATTTTGTGGCAATGTCTAAATTGTGTTAGATGCTTTAAAAAGCAGAAGGATATGTAGTCTTTGGCCTGTTGAAACTCCCTAGAAAACTTGTCAAGTGCTGAAGTTAAATATACTGTTCTTTCTGGTTTTCTCTATGCATGAGAATTTTTCTGTCAGCTAGTGAAAACTCCGAAGTTCTTGCTGAACAGGGAGAGTGGAGGAACTGCCTTGTGAGGTGGCGAAGGAATATATATTAAATTCATGCAATTTCAAATGATATTTCAATAAATAGAAAGCCTTCTGGCCAGCTTTGGGACTGAACAGCTTCTGCGCGGGAGTGAGCGGGCTGCACACTTCCACCTTCTCGATCATGTGACTAGGCTTGCTGTTAGTGTTTGACCCGAAAGCTGGTGGTTTCTATCATACCATATGATGATTCTCTGCTACATGGTATGATGTGCCTTAGATTCATGACCTAAGCTGCTTGATGTGTGATGCAGAGGCTGCTGCCTGCAGCCTTCCTCTATGAAGGCTGTACTGGAGCTCTCTGCTGGCAATTCAGTAATGAATCTTTTGACTATTACCGTTGAATTTGATATTAAGTTTTCTTTGCATCATTAGTCTCCTATCATCAGACTGCAACAAGATAGCAGCAGCATAGCACTGACTTGCCTACTAAGCCTCCAGTTTTATCCAGTGTTCATTCTGGGCTGAAAAAGAGGTGTGTCCTCTTTTACAGGCTATCAGTTATTCCCAGTCAGCAGTAACTTCAACTTGATCCTCTTCCATGAAAGGATCTTATGCCTTTAAGGATGGACAAATGAGAGTGTGTGTGTATATGTCCATGTAATAGGTATAGAAAATAATATGCAAACAGAAAATATATAGGAAAGTATTTTAAAATGCTAGTGTTGCTCAAGAGCCCAAGTAACATTTTAAAAAATCCCTTAGCTAGCTTTGAAAACATTACTCTTGGTCAATTAAGCTATAATAGCCAACTGCTTTTAGCATACTGAAGTATTCTCATTGTTTAAGTGTTCCAATCATATGTTTGCTGGTGATAGCTGAACCTCGGTGGGTTCAGAGGCTTATCTCACATCAGTATCTTAATATTTCAAGCTAATTATTTTTCTAATTAATATGATAATAGTAATATCATACAGTAAACGGTAATACTTGACACTTATCTTTTCATCTTATGAACACTTTGCAAACATTAAGTAATATCATTTACATTGAAATGACAAATAGGACAGTAGGACACATCAATATACTGTTAGCTATTTTATGCAGGCTAATAGGATCACTCTCTTTTCTGTGCAGATTAAAGTACAATCTTTATCTTATATTTGTCCATTTAAAGGTCCCTTTTTCAGTGTAACAGTGGCCATGCTCAGTGGATACAGCATCATCTCCACTCAGCTTCTCTGATGACCAGCTCTTCCAAACACTAGGTGACACTGAATGTATTCATAGCAGGGCCTTATCCTGTAAATTTTGAACCCAGTTACCAGATCTTGCAAACCACCTTAAGGAATGACAATGGAAGAATTAATTACTTTCATAGGTGAGGAGATTAAAAGACCCACTCTTTCACCCATGAAGTCTTTGTTTTCCTGTCTTATAATCCATCTGTTGCTCTCTATAATCATTCATTCTTTTGTTTTAGATACAAGCAGTATCTTTCTTGCCTGACTTTGTAGGTGCCCTTTTCACTGTTTCTGTATCTTCCTTCAAACATCTGACAGTCTTTCCTTCTGAGGATAAATTAGAACGAATTTAAGATTTTGTAGATTTTACATTGTTTCATTTCTATGTAACCTCGTATGCATGTATGTATAGCTTGCACTAAAAATTAGCTAGGGAAACAAGCTCATTTATTAGATAGCTAGAACATTTGCCTATCCTTCTAGCTCTCTAGTGTCTGCCAGTATAGACACTGTGATGAATGATATATCAATAAAATCTGAACTGTAAAGTTATACTGAAGGCTTTTACCTGGTCAGGTGTGTGCTCAAATATATTCAAGTACCTCAAAGCCCTCCTTACACAATGAACCCTGATGGAGTGACATTGTTGCTTGTGTTTCTGGGATGGCTTTTGGGTTTTTTGCTGACTGATCTTTTAAATTGCTGTGAAGTATTAAGTTCTCAGGAATTATTTCTTTTTACTCTAGTAAGCTTTGGATCAGGACCATCTGTGAGGACTTTTCTACTGTCTAAAATAAAAGGTTGATTTTTAAACAGTCTAGCACTATATGCAGTATATTTTCCCTACATTTTGGTATGACGGTTTTTTTTTTTATTTATTAAAATGTTCACCTTGTGCTCCCTGGGACCTTGGATTGTCCATGTGATCTCTTTTCTCTCTTCATAATTTTCTACACAATATTGAAATGCTGAAACTTTCTCCCATCTAATTTTTACTCAGTGAAATGGCAGACATAGAATGTCATTGTAATTTCATTGTCTTTACTGTCATCAATATGGCATAAATCAATTAGACACCATTAAAGTTTCCATCTCTGCAAAACACTCAGCTGTCATTTTAAAGATATGCCTCTTTCTATACACTTCAGAGATGACCATTGAAACTGTGCTATTTAAATGCCTCAGAGCTGAATATATTTTTCATTTCCACTTTGTCCTTGGTGATTGCACATGTTAAGAAATATCATGGCATGAGATGAAGAATGTTATTCAGGTAATCCCACAAGCGAGTGAAACAGGCACTAGAGCCCTGCAGCACACTATGTTTTTCCACTTAAGATGTTGAGAATAATGTTTGCCTCTTTCAAAAGCATCATACTAGTCATCCTTCAGATAGGAGTATGTCATCTTCCACTAGGGCCACAAATATGCAGAGAAAAATGAGAAGTCATGATAGTTCATTAATAAGCAGTAATGGTAGATGATTCAAGGCTCTCAAGCTACATCAGAGAGAGGATATGGCTTCCTAGTACAGCTGCAAGTGGGATAGGGTCCTCCCATGATGATGGGAAAAGTGGTTATATCCCAAATGTAGTAGGAAATACAGCCTGTTGAACACAAGTGTGGAGCTGAGAATTGTTAAATCAAAGCAAAAAGCAAAAAGCCTTTCTGCACCAGACATAACTGACAGCAGGAGTCATAGCCCTGGAGAGCTGCATCAACAGAGGAGAGTGTACAGCAAGAATAACATGAGAAGCAACAATCAGCAAGGAACAACAGGCTGTAATAAGATGGAGAAACAAGACGGCTGCATCTTGAAGGGAGCAGCCAGACCCAGAACTGTGTGAGGGAGAGAAATCCCAGACGGAACTAAAGGAGTCATAACCCTGGATGAGCAGTCACAGTCCGATAAGAGAAAGGATCAAAGGGCACCAAGGACACTGTAGACAGTCAGATAATATCTGAAGTAGTTTCTGTCAGCCTGCTGCATGCTTTGAAGTGTGCTGGCTGAAGATTCTGGCAGCAATCAGAGCAGGCAAAACCAGTATGATGTAGTGTAACTATAAAAGTACCCCCAATAGAAGATGTCTTGGTGAGTGACAAGCAGTAATCAAAACAAGGAAGAGGATGACTGGAATAGGGAAGAATATTCCTTTTGTTTTTACTCCCTGTAAGCAAAATTAACCTCAGCAGTGAGATCAGTTACTGGTCCTGGCTTAGTAATGCAAAAAATTCTTTATTTCCTAAACTTTTGGAAGGAAGATATATTTCTAATCATAATCAAAGGTGACCATGCTCCCTGCCTCCCCTCAAAGGCAATGTTCTGCATTAGTAAATCTGTTTGTGTGTTTGCACACACACAAAAGAATGCTTAGCTTCCCTATATGTTGCCATAACAGTTCAGGCAAAGGTGAATTTAAGAAATTGAAAGCAGTGGCTTGCTGACCCCTTTGAGTGTAATTCTCTTTGAAAATTTAGAGCATAGCATGTTCTGCATGAACGCGGAAGAGCAGAAGGGCTAACTGCAGTTACTGGAGAGGCTCTGTAAAAGCTTTGTGCTTTTTCCTTCTGTTCCTGAGGCACTGGGAAGGTTTTGGGCACTGTAATAACAAAGTAAAACATAAAACCTGCAAAACATGTATTCTGCCCAGTAAAACTGGGATTAGTATCAGTGAAATCCACTCAGTTCATGCGTGTCATGAAATTGTGACAACGTGCATCTATGAAGTGACCACAGAAAAGTGAGAGCAGCTCATTGACAGTGAAATAAATACTAGATAAATACTTACAACTAGTAAAATATAGTAAAATAGTGTTTATTTTAAATTATTCACTAAACATAATCATTCAATAACGTTAGATGGCATCCAGCTGGTTAAGTCTCACAATACAGTACAGGTTTCTTTACAACCCACTCCCTTATGGCAGTGTAAAGGGAGAGCTTTTTGTTCTCCCTGACTAATTTAGCCATCATGTCATCCATGAATGCCATTTAGTCCTGGATGCGCATTTGCATGATGCTGGTTTCTGTTCCATGACTTGTGAGTGCAGCAGGTCAGTGCCAAGGTTGCAGAAGGTGCTTTCAGGAGCCGTTTGTTCATAATGTGTTGTAACAGAGGAAGCATCTTGTAATGAAAATAATTTCTTTCTGTTTAGATCAAAAGATTGTAGGTTGTTGTTGCTTCCAATGTGAAAGCCATTGAGACAATGAAACGTTTAGGTTCAAGTTCAGAGCAGCCTCAAGAGTGCCTGACTGCAACCTGTCCCACTCCAGCTGATAGTGCTAGTGCATAGACCTAGGCAGGTGCTTCAAGATACTAAAAGGAATAACTCTCTTAAGGCATCTGAGCACCTTTCTGACTCAAAACAAACTGTCATTAACCTTTTGCACTGTCTAGTCTATGCTAAGATGGTATTTTCTGAAGAAGAAACATAGAAACCACTGTGTGTGATAAATAACCAGCTACATACCTATAGTGCTTCGAGGAGCATTACGTTCCCCACATTGGGTGGAACTGTATATGGCTTTGATTGGAAATAAAAATGGGGCACAAGTGTTAATAAAAGCATTTTATTTTAAAGAAGACCTCATTAGACTAGGTTGTGCAGTCAAGGTAGAGCAATTGGGAAGACATGACCTGCTATGGTACAAAACTGTCTTATGCTTGTTCACCGTCAAAAGACAGTGGTAAACGACAGTTCCCAAAGGCTGGAGGAAGTGATGAAAACAGCAATGGCAATGGTGGCTCAAGACACTGTACCCTTCCATAATTTCTTATGCTTCTTTCCCTGACAGGGAGTAGAAGGAAGAGAATGGTGCATCTGTGTCTCAGATGTTTCCATGGCTTAAAATAAAGTGTTGATAAAGGGGATGTACACAGAGGTATCAGCCTATGCAGCAGAGTTCCTGAAATGCACTTGCCTTTTCTGATTCTCCAGCTCTACTTTTTTTCAGCGAAGGGCAAAGCAGAAAGTAAGTCTTTGTAAGTGTTTACAGGTAATGTCTGTTTTTTCCCTGAAGGAGTTCAAAAAACAGCGATGCCCAAGTAAAGACAAGGGATGACTTTTGCTGACACACATCCTAGTTCAGATCAGTAAAACAAGAACAACAATTACAAGTGTTAAAGCTTAGAACTGGAGATAGAAAATATACTGGAGATAGTGAAATAGAGTAAAAGGAAAAAACTTGACTTAATGTGATCAATATTTTGATGAAAATATGATTCTGCAGGCCTGCAGGACCTCTATTTAGGAGGGAACTCTGGAACAACCTCTGCTGCACTGTTTTGTTGTCGTTGTTTTTTAAATGTATATTTAAGTACTGGGTAATTTCTGAGGCTTAAAAGAGGTATTAAAAGAGAGAAAGTATAATGGCATGTTTAATTATAGTTAGTTGCAAGTCAGTCTTAGGCAAATGGATTGAGATTCTTTTGTGGTATTTAGTGAACTGAAAATAAAAGGGAATATTAATTTTCATGCTGCATGGAAACAAACCTGGTCAAACAGACCTTATTTCAATCTTTGATGAGATTAAACGTGTGGTTGATAAATTGTGTTGAGACATAGACTTTTAAAATCTTTGTTTTATTACATAATACCCTAGTTAAAAAACCCACAGTGCTATACCATATCACTACAGAACACATTGGCTGGATTAATGAGATAGCTATCAGATCATACTGATCCCCAAGGTAGTCATCAATGGATAATCATCACAAATTCTGAGTTTAATTTAATTTGTTTTTGGATGCTCTGTGGAGCTGGTTGATAAAATGGTGATGCGTTTCCTCTTTGAAGTGAAGTAACTGTGACCATGTAAACACTTCTATAAGTATTCATCATAAAAGGGAAAATCTTTGTCTGTTACTCCTAATGGAAAACACAAATTTGTGGAGCCAGTTTTATTATTGCAAGAGATTCTTAATACAGTGGATTCTAAGATGCAGTAGTTTATTCACTACTTAAATTCTGGTGATGGCTTGTCTGTGTAAATAATGTCATCAAACTCTTCTGTTTGTCCATTCTTGAAGATTTCCTCGTACAAGCAGTCAATGGAAAAGTATAACGTGATTTTATCCCTGTCAGTGGTGTCAGAACATGTAAGAGAGGATTTTGGTACTGAAGCTAAATAAAACTGCAGTAAATGGAGTCTTGACAGCATTTTGTCTAGGCAACTGATATGTTTTATTATTCAAGGAAAATGATGTGACAATATCCACCTGAAGTACATGATTAGTTATGGTCATTTACCTCTGAATTTTGTTCTTTGTGTCATGTTCTCAAAATTTGCAACAGAATTTATGTGTAAGACAAACATTTTCACCAAAGCTCATCTTGCCATCTGACCATTCTGGTGTTATCCAGCCCTAGAACAGCTGTGTTCATCAGAATAGAAAATGATTATGATTTCCCAGTGAAAAGCTCTCCTTGAATATAGTGTTGCTTTTTCAGTGATGTTTTGGCATCAGATAAATGGCCTTACAATCTGTAAAACCAACATAAGATGCCTTTATGCATCGTTGATGATTTAGCACAGTACAGTACAGGTTTGTGGGTATATTTGCTGATTTTAAAAATACTGGCCCATCCACATGATGACTAAAGTTTTAAAAATAGTGTAAGTTTAATTTTTTGTATTAAAATATATCCTAGTTTTGTTGCTGATTATCAACAGCATGTTAACTTATGGTTGTGCACCACTTGATAAGCAAATATCAATTGGAAATCTGAAAAGTAAAGACAATAAATGACTGATTCTTTTTTCCTAGTCTGTACTGTTAAAATTCAGAATGGGTAGATTTTTTTGGCTCCTTTCAGTGAATGTAGTCCCTTACATTTTTCACAGTTTATTACCAAGTGCAGGGAAAC
Organism: Bucorvus abyssinicus; assembly: GCA_009769605.1. NCBI lineage: Eukaryota > Metazoa > Chordata > Aves > Bucerotiformes > Bucorvidae > Bucorvus > Bucorvus abyssinicus. Next base: position 39,821,271 of record CM020025.1, read on the forward strand.
CAGTCAGACCCAAATTCAGCCAAATACATAGTTAATTGCTTAATTTTTGTGTGCACACTGTGAAATTTAAGTTGGGTTGCTCAAGTGCTGAAGATACTTCAGCATGTCACTAAATTATGGCCTGGACTAAGACCTTCAGGATTAGGCTCATATTGTCACGTTTTGTACTGGTATGCTGCATAGTCTGCACGTATCTATCTCCTTCCATACTTCTTATTGTGGCCTTTACATGGGTTTTCCAAAGGGAAACCCTCTAGGAATTCACTCGAACACTTTACATTTCTGCCGCGGGGAGGAAATCATAGGTGCATGTTTACTCATTTAAACAAATATGTTCTGTTATCCTGATAAAATAAGGATCCATTCACACTCACCAATTTCACATGCATTAAGCTTCGTTTTTCTTGTAGCATTTGGAGGTGCTGTTGGAGAACACAGGAAGTAGCCATGCTGGTGTATTACAGTGCTCCGTTTCTGAAAATGAAAGAGGGGTTTAGTGCTGGTGACTCATGATACAGTCTAATTAATTCCCTAAAACAATTTCTCAGTGAGTACTTCTGCAGCTCCCAGAGATTAGATGTTTTGGATAGAGGCAGCTGAAGAATTCCAGAGAATTACTGCAATTACTTCTGCTCTTACAGCTCTAGGTCTTTAGCAGAGGTCTCAGTCCCAGCACAGTCCTATGTTGTCACTGATGGCATGAACAGGACACGCTTGTTCCATGACTATCAGAGTAAGGTCACATACCATGAAAGATGATTCAGATGACAAAGGTAGGAAGGTAAAATACATTTCAGCATGACCTTCTCAGTGGGACCTGAGGAATGGTTGGACTCTTTCTCTTGGGGAAAAAGTGAAAAAGCAAGAGTGTCTGGTGAGTATATTTGCTTGAGGAAGCACAGTTTAAATGCAACACCTGGATTTAAAAGTAGTTACCCAGTTTTCGTTTGTTCTTATGTAACTATGGAATGTTTTTTGATTTGCTTAAGGTCACACCAGTCGCTCAGCAGGCATTACAGCCAAAATTCTCTCATCTTTTGATCCTCTTCTTTAATGCATCGAGGGTAACAATTCAGTTAATTCAGTGCACTGTGTGTAGTGTAACACAGCAGCTTGGATGACCAAATTTTTAAGTAATTCATTTATGCACATATACACTATTCTGTACCTACATTTGAGCAAATTCTGCAGATGTGACTTAATCAAAACTTACTTTTCGTGTTAAATTTTTCCAGATTCAGTGGATTTAATTTTGATTTTTTAATTTTATGTAAGAGTTCTTTTTTAAATGTCACATTTTTGCTACATGTTTGATGTACATTGTTCTTTCATTTTAATTCATGCTGTGTTTTTCCCAATAAGCTAAATTTCATGGGGCATCCAGCTGTGGTTGCTTAGTACCAACAAAGAATGATTGTTTGGGAAAACGTGACTTGGATATTACTTGTTGGCTAGTGTTCACATTACAAAAATAATGTGCAAATGTGCATTCTTTGTATGAGTGCTTGGTAATATGCTCTTCTAATGTTTGAAATGAACTTAGAATCACAGAATTATCTAAGATTTTGAGAAATAAAGAAAAAATGTATGAATTCAGAACTTTGAACTGAAATGAAATTATACTCACTTTCTTAAGAACCCATTTGATTGTGGATACCCTTAGGCTTCTGTTTGACAGAGTGCTGTAAAAATATGTTCCACATTTTTAAGAAAAAACTCCAACCTTTATGCTGCTTTTATTGCATTTGCATTCTAAAGTCTTTGTTTAGCATGCTTCATGAAGAAAAGATACATTTCAACCATTATTCAAAACATATTAGATAAAATTTAAAAGTTTTTGTGTGATCTTAAGTGATCTTTTAAAGGTAGTTCATGCCTGACTTGACTGTATACAGCAGGTTTGGTTCTGACTTTCTGAGTGAGGGACCACATTGTGGACAAAGTGTAAAAAGGGAACTCAGATTTTTAAGGCATGTAGCAGAGAATTGCAGTGAGTTATTTTTATTGGACTTCCCTGCTGAAGAATGGGTTGATTCTCATGCGCAGTTTACTCTTTGTAACAGATAGGTTGCAGAAACTGACAATTTGAGGTAGGTATATGGAAGACACTGATCAGAAGAGTTGAATTAGTTGTTAGGAAGTCTGCAGAGCTGAAAGTAACCAGATGTGGAGATGCAGAACTTCTGGCAATGGGACATAGCCCATCCTTACCAATGGCCACTGTGCCAGAGAATTGCTCAGGTAATGTATAGAAAGGACTCCAGGGGAAGTTCTCGGACCTATAGGCTGGTGAGTTTGACTCCCTTGTCCAGTGAGTTGGAGATTCTGTAGGATATAAGGAGTAAGATAACTGAGGACATGGATAAATGTGTTGGTCTTGCCTGGACATAAGTGCTGCAGAGGGAGAATCTATCTCACTAACTAGCTGGAGTTCTTGGGGAGAGTCGGTAGGCACTGGATTTAAAAAAAGTCTTTGATGGGGCACCTCACCTGTAGGGTAAATAGCTTAAGGAAAGAGCTATTTCATGGGTGAGTAATGTGACTGACTGATTAAAAGAAGAATAATAGTGTATGTCAGGTATATATTAGTAGCCATAAAACTTTGTATAATGATTCTCATCTTAAATCAGGAGCTCTTTATGAAAGAATGGTACCTTTGTGACTGCCTGTATGTGGTATGAGCCTTGTTTTAATCAATGAAGGTGGTTATAAGAAGTTATTATTGAAAATAATAGCTCTAACAATAATATGAATAAAATCTAGTGTAATTGAGGTAGAGGTAAAAGTAACTCACATTTCCCTTAGCTAGAGAGAAAGTAACCCTAATCTTGAATTGCAGGGATACCAGCTTATGGAAAAATAACTGTAGGCCCCCTATCTGTGTGCTATTGTATTTGAAAAACAAGCGGTGTTATTACGTGTTAATCAAGACTGATTTTGAATGGACTGCTACACAATGGAAGAATGTTAATAAACCACCTGTATTCAATGTTGGTTTTGTTTTCTTGGTGGGTTTTGTTTTTGTTTTTTTTAATGAGAGAAGAAGAAGCAAAATGGATAGGTGGAAGTTTTATAGAAAATTGACTTTTTTTTTAAATAGAAATTCAGTTAGGTAATTTTTATGGGTAGTCCAATGCTCCTCTCCTCAGCATCTCACTCCCCACTTACACCTTGGATATCATGGTGGTGTTTTTCATACCAGGATTCTTCCTTATTTTAGTTTTTATGTCACAAAAGGGATCGTTCTGAACTAAATCAAAATAAACAACTTTCATCCCTAAACAAGGATGACAAGGTGGACATTCAGTGGAGAAGAGATATTTTGAGGTTGATGTATTTATTATTACTGATACTTGGAGTTACGTGAGTTAAATGGACAGGTGAGCCTGCAAAATGCTGTTTCAGACTTCACAAACTCAGGGAGGTGTTTTCGCACTGTCTACGCTTCTACGTTTTCTAAGGTTACTCCATAAGTTGCAGGATAAACTATCTTCAGAGGGATTCATGTCATCTAACTTAGGATATTCACTGTGTAGAGTCTTGCAATTGACTAGTCCTCTAACCTGCCTGTATCATCAGTGAAGATCAACAAGCACTTTTAAGGTAAAATTTATCTGTCCTACTTCAGGTGCATAACCTTGGATGAGATAAAGCAGGATAAGCTGAAGTACTTGCTTCTCTCTCCATTGCCTTCAAAGGGAGTCTAGGCAGCTGTCTCAGCTGTATACAACTGAGTAAGCATCAGATAGCTACTGTGTAGACATCTGCATTCATATGAATCTCAATCCTACGGTAAAAGCAAAACTAGCAAAACACAAAAGCAGAACCAAAAAGAAAAAAGAAATTTATGTTCTAGAAAAAAATTACAAGCTTTGGTGGGAAGGATGATGGAAGAGCAGTGCTTTTTCTGGGTCAGCCTTTTATGCTCTGTTTTTCATTCCCTCACTCCAAGTCATTTACAAAATGATAGATTATTTCACCCTCACAAGAGTCAGCTGTAGTTTGTGGTTTCTGTTTTGTGTTGATGATTTTTTCACTTGTGAGCACTTTTTAGAATACTGACATAATTTTTGGTCCTGAAAAGAATAATGCTGAATGAGTTTCCAACTCATTTGTATCTCTTCACACACGGCCCCTTGCCCTTACCTCCTAGCTTCTGCATAATCCTGTGTGCTGATTTACTGATTTTTATATTGTTCCCTTCACTGCAACTGCTTCACCAGTTCATTATTTCAAGTACTTTTCTTCTCAGAGCATCCACCTTCAGCTAGCAAGCACTCCGCTCTCTCTTCAGGACCCCCTCTTGAATACCTGCCTTTGGTGCTTTTCTTGTGTGAAAGTATGACAATACAGAGCAAAACAAGATATGATATATGCTATTCAACTGTATATACAGAAAACGATGGTGTCACACCAGTTTTATATCTCCACAATTCAGAAATTCTTGGCAACTACTTACTAGTACAGAACTTTTGTAACAGAGTGGGGAATCAGTCTCTGTATGGCCCTTTTGACAATGTGGTTGAATCCATCTCACCTCACTTCAGATGTCTGCAGTGCAGATATGTGCATATGAGCTAGTCACCGAAGGCTGCTTTTGGAGTGTATTACAAGAGATGGGTGCTTTTAGGGTACGATTCTCCCTATCTCTTTGAAGGTCTACTTTAAGATGAGATAAAGTGCACCCAGAAGTGACTGGTGCTGTCCATTGACTGTAAAGGAAGTCTAAACAATGAAAGCAATTGTAGGCACAGGTGCTACGGATACCTGCACTGAGTCAGGTGTATCCCCTCCTGCGTGGCTGTGTAACAGTACTGTGTTGTATGCAGCAGTCATATTTTATATTTTGTACATAAGACTTCCTTTTTATTTCCTGTTAAAGAAAATTCCCTTTGGTACTTTCTTTTGTGTAAGAAATGAATACAGGACAAAAGTTGCAAGTGAAATGATAAATTTATCAATTCAGGTATAATAAAATTTGATCATTCAGTGTCAGAGAATGAAATTAACTTGCAGTTATTGCAACCTGTAGTAGTGTCACAGGATCAAAAAAATGTAGGAGTGGGTCTTTACAGAACAGTTTCATTTAATCTGAGATCGAGGCTGCAATCATGTAACTTTATCTTGGCATGGAGAGAATTAGACTGAATGCCTTAACTGTGACTCTGCATTTTGTAGATTTCAAAGACAAGTTCAGCTCACATATAAAGGAATTTTGTTCCTAATTTTAGTTATGGATGGTCTTTTACTGTGGTGTGAGTGTGCAAACAAGTTTCTTCAGGGCAAGAAAGATCATGAACTTCCAGCACTTCAGCCAGTGTTGGCTCATTTCCCACGAGTATGCCTTCTCCCAAGAGCACTTTGCAGAAAATGGCTGTGTATGCACTTAATTTCCATGGGGGAGCTGACATGTTCTACCTTCTTTTTCGATAGCAGTGGAGTCACAGTGCTGAGGCTGAGGAAGCTTTTACTGTGGCATGGGTGATACAAGGAGCATGCTGAGTGATCTTCAGCAAATGATTTCGCTATGATGTGCCTCAGTTTCCTTTAATTTGCAGGATATTAATATCAGTGTCTTACCAAGCACTACAAGATCCTCTAATGAACAGTGCTTCACCAGAGCCAGGTAGTGCCATTAATCATTGACTGAATATCCAATGTATTTGTCTGAGTAGACTTTTATTAAGATGGGGTACAATGGCTTAAGGTGAGTCAGATTTTACACTGTCAGGAACATAGGTACGTTTTTTGAATAAGAAAGAATTGTTTTCCCCTAGAACTGTTAAACCAATATGTTTTACCTCTTGACAAGGTACTGCATCATCCAATGCCTGGAGGGAAGCACTTAAATCATCAATAAATAGCCATTCTGCCCTGTAGGAGAGCTAGGTTCACTTCTCAAAACTTCATATGTCATTCCTCAGTTGGACAAATGTTGGCAGAGCAGAAGTGGCCCTGAGAGTGAAGTGGGGAACAGATTGGTTGCATGTCACGGCATTCAGGGAACAATGCTGACATGTTGCACTGGGCATCCTCTGCAGCAGGACAGATTTGTTGTGATTTAGGATTTTTCTGTAGGCTTAGGTCTGGGTGAGAGAAGCTTTCAGAAGGTATGGAAGCATAGGTCCTCTGGACTCCATCTAGTTCACTGTTTGCCAGGCGACTAGGCAGTGAAAATTCTAGCACATTGGGCCATTCGGATGACCCCAGGACTCCTATACCCTCTTTACCTCCCAGGACTTGGGTACCAAGCTCCTCATTTTAGTAAACCCCTCTCCCTTATGCTAGTTACTCTGCATACCTCTTGCTTTTTATCCATGGGCCTGCAAACCTATTTCTCTTCATCTCCAGACAGAGCGCCAGAGTTTGCTGCCTTTCCCTTTCCTTCCCAGAGCTGTGAATTTATCGATTGCTTCTGCTCCTACGAATGTGTCACTGTTCCCTGTTCTGCCTGCTCTCCCAAGTGCAAGAAAGGTGAAACAAGCAGTTTCCTCCCTTTTCCCTCCACACCAAGGGCTGTATTTGCTCCTGTTTCTCCTTCCTTCTCCCAAAGAGAGTTTTTTCCTCTCAAGGTTCTCTGGTTTTCCCCTTTTTCTTTAGAATCCCTTCCCTTCCTCAAGAAAGCCAAGAAGGTGTTTGCTTTCCCTGTGTGGGGAAGGTAGCAGAACTGGGACAAACATATTGTTCTGTAAGCTGTAAGTAGGGCTTCTGGTTTTCCTGAAGGTAATTAATTGGTAGAAAGTACTTCTAAAGTAGCTGTGAAAAGGGATAAATCCTGAGAGAGGAGTCCTGCCTTTGTGCCTTGCATCTGCTATTCAGTCTTTGCTTGTTTTTTTATTTTGTTTGTTGTGTAAAGGCCAATCATAGTTCCATCCAAAGTGTGGCTAAATGTTACCTGTGAGAGGAATTCTATAATTTTTGTATGTGTATCTGAACAGTTCTTGGTCTCTGGATAGAAAAAGACTCTGTGGGCAAGATCATTTGAAGGTATTTGCTTGCTTACTTCTCACAGAAATCAGTAGAGTTAAGGTGCCTATATGAAATTTAAACTGTGAAAAAAAAACAAGGGGGCCCCGGGATACCAGCAAGAGAGTAGGAAAAGGGATGTGTGGTGAGTGAAAAAATATCTTTGTTGTTAAGGATTTAGTTTCATCTCTTTTATATTTTATATATTTTTGTTTCTGCTGCAGCTGTTTTGGATTGTTCTGCTTAAGGTGCTTATAGGATAAATAGGATTTATCTATTTATTGTTTTTTTTCAATCCTGTGTTTGTCTACTTAGACGTATTTATCTGCTGTTGATCAGCTTAAACATCTCTGAGAACTCTAGTCGATCGGTTCCTCTAGTAAAATAAGGGTAATAATGCTTCCTGACCTATGGTCTTGTCTGTTCAGGTAATAATCTGCTTCAATAGGGATTATTTTCTATGCTGCTGTGTGTTCCTGACATGATTGGTCTCCCAGTAAGATTATATACCACCATAAAAACATAGCATAGTGTTAATAATACAAACACTGCCTTTTGGTTTATCCACTGTTCAATTCTTATAAGCAATGAAAAGCATCTCCTCAATTACTGATTTTTTTCTTTCTTCAGTTACTTTGCTAACTATATATTATTTGTCATTGCTGCCTATGTGAACGACTTGTGTTTTCTTACAATTCATTAATAATTTATGAATATTTTTGATTTATGTCAAAAGTTGGTTATTACAGATAATCCTTTTCAGTACTTCAGAAATAATCGCTGTACTAAAGCAGTGGAACATATGTAAAATTGTTTAGAAATTGGACAACTGTTAAATTCCAAAACTGTTCTGAACTTTAATCTAGCATAAAAAGACATAAAATATTGTTTTGAAAGCTGAAGCTAGAGAAATTCAAATTAGTACAAAGGTGCATATTTTCACTGTGAGAGTAAATATTAGTTGTTACAAATTGTGTCCTACTGTGTAACATTTTTCTGTTCTTAAATCTTCCTAAAATAGATGCCATTGTGTGAAGAGAAGCCATAGGGTTCTTACTTAAATTACTGTTTGACCTCTGTTAATGCGGGGAGTCAGATTACATTGTTATAATAGTCCTTTTGGCTTTAGAACCTGTGAATTTTTGAATCTGTGAAATGTTTCTTTTATTTTCTTTATTTTTTTTTTTATTTTCTAATTGAGCATTAGCCTAATTCCTGAACTTAGGTTGGTAGCTGAGGTTGTTGAGTTCTAACATCACCTTATCTTATGGCCTTTGATTCACTATCTATCTTACATCAAAAGTGTCCTCCCTCTCATGTAGTGATCAGTACCAAGTATAAAATTTGATTAATGGGTTTGGAAGGCTGGTCATCTTGAAATTGGATTGCAAAGTGGAATACTATAGCTAAATCATCAAATCAGATCTGCAAACATAATTCTGCTTGAAATGGGGCACTTGTGCAAGGGGAACAACAGCAGTTGTGGTTCTGAGAGGGAGCAAGAAAGAGCAAAAGGAATGCCTTAAAAGAGAGCTACTCTTAAGGAAAGCTACTCTGGCAAATACCTCTTTCTTGGTTTAAGTACTGAGAATTAGAATACCTGTGAAAGAAAATAAGTCTTTTAGATCTCTCTGCTTTTCCTGAAGGGGCAAAGGGATAGGAACTGGTATAAGTACAGAAAGAGTGTTATATAAGAACTTACCCCTGCATGACAGTCTGCAAAATAAGCTGACTATTAATGTCGAATACGTATATCCACATATCTTATAAAATTCTTATGTAATTGATCCACTTCTAGATTATCAGATCTTGAAGGTTTTTACAAAGAAAAGTAGTATCACTAAATCCTGATTTACAGTAGTATTATGGAGGTGAAGATACTATGAATAATTGCTGTGGTAGAGTTTAGCATGGACATTTTTTTGCGCTGATGTAAAACTGTGTGGTACTGCTGAGTACACAGAAGGGCTGGGGGCAACCAGCTGTGGAGCTGTCACATCTGTGCTCCAGCAGTGGAGAGGGTGTGTTTTATGACCGGCACCTTATTCAGTGTACGGGGCAGGATATTAACAGTATCAGTCTACTTCCTCATTTTTCCTTGTAAGCATTTGCATTATCTTCTCTCTCTCTCTATTTCATTCCAGCACAAATAAAGATTATATTAACCACAGGTTTCCAAGATGCTAGTGTTGGATGGAAATGCCTGCTTCAGATTGTCATTATTGTGTAACATCGACTTGCAAAAATGGTAACTGCTTTTTTTCTCTATTTCCCAAAGGGAGCAGCTCTAATTCGAATGTTGGCTAACTTTATGGGTCACTCTGTGTTTCAGATGGGATTACAAGTAAGTAAAGCCATTTCTGACTTTGTGTAGGTGTGTGTTTCTAGCAGTTCCTCTCACTCTCTTGTTTTTCTTTCTAAACTATTATTTGCATCTATTTGTGGAAATGATTTTTTACTTCAGGACTATCTGAGGCACCAAAAAGTCCTTGAAGCAGAATTTGATGGAAGGCGTTGAGTAGTGTAAGACACATTGCGGTGCCCCCAGTTTCACCTATATTTCTTGGTGTTTCAAGCAATTACACTTCAACTGGCACAGGTTTTGTGTCGATTGCCATGTAAAAGCCATTTTTTCCATGTGACAACTGTGTGAAAGGCTAGCTGAGGAAAGAGCTACTTCTCTTCAATTACATTTGAGTGCTGGTATAACAACTAATAACAAACGATGTCAAGCCATCTAGAAAATACACAGCCCTAAAACTAGTAATGCTTTTCAGCTAAATATTTTTGCCTTCCTGTCCCTCATAACAAAATCCTTGAGCATTACTTTGATAAGCCTGGAGTGCTCTCTACCTTAACAATGTTTTGCAAACTCACTCTGCCTTTTAAAAGAAATTTAAACAGGTAACATTTCTGTAAGAAGAGAAAGAAATTCAGCATGCTGATTACCAAGGTTGAACTCTTTTCAGCAATAAATCAGCGCAAATGAGTGTTTCGTAAACTATTTAAAAACAAACAAGCATAAAAAACAATGCGACCCCCCTATTCCATTGGAATCTGCTTGAGTAAATCATGTTACAGGCAGCTGTGATTGATGAATTATGTATGATGCAGCCTGCTACTTAGAAGTGTCCTTTAAAGTAAATTGATGTTCACCTGAAACACAATTATGCTAAGATGGAAAGAGCAATCAATCTTATCTGTTCTTAGTAAGCTTTTCATTTTGAAATTTAAATAAACTGCGTCTAGGATCAGGTCATTTTTTTAACAAAATAAATTGGAAGATAAAATATAAAACACAAGTTAAATAAATGCATTGGTTACGTTAAAGAAGTGTGTTCCATGCAATAGGCAATGAAAGGAAACCTGCTGGGGAAATACAGGTTTTCGGAGAGTTTGCAGGTCATTCAGGGTTTGCAGCGTAACTTATTCAAAAGACCCAGCTGGATAATTTTCTTAGTTGTAACATTGAGTCAGATAAGGAATCTTGAAATCAAAACTTTCCTTCATAAAATCTTGTCTACATCAAGGGTAAAACGTTCATCTCGTTTAAGCCAGTAAGACTTCTGTCCTTAGTCCAGCAAACTCCATATTCCAGCCAGAAACTTCTGCTGCACAGGTCCATTCATATGGAAATTCAGTAACACTTTTCCAAAAAAAGCCTTTCACTCAGGGCTTTAGAAAGGGAAAGTGTTAATATGTGCATCCCAAACCCTGTTTTTCTATTTTCTTTAATGTTTGCCTGAGAAATAAGTGTGCAAGTTGTCTTGGAATAAATTTAGAAAAAAATTCAGATCAAAGAATAGGGCTATGTAGGGATTAAATAATCATAATTACCATAAAGTCGTAATGAAACTTTTTTTAAAAAAAAATTGAGTGGTTACCTATTATTTCTGCTTTTCACTGGTTCTGGTCAAAATAGAAACTCTTCTTTTTGCTAATGAAAGTCTATGAAAAATCTAACTGTGAGAATCTGACCAGTGAAAGCCTTGGGATCAGTTGAGAAGGAAGATGGTATTCTAACTTCTTTTACAAAAACTGTTTGAAATCCAGATAGAGATTTTCCATGTGTATGTCTCCAAGTTGAACAAAATAAAACATAAAGTTCGTAATCTTGTTCATAGGCTAAAAAATATATAATTGGAAATGTCTGCCAATCATTTAATTATTTGTGTTTTATGGATCTAAAAAAATAGGGTTCTGCAACTGTAAAGTTGGGAGGCTAGGTTCGCTAATGGTAAGGGGAACTGGAGGTCTAATTTACCCTTTCTATCATGCATCGGTTTAGGCTTTTCAGCTCTTCAGCCCCGGTACCGTTACTTGAGAGCTAACATTATGTTGCCTTGAATCTAGTTTTATGATGGAATTCTGTGTTCGACTAAATGGCCATTCTCAAGGATAGCTGCAAAATCAAGTATTACTACTATTTATAAATCTCCTCAAATAACGAATACTCTGAAAGCGTACTTGATGGTTCATTCCTCCTGGGTCATTCTAGTGGCTTGCTGAGTAACTGAGTTCTGAAGAACCTTCACTTTACCTTATTTTCTTTGTTTTTCATTAGCCTCTAGTACTTGGAGCACATCAGGTTAATAGTATTAATACTATTTTAGTTCTTTTTCATGTATGACCTATGTTCTCAAGTGTTTCACAGATGATAAAAAATAATATTCCTGTAGTCTTATTACACTAACATTAAACAAAATGATAAGCCATTTATTTGTATTTGCATTGAGTATTTGTGGTTTCATCAAAATCAAGGTATGATTCAGCATCTAATTAAGAGCTACAGAATTAGAGCTTTTATATAAGAGAAGCTACAACAAATATGCTAACCTTTGGGATAAGGAGAGGAAAAGATAAGGTCTAGAGCAAGAAGCAAATGGGATAGCTACCTTTTTTGTTCATTACCTCTTTTCTCTTAATCTAATTACATGCTGTCAACTGGCAGGTGGACTTTTTGAACAGCAGATCAAGGTAGCATGATGGAGAAAAATTCCTTATATCTCAAGGAAAACAATCAATTAGTTAAAAAGAAGAAAAAAGTTGATGGAGAGTGGCGCTGTTTGTTGAATATTCTTTAACAATCAATGTCAGCTGAAGCAAATTTACAAAGCTGCACATGTTCTCTAACAGTTCAGCAAACTGTCCTTTTGAGGAGTCTGCAAGAAGGTAAAATAGTAGTAGAGATGCTCAGTTTTACAGTGTAGATGACTTTGAAGAGATTCATATCTGTCAAGAATAACTGGTCTGTTTCTATCATGGTAAATATACTGTGAAAGACCACTGGATCATAGTGTGGAAGTTCCACAATAAAAATGCAGCCAAGAGACTACTTCGTGAAGGTATGATTTTCTGGAAGCCCTTCAAAGACATACGATGCCTTGAATCATGTGACATTTTCAAACAGAAGATTTAGTAACAAAGACAGAACTTTCTCACTGCTTCAACATAGCACTCCACAGACTAAACCAAAAGAGAACATATTGGTATTGGCAGTAATGAATAATTGAATAATGACAGTAATAGCCACAGCTGGTAACACTTGCATACGAGAAAGTAGCAGCTATTGTTTTTGTAGAAAATGTCTAATAAACACTTCCTTCTCATAGTAGGTAATTTCTTTTCAAAGTCTTGACATCTTTCATGATGCGCAAAGTTTCTTATGATCCAGGGAAATTCAAGAGGTGCACGTCACTGAAGGCCAGCACTCTTCTTTCAAAGTGGTGTTGCTTTTCAGTCAAAAAGTCATTAATCGGCTCACACAGCAATTAGAGTATGAAGAGGCTTGGTCAGCACCACTTGATCTGATTATGTTTCTGAACTGCATAGATTGGTAGAGGAAGAAACCATAAGTCGGCATTATCATTCAATCATCGCTCAGGGCAGTAATACGCAATATATTATTAGATTTGTGTGAGATTTTCATCTGCAGGCTGTTGTTCCTAATCTGTGTGCTTGAAATAGATGTGTTTGCTTACATGACTGGTGTCACTGTATTATATTTCCTGGAAGGTTTTGATGCTTTATGGCAAAGCACCTCTTCAAGTTATCATTTGGTTTGGTTTTTTATTCATCCTAAATATAGAGAGAAAGCCCAGTGATTTGAAGGTCTGATACTTAGATGTGTGTGAAGAGGCACCTGCAGCTCTGCAGTGAGACATTTCTGCACTGTTTTATTTAAATTTTTCATACATTTGGTTTGATTATCTTGGAGCCTCATCTCTGTTACTGAACGTTTGTCAGCACTGCATTTTATTTGCCATGTGGCAGCTCATTGATCACATAGATCTGTATCCTTTTGAACTTCAGGTGCTGCTCTGTATGTGTTCATCACTCACTCTGATTTAGTGCATCATCAGCAGTTTGAATTAGTTACTGTAGGAATCTGTGCTTCTATGATAAATTAACTGCTTTTGTACTTTGGGCTTCACGTTGTACATTTGGAAGAAGAATTTCCATACAGTGCTTTGGATGTAGGCTGTCTTTTTCGGTGCTGTTGAGTGGCCAGTGTATTGAAACAAATTGGTCAACCTTTCAGAGGAGTTGTCTGCGGAAATTTGACATGCAGGGTATTAAATACAGCAAGGTTCAAATTTCAATCACTTTTTGCTGTCTTGAAACTGGCTAGTTAGACTTTCATCTGCACTGCTTAGTATTTCCTGCTTTTTAGACACCTCTTTGCATGTCTGTGTTCTGTTTGAATTGTGACAGTCAATGTGAAATCCTATCAGAAACTTTCTAGGTGTAAAATAAAGCTCTAATGTGCTTTTTTTCACATCATTTGCCACTTCTGCCCAAGAATCTAGTAGTACAAGAAATGTATTAATCTATTTCCACAGTATTATTTTATAGTATACTTTTACATAGAATATTAAACAGTGTACCTATTTTATCATACCTATTTATTGTATCTGTATTCCCAATTCACAGTTAGCCGTATGCTGTTTAAAATTAGACATCATTAGAGACTTCTTGATAGTTTTCTGTAAAAAAAAAAAAAAACTATATAAAAAAACCCCAACCCTACACCAACCAACCAACCAAAAAAAAAAAAAAACCAATAACAAGAAAAATCAAGCACCTGCTGAGCTGCAATGTTGCCCCCAGATCAACAGTGTGCATGGAACTACCTGGAGTTTTCCTTTGCTCAGTGGGCAGATGTAACTTTTGCCACCAGGCAGAAACATCTTTACAGCTGGAGTACTTCTGCTGCAGCTGCTGCATTTAGTAGCTGTTGAGTAAAGTACTTTTCAACTGATTCTGCACCCATCTCTTCTGGTTTAGAAGAGCACAGAATGTATGACCTTGGTGAACATCTAAGTATCACCATGGGTGTACTGGCTATGAACTGTCCTTAAGTTAGTTGCCACTGATCCCTTTTTTTAAATTGCCTCACTTCTGCTGACAGCTGTCAACAGATAACTTCAGCATGTTAAAAGCAGGACATAGGAAGTCATACGAAATCTCACAGGAGCTGACATCTCTGTTTTCTACGCTGTATGTCACACGAGATTGATAACATCTTTCGCCTTTTCTGGCCCCTCAGCATTTCTCATGCTTCTAATATACAGTACTCTGAATTTTAGGTTTACATTTGTTAAATGAATTCAGTGTTATGGACTTTTTCTGTAGCTTTATCTATCAGAACTTAAGTAGGTCGGTAAAAGTTTACTTCTGTAAAGAAAATGCTGTAACTTGCAGTGTCACAATATTTTTTTCCTTTGAAAATGTTAAAGACATACGGCATAGTAAGGGCAAGACTTGGATATCACTATCAAAAATGGAAGTCCTTCCTCTAGCTCCGAGAGAATTTGGGTACACTATGTGTATAGCAAAATGCTTCTGTTTGTTTGAAGAAAAATATGGTTGAAGATGCATAATTTAAACATACAGTTATTGAGAAATGGTGAAGTTAATTTTATCTTTGCATTCTTTTCCTTTTTTGTATGCACTTTAACCAAGATTTTTAATTATACAGTTGCCCAGAGTTTTCTACGTAGGTCAAAGTCTGATTCAATTCACAAAGTGGACCATGCTAACTGAATTGGCTTTATATTCAGTACTTTTGTGTACTTCTCATTTGCTTTGTAGCCCCAGTTCCTAATTACTACGTACGAGTTTCTTAAATGCCATCCAGTATGGTATCAGAGTGCATGTTCTGTTGGTGAACAGAAGTCATAGATGTCATTGGGAGGGAAGGGCTGGTTCTAGCCTCATTTTATAAATGGAGAGCTAGGCCAACAGAAATTTAAGTTAAAATTTACCCAGCTGTGGAGCATACAGTATGAGATGCTTAGCGCAGCACTTCTGCCTCTCATGTGTATTAGCACTTATGGATTGGAAGAGTTTATGTGTTCAAAGTTCCGCTGGTTTCATCATCAGCTGTGAGTGCTCAGCATGGCTGTGGCTCGATCTCTAGGGGCATCAAGGTGGGCCTTCAGAAAATGTTGATCATACAATTAATGCTGCTTTAAATAAATCAATGAGCGTAGAGTGCCTGTGCATTTTGGGGGAAATTGGGCCAATGTTATTAAAATAAAAAAGAACCATGAAATTTTGATACCTATTTTGAAACCTGAGAAGATGTTCTATCACAGTATTTAGCATTATAAACTATTTCAGATATTCAGAACAGACTTCACATTGGGTTCAGTCACAGAGTCCACCTCTGCTATGAATCAGGCCATGGGGCCAAACGTAATGCACCCACAGTGATAGCAGCCACTGCTGGTGGATTTACCTGATTTAACAGGTGCTGTGCGGAGGGAGCTTTTTCCTAAAATGTTACATTATCAGAATATTCCCGTATGGTTATGTTAACTCCTTTTCCTCCTTTCTGCTCTGCTTTTTGTCCCTGGAGCATTTAGATCAGACAATTTTCTTCCCTGGCTGTTGGAGATGTCCGAGAGAAGGGAGACAGGCTCTTTGCTTTCTGCCTCAGGCCCTCTAAGCTTAAGCATGTGTGATCGGTACAGGGAGAGACGCTCTCTAGCTGCTAGGTCACCTGAAGTTGATCAGTGCTAGGAAAGAGCATGTTCCTGAAACAAGATCACTTCCCTTCTGACCTTTAGACCTGCGCTCCAGTGCATGGGGACAGCAGGGCTTTCCAAAGGAAAGATTGAAAGGTAAAATGTGGTATTTTCCCATACTTTCTTTCTGGTGTTGACTGAAATTTGGAGAAGAATTCAGTCCAAGATGGGGTTTTTGCAGGCAAGGTTTCAGCTCAAGCAGCTACATTTTGGCCACATCGGAGGTCCCAGCAGGGAGAGTTGTAAGTAGTGGTAATGGCAGGTGCGGCTGAACCTCAGTAGCCAGTGATGTCCCTCGGGCCCACGTTCGGAGCAAGACTACAATTGGTGTTGCCTTCATCAGGAGGAAGTCATGCTATCCTTCAGCTACGATAAATGTTACCTTATTGCTCTGTTGCTAAAGCTTCTTACATAAAGAAAAACAATTATTATGCACATGATTTACTTATTAAGTTTGTTTCCTGAGAGCAGGACTGTCCTTTATGATAACATTACTATCAGTTATATTACAGATAGCATGTATGTATACTTGTTGTGCTTTCAGTGAGCTGCTCGTGTTTTGTTGCATGTGAAATTCAGTTACGACTATTTTCTTCTTCATTTTTATTATAGGAATTATTAAGAGGAAGAATGATAGGTATGAATTCTCAGATAATGTCAGCAGGCTGAGTGGCTATTTAAGAAAATGTTTTCTTTTGGAATAAAATTATACTGTTTTCCTGATATGAGCTCAGCGGTGACCTCGCTTCTGTTGCTGTGAGGCAGCACAGTAGACTTTACAGGGCGCTGGAAGTACATGTTTGTGTGCAATTATGCAGTCCTCATGCAATCAAAGTTTCCATTAGCTCTTTAGGAGTCAGTGGGGATATTTCCAGCACAAAGATTGCAGGATTGAACTCCTAGTTAACACTTAATACACATCAGAAATTAAATAAATCAACTTCTGTTCAGCCCAGTGGAGAACATTCAGAAAAAAGCTGAGTCCCGGCTGGATGAAACAGGCTGTCCTCAAAACTTTCTCCTCCTCCTTCTCCTCCTTCTCCTCCTTCTCCTCCTTCTCCTCCTTCTCCTCCTTCTCCTCCTTCTCCTCCTTCTCCTCCTTCTCCTCCTTCTCCTCCTTCTCCTCCTTCTCCTCCTTCTCCTCCTTCTCCTCCTTCTCCCTCTTCCTCTCTCTTTCTTTGCATACATTTAAAATTCAGTTACTGTAGCTAGGTAGACACAGTGGCATATAACCAGATATAAATGCTAATGATTTTTAAGATGTCTTCATTTTGCAAAATTAAATGCAGCTCTAATGACTTTATTTTATGATGGTCTTTTGCACCATGAGAAATGTTTGCTCGATTGATACAAACAACAAATAATTTACAAGCAAAGTTAAAGCTTCACTGTTACTATTTTCTATCTGTTATTCGTTGTCACTGTACAAGTATTGGAGGTCATTACGTTCTAGACACAGTGACATGCAAATCATACTTACAGTAAGCTTTGTCAAGTGTTTTATGGTGACCTTTTCATAGCAAGTAACATTAATTTCTTTCCAATTCTGGAGCTTCTATAGAAAAAAGTATTACAGAAAAGTACAACAGAGATTTTTTTGCCTGGTTAGCAGTCCCTGGGCATAGTTCAAGTTACTGCAGAGGAATGAGCAGCCAGCCTGTCACAATTAGCAGGTGCCATCCAAATATCTCTGAAAAACGTTCCATCATTTTTTGTGTGCATTAAAAATATATTTATTGAGCAATAGGTTCAAATACATTGTTCAACCAAACAAGGCAGAACTAAAATGAAGGTACAAATTCAGTCAAATATATACAGTTTGATTTCAAAGAGTACTTGATTTCTGTAGGTGTTGTTCTTAGCCTCAGTAGTTTAGTACCACTACCAAATAATATATTAAATACATTTTTCTTTAAAGCCAAGCTTAATATACTATCAGGTGTCTCACTGCACAGCATACACTGCTAGGCAATAACTCTGCAATCCTCCTAACAGTTCCCTTTAGACTTCGCATGCAAACTGTTTTGTCCCCAAACTGCAGTTGTTGTTGCTGTGTTTCAAAATTGAACCTCCTTCCTCTTAATGTTAATAGCTAATAGGTGAAGCTGAATTTTACAAGGGAAATAAACCTCTCCATTTAGTATTTCTGGTCTTCTAATGAAGCTTCACATCAAAGCAGGATGTTTTTTAAAGTAGCTGGAAATTTGTCAGATTTGAATCTGTTATAGATGTCCCATTCACACTGGATTCACTGAGTCACAATGCAGAAGATGAACAAATTGCAAAATGCTGTTTCTTACAGTAGTTTTTGAGGTTTGGTTCTTCTCTTGTGTTGGAATGAAAATGACAGGGCCGTATTGATTTCAGTCAGGTTACTTCTGATTTATGGTCTGGTCTCTTATCAAGAAGCAGATAGAGCAAAGAAAGCAGTCCCATTGACTTTATGATGGCTCTTGCCTCCTCCTCTCTCTTACTAGTTTCTCTTGTGTCTCAGTCTGGGTGGCATGCTGTTTGAGACAGGACGCAGGTCCTATCCGTATCCTCTGTTACACTTCCAACACTGTGGATGAGATACTCTCAACATTGCCCTAGTTATTCGCCAACTGAAATCAATGCTAAAAATTGCATTGACCCATATAATGCCAGAAATATCAGTTCTGCTGATCTGATTATTGTTAGAGCGTATGGGAGTATTATGAATTACAAAGGAAAAGGGACAAAGTAAAATACTATAATTATGTGGCCTATTCAGCATCATTGGTTCTAGAAAAAATTAAGATTTATTTCCATATATGGTTCCAGTATCACTCTTCCTAATTAGTAGTTATAGGTTGCTATTTGGATATAATGATTTAATTGCAGATATGACATGTTGACAGTGGATATTTTCCAGTTGCTGCTGATTGCGAGCATTGTATCGATGTTGTGTGTGAAAAAAAAAAATCTAAATATACCTTTTGAAAATAAATGGCTGGAATTTCAGCTGGTGTACATCAATGGGATTCCACTGATTTCCTTCCTTAGGATTTTATTCATTGAGTGAGGTAGATAGTAGCCCAAAAGGAAGGCAAAGCACAGCTGAACTGCATACATACATGATGCCTCTGAAGTACGTTGCACACCTCTCAGGCTTTTTTAAACTTCTTTTAGCTATTTGAGAATTTGACTTTAGAAATTGACTATGAATTTCCTGATAGTGAACATTTTAAATGGTGTGCTTTCCTGTGGTACCACAGTAGAATTACTGGGAACATTGATTTTTACTTGCTCTTAAGAATTTTTAATTGCTTAATGCAGCTAATGGCAAAATACAGGATGGATAAGTTAGTGGTTGAGAAAGTGTGTAGCTCAGGTGAGATACAGGAATGCATTTGATGCTGTGTCTGTATGTAAAACAGATGTGATAATTTTAGTACTAGGTGAGGACTATCTACACTTGCAGGCATGGCCTTACACTCCTTATGTGCTTGCTGTTCCGATATAATTTTGATGCTGTTTTTCCTTATTGTAGTTTGAAATGCTTTTTTAGTTAGTTTAATTCTTGGCTTGTTGACCAGTGAGTGACTTCATTTATTGCTGAAGTAACACATTTTAATGCAATAGTAGATTAAAGTATAGGTAGGATATCAACATTTTTGATCCTCTCGTAGAACTCACTCATGAAAGTTCAAGTCTATTCCATGACTGTAGTGTATTCTGTAGGTTGGCAGTTTCTGACAAGACTGCCTGGAAACAGTTTTGGGCACTCTTAGTAAATACGATGTAGATGGTGAAGAAGTTTCTTGGCTTACTTGACATGGAAAAATCTGTTTTCAAGATTTTTCTTAGCTGCTTTGCAGTACTGCTTTGATAAGCGGTCTGATCACAGCTGCTATTTCAATTTGGGGGTAGCTCTGCAGCTTGACTCACTGGTACAAATTAATTCTGACACAAATAAAGTTAACCCCAATCTAATCTGCCTTATACAATATTTACCGCGACCAATAAGGTGAATTTGCCTACTCCTTATTTTGTACTCTACTGCTTGTCTGACTGACCAGCTGGGAGGATGTTCTCTTCCTTAAGGCTTTTTTTCTCAAGGCTTAGTCTGTTGTATAGCTGAAAAATAATGCAAACCTAGTTGGCTATTTTATCTTTTCTGTCCAGTAGTCTTCCTCTCCAATGGGTGTCTTCGGTTCTTTGTAACTTGCTGGTAGTGCCTTACCATTGGTTCTCACTCCCTCTTGTTTGTCACTCACCACTGCAAACATATGCAGTACCTTCCTGTCTCTGACCCTTGCCCAAGCTTTTTTATCTGAATGTTAGGCAATGTCAAGATAATATGTGATAGCAGCTTTGATGTTAGCAGTGTGAAGGAAAAGGGGAAAAAAGGTGGCATGTCATACTCTGTGAGTCAGCATCTGTCAGGTGGTGTCTGGTGGCTTAAGGTTAAGTATTCAGATTTCTGGGAAAACAAACATGCTGGATTTGATAGGTGGAGCCTTAGAACCTGGTTTCCACCTGAGCTAAATGTTTTTATTAGGAGCTCTGAACTTTCAGTGACATACAATAGTCATGTATAAAAATGTTCAACAAGAACATGTTGTAGGCTGAAGGGAGGAGCATGTGCACCCAGGAGTAGGAGTGAAATAGGAAAGAGGGAGGTAGAGTCAAGACTGCTCTTTCCTGAGCCCTGAGAAGTGAAGGTATTCAGAGAAACATAGCCACCAGAATTTGTGCCAAAATATTTTGCTCCTTTTCCTCAATCATCTATATAGTGGAATTTCCTGGTTACCGTTAGGAGGAAAAGCAAGTTATTCAATGTTAATCTGTTTCAGATCTCAGCACCACTTATCTAAGTCAGTTCCTTCAGCCAACCAATCAACTTCATACAGATAAAGTGAGAAAGGAGTTTTGTCCTGGGATTGATGTTTCAGTTCCTGTTTTTAGATCTGAAGTCTCCCCTGAAAGTAAGATTCATGTTTGGAGACTTATTCCTCCTTTACACTAGTTTAAACTCTTTGCATTTATCAGTCACTACCTTTATTAGTTCTGAGCTTTATCATGTTTGGATGGGAGGGTAGTTCATTTTTTTGAAACCAAGGAGCTCAATCCCTCGCAGTACTGAGACAACTAAGACTGGAAAGGGATGAAAGACTTTTTCCTTTTAAATAATCTCCTTTTCTTAAAAGAGTCTAATACAGTAAAAGGCCTGCAAGCTTAATCAATACAGCATTACTAAAAACATCTTACAAAATCCTTTAGCACTTTTCACTGTACTCCTATTTCTACTATTGTTCAAACTGTCTGCTTCAGTATTCAAGTAATAAAATAATTTCAAAAGCATTGAGCCTTTTAAGTTTTTTTTGAGGGGATTAAGAGTACTATTTGACAAAACATTATATTATGGTCTAAATCTGTTAGGATTTTTTGCAACATCTTAGGTTTTGGTTGTGAAGTAATTGGACTTTGCTTTCATGACATGACAGATCTGGATTTTTTTATATTTCATTTGATGTTAAAATTACTAAAACACATGTCAGAAGAACACATTGTGATTATTTATTATTATTATTATTTATAGGGGTGATGGGATCATATTCTGTTATTCTTTTTTGGCAAGATTGGCTTCACGTTTTAATGCCAAGATGTTAAGAATATTATAAGAGGATGCTTGCTGAAAATGTAAAACCTAATGGTTATTTTTTTGTGTGTGTTTGATTAGTTTTCATGTGAGTGACTGCTCTGGGGTCTGTGAACTCTTTCTACTTTCCCTATGACAAAGAAAAAGTTCGGAGGTGGCATTGCAGTGAAGGAAAAAGAGGGAGTTGAGAAGAGTACTCGAGTCTTGGGTTGCTAAAGAGGTTTTCATGCTATAATTTCCCCTTACACATATTGTAGGGTTATAGCTGAAAGTTAGGAAGGAGCATATCTTCATGCTCCAGCATACTCCAGTTGATGGAACAGCTTTTGTAGGTGATAGACTTGAGAGTTTATGATGGGGAGCAGCTTTGCAGCCAGATGGTTCAGGGCGTATATTTTTATGTGTTTATGAGAAAGTGGCTTTAAGTCACTTTACCTTCTTTGGAACTGTGCTGAGCGCAGCTTAGATTCAGGCAGCTGTGTTTTCAGTGTCATCCTCCTTTTCTGTTTTGTGGCTTGCATCTCTCCTAAGTTTGCTTTGGTTCTTTTCTATTAAACATAAAGGTGAAGGGGTGGCTAATACTTCTGCCCTGGAGAATTACAGTGAATGAGAACATGTCTTCTGTTCCTGCGCAAGCTGCTTAGGTATGGGTCCCCAGGAGGAAGAATGGATTATATTCCTGCTTGTACTGTCCTTAGAACAGACAAGCAGGGTATGTATAGATCTCTGGCTCCTATTTTAATACTTCCTGGGATGTAGTTGATGCTGATATGTATAAGCCTTTTCTCTTTCTTTTTAAGTGGCGTGCCTGTCTGTGAAAGGTACTTCAAGAGAGACTGATATTGGTAATGAAAGTTCAGGCTGGGTCATGGTAACCCTAGCTGGCTTTGAAGTCAGCAGCTTGGATGGTGGTAACAGAATGTAGCTTTGCAGCACAGCTGAGAGCGGTTGGGTCTGGTGGTGCTCTCAGTATAAAGCCAAGCTCTAATGTGAGGACAGATAGATAGAGTACAGATCTGTAAAGGCATGAATGGCTTGGGGAGAGTCAAGTAGGGAACAGTAATGTACTAGGCCAAAGCTAGGGAGCAGCAGATGAAACCAGTAGACAGACAGGTGTTTGAAACAGGTGTCTTCGAAAACAGACTACTGAAGTGGAAGTCCTTTTTCAAAAGTTGCTGCAAATGCTAAACATTTTATGAGTTCAGAAAGCAATTGAGCAAATTGACAGAAGATTAACTATTAAAAACAAAGATATGAATCTGCTCAGGATTCCTTGTGCCATGAAGTGCTGGATGATTTGAGAACATACTGGGGAAGTATCACTGTATACTTGTCCTTTCTAGGTGTCTGCTGCAGGTATTGTTGAAAACAGAATTCTAATATATGGGGATGTTTGATGGGACCTAGTTCAGTAACATTTTGGTCTTGTGCCTGTAGAAAGTGCACTCAGATTTTTGGATTGCAATGTAGTTTTACTGTTGGGAGCATATTTTGATGTACACCGTCACTTAGGATAGCTTTTTGTGTAGTATGCATTCAGTGACACACCTAGTTTGATGCTATGTATATGATCTCAATGCAACTTTTATGAAATAATGAAAAAATGGATGATCAAGTTGTATGGTACCAGGACTGTACTTGTATGTTGTGTTTATAATTGGTTTTTCCTTATTTCATTGTAAACAAAAATTATTTTTGTTTTCCTTTGGTGATAAACATGTTAGATTGGAGGATAATAAAATTTTTAACATTTTAGATGAGCCACAGCTAAACCTCCTAATTTGTGTATTGGGAAAAACAAAACAAACAACCAAAGAAAAGGACAGAAGCATTTAATCTCTTGATGTCTTTCTGAATGCAAAAATGTAAAAGTCAAATTTAATGTCTAATGGTAGGTTGGTAAACAGGAATGTTCCCTGGGTGGAGTAAATCCTCAGTTGTTCCATCCATTTTATTTTGCTGTGTAACAATTCTGAAAGCAACTCTCAGAAGGACCAATACACGCAGCATTTTCTAGTACTGCTTAGAATGCACATGTATATTTGTTGTTATTATTTACGTCGTCCCACTTTTTTTATTCCTATTTTAGCTTTTTAATTTGCAATTCAACTTCTTTAGCTTTGAAAATTATTGAATATTTCACTGTGCCTGAAATGATTTCTGTATTTTTAGACCAAAATGGAAGCACCATGTGCTATAGGTGCAGCGTATATAATATTGCCTTTTTTCCAAGTAGTCTCATGACATTGTAAGACTCGGCAGTGCATTACAAAGTCAGTGTTCTCATTTAACCTTCCTAGCCTGTGATTAAATGGGAGTTGCTGCTTATTGTACTGTGAGTTGACTGACAAAAGCTAATCTGTCACAGGTGCTACAATTTGTGTATCAAAAAATTTGCTTACAAATACTAATTATTCCCAAAGTGTCTTACTTCACACAAAGCACAGATACAGAGTCAGCAAATTTGTCCCAGTTTTATCATTATGCTGTCAGTTAAGGTTTGTCTCCTACCATTGGGTAAAGTGAAGACGGTAGAAATTCAAATGTAGGAGAATCCATTGATTTACAACCTCTGATGTGTTTTTTTCACTTAATTCTTCCAATAAAAATGCTTGAAATGTATGTTATTCAATAATCATTGCTGAATTTTGCTTCGGTATCTGAATGAGCTAATGCCTAGGCACATAGGATGGTGGGAAACTAACAGTGTGTCTCTCCGTATGGCATTAAAAAATTTGAAGTGTTTTGTGCCCCAAAGGCCAGACCTAACCTGGTCATATGCTTAAACTATTATTTAGGAAGTTAATTTAATATGTTGGTAGCTATCAGGAGTTATCTTTCTGGTTTGCTATGGGAGAAGAATGGACCCTCCAGTCATTAGAACTGCAGCTGAATAAATGAAAAGCGTTCAGCTTATAACCTCTGCAGTCTTTGAGTCATGCATCTCATGAAACACACATGTAGGTACCTGTGCATAAGGATGGAGTTGGGTTCCTGTCACCCCTCTTCAACTGCTCCCTGTTGTGGAGAAGCCTTTGTGGTAACCTGTTATAGACCTGTTTGCCAGTATTACATCATTTGTCATTGAAGCACCAGGATCTCCTAGGTAAGAGTTGTAGTTCAGGTAGGCTATTGCTCAGTTACTCTTTTGTAACAAATTTAGCTGTCATCCGAGTGAGCAATTTTTGACACTAGATGCAGGATGACCTGCTAAAAGAGCAACTGGAACTGTGTTACAGCAGCTTCTCCTTTCATTACTGAAATTACCTAGGAACCCCTTCTGAGATTAGACAAGTTTTTTAGATGTAGTATTCAAAATATTTAGCTTATAGACTGACTTACACAGAAAAAGGAAGAACATCAAATGCTGTAAATGAAATTTCTAGCAACATTTTTACATGTAACTAACCTAAAATCTGTTTATTTATTCCTTAGGATGAAACTATTGTATATTTCTAGATTTCTGACAGCTGCAAACATTGATGTATTTATCTTCTATGACAGTGATTCACAACTCTAGCTGTTTGGCTTGTATATAGTAATACGATTTTTATTTTATTTTATTTCTGTAGGACTATTTAACCATTCACAAGTATGGCAATGCGCCAGAATGATCTCGGAACACACTGTCAAATGGTAAAATGCTTTAATCTGTTGCACTGAGGGACAAGCAGGAATTTATTGTGGTTTTTTTTTTGGTGAGGTTAAGAGTGAATAGTGCATACTGAGATCTTCAGACCCAGAGCAAATATAAAAATTGATGCAAAGAAATTCCATTTGAGTTAACCTAGTGGCAACATTAAAATACATTTTTTGCAGCATTTCTATTCTTTGCAATGTTAGAATATATTTCCTTACTTGTGCTATGCCATTGATGTGCAGTAAAAGATACTTCATGGAATCTGCTGTTGTTGACTTTAGTGGCAGCATGCTGAGGCACGTAAGCTGGAAAGGACACTAAAGCGCTAAGCTTTGGCACTTACAACAGGTGTATTTGAGAGTTTGTATGGAGTTATGATTTGTGTGAAGGACAAAGCTATAAGTTTTAAAGTTTGCTGTAAACAGATAACTGTTTACTGTAATATTTGGCATGTTGCAGAGACTACAGTTGCTATGTCTGTGCTCCCTTGGTGCTGTGTCCAAGCTTGGCTGGCAGTTTCTAGATCCCGATCCGTGGATCTATAAGAGTGGAGTTAATTTTATAAAGTGAGCCAAGTATGCCTGAATTTCTCACCTGCAAAGCGAGTCTGGGCTCTCCAGAATAAGACAGAGTGCAAGGCAACGTAGAGTACAGGCAGGGAGTTTGGGCACAAGTACAACTCAAGCATTTGTAAACATGACAATCTAGATGTAACTATTGACACCAAAGCTAGGATTCAGCTGGAGGTCAAGACAGAGGCATTTATCTAGACAAGCAGGTATATACGTTATACATCTTGTCAATGAAGGCTGGCTTCAGTTGCCTGTTCATAGACATCTAGCCAACATTTACTTAATTTATTCTACCTGAACTTCCAGCTGCCACATGGGATACGCATGTCTGCTGGAGGTCCACCAGCTCTGCAAGAATGTGTTGAATATTTTAGGAATCTCTTCGATACTTGGTGAATAGGAACAACTGGAGTCCCAGGAATCTAGTCAATATAGTCAGGAGCGCAATATAGAGAAATTAGTTGACTAACCCTACAAGTTTATTTTATAATGAGCCCAAACCACTGACTGTTAAGTAGGGACTTGAGATAGTTGTTCAATATAGGCAACTAGTGCCGGGTTAGGTGCAGTAGGGTGTTCAAGACATTCAGGTGGGTATAACCGATTTGACACAAGATCTGTGGGGAAAATCTGTCCTCTTCTGGAGTGGCAAATCGAGATCAAATGACGTAGCACCTATGTGTGGGCAACTGAATGAGTCCTATGTCTGTATGACTGTAATGAGAGTGACATATGTAATGTACAGTCAGGCTCTTAAATCTATGTCTTAATCTGAAGTCAAATGTCACTGCAAAAGTCTTTCTTGTTTCTCACCTGATGTCTTCCTCTTTTAAAGCCTTTGGGATAGTTCTGGGTGATGGATGGTCAGAAGGCAGAACGTATCTGAAAGACTAGCAGAACCACAGCTAACTAAAATAGAACAAAAATGAGGACTGTATTCTGGTCTACAGCTGTATTTGGTCACTACAGCTATACTGTATGCTCAAATTTATGGTTAAGGCTAATATTCCATTTACTTATCTGTAAGCACATTTGTGCCAGACACATTGTTCCTAATGCATTACAACTGAAGCTTCAGTTCTGAAGACATCGTGCAGGTTCTGCTTGTATCCGTCAGAGGTTGCTCACCCTGTGATCTAGGACTGTTCAGCAGCAAGGGAATTTCTCTTGCTGAAGAACAAATGATGCCTGTCGTTCTCTAATACCCAGTCTCATCTCCCATGAGGCAATAGTATCTCTTTTTGTTTCAAATGAAAATCCACTTGTAAACCAGCATTTTTATTGATATACGGTATCAAATATGAAACACATTAACCCCCCACATGTTATGAAAGGTGCATTTTTAGAAGAAGCTGTGGATATTTGTATATATTGCCTCGCCTTTGGACATGAGGAACAGTATTTCAAATAATAGTCGTTTTGATTTTCAGAACAAAGGAGCCCTGTACTTCTCGAAAATCATACCCTTTCGATATGCTGTATTGTAGGTACCCTAGATCAACTTACACTGAGTCTTTTTAACCTTGGCTGTCAAGAATATGTTTTGGAGACAGCCACCCAGTATTCTGTGGCTCTTGTTAAAACCCCTGTAAAGAGGTTCTTTCTCTGTTATAGCAACAAGTGTCTGAATGATGTGGGAAACACGACTTTCTGACTGTCACTCTCTGGCAAGAGTGCTCAAAGTTTGTTTTTAAGATATACAGAGACTGTTGGTTAAATTATGTAGTTGTGTTGTACTGGGTTGTAAATGTTTGTGTGTGCATGCATGAAGGTTATCTAAACCTGTAAAAACTAATTCTAGTCTCTGGGACCAAAAGAAAAAATAAAGCAGTTTAAATGTTGGATGATGTATTGCTTCTACACACATGAAACTTTCTTTTTCTGAAGGCTTTGAAAAAGGGTTGGAAAGTCTGTAAATATCCAAGAAGTAATGGATCAGTGGACACTACAGATGGGTCTCCTGTTATCACTATCTTGGGAAATGAAACTAAGACAATGTCATCGTGATCTACCAAGAGCGTTTTGTTTATGATAGTGATGCTAAGCCCAAGGATCCAGCCCTTGGAGACAACAGGTACTTACATTTCCTAATGAGTATCTTTCAAGGGGCTGTAGTTGTTAAGTAAGTGCTTCCTAAGTATATTTTTATGAAGATGTCTCTTAAGAAATCTCTGAGCTTTGCTTGTATCAATAGCATGTGGTCACCCTTCATTTGAACTAGTAAAGGTGAGGCTAATTAAAAAAATGAAAAAAACTCATTAGAGTAATAGAAAAGGTAAAGCTTTAAGTGCCCATTTGCATCATGATAGTTCTCTGTGTGACTATGTCTTACATCTTAATCACACATCTATTTTCTTTTCTTTTCTTTTGATTTTGTCAAGCTCCATGAAGTAATTTGGAGTGTGGTTGGAGGGTCTGATACTCTTGTAAGTAATTCTATGGAGTGGACCTCTCCTGCTTTGTACATTGAGTACGGCAGTTGTAACTACTATGTCATATATACCTCCCTTGACTTGGGGAGCAGTCAAGAGCCTGAACTGGACCTCTGTACAAGGCAGCGTGTTCCAGCTGCTCCATTTTTGAAGCCAGCTGAACGGTCTTGTGGGACTGTTACATTGGGCTGAAGGCAGCAGGCACTTACGCATCTCTTGCCTCATCCCTTTTCTGCTTCTTAGATGGTTTCATTCCTGCTCCCAGCTCAGTCCACACACTTCCTTATCCCAGAGACAAACTGACATCCTGGTTGATGGTGGGGAATCCTCATCTTATTGTTGAAAGCAGTTTTGGCATCATATTTTAAGGCCATGAATATAAAGCTGATTCTAGAGAATTACAAGATAGCCTTAGAAGCTTCTGTGTTGACTATTGATGCCAAAGGGAAAGAGGGAATGCTGTCAACCTTGAGTACTCTGTGTTTGTTCAGTAGATTTCAATCATTTAAAGGTGAAATTTCATACCAAATTTCGATCTGACATGATGGCGCCTTAAGAATATGCTTGTTGAGTAAGGCCTAAAACTATAGTTACATTTACTGGGAAATGTTTAGAAGTTGTTATCCTTTTTTTAGAACATGAATTGTGGAACTCAGACATGGACACAGAGTAAACACGTTGGTTTTCTGGCTATACTGGAACAACCTAGCAGGTTATTAAGCATCTGTTAAGTTCTGGGCTGAGTTCCTTTTGTGAAAAGAGATAAAAACGAGTGAATGTGGACTGTTTGGAACTGTTCATGACTCAGTTCAGTGCAGCGTGAGAGATCTCACCTTATTCATATGAAAACTTCATCGTGCAAGTGTATATGTGTGTAATGTAATGTGAGTGGATTTTACTACTCAGAAACCAGCGATTATTAGGTTTTTTAATTAAAATAGAGCTGTTATGACTTTTAATTATGTAGAGACTTTCCTAAATAGATTTGCTAGGATTTGTAATAAATGCTGCATGTAATTAATGAGTAAAGATACCAGATGTGTAAATGTTTATAAGGTGGACTATTGGGCATAATGTGGTTGGTTGACCTTGACTGGCCAGGTGCCTACCAAAGCCACTCTATCACTCCTCCTCCTCAACTTGGACAGGGGCAGAAAGTATCCAAAAGGCTCCTGTGTTGAGATAAGGACAGGGATAGGGTCACTCAGCAATTACTGTCATGGGCAAAACAGACTTGGCTTGGGGAAGTTAGTTTAATTTAATTACCGATCAAAATCAGAGTAGGATAATGGGAAATAAAAGTAAATCTGAAAACACCTTCCCCTCACCTCTACCTTCTTCCCTAGGCTCAACTTCACTCCTGATTTCTCTACCTCTCCTCTCACAGTGGCTCAGAGGGATGGGAAATGGGGGTTGTGAGTCAGTTCAGCACACATTGTCTCTGCTGCTGCTCCTTCCTCCTGAGGGGATAGGATTCCTCACACACTTCCCGGCTCCAGCAAGGGGTACCTCCCACAGGAGACAGTCCTCCTTGAAATTCTCCAATGTGAGTCCTTTGCATGGGCTGCAGTTTTTCATGAACCTCTTGAGTGTGGTTCACCTCCACAGGGTTCAGACCTTCAGGAACAGACTGCTTCAACGTGGCCCGCCCATGGGGTCACAAGTACTGCCAGGAGCCTGCTCCAGCACAGGCTTCCCACAGGGTCACAGCCTCCTTTGGGCATCCACCTGCTCTGGTGTGGGGTCCTCCACAGGCTGCAGGTGGATATCTGCTCCACCATTAACCTCCACGGGCTGCAGGGGGACAGCCTGTCTTCACCACGGGCTGCAGGGCAATCTCTGGTCTGGAGCCTGGAGCACCTCTTCTCCCTCTTTCTTCACTGACCTTGGTGTCTGCAGAGTCGTTCCTTTCACAAATTCGCAGTCCTCTTTCTGGCTGCAGTGGTGCAGGTTTTTTCCCTCCCTTCTTAAATATGCTATTCCAGAGCTGCTACTATCATTGCTGATTGACTCGGCCTTGGCCAGCAGCAGGTCCGTCTTGGAGCCTGCTGGCATTGACCTTAATGGACTTAGGGGAAGCTTCTCACAGAAGCCACCCCTATAGCTGCCCTGCTACCAAAACCTTGTCACACAAATCCAATACAAGTGAGAATTAGACTTAGTTTTATTTTCATATGTCACATTTAATTCAGAATTCAAACTGCATCTTGTGATACGTAGAAGGGTAGTGTTCAACACCAGCAGGGCAAGTTATGCTGGGTTCCTTAGTAGATTTTGTCTGCAGATTTTATCACAATTATAATTTCTAAACATTAGAAGTAAGATTTAGTGCTACAGAGAGCACAGAGAAAGATATCAACATGATCCCTCCCAGGAATATACTGCCTAACAGGCAGTGCAATACATATTGTATGTATCTCCTCTGGGAAGTTTCTTTCCCATTCTCTTCCCCCTTTGGATATTTTTTTTCTGTGCTTCCATGTCCTTTTAACTACAAATGGGAAGGAAGCCCTTTGCCCAAGGAAGGCTTTGCAGATGGGTTATTTACTCCCACCAGTTAGATGGTGGTGCTAATTTGCCACTTCCCAGTTGAAGTTATTTCAAAATACCAAAGAACAGGAACCATATACATTTAGCAAAAGGTGAAACTTACCTATGCCATTCACCTTTCAAAAATCATCCACCAATTAATATTAAAGTCCTATGGCTTAGTTATAAATTAGTGTCTAGTGTGTTAAAACAATCACCATGCAATTCTTTGTTGCATTACTCACAGGCACACATGGCTTGGTATGCATGATGGTTCTGTGACGTTAAACTTCCTTTCGTACCATCAAATTAAGTAGAAAAACAAGATCTACATACTGAAAATAAATTTAGTCTTTCTGCCAGCAATGACCTAGACCTTTTTCAGATTTTTGTGGGTCTTTTTTTCATTGGAAAAGTCACTAATGCTTCAATTACTGGGAAAGCAGTAAGCAGGGAAAATCACATTAATGTCATTTCATAATTCATGACACATTACCTTGGTTTTTAACATTGCAAGAGCTGAAGTTTATATGATATGATACAGAGGGGGCAGTTTTTCTAGAAGTATGCAAAGCGGGGTGATAACTGGGATGGAAACAGTGTGTTGACAGACATTCAGCGCTATTGTGAAATGCAGTGTTCTGGCTGATTCAGCAGGTGGCTTTGGTCAGGAAGTCGGTAAGGGTTTACTGACATTCAGTGGGGCTGGATAGCACAGGTCGATATTGTGGGAGGCACAGAGGTACATATATTATACACACACACGTATATAATGTCAGCCTGTAGGCGTTGGGAGTGTTACGTATCACTCGCCTAATTCACAGTCCTGTAAAGTTGGTGCTCATCTCCCCTGCGTGACCCATGAATTATACGTTGAACACATGACTCCCTGGGGAACCATAATAGGCACTGTAAATAACGGGGAGCAGATGGTATTTATGCTGCATTTGAGGCCATGCTTTTGCAGGGCAGGCGACATTGGCTTCCTTAGGGTAGTTTATCTATGGATTAATCGTGATGATCATTTTAAACACCGTAAAGAGTAGAGCTGCACAAAACACAGAAAAATGCACAGGTCCAGGCCTTTCCAGGGGTTTATCATCTAAACAGACAAGACGATATGTGATGGAAGGCTCCAGGGAAGGCTCTTAAAGCATCCATCTGCCATATACTCTTTAGTTACCCAGGTGGGGCTATAGTTTGGCATGGCACAGCAATAAATGTCATTTCTATTGCCTTCAAAGTGATGAGGAATTTAAACTTCTGGATCAGACCCTCTCTAGGCAAATTTAACTTTGCCTTACTTTAGAGAGTCACTTCAGAATAGGTCTTTCAGATGTATCTGCTACATAAGAAATGTAAATAAAGAGGCAACTGAGTATTTCAGAATCATTCTGGTTTTATAAAATGTCTGCTTTCATTTATGCTATGTATTTATGCAGCAATTAACTGTTAAAAATGATGTGTGAAGCAGCGTATTTAATTTTTCTCTCTGAAATCATATAGAGGAATATAGAAGCAGCAAGCAGATTTTTCTAAGTGATAAACAGCAAAAGTGAAAATTGTTGATAACTTTGGCAGTGGATTACTCCTAGTTCTGCCTAGTCCATTACTATAAGTGTCTTTAATTCTACTGCAGAAGAAAATGATTACATGTAGTTGATTTTCCCATCTCATGTACAGTTTGTCTCCTTGTCTCTATAACTGCAGAAAAATGTGTTTCAAGGGCCATACATATATAAACTGTGATTTATTTGTGTGCGTAGAAACAACTGTATGGCATGCTAAGCTCTAACATTTGGTCTGAAATTATAGAAGGTATACAATTTCACTTCTTTGCAAAGTGAACATAGATTTTACTTGACACTTATGCCTTCACATGATCCATAGTTCTCATTTTAGGACAGAGACCATTTCTTGGAATGCTATTCCTCAGAAGGGCCAAAATCACCAGCTTTGATTTGAATGTCGAAGCCTGTGGTTGGTACAATCTTTCAGTAGCAATTTCAGCTTATCCAAGCAAAAGCGTAAAACTTCTGTAATAACTGTATAATTCATATTCTTCCCCCGAATAACAATTCTTCAGTTATATGTAGGTTCAATCCTGAACTCCTGTATACCCCTGTGAGAACAGATTATGCCCTTACATTATAAGGCTACAGGGGAAGAGGTGATATTCCATCTGTCAGGGTTCAGTGGGTTTCCCTGCTGACAGATAAAATGATGATTTTAAGGCACCAGTCTCATCCATCATTACATGAGTGGCTTACAGATATGACAAGAAATCTTATGAAAAATAATCTATGGTCTAGACAATAAACTAATCAGTTTTGATGAAATCCATACACCCTTTATATAGTGTATTGAAGAGCAGACTAAAGCTTTCTGGTTACGGGTGTTAGTTTTGCCTTTTAAAAATACACAGTACAGAGCTTGTCTCTTCAAAAGTGAAGAAATAACCTTTCCAATGTTACCAAAATTATATTCATGTTGCTGAGGTAATATTTACTTGTATAATGTTCTTACCATGCATATGGTTTCCATAGCTAATCTTTGCTTGTTCATGATAACAACCTAAAGGTAAATGTCTTGCTAGGTGTTGAACATAGCTAGCTGTGAGGAAAGAGAAAAAACAGAGAGGTACAAATTGGACTATGGACATGGTATTCATACGTGCTGTAGTATGGTAATCCTTGTTGCCTTTCTTCATGTGGCTGGACTAGGGAAAATTCCATAGAACAGTGCAAGCCAGGGACATGACCAGCAAAACTAGAGCTGCACAGACTTGTGGGTCCAAAGCCACATAGCAATTATGACAACTGAAAGGCTTTACAATGGGCAGCAGAACTGCTCAGCAGTCACTCCACTACAAGATGAATGATTAACTGCAGAATTTATTTCCCTTCAAGTCTCTTCTGAATTTCCTACACAAAGCTCGTTTATTCAGGCTTTGCAGAAAAAGGGCTGTGCTTGCCTCTTTACTGATAATCATTTCAGTAATAAAAGCATAGCTGTGTTTGGATATTGCCGTGTATGTTCTTACTTACTTGTATGACATTATTGCTTGAACAGTGATGGGGAGCTTGCTCTGTCTGCTTATCAGTTGAGGGGCTGGGTAAACACAAAACAAAATGTTAGGAGCATAAGAGGTGTGCTGAGAAGTATCTTTGAGTTCTTAGAGCAATTGCAGAACAATATAGCATATGTAGTATTAATTATGTAATAAAAAGGACCATAATATGGACAAATACTGTTCCATAAGCTGAGAAAAAAGGGCTAGCAAAATAAATAGAAAAAGAAGTGCTCATTTACCTCCCTGTCTCTGGGAAGTATCGTCTAATCTTACATTTTCTCATCTCCTTTGAGTGTTATCTTGTTATGACTTTCATCTTTACTATACCTGAAAGATTATTACACTTATACCAGCGCTTCTACTAGTAACAACTTCTGTGTTGTGATTTAGTGAGTAGATGAGGTACCCTGGTTCATCTTGACTGACCTGAGTGCTTCTCTATGAGCTATAACAATGAAGGGAATGGACTCCAGAAGAGGAAAACTCTGGTATTAGGCACAGAAGAAATGGAATTATCAGGAATCATTAGTGGAGCACAGAACTGTGTGTGAACACAGCCAGATATTGATTTAACCAGGTTTTTTATTGGTCAAGCAGGGACTTGAAAATACTTTTTCTTGCAGGAGAGTGAGAGTTTGGGAAGCTCCTTCTCTTTACATATACCCTGGTGTTTAGTAGAGGTCAGATCTATGACAGCAACAGATTTTGTCCTTCAGTGTGCATAGGCACAGTCCTTAACCCCAGGAGCCTGACAGAGGACAGTGCTGTGCAGAGTGCGGCTCCTCTGAATGAGCAGCCAGAAGACTTGCTTCTGTGAGTGACCTGGAGGAGGCCTGCTGCCTGCCTGCCTGGGAGGAGTGCCTTTGCTGTTGGATGCTGATGTTGGCCAGCCCAGTACTTGCTGCGCACTGCCTGCTGCAATGAGATTTTTGCCTTAGGAGCCACTAGAAAGGCCCCAGTCTTTTGTGTTGCCATTTATTTCTTAGAGGCTCTGCTGATTGTTGCATTATTATTAAATCAGAATAGGAAGTACTTGTAAAATTTGTTCCCATGCATATCTGTGCTGATGTCTTTTCAGCAAGATTTTGCTTTTAACAAAGATCTCAGAAATGCCAGTTGTAATTTAACACTTCTATTTCCAAAACCATTCCACGGCTTCTATTTGCGAGAAATGCTTCTCACTAGACAAACTTCCAGGATGCTCTGGTGTGCAGAATATGGGCAACTTTTAGTGTTAGAATTTGCAGAATGCTAAAGAAGACAAAATTGGAGTATTGTATCATTGCTTCCTGTGTGGTGGCAGCGCTCGTATCCTGACAAAAGTTAGGCTGATGGGAAGAAGCTGCTGCTGTATTTTATTATCACTGCAGACTGTGTCACTTTCCTCATCTTACTTGCTAATGCTAACTCTCAGGAATTACTAGATACCCAAACTAGTTAATTAACTCACATTAATTAAATCAATTTCATGGCAAGGGAGGGAGTTTGTACTTGAGGGCAGCACTGTGTTTTAATAGAGAGTGAGGAGGGGAGGCGAAGAGAAGAATCGAGGCAGCAGTGCTGGTGGGGAGCTGCCTAATGTGCAGGGGGAGGGAAGGGGAACGCCATGTGGCAGAGTGCAGATGTGAGTGGGATTTGGGAGCATTAAAGTTGTGTAGCTGGAATAGGCAAATACGGAGAATCAGGGAAATGGAGAAGGTGGTTAAGATGGGGGCTTTAGTGAAGGAAAGAGCAGACTGGAGAAAGCCCAAACATTTGTCAGAGGCAAAGGTAATGGGAGGGATGAAAGAAAAATGTTGTATTTTGTTGGCTTTGTAAAAATGAGAGATGTGGATTCTCCACTGTAGATCGGAGGATGAAAATACTAATATGCTTCCTTTTTTACCTCTTCTTCCTTTTGCTTTTTTAAGGTGCTGATAATGGATTTTCTTTTTTTTCCTTATCTCTGTATGTGAGCCTTCATGCTCAATAGTAGAAGCTCAGATTTTATGGAGGACATACTTTGGTTTGGGACACTTAGGGAATTTTACTGAGAAAAGAGAAACTATCATAGGAATTATATTTTAATCTTGCTCAAATTCACAGTATTCTGAGGAAGGATCAGAACTGAACATTGGAACACACTGAAAAATGTTTGGCACTAAGTCTCTGAGAACATATTGGAGGATTATAAACATAGCTAAAATGTTACTCTTATTCCTACGGGGGGGGTGTGGACATCCCTCCTTAGGCCATAAGACATCCTTCCACTGTTTGGAGAAGTCTCAGATCTTTTCTCTGTAGTCAAGGGACTATGCTCATGGCTAAAAGACAACATAGAGATGTGGTTTGCATGATCAGCACCACGTGTGCAATTCTGCAAGGACATTTTGCACTGGTGCAAGACGGAATAGAGGATACCAGAGAGATTAAGAGCCTGTCTTGGAAAGTAAAGAGGCAGCTGTTAGAATAAACATTTAACACTGCTTAAACCCAGCTTCTTTCTATCCGTCTCTGTGAGCACCCAAAATTGCTAGTCACTTCTGAAAATGAAGCCTTTTGTGTTTTAATGTAAAAAGGTTAGGTAGGGAGGAGAAAGCATATACTGACAAAAAATTTCTGGTATTTATTCTTTGCCCACAGTATTTTTCTGAATTTAGAAAGATACTCTGCTAGCACTGACACTGAGTCAGTTTTAGGGAGCCCCATAATTTTTATAACTGCTTGATTTATGATTTATTTTGGTATGAAATGTTAAGCTAAAATTATACAGAATAATGCATTTTTTTTAAATTTTCAAATCCAGTAATTTAATTCAAACTAACTCATTTAAATTACCTTGTATCCACCCCTAAAAAAGCAATCAGACCAAAGGAGAGTTGGGTTTATATGGGATGGCTGACAATTTACAGCTGTATTCTAACAGAATATGCATACTGTCACCTTAAGGCAGTCCCACATTGCAGAGCCATGCATGGGTTCTCTCATTGTAGTGCTGTTGTTACAACACTGAAGCCTTTTGTTACGTCTGGGACTTTGTGGTTTTGTTGAATTGGTAAGGGCATTATATTTGGTATAAGACTCATGAAAAATGTAGATTGTTTTCCCTATTTCAATTCTAGGACTTACTTATTGCTGAAAATTATTCCAAAGATTCTTCTAAAATCTAGGAAGAATTAGAACTATGTCAGAGTAAAGGAAAACCACAAATCCACATCTATATACAGTGCTGTTAAACGTGTTAATCACTGTTCTGACTACAGATTAATTATAGTGTCAATGGTTGTATTAAAAACCATCTCTAATATACACTCCAGCAATACTGTATTGGCATTGGAAATTTTTTCCCTCTGTATCGTTGTATTTATCTCCTTATACTGAAAAAGACCAAAAGATCCGTGATCTACCCTAGAAATAGTTGCACTTAGAAGCAACTGCCAACTCTTATTTTAGAATGTACCCATATGATTGCCTTTGTAACATTTCTAAATGAAAGCATACATAATAGACAAATACCAAAAATTAGCAGCTATATGGAAACAGAACTGCAAATAAAGAGGCTGACCATCAGAAGCAAGTAACCTCAGAAGTGCTAGCATCTTTCAAGACTAGATTATAAGCTTCCTAGTCAACCTCTTACACAATTCTAAATATTCCTCCAAACTGTAAAGAATATCCATCGTTTCTTCCAGCTAAGCATAATTCATATTCAAAGTTATAATAGTACCACAATTCCAAAGACCATTCAAATCTGAAAGTTTTACTTCCCTCTGAAATATATATTAAACGGGTCCAACCACACATCCAATCAGAGCCTTTGAAAACCTCAGACAAAGTAGATAAATCTTAGTACTTAAAAGGCAAGACTGCTCTACAAATTGATTTTTGTTCATATGTGAGGCATTTATTACGTTCACTTCTATTAAAATCTTGCCATACTCTTCAAAAACCGACACCTCAGGTTTGGAGCCAGTTCAGATCCACCAGATGGTCAAACCATTCTCTGCCTGGCAGCACCTATGAAGAGCTGACTCCACTGGGTTGTTCTGGTTGGTAGGTTGCTCTGACTAAAAAGCTGAATTCCTCCATAGGTGAACCATCAGTAAGAAAGAAGAAACTAATACAAGAAGCTCATTTCAGTTTGGATACTGTTGGGTATAGATGGTAACATAAAGGACATTAATTTCTGAGTAATGTGTGCCTCAGCTGCAGTTTTCTTATCTGCTTAGAAAATACTGAATGTGTGTTACATTGCACCCTAACTCCAGTATGTCTGGACTCGTCAATGAAAAAAATACAGTCTGTATTACAGTCAGATAGAGCTCCTAAAGACTATGCTAGAACACCATCTTTAATTCACAGAGACCACTAAAGACCAGATTCTTACCTTTCTTTTGTAAAGGGGCTGGAGCTGCCTCTGCCAGCATAGTCCACAATGATGTTGGAGTAAACTCTTCCACAACCTTTTTCTTTCAATCTTTTTTTTTTGTTGTTGTTGTTGGTCCTGTAGCCACTGTAACTAACTTCTCTATCCCTTTTTTTGCCTCAGCTTATGTTTTTCTTGTTGGCCAGTCTGTTAGTCTTGAGTGAGAGCAGAACCCCTGGAATCCCAAAATCTCAACTTTCCTTTATTCTGCTCAAGTCCAGCAAACCCTTGATATGCATTCCATAATTAATGTGCTGTGGCACACTTGCTGTGTCCTGCTCTCTTCATTTCCTCACTGCATGCAGTGCTGCGGTCAGGAATTGTCTATCTGTAGGACTTGTGAAAGTCCTGTCCAATTCAGACACCAGCAGTCCTTCTCCAGTTAATAAAATCTAAATGCTATACTTTCTGAATTCAGATTGGCTAATTGGAACTTCTTATTTGATTAAAAAGTCTGCTTTTATTCCACTTATAGGGGAATGCAACTTATTCACCTTTACCAGTGTTTCTCACTGTTTCTCGTGGTTGCTTGCACTTCTTGTTCTCGCTCTGAACGCATGAATTAAAATCACATGGGACATATGCAGATGAGCAGTGAATACCTCCAAGCTGTGCTCAGTTGACCTCAGTTACTTCAAATTGTTCTTCTTTATCCATTTTTCATATTGTATTTGTCTTTGCTACAAAGTTAGTGAAGACTTCCCTTCCTATGTGCTGTTTTCTGTGCTGACAGAGTACAAGGAATCTCTTGACATCCTGGCTCAGTGTAGGAGGTGTAATACTTGTGAGAGCAGGAATAACATCTTCTATTGTGTTGTGCCTCTGGGCACAGCCTACAATCACTTTACTGGCACGTATTAAATCTGATGAAATCTCTGTGTTCTTCAGTCTTGTGGGAACGATGTTCACAACGTGAATATATCGTCAACTCCTTATCCATTAAATAGAGCTAACACCCTGTAGAATCACACTTAATAAAAGTATGTGATTTCCTGTGATATGCACATGAGCTTCCCCTGGAAACTGAAATACTCTTTACTGAATGAGATACTATACTATATAAACCTGGGAGAAGCTCTATGATGCTTTTAAATTATCTTTCCAAGCGCAATCTCTCTAGAAAGTGTGGCTTACAAAATTTTACCATGGTACTGCTGAGTTCTGCTTCATGTATAATCTCTTTCTGTAGTGGGAAGCTCTAAAGCTTCCACCTAACGCCTACTTATGCTTTTAGCCTAGGAATAAATGCTTCCAGGTATCACAGCAACAAGGCTTGTAATTTCGTAGGTTAGTTGAATACACTTTCAGATTTTCTGTTAACAATTTAGTTTTGAACCTTTCACTATCTTAATATTCAGAATTCACTGAAAACAAAAGCCTTCTTTTGCCATATACTATTTGTATATGTCTCTGCGTATCAACCAAGTATGCCACTGAAGTAAAAATGCAAATCTTTAATTCTTAGTTTTCATTTTGTTCTGTAAGACTTACTCGTTTTCCAAAAGGACACATTTTCTCATTACTTTGCTTCCGTGTTCTTTGTGTCTGAAGTCCCAAAACCATGAGATCATGTGGATGGCTCATAGCCAGGTATTCCCTTGGGTAAAAATGCCGCTGTCAGCATTCTAGCCTAATCAGAGAATCGTCACTGTTGGCAAGGGCCACACCAGAAAGATGTCTCCTTCTCAGACCCAGTGCTGCTCACCTTTCATAAGTCTCTGTGTACATGAAATTTCAGCATTCTCTGTCTGGAGAGCTGTGAATGGGAAACTAACGGCAAAGCATCCTTGCTCCCTGTTTCTCACCTTCAGCCACTCTGGATGTACCAGAGTTTTATCTTTAACTGAAGAGACAGAGTTGGCACTTTGCATATTAAGCTCTGGTCATTAAAACAAGAAGGCAGGTGTCTTAACCAGTTTTACTCTTGGATTTTCTTTTTATCCTTTCACTCTTAAATTATTTTTATGCTTCACTTTATCTCTGTATTAAATAGATTTAATAATTTCCTTCAGTGGGATAAAGTCTTAGAGTGTTATATTCTCAAAATACTTTACAAAGAATAGTAAGTGTTACAAATGAGCAAGAAATGGATTCCCATCCCACGGAAATTTTCAACATATCAAAATGTTTCCTTGTACTGAATCAGGACAAAAATCAAAGCAAAAATTAGGGAAAAATAGATTGAGAACTTCCATTTACTGCAATTTCAGTACCTTAAATTTATTTCACTCATTTTAACTTCTCCCTTGAATTAACTTGTATTTCCATCTGAAATTCATTTTGAATCAGGAAACTGGAAGTTTTTATTTAAAACAGTAGTTATAAAATGTTTCAGCAGTGCCTGTTTTAAATACTTTTGAAAATCTGTGCTGAAACCTTCCCTTTCTTACAAGCAGCTTGGTTTTGAAAATTTGCCTTTTTCAGGTAGAAATGAAAAAGTTTCCTTGGGAAACTCATGTTTAATTGTGGAAGATATAATTGTCAACATCAAGTGGATGGAGAAGCCCATTTAGTTGCTTGCAGAGGTGGCTCGTGCCATTGGAGGTGCCCTCAAGTATCTTACTTGATCTTGTGCTGCCACTGTATGGGTGGGAAATCCACAGGTGCTCTTATGGCCCATGGCAGATGTCTCAAGTACCTCTCACCTCATTTGACAGCACCTTACACAACTGAATTTAGACCAGAGAAACTGAGTCAGAGAAGAGTGAAGGTTGAGTTTTCACCAGTGCCAGCTGATGGGTACATGATTTCTGTTTTTCCAACCTGGGATTATTTAGACAGCTAACAATTTCATTTCTCAGCCTAGTAAGATTTTTGAAGGTGCATACAGCTTGTGTTAGCTTTTCTGAAAGTAGTTCTGTAGATGCTTTGCAGTGGGAGGGATTAGGGGAAAAAGCAGATAGCAAATCATTTGCCACATTTTACTTGACTGACTTTGTGTGATGCCACTGAATGTACAGCCTGTGTATCCTTCTCTGATCTCTTGATCTAGCCAAATGAAGCTCTTTTCCTGTGCTGTTAGCATGTTTGAGCAGAGGGCTGTATCTCCTAAGGTCCCTTCCTACCTAAATCATTCTGTGATTACCACTACACTTTAAAGTAATTATGCTTACTATATCCTGCTAAGAGGCAGATAATTTAATTTGGTTTTGTGCATGGCATTTTAATTTTGTCACTTATTCTTCTGTTGTTAGATGTACTAAAAATAGTAACTTTTTTCCTAAAGTACATTGTTCTGGTCTTCTACCTTGTCATGGTTCTACTCCTTTGTTTACCTAGCTAAGTACACAATCAAAAAAGACTAGTAGATGTCTTCTATATCTAGATGTATCTAACCTCTTGTATTTAACTGTTCTTTATGCATTTTTTGAGGTCCAGCTTCCTCATTAAAGAGTCCTAAAGAAACTAATCTGTACTTGGATAAGAGGCAAGATCTTAGTTAAGAAACATAAGCAAAAAGTGAGAAATTAAATGGTCAAATTTCTCAGGAGACGGTGATAACCCATGAAATTCTTGGGAAACTTGTGCTGAAGTTTTTCCTGTTCAGTCATGTGATAAAGGGCATGGAAGAGTGAGGTGGCAGAGTTTTCTGGTAATAGGACGTCTGTGATGGTAGTAAAAACAAATGTTAACTACCAAGATTACAAAAGTATACCTCAGTGCTGGTTGAAATGGCAATAAAATGAACAGTGAAGCTTAATGTTAATAATGAGGTGATAACATGTGGAGAAAACAGTCCTATCTTAGATGCTCAGTGGTGGGTTCTGAAGAAACTGTTCTCTCTCAGGAAAGAGATCTTGGAGTTATGATAGATAATTTTCTATGCACGTCAGCTCCAGGACAGTGTACAGCAACAGTCAAGCAACTAAATAGAAAAGTAGGGATTAGTAGGAAAGGAGCATTAAAAAAGTATAAAAAGCATAGAAGAGAAAAGAATTATGCCACTCTTAATCCATGACAGACATGCCTTCGAAGCACTGAGGGCAGGCCTGGCTTTCTAACCTAGAAATGAGTGTAATGGGTAGAAAAAATATAGAAGTGGACAGTAAGAAGGATTAAGTATAGTTCTGTATAAAGAACAGCGGAAGAGGTTAGGAGTCTTTAACCCAGAGGTCTGTAAAAGCAGAAGGATATAGAAAGGGATGTGGTTGTTCATTCCTCTCCCATTCAAAAAGTGGGTAAGCTAAGCTCTGCTGTGGTATTTTAGATACAGATGTTCCGTCAGTTTACACATTACTTGTATACTCTTTATAATGCAGCCAAGGATAATAAGCTTCTGAATATTGAACAGATATCTTCATTGTTCTGTGAGTAATGACTCCAGGAACCCTGCCTTTTCTTTTTTAATGACCTGAGATCTTTATTTTGTCAGCAGAGAAAATAAGCTACTACCCTTTTCTGGCTTTGGATAGCTCTTTACAATGAAGCCAACTAATTGTTCCACTGAAAATCCAATGTTACTACAACAGCACTGTTCACCAGAGGCAGAAGTGTGAGCCATCAAGTTTCCGTAATACTTTATGGTCTTAGGATTTGCCCACGAAGGGATCTCAGTTCTTATTTGTTAGAAGTCAAGGTGTAAGCAAGTACTCATCACAAATATAATAATTTTCTGAGTGAGATAAAGTACACTAATACCAACTGTGTAGTCATTGTGTAATGCTCAAGACAAAAAAATCTGTATAATCCAAGCAGATCATAATTAGCTTGCTTCTAGTATTGCATGTACCTTGGCAGATGCAAGATTGTTACTTATCAAACAAGTCTCTCTGATTATTCTTTAATGATGCTAACACAGTTCAGTATTATGCATTTATGTGGTGCTACCAAAAGAAAAAAAAAAAGCACATTCCCTTTAATTGTGCATGTTTACCTAAATTTAACTATTTCACATTAACAGTTTCTCACTTGTAAATCAACAATAAAAGGTTTATTTATAACATCTTCTTAAGACAATTATGATTGAACAATGTTATGTTCACCATAGTTCATATTTACCATGTCTGTTCCAATTTTAGATGTCTCCCCTCCTCATCCTCAGAGCTGATTTCTTAAATTCCTGAAATAGCCCTTCGTTTCCGCACAATTACGTGCTCTGCCTTTGGCTCTCAGTTAAGGTGATCAGGTTTTTATCCAGAGGGTCATTACGTGCAGATCCCTCTGAAGCTCAGCAGCATCTCAGGCATATTGATCACACAATTTGTTAGCTCCATTTCACCCAGAGGCTGAGCGTGCTACCTGAACAGGCATCCGATTCCTTCAGAATTCTGAAGGAATTCTGAATTCTTGAGGGTAGGAGGACCAAATGGATTGTTTCAAGTCCTGCTGTCC
The DNA here is from genome assembly GCA_009769605.1 of Bucorvus abyssinicus. Taxonomy (NCBI): domain Eukaryota; kingdom Metazoa; phylum Chordata; class Aves; order Bucerotiformes; family Bucorvidae; genus Bucorvus; species Bucorvus abyssinicus. The sequence goes on from CM020025.1 coordinate 39,864,874, forward strand.
TAGTCACTGGGCCCTCAAGGCTAGATTCTTACTTTCACTGGAACTGGTATGTCACAGCAGGCAGCAGATCGCTGGGTGGAACAGGTTTTTTTTTTTTCCTTGGTCAAATACATTCAGAGAGCACACTGGTGGTGCTCCCAACTTAAAAAAGAATAAATAAAAGATCTGCACTACTCCCAGACAAAGCAGGAGGAAAATAAGTGATTTGGCCTCTGTAAAGTAGAAGAGTGTGATAGAAAAGTGTAAAAAAGTTTGCTTCTTCCTAGTCACAACTGGAGAGCACAGTCCATACAGATCAATCAGAAATGGTGTGTAGGAGAAGTCAGCCTAATGAAAATTCTTGAAAGGTGAGCCAGACACATCTCCCTCACATACATCTTAAAAAGTTAGCCACAGCCTCTTCTGAACAGCGGCAGACGTTTCACCAAGAATGAAGAGGACTGGAAGGAGAAAGCAGATCGATATGCAGAAAACAGTAAAGTAGGAAAAACAGATTTCTGGAGATGTCTGTTAAAAGGAAATCTGTGGTTTGCCTGGTAAACCGACAACCAAGAGGATGAAATTTGGAAGTTCTGGAGAGTGCTGAGAACATCAGGAGGTCTCTTATCTTGGGGAAGATAAAAGTTAAATCTACTAGTACTAATCTTCCCAACTAAATCCACACATGTTTTCTGAGGATGGGTAGCTTGTGTGACTCCTGTTCCACCACTAGATCACCTTTTAGAGAAGGATCTGCCCTTTTTTCAATAGGATTTACATTAATTGGAGGTAACATAAAATATTAATATAAGTTAATACAAAATTCTTCTCTGTATAGATATTGCAATGTGCAGAATATCTTTCTATGAAGTTCCTTCTCAAAATAAAAAGTGTCCATGTATATATCCATACAAGAGTATTTGTATATGTGTATATATGCGTTTAAATCAGCTACATAGGCAGCTCTCAGTATCTTTTATTTTGTAGTGTGACTTTCTCAGTAGGAGTTGATCTCAAGAGTTATAAAAATACCATGCAAATGCAGTTCTTTCTTTTTTTTTTCATATACCAAAATTCCTGTTCTTTCAAGTAATGCATGAGCTTAATGCTCAATTTGCCTCATTTTTCTTGACCACAGTTTGTGAACATCTTTTTCATTTCAAGAAGTGTTTAGAACTGGATGTGGTTTTAAAGATTATATATTTCCTAGAATTTTTTTTGGACAGACCATAAACACTTGTGGGTGTCTAATAAGGTATATGGTATTTAAGGTGGGAGTGAATAGTCTCTGGTGCATCGCTTCACAGAACCCTCCTGACTGCCCTCACCTGTCGAACCCAGAAGGTACTGCCGCTGTAGCAGAAAGCAGGACACAAAGACACGCTTTCATCTCATTACTCCAGTTCACAGTCTGGAATATTAGTTAAGCCTGCATGCAGGTAACTTTGTGTGAAGACCCCAAGCGAGAAACTGAGAAGGTGATGCACCAGTGGACTCCTTTTTGCTGGCAGTGCTGTGTGGGGTGGTAACATTGAGCACAAGGGAGGGCAGACTGATAAAGGCAGTAGTACCTTCAAAGGCCAGCTTAATTAGCCGAACAGTGTCTGTCAGAGCATGTGCTCATGTGGAGCATGTCTTCGGTACATCAGTAGGTCTAATAATTTCCCAGTGTGCAGATAACAACATTCAGAGCACCCAAATCATGTGATACCTTTTTTCTTTCCCATGTGGCAATAATACCACGTTTTCTTTCTAGTGTCACTCATAGCTCTTTCAGCTTGACAGTTTTCCAGATATCTCCCCCTCTCTGCTGAATCACTCACTGCTGTATGGATAAGTTTCCGCCCATGTGGTTCTGTTTCAAGCACTGCAAACCCCTGTGCATGCAGGGGGCTCTTTGTGAATGGATGGTGAGCCAGGAGCCAAGCATGGCAGCAGGGCTGGCAGAGTAGGGGGCTCTCCCCCAGCCCCCAAGTGAGGCCATCAAGGCAGGCTTTGCAAAGCAACTCTTGCAAGCCAGCATATGTCGACTGCAGTTGTAGCACATTTGGGTGGGTTTGTAGTTCAGTGGAGCAGGCTTCTGGGTAAGCAGAAAGGAGCAAACCTCATTTTTTTTAGTACCATAGACTAGTTTTGCAATGCTGTGTACTAGCAGGAGAGAAGCTAATGTAGACATCAAGGACTTGCCCACACTCATCCTTGCATCATTTTAATACAACAGTCTAAAATGATACACTTACTTGGTATCCAAGTGGTAGCGTAAGGTGATGCCTGAGTTGGAGCCATGCTTTTGCCATGCTGCCTTGCTTAAATGTGCACATACTCCCTAGACAAAGGTATCACCTGTACCATTACTCAGTGCTTCCCCTTGACTGGTGTACAAAATGACATGGCAGGCCGGAGGAATGCCTTTGCGTTCACTGGGCTGGTGAAATGCCTCTTTTGAGAGTTCAGGAATAGGGGAGATGATAAAGACACGCAGGAATTCACACTTTCCATCTCTCCCCAAAAGACTTCCTACAGTCAATTTCTGTTTATTGAGATAAAGATGTTATATAAACTCTTATGTAAATTAATCTTTATTCCAAATTTAAAACCATTGTGATACTCTGTAAGGAAGTTGGTGTCTGATTACGCCAGCATATGCCCAAATCCACATGTAGCATGTTTTGCCCAGTTTGCATACACATAAGTGGTAATAATGATGCAAAGAAGTAGAGACCCATTTGTTGTTTTATAAACCTACGGCTATGAAAGTCCATCATAGCTTTTAAGAAGTTGCTAGAAGAGTATGTTATTTTAAAACTTTGGAGTCCCTATAAATCAAAGCATGTTTTACATGGAGGTTCTCTTTTTCTATGTACAGTAAAGAAGTGTTCTTCTTCCTATGGGAATCATTCATTCTTTTTTTGTGAATAGTTTTGTAAATTAGGAAAGCCTTGCAAAAAATCCTGTATTATGATAGATGTGAAAATGTAAAATATATTTTAGGGTTTTTTAAGATGAATGACTTTTCATTGTTTTATTGCTAAAGCAAATGCCATTTCAAAATCAAAGTAACTTGTTAGAATCCAATTTTTACACTGCTGCTGAAATGTGTTTGATTTCTTTGACATGATCCCTGATTGCTGTGAGAAGAATCAGTTCAGTATTTTTGTTCTTAGATTCCCCCTCCTTTGTCTTGCAGCTACTTGTGGCAGATTCCATTAACAATTGCAGTAGGAAATACGAGCCACATCTCATCAGAGGCAATTATATGGGTGTCTAACAAATCAGGTAAAAATAAACTTTCCTCCCAGTGGAATCTCATAAAGCATACTTGTGTTTTCCTCAACTGTTTCTTTGGAATTGATCCTAGATAATTGTTCAGTTGCTCTGCACCCAGTTTTAACTACTTGAAATGAATTACAAAGAAAAGGAGAGTTGGGGAAGGGAGGGAGGAAGAATGAAGGATGAGCAACAAGCAAGATTTTATTACAGAAGTAAAGAGAGTATAATGCAAAGCATTTACATAGAAATGTGCACCTAAGTGCTAAGTCTTTCATATTTAGCAACACGTACCAAATTATTGATGAATGCAATTCACTTTATTGATTGGTGAAAGTTAGCTGTAATGTTTTTATAGCAAAGCATGTGATGAGTATGACTGGTAAATGCAAACTCTTTAGAATTCTAGCATTTTAAACTCTGATCCGTAGCCTGAACCAGGGCTAGGAAATGTTTACTGTTGTTAAAAGTTTGCTTATTGACCTATCAAAGTATTTCTTCTCTCTATTAGATAACCAGATACTGGACCTCAAAAGTGCATTATTCTGTTTACTGCTTATTTTCTCCCTCCTCAGTCCCTACATAAGCAGAATAGTTATTATCCTGAGGACAGCTAGGGCTGGATACCAGTGTGTTTTTATCACCTAAGAAAGGAATCAGGCCATAGAAATTTAATTGAATACTTCTTATTTCCTTAGCAGTTCATGCTACATCAGAAGAGTGTGAGGGAAGAAATGTGGAGACTTGAATGATTACTTAGAATGAAAAAGAAGGGTTCATACATCCCCTTGACACATGGGCTCTAGAGGGAGAACTGACCCCTTCTTGTAAAATTAGAAGGGTGTAGAGATTTCCCTCTGATAGAAATCTAACTGGAGGTAGATGGAGTCATACCGGTGTGAGCCTGTGGTTTTGCCTTTTTTTCTCTTTTATAAGTCACTAAAAGGTAATACTCACACAGAGCTTAGCAGCCAGCGGGACTAGAAATGAATGGTGGAAATCTGAGTATCCTAACTTTCTAGTGGATAAGGTATGCGTGTCTTTGCCCTGATCGTCTGCAGCCTCTCAGAGCATAACATGTTTCATGCTGCTCCCATGATATAATGATCTAGAAATGTGCCTGGCACCAGGGCACTTTTCATACCTGGGAAACATACTCTAGTCAAAGCATACAGATGCTGCCTCGCTTTGCAGAAATATATTGCATTGCCCATACGTACTCTTTAATATTAACACCTCTGGAATACTTCAAAAACTGTTTGCACTTTCACAGTCTGCCTTAATGACCTGCTCTACTTTTGTCCTTTAGGGCTTGATTGAACTCTCATTGAAGTTAATAGAAAGATTCCCACTGACTTCAGAGAGAGTTGATCATCTCATCTCATTAGGTTGTGCATGCATGCCTCCTTCCCTTCATTCCTGCCTTGAAAGTTCAGTATATCACTATTATCTGCACAGTTGCTTCCCCATTGCCTTTTACTTGCAGAGTGCTGTGGAGGAACAAGTCCATAAAACCACTACCCACTCTCTTAAGATCTACTGCTCCTATCAGAATGCCTTCAAGAAATCAACAAATTAATAATGATGGCCAGTGTGAGCAATGATTTTGGGGTGGCTGCTGTATAGAAATTAAAGAGGAACCTTTCAGAGTCATCAGTTTCCTGTGTAACGAATCAATGCCACTGTGATCTATTGTCATTATCCTTGTCCTTCCTCATTACAGTCTTACTCACTCAGTTACTGTGCCTCGTTGAAAATGGGACTGTAAACTTATGACTACAGCAACGATGTCCTCTTCCTCCTACTTGTTGTTTAGTTTAGCTGGAGAATTCCTCAACATAAAAAAGTCAGAAGGAACATCCTTGGATGTGCACTAATGTTAGATTCATTGTATGCGCTGTTATGTATTGAGGCTGGTTGTGATACTCTTGGAGATATTCTGCAGCTGGTATGTTCGTTTAATGGGGATGTGCGAGGGATTCTGAATCGGGGAAGGACAGTTTCCATGACTGATTCTTGCGGATGGGAAGAATCCTGAAGACTTTCTGTTGTGCAGAGGACACAGTTTCAGTGTTGTCCCAGTGAGTAGTCTGGGAACAACTCTGCAAGCTGGAGATGAAACCAACTACTCTAGAGAATATTTGGAAGATTGGGAGTGATCGCATCGGTCTTCAAATGAGTGTCAGTGATGTGGAATACTGAATCAAATTTGGAGAGAAATGCGGTTTGTAAGGATGGTTTCCATGCCCTCTTTAAGAAGCAGGAGGCTTTTGCTTCTTGCTGACTAAACTGCTGTGCTAAAGAACCTCCATGGTAACCTGAAGGGTGGCTAGGAGATGCTGAACAGCTGTCTGTTGTCTGTCATGTAATACTGATCACATACCTCTTTCAGCTGCCATTAATGAAAAGGGCCCAAGTTAATGACTACCATTATGATATCTTGACACAATCACTTAATTTTCATAAAACTAACCTTGTCTGTGTGTTTTTTGACAGAAAGGAAACCATGGCAGTTTTTGGAATAGATACATATATTGCCATGAAGAATACTCCTTTTTGGTGATAGTTTAAAATAACAATTTCCCAGGGGAGTACACCTTCTGCCTTGCACTAGAATTCACCATGGATGGTTGGTTGCTGATTGAACAGTCTCTTCTTCATGTACATCCAGAAGAACAAATGAGAGAATTACTAATTTTTGCTCCTCTTTGCTACCATGTCCTGTGACCTCATCAAATTATTGTTGGATGCCATTGGCATTTTCATAAGCAAGGTATAAGAGGCTGCTGTCCATCTTGTGATAGCCACTGAATGTAGGATCCTTGGGTTGTAGCTCTCTAGTCATCCTGGCCATGTCTGGTTACATACTAGAGATAGTGAGGCATGCACGTCACTGAATCAGTATGCTGAGTGGGATTAGTTCAGATAATTGCAGATCATACCCAACTGCTGTCACAAAGCTCATTCTGTCCACTCTTCACAACACCAAGGTGAAGGGACACACTGGAAATTACAACTATCGGCGTCTTTCTGAGATGTAATTCAATCTCCAAGATGTTTCATATTAAGCGTAGCTCTTCACAACTGTTGTGAAAGTATGTAGTCATAGTTTGGGAAGGGCTTTCATTCTGCAAGTGCTTCTGCTAGTTTCTCTTCTCCTTACCCAGTGAGCCATAGCATTTATGTAAGCATTTTTCTCTATTCATCAGTTCATATACTAACCATCAGATGACCCTTTTCCTGGCTCAGTTTGTCTGGGTGTGTGAAATGGAGCTGTCTCTTTCGCTCTGAGTGCTGCACAGATATGTTACCACCACCTTTTTTCCCTGTTCGCTTCCCATTCCCATTGCCATGGATGAGGCTGTTCTGCTTCAGGCAAGTGACAGCTATTAAAACCTCTGAAAACTAAATTCATCACAAAATAGTCATGTCATGATTAGCCTTCCTATCCATGCTGAAGTGAGAGACATCACACTAACAATGGCTGCAATGTTCTTTGCACTACAATCTGCAGGTCGGCTGAATGATAGGTTTCACTACGCACTATGGTAGTCATTGGTGGTACAAAACTCCTGCTCTGTCACAGGTCCAGGTTTTTTTCCTGCTTCTCCTACATAAGTTGCTTCTTTTGTGTCACTGTAATGACGTATGAACATAATGCCACACAGATTTTTTGGGATCAAGCCAAAGTCACTGTGCGTAAAAAGCCAAGGGCCACTTGAACTCACCCCCCTCCCCACAAGAGATAACTGCTTAGCAGGGCTTGCGGAAAGGTGTTGGAGCTGCTCTGAAGGCATACTAAGTGTAGAAGTACAGGCTCACCTGTGGCATTTCTGCAAATCCAGGAGAAGTGACCTTATCTCAAGTGAGGTTGGTTTAGCTAGCATCCATTTCAAGAGCTGAGCAGGCTGTTGGACAGAGGCATTCTTAGCCATTCCCTGGGTGATTGTTTCTGCTGCTGAAACTCCAGGTGTGGAAACAGCTCCATGTGATTCAGCAAATGCTGCTGAACTGACTGACACAGCTTTACAGCCTGCCTTCCTGCCCTTTCCATCCTACCTTGCTGTACCTTGACTGATTGTTTTTATGTCCCAGGGAAATATTCCTCTGATGAACCTCCCTGCCTCTGATAAGTGACTCTCATTGAGACTCCTCTTAGTATCTCCACAGGACTGCCGTGAGAAGTGGGGGAAAGAAGGTTCAAAAGGGCAGTTGCCTTCCAAACAGCAAGTCTCAACTTACTATATTATGAACACCTCCTACTAGATAATCTCTACTTTAACCGTAAGCCCCTTGAGTTTGTAGAAGACAACTGCTTCTGAGCTGGGGTTTGCTTGCTGCTACTGAGGAATAGAGCATTAGTGCAGCATTAGAAAAATACCGTTTCTTTTCCTTTCTGAGACTCAGCTGCTGAGTTGAGCTGTGTTGCTTCCAGACTCTTCGTCTGTCAAAAGTGGAGTGAGGGAAGCAGTCTGAAGTAAAACAAGTATATAGGTCCTTCTTACACAATTTTTGCTGGCCATAGTAGAGGACATGGGATACAAGACCTGCCATCCTGGCATGATTTTGACAGTGAGACAGAATCACTCCCCTTATCCCAACAGCTGAGCAAAGATCTTAACAAGACTGCTGCTTATATTGTGTACCACTTTAGACATTAACAGTTTCACCATCTAGGAATGTTAATGGGTGGAGGGTAGTCTGAGGAAAGAGAGTGTGAGAGAGAACATGGTCGTATTTACTGATGTGCTCCATTTATTGTTTTGTTCGCTATACAAAAATATTTTTTTCATCTTGGATCTATGGCAACATGACAAGTGAGATGGAAAGTACTTTTTCTTCTGGTTCACCTTCTCCCTGTATGAAAAGTTCTTGCAAAAAAGATTTGGAAAATGTAGTTTAAAGCCAGTATCTTTTTGCAAAATATTATGATTGTGGTAAAATTCCTCATGGAGAATTTTCTTTGTCAGAAAAATTTCACTTGCTGTTGTTGGCATGAAATCGCGCTACTCTTGTGTGGTTATTTTTGAAGAAAAAGTGGAATCAGGTCTCCCGGTAGGAATTCTACTAGCATAAACCAATTTTCTACTATGCTAGGGGTTGTAGAAAATGAAGAGTTAAAATAACAACCATGACTATGAACACGTGAAACAGTAGTAGAACTGTGTTTATCCCACACTCTTGTCAGCATTGGAGTAGTGTATTGCAGAGGCGTGCCCTTCACTCAGACCTCCCTCACAAGCTGCTCTTGTTGCCATGTGGAGGAGCAGGCTTCCATCATTCCTGCTGATTTTGATGGAGTTGAAGTTGCTCGAGAGCTAGGAGAGCTCAGAACTTCAAGCCACGTGCAGTTAGCACCAGCTAGAAGACTGTCTCACACTTCCAGAACAGAGGAAATGGGAATGAGATCCTAACTGATTTTCTGACTTCAAAACAAATGTCAGAAAATTTAACCATTTCCTCCTAAATGTCTCCTATATGTATGTGGAAAAACTGGAAGTTCAGAGTAGTGTTATTTCTTCTGACGCACCCAAACAAAACAGGACCATGGAAGAACACTTTCTGATGGAAGAAGATTAAAAAAATTTCCCTTTAATCTCAAAGACAACTGTATATATTTTAGAATGAATTCTAAGAGGTGAACAAAACCATCAAAGATAGATTTCTCCCCAAATGAAATCTTGCTTGCTGTTTAGATGTGAATGGTTTACTATAGGGTTTATCACTGAATGACTAACCTTTCCCCAACTATAATCTTCTAACAGAAACTAATAAATGTGTTGTGGTAAGTGGAGAAATTGCCCAGGTGTATAGAAATTTCAGTGCTATAATCACCAAAAGAAAGAATTTCTTTTTTTTTGGTAGGAAGGCATGAGAATTGACAGACTCAAACATCAAATTCCAGTAAATTATATAGAGCAATGTGAAGTGCAGGCATCAGGCAGTCCCTTAAAAATACCACTTGCTTATATGAGCTGTAAAGGCATGAAAGATTCCTGTCCTGTATTTCAGGAGGAGGTCAACACGAGTGGTATTATCAAAAAAATAATAGGAATGGGTTATGGTTGGATTAAACTGACCAAACCAGCAATAATGACATCGAGCTTTGAAGAGACGCTGTTCTCTGTAAAGCAATGCGTTGGAGGTGTTGACAGCTGTTACTTGTGAAATAGGCTATTTGAACTTGTCCATATTTGACTGGCAAATATCATTCAATACTCTGTTAAAGCACAAGTACTTTCCCCACTTTGGAGATCAAAATTTAATCAAATACTCAAGCAACGAAAAATGTATGTAGCTTTTTTGTTACATCTGATTTGAAAATTTCCATTAATGTCAGATATGTGATTAATGTGTGCTCATAGCCCATTTGGTTATGCTTTTTAGGTATCATAGAGGCAGTATGTAACCAGTTACAAGGAGGTACTTCAGCGATGGTGGTGTTTAAAGGTTAGTTTACAACAGAGAAGCCATGAGAGGAAAAGCAGTAGCTCTTGTTAAGGTGGTAGGATTTTCTTCCTGTGTGAGCAGTCTGATCCTGACACCACATGGCAGTAAACCCTGAAGACCCACTGAAACGCTAAAAAGTCGTCGTTTTCCCTCAGCAGTCTGTCCCAGCTGTAGAAGTGGGTATTTTGCTGTTGCTCTTAAGAAACACACTAGGTTGATAGGACCATAGCTGAGATTTAGGAGTGACAGGCTGTATTCACAGCACCACACTGGTAAACTAAATAAGATGGAGTAGATCCAGATTCACATTCCTTCTCTTCCTGTTTTACAGCTGATATTTGATCAAAATCTGTTCTAAGAAAGTGCTTTTATCACTGTTCTGTAATTGTAACAATCTTTTACCCGTATTTCTATAGTAATGTTTTCCTTTGTGTAGATTCAGTGATTACACAGGAACCAAGATTCAGTCTTCTGTAAGTAGGCTGGGGCAACTGGGTGATTCTGACTTCAGGTCCAGTGATAAAATGGATTAAATGGAGTAGCAGCTTCAGTATAGCAGTCTAAGAGAGTTTGCTTAGGACTGAGCTATATAGCCCATGTTTAACAAGCAGAACCCCCTGTGGAGGGAAGGACACTTGATGTTAAAACCTTGTTCCAAATCAGATTGTGTGGCAAAAATGGGTTAGGTGCTTTGATGGTGGGAACACTTGAGGAGGCCGCAGAGCTGTAGGACTTTTCTGATTTTCTCATTTAGTCCCATTTCCACAGAATATGCTGGCTTCTAAAGAACGTATCTCCTTGGCAATGTATCGCAGATAACTAAGTGGGTGTATGGGTGTTTATATTAGAATAATTAAATTGAACTGTGCATGTCAGTTAGACAAACCCTAAAGAGCAGTAACAATTGAATTGAATAGGCAACCACTGAGTGATTCTGGGCTTAATATTTTGAAGAAATGTATTTTCAAGAAATTTTAATGATGATGGAATTACCTAGGTGGGAAGAGGACTTTTTAAACCTGCAGCTTTTTATCTGAATTCATGTTCATAACACAACTCCATGAATTTGAAGTTAAATGTAGAATTAGGTGGTTTTAAGATTGGGGTCTTGCTGCTCTTTGTATTTTTTGCACCTTAAAATTATAGTTATTTGTGTGTTTGATAGAGATATTTAATCAAGGAGAAGCATAACTTTTCTCTGTAGTCCTAGCCATCTGTTATTTCCTCAGAAATTACTTTTTTGTAAGAAAGGCTGGAACAAATAAATTTGTTTAGTAAATCAAGGTACTAGATAGTGCTTTGAATTGTTAAGATCATGTTAACTTGATTTTTCCTATTCATTCCTTCCAGGGAATTCAAACACACCAAACAATTCCCAGATGGAATTACATTTGAAACAAAGTCTCTGTATTATTTTTTATTTTAAAAATGCATGAGAAGACCGTTCCTTTTGTCACAGCGTACAAACAAATTTTATTATAGTAGAAAAAATTTGCTGCATTTTTATTGAGTTCTGGTTCATGATCAGTTTTGTCAGAATAATTTACTAGATTGAAGGCTTCTTCAAGAGTCATTGAAGTCTGAGGCTTTGTTCCATGATAATTCTTTCTGTGGTGAAAGAAGTGTGTGTTGTGAGTTCAGGATGTTTTTTGTTGTCGTAATCCGTAGTCCTGCAAATAGCTGTGAACTGCCTGACTATACAAGACTGGAATAAATTTAGACTTTCAGCCCCAAAGTGATTACTTAAAAAGAGGCGAAAGAGGAAGATCAGGTTAGCTGATAGAAGGTTAATTGGTCTAGCTCTAAAGAGGAGCCTCTCAGTGGTTAGTAGTTAGAAGCTGTACAACTGGAAATTCTTAAATTTAACATGCAGTATAAAAGCTTCATCAACTACATGCAGAAACACTTAAGAATTTTTATTTTTTTGTATCACAAGTTTTAGTCTTCTCTCCATAGCAAATCCATTGAATTATTTGTGTTATGGTTGTAGAAAGCTATTTAGCATGGCTAGAATCAGGATACCAGAGTTAAATGGGCACCTCTCTATAAATAGTATTTGCCAGAATAAAACCACCCTTGGAGTTCTGGGTGGTAAAAGGTCCCCGTAGGAATGTCAGCTGCTGTCTCTCTGCATCAGAACAGACAAAAGAAAGTATTATGGAAACACAGCATTTTGGTTAGTCTTTGAAATAATTTTATTGCTTTCGTGGGATATTAAAGGAGAGAAATTAACAGATATGTCTTTATAATTTTAATTTAAAAAACCGTTTCCCATCTGTTCTTTGTTTCCAGAACACCACAGAATTCCTGCTTTGGAAGAGCAAGTTGGTTGCTGGGGAACATCAACCAGATGGCTACTTTAGAGTTAATTATGATATTAGGAATTGGAGGCTGCTAATAATCAGCTAACAAGAAACCATGAGGTGAGCTCCTCTTCTCATCCCCAAAATCTGCTTTGATAGGTGAACCTTCACTGTTTATCACCCTAAATGTTCAATTTTTGTACTTGCCTTTCACAGGTTATCTCTGTCAGTAATCGAGCAGGCTTGATCGATGATGCATTCAATCTAGCCAGGTATGTTTTCCTGAAGATAATCTATCCTCATACACGTTGTTGCAATCAGCCAGGCATCGTTAGCTCAGCAGCTGAGTGTGTTTCAAAGTTAAATGTTTTAAACACACTTTAGCTCTTTTCCCCCTCCTTCCACCTTTTTTTTTTTTTTTTTTTTTTGTATGGCACGTAAACAGGGTCTGTAGCACATTCACTGCTTTTGATCAATAATTGCGGTAGGGCATTTCCGAGTCTGGAGAGGTCTGATCAATTTTGCAGCAAGTTCAATTTAACACTTGGGAGATAATCTCTCTCCTCTTTCTCTAATGAACGAGGGTTTTTTTCTTCTGTTTCTCCCTAATGTCCCGCCTCTCCTCTTTTATAACTGACTCTTGTGCTGTATTTAATTTGTGATGGAAGGCCCTTCAAGCTTCAGTAATTTTTTTTGCCCTCACTTGTACTGTTATATCATTTTCCCAATATCTTTCTTTCTTGTAATCTGCTATAACAGACTCTTTTTCTGCATGATGCTTTTCACCAGCATGGAAAATCAGAGTTCCGTTGAGCATTTCTAGAATTTTTGCACATTTTGTGTGTTACTATGACCAGCGCATACAGTGCTGGTTAGGTAATCCTTCTTTACAAATTGAGGCAATGATTTGCCCCCATTTTGAAATCAGGACATCCATACGTGTGGTAGTGAAAGTATAAATGAGGGAAAGTAGTAGAACATTTCAAACTTTTTGATTCTTGAGGTACCTGGAAACATCAGTAAAACACTGTGATGTCAAAGGCAACATGAAAAGAATTCCTGATACTACTGGCTTTTCTGTTTGCTAGTGGTCTTTATAGCCATGTTTGAGCAGGAGCTTGCAGGATTCGGCAAGTACTGAGGTGCCTTAACTACACAGTCACCGGAGATGTTGAGATTCAGGCGCAGTGTCACACAGAGTTATGGCTCGTGATTCCAACATCACCGCAGTAAAATATGGTGGTGTGCCCTACCACTCCTGTTCCAGCTGCCAGCGCTAGACTAAATATATGACATAAAGTAGTGATGAGCCCTTACTTAACAGTCCAGAGGTGTAGTAGGCAAGGAGGAATCATGGGAGAAAAGGAGTATCCATTTGCTTTTTTGCATTGCCCTCATTCTGCCGTGTGGCATCTTCCCTTTGGCAACAGTAAGAGGACGAGATAGGTCATCACTCCAGTGAGCTGTGTCTCTCTGGCTAGTAGAATATGGCAGAGTATTCGGCAATACTCTAGGACTATTAGAAAGAATTCTAAGTGTTCAGTAATGTAACAGTCAGTTCCACTTTTACCTGGTTTTGGGCACCTCAGATAGCATCCCAGTTACCAGAATCAGTGTGGCGCTTTCTTCTTTTTCCGTGTACTGAACACAGTCCAATGTGGCTAGACTTCCCTGAAAATCTAGCTTTCTAAGCTTTCTTAAGCCAATTCTTATAGGTGAGTATTTTCTTCTGAGTCAGTATTGAGCCAGTGCTCTGGATGTCTTGTTCATGAAGCATGAGGCAAGGTCTTGATTAAAGGCCAGCCTGCACTGTCTGGCCAAGTTTGTCTAAAAATCACCAAGATATTAGATGAGTAATGCGTTAACCACTTGCGTTCCAAAGCGTTTTAAGGCGATACTGGATTCTGCTGCTCTTCCTGAGTAACTATGCCAGAGTGCTGAGAAGTCTTTCACAAGATTTCACATTGTAAAAACCCTGATTCTTTTGTTAATGATGAGCTGCAGTGGACTGCTGCTGGTATTTGCTACTCAGGCACCGTGGAAAAATCTTTACAGTGCATTCACATGTGCATACATAGATATTACTTCTGAGGAAGTACTGTTCCAACAGGGATACATAGCTAGATTCCTGTTTCTTAAAATCTCTGCACAGACTCCTGTTAATAGTATACCTGAGTACGTGCCTTACAAGCCAGTTGGGGTGGAGGGGAAAGTCTGCAAGTTTTTAAACAGCAGACTTATGCTCGGTATTTCAAGAAGTAGCAATAAAGTAGTGGACCTGGCTAACTTGACATGTAGGTATACTTTTTCATGATACTTTTTTACTTTATTCATCTATTATCTTTCTATTAAATACCCAAACCATTATTGAGATGCTGAAGTTAGTCTAATTGGCTAGCTGACTATATGGTACCTTTCGAGAAGAGTTGGTTTTTTCGTTCCCATTTTCCCCTCTCACAGACAAAGAAAGACCAGGAACAGGCCTAATCCTTGCTCTCTTCCATTTAATGAGTAGGACTAGAGAGGCGTTATGAGACTGTTAGAGGAGGAGTGTGTTGGGAGCTGGCCTTGACAGCAGAGTGCCTGAACTTCTGGGAATAAGAGAGCAGATGGAAAAGCACTTGCTGGGTCAGGCAACAGGGAATCACACACTGACACTGCAGTGCGGCGCAGCTGCCCCTGCTGTATCGGGTGCTTTGATGTGACACAGCAGCGTTCCTAAAACAAGCTCCGAGGGCTATCAAATGACACAGCCCTTTTGATTCCTCAAAAAGATGGTGCTCAGAAGGTCACCATCAGCCTAATAGCAGCTTAGCTTTCCCCTCCTTTGCTGCAAGGTACAGTGCAGAAAGTTGCTTCACTTTCTTTTAAGCAGTACCATGATTTGGATGTTACCTGCTTCATGGATACAGTGCTGATTCAGTCTTGTCTCCGATGCACAGCATGTGTTTTTCTCGGCCCATATAATGTTACATGATGGGAAGATTAAACACATGTGATTATCTCTGACTGTGCTGTGAGAAAAGGTGAGTAACCTTAGGGACCAGGCATAGAGGTAGTAATTGGTAGTTTTAGACCTGACTTCTGAGAAGACTGGCTATTTGTAAGGGTATTGAGTCCTTGGTCGTGGTCCTTAGTTGCACTTATGTGTTATCTTCTTGTCTACAGCTATAAATATACACATTTTGAGAGGCAGAGAGAACTGTGGCTTACGTAATTTTATTTTAATCCCTAGCTATTATTTTCAGTGTTAAAATAATGCAAAAAAAATGAAAACATAACTTCTTGAATTCATACTGGTCCTTTTAAAAGCATTTCTAACATAAGCACTTCATTTTACTGTACTGAGAGACTAGTTCTTCAAAATACCCTGTTCTTCTTTGAAAACTTCTGAGTACTCCCTAGTGTGTTGTGGAATTTGATACATACAATGTCCGTTCCACACCAGAAGGGTTTGACTCAATTTTCCACTCTCCTAATATGATATTTCTGTGTAGCCTTACTGCTAATTGGTTTTGTTGTGGAACAAGTACAGGTCCTACATTTAGTAAAATTTAATAATATTTAGATTTGGAGAAAAATGAAAAAATTGCTCATATAAATTATTTGGAGCATTACCTTCCATTTCTTTTTTTTTTTTTTAAAAAGGTGTGTTTGATTTCATTCTTCCAAAATGTTTATTAGCCTTTTACTGTCCAGCATAACAATTTCTCAAAAAACCCAACATAAATGAATTGATATCTCCAAGGAGCATTTTAAGCTCTATAATTTCATAAAGTCTTGCCCATTTTATATGGAAATATATGCCTTCTTCTTCCTTCTTGGTGTATTTAGTTTCCATAAAATTAATCAAGCAGTGTTGAATTGAATAATAACAATAAAAGCAAGCCACGGCTTGCCCACTGTGTTTGAATTCTCACAAGCTTGTTTGTTTTTCAGATTTTAAGCATGATTTTGTTCTCAGCTGTAGTACTTGCACACACCCTGAGGATCTGGAGAGCTGTAGCTTTGGCAGTAACATAACTTATGTAAATACATGCCTCGAATTCCTGAGCAAGAATAACACCTTCCTTCTTCTTGAAGATCCTTTATCTTTGAGGATGTTTTGTATGAAAATGCAGTACAATTTGAAAATATGTTGATTGTAGTAAGTGGTATGTGTTGACTAAGAAAGGCCGAAGAGAAGACAAACAGAGCTGTGGTTCTCTTCTAAGATTAAGCTGAGCAGAGGACAGTTCACATAGCTCTGATAAGTAGTGTCACAGGAAATAACAAAGATCCTTCTTTTCTTGAGAGTGTGAGTAATGTCAGCTTCTCCTGTCTTTCTCTTTCCTTAGGATAAGGAGTCAGTTATTGAGTATGTGAGGTGGGCTGCCTCCCACTACTTTAGCATCCCAAAGGCAGAACTGTAAATCTGAGTTAGTCACCTTGCAGTACACTGACAGTTATTGGAGAGAAACGTGCATCTGACCTCTCAAAACCATTTAACCACACAGGATAAGATTAATGTCACCTTTCGTTCTTCCTTGCTGAGCTCAAAATCTTCATATTCACTTCCCCTCATTAAACTGGTTGACTTAATTATGTCAAAGAAAAAGGTCTGGTTTGTATTCAGTGCTAATCAGTGTTGATCAGATGTGACTGTGGTACTGTCATCTAAAATAGTTATTGTTCTTTCCAGTTCTGGAAGAATCCATTGGTTTTGTCTCTTGAAACCTATTGTGTGTCGTACCCTTTGGTCCTGCCTCCGCCATTGTCAGCTCACTGTGTTTAAGGGGGCAGGTGTTTGGTTTGCATGCCAGTTACTCTGGAAATTATTATGTTTTGATGCTGGAAATCCATCTTGCTATCGATTAGTATCTTGTCTTCGCTTTTGTGGTTGAAGTGATGGAGTTCCTTGGACTTCCAGATTTTCCTGACGGTTCCCTTTCGGGTGGGTCATAGGCCTAGTGACACTGCAGTGGATGTCAAGACTACGTTCATTGGTTACAAATTAACAAAGGCCAAAGATAAAACTTGACAGTAGTTTTTGAATGTTTCTTAGCAGCATTTCTTGATGTTTGTCAGAAGCTTTTTCTTAACCAGATTAATGAGAAAGCAGGAAGCAGTGTTGTTAAATGTTCTTCTGCTCCAGGGATGGATGGCCATGCCAGAGTGCTGTCCATTTCCATTCACAGATTAGGGGGAGAGTGAGCTACAGGCTCTTCAGATGAAGGTTTTTTTAGGCTGGAAAAGCCCGTCCCTCTAGATTTCAGAAATATAGGGAGCTGTGTCAGAAATGAGCAACGACAAAAAAATATGCCTTCAGAATTATCTGTGAACTAGTGACTTCCCTGCTGCAGACGGCCTTCATTCTCTCTCAGAGTTTCATTCATCAGACCAAAACCAGGAACCTGTTGCAGATATATGATGAGTTATGATCATTGTTTTCCTGCCATCAATCACTTCTTGGCTTGCTCTTTCCAAGCTGTGAGTTCTGCTGCCTCTGGAAAACCAAAGTCTGAGGGTAAGGGAAAAGGCAGTGCCAAACCTACTTTCTGACATATAAATCCAGATTCTCTGCCTTGAAACAAATTCATCTTTAACAGCTGGTGCATTTGACTTTAGGCTGATACCAGAAGTAAAGGACCAAAGTAGCTGTAATCATTCCAGATCAGGCGATGACCACTTGAAAAGAGATATTGATTTAAAAAGTTATCTATTAACCAAATGTAGCCTTGGGATCTGGAAAATCATATCTTTAGGACCCCTTGTTTTATTTTCTTCTTAAAAAAAAAAAAAAAAAGAAAAAGCCAACAAATCAAAGCCAACCTTCTCCTTATTCCTTAAGTTAATTCCTGGATGTGGAGTATTGCCACTCAGGCAAAAACGTCTTATCCATTCAGCTACCTGAGGCAGTACCAATCCCCATAATGATTAGCTGATCTTATTTCTGGAAACTAAGAGTTACCTTGTAACTAAGGCTCTAGGTTATATGCTTCTATATAAAATCCAGAATTATTACTGCTAAGTTGGAAAAATGTTTTCTTGAAGTTTCTGTCAGAAAATACATGCACAACAAAACTAAACTATGGAGTTGAAGTGATCTTCATTGTGGTTTCATAGCATTTGATGTCTTCCAATATTCTGAGCTAATTGATTCCACGTTACATTTGTTTGTGTTACTTAAGTCCTGTTCAGTGCAAAGTCAGGAAAAGTCAAGGCATTTGAGGGCCCATTTAAAATTTTGGGGCTGGATAATAAGTAGGTGACAAAGGTAGAAGTTCTCATCTAGCCCAATTAATGGACTTCAAAATGTTTTAAAATTTCAACAGGGTTGTTGACCTTGTTTTGCTTAGGTGTTCATAAACAATCAGGTAGCTCCATTTAAATGAATTACCGCAGTTTAACTCCAGCCTTCGTTATTACTCCTGATCACATTTGCTGATAGTTCAACACAGAGGAAAACAACAGTATGTTAAGCAGCTTCCTTAATTAGTGCCTCCGAGTACCAGCTAAGGGAGTGAGTATAGATCAATAGTTTGGTATCGCGCTTGATTGTGGTATAGATTTACTATTTAAATAAATGAGGCCTCATCTAAATTATTTCAGCAGATGCCATAGTAACTCTTTTTCACTGTAAGGCAAATTTTGGTGATGGTTCACCAACATTGATTTAAATATGGCTTCCTACAAAAGTTGTTGGGTTCCCTTTGACATAAGTACTCTCTGAATGGGCCAGAGCAGCTGCACCTTTTTTAGAGAAAATGAGAAGCTACAAATAGTTTAAGGTAGCCATCATTCATTCCATATGTGCGTGTGTTCTGTGACATATCACAGCCTTGATATCTGCTTTATGTGTAGATACACATTTCAGCTAATGTTTGCATAAGTTCCTACAAGAAGAATCAAAGTGATTCTTGACTAAAAGTCAATTCTGCTTTTTAGTATATATCATAAGTGCTTTAGATCCTGTTATATAGTTAAGAGCAGTAGAGCAAATTGTATAGCACATTCCAGGAAAATGCCAGTGCTGTGAGAGCATCCTGGACAGTAGAAAAACCTTCTAAGAGCTGGGGAAGAAGTTGGAGAAGACTCTTTAGCACCCACAAAAAAGAAACCATAGATTTGACTTCTTTATCGAGTGTTTAGTGCAGGCGGTTGGTCTTAGTCTGGCATACATCTCTCCTGTGGAAGTGGGCGAGGTTGTGAATCCACATCTGCACAAATTTTGCCTATGCTTCACTTGTTTCCGGTACTTCTGAGTTATTATAACAGTAATTGTTTTATCCTGTAAACTACATTAACTCTATTCTTAGCTGAACCCAGAATAAACTGTCAGGAAAGCATGACTCTGGTTTCAAGAGAGTGAAAGAATTATGTTTAGCTAATGTTTGTTAGCCCATCATCTTTCACCCCACCGTCTTGGTCTGTTCGATTTTTGGAGTCATCTTGGTATGGATGTATCCACATTGCAGTGCAGATGCCACATTCTGCTGTGTAATGACAGGGGAGGAGGACAATCTGTGAAATTTATTTCAGGAACATTAATTAAACCAGGTCTGAATTACACTTCAAGAGAATGCTTAACTTAGAGTTTGAGGTTAAACAAGAGGAGGACAGTGGCGTGAGTGGAGCTTGCTGAAAACTTCTTAGCAACTTTGGGTATTGGGAATGGTGCTGAGAGGTGCAAATATGGCTTCAGATATCTGTGTGTTCATGGGTAGGGGTAAGTCTTCATCCAGCTCAAAACTTTTGCCATTCTGGGGGGTCCTTATCCTCTCCTACCTAGCATCGCCCTGTTCCCTGTGCCTTCCTTGCACCTACTGACCCCTTTTATTCCTTGTAGCTGCCTGGTCAGCCCTTTTCCCCACCTCCCTCATCCGTCTTCTCGCAATAGGCATCTCTTTTTCTTCCTTACCCTTATCCCAGAACTCGATTGCTTTTCTTTCTGAGGATCTGGCAGGACTAGTATGGAGAGCAAAAGAACCTGCTGCTACCATGGTCGAGTTAGCAGCAGTGAGCCACCCTGAGGGACTGGAGATGCTTGCTCTAAACACCCTGGCCTTTCCCAACACCAACAAAGGATACATGAATACAAGGCAAGAACAAGCCCTTCAAGCTAGAAAGGACAATGCAATTCCTCATTGGCATAAACAAAATAAGCTACTGACTACTTTGCCTGCTGTTTCGACCTGACTGCAACATTGCTTCTCAGAAATGATCCTGCTTTTTGGGCTCCCGTGATTGCTGTTGCCCGGGATTGTTGTCTGGGGGAGGCCTGGTCTTTGTCAGTGTATGCTCTATGCTCTTGGCAGGACATATTGCCAGGGTGAACTTTTGAATTCAAAGTGCAGATTATTCTTTCAAGTCTTTTGGTCTTCATTTCGTGATTTTATAAAGCATTTTTTTAAACTGTAGACTAAGATCCCTTTGACTGATAATATTTAAGAGAAGTCTTGGGAATCATGTTCTGTTAGTTTAGCTCCTTGCTATTTGGCTAGAAGTGTGTTTTCTCTACCCAGAAATCAAGCAATAAATGACAGAGAGGACTGTCATGTCTAAGCAACAGCATAGGGACTAGAGAATCCTGGGATGCTGCTTCTGCTACAGACTTCCTAGGTGATCTTGGTAAAAGCACTTAAACTGTTTGTGTCTGTTTTCTGTCTGTAAAATGGAGATAAGAGAATAGGTGAGGGTTTTGTGGTAATTTCAGAGAGTCTTTATTATAAATACATTTATAGGGAATTGCTTTTTACAGAAATAATATCCAATTCTGTAGATATTCTGGCAAATAAAATACAGATTGTATGTGTATTTTCAGATCAGGCTTCTGTGCTTTCCTTGTGAAGTTTCTAGCTTTTAAAACATATTTCACTTGCTGAGACTGATATGCAAATTATAAACACTAGAACAGGAAAAAGAGAAATATGAAAAACTATTGTGCATAATAATAAATGAGCTCAATTTTGAATTTGCTCAAACATGCTCTCATAGATACCATTGCCCATTGACAAGGAGTAGAAGGGCTGTTTCATTCAGCCCTTCCGAATAAAATCAAGAAAGAAAATAATAACACTTTTAATAATTGAGTCATCTGA
Organism: Bucorvus abyssinicus; assembly: GCA_009769605.1. NCBI lineage: Eukaryota > Metazoa > Chordata > Aves > Bucerotiformes > Bucorvidae > Bucorvus > Bucorvus abyssinicus. The sequence goes on from CM020025.1 coordinate 39,885,953, forward strand.
AATTGCATCTATTAGCCCCTGAAATACATTCAAATTTCTTTAGTAAATTTAGGTTTGTGAATGACATAATTCTCAAAAATCAGAGTTTCATGATGATGAAAAATATGACATACATAACTTACTGCATAGTCTTAATTCTCAGCAGTAAGATTATTCATTTCATCTTGCACTACTCTTTTTAATTCTTTTTTTTTTTTTTGTATGGGGAGGAAGAGGAAAGGAATGGTACTGAACTCCAGTTTGAAGGAATTCTTGTATTTTTACAAACATGGAGGAGTTTAAGTTTGGGTTTTTTTTCTGCTTTCAACAAAGATGATTCAAATTAATATTAGTCTTTGCTTATGTGGCAACTCTAAAACTGCTCAAGATAATTTAAGCCACATGATACTCTGATAATTACATTGAATTTGAACTGTTCTTTGTAGGATGCTTCAAATGCTCTTGTGAGGAGTTGACTATCACTTGAAGAGTCCTCAAATATTTTGCATGTAAGAAAACATAATAATAAGCAGGCTTCACTTCAAACCATCGTACTCTCTGAATCCTTTGATGTTGGAGAGATTGAATAATGATTAAATTTAGTATTTAAAATGAGCTTGTAAGCCAAATACTGCTGTTGTATTTATCAAAGAGCAGATGTGCATTCCTGTCCTGTTTAAATGAAAGTCCATACCTGGTACAAATCATAATGCCTTCATTAAATCACTTTGGATGTCTTAGAAAAGCAGAGTCCTTATCTGGTGCTAAGTCCGCCCAACCCTGTGAGTGGAAGATGTGGTAGATCATTCTTTGGTATTGGAGATCAAAGGGCTTTTTTTACAGGTTGCCCGTTAGTTTCCTATGAGAAAACATTCTTTTTCCAGCTTCCCTCGTCAGTCATCATAAGTTTTTAATCTTCTGACTTCCCAGTCTTGCTGGAGTTGAAGATGAAATCTGAGACTACAAAAGTTAGTTTCTCTGTTGCGTGGGTCGCCTTGCTCAAAGCTTTTTTTATGTGTCAGGGATCAACATACCTGTTTTTACTCAGCTGCCAAAGACCTGCTCTTAAAGCACTGTGGGAAAGAATATCCTGAATACGTCAGTAGGGACACCAGTCCTTGGTAGGTCCAGAAGAAATGAATGGGGTTAGAAAAAGCCAAATACAGTAAAATGTGAATGTTCATCGACACCAAGTTTCTTTGTGAACTGTTCTAATCCACACACTTGACTTTATTGATTCATTCTTTAACCTTTAAATAAGAATCTTAACTTATTTTAAACTCTCCCTTTATGGGTTAATGACTGTAGTCTAATTATTCATATATTGCATGTGCACAGAAATAGAACTAAAGTTAATCTGAGTTGCACATCTATGTTCTGAAGAGCTGCATTTTCCCCCTTCAAAATTACCCAAGCAAAAAGCTAGTCATGTTTTACATATTTCATAAGAAACAGATGATGCAGAATGAGTTTTAAACCAGCAGCAAGTAAATCACCTCATTTCCATTGTTTCAACAATGCAGACCAGTTTGATGCCAGCTTGGATTTTCTAATTTTGATTTAAACGCATGACTTATAATGACTTTGTTGGGTGGTGAGACTAAGGGATTTATGGTGCACTTGTATGTGGAACTCTCATCACTGCACGGCAACCCTGTCGTTTTTGTGACAGAGTCTGTTTGACTGGTGCTGGATTTATGGTAGAAATAATTCAGAGCAGAGTAATAATTTTCCCTTGGCAATTACACTACCATTTGGTACTTTGTCCCTAAGGGGAAAATGAATGTGCTGGGATCTGTCCATAAGTTCAGTGGCTTAGTGTAAAGAACAAATCAAGGTCAGAATGCAGCTGAATACACACTGATGTTTCATAATATATCTAGGTCTCCTGCTTTTATCATCTGACTCATTAAAAGCTCATGTAATTTAGATTATTTTTCATTGCTATGAGATTTTTAGTGGGAGTTCTTTGTGAGGGATATTTCATTGCCACGTTCAGTACTTTCTTTTCTGTTCATTGCCTCTTTTCTCTGTAGCAACGGCCACCCTAGCAATTTCTTCAGTGTAAGCAGGATAGTACCTTGCTAAGGGCTGATGTTTATGATATTATAAGCCACTTAATATATATATATATATATATACTTTTGAAAGGTCTTTTGCTTTGTTGTAAAAATGAGGTATCACCTTTCACCACAGTTCTTCAACCGCCTCTTCCGGCATGAAAAACCTGCTGGACCAGGATGTTTGTCTAGAGATAATTTGTCTAATAACGAAACCAGATCTCTTTGCTAGTCTGTGTTCCTGTTCTTTTGTTCTCACTTCAGTTCAGCAGGCAACTGTGAAATTAGGAACACGGATGGTAAGACAAACCTCATGTGGTGCAGTGTTCCTAACCCATGCTAAAGTTCTCATGTGTAACAGTGGCTACAGAATGATTGACATGCTGATAAACTGGTGGGTAAGGACAATTATATAAAAAGTGATAAAACAATGAAGTGTGTCAAATGTGATCTTTTTGGTTAAATTTTGCTTTTGTAGTCATGTTTTTTAAATGACTTAGTATGGGGAAGGCTGTTTTTTAAGTCTGGGCTTCTTTCTGTGTGATCAGTGATGTCAATCAAAACCCTCTTGTCTAGAATACAGTAGAGAGGGACCCCTTTTTTTGTGGTTTATACTGAAGCTACATAAACAACAGTTCATTTTAGGACATGAAATGTATCTCTTGGTACTCATCTGTGAATATTTACAGGGCAGAAGACCAGAGTTATAAATATTCTTATTATCCTGCCTCTCAGTAGAGGAGTACTGAAATTCTAGTGCTCCTAGGGTGTCCATCGTTAGAGGCCTATATAAAAAAATTAGACAAATTTCTGTCAGGAATGGCATTGGTATGAATCTTCTTTGGGTAGGGGAGAGACCAGATGAGTTCTTAAGGTGGCTTCTAGCCCTTTCGTTCCAGATGGTATGGTGAAGTTTAGTAAACTTTTTAACTTGCGCTTGAGAGATGTTTAACCTGAACATCAGTATGCATTCAGTCACTGTTTATGAATCAACACTGTTTGATTTAACTATTTTATCTGTTAAGATACTTGCCAAGACTATCTCAGATTCCTTTGCAGAATTTTTTCGGCTGTAGATAATGTGCTTGCTAAGATTCTCAGGTGGCTACTGGACACATACCTGGAGAAACAGAGTGACTATTTCAGATGAGACATGAGATTGGACATCACAGTATTTCTGTGGTGTTTATGTTTGTTACCTGGTTTCGGTATAGCCCACAATCAGTTATTCACTAAGTGACAGACAATATTTCAGTTTTCCTCCGAGATGGCTAAGCTGGAAAATAACCTTGTCTCTTAGCCCTGGCTCTCGTGTATTTGGACTTTGGCCGGCAATATCTGATAGTACTTTTGCTGGATTTTAAGGATAGCAATATGATTGATGGCTAAAAAGACACAAGAAAAATAAGGGTTTCTGTCACTGACCTTCCAGTGACATTTTTGGAAGAGAGAGTGATAAATCAAGCTGCATGTGTAGAGTATGTAATTAACTTATGTTATACTCTGTAGTGCCTTTGAGTAAATATTTTCAGACAATTATGTGTCAGGGAAATTATTTTACATTTTCCCCTTTGACGGGAAAGTCGCTACTGTTATTTTTCTTATTATTGTAAAGGTGATTGCTAAACTTTTCTGTTTATGGGTCTGCATTTTTCCATCAGAGTTCACAAAGATACTCAGAACAGACTCATTCTGTGTTCTGCCTTCTTTCCTCATCTTGATTATTATCCTGCTTCTTAAATGACACAAGTGATTTCAATTAGCAGTTGTCAGCCAGCTGCTGGTTTATGTTTGTCACAAGTCCTGTGACACTCGTGAGTCTTTGACCATTTCTTCCTACTTTGCTGGATGCAAAACTTTTCCTCTTCCTGACCAGATCCTGCGTAACCATCTTTGAACCTAGTTCTTCCAGGCTAGGGAAGGAGAGTCCTAGAAGCATGCCAGCACCCCTTGGCTGCTGAGTGAGTTTGCCACTGTTCAGGTGAGCCAGTACGTCTTGCTGGATGCAGTATCCCCTGGGAAAGAGGAGTCTTGGAATCACTCTTAGAGTTGTCAAGCTTTTAGTGTAAAGTAAAAGAATACAATTGTACTAAGATAGAAAGCTTAAGAAACCAGCTGCTGTGCTTTATAAGGATGCAGAATACTAGAGCATAGCTCACCACACAGTTACGCTGCTTTGGCTAGTTTCTGTCTTCTGCTGACCTGGTTGTCTTGATGCCTCCCAGGACAATTCACACAGATCCTAGATCTGTTAACTGTATGTCAGGACTTTTTATCCATTTTATGGATAATTAAAATTAATGCCAAAAATTAGCAAATGTTTGGCCTTACCTTTACCAAACTCCTTTTTCTGCAAATGAAAATATTCCTCAAGCTTTTTAACCTGTAGTATACATTTAATATTTTATGACGTGTATGTTATATACAACATTTTACACAAAAAAGTAAAACAATGAATGTACCCATCACTACCTCTTGACAGAAACTAGTGGCAAATAATCTGGGAGTTTAGTGTATTTGGAGTAAGAGGTTCATAAACATGACTTAGTGGCTGAGGGTGAAAGAGTAGGGCTTTCACGATGTTCTGTAGGTGTCCATACAATAAAATAGTGTATAATATGAAGAATATTCTGCCAGGGCAAAGTTCCCGAAGCGCTTCTATTTTCGCTAGAGAAGTGTTCCTATCTTAATTGCTACTGTAAAAGGATTTTAGAGATGTCTCTGCTCAAGTTCCCTAGATGTCCAGCCTAGCATCTGTACTTGAATCACATCTGCCCAACATGTGCTGACAGGGAGTTTAACTTTGATCATAGCAGCTATAACCACTTTTCCTCATAATTATGATCTGAAGTGATGAATTTGTTGTCATTTATATAATAATGTCATCCACAAGGACCTGCTCTCATCCCCCTCCCAGCTTGCAGGTCTGATTCTGTTGATGTGGGGGGTTGATTTTGATGATACCGTGCATAAGCTCTTCAAGGGTCATACCCAGAAACAGAAGTTCATAAATACATGGGAAAAACTCAGAATTGGACACAATCTGGTTTTGTAAGAAGGAATATGCCTTTTGGGAAACAACAGGAAAAGTGGGGGGCAGGGGGAAAGGCAGGAAGAATTGAATAGGCTGATAAATTTGGAAGTTAGAAACAGTGAGTGATGCGAGTAACCGTTCTGTTGTGAACACCATGAGTATCATCAGCTAAGAACCATGATTTTGAAACTGATTAGAAAGGCTGAAAGTTCAGGAATAAGAGATAGATCTTTCTGAGTTCACTTCTGTGGCTTTATGGAGAAGTTAAGCTTAAAAAGAAATAATCTGTTTGTTTTGCAGTGATGATTTCCCTTTTGTGCTTAGCACAGAGAGATTTAATTTCAGAAGCATGATCCTAAATGTCCATTAGTGGAGCTATAATAAACATTCATCTGTTTCTTCCTTAAGCAGCATGTTTCCTAGAGCTATTTCTCTTGTTCCTTACTCCACACTTTCTCATGTCAATCAAATTATCCGTAACAATAATCACAAATCCCATTAGGAACTAATTACATATATGCAACTTCAAGCTAGTTTACCTCTTTGCTAACATTAGCTCCAGGATTTTTAACTGCAGTCAATGCGGCTTCTGGCTCCGTTAATTATGGCTACACATCTTACACAGTATTAAGACCTAGAACTCATCTTAATGATATTCTGCTGCTTTGGAAATAAGGAAGACCTATAAAATGCAGTAACTTTCTCTGTCTTCAGATGCATAGAACTCTGTCCACCACTAGCTCTAAATGCTCCACCGTGCTCATTTCATATCTGCTCAGTTCCTGAGTGACACAGTGAGCTCCCCAAGTGATCTTGTTTTTCTTGCTTGAGTACGTGCTTTAAGTGGAATTGAGAATGGAGCCTTGCAGACAAAATGTGGGGAAAGATGACAGGATGCAAACTGGAGAGTAAGTCATCATAAAAGACATGGGATAGACACTTTTGAAAGCTGTTACATGAACTCATTTCTTTCCCAAGAACATGAAGGGAACAACGTGTAAATCTTCCAACAGAGAGTGTAAAAAACAGTGACTTGTATGGATGTGGTGCACCTTGCAAGGAAGCTATGGTTTTGAACCATACCGAGAAGAATTATCTGTTTTGAATATTTCAGCAAAGTAGTTTTTATATGCTGTTACATCTGAGATAAAAAATTATATCAACATGTAGGTATTGGTTCATTTCTGTAATAATCTGTGTAATTTTCTTTGTTTGCAATACATATGCATTTCTTCCCCAGACAGTGATGGAAAATAAGGGGAACATTTGCAACCAGCAAGGAAAAAAAATAGTCTGTGAAGATATACCGTACTGTAGCCTGTGTTAAATTGAAGCTTGTGGAATCCAACTTTCTGACTTCAAGTGTTTAATGAAAACAGAATCATTATCTCCTCTCTAGACAGGTAGAGAACTCCTCTGAGATTTAAACACATGCATCAGGAGAAGAATAGGCCTGTGTGTTTCTGGAAAGCTCACACCCACAGGGTTATACATTGCTTCTGCAATCTGGATAGTTAAGAAAAAATGCTGTTCTGAAAATGAGAGCAAATCCTAAAGCTTGATGTTTCCCTACTCAGTTTTAGAAAGCAGCTTTCAAATGCTTCTGTCTGTGTTGCATTTCACGTGTAAAGCTATTAATTTAGAAAGCCTTCCTGAATCCTTCCTAAACTTCTTCCCTTACAGGGAGAGGTCTTTTATGACTGTAAAAAAATCGGACAAAATTTTGTCTGATTGATTTATAAATGCCTGAAAAAAACAGTTTATGTGGACAGTGCTGGAACATCCTTAACCAAAGTGATGTCACTGGATGCTACTTCAGTTTAATAAAATCAGTCATTCCAAGGTGGCTTGGGGAGGACAGAAGACAAGGCAGCTCTAAAGGACAGAGAAAAGAGTGGGGAGGATAACTGTGAAACTAAAAATGGTTCTTCACCACTAGTTCCTCCCAATTGCACATGGCCAGTAGAAATGTTCTCTGAAGCAAAATGCCTTGGGTTGTTGATTTTATGCAGACAGCTTTCCATCTTGCAAATCAGCAAAGCAACACCTTCCTTTTGTTTTTTTGCTTAAAGCCAGTTACTTCATGTTTTTATAGGCACAGGACTCCATATAAACTAGGGATGGTTTGTCTAGGTTTCTCTCATGTGTGTTCATATCTTTCTTCATCCAGTAAGTATGTGTTGGGAGAGACTGCAAGTTTATCAGGTTTACTTCTATGTCATTGTAGGATGATGAGTTTATCTTGTTTTTCTGCCTTTTAATTTCATTTGGAAAAAAACTAAGACATTTTTGCCTCATCTTGTATCTTCTGCAAAACCAATTTAATACTAACTTCTTCTATTTTGCAGAGCTGGCTATTTGCCTCAGAATATTCCTTTGGAGATTATCAGATACCTTTCAGCGGAGAAGGATTTTCTGCCTTGGCACGCTGCCAGCCGAGCTCTTTATCCTCTAGATAAATTGCTAGACCGCACAGAAAGCTACAACATCTTCAATGTAAGAGATAGTCTTCCTCTCTTTCCTCCTTTCTTGCCCCCTTCCTTCCTCTCTTTCTTCCTTTCTTCCCTCTCTTCCTTCCTCCTTCTTCCCTCCCACCCTTTCTCACTCTCTCTCCTTTTCTTGCCAAGAGTTGAACTATTCTCCAGTCAGCTACTGTAAATAACCTAGAGATATTAACTTTCTTCCTAATTATTCTTTATTTAAACATAGCGGTTGTCAAGCTTTGGTTCATTTGTGTTTGAACAATGATAACTGTTGTTTGAGGCATATATGATTAGTAGAAGGAAAGGTAGTTATCCCTCCTATAAAATATTATGACAAATAAAGTATTTCACTTAAAAGAGCCTAAGTAATCTATTTTCAGATTTTCTTCTGAGGAGCCCCATGGCAATATTTAGATTGATGCCCAAGCTCAGCAAGGACACCAAATGCAGGCACAACCGAACAGGACGCATGCAGCTGAAGTAAAGATTTGTAGTCATTATTTGATCCAAAAAGCCATGGTGAATTCAATGCAGTTACCTTAATTAACGAGGATTAGATCATCATTGAATCAAAAGCCCATTCATAATAGGGTCTGAATGGACAGCGGTATCAACTAGCAGTATATAATTAAGATAGACATGACAAACATTTTACCTGAAGTGAAAAAAAAAATGTAACTACACTGAAGCATATTTTATGCACAGGATTTGATTGCAGCCAGTGATAATTATGAACTCTTTTTTTATTCACTATGAATTTTATGCAGTCTAAATATTTTCAATGGCCAACATACTGGAATTTTATGTAATTTTGTAAAACCTTTAAATGAGGGAACTCTATAAAGCCTGAAGTGCTTAAAGGTGCTTTTTTCTTCTTAAACATATGTTTGCTTGTGTGTCTTTGTCCACAGACAGAAGCAGAAGCATAAACACACACACACACACACACACACACACACACACACATATACACAGAGCTACCTGCTGACATGGAAAATTATTTTTGTACTACAAATTAATAAAGACACACTGAAATTCTTTATGATCCTACAGTGCAGGCCCACGTGCAAACCAGAGTCATAATATAAAATGATGTTGAAATAATTTGCATGTTTAGTCTGTTGTTAACTGCACAGAAAGATTCTTACTAATCTGCCATTTCTATTTCACTTTTAAACATGGCTGTGTAAAGAAAACACAATTTTAATAAACAAAACCAGTGAAATTCATGGCTGGGTTGTGTTTTATCACTACTGATGAGAGCTTTGAAAGCAGAGGTGATAGCAGAGAAAAGAAAAAGTCTTTTTAGTCACAGAGTAACATACCTGCTAGAGAAAACTGCAGTATGAATCTCCTTTTATGTTCACATCATATATATATGCCCATGCATCCACAATAATTTAATAGATTTCTCCTATGCAGTTCTTTATATCTCAGTTCTCTTTTTCCAATTGGTGAATTCCAATGGTGAAAGATTATGCTGAATACAGTGACAATAGTTTTCCTCACAACTGGTCAGAATATGCAAATATGTCTCCTGTGTAAAAAGTAAAAGTAACTAAAATAGAGCTTGGGCTTGTTTTTTTCTTTAAGCACACCAAGAACCTAAACTTAAATGTACAAAGCTTGTTTGCAACCCCTTTGTTCTGTATTCTGAAGTCAATTGACTGCATTTACATAACATTTTTGCCATGGTTATGGATATTAAAACAATATTCTTTTAAAAGTGAACGTTCACATTGTAGTCGAGATTGGCCATAGAGTAGAAATTAAGCTTTTGACACTCTTGCAACTTCTCAGCCATGTATTGTGAGTTCAAAATAGCGTGTGAGAAACTTCTTAAATTGATGGGTTTATAAAAATAAATTGCCTTATACTGGGCTTCTAATCAAATAGCTGTTCTACAAATTAGAACAGCTCTCTATAGCAGTGAAAAAGGATTATAGTTGGGCATGGTGCTTTGCTAAATGCAAATCAAAATCTTTGGAAAGTTGGACATTATTCAAGGGTAAAAAGAGATACAAAATCTCAACAATTGCAAGTATTTAAATTTCAAATAAAAAATAAATATTAACATTAAATATATTTTTCTTTTCCCCCTTAGGAGTACATTTTAAGACAAGTTGCATCAATGTATCTCAAGCTTGGATGGCCAACGAATAATTTAAACAAGTCACTTGTTCAAGCATCATACCAACATGAGTACTGTTATATTTCTTTTTTTATTGTTTATTTGCAGGATATAGTTTTAATAATGCCCTCCCCTAATGACACTAAAATTCAGTGTCATCTTCAGCATGTCATACTTTCCTAGCTCTGTTGGCCTTCTGGTTTTCCTTTCTGGGTTAAAAGGATAGCAGCAAGATGCTGTGATCTTAATTCCTCTTTCCTGAGTTTGGAGAACATGATTTCCTAAGCCTTAATTTAACGTTTGAGTGCACTGGACATTTAAGAACTTGGACTCATGTGACCAAGGAGGTCAGGAATAGTGCATAAGTGTAAACGGGGTCTTATTTTGATCCACAACCTTTCTTTAGTTGTTGCAGCAGCTGTAGGCATTCAACTGACACTGAGATTTGTGTAGCTAGATTAGCTTTCGTGTGTTGCCCCACTATCCGTTGGGCCACTGTTATAAGAAAAAGCTGTTTGTGAACATTTGAACACATTCGTTAATGCAGCCTTATTGCTTTCTTTTATTTGGGCAGAGAGTTGCGTCGTGAAGTCATCATGCTGGCCTGCAGCTTTGGTAACAAACACTGTCACCAGCAAGCTGCAACATTAATCTCAGATTGGATTTCTAGCAATAGGAACCGGTAAGTGGAACTGAAGTGTGTTTCCCATCTCTCCTACTCGGAGACAATACAGCTGGCATGATCTTCCTCTCCTGCCTGCCTCCATCCACAGTGCCCTGTTCTATAGAGTGGTGTAAGAGGAAGCAGAGGTCACTGGCTGTTATTTAAAAATGTCTGCAGGGCTTCGGAATGAATTATTTGACTTTGAATGTATGAGTGAGTGGAGGGGACACCCATGTTACCTCTGCCCACTCCTGATAAATTGCTGTCAGATAATTACATGCTAGAAGGTGAGACGGTGGGTTTTAAGGAGGGGTTTAAATGAAGAAAGATGAGTGAACACTGCATTGACAGACATACACAGCACTTGTGTCGGGGAAAGGGAGCAGAAGGTGCTAAGTGATTAAAGAAGTGCGAGAGCTTAGAGGCAGAAGGACTGAGAAGTGAGAACAATGTTTTTGAGGGAAATGTTATGAGGTACTGAAGGGTGAAGACTTGGAAATCAGTGTGACTCAGGAATACATGGAAAAGCTCAGGTAAGATTTCAGAGAGGGGATAATATGATAGCTGATGTGTTGAGCGTTAGCAACACTGTAGTGGTTTGAGAACAAATATGTAAGTTAGACTGTCCAGACACAAGTTTATTCAGCTAAGGCAAGGAAGCACAGGCTATGGGTGGTGTATGAAGTTTATCTTTTGAAAGCAAGCTTCTAAAAAATGTCAAATTACTGAAAATACAAATATTTAAGTATGTAGCAATCTATGGACTATGAGATAAGTACAGAGTATAGGTTAAGACCATGACTTCTTGAGAAAGAATGATGTATTTTCTAATTATGTGGAATGCGGGTGTAGAAGTAGTTGCATAAATACATCACATATTTTAGATTAAAGGAAAATATTTTGCTTTCAAATAACAAAGAAAAAGAGAAGAGAAAAAGTCGTACATTTTTAGTCCCAATCTTATATTAGCTCTGCAAAAGGATCAGATCTCTATAGACATAAAAGCATGTAGGATTTTTCAAAGACATCTTGGGTCAGTCAGGTGTTTGATTGCAATTAAAATATGTTTGTCTGTCCTTGTAATGCTTCAAAATCCTTTACAGGCATACCCAGTTACAAAAGTACCTGAGTGTCTTTTAAAACCAGCCATGAACTGAGCATGAATGGAAATTGCATTTCTATATGACTTTGAAACTTCTGAAAAAAAAATCTTGAAACTATGACTATATACCTGTAAATAAAATGTGGGGAAGGGATAGGGTTTTCTTGTGTAAGATGATACCAGATATATTTACTATGAAATGTATACCTCAGGCTTTTACATGAATCCTTATCATCAGCAGCAACAATCAGTATGAAACTATTCAAAGACGAGATTAAAGAGAAAGAATCATTGGAAACAATCTGCACAAGTAATTTACTTAGATACTCATTTGCAAAATTACTTAATCAAACCTAGCACCACCTATTAGCATGCACAGCAGTAGATGATTCAGTGTTAAAAAGCTGTCACCCTGCAAAGCTTTCTCCTACCCTGTGTCTTCATCCTTTCTGAAAGGATTGAAGAAGGAGGCATCAGAAAGAGAGAAAAAAAAAAAGCTTAAGGCTTTATTAACAATAGCAAGAGAGGAAAGGAATAAATTTAAGAGCCATCTGAAGATTCATCTTAGGCTTTCTATGGGGCCATTCTTGGGACCTCAAGATTGTGGTTGCCAGCATATGATGAAAATTATGATAAAAGCATCACAGCAGGGCAGAGGAAAAGAATAGCTACTAAGTTAAAGCAGTGCATTTCTCCAAAGGAACTGCACAGTTTTGAAAAATAGCTGCAACAAATAATGTAATTACAGAATACAGATTGACAGGCAGCTGATAAATAAGGGTACAACTTGCAAAGAAGAGAGACGTGTTTTTATTTATTTCTTGAGATTTCTTAAGAAGGATTTGTTCAATTCCCCACCCCAAATTTTACCAGCTGCTATTCTCAGAACAGTCTCACATACTGAACGTAGCTAACATATGAGCAGGCTCCTTTACTATCTACTAAATTTACTATTTACAAGTGCATTGAAATGACATTGCAAAGGCTGCTAGTAATAACAGCTCAGTAGAACGTAAAATCAGCTTGTGTTTCACAGTAACCACATTTGTAGGGGGCTGTCAATGTTCTCTCAGGAATGTTCAGATCCCTGCTGCTTCAGAGGTACCCGATCGCCTTTGCTCAGCTTAAACCAACTCAGACTGAAACCTGAAAATAAAGCAGGGGCTGTTTTCCCTGCTTTTCCACCAAAAAAAGTGATGATGATGATGATTCTACAATCAGAGTTTAATTAACGTGGTGTTTGAGTCATGTTGCTGCCTCTTTTAGTACTTCAGAGATAATAGCTAGCTCAAGTGCAAAGGACAAGCAGATAAGTACAAGATACATACAGAGAGCACATCCAACAGGTGCCATTTTGTATTCTTTCACATCAATCAAGTGTTTTGCTCAGTTTGATGCCCTTAACAGCTGTTTGTGAATTTGCTGCAAACAGCCACCTGAGAATCTGTAGGAATCCCTCAGAACTTGTTTCCTGACAAAGGGGAAACTCATGCTGCTCATCTTTCTCCAGACTCCTCTGACAACTGGTGAAGAAAGCTGGTGAGAGATACAGAAACTACATGTGTCCTTGCCTGTTCCACTCGTTCTCAGCAATGAGTAAAGTTGTATTTGCTGAAAACTGCTCTAAAAGTTCTTGTAGATGCCCTTTGCTTTTCTAAAACAGAACAAAGACATGGACTGATGCATTGCAGAAAGCCTGGTCTTGGTGGGTTTGCATAGCCAGAGCATGAAGATAGAGTTCCAGAGAGCTCAGAGATATTTTTTTATACAGGTGTAATTTGAGTTTGACTATGAGAGTAAAAATAAAGGCTAATTTGCAACCTTTCCACCCATCCCCTCCCAAAAACCTTATCCTGGAGGATGAGATGTTTCATACAATGAACTAATTCACAAACAGTGCATGTTGGAAGGAGCACAAATTCTTTAAAGCAGTAAACCCCAAAATGGGACTATTGAATTAGGCTTGTGTCCCAAGATTCTAATCAATACAAAATTAGGGTAGTATTAAATTTATATGTGGTATTAAATACCACATAAATGCACAGGCAGTAAATCATGTGAAGGAGGTTTTTGATTCCCTGGCAGTTACTGCAGTTAAAGTTTGAATAAGCATAGGAGACTGTACAATAAGTAATACTGTAGAAATACTAAAATTCATAACTTTTTTCCCACATTTTAAATTTACGGCTTTTTAGAAGTTCTTTTTTCTGTTTTACTTGTAGCATTTAATTATATGTAGCATGTTGGGTAATAAATACAGTAACATCTAACTTTGTTTTACCAGCATATGCCTACAGTTGCTGTGGTTTTCAGTAATTATATTTAGTCTGGTAGGTCCAGAAATTAATTACCATCTACTCTTTGCTGTAGGGGATTGAAATAACCATAACAATCAGTTACTGTTTGTAATTACACATTCTTTACGGTGCAAGTAATTTGCCACTGTTCACCAAGTAAAATAATGGTCATTCATAGCACAAAGCCAGAGGTCCTCTTTGTGTTTCAAGCACTATTTGACAAAAGCCATTAGATTTCCAACTGTGGCACTGCAGATTTTCTTTAGTAAAAAAACACCCTACATGTGATCTGCAACATTAGCATCCATACATGAAAGTGGAAGTCAGCTGAGAAGCTTGAAGGCATTTTTCTACGCCTAGCTCACAGAGCAGAATCAGGTGCTTGGAGTTATACTTCCTACAAGGGGATTTGGGAACCTTTAAATGAAGTTGGTGGCAGCCACTATGCTGAGTGAAGAGCCTCTTAATATGAGACTGTGAAGAGAGAGTGGGCCCTCTTAGAGTCCAGCACTACGGGTAGAAAGGTATCTGTGTCAATGAGTATGTAGCTGGCAATCAGTTGCAAAAGATGCCCTTCAAAAGTGTCACTACAGCAGGAAAAGGTCTGCTCCTTTTCAGACAGAGCTGGCAGAGAAGCTGCTTCTCAACCCCATTTTAAACAGTAGTTCTAAGATTGTGGTTTAGTACCTCAGCCCTGCACCTGCCAGATGCAAAAGACCACCCTGATGACCTATCTATGAGGTGTTTGGGACAGGATTAAGACTCTGCAACACACTTTCCTCCTCTAGTTGAAGCTCAGCCACTGGGATTTACTTCATTAGCAAAAGTACTAATACAGCTCTCCAGCCTAGAGGAGAGAGTATTCATTTGAGGGAGGGAGGCTTGAGTGCCTGAAATACCAGGATTACTTAGTGTGCAAAAGGCTTTAGGTGGTATTTCTCACTATGACTTTTGCAGGGCAAAACATGATGCTAAAACAGGGAACTCTAAAAAAGAAGTTTGGCACTGCAAGGAGCAAACCAAACACACAGCATCACATGTAGAAGAGGCTATAATAAGACAACTGGTTGTATTGGTCTAGGAATCAATATAATGTTTTAATCCTCGCAATTGTTATAAAACAAGTGATTATTTCTTTCAGCTGAAAATCTGAGATTAGACTTCAAGGTATGTCTCACAGTCTTTTTAATCAATTAAGTAATTTTGCTCTTTTTAAATGGTTGATGGCTCCAGCACATTTTGCTTGGAAGTCTGCATTGACTTCTGACTTTATAGTTGATATGAAGGCAAACATTTTTACTCTGTTAAGTTGGGATATATGCTGGAGCAATGGAAACTTTTGAAACTTCCATGTTGATGTTCAGAAGAATACAAACCTCATAGAAAACACACAAGCATGTTAAAATTTCTCTCATAGTTTGAGAATTTAAGGTTACTGGGATTCAGTCAACAGCAGAATGCCGTACAAGTGAAGCTGCTGTTGGCTGAAAATTAAGATGTTTGCTTCTACCTTCATTTAACTGAGCTCATCCCTGTGAAGCTCTTTCATGTGTGAAGAAATACATTATTTACACTCCTTAGATATAACAGCATTGTGGTTCAGCCTAAAAAATTAACAAAATTACCATACAATGCCTGCCTGAGCTTGAGAATCAGCCTTGTTAACCCCTTTAACCTTCACTGCATAGCTGTTCTGAAAGAAAATCATGTTTCTAAGAGGATTAGCATTTTCAGATTTTCTGCCTTGGATAGACTGAGTAAACATGTATTTCTGAGGTTCAGGAGAGAATGTGTGGAAAGCTGCAATCTGTAAACTCCGGACAGGAGATAACATAACAGCAAGTATTATGTGAATACACACTATGATGGCTCAAACCATAACTTATCCACAGACACAAGGATGTTTTGCAAACCTCTCTATGGGTGCAGGTGTGGTTTTCTTCCAGCTACTGTTACCATCCATTAGCTACAGGTTGCCACGTACACCTTTCTGCAGGCAGAGTGGACTGTGAAAGTATGCTTGCTTGAGGTGAAGTTAGATGGGATAGGGTGAGCATGTGAATATGTGAGAGAGCTGCTTTGAACTGGGACAGCTGATTGTGCCTTCAGCAGGAAAAGCAGTGCTTGTATCCTGGTTCCATTAGTAGAGCTGTGGTGATGCTATTCTTTTGCTAATATGCAGCAGTGAGCAGTGGGAGAGGATAGTACAGCATCAGACACAGTAATGTGGCAAAGTTTCTTTAGGATGTTTCTGGACCTGTTGGAAGGCCCCTAGCCAATCATAGCCACTTCAGTTTGCTCTTATTTTTTTCTTCTTTAGAAATGTCACCATTGCTTATTTATTGGTTGCTGTCTTTCAAATGGAAACAAAGTAACTTAATTAATTGCCTTAATACCCCTAGAAAACTTACAGTAAATGCTTTTGTTTGATCTCGGCTTCATATCACTTTGGAGTGATTTTAGGTTTAATGCAGTTTTTACTATTTTTACTACTATTCTACTGTCACAAGCACTCTGATCAGTTTTGTTTACTTGGACTATTGCCTTGCAGATATCTTCAACTGGAAAAGAAGGGAATATCAAATATTCCTCCACATCAAACTTGTGTAAAGTGAGGGTTGCATTCTGATGTCTGCAAATTTGATGTCTCCTGTCCTGTTATGCTGACCTTATGGTTGATAACAATCTGCTAATCTTTGATCAACAGAGCTAAGCTCACTATGCTATTTGATAAGTAGAGCTAATGTGTACTACTTAGCTTCTTTCTAATACTTTTTTTTCTTTTTTTACATTCAGTCTACACTTTCTAACACAAGAGATAGGAAGGCATGGGTTTTCTTTTCTTTTCTATGGAGAGCATTACACAGGTGACTGGATGGTGATGTTTGTGGTGGAGTGCAGGCTGCTGCACTGAATTAGACTGAAGTCAACATCCATTCTATAGTGCATGGGTTAATGAAGTTTGCGTTTGTCTGTCTTTTGCGAGTGAGAAGTAGAGACTGCCTGACTGTCTTGAATGCAAATCCAGACATTTTGAATCTGTTCTGATCTCTAATCATCCAGGTTGTTCTGAGAGGTCTTGGGGTGCTGAGGTAGGGCCAGAGATCTCTGACAAGATAATACACCATGAATTTTCCTGTTCATTCTGTGGTTTTCAAGTCAAAACACATCTGTGTGATTTTGGTTACTAAAAATGAAATCAGGGTCTTGGATGATTGCATTCTAGTGCTCATTTTTTCCTTTTAAGTGTAATGACTTGGATGTAGGCTTTTCCAGTGACTTCTCTTTGCCATGTCAAAGACTTGTCACATTGCTATGACTGTTAGGAATGGTAGTTAATTCTGTATCAGTCTTAAGAAAGGTGCAAGAAATGAAGTAAGATTACTACCATCATGTAATTTGAACAAAGATGGTGATAATCAACAAGTCTAATTTGAGAGTACTAAATCTCCATACTTGTTTGTGCAGAATTTGTATTTCCTCTGCAAGGAACGGTGGATTCATGTCCATCCACCTGCCTAAACTGGCAGTGTGCTTACTTGGGTGGACCTTCAACTACTCAATAGAAATGCCACTAGAGAAACAAACTGCACTGCATGATTGTCCAGGAGACATGTAACATGTCTTTAAATGAAACTATCTGTAGATCTGAGGGAGTGGTAAATAACAAATTACCAGACATTAATTGACATCATTTCGATGAAGTCTGGCTTAGGTGATAGAAAATCAAATGTTTTTCCAAACAAAGCATTTTCTCCTTCCCTTCCTTCGCATTTATCTCCTCCCTTATTTCTCTCTCTAGTGGCTTGAGATACATAATTTTGTTGCTCTGTTTCACATGGGCACACTTGTGCTACAGTTTTGCAACAACTTATAAATGTACTTAAGTTTAACCACCTACCTAAGTATTTGTAGGAATGTGGCCAACAAGTTAATTATTTGTGTTAGTTGCTTGGATGAGGCACTAGCTTTTTTCATGGATTTGATGCCCACCAGCTATTTTTGGAAATCATTAGCAGCAAACATGAAAAAATGAGAGTTATTTTCTTTTTTTTTTTTCCACACATGAATGTGTGATAAATGTAAAACAATAAAATGGATCCTTTCTTCTGTGTTCTCAACCCCTAGAAGTTTTAATTACTGAAAAAATTCAGGCATAGCTATTAATTCATTTTGAAATGTTACTGGAGCTTTGCCACCTAATGTCAGCCAATGTTGCTGAAGAGATTTAACTTATTCATAGGTTGTTACAACATTTGAACAGAATCTTGCACTCAAGTTAATAAAACTGTTTAAGGAGGAAGAAAACACTGTGGAGTGCACGAGTTAATCAAGGAGTTAGTAGTTCTCTGAAAGACCATCTGGGGAGTATGTCTGAAAAGCGAGAGGATTTTGTCTTGTGAAAGACAAAACTGGGCTTTATGGGGCACCTGATTTGGGTAGCTTTTTTACCTTCTGACTTCTGTATATGATCACAATAAAATGACCCTATATGTAGCAATTATGGATTAGTAGGAAGTAATTTGCAATCCTTAGAAGTTGGATTGATTTGTCTCCAATTTTGTCACTCGGGAATGATCTCTCCACAACTTTGCAAAACAATTAAACAGAAAGGACCGAATTTTCCTTGCAAAAACTGCCCAGAAAGCACAAAACAAGGCAAGTCTACTCAGAGACTCACAAAGTGACTCACAAAGAAGTGCTTAACTCACCACTCGGTCATTAAAATAGTGTTGGAGAGCTTGAGTGTGCTAGTTGTGTGTTCAGTATGGGATATCTGCCATGGGAGAGGAAAGGACCAACAGCAGTAACCATCACTTGTGGGATGATGTAGTCTCTGCTTGCCTCAGTCAGACCCATGTGATGTCTGAACCTCAGAAGCACAGGACTGAAACTGAGGAGACCTGCTGTCTGTGCATAGCTTTACCACAGACACCCTGAGTAGCCGCATCCTCGGTTAACACCCCCTGAATTCAATGCTTGGCAGGCACCTGAATATCAACACCATCACAGCTCTGTGCCTCAATTTTCAAGGGGAAATTCTGCCTTTTTGTACGGGGCATGTGCTATGGCAGAGGATCCTCGCCTTCTCTGTGGGTGCAGTGGTACCAGCAGCATGGCTGCTGTAATGGAGAATGGGAGTATAGGGTTTGGGACTGCCATCTTAAAAAACAAAACGTTGTGCGGTGCTGTTCCTTATTACAGATCTGCCAACAAAGTACCAACACTTCCTTGCTACTTTTTATCTGAGCCTTGTAACCTATTAAACAAGACTATAAATATAGTCATCAAAAAAATAGGCTTAAGTTAAATGTTAAATAGTTGCAAAAATAAAAAATAATGTTTCTGATTAATTTTCTTTGTCAAATAGTAGCCTAAATGGTATTGAAATTTGTCACTTAAAGAACTGTCTAAACTGTGTGCAATTACATTTTACAAAATTAGAACACAATTTGCCCAGAAGATAAATAATTATGGTCCAATTTTATAAGTGTATCTCCAATTGTTAGAACATACTTTAAATAGGAGCAAGTATGTACCAATTAATTATAACTTAGAAGATTATTCTTAGCTCATTGTAGAGCTTTATTATTCACTCTTGGAAAAAAAAAATCCCTGTAAAGGCACAGCACGATTTTAATTAATTTTTTTCTAACTGTTTAATTTTTAACTTTTTTCCTAAAGTGTTTAATTTTTAAACATGAGTTCTGCCAGCTACATATTTCATTCTCACCATCATATCTCTTAAGCAAGAAAAATAAAGTTAAATAAATTGGATCAGTATTCAAATAAAAGCCATTTAAAGTGATGCTTTCAAAAGTTAATCTTTATCTTTATTCTTCTGAAGTATCCATCAATCATATTAGCTCTTTAAAAATGAGAGCAGTCTTGAAGGCCCAGATGAGGTTTAATATAACAAGGGGATACGTTCTGCAGTGTTACTGCCTAAGTGTTACTGAAACAATGGTAATTTTATCCACTTGATTCAGTTAATACCGGGGGCAAACATTCCACTTGCTGATCTAGTGCCTTGGAACTGCAATTTTAGAACAACATTTTCCATGAAGCTATAAAAAATATGTAGACTGGGGAGATTTCACATGTTTAGATAATGATGAAATACAGGCCCGTAATGACTGGAGGAGAGAGAAAGCAGAAATCCCCACAACTGGAGAAAAGTCAATTAGAGGGCTCTCTGTTGAGGCAATAGTTGAAGAGAAGTGACTTTGGGGATATTCGCATTTTCATAAACAATTTTCATTTCCACAAGAAGAACCCCAGTGTCTATGGTCCTGGTAACAAGCCTCTCGCAGGAGTAATTTGTAGCTTTTCAGAGCTGTACATTTTGTAGTTTCCGAAGCTAAGCCTTTTAAAATCAGTATTTGTTTTGATGTCTTGGTTTGTAGGGACTGATTTTTTTCATATTCTCCCAATGACTTAGCTTGTATATAAAGACCTAAAGCCTTCCCTGGAGCAATTGGTTGGATGATATTGAGTAGATCTGCTGCAGCACTGCAAGGATGTTATTACTGTTTTGGTGGCAATAGAGTTTTCTTAGCAAGAAACATGGTGACATCTAGGCTACGGGCATGGGATTAGGGCCATCGCTTGCCTTAAGTCCTCCTTCCTTCCCAGAGCATGCAAATGATCCTGCGGTTACTGACCGCTCTGCAGCTAAAATTGCTAATGTTGTCACTTGGAACGCAAAAGAAAGTAAAAGATGGAGTAGCTGGGAAAGCCCATTGAATTGGTATGTTTTACTGTAAATTTCAAAAATGTAAACATCACAAGTGAGGAATGACGACTTTTCTGGAGTTAGACATGCACTTTTAGGTACCTCTGCTGCTGACTCTACTAGCCAAACACAGAGTGACAGTCCTTCCAGCACACAGTTTCTACCTGAATAAATGTGGCAATCAATCAAAAAAGAATTACTTCTTCCAGGTGCCTTATAGTTCCTTAGAGTGTCTCTTGGCTTAGTACCATCTCTTGCAGTAAACCAAAGATAATATTTTTGCCAGTAAATCTCAGAAAGAACTACATGTGCTTCTGAAAAAATGATTTAGTGTTTATATGTCAAGTTATAAAGTCCTTCCTTCATTGAAATAAGGCTTGACTGGGTTCAGTTTTTCATATTCAGATATCATACGATAAGACAATAGGTTGTTTGGTCCCACGGTCAAGATAGCATCCCTTAGTCCTTTTGGTTTAGCGTATGTTCTTAGGGCTGCTGTCAGTCTATTAAATCCAAAATTAAAAGCAAAAAAAAGTAAGCTGGTAAGGAAGTTGTGCTTTAAGAACAAATAACCCAGTGTATCAGAAAATCAATAACTAATATCACTTTCATGTTCTATGCAGCCTATGTGTATATGGCTGCATATTTATGTTACTGTAATTCCTGACCCGAAGATTCGAGAGTTGCAGTTATTTAGAAAACTTTAAGCTTCATTCTGAGTTAATATTAACCAACACAAGCAGCACTTAAATATCCACTCCATTAATTTTAGCATGTCTTGATTTCTTGTGTTTAAATACGTAGTCTTAATTTTCTGTAATAGACTCAATTATATGCAGTTTTCTTTGCACGTACTTTTTGAAAGAAAGGTTAAATGGGGGAAGAATAAACTGTTGATATTCATTAATGTTTGAAATATCACAACAAGAGCTTAATGATAGACTTTCAAATAAGAAGTACAGTGAAATGCAAATTCAGCACCTAGCACACATGGATAATTCTGTAAATGTCAACCAAACTCACATTTTACTAATGTTAACTCAGTTTTTGAGAATCAAAACTCAGTAGTATGGAAAGACTGGTGAAGATGATAACTATTTTTTCTTTATTGCCCATTTATATTTAAACACTATTTCTTTTAATGGATCTGGTCAGCTTTAAGGATTTTCTAGTTTCCTTGGTCTTGGCATGGTAGTTCTATAGGGACCACAGAAGCAGTTTCATAGACCATAGATAAGCCAAAACCTGCTGATCCTGGGTAAATCTGAGCAGAGCTACTAACTTTGTTCAGTGCCAAGCTTTTTAGGTTGTCTGAACTTTGAGGGGAAAAATCTAAGGTAATAGGAAGCATCAAGGATGAATAACTGAGGAACCTGCAGTTTTTAGAGGTGCCATCTATGTGCTGGTGACACGTAATAGTGACTTATGTAGCAATGCCGATTGCCTGGCACAACTTGGGATGGGCATGTTCTCACACAACAATTTGGTGGTGAGAGGAGAAGAAACAGTAAGATCTCAAACCATGCCAGTATGTGCACTGTAGTACCAATCTACCCTGGCTAGATGGAGGCAGTTCATGGGATGGATGAGACATTGCACCTCTGATTTTGCTTCAGAAGGCAATATTGCTGATGTGTGCTGTGCACAGTTATGTTTCGTGTTCTTAGCAACTCTAAAATGGACTACATTTCTCTTGCCTACCCTTTCAGTTTTGCTTTGGAAAGTTTACTCCTGAATAAATGTCTGGGTTTGTCTGCATCAAATACAAAATGCCCCAGCACTAGTCAAGGCAAACCTCTGTGGCTCTGTTAGTATGGGATTTGTATAAAAAAACTCCAAGCAGCAGCAGCACTATCCTGAGCCATGTCAGCTCAACAGAAGCAAAATGCATGTGACTGCATCCAAATCTGCACATACACCCTCTGAGCTGATGACTACACTCTCCAGAGAACATGAATAAAGCCTCAACCTCAGGACTTTTTTACTACTCAGAAATAAGCATTAAAAAAAAAAAAAAGGGCAGTAGGCATTAATTCACCAATGTTTTTCAGCCAGTAGTAGGAGGAATGCACTTTTTTCCACTTTAGCCTTAATTTAGCTACATATGCTTTTTATTCTTTTTCTCAAGAAACAATTATAGTTGTTGGGACCAGCTAAGCCCGCAGAGGCAACAACAGTTTGTTACCCTTCACATTCATCAGCATAGGGTTTCTTATCTTACCCACTTCCTGCTGAACTACAGAAGAGGAACCAAAACTTTGAAATGCTGAAAAGCCACACTGGTTTCATTTTCCAGGGACTCAAACATGGATGGCCAAAAAGATCAGCTGAAGTTTTTTAACAAAAACACTCATCGAAGAACCCACCAATGGAAAATTTCAGTGGAAGAAAGTTTGTTTGTTTGTTTGTTTGTTTGTTTTTTTCCTGGAGAATGAATAGATGGGAGTAAAAGAATCTCTTTGTTCTTGACTGGGATAGCCCAGTCTATGGTATAAGACGTTGGTGAAAGTCTTACAATTAAAGTGATGTAACCTTTTCTTTCTATGTTATGTTAAGACCTGATATAAAATTGTACAGAGGTATAATCATTCTTCGTCCCACTGTATTAGTGCCCAAACACTGACAGCAGCTGTTACATACTGCTAGATTCTCTAAAGAGGTCTTGCATATGAAGTTCCAGAGGCATTTCAGCCTAGCTGTTAGTAACTAGAGAACTGTGTTTTGGTATAATTTTTACCAACAAAAAGAAGACATTCTTTCCTGCAAGTCAGAAACATAATCCTCTGAGACAAGTCTAGCTTTATCTGCAGGAATACCCTTTAGCTCACAAGTGTTTCAGGTTCTGTTCTTGTATAGGAGACGTAAGCAGGGTAGGAAATGGAAAGCTCAGCTGAGATTTTTTTAGAACAAAATCATTCATATGCACATCCTATACTAGATCTGAATTTGGCTTCAGGAAGCTTCCATTTAACTGTGGTCTGAGTTTATATTACTTGAGCGATAATGACATTCACAACCATCCTATGGCATAGCTGGTTTTGTACTGATATTAATATGCTGAAAAACTGAACAGCTATTTCTATTTTCTTCAGTCCTGAAAACATCATTTTTTAGAAGCATCTTCTCAGCACATCCTTCCTTACTTGTATGTTACTCTATGAAGATAGAGCACTTTACAGCACAAGCAAGGAGGAGTCTCTGTCTGATCATCTCCTGTTCTAATCTCTCAGTACTAAGGACAAGAAGAGGAGATTTGGCTTAGAGCCCAGCAACAGAGTGATAAGATTCTGTGCTAATTTGGAAAGCTTATGTTACCTGTCCTGCAAGTTATGTGGCACATTATGTGTTGATGAACTGGATGATCATAATTTATAGTCTGCTGACAATGTGACAGTGTTATGAAAAGAAAGTTAAGCATGTGTTACCCATTAGAAAATCCATTAGGATGGCCTGGAATATTTTGGTGGCAGTAAAGAGATGCAAATGTAATTTTCAAAAAAAAGATTACTGTTGCACTTCAATTTTGTAGTCTCATAGATGTAGTGATGTTGCTCCTTTGTTTCCAATATCAGGAGGATGCTTATTTACTACAATGCTAATACTGATTTATTTTGTAGAATCCCACTCAATGTGAGAGACATTGTCTACTGTACAGGAGTTTCACTGATGGATGAAGATGTATGGGAGTTCATTTGGATGAAATTTCATTCTACCACAGCAGTGTCTGAGAAGAAAATATTATTGGAAGCCTTAACTTGCAGTGATGATAGAAACTTACTCAACAGGTACAAAAATATTATATATGTGTGTCTGACTATTACAAACAATCACTTCAACATTTATGGATCGTCACTTGAGCTTTAGTTTAAATGCAAGAACTTTGCTTTTCAAGCACAGACTTACTGCCTGTTTAAACAGTCTTATGTTTTTGCATTAATGTGTGTGAAAATTGACATCTATTATGTCTTTTCACTTCCAGATTTTCCTATGTTCATTGGAAATGTTTGAAATCCTATAATTGCTGTTACTTTTGTTACATGTCCTTTATTTAAATATATTGACCAGTCTGATCTTACTGTAAAGTTCCACTCAGCTTTTACTGAAATCCTTTTACATCAAGATTTTTTTGATTCATAAATGTGCCTGCTCCTTGGAATCGTAGAAATAAAATTGACTTGGAGACTTAAATAAACCATTTGGTAGTAATTATTTCTTTCCTGAGAGTTGTTTGATATGCTCTTGTTACACTATGTGTTGGTGAATCTAAATAGCACTTTTTTGCCTTGTTTCTCCCACCAGGCTTTTGAATTTGTCTCTCAACTCAGAAGTTGTCCTGGATCAGGATGCAATTGACGTGATAATCCATGTAGCTCGAAATCCACATGGAAGAGATCTTGCTTGGAAGTTTTTCAGAGAAAAGTGGAAAATATTAAATGCTAGGTAAAGATAAGCAATCTAAATTTATTTTCATTTCTTATTTGGACATAATTTGTGTAAGTATTGTATATGTATGTATTCATATAAGTTCCTGAATCTAGTCTATTCTCTTTTAATCCATTAATAGAGATGTCTGTAAATATGAAATACATATGAGTCATAAATACGTTTATTTGTAAATTATCACACACATGCATAGAAACATTTATCTCTTAGTGATCATCTATATATATATTACTGTATTGTGTCTGCACTTATGATAAGGAATTCTGTCTATAAGTCAAGTGCTGCAGTTCTGCTTTTTCATAGATAAAAAAGCAGCAGTTCCCAAAGGAAGTTTGCTGATTTTAAGTCTGATAGAAAAAAAATCTTTTCAAGAACATTATTTCAACTGTGGGAAAAAACCACCAAACCCTTTTTGAAATGTTTCCATTTTCAAAAGAATGCTAATGTAGAGTCATCCCCTTTCATTCCACTCTGTGTTTCAGGTGAGTTTCAAGTAATAGAGGAGCAACACTTTGAATTAAAAATAGGTGAGCAGGAAGGAGATAGAGTTGTTCCTTATAGCTACTTCTCTTTCTCTTTAAACAAGTTCTACATGCTTCTGCTCAGAAGCACAGTCAACATTTTAAAATCCTTTTGGTACTAATTTAATGAATGAGAAATTTCTTTAGTTCTTTAGGGACACCCTGAGGGTCTGAAAGATTTCACAGCAGCTCATCTGATACTGACAGATTAGAAGATACCACAACTCAGATGAGATTCAAATTCTTAAAGGCAACTGTCCAAGAGCTCCAAACACCTCACACCAGGCTGTTCCCATGGTGTTGGCAGAAAAAGTAATGGAGATGCGTTCCATTCTGGACTTGTGGGGAGCCATCATCTAGTGTACCTCAGAATATTTAAAATGGTATATTTAAGGTGCTGTATTTAAGCAACTAATTCCTAGTGCCTCATGAATACAGGTACAAACTTACTGTAGGATTCACAGCATCAAAAGAAGAGTCATGGAAACTCAGACTGTGAAACTTTCCTAAATATTCACAGAGCTGTTCATGCTATTTTGGATAATACTTTATGATATAGTGGAATTTTAGAAGAAGTTTGGCTGGGAAAATAGGTTTGAGCTGGAATTGATTTTGAAAGTTTATATTGCAGAAGCACACTTTATGAAAGCAATTTCCAAAAAGCTTTGAGTGCTGTAGAGTTTAAAAATTAAGACTCCTCTCCTTCTGGTGTGATTATACCAGGAACTGGACACAGAAAGTGGATGGCAGACCCGTTGCTATTATGCAACCCAGTGCAGTTAGTTATGCTCTGGATAGCAAATAATTTTTCAGGTTCCTCCAGAAATTTATACACAGTTTAGGCATAAATCTGCCAAAACCTGTATTGCTACAAACACATATGCAGAAGTTGTATCCTGCCTTAGCAAGTACGTTCATCTGACAACCTAGCTGACACCTGGGATTCCAGTCATGGACAAAGTTAAGCAGTGCAGACAAATGGACAAGATTTAGAAAACTATGCCACATGCCGTACTTTTTTTGTATTTTAATTTTAAATATCTTAACCTATAATTTGAATTTTGTTTATCTCACTTGCTTGGAATACATCACTATGTTATCTGAGTTGCTAACAATCAGTGAGGCCTCATCAAAAACCTGTTATTGCCCATTTTTTAATAAGAAAATAACAGAGACTCTCTTTGCCCAACACTGACTTTATGTTACCTACATTTAGTTTGATCTCTGAACACAAGTCGGAGTCATCAAAAAGATTGTAGCAGTTGCATTTTTCTGAAAAGGACATCCAGTTGAGTTTCCATCAATTGCCAAAAGATTCAATGCAGTGGAATGAAATAGTTCATGCAAACTGTACATATGTGATATATACTGAAAATAACTGTGTTTTGTAATTACAGATAAAAACCTTTTTAGGGAGACTTTGACAGGGTGGAATTAGTCTGCCGCCTTGCCCCTTAATGTTCAGTGAAACAGTGACATGACAAAATGCAAAATTAGGCTTCTAATTTAAGCTTGTTACACTAGTACATTTTAAAAATACAAGCTTTATTGTGAAATTATAGTTCAAGTATACTCTGTCCCAAGGCATCTTTCTTCTACAATCATAATTTATTATTTAATTTTATTTAAAATTATAATACTTTCTATGAAATGTTAATTTAATAGGGTGAAATCTCAATGGTATTTTCCATTTAATTTATTATGAAAGGTGTTGATGTTTGAGATAGATAGTAATATGAAATAGCTGTTATACTATATTGCTATTTCCTCTAACTACAAAATACAGCATGTCAAAGAGTTAGAATGACAACAAAATGTTGTTATCCCTTTGTCATGTTAAAGGTAGGAGTTTGGCGTTTGCTGCCAGAGCCTGAAAGGACTTACACCGAAACAGTTTTGCAAAGCCAGTAAAAATAATAGAAGTTTATTATAGCAACAGATATAACAGATTCAGAATTGCCGTTGGTAAATGCACTAACTGCAATAGGCCTAATAGCTATAATAGTCATGGTAGCAAAAAGAAAACTATCCTGGGTATTTTCATGGTGTGGTGAGAGCGCAATTCTTACCAAGAAGGCGTCCCTGTCTTGGGTGGAGGAAGAGGAGTACAGCCTGTCAACCATCTCTGCAAAGACTTCAGTCTTTTCTCCCCAGCCAGGTATTACCCCTCCTGGCTTTTTATTCCCTAGCTCTGTTTGTCCTTACCTCTTAGGTGATGTTTAGCATGATTTGGGTGGAGAGTTGAGTAACATAGTCATATATGTTTAGCATGTACTGCTTTTTCCTCTTTAGCATATTGAGGGGTGTGAATTTTAATATTAATTTTGCAATTAAGTAGGCAAAGGTCTTCATTTGGACACTAGGACCTTCATTATTTGCCGCCTTCACTTAGCCAAAACAGAGCGATCCTATCTCCACAGGACTCTTCAGCCATTATTTATGCCAGCTCAAGGAATCTCCACTCCCAGAGATATCATAGGAATCTTGTGCTCACACACATTCTGTTCTTTTGTACCAAATTCCCACACCCTTTATATTTTTACAGCATGCTTGTATTCGCATTGTCCAGAAGATACTTGTAACGTATAAAGGCTTCAAAATCATTCATAGCTGATTTACAAAGGTGACTTAGAATTTGAGGTACCTAACAAGTCTTTCGTAAGAAATATGTGGGACTAAGACTGCTAAAATTCTGAAGTACTGTACTTGAATTCCTGTTACCTGAGCGTGCACTACCTTGGCTCCTAAATAATTTTCATTGTGTGTGCACGTGTGTGTCTGCATGTGAAAATTTAATCCAACAGCTGCCTATAAGAATTCCTTCATTCTCAAGTGCTGAATCATTTGTCAGCATTTGGGAATTTGACAAAATTTGGGAAGCCATTTGCATCTGTCCAAAGTAAATAGACTCCGCTGCCTCTCAGGTTGAGTTTGCACAAGTGCAAAGACTGTACAAATGTAAGGCATTGGAGTTTTACATCCCCAAAAGCAAAGGAACAGGGGAGAGAGAGTCACTGTCTCCAGGATGTTTCCATGATGCTCAGGCATGTAAGATCTTGGTTCTGCAGTGCTGTTGTCTTTCCCAAGAAGGGTGGGAAGACTGATACTTGCAACACCAAACACTTTCTAATTTATTCCTATGTTCCACACCTGTAAAATACTTTTTTGTGAGGTGGCTCTTCTAGATTTTTTGCCAGCAGACCCCGTTTAGAAATTGCTGTATGCGTAATATGTATAATGGGCAGTAATCAGCACAGGTATTCATGAAGGTATCATTTTCAGTGGAATGAATTCTGCTACTTCTTCCTTGTACTCTGGCTACAGTACAGACTGCAAGAAAAATAAAATCCCTGCAGCTGTTTTTTGAGGTTGCTTCTGTAAAGTGGATTGGTAACCTTGTCAGAAGACCCCGTCAAGAGGAGCTTCCAATTTTCCAAGCAGTCAATTATGAGGCTAAGCTGAGACTGTAATAATAAAAGGCTTTGTTAGAAAGCCTGAACATACTTAAAGGACCATGAAATCCATACTTCCCGTAGGAGGCATTTGACTCTGGATTTCTGATTCAGTTTGACTGAAGTTTTTGGAAAAGGAGATGTACTTGTTGAAATATCCACGAGTAATTCAGTTATTAGTGGTCAGGGAGTAGGATTTTTTGATACCTGTCAATGTATTTCCCCTCACGCATGCTCAAGGTGGCAAGCAACACAGTGTACACCTTCCCTAAAACGGAGTCTTCTCAAAAAAAACCCAGTTCTCTTCCCTCTCCCTCTTTCTATCCCCCTTCCTGGGGCTATCCCTCTGCCTTTCTTTCTCCCTTTTGAAAGGACTGTAGCTTAAAGTACCTAGGCATTTAAGGGTAATTAATTCAGGAATCATAGAAGCAGAACAAAAAGCTGTGACTGTGCTGGTTCATTTCACTTTGAATTTTGAATTCTTCCTCTAAATCAGTTTGTAAAAGTGGGATATAAACTGAATTGCTCCCCCAGATAAACTTAATTGCAGTGATGTTTATTCATATAACTTACACATCTGACAGGAGAGCTGGATTCCCTATCTTAAAAACAATCATGTTTAGATTAGCTAGATATTGCTTTGGTTGTACATGCAGATAAAGATAAGGACAACTATTTGCCAAATGCGTTTTGCTATGCTGAATGACATCTAACTTGAACAAAAGACTTGCTTTTGGTTTCCAATGGGATTATATTCTTCATGCTGGAGCCTTTGAAAAAACAAACCCCACAAACCATTCCAACATGAAATGCAAAACTGAGGAGTAGTCTGGTTAATGTTATAAGTGATATAGGTACTTCATTTGGGGGATTGAAAAAAACTTGTGGAAAACCAAGTGGAACAGCAGGGTTTGAACGGCCTGTTTCAAAGCAGCTACCTGCAGAACATCATTGCTGATAACTTCTGAATATTTTACCCTTTAAATATTCCTTGACCAAGGTTTCAAATTTTCATTCCAGGTTGCTTCTTTGAAGGTGCTGCATCATGGCCCAGGGGATTATTTTAGCAGTATTATTCTCTATCATTATTTATTTTAATTATCAGGTACTGGAACTAGAAAATTTGATTCAGTTCACTTATCGAGAGGCTGTTTGTAATGTAGATGAGGTGGATAAATCTAAAATGCAAAGAAGACTGCAGCACTTCAAAGTTTGTTTTAATGGCACAGCTAGAAGGGTTCTTCAGAATACTTTTCCATAGTTGCTACTCTGCTCCTTCTTTGGTGCCAGTATTTGGAGCTGCTTGGTGTCATTACATGGAAAACTATTTCATTAAGTGTGAGGTGGTGGTATGGTTTGGTCCTCTCCTCCTCTGGAGCTCTCATCTGAGGCTGCAGTTAAGCCCATTCCGCTTGGTAGCATCCAACTAAAAGTTAACTACAAATGGAATAGCTCAGCCTAGAAGAAGGTCTCAGTCCAGGATTTGAGCATGAAAGACTGGAGTACCAGTGTCCAATTACAGTCCTATTCCCTTGGATCCCCAGAATTGGTCCCATGTCTTCTCCCTTGCTTACAGAAGACTACTTTCTAATTTTCAGCTGACCGAGCACTTGCACTAACTCTCTATGCATCTTCCTTTTGCTCTTGCAGGTACGGAGAAGCATTATTTATGAATTCAAAGCTTGTAAGTGGCGTCACAGAATTCCTCAATACTGAAGAAGAACTAAGAGAGGTAATTTTCAAATTACTTTTGGCACGAGAGGCTGTATTTGTTGTAAGCAGGGAACAGGGCAGGAGCAATAAGTTGTTGGTTGTCTGGGAACTCTGGTTGCTCAGCTGGAATTGCAGGCCCGTGCTGAAGCTGGGCAGCACAAGGATGAGGAGTAGATTGCAAAGGCACCTGAGTGCGTAAAGGTGGCATCAGGAGGTGGGTAGTGCAGGCATTTCTCTGTGCTTGGATGATTTGGTTTGTTTTCTCTTGACTATTGGTTGGGAAACAAAAGATGAGATCTTTCTATCCATATTAGTTTATGCTGCAGCATAACCCCTTTTCTGGTTTTTGGGGTTTTTTTTGCCTACGTTATTGCCTTGTTAGAAAAGGTTTTAACCCAATATTCTGGCCTAATGACATCACAATAATTTGTTCTAAATGCTAAGTACTCATTTAGATTGCAAAGATTTCTCATTGTAACTTAACATCTGCCCTGACTGAGGTGGTTCTGTGGTTGCATTTTGCTCTGCTTAGCAGCTGTTTGACATTACCCCAAATGGATCAAATGATTCTTATGCAGCATAATTACCATTAATTGAACACCGATTGTGCTATGGTATTTTGTGTATAGCCATTTGTCTGCGCTCAAGTCTAGTGGCCTCAGAAACTT
Organism: Bucorvus abyssinicus; assembly: GCA_009769605.1. NCBI lineage: Eukaryota > Metazoa > Chordata > Aves > Bucerotiformes > Bucorvidae > Bucorvus > Bucorvus abyssinicus. The sequence goes on from CM020025.1 coordinate 39,917,236, forward strand.
AGGGAAGAGCTGCTGCGGGTTTCCTCAAAGCTACCCAGGTGGGAAGGACAGTGCTGGGCAGATTTGAGTATCTGCCCTGCACAGGGAAGCATTCTGTACGCTTTAGTGTCCACCTGCATGATAATGTTGGAAGGCTGCCAGCTTATAATTCTCCTACAAGAAACTGGCCTTGTAAACATTTTGGTATAAGAAGTACAGAGATCAGGTAAAATCTCATGTTGATAGTTCCCAGGTCCATCACATGCTTTTAACTGTGTTAGGAATGAGGCAGTTGCAGATCAACCTGTTCGGTTTTGAGCCCATGCACAAAGAGATGTTGTTAGAAGTTAGATTTCAATAAACAAGGTAAATCTGGTGTTACCAGGAAACAGAAATTAGCTAGTTATGAATAAGTGTTGCTAAAACACCTCATTTTATACAAGTCAACATAACCAGGAACCTACTGTGCAGATCAGCCTTGCAATTCTCACTGAAAAAGAACAGTAATTCAAAGCACAACAGTGCCATCAGCTATAATAATCCAGGTGATAGTGCTATAATTTGAGCATACACAAGAACAGAGCAGGGGCCTTTTCAGTCTGCTGAAAAAAGGATCAAAGTTTTCTCGTAAGGGAAGGAATCTGTTTCAGACATTCAAGATCATGAGTGCCCACTTGCTATTTTGCCATCCTTTTCACACTGTAACCATCTTTTCCTTTTCTAAACAACCGACCTGCATTCTATCAGCAAAAGGGTTCTGCAAATCAAAATTAAATGAATTTGTTGTGAGGCTTGATAAAACCAAAGGGCATCAGGGCTGCTTTCTGCTATTTGCATATAAACCAGAATTAGAAGCATTTCCAGTGCTCCCACTTTGGTTTCTTAGGTAGAAATAAAAGTTTAGATCAGCCCAGCTGTCTCTGCAGTGCAGCAGCTGGGCTGCAGGGGAGAAGGAGCTAATGATATTTTTGTGATGTGGCACTGACATGTCATTATCTTCCAGTGCAATTTGAAGCAGTTGTATCTCATCTAATTGACAGTCTGCTGTTTTATTACATTTCCTGTTAAATCTTTCTGTGCAATACTACCTTTACTTCAACAGTGATCGTGGAGGTTTGTCCTAAACGCCTGACTTGTTTGTGCGCACTGGAATTATTTACTTTCTTTAATTCCTGCAAAATTAACCTGTTAACTTGTATTTCCAGCTAAAGAACTTTATAAAGAGTTATGAAGGGGGAGCTGCTGTCTCTTTCTCTCGTGCCGTGGAAACAGTGGAAGCCAATGTGCGGTGGCAAAGGCTTTATAAGGAAGAACTGTTCCAGTGGCTAAGAAAATCCTTGGCACACTGATCTGTCTGTAACACGAAGCTCTACAAGAGGAAGAGGAGACATTTTGGAGACATTTTAGAAGTGTTCAACGTGAAAATCATGAAGACAAGATCAAATTGCAGGGATAAGGTTTTTTCCCTTTTTTTTTTTCTTAATTGTGGGAATTTGTTTTTTACACTGGGCTCCTGTGAAATTGTCAAGAAGCTTTTCAGAAGAGAAGATCATGAATGCTTGTGAAACCCAGTCCTCGGTGTACACAACCAAACATGGTATTAAGTGGTGCATGTAAATGTTGAAGAAAAACAAACAAAAACCCTTCAAAGACTATTTTGTGCATGCTTGTACTGTCCCTGCCTGTATTCTAGCATGCTTATGTATAACAGCCACATTTTGTATGTGAGTTCCAGTTACATCAAAGATGGGCATTATACAAAGCACAAAGACTATCTTCGACAATCAGTGTTGCAAAGAACAAAAGGAAAGCAAGGGAAAGGAAATGCAGAAGGCTTCCATCTTGGGGCAGTATGAGATGTAAAGTCAATTTTTCTGCTAGCTGCTAATTAGTCTACCATTCAGATTGTCTCTTAATGATTACAAAGATGCCAGCTCATTTTTTTAGGTTGCCAGTTGTTGTATCTGCAGTCACCATTTTCTCATATTTAAATAAGAGGAATAGAGAGAGGAGAAAGAGAAAGAGGTGAGGAGGCTGGGGAGAGAGAGAAAACAAGAAGGGCATCATCTGTGGATTATAATTGTATACATTTATTCACTGCTGATCAGTGTAACAGTGTGGATTTAGCTGTGAATGTATGCAGTGTTGCAGGGGAACTTTGCATTGATTTCACAGAATCCATGAACCACCCCTTCTCAGCTATTTTGCAAGGCAGTGATACTCATGATGGGTCACCCAACCTGTGCAGTAGTAAGTTGTGCAGTGATAGTGCACGAGTATTATAAATAAACGTAAGATTCAAATTGAAATTAGCAAAAAGGGAGAATATCCTGCATGCAGAGATATAAAATTACCCAGGAGGGCTGTTTTGCATGTGGTAGACCAGCCTCTGTAGTGATTTATTATGTTAGACAGGTCAGATTCTCTGTGTGGGCAAAACTGTTGCAGATATGGATGCACCATTTATGATAACTGAGAAAATTGAAATATGGAGAAGGAGAGGGGTGGGTGGGTGTTTATTTGTACTGGCTAATACCAAGAATACTATTTACTTTCTGTTTCCTTGTATATCACATAGGGTGTTGTAGATGAGCGACACTTTTCTTAATCATATGTTTGTTCCTTTTTTCTCAATCCTTAATTTGAAAAATCACACAGTGGAACTGCTCCTTGTGCAATGACTATCTGCACCACTGGAGCTAAGTGTTGAGGATAAAACTAATGGAGGCCAAATGCTCTCCCATGTCTACACTGTGGAGAAGAAAGCCCACAAAAGTACAGAGTTTTCAGGAGACAGATTGCAGCAGCTTCAGAGGGGGAATGTAGATGCGTGACACCGTTTCGTTATCCCATCCCAGCTTACCACAACCATTCGACCACATCATGGCCCTGTACATTGGGAACATGTGGCCAGCCAGAGAGCAGCCATTTTATCTGGTTCTTTCCTTCACAAGGAGTTGAAATTGCCAGCACGCTTTACAGTTGCAGTTGCTTATTCCCAGTAAGTTGTAAATTCAAATGTTAGTGCTAAAAGAACAAAACCCAATCACCTTCAGATATTATCAGAGTTGTGTGGAGACAGTATTGTTTTCTAAGCTCACATTCCCATGCTACTCTGCTCCTCAAGTGCTGCTGGACACATCCCATAACTAAGCTGTCGTACCCACCTTGAACCTGTCAGTTTGTGTCTTTCACTGTGCAGAGGGTACTGTTTGTGGATTGGGTGCATGAAGTCCTTGTGTGGACATTTGCTGCACTGTTTGGTGCGGTGTAGCGCTGTACCTGAGCTCGACGACATATAACCAAAAGAACAAGGAATCCTGTACTCTTATACCGTTAACTCTTTGCCTTATAGTAAGCCCTAAACCTTTGTGCTATGTTGCAATGCTAGTGAACCCAATGCCCAGAGACATTATCATGTCTAAGCTGAGTGAAATCCTCCTCCTCCTGCTATGTATTTTACCTACCTCACAGGGGTGTTGTGAGGCTTGACTAATGTTAGCAAAGCACTTGAATATCCTCTGATGAAAGGCGTTTAAAAGTGCAAAGTATTATTTTATGTGGTTGACCAAACTCAACCTCAATGCCAGTATGTAGCGTCACATTTTTACTTCCTACTGAACAAAATCACATGCAGATTCATTATAATAAAAAAGCGAGCCAAATATTATTTAATATAACCTCTACCCTGTAATGAAGGCCAAAATGATAATATCCAAAGAGTGTGCAAAAAACCAAGCCCTCGAACGTGAATTGCTTTGAGGATTTCAGAGAGAAGAAATGTGTGTAATGGTCTGTCCCTTTGCAATTTTGTTCAAGATAGCCTCTGAGGACTTCTGTTTTTCACCACCACAGATTAAACCACAGACCTCCATGATAAACATAGAAGTTTCTGGTCTTTCCACTGATAAAGGGCAGGCTAACAATATGTTCCAAAGTTTATTTCAGCCTGTGATTTCCACTTTTGCTCTTGCACATTTAGCTGGTGTTGGATGTAAATAAATATTTTAGTAGCCTTGAGCAACTGGTCTACTACAGATATCAAGCCCTAAATGTATCTATTATGCATACCTATTGATGTATTGCTTATAATTGTTGTGTTCTAGTAATGTTGGTATTACTGCTATAGCTAAGGTTGAGCTGGCTTTTCCATTATAATACCCTATTCTTTTATTTTTTATATTTTGTATTGTGCTGTTTCACACTGAATCAGGATTAAATTTAAATGGATTAATTCCAACAAAAATATAGCTGTTTTCTGCAATATTCGACCCCTCTGCATTTAATTATATGTCTTTAGAAACTTTTTTTAATAAGAAGTTCCACACAGCCATGTGTTAAAGAATAGTTGATACCTCATGGAAAACTAATACAATCTGCTTAGAAAAAAAAAAATCTATTTATTATATTGATTTTCTTTCTCCTTTACCAGTCCTTTTCTTCCTTTGTTTTTATCTAAGTATGGGTCCTATTTTTATAATTTGGATTGTGATTAGAAAGCCAAACACCTCAAACTTTACATCATTTTCGAATCCAGGATTTAATTTTGTCCTTTCTAGTGAGAGGAGATGCTGCAAAACGTGAATCCAGTGTGGACCTCACCCAGGCCCTGGGCATTATTTTGTCGAGCTTTGATGGGACCTGTGTCTCCAATCAGCCTTTGTATGACTTAGGATCCTTTGCAGTTATTGATTGATGTGGATTATTAAATCACATAGGAAGACATATGAATAGACATGATTTTATGCCAGCATAACAATATACCAATTGTAAAAATACCTATTTTTGTAAGATTTTCCACTGCAAAAATCTCAGCCTATTACTTAGTGGCTGGTAGAATTATTCATTTATCCACTGCTAACAGCTGTTAAAATGATAGTAACTACTAATTCCAACTAGGGCAGAACAATGTGAGAACAATCTTCTGAAATGAAATGTCACTTCTGCTATTACGGGGAGTACTTGGACATCGATTTTGATTAAAAAAAAGTTCATGAGTCCTTAAGTACATCCAAATTTGTGACCTTTTATGATCTTTTCAGTGAATATAGCAACAATTCTGCTAACTATGTTGGAAGCTGAAGATGAATTTTGTGTAGCTTTTGGTCTGTTGTGGATATTTCACTGAGATTTAGAGTGTCAAAGGAAATAGCTCCACTGACGCAAAAGGGTGCTTTCATAGCAACGATCCTGAACCATACAATTAAATCCTTAGTACTAAAGCATAAAAGAAGAAAATGTTATGCATATATATATTCATCCAAAAAAATCCTCTGTAGAGATAATTCTCCCATAAAATGTCAGTAATTCTGATTATTTGGATAGAATGAAGTGAAGCCAATATTTGCAAATGAGGGTGCCTTTGTTTAGATACCTGCATAATAAAGTTTTGGTTTTCCACATCATTATAGCCAATACAGAAGTAAATGAAAAGAGACTTTGAGTCAAATGTGCAACTTTCTCTTTGAGGAGAAGGGATGTGGCTTAGAAAACTGTTGATGTATATAATCAACTTACCAGCAGTGCTGTTGTGAGTACTCGCCATATCAGGCTGCCTGTCCTAAGCAGGATTTATAGCCACAGTGCCAGTTATGAGCAAGAAGGAGTAAAAGGACCATCCTGCTTCTGAGCAGCCTGAATAGAGGCTGTTTGCCCAGTTTTCGGTGGAGCAGTCTGAAAACTGCTGGCTATATCACCCACTGCTGCTGCCAGCCCACCCAGGTCAGGAAGGCAGCTGTGAAAGTGTAGAGAGGCTCCATCCAAGTTTCTCTCAGCTAGATGGGGGGACAGAAGGTCCCTTTGCCTATTATAGTTTGTGGGTATTCTTCAGAGGTTAGTGTCATTGCCTCGTGCTAGCAGGAAACAAAGCGAGCCTGCATTGCACAGAAAAACCTTAATCCCTGAGCTCTGATCATCCCAACTGTTGACTGAAATCTTTCTAAGGTCTAGAATAGTAAAATATAAGTTCTTCAGAAGTCATTTCAAATGGTCAAAAAATATTTTGATTTTTCAGTGCATAGGAACACAGACAGGCTTTTCTTTTATGGTATTTTTGTTAATTTTGAAATGTGGCATGAGTTTCCTGGGCCTTTTTCTAACGAAGGGTTTGGACAGATTAATAGCAGTAATAGTAGTCACTGTACTAATACCATAAAAAAATTCAGATGCCTGTGCAAACCTGTATGGCACTAGTGTCTGTGCAGTTCCATTTTTGCATACAAAACCAAAAAAATGGCCACTTTGTTTCTCATATGATTGTGGAAGATTCTGCCTATCTTAAAACCAATACCAAAACCAGTGAAACCACTCTGACTTGAGCCAGTAGTCCATGCTGACATGAGTAATTTAGTTTTCAATAAGAGGGAATGAGAGAACGGGATTGCTGTGTGTAAGGCTTTTTCACCAAAGAGAGGCCACATGCCCTGGTTGGAGGAGAATTTTAACATCAAGTGTATTTTGAAGAAGCCAGTTGAACTTAGTTCCATCTTGAGTCTTTATGCTGACAGTGAAGGGTAGCTTGACCTCAGAATACCCTTACATGGTAACACAGTTGAGGTTGAATTTTAGAGAAGACGTGTGGAGCCAGTTTCATTGAGCTGTGTTTAAGGAGAATCACCCACATGAGGAAGTCCTGTGGGTCAGACCCAAAGTCCTTTCTCAGAAAAAAATGCATTCACATTTGGCTGATTTGTAACTAGAGAAGTAAGTGTGATGTTGGCAAATAGTATTTCTGAATGCTTGGCTTATTTTATACATGCACTGTTTCCTAAGGATATCAAAGCGATGTCGGTAGAGAACATACGAGGTGAGCAGTGTTGTGAGAGCAGAGGAGACTGTGCTGCAGCAGGCAGTCACAAGCCAGGAGGCTTTAGCCAAAGTGCCCAAACATTTCCTGGACATCATCACTTGGATTTGCTTGATAAGGATAGCCTTGGAACAATGGATGAGGCCAAAAGCCAAGATGCAGTCTCAGTTCTCTGCGACACGTTTCAGTCCACTTAATATGTTCATTTCTGTAATTTCAAAATAACCTGTAGCCAGATTGGCGACATGTGTGTGGCCACAGACCCTCCGTTGGTGTACAGCGAGGTAGATCGTTGACGTGACTGATGTGAATTGCAGCTGAGGATCTAACCCGTTGCTTTCAAAACAGCCCCCTGAGGTGACAGCTGGGCTTGTGTACAAGATGTTTCGCGTATTTGTGTCTATGTTTCGGTAGCACATATTGGATGACAAATGTTTTTTTTTTCCTTTTGCTTTTTGTTAGAGTTGTACTTTGCGGTTGGTTCCAACATCATAAAGCTTTATAATATGTTTGGAGAACCGCAGAAAACTGTACCGTGAAGAGTGTGGCTACTACCCTCTCTTTTTCCTGCGAACAGTAGATTTCAGCAGAGATGGACTTCCCTGGACTTAGATGCTCTATGAAAAAAAATATTCTGACAGTTTCTAATGGAAACATCATTGTAATTACTGTATAATTACCCTGTACAAAGACAGCTTTATTATGTGTGTAAATGTAATTTTGCTATGTTGTTTTTATGTTTGAGGGACAATAAGCTTTGGTGTGGGTGAGACATATAGCCTTATAAAAACAGAGATTGTAGCTCCCTGTCTGATGTTTTACTGAAAGGTGTTCCGTTGCTCTATTTTTGCAGAAGATAAACATAAACCAGTTCCCTGAAAACTAATGATCTATTCCACTACACACGTCGATGACATAAATGGATCATACTACTGAAAATAAAGGCTTGATAATAAATTGCATTATTTTCCCTAGAGACTCCACATGTAAGATCTTTTGACAGCTTAAGAAGAAGTCCTGCAGCTATTAATGCTGGCTATAATGGATGAGTCTTTCTGTTAAATCTGCTTCAACCGTAGATTAATTCTGAATACTGTAATTAGAAGAACGTATTTTTTTCATCACTTCTCAAATCTGTACTCTTTGGAACTCAGTTCTTTGTCAAATAAGAGGTGGAGCTAGCTCAGTTAAGATGCAGTTCACCAATGGTTTCACACAATTGCGTGTTTGCAAGGTCAGAATGCCATTTTCATTTGAAGGAAGTATAGATGGTTGCATAATGTCAGAGTTCTGTATGTACCACGTATACAAGCATGTTTAGCTTCTAATTCTGGACCATTTTGCTTTGACAAGCTTTCATTGGTTATTTGTATTTGCAGATCTTACTCAAAAGTTTCAACGCAGCAAAACAGTTGCACATACGCAGGATGTGAGGCTATGTTGACCATGACTCAGCCACATATATGGGCATGGAGGCAGTCCCACTGATTTCTGTGGGATTAATCAAGTGCTTCCAATTATGATTAAATCTTGCTGAAATGGTCTTTCTGGAAGGTGCCCTAGGTTTGAAACGTGCTTCTGCACAGGTTTCAGGTGCAGGATATGGTGATGTGGTGTTGCTGAATTTAAAATCACAACTTACTTTATATAGAGCCAAATGCTCTTCTCTCCTTTCCTTTTTACAGAAAAGCATTTATTTTGCATGTAGAGGGGAGATACTAATTCTCAGTACATCTAGAAATGCCAGATTTAACAAGGTTTTTTTATTAATTGTTTGAAGCATCCTAGGATTGGAAAAGTGGAATTATTCTTAGAATGTTAATTAATGATATTCGATCTAATCGGCAATTTAAACCATTAGCCAAATAAAATATGTTACGTTTTACCAGAAAAGTGTTTTTTATGATATGCCTTTTAAAATGACTCCATAAATATGGGACAACTATGTGTTCGACATAAAATTTTTATTCCACTCTGTCTAAGGACTGACTAAATGGATTTTTTTAAAAAATGAGAAACTTTATCTTCTGTATTTTAAGCAGAACAAATTTGAATTTTGTCTCTGATAATAAAATTTTGTATAGTAATGTGTAATTCATCACTGTCTTAATTTTCTGACATGGAAACATGGCTAAGATAAATAATACCCAGCCTTTTGATTATGTTCCCATTTCAGCTGAGATAACAGTTTAATAATGCTGAATAGATACACTGAGGTTTTACAATGAAAAACATACAAGAGAAAGTATTTTTTTGACATGAGGAATTTTTCAAAACAGATTAAAATGCTGGAACTAATAGAAAGCAGAGATTGTCAGAAAATACAGAATTTGGGCTTGGAAGTCCTCTAACAGGACTGAGACTGGAATAGAGAGTACAGTCTATCTTTTGTCTTTTTCTAATTACGTAAATTTTAAATAAGCAAAAAGATCTTTTCTATTGTTAAAAGTGATTTCAACTGGAATGCAGTTCAGATGGCTTTTTAATAGAGTCCTTGAATTCAGGCTATTACTTTCCTTTCTTGAAGAACAGTTTTCGGTAATAATGAGATGTGAAATATGTGTGATTATTTACCCATTGGATACGATCATGTTCCCACTGAAGTCAATTGGAGCTTTGACATTGACATCACTGGGAGTAAAAGACAGCCCTGTATTTTTCAAAATATACCTTTCAATGCTAGAATGTCTTTTTTTTTCTTTAACAATAAAGATGTTTTCTTCTGTAATGCACATCTTAGTCTGCTGAAAAGCTGAAGGGAATTTTTAAGGTCCTGATTTTGCAACGCACAACAGGCAACATTGATGCTTTGAGCACAGGTAAGCAGAGCTGAGGCATAAATGAGTATGTTTGTAGTATCCTACCATTAAACACTTCACTGTATTATACTGGGGCTAGAGTTTTGACCATCCTGTATGCATATGTCAGCACAGTATGTAGACATACCCCTCGTACTTCCTTTTCCTGAGTTCAGGTCTGGAGCAGGAGTTTAGGAGGCCTGAGGAGGTGGCTTGGGGACCAGTAGAGAGCTTTCACATTTAAGAGGGGATACTGGTATGTAGGATGAATGATGAAAGGCTAGGATGTACTGCCCCCCGAAAGAGCCTTGCTCTTCCCTTTTCTGCTATGTATACCTCTCCAGGAGTGCTGAAACAGCTGGGATGAAGTGCACTGCCACCTTGGAAGCATCCCTGGGAGAGGAGGCAGGATGTGAGGAGGGAGAAATGGTACTTCCCTCTGAAATCCCAGTGGTAGCACATCTCCTAATCAAACATCACAAATAACATGCTTGTTTCTTCCCCAGTGTGGCCGCTGCAATCAGCAGCACTTCAGTTGGTGGATGAGCTGCTTTCAAGATGAGCATTTTCATACAAGTCCAAATGAAAAGCTGTTTATTTGCTCTCAGCTCAGTGTCTTCTGTAAGAGCAGAACTTTAAAGGCACCCATTTGCTTTGAAACTCTGCAACAGAGTTGGAGGGAGTAGGAGGGAAAAGTTAGAGCCTTTGGATTCTAAATTGACTTAGGAGTATTTGCTATCTTAATAACAGAAAATCAGCTTTTGCTGACTAACTCTCTGCTTCTTCCTATTCGTAGCAAAAATTATCTAGCTTTTAAGCTGCACCTTCAGCATAGAAGCCACCATGTAGAGTCCCACTGCTATCAGAGGCACTCTGGTGCCTGCATTCTGCAAGGACCGAGGCCTCAGGAGTGGAGAGAAATGATTCAACGAGCTGGAGATAACCCTGGCTTCTCTGAGAATCAAGCACATGAACCCCATGTTAGAGAAACAGTACTGAGAACAAGGTATTTTGATGGCCGAGGCTGTATTATGGATGGGATGGGAAAATGAGCACAAAAATAGTCGTCAGAAAAGTGTAATGAAGGTGAAGCTGAAATAATGTGAAATAATGAGGATGTGCTTGGGAAGTTAAAGCCTCGTTATGCTGAAACTTAGTCTTTGAATTAGCAACCACACCTACAGTGGCTAAAATCTAATTAAAGTAAACAGAAATTGCTGAATGGTTAAAAGGAGGCACCCTACTAGTTGTTGTTGTTTGCATCTTGGGGCTGATGTCAAGCTACCAAAACTCTGTACTGAATCTAGCCCATACTGTCGTGTATGTCTGCCAATTTGTCCTAAGTCAACCCATTTGAATTTGGACTAATGGTGCAAGGCTGAATGAGAACTGCATCATAAGGGCCGTGGTGAGTCTTGACCCTCAGGTACACTTGCCATGCATCACTTTCTCCCCTTTCTGTCACGGTCCTGCTGCTCTTTTTCTCAGGCTGCAACAGCTATAGGAATGGCAGGTAGAGTGTGGGTATGTTTTGTATGGTTTTGCCTTCATATCACCTTGCCTTTCAGCAGTAATTAGAGGGCTGCAATGAGGAAACCAGGGCAGAAGTGGCCTTGATATTCCATGGTGCTAACCATCCTGCCCCTGCCCCGCCAATATGCCTCACTATCTGCTGAACTACTAGGGCCTAAGCAGCAGCGTTAGGGCTTGAGTCTTAAAAACTTTAGTTTTGCAGTGTTTTGAACGTGATGTTAATTACTCATTGTACTGCTACAGCATTACTTTTAGCAAACATCCTTTTGCTTCTTGAACTTATGCAGGAGTCACTTTTGTCTGTTATACTTACCATCGTTTTTGACCCGCTCATTGCATAAGTGAAAAAAAAGAAAGAGAAGGAAGAGGGGGAGGATAATAAGATGCTATTACATGACATGTCTATTACTGTAATTCATTTTGTGTGGCACAGAACTGTTGCCAGTGATAAATGCATGTTCCTGGTGCAATTATGAGATGTACCTTGAACTTTTTGACAATAAAACTGTCAAAAGGTTGCAATAAGCACAAGCACAAACGTGAATCCGTCCCCTAAAAAGATGCAATAACTCACAAATATGATTTTAATAAATGTTAATATTTTCAGAGATGAACTTTTAGATCCATTAACATTTTATAGTTATTACCAAAAGTGTGTATTGTTTCTGCTCTACAATCCTGGATGTAACCCGTTTTTTCCCATCCCACTCAGTTTCTTAGCTGATTGACACATTTCAAATACATTTCGGTGGAGGTTAGAGTAATGATGTCGTAATAGAAGTCTTAGCACAAAATCAGCATGTATTTCTATATGTACAAGTGGAAATCAGAGCAGTTCTGTCCCTTCAAAATGCCTGTAAGGTTTTGAGTGGTTGATATCAAAAGCAGGTTAACCCAAGCGGGTAAGTAACCCCAAGGCAAATAAGTTACTCCAAAGGAGAACATGTTAGTTTGGAATGCAGGAGCACTTTGGGGAGCGAGAAGGGGGTCTTTCTTGATTGTTTTCTGAAGATTTCTGCAGCTATAAAGGACAAGCAGAGGAAAACCCTGCCAAAGAAGCTGGAACAAAAAGCCAAGACACAAGCAAGAGTCAGGACTGTGGCTCTGAGAAAAGCTCGGAGAGAAGGCGCTTAAATGCTGAATTAGAAGGCTGAAAAAAAGATTTACAGAGGGTTATTTCACATCATCTGGTTCAATTTAATGCCAAGCAGTTACAATAATCTCCAGTGGTACTCGTATGATAGGAGGGAGCTCAATTTTTTATGTTAAAAAGTCTTTGCTGGCCAATATCATAAGATTAATGAAACGCATTCTAAAACATTCCTCCTGTGGTTACCAACAACAATAAGACAAGATATTTCTGCTTAAGATAAACACTGGGTTATGGTTACCACTAAATATGGTGGGTTTAAGAAGTAGTAAAAGATGAAGACTCCCTTAATGCCTTATTGTGACTGGTCTAGGCCGGCGGGCTGGGACCCTTGGTGCGGATTTCACCTGGTGTGCTATGCAACTGCGGATTTTTCCCTTTAGTTTTAAAACATCCACAAGCTGTACCATGTATACAGAGTGCTTGTACCATATTAAAATATATGAGCTGCTTAGGGGAGCTCTTGCTTGAACTAAGATTAGTTCACAGAATTCGGTAGCAGATAAATGGTTGACTCACAAATTTTTTTGTTCTGTTTAAATCTCCTTATCACTGAGGGTATTTTTCGGTAACTCATAGTTCAGCCTGGGAGAAGTAGTCAGATAAATAAAAAACTAAGGACAAAATATCAGGATCACGGTTCATAAAAGCTGTCTCTGCTTCTGTCTTTACATAATTCATTCTTCTGTGACCTTGCCCAATACAAAAATTTCAAAGGCATGTGTGGAGTTTGCATTTTACTATTTTTGTGTGCACAGTATGACACTAAATTAAAATGGGCAAATATTTAATTGATACAGCTGCACGGAATTTCTATGGAGGCTAAGTACTCAAAATTACGCATATAATAAATGGGAAAATGAAGGTCATAGTTTCAAAATAAGGTGTGCAATTGCAATTACAATTTTAAAAGCATTTCACTTGTGTTCAGAAATTATACTTTATAATAGAGTATAAAATGGTGCTACACATTTTAAGTGTCTAATTGATTTGTTCAGGTTATAAAAGGACAGAAGTCTAATACTTACTTCCTACATATGTTACATGTGCAGCTTCTGCTAACCAGGTACAAACCTGACAAGACAAAAAGGTATAAAATGCTAATTGTTCTATGTTTAAAAAAATGGTAAAATAATGAGATTTGCTAAAAAACAAAGGATGAAGGGAAATGCCTAATGAGAATTGACTCTACAAACTTCAGCAAGTTAAGTGCAGGCATGTAAAGACAAGTGGATAAACCTGAATAAGCAGAGTTGGCTCACTTTTAGCTGGGCAAGATGGGGTTTGTCTTCCTAATAAGGAAGTACACTCACTTTCTTTACATTGTTCTAGGAACTTCTAATTTGTGCCAGAGTTGGTGACAGAAGAATTGTATGCACTGGTTTGAAGGCACATCAGGACTGGGACTTCCATATGTCCTGGCAGTAACGTACTATCCAGTCCTATTTTAGCAGAGTTGGAGAGATTTGTTCAGCTGAGACAAAGTGGTGCTACACACTACTTCCAAAGAGCCTGATTCCTACTATGTGTTTCAGACTTGCTAAGTTCGGTTGTCTACTAGATAGATGTCTGCATCTGAGCTAGTTATCGGGGATCCCTTAGTCAACATGGAGAAAAAAAACAATAAATCACATCATAAAATATGCAACTAACACAATAAGGTGGATAGAAAAAGTGAATATCATGAATTTCAATAGTAGGATAATGTATGTAGGAAATTTTAAGCCATAACCTGAAGTGAATTATGAACTTCTTGGAAAAACTGTCTGCATTTACTGTAAATGAAATTAGTAATTGAAGCCCAACTCAGGGAGTTGATCAGAACTTGAAAGTAGAAAAGGTAACTATCAAACCAAGGGAGTCTCAGTAGGGCTTTTCTTTTTTTCATTGACCTCTGTCACTTGTGGAAGATGGGAAGCAATATATCCTAGTCAAAATATGTTTGAGGATACACGCTATCTGTTCTGACATATGACAATCCTCTGATAGCAGGTATTTGCTGCAAAGTTGATAAGCTGTTTCTTTCTTATATCCTGATTTAAACCCAGATGTCTTTTTCCACACCATATGTGGGATATTAGCTTTTGTTCACTTAATTAGCATTTAGGGTTTGACTGTTCCCTGATGACATTACTCAAGAACAGACACAGAGTAGTGCTTTTGGCTAAAACTAGCATGGCTCCTGAAGTACTCCAAGAGCAGGGAGCAGATGCATTCTCTGAGCAAGGCTCTAGTTTGTTTTATTCATGAATAGTGTAATTGCTTCCCGATTCTTTGATACCGTTATGGGGGAGATGTTGTCTGATGTAGAAAATCCTTTATATTGCCCTGGTCTTTTCAGTTGGCAATACGTCTTACATCATAAAAACATAAGTAATATCTGTGTGGTGGCAAACATAAGGTGGTGCAATGATTTTCTTCACAGTGAAGGCAACTTGCAATGAGTTATGATCAAGGTGGCTTTAGAAAAAAAAAAAAGTAGGTTGTAGGATTAAAAAAATTACGGAAGTGCTCATGGCCTTGAATAAAGGCATGGGATTGACATGGATTAACATACCACTTTAATCTGGGGCAAGAAAAGAGCACCGGACAACAATACTTAGCGAAGAAAGATATTAAGAGAGACGTATGGAAGTGAAACAGTAGCGTACAGTGTCAGTAATCTGGAAATTATGTATAAAGCTGAATTATTTCCTTTGACCAAGCAGCTTTAGGGTTCAGAACCCCTACACACATTTCAAACCATTATTAGAAACACAGTAGGCAAATGACAGAATAGAAATGGAGTAATAGATTAAAACAATTATTACCTACTACGGGGCTTCAGAAAATTGAAGGTGACAAAACACAGTGATTATATATGCTTAGGCAGCCAGAGTATTACCTTTTAATAAGTCTAACTTTGATCATTAGTGCGCTAAAGAAGAAGTGTTGGGGGGAAAAAGCATTTCTGAACTTCCAGAGGATAATGAATGCAACAGCATTAAGCACTGTGAATTTACCAAGGACAGATATTGCAAGACTGCTCAATGACTGCTTTTTTGATAGAATTGCAAAATTATTGGAATAATTCAGAGTAGTAGCTATCATTTATTTGGATTTTTATAAAGCATTTGACAGCAGCTATCAAAATTAATTCAAATCGCCCAGGGAACAAACATGTTCATGTGAACTAAAGAACAGTTAACAAAAGATAATGAGAAGTGGCAATCTATAAGACTTGGGTGAGATATCTAGTGGATGCCCAGGTTTGCTCAAGTATTAATATTTTCATTAATGAATTCTCAGAAAGGAAGGAAAAATCATCCTCTTAATGAAATTTACAGCATGAGGGACTTGTTAACAGCCGTAAGGATGGGGAAAATTTACGAAACCCTATCTAAAGAATTGAATAATGGGCTGGAAATAAGATTCACCTCTAAATGCAGGCTAATTCTCCTAGGAAAAATTGTTCACAAACTCAGTTACTTAGTAGAATGGGAAAACCTCAATAGTACCAGTGCAAAATAGTCTAGAGGAGTTAGCAGAGCAAAGCAGGTACAAGTTTGCAATGAGTTATAGCAGCAAAATGAGCTAGTACCATTATGGGATCACACTGTAATGCATAATGTCACCAAACAAGGAGTTATAACCTTTGTCTGCCAATTTTGGGTTGACTGCAATCAGATATGGTTTTTCATTCTCAAAAAGAATTTAAGAAATAGGAAAGAATTCAAGATGAGGAAAAAAAATTGTTTAGGGAGATGGTATTTGATTGCTCTAATCAGATGTCTCAACTTCTTAATAAAATTAAGTCCTTGGCAAAGAGATTGTGAAAATAAAAATTGTCTATGTATTTATATGTATACTGAATATGTATTTATATGTACACTGAAGAAGGGGCAGGCCACTCAGGAAGACTACAAAGATTTCATGAGGCTACTCAGGGAGAAAATTAGAAGGGCCAAAGCCCAGCTAGAACTTAGTCTGTTACTGTCATAAAAGACAAAAAAAAAATCTTTCTATAAACAGATTAACAACGAAAGGAGGGCCAAGAAGAATTTCCATCCTTTATTGGATGCAGGGGAAAACAATGACCAAGGATGAGGAAAAGGCTGAGGTACTGAATGCCTTCTTCATCTCAGTCTTTAACAGTTAGAGCAGTTGTTCTCTGAGTACTCAGTCCCCTGAGCTGGAAGACAGGGACAGGGAGCAGAATGAAGTCCTCATAATCTGAGAGGGAATGGTCCGTGAACTATTGCACCACTTAGATGCACTCAAAACTATGGGGATGGATGGGACCCATCCAAGGGTTCTTAGGGAGCTGGTGGAAGTACTCACCAAGCCACTTTCCATCATTTATCAGTAGCCCTGTGCAACCGGGGAGGTCTCAGTTGACTGGAGGTTAGCAAATGTGACATCCATCTAGAAGGGCCATGTGGCAGGTTGAAGAAAAAAACCCTGCTTGAAGGCTTACTAATTGAATTATTCCCTTCCATGTTACGGTTTGCCCATCTTATGGGATGAGAAAGTTTTCTCGAGAGGGCACTGCCCCTTTAAGAAGCTGCGGGCTCGGGCGGCCGGGGGGCTACTCGGAACTTCCTGGCTGCCTTCCGGGGGTCTGTCGGGACTTCCGGGCTAGTCGGGACTTGCTGGGCTGCTTCCCGGACGGCTTCGGGGGCTTTTCTCGGGTTGTTCGCAGCTCGTTCGCTGCCTTCCTCGGCTGTTCTCCGGACACTCCCGGCTCCGCAGAGCACGGCAGGACTTCAGCTTCGTTTCGGGAAAAGAGGCTTTTCCAGACCCTGCAGCTCAGCTCCGGGGACCTTGCAGGCTGCCGGAGTGGACCGTGCACCGGGGCAGCTCCCGCCACGCCGCCTGGAACAGACTGTTCGCCTGGAGGTTTTTCTGCTGCCGCAAAGCTTTACCCTCTTTGTCTGCTGCTTTGATTTCTTCTCTGCGTCAACGAGAAAGCGGTAGGGACAGTGCTTTTCCACATATTACAGCCCGGCGTTCATAACAGCCGCGGTTTCTTTGTTCGCTCCACGGAAGCGCACACGTGGCCGGTGCCATTTTTCTGGACTGCACGTGGTGCCGTCCCCCTTTGTCTTTGTTCTTGTGTTTAAAACCCTCACCTTTCCATCCTGCACAGACTCTCAGATTTTGCATTGGTTTTTCCCTGCATGTTATATATATTGTTCTAGTTTTAATAAAGTTTGTTTCAGTTTTCCAAACGTTCAGAGGTCTCACAAATCTTTTATTTTTTTTTTCCTTCCGTATCTCTGCTTTTGAACCCTTTTCTCTCCCGGAGGAGAGGGGTTCGGGGATAGGGAAGGACTCGTCCCCGTGCTCGGCTTGCCTCAGCCGACCGGCGACATAATTGGCGTCCCTGGGTGGGCCCTTCTGAATAATTTAATATTCATATTAAAGTTTGGAAACTGAAACAAACGAGGTTTTTCCAGGATGGTGCTAAGCGAGCTTTTGTTTGAAGCTCTTAAGCAGTACGGTTTAAAAATGCTCTATGATCTGGTGCCTGGCACACCAACTGTGATGTCAAATTACCTGTTTCTAATTGGTACTGGTTTATGGTTTGCTGGTCTGGGGCACTTAGCAAAGAAGGTGTTCACCCTGGCGTGTGTAATTTCGGTGTTTTGGTCTGTACTCAGTCAGTTTATAATGCTCCCAGTGTATTTTGCACAGTACATGATAGTGGCTGCTTATGATTCGTCTAGCAAATGGATGATGGGAAATAACACTTCTCCATTTGGTACTGGATCGATGGCAATTGAAACTGGATATTCGGCAAATGGTATTATTTTCCTGTATTTGATAACTTTGTTATCAGTTATCTGTAACATGGTCCAGGGGTGGATAATTATCAAGAATAAGTATCACATGGGCACTACATCCACTAAAACAGCTGATGCCACCTCTCCACCCAAACAAGCACAGGTTGCCCCTGTGAAAAAGAAAAATAAGCCCTCTGGTGCTAAACACCAGAAAAAGACTAATTATGCAACAGATAGCTCTGATGACGATGCAGGACCAAGCACCTCTCAAAAGCGTCCAGGAAAGCCTTCAGGGAATACTGCCTCAGCGACTCCACCAGCACAGCCCTCCCAAGGATCCTCCTCACGGGATGAGTCATCAGATCAAGAGGTAAACACCCAGCCTCAGTCCAGGAAGGACCTGAGAAGCATTAGAAAGGAATTTAGCAGGCATGATGGTGAGTCACTAATGAATTGGTTGCTTCGCTGCTGGGACAATGGGGCTGATAACATTGATTTAACTAGCAAAGAAGCCAGACAGTTAGGAAATGTGGCCCGGGAAGGTGCTATTGATAGGGCAATGGGCAAAAAGGCAAAACAGTGCAGTCTCTGGAAACGGCTTCTGACTGCTGTGAAGAGCAGATACCCTTTCAGAGATGACATAGAATGCCGCCCTACTAAATGGACTGTCCTGAGCAAAGGTACTAACTACCTGAGAGAGCTGGCTATGAAAGAGGTCATCTATGGTGACTGGAATGTTAATGTCAACCCGGACCAGGTGCACAGTAACGAGCCCTTGCTGCGCAAATTTGTGCAGAGTGCACCCCAGTCATATGCCCATACATTGGCCACAATGCTGTGGGAAAGAGAGGGTGAAAATCGGCCACTCACCATAGAACAGGTGTCTAACAGGATTCGCCAGTATGAGGACAGTCTTTCCCATACCTCTGCCTTCATTGCAGCAGTGGAGAAAGTGACAGACAAAATGACAGAGAAAATATTGGACTCTATTAACAGGTTAGAACAAAGAACCGTTTCCTCTCCTGTGTATACCCACGTGTCAGCTGTTAGGAGAAATCGTCCTCCCAGAGCAAGGCGCAACAGACAGGACAGGCCACGATGTGACCGCCAGTGCTGCTCGAGAGGTCGTGAAGACACGAGGAGATGGGAACAACGACCTGCCGCTAACCACGGGGTACCAGCACATGAGCTGCAGAGCAGACCACACCAACATGATGACTGCAACCGAAGAATTGTCGCTCCAGTCTTTGGTGAACAGTGCTGCAACCCAAGGAGCAACTCCTATGATGAAGGTACCACAAGCCGGATAGACCCTTCCACTGACTGTGGACCACACCCTAGGCATTAGAGGGGCCCTGCCTCTAGCCAGGTGGAGGAAAGGGATAACAGGGTATACTGGACTGTGTGGATTCGATGGCCTGGCACATTAGAACCACAGAGGTACAAGGCCCTGGTAGACACAGGCGCCCAGTGTACCTTGCTACCATCGGATCACCAAGGAACTGAGACTATCATGATCTCGGGTGTGACAGGAGGATCACAAGAGCTTACCTTGGTAGAAGCTGAGGTCAGCCTCACTGGGCATAACTGGGAAACTCACCGAATTGTGACTGGCCCAGATGCTCCATGCATTTTAGGCATAGACTTCCTCCGGAAAGGGTATTTTAAGGACCCGAAAGGTTATAAATGGGCCTTTGGGATAGCAACCGTGGGAGCCGATGGCATTATCCGGTTGTCCACATCGGTCGAACTTTCGGATGACCCTTTTGTTGTTAGCAGAATGAAGGTGGAAGATCAAAAGTTGCCTACTGCATCCTCTACAGTTCACCGCCGGCAATACCGCACCAACCGAGACTCTCTGCGCCCCTTAGAGAAAATGATTCGAGAGTTGGAGAGACGAGATGTCATCAGCAGAGCTCGCTCACCTTTCAACAGTCCTATATGGCCTGTGCAAAAGACCAACGGGGAATGGAGATTGACAGTGGACTATCGTGGGCTGAATGAAGTGACACCACCGATGAGTGCTGCTGTTCCTGATATCCTGGAGCTTCAGTACGAACTGGAGTCCAAGGCAGCCAAGTGGTATGCCACGATAGACATTGCTAACGCTTTCTTTTCCATTCCCATAGCACCAGAGTGTAGGCCACAGTTTGCCTTCACCTGGAGGGGTATCCAGTATACCTGGAATCGATTGCCCCAGGGGTGGAAGCACAGCCCGACCATCTGCCATGGACTGATCCAGGCTACCCTGGAGAAAGGTGGTGCTCCTGAACATCTTCAGTACATTGATGACATCATTGTATGGGGTGATACCGCAGAAGAAGTCTATGAGAAAGGTAGGAAGATAATCCGCATTTTGGTGGATGCTGGTTTCTCCATTAAGAGAAGTAAGGTCAAAGGACCTGCCCGAGAGATTCAGTTCCTGGGGGTTAAGTGGCAGGATGGACGCCGCCACATCCCCACAGATGTGATCAACAAGATCACAGCTATGTCTCCGCCTACCAACAAGAAAGAGACACAGTCTTTCTTGGGAGTCATAGGCTTCTGGAGAATGCATATTCCTGGGTATAGTCAGATTGTTAAACCTCTCTATACTGTTACCCGGAAGAAAAATGATTTCACATGGGGCTCTGATCAGCAGCATGCCTTTGACTTAATCAAAAGGGAAATAGCACATGCTATGGCCCTGGGACCTGTGCGAACAGGACCAGAGATTAAGAACATTCTGTACACTTCAGCTGGGGACTGTGGTCCTACCTGGAGCCTTTGGCAGAAGGCACCAGGAGAAACCCGTGGTCGTCCCCTAGGATTTTGGAGTCGTGGATATAAAGGCTCAGAGGCCAATTATACTCCCACTGAGCAGGAGATATTGGCTGCCTATGAGGGAGTCCGAGCTGCCTCAGAAGTAATTGGCACTGAAGCACAGCTCCTCCTAGTCCCCCGACTGCCAGTCCTAGGCTGGATGTTCAAAGGGAAGATAGCATCTACCCACCATGTCACAGATGCTACCTGGAGTAAGTGGACCGCCCTGATTGTACAGAGAGCTAGGATAGGTAACTCTGGTCGCCCAGGAATTGTGGAAGCCATTACAGACTGGCCTGCAGGAGAAGATTTTGGGATGCCACCGAACGAGATAGTCACTCGTACTGATGAAGCACCCCCATATAAAGACCTCTCAGACCAGGAGAAGAAATATGCTCTCTTCACCGATGGATCCTGCCGCCTCATAGGAAACCAACGGAAGTGGAAAGCTGCCGTATGGAGTCCTATGCGCCAAGTTGCAGAAGCAGCGGAAGGAGAAGGTGAATCGAGTCAATTTGCAGAGGTCAAAGCCATCCAGCTGGCCATGGACATTGCTGAAAGGGAGAACTGGCCACGGCTGTACCTGTATACAGACTCCTGGATGGTGGCAAATGCCTTGTGGGGTTGGCTGGAGAGGTGGCAGAAAGATAATTGGCAGCGTAAAGGTAAGCCTATTTGGGCTGCCACTCTGTGGCAAGATATTGCTGCCCGCCTGAAAAGGTTAGTTGTAAAGGTAAGGCATGTAGATGCCCATGTCCCAAAAAGCAGAGCCACTGAGGAGCATAGAAATAACCACCAAGTTGACAAAGCAGCCAGAGTGTTCCAGATAGATCTGGACTGGGAACACAAAGGTGAACTATTCCTTGCTCGGTGGGCCCATGACTCTTCCGGTCACCAGGGAAGAGATGCAACCTATCGATGGGCTCGTGACCGAGGGGTGGATTTAACCATGGATGCAATTACCCAGGTTATCCATGACTGTAAGATTTGTGCTGCAATTAAACAGGCCAAAAGGTTAAAACCCTTATGGTACAGTGGACGGTGGTCGAAATACAAGTACGGAGAGGCCTGGCAGATTGATTATATCACTCTCCCTCGAACTCGCCAGGGTAAGTGCTATGTTTTGACAATGGTGGAAGCAAGCACCGGATGGCTTGAAACCTATTCCGTGCCTCATGCCACTGCCCGTAATACTATTCTGGGCCTTGAAAGGCAGATTTTGTGGCGGCATGGCACTCCAGGAAGAATTGAGTCTGATAATGGGACTCATTTCAAAAACAATCTGGTGGCCAATTGGGCCAAAGAACATGGTATCGAATGGATTTATCACATTCCATACCATGCTCCAGCCTCCGGTAAAATAGAACGCTATAATGGCTTGCTGAAAACCACCCTGAAAGCATTGGGTGGTGGAACTTTCAGAAACTGGGATAAACATCTGGCAGAAGCCACCTGGCAAGTGAACACGAGGGGATCAATCAATCGAGCCGGCCCTGTCCAATCAGACCTTTTACATACCATAGAGGGGGATAGAGTTCCTGTGGTATGTGAAAGTAATCTGCTGGGAAAAGCTGTCTGGGTTTCCCCTGCTGCAACTCCAGACAGACCCATCCGTGGTGTTGTCTCAGCCCAAGGCCCTGGACACACCTGGTGGGTAATGCAAGAGGATGGTGAAGTCCACTGTGTACCACAG
Source organism: Bucorvus abyssinicus (assembly GCA_009769605.1). Taxonomy (NCBI): domain Eukaryota; kingdom Metazoa; phylum Chordata; class Aves; order Bucerotiformes; family Bucorvidae; genus Bucorvus; species Bucorvus abyssinicus. Next base: position 39,939,761 of record CM020025.1, read on the forward strand.
GGGAAGTTAACCCTGGCTGAAACACCCTGAACCAGAGTCTCATGCTGTTAATTTCTGTATAATACAATGTAAATGAGATGCGCATAACGTACATGGTATGGAATAAAGGGGTGGAATGTGGCAGGTTGAAGAAAAAAACCCTGCTTGAAGGCTTACTAATTGAATTATTCCCTTCCATGTTACGGTTTGCCCATCTTATGGGATGAGAAAGTTTTCTCGAGAGGGCACTGCCCCTTTAAGAAGCTGCGGGCTCGGGCGGCCGGGGGGCTACTCGGAACTTCCTGGCTGCCTTCCGGGGGTCTGTCGGGACTTCCGGGCTAGTCGGGACTTGCTGGGCTGCTTCCCGGACGGCTTCGGGGGCTTTTCTCGGGTTGTTCGCAGCTCGTTCGCTGCCTTCCTCGGCTGTTCTCCGGACACTCCCGGCTCCGCAGAGCACGGCAGGACTTCAGCTTCGTTTCGGGAAAAGAGGCTTTTCCAGACCCTGCAGCTCAGCTCCGGGGACCTTGCAGGCTGCCGGAGTGGACCGTGCACCGGGGCAGCTCCCGCCACGCCGCCTGGAACAGACTGTTCGCCTGGAGGTTTTTCTGCTGCCGCAAAGCTTTACCCTCTTTGTCTGCTGCTTTGATTTCTTCTCTGCGTCAACGAGAAAGCGGTAGGGACAGTGCTTTTCCACATATTACAGCCCGGCGTTCATAACAGCCGCGGTTTCTTTGTTCGCTCCACGGAAGCGCACACGTGGCCGGTGCCATTTTTCTGGACTGCACGTGGTGCCGTCCCCCTTTGTCTTTGTTCTTGTGTTTAAAACCCTCACCTTTCCATCCTGCACAGACTCTCAGATTTTGCATTGGTTTTTCCCTGCATGTTATATATATTGTTCTAGTTTTAATAAAGTTTGTTTCAGTTTTCCAAACGTTCAGAGGTCTCACAAATCTTTTATTTTTTTTTTCCTTCCGTATCTCTGCTTTTGAACCCTTTTCTCTCCCGGAGGAGAGGGGTTCGGGGATAGGGAAGGACTCGTCCCCGTGCTCGGCTTGCCTCAGCCGACCGGCGACAGGCCAGAAGGAGGATCCAGGGAAATACAGGCCTGTCAGCCTGACCTTGGTGCCAGGGAAGGTTACAGAACACATCTTAAGTGTCATTGTGCGGCACGTACAGGTGATCAGGCCCAGTCAGCATGGGTTTATGAAAGGTAGGTTCTGCTTGACTAACCTGATCTCCTAATGCAAAGTGACCTGTTTACTGGATGATGGAAGTGTTGTGGATGTTGTTTACCTAGACTTTAGTAAAGCCTTTGACACCATATCCTACACCATTCTCCTGGAGTGACTGGTTGCTCATGGCTTAAATGGGCATATGCTTCGTGTACTGGCTGGATGGCTGAGCCCGGAGAGTGGTGGTGAATGGAGTTCAATCTGATTGGCAGCTGGTTCCAAGCGGTTTTCCCCAGGGCTCAGTAGAGGGACCTGTTCTTTTTAACATCTTTATCAATGATCTGGATGAGGGGATCGAGTGCACCCTCAGTAAGTTTGCAGATGGCACCAAGTTAGGTGGGAATGTCAATCTGCTTGAAAGTCAGGAGGCTCTACAGAGGGATCTGGACAGGCTGGATGGATGGGCTGAGGCCAATTGTATGAGGTTCAACAAGGCCAAGTGGTGGGTCCTGCACTTGGGTTACAACAACCCCCTACAGCGTTACAGACTTGGGGAGGAGTGGCTGGAAAGCTGCCCAGCGGAAAAGGACCTGGGGGTGCTGGTCGAGAGCCAGCTGAATATAAGCCAGCAATGTGCCCAAGTGGTGAAGAAGGCCAGCAGCATCCTGGCTTGTATCAGAAATAGTGTGGGCAGCAGGAGTAGGGAAGTGATTTTCCCTCTGTACTTAGCGTTGGTGAGGCCACACCTAAAATACTGTGTTCAGTTTTGGGTCCCCCTCACTGCGAGAAGGACATTGAGGTGTTGGAGCTCGTCCAAAGAAGGGCAATGAAGTTGGTAAATGGTCTAGAGCACAAATCTTATGAGGAGTGGCTGAGGAAACTGGGATTGTTTAGCCTGGAGAAGGGGAGGCTGAGGGAGTCCTTATTCTCTACAACTACCTGAAAGGAGGTTGTGGTGAGGTGGGGGTCAGTATTCTCCCAAGTTACAAGCAATAGGACAAGAGGAAATGGCCTCAGGTTGTGCCAGGGGATTTTCAGGTTGGATATTAGGAAAAATTTCTTCACTGAAAGGGTTGTGCAGCATTGGAACAGGCTTCCCAGAGCAGTGGTGGAGTCACCATGCCTGGAGGTATTTGAAGTATGTGTAGATGTTGTGCTGAGAGAAGTGATTTAGTGGTGACTTGGCAGTGCTGGGTTAATGGCTGGACTTGATCTTAAAGGTCTCTTCCAACCAAAAGGATTCTATGATTCTATGAATACTCATATTCTATGAATAATTAAGAAAATCCTAAATGAAAGACCAGTGACTAAGACAGTCTATGAGTAACCTAAACACCATAAAGGAGAGGAAGTTTCTATTGGTACATCTGAAGACAAGAAAAGTCCTAATACCTATAAGAAAAATATTTGCAATATCATCTTGAATTATTTGGATCATTTATGTGTTTAATATTTGGATCCTTACATCAGGTATGGTAATATGTGCCTTTAGAGCCCATAGGAAGGGGAAGGAATAGGTGCCATAGCCTAGCTATCCCAAATTTCCTAGAACAGACAGGGTTAACCCTCCAGTAAAAATAATGGGATGAAGTTAAGAAAAGGAACACCAGAATCAGGTGAGCAAGTACCGTCTCAGTGTTTCCATTGACTCTCCAGTCTGGAAAACATTACAAAGATTGAATCGAAATCAACAGTGGGCCAGATTTACTGCCATGTCGCATCTCTATATTTCTCCAGATGCTGTCAGTTTGTGTCTTTAAAGATGTTTGAAGAACATCAAACACCTTCACTCACTAGCTAAAAGGTGTGTAGGCTGACATCTTCCACTAGAAATGGATTGTACCTACGTGTTTATAGCAGGGTCTCAAAGACCTCGCTATCCCTACTGGGAGCTGCAAGCAGCATGGGGAATGGGAGGGTTTGGTCTTTCTGTCCCCTTACCAGGGCCTGGAATCAGCTCATGGCCAATCTTAGCATAGTGATTACCTGAAGGGATGGCTTTGGGGTGAGTAATTATTGATAAAAAAATATAAAGCGTATAATTTAATTTTAATTTATTCCTGTAGCTTTTTTGAGTGATTGCGGCTATACCTTGAAAAGCTCTTACATAGCTCTTATTTCTAATCCTCAGACTCTCCCAGAAACAAATTATAGCAGTGCTCAGAAACTCACCCCATTGGTAATTGAAAGCACTTTGGGCATCTTAAAAATGAGATTTTGATGCATAGATAAATCTAGCGACACATTACAATATTGCCCTCTGAAAGTGTACAAGATATTCCTGGCTTGCTGCATATTACATAACATAGCCATTAAATGCAGATTATCTTTCAAAGGAGAGGCAGAGATTAATGAGTCAAACGAAAATGATGAATTAAATGAGGCCGATCAGACACACTTACAAAATTAGCTAGCAGAGTTCTATGGAAACAAGAAATATTAGAGCTAGATTGCTCAAACACAATTTTAGGAGTGGCAATGCATACAAACATACATTATCACATTATAGTGTTCTTATAATAATCTGTTTTTTACCCTGTAAAATACGTAAGGCAAAGATATTGCAGACATCACCCTGCAAACTACCTTGGGCAAGAAGAAGAGTGAATGCTGTCTCCTAGATTGAGTACTGAGACGCATACTGCTGGATTCTGACCCCGCACTGGTTCTTTTTCCAGTGCGGGCTGCAGACTTCAGTGGGGCTCCATGCAAATTCAGAAAAGTCTTCCCTTGCAGTCAGGCTGGATCAGAATTATAAATCAAAGCCACTGATTTGCTCTGTGTCTTTAGGCAAATCATTTATCCTTAGCGGAATGCAAGGCACTTAGCCTTTGCATAATAATACTTTCCCTCCAAGGGATATTAGGAGGTCTGAGTACTGAAAGGTGGGAAAAAGTTCGGAGAGCCTTTGGTAGAAGTTGTTTTGAGAATACAAAGTTGTCTTGTTTTTACATGCTATAATGGGCAGGAAGATCATGACTTCCTACTCACCACTCTTAATCCTTGTTTCCTGCTCATGTCTGTTAATATCTGCTCACGTCTACCTTGTGTGTTGGCGAGGCTGTCACTGATGCAGTTGTTACCTAGCTATCAGTAATACTGACCCTGGAACAGAAGGTTAACACCTCCCCAGCCTCTTTATGTTCATGCAAAGTGTTCGACAAAAGGAACACTTTCAATGCAACAGGCACGCGGCTCATCTTCGAAGCATTCCATGGGATCCCCAGACCTTCAAGGCACTTCTGCCAACACAATGCAGTACTGTGGTCCCTCCAGCCCAGCTCACAGCTTGACCTGAAGCAGTTGCCTTTCTACATCTGTAATCGGCTTGTCAGCTTAAGGTCTGCACTGTGCAAAGGCGGCTGAACTGCTGTTATTCCTTTCTCTTCCTCAGATACAAACTGCTCTGTTGCCCCAGTCTCATCGATTAACACAGTTAAGTTAAGCAGCAATCTGAACTTATCTGTAAGTTGTTCCATTTCAAAACTGAAGAAGGGTCTTTGTGCCTGAAATCTTAGGGATTTTCTCCAAATCTGTCAGTAGGTTGAGAATATCTTTCTGCCTGCCCACTTTGTGCAGCCCTCAGGTGGGCAATCCTGGCTACAATAACAGTACCTTTGCAAAAATTTTTGAATGGTATATTCAGTGGAGACTGCCAAGATGCCTTGCTGACACTAATTACTGTATCATCTGATAAATGACTGCATAGCTTAGCGAGATTCCTTTGGTGAGGGAGATCAAGACACTGGCTCCACCAGACTGAATACAGCCTCTTCACTTAATTTATGTAAATCTCTGAAATCAGTCATATTCCCAGTATATGTTCGTGGAACTCCATCCATCACCGTCACGATGCCTTTATCAGTTGATGCTAATACTGCTGTTTCTCACCTGAAAGCTAAAAGAAGTGAAAATTGGTGGATAGAGGAATAGTTGCTACCCTGGAGATTTCTTATTCTGGATGAAGTTTGAGCTGACAGGTATGTGGTGAGTGAATTCAAAAACATGCTGACTATGATTATAATTACATTCTCCATTCTTATTTTTATAATAATTCAGTATTTACCATCAACGTTCCAAAATATTGTTGTAAAAGAGCTGTGATCTATAACACTCTAACCAGAGCTTGAACCAAGCAGTATATTTTCTGAAAATGGGCAATAGAAATCACTGGAGAAAATGAAATGAATTCAGATGCTTGATCACTGGCAGAGGCACTGGCCTTGGAGAATGTAACTCTAGCAAAAAAAAGATCTATGTGCGGCTGTGCTGACTGCAGCACTCTTTAATTAACTTGGATGGCTGACCTTCCTGGATGCCTTCTAATGTGAGGGATTTTTGTTGCACTTTACAAAAAAGATGGAGAGGACCCTGAGCAACGTCTCTGGAAGAGTCAAAGCAGTTAAGGCAAGAAAAAAGCACTACCACTGCAATTCATGGCTGCTGGCAGAGGGCTGGAAAGGGATGTTTCATCTCTCAGGCAGGCTGCATTGGGGGGAAGCTCGTGCCCGGTGTCCTCAGAGAGGCACAGCGCAACTACCAGGCTGTGACTGCAGATGAAATCCAAAAGTGGCTGCTTTAAGGCTGCCCTCCCTGAGGCCTCTGTTGCCTCCCTCCTCTCAGCAGCTCCCACTGTCCAGCCATGCCAGTGGCTGGCGAGGCCTTGGCTGGGTGTGGAGTCAGTCAAGCTGATGTCTTTTATTGACACGGGGTGCTGTGGTGAGGTAGGCTGGCTTCCAGCTCTGTCTGTGCCCTGGCTTCCCAATCTCAGCACTGGATACCCCTAGAGTTTTCCAAATATCTCAATGAAAATGGTGACCAAGGTCTATTTCTGCTGTGCAAATACCAGTTAACTTTTTCTTCTGGTCCAACTTAGCTACCAGTATTTTTTTGGCACTGTCTCTGTTACTCACCCAATTTTTGGCACTGCTGATTCCCAGGATTTACTTGGTCCCTACAGCAGCCTGAGAGAGCAAACACTGTAATTTGGGGAGATCCTTAAAAAATCTTTGCACATTTTCTCTTGAGTGAGATGGAGACAAAGAAATCCAATGGCAGAGCACCTCTTCCAGGCTTCTGGTGCTCTGCTTCAAGCCAGACTGTCTTGACAAAGCAGCAATGATTTCAGTGGTTAGTGATCTCATGGGAAGAGCAGCTCTGCCTGATCAGAGAAACACTTCAAAGCACTATCAAAATTATGATAATTCCTTCATTTAAGAACTCTTTCTGGCTTCCTATCAAAGTGTATGCTTACACTGTAACCATACAAGTGTTATTATAGATAGCTTTAAGCGAACTATGTAGCTTTCATAACAGGACAAATAAGCTGATACTTTTCTGCATGCTGCCTCTGAACTGAGAAACTTCAGACACTGCTCACAGGCAGTTCTCACGTGATGTTTACAATCCTTAGCTCATATTTCTAGCCTAATACAGTCTAACTTCATACTGTGGTCATTTTCAAGTTCTTAATTAAATCTTTCTTGTACCAGAGCCTCTAGGGAAGACTTGTGGCTGGAAATTACTCTCCTTGAGGCTTCACATGCAAATGTCATAATTTCGATGAATGCCACTTCTGCTTCAAGGCAAATTCAAAGCTGTGCTCTTCTTGGGGCTAATCTTCAAGGACATTCACTCACCTTTTGTGAAATGCAGAAGAGCCCTTGTCCACATTTTCCTTTTGGAAGATGAACTGAACACACTGGGAATTTATTGCCTAAGTCAGCTAACATCTGGTGAAGGCCATGGGATCAAGTCCAGGTTTTCCAAAGGACAGTAGATGCCCTCATGGCAGATAACTTATTGAATCTTTAAATAATGCTGATATTGTGACTGCAGTCATAAAAATGTTCCCAGTGATTTGCCTTACCAGACAGAACCATTTCACCACAAGAATGTTATCTGCCTGCAAAAATAATATTTTAGAATATTTAATCATGTGCGACACACACAACAATTGTCTTTTAAGCAAAAATGTCAAAGTAAAAGCTGATATAGTAAGTATTTTTTTCATTGTAAACAGGCACATTAGCAAAGGAAGATTGTAATTTTCTATCAAATAACTTTGACCAAGACTAATGACTTTCCTTCAAACTCCCATTTTTCGTCAGATCTCCATACTTTCTGTAGAAACTATGTTTTTTTATTATTTTCTTCTCCCCAGAGAAGGACTTATATCAAAACAGATCTTGAGCCTTGGAGTTCTTCAGCGTTATACTCTTACATCCTACTAGTAGTGTAATTAAACAAGTTAATTTCACAGAGCCCATGGACTTGCTTTTATTACACATTGCAGGCTTTCCAAAAGTACATCCTGTGGATCCTATATACATCCACAGGATCCTATATTCTCTCTTCTTTCTTTGATCATGTAACTCTGGGACTCTAAGAGAACAGTTTTCAAAGGGATTGATCTCTGTTTGCATTTTGTTGGGCAAAACAGTCATGATTTTCAAAAGAATTCAGTAGGCATTGTCTTATTTCTTTTCCCATGAGATTAATTGCAAATTTCAGTTTATTCTCTGGGAGCAGAGTTACAAAAAGCTACTACCATCTAAGTACATTTTCATGCATTAAACTTGGTGAATTTTGAGCAGCTTGATCAATTGATATTTATTAAACGACCAGTCCTAACGAAGAAGTGTAGTCAAAATAAATGGTAAGCCTAAAACGCAACATTTTTGATTACTAGAGATTTAATCAATTGAAGAAAACAGTGAGGCAAAATAATGAGTGATTGAAATACTGCGCATGAATCATTTTAATAGTCTAATTAAGCCAAAAGTAATAACACTGCCTTTGTCAAGCTTGTCTGCAACAAAATGCTACTGTGCTGAAACTCAAGAATCAAATTTTGCATTCTCCATCACATGGTGCAGAAGAAAGCAAATGAGATAAGTGCCTGAAGTGCCAAAGGAAGATGCTTGGATGATAAATGTACCTACATAATGTCAAAATACAGCACTATTACTACTATTTTTTCCATTCTCATTAACAATATGTGCCATGGGAGAGAGAAAGGTGTAGGCTCGCAGAATTAGATTTTAGGGATCAAACACTCTAAAGAGTGACATAATCTGCACTGCAGTGTGCCGTGTTTTGAGTGATCTGATTCCTAACAGAGAGAGCACAAGTGTAGGCAGCAGCAGTGGCAGTGTATCCCACTATTGATAAGATAATGGAGGGCCAGGATGCAGAGTTTTATGGAAGTTCAGACAGAAGTGTGAATGCATTGCAAGGATTTATCATCCTGTTTTCCCAATGGAAGGAATTACTTTGCCATATAAATGGTAAAAAACACTTGAACCAAAGGAAAGCGCAGGTTGAATTCTGGCATCTTGGTTCACGACAGGATTGTTGTTCCTTCTACATTGTAGAAAATTACCTATGGTAAAGCAAAACTGAAGTGCCATCTCCTCAGGAATTGCCAAACACTTGTTCAACTCATGCGCATATGCAAAGGAGAAGAATGATGATGTTCAGAATTACATCACATGAAGTGTATAGTGTTAAAATGTGACACAGTGAGTGACTGGCTAAGACTACATTAGCAAGTAGTGTGTGTGTGTATTAGGAGCTCTATACAGAGAAACTAGACCTAACACCAGGAATTTAATTTCAGAGTAGCTCAGGTCTGCTCCCATGGACTAAATGTCTGTTAGCTGCTAGAGTGCATATTCTGGCTCAGTTTCCTCCAGAAGGAATCCAGTGTAAGCTTCCCAGTATGAGATTCCCAGTTTTGATTGTGAATCAAAGTGCAACAAGGTTTGGGGGAATGATGGGAAATTCTTTTCAAAGGCATGTGCCTCATCTTTCTTGCATGATGAACAAGTACAATTTCAAGGTTCTCATTGTAGGCTGTTTGTATACACAACTACTTTGAAAAAACAAAGCCCTAAAAGGCACAAAAATATTAGCTACTATATTGGAGTGCAAAACCATTCTTTCACTGATTTTATTCATACTTACTAAAACAAGAGTAACACAAATTAAAGTTCTTTTTAAATATAAGGGCCTCAGTCTATTTATGGTAAGTAATCACATAAAAACCACTAAAACTGATAATGACATAAAAACTTTAAAACTGATTTTCATGTTATCTAAAGAGGAACTTTAATATCAGACTTTGAGGTCTTAAATTTGATTTTTTGTTATGATTGTGCATTATGAAGTTGCTTAGGGCACTTAGAGCTTAATACTATGCAAGCAGGGACCATTAAAAAAAAGTATATTTGAATTAGTCATCTGGTCTTTTCATAGTTTATGGAGAGAAACACAACGTTATTCATCTCATTGTGGTGCGGGTATGTAAATTAGGTCAGGTGGTCATATATTGTTTACATTGCCCATGGAAAAAGTCTAGATAATCTGAAGGGTGTAGAACAGATACATATAGGTAGGTACGTGAGGGGAGGTGAATATCAATCATAATATCTAAAGTGTACAGGATATTATTGAATCTTACCTTGATGCATCATAAATAGGTCTTACATAGTCACTACTTGATGCAAAGAGAATGGTCTTCATGTCTGTGCCACAGCTTGTGTATACAAACTCTTTTGAAATCTGGTGATATTAAACAGTGTGAAAACATTACAGAGGGCAGGAAAATCACATTTATGTTCAAATTACTGCAGTATTGCTGATTTACCTAGCTGACATTAATTACTCAAACTTTTAATTATTCAGAGTTTTAAAATTAAACCCCAAGTCCTATTTTCCCATTGTCTCTCAGTTAAGCACTTGAAATGAGACATGAAACATGTCAATGATTTTTTATTTTAACTGCTGGTCATTTCAAGTAGTAACATAAATAGTGTTCATCTTTACTTTTATAAAGTTAGGAATAAGATTGTCTCTGTTCCTGAATCTTCAAGAGGCAGTAATATACACACAAAAAATTACCTGGATTTTATTTGTTTACTGCACAGAAAAAGTGTGTGCGCTTGCCATGGCAACCTTACTTTCCTCAATAACACTTGGCATATCTGCGAGCTACTAATCTTAATGGAATATATTTACTCATTTAAGCTATGAATGCACTGAAAATTGCATCAAGCGTAGGATAGGGCACTGCATCAAAGTGAGACACTCAGCTTCTGTCTCCATTTTTTTCCGCTAATAGCCTGGCTGTTTCTTTCATATAAACTAATGTCTTTAAGCCTCTGCTTCTTGCTCTGTCATATTTCTGTCTCCCCTTGTCAGATGGTTGTTTTGCTGTGGTTAGGGGCTTCAGCTCATCCTGATGCTCATGCAGCTTCTACCAGGATGGAATCCAGCTCTTGTGAGTGGCCTGCTGCTGATCTCATACTATGCACAGTCACTGATCAGCAGAGGCAAGCCAAGAAACTATTGTCAGAAATTATTGATGATCATATCCTGTAAAGCTGTCTCTTTCTAGACTTGATAGTAGTGAAAAATCAGTCCCGATTATGTGATGGAAATGAGATAGCAACTGTAAGGAGAATTGTGTATTGTAGAAGTTTATGTATTTATGTGTTCATTTACCTGTTCTATTATATCTTCTAACATGTGCCCCGTGGTTTGGACTCAGAAGAGCCCCATGCTGCTGGCAGCAGAGCACACAGACCCCGAAATAATATCCCAGTTCTTCCTTCCCTGATGCGATTCTGCGTATGACTCCAGATCTCAATGGCGTTCTTTCCTGATCTGGGGCAGCTATTACAAGTGCCCCTCCACAATTCACTCTGGGTTTTATCCTTCACTCTCTCTGGGCCAAAAGGTGGTCTTGCTCACCACCAGGAGCAATCTTCATGACTGATACTTCCCTGGGATGTAGATGAGGTGAGATCTTGAGCCCCTTCAGAGCTTTCTCAGCAAAGGATTCAGGAGGAAATAAATTATGCCAAAGACCAAAGTGACATTTCCATGACTATAATTTTTTTTTCCCACAGATGTTACCTCTGAGGGACATGACTCAGTTTCTGAAGCTGCTGGTATCTAAGGGCCTTGCAGAAAACCCCCACCCTTTTTTTAACAGTAGACAGCCTCTGTGACTGTTTTAAGATGCCCGTGCGGGAGATAACTCAGTCGAGAGTTCGGACTGGTTTCCAAGAAACCTCTGTGTCTTGGGTGATGCAGTACAGACGTCTTCTACCTCTAGGCTATGTCCACACTGCTAAAAGGCACCTGCTCTGGGGACTGGTGCCCAGCTCCCAGGCCAAATCATAACATATTTTTATATTCATTCACATTGTTCTGTAAACGTTGTTCATGTTTTCTTTGGGCTCTGGGTGGCATGCTTCTGACCCTAGGAAGTAATTACTTGCTTTCTTTTTGTGTTTTCTTCAGTTCAGAGAAAAAGTTTGGAACAATACAAGGGCTGTGAGATAGCCTGCCAGGCTGCTCTTGTTTGCTTCTCTGTCATGATGCCGTTAGTGCGCACTATGTGCCCTAGGGCACAGCAAGAAGATGCAGGATGGAGTTTGAGGGGTACAAGGCCTTCTGGGATAGTTTTTGAGGGCTGAGGTAGCCAAAGCTGGCTGGTTGTGCTTATGAAGTGTGGCCTGTATCCCAGCCTGGCTCCTGTTCCCAAGTCACTTCACTTCAAAACGGAGATGCAGAATGACCTAAGGCACATAGATACAGTTTGTATAAGATCGGGAGAACAGGGCCTGGGAAGGAGCTGGGGAGTTAAATTGTCTGACAACGTAGTCTTTTCCACAGCAAAGGCTGTCTAAAATAGCTCTGTATTTTTTGACAAGAAAAAAAAAAAGCACTAAAAGGCTGATAACAATTGAAATGTATGGTTCAGAAGTAAAACAGCAAATTACAATTGTAATGACAAATGATATCATCAGAATAAGAAAAACAGGATGAGCTTCTGCTTTGTTTTTGAGCAGGATGGCATAGCAAGAAGGTAAGATCTTTTCCACAGCATTCCCATCATCATGGCTTGGCTTCGCGGACGAAGATTTGGGAAGGGCTTTGCCCACGCTTATTGCAAGCGCGTTGATGGCTGAAAAGGCCAATGCGGGATAGGCAAGACCGGTTGCAAAGAGCACACCGGAGGGTCTCCTTGGGTGGTATAGTCGAGGCACGGTTCTTTCTGCGCTGTCTTTTCTCCTCGAGCTTGATTCTACGCGTGCTCTCAAAGGAGACAGCAGCGTTATGTATGGTGTGTCTCCAAATCTCCCGATTGGAGGCCAGGGTGGACCACTGATGGTGGTCAATATGGCCTAGGCTGAGGTGTTGTTTCAGGGAGTCCTTATATCTCCTCTTTGGAGCTCTCCTCTTGCGGCAGCCGGTGGCAAGTTCACCATAGAACACGATCTTAGGGAGGCGGTGATCCGCCATCCTGGAGACCTGCCCTGCCCAACGCAGCTGCGTTTTCAGCAACATGGCCTCAATACTGGTGACGTCTGCCTGTTCAAGGACAGCAACATTAGTCATGTAGTCAGTCCAGTGGATGTTTAGGATTGTGCGGAGGCAGCGCTGATGGAAGCGTTCGAGGAGTCGCAGATGGTGGCGGTAGATGACCCATGATTCAGACCCGTACAGAAGAGTAGACAGTACCACGGCTCTGTAGACACTGATCTCCACAGCATTAGAATTATGCAAAACCATTTCATAAAGATTCCATCCACTTCTTTTGGAAGAGAGTGCCATACTATACACAATAACCTGTATGTTTTGGCAAGAGGTGCTTTTTAGTCTTTTTTTTCTTTAAATACAATTCTGTAGATGATATGCACTATAATTGTTTGCGTTCTGAGAGTATGGGATGTAATTGCAGCAGTCCACTGATGCATTTGCCCGGTTATAGTGTACGTATTGCCTAGGGATGGGGGGGTAACTCTATTGTTTTCTTTTCTGTACAATGCAATTAAATTTTCTTTTCTGTAGAGTGCAAGTCACAACAGGTTGCCAGCCATTACTAGGAGACTTTGGGAATTACTAGAATGTCAATATTTACTCCTTTTCTACCAATATAAAGCAAAGCTAAAGTCTCTCTCCTTGTATATAAGCATGTGCCTGTGTCTATGTCAAGCAAGTACTCTAGAGTGTATGAGGGCTCATCAGCTTAGAGTTCAAAATTAATATAATTTCCAAAGAGAGCAAACACATAAATAAAATGTTTATGCAAAGATGAACTCAATCTCATTGTAAATGAAAAAAAAATACTGGATATAAGAAGATATGGAATAAGACAGTGGCTTTCCCGAAGGATATGTGAAAGGGAAAGAAAGCAATACAGATTAGCCAGTGTTTGTAATTGTATTAGCATGAGTATGTATTTCTTTATGTGTTAATGAGAGGATAAGAAGGATGCTCTTTAAGATATGATCATGTTTTCCCTGTAGAATGAGGAATTATGACCGCAGCTATTTAATTTGATACCCTCAGGAGGTATGAGTTTAAGCCCTCTTACATCAGAAAATCTTATGGTGCTGCAGTAGAAACAGCAAAGAGGAAGAGATGAGGTGGTGAGAGGAGGGCTATGTGTTTAATTTTAATGAAATAACACGTTACATTAGACAAGATAGACCTGATGGGAAAGTCCAATGTATTTTTCAGAAGCTTTCCATAGGTTTTGGACACAGACTTTAATATTTAATGAAAATATTAACTTGCTACAGTATTCCATTGTGTGCATTCAGTACACCTTTAGATAGGGTAGTATCCTCTGTTAAAAAATTTTCATGTTAAAAAGAAGTTTATACACCATTTTTGTTACTGGCCTATCTTCTGTGGGTGTTGGGGGACTTTTTTTTTGGAAAAAAATGTGTGATCAAACAGATATCTTTCTCATACTTTCACTGCCTAGTCTTGAAACAGTATCAAGGATGTCTTCAGCAACATCTTTGCAAATAAGTTTTTTGAAGAGTCTTTGTACATTGCCTGATCCAGACCCCCACTAAATTAATTGTCTAGAGTCCCACCGATTTTTGGTGGACTTTAGATTAGATTTTGAACGATCTTGAAAGAGCACTGTAGTGTGAATGCTTCAAACCATATTCTGTACAGCTTATCTACCCTGCAGATATACAGCAGGATCACACAGACTTACCATGGCAAGTGTGTGAAGAACAGTACATTGGAGCAGTAGAACGAATAAATCAATGTGAAATTATCAACTGAATGGTACACCTTGTCCCCAGTGAGTGGAAACTTTACAATGAGATGTTTAGAAAAGTAAGTGACTTCTTAAAAGTACTATGGAGTTTGTGTATATAGATATGACTCTCATGATGCATGATTTGCTCTTACCTAGCTCTGAAGACTCTGCAAATCCTCTGCACATCAGACCATGTTGTCTCTATAATTTATAGACAAATCCTTTTTCTGACAGAAGTACATTTTACTGAAACAACATATTTCTAAATAATGTCTGACTACTTTCCTTTGGAAGCTGGGAAGCACAGATTCGTGACACAAGCAGGGAAAGGGTAATATTTCATAGTACTGCCTTTTAAAATGATAGAAAAGTTCTCAAAGAAGCCATTTGAAACCAAACATGGTAACGGATTTGATAATGACTTCAGCTTTGGGCATAAAAGTACTGCACAATACATAGTTACTGTACAGCAGCTCCCCAGGTAGGTGCTCATAAGGTCCCCCCACCCTCCCTCCCATCAGTATGCTGACGTTTGCCTTCTTCCATGTTCCCCTTTGGCTAACAGCATCCATGCAGGAAATTCCCACCAAGTAACCAGTATGTTGTGAGTTAACACCTTTCCAGCCCACAATAATGTGCATCTTTCTTGGCCTGCATTGTGTCTACAAGGATGAGAGCTATCTGAAAGGATTTAGGAAGCTGAGGGTCTCTGCCCATACCATTGACGGCTGGTTGCATGGTAGCCTTGTGATTATGTTAGGCATGCCAGCTCCCTCCTTCTCCCTGGACTAGCTCAATTGCCCTAATCTTTCAAGCACATAAGGAACAGCACAAGCTCTGGTGGGCAGAAACCTGGAAGCCAGTGAGCCACGAGTGTTGTCTTGCCCTTCCTTAGCCAAGCAGAAAGCCAGGAGACCTGAATGGCTCCATGTTTGCACAGCTGACAATTATGCAGTCTCTGCCAGATGTCGGTCTTGCCTGAAGCACCATCTGGCTTGCCAAACCCGATTTTGACTGTTTTCTGGATCCTACTTTTTCCTCTGCAGCAAGGTTTTTTGGTAGTGACTACAACAGAGTTCAGAAATTGTAGTCTCAATGGGGAAGTAGTAATAGAGAGCAGAGAGGGACAAAGTGTCTGTAGATGACAGTAGGTGAGACGGGGCATGGGTCAGCTTGCAAACCTCTCCTGTCCTTGCTGCTCAGCTATTCCCATCTTCAAATTAGAATTCACTTACAGCTCAGACTTGAGCATTTTTCCAGACTGATCTGACTCAGGGATGAGGACCGACGAATAAGGATGTGGCCAGAGAGTGCAAGATGTGGCTCTGGGAACACTCTGCCAAAATGACTGTAAATGCAGCCCTTCAGTGGTCACTGCGATATATAAATTGAGAAAAAGTGAAAAAGAGAAAGAATTAATTCATCGTACAGTGGAGCAGAAAACTCACATCTGTCCTTTATACAAGCCAGTACACTCCATTTATTAATGCTGTTCTCCACGCTGACGGGTCTAGGCAATTAACTTCCCCTGACTGGCTTCCCTTGTGTGAGTAAGGATAGACAGTATGTTTATCATGGGAACATACTGTTTTCTTTTTTAAAATTCTCAAGTAAATTGCATAATTTTCAGTATGTTAGAGACTGGAAGATAAATGCCTGGTCACTTGCAATAATGAAGGGATGAACAAAATCCTCTGAATTCTGGGGTTGAAACACCCCTTAAAATGTAAACAAGTGAAAGGCATTTCTGGATAAATCAAGATTTGGTTTCCTTAGCCAGCAAGTTAAGATCTACTTTCAAAACTCTGGGCACTTCTGTACCCCAGAAAAATGCATAAAAAAATTACCCCTTCACATATGCAAGCATTAAAAGCATCAGATTTTCTCGGACAGACAACCACGTGCAGCATGCATCTGAGATTAAAATCCACTACCCCTAAGGCACCTATTTGTAAAAAAGATATTTAGGTCATTTCAGTGCCCATTCTTTGTGTTTTGATGTGGAAAAATATGTAACACTAGTTTTTATGTAAAACCATGCCTTGAACTTGTTAACTCTCCTTCCTCCTTCCCTAAGTTTCTCAGTCATATCTTGCATCTGCTAGTCTAAGCTGAAAGGAAAAAAGGTTTCAAAATTAAGGACTGTCAAAACTTTCAAAGCAAACGTCTATACTCAATACACAGAAAACCGTGTGATTAAGATGCATTGTCACCTCCAGCACTTTAGAAAGATTTGGCCTGTTTACTCTGAGCCTCCTTACCCAAATTTTATTTACCACTTTGAACAGATGGCAAATCAACCTTCTGAGTGTAAGTCTCGCTAGGCTTTTTGAAAAGGATTTAAATTAATAAATAAAGGGATGGATAAAGTGCATCATCACGGAGAGGCTGTATGAGCAAATATAAAGCACAGAGCATGGCTAAGATTAAATGTAAAGAAGTGAAAGCTGCATCTGTCAGGAGCAAGGAAACAGCCAAGGTAAAACATTGTGTGCTCTTGCATGCAGAGGTTCGTACTCTGCCAGCTGTCCTGACACCGCGCAGTGCTTTACCCTGCAGGTTGTTGCTGGAAGCGGGAGTCAGAGGCTTGCCAGCAGCAGTAAGGTGGCAGGGCGCTTCTGCCAAGCTGGGGAAGCAGGGATGGCTCTGCAGGGCTGATCCGTGCAGGAACAGACAACTTGCAGCATTCTTGTCCAATCCTTTTGACTTTAATCAAATTTAGGTGGCCTTTCTTTCATCAAAAACTACTCTGGCACTTGCAATATCAAGCTCAGGAAATATGAATTCCAAATGCTATTTGAATGAGACTCAGATGAAATAGGTAATTTAGGATCAAAGTCAGGAGGAAGTGTTGCTCTAGAGGCTGAGAGCAGCAGCCCAAAGAGTAAGGTCAGGCAGATGGAAATGGCAATAACAGGAAAAGAATGGAGGCGATGGCAACAAAACAAACCAACCAACCAAACAAAAAAACCCAAACAAGTGGAGACTCATTAAAAAATTATTAGCCCAACAACTGAGAATGCCAGAATATAAAACATCAGGAAGAAATGATCTCTGAGGAAAATGTCATGAAGATGAAAATAAAACAGAGGAAAATTGACAGGAGGCAAGAACTGGTTAAACCAAATGCAGAATAGAAGGAGAAAACTCAAGCATGGAAATGACCACCTCTAGAAATAGAGAAAAATGCAATTAGTGGGAGAGAGCCAAAACTGGGTGTATATTTAAGCAGCTCATTAGTGATGGGTGGAAACGCCGGCAGTTCCTGGGACCAGAGAGCCCCTGCAGGGTCCAGGCACTGCAGTGCTCTCAGCCACAGCCCTCGCTGCACCCAGGAGATGCACCGACTCTGTGCATTTTCCAGGCAGCTCCTGCCGGCTGAGCTCTGTGAAATCTGGCCAGAGTTTAAAGCCATAGTGCTGTTGGCCATCCACTGGGGTGGATGTTTCCACTGGCAGAAATCTGCTGGCAATGAATCAAGCAGTCAGTGAATGAAAAATAAGTACAGCCAGACGTTTGATAACAAAAATATTGTCAGAGAAAATCTCCGGCTCTTTTAGGGCTGCCTGTTGTTGTGCTGAAGGTGTCTGTATGCTTCTGGAGCTGGGCAGAAAGCAGAAAACAAGTCACAGAAGTGTGAACACACCATGGATTTTGATCTGTTTTGACAAACTGCTTTTTTGGGAATATTTTCAATGATCCATGGGAAGTACTGGTGGAAAAAAAAGAACTGGACACTGTCAAATACAGGACACTTCTCTGAGCAAGGCAAGGGGTAAATACATATCTGTTCTGATTAACTCTGGAAGTGATGTGACTTGGGATTGTTCTCAGGTGGGTACCATTACCACAGGGTCAAGTATTAACACTCAGGCAGAAAGTTTCTGATGGATCCAGCTCTGGCAGTTTAAGAAACTGCTGCCTGCTGTTGCCTGCTCTGTCTCTCTGCCAAAGGTTGCTAGTATTAAGATGTCAAGCTACAAACTCCAGTGGCCAAGGTACAGGTTCACTTTAATCAAGCCTGATTGGTAATCCCCGGGGAAGTGTTGAGTTAAGCAGTGATTAAGATGGTCTTAAACCACCTCAGCTATTAGCTTCACTGCAAGCGAGGCAGTGCTTTCACACAGTTATTGACCCAGTGCGTATTTTAAATAATTTAAATCCATATAAAATGGAATCACACCAACAGATAATATTGAATAATCTTTGCATAGTCACCCTGAAAGAGACTCACATAAGGATCTCAGTATGCAAACTATACTCATAGGGCACTCACATAAATATATGTCAACCCTGTACAAATCTCTGCACAAACCCGGTAAAACCAAGAACGCAAATTTTTCACATCTGTACTGTCACTTAGTGGTTATGGGCTGTAGCAAAATTGGCAATTTGCAAAAATAATAACAAATGTTTCTCAGGTTCTTCCTGATTGAGGACAGGGAAAAATCTTTAAACTGAGAGAAAAATCTCCAGGATGTAAATGAATGAATGTTTCAAGGCTGGGCAAGTATCTTATCATAGAGAACCATCCTACTGGTAATCAAGATGATTTTGTAGTGCATCTGTTTTGCTCTTCATTCTTAAAGATTGGTCTTGAAAGAAAACTTTCCATCTTCTGGTTAATGTTGCTTTCCCTCCTTTGTTTTTTGTGTTTTCTTTCTTCTATTCATTTCACGCTTCTCTTTTTTTCCCCAATCAGTCCCTTTCTTCTCTCCAGTCATTTTTTCCCCTTCTGTTCTCCTTTCAGCAACCTCTCTTTCTTCTTTGTAGTGTCTCCCTTTTCATCACAAGAGAAGTCTGAAAGAAAAATAGTCAAGGAGTGTTTTCTCTGCCTCACCAGAGAAAAGTTGCTGACAAAGTGGCCCATCTCTCAAAGGGAATGGATTGGACTCCCGAGGTGCACGCACTGACTATAACAGCCCTGCTTTTCTTTCACCATTACATGCTGTTTCATTACATGCTTTTTGCAGGCAACCTTGGTGTTAAGATTCATCTTCCCCTTTCCTGCATATCTTCTATAACACCTTCCCTGACTCTTTGTATAGTCATATATAGAATGTCACCCCTTCAGACTGTGCCCCTATGTTACTCTTTGGATTTTCTTCCTGAGGGGGTGTGAGGGCCTCCTCCAGCTGGGAGCTTTCACCTCTGTTTTTTTATCTGGTGGTATAGATGCACAGAGAGGACAGCCAACAGGTAAATTGCCCAGTACAAGCACGGATGAATCCACAGATGGACTAGTTCATCTGAGTGTGCATTCTTTAAATAAAACTAAACAATTGTTACATTAGAGCAAATTGAAATAGGAATTCTGAAAGATTCTGAAAGACTCTGAAAGACTCAGAAGATTCAGAAGATTCTTCAGTCCCAGTTCAATGGGACTCAAGAGGAAGAGAAACATGTTCACTAAGTCTTAGAGAATAAATGACAACAGGCTCCCTTGTACTTGTCCACACAAATGTATCTGAACAAGAGAAAGAAGTTTTGGTAAAGACCCAAAATTGGTTCAACAATTACAGAACACTGTTTGCAAGATTCCCTGAGTTAAACAACCTCTAAGGGTTTATTTTGCATTATTTCCTTTTGTCTAAAATTTTTAAATTTTTCTTTGTATTAATAGCAACTGGAGGGAAAAACAAAACATTGCTATGACAAAAGTACATCAGTTTAAAGACCTCTAGTTGGTTTGGTTTTTTTTTTTTCCTTTTCTGGCTTTAAATATTTCAGCATTAATTCAAAGTGTATGCAGTAGTGTAGCTGCCTGTGCAGCTACAAGGTCCTGCAATCACAGGACTGTGAAACACAGATCAATATCACGGAGGGGCTATAATCAACATGCAGATTAATGAACAGGATCATATTCACTAGGGAACAGTAGAACAAAGACTAGTTGTGCAATTTAATTGCTGAGTTGCTACTAAATCTCAGCTTTCTGTCAATCTTTTTCCATTATAACTATTGATGCATAGGAGACATCGGGAAGAAAACAATAACATAGTAATTCAGAACTGCTGGGGTTTGAGAGAATTGGGGACTTTCACGAAAAAAGGTCAGGATTCTTTTGTTCCTCTGAGCCTGTGAAAAGATCCAAGAGATTATTCCCGATTCTTTCTTTGAGTAGGATCTTTTGGTAATCCTTTTGCTCAGTAATACTAGTAAAGCAAGTTAATAGCTAAGCAAAACCTTCCTGCAACAATTTAAACTTGATCTGTTTCAATGTGTTTTTAAAAGAAAGTTCAAACTTCTCATTAATTCAATTAAGTGAAGTACTATAGAAAATTAGTGGTGGAAATGACCTCTAGGTATGTATTATTTAGCTTAGGTACCAGTAATGAAAGCTTGTTAGCTCCATCAGACTGCCTTTTTAATGCTTTCTTTGGAGCTTTTTATAGACATGTCGTTCAGCAGTTCCTGAAGAGGCTGTTCTTCACTTTCATAGACTCCACTTGTGGGACACTTTCTCACAACACTCATCCTTAAATTTCCTGCTGCTGCATATAGTTTCGACTCTTCCCCACCCTTATTCGTATAGTTTAGTTTTTTGAATCGTATTCCTTAGTAGTTATGCCCATTCATGTCGATACCTTATTAAGAACTCTCCCTCTTTTTTTTCCTCTGTTTTTTTTTTTTTTTTTGACAAAGCTGAGTACCTTGCTTTCTCCTATTGACATTACAGCACTGTTAGCTAATTCCTTTCCATCCCCGTACCATTTTTTTTTCTCTTCAGCTAATCCCTGTAGAAGCATGATTGTTAATTACACCTCTCTAAATTCTTCCCTAGCATGAGGAGGAAAGCTAAAACACCAGGACATGATCTCTCATCTTACTCAACAGAAAGTTGAACTGACTTTCTGATGGCCATTATTACTATTACAAACTCATCTCCAGTGGCTGTTTACACAGCACTTTCTCAGCTGTCAAATAGTTTATTCTTTTCTTATTATTTTTTTAACTCATTGATTTCCAATCCTCTTTTGTGTTCACGGTCAGTATTTTTATTAATCATTACCAGACAAAAACACAGATACTTGCTGGCCCAATTTAACTGCATTTTGGCACCTGTGAGGCAGCTGCATATGAGAAGTATATTCAGATTGACTGCGATCTTACTATTTTCCTAGTCATTGTTCCATAATTTCTTTATGACCCAACATCTGAAAACCACATGTGGACTTCTGCTATCTCATCTTGTCTGCTCTGTTCTTTCAACTTCATAGAGAGCTGATCAAACACACACAGCTTTTGCTTCATTGTTCATTATATCATGTTGTAAAGCACTCCCATCTCATTATTCTAAAATTTATGTTGAAAGTACGGGTCAAAATAAAACTTTAACTGAATCTTTAAAAAAAGTAGTTTGCCATCCTTCCTTCTTTTCTGTTGGGTGTCTTAAGTCCTATTTACAGTTGGTGTAAGAGGACACTTCTCCCTCCTCCCATAGGGATTCTAACTGGCTTTCTTCCCTGCATCAATAAATGGACATTTATCAATATCCCTATTTCTTTGCTAACAGGCTGAAGATTATCCTTGAAGGATTGTCTGAGAAGAGCCAGCTTTTAGTTTCCCTTTCAAGGTCACTGAGGTCACCTGAAACTCTCTCCTACCTCTATCCGGTCAGAGGTTTGCATACAACCAGCAGAAATTCCCCAGCACTCTTCAGATCATTCTTTGACCTTCTTGTCACTACTCCTGTCCTGGCACCCGCAAGGCAACAAGCCGTCCCGCTCTCACTAACTGGGTCACAGATGGCCCAAGACACATTCTTCACTTACTCACTGAAGGAACATCCATGAGATAAATTAGAACAGATGTACGGCAACTTTTTCTTTTGGCATTTACACCACTCTCTGGTCTAATTAATCCTGACATTGTGACCGTCATAATATGAACTGCATCAAAGGAACGAAATAGCAGATTGTCCTCTCCGTGGCAAATATGCTTATTTTCCCTTCCAGCGAGATATGATTTTTCCCTTTCTGTGAGACAAGCCCTTATATTCTCCTGCTATTTCTAAACTTATAACGAGACAAAACATCATGAAGCCCTTACACTGAGCTTTGTTTAAGTCCCCATGAAGGGAGAAGAGATGCATTTAAGAAAAATCAAGTCTGCTTTCACACATCTCTTCTGATACAGAACTCCATATCAGAATTCTCATTTGTTTTTCTGGTAATAAGGTACCGTGCTAAGAATTTTGTGTACTTGTTAATAATATATGTGGCAGTTATACATATTTTATACTAAAGGCTATCTTAAAAGCTACATCTTTATAGGTAATAACCAGCTCAGAAAAACTCTTGAATTATTTATACTTATTTGGAACAACAAAATCAACTATCTTTTTATAAGGTCAGTTACCAAACAAGAGCCATTAATAATATAGTTACATATACTGGGAGTAAGATGGTTTAATATTTATTTTTTAATCACATGGGAAAGACAGTTTGCTGCAATATAACTAAGCAAGACTTGTCTATAAAGCGTTCTAATGTGACTTCATAGGTTAATAGAAAGTTCACCAGAAGGAAAATATCTGAGAATGCTTTCACATACAAAGGGGAAAGGGAAAAAACAGTCAGTTTTCCAAAAAATCATCTCTTTTTTGTGAAAACTTTAAAAATAACGAGTACTGACAAAAATGTTGTTTTAACAAATCTGTCACAAATCTAGCCTAGTAGTGAAAATCACATGGGCAGAAGTCTTGTTGAAATGGACAATACCAAGTGTAATAGCTCTGATTCTTCACTGCGTTAGATATTTTGCCATTGCCTGTAAAGGCAGTGTAAAATTCTATCAGTAGTTTATGGCATTTTCACACAGTCTGTGCTAAGTATTCTTCATTCATATTGTCCCACAAGAAGAGAGAATCTTCCTGGGTGGTCCCTTCTGATTGGTCTGATGTCCCCAGCCTTCAGGCCACTTGCAGGATCAAAGTCTCCAGGGTCTTTGATTTCGGTCATAGCTGGAATGAACAGTACATGTTGCATCACTGGAAAAGTTCCCATCCATGTACATGAGATACTACCTGTTCTCAAACAGTTTTGTTTGCATTTCTGCACTGTTTTTCCAGTGCACGAGTGCACATACTAGGCTGAAGGTGCACTTAGATACCTAATACTGTATTTCTTTCGTAACCACTTGGTTTGTATCATGTCAAACTGATAGCAAGAAACAACTGCTTCTGCTGTTGTCCTTCAATTGTTACTGTAAAAAAAAAAAACTAACAAAAAAAAACCAAACCAAAACAAAACAAAAAACCAGAGAGGAATATGCACATAGATGAATCCTCAGTGTTCTTTCCTTTTGTGTTTGATTTTGTTCTTATCTGGTGTGGGTGCAACCTTTTAACAAGAGACAGGTATTAATGGAACTACTGTTGCAGAGAAGTCAGTAGTCTGTGAAGCAAACTGCTGCCTCCCAATCAGAGGAGGAAGAAAGCCTCAAACGCTCTGGTCTTTTGTCTGCAATCTTGCCACAAATCTGGGTGGAAATAGATTGTTGCTGTCATTCATATAAGAGCTGTGACAAAACTTTGAGACAGGACTTCGATTACGCCATAAGGGAAAGCTGGACCAAATCTAAACCTTACTAATGCTCATCAGATCTTTCCAATCAGCCTCTGCTGAGAGCTGCACAACAGTTTCTGTTCTCTTTTTAGTCAATAATTTAAAGCTTCACTAACAATATTCTGGCTGTTTCTAGTGACTGTGGAAATACTATCAGAAGGTTTTGTTGCACATCTGTAAGAACCAAGGAGAAGAGAAGATAGGAGAGGAGAGGAGAGGAGAGGAGAGGAGAGGAGAGGAGAGGAGAGGAGAGGAGAGGAGAGGAGAGGAGAGGAGAGGAGAGGAGAGGAGAGGAGAGGAGAGGAGAGGAGAGGAGAGGAGAGGAGAGGAGAGGAGGGGAGGGGAGAGGAGAGGAGGGGAGGGGAGAGGAGAGGAGGGGAGGGGAGGGGAGGGGAGGGGAGGGGAGGGGAGGGGAGGGAGGGGAGGGGAGGGGAGGGGAGGGGAGGGGAGGGGAGGGGAGGGGAGGGGAGGGGAGGGGAGGGGAGGGGAGGGGAGGGGAGGGGAGGGGAGGGGAGGGGAGGGGAGGGGAGGGGAGGGGAGGGGAGGGGAGGGGAGGGAAGGGCAAGGGAAGGGAAGGGAAGGGAAGGGAAGGGAAGGGAAGGGAAGGGAAGGGAAGGGAAGGGAAGGGAAGGGAAGGGAAGGGAAGGGAAGGGAAGGGAAGGGAAGGGGAAGGGAAAGGGAAGGGAAGGGAAGGGAAGGGAAGGAAGGGAAGGGAAGGGAAGATCAGCTGATGATTTTGAAAATTTATTGTGGTGAACTAAGCCAGTTAATTTGGACAAGTTTCTGGAAAAATACATAACTAACTAGGGCTTTTAATTCTCATAGTTTCTTATTTGTGTAGTTCTTTTTAAATTTTAATTGCAATCTCCATTGTGTATTGTTAAAATAATGCCCTTTAGAGCCTAACTGGCTAACTGTATAGACTATACCATGTGTTCAGACAACTCTCCCATTGGATGGGGTAACTTTTGCTAGGGGTCACTACCAGTGCCCTGGACGAGCAAAATGCAAGAATTCACATTTGTAATTTTCCCTTTTCTTCTTTGCTTTTTCTGCTGTTCTCTATTTCAAACCCTCCTGATACATCAAATGAATATTCTGTTGTCTTCACTTTACATTTCAGGATGAGAGGAAAACTTAGAACTAGTATTTGGCAGCCTATTGTTTTGTAAGAGAAGCTTGTTAAAATAGTACGTTGGCAAAGGAAAAAGACCAGATATTGATGCTAAATAGTGTCTACTTCAAATCAGAAAACACGTTAGGCTTTGAAATGTCTATTTTTCATAGCAGCACAGAATTTTTCTCCAGTATTGTACAGTTTATATAGCATTGTTCCCTAGGTGTTAGTCAGTGAGTGACCCATTAAACTGTAAGTGAACGGTGCTGAAAGATAAACAAAGTGGGCGGTAAAGAAAACATCGGTCTCACAACTTAGCAGGTATGAAACCTCTTGGCTATTGCTAAAAGGGAGTGTTTGGAATGAAGACTATTGGCCACTTAAGACATTTTGTATCAATTCACCTTAACCAAGAAATAGTTTTGTACAGTTCATTCTAATAACAATGAGTAAGGGACCTCTATAAAGTCTAGGAATATGGTGATGCTGAATTCACTCTGAGAATATTGTGAGCTTGTTTGATAGATCTAAGTAATTGCTCACTTCTAATAGAACTTTATAAGGTCTTTAACTTAGCACTGCATGATATTCTGATTAAAAACGGTCACTTTGCATTGTCACTCAAGCACATATTAAATAGATTAAATAACTAACTAGCAAATCCCCAAAAGGAACTGTCAAAGGGATTGATGGAATGAAGGCTTTTCAAGGGGTACTGATGGTATTCAGATGAGTCTGGATGCTGTTCAGTATTATCTTCAATGATCTTAAAACATATTTATGATCAGAGTTGATACAATGCATTGATGAGACACGTTATAGACAGATGATGATGATTAAATGCCTTCTCAGGGCAGTTTGGCTTTCCTAGTAAATCTGGCTTATTCATGTGGGATTCAGTGTAGCCAAATACTGAGCCAAAAATCTCACAACTGTGAATGCAGAGCATCTGCACAGATCAGGAGACTGCCTCATGGAAAGCTGTGTCTCAGAAACAATGGAGGTATTCCAGGGGAGAACTAATTTGACATGAAATTTCGGGTGATGCAGTGCAAAACTGCAGGATAAATCAAGATGTGTAAAGTGAGAAGCAGCAGTGTGGTTTGTAACTTCCTCTATAGGGTTCTTGGCCCATGTACAAGATACAGGCACCACTGCATTACCGAAAATGCTTGTCTAGCTGTCAGTTAACCTGGAATGTGAAGTGCTGTCTCTCACAGCGGGTTTTATGAAGGCATACAGTCAAACCCACATCTGCAAATCCTGGTAAAAACCTGAAATTGGACATCCCTTGTCTCATCATCTGCAAGGCCTTATATGGTAGGGATCAGACCTTGCATAAGTGACAGAGATGAGACTGCAGTTAGCAGCCTATTTAAGTAGCTGGACTGTTCATCTGTGCAACAGGAGACCTGTTTGAAAGCTGAGACCAAGTCCCTCACTTCCAAGGACAAGGTCTCCTTTGCAATTATCTTGGATGACATTATTGGAGTTGCATGAAATATTTAAATACAGTTTTTGCCTGAGAGAGGAGAGGAAAAGGGTGAATCTGCCTTTAAATCTTATGGGCTAGGACAGTTGGTTGGGATGCAAGCACCAGGTGCAGATTCTTGCTCTAAATCATGAGCAACAGAGATTTGGAAATATGTCCATCACCTTCCAGGTGAGTGGCTTATCATTGACCTATTGGTTTATATGAAGTAGCTTTTTGTTCCTTTGCGACTCTGTTTGTAGTTAAATCATGAGCACAAGAATATAGTGAGCCTTCTTTGCCACACATTTCCTGTTCAGATGCTGCCTATTTCCAGGTGGATCATATTCAGTGTGTATACACTGCATTTAGGGAAAGCAGTGAGGGCAGCACATGAGCCGTATCTTAACCGCAGTCTTGGAGTGTGCATAACTAACAAACAGAGCAGTTGCAGCATTCAAGCTATGCCTATTGTCCCATTTTTACTGGCCCCTCCATGAGAAGCATAGATCATACCTTTTTTAATGACATAATGACTCTACAATTGTGATGCTTCTTTGTTCCGTTCCTCCATGCTTTGATATTTTCTTCTGTGTAGGTGTGAGACTGTCCAGGAGAAAAACTCTTATATGAATAAAAAACCTAACTTGACATGAACTTAAGTGAAATAACGATAAATTTAGGTGGTGCATTTCTTCCCTTCTTATTTTGCTCCAGAATCTGATAATCATCATTTTTAGCTATTAGTTCTAGCTAGTAGTAGAAATGACATCTTGTGTTCTTATGGATTTATGTTTCAAATTCAGATTCTTCAGTGTCTAGTAGCATGTTAGCTATAATGGAATCTTTTCCTTGTAGTTAGAGTGTGTACAACAGCTTCCAGTAGGGATACTTTGGTGTCTAATGGGAGCTGAGTGCGTGTCTTTCCCTTGTTGGGGAGAATCTACACAGTCTTTCACCTCTGGCAGCTTGCAGAGACTTGGAAATTTCTGAAACAGTACTTCGAAGTTAATAAATCTACTTCTGCGGCAAACATGGCCACAATTTATCAAGAGGGTCAAGCAGGAGCAGGTAGAGACAGAGAGATAGACAACACAAACACAATAAAATTCCTGTGTTTTGGAAGCTAAATGAAAAAAGGAATAACTGCTGAGTTTTTAAATGTTAATTTGTTTAGCTTCAGCCCTGAAACATTGTTTTTTGATGTCTTTTTTTCTGCAGATTATAAAGGTGTTTGGAACTTATTTTCTTCCTGTCAAGGCAGTTCCATGCTATAATCAAGTTCCAGCTCCTGTTTCTTTTGACAGACTCAACAAATTGTATGCTCTAAATCTGCCAGTGCAAGATATTTTTATTCCAGACCTGAGATCAACATTATAGTTTTTTCCTAAATGTTTTAGTTAAATCTTTTAGTATCCTTTACAGAAAACACTTACTAGCCATGTATGCACTATTTTAATACCAGCCTTCTCTTGTTTTGTAGGTTTATGTTCAGCTTTGACCAGGAATAAGGTATGTTTAAAAAAAAAAAGGGAAAAGAAAGCTGAATATTTAATAGCTTCTGAAGAATTTTTCAGGCTTCTAGCATAGCCATAGCTCTGGGAAATAAGTCACAAGTGCTGGTTTCAGCAGCCACTGGAGGTTTCAAGAGCCTAATTCCTCATAGAGTACTGTATTTGTTGTAAATTTTTTTAAATGGACAAAATGTAATTATTTAATGGACGATTAAAAAAATTGCATGTGGAAAAGTGGAATAAGTGCTCTGCTCCCCACTTGATAAAACAGCAACCCAAGCCTCTTACTATATTAAATGAAAAAATGACAAATCTGAGCTTTAGAGGTGGAGCAACATGTTGCAAGTTCATTACGTGACTGTGACATGCCAATGCCTTCCAGCTGCTGCATGACCCTGTTTTATATTTTTTTTTTTTGCACAAATACTTTTCTGAGTCCTAGAAATGCTGCACCACATCTTTCAGATGTCTTTCATAATGCCCCAGAAGGATGTCCTCATTACACTATAGTTCATGTCTTGTTAATTTGTGCATTTTATTGCTGTTTATAATCACTTTACCTGCATCTGGGGATTAACTCTATAGCTTTCCCCATCAGTTCTTTTGCTTGTTGTAGGTTTTTTTATTGCAGCACATCAGATTTCAACCTTATTTTAGATTTGTCTTTTTTCCGCTTATTGATGAGTGACTACTCCATTACGTAAGCTTAGTCTAAGTTGGCTGTTTGAGCAGCTTTCACGATCAGCTGACCTCCAACTCTCCGTTCAAACCTGTGATTCTCTGTAGAAGAAAACAAAGTCAAACCCGAAAAACCCTGGAAAATAATTTGCTAGAAAATGTATCTTAAAAAACTATTTCTGACAGAAAAGCAAGGGATGGCGTAAGGTTTTTTCTTTTGTGATTCTGGGTCTCAGCTGTAATTTGGGGATTTGTTTTACCTTCTATAGAGAAGTCCAGTTGTAGCTACATGAGGTAAAGGAAGCAAGGACTCTCCCTGCTGTAAAACATTCAGTGTCTCTTTAGTGCATGAGAATATCAGAGTAAGCTGGTGGGCACATCCTCTATAAAGCCTTTGAAGCACAGCAGCCCAGGGCATTGAGCTTCTGAATTGTGAAGAGAAATGTTTTCAGTCTTCTCATAGCCAAGCCCTGACCCTTTCTCAAAGGAGAAAGAAAAAAATTTAAATAGAAAATTAATTTCTTCCATAAGAATCTACTGGTTTTGTTGAAAACACTGAAAATCTCAACATTTATTTAGTACTATTTTTATTATTTAATCATATATTTATTGAGGTAACCAAATAAATATTGTGGATCCTATTCTCAACCAAGGTGAATCTGTGTTGTTCTTGTTGCTTCAGCAGACTCAGTTTGATTTACATCTGAGCAGTATCTGAGAAACTGGAAAGAGAGCACTCTTCCTTTCCTCCAAAAAGCGTGTTTATGTAGTTGTGAATCATGATTTTTTACAGAAGGAAATGACACACTCTAATAATTGTGATAACTCTGATACCAGGGCTGGTCTTTAGTGCAGCGTCATGTGTCTCTTCTTAGTTACTTACACTGACATTGACTTTCATGGTTCTGATTTAAGGCAGTGCTTTCATTAGCAATTCTTTAATTTGATCCTTGGCTAGAATATATGGAATTAAAAAAATGTAAATAGGATTTAAGTAAGTAAATAAGTAGGAATGTAAGCAAGAAGATTTATTTTAGAGCCATCTGATTTATTTATTCACACACAATCATTATGTATTTATTGCATTTATGGTTTCCTTTCTTTGAATGTCTCACACACTGAGCTTGAGAGATACTTTCTGATACTTTATTGTACAAACCAGTACAAGTGATAATTTATCTCACAAGGGAAAATTATTTCCTCCTTTAAAAGTATTTCTGGGAAGCATAGGAGTAGTGTATCAGCTCATCTGAGGAAAAAGGACTGCTGCTGTTGTGACACTGTGTTTATCACACCCAAGATAGTCTCACATGTCTTCTGACAGGGGGAAGACAACAAAAGTTGTATTTCCTAGAAGCTGATTCAGAGCCTTGGTGTTTTTCAAAAAATATTTAAACACCAAATAATATTTTAATAGAATTTGAATAACAAATTCCAGCATAGGTATTTCTGGACATGGAAGGAGGGATGTTTTGAAGTATTAAATAGTCTGGGCCCTTCTGCAGGGCCTTATGGAGACTGGTTTCAGTAATCAAACCTTGCTTGAAGCAGTTGATATCTGGCCCTATGTGTTTACAAATATTCAGCCAAGGAGCATTCTGTACTAAACCTGACTGCTTTAGCCTGGACTTTGGGAACTCACTGACACTTAGGAGGATTTTGAGAACATTTTGAAAAATATGTCTAGTCGAATACCAGAGACTTCTTAATGATCTGCGTGACACTTGTATCACATTTTGCAATGAAGTAAAGTCAACGCATTTGGTTATGAATATATCTCAGAATCTACATTTCCATTATTCATTTCCATTAGACCTTGAAATATTTCTCTCTGAAAGGAAACAAAGAAAACTAAGGGAAAATCTAATTCCTTATAATATGAAGGCAGACTAAATAGTGAAACTATTAGTCAAGGGGGGAAGAGGAAAATATTCCATTGTTATTGTGTTTTAAGTTGCATTCTCAGTTGCCTTTTGCAGTATTTTTTTCTTTGATTTCCATTCACTTTCTAACTGAAATTCCCAAAGGCCAAGTCTGGTGCAAAGGCCAGCAATGCAATAGCAGGCATCATCGATAGTAACTTTAATAAGAATGAAACATTTCTTCTGGATTGTTCTCTTTAATCACCTGTTCTTGGCTTTATATTCTAGGGGCTTTTTGTAATGACTGCTTTCTTTTCAGCATATTTTTCCTATTGTGATGGTGCCATGTATTATAATGCTTTATAGAGACTGAATTGCAATTAAGTTAGGAATACATTTCAGGTTAAGGACTTGAAGGCCACTTTTACACCAGAAGAAACTCTTAGAGTGATTGTGATTGTCTCAGGCATTTTATATATTACAACAGGTTTGTTGATGTAGCAAAGCTTGTGCAATTCTAGTAGCCAATGCTTTTTCTGTAGAGACGGCCTCTGCCAGGGAAAGGAAGTGTTGTGCTATAAATTATAGCATTTACTCCAATAAAATAAACTATACTTGCAAAAGTATTTTTTTCCCTTTCAAACACCACTGTATAAAGCACTGGATCAGTGCTTTAATAATCCTCAGCAAGTTATTGTGCCGGCACAGAATGACTATTGGTGCACTAGAGCTGGCTGAGAATTAAATATACTGCCCATAGAAACCTAAGCTCCTAAGAGCATGGACTGCTTTTACTGACACTTTTGGTAAGCAAGATTTCTCTTCTGTGGCTGAGACTTCCATGCTAGGTAAACTGTTTTTGCATGGGCTGATGATAACAAACTCAACCGTGATGCGTGAAAGCAGGCATTACTATTCTGGGATGATATAACCAACCCCAGTGTCTCAGCTTAGACTTTTTCCCATCCTGAGTGAATGTACTTTTTTTTACCTGTTCTAAGGTCCATAAATCTCAATGTTTTGTGGCAACTATGGACACTGTAATTGTGAAGTGAAACAGAAAACTACTGAAATCATAAAAGACTTTGCAGTGTGAAAGTACTCTTTCCAGTCACCTCTACTGGCTGCTAATATTTTTTTGTATTGCTTCACTCCATATAAACAATGTGAAAAGGAACAGGGGAGCATTTCAGTATCTCCATGTGTCCCATCATCTCATAAAGCTGTTAAATACAGATCTCTTTTCTTTTTCCCCCACGGTTGTACAATTCCTACAGAGCTGAGTTTGGGAATGCTTTTGTCCCATGGTGCAGCAGGAGACGAAGAAGATTTCTTTAAATCTCTTTGGGCCAAATGAGATGGTAGCAATTTGAAATATTAGCATACAAAGAAAGCTAGAACAGAAAAAAAAAGTAACGCTGCTGCGTTTAGAAAAAAACAACAGAGCTTTCTGCTAGCTGTTGTGTAAGCTGTTGAAACAGTAGTTGCAACAATATTTATTATTAAAGTTCATACATTGCTCTGTGAAGAAATTTCTGTAAGTGCAATACAAAGAAAATATAGTTTAATTCATTGAACTATGCAGTCCACCTCACCTTTGGAAAAAAAAAATTAGCATTCTTTCCTTGGCTGATTCACCGTGTTGCATATTCAGAACACATACTCAACTCATCAGTTATTTCCAGGTAATTATTGGTTACCACACATCCACATTCCAGTGGTCACAGAAGAGAAAATGGGTTTCCTTTACACCATTTCCCTTCATTACATGACTTTGATACCACTCTAATTTTTGTTCTTTTTATGATCTTTTTGACAGGAGAGATTTTGTCTTATGCAAAATGTTCAGTGTGAGCTAGCTTGAACCAAGTTTAAATAAAGACTGTTGCATTTTTTGCAGTGTTTGCTCAGCTCTAGTTTCTGCTCTTTGATGGAACTCAAGGCAGAGAGCAGAAAATCCCCCTATTTTGATCATTTCATTTGAATTGCTGTTAACTTGCAACTCTTCTTTTTACTTTGTCAGCCACTTTTGAACAACAGACCAGATTCTCTATCAAGGCACAGGATGTTTATAGCTTCATACTGCACAGAACCTTATTAACCAAATCTCTACTCTAATTGGTCAACCATGAGTTATCTGTACTGATGTGGCTTCTAGTGCCGCTATTTACAGGCCCAACAAATGAAGAGAATAATTAAAATCCTTGCATCAGATAATGTGAAGACCAAGTTATTACAGACATATAAAGTGGTGATTTTATTAATGAAGTCATGACAACAAGGTCATAGTAAAACTTTCCTACATAAATTAGTACATTCAGGGGTGGGAATTATCACAGTAGTATGTTAGTGTATTGATTAATATATTGATGTAATATGTGTTATGTATATAACACGCTATAGAATAATCACAGATAATAATCTGACTTTCATAATTATATTCTGATTAAACTCTTCTGTTATCCATTCTTCCTCTACACTTTTTCCTTGTGTTTTAATTTTGTCCATTTACACTGTAGGAATAATTCAGGTGTCTCATAAATAGTCCTGTTCTGAAGTGATTTCTGCAGATACAGAAGCTTTGAAGTTCTGACTTAAATTATACATATACCTATCAATATTTCTTGAGAGATACTGCTCTGAAAACTTTCAAGTTACAAACATCAAAGTTTTCATACATGCTAAAACGCTGCCACATCAACGAATGAGTGTTGGAAATTATTAGTCCAGGCAATTTCTCTTTTTGTATAATAATTATCAAGGAACTTCAGAAGACTTCCTTATTTTCTTCCTTGGGTCTTATCAGAATTGGCAAGTGAGAAAGGATGGTGAACTTCGTTCCTGAGGAAGCTCCACAGCAGACTTGGAGGTTCAGAAGGAGAAATATTTCCCTGAGGTTTGAAAACTGTATCAGAATTTGTCCTTCAGAAGCCACAGATGTGTCAGAAGTAAGTGCAAGAAATCATGAACAACTAAATTGACATGTTTTCAGATTTCAGGAGCCTTAATAATGGTGGGGTTTCATGTTTGAGACTACATCAGGTGGGAAGAGGCTGTCGTGGTCTTAGTTTCAGATATTTTTCACGGTTTCCACTCATATCCAAATAGAATTCCTACATGATTTTTAATATGTATTAGCTTCATGGAGAGAAGGTTCACAGGCCTTGGTTCTGCCTCTTTTTCTAGGGCCCAGTTTAAGCCAATAACTTCAGCAAATGTGAAGGGAGATAATGTACTCTCCATGGTGCTACCTTCAGGGGAACAAAGTCTGAAAGAAATGGAAGTCTGATCATAGTAGAGATCTGATTCAGCTTCTCACATAGACAACAGAGTTATGCTCAGGTGCCTATTTAAAGGTCTACTCTACAGACACTGCTGTTAAACTAAACAGACCAACACTTGTCCTGTCGATCGCTGGCAGCACTGACATCACCATGGATCCCGTTGCCTCTGTATCTTCACTGCATCTTCTACAGGTTTTAACATCTATCCGCCTGCCAAACTACTGACTCTAGATTTCTGCTAGGATCTGATCCTACTCCAAAGCTTGCTCAAGTGGGCCTTCACTGCTGCCAGGAGAGTGCAGTGTAGTTGCCATTCATTCAACTTTATTTTGTAGAACTGTTTTGCATCGGTCTTCTTCCCTGCAGCTGTAGATGAAGATAACTCTTTTGAATCCTCATTCTGAGAGGTATTACTAAGTTGAAGTGTTTCTTAAACAGATGCTTTGTCTAATCTGAGCAGTTCATTTTGGTGGAGCCACTGAAATACATTCTGCTTACTGGTGACATCTGTGAACTACTTTATCTGAGCTGAAAAACATGACCTCAATCTGAAGTTCTTATACCATGCTCTTTTTCTTCCATTTTACTAGAGTTTAAAGAATTCCATAGCTTTGTTATGGTAATAAGCGTATCTGAAATGATTCTGAAAACTTTGGAGTATAAATATGTATTAATATTATTTCTGTTGTTTTTTCTGTGTTATTAATTATTAATAAGATTTCATTGAAGCTCATAGCTGTAAAATAAAAGGCAAGTTGACAGAAGTAATTGTTAGTTTTGGTAGTATCTCATTATGTCTGAAGATGTTATTATTAAGTTTTGCTGTTGGCTACAGGCTATTGTATGTACCAAAGGAGAGGAAGATAGCGTGATCTTTTAATGATAGCTAAAACACATTTTTTACACCCTTCTTGTTTAATATCTTTTACTAGCTCTTCGTTATTCACATTACTCTGTAATATTAATTTTCCAGGAGACACACATCTAGTCATCAAAGCTCTTCTTTAAAATTAAGTCCAGGAGCAAAAGTTTGGTGAAATTTAGGTACAAGCTGATGAGTTATTATTTGCTTAAGCATGGAAAAAAATTTAAAAGTTTTTTTTGTGATTCAAGAACAAAAGGCCATGAAAAAAAAAATACAGGAAAACAATCTGAACAATCAACCACCCAGTGCAGACTTCTAAATTCTACGCTAGAGATGAATACAGTAGTAAGGAGCAGTGCATATAAATTACGAAATGTCTAATGTTTGCTATTATATTTTTTTGGACTGCAAGAGAATAATCACTAGCTTGTAAATACCAATTACAAGGCAGAATGAACACATTGAAAAGGCATTGATTTTTTATTTTCTATTATTTGGTTCATGACCAATAAACTATTTCATATGTAAAATCTATCACAAAGAGCCGTGCAATAGAAACATACAATCCATGTGTGACTAAAGGTGTGTAAATGCATAATTTAAATTCCTAATAAATAAATCCTTTCTAATTTATAACTGTAAGAAGATAACAAATTTGCAATTTAATGTATATAGGCATAAGTAATTGCATGTAATTGCAAAATTGTATTTTCTTTCAACGCTTTTACTGCAGTATCTGCATTTTCCCTCAAACTTCACTCTTCATATATTCTCATTTCCTTTTCATTTAGATTTCTGTATATAGTTTCTTTTGTATTTTAAATTCTATTGGTCATCAACAAAAGAAATCAGTGTTTTATCTAGCCTGTTCTGTATGAGATTTTTGAAAGTATTTCCTGTATTTCTGCTGCCAAAAGAAAAGAAAAAACCCAAACTGCAGAATACTTTGTAAATATCATGTGACACAATGAGCTGCCTCTGTCTGGCTGCAATAAATGGATAGAACATTAATCTTTTTTCCCAGGATGTTTAGAAAATGTTTGTCTCTGGGATATATAAATCGAGGTGAAATCAAGGTACAGTACAGAAAATTGTTTAGGAGCTGATATGTTGAGGGATTGTTTGTTCTTTGGATAGAAAATAGTGTTTTCTGACAAAATTAAACATTTCACATGACAGTGTTTCCCTTCTTTATATAGTATGATCATTTCACCAAACAAGAAAACAAACAAAATGTTAAGTCAGAGGCTCACTTCATGGCTCTCCCTTCTACATGGAGAAGGAAGAAAAAGGTGTATTTTGGAAGCTGTTGCCCAGATGACCTGAGAGCTCAAAAATGTGGGTGTCGTATGAGGTTACAACATGTGCTTTTGTGGTCAAGGCCAATGGTATCCTGGGGTGCATTAAGAAGAGTATGGCCAGCAGGTTGAGGGAAGTTCTTCCTCTCTACTCTGCTCTAGTGAGGCCACATCTGGAGTGCTGTGTCCAGTTATGGGCTTCTCAGTTCAAAAGAGACAAGGAACTACTGGGGAGAGTCCAATGGAGGGCTACAAATGACTAGAGGATTGGAGCATCTCTCTTATGAGGAAAGGGAGGGTGTCAAGAGGATGGGCCCTGTGTCTTGTCAGTGGTGTCCAGTGACAGGACAAGGGTTAATGGGCACAAACTAGAACACAGGAGGTTCCACCTGAACATAAGGAAAAAATTCTTTACTTTGAGGGTGACAGAGCTCTGGAACAGGCTGCTCAGAAAAGTTATGGAGTCTTCTTTGGAGCTATTCAAAACCCTCCTGGGTGACATCCTGTGTATCCTGCTGTAGGTGAACCTGCTTTAACAGGGATGTTGCGGTAGGGGATCACCAGAGGTCCCTTCCCACTCCTAGCAGTCTGTGATTCTGTGATACAACAACATTTTGCACCTGAATATTATTTTTTATATTTTACCAAGAGGTAAAATCCACCCACAATCTCAATAAGTATGCAAAAAGTATTTCCTGTGTTTACCATTTTTTTTCTGCAGAGGGTAGCCTGACTCCTGGTTGTCTTTATCTACAGTAATTTTGCTTTTAAAAAATCTGGTAGAGAAGTTGAAACCTGATTCAGGAAATGCAAGTTCCAGTCACAGGATCAGCATAATAATTAGCAAAAGGTTTCTGAAAATAAGGGTTTCTGGTGTGAACTTCATGGTTAGCTCTCCACACTCAGTCTCATTGTGTCCATTGCCAAGGTTCAAAAGGGTGACAATTTTATGAAGTATTTCTATTCTGGTTTGAAGAATCAGTGTGACTTACTCCCTGGTGGAAGGATAAGAACAACTTCCAGGTTTTAAAGGGAAGCTAACCACTTCAAAATCTTGATAAGGATGGAAAGCCTGCCAGAACATGAAGATATCACTGCTTTGTAAACCAGTGTCTTGGTTTGGAACCAGCTGGCAACCAAGCACCACACAGTTGCTATCTCACTCTAGGAAGGCTTTTAAAGGGTCAGGACAAAGGACAGGCAGGGCTCACTCACCAATTATGGTCATGAGCAAAAGACAGACTCAACTTGGGGAAACAAAATCAATTTGATTTAAACAACAAACCCACCAACAATTCACCAATCGAATCAGAGTAGGACAGTGAGAAAACCAACAGGCTCTTAAATACATCTTCTTCCCACCCCTCCTTTCTTTCCCTGATCCAGCTATGCTACCTCTTCCCTACCACTTGGAACAGGGAGTGGGGAGAGGATGGGGGTCATGGTCAGACCCAGTCTGCTCCATGCTGCTTTTCCCGATCCTTTCTCCTCAAGGGAAATACTCCTCACAGTCCTCCTCTTCTGTGGCAGCATGTCATCCCACAGGATACAGTCCTCCATGAACTCCTCCAACTAGTGTGGGGATCTCCCATGGGCAGTGGTTCTCCCAGCAATGAACCACCCCAGCACAGGTCTCCCTCAAAGTCATGGCCTTTTTCAGGAACCTTTCTCCACCAGTAATCTCTGAGGACTGTAAGGCCTTTGCTTCAGCGTGAGCTTCTTCATGGGCTGCATACAACCTGCCATCTCACCACAGGCTGAAAGGAAATGGTTGCTCCACAGTGTCTTCCCACCTTCTTTCTCAATAAACTGGGTGTCTGCATGGGTTGGCTCTCTCTCTGTCCTACCCCCTCCAAAACAAAGAGCTCCTGAAACAAAAGGCCCTTGCCAAACAGGTTTCCCCTTTTAAATATGTTTATCGCAGAGGTGATGACTGGCTCAGCCTTGGCCAGAGGAAGGGCTCACTTAGAGCAGGGGCAGCCTTCCCAAAGCTTCTTACAGAGGCCATGCCAGTAGCTCCTCCCTCACTACCAAAACCCCACCAGACACAAACCCAACACAACCAGCTTCATGTGGTTTGTAATTTAGCCTTTTAAATTAACTTGTAATGTAGTTCCTATTGTCCTTTTACACACAGAACTGTATGCTCCCAATGTACTTGCTGTGACCCAGCAAATGTCAGAAATGCTTAATTCTGTTTAATGACCACTCTATTAGAACCTCTACTGCAAGTGCATCTGTGTATTGAGATATTCCTCAGTAAAATACTCTAATGTATCTTCCGCAACTTGGAGAAAATTGATGATTTCTGCTATGGTGACACACTTCTTTCCTAGATAGCATGTGTGTTATTCCTGTCCTTTAAGGTTTATTGCAAAATCTTCTGACAGTTCTTTTAGACTGTAGGATACAAAGATATGGCAAGATTTGAAGAGAATTAAATGTAATTTGTGAGGAATATCATGCAGAAATTTTAAAATCAGTGTCATCACTGGCTTATTGGACAGTGTGTGTACAGCATGTTCTTTCCATTTCCATCTGGTTTATATACATCAATAACATTTTCAATAACACTGAAAGTACAGCATCCTTAACCTTAGCTTATTCTGTGATAATCTCAGTGTTTAGATCCGTATAGTCTCTTGATCACAGTGTTTGTGACTTGTGAAGTACTAAATGACCAGGGACTTGACTACCTGATAACTTGAACAATAAAAGCATTCAATATGTGGTCTCAAAGTGAAAAGGATGGAAGCACAGCTACCCAAAGAATATTCCTGACCTTCATTCAGACACAGTTAAGAGTCACTGATCCTTGGGGCATTTGCTGTGATTCATCTATCTCTCTGATCATGCCAGGGAGGGTGGCTTCTTGATCTTTTGTTGGTGTGGGCATTTTTTGTTGGTTTGTTTTTGTCTGGTTTTTCTTTTCCCATTTGACTCAAGTAGCAGCACTCTGTAAAGTGCATCTGAAATATTTCTCCTTAAGTATTTATTTACCCTTTTCAATATGACCAAAATGAAGCTAAAATCAATGTGACCTCAGGGTTTTTTAAAATAATACTGACATATTTTTCTTTGAAAGAATTTCAAAATAAGCTTCCTCCCACCTTTACTCTATTCAGTTTTCTGGGATTGATTGAAGACTCAAACTTTTGCTTCCAAACTTCCTTTCTGTAATGAGGTAATTAAATTTTAGAAACGCAAAATATTTCCCCCAGAAAAAACTGCAGGACTAATATATGTCTTATCCCTGCTGATAATAAGTACTAATATTCAGTACTACAACCATTTTTGGCAGTCATTTCTGCAAAGAGGAATAAAGTATTGCTAAATCTTTTCCTCATTTTTATACATATCATCCTTTGATTTCGGTGATGGAACACTCTGTAGAAACACAAATTTATACATATCTGTAGAACTTCACCTTCAGTGAAATAAATGCCGTTCTGCTAGGTATATGTACAAGATCATCATATTTCTACTGGATCAGGAAGAGACTGTTTTTCTGTGAGCATGGTGCAGTTGATGCAAAAAAGGATGTGATGTAACTCTCATTGGCTGAGTATAAGGCCTTTGAACAGTATCGCCAGGCACTAGGACTATCCAGTTTTTCAGATTTCATCTTTAAAAATAGTTTATAACAAATAAAATTTGGGGATTAAAAAAAAAAGCATTTCTGCAAATGCGCAAGTTATTAGTCCAAAATTCCTTACCCTTGCTCATAGAAATAATGGACATTCAGACCAGCATCTGATAACCTAAATGCCCAGGATCTTACTCTGAATTAGCTGTATAACAAGTTCAACATTGAACTTACTCGCTTCTGATAAATTAGCCTAAAAATTAATGATTGTAACCCTGCTTTAAGCATAAGATTTTATCAGTAAAATATTGAGTTAAGGCTACGACTTCTTCCTGTTAATCTTAGACACTCACTCTCTTATAAACACGTACAATGTATTCAGTTAGACAGTTATAAATATTTTATAGAAATACAATCTTTCTCTGTGATAAAGAGCAGCTATCCATAGTAGAATAGTTATATGACTTTTTATTTTTTCAAATATTGCTAGACAGTGATGCAACTCTATTGTACAGGCAAAGCTTTAAGTCTTTAACTCTGAATTAAATCTGGATTAGATAAATAAATAGATAATTTTAATTTTTAAACTCTGTGGTCAGAATTCTGGTCTAATATATGTGTGAAGCAACTCTCAATAATTTCAAGGAGGGTTTCAAACTCCTGAGAGCAGAATTTTGCCCCCTTGAATTGACCAGTCGCTATTTCTGAGGTAAAAGCAGAGGAGCAGTGTCAAGGAAATTCCTATCCTCTTTGTCCTCTTAATATACACTTCATAAGTATTTTATTAGTTATTTTACTAGTAAAAATGCATTTATATGTATTCATACTCTCTTCAAATTTTAGGAATATGTAGCAAACCCTGTAAATGAAGTGAAGGAGTTAGATTACTAAAAAATTACTGAAAGCAGAATAAATAAAACATGAAAGTAGCTATTTTACTTTTCAAGTGGCCCTAGGTGGCCCATTGATAAACTGCCCTGATATATATGATATAAGGGGGAAAATGTTTTTGTCAGAGAAATCAAGAAAAAAGTTGTTGGTGGGGAAACTAATTCTATGTTATTGTGTCGTGTAATGATATAGAGACAGGAATTGGTGTACCCATACAAACTGCACCCCAAAGTTAATGACTCTGAAAAGAATCAGAACTATTGATTTGTGACAGAATTCGGCAGATGATTACCCTAGAGCTTTTGGATGGAGGATTTGGAATGTGTTCTCCAAGCAGATCTTAAATCTTCTTCTCTTGGGAGATGTTCCTTTCAGAGATCATCTTTTATCCATTTCATCTATTCAAAATTATGAACTTTCATGTGGGTGATAAAAAAAAGTTACCACAAAGTAAAAAGCTCTCATATTTTTGGAGCTACAGACTGACCTACTAAAGGAGAGTTTTGAGATGGGAAAAGCTATGCACATCTCAGGGAAAATACATTCAACTAAAAAGCCCTCCAGCTTTTCAATTGCAGAGCTGGGTGTAGCATAGATTTCAATTTTGCTTTTCAGGAAGTGAATGATCTGTATTTCCCAGCTGAAGGACCCACAGCCATGAAACTTAAATTGTCAAAATTTATGAAACTTCTCTACTTCTGTTAGTCCTGCTCTGACGGTTAGGAAGATGAGACGTGAGTGCAGATGCTCAGCATAAGCAGGAACGCTCAGTAAGAACAAGCCTCTGAGGAAACAAAGAAGATGAGACCTGTTCAGGGCCCCTGGGACCTTTTGAAACCGCCATGATCTAAAATGCTTTTCTAAAATAGAAATAACCAAACATCAACATTAAGTTACCGGTCAAAACTTCTGTTTGTCCTATTCTAAACCAGACATTCCATGAAGGGAGGTGAAGACATCTCATCTCCAGGGTGAAGGTCATGCCACAAAACAAGGAATATTTTTAGGCACTGCAGTCTCAAACTGGCAGACCTACTGTGAAGTAGTAGTGGCATTGGATTTTCACATTTTTTCATACCTGAATTTGTAAGTCACTCAATTTTAGCTAAAGTAGTTCCAAGTCTCAACCCCAATTCTAGACTTAGATCCAAATCAGAACTAGTTAATATGATCTGATTTTATTAATTAATCTAGCACAATCCTTTAATAATCCTTCTTTCACTAAGAAATAATGAATAATAAATAAAAGCTGAGCAATTGGAGAAGGAAAAACTTGACTGTAGTGGCACTAATGGGTTTACCTGGTTCTCCCCCAAGCACTTAACAGAAAAAGGAAAAACAAAGGTTAATTCTATTCCTAAAAATGTCAATAATTTTTTTGGTAATAAAATTGTATCAAATCACAGATTTGCTATCAGACATTTTTAGCCAACCAGTTCAGTAAGGACAGGCAGAGTACATGACTAGGGAGTAACAAATGCATGCAGTCATATTTAGGAAATGGGAAGAAATGTGTCGAATTTTAAACACAGTAGTAAATGGAAAAATGCCACTGAGGTTAACCAAAGAGAGGATGTGGCTTTCTTGATAAATTTCTTTTGAGGAAAGTTGTTTTTCTAGACAAAGAAAATGGAGCAGATCTCATCTTTTTTGGACTTTAGGAAACACTCGACATAGTGGCACATGGGAAATTATGAGTTAGAAGGGTGAACATGGGGGTTACTAGGAGAACTGTAACCCATTAAATGTATTGGATAAAAGGAGATGAGAACAAGTTGCACTGGCAGAAAAACTGTTTAGTTTGTAGGAAATTACCAGTGGAGTAATTCAAAAGATCTTTGTGGAATGGAGCTTTAATTTTTTCAGAAATGCTCTTGCCACCAGAAGAGTCAGTGTGCTGATGAAATTTGTTGATGGTGTGAAGTTCAGAGACATCTTTCATACAGAGGAGATGTGACATATGGAGAACTTCATGACTGTGAGATATGGTTTAATAGAAATTAAATAATGCACAGATATAAAGGGGGGGAATAACAAAACTTGTGCATTAAGCAGAGTTGGAAAGAAACATTGGAGGGGAAGGTCCAAAGGGAAGTACTTGATCTCAAGATCATGAATTACTCATGAATTAGTAACATATGCCAGTTTCGACATTGTCCTACCTGAGAAACCTGTGCGAGGAATAAACTCAGACTGGGATGAACACAGAGAAAGCCTGTTTGGATGATCAGAGGAATGGAGAAACCTTTGCTAGGGAGACTAAAGGATCTAAGCAGATGATGTTACTGTTACTACTTCAGGATGAAGGCAAGGTCCAGGGCAGGGGAAAAGCTGTTTAAAACCAGGAATGAATGGTTTTAAAGTGAGGTAGGTTGAAAGTGAAAATAGCCTAAATATTCTAGCATTCAGAGCAATGACTTTGTGGACTATCTTCCAGCAGAAGATTGACAATAATAACTTGGAATAATGTTCTTCATTAAACTCAAAGGGATTTCTTGCTGGGTCCCTGAGGTAGTGTGGACCCCAAATCAGCAGCTGAGAAACCCTCCCAGCACTGTGGTGTTAGATAAATGCTCTAATAAAAGGCACCAGAAAATTATAGCTACAATTATAAAATTCCTTTTCCTTCATCAATGTATTTCTGCAGAAAATTTGCTTTGGAAAAAATAAAAAACCAAAAAACCCAAACCAAAAAGCCCACACAAATCAACTCACCCCCACCCCAAGCAAATAATACCAATGCCAACACCTCAGCCGTGGAAAATTGATTTCATCTGTCCAACCCACCAGACTGCCTCCTGGGAACTACTGATGCAGTGAG
The DNA here is from genome assembly GCA_009769605.1 of Bucorvus abyssinicus. Taxonomy (NCBI): domain Eukaryota; kingdom Metazoa; phylum Chordata; class Aves; order Bucerotiformes; family Bucorvidae; genus Bucorvus; species Bucorvus abyssinicus. Next base: position 39,982,946 of record CM020025.1, read on the forward strand.
TCAGGTGCCCAGTCCTCTCATGACCTCCTCAGGCTGGGCTCTCTGCTCTAGTTCCCACAGGCACCGTAGCCGCAGCCTGTCTTGCTGGCGAACTGCATTGTGCCTGATGAGAATTGTGGATGGTGGAGAACTGGGACATGCAGGGATGTCTGAGAGAGATTTTCTTCTTTTAGAACTTTTGTTTTGTTAAAAGTAGTGCATTTCCATGGAAACAAAGCTATGTGAGGAAATTCAATTAGTCAAAAATCCCATTTACAATAACAATGTAGTTTTGATGAAGAAGTTTTTTACTTAGTAATAATTAACAATGCAGTAGTGCGAATAATTCCTACATGCTCAGGCTAGCTCTAAGAAAAACACAGGCTTTGGAGGTGGCTAAAATTTCCTATGGCTTTGATAAGTTGCTTTCTTAGAACTGAGCAAACATCACACTGATATCAGGAACCTCATCAGAGCGTGGTCTTGCTGTCACTGGCTTCAGTGGGAGCAAGACTGGACCCCAGGTGAACTTCTGAGATCACGGTTAGCTCACTTAAATTAATTAACCATCTTCTACCCTCCAGCAGTAGCTGCTGTTAGCAATCTCATTTAGTTTTCTGAATTGAAATTACAGTAAAGCATTTAACTTTGTCTCTTTTATATGACACTATTTTTGACATCTAATAGGAATGCGCTCCTGGCATTTACTATCCTTCCTTTATTACAAGTCTGCCTGACTTTCATTACATTTTCATTATTCTTATGGTGACTATATTTCATATTTATCACAGTGGTTAAAATTATATCAGTCACAATCAACAATCATATACATTACTGAACTGTTTATTGATCTGTAGGCAACAGGTACGGTAAATTTTAAAAATGTTGTTTCCCAAAGGACTTGAATTAATTCAGGCATTTTGGAACTAGGCAGAATACTGTTACTGTAGGAAGAATGTTAATTTATCATACAATAAATCTTTTACTTAACTGGTTGATATTGATTAGGTGCAACAACTGTGACTGCAGTTGTAGGCAGTGGAACAGCAGGAAAAAAATATCTTTTTTAAAGAACATTTTTATTCTTATTTGGAAACAACACAGTTACATGACAGTATTCTTACTACTAATGAGTTCCAATAATAAAAAGTTAATAATATAAATCAGTAATCAACCTGATTTACTAAAAACCAAAACCTATTACATGTGTCTCTGTTCAAAATGTTGGTTGTTTCCAATTTTAATGTTCATCTTTCCTATTTGAGATTTGTAAGAGATGAAATACTATTTTTAACATATTGTAAAATTTATGTTAACAAATATTCACAGTTTCACTTCGAAACTGCACTGAGAAATCTTTTTCAGCTCTGTCTGAAAGAGTATTAAAAAATAGTCGGGGTCAATTCTTCTTGACCAATGTTCCATTAAGAGTCATGCAATTATCCTGCTGCCTTGCTTTCTTAGGAAGTCCTAATTATCCAAGGTCCCTAGAGCACACACAGCCAGCCCATTAAGGCATATTTCAGTTTCCTGTAAGCTCTGTCCTGTTAAATCACCGTTATTTTCACTGGAGAGTGCTATAGATGCCCGAACCTTGCGTGTTTGTGAGGAAGGAGAGGGCTGAAACTGTGACCAGCTGACTTTGTGCCTCTTCATTGACTTGGTCTCCCTCACTTCACCACCTAGTCTTGCCGATCTCAATAGCTGAGATTCCCAACAAAGCTGAAACCTGAGCTTCCTTGCCACTGGCTACTTGGCAAGGGTTTCTCACGGGTATGGATCCTCAGCCCTATAACACTAAACAGCGGGGGAGTTCATTGCTCTAAAATTGTGTTGAATTAGATGTAAAGGCTGAGGGGAAGGTACAACTCTCTGCGCTTAAAGTGCTATTTCAGAACTTCAGACACCTAGTGTAAGTCTCTGAGCACCAGCATACAGTCAGGGGACACCTGTGGAAATACCTTTTCGGTCTCCCTGTTCCCCTGGCTGATGACAGAATTGCTTGCAACAACTCATCACGGATCACAAAGCAACACAAAAAGAAGTTTCCATCCTGAGCTGTTCAAGGAGAAAAACCATTCGACCTGTGAAGGTACAGCTGAGGGGAAGGCAGAGCAGACAAAAATGCGCAATATTCCAAAGGATCCCACAGAGTAGGGGGACAATTTCTCTTACACTGCATATACACAAAATGGTTGGAGTAGTACCATGCAAATCAGGTGTCACTGACTGGTCTTTGCTGCTTAATGAGGACATGGTCTCCTAGTACTTCATATGCCACTTGAGGCTTTAATTCAAAGGGATAAAGTGAAGCAATTGATTTTGGATATAGGTTCACATACAGTGCAAGGCTGCACTATTGCTCTGTGCTTTCCAGTTTTTCAAGTAGAGTCGTGGACTAATGTGGTGCTGGAGTGTTAAAAACTGTTATTCACTGTGTAAATAAGCATTGTGCAGAGTGTAAAGCACTGCTTGTTTTGACGTGTGAAATGAAGCTTTCATGTTGTGATCATTCCTTATTTCGTTAAAAATGTCAGCAGAGAGGAGATGTCTTGGAGCAATGAGTGGAACTCATGGAAGCCATTTGGGAATCCCTTACCTCATCATTCAGTGTCACCAGCTTCACTTTTTCTGGCTTTTTGAGACAGCAACTGAACAAATTGGTCTGGAACCTTTTCCTGGGCCCTGAGTGCAAGTGACATGATCAGTAGCATACTGCTAAACTCTCTTTCCGTAAAGCAGGAGTAATATTTGTTATCTGGTAAAGTACTGATTTTGGGAAAGTGCTTGTGAAAGCTGTGCCAAGAAGTGTCCTTAACGGCAAAATGATCTTGACATTTGCAGGGCAATGCTTGAGGCTGTATCCTGGCCAGTTGGTTCACTAGGATTGATGTGTCCAGAATGGGTGAACAGGAATTAGAAGGACAGTGGGGAAGGAGAAGAGTAATTGATAAGTTATGAGATGCATGTTACTAATAAGAGGTAGGGAATAGGCTAAGATTTTGTATTCTACCTTGGGAGTAAACTGCTTAAAACTTTTAGCTTAGACTATAAACCTTCTAGGACTCTTGCAAACCGGAGCGTTTCTGAAAATAATGTAAATTGTAATGTAGATCTTCAAGTACTTGGACAATGAGTTGTTGAACAGTCACCTGCAGTACTTCAATTCCTTCAATGTCTTTGTCACACAGAAAGTCCCCAGTCATTTCTTCCTAGAGCCTTTTCCCCATATATCAAGTTTATCCTTCCTACCACAGTTTTTATTTTTGTTCCTGGATGGGATGTAACTCCTACAAAAAAATCAGTCTGTTGCATTTGTGAACTGTTCTGGTTCTTAGACACATACGCAAATCCTGACCCTTGTTCTTTTGTTTCCTCTTCTCCTACCAGCTGCTAAACTGGGCCTTGGTCAAGCTGGATTCCTGAGAGGGTTTCCTTATACTGCCATGAGAAGCAAATATTACAAGAAAGAAATAGCAAGGACAGTAGGTGGCTGAAGGAAGGAAAAATCTCTGACAAAAAAGAAATACAATACATAAAATAATCGAGGTGTCATTATTGCGATATTATTGCCCTATAAATAAACCTAAAATATCAGTCTTTGATCTTAATGTGAAAATGCTATTAATGGAGGTACTGACCTGTATATAAGTATTTTCCTTCTTGAAGAAAAGTAACCTTTTGTCTTAGAGATAAATCATTCTGAGGTGCCATTTTAAATTTGAAACTATATGGCCAGATATGAGAGTTTTACAATGCCACTACAAGAACTGGACATGAATTATTTATTTTCAGATGCAAGACAATAGGATCTAAAATAGTCTTAGTATAATATATAATAGAATATTATTTCTTTTTCTCAAAAAGAGGTACGAATGCTTATAGTAGCTAGAAAAAGCTGTGATTTAACAGAAAGATATACCGGAGTATATCAGAGTAACTAAGTTGAGATGCCCAGAACCATGGTGGTTATTTGCCCTACTTTTGTAAAAAAAGGCATATTTAACATTTTCTTCTTGAGTCATGATTTCATTTCAAAGCCCATGTTTACATGAGACTGGAGGCAGAGAGGACCATAGTTTGGTTTGTCTGAGAGTGAGATTTTTTGCTTTAGTATGCTCATACTAAAGGCTCAGAAGGGGCTCCTAACATTGTTTTATCTTCAGCAGATGTACCTTCATTTATTTTTGACCACGGAGACCCTTCAATTACTTCCACTTTCCCTTTACTCCTAAAGGCTCTTCAAAGTAGAGCAAGGAGTTGTGTGTCCTGGAAGGCTATTGATTGAAGGTCTCATGAATCACCTCTTGCTCTATAGGAATGAAATAGGTATTAGTGAGATTTTATTTGTTATGCAAAGTGGTGTGAAGGGTTCACTTTTTTTTTACAATTTGTGGAATGAGATATTTCAGTCTGAGATGCAAAAAATAACTATATAAAAACATATCCTGTTCAATTTTTGGAACATGTAAGTGCTGATTATACCAAAGCAAGCTACGTTCCACTGGGTATTAAAGACATCTAAAACAAACTGTCGAGTACATGTATGTGTAATTTAATGAACTTGCTTTGATTTTTTAAACAGCACAGAAGCGACCTAACTGTCCCTTTGATGTTGTAAATGATGACAGTGAAGAAATCAGAGACTGGGTATAGCTGTGAACATGTCCATAAAAGGCTGCAGCCACTGCCAGGAGCTTACTTCAGGTACTACTTCTTTTGACTTTGCAATTTACAGAATCAAAAGACATTAAAAATGAGATGACAAGATAATCTCCCATTTTACACAGCTAATTGAGAACTCAAACACTTGTATCAAATACTTTGGCAGAATAAAATAAAGATGAAAGGTAAATGATGAAAATATTTAGAACAGATAAAAGAAATTCTGTCTATTACATAGACGTAACCCTATAAAATCAGTAGTCTCTGCTGGATTTCACAGAACTTGTACTTCTCTAGTACCAACTTTCCTCCTCTGTCACCTTCCTAGTTTCCTCTGAAACAACCTTCTAATAAGACACCATCAAGAAAAAGTCAAGGAGTTAACTAGGGTGTCCATGGAAACAGCAGGAGCTGATGGAGCCGTGTGCCCAGTGAGACTCCGTCAGCTTTAACCCTCTTGGTTGCAAGGCTCCTAACTTCTGTGAGCATGGATGAGTCCCTTCAATGTCTGTTTTGCCCTTATACACTTTTTTGTTGTTGTTGTTGTTGAGACTAATTAGACTGCATCTTGAGGAAAGGACTGCTTCCTATGGTATTTGTTACAACACAGAGCACTTAGGGATTCTGACCATTAATGTCACCAGGTGCTACTTCAATGCTAAATATAAATAGTAAAAATGATATAAGTACAAATGTCTATTCTTGTAGTTTTAGAAAGAATGCAAATTGTTTTGCTTTTGCTTTATTAAGGTCCTGTCAATGATACTTCTTTCTTCTAAGGTCCTACCCAGCAGAGCAGGGGTAATGATTCAATGCTTCCCTTATCTTTTCCTTCATTAGGCATTTTTAAAACTAAAATACCAAACTGATGAAGGGCTAAGGGTTGAACATCAGTGTGAATTATTCCCATTTCATTTTTCTAATAGATTGCTGAATGTCAGTAATATCATTCATCTACCACAAGATGCCCACAGACCTACCTGTCATTTGCTGCTGAGGCCATAGGTCCATGACAGAGCACATTAGTTTGAACAGAGTGCTCTGCTAAAGCATGTGTTCAGCTTTCAGGATAGACCTGGCTTATACTTGCCCAGATGTGTGTGTGTGTAGAGCAAGTTGAGCAAATTTAAGCAGACAAACAGACTAAGAATGTACCTTTTCTCAGGATCCATCCATTTTCGTACTGCCCCTGTTGCTGGCTGGCTTTAGGTGCAGGATCTGAGAGTAAACCTTTCAAACAGAGATTTCCAAAATACAAGGCATTAAACACTTTTCAGAAGACAATGCAGCTTGGACTAAAATGTTTGGTAGGTAGAGGTGGTTTCCATATAAATGCAAAATCAGTCCTTCTGGAAAAACAAACAAACAAGCAAGCAATCAAACAACCAACCAAACAAACCAACCAACCACTCCACCTGTTCACAAACGCAAGCCAACAACAGTACCTTCCCTAATCTATACAAAGCAAATTATGGAAGTTGTGATTTGATCCAGACTAGAAGACCTAATTTATTTCCTTGATGAAATCTAGTTACTTTTTATTATTGTTCTGTGTGCTACTAGTATAAATTCAATACATGGCACAACTTTCAATTAGCAGGAAATGAAATACAAGTGGCATTAACAAACAAAACTCTAAAACCAGCTCTAGAAAAATCTGTATGTGGTATGGTCCTCAGAGGAAACTTGCATCAAACATGTTTTCTTTTCTGTGGATCTACTGTTTGCTTTAGTACCTAAATGGATGAAGACTCTTTCTGAAAAAAACCTTCACATGCCTTTTTATGTGCTTATTGCTCATATATTTTACCCTGCTTTAAAACTAGTATGTTTTAGTTGCTGACTGACTTACACCTGTGAGCTGCAGCATGAAAATTCTCCATACCTTTTTTTTTTCAGTCCAGGAAAGAAATTATGTTCTTCTAGAAACAGGTTAAAAACCCCAAATAAATAAAAAAAATCCTCAAGTTTTAAAAACTCTATTTTTCTTGAGAATAGTAATTGTAAGAGGAATAAAGAAGGAAAAGGGATATATGATAAAGGAGAAATAGTTTAGAATAAAAGAACAGGCACAAAAAGCTCTCTCCATTGCATTTTTACACTGTCTGTTTTAAGGAAGGAAGGTTACCAGAAAAGTGCTTGCCGACTCTAGTGTAAAAGTTACTGTCTTAACAAATACAACCTCAGATCATCAGTTGTATTAAGTCCTAATAAATGATCAGAGCGCTAAAGAAAACGACAAACAGCATGTGTTTCTCTCTTGCTTTCTGTATTCAACATCACTTTGCATACAGTCACGGCTCATGTTTCATTTATTTCATAGATTGAGAAATGCTAGCAAAATTTAAAAAATAGTGGTTATTAGTTGTTAGCATTTCAGAGGAAATACTGCAAAGCATTAAGCAGAGAGATAGCTGCCAGCTGAGAAAACTCTGTTCACCATTCACTACCAGATCTAAGACCCCTATGGATGAAACCCAGCTATGTGCAAATTTGTAATCTGTCACAGCCTAATGAGAGAGATCATCTCTACTTTTGCATCGAGATCATGTAATTGAACAAGAGGTATTTTTTTGCCTTAGCATTTTTCATATCTGGAGTTTGAGACCTCATCTGGCATGGAGAGAGCTCCAGGAAGGCACAGTGTCTCTTTAGTTGCCCTGAGTGAGTAATTGCTGCTCACCCGCGCCTGCTTCCTCCTGCACATCCCAAATGGTGCAACTTGGGAGAACCAGCTAAGGATGACCTAAACCAAGCATATTCTTCAAATGTGCAGCCCAACAAGCTGATACACACCAGTGCAGCACTGTGATTTCTGATTTGTGACGCACTCCTAGTTTGGAGCATAGTTTGTGAGAGCAACAGTGAGCGAGTAACAATCACAGGCTCCTCCATGGTTGTTACAATCTGTAACAACCCCAACCATGTAGAATTCCAGCCATGGAAGCCAACAACAAAATGACAATGGGTCCGTCCACCCCAGTAGGAAGGAGTGGGATTACTTTATAATGGTAAAGTCATGACTAAAATAAGGATTTTTTTTTTTTACTAATTCTCTCTTTGTGATCTTTAATTTCTTCCCTCATCCTTCTCTCTCTTGTTAAAATTTATTCAATAATTTATTTATTCAAAATATCCCTTTGACCTGAAGTGTCTAATTTCAGATCTCATCTGATTAAAACTTTTGTCCTAACCTTCTATATATTTCTCATCAAGACCTACACATTTCTTCTGAATCAATGAGGTATTAGACTTTTGTTTTGTTTTTTCAGACACAGATGTAAAAAAAGAAAAAGGGAGGGATAGAATTGTCTTCCACGTTTCACATCTAATTGTTGTGATTTGGAAAATTAAAGTTTTCATATGGAAATTTAGCCTTACACTTTCAAATAAAACCATGGCAGAAGATTAATCTATACAAGTCCAGCAATATGATTAACTAATCCAGTCTTTGTCTGTGGTGGGTATTTTAGCCTAAATATTTGTAATGTAATCTATCATGATAATCAGTAAAATGTGGATACTTTGCATAATACTTTAATAAGTGTGTTTGCGCACAGCATAAATCTTTAATTGCTGGTTTGAGGAGGCCAATTTTAGCAGTTCTCTGTCAGCCTTATTATGATGAATTGAGTTAATTTACACATGTAGTTTACTTCTCTGTCTGAATTCATCTTGCATTTTCACTGGCTTTTATTCGAGGTAATCATGGGGCAGATCTATGAAGCTAAAAGTTCATCAGATCTTCTGACACTGAGATTACAGTATCTGCCCAGCAGAAGACAATGAATCTCTGAACAGCCACAACCTTCTTCCAGGTGGGTACGGGGCAGAGTGAGAAGCAGCCACAGACGGCAAGCAGAGCCTGAAGAATGCATGGTGGGTCAGAATATTTAAAAAAAAAATTACTCTTTATGAGTGCTTTCTGCATAATATGTTTGTTGTGTCTCATATGGAGGACAGCAATGGAAACACCATCTCATGTCCCTGTGTTCTCATTTTCCTATTTAAGCCTCTTTTTTTGGTGATCAGAGGTTTTCTAGGTAAGGCGAGGTAAGCTGAAAAGGTCTTCTCTGCTTAGTGAATCAAACTAATGGATTATAATTTTGGGACCAATCTGGCAAGCCTGATACACTGTTGTATACTCTTCTGTAGAAAAGTATATTCCTAGAATGGCCCCGTTAAAGACACTCAGAACCATTCCCGTGAGTAAAATTAAGCATATGTGTAAGTATCTGTGGCATCAGGTTCTATGTCTAAGATGCCTGCTGAAGCACAATGTAGCCATGAGAACTGATTTAAGAATGTAAATTTGCTTTGCTAATGAACCATTCTCCTGACAAAAGAGAAAGATAGGGGTCACTTAGTACGCATACCTGCATCTTTCTTCATGAGTTGTTCTGCATTCTGTTATACCCAATACTAATTTTTCTCTGTACTGCCCGAAAACAGAGCAATTAATTTATACTGATTTCAATTACCATTTCCCACACTGGCTAGACTTAAAACACAGTATCAAGTCAGTGTGTAGTAGGGAAATTGCAATTTTCTCTGAGCCTCTGTAGTATTCAGACAGCTGGTGCAGGTTCATTAGGAAAATTAGAAAGAAAAAAAACCCCACAAACAGAAAACAAACTGGCAAAATTAAACCACACAATATTTCTCCTTCTCTTTGTGGGTGAGATAGCTGCCCTCCATTTTCCAGTCTGCTAACTATTTCAATTCCATAGCAGTAACTGCAATTTTGTATGTTTTAAGAATAACTGTCTGAAATGCTATAGGATAAAATCACTAGGAGAGGCTGGAGCTATATAACCTCTAACAGTTTCTCCAGCATGTAAACACCAGGTCAGAGAGTTAAAGCGCAGGTCTCTCAGCAGCAGCTGCTTAGCTCAAATACAATGCAACTCCGAGGAGATAAAAAAACATCCTCTTGAAATAAAACAAATTGAATAATTCACTGACTTTATTATATCTCCCCTAAGAGGTAAAAAGCCCTGAAAGAAAGAACAGTTATAATCATGTTCACAGTCCACACACCAAGAAAGTGGATGGCTTTATGGTGCCAGATCAGGCATGGCTTATAATGAGGACACAGCACAGAGCCTGCTTGGCCGCAGAGGCTCCTGACATAAACAGAAGCTTTGAAGAAGTTTGCTGCATGACAGCGCCTTTGACATCTCCAGGAGAGAGCACCATTCATCTGAGACAGGCAATGAAGGGAGAGATGGACTCATCTTCATCACGGCCCAGCCGACAGGTGTGTGGATGCAGAGACAATGACCTGGCAGGACCCTGCATAGGTAGAGCATGGAGGAATGAATGCAAACATCTTTTCTTCCCTTCTGACCCCTTCATACAGTCCCAGACCTGGGCTGGAGCTCTGTATATGGCTACAAAGCATACAGTCACAGCGAGGCCCTTACAATTAAGAGCTTGATTATTAGCTGAAATCAAAGTAGCTAAGATCCATGGGTGCATGAAAGCAAACAGCAGGAACTTTACCTTTGGGTGTATAAACACAGAATCGAGTTGTTATGGCAGAGCTGACCCTAAAACTGATAATAATTCTACTGAGGCTCAAACATAGTAAAACCAAACTGACTATTATTTTTTGTTTGCAAGAATGCCTTTGGCATTAAGGTGCTAAAATTCAGTGAAATTTAACAAGTAATGAGTTTAAAGCAGCATCCTTTTGAAAAATTATTAAAATTGTTCCATAGCAAACCCTGCAGTCTCCCTTCTCCTCCATGGTAATGCCTACAACACTATCCACCCTTAACTTCCTTGTCATTTACAAAGTTTCTTAACATTACTACAGACGTTTACTTTGAGGCCGAATTTATGTCATACAAGTTCTGAGCCCAGAAACAATTTAGGCTTTGACTTGTGAAATACAGGTATCCCAGGGCCTTTAATCTTACTGTGAAAAAGCTTTTGTAAGTTTTCAGAAACGCCATGTAGGAACATTTCTGTGTATATAGAGACCAGATTATGACCCAGTTATCACCTGTGCAAATCCAGAGTGATTACAATGAGTTCAGTGGAGATGCTGCTAATTTTAAATGGTGTCAGCTGGGATCAGAATTTAGCTTGCTGTCTCCTGTGCTAACTTCAGATCTAAATATTCCAGCAGAAACATTAGAAGTTTGATTATATGGCCCTTTTTCCCCCCTAAACTCAGGCATTAAGAAAGTAAATCTTTTTTTAATGCACTGCTATTTCATAGTGGATTTCTTTTTTTTTTTTTTCCCCTAAGATAAGCTATAGTGGGAAATACAATTTTCTGTTGGCAATTTGTTTTTTAATAAGCTGTTTAACATTCCAGCTATTCAAAGCTCCATGAAGCAAACTTACTGCTGGTTGCATTTTACTCTAAAAGTTAATGATTATCAGCTAGGTAGAATGCTGTAAGATAATTCAGGTAAACTGAAATGGTTAATCTAGAATACAGTTAATTAATTATTTAGAAATGCGCAGCAAAGGATTGTTAAAACAGCACTGTAAACTCTCTGGGGCAAAGGACCAGCCTTTTATTCCTTGCACAGATCTCAAAACAGCAGGACCTGTGTCTGTGACAGCCGGGCACACATAATAGAAATTACAAAAACGTCATACCACCCAAGCAAATCAACAATGGGTGATTCTGATCTCAGTGTAGTGAAACTGTGTTGACTTTAACGGTGTTATTCTCTGTTTACTGCGGTGTAACTGTGACCTACTACACTTATTCCCCTACCCAGCATTTTAATTTTAAAACAGCAATAATGAGTATGGCACAGGGCATTTTCATGGATCTTTATTCTGCTCTGTCACAGCTTCAGTGCTGCTGTGGGAGACGCAGTCGCATTTCTTTAAAGTACCAGCCCAAACTCTTTGTTGACTCAGAACGATTTGTCTGGTGCAGAGGGAAGCATCTGATAATGTGTCCTACCCCATGGACACCACATGCTCGGCAGCATTCAAGTGGTTAAGAGATCAAGTGTATTTAATAGCCTCTGGCTGCACCTCAGGCCATCAGATTCTTCCCAGCAGGCCATTAATCCCCAGGAAATGCCCTACAGATAGATTGTTATTACTTACATACACAATTAGGGATTTACAGTACGCTGCTGTCTGCTGAAAAATAACTGGGAAAGAGGTAAGAGTTTAGAGGCATTGGAGATAAAATCTAAGCTAGCTGTAGTAGTTACTTGAGACCTCATGTACAAAGACGTGTAACAGCACTTTGTGAACATGCTGCAGAAGTCTTCTACAAGCATTCTTCAGGTTCTGTTTTTTCTCCCCTTTGCTTCATAGTCTTTCCCATCACTTTCCAGATGTCATTTGCCATGGGGATGGCTAGAGAAGCCATAGCTCCTTTCTCCCCAGGAGCCTCTAAGTCACCAGTACATTGGACTAGACAAGTTCCCAGTCGCTGATACCGGCACAGACTCATCATGCTACTGAAGGTGGAGCTGCATTGCCAGCACCTTTGTACAAATGGCACTCTCTGGTCCTTGGACATGTCTCTCATATGTTTTTTTCCTCTACATGGGATTAGTAACTTCCCTTCATGAAAGGTTTGGTCCCATGTTTTTCCACATTCAAGTTACAAATTAAGAGCTTTAATGCAAACTGTTTTCTCTCTCTTTTGAGAAACTGTCTTGCAATGAATTTTGCTGTGACACTTTCTCCACAGAATGAGGTGATAAAGGACAGAGGCAGCTTTTGGCATAGCAAGCTGTAAGGGTGTATTGTGTACTGGCTTGGTAGGAGCACATTCTGATTGTTCTCACGCCTTGCTGGCCACTTGGTGCCTGGCACAGAAAACAGGGCAAAACACACTATTTCATTCACCTATCCCTAAACTTCAGGAGCTGTAGTGGCAGAGGGACCTCCTGGAGCATGTCGCAGCCATGCTGCCAATTCCGTGGCAGGTGTGAAGTTAGAAGATCCCTGAGGAAATTTTTCAGTGCAGGTTCCTTTGTTCCCGGGTGAGAGAGGATTCCAGGTGTTCTTTTCCATGTCCGCAGCACACAGGAGGAATTCAATCCCTGGGTGGAAAAACTTAGAAAACACCTCACAAAAAAGAAGGCTTCTCGGCTCTAGGTAACTTTATTTTGTGCAGTTACCATTCTGTTCATCCTTGAGGTTGATTTGACCCCAGTAAGGGCTCTTCATATGGGAGCACATACAGGAAGCAACATTCCTGAACTTCAATTTTTTGGAGCAGACACTGTTTCCTTACTCTCTGTAATGTGCTGTGCATATCTAAGGTGTCATAACAAATGCTTAAATAATACTGCTTTGGCATTTGATCTAAATGGGTTATTTTTACTGGAAAGATCTGAAACACCTCGTTTTTCCCATGTTTAGTAAGAGAGAAAAGGGATAAGAATTTTTTTAAAGTTACATGTGTTTAAAAGCCTTTAGACAGAGGGAGAGAACTCCTAAGTTATTTGCAAATACTGCAGAATCTACCAGTCTTAAACAAGTGAATACAATTAAGTGCCATCTTAAATTCTCAATAAAAGGAGTGAATATGGACACAATTATTTATACTACTTTTCATTTATGTAGTCATTTTCTCTGAGACCCAAGACATACTGAACTCTTTGAGCAAGTATATAGAAGATTTAGGCACCTCTAAAACTGCAGTCCAAAGTCGTCTTCTTGAAGCAACAGCTTTACCGTGAAGACATTTGAATTCTTTAGTTTTTGACTTGAAGGCTCTAACAGACTTTCACCTGCATCTGGCAGGACATGAAGGTCTGTCCATGTCACATGGAGGACTCAGTTTGTGTTTCTTTTCCAGATACACCTCCTGGATTCAGACGTACATGAAATGCAGCCGCTGCTTTCCTTCAAAACAAGGGCTTTTTGATTAGAACAATTGTGTTTTACATAATAGTATGTGAGTTCCCTAACATCAAAGAGGGTCTGGGAGAAATGGAGCAAGTCATTCTCCTCCTACAGGGACATAGCCTTCTCCAGGGAGTGGGCTAACCAGCATCTTTGGCCGTCACTGACTGCTTAGAGATGGCCACTTTGCAGGGAGGAGGAATTATCTAGACCACTGAACCAGAAGGTGAAGATCTTGAAGTACCCTAAGGAATAGGACTCATGTGGGAGCTGGGAGACCTAATCTCAGCCCCTAACTCAAGAAGAGTTTGTGCAGTTGACAGCAATCAATCCATAGATAAAATCTTTAGAAACATGGGTCCTCCTGAAGGAGACTGCTTACCACAGCTTACCCAGTGAATCTCTGAGGTCAGTGCAAGGTGAAAGAGTTGTTGAGGAAATTTCAGATGAGCAAGGCTCTCCCTTAGGAAGGACTGGCAAGGTGTTGGAATGGTGTTTAAGATATTCTCCTCAGAGATTTTGAAATTCTTCAGCCAGAAAAGGGAACAATCAGGCACAGGGCTGTCATGTTCTGAGGGCATTGTCAACTGCTTAATGCAAAGTGAGCTTTGCTTCCTTCTGCAGTGCGTTTTCCACAATATTAAATTTTTGAGAGGAAGGCTTTGTTTGTCCTTAAGTCTCAAGTGAGATGTCAGGACAGCATGTATTAGTTCAGGAAATTGTCCCTGAGTATGGCTAAGTAAAGAACATGTATTTCATGGACAGGAGTGTTTTGTGTTGTATAAGTTAAGGAGCTCTCACAATGCTGTTTATCCTGCTATCTCTACGGACCCAGTTCTGAGGTCACTAATTCTTCACATTCATGAAGCTGGATGGAGGAGGTCTTATTCATTAAGATGGAGCCTAAAATGAGACTAATGTATGCAAAAATGAGGGAATAGCCATAGTCAGGGTGGTTGCATCCATTTATAGATGTGAGGCTGAGAGAAAACATTACTATGTTGCTATAAGCTTCATTGGATGATCAGTGTTTTGCATATTGATAAGTAGATATGTGTTGTAATAACAAAAATGTTAGTGATAGCTAACATTTATGTTTCATTAGGGAGGGAAAATATCCAAAATCAGAACAAAACAAATTTGAATTTTTCCATGAAATAAGATTGTGAAAATTTGTGTCTCGCCACAATAAATTTCAGAAATATTGAAATTGTTCAATCCAGAAACTAATTATGCAGTACTTCTGTGTTTTTAATGTTCTTTTACATAAAAAGAGTTTAATTTCCCAAAAGTAATTTAAAGCAAAAAGTGAAAGATTTCATTTTACAAACATAGACATTATTGAAAAGTTTTACTTTGATTTTTCCTTAAACAAAAAACTGTCAGAGTTGACATTTTTTCAAAATATGTGAATTTCAGGAATGGTTGTGTGGGTCTGGGTTTATCTTTTAATTGAAAATTCATATTGACAAGGGAATTCAAATGGAACCTAATGTTCAGGGATTTAATGTGAAGTACTGAGTCTTTCTGAAACTGGCATTGAATTTGGATACGTAAGAAATGATACGTAAAGAACTGATTTGTGGGCTGCTGCTGAAATTACTTGCCTCCAGTAACATTCACTGAAGGAAAATTTGGGCCAAAAAAGTCCTGAAAGCACCTGAAACTAAAAGACATAATGTTTCCATTCTGCAGTATAACAGTAATTTTCTTAAGTACTCTTTTTAGAGAAGTCTCCCTTTTTAACCTTCCGCGCCAAAACCTATACTTGGGGTGAATGGCTTTGCAATTACTGGCCTAGCTGAGCCAGCTGTGGGGATAAGCAACCAAGGCGGTCCACACAGCAGGGTCCACATGGGGCCCTAAAGGAAGAAGCCCTACCTAAGCCTCCCTGCTAGGGGAACATGACTGTAGGGTTGAATGCTTGCTGTTACTCTGTGTGTGTAGATAACAGTCACATCATTTCCTACTGTTACTAGGCCCATTGTACTTTTTTGATCTGTGAATCAAACCAACCATTAGTACGACTAATGGAGAGGAAAAGCTAGTAGCGTGTGATTCCCCATGATCATGTCTGAGTTATTTTTAGTGTGCTGAGCTCCACCAAACACTTCTATGTAATAACTGCATTGAAACACTCCGAGAACAAAAATCTTCAGTAGACAGGAGTTGTCCTATCCTTGAGATTTCTGCTGAAAATTTGAAACACGGAACCTAAATGAGTGTCTTTCAGTATGTATTCAAGGCAGCTGAGATTTCCAGAGGTTCTATAGTGATGTATTTAGTTGTCAATAATGAATGTTTTAAAAGTTCCCTAAGAATAATTCACATATACAAAGTGCAGACATACAGGGCAGTAGTGTATATTTGAAAGAGTTCATAAGCATGCGAGATCTATTAAAGGATCAATAATTCTCTTAGGAGCCCATACATATGCATCGACAAGACAGAGAGGCCTGTTATTATAGTCTATCAAATCAATAGTCCACATTTAACTACTGTGTGAAAGGTAGTTTTAAATGCGTATCAGATCAGGTGTTACCATGTTGTTAGAGATCCAGGGATCAATATGTGGATTGTAGCCAACTTTGAGGTGATAATAATCCAGGAAAGGACTCAAGTCTGATCTTTTGGGCTCTTCCAACCATTTAGGGACCAAGTGTCAGATGATACGGTTGGCTTTATGGCAGCAGCACTGCTATTTCAACTTCGCTCTTTTTTTTTTTTTTTTTGGATGGTCCCAAGTGGGTTCTGAGCACTACTCTTTCCTCATTCACATCAACACTGCATATTTTCTAAGCTCTCAAATGCCAGGCAATGTTTAATGTGTGATTAATAAATGAATTCAGAACTGGCATCTTTTTCTTGTCAACAAGGTATGTTTTATCATCAAAACAAACAAACAACGCAAAACAAAACAGCCTTCCAGCAAAGCTGCGGATGAAATATTTTTTAAAATGGATTGATGTAGCTGAGAAAGCTGGTGAATTATCCTGATTCCAATGGATTTCAGCAACCGAACTGGTATCTGTGAATGTCAGATAGAGGTCCAGCACCGATATATTTAATTATCAGTATCTTCCCCTGAGAAATCTGATTATTCGAGGCAATGCTCCCCAAGAAAGTTATTATCTTGATTTGATCTATTTAAGAAATGATTTAATCTATTTAAAAAAGAGGTTATGATGAGGCAAGTAGAGGAGGGTGTTATCTTTTTGTCGAGCCCCGATGTGTTTCTAAGTCATTTGCAGAATACCAGATACTGGGGAAATGCACATAATGGTGCAGTTACTGAAAATGCAGTCATAATGATGCCAACTGACACTCCCACTAGAGTTCCTCTCTGGAGAGTGAACTCAGGAAGGAAAATTCCTTGTTCCTTCTGTTCAGCTTGACATTAACAGAGCATATGATTAGAGGTGTTGAAATTACCCTGCCTCAAAATGTGAGTTAAGTGTGTGGGAGACTGAAGAGTGGATGCTGTCCAAGAAGCAATCAGTGGAGAAACGGGAAAGAGAGAACGTGGGGAGAAATTTGCAGCCAGGTAATGGCCAACCCACAGACATAATCCTTTTCCAGTTCCTGCTTTGCAGGCAGTGATAGGCATCAGTTCACATCTTCCCAAGATGATGGTATCTAACTTGTGTCAGGTTCCAGGCATGTACACTTATGTTTAAAACAATACATAGGAAGTTAGTCAATGTATAACCTGTATTACCTGTGTTGGTAAGTTCAGAATGGCCACAGTAAACCTGCTTGACTTTTAAATCTGACACAGAGAATGGAAGCCACGGACTCCATAGTGGTCAAGAGGACTTTCCATTTTACCTTTCACTTTCATGGAGAAACTGCTTAGTATTTTATTGCACTGATAAATATTTCACCTCTAAAGAGTCAGGTCTACCCCCATCCCAGCAAATAAATTCTAAGATTATGGATGTCTATCTTGGAACGCCAGAACAGTGCCACAGCGCTGACTGATTTCTTCTTCGTAGGAGGTTGTTCAGCCTGACTGTGATCAGAATCGAGTTTTGGATGACTCAGTACTGGAAGCTGTTAGCTGTAACTTCCAAAATACAAAGGAAATCAGAACAGAATCTGACTTTTGAAAACAGCAGTAGGTCCCCAAACGAGACAAAAATACTAAATAAATTGCAAGTTGCTAAAAGGACGTTCCATGTCTTAAAATTCAAGCACTCTTCAAATGATAAAAATGCATACATTAAGAATAAAGCAATAGGGTCTTTTCTAAAATATTTTCCTCCCTTCTCTTTCTGAGTGTCTTTCTACTGCATTTAGAACTTATATTTACACAGTATATTCTGACATCTTGAAATAACAGTGGAAACAAATATCATTCAATATTGCAGTCTCACATGCTATTTTATCTACCTGAAATAAACAACATTTTTCATTCCTCAATGGCAATTCACAGGAAAAGGTATATAAAACAGTGCTAGCTGATAAACTGCACAGATCATAAAAGAATATTAGTAACATAAAACATTAAAAAGCATAATGAGGAGACAATATGAAGGGTGGGACTTACCAGTTGAGTGGTGGGGGCAGAATCTAATAAGAGTGGTCTATTTTGCTTCTTATTAAGTTACTGGTAAAAATGCAAAGATGATAATTTTAATAAAGGAGACGCTGGCTGCAGTCAACCTTTTTTGTCTCAGAGGTGAAATTCTAAATAGTCAAATGAGCGTGAGAATAATATGGCCCCCATTAAAGTGATTTTAAGTTTAAGCATAATTTTTGCTAATACCAGTGAGCAATGGGAATAATTAGAACAGTTTCAGTAATGCTGAGGACTTGAATAATTAAGGACAGAAGATTAATTTGAGAAGAGGCATCATTAACCTAAATCAAATATTAGATTTCTTGTAAAGAAGCAGGGGTTTAGCCTTAGCCACATTTTTCAGATAGGGAATCTCATTAAATACCATGGTTTGTGTTTTACTCTGCACCCACAGGATTTACTTGCATGAATATTAAATCTGTGTGTATTGAATATAAGCTTTTAAATCCCATGATATGGCCCAACATCTTTGTATTATGTGAAGTATTAATTGAATAATCTTGTTTTCACTTTGGATGATAATAGTTACCTAGAGGTCACTTTCAATCACATTTTTTTTCCAGGAAAAGAATAGTAAAAAATTCAAGCCTGATCTGGTCAAAGCCTTTTTTCTGCCTGAAAATATTTCTCTCTAGGCGTTTATTAATGCCACAGCTGCTTTTCTGGGGATGTACTAAAAAGCATTTTCATGAACACCAAAGTAAAGAGAAAATACAGGACAGAATGTATATGTGCTGTACTGGGAACTGCAGTTATCCGACAAGGGAGTGAATTCCTCAACGGAATAATGAGTAGAGCACTTTTGTTATTTGGATGTTAACAAACATAGTGGATTTGTGTTGATTAAAATGCAGAAGGGGATAATTAAACAAAGAACTCACAATAAAAAAGCAAAGTTTTTCTCCATTTATAGGAAAACAGTCCTTCATAAATATTGATTTAGGGTATATTTTTTTCCCACAACGTGTTGGTTTTCTATAAATATCAGTATCTGATAATGAGCACTTCCACTACTCATTATTTCTCTACTTGCAGAATTTAATGAATAGAAATGTGTTCATTATATGGAAATCTATCTACCTGTTATGCTTTTGATGAAGCCAGCCCCTGATTTGAAATTTTGTCCACCATTAATTATATGCAAAGAGCTCTGTCTTATCTTTAATGATACGCCTGAAGAATTTATCAATGGAGTTTATTAGATGCTAATTCATCTTCCATACAGTACTTAGGCAGCTGCATCTCACTTTTGTATCACTTTTTGGAATATTGTTTCTCTAGGGTTTTTTCCTCTGCCCTTCTCAAAAAGTGTTTTCTGGGATGGAAACATCCTATTTCTAAAATGGGTTTGGATTAATTGACTCAAAAGACCCCTTTCCTTGTCTTGGAAATTTCTCTGAAGGATTAGCTCCTTGTGATAAATTTCCCAAGCCTGTAGCTTGAATTTTGATTGAATCAGCACTCTATGGTTTATTCACTGCTGCATTCGAAAGTCAACTTCCACCTTCGCTGCCACAAAGCAAGAGCTTACAAGGAACCAGGTTCGTCTGAACAAGTGCTAACTCTGTATTGAGGCAGCACTTACTGCTGCACTCAAAGTTGGGCATTTTTGATTGCTAAGGGTCTCTGTCTTCAATGGGTCTGTTTTGATGGCTGCGGTTCTTCCACCTCTGTACTCTGAGCAGTCTGATCACCAATCACTTAGAGAAGCTGGAGGTCTATGTTGCTGCTGATTGTCTTGTGGTAAACACAATGCTTACAGCAGTTTTGCCACACTGCAAGCAAGTCTTCAAAGTTCTCTACACGGTCCTTCTGTTGGACTCAATAAATTGACACTACTCTTCTATTACCTAGAGGACGAGCCTTCAGTAAGTCCAGGAAGAAAGAGTAGAAGATGAATGTCCATTCAGAAACCATAGTCTTTCTTCTTGATGATACACTCCTTGTGCTTTCTCTTTCTTCTATTCTCAAGCATGGCTACATGACAGCTGTTCTGTCTGGACTTTCACTGTCAACAGCTGGCAAGCCATGACTGAATGGAATATTATTCTAAACATGAAAAAAAATCATCCTCCAAAGAACAAAAGAATCCATTCAATTTTAAACTGTTCAAAACTCTCTTTCCTGTTCATGGGAGACTGGATGAAAAATACTGGCCTTAAACTGTAGCTAAGGTGTTCAGATTAGATATTAGAAAAGATCTGATCTTCTCCAAGAGTAGTGAAATAATGCAATGTAAATGAAATCTCCATCTGTGGTGTTCTTTAAAAAGGAAACATCTGCTGGGAATTCATCCTGTCTTGGGAAAGAAGCCCCAGGTTTCTTTTCTATGAGATAGTAGGACAAATGCACATTAAATTACTGTATTGTAGTGGTTCCTCAATAAGGCAGCTAACATCCAACAGCTCTCATCTGGAAATGCCTCTTTCGCTCTGGTCCTTTTTCATATTGTCTGCCTGCATGGATACCTCCATCCATGGAGTGTCCCTGCAGGAACACTCTGTCTTTTCCTGCTCCCTTAGGAAAGTGAAACTCCCACCTTCCTAAGAAAGAGAAAGGGCTGTATGGATCTCCCCTGCACATACAACCTGGCTGGCAAGTCTCTGCCCATGCAGGCTGTTTTTGAGGTTTAGTTGGTGAGGAATGACGTTCACTGCTGTTCCTCCATGATTCTTCCCTCTTTCTTCAACCCCTGTTTCCACTGCCATCATGATCCTTGACTCCGACTTAAATCTATGTTTTACCCCCAAAACAGCTGTTCTGGGCAGACTCTGACTGGATGCTTTGGCTCACCCTGTCCAGGTCTTGCTCTCATTGACTTTCAGTGTGAGTGTTTGGATCAATTAGTACTGATGTTACCTTCCCTGGAGCGACAGGCAGAGAAAGTGCTTAGCGTGTTCCCCTGGGCATTCATATTTTTAGCCCCTCCTCAGTCACCTTCACTGTCATCAGCAGCCACAGCCACAGCCCTGGCATCTGAAACAGCTGCAGCAGCAGCTTTTCAGAAGAGACTGCGTCAGCTAAGGCTGTCTCTTCTCTTCCTGATGCTTTTTGTCCCTGTCAGTGACTGAAGAGCAGACTGATCAAGCGCTGCAGCATTTTGGATTTTTTTTTTTTGCTGAGGCATTTTTTCTTTTTTGTGTGGAAGCTGAACACAGTCTCAGAGACTGTTTCTTCCAAAAATATTCAGGACAACTCTCAGCTTCAAAACAGATCTGCAGAGTGAAGCCTCTGTTAAATTCCCCATATATATGCTGGATTTTGTTTGTTTGGCCTATTCCTCATGTAACTATCAATTTTGTAAAAAATCATAGAATCATTTAGGTTGGAAAAGACCTTTAA
Organism: Bucorvus abyssinicus; assembly: GCA_009769605.1. Classification (NCBI taxonomy): domain Eukaryota; kingdom Metazoa; phylum Chordata; class Aves; order Bucerotiformes; family Bucorvidae; genus Bucorvus; species Bucorvus abyssinicus. The sequence continues at coordinate 40,004,358 of CM020025.1, forward strand.
GATCATTGTCCAACAGTAAACCTAACACTGCCAAGTCCACCACTAAACCATATCCCTAATGATCTTGCAGCCAGCTTTGAAATGTAACATTTCTAGAATCAGAAATAAGTTATCATGAATTAAACCACTACGGAAAGGTGGTTTACTTTTGGTCTTACTGTTCCTTCTCCAAGGGTCCAATAGTTACCTTTCCTCAGGAATGAGATCACATCCTTTTCCAGTTAATTCCTCAGGCTGCTAATCATCTAGGGCACCTACATAATTTATAGTAGCCTGGTCCCAGACCCTACAGACTTCAGATGTAAATTAGAGCAGAGCTTCAGCACTGCTTTTGCATTTCTCACTCACACATGTGTATGGGAAGACTCATCATGTGATGAAGTGTGTGCTGTGGAGGTCCCAGATGGCAGTGGCAGTGGTGTCTGGCCTGAGTGGCACTGAGCCTTAGGGCAGCTGCTCTGGCTCAGTCAGCTGGCTACATCAGCATGGGTTCATACGCAGTGTCCCTGTGGATGCCCCAGTGCTCCCTGGGCCAGATGGGAAAATTCAGCACCATGCTGTGACTTGGGCTGGGTATGCCCTACGGCCTCACCTGCAGGCTCAGAAAGATGGGAAACTCTAGAGAGTAGAAACTGTTCATTAACACCTTTTATTCTAGATCATGTTTTTGTTATAGCCTGTGAGACCAGCTCCCAGTAGGGAAACTGCTGAACAATTGCACCAGTGTTGAATCTTCGTAACAGTAGCACACCAGCATGAAACACTTTCACAGAACCAAGACCTTGGTTGAAGATCTAACAAGCTAATCTGTTAAAGTTCCCTTTCATTGAAAAATTTCTTACATTCATCATGTGCTTTAAAAAATTCATCTCACAATAAATAAAGCCAAGCTTAAAATTTTCATTTCTTTACCCATAAATACAGTGGGCCTAGGGCCAAATGTAAACTGCTTTTTAGTTATAGATTTATTTACTGGTATTATTATTATTATTATTATTATTATTATTATTATTATTATTATTATTTTGGATTCCTACAGAGTGTAAAAAGAGAGCAGAAATCTAGAGATTAAGAAGCTACTGGCATAAATTACAAAACACCTTCCAGAATACAACATTCTGCATTGCATAGAAATTTGTTTTCTCATCAAAACCCAACCAACTCTACCTGCTCAATGAATGTAGTGGTCAATTCAGAAATCATAAATTTCTGGACGTGGGATAAAGTATGTTTCAAGGCTTAATGTCACCAAGCCCTCTCATCAAGCTGTCTCATTAGGCTCTGGGGTATATATGTAATTTAGGGTCAAGTCTTTAAATATGTATTTGGACTTACACACATGTAGACATGTGGTGTCTGTTCTTCCCTACTCTGTTAACTAGATGCTTCAGGAAGGATCTTCAAAGGTACGTTTACAACAGTCTCAGGAGATAAGGTCTAGAACTACAAGATATTTAGATCTCTACCTCCTACCAGACTTAAATTAGGCTTGTAATTATCACTGTGGGGTTTTCTTTAACATCTTTTGAGTATGGAATTTGAGCACTTCAGTAAATTCTGCTGCACCTTTATATCTGTTTATGCCTTTACACATATTTCCATTAGGATTTTATGCACGGTAAAATCTGTGAAGATTTAGAAGATGTTAGACATTATTTCATTTAATCAAAGAGACAGTGAGCCTCAGATTATGACTACTCTAGTGCATTAAACAATGTTTGGGACAGTTCCCAGGCATTACAGCATGACTATGTATTCTCTGTCCTCAGCCTGCTTTTGGCCCATGCTACCTAACTTATTCCTGAATGTTTCCTGAGAGTTCCTGGAGCCATTTGTGGTAGGCTGTGGTACTTTGCCATCTTGACCTAAATCTAAGTGAAACTGCAGGCATAGATACAGCCTGTTCTATGTAGGTTGGCCTCGATGACAGGGAAAATGTCATTTACTAGTGAAAAACTGTAGCCTTATTTACCAGTGCTTATCACTTCAGAAAAGTCTTACACCAGCATCTGGTGCATGTGTCACGCACTTCTGTCAGTATTAAAGTATAAACTGTACATATTTTTTTCCACATATATTAAAAATGCCATAAAATTTCACAATCTCATGGAGGCTTTAGTTTTCATGTCCAAATAAAGCTTAGTACTATTCAACACATCGAGACCATCTAATTTCCTTGCCCTCTGTTGTTCTGGATCACTAATACAGTAAAGTAAGTATCTTCATGCATTAAAAGCATGCTTTGCACAGAATGAGTGCTCATTTTTCAGTAACTTTGGATAACAGGATATGTTTGCCACCAAATCAAAGCTCCAGAGATCAGTTCAAAGAAAGTCTGCCTTCACGATGCTTCCCCGCAACCCCAACCCACCCCCGCAACAGGCAAGTCTTGGCAGACAGTTCAAAGCATTTAACAACAACCCAAACAATAATTATTATTAGCAATAACAATGATAATAATGCTTTTTATAATACCCCAAATAATTGCCTGACACAGGCATCTGCCTTAATTGCAGAAGTACTGCTGGTGCAGAGGGAAAAAACCCCAGCTCATAGTAAATGGCACTTTGGAGATGACATTTTCTCTCTTTTTCAATCTATTTTACAGCATTTTGGTGATTTTGTTGCCATTTTGTTTGCTCATCTTCTCATTTGCCAGATGCTAAAGGCAAATTGGCTGAGGCTGGGTCTCTCTTACTAAGTAATATAGACCCATAGGCTGGATCTTTACAGCAAAGCAGATTGATGCTGAGGATATGGTGTCTACATTATACATGTTTTGAGGAAGTGGGAAGGAAGGAGTGGGGTAACACTTTGGACTAACCCTAGTCTAGTCCCATAAAGTGGAACGTCATTAACTGCTAGGTACCTCCTAGTAGAAGTGTAGTCTTCTAGTCTAGTAGAAGTGTATCTTCCAATTCATCAGCAGCCAAGTTGCATGCTCTGAGACTGCTCAACCATGTGAACTTGGCAGAGTAAAGGGAGATACTCAGGAATTTTGCTTTATAAGTTTACCCCTGTTCTGAACTAAAGTGTTACAGTAGATGCACCCTGTTATCCTGTTGCTGTGAGATGATTAACTCAAAATGAGCACTTCCCAAATGCTATATATTATTATCTAGAAAAACGTAAGGAAACACTCTGGGTGCACATCTCATTTATACTTCCTTATATCACTGTTGCTTTCAAAGCTACTTGTGATTGCTGCTGGCACACAAATGAAATGAGTCAAAGCAGTCTAAAATAAAGCAAATCAAATATCCTTATTAGAAATGAAATTGGAAGTGTCCAAATTGAATGACTCTCTTGGTAGTGAACTGAGTGCTAACATTACAATTTTAGATTAATTTTTCTGTTTGTTGGCAGCTGAGGACTAGCAACAAAAGATGGAAGGGATGGGCTTGTGAATGTAGCATGATTTCAGGGTATGTGTTTGCTATCCAAAATGAGTGAATCTCCACAAGTCAAGAGTATGTGTCGTTTTTCAGTGGACAAATTGTTATGTACAATTACAGGCTAGATGCTTGCTGCAGATGTTCGCAGCAGTGAACAAAGTGCCCAGAAGGCTTATTTTGCTCAGGTTAGCTGGTGCAATGGAAAAGCCACCTTCAGGTTACAAGCAGCATGTCTAGGGCTGGGATTTTGTTCCAGTGTAAGTAAATCTGCCCCAATATTGCCCTTTCCTTCATGTAGGTTGGTAGACTCAGTGACGTCACTGCCTGCTGTATTTTCCCTTCTGGCAAGTCAGTACTACCGAGAAAGAGAAAGCAGGGTGAGCTGGTCAGGGAGAAAAAAGAAAAATAGGGTTCGGCCCAAATGAAACTGTAATTACCTCTTCCGTTTAAACTTTTTCTTTAACCCTCATAAGTGGAAGCTCTGAGAATATTCATTTTTTGGAAACAAATAAACATTTCTGGTATGAAATAGCTCCCTAGAATCTGAAGCTGCCCAGTAAAATTGAGCCTTGTCAAACTGGACACTGATAATAGCTGTCTTCTCTCTACAGTCAACCGTTCTGAAGCAGAAATTAGGTCCCTGGAGAAGTTTCATGTCAGAAATAGAAGGTACCGCAGACCTTTAGGCACCTCTAAGCAGCAGCAGTATGCAGGTTTTGAGATTAAAATTTTGACAGTAGGTATTCAGATCAGAGATACCTAAGTAACACCTGTCTCCTAGTGAAGAAAAGCCATCATAAGAGAAATTTATTTTTAATAAAGAAAACACTCCTGATCTGTGTGAACACAGATCTTGGATCCAGACACTGAAAGATTCAGAAAATATGTCATTACCTGGAACTGAGCCAAGTCTTTGTTTCTCCCAGAAACTTTCTAGTAAAAAAATCACATTAGAGATTATGACACATAGAGAAAACAGGAAATCATGATAAAGCCTCGTATTTCAAAAAGACAGAGAGCAAAATATCTTTCCAGACCTGAGATTAAACAGGTGTTGCATCTGACATTGCATCCTCTGGTTGGCAAAAGAAATAGAGACATCAGCTGTTTTCCCAGAGCTGCTGTTTCTGATGCAAGGTTTGACATCAAGAGATGAAGTGGTTGACAAAGCACTGTCAAAGCCAGCACTTCTGATGGTGTGAACTGGCATCGTTTCATTGCCAACTGCTGAGGTGCTACCTCAGACAAATGCAGAGAATGTTTTCCAATTTGTGAACAAAATCAAAGACTCTCCCTGTGTTAATTGCTTCAAATTCCCAGGTTGGGGGTTACCCTGAACAATTATTTGACTAATCTTTGGCTGCCTGTATAAACCCCAAGAGAGCAGCCAGAACAGAAAAATGACGTGGCACTATTTTTCTGTCAGCTGTACATGGCGTCATTTTGACTCATGTTTCCAGAACAATCTCAACCAGGGAGAAGTAAAAGGGAACTCACTGGATGTGTAGCAGAGCAGAGCAATCTCTGCCCTGCTCAAAAGACCTGCTCAGCAAGGGGCAGTAGATCAGAGGATATGAGCATTACCTCTGTTGCCTACTTTGGTGAGCCAGGATTTGGTGAGCCAGGATTTGGGGGTGAGCATAGAAATCTCATTCATCCTTTCTGCATTTGGACACTAAAGGCATGGATCTGCTTTTGTTAACGGTTGTAGTTGTGCATAAATCAAGCTTCTATGTACAATTATACACACAATTCAAACCAAAAGTTATCTTCAGTTTTAAGCATGTGTGAGAGTGTGAGGTGAACACTAGGGGACTGGCTGAAAGTTCGTTTTTTAGTGACAGCTATCATCTTCTTCAGAAATCCATTAATGCCCTAGAAAAATGAACCTTGTCTCAGAAAAATATAGACAATATAATCATAAGATTACAGGGTAATTCAGGCTGTAAGAGACCCAAGGAGGTCTATAGTCTGACCCTCAAAGCAGGGTCAACTATGAGATCAGACTAGGTTTCTCAGGTTTTATTCTGTTATGTCTTGAAAAACATCCATGGATGAAGACTCAGAGCATCTCTGGGCAACCTCTGCCACTGCTTGGCTGTGCACATTGCCTCAAATTTCTTTAGTGTTACTTACTCTCATCAACGATCTTTAACATCCAATTCAGAGGAGGAAGGAAAGATGTCAGATGCGAAGAATCTTTTAACAAATAAAAAAAGGTTTGCCTATTCTGTTGACAATACTTTCATTAAGGATAGACTTCCTTTTCCCTTCAGATGAGGAACATTTTTAGGAGAAACAGTTTATAATTTTCATTTTAGTATAAACATCACCGTGTTGCATGCTTATATTATCTCTGACAATTCTACAGTATCCATACACTGGCACTGATTCATAACACAGCATTTAAAGAATCCTACCAGTGTCTGATGCACCTGCTGCTCTAATTTAACAAACTTACTCTCACTAAACTGCATTTCTTTATAGAGAAGGTGAATGTGCTGTGTAGTAATTTAAAAAAGGTTCTTGATATGAAGCCAGGGACTGTTGCCTTGATGAAATCACATATTTTAAAATCTGAAACATTGGAAAATTGTTTTGTGAGGAGAGGTAATTGATTTAGCTGGTAGTGAATAAGGCTGGAACCCGATGATACTACAAGGATAATTCAAATAAAATACCGAAGTCAGGGTAAGATAAACTCTAACTTCTAAGGTTTCTCATGTTCTGGAAAACAACAACAATAACAGCTATGCCTTACTTTCATTCTGATGGCAAAGCAACAATGATGTTATTGACATTTTCATATATTTGATCAAATCTGGTGTCTTTTTAAATTTAAAAATTTCAAGTGTTTTCCAAACCAATCCTCTTTCTCTGAAATAATTTGTGACTCAGAACAATTTACAGAAAGTGGTGGAAGGAAACTGTGCTGGAGGCTGCCCTGTGTATGCCAAAGCATGGGACAAAACTTCATTGAAAAGAAAGGAAAAGTATTTTCTCACTCTTTTCACTTGCAGTCTCTCTGGCATTTTCAAAAAGCAATTTCGTTTTTTCCAAAGGTAAACAGATAAACAAAACTAATGTTTAAACCAAAGAAACAACAAATCCTGCCCTGGAAAACACACCGAGAGCACAAAGAAGCAAACAGAACCAAGTGGGGTACCAAAATTAGGAGACCCTTTCATGACTAGCCAGCTTTTCAGCAAGCTGGAGCAGCGCAGGCTCTTTTTTGGTCAGCTACACTCCAGCTCCATTGAAACAAGTGGGACTCCTGCCACCCGCTTTCTTCTGCCCTTACATTTGACATGAGACAACTTGTATGGTTTTCCCATCTACATTCTCTTTTATATGCAAACCAGCTGAATCTCTTTCTTCTTTCCAGTGCAAAGAGGGCTGCAAGCAAAAGGAAGGAAAGAATAACTACTAAGGACTAAACAAAAACCAAAGGGTATCTGGTCTGTTAAATTTAACTGCCAGCACTTCCACTTTTGGCAGAAGACTTCTGATGTCAGCATTAGTCTCTTACGCTGTGGGTAGCAGGTTAAGTTTTGTTACCTATTTTCAGAATTTGGTAGCCCAAGATGCTGGTCATGCAGAATCCTTGTAAAGATAAGCCCACTTGATACCACCGGTGAATTTAACCAGGTCCACATGAGACCTTCTGCCGTGAATTTTCCTTCCAATGTTTTCAGGTCTGCACATGTGACGAAAATGATACATAATATAGACATGTACATGCACTCTACTGTACTGCAGTAAATTTCCATATTATGAGGTCACAAAAAAGTATGGAGGAAACCAAAGTGTCTGAGTGTTAGAGATTGAATGGGGGAGAGGGGGAAAAGCTTTCATCATCCTTCAGTACAACCCTTGCTCTAACACTCTAGAAGGCAATGCTGCCAGAGTAAATTTACTGCCATAGTAAATTAACATAAAGTCTGTAAAACTCACGAATTTACTTCCTGACATGTGAATAATGAAACCTGAAGAAATGTCAGTCAAATGGCATTTGAAGATAAGTACACCTCCATTGGTTCCTGTTTGTTTGTTGAAAACTAGTATTATTTGTGTCCTGCAAGGTAATTATTTTTTTACCGACACTGTTTTTTGTCTGTCCTTTAGAATATTCATTCTAAAAGGCAAACACTCTTGATAAATTGTTCAATTAGGAGAGCTGATATGCCAGTCTCACTGTTTGAAATTTAACAATCAACAGAAGTAACAATACTTCTCAAGTAGTATTGTGGCAGTACTGTAGAAGGAAAAAAAAAGTACAAGTTGCATCAGCTTTCAGAGAATAACAAAATTTACTATGTCCTCAAGTATGTTGTGCACATAGTTTATGGTAATTGTTTCTGTCAAGCCTTTTTGGCTGAATAAAGCTTTTTTATTTAAAAAAATATTGTAATAATCTTCTCTTCATAATGCATTATTATCTTAATATCAGAATTTAGGGCAATTTTTCCTTTAAAGGTTTATCATTTTGCAAAATTACAATATGCACTTAATCCAAATTTTATCTTTTAAAATATTTAAATGAGTGGAGCCTAAGCAAGCTCAATATTTACTTCTAGGTTTATGGGGGAGAAAAAAAAAAGCAAGTTCAGTGTTGTAATACAACAGAGGCTGTAGAAATGTCCAGAATGTATTTCATAGCTCTTAATGAGAATAACCAAACCGTGCATAGTTATGCAGATGCTGAAAGGAATTAATGTTTGGGGTTTTTTGGGGGGATGCCAGTTGGAGGAGGGGAGGAACACTTGAGAAATGTTTCTTTATTGTTATACTTCCACTAATCAGGTGTCTCCTCTCCTTGCCTCCAACTCATACAGGAAAGAATTTCCTGACTTCCAATATAAAAAAAAGAAAATAATTTACACTAAAGGTTTGGTTTGTAGTCCTCTTGAAAAATAAACTGTTTCCCCATGGAAAAATTTTTCCATTATTCTTATATAAAGATTCACTAGAACCTTGGTTATTTATCACAGGAAAAGGAAGAGGAGGAAGGCACCAAATCAAAAAGTAGAATTAACTGTGCTTCCTGCAATGTAGGATTTTTTCCACAGTAACTGATGATTCAGGATTCCATGTTATCATCACACTCAGTAAGAACAGAATGGGAGATGGAGGAAAAAGGGGTTGCTGCAGGTGTGGAGGAAATACTTAGAGAAGATTGTATATAAAATTCCTTTAAACTAGTAAAAAATCATTTACTGTAGTCCAGCTGTTCATTTACTTATTTTTCTTTAAAATTTGGCATGAAAATGAGTATATTATTTTTGCAGAGGGTTTTTCTTTTTTCTCTTTTGTTGTAGCGGTTGAGATGAGAATTATCAGATGCAGCTGGGGGTTTGCTGTACTTGGGAAGCTGAGAACAGCAAACTTGGGAAAGAAGGAAACAGGATATGGGATGCCAAGAAAAATACATTTCTGTGGCACTAATATGTAGATTTTCAACACATCTTGTTCACTTTAGGAGAGAAAGAAAAGCAAATCAAAATGCTAAGCAAAGACAGCTGTTAAATTCTGTATCAGAAAAGTATTTTTTATTTACCTCAAATTGCCTCTGAGAATTTCAACTGAGCAAGAATTTATGCACATTCAACCATGAACTATTGGCTAACGGTGCTGTATATGGCTGGATAACGGTCTCTTCCATTCCAGTGGTGGTTATTTTCAATGAAATGCAAAATGCTCCTCGTAGTTAGGTCTCTTTACTCTGTAATTTCTAAGGCCATGATTCAGGAAAGACTTCCTCTCCAGGAAAACACGCATATACTTATGTCCAAGCATTGTAGACAACAAGATATAGGAGCAGAGGTAGAATGGTTAGGTATCGCTTCTTGCAACAATCTTCCCTTTGAACAAAGTTAACCATTTAAATTTGTTGAAGCTAAGATAGGAAAGATTTTGTTTTGGAACTGGGAAAAAAATCAGGATTAAAATTCATTGATCTTCATCTCACTCCTTTTTATATATCCACAAAGTAGACCTTAAAATCTGAGGTACAATTCTTGTCTCTACAATAGCTGAAAGAAAATGGACTGAGGTCATCTGCCTGGTTTAGATATCTAGCTTAGGATAAGATGAGCCCTAAAAAGCTAAAAACAAAGAGCAGGTGAGATACGTATCCAAACTGATAAATAAGATAAAGAAGACAACGCACTCTTGACGTAGGAAATCAAGATAACAGCTGTGGTAGTTACAAATAGGAAAGCTTTTTGACAAATATGTTGTGAACCTTCGTAACACTTCCCAGCACTGGTGAAGTGAAGGGCAGGTGCTAAATTACCTGAATTACTGAGCAACAGTTTGGTACCAGCTACTTCTAAATTGTGACAGCTGGCAGGATTTGGGTGTGTTTCTCCACAAATGGCATCTGTCTCCAAACCTTTGTCTATTCCTGATCTCCTTGCTTATGTCCTCTACCAACCTCAACAGCTCACTTGCTAGGCAAGATGCAACCATTCTCCTACTACTTTCAAGAGTAGTAATCAGCATGTCATTCTCACATAACTTTTATACTTCTATTAATTATAAGCTTAATTAAATCTTAGCTAGATATTTAGAGAATTAACTCCAGCCATGGTCAACTGATGGTCCTTGGCCACTTTCTGCATCATGAGACATGTAAAACTGAGGAGCAGACTGAGTGAGCATGTTAAACATACTGAACCATGAATTTTCTGTCTCCATAGGTGTCCAGAAGCCAAGCTGTGCCTTGGATCCAGGTATATACCCTAGATGGATTCATTTGACCAAATGTAGACATCTGTAGTGCAGATGCCAACACCAAAGATAGTTCTTCTAAAGGATTCCCTCTAAAGCCAATGTACAGAACAACATACTTCCAGCATACAACTCATTTGGTCTTAAATTAGTCATGTAAATTAAGTCAGATAACTTCTGCCTGTAAAACACCTGTCTCTTTCCACGAACCAGGGGGATTATCTCAGTGGGTGTCTACACTGAGCTAGGTGAGATAAAAGTCACCTGAAGAATCAGCAAGAATTATATCTGAGCTCTCTGCTGGTGGACAGACCTGAAAGGTGCTTACCCCCAGCATTTCTGGCTGGAGAAGCTGGATTTGCAGTTACGTGAGCACTTTTAACTTGCCCGCTTAGGTATGCTCTGGAGAACAACATAAGCCTGTGCCTGCAGATGAACAGACTGGGCTTGAGAGACCAACAGTATCAGTATGCCCATCTTGTTACCAATACCTTCTGCCTCTGTATTATTTCCTTTCTTTTCCCTAGTCATCTCCTTTCTTGACTTGCTCTTATGTGACTTTCTTCCTGTTCTAAGAAACATCATGAAGATGCTCCCATGTTTCGGAGGAAGAATAATTCCCTTGTCTGTCTATAAGTGCACTTTGAAGTGGTTGAGATATTTGAATGTGCTGGAGTGTTCAATCATTTAGGGAGAGACCTTTCACACAGAGGAGGTTTGTTTCTGTGTTCGTTTCGTAGGGCTGTCTCTTCTGCTTAAGAATGTCTTAATCTGGTAGCAAATAGAAGGTCTGTTCCACAGAGTTTAAAGACAGCTGATACATGGCAAACTCTAAAAAAGAAAAACAAATGTAATCATGATGTCTTGTAGGAGCTACAAACTTTATCGCTGCTTTGGTTCAAGGTCTTATGGGACCCAGGAGTCCTCTGCTTTTTTGAAACCATGTCACCATAACTGAACTTACAGTAACTGTAGTTCATCAGTACACTAAAATAAAAAATTATTTTGAAGTGTTAGGTTGCAACCAACTAGCTGGCAGTATCCACACAACACTTTAAATGTCAATTCTTAGATAAATTATATGAAATTATTAAAGTGAGGAGTCTATATGTTTTCTATTATTATTATCACAGAGTTTTTAAAACTGCTGTGTCACAACAGCCTACTAAGACTAATGTGTCTCTTAGGGATGACCTTGTTTTTCTTTTCCTTCAACTGGTTGCTGTTATTGGTATAATCCAAGATCAAAGAAGTGGAAGAAAAACAGTTTATTACTTCTCCCCTATTGAACTGCTGTGATTTCTGAAAGGTTTTATTTTGTAGGTAACACCAGAGCTCTCTTTGCCCAGTTTTCACTGTTACATGTCCCCACTAGATTTTCAGATCAATGTACCTCTTCTTTTGCTAAGACAAAGGGAGTTTTGCAGCTAAACCTCATGTGAAATAATAAAAGGCTGAATGACTATCAGCTGCATGTTGGACCATAGAAAGAAACTTTGTCTTTTCTCTTATGTATGCATAAATCAACTAAATTTGTACAAGGAATATAATTTTAAAAAATGTAAGGAAAGCAATAACTAGTATGATGAAGACAAAATTATAAATTGTTGCTGTTGTTTTAAAATGGTTTCCCAAAGAAAAAAGTTATTTTTTATGTTCCACTAATGAAAAATATGGTCAGGTTTTTCGTGGGTATTTTTGTACAGGATAGTGTGTACATATACCTTTGTGTTTTGTTTAAAAGGGCAGCAGGATGATTCACTTCAGCTATTATCTGTCAAATGATGCTACAAATAATAAATATTCATAGCTTGTTGTCTTTATAAGAGATCATGACTGGTACAGTTAGAATAGGCATCAAGAAATGTAATAGCACTGGGAGGTAAACTAATGTAGGCAGAGATAATTTCAAAGAATTTTTAACATAAATTAAGGCAGGAAAAGTACAAATTATTGCTCTCATTCTGCAGATGAACAGACTTATATGACTTTAGCAGGGTATCTACATTAGACCTTGTTTTTATGTCTCTCCCACAAACCTCCCCTTCTTCCATGGTGTGAAGGCAACCCTGTTATGAGGAGACCTGGATCGTGGTGTAGGAAAAGGGACGGTGCCCTCAAAGCTGCTGCTTCTTGGTAATCATCTCAATGCCACTTGCTGGGAGAAAACCATCTGACTGTTCAGCCTGCTGTCAGAGGCCCCACTGCACCAAGAGCTGAGCTCTGCAAGACTATCCCGTAGTCCTTTGGACTCACAGGCCATATGTCTGACCACCAAGATATTGCCTAAGATGTGAGGAAAGAAGGGCTACTGAATTATCAATGAAGGCAAACATGACTTTCAAAAACCAGTCAGCCAAGGATACATAACAAACTCTTCTGTCTATGTGGGACTTATCTCCAGCTCTGTTTGTCCTGTGCTGTTCAAGGTCAGGCAGGGGTGGAGTGAGCTGGCTGAAAATACCTGTTTGAAATCTGCTTTGGCACTGAGAGTGCTGGAGCAAAAGCAAAAATATAAAGAAGTTGTGTTAATTTCAAGGTCCATTAGGCACAGAGGACCTGCTCCTATTCCCAGTGAAGTTAAACTCTCATTGATTGTAAAACTTTCATTGGTTGCAGAGGTGCAGGATCAGTCCATGGAGAAAGAATAATCAATGTTCTCTATGAAAAAAGAACATTACCAAGCCAGATATTTTTTCAATTGTTAAAGGGACTATTTTCCAAATTGCCAGTGTGGCAGATAAAAAAATTCAATAGGCAATTTACCTGAATATAATTGCCACGTATTTACAAGTTTACCAGGTTTGGGGCCTGAAGATACCCAATATTTTAACATGGTTGTCTGTATAATAACATGGATTCCTCCATCAAGTGTCTAGTCTAATGCGTCTGCTTTCATGATAATGGCCTACGGCAAGCATAAAAATAAGAATTACATCGAGAAAATCTGACCAAACAAAACCTTGACAGTATTTCAACCAGGAGCTCCTGATTCACTTTCTCACACATGTTATACATTTATTGCAGAGCTCGTGTGCAGCATAAAAGCAGTAAAGTATCTACATATCAATACCTTTCTACTTATTTGACATTTAGAGACTCTCCTGTTCTATTATCTTTGCTCTACTTTGTGACATTTTTATCAACTTCAACATTAACATGGCAGATTTTACAACTAATACACTTAAAAGGTACAAAGATGTCAGCAACATCAATTATAAAAAAATTACAGCTCCTGCTTTATCTCAGAGGTAATTAAATGAGCTGTAATTATTAGCCTAGATTCATTAGATTCATGTTCTCATGACCTCCTTAGATTGAATTATTGTAATTCTTGGTATGTCTGTCTGCCAAGGCAGTGAATGCATTGGCAGCCTTGAATGCAGTCAAAAAGGCAGAGGTAAGAGGACTATTAAAACCCAAATTATTTAGGCCCTTTATAATTCACTGCTAATGAATTCTCTATTATCTCTTCATGATAATATTGCTATAATTCCTTGGTGTTTTGTGGATAAGCACTCTGAAACTTCCAGATTGTTGTTACTTCTGGAGTTGTCATTTAAGCAGTGTTCAGAGTGGAGCAGCTTGGAGTGAAATGTGATTTGTGCAGTGACATGTAGGATATGCTTACGGGTGATAGATGAGACATACTTGTATCTTGGCTGCATTCGACTGCCATTGACTTGGCAGTACTAAGTTAACAGTTGGACTTGATCTTAAAGGTCTCTTCCAACCAAAATTATGATATGATTTTGTTTATACTATGCCCTTATTACTTGGAGACCAGAACTAGAGGTGGTTTGAATTTAGTATCAGAAGTAAAGTTGGGGGTTAAGTGTAGGGGAAGTGAGAATGTTCCATGCAGACAGTAAGGAAAGGACACCCAAGAAGCAAAACCATGAGATAATTAGACAATAGATATAGGACTAGCTGTGTCTTAGATGATATTTAAGTGAATGAAATGTAGCTTCTTAGGTATCATCTAATGTGGTTTTAATTATGTTTCTGTATCCCTTCAAGTTTCTTGATTACAGTCCCTACCTTTAGGAACACAGTTTTGCAGAACTCCTCAGGCTGAAAGATGTCTTGGTTTCCAAAAATCACATGTAAGACTTACATCTATTGATGGGGTTTTTTGGCTGAGGACCAAATCTTGGTCTATTATTAGAATTGTCCAGGCAGTGCCTGTGGTTGGGTAGCCATAGCCTGTGATATAAAGTTAATTTAACTTTTTGCACATTTTCCACTGAACAACCTACATAGTACTTTATTACTCAGTGTAATATAGGCAGCAATCCTGAAAGCTCCCTGTGTAAAATTCGTGTCTTTGCAGATAGAAGTCCACTGTTCCACTAAGCAAATCCCATTTCTGTGGGTAAAAGCAACTCTATTCTTCTGTCCCACCCATTAGGAGTCCTGAAAACTGAGTTTGCACATTATAGCCTGTTTGCAGGGACACCTCTAAAGGAAAGTTTCTCACTAAATTCATTGGGCTTTATCAAGGTCAAAATGAGAAAGAGCTTCAGATGTTAAAAGCAGAAGGGACCACAGTGGTCAGACACCCTGACTTGTTGTAATACAAGATAAAATTTCACCAAGTAATAGAGATATCAAGACTTCAACTTCTGATCAAGGCACTTCACACACAATATATCCAATAGAGACAGTAGTTAATTAACTTCTGGTAAAAAATTGGCACCTTATTTCTAGCCTGATTTTAACCACAGTTAACCAATCTCATAATGTTTCACATCATAGAATTTTTCGAAGGGATATCCAATGCCATAAACATGCTGCTAGCATGCTGCATTCCCACCCAGTGATGGATCTGGCAGTATGACTATCAGGAATAGTTTAAAAAGAGTAAAATATTTTCCTTCCCAAAAATATTTCACTGGCGTACTTTGTGTAATGCAATCAGTTCAGTCATTTGAAGAAGACGACTCTTCAAGGGCACAGGTAAAGAGTTCTGTGAATAAACTGCAAATGAAAAATTGATGCAGAAGACAAGTAATACATAGAAACTCTGCTCTGCATTAATGAGAATGCTGCTAGCTCGCCATAAAGTCACTCCTGTCTAGAAGCAGGAGTAAGATCAAATCAGGCTTTACTTTACTAAGTCTCAAACTTGAGAAAGTTGAGAAGCAAATGCAGTTTAATTTTGCCTCAGACATTGCCTCTCTGCATACTTGTATGACCAGGCTTACTCTGGACATAACCATACGGAGTGATTGATCCTTATAACTACTCAGTATGAACTACTGCTAGAGTCTGACCTGTTTCCATTGAAACTGATGAGGTTTTTCCACTGCAAATATGACTGGATTGTGAGGACCAATTCCTTGATGACATTCAAGTGCCTAGCAGAGTATTGGCTAAGTGGAAGGTAAATTTTGTGTGAGCTTTGATTCAAATTAAGGGTATGGATTCAGCTTTGCTGGCTTTCAGTGTCACAGCTGTAGGTGCCTGCGTCTCACTCTAGAGCAAACATCTACATCCGATGAAGGAATTGCACTGTAGTCTGCAGATAGTTTGTTATTACTTTTGTCCATCAGAATCTGTATGCCCAGCTGAGCTATAGATACTTGCATTGGAGGCACCTGAATCTACATGGGTTGAATCCTACCCAAGGTACCTAGCTGCTTTTGAAAGTCTCACTAGACACTGGCAGACTGACCAAGGTGCCCTTGTTGAATTTATTGCAACAGAAAGTAGGGGCTTAAATACCTGTTAGGTTGTGGGCTTAAATGATTAAATATCTGTATAAAACTGCCCCACGGTGCAAGTTAGTCACCTGCAAAGGGTGACTTAGGCTGCCAAAGACATGAATCTTTCATGAGTTTCTTCTCTCTGTACTTTTACGATATAGAACCGTAACAGTGACTGCCTGAAACTGGGGATATGAATCCTGGCTATAACATTTGATCTTTTGTGTTCACGTGTATGTCCTCACAGCAGTGCCTACTTTGTGCTTTAAATAGAGCATTTGCATCACCAAGCTCTGTGCAATAAAGGTACTAAGGAGGCAATATATATTGTTTTACACAGTCGTAAATGAAAAAACCCGATAGATACTAAGCAATGAAACATGCTACATTCAGTTTAAACACTTCCTGGTTTCTAATATTCAGTACATATAGCTAAATATTACTATTATTCATTAATATATAAACTTAAATACCATAATGGTATTAATTGTAATAATTATTACTTCAGGCATTTTGAGCAACATATTCCATAGAGAAGAGCTTTTAAATTAAAACTGAGTAATAGCAAATGTATTATACAAAGAATAAAGGTTTATTACCAACTTGGATTTGCCTAAAAGGAAAATATCCCTGCCACTGTAATACTGTACTCTGTAAAGGGATTGCTAAAAATTTAAAGTTTTCATTCTCCTCTGGAGCCTTGTTGTAGAGAGGAGGTTTCACAGACTCCTGACTTCCATGGTGCTGATAGAAATAAGTTTGTAGTCGAAATACGCCAGGAAAGTGTTCCAGAAGAGATTATGGGGGAGCTGGAGTCCTACTGTGATTTACTTAATTCAAAGTGGTGCTTGAAAGAGACTTTTAATCTATGGTGGACAGAAGCTGCTATGCTGATACTACAAATGACATTTAGCAACAATTTCTGATGGCTTTTTCTGAAAGTGGCTTGGGAAAAGCATCTCGCTGATACCAGTGGTGGAGTTAAGCTTCTGAATTTTACATATAAAGATGGTGGAGAGAGAGCTATATTTAGATGAAAGGGATTCACTTCTTTCTAATACCATGCAACCAAGAAATCTGAGGTTCTCCCTTTCAGCCTCAACTCAAAATGGTTGATGTTAATTTTTTCATCAATTTCACTGACCTCTCTGGAGACCAGTAAATAGGCCGGCAGAAGATCAAAGGTCCAGAATTAAATGGTATTTGCACATGTAACAGCCATTCATTTTATGGAGCAATTTTGCTGATTTTAATTGAAAATTAGGATGCCAAATACTTTCAAGGATCTGAGCCTAAGTGATTTAAAAAAATAATTACTAAAAAAAGTCCTGTGTTAGGACTGCATTCTTTCTTTATTCTTAAACATTGGAGTGAATAGTCTTATTAAACCTGCATTAATACAGACTTCTCACATACCATCATGCCATCTCACCATGTATACATTAAGGGCCAAGGCGGAAGTTCCTAGAAGTCAAAGAAGGGAATCTTTCCTGGCTTACAATCCAATATATGCTGCTAAAATACTGGCTTCATGTCTAACCGCTGGCTCCATCTTCTGCAACTTGAACCTGTTTGTCATGGAATCTAACTCATCAGCCACCTTTTAAAACTCAGTAAAACGCATCCCCTGGTTAACAATGTCTGCCCTGAAATTTTAATGTGCTGTTAATATAAGTTCGATTGTGGATAATGGTAGAAAAGGAGGGAAGGATTCAAATAGAAGAGGTAGTTGAAATTTCATCAGTAGCTTTAGGGTAAACAGATTTTAGAGAGATCATACAGACTAAAGCAAACCTAAGTTACTCTTGTTAGTAATCCCCTTTGGACACAGACATGAGATACTAGGTATGGGATAGAGCTTATTGCGATATCTAGAGAACTTAAAAAAAAAAAAAAAGGACAGAGCTGGAAGCATTATAGAAAAAACCTGGAGAGGAGAAAATATTAGTGGAGGGGGTTTAATATGTCTGAGAAGATTGCTGATTACACTAGGAAGCAATTCAGGAAAAAAGAGAGGTTAAAAAACTATTGCAGAGAAGTATTTTCAAAGGCTTGTCATAGATTGAAAGCTTGTACTTTGGAGGTTGAAGCCATTAATGGGATCCACAGAATATCTTGCTGAATAACCTGAAAAGGTGAAAATAATGCACTATCCTCATTTCCCACAGGGGGCACACGGAATTTCTAGGGTAAAAAGTTACAAAAGACAGAGGAAAGAGGACTCAAAGTCACTGTGACACACAGAGGATGTGTGTTTGGTTTGCTTTTCAATGAGGTTTGCTGATAGAAAGGAAAGATTTCTACATGCACAGAAAGGAGGAAGGGAAGGGGGTAGGAATAAATCTGAGTGAGTTAGCCTTTCAAGAACCAAAGCAATTTCTGTCCAGGCACGAAGAGGCAGGAATGAAGATTGATAATGCAGCAATCGAAGCAGGAGCACAGTGCAGAAAGATAGTTATGGATGGTTAAATGTTTCTAACTAGTTACAGATGTCTGTTGCAAGGAAAGCCTATTTTAGGGCCTTAAGCACGTGCTTGATTTTAATGAGATTTATGCTCAGGCTAAATGTTAGGCATGGTGCAAGGACTTTGCTGAACCAGGATCAAAAAGAGAAAACTGTCATTTGATTTATGTACAGTGATTTTGACATATACTTTTGAACTTACAAGAATAAAATCTGAATTTTTGTCAGAGGTAACTGTCAGTTTAATAGGAATATCAAAACCAGATTGACTACAGCCTTCCTGGTCTGGATTTCTACATGTGGACATGAGATCAGAATCAGGATTTATTTATTTATTGAAGTTTAGAAATAAAGAAGCAACAAAAGCAAGCACTGTCACAAAATGGTTGAGAAGTGTGAAGAAATGGGGTTGAAATGATGATGGTAAAGGAGGGACAGAAGCAATGTAAGAAGAGATTTTAATACAGAGGAACATTAAAAATTAAGATATTATAAACTGTCCAGGCAAAAAGTTAGCTAAAAGTGAGGTGCAGGAAAGAGTCAGAGAAGAGATACAGAGTAAGTAAACTGGTGGTGGACAACGGAATTGTACATTTCATTTGCGTGGCAAGGTTCTGGTAATGGGGCGGCTATAGGGGTGGCTTATATGAGAAGCTGCTAAGTCCAATATAGCCAGTGCCAGCTGGCTCCAAGACGAACCCACAACTGGCCAAGGTTGAGCCAATCCATGATGGTGGTAGGGCCTCTGTGATAATGTATTTAAGAAGGGGGTAAAAAAAGCTGTAACAGAGCAGTTGGAGAAAGGATTGAGAATATGTGAGAGAAAAAATTCAAGGTCAGTGAAGAAGGAGGGGGAAGAGGTGCTTCAGTTTCCGGAGCAGAGATTCCTCTGCAGTCCATGGTGAATATAATGGTGGGGCAGACTGTCCCCCTGCAGCACATGGAGATTAATGGTGGAGAAGCTATCTACCTGCAGCCCATGGAGGAACCCCACTCTGGAGCACGTGGATGCCGGATGCCCAAAGGAGTCTGTGACCCCATGGGAAGCCCATGCTGGAGCAGGTTCCTGGCAGGACCTGTGGACCTGTGGAGAGAGGAACCCAGGCTGGAGCAGGTTTGCTGGCAGGACTTGTGACCCTATGAGGATGCCATGCTGGAGCAATCTGTTCCTGAGGGACTCCACCCCATGGGAGGGAGCCCACACTGGAGCAGTTCATGAGGAAGAGTAGCCTGTGAGATGTTTGTGAAGGACTGGCTCCTGCGGGAGCAACCCCGTGCTGGAGCAGCGTAAGAGTGTAAGAAATCCTCCCCCTGAGGAGGAAGAAACAGAGACAACGTGTGATGAACTGACCACAACTCCCATTCCTCACCCCCCTGCACCACTCGGGAGGACGAGGTACAGAAATTGGGAGTAAAGTTGAGCTGGGAAAGAAGGAAGGGGTTGGGAGAACATGTTCTAAGATTTAGATTTTGTTTATCATTATCCTATTCTGATTTGATTGGAAATAAATTAAACTAATTTCTCCAAATTGAGTCTGTTGTGCTCGTGACATTAATTGGTGAGTGTTCTCCCTGCCCTTATCTCTACCCACAAGCCTTTTGTTATATTTTCTCTCCCCTATCCGATTGAGGAGGGCGAGTGATAGAGTGGCTTTGGTGGGCAGCTGGTGTCCAGCCAGGGTCAACCCCCCACAGATTGACTCAATGCACAGTGTTAGCAACAGTTTTGGTACCTCCAGAGAGATGTTTGTCTTACGTTTTCATGCTGCCATAAAACCGTGTGCTGTTGCTCACCAACAGTATGCCAGCCAAGTGCTCCTCCTTGTTCTTCTTGGGTCTCTGCTCTTCACACTCCCTCTCTGTCTCTTCCTTCCACCTTCCTCCCTCTCGTTCCTCTAGTATTGTCCTTGCATGCATGCAAAAGTCTTAATAACTCATACCAATGTTTTTGCACCCCTCGTACCACATTCTGCTATAGATAACTGGGCATGAAAAAGAAAACTAGAAGGCAAATAGGAGTGTAAAGACCAAGACACTTCAAACTATACTCTGTCCTACATAGATAGGGAGCATTCTGTTGAAATGAGGCAACACTATTTAGCCAACATGAAACATCTTTGCCTAACCTTTAGTTGTTCCCCTTCTTTCTTTAGGTCATAGGGTTCTTCTGGCAGTAGGGAGTGTATTTTAGCATGTTTATACAGCATCTAGGACTGCAGGGCTTTAACTTCATTATGGCGACTTCAAGTACTGCCAGAACATGGATAATTTTTACAATACTGATAAACAAAAATGTATTTAAACTTCTATTTTATCTGTCTAAATAAAAGAATAAAGAAAAGAAGCAAAGATGTGTGTTATTTTGTTTATCTAAATAAAATAATACATAAAAGAAAACTTCCTACCTTATAAAATGCCACATACATAAACAAATACGGTATTTAAAGTCTCAGCGTTGTTACCAGGCAAAACAGTGAGGCCAGCAGCTGTCATACATTTTGAAATCTCAAGCAATTAAGAGCAAATAAAAGAATAGTTAGGAATAATCTAAAACTGATACTGTCTAAAGAATAAACAAACAAGTCTGACTTGTTTTTCTGTGCACAGAAACAGCTCTCAAATTTAGTTAAGCTACAGGTATTTCTGCCAGCTTCAGTGCTCCTGTATTGCTCTTACCGAGAGCAGAAACAGACAGTTTATTGCAAAACAACATTTCAACTGCAAACCAAAGTGAAATACATATGTAAAATATTATATGTTTACCAACAACTGTGCAGTAAATACAGCGTAGCCCTTACAAAAAATAAACACAAAATGTAATTACTCCAACTCTTTGTCAAAATACATGTTTGAGTCCTGTAAACATCTGAGTTCTTACCAATGTTAACATTGCTCACTCGGCAGAGGTGCCCAAGACTTTCAGAAATGTCTTACAGGTCTTACATAAATGTGCTGAGCTGGACCTCACAGTGCTCCAATTATGACTTGCACAAGTGACAATATTTGAAAGTTAATGAACCCGGTTCCAACTTTTCTCATGAAGACTGAAGAGGTGAGAGCTTGCAGTGGACTGCCCAGGTGCCCTATGGAAGGCGGGTTTTTGCGACCTGCCTGTGGCCAGAGCTATCAAGGTCAGTGAAGGCTCATCTCTTTGGCAGAGCTGCTGGGGCAACTGCACAAAGGGCTTGGCTGGGAAGAGTTTGATTACAAGGCAAAATAGATGATCCCACTCTGAGTCAATCTGCAGGGCTTCCTACTCTTTTAATTTATTTCTGTAGACTATATTCTGAGTGGAGGCACAATAGGTAGGTAATTTAGGTAATCGCAGTCATCTTGATAGAACCAGGCAAGGGCATTTCAAGTATTGATTGTTGCATCTATGTGAGACAATTAAAGCCAGTAGGCAGAATTCATCCATAAATCTTGAGCGAACTGGAACCATTCTTCTGTCCTTGCTTGAGGATATACACAGCTTCTTAATGTACCAAAAGTATCTTACCATGGCATTTTGCTGTCAATAGATAATTAGCTGCTAGTGTTGTCCATGTAAGAGCTTTCCTTTAAAGGAAATATTCTGCTACTGAAATCAAGATAACAACCCCCCCATCCAATAATACCCGCCCATTTGTGGGTCGGTGGTAAGGTCATTGTATTGTAATGAAATATGCATTTCATTAACCTTGATAATATATATGCATTAATTCCTGAGGTAGCAGTGGACAGTTTGTGATGGCATCTATTCATTTCTTTGCTTTTAAGCATCCGTGCTTTGTTAGCAGAGACATAGTTAACTAAATTGTTTTTTGAAATCGTGTTTTAAATATATTGCTAATGCATTCTTTAATACATTTGCACTCAGCACTGGAAGGCTGGGAAGACAAAAACGCGGTCTAGATTGTTGTCTGAGGCACAGCACCTGCATGGTGCAAACTTAGAGAGAGAGACACAGGGTTTAAAGAGATCACATGGGAAAAAAAGAAATAATGCATCTTTTCTTTAGAGAGTTCAAATTAAGTGTATAGCCTATACTAGTCGTATGGGCTCACTTTGTTGGTAGAGCAGACTAGGCACTCCAGGGAGTAATGCATTCTACTATCTCAGCAATGAGCTAGGCAGCTGGTTTGGACTAGCGTCAGTGAGGGCAAGCTGGGCCAAAACGAACACATTTTATGCCCCCAGCAGGAACAAGTAGTGTTCCCCACAGCCACTTAACTGACTGCACTCAGTATACAAAGTGTTCTGTTCTCTCTTAACAGGCTAAAAGAGCACTTTTGAGAGTAAGTCTGCATTCATTTTACTTTCTGCTAGCTCACAATCTTCTCGTGTCTTCATTTCATAAGTCATTCATGCTTTCCTTGTCTATACAAACCCAGGTCAAGATCACAAGCACTGCATAAATACGCTGGCTTGGATCCAGAAGGATGGATTTTTGGGAGAGGAAAGAGTAGAAGAGTGAGTTAAGAAGGCCTTTTTGCTTTCGTGACCATTGTGCCATACGGTACATGTGCAGGGTAAATTGACAGGACTGTTGGTACTTGTATGCAGTTCTCTGCATGTCCTGGTTTGAGTTAGAACAGAACTCGTTCTGTTCAGTGATTTCACTTTTCAGCTCACAATCTTCTCACTAACTGCACTTTCTGAAGTTAACAGCATATTTTTGCAGACAGTATCTGCTTCTAAAAGTGATAACTCCTGGTGATTACACTTACTCCCAAGGTTTGGTGTGCAGGAAGGCTCTTGCTTATGCTTGCTCCTGTGCAGACCAAGCTCACTGCCAATCTTGTGTACCACAATGGGGGGTGCAGTAAGTAAGAAGCTGCGTCTGCGGCGACAAGTGGACAGGACAGGTGAACCTAAACTGACCAACAAGGTGTTCCATTCCATATACGTCATATTCAATATAGAATTGAGGGATCACAAGAGTAAACCTTCTTCTTTGATGGCTGGAGTCCAAGGAGGACTCTGTCCATTCTGCCTTTGATCCAATCCATGCATTCCTGAATTCAGCTCTGGAACCCAGCTCCTGAACCCAGTTCCCATCTGCTTCTGAGGCCAGTCTGGGCCTTCACCAGTGCCTGCCCTGCATAAGTGCTGATGGTGACGTAATTGCCATCAGTGGGGTTGGGTTCAGTATTGATATTGTATATATTTGTATATATATAATTTTATTATTATTATTTTCATTAAAGGAGTATTAGTTTTCTTTTCCAATTCATATGACTCTCCCCCTTAAGCGAGAGGTGTTAATAGAGAGCATCTGTCATTCGTCTAGTGGTCTGCCCAACCTTAACCCATGACACTGCATTAACACCAGAACCGTGCTAAGTACTGACTTAGGGTGCTTAGTTTCTCATAGGATATTTAACCTTCCACTGAAATCTATATACAGAGTTCATGACTAAATGAGTTTAGGGATGTGGCCATACAAGACAGATGATGAAAAAATACTGTTTGCTTCTCCTGAATCCATGAGGAATTAATGAACAGTGGCAGGAAGAGACTTCTTTTGAGGTCATAAAAAATCTTCTTGTAGGCAGACAGAGAAACTAAACCTGTGTCTCCACCCTAGGGCCCAGAGCAAAGAGGTGAGCACAACTGATGTACCCTCTGCACCTGAGTCTGTTGCCCACAAGTATATGGGTAGTACTGTATAAGGTATAGTAGCATCCTCCTCAACCCTCAGATGGGGCTCCAGAGGGCATGGGTCTCTTCCTGTTAGCCCTGTCTTACATTTGCCATTTGTATGTGGAGACTCTGGATATTCTCAGGTGTCTTAAATGGCACTATCGATTTCTGGGCAAGTAAGTGAACCAAGTTCTAAATGTATAAAGAATAATCATAAAACTATTAAATGGTGGAAATGAGCCATAGAATTAAATATTTGATTGGATTACTTGAAACAAATTTGAACAGTGTAGTAAGCTGAGCAAACACAACAGAACTGAATTGTTCCCTACTTATGTGCCTAATGCAGTTTTTTTCAGAGAAATCTGCAAGAGGGGTTTATATAAAGTAGACAAATAGGCTTGGATAAATAGCACTTTTTAAATGACAAAGGGGACAAATTATGATACCTAATCTTTAAAACCTTTTAGAATCCTTCAGAATCCTCTAAGGTACATTTACTGACAGCTTGAAGACATTTACTTTACCATTAGATATTTTTCTAGAAGCTATGATCTATATCTCTAAGTTGGATTGTCTTTCCATGCTGCTGCTGCCTTTAGCTCAGTTAGGAAATTCCTCTGAAATCTGTTTGCATGCAGTTACTAAACTTGAAAAAAGGAATCCAACTCTGATTTCAGTATGACAGTATAACTTTCTGAACCACCTCGCATGAAAAAAAATTCCTTCTTAACTAGGATTATAGCAAGACAGATCCTTTGTTACGCAAATGTGTATTTCTGTGCAGATATTATAATCCACACTGGAGGTTTCCTTGAACTCTAAAGCCACTTTATTTTGTATTCACAGAGATATAGTTGCAAAACAAAATAAGCTCTGAGATAGAATTTTTGAGACTGAATAGAGAGAATTAAGTGGATATCAAGAGTCAGCAATGTCAATGTTTCCTAGTAGGACTTTGTTTTGCCTGAGGATCAATCCTTTTCAAAGGTACTGGATTATTTCTTTTCTCCTGGATGAGTAAAAAAATGAGTGTATGTGAACTTCGTTTCCCATAAAAAAAATCTCTTCCATCATGGAAAGTTGTAAGAATCCTGTTTGAAAAATCAGGTTTAAAAAATAATCTTGATGCCTTCAGTTTCCAGAATATCAGTTTTATGATATGGTTGTTGCCCAGAATACGCAGTAACATTTTTGGTTATGCAGCTGACCACACGTTAAATGATCTTTATCTGACTCAAAGGTATTATTGGCTTATTTGGGAGCTATGACTGAGTTTGGACATGTGGGTAAGAGTTCTCTTCAGTAATTTATTTCTTTCATAGAGTATTTTAAGGATGTTAATATGTATTTTGTCTATGTTTCTCCAGGCTCTTCCCCTGGAGATCTGTAGGACTCCATCTGTTCAAACAGCTGCCAAATACTTTTGTGAGTGTGTGTGCGCCTATGTGTAAATAAAAAAATACACTTGTAAGAAAGCTTGAGACTTTGCTGTGTTTGTGATATCACCTGCATCGTTATAATGCACAGTTTTATGTACCCCTGTCTCTGAAGCAGAGGTATTACCCTTTCTTTCTCAGCTGAGATATTATGCTGAATGTCAGTTATGTCTCTTTGCCTCCCTATAAATAGGCATAGATTTTTTTTTAGTCTTATAAGGCGTACTTGATTGTACAGGAGGTATGGATGGGGCCTGTGGTTGATACTACGATTATTATAGAGATGCAGGGAGATGCAATTTTTTTGGGTATCTTGACAGCTCAGAGTTTTTCTGGATCCATCAGCTCTGATCTTCAGGTAACTGTGGTAAGCTGGTTTTCAGGGTGACATTTTCCTTTTGGAAGCATGCTTGTTACAGTTGTCCATGGCATCACTAACTTCAGATTAACCTGCCGTAACGTGGCCTGTACTGGTCTTTCCTGCACAGGAAGGTAGTTCAGAGTCTTTTGATGATGTACAACACAGCATTCTGCTTGTTCAACTGATACAAGTGGATGACTCCTGTTCTCCAATTTCTTTAACAGCTTCCTGTTCCTGTAGAGACATCATTCAATGTAGAGAGGACTTTCTGTAGAGCCTTAAATAGACTGACACTAGTCTCCTTTAGAGGCACACACTATTTACAGAGTATATTTGGTTTGTCTTCAGCATTAGAGTGCATGTTACAGGGGTTATGAACACAGAGACCTCTGACAAACTGATTATATTAATTTTGGAGATGCTGGAGCATAAATTATTATACAAAAAGAAATCTGTCATACAGCAATATGATAGAGCAACTTTTTCAAGTGTGCTTCATGTTATTTAGTAATTTTTCCTCTGTTGAAGTTATTGAGAGTTTTACAGCAGATGCAATTGGAAGAGTTTTGACATTGCTGAATGGTTTGACAAACCAATTCCAGAAAAATTCTATTTCAATATAGAGATTTTTGGCTTAATGCTGAAATCAATTTCAGCTGACTTCTCCAAAATGAAACACATCTTCCTGAACTAGAAAACAAAACAGGTTTCAAGCCACAAACTCAAGTTAGCAAGCTAGTACAATCAACTTGTCTTGTCAAAGAGAGCATACATGGATAAAATTAGTTAAAACTAATTATATCCCATTGAGCTTTCTCATTTACTTATAATTTATGGCACTTGTTTTCTTGTGGGCTTTTACTTCGGTTGTGAAATTATTTTGCACATGTTTCCCATGCACAATACTTTTCTGCTTATTTGAAGAAGCGGTACACACTTCTTTGAACAAGCTCCACCACCTCAATGTCTTTCTTGAAGTGAGAGACCCAAAACTGGACACAATATTCAAGACGCAGCCTCACTAGTGCTGAGTATGGGAGGATGATCACTTCCCTACTCCTGCTGGCCACACTATTTCTGATACCAGCCAGGATGCTGTTGGCCTTCTTGGCCACACTGCTGGCTCATATTCAGCTGTCTATTGACTAACACGCCCAGGTCCTTTTCCACTGGGCAGATTTCCAGCCAGTATCCCCCAATTCTGTAGTGTTGCATGGGGTAGTTGAGACCTAAGTGCAGGACCCAGCACTTGGCCTTGTTGAACTCAATCAACTGGCCTCAGCCCATCCATTCAGCCTGTCCAGATATCTCTGTAAAGCCTCCTGACTTTCAAGCAGATTGACATTCCCACCTAACTCGGTGTCATCTGCGAACTTACTGAGGGTACACTGAATCCCCTTATCATTGATAAAGATGTTAAAGAGAACAGGCCCCATGTTCTGGTTTGAGTTAGAACAGAACTAATTCTGCTCAGATAATTTACTTTTCAGCTCAGTCTCTTCTAACTAACTGCACTTTCAGAAGTTAACAGCATATTTTTGCAGACAGGTGAGGAAAGGGGAAGGGGATAATAGAGAGTGTCTGTCATTTGTCTGGAGCCAGCCCAGCTCTAACCCTTGACACCCCACTACCGAGCCCTGGGGAACACCATTTGTGACCAGCTGCCAACCAGATTGAACTCCATTCACCACCACTCTCCGGGCTCAGCCATCCAGCCAGTACACGAAGCATATGCCCATTTAAGCCATGAGCAACCAGTCACTCCAGGAGAATGGTGTAGGATATGGTGTCAAAGGCTTTACTAAAGTCTAGGTAAACAACATCCACAACACTTCCATCATCCAGTAAACAGGTCACTTTGCATTAGGAGATCAGGTTAGTCAAGCAGAACCTACCTTTCATAAACCCATGCTGACTGGGCCTGATCACCTGTACGTGCCGCACAATGACACTTAAGATGTGTTCTGTAACCTTCCCTGGCACCAAGGTCAGGCTGACAGGCCTGTATTTCCCTGGATCCTCCTTCTGGCCCTTCTAGATGGATGTCACATTTGCTAACCTCCAGTCAACTGAGACCTCCCTGGTTGCACAGGGCTACTGATAAATGATGGAAAGTGGCTTGGTGAGTACTTCCACCAGCTCCCTAAGAACCCTTGGATGGGTCCCATTTATCCCCATAGTTTTGAGTGCATCTAAGTGGTGCAATAGTTCACGGACCATTCCCTCTCAGATTATGAGGACTTCATTCTGCTCCCTGTCCCTGTCTTCCAGCTCAGGGGACTGAGTACTCAGAGAACAACTGCTCTAACTGTTAAAGACTGAGATGAAGGCAGCATTCAGTACCTCAGCCTTTTCCTCATCCTTGGTCATTGTTTTCCCCTGCATCCAATACAGGATGGAGATTCTCCTTGGCCCTCTTTTAATTGCTAATGTATTTACAGAAATATTTTTTTATTGTCTTTTGTGGCAGTAGCAGAACAGCTACAGAGAGAATAGAAAAAGCAGATTAATGAAAAATGAAGTTCAGGTGATTCAGCAAGCTTGGTTTCAACTCAAGACACTTCTTTAGTTTCCAAAGCTCATGTAAGATCCCCAGACTTCTAGTGCCAAGCATAACCCACCTGACCTCTAGCTGTCCCTCCAGAATGGTGATGGTCTCCCACAGGTTCCCTGTCATATAAACTAACCCATCAATGTGTCTTACGTACCCTGTGGTGCTGGAGACGGACACTAGATGCCTACATTTAAGCTCCCGAATTTAGATGTTGAATTCAGAGCAAATTAGATCATGCTCTGAGCCTCTCATTCAATGAATGGCTGTACCCCTTGAGACACAGTGTGGGCTAAAGAGTGATTCGTCTTACTCTGAACTGAAATCAGGCACATACACATGGGTACTTGGTGTTATTTCAGATTCCCCAAGATAAGAAAGAGACTGACAATGCGATAAGCAAACTGAGAGACCAGAGGGTCATACAGGGACATTTACATGTTACAACCATCTCAAATGTTACATCATTTAAAAAAGTAAACTATGCCCAAGATTTGTACTGACATTATCCAGAACTACCTGCTGTCATCTACATGCAGGCCACTAATTTTGGGTGCCTTAAAGTGAACACTACTTCTCCATGATGACTGGACACTTTAAAGCAGATAGGAATTAATGCTTTTGTTGTCAGAGTTTGTTGTTATTAAGTGTGTCTCCTGGTTAGAGTAACATCAGAAGACAGGATAAAACAAATGCTGAGAAAGAAAAAAGGTAAACAAAGATTTGTTAATGAAGAAACACAGAAGCAGCAAAATGTTTTAGTAAAAGTTGGTATATACAATTAAGGCTCTGCAATCTGTCCTGAAGAGTCTTTTCCGTAATAGTCTTGTGGTATATAAAGATTAAGATGATGAAGAAGTTTCAGATTTTGATGTGTACATTTCTTTTTAAAGCTTATGTAAGCTTTAACATTGTATCATGATCTGACAGCAGCTGTGGTGTGTGTGAGTCGGGAAAAATTTTTGCATTTGAGTTTGGTGTTGCTTTCATCAGAGGATGACTAATTGATGATTGTTAACGGAAAATTCAGAACTTCCGAAGTGGGACTCTGTGCTCATACTTGCCAA
Source organism: Bucorvus abyssinicus (assembly GCA_009769605.1). Taxonomy (NCBI): domain Eukaryota; kingdom Metazoa; phylum Chordata; class Aves; order Bucerotiformes; family Bucorvidae; genus Bucorvus; species Bucorvus abyssinicus. The sequence goes on from CM020025.1 coordinate 40,033,700, forward strand.
CCTCACAGTTACTGCACAATCATCTCAGATATTTGTATAAACTCGCAGAATAATCAATATCTAGTTTAATATGAGCAAATCTGTGTCATTGTTATTTAGGATCCATCATGATTTCATACAGTGAAAATCTCCATGATTTCACCGTAGACTTTTAGTGAACACAATCTCAAAAGACAGTAAGATTGCTGGTTGTAGTAAGTTAGTTAGACATATATTCTACCGGCTGGCTTACAACTCAAATCTGAAGACTAACATTAGGACACCTTTAAATACTATCAGGTTTAACCATACTTTTCCACTTCCTAACAATGAATTTTTCATTTTTATATGGATCGACCAAATCTTTTTTCTTGGTGTGTTGGGTGGGTGTTGGTAGCGACGGAGGGGGCTGCTCGTCTTGCCCCTGGAAGAAGCCTCAAGAAAATCTCCCTTGGCTTCAAGTCAGCCTCGCCTTTGGCCAAGGCTGAGCCAATCAGTGCCTCTGACAAACATATTAAAGAGGGGAAACCTGTTGAACAAGGGCCCTTTTTGTTTTGGGACCTCACTTTTGTTTTGGAGGGGAGTAGGACAGAGAGAGACACAACCATGCAGACACCCAGGTTAGTGAAGAAGGAGGTGGAGAGACACTCTGGAGCAGCCATTTCCCTCAGGCCCGTGGTGAGAGGACACGCTGAGGCCTTGCAGTCCTCAGAGGTCACCACTGGAGAAAAGTTCCATACGCAGCCCATGGAGGAGCCCATGCTGGAGCAGGGGCAGGTCCTGAAAAAGGCCGTGACTCTGAGGGGGAACCACATTGGAGGGATTTGTCACTGGGAGAACCACTGCCCACAGAAGACACCCACACTAGTTGGAGAAGTTCATGGAGGACTGTCTCCTGTGGAAGGGATGCTATGCTGCCACAGGAGAGGACTGTGAGGAGTTTTTCCCTTGAGGAGGAAGAAGCAGCAGAAGAAACATGGAGCAGACTGGAACAGACCACAATCCCCATTCTCTGCCCCCCGCCCTGCACAGCAAGGTGGGGAGGAGTTAGCAAAGCTGGGCCCAGGAAAGGAGGGAGGGCTGGGGAGAAGATGTATTTAAGAGCCTGTTGTTTTTCTCACTGTCCTACTCTGATTTGATTGGTGAATTGTTGGTGGTTTTGTTGTTTAAATTAAATTGATTTTGTTTCCCCAAGTTGAGTCTGTCTTTCGTCCATGACCGTAATTGGTGCGTGAGCCCTCCCTGTCCTTTGTCCTGACCCTCAAACCTTTTGTAGGTGTTTTCTCCTTCCCAGAGTGAGAGAGTGGCTGTGTGGTCCTTGATGGCTGGCTGGGTTTAAACCACGACACTTGGGCACAGTCTTTCCTCTAGGCATGTGATACGGATTTCATTCATTACACTATAACGCTGCTGTTTTTCTAATAAATATATTACTAATTTAATTTGTTGATTTTTTTTAAAAAATGGAATCATGATTAGATGTTGTTTTGCACCAATAGGAGCTGCAGAAGCATTTATATAGTGAGTTAATTTCCCAGCATATTTTTATTTTACTTGTTTCATCAATCTTAAAGGAATAAAAATCTTGGATGACCAGGACACTGTCATCTATTTCTTATCTTAAGGTTAAGAATCAGGACATTGGAATATACATTGGAATGAATGTTTAGGAAACCCATTGTAGAATTTATTTATAGCGTTATTTTTATTTTTTTCTGAAAAATCACATCTGATAGTTCAGTTAAGTTGAATTTATAAAATGAGAAAAGGTGCTAAGACAAATCTTTCCCCTTGAACGTGATAATGTTATGTCTACTCCTGTATCTATTTACTATATTAACAGGACACAGTTACACAAATTCTATCAACCTCAATCAGCAACTGGGAAAAGAATGAACCAATTTTAAAAGTTATTCCTGCCACTGAATTTTTATAATCATTCAAACCTCCTAGTATGAATTTCATTCACATTTGATGAAGACAAGAACCAAGACAGATTCATCATAACTTTGTGAACTGACATATTAGTCCCATAGGAGCTGACCCATGGTTTACATAGGTAAGAGGTAAAAGATTATGTGAAGACAAAATAACTCTCATCTGAAGATGATATGTTATTCTGATCTATGAGGCAAACTCTGAGGCCTGAATCCTGGTTTCAGTCCATATAATGTTAGGCATGCAACTGAAATGCTTACATTTGTAAGCTACTTGCCCTAGGCAACCTTCATTTACAATGGAGATAGGCACTTCCAAGGAGTGATTCAGATCTTAGGCATTGAGATAATGAAAGCACAGCGTTAAAGGGCTGTATCACTAAGCCCGTGAGATAATCAATTTTATGTATTCATTTACAATTAAAATCTCTGCTTTGAAGTTGCTATCTCTATTTATTGCCACAGTATTCATACACCAGGGAATTTAGCTGAAAAATTATTTATGAAAATCAACAATGCAGGATATCCAGGCACAACATTAAGAAAATGCAAATAAATCCCAAAGCAAGCAGCAAGCAACCTTAACACTAAAATGCAAAGAAAATAAAAAGCTAGCTTAACACCACATGAGCTGCAACTGAACATCAGGATCCACAAGGAAGGAATACACGACCTGTCCGTGGCCACATGGGCATGCATCGTCATCCACCCATCCTGCAGTAGCCTTGAAAGATAATAATTTGAAGGAGAGTCTACGGAAGATGATTTACTGAGAGAGAGGTAGACACTTTCTGTGCTTTTTTCTATGCCTGCTGAATTTGTAAGTGTGTTTACTTTTACATGTTTGTAGATGGAGGGTCTAGAAAAATTCAGAGAAAGATGGTTAATGACTTTTGGTTTAATTTAAGGTATAGTGCCACAAAAAAATGTTATCTCCCTGGAGAACTTTTCCAGAAAAATATGTTACTCTTGCTTCAAGCTTCTTAGTATCCTGGTATCATTGATCTCATTCACTGTCTGGTAACCAGGGGCAAGCTATTGTCTAAAGTGGAATAATGAGCTTGAACAGGGTCAAGTATGTTTGTCCTGCAAAAGTCTGACTGAGGAGTAGGACTCCCACCTGAAAGAAAAGTTCTGCATCTTTGTTGAGGGTGGCTCAAGCTTCTGTCTCACTTAATATGTTTGCTAGAGTAGAAGTTTGCAATATAGACAGACCAGATGTATACCTTTGTAATATGTTAACCACGGAGAGACACTGCCTACCAGATTGCCTAGACAGTCTTTGCAAGATATTGCAGAAATTCTAATAACCAGGATGCTTCTGGAATACTCAGCATGTTCAACGAGCTCGTGCAACTAAAATCCTTAAGACTGAACATATTACTTTTCTTAATAATTTGTAACTGTATACAAATAGCAGAAGTTGACATAATGAATTCTTCATAATTATTGGGGAAGGTGGTTTTCCAGCTTTTTTGAAATCATTTGGTTTGTATGTGGTGGTGCTGAAGTAGAAAGAAACAGCAGAAACAACACAGTCAATAAAAAGTTGATGGAGAACAGTCCTTTTTATAGAAACAGAATTAGTTGAAGCCAAACACATTTGTTCTGTAATGAATGTGTTATGAATGACAGCAAAGATGGACTTCCTTTATTATTCAACTATTCCTTCTTCTGTCTCTTCTCTTACCTCATAATTTTCCCACTGGGCCTTTGGTTCAAGCTTCTGTTGCTCCAATCTAAAATTGTTTGAACGTCCATTCATGTATGGACCCTCTTCTTTCCCTCAAAATAACTAGGTTGAAAGAGGGTTATCCAGAGGCAAGCCTTAAGCAATGTAGTATATCATTTATGAATCATCATAAAAGGGCCATTTTAAATGCAGAAGAACAGGGGAGATCTGTGGAAAGACTCCCTGCCCCTGTATGTCTTGGTCGAGCCACATGTTTCCTATTCTGAGATTCCTGACATGTTTAGTCTTTAGCTTACATAAAGCTGTATTTAGCTTGTCACAGATATTAAATGTGTCTATGCTCAAGTAAGAGTGAATGTGTAGACAAGAACCAGTCTAAAATGAAGTATTACAAAATGAATGAAATGAAAATTATTTACTGTGCAAACCTGAATACAGAATAATTGTCACCTACCACTTCTCTTGCCACCTTTCAAAACAAATTTGTATGTATTTAAGATGAAGTCGTAACTTTAGAATACAAACACACCATGATGTTTTCAACATTTATGAAATACAGACTACATTTGAGATTTCTGCAAGAAAACACCTAGGACCCAGAAAAAATTGTGGAAGTAGGTATCTAGGTTCTCAAATTAATGTGTTTTTATGAAAGAAGTCAGGAGGAAAGGAGACATGGGTGTCAGAAGTTTGAGAGACTTTGCAAAGTTGGAATGATGTAGTTGCAAGCAAAACAAGGAGTTTTAAATACTTTTCTTTCTACTTAGAATGATTCTCATTTTGATACAAACTCACTTTCATTTTCTCTAGAATTTGAGCCTTGTGGTAATAGAGAAATATTCAGCTGAACTTCACCTGATTAAATTAAGTACTCTTTGAAAATAACACATTTAACTATAATCATTATTAAATTGCTTCTTTGAAAAATATTTTGTGTCAAGCAAATAACATCATACAAATAGTTAAACGTAAACTACTGGAATCTACCTGTGAATGGTAGAGCTGAACTTTATTATCTGGCATCACACTGGCTTATTTTGTTGTGCAGTCTGTTGGCATTTCTTGAATAAATTTGTTCTTCTTTGTGAGCACTGTCACTTTCTATCCTGAAAGTCGAGGTAGTAGTCAATACACATATACTCTTGTCTCATGGTTAATAATTTATAGAAGTTGTACAGATTAGGAAGTTTGGAGTTTGGTAGGGGTAACAAAGAAGTGAGTGCTACTCCTTTCTTCCTTTAACAGAAGAAAGGTAGGAGACATGGTCTCCTACTCCTACTAATGGAAAAGCATTAAGTGTTTTTAAGTAAGTGGTTATAATTGCAGATCTTGCCACAAAAGATTGGAAGGCTTAGTTCGGCTAAGAGTAAAAGAGAAACAAAATTCTGTGCCACTCATGCCTCTGTCGGTAACTTGCTGAGAAGTAGAGTCTATCACTCAAAGTTCATTTACTTAAAAAAGCAAATTCACATAATGGTAGTATTTAACAGACCTTGTAAAAAAAGCCTGCTTCTTGTTTTAGTTAGTCTGCAAATCTTGACCTAAAGAGGCGTGCAAGTATTCGTGGGCTATTTTAAATGGGCCTGACCCAGACTCACGTATATCTAGATTTGAACACTTAGTACTGGGAACATCCAGACATACAAAAATAAATGTCTTTGGAAAGGTGCAAGGCAAAACTTCCCTAAGTCACATATTTGCATCCAAAGCTGGGGGCTAGCTGCCTCATTGATCTGTGAAGGAAAATGCTAGACATCTACTTCTTTTCAACACCCAGGCCTCACATGTCTGCTTTTTGATCTTAGGCAAAAAACAGACAAAAGCCCAAATCTTGTGGAAGCACCTTGCTTTTAGCCTTTTCAAACTAACCTCGTAGTCTCTCTACTCATCGAGGACTGAGCAGAGGGTTCTCTACCTCTTTGACTGGAGAGGTCATTTTCACAGACTACTAGCACAACTCTCTGACATTTCTGGCAGAAATGATGGTACGGAAAGTCCTGGGAGCAGAGCCCAGAAGAGAAGGACACAGCTCCAATCATTATACTGGAGTTAAGTTGTTTATTGTTAGCTTCGTTTGGTCCCATGAACTTTACTTTCTGGCAGGAGAGTGGCTCTACATAAGCAGAAAATGTCAAATGTTCTCATTCCGAATTACTGTGATGCAGGATTTTTCGCCAGCAGTTTGGCTTGAAACATGTCTAGGATGGCTATACCCAGGATGGAGGTAAACCACCTCCTTTGGATATACTCTGATTACAAGCATATCATCAGAGAGGCAGCCTCCATCACTACTGGCATTTGTTGTGCTCAGGATCTTTGGTAGCTCTGAGGACTGATGCAGAGCCTTGGTAGTTGTCCACCCACAGTAAAATCACAGCAAATATCTAAATCAGGATAACAGAGCACATAACCCAGAACGGGTATTTCTTGCCATGCATAGTGGCTCAGAAGCTGGAATTAAGAAGATCTCTGCTAGGAGTCAAGGTGGATCTCTACATATGCAAACTTATGTGCCAAAAGGGATACTCCTGTTTTTTAAAAGGTTTTATTTATCTGCTCTAACTGTCAGAGCAGTTAAGCCCTAAACATGCTATTTGAGTCAATTCTCTACTTGATACGGGCTGCTTCCAGAAAGCAAAGTAGCTTTACTCAAGCATATACAACAATTTTCTATAGTTTAAGTATTATTCCGTAGTTAGTTGGAAAGGGAGTACTCCTGAGTATGTTTCAGCTCAATATTGTCACTGTAACACCAGCAGGACGAGAGCTTCACTCTCTGCAGTTAGAGTGCTGAGTGTATTCCCACTTTTCTACATAATAGCTAGTGCAGTTATACAACTTGGCACGTCAGAGATAAAGAGAAAACAAATTAAGCAGAATAATTGCTCCATTTTTGTCTAGGCTTAAGTGCAGGAAAGATGATATTTTAGAACAAACCCATTCTTTACATACTTTACCAAATCGGTTAGGTCTCACTTTTCACTACCACATACACTAGCAAATTCAGTTGGAACCTCTTTTGATAACAATATTCAGGGTCAGAAACCATCATAATTTTGTTGTAACTTGATATTTATATGGACAAATGTTGATTTAAACCATCTTTCTTATTTTTTTCATTTAGGTTTCATTCAGGCAATCTCCTGACTACCACATAAACCAAAATGCATGATGCACTGGGTCTTTGGGAGGAATGAGGATTTCATGAGAGTTGTTTTACTTGCATTAGATGGAAACTGGAAATCTCCCTATCTCAGAAAAAGAAAGTCAGTCATAATCTGCCACCCAAAACATATCCAGATTCCAAGCCTGACTCAAAGGAAATACTACACAGTCAAGTGGCTATAGAAAAGCAGAGTAAATTCCTATGGCTTGCATCCACTGATCATCTGGCAGTAAAGAAGAGACTCTCAAAATATTCCCTAGACAGAAGACAGAAAAAGACCAAACTAGGAAGCAAAACAGCTAAAAAAAGGGCTTGTACACAATGGATCCATTTGCAGACACAAGTAACACTCCATAACGAAATTTCCAAAGAATTAGACATAGAATTTTTTTTTTTTTTGGGGGGGTGGGGGCGGGGTGGTGGTGGGTTTTTTTTTTGTTTGGTTTTTTTAGGTTATTTAATCATCGAGGTAGTTGGACAAATATAAAAATTGTATTTTAAATACAGGCAATAGCTCACAAAATTACCCACAATTAAGGGATGAGAGATCAGAAAGATAAAAGGACAAAGACTTCTTTAAAACAAATGTTAATTTCAACAGCATTCCCAACTGAATATTTGATCACAATATTTTAAAGCAATTAGTGCTTTGTTATGGTAGTGTTAGGTCACCACAAATCAAGTACTGTGAATTCATTGCTGTGTTTTGTGAGTAATGGGAGCATCTAGGAAACAGAACAACCCATTGATCTCGATCTCATTGTGCTCTAATGTGGTTTTTGTGTTGAAACCCCAGGCCTCGATGGATAGCCATTAACCCGTGTTTCTTTACTTCTGCAATGCTTGAGCTTCTTAGCGCTTCGTGTGTCTTGTTTAAAGCACAAGGAGGGGAAAAAAAAAAGAGGTTTTTTAACAGATGGTGCCTGACATATGTATTAAATGTAACAGGTGTACGACAGCCCTGCTAGTCAGAACAAGTTCTTCTCTCCATTTAAGCAGGGGCTGCAGATGCATGTGCTTGTTTATGCCCTTATGGAGGCCAAGAAAGCCATCAAGACGTCAATTGCCTGTTGTTAGATGCATACAAAGATGTGTATGTTCTGAACACAGGACTTCATCACAGCTAGGCACAAAAACCTGTTGTCAATGATGTGAGAACGAGAAACAAAGAGAATATGTTTAGTTCTTCAAAAAGACGAAAGATTCCATGGGGTTAATGCGTGTTCTGTGTGCTGCTGCTGAAGCCAAACAAACTCAGAGAGCACAGCAAAACTGTAATAAAAATGAAACCTTTGGTGAAACCAGGTCAAAGATTATGATCTTTATTGAATTTTCTTTCTCATTTAAACTCTGTATCAAAAGATCTCAGGAATAGAGCAATATGAGTGCTTTTCCATTTGAAATTTTTTTTTTTTTTTAATTAAACCCTCAGTCTGGTTGTAATTTATATTACAGAAGACTAATAATTCCTCCGGTATATAAGAAAACTTAACTCAGCATATCTTTATTTTCCATAAATTTTCTGCTGCCCTTTTCTAAAGGAAGAACTTTGAAGGTAGAGTGCTATAAAAATTATTAGATTGATCAAAACGTAAGATTTAATATAAGCAGCTGAGAAAATCAGGTTTTTTGCGTGGCTTCTAAAGGACATAAAACATTTCCGAGTGTGCAGCATGTCTTTATGGCAAATTCTTGCCCAATTTTTTTTTTTTCAGTATCTTAACTGATTCCAAATAGATTTGATAATGAAATACAGAGTAAATTCCAAGAAGTTTCTGAAAATAAGTATCTGAAGACGGAGGAGTGAGGCCCACATTAGTCACCTCCCTGAGTAAAAGGCTTTGGTGTGAGCTAGCTGAATTAGGAGATCCAGCAACAGCCCCAGGCTGACGTAATGCTTATGGAACTACTTGTTTTTATCAAGTGCTTTTTGGGCTTATCAGGTGGTGCTTTGTGGGTTTTTTTCGTTGTTGGTGGGGGTTTTTGGGGGGTTTTTTGTTTTGGTTTGCTTGTTCGTTTGTTTTCCAGAATCTATTGGAGAAAAAGGAAGATACCTGGCCAATCCTGCACAATTGTATCTCATGGAAGCAGTGCATTTAGTTCTTTGCTTTCAGTGAAGTTACATGAATATGAGCAAGAATACAATCTAGCCTACAGTTTCCAGTGGATCTTGTTAAGCTTTTTAATGAAGCTTCGGCAATCTTTTTTTAAAGGAGTTTTGCCTTTGCTCAGAGACAAATTTCAAGCAACTAAGGAGACACTAGGATTACTTTGTTACATGATTATTAGTATCCACAGACCTCTCTGTTTAGAATTTAAAGTTTATTTTCATGTATGAGTGTTCTAGGAATTAAAAGAAAATTAATACATCTTCTGCTTTTTCTTCAGCATCAAAACTTGTGTAATGGTTTGGAAGAAAGTATTACATGTGAAGACAGTATAGCAAAGCTAAGCAGATGGGTGGGGTTTTCTTACAGGTAAATGTATTATAAATACATGCCTTTTCTTAAAATGTCATTCTTATTTCAGATGCAATAGCTTTTTTTTTTTTTTTTTGGTCTTATTCTGAAGAAAAATCCATCCTCAGCAATGCAGCTTCACACACATTTTCTAGTGACAATATGATGTCAAGGCATCACCAGAGATAGAGGTTACTATCACATGGATCTAGTGCCATTATTATTCAAGGCCATCGGAAATACTTAAATAATCTTGACATGCTTGTTTGTAAAAAATGAGAACAAGTTCATGGAACAGCTTATCTGGCAGTGACGTGCCTGAGAAGTGGTGTTAGTGTACAGATCACCTTCCTGTTCCTGTAACTTCCTTACATTTCTGTACTTTATTTCTATGTATATGGAAACACAGGGAATGAAGCTGGAGGGAGAAAGGAAGCATCACAAAGCCTACCAATGTCCAGTAGGATTGAGTGCATCTCAGCACAGCTGTTATTGATACCTGTGTCACAGTGGTTACCTGAGTGTTTCTTTACAATGCACAAATGAAGGCGATACTATGATTTTATGTCTTAAAAAATGCATATTCTTGTGTATACTTTAAGAGGCTTTAGGGAGTTAAAAAATCTTGATTATGAAATGTACCTTATAAGTATGTGATATTTGTTAGGATACCAAACACTTTATTTTTAGAGTATTGTTATTTCAAAGTGAAAGTTCAGGAGCATTGGGAACGTGTCTGCTTAAAATCCTCCCATGTCTCGGGCAGATACTGCAAAAGAAATGCCTAGCCCTGTAATGCCTGTATTCAATAGATACTTCACTTCTTCCTCTGAAGCCGTGGGAAATATTAGACAACCACTTCTAAAGTGTCTGTTCAGGAGAATGACCCAGAGTTTCCCGCTGAAGCCTAGCTCTGAGGCAGGTTAAGTCAGGTTAGTGCATCCTCCCAGCACTTAGAAAGAGCATGATTTTTGCTGGTGCTATGTAGCTTTATATAATGGTCAGGTAGGTGGGATATTCCTCTAGAAAGAAATAGACCTACAGCTTTATTGCACTGAAGGCAGACGGGGTATGCAATTGTCACAGCTCCAGTTTGCCAGGGAGTTGATGAGCCCTCCCTCTTGAAGTGGACTGGATGCAATGGGAACTCGCAACTAAAGGAGGCAGCAAGAGCGCCTGCCTGCCTTGCGAGGTTAACTCTCAGGGTTTTAGTACTTAACTAGGAAGAATAGTCATTGAGTTTTCATATCCAGCACCCTGCAATGATATATCTCTTACACGAAATTTCTTTTGGATAAGAAGTCCTGAGAGCAAAATCCAGAACCTTGCTGCTGCCACTCATTTTCCCTCCAGAAGAAATACCTCTTTGAAATGCAAATGGTGCATAGTTGCTTAAAGCAACCCATTTGGTCTAAAGATCAGCAACTATCACCCTGCTGAAGTACTTGGATATTACTCGCCCAGTTTCAGCAGTATCACAGCTTGATTCGCTGTGCAACTACAGCCAGAAAGACGCAGACAGCAATGTAACGCAAAGTTACATTCACAAACACAGATTTTGGCTTATGCAGGGGTAAATACAAGAGATAGAGTAAGCAATCATGTTTTTGCTGTCCTTATTCTCACACATATTATCTTCAATATGCATTCAAAACCCAGAAATACCATATTTTCATTTAGATCCATTTATTAACGTGATTCTATAGTTCAGTCTTTTTTTTTTTTTTTTTTTTTTTTAATGTCGGACTATTTATTGTGTGTCTGTTACATTTCTGGACTGAATTTAAAATCCATGCTGTTATACTGACCGTTAGTTTACTTTGAATGATTGAATTCTTTTGTAAAAGAGTTAAAATATGACAAATACAGGAGACCCCTGGGTTATCAACACATGCAAGCAATTTCCTTCCCATTGCATTTTCCTAAGTTTTAACTCTGTTGTAGTCTTAAATAATATAAGATGCAATGATTTCTATTATCACAGACAACAGAAGGGTACTGATATGACATCTTGTAGGCAATGACCTACTATGTTGGAGAGGTGTCATGTTTTTATATTCAAATTCATTTAATCTGAGACTTCATGTTTTTTCCCTTTCTTTCTAACTTCTCTTCAAGCTACTCTTGCAATGAAAAATGTGCCTTCTATTTAAACTTCTGTATTTGTGCAGTATCTTGCAGCTATTTCTGTGAGCTCACAGTGTGGTTTCAAAGGCAAGTGTGGAATGAGGTGAGACAATATTAAAGTTTGTAAATTGTTTTGCGTTACAGAGATCCAAAGTAGAGTACAGTAAGCTGGAAATGCTTGCCTTTGAAATATGTAATATAGCCCCCCTGCTAAATACAGTTGGCAGCAAGGAAAATCTGATTCAAGCAGATAAAAAAATTTCTTAAAACTAACAATATTAGTGCTTTCAACTTCTAGCTAGGATTTATAGGACCTTCATATACTTTTACTAGGAGATTGTAACCCTTCTTTGCTCTTGCTGAAATTCATGAAACAACCAAGGTTTCAACAGGGAAAAAGATTAAATACCAGCTAGGGTGATTATTTTTAAAATGTATGCAAAGTAAATAGTGAGTATTGTCATTCATTTTCCCACAGAGCTGTGAGAGTATTCAATAAGGACATTTTACTTTATTCACATCAGTCTTTAAACCTATGGTACAGGAAACCTAAACAGCAGACATGATCATACGCCCACCGAAATGGGCTCCAGTCCTGGGAAGCCCTTTATGCCTTGTATTCTCATCCAGTGCTGAGTGTGTATGAAAATAATATTACTAGAGGGACTTGTAGCAATGTCCAAAGTCTGGATTCGTGTATAAGTGCAAATTTATACAAGTCTCATTCCTTTGGGGGAAGGCAGGATGGGAAGGAAAGTGATGGGGTAGGATCCAGAAATAAGTGATTACCTCTAGGCTTTCTCCAAAGGAGTGGTCTGATGATGACCCTTCAGACCAGACTTCTGACCCTTCTGTTTTCCAGACTTCTGAATTTAGTGACAGGCAGTGCCAGAGCACCCCTTGTGCAGGGTCTTGCAGGCCCAGGATGCTGTGGTGGATGAAAGCACTCATGTCAGTGGTGTGCTCGAAGATGTCCAGAAGGCAGTCATCATGGCAGAAGGAGAACAAACTGTAGCATGTGCCCTGCTTACAGCTGCTGTATAAACAGAGAAAGTACAGCTCCAGGACTGAAATTTTAACCCCAGGTTGTGTAAGAGATGGTTTTCTTCCTTCCACTGTAAACTGTCTTCCTTCTCAGCCAGTGAGAGAGAATAAAACCCCCAAAGGGCATGCAGCATGCAGGTCTGGATGCCCTTTGAAGCTGGTGGGCAGCCCAGGGAGCTCTGGGTTGTGCCTTTACTTCCACAGTTCCTCACGGGTGGAGCATGACGGTGGTCTTCTGATGCTTTTACTCAAGCTGTAGGATTTCAGGCAAGGGCCTCTACATCCCTGCCTGAATCAGCAATCTGTAAGTAGGAATCATCCATTTCTCTTGTCTGTTCTTAATTTCTATCTTTTCTCAAGAGATTATGAAGACTGACATAGGACTATCATTTAATGCTTAGTGTTGTGAAGGGTTGTACTTTGCCTTCTCCTCTTTAAATCACTACTTTTTTCCTTACACAAAGGGTAAAAAAGAGGTGATCTGTAACTAGCAATCTCTTTTATAAAAATTTATAGCATTTGTTTTTTCTAGTATTGCACAGAATATGTTTTAAAAGACAGAAGCCAACTCATAAAATTAAGTGAATTACATAGATATGAAATCTGCCTTAAATAATAACTCTTTTCTTGCATACTTCTCTATACAGATTGGTCACACAGGTTTGTTGTGTGCTTCCGTCCAGAAGTCACATTGATCCTAATATTAAGAAGGGCTTTTTCCCTCTTTCTTTTTTCAGCAGTTCTAGAAGCAGGAAAACTGAAGTATAAATGGCTCTTATTTTAGCTTTAATTTGTCTCAAGTGAGCAAAGGAAGATTGAAATGTATTAAGCACTTCATTATTTGCGTGACTTCTGTTATGTTCACATGAAACCGCATCAAAACACCTCTGGATTTTAGTAAATCAAAAATCACATTACAAGTTTGCTTCTTATTCAAATGAAAAATGATTATTTCTAATCTTTGATGAATATCTATTGCTCAAGTATTTATGTATTTGAAAAGTTAACAAATACTCTTAGATGTTTAAATAGTTGTTGATCATAACTGTGGAGAACTGTCAACTAGTTTAATCTGCCTCTAACTCTACATTTTTTTCTGTCACAATGGCAAACATGTTATCCAATCCTAGCTGAAGTGTTTCTTGTTTAGGGTTTTTTTTTTGTTTGGGTTTTGGTGTGGGTTTTTTTTTTCTTGATTTTAACTCACTATTTCAATAAGAACAGAATTTATAGAAGACTTCCAGAGCTTGTTAGGAAACAGCAAAGCAACAAAAGAAACAAGTATGCAATCAAGGGCTATCTTGTACACTTAATATCTACTATATGAGACAATAAATAGAGTTCTTTCCTTCACTGTTATGGTAGTCAGAGGAATGGAATGCATGAAATGGACTTTCTCACTTTTCTGTTTGTATTCCTGAGAGGCAGGCCAAGATAAACTGAGCCCTAGGAGCTACCCTAGGTAGGGAGGGCTGTTGGGGTTGAACCTCAGTAATCTCCTGTCACTCTCTGAGAGGGAAGAGATTGAGACTGTGAGGGTGGCTTAATGGAAGGATATGGCTCGCCTCAGTTTCTGCTGTACAGACTCTGTTGGTAATTCATCACTTTCTTGACATGTTTTGACAAATCTGACTTCAAAGTGCAATTCCAGCCTGGAAAAGCACTTCTGTAGAAATAGCATCATAATGTTCCACTTTTATCGTCTTTGAATTGGTTCCGAATTGAAGTGCTTGTTTTAACTGGAAGAAAAACAACTTTTTTCAGCTTTGAGTCCTTCAAACTCAATCCGATCTCCAAAGTCATTAAAACACATTAAAAATCACTAAAAAGGTTACATATTTTGTTCCAACTATTTCTTCCTCTTAATAAAATTGTATTCACATGACCACAAGTGAGAACTTTGCAAATTTGTGTTTATCCGGGTAATAACAAGTCACATGTCAGCTGTTTCAGAGGGCTTAGTGTTTTAAGGCCAGTTGGAATAGAAGGTGTTAGATGCTTATTTTCTTCACCGAAGGAAGCAGAAGTGACATTGTATGCACACAGGGAGAAGACATGTTGTTCTTTACTGTTCTGAATAGAACTGTTTTTAAAAATACATACTGGGTAAAAACGGCTTTTCAGAAGTCCTGTGGTTATTTTGCACATGGAATAGGATTTTTTTAATGTCGGTTTTTAGTCCTGAGCAATTGGAATCAGAATGAGTCAGGGCTGATAATGCTTACAATTTGATTTTAAGTTGAGTCAGGGCTGATAATGCTTACAATTTGATTTTAAGTTGAAGTTTCTTAGAGACCTAGCTATTGAAACAACAACAACAACAAAGCAAGATAGTTATGACAGTCTTAAAAAAAAAAGTATGAAACGCACCAACTAACATAGAAAAACATAAAGATGTAACACAAGCGGACCCCATGGGACTACAGGCTGGAGGCTGAGAATGAGACATGTTTTTGCTTTTAAATCGCATGATTTCTGAAGTATTCTGTTAATTTGGGGACATGCCTCATGACTTTTAATGTTTAGGACTGACACTATTCCTCCTGAGCACTGGAAAGGTAGACAAGTTTTGCTGAGGCAATGAGGGTCCCCAGGAAAGGCTGCTGGCACAGAGCCCTGGGCTGGAGATGTCTATTTTATTGATGTGAGTTGCCAAAAGCCACCAAAAAAGAGTTTTAACACTCTGATTTGCTAGAGTACAATTAATAATCCAGAAAATGTAATGCTTTGAACAGGAAAAATCAGATCTGTTAGGTGACACATTAAACAAAACACTTAAAAATGTATCTTCCACAGACGCTATGTTCTCTGCGTGCGGGTCTTTTTCTCATGTTTTCCTATCTGCAAACTTTCAATACCTTTCTGAAGTAAAACTTCACTCTGCTTTCCAGGCTCCAGAAAAGTCTCTTCCCCTCCTTTGCCATGGTTGATGATTGTTCCTCATGCCAGAAAACTCCCCAGGCATCTCCCACTCTTGCTGGACACCTTCTGTGCCCTCCAGCTCCTTGCTTCTCTCCAGGAGATTTTACACAGCCAGAGCAGTGTAAACAATAGTTCTGCCTCCCAGTTTGATGGCCATACCCTCTTTAATAGCACTCACTCTTGCACTCTAGCTTAAATATATCACTCTAGCTTAAATATATCATACCATACATGGAAACAGTGAGCACAGTTAAGACATTTTTTCCCGTGATAAAAATCTAAAATATCACCTGAAAGAATGTTCTCTTTCTGAGATGAATATTTTGAATACGAAACTGAGAAAGAGTCACAAGACTGGCTACATTTGCACATCTTTACATCTGTCCTTTCCTTTCTAGACCTCATACTTCAGTATATCGAATCAAGGATTAAGTAAAAAGGAGCACCTTAATTCCTAAAGTTTCAAGGTATCCATCATTACTAAACCAAAAAAGATACATATTTACGCTTTTTTACATCAATTATTCTAATGTGAGTTACTATACCAATTATTATGTAAATTATATGCAATTTGGAATGATTTCTATGAAAATGAAAGGTAAGAGCACATCAGCATCCTATTAGGAATATGTTATACGATAATGTGTGTTGATCCGGAGATCTTTGCATTAAAAAGCATAAAGAAAGAATTCCAAGCTAAAATTTTTAGAAAAATAGCTGAATTAATATTTTATTTGATGTTATTATTGTTGCCCCTGTGATTTACTTTCAAGTTAATTCTACAACACATGGTCAATGGGAATATTTACTATCTACTGCAGAATAACCTGTATCTTTTATGCAGTGGCTGTCAATATTCGACAAGCCTCAGTTGTGAAGTTCAAATCTCCCAAACTTTTTAAACTTTAAATTCATGGTTTTGGCCAGGGAACTGACCGTTCTTTCCCTCAATGCTCAAAGACTTCAAATCTGGTGTTTCAAACTCCACTTTAGAAGCTAAAATAGTAAATGGCTTGTGAAATTTTACATTCATGATAGACATATTTGTAAGAGCTATATAAAATGTCTGGGGTTCTGCAATAAAACGTTTGTGCCGCAACTAAGAATGCAGAATACCTCTCAACTTACAAACCATCTTAATTATTAGTCAATACTCGTCTTTATTATTATTATATTTAGACAATTTGAATTTGCTTGCAAAAATAGGCTGTGAAAATGAGAGGAGATCCCTTTCAAGATTCTGTTTAAAAAGCAGGTAAGTGAACAAGTCTGACAGACTTATATTTTCAATGCATTTATCTCCACATTTCTAGTTTAAAAACCTTTTGTTTGTGGGGAGAATATTGCAAATGTGGTGTAGAATGAAACACTTTCTAAGTGACGGCATTTTGGCTGTCATACTGTAGACACAACACAAAATAGTAAACAGAATCCTAATTACTATTGCACTGCACCTCTCCACACTAATCCCTATTATTGCCTCCGGCTCTATTTTTCACTAATGATTTATTCAAGGATAGTAACAGGGACATAATTGAGTCATTGCTCATCTGACAAAAACAGAATTGCTACTCATGTTTGTTTTCCAATCCGTCAGATGCACTATCATTACTACCAGATTTTGTTTTTACCGAAACCTAGGTCTGGTTAGCATCTGGGCATTTTACTTTGTGAAGTACAAATGCTCTCTTAAATCTGTTTTGCTGGACTACTGCTTCAGCCTGTGCCTTTTTCCGTAATACTATTTATTCAGGGTTTACAGAATTGTAACAAAATACAATAAAAAAAGTGAAACGAATGAATATTTCTATGAAATAAATCTGTAATGGAACATGAGATGTTTTTCCAAGTTACCTGTCCTTATTCTGTCATGCTGGACCGACTCATGTCTAACATGAGCATTCAAAACCTGAGAGCAATGGGAAGTTCACAGGATTGATTCCTTGGTGAATCAATCTTCTGAGTAGAAAATCTTTCTGAAAGCTAACCTAAATCTCTCTTGTCACCAATTACTTCTTGTCCTTTTCTCACAGGTGTGAAGAGCAGATGACTACTTAGTTTCCACAGCTTCTCACAAATTTGATGAATGTCATTCCATAACCCCTAACTTTTCTCTTGCAGAATAAATAGAAACAATTTCTTCAAATTTTCCTTAGAACTTTCATTTTTAGACCACTACTCATTCTTCATGATCTGCCTTGGACCTCCTCTCAAATTAGTGCAAGTCTATGCAGAAGAGTGGTGCCCAAGATTGTACATAAGATTTCAGCTGCAGTCCTACCAATGGTGAATGAAAGAGAAAATTTACCTTCTGTATCATCTGTCTAAAATATACTCTTATTGGTATGCCCTAGATTGACTTTTACCCTTTTTGTAATAACACGATGTTGTTGATACTAATTTTCACAGAATAACCAGACACTTTTCTGCCAAACAGCTATTTCATTTATTTTGCAAAGTCTTGTATTCACAGGGTTGATTTTTCCTTCTAAGTACAGAACTTGGCACCTGTCCTTACACTGGGCTTCCATAATCTTTCTTTAGACCATTTACACAGCTAATCCTGTTGTCCATTAGGTCTCTAATGAGTTATTAGAAATTTTAGGGTAGGTTAGGGTAGGTTAGCAAGAAAGCAGGCAGATACCCTCATTTCTTCAGTGAATGGTGCATTCCTCTTCCGCAAGTTAGGAGTGTACACACAGAGAAGCCTAATCAAGACTAATGCTGGTAGAAGGTGAAGAGGGGGAACACTTATTTTCCATTAAAGACTGTATATCCATTGACATAGTAAATCAGAAACAGCAATAAAAATTTTCTTCCCTAAGCAGGTCCTCTTTATTCCAAAAGAGAATTCCCTTGCAGAGGATGAAAAGGAGAAATTCATAAATATAGGAAGACTGCCTCCAGGAATCTGTTATCCTTCAAATGACATGAAAAAGAGAAGTTAGAAATCATGTGCAAACAATTCCACCTCAGAATGATGTGTAGCTCTTAGAGACTTTCTCTGAAAAAAATTTTCTTCTTTAATTAATTTCCAGACCACAGCAATTCGGATGTGCAGATAGGAGTGGGGTGATTCTGGCAGTGCACTTTATTTTCATTCTGTTCCCATTAACTCAAGAGGTGAAATCCCAGCCTGCTGGAAGCCAAGGGAGATTTGCAAGAGATTTCAACAGAACCAAATATCCTGAGCTCTGCTGCAGGCAGCCCTGTGCCCTGCTGACCCTCTGAACTGCCCTTTCCCTGCCCCTTCTATACATTACAGACAAAAGACACAATTGGTCCCATGGCACAAACTCAATGGGAAAGACTGTTGTGGGGAGTTTTAACCCTCAGCACCTCAAGTACAGGACTCTAACACTTGATCTGACTAGTTATATTTTTAAATGACATAACGCACTCTGTTACTTATTTGGTCGGTTTTAGCAACATTCGAACTGAAGCATAAATGAAGCTCCTTCCTCAGACTGTATAAGTTTTTAGGCTTGTGAAGATAAAAATTGTATTTCACTTCTGGAAGCAGAGACCACTGAGGTGATTGAGACTTGACAACATTTCACATTCAACAGAGTTTTGTAAGTTTTTGCAGAACTGGGGCATGAACTGAAACAAAAGGAAAGGGGTACAATGAACAGAAATGACGACTGGATGATTAAAGAATTTATAAGACTCTACAAGTAACAAGTTATGTACATGCCCTAAACTATAAAGATCTCTTTCCAGCTCTTAAGAAAAGCTGGTTGCTTTTCACCTTTGTGTCCTGTCCTGGGTAGATCAACAGTACCATTTACTGACCTGGATACGCAGAGGTGATATCTGTGTCTAGCCAGAGGGGTTAGGGAAGGCTCTGGCTTCATTTGTTGTCCTTTTACTTCTCTTCAGAGCCTACAAGGAGCTGTCTCACAGTGTATTTTTGGCATTACTGTGTCTATATGTCCTATGTGTATCTTTTGGTCCTTCACTGAGTACTGAAGATGACACCCATGATAGTCCTTTTCTGAAACTGAGGGGGAAAAAAAGTGAGACTTTTAGAGCTGAAAAACTTCCTCTAATGTGGTTTTGGACATACTCAGAGGACAGTTAATACTTTAAGTGTTTATAGAAAATAAACATTGAATGTTGACTTCAGTGAACAAAATGCTTCAAACACAAACACAGTTTGCAAGGAATTCAAAGACTAAAATACATTTATATATAGACCAAAATATTCTGAGCTCTTATCATAAATTTCTGTATAACAGAAAAGACAAAACTCTCCAAATAAATTTTAGCACATAATTTGCCAGTTTAATATAAGCTTGGAGTAGAAAAATTATTCAAGAGTGCTGACATTTTTCATTAGCAATGATTACTATACTAAAATGTTTTAGTAGTTCTTTTCCTCAAATTTAATTTTGAGTTAAATGGCTAAGGAAAAAAAAAAAGAGGTTAACGTTGGTATTTCTTTTTGTTATCTTAAAATATCTGTCATCATATTCCACCTTTGCAGGCTCAGGAAGAAAATATGTGTGCAAAATTCAAATCTGTTGGGAAGTTAAATGTATTTGAAGTTTGTTTTCTTATAATTTATTTTACACAGTTTGATGGCTTCATGTCAAATTAAGCCTATGGAAGTCTCTAATGCTGTGTAACGTCTCACAAGTAATGAACTGTATCACCATTCCTAATGTGGTCCTGACTCATTCAGAATGTTCACTTCTTCCTGGCAATTTTGAAATGTCTATTTAGTAAAAGATTCATGGTGTGGTGATATTTATCCTCAAAGAAACATGATATAGCTTAATAGAATTTATTGCATGTAGCTGTTATGGGTTAGACCTCAGGGTATTTGCTTCAGCTTATGTGTGATTTAAGATCTAGTGTTAGTGGACTTGCTGGCTGGCAGGATAGGGTGATGGTATGAAAAGAATAAGAGATGACATTTAGTACACATTTTAATTTTGTTAGTACTATGTTCTGTCTCAACAAGCAAAGAAAACTGCCTTTATGCTAATGGTGCTCTGTACCAACTAAACTTTAATAGCTGCATTATTCAAAATAGAATTCTGTTAAATAATGTAACAAAGTAAAGAAAAATAATTGGCTTATTAATGTTTTTTCAACTTTGAATTCTTGTTACTGATGATACAGTGAAATAACGCTTGAGTTACTATTAAAACTGAGTTTAACATTGATGACGATTTGACCCATACCAACATGAAAATAAGCATGTTATACTTATCTTTCCCCAAAGAAATGTTTGCTTAAAGCCCACGTATTGAATAAAATTGCATATGCAGTTAAAACAAGAAATTACATTGTGTGTGCTAAGAAATTACATTGACAATCTGAGGGCTCCCATTCAAAGTCTCATCCCTTCCAAGCCCCCCAAAATTAAGATTTCATCTATAGTGTGTTGCAAGAGAGAATCCACTGATTTCTATTCTTCACTAGATTTTTCTTCTTTTCAATTCACAACTCTCCCAACACACTCTTCCAGCATCCTTGCTAGACTGCTGTGGAGTTCTTACATTATTTCAGTGCAGAACCATACGCCACTTACACTGCTCTTGGACAGTATTGTGTGCTTTCTGGAGCGTGGACAAATGGTGTGCTTTCCAGAAGTACTTTGTTTTAGGTTTTATTGCTTTTACAAGTCCATTTAGCAAAGTGCTGAACTTTATCATCATGCAGGGCTGGTTTTTTTCCTCCTCCCTGTGTTTAGAGTCCTGGTCCTGCAAACTCTCTAGTAAGATGTGCTGGAACAAATTGATAAATTAAGTTGTAAGTTCCCAAGACTGAGTGCTTTGCAGGGTTTTGAAAAAAGAAATACAGAGTAAATATTGACCTAATAAGGAAAATATTTAAAAAGCTCATTAAAATCAGCTACCATCCTATGGGACTGGAAAGTGGCAAATGTGTCACCATCTTGAAACCATGTGGATGCTATCCAAGAAAGAGCAGATCACTGAACCATACTCTGGAATCTGTTAAACTGGCTGAAATAAACAAAAAGGCTAATTATCACCCACCGGCTGGAAAAAATCATGGTGCGGGCTGAGCAAATAGCAGTCAGGGCCTTTTCCTGAATACTAGAATTAGAGCATTTCCATTCAGAAACTGATTAATGTGAGGATCTCTTTCTTTGAGATTGTCAATACGGCTATTGAAATTTAACTGCATATTTAAAATCTGTCAACATATTAATTATATTAAGAAAAGTACACATTAAGTATATTAAGAAAAGTTTAGGTAATCTAATGTGCAACTGGGAAGGGTCAGACTGGTGCATACTGCCGTAAAGCTGTTTCAGCATCTTGTGCCTTCCCATCAGCCGTTTTATACTAAATAATAATAATACTACTAGTAATAATTTCATCATAGCGCAAAAGATAAGGTGGCTTGGGAACAGGGATCAACATGTGGCTCCTACCCATGCCTGAAGTGTAGTCAAGCAGTGGAAATCTCTGTCCTCCATGAATGTCATTTTCCATGTTGTGGCAGATACGGTAGGGTAGAAAAGAGATATAAGCATTCGCACGTCAGCACCTTATTGAATCCCTTAAATGAAAGAACTTATGGGGGGAAAAAAGCATCTGGTAAACAGCTTACAGGACTATAGAGTCCTCATACTTTCTTTGGAAACATCTGTCATTAAGTGCTAATAAAGACAGGATACTGAGCTGAAGAGACCACTGAGCTGATCAAGCACGAACATTTCTATCTTTCTATATTCCACTGCATTTTTTTTTTTTTATAATTGCCCCATGCTGGTGCTCAAAAAAGAAATATAAAAGAGTGACAGTGATAATAACAGATATCAGTTATACTTCTGGTATTTTACGCACATTCTTCAGCCTAGAAGTAGTATAAGTCTGATTTTAAAGTTTAGCCTAAGTTAGGGCTCTCATTTCCTCATTTGGATGCTCATATCAAGAGAGAACAGTAACTGGGAAAGATGAATGCTTCAGGTAATGCATACGCTAAATGTAATAGAAAGAATAAATTATTTTAATACTTCTATTTGCTGGACAATCTAAGCATTGTAGGACATTCTCCTGATACTAGCCCAATTTTTCCTATTTATGGTAGGCAGCCTGAAACAGAGACTGAAGTGTACCTATGTGTCATCTTCATAAGACATAATTTTGTGATATTGTAATGAGTACTGCTGGAATGAAGAATAAAAAACTGAATTCAGAAGTCCTTTGTCATTATTTTTCATTAGCTGAATTTCTACATAAAATCATTAAAATGGTTCATCACTGGGAAATGGGTACTCTTGTTGAAACAGACTATTGTAATAATAAAAGGCATATCAATTGTGTTAGAAGTTAACAACCAATTTGCCAGATGTCTGCAATGATAACTCTTCATGAGCAGGGAGTTCATCTCAGTGGTGTGATACCACTATTAGTATTAATATCAGGTTTAGAATGACAGGTAACTCATATCTATTAGTCAAAAAGAAGCTGCGTATTTTCTGAGTTATTATTATCAGGCACAACTTCTAAATTACATTGTTTGTTTTAAAACTGTAGATAGTTTTTGAGGAACATAATTGAGCTGATATTTACTTTGACTTATAGGAGGTTCCTGTACTGTTAAAACTTGAAGGTTTCACTCAGAGGTTATTAGTATTTCCACACAAAGCTCCAGGAGCACGGAGAGGCATAGTAGAAACAGGTTGCCACAGGAGTATATCAGGAACATATCCAGTGAGAGCTCAAGGATATGACCTGCAAATCACACAACTGAATCTTTAAAAAGATAAATTAAATGTTTCCCATAACGTTCCCCAAACAGCCTGCATCCTTGTCCTGGTGTAAGATAAAACCACTTTGTTTTGTTTTGATTGTCATAGAAGCAAGCCAATTACAGTGTTCCTCCCCATGCACATCCCTGCATCTCACTGGCTGTGGAGCTTCTGGGCAGGATGCTGTCTGTTTAAGAGACTGCGTGCAAGAGAGAGAGACCCCACTGCTCCCACCGGCCGCACACCGCCTCCCTCTCTGGCCCACGCTTCGTCCATGCTGGGACGTTGCTACCCTTGCGACGGTTACAGCCGTTGCCCGCTGTGGGCTGCAGTTGCTGCTCTGCGGGGACTGGTGGATCCCTGGCTGCTGCTGGACCGCGGCTCCTGTCTGCTGGCCGATATCGCTCGCTTCTGACTTCTTGTCGCTTGCTGTTTGCTGTCCGCTGCTGGGCTGCTGTTTCCTCCCTAGAGCCACCTCGGTCCGGTGACGGCTGTCGCCGCCGCCGCTCCAGCTCCCCGCCCGCAGGGACCTGGCGGGGGGCTGCCCCGGTCCCTGACTGCTAGGTACCCGCTGTCGCCCATTAACTGGTAGTTTGCCCACAGTTTAACCCCCGCCGCACCAGATCCCTGAACCTTGTATGTATTTTGATAATTCCGTGTTGTTGTTTGTTGTGTATAATATTTTTCTGTTGTTATTAAAATAGTTTTAGTTTCCAAAACTTAACTGAGGCCTCGCCCACTTTTCTCTTTCCCTTTTATCTCTCTCCTTAACCCTTTTTCTCCGGGAACGGAGAACGAGCTGATTGGAGAGATAATTTGTCCTGTGACTTGGCTCTGCCTCAGCCAAACCGGTGACATTGTAATAAATGTAGTATGAGAGAGAAAAAAAGAGATATGCACAATGGCTATAATAAAGAGAGCTGTTATCCAACTTGACAAATATTGGAAGTGCTTCAGAATAAATGCAAGGTATCAGGCAAAGACAGTGAAGAATAAAGTCACAGTGAGATGGCAGAAGTAGCTAATGGTGCAGGAAGAAATATGGGATAGTCCAGGCCAAACAAGTTGGGATGATATGCATTCCAGAAGCCTGGAAATTTGTATCCTAAAACATGCTACAGTCTGAGAGGAAGAATATTTAGTTCATTAGAAAGCAGATGTAGAGGGAATGGAAATGAAAAAGTCTTATGACACTCCAAAATGATCCTTTTTTGTGGAAGTAGTATAGAGATGCATCATGGGACATTGCATTTGGTCCTCTTCAGTGGAAAGAGGCAGAGAGAAAATAAAGACTTTTGGAAGATAATGTCCAGAGTGTGTTCAAACGATTAGGAGTCTTTTAAATAGAAATGTTACCTGTAACCTTTCCCTTCATAGACTCCCATGCATTCCTCTGTGAAGGAGTGATTTAACTCCAAAGCATGCTTTCTATGATTCCTCTTCATGCTGGGACCAGTTTGTTCAGTATCAGGCCCTCACCGGCTCCCCTGCAGTAGCTATGCTCAGCCTTTGATGTCAGTATGATAGCAAAAAATGCCAGTAAAACAAGGAAAATGCAATTATACACCTTATATTTTGTAACATGTGTGTTTGAGGACAGCCAGGGAATGTGAAATTAAGTTGAAAAATTCCTGCTCTGTTGGATGGATGACAGCATATAGATGTGTAATGGGTAATTCCTTTGCAAAAAGTGCCAAAGTAGATCACATAGGTGATGTTCCTCTTCTCCAAGGTAATGTGGGATAGAATATATTTATTTGGTTCACCTATGAAGCAACACAACCTGTGTTGCATTATAAATAAATCATCTTACCCAGAAATAACTGCAAAACGGTGCTTGGAGACTTTCCACCGGAGGAATTATAGTGGATAACATCTGAACAAGAAGGTTTGGAAGCATACCTGTGGAATTATGCTGGTCACAGAACTGTTAGGTGCTAGTCAAGATTTCTGCAACAGACTGTAGAAAATAGTAATATGTGATCATCACTAGCCATATTACTGTAACCCAGGACAAATATAAATTCATAGAATTTCTCCTTAAATTTTTTATCCTTTCCCTTACTTTTCCCTTGGCATTTCTTAGAGCATCTCCCTTTCTATGTAGTAATTAGAATCATAGAATTCTTTTGGTTGGAAGAGACCTTTAAGATCATCAAGTTCAACAATTAACCCAGCACTGCCAAGTCACCACTAAACCATGTCCCTCAGCACCACATCTGCACATCTTTTAAATACCTACAGGGATGGGGATTCCACCACTACCCTGAGCGGCCAGTTCCAACATTTGACAAGCCTTTCAGTGAAGAAATTTTCCCTAATATCCAACCTAAACCTCCCCTGGTGCAACTTGAGGCCATTTCTCCTCTTGTACTGTTCTTGTTACTTGGGAGAAGAGACTGACATCCGCCTTGCCACAACCTCCTTTCAGGTAGTAGTAGAGAGTGGTAAAGTCTCTCCCTCAGCCTCCCTTTGTCCAGGCTAAACAACTCCAGTTCCTTCAGCCGCTCCTCAGAAGACTTGCGCTTGAGATCCTTCCCCAGCTTCATTGCTCTTCTTTGGACACGCTCCAGCACCTCAATGTCCCTGTTGTAGTGAGGGCCTCCAAACTGGATGCAGTATTTGAGGTGCAGCCTCACCAGTGCGGAGTACTGGAGTACAATCACTTCCCTACTCCTGCTGGCCACACTATTTCTGATACAAGCCAGGATGCCATCAGCTTTCTAGGCCACCTGGGCACACTGCTGGTTCATATTCAGTCAGCTGTCAACCAGCACTCCCAGGTCCTTTTCTGCTGGGCAGCTTTCCAGCCACTGTTCCTCAAGCCTGTAGTGTTGCAGGGGGTTGTTGTGACCCAAGTGCAGGACCCATCACTTGGCCTTGTTGAACCTCATACCATTGGCCTCAGCTCATCAATCCAGCCTGTCCAGATCTCTCTGTAGAGCCTCCCTACCCTTAAGCAGATTGACACACCCACTTAACTCGGTATCACCTGCGAACTTACTGAGGGTGCACAGAATCTCCTCACCCAGATCATTGACAAAGGTGTTAAAAGAGAACTGGCCCAAATACTGTGCTACAATTAAGCACAGAGCTACTGAGGCTTGTATGTATCTACCTTTCTGCTTTTCTTCTAGGCTGAAGAAGCCTGAAGCTTTTCTTCCTCCCAAGAGGATCATGAAGGCCTGAAGTATTTCTGTGGATGTCTGCTTATTGCACAGGCCACTGCTTTTTCCCTTCAGGTAGCCTAGAGGGAACCTGCATGCACCTTGACATCCTGCAAATCAAGAAGGAGTGTTCACGCTCTTCAGCCACTGCTGGAAATCAATTTACCGAGCAAAGAAACAAGAGCACTTGGGGGAATAAAAAGATAAAAAAAAAACCAAACAAAAAACCAAACCCACCAGAAATAAAAATGGGTCCTCTTCCTAGGGACAGAGAAAGAAAAGCTTTTCCTATGAGACACTTCTGTGTTTAATCCTTGGCTTTTGAGCTGCTTAATTTTTTTTTCTTTCTCTGCCATGCCAAATAGATTTAGCCTGTTAGTTGCAGATTAAATTGGCTGTATGTTTCTTCCCTATCAAGCTGCCACTGCTGTTATAATGGCCCACAGGTGAACAAGCTTCGTTCCAATTTGTTTGCTAGATGCAGCATCCTCTGAGGAAACAATTCTGAGATTGCATACCCTTTGTAAAGCCAGTGGATTGACTTCAGATGGCAGCTCCTGGGTGAACTGATTGCCTACAAGTGAGATGAGCAAAAGGGTCTAGCTCCCTGCCTCTTGCCTCCTGTCTAAATATTTCTCTGTTGATATTGTGGAGTTAGAAACAACAAGTCAGCTAATTGAGAAAATCTTAAATAACAACCTGTCACTTAGAAAAAAGCACATACTCTTGATTCAGAGGGGGTAATGCTTATAAACTGATTCTCCAACAAAGAGTAAAATTCTGAACGTCAGCAGGGAAAACAGATGAAAAGCACATAGTGAAAGAAAGAAGGCTTGTTTTTGCAGGCTTTATGTTTGTTAGAAGACATTCACACAGTAGTGCACTTTGCATTTGTCAAACAACCTGATTCTTTTTCATGGAATAATGCAATGGATGAGGCTGGATGGGTGCTCCAAAGATCATCTGGTACAACCTCTCTGCTCAAAGATGAGTCATCTAGAGCAGGCTGCTCAGGACGGTGTCTGGTCAGTGTTCGAATACTTCAAAGAACAGAGATTTCACAACTTCTCTTGGAAATCTGTGCTGATGTTAAACCACCATATGAGTGAAGGACTTTCTTCTTATGTTTAAATGGAATTTCCTGTATTTCAGTTTGTGCCCATTGAATCCTGTCCTGTCCCTGGGCACCACTGTAAAGAGTTTGGCTGTGTCCTTTGTACTCTCCTCTCTCAGGAATTTACATTGATAAGTTCCCCCGAGCTTTCTCTTCTCCAGGCTGAACAGTCCCAGCTTTCTCAGCCTTTCCTTACAGGAGAGATGCTTCTGTCCCTTAGTCATCCTAGTGCCCTTGACTGGACTCTCTCCAGCATCCCCAGGTCTCTCACAAATGGAGGAGCCCAGGACTGGACCCAGCATTCCAGATGTGTCTCAGCAGGGCTGACAACAGTAGAAGGATCATCTCCCTCAACCTGCTAGCAATGTTCCTCCTAATGGAATCCAGGAGGCTGATGAGTTTCTTTACTGCTGGGGCATCCAGGGCATGCTGCTGGCTCATGGTCAACTTGGTGACCACCAGGAGCCCCAGGGCTTTTTCTTCAAAGTTGCTTTCAAGCCTTTCTGCCTTTCTGTTCTTGTACCAGCTGTTACTCCTGTCCAGATGAATCTTCAGTTAAGCTGGTTTATGCTTAGAGATTTGTCTCATAAAATACTGCAAGATTGTACAAAATGATTATTGTCCTGTTCAATACCAAAATTTCCATGTTCAATACTGAGCCTTTACTGTAATGAAACACTTCACCCCAAAATTCTGGCCAGTGCTATTCTTCAGTAGAATGTTTGAACTTTTGGACAGGGTGGTGGAAAAGGATGGGAAAAGAATAGCAATATGGGGATTTACAGCTGCACTGATATTTTAAATGGGATTTTATCTGAAGATTTTGTGAAATTTTTGTGTCAGCTCAAAGTAAAGAGCTAGAGATAAACAAAGAAATTTCAAGCACTGAGTCAAAGTGACAGTCTGAATAACTCAATTTGTTTTCTAAAAAATGCTTGCAGAATTGATTTTTATGAGAGTTAGGCAGGAAAACAGATGTTAAAAATCTCAAAATTCATTGTGAAATGGAATTTTCAGTCTCTGGTTGGTGCTATAGTGAGAAAAGAAATTGTGAAAAAGCTTCTTGATTACAAATCATCAATAAGTGATTGTGGGCATAGTTTTACTCAAAAGAGGTCTCTTTATGTAGGCTAGCAATAAATTACTGAGATTTAGAGAGAAAAGTAGTGATGCAAACAAAACTGTCTTTACCCAGAGTTGCAGTCTATTGAAAGGGTCATTTCAATTTCAGGTTACTACTATTTAATGACAATCATCATCTTAATCAAAATCGAACACTGCAGCAAGTCAAGTTTTGTTTTTATTGCTCCATGTAAATATATTGGAAAAATGCCAGTATAAACAATTGTAAGACAGAACCACCCATACAAACCCTGTTTTCTTTCTACTCTGAAGACAGGCTATCATTAAGTCACAATCTGTAGTAATAATCTTTTATATTTAGTGCCATTCTTCGCAAGATACTTGAAATAACTTGTAGAGCTCAGGCTCATCAGTTTCTACAGGCAATCATTTTAACGTATATTGGTAGGTTAAAAGAAATCATCAGAATCAGGGGGGTGATTAGCGTGGCACTATTTTAAAACTGGTGATTGATGAGGACTGTCACATCTAAGCCACGTAGATATCTCCAGGTACTTTGGATATGCCAAAATTTGGATATTTTGGATATACAGTAGATGTCTGGCATTCATACATGCTCCATCCAGTTGTGGTATTACAGGATCCAAATGTGTGATTTCACCTTGGGACTATTTTTGACTATTTTTGATACATTTAAAAACCAAGGACTCAATTAATTTAGTACCATCTGATACAATTTCCGGGAAAGTTAAACAGTTGACTATGGACTCCTTTTACTCTAGCCATACAATAGTCACAGTACATCCAATAGTAGAGTAGTTTATCTCTCATTGCATTGTCAATACGCTTTGTCAAGAGTTTAGCAAACAACGTGTAAGTTTGTCTGGTCTGACCCTTATGTACCTTGATGGTAAAACAGTGCAATCTTTCCAAATGCATAAAATTTTAAGCTCAGTTTTGCAACCATTTTATGGTACATAATATGTACCATAATGGTGCATACTATAATACCATAATGGTACATACCATAATGGTACATACCATAAAATTATGTACAAGTCTAAGAGTAAAACTTCTCATTTTAGAGCACATTTGTGGCATTGAGTTTGTAGCTTTCTCTATGAGAAATATTAATACAGTTCAGCTGTTTCTTTGTCAAAGCCACGATATTTTGAAACATATTTGCAAAGATAAGAGTCAATATTTTCCTTCTAGTGACATCTATTCCATCCATGTGAGGAAATAGAGTGTAACATTTCCCAGCCCAAAGAGAAGCAATACTATGTAACAGAAAATAAGTGACTTAATGTGCTGTGCAGTACAATATTCATTGTTAACTGTGAAATATCTCATGATCTAAGAGAATGTGGCAGGAAAAGTGTCAAAATGAATGGGTCTCAAGCCTTTTAAAGTCAAATTCCTCTACCTGAATCACTAAATTAATAATTAAATATTCAAATGAAAGTCACTCTGTGGGCACTATGAACTTTCTTTTCTTTTTTCTTTTTTCTTTTCTTTTCTTTTCTTTTCTTTTCTTTTCTTTTCTTTTCTTTTCTTTTCTTTTCTTTTCTTTTCTTTTCTTTTCTTTTCTTTTCTTTTCTTTTCTTTTCTTTTCTTTTCTTTTCTTTTCTTTTCTTTTCTTCTTTTTTCTTTTCTTTTCTTTTCTTTTCTTTTCTTTTCTTTTCTTTTCTTTTCTTTTCTTTTCTTTTCTTTTCTTTTCTTTTCTTTTCTTTTCTTTTCTTTTCTTTTCTTTTCTTTTCTTTCCTTTTCTTTTCTTTTCTTTTCTTTCCTTTCCTTTCCTTTTCTCCTTTCTTTTTTAAGCAATTACAAACATTTTGTTTCATGATTTTTTTGAAGACTTCACAGGATCCCTGCTCACCTTGGGCAAAAAAGAAAGCAGAGATGATAATCAGGCTCTAAAACCTGTAATAACTGGAGATAGATGTGAATCCATCTACAAAAAATGTTTTGCTGTTCTTAGTGATGAGAGGCATTCAGCACATTTCTTTGTCTCCTATTTTGTAGGATAGGTGGTTCATGAAAGTAATTACTACAATAGTACTAGATGGCTGAAAAAGGTAGATTTAAAAAAACAAAACCAGATATTTATGCCTCAGTTGCTAAAGAATTTTCAATATCAATGATTGTCATTGTGCGGCTATCTGTCATTTAGGATTTGGCTCAGAGATACAGACTTGTTTAGTATTAGTCCCCACATAACCTCTGAATGCTAAAAGATTTTGGCTAATGCTTACCTAAGGGGAGATAATAAACTTTGGAGGATGCTTCACTCCAGGTATACTGTCTTGGCAGAATGCAATTTGTTGTCCCAAAGACAAAAAAATTTTAAAGGCAGAAGGGATGAAAAGATTTTACTCCCCCAGACACTCAGCAGAAGCTCTCTGTAACTTTGAAAATCAGCTCTCACAAAGTTAACTATGTCTAAGGTACCTTAGAGGAGTTGTCCATAATTTAAGCCCCCAAATGTTTATCTGTAATTTTTCATAGCTCAGCACCTCCAGTTGTGCAAACGAGCTGTGCATAAATAAATCATCCAGCTATAGCCCTAGGGAGAGAAGGCGAGAATGGCAAGTAGGCTTGCAAGGCCAGCATTTACCAGCGGTGAGGCTGGGTCTCTGTTTAAAAAGCTTCTCCCTGTTCAAACTCAGTGATAGCAATTAGATCGTTGCTGTTTGTCAACACAGAGTGAACAGTTATAATTGTGTTATTTCTGTTTCCTCAATTTCCTTCATAAGTAATAATTTTGGCAACAGTGTGGGGAATTTTTTTTTTTTCAGACTTGA
This sequence comes from Bucorvus abyssinicus, assembly GCA_009769605.1. Classification (NCBI taxonomy): domain Eukaryota; kingdom Metazoa; phylum Chordata; class Aves; order Bucerotiformes; family Bucorvidae; genus Bucorvus; species Bucorvus abyssinicus. Next base: position 40,064,930 of record CM020025.1, read on the forward strand.
AAACACTGTTACAGATGAAAGTACCTTGCATTTATTCTAGCGGTGGCAGTAAGATGGCTTGCTTCCAAACAATTTACCAAACATGACACTTTTGATTTGTCCCATCTTTTTCTTTTCCCCTTCTTCTTTTTGTAATCACAGTACTTCATTCCTGCAGACTCCTCCACCTAATGTTGTTGGATGATCTTTGTCAGCAAAGCTTTGTGAGATAAGATTCTGTGAGCCTGCCTTTTGCACAATAGCTAAGGAATGCTTTTCTAAAAATACTGTTCTACTTTTGACTGTCTTACTTTCAGTGTTGAATTTGTTCTTGGACTGATTCTTAAGAAACCCTGGTCCCCAAAATACTGATGAATACATTTAATTTTTCTCTCAGAAAAATTGTGCTCGGTGGCACAGGTTAGCTGTGTAAATTTAGGTGCATTTGAGGTTACGTAAAATGAGGCATGGGCATATGTTTGCAGGACTGGAGCTCTGGTTTGTGCTAGAGGCATGATATGAATAAGATTCAAAATCTGGACAGTTATAATTACACACAAATCCAGGGCTTATTAGGGTAAAGGATGTATTTTTCTACTAGTCATGTATGTGAGAAGTATCTTAGGTATAGTAAACTAGAACTAGGAAAAGCAATGACCATTCTTTTTTTTGTCCTAGTAATAATACTTTCCTATCTTGAAGTAAACTGTAGGTCATTCTCATGAAAAACAAAGCATGACATGTCTGTGCATATCGATATAAACAACCATATAAGCTGAGCATCAGTGAAAAATTTCTGGTTTTTTTCCTTGCAAAATAAAGCTGTAATTATTTGGGGGTTTTTTGCTTATTGATATTTAATAACTATGTTATCAAAATCATAAGTAAATAAACTCTTTTAAAAAAATTTATTCAGGAGTACATTTTTCTACTATTTCCATGGTGACAGGAAGCAGTAAAAGAGAAAGTATACAGAACACTTTGTGCTTTTGGGCCACTAACAAGTCCTTGGGAGGTCAGATACTGAACATGACTATGAGAATTCTAAACTAGCCCTGTGAGGCATCAAATCACATCAAATTCAGCTATACAAAAAAAGCCTAATGGTATGTGTGACATTTTCATTCTCTACAGACAAAATCCTCACACATATCAGCCTGTCAAAGAAGAGAACAATTGGGGATTACCTTCTAATAAGTACACCTGCACCCACAAAACTGAGAACAAATGGAATGGTTTACTTTTTTATTTTGGTATATTGATTTCTTTTTCTTCTATTTTCCTTCCTCACTTCGTCAGACCTGTAGGTCTTTGGGGGGTTAGTTTATACACAGTTGGGTTTTTTTTTTGGATGGGGTGGGAGGGGCAGGAAGAAGACCATTTTTTCCCAACCAATTACCTGTCTGCAGCACAGACAACATGGTACAGTCACACTAAGGCATAACTCACAGGACTGTCTCTCCTAATGGTTTAAACAGGTAAAAGCATGTTCTTTCAGGCTCAAGCCTTCTGTTGATGTTTGGAAAATGGAAGGTCTTTAGATCAAGGACTTGCCAGTGTCAACAACATGCTTCCAGAAAGCCTTTAGGAGCAGGTCCTTTCTCTTAACAACAAATTTCTGTTGGGAAAAGTAGTTAGAGTGGGACTGGACTCAAGACTGGAGCCTATTCCAACATATTTGTAATTGAAAAGTTACGCTTAGTGTCCTGTGGGTTTAAAGAGTGAAAGAGTTCAGCATGGCCTTCTTTTGATTTACAGTCTATTTCGGAAAGCTGCAAAGACCAAAGAGAAACAATGAACTTAAAACTAAGGTGACACCAACTAGAGAGTGAAGAGAAGGAAAAATATAGACAAGAGCACTGTTGAAAGTAAAAAAAAAGACAGAGAATGAAGTACTTAAAAAATGTGTATATCACAGCAACTTTGTTTGTTGTCCTGGCTTTCCTTTTACCTTTTTGAAGATTTGTTTTCCCACCACTGCGACCCTCTGTAGTATACAGCAGACTCTCCTACAGTCACCTCTCATTGTTAATATGGCTTGATTAGTAGATGGATTCCAAACAGGTACCAAAATCCATCTGTAAGTCAGAGCACCAAGAATAAAGCATGTCTTGTGGTGGGCTGGATCTCTGTGGTGAGAGACAAACATTTTGCATGCAATGTACCTTCTGAGCAGTATCACTTTACAGCAGTTAATGCATAATATGGCCATATGTTGTATCTTACTGAATCAAGGTAAATTGGAATGCAACGTGCAGCAATCATAATTTTGCATTATACAGGTACAATATAGATAAAATTACTACCAGCTTACACTCAAGCATGAAGTGTAGATATGCCAAGTTGAGTCAGACTGTAAGAGTCAAGAGAGACATTCACCACTCTCAGAGATTTTAATGCCTTCTCTGTTTCTTCTCCTGAGAATAAAAAGAGGCACAAGAGCACATTTATTCTCAAATGTCATGGTATCAAAATACAGTCAGTGTTACTAATTCTTCCAAAAACATCTCCCAGTTTTGTTCTATCAACTCTGGTTTCAAATGCACTGAAGATTTTATGTATGAAAACAACCATTCAAATGTATCCCACCAAACAATGAAAAAATTAAATGATTTCTACCCAGTAGGTTGCTCCTTTGTTGATTAATCAGTACGGTTAGACTGAAGCTCGTAGAGTGACTTGGATTTTCCTGACATACATAAGCAAGGTCATTGCTGTAATTACTCAGATTAAGTAATTTTTGTGATGCCTCCTTATCCGTAGAATTGCTTCACTTCAAGGATTTGATTGCCATTGACTTCTCACTCATTGCAGCTATTCTTACAAATCCCTGTATTGCACAGTAGGCACAAAAAAGCCCTTACTATGGACTCTTCTGACTTCTTTGTTTTTTATTATTTTGCTGCAATGTAGATTTCCTTAAGAAGAAAACCAACAATGGAACATTTAATCATCATAACAATCATATGCCTCAGCCACACAACTGAATTTACCTTCGTATTTTCTTCTTTGTTTATTTTACTTATCAATTCCATCACCTGGACCTGCCCATCTGTTGCCATTGAGGTAAAATTACCACCAAAATCAATGTCCCTCATACTTTATTTGACTTTAAGACATCAGCATTTCACTTTTGAGATTGAATTAAAAATCTTTATGCAAAAACCTTTCATTTATGAGTTAATTTGCTCACAGAAATAATCCCATTGATTTCAAAAGAACTGAACTCAGTCATCGGAATTTATCCCCATGCAGGAGCATTTGCAGATAGCATGCCTGAGATCGTATGCTGTTTCTGAACATAGCAAGAACTTCTGTAAAGTGTCTAATGCATTGTTAGAGACTGCACACTAATTCAGTAATAATAGTCATCATAACAAATAGAGATTTAAGGAGCTCAGAGTGTAGAAAAATGGGCTGGATTGTGATACTTAGTTTTCCCATCTCTGTGCAAATGCAGCTCACCTACACAGTTTTAAAAAGTGTATGTGTATGTGCCTACGATGTGAAGTATCTTGTGCTCAGAAACTAACCCAACCAAGAGACCTCAAAAATGCCAAATGCTTATGAATGTCACTGAAATTTCAATTTCATATTTGCACTTTTCTTTTTCTCTATCTTTTATTAAGCACCTGAGCCAAAAGAAATACTTACTGAAGCTAAAGAAAAAAAAAACCAAAACAACCCACAACAAAAATGGGACCTCGTGCTCCAGAGGGCAAAATCCATATGCATTCTGAAATCTGGCAAACTGAGAGATGAATGATGAAGGATTGCCATAGGTCATATTTACTTCCTTACTTCCAGTTCTGACACTGCTCTGAAATACTTTTACAGTTTTGCTGGGTACAAACATATACAAACTGCACCCACACAGCATGCAGCATCTGTACTGCTGTGCCTCTGGGTTAGTAGTATACCAATCAACAACCTGGTTACTGTTTTTCAATGCTTTAAACAAACCAAAGGGGAACTCTAGCATGCTCGTTTCAATGAAAGGTCAGAACCTCAGTCAATGTACGAATTTGATAGAGTTGTTCTGGCATATATTATCTGAGACTTTAGACCATTATTTCTAAAATATTAGAGCAGAGCTTGAGCTAGTGTAAATTAGTACAGCTCCATTGACTTCAGCTGAATCACTCCAGTTTTCGTTGGCTGAGGATATTGGTCTTTATGTAAATACAGAGCACTTGATTTATTTCTGTATTGCACTGGTTTTCCATGTGGAATTAAACGGTTTTAAATTAAAGCTGCTCTGTTACAAAGGTAGAGCAGCAGAGTGATGAATCACACCCCAAACACCCGAGGGGAATCTGATCAGCTTGTCAGAGAAAGTCATTTCTTATATGAGTGCTCATTATGACATGCTCCCTATAGCTACACTGAAACATTCTGTGACACCAGGACGCTCTGATCATGAAGTGCCTTGATCTGCCAGAACATGGCTCCTATGGGCACAGGTACCATGCTGTCCTACGCTGTTCCCTGAGGTCTCCCCTTTGAGAGCACCAAGTGTGGGAATCCCCATCAGCACCTGCACTGCAGGCTGCCAGCATGCTCATGGAAAACATAAGTCATACTTGCTTCCAGGAGCGCTCCTAAGGATGTTTCTTTTCCACAAGCCTTGCCATAGCACTTATCTTTCGCCCTCCATGTCTGTTCCATGTGCAATCCCTGTATATACATACCATACAACTCCATTAAAAGTGTGTGCCAGCTGTCTTTGTTGCTCTTATAACTTACTCCAAAACTTAGTCAAAGTGAAAGTTCCAGCTGGGTCAGCTGCCCACCAGCCACAGTCTGGAATGAGATGTTCACTGAAATTCCCAGGGCTTGGCTGGATGGCAAAGGGCACTGCACCTGCATCCACAGCTCTGAAGGCTAAAATGTTATGGATGCACATCACTCGCTTCCCTGGTGGGGTCATGGGTTTATTCCAACTCACATCGCAACTATTTAGATTGTACTTTCAGGAGCTTGTATCACTCTGTTAGGGAAACTTCACCTTGGTTCAGAGATTGGTAGTGCTGCCTCCCTGGATCTTGGACAAAACGGTTACTACAGATCATGTCACAGCAGTCTGGAATCCACAAGTGAATGATTACAGTAACTGGAGCTTTTGTGCAGATGGACAACCTGATATATCCTTGGGGAATACTCTAGAGATGTACCCTGGGCTCAAGCTTTCCTGTTCACTATAAAGACCCATAGTAACTCTATGTCTGGGAGGTAGTATTCCTCATTGATCTCAGTGTCTTATTAAAAAAAAGATCAAAGTAATGAGGCTGCTGTTTGCAAAATTGCCATCTTCCTACTTTTACAAAACAAGCTGCACATCACTGATCACCCAGTGATGTGCCCTCTATTCTCATTCTGGTGGTATGGATATTCCCAGCTAGATGGTTAAAAGGTGGTCTACAGTTTTTCAAGCTGGGAGACTGCAGAAGGCTGGTCACCCCAGAGAAGCCTTAATTAGGGTCTGATGAGCTTGCGTATGACCCAAATAGCCACAGGGTATCCACGAGAGGCTCAGTCAGGCATGTCATTCCCCATGGCATGGAGTACGGGTTGCCTGGGCTCAGCTTCCCTGAGCAGGGCTGTGGCTGATGCAGGTCATTCACATTACTGGAGGTAACATGATAGCAAGAGCATTTCTGTTGCATCCCCCCTGGACTGCACATAGGACACCCAAGAAGACACTCCAAAGGAGGCACATTGTTGCTCAGACACCATTTGGCATTAGGGGTAATTGCAGAGGCACTGTGACAACAAGCTGTGGATGAAACCAGTCCTCTCAGTAGAGCTTACTTCTCCCCTGCTGAGCATTTCCCTCCTTATCCACTGCTCTCATTGCGAGGCAGGTTGAAAGACCACAGACGCATCTCCCCCACCCTTGCTGATCTGGAGCTGCCATTTGAAGTTGTGCTGCCTCTGGCGACCAGCATCACAGCCGCTTTTGGGAGGCTTAAATTGATAACAAACAGAAACGAGCTCATGACAATGAGTTACAAGGTGAGGTTTGTGTCACTCCCGTGACCCGTCTGTATTTGTACAATGTGAGCTGAACTGCAGTTTGGTACAGCCAAATGAGACATGCCTTAGACAGCAAATGCGGCTGTTGCTTATTTATAGAGGGCAGGTTTTTTCTTTTAATTGATTTTTAGTTACATTTGATACATGAAAAAGTGCTTGGTATAGAGTGTTTAATATTGTTTATCTTGTGACCTGTGATGTTTGTACCTTTAATCTGTATTCAAAATTTGTCCTCCCTATTGATTAGGGGCCCCATCTGTCAGTATCTCTGCTCTGAAAATCCCATTGATTTCAAAGGGATTTGGCCAAGCAGAATGATAGCTTTAAAAACCAATTTTTGGTTGTTGGCAAAAGTTAGATTAAGTTGGATGTTGTGTGATTTCCAGTACAAATGATGTCATTCTTATGGTTTTGACTGGATAAAGAGTGGAATTTAACTGACAATGAAAATAAGGGGAATAATACCTGTCTGTGACTCTGTAAAGCAAAGTGTCCTTGGTAGTCACCTGTTATGGCATATGTGCTTGGTCTAGGAACATACTTTTTCTATGCCATAGGAGCCTCAGGCTGAATACTTGATCCCCTAACTCAGGGTGACAGTTCATGGAACATGTGAGAGTGCAAAGTCCTCCGAGTTCAATGTTCCTGTGCACTTGCTTGGTTTTTCCTCTCCTTCCTCAAATTAAAAGATTTAATACCAGAACATTTTATTATTGCTGCATTTTTTTTTTTAAAGTTAACAGAACAGACTGAGAAACACAGTTATTATGGAACAATCTCCCCAAATTTTATTATCAAAAAGACCAGCACAGAAGAACACCTGACAGGTATGATTTCAATACGTATCACTATGGAGTAATTAATTTTTTTCTAACACAGCATCTTTTTATTTGAGTGGGTTTTTTTTTTTTCCCAGCAGAATAGAATTGGCTTAAATGTATGTTTGTCCTGAGAGTTCTCCTCATACTTGCCATTATTGTGCCAAGGGATAAGAAAGTGTCTTACAGAGAATGCATCTGGCATTGATTTGCATTAGGTTGGTTTTTTAGCCAGTGGTAATGTGATGACAGGCCTTTCAGGGAGATGATGAATGCAATGTAATGTCTTCGAACATGGATTTTTTTGTGCGGAACCTAATTAACAAACCTAAACTACTTCTATTCAAATACTCTAGAAAGATAACACCAGTCACAAATGTTAAATATATGTTTTGCTTTTCTTTGCTTACTCATGCATTTATTCAACACTTTCTATGGAAGTTTATCTAAAATGAGGTCCAAAGTAATTTAGGCAGGCGTACCTTACATGAGAGATTCTGTAGAAGACTTTAAATCATAGTGACAGCCATTAGAAATTGCTTAAAGGAAAAACATTTCTAAACAATTTTAGGCCTAACAATGGAACTTTTTAAAGATTAAAAACCCTACTTTTTGTATGGATATTTGAATGGTCCTTACTTTCAGGAAATCACAGTGTATAAAAGCTGAAGGCCCTGTAAATCTCCTGTATTGTATATAGAACCCTTGCTTGCACTTTAAATAAAACTGAACTTGTCAGCGGATAATTTAAGCTATTTGGATTTTCCCAAATCTTGACCTCTTCAACTCTGAGTTCAGTACTGCTCAGAAATAATTCAGTAGCTAAGGACATGATGAACAGCTTACTGTGTGCGTAGCTTTTAGCTTTAGAAACATCAATCTTTTCAGCAGCCTCTATATACACCGGGAAAAGTGGGTTTCTCTGGGGTGACCTTAAGTACCTCAGTTAGCAAGTACTGGTTGAAGGTCCACAAATTCTGGGGGAGAAAATTGGATTTTTCAGTCTCTGTTTCAGCATCAAAGTGCTCAGAGCTGTAAGTGCAAGACTCCAGCCAGAGAAACTGAGCAAATAAGAAGTTTCATGTTCGCTCTTATGGCAGCCTTTCTCCCCATTTTGTCCCTTCATATCACCTTTTCTCTGCTTATCCTCATCTGCAGGAGATGATGTGCTGTGAAGACAAAATTCCTGGGGATGATGGTAGCATGACATGGGTGCTGGCAGGATTTTATACTCGTGGTTCATCTCTCCAGTTCCATTTGGATGCAGCCTGACTATTATATCTGGGATCTGCAATTCTGCTCTATGTACTTTTTGCATATATTTTGAGTCTCTTGAATTCTTTTACTTCAGTAACAATAAAAGAATTACAGATAATTTTTAATGTCTTTGATTTTATATTCATTGTTTAAAAATGACTAGATTGCAGACAATTAGAAAAAATCCTATTTATTATATTTTACTCATGTTTTAATATTACAAACATAATTTCCATATGAACTTTAATAAGAGACAGGAATTTAGGTTGAAAAGTAAAAGCAGTTCTGCTCTCTTTTCAGAAGTATCAATCTGATTCCTTAATTCCAGTCTGGTGAACTAGGAAGGCACAGACTAAAATTTCTGCAGGTGGCCATGTCATCCATCAGGCTGCACATCAGTATAACCACCATCACACAAGAAGATGATGCAGTCAGAAAAAGGTTCCTGGGGAGTGATAACTGAGGTCTGTGACTCTAAGCTTGTTTGGAAGAATAAAGTTACATGGAAGTGAGAGTAGCCCTTGTGAGACTTGGGAGACAACTTGGTGTCCCAGCCTTCCAGGCTGCAGGACTTCTTCAAATCAAAATGCTTTCACAACTCCCCCTTCCAAGGTAAAGAGATATACACATGTAATTCATATACAGTATATGCATAATACGTACTTCTATTTTCAGCCAGTCTTTGAATTGGTACCTTGTGTCTTTGAGATGTTTGTGTTGTTGCATGTGTTTAAGTGTACACAGTGGTCCTTGATCCCGGCATTGCTCTGCTTAGACCTTTTCCTTGGTAACACCTAGACCGCATAATACTCTTCTCCCTGAACTTAATTTTGGCTCTGTTCTTCCTGATTTGCTCTTATATTATGCACTGATGATTAACCACTTCAATAAAAAAGGGTGGCTTCATGGGTAAAACCTACACATTTTAGGTGTATGAATGCACATTGTCAGATGGTTGTGTCATGACACGTTTAACTATTGGACCTTTCTGGTTGTTGTTTTCACTATGCTTGAAAGGAATTCACAATACTCCTACTCCAAAAAGCACTGGTTTAAGTTTTTTCTTTCTTTTTCTAAATAACATCAGGTCATTGAGCATTTAGATCCATTTGACTCTGTCTGTCTTGGACCTGAAAAAATATACCTAAAATAATAAACCTTTGCAAAGTGTTAAATCTTATTTCTTATATGTCATTACTGTGGCTCATATGTCGTATCTTGCAAATATTGATTTGTACGTGAAATCAAATTTGCAATGGTTATGTTTTTTATTCTTTATCCTTCTTCTAAGTGGGAACAATAATCCAAAATCAATATGTATTTTCCAGCACACAGAAAAATGTCTATGTGATCTGTGAACCATTTATAAAGTTTCTTTGTTCTTATATGCAGTAAGTATAACATTTTTGAGTCTCACTCAGATGTGACTGTCATTTTTAAAAGCTTCATTATTATGTTAGCATTTTAGTTATATAAGTTCTGGACTTGCTAAGACTGTTTTTTCTTTTGTGTGATGTGTTGAAGCCTACCCGAATGCATGAAACCCTTAAGCGAGACCTCAACTACATCTGCCCAGATCTTACTCATTATTAGATGATTATGGTATGTGATGGGAAAATAAACCGAGCACAAGTTATTGTTATGGGGGAACCTTATCCAGAACCGCTGAACTACATCTGCTCATCTTTGATGGTTTAGGTGTGCATGGGGAAGAAACCAAGAAACACAAAGCAGTTCTTAAGAACACGGCCACCTTGTAACACATTTAGGGTGAGATATCAGAAGGTGAGAGAAACCCATGTAGAAACAACTAACTGGCTTTAAATATGGAGAAAGTCAAAGGTATTTTTCCTGGAGTGACAGACCACCAAGGCCTTTGGAAAGTTAGTCTGACCATCTAATTTAGAAAGCAACAAAGAGATAAAGCTCTTTGACAGGAAGACCTCCCCAGGAGCCCAGAACACTGCAGAAGTCTGTGCCCAAGAAGGAAGCACTGTGTGAAAGCCAGGACACCAGTCAGGGCTTAGGGAATTAGTCCAGCTGTGAGGACTCCTTCTGCCCCAAGGCTGCTGTGATGCTCAAGTTGGGCCCAAGGCCATGGCTAGCGGGGGTGTATCTATGTTGCCTGTGCATGACTGTGTGTATTGGAGAACAGAAATTGCTATCCACCCACTATACTCATCCGGGCTAGTAAATAAATTTTAAATTCTATGTGATGGAGTGCTGTGGCTTTGTTCCTGTTGCTATCCCACCCCTAAATTCTGCTGTGACACCTTCGTTGTCCTGTACTTTCACTTAATCCTACTTTTTCTTTATATTTTCCATCTTCTCAGCCTTCTGCCCCTCTCACTGTAACCTCTCTCAGTGTGATTTAGGGGCCTGATGTATCTTCAGCCCTGCAATATGTGCTCCATCTCCTTCAACAACTAAAACTCTGTCTTTTCAAGATTTTGTTTTCCTTTATTTTACCTCAATAGAAAGAATTCTTCTTGTGACTTACCTGAACATTTCCTATCCACACCTGTTTAAAAAGATTATGCTTTAACTTGAAAATCTTTTCCTCTATTTTTAGATAGCACATTAACTTGTCTATGAGCAATGGATCTATATGGAATAAGGACTTCTCTAATTTTCAGGATAAGCAAAGGGTGATGAAACATTCAGTACTCTCACAAATTCTTTTTTTTTTTTTTTTTAAATATCTTTTTTTTTCCTTAGGTAGTTTCAGTCCTCTTATGTAAAATTTTAGCTTCCCTTGAACACAGAGATTCTGCTGAAAGGCTGAGCACCACTAAAGTCTGTACTTCCTTTCATTATTCTTCTTGCTGTTTTACTCTGTTTAGGTTTTGTGCTGTCATCTTTTTAGTTTTCTGGTTTGTTCTGGTCATATCTACTGTCTGAGACATACCTGCAAGAAAATTTTTCATCTCAGACACTATAATCTGTTTGTTATGCAGTCTAGCATCACCACATTCTTTCTCTAAATCTAATACAAGATGTAAATCTAATGCTCTTATCTTTCTTAGTTGTGCATTTCTTACAGGTTTTGACAAGTTTCTGATACCTGTTACAGTCTAATCTCAGGGTTTGGACAAATCTTAAGGGTTTGTCAAAGCTTTCTGAACAGTCTATTTGTCTCAGCACTCTCAAATATGTACTACATGAATCCACTTCTTAGATTACAATACTTGTTAAATTTCAGGAACGTAATGTGTTAACTTACTCTTTCTCATTTAACTGTTGAGTCTTAAATTAATGCCATACTGTGCAATATTAAAATGAGAAAACCTGCCTGATTCCATATTTCTTTTCAGGGTTTCCCCTTGGCTTCACAAAGATACAATTATCTTGCTTGAACATTTTCAGTCATCTTCTATACTCCTGGAGAGATTCAGCCTCTTTAGGTTTTTAAACTCATGCTCCACATTGTCCAATTATTCCACTTCTCTTCATAGAATCATACAATGATTTGGTTTGGAAGGGATCTTAAAGATAACATAGTTCCCATCCCCCTGCCATGGGCAGGGACACATTGCACTAGATCAGGTTGCTCAAAGTGCCATCCAACCTGGCCTTGAACACTTCCAGGGAAGGGGCATCTACAAACTCTGGGCAACCTGTTACAGCACCTCACCACCCTCATAGTGAAGAACTTCTTCCTTACATCTAATCTAAATCTACCCTCTTTCAGTATAAAGTCATTACCCTTGACCTATCACTGCGTACCCTTGTAAAAAGTCCCTCTCCATCTTTCTTGTAGGCCCCCCTTAAGTACTGAAAGGCTGCTGTAAGGTCTCCCTGGAGACTTCTCCAGGCTTAGCAACCCCAACTCTCTCAACCTGTCCTCACAGGGGAGATGCTTGATCCCTCTGATCATCTTTGTGTCCTTCTGAACTCGTTCCAATAGGTCCATGTCCTTCTTACATTGGGGACCCCAGAGCTGGATGCAGTACTCCAGATGGGATCTCACAAGAGCAGGGTAGAGGGAGAGAATCACCTCCCTCAACCTGATGGCCATGCTTCTTTTGATGCAGCCCAGGATGCAGCTGGTTTTCTGAGCTGCAAGTACACGTTGCTGGCTCATATTCAGTTTTTCATCCACCAGCAGCCCCAAGTCCTCTACAGGGCTGCTGTCATTGCCCAGCTTGTGCTTGTGTTTGGGATTGCTCTGACCCATGTGCAGGACCTTGTCCTTGGCCTTGTTGAACTTCATAAGGTTTGCATGGGACCACCTCTCAAGCCTGTCAAGGAACCTCTGGATGGCATTCCTTCCTTCCAGCATACCACAGAGTTTGGTGTAGTCAGCAGACTTGCTGAGACTGCACTCCATTCCACTGTCCATGTCATCAACAAAGATGTAAAACAGTGCTGGTCCCAATACTAACCCCTGAGGAATACCACTCAGCACTGGATTCCACTTGGACATCGAGCCATTAACTGCAACTCTTTGAGTGTGACTATCCAGCCAACTCCTCATCCACTGACTTGTCCATCCATCAAATCCATGCCAAGGATGTAATGTGGAACAGTGTTAAATGCTTTGCACAATGCCAGGTAGATGTCAGCTGCTTTTCTCTTATCCACCAATGCTGCAACTCTGTCATAGAAGGCCACCAAATTTGTCAGGCATGATTTGCCTTTAGCAGAGCCGTATTACCTGTCACCAATCACCTCCTTATTTTCCATGTGTCTTAACATAGTTACCAGGAGGATCAGCTTCATGATATTATCAGGCACAGAGATAAGACTGAGTGGCCTGTAGTTCTCTAGGTCTTCCTTTTTTTCTTTTTAAAAAATAGGGGTTAGTTTTCCCCTTTTCCAGTCAGCAGGAGCTTTGCCTGACTGCCATGACTTCTCATGTATGGATAGTGGCTTAGCCACTTCAGCTACCAGTTCCCTTAGCACCCACGGATGCCTCTCATCAGGTTCCATGAACTGTGGACCTTCAGGTTCCTTAGGTGGTCTCGAACCTGGTCTTCTCCTACAGTGGGCAGTTCTTCACTCTTTCAGTCCTTGCCTTGTGCAACTTGTGCAGCATGGCCAGAGAACTTGCAGGTAAAGACTGAGGCAAAAAAGTTGTTGAGTACCTCAGCATTCTCCATGTTCCTGGTGACCAGGTCTCCCATTTCCTTCCACAGAGGACCCACATTTTCCCTAGTCTTCCTTTTGTCACTGATGTACCTACATAAGCTTTTCTTGTTGCCCTAGATGTCCCTGGCCGGATTTAATTCTGTCAGGGTTTTAGCTTTCCTGACCTGATCCCTGGCTACTTGGACAGTTTGTCCATATTCCTTCCAGGCTACCTGTCCTTGCTTCTGTCCTCTGTAGGCATCCACTGTTTCTCAAGTTGCTCTTCCTTTCCAACCTTCGCTTCTGATACCATGCCATAATTATAGACATGACTGGAGAGAACTCTCTCTCAGAGGTGATACTTGAGGATTTTCTAACATAATAATTTTACTTAATGGATCTTGGTCAAATGTCAAGTGTCCCAAAACTACCAAAGATTTCTGATCTGATTAAATAACTTCAGTTATTTTTTTACAGTTTTCTCACAACATTTTAGAATCATCTACCCTGTTTACTAACCAAATCAAATAAATATGTAATGCAGTTACTGTTAATTGGTAAGAGCTGATAATGGGGACTCACTGTTTTCTTTTAATGTTGTATCTGCAGGCGGTGGTACAGCTGCCTCCCTTTAATATGACTCTGTTAAGTGTAGAATTTCCTGGTAAGGAAAAGCCACTCAGCTCCAGACAGATTTTGTTTCAATCCCCTCCTTGTCTGAGGATTTTTAGATTTCTGTGTTCTGATGCTGAGGAGAATGCTGATAAGATTAGCCCCATTATCTTGGCCTCAGTATCATGATAAGAGAGAAATCTGGAGTTAAGTTAGGAAGACTGCAAAATCATATTCACCTTTCTCTACAGCTGATACACAATTTACTGGCTAATATCAAGACATGCTGATGATGTAAGACATATTTGACATATGTAGTATTAGCAGACAAAGTTATGAATGTAAAGGAAAAAGTATGAATAAGGATATTTTTGCACCCTCTTATGGTAAGAAGCTATTGCTTAAATTGATCAGGTACCACATCTTCTGTTGGAATGGTTGCACAAACATTTGCTTTTTACTGGAATTAATTTAGATTGAGGAAAATAACTCTAAATGAGCACTTTTTTCTTAACTATGTGCTTAAAATCGGCCTAATTTCCATTCTCAATTTAAATGTAGGAAATTAAAAAAAGAAAATGAAGACCAGTGTGTGTTACGCAGTTATCATCTTTTTGAATTCAAAACTTCCAAAAAAAGATAATTCACATATAGCCAGTATAAAGTATTAAAACATTCTTCCATATACCAGTTTTTCAAGAAACGGTGTCACAATAATGCTATAATTGCTAAATAACTAAACATGTATTTGTATGTAATTTTGTTCTAATTTTTAGCTACAGATGCCTACACAGAATCTAGAGTGATATTCTATGCAATTCAATAATTTATTCTACAATTACCTCATAGATTTATATAGCCAGTGAGATGCCAGCATAGAAATTGCCACATAATATGGATTTTAAAAAAAGAAAAGAAAATTATATAGCAGTCAAGAAGGATAAAAATGGCTTTGAAAACTTGACTTGAACTTTGCCTTTGCAAGAATTTGTTTTCTGAAAGTGTTGAAATATAAGTGGAAAGAACACTGAAGTAACAAGGGAGTCCATATAAAGAAACAACAAAATATACACATACTGACTTGGCAATACAGAAAAGAGAATATGAGAACTGAATAGAGCGAACTCTATTAGGCTGTGTAATTTTTCCCCAGTGAGCACAAAGCACATTTAAAATTAAATTTATCTGAGAAAGTAGAAACCTTTCTCTAGGCAACAATTTTCAGTGTTATATGGAAGAACCAGACAAATAAATAAAATTTATCCGTCTTCAAATTAAGTAGAACAATTTTACCCCTCATACAGCCCTGTATCAGAGAGCACATTAGGACAGTGATTTTGTGAACATCAGTTTATGAAGTTCAAATTCTTGACTACATTTCGTAAAATTAGCAGTTCTTTCTTTTGAGAAGAAATGCGAGAGAGTCAGTACACAAACTCTGCAGTCTTGTCATCATCAGCTTAACTAGTTAACCTCTGCAGAGAAGTGGAAATTCTCTACTCTTGTATTTTTTTTTGTGGTTTCTTGCATTTCCTCTATTTTTGTTGGCACCCCAATGAAGCTGTCTATGACACCTAGGGGACTGACTATAGGGAAAACAGTTGCACTGCCTGGACTTAATTTCTTGCTAAGGTTAGTAAAGAATAAGGCTTCTGTATGCAGTTTTCACACTCTTCTTTCCTCTTGCTGCTGGCATCCTCCTTACTGGGTTTTTCAAGGATCTTTTTTTATCCTGAGGAAAGTAGAGAGGAAAAAGACTTTCTCTTCTCAATGTGACAAAAAAAGGACAAAATTCTTCCAAGTTCATCTCCAAAAAGGATACCATTCCTACCTACTTGACTCTTCAACTCACGCTAATATCAGAGGTTCTGAATCTTCAAGTATTACATGCAGTTTAAACTGGGACTATTCCTTCAGGGAAAGTCAGAGCTGATTGGAAAGAAGAGCACAGTTTTAAATACCAAAGTAAAGACTTTTTGCTTTCATTTTCAAATACACTTTTGAGGAAAGTGAGTTTGATTTTGAAAAAGATTTTAAAAAACTTATTACAGTTTATACGTTTGCAGTCAGTTAACTTTGCATGGACAAAATGCGTTGCAATGTTTTCCTTCAGCTTTCTAAATTCAGTTTGACTAAAAAAATAATATGTGCTCTAGACTTAAAAATGTCTAATATGAAGTTGTTTCAAATAAAAGTACAAAAGCACCAGGGATAAACTAGATTGTTTTCTAACTCTGACAGCTGGAAAACAAAGTACAGCCAATGTAAAATGTTTTCAAGAAGTAAAAGAAAACAGACCTTTGAGCTGGTTAAAACTAGAGAGTTACAATTCCTTAGCTCAGCTCTCAATTTCAGAGTTTTCTATATATTTTCTTTTCATTAATGCCCCTGTTCTTCAAGTTCAGTCTGATTTGTGGGAAGATTCCATTGGTAGGTACTGGTGTAATGGATGAGATAGTGAGCAGTGTTGTCACTTCAAAAAATGATGGATTAAGGGACCAAAGGTAGGGATCTGGAAGATATTAAATGGATCAGTAGACAAGTTCTTCTCTCCTTAATCAGCACTATTTACACTGAAAACAAAGGGAGTTTTGTGACAGTGGCGTTGAGGTTAGAGGGTCTGGCCAAAGCCGTACCCTAAGCACATCCTTTAAGTCTCTTTCTTAGCTGGAGGAAGTTCAGAGCTTTTTTGCTACTGTTTCCTTTTATCAGCAAATATGGAGCAATGACCCTTGATTTAAATAGATAGTAGATATTGATTTGAAGAGATGACAATCTTCTAAAAGGAAACATTCTGAAGTATAATTAGGCAATACCAACCAAGAAAATTCTTTCCTGGGACAAGATATAAATTAGAAGCAAAGGATGACCTAAGATGCTGTAAAGATAGCTGTTTATTTTCTCCTAGAAATCAATCTTTGATTGGATTAGTGTCGCAGTCATGCAGAGAAGCAATTATTCTATCGTTCTTATTAATGGATAGTATTCTTTATGTTTTAATATCTTGCTGTAATTATTTTAAGAAAATTAAGACCAGGCATTAACCAGTCAGATTACTTACCTTATCTTTCATCAGCCTCTGCATCTCAGAAAATAAGGAAAGAATAATGTGGTTACAGTGATTATTTCTGAAACAAAGGGAGGGTGTAGTAAAAAAATTAGCATCTAATCTTTATAGCTGGAAAAGTTAAGATGGGTAAAATCACTTCTCTTTTTCCCCATGCTCAAAGGCTCGGTCTGGCTTTAAAACTGTTTATATTATAACTGAAATAGTTCACCAGACTGTGCTACTGTCTTGACCTGAAAAAGCTGCATGTGGATGCTTTTATGCTGCATCTATTGGCTCTAATCCACCACCTCACAAGAGCTCCATAGGCTGGTGAGGTCTAGGGGTCAAAAATATTCAGTATCGTACCAAAAGGTAAATAGCTTTCTCTGAGCAAAAAGACATTGAATTTCAAGCAAAAAACAAATTCTACTGTGTATGGGAGGAAGACCTGCACTGCTACCTTGGAAAATCACAGAACCATTTGGTTGGAAGAGACCTTTAAGATCATCAAGTGAACTGTTCAACCTGCACTGCCAGGGTCCCTAAACACTGTGCCTCAGAACCACATCCACACAACCAGGGATGGGAACTCCAACACCTCCCTGGGCAGCCTGTTCCAATGTTTGACAAGCCTTTCTGTAGGGAAATTTTTCCTAATGTCCAACCTAAATCTCCCCTGGCATAACTTGAGGCCATTTCCTCTCATCCTATCACTTGTTACTTGGGAGAAGAGACTGACACCCACCTCACTGTAGCCTCCTTTCAGGTAGTTGTAGAGAGTAATGAGTTGTTCCCTGAGCTTCCTTTTCTCCAGACTAAACAAATCCTGTTCCCTCAGCCGCTCCTCAGAAGACTTGCTCTCTAGAACCTTCACCAGCTTCACTGTCCTTTCTTGAACTCGCTCCAGCACCTCAATGTCCTTCTTGAAGGGAGGGGCCCAAAACTGGACACAGCATTTAAGGTGTGGCCTCACCAGCGCCGAGTACAGGGGGACAATCGCTTCCTTGCTCCTGCTGGCCACACTGTTGCTGATACAAGGGGCCTCATACCTGTTACACAAGGGTACCTGGGAAGGTGAGGTTGTTGCTGGGGTAACATGCCTGCTGCATCGGGCAGGAACTTGTCACCTTTGTCCCCTGTCCTTCTGCTCATTGTGTTCTATCTGATGGAGAGTGGACAGGGAGTCCTCCATGTGACGACCTTGTGTGCCTGTTGGTCCTGTCTCAGGGAAGGCAGGATGTTGTCCCAGTGGTCAGTCTCTCTCTCTCTCGCGCTCTCTGATACTTCTCAACCTGCTTGCCTCCTCCTGGAGCTCTGTCACTAAGCGAAGGAGTTCCTCTACCTGGGTGCACCTCCCAGAGGGGTGCTCACTGATGCCATCCTTTTTTGATGCCACAGCAGCGCACACCCTGCAGCTTGACGCCTGGGTGGCAACATGTCTCTGCTGGAGCTCCATCTGTGTCAGTCGTGCTGGGTGCAATCCATACTGACAGTTCAGTCCTCAATTTCCAGCAAATCAGAACTCCACTTTAAGACTTTAAACTTTCACATTAGGGGATGCTGGCATTTCCTCTTATCTCCTGAAATTCATATTTGGCTCTGATAAAAGATTCAGTAACATGGATAAAACCTAAGATTTTTTTTCTTGTCTACAGATGTAGCTCAACAGCTCAAAAAGCTATTCAGACACAGCAAGGACACCAGTCATTTTTGAAATACTGTATTTGTATGATGAAATCAGAGAAAACTCCAAGCTGAAACAAGAGAGCCAGGCCTTTATGTGCAATCTTCTGGACTTCTGTGTTTTTTTGGTGGCTGAATTTTGATATAGTTCACAATCAGTGGTGGTGAGCTGTGACATTTGGACATAAAGACATAGACTGGATACAGACCAATCCAAAATGCAGAACATTTCATTAGGAAAAAATTTCCATATGATAGATTAAAATCATATTTGCTTAAGATTTTGATACTGGCTTGAATGAATTGTGGCTATGTATCTGCCCAGAACTTGTTGCCAAGATGGTTTAGTTGCAGACTAGAAGGAAACTTTCTGGGTAAAAATAAAGATCAATTTTATTACACACTGTTGAACTGTTACAGCCAGACTGAATGTTGATTAATTGTACAAAATTGTCCAGCAGGATGAACCTGCTGGATGGAGTGACCATAGACGTTGACAGGTTCACATTTCTTCACTGGCACAACAAAATCAATATGCTATTTCCCATTCTTAAATATGACCCAGAAAAGGCAATGTATTATCAAGAAACTTCCAGATGCAGAGGAAAGTAAATAAAACAATCCTACCGTATTTCACTCTCCATAACCTCTAGATGAATTTCTGGGAGTATCTGCACAGCACCAGTGCACTGCCTCTCAGAGAGATGGCTCTGCTACCTCTGAATAACACTGTCAAGTACTGGCAGCAGTGTGAAGTGATACAGCAGCTTGGCTAATTAACTGTGTGGAGAAGCTGGTGTGTTTGCAGCAGTATACTCTCACCCCATAGCCTGCCTGCTGCCTAGGGTACCCAGGCTAACTCATTCACACACCTTTTAAAACCTCCACGCCCATCAAAGATAGTAGGTATTATCAGTGCTAATTGCTTTTGGGTGAAGCTCCCTGTAAATGCCTGTGAAGCTACATCATTATCCTCCTTCAAATCCCTCATTAAAGCTCTCCCTTGACATGATGCCTACAAAAACCTTGTCAACAGTTAATCTCTGGGTGAGCTGATATAACTGCTTGTCATGCTGGCTCAGGTGTCCCACTGGCTCCTTGCGCTTCCCCTCTGCCTCTAGGTCCCTCTCTTGGCTTTTGTTAGGACTCAAGATCCGTGGGACTGAGGACCACATTCTGGTTTGACGCTTGGTTCACAGAATTAAACTCCCACAGGAAAACAGTTTTCTGAGTTTGCTGAAACATTGGACATATATAGGAGAGTGACGGAAGAATGGTTCGCAGAAAGGATGCCTCAAATGACCAAGAGACAACACAATTAGTGTAAATATGGTCCCTTCAGGGGAAGAATATACAAAGGGCTCTTTGATGTACTTTTGAAAGACAGAAATGAGAAGTGATAGCCAGCAGTTGAAAAACAAATTCATATTAGGAATAAGCTACTGATTTTCAACAGTCAGGATGATTAACCAGTGGAACAAAGTGATGAAGAGATGAAGAGCTGCTGTCTCTTGGTATCAGGAGAGGAATGCTGCTCAGAATTGCCTGCATTACTCAGCACAGGTCAATGCGCTGCTGGACTCCACTGGAATACAACAGCTACGGGTATGTAGGAGGTCAGTGCAGATCGGTCCCTTCTGGCTTTATGAGTCTGTAAAAAGTGGGCAATAATGCTGTAAGGACTTCAAAGATGCTAGATTCACCTAAACGGTTTGTCCAATTTGTGAGTGGAAAGACAAATGATATGTCTATCTGCAGTTTTGCTTTCCTATTTAAGATCGGTCGTTTTGCTTGCTTTCTGATTTCAGGTGAAGTATTGAAGCATTGAATATACAGTATTAAGTACTGCGTATTATAACCAACATACCTGCAATGAGGAGAGGATAAGGTACGAAAAAGAGCTTATTAATTTCCAAGGGGAAAAATACACAACAAGTCCACATATCCTTAATTATTTATAGCATGTATTAGTAGAACAAAGAAAGCTTTGTCGAGTGAGAATGAGCCAACTGGTATGATTTTTATATGTGAAAGAAAATACCTGAAAGAGTAGTCAAATTCTAAATTTAAAGAGTTTATAGTTAGGTTAGTAAAACAATTTGCACCAACCTCCCTAAGCATATTTTTTTTATCTTTATGTTTAAACAAACTTGGAGTAAAAATCTTTCAGAAGGCTCCTTTTTGTTCATTGCTCGTGTTGCTTAATGATAGTGCTAGTTTATTGCTTTAAATAGTCAATACCACAGATATTTAAAAAGCCCAATTTATGTGCAGAGGACATCCTTCCATGTTCTTCATGCAGTTAGCCCTGGATTGTGTAAAAGCTTAGATTGCATCACTGAACTATTTAATAAAACAGTGACCTTACCACTGACGTTCATTTACTTTAGTAGTTCAGAATTATAGGATCTGCAAAGAAAATGAGAAAATGGTTACTCCAGCTTACACAATGAATCCTCCAGGGAGTTCTGTGTGCAGCAGTGGTATTGCAGATGGGTTATTCCCACATTTATTCTTTGGAGCTTCTAATAAAGCCAAGGTCAAAAACCAGTGCTTCAAATGAAGAAAATATTTGTGAAATTTATTTGGTTTTATTGAAGAGTCAAACACATCCCTTACATACTTGAAAGAAGCTTGTTCAGATACAGGCAAATTGTAGCAAAATAAAACAGCATGTATTTAAGCCACAAGTGCTCGGTGGTAAATACTGATGTAATACTGTATTTCAGTGATTTTGAATATGTTTTCTCACACATCCTTCACTGTGAAGGAACAAAGAAAACACGTTCAGGTCAAGAGTACTCAAATATTCTTTGTGGATGAGTGATACTTCCTCAATGAACCACAGACATGAACAAGAAAGCTGTGAGGTGGGGACTAACGGGAATAAGCCTTTGACAAAATGAAGTCAGTCCTGACATTAGTTACTAGACTAAAAATGTCAGGTCCATTTTCTCTGAGTTATATCAGGCTTGAATTTTTCTTAACGAGGCAGAGCTTTCCTCACCTCTGTTTCCAGTCAGACTAATGTGTAGTAATTGCTACTGTTATTTTGCTTACTAAAAATATGCGTAACTTGAATCAGGCTCTAGTAGAACTATAGATAAATGATAAAAATACTGGGCACATTCAGGCAAATTAATTGTAGAAAAGTAAAAGATTATAGATTATAAAATAAAATGGGACTCTCATCATGTAAAGTTTTTTTTTCAATGCTTGATTTATTACGTCTTGCTGTTCAAGCAGAAAGCATAGTAATTTTCCTATAAACATGCTGATCAATATTTAGATAAAGCACCAAATACAGTTTTATCAAACTTTATAGGACTATAAAATGGGTTTGAATAAAAAGTTGAGAAATGAAAATAGTAAACAAGAACTGTCACAATAATTACTTACAGGCTGAAGACTGCTTCCTTCCATACTCCCCAAACTAATAAAAGGCACTTTTGCATGGAATACAGAGTAGGGTTCATATTGATTCATCTACTGCTATTTTCATTTGTTATTACAAATAAGGCTTTTGGATAAGCCAGCTCTGCTTTAAATAACATGAATTGGTGATAAGCCCCAAAAGATTGATTTCCTGGAAGTGGTTTACCTAAGCCTTGATCTGATTGATCTGCCCTTGGATCTCTGCTTTTCTTCCATTCCAGGGCTCTTCTTGTAGATGAGCTGAGAATTACCCAATAACTGGGTCCCTTCAAATTCTCCTTATAGTGCTTTCACCAGAAAAGAGGGAGTTTGGGGAGAAGCCAAGATAAAAGAGGCACCCTGTAGCTAGTGAAATACCTTAATTTCTGGATCCTCCCAAACCAACAGATTTAAGCAATCTGTTGCTCTGGAAGATAAAACCTCCTGGGTTTTTTTTTACAGGGATTGGGAATTGACTACAAAAGACATGCCAAGAAGTAGATGGTGCAGGCTTTTCCTTTCAAGATTTTACAGCCACAGGTTTTACCACCTTTTGTTTGCACCGCCTTGAAAGAATTCTGCCTTCATATTAAATATAATGAAAATATTTAAAGTTACAGGAGACATCCCAAATCTTGCCTAGTGCTGCCTTCCAGTTTATGGACTTTGCTGTCTCATCATGCAACTGCATGTCTGATTAAATTATTTCCCCTTATGTTGACAGATTTGTTCTTGTTCTCTGATAAAATTTGCCTTCCTCCAAAAGATTCCTGTCAAGAACTTTCCTCCTTCCAAGTGATTCTACTATAAAAGGAGGGAATAATACTTGGCACAGCTGACTTCAAGGAACTTTATTTGATATTTAGAAAGGAACTCAGAAAATGATCATTGACCTTTGGAAGTTTTAAACCTTTGACATTTCAAAAGTCAGATTGTACTGGCCTTAGAAGCAAGCCAAATCTTAAGGACAGATAGGTAATGCAAGGCAAATCACAGACTCAGAGTAAGACTGATAAAGGAGAAAGCATAGGCTTAAAAGCAGGTTATGTGATGTTGATAAAGCATTTGCTGAATTATCAGTTTGTCTCCAGTAGTTACTTTAAAAATCATATCTTTAAAGTAAGATGGGGTCAAATTCTAATCCTTCTTCCTCCAAATCTGAGCAATTCCCATTGAAATCACCTCTCCCCATATCTGGCAGAATTTGGAACTTGTTTTTCAAGTGAAGCTGGGAATCCTACTTCACTAAAGGCAGGGATTCATATTTAGAAAATAGAAATCTCTATCTTCCTTTCAACCAGTAATAGTTATAGGTAGCTCTCCCTGATGTACCAAAGCACAGCATGAAATCCATTACCTGTGTTAATATCGCTGTTTTTAAGCCTACCAGCATTTCAACAGCAAAGTCTAAACCATCCAGACTGAGGAGGTGTTATTACATTTATCCTATGCAAAAATATAAATGTTTCATTGTAATCCAGGAATATTGCTTTCTCTATATTAAATACCATATATATATATGCACATATATATGTACGTATACAATGAGCATAAATTGAAATACATGCATATGCACACTTTTTTTTTCTATTTCACAGATTATCTTTCATCGTTATAATAATTTCAAAACACTGCTAGTCTTGACTTAAGGTTATCTTCACTTCTTTCAGTATCATCTGCTTCATTTGTATTCTTTATCAGCTGTCATTTTATATAGATAGATATTCAATTTAAATGACTGACATCTATCTATGTCCTCACTGTAGTGCTTGACTGGTACAGATTGCACCACTGATAATATCCGCATATAGAATATTAAGTATGAGGAAACAAAAGAAATAGCATCTACATGAATCGGAGAAAATATACCCACGAAATGATAGCACCATAAGGAGTATTAGAAAAGAACCATAACTTCACAACAAATGCAAAACTAATAGGGGCCATTTTAAAATGGGGATGAGAGTGAAAAACAAACAAACAAGCCTCATAAAGTATCAGCCTGTTTGCAGAGGGAATTCAGGCACTGCAGGAAGGTAGATTATTTTGAAAAGAAATTAGAGTCCTATTATAGAAGTGTGCCAGCATTTTTTGGTAAGAGGCAGGACAAACTGGCTGTTTGTGGTGCATGATTTCAAACATGCATACCTCTGGTCCTGGGACTGCAATCAGAAATGTGTTGCCATGATCACTTGTGAAGCTGTATTTGTCATGGGAATCCCTACCCCATCATCCCAGTATTCAGGTGGGTGTGGATTTAAAGGGAAGGAGAGAAAAGAAAACCAATCTTTCCTTTCAGATAATCTGTACCCATTCCTAGCAGAAAGTAATTCCTGCTGTGTCACGGTTCTGCATGGAGGCATTGCTGAATTTCATCATTACTCTGTCTGAGGTGCCACACACACTAAATTAAAGAAAAAAAAATGAGAAAAAAATGCGCAAAAGAAATATTGTAGCATGCCCATCACATATATGACAGAAGAAATGTGAAACGCTTAATGTGGAATGTATCAAACATTACATATGCTTGAGCACTGCCAGTGTGCTTCATAACCAATATCACAAAGAGTATTGGCAAAAGTGATTGCTGACACTCCTCTTCCAGGCCTTTAGGTGCTAGAAAAATCACATAAAACTCACCCTTTACAAAAAAAGGACTTTGGTAATTTTCTTCTTGCTGTCGCTGAGAATCATACAGCGCTTAAACTACAGATTTTTCCATTTACAATATCTGCAGCCAAAGGATAGCTAAACCAACAAACCGATTTTCATAGCAATTGTTCCTTCTTATTTTGTGTACTTGGTGGTTTTCACATTTGTAATTTTAAGAACTACCAGATGAAAGAAATTGCAGTCATACAAGGAATGTTTGAGCTGGACATCACTAAGTGGTAGTATTACGTTCATACATCTTTGACATCTCTCAGTGGTACTGCAGTCCCAGAGACAAATGCTGGCTTTTCCTGCAGTAATAAGCCAATCGTGGCTCTTTGACTTAATAATGAAAAAACATCATGCAACAGGAAAATTACTATAATTTTCCATAAAAATAGATGGAAATGAGAAAACCTGATGCCATCTATCACTGGCTTTTTATAATGAGCATCTCGATTCAATGTATTTTTAATGTGATTCTACTAAATTTAAAACATCCAAACATTTCTTTATTATTTTTATCTTTACATTGCTTTATATGTATTAGGGATGCAGTGTGTGGTTTGCTGAAAATTCAACTTCTGCAAAACAAGCCCCTCTGGAGCTCAGCTCACTAGGTTCATTGTAATGATGTTGATTCATGCCATTCCTCCTGTTAATGATGTTGTACATAGCAAGCCTTTGAAATCACTGAATGACATTCCTAGGTGGGAAATCGTGCCACCAGTCCAATGGGGAATTCGCAGTACACCGTGCTTGGGAACCAAAGCAGTTCCTGAAACCATATGGTAATGTTCAGAACTAGAGCACAGCACAGCTTTGTTCAGAGCAAAGACTCAGTACGTTAGCATTTCTGAGGTGAAGTTTAAAGGTAGAGCTGGGAAAAAGATGAGTTTTCTTAGGGTTTTTTGTTTGTCTGTTTTGTTTTGTTTCTTTATTTTTTCTGGGGGTGAACAAGAAATTTTGTTCTTTTTCTCTTGTTTGTTTTCAGTTGTTTGAACCATTAAATTTAATTAAATTCCTTTTTTTTTGGAACGGAGGATCCAGAAAAACTAAAAGATGGACAAAATTACTTGGCAGGGGGTTGGAGGACAAAATTAAGTACATATAAGGGGCTTTTTTGGCATACCTTTCAGTTCAGAAAAAAACCTAAGCAGCACCATTCACAAACTGGAAGAAGACCACTGAAAGCACAATTGTCTCTGTGACAAACTCTCCAGAGAAGGGTTTGGATGTGCTCCCAAAAGAGCATTTCTATTTTTACCCAAACATTACAGCCTTGAAAGAATACTAGAAAAGGGTGGGAAAGACTACAAATCTGTTCCAGATTAATTCCAGATATTGATACCAAGGCTAGAAGTAGTAACCAAAAAATATTCTTCTGAGGTAAATAAAACTTATGTAGGGTCAAGGCTCTGAATTGAGAACTTCATTTAACACTAAAAACTGCTGTAGTCCTTTGAATATTTCACTTGGACTTTACTTTCATCATTCCAACTCCACAGCTGTCAAGGAGGATTTCTGACAGATAACAATGCCAGGAGATCGAACTCATCTGTGTTTGGTTGACTTTTTAAGGTCTTTGGAGAAACTTCAGACTTCCCTAGCAAGATGTGAAACATTTTGACAGAAAAGTGTGTCTTCACGTTAAGAGAACTAAAACGTTAAATGTCTCTTCCCCATCTTTCTATAGCTCTTTTTCTCCATGTCTTTGACACCCTCAAAGCTTCAAAATTTCTCTTTCCTAACCTATAGCTCCCCTTCTTCCTACCTCTTCCATAGCTTTCTTTCATGTTTGCCTTTTCATTACTTCCACATTAACTACGTTTTTGCACAGAAGTACAAAAAACACCCTCTCATTTTTTTTTTTTCAGGTTGGTTTTTAGCTTTCAGTGTTGGCTGTTGCTGAGCAGCATTGCCAGCCTGAAACCAAGAGAGAGGTAGGGTGCCTCAGCTGCCATTGCTGCAGCCAAGGGGGAAAGCCAAGCAGGATGGAGCACAGCACAGCTGGGAGTTAGCCATCCGCTGCTGTGATGGTCCTGGGGCATTGCCTGGGAAGAAGGACTTGTTTTTCTCAATTCTGTAAGAATTTCACAGGTAAACTTCAAATCTCTTTCCTTGGGAGTTGGTGTATAAACTCATCGCAAAAATTACATGGATTTTTTTTTTTAGTAGTTAGGTTTATGATGATATTTAAAATTATGATCTCACAGAGACCCTTGTGAATCATGAAAGATTCGATTAGGAGCAGTGAAATTCTACAGTGGGAATGCAATGTGGGCAGGAAGGCAATCTGGCACAACTGAGACACCATAAGGTGGATTCATCTCCAGCTGGAGCAGCCAGTAGATCAGAAGCCCACTCACTGGGTGGATCAGCAGAGGTGTGTCAAGAATATATTTAGGTGATTCTGTCTAAAACTCTTCAACACTTCTGTCGTATTCATACCACTGAAAGCAATGTATAAATGTATGAAAAACATCTTCCTCACTGTCTTAACCTGTACAATTGATGTAATGAATGGATAGATTTTAATTTCACATTTACCTGGATGAAAAGGAGAATAGAATGGTGAAAAGGAAAAGTAGACTTTAATCTTATTTCCTCATTTCTGAGTTGACATTGGAGAAAGAAAAACTGAATGATCTCTGTAATCCAACTGCAGAAAATATCAAGATTGTAAATTTTAGTGACAGACAAGAGGGCGTTGAAAGGAAAGAATCTTAACTACCAGGATGATAAATACCTTTTAAAACACACCTTTGAAAATGTAAGAAAAATAGACAGAGGGATTGTAAAAGAAAAGCTGTGGGTGTGGAAATATTTCTTCTAAAATTCATTTAACAAAAAGATTCCCTGTTGCTTGCTTGTTACTCTGAGTTTCCCTTTCCATTCTATTTGCAAAACTCAAACTCGTCAGAAAGCTGAAGGGGAGAGAAGAATTTATAAATTAGTGTACATCTCCAAATGATTAATGTAGCAGTCATGTTCTTTCTCATCAGTTCAAGACCACTTGTACATCTACCACTTGTAGAAATCAGGCATGAGGTGTGCTGAAGCATATTAAAATCACTTTTACTACTTTTCTACTGAGTAATTGTTCCTGTTCTTACTTTTGTGATACTTAAATGAGAAGGAAGGCAATTTAACCACTATCACATGTAGCCTGAGGCAAATATATCATATAAGTTTCACTCAGAAAGATATTTTAAGATATTTATTTATTTTCTGTTAATACATCTTAAAGACAACTTTTAGGAAAATGCATGGCTTTCTACATTTTTTGCTTGACTACTCTTGACTTATCTCTATCTATCCCAGACAGATAGTACATTATCTATCCAAGAATCAAGGAGCTGGAGCTGGAAAATTCCTGTTAGATCATATACCTTATGTCACTCTAAAAGCAGAATTATTTCTTACAGTACATATTATAGCCTGGTTTTGAGATTTTGGTTGCACAAATGTGAAGTCAACTTTCTTGCCTCTTTCAGTTCATCGTACCAGGCAGGATCTCAACTTCTCTGCAGTACTTGTCTCTAGAGGAACACCACTAACTGCCTAACAGCTTCAACCAGCTTCTGTTCAATTAGGTTATGATCCCTTTGACATATAAATATCTAGGGATGGTCTATTTTGCAAACAGTGGGGCTGTTTTTACTGCCGGTATCTCTTTGCCTGTCAGCTTCCATCCGTGCTGTCAGAGTCCATCTCTGCCTGAAATAAAAGGCAGTCAGTAAAGGTGGGATTTAATGAACTTGAGTAGTTTTTCTTGACCTACATCATGGGTCACTCCAACGACCTCTCCTAATGCCTGAGTAGAGGAACAAAAATCTCACAGAATCACACAACAGCTGAGGCTGGAGATCATCCAGTTTGAAGCCCTGCTCAAAACAGGATCAGCTGGAGCAGATTGCTCAGGGCTGTTTCCAGCCTGTATTTGAGTATCTCCAAGGACAGAGACTTCACAGCCTCTCTGGGAAACTTGTGCAAGTGCTTAACTCACCTCAGAGGGAAGAAAATTCTGCTAATCTTTAAATGACATTTCCCGTGCTTGTGTTTGTGCCCATTGCCTCTTGTCCTTTCACTGAGCACCACTGAAAAGAGCCTGGCACCATCTTCTTTACTCCTTGCCCCCAGCAGGCATATGTCCCTTGTCACAGGTCCCCAGCTTCATTTAGCAGCAAGCCGATGTTTCTCCTCATCTTCCTTTTGCTGCTTGTAGATCTGTAGAAGCCCTTCATGTCCCTTGCCAGATTCAACTTCAGAATTTTCAGCTCCAAACTTAAATTCTGTTAACCAAACACAATTTGCCTAGTGGGATAACAGGCTCTGAAGATTCTGTGTAAACATGAAATGACCAGTGTCCCTAAAACTCTGTTTGCTTCCTAAAGAGAAAATAAGACCAGCAATGGTTTTAACTCTCATGCGTTCTAGGCAGGAGGCTTGGTTGAGCTTTAATTGAAATGGTGGCTTTTGTCCTCCTAGTGCTATCAAAAATAGATCTAAATCGTGTGTTGCCCAAGTTAAGGTTCATCAAAGAAGTATGTATAAAATAAGACAGATCAGAAGATAAAATGGTAGAATGTTTCTTTGAGGTTTCTTTTTCAACATTTCTCTGAAGGGAAAAAAAAACAAACCCTCTGCATTGAGGATATTCAAGGTTGTGTTGGTGCGTTAAAAGGAGTACTAGTTCCAGAACAACCCCCTTTTTTAAGTGTAAAGAATGTTAAATAGGACATGGTTCTTAGCCAAGAATGATATTTCTATTTTTCATTAATTGACTTCTGTTAAAAAATTAGTTAAAAGCAGCAGTGAGCTATTTTAATTCTCTATAATTTTCCTTTTTACAATAACTGCTATTTTTAGGAAGGATTTTTTGCCTCAGTACTTTGAGAAAAAAAGAAAATTTCAACAAAATAAGTGGGTAAATGCATGTACAGATAGAAGATGCATTATAGTACTTATACACTCCCTCTCTTTCTGTATGTATATGCACTATATATAGCCTCACTGGATCTCCTAGTTCAAAACTAATATTTCAGTTTCAATTCTGCTTGCGGTTTTATATAACAATGATTGCTTTATTTTTTTTGCATTTTACCTCCTGGAGATGGGTAATTCAAGTAATTTTGACAGTAATCAGCAAAGCCAAATCAATAATTTATGGCTGTTTACAGCAGCAGAAATTTTGGCCCTCAAAAAAAAAAAAAAAGGGGAAGTCTGACCCTCAGCAGTTCTTAGTTCTGATTACTTTTGTAGTTGTATCTGAACAGAGAGTGACAAAAGAGGATTTCTGGCAAATCTGCATAGACAGCGTTTTTGGATTTCTGTCTTTGGTGTTTTCATAATACTGTGGCTGGGTGAGAATAATTTCCAGTTAGTTCTTAGAGTAATTAATAAGATTAATTAAAACGTTTTTTGACACAAAAGATTCAAGCATAAAACTCACCTCATTAAAACTGTAGCTACAGAGTGATGCTAGGTGAAGTGAATGGATCTGAATAAAATTAGAAGTACTGCAAAGCAATGTTTGTGAGCACATCAGTCACTTCAATTTTCATGTGCTATTGTTAATCCCTTTCCCTAAACATTTAGATGGGTAGGGTTTTGTGTTTTTGTGAGTATTCTGGGATGTCTGACTCTTTTTATGGTACTCCTACTAGCAATGCTAACAAGGTTGACCATATATGCAAAGAATTATTCATTTCTGCTATTTGTTTGTATCTTGGCTGAGAAATGCCAATCATTGCAGCTGTCACTAACTAAGCCCATATGATGTGAGTCAGGGGCCAATCAGGCATTGTGAACAAGGAGTAAACAAAATAAAAGACTAATAAGCAATCTATCCATAGCTTAAATACCTCTGTCCAACCCTGCTTTTCCCAGCTTTTCCCCTTTGTTTGGGCTTGTTTCTTTACCTGTCTGTATAATCTTTCCAAACCACAAAACATTCATATTTGTAAATGTCCAAATGGAAGAGATATTTTTACAGACAAATAATATTTGCAAGGTACTTTGACTGTCTGTTTCTCCTGTATGGGGTTTTAACTTTTTATACAAGTCATGTATAAACCATAAGAATTAACTTAGGCATGGACACTCATGCACAAGCTAGTAAATGGTTATGAGAGAAACAGCCTATGGATAGGGAGCATGAAAAATTGAAAAAGAGATGAGGAATTAAACTCTTATTATTTCTCTTATTCCTTAGGAGCATAAGTTGCGGCTATGCTAATGGTTAGATCAGCAGCATTTAGAGGAGCAAAATTATAATAGATCCACATGACTGCTACGATAACACTCAGCATACTGAATAATTACAGAGACATTGGTAGCATGTTGAGCTTCCCAGTGAATGTAATTAATACAGTCAGGGCCTCATTTACTCACTGAAGCAAACCAAAGCCTAAATCTGGAACAAGGGCTCCTGTTTCTGCAAGATTCTACTGCAAAAATGGAGGTGATTGCACAGCCACTCCAGAACAGAGAAGCAAAATGAGAAAAAAAGAATTATGCTGCAAAATCAGTGTTTAGGCAAAACACTTTCAAAAGCCTTGTTCCATGAATGTGCAGGGCTTAATGGCTTGTAATCAAGGCTTATGCTTCCTTTTCACCTAACAACCAGGTTGATTTATCTTAGTAATAGTTTGCAGCAGCCCCAAGAAGTAGCAGCAGTATGTGAATCATCGTGACATTTAACGTGTGATAAAATACTCAAAGCCAGTGAGTAATTTTGGATTCTTTTTTATGTGATGTCAAAGCTATGTTTCTTTCTGTTTGTCTTTTGTGCCAGGATCTGCTTAGAGCTGGGGCCAAATTCAGTCCTGGCAATGAACTGAATTCATCTGAGTTGTGATCTTTTCAGCCCATCAGTTTTTGGACAAAGAACTTTGTGACTCTGGGTTTGGTTTCTTCCCTAATCTCTGGGGTTTTCCTTCCCCCCCACCCCAGCCCACCCCTGGCAGCTCCCTGTTGGCACAGCTGGCTGTTTTCCACCGGCACCCACTGTCCTCAGTCAGCTTCTCCTGCAGTCCCAGAGCAGCTCTCCTCTCTCAGTAACCTCCCGCCAATGGATGCTCTTTATTAAACAGGCTCCAATTACAGTTAGATTAAAAAAACCCTGAGTTTATTTGACACAAGTAATGGAAAACTGAGAGAAAATCAAAGTAACTAAATGTAAGCGAAATAAATCATAACCAACATCTAGGCAGCCTAGCTAGTTAGACCAAATCTCACAATTGCAAAGTATTGATTGAGTAGGACTAAAAATCTTCTATCTCCATGATGTTTATGCGACTATGTTCAATAGTCAAATATTTGAGTCTGGCAGCTCAGAGGTCCTTTCAACAGAGCTAAGGTTTTTCTCTTCCTCTGATGGTTATTTGTTTCTGCTTCTTCCCCCTCTTTCAATACTACTGGGCCAGTATCTTTATTTTCTGGTCTGATAATGCTTGCAGCATCACAGACTTTAGATTGAAGCTGATACATTGTAATATAAAATATCAATATATTAATATGTTAAGTTATATAATATACTGTTAACATTTTAGCAACATTAAATCAGTGTCTGGGTTCACCCACACTTTGGAGCAGCACAAAGGTAACCTACGATGCAAGGAGACTTGTCCCTTTCCCAAGGCTCTAACAGGTGCACATGCTGTTCTTATGCTAGAAGGGTGTCAGCACATCTCAGAACAAAGCACAGGGCAAACCTCCTGAGGACACTTCAACTTTTCTAAGTCTTATGTTAGTATTCTTGGATAGAACAACATGCCCTGTGATACCCTAGTACTGTTAGACATTTTGGAGGTGAATAAACATGGATTCAATTCCTCTGCTGCCAGTGTTCTTCTGCCTTGTCCCAGGGTCATGGTGTCATTGTGAACCCTGTGGAGCATGCCAGGGTATGTGCAGAACTCCAAAAAATGGTGTAAAAAGCTTTCATTCGAGGCTAGATAGGAAAATGTACTGAGGAGATAATGACAGCTCATGCTAAACCTTTTTTTTTAGGTATATTTTTAATTACTACCTTTCTATTCTGACTAAACATTATGAAAGGATTTGTTCATCAGTTGTATGTCCTGAAAATTAATGAGAATATTTAAATAATAGGCACCAGTGAGAGAAAATTTGAAATATTGTACATAAAATGTATGTTTCAAAACTTTGTTTATTATCAATTAATTCAAGGAGAACAGACCACAATTAAAATTATATTTTGATATACCACTTATCTTCCATGCGATTACCTCTTGATTATTTGGATCAGTAAATCCCGGTGTACCATTTGTTTGTAATAATCGTCAAAGCATTTTTTCAATTAAGAAAAATAATCACTTCTAGTCTTTAATTTTAAATGTTATCTCTCAACAAACATCTCATCTATCTTACTCAGAACTAATATGTCACACCATTTTGGATTCATAGAAATATCGATTCTGAGTCTGTTACCATTTCCTAGTTGAATGCTTAGTTCAGAGAAATCAGAGTAAATATCAGTACTTAAAGTGAAGTATCTTCCAAAATCCTCCCCACAGCTTTTAAATTTTCTTCCTTTTTTCTTTCTTTAGCTTCAGTGGACATATTAGCGTTGTATTGTAATTTCTATTCTCATCAAACATTTTTTTCAGATTTTTTCCAGGCCACAACTTTAGCATCATTTGCTGAGATTCAATTTGAGATGAAGCAGATAAGCTAATCTGGAATAAATTGGGCAGAATATCAGTTAGGTGAAAACAACACATCAGGAAGTTGCTTTTCAAATATCTTAAATTTTATTCTTATATAACACTGGTGTTAAAGTGTGGATTGTGTCATTGATGAAATTGTTACAAGGAAAGGGTAGTTTTCATAAGAGAAGAGGCAAACTAGCGTGTGTGGTAGGTGATGATGATGGGAAAGTAGTTATGGAAGCAGGTTTAGGTTTACAGTTCTAGGGTTGAGTATCCACACAGTAGTTTCAGAGGTCACAATGCACCTCATTTCCATTTATGTTAGTGAGAGGTAGCACATACGTAACAGAAGCTGTATATCAAACCATAGTTAACCTTTTAAACCCTCACCTACGAATGTATGACGATATTTGGTGCATCTTCATGTCTGATATCCAGCTGCCTGGCTCTGGAGGCTCTCTGCATCTGTCTGCTGTGTTGCCCTTTTCTGTAGACCATGTCAGTCAGAGACTCTCAGGCTCAGTCTCACTGCCCCTTTACAAGGGTTATGCTATGAGCCCCATCTCCTGCAAGGCAGTGAGATGCCCCTGGATCCCATTGCCTGGTGTAGGCTGGGGTACAGGGGTCTGTGGGAAATGATTCTTGTCTTTAGATTGAAACTTGACCACTGCCAAGCTAGAAATGCAAAATGCCTAGTTCAAACTTCTTGTTGGTTTCTCATTAGAGGTATATCAGCTTCAAGAGTGATGTTTACTTTTGTTTAACGCCTGTTTGGGTTATTTAAAATGTATGAATATTCTATTAACACAGTGGTTCTGAGTCATTAATGACTCAGTGTACTTAAAGGCTGGTGGCAAAGCCGATGGTGATAATTCAAGGAGGTCATTAACACTCTGGAAGAAGAAGGCCAACAGTGTGTGAAACACATTATAGTTCCCAATTTTTTACAAGATAAACATTACATTTGTAAAAATATATCCTTGCAATATTTTTACTCCTCTCATATTTTTTTTTTAATATTTTGTTAATAGTAGAATTAATATGAAATTTTTAAAAATAATGGAGAAAATTCTGGTCTTACAATGCTGTAAATAAGAGGTGACTTCACTGGATTCAGTGGCTACGTTGGTATAATATGTCAAAGAAAAGTATGACTTTAGGACCCTTGAAGTTCTGGCCAGAAATCCTGAGCTAGATCACTTCAGCAGTACTGATTTATACCATTTGAGGCTCTGACCCTGTATTTAATCAGACACATTACCACAAGGAATAAGTAAAAGCAAAATGTCAGCCAACGAGTATAAAGGTAACTAATTACCTCCAATTCATATAGCTCTCTGAAGAACTCTAAGAACAGATAAAGTTTCAGTGTTACTTACTGCAGCAATATAGTGTAGAAATACCCCAGCTGCTAAATGAATCAACTGGGGAAAAAAATGCAGTAAAATGGCGTATTTTGGCTGTATGGCATGTGTGAAGCAGACAAGTCTGACAACTGGTATAGATGTTGTTCTTTCAGACTCCTGTCACAAAAGCAAGATGCACTACGATTTTGAGGAGAAACAGTAGAAAGCTGATGCTCGTGTTTATTCCTCTGATCATACCCCACATCATTAAAACATTACGGATAAGGAAGTTGTGAACAAAATCAATTTTAAACAACTTGGAAGACAGAGGTTATTTGGCCACATTCAGGCATAGATGTTAACATAAGTGATTTTCAATGAACCATAAATGCTATTTTTAATTTGCATCTTTTAATTATACTCAATGAAATTCCTCTGTGGACTCCTGATGGGGGGAGGAGAGGCAGAGGGCTATCTTTTATTGATTGAAGTGCTATGTTTGCTCCTCTTGCAAGTAAAAGCCCATCAGAAACTGTCTGACCGGAAAAGATGACTGTGGTTGCTTCCTCTGGCTGTGTGTATAACCCAGACTATCTTCTCATAACAATTGAAATTGAAACATGCTTCTGTTTCGGTCTGACTTCATCTAGCTTTAACTTTCACCTAGAGGAATTTGGTATTCCTTTGTCTCCTTCATCTAAAGACCTTGATGGTCAGTTTTCTATTGACTTCATAGAATTGCCAAATAGCAGAGCCTGGAAGGTGCCTGTGAATACTATCCAGTCCAAACCCCTTGCTCGAAGAAGGTCACCTACTGCAGGTTGCTCAGGACTATGTCCGCTAGGGTCTCAAATACCTCTAAGAATGGAGATTACACAGCCTACTCTAATGTAGACAACCCTTACAGAAAAATGAGGTGTTTTATTATCTTTAAATGTATTTCTCTGTTTCAGTTTGTGCCCATTGCCGCTTGTCACTGGGTATCACTGAGAAGAGTCGGCTCTGCCCTGTTTATTCCCATCCCCCCTCAGATATTTACACACATCAACAAGATTCCTCCTGAGCCGCCTTCTCTTCAGGTTGAACTGTCTCAGCTCTCTTAGCCTTTCATCATAGAGCAGGTGCTCCAGTCCCTTAAACATCTTAGTGGCCCTTTGTTGGACTCTCTCCATGTCTCTCTTGCAGTGAGGAGCCCTGGATGAGAACTGGATGCAGTATTTCAGGTATGGCCTCATAAGTGCTGAATAAAGGGGAAGGATCATCTACCTCAACTTGCTGGGAACTCTCCAATGCAACCCAGAAGGCTGTTGACCTTCTTTATCATGAGGGCAGGTTGCTGGCTCATGGCCAACTTGTTGTCCACCAGGATGCCCAGATCCTTTTCTGCAAAGCTGCTTTCCAGGTGGTTAGCCCCCAACTGGTGCTGTGCCGGGGGTTATTCCTTCCCAGGTACAGGGCTTTGCATTTCCTATTGATGAACTTTTTAAAGTTCCTCTCAGCACTTTTTTCCAGCCCATTGAGGTCCCTCTAAATGGCAGCAGAGCCATAGGTACTTACTGCTATCTTCTTTCCAATCAATCCAAGTGATTTTGCCTGGTCACTATTTACTATATATCCCCTCAGGTCTTGCTATTTGGGAAATTCAGTGAGAAGATTCTATATTTGTTCTTTTTTTTTTGTGGGTGACTGGCAGAAATGCTGAGCCAGACAGAGAAAGGTTTCAGGAGATATGGAGGATAGAGGGTTTTAAAATGTATGATAAGCCATTTGGACAACTGTGTTATGTCTTGTCCTTTCCTCTCAAACCCAGTTTGGGAGAAAGGACAGTTATAACTTCTGGATGGGCGGAGATTCAAAAAGGAAAAAGAAATAATAGTAATATGATTGTTGCTGTTTTTTCTCCTGTTAGTGTCATCTACAACCTCTTGCCCTCCTGATCTTTGCCTACATCTTAATCCCCAGCAGTGACAGGTAAAGATGAACCTTTATCGCTTTGCTGTCGTTGCGTCTTCGAAGAACTGATTGTTCAGTTCTGGGAAACTGTGTAGCATGACATACTGGGTGGACAACCTGAAATGCAGTTACATTACTCTGGTACTATTTTTAAGTAGCTGGCATTGTCTCAGTTACTAGGTGATCTGGATATAACACTTAAATAATTTCATTTTTCTTTATGGGTTCAGTCAAATTCTTCCCTCATTAGCTCTAGCTATTTTATGCTGCATTTTCCTCCCTAAGGCATTTCTCTTTTGTCTCTAGAGAGCATATGGGAATGGGCAGAAAGGATTTACACATGGTACAGGACTGTTTCTGCTTTAAATAATGTGTTTTTTTAATTTTCCAGGTTGTATTTCGTAAGCATGCCGAAGTAAGTTCTCGTTATACTTAGAAAATTTCCCTTGGGTGCTAGAACACTATAGTCAGTAAGTTTTCCTTATATTTAGGATCAAAACATAGTACATAAAGTTCGGAAAGGGTATTCAAAGTCACTTCATAAGTGAGTTGTTCTCATATTTAATTTGGCTGTGCAGAGTAGAACTCTAAAATGTACTGCTTAAAACAGATAAATCCTGTTGAGGTTTCCCTAAAACCTTACTTAATAAAAACTTCTTTAAAAACAGTGGCTGCAGAGAGCCCAGCAGAGCAGAGTTGTGGGACTCCTGAAAAATGCAATGACTTTGAGGAGTTTTGGCACTGGGTTGTCTCGGTGCTGGGAGAGTTGACCCCGGCAGCAGAACCCCAAGTGAGCCAGAGATGTTCATGCCAGACTGTCTTCTGTGGGGAGGACACCATGTGGCTGGATGGACCCGTGAGGCATATTTTCCATGAAAGAGCAAGCAGCTGGAACATTATGGAGAAAGAGTTAAGACTCACTGCACCTCTCATCCTGTGTTCCCCACTCCTCTGTGGTGCCGAGTGTGTGTGTGTGTGGGTAGTAAAGCCAGGACCAGCAAAAAACAGGAGACGTGGAGGGAAGGCATATTTAAGATTGTGGTGTTCTCTTTTCTGTCCTACTCTAATGTAATTGATTATTTGGTTGTGGTTTTGTTATTTGAATTAAATTGGTTTTGTTTCCTCTAGTCAAGTCTGGCTTTTGCCCGTGACCATAAGTCATGTGTGAACCCTCCCTTGTCCCCTGTCTTGACCCTTAGGTGGCTGTTGTATTTTCTTCTCCTGGAGAAAATAGAATGACTACATGGCTTTAGTCAGTGTCTAGGTCTAAACCACGACACCTTGGAATAGATGCTGGTCACTAATGCTACTAGACCTTGAGAGGCTTTGTACGTCCAAGAAGCTCTAGCTTGAACTTTTTAAAATTGTTTTTCTTGTATTCAGTGTCTTAACTTAAAGTTCAGCTAGTTAATCTGTCACCTTTCTGTTTCTTTACTATGCTTTACATCACTGTCAACTGAGATACTGGATCATAAACTGTTAAAGCACCTGAAATCTAAGATCAAAGAACCATCTTTTCCATCTGCTTGTGATGGCCCTAATCTCTACTTGTCACTCATGTCCATCCTCCTTTCTCTCAGCAGCTCAGAGATTTTTGAGATCCTTGCCACACGCTGATACAATTGCAAGTACAGCGATAGAATGATCTGCCCCAAATCTGACCTGCACCTTGAGGATTAAGATACTCCTCAGAAATACAACCTTTACTGGCTAAGGTGGAAGAATAATGCGTTAAACTGGTTACAATATAAAAGGGAGTAGGGCTAGTAGCATGTCCACTTCCAGCATTCACAATGTGAAGAAAAAGAACAAGTTTTGTCCCGGTCATGATGAGGAAGAGCAGATTAGCCTACTTACTGAAGAAAGCTGAATCATGCAACTCTGAAAAGGGCTCTTCTTTCAACCAAGAATGAGGTGATTTAATGGCAAAATCTTTTATGCACTCAAGTGTGTACTCTCAAACCACCAACTACACAGGTGAAATTTCTTGGATCCCATTCTTGGATACTTAATCTTTTACTGCAAGCCTAGATGCTCAACAGATGTCTTAGACTGCATTCCAGATTTCACCTTCAATTTTTAAGAAAACTATCAGATCTTTAGATTATAGGAAATTTGATCAAAAATGCTCCCAAATCTCAGCAAAACCCCTTTATCATGTTTGCACATTTTTTTAAAGGAGAATGGTTACAATTTTGATCAAGTATTATCGCGTCATGGTTAATTTCAACCTAACACAATTATCTCTGTGTTTGTGAAGAGAATTGGATACTGTTTTCAAGAACCTTTTGCAGGAAAACAATTACATATAAGCATTCTGGGTGAGAATGTCGAAATCAAATAAACAAATTTACTAGCAATTCAATTACATCTTAGAATGTACTTTTGATTTTGAAATCAGAGAATAAAAAGACTGTATAAAACCAAAATGAGGCAGAGTAAAATGCAGTGATTTTTCTCATTTTTTTCTGAATTTGGAATTATATTTTACCTCTCTGTACACTATAAATCATGCTACTTATGGTTTTCATAGCTTTGACATAAATGGGCAATACATTTGAAAAGCAATCCCCTCCTCTGATTAATTCACTGTCCATTTTACTGATTCAAAGGCAAACTTAGTACTCTCAAACAATCTCAGACTCTTCCTATTAAATAATTTGTCACAGTGGCTGCGCTGATTCTAGATAGAGCTTCTTTTTTTCTTCATATATACATATGTATTTTTATATATATATATACATAGTTAACAGCTAGGCAGCTGGGCAATATGAATTTTATAACATATCCTTGGAAGTGCTAAGTGTTCTGCATTCCAGAATTTAAGAGGGAGAGACATTTTGCATTACATAGGACTGGGCTCTACACAGCCCAAATGATAGTGGAAATATAATTTGCAGAGTTTGAGCCAGTGTAATTGAAGTCAGTGAGAGAGCCCCTGACTCAGCTCTGCTGTCAGCTTCAGAGCAATCTAGGGGTGATTCAAAGGGAGTACAAGCAGGATGCCTCTGTGGGAAATTGTTACAGTGGAAACTGCCTCTGGGGTGAGAGGGTTACTTGTTTAGGGATTTGTTTCTGACTCAGGAGGTAATCCAGATCTGCAAATCCTCTGTTACTCTTCAGCTGAATTTCAGGTGGCAGAGTGGTTTTTGTGGTTTTTGCACTTTTTGTGATGTGCATTTAAACACTGTGAAATCACCTGCTAATATGGTCAGAGGAAGCAAGGCTGAGGAGTCTTGTCAGAGCTTTTTCACATCCCCGCCCACTAAAGTTACCAGAAGTTTGTACCATGCAGCCTCTTGTTCGTGGCACTGCCCATGTAGCCATTATTCCGTGTTCACTACTGAGCAGTACGGTCCGCATAAGTTACACAAGGCCTGATGATGTGTGCAGTGTGCTGCTTTAAAAACATGGTGTGTTGAGTGTTTAGCAGTGTAAACATATGGTACTGCAGTTATTGTTGTGCCATATGGGGATGCGTAGAGCTCTCTTCTCTGCTTAGCAGCTAGTGCCAGGAGCACATCTGTATGGTCTCATCATCAGTGGACACTGTCGGTTCTGTTTCTTTACACCTTTTTGAGCACCACTAGCTTCTGTGCTTGTTTTTCAGTTTAGATTGAGTATGAGAAGTTCACTGGAGATTTTCCAATTTCTAATTACTTGAGTTAATTGGAAGAATTTTAGATTTGTCTTAGGTGTCATTTTTCTTACCATGGATAATAGCTTTTCTTTTTCTATCAAAGTTTTAAAAAAATCTAGCGCAAGACACGAAAAAGCCTCTGAGCTGTGACTACCTCCTGTTTATAATTATCAACAAAATAGGGAAAATCACAGATTCTTTATTTCCTGCAGTGTTACTAAAGGAACATCACAATCTTTTAAAGAACATAAGGATCACTGAAATTTAAAGACAACTATAGATAAGGCACCAAAATTAGGCATCTCCATGACCGTTTTTAACTAAAAAACAAATTTAAAATATACACTTCGTATTGTTGTGGTGAGATTTTTCACAAACAAACAATGCTTAAAACGTGTTCCCCAAACTATTCTAAAGTGGCTACAGAGGTCTGTGGTAACTTCTTTTGCACTTTCTGAATGACGAACAACAGCAACAACAACAAAAAACCCAAACCAAACCACCACCTCTTTTACATTTACTTATTTGCAGAACTCTCTATATTCTTATTTGGCTACATGTATATTGTACATTAAGCATTCCTGATACATTTGTTGCTTTGCACATCTTTTCCTCCTCATAATTAAACTAATTGGACAATTAATCAATGTCACCTGTAGCCCGAGAATGGCAACTGACATTAATGAAAGAGGTTGTTCATAGTCCAGGCTTGGCAGGGTAGTAAGAAAAGTCTATATTCTGCAGATGGAAAGTCAATTAAAACTGTGGAGAAATGAGCTTTGTGAACAATATCAATTCCTGGTGGTCTTTTGAAAGGTACAATGCCACCTGCAGCCTAGAAGTCAGAAGAAGAAACACATATTTTGTTGTTGCTTTACACCCCATTGTAATTAGATTGCTGAGTCCATCAACCCCTTTCCTAAATTTTAGAGAAATAGCCTCTCTGGTCAAAATATTAACAGTAGAGTAAAGGTTAACAGATGAAATGTTTGTAAATCTGTGTTTCAACAGCTCTACTGCTGTGAGACATTCTGGTTTTGGCAGTGAACATTATCGAGCTGTAATAACTGATATTCTAGTTAATAAAAACCTAGATCCTATATAGCATATAAAGAGCAAGCTGCAGGGACCAATTTACCTCTGCTGGTGAAAATTACATCTCCTGTGCCAGTAGGGTGCCATTCTTTAGGAGCAGGGGGTGAAGAATTCATTGTCATGGAATGGAAAACACCAACTGTTTTCATCTGTCCTCAGTGAGGATTTACAGAGTGGCAGCAAAATACGAGAGCTGGGACATTCACATCACCCCAGGTCCACTTGTTTTTCAATGCACCATTTCTTTTGTCTCTGTATTTTTCTTCTGTACTCTTTTTAGTATATATATGGCCTGCCTCAAATGTTTCAGGCACCCACACCTTCGTCCCTGCTTTACAAACAAATACCCAATCTTATCTTACTTACCTGTTATCCCTGTCATTTGTTCTTATCCTGTTTCTGGTGCATGCAGTAACACTAAAAGAACTGAAAAAAAAAGGTATTTTGTATCAATTATAGGCATCACACAAACATCTCTGTCTGTCCAAGGAAAGGGTTAATTCACTCTTTCTTCTGAGAATAGTCCATAGTCTTCACCACCCGCAGGTGTGGAAGTAATGTCTATGCAATCTGAAATCCTACTGCATTTGTGACAGTTTGCTGTTTGTATAAGGTCATGCAGAAAGGGACCATGTAACCCACATTTGAGCCTAGACCCTGAGTTTGTCTGTTTATTTTTTCTGTCATCTGAAGTATCCTTTCAGAGAAGTGTTCTTTAAAATGTGTGAAAAATGAAGTACAAAAAAGAAAGGCAGGAGACCACGCAGATAAAATAATATAATTTCTATTGTTAGCCTGTAGTAAATTTAAATTAAGAAGGATTAGTAAAATACATAAGATTAGGCCAGAGAGTGAAAATGAAATGAGCTATCCCAGTTCAACACTGAGCAGAGCTTCCCAGAGTTACGGAAGATGGATTCTTTTTCTTCCTGGAAATCCTTGTTATAAATAGCACTGAGCCATTAGGCACAAAAAGCATAATTACCTTACCCTGTATACTCATGGGTAATGGCGGGACTAGAGATCAGAAGATGATTCCTCTGCAGGTGAAAACTCATAGATTCTTCCCGGCTTCAGAGCTTTTTTGCTGGTTTACACTTCCTGACAGCCTAGCTACTACGTTTTCCTATCAGTGAGAGATAAGCAGAATCCAGGCAAAGTAACGGATCTCTTTTACGCTGCTGCTAAGTTACAGGGGGAAAAAGAGATCGTACAGAATTGAGAAGCTTAAATAGGAGGGTGTTTGGAGTCATATGTATATGTGTGATGAGGCTTAACATTGCAGACTGTGTCTGCACTATATATCTAATCTGAGACCTGGGAGCATCTCCTGGCTTGTAGGGTCAAACTCGCAGCCTAGGAGCCTCTCGACTGCATCTTGGGGCAAACCGTGAGTGTGTACTTTTCCTTACAGATGTGTCAGGGCAAGCAGGAATGCAGCCCCTGGGAGGTCCAGCAGGCAGCTGGACCAGCTGGGAAGGCAATAGCAGGTACAGCCTGGCAGACTTGGTATAAGCGCCTCACCAAAACCACCACTGTGTCCTACAGGGGGGTTTTAATAGAATCTACGGCCTGGAGCCAGGTTTCTCTGTATCCCTCCTGTCACATACCAGGAGCTGGGCACCTCAGACTGGCACCAAGTATGCGACAAAAACATTGACCTGAGAAATAAGTACTCAGATGCTGGAGCAGACACTGCGAGGATTAATTTTTACAGCTCCCACAGCTTTGCTTAAAATTCACAAATGTGAACTGCATGCTGGAGGTAGGTAGGAAACTCACGTAACGGAGGAATGAAAGGAATTAGAGGAAAAGAAGTGGGAGAAGATTTGTACTCCTGTTCTGAGCAGGTGTTTCCATGCAAATGTCTGACCTTACCAGAAACTACACCGAGGATTCCTTTACAGGATGTTTTAGAGAGGTGGACAGAGCGCAGCTGAATCAATTTCTCCTTGGCTCTGCTACTTAAGTATTCAATTAGACAGCAAGCGGGTGGTGATACTGAACATGGTTATCAGGGCACTGTACCTCTTACCCTGTGGGCAATCTGCTCCGATATATATGTAAGCATCTGGTATAAACGGTAAAGTTCAGGCAATCTTTCTGTGGCCACAAAAATGTCAATTGTCAGTTTTGAAGGCATAAATTGTGATTAGATGCCTAAATAGATGGTAGATGCCCATGTTTGTTTTTGTTTTGATCTAGTGTTTGGATACAACCTTTGGCCCATGCTGTAGGTACCTCTCTAAAACCATGTTACAAAATCTGAGCGCTTACACCTTTTGTTTATGAAATGTAAGAAAAAAGTGAAATTAAAATAGGAAAATGTACATTACAAGGAGAAAAACATGAGAGACAAAGCAAAGTGATACTTTCACCATAAGTCAAGTTTCATTCAATTTTGAACTGTGTGTCACAAAGGATAGTTAACGTCTTTGGCCCAATTCTTTGCCCTGAGGTAATGTCAGAAACTACCTATACTGGCATAAGGGAATTAAAAATCTTGGTACAAATAGCTCACAGAGTCACTCCAAAGCATAAGTTTATTTCCATTGTACATGGGTTTTGATAAATTCTGAGCTTGGAGTTCAGATTCCCACTAAGCAAAACAAATTGCTTCCTCGGTCTGAAAAAAAGCATATTATAGCAGTTATTGTAAAACCGTTGATAACATACACGTTCTCAACAGTGCTCTGACTATTTGAGACTGAATTCTTTGTGTAGCAGTTGCAGTACTAGTCAGCTCCAGGAGAAGAAATGTAAAATTAGTGCCTGCCCTTGAATTTTAGCTCATTTGCCAAAGGTGCCATGAAGTGTACTTTCAACTTCACAGCAAAATAGTCAAGGGGGAAAAACATACACTGAAATATGAATAAATATAGAAAGTGATTGGTAGAAAAATTTTATTATTATTGCAATTGAAGCATATATTTTCCTTGCTTCACATTATAGTTATACTGCAATAACTACTGTTCTTGTTACTTTATAAATCTGTGATAAGAGTCAGAGTGCTACGGAGAGCTTACAAACCAAATTTTATCATTGTCATTAGACCTCTGCCCAAGCGTAGCCACATGAAAATTAACGGAGTTCCCTCTTGAAGACGGATGTGCAGGATGAAGTTTAAATCAAGACGGTGCTTAACAAGTGAATAACTAGGAAGCACAGAAAGAAGAGAAGGGTGTCAGAATGGAACATGCAGTCATCCAGACAGCAGGTACCTAGTTATAATTTTTAGGTCTGATAAACGTAAATGTGGATCAATACTATTAGAAATGAGTTATAGTATGCATGAGATTTCTTACATCATCTGAGAACTTACCTAGCCATCTGGCAGGGTTTGACTTAGCAAGTTTCTCCCCTCCATTGTCTTCCAGGAGATTTGCATTCAGGCCTAGGCTTCTTCTATAGTACTGTGTTTGGTTTAATTTTACGCAGGATTTCATTGTACCAGGCAACAAAGTTAAATAATAGAAATGTATTGGTTCATGGCAGGAGTTTGGCATATTCCATCTCACATCTTTGACTAGTGAACATGAAGAGATGAGACAAGGGTGGA
Organism: Bucorvus abyssinicus; assembly: GCA_009769605.1. NCBI lineage: Eukaryota > Metazoa > Chordata > Aves > Bucerotiformes > Bucorvidae > Bucorvus > Bucorvus abyssinicus. The sequence goes on from CM020025.1 coordinate 40,109,771, forward strand.
AGTAGAGAGGAAAAGAGGATGAGGAAATATTCTGCTAATTCAAGTACGTTCTGTGTAACTGTTGAAAAACATATTAATTCTGTTTAAAGCTAATTTAACTATTGCAGAACATCTGAAAATTAGTAATTTTCTTGCAAAGCCATTTTACAGATCTCTATAAATAAAGCGCAAGTTGGTTCAGCTGTCTCAGAAGCACAAGAGTATAAATTTTTATCTTGAAAGCCCATCATTTTTTGTAAATATTTAGTTTTGTCTTAGCCAGTTTTGATCCTTGACAGTACTTTACAGCTTGACTTCCTACATATCTTTTGAGAAAATTTGTCAAAAGCTCTTAGAACATCTGACTAAGATATATTGTTTCTCCTTCATCCTCTACACTGTTGTCACACTCACAAATTCTAAAAGAACTGTGGCTTTCCTCATGGAAGCCACTGTAATTCTGTGTTTAACTTTTACTTCTCGAGGCGTTTCTTAAGTGTATCTTTTATTGTCATTTCACGCAGTATTCACTCTGGAACTGAAGCTAGGTTTTGGGAATAGCAAATGCCAAACATAAATATTGTAGCTGTATTAAAGCTGAGCAAAGCTTTTGCTGAATTCCAGACATCATATAGAGTGGTTGACTCTGAGACATTATATATTCTTGCCAGCAGCTCATCTATTTCACTCTTAATTTTCTTCAGAACTCTTAATTTAAGATTTTCCAGTCCTAGTGACTAGTCAGCATTTAATTTTCCAATTTGTTCCAGAACCTCCTCTTCTGATATTTTGTGAAAACATAAGACTGTTGTTGCCACACACTTGTATATGCAGTGACAAAAAACTTAAAGAACTAAAAGGGTGGCAGTGAAGACTGGCTTTTTTCTTCTTCTGCTTCTTTGGGTAGCTGGTTTGGTTTTATTTTGCACAATGAATACTACTTTTTAGGTCTGTTTAGTAAACAATAACTCTCTAACCACCCCCCCCCCCCTTTTTTTTTTTTTGAGATTAAATTAACTTTTTTTTTTTTTGCCTTATTTGAATCATTTTGTATGTATCAGCCAAAAATTTTTTTAGGCAATTAATTTATAAACAACTGCAAATGGTACTAGAAACAACTTGCATCAGTTTATTCATCCAATAGGCACTTTGGCATAAATAATGGAGATACACACTTTTAGAGAGGACTGTTAACACCTTCAAGAAGTGTACCCATGGTTCTCCAGTTAGTTATGTACAATTAACACTTTTCTTTGTTTAATACAGTTTATCCTTTGTTTAATACTGTTAAAATATTACAAAGTAAGTTATGCCAGATGACAAGATATATAGAAGTATCAATTATTGGGAACAGATCATAGCATTTAATCAGTGCTGATACTAATGGTAGTTTTGTCTGTGTTTTGTTAAGAGTTTTCTAGTTAAATGTATTTTCATCATCGTAATTCGATGCACAAGAGTTAGAGCCCAGATAATTACAAGGGAAGAACAGGAGATAAAATATAAAAAGTGACATATCCTCTGACAAGCAAATATTAGCTAAAAATATAGCAGATATTTTCTTTTAAAGATTAATTCTGTTACAAAAGGAAAAGAAAGAACTAATGAACCAGGTCACCCTCACTACCTTTACTTACAGCCATTTGAATATATAGATTTTATACCTAAGGTCAGAAAACACTCCACTCAATCTACTCTATATTAAACCAGCGGCTTGGTCTGGATTGTCATGTTATGAATTAATCATTTCAAGAGGATATTTTGGAATTAAAAGGAAATTAAAAAAGAAGAAAGAGTTACTTTCTTTACCCCTTTAGGGACACTGTTGAATATGTTTTTTTCCTTCTCTGTCTCAGATGCTCACATTGTGCATTGATGGGGATCAAAGACACTGTACACAAAAGGAGGAGAGATCAGTGGTGTATTTAGCCTCGAAAACTCCATTTGTCATAATTCTCAGACTATTTTTCTGATCAAAGAAGTTACAGAAACCTATCTGTAATGACACTTACAAGGTCCTAAAAAGACCCCTTTCAAACCCTCTGTGGTTCAAAGCATCACTATAACAGTGGGACAAGTTGTCCTTGTTAAGGAAATCCTCCAACCACGGGGCAGCCATCTAGCAGTACCTACAGATTTATGTCTATAGTAAACTATCCTACTAATCACATAATGTTATTATTAGCCGAATTGTGCTCCCATGAGTAAATAAAAAGCACTCTACTTCTTCCTTTTCCTTTGGGTAGGATCCAGTGACCTGAAAGACTTCTTAAGCCGAGGTCACGTTTTCACTACTTTTATTCAGTGTGTATATTAGATGTCTAGAGAATATTAAGGGACTTTTTAGACTGCAGTTTCACCAGTTTCCTTATCTTTCCACCCCCTGAACTCACTAAATGTTTCTTCAAAATAACCTGCTTGCAGAGTAGACAGGGTGGAAGTACAGACACAAAGAAAGAGAAATATAAAGAGAAATACATGGATGATTAAATGCAATCTTTTTCTTCCCGCCCCGCCCCCCCCCTCCCCCCCCCCCCAATAAAGACTCCTTCATTGTCAAAAAAATTTGGAATCACATTCTTTTTGCACTTAAAGCTGTTTCTGGGATCTTTGTCAAAAGTATTGATTGGATATATGTTTTCCCATTCGAATCTGGTCAACAGGCAGTGGTTGTCTGTCTTTTAAGGTGGAAACCTTATATTAATATCTCTGCTGGGAATACTGCAATATAAGAGTTAAATCGTCACTTTAGGTAGACCTTAGCCCTGTAAAAAATACATAACAAATAACATTGTTTTTCTATGTGTCACTTCTCATTTTGAAAACAATTGAAAGTATATACTTAAAACTCTAAGAAACCCTATTACTAGCTACACAGCTAGAGTCTTGTTGTGTAAGGATACAGTCAGAGGATGTTTACATCAGCAGGTAGGGCACAGTGGTGCACAAAATCTGCATGGTAAAACGGCTGAGGACTTGATATTCATATGGAACTGGTTTCACGCATTAGCCTCAGGTTTACTTTAGTCTAAACCCAGGGCCTGAGTGCCCGGAACTGGAGCATAGTCCATGTGTCATGGAAGAGCATCTTTCTGGACTAGTTCTGGTCAAAGTGGTCTATTCTGCATGCTATGATGTGAGCCCAAGGCTGGGAAGTGGCCCTGATTGATGCATTCCAGTGAGTGATCCTGATCCGAACCAAAAAGCTAATGCAGAACATCTAGTGACAGCTCTGTAACACACAGTATGCACAATGGGAATCAACACCTTAAGCAGGAGCATAACTTCATAATACGTTTCCTGTTCCTCCAGAGTTCATGTGAAAAAGGGGCTTGGGCTAAAAAAATGGTAGGTTGTCCATTGGCACTGGCTGGTAAAGGGTCTTCAAACATCATTCTCTGTACGCACCTAAGTGAGAAAAGTTACAAACATTTTAGGATAAGTCAATGTAAAGGACTGTAAATGTAATTTTCCTAACTGAGAAGCTGAAGAGAGCCATTGCTCTGGGAATCTGCAACGTTGAACAGAAAATCTCACTACAGTTTCATATGCCTTTCAGATGTTTATTCTTCAGAGAAAATGTTAGGATTTTGTTATTTTGTGGCATTGTATAAAATGCAGTATCTGCATAAAATGCATTATTTTTTTCTCAGAGAAATTCCCACGATTTTCATGTCCCAGCTTAATATCTCAGAAGCACTTAGCTAGAAAATTAAACCGAAAAAGGATTAGAAAAGATTAGTCATATGTATATAGAGAACTGGTGTCAATACTGAGCTTTTCTTTCTGTTGTGTGCCATGACTAGGTGAAGACAAACACAAATTTTTCATATTGTTGTCCCTGCCTGCTGAGGAAAACTGCAATCAATACTTTCCTATCTGTCACTATAAGAAAACACATAATTCAAAGAATGTAATTAGCCTGTAATTATCAGGTGATAATGAACACCACATCCAATATCTTGCCTCCTTTGAAAGTTACAGTTATGCTGCAAGAAAATGAGACAAGAAACAGCTATCAGTGCTGTGCTGTCAAAATAGGTGGCTGAGATTCTAAATAGTTTATGAAGTAGTTGTTGACAGCTAAAAATAATCTCCATGCAATATCAAATTATCAGTTCATCAAAAAGTTTCCATAAGCAGGGGAATTAAGAATATTAGTGATTAATTAATTACAAATCCAATAAGCAGAGTAGATGAAGGGAGCAGTTAGAGAGATCAATAAGGAATAAAAATACAAATGTAGATGATGAGAATACATGCTGGATCTTGGAAATGAGGAAATTCAAGGAGGACTCTACCCTTTTGAAAACAGTCATCCTTTTGCATATACAGCATGTGTTTACACAGTGTAAGTTATGGCCAGTGGAAGTAATCGAGGCCAGGAATTAATAGGATTTCAACACAATTTGACAGTTTTGTCGATATGAAGAGTATCTCATTATCCTTGTTAATGCCAGCTAAAATTATGAGGAAGTGTTATTAAACCTCATGCTTGAAGTCCACCTTTATTTTAGATCAGGAGGAGACTTGTGTAGCAACAAATTAACCTTAAATTTGCCTACTTAGAGGTCTTTCAACTTTTCTTTGCAGCATCTTCTTGCGGGGCCCCCTGAGAGCCTGGATGAGTAGGATCTGAATTATGTTCCAGAGAGTGATCCTGATGTCCCTGTTTCTTTCTACTGATTTCTTTTCATGGTTTTAGGATGGAGCCCTTGAGAAACTGTGTATGTGAGAATGGATTTTTAAAATTAGTATTAGACAAAATATGCCCTGGTGGTCTCATAAAGACGGAGCACCTTAATTACCTGGTACATGAATGGTATGCTTCACATTTGAAGAGGCATTGCCTGAGGTCCAAGCTTTTCAGCAAAGTAGCTAATAAGGAGTGGAGAGTACTGTGATGTTATTACACCTGCATTAGAATTAACATAATTAATGGTATGATTACTAATGCTACACAACAGCCAATACAAACTGAAACTGAAGTGGTTTTATAAGCGAGAGAAGGACCTTCCTCCTAGCACCTGGTTTCCTATGTTCATTGTGTTCCAAAAAACCCCGAAGTCTTTTCCTGGCTAATATTTTCTATGCTTAGCCTTACACTTTTCAATGCAGAGACATTTAGGCAAAAGCTATTAAGCTGTCTTGGGAGAAAGCAAATGCATGTGTTTGGGAGAAAGCACAATAGAAGTTCACTGTTAAATTGGCTGTTCCTCACAATCTGCAGTTTTTCAAGCTCTCTGTAGGGAAGGTAACAACTCTGATTTCAGTTTTAATATCAAATTCTTATGCAGTCTCTTTTCTTTCTGAATTTTACATTAAATCTTCTGATTTGTATTATTTCTTAACTTATCTGAAAACAAGACAATAAAATGCACATATTAGAATAGTTTAAAATATCATTTCTACATGCACAGTAGCATCTGTTCCTAATATTTTTAGTGTATGTGATAATGCTGTTGGTGGCAGTTAATATTTACATAGCAATGTGGAAAATGTTTGAACAAGGATGACTTTCTCCAGAGGCAGTAAGTAGTGAAGCACTTTCCTTCTTGCTGTATTGTGTGTTCCACTCTGTCGTGTTATTATCTCATTTTTGCAAAAAAGCAGTTGTAGCTGGAGAGACCTTTTGGACTCGCTGGACTCCCGAAGGGGGAGCAGAGGTAATTAGGGTCTTTCTGCTCCCTGTGAAACCACTGGCAATCTTCTGTGGCTGATGTAGTGTGACTCAACTTCATCCCCGGTATACAGCAGGACTAATAGGTCCAAACGAAATATAAATGATAGTGGTAGACAACAATTGGTACTCTCTTTATCAGTGTAATTACCACTGTGTGTGAAAATCTAAATTAGGAACCAGACCGTGAATGGCAGCTCAGCTGTGCTAGAATCAGCACAGAAGTAAAAAATTACTTCAAGCAGTTTGTGTTTTCTCCACATTCAGGGGCCATCCATATCCTTGTTAGGCATCACAGTCTGAGTTGTGTTCAATGAAATTTAGAAATGCAGCTTGATTTTTTGGCAATGAATCATTTCAGCAAGCTTTTCAGCTATAATCTATGGACTAAATGTTATCTCTGTGTATATAATGACTTTTTCTTGTGACTATTCCATTTTTAAAAATAAGTCTAATCTTGCCTATGGACAGTAACAAGTATAATAGAATGAATTTTCATTAACTGCTCAGTGTGAATATGTCTTCTATCTTAGTGGCATTAGGCATATTTTCTCATAAGGCATTGTGTATCTGATTCACCCACAGATATAACATGATGTCTGCAAATCATTTGTGGATGCAGTCAGGAAATATGTCTGATTAAAGCATTCACACTATAACAAAATGGTTATGAGGACATATCGGAAATTTACACAGATCCCTCTATGATACTCATAATATCATGCACCCCATCTTAAGACTAAGCTAACAGAAGGCACCAAACCTTATGTTTGTGGTATGTACAAAGCTCTAAAGTGCTTGTAAATGCTTGAGAGAACAAGAAGTCAGAAATTCATGTCAGGATGTCATATTGTTTTCTGTCTATTATTCTTGGTAGGAGAAAAATGGAAATTCACTTTCAGGACTGAGACTCTCAGGATGAGATTCTTCACTACAAAGGGGCAAGTAAACTCTTCTCCTAGGAAGAGTTAAGATATATGTTGTTGCATCATTCAGCAGCCTTGTTTATCCCCAGAAATTATGCTGTGTCTTGTCTCTAGTTTCTTGTTCCTCTATCTTCTTACCCGTATCTCTAGCTAAACGTGGCATGAACTGCTGCTTCCACCAAGTGTGACCGCCGATTTCTCCTTCATATATTGACTGACACTGCTGAAGTATGTTTGTTTCTGTTGTCTTTGCCGTTCCTCTGAAGGTCCTTAGTGCCTCCTCTGTCAGACTAAACAAGTTCGGTTCACTCAATCTCTCCTTGCAGGTCATTCTGAGTCCTGAACAATCATGGTACGTGTAGAAAGAAGTCAGCTATGCTCTAGGCTCCACTGGCTATATGGACTAGCTGACCTTCTCTCAGTACACAGCAAGTGACTCAAATGCAGACATCTGGCTTGTATGAGAAATGGTGTGGCCAGCAGGAGGAGGGAAGTGATTGTCCCCCTGTACTCAGCACTGGTGAGGCTGCACCTCGAATACTGTGTTCACATTTGGAGCCCTTATTACAAGAAAGACATTGAGATGATGGAGCATGTCCAAAGAAGAGCAACAAAGCTGGTGAAGGGTCTAGAGCACAAGTCTTCTGAGGATCAGCTGAGGGAACTGGGGTTGTCTAGTCTGGAGAAAAGGACACTCAGGGGAAAACTTACCACTCTCTACAACTACTTGAAAGGAGGTGGTGGCAAGGTGGGTCTAAGTCTCTTGTCCCAAGTAAGAAGTGATAGGATGAGAGGAAATGGACTCAAGTTGTGCCAGGGAGGTTTAGATTGGATATTAGGAAAAATTTCTTGACTGAAAGGCTTGTCAAACATTGTAACTGGCTGCCCAGGGAAGTGGTGGAGTCACTATGCCTGGAGGCATTTAGAAAATGTGCAGATGTGGCGCTTAGGGACAGGGTTAGTTGTGGACTTGGAAGTGCTAGGTTAATGGTTGGACTTGGTGATCTTAAAGGTCTTTTCCAACTTAAAAAATTCTATGATTTTATGATCTCCAAGTTACATAATCCCTCCCAGCCATCATTTCCAACATTATCTTTAATGGTGTCCACTACAGTTCATAGTTCACTTTTTGTAAGGGAATCTTTCATCACAGAAAATACTATATGTATTGAATATCAATGAATATTAGGGACCAAAATCTTCCTTCAGCAGGAATGTATCCAAAGTATTAAGCATGCTTCAGTGCCTAGTCACACTTGAGATAATGCCCAGCTTTTCTAAAGGAGTGTTTAGCGGAGCTTGCACCAAGAGGCACTTGATTGTATTTGAAAGTGTTCATCAATCAAGTCATAAAGATAGCAGTTTTTCTGATTTCTGCAATGTGAATGAGCCTGTAAGAGGCATGCATTTGTCCCATTTTTCTCATCGTTATTAGACTATTATTATTTTTGATCAACCTTATACTCACGTTCTTCTGAGGCATCCTTAGATGCTTAGATATAAAATTTCCTATTATTTACTCATGGGAAAATGTCAGGACATTTTAAGAAGCTGAGATCAGCTTTTAACCTGCAAGTAGAGGAAGGATAGGTTTTAAAGAAGAGATGGGAACTCTTGACCTCAGAAAAACTCTCCAGAGGAAGGAAACATTGTCTTGGCATTCAAATGAAAATGAGAAGAAATACTCGTTCTCTGACCAGCATTTATCCCTTTCAAAGACCGAAAGATGTCTCCTGAATTTGCATTCATAATTTTCTGCCCAGGTAATAATTTTTTCAGAGGAAGTCACAGAACTTTCAACATATCTGAACTTACTGGTTTGTGCATAAGGTGATGTTTATATCTCAGCTGAAGAGAAATTGGATTACTTTCATGAATAAAAATCATAGGCATTCATTTTGGAGACCGCATTGAATGTGTTGATCTTTCACGTTCAAGATAGAACGTGAATGCACAATTGCTGTCAAATTTGCTTATATAGTTACTGTATAACCATGCTGCTACTTTAGAAACTGATATGTAGTACCAATTCCTTTTGTTATTTAAAAAGTGTTTTTAAGCACTGCCTGTCCATGAATAAGAAGGGTATATGTGGAATAAACAGGTATTTAATGATAACGTCAGATAAAATGCTCAATTTTGTAATCTATTTCCTGTATTCCTGCAAGTCTTCAAATTTTAATCATGTAACAAAAATACCAGAAAGGGCAGGTTATTAACTAGAAAACAGTGGAAATCTCGTGTAGCACTCAAAACACAACTGTTCACATAGATTATCATACAGGAAAGGGCCTTTGTATTGCGTACAATTACCTTATTGTGTTATAAAAACATTTTTCCCTAAAAAAAAAAAAAAAAAAAAAAAAAAAAAATCAGGTACCACATTTTTCAAATGTGTTTTCTGTAAATAGATTAGTTAAATAAAGAAGAAAAACTTTCTATATATTCTATGCTTTTTTTTTTTTTTGTAATTTTAGGAGAAATTGCTATGATTTTCTCTTTAATAAGGCATTTATTCTTCAAACTTTGTCCATGCAAATGCTGTTGGTAGCTCAATATCATAATTGATGGAGTGGCAGAAGATTGTCCACACTCATCTAGTTCACATCCCGTGAGGCAAGATTTCTTTATTATTGTATCTTTGGGACGCTTTATTGGAGTGGAAGAATGGAAGGAGTATATCTTTTGGAAGCGGGGCAGTAGCCAAGTCTGTACCTACTACACAGTTTTAGAAGGAAATGCATTGCAGTCCCGTGACCCCTGGGAAAGGGGGCAGCCGGAGTACCCAGCACAGCGTGAACGAAGAGGGGAGACTCCTCTTTGCATGCAGGCTTAGACCTACAAGGTGAATGGACTTGAATTTTTATCTTCTGATAGAGATATAATATTGCTCTATATTTGATTAACATTCTGTCTCTTGTGAGATTTCTTGCAATGCAGCCTGAATTTTTGAAAAATAATATGAAAAGAAAGTCATTGGTCTGCTTCAGGCCAAGAGAAAATTTAAAGGGTCAGATTGATGCATGAAAGAATCCCATATATAAGAGAGAATCAACATAAAGAGATTCAACACAAGTGACTTTTACCTCTCTGTTGTTCTTCTGATAAATATTAAAAGGAAAATTTCGAACAATAACATTCTGCATATATTTTTATTTTCAATTTATTCCTGAATTTTGAAATAGCTTTCCAGTTCAGAAGCAATGAGAAGTTTTTTAAAAAAAACAGCAATAGTGAGAAGACCTAAAGATAGCATGAGATACATAATTTAAGATTGACTTCTAATGTGATGCCATGTCTAAGGGAGAGGATGAGCTCTTTATTTCTTTTGTAGAACACTTTGAGAGCCACAGATGAAGAAAAAAAGCATATGAAACATGTTTAGCTGTAAAAGTAGGTGAAAATCCAGCGGAGAGTCAAGTTTTATTATGGTAGCATGTCCCTGAGTTTTAAAATGGATGATGAGATAAAAATGACCTTCCAAGAAGATCTGAGAAATGTATCCTACAATGAATACTTCAATAATCTTAGCCTGCTTTTTCATTTATCCCAGAGAAGACTAATAGGTGACTGGATCACTGTCCACAGATATCTATCTGAACAACAATACTCTTACTGTTACCCTCTGAAAGTAATAAAAGGCATTGTCTGAAGCTTGAAGCTAGATGAATTCTGTCTAAAAATATGATAATTTCTGTATTTACCTTTTAAAAAAGAAGATAATTGTCACATGAATATTTTCCTGAAGTTATTCTGGGTTTTATTTATCAAAAGTTCTTCTATACAGGTTTCTATTATCTTTTCCGTTCAATCTACAGCACTTAAGAATCAGGCGTAAAGTTCATGTCATGTTCTTTTCTATGCTCTGCAAAGAAATGGTCAAGGTCATTTTTAAAAAGAGTTAAATATCTTGCTGATATTTCACTTAAAAGAATGAAAAGACAAGAGATTTATTTAGCTATAAATCCTTATAGGAACCAAGTGACTTGGGGCCTCTTACCTTGTGCTGTGAGCATATTTACTACGTTTTAATACCAGGATTAGCCATCAAATCATGAAACCATTTTGGGGAAAACTGCTGATTTGACAAAGCTCTCACTGAGATGGTTTCTCAAATCAGGATGGCATTTCCAATCAAGAAGACTCGAGCGAATAGGAGACTTTCCTTAGATTTGTTCAGTTTGATGTCAACTATGTGAGAAGTTTCTCACCTCGCAGATAAATGTCCATATGCTTTTACGCTGGGCTCCTTTAGTTCACTCATAAAATAAATGCTTAGTTTTGCACAGATAACTATATTTAAATTGGACAGATGCAATGAGATAATGTTTATAACTTAACATTTAGGAAATCTCTGCAACACAGCTGAAAGATTGACTGCAATCTGAGTCTCTTACCTTTTGTTTTTTAATGAGAATAAAAAATATCTGCATTTCATTGAAAGGTAGAGGGGAAAAAAAAGCCAAAAAACCAAGAAAATAATTTTCAACTAGATTCTACTTCCCACTTACAAAATACATGTACTGTGGGCCTCACAAACAGGCAGGAACCCTCACAATTTGTGATTAAAATCAAACTTTGTGCTACTTCTCCTAACAAAGCTTAAAGGGGTTTATTACCATGTGTTCCCTGATATGTCTGTCCCTTTTTACAATTGCAAGCTGCAAAAAAACTTCTACCCATGCTGTTATTTTACTTATGGTGTTGCCAGGATCCAAACTTGTGGTTGGAAACATTTACAATTTGAAGTGTCAATAGCTTTTATGGGGATGAGAAACCACCACGTAATGGAAATTCAAATGGAAATCCTACACTTAGATGAAGGTTCATTTGACCAGAGGTATGATTCTTGGGGGAACCTTGCAAAAGGTTCAGAGTCCAGAAAAATATCAGATGGGAACAGTACGATTCCATTTCAGCAGAATTTTAGGCATCTCTCTTAATTTGTTAAGTCCAATAGCTGATCTCCCTACATTCCCTATAATATTGCTAAAAAAAAACAAAAGCAGAGATCAGGATGCTGCTGCTGCTCTATAACAACCATTAGGAGGAGGCTCATTCGCCTGAGTAGTTTAGGTGCTTAATGTTGGGATATGCTAAACCTTGTTTTGTCATCTTCCAGTGCTGGTGGAACAGCCACAGAAATGTCAGGTGTCCTGACATTTGAGTGACGTCTGGATCATCGATTCTTGGAATATTTACTCTTGCCGTGATGTCCACAAAAGAAATGGGTAAAAAGAAATTTTTCTGTTATTAGAAAAGTTGACACAGGACCATGACCTAACACTGGGGAAAAAAAGCTATTCTCCTAACAGTATATAGCTATGCTTCTAAGCAGATCGATGGGAGCCGAATATTGATTCTATTTTCTTTCTTCTTGATTTGCTTTTTTACTATCTTGTATGTTGGACAGTCACTGAAACAATATTTGCCTTAAGGAGTACAGGCATATGCAGCACAACAGAATATCAATGTGTTTTGGACCTGTAAAATTATCCATCAGAAATACTAATTATTGGTGATGTTACAATTCTTGCTAAAGTGAATATATACCTTTACTTTCACAGCCTGATTTATCCATGGTTCTTGCATACAATATACACTATAGCAAAGACTCATTTTGCTTTCAAAATGTCTCCTGTTCTATATGTCTGTAATTGCTGTGTCTGAATCAGACTTCCCTAAAAGTTTTAGAAAACCAAGAGAAGTGTACAGCTATCAGCAAGTCTAGGGTAAGCTCATTTGTAAGGGAATGAGCTGTGTTCTGATACACTTGCAGCTAAATAACAGTTCAGATAGTAGATCTGGCTGTAATAATATTTTTCATAAAATCCAGTTAGAAAAAGAACATACATGATGTCCGGAGTATCTGAAACTTTGATCATGTATCATAAGTATTAGATTAAAATATTCACACAATGACAACAAAGGAAATAAAGCAGCAGCACATTATAAAACCTCCTTGCTTTGATGTTTTGAAATTTCTTTTACTGCTTAGCTTAAAAGCCCTAAAATTCCTTATATAATTTTAAAAGCATTTTGATTTTGAGACTTATTTTAATGTGAAAACACTTTGCAAAATCCTTCAATATAGCAAATACAGATAAAGTCATTCTTTTGCAAGTATAGAGAATTTCTTCTGCGTATATTTTTTTTTCACCGTGAGACAAAGCAGCTCCAAATACCCTTATGCAAATGTGTGAGAACTCACTCTTACCACTGATTGCAAAAAATGATGTCTTTAATCAATAGAGCTCAGTAACTTCTGCTAAGGAACACATCAGTGATGAAACTAGACTTTCATCCTTTCAAGCCATAATGATGTGTAAAATAATTAATTTAACCTCCGAGTATTTATTTTTCTTTTCTTTAGCTTAATAAAAATTGAGAAGGAAAGCTGGTATTCTGGGATTGTTTAGTCTGGAGAAAAGGAGGCTCAGGAGAGACCTCATTACTCTCTACAACTATCTGAAAGGAGGTTGTAGTGAGGTGAAGGTTGGTCTCTTCTCCCATGTAATAAGTGACAGGACAAAAGGAAATGGCCTCAAGTTGCACCAGGTGGAGATTTAGGTCAGACATTAGGAAAAGTTTCATTACAGAGAGGGTTGTAAAGCATTGGAACAGGCTGCCCAGGGAGGTGGTGGAGTCCCCACCCCTGGAAATGTTTAAAAGACGTGTAGATGTGGCACTGAGGGACATGGTTTAGGGACCCTGGCAGTGTAGGGTGAACGGTTGGACTCGATGATCTTAAAGGTCTCTTCCAACCAAATGATTCTGTGAATCTTTTAAAAAGCATGGAACTAAATATTTTCATATCATGGTGTAACAGGGTATAAACTGTTCTTGCCCAGTCTGATAAAGGAAAACCTGACATCATTATAAGGAAATCAGTGCAAAATGGAATGATTCTGTATATCACATGTGAAACTCCTACTACTCAACATCTGGATGGGAAACAGGTCTTCTGTTTTATGTGCAATATAATTTTAAGGAACTTGCTCAACACAAGGTAAAAAATTCCTATATCTTCTAACAGGAATTTTGCCTATTTAAGAACTTAAAATTGCCTATTGAAGAACTTACAATTTAATGAAAGGCTCTTTTGAGTACAATTCCTGTTAAAGCAGACAGCACAGTGCACCTCCCTGGAAATGAAAGAATTCAGAAACGTGTGAAATGGAAGCCCAAAGAATCTGAAATTATTGTTTTTTCTGTCTGACTTCAATTACATGTCATTATCTTTACCTTCCTCACTGTGAATCTCCCGTAGCCCTTAAAGTCAACAGTGGAAAAGAAGAGGTAGGTTGGTAGTTATGGAGGATCAGAAAGAATTCCCTTTCTGGTTAGAATAACCCTTTTGGTTATCTTTTTTGGTTCTTGCAGGCAAAGTGAGGCTGCCAGTGTGGAGATCACGTTTATAACCTTTCTATGAGATACCTCATTGGGCCTGAAAAACCCAATCTACCCATATGTAACGAAGCATTTCTAATTATAGTTTAATACTTCAAAGCAGAAGATTGAAAGGGGCTTCCAAGACAAAGAGAAACAGGTAACTGACATCAAATCCAGGAAAGCCTGCAGAGTCCTCTGTATGCCCCTTCTTAGTTTCCTAGATCGGCTTTTGCAAAGATAACTTCAAAAATAGCACAGTGGCTTGAAAAATAGCTCAGTTTACCCAGCAGTAGGAGCAAATTTCTTAGAAGCAGAAATCCTCACATTCCTTCCCACAGCTAAAATACTTGTGCCAACTGTGACTGCAATTTAATTGTGAAGCAAACTGTATCCATAGCAAAGGAAAACAGTTACAGGTAATCCAGCCCTGTAGGCAAACGGAAATCGAGTGTAATGATGTTGTAGGCCAATTATTTGTTCTGATTTATCTAGCAGAGCATTTCTTTCAGAATGGACTAAGACAGAACTTGTGGAAGATGGATTTTTGTAGCAGCTTATGGAGAAGATAATTTCGGCAAAACCTGGATGTGTCCATTTCCTTTAAAAAGCTATTGTCCTAAGAATCTTCTATAGATACAGACAGTTTCTCCAGCTCTCTTCTGGTTTCAGTCTTTCTAAGAGCCACAATAAAACATCTCTTATAGAACCTGGACTCTTGGTATTCCTCTGGTATTTTGGCTTTTCAACTAGTTGCTCAGGTTTTCCTTAGAGTCATTGAAGATGTGGGTCTTTATTAATGGGGTGACATATAGGCGTCTAATGTCATTTATGAAGCCCTGAGATATATGAGATGTCTGTATGGGGCTGACCTGTATAACATAGGAACCATAAGTACAGCAATGCCTTTGTGGACTTGCAGCTGAAGGCCAGGTGATACAGCCTAGGAAAACTTAAAATGCTCTAGGGCTTGTTTGTGGAGATCCGAGTGGAGCCAGAACCAGTCAATGCAATCAAAAGCCTCTGTAAAGCTGTTCTGCAAACCTTTATGTAGACCTACATTTGACTAAATTTGGCACATTTGACCAGAGTCCATCCACAGGTCCACACAGACGCTTTTGAATGGATTAATACAAATAAGCAATTCACAAATACACATCAACTGCCTGCTTTTCTTACAAAAATCTGCACCAAATTCTGTGGTTTGATTCTTTCCATAAGTGATTTTAGGAGCTGCCATATCCAGTAGGATCTGATTTGCCCCAGTTTTAGGTGTTTATGCATATAACTTAGAGTATAAGCTGCATTATAGTTAATAAAGAGCTAGGGCTTCAGTATAGAAATAATTTATCTCAGTGTCAGTCTCTGGTGCCGTATGGACCAGCTAAGGTATCTGAGATGTCCAAAGGGCCTGGCAAGAGAAACAGATATCCTCCAAGAAACCTGTGTCCT
This sequence comes from Bucorvus abyssinicus, assembly GCA_009769605.1. Lineage (NCBI taxonomy): Eukaryota > Metazoa > Chordata > Aves > Bucerotiformes > Bucorvidae > Bucorvus > Bucorvus abyssinicus. The sequence goes on from CM020025.1 coordinate 40,125,197, forward strand.
TTCAGAATGGCAGGTAAGTCTGAGTGGAATATCCTAAGCAATCTAACACAGCACTAAGTACCTGTTTGAGGGCAAGTGAATTATCCTTCTAGTTGATCCTGTAAGTGATCTCAATTTGTCCTGAGATGGATTATTTTTAGATAGACATATGCTTTTGGTACAATGCATATTTATAGCTATTATCTCTCTGATTTTCCTGCAAAAATCATGATTGTGCATTGAAATACCGGTGTTGAACATCGTCCCCCTTTGAATTCTTGGCTTTTGATTTTGACTTGGTTTGGTGATACTACAATTCAAACAGAATGAACAAGAAAATCATGAAGGTTAAAGCTCTTCACAAGCTCTGCATGTGCTCTGAAAATAATAATCAACCAGACCTCAGCTTTTACATGCCATAGCTATGCAGTACTCACACCTTTGTGTTCATTTTTGCTCCGAGTTGATCATTAGTCATGTTTGACTATGCTCTTATTTATGTTCTATCAACCACAACTGGGGGTCCCACTTTGCTTCTAGGGGCAGACAGTGCTATTTTCTGCCCTTAGGTGTTTTATGTCTAAATACACAGAATAAACAAAAGAGGGCAGAGGAGGAGCATGTGCAAAATGACTCTCCTGCTCCATGGCACAGCTGGGTGGGAAAGTCTCTTTCAGCTGAGTTCTGCTTCAAGAGACAGGTACTTAACAAGACCAAATGTTCCTCACTCTGCTTGTGGTGCATTACAGACCCAGCACCAGAAAGCAGATGTCCAAATCCTCCAGTAATGAAGTTCTGCTTGCTAGGAATCCTACTATTCCTTAGGATTACACCCGATGGGTGATGTCCAATCCTAGTGAAAAAGCAGGTAAAAAAATGCTAATCCTAATAAAAAATTACTAAAACACATGGTGTAAACTTCAATTCTTTCATTGCTTCTAGAGATCAAAGGATATTTTGCTTATGCAGCTGTAAAAGGAACTCTGCTCACATGAGAGTAAATAATGTTGCCTACTGTGAAATAATAAAACTAAGATGTATACAGAGTCATCCTGAAATATTTATGGAAAACATCCTATTAGCTCTCTTGGAAGTCTGATAAATGAATATTTATTTTTAATTTTTAATTATTTAAAATTTTATTCTGTCATTATTATTTTTCCTGATACTGCTAAATAAATAAATGGAAGTAAATGTAAAGAAAAACTACAAGGTACAAATATTTTCAATGTGTAATCATCACATCCTTCCTAAATATTTGTATTAGTTTATAGAACATATATAAGATGAAATATAAGCAAAAATACTTGTTTCATACCGTCATTTTTCTATATGGTGCCCGTTTGTGTATTGTGTATGGTGTCGGGTAAGTTGTCTTACCTCCAAAAGATAAAATTTCAAGAATATTTAACTGGTTTATGTACCTTACTAATCCTGCCACTTTTTAAGCTATGTCAGCATTTCTGTGATAGTCTCTATTTGCCCGGGGTTTACAAGACAGATGTAAAAATTTGTTTCATGCTTAAAGTGTATTTTATCATTTAATCAGATAGCCATGTTATGTACTTAAAGGTTACTACATGCTTTATACCATATATAAAATACAATATAAATTGAATATAAAATAAAATATTTATTCTTAAGTGTAGGTCTTTAAAAGATCTATTAGAATCAAAGAGTGCACACTTATAAACAGAAATTTGTGGTAAATATTTAAACTAGATATATAAACTGGATATTTAAACCAGATCCAAAACTTCAATTTTTAATAGAATTTTGGCCTGCAGTTTATGCATTGTAAACTAGATACACAAACGAACTGCAATGTAGTCTAAGAATAGAGGTGTGTGTGAATGTGGTGGTGTGTGAAGATATGAAATCCTATTCCCAGGCAAAGGAGTGTAAATAATGTCATGTTCTACTAATTTACTCCCACTGCAAGTCACAAGGGTGTGCCTGGGTTTGGCCAAGTATTTTTCATGCCCAAAAGAGAAAAAGATATTGAAACTACCATCTAGGGACTGGATTTTTTGTTCTCTTCACATTCAGAATCCACATTGTATCTCCGCTTTGAGTGTGTGAAGAATGCAAGATTTCTGTCCTAAAAGCAGAAATTAGATTTGCTTAGGAAGAGCTTTATTCCAGCATCATAGTAAGCAGATGGAACTTGATATATGGAAGTGATTTTTAGAAGAAAAGTCAGATGAGGTAAATATCAGGAAAGAACAGAAGGACTGATTTGATTCACCAAGATAACTTGCTATCGTAAGTTAGCAGGAGGATCCAAAGGTGTTTGAATAGCTGAGAGGAGAATAATGACCTATAAGAATTGATGGGATAGTCTTTCTTACATACAGACACCATTACTGCAAAAAAGGGGTGGGCATGGAGGAAGAGTAACAGCAGATATGACAAAAGGATTTTTCTGTGTGTAACAGACACAATTCAGCCAGTCAACCATATCATCATATGTTCCAGTTCTTTCTGTAATATAATTCAAAGGGAATTATTAAAGGGAAATCAGTCCTTCAGTAACAGTAGGCAAAGGGAAATAATAATAAAAAAAAAATCTACACTTTTATTTACTGTCCCAAGGAAAAAATGCCCCAAATCAAACATTCCAAGAAAGATATCCCATGAAGTTTTCCTTCTCTGATTCTTTGTCGGCTGCAGTGCCCAGCTTTACCCAAGCAAATTCAACAGATTAATTATCAGGAAGACAAGAAAGTTACAATTCCCCCCAGTGCTAGCCTTCATATTCGTTTGCAGTCAGCGGTAACCTCATACAGTTCTGTATGGAGAATACAACCCTGTAATCTAAAATATAAAACTCCCAATAAAGAGTACTGTTGAGTTTGTTGCTTATGTTCTTCAATAAAGAGATACCTAGGAAAATCCTAAGACATGGCAGGGTGAAAGACTGCTATGGCATTTATTCCGTGTTATCCCTTAGAATTGTGCTTCCACATTTGCAAAGTGACTGTGATCATTTAATTAAGTAAAATACTACTCAGCATTTTTTAATGAAATAAATAAATAAATTTAAAGAATGCCATTGGGTTTTATAGTATTTCAGAATTTCAATGCATCCAGTCCTTTATTTTTTTTTGCCCTGTCTGGAAGAATCCAAATAAAGCTGGATTGCAAATAGTGGTTTAGAACCTAATGCTGGTGTATTTTTATTCCAGCAAGCTACAAATGTCAACATAGGGTATTCTAGAACAAGACTTGTCAATGGAGAGACAGTCCACAAAATCATTAATACTATTACATTGACAAGATTTTGTCCCTGGAGTTGCAGGAGAATGCTTTGCAGGAGGCTTGCATTGAAAGGACTCCCTCTAAATAGAAAGAACAAAAAGAACAACAGCTACATCTTACGCCTGATCGACAAAAAGCATCCAAAAATTCACCTCAGGTCTCAGCTTCCCAGTGATTAGCTTTTCAAATACCCAGTTGCTCTTCACGGGTCTGCATTTGTCCCTTTTTATCACCACTGCATTGCCCCCAAGCCTATTAGAGTGACAAAAGAAAAGTTCCAGCTGTCTTGTCTAACTGGGATATTCTGAATAGCATGGTATTTGTCAAAGCATGTAAGTTCCATAAGGATCTGTGTGTATTTTAAACTGTCATGCTGCGTTCACTCCCAGGGAAGTGCTCTGCTAGCTGTACCATCCCTTTCTTAATCCAGGTAGCTCCCAGGGATTAGGACCTGCTTTCATACTAGTTTGTTTTGGCAAAATGCTAAATAAATACCATTCAAAATATTGAGGTTTAGGAGGCTATTTTGTTTAAGTTTTGTTTGTATGTTACAGATACATCACAACAGTGAGTAAAACACAACACCGAGTATTTTCCAGGAGGAAGGAAGGTGGAGGGAAGTAATTTCTTGCTAACTGATATAAAAGAAAAAGTGGGTTTGCAACCTGTGTTTGGACAATATGAGTGAAATGTACTCATTTATCTTTGAGCAAGCGATAGTGCCAGTGTAATTTTGAATCTGTCACTTATATTCTGTTCTGATTGGCATTTTTTGAGCTGCTGTTGTGTAAGCTTTCCTACTGACAGTTTGTCACAGGAAAAAGTGAAGAACAGAGACTCCCACTAAGCCTGAAAGTGTCTGATCTGGAAATTGAATATGTTTGTGCACTAGATGAGAAAATGACATGGATGGTCCAGGAATATTACCTCTGACTTTTTAATACAGACCTTTTTAGAAGCTATGTATTTCTGCTACTGTGAAAAATTCAGTGAATTACAAATATAGTTTTTCCAAGCTTTTTTTTTCCTTCTTGAAGTCCATTTCTATAAAACACAAGCAGTAGGACTTCAGTCAGATCCTTGGGTGCTAAAAATTGTCAAAGATCTGTTGAATTCAGTGGTATTATGCTGATTTATCTCATCAGAAATCCTGCCCAATTCATCATTTGACTCTCTTTCCAGAAGCCTCTCTCTCCAGAAGTCATATGATGTAGGCTTCAAGACTTTCTACAAGCTCTGTCAGGATTCGTATGGCATAGAATGGTGTAACTATTTTTTAAAGGTGTTGGAGTTTACAACTTGAAAATATGGAAGACCATGCTCCCTCTGAATTGCATGGAGAAATATGTACAGTTTTAAAAATCAGTGATTTCCTGAAAGCAATGCCACAGGACATGTCTTTGACAAATGTTAGCTGTGAAGTTACAGGGGTGGTAAAACCTGCAAACAGTGCCAAACAAGAAAGTTTCCCTATTCCTTAGTACTTGGTGGTGTAGTTCCCGCTCCATTTTTTTTTTTTTTTTTTTTGCATTCTGTACTGAGACAACCTCCAGACCTTTTCTGATAGTTTGTGAAAAAAGTAGGAAATTCCAACTGAAAAGAGTACCTGTGGATGTCAGAGAAGATGTACCACAGGTATGGAAGTTGAAGTTGTGAAACCATTTCTGAAATCTTCTCAAATAACTTCAGTGGTTCGTCCTGGAACTCTGCAGTGTATCAAAACCAGCCTTTCACTTGAATGAAAGGACCTCAGGAGGTCATTTAGCAAAAACCTCTGCTCAAAGGAAGATCAACTCAGCTGTGTCCAGTCCAGTCAGTTTTGAGTATCACCAAAGGTGGAGGTGCCAGAGCCTCTCAGGGTAACCTGTTCTCAGAATGAAAAAATTCTTCTTCTGTTTAAATGGAATTTCCTGTATTTCAGTTTGTGCCTGTTGCCTCTAGTGCTGTTACTGGGCACCACTAAGAAAAGCCTGGCTCTGCCTTGTTCACTGCCCCAACCAGCACCCACCACCAAGATCACCCTGAAGCCTTCTCCTCTTCAGGTTGAGCAGTTCCAGCTCTCTCAGCCTTTCCTCATAGTCCCCTAAACTTCATAGCGGCCATTTGTTCGCCAATCAGGAGCCCAGAACTGGATGCAGTACTTCAGGTATGGCCTTATAAGTGCTGAATAAAGGGGAAGGCTCACCTACCTCAACTTGCTGGGAACTCTCCAATGCAACCCAGAAGGCTGTTGGCCTTCTTTATCATGAGGACAGGTTGCTGGCTTATGGCCAACTTGTTGTCCACCAGGATGCCCAGATCCTTTTCTGCAAAGCTGCTTTCCAGGTGGTTAGCCCCCAACTGGCGCTGTGCCGGGGGTTATTCCTTCTCAGATGCAGGGCTTTGCATTTCCCATTGATTAACTTCATGAAATTCCCGTTGACCCATTCCTCCAGCCTGTCAATGCATGGCACCACAACTTTCTGGTGCATCAGCCACTTCTCCCAGTTTTGTATAGTCTGCAAGTTTGCAATGTCCTGTTCATTAACGAACGTGCTAGTTTCGAACTATTGGCCCCAGTGTTGTTGTTGGGGTATGCCATTGGCAACCGGCTTCCAGATGGACTTCATACCACTGATCACAACTTTTTGAGCCCAGCAGTTCAGCCAGTTTTCTGTAAACATCACTGTCCACTTCTCTAATTTCTGCTTCATCAGGTTTAAAAGAAGATGTTATGGAAGACATCCTCCTTTTGGGAGAGAAGACCTCCAGTTTTGAAAGGTGCCAACATAGATTACACCATGATTATCTGTCATCACTGTAATTGTATTTCTATGAAAACTAGAGTGGTAAGCTTACCTATTTTTCTACCCAACCTTCTCTGTGCTACTCAATCAATGAAAGCAAAGCATAATACTTAAAGGAAACATATTAATGCCTATTTTTAAAATCTGTGCAGTATGTGGCAGGCCAGAAATAGCATTGAAAGCTTTAAGATGATTTCCCAAGTCAGGAATGCTGCTTGTCAAGTGACAAATATATTCATATCCCAGTATTAAGGAACTTCACTTTGAACAAGAGTAACAGTATGAAACCAAGTTTAATAAAAAATTTCCTTTTTATCATTTCTCATCGTGACCTGGCAGCATGGCCACTTAAAACCAATCTCATGCACCCTTTCTCTAAACACAAACCAGTTTCAGAAGAGGTCATTTTCTCTTCTTAACGGAAGCCTGGAAAAAATGTGGAAAGCAAGAGCAGCGGTACATAAAGGAAACTATGCCTTAGAATGCCAAGGATGATTGTAAGATCTCTTGTAATTAGCTTTCTAAGCAACTCTGAATTGTGCCCTTATAATGTGATCATATTACTCTGTTCATTAAAAAAGAAGCCTATGTAAGCCCATAACCATGATGCACCACTGTCCTAACAGGACATTACTCAGCATTGCAAAGTATCAAAAGCTTACTGCTGGCATTTGTAGAAATGTGCACACATTTTTAGACTACACTATAAATAGTTCAGACAAAAAGTAGAAGCCTACATGATAGCTGAAATTTACACCATCCCAGGATTGGGCTCTTCGGTGGGTTTTTTAATTAATATTTTTAAGTACTTTGTTTTTATACTACAATGTAATAGATATCACCACATGATTTTTAAGTATTCCAGAGTAAAACTTTTGCAGTATGAGAATAATTAAGAAAATACTTTAATTTTGGTAGTGCATTTGCCACCTCAGTAAGTTCAGTCTGGACCCAGTACATTACTTGCACCCAGTGTTTCTTCTTCCCTGTTTGGGGTTTTTTGGGTTTTTTTTTTTTTTTTGGTAATTGATACTGATGTCAATCTGCCTGTCCACCTGCTATGTTTGTTGAGAAGGAAAAGGAGTCATTATAACAACTCACCCATCTCCATAGAAATAGACATTGTCCGCATCTGGCTACTTATGAAATTTCATGATGCATTTGTTTGTCAAATTGCAGTGCTTCCATGTCTCCAAAACAATAGTTTTGCTGCTACTGATCGGAGATACTGTGGGGCTTAGTGTCATGAAGTGAAAGCGGAACACAGCTAACTTCTAAGGTACTCAAGATGCACTTCCAAGCATTCAGACATCCTTCCAAGTGCCCTAAATTTACTGGATGATGTCATTCAGGATTGCACTGAAGGCAAAAGAAAAATGTAAGATAAAAAGCCACTTGAAATAGTGGTTATTAACATGGAAATATGCTCTTGTAACATGAAGTGCTTTCAACCCTGTTTAATATGAAAGTAATCCTAGAGCAGTAATACAACAAATGAAAGAAGTGCATTGCAAAATAAACTCTTAAACAATGAGTTACAAGTTGCAAAAACGAGCAACAGCCAGGACGGAACTTTTGCTAATTCCAGTTCTTGAGAAGAATACTGGAAGTATGAAATTGCAATTACTTATTCATTGATCAAGGAGCTGGAATTCAAAAAATTAAAATACAATTTTACATTTGTTTTTAAAAGTCATATTTAGACATATATTTTGCTATGATAAAAACAGGACTTCAAAGAAGAATTTCTGACTTACGGGCTAGTGAGGTAAATTTCAGGATTCAATTAACTTCATTTAAATTTATCAAATGTAAGTTAATTTCCTGAGGTTCTGCTATCAGAAATGAAAGAAGACAGCTACACACTTGCCGTAGATGACTCTTTGTCCGCTGAGGATGTGGCTAAACAGCAGATACCTAGCATCAGGTGAGCTGAATTCTTATGTATCTTGTTGCTCACCAGTATTATACAGTGAGCTTTCTGCAGCTTTCTTCTTGGCTGTTTCTTATTTATTTTGTTTGTTGTTTGGTCAGTCTGTTTGTCGGACAGTAGTCATCCTCTCTCGCTGACAACCCTGATGAGAAAAGGGTAACCCCTTTGAAGTTACCTAAAGTGAAAGGTAATCTTCTCCCAACATGACAAAAGATCTCTGCATCACAAAAATCCTTTAATGAGAATTAGACAAATTACTGAATTGACCTAAACCTTTTCAGTGAAGTCAAATTAATTATTTATTATAAGTTCAAAATTATAGATGAAAGATACCTAAAAACAATCTGAAGATGTTGATTCAATTAGTTGTCGCAATCAAGCTGCAATGTAATTCTAGTGATTGCATTCTCATCCAAATTATAATTTTAGTTTATAAATTCTTCTCCCATTATCACTTCTTTATTTTATTCTGATGGACTGCGGTGAGCAGCAGCTGCTAATCATCCAGCATTTAGAAAATAATCCATTTAGCTACTCGAAGAAAGGATCAACTATATTATCACATCTTGTCTGATCTTTTCTTAAAGATGTCCAGTGACAGACACTTGTAAGTATACTTATCTCATTATATGAAGATGATTTTGGCCAGTCTTCCTGTAAATAGATATTGTAAGTTCTGACTCTGGGAATCCATGTTGTGATGTTGTCCGACGTTCCTCTTTATGATCTTTGATGATGTTTTATGTTTACTGATACTTCCAAAAATCTTTCAAAAAATTTTGTTCAAGGAATTGACAACAATTTCTGATCTAAGTTCTTTTCTCAAAAAATTGAAATGTGCCCTTTATTAGTAATTGCTTTATCATTAATGAGTAGCATAAAATCCAGGGTTCATTTATTTAAAATGTGTTCCTACTCCTGTTTGAAAATCTCATTTTTAAAAGCCAGAGGTGGAACATTTCTACGGTCTTTCAATCCCCTTGAGGTCCTTTGTTCTCTCTATAGTACATTGACAAGGGAACTCTATGCCAAGTAAATCTAATTTTCTCTCCTCAAATGTTCCTGTAAATGGTTATAATATTCCTTTCACGTCTTTTTAATTGATTTAGCTCCAAAAAGATCAGTTGAAGACTGTGTGGGGCTCTATTGCATTATCGGTTTCTCCCTGAAGAAAGAAAGAAACGCAGCCTGTTCTTTCTGTTAATACTTTTTCAAGCTTTTTTGTTTATCCCTACCTTTCTTTCTGACTATTTTCATTACTAACCTATAGCATTGTGTTTGTGGTGATGCTAGCAGCATATCACTGCAGAGAAAAAATATTTGAAGCATCCTGAAATATCTTAGTAGCAAGAAAGCTACTTAGTAGCAAAAAATGCAGCTTTTCAGTGCATAGTATCATTCAAAAAATTCTTCTCATGTCCATTATTCTCATGTCCAAAAGAAGGACTATGTCATAAAGAAAGGAAAAAGGACACTTTCCATCATAAACAATGTGCATTTAAAGTTCATGGCAAGCCTGCTTCAGAATGAGATAAAGCCAAAAGGAAAAAGACGGATGAAAATGACATTTATATTACATGGTTAGCATATCCTAGCATTGATAATCTATCAATTAGAGCTGGGATGGAGGTGGGGAGAGGGAAGGATTGTTGCAACTGATTTTTTGTTTAATATTTGTGGGAATTGCGTTCTTGATTTTTTAATTTCCAGGAGTTTTGTTCATCCTTATCTCAAGCCACAGATTCTGTGATTTTCAGCAGCAGACCCAGGACATCTGTGATAACATTCCTGCCTTTCTATTAGTGCAAATGTCACTATTTCTTATTACTCTGAAAGAGAGAAAAACTGTCTGTCAATGTGATTTCATCTCCAGCTCCTCCAGCTCCAGTAAACATTGGCTTCTTTCCAGGTGGTGCCATGGCTCAGGAAAATTTTTCAGTATTAAACCCCATGTTTTCTAGAAAGGAATGTATTCTAAAATCTCTTCCTGGATTTGGTGGAAATATCCAACAAAGGTAAATTTCCCTAGTCTCTGTAGCGTCTTGGTGAAACAGATTCACCTCTGGTGTGACCAGCAGCTGCTTCCCTGAGCAGCTGCCTGGAACTTGCAGTGCGTTTCCAGCTGCGTACCTCTCTCCTGGGGCTGGACTCCCCTGGGTGTCCCAGTGCCCAGCCTCTATGTAGATCTGCCAGAAATCCAAGCATCATCCTATGATATCTGCTTTAGACCAACATAAATCTTACTGAATGAAACATTTCAAGCTTAGCCAGCTAGCATTTAAAAAAACAAAACAAAAAGAAGCACTTGACCAATGACTTCGGCAGGATCTCTGAGGGCAAATACGGAAACTAAAACAAACTTCACCTTTTTATTGATTTTGAATTCATGAGATTGTTTGTACGCAAGTTGAAGAAAGGACTCTAATCTTTCCCAAGAGAGTGGAAAGCTTGAAGTCTAGCATACTACAAAACATGCAAAAATACACTTATTATTTTCAAGGATAGAACCTCTACTGTCACAACAATGTCAGGAAAAAAACCTTGGAGATTTTAATAAGAATGGAGGAAGTCAGCCTGAGGAAGTCACAGATCTCCACATATGAAAGAAAATGTATAAGATAACCTCAACATTTCAAAAAGGTCATATGCCTGAAAGGTCTCCAATCCTCTGACCTTGGTGTCAGCCAGTTCTCTTGAATTACTTATTTTTTAATTGCACCAGATATGTGCCTATTGCTACAGCCCAGGTAATGTGGATGCAACAGTTTTCTTCTGAGCTTTCTTTCATTAGAGAAATCAAGTTTAAACAAAAGTAACCTGAAATATAGTTTTGTTTTCTTAATTTTATGCAATTAAGAAGTCATAATATTATAAGTCTAGAATAATCTCTGACATACAGAAAAGGGGAATTCATTTACACCTGCCTTCTTTCAAGTCATTTGTATAAATATTGTGATAAAACAAGTTGATACCAGACAACGAATAGATACTTTCTAATTCTTTAAGATAATTAATTAAAAGATCATAATCCCTAAATCCATTTTACAAACACACACAAATAAACAGAACTAATTGAGAAATTTCTCATAAGGTAATAAATCAGCCGAAAACGGGATGACCAGTAGCTTGGTGGCTGTGGTTGTCTGGACAAAACCGCTTCCTTTAATCTGTTTCCCTTATATTTATTGTGGTGACAGCTAGTATTGACTGTCAACTGCCTTAGCACAACGTAGACCTAAAATGCTGCTGAACTGAAGAAGGTACCAAAATTGCTTTATAACTTTTACCCAGTAAAAACTCTCTGGAGTAGATTTCAGAAAATTCTTTAGGAGGGAAAAAAAGAAAAAGAATAAAAGTCCCAGAAGTACTATGACTCCCAGCCTACAAAAGGAGGGTTAGCAACATCTGAAATAAGGTAGAATTAAAAATGTAGGAAAAAAAGGCAGCTCAAACTGATAACATAGATATATGAAAAGGAATAAAGACATCAGTCTTTTTAGAAGAACAGACTTATTCATGCTTTGGCCATGCTTATTATGGGCAGATTCTGCTACAGTTACACACCCTGAGTAGGTCTGCTTTGATTCTACGATGATATAAATATCCATACTTAAAATGTACTTATTGTGAGTAGTTTCTCTGAATTTAGTAGGACTACCTATAGTACAGAGCTCAGTACATACTGGTGTCTTGGCAGGTCTGGGGTTTCCTAGTGTAAACAGCTGTTTGGATTTCAGTAAAGCCAAACTTGGAATAAAGATCAATTGAGTAAAAGCAGAAAAAAAAAAATCTCTAAATATGGAATTCAGCCCTAAGGGTATATATTCTGTTTTACTATGTAAGTACAAGCTTGCAAGATAATGTGTGCCAATAGATTATCCAGCCTTATGGCGCTCCAGACAGAAGAAATCTGAAGTTCTAGCAGTCAAGCTGAACCTGCAGACTCCTTGGGACATCACTGCTGTAACTGAATGGGACTTGGCACAACATTTGCTTCCCATAGAATGTCTTGATGTGGTGGAAATGGTACAGACAGGAGTAAGCCACATTTATGAGAAGCCAACAGAGTGTTTATGAGGTTCTATTACTCTCCAGACTCTTCACCGTAAGGACTATTGTCCTTCCAAGATGCTTGTGTTGAAATGCAGTATTTTCCTCAGGGCATCCATTATGCAGGGTGGCAATCTAATTAGTCTCAGCAGTCCAGCAGTGTCAGAGGCAGACCTGCTTTCTCCTTTATTAGCTCTTTCCTCTGATATCAATGAGTTTATATGTTGCAGCTCATAGCTACGAAGTCAAGACTTAAAATTTAGCCACGAATAAATAAGGAACACAGCAAATACAACAGGGATCTAAGAGTCATTCCTAGATGTCCTTTATTTCTACCAAGGCCAGTGAGGGCTCTGCCAGAAATTGGGGAGGAACAAACCAGTTACCTCTTTCTTATAGCCATTGCTAGGAGGTGGGTAAGAGTCTGCTACTTTTTATCCTTTGTACTTTAATGAATCATTCAGTAATGACTCACACAATTCCAGAAATTCAAGTTGATGACTTCCTAATTCAGAAAAGTAATTCTTTTACAGATTTAGAGTTTTCCACTGTGTCTATCACTGGTGAAGTGTAAAGTTCAATGCTTTCTGCAGCCTGGCCATGGTGTTAGAAATTAATATTTTCTTTAGACTGTCTTCAAATTGCAGCACAATCAAGGTTCCTGCTATATAATGCATGCTTGGCCTTTTCTCTGAGGTATTCTGAGTTACTCTTCTTCTACCAGATAATTTCCACTAAATGACATGAGATGAAGCCTAAATCTATTCCCAAATGCGTGCACTTAAGTTGGTCTTTTTTTCTTTTTCAAAAGCATCTCAACTCACAGCTCCCGATCCTTTGAAGAAGACCAAAGGTATGTTGTATCCCAGTGGTGTTGTGAGGAAAAAGAGTTTGTCTAGCCTTGTTTCTAGTAAAATGAATACTTTAATGCTGCTAGGATTTTGGAGCATTATTAGTGAAACAGGTTAGAGCATCTGGATCCTCAGAGTTCTGAACAGAAGAAAAGGAGGAAAAGTAGCCCTTGCCCTAGAGGCACTATAGACTTAAACAATATTATGTATGGTCATTCCACCAGATTTGTTACTTTTGGAATGCAAATCCAAGACTACTATAGAATGTGGAGGACCTCATTCATCATTTGCTTTAGACAGATGATACTTTTTCATAATTCTGATCATGTCTAGTGTGTTCTGTGTAGGAAAGAAGACACAGCTCATCAGAGTGTGAACTTAGGGCAGGGCTTAGAAAAAAATAAATCTCTTTTTTTGGATCTGGGGCTTAATATTTAACTTTCTTTAATATTTGATTGGTTAAATCCCTTTCCCAGTCTTTTGAAATTCAGAAATGTGCAGTATACTAACTAGCTTGACATTTTCCATGTGTAATTAAACGCTCCTTTGATACATGTAAAGAAAATGTCATAACTGTACTTAGGATTATAGGTTAACAGCCTGTACAATTTAATTTAAAAAAATGAAGGTGTATGACTTTGTTTAAAAAATTACTCCCAGGTTGTAAACTTTATATATACCAACTTTCATGCCCAGGTGATTTTTTTTAGAAAGTCTAGTTAAAAGTCCTTCAGAAACATTGTTTAAAAGTGAACTCTTTTCAGAGCTTCGAAGTTCTGATTTGACTTGCAAGTACAGCTGTAGCGAAGAGTATCTGTTGTGCATTGTATTAACCAGGATTTTGTCTTTGCAGCTGCTTGTATGTTCAAATATACACACTTGTTATTATTTTCATGTAAGGTCTTATCACTTCCCAGGACATCTTTTGGAAATAAACTAGCTCTTCTGAAGTAACATTGCTAGATTTTCTGCTTATTAAATTGAAAGTAAAGTCTTCCTTCAAACCTACCATTCATCTTACATTTCTAAGTGAAATTGGGCATTAGACATTTTATTCTGCTTCAGTTAATTAGCCCAAATTTTCTATAACCCTCATAAAAGCTTAAAAATGAAGCAATGAGGACATGAAAAATACAGATATAGGTGAATGAAGGGCTAAATCCAGAGCATGTCACTTCTGTTCTGCATTTTTGTGCAGGTAAGGAGACATAGCAGCCTAACCAAACTCTGGAAGGTCTTAGCGAGTACAATACAGAGACATGACACTTCCTCAAGATTAGAAGAAAGTTTATGTTTGAACTGCAGCAACACAGGGTCTCAGAGGTAAGAACAGAGAATTCGTTAGATATTCTATCCTGAGCTAGGTGTTAAATCCCATCTACCTTTGCACGTTTGTTTCTCAGTTACTCAGTCCCTGCCATTGACACATACCTGGAAAGCAAAAACCGAGGAGTTGCAAGCTCTAAAAAAGGCTCTCATTGACCACTCTCACACTGTTGGACAGCGTAACTCACAAAGGGCAATGATGATAGTTACAACCAAGATAGATAGTTGTTTGACCCAAACATCTGTCTGGAAACCAAGAGCTGTGTTCCTCCATTTTCTCACATCACAACAACCTCTGGTCACCTGTGTGTTTTTAGTGCACATGAGGAACAAGCAAAGGAGAAAATGGAATGACTTAAGGAAAATATCTATTTAAAACTAAACCAAACCAAATCAAACCAAACCAAACCAAGCCAAACTAAATGAAAACCAAAACTATTTCTAAATAATGACGTAGCCAAGGTCCATACTGCAACATATACAAATAAATAGCTTTTGAACAAGCAGACCAGTTTAATATGGAACCACTGGAAAATAAATCACTGTGATGAACTGTGCTTCCTCTAGAGTTTGTAACAGGAATACCTCTCTCCCTGATAATACTTGATATTCAGAAAATACAGCCAGCTAAAAGCATCTGCTGCTGTAATTGACAGGTACTGCTAAATTTGGAAGTCTTGCTCCTAACAAGTTTACATTTGTTTAACGCACAGCTGGATCATGTCAAGAAGCAACCCATCAACTGACAAGTTCTGTCTTGTTGCAATGCATTCTGTGCTTTGTCATGATTTAACATAATAGAAAGTAATTTGATGATAATGCATTTTATTGTATCATGGCATGACAGATCGCTGTGGCAGGTTGAAAAAAACCTGCCCGAAGGCTTTTGGTGTAAACTGATTAATTGAATTATTCCCTTCCATGTTACGGTTTGCCCATCTTATGGGATGAGAAAGTTTTCTCGAGAGGGCACTGCCCCTTTAAGAAGCTGCGGGCTCGGGCGGCCGGGGGGCTACTCAGGACTTCCTGGCTGCCTTCCGGAGGGCTTCGGGGCCATTCGGCTACTCGAGACTTCCGGGGGCTACGTTCGGGACTTGCAGGGCTGCTTCTCCGGACTGCTTCGGGGGGCATTCGCAGCTCGTTCGCGGCTTCTCAGTTTCTCCGGACACTCTCCGCTCTGCGGGAGTCACTGCAGGACTTCAGCTTCGTTCCGGGAAAGAGGCTTCTCCAAAACCCTGCAGCTCAGCTCCGGGGACCTTGCAGGCTGCCGGAGTGGACCGTGCACCGGGGAAGCCCCCGCCACGCCGCCTGGGACAAACTGCTCGCCTGGAGGTTTTTCTGCTGCTTTGATATTTTTTCTGCCTGCCAGCGACACGGTTTCCTGCTTCTCTGCTCCTAGTCACTGCACAACGAGAAAGCGGTAGGGACAGCGTTTCCTGCATATTACAGCCCGGCGTTCATAACAGCCGCGGTTTCTTTGTTCGCTCCACGGAAGCGCACACGTGGCCGGTGCCATTTTTCTGGACTGCACGTGGTACCGTCCCCCTTTGTCTTTGTTCTTGTGTTTAAAACCCTCACCTTTCCATCCTGCACAGATTCTCAGATTTTGTATTGGTTTTTTCCTGCATGTTATATATATTGTTCTAGTTTTAATAAAGTTTTGTTTCAGTTTTCCAAACGTTCAGAGGTCTCACAAATCTTTTATTTTTTTTCCTTCCGTATCTCTGCTTTTGAACCCTTTTCTCTCCCGGAGGAGAGGGGTTCGGGGATAGGGAAGGACTCGTCCCCGTGCTCGGCTTGCCTCAGCCGACCGGCGACATAATTGGCGTCCCTGGGTGGGCACTTCTGAATAATTTAATAATTCATATTTTTATTAAAGTTTGGAAACTGAAACAAACGAGGTTTTTCCAGGATGGTGCTAAGCGAGCTTTTGTTTGAAGCTCTTAAGCAGTACGGTTTAAAAATGCTCTATGATCTGGTGCCTGGCACACCAACTGTGATGTCAAATTACCTGTTTCTAATTGGTACTGGTTTATGGTTTGCTGGTCTGGGGCACTTAGCAAAGAAGGTGTTCACCCTGGCCTGTGTAATTTCGGTGTTTTGGTCTGTACTCAGTCAGTTTATAATGCTCCCAGTATATTTTGCACAGTACATGATAGTGGCTGCTTATGATTCGTCTAGCAAATGGATGATGGGAAATAACACTTCTCCATTTGGTACTGGATCAATGGCAATTGAAACTGGATATTCGGCAAATGGTATTATTTTCCTGTATTTGATAACTTTGTTATCAGTTATCTGTAACATGGTCCAGGGGTGGATAATTATCAAGAATAAGTATCACATGGGCACTACAGCCACCAAATCTGCTGCTGCCTCTCCACCCAAACAAGCACAGGTTGCCCCTGTGAAAAAGAAAAATAAGCCCTCTGGTGCTAAACACCAGAAAAAGACTAATTATGCAACAGATAGCTCTGATGACGATGCAGGACCAAGCACCTCCCAAAAGCGTCCAGGAAAGCCTTCAGGGAATACTGCCTCAGCGACTCCAACAGCACAGCCCTCCCAAGGATCCTCATCACGGGATGAGTCATCAGATCAAGAGGTAAACACCCAGCCTCAGTCCAGGAAGGACCTGAGAAGCATTAGAAAGGAATTTAGCAGGCATGATGGTGAGTCACTAATGGTATGGTTGCTTCGCTGCTGGGACAATGGGGCTGATAACATTGATTTAACTAGCAAAGAGGCCAGACAGTTAGGAAATGTGGCCCGGGAAGGTGCTATTGATAGGGCAATGGGCAAAAAGGCAAAACAGTGCAGTCTCTGGAAACGGCTTCTGACTGCTGTGAAGAGCAGATACCCTTTCAGAGATGACATTGAATGCCGCCCTACTAAATGGACTGTCCTGAGCAAAGGTACTAACTACCTGAGAGAGCTGGCTATGAAAGAGGTCATCTATGGTGACTGGAATGTTAATGTCAACCCGGACCAGGTGCACAGTAACGAGCCTTTGCTGCGCAAATTTGTGCAGAGTGCACCCCAGTCATATGCCCATACATTGGCCACAATGCTGTGGGAAAGAGAGGGTGAAAATCGGCCACTCACCATAGAACAGGTGTCTAACAGGATTCGCCAGTATGAGGACAGTCTTTCCCATACCTCTGCCTTCATTGCAGCAGTGGAGAAAGTGACAGACAAAATGACAGAGAAAATATTGGACTCTATTAATAGGTTAGAGCAAAGAACCGTTTCCTCTCCTGTGTATACCCATGTGTCAGCTGTTAGGAGAAATCGTCCTCCCAGAGCAAGGCGCAACAGACAGGACAGGCCACGATGTGACCGCCAGTGCTGCTCGAGAGGTCGTGAAGACACGAGGAGATGGGAACAACGACCTGCTGCTAACCACGGGGTACCAGCACGTGAGCTGCAGAGCAGACCACACCAACATGACGACTGCAATCGAAGAGTTGTCGCTCCAGTCTTTGGTGAACAGTGCTGCAGCCCAAGGAGCAACTCCTATGAACAAGGTACCACAAGCCGGATAGACCCTTCCACTGACTGTGGACCACACCCTAGGCATTAGAGGGGCCCTGCCTCTAGTCAGGTGGAGGAAAGGGATAACAGAGTATACTGGACTGTGTGGATTCGATGGCCTGGCACATTAGAACCACAGAGGTACAAGGCCCTGGTAGATACAGGCGCCCAGTGTACCTTGCTACCATCGGATCATCAAGGAACTGAGACTATCATGATCTCGGGTGTGACAGGAGGATCACAAGAGCTTACCTTAGTAGAAGCTGAGGTCAGCCTCACTGGGCATAACTGGGAAACTCACCGAATTGTGACTGGCCCAGATGCTCCATGCATTTTAGGCATAGACTTCCTCCGGAAAGGGTATTTTAAGGACCCGAAAGGTTATAAATGGGCCTTTGGGATAGCAACCGTGGGAGCCGATGGCATTATCCGGTTGTCCACATCGGTCGAACTTTCGGATGACCCTTTTGTTGTTAGCAGAATGAAGGTGGAAGATCAAAAGTTGCCTACTGCATCCTCTACAGTTCACCGCCGGCAATACCGTACCAACCGAGACTCTCTGCGCCCCTTAGAGAAAATGATTCGAGAGTTGGAGAGACGAGATGTCATCAGCAGAGCTCGCTCACCTTTCAACAGTCCCATATGGCCTGTGCAGAAGACCAACGGGGAATGGAGACTGACAGTGGACTATCGTGGGCTGAACGAAGTGACACCACCGATGAGTGCTGCTCTTCCTGATATCTTGGAGCTTCAGTACGAACTGGAGTCCAAGGCAGCCAAGTGGTATGCCACGATAGACATTGCTAACGCTTTCTTTTCCATTCCCATAGCACCAGAGTGTAGGCCACAGTTTGCCTTCACCTGGAGGGGTATCCAGTATACCTGGAATCGATTGCCCCAGGGGTGGAAGCACAGCCCGACCATCTGCCATGGACTGATCCAGGCTACCCTGGAGAAAGGTGGTGCTCCTGAACATCTTCAGTACATCGATGACATCATTGTATGGGGTGATACCGCAGAAGAAGTCTATGAGAAAGGTAGGAAGATAATCCGCATTTTGGTGGATGCTGGTTTCTCCATTAAGAGAAGTAAGGTCAAAGGACCTTCCCGAGAGATTCAGTTCCTGGGGGTTAAGTGGCAGGATGGACGCCGCCACATCCCCACAGATGTGATCAACAAGATCACAGCTATGTCTCCGCCTACCAACAAGAAAGAGACCCAGTCTTTCTTGGGAGTCATAGGCTTCTGGAGAATGCACATTCCTGGGTATAGTCAGATTGTTAAACCTCTCTATACTGTTACCAGGAAGAAGAATGATTTCATATGGGGCTCTGACCAACAACATGCCTTTGACTTAATCAAAAGGGAAATAGCACATGCTATGGCCCTGGGACCTGTGCGAACAGGACCAGAGATTAAGAACATTCTGTACACTTCAGCTGGGGACTGTGGTCCTACCTGGAGCCTTTGGCAGAAGGCACCAGGAGAAACCCGTGGTCGTCCCCTAGGATTTTGGAGTCGTGGATATAAAGGCTCAGAGGCCAATTATACTCCCACTGAGCAGGAGATATTGGCTGCCTATGAGGGAGTCCGAGCTGCCTCAGAAGTAATTGGCACTGAAGCACAGCTCCTCCTAGTCCCCCGACTGCCAGTCCTAGGCTGGATGTTCAAAGGGAAGATAGCATCTACCCACCATGTCACAGATGCTACCTGGAGTAAGTGGACTGCCCTGATTGTACAGAGAGCTAGAATAGGTAACTCTGGTCGCCCAGGAATTGTGGAAGCTATTACAGACTGGCCTGCAGGAAAAGATTTTGGGATGCCACCGAACGAGATAGTCACTCGTCCTGATGAAGCACCCCCATATAAAGACCTCTCAGATCAGGAGAAGAAATATGCTCTCTTCACCGATGGATCCTGCCGCCTCATAGGAAACCAACGGAAGTGGAAAGCTGCCGTATGGAGTCCTATGCGCCAAGTTGCAGAAGCAGCGGAAGGAGAAGGTGAATCGAGTCAATTTGCAGAGGTCAAAGCCATCCAGGTGGCCATGGACATTGCTGAAAGGGAGAACTGGCCACGGCTGTACCTGTATACAGACTCCTGGATGGTGGCAAATGCCTTGTGGGGTTGGCTGGAGAGGTGGCAGAAAGATAATTGGCAGCGTAAAGGTAAGCCTATTTGGGCTGCCACTCTGTGGCAAGATATTGCTGCCCGGCTGAAAAGGTTAGCTGTAAAGGTAAGGCATGTAGATGCCCATGTCCCAAAAAGCAGAGCCACTGAGGAGCATAGAAATAACCACCAAGTTGACAAAGCAGCCAGAGTGTTCCAGATAGATCTGGACTGGGAACACAAAGGTGAACTATTCCTTGCTCGGTGGGCCCATGACTCTTCCGGTCACCAGGGAAGAGATGCAACCTATCGATGGGCTCGTGACCGAGGGGTGGATTTAACCATGGATGCAATTACCCAGGTTATCCATGACTGTAAGATTTGTGCTGCAATTAAACAGGCCAAAAGGTTAAAACCTTTATGGTACAGTGGACGGTGGTCGAAGTACAAGTACGGAGAGGCCTGGCAGATTGATTACATCACTCTCCCTCGAACTCGCCAGGGTAAGTGCTATGTTTTGACAATGGTGGAAGCAAGCACCGGATGGCTTGAAACCTATTCCGTGCCTCATGCCACTGCCCGTAATACTATTCTGGGCCTTGAAAGGCAGATTTTGTGGCGGCATGGCACTCCAGGAAGAATTGAGTCTGATAATGGAACTCATTTCAAAAACAATCTGGTGGCCAATTGGGCCAAAGAACATGGTATCGAATGGATTTATCACATTCCATACCATGCACCAGCCTCCGGTAAAATAGAACGCTATAATGGCTTGCTGAAAACCACCCTGAAAGCATTGGGTGGTGGAACTTTCAGAAACTGGGATAAACATCTGGCAGAAGCCACCTGGCAAGTGAACACGAGGGGGTCAATCAATCGAGCCGGCCCTGCCCAATCAGACCTTTTACATACCATAGAGGGGGATAGAGTTCCTGTGGTATGTGAAAGTAATCTGCTGGGAAAAGCTGTCTGGGTTTCCCCTGCTGCAACCCCAGACAGACCCATCCGTGGTGTTGTCTCAGCCCAAGGCCCTGGACACACCTGGTGGGTAATGCAGGAGGATGGTGAAGTCCACTGTGTACCACAGGGGAAGTTAACCCTGGCTGAAACACCCTGAACCAGAGTCTCATGCTGTTAATTTCTGTATAATACAATGTAAATGAGATGCGCATAACGTACATGGTATGGAATAAAGGGGTGGAATGTGGCAGGTTGAAAAAAACCTGCCCGAAGGCTTTTGGTGTAAACTGATTAATTGAATTATTCCCTTCCATGTTACGGTTTGCCCATCTTATGGGATGAGAAAGTTTTCTCGAGAGGGCACTGCCCCTTTAAGAAGCTGCGGGCTCGGGCGGCCGGGGGGCTACTCAGGACTTCCTGGCTGCCTTCCGGAGGGCTTCGGGGCCATTCGGCTACTCGAGACTTCCGGGGGCTACGTTCGGGACTTGCAGGGCTGCTTCTCCGGACTGCTTCGGGGGGCATTCGCAGCTCGTTCGCGGCTTCTCAGTTTCTCCGGACACTCTCCGCTCTGCGGGAGTCACTGCAGGACTTCAGCTTCGTTCCGGGAAAGAGGCTTCTCCAAAACCCTGCAGCTCAGCTCCGGGGACCTTGCAGGCTGCCGGAGTGGACCGTGCACCGGGGAAGCCCCCGCCACGCCGCCTGGGACAAACTGCTCGCCTGGAGGTTTTTCTGCTGCTTTGATATTTTTTCTGCCTGCCAGCGACACGGTTTCCTGCTTCTCTGCTCCTAGTCACTGCACAACGAGAAAGCGGTAGGGACAGCGTTTCCTGCATATTACAGCCCGGCGTTCATAACAGCCGCGGTTTCTTTGTTCGCTCCACGGAAGCGCACACGTGGCCGGTGCCATTTTTCTGGACTGCACGTGGTACCGTCCCCCTTTGTCTTTGTTCTTGTGTTTAAAACCCTCACCTTTCCATCCTGCACAGATTCTCAGATTTTGTATTGGTTTTTTCCTGCATGTTATATATATTGTTCTAGTTTTAATAAAGTTTTGTTTCAGTTTTCCAAACGTTCAGAGGTCTCACAAATCTTTTATTTTTTTTCCTTCCGTATCTCTGCTTTTGAACCCTTTTCTCTCCCGGAGGAGAGGGGTTCGGGGATAGGGAAGGACTCGTCCCCGTGCTCGGCTTGCCTCAGCCGACCGGCGACAATCGCTTACAGTTAAAGAAACATTTCAGGGTGCTTGAACTCATGCTGGCAATTAGAAATAGTAATTATCTTTTGCTGTTAATGTTTTGTATGGATGTGTACATATGTGTATGGCTCATTGTAAAAGATGTATTTTCATTCTTAGTCTGCTATGATTATGTGAAATCAATTTGGACCAGGCACTAATAAATAATCACGTAGAAGTATAATCTCCTTTCTTCACTGCAGAACAGAGGAAGCCTCACAATAAAAATCTATAGAGTGAAGATGGGTAAAATCGATACATTTATCATTTTGCTCGTAATCATTATTATGCTATGTCATTTTCAAGACTTACAACAATTTGTAATGTGAAAATAAGGTGGTGTGGTTTTTGCTCCTTTCTTTTTTTAATCCTGGCTATCCTGAAAAATAATGCATGGAGTATATTAAATTTCTGCCACCATTCTTTTCCTGTTATTCAGACACAAACATACATTTAAAAATAATAATTAAAAATCTAACAAAGTACAATTAAATATCTAACAAAGTACTACTGTCATGCAAGAGGAAGCAAACGCATACTAAGACTGGATGAACTGTAGGTAATCAATTCAGTAGAACTATCTGAAGTTATTTGGGTTACAGAAGAGAGTGCTTCTGGAATAATGATGGTAGGAGTCAGTATTGTCAATATGATAAAGAATGTGTGGACAACTTACCTACTTTTGCCCTAAAACTGGAAATAAAGGAGAGGTTTCAGAAGCAAATGGGATCCAATTAAAGCTGACTGGGTGCCTAGGGAATTGGTGTGTGGTGGAATGGCAAAAGGAGAAGACAAAGTTTCAAAAATGTCTTCAGTGCTAAAAAGCAAAAAGAAAAGCACAGGTTTGATTCAGGATCCAGTCCTGAAACGTAGTTTGGTGGGGCTATTCACCAGTCCACTTGCTGACACATGAAGAGAATCCACCACACATTAGCTACTTTATAGCATCTAATATGTCATCTGTATTAAAACAGCTTGGTTTTGAAAACAAATCAGTGTACTCCTGGGAGATGTGCACCTTTGGTCTTGAACATATTTTAATATAATTGCTCATGCTGTGTAATGGAAAAACGGAAACTAAGGTATGTAGCTCACACTTAGATCTCCAGATGTAAGTATCTTCATCTAGAAATAAATTTATCCATTGCCTGTGAATCAGTTGTCTAAATATAAATGTCTAATGTCATTAGACACCCAACAGGTATGTTTAGCCAACTCAATCACACCTTTGCTACCTGGATCAGGTGTAGGTGTGAGGAAGATACTGAGCTGGTCATATTTATCATGACTGAGGTACAGCTGTGCATGCACAGCATAGATGCAGTTCTTGGCAGGTATAAGGTATATTGAAGGTTCAAAAATGAAGGCATTAGTGAAGTTTAGGAATGTCTGGTACTACTTATAACTGAATGGATAGGGAATAATTTTGAATCAAGAAACTGGAAAACCAACACAGTCACTCTGGGCACTTCCATTTATAGCTGTGTACAAAGAAGATCAGGACATATAATAATTGGCATTCATTGTGTATTGGGTGGTTTTTTTTTTCCTAGTGCTGTGTTTTGATCTAATAGCTTTTTAGTTCGTTACATTAAAGAATTCAATACTATCTGTTCTTACTCCTAAGGTAATTACTATTTTTAGCTAAATATCAAATGACAGTTGTTGTTTAGTATTGATTGTATTTATAGAAGAGTGGGTAGAAGGCAATGTACCTTTTTCTTTTCATAGCTAATTGTATAGCTAAAATGTTGATACTTGTGTAAGTAAGATTACAAAAAATAGTCTGGCATATACCAACAGATGTGTATCAAGACATATGAGTGTAAAATAAAGGAATAAATATAAAGTTTACACAAAGCCAAATACTGTTTGACATAGACAATAAAAACAAGCAGAACAAAGTAAGTTAATGGAACTTTGCTGTAAACTGCAAACTCTATCAAGCCAAAGAAGAGAAAGAAATCTTGCAAGGTTATCAGAAAAGTGTGCTGAAAGAAATCTGCTATCAGTCATGGCCAATGGCACATAATGAATAAGATTGTTCTCTTTATATCACAGAAACTCTCACAGGAGTACTATATTGAACTATTTTCTTTCCTGGAATATCTCAATTATATTGGAAGTCTGTTTGCTCAAATACAGCACATAACAAATACATGCAAATATCAGCACAGATTGAATAGACAATTTTACAATGAATAATGTTCCATGACTGATGAATTTCACACTACTGAATATGAAGAATTTTTGTATCATTAAAAAAGTCTCTTGACTATCTAATTTCATAAGTAAATATATAAATTCATCGGCTGGGGAAAAAGTCTATTGATTTATTTTTATTTCCTAGTGAAATGACTTAAAAAAAATTAAGGAAATTATTTAAGGAAAGTGTATTTTCAACAGGAAACGTGTATTTATCTGTTTCTCAGAAAATCAGTACTGGAACTTCATGGTAGGCAGCTGAGATTGTACTCCTTTCTCTCAGCGATGCCTAGATCACCTCTTTTGCAAACGCAGTCCTTTTCTCATAACTTTTTTGCTGTAACTAACTAGTTAAATACCACCACTAACATACACGGTGAGTTGTGGTATTCTTATCTTCTCAGGTACTGCAAAACAGCAGATAGGAGGAAAGTTCACAGTGTAGCTCTCTTTTGTGGGTTTGACTGAGCCCAAAGCGTGAAAACCTCCCTGTGAAAGAGGGGTTCTCTTCTGGGTCAGATGAAAGGTCCACCTAACCTCCAAGTCTATTGTCTGAGAATGGTCAATAAAAATCGCTTAGGGAAGAGTAACGAAGCAGGACAAACACATAGCAATAATTGCATGGTATCCCCTCTCACCATCCAAAGCTATGGAATTACCTGAGTCAGGATTGGTATTAACAACCCTCAAGCATGCTTAATACTAAGTCAGCACATACATTGTCATACTGGTATGGCAAATACTAGTCATGTTGGCAAAAGATAAGCACATTGACCGCATGACCAATATTGGCTTTTTAGGGAAACTGACACAGTCAGTCTAAGAATTCCAGGTATAACAGCCTAATAAGCAGTTACAGCTTTGTCTATTTCAGTACAAGTTGATTTATTGAAAATATGTTGATCAGTCACTCTATTTATTTTCTCTTCTTTTAAATTTTTTTAAGCTTACATTTTAACATAGCTCAGTTATTCCATTGGGTACAATTGGATCTCTAAGTTTTCAGTGGTTTTGGTCATTTTTCAGCTGAAGAACTCTGAAGTAGGAATCTTCATTCTGTCCGTAAGAGCATGGCCTTGCACTGCTGGATTTCATGCCAATACTGTTAGTACAGTCCCTACCACCAGTCACATCTTCTTGTACAATAGCTGAGCTCTCCTTTGTCCTGATGATGCCTCTTGATTTTATGGTATCAGTAAATTTCAAGAGCATCATCTAGTTTTGGTGACAAACTAATTAATGAAGACATTAAAAATTCTCTCTTGATAGCTGGATGGAACTTTTGTTAGAAGGTTGACAGATTGCAATGTGTTCTCTGTGTACCATTTACTGTACCTGAAGGGAAAAAGGGAAGTGAATGCAACTGACTTGGGCTGACTAAAAATATTGTACCTACTCTCCTGTTGCATACACTGCTCATTTGAAAATCTTAATTTTAGTATATGGTATAGTGCTGGCCCCTGAACTTGTTCCTTGTTCTACAGAATTTCATGCATTACCATAGGAACTGAGCTCAGGGTGTTGCACATACTACGCCCTGCTAGGAAGAGTGCAGTTTTTAAAAGGAGGATAAATTGTTTTGCAAAAGGCTGACAGAGCAAGAATTTTTACTGTATAAATAATCACTGGGAGTGCTACTGAAATCTGTTAAAATAGTTCCTGAGAGACAAAAGTTGACCACGTGTCAGGTTTTACTTACCTGGGTTTTTCTTCTTCAGATGTGCTGTTATACCCCTCAAAATAAAAGGAAATTGCTCATTAAATCTTCAAAGGACTGTGCTTGCTGACCCAGCTTTTGACTTTCACAGTACCATTCAATGTGGATGTTGTTGATGAGGGTGTAAGTGAGGAATTTAGCCTTACAGCTTTCATGAGTATTAGTGATTCATCAAACATTCCGTGCATGTCCGTTAAAACAGTATGCATGAAGTTCAAACAACCTGGAGCCAGCTCTACTCTGAGATATTCTGATTTTGTTCCCATTTTATTTCATAGACTTGTGTCTCAGTTGCGGTAGACAGAGTACGGCTTCCAAGTGTCTCTTTTGGTGTAATGCTTCCTCCCTGGTGGTCTATTTGGGCTTTCCACCTGACACAGTATTTTTAGTGGAGTTGTAACTAGTCATGAGAGCAGTACCTCTGCACACCAGAAGAGGATTGCAAATTAGTAATCCTGTCATCCATTTAGTGAGGAAACAAACCTAAGTATAAACAGAGAAATCTTGTACATTCAGAAATAGATACATCAGAGTGTTTCCTTGTAGATTTCCTTTTTATTTTTGACCCATTGTTAAGACTGTGGTAGTAGAGTTTCCGCTCCTCGATGCTAACCTTGGCTAGCAGTGAATTTTGTAGATGCAGATGAGTTTGTCTAACTTCTGACATAAATAAGAGCTATTCCCCAGCTGCTTAATTTATTCCAAGACCAGTGAGATGCAACTATCACCCTGCAGCCCCATCCTACCTTGATTCTAGGCTTTTCTTGGGTAAGGGAGAATGTCAGCAGCCATGCATTGAGCTACAGCCTGGTACTGAATATCTAGTATCAACAGAAAGCGAAACAGATGATTTACATTAAAAAAAAATCTCCTTTTCCCTTTGGTCTTGGTTCACCCATTTGTGTAAGTGGGGCCTATTAATTGGCTGTCTTTTTCTCAGTATTCCCAAAACATCCTCACTTGCATCCATGGTACAGTACTATCATTCTCAAGTGCAGTCTCCTGACCCACACCAATGAAAATAGACAAAACCTTTCAGCATTGTTCATTTTATGGATTAATATGGATAGAATGAGTTTTATTTATTTGGCACCTCTATGTAGTCTTGTGTCAGGAATATGCATTTTGCTTTTTGACAGTAAGTGAAATAGATTAGGAAAACAGTGTTTTCAGACTGGGCTCAAGAAAAAAGGTAGGTTTAATTAGTCCCTGAAAGCTAGGTCTAACTCTGCAAGCCCTTTATTCTCCAAGACATGGAGTAGTGGGAATTGTTCCATTGCCTACATTGTCTCAGCTGACAGTATAATAACCTAGAAAGGGCTAAGTCATGAAGGTTTTAAAGCAATTAAATACATCTTCAATTTACTACCCATTCAGATTAGCAAGCAGATTTTCTTAAAAAAGAAAACTTGTCAGTCAAAACAAAAAGACAATTTAAAGAACATAATCTTTGTACTGTGTCATGGAGTCACATGGATGAAAAGCAGGATAACTGGTAAAGGCAAGGGAAGTAAAATGTAGCTTAAATAATCTCATTAGCATGTTACATAAGTTAAAGTTTAGCTAAAATCCTTCCCTCTGCAGAGTTACAACTCTGTTTCGGAAGTGAGAGTAAGCAACCTGTTCTAACCAAAAACTGGACCTGGCATATCCATGCTTGTTAGTAACATGCTGCTTTACAAACAGACAAGTCCAATGAATTAGCCTTGTTTTGCTTTGAACATCTACACAGTAGACACTAAACCTGAATTAGTCCTAAAATTTTCAACTGCAGGCAACGGAGAGCAGTGGGTATATTTAGAACACAATTCATCTGGACTATTTTGGGTATTGAGTCTAGGATAAAATTTATTGTTTCTTAAATATTCCTGTATCTCCTCACTGACTGTAAAGTGAAATGAATCACACTCATCATGCCTGCTTATTTGAAGCTCATTACAGCTTTCTTGGTTTACATGCACTTTAAAACTCCTTCGCTCTGCCACTGCATTATAAAAATGACGACCTGAACTGCCAACTCACTGAAACAATTAATCAATAATGGTAAAAGAAGGTATCAAAAATGCAGGATAAAAAATGTGCCTAATATTCTCAAAACTTCCTTGTGCCTTCTTCCTTGTATCTTATGGTCCTCAGTGAATCACTAATAATTCTGTCATGCATAACACCTTACGTCTCAAAGTAAAAAATATTTACAAAGGGACACTGAAGCATTATGTTTCTCACTGTTATTGAAGTTCAGATTCAAGATATTGGACACAGTACTTTTGGAGGTGAAAATGCAGTATCAAGTATCTATAGTTAGCCTTCAGAATGAGCTACAAGGAAGCTGTTGGAGAAGATATAATTTCTGTCCTATTGTCCAGAGCAAATATTATCATGATAATGTTTATTGACAGAGAGAAACAAATTGATTATATTTCATAAAAAAGGAAATATGACCTGGAACAATGCTTTAGCTTGCCACAGTGAAGAAGAATACCCAGTCTAATGAACACACTGCCAGGCCATATAGAAACACAAAGATACTTCTTCAGGTACTGCACTGATGTAAAAGGTCACTAGATTGAAGGCTTGATGTTGGTTTTCTTATGAATGAAGGTCTTTGAAGTTGTGCTTCACAGCATTACAATATCGAAATGTTGTACAGCATTGAATATAAAGTCATTAAATAATTTTTTGATAGTTGCACTGGGCTAAATTTTGCCTTTGGATAATTACCTTTGATGTGTTTAGGTATGGTTGACTTCTGTGTCTAAGGCAAAAATAACCAATTTGTGACTATGGAGTTGCATACAGCACTTAAGCAGATGAAATATGGCTTATATGTTGGAAATGTATCATGAAACTGCAGCATGCTCTGCTGGCATGCAGGCTGCAGCATAAGCTATAGACCTGGCTGGAGTAGAAAGCAGGACATCAAGGTAGCTCCAGAAGTTAGTGTTAGCTCTCAAGGTTCCCTAGGACCATCTGTACACTCACTCCAGATCCATGCTACCTGCGGTGGTAGGAAACTGAGGTCAGAGTTAGCTGTGAACCCCCCTCAGGTCTCCTTTTCCTCTCAGCATACTAAAAATAGGAGCTGCTCAAGTTAAGAAGTAGGATGTGGAGTGATGTTTTCATCCGACTATAATTAGGATAGCTGCTGTTAATATTTTTAAAAATTCATTTCACAAAGAGAGGCCATGAAAATTAAAATAATGTCAAAATTGAAATCATTTATTTAAAAGTAGGAACATGTCTGTAAGAACGTTGTCACTTTTCCAATTTTCTTATCAGGAAAAGAAAAATACCTAATTTTTTTTTTCTTCTGTTCCAATTCCAAATATCTGTGAAAGATACACCTGTGTAAAAGAGCCAAATAAGTAGCTGGATCCTGATCCAAGCAAGTTTTGTCATCCTGGTTTCCTACACTTATAATTTTTAATGCACGATGATAAGTAGTGTTTCTGCTGATCATCAGCACTCTGAGAAAGAGATGTAACTTTTGCTTATAAAACCAGAGTACAAAAGATAATGAGGAAAATATATTTTTAAAGTGTTTCTCTGTCCAAACAGATAAGATCACCTTTGGGCATTTCACTCAGTAGGTTTTTTAATGCTAAAAATATTTCCATATATTTAATTCTTACAAATGCAGAAGTGTATCAACTGACCATCCAAGCTGTTTTCAGAGAGCTTCAAAGACAAGGCAGTCAGCCTTCCAATCCTTTGTACTGAGTGTACTTTCTTAACTGCACAGACTTAGCAAAATAAAATCATATTTTACTCATCTCTTTCACCTCTAGATACCATTGCGTATTTGCTGTGCAGTGTTGCTGAGAAGGTGGTCTGTAAATTCTAGTTCTAGGCTTTTTATTGCCCAAGATCCTGCAAATTCTTACTGTCCAATGAAGATCCTTTGGACGCACCTAAATTTTACTGGTATGACTCACAATATAACTGAAATACATCTATTCTATTTGCATTCCCCTTATTGACATGATATTCCAAAATATTTTTTTAAAAAGCGTTTTATCTTTTTTCCAGTTCAATCTGCTGAACAGTCTCAAATGGATATAAAAAAGAGAAGGATGAAAAAAAGAATAGAATCATGCAGAACAAAAAGCCTCATTTATCAGGTCAGAAAATCCAGTCTTCCTGAAGCTGGCATTATCCCATTTATAAGCTAGTTCACATACTTAAGTACCAACAGGTCATTTTCTTGGGCACTATCTGAAGTCTCATCTCTTAATCTTGACTGTAAATTTTTATGGGTGTTTAACCTGTGCCAAGAATGTGACATTTAAATCAGTGGAGGTTTCTTATTTTGATCCCCTTCTTGTATAGCTTTCACAAGGAGTATCTTAAGGCATAAGTGTCACACGTTCCTCATGTGAGATGGAGACTTGCAAATTTATGAGGACATATACACACTCAGACAGCAATTGATTGCGATTAAAATGGTTGAAGTATGTTCACACAGATGTGGAATTCAGACTGAGCAGCCTGTTCAGCTTAACTGCTCTACCAGATAGTTCATTTTATAGCTGTTATTATGCATTCTTTCTCTCATTTCAAAGTATTTGGTATACAGCAGCAAATTTATTATGTTCGGGTTTTTTGTTTTTGTTTTTAATCTTACACATTTAATAACTCCATGTGTAGTTCCTTACAATTTAGAAAAGTAAAAAACTGAGGAAAAAAATTAATATTTCTTCAATAACAATACCTCTGTCTTTTTTATACTTTTCTTCTCTCCAAATATCCTCAGGCATTTTATAAACATAAAACAACACTGAGAAAACTGCTTTGAGGCTGACAGATTTTTACCATTCTACACAGAGAGAAATACAGACACAGGGAATCTCCATATTTTTTGTCAGAAGCGAATACATGGCAGCTCATATTTTGCTGCAGGCTAGCAAGTTGAGAGTATACCTTTTCCCTGGCACGCTTGAGAAGCCTATAAGAAAGTCAAGAAAGCTTACACTTCTACAGCTGCTAGTTTAAGCTACATTAACACCCTCTCCTATATGTATATATCCATATGCGTAACAACTGTCTTCCAAATCCCATATAAACAGCCACATAGAAGGATGCACAGGGGAGGCTGTGGGGAAGGCTAGTGTCACAGAACAGAACCAATTTTACTACACGATGAACTTATGCCTTTTATTTCCACACAGATTCCCAGATTTTAAACTAGCAGGTGCCACTGCAATCATCTGGCCTGTTTTTTTTTAACACAGACATTCCAGTTCATGGATAGGCATTTTAGGGCTGAAGTAATGATCTAAGCTGGAACTGGAATCTTCCTAAACCATCTGTGTCAGAGACTGTCGGTCCAGAACGTAACACTTACAAATCTGATGAATGCACAGGGATGTAGTCTTGCAATATGGTACCCCAAAGGACCATATGGAGTACCCAGTGATTAGGCAAAAAAGACATTCTGGCCGTAAAAGCACTTCCCTCCCCACACCCACCCCCAGATATATTCCCACAACTCTACCAGGCACCACGATTACTGAGCGTCCTGCAAGAAGGAATCTTCAAACGGGAATCAGTCAGATTCACTGTATATGTCTAGATCTGAACTAGTCACCTATACTCCCTTTCTAATTAATGAAGAGACATAAGCACTTGCATGGCATGACAGATTTAAGCGTGAAGGTGATGTCTAAAATATGTCAGATGAATCACCTCTTTTTTTTTTTCTCTGAATTTAAAAGGAACATAAGATGAGTCACTTGGATTCAGACATCTGCACTGGAGATACCTGTTTAGGTGGGGTTGAATCACACTCTGAGCTTCTTCTGAGTCTGTCAGACCACTTTCTGACAGATTTAATACCTGAAGATGAGCAGACCTGCCGCCTTCCATGTATTTAGAGTGGTGGAACCTACCCCTGAGCACAGTCAACAGACATGGGCTATTGTCTTTAGCGCTTAGTGAAGAAGATTGACAGGTTAAAACACAATATGAGGAAAGCCTGTTCTTCCAACCTTAGTGTGACAGTGGACACAACAGCCTGCATATTTGTGAAAATTGCCACATGCTGGCATTCATGCATTGCCAGAAATAAGAAGCACACAAAAGAGTTTCCTGTATAGAACAGAGAGAAAAACCCCTGATTTTATATAGAAAAAAACATCCTGATTTCACTGAGATCTAAAGGAACAATTTTTTTTTTTTTTTTTAAAGAGCTGCACAAAATGGACCTCCTAGAAAAAGGATGTGAAGTTTCATTTGCCATAAAGCTGTGCCTATATGAATTAAACGCATATTCATGACAGGCCTCATGGAGTCCTTAGTGTATTTTCAAGGGAACAGAATTGCTGAGTATCTTTCTAACCAATTACTTATACCACTAGGAGAAGTTTATTATTATTTTTGCCTTAGATCAAATAAAATTTAGTCATAGAACATTCAGTTAAATTCCTAAGGTTAAAAAAATTTCAAAGATACTATATCTGTCTATGTAGCTGTATCTGTCAATATATTTTTTCCTGCTAGACTTTAAATCAGGCTTATATGCTTCTGTGGAATTCACTAGAATTTTTTGCATCTATCACAGCAGTCTAGTTAGTAGAAATATTTTCCAATATTGTGTGCATTTCAGCACTGACTTTGCTGGTTTGCCTTCCATTTGTTTCCTTTCCGGTATTTTGGCACAAATTTATAGCATCTGTATGACACTAAATTTTGCAGTACTGGGTAATAGGCTATGAGTTTGCTTTTAGCACATCTATTAATTTTCTGCCATCTTCTTAATTTCCCATATTTTATTTGACATATTAGATTATTTATGAACTGTTTCGTTATTGATATTTACTTTAATCTTGTTTATTTATCTGTTTTGCTTTAATTTAGGAAAGAGCTCAGCTGGTCAGGTCTTAAGGGTACCTATGCCAAATCCTTAAGACTATACATCAACACCAAGACAGTTGCTTTTCAGGCACTGGGAAATAGATGTGAGTAAATGAATCACAACAAATAATCTAGTCAATAGGCTAGATTCTCTTCTCCCTCACATTTATTCGACAAATAACATGTCAAACATAATGTTCTGCAGATTGATGGCTTTGCAAATTCAGGCAGTGCGGCTGGACGGAAAGTGGTCTCATGAAGTTGTTCCTGTTGCTTTACTTAATAAACCTTCTCCCTTTCCCATAAGGCTGCATTTCCCCTCTTGCACCTGATGTGCAGGGAACAAGGCTGCATTTGGACAGATGGCTGCAACACAAGTTGCTGCAGCTCACACCTTCAGCTCCAGACACGTTTGTTCAGCAGCTGAAGTGGTGCCTCTATATAAGCAAAATGTAACACAGAGGCTTTTCATTACAGAGCTGAGTCTTGATTTCAATGATTCCTCAGAGGTGCTACTGTGAAAATTGTTTTCCACATACTTTTCTGCAAATGAAGTGGAGTCTTTGTGGAAACTTTATGCAATATGGGCAGAAAATACTAAAGGAAATCAATTTATTGTTTAAAAAAACCATAACAGTCAATATTTGCACAATAAGAGTCATTCTACTATGGGTTTTGCTGTTCCACTTCTTCCAAAAAATGAATTAACTGTGCTATAAAAACATTAAAATTCCATATTTCTTCGTAAGAATAAAAATATAGTCACCATCCTATTCACTGTGTTAATTGATAAGGATGACTGGTGGGTGACACAGAGCTGCTTGGCAAACATGTGCCTAAAAAAGGGGCTGATGCTTTAAGTCAGACCTCCAGTTGGGTAACCAAAGGAAAAAGCACCCATGATTTGAAAGTTTTGATGTGCCAAGTTTCAGTGTTGTGTCCTGTAGACTGTGCCAGCAGAGGGACTGCCGGGGAAACTGTCAGCAGTTTGGGATGAGATGATCATAGTCATGATATCTGAAAACATGGTACTAAATGTGGTTGTGTGTTTTTAAAAGGAAGGGAAGGAGCTGTGAAATTTATCTAATTCAGTGTGTGTCTGGTGGAGTAGGCTTCTTTACTGACTGGAAAAGGTGTAGGTACTCCCGCTAATAACCATTCAAAGACAAAAGGAGTGAATAAGTGCTACTGGTCTTTTACAGCACAGATTAAAGAAGACATACATTTCACAGCTTCCAGAGGTCTAAACTCTGCTGCACTCTGCAATTCTACATTCATGTAAACAAAGTTTTTGCCACTTAATTTCTAGGTTCCCTATTTTTTTTTTTTTAATTTACTCTTTGTTTTCCCAAAAGAAAAGGAAGAATTTGTACAGAGACATTTCTACTCTCTCATCAGTTACTGATACTTTCTAAATTAGATAATAATATAATAAATATATATAATAATATAATAATAAAATAATAAAAATATAATAATATAATTATAATTATAATAAAATAATAAAAAATTAATATATAATAATAAAATATTTTGGATATATATTTCTTTGGGGCTGTTGTGGCCAAGTAAAAGGTATTTTCTGATGTTATCAGGCTACCAAAGGAATTCATAGACCTAGTGTCAACAAACTTGACTTATTGTGTAGGGAATACAGTAACTTGAAATGTATGATAGATGTAACATTATTATATCTTCCTCTTCTTAGAACCACAAAATACTTTTATGACTCCCTCTTGCTACCATTAGCTCTATACTCCTTCCGTCACTTGTTAGGGTTTTGTAAGTCATTTGCACTTTAAAACAATTCTTTTGTTGTCTGTCTCTGTGGCTTCAAATGTGAATGCATCTATGCACAGCCGACACTGGCTGGGTGGATTGTTGGGCTTTGTCCTGGCTATATAACCTGAGTCACCTTCTGTTCATAACCTCCTTTCATGACAAGCAGCACTTGCTGCCCTGCTTCAGCCAGGCATCTCCAGCTTTGTGACCACCTGCTCAGCCCAGCCCTGGTGTGCCATTTACCCTATGTCCAAGACACAGGTATTTTCAGCGAACCTTTCATCCTGCTTGTTTATCCCAGATAATAGATAGCAGCCTTGAAACAATAGTTGTGCTTCTTTCATCATGCCAGATGTTCTCATCTTCTAGCTGGTGTGCCAGTGCCTGAAAATATGTACCATGTGGCCTAATCTACACCAGAAAGGAATTCAGGGGGTGATATCGATCAGAAGATGGAAAGTGAAACTCAGAAATCAGCAGAAGTACAACCGTTACAAATGCCTTTGAAGTACGAGCATTGATTTGATCCACAGTTTTGCACATTGTCACGCAAAGGTTCCAGCATCTATCATTTTACGACGTTTATATGGGGAGCCTTTTTTCAAGGAAACCTTATTTATATGACCTCAGATTTGGAACTGGAAACCTCCCAGGTGGTCGGTCCTATAAAAGTCAGCAAATTTCAGGGCAAGCCAGAAAAATCAGCCTTTAAGCCAAGAGGATTTGCTAATGTAATTATGATTTTGCCAAATTTGACTCGTATCCAGCTGACTCAAATGTCTGGGCAGACATACCCTAGTAATGACTATCTATTTCAATGTGGCTGTAAAGTTGTGGACACCTATTGAGGGTAATTAAGCTGAGGTTACCCACAGCACTCATATGTACAGCTATGGAAAAGTTAGAGACATATCATAAGAAATAACAAGCCAGTCTGAGCCTGTGCAACCTAAAGGGAAGGTTTTGCACTCAGTACTCATGGTACTGAGGTCTTTACTATCCTTTGAATATGTTGCTTGTTTATTCCCACAAAAACCTAAATGAGTGCTCTAGAAATGCCATCACCTTTGTGCTTGGAGTGAGTATAACTGCCATTCCTCATTTGCATGGAGAAAGCTTAAATTAGCTTTATGTCACATCTATATTGGGACACAAGCATAGGATATAGATCCACAGTAAAATTAACCTATAAAATCTTATATTAAGAATATAGAAATTATGGTAAAACTAACTGAATAATATAAAGAGTTAACAAATCTGATTAAATATCTTATTCCATTAATTTTGCTGTTTCTACATTAGTCACATTTATAATATTTATTATGTTCTATATCAGTATTGCCATTATTTGTTATCTAATTATTTAGTTCTTTATGATCTGCAAGCAACTCCAGAGTAGTAAAAAGCTGTTCACTGAATAATTCACTACTTTTAATGAATATTAACTTATTCAAATAATCATATAATTTCTTATTACATCACTTAGGTAATGACTATTTCTTTTCATTTGTTACCTCTTTCATCAGAGTACATGAGCAGCTTGCTGGATAAAGTATATTTCTTCAAGAAATATCACTAATTATCCTGTAAAAAAGTGAAAAGTTAAGCCAGTATTCAGACAGTGAGGTATCAGAAAGACTGCGAAACACAGATAAGTTATGTACCAAAGCAAGACATCCTTAGGTTTTTCTAACAATAGGTAAAGTGATTCCTCCACAGCCTCCAGTGTGAGTGAAACTGAAAAGCAAAGGCAAATAGTCCAGCTATTGCACCTTCAAATGTTTTACTCTGACATCACAGTAGGTCTACAGTCTTTGCTCCTCATCTGGAGGAGTTGGATGCTACCAAAGAGAATAAAGGAATGAAGCCATTAGAATTTGCTTGCAGATAAAACTCTCTGTTTTGAAGTTAATTAAAGTTCCATTAATATTAATCCAAGCAAAGGAGTTATGGGTAAGGAGAAGATAACACCTAGATTCCTGCATTAATAGCTGAAGTCAGATCCAAATTTAGAATTAAAGTGTCTTCGATATTTTGGGTGTCTCTTCCCATTCTTGCGAAAGACTAGAATCCAAATTGTGACGGAGACATGTGCACACTATGCCTGGCAGACACCATGTGTACATAAAGGCAAAAGCCTGAAAATGAAATTCAGAACTAACCGACACGCTGAGCAGCACCTTATACCAGCATGTATGCAGCCCAGTGGAGGTAGCCAGCTGGAAACACTGAGCAAAAGCAGTGCGGTGAAGTTGTTCCTGCTTTCAGGGCTGCAGTGAGGCACTGCAACTGATTTTGGATACTTGTAGACACTGGTTACTCCCTGGCTGAGCAAGGAATCATGCTTTTCTTTTAACCACAACTACGAAAAACCTTTAAGCAACTGGAGAGCCAGGACCAGTTTCAGTCTGTGAACAAAGCACAGCTTGTGTGTTTTCTCATGCTGTCAGCAAGTGCCCTTAGCAACGTGGTGCAGGGCAGGAATGGATGTTGCTGCACCTTCCTTTCCAGTGCAGCTGTTGTGCTGTGGTGCAGAAAAGTGTCCCATCCATTTTTTAGCAAGAGAAAGAAAAAAATCAACAGGAAGATGACTGCACCTCTGCTGGTTAAGGTGTGTTGTTGGAAGATTGCAGTTCTGGGTTTGGGCTCCTTGAGAACCGTTTACACATTTTACACTGACTTACCATGTTTAGATGGTCATTTAGAAATACTTTTGGGCAGTGAAGACAAAACACAAGTCTTTCAGCTCCCAAACAAGTGTCCTACTTTCTGGGGTAGGTAGGGTTTGAGTTTTACATTCAGGACAGGACAAAGCATCTAAAACACACCAGAGCAGTCAGCGGAGAGCACGATTGATTATTTGCTCCCCTCAGTGCAGCCTCATGCTCTGCAGCTTCCTCATCTGCTTCTGAAGCATTCGATAAATGGTAAAATCACTTCAAAGGGACAGACTTGCCAGTGGGAAGTTCTCCCCAATGGGGTAAGTTTGTGATCAGCTCCTAAGCATGCCAGGCATTTTCCCATTCCCAGCTGAGTCTGGCAGCAGTCAAGCAAGAGTTTTTTGGATCACATCTCAATTTGCTAAAGCTCAGCTTCAGCCCATTTCCAGATCTGGTTCTTATAGATACATCTATGCACCAAAATACAATGCCCTGATTTTAAACTTCTGAACAGGTTTTGGTTAATAGTTGCTAATTGGATTTTGAGCTAGCTTGTGTACAAGTATAAGAGATTTGAATTTTATAGTACTTTAAGTAAAAAAATCTGGAAAAACTGAGATTCTGTGGACAAAACCATCCATATTAAATGTTTCCTCTGCCATCTCAGTAAATATTCATCCAAGTAAATAGCTTGGAAAAATTAATTGGCCCACGAGGAGTTGTCATGTTAAATTTGTATGCTAGATTCAGAATTAGAAACTGTGAAATAGAAAGTATTCAGTTCCTTTTTAAGGGCAAATCTAATGCAGTCAGGAGTCAGTAAAGCACCAGAATAATAAAGCATTTGTCAAAGAAACAATATTACCTATTTGGACTGGGAAGCTGCAGGTTGTTTGTCTTGATCTAAAATTCCTAACAGTGCTTGCTTGTTAATTGAACACATACCAGTGAAATGAAACTACTTTTAAACATTTACACAAACTTATTCTACTGTTGAAAGTGGAGCTGAGTGGACAGTTGATATTTTTTGTCAGTGAATAAAAAGAATAAACAAATGAGATCAACAAGATCCTTGCGATCCCACTCTTGCTAGGGAAGAGAATAAACGCTGAAGCTCAGCCTCACTGCTTTCCTGAGACAGCCCTTTGGGAAACCTAACTAAAATGAATACAATAGTTAAAAGAAATAGGAATGGCCTCAGAAGTAGAGGTTATTATAATATGAAAATAATCCATAGCATGTTGATAGTTAATTTCCAGGGCAGGGCTGAGTAGTCATCTTAGGAAGAACCGGGAGCCACCATATCTAACATGAGTTCCTTAAACATTAGACATCGACAAAGATGTGGTGAATCATGCTGCAAAAAAGTGGTTTTTTTCTCTTTTTTTCCCCAGCTGATTTTTTTAATTAATTCCAGTTGAATTCTCATTTTGTTTTCAGTCTGACAAAAACAAGGAAGTGTTCAGCAAAAAGTTGCTTAATGCTTCTTGAAAGTTTATTGTCATTTTCTATTGATCCCAGAGTAAATCCTATTTTCTCTGCTATGGTTCATATTTAGTGCGTCCCGTCCGTTATGAACTCATTTGCATTTTTCATGCAGGGAATTCACAAAAATTCGTAATGAACTTTGCTAAATACTGAGCAATATATGTATATATATATGACAAAGGAAAAGACTTAAGAGTTGTTACATAATGGCAAGCACTATAATTCAAACAATGTTTATATATGTAGACATATAAACATATGTATAAATATATAAATATGTATACGCTTTAATGTACAGATACAAAAACTTATATAGTTCTTTAAAATGTAATTGAATACAGAAGATTAAAAAAAGTATTCCACAACTTTTTCTGCAAAACATTCTAACTAAAAGTTTATTTATGTGTTGGGTTTTTCCTCAGCAACCAATAAGGTATTTTCTAAAAGGCATATCGTGTGACTGTTTTACTTCTTTCTAAATTACCCTTAGATATGGCAATCCTAAATCTTAACTGTTTACTATCCTGACTATTTAACTGAAAGTTGCATGGTTAACTTTATTTATGTTTAAATTAAAGCCTAATCATTAGTCCAGCTCAAATCCTCAAACCTTAAGTAAGTTCACAGCTGCACATCATGTTCATACTCCACTAGAGCCAAAATCTGTTCACAGATTTACACTGGGAACAAATTTTTTCATAAAAAAAATTAAAAAAAAAAAAAGCTATAAGGAAAACTGAAAGTTATCAGATATCTCCTGTATGAAGGAAATCTGATAATACGGGAAAGTGAGTTGGGCATGCTCAGGCAAGGTCCTTAACAAGGTGTCAGAACACGTGGCAGACTACACTGACCTCGTACTCCAGAAGTCTGGTTCAGAGTTTGGGCCAAACTCTGATTTCCTCCTATTTCATGGGTTGCCAGAAGCTTGGCAAATATGCCAGCTAGGAGCTATTATTCTTGCATTTTTAAAGAAATAAGATGTGACAGTTCCTTTTATCACTTTATATTTTTCTCCTTTTCTGTAATAAAAGGAAGCAGTTTTACTCTGTCAAAATAATCTTGGATGTTTTAGTTAATTTAAAGAGGAAAAGGTGCAAAGATGAGTACGTCATATCCTTGGGAGAGTAAAAGTTTTTGGCAAACTTTGGATCTATCCTTCATTATGTGCTAAAAATTCTTACAAGCTATGAAATAAATTATACAGACTCATATTGTACGGTACTTAGTTGAATACCTGTATCTAATTTTAGAAATATTTGAATCACTACAAAAATCCTTTGCTAACATTCATTTAAGGTTTAATAGAGTTTTTATTAAAACAGATCTGCAAATTCTGTAATTTTATAAGAAATTTAAATCAAGGCCATTGAAGGAGATGGAAAATATTGTATTGCTCCAGGATATATGCTCTTTGGGAGATGATTTGTTCTTTAACAATTATCTTATTCTTGACTTCCTGCACATACCCAGACCCTGCACTCTATCCCCCGAGGATTGCCAAAGTTACTCATTCACATCCATCCAATGTCCTCTGTAATCTGATTTTGGTCACCAACAGTCACTAAGGTTAGCTATTTCATTGAAGCATATATGTTGCCATAATCAGCATATATAGACATTCATCAGAAACTTTTCTGACCATATCTTCTAGTTACCATGGATCCGCAAAATAAAGACTGCTAATTGCTGTTAGCTATAGAAGGGAACTTCATGCCAGACTCTATCAGATGCCAAAATGAGCAGGTTCAAACAGTAATCTCTTGACATTGACTCTTGAAATTCTTTTGATTTATTCTTTAAATTATTTTGATTTATTCTTTAAATAAGGGAAATAAATAACCTTCCTTAATAACCAATATTTACTCTTCATAAGCATGTTGTTACTGTATCCACAAAGGAAACCACAAAGAAAATGGTCCACAGTACCATTCAGGAAAAAAAGTAGCTACTGCATGACTATATAGTTAAGTAAAACATTCTTCTTTGTGGGGAAATTTGGAAAGCTCTGTTGTGTTTAAGACAGCACATTTAAGTCTTACACCACATCACTTTCTCATTTTGTCCATTGTTTGCTGCTGGTACTTGGAGATATCACATCATCTTGAGGTGTCATTTGACAGAGACTTTTTCAGTATTGTCAGAGGCACCAACAGATTTTAGTTTATTTATTCCTTTGTGAAAATGTACTAGTATCAGGTTTCATTAGTAAATGGGTAATAACAATCTCTTTAGAATCTACTATACACCATTCAAATTGTTGCTGCCACCATCCATAAACAGCTAAGGTTAAAAACAGTCACCAACACTGGTAAGAAAACCCCTCTCCTGCCCTAGCTGGCCAGGTAACAGTCAGGCTGTGAATCACACAATCTCCAGCAGAGAGGTGCAGGGCAAAGAGCAGGGCAGCTGAGCGAAACCAAGGGGCAGCGCTGCCCACCCCAAAAGCCCCCCACCAAGGGCATCACTCCTCCAGCAGTCCTTTCGCTCCAGCCACTTCCCAGCACAGGCCTCCCTGCAAGTATCTAATCCCTGTCCAACCCCTCCATGCCCTATGTGCATTATCTTGTCTGAAAAAGTATTAGACATTTTGACAAAGAAAAAACAAACAAACAAAAAAGTCTCAAAAAGTGAGCAATAAATGATGGGGCTTCAAGGCATGACCTGAAGTATATAAATACAGTAATTTATGAATGATTGCATTAAGTTTCCACTTTTCTTCCTATATTTTTAATATGCCCTACAAACACCTTCACGTTGTTACTGGTCTACACCAGGTAACGTGTTTGCTAAAGTGTCATTTACTACATCCTTGCAAGAGGAGGTCCCAGTTGATTGGAGGTTGGCAAATGTGATGCCCATCTACAAGGAAGGCCAGAAGGAGGATCTAGGGAACTACAGGCCTGTGAATCTGACCTCAGTGCCAGGGAAGGTTATGGAGCAGATCATCTTGAGAGTCATCACATGGCATGTACAGGATAACCGGGTGATCAGACTCAGTCAGCATGGGTTTATGAAAGGCAGGTTCTGCTTGATCAACCTGATCTCCTATGGCAAGGTGGCCTGCTTAGTGGATGGGGAAAAGCTGTGGATGTTGTCTACCTAGACCTTAGTAAAGCATTTGACTCCATTTACCACAGCAACCTCCTGGAGAAACTGGCTGCTCATGGCTTCGATGGGTGTACTTTTTGTTAGATAAAAAAAATGGTCTGGATGGCTGGGCCCAAAGAGCCATGGTGAATGAAGTCAAACCCACTTGGCCATTCACAAGTGGTGTTCCCCAGGGCTCAGTATTGGGGCCAGTTCTCTTTAAAATCTTTATCAATAACCTGGACGAAGGGATCGAGTGCACCCTCGGTCGGTTTGCGGATGACACCAAGCTGGGCACAAGTGTTGATCCGCCTTAGGATAGGAAAGCTCTACAGAGGGACCTTGACAGGATGGATCGATGGGCTGAGGCCAATTGTATGGGGCGCAAGAAGACTAAGTGTCAGGACCTGCATTTTTGTCACAACAACCCCCTGAAACACTACAGGCTTGGGAAAGTGTAGCTGGAAAGCTTCCTGGCAGAAAAGGACCTGGGGGTCCTTTGCAAGCCCAATTTTTTTTTCTGTCAATACTTTCTTAGTCAGTCTGAATCCTAAATGGAAAGCCAAAGTCAAATATTATTTCATAACTTCCTCAGTTTTTATTAGGATGTGAGAAAAAAGTCGATTTCTCTCCTTGCATGCTAGCCCCCTTTCTTGTTATACTCGCTCCATGCAAACTTACGGATGTTTCATGACTGTTCTCTGAGCAAGGTGATCCTTATCTTTTAGCTTGACAGATAATCTTATCTCAGATTCTCTTCTCATCTGACAAGGACAGCTTGCTTACCACAACATGTTGCATATAACAAATTTTGGATTGTCTCTGTCTTTATGTTCAAGAAAGCTTCTATCAGTCCTTTGCCTGAAAGCTAAGCCTTTTTCCCCAAATCCATCTTTGTTTCCATGCAGAGGTTTCTGTCTTGTTTTATTGATTGATCGTAAGCAACAGCTACTATCATGGAACAGATGTTTTTAAAGCATTTATTAATACTTTTTTTCACTGATTGTTTGTTGATGTCACCCTGAATTAATCCTTAGGGATTGGTTGCTATAATGTTATTTTTTGTAACATTGTAAGTTATCACTGCCAAAGTCATGTCTCAAAACAGAAAGAGAAAAATTATAAATCTCCACTGTGATTTCTTGTTTCCACCGAGAAATCATGTTCAGTAGAACTAAATTATTTTTTAAAAGATAAAGTAATTTTGACTATGGTGACTTTCTTTAGAGCTTAAAGAGATATAAGCCATATGTTATATGACCTTTGATATATGACCTGTTGTTTGTGAAGAGAGGCCACCTCACACTTGACCTTGAAATGCAGCAAAAATAGCAACCTAAAAGAGTTTATAGGAATCTAAAGGAAATTCATACAAACCTCCAACAATCCATTCATAACAGGAGTATTTGAATGACAATGCTGATTTCATTAATACAGTTATTACATGAACTCAAGAGAATTGCAAATTCCTTTGTGACTCTACATGAATAGTTCATGTACATCAGTATCTCTTGTGTGTATGCCTCTGGCTAAATTTAAGCCTGGTTCTGTTACATTTATTGTACTAATCCTAAAGTATCTCAAAATAAAAATTTTCTTTCTGGGGAATTAACCCTTTCTTCCTACTCTTC
The DNA here is from genome assembly GCA_009769605.1 of Bucorvus abyssinicus. NCBI lineage: Eukaryota > Metazoa > Chordata > Aves > Bucerotiformes > Bucorvidae > Bucorvus > Bucorvus abyssinicus. The sequence continues at coordinate 40,168,645 of CM020025.1, forward strand.
ACTTTCTTCCCTATAACTAATTTTTAATATATATGTCGCTGTATTATCTGCTCACCAAGCACACCTCGCTCAACCATCTTGCCATGTAAGAAAAGCAGCCTTTCGTCTTGCATGCAGTAAACTCCAACAGAAACTTCGAGACATCCAGAACAAGTGGTGGCTCAACCTAGCAAAAAAGACTCAACTATGCGCAGATTTGGGTGACCACAGAGGATTCTATGAGGCTCTGAAAGCAGCGTACGGACCCACACACCAAGTTCAAAGCCCCCTACTCAGCGCAGATGGCCAAACGCTTCTCACAGATAAAACCTCTATCCTGAATCGATGGTCTGAACACTTTCAAACTCTCTTCAGTGCCAACCGTGTAGTCCAAGACTCAGGAATCCAGCTCATCCCAAAACAAATGGTGAAAAATGAATTGGATATAGCCCCTACTATGGGAGAGACCCTTAAGGCCATACAGCAGATGAAAACCGGCAAGGCAGCTGGGGTCGACGGAATCCCGCCTGAAATCTGGAAACATGGAGGCCAAACGCTCCATGCTAAATTTCACGAGCTAGTTGTGAGCTGTTGGGAACAAAGCGAACTACCACCAGATCTCCGTGATGCAATCATCATCACCCTGTACAAGAAAAAAGGAGTAAAGTCAGACTGCTCAAACTACCGAGGCATAACTCTGCTCTCCATTGCTGGAAAAATCCTCGCAAGAATACTATTGAACAGATTGGTACCCGCTATCGCAGAAGAACTTCTACCTGAAAGTCAGTGTGGTTTCAGAGCCAACAGAAGTACCACAGACATGGTATTCGTTCTCAGACAACTGCAAGAGAAGTGTAGGGAACAGAACAAGGGTCTCTATGTAACTTTCGTTGATCTCACCAAAGCCTTTGACACTGTGAGCAGAAAAGGTCTGTGGCAGATCTTGGAACGATTAGGATGTCCCCCCAAGTTCCTCAAAATGATTATCCTGTTACATGAGGGGCAGCGCGGCCAAGTCAGATATGGCGATGCACTCTCTGAGCCCTTCCCAATAGCCAATGGTGTGAAACAAGGTTGCGTTCTCGCACCAACTTTATTCACAGTTTTCTTCAGCATGATGCTCCAAAGGGCCACGGCAGACCTCGACGAACAAGACGGCATTTATATCCGATATCGTACCGATGGGAGCCTTTTCAACCTAAGGCGACTGAAGGCCCACACCAAGACCCTGAATCACCTTGTCCGCGAGCTGCTTTTTGCTGACGATGCCGCCCTTGTTGCCCACACAGAAGCAGCTCTGCAGCGCTTAACATCCTGCTTTGCAGAGGCGGCTGAGCTTTTTGGGCTGGAAGTCAGCTTGAAGAAGACAGTAGTTCTCTACCAACCAGCACCACAAGATGATTACCATCATCCCCACATCACCATTGGCGAGTCAGAGCTTCAGCCAGTCCAGCAGTTCAGCTATCTGGGTAGCATCATCTCCTCAGATGCCACGATCGACAAAGAGATCGACAACAGAATAGCAAAGGCAAACAGAGCTTTCGGAAAACTCCATAAAAGAGTCTGGTGCAATAAACACCTGAAGAAAAGTACAAAGATCAGTGTCTACAGAGCCGTGGTACTGTCTACTCTTCTGTACGGGTCTGAATCATGGGTCATCTACCGCCACCATCTGCGACTCCTCGAACGCTTCCATCAGCGCTGCCTCCGCACAATCCTAAACATCCACTGGACTGACTACGTGACTAACGTTGCTGTCCTTGAACAGGCAGACGTCACCAGTATTGAGGCCATGTTGCTGAAAACGCAGCTGCGTTGGGCAGGGCACGTCTCCAGGATGGCGGATCACCGCCTCCCTAAGATCGTGTTCTATGGTGAACTTGCCACCGGCTGCCGCAAGAGAAGAGCTCCAAAGAGGAGATATAAGGACTCCCTGAAACAACACCTCAGCCTAGGCCATATTGACCACCATCAGTGGTCCACCCTGGCCTCCAATCGGGAGATTTGGAGACACACCATACATAACGCTGCTGTCTCCTTTGAGAGCACGCGTAGAATCAAGCTCGAGGAGAAAAGACAGCGCAGAAAGAACCGTGCCTCGACTATACCACCCAAGGAGACCCTCCGGTGTGCTCTTTGCAACCGGTCTTGCCTATCCCGCATTGGCCTTTTCAGCCATCAACGCGCTTGCAATAAGCGTGGGCAAAGCCCTTCCCAAATCTTCGTCCGCGAAGCCAAACCATGATGATGATGATGTTATAACATGTGTTAAACCTATATTTCATGTCAACTGGAGGTTCCCATATTTCTTTGAACAGGACTTTTAAAGGACTTTTTGAAAAACATTTTAAAAGCCTGGAGAAAATTACAAATACTTCTCACTTGTCAATATATAGCATTTTGTTAAGTCTCTTAAATGTAGATTAACAGTGAAGGTGTAAATTGTGGTTAAAATATACACTAATTTTTGCTATTAAAGCAAACAATATTTCAGCCACACATTCACCTTGTTTCTGACCAACCATAACCTCTGCCCTTTTCCTACATCTTCTTTGCGGTCTCTATTCTGGCTCCTCAGAGCATGTAGTTCAGTATGGGAAGGTTTACCCCGGTAGCATTGCTTTCTGCTATGGCTTCCGGTAAGCCAGAAGGAACAAGGTGAGAAGGTATTATATAGCCTGCTGGGCCAAGAAATTGGTGTGGAAAGGGATGCTGCCAACATGAGGTCTCAGTGAAAGTTACTATGGTTCCATTACCACTTCTGACAGTCCTACAGTCCTGTTTTGACTAATTTCTGGTTTTCAGTTTTATCTCTAAGGTCTGCGTTTTGGGTTTTTTTTTCCTTCCTGTTATCACACTTTGGAAAATTAACAGCAGCCTTCCACTTTCAATCTTTTGAAAAAGTCAAAGAAAACCTGTTCAACCCATTCACCAAATGACCTCTATGGTCAATAATTAATTACATAAATAAACTATAGAACATTTTCTTCATTAGAAGTCATTGTGAAAGTTGTTTCTGTGCTAGGATATGGTTCTTAAATACTCTGACCCCTGCACTTTAGAAGTACAAGCTACTATTTCAAACTACAGTGGATTATATACAGTAAATTGGAATCAATAAAATATTAAGTCATCTGATACATTCGATCTCTTTAATAATTTCTCTCTCATATGTCAAGTTTATACAAAAGAAGCACTATATCATAACTGCTTATGTCTCTAGAATTTTTGTGGCTTAGATCACAAAATTCTCAAGAAATAGCAGTTTTGCATTTTGTACTATTCTTTCTCCTTTGCTCACATTATCTTAGTTGATATGGGCATTTTATTCAGGCAATATCTCTCCTGCTACTCACTTCCAAGGATAAAATAATTTAATCTTGAAGTTTATGCAAATGTAGACACACGAACCAGGAGAATATATTCAAGGTTAAAAATGTAAGTATGGAATTCATAATTACCTCCAGAGATATAATTACGTGATGAGGAGAGGTGTTTTAATTGCTATCCTAGATAGGGATTGCATATAACTATTATGTTCAAAGCTGCATGTAGAACAAAGAAATCATACAAACTAAAGAAAAGGAACTATCCAATCCCCTGAACAATTTCAGAAATTCCTTCTACATTCATAACACATAATTTTCTTTCCTTTCCAGTGGCTTCAAAGTCATTTATAGAAAATGCCCTATGTCACCCAATATTTAATTTTCTTAACTGTTGTTTGTTTCCAAACTGAACAACTCTCTCATGGCAACACATTGCTATGAGGCCTCTCACAACTGGGATTCAATATAGGCAATTTTGTTAAATGAAAAATATAATCTGCTTTCCATGGTTTTCTTATTTTAAACCTTACCTGCATTCACACATTTTTGCTGTCTTGATATGTTCTGTTTCTGCAGGATATCCAGGGAATCTCTTTCCAAAACAATGGGCAGAATACTATTTCCTTTTTTTTTATAAAAAATGAATTCCCTGATCTGAGACAATGGAAATGCTGAAGGATGGGAAGGCCTTTTGAAAGGCATTCTGGAAAACTTAAACATGCTCCTATTTTTGCAAACAGTGATAAAAGTAAAAAAAAGTCACTCATATGAAAATTTCCACAACAGAACATAACAATTTGATACCAATATTTTCAGTTGTCTTCAATTTTGTTGCAGAATACTAGTGAAAGAGACCAATCAAACAAAAAGGGGGGGGCTAAAGGGGACTACTGAAATCAGGTAGAAAAATCACCAAGTTATGTTTAACTTAGTTTTGCTCTATCCTGGTTTCATCTGCCTTTTTACCAGATTCCAAGTACACTCATTATAAAGCCTCTCATATCCTTATATAAACCATTTCATTTATCAGCATAGCCAATTATGTCTGTCAGCTTCAGGGACTAATGAAATAGTTTATCTTAGGAAATAAATATGAGAGGGTTATTTTTAAAATACAAGTTATTGTAATAACAATTCCAAACAACTAGGTGTCATATTTTTTTATTATGATTTGGTATTCATCAATTTTCCCTGACTTGAAATACAAAAAAATCGCTCGCCAGAATTCTCATTAAAGAAAGATGTAAATGCTCTTTTCTTTTCTTCTTCTCTTGCTGCTATTATGAAAATAAATACAAATCCAAGTTCTGTTTTAAAAAAAACAAAATGCTGTTTCTTGTACAGATTGTTATTCTGCTTGTGGAAATACTCTATGAGTTACAACTAGTAGCTTGGTTTGCATAAAACCCCAAGTCTTCTCAATGAATCACCAGTTAGGAGAGAAGATCTGGGACGATGGAGGCAGGGAAAAAAGAGGGCAGAGGAGTCAAGCTCAGCATGCTCAGGTGTCTTAGGAGCACAGATCTGGGAGGAAGTCCTGGATCATCGAGTCTGGTGGCTTGGTATTACCACCACCATGTATGATGCTCACTCATGGTTTATACCTAGTCATGATTAAAAATTGCTATTTTTCTGTCCTCCCCTACTCTTGTTGGAATGTTATTTTTTATATTTTCTGTTCTGATACTTGGAAATCTTTTAATCACCAGCCTAAGTTACTTATAAATTTTTGCACACATTTGTTTGATTTCCACCCTTTGGTGTCTCTAGACTGTCATTGTATACTAGACTTCCATGTTTGCTAGGGCAGATGACCCCATGCACTTTTAATCTTTAATTCTATTCTTGATCTCTTTCTGCACTACCTACTTATATGAAAAACTTTCAGGATTAACAGCATTCAATACTAAGTTCTCTTGATGGATGCATTTGACCTCTTTAACCAAACTAATAGTAGTTTGGTACAGGCTCTAAAGAAGGCAAAGCCTTGAGCCTCAGTCGGGCCAAAAATTCCTCTAGAAAACCCACGAAGGAGCAGAGTGACACAGTGAGCATCAATGCATAAAAACTTGGAACACCCATCATGCGATTAATGCATGAATAGTGGGTGGTTTTTCCAAGACTCAGGTATCAAGGACCAAAGAAAGTTGTGGGTACAAGCAGCCTCGTGCATGCCTTTCCCATTGTATGCGATTTGGCTACAAGCCAACCACTTTATCCCATAAATATGTCAGCCCAAGTGAATCTTCTTTGAGCTTTCCTTGCTCATCATTGTGGCTGCATGGCAGTGATCTCGCCTTGAGCTGGGATGCCTCTCAAAGTTGCTCCTAGAGGCAGAGAGATACCTTTTACCAATGGCAGATCGTTGGATGAGCCCAGTTTAAGTTCTCCCTGAATTGTGATGGGACTGCACGCCATGCAACACTCCCCTTGAACAGGGACACCGCTCAAGGTTTGAGATTCCTTACCTGAGACTAAAAGATTCTTCCTTACCCAAGATGGAGAGGCCCCTTATTTACAACAGATTCTCAGCAAGTGACTGAGAGCTTGCTGAATAAATACTGATGAAATCCATGTAGCTAAATCTGTTAGACATATACAACTGTGCAAGTCTGGGATTAAGTTTGTATCTTTGTATCTAGCTGCTCCTCCACTCCATCAGTAGTTTAGAAAGCAAGGGAGTCCGCTCTGAACCTTGTGACTCAACAGGAGAGGCTTCCTTGCCCTTTCGTGTCTCAGGTCTGTGTGTAAATCATTATAGCTCAATTCTGTATGTTTCTTCCATGTAGTAGATAATAGAGTGAACCTTGCCACCGACGTTTGTTAAGTCGTACTTTTACAGCATCATATTAAGGTCACTTTTGTTAGTAGCCTTGATGGTGACTCTTTAAGTGAACTAAATTGCTCATTCCGTGACAGTTTTCCAACAGCACTAGACTTTGTCTTTGAATACTTGTTCTTTCTTCTTCATTAACTTTACACTCTGTCAGATTACCTCTGGTACTTTAATCTATGCTGATACTCACTCAGGGTGCAGCAATACAGCTACAAAACAGTCAGTGCAGAAATAATGTCTTTTACCCAAATTCAGGATCTATTCCACAAACAAAAAGACGGCATAAGAAAAAATTACAGAATCAAATTTAGATGCTTACAGCACGGGTCTCAACAGCTGAACAAGTTAACCTACACTCCATTTACGGGCAATTTTAGGCAATGACTCATTTGATTTATTTTAGATGCCTACTATAGGCCCAAATGAACTTCTCTCTTGGCCTCAGTTATGAGGTGTCTATTAACTGTAAAAGGAAACACAAGTGACTTTTTCACATATAAATATTTCACTGTAAGCGTGTAGATTTAACCAGGATTGGATTCCACCCGTTAGGCCTCATGTAAAGAGACCATGCTTTCTTGTACAATGACCGGGTAGAGAATCAGTTACATAAACTCTGAGAAAATATGGAGAAGGAAAGACAATTTTGGAGAAAGTCGTTAACTATTATCTATGTATTCAACAATAAAAATATTAAGTGTTCACTAGGTAGTACTTCCATTAATTTATTTGTTGAAAGACCCATTGTTAGAGCAGACTGCAGAGAGTAATCATCTGGCTTGTATGAGTAAAGATTTTCTTTAAGAGACTTTGACTTGTGGAGTTCTGCTTTTTGGAGAAGAAAAAAGCAGGAAATGTTATCTTTCCCTTTAGGTTAACTTTCCCCTTTCTGCATCTCCAGTTCTAGGGGAGAGAAGCAGCAATGTCTTCTGTGAGCTTCAGCATCTGTTTTTCCTGAAATACTTGTGTGCAGGGTGGGCCACAAGCAGAGATTAATTCATCAAATATCAAGAATTAAAGGAGAATGAGTGATCAAATATTAGGGAGATTTATGAGAAAGAAGGTTCTGAGATGAAACACTCCTAAAAATCCAGGCCAACACTAAACATTTGACAATTTTTGTTATGTTATTCAATGTTATTTGAAGCTTTCACTGAAAACTTCAACTCATGACATCCAAAAATGTTCATCACTCAACTAGTGTATACACACCTTGCCAGCACGAGTGAGAGCAACACGTAAGTGTCAGGAGTCGTTCAGGTTAGTTGATCCTATTGTTCAGAATGAGGGCAGCTCACTGGAGAGAGCAATTTGCACACACATTGCAGGACTGCTGCTCCCAACCAGAAGGGCTTGGCTGCACATCCACCTGAATGATGGCTACTGGGTAACTCTAGGCAGCAATCCACAGTCATTGGTCCTGGATAGTAACCAGGGACTGCAACTGGAATCTGTCGATCCATGTTGTTTAATGGATCTTAAGGGTCTTTTCTAAACTAAATGATTCCATTATTCTATGACTTCCAGAAGCATTTGTTGTGCAAGTTACAGCTACATAATCTGCTTAATATGACGCTTTTAATATCATCATGTATCAGGTTTGCAAATTGTGCAGCTCAGTTGGTAAGGGAAAGTTGGAAGGTGTAATCTGGAAATAATTTGTTAATCAGTTTCCAGAAGTACATTCTTCTTAATGTATGTCTGTCTATATTTTCAAAGTGTTCTGATACACGTGATGATAGGAAAATTGTTTTAAACAGTAGCTCTACTGTAGCATTGCTAAGTCTGGGGCCTGGGGTGAAAATTTGGAGATGGAGTGTCAACACTAAAACAATACTTTTCCTCTCTCTCAGAAATATTTATTGTAAAATTTATTCTAGAAACCACATGTGCTTTGCAAATGGTCTTGAACACAACTTTGCTACCAGAGTTAAAAGACGAAAGGTTCTAAAGGGCTCTGAGGATGGGAGTGCACATGAAAATACGATCATAATCTCTGAAGACAAGCCACCATCGGGAAAGTCTAGAGACTGTTTTTTCTGGAAAAGGACAAGGTATACAAACCACTCTCTTCCAATAATTATTGGGTCTGCATTCAAAACAATATATAAAATACAAAGATTGATTTCCTCAAAAATATTCTTGTTACCTTCTATCAGGCTGATAAACACGATAAAACAATGGGGCCAAGCTGTCCTCTAAATTCACTATCACTTGCTACACAGGAATAAATATCTTTTGCAACACAAACAGAAAAAAATACAGGTAGTCCTTCAGCAATTAAGATGAGTGTGTTTTTCTTCTCTCTGAGGGTTTGCTGTCATCTGACAGGTTAACTAATACTAGTCTGAGAAGAGCAGGTATGTAAGATTTTCGTCATATCAATATGCTCAATACAGCATTCCTGCAGACGGGAATTTCTTATTTTCATGCACTAAATTAAAATAAATTTTAGGTCCCAGTCACTGGTCAGTCAGCCCACATCAGTGGGCCCTTATTTCATAGAATCATAGAATCATGAAATCATAGAATCATAGAATCACCTGGTTGGAAGAGACCTTTAAGATCATTGAGTCCAACCTTTCACCCTGCACTGCCAGGGTCCCTAAACCATGTCCCTCAGTGTCACATCCATACGGCTTTTAAACACCTCCAGGGATGGGGACTCCACCACCTCCCTGGGCAGATTGTTCCAATGCTTAATGACCCTCTGCGTAAAGAAATTTTTCCTGATATCTAACCTAAATTTCCCCTGCCGCAACTTGAGGCCATTCCCTCTCGTCCTGTCATTCATAATATGGGAGAAGAGACCGACCCCCACCTCCCTAGAACCTCCTTTCAGGTAGTTGTAGAGAGCGTGACTGGATAAATTTTGGACAATAGTGACCTTCAGTGATAGTTTTGTACAATGTTTGGTTGGATACTTGATGCACCGATGATTTGGAAAACTAATTGTTCTGCTTACTAATAAGTAATTTCAAATTTCTGGAGAATGTTTCACCTGTTGCACTAGATACATACTCAAGAAGCTAAATCCTTCCTTAGGCTCTGTTGTTGACACCAGCTGTGGCACTTACATAATTTTACTGATTTTTTTGCTCCTTTTTCAGAACTAGATAATTTTTTGCAATGTTTATTTCAGCACCTAAGCATTACTTTGTGCACCCTATCATTCACATTAAACCAAAGAAAGTAAGCTGTCACTGCCTTTCATATAGCTACTTTTAATATTAAAGAGCTATTTCACATGAGTTTATTGTATTGATGTCTGTAAATGCCTTTGAAAAGTGACTTGCAATGTGGGATATTATTCTTCAGTTCTCAATGCAAAGAAGGTAAAATTTTTTTGTAACAAGACAAAATGCCTTTTTCTGTGACCGTCAGCCTGGCTTGCAGATTCTCTGTTCCCGTGCTTACATAGTTCATCCAACTGGAAAGATTATAATATAAAACAAGAAGTAGAAAAAAATAACGTCAGTCCACCTTCAAAAGCCATTGTTTTAATTCCCTGTTTTGCTATCATGAACTGCAGGGTTGGTTTTTTTTTTTTGCCTAGCACATGAAAATGTAGACAAAGCAGATGTACTTTAGTGTTGAAATATTGCATCCAGGTGGTGCAAAACACAAAACACAGAAAATCTAAAGCAGGCTTTATGGACATAACTGGAAACCATCTTCAACTACTTTTTTTTTTTTTACCTGTTTCTGCATAAACATTGGTTCCCAATTCTTTGTATTTCTGTTTGTTTTTTTCAAGTTGTATTTTCAGTCTGAACTGTGTTAATAGTATTAGAAATATGCATATTCAGTAGTTATTGATGGTATGAATCACGCGTGCCAAGCTTAAAAGTCTGTAATGTTTTACCCTACTCAAAATATATATTCACACCTGTCCTCACAGCAGATGCTGCAATTCACAATCTAATCTACATGAAGAAATACAATGGTAAAATAAGTTAACAAAGACATTTGACTCAGACTACCTCATACCTGAACGTTAATAGAAATACTATTTGCTGAGTGGAGGGAAAAAGAGCATGCTTTGCTGAAAATGGATTAAAGTAACTGACATTCCCTTCAAACTAGGTTTTGTGCTAAACAGTAGGTTGCAAATCTGTTTGCCAGATGACGTCCTAAAAAAGCTGTGTTCACAGAGAAGGCAACTGAAAAAGCAACCTCTCCAGCATAAGTTCGCTCTGTACTCTGTTCTGTCTCTTGCCAAAAGTTTGTTTCTTTCACACTGTTGGTTACTGAGATTTCTCTCCTGTCGTGCAGCCTGCAATTTACTTGAGGCAGGGGTGCAGAGAGATGAAAAGAAAGGCAGATTCCCATCCACACTTTCTCTACCTCCATCTATCCTTAACACTCTGGGACTAGGAAATTCAGAATTAAGGTAATATCTTCTACACCATTTTCCCACATTCTACTTAATGTAATTAAACATGGAAGATGTTGCTCCTGATATTTAAACATTTTCTGGAGAAGAACTCAAGGGCCATTTCGCACATTCTCTGATACCTACTGTTCAGCCCATGACATGGAATTAAATTTCCCCATTGGACTCAGCAAGGTCTGTTGAGTAAACTAGCAAACATGTATTTGTCAAGTATGACCAAAATATTTCTCTCTTTCTTTACTCCTGTGAACAAGAGACAGTTACAACATATTGTTTATAAATGAGGATATGAGCACAGTCTATGGTTTTCACCTTTTAAAAATAACCTCTTATTCTTAAGGAAAGTATTTGACTATCAATCAAGCAAAGAAATCTGTTCTAAAAAGGTTGAATTTTTGATGCTTTTCTCAGACCAATGTGCTCCTTGGCTCTTTTTAACACTGTGTGAAAAATAATAAGCTTATGATATTTGAGTAATCTCTACATTTTTTAAAGCTTAATGACAAAATAATCTGTTCAAAAACATGATCTTCAGTCATCATTCCTTTAACTGCATGTTCAGGAAAAACTAACATGAGCAAGCAAAACTCCATCTCACAGCTGAAGGCTTCACACCTTTACGCATCAGTGGCTGATATTTTTTCTGCAGGCTGTTGTATAGGTTTATTCTTCTGTATAGGATTATTTTTAGCATGCTGGTAGCTAAATGCTGCCCACTTTACCTAGTTATGTGATGGCTGCTCTGAAAGTAATGCCCTCTATTTTATTATGTTGGCCTATGATGTCAGAGATGGATGTTGGTGGTCTAGCAGTAGAGGTTGAACCTTCCTGCCAATATTCCATTTAATTTTGTTGCCATGCGACAGACGGCAGCAGAGGGGCAGTCTGACAAAATGCCGTCTGACGTGGAAGAGCATATGAAGCAAAGGTGTATAACCAAATTCCTTCATGCAGAAGAAACTGCACCCATTGACATTCAATCAACACTTGCTGAACATTTACAGAGACCAAACAGTGGATGTCAGCACAGTGAGGGGATGGGTGGCACGTTTCAGCAGTGGTGACAGTGATGGTGGGTCCCCTTTGCTGGTGCAGATTTTTAAACAAAGGCGGCATGCAGGCTCTATTCATCACTGGTGAAATTGCACAGCCAATGGGGGTGACTACGTCAAAAAATAATGTTTTGTAGCTGAGAATTTGCTCTATCAAATAGTGTTATTGTACTCTTTGTATCTGTTGTAGATTCCATGTAATTTTCATGGAAATAAACAGGAGACATTATTTTCAGAGCAACTTATGTATATGAAAAAGATCATTTGTTTAGGAACCTTCCTAGACCGAAAGATGTAAGTTCCATGTCTCCCTGAAGAATGCCTGATTCCCAAATTAAAGAATAGGTAATGATGACCAAAGGATAAAAGAGATCAGTCTTCATCTCCTTCCTGGCTTTCATCCTCAGTACTTATTGCAAGACTTGTGGGGCTAGGAGAGGGGAAGTCCAAAGGAAGACATACTCTGTAGCTTGCTGTTTAGCTTAGTACCTTGAAAGGAAGAAATCCTGAATTCAAGATTTTTCCTCCAGGTTTAGTTTTGCTTTTTGTGAAATGACTATTTAATGCAAAATATATTGTAGGGGAAGCCTAACTCTCTGGGTTTTAAATTACATTCTGCGTCCATGTTTTAAGAACAAAGAGATTCAAATGCTTCTGTGTAGGCTCCTAAATGCATTACTGGACTTCACCATTTGCTAAGTACTCCATTCATAACTTAAAGGGGAAAACAATGACATATGCTTTAGTCAGCAAGCCCTTTTCATTAGATTGTCAATTCTTGTAGAGTTTCATGCAGAAGGTGGCAAAATCTCTTTAGGAATATTGTTAGGTAACAAGGCTGGTGGAGAGAACAATATATAGAAATTACAGAGTATTGTAAAACCTTTCAAAATGAAGACAACTCAGACATGGGTGTCTTCAATGGGCAAGAGAGATTTCAAATATTTTCATCACTGTTCAAATTTAGGCAAAACAAAGACAAAATAACTTTGGAAAGAGGTCTTTTCTACTAAAACTACTTTATATTGCAAACTTTCCTCCTAATTATTTCTACGATTATGTGATTGCTTGAACATACATTTATTCCCCAGTTCATGCTGCTCTTCACAAATAATTAAGAAGTTTCTTTAATATATATACTGGCAAGATGGTCAAAAAATATTACTGCTTGTTAAATATATTTCTTGTTTTAGAATGGCACATTCTAATTAAGAAGTATTGAAGGAAACCTATATTACATTTCAGCCATTGATGAGGATGGATTAGCATATTCTACCTGTAAGTTCTGAATTTGGTTTATCAATTAGTAACTGATTTTTTTTCTCTAATTAATGACTATATTATGTTTAGCTCTTTGGTGAATCAAATGTTGAGTTCTACACAAAAGAAAACCTAGTGCTAGTATCAACAATTTTACACTAAAAATATCTGCAACTTATTTGGCAAAAGTTTACAAGAATTTTTAAAACATCTGTGGATTAATTAGTTATCTATGCTGTGCAACTGCAATTAGATCAATTAGGTTTCTTGGCTGTAGAGTTGCATCAATTTGTCTAGGCTTACCTGACGAGAGCATACCCTAGGCTCAGAAGCTTCTATAAAGATTTATTTTAATACTATGTACACTGTACCCCAAAATCACTGAAGTCTGGGGAATTAGTTACGTAATAGGATTTGAGAATCTCATATTCCAAACTGAAATTGCTTGTGAGATGCCAAACAATTTCTATTCTTTAACGAGAGCAACAATATTTTATTTTCTTGTCCAGAGTAAACCATGAGAACCCTCATAAAACAGTAATATTAAGGATTTGTACTGTGACTATATATAGATATTTTCACTCCACATTTCAATCTGTTTCAAGGCTTGATGACCAACATAACCTTCTGCTACTTAAACTGTGGTTTCACAGTCAGGTTTAACCTGCTATGTCTCCCAATGGAAACGGTGCTGCTGTCTTGACTCTTAGGGGATAAAAAATGATCATGGATTTGATCCAGGCCAAAACGTAAACATTTTTCCTCTCTGGGTTAATTTTACCAGGATCAACTTTGCCACATGGCTGTAACTATTAGGACCACTATAGAGAAGGGGACAGCACAGAGATGGGATGTCTTCATATGATGGTAATGTCAGCTCAGGTCAGCTTCAACTGATAGAGATCCAGATGGCATCCAAATTTATATCTAATCCTTTGAAATATTTTTATCTACTAACTGTAAGTGAAAATACAGACACTGCCATCTAGGATGAGACTGATTATTACTCCTTCCTGACATAGAATCATAGAATATTGCCACAGAATGCAGCCTTTCAGTACTTGGGGTTGGGGGGGCTATAAGAAAGATGGGGACAGTCTATTTAGCAGGGCCTGTTGTGACAGGACAAGGGGTGATGGTTTTAAACTAAAAGAGGGGAAATTCAGACTAGATATAAGGAAGAAATTTTTTACAATGAGGGTGGTGAAACACTGAAACAGGTTGCCCAGAGAGGTAGTGGATACCCCATCCCTGGAAACATTCAAGATCAGGTTGGACGCTGATCAACCTGATCTAGTTGAAGAGGTCCCTGCTCACTGCAGGGGGGTTGGACTGCTTAGCTTTTGAAGGTCCCTTCCAACTCAAAGCATTCTATGATTCTATGAATAGTTTGGGTTGGAAGGGGACCTTTAAAGGTCATCTAGTCCCACCCGGACATGTCAGTTATAATTTACAGGTCTGGGGAGAGACATACCTTGGTTCTCCACCGTGACTGCCCTATTATGGTTATGCAACTCCATTTCCTGCACCCTGCCTTCAGATGAGGGCTGAGTTTATCTCTGTATGTGAATCCAATAATGGCCAGAATCCACTTTTTTTAGATGAAAGCTACAATTTTTATTGGAAAAAAAACAATGAAGCTTTACCCTTCTAGAAAAAAAAAAAAACCAAACAAACCCTAGCCTTTGCTAGTAAAAAGGTAGGTTATGCTTGAAAGTATTTAATACTTTTTCTTTCTATATTCCAGGGGAAGAATTTAGGTCCTGCAATAAAACTTTTAATCTCAGATTTGATCTTGCACATTGTCTCCTTTCCTAAACAATCTTGTTGTTTTGAAAATATGAAAACAAGAATATGTTGGCCCAAATGCAAAATTTTCACTAATTAACCACTGAAAAATTAAAAATAAACTTTTGCAAAAGAATTTTTTTCCGACACACGATTACACATTTTTCTATCACAATTAGCAATAAATTATGATCAAAAATATTGATTGCTATGCTGCAACAATTAATTCCATTGTTTAGTTGTATATTTATTAGTTCTATACTTTTTCCCCTTGAAATTAGATTATTCTTTTCATGTGGAAAATGGAGAATAGAATATTTCTGTTCTGTGTTCCTGTAATAATATTCAGTATCTTAATACAGTTTTTACAGTCTCAGTCTTTCAAAACCTCTTAACATTTTATGCAACAATAAAGAATCTGTAGCTTGAGTTTCAATTGAAAAAAGACAATGAAAATCTATTTTCTCTACATTTTTTTTACTGTGTTTACCTTCTAACACCAATTCTTTCTTTGTTACTCTTTAAGAATCCTTGAAAATATTTTCGTGTGCACTGGCAGTCACCTGTGCTTTATCAATAGTACTGAATAAGAGAAGTCACGGGGCTGATTTCTGGCCTCAAGGCCAAGTGGAATGCATTAGCTGGCATCCATGAGCCTTGCAGGCTTGTCTCATCTGTAATATATTCATCCTCTAGCAGAGCAGGTAGGGTGGTCCAAAACACAGTGAAACAGGGAGCTACAAATTAAATAGTGCAAATAATTATGGGTTTCATATGCAAACTCATTTCCAGGACCTATTATTTATCAATACAGTCATAAGTAATGTCATGGAAAGCTTGCACTTGTTTATCTGGGAGCCTACATGCTGTTTTCTGAGTGGCAGGAGAGACTGGTCATTTTGGCTCTGATTTAGAGAGATGAATGCTGATTGCCAATCTGAGGTGGAAAGCACCAGAAAAAGAACTGGGAAGTTAAATCAAGATTTGTCTTTATAAAGTCATTTCCAGCAGAGATCTTTACAGCTAATCCACTATTGGCCACAATTAATCCCTAACCAGGAGGATAACTGGAAACTTAGAAGGCATACTATTACACCGCAAGATGGAAAAGAATTACATTATTCATTAAACTATTAAAAATAATTGCTTCATTAAATCAAACCAATAATTTATATGACTAAAAATGTAGGTTGGCTCAAGGGAAGGGAAGGAAGCCCAGCTTTTTAAAGGAGTTTTTCACAGGGGTTAAATACCTACGTACTTGGGAACAGTGGATCTGAATGCTAGAATAATACTCTATGCCTACTGCGTGTGAACATGTATGTGATAGGAATATGGGAAGAGTGTGAAAGATTTCTTTTTTTTTGCACTATGCAGGATTTTAAATAACCAGCTTTGTTAAAAAACTTACAAAGCCATGATAGAAGGACAAGTAACATGTGAATGTTACCCTTAGGAAATTATTCATTAAAGGGCTTATCTCTCCTGGGTGCTGTGATAATAAAAACACAACAATAACAATTAATCGTGAAAGCTACAGCTGAGGTGTCACCAGTGGATATAGATACAAACAAAGGAAAAAGCAAGTTTGAGGTTAATCAAGAGCGGACAGAAAAATAGATGAACTGTGAGACATATTTAAGTGCAATAAACATTTGCCATAGTATTGATTTGCCAGGAAAACTTAATCATTACAGGGGCTACACCCCAGGCATACACTTGAGACTAAATAATGAGCACATTTAGTCAATGAAACAAGTGAAAGCAAGGTTTCCCCAAGAGAAGAGGCAGGAAATCCATTCCTTCCCAGCAAAATGATAAATAACCAACCATTAATGTCCCAATGGAAAATGCTACAGAAAGGTCATAATGTAATAGCTTATTCCTGGCTTTCCAATAAATGGTAAAAAAAAAAAAAAATTAAAAAAAACTAAACCAAGAAAAAAAATAGAAAAACAGAAAGAAAACGTAAAAGCTGTGTATACAAGATTTTATAATAACCCCTTGCCATAAAAGTGTACGTCTTCAATGAAACTATTGGCACTGCCAGTCTACCCTCTGTGGAGGTCCAATCGATTCTTAGTTCAAAAAGAAATGGTTCTTACCTGAATAAAACTTGGCTGAAAATTAGGAGGCTTTCCTGTACCTTAAAACAAGTGAGATTACAGAATAGCCTTCCCAATGAAGTAATGAGAACAGACAGCTTCATTGGTTTTCAGAGGCATATTACCACTTTTCTAAACAGGATTGGTTACAGGGTTCCTCAACCCAGGAGATACTTTCAACTCTTTTTAAGAAGAATTAGCTCCAATGATGGGGCCATTTTCCTTATTCTCTGTAGCCATTGTTGCTACTCCCTAAATTGCCCTGTTAGTAGCTTTAAAATTCAGTCGCCTGTACAAAGAGGGAAGAGAAAGTAAGCAAAAGGTCTTTAGAGTTGAGCTTTACAGAAATGTAAATGGTACACATAGTCACTAGAGAGCTCATATCTGAAGATTTGGAAAGAAGAAGGAAGACATCATGAATAGGGGGGTGGAAGACAATACAAGGAGTTTAATTTTCAGAGAATTATTGTGGTAATTATAACATGCACAACATGGTTAAACTGACCTCACAGACAATGCCCTTGCTAGCACAATTAATTCTATCACTTGCAACTGCGTTAGAAGAACCATGATAATTGGCACAGCATGGTGTATTCAAGAGGGTTTTTTTTCTAACTTCACACCGTAACAGCTGCAACCTGAGGAAAAGGGACATTTTTGCAGTTTTAGTGAACTACCCACAGAACTTGGCATGTCTAATTTCTCTATAATTACCAACAAAATTATCTGCTGAAAGATTCTGTTCTTTTACTTTTGGTAGACACAGGTGAACATAGCTTCTAAAAGGGAGAGTTTTCCATCCTGATATTCAACAAATGCACGCATTTAACAGCATACTTTCACAAGAGATGTCTGTGATTGCTCTGACGCATAAAGGAGAGTAGTCATTTAGCTAAGAACAAGCAAGCAAAAAGAAGGGAAAATTTTCTTCGCATAAAAAGTTTACGCTCATCACTGGTACACGCAGACAAGCTGAAAGCATTTTCTTTCCCAAGGTAACATCAACCATTCATATTGCCAGAGAGGTTCTGAAATACATGCAGGCTATCCAGTGATCATAGGTAGGCTGAAAATTTATTTTCTGTAATAAAGAATTTTATTCCCACTGAATATTAGAAGAACCATACTGAAAGCAACCAGAAGTCCATATAATTTTAAGGCAGTTGGTAGTAGGTGCTTATGAAAAGAGTAAGAACAAGCTAAGTGCAGATTAACATTTACCAAAGTATTTGCTCTCAGTTCCAGCTATCAACTTACCTATCTGAGACAGAGGCTGCATTTGCCTGGATGTGTTTAATAGCTCTTGACAGACATTTCCTCCATGAAATATATTTTCTAATAATTCATGAAACCATTTATAATTGTGTTACATAAAGCACTGAATGGCAGCGAACTCCCAAATTAAATTTGTTGAGTGTGAAAAAATATCATCTAGTTTTTGTTCTGTGAGGAACAGTTACAAATAATTTCTAACATCTTCTCTGTGCCAGCCATGATTTTCTAAACTTCTGCAGTATCTCTTCCATCAGCTGGCTCTTATTCAACTGATGAGTCTTTATCCAGTTGACCTCTTCTTATACAGAAGCCGCTCCATCTGATGCTCCCTTTCTCCATGTTTTATTCCTTTGTGTAACTGGTTGCACCAGGCTGTAATGGAGGGTACTTCGAATCATGGAAAAATGTAAAAAAAGAGGCAGAAGAGCAATTTTTATTATATGCTCAGAAGGCAAAGTGCTTTGCCACAAGTTTTGAAGCAGAAGCTTCTCTACACATCCACAATGTATCAGCAGAAACCACGTCTTCTATATCAATGCATTATTTGCCTGTGGAGCCCATTGTCTGCGTGATATCTAGCTGTATTAAAATAATAGCAGAATTTGTAGTCAAGGAGAAACTACAAATTTCTGACATTTTGTTTTGACTGAGTGGAGAGAAAAGTAAGAATACAAGTAAATGTCTTTTGATCAACAAACTTTCCCTCTGTGAATTCTGAAATCTCAAATAGTTCTATGGTCTTACTTCACTTTAATAAAAATAAAGAACTTTGAGGCAAGGTGGTACTTCCTTTTTGACTTTAACACTTCAGCTTCTATTTATATTCACATTAATTATAAATAACAACATCAAGGTCAATATGCAAAATTCAGAGGAAAGTACTTCAACCTTGTCAGAATGAAATCTTTCAATGCTATTTAAAAATATTGGTTAAAACTTTTCACTAAAATTAATATGTTTCTATAAAACTTTGGACTTCCGTGAATCAATATATTTTGAAAGAATACTGTTCTCACATCAAATGTTTGACCAGGACTTATTAACATTCTCTCCTTTCTATACGTCGGTGTTGTCAAGAAAAAGTGTATTTCCTATTAAATGAGATGCAGAGAGGCAGAGACACCGAAGTATTTAAATGATCCTTAAGGACCTTATGCCCAAGATGCAGGTTCTGAAACCCCTGTCCCAGCTTCTATTTAAAGCTTAAAGTGCCTGAAAGCTCTGAGAGGCAAGCATAGGAAAACCTTGTTTGTAAGTTTAGGATACTACATTCTTAGTGTTTAATTTCACACCCCCCTCACCAGAGATGACTACTCTGCAACGAAACTGGCAGAAGGGAAGGTGGATCCTTACCTTGGCTACTCAAGTTCTTCATTATTCATATTAGTTTTAACCGATGCAGGAAATAAGCCTGCATGAACAGCAGTGTTCAACATTACGTTGCCTTTGACACAAGGCTGGTGTAAGCCATTCCGGTCCTCCCTTGCTCCTTTTTGTAAGGTCTTGCCCTACTGAAGCTCACAGCTTGCCCTGAACTGTGCAGAGCAGCAGTTCTTTGGAGATAAGACTATAAAATAGATGACCTAAACTATCTCTTGGAAATGAAAGGTACCAGGCTGGCACAGTGGGAGGACTGTGAAAATCTGACATTCATATAACTTTATCCTGTAACACCAGACCGAAAAATCCAGTACTTAGGGGGTTGTTTTTAACTATGGTCTGGTGTGTGCAAAGCTGCGCAGACTGCTTGTACCAGCACACCTGATGTGACAACTTGAGAAGGGGCAAAAAGCAGGAAAGGCCACAAAGGGGAGGGTTTCTAATTAGCAGTACTGCTGAAAATAATTTTGCGAAGCTACATCCTCAAGTCCTGCTACAGCTAACTGCCTGAACTGAAGCTTAACCAGGGAGCCTTCTGGGGGCAGTCAGACTGAGGTCTGCCGTAACTTCTGCTCACCACTAGTTAGCATTCCCAGCACCCCCGTTTCACCAGGTACAACTCTGTGCTGAAAAATCTACAGTGGAGAACAAAAGGGGAGGCAAATGGTTTTGCAGCAGTTAGCACACTCTAACAGCTCGGGCAAACTCAGTGTAGAGATGGGAGGTAAGGAGGCAGCGGGCTGGACTACAGCAGCTGCACAGCTTCCTCCTTGCCAGCCCCGCAAGGTGGTCTCACAGGTAGGCCACAAACTACCTGATCTGCAGCCAGTGGCATAGCTCACAGTTTGTGGTCAACTTACTCTACAAAGCATTTCTGAAAGTGCCATGACTTTGGCTGCTTTACGTCCTAGTGTCTCATTGCCCAAGTCAGAGCTTTGTTGAAGGCGCAGAGCAAGGGTGCTAAGATGACCAATACATTGTCCTTTTTATGGCCAAGTGCAAGAGGGTTTCTAGCAGCCTGAGTAGAACATGTTGAAACTTTTTGCCCATTGGAGCATGATAATATAATATAAAAAAAAAATGAACAGCAAAACTTTAGCTGATGCTGGTAACATTTTTTTGTTGTTGTTGTTTTCTTAATTAACATCTCCTGCTGCACTACATAGCAAGAAACAACATATGTTCTATGAGCTCCAACTGTTCACCACCCACCTTCTTTCCCACAACAAAAACAAAGGGGAAAAATGTAGAGCTATTTCACTTACACATAACATATTTTTTGGATATCGACCTAACCTTAGGCAGAAAAGTTTCCAAAATACAGTGTTGAAGTTTTTGTTGAATTCTTGAACTTACAGTGAACAACTTCTTTCTTCCTTCTGAGGTTATCTGGTTCATACATCTTGTCCTCCTTTATTCATAAAAGAGCAGAATGGTCTAAATATAATTTGAGCACCAAAACGTTTTGTATTTCTGAGGCAACTAAAGGTCTGCAAATGGTACCACAAAGGTGAAGAGAGATCAGAGGCTAGTGGAGCTATTCCAACTACTGATTCTTTACTAATTACTTCACCAAAGCGGTGACACTGAGCTGGATGGCTTTCATCTATGGTGGCAGAAGACTGGGTCTTCTCTAATTATTAGTAGTGCAAAAGAAGGAAAGAATTAGCTCTTTGGGATTTCAGTGGACCTCACACATTATTTATAACCTGTCTGCATACAACTGCGCCTGCACATGACTGCGCCTGCACATGACTCTGTCTGCACAGTTGAATAAAATTTTCACATAGAGAGTAGATTTGCTTTCTCCTGCTCAGACATGACTAGAACAGATTATTCAGAATCACTGCTGTTTTTTAATCATGTTGTGATTATTACTTTCAGTCAGTGGAAACTTCCAAGGCAAAAAGTATAGCTAGAACAATTGTTCAAAATTTATTTCTTGTGATCTGAGGGCTTCTTTATGGGGGTGGAAAAAAAAAAAGGAGAGAAAAAGAGAATAATACAGTATAAAAAGTTCAGAAAGTTGAGCATTAGGTAGCAAGACTTGAAAATTAGAAAGAAAATTTTCCCACTATAGAGAGCATAATTTTCACATAATGGAAAATCTCTCTTCAGACATTCAGCCAGGCATTTGTTCAAAGAGAAAGGCAAGCTTTCCTCCTGGTTAGTGAGATTCTTGAAAGTCTCGGCACTGTATTGCTGTTCTCATTTTGCATTGAGACAGTCACTGAAACACATAATGAATCTCTTTAGAAGGGTAATATATCTCTTGCTACTTCACATACCCTCTGCGATTCTTTCATGTTTGTTGCTTGCATTTGCTTTCTAAGGCACATTAAAAAAAATTGATACATTTGTCTATTATTCTAGTACCATCTAGCATTTCCTCAACTACCTGAGTCCCACATGCATGTCATTCACCACGCCTTTTAGGTCCTTTTATCATATCTTAGAATAATGTTACAAATTGTTTTTCTTCATATTTCTCTAGCTCTGCTCTGACTGCTAAGGTACATTTATGGTGCTGTTTGCATTGCTTGTGTAATTTTTTCTTCATCGTTTTGAATGCACCTCTTTTTCATGTTATGAAATGTTCTGCTTATTAGAAAATATCTATGATGATCATGTTATCAGTAATGATAATCTCAACTTGGAAAAGGTTTTTATATAAAAGTTGGTAGGTGTATTAAAAAAATTCTCTTGTTATTCAAATTGCAGTCCTGGAAAAAACAATTTCTAAGCATTTGTTATACTTTAAGCTTATTTAAACATATTACTTGAGAGCTGCAAAGTGTGCAAAAATGCTGATCTTACATGCTTTGTCTTCCAAATAGAACAAAGTTATGTGATGCCTACTTAGCAGGCAGTACAGTTTAAAGGTCCAAAACCTAAATATTTGTTCATTTTTCCTTGGATTTTATCATCACAGCGCAAACTTACTTCAATTAGGGGAGTATATTTATGTGTATAAGCATATGCAAAATACTGTACAGTTAGAAATATCTTGTGTAGGGCGTTTAGGCTTGTCTGTAATACAGTGAATACATCTTGTCATTATAAAATGTTCAGCTGATATCTTTATGCATTATAATTATAGCTTTATTTTACCATGGGACAAGTCATACAGAAATGATTCCTGGATATAAGTGGCTGCTATATTAAAGTGAAGTGCAGGCATACTTCTAAAATAGCAAGAATTATAAGAGGATATGATAAAGTTGGTTCTAGTATTTGCTTCCGATTTCTTTGGTTACTTTCTGCCTAAGTGCATCTTTATGATACTTGTTCGCAGTGGCCTATTAATATTTAGAAACTGCAATGAGGTTTTTGGCTTATTATGATAAGACTCAGTTATAACAATGGATTTTTCTCTACAGTGTAAAGCAAAGAGGTGGTACTCTACTGTATATGCTTTGTATTTTTATTCTTAACATTTATTCCCTGTCTATTTTTAGATAACTGTTAAGTGAGCAGGACTCAACTAAAGACATAATTCAGAACTTGCTGATGTCAAGAAACAGGCTTCAGCGGGTTTTAGAAAAACACCCTTATATCAGAAGTCAGTTCTGTAACATTTACTCAGGTCAGTAATAATTACTGGGATATTTTAATGAAAAAAAATTTGAAAAGTTTTAGGATGAGGCCTCTTACATAGGAAAGGTTACCTCCTTTACACTGAAACTGCTGATTTCTTGGGTATCCTTTTATGTAGCGCTTAGAGCATATTTTACATTCCTGTGTAGGACAGATGTAATTTTTGTACTTGGCAATATATAAACAGCTTTTCTGTCTGGCAGATAATGTCCCATTGCCTCTCACAATTTGTAATTACCTTCATTGTCTCCAATGGCTTATGGAACTGGACCTGTACGACTATCATTCAGTTAGATAAAAACAGTTAACATAAATCAATGAAAAACCCCTCTATGTTAGATGAAATATTTGCTTTAATCTTTCTTCATTAATTGATTTTTTTATCTGTAATTCAGGAGTCTGATACAGTGGCACTATCATATGTTAAATCTTTTTAAAAACATGTTCAGAGGCATTAGTTTTTAAAACAGAGATCCTATGAATTTCTATTCAGTCTAAAGTATTTCCAAATCCAGAACTAAATGTTTTATTATTCACCTTATTTACTGATGTGCTCCTTCCTGAAAGGTAAAGTTTATTTTGTGTGCAGCTGTACAGAAGCATCCTGCAATATTTGATGGCAAATGCAGTTCAATTCTACTGAAGGTGTCATTGTCGTTGTCGTTGTCGTTGTCATCTTCTTCCTATTCTTCTTGTTCTGTGTCCAAATGGATTTATCAGATCCATTCATATCTTCTGACAAAATTCGATGTTGTTAGCCAATGATATTTTATTTGTTCCTAAGGCAAAACTTGTGTTTTTCCATTGGCACTAAACTGGTCCTGAAATTGGTACTGAAATCTTCATTATTTCAGAGTTTGTTTTTTTAAAAACGGAGTCTGTATAGCTGAAAATGGCACCCTGGCTCCCCATCTATAGTATGATGTAAGTAGATGTTGTATACATTTGACAAAAAACAATCCCACAATATTCTGAATAAGCGTCCCCCTACATTAGTCCACTGAGAAATGCGAAGACAGTAGCACGTTTTAAATCCCACAGCTCTTCATGGTTCTCAGTGCTACTTGGTATGAAGTCACTTCATTTACGATATGCGCCTTGAGTCTCTTCCCCTGAGGTAGATGTTTGTGCTCTCTGCTTTTCATCCTCAAATTAACCTAGTCTTTTTTCTTCCTAAGCGCATCTGGAATAAGGGGAAACTAATCAGGTTAAGTGCAATCAGTCAGTGACAGAACAGATTCTGTTTCCTTTTACGCTGATCTGTCTTTGAATACTTTAGGCAAAAGGAGTGAAAACATGTTTCTTTGAAATTTGTTGAGAACCTGGACATAAATTTCTTTTTAAATGTGTGTTAGATTTTTGGGTGGTATTTAAATGCCCAGGATCCTTTTGCAGATCTACATCAAAGCTTTCACATCTCATAATTCGACATTAATCTTAATGACATTTTGTTTCCTACCCCTTGCTTAACGTTAATAAACCCACAACAGGTTACAGTCTCAATTCAGCAGAATGAATTACCTCTAATCTATTTTTATGTCTCCTACTGACCCATATGGTTAGTATCTAAAAACAATTATAAACCTGATTAAAGCTTGATCTAAGAAAAATAATTATCTTTAGCCTGCATCTTATTTAATACCTATGCCGCTTTTTCTTTAATTCCCTTTAGAATTAGACTTGTACAGTCTCATTTTTTCCAGATAAAGATGACTGGTTTGTCATGTAGCATAATCCTGGGCATTTTTCTGAATATAACTCTGGCTTATTTTAGTGTTAGAAATACTAGATCTCATAGGCATTCCCATAGACCTGCCTATTAATTCCAATAAAACAGTAAGAGACTTCTAAAAATTATTAGGAATTAATCAAATTGTTAAGTCATCCTAGTATAGTAGTCTTCTGAAAAGTTTCCATTGCATCCATATAATCCATCTATTAATAAAAGATGCTGGAATTATAGTAAACAGCCCTGATGTCTCAAAGCCCCAAAGCCCTTTCAAAAAAAAGGGAAAAAAAAGTAATGGACAAACTAAGAGCTATTTTTGCAGAGAAAATAATAGGCTGATTCTGTACTGCAGTGTAATTAAGTGCTCCCATAGATCTGTGATATCTTAAAAAAATAATTAATACTGCTATTTTAATCTTGGACCGTAAAATGTTATTGAAACTATGCACCACTTAGGAACAAAATGAGGACACTTTCAAAGGTGTTGTAAATAAGGTGGTCCTCCAAGAGCTATTGCAAAACAGTTAACGTTCTTGGCTTACTATGGAAATTTTTCTTCTTGCTATTTTTTAATTGTCTGTTACACAGTTCTCTTCAGTATCTTTATCACGTGTACTCTGCCTCTTTGTTTGTTACCATCTCCTTCCTCCAGTTTTCTTTCTTTCTTCCTACCAAACATTTTCAGCAAAAAATACTTAGTTTACTTAGACTTTTTCTTTTTTTTTTTTACTTACATAGCCACCATTTTCAAGAAATCTCTGAGGTCTTGTCTTTCATAGTACTTTCTACTGGCGATTTCCTTTTCTTTTCTTATTGCAGGATTGACAGGTATCTATTTTTTAATTCTCCAAGCAACACTAGTAGTGAATGTATGAGAAATGTGGTGTGGAAGACAGAAATTTTATTTTAGGTATTTGGAGTTTTATTTTAATAGACATAGACTGTATCTGTGTTCCTCTGATTTTTTTCATAAAAGACAAGTTTTCCTACATAGAATAGAATAGAATAGAATAGAATAGAATAGAATAGAATAGAATAGAATAGAATAGAATAGAATAGAATAGAATAGAATAGAATAGAATAGAATAGAATAGAATAGTTCAGCTGGAAGGGGCCTGCAGCAGTCATTTAGTCCAACTGCCTGAGCAATTCAGGGTTGACCAAAAATAAAGCGTATTATTCAGGGTATTGTGCAAAAGCCTCTTAAAACACTGACAGGCTTGGAGCATTGACCATCTGTCTAGGAAGCCTGTTCCAGTGTTTGACCACCCTCTCATTATAAAGAAACGCTTCCTAATGTCCAGTCTAAACCTCCCCTGGCACAGCTTTGAACCATTCCCATGCATCCAATACCTAGATACAGGGAGAAGAGATCAGCACCTCCATCATTGCTTCCTTTCCTCAGGAAGCTGTAGAGAGCAATGAGGTTGTCCCTCAGCCTCCTTTTCTCCAATCCAGACAAACCCAAAGTCTTTAGCTGCTCCTCATAGGACATTCCTTCCAGCTCTTTTCAGCAGCATTGTTGCCCTCCTCCAGACACATTCAAAGACCTTCTCATGCTTCTTAAATTGTGGGGCCCAGAACTGTACACAGTACTCCAGGTGAGGCCGCACCAATGTTGAATACAGTGAGATAATCACCTCTTTTGACTGGCTGGTTGTACTGTGCTTGATGCACCCCAGGATGTGTTTTACTCCCATGGCTACCAGGGCACACTGCTAACTAATCTTGAGCCTGCTGTCAACTAGCACCCTCAGATTTTTTTCCACAGGGCTGCTCTCCAACCACTCCTCTCCTAATTTATACTTGTGCCTGGCGTTATTCCATCCTAGGTGCTGAATCTGGCATTTGCACTTGTTAAAATTCCTGCCATTGACAACTGCCCAGCACTCCAATCTATCCAGATCTCTCTGCAAAGGCCTTCTGTCCCTCAAGAGAGTCAACAGCACTTCCCAGTTTCGTATCGTCAGCAAACTTGTTAATGGTGCACTCAACTCCTGCATCCAGATCCTTGATAAAATTATTGAACAGAACAGTCCCTAGGATAGAGCCCCGAGGAACACCACTGGTGACTGATTGCCAGACAGATGTAGCCCTATTCACTATATCACTTTGAGCCCTGCTGTTCACCCAGTTCTTCATCTAGCACATTGTGAACCTGCTGATCCTACAGTTGGACAACCTGTCCAGAAGGATGTTGTGAAGGACAATATCAACAGTCTTACCACAAGCAAAGAGAATGGGGTTCTTTATGAGGGGACATGAAGGAACATTCCCACCGACATAAGGGAGCAAAGACGTCAGCTGCAGATAGTCAAGCATGTCATTTGATAGGACAGGACAAAGTGCTCAAATCTGCTACATGTTGGGCTGCTCCACAGTCACTTGCAGGCATCAAAAAACCTGGCTAAGGATTTTGGGTTAAAAAAAAAATTTTAAAAAATCAACAAAAAAAACCCCTCAGCCCTGCACTAATGAAGAATATGAGAAGGATTAATTTAATTTCTTTTTTAATTTTAGAAATATTGAACAGTAAATAAATTCAGTATGGGCAGAAATATACCTTCTGATGGAAAATAGTTTAATGACTTTTTATTTCCTATTTTTCTAGCTTGTGTGTCATTAACTTAGAGATATTTAATAACATCAACGTGTTATTCCAAATGCATTGCAAACCATTGTGTCCCTGCTTACATTCCGCATTCAGCAAGACATGAGCTCCTAACTAAAATATTAAGCTCATATATAGATAAGACTGTAACATGGACACTTAATTCCTTGCTACTAACCACTTTATAAATTTGTAAAAATCTAAAACCAATAATACAAGTGAACTTGAAAGTCTCTGTGTTTGATGTATAAGATATGTTTTATTGCTTTTAATGTCCTTGTTTCCTGAAAATACTGTTGCCATTTGAAAGAGCCGAAAGGCAGCAAAAAGTGACAATTTGCTCTCAGGGGAGGTTTATCTCCTCCAAGAGGTAAACAAAAGAAACTAAAGTGTTTGAGCTGGGAACGAATGGGATGCTTAACACGCCACTTACTACTATGGGCAAAGAAGCAGCATGCTTGAATAGGGGGGAATGAAAATTAATTTAATTCAAAACCAATGGAAACCACAAATCATCACTTAAATTCAGGTAGGACAGAAAGAAAGAGACCAGTGATCTTAAATACATAAACACATATACATTCGTTCCACTCCAGCCCCCCCACTCACTATGAACCCTCACACATGGTCCGCGCCGGAGTCGAAGGGAAACAGAAGCGGAAAGGCGCAGTCATTTCAACCTCTTGCATTAAGTTCCAGGCTGATTTTTGGGACAAACTTCCTCTGCATATGCAGTTTCTCTCTCCCCAGCAGCAGATGGCTCGGCACAGCCATTTTCCGCTCCATGTGGGGAGGCGGAGTGCATCCCTTGGGCCAACGGCTCCAGCACTGCGCTTGGCCCAGTTGCAAAACTTAAGAGCCACGGGGTTTCCAGGGGAAGTTCTGGTCTCTCTCAGCATTCCAGCAGGGCCTTCCTCCTCAGTGCTTTGACCCTTTTTCTCCTCTGTTGGCAGAGGTTACTCTCAGTGCAGGGTTTGGGGGGAGCTCCAGGTTTCCTCCCTCCCCGTGCCTCTTCTTTCCACCCCCGCGAGAAATCACTAAAGTAAAAAGTCTGCTTGCCGCTCGGAAGATCTTTACTGTCCTACTGTCCTACTGTGGTGAGGTGTTTGCTTCAGGAGTTCTCTCTTTCTGAACCGAAAATGTGTGCCAAGAAAAAAAGCGACATGTTCCTCTTTTTACAGTGTTATTCAGAGAAGCGTTGATTGACACGGCTTGGGCCAGGGGCAGGCTGTGAAATTGGACCCGGGGCTACGTTTCGTAGGGCCAGTTACAGGGGCCGGTACCCCTTCACCCATGGTACATCCTTTCACGCCCAAATAAGGGAGGAACAGCCCCCCTTCCCTCTGCCCCAGGCGCCATGGAGCCAAAATCCTAAACCTCAAGAAATACCAGTTCCAATTCAAATCAAATCACTGGTGGCTTATCAGTTTTAATATTACTTTTTCTTTATCATACTTTTGATCTTGATGTAAGGTCATTAATATTTAGTATAAATTGTGGCAGGATTTTTAAAAGGCAAATTAATTTTTCAAAAATCCACTGACTAATAATCTAAATGAAACCACTTCAGTCCCTCCTCTGTGCTCACAAAAATATAAACAAAAAGATATTTTGTGACAATCTTTGCTAAGAATTTTTTCTTCCTGCATACCTTTTGTTTCTTCAAAGTAAGGGCATTTGAGAAATTAAGTCAAGGATAATTTTAGTTGCCTTCCTGTTGGGAAGGTGTGTTTAAAAGACCACACCTAAAGTAGTCATCTGTACCTTCTTTCATAGTCAATGGGGAGAAAAAGACTTTTCTCAGTAGCAATTCACCTTGTCCTAAGGTAGACATCTAATATAAGTAAAGTGATTCAGATCCTTTTAGGGTCTATTTGTTTCCACTGACAGTAAAAAGAGTATGTTACCTATTTCAGAGGTTACTCTAGATATTACAAATAGTTCAAACAACTTCTGGCTGATTTGCTACTTTTTACTTCCATTTCTACTTGAGTTTATATACTGGTGCAACATCATAAATTGATAGTTGTCTTGTCACTTGTGTTCACCTGTGCTTTCTAACTAGCTTCCAACATTTAATTCTTCAGATTTTTCCTTTCTTAAAACTATGATTCTGAGAATTTCAGGAATTTTACCTCCAGTTAAAAGGATTTTTATCACAAGCAAAATTGATGGGCTAAATTTTTGTATTCTACTTTGAATGAAATACTAATAAAACCGTTTTAATTAAACAGTCCCACCTTTCCATTCATTTAACTATAGTTCTGCATTGTATCAGGGATTTCATGAATATAGTAAGAGTGGTAGTTTCTGAGACTGATAGTTAAATTGAAAGATTTATTTTATATTTATGACATGATAGGATGCTAACCTAAGTCATAGCAATTCTTTTATCTTCTAGAAGACCTTTCTAAAATAAGGTTTAAAATGACTCACTAAAAAACTTATATTTATTATATTTCCCAAATTAGTCTGAGATGTACTGAATACACTTCTGCTTCACCTATACTAAATAAGAGGCATCATAAAGAAATGGATATTTGTCATTTTTTTGATGACTCCATAAGACTGACTTCAGAATCTATGAAAGGACTGGTTACAACATCAGCTTTAGCAACATATATTGGTGTGAAAATATGCATAGGTGTGAAAACAAATTAACCGCTAGTTCATCGTGTCTCGTTCATTCTCTTTCTTTTTCAGTAACAAATACTTTGTTAGAGTTGGTTTTTTCCCCTCTGCACCCCACCCCCAACCCCCACCCCAAAATCTCAGTTCCAGTCTGGCAGATTTACAGATTCATTTATCTTCAAATTCGGGCTATAATCCTGTCCTTTAACCTTCCAAGCATCCCCTTAGGACAAAAAATTCCTGTGCTCAAGAGAAAGTAACTGAGAAATCAGGAAGTATTTCTTGAAAAGTTTCATCATTCATCAAATCTGTTTGTCAACAAAAGGCTTTTTGGAATCCCATTTTTCCCTTACACTTACATTTTTATTTGCTTTCATGGTGTGTCTTGTTGATATTGTATAAGAAATCATCTCATCAAGAAATCTATATGTAAGTCTTGGGGCTAAAAATGGTCATTATGTAAGCTGAGTCTAACAGAGGGAGTTACGTACATACAGGTTGATTCCATCTGGGTGTCCAAGACTGACAGAATGAATCACCCTCACTCAGGAACTAGCTCTCCTGGCTACATGAGGAGACTTAGAGTTGGCTATCACATACCTAAAGTTAGGTGAGCTAAATAATGTGTTTAGTGACTTTATCACAATTGATAATTCTTCGTGCATTGCTACTTGTAACTCCAAGACATCAGAGCTGTTATCAAGTCTAATGGGTGATGTGACAAAGGTAAAATGGTAAATCAGCTTCTGAGTTTTCCTTTTTGCATCCTATACCTCCTACAGTCTGATGCTCCTTAGGAGTTTCAAAGAAGCCTTTATCAGTTGTTAGCTCTTGCCCCTGACCTTCTGTTTGGTTTAACTTCCTCAGACATCTTCTTTCATGTCTTCCTCATATCTTTCAAATACAATTGGATTGTCAAAATAAATTAAAATCTCTTCCACAACATTCTCCACTGCATATGAAAATGCACTGGAGTCTCAATTATGAATGCAAAGGCAGATCCAAAAGAATTATTTTTTTTTTTTTTAATTGAATGACTGCTTTGACTGTTTTGACTAAACAGTACAGTCAACTGACTGGGAACATTCATTTGGGCACCTTTTTCAATCTCAGTGCACTCCTTACAAAGACCAAATGGTCTTCCTTTCAGAAAGAAGGCAAAGGGCAGGGAATTAATGTGTTTAAAGTCTTTTATTAGCTTTATTATTATTTATATTTTTATTAGCTTTTATTAGCTTTATTTTTTATTAAAGTTTTTTATTAGCTCAATCTGATGCAGTTTGGACATAACATTGCCACCTAATAAAATTATGCCTCCTTATATGACAATGCAGGACACGTTAATAGAAATACAGCATTACACAGTGTAAAGAGGAAGATTTTGCTAACTTGGTATTTCCGCAGGCTTATATATAGAACTTTTTAAAAGTAGACCAGAATTAGAAAACAAAAGCCTTCTTGCATTACATAGTTGCAAGTAAGTACAAGTAAAATGTTAGTACATATTTATCATATCATCATTGAAACTCCGAACATCAACAAGTGATGGAAAAGACATTGAGGGCTTGGTTTTAACTCTCAAAGAGCAGAAATAATTAATGGATTTAATTTAAGTTTAGTGTATAATCTGAAAAAGCCCCACACAAAAATCTATAAGAATTCATGGTTTCGTAGTGACAAATGAATCTTAGATTATTATAATAGATGTTATCAGCAGAAGCATAGCATCAATACCCAGATGGTGGATTTTCTATTCTGAATAAAACTTTTTCTTTCCCCTCTTTTTTTTTTTTTTTTAATTTTTGGTGTACTAGTGAGATCTGTAGCATATTACATTTTAAGCAACATAATAAACTCCTCTCTGGCTTCATATATAATGAACTATGCCTAGTAATGTCTCACCTCTGACATCAATGGCCAAACACAGCTACTGTAAAGGATTGGTGGCTATTACGTCCATTCATGGACTAATACTAGACACTGTATAGACACACAAAAAAGCCATACTTTCTGAACACAAAAGCTCATAAATTATCTCATGGAACATATGTAGGATGCACATAGTCAGCCAAGAATGTTCAGGGTTCATATAAATCAGCTAGGTAATATAGTGACTGAAACACCCGATAGAAATTATGTTAGAGCTCTACTGTCTATTGAGAAGTTGTTATTTCTAACAGCTCATAGCAAAAGAGACTTCTGAAGCTGGATTTTAAGGAATATTGAATACTGAGGTAGCTTTAGGGTTGTTTAAATTGGGTTCCTCCAAAGCCTGGCCAGACTAGGAGAGAGTATGAAGACGTTTGAAAATTCAACAAACAGACTATGACGTTTGCATTAGCAAAAGAGACAGGTAGAGTGAGAAAAGTGTAAGACAGCCTTGTAAACGAAGACAGATTATTTGTGTGGGATACAAAGAGCAAGTAGTCAAATAAGCTGGAAGTACCGAAATGTTTAGCTTAGAAGATGGCAGAACAGAGTTAGGAAAGTAAAAAAATCAGTATTGTGGGGAGATTCTGCCAGAGATATTCCTCAATGCAGAGAAATTCAAAGAAACCAAATGCTGTAGAGGTGTCATGACTGACACATGGCCTTGCAGAATTTATTTATAGTCTAGAGCCAGTGTACCATGCATACGAACTGAAATGAAACCATGTATTTGCAATCTATGTCTGACTCATGCAGTCACTTCTCTCCGTTATTTGTACCAGGCAGGTAAAATAGTCTACTTGACTCTTGAGATAGTAAGAAAAAAAAAATGTTAGAGGCTGTACCAGAGTCAGGAGAATGACAGGAGACACAAACATTGCAGGGAAAATCTGCCATCAGAGCTAGAGTCAGCTACACCATCAGAAGTTAATGTTTACAATAAAAAAAAACCCCTTCAGAAAGTCACTTACTCAATAACCGTGTGTTGCTAAGTGAAATTAAGAGGCAAAACCAATGAGTTAATTATATGAGTAAGTGAAATTTAAACCAGTGCAAGAGAGGTTTGAGGCCATACAACCAGGAGAAGGCCCAATCTTACCTTTTTAAGTCAGTAATAAACCTATTTAAAAAATAGTGTTATGGATACTGCCCCCTTATGACTTCCTTCAAAAAGTTAGCAGTTTTTTAACCTTAAAAGATCTTTAACAGATTCACTGCAAAAGCTGATTAAAGCAGTAGAAATCAAAATTGTTGACAACAGGATGTCCATGCAAAATTGCTTTTCAAAAGAAAAAAAATTTTTTTTTTTTTTTTTTTTCAAAAATGGGGAGATGATACAAAGAAATTGCCAGGTGAACTATAACTCATTTGACTAATTTTTACAGCTATGGCTGAAAATCTAGTGATAAAAACTAATGTATGAAGATATGCTGAGATGGAACCAGCAAGAACCACAGCAGGATCAGGTCAGAAAGAACATACTGGTTATGAGCTAAATACTGATAAAAATTTCAGAGGAATAATACAGGATAGTTGAAATAATTGTAAGTTCAATCACTGGCAGACAGCTAAGAAGAAGAGAGTCAAATACCAGTATGAGCAATGATAAAATGAAGGAAAGAAAGTTACTGTTTGGAGTGTCATTGTGGTACTCTGAAAAGATGTTTGGTAGGCTTAGATATTTAATTACAGAGCAGGGAGAACGCAGTCAACATTAGCATTGAATTCCTCACACAGTCCTGCCAAAGCACATCTGACTTATCTCACAGAAAGTTCATAATACATTTCCCAAAGATCTTTGGATACCAAAGATGCCTAAAGATACCATGCAGATCTCTAAAGCTGATGACTATTTTTGACCCTATGGCTTTATAATCTGTGAAGAGAAACATGAATTTTTACAGCACGATTAGTCCCAAAGCAGACATGAGATGAATTTTTCACTGGAGGTAACTATCTTCTGTGAGTTAGTCGTCAATGAGAGAACCACAAGTTCGTAGCCAGATGTAGTCAACTACAAAGACAATATATACAGCTAGGTGAACCCCTGGGTAATTGCTCTGACTGCAGGTGTCCCAGTGTTGAGATAGAACTTGGCTAAGATGAACTGCCTGAGGGACAGCCTTAAGTCCTGATATTCAGAAGTTTGTTTACATCCGTGTTACTTAAATGTCTTTAATGATATTGATCTCCATGCTTCACAGAACAATTCATTATTCTGCATAGCAGGACACAAATTACCACTCACACCTGAAATAAGTGTATTTGCACTGTATGGTAGAAAAAAGCATTTGGGTTTTTTGTTTGATTAAATAAGTACTTGGTTATTTCTACATGTTTGTATGGCAGAAAAGAAATTAGAAATATCCTTTGCACTGGAGCAGAAGCTGTAGTTTGTGGTAAGCTTTGGAAATTGGTCTGATTTGAGAAAGTTTCAGTGTGTTATTTGTTATGTTTTCCTGTTTGGAGTATTAGATGGTGCGTTTCAGTTACAGGAGCCAGGCTGCTGAACAAAGTGGTTAGTGAGAGGCAGGAGCACAAGTAGAATGACTGGTCTAACATTTCTGTTGTTTCTCACCTTACAGAGAACTCACTTTTTAGAGTTCTGCCCTGGTCCTAGTTTTGTAAAGGGTGGTGTTCCACAGACACAGACAAGCTAGAAAGGAGCTAACAAGAACGGAAATAGCAGACTATAGTTGCTAAGCTGTGCTCAGTGAAGTTAGAGAAGATGAATGTAGAACACTGTTTGCAGTCAAATGAATTTCAGTTCTAGAATACTGCGTCTTCCTAAGATATGCATTGGTTTTAGTGGGAATAGATTGGCTTACTAATTTTAAAATGGTAGGAATATATTAATTTATAATAGTATCACATTCCTAGTGACTAAACTTGGGCAAATAAAAAAGACAACATGTAAGTGTAGTCTTGCAATAGATCAGAATATTGTACTATATAATTAGCATTTTAAAAACTGGCTAAATCTACATTCAGTCTTTTGGTAGATAGAAACCCATAGAAGTAAGTGGGTGGAATCCAGTCTACCTAATTTAAGCCCAACATTTATAGCAAACTTTTATGGCCCTCTTAGGTCATTCCCAATAAAAAGAAATTTTTCAGTTATCAAGAGGAATGAATATGTCAGGTGCAGATGTAAATTTAGGTAAACGTATTTTTCTCTGGAGACCTTCTTCCAGAAACCTGAAGATTTTGAAGAATATACAAGCAGAAAATCCTCTATAAAGTCTCTGAACTTTAAGTGGTTTGGGTAGTGAAGATGAAGAGACAGATACTACACAATGTATTTAATCCCTTCTCAGAGGAGAGCAAGAAGGATAAATGCTGGCTAACCTGAAGGTTTTTGATTCCATCTTGGAGTTCAAGGAAAAAACATGAAGAAAATTGTTGTTCAATTATTTCCTCCTTGAGATGTTTCCTCAGTGGTGGTAATAAAGGTTGGTCATTACTCAGGGCAGCATCCTTGTAATCACTATCTAATCCACAGCAATTACATTTATAGAAACCAAGTACAGAGACACATGAAATACTTCTCTGGAAGAAGTATAAGGTGAATTCCTTTCACAGATGAGTTCTTGTGAAAGCCTTATATATGATAATTACTATGCCACTGCTGCTATCAGTAAAACTTACATATGGAAATTAATAATGTTTGGAAATGAGAGAAATAGGTCAAAGAGCATTTAAAAAACCCAATATTTTTGTTAATTTTAGATTTGTTCACTGTGGAGAACCATTATTTATCTATAATAAAGCAAAGATTTAAGAATTTGATTCATGGTATGCTGAATGTGTTTAGATACTTAAAAGTTTAACACTTTCCCATTGATGAAAAAGTGTGACACTTTTTAGATGATTCTGAAAAGCTAAAATCTGTCTCTTCTGGAAAAAATTATTATCAAAATAATGAAGGCATCTGATATAATGAAGATTCTTGAGTAATTGGTTATTTTCAGATCTGTTTTTGAAACTTAATTGTAAAGACAGAACAAAGGCAACAGATATAATTTCCTTGGACAACACTTACTATTTTAGTGATTTTTTTTTTCTTCCATTTAAATGGAAATCCAATTTCAGCTGTAATCAGAGTTAACCTAAAGATTATAGTACACCTTTACAAATCCACTAGAGCCCATTTTTTAACCAAATCTTGAGGTTACATTATGAACATGAATAAAATGATAAAATAGTGTAGCACAATATACTTTTGTAGGTTTTATGTTACATTTTTAGAGCAGTACGTGGCAAAATGAAATAGAAATTCCAAAGAATTTGAGTAAGAAGAGAGAAAACATTCATGTCTCATTCAATGAGCTGTGTGTAAGAGGATCTATTGAAATTTAATGCATTAGAGACACAATAACTGAAAAACTGCAGCAGGCTGTATTCCATTTTTGCTCTCTTTTCAAATAGCTCCACATGGGCTTACTGCAATCAGTCATTTTAACTCTTTCTACCTTCTGCATCAAAGTCATCATTGCGTAGCCCTTATGCTTCCTTACAGAGTCTGGCACTTCTAGTACAGCTATAACAATCAAGTTCTGAGTAGTAGGTTTGTTATATATCTGCCCCTTCGTTTACGTTATGTCTTTCCCTGATTTCAGTGAAAACAATGGTTCTCTTGAAAGTGTTCAGCATTTTTTCAGTAAGGTTCCTCACGCAGAACCATTTTTCTTTACGTGCAAAACTGATCTTTGTAAAGCACTTTATATGTGTGTTGTGGTGCACTGAGTTCACAGGCAGCTTATATTGCTATCATCTGACTTATGAACTCTATGCACCAACATCAGTCCATTGAGTTCATTATTTGAAATCAAATGCTTCATTGAGATACTATAAATTACAGCTTCAAGATACATATAAAGAACTTAAATTTCTTCAAGTTTCTCTGACCAGAGATCAGAAGTGAAGGCAAAGCACGATGAAATGCAGTGCTTTGTGCTGGAAGAGGTATCACTTGATCCATGAGTACAATTCTCCTTTCATATAATAACAATAATAGAGAATGTGAAAATAATTTTAAGTAACAGGGCTCTGTGTCTTATTATCTGAATTCTGCAGTCATGACAAGGGTACACCAACTGTAACCGAATACAACATTTCTGTTCTCATGGCCAGGCCTGATTATGGGACCAGATAGTGAGATGATGATTATAAGATTATGATAAGATGATGATTATAGATACCACATCCAGAAACAGTATCAGCTGTCAATGTCTCCCCAAACCCAAAATATTCATACTTTCTGGTATTGGCTCTACTGCATGAGAAATTGCCCTGGGAATAATTTCCTTTTGTTTGGGAGATGAATTTTTCCTGTGTATCATCTGCACATGTCATCTAACCCACAACCTCGTCGGAATGCTCACTCTCTATCACACACAGCTCTGTGGCATCAGACAAGGATTTGTACTTGAATGGCCTCCAACTTTTTTTAGCCACATTAAAGAGCAGTAATTTCCTAAAGCACCTGATTCCCAGTCCGTAGGTATTAACAGCTGATATCCATAAGGAGCTCTAAGTTTCTCCTTCAATGTTTGTTTTTCCCTATGGCAAACATGGTTTTGTATGAGACAGTTGTCTCCTGTACTCTTTGTCTATATGGAGGATATTGCTTTCCCATCCATGCAGAAACTAACAGTTTGCATTCTCCACACCCTGTCGCTTTTCCTGCCCTCCCTCAACATCTGCTCTGCTCTACTCCACCCCAGACAAGGGCAAATAAATGACTGTTGTGGTTTAGGATTTCGCCCCCATCCTCCCTTGGTTTTTTTTGAGTGAAAGGTTTTTGCCTTATGTATGTTTTTGCCTACATTATGGCGTACTGGCATTACGAAGCGCAACACCGGCTCAAATATCGTGCCTGCCCCCTGGAGCCATGCCATGTCAACAAACGCCTCTTTGAATAAACATATAAAAAGCAGCAAGCCACGTGGCTTCGTCATGCCCACTTTTTCAGTTACAGCAGAGGAGAGAACTTTTGGAAGCAGTCACCTAAGCCTTGGACAGTAAAAGATCTTCTGCACAGCAGGTAGCCTTTTTCACTTCGCTGATTACAGGCTGGGTGGTAAGAAGAGTCTCCAGGAGATAAAGGGGTGCAGAGCAGCCTGGAGCACCCCAACTCTGCATGGAAAGCAGCTGCTGGCAAGGGGGAGGAAGTGCAGAGAATGGAGGCCCTGATGCAATGCGGTAAAGAACCCAAAACATCCCCCAGAAATCCAGTAGCTCTTAAGTTTTGCAGCCAGGGAGAGCGAGCCAAAATGTCCTTTGGAAATCTGGTAACTCTTCAGCTTTCCAGAAACCCAGAGATAGACTACACATTGTAAAGGAAGTTTATCCCGAAGAGTTCAACTTGGAACTGAAATCCATGAGGTTAAAAGAACTGCATTCCCCCATTCTGGTCTTATTCCTTACCCGCTCCCCCACCCCCCCCTCCGGCGTGGACTGCGTGTGTGGGCTTGTGGTGACTGGGGACGTGGATGGAGTGGGAGGGAAAAAAAAAAAAACCAAAACCAAAAACCTATTTATGTATGTAATACCACTGTTCTTTCTTTTTTCTTTCTGTCCTACCTGAATTTAAGTGATGATTTGTGGTTCTCATTGGTTTTGAATTAAATTAATTTTTGTTCTCCCCCTTAATTCTAGCCTGCTATGCTGTTTTTCTTTGCCCATAGCCATAAGCAAGCTGCTAAAAGGCTTTCCATTGCTTTCCCAGCTCGAAAACTTTAGTTCTTTTGTTTAGCTCTCCGAGGAGATAAATGTCCCCTGAGGGCAATTGTTGCTTTTGCAACCTTTCAGTTGTTTCAAACCCCGACAATGACATAAACCAGTAGAACGTCATCTAAGTTAAAGCCAAGTAACTTCTGTCGGTAAAAATGTTGTCTTTTCTTATCTCCAGCTGCTCACTAGAACTCCCTGTGTCATTTTTATTCTAATATAATCTTAACTGATCTACAGACACAAGGATTTTCTTTAAAAGATGTAGCAATAGTCTGATTTTTATTAGCCTTTTCTTTTGCCTTCTTGCCCACTTGAAGCTGGGATTCAAAGTTTTAAACAGCCTTGTGTAGTTTTAGTACTTAAACAAAATCATGTGGTGATGAATATTCCTGATTTGCTTTGTAGTAATATGATTATTTCACCTGAAATAAATAAATACTTCATAGATCAATTTACCTCTTACTAAGCAAGTCTTTGGCTCATTAAGGTAGAGAGTAATGTTTTCTCAACAGTCATCCTTCTAACGCCATGGTGTTCATATTTCTGACTCATGAGTGGCCAAATTTCAATAGGACATATGACACATGCTTCCATTTTATCTATCCAGTAACTGGACTGACAGGCAGCTTTCAGAGGCTTTGAAGCTATAGGTTCAAATTGATTCTAGACAAAGTCCACAACTTCTTCTGTGAAAGAAGCAGTCTCATTACTTGTGATTCTGATAGTAATATTCTGCAAATTAATTGGTTTTTGCTTTTCTGCAGTGGATGGGATATCAGGCACTATGCAGTGTCCTGGCCTGGCTTTCAGTTGCTTCTCCAAAATAGTGTACATAAATTCTGTATTATACCTGTCATCCCTGTATGAATGTCTCAGATACCATAAGGCTTTTCAGACAGATCCAGATGAAGGCTGAGGTATTTAGTTTAGCAAAGGAAGGGATTAAACCAGCCATGGGCAGCAGTAAAACACTTGGAGACAGGGAGCTTTAGCATGTTTCATGCACTTGAGACAACATGGCTCTTTTTTCCTGGCATTAGACTCTTAAATTTTGTATAAATACCCTTTTTGACACTTTGTGTTTATTTTGTGTCTGCCTTAACTTTCACCTAGATGTCCTTGGTGAGAGAGAAAAGCATCTCTGAAAAACAAAACTGTTGACTTGAAAATAATTGGTCCTTAAATTGGCTGTTCTTTCATGTTTTAGAATGTATTTGTTTAGCTTTTGGATCCAGATAACACTCTTTTTCTATACCTCTTCACACGTACATGTCAAAGAAAAAACCTCTCACTTTCTATTAATAAAGCTAATTTTTGACTATTTCATCATTGGAATTTTGCTTTAAATGATGGATCTTTTGCAACTGATACGAAACTTTTGGACACGGATAATGTATTAATTATTGTTGGCAAACTGGAAGAATGACTAAGGCATTAGGGATTGAGAAAGATTAATATTGGATCTCAAATGGCCTATAATTTATTTTTTTAATCAAAAAGTAAATATAGAATGTTGCATAACTCAGTTATTGAAAAAACCTAACATTTTCCTGAATGAAAAGCAGATTTACACATAATTCCTGTTGTCTGCTACTACTCTTGCAGCTGAAAAACAAATGCTTACTGTTTAATGGAACCAATGAAGAAAATTAAGACTGTGTATCGGATATTCTTTTGTTCTTCTCCCGCAGCAGAAGCAATGTCTAAATAACCTGTTTCTGCTAAACAATGCTGGACTCCTGTGGTGGAACTTGCGGAATCCTGTGGATCTTGCTGTGTTTTTACCACATATTTTACACATGCTTTATGAAGCCAACTGCTGAATGCAGTCTTAGCAGTACTTGACATAAGGGGTTCTCCTGCCCCCTACCATTGCTGCCCAGAAGAACTATTTATTTTTGTGAATATTTATTGCAATCTTCTTCTTTATTACAGCACCTTCAGGAAGAGAAACATTACAATTTGGTTTAGGAGAAGACTTTCAGTTACGTCTTCCTGCAACTAAATGCAGTCCTACTGTCAGAGTGGTTCTAGTCTGAAAGGCCTATCATGCAAAGACCATAGGGACAAATACAAGATTTCAAGTCATGAAATTAGCTGCCCATGCCGAGGAAAACACTCAGCGGTCTGGGCACTATTCACTGTCGCAGCTGTCCACTAATAGCAAGAGGATTGAATGAGACAAGAGAGGAAAATGGGAATGGTGTTTTTGTTGTAATTCCTCCATCTCTGATCAAACGCTCGAACATTTTAGGATTAAAATCACGCCCGTGCTTAAACAAGAGAATGAGAGTTATATGAGTATAGAAATGGAAAAAAGGTGCGCATGGGGGATACATCATCACAAGATGACAGCATGGAGTATTGCAGTTTCAAGAAAACAACTCTATGGTCCAAATGTAAATATGGTAGTACTAGAACAGATTAGTCAAAACTGTCTTAAACATACCCATTCAGATATCTATTAAGCACCTATGTGCAACCTTCCATCATGTTACAGGACTAAGGGTACCCTTCTGGTACTACTACCCCATGAACAAGGTGGATCTCAGTTCTAACTCATTCACTGTCCTGGTTTGAGCTAGAACAGAACTAATTCTGTTCAGAGATTTTACTTTTCGTCTCAGTCTCTTCTAATTAACTGCACTGTCTGAAATAAACGGCATATTTTTGCAGTCAGTGTCTGCTTCTAGAAGTGACAAAGCTTGATATTTGCAGTTACTACCAGGGACTGGTGTGCAGAAAGGCTCTTGCTTATACTTGCTCCTGTGCAGACCAAGGTCACTGCTAAATCCTGTGCTCCACTTTGGGGTGCAGTAAGCGAGAGGCCGCACCTACAGGGAGGAGCGGACAGAACAGGTGACCCTAAAGTGACCAGCAAGGTGTTCCATCCCATATATGTCATATTCTGTATAAAGCTGAGAGCCTTGCTCTCTCTTGCTTTTTTCTTCAATGGCCGACATCTGAGGAGGATTCTGTCCGTTCTGCCTTCAATCCCAATCTGTGCATTCCTGAATCCAGTTCTGGAATCCAGCTCCTGCATCCAGTTCCCATTTGCCGCTGAGCCCAGCTGGGCCTTCCCCAGTGTCTGCCCACAGCATCAGTGGTGACGGTGACATGATTGCTATCGAGGGGTTGTGTTCGGTATTGGTATTGTATATATTTGTATATAGCTAATTTTATTATTATTATTCTCAGTAAAGCAGTTTTAGTTGTCTTTTCCAATCCGTAAGTCTCTCTCCCTTGCTCCTTTTCTATTTCCTTTCTTTAGGAAAGGGGGTGAAGGGGGTAATAGAGAACATCTGTCATTCATCTGGAGCTGGCCCAGCTCTAACCCCTGACATTCCCAAAAGCAGACAGTTGTAGTTGTCAGAGTTAACCTCTATTTTAGCTTCATATTCTGTTAAAAGTTAGGATAGAAAGAAAGTCTAAATGAGTCTAGATGAAAGTCTAGATGAATCTAGAGAAAAAAACTGTTACAACAAACCCCCCTTCATTTATAATGAAATACTTAACAGCACTTGTTTAATTTCTTACAGTTGAGTCCAACAACTATGTTTCAAATCATGTCAACATGTATTTATAGTTTTATTTTGTTGTTTATTGATAGAGCAAAATGAATGCAATTATTGGGGTTTTATGGAGCACACATAGAACAGCGCAATTTGTAACATCGTGCATTAACAGTTTTATCATTTTGCCCTGTCGGATCTCTTCTTCCTTAACATTTAAGATCAAAGTTTTATTTTGCTAATACATATAAGCAGGAATATAAGTGATGTACCAACACTGTAGGCACAGAGCAAGAGAGGTGGAAGATGTCATTATTGGTAAATTTTGTTGCTGCTTATTTCAGGACCTTGTAAGAGGCAGTTGTCTAAAACAGAAGTCTTCATGAGTGAACCTACAAAGCATTGCTTCATCTCATGTAACTTAGCCACCTAAAAATTAAATACTCCTCTAGAGACAATGGAAAAAGTTATATAGGAGGAAAATGCTTATCTCTGTCCATTGACTACCTAGGGTGACCAATGACTGGCTTATACTGACTTTCAGGCAGCACTGGGTGAATTAAATCCAAGACACATTAAATCAGATGGAAATTCGGATCACCTATCCTAGCTTGAGGCCATATGTTTTGACAAAGTACTTGTAATTCTCTTACCACAGTGACAATTGATAGAAGTAAACGAAAGTTGCTAGCATTTTACCAAGTTTATATCAGCTAAGCAGTTTGTGGGATATATAGGACAGATATATAGGGCACAGGCATTCCTGAGCTCCAAATTCCTCTGCAACAAACAGCAACAGCAAAAGGACAGAAACCAAAACAGAACCAAGGACAACAAAATCAACAACAACAAATAGAAAGAGTCAGAACCTCAGTGAATGTATAAAAACTGTTACATGGTCAGCTATTTGGGTAGCAATGATAACAGCAACAGAAGGAACAAAATCTGTCCCTGTTGCTATTCTGCAGTGTTTAGCAAATATTATCCACTCTTATGTCATAGACACTATCCACAAAAGCGATGATCCATTAACAATTACATATGCTCTTCCTTGGCTGTTTGCAGTTTTGGAACAGAGTTTGCACAGTTGTCACTTCCTGGTTTCAAAGAGCAAGATGGCACATAAAACTTTGTAAACACTTGTCCTCTGAAGGCTAAGAATGACACAAAATGTTAAAGACTAATTTCTTTCTTCCTTTAGATCTTTTATAAATCCCATCCAGTTTTCTTACTTACACCTTCCCCACAACATGCGCCCCACCACCGCCCCCTCCCACCCCCCAAAAAAAAGGAAAAATAAAAAATGCCTCCAACTTTTTACACAAACATTTGGCGGTGATTTATGTCATAGAAGCTGCTTTCAAGCCCAAGCTGATAGATAGAACACCGTATGACATAAATCCTAAATGGCAAACATGTAACTGCTGCGTTCGGCTGATATTATACTGTCAATTTCACATAGATGTGACAAAAGAGGACGGCTAAGCCCTTTTGGCAGATGTGAATTTTTGTAGTATTCCTTTTTTTACTTTTTCACCTTCAGTCCTAATTTGGGATTCTGTTGAAATCTTTGTTATTGTGCACTTGGTTTTGCCTTTCCTGCTGTTTGTCTCCTCATTCCCAGGGACATTCACTTCTGTCACTGTTATCTTTTTGCTAGTTTGTTCTCAGAGCTGCCAGTCCAGTGGATATCCCTTCACACCTTCTCCTCTGCTGTTAAACCAAACTGCCCAGAACAGCTCAGTCTTTGTGGTAAAGGAATAATGACATTTCTATTGCATTCTCCCATTGCATATTGTGCTGGGGAATTGACAGGACATACATTGAACTAAGGAAAAAAATTAAGATCATGGATGACAAAAGAAAAATTGACTATAACAAGTAATACAAACAAATACCAGTTCAACAGAAAAATGAGAAATTAAGTCATCATGATATTTAAGTGAAAGTCATGGATTTTTCTTAAGACTTCAAAGATACTGAGAAAGAAATCAAAAAATCAGGTCAACCCCAAGACCAGCCCTGACCTTCAGTTTTGTACTGAAGAGAAACCTTCTTTCTAAAGCAAACACTGACTATTTGTAATCTTTATTTTATAGTTTCATAGTTTACAATGCTTCTAATAAGGAGGGAACCAACCGCTGTTGAACTTGTTGTTGTTGTTGTTATTAGTTAGCCAGGAAAATTCTATTGTAAGTCCAACCCCTCATGTTAAAATTTTTCTGTAAGTATACCTGAAAGCTACTGGGAAGGCGGTGAATTTTAGCACACTGGATAAAACATAATAAAATGGCTAAAATCAATAAACAGGATGAGGTGGTAATTGTTATTCCAAACTAGTTTCTTCAAATTGACAGTGTTAAGCCTTTTAACTAAATTGAGACCCAGAGTAGATGACATACATTGACTAGGGCTTACCACGTGACAGGGATTTTCTTTTTAGGGTCCTCTGAATTTTGCCGTGATTTGTAAGCAAAACTTAGGTTCAACTGTAGTATTTAATAAAAAATTATAGTCTCTAATGTCAGAGAAAGGAAAAAAGGTGGTCAGTTCATTCTTTTGGTGAATGCTGATGTTTTTAAAATATGACTTAAATTTTTTCAATGAAATACTGGA
Source organism: Bucorvus abyssinicus (assembly GCA_009769605.1). Classification (NCBI taxonomy): domain Eukaryota; kingdom Metazoa; phylum Chordata; class Aves; order Bucerotiformes; family Bucorvidae; genus Bucorvus; species Bucorvus abyssinicus. The sequence continues at coordinate 40,213,405 of CM020025.1, forward strand.
GAAAAAAATATTTTTCATAAGTCAAAAGGTTTGTGGGCATTGGTTGATGCTAATATCCCTGGTTTTGCTACCTAGGCTTTAAAAAAAAGTCCCTAGTATTGTTTGTAAATCTAATTAGATAAGATTTTTCAGATAATGTAAAGTTACCACCCTCTCAACATTTCTGCATTATTAATCGACCCTAAAGCATTTGTTATCCTATATAAAAAGCCTACATTACCTCACAACTGAGAATAATTCTCTTAGCTGAAAATACCTGCTGGCAGGAAGGGGAAAGACAAACCCTCCAGGGTCACATTACATTTCTGCATGCATAGGTAGAAGGACGATGTGGAGGATGCCAAGGGAGTAAGGTTTGTGCAAGTCCATTTGTCCCAGGGCTCTGGGTGAGGCACCGCTGCTCTCTTTAGTAGTGGGTATGAGATTACGGCTCTGGGGGAGCTCTGTATCCTGCAGCTTAGGCAGTGTGTTGGAAGGATAAAATGAAGAACCTGGAGGCCCCCAGGCTCCTCTTGCATGTACCTTGATTACTGACTTAATGCAAGTGAAATTAATTTCACCTGTGGATTGTACTGCACCTAATCTTAATGGATGTTTTAGACTGGTGGTCTACCTGTTTAATCCCTCAGTAATATTGTTACCAAAATAATCCCTTAAAAGCCTATCTTACATATTGCAAAAGAGTGAATTTCTTGTTCTTTGATTTTTCTTTGCAGATAGTGGTAAAAGCGAATGACAAGCAGCTCAGCATTGCAAGAGATTTTAAATTTCCCTTTAACTGACTTCACTCAGAGTTCAGAAATATGCAGCATTTAATCATCACCTATGATTTGTGAAACACTGTGACAGTGCTTACAGCAAATGGGTGAAAGAGTTTTGTTTGTAGCATTAAGGCGGCCGGAGAAAAGCACTCTGCATCTGCCTAGCGCATAAAGACTAAGACCATAATGTCAATGAACCAAGAGGTTCTTAACATCCCATGTGGTCAGCAAAAAGGCTGCACTTAGGGCCCGCTGCAGATCAGGCTACAAGCTCCTTGTGTTCCGAAGTCCTTTATGCGCTAGTGGCTAGTGCATGCAGAGCTGCGGCTGAGCTTCCTGTTTAATAGCTGGCTTTCCCAGCTGTTAAGGGAAATTCCCTAAAGATAACAACACGAAAAATGGGCCGATCTAAATGCAACTAGTCAGGTACTAGTCACTGCCAAGATAGTTTATAGTTTTCAGCTTTTCTTAGCATTACTGACATACTGGATCTCAGAAGTTGTATTAAGTCATAGACTGACATAAGTGCAAAGAAATTTGTACCAAGCAGGAAAGGAGAGTTGCAAAGAAGTTTAATATTGTTAAGTTTTATTTGAACTTTGTCTTCACACTAGTTTACAGGAGTTAAATTCTATCCTCATTTCTAATAGACAAGGATTAATTGGTCCTCCTTATCAGAACATTTGGTGATTAGGAACGTTCTTCTCTCACACATATCTTCCATCATGGAGTGTAGTCGTTCAATAAAAAGATGTGCTCCAAACCAGAGCATCTATTTTTCAATATAGCAATGTACAGCATCAGGGGACTGCTTTTGTAAAGCTATTAGTTTTACTGTCAACATGACTGCCACTAGAAGTTGTCTCATTAGACAGAATAAATTGGAATTGCATAAGAAATTCTTACTAGGCAAGAAATGAAGTTTTATCATATATCTGTATATACCTAAACACACACACTTGTACATGTGTGCACACACATACAAGATAGTATATCTGAAAGAATACTTGTAACTGGTAGGGTGGTAGGGTACTCAGGTGCATACGACATTTCTGAAACAGAAATTATTGTTATCTGTATATGGACAGATTGATAATGTAAGTATAACATCAGCCCTATCACAGGCATTAAAGTACACCGTAAAGTAAAAATGTGCAGGTGCTTATTTTGGGTGTATTATGGAGGGACAAGAATAGAAAAGAAGAAACATGTTTGCTAAGAAAATGAAAAATGAAAGTGATATTAAATAACTTTGTAGATACGTCGTTTCAAGATGAAGTCCCAAAGAGGGCTCTGGGATGTAAAAAGAATCTCAAAATTCTAAGGAGTAATTGATTTCCCTACAAAAACTAGTTTAATAATGTAATTTCCTCAGTGACAGAGACACTAGAATTGTAATCCCTGAGGGTACACAGATGAAGGAGTGAAGTGAGCCAGCTCTGAAGTTCTGGCTTGAGTTGTCACTCATAATTAGAGTCTACAAGTGTCTGGTTTGATTGCATGTTGAGCAATGGTTCAATCTGCTTTAAGTATTCATCCAACAAAATAGATTTCTGTGTACAAGATCTTTAGGGGTTGAGAACTGGCAAGGTAAGCTTGTAACTTCCATCTTTTTCTGAGCATTGACTCCACTGTATATAAATATAGACAGCTTACATAAGTATGAAGTTGCAGGATATGTAAATGCTCAAAGAAATATTTGCATGTATGTATGAAAGCATATTCTTGAACAAACATATCAACCTGTCTATACAGACACATTTTTTCCCCCACCATCCATTTATCTTATGTTCCTGTTTATTTGTATTTTCATCTGTCAGTCTCTATACTTTTTCAGCATTTTGTTTCCATCTATAATAACCTCTTAAACTAGCTGCTTATTTAGGTACATGTAGATATTAACTACACCGAATGTTCAATGCTTCTGTCATTTCCTATTACTTAGCAGACAGCTACATTGCTGATGCAGCATGTGAGCATCAAGTAAGCTCTGTAAGACTGTGCCAGATAGAAGCATCGTACCGTTAAAATATATGTATTTCAAGCCAACGATGCTATGTGATCCTTCCACTGTATGTAACACCTCTTGAGGAGAGAAATAGAATCTGAGGTGAGTTTACAAGACAGCTGAAAGAGGTAAGAAATTGTATCGTCCTAGATCTTGAGCTGATACACATATTAGTGCAGTACCACCCAACCATCGGAAGACTGTAAATGTACATCATAATTAAAAGCATTGTTGAGGATGAGTGTTCCATATATGGAAGAGAGGGGTAGATTTTATTGGTAGGTCATTTATAAATAAAAAGCAGATTTTTCTGACTATGGCTGTCTACTCATTGGTCATAGTCAGGCTAATTTAAAATCAGATACTTGCCCACAGAAGCTTAGAAGATACAAATGACAAATTTTAGAAGTCACTCAGTGATGAAATATTATGATTTCATGCATTTTACTTGGAAGAGATATAACCATTCTAATCTTAGCTAAAATTCTAACTGAGGCAAATTATACTGATTTACATCAGCAGCCTATCTCATTCGAAAAACTTGACATCCTCTCTGAGGAGGTTCTTGATCCCATGTTTTTTTAAACCACATATAAAATGCTTTACCAACATTTTGTGTGTGGCGCATACAATGATTTATTGCCATTAACATGTATTTTGATTCTGTTGGAGCTCTTCATTTTAGGCAGAAGGAATGAAACACTATCAGAGACCTAAACTACCTATATAATGTGACTAACCTGCTTGAAGCATGGAAATCAGAGTCTACAAATTCTGCCACTTTCATAATTACTTTTAAGTAGATCTTAAAAGCAACACAACAATAAAACTCTCCTTTCCCCCCCCAGCAACTAAAAGCTATTTAGGAAGTCACGGCCACATTTTTGAACACAATTTCAATAGACTAATTTGTGAATTAGAAAACTGGGACAAAAGCAAAATGGCAACTGCAACCATCATGTCAAGGAAGGGCAGCCACCTGCAAAGAAAGAGCAAGATAATGAAAGCATCTCCCTCAAAGGGTATTAATGGAAGAGGTTTTTAAAGCTGTTAACATTAGGGTATTATCTTTGACATGTTTTGGGTTTCACTTTGCTGGGAGGACTCGACCAGGGTCTCCATGAAGATCAGTTATGACAGTCCTTATGCTCATGGGTCATCGTTTGTGGTGGGAGTTCTATCTGACGAAAGGGAATTGTGTAATATTTGATTTGTTTGAGTCCAGACTGTCATTTTTCTTTTGAACTGTTACACCCGGGTTCAGTTCCACAGTAGCAGAAGCTGGGGAGTTCTTCAGGAGACAGAGCTCTGGGTACTGTAAGGCTTTCCAGGCACTGAGTTGTCCAGTCCTAAAGAGGGTAAGCCTGTATTGGGAAGGCGTTTAGGAAGCCAGTAGATACTAAAGCTTCTTACACTCAGATTCCACAACCTGTGTGTCTGCTTGGCAGTCATTCACACATCTTCTCTATGTACAATTCTTCTTCCACTCTGCTGTTAAACCTTTCATTGATTATGTAAAGTGAGTTTGCACTTCTCTTTTTTTTTTCTAGTTCTGTATCTATGAACTCTGTATTGCAAACCAGTATTGTTGCTGGTTTAATCTGTGCTTCTTAGAGCAGTTGTCAGAGCAGCTGAGAACCATTATATGACAAGTTCCATGGTAGTGAATATAGTAGCTTGGTGTTTAAAGTTGAGATTTATCCCATGAAACATAAATTCTTGACAGATGGAACTTTGACAGAGCTTTGCTTGCTGTTGTGCAAGAAGACCTAAGCCATTTTTGCATCTCAAAGCGGTTATTGTGGGAAGCTGTGCAATGTGATGTTTGGGAGGAGCAGGAGTGGAGTTGCCCCACGAGGCAGGGCTGTGGTCCGTCCAGGTAATGCCATTGGGGTTAGTGGGACCTATACTGGGGGCAGAACTGGGATCCCAGTCTGGGCCTGTCCTGGGCTTCTTGGCCCATGGGTGAGACTTCCCTGCCAGGCTGCTTGGGGACATGCAGCCCCACCAGTGCCCTCCAGGTCCTGACATATGGACTAATGAATGGATTGTCTCAAAAAAAAAAGGTAAATTTCTCTGACAAAACCCCGTATTTTAACTACTAGGTTAAGAATCTTATCCCACTAGTGAAAGCATTATGTGATATAAGGTAATAATACTCTGAAGAAAAATATTCAAGTTCAAGGATTTGTTTGTGTTTATTCTAACAGGTTTCATAGAGGAAAACTAAATAGAAACTTTAGTTTATATTGGTTCCTAAAGCTGCTTACAAGTGGATAGGTTTTTTTACTAAATATATGACTACCTTTCATTGCAGCAATTATTTAAAATTCTCTGGATTTCTTGTCTAACAACTTTTATAAAGAACAATGACATTGCGTGTTTCATCCTGTAAAAATACACATTTTGATCGTCTTGCAAAATATTTCCAAATGCATCAACCTTTCCAAAATGATTTTTTCCAAGCTGAAAATGCAAATGCTGATGACACACTATTAGAAGGATACTTTATGCCTCACATTTATAGCTAGCTACAGTAGGGTGTAACTGTTCTAAGGATTAAGATCGCATACAAACGCATTAAATTAAAATGTAAAGCGGATTTGTTGATGTGCTTATGATGGCAATTACTCCTTCCACTTATTTGCTTAAATCCAGTCAACAAATACACCAGTCCACTTAATCTAATGCTCAATTAGCAAGGCAATACATGCATTGTCAGCCTCTCTGTAGGCAGACGTGAAGAAAAGGCAAGACACTCTGAGCTCCATACTTAGGCCTTGTCATTGCATTAACATTCTATGGATTTCAGGCTTTTTGCTGAAACAGAACAAGTTCATATAATCATGGACCATGAAATACGTGACTACAGTTAACAGTCTCTTCAGGGGAGAGAAGCAATTTCCATATGAAGTGACTGTTGTAAATTTAATGAGTTTCCAAATAGTTGCAAGACAAGATAAAGTAATTTTATATTAGAGTTAATCTTTTAAATGAGAGAGTCTTCTTGCAGATGTTTGCTTTGCTGTTCTTTTTTAATCTCCATACCAGATAAGGATCACGGATGGAAAGATACTTATTTTGCTGCCACAGATCACATACCCAATGAAGAGTGGGTCTTTACATTGTATAAAGATGTAAAACTATCATGAAAAAAATATCTGCATTTCCCAGGGGCAATTTTTTTTTTAACAGAAATTTGATCCATGACTGTTCCTATTTCTTTGACACTGTTTGCACTGCATTACAGATTCTCTTCCCCCCCCCCCCCCCAGGCATCAAAATTTGATTAATTTTGAATTTCTGCACAAACATAGGTATTTATATTTGTCACTGTTCTTATCATGCAGAAATATAGAACTTGTTTCCTTTTATGGCAATAAATTATGAATGAGGGATGGCAAGGATATTTTTGCATTTTTCCAGCCAGCAGTTTATCCTGTTTTCATATGTAGATTCCCCCCTCCCCTTATGTTATAGTGGCAAATATGAAATACCCTTTCAATGACATTTTTTCACATAGTGCTTTTGAAACCCGTTTCTGGTCATGACTCAAGGCATTCTTCATACTTCCAATTCAAGTTGAAACACCTTGGTTCTTCTTGGATGTATGCAAGGTTTGGCTGTGTCTGCTGCCTCCCATAATTCATTCTCAGGTCTCCATTCTGCTTTTGTTCCAGTTCTGAGATTACGAGGATAAGGAGCAAAATGCTGCAAAAGAAGTTGTTTCCAAGGTATTCTGGTTAAGAGAGATACTTGCATAATTCATGAGGAAACACTTTCTGCAACAGAATGCATGTGGTCAGACCTTTGATCCTTGGAGAAACCCCACTGTTCTCAGGGAGGTTCTGTGCATGTTTAAGAGTCTGCCAAACCCATCTGAACAGCAGACTGGAGGAGTTTATTATCATTACTCATTATATTTGAGTAGATTTACTAAATTCAGATGAATATCTGACATTTCAGCTGCTAATCTGAGCTAAATAAGGTTTCAAATCTAGTGTGGTTTGACCATTATTGATAATTACCCTTTTTTATTATCATGTTAAAAAGGACATGATGGAACTCTTTTGCCAAGCAACTTTTTGTTTCCTCAGGTTGCTGTGACCCTATGTATCATATCTGGGTGATAAAAATATTTTATTGATTGGTACAATTTTATTAAGGCTCTAGAAATATTATGTGATTGTCCAGATGGAAGAACTTATTTCCAAAATTTAAAGCAACATCATACTACTAGTATATATAAGTTTCTGTAATACGTGTTATAAAATACATTTGTCCTATGAAATTAGACAGCAATCAAGTTATGATGTAAAAATCCTTCTTCAGTTATGATACAGGATATTACTGGAAATTGTTTTCCATACAGTACAAAACAGGTAAGTCCTTCTCTTTCCAGATGGCAAAGTTAGAATGTAATTGTAATGGTGCGACAGCTACAGCACATATGAAAGAGAAATAGTAAACAAGCCATATTTTACAAGAGCTTCGCTACAGTGATTTAGAGGTAAAGGAACCTTTGAGAAACTAATGATTCATAATTGTCAGGTGTTTTTATTGATGTACTATCTACAAAACACATTGTAAGGGCTTAGAAATAGATTATATGATCTATAAGCTGTAGAAAGATTAAGTATTTTGACATGTGAAAAAAAAAGATAAAAGCAAATCACCTTCAGTTTTGTGTTATATGAGACAGAAGTACATGCAGGGTCATATTTTGATGGATTTTGGGAGACATTAGGAGACTTGATCTGACATTCTGACCAGGAAAAATGATAACCGAATATCACAATGTCTAGACCTCTAGACAGCATGGTATACCCATTTATGCAAGAAAGCAGCTGTTGGTTTCTTAGTTTTCTGCAAGATCTATCTTTTGTTACTTAATGCAATTCTGCATTGTCTCCCCTCTTTGTACATCTCCATAACACTTCAGTAACACGGTTTGTGGCTTCTAAACATAAAAATATATACACTGCTCAGCAGTGTATAGCTTAGAGGGTGCAATTAGAGTAGCTCCATTAGCTTTTTTAGCAGCTGAGGATCTAGCCCGAGTTATTTGTTATCTTCAGCAGGCTATAAATTACTTTGGACCTATATGTTTACACTAGTGATAAGGGTGTTGCATAGATGTAACAAAGCTCTGTCTGCAGCTTCCATTTCACCTCAACCCCCACCATGTAAAGTTACAGGCATAGGAATGTTTGCCCCAGGTCTTCCTGGTGCATGTTGTTATTTGGATGTTAAATGTAGTAAGACACAGCAGCAATCCAATGTATCCTTCACAGTGATCATCCATCTCCTCAGTTATTATAATCTCTCTATGCTAAGGAAGTTCCTCATTGCCCAGATCACATAGCAGACAGGGAAGAAAAGGACATTCTATTACTCAGGTGTCTAAAGACAAGAGAAAGATGCCCTGAAAATATCATTCCAGCCTGGCAAAAATGTTCCAATAATTTTGCTCCACAGAAACTGAACTGGTAGTAACGGCTGTCTACTTATTTTCTTACTTAACAGGCATAGGTCTTCTCAGACAGAGACAAGTCAGGAACATTTGGTGAACTTCAGAAAGTCTCTAGGAATGAGGGACACCGTTCCACAAGAGAAAGTTTTTCACTGAGAAGCAAGAGGAACACGGGATAAGAGACAAAAGAGAACCCTTCATAATTTCTTAGAGGTTAGAGGAGGATGAGCAAGCAACAAAAGGGGTATAACTGTAGCGTGAGGCTTCACTATACAAGCAGACAAGAAGATGCACAAGTAGCTGATAGAAGTGGTGAAGAGATGTGTCTGAGACGGAAAGTGCATCCAACTGACACAACTTCTTGTCTTCAATTTCTTTCTCTTTCCACCCTCACTGCATCTGCCCCAAGAATGACTAATCCCAGTCTACAGACAGCAGGGAGTGTGACTGACTGAAAACTCTTTACTTGAACACTTGTAGCTCCCTCTTTCTTGGTTTTGAAAATGACAAATCTGAACTTCTTGATCCTAACAACCAAACACAGAAAGGTGCCAAAATATTCCTTTCTCCAGCATCCCTCAATAGCCGCCTAAAGACTGGTTAATGAATCAGAGGAATGAGTAAGGAAAGCAAGACCAGGGACTGTTCTGTAACCCTGAGGCCAAGTAGCACAGGCATGAGAGATACATATTGCGCCTGGATCTCCCCTATGCCCCATGCATTTTTGCTGTGGCAGTAAATCATGAAATCACATATGAGAATGATGACATCTAAGGAGAATGTAGTAGGAATCTACAAAACCATGAGTGGAGTAAACCACTAGTATGGATAAGAATCCCTGTATCATCCTTTCTGACAGTACAAGAAATAGTGGCCGTCAAATGATGTGAGCGCTACCCAGATTCAGAACAGTCAAAAATAAAGTATTAAACCTGTGTAATTCCTTGACAAAATTAGGTTTTGGGGTGCCAAATGTTCACACAGGCTCATGAAGATACCGGGCATTGACCTATAAAAAGGTTACCAAATATGTTTATGCACATTCAGCACAGAAAGTTCTCTGAACTGAAGGAAGCTGGACAGTGTGAGTTGTTGGGCTGTGGATAGACAATTACATGTGTGTGCCTTCTTTTAATATTTCCTTTATGCTCCTCTTTACAGCTGTATCCCTGTTGATATTCCCTCTAAGGACAGGAAACAGAAAAATGAGGAATATCCAAATGATTATGACAGATGATGAATGGAAAAAAAAAGAGGAACTAGAATGGGAGAGAAAGATGAAATGATCAAAAATGTAGAAAGACTGGAGGACATTGAGTAGATCACAACAGCTCACCCTTTTCCCTGAAACTCCAAGGAAATAGTGGCTGTTGCCTGTGTTAGCTCTGCCTGGATTTACGACATGACAAGGGGCATAAAGTATTCTTATAGTCTCTGGGATCTCCCACATCTCCCAGCTCCCTCCTTTTGGTGGAATGGATGACAACCAGGAAATGGTTAAAGAGGATGTCCCATAACTTGACAGGTTCTCAGATATAGCAGGTGTAAATAAAAAAATCAGAGGAGAACTGGATAGTCTTCTGTCATCTTACAAATATTTAGGCACTTGTTCTATCCTATAAACCATAGAGAAGGTAGGTTAGCAAACTTTTCTGAATAAGAGTAGAATTTCCATCATCAATATCTGTGGTGTTGTCTGTGGTGGAAAATTAGTCTTTCTGCAAAACGGAAAATAAATTAATGCTTCTAAAGAACAACCATTGCCACTTACTCTCCCAGCGTACATTAGCAAGTGTTTTCTTCCAGGAAGACAGTTTCCAGTTCTAAATACAAGCCTTGCACTGAAAAATGATAGAAATATGGGTCCATGCAGTTTTGTCAATGCAAATTAGATAACTCCATTCCCATGTGCCAACACACCACTAGATTTTTGTGGTGTAGAGTTTTATAGTTTGCAGCAAAAGAACATTTTTAATAGCTTTATTCATTTCCACTGTTACAACAATAACAGCTAGTCTGCCTCTGCCAAACTGGGCAGCAAGTGCCAGTGCTGAGCTGTACTTTGGAGGCTCAGTAAACCAATGGTCACATTCTAGTGAACGGACAATGAATTCTCACAGCAGCGAGCTGGCTCTGTGAGTCTGAGGAGCTTTGCACAACAGTGCAGTTTGCTATTCCCGTTGTCATCTCGAAGACTGTAGTGGTTGATCAGTCCTTTTTCCCTGAGCCTCACACCAAAATGTGAAGAGATCCCAAAGAAAGTCCCTTGTGAATCAGCACCTCCGATCCTCTGCTTCCTCACTATTCCTCTCTTTTCATTCTCCTTGATGCAGCTGCATCTGGGAAAGAAAATGTAAATGTAACTGCTGCTGCTGCAAAATTTGCAGCCAAAAACTATTGATTAGTGCAGCAATTGCAAAGTTTCAGCTGTCTGGATAAATATATCTAGCTATGCTCAAATCTAAGCACTACAGCAACGACAGATGGTTTTCTCCTAATTAGGGTTGCCATATTTCAAACTAGGATTTTTCAGAAGGAAATATTTAGCTGCTACCAAGCAGCTATATGCCTGAAATTCCTGGACAAATAATATGTGTTCAAAATCCTGAACGGTAAAACTTCCAGATGGAAAACACAAAGTCTCATGGAAAATCTAGACATGTGGTAACCTTATCTTGGATGGTTGCTTAGGATTTTTAGAAATACTCTGACTATCCAGAAACAGATGGATCCTATGCTGGAAGAGAGGAATTATGGGATATTTAGAATTTGTCCCCAGATGCAAAACATAATGGCTTCTCGTTGGTTTGCAATAAATATAATGTCATCCATTTAATTGAGCATAAAACCTGGAACCGACGTAAATGAGTTTGGGATACTATTCACAGTATTTAATGCTTAATATGGAAGAAGCCTCACTGTGGGAAGTGATTAATTATTGGGTAGGATTTATCCCATCTGATGCTAGCCATCTAAAAATTACCTGCCTACTCACAGCTGGTCTCTTTCAATATTCAAGGCAAAGATATTTTCCTTAAGATGGAGATCCACTGTATTCTAAAATGAAGGTCTAAAACAGGAGAGAAAAATTGGTCCACTCTTTTTTCAGAAGTGCTTTGTACCTGACGCTGAATAACGCTAATTGTTCTCTCTTAAAAGTAATCATATTTGTCTAAACAAATCTTTCTATTTTTGACTGCTATGCTGTTCAGTTCAATGATCAAGGTACCTAGGCATGTGTCAAACATAGCTTCCAAAATCAACTGGCTTTCCATTTCTGGCAGCAAAGATAAGAATTATACATTCATATCATATGTTAACACTGTTTACTCTTTTGAATAACAACTAAATTTCAAGAGCAGAATAGAAACAGGAAAACTGACCTTTTGAATAGAGGATAGCAGTTAACTGTTTCTGGAGAAATATTCTCTATTGCTGCCATGGAGTCTCAGTTCCACATGATAGTATCTTACAGAAATAAGAAGTGCTGCACTAACATCATGTTGGACTGACAAAGAGCCTGAGCTAGCATCACATATATGATGATATCAGGGAATCTAATTTTTTTCAATTTCTGATTCTATTTTATGTGTCCAACTTTGATCATACTTTTCTGTGGTTATGTAACATCAGATAAGATTTCTCATGGTAACAGTTTGCTTATCTTACCCATATATCTTCCTTGCCTTTCCTGCTTTTTCTCTCTTTTCTCTTTCTCTCTTCTTTTCCTCTTCTCACCTTTCATTTCTTTCATTCAAGAGAGTGACAAAATCACCATCAGAATATTAGATAATTTTCTAGAACTCTAAGTTTCATATTTACACTGATGAGAGACTAATTAGAAATGGTCATGAAAACAAAAAATGTAATTTTAGTAATGAAAGTTTTCAAATGACTTCTATAGATGTCTTAGCCACTGTTTAATTCTTTGCAGGTTTACATAGAAAGAAATTCTTCACTTTCTTAACTGACTCTTTGTGATGGACATGCGTCAATCTGAGGTTTAGTCAAAGGTCAAAATATAGATGTCTACAACTGGCAGCATATACAACACTTCCTTTTCTGGGTTAGAATTGAAAAGAAAAGAAACTTTTTTTTCTTTTTATCTAAATGATCAGTATAGATTGACAAGTAGAAACTTCAGTGGAATTGTTTTTCAAGATCTAGGGTTAGCTTGAAATAGTTGTTCCGTAGCAGTCTGAACAGCTGCATTTTCACTCAGTGGTATATCCCCACAAAATCAGAACAATAGTTTTAATTACACCAGCTATTTCACTGCTAAACAACTTAAAAAACCCCAAAAACAAAAAACCAAAAGAAGTGATACAGCTATTTCTTGTGGTAAAAATTTTTAGTGCACTTAACCTAGGAAAAGGTCTCAGGTTTCCTTCAGGGCAGCTTCCACATGCTTTGCCAATACACAGTTTTGCAATTTTACAATTAAAATTTGTAACAGGGTCAGTAAATTTGAATTACTTTCTAACCTGGATACAAGGGATCTTGTGTTTAAATTACTATGTCAACAGAAAAAAAAAGTTTTATTTTGAAGTGTTAAGTGTACTTAATATACTTAGGCTCCCATATGTTTTTAATTTGGCATCTTATGGCTATTTTCCTTTATGTTTTAGCTGCTTAGTCTGAGCACAAAATAATATTTGTGAGAAGTTAAGCTGCATTTTACAGCTAGCATATCAACATTGGTTTGGTGGATGGAATTAAGAACTTTCTATAAGTCTGGAGAACATCTTCTATGTCCAAGATTTCCAATTAATTTGAACATCGTTATTTTTTTTAATCTACATTTTAAAATCTCATTAGACCTCTATATAGGTAGGACATGCATTGGAGTTTGGAAATGAAATATAAAACCTGGATGATACTGCATACTGCTATGCACAGAAGGCCAGAGCAGTGAATGTACTAGATGTGAATTTCTCCCAATGTTTTTTCATTTGTAAGTTTTTACAGCTAATTTGTCGGACTACAGATGTTTAAATTAACTGCTTTGAACTACCTTGAAGTTTTCTTGGTCATTACTAATTATACTTCTGTCTAACTTCTTGTGTAGCAAAAATTACTCCAAGGTAATACTCCAAGTTATGACTATTTTAATACACACTTTAACACACACTATTTTAATACACGCTAACCAACAGTCTGAAAACAAGGCTCCAGTAACGTGCAAATTTTGAAAGCACAGTCCAAGAGTTTGATTCAGAGCTGTGCCACCAAAGCATCTTTATAAACTCATTTCTTATGGGTAAATGTTGTATTTTGAGTAGTATATCATCAAATATAACCTTGTGTTTCTAAAGTGGTCTAGTGTAGTTTATGGAACATCTAAGAATAAGAAAATAACAGGTTGTGTAAGGACACATGTAAATAGAATCCAAATTGTTCTAGTAACATCACACAATGGTACCTAACTCATTTGTTTTCTACCGGGTTTTAGTGTTGTGGGGGTTTTTGGGGGTTTTTTTTGTTTGTTTGTTTTTTTGGGGTTTTCTGTGTTCAATCTTGTCTAAACTGAAGTGCAGTATGGAAGACCAAAGATCCCAAACTAATCAGGCTTCACCCACCAGGAACTGAAGATATCTCTACAAGCAAAACTTTTTCTAAGGCCTTAGTTAACAATAACATTACTGCTTAAGAGACTTTGCTATGAGTTTAGATTCATTTTGCCTCCAGATGTGAACTTGGGTTGCACTTCATCTCTGTAATATGCAGTTGCCTTTACGCCCAAATCTGCCTTCTCTGACTGGCTCTTTTATTTACACTAGTACCTAATGCTGAATCAGCATCTCAAATTAGCAGTAAGGCAGAACCATGTGTCTCTTCTATGGATCTTTCCCCCTTATTATTGCTGCTGGTATTTATTTAAGGCTACGTGAGTTTACCATATGTGCCATACTGAGCCACAGAGTATAAACTGATTTGAAAGATTAGATTTCATTCATTACAAGCAGGGATATTACTCTGCAGACACGATAGAAAATGTGTTTTCTAACCAGGTTTTGTTTCAAACTAATTTTAGTGAACATAAAAGCATATGGCAAACTAAGATATGTGTGTGCCTTTCCAACATTTAAAACAATTCTCCAGGGAGGAAAAAAAAAATGCACCACCTCACTTGGAAAACTGTGGGGGGAAATCTCAATGACAGCTTCAAACAGCAATTAGTTTTCCAAGTTCACTTCAGTTATGAATGCAAACATTGGCCTTGGCAGTATATACTGCCTAATATCCATTATGTGAGAAAATTGAGTTTTATAAGACTGTAATGCTTCTCCTAGAAGTACAAAACTTCTCCTAGACAAACTAGCAAGATACAGACTAGTATCAGACTGGTGGTCTGTAAGATGGGTAGGAAACTGGCTAACGGGTCATGGCGATCAATGTTCAACATCTTTATAAATGATCTGGATGGTGGCATTGAAACCAGCATCAGTAAGTTTGCTGATATGGTGAGGTGGACACATCAGAAGAGATAGCCATCTTACAGAGAGACGGAGACAGTCAGGAAGAGTGGGCTAGCAAGAACAGTATGAAGATTAACAAAGGTAAGTGCAACATCCTGCACCTGAGACGAAATAAACAAATAGCTCAGTAGAGGCTAGGATCCATGTGGGCAGCAGCTTTGCTGAAAAGAATCTGGATGTCCTGGTGGACAGCAAACTGAACATGAGTCAGCAGTGTGATGCTGCAGCAGCAAAACCAAATCCCAGGCTGCATTGGCAGGTGCATTATTCTGAGACAGAGATATAATCACCTCACTCTACTCCAGACTAAACCTGGAGTATTATGTCCAGTTTTTGTCCCCACAATTCAAGAAAGATGCAGACAGACTAGAAAGGGTTCAAAGGAAGGCCAAGAAGATGATCAAAGGGCAGGAGAACCTGCCATACTGGGAAAGATAGAAGGAGTTAGGTCTTTTCTCCCTGGAGAAGGGGAGGCTCAGGGGGACCTCATCACAGACTTCCAGGACTTGAAAGGTGGCTACAAGGAGGATGGAGTCTCTTTTCACAAGGAGCCACATGGAGAAGACAAGGAGCAATGGGTACAATATGCAGGGGATAGAGGTTTCATCTTGATATACGACAGAATTAATTTACAGTAAGAACAATCACTTGGAGAGTGTAGAGTCCCCATCACTGGAGGTTTCAGGATTCTACTGGACAATTTGGGTACTAGATAAACCCATCTAAGCTACCTTTCCCATGAAATATGGGACCAGTTGATCTTTCAAGGTCTCTTCTAACCTGGGCTGTTCTATGATTCTACAGTTCTGATAATGGAGCATCAGCAAAGGAAATTGTTACGATATGTACCAGTTGAATGTACCAACGGCAGCAAAATGAGGACTACAGGACCATTGACTCCAGGGTGTCAACTGAGTGGTAACATTCGTTTCTTTGGTGTAGTGCAAGCTAAATACTAGGCTCATTTGGGCCTTTGAGTACTTTGGAGTTTATGTTTCATGATTCAAGATCTTTCTTCTACGTATCTCCAGAGGGAGGGCATGATTCCTCACTGTCCTGTCTCATCACTTCTGTGCTTGTACAAAGCAGGGTCTAACAATCACTTCTATGACTACTGTGACCAGTTTAGACTTGCCTCATTAAATACCATTCAGTTTTTCACAGGTTCTTCTTTCAACTGCTTTAGGGTGAAAACCCACAGTTTTGTTCACTCCATTCAGTGTCTGGGTCTTCATAGCACTGTAACCATCTTTGCTTCCCTTGGTTTTTCAGAAGGCCGTGGCTGCTTTAGTGGCAGTCAGAAATCTCCCTTCAGAAAGAAGATTTGCTTGCTAGGTCCTTGTAGTATGCAGAACAAATTGCTCTTAAATAAGAATTTCTTTTCCTCTAAGAACATGAGAATGGGACAGAAAAGACTTCACATATCTTAAAATTACTTTCCAGATCACTCTGTTTTACTCTAGATATTGCAACAGTCAGGATGGCAAAGAAGTCTTTTTTTCTCCAGAGATAGTCTCTTCCCAATATTTGTAGGAGCTGAGTTTTTCAGAAGTTATCTTTTCTGATCTTTTCTTCACACCCTTTTTTTATGGGTGTGAAGGTATATTCAGAGGTACAATGTGCAAGGTCTGAAAGCTATATTATCCTTGTACATTTTGATAATGGATGTTACCTAAAGCCATCTTCTGACTTTGTCCAGAAATACAAAATCATATAGGTTTAGAGTTAGCCTGTTATTCTTTCATAACAAACAACAGAATAATAATCATAAAGAGAGGTGTAATGGTCACTCTGACATCTCCCACTTTTTTCACACAGTTTCCAGAAGGACAACTGAAAATGAAACAGAGGGTCTTGCATCAGAGTGTATCTTAGCATAAATAAAAAACATCAGGCTGATCGAGTGTAACTTTAAACTTATAAAAATTTTAAAAATATATGAATTTATTAAAAATATTATTGGACATGATAGATTGGCCAGTGCTGTTAGAAATTTTGCCTTTTAATCCCACCTACAAGAGGACTTTGCTGCTTTCATAGGAATAACTGACAATACATTGCTTCTCTCAGAAAGAGACCTTTCCCAATCTTTAATGTGAGTACGAGGCACCCCGTAGTTTTGTAGATTTTCCTCAGATGACATTAGAAATACTCTAAGGCACTTAACATATAGAAAGAGAAAAGAGTTTTGCTCATAGTTTAAATACCAAAGTGGTTTTGAGAATACATATAGATACTGTGTTTTCTTTCCAGTAGGGAGGACAAAGGAACATTACACATAGGTTTGACTTACTGGTAGAGATAACAGATAAATCTCTTACTAGGCAGTTTGCAAACACTAACCAAGAGACCACACCATGCAGCTAACATGAAATCTTTTCTTTCTGTACCCTACTTTTTATGTGTCTTGGTTTTGTGTTATAAGGAGGTAATATCCTTGCAAATGGTTTTCCAGAGTGGATGAATATGGAACTATCTCTGTGAATGCGTCAAGGTTTTAAGGAAATACTTCCAGACTGAAAAGTCTTGAAAAACATATTTTTATTGTTCATTATTTATTTGAAGTAAAAAATGTATTAATGTCCAATGACAATTTATTTTTTTTCTTTCATTTGTCTATTTCTTATTGCTCTTTTACTGAGTTCACTATGAGGATCCCTCTCTAAGTCTATTATAGTTATACAGCAACAGTCAGCTGAATAAATGAAATCATAATGAAATAATTATAAGTTATTTGTTTAGACTGAGTATATCTAAGATCATAAAAATTTGCACCTAAGTTGTCTCCCAAGACTCATTCAGGAAATCTGTGGCACAGTTCAGGACAGACTGAGAGGGCTGCTAACATCCCAGAATTGTCCCTTGAGTGTAGTCTTGCCAGGATATACAGCCAGAGGGGTCAAGCTATATCCCTTTTTAGTAATTACCTTTCGAATAGATCTTTGGAAATACAAAGTGCTTCTCAAGTGCTATAATTATATTTTCCCTATATAGCAGCGTAATTGAGTTTCAAAACATGAAGTAAGAAAGTAAGATTGACCAAACCTTTAGCACTTAGTTACAGAAATTATTGTCAGGGAGTATGAAATAAATTGGATTTCAGGTGAATCCTGCTGGCTTATTGTGTATTTTTTTTAAGGCTTGGCAGTCTCTTGATTACAGAGAGAGAAATCTTTATATCACCTCCAGCAAAGAGGCAAAACATATTTAATCAAGTTTGGTGATTTTTACAAATGAACATGTTGCTCAGCAACAAGATAACAAAGCCAGATAAGTGGACTTGTGATGGTAACCTTTTGCTTTAAATTTTTATTTTATTTTCTAAATGCTTCTGCTGTGAGTTTGTTCTTCACCTCAGTGAGTTATCCTTTCTTTTCCACCTCTTTAGAGCTTCTTCTACCATATTACTCTACCTTTTTTTTTTGCATAGAAGTGATGCATGATAACTGTCTGCAAAAAAATAGCCACTGAATTCTCATAGTCATGATGTTCCTTAGTTGTTATCATTGCTGTGGTGACTTAGAAAGGTTCTCCAAAGTTCCTTTTGGCGAACTGTCCGTGAACGTCCAAATAAATCTGCATGGAACACTATAGAAGAGATGCAGCTTCAGGCAGCTGAGGCTGTCCACTACCATTACTGTCTTCTAAATATGATTGACAGTTACAGATAAGGTATACTATTCCCTCCCATCTTCCTCACCATTGTTTTATACTGTGTGACTTGCCTTAGTAATAATTAGTGTCATTGCATGGTTGTATCTCCCAGGAGCTGTTACAGATTTTACATATCTTCATATTCTACTTTTAAGACCCACCAAAAAAAAAAAAGAAAAAAAAAAGAGGTTAAATGAAGAGCTTCTTTATAACAAAATTCTATTAACTTATGTAATATTTGGAGTTTCTGATGATCCTCAGGCTTTCTAAGCCAGTTATTTTTTTCAGGGGCATCACTGAAGCTGACAGTCTGTGGATAAACTTTTAAAATAGCACTGCATGTCACCAGGACCACCTGTCTGACTGATGATTCCCTATAAGCACACTGCTCATCCACAAATTCACAGTAATACGAGATACATATTTTCAGACAGAAAAAGGTCACATTCTTTTACAACAAATGAAGAGCTTTCTTAACCCAAAGGAAACATATCTCCTTAAAGTTATTCTTGTTTATTGTGCTCTACCTAAAGCTTCCCAGTCCTACCGGTTTCCATTGTGGTTAAGAATATAGTATGTATTCCACACACATACTCCCCTCAGTTTCCTTTGAAACACAAGGATTCCTTGTGAAATCTACCCAAGAGCATACTAGTACAAAAAGAATGAAAAAAATCAGCAGACTGCTGATGTAGAGGAGAGCGGTGTGATGTCATTCTCTCTCTATGGTTCCACTGTTCTCACATTCAGATTTGGGCTTGCTTGAGTGAATACAGGAGCTTTCTATTTGATGTGTCCCTTTGGTAATTCCCTTACTCATCCTTAAAATATTTTTTGACTTATCCTCATTTTTGCTTCATATATATTTTTCTATTTGGCTGTGGCTCTCAAGAATCTTTCGAGCCTTACTGTTCCATAATCAGTGTCACAGCTTGTTTAACTGAGTTCTTCTCCTAGCTAATCTATTTGAGAATAATAAACCTGATTGCCTGGGAAAATAAGTCCTTTTCCTTGGTTGTTCATTCTGAAAAGGGGAGGAAAGGGAGACCAGGCAACAATCTCTTGCTTAATAATAGTTAAACCCAGCACAGTGGAAAGTATTGTTATGCTTATTTATGCTGTTTATGGAAAAGCAAAAGGTTGATAGTAACAGTGTGCTAAGAGGAAGATGGTATTATCAGATGAATAATCAAAAGGGCTGTCGCCATACAGGATATAAGAAATATCTAAATTCCAGTCTCAGTTTTGGGTTATAAAGAGAATGCTGATTCTGAAGCATAAGTCAAGGGGAAAAAAGTGTGCCATCCATTCTATGGCATAACAAGGCTTAAAAATAGTGTCATAAAATGTCACTGCTATTGATTACTTTTATCAAGACTATATCAATATGAAATTTCCTTGTTGTAGGTATAATCATAGAATAAGAGATAATTCCTAACCCAAAGAATTTATAAATGGGATCTTCAAAATTAGAAAAGATTTTGATATTTGAGGGAAAACAGGAATCCAGAAGAGGAATGAACAAAATTTAAAAACAAAAATTTTTACAAGTGTGCCACTGTTTTGAGATTTGGAGATAAACAGGAGATAGGAGTGTTATTTTAAGGGGGTAAACTATGTTGATTTAGAGGGAGGGAAGAAATAATTTGTGAGGGGATATGGAAAAACAAATAAAGGTAAGAAAAATAGAGCAGGTAGGAATAGGGGAGAGGGGACTGTTAATATTCAGCTGTATATGTTCACTTGAATCCTGCTCATTTTGAATTGTACAAAGGAGATATGAAAGTAAAATCAGTGCTGCACTATTCTCACAAGGATGACATATCAGCTGAAGTACTTTATATTTGTTTTGTGGATATGTATTGTTGTTATTTCCTGAAGTGAAGAACCATGGTTACATTTTAGGGCTAGTTTTAGCTGCTTTGAAAATTTCTTAGAATATTTTTGATGTGTGCTTCTATGAGCTTTTCAATGTAGAAGACTGGTTTAAGAAAAAAATGCCATTGAAAACTTGATTAAAATATATTTATTTTGGTAAAAGTATAAACCTATAAAGATTTAAAACCCTATCTGAAACATCAGAGTTAATAAAATATTCTCTGGACTAAAAATTTAGATGAAGCTTGAATTAATTCTCTTCCAGCACGAACTTTTCTTGTTCTGCTGTTTTATTGGACATGAGCATTTTTTTCCACCAGCTAAGTCCTGAGAACTGCCATTTTGAAAAGAAATTATTACTTTCCTTGTTACAGGAGTAACTGGTATTTGCTGACAGTATCATGCACTCAGGTTAGATGGTTCAGTATCTCAAATTGCAGGATGTTTCTGAAAACATTTCTAACAAATGCTAACATTGCTATAACATTGGTGTACACGAGGTACAGATATTATTTTGATTCCGGAGGTATACTGTTAAATTCTGGGATTCTGAAGAATAAACCTAAACTGTATGTAAATCTCCTTTAAATAAGCACTTTTAAGCTCTACATAGTGAATTTCAGTGAGATACTCATACTAACTGAATATACTTGTACGTTCTCCTTTGTTATTAATCAACACATGCTATTGGACTTCACCAATAAAAAAACCCCCCAACATCCAAAAGGAAACCTAATATGGGAATAAATACAGCCTGGAGGTCTAGATCCTATGGCTGAAATCTGGAGAGCAATATTTCCCATCAACACACATCAGCAGTTTCAGGTTTGATACTGTAAAGCTAATTATGATGACAAGACGTTGCATAGAAAAGTTGTAACTATGCATAAAACCAAATTTCGTTTCATTCTTTCCTTGTTTACTGCATTAGGCTAGGAAAAGGGTGGTCACATACTAGCAGGGGGAAAGTGCTAGGGAATGCTAGGGGTTGAAGTAGCAGCTGAACAAGATTAAATTCAATGACAGAATTGTCACGCCCAGGCACCACACCAGCATCAACTTGCAAGATATTGTTTGATTGTTGGCAAGATTCACGTGTATGCATATAAATATACATATATATATATACACACATACTTAACACACACACATATATATATACACACACACTTTAATGTGAATCCCCTGGAAAGACTCAGTCCTTCGCTTTGAGGAACTGCCCTGCAGGGAAAGCCACCAGGACTGCAGGTAACTGAAATGGTGCTACAACCTTGATTAATTCATTCATTGCTTTAGATGTAGAAATCAGAGTGTTTGTAGATAAGAACTGTCTGACAAATGTTCCCCAACCTTCTCCCCTCACTATGCCTTGTATGCATGTTTCAGATGTAAATAAAAACTTTGTTCTGAGAAGTCACTGAAAACTAATTTTTACTACTATGCAAATCACCTAATATTAATAACAGCATTCTGGTAAGTATTCAGATGAGCACCAAAATGACCATGCTGTGTCTTACATATTTAGCGAACAACGATCTTGTGCTATTTTTTCTGAATAGCACAACAGGGCTAGCGGTGGAATCCAGAAACCATTGCTGTCCCAATTTAGATATCTAAGATTTTGAGGGTGATAGTTTTTATATTAGGAATTCTAATAATATGCTGAACACAACTTTCTGTGAGGAGACAAAGCACTGTGATTAAATCGCAGTTCACATAAGAGATTGCAATCGTTGAGGCTGCAAGGAGGCAAGAGAAGTGCTGCTAATATTCTCATTGCAATCATTACATTTACTACAGGAGAGGGCAACAGTGGCAAAGTGGATATCAAGCTAACATTGTAAGAGGAATAGTAAACTAATACATGTCACATTCCATAGCAACGAAGACTGACGTCCTTGAAGCTTCCCCTCCTGGGACTTGCAGCTGTGCATGTGCACATCCACATGAAGATTCGTAGATCTCATGCAATTTTAATACAATTACACCTTATATTATATCTATATGTAGATTTCTACTCTTTCATGGTTCATTGTAGCTGAACTTCAGGGCTTAATAGCACATTTCCAGACACTTTCAAATGCCTATGTGATTCCCTCTAAATGTGAGACAACGAGGTTTTTCTCTCCAGAAAGAACATAACCTTTACTATTTCAAACTTTATTGTGACTGTAAAGTTAATTTCATTTAATGAAATTCTACAGCTAGAGTTATTCACCGTGATTACTGACATGTGGCTTTTCTTCCAGCATTTTACCCTGCCTTGCTCCTGTTTCTTTAATAGAGAGCTCCCGTTTTGCTAGGCTGCTAATACAGGCTAATGATGAGAGAGGCAGAGACCTTTGGAAAGGCTTTGCCATCCGTATGCAGACTGCACGTCTCACAATGTTTACTGCTTTTACAAGCAACAGCAGTGTTTCTCACATTTGCTGTGCCAGTAATGAAGTCTTTATTAACACCTCACCCTCTTTATAGACTTGATAGAAGCAGATGCTCCATCTGCTTAAATATTTGAAAAGTTACTCTTAAACCAACATTTATAAACATGCTCATGAGTACATCTGGGAAGAATACTGTAGATGCAACATTGTCACGTATTATTATAATAAAGCAGTAGGAGTAATCCTTTCTTCTATACTGTTATTTTCTTTATTGAATGCTGGTTTCATAAGACTAGGGCTAAATTTGGGTGCCTAAGTAAAATGTGAGAATTTGTAACTTCTGTCACAACAGTCTGTTTTACACCACATCCAAGCCCTGATTGATTACAGTTACATTTAAGTGGTATCCTCTTATCCCCCTTGATTATTTGGTTATGTGGGCTAAGATCTGAGCTAGTGGAGAAGAGGTGTAATACACTGTGAAATTACATCTTCAAAGTAAAAGGGCAGAAAGTTCCTTGTCTGTTTTGGGGGTAGGGGTGCCATCTAGACACCTTCAAAAGAAGGTTGCATGTAGCGTGCTCTAAGGCGTGGTTAATGACTGCAGAAGTAGCATTTCCATACACCTCTATGATTTTGTATGAAAGCACTAGTGCTTACATACTCTATCCGACATGGTGCCTGGTGATATATACAGAACCTGGATGCCTGACTTGTCTCATGGTTTCAATTAAGCCACAACAGACTTAAGATATGTATGTCACACTGTTAACCCTGTCTGTCTGTAATGGTCCTTGAGACTTCACAAAGCTCTTCTGAGTCTGTGATATTACAGTTAAACTACTTGAGTTTCACTCCAAATAGGGTTGAGAGTCTCTCCAAGGAAAGCTCACAGTACTTTAGGGACAAAATGTCTTTCAGCACTTCTCTTTGAATAACAAAATGTGTAAGAAAAAGGGGAAGAAGAGGTGTTATACCTCGTTCTAGAACACAGACAAATTTAGGAAGTAGAGGAAGTTATAGAAATGTTAAAAATTTTTCTCAGAAATTAATAAAAGAAATTATTACCAATTTTGTAATTTTACCTCATCTCATGTTTGAAAATATTGGTTTTATCATCTCTGGTCAGGCACCAGTCCTGCATGTTAGTTCAGTTGCAGAAGGCTATAGCAGAATGTGTATGCTGTAGTCTTGATCCTGGCTAGGCAGCTGCACTTTGATGGAGGATATGGGCTCAAAACATCAAAGTAAAAATTTTTTCACAGAATCACAGAATGACTGGGGTTGGGAGGGGCCTCTGGGCATAGTCCAGTCCAACCCCCTGTTCAAAGCAGGATCAACTAGATCTGGTTGCTGAGAGCCATGTCCAGTCAGGTTTTGAATATCTCAGAGGACGGAGACTCCACAAACTTCCTGGGCAGCCCCTGTGTTTGACACCTATTGCAGTAAAAAACCAAACCGAAACAAAACAAAAAACCATAATAATAAAAAAGAAGTTGCTTTCTTGTGGAATTTCCTGTCTTTCTGTCTGTGCCCATTGTCTCTTGTCCTGTTAGTGGTAACCAGTGAGAAAAGTCTGACTCCATCTCCTTTACTGCTCTCTATCAGGTATTTTTAGATATTCACAAGATCCCCCTGAGCATTCTCTTCTCCAGTCTGAACAGGGCCCACTCTCACAGCCTCTCTTCCTATGTCAGATGCTCCAGTTCCTTAATCACCTTTGTGGCTCTTTGATGGACCTGCTCTAGTATTTCCAGGTCTCCCTTGTACTGGGAAGCCCAGGACTGTAGCTAGAACTCCAGATGTGCCTCACCAGTGCCACACAGAGGGGAAGGATTACCTCCTTTCTCCTCAGTTGTGGTCTTTAGAAACTTTAGTATTGACATTTAAAAGTTATCAACCCTTTTTATTCTAGATTTCAAAAATAGATACTTATTTCAGCCAGTCCCAAAAGATTTACTTCTTTATTAGAGGGGAAGAATTATAGTAAGGGCAGATGTAAATAAGAAGAGATACACTGGATAGACAAAGATACGTTTGTGCTGTGAATGCATTGCAAGTATTTCTTTCTGGTTTTATTAGTAGCTGTAAAGATGTTGAGATATTTATTCATTCCATCCCATACAATTCCTGAGGCTGAATATGTTGGCTTTAACGACATTTCTATGGTTAGTTGGACTTTAAAGATTCAAACATTTCAGTGCTGTTCTTCAGCTAGCTTCTACACACCACTTTAAGACTATACTTAAGATGGCTGGAGACTTAAAGTAAACATTTTATTTAAGAATTATCCTTGAGATGCATGGATGAAAGAAAAAAAAGAAAAGCCAAAATTTAGAAAAGCCAAAAACCCCCACAGCATATTTAAGTATACTAATATTACATTTCTCTTCCAATTGTAATAGGTATTAAAAATGAAGTATTTCTTCCAAGATTAACTTCTTCCTGTTTACTTGATAACTGAGAAATATTAAGACTTGATCTGATTTTCCTGGTCTCATGTACTTACTTTCTGACGTTCCTTTTGATCATTTCAAATTAAAAAACCATGAGTTCTGTTCCTATGTAAGTCCACATGACAGCTCCTGGGCTAGTCTGGGCTCTCATTTCCACTTGATAGATGTCTTATGACTATGGGCTCTCTCAGATACACCTGCCATCAGAATTTGGACTATTGACTTGAGAAGCAGCTTTGTCCTTACTTGTGAAAATAACCTAATATTTTATTCCACACCTACAGGTACAAAATATGGCATTTAATTCTGGGAGGTTTTAAGAGGCTGGAAGCTGAGTATCAAATTCAGCACAGTATTTAAGCACATTCTTAAGCAGATCAGTTCATCATTTCATTACATTTATCTACTAATGTTCTGGATTGAATTAGTCTGGGAGTTCTAGAAATGGGCCCTGCCTCAACTTAAGTACGTGGTGTTTCTATTATTAAGAGTTGTCTAAGAAAGAACAACAACAAAAGTTTTCATCATGAGTTTTCCCACATGTACAAAATGCTTATGTGAAAGAGTGATTTCTGTACATCTATGGTGCATACATGTATCTTTGAATAAATTTGAAATAATATTTGAAATAAGTCTGAATAAATTTGAAACAAAATTGCTATTTGAAAGCAATAAAAAATAAAACATCATCTTAAATTAAGTCTGGTAATAGAACTAGCAATAATCAATATGAACTTCTGGAAAGATGATTCTATTTAATTAATTTGGTATCTATTTTGAGCAGATTACAGGGCTGATTTGATAAAACATAATGGAGCTGCTGTTATTTATTCAGCCTTCTATCAGGCTACTGTTCATACTGAATATTACCAAATCGCTGTAGCATGTATTAAAACATTAAAAAATTTTGGAATAGATACTTATCCAAAGTTGAAGAACTCTCAGAAGTCTAGAAACCCACCTTCATATGACTCAGTCCTTGTGGAACTGTTGGACAGGGTCATAAGTCAAGTATAAGTTATGCCAGGGATTTGACCACATATACGTAGACTGATTGCCAAGACAGTAGGCTGAGGGTGGAGAATACTCTTTCATGCCCTATCCACTTCTTCATCCACCTGGTGCACAGCTGTAGAAGAAGCAAGAAGCCACTGCAGAACAAACATTTGAGATACAAGACATACAAAGATAAAAGGAAGTGAGATGAGGCTGAGAGGCAGAAGAGTGTCCACTATCATGTGTACATCAGGACGAATACTTCAATTCGGCAAGTATGTGTTTGTTTCATTGCCTGTTCTCTTGTCACTAACTATCTTTTAAGAGGCATACCGTAACAGGCAAATTCTAACACCAGCTGAGCAAGGAGTAGATATGGAGCAATCAGAGTGGTGCTATTACTTCCATCCAGACAGAAAGTGGATTTCCTGTAAAAGTTCCAAAACAGAAACTTTCTGCAGAAGCAGCTCACATTTAACCAGCTTGTGAAAGAGCATACACTGAAGTATGGCTAAACTGGGCTAGCACTGGGGATATGCCGGAAATCTTGACGTTTTCCCCTACAGCTTGCCCACTTGGCTCATGTCTTCTTGAATCCCAAGCGAGTTACCTTGTCAGGTTCCTTTGCTTCTCTTCCCCTTTTCTTTGCTGGGAAATCTCGACTGGGAACATGGGTGTACATGCCCTGTAACACGTGAGCAGGGTGTTCAGTGTGTTGAGGGCACACAGCTGTTGTTGTGCATCTGCAGCTCTGAGAGGAAGGACATGCGCAGTCCTCTGATCTGTTCTGCAAGCATCTGTCTCACTGCATGTAGTTGAGTCAGTCTGTGCCTTGGCCGTGAGTCCAGCACGTCTTGACTGTTCATGCAGAGTTGTCACTTCTCTGAGCTATCCAGAAATTCTGGACAAGCAGTAAAGTTGTTTTTCTGTTCAGCTTTGATTTGCAGGTGGTAGCAGACAACATATTTGGCACAAAATTCCTGTTCCTTGAGCTCAGGGCACTGGAACAGATCAGTGAGCTTAGTACTTTGGAGACTAGAAGGAAATCTACTGCCACTGGCTAAAATTTTCTTATTTTTCCTTTGCAATGAGATTGTCCACCAATGTCTGGTGAATTTCACTGCTGTACTTCAAGGTTTAGTAGCTTTGCAACTGTTGGCTAGCCAGAGCTCATGTTTCCAAATAGTGAGCTAAAAATATTAGTCAAGCCAAATGCCAGGCATAATTCTAAACCAAAACGGATTTTCAACACTGTGAAAAGGAATCTGTTTAGGATGTCTTGATGGGATTTGAGTTGGAAGAAATTATTTAAATATGGGTGATATTCAGAGGACTGAAATTTTATTTCCTGACCATTTCTGTTACATTATATATTATGAATGTAATTTGAATTTATCTGGTTTAGATCCGTTCCTTGCCCTCTACTACCACTGAACGACTCTTTCAAGGCCTTTCTGGAAGGTTTTTATCACTATATGTTGGAAACAGAAAAAAAATAACAATCAGATACATTGCTATTAAGTTGTAACTTTAAAAATTAGAGTTGTGCTAATTGTAATCAAAGAAGAGACGTTCTAGCAAGTTGATCTATCATTAAGATGTTAGAGAAACTTATTGTGTAAAAAAATTGAAGAAAATTCTGGATTTAAATCATCATCAGTCAAAAGCTTAATTGTTTTATCCAGGTCCCCTATGCACACACTCACATGCACATATGCATTTGTGAGGCCATTTTTCATGATTCATCTCTCTCATATTAAAGAAAAATGCACTGGATTTCTGTTGGCACTTATCAGTGCTATGCCCCAAATCACTGAAAGTCACCAGATTTGGGTGATGAGTTCAGTTTCCATACCTAATGGGTGGAATCCATTGATGGATTCCTTCTGCCATTCCCATTGCCTTAAAATGTTCTGTAATTTACAACACTTGAAAAATATGCCAAAGCTCATGAGAAGAAAGGGTAAACCGCCTAGCATAAATTCAGGAGGTTGTCAAACAGCATTATATGCCACACAATGGTTCAGTAAGACACTTAGGACTAAAGCCTTTTTGTCTGATTACATGGATTTTTGCATACAATTGGACCCTAATTGCATGAAAAATTGTCCTTTTGGCAATGGGTATTTGATAGTTGAGGATGTTTTTCAGAGGACTGATCAGTGTTGAAGCAAAAAAAATGTCTGATTTAATGCTAGTTTAGATTATTAATAGGTATAGTGACACCTCTCCAAGAGACAGTCAAAACACAGAAATAATTTAGCACTATTTTCTCTGAAATTATACCCTCAGACTATTAAACCGTATTACATGCTAGAATGTTGCTAGACTTCACTAGATGAAGAGATTCCAGATTAGCAAAATGAATTAGCAAAAAAAAACTTTAGCCTGAATATACTAACAAAGCTGATAAAATTCTTCCTGCACAAATAAAATTAGTAGAAATAAAATTTAAATCATTAAAGGTAATGCATTTTCATTCCCATTTGGTTTTTACTACTGGCAGCAAAAAGTATTGTCCCTTTAGTCATTTATAAAAACAAGTAGTTTGAAAAAAGACTGCATCACAAGTTTTGCTAATTTCGTCAAGATTCTTGGCCTCTCATTATGAAAAGATGTTCAAGCTTGAAGAAAAAGAATAAGTTCTCATCCTAGGATATTTCTCTAAGAAATCTGAGAGATTTCAATAGTGGAACTGCTTGAGGACTACTCTGATGCCCATGCTTGTCTTCTCTCAATTTAACAAAGAAATGGCAACGACCTCTGTATTTCTGTACTTGTATAGACATCTCTCAAACAAGTCAAGGGTCTGAGTATCAAGTATGCTAATCTTATTAAATAAAATTACTAAAGTGACATATGGCAGTTTGGGGTGACTTGCTGTGAAGCCATTTATCATAGATGTGAAATAGGCTGCTGCTTTAAGTACACAGAGAGACTTATTTGACATACAGGAGACAATAAGATCTGTCATGGCTTGGCTTCGCGGACGAAGATTTGGGAAGGGCTTTAAACGTGAGTACACCCTTCAAGCCTGTGCGGTGGATTTTTTAGGTGAGGCGCAGTGTGCGCAAGACTGGTCCCACCCTTTACACCTGAGGTTCATCTGCCAGGGCCTAGCGAGCTTGGACGGTGACAGCGAAGTCCTCAGGTCGTAGGTTTGGTTAGAGTATCCTTCTCTTAGATGGATGGCCTTACAGGGCTAAACGAGCTCCATCTGCCCGGGTTTGGAGTTAGAGTTGTCCTTCTCCTAGGATGGTTGCCCGAAGGCTAGTGAGCCCATCCTGCCCATGGACACACTTTGTCTGACCCTTCAGTTGAGACCTGTCTGGCTTGGGAGACCCTACCGGAGGCATATGCCACCACCAGCATAGCTCTCAACTTTACAAGGGCATGCAAGCTCTTTCCCCACGGCAAGGGGGTGCCTGTGAAAGAGAATAAGATCTGTATATAAAATCTAAATATAAAGCTTAATATGAAGAAGTCAGAATTTGCTAACAGGTAGTAAGTACATAGTTATCCCTGTCTTAATTATATTCTGCCCTATTCAACGAAGCAATTTGACATCAGTTGATTACGGCTGAACCAGATTAAAGAGAACTTGATTGTTCTTAAAAGTGTTCATATTTGCCATAGTCAAAATCAGTTTAGGAAACTCACACTTGTTGAAAGGATGAAGGTGACAAAGAAGAATCTCAGATTTTCTTGTGAAGGTGTAAGTCTATGATCTTTCTCCTTGAGAAAGCAGCCTAGGAAAAATTAATGAACTAACTGTCTCAGACAGAGCAGTGTGTCTGAAGCACTATTTTTCCTCACTGTTATCTGATTTCCTTTACAACTCCCTAAGTGTCTCCTTTGGGATTAAATAAAAATATATCTCCAGATCTCTGCTTTGGAAAGAGACCCAACAATTTATACTGCTGGAGGGCTGGGGCACCCAGTTGAGCACAAGGATTATGGAAAAGGTTTCTGACCTGCAACTGTACATTGTTCATAAACCGTCTTATAGCTTTGATGAAAATTAAGTTTGTCTAAGTGACCTTCAAATTCGTGTTAGTTCAAGCTCTATTTTTGCACAGGAGTGCAAGATGGGCATCTCAGGAAATTTTGCAGATTGCTGCTATATACATTAATTTATGCAGTATTTAAACTCATATCAAATGGGCCAAGAACTCTTTCTGGAACTAAGGTCCACTGTTATATCACAGTTACATCTCTGCAGTTATGCTTCTTTGTCCTCCAACATAGGTGACTCTACCTAATCTGTGTAATGGGACAAGTTCTTTAATAAGCACCAAAGGTTCTTGGACTACTCTAACTTTCAAACCATGCCTGGGTTTTGCCTGGGCAAGTCCTAGTCATCACAATTCAAACCCATGCCTAGGACTACACTAATAGTTTAAACAACAGTTTGAGCTAATAGTTTAAGCTAGAGAAAAACAAAAAATGAATAATGGAGGTTACTCCAGACAAACTTACATCTAACCTGGAACTGATTCCTAAAGCTGAATCATTGCAGAGACTGTTTGAGAGTTGGCAAAACTGCAAAACAGACATTGCACTCCAGAAAATCTGCTTTTTATTACCTTGTTTTCCAATTCTTTCAAAGAGGATCACACTTTCCCAAATGTGGTGCTTATTCATTTTTCATCATTAGATTACTCATCCAGGTAAATCATTATCTGTAAACTGATCAGCATTCATTGTTCTGTGTATTTAGCTGTCCCCAGCAGTCAGGTTACTGTGTGTCTCAGCTGGAGGTTTTGGATAAAATTCTGCTCATCCTTAACATGCCCTGGAAAGTTAAGTAAACATGCAGCAGAATTGCTTTTTTTTTTATTTCCCCCTCAAAAATATATTTGTGCTTCCAAATTTTTTATGTATAGCTACTGCTCTGATCCCTGAGGACAGGACTTCACTGGGTCTGAAGGATTATAGCATATCTGAAGAATATCCAAGACACTTAAAAGTGTCTTGTTATAAATGTGTCTGTCCTACCTATTTGATGGATCATCTGTTATAAAACAAAGCCAAGTATCTGCCATTCTTGAGTAGTAATTTGTTTGGTGATGGTATAAAGGTTGTGTAAAACAGCATACCAAATCCTTGCTGGGGTAAACTCTGTTACACCCAAAGAAATACCAGGGAATACAGCTAATTAGATCACCAGTATTTCCCCTGGTTAAACATGCACTTCCTGAAGATGCCATTTTGAAGCTGCCTTTTGGGCTTTTCTCCAGATTCTTTGGAGGAGTAGCCTTCAAAAGAGCAGTTCTACATCTTTCTTCCTCGCTTTTGGACAGGGCTCAACATTTGGACCACAAACCTAAGGCAACTAAAAATTCTTAGGAAAACTCCAGACAACATGTATCCACTCAACAGTGTTTGATAAATGCAGCCTTTTTTAAAACTGTATTCAATAAATCCTGGTTGCAAATATCAAGTTCTTTTTTTCATCCTCTGAATGGGTGTCCCCCTAGGCCTTAAAAACGCTACAGAAGGATTTTACATGATTCATGTATCATACTGGGTTTGTGTAGGAGTAATTTGTAGGAGGTGAAATTGCAGGCCTTCTCTGAGCTGGAGGTCATTTCAGATGAAAACTTATAGCATGGTGTCCATGAACAATTTTTATGTTTAATGAACACACTAGATTCCAAAACTGAGCTCAGCAGGAAGAAAGATTTTGCACTGATTTTAAAAGTGATTGCATCTCTGTGTGTTAGTTCACATAAATAACCATGCTCTTCCTGCAACATGACACATCTCTGACTAGTGCATCATCCCTTGTCTGGGCACAGCACTCTGGCACCATCATTTGGTAACATAATGTAGTTTTGAGCTCTGTCAAGCAATTTTCTGGAGCTGATGAATCTTAAGGCAGAACCTTATTGATGCAATGCCTTTCAGCCTCTCATCTGCACGGATATTCCTACTATGTATACGACTTCTTTCTTATCCCAGTCCTAACTGCAGGACTGGGAATCCCTGGAAGTACAAAGAGACCCAAGCTGACAAAGCATAAACCAGCTAAGTCCAGATGCAGTTTGGCAGTATGAAGTTTATGTGAGAGAGCAAACCTTGCTGATAAAATTGGGATTATTCCTGCAATACTTCAGCCCCAAAACCCAAACTTACAACTCTGCTCACCTAGTGCTGAGCCAGATGGCCTTACTATATAGGACCAAATTATGTCTCTGCTCACTCAGGCACCTTTGCACCACCTTAACAGAAGGAGTACAGCCAACTACAATGCCTACAGGCTTATGAGCTAGGCGAGTATCAGGACCAATATTATTTTTAGCCTCTCAGACACATTTTAGGTTTTGGTCCTTACACCTCTTCTCCTTTTGGGGGGTACAAGTCTCGGTGGTCATCATAAACCTTGGATCTGATGCTTCAGCTTACTGAGCTCCTACTTCCCCATACCTCTTTTCAGGAGCAGGAGTCCCACTGCAGCTGTTTTGAGCTTCCTAATTGATCAGCCTGGCACCACAATCGGCTAACTGAAGGCAAGACTTATAAAGGGAGTTTCTGAATTATGGTCATTGCTGCTCTAAAAAGCACTACATTTTCATAACTCTTTGAAAGGATGCAGCCTTGACTTCTACCCTGAGGTAGATCTCACCTCTTTTAACAGTCTAAGGTAGAGGCTGATTTTTCTGACAACGAACTTTTCTGCCTCATCCCTCCCCTTTAGAGGTTTTTTTCGTCGCCCACTAGATAACTCACAGGGAGCATCTGCTCTCTGACATACCCACATCTTATTTGAAAGCCTCCAGTCTCTTTA
Source organism: Bucorvus abyssinicus (assembly GCA_009769605.1). Classification (NCBI taxonomy): domain Eukaryota; kingdom Metazoa; phylum Chordata; class Aves; order Bucerotiformes; family Bucorvidae; genus Bucorvus; species Bucorvus abyssinicus. The sequence goes on from CM020025.1 coordinate 40,246,281, forward strand.
GCTGGGTTTATGTAGAGCCAGTAGAAGGACTATCACACAGGCACTGGATGTTGAGGAACATTCAGAAACAAGAGCCAGTCTCAGCTCGCTCGTTAAAAGTTTAAAAGTTTTCCTACACTCTTTATCCTGAAAGTTATACTGGGAGAAAACCTGATCTTGTCACAACCAGGATATGTCTACAATACAGTGCACCAACAGGGAAATAGCACACAAAGAGGAGATGAAAGCAAAACTTGGTTTTATATAGATGTTTGACAAATCTTGCCTGACACTTGCATATTTACTTTCTCTCTTCTACCACAGATAATCTACTCAGTGTCTTTTAAAGACACATATTGCCTAGTCTCAGCTGCTATGAGTTTTTTCTGATGCCTCTCAGAGCATTATACTAGTGAATTACACCAGGCAATAATTACCCTGTTAAGGGAGCTTTCAAGCATCTATGTGTTCCTCATAACGTAAAGGGAGATGCAGGAGGAACCTGCCTCTAATCTTTAATGTACTGTTAAAAATTGTATAGATTCAAGATCAGCATTTCATAACTGGAGGATTCAGAATTACTAGTAACATAGGGAAAAAAGAGAATGTTTTCTTATATCTTGCTTTTAAGCATATTTTTGCTGTGGTTGTAAAAAAAAAAAGCTTCTGTTAAATTCAAAGCACTTATATACTCTTTCTTTTATAGGATGCACCTGGGAGCCCCCAAGCAGCCCCTCTGATTGGAATGGGACTGTGAAAATGAGAGTAGAGAGTTTATTTAGCGTATTAAACATGCAGGTAGGGATAATTAGGAGCTCAGAGGAGGGAAATGCTGTTTTAAGTAAATGCTGGCTAAGGAGTGGTTAGACCTCTTATATAATAGAGCTGTTTCTTTTAAAAGTCTTTATCTTATTCTGAAGACCTAAGGTATTTTTGAAAGGTATTTGTTTAGTCTGGTGAGCAATTATTTTTCTAGATGTTGTGTGGCTTGTGATGATCAGGAGTTGTCAGGGCAGAAAAAGTTCAGAAATTATTCCTATGTGGTTGCGGCGCTCACAGTTTCTCTGAGAGCGTTCCTTTTTAACAGAGCTATGAATACTAGTACTAGAGTGGGAAGAAAGGCTACAAATGGAGCTTCCTTGCGCAAAAGAGTTAAAATGCTGAATACCTTTTATAAACCTTATAAGAGATATCAAAGATGTAGATGTAGCTTATTTAAAATTGTGGTAAGCCCATCGACCTAGTTGAGGGTACGTCTAAGCCAGAAATGCTGTACAAAGCTGGGATAAAGTTTTGGAGCTCTTTTCCTCCATTCCCAAAAAGAAGTAAAAATATTGATGCAGTACCTTGAGAGATGGAAAGAAATGTAATTTGGCTAACTTATAGCAATATTTACGTTCCAAATGCCTTTCTTAAATTTTCTTTAAATAAATCCTTATTTTTAAAATCTATATTTTTAAACACGTGATTTACTTGATAATAACACAAAAAAGTTTTGCAAAGGGATTAATGCTACTAACTGACATTTTCCTATAAAATTCTGGTGCAAACTGGTCAATGGGTATTTTGTTTTATTTTTTTAATTTGTTTACTTTATAAAAAGAGCATTCTGTCAAAACATTCCAGCAAGCTTTCTAACTGACAGACCCAATTACAATTTTTTGCAGCCTTATGCGACTTAAGCTGATATTGCTCCCCTGCTCTGGAATGGAGTTAACAAGAGCCTCAACTTTGTTGTCATTTGGATTATTGCCTTGAACTACACATAAATTTCAGAACAAACTCTACATCTGTTAAGTAAAGCTCATTTTATTCTTGCTGTCTGTTACCTACACTGTCGCTTTCTCTAGAGAAAGTGTGATCTAAGTATATGTGCATATAATGTGTAGTAATATATGTGTACATAATGTGTAATTGTCTTAATAACTAATGTGGATGCCAGGATCTGATAAATCTTGCAAAAGTAAATCTTCTCTAATGTCATGTGCACATTTCCCAAAGGCTGGCTTCCAAATTGATTTTTATTGCAAAATGAACTAACAATTTTAAATTTATTTTCAAAGGTTAGGAGTTTGCTGCCAATAAAAGAGAGTTGAGTTTACTGTATGTTATCCACATTATTCCCTCAGTTTGTGCTGTGTTTTCCTCACATAATTCCTTCAATTTCTGCTAATCCATACCATTGTTCTTCCTTTCCACCTGCAATCCTGTGGCCCTGATCATTACTTTTGTATCATATTCTGCTGTTTGATCTTATACCTTGTATGCCGCTCAGCTTTTATAACTAATGCTTAATCAATTTATCTTCTATACCTTACTTAGAATGACAGGCTGACTTGACACCCTGATTCATTTATAAACTAGCAAACCCCTAATTGGAATTTCATAGCAAAATTACTCAAAACCAATTTGCACAGCCATAATATGTAAAAGTAGTGTGACCTCTGCAGATATATTAGCAAATAATTATGATATCAAATTATTTTTTTATATTGGATAGGCCTTTGTTAAAGCTTAAGGTCTGGAGCAATCTCAGTTTTAACCAGTTTCTGTGCAAGATAAGCAAGAGAGATTCCTTTGCTGCTGGAGGAAGTAGATAAATTTTATTGTATGTTAATTATACAGAGATTTCTTAGTTATCTGCAATTGTTTTCCCTAATAAACGGTTTCATGTAGTGTGCCTCTTTGCTTGTGTGATCTCTGTTGTATTGGAGTACCAAATATTTTCATCCCAATATTGAAATTAGCCAGCTGCAATAACATTTGAGGCTTTTTATCAGGTGAAAGCAGTAAAAAGTGTTGCAGCAGGTGTCTTCCTAAAGCTAAATCTGGAACTCAGTTTGCACTTACATATGCTTCTATTAATAAACTTACACGTGTGTTTGGACATATGTATATATGCTAGAATGCAGATGACTAAAGATGAGGAAAAGATCTAAGCATTATGCTGAGGATGCGATCAACATGGCGATAAAAGGTGATAGCTGCTAAAGGTCAAGAATAGACTTCCTTTATTATCTCACAGTCAAGAATTTAATTCAGAGCCTGAATTTCACCTTTGTGTCCCTCTGTAATCTTCTTACAACATTGTTTTTTGTTGTTATACCAAGGTTTCCTTTCACCTCTAAAAACATCTAGAAATGCTAATGCCTTTGTTATTTTGCAAGCCATGTATTTAGGTCCTTGGTTCTTGTTTATTTGTTAAAATACTAAATTCAAGATCATTTTGATTACAGCTTCCTAATCCCATCTGAAGCACTTCTGTATGTGAACTCTACCACTGCTGCAGCATTTTCTATTGTATTATACTATCAGGTTGTTGGCAACTGTCTAGCAACCTTACCAAAGGACCTTGATTATTTCTCCCCTTTGTATGCATATAGCTAGTCTATACTTTTCCAGAAAAATATATTTCTTTTGATAATTCTAAGATCTTCAGAGTCTCACCAGACTTTTCTCCTTCTCACAACTTTTTATAAAAGAGTAAATTTTGGGTTTTCTTTTTTTCCCCTACTCACTAGTAGTGGTGTAAAAGAATAGTCATAATGCTGTAGCTATTAGCCTGTGATATTGCTGTTTATAATTTTCTGTGTCAAAGCTAGTGTGAGCTTTTAAAACTGCAGTCAGTGAGGAATTTTAAACCAAAAATATTCTTTCCCATTTCTTTATGGAATAACATCATAGTTTTTCTAAAACGAACAATTGAAGAAAACAGCACACACAGCAGCACTTTTTTACCTCTCCAGAGATGCTGCCAGAAAGGGAAGAAAATTCTCCAGTTTTGCTTTAGTGAAAGAAGCCAGAGAAGAGATGGCAAGGAGAGTGGGCAGCTCCTTCCTCCACCTGCAGAGGTAAACTCCCTGGAGCCCACATGATCAAGGGAGAAAACCTGCAGGTGCTATTCTCTGGACTAGGACTTCTTGTGGATGTTTCAGTGCAGGTGTTATTTTCAGCTAGCTGTTGGCTGGATATCAACATGTCAAACTGAAGAGCTCACTGCAGAAATGTGGGGAAGCCTTTATGGTTTTCGTTCAAATAAATTGGGCTATGCAGACTAACAAACTGAATTGTCCCATCCCTTTTGCCGTCTCAGCTGCGCCACCTGTGAGATTTACAGAACACTCTGTAAATTATTCTTAAATTTCTGTCTTTGAATTAAAACTGTTTTTTTTTTTTTTTAAAAAAAGAATTTATATGGATTGACAGGACTTAATCCTTTTCAAGCTTTAAAAGGCTGGAGGTAATAAATTCTCTGGAGTTATGACTAGCTAACACGACCTGTCAATTACTAATTACGAAGTAGCTAGGATACTGAGTCTTTTGAAAAGAAAGGGCATGCTAAGTGAGAGAAGACTTTATGTTTGGGCCATGTACAGGTCTTTCATAATTCTTTTAATGATCTTTTCAGTATCTCTTTTGTTTGCTACACTCCACCTGTTCACAAGGTGAAATAGGGTTTCATTTAGCTGGTACAGATTTTCCCTTTTTCCTCATGAAAAAAGTCCCCTTTATGTCTGGGTACAGATGTTTCTGAAGGTGTTAATGAATGTGTGGTAAGGCTGAACCAGCAGCAGTAGTTGCCAGGTTGCGACTGTTATTTTCTCTCATATTTTGAGAGGTGCCTCCTGCTTAGTTCAAAATAATTGCTTCTGTTATTTAACTAACATGCAGTTCAGTGACTCTGTTGCTCTGTGTGTATCATTTTCCCTCTTTCCTCCAGCAGTTTGAATTTCCCTCAGATGATGTTTCTTTAGGATAAAAAAGTCACTATGATAGGTGAGAGCCTGGTTTATTTTACTCAGAAAACTTTGCTTCTTTCTCACCCTGAGTTTATTTTTCCATTTCTGATTTCAAGTATCGAAACAATGCTAATTTTTCTAGATAACATGTACCTTTAAAGAAAATCACCACCACCCCAGTGGCATAAGTACCATGAAGGTACAGATTCTGGAAAAGAAAGTAATGTTTTTGAGTGAAAGGCAAGTCAGTGACAGGACAGACACTGAATCAGCTTGCCCAGCAGTTCAACAGAAGGTCTGTTCCTAGTGCAGACTACAGATGAGAAATGACACTGCTATTTTGTGACACGTACATTGTCATGTGACATGCGCGTAAGTGAAAGGTACATCAAATTGCTCCCAGAGTGGTGGATTAACAAGCCCCACATGTTGTGACCTTCAGTCGCTCACTGTTAGAGATAGTATTTTGTCTCCAGTGACAAAAAATTTAGTCGTCATCATGAAATCTCGTGTGATCTGGTTGAAGATGTCCCTGCTCCTTGCAGGGTGGCATTGGACTAGATGACCTTTCAAGTTTCCTTCTGACCCAAGCTATTCCATGATTCTATGATTCTATGAAATGTCAGGCATTTTGACATTTCTTAAAATGCTGATTTTTAAGAGACAGGCAAACAAGTTAATAGCTTGTGGTCATGAACTTCTATTAATGCCCAACAGAATGATATTTTTATAAAATTAAGATGAAGAACAGCGAAGGAACCTGTATTGTGTTCAGCAGCTGAAACAAACAACAAAAAACCACCCCCCAAAATCCGTCTCCCTGTGTTCTTTCTTCTGCCAAACAACGTGTAACTCTGCTCCTTTCACAATTTGATTCAAGGAGTCTGCTTCTTCCTACCCCTATACCACTGCAAGCCCCCCGCCATGATCTGGCTTGGGAGAAGAGAGGTGGAAGGGAAGTAACTGTACAACACTTTCAGTACAGGAAGGGTGGAAAGACTCTACTGATACCCTGGGCCCTTCTTAAAGTGTCTGTATGTTGAGGGAGGGCATGTCAGTGTGGGGTAACAAAACAGCAGATCATTGCACAAAGCATTAGAATGGCTTCTAAGCTGTTGTCATGTATTCCAGGGACTCAAGACATGAAACAAGAAAACAGTACACAAAGAAAGGATGAGTTAAGCTATCCCTTCATCAAATCCTTTCCTTCTCTATATTGAAGATTCTATAGAAAAATCTAAAGATCCAGTAAAGAAGCATTTAAATGTTTTTTTGCTACCTTGTCACCTTTAGAAAGCCGCAGACAACAGAGCCTACAATTTGAGGCACGTAGCTTAATACAGTGAAGTTTTTCTTGAACTTAAGATTTTTTTTCTTAAGTAAAGAGTATTAGTTTTTAAAAATCAAGTTCCTCATTAGATTGTCCTATTTTTATAGTTCTTACTCTATTCTCAGAAACTGATGATTTTTAAAATATGTTCCCGAGATGTTTTGTGAGTAGATGTTTTTCTAATCTATGATTAACCTACTACTTCTGAATAAGTCAATCATACACATTTATTTCATTCTATAGTGTTTATGTCTCTGAGATATTCTTGGAGGGGATGACAGGGAAACCAAATTAATAATTTCTTTAAATCCTGCTATGTCCATTTTACAGACAGGAAACTTAAAAAGTTGGAAAGTGGTGCATTCAAGATCTAAGAATAATAAAGAGAACACAACCTACCTTATTTTCCACCCAGTGCCTTTTCCACAGCGTGAAATTTGCTTACCTTTGGCAGTAATTATAGCTTAATTGAATAAATGAGGAAGAAGAAGGTTATTGATTAGCAGGGCGAAAGTAAATTTTTTGTAGTCATCTTGGCATTCTAGGAAGGAATGAAAATCAGATAAAATGCATAACTGCATAGAAAACACTCAGTCAACTGTGCACCTCTTCTAAGAGAAGTTTTCAAAGAAAAAACCACAATTTGAAGTTTTATGGGTTATACTATGCAAATTGCCTTATTGACAGAAGAACATTTGACCTTCAGGATTCTTTTTTTTTTGCATGACATCTACAAAAACAGATACTAAGATCAGTGTTAAAAACAAATCAGTATAAGAATAAGAAATCATCTGAGCATCTCAAGCACTATCCTGTTTATAGACAGCAGTTAACGAGAACATGATATCTGATCCAAGGAGTCTGTAGCGAAAATAATTAATCTTTCCAATGAAATGCATTTTTACCTTATTACACATCTTCCGATTGTTTTCAAAGAACATATTGGAGCTTCCTCAGTTACTCTCATTACTGTCCTGATCCAGCTTTTTTCAGAAATCTGGTACATAAAGGCACATAAATAGTCGAGGACTTTAGGAATTTTTTCTGCTATAAATAGTCTTTCTCTACGTAATATTTAGTAAATATTGATTTAGTAGCAATGCCATATATAAAAATAGTGACATTTAAAAAAAAATAGTGGACTTGAGTTTGCACAGATCTAGATAAGACTGTTCTGATCTTATAATGTGTACTGTTGTTGGATGTAGAATACTTGGCATTTTAAAATAGTCATATACACAGCATAATATATACTTGTACGCTATAGAGAGTGCAGCTGTTGTTAATGTCTTACAAAACTGTCCAGTCTCTGATGAATACTGAACTATTCTCCACCACTCAGACTGCATGTTTACAATACTCAATACATCTGGCTGACTTTAATTGCATTAGCTTTGCTGCACCAGAGGTGGCATAACTTTCATGCGAGCTAATTAGATTTGCTCAATTTAAACAGACACATTAATGCAGCTCAGCAAGGCTCAATTAAATCTGTTTTCAAAGCAAAGGCACAATGTGAAGCATTATGGGTAATGCTATGCAAATTGCCATATTGGCAGAGAAGTTGAGTGAGTGGTTCACAATGCCTATTGGCACAAAGTAAGTTTCTCCAGTTCAGTTGTGAAGTCGAAAACAGCAAGACATGTGTTCTACATCCTCTTTCTTGGGGCTTTTCAAAATGGTGCATCTGCCTTCCCAAGCAAAGGAAGTGATTTGTGAGTTTGTTTAGAAAACTGATGTCTTAAGATTTCATCTCAACTTTTGTGCCCACTGATATGTGTTTTATATGCTTTCCCTTACTGAGGCAACAGTGGCGCCTAATAATAATACATCTCCATAATGGGATTTCAGAATGTTCCCACTGTTTCAAACTTGTTACACTTAACAACATTCTTAACTTGTGCTAATGCTCAGGCATATCTATCTCTAATTTTTTTCAGTTATGTACTGTGACCCAAAATGCTTAGCCTTCTTGCAGGTTTACTTCTTAGAAGTGAAACTTGCTAACAGGACACATATTTTCTTGGTTTCATTCAGCGTACCAAGCTTTTTTAAATATTTCTGTGAATAGGAAATTCATAGGCTACACAAATTCAAGGCTACCTTGCTTTGTTATGGCCCAGAAGAAATAGCAGATGGATTTTCCTTCAGGAACAATGGAGTTGTCATACTGCAGACCACATCCAGTGGGAATCAAAGGCAAGTGCTTTGCACTGCCAGCAGGATGCCATCAGCCTGTCACTAGAACAACCTTCCATTTTGGCATTCTAAAGACTCTTTCTTCTCTCAAAATGAGGAGAAGAGGAAACCCTTTATGGGACCCATGCAAGATAACTGCCCTCCTTAATGCTACATTTTCTTCTTCAAAATAAGTTAAACTTACAGCAAAATAAAAAGTGCAAAATCGACCATTGTATTTTAATGTTATTTTTTTGTACTGAACCCAATGTGTCCAAGCACTTGTATCTCCTCCAGTTAAGAGGATTCATCTTCATTTATACTTGCATGAATTGCACTCACTTATCCCAGCGGGAAGATGAGCTGATTAGGCCACTTGATGGCTGTTTCCAACACAACATTTCTGGAAGATATTGTAATTAATGGGGTCACACTAAAGGCAACCATTTTATTTTAATGTAGTGATGCTCCTGGTTGGATGCATGAAACACACGCCATATGGTTCTTCAAGCATTCTCTAAGGTATGTTATGGACTGCTTTAGTGGTTTGTGTTGTCCTGCGGTGACTTTTATGGGGAGACTGATTGGCAAAAGCAGTCTCCAGAAGTTCTTCAGAATTTCCTAACAAATATGAAAACACTTGATCTCTAGTGTCTATGGTGAGTCTGTTAGGGAACAGCATATGCTATGCCTCACTACTTTATGTGGGGATTTGTCACCCCCTCATCCTCTTATTCTGACCCTATATAGAAATCCCTTTTTTATGAAGGAAAAGATCCTAGAATATTTAAGATTTTCCTGCCTTTTCTGTGGCTTTGCAGGGGATTTAGGAGAAGTGAGAGTATCCTCTACTGGTCAGAAAGCAGGTCTTGTGAGGTTGATATCAAACATTTGTGTAAATAAAGGATACGGCTTAGTGTCTAAAATCAGAGAAACATTAGAGGTAGCAGCCAATTAATGTATCCCATTGTCTCATATTTTAAATACTTATACACAGCCATGCCTTTTAGTGGTCTAGTAATCACAGTAAATTTAAAATACAATGACACCAAGAGGGTCTCGAATGAGTGAAAATCAGCAAGTTTTTTAAACAATGTGTGCAAAATACAGCCGTATTAGTGCCAGATAAACCAATATGAAGCATATCGCTCAATGATTAACCAAATGCACCAGACAATTAAATTCAACACATCAGTTATAAATAGGGAAGAAAATCCGTTCGGCCTGCACTTTAGCAGATTCTGTGTTCCCACAGCATATCCAGCTTGGCTGTGACTTTAGCCCTTACTTTCCATTAGTTTTCTCAGAACTCTTACGCTTAATTCTCAAACTGCAGCTTTTGCAGAAATATATGTTTTAAACAGAAATACAGTGTTTTTCACAGGCTTTTGTCCAGAATCTCTAAAAATTCCCTCAATCTAATCCATATTCAGGAAGGTGATGTCTGGCAGAGGCTCTGCCACTGTGTTGTAGCTGTGTCCTCTCTGGCAGCACTCTAAGCATACATATCCAGGCTATAATGTTTTCAGAAATTTTGTTGTATCCCATCCACCTTGGGGTATTTGCCCTAAGTGATGAATGAAGTTTTGGAATAACTAGAATAAACCCTTTATACAAACCTGCCAATGCCTTAAAAAATGTGATGGACTCATTTTGCTCTTGGTGTGTTTTTTTGAAATACCTATTATAAAAGAATTTAAATTTACTGCAATCATCATAATATTGTGTGGGTTTAAATTAAGCAGTGAAACTTGTTTTGGCTTTCATCTCCCAGTTGTTTGATTTATCTAGTGATTTCATTTTCTAAACTGCCATTAGAACATGAAGGTGATCCCATGCTGGGCCAACATACCGGTTTGAAACAGTCTTTTGGTATTGTAGTTTTCAGGGCTCATGTTCCAGGTACAATGGCTACTGCTGAAGTGCCAACGTCTTGAAAACAGAATGCATTCTCTGGAAGCCTGAAAGTTTGCTTGAGGTAAACATGTAATTACACTTAATAAAGATGGGAAAGAGCAAGAAACTCAGGAATCAGCTGTGCTTATGTAGTCTGCACTGAAATTTGGTCTGCTAGATAGAAAAGGTTTTAATTTGTGCCAATTTATTTTCTCTTTTCATCTAAAATGTCATGTTTAGTCATAAAAGAATAGTCTTTCACAAGACTTCAAAACAGAACACATGAAACATAACTTTAAAAGGTGAGTTTGCTTATGCTTTTTAATATAGTAATCCTGGAATAATTTCAGGGAGAACAGTTGAGATAAAAGAAAGTTTAATTGCATTTTTTGGTCTTAGCGCTAAACTTTACAACATTTAAACTATACAGCTTTTGAATGGAACATGACCTTTAAATAAAGTAGTCCCAGCTGGAACCATTATAATTATAATGGTTATTTATTAATATGACTGATAATGCATAAAACTACAGTTGCAGTTATAGAAAAGTCAATTAGTGCAACACCCTAGAGGACACACTCTAAATGGATAAAATTTAATAATGATGATAATTACTTTCATCCAGAAGGATTCAAAATAGATTATGAAGCTAACATGTTGTCTCTATGTTTAAAGGCTAAGTCTAACTCTGATGCCAGTGATTATCTGACTGACCCTTCATATTCCAAGAAATATTTTACATTTTAAGTTGAGTTTATGTTCTCTCTCTTTTAAGGGGAAAAAAAGGATGAAAGGGTTTGGGATGAACAACTCTTCAAAATAGGCTAGTAGTTTCAAGTCAAGAAAACTTTAGAATTTGTGCGTGTTTACCTTTTTTTTTTCTTTTTAATTTATGTATTTGAAGGAGGATTATCTAAAAGTTTTCTATTGCAACAAAACCATAAATACTGCCTTTTCTATGGTTCTCTGAAATAAAATGTTCTTTGAATATTGTTTACCTAACCAAAGATTCAATACACATGTCTTTCCCATTATTTGGAGAGAAATTTCTGAGAAGATCCTCCACTTACTTTCTCTGTTGCGTCTCAAGTCTGCAAAATGTTTAAGTATCTGTGTAATTTTTCTTGGTGTCACATCACTGGCACCTATTTCAATTCCTCACCAATATTCCTATGTAGCATAGAAATTAGTCTTTTGTGTAATTATGCTTTTTTTTTTTTTTGACACTATATGGCAACACATTGGCCTGCTTTTCTGACATTAACTCCTCTTTTCTTCTTATTATAAAGAAGGTCAAGAATTTGCTTGATACTCTGGTACTTGCACAAAGAAAAGATGTGTAAGGAGAGTTTTTTTCAGTATGACAAGAAAAAGTATAAGAAGATCTAAAGACTTGATTAGATAAGACAAAATTTCCAAGCAGAAAGTGCAATTAAACATTGAAACAGACTTCCCAGGGGAGATAACAATTCTGTTTTCAAAACGAGATGAAATATGTTTCAAGTTCTGGTACTGATCCTATTTCTGAGAATGTCTGCCACTTGGGGTATATAAGGTCAGACAGGACGATCACATCAGTCACTTCTGATCTTCAAGTCTATTCATATACAAATCTTGTAACGTGACACGGTCCAAGTGTAGTGCATCACACTTACGGGTCTCAGAAAGCAGCCCTTACGGTAACTAGACATATGGTCCTCTTTCATCCAATGTGAAATGCAATGGGGATTCTTTTCTCATTCTGCAATGTTTTATTCAAATACAAATTCTAACCCTCTGTTATTTGGGAGAATGAAACATTAAAGTTAGGATTTGATGGAACAAAAATCTTAAAAAATGAAAATAATTACCTTTAGGAGCTGTATCTTTGTGAAGCCACTTTCTGAACACTTTGTGTTCAAGCCACAGACGGTGTTTTGATGCTATCCCATTATTGTTCTTGGTATATTGTTTATAGCATAAAATTGAAACTGTTCAAATGCAAGCATGGCATCATATTTATTCTTAGCCTTTTGATACACCTATTATAAAAGTCTTTTTGAAAATCCAGAGAAATAAATGAAATAGTCTTGCTCTCCTGAAATTAAGGATTCTAGTGGAATAGGTTTGTTGTTTTCTACTCCTTCAGAAGGAGTTTTTCTCTCTATCATAATGAGGTTATTACAGCATTTTAAAAAATGGAGCTAGTATATTTAGGAGGTGAAAGTTTATATTTTAAATTCAATTTCACTGACCAGGTACTTATGGTTTGTTGGTACTGACAATTTTTTGAAGTCATGTAAGCCATCCAGAACTAGGAAATTTTTTTTTGTTGGTTTTTTTTTTGTTGTTGTCGTTTATACTGTTGTTACAGCTATGATGCTCTAAAGATTATGTCTAATGAGAAGGTATTTGGATTGGTGACCATGTGACATGAAATCAGAAGAAGCCAGACTGAACAATGACAATAATTAGAATATCTATCTATCTACCTATCTATTTTTTTATTTATTTCTGATCTGGTAGTGAAACTCTGAGACTGAAAGCCTGTTTGGTTTTCTAACAGTGTCAATCAGTTTTCAAGATATTTCGTCTTCCTATGAAGCTTTTCTCTCTGAAAAAAAAAATTAATACAGTAAGGGAGAAGACTGTGGGACCATTCCCTATTCAATTTCTTTTTTATCTCTATGTGAATACGGCATAGCTGCCACCTTTAGAGAGGTGAAGTAAATACACTCTCATATGTATTGTGCTTCCCTTTTCAAAGTATTTATTAAGAACTATTTTGCTTTCAGAAACACATTGTGAGTTGGTGTGTATTTGCATTGGCCTTTTCTGGATTGAATGGTACAAGCCTTCCCCTAAAATCTGTTGGGATCAATATGGCATATGTTACATATCTCCTCAATAAGTGTATAAATTCTGTGAAAGCTAATTTAAGAAATCATGACTATAGGAAACTTTATTTACTACGCTGGTTTAAAAAAGAGGTAAGTTAACATGCAGATGTAACATTTGTAAAAAGTAAATGTGATTCAGGAACTAAGATATGCTATGATCATGCATGTAATTATTGAAAAAGGCTGATTTTGTTAACTGAAAGCAGTGTTCTGGGTGCAGGTGTGTTCCAACTGCACATATGCATACAGTTCTAAGTTCAGAAGAGTTTAAGAATAATTAAATTTCCAAGATTCCACAGAAATATAGAATACACCATAGTAGAAAGAAGCATTCTTGAAGGAATCATGGTTGTGATGATTCACATTACTTGCTTTTAGAGACAACAGTTGTGCAAATGCCAACATCATACTATGAATCTCAAATGTTAAATATACACTTGAGAGGTCCTAAAGACTACGCTAATAGTTCTAAGACAATTTGCTATGTATATGATTAAATAAAGTCTCATTTGCACACTCTTTCCCTGATAAATGGATTAAAACAGTTATGCATTATGCTATTGAGACATTTTTGTTTAATATTAATTGCGATGTTGATATTTATAACATAGCAAATGTCTCCTCACCTCTATATAACCTGACTGTTTTATAAAAACTATTATATAAAAGAGCATAAATTGTAAAGGAATATAGTTCTAGTAAATTGGATACCATGACATTATTGTAATAAGCTGTAGTATGAAATCTTATAATTTTGCCATCAGCTGCAGAAAAGTAAGTTTCATCTTAGAAGCTTTGGTGTTGTTTTTGCAAGCAGATCTATTACAAATATTTAAATGACAAATGGCCAGAATTTTAAGGCTAGGCGATGGAGACTTTATGCTGGAGGCTCCTTATTCTTGTGAGTGGTTCCACATAAATTAAAAGGTCCACATGCAGAAGGAAGTTCCTAAAGATAAGGATCAGATCTAACAATGCCATTGCTTGTATACAGCAAAGCCTTGTGCACTTTACACTAGCGTTCTCATACTGAAACAAGGAACTGATGTCAGTTTTAAAGCAGGCCAAAACTGCTTTACTGGGATGCTGAACTCATCTCGACTGTGTTACTGTCTGCTTGAGGAAAGTCTTTTCAAAGCAAAGGTACTACAAGTGTTCTCTTACATGCTTCCTGAGAAAGGCTTTAAATCAAAGTCTCATCTGATTTCAGAAGGATGAGCTCCATAAGTTAAATTTGTAAGTTTGTTACAAATTCAAACTGGTATTTCAAACGGTAAATGGCAACTTATTCTCTCAGAAATCACAGACATATATACATACATATATATGTTTATGTGGAGTGGAATCCAGTTGGACAAACACAATATCTGTAGGTTGTATGGGGGTTGTTATCTGTAGGTTGTATAATGGGGTCAAACAGATAATCTGTCATCTGTGAGAGTGGTACCAGTCTGTTATATGTTACTATTCATAATTGCAAATTACTTTCCGAAGCAACCAAAAAAAAAAAAAAGCATAACTTAATTTATTCTTTGACTTTATTACACTTTTTCCATTGTAGTTGTCAATCTTCACCTCTTTCCTGTATCTCAACTGGTAACACACATGAAAAAAAAAAAAGGTAGCTTTTGTGGTGGCTGTTAGCATACGCCCCTCTTGCAGCCCTTTGCATTATTACTTTAGTTCACTAGCTCTCTGAGCACACATTTAGACCCCAGTAGGGCACAGTGTAATACTTGCTAAACTGTTTTTTTTGAGTAAGCAGGAGACTATCTCAGATCCTGAGAGCAGTCCAACCACAATGGCACAAATTGTCTCTTCTTAGCTCCTGACCCATTTTTTTCTTTCCAGTTCTGGAGTTACACTGGTCAAAAATTTCTTTGAGTCTTCTGTGTTGTGTCAACATTCAGTGAATCAGCCATGTGTTGTATTGAATAATATAGTTGTTACCTTTTCAAGTACTTGATTTTATACTCAAATATTTTGAGGTAATGTATTTTTAGCTGTGATGGGTATGAATAATGCTAAAACTCCGCAATCCTTAGCCTCAGGAATGATCCGTGCTATCATAAACACCATAGATTGAATGCGTCCACGCAAGCAAAATTTATATTCCTTACATGTCTGTCTGGAGTATATGACTGTGCTCACAAGCTTTTGAAATAATCTATGCCTACCATCAGAGTAAAACCAGTGCAATAGAAGTTGCCTAAAACTTCTATAATGAAGCCCTGTTTTCACCGACTCATGACTTTGCCAAGCTGGTACCATAGAGGATTTAACTAGATATGCTCAGTACCTTTGTTGAACTCCATTTATTTACAAAAGTACATCTATTAGGTATTCTGAGTGTCAAACCTGGTGTTCAAGCCAGTTTTGGTTGTTGGAGCCCTTAGGTTAGAAGCTGCAGTAGCTTCATAACTGCAGAGGAGTGTTGTTAGTCTGCCGGTCAATTCTCTGCAATTTTCCTTGACAGGAAACTTGTTCCCGTGCTTTGTAGCCTGCGCAGACAAGACTGTATCTCCAGGAGCAAAAGAACATGTTCCATCTGAGGGCTGCAGAGGCAGAGTAGGGCATTATTTGAAGCCTTCACTTACAGGAATGTACACACAGTGTCCAACTAATGAGACCCAGTCCCTTGTATAACAGGGAACAGAGACCATCATTCCTGAGCCTCCACGGTCTTCTCTGACTAACAAATAGTTGTGGGACCAGCGCAGCAGTGCCAGCAGCTCATCCCTACAGCTCCCACTGACTTTGTAAGTGACAGTAGGGATCATATCAATATTCCAACATGACTAGTAACACCTGGGGCAGGAAACTGCAGCATCAAAGCATGAAAACAGTATTTTTCCAATTGGTAGTGGAAAACATCCCTTTCGCTGACGAGAATCTCCTTCGAGGACTGCAGCACAGGCAGGGCATACATCCTGCCCCAGTGCGCTGCAGTGTTAGGCTTGGTGCTGGCATATGTGTACTTTGCATTTAAGGCAGGAATAAAATGAGACTGAGATTTTAGTGGGTGTTACAAGCTTCTCTTGGGGAGGTGCTTCATTTTTCCTAAGGTAAGCATTGTCCCTGCCTGTTACTGTACTTCCTCTGGAGAAAAAAAAAAACATACGCATGCAAACACATGCACACGCACAGCAACACACCTGCTTGGAGAGAATTTACCAACAGAACCCATTGATGCATGCATTTTCATTACCTGTGTTTTTAATACATAAGCATAACACCTTTTTTCCCCTCCATAGCAAAGGCTTCCTGCAGATCACAGTGCAGACTGAACTGGGAATAAATCAGGTCATACACTGCAAGAGGCTTTTGTGGGACCTCTGTCTCTTCTGCTGCAAAATTTGTGAGATAGGTGGTTTAACAGACAGTGTCACACAAACAGAAACAACACTATTAATGCTAATTGTCTTCTGTCTTCCGGTTTGAGATTCCTCTGCCATGCAGATGCTCTGAAATTGAGAAACAAACAAGCTCATGTTTTAGTTTTGCCTCTTCCTTCATAAGGTTCAGTACCCTTTCCTAGCATCCTGTTGTTTGAAAACTTGTAGTTAAGTATTAACTGTAACTGTAGGTTAATAACTACTTCAGTTATTTCTGAAATCTCTACTTTCCTGTCAGGTCTTAGTTTAAATTGATCAATAAGTGTAACTAAGGGAGAGATCCAAATGCACAGGCACAGACATGAACACAAAAATTTCTTAGAAAATTGGGCTAAAATGGTTTCATGGTTATGGTGATTCACTGCTACTTTGAAAATTGGATTGCACTTCTGCTTTTCAAAGAAATAGTAAGAAGGTCACATTACCTGAAATTCTCTCTACTTATTCCATTGTTTCTGGCTACCCAAATCTGGCAATTGATGCTCAGAAGATTTTATGGCAAACTTTGCAAATCAGGTCAATAAGACCTCTGCTTATGTATAAAGTATTCACATTTATTCTTCAATGTAGTCTACGATTTTGTCTCTATTCCCTTTATTCCAGTTTCCAATTCTTAAAATGAGCTGAACAGTATCACCTTCTCCCTCCTTCGACATATGTGGTAAAGAAAACTGTATTACATATAAAGAGAAATAAACAGTGCCAAATATCCACTTCTTGCCCACAAATATCCAAAACAGGTTCAAATATCCACTTCATGGAAAAATCGGCTAATCTGAAGAGGGGAAAAAAAGTTATAATTCCAAAGAGGCCAAAAAAGTACTTGCTTGTCAATTTGCAAGTTGTAAAAGGACAGCAATTTTCCTGTTGAACCTGCTTCTCTAGGGAACACAGTCTGTAGGTAGCTGGAAATTTGGTCTAAAGAGAGAACGTGTGTCTGTAGAAAAGAATGATGAATAACATTTAATCAGTTGCTGAGAACTGCTTTCAACAAAAGCTTATTGTTAACTTATGGTGAAGTAGCCATCACCCTTCCCTGACTGCATAACCAGCAGCCTTTGGGCTCCCTAAGAAGTCTATTTGCCAGCAGTCATTTGAAAAGCAACATCTGGCAAGTAAGATTTGTAATCAAATGCTGGCAGCACTTAACAAACATTTATTGCTGATCAGGAACGATTTTGCTTTGAGACTGTAACCTCTCTGAACACCCACAATCTCAAGTGCAAACCCAGTCAATAGGGGTGAAGTTAGGTACTTAAAATTGAGGCCCAGTTTTGGGTGTCTTTGGGAGAGGAGCCATCTTGGGGAGGAAGCTGATGGAGGTCCTGACAGAACCCTAATCCAAAGACCTCTGTTCAAGCCAGGGTTGAACACTTTCCTGATCAACTATGTACAGCTGGTAACTTCAAAGCTGAGTAATGACAATTTCCACTGAAAAACAGTACAATGAAAGGATAGTAGCTTCATCCAAGCACATACACTGCAATTAGAAATGTCTCCAGGAATGTGGGAGACAATATCAGTCACCTGCTGCCCTCCAGGGCAAGTACCTTTCTATCTGGTGTTGTTTCATTTTGCACAAAGCAATTTAGAATTCTTTAGGAATGAGGAGATTTTTCTTACCAATACCATACACTTTACCTCCATTAAAGAGGATGACATCTCCATTTCATGGGCAACCTTGTCCATTGTTAACTTTTGGGCAAGACTCCATCCAGTAGCTATTTTCTAAGAAAACACATTGAAGTGAGTGCCTGGAAGGAGAAAGATGGAAGAACATCTTGGTAGATCCAGAGTTGCTTTATGTGTGGATTAAGAACTAAGCATGTGAATTTTGTCGAGACCAAAGAAGTCTGCGGCATTCACAAAGAGCAGTCGGTAACTCTGAGGTCTTGTCCAAAGTCCTTCTGGAATAGAAGTTTAAGATGTTTTTTCCAGAACATTACATAAAAATTGTCAAGGAAAATAATTAATTCAAGACTGAGACAGCACTAGGCAAGCAATAGATGAGGGTATACTTTCAATAATGGAGGGAAAAACTGTACATCACCACACTCAAACAATACCATAAAACTGACTCACCAGGGGAGGCAGGGTTCCTGCAGTAAGGAATTGTGTATTACCAGGAAAGTTGCCTGTATCAGCATGCAAGTGTACAGAAAACACAGAGTGAATTTTACTGTCTTAAACTGACAGTTCCTAACTTCTGAATTTTTAAATCCATAGTCTACACAACGATATTTTCACATCACATTTTTTTTAAAGTTTTGTCTATAAACAGCCCAGTTCTGCCAGATTTGGAAGAGTACCTAGCAGCACAGAGGCTTTGTATCACTGAGCTCTAAGCAGATAATTCAGTTTTCCAAACTATGTTGGAGTTGCATACATTTATGGAAAATTTTAGAAAAAGATAAACTGATATTTGTGTTCAATCAAAAGCTTGGAAGTTGATCATGGAAGCATTCTCTTTTTTCTGGTTTTGAAAATTTATTCCGGTTTTCAAAAGTTTTAAAAAATAAAAAGTCGAGTGTTCTTACATGCAAAATTAATGTGAAATGGGTTTAATTTTTAAATAATTGGTTTTCATATAATGTATATACCAGTAGTTATTTTATTATAATTGCATTTAAAGTTGTAAGTACAACACTAATGGACAAAAATTCATTTATAAGTTAATTATAGCACAGCAGGTATTTTGCATAACATTTTTTTTTCAGTACTATTTTTGTTGGAGAAGAGGAAACCATTGCAAGAAAATAAGCTGCCTGAGGCATGACATTAAAATATTGTACATAGCTGAACACAAATTATCCAGCTAGAGATGACAACATAGAATAGTACAGATATCTCTGGGCTCCTTTCTATAAACAATACTTCGGCTTGAATAAATGTCTTGTAGTGATTCAGATCTCACTGCTTTGAGTGTTTTATATGCCCCTCTGTAGTCTATGCAAGTTATTGAGGTTAATGGCCAATACAGTCACTATTCCTTATGCAATAAACTATTTTCATCTGTAAGTTCTCTGAGGAGTAACACAAGCATAAAGGGTGTATTCAGCATGCATGAAATATAACCCTATTAGAGGACCCAACTAAATTACATGAGCTCTGAAGCAGAAAATCTGCCAGCTCTGTAGAATGATGGCTTCTACATTCCTGAATGAAATGAAACGATAAGGCTGCAGGTTTCAGTCTAAGAGGTTAAACCAAAAATTCCAGAAAGACCTCAATAAAATAGGAGGGTGACAAACATAGACTACTTAAAGATTTTATATGAGAAAATAGGTGCCTGGCTTAAAGCTGGGCATTTCAGGTTACGCAAACTTTGAGAGGAGAAAAACTCTCAAAATCTTCTTAAAATTATCTTACTCATCCCACTTATTAATATCAAGAAACGTTATGATGACCTACAAGAAGATAATGACAGGACTTTTGAAGTAACATCTGTACTAATAGGTTAATATATCCAGTGTTTCTACAGTCTTATGCAAATGCCAGCTGAACTACCTTGAAATACAGTAACTTCTCATGGCCTAATTTCTAAACAGAAAATGGGTTACATAACTTAATACAAAGGCAGGAAATAGAGCTTGTTCTTGCTTTTGTTTTTATTAATTTTTGTGGCAAATGAGCCCCAGCATCCTCAATTCATTATTAAAGGTTTGAATGTTCCTGTATAACCCTTTTTTCCATCATTCCATAGTGAACATCATTCACGATTTCGCATCTAGAACATATAAAACAGTAACCACACTCTAAATTCAGACACGATGAGATTTTACAGAGTGCTTATTAAGACTGCTTCTGTCTAGTCTGCTGTGATTAAAACAACTAGTCATAGCAATACAATAGTAATCAGCACTAACCAAATGCGTTTGCTGGATACCTGTGGATGTCGGCAAGAAGTAGGCAGTATAGCAGCTGTTCCACATGCAATAAAAACCACATATGATGAGGTTTTCTGTTATCTGGTTTCTTTGAAGTCCTTCATAGCTTGCCTTTTTTTTTCCTTTTTTTTTTTTCCCCGGCTGTGCCTGTTGATGCGTATCCCATTCAAGCCAGAATAAACATCATGGAAACTATTTCCTTCCAGGAAAACGAGGATGCACACTGTTTTCTGAACAGCACATCTTGTCTTGTAAGAGATACTAAAATTTGTACTCTTTGCAGCTTTCTGCTTAGAAAGTAATGTGTCTGGCATAATGAAGGAAACATCTAGAAAGAATGAAAACAATGTACTGATCCGTTTATTAACTTTCCATTATATTGCCATCAAGCCTCTGGAAGAGGCCCTGCTGCCAAAAGAAATAAATGGGAGAGAGTGACATTTATGATAAAGTCAAATACTTTTAACAGCAGCTTGAAACTCGGTCAGGCTACACAAGCTTTTCTCTTCTTTTAGTCATAAAAAAGTAGACATGAATCATTTATTCAACACCAATTTCTGCAGCTTTATCTAAGCTTTGGCAGTTGTTAACCTTCATAACACTGCAGGACACCGGCGTGGTCAGTGTTGAACGTACCTGTCTGCAGTCCAGTGGTGATATTCTTTGATGAGAGCTCTTGGGGAGAAGTAGTGCTTTCCTTGAAGCAGCAGCAGGGTGCAGTAATCCCCTCAATATGCAGCACTTTGTATTCTGGTGCCCATGGAAGTGACTCTGAGCTCCCTCAGCACAAGGGAGGCCCCAAAATGAAGTCCCGTTGAAGGTACTTTTGCCACTGTGACAAAGACTTCACAGTCTGGTTGACAAAAAAACCCACTATTGCAATTTTATTACTGCATTTCATACTGCAAGCTAAAATCTTTTTACATCCATATGAATTGTATATTCAAAGGAGTGTTTATGAAAGAGTAAATATGGGTGTTTAGATTAATTTAAACAGTAATGATGGTAGTAATACAGCATGCATCCATTTAATTAAATAGGTCAAAGCCGCCTCTAGACTATACTTCATACTTCTAAATATCAGAGTTCCACCTGTAGTCCCTGAAAATTGTGTGGGCTTTCCCATTATTCGTACATATCAAACATTTTATTTTTCTATTAAACTCTGTCCATTTTCAGTGTTCAGTGGGGGACTGGCTACCCAGTGGCTTAGTGACATTTTACTGAATAAATGTTTCAATGAAATGTGATATCCAGTTGAAATAGTGAGATGGAATATAAATCACCATTTTAAAATTTGATCAAAATTGGTACAGTTGTCTTGTGAAAAACAAACAAGGCAGTCCTGGTTTCTTTCTTGCCCTGTTTAGTCACAACCCGGTCCTTATTTTTTACACAATTCTTTCTTGTGAAGAATGCTACCTGACAGTCTTCTGAGCAATTGATTTAGAGGATATTTTAAAAAATGATGTTTTGTCACTCACCAATATTCCCTTGGTGTCAAGCAGTTACTCAGATAGAACTTGTTATGGATGGAAACAAGAGAACTCTCGGTCCTAAGATAAATTTACTTGATGCATACCAGGAAGCTGAAGGCTTGATAAGCCTTATTCTGTATTCTTTAATTTTTCCCTATCTGTAACTTAAAAGTGTGACTCTTATCTCAAAAAGCCCTGAAAGAAATATGCTGAGTGTGTTTCTTTATTATTCCTGTAAAACAATTTTTAAAAGTCCTAAAATATATTTATTTAACATTATCTTATTTTTACTACCAGTCTGAATGGGAGCCAAAATAGATTGGGTTTTATTTCTTTTACTCTTGACTAGAGATTTACATAGCCAGCCTATTTTAGAGATTTTTTTCATATTGAGTTGTTAGGGAAAACAATTAGTTTGTCCTGATATTATTTACTGCACAGAAATAGGAGGAGAGGTTGCAGCAAAATCTATAAATTCTGTGAATGTGATTAATTTCTTGCTACTTTTTCCACAATATATTTTCACACCTTCTCTTTAAATATTGGTTATTTATGAGAGTCGCTTGCTTGGTAATTTAAGCATTATGAAAGCGTGGAAGAAGAGTATTAATACTGTCCAAATACTAGTTTCCAGTTCAATTTACTTAACCTGCTCAGTTACTTGGCTAGTCTTCAGAGCACATAAATTAGTCTCACGCTCTCCGTTGCTCCTTGACAGTGCCTGTCTATGTGTTGACTACAAAGGGAGCCTTGGGAATTTAGTTGCCTGAATCTACATGATAAAATTGAGCTCCTCCTGAAGTCAAAGGAAAGCTTGATTTCAATTTGTCTGACAATATGTTTGTTTACAAATGCTAACTTGTCCCACAGATACAGAAAAATTAATGAAATAGCTCTGATAGCCATATAATTCTTCCCAAAGGCAATCAGGAATTCTGGAGACTGCAGGTATGCACGTAACAAAAAGCCAGTAGCTACAGTCTTGTTTAGTAGCTCTCTGAATAAGAATGAACTATAAAAGTCAAAGAAAAATAACTGAAGGAGCCTCAGACATCATCTAGACTTTCCTTCTGCCCCAGGACAGAGTCAGATTGTGACAGATGCTATTGCGCTCATGAACTATTCTTGACAAGTGATTGCCTGAGCTGTCCTTAAAAAGGTCCTAATGTGAAGCCTCCCAGGCAAGTTAATCCAGTCCCTCATTATCCATACTAGCCTTTCAAAGCTTTTTCTGTTTCCTAACTTCAGTCCTTCCCGGTACAGTTAAAGCCCACTACTACCTGCCATACTACCTGCCATGATATGTAGGGAACAGATTATTCCTTCACATTTTGCGATAAACTTTTGCTTGCTAGATAGATATAGATATAGATATAATCTACTTTCATGTGAAGATTTTTCAGGGAAGTCAGATGCAAAAAGTTTGGAAAACATCAGACATCTCAGTATCATATGGTGACATCTTTCCAAACCATGAATTAACAGACTAGTACCTCTGGTCTTCTTTTTATGACTAACATACTGGAATGAGTTTTCAGAATCTCTGACATCCCTTACCTTTCTCCTCTCTCTTTTGATGTGTTTAATTCCTATCCCTACACGTGCATTCTATCATCCTAGTAGCCTGACTCGATTTCCATTTTCTGTACATCTAAAATGCCAGGTATTGAGGATTTAGACTAGATAAAAAAGCCTTTGTCTGTTGATGCTGTGTACTGACCCAGTGTCAAAATGGTGTAGGAGAAACACTTTAGAACCCAGCCCTGTAAGTGGACTTGATCCCGAAGGATCTGGATCCCTCAGTGCTACTTGACTGGCATTGAGGAATTCACAATCCACATAGCCCCAAGAATGAGGAATAATGATAACCCTGCTGGTTTTAGCACATATCAAAACTGAAATCTCTATTCATAATGTTAAATCATGACAGCAAGTGTGGTGGAGATTTTGAGCTCTGTTTTAGAGGTGGATTTTGAAGACTACTTTTTCTCTTTTTAATACAGGTTTTATTCTTCCCTTGTAAGCCTGATTTCTTTACAAGAGTCTTGAGGGAAGAAACTGTGAAACTGCTAAAGCTCTGCTTCAAAAGGCATCTCAAACTTTGCAGAAGTTTGTACTAGATTTTTTGCAGAAGTTGTATATGGTCAGGATCTGACTTGGCCATCGTTAATTAGTTTGTTCAAAACAGTTTCTAACTTCTTTTGCAGTGATTCTCAACTCTTTCAAGAAATTAAAGATAGCATGCTTTCAATACTGCATTAAACAGATTCAGTTGATGTTCAGAGAAAAATCACCGTCTCAGATTGTGATGTTCTTGTAGTTTGAAGATTTAACTGTAGTAAACTCACCAAAGACAGAAACCCTGAAATGGTACAGGGCAGAGAAGAATTTAATGCACTGTGATTTCTTGTAGGATTTAAAAGAATAAGGAAAACTGTGCATATAAGTTTTAAAAAATACACTAGTAGACACAGTTGCCTAGTATCAAGCCAAAGGACTAATGAAATCATGCCTTGTCTCAGATCACCTTTAGTTCATTTATGGAGGGTGGTATTTTCAGACCCTCCATTGGGACAGGCAAGATCACCGAAAGCGTCAGCCTACTACAGACATCTCTGCAAGCTTCACTCCACAGAAGGTGCAAAGCAGGTATATACAGTACCTCACAGAATATTCGCCTCAGCCACAATCCTCCTTAGGTCTAGCAGCTGGCAAAACCATATTTGTGAAGACAAAACTTCCACCCAGAGTTTGATTTATAAATACCATTGTTTTCAATTTATCAGCTTGAAGTCAGTCCTAGACATTACCAGGAGAGTCTAATGCTTTTTTTTACATTCAGGGGTATATGAATTGATACCTGAGTCATAGCTATTTGTCAGTACTGAAAGGTGTATAGATGCTTTAGAGAAAAAAAAAATATTGAACACTATATTTTAACAGAAATGTTAAAGATGCAATCTTAATTATAGCACTGTATTTACATGTCCAAATGGTAGCAAAGTTGGCATGAATCACAGAGACAAAGGCAGAAATGTCACAACAGATGGGAAAATGTAATCTGAGAGATTTAAACCAGGTGGCTACCTGGAGGAGAAACAGAGCAGCAGAAAGATTTACAGGGCACTGTCTTAATAGAGCTTGGTACATCGCAGCGAAGTATGGATATTTATGTTCTACGTACAAGGTTTCCCTTGCAATTTCATTCAAAAGAAGCATCCTTTTATTTAGTCTTTCTAAGCTTGTTATGTAGGGCAATTAGTTGGCATACCTATACCAGGATATATCTGTACACTTCAATACTTGAAAACCGACTATATTGAGTACTGACTATAGCTTTGGGCAGGAGCAGCTTCTGAGACCTACTAGGTTGAGCTTTGTCCTCTTCTTTACCAGTTGTGCAGGAAAAATGAATTATTTAACTGCCATACTGAAATATACAGAGCAATCTTGATGATCAGATCTGTGTGACAAGTCCTTCTGGTTAACTCTGAATTTAAACTGTGCACCAAGACCTTCAGATGAATAGGATTTTACTGTAAATGAATTAGAGATTACTGTCATTGAGCAGTCTCAGCTACTTGCCTTGCTAAAAGCCATGTCCCATGTTGAATTCATTTCAAGAAATAAGCTCGCTCTTTTTGGCTTTTATCTCCCCATTGGTCAACATTTTATTATTAAATCTTGTTACAAGAACTATAAACTGGCAACATGTCACATATGCATGAAATCTGATGAGATCAGAATGAGAATAAGCTGTGTGCCTCAATTAAAATTTGATTTTAATAGCATTCTTCTAGTAACATTTTCAAAGCCTGTGTTAGCTTTGAACGAAACTGGCAGAATTTATCAAAAAAGCAGATTATTCATTTCTTCATGTACATCACCAGGACACAGTACAGGTGTATAGGATGGCAGAGATGAACAAATACAAGTGTCTGTGTTCAGTGAGACTGTTGAAATTCAGATTTTCCATAAAATCAGCTCAACAAATTAAAAAAAGATTTCTGATCACACTTCTGAGTCTTTCCTAGTGAGACACTAGAGACGCAGTTTGAGTACAAATAATAGACTTCTTATGATCAGCTGAAGAATACAGGTTGCTGTACAGAGGGAGGATGCACACATGTTCTTTATGAATTTATTGTTCCATAGTTTTTCCACGTTTTATTAAATTCTTAGTTAAAAAAAAGGACATTCTCTTATGAACATGTGAAAGCACAAGATAAAGAGAATTGAATTCTTTTAAGTTAGGTAGCTCAAGAAGACCTGGGTACACTTTTTTTTTTTTTAAATTCATTCTGTCTGCATAAGTTTAAGGCCAAGCATTTATAGGCAGATTTTCAAAATTAAGGAGGCAGTTCTTTTACAAATGAAAGCCTAAAGTTCTTTCCTATAGTCTTTTATATAGCAATATATTAAATTTTATAATATTAATGCTTCTTATCCTCCCATTTCTGTTGTGATATTACAGTCAAAATGATTGGGAAGGGAGATGACTTTATCATCATGGCTTGGCTTTGCGGACGAAGATTTGGGAAGGGCTTTGCCCACGCTTATTGCAAGCGCGTTGATGGCTGAAAAGGCCAATGCGGGATAGGCAAGACCGGTTGCAAAGAGCACACCGGAGGGTCTCCTTGGGTGGTATAGTCGAGGCACGGTTCTTTCTGCGCTGTCTTTTCTCCTCGAGCCTGATTCTACGCGTGCTCTCAAAGGAGACAGCAGCGTTATGTATGGTGTGTCTCCAAATCTCCCGATTGGAGGCCAGGGTGGACCACTGATGGTGGTCAATATGGCCTAGGCTGAGGTGTTGTTTCAAGGAGTCCTTCTATCTCCTCTTTGGAGCTCTTCTCTTGCGGCAGCCGGTGGCAAGTTCACCATAGAACACGATCTTAGGGAGGCGGTGATCCGCCATCCTGGAGACGTGCCCTGCCCAACGCAGCTGCGTTTTCAGCAACGTGGCCTCAATACTGGTGACGTCTGCCTGTTCAAGGACAGCAACGTTAGTCACGTAGTCAGTCCAGTGGATGTTTAGGATTGTGTGGAGGCAGCGCTGATGGAAGCGTTCCAGGAGTCGCAGATGGTGGCGGTAGATGACCCATGATTCAGACCCGTACAGAAGAGTAGGCAGTATCATGGCTCTGTAGACACTGATCTTTGTACTTTTCTTCAGGTGTTTATTGCACCAGACTCTTTTATGGAGTTTGCCGAAAGCTCTGTTTGCCTTTGCTATTCTGTTGTCTATCTCTTTGTCGATCGTGGCATCTGAGGAGATGATGCTACCCAGATAGCTGAACTGCTGGACTGACTGAAGCTCTGACTCGCCAATGGTGATGTGGGGATGATGGGGATCATCTTGTGGTGCTGGTTGGTAGAGAACTACTGTCTTCTTCAAGCTGACTTCCAGCCCAAAAAGCTCAGCCGCCTCTGCAAAGCAGGATGTTAAGCGCTGCAGAGCTGCTTCTGTGTGGGCAACAAGGGCGGCATCGTCAGCAAAAAGCAGCTCGCGGACAAGGTGATTCAGGGTCTTGGTGTGGGCCTTCAGTCGCCTTAGGTTGAAAAGGCTCCCATCGGTACGATATCGGATATAAATGCCGTCTTGTTCGTCGAGGTCTGCCGTGGCCCTTTGGAGCATCATGCTGAAGAAAACGGTGAATAAAGTGGGTGCGAGAATGCAACCTTGTTTCACACCATTGGCTATTGGGAAGGGCTCAGAGAGTGCATCGCCATATCTGACTTGGCCGCGCTGCCCCTCATGTAACAGGATAATCATTTTGAGGAACTTGGGGGGACATCCTAATCGTTCCAAGATCTGCCACAGACCTTTTCTGCTCACAGTGTCAAAGGCTTTGGTGAGATCAACGAAAGTTACATAGAGACCCTTGTTCTGTTCCCTACACTTCTCTTGCAGTTGTCTAAGAACGAATACCATGTCTGTGGTACTTCTGTTGGCTCTGAAACCACACTGACTTTCAGGTAGAAGTTTATAACACTAGAAGACATAAAAGGAGATAAACGAGAGACAATAGTAGACTTGTGTCTATTGCACTGCAAATATTTTCTTTTTATAAACAAACCACATGCCATTGAAAATAGACATGGTCCCCACATTTTCATTTTAAAAATGTTAGCAGTTCCCCCATAACCAACAACACATGCCTAATCCTTAGATGTCTCTTACCTTTGGCATTTCTAGACTTCTTTGCAATATTCAAGTAAAATAACAATATTACTGCTTATCTTAATAAAAGTAATTTGGGTTATGAAATAAAAGTAAAGCTAGAACTCTGCCGTTAAACTGAAATCTTCAGACACTTCAGCTTTCGAAACATCCATAATGTCAAAATGTTAGTGATATTTTAAATATTCAAAGCAAATGAATCTATCTCTTAAAAAAAGCTGACTTGAAGCATCAAATAAAGTGATGTTTCCCCATAATTAATTTAGAAATGTGCTGTTATCTACCCCACAGCTACTCCGTCACAGAGCTGTGTTTCTGATGATAAATCCGTTTGGAATTTTGTTTTTGTTTTGTTTGTTCTGAATACATTAAAAAAAATCTTTGTTTCTTACTAATTTAGAAAATGATGTTCTCTGCTGGAAATATTCAAATAGGATTCCCAGCAGTTTGATTTGAAATAGATTCTCCATCTAACCTAATAAGTTTTCTGTTTATATTTTATAAAGTAAGATTAAGACCAAATGATTGCAATTCAAATAGCAGCACATATTTTTCATGTCAACCATTTGTCACTTGATAGACATGTTGACGGTAAAAATAGCAGAGTTCATGGTAAGGCTTAGTTTAAAAATACAAATTTTCACACTGAAGTATTGTCTATATTAGCATATAATTTAAATGCAGATGTATTAACCAATTAGACTGTGTACTTTCATTTAAAAAGGTGACAAGAAGTGTCTTGCTGTAACTACTAAATTAGTAAAACTATCAAAAGGAAAAGGATTGGATAGTATCTTGGATTCTCTTCTACACATCAATGATGTATAAAATAAGTTGCATACATGTGTTGATTTTCTTCGTGCACTCAGACTACCCTGAAAAAAAAAATGAAGAATATAGTATCATAAGGAGGGTAAATAACATGTTCAGCTAAAAACCCCCAAATGCTCTATTAAAAGTAGGAAAGGATAGAAATTTCACTGGTCACAGAAGAAAAGACATCCACAGTGAAATAAATGTTATTTTCACATTTTAAAAAATCATATTTTCAATTATGTCTCTTAGATTTGGTCAGAAAATCTTTGGTGACATTTTCCCATTGATGTGAAAATAAATATACTTTCTGGAATCATGCTGATTTTTTTCAGTTACTTAGAAGGAAAAAAGAGGTAGACAAAAAATATTCATCCTATCTTGGCATTAGAGGAATGAAACATTTTAATATTAGCTTTGAAATTATTCTTAAGTTCAATGTTGTGTAATGCTTTGATTCCGTTGAAAGAAAATGCTTTGGTCCAAAACCAGTCTTTGAATGAATTTTTTTTTAAAATACAGATTTATGGTTTTTTGAATATCAAATCAAAATCTTTTAGAAAAAGGAATGTCAGTTGATCTCTGGTTTAGTTACTGTACATTCTGTGCCTTCCCAAATGTTTAAGTATTTTTTTTTTTTTACTCTCTATACCCTGTTCAGTATTTTGAAGTTAAGGAATTTAAGGAATCAAGAAAAACACCGAGAATCCCTGCGCACCTTGCATGGTCTCAGACCCACACACACTGTAAAAACATTTTGCTCTACTTCAGCCACAACAATGGGCAACTTCACTTTCAACATACTGAAGGACTTATTGGGGAGGGAGAATTTTCCTTGATGAGCTATTGGAGTCGAACAGAAAATTGTATCAAAACCTGTTCACGTGTATTTGTCCAGCACCGTAACACTAGAAGCAAACTTCTGTTTGATCTTTACAGACTACTTTTTTCCACATTTTCAAACACGTCCAGAGCGGCTTAGTTCATTCATGCTGCTTTGACAGTTAACAGAAAATATGTTGTTTTTCCTTAATAAACTGCAGATCATCTTCAAACGAACTCATAGGCATTCTTAACGTCACTTTTGAGCTTAGTGAGAGATAATGGTTTTAAAATCTTCTCCAAACCAGTATCCAGAAAATAATACACTTCATAAAACCACTGACTCTAGCTTACCACAGTTTAAATCTCTTTGGCATTTAGAGAAATCGGTGTAATTTTTTCCAAGAAAATAATATTTGTAAGGTGTTAAAAGTTCATTTTAAAGTATTGTTGATGTAGTTCACTGAAATTTGCCTTAATAGCTTTTTTAATCCCTGGGTGAAAAAGCAAATCATTTGCTTTAGCAGATTATTTGTTTTTTGAAATAGAAAGCTGTGAAAGGGATTTAGTTTACTGACAAAGCAAAAAAGTCAAGTAATTTCATTAACTATGTTAATTTAGATTTCCCTTGGAAAAAAATCCCGAACTATAGTTTATTACATTTTCAATTACAATTAATCTATTATTGAAATTCTAATTAAATGCCTGAGTGACAAAAATATTGTGTGGTTTTGTTGTTTCAGAGAGAAAGTGCTTATTTTGTCTGCTGCATGAAACATCTGTTTTATGCTTTCTAAATTTGGAGTTGCTTACCAGATCCTATCTCAGAATTACATTCCTGATACCGGGTTTGAAAGGTAGCTTCTATTACTCTCTTTTGAGAACATAATTTTTTAAACATAACAGTTTGCTTTCAGGGTTCTTTCTGGGAGAGAGGAAAAGGAGTAGGAAAGACACCCTACTTTGACATTTCAGCTGAATGTACTCACAGTGCATCAAAAATATGTGACCTCCTACCATTCAAAGTTGAGCTTGGCCTTTTGAACTCTTATGGGCTTACTGCAAATTGCCAAACATGAGTGACCCTTTATGAGATAATCTACTACTCCAGGAAACCACCAGGCATGGGATGCGAGGCATGCAAAATACTTTCCTCAGAGGGAAAGGCATTAGGAAATTGCCTCACTAGGTTTAAGTTCTGTAATGGTACTGTTAATAATGTTACTTTTGATGAAATAAAATGTGCTTCTTTCACCCGAATCTGTTGCTGAGGGAGATTTTGGCAGAGGCACAGAGGATTATTGCACACCATAATCAGAACTTTGGTCATTTCCACTCTAACACACGGGGAATTGTGAGGAGAAAAGATTATTCACACCTACAATTCCTTTCTGTGTGTAAAGTTTGAAGGGAGATTTCTATAAGAAAAGACAAAAAGAGAAAAAGTGGAATAAGGGTGAAGGACAACTAAGCCTGATCCGTACAAGTCAGGCTAAAAGTTCAATTGCCTGGTCTCACAAACACATATCCTTGGAGTTTTGTCAGATACAGTAATGTCAGCAGATGCAGAGAGAAACAATACTGATTCATAATTCTATAATAAAATATTTTCTAGTCTTGAGAACTACAGAAAATGCAAAATAAGAACATTCATTTAAAAATGCCTTGCTAACACATCTAGCAAATGAAAAAAATTATGGCAACCATTGAATCTCTAGAAGAGAGTTAAAACAGTCATGCCTTCTTTTCAAACAGATAAATCAGTGAGCATGACTTCCTCACATTGACATTAATTCCAGAAATATAAAAATTTCATTGTCATGTTCAAAGTAATGCATTATGCACTACTCCTCCTGCCTTTGTCATCAGCCTGCTGCTGGGCCAAAACAGAGTCACTTCACCTCCTCGAATTTCCATGTCATTTTTTTTCTCTGATTTATTTTAAGACAGTGAGTTCCTGAGGCTGGAGAAGTCAGTACATGCCCTCTTCATGCCCAGATACAGACCTGCAGTGTCTCTCAGCTTCTCTGACGTTACTGTATTACAATGTATAACAATAGAAATTCATTTATTGATGTACCTTAGCAAATTCCTGTAATAAAAGAAGACAAACAAAAAATTTGGCTTCTCTGATATAAAAATATATTCTTATTTTTCTTTTGACAATAACATGGTTCATATCCATCTAATGAGGTATGATCTCTATATTGGGCCTTGAAATGTTCTCACTGGCAAGCAGAGGGAACTGAGTCTTCCCCTTCCTGATGCAATGATGTTTGACAACCTACTTCTTCACATATCCTTTGTGGCTACATGACCATGTCCTTGTGGATGCAAGAGAATCCCCTCTTTGAATATAGTTTTGAGTATATTTTACCTCTGTCAAACTGTGTTCTCCTGTTCTGAGGATAAATAAAGACCCTGTAAAATTACTTCGAAATCTATGACGTTCTGCCAATGTATCCCCTGCAGCATTGGACAGAGTTAGCAGACTGGGCTTTTTTAAAGCGTAAGAGGGACAGTTCTCCATCTTCCACTTAGGAACACACCAAGACATTTCATTAGTGAGTTCAAACAGGGTCTGCAGACTTTCCGTCCCTTTACAAGGCAGCATATAATGACTCCCATATTTTCCTGCCTCTTCCCCTCACCTCTGAGGAAATACAATCTGTGCTCCCAGTACAAACATGATCAGATTTCGGGTGCATGATTTTCTTCAATGAGTTATGACGTCACTTGCGAATATCACTGCATCTCTGTCCAGCTTCACTGTCTGCAAAATCTTAGAAACTTTGAGAAGTATTCTGTTTGGGGAGATGTATTAGTTAACAAAAGTATAAAGCTAACTGTATTGCTTAGCCAGAGAGCAATTTTGGGAAGGATTTTTGTTTGTGTGTAGCAGTTATTCTAAGTCTAAGATGAAGTGACAGGGTGTGTATGCGTTCTTGGAGTCTAGCTTCTGTTAATCTTGTGGGAAGTGACATAATTTTTAAATGTTAGAGTTTACTTTCCAAGAGAACTATTACAGTATTGTTGTATTCCTGTAGGTTTTCCTCCTCAGAACGCAGTCCAGTTTCAGTTTGCAATACCCATTCTTATTTTAATTGATTTAATGAATTCTAATTTGCAAAAGAATCATGTCAGGTCTATATTGGCAGAATAAAAAATTAATTTTTGTCCTTAAAGGGTTCTCACAAAAATAAATTTTACAATTACGAGTTGTAAAAGGTGTAAATGTTGACTGTCACTTACTTTCTAAATATTGTATTTGCCACCTTTATGCAGAGAATGGTGAAGAAAACACACAAGACTTTTAAGCTACTTGGATATAAAAAGAAAAGCCCTTATAAATGAAAAGGTAAGTAACTTCTTCAAATGACTGAGGATTGATTTCTGTAATGAGGATGAAGGCCTAATAAGTGATAGTATCATTGGCCCTGGGGATTTAGGATTAGTCTGTAAACATCTTTTTTTTCCCTTCTAAGTTGGTGTATTGATTTTATATTGATATTTCCATTATCTTCACAGTTTTTCCTTAAGAATCCATTTGTTGATTCAGTGTCTTGCTCAGGCAGAAGGCAGGAAAGATTAAGAAAGGGAAGTCAAGTTGATAATGACTAGTCACGGCCCCCGGGGAATACAGACGCTGGCGAACGCCGCCTTTTTCCAGTTTTACAGATTACTTTGAGAGACCTTTTTTGTTTGTGTTGTACACAGGCACCACTTCACTGCAGCTCACAGAAACAACCCAGTGGTCCTTGATGAGAGCTAAGGCACATATCTGAGGTGTGTTTTCTTTGGTGTTTCATCAGCTTTTGTTCTTGTCACCCAGTGGAATAATATGACAGAAACAAATGACAATGTGCTTCCTCCTTGCTAAATACAAAATGATCTGCACATAGCTAAGCAATCTCTTACTTTTTTTGTTTTTGAATGTGGTCTGTGGAAAATCAAATGCTAGTGAAGGCAGCATTCCTTCAACTATTTTCAGGTTTAATGTCGACCTGCCAGACCTCCTGGGAAAAGAAAATTTCTATTTCTAATTTTTTAAAACATATTTATGAATTTTTTATTCTTTTCATACAACAAGAAGTGACAGATACAAATAGAATTTACATAATACGAAATAGATAATTCCATATCATGGATATATGAAAATAAGTAGCAGTGACATAAAATTAAAAGTCCTCAGAAATATGAAACGAGGAAGACTGTACATTGGAAATAAAGTAGTGTATCAGGGATTACCATCATAATTGTATTCACAGTGTAGGTTGCATTTTACCAGTAAAAAATTGAAAAAGAGCAAACTAATGTTTGTAATTTACATGTAAATGCTTTATATAAAACAAACAGTCATGCAATTAATACCTTAGGGAATACATTATCATAAATACTTTACTCAGATAACAGCAGAGTATTTATAATACAGACCCTGCATATTTTTATTATCTGCTATCAAAAGAATAGCAAAAAGGTATATTTAAATAATAGATTATTTATTTGGATCCTCAAATTCTTAAAGTTTTGGGTTTATTTTCAGAAAAATCTTATGGAATTTAATTGGGAATTAAATCAATGGAGTTTAATAGCAACCAAACATGATTATTGTAGCTTTCCCAGGAGAAGTGGCAAACAGGCATGTTTGAAATATTTTTTTTTTAAATATCATTAAAAATAGTGGAGAATACTTGTCTTTTGATAGAAATTTTACGTTTCCCATGGAAGTTATGTTTCTGGCATAGATTTCTGCTAGATTGTTTTTCATGCATAAAAGGTTTACATTTCTCATTGCAAGACTGTGAAAACAAATTTTGGAGAAGGGATGAGACGAGGTGAATTAGGAACCCAGAAGTAATTTATCCTTTCCTCTGCTGAAAAATAATTCATACCTCCAAAAAATACCACAGAAGTCTAGTGGAGACTTCCTAGATGCTAATCTGTTAAGACGATAAAATTCAGCCTATCTATTATTCGCCATCTAGCCTGACAAAATTATAATGAACACTGGAAATCAGTCTGTGATGGATAATGCTAAGTCCATGTAGCTAGACCATAAAAAAAATATTTACTTGGGAAAAACAGCTGTATTCTGGGCTAAACTTTATTTTGTTATTTGAGAGAAAGCCTTTGACAGCTGACAGTCTAAAACGAAGCAGTAACAGTGACCACTGCCTTCAGTCAACCTTTTCCCCTGGGAGATGTTTCACAATAAGGAGAGGCTATCTGTCTCCATAACTGCTGGCATTTGGGAAGCAGAAAAGAGGGACATAATGGCTTCTAGGTTTTCTTACTGACAGAAGATTTTGTAAAATGTTCCAATCCCCCTAAATGAGATGAAGAAGGAAAAGTGGCCATTCTCTTT
The DNA here is from genome assembly GCA_009769605.1 of Bucorvus abyssinicus. NCBI lineage: Eukaryota > Metazoa > Chordata > Aves > Bucerotiformes > Bucorvidae > Bucorvus > Bucorvus abyssinicus. The sequence goes on from CM020025.1 coordinate 40,281,223, forward strand.
TATTCACAGTGTAAGCTGTCAGAATTACCTGTGCTATTCTTGTCAGCACTTGTGCATTTGTGTGCGAAGAGCAGTGCACTTGTGTCATCAGTTTTGTAATCTCAGAGACCGTAATGTCTGTGTATTCTCAGAAGACCAGAGCAGTAACCCTGTTTTATGATATACTGCCGCAGGTTTGGTGGAAAGAAGCTGACCAGATTTATTTTACAGAAAACACCTCCTACTGCGGTCATTCTAGCAAAATGCTAATATGTGAATGCCAAGACAAGACAGTATAAAACTGTTTCACCCCACTAATAAAAGATTCATATGGTTTCTAATCCCCCTTGTATACAACAGGCAAATAAATTACATTTCGTTTACATCCTTGTCCGGATGTTCACCTTTCCTCATTACTCCCAGGGCACTGGGTTGCTCTGTGCTTAGTAACTATCTCTTGTTCCCACTCTGCCAGGCTATGAACCTATACACAAGTTGTATAGCCTACCTACAGGCTGTCAGCTGATGCTCTTCTTATTCTGAGTTTAATCAGGAGGCGTAGATAGATCTGAATATAGGAGTGCATTTCAGATATTTATGAGAAACAAATAGCCTTTTAATCACAGAAATGTAGACTCATTCTCAGTATTTTGTAAATTTTGTTTTCATAAAAATTCATTTAATAGTTGTGCCGCTCTGATTTATGCATAGCTGTCTTATATAAATTCAGACTTTCCACAAAAAGCATGCAGTAGTTCTGGAGAAAATAAAAACATGTCAATCTATTCCAGTCACATCATCTGGATATTTATCTGTAAATACGTCTCAAACCAGGGTCTCCAACGCTCAAGATGTTTCACTCTTCCACTGAACTTTTTCTAAACTGAGCAGTGATTTCTCCCCAGGTTTGACTTTAAAAACCCATAAGTTGATGCAGAGAGAGACTAGGCCTAATTAAGCTCTGCATTTTTTATCTTCACTTTCAAAATATTCTTTTTCATTTGTGGTGATTTTCCATTTCATTGCTGTCTGGCTGCAGTTTGAACATTTTCTGAGACAAGAGTGAAAGGTTTTTCTTGAGATAGTTCCATGAAGCCAAACACTGACTCATTGTTTCTGTATATCAAAGTCTGCAATAGATCAAATAAAAACAGTCTGAGAAATATTTCACTCTCTCTTTTCTACTGTTTTGAAGACACTGATGTATATCTCTTGAGAAAAAAAAAAATGTCCTGCTCTCCCATCCACTCTGCTGACACATTGGCCTTGTCACTGCACAGTGATTGATAATAACAATAATGATTGGAATCACTTTCAGATATACTCATGACCAAATATGGTCTTAACTGTGCTTGAAACAATGCTCATGGTACAATCACTAGAGGAAAACTATTGTTACGGTTTCTGTTGTTCCTTTTATTTTTTGTGGTTTTGTTTTTTTTTTTTTTAATATCCCTGTTCAAACTGTGCAATTAAACAGTGATAAGACTATGGTAGACAACCATGTCAGAAAATACGTGTCTCATGAAGATTTGGAGATACAGAGATTTAGCTATGTCGCCATGCATAGTTGTATCTATGGATATTGCTAGATAGTTGTATTTCAGATGTTTTTCTCCAATCTTTAGAAAATCATCTGTGATTTGAGATTTTAGAGCGTCCCAAGTTTGTTTTCTAAGTAAGCCCTACCAAGATTTTTTTTTTTTTTTTTTTTTTGGTGCCTGTGGTAATTGTAGCCTTGCTGGAGGGCTGATTACTGTGCAGACAGAAGCTTTAGCAAAGCATTAAGACAGATCTTCAAAAGCTGTGACCAAGAGTACTGTCCAGAACAAGACTTTATGAGGGCTGGAGGTTGGTAGAGGTGCGTAATCTTGCAGGCTGTTAAGAAGATGATCTCAGGACAGTTCCTGGCAAACATATTTTCAAGATACAATTGTCATGAAAAGAAGTATTTTAAACAGCAGGTGACATGCCAGAGCCTGAACAGACATGGGATTAGAAGCGCCCTTTAGTTGTTAGTACTAGTGGCAGAGAATAGGGGTGCTTTTGCTCTTGAAAAAGTAGACAGAGACATAGAAACTTGAAGTTCCACTCCTTACAGGTATGTGTCTCACTTCTGAACATGCTTCAATGGTGCTTTTCTAACAGTAAAATGAAAGTAAAAGTACTTAATCTTCTATTTAAAACCGGAACTGGCTATTAAGAGAAATGGAGAGCCTGCAATTAAGAGGTGGCTTGAAGAGTTTGTTCTATTCAGAAGCGCAAAAGAAAGGCCGCGAGATAATATGACAACAACTGCAGAGCATGGCAAAATGATTTAAGTGAATGTTATTCTGGTACAAGAGCACATGGGCACTGGAGTGAAAAAGATTCAGGCTGGAAATACTTCGGAAATATCCTTTTATAGCACTGACGCTGGGGAACCGTGTTGCAGTAGGAGGAGCGATAATAGATTTCATTAGCTCTTAGATGGAATTTGACTGATTTATAGAAATGATTGTAGAACATAATTTTTCATCACAACAAAGAATGGAATTTACAAACTTTCCAATTCTTCTACCTCTGGTCCAGGCAGAGCAGTGCAGAGAACTCGCGGGACATCTCATAAGGAAGCATTTGTCATCACTCTCTGTGATACTGCTGTTTTGGGGACAAACAAAACACTTCTATTTCTAGTGCTGTTAACCTGACATATTTTATGGATACTAAACTGTGCTTAAAATAAAACAGCATATGCAGGGCTGAGATCAGCTGTTACTCCAATTGCCCATGATATGAAGAGGTAACTGGGGTCCTGAAGACACAAATATCCAGGAGGCACAAGAAACCACAAAGTTAAAATTAAAAATAGCATGCCATTGAACTGTGATGAAGTTGTAACAGTTTTATGGCCGTTTCTCCAGTAGTCTGCCTTTGCTTTACAAGCCTTTGTGTGGGATTAAATTCACTATGAAAAGCAATCTGGAAAAAAAACCAGAAAAAATTCACATCAATAAATATATGGGGAATTAAAATTGTTCCTTGTGTGGGAGCCAAAGGATTTGGTTAAAAGCAATATTCATCATTTTCTAATTCTGCCTTCTTGTTTTACGGGGAGCATATGGATGTGGACTTATTTTGATGAAACTTCTGCTGTCGGTAGAAAATTTAAAGAAATCAGATTGGTATTATGTACTGGAAACACTATGTTTCTTGGTGCCTTTATAATTTAAAAATATCACTGAGGAAAAAACAAACCAGTTTAAATTCCCAGACAGTGTAGTAAGGCCCAGATTCAGAAGAATTATTAAGTCAAAGATTTTCTATTAACTCAGACATACAAAATTAAATTTTTCTATACCAAAGCTACTATATATTTTTGCTGTAGAGACATATCTGGTTTTCTAATATACATTAAGAAGGACTGAGGAAAACAAGAAGGATCAATCCCAGTCCACTACAAGGGGAACAGAGGATACATTGCTTCTGGGTGTTAATAGAAGCTGAAAGAAAAAAACAAAACAAAACAAAACAAAGCAAAAAACCCAAACCTGTAGGCCCCAGGTCTATGATTATGTTCTGTAGTCCCAGTTAGTTACTGCCTAAGAATGGGGATTTGCCCTGGGACCTTAGAGTGGCTGACAATTTTTCAGCTTGACTTTAATATTAGCTTAAATCACTGAAATAATTAATTTTAAGAAATTCTTCATGCTTTGTTTTTGCTGCAGGGGGTTTTACTAGACATGTGTAGTGAAGCTTGCCAAGCTTTAGTTTTCAAGAAGAAAATGGCAGTCTGCAAGCACGGCTTTGCTGTGTATCGCAGACATTCTTCACTGGCATTTGACAAATGAGTGTGGAACTCAAGGAGGCTTAAAAAAAGGAGATTTTTGAAGACATACGGTTAATTGATAATCCAATTTGCTCATGCTCAAGAGAGATTTTCATTTTCTAGTCACTTTTTTTGCACAAAGCTTGTCATACGTTAAGCCAAAAGATTCCCAAGAAAGATAACTCATTTATCCTATTTTATAAGACTTTATTGATTTTGTGCTGTGCCATATCAAATGATATGATTACACTTCTGAAAAGTATCATAGCTTTATGGCTTGAAATAATACTTCTTGAATGTCCTCCAACAACAAGATAAAGTACACTGTTGAAATTGTGTCTGTCGTAAAAGATTTCTGATAGCAAAAGCTTATCAAATTTAGCAAGTTATTTAGGAAATTAGGGTAGAACTACAGTGAGCATCTACTTTACATTAGTGTGGAATTCTGTAATATAACAGGTGTGGCAAAATTGCTTAATATCCTGGTGTTTTTGACCCTTTGAATGATCACCTACTCTCACGAGAGTACAGTTAAGACAATGTTGTGTCCTTGTGAGATACCTGCTGTAAAAGGGGAGAACAACGCTTCCTGTTCGTATTCTTCACCTATTATTGGATTCTGAGGCTCAAGGGGATGATTGTTATTTATTTATAAACATCATAGATGTTCATAGATAGACCAGAATTTGCAGTATGTGATGCCATACTTGTGTCTGTTTTACATTTTCTTCCTGATGGCAATGAAAGAACTTTGGATACCTCTGCAGCACAAAATAGAAAACTGACCCGCATGACTTTTATAAGTATATGCCAGAAAAATATTTCAGATTTAAAACAAAACAAAGAAACCTCAAAATATTTTGAGAACAGATTGAAAACCTGGTGTAGTTCTTGCAAAAATGAAGCAGTTTTACCTTGCAAGGCAAAAGAGATGTAAATCCAAGGCTTTGGCCATGATTATGAGACGTATTTAAAATAGTCACATCTTGTGTTCACTGTAAGACAGGACCCCAGATCAGGAGACAGCTGTGATATAACAGGCTGCCTGGAAAGAGATAATTTAGTCATGTAGATTATGGTTTTGCGCTGTGTCACGACTCCCAGATGGAAATAAAGTCATACAGAGCTTTTTGCTTATGGCATGTTATTGGTTGACAACACATTTAACAACAAACTGCAGTCTCCTTTTAAATTCAATATGTGCAATTTCTTCATTGCATGTTCTCAGACACGGAAACTTATAAATTTTTAATGCAATATAGATGGTCATTTAATGTGAAGTTAATGTTTCAGATGATACAGTTAGTTTTGTGTCCCCACTAAGTAACAAATACCCAGCATATTTTGTACTTGGTGTCTTCCAGTGTTTGCTGTGAATGATAACTAATAATAAAGAGAATGAAAGTACTGCCTCTGTCTCCTTGCAAGATTCTCTTTTCCTACAACAGATGTGGGAAGTAGAAGATGAATTTTAACATATCTACCTGGACAGCAACAAAAATTAAACAAATTATTTCTTTGTATTTGGAAGGATCAATGCTATAACGAAGCAAAACCCACCTGCATTACTTATTGATCTTCTCAGGATTATTCTGTGCCAAAAATAAAAAAGTTTTTATTACAAATTTTCTTCAATTGCTTTTACTGGGGAACATTCTCTCCTCAAACTCCTAAATTTTTCTTGACCAATCGATAAGTAACAGTCTATGATGGGAAAAGAAAAACAAACAACAAACCACCACAAAACCAACCCAAAATGACAGCAACAACAAAAACCCCAAAAAATACCAAACCACTGATATTCTGAGAAAATAATTTTTTATTTTATCCGTTATCTTGTTGATTAAAAACTATTTTATGAAGAAACAAACATTTCTTAAGTACAAATTTTGTTTGGCAGAAAAAACACACTCTGCCTTTTTTGAAAATGGTTTTTTTTATGGAAATTTTTTCTAATTCTGGTCTTCTAGACAACAAGAATTGTTCCCTTAGAAAAATATTTTGACTTGAGCAGAGGAAAACATGACCCAAAAGGAAGTGATTGAAGCTAAGTGCAAGACTTTCACCAGTGATATACCTAAGTCTTATATCCTTCAGGATTATTGGTGTCAATATTGAATTAATTGCAACAAAATTTAGCTTGAGTAGTTATGTTTCAAATAACAGAATGCAAGATAGATCTTAGGCAAAGCTCTTTTCATATTGATGCAGAAGTTAGGAGCAACAGTGAATCTCTAGGTTGACTTCAGTACTCTGCAAATTCTTAGAACACATTTTGAAACAAAGAATAATCAAGGATAGATGTAACTGGGAAGTGGTAAAATGGGATAAATTGCAATATTGATCATCAAAGGTGAAATGTGTCTGACTAATCTTATGACTTTTCTGCTAAAATGACTAATTTCTTAGATGGAATTAATTCCGTGGTCCAGTCTCAATTTAAGTAATTCTTTTGCTATAATGTTCTATATGAAATTATTATTTAAGGTGGAAATTACAGGGATTGATAAAAGAATTAGAGATTGTATGAGAAACTGGCTAAGGAGGCTATCATAGGTTATGGCAAAGGCTGGTTATCAAGGATAACATCAGAAGTAGGTTCTGGGATTGTCTCTATTTCATACATACATATTAGTAACTTCAGGATATGAACTAATACACAAGCCTATGACTTTTTGATTTGGGAGTCCCTGACAGTGCCAAGAAGTACCAGAATGTGGTACAAGAAGGGTAATATATCCTTTCCAACTGAAGGGTTAGAAAATTAATTACACAAAGTGCAAAAATCTCATAGTGCAAGCTCTTCTATTCTGAAGTAGAAATGAACTAGCTGGAAATAAAAGAAGGGGGAAAGAACTTACTTGCTTTGCCTGAACAGCTATGAACCGTATGAAAGAGCTTTGAAAAAGTCTCATGAAATTCAAGGGTGAATGAATTAGGTGGAGTACTTTTATGGTCAGAGGTGCCAATGATCATTCTATGAGACACTGGTAAACTTTATCTAGAGAACTGTGCTCTGACATACAAGAGTAACCTGTAACAAATTGTAAAATAGGGTAGTATAATGATCAGAACAGTGAAATAATTGAGTCATGAAGAAATAGTAAAAGAAGTTGGTTTATTCAGCCCGGTTTGACCAAATTAAGGTTAAGAAATTATATGACAACTTCATATTTGGGGCAAATATCAGGGAAACAAAACAATTATTGAAATTAAACTTAATGTTGTAGAAGATTAAATGTTTCCATATTAGTTGAGAGTTATCTTTGACTGAAAGGTTGAATATGACTCCTAAATTTCCAAAGAGTAAAATTTTGAAAAGATAGTAGTGGCAAGAAACAATTTCTCATTTTCCCTTTTTTTAATCTGTTTGTAAGCTTATGGAAAAAAGCATGTAACTAAATGCTATACCTAAATATATACATTAGATGCAGGAAATACAATTTCTGACATGAAACTATAGGCATCTGATGTGTTAGTATCTCCAAGGGGATCTGAAAGAAGATTAATTCATTGTATTTTTGTGTTTTTAAGACTTTCATGTTCCAGAGCTTCTCATGGTCACCTCTGTAGACCAGCAAGTCCCTTCTGAACCTGGAGCATCACTTCACCTTTCAGCTTTGGTGGTTGTGCTTTGGTTTCCTGGAAAACACAAGAGAGAGGTTACGGCTGAGGACAGGAAATAGAGGAAACTTATTTTCCTATGCACACTACATTTTCTCAGCTGTCTGATGTTTACATGGCCTGTTCATTCAGTCATTACCACATCAAACAGAAAAAAAAGTTGTGTTAAAATAGAATGGTGGAGATATATTTAGAAGCAAGAACTGGGATTATTCTTCTTCATAACGTAAGACGTGCTTTGTATTCGAGGAACATCTGGGAATTTTATTTAAAAAATTCCCCTGCTATTGCAGAGACCTATGACATTGGAAGGTGGTTGAACATGCCTTTGAATCCAAGTGATACTTTGCTATGTTAGATAACAGCTGCAGATTTTGATCTTTTTGCAGGAGCTTGAAGTTGGTGAACTCGGATCTTGGAATGCATTCTGTGGCCAGTGATTTCTATCAAATTCTTTGAACTTTCTAAGTTAGCCAGCTATCTTCTAGACTATCTGCAATGGTAGAGATCTGTGGTTGAGGACTCAAGCCTCTCCTTTCCATTTTGTGACATTTCAGTTCTTCTTTAAAGATACCAACTTGCTTTTAGATTCATGAACCTTAAAATTGCACTAGCAGAATAGAGCTCCATTAGTGTTTTGCAACTTTTTACTCTTCTTCCAAAAAGTTTTCAAGAGTCTAGAGCAGGTCAGAACAATACCTAGTGAAAAATTCTAAGCAAATTGTAGTTCATGTGTCAATTCTGTATGGTGTCTATGGTACCATAAACTAGGCATATTCTCATTTATGCCTAGATATGTAAAATCTTACAAGATTTTTTTTTTCTTCTGAGAAATGTTGTGCTCCAGAGAGCATTTAATCCCAAATACCTCAGACACTCCCAGAAAGTGGTTCTAGGCTAAGATGCCACTGCCTCTCTATGCTGACTACAAGGTAGATGCCAGACTCAAGGCTTAGGTCAGATGACTTAAATATCCTTCAGTTGCTGCAGCTCAAATTCTAAACAAATATCTCTGTTCAAAATTGATCTCAGTACAGAGGCCATCAAGTCCAGTGTATCAAGCCAGCCACTTCACTGAATCTACTAATGAACAATATTGCATAGGTTTTTATAACAATTTAAATTATATTTTTTTATATATACATTTATTTATAAACTATACTCACACTGCATCTAAAATATAATGTAATAGCATATAATAAGTATGCTATATACACAAAATGCTACTATAACATATCACACTACATTGTATTCCTGTAACAATCTGAATGGAAGTTTTTTTATAATGGAAGAACATATTTTAAAAGCATTGAGTTATCCATTTGTTAAGCACTCAACACAGTACTTTTACTAGTTCAAATGTTTAGTTAAAAGTAGTATGTACAAATAAATAATTCAACTGAAAATACTTATGCATTCAATATATGGAGGTTATCCTCCTCCTTACAACTTTTTATGGTTGTACTCAGCCTTTAATTTTTAAAACAGATTGGCTGAAGTAACAGCAAGGTGTGTGTGAGCTAGACTTTGAGGAGGAAACTGATAAATATTTATGTTTATGTGTTTTCCAGTAATAGAGATACTAGATCTTGAATTGCATCTGCTTCCTTTTGTGGTTTAATTAAAACAAATGCAAGCCAGAGAATAAAGCTATAAGTGGTGTTACTGGTGCAAACATGTTCAAACTGAATGGCATAGGGAGAAGGCATGGCTATGGAGCAGAGAGAGTCACAAAGCTGCTAAGTGACAGCTGAGTCTATCATGAGTATTAAAAATGAGAACAACTACATCAAGTTTTGTAAAATCTTAAGAGATTTAACAGCAATTTATTTGTACCTGTTTTTATGGTACCAGACTCAGACTAAAAGGTACAAAAGTATTTCTGTCTCCTATTGATCAGAAAGAAACCCGGTAGTTGACTCTTGATTTGAATGAGCTGATTTGAAGTTCAGCGTTCTCTTCTCATTCAGTGAGAAAATAAAGCTCTGGATACAACAATGAATTATATTTTACAAATGACTGTATCACACATTATCACATAATCTTAAGGGTAGTCTATTTCAAATTAATATAGCCTTTCTGCTTAAAAGAGAAAAATCAAGGAGAAAAATGACAGTGCTAATGTAAAATCCTTTCTGATTTTGAGATGTATTTCAGCATTCTTCTTCTACTAATTAATAGGGTATGGCAACATGGCATTCAGAAGCACAAAGCCTGTAAGGTATAAAGTTGTTCCTCACCATGTTTATGTGTGATTTTGGATGCCCAGGACAATTTTCACAATATGGCATTACAGAAGACTGCAAATATAGTAAAACATTTCCTACTGTTAATGGTGTCCCCTTGGCACTCCCAGTCTTTCAGGTCAAGCTCTGTCTTCATACATCAGACTTTTGGCCCTTTTACAAATTCTGCTTTGTAAAGTCCTGAAGGATGTGCCATCTGTCCAAGATGTTTATTCAGTATGGTGAGGGAATACTGTGTGTGGTCCCACACAAAGATAAATGGAGTTGTCCGTGGCTGAAATGTGATGGACATCTGCAGCTCTAGTTGAAAGTATTTAAAATAGGTTCATAAAATTACCATGAGGGATGAAAAAGAAGTTATAAATCCATGGGTCAGCCCTTTTCTCTTGTTTTCCCATAAATTACACAGCTGGGTGCTTTTCTTTTTACTTGAGATTTAAAGATGAACATTTAGTCCTAGTTATCATTGAAAAAGAGGCTGTGTCTGGGAATATTGTTATGAAATAAGTTACTCCTTGTCTTTTAGTCAAATATTAGTCTGTTTGTTTTGCTTTTTCTTCTTACTAAGTTCTCACTGACTTTAACCATAGGTGTTTGATTCCCCTTGGCTGAAAGTTTTGCACATACACGCAAATGTGCCATAAAACACAACCAACCAACCATCTCAGGAAAGACAAAACAATTTGTGACTGGTATTATAATGGTAGTGAGATCAGTCTCAGAGCCATGATGGCAGCACGGCAGGGCCCCATGACAGTCTCTGGAGGCAACTGCTTTGAAACATTTCTTCAGGGAAAAATGAAAAGTCCTACTTCCTCTAATGTTGTGATTGCCATTTGGCTAAAGAAGATTTCCCAAAGGAATTATTTTAACTGAAATACAATTTTTTTTTTTAAATTGTTTTTGCCTTAGAAAAAACTTAAACACTTTTTACCAAAGCAAGAGATAGATACCCCCTACTTCACATTCCCACATGCACACAAATATTTACTCTCCTCATCTCCCAAGAGCTTACTGATTTCCGTAGCCTTGTCATGTCTTTTGCTCCTAACACAAACTCTTTGTCTTCCATTCCATCAAAACAAAAAAAACCTTTGGGAAGTTTGACAAACTAGTGCACTACCCCCTAGCATACCTAGAGTATTCTTTAGTGATAAAGGCACTTTATGTTGTATTTAGACATTTTTTCTTCAAATCACTACCACATATCAAATTTCCAGTGCCTTAAGTATCTGATAGATAGTAATTACTTGTATGATACACACTGGGGCTTGGCTGTTGTTTCAAACGACACCTACACCCAAGACATTTCAAGTTCATTGCTTTACTATCCCTGTTGCATATGTAACTTTTTCAGCTAATATAGTGTATTTTTGCTTTAAAGAATACAGGAAATACTAATACGAAGTGGTTAGGAGGAAGGTGTTAGAACCAAGAGTAACTGAGTCCTGCATGCTGCTTCTGTCTTTTCTACATGGTGCTTCCCTTCCTACCCTCGCTGCTTTTGCAAAAAAGCAAGCTGAAAATGTTGCATTCTACCTGGAAGTCATCACTTCTCCAAGATGAAGCAGTAAACAGTGGTAATTGTTGATGTAAAAATAACTATTATATGCGAACTAACAGCAATCATGGAGAGTATAAGCTCAAGTCTCATTTTGGACACCTGGACAAGTACCATTGCGCTCAAGCATGTAAGCTATGCGGTATTCATCCTGAAAATAGGATAAAACAAAATTATTCTACTTTTGAAAATTATACTCTGTTTTTTCCTTTGCTTTAAATGCTTAGACCAGAAACCTTTCATGTTTTTAATCATCCTTAATTACTAATGCAGTTTTCCTCTCTACAGGAACAATTCCAGCTAGACAAAACCCTGTTGTATTTTGAATTATAAACAGGCAGGTTTGGTAGAGAGAGATTGGTAGTTCTGTTGCATCTTATTCTCACTTTTATTTCTTGAAAGAGGAGAGAAAAGGATTGAGAAGAGGATTTCAGTTTTACTGGGTCTTTGTTTTATTTTTAACTTCAAAAAAAAGATAGTTGTTTTCAATAGCAATAGTGCTTTTCACTAAAGACAAGGAATGGGAAGAAGATTATTGCCTAGTTGACATTAACTTGTGTCACGAGGATAATTTTCTAATGTGTGAGAAATGTTTGTATTTGTGGCAACCTAAAACTGGCATGCTGCAGAAGAGTTCAGTGTTATTTACAGAGGGAGAACATCAAGTCCTCAGAGTTCATCTTCTTTTTATTGTGCTCACTATCATTGAGGAAAAGATGCCTTTTGAAAACTAGCATGAATCCTATGAGTAATCTCCTTAAGAAAACTTCGGCAATGTATTTCTGCCCTGAAGACAGCTCTGGCGTAAATGATACAACCGACAAAGCTGACTGTTAGTTACCAGATACCTACAGACTATAATTCACAGAAAACAGAAGCAAGCATAATGCTTAATGAAAATAATTCACCTTTTCAAATTAAATTATTGAGAATTTTGTTCAGCAAGATGAAGCCGTATTCATCACTGCTTTTTGGAACTCTAGAATGTCTCAAAGTTTAGAAAGAACTCGAGATCTAGATTTTTAAATTTTTCTAAATTAGCCATTTGCATAGCAATAATAAAAGCACTCATACGTATTTTCAGTAGTATAAATAGTATGTGCAGACAAGCTGAAGTTTGTAATTTGGGCAGATGCAAATTTGCATACATCTAAGAGAATAAGGTATGGCATATTTATTGCACTGGTGAACTAATTCTGAAGAGATATAACAATGGCAAAATCCAGTGTTGTCAACGATGTGGACGAGGGGATTGAGTGCACCCTCAGTAAGGTGGCAGATGACACTAAGCTGGGTAGAAGTGTTGATCTACTTGAGGGTAGGAAGGTTCTACAGAGGAATCTGGAAAGGCTGGATTGATGGGCCCAAGGCCAGTTGTGTGTGGTTCAACAAGGCCAAGTGCCAGGTCCTGCACTTGGGTCACAACCTCACACAATGCTACAGACTTGGGGAAGAGTGGCTGGAAAGCTGCCCAGCAGAAAAGGTCCTGGGAGTGTTGGTCAACAACCAGCTGAATATGAGCCAGCAGCATGCTCAGGTGGCCAAGGTGGCCAAAGACATCATGGCCTGTATTAGAAATTGTGTGGTCAGAAAGACTAGGGAAGTGATCGTTGCCCTATACTTGGCACTGGCAGGCCCCTCACTACAAGGACACTGAGGTGCTGAAGTGTGTCCAAAGAAGGGCAGCAAATCTGGTGAAGGGTCTAGAGAAAAAAATCCTGTAAGGAGAGATGAGGGAACTGTTGTTTAATCTTGGTGTTGTTAACTGGTGTTGTTTGAGGTCCAGGGGAGTCCTTATCACTCTCTACAACTACCTGAAAGGAGGTTTAGCGAGGTGGGGGTTGATCTATTCTCCCAAGTAACAAGCCACTCATTTATCCCGTTATGGATGATAGAGATAAATGAACATTGGGCCAGAATTTGCTTTCAATGCCCAATTTTTTCTGTTTCTACTACTTTCCTTTTTATTTCCTTTTCCATTGCCCTTTATATTCTGAGTTCTTTTCATCTTTGCATCTTTGCAAAGAGAATACAAGTAAGGTGTAACACATTAGCGTATCTGATCAGTGAAGCGAAATATATGCTTTTCTATCTGCTCTATGTAGACAGAATAGTTACAGAGAATCAGTTCTCTTATTTATGTGAAAGTTTGATTCAGGCTTAGTGTTTATTGCATTGAGTCAAGAAGGTAAGAAATCAGTAAGAACACAATGCTAACTCCATCAAGGGGCACAGGAAAAGCATGGGTTTTTTGCTGGTTTCCCATGACAGACCTGCCAGCTACATCATGGCATTATCCTCCCTGGCTTTTGTGTAATATTAGGCAGACAATATATCTATGGTACTCCATAAGCAAAAGAACTTTAAAACATCTGCAGAAGTGAGTAGAAATGGTGCTGTATGAGAAGATTCTCCACTTTCTTCATGTTTTCTAAAACGAGATTATTGTGATTTAAAATTTCCTGGAAGAGGGTTTGCAGTCTGTATACAGAATTCTGGTACATCCATCAACATAGTCAATTCAAGAAGCTTAATTGGACGCACTGTTTTCTGCCATGGTGGCTGTCCTATCCTGATAACATGTTACATTTTGTGGGGAGGAAGAAGAGGAAAGTATTGAAGACATAGTATATACTAAAACACTAAATACCCCCATTTTGAGACTCTAAAATCAGGAGAAATACTAGTCAAAATACTTTATAAAACTGCTAGGTTTTTTTTTAATACAGTAAATATACTATATTTCTAAAGAGCTACTTTGACCTACAATGGGTATTTGGCTGATTTCAGTACAGTTCACCATGCAGGAAAACATCACAAACTGTAAAATGCTTCTTTACCTCACATCAGGTCATTCTGGTGACAGAGGGACTTGGAGAAACCCCAAATGTCTAATTTCCTTGTTAGGCAGATTTGCACATCCACCCCAAAAGCAGAGAAGAGGGTTAGGGCTCTGTACGGGGAACAACCCGTACAATTTTATTAAATATTCAATCTCTTCCGGTAGCAGGAAAAGAATTCCTCTACCAGTGAGAGTTTATTTTATAATTTTACATATATAAATCACATACTATAGAAGCCTCTAGACTTGAATGGGTTTGAAAACATCAACAAGATCTATTAAAATAATATAAATATAAAATAAAGGGATTTCATAATAAAATTAGTTAACATTAAATTTCCTCATTTTCCTTTCCTTTCTTCTTTGTCTACAGAACCCCACTCTATCAGTCTCGGTGCCACAGGAACACAATAATTCTTAAGCAGAGCCAGTTTAGACACCAGATATATCATGCTAAGGCAATCCTATACTCTCACCAGTGTTCAGAACAGAACAAGTTCAGCTAAAATTTGTAAATGTAAAGGCTAAAGATGTAGCCTTTTTATGATAACTTTATGGTTCATGTTGTTTTCTGCCTTCAGGTTCCTATTCTGGCCCTGTCTTGTGAAAATAACCCATGTAAAACATTCTCTGCACACCCACCTTCAAGTCTCTGGCAAAATTCCAGTTTCATTGCCTTCTTACGTAACCCCCAGGTTGCCTTGATTTATGAAAGCCATAGCTCTTCTAATTTGTTTGACGGGTGACAATTTACACAGGCTCCCCATGATTAGACTGAACAAAGAACAATGGTTTAGGAGACAGAGTGACCCAAGTAGTTGATGTGGAGCAGACCCTCACCTATGCGTGGCTAAGGATTTGCACCCCAGTCAGGGTGATGCCAGATGACAGTACTGGCCAGAAGTGGAAGCAGTTGGAAATATAAATGAATGATCAGAAGTATCGTTTGAGATATATGATAGCTCATGTTCCCTGAAAGCCTTTGGACAACTTTTTCAATTAAATGTTACTTTTAAATCATTCTCCCTATTTTCAGGTTTTGGGCAATTTAATAAGTGATCTGCATATTACATAGCTTCATGAATGACTCTTCAAAAAGGTGCATGGACAGGAGGTGAGGCTAAACCTGCTATACTTTAGAGGGTCAACCATGGAGCAACATTGTGGGGCTGGATACATCTTACTAACAGTTAAAATAATCACACAGACACATTGGCAAGGAAGACACATGCCATTACGACACACAGAAACAAAACTGTACTATGGGAATATCTCCTTTCACAGGAAAAAAAAAAAAGGCAAACCAAAAAACCAAACAAAAAACTTCAATAAGAAACCCCAATGGTTTTGGAAATAAAACTTTATCTGTTGTTTACCACAATTTTATATTGGAATAACATCTTATCACATGTCTGTCATAGCACCTGATTTGAAAAACTGACATTGAAAAGAAAGACCAGAAAACCCCAGCCCAAATTCAAGGTATTCAAGTTTTTCATTTAACTGATATGAAGTGAAATGCAACCTTCATCTGAAGGACACAAGCTTCTGTTTCATTATCAAAGTTACTTTTCTTTTAGTGAATCTCACCACTGTTTTTCTGTTTTCTTCTGTCCTGCACAAAATGTGCATCTGCTTTCTAAACTGTTCAATTACATATGCAACTATAGGGAATTATGATAATGGGGGTGACATGAGTGAGGTGCTTTAATGTTTACACTCAAGCATTTATCTAAGCAAACTCTATATTTAACTTGGTTCCCCACAGCTTTTAAGGGTGGTGTTTGCCAA
The DNA here is from genome assembly GCA_009769605.1 of Bucorvus abyssinicus. NCBI lineage: Eukaryota > Metazoa > Chordata > Aves > Bucerotiformes > Bucorvidae > Bucorvus > Bucorvus abyssinicus. Next base: position 40,297,074 of record CM020025.1, read on the forward strand.
AAAAACACATTTAAAAGTGTATAAAGCATTAAAAATGATAAAGCTGTTTGGAAAATATTTAACTAGACATCTATGGAGAGAAAAGTGATTTTTGAAAAAACCAGTAGGAAAGACTAAATCACCAATTTTGACAAAATTCCCATTTAGACTTTCTTTTTTCAAAAACCACAGTTATTTAAGTAATCCACATTTTCAATGGACATCATGGACATGACAAATGGAACAGTTCAGTTTTCTGTTGGAATAGTTTCGTCTCTTTTCTGATAAAGTATATGAAGCTCTTAGTGAAAATAGAATGTTTTCAAATTATAAAAACAAGAATGTGACTGTTGTCTTAATACCTCTTATGAACTTGGAATCTATACTTGAAGCAATAATGTACTTAAAATTCTTTTTTTTTTCTTTTTGAGAAAGAATTTTTCTACCAGTGCCAATCTTCTGAAAAACATAACAATAAATTGCACTGCATCCAAAAACCAGACACTAAGTGGCTCTCCTGAAAGACAGGTAGTTCATTGTTGGTAGGACAAGACAACAAGACCTTTTCTAGAATAAGAGAGTAATCAGCAAGTCTTCTATTATGCAGTCTCTTCTTATAAACCTTTATTTACTTTGCCTCTTCTCTGTAGTAGGTGAGTGTTGACACGGCCATGTAATCTGTCCTTTGAACTCATCTGAATCATCTTCTAAAATTCACCGCACTTCAGGGCTTACTGTATTTTGCAACACGGTTTGCATTGCAGGAGTGAAAAGTCTTTTAAGGAGAGAGTAACTGTACAATTTTGGCTTGAATAAGGAGCAGAGAGGAGCCACATTAAAACCAGAGCATTCCAGGAAGTTAGCTGTGATTCAGAAAAGCCTAAATCTGTTTTTCCTTCTGTGTCTGGTTTTGGACCCCTCAAGACAAGAAGGACATTGAGGTGCTAGAGTGTGTCCAAAGTAGGAAAATAAAGCTGGTGAAGGGTCTAGAGAACAAATCCTATGAGGAGCAGCTGAGCAAACTGGTGTTTAATTGGGAGAAAAGGTGGTTCAAGGGAGACTCCCTACAACTACGAGAAAGGAGGTTTAGCAAGGTGGGGGTCAGTCTGTTCTCCCAAGTAACAGCGACAAACAAGAGGAAATGGCCTCAAGTTTTACCAGGGGAGGTTTAGATTGGATATTAGAAAAATTTGTTTACAGAAAGGGTTGTGAAGCACTGGAACAAGCTGCTCAGAGAAGTGGTGGAGTCATCATCCCTGGAGGTATTTAGAAGATGTGTAGATGTGGTGCTTAGGGACATGGTTTAGTGGCAACCTGGCAGTGCTGGGTTAATGGCTGGACTTGATGATCTTAAAAGTCTCTTCCAACCAAAACATTTATGTCATTCTGTTATTCTTGTCATTTAGTAGGGAATAATTTTCATCAGCTGATTTATAGGAAAATATTTTTTTCCTTTTATTGCATTTTAACTGTGTCTGTCATAATGGGGAAAAAAGTTTCCGTCCTTCTCGTCTTTGCTGACTGGGCTTCACCAGTCTCTTTTTCTTTCTTTTTCTTTTCTTATTATACTTCTTTCCGAATAGCTGCAGAATTAACCATGCAGTGTGTAGGAGCCTCTGTAAATTAAAGTATGCTCTAGTTGAATATGCAGAGAAGCCAAGTAGCAGAAGCAACAACTCTTTCTCAGATCTTATATGACTTCTTTCTTAATTACTCTATCTTCCATTTTATGGTTCCTCATAAACCCCATGTGACGGAAAGCAGAAATACAACATATAAATTAGTGTGCTCCTGCCCCAGATACTTGTGCATGAGAGAAGTCTTTTTGGTCCTTCAGAATTGTTTATTTTTTATTGCTGCTTGTTCCACATAGGCACTGCAGGTAGATGGGAGCATGGGAATTAATTCCTCTTTAAACTCTAGCAGAACAAAGCAGCTCCATTCTCTCTAATAAATGATGCAGCCCAATGATACAGAATTGTTGCTACATCTTAGCCTCCTTTTCCAGGAGTGCTTTTGTTTTTAATTCCAGCAGCGATCAGATGGAAAATACCCACACACATTTCACATGCCAAATTCTGGAACCCAAATCTGAATCCTGGTGGCTCCCTTTGGACCCTGCCATGCTCAAGTTCCTAGTTGCACCACAGTGGAGTGGCCTAAGAACCAGGAAATCAGAAGTTAGAGCACACAGATGGATGCAGATGCCTGAGGCTGCAGTGAGTCCAGAAGGCAGTTTACGCATTTTGTGGGTGAGCAGGCAGTGTCTCACATTGCCAGGCACTTCTTGTGGAAGGAAAGTTGGAATGGTTTTGACCAAAGTGTCATCTCCCTAACAACAAGCTAGCCCTGCACCTGTGGACAGGAATGCCTAAAATTCCCTGCTGTTCACTAGGAACCCGCTGGAGAGAGGGACAAAGTGTTAGTTTTATGTGGGCTGCTCTATGTCTAAAAAGGGTAAAGGGTATAACACTTGTGGTGGTCATATGGGCAAATGAAGTGCTAGCTTAAGGGACTGTTTTTTCCTTTGCAAAGTGAGGAATGTAAAAAGATAGGCATATTTGCACCAACATCTGGCATCCAAATTCAGTAACTGTAATAACTATATGTAGTGATGAACCATTTAGCTGGATTATGCACACAAAATTATACAAAGACAAGCTCAATCCTGGTCCTGCGTTGACCTACTGAGCCCACTGGTAGGTTGGGACAGGACTTTCCTTCCAGAACACAGACTCTTCAGGACAGCTAAAACAGGCGTTTCAAGTCTCAGCTGAGGACTTTGGATCCTGTCACAGCTAGCAGCGATCTCAGAATATATATTTTTTCAGTAGATTCTTTTACTCCCTTAATTTTGTGATATGATAAAGACTTCAATGACTTTGTGACAGCTTTGCACACTCAAATGTTCTCACAACTGAGATTATCTGCCTCAGTGCTCTCGGGAATGTTCATGTATGCTGCATAAACTATTTTACTGGAATCAATTATTTTTAATAATTGTTAACGTATATAATGTATTTATGATTATTTATGAATTATTAGTGTTTTTAAGATTCATGAAGTTTTTTAGATAATTTGCAGAGCAGTTAAATCACAGATCACTAACACTAGAAATAACTTAGTTAAATCAGCTCATACCAGGATGTTTGTTATGGCACTAAGTAAGGCTGATAACCTTCTTTATGTCAGAATGGTAATTATTACTGGCCAGTTGTATCAGCACCTTGTGCTTTTTCTTGTATGTTTTTTTCTCCTAAACTTTTTTTTGTCCTCTTATTTAACAGATATATTTGCGAAGTAACATGGCAGCTAACAGATCATTTTAACCTTGAGCTGCATAAAGCAGCCTCTCATGGAGCAGGGAGATAATAGACCCTATCCATATACTGAGACTGAACCTGGAATGTTGCACTGAGAGCTTTAGGCACCTCATTTCCTGAAAAATATAGACAAACTGGATGGAGTTCAGAGAAGAGCAACAGATAATAATCATGAAGATGGAGGGATTGCTATATAAGGAAGGATTAGCACTCTGCTGTAGCAAATAAAAACCTTCAGAAGATAAATGCTCCAAACCTTATATACAAATAGAAATCCACATGTGTATAACTACCATAATATCCACAATATTTTCCATTTAGTATATCAATGGCAAAATAAAATGTGAACTGGAAGTTAGACAACAAGTAATTCAGAAACTACAGTGGGCATCAGAGTCAGCCCCAGCAGGAAGAAAAGACTCCTTTCCTCCATTAATTCATGTTAGTTAACCTGCAAGGAACTATTATAGTGGTTCAGTAACTCATTCCTCAAATAACCCAGAACTTCATGTCAGCTCCAGTCATGCAAGCTATGATATGGATGTAGGCATAGCATTAATACTTCTCTTAGTAATCCAGTATCCCACTGCCCAGTAACTGTTTAGAGCATGTACACGGGAAAAGGACATCATGCTGGCTTCTTGAATAAACACTGTTTCTGCCCTAACATCGAGTGTAAATCAACCTGGAAGTCAATTTTTGAGTTAAGCCTAGCAATGTTTTATGCTTTTAACACCACAGAAGAGAAGGTAGGAGAGGTGAATGTTTGGTGAAAGTTTAGGTGAAGGAGCTAGTCCAGCCAATTGACATTGGCTATGAATGGACTTAGACTTCTTAGGCAGGACTGTAATGTGGGAATTCAGCAAGGTGTGAATTTGAAGCAAAATATATCCAAAATGAACTCCGCCTGTATACATTTTTATTCATTTGTCGTGTTTTCCCTTAATCTGTATAAACACATTTGCACTTTCTCCTGATATAAGTCAAATGGCAAAATGCAGTTATCCTTCATTGAGACTCCACACCCAAGCTCACCACAATATGTAAATGAGCCCTGAGTTTAGGGGAAAGAGTTATCTGTTTAAAGGCTTTGAGTTTGAACTGATTGTTGTTTCTATTACTCAATCCTAGCATCTAAGAAGCCTGGAGGCCATAACTGATGCAAGTCCCTCATCTGCAGGTTTATGCTCCATGGCATAAATCAGAATTGTTCATTAAATTTCATGAAAGGATACTGATTTTTGCATTGAGTGAGGATTTGATTTCTGCTGAACTTCAGTATTTGTAATGACAAATGTGTTGGGGAAATGACTCATGAGGATTATCTAGCAGGAATGAAACTGGTCACTGCATCTTTAAAGCAGAAATGACGGTGATGCGTGCTGCAGCTTCTGTGATGCAGATAAGCAAGTAGGGGAGGCTCAAATGAGAGAGCAAATCACTTACATCCCAAACTGGGTATTGAATACAAGATTCCAGTGGTGAAAGGGGAATTACGTGTCATTGTCCTGTGTTCTGTGCTATAGCCAAAATGTCACTTTAAATACAGAAATCTGATTGAATCTGTACTGTCAAAGCAGTAGCTGAAGGTGGGTAATTGAAATGAAAAATACAGACTGTTGGTTGCAGATTTGTTTGTTTCTTAAGGATTGGAAAGAATGGTGTGAAGGAAATAGAGTGCTAAAATTTTAGATGTCCACTGGGGACACTATTACTTGGCAGTTGATATGTTTCTCATCTCCTAGAAATAATTATGTATTCAGGTCCCCTCAGTAAAATTGGCACATTAAGATTTCTGACTTAGTGTCATAACTGTAAAGCAGAAATCCTGCAAGCCCCAGTGCAGAACTACCTTTGGGGCACTGCCCAAATCAAAATCTCTGCAAGTACAATCCCAGGACCAGATCGGTTGCTGGTGTCACTTAGCATAGCTCTTCCCCAGTCAGCTGATTTACACCTGTAGAAAACTTGGCCCCAAAGAGATATTTTCTCACCATTTAGGGCAAATGTAATCTTTCAGGTGTTCAAAGACACGGGGGAGTGTGCTCCTGTGGGAATGTGTGTAACTCTCTAGTTGTGGCCTCCTCAGATGCAATGTTCCTTGCAGGAGTTCTTGAGAAGAGCTGGCACTTATGCAGAGTAGAACAGCTTGACCAGAGGCCTCAGGGCAGACTGAAAAGCTGTCTCTCATCTCACTGAGTGCATGTATCTGGCACTCAGTCGGTGACAGAGTTAATCATATCAAAGAGGAAGTGGGAAGATGATGCAGAGGCTAGTGCTCCCATTTGACTGAGGAAATAGGGAAGCTTTGCCATTATGTATTCATCCCCTAGCCACTGTAGTGAGAGCAGGGCGAGAGGCTTACGCTGAATGGCTTCTGACAGAAGAGCTCTTTCATGTCCTGAAAAAACAAGTGGGTACAGAAAAACCACTCTGCAGAGCGGTGCCTTTGAGGGCCCTGAGGCAGGTTCTGACTAGTCCCGATATCAACAGCCTACTATCTCCTCCTCCCTCAGCCTCATGAAGCTATGGTGGCAAACCATCTTCTTGGCAGCTGCCACTGCAGGGGAGGAGTGTGGGACTGCGACTCCAAGCTGGGAGATGCAAGACGTATGTACATCCAAGGCATTTTGTATCAGCCAGCCATATTTTTGTGCTGTCAGTCAAGGAAAAGAAACTCAGTTTGAGTAAGGGTAGGAGTAGTGAAGAACCGAGTGATTAGGGGCAGGAGGTAGGAAAAAGTTAGTTGCACTGTAGAAAACACAGCTGGAATGCTGCATGCATTCCTAATCACTCATATCATGTAAAGATATTCTTGACAAGAAAAAGAGTCAAGAAGGTCTGTGATAAGATAAAAGGGGAATAGTGAATCTGCCTCATACAGGGCAGCTGAAAGGCTTAGTCATAGCCTGAAGGCTGAGAGAAGATATGATATCTTTTTACAAGTGCATCAGTGGAGAAAGCTTCTCAAGGAAGGAGAAGGGCTAAGAATCTGTAAATTGGCTGAGAATTTACCCCTAGCCAACAAAGCAGTAAGGTGCTGTGGGAATAATGCAAATAACATCTCTCCCTTGTCAGAAATGAGGGCCAATAAATATACAATGTGATGCCTGCTTTATGAGAGCTCTGGTCTTGAAATCAAAGCAGGCTGTGTAGCTTCCAGCTCATTGTTTCTTCTGAAAGAATCACTGCAAAAAGGTCAGAGGAAACAGATGCATGTTGTAGCATGCATTAGCATTTTCTATAAGAGATCAAATAACATGAAACTTCTCAAAAATCTCTGGATCCGGCACAGCTAATGACAGTGCAACCTTATACAGGCAACATGTACCTCTGATAATAACCACAAAAGTTTTGCCTGTATGGAGGGCATAGAATCAAGTCTGTCTCATTCTGTAGTTGGGGTAGAGAGATGTATTTCAATTGTTTAATTCTTTCGTTGGTTATGCAAGTGATTGCTGGTTGCAGAGATTAACATATCAAACCATCTGTGCCACAGTGCAGATTTACAAGTTGAATAGAAAACAGAGCGCACCAGAGCTTAGGAATCGCACAATACTCTTTCCCTGGTGTCTACTTTTGCAGCAAAAATTTGGATTGAGGAATTGTGCTCTGGTCTGGAGATGCTGAACTCATTCCAATATTTGACAACTTATGAAATATTATATCTCAGTAGATAAGATACATTTGTTTTCTTTTTAAATAATGTAAGGAGTATAATCGATGGAAGATGAGAAAGGACAGCAAGGTGGGCTTCAGCTGTTTACTAGTGGCCTCGGGGCCTTAGGTTTTAACTGAGTTGTTTTGTGCTATCACCTCTTTGAGCACTGAGGGTCAGGTGAAGTTTTACGGTAGTTCAGAATAATTCTATTGCAGTATGGCAGTTTACACCAGCTGAGCACAGGGCCCACAATGTTTCAGCGTTCAGGGCCGGCAGCTCAGGCTCACAAGTTAAGGAATTTCTATATAAGAATTCCATTAGCACCTGCTCGTCATACAAATCCTGCTAATGGCTCTCTATCAGCCTGTGTATTTCTGAAGAAGGCTGGACTATGCTGGCAGAATAGCATGTAGCTGTTGCATGTCCTCAGAGTGGCTCAAATCCTCTAGTCTTTACTCCTTGCAGTTCAAATAAGGACTGCATCTCAGTAAACTGGAGGATTTGAACTCATTGAACACATTTTATTTCCTTCAATTCACTCACTCTGATCATTACACCAGGATCTCAGACTAGGATTCATTGAACACCATACACAAAATTTTTAAAGTCCTTTCACTTTGCTGTGTGGCTAGTAAAACACATCACTGTTTTCCATATTTTAGTAAAAAAAAGAGATTCTACGCTTTACACCTTCTTCCTTTTATATATGTCCTCTTCATCACTTCAGGTTTCTTTCCTTACAGTGACGGATTTTCACTCAGATATCCCTTAGTATTCAGGACATTATAATTTCACTTATTTCCAGATGTAGAATCTCTTTTTCATTCTGTGCGTGACCTGGATGCTACATTTCCATTGTCCCCTTTATTCTCTCACTGTAATTGTCCTGACTCGTTCCAGTGTATTTGTCAGCCATATCCCAACACATGATTAGGTGATCACGCTCACTAAAAGGCTTTTCTTGTCAATCTCAGAAATTCTAATGAAATCCTACCATGTAGGGGAGGATTTAAAACAGTAGAGAGGAAAGGGTGTAGCTTTTTTTCTCATGTGTACTGCAGGTTCTGTGGGGAGACAGCTCTTCATCTGCAAGAAAAACACTAAAGATCCACTTTCATCTGACAAAAAGGTAAGTCATGGCTATGTTGCCACTGGTGGCCCTTATCTCAGGTGCTGGAGCTATAACCTACAATTATTTCCCTTTCTCTTCTTGCCATAGAAACACAGATGCACTTTTGCAGAAATGAGACTCAGTCATCACTGGAGGAGGAAGGAGATCTTTTCATAGGCTTTGTCTGGGTTGCCAGAAGTATGGCACAGTACTGGTAAGTAAAACCCAACTATCTTACCAACATTTTATTAGTGCAGTTCCTACAATGTCTTCCTGCAGAGGGAATAATATACTTCATACACTAATAGAGTTGGAGATATGAAGAGCTCAGCATTTATCATTTACAGTGTCACTTGACATTCTAAATACAGGAGGATATTGTGGTTATTGCAAGTAGTGGGGTGTTGGCTAAAGAATTTTAATGTTCTCTATCATAATGGAGAAAAAACAGTGAGTCACTTTTTTGTCACGCATGAAGAAAGTGGGGCACCTGATAGTTTCCACATTAGACTCAGCTTTTGGAAAAAAGATCCAGTGAAAAATGCTTATGTTTAAATATCCAGTCAAAAATCTTCTACTGTATATTCAGCTGCTATAACTTCTTCTAACAAGAATCTCTGATGCATGAGAATATGTCAAGAGACTTCGATCTTGCGCTTAAAAAGATAGCTGAAAAAAACTCCCTCAGAAAAAATCTGGAATGAATCTTAACTCTCAAACAAGTCAGTCTTTACATTTTTCAGTACAATGTTTGCAATAAATCAAACATTTTCATTTTAAAGCTGTAATCAGCTAAATAGTGAAAGGAATTCATTTATAAAAAAAGCCAAAGTAGAAAAAATTATCTGTCTCCTAGCTCTCAAGCTTAATATTGTCAATAAGTCAGATGTCCTTGTATGAATCCAGAAAAGCAGGAAAGAATATATTTCTAGTAGCATTCTGCACAGGAGATATTTTTTCGTGCTAATACCTGCAAGGTGACTACCTTCTGTAGAGTTTCATGTCTCATTTACCAAAGCCTTGGAAATAAATTAGGAAAAAGACGTTTTCTGCCACTCCATTTATTTGTATAATGATTTTTGTTGTCTTAGCATAATCCTTATATTTACCTATATATAAAATGCTTCAAGCTCTCTGTCAAGCTTTCTGTTTTTGCTGAAGTGAGGTCTAAGCACAGAACAAGGAACTGCAGGTCAGCAGATGTACACAGAGTAAGTTGGAGGAAAAAGATGGCAGGTTCAGTCTTATATGTACTGTGAATCCCTGACATTTGTCACAGGTCTTCAGATGACACATCTTGTGTGTCTCTATCAGTATCTTGTTATGGATCAACAGCAAGTTACACCTTCTGAGAATCTGCCTAGTGAACATTTAAGATCCCTCAACCGAAAAGAAAAGGATTTTCAGAGGGCATCAGGGACTTTGATACAACTTTTCATCGAGACTGATTGTGCTCTGTTTTTTGTTTTTTACAAAGGGCAGAAGCTATTGCAAATGCTGTTGGTGAGAAATTATGTTGTCCACCTCTATATTTTTAGTTAGTCAGTAAACCTATGTGATAATCAGATAGGAACACAGCTCTATTAAAAAAACAACAACAACAAAAACCCCAGAAATTTTGTTAGGGGAGGGCTGACTGAACACTGAGGGTTTGGAAACATTTTGAGTTTAGAAGAGAAACCAGAAATAATTTTGAAAACAGACCTCTGAAACTTATTCTCCCAAGTGTGGAGGAAATTTTGATGGGGATCTGACAGCCTCCACTCCTATCTATTTTAAATGCAAGTGTTCCAGACACAGGAGTTATTCTGGTTTTACAGCTATGTAAAATATGGCAGTTGCAGCCAGTGTTAAACCTGCAACCAATTTGCATTATGGTATCGTCTCTGATGTATATATATTGACATCTGCAGAGTACTTATAGAAATGAGAACATTCAAGAAATCGTGAAGCAGATGATGTGCAAAGTGATCAAAATGACTGAGCTGACATTAGATCCAAAATCAAGATATCTCTTCTTAACTGGTTCTATCCATCTTAAATTTATGTATTTTTATATTAGATATTTGAGTTATAAACTTCATTTTAGTACCAGGCTCCATTTATATAACCTCCTCTAGTTTAGAAGACTCTTGAATAGATATGCATGTTTAAAGAAAGTTCTGATTGTGTTAAACTTCAGTTTAAACAAATCTCAGAAATAAAGCCAAAGCCCCATCCCAAAAAATGAAAAAAAAAAAAAGAGAAAGAAAAGGATTTTTTTTAACAAAGAAGGATAAATATGATTCCTATGTGACAATGCCACATTTTTCTTTTTTTCTTATGAAATCTGCTAAGTCTAACTGTGAAAATGAATAGTTACAAGTACTGCCATTGTGCCCGTACGCAAACTAATGTAGGACTTAGATGATCTTGCGATTAGTTCATTTAAGCCAAGTGGAGGCAAGCAAAATGCAAACTTTTGACAATGGGAGTGGAGATCTGTTCAAGTCAGTCCTTATTTTCTAGAGAGCAAATGTTGTGTCTAAGAATAGAGAGGAATGGCTAAGGACACGTTTGACATTCTAAGATACTGCAGCATCTCTCTAGAATGATTAATGTTATTTGTTGGACAAATAACAAATTGAGTGAAAATACAGTAATGTTAATTTCATGAAGTAAAGCAATTTCAATTAGTTATTAGACCAAGGGTTGAAAGAATTACTCCATATAATAGGAATGCCTGTAGGTATATCTTAAATGTTGTAGGAGATTCCAAAATTAAATCTTCACCCTAAATCAGACAAATTAGAAACCTGAACTTTTGTTTCTGATATAGTATACAGATGGCTCCGGAGGGCAGAATTGGATCTCAGAGTATCTTATAATCCTCCTCTTCATCTTCCACTAATTAGTACTGGTTTTCAGCCAATTCTACCTTTCATAGTAACTGGCAAAGAGCCCATTGTAATTGAACAGCCCTGAATTTCATTAATAACACGGTCACCACTTTATTCACATGTCCCCTAGTTTCTCCACACCTATATTCTCCCTCTCGCCTGCCCATGGCTACCTTACCTCTTCAGACAAAATGAACAGAACATCAATAGCAAATTAATTAAGTTATTTACTTTTACTGCTATTTACATCAGATGTGAAAGGTCTTTAAATCTCATTAAGAAAACCATGCAATTTCATGGTATTCTGCTTGGATACCTTCAACAGGCTTAAAGAAATGCACAAACAACTATCAGTTTGATAACCGTAATGATTTCAATTCTACTGAAGCAAATACAGATCTGTGATTTTCTAACAAATACATTTATTCCATGATGAGCAATCTAATATGAACATTTGATTATAGGGCTCTCTCTATTCATTGTCAAGTGTTCAGTAGTACTATGATGAAATAAACTCCTTCCACTGGAGGTAAATGTTTTTTGTGCATCTTTGATCCTGATTCAAAATGTGATCTCTTCCTATTTGTGTTACTACTGTAGAAGGACTGGAATAAAGATTGGTGAATATTGCAGAAGAATATTTACAAAAAATGCATTCTTAGTAAAACAAATTTAAAAAAACCCCACAAAATCACTTTGACAATATTAGGAACCTTTTTAATAGATGCTCTAGAAACAGCTGTTTGCAAAATTTATTTAGAAAGCAGAGTTGAGTGTACCCATTCATGTAGGCTGTCCCATACCAATCGGTTAATGTGTAGCTCACATCACAACTTTAGAACTTGTTTGAATCCATTTCTTCTCAATGATGATGTGTGTTTGTATGCTTTACTTCATGTGATTCCAACAGGGCTAATCACAAATGGAAAGTTACACAAATGCTTAAGAGTTTTGCTAAGTCAGGGGCAAGACTCCAAATCTACACAGGCCAGAGCTATGGAAGATTCCTCATCCCTAGCTAAAAGTATACTGTAACACTTTGAACAACAGTACATTTATTGAATCAATATTTAGATAATCTCGACCAGTGTTTCTTCTCAAATATTGCAGAAGAAGGAAGTCAGTGTTCTGGTAGAATTGATACATCACTACAGATAGCTTAAAAATTATGTGAAAAGTCACACAGAACTGCAGGTATATCTCACCCCATTCTGATAGTGAGGAAACCATCCTTTAGCACAGAGATTATAGCCTTAATGACAAATGCCACAAAACATGCAATGGTATTCACAGAGGGCATATTTTTCTATGGCATCATGAAAGAATAATAATTAGTAATCAATAACCTCATGCCATACAGTTGGTAAAAAAAAGGTTCAAATAAACAAAATAGTGTTTGAAATAATCTTCTAAACCTAACAAACATATGACCTTGTATTACAAATATATCTGTCTGTTTGCCTTTCTACTACTGACCTCTTGTACTGAATAGTTATAGAACTGTAACCTGACCCAAAAATCTGTTGGCAGCATTCAGAAGAGTTTCAGTTTCACGGTACATGTGTAGTGCAAACTGAACAATGCAGATTAATACAAATCAATTATAGAATTTATGGACAATGAATATGTGCCAAAAAGGCGCTATAATCTATTTTACTTATTGGAAAGATAAGAGGTAATGAAAAAATACTGCCTTCATAATGTCTTTTGAAAATGGCTAATACATTAGCTCCTTTTTTTTTTTTTTTTTTTTTGGTTATTTAAGTAACATGCTTTTTTCTTTAATTCGGGAATCTAAAGAATGCCCACAGGCTGTGTATGAGCAAAAAGCCACATGTCTAGTGTGGGAATAGGTAGAAAATAAGGTCTTGCTTAGCTTAACAATGACTATTTTGTGTTTGAATATGACTTTTCCATAAGAATGGACTGAGTAGACTGAGGGAAACTTGGAATCTCTTATTTAGTCTGGCACAGGAACTGGGAAACACTCATAAGGCTAACTCAATGTAAGAACTTTACTATCTTCTACCTCAGCTTTACTCTCAGAGAATCTACGGTCGAGGTGGAATATCTCACACCTATGACCCTCAGTCCAGGGTTAAGTGGAGGCTTGGCAAAGGCTTTAGGGAGACCCATTTCCAGTTCAAGCACCTCCAGGGCCAGCCACACTGCATTGGCAGATCCTGGTCCCGTTGTAGGACCTTCCTACATCCATTCACTTTTGTACATCTAGAGGTCTTCACACCAGCACAGCTCTGAGTAGCGTGGATCACTGCTGTAGAGGCTGTGAAGTATCTGATATTACAGGGTACAAGCTTTGTGTCTGTCCTTCTCTGAACAAAGGCAAACTTTGCGAAGATTTCTCACAGCAAGCAGCACTGTTGAACTGCACTGCTGTTGGACAGATTAGAAATGCCGTGCGCAACAATGTCCCAGCCCCAGGAACCCCCTGAGACAACTGCAGCCACCAGCAGGGAGTGAGTAGAATAAGTTATACTCTCCACATACTCTCGAGTCTCCATAACTTGCTGCTCAGAGATGGCCTGAGTTAGGGGTGATGCCTTTGGCTACATCAGTACTTGTTAACAGTCATTGAGTCCACATGCCAGGTGACAGCAATTGTTCATAAAGCTGGGCTTACTCTCCCTCTAGAGCAGGACAGCAACTTCCAAGCTGCTTGTGGGCAAACACGTTCTCCATGTCAGTTCCTGCACTACACCCAGGCATTGCCTGGAGCAGTGCTAGTTTCCTAGCACTAGGCTGAATTGAAGCTAACAATTCATTCGTGTAGGCTGTCTTGTGCTGGTACTCAAACCTGAGCTCCTTCTCTGTTTGGTTTTCTACTGTCAACAAAGACGTAGTATTTAATAGCCGACAGATTTATCTTCCTGGTATTTGTCTAAATGCACTTTGAACACATGTAAATTTGTAGCTTTCAGAACTGATGGGAATTTTACAGTCAATTTCAGTGAGAAAAGGGTCAAACCAATACTGAGTGTCTTCAAATTCCACCGTTTGTCTTCTTGAAGTGTTAAAAAACTCAAGCTCTGTACTGCAGATTGTTTAGCAGGCCTTAAACTATATATGTGAGAGAAATGAACACAACCTGATAATACTGTATTAGATAATAACTCAGTACTCATATATATGTTAAACCCTATTTAAAAAACAAATAAGCACAACAGTTGCTATGGAAAGGCTATGTCAACTTGTATAGATTTTTACTAATTATAGAAGACATCAGCATGGTAATTTGTCACATGCCATCAGCAGATTGATATCTTATGGGAAAATGGTGACACTCATACAGCACATGATATTTTACAGGAAATTATATAAACATTAAGCAGATTGGCTTAGATTTTAAAGCATTTTGCTATATCATTTACCATGTTTTACACTAAATGAATAGTTATGTAATATTTAAAAGATGTCAGCTTCAATCTGAAATCTGTTAAATAATTACATAAATGTTACCTATTAATTATTTCAGTTAAGTAAAGCATACAAAATGCCATTTCATGAATTAGTACCATGCATTTATTCTATCTTATAGGTTTGCCCCCTCAACAACACGACTTAGTAAAAGCATCAGTTTTCTCAAATGTGTGACTGCCTTTGTTGTGACAGCTGCCACATTAGTGTAACAGTACAAGAATGAATTTAAACATGTGTTCAAATATTTGATCAGTCTCAGCCATATAAATAAGATATCATCTTTGTGCCTGAAGTTAAGCTGATGCCCAAATGCTTAGCTTGATATCAGCCTACAGACTGCCAATTCAGTTAAAATTATTTACATTAGAAAACACGAAGGTCTATTGTCTTCACAGTAGCTGAGGAAGGCGTGATCGAAGAAAACTCTTACAGGTAGTGATAGGTATCTAGAATAGTCTGGCTTCCACCAGTCCATAGCCATGAGAATTCCTCAACAAGAGGAATTTGCAATGTTGTCATAGATGGGTTTTTGTTCCTTTGACTTATCTGGTCATTTTTGGAACCGCATAAACTTTTACCTTCACTTAATAAAAGAAAAGAAGGAGGAGAATGATATCCATTTTGCATTCTTAAAAACGCCATAGTCTTGAAAGTATTAATCAAGTTGTAAAATGTTGGGAGTTATGCTTTGTTCAAAACATTACATCAAAAGATAGCAAGAACAAAATTATGCAGCAGAAGAAGTACTATGCCATGAGCTTTTGCTGCCCGTATTTTTTCAGCAGTCCTCCTTTTATGTCTCTCTTTAGTTTTCCTACTCTCCTAAAGGTCTAACAACACACTTGTTGCATAACCAGTCTTGGCAAATCAGGTCCAAATTAAGTTCATAAGATTTCCTAGTACCTTTTCCTTTCTTTCCTTTGACCAATCAACAATTACTAACTCTGTGAGTCTCTGGTGATGTTGCTGACTAATTTTAAATTTCAAATATTATAAAATGCAGATTTAGGCCATATATTTGACTATCTGTTAGTTTGGGGGCTAAGATTTTACCTAATATATGCAAGGTGTTGGATATATTGCAGCACAGTGTTGAGAAACTTGGAAAATAACAATGCTTTGGGGAAACAATTTAAAAATTGGCAGCTTCAGAAAAAAATAGACAATAATTTTGTGTGTAGATACAAACTCTGACCTAAAGACTTGGAAAATAATCCTGGATTTAATGGTCCATAAACATAGGGAGTCTCTAACTTAAAAATTTCAGTGGCTGTGAATCTATCTATGAAGCCGTGGAGCGAGCTGGCTGATAAAAGAGATTGGGGCGGGTGGGGGGTGTGTGTGTGTGGGGGGGGGGGGGGGGGGGTGGTGGTAGTTGAAGATTTTCGATATTTTTATGGAGCGCTATCCTTTTTTTTTAAAAAAAAAACAAACCAAAATGTATTTATAGCAACCTCCTATCCATCTTAACTATGACTAAGTCACATTTGGAAATTGTTGTACTGGATGTTTTTCAGAAGTTCATTAACATATATCTAATATATTTTCCTATAGAATAATCTATGGGATTTGGCAAGCAAATTATTTTTCTAAAATTCCACTTCATAACAGTGTGTGTCCTCTAATCACTGCAGAAGACATGCAAAAGCTTTTTTGAAGGTAGTCAGAGCTAAACTTAATCGTTCCCCCACGCTTCATCTACGGGGCAGGACACACACAGGGGCTGATCTGTGGGAGCATGTGTAAGGCAATTGGAAGATGGAACTGCTCTCCTAAAGAAGTATTACTTCTCTTATTTTACACACCCTCAGTTAAAGGTATCTTCTGTTTCCCCTTGCTTTAGAAGAATGTCCAGGAAAACTTAAGATCCTGAGGTACTTCATATGTGTAACACAGATACACTCATTAGACATAGCTGACCATTCACATTTCAGAGATTCCTGTTGCCTTATTTGGATTTTGTCTAGGGTTTCATTCAGAGTGTGCTGCTTTGTTTATCCTTCTCTTTTTGTCCCATTTCACTGACATGCCAAGATTCGTTGTTGATTAGATGAGGGAACACAGTTGGCGCAAACAGTTCCTTCCAGCAGGGTCATGCATTTACTAGTCTCTGAACCTGATCATTAATTGTCTTCCGTGGCGGAATACATCAAATACTTTCTTCTCCTTGTTATAATAGAGACTATATGCATTTTCTTAAAACCTTCAGGCACTATCTCAGTGAAATAGAAAGTGAAGGCAAGACACTGATGATATATATATATGTATATTACAATGATACAACCCAAAGATAAATTGGCAGTGTAATGCTGTCTTCACATTAGCCATTTTATCAGTACATTGACTAAGAAGCGGTAATAGCAGAAACAGAACGTGTTCAGAGAGGGATAATAAAGAGGGGGGAAAAACAAAGAAATTCCTTCATACCGCAGGCATGAAGACATCAGGTTTGTTTAGTATAAAGAGGGGCACCATTCTCCCTTCTTTCCCAGGAGGTAATGCCATAAGACTGCATTAAAAACCATAAAATTTGCTTAGGTGATTACAGGAGAGAGAGGCATTGGGGTTTTTTTAGGGTATATCTAAGTCATATTTACAAAGCTTTTCCACACCTGAAGTTTTTCACATGATCTTAAAACCCATCAAAGTTAAAAATAAGGAAGGAAACACCACAAGAATAATTTTAAAATCACAAGGGATAAAAAGCCTAGAGGAGTAATTGTATCTCTATAAGAAGACGAGGGGAAAAATAGACAACTGAGATCCAGCTTAACCTTTCTTATAATACATGAAGCAGACATAAAACCAAAAAAGGTTGTTCGAAATGCGCAAATAAAATTAATTTCACAGGAGATATCTTTAACTCACAGGACATATCTTTAATTTACAGGACACATGACCACTTCAAATCATTGTATGCAAGGGATTGATTAAGTTTATAGAAAAATTAGCTGTCTTTACAGAAAATGAACATCTATAGATACAATGTATTTTAAAATAAATAGAGATTTATTCAGTCAAAGAAGCAGGTGGTTATCTGTGAGGACAGCCTCGCAATATGAAGACTTAGGGTGAAACTTGGCCTACAAGTGAGCATATACATGGTAAATGCTGAAAAAATAATCTTATTTTAGTATTCAGATGTGTGGCTTTATCACACTGGCATACTGTATCTGCATTTATTCATTGTGTATGGTTTGAGAGGAGTGGATGCTCTGAGTACAATGATCACTAATGGAAAGCAGGGATATACCTGGGTCATGACTTGTTGAAAAGTTAAGGTCCTGAGTAAGAAACGTCAGATCCATACCGTATGAAGGTATCATTGCCTTCAAACGAAGAGTATAACCATGGTGCTTCAGTCAGGCCAATTAGCTGTGAAAAAAAATGCCCAGGCTAATTAACTCTGGCATAGTGCTGTTTGATCTGCACTGTGGGACTGCACTGCTCTGGAAGATTAGTTAGTCCAGATTAGTGTCGTGGATTAAGCAGGTGTAAGATATGCTTAATGTATATGATTCATCATTAGCTTTTCTTACTATCTGCTTGACAAGAACTTGTGTTTTTAGGGAATTTGTTTTACTGCTGTAAGTGTGTGTACTGTGGTACATCCAATCCTGAGGTTCCCTTTACAGATGAAAGGCTGATCCGCTGTACACCAGGATCTTGCCAAGTGTAGTATGACCAACCAGGCCAACTCTAGGCCAACTCTGAAACATCCCTGAAAGACAAAGAGGAAAATCAGTTTGATATTTACTTATGACTACAAAAATCTGAGAAATGTGTAAAGGGGTCTGAATCTTCATTGGCAATCTTTTAGGGAGCCAGTTAAATCTGAAAAAGGTTGAAATGTCCTGCTCTGGATTTCAGGCTTTCCCATTTGGAAGCTGAACTTCTTTCAAACTTTCAACACCCTTTCATTCTTGGAAAATATTGCTGTAGTAACAGGCCAGTGGCAGAAGTAATTCTTCAAAACAACCATTACACTACATAACATAGACAACAGTGCAATTTAGGATATGAATATTCTTCTTCTTCCTGTAGTGAATCTGTGGTGTAGATAATGGGTAGTTTTGTCACTGCCAGACAAATGGTTTCCCCCCTAGGAGATCTCTCTCTGCACTCAGAAATTCACTCTTTGAATTACGTTCTTCTTGTGGGGTCAACCCTAGTAAAACTGAAATGTCAAACACTAGCAAGGAGAGATGGTATTTTATCAGGCACTTACATCACAGTGAGTGAGTAAAACTGAATCAAGTATATTACTCAGTGAAGTGCAGATTGTTGGCAACTTGTTATTAAGAAAGGCTGAAAATGAATCGTAAATGTTAAATGGATCTTACAGCTACCCACAAGGTACTGTAAAGACAGCTATAGACCTGTAGGTAAGAGTGGGAAAAGGCCTATATGGGCATGCAGGTCAGCTTTCTGCCAGTGCAAAACTGTTCTCTAGGTTGCAAAGGCTAAAGAGGTAAAATTCCAATGGGAGATAATTTTTTACCTAGACCATGTGACAATAACAAAAGTATTGCATTTGTTAGCTCTCTCTAGGTTAATTGTATATCTCAGTGCAGTGATCTGGTTTTATTTGAGAAAAGTTCTAATGAGGCTACCATCAATGGAGCTCCACAGCAATGTTAAAGCAAAAGATGTTATTGCCTGGAAGTGAGAAAATATAAATGTTATGAAAATTACTTTTTTCAAGTAGAGAAAAGAAAGAGGTGTTCAGCACTGAGCCCATGCTCCTGCCACTTTCCTAGTAGGCTCCACAGTGCAGGCATATAGAGGCCACAACTTTGAGGTGACCTTACCATGCTTATTGTTCAGAACTGCCAGGGATTCCAGTTATCCTGTTTTCCTTGATAAATAAGCAGGAACTGGTCAGTCTTGGAGAACCTTTGCTATTGGTATCCATAATAAAAAAATCGTATTTGGGAAACAGGCCTTACCCCAAGGATGCTCAAAATGTTTATTAACAATATCTCTGACAAACATGCAATAGTTTCTGATACATTTCCAGGAGCTGGTGGGCTCTAAGTCTCAAGTTAAATCCAGCCATTTTAATGACATTTTAAAGAGCTATGGATGTGGTCTATCTGGAACTTCTGTAAAGCCTTCTACAAGGTCCCCGACAACATCCTTCGCTCTAAATTGGAGAGATATGGATTTGATGGGTGGATTGTTTGGTGGCTAAGGAATTGGTTGGATTGTTCACACCCAGAGGGATGGTCAACAGCTCACTGTCCAGATGAAGACTGGTGGCAAGTAATGCCCCTCAGGGGTCTGTACTGGGACCAGTGATGTTTAATATTTTCATCAATGCCATAGACAGTGGGATTGAGCGAACGCTTAGCAAGTTTGCAGATGACACCAATATGAGTGACTGGCACTTCTGAGAGATGGGATGCCATCCGGAGGGACCTGGACAAGCTTAAGAATTGGGCCCGTGTGAACCTCATAAGGCCAAGTGCAAGGTCCTGCACCTGGGTCGGGACAATCCTTGGTATCAATGCAGGCTGGAGGATGCCATCATCCCCCAATAAGGGTGGTGAAACAGAGGAACAGGTTGCCTAGAGAGATAGTAGAAAACATTCAAGGTTGGATAGAGCTCTCAGCAACCTGATTTGGTTAATGATGTCCCTGATCACTGCAGGGAGGTTGGACTAGATGACCTTTAAAGGTCCCTTCCAACCCAAAACATTCCATGTTTCTATGATTCTGTGATTTTAATCCAGCAACCTCCGAGATAAAGTCCAGGGAAACCAAGAGCATGGGTTAGAGCAAGAAGATGAGTCTTCCTTGGAAAGCAGGAATTCCTAGAAGAGCTTAGGCACCTCATCATGATCACTTTGTATACTTCTATGATAGGAAAGGTTAATGATAGCTTTTAATTTATGTAAAGGTGGCAGATCAGGTAGAACTGAGAAGGACAGAAGTTGTCTGAACAAACTCAAGTTATCCAGCGGTCAAGGATCAAACCTAAGCTAGTCAGCTTTGTTTATAATGAGTGGAGACAAGTAGGCACTTCTGAGGGGCAAACACAACATACTAAAATTGTATATATTGACTTATTGGAAGCTGCCAGGTACTAAGGAGGGAAGCGGAACTGTTATTGTACACATGGGTGCTAAAGCCAGTTGATTCTATCAAAAGGTCCTGAAGTGTATGCAGTCTATATATGTGATTTTTGTAAGACCAAAACCAACAGGCCATGAGCTGTTCTTCATGCTTCAGGGAGAATATTGAAATACAGCTCCAAAAAATGACAGAAGGTGTAAAGCAGCCCCCACGTGACACAGGAAGCAAGGTGAATGATTCAGCTTACCAAACGAGAAGGTAAATTTGATAAGGTTTGTGGCTGTATATGAAGAAGATAATTGAAAATTGTTTGGTGTAGAACTGCTAGATTCACTGACTAGGACTTTGCAGGTTCTGTCACTGGAAGTCAAAATCTAATCTCTTTTGAGGCATTCTCTCAGGGAAGCATGGAATAATTTGTTAGGACAGAAAATAGCACCACAATCTGAAGTATTAAACGAAGAATAATCCATTTAAAGATATTGTTTAGTCAGAGCTGGGAGAAGTCCTGTGATCTGTGTCAAAATCTAAGACAAACCTGTTCCTTCTAACCATTGAGACAATTGGGCAAGTCCCACACTTTTGTGTTCTTTTATAGGACCTGGAAGGAAGTGCATTCCCTTAGCAAGCTCCTATGTCTTCCACAGGCCTTTTTCAGGGCTTCAGGTAGATACTTCCATGAGGGAAGATGCATTTTTTTCCTGAGAACATAAGGCTAGGTAAGTATTTTCTACTTTGTTTCATTCCACCATCTTCAAGGCGAGTAGTGACAGAGGTAGGACTACTGTACTCTGAAGACTTGTGCAGTAGGAGGTAACACAACATTTAACATCCTCTGAGACAAATGCTCAGATGAAGATGCAGAGTGTGATCTATAAAAGGAATTTCCCTAGGTCAGACTGGCAGGGAGTTTGCTTTTGTCTCTAATTTGTTCTGCAGCCAGACATTCATTCATTAAGGTCACATGTTCTCCGTTACCATCTCTATCCTGTGATGGAGCTGCCACTTATACAGACTTCCTGCAGACAACCAAGTTCTTGTCGAAGTGTTATGTGAGATACCTCAGAATCACTGATTTCAAAGTCGACAGAGGAGTCAGGTCTCTCACTGTGCTTTAGATTTTTAATCCAGCGTAACTCTAGTGATAGAAAATATGACTGAGGCCACATCCAAAATGTATTTTGAAGTCTATCAAAAGTTTGTGGTACTGCAGCTTCACTCTTGGGTGAAATATAATGCTCTTGATAGAACTCAAACTATATAACCTGATTTTTTTTCTGTCCTTAAATTCTGGCTAAAACTTCAAGGCAGAAAAGCTCTGTTCTTAGAGCTTCTAGAAATGTTTTCTGGTATGGAACTTTTCTCATTCTGTAGCCTTGTACGTATATTTGATGGTATTATGGAATGATAGATATAGAAGGTACTAGCCTGCAATCCTTTAAAATTTGTAGCCATTGTAATAAATTTTAAGAGTAAACATATCAACAGGGGAGGGAATAAACACTGCTGGACTTGTCTCTTTGACACATTAGGGAATACAGAGCAAGAAATGCGAAGTAAAAGCCGGAGCCATTTAGAAGAAGATTAATTACCTTTGGATCAATATGTAACTCAATTTTAAATGCTTTACTCTCAATAGAATGTATTTTGCAATGTATTACCTCAATAAATACCATCAGTAGTATGAGTATGCAGCTTTGGGGGATTCATTCTCTTATCTGGAACAACTCGGTTTTTGATTCATGTATTGAATATTTTTACCGATTCCAATTTTAGGCATTTCATACTAGAATGAGAGATGAAAATACTGCCTCCGCTCTAGGCCATTGGAGAAAACACCAAGTATTGTCCCTTTTTTGGTAAAAATACAATTACTTAACAATGCAGTAATGAAATATTTCAAAGGTGGAAGATAATTAAGAAGGACAGACATTAAATGTTTTCTCAGAATTATGGCACAATATCGTTTACTACCATCACCCCAAACAGTGGTCTCAACCACTGCAAACCACGAACCGTTTAAAAAGAAATGCAGAAAAGAGACCAAACAACAAAAAGAAAAGGATCTGACTCAGTTTGTAGCTTAAACATTTATACTGAAAAACTTTTAATTATTTTCTCCAAGGTTCCAGCAAATAAACTTGAACATAATTTTGAGAAGTAACATTTTCCTTTGAGTTTGCTTTTATTCAGAGTCACTGCAAATTAGGTGAAAACATACAGAGCAGTTCAATGAAACTGACTGCATTTACAAATGAAAAAAAAGGTGATAATTAGTGAGCTTGCAGCATTGCAAAACATGAGACAAATAAATTGAATTCTGCCTTTTGGTGGTGTCAGTAATATGCCAGTAACACGACTATGTCCATAATAACTAAAGGAAGGAATAGTCAAAATATGAACATAAAAGGGGATGTATATGATGTAATTAAAATGTGTTATGTGGGTGGTGTGCAAGAAAGAACACTTACAAATCATGGGTTCATGAGTAATATGACATCTTAAAGCACTGAAAAAAACATCTAGCCTACATGGTAAGCACAACTTCGTACAAACATTTACGGATTTGTTAGATCAGAATAGCCAGTAAACAACTTTAATTGCACAGGAAGAATATGAGCTTTTAATAGAAGTGCTTGGGCACAGATAATGTGAAGTGTTTCATTTAGGAGAAACTTTGTATTACTATTGCTTTCCCAAAGTGACCCGAGCAGGAGTCTGTAAGGCCATTCTGTGCATCAAAATCCCTCTTTGAACCTGCTCAAAGAGAATTCTGCACCCAGACTACAATAATTCATCCATGTCCCTGCTGGACTAAGTGACAAAGAGATGCAGAGTGACTGACCATGTGAGGAATGTAGAGTATGGGTAACCTATGACAGTCAGGCTATGTAGATCCCAGGTAAAAATGATTCTGCTGGAAATAGCCACACTGACGATTAAAAAAAAAAAACCAAAAACCCAAAGGTGGTGGTTTTGTTGTATTACAATGGGAAGCCCGAGAAAGAATTAATGCACTCAACTTCTTGCCTTCTAACCTCATAAAATACAAAAGTTAAAGATAATATTTCAGAAAGCAATTTTGGATTTTATGTATCATCTTGTGCTCAAGTAGGCAATGATTTTAGAGAAAATCAAAACAGATTAAAAAAAACATTTATTGTCTCCATTGTACAAAACCATGCAAACAAATGAAGAAACAATGTTTCTTTTTTAAAAAAAATAAAATGCTATAATTCTGGTTTCAAAAGGAAAGTAATGTGATTTTTGAGGTCTTGTTTTGCTTTAGAAAAATTTGCACTACGAGAACACCCTTAGCTTCTCCCAACAAAAATGAATATCCAAACTTCGTGGCATCTTTCAAAGATGCTGCAATTCCAACTGCGAAGCAAATGTATGCATTCTGATGATATTTCCAGGCATTGTGGTGTTGCAGAGGGATGTCCTTATGTCTTATAAATCACAAGTTTCATCCCTGCTCTGTGCTGGAGGTTGACGGAAAGGTGACATTGTGCAACAAACGTTTTCTTCTAGAAGTACCCAGAGGTCTCTGCCAGAGTTAAAAATATGATTTTAGGTTTGACATTTTACAATTTATTTTCCTGTAAATACCTACTTTCTTAAAAGCCAAATAGTCCCTTTTTTTCTGATCAGCAATTCCTTAGAGATTCTAATTAAATCTAGTCCATTACAGCCCATTAGGTGGTGTTAAAAAGCAATTTAGTTTCCCTTCCCCAGTCCACGCCAACACACTTACACAATTACTTCCACAGTGCCTTAAAGATGAGATTTTCAAAAGCATCAGCATTGGCAAAATGCTGTTTTCAGTAAGTCAGTGGTCATCCCATTGACTTCAAATATACGAGAAGCAAAATAGCAAACGTCCGAGTATCTTTTAAAGACCGGAAGCTGTCTAAATGTTGGGATAGCATTGTTAAACATTACAGTATCAATGCTAAGCTAATTAGTTGCTGCTTTCAGTGGCTTCTAATGTCAATATAATTCAATCGCCTAAGAGCCTCTCCCCCATTCTGGTTCTGGGCAGTAATTGAGACATTTTTATTATAAGTGACACTGGCAATTAGATTTCAGAGACTACTTTATGAACCTCTTTTTTTTCTTTCTTTTTTTTTTTTTTTTTCCCCTCTAGAAATGCTACTTTTGAATAGAAAAACAAATTTTGGAACTTATGAGCCTGTCTATCAGGATGGAAAGGAAAGTAGAGGCAATCAGACAACTCCTGAAATCATTCTACATTTATTGAGTCACTAAACATCAGTCGGAAAGGAAAGCAAACAGCCAAGACTAGAGTCATCTGGCTGCAGAGTATAGAAATTTGGGTCCTAAACGCTCATCTGAGTGTCAGGGGTATTGTCCTTATGAAAGTCCTTTGGTGTTTTCCTCATTTTTGTTTTTCTTGTTATATATACCATGAGTTTAGCTCCATGGGTGGTAATCTCTATCACTACAGCAGCAGATATCCAAGTCTTGGAGTCTTTAGTTACCACCCCTTGTAGGCTGGTGTATTAATGCAAAATTTTGGTAGGTGACACTGATATGCTAATCAGTGAAATGCAGTGAAAGAAGAACCAACGCAGCACCTACAGCAGTACCTTGGCCCTGGAGTGGCATCCCGCAGCAGCCTGAAGGGCTGCAGGCAGCCACTGCCCAGCCCCAGGCAGGCACCAGCTCCCCACTCTAAGCCCCAGAGAGTCACATGAGCACTCACCTGAAAAGGACCTTGCTACCCGTTTGGTTATATGTGATTTACAAAGCTGAAAGAACAATCTTGTTAAGAGGAAAAGAAGGAAATAAAGACAAAATAGCTTCTCAATTATAGGTACAAGGTGTTAGGCAGTGTGCCAATTTCTCTCCATCTGTATTCTGCATCTGTTGACTTTTGCACATTTTGTTGTGTGTTTTCTACACTTTCCATTGATTACAGATTTAGATGCTGCAATTTCTACTGAGTGTGATACCAGAAAATTGTCAAAATATTTGCAGCCAAATGCAAACCCGCTCAAAATTCCACTGCCTTTAAACTTCAAAGCTTACAGCTGGAAAAAAAACCTCCAAAACCTAAAACCAAAACCCACAACTTAGATTCATAATTTTCTTCAGAAAAAAAAAAAAAAGGGCGCATTTTTCAGATGACGACTTTTAGATGGAAACTTTTTGACTGGTCAATACTGGGATTAGATTTCCCGAAACCAAGCATTTTAACCTTCATATATTAAAAACAAACAAACAAACAAAAATTCAGATTTTATTAATTCAATCAATTAAATTATTTCTTATTTTTTCCAACTTGGACGGCAGATAAACTGTTCTTTGGCAACAGAAAAACTAAACGAGAGGGAAATGCTTCTTCACCGGTAAAGACAGGCAGGACAAAAATAAACTGATGTGGTGCCTGGATTGCAGTGACAGTTAGAGCGCTCTAAGGACAAAACAAAGGAAAAGGTGAGGGAAAGACAGTAAGCTCAGACAATGCTAGATAGACCTTTGCTCCAACATTACCCTAAGTTTCAGAGAGAAATGAAAGACTTTATGTGAAGATCACACAGACATACACACACACAGAAAGGAATTACTTTTTTTCTGTTGAACATATCTTTCTGGTGAATATTCTGTTGGAATAGATGAGCCCTCAGCTTTCATTTTTTTGAGTAATTATGTAGATAGAGTAAAAGACAATGGAGGAAATGGCTGTAAGGTCATTTAAGTGTGGATACAGAAAGGTAGGATCTGGTTCACTTAATAAGTGAGCTCAACGGGAAAAATCCAGCATTTTTTTTTTCAGGTTTTATTTCTTCTTTCTTAATCTTTTAATGTTTTGTTGCTATTGTTTCCTGTCTATAAGACCAAGGCAAGGGCCTCAGTGAGCCTTGACATCCCTGTAGATCTTCCTGCTGGCTCCTAAACTGAATATGAGTACAATATTCCCAGGCTTAGCCAGCTCTGTTTTAGAATCCATTTGTAATCCACATTAGAGCAGTAAAGAGGAAACCTATACCATATTATTACAGGGATAATTGCTGTCTGGCTAATCTCATGTTTCATTGCTGCTGGGCCTCTTTTCTTATTAGCTGTGAATGTTTACAGTTTCAAGTGATTGTGTAAGTCCTTCTTGCCTCATCTAGCCCCTCTGCAGAACTGACAGTTGTCCTTGACTTTAAAGCACGATATATTCTGCTTCATTTACAATACATCCAAATCCAGCCTAAACAGACTTCCCATTTTTGGGGGCATGCCAGTGATTCTGAACAGTCAGATCCTGCCAGCTATTACTGTTGTCAATAGCTGACTTTTGGGAGGAAAGACATGGTACAAGGCTTTGAAGTAAGTTCATCAGCTATGCTCAAGTGACTGCTGCTAGCTATAAGGCTGTAGCTTGGATTTGTTGTACACACATACTTCTCTTTTCAGTACAAAGTCAAATAAAAAGATCTGAGAAATGTCTCTGTTCATCCACAAAAGCTGAAAACAAGGACTGACTTCTGTTGCTTACTGTATGTGGCTAACCTCAAAGCTACATATGGTCGTATCATTTCCAAGACCAGTCAAAAGGAAGTTAAAAAAAAAAAAAAAAAAAAAAAAAAGACATCTATTTATCCTAACAAAAAAAGAAAAAGCTCTAGTAGGTTTCATATTATAGAATCATAGAATCACAGAATCACAGAATCATCTGATTGGAAGAGACCTTTAAGATCATCGAGTCCAACCGTTCACCCTGCACTGCCAGGGTCCCTAAACCATGTCCCTCAGCACCACATCTACACGTCTCTTAAATACCTTCAGGGATGGGGCCTCCACCACCTCCCTGGGCAGCCTGTTCCAATGCTTGACAACCCTCTCTGTAAAGAAGTTCTTCGTGATATCTAACCTAGATCTCTCCTCTTGCAACTTAAGGCCATTTCTTCTTGTCGTGTCACTTCTCACACAGGAGGCCTTTAAGATTATCAAGTCCAACTGTTAACACAACACTACCAAGCCACCACTAAACCATGTCCCTCAACACCACACCTACACATCTAAACACCTCCAGGGATAGTGACTGCACCACCTTCTTGGGCAGCCTCTGTTCCAATGGTTTACAACCTTTTTTGGTGAAGAAATTATTCCTAAAGTCCAATCTAAACTTCCCCTGGCACAATCCTCTCATCCTATTGCTTATTACCTGGAAAAAGAGACCAAACCCCTCCTCGCTACAATCTCCTTTCAGGTAGTTGTAAAAAGTGATAAGGTCTGCCCTGACCCTCCTTTTCTCCAGTTCCTTCAGCCGCTCCTCATAAGTCTTGTGCTCTAACCCCATCACCAGCTTCATTGCCCTTCTCTGGACAAGCTCCAACACCTCAATGTCCTTCTTGTAGTGAGGGGCTCAAAACTGGACACAGGACTCAAGGTGTGGCCTCACCAGTGCAGAGTACAGAGAAACAATCACTTACCCTTCTGGCCACACTATTGCTGATACAAGCCAGGATGCTGTTGGCTGCCTTGGCCACCTGGGCACACTGCTGGCTCATGTTCAGCCGGCTGTCCACCAACACCCCCAGGTCCTGTTCTGCTGGGCAGCTTTCCAGCCACTCCTCCCAAAGCCTGTAGCATTGCAGGGGGTTGTTGTGAGACAAGTGCAGGACCCAGCACTTGGCCTTGTTGAACCTCACACAACTGGCCTTGGCTCATCAATCCAGTCTGTCTGTATCCCTCTGTAGAACTTTCCTACCCTCAGGTAGATCAACACTGCAGCCCAAGTTAGTGCCATCTGCAAACTTAATGAGGGTGCACACGCTTTTCAAAGACAGGGCACTACAGAACCTATTCCAGGATCAGCTTCCATGTTAGAAAGTGGTGTGGTCCCCGTATTCCGACCTTGTACCTGTCAGCCACCTGTACAGATATTGGGAAGTATCTCTCAGGCATCTGCAATGGCATAAGACACATATATCTAGGCACCTGAAACACTTCTTTAAATACATAAAGCAATTTTCTGCTGGATGTATCTACCAATCATTGTAAGTGAATGTTAAAATATCTTGGGGAATATGGAGCCAAATATAGTGGTTTAACATCCCACACAATTGCTCTAACTACTGTGTTATAAGAACAAAACTTCCCTTTCCTTTCCTTCCCTGCCCTGCCCTGCCCTCCCTGTCCTCCCCTCTCCTCCCCTCTCCTCTCTGTTCTCTCCTTCTCTCTTTTCTCCTACTAGACTTCTAGGATTGTAATTGACACATTCTTTTTACAAGGAATAAACGAGAAAAGAGTGCAATCTAACTCATTTTTCATTCAGATACCTTTGATATTTTTGGCTCGGCAGACATCCTCACTAGCTGCAAGCATGCCTGTATTGCAAGGTGCTGCATAAATACCCCTGACACATTTTCCATCTCCTTAATTGCATCTAAATGTTCACTACAGCACTAGTAACTCAAGACTGTGGAGTTTATATAGTTCAGGGAATGTGATAAACAATTTTGGTATCCCAGACTGTCCTTCCATCTACATGGAGCAGAGCAGAAATCTGTCTTTTTCACTTGGAGAGGGATTGTCTTTAAACTTGTGAATTTTGATGGTTTGCAATGCCTTGTTGTTTTTAAAATAAACAGGAACAAACACAGCAAATGCATTCCTGAGAGAAGCCATGTCTGTGAGTACTCTGACACCAAAACCCCAAACTTTGCTTCTAATCTTCCTTCTTGTATATATGAAATCCTTAATTTTAATTGCACTAAGCTTTTTCTCCATTTTCCTTTTACCTCGTTTGAGGAGCTAAGGGCTTGCTATTTTTGCATCTCTTTTACTTCCATCTTGTCGATGCTATCCTCCTCTAGCGGCAGTATTAATTCAGAGTCCTTTGACAGGATGTTCTCTGAAGATGTGGATGTCAGGTAGAGTTGAAGCATCACCATAGCATTATGCAAAAACGTCTATTGTCATATAAATCCCTATGCCACAGCAATTTTAGCTTCTCATTTAGTCACTTATACAAGATGTGCTATAATCATGGCGAAGGCATAACTTATTGTTGCGCTGATAGATTCCATACAATCAGTGCATTCTAAAATATGATGAAAATCAAGTTTTATTCTGGCAATTCAAAATTACATGACAATAGAGGCACCGCTCCCTTAAATCCTCCACAGATCTCTGTCCTTTCTTTTTCTGCTGGCTGAATCTACTTTTCCCAAAGGTTTTGAGATGCAGCCAAGTTTCATCGACAGTCCTTCTCAGGAGCTATTCTCCATTTGACTAACAGAGCATCAGCTGGCTCCCTGACCCTTGCACGCGGAATTCCCCCAATGGATCTAAAAGAATGAGTCACACAAAAACTCCAGCCCATCATAAAACAGTATTCCTTTTCCCCTTCTGAACAGAGATTACAGGCCACAGATGCCAAGCTGGGGAAGGTCTTCTCTGAGAAGCTATGTCTGCCTATTTGGCAAGTTTCATACTTTGCTGTGCTGGCACTACAGCAGCCACTGCTGGCTCTCTCACCCGGCTGCTGAGCCCCTGCCTGCTGGCCTCGCTCAGCCTGCCACCTGAGACTTCTCCTCTATCTTCCCAGGGCTGAATCTCCAAGATACCAGACCAAGACATCTCCTGTAACCTCTTACCTTGAAATAAGATTTTTATGCAAATCAAAAGTTAAGCATTTTCATAATATTCCTGGCCTCATTTCAGGGAAAGAATTGGCTTTTGTAGGATCCGTCCTTTTGCTTCAGGAAGACAGACAGTAGCCTCCTTACAGTTTTTCTGCACAATAACTCAGGGGTTTTTTGTGATGCTAAGTACCTCTTTCCTACTGACAAGTGGTAACATGGAAAATTTCACAGTGGTAGTACAAAGTGCTTTCAGTGAACATGCAGATGTGGTATGAGAAATAGAATCTACTGAAGACATAGATACCTGTTTGGAGATGCTATCTTTATAAAATAAACCAGACCTTCCTATAACAATTTATACTGGTAAATGGTAGCACACTGCAAAGGCCATGTACATCTCTATCTTATCAGAAAAACAATATTTTTTTTCCCAAATTGTACCAATCTTCCCCCCCCCCCCCCATTATAGATACCAAGCCCAAAGCAGAGATGGTACAGGATCAACACGGATGCAATCTGCTTTTACAAGGAACTCTGTCTACATGAATACACATTTCTTGTGAAACAACACAAAGAACAGATGCCAGGAAAGATTACTAAAGCAATGTGTGGATTCTTCAGCTCTTCTCCTTAACTCCCCCGAAGAGCTGAGAAACACTACAGCATTTTTTTCAGAGACTCTGCCCTGTTTTTCCATCGAAACTTTCGCTGCATTCAGATTAATTACATAATCCATTGTCTTCTGCTTAAAATAAAAATTTCTAGAGCAAAATTCTTATCATCATATCATATTATATCATATATCCTATCCTATCCTATCATATCACACTTTGCATATTAAACACATACAGGACAATCACTACAGCTTTTCCTACATCCTTTATTCTCACAAAAGTGATCTACAGAATTTTTTAAATGAAATTTTTACTATGCAGTTAGGATGAACAAATGGATTCAACATTTGACAGTGATGGTGAAGTTTGAGGTCGTTCTGATCTATCATGTAAACAAGTTCTAAAATCATGGCCCAGTTGCTGGTTTTCTGTACATAAACTTCACTTTTGAGATTAACAATTACATTGCAATAGCCATGGGATATCACAGCCACATAACAAGCAAGTGACTTCGTAATTTAGGTCAACCTATTGAAGGATTTGAAGATTAATTGAGGACAGTCAGAACATTGTCTTTGGGTGTTCCTTTTTTTTATACTGCAAGTTGAAATGTTGTGAAATCAATCATCCAGGAGAATCCCACATTGGAGTGTAATTTAAACTGACTAACAAATTCTTCAAAAGCCATGAATTCTTCTGTCATTCTAGTGCTACCTAATGATTTAAATGGGTGCTGCACCAAGAAAATTAAGGGCATAAATGAGAACAAGTATGCTAAGTCAAAACAAGTGAACCCGTAGTATTTGTGTTTATAGAATAGCCAAGACATGTCAGCAACATATACTTTTGTTTTAAAAGCCCTGTTCTATCACTCATTTTGAAATCACCTACGCATGGTATTTCACAGATAGTTCATGATGAATATTTGCAGGTGGAAATGAAATCCTGCATATCTGTGTGATCCAGCTCAAATCACAATTTCTTGCATCAGGAAGAAGATGCCTTACCAACTGCAGACTTTGTTCTCAAGGCAAAGGCTTATGTTTTAACCCCATTTATGAGGGAAAAAAAATAACCCAGTCCTAAACCAAACATATTTGCAAAGCCAATTAATTATAATTTACTCTAGTAAAGAAAAAAACCCAATAAGACTTGTTTTAAACCTGAAGATTAAGCATAAAATCTTCTAATCAGCTCCACATAATGCCACTTTGTCTCAAGTATTTAAATCTTTCATACTGGTGTTCCATTCCAAAATATATTACATTTTTTCAGGCTATTTTTTACTGGGAAAAAAAAAACCAACCTTACTAAAAAAAAACCCCACCTTTAATGTTTTAAATTTTACTGAGATCAAATGAAAATACAGAAGGAGACACCATATGTCCAAGAATCTTGAGTGACTTGGAAAAAAATGACATTTCTTTCAAGCTGAGTGACACATTGTAGGAGGTCGAATAACACGGTCAAACATTTAGAGTTTCGTTGGCTGAAAGAGAACCACATTATAAGAGAAAAAAAATTTCTTTCCCATAACTTTTAATTAACTCAGAACACTTCATCAAGCACTGTGACTTGACAGCATGAGTTGAAATTGGTAGAAACGTAGATGTTTTAAACTCTGTCTGAGTTTTTGTGGTTCAGGTGCACAGTTACCAGTTTACAACAAAAAAAATCAGTTTATTTAGCTTTCATTTATAGACATTTTAAAAATAGCAAGACAAAATTCCAGTGGTCTGTTGCTGTTCCTCTGATATGAATAAGGCAGGACCCAGAAGACTCCCTGAGAAACTGCATATATGCATGTTCCTGAGATATAGACACAGCACAAGGTCAACTCAAGCTGCCCTAACCCACCTTTGCGCAGTCCCAGTAGAGGTTATCAGTGGAAGCATGTGAGCCTGTTTGAGTGTGAAGCCCTCTGAGCCACCCTGGATTACCTAGGGTCTAGGCATCTCTGACTTCCCCTCCCCTTTATTTTTGACACATGACAATACCAGAGTCCTACAAACTGTAAGGATAGAACAACCATATACTGCTACTTCCCCAGAATACTCTTCTAGAAAGTTGGGCTTCAGAAACTTTCATAGAATCACAGAATCATCTGGTTGGAAGAGACCTATAAGATCATTGAGTCCAGCTGTTCACCCTGCACTGCCAGGGTCCCTAAACCAGGTCCCTCAGCACCACATCTACAGGTCTCTTAAATACCTTCAGGGATGGGGCCTCCACCACCTCCCTGGGCAGCCTGTTCCAATGCTTGACAACCCTCTCTGTAAAGAAGTTCTTCGTGATATCTAACCTAGATCTCTCCTCTTGCAACTTAAGGCCATTTCCTTTTGTCCTGTCACTTGTCACATGGGAGAAGAGACCAACCCCCACCTCTCTACAACCTCCTTTCAAAATCCAGAAGTGATATTTTTTTAAGCTAATGACCTTGGATTATTTCTACTTCCATGATTCTACTGTGATTTCTTGATCCCATGTAAGGATTACATTTGGATTTTGGAAAAAAATGCAGCTCTCAATTCTGTTCTGGAGATACAGTGCAAGAGCACACGGAAATTGCTCCAAGCTACTGTATGCCATTCACCCAAAGCCACTAATTCTCCCAAATATGAAACCATGGCCAGAGCAAGAACATCTAAGAAACTCAGAACACTTAATTTCTGACCTGGATTGCAAATCCCTGAGCAGACTGAGTAAGTTTTTGAATAATAAGATCTGGAACACAGAATATGCAAAAAAAATTTGATCTCACATAATCCTTGTGCTAACATTGTAGTGGTGTCAATAGTCGAACAAAGAATAAATCAGAATACTAGAGAAAGGACTGTAATGCTTTGCTATTTTCATTAGAGAAACACTCAAGATGCTGAATAATACTGACAATGACCTGGGATTCCATGCCAATAAAGGGAAAATATTTTCTTCCCACCAGTACCAGATGTCTATGTGTCCAAAAGTAGTCTGGTGCAATTTTCTAGAGAAGAAAAACATGCCCAGAAAAGCCCACTTTCAAAAATATCTTCACGTGTAACATAGTTTTTCTGTAATTCAGTTAAAGCAAAATCCTTACTGTACAGTGTGGTATGTGCTTATGATCACTCTTCAATATTTTAGTGAAAGTGCAGTGAGCCACTCTTTTCTGAAGATCCATTTACATGGAAAGCTAATATTATGTTTTGCTTTTGCTAAAAGACTAATTCTTTAATGATATATTGTCTCACACATGCTCATCAGTGAAACAGGAGGGGTTTGCTGATGTCTTTCCCTTCCTTGTAAAAGACAGAAAGAGTGGAAGTCATCTAACCAAATTCATGTCTACAATGTAGAGGTTTACGTCTGAGCTCTCTTCCTTTTGTAATCGCTGAAGAAAAATAAACACCTTCTGTGTATCATTCATCTCATCCTCAAGTCTAAAACAGATGAGGTACCACCTAAATGTATTTTTTCTCTCCACTGAGCCTAGCCTGATTAGATGTCTGTGTTGTAGAAATCTAGACAAATTGATTCCCACCTAAAATGCCTAAAAGAAGTGAATAATAGTGGAAAGTTCACCCAGCCAATTTGTTTTCAGTCTCATTTCAATGTATAAAGCTCCAATGTATAGAAGAAGCTGGACAAAAGCATGAGTTTAATGTCAGTCCACAGGAAACTGGTATCTTTCACCATCCAGTTTAAGAGTTCTGCACTGGGTTTTGCAGAGTAGCTGGTGATATCCTGGTACCCTACTTCTTCTTTAACATTGGTCAATTTGAACACCCGGCAGCTGAGACACACTGAGATACCCATTGCCACATACCTCTGTTGCATTATTGACCAGACCAGGCAGTGAACTTTTTTTGTCTCACTCTGCCAACTACAGCAATTCCACCGTTCTGCACTGTAATCTAGCAGTACAAACCGTAACAAGTATCAGTCTGCCTGTCGTACTGGACAATGTTAGGATAGTTTCCTCTGTGGGATTCTGCATTATACTGAAATCCATGGTAATGCTAAACACAGTGATGAACCTGAATAAAGCAAGTGGTGCTCCATGAATAAACCAGATCTCTATTATAAGATGCCTTAATTCGGTTAAAATGAAGATCATTGTATAGAAGGATGTGCAGTAATGTTCTTAGTGTTTTGGAAGAGTCTTCATTGCTGTGTTAACTATCAGTATACAGCTTATGTTAATTATTAATTCTAACAGATTTCTTGGGCTAGCTTGGCAAATACTAATTTGTTTCTTGATCACCAACTACCCTTTCTCCACAAACAGATTTTTAAGCCAAGTAATATTCTAACGTGTCTTTTGCATCTCTGAAGAAGCAATGCTTAGCCTGGTTAAACTTTTCTTTGTAAATCTTCGATCAAGGACTTGACTGGAAAAGGCAGATGGAAATTTATTAAAAATAATGACTAATATTTTATAACAAAGACCGAACACATTTATGCTAATAATTTTGTTTAGTACGAAAACATAGCAGCAAATTACATTGTAGTAGGCAAAACTATAAGGACTAGTCTAATGTTTTGTTTCAGCTACTCGGTCCTACAATTATTCACTAAATAGTATATCAATGCAAGGATTATGTTCTAATATTCTTTAAAAATCTTTAAAAATAGAGTCTAATTTTAGCATAAAGCCTGATAAATGGAGTTAGTAATAATTAAATTAAAGATTTGATTCTCTATCAGATGACTTTACATTTTAATAGAATAATCTTTAAATAAACATTTTTTCTTTTAGGTGAACTTTCAAACTGAGACAAAGAGACCTTTAGGACCTTGCAAATTGTTCCCAAATGTTTTCAGGCACCATACTGCACATTCTTTTGTTTACATTTTTTAAACTTCCTCTACCAAGAACTTAATTCCCTTTCTCTTTTTTCAAGAACTCCAAATCTAGTTACTTCATTCAGTCACAAAAATATTGTGTTCTGTCTTCACAAACTTTTACTCTAATAAACAAACAGAGTTTGTGGCCATGGTTTGTGAACACACATTAAAGAAACGTAGGATGGGTAAGATTCAGTGCTAAATATGCACATAAAGTTCTTCTCCATTTCTGCATATATTTCTCTGTTTGTTTGTTTATATTTTTCAATTCTCACTGCTAATTTTAAAATGTTTGAAGACTGATATTTTATATCTATATATTAGTAACAGAGTAAAGATGAGAGTAAGTTCAACTTCCCTTACTGTAATTCAACTTGTGTGTTAAACAAAGATTTTCAACTATGTTGATGTAAAATATTTTTTTTAGAGTGCCTTCATAAAATATTATGCTGATTATTTTGTAAAATCTTCTGTTTGAATTTGATGTGCTTCCTTCCTCTTTTTCCTCTTCCTATGTCAGAACACAGCTCTTCTGAAGATTTGGCCCCTGTTATGGGTACTGGTGTCTTTTAAAAGTATGCCTTAAGGCACAGCTGGGCCATTGCTAATTAGTCCTGCATATAATTACATGGTATTAAACACTCTAGGGGATTTTAAGTAATGCCCAAAAAATAACAAACAAGATCAGCTCTGTAATTTGTAGTCAAAAAGAAGCTTGACTTAGCAGAATTAACTAGAAATATATAAATAATTGGTGTTTAACTTTTCTGCCTCAGTGTCAGGGAACTTGATTTTGGTCAAAGCTTTAATTTGCTGGTTGTCTAGTACACATGAAGTTTTAGTAACTTCCTTAAGCTTGGGACATAAAGCACCAGGATCCTATTCTGTAGAATGCATCAGTTCAGGTAATACCTGTCACTCATGAAGTCTAATAAATCTCACATG
The DNA here is from genome assembly GCA_009769605.1 of Bucorvus abyssinicus. Classification (NCBI taxonomy): domain Eukaryota; kingdom Metazoa; phylum Chordata; class Aves; order Bucerotiformes; family Bucorvidae; genus Bucorvus; species Bucorvus abyssinicus. Next base: position 40,333,534 of record CM020025.1, read on the forward strand.
GAACAGGTGGAGGAGAAAAAGGGAGATTATATTTAAATAAAGAAAGCCTGACTAAATCAGTATCTTCACTTAGCAGGAAGCAAGGGCACATTTTAATTCCCTGGAAAGTTTCTTTTAAAAAATAACATGCTATCGAAAATGGGTTCAGTGCTAAATATTGTGAGACTGTCTGACATCCTTGGAATAATAAATTAGTTGCATATTCTGTCTCCTGCCCTCACTTCCCCTCTGCCCCATAGATACTCCCCTTTGACTGACTGTCATTTTGGCTGCTGACAAGGGGTATTAACTGTGGAGTCTGCTGATTGCATATTGTTTGCAGAGTAAAATCTACCCTTATTTTCAGCACAGGTGAATAGTGAAATGGGTGTGTATAGCAGGTCTTAAGGATCTAAGGAAGATTCTGCTCCATGTTTTCAATTTTAAGCAAAAAATACTACCATAAGAATCACACTGCTTGTAGCTTTTTCTGTAACTTTTAGTGATTCTGCTTTTTAACACCTTTATCAGCTGTGGCTGTCAGACGCTTTTATTTCACTAGAATCATTACAGCTCTATACACCAATAGTGCTTTTATCTCCTATAAATGTAGTATTTCTACAATACACATGAAATTCCAAAAAGAAATCTAAACCGCCTATTGGCAATTTAACAATACTGAAAGTGTGCATTTGTTAATAGACATTTTTATGAACAGACATTTTGCAATCTAGGACTCAATGGAAGCTTGGTCGCAAACCCTCAAGATGAAAAAACACAGAATTGCAGCTGCTGCCAGAGCAGAGTAGAAACAAAATTGTCAGTAATTTGGACTCCTGACCCTGCTGTTAGCTTCCCTTTTGTCTTAGAAAAGACAAAGCATGGAACTAAATGCTCTTCTAGTTTACATTCTTAGATCAGTCTTGCTTGTTGACACACTGGAAGCCCAGATTCGACTCACAAAATTCAAACTTGAGCTATGGATCAGGATGAATCATTGCAAAAAGGGATTCACAGGAAGCAGGAGAGTGATTTCAAAGGACGATTTCCTCTATCTTGTTATCCAACAGAACATGACTTGATGTAGAGTCCTCTCTTCCCATTAATACCAGGGTGGCAGTTCCTCCTTCACTTTGTAAATTGGGAGCTATTAGGAAAAAAAAAAAAAATTTAAAAAAAAAGTTAGGACAGCCAAATGCTGATGCAGCCTGTGCACAGGAGAAAACGTATTCTGCACAAATGAATCTGTATAGATTTTAAATGTCTTCATGGGCAAATAATTCAACATAACAGCCCAGTGTACTTCTGTGACAAAAACAAGCTAATCCAACCTTTGGATCTTTAAAAATTAAGTAAGTGCAAAGAGGTGACTTGACTTACATATGAAATGGCTTACATATAAATTTGATGGAATACTGTGTACAGTTCTGGTATGCTTGTTTTAAAGGGAATTTTGCACAAGTTGCAGCATGACAGATTTTGGACTGTTCTGAATTGAGCTATTCAGAAGTGCATGATAAGAAGTTTTAATATTTGCTTGTCTTTGAAGTTGAAAACACACAGAAAACAATTGTTTTATACAACCAAACCTTCTGTTGCTAGGGCTTTTGTACAGAAATCTGGGTAGTAAATACTCCTCATTATTATTCTGAAAGCCTGAGACAATCTAGGAAATAGTTGACATACATAAGAATGACAAGAGCTCTGGTGATACAAAGATGACTAAAGTTTGTGGAGAAGGGTGCTTGTGATTATGACATTACATAGTTCTAATACGTGGAATAAGTTCAATAAGCTAGTAAGCGTCAGATGCAGCTCAGCAACATGGGCCAGGAGAACATAAGTTACTATCTTAAATTTGTAATATCCTAGGAGCAGAATGATTTGAGAACTAGACAAAAATCCCTAGAGTGGCTATCTAAAAGAACTGAATCTGCTTTAGTTCATCATAAAGCTGTAGTGATATGTTTAAGTGCCAAAATATTCTTGTGGACTGAAAATACGACAATGGGCAACAATAAAATAAGTATGAATGGCTAGAATCCAAAGCCAGACAAGTTCAGATTCAAATTAAGCATAAATTTACACCCTTAGTAATCAATTACTGGAACAGAAAATCAAAAGAGAGTAATAGATACTTTGCCCTTTCTTGTAGTCAAATCACATGACCGTGCCATTCGGGAAGGCAGACTTTGACTAAGATAAACTTTAGCATAAAACTAACTTCTTATGGCAATAGCAGAATGAAGGAGAAATAGGAGGGAATACAGTTGAGAAGATGGAATTATTCAATCTGGGTTCAAACTATATGAGCTTTAATTAAAATAGGGCGTAAAAGGCAAATCCTTTGTCAAAAAAAGAAAGAAAAGAAAGAACAGATTTCAGGGGCAAAAATTACAACACCCGTATGAGGAGATCTTTCTAATATTTTTCCCCAAATAAGTATTATTTTACAGAAGAGCATAAGGAAATGTATTTGCCTTCATGCTATTACCCTCAGTTCTGATTTACCTTGTTTCCTTAGAAAAGTAAAAACCAAACTACGTATTTCTTCAAAACTGCAGTTTGGTCAAGGCAGAATTTTTGACAGAATATACTCTGCCCAACTTCCTCCAATGAAAATCTTAATATTGTACCCAGTACAGTGCTGACTGAACCACAAAAACATCATAAAAGGGGGAAAAAACAAGAGGGACCATTGCTAGTAGTACAAGTCAAAAAGGATAGGCTAGATCACTATTCGTATTTAGGTGATTTTACATGATTTGGAGTGCCTTGATTTTGCATCTGTTTGCTGAATTAGACTGGTACGTAAAGTGTCTGAGTTTTGCATAAATTCAGAGTTCTAAAATCATTTAATATTTTAAGGATTTGTGACTTCTGATCAGTCTTTTCCTGCAAATACATTAAGGTCTCTGACCTTCTGCTTCTGCATGTTAATGCTCTGTTAATTAAGAAACTATTGCTCTTTATGCAGAGATTCTTTTCGATTCCATTCATTTGAATCAAATTACATTTTTAATAGCATTAACTTGAAGGTCAATACTTTTTCTTTGGTGTAAACTTTTAAATCCTTGATAATAGGATGTCTGTTCGCAGAGCAGAGAGAGGCAGCAAAAAATACTGTTTGCAAATAATTCCATTTCCATTCCAAAATGTGTTGGCTTCATCAGCTGCATAATTTAGCTTTTTTTTTTTTTTCCCCCTTACAATGATGTCCTGTAGAACCTGCTGAAATCTCTTAGTACCATGTGCCTGCAGGTGACTCAGGGTAAGGCTTTGTGTGAAAAGAAGTGTCAAACATCATACCTGCTTGTGAGAAGTTAAACATTACCACAGTTTAAAGAGCACATCCTAGAAGATAATCCTGCTTGCTTTCATGACTTGTTGGCATTCCTTTCCGTGGTCTTCCTTTATCACCTTATAAAGCCTCTGAGCTTTCCACAGAGGTGGATGGTTTATTTTTCTTTAATTTTAAGTTGTCTCATGAACAACTAGTTTCTGAGTTGTGAATCTGTAGTCTCCAGTAATTGAGGGTTATTTATTCAGATAAAAAAGTCCAGCCAGGGTCATTTGAAAGGCAGTGCATTTGAGCAGCTTTTCTATTTTTGCATTGTTATTCCAAGAACTGTGTACTGTCGTTCCTGTTCAAAGATGCTCTTTTCATTTTGAGCCATGCAAGCCATTACTACTGCATCTTAAAGGTTCACGTTCTCTAAACAGAAAAATACGGTGATCGGTTCACAAATAATGCCTCTTTTGATTATTGCTGTAGAAACAAAACCGTAAAAACCTTTATGTGTGCGTACCTGTAGACACAGGTATGTGTGTATACTTTTAAAGGGAAAGGACTCCCTGTCATCTCCTATGTAGAACTGACAATTCTGAGATTTCTGTGAAGAATCCACCAGAAAAGGATGAAAAACATCCTGCTGAGGAGAGAAAAGATGAAGAACACACGTGCATATTTCAGAAGGAAAGTAGAATTTCATAGAGTTGTGTAACCTTTTATGGTGAAAAATATTTTTGCTAGTATAAGCTAATATCCAGGCCAGTAAACATGGTTCTGACTGTGCAACTGGTATTTGGTATTGGGTTGGGGAGAGGAAGGAGAGTGTCACTGGAAGTGAAGAGAAATGTCACTTTAACAAAAATGTTGATGCTAATCCCCCGCTGTGTGAAGACACGACTCTTAGCACAAGTACCAGCGGTCACACTTTAGAAAGGGAGCTCACCATTTCGGCTGACTGTAATGCTGCCCCTGTTTTTACCAGGTTGAGGAATAAACAGGCAGAATCTGCAGAGTCAAACATAGGAACTAATATTTTCACAACACACATTTTTATATCCAGACAACTCTTCTACATTGACATGGCAAGACAGAGCTTGTTTACTGGGGGAGTTTGTCTAAGCATAGGACAAGCTGTCAGAATAAAAAGGCATCTGTGAAATGAGGCCTGACAAAAGGTTTTATGATTACCTGGAGAGCATCAGTGATTCTGAAGATCTTATCTGGAGAAGGAATGCCTGAAGATGGGGAGAACGGAACTGAAGAAGAAGCAGCTCGGATAATCCAAGAGAAAGTCCTGACCCTTTCCAGAAAGACTACATTTAGGTGCAGAAATGAACGATGTAGGATAATGAGGAAGGCACAGGAAAGCAAAAAAAACCCAAACAAACCACAAAACCCTACAAATTTGAGAAAAGGGTGGTGACTGAGTGGTAAGAACAAAGATTCTGTTCTGCAGTCAGAGCCTAAAGGTGAGGCAGGAGTAAGGGATCACCCTGTAGGTCAGGGTCCTGCCAGTAGTATAAAACATGGAAAGGAAATTGTAATAGCAACGTTCAGAACCAACAGAAATAGAGAGTAAGCTTTTGATTGACTATGTGTTTAGAAATGTTTGAAATGGTATAGGGTTGGTAGGTGACAGCTGGTGGACAGAAACATTTCAGGGATATATTTACATGGTAAATTGGAGGAAATATACAGAATAGAAGACAAAGGGACAATGCAGCAGAGAAGTGTATGAGAGAGCTATTACACGTATCTGAAGAAAATGCCAAGACATGGGCTGCTTTGTCTTGGTGATATTGGCCACAGTGCTTCATTATTGCTGTTAATACCTAACTTCAGGCAGCCAAGTTTGAGAGTTTTGGTCTCAGTGTTTACAATCATAAGTCAGGCATAAAATCCAGAAAGCTTTGAAAGTGATTCCAATAAGGTCAGGATCCTCCCCAATAAGCAAAATTTGTAATTACTTCTAACACTGAGCAGAGCATACTTAAGAGTGCACACTACTTCCCCTGTAAGGCTAAAGTTAGAGAAAAGGAGCTAGGCTAGGTGGATTTATGGATCAGAGGTAACACAGATCCTCACAGTCTCTTCTGTTCAAGGTGTTAGGAAGAAGGAAACCCATTGCATATAAAGCCAAAAGTCTGTTGTTAGTATATGTGAAATCTAATTCAATAATCATTATTAATCTAGATCTAGTTGTTACAGAAAAAGATATAATAATGCATAATAAGAATACTTCTATACAGAAAAGAATCTCAATAATAGTAATAATGCTGTTAAAATTGAAATATACATATTTAGTTTCTCCCTTCCGTGACATACTCATCCTTCTGCTGTTCCACTGAGCTGCAAAGTTGGTAGCTCCACAGTGCTGGAGAGGGCATTATGACAAGATGTCAATCGCTGATGTCTTTCATCAGGAGACATACAGTGTTGATAGTTTCTTCTTTCCTCTCACTCTAGGATTCTTTTAGAGTAATTTTTATACATTTGGCATCATGCCTTTAAACCTGTGTTCTTTATTGATTTGCAGCCGTGTTGCATCCAAATTTAATACGTGTGGTAACTTTTATGTTTTGCATACTATTGTTTTGTTTTCTTTTTTACCTGTAAAAACATTTTTGTCCAGGTCAAGGTGCATCTTTTTCAACTGATGGTGAGTTGTTCATAACTGTGGGGTCTCTTGTGTCAAGCCTGTTTCCCATCTCTTACCATCCCATGCCTGCACTCCTCTGTGCCACTCCTCTTGTGGCCTCACTTCTCCAAGCTTCTGCTCTTGTACCAATGCTTCTGCTATCTCCACACTACTTCATTATGTTAGAGGTGATACCATACAAACATAAACTGAACTAAAACAAATTCAACTTAGACACCTAGTCCATTAGAAAAAATTCTGTTAGAGTTAAACCAAGTAAAACAAAGCTGCAGGCAGGTCAAGAAAAGTTCAGGCAGAGTAGATTTGACAGCCTTTGTTCTGAGTCCTTGCAAACTCAGCATAGAGCTTATAGCCAGTTACCAGTAATGGTAATGTCATATTACAGGTTGACACAGTTACAAAGGAAGTTAAAAGGAAGGAAAGCTGAATTTGTTCCCATTAGAGTTTCTTCAGTTTTTTCTACTTCTGGAATCTAGAGCGTTTCCAGTTGCAACACTGAGAAAGCAGAAGTATTTACTTAACTGAAGCTTACTTCTGTACTTATTTGGTTTATAGTATTATATTAGAAAACAACCTCTGAGATTTTTTTGTCCAAGATCAATAAAGAGTGCAAACTCTTCTCATCACCCTTATCTATGTCTCTCCTTATCAGAAACACTTTTTTCATTCTTCGATCTCTTTTTTGCCTTTTTTCCATACAAGTGTGTCTCATTTCCAAAAAACACCCCAGGTAACATCAGAAAATAACATTTCCTATCAATTAGATATGAGCATCTTTTATTGTGAGATTGCTTCTTTTTACTATGTTAGGAGCCAGCAAAATCTATGTCTTTTTTTGCTTCTCTTACTAAAGATCTGGTATTTTCACAGCTCTGATTTATTTTGGTTTGAACCGCCACCATCAGGTGAGGGCACCAACCACTTCTGTATTTGATGTCTGCAAATTCTTTAGATTCTATGCTGAAATAAAGATTTCACCATATGGGTTGGAGAATGTAAAGTAACAATCTATTTTCTGTTTTATCCTAATGCACAATCTTGCCGTAAACAGATGTTGTTCACTATTTTCTCTCTGGAGTCTATGACCTTTGTTCTAATCGTTTCCTGCAACTCTTTCTGGATTTTAAAACCTTTGAAGCTGCTGCCTCACTGACTCAGAGCTTCAAGCAATACAAAATGCTGCTACTGTAACACAGCATTAATGTTCGTGGTGGAGCTGATGATAAAACAGATCATTTTTATCCCAACAAGAAGTTTCAGATAGAAAATCTGATCACCTTCTCTCTACCCCTCATAATTTTTTATTTTTATTGGTTGGCTTGTTGGTTGCTTGGCTGGTTGGTTGGGTGTGGCAGTTTGAAGGAAAAAAACCTGCTCGAAGGCTTTTGTTTTAAACTGACCAATTGAATTATTCCCTTCCATGTTACGATCGCCCATCTCATTGGATGAGAAAGTTTCTCGCGAGGGTACTGCGCCTTTAAGAAGCTGTGGGCTCGGGGACTTCCTGGGCTGCTTTCTGGGCTTTGGGGGCATTTGCGGCTTTCCCGGCTTTCGGGACTTCCTGGGCTGCTTTCCGGGCTTTCGGGGCTTTCTCGGCTTTTCGCGTCTTTCTGCTCTCCGGACACTCCCGGCTCCGCGCTGCGAGAGGCACTGCAGGACCTCGGCTTCGCTCCGGGAAAGAGGCTTTGCGCCGGGGCAGCCCCCGCCACGCCGCCTGGGACAGACTGCTCGCCTGGAGGCTGCTTTTCTTCTGCCGTAACACCGTATCGTCTCTGCCTGCCAGCGCCGCCGCTTTTAACTGCACAACGAGAGCTGGTAGGAACAGTGATTTGCACATCGGAGCCCCGCGTTCATAACAGCCGCGGTTTCCTTTGTTCACTCCACGAAAGCGCACACATGGCCGGTGCCATTTTCCGGACTGCACGTGGTACCGTCCCCCTTTCTCTCTTTTCTCGCATTTAACCCTCGCCTTTCCATCCTGTATAAACCCTTACATTTTGCATTGGTTTTTCCCTGCATATTATATATATTTTGTTCTAGTTTTAATAAAGTTTGTTTCAGTTTTCCAAACGTTCAGAGGTCTCACAAAATCTTTCTTTCCCTTTTCGTATCTCTGCTTTTGAACCCTTTTCTCTCTCGGAGGAGAGGGGTTCAGGGATAGGAAAGGACTCGTCCCCGTGCTCGGCTTGCCTCAGCCGACCGGCGACATTGGGGATTTTTAGACAAGGGATTTTTTACATCAATATTTCCACTGAGTATGTTTAGAAGTGGTATTCTCCTAAGGTGAATGATGATTTGAAGACTATCTTCTTCACCGGTGCCCTGGGTTCAGCTAGAATAGGGTTAATTTCCACAGCCAGGATATCTGGACCAAATCAGCTAATGGGATATTCGATACCATGCTGACATCATGCCCAGTATATATAAGGGGAAGCTAGCCAGAAAGGATGTGGTTTCAAGGAGTAGAAGGGCAAGGTGTGTCTCAGCATGGCATGTCATAGCATGGCAGTGGTAAGCAGTGTGTTGTATATTACTCTCTGTGTTGTTCAAGTAAACTTTTAATCTTAACCCATGTAGCTTTACTCTTACCTTTTTTCCTCCTCCCACCATTCCCCTCCCAGGAGGTAGAGCAGTGAGTGTGCTGCTGTGTGGTGCTTACTTGCCAGCTGGGTTCAAACCATAACTGGAAAATCTTCACAGTAAAATTTCTACCACATCCAGTTTCTGTGAGAAGCTGCTAGAAGCATGTTTAGGTGACCCCAAATATGTACTTTAAGTTTTTTAATTTGTGTTGGCTATGTTTAAACTTCCCAAAACCATAGAGTAGTGCACCTTGGAAGCAGGAAACATTTAATAACTTTTAACACAAAACTTTGAAATTCACTGTAGAAAGATAGAGCCTTCTTCTACTTGATGTGTCTACAGCTAGTGTAAATTCAAGTGGTAAAGTATGGGTAATTTTGGTGAGGTGGAAAAATCAGAGCTTGTGGTTTTCCGAAAAGTCTGAAAATTCTGAATATTCTGTGTTTAGAGGCCAAGAACACAAAGCGCTTTTTTATAGTTCAGGGGAGATGTTGCCATATTTTTATCAACACTAAAAAAATCCATCTTGTCTGAGAAATAAATGTTATGTGGATTTGCATCCTTTCTAAAAACTAATATTTGGTGTATTCTTACCACAATAACAATTGAAATAAGCATTTTGATTTGCAAAATGTAATAGTACAACACATTTTTGTCTATAGTTTAAAATAACCTATTACTTAACAAAGACTATATGGTAAGATATTCAGCCTGCAAACATGTAATTGCAAAAAAGTTTAAGCCTTAATTTGTTCTTCGGTAAAAAATTCTTCTTCGAGCCCAGTGCTTTTTGGCTGAATTTTGTTTTGGAATGAAAAAAACAGTAATGTAGACTACTTTAGCAAGAGGATTTCCTAATGCATAGACCACCCAAAAGGTTTCAAAATCCCTGAATAATTAACCGCTATTTACAAGAAGTAGCTCTACATGGAGTAGATTCTCTAAAGGAGGTTTAGTCAGCCTTAATGAAAGCATGGACCTTCAAGGGTGACTGCAATTCAAGTAGAACACTGAAGCAAGGACAGAAAAGAAAACAGCAGACCAAAGTTGATTGCCAACCCTTACTGAATCTTGCAGGAGAGAGTCCACATTGTTCTGCCCATGCCAGCGTCTCTCCTGTTGTAAGTACCTAATCAAAATACTTATAACTGTATTCCTCTGTGGGAAAAAATGGTTTCGTTATAACTGGTGGTAGACCTCAAAATACTATATGAATGTTAATTGGTCTTTAGTTCAACATTTCTTCCCAGCTAATTAAGTGGTCTATGAGTCTACTCAATTTCCAAACTAAAGTTTTAACTCCACTACTCAGGCCATGTTGATTTGGTTGTTCAATATGACACTCCTCAAGATTATACTTAGCAAGAAATACATGTATTGTAAGCAAATCCGTAATGTGTGTCTGTGTCTGCTCGTTTCCCCTATATAACGCAAATAACCTGTTCTTTGTGCTCAAGGCATTCTGACTGTTTCAAATTCCTGACAGTGTAATTTACTTTGGCTGATCTTTGTAATGCTCAGTTGGTTCACGCTACTTGGTAAAATGTCTGTGCAAGGTACTGAAGAATTGCACCCACATCAGCAACTTGTGGTTGACTGATTTATGAGAAATATGACAACCCTGAGTTTGGCTTCTCATTTACATTCTCTTATGAAGTAGGCAATAAACTAGAAGCTAAATGAAATCAAACCTCTTGTCCATTTTTCTATTATCTTTAAGAAGTTTTGAAAAAACACATCAATGAGTGATTTACTTGATTAATTTGTCAGATAAATAGAAGAGACTGCTAGTTAGCTACATAATGTGTTGGTAAAGGTAGGATTCCAGGACATCTCTTCTGTGAAAGAACTACGATTATTTCAGAAATTATTAATTCTGAGATATTTCTAATATCATGCATATACAAAAGTAATAGAGCTATTAAAAAAAAATGGTGTGAAGAAAAGACCCTGACCCACATTCATCCCTGGGGTAGTTTCAACCATTAGAAAGGAGTCATGCTAGGAATAAAACTGACCCCCATGTCAGTATTGCAAATCTCAGAGATTTTTAAAGATAGAAGAAAAAACCTAGTGATACTACAGATGTTATTTAAATAACAATGTAATTGAAGAGGATGTGAACATATGATCAAGCATTCAGCTAAAGTGATAGAGCTCAAGACCCTGAACAGAATGAGCACTTTGATTATTTTGGCATTTTATTGAGGTGGTGACCACAGTAGACTGTGGTGAGTAACAGATGAGTAAATGGTCACCTGGGCTTGTTTGAGGGCAATATATAATTCTGAAATATAATCTGAATATAATTCTGAAATAAATGGTAACAGGAAGTGTTGTATATTACAGATACAATCCCAAGGAAGATTCCATTCAAAGTGCTTCAGAAATATTTAGTATATTTTCTCATTGGTTGATCTTGTATCTAGCCAGGATAAGGTTTTCATGAGGCATCAGAGGTGGAAAGATTCTGGTAGGGTCTGAAAAACAGCAAGCGACCCTTGTCAGGAACAGAATGGGGACTACAAGACACAGTAATTCACAGGCAACTTTTCTTTCATTGTTCTCATGGAGAAAAGCCTAGGACAAGGAAAGGCACAGTTTCTAACTGCATTCATATATTACAAATATTCCATGCAGACTACTCTCAAGCTCCCTGCCCAAGTGCAGATCTTTTGCAGATCTTTTGACTGGACATACCCTTCTCCTAGATATTCACTTAGTCCTAATGAGCAAGTCTCAGTTTAAGAGTTGTGTTTTCCTGTGTGTCTTCCCTGCAGTGTGGCAGCAGCAATTACCCAGCAGTGGAGGCTGATGCTCTGGGAAACAATGAGTTTCAAGGGCCATCCCAGAGGCCAGCCACTCTGACACTGGGTCCCCCACAGGGACATGGTTACTCTGCCCTTTATATCAGGGTATATGTGTTGGGAAACACAACTGCTTCCCTCTGGTTAGTGCAGAAGGTGTGTCCCATCCAAGAAGCACAGCAGTTGGCACATTGTTCATGCATCATCCTGTGGCTGGAAAAACACGGCAGGCTTTTTTAAATTATTTTTTCTCTCTCTTTTTTTTTTAATTTATTTTAATTTTCTACTTTATCTGCACCTTGCTGGTGGGAAAGCCCCAGTTCATGAGCTTCAAACTTAACATCTTACACACCCTATTTCAGCCCTCAAGCTGGATAAATATCCTCAGGAAAGGGACAATTCACCAGTCAATGAACACGCCTCTTAAAGGCATATAATTCATGGAGGAGGTTGCATTTGACAGCTACAGAGGACAATACCACTTCCTGAAGAATTTTTCCTGTGGTCTCAAATCAGCATACTGAAAAAAGAGATTTGGAAAAACTCAGACCAAATGAAAGAAAAACAGTGCTGGAGTAATAAAATAAGACTATCACAAAATCCAGTACTGACAGGAACAGGAGTTTCAGAAGCAGATGCAAGAAATTTCGTGCACATGCAGCTAGATAATAGCTGGATAAAGAGTGGGTTTTATCTTAACCCCTCATAGGTATCAGCCAGCTTAATCCTTCAGTTATCAGAGTTTCTATCCTTCATAATCACCAAATAACGGTGCCAGTACCATGATCGTTTAAGGCATTAAGGTTCAAAGTTATCTGTAGAGCTATATAAGAAGAGACTTTACTAACATCTGTCCTTTCAGAGAGGATAGACGGTTCAACCCTGTGAGTCAACGCAGTTGATGGAGCCCAGAGCAAAAGTGTAGGAGGGGCAGATAGAACAACTTGCAGCTGCTGAGATCTACCAGTGTAATTGATTTCTGGACTAAAATGAACATACCAGGAATCTACCTATGTTTAGGTGAGGATGTTTCAGTAAAGAGCTTGTTAGAAATTGCTCCTTTTAGAACGACATGTGCAAAAATCTGCTGCTTGCTTCCCACTGGGCAAGGCTGTACCATAAATAGGATTTTCTATACTCTGTAAGAAAAATATTCCAAAGAATGAAGAAAGCCCATCAGAATTTCTGCTTTTGATCATCTGTCTGATGAAAAATTTCTTCGTTGGAACCTGCAAAAATATCCATTAATATAGACAGAGGAGTTGTATAGAGTTATGCTCAAAAATAAAGTCCTATCTCCTATAAAAAGAGATAATAATCTGCTGCATAGTAATACAAAAAAATCCAAAACCCAACCCAAACTGAACCCTACAGTTGTCACTATAGAGAAAAAGAATCACAGAAGCTTCTCTATGAATGTCTGTCAGCTTGAGGTTGAAGATGAGTAAGAAGAAGTGTTGATGGACACAGCAGGCCTGCCGGAAGTGACTACTAAAAAGATCTCAGATAATGAAGCATCCTTTTCCCCTTGACAGAGATGATGAACATGGATGAATGAATGATCTGGCTGATATTACTTGGTCTGAAAGAGTTTAGATCTTCTTGCTGTTCATCAGCCTTGTTCATCATAGCATTTGGCTAGAGGAATTTAAAACACAGCCTCCAAATGCACCAGATATTTCATTTTTAACAGTTTATATGCTGATTTTCTGTAAGTAATAAATAGCCTATTGACCACACAGTTATGCAATGACATAGTAAAATTTATAACAGAAATATGGAATTACTTCTAACTGGAAAGTGGGGTACTCTGGCTACTCCACATACTAAAGAAAAAGAATATTCGTAAGTATTTTGATAAAACTCCTATAAATCCTTCTTCTACAAGCCTTTAGCATTTTGTTTTATTGAAAAGAAAAAAATAGCATCTCAGGGAGTGATATGAAAAAAATGGGGTGAAAGTTTTGATGTCAAAAGGGAAAGCTTGTGAATGTATATGTACAATTTTCCATCTGAAATCCTATTCAGACATCTTTTGTTCATTCTGAAAAGAACTACATAAAACATTTTGCCTTTTCTTGCCTATCAGCTCTGCTGAAACAATTAAATATTTGCATTATAGAATGAACAGGGAAAAGTACAATTTCTTTTCACTTCACAAAGTCGAAGATTTAAATCTATGGACTATCACTTAAAAAGGCCTTGTGTTTAAAATATGGCCCTTGCATATCTTGGATAAAATTTATGTGTCGATATACTATTCCCCAAAACAGATAGAAGACCATTCCGCACACAGAAATGGCTGGTGGTAGAAATGTCCAATAAATATCTAGGAACTGAAAATAGCAGGAACATTTTTTATGTGTAATGCAGTACATTTTAAGTGGGAAAGTTTTTGTAACATATACAGAATTACACAATATTTACCTCTTAGTGTTAACAGAAGCTGTTCATATCATTCCCTGGCTGTCACGCTGAAAGTAGTTTGATCCCCCAGGTCTAGCAGTTAAAAGGAATTTGGTATTGTAGACTTTTGACTGATTCAGAGCAACACAGAGATAAATGGATGTTTAACGCACAGACATTGCAAGTCACATTGGAGGTCTGATCCTAAAACCCACTCAAGTCTGTGGGAAGCTTTCCATTGCTTTAAATGAGCTTCAGATCAGACTCCCAGGCATCGCTTGGCAAAAGTGTAGTTAAAACATCTGACTGTTTTTATTACAAGCGGCCACTTTCACTGGGTTATAATCTCAGTCATAAATATTCACTCTAGACTCAGATCTTGACATATTCTGTAAACCAATTTTCAAAAGTGGGTTTGATACTTCATAAATTATCTGCACAGATTGCATTCTTTTAATGGGAACACACACATAGCTCTGCAGAGACTATTTATTCGTGTGTTTATATGTGTGTGTTTACATACTGAATGCAGAATTACATGCTGAACAACTCACCACAGGGTGGTTTGCCACCACAATCCCTTTGGCATGTCTTCCCACTTCTTTGACCACCCCTTCATGGCAGTGCCCCTCCACCCCAGCTCTTCTCTGAACTTGAGACATGGGAAGAAATTTCCCCTCTGAAGACACATATGTTCAAGTGTGCATCAGTACATACCTGTGAGTGATCTCCTGAGGCTCCCATTATAGGCAATATTCATCTAGTCAATACAGTCCATCACGACTAGAGTATCCACATCAGTCTGGGATACCAGATTGCAAACTGCTCTCTAGCCTTCACAGATGGTATTGTCTAGATCTTCACTGGTTATAATGTGATCTTAGAAAATTTGTTCACAGCAAAAGTTTAATTTATGTGTTTTAATCTTGAATGGACTTCCAGCTGCTAGAAAACTCAGTGTGAAAAGGCACAAGAAACTGGAAGCCAGTGCACTGAGTAACTTTTTACCCTCATCCATTCCACATATTTTTGTGAATTTCCACTGACTTACCCTCTCCAACTCATCTGTCCTTTCCTAGGAAACACTGAGGTGTTACTATTACTTCAGCCCTGACATTCATTTCACAAAACAACCAGTTTGGATGATGGAGTCCAAAAGTTCATAATCCTCCAGACTCAGGGCAAGAGTAATAAGCTGTTGAACCTCAGGATGTTAGATATTAATCTTTGATACCCTATGTCAAGAATGGGCATCTACAAAAGCATCAGTACATTGTCCCTGAGGAGGCTTTCAAGTCTCAGAGAGAGGTGAAGAATCATTCTGTCTATGCTGACCAAGCCATGTCATCTGCTTATGTCAACACCCTCTGAGTTGCAAATAGCTTCCTACCTCTTCAAGACCCGCCTGGAAACTGGAGTGGGCATCCAGGAGCAGTGGCTGTCTGCTGAATGGTAAATAGCTGCCCAAGAATGTGCTATTCCTCAGGGGTAGACCAGAGCAAGCATGCTGTTGGGAAGCATTTGATCACCTCAGCTGCCTGCAGTGGTCCCGAATCACTTAGCAAGTTGACTGCACAAAATCTGGTGAGGTTTCCATCTGAGAGTCTGAGTAGCTCAGCATCTGGGAGGAAGTAGTAGGCTGTCTTAGTGAACGCCTGGTAGATCCATGCCAGACACCAGCCTCCAGCTCTGGAACACTGACATCCATCCTCCCATCCCTCTAGCCAGAGCTTGTCCTATGTGAAGAAACAACCAGGTCCCACAGGGCCTGGAAGCCTTTCACCTGTGTTGGAGTACCAGGATGAGCTGAAGGGGAAATGCAGCAAATGAAATCTGGCTGAGAGACCTACACAGCTCAGGAGATATGGATGCAGTTAAAACAGGATTATCACTGGGCGCAGCTGCTGCCTTAGTTTACTCCCTCGGTCAGTCAAGAATGAAGGACTTAGGTTTCTTTTTCACATTTTGTTGTGAGAACAAACCTTGGTCCAATAGAACTTGGCATCAGCTCTTTTATTTGGCCTCTGTTTCAGTGGCACATTGACTTTTTCAGTCCTTTATCAAGTACTAGTACACTTATGAATACTTTCCAGATAAATCCATCAAAGTCCTTTTCTTTTTCATGTCTCACTAACTCTGTTCCTGGGATAAAACCACCCTATTCTTTCCTCAGTCACTTATGGGAACACATATCAGCACCAAATTGTGCTTTTGTTACCTACCTGGTTAAATGAGGTACAGGTTAGTTTAATTGCAGATCTTTGAGGGAACAGCCTTGAAGCACATGCCTTGGGATGTGTAAGTTCTCAAGGTTTACTGCTCTTTATAGCCTTTCAGTCAGGCCTGTAATAATGACTTTGAATTGACCGGCAGTCATATAACCCATATAGCAAAAATAAAAGTGCTACAAAAGTATTTTCTTGCTTTACCTTTAAACTGCATGTGGGGTAAAATGGAAATATTTAATGTAAATTTACTTTAATTCTTAGATATCTATTACAATAAAAACATATGAAGTTGAGTTTTTAATAAGCTAAATTTCCCTTATGAAAAGCAGGCTCAAAGTTGTGGGGGTTATTGTTTTGTTTTGCTTTGGTTTTTTTTTCCTTTACTTGAAGGAAATGGATGACTTCTATGATGATTCTGTACACAAAATTAGGGGCAGAAAACACACTTTAAGAATTTCGGACATCTTATGTCCTAATGCAATAGATGATAATGTACTCTGCATGATTAAGAAAAAACAACCCCAAGGATCTTTAGTGCTTATATAGCGCTATCTATTCTGCATCGGCTAGTGATTTAATCAACTGTGACTATAGCCAGACAGTAAACATATGTTACTCCTCCCTCAAGAAGCAGTAGATCTACCCTTGTTTGTTGATTCAAGCATGGTGTACACTTCAACATTATTAGCCACTCACCCATGCTTTTAAATACAGAGAGGAAGATCTATTTGCTTGCAGAGAGAACTGTGAGTACTTGCAGGGTAGAGAAGAAAATACCTGAAGAAGCAAGGTGGCAATTATCCACCTGAGAATGTGAATTATTTGCCAGCCTGTAACTATACTGAGAGATTTTTAAAAGAACACTCTTTACAGGAAAGTGGTGCCTTATTTTGCTCCCAGAAGCATAGGCTGCTGAAAATGACACTGTAGAGCAATAAAGCTATTGATACACTGATGGTCTAACATCATTTCCCAGGGAGTCACTTGCTTGAGGGCATGTTTCACAGCATGGCACTACAAAGCAGTGGTTACTTTTGGTGATATGAGTATTACATATAAATACACTCAGCATGTAACAAACTAACCACAAAGATGATAGACATGTTTGTTCTCCTTTAATATTTTTCTTCTTTTCTTCCTTACTGTTTTTCCAATGCACTGAGGTGTTTGATGCTCCCCTTATTACACAATTTGTATTCCTTTCCCACACTCTTCTAAACCCACTGTAACTTAATTGGTTGTTCCTCCATAAACAGGAACCAAAAGTAGGATTTTCCAGGGCTGAAACTCCTAACTCAAGTTGGTTATAGGCTATATCCCTGCAGTGAACTCCATGGCCTGCGTTTAATATCAGTGCTCCCAGCATTCAAGGTCATGGTAAAAGCTTTGAGGGTCTTACGTCACACCAAATACTGGGAGCACCCAATCTGCCTTCTCTTCTACAGTACTTTCAGGAGCAATGACTTCACCCTCTTGCTCTTTGAAGCAAAAATGGAGGCTTTTTCTCACAGTTTCCCTGAGAAGCAAGAAGAGGAAACTGTCAAAACTGAATCCCCAACACCAAAGAAGTATCAGACTCACAAGCCCTGTTAAATCCCAGTTACTGCATCATTTCAGAGATGTGTTACTATTTTCCCTGTCTTCACCGCAGTGGGCCTACTAAAGCTAGGATTCGCATTTGTCAGAGACTGGAAGAGCAGCCATAGTCTTGTACCTGCGAAACATGACCCTAAGTATCCACCCTCAGAGGTACTTAGTCCTGCACCAGGACTCTTCTACTGGCTCAGGTGAAGGGCCAGGCAGCAGCTCCATTACCCAGATGTCATCTCACTGAGTGCTCTATGTGCCATATACCAGGACAATTTCTTTGGTTGCTATTTTGGCTTAGCCTTTAAGGTTAGACCTCACTTTGTTCCCTGGGAAGGAGAAGGAACAAATCCTCCTGAACACCATCCAAAGATACTAAGAATGAGAGGGTGATTGAGAGTAGACAGCATGAATTTACAAAGGGGAAATCATGCTTGACCAACCTAATAGCCTTCACTGATGAAATTACTAGCTGAGTGAATGAACTGAGAGCAATGGGTATTGTTTATCATGAATTCAGAAACCATTTCAACATTGTAGCATCCTCATAGACAAATTGAAGTAAAGAGTAAATAAATGCCAGTGAAGTGGTCTGAAAAATACTGCTGACCTCAAAATGTTGTGATCAACAGCACAAAGTCCAGCTTGAAACCAGTCGCTGGTGGTGTACCCCAGGGAGCAATACTGTGATGAATATTTTTTAACGTCTTTTAACATCATTAATGAGCTGGATGATGGGATAGAGTTCACCCTCAGCAGGTTTGCAGCTGATCCAAAACTGGGGGAGAGGTGACTGATATGCCAGATGGCTGTCCTGCTCTTCAGAGGGACCTTGATGGGCTGGAGAAACAGACTGTCAGGAACCTCATGAAGTTCATCAATAGGAAACACAAAGCCCTGTAACTGCAACTGACTGAATACCAGCTTACTGAGAAAAGACCTGGCAGTCCTGGTGAACACCAAGTTAGCATATCATTCTCACAGCAAAGAAGACCACAAGCAACCTGGGCTATATTAGGAAGAGTCACCAGCGAGCCAAGAAAGGTGAACCTTCCCATCTGATCAGCCCTGATGAGACACGTCTAGAGTGCTGAGTCCATTCCTGGGCTCCCCAGTAGAAGAGAGACACAGAGGTACTGGAGCAGGTCCAGTGAAGGGACACAAGGTTGATTAAGGCATGGAGCATCTGATATGTAGAAAGGCTGAGATAGCTGGGACTCTTTGGCCTGGAGAAGAGAAGGCTCAAGGAATCTTTTCAGTGTGATGAGAGTAAGGAAGACAGACTCAGGCTCCTTTCAGTCATGCCCAGGTGCAGGACAGGAGGTAATAGGCACAAACTGAAACACAGAAGATTCCTTCTGAACATATGAAAAAAAATTTTATTTTATTTTATTTTTTTTTTAACTGTCAGATTAGCCATGCACTGGCACGTGTTGCCCAAGAGAGATTATGAAGTCCTTGGAGATACTCAAAACCTGACTGTACCCTGAGAAACCGGTAGGTGACCCTGCTCTGAGCAAGGGGTTGGACTAGAAGATCTCTAGAAACCCCTTTCTACCTTAACTGTTCTCTGACTCTTTTGATTTCGGAAGCTTGAATGTCTGTTCCTCTTTGAATAAGCCATATCCACTGTTCAGGGCTTCACTATTAAGGAAGGAAAAATAGATTTAAGTACTTTTACTACCAAGAACCATGACTATTGTGTAATATGAGCAATACTTGCCTCTTGCAGTTGTGTTAAAGCCCTACCCTTCCTACGACACAAAAAACCCCAAAACCCCTGGAAAAATATATCCAGTTTGAGAAAGTTACTGCTCTTGAAGATGTACGGTTCTTATGCTTTGTGAAACCTATAGTATGAAGTCCACCGACCACATAGCTGAAGAAACAACTAATTTGTAAATGTCCTTCAGGTTTTGGCAGGAAATCAACGCCGAACTGCTGTCCTGTGACAGCTGAAGAACTTGTCCAGGTATGCTAAAACAGCTGTGAGTGGTTGAAGAACATTTGAGTAAAAAGTGTGGTGCCTATAAAGCTTACGTACTTGCAGGATTGCACCTCAGTATCACACTTGCACTTGTACCTCTTTTTAGGCACCTCTTTTAGCTGTAGCTCTTTATCTATCTCCCTCATTCTGAAAAGTGTGAGGCACTTTGTGAAATCCCCAGTTTGCCGGGGAATGGTGGTAAGTTCATATCTTGGGAGTGGAAGAGGAGTCTGTCAGGCTGCAGAAGTTAGCATCACGCCCAGGATCAGAGCTGGCAGCTGAGCTGCAAGCAGTCTGTGCTGGAGCAGCAGCTGCTACCCATCCATACCAAGTGCTTAGAGTCCTTGGGTGTCTGCAAATATATCTCTGCCGACCCTTCTTCTGACCTTGCTGCTTTCCATATTTATTATGTGTCAGTGTGCAGGCACTTTCAGTGGTTCTTCTGGGAAGCTCAAGAAAAAAAGTGTCACTACAAGGGCTTCAGCAGTGCAGTGCTGATCTTTTGTAGTGCTAAGATGTTTCATCCAGAAGAAATGTTTTTGGCCAACTTAATGACTTTGAATCTTCTGTTTTTCAACCAAGTCTTGCTCCTGAGTTCACAAATTACTTTCCCCCATCTATGGGGGGACATATATAGACATATATGACTATATATAGACATATGACATATATAGACATATGACATATATAGACATATATGTCTATGCTGTAGGATTTGTAAATGTTACAACAAATGTCTCTGTTCTGAGTTTAGTACACGCCCAGCTAAGATTTGCTCTCTCAATGCCTAGTGAAAATGATGAATAGACAAATCTCCAGCCACCTGGAATAATTGAACCCTTTTTGGAAGTTAAATGTATTATAAAAATGCTAGATCAGGCTAATCAATATCAAGTAAGAATAAAAAGTGTGGTTTGAATGACATTCAGAATACTCCACCTCAGTCAGGGAAGAAAGGGGAAAATGCATAATAAACAATTTCCCCCTTAAACTGAAAGATTAATTGTGCTGTAAGCAAAAGTGTGTGTGCCAGGATGACTCACTCCTTTCTACTGATAAGAGCAGATTAATCATTGCGGATACTGGATTTTTGGGGAGTCTAATTAGCAATTAGCTGATGTTCCCAACATATTTTCTTCAAAGTCCCATTGCTTTTCTTCCTACCTTTTCAACTGTATACATACATTTTCCAGTGCAGTATGGTATACAGTATTAAACCAGGTAAACTGTAGATGACAGTCACAGCTGGTTATTAATATTGATGTTCACATAATTAAATATCATAACCCTGAGGTGTTAATTTATAGTGTCTTCAGTAAAAATCTAACAGATTTGAAGGTATTATCTACATGATAGAAATAAATCATCCTGGCAAGATTTCTGTAGCAGTCATTTGAGGAAACTAATTTTCTTAAACATACAGTTTTACACTAATTAATTAAATTAATGCTTTTGAATTGTTCTGCTGTGATACTTCACTGTAGAAATCAGATACTTTAATGGTTGGTGGGTAGTAGGAAATTCTGGTCCTTACAAATTAGAAACAATATCAGATCCCAGAAATGATTTAGCACTTCATCATTAGCAAGTTTCATAGATAATCCATATGTTTTTAGGAATATTTTTCCCCTATCTTTTATATCTTTCTCCGTAATACCAGGTATCAGCTCCTCTGTAACCAGTTATTTACCAGGCCTATTTACATAGGCATAATCTATTATATCTGAAAAGTAATGCAGTGCAGCTACATAAAATGCTTTTTCATTTGAAATAGTAGATTGAGAACGTTGTATGTCATGATCCAACAGTTTTTATTTTTAATCAAAGGGTTGAGACTGGCAGTTTGGATTCAAGCTAGACGTATTTCATTCATCCTCCATTCCCTGGTGTAATACAGCAAAGTCAGTGGCAATGTTCCAGCCCATCTCCCTCCTCCTCTTCCTGCAAATCAATTGTGTTTGTTCACTTATCACCTTCTGGATCATATTTCATTTCTATTTTGGGGCATCAAATGTGATTCAGAATAGCTGTTACCTACTTCTAAATTGCTTCTTGCTACAGATTCTTTTTCCTTTGCTGTGTAATTCATAGCAGTTCTAATCTCAGGGTCTAATAACACATCGGAGTTTTTCAAAGACAGTAGACCAAATGCATAGTTTGCTTCAGGAGTCTGGCTGGGGTCTGATCCTCTTAAATACCATCTAAATGCAAACAGCAGTTGAGTCCAACTTCTGTCCAGGATCATCTGTCTGATAGAGATTTACATTCATTATGTACTTTTCTGTTTGGCCTGGAAGTTTAGACGTGCCATCATGGGTGGGTGACCCTAATGATCCATTCTGATCATTTTTAGGTAGGCCGGCACTTGAATTCTTCCTTTGTTCCTTGAGAAAGCAGGAAAATTAGACCTGAGTGGGAATATAATTGGCTTTACCTGTCAGTGATAAGAGATTGCAGTTGTGGAGATTTGACAGCAAGTACTTCTGTCCCTGCTCCCAAAGCAAGACTTCTTAGGTGATTTTTTTTTTCAGACCAATGGTAATCTAATGCATTTTAATGCAGCTGGCTCTGGAAGGCTGCATCTGTCTTCTTATAGCAAATATAAGAATTAAGATACAGTCAGACTTCTTTTATCTGACTGGCTGACGTTATGAACACATGGAAAATACCAAGGCAGAAGATTAAGAGGAATTCCAAACAGCATATCAATCAGTTGAATATTTAGTCTGTAGAAATCATATTTAAGTAATTTTGGAACCAAAATTCCAGATATGGAAGAAATAGTTAGCAGGAAAATATACAGATGACCACTTTTTTTCTTTTTTTAGGTAAACGTGCATTTATTTCTATAGGGAAAAAAAAGGTAAAGCAAAACAATAAAACTCATTCAGATCTCTCTGTTATGATGAAATATGCAAATTTATCTTTTCTAGTTATTTTGTTCGTTTGTTTCAAAAAAAGACTGAGAGAAAAAGGCTTTAATATTAAAAAATAGCATTTTTATGCAGTATTTTCCCTACACATATGCTATTCTGAGACTGAATATGTTGTCTCAGTAATGCCATTGTCAATCTGAAAATTCAGTACAGACCCAGTTCAACTCATGGACCCATGAGTCAGACCACATGCTAACTAAAATAAAACCAAGTTGAATAATGAGTTTAGACACTATGATGCTGAGCATTACAGTCTCCAGCTTGAAAGTGACTGGCTCCACAGTGCAACTGTTTGAGCATCCTGATTTTCATTATTACTCTTGGGTACATCCATGCATCTTGAAAAAGAACTCCAAAAACTCCACAGGTGTTTAGGAAAGAGAAACCTAAATGCAAGGCAATTTTTAAAGCTTTTTTGTAAGAAGCACCAAGAATATGGCCTAAATAAAGACTCTCACAACAGTTTCGGGGCACCACACTCTCACTGATATTTGTAGCTTTGAACCATCCTCTGAAGGAAGGCCTCCAACTCCTTTCAGAAGTCTTTTCACAAATGGAGGAGGAACCAGAAACCCAGCAGCAGGAAAATATTCTTTCCCTTTGCACACAAGCATTGAGTATCCCAGTATTTGAATTATTTTTTTCATGATATGACCACAAGAAAGAATATATTCCTGTGTCCAGGGGCTGAAAACTAGCCTGCCTGACCTGGAAGGGTATCTTGAGAAAGGCTATTGCTGTGTGTCTTCAAAGTGTGACTACCAGTGCTTCTCCTCCTCTTCCTCCTTCATCTCAAAGCACACCCACAGCTGCACACCAGAGATTATCTCCTGTACTTGTGGTTAGAGCAGCTTTGAGAGAGATTGACGAATTGCTGGGTCTGAATCCCCTCGTCAAGTAACAGAATTAAACAAAGAAAGCCTTATAGCCACTCTGCAGTTATATTAAACGCTTCCTCATACTTCATTTTCTTTTTTCTCTTTTGAAGAGGCAGCTCCTACTTTATTTTGTAAAGATCACAGGTTTGCACTGCTATGCTGATAATTTCTATAAGAATTGGTTCCTCAGCAAACCTATGCCCTGGGATAACTGACAAATGAAACCTGATTTAATTTAGTGCTGCTTTTTTTTATCTGCCAGGATAAAGGTGTACCTTGGCACATCACTGAGTCTTTGGTGCCAAGCAAATTAAATATTAGGAAAAGGTGAGTAGGGAACGTAAATTCCTCCAGGGTATTTTGGACACTGAATGTTCATATTCAGTATTACTGTTTGGGATTTAGAGAGTTAGTTCCCAGTTTAGGCCAATAATCATATTTTGGATGTAGTCCATTGAGTCTTTTCTACACACAATATCTTGAATTGAAAGGAAGCATAACACTACTTAAAGCTTCTGAAGAGGATTGCTGTCAAGACACAGAGAAGAGATAGCAAAAACATTTTTTACACCTCTAAGAAATTTTTTGCTTTATAAACAACACAACATTTTCAGTAGATGAGTGCTGAAAATGATAGGGACAAGATATTGATAGTTCAGAAAATGAATCCACAGCGATGACCAGGTAAACAATCAAAAAGTGGTTTTGAGAGTCTGGAGTTCATTCTCTCTGTCAAAGTGGCAAGCTGCTCCCTGTACAAAGAATGGGGATTACAGCATATTCTCTTATCTGTCAACGTATGGGAAGAGGAGGCTTTCACAAAGACATTTTTTAGTAAACCCACCAGGACAGAATTACAATTACCGTCTGTGGGCAGATCAAATGAGAAAACTGTCACTGATGCTGCGTTTTCGCTGTGACAGCACTTGGGATCTAGACGGCTTATTTTAAATGCAGAGCTGTCACTGAGTGAGCTAATTACAACTTTTGTGCATTTCCTTGATTACATCAGGCATTAAAACACACAGTATAATGTTTTATAAAAACTGATTTTCAGGTGAAGACAAAGAAGGGGAGGAAGAAACAGAGTTTCCTTTTCAGGAGAAAGCTAGAACTCATTGTCTCTGAGTTGAAAGCCAGAATATCACATAGAACTTTTATGTTTGATTGATATATTTCTACAAATAGACTTCAAACAAAGCGGGAAATTCACATCAAAGCAGATGACCACTCTTTTCATCCCTAACAGATGTTTTTCTTTGAGAGTGGCAAATCTATGGTTTAAAAATACTATGGCAGGCTGGGATGCTGCTGTTAATGTGGAGAGAGGGAGCTATGTGACAGAGGCAGCATTGCACGAAGAAGTAGGCTTCTTTTAAGAAGACACTGAGATAGCATCACGCTTTTCATTAGGGTTAAAAGGTGCTGCTGTTTGTTTAAAGACCTTACTTTCAGATAAAATCCCAGAAAAATATCTGTCATTGGCAAAAACAGAGAGCAAATTTTAGTCTGGAGACCACTACTAGATGGGCTAGAGCTGAAACTTGCAGAAGCATTCCTGTCTTTACCAGCCAGTGATGAACTGTAATTGTACATGACTACCAGGTAGATTGGTTGAAATAATCTTGGCTGCGAAGACTTTGACCTGTAACAGTGCATTTAGATGTCAGCCTACCTGGTCTTGTCATAAGAATTTTTCTTTGATATGTGGTGACCGGGACAGACTCTAAGCCAGGTAAGTTGGTAGTGAGTGAAAATCTTTTCAGTAAACCATGAAGCAGATATCCCATTCAGTTCCCTGGATAAATAATGATAATTTCTTCTGTATTTACTCACTCTTATATGTCAAAGGAGGAGTAGAAGACACATTCTTTCCTCCAAAACATAGATAGATTAATGAGCCTACAAAATAATCTTTTGAGTGAGAGTTTAACCTCTAACATACCTTGTAAATAGTCTTCCATTTTCTCTGTAGAGGCTGTAAAACGCTGAGTCTTACCCCCACACATTCAAAAAAATTAAAATGTGATACCTTCAGTCTTTTCCCTCTAGGCTTGTAACAGCTGCCCAAGAATGAATTGCAACTTGGACACCCAAGCAACAGAGTTAGCATAGGTTTAATATCCAAACCACGGGTTCTTAACAACAATTAGTTGAGAGAATTGCACCTCCCTCGCCCGAGTGATGACACATGGGACCCCAATACCTCCTGAAGCCCTCTTCCTACCACCTTGCATGGCCACCTTCACTCAGCCTCTCCACAGGTAGCATGTGAACCTGTTGATAGTCTTTTCACATAGCAGGCATCTTGTACGACACTCTGAAGTGTCTCTCCAGGAGAAATGATAGCAGCCAGCCACTATGAGTTTGGAAGAAGTTGTACTCCCACAGCAATGTCATCTCTTTTGGCATCAGTGTTTTAAAACAACAGTGTTCATTCTTATTACACATATTTTACACAGCTCTATAGAACCAAAGCAAAATGTAACTCAATTTCTAAAATAACTGTCTCAAAGGTATTTTAAATCCTAAACTGAATAAATAGAGATCAACAAGACATTCAGAGAAATGTAATACTGAAGAAAGGTCTGGGGTTCAAACAAAACCAGCTTATGTAATAGTGAGTCACCAGCTCTGATAATCTTACACACAACTGTGTAAGACAGGCAGATTTTCTGCTAGTAACCAAATCATTCAGGTAGGAAATTCTGGTCACTGTAACAGACTGTCTTTCTCTGAATATATACAGCTTCCAGCATAAATGTATTTCAGTCCAGATTCAGGCCTTAACCCTTTGCCAAAATATAGGTAAAAAGTAAAACTGAAATTACTGCTTTTACTCCCTTGGGGTAATCTTTATCTCTTGTCTGGTTTCAGCAGTGCTTAGAACTAGTTCAGGTGTTCTAGTCAAGACCTGCTGCATATTAGAAAAGTCTGCAACACTGTCTTTCATAGCTTATCCTTTATGACTACTCTAGTCAATGTAAAACGTCACTGGCCCCTGCTGACCCCAGTTTTTAGTAAAAGAATGAGCATAATGCATTAGCTAATGTTCCAAAGTGTTTTGCAAAGTCCCAGGTCACTTACCATAAACCTGTGGAACAGCTCCGTTTGTAATTCTGTTGGGTGTTTTCAGGTCAACCTGTTGCCATCTTGAGTAGTAGCTGTATAAAATAGGTCAAGTGGTTAATATTCTAATGAATCCATTGCAAACAAGTTGGCCCATAATAAACCTCTGCAAGGTCCATTTGTCATTAGAAAAAAATATATATACAGGCTAAGAAAGGTTTTTGCTTTATTAGATCTCAAGATACTCTTTCTTAGTAGGTTTACAGTAATGCTTTCACCCCAAGGTGAGGCGAGACTTTCTTTTGAAACAGGTCAATGCCAAATAGAAAATAATATAAAGACAAAACAATTTTCAGAAATCCACAGGAATTCCAAACATCATTTATAAGAATAACATGGCAGTTAGATAGCTACCACGACGTACACCAGTGCAGTACAGTTCATTCTACAGTATCTGTTCAGGAGTGCAATACCTGCAATAAATGTGAGGAAAGTCCTCTGCAAAAGTTGAATGGTGGCAGTTAGTGTTTCAGGATGGAAGGAACCCTTGAAGACTCTCAGAAGAGGAAAACAATACTCTGCAGATCTGCAGAAGGATTTTATCGGAAACCTTTGCTACCAGTAAGAAAGCAAGACCTAAGAAAATTCAGAAAAGGTCTAAGAAGCACTATAGGGTATTGCTGTCCAGAGGTGGTACCTTTGCATTCTGAAGTAGAAGAAAAATCTTCAAACAAAGTGTTATGAAGTAGTTTATTAACACCTGCAAAGACACCCTTTGGGGTGGCATCTGAAATTTGTCAAGTCCCGTGACTCCTTGTGAGAATGCTTCTACCCATTTCTTAACCATGAAGAGACAAGTAACAAAAATTGGACTAATATAAACAGTAAACAGTGAAACTGGGATGACAACTCATTAGGAAGCCTCAAGCCAACTGCGTAAATATAAATAATCAGAAAGTAAATCATAGTGAAGCAGTGTATGTATAAATATGCAAATTGTCAGAGTAAGCTGCTAATCCAATTACAAGAAACTGATTGCCAGTCTGACTCGAGAATGTCAGGATCACTGCTCCATTAAATCTAACGGCTCCCTGAAGCAGGAAATGAGATGGGTTAACAACTGTTAAATTTTCATTGTCCAGTCAAAAATGTGGTGATATCACTCTGCCCATATCAAAAACAATTAGAAATGGGATTACAAAGAAATTCTGTACTGTGCAGCAAAGAAGTTCAAAGAGAAACACCAGGGAATTAAAATGGGGATCTCTGAAAAAAATTCCTTTCTCCGAAAGATTTCTTGGCACAGCAAGTTAGCAGGTGTGCTGTAAATAGTCTAGTAAATTTGTTCCCATTATGACTGAGAAAGGACATTTTTCCCCATTACAAAGAATGCAGGAAATCACTTCTGAATGAGTGAAGAGCAAAAGGTCGGGTTTTTTCCTCTGTGACTTTAATTTTAGCATTTACTCTTATTGTGAATGATAGTTTCTCACTTCAGTGGAAGCCCTGAAAATAAAGAGAGAAAAGGTGTACTATAATTACTGTTCAGCATGAAAGTATCAAAATAGCGCACACACAAGTTGACATGGTGCAGAGTGGATGGTGGACAGAATTTCAGACACCATCACGTCCTGTGTTATTCAGTTTTGTGCCAGTGTAGTTCCACTAAAACCAATGGACATAAGCCAAACAAAATACAGAGGAAGAAGGAATTAGAGGCACCACAGTGCATGTGCAACATAACACGATCTTTAAAGTCGCCTTGTAAAGAGTTAGAAATGCCTGGGCTTAGACAAATCAGACATTAAATAATTGCCCTGAGTGATTTGACACCTAAGGTTCTGTTCTGAGCTAAACAATGAAACTGTCTCTACTCTCCTTTTTTTCTCTGGAAAAATTCCAGCTGCCCAAGCAATTTTTAAATCATTCTTGCCCATAACACACTTTCAGCTCTCCAGCACCATAGTTTTTCTCCCTGATGTCCCTTATTCCTGCTGCATATTCCCAACTGGAAGTACAGATGGAAGAACTGCCTCCAGTGTTGCCAAATGCAGAGCGGATCAGGCATGGCAGTGTCACTGCCAGTCATTTGCCCTGAGTTCTCTAATCTCTAACTTAGATTTTAATACAATTTTTTTTTTTTTTTTTTTTGGTAAATCGTTTCCTTCTTTTGGGCCTCTTCCTTGCTCTGTAGGAGCCACTCTTTCATCACATGTGTGGTTGGTATTTGGGGAAGCAGGATGTTCTGTGCTACAACAGTGACAGAAATAATTCTAAAGGACAGGTGACCTGAAACACTAAATAGTGGGCAGATGCAGGCACATTGCTTCAGTAAGCACTGTGATTGTGTATGATCCTCTCCACCTGCTAATGAATATGCATGTGGAAAATAAGAAACTCATTTTTTTTTAACTGTATTGAGTTTGCATCGGTAGTGAATACATCAGGATGATAAAATGTGAAGTCATCCATATTTAAGATTAAACAGAGAAGGACAGTTATAATCTACTCAGGAATAAATATAGGTTCAGAACCAGAAAATTCCTGAATGTCAGAAGAAGGAGCTCTGTAACACTCAGTAAGCATTCAGGTCCGGGACAAGGGGAAGGGTAGTTTTCAGGCAGGTTTACAGATGGGATGCAGTTGTCTGAGGCCATAATTTCCAGAATGCCAATGATCCTGATGCTCCTTTTCAATCCCACAAACCACTTTGGCTGGCTGAAAGGACCTGTGTGTAATTAGTACCAAAAGAAATTAATCTGAGAAGACAAAGGCTATCATCAAAGGATAACATGGTAAGAAAAAAGACAAGGGTGATGATAAAACTGTAATGGAAACTGGCAGAGGAGAACCTCCACAGCTGTAAATTTTGGCATAATCTTGAGCATTATTAGAACAGAGTCAGACTGTACCATGTTAAGAAATTTGCTTCTAGAAATTTCTTTCCTAGAATAAGGATCATAAAAGCTGAGGTAACCAAATTAATAAATAAAATAGTTGCGTACATTGTCAGCCACTACATAGTCCTGGACAATTCTTTCCTAATGGCAGCTCTGTTTCTGTCGCTCAGCATATCATGTAATGTACAGGCTCTGGCAGTATTCACTCAGTTGTAATGTAAACCCAGTGTAGATCTTCAAACTCAGTACTCTCTTGATTATTGCTCTGGTGAAGCCATATTCAGAGCAGTTTTCAAACCAACACAAAGAGACCAATCCTTTTACAAAACACAGAAGTCCTGGTTGCTATGTGATGTGTACCTCCTCCAAGCTGTATACCGGAATGGTTTAATGTATGGATTTAATTGTTACCATGGCTGGCTTGAAACAAAGGCTAAAATCCAGATATGTTTGTGTCCTGGATTATCTGATTTCAGTAGCTCTCTCTTTTATTTAAATATTTAACAGTTGCTATATTTAAATATTATTTCCCTTAGCAATATGAATATCCCTAAATCTAATGACTAAGACACTTATATAATACATGGAGACAACAGTTTCAGGTCCTTCCTCAAATTAAGGAAAACAGGGTTTTTAAGCTGCATCTTGCTAATTGATTATTTAGTCAGAAAACTGGTCTCAGAAAGATAAAGCTTCTAGTTTGAGAGAAGTGAGTTTTACATGATGTGCTGCACTTCCTTTCATTCTGGAGACAAGCAGAAAATTACATTGAGTATTTAATGCTCTCTCCAGCCCCCCTTGTTTTTTCTCCCTGTTTTCTATTAGTTCTTCTGCACTGTCTTTCTGGTGTCCCTTCCCCTTATTTGGATCCTGGTTTCAGATAGTAAATCTGGGTAGCAGAGCAGCTCAGCAATAGATGGTGAAGCTCCGTGTCTTACTTGGCCTTTCTTTAGGAGTTTTGCCAACAGTTTCACAAGGACAGAATTCACTCCTCCCACAGAGAATGATATGAGCCCTGTACATGAGGGCTGTGTCTTGCTGTAGTCAGAATTTGAGCTGTAATATTGAATGTTATGGTGGTTTTTCCTGTGTAACTTCAGGCTGACAAAGTGCACACAGCAGCTGTCAGTGTTAAAATCACTGTGAAGATCAAAAATGACTTTTCCTTTGACTGATGATCTTAGTTCACCCATACAGCCTGATATGAAATTTTGTAAAGATGCTTTGCCCTAAAACCACATAACCAAAGTCTACAACCAAAACTGATATTGTTGTACAAAGTGATTCTTCATTGGGGGTAATGAACCAAGCTAACACAGCTGCAATGCCTTTGGGAAAAAGTAGCTTGCCTTGATGCCATCAGTCAAAATCATCTGTGAGATCTCTACCCGCTAGTGCATTATTTCCTGTGAGCTGCCTCTACTGTATTTATTTCAGTCACCGGGTTGATTTACGGTTGGACTAAAAGTAGGATTTAGGAGTTTTAGAACAGGCAGGCCCTGGAGGGCAATCAAGGTTGCCTGTTTTCCAGTGCTGTAACCTCCTCTTTCTACATTTGTTGGTCATTTGCCTACTTATCTCAAAGGTCTTTAGGTGAGCCTGAGCCTCAGGAGCTTGCACTAGCCATGTAGTTTCTTGTCGCCTACTAAAAACTGCCTTGATCCAGGCTTAAGCTGACCTACATCATTCCCACAACTTCAACCTTTCTGAAGTTAAAACCTCCCTGGGTTTAAGATGAGGGCTTCTTGACCTGTCAGAGAGTAAAAGCACTCTGGCATGCAAATAAATTTTGTCTTAGCACGCAACTGACTACAAACCACAAATGGCAAAGTGGTAGGAATATCTGCCAGGACTATTAGTTGCCCCTTGTCCCCTAAACATTTGTACCTGTTTCATGACTGGCCTCATAAGGATCACATTACACGCAGCACTATTTTGTCGTGCACTCATTCTGGAGGCTCAAGCTGACTTCTAGGTGATGGCAGATGCTTGCTCACTCCTCTGATCTCTGAGATGGAGTGATTCCCAATTCTGGCCAAATGCTCTAATCCAAGAGGCCAGTATTGAAAATGCAGCATCATTCTTTTAACGGCTCTCTGCAGAAAAGGCTGAGTACACTGGATCAGCAATTTCCTATTCATCCTGTAAGCTCTTGGTGGAAGACAGGTTCCTGATTTAAATGCCCTTATTCTCTCTAAAGGGGCACTGCTCCCAAAATAGCTAAAGTAAACATGGATGTCTCCAAAGCAGGAATTTCTACGTCAGGCCTATGGAGGAATCCACTTTCTGCAGGAATCATGGGGGGTCAAAGTGGGAGGTTAAGGAGATCCCTCACTGGTTATCCAGGGATGCAAGTTTTGTTAAAACAGGATTCAAACTAGGCATTCAAATAAGGCAGACTTGATCTTAATCTAACTTTGTATCCTTGTAAAATATTATACATAACATGAGCATATGATAAATATATTTTTCATATCCAGGTCTGTGAGGTTGGCTTCTACTGAGTCACAGTTAATTAAAATAGCTCTGCTCTTCACCTTTAAATAACATTATTTATTTATTCATATATTTACTTAAGCAAACAAATAATTTCAGCTTTCAAAAAAAGCCCACCTAATTTCTTTTGAAAAACTAGACACAGGGAAATAGATCTCTGCATGTTCATTTAATGATCTAAACATTACTCAGAGAAAGTCTAACGGTCTGGTGATGCACTGGTTAATTTTTACTATATGGAGAGGAGGAAGGAGGAAATTTTCAACATCAATATTTAAAATGAAACTATTGACCTGAACACCTGTTTCACTTCTTAAATTTTTTTTTTTGTATTTTATTTCAAGAGTACTAATTTTCTGTGCATGGGGAACTTGGAACAGATGCAGTGAAGCAGAAGTTGGAAGAATCTGTTTGCTCTGACTGCTGGCCAGAGGGCAATGTAGGGCATAGCGGAGTTGAGGGCAAATGAACAGCTCTTTCAAACTGATGAAAGTCTGCAAATCACATAACATTTTCTTCCTGCTTGTTTGTTCGGTTTTTTTCCAAAGAGCTGAACATATCAACATGTTTTCAAACTTTCTGTTTTTAACAGAGAGTCACTGAGAGGCCAGGTTTCTTTTGAGCACATATGCGTTTCATGGGAAGAGTAGAACAGTGCTCATGCAAATGAAATAAATCATGTCGTAACAGGCTACATAGCTCACATGCAGATATGAAGAATGTAAGTCTATTAAGTGCTGTATTAAACAGCTTCATGGAAGTTTGCAAGCATAATTTCTTTAATTTAGATTTTTATAATCACTCATTCTTTATAACATAGAGGTTTTGCCTTCTATCTCAGCGTCCCAAAATGCATTGCAAACATTTCTTGAATAAAAACTTTTAACAGCACTGTAAAGGTAGGAAACCAGAACAGCACCATATTTATAACTGATAGAAACTAAACCAAAAAGAACAATTTTGCTATCTCTCAAGAACTTTCATCTTTGAGATTACTCAGTATTTTTCTTTAAACTCCTTATCGGATTCTCATGGCCCTTTTGCTTGTTGATGAAGCTGCCCCAGGAGTTTCTTCTTCTGATCATGTCAATACACAGACTAGTGTCCTCAGCTACGTTTGTGCAACTGTTAATGGGGATGTATCGTGAACTCAGGATGGTGAAATTACCTGGATTTAAAACATTCCTGATACCAGTTCCCTCCCTAAATTGTTATCATAACATGGATTATATTTATAACCTATTTCCTAGCACAATGACCGTGTGGTTGAGCTGATGCAGATGAGGGGAAGAGAATCACAGCCAAGGGGCAGGAATAGGCAGACAACGGGGTACCCCTCTAACAAGCTGTATGGGACTACATACCATGGCCTTCAGGTAGCTTGCTTTCCTAAAAGGCACAAGTCAGTAGGCAAAACCTCTGTTAAACCTGGACTTTGTGGCTGAATGGAGAGTTATGTGGCTGACATATTTTATGCATCTGATTCCAGTGAATAAGGGAACATCGTAATTGAGTTCTAATGTTAAACTTCCCTCACAGCCAGGGAGTAAACTGGACTACTAGGATAAATACACAGTTAAGGCTTTGTTCAGACTTTCATAACTCCTGGTAGTGAATTGTGGTGTACTCTTAAGTAATGCACATTGTCCCTGAGCTTCCAAGTCCTCATCAATACGTGCCTTATACACCGCAGAGGAAAGAACAATTTTATGTTGTCACAGTACACTGAGTATCTCTGGTATGTGTGATTGTGTAGAATGGCCTCTACTTTGGCTCTAGAAAGAGCTTTCATCATGCAGTAAATAGCCACAGGTAAACAAGTAGGAATGATCACCACTTTCCTGAGAAGAGGAGAAAGAGAGATAAAGGGTGAAGCTGTGGCTGTACTGAAACCGAGCACAGGCATGCTATTATGTTCAAAGGACCCAGGATTTCAAACAAGAAATCAAAAGGCCTCTTACCTCTTCCAGAACAGAGCAAAGCCAATGTGAGAGAAAATGTGAATCATTTAAAAGAACTAGTCAAAGAGGTGTTGTCAAGTTTCTTAAAAAATACATAGTCTGAAAAGTAGATTATGAATAGAATATTAAAGAATGGTAAAAAAGCCAGACCAAAAACCAAAAAAAAAAATTAAATCAGGTCAGAATTGCACATCAGTCAAATATACCCATTTGTTTACTTATTTATAGTATATAATGATATACTATATTATATTATTATATATTCATTTAATAATATATATAATCAATATTTTAGATATATTAATATTATTGATATCTGACAGGAGAATGTAAATTCTGTGAACAATTTGAAGATTTTTTTTAATTTCTGGGAAGAAGGTTATCTGCAAACTCTTTTTTAAAAAAGTCACAAAAAGGACCTGTGTTGAAATGTCCATTTTGAGTTCAGAAAGATGAGGTTTCTGACTCAGTCTTTTGCTAGAGACTTCGTCCCACACCTCGGAAACATGCCTATGGGAAAAGCCATTAAAAGCAAGTGCACAGAGCATCCTTTGTTTTGAGCAAAAAAGGTTTTCCTGACATGGAATGATCAGTTCAAAGTGTTCTCACCAGCTCTCATCACTATTACTGTTCAGGTTTGCCAGCAGCACTGAATGCTTCGCACTCAAGGGAACTTCTCGCTTGTGCTCCAGGACCTCATAATCTTGAAAGCTGACAAACAAATAAAATACCCCAAGAAACTAAGACAGATAAAGGAACAAAGAGAAAGGAAAAATTAAAATACTCATGGAACACGGGATTGTGCGCTAGGGAAGGAAAAGTGAGAGAAACTAAGGAAAATTAACTAACTGATCAGTGGTAGGTTAACACATCATTAACAACCCCTGAGAAGTTTTGTGTTAGATTAAGAACATTAATACTGCCAAGCCTGCAGTTTTCCTCTCCAGTTGTTTGCAGTACATTTTCAGTGTTTTCCCTTACCTTTCTCTGATAGGCAGGCAGGGAACTAATATGCAAAGTAAATTTGAAAGACTGAATGTATTACTTCTGCAGGTCCAAGGAGGAAGTGGAATACTTTGGTAGAATTGGATCAGAAGACAAATATATTCATAGCTCAGCTCAGGAACAGGTCACCCTCCATAAACCCCAAGAAAACACAGACGGTTGTGGGCAAAGAAAGGCCAAATGCCCCATTTTCCCTTAACTACTGACAAAGGGTAGGGGGCAATCCGCTCTGTGGGAGGGTGAGCAAGAAGGGACAGGATGTTGAGTAAGACTCCTTTGCCTTAGGTTATCAGTTTCCATTAAGTGCACATTGGTAATTAGACAGTATATGACCAGATAGCTGTTTAATGATCTACAGTCAAATGCTCCCATTTGTTTTTAAAGACACGAAGACATGTCCCGGTAGCAAGACAAAACACATTAATACTACAATAAGGCTTTTACTGCACAACACGGAAGGGCTGCTTTAATGCTTAGGAAAACAAGAGCACAACCTGAGAGAAGTTGAGGTTAACAGTTTTGAAGACTGTTCTTTGTTCTTAACTTCAATGGATGGAGGCGGCCTTTAATGATTGCACTTAAAGTAAAACAAGTCAAAAAGAGATGGCGTTGCTGCCAGAGGTTACTGTGTGTGCATCTTTGTTATCATTTTATCTTCTAGATTGGTCCCAATTCACAGTAGGGAAGGGGAGGTGGGAAGGTGATGAGGGAGAGCAGTAGGAGAACAGCTTTAGATGTTATTATTTTTGACATTTCAATTGCAGCATCCAAATACATTAATGATTTCCTTTAGTGTTCTAGACCCATAGCCTTATGAGTCCTTCTGACGAACAGTAATATTCAGGGGAGTGTCTCTTAATGTACTTGAATAACACATTTTATTACTGCTCTTGTTAATTTTATACCAATGATGTAATTAGACCTACAGAAGAAGACAACAGTGCCTGTGATAATTTGTGGAAGAAAGCTTGTGCTTCACTTCAGAGAAGCCTTACTTTTTAAAAGTGAATTTTAAGTTTCTTAAAATCTGGCCAGGTGGCAGATGACTCTAGCTGATGGCAATAACCTGAAGCCGAACTACATGGTGCCCAAAGTCCAGTTGGTGACATTATAGATGGAATGTGTTGAGAAAATAAACACTGTGGAATTTGCTTGTTAAGGTAATTTGGGAGAACAGGAACATGAACTGACCTATAGCCACCTGTTTTGTGTTTCTAGAGCCAAAAGCTCTGTTTTTCCACTAAACTCATTCCCATGCTCAGAGCTGGTGGTATAAGTTCTTGCTGGAAGTTTTCCACTTTATCTATGATTTATTTTCTGGAAGAATGAGATGGTTATTAGAAAGCTGGGGCTAAAGAAATGTCACCATGAAGCATTATGGAAATTCAGTATAATTGAAAAGGAAGGAGTAACAAAGAAAGTAAAACTGTTGGATAAATGCCCTCCATGTTTTGAAAGGTTAAGGCATGGATAGAAATTTTTTCTCATCATTAGGTGGGAAGGAGCCTTACACGCTTTAATCATTTCAGCTTTCCTACAGAAGTTCAGTCTGATGCAACTCTTCTTTACGCTTTGGGGTTCTAAGTGTCACTGGCTTGTTGCCCCCTTCTGTGAACCTCCATCTTGTAACATGACAAAATTTAGCTAGTCAAGAGGGAGTTGTTTGGAAGACTATCTCTGAAAATCATATTGCTCATGTGTACCACTCATCCGTGACAATGACAAATGTTCTCATTTTTCACCTGTTTCTCCTTATATTTTTCACAAAAGCTGGCACTGTCATGAGTCTCAGCAATTCTAACTGCAAGTGAGCACAGGGAAGAGAGATTGATTTCACGAGTGGCCGTTATTAGATACACAAATTTGAAGAAATACCAGAGCCATTACCTTCACTTGGAACACACACATTTTTCCCCAGATTTCTTTTCTCCCAAAACATTACACTTTCACCCCAAATTCCATTAATT
This sequence comes from Bucorvus abyssinicus, assembly GCA_009769605.1. Classification (NCBI taxonomy): domain Eukaryota; kingdom Metazoa; phylum Chordata; class Aves; order Bucerotiformes; family Bucorvidae; genus Bucorvus; species Bucorvus abyssinicus. The sequence goes on from CM020025.1 coordinate 40,370,274, forward strand.
ATTATCCAGTGTCATACACTTAGCAGATACGCTGGATTTTTTTGGCTGGTTGCTTGGTTTGTTTTTTTTTTTTTAGGCTGGTTGTTTGGGGTTTTCTTTTTAGGCTATTTCATAATATCTGAAATTCCAGAGTTTTTCTCTAAAAGAATAAATGATCATTTGCCCTTTGAAGAGACCATGTACTTTAAGGAGCGTCCATTTATGCACGTTCAAAGACTGTGATGAAAGGTATGCAACGGACAATTACAAGCCAGATTCTTATATGAGTGATGGCCCCTCATCCTCTCTCAGGAGGTGAAGAAGGGATGTGTCTTACTAAAAATGATCTCCTGGGAGATCCCTGTTGAGCCACCTGTGCCTCTTTTGAGACCACTGCATTCCTGCCCATATCAGTATAGCGCCCATGCATGACTCAGCATCTTAAGTCCATGCAGCAGCTTGGATAAGCTGCTTGCAATACTGCTGGCAAATCTTGTATTTCAGAATCAAAGACTAAGTTTTGTATTTTTGTCACTGCTTAGGCTTAAATTATGAAGCCTTTCCTAAAGGTAGTCACTTGTTCAAATTCTTTCTTTCAAAATACTGTCAGAAGAGGGGAAGAGGGACTGAGCCTGATAACTCAATAATTCTCTCTCATACAGGGCTTTGCCTATGCAAGTTTGAATTCTCATCTGATTGGAGTAACTTGAAGTTTTGTTTCTCACATGCCTGAGAGTTTTCCTGTAAAGTATAGCCATGATATAGCTCATTCCAGAAGTGGTTGAGGTTGATTGTCCAATTAACATGACTAATAGAGAATTTTATAATTATTCATACTGTACAAAAGCTGGTGGTGAAAGCTGGTCTCTGGGAGCCAGTGATCTGGCGTTTAATATCAGCACCAAGAAGAAAAAAATCCAAGTTAGTTAGTAACTTATGAAAATAATATTTTAAAAAACCAAAGATCAGGAATGTGGTCAAACCACAGTCTGTGATTAAACCAGTTTCTGATATCACTAGTGTTACTACTCTGCCAAAGCGATTTGTTTCCCACCACTGGGGAAAAAAGTGGTTTCCCACCTCTTTTTCCTGGTTGGAATTCCCTTTCATCTCATGATCAGTCTGGAAGGCAGTTCCTCCATTGCCTCCGTACATGTCGTGGCACAAGAAATCCCTACCCCATGCCCTCGCTCCTGCAGATGTGGAGTAGGACTTTCACACTCCTCCCAACCCTGTCCTATTCATCTACTTCAGGATTGCCAACTCTGAATTTCATGTTTTTGGAAAAGCAACTCAGCCCTGGCAAAGAGGTCATAGATCGTGAAGAAAGAGAGAAAACTATAACTCTTGACACCCTTGACAGCAGAGGGAGTTGTTGCAGGTAAAAAGTACTTACAAAAAAAGGAAGAACCTCAGCTTCTCAGGCAGCAGTAAATATAAGTATTTAGGTGTGGTGGCACTCATGAGATAATACTTTACAGAGAACATAGTATTCAGGTAGGAATCAAGGCATCATATTCCTGGGCTATAAATAGTTTGTCGGTCAGTTATTGCTCCGGTGATGAGAGGGGGACAAAAATAATTTGCATTCAAAGAGCTGAATACCAACCATTTACTCTTTGTGACAGGTGTCACAGAAGTGTGTGACACATCAGTGTCATGTCAAAGAAACATATAACAACATGGAAAGAGTATTAGGACTTGGGTATTGGTGGCTAAATCCTGTTGTTCTTGTTCCAACATAGGAAAACACAGAACTCTTCAGATGTCACAGTAAAAAAATTGGATAAAACACATTTGCATGAACATGAAATTCAGATCCTCTGCCTAAGACTCAAGAACACACAGGGAAGGAATAAACAGCAGCTGTTACAGTCCTTTCCATGCCAAAATGTATATAAATTTGGGAAATAAATAAAAGCTGGAAAAGAAATTGAACAGTGCAAATCTAAAACCAGACCTGCAGTCTAGGAAATTCTATTATTGAACTGAGGGACAGATTAGACAGTGAGAAAGGTATAGAAATATCAACTAGAGATTGGAACTGAAGAAAATAATAGCAGCACTTGGAGACAATGTGTTTGAAGTTACAGCAATCACAACTGGATTTCAGCAGAAAGGGAGAAAAACAGCAGAACTGCAGAAGAAATATTACACCTCAAGGAAGTATAGAAGACACCATAGAGGACATTTTTTTGAATGTTAATTCCAGTAAAATATTGGAGGAAGGAGAAAGGAAGGAGCATGAAATAGCAGAAAAGCTCTGCAAGAAAAAAATAATCATAGATTTCTTGAAGGTTTGGCAGGAGTTACTGCTTTTATGGTAAGAACAGGTAAAAGTAATAAACACTAGAATTAACGTAACCTAATTGCACCTTGTTTGATCTCTAGGCAATACAGAGAAGTAAGAACTAAAGTGCAGCTCACCTCGTCTTCTACAAATTATCTAAAGTAAGTGGCCTAAAAGTTCTTGTTTCTCTTCATTAACTGAAAGAAGAGTCTAAAATGACTAGCTCAGATGAAGGTATCTAGATTGTAGATGTGTACATATAATTTTCCAAAGGAGCTAAAACTCCACAGGGAAGTTTCAGACCAAAAAATGGAAAACTGACAGCAAAGATACGACAAACTATGAGTCAGAACAGTTCACATAAGTCTTCACAAGACCCCACTTTTAACATTACAAGCTGACATGTAAACTCAAACAGTTTGACATTTGTATTGGATAAACTTTGGTGTTTGAAGTACAGGAAGATATCAGAAGTTGAAAAAAGCAAGCAAGAAGCAACAAATTCACAACAGAGGTGCTAAAATGCTGTCCTAAAGAAACCAGCAGAATTGTCTAGTACAGCCTGGAGAATATGGAGAAAACAAGACTTTTCCTGTTCATTAAAAATGCAAAACTATCAGAGACCCAACAGTAATACTACGCTTTGGAAAAGTGAGTCATTTGAAACCTTACTGTGAAGGTACAGAAGATAACAGTACAAAACTGAAAATCCAAGAGACTAGATTCAGGAGTAAAGTGCCCTATGCAATCCAGGTGTCACAAAGAAGGACTGTTGGGAGTATTCTCCACTTCTTTCATTCATGTTAGAGAGTTTTCTTGGCTAATGATAATGATTGTCTGTCTTCCTTTTCAGACTGTTATTATCAGCTCTAAACCCAGAGTTATACCCTGCTATCTTCAGAAAATTTTTGTAGGTGTAGGAACTGAGCTCCACAAAACCTTCTGTAGCACTGAGGAACCAGAAAACAAAGCAGTTCAATGTGGAATCTTGTGTGAGGCAAAACTGGTTAGCATGGCCTTCTAGAAACACCAGTACAGCACATCCCTTCTATTCAAACTTTAATTACAGATATGCACCACTGTAGTTTGGAAACTGCAGACGATCTGGTGAAGGGCAAGTCATGGGTTAGTTAATATGAAGGATTCTAAAAGAAGACCTTTCAATTCTCCATCTCAAAAGACACGTCAGAGTATTTTCCTAATATTATGAGCACAACAGAGACAGGAGACAGGAGGCATATATCTACATCACAAGCTCAGACTAACATCTGCGCACAAACAGGAAATCTACAGCAGCAAATGCAAGCTGAAATTTTTTACCTCTAGCCTTAAAGTTATCGCAATCTGAGAGAACTGAAGATTAACGATTAATATGGTGGGAAGTATTAAGTCATTCTGGTGTTTAAGGTAAAGACGAATATGGAGAATGTAGATACCATTAGCTGCAGCTCAGCTTCAGCTTAATCAGAAGGGAGTGTATAATACCAGAAACATCTCTTCTAGATAGTGACATGTAGGTGATCAGATGAAGCTACCAATTGAAAATTAACTGCTGTCAGGAAAACATTAAGAAAAATGCTTACCAGAGCAGTCAAACCACTTAGTAAAAATACTGAGTGGCAACAAAAGACTGAGTGGAGATTCTGTATTTTCACTAGTCATACCAGTAATTGTGACAGCAGGTGCCTTAAGCTATGCTTAATTTCTATCCAACAGGCATCCTAACCATAAAACACCATGGTCATGATTTCTGTCTGGCACAATAAATATCTTATAAACCCCTACAAAACAGAACAGCTTTAGCTGAAAAAAGTCAAAGAAGTTATGTCCAGCACATTTATCTGGGAGGCAGGTGATGCAGGTCAGAATATTTTCAGAGCTGAGCCTGAATTTACTACATTCACAGCCGGTGGCCTTAAAGTTGGACTCATGGGTTTAGGACAGGTACTGTATGATGTCAGACCTGAAAAGTGTCTTCTGGGACTCTTGAATAAAGTGACTTCTAGAGTAAAAATAAAGAGGGTGTCAACCATGTTTCTTAGCTCTCATCAGAGATCCACTGCAAGCAGAGTATGTAGCCGCTCAAGATTTTGATGTTTCCTAGAGTATTTAAGGTACATTATGGAAACAAGGTTTATTGATTTCAGTTATTTCAGTTGCCTCTAGACCTAGTCAGTAGCTAAGTACAAATATTGTGAGTCAACATTTTTTAACACAGTGACTGCCATTGTAAGTGGTCAGCTTTCAGGTCCCCCATTTCTCTGAAGGAACTCCTAAGGAACTGTAGTAAGACTGGATTCCCAGCATACAGTGGATAAGCATGACTTGCCAGGTCTATTCAAAGCAGAATGAGATCCAGGAATTCTGGAAAAGGAGGGAGGAGGTATGGAGGGCATGTCACCGTGACATGAAGTATAAAAGTAGTGTGACCACTGGCAAAAGAAAAGAATGTGCAGGCCAGTAATGAGAAGAGGTGCCTGAATGGCATCTGTGTGCCTCAAGAATATGCCCTTTTCTGAGATGTTACAGGTAGCATGCATTGAGGATGTCCCAGAGTTCTGAAGGACTGTTTGCACTGTTCAGGGAAAATATCCCTTCCTGTACATTTGTGCTGCTTCATACTGCTCCCTGGGCATCCATTGCTGGCCACCATCAGAGACAGGTGACCTTGGACAGGTGCTCTAATGCCCATAGTTTAACTCCAGCACTACCTCTGTTTTTACATACATTTGTTGGTACCCATTATTCCTCTCAGGGCGAAGGAAGTTTCAGTGATTTAACCTAAGAGAGGAACACCAGAACGTTAACCTTCCTTCATTACTTGAGCTATTAATTTCTTTTGTACCCTCCATTTAGTGCTTTGCACATTGCTTCTCACTGCAGAGACTTTGCAGGTTGAAAGGAAGAAGTAGTTTATAGACGACATAAGACAGGAAGGTACACTGAAAACTGAGAAAACAGTATACACCCATAATTAAATTTCTGCCCTCAGTGTGCTCCTCTACACTTCTAAGCTCCCTGTTAACAGGATTTTAAGCATTGCCTGAACTGCTGAATGAAAGATGCAGTAGCATCAGTGGAATCTTTATTTTAAATAATTAAATAAATGCTTTTACTACTGCCAGAAGTAATTAGATAAAAGAAGGATCTTTTCATAAGTCGGAAGATCATTATAGGTTGAACGTTTTTGTACACAGGCTTTAGAAGCTGTCCATAGATGCATAAATACTAAATACTCTTTTATAATGCAGAGTAGGATGTGTGTTTCGGCTTTAATAGCTACTAACTCATTTAGCTGGAGGGTAACACCAGGCTAATCAAAGGTCACCCGAGTCATGGCTGATGTTGAATGGGAGTTGACAGCTTTCCAGAGCAGCACACAATTCATGGGCTTTTTTTTTTTTTCTGCAGGAGCAATATTCATCTGGGATTGACACAATGCTGACTTTCAAAATGATTAGTTCAAATCCTTTAAAGACTCTGCAAAACCAGACAACTTTTCAAGTTTTACCCTAGGAAAGAAATGTTCATCTGACAAGGAAATTCTGGTCTCAAGCAAATTACTGAATTCCAATAGCAATATATTTCATAAACAGCAGAAGGAATCAGGGACCTGCTCAGACAGCAAATCTCAGCTTGTATAGTTTCAGTTTAAAATGACACAGGCCACAGAGTCTAAGCATGATTCGTGTAAGAGAAGCATGTATTTTTTCATTCATAGGGACACAATGGTAGAAAACATAAGGAACAACAAAGAAGGTATAGGAATGTTTAATTGTAAGATTAAAGAAGATATACATGAAAGGCGCAGACTTTCACAGGCACAAAAAACCTCTGGTGACACGGTAAATGAAAGAGCACATGTTCAAATACCAAGCCTTAATTTTGAAATTTTATTATGATGCACACTGACTGCATCGTAAGCTTGAATTAATATGGTGTATTTTACTACCTTAAAGAGTCAAAGTTCATTGTTCAAATGAACAATGCGTGTACACACTCTCTGGCAGATGCAACTGTTGTGATTGTGCATGCAAAGCGATTATCCTCCCCTGCAGACATGCTTAGTGCAAATGAGTGTACATGTGAACACATGCATCCTATTTTATGATTGTAAAGTGTTGCCTAGAGCAAAAATACACTTCTTCAATAGTACTGGAAATTGTTATCTGTAATGCATCCTTACAACCAAGATTACCCTTCAAGTATGTCACACACATACAGGTTCTCTTATGAAGTACCTTGGTGGATATTTTAGTAGAACGTACCATTATATAAATAATTACAGTGGCTTTAAGATCAGGTCAAGAGGAAATGCGAAACTTGTCAGTTAGGGAAAAAAATGTGAGGAAATATCATACAATTAGAAAATAATCAAAATTCTAATGAACCTATCTTTGACAAGGATGTTTGTCCATGAACCCATGGAGAGAGGAGATGTTCTTTGAAAAGATAATGAAGTAGAGAAAAATGCTTTGCTGTGTGGCTACAAAGGAAATTAAAAAGATTATACATCAATGTGTAATAAAAGTAATTACATAGGTTATGAAACTGTAGGGTAGAATAAACCCATAAATTGTAAAGTTTGAGACCTACACCTGTCTAAACAGCCTTCTGAAACTCCTTAATCCTCACTCAGTCAGGCAGAACAAGAGCTCTGAGACTGTGACTACAATCACTGCGGAGGAGGTGGCCACTGTACAGGTCATACATTCAGAGATATTCCTCCCCATCTGTGACTCCATTTATAGCACCACTCTGGATTTCCACAGCACTGGATTTGACAAAATTAGTGAACTGAAAAATGGTGCGTAAGCTTCAGAGCTGCCAATTTCCGACCTTTACAACCAGGTATCATGAGCAGGATACCATACCCTTCTGTAGGAGAGAACACAGAAGGTCATTGAACTGCTTGGGTAGAGGAAAACCATTTGCTTTCACTTTGTCTTCTAAATAAAACTGTTATTGTGTTTAATTGAAGTTCTTGCTCCTATTTAGAATTTCTAAATGCTTGTACCAAGGGGAGAAAAAGAAACCAACCAAAACTAGTTCTGATTCAGAAAGGCACAAATGTTATTAAAAAATCTTAGTGAATCTTTCCATTCCATTTCAACAATTTTTTTTTAAAAAAATGTTATAGATGGCTAAAATGTTTCAATTTTTACAGCTCAAAATTTCAGCTTTTGAAACTACTGGGGAAAGAAATTGAGTGAGAGGGGTGAAAATTTATCCTGTAGAATTGTCTGGATTTTGCTTCCTCCTCAGCATCTTCTCTTCACTTGCTCTCTATTTTATGTCATTTTTGCTTGTTCTTTTTTTTTTTTTTACAACTACACTCCTGTTTAGTGTATACCCTTTCAAATTCTGATATTATCTCTCTGGTTCTTGTGACATCCAGAATATTTGACTGCAGTGGGCCTCCCTGAATCCTTCAGTATTACCATGACTGACAGCCTTAGTTAGCCATCTTGGAACACTGAGAAGCTCAGAGTATCAGGGACAATATTGGAACAGAAGTTCTCTTTCTTTTCCATTTTTATCTTTTCACCATCTTCTCTCTTACCTTTTCTTTTGGCTTCTCATTACTGATTAAGTAGAAATGCTGTTTCAGAAAAGAGAACATTTCCTCCCCTAGGTATTTGTGCTGGTAGTTAATGCATATTAAAACCAAATTATCTTCACATAGTTCTCCTTGCCTTTCCCCTTCCCCAATATATTAGAAAACTGCAATAAAACAATTTGTAGACTAGTTTGGAAAGGGCAAAGTCTCACTCAGGACTCTTTTATTACTGATTAGCCTGACCACACGTTCAATAAAGTGCAATTATAGATCTGCTCAGCAGTGAGAGTGTGGGAACTCAAGGGAGGAAGTCATGACTTGATTTTTTTTTTCTCTCAAGTATTTTTCTGCTGCAGCAATCAACAGTATTCAGGTTATCCTAAGGAAAAAAAAAAAAAGCAGCATTCTATCTTCCTTCAAATCTTTACTTTTCACTGCTTTCCCACCCTGTTGGTGGTGTTTGCTTTTGCACTTCCAATATTTTTGTTGCTTTATTTTTTTTTATATAAAGCTCAAGTCTGTGAGTGCAAAGGAAATGTGCTCTTGCACAAACGTGTTGTCTTATACACCCTTTTTAGTGGTACCTGTTCTGAGTTAAATTGATTAAATTTGCAGAGACACAGTCAATTCCAAACACAGCAGGCACTGGAATTTGTAGACAAGCATATTGTCCTACTTGTCCTCTACTTTAGCCCAGTAGAGTTAAAATAAGAGGACTGTGAAAAAAATAGTTTACTGTCAGTTGATTTATGTGCTCCTTAAACAGTAGTAAGCAATTGTCTCTTTTGTATAGATCTGTTTCACCATTTTGACAGGAAAATAGCAAAGAGTCCACCAAAAGTGATAGTGTAAGTTATTAGTAATTTAGCATAAGACAAGTATACCTTGATTTTCAAGAATTTGTGATTATCTATTATAAGTCATAACTTACAAACTAACATTATTCCCTGAACTACCCTCTGCCGAGGGTGGTAATTACATAAGAATAGCATCCCAAGTCTGGTAGAACTCCAGCCAGTTAACATGCAGGTAGTGTGGGAAGCAGCCCTTCACACAGATGTTAAGTAAAAAATAGACTGTTTAGAGTTATATGTGATGATGAGGATCACAAATATGTGACAACACTATTCAAATGAATAACAGAAGTCTTTTAAGGCTATTTGCCCAAAATAGTTTTGCCAAATATGTACCTGAGATATTTGAGAGAGGAAGGCAATAAAACACAGTGAGAATAGGACAGCAGGTTTAGTACCTAAGTGGAGATGAGAGTAGTTGTTGGTTCCTTTAGCTTGCAGCTCATCTGTTCTGAAGTTAGCTGTACCTCAGCCTGTTACTTGAACAGTACATACCTTCACTACTTGGGGGATACTTGCACTTTTTCAACACCACCTGTTATCAATTTAATCTAATCTAATCAATCAAAATAAAGTCCTGGGCCTGGTGGCCAGCTCTGCTGGCAGATGCAAAGGAACTCTGCTAGCCCGTGATAGCCAGCCGCCTCATTGCCAGCAGCATGCAGACTAGCTAGCTTGAAGGCAAGCCGCATGCAAGGTATAGCCAGAATCCGATGCTCTCAAGGGCAGCAGACAGCTGATGATAGCAACACTTGGTCCTGTGGCCTGTTTTGCCCACCACAGTCCCCTGGAAAGCTGAGCTGGCTGCTGATGTTACCAGGAGAAAAGATGGGGTACATGGCAAGAAAGCATCTGCACCTGAAAGGTCTCTCTTATAACCCTCCCTTCTTGGAGCCCTTTGTTTGGGCATCTCAAGCAATGCACAAAGAGGCTTTGTAAGCATGGTATATACCCCTTAATAATATAAAGCAATTATACATGGGTTTGCTATTTATGAGCTCTACACTCAGCAGAGCTAGAGTTAAGGAACTACTACTAGCCTTAGCATTAATATGTTCATCATGAGATCTCTAGAGGCCAGGCAGATCTGTCTCAGGAGGGGAAGGGTTGGCCCTTGCTGATCCCTGGAGTTGATACTCAGTGTGGATGACTTGCCATATTCTATATTTTCTACTTTTTATGTTCATGTTTTTCCTCTTGAATCCTTGAGCTGTGACCTACCCTTGTCTCAACAATCCTGCCTTTTCAATTTTACCTTTCTGATCTAATATAGCTCTGCTCTACAGACTGTTTCACAGCTCTTTTGCAGAACTTTACAATGTCTTCAACAGCCTTGGCCAAGGTTATATAGCTGGGACTTACTAGACCTGAGTTGAACCATGGGAAAGGAGGGGCAGTTACAGAGCAGGCCATGGAGTAAGTGAATTACAATTACCCTGCTGCACCATGTCAAAAGTAGACCTTGGATCAGAGACACTGAACCATTTATGTCTTTTCTGAAACAGAAGCCTCTCTCTCTCCCACCAAAGACTTCCCTCCAAGGCCCCCTAATGACATCAGTGACAAGCTAGTACCATGAAACACACAGCAAAATCCATTTATATCACTAATGCTGAAAAAACATTTCTGCTCTGCTTGGAGCTTTGCTTGGCTACAAGAGCTGCAGTCACTAGCAAGGCAGTCTGGTCAACACGCATTATTAGAGCATACTGGAAGCTTAGGGGTGACTTGTTGTTTGGGGTCCAAGATTATGCAGGTACGATATGAAAGTAACCAGTGTTCTCTTGTTCACCTCATATCTCTGGAACCTACATCCAGCAATAAGGCCTTTCATCAAAGTTCCTCCAGCTGAGCAGCGTAGTATGCAGACAAAAACTAGTTCAAATGCTGTTTCTTTTTGTTAGGGAACTGCCTGTCAGGTGGGTAGGGATGATCACCTCTTCTACCATCCCTGTTACTTAGGCATCGGTTCATATCTGAATAGAGAGAACAATGTTCTCTTCACAGGACTGGAACAAAACCAAGGAAAGACCTGAGTCTTTGTTTGGAGTCGGCTTCTGAGATTCACTGTTACAGGAGGTTGGAGTCCAATTTTCTAACCTCTAGTTTTAGATGTGCTAAATGGTTTTATGGATAAACATGTTTTTGTTGTATGAGATAAACTTAAATATAATAATATATTTTGTTTCAAGGCATAAACTGATTATTGAAAGAATGAAAGAAAAAGTTCTGTGCCTTAGTTCATGCATTGCATAATGCTATTGTCTAAATATAATTAATGAAATCTTTGAAGCACCAGGTATTAGTTGCTTCAAGAGGCAGAGAATAAAACAAAAATCTACTACCACTTGCCTAAAACTGTTTCTTTTTTTTTTTTTTTGAGTTGGTGTGTTCAGTGCAGTTTTATTAGGTAGTTATTCACCTGAGGAGATAAAAAATTTCAAAATACCATTATTAATCTAGCATAATAGAAACATTTGAGCTTCACTTTACAGTCACTTGTAGTTGATGGGAAGTTTGTATATTATTCCAGTGGCAACAGAATAAGGCTTTAATTGGAAACATGCAAACCATGATAAGAAATCCCAATGTTTAACGTGTAATTCACTGAAAACTCTCTTAGGTTTTAGAAATAATCTGATGAAGACTTGGAAAAGGAGAAGCTATCCGAAGTCAAAATGTCTATATAACAAGCTCCGTCTACTTCATTTGTTTCCTCAAACAATTAATTCATTGCAAAAGTATTATTCAGTATAAGTGAATACAAGGGTTTAATTTAAGATCTTAATCATTAAAAATCCCAGTCGAACATAACAGATTTTGTTAGTTCAAGACTGACGTCAACATCAAGTCCATCCAAAGCCTTTATGTCTTTTGCCTTGTTAATATAATTTCTTAAAAATTATTTAAATGGTGTGTGTGGGGGGGTAGACTTAACAAAGAAGAATAGAGGAAAATGTAATATTTTCGACAAAAACTAAGGTATGAAAAGAACTGACTGCTTTATTTCTGGAAGGCTTCAGTGAAGTTTTACAGGGTTCCCAGACCTTTCCATCTCATCCAACAGGGGTACAGTGCCTTACCTTCCCAGAGTCCCTGTCACACCCCTCAGGTGGGAAGGTGGCTGGATTTGACTGCTCTGAATTTTGCATGCTTTGTAAGTTTTGGAACAATTTTTTTCATCTCTTTCCTTGCCTTTCCCTGTGCTGGAGGTAACAAGAAAGGCCTACAAGAAAGTTGGAGACGGACTTTTTACAAGGGCATGTAGTGATAGGACAAGGGGTAATGAATTTAAATTGAAAGAGGGTAAATTTAGTTGAGAGTTAAGGATGAACTTCACTGGAAGTGTGGTGAGGCACTGGAACAGATTGCCCAGAGAGGTTGCATATGGCTGATCCCTAGAACTGCTCAAGGCCAGGTTGGATGGGGCTTTGAGCAATTTGGTCTACTGGAAGGTGTCCCTGCCCATGACAGGGGAGTTGGAACTAGGTGATCTTTAAGGTCCCTTGCAACCCAAACCATTCTATGAGTCCATGGTTCTGTGATTTAGAAAATAAGGAGCAGAAATTTTGGGCTTTAATGCATTTTGGCACACTTTCACAATTTGTTTTTTGGCAGCCATAATTGATTCTCAGAACCTACAAATTAAAAAATGGAATATCTCACCACCTTGATATTGAAAAATTGAGTACAGATAGTATTTGACAAATAAAAGATAGCTGAATGAGACTTGAAATATTTTAATGCTCTGCAGATCAAAAATCAGGGGTATAAAAACATATCCAGTGCTGTTAAACCCAGCCTTCTCACCCCCACTGCCGACACCTCCACCTTTTTCTACCATTTGGAAACGGCAATGTTATACACTTCCTGGAGACCAACTGGTATCCAGAACTATTTTCTGAAATATTGTAGGCACATGTGCAGGTGCTGAAAGGCATTTTAGTAGGGCAAAAGTAAACTTCATGAATGACCCATGGGCTTGCTTTTGTTCAGCCTTGCTGTGCAGGGAAGGCCAGGGGCAACACTGACACCTTCTGATAAGAGGTGGTTACATCCATTCCCTCGCTATTGCAAAGAAGCAGGATGCTCTCCGCATCTGCAGGAGTGGGTGGTTCTCACATATATTTCTTTTCTATTTCTGTAACTTCAGGCATCTCCCCAAGTCCTTTCAAGCATTTCACCTTTTCAATATTCAGCTTGATGCAAGTTTCAGCTAAAAAGAGATGGCAGAAAAGGAAAACAGGGAGATGAGGTCTGGCAAAGGCCTCCACTGGCAGAATCTGTAAGAAAAAATGAAACTGTGTTCTTTCTGTGGTGAGGACTTCCCATTTTCAGAAGTTCTGTTGCAAATTAATGCCAAATGTAAGTAATAGATACAGTAAGTCATCAGTCACTGCAGGTAAAGACCCTGCAGAAATAGGCTTAGACTTGTTTTTCTTAAAGATTCATTTATAAAGAGACACAGATTTAACTGCAGAGAGAAAGATATAAGGTGGTTAAAGGAGCAGATAATAAACACAAAGGCTTGGGCTAAGTGAAGAAAATTTTGCATAACACAGATGAGTTGTATCACATTGCTCACGGGGAGAAAACCCAAAATAAAAGACCTGCCTGTTCAAAAAATCTGAAAAATTATGTTCACTGAAGTGAGTGTAATGGGATTCCATTTGCTGCAGGAAATCTGAGTAACATACAGTGCACCGATTTTTCATTCATATTACCATAGTCACAAAATCCACTTAGCACTAGTGACAACATTTTGAGTCTCCTGTTTGTGTTTTGTCCAGGCAAAGCACAGATCTGAGATCAGTGCATGATAGGAGTATACATTATAAATTACGGTAAGGGCGAGTAACCACTGTCAGATACAGGGTAAATGAGACCTGATATGCTCAGATCAGTATCCTGCCCTTGTTCTCCCTACACAGTCGTATCACAACAGGTCAGGTCACATAGAACATTTGGATTCCTGCCAGGATAATTTCCTTCAGAAGCTGTCCGTTCTGGAGGCGGGCAACTAGGGTGGACACTGGTCATCTTTCAGACTATGCACCCGTCCAAAGGAAAGCACAGAAAAGGATGGTACATGCTGTATTACATCCTGACATTGTATCAGGGCTCAACTGCAGTGTATATATATATATATATATATCTGTATCTGGCAGCTGCAAAACACCTCTTTCTATCCCATACAAGAAATAAATAACTGTTTCTAGCATGAGGCATTGCAATTATGTTTCTCCACTGATAATATAGGGCTTAGGAGCCCTAGAGAACAGGTTTTGAGTAATAACAGATACCTAGCTCTTTCCTCAGCTGAATTGCCATAGTAGTCATGAAAACTATTTTAATTAGTCGAAGGGGTCTAAGGTTTTTTTGAGAGTGCCTATCTTTAACAGTCTAAATGCAGAATTTGTCAGTCTATTCATATCTCACATCTAAAACTTGCTGGAACTGCAAATTTCCATGTCAGCCTCAATCTGACTGCAAAGATGAAGATGTAAATTTATCAATGTTATTAATCATAAACAAAAGATTTATAATTTGATTATTTGCTGCTGAATAGCAATATAGGTATACACAGATACCAAACTTCAGCCTGGCTAATAAGATTCCTCTTGAATGTAATTTAAAAAACAAACAAACAAACAAACTTTAAAATATTTTATTTCCTTAAGGATATTCTTGTTGCAAAATCACTGAAGTAAACCACAAAATATTTATTTAAATAAGTACAATTCTCAGTTACGGAGGTATTAAATCCTACACTACACCTTGCCTTTAGTATTTAAGCAATGTATCAATGTATCAATACTTAATAGGCCTAGTGTATTTACAGTTCAAGTTTAGGTATAGATTAAATGCTTCTTTTAACTATTGATCACTCTCTATTATTTGGGAACTCTGTGCAAGTGTGAAAAAATTAGACCTTTTAAACCCTGATGAAAAATCATATATTTAGGGTGTATATCACACCAGAAACAGGCTTCAGAATCAGAGGTGTGTTTTGCATCCACAAGCCCTTCTGCATTCAGAGTAGTGTATTTGACTAGATGCATGTGAAAGTACTTTTATTTAACCATGAGACCCATATGACAAACACAGTAGCACGGATATACTGAAAAAACTTTAAACCCACTAGCTCTGTTCCATGGGCCTCATGTGCCTCCCTTCTTGGTCAGGTTGTAGCATCCAGTTCGAGCACCCTGTGGCCACTGATGTGTGCCTGTCCATATCCACGCCAGGTATCGCAAGGCTGGCTTTGGTGATATACAGATATCTTCAGTGTGTGACCAGTTAAGTTCTTCCTCTTTTCTCTCATGGTATTTCTGCCTGCTTTTGACAGACATTTTGCAGCCTACGACTTGTCTTTGATTATTTTCCCCATGCTGTTTCTTTTGGAAGTCTAAGCTTCATCCTGGCCTGGATCAGAAGCAAACGGGCATCAGACCGAGTGATGCTTGGTCTATCTCTATCCTTATAACAGTTCTGATCCCACCCTGCCATCCCACCACCTCCTTAACAGCACATTATCTTCCAATGGTGATGAGCTGAAAGCTTGCTAGTGACGATAAGCCCAAGGATGTGAGTCTGGGGCTGCTCAGCAGCGGCGGTTACTGTTCTTCTGCTCAGGTCTGTAAAAGATGGAAGAAGAGGGATTACTGATGAAAGAGGGCAATACCTTGGCCATGGAAACAACTGTGGTAAGAGCATGAAAGAGGAAGGAGGGCAAGAATTTGTGTCTTTTACTGGAGAAGCAAGTCAGAGAAGAGGAGGGCTTCAGGGAAGGAGGGAAGATTTTACATCATAAGGTAGAGCCCCTCTGGACAAATGGCTTCTTCCTTAGATGGGAGCTCCTTTGGAGGCTTTCAGAGTCCCATTTAAGAAGACTAAGTCTGGTCTTCTGTTTGTGTCATGAAGATGGATTAGGATTACTGGGTATTTTCTCTACTACTTGAGAACTTTAGTCAGCAACCAGTTCAGCACATGAGGAAGTCCAAACCCTATGTGAGAATTTTTAATGGCAGAACATTATTCTCTGAGCTTCACACAAGACATCTCTGAATTCTAATTTTTTTTTTTTTCTTTTAATGGTCTTCTGCACTTTCTTATCAGAACCATCCTGGTGCTGTGTTCAGGTACCAGAAATTAGTGTTTCTCTTAGCCAGCACCTAAGCATATTACAATTAATAAACACATTTTTGCTGAAGGAAAATATTTTTAATGGAAACAGGGCAATTTTAGCAAAGGAACAGACAATACTAGATGGAGAGCAACTGGAATCATCATTCCAGGAGTTCTAGGAAGAAGAACCATGAATTGCAAATATTTACTTTTACTTTTGGGTTGTCATTGCAACTTTGCAGAAGTGGGACTGATGAGCCATGAAATGAGGCAGCATTCCATGTATTGCATAATCTGTAACAGTCAGTGCTGTCTGTATTAAAATCCTGCATCTCTAGACTTCACCCTTGCGGATTTCTTTGAAGTTCAGCATAGGAAGAGGACGTCTCATACTTGCTGCTTCAGTGCCTGCCTTTTGTTACTCTGAAAAAAAGAGAAAAGATAAATGAACTATAAATTTCCTTTCTTTCCTTTTCTACCACTTCACCACCATGCCAGACTTCTTTCTTCCACTTTCCTCTCTCCCAAGCGTCTTTCCACTTATTTTTTTTCCCCAGAACTGCAACAGATCACTCCTTAACAGAAAGGTTGAATACATATTCCCTGCAAATAGGCCACCAGAACAGACCACTAACCTAGGAAGGAGCTTCCTAAGCATGTCATTGTCAGGCTGTATTACCTCTCTGCATCGCTGCAGGAGAATCTCACTCCCCTTCCGTTACCAAAAAAAAAACAAAAAAACAAAAAAACAAAGAATAAAAATAGAGGTTTCTTTTGCTTGACTAAGTCACATTTAAAAGCAGCACTTGATTGACAAGGAGGAAAATTAAATGCATTAGAATATAAAATTGAGATGTAAAAACAATTTCACTCCCTGGTTCATGTTTAGCTTTCTTAGGCTTTTTCATATCATTCATCCATATCCTTATTTCAGAACACTGATTTTACTCTGCTTGTGCACATGGTAACTCCATTATTGCATAGAATTGGGAAAGAAATATCCTTCTGAAGAACAGTTAGAGTCAGACTCAAGCTGTCCAGTGTTGCTGAGGACTGCCTCAGCAACATTTCCCCAAACTACGGTATCAGCAGCAGGGTATACACTCCAGTATTTGTTAATTGTTTCTGTGAAGAAAATCACTAAACTTCATTGCAGGAATTTCAGAGCTAAGCCATCCAACAGGAGAAGCATTGGGAACCTAAGAAACGGGCCTGATTTGAGCAGAGGACTATATCCAGAAAGGATTTTAATACAGGGAGCTTGCTTTTTATGTGGCTATTCTGACTCAGTTTGGCTTCCATTTTTTCCTGTAGAGCTTTTATATAAACCTGGAAATGAAAAGCAAGCTTTGTCATTTCAGCGGTCAGTTTTTATTGTGCACTTGCATCACTGACTCTGCTACAACTACTGCAGCTATACACAATTACACCACCAATGGGTTTTTTGGTTTTTTTTTTTTTCAAATGATGTTATTTCCTTATTCTTTTAAGGAAGACAGTACCTTATTCTTCTAATGAATCATATATACCAGAAACATACAGAAATCAGTATTAGCTTCTCCATGTTTTTCCACATAGCCTATTTAATGTAATTAAACCATGAGGATTCAGTTTATTCTCTGACGTCAACTTGAATTTTTAGGGTGTAAGAACACATTCATAGACCATAACTATGTTACAACTTTTAAAACTATTTTTAAATGGTCTAGAACATTACAGCAACTCTTTTCACAAAAATTCCTTTATCTAAGCCCAGTATCACATAAAATAGAGAAATGTAGATGATTTGACGCATAAATAGTATTTCACACATTAGCAATTATTTAGTTTTCACCTTACAAAACATTTTATTGCTATGAACTCATACAAAGGGAAAAGCAGGTAAGTTTCCGATATTAACAGATGTAAATCTTTAAATCAAAGCACTCAGCATCAACATCCTTTGAAAAATCCAGCCATTTCTTCTATTCAACAGTTAGAATGGCAATGACTATGACCCGGAGCTGCCTGCCTGGGATGTTGGGAGACTAAAATCACATGATAATGAAAGATGGCAAGCAAAGGTAATACTTAAGGAAAATAATACATAAAGAACTAACGCCAGGAAAAAGCTCAAAGAATCGTGTAGAAAAGCACACTGTAAAAGTTGCCAGAGTCAGGTGAGTGTTAGCAAGATGTACACAACTATTGGATTGGACACGATCCCAGTCTGCTATCATAGACTCCCAGGTTGGCAGGATAGAGCAATGTCCCTTCTAGGGTCATATATTTTCCATTCCTCTTTTAATTATCATAAATGCTTTCAGACATTTCTGACATTGACAGAGAAAAACTGCAATCTCAATAAAAGTATCGAACCCTGAAAATTAGAGTCAAATTTATGTGGCAGTTTAGAAACATGATGCCTCATTCCAACAGACACACATTTTGGAAGCACTGGCAAGTCATTACCTGAATAGATTTCGCACGATTACAACACACTGCTGCACCATCTAGAATGAGTTCAAAATGACTCAGTCTCCTCATTTTTATGATGCATCGTAAAATATTTTTTCTTTTGTTGCTGTGCTTTGAATATTCTTATACCCTAATATTTCTTAATTCAAACTTATTTTCCACATCATCAATTCAGTTGTCCAATGTTATTGTCCTAAGGATTTACAATCAGATCATTGTTTTTCGAGTACTATTTTTCTCTGCTTCTAGTTTCACCTCAGCTTTCTGCAATATGAAACCAATATTTCTGTTGTGGTCATATAAACTGTATCATTCAATGTAATCCTATCACACCGACTGATCTAGCCCAGTTTTATTTGACAAATGAAGTGCATGTTTCCAGATGTTCAGATATTTTACATAATGGAACAAAATGAAATCAGATCAAATTGAATCAGGTCAAATCAAATCAAATAGGAACACCACCCTTCTCAGAAGATCTTGAGTTCTGAAGTATTTACCTGCCCAGAAACTAATCCTTACTACCTTCTTTCATACCAGCAACAACTTACAAAGTTTAAAGTCCAAATCAAGTAAGTAGGAGCCTTGGCTTTTGCTCTCAACTCTTACCACAGCAAACTCCATCACCACCCTAATTATACATTCCTCCAAACCTACACCTGCTTTGAAGTCAGAACAGGTTGCAGAGGGGTCCCTCCAGGATTGCCAGTGCAAAAAGTGCTGACAGGACAAAGGAGGTGATCTTTTGCAGTCCATCATCTTCTGGGATGTGCATAGGTGAGCCATGCTACCTTCTCAGCAGTAGCCAAAGGGCTTTTTCAGAAGTGCCAAATAAGACTTCAAAGCTGGTTGTATCAGTATGCAGGTTTTGGCTGTGATAATTTTCTTCATAGTAACTGGTATGGGGCTGTGTTTTGGATTTGTACTGAAAACAGTGTTTATAACACAGGGGTGTTTCTGTTGTTGTTGAGCAGTACTTACACAACATGGAAACCTTTTCTGCTTCTTGTGTTGCCTCATAAACAAGCAGTGGGAATGCACGAGTTGGGTGGAGATGACTGACCTCAGCTGACCAAAGGGATATCCCACACCATAAAATATCATGCTCAGCAATTAAAAGTGGAGGAAAGAAGGAGGAGGGGGAGAGCGTAGAGTTATGACATCTGTCTTCTCAAGTAATCATGACAGAGCCCTGCTTTTCTGGAAATGGCTGAACACCTGCCTGTTGATGGGAAGCAGTGAATGAATTCTTTATTTTGATTTGCTTGCATGTAGGGCTTTTACTTTACTTATTAAACTGTATCTATCTCAACCCACAAATTTTCTCAATTTTACTGTCATGATTCTCCTCCTCATCCCACTGGAAGGGAGTGACCAACATGTCATTTGGGGCTAAGCTGCCTACTGGAGTTAAACCACAACGATCAGGGGCAGAAAAGATTCACATTCAATGTTCTGCAAAAAGAAAAAAGAAACCTAAATTAGCAAGCTTGTAGCCATAATATGCCAAATTTAAATGTTAGGACACAGAAAGATACCGAGAAAAAATACTGTGGAGTATCTGAAGGATGAATGTAGGTGAGAAGAAAGCTTCTGAAATTTAGAAAGGAAAAACCAATGGAAAATTGCCTGTGACTCTTCCAAGTTCAAAGGAGAAGATCTGCGGTGTGAGGCTGTGTATAGAATGTGTAAGTTCCTCATTTTGTCCATGACAGCAGTAAGTGGAGACTAGGCAGAGGAGGCAGTCCTCTCCTGGATTTCTTGCAACTAGTTTTTTTGAAAAGTACGTTACAAACTTTGCTGTTGTCAGTGAATAAGCAGTCTCCAACTGACTATAAAATATCGCTATATATATGATCCTTAAATTTGCATGCTATCCCTAGACCATCTGAGAACACAGAATGTCAAACTGTGAAAAAATCATAGAATATTTTGGGTTGGAAGCGATCTTTAGAAGTCATCTAGTCCAACCCCCCTGTAGTGAGCAGGCACATCTTCAACTGGATCAGGTTGCCCAGACCCCTGTCCAACGTGACCTCGAATGTTTCCAGGGTTGGGGCATCTACGACCTCTTTGGGCAATCTGCGCCTGTGCCTCAACACTCTCATGGTTAAAAATTTCTTATTTACATTTAGTCTAAATCTCCCTTCTTTTAGTTTAAAACCATTACCCTTGTCATGTTGCTACAGGTCTTGCTAAAAAGATTGTCCTCATCTTTCTTATAAGTCCCCTTTAACTGCTGAAAGGCCACAATAAGGTTTCCCCAGAGCCCTTGTAAAAAGTCCCTATCCAGCTTTCTTGTTGACCCCCTTTAGGTACTGGAAGGCTACTTCCCAGAGCCTTCTCTTCTTCAGGCTGAACAACTCCAGCTCCTTCAGCCTTTCTTCATAGGAGAAATGTTCCTTCTGATCATTTTTGTGGCCCTCCTCTGGACTCACTCCAACAGGTTCATGTCCTTCATGTACTGAGGATTCCAGAGCTGGATGCAGTACTCCAGGTGGGGTCTCACAAGAGCGAAGTAGAGGGGGGAGAATCACCTCCTTTGACTTGTGGCCATGCTTCTTTTGATGCAGCCTGGGTTACAGTTAGCCTTCTGTCCTGTGAGCATACATTGCTGGCTCATACCCAGCTTTTCATCCACCAGTACTCCCAAGTCCTTCTCTGTATTGATACTGAGGATTGCCCCTACCCAAGTGCTGGATCTTGCACTTTGTGGTGTTGAACCACATGAAGTTCATACAGGCCCGCTTCTCAAGCTAGTCCAGGTCTGTGCTTTAGAGAGATGGTGAGTACCAAAATACACAGATGCTGTTTTTCCTGTCCACTAAAGTTCTGAAATTTTATTTGAAAGGTGGGGGGAAATTTATGAAGTTAAAATATTGTTTTCTGAGTGTTTGCAACCTTGGCCTTGTTCTTTTCCTCTTGCCCTTGAACCCATCTCTTCCAACAGCTGCATCTGTTTTGACTAGCACCCTTCTGAGCCACTGCTGTCAAAAGTTCTGCCTTCATGACCACAGTGGCATGGCATGAAACTAACATTTTTTAATTCTTTTTTCCAGTGGCAGTGAAGGGGAATAAGGGAATAAAAGAGGAAGAACCTGCTGCAAGCACTTCATGGTTCAAGCCTGAAGGAACAGGGAAGGCTGCCTGTCATGCAAAGCATCAGAATTAAATCTCCCAGACAGCTGGATTGCTAGAGCAATTAGAAGGGAGCTGTCTAGAGAAGGGGTTTAACAGACAGTTCTGCTGGAGCAGATTGAACTTCACAGACTTGATATATCACAGTAATAGAAGTAACATGAAAATTAATCCAAAAGCATACATGAAATTAATGAACTTGGAGGAGAAACACTCTTATTTCTCTGTAGGGATGGGGTAATGATATGTTTTCTTCTGGATAGCTACAATTAGGCAGATTGGACTCTACAGCAATGAAGCTGAAATGCAGATGGATCATGAACATGAGTTTTGGCAGAGAAATCACTGAGAATGCTGGTAGTGTTTTGGGCATGATTGCTGATAGCTTTACAGGCATAAGTGACACGAAAATTATGAAATCAATGTTGTGTCAGATGTCAGCTAGGTGACATAAGAGATGAATGTGAGACATTAACTGACGGTAATGCAGTTGTGTCTGTGTCTGTGCTCTCAAACCAGATGTTATATCCCCAAAATATATGGGAATTGAGTCATTGCGACCTTTCTACATGACATTATCTCATCTATTGTATTCTCATTTCCAGAGAGCAGCAGTTATATTTTCTTTAGTCTTCTGTAATTAGTTACAAAGTGCTGGACTACAGATCAGATAGACTGTTACTTGATCAAGATTTCTTTGGCATAGTTTTCCTTCCTAGTATGTCTGAATGCCTTATTAATAGCTTTTAGCTCATTTACATTTAAATTTAAGTCATATTAGAATTCATGTATTCCATTGTTATACTAATCTGTTTCTCAGTTTATGTCAATTTGGGAACTTGCTACATCCCTGAATATTTTGTCTCAAATTAAAGCTGTTTAAACATGACAATATTTTATGACATGTTTAACAAATTAATTGCAAAAGGTTAGAAATTTCATTGTGAACTTCTGAATTAATTTATCAGCATGATTTTGCTCGTACTGTTATTTATAATCCACATGTGTTGTAAATATATAAAGAAATGATAGTGAGAAATTAAAAACAAAGACCTGGAATCAAGCTTCATTTACTGCAGGACCTTCAAGTCGTCTGTGTTTCACTAGTATGACATGGATGGAATAAACTCAGTTAGGACAGTAAGGTTTCATCCTCTGCGTGAATGCTGTTTGGCTGTGAGTGGAGTCAGCTGCAGGATTCCATGCGCTTTCAAATTTCCTGGGTTCAGGAGTGAATTGCTCTCAGATCCTGGCTCTGGAGATGAGCACATAAAATCACAGATGATGGAGCTACTACAATGACAGATCTTGTGATGCTACAATGCTGCATTTGAGGACTTCTAAGACTGGCCACTTTTGTCCTCCAGTTGTTCCATGCTTCATATGCTACAGAAAAGTCTGTGTTACTAGGCTATGTTGCATAAAGGTAATTTGGCAGCCAAACCTCCCTTTCTCAATTTACACCTTCAAAGTTAAGGTAGCTACCGTAAGACAAAGCAAAAAGCAAAAAGCAAAAAGCAAAAAGCAAAAAGCGAAAAGCAAAAAGCAAAAAGCTTTGTCTTATGGGAAGAAAAATCTTTTCTTAAAAGAAAAACACATATATATCTTCCATATCTCTATGTACACAGATTTTGGACAGGATCTTTAAGTGAGGAAGTATTTCCTGCCCTTTTTTTCAACTCTACAGTGAGGGACTGACCATTGTTTTGAAAAACAGCTCTGCTTTTGAGATGGGATCTTTCCATGCTGCTGGAGTGCTCTACCTTCCTGGTGAGTTTCATGTAGCAGGTATTCAAGGATCTTCATCCCCATTATTCCCATTATTCCCTTTATTCCCATTATTCCTACAGGTAAGTTGTTCAATCGCTTTGTCCCTTCCTCTTATATTCCATCTTCTGAGCTAGCCAGTCAGCACCCCCTCTCCCCAGCTGAGCTTCTATCCCATAATGAGGACTGTGATACAACTCAAGCACTGCCAGGACAAAGGCTATGTAGCAAAGAGGAGCTTTGGAGGACTGGATGGGGAGTAGGGAGAAACAATATGAGAATTTTTTGAAATAGGTCTATGCTTAAGCTTAGGCACATCAGCCTGTCTATTAAAGAGCAATTAAATATATGTGTATATGCATTCAAAGTAGAGAAGGAAAAGTTAGCACAAGCATGCAGAAACTGTTGTATCATATTGTGCGAGTGGCTTATTATCCACAGCTGCATCTGAGGAAAGTACAAGGTACTCTACCTTATCAGCCTAAACTGGAGAGGAGGTTTGCTTTCTGATTTGTTTCTGCTCTTGATTTTTTCTTAAATTTGAAAGTTTTGTTTATTCTGTTTAAAATATCCTGTCCAACACCACTGATCTGGTAAAGCAGAACGGGAGCTGTGGATGTAAGGGCTTACTCCAGGAAGCCTTTCTGGTGGCTTCATGGACATTCTGCCCTGAAGAGTTTATCACTCCTTCCACCAGTTAGTTTTCAAGTCTGACATTTACAAACTTTGTATAAGAGGGACTCAGCATATCCTCTGAGTAACTATTTTATTTTTAGTCTCCCTGAATCAAGTGACAGGTGGGAAGTGGGAAAGGAAGTTGCACTGGGGGAATATTTTAGAAATGTCAATAGGCTGTCAGTAAAGCCCTAGAAACCAAAGCTGTGAACTCCTTTCATTCCCTGCCCCTCCTCTGAGCCCTTCTATGTTCTAATCATCATATACAAAACTCTCAGAAGAAAACCTTTGTGGCAAAAATCCTAAGGTTGCTGCAAGACAATAGCAAAAATCTGGGTTCCCTGAGCCCTGAGGCAAATTCTGGCACTTGACCCTCTTCACTAGCATTGGAACTCATTAGGCAGAAAGTGGTGCAGAAAAAGATCAAGTAGCACTTCATAACTACTGCATAGTCATAATGAAGGGTTAATAAATAATTAATAGTAATTAATGGAACCTAATGAGATGCATCCTTGGGTCCTGAGGGAACTGTTGGAGAAGTCGTGGCAGTCCGGTGAAGTTCCCACTGACTGGAAAAGGGGAAGCATAATCCCCATTTTTAAAAAGAGAAAAAGGAAAACCCCAGGTAACTACAGGCCAGTCAGTTCCACCTCTGTGCCCTGTAAGATCATGGAACAGATTCTTCTGGAAACCATGCTAAGGCACAAGGAAAATGAGGTGGTATGTGACAGCCAACATGGCTTCACTAAGGGCCACCAAATTGCGTCCAACAAATTTGGTGGTCTTCTATAGTGGAATTACAGTGTGGGTAGATGAAGGAAGAGCAACAGATGTCATCTACCTGGACTCATTCAAAGCATTTGACACCGTCCCACACAACTTCCTTGTTGTGTCTCTAAATTGGAGAGACATGGATTTGATGGATGGACCACTCTGTGTATTAGGAATTGGCTGGAAGGTCACACTCAGAGAGTTGTGGTCAACGGCTTGATGTCCAAGTGGAGACCATTGACAAGTGGCATTCCTCGGGGGTCACTACTGGGACCAGTGCTGTTTAACATCTTTGTCAGCATCACAGACAGTGGGATCGAGTGCAGCCGCAGCAAGTTTGCCCATGACACCAAGCTGTGTGGTGTGGTTAACACACAGGAGAGAAAGGGATGCCATCCAGAGGGACCTTGCAGGCCTGAGAGGTGGGAGCATGCGAACCTCATAAAGTTCAACAAGGTCCAGCACCTGGGTCGAAGCGATCCCAAGCACCAATACAGGACAGGATATGGATGAGTGGATTTAGAGCAGCCCTGAGGAGAATAACTTGAGGCTACTGGTGGATGACGTTCAACATGACCCAGCAATGTGCGGTCAAAAATGTGCAGCCCAGAAAGCCAGTTGCACCCTGGCCTTCATCAAAAGAACCGTGGCCAGCAGGTCGAGGTAGGTGATTCTTCCCCTCTACTCATGAGACCCCACCTGGAGTGCTGTGTTCAGCTCTGGGGCCCCCACATAAGATATACATAGACCTGTTCAAGCGGGCCCAGAGGAGGGCCACAAAGACAATCAGGATAGAACACTTCTATGAAGACAGGCTGAGAAAGCTGGGGTTCAGCCTGGAGAAGAGAAAGCTCCAGGGAGACCTTGGAGCAGAGTTCCAGTATCTAAAGGGTGTGTACAAGAAAGCTGGAGAGGGACTTTTTACAAGGACATGTAGTGATAGGACAAGGGATAGTGCCTTTAAACTGAAAGAGGGTATATTTAGATTAGATATTAGG
Organism: Bucorvus abyssinicus; assembly: GCA_009769605.1. Lineage (NCBI taxonomy): Eukaryota > Metazoa > Chordata > Aves > Bucerotiformes > Bucorvidae > Bucorvus > Bucorvus abyssinicus. Next base: position 40,395,891 of record CM020025.1, read on the forward strand.
AAGAAATTCTTCACTGTGAGAGTGTTAAGACACTGGAACAAATTGCCCAGACAGGTTGTTGATGACCCTGCCTGGAATTACTCAAGGCCAGGTTGGATGAGACTTTAAGTAACCTGGTCTAATGGAAGGGGTCCCTGCCCATAGCAGAGGGATTGGAACTAGACGATCTTTAAGGTCCCTTTCAACCCAAAACGTTCTATGATTCTACAAACAGTTACAGGCACAAACAATATTTGCTATAGGTATCTATATCCACCCAGTTCGACATTATAAACTAACATGGTAAGTATCCTAACAGCTTACTGGGATTTTTAACGACTAATTAAAGATTTATTGAAAGAGCTATTTGCAATTTACTAACTATATATAAACTGCTAAATGTACTCTTAGATTAAAAGTGTGATATAATAAGGTTATGATAAAAAACCAAATTCAGCACTTACCTTAAAATATACTCTATTTAAGTAATACCAATAAAAATTAAAGGTTGATTTGTTTTAAGGGAAGGGACAGGACAGGGAGTAGGTGTTCTGTTTTGTTGAAGTGAAATACAATATAACATGTAAAAGACCCTCTTATTTTGAATAAAAGGGTACTTTTAAACTAGTCTGTGAAATGGAAGGAATGTTGTATTCTAATGAGATCAAGCTTTTAAGGTGAGGTGGGTGTCTGACAGCTCTGGAAGACCCGTCTGAAAGGTGTAGGGTGGGCATGATTTGCAGTATGGCATTGAGACACCACTGTTTCATATCTGCACTTCAGAAGTGTGTTCCGTGCTTGGTCTTTGGTTTCACTCTGGAAAGAGACGATATGAGCAGCAGTGTCACTCATTGTTTCACAAAAAATTTTATAAAAATATCTGTCTGTAAAATATCTTTCTGTAAGATGTCTTTTCTTCAGTTGGCTGATGTACACAAGAGCTGGAAGAGAACAAATTGTTTTACTGCTCATCAGTTCCTGACATTTATTATAGTTCTACATGAAGAGTGATAATGAAAGGAGAGAAAAAACTTTACATACCGGGACAAGAAGAAGGTCAGATTAATATTATCTGCCATGTGGTTCCTGCCCAAGAAATGGAAAGAAAGAACTGAGACAAGAAAAGGGACAAATGCAATTTCTTGTGTCAGACACACAAGTTTGACATAGATTTATTGGTATTGTTCAGCACACAGATGAATTGTGACAGTGAAAAATTTACTTTCTGAAAGGAAATTTGTGATTTTGGTTGTTGTAGGTTTCCTTGGAGCGAGGAGATACTTTGCCTCTGTCCTATGCTAATTATTAAGACAGCTGTTGATTTTTTAAAAGTATGTTCTTGAAAAGTGACTTTGATCTACAGTATGATATGGCTGTATGCTTTTAGTATTTAATGCAGCAAACAAAAGTTGTTCTTATGTTTAAAACAGACAGTTCAGCAGCAGCTGCAGGAAGGTCTGAACACCTCTAAGCTGAAAGCTCTTTCATAACATGTGGACACGTGTGTCAGTTCAACCATCCCTGTGCCTGCGCATCCACCATGGGCACAACAATTGCAGTACAAAGCTCACTGGGTGTTAATGTGCCTATTAGTGGAAACCTTTACAAGCACCATTCCCCATCAAAGGCATGCTCCCCGATGTCATGCAGTTCTTCAGCCTATTTACTGCTCTGCAGGCCCCAAAACTGCCTGTGGTTTCTACTGGCTCAGCTGGTCACAGAGCAGAAAAGACGGGAATATACTGTGAATGCATAGGACGCAATCTCCGCAGTGAAAGAGCAGAAGGCTGGTACCAAAATACAGGTCTTACCTGGATATAAAAATGTGTGATACTCAACTGATGCGGCCAGGTCCAGAGATGACAGAGGAAGGAAGAGCAGGCACGCAGGAGCAGAGCAGAAGGTGGCATAGCTTCCTTACCTTGGCCTGGGGCAAGCAGGTAATGTGATGGGAGATATGGAACCAGTTTCCAGGCACCTGAGTCCTCAGTATTGCCTTGTCTTATTCAGGCATCAAGGAAGATAAATAGCACTAGAAGCATCTCTGACATATCTTTTGCATCTTTCTTAGCATTAGAAGCCTCTTAGAGAAAAAAGGATCTAATGCTCATAAGAATCTAGGGTAACTACCTTCAGTGTAGACAATTATCTTCCAGCCTTTCATGTCTGGGGTCCGTATTGATCACACACAGAGCCAGAACCCCCACTATTTCTCAGTAAATAACATAAGTGGCAATCCCAGCAGGTCCCTTTGAATGCAGGGCTTCAGTGAGTCATGGCAGTCAAAGCTGTTTAAATCTGTGTCTGGTTTGTGCTTTTGAATATCCTCATGTACTTTCACTGCTAAATGTGGCTGTTCAAAATGCAGTTTTGCAAACACATTAGAATGCATCATATCTCTGCAAAAGCAGGGAAAAATAAGATAATGAAAAGCTGGTCCCATGATGAGCAGTTCACACAGTATTATCTGTATTTTCCTCCAGTCTTTTCGCTTCCTTTTCTCAGTTTATGGACAGAATAAAAAAATGAGAATTTTTTTTCATCCTTTCAGTCTTATGGCTACAATGCAACTAATGCACTTATTTTTTTATCATGTTTATTATTCCACTCAGCTATGACATATAAGAACTCAGTTTCAAATGACATCTTACTACTATCCATGTGAGTTAGTTTACCTTTAAATTTGTTAAAGAAAATTAATGTATTATTATATGAAATGGTCCTCTGGAGACAAAAGAGGTTTGATCCTGCGCCACTGAAACGGCAGTGGGCCTCTGGTCATTTGGGGCTTTGGTAGATTAGAATAAGGTTAATTAAACACAAGATAAATCACTGAGCCAAAATGTAAAGAAAAGTAGACAAGAGAGGGCCTAGAGAAACAGTAACTGTGAGAACAGGGTTAATACAAGTAAAAAAAAATGGAAAAACTTGTTTTCTACTCCTTTAAAATTTGAATTAAAATACAGATGTATAATACAAATGTATTTATTACATACCTGAACTATAAATGGTTTTCTTTTGAAAATCTTTGGTCAGAAAGAAATTAAACGATAATATAAAAATCTCAGGCACTCCCACTGCCCCGAATTGGTGACATAAATGAAGACATTGACCAGAGTGCTAAAGGGCAAGGTTCTCCTCCTCATCAGCTTTCGTTCTTTAGTTAATTTTTTTTTCTTTTTGATAGTGTGATATCCTGAAATTTTTGGGAAAAGCAATACTGAGTGTCACCTAGTAAACCAGGCTCAACGCCCTTCTCTAATCACCCATCCAATGCATATACAAAGGGGAAGGTTGTTCCACCGTCCCCTGAACAGGACAGAACAAGACCGGCATCAGATTATGACAGGGGCTGCAGACAGGGCAGAACTGTGCAATGTGAAAGTATACAAAGCAAGAATTCAAATAAAGTGATCTGTTATAGAAATGCCATGCTCGAATTACCAATATTATGTCTGTTGTCCTTCCTGCCCCTCTCTCTCTCTCCGACTTTTAAAAAAAAACACTGACCCTGCACCTGCAGTAAATTTATGGTTGCTTAGATTTTGCACTAGGTAATTTTTAAGACTAAGACTTTCTTTGGTGGATTTTTATTTTTCAGTGAAAAAACGTCTTATTGGAAAATTCTTGGCCAGTGTCAGCCTTAATAGGAAAAGCTTCTACCTAGAACATGGGAGTAAAATTGGAATAGATTAATCAGGCGAGGGCAAGAGTTAAGCCTTTTGTCCAGTAGGTTTCCAGCAAACTGTTCATGTAAGAAGACACATATTGGGAATAGTCTTCCCCTGACAGAGAAATGTCCTGTTGCTCCTTATTCCTATGTCTGAGCAAACAAACACCCTTCTCCCACCACACACATGTTCTTCCATGTATTAATCTGAAGAGACATATACATAGTAGCCTGTATGCCTACTATTTAGTCATAGGAAAACAATATTTATAAAAGGAGAGTTAGGACTCCTAACTCTATCGGGTTTCCTCCCAAGAAGGCATCAAATCCATCTGCACATTTGTCACACTTTTCTGATAGTTTTCCTCTCTGCACTTTGCTGTTGTTCTCCAGCTGCCTCCTGGTTGAAAACCAGAGCTGTGCTCTCGTTCTGCTCTTCTGGTCCCACTGGAATGTCTTCAGTTCCAAACCTGGGAAGCAGCACAGTCTCTGTGAAAACATTTTACAACCAACCATGATACAAACGTACAATGTGTATGATGAGATAGACTGAAGGTAGAATGATAATAGAAAGTAGGGTTGGAAAAGACATCAAAGTGACCATCTAACCTGCAGAGAGAACAGACCAGTCTATCTCTTGCTAAACCTTAGAAGATCACCTGACTTGCTCTAGCCATCCTTCAAGGAGGAAAAAAACCACAACAACAACAGAAAACATCAACAAAAAGCCCTAAAAAAATCACAAACTCTCCAGGCAGCATTTTACTATTTAACTATTCTGCCAGCTATAGCGCATTTCCTAATCCCTAACCATTTTGCAAATTAAGCCTATTGCTTCTTATACTAGCTAAAGTGAATATGACAAGACAGTTTATCGTCATAATCTTTGAAACTAACTTTCATGTATTTAAAATCTACTGTTGTGACTACTTTAAACTAGATAACTCAGCTCATTTAGATTTTCTTCAGAAATCACGTTATTTAGTTCTTTGTTTATTCTTGTTATTGTTGTTTTTCTCCAACTGGATTTTGTATTACAGATTTTTCCCACTGCATTTATATCAGATCCAAAATAGAGGATTACTCCAAATCTTAAAGAATAAATATTTGTGCATACCAGTGTGATATTCATAGGTTGGTTTTATTCTGCCTTTTTTTAAGATGTGTCCACTCTGTCATCCACTATACCTCCCAGGTCCTAGGCAGATACCTCCATTCTCAGTTTTTACAGATGATTATTCCTACCTAGTATAAAACTTCACATTTATCTTTATTGAATTACATCTATTTTCTCCAATTTGTCAAAATTATTTTGACTTTTAACCCCGTCCTTCAAAGTATTTGCAACCCTTCCTAGCATAGTGTGATTTGCATGTTTTAAAAGCTGTTCTCTACTCCACCATCGAAGCTCATGAATTAAAGTACTGAATGGTAACAGTCCCAGGACGTTTGCTTCAGTTTGGAAACCATTGACATGACTCCTTAAATACAGTTTTCCAAACAGATATCTGGAGAGTTTACTTCCCTGCTTTACCAGTTGCCTGCTGTGTTTCAGATGGTTTTCCTAGATTTACCAAAACCCCTTGCTTTCCTGATATTCCTGACAGGGTGAACCATAGTACATCTTCACCAAGCAATATTCCTTTTCACTTTCATCATGGCTGTAAAATCATTGAATTTTCCAATCTGTGGATCCTCCCCAGAATTTTTAAGTGTAGTTTGCAGATGAGTTTAAGGCAGGAACTCAGAGATAACAGTTGATTACAACAGGGTGTTTTTTATTTATAAAAAAGGGTATTAAAACCAAGGAAATGAGAAGAAGCTCTTAAGAAGTTAGATGATTTATTCTAACCTTCATGCTTAATATGCTGTTAGTGTATCAAATTTTTTGTCCCGTTTCTTGTCTGTCACTCCTCCTGACAAGACTTTTGTCCCCTTATGGTTGGGAAGTACCAATCACCCCATGGGTGTTAGTATAATGTAATCATTAACAACAATATCAAAGAAACATTATGTGATAGATCCATTCATTTATTTTCTGCATGACATCAATATGCTTTAAAGCTTGGTAAATACAGTCAGTCAAATTTTGCATTTAGTATCTTTTTTCATAAACAACACATTATTTGTACAGAGAAAGAAAGACAGAGACATCTGTCACCTGGAAAACTAAAAAAAAATTAAAGACAGTCAACCCTGGAACTGAATTTCCTTGGTTTCCTTGTTTATGATCAATTGTATCATGAGCATGTCAGATAAAAATTACAAAATATTTTTTTTTTGTCAGAAGTCATTTCTTTAAAATATTTTTGTTTTGAGTTTTTTTCATTCCACATATATATTTAAAACAGAAATTCATAAATAACACTTCATGTCATAAAAGCACTTTTATGTACAAAAGAAGAAACCAAAATGAAACAGATGGATGAGATTCTGATCAGTATCTGTGTCTTACTCTATATGTCTTACAGTAATTCATTCACTTTTACAATAGATGGGTAGCAGGCCACTGAAAATGGTAGACATATAGTTAAAAATTTAAAAACTCATTTGGCCTATGCAGAAGCAGGAAGCAGCACAGACTACTGACCAGTATAAATGCAGATTTTTGTTATTGCTTCCTTGGGTCTTTCAGACCCTTCACCCTCAGATATTTGCAACAGTCACTTTATTGTAACTTGTTATAAATTAAGTTGAAGGCACTTCTCTGCAGAGAAGTTTTTTTTTCTCTGTTCATACAGGTAACACAATGTAGTCAGGGTCTAAAATGGAGCCAATTGGGAATCAGAACTAGTGAAATAACAACATCAGTAATAATAATATTTTCAATTATTATTATAATTACAAATTAAATATTGCACACTTAAGGACTGGAGAAATTCTGCGCCAAATAAGGCTTCGCATAATGAATGACCCAAATTCAGTGATGAGTTAGATGTGGTTATACAGACTCCAGAAAGTCTAGAGGGCTTTGGGTTCGACACACGGCTTTGCACTAGTTAATCTCACCACTTAATATAAATGATGTCCATCTATTTCTCATACACTGATGGCACTGAATGTTAATTATGACTTCTCTTTCATGGAACCCTTATGTTTTGCCAAAGAACTTAGTCTTCAGTTTGTAACTTTTAATTATTATTTCCTCACTGCATTTCAAACTATTTCTGTGGGTGTAAGAATAAGTTTGCTGAAAGAGTTGGATGAGTGGAAAACTGTAAAACATATCTCACTCTGTAATAGTTTTTTCTTCTATTGCAGCTGGACTGATGGAAAGATTCGCTACTAAACTTTGAATGAATTCACTAACAGTTACAGCTATTAACAAGATAACTAGTTCCAGGTTTTGCACAAAAATAGCTACTACAGATTTTTGCTCCCAGAAAAGTTACCTCATCATAGCATCGAAAGGGGTAAAGGGCTTTTTTGAACACCTCTGTTCATACACCTGGAGTACGTGACTAATGTTGCTGTCCTTGAACAGGCAGACATCACCAGTATTGAGGCCATGTTGCTGAAAATGCAGCTGCGTTGGGCAGGGCACGTCTCCAGGATGGCGGATCACCGCCTCCCTAAGATCATGTTCTATGGTGAACTTGCCACCGGCTGCCGCAAGAGAAGAGCTCCAAAGAGGAGATATAAGGACTCCCTGAAACAACACCTCAGCCTAGGCCATATTGACCACCATCAGTGGTCCACCCTGGCCTCCAATCGGGAGAGTTGGAGACACACCATACATAACGCTGCTGTCTCCTTTGAGAGCACGCGTAGAATCAGGCTCGAGGAGAAAAGACAGCGCAGAAAGAACCGTGCCTCGACTATACCACCCAAGGAGACCCTCCGGTGTGCTCTTTGCAACCGGTCTTGCCTATCCCGCATTGGCCTTTTCAGCCATCAACGTGCTTGCAATAAGCGTGGGCAAAGCCCTTCCCAAATCTTCGTCCACGAAGCCAAGCCATGATGATGTTCATACACCCGGAGTACCTCTAGCTCTCTGTCTAGGAAGACCAATTTTTATGGTGGTGTGCTTCCAGGCCTCCTAAATATGGCCAGAAAGAATGCTTATTTAATCACTAAATTATATAAGATCTTATATACTTGTCCACATACTTTAACAATTTTCCAGTTCACAGCTGGCTTTCCGGTCATTCTTTATAGGGCATCAATCAAAAATTGTTGTGGTAATTGTGAGTATTGTTACAAGAAGGCTGTCTTGTGAGGTGCTTCTTATTCCTCGTGTGCTTCCGGACTAAAATGTTTTGTTTTCCTTTGTTTTTACCCCCCCAAAAACTAACCCTGCTGTGACTGCTAGGGCAATCAATATGTGAGTAATCCAGTACCGTGATGTTCATCATCAATGTACTATAACATTTTGTAAAGATTGTAGTAGTTTGTGTTGATAGGTCCTCCATATAACAGCTCTTTGTTTGCAGTATGTGACCTCTTCTGTGAAGAGCCATTGTGTAGCATGCCTTTCAGGTCACAAAGAGGGATAACATAGGCCACAGGGAGATACAACCCACTCCTGTATCTCATATAAGCAATTTCCTTACTGTTATGTACTTATCTACATGGTGTTCACATTCTGAAACAGTGAAAGCTATCCCTACTTTGCTCAACCTAGCAGTCTGAAATTTCAGAAGATGTTAAAAACTTCCTCAATTCAATCTTCCTATTTTCTTAAGGGAAGTGAAAGTAAAATCTTTTTAATAATTCCTAAGAAATGCTGCTTATATTTACCAAGTAATAGTCTCTGGTGGATCAGTGTGATACTGATACTGTTTTCTCTTATATGAAATGAGAAATATTATTGACACTAGTTTATACATGTCAGGGTTAAAAATACTGTATTTATGTATCATTATAATCCATTCACCAGCTTCCAGACCCTGGGTGCCCTGGGAATGTCAAAACGCCACATGATGTCTCTGAATGGTGGATTTTGCATTTGGATATCTGGAGTAGCTGAAAAAGCGTTAAACCACATGTGCTATAACAAGAAAACTCCCTGTTGACTGCATAGCTGCAGGGGTTAACTCAGAATACATTTTTCTCAAATGGCATGAATTAAACTCAGCAAATTACTGCTGTATCTGCTTTTCTATTTGTTTGATTTATTTCTTTTTCTTTTCTCAAAGAGAAGATGTGAAATGTACTCATTGTCTAAAATATCAAGATTTGGCTGAATCACAAGCCCCCATGACAGAGGTTGAATCACTGCCAATGGGTCTTGCACATCTCAGGATCTGAGCTTTGTGAAAGAGGAAAGAGTAGAAGAAATGCTTAGAATGGAGGTTTATAACAGTGCTTCAATTACAGTTCAGAATCCATTCATAATTTTTGCAAGTCCCAATGCTCAGAAAGGAAGAGAGTTTAGGGTTTAGAATTCAAAAGTTTTTTCTTCTTGGAAGCCAGGACTTTGTTTTGAGAATATGTGATCTCTTTTCGTACTCCTGAAATGGCACACTATTTTAATACCAAACTCATTTAAATAAAATAAAGATAAATATCGTTGTCAATAGTTCGGAAGATAATTTTCTGGCAAACTTCTTATTAATATATGCATTGAATAGAAGTATGAACTAAATTCAGGTTCATAAAGAAACTCTGGACAAAACCTCCCATGGGAAAGAACAGCTTCCCTTCTGAGTAGGTCAAGAATAGATGCAGCTATAGAAATTCTCTTTGCAATGCAGCATAAATCTAAATTACTGAGCTCAGCACTGGGGTAACTGGATGAAATTTCAGTACAAGCAACAGAGCAAGTGTTTGACTAGATGATGAATTGGTGCTTTCCAGCCTGAAAATCTAAAAATTGAAGAAATCCACAAGCCACATACTCTCATAGGAAATGAATGCCATTTACCCAGCATGTGCACGTTTATCTAGAAGTTATCCCCCCTTGAGTAATGGCTAAAGGTTCCTATTTCGTTTACAGTCAAATGCATTGTGAGTCAAAAGCCATTCAGAAATGTGCTTCATTCTCAGATATGTTGTGCTATCTCTCTGGCAGATGAACATTTTAAGTGCATGCAGATACTAACGGACAAATTGTTATCTATAATTTGTCTTCCTGAAGATAAGGCTAAGTGGCAGCATATTATCTACTGCCACTTGATAGTGCTAAATACTACTGCAAGCATAGCTCTTCATGTGACTAGAAATATTTTTTAGTTTTATGCTTTGTACATCTTGCACAGAAGCCAAATACTGTGTAAATTTAACAGGGATAATTATATAATATGAGGGGTACACAGTGGAATACATTAATGTTTTACACACCACATGGTGATAGCTCCAAAAAGCAAGAGTATATGTTAAAAGCAATGAAGGGGGAAAAAGAAAAAGTAGAGATATCTTTATGCAGCAGTGTTTTAAGATATTTAATACAAATTCACAACAATGTATTTTGAAGTGACTCAGAAACCTCTGCAAAACTTACAGCACGGCCAGCTGTCTTCAGAACACTATTAACCTAGAGAATGTAAAAAGCTTTTTCATAAATAACCCTAAATCTGAAAACCTATCCATTTTCATTTTAGAAAACTATTTTTCCAGACTGAAAGATTAGTCCTAAATGGAGGGGAGAAGTCTTCAATTCCTCTCACAGAGTGTATTTCACATCACTCACCCATACACATTTCTGAAGAGAATCTAAGTGACAAACTCTTACCCTGTGAGACTGTCAATTCTAATCTATTGCCTGAAATACATATATACTCTACAAAGGGAGATTCAGAAACCTTTTCCTTACTTTTTTTTTTTTTTTAACTCTAGAATTACACTGGAGCTTAGTGAAACTTAAATCTATGAGGTCTTCTCAGACCAAATCTGTTTCTCAGGGCCAAAATTGAACAGATTCATCCCTCCACAATCCTAAACACCAATTGATTAAAGAGGAAGACCATACAGTTTCCAAAGTAACAAATGGGAATGGATATATCCATTTTGTACCATACAACAGGTATTTGTGTTGTACTAAATTTTAGTTGATTGACTCTGAAAAAGAAAATAAAAAAGTAAACCGGACTTGATACCCCATGATTGAAACTCCATTTCTACTGAAGGGAAAGGTAAAAAAATCAGCCAAGTCTCCAGGGCCCTATGGGTCCTTATGTCCTTTCACAGTACGTATGGTAGAAATTCACAAATAATTATATTCAACTTCTCCAGAATTCTGGTGCTAACTCTGTGCCATGCTAAAATCACCCTTGAACCTTAATTAGAAGCTTTGATAAAACTGCATGAGCCTTTCCGATAGAATTCTCTGGACATTTTCATATTCTCATTCTAGAAAAATCTGATTTCTCGTAACTTTGAGGCTTATAAAATACTCCAGATTAACAACTGAGTAAATCATATGAACAAAACTAGAACATTTTCAAAAAGCAACTATCCTTAGTTTTATTCCTGGCTATTTTCATTGAAACCCCAATTGAAAGAAGAATCATCTTCAATCAGGGATAGTAATTTATTGAACATCTTCAGGACCAAGCACTGTCCACAATAGACTTGTCATGAGGAGGTGGCCAGAAAAGCAAGGAAAGATAGATCTCTGCATGTTTCCTGTTCAGTTGTTGCAGAAGTTGATAAGCAGTAGAAGAAGCGAGTGAGTTACAGAAGAGAAAGATCAGTCTTTGGTAGGCAGAGGCAGTATTGGAAAACTGTGTTCAATCTTTGGTTTTCTGGAAAAGCTTCTATGTCCTGATGAGTGGGCTTCAGACTTCAGGGTTTTGCACAGGTAGCCACTGCTTTCATGTGTCTTATATTCCATGCCACCTCTCCCAGCACCTTTGGGTTGACAAGTGTACAGGCCGAAGTAACTAGCTGTTACCTGGAGCAGAATGATGGGAACAAAAAAATGATAGCAGAAGAGTCCATATCTGCCATAGGAGGCAGGACTAGGGGTCTGGTAATGGGGGCAGAATGTCTTCTTCCAAGTTGAGGTCTTCTAAGTTACTCTGTACCCCATCAAGTCTCCTTCAAGCATAACACAGAAATGATGGGAAGGGATACTTAGCGGTGCACATGGGATGGCCAGTAAATCATCCCCTCTACAACTTCTGCCCACCCTTCTCTCTTCTCTTGCATTTTGAAATCTGTGGATCTCTTTTTAATGAGCCACTACTGTAGCTGCGAAGTACGTAAACACTTGCAGTCAATCCCGCTGTTTTGAATGGAGATGACCTGAAGGCATGGAGGAGGTGAAAGACTGACCTCAAGCAGAGAAGGAGGGATATGCTATTTGGAAAGCGTGGAAGAGTGAGGGTGAGGCAGCATCTCTGCTAGGAAAGGGGAAAGGGAATGGGACAGCTAGCACTGCTCTTCTGTGGTCTGTCAGCATGAGCTTCACTTCTGCCTGCAAGATATGTGTTGTCGTGAACCACTGCTGATAAGCAGGGAGGAAGAAAAAGGGCAATGATGCCACTGTTGACAGGAAGCTAGAGTGCTTGGCAATGCCTCTCAAGAATTGCCACTGATCCCTAAAGCAAGGGTTGTGCAACAGCACTGTGAGCCAAATAATTGTGTCTATGCTCAGAGGGAGCCTGAGCCAGATCTGATCACTCCCATCAACAACTGACAGTGATTCAAAGTGGTGCCACGGACTGCAGATAGCATACTGGTAAGCACCATAACCCAGCCAAAAAGAAATTACAAATTCTGACACTCAGGAATGGGCTTGAATCAGGCACTGTAAAAAAATTCCTGGGTGCTAATACAGAACAAAAGAAAACATTGATCTGAGACAGGTATTAACCCTTCTATGCACTGAACAGAAGACAGTTCTGGCAGAGACCAAAACATGATCATGATCATTCTAAGAAGAATAATATAAGCAGAGGCAGTGAGAATGAGGTTATACTATGGCTGAGGAAGCAGATTTAATTCTGACATTTTGCTTCTTCGGGGAGGTTGGTTTTGCAAGCTTAATGATGTTCTTCAAATGCAGTTGTTCATGGTAGTGTTGTATGATAAAACATGAGATAGTGTGAAGTACTACCTTGTTAATGAGTATCTGCTTATAGCAAGTACTAGGCTCAGTGACCCATTTTCTCACTGACTTCCCAACAGGCTCAGCCATAACACCCATACTAGCATGTTTCATTGTAGAGAGAAGTCTTATTGTGCAGGACCTTTTTCTAGGGCGATTTTGATAAGTGATTTCATTTGATACCATTACATTAGCTTAACTCCCAGCATAGCAGGAACTCTTCATACTTTTTAGAACTGCTACTGTATTTTGGATGGTTTTATCCTCCTAATAAAAATCACACCAAAATGTTACTATCTCATCTGTATTTCAGATTATGGCTGGGTAGGTATGTCCATACCTGATGCTGTTCTCTATGCTGCAGGGTTCCGTACTTAGTATTGTGATATTATAACGACAACATATAACCATCACAACCCAGAACTCTAGTTCTTATTGAGTGAAAGTTTGGCCATGGCAAGTTGGCCAACAGATTTCTAGTGTTGATTTATTCCATTCAAGAAAAAAAATCAATCTAAACAGGTGTATTTAATTAATCATCTATATTTCAAACATTCTACAGTTTTCATTTTTGCTGCTAGACTAACAACAGAAAGCTGCTCTTCTGTAGTTTTCTTATTAAAAAAATGGGAAACTTTGTATTTGACTCATTTCCCTCAGTCTCTTATTTTCTGCTTTGTGTTTTCCCCTGCTTTTCTCATCATGCTAGTCCCCATGGTGAACCTGCTTGTAGTCAAAGCACTGAACTTAGTGCTACAAGGATCATGAATTCCTCAGGGAATAAAAGAAAACTGTTCTCACTTTTGTCTCTATTTCCCCGTTATAAAACCATATTTTCATGTACAACTTCAGCAGAGGCTTGTATGCAGAGATTAGATCAAAGTCAATTTGTTTTTGTAGTATCCCACATACAACATTTGAATATCAAGGATTTGTTTGAATGCTAGCTTTTAAATACAGTCAATATCTGTGCAGCTGTTGAGAAAACTCCTGACCTGTCTAAGGGCATGTGTAAACCTGCTACTGAATTATAATTTTTTCAGCTGTTGATTTTCAGGCAGGAGGTAATTAACTCTTAAGCCGAAAACTATATGAGAGAACAAAAACCAAGGAGTTTTAAAATTAACAGAAATACTTCTGACTTTTTACTTATATGTTGCAATACTTCCTAAAAAATGTTTACAGGAGACATTGTCAAGAAGCAATCAGAAAGGGGTCCATTAAGTGAAATAAATAAGAGCTTTTGAACTTTAGGATCTCAATGACTGAAATTAACTTTCGAAGTTTTTATCAAAATTCCTTTAAAATTGATTGCAGTTACAACTACCCTTTTTACTGCCAGAAAAGGGGTAATAATGTTTCTATGAGAAACAACTTGTCATTCTTTAGTTCTGTGAGATGTGGAAAGATCTTAACTGTAGCTCAGGGTTAGCAAGCCTTCCTTTCCAGGGAAAAAAATGAAGAATGGAAGGGAAAAGTTCAGAAATAATTGCTACTTTTAAAAGGCAAAAGCTTGAGATGCTTAATAACACAAAAAAAATCAGTTAATAGAGTCCAGTGGTAAATATTTTAAAATTTGGTCTCAAGCTCCTGCAAAATGATTGTATATCAATTTTGTCAGCAATATTGCACTCCCCCAAATACGTATATTAGGTTATAGAAACCAGCTTAAAAGGATGTCCATGTATATATCCAGTTCTACAATTTTGTGAGCCATCTGATATTAACATTTTTGTCTCTTGTATTTTTTCATTTGAAAAATAACATAATTTTGAAGGTAGGAAAATAGCCTTACAATAACAACACAAGTCCAGTTTTGGGAAACTTGGGATCTCTTCTTGTCTCTGTGATTGACTGAGGCTTTGTTGCTTAAAGTCTTTGTTTCCCAATCTATAATAAAGGAAAATCAATATGTCCCTACCTCACAGGAGTGTTGCAAACCTAAACTCATTCATATGTGACAAGTGGTACAACGTGATGGAAACTCAATATAAATTGTTACATATATTCTGTTACCCCCAGTGGAAGGCTTTGGTCCATAAAATTGCTGCCATAGAAGCGGAGCTGGACAAATTGCAAGGGGAAAAAAAAAAAAAAAGACTTAAAATAAAAAGCTTTGAAAAGTGAGGCTAAATCTTGAATGTCACAAGAACTATGACTAGAATTTAAAAAAAACCCAGCTCTCTCCAAAGGAAATGGATGGTCTTCATAGCAATGGAGACAACTAAAAAGTAACAAAAGTGAGGAAATAAAAAAAAAGATATGTAATATTTACTTCTGGATAATTTACTCAGATTAATTTCCTATTGGTTTGGAAAATATGAACACTTAGCTGGGGATTATAATCACCTGTCATGGCCAATCTGCATCTGTGAAAGGAGCCAATTTTGCAAAATTCATATTTATATAGTACTGTCCCCGAAAACCACCTTAGCTGAGCCTTTCCCCTGGGGAGAAGCACTGCAGTTTCCATCATAACAATACAGGAAGATATTTTGACAGAATTTTTGTTCTTGGTTACATCTGCCATGCTCTTTCTGGAAATGCGCTCCTAGCTTTCATGCATCTCTTTCTCCTTGACATTGTCAATGCTTCTTATCAATGTTTTTTGGGAGGATATTCTTGTCCAAATTCCTGCTTGTTTATTGAGATTTGATTTGAAAGTTATGGAGATCGAGGTTTAGAGTTTTGGGGCCGGAAGTGTTTTTGTTAGGGTTATGGGCTATCTGTTCAAAGGAGACAACGTTTTATAAATATTATGTCTATGAACGCCCTTGGTGAGTTTTCAGGAGAGCTAATAAAAGTGGCTGGCAGATGAGCTCTACTTCTTCCTTCTATTCTTGTCAACCTCTTCCAGCTAATGTTTGCTAGAGCTTGTGAATCTAATGTATTTTTCTCTCATTTTGAGCCTGTCTTAAAGGTGGATCTGTACCCCTGTAAGATTTTTCTCTCTGCAACATTTTATTGCAGCTGCATGCATTGATATCTTTTTAAGTTCTGTGCATCTTGAGATGGTCATTGATCCTTCGGTCCCACATTTTTGGTGAGGGGATACTTTGCAGGACTGCAGGAGAAGAGTTGTTTTCCATGTGATCATGATCAGCTGTACATTCCTTCTGGGGAAGAAGTTCTTCAGCTGAGGACACGGGTCCTTCAGCACTGTCATGAGGTGCCGTCATTGGGGCACATTTGTTGTCTGAAGAGTGCTTTGAGTCATACCAACCTCCTAGTGGCCTTTGGTCTGTGCAGATGTCACAAGCTATGCTCGGGCTTATGGTCGCTATGCCTGGGCTAAGAGGCTGACACAAGGTCTATTCCAACCTTTACCAGCTCCTGAGTAGCCACAGGAAATTCTTTCAATGGATTTCACTGTGGACGTGCCTGTATCCCAGGGACATGAAGCAGTGCTTGTGGTGGTGAACATGTTTACAAAGGTGGCTATTTTTGTTGCACTAAAGAGGTTGTTCTCAGCCCCTTGTATCATGCACTTGTTTGTGCAGTGTGCATTTCACTGCCATGGGCTGCGTTGGGATGGACTGAGGGACCTAGTGCACTTCCCTGTTCTGGAGACAGCTTTTGGGCATGCTGAGTGTGCAACATAGTCTTTATAACCTGTATCACCCACAGTCTCATAGCCAGACCAAGCAGGTCCTGGAGCAGTATCTCAGTTGTTATATTAACTCCCATCAGGGTGACTGGGTTTACCTGCTGTCACTGGCAGAATCTGTCTATAACAGCAGTGTCTGCTCTTCCAAGTAGCAGATCCCTTTTTTACATGCAGTATGGTTTCCAGCCCCATGTCCACTCACCTATGCTGGGGCAGCTGTCCAGAGGTTTTTCATTGAGGACTCCCTTCCATGGCTGCAGCATGTACATCTGTTTCCTCAGGAGCAGCTGGAAAAAGCACAGGCTGCTTGCAAAGGCTATGCAGGTAAGTACCTGCAACCAGCTCTGGACTTTGTGGCTGTGGATTGCATTTGTTTTTCCAGCCAACATATTGTTAGGTGCATCCTTCTAGGTTGAACCACTGTTTCTTGGACCTGTGTAAAATTGTGGACCAGGTTAGGCCACTTGTGTTTCATCTGCAGCTTCCCCACGCTCCCAGAAGTCACCCTGTTGGTCACACCTCCCTGCTAAAACCTGCTCACCCAAATTCCTTTCAGCAGCAGGCTTGACCTCCATCTCAGTACTGGTTGGCAGAGGGAATATCACACCTGGACTATTTCGGATTCCAGTGTGCTGTGGCGTAGCCTGCAGCATTTGACCGGTTGTGCAGGGTATGACAATAGTGGAAATTGTTTACGAATGTATAAGCAGGAATTATTCAAAACTGAAAGCTGTCTGTAATTAGAAAGTATAAAACTCTTAAAGATGTAATTAACCCTTGAAATAATGTGACAGAATTTATATATTTAAAATCTTATCAGCTATGCTGAAGAGAACAACCATGTTACAGCAGGCGTGCAAAGAAGATCCTTGCATTTCAGGGGACAAGTGGCAACACTATCTGGCAGAACTATCAGTATTCATTACAATAGTAAATGCGATGGAGATAGAAAGAAATTATCCATATGTTGCACAGCAGAAATTAACAAGAATGTTGCAACCAAATGGTAATTGGCAAGAGAGGAAAAGCTGAAAAAGTTTAAAATACACCTGTTTAAGGTGTATTTTTTAGTGTTATGAACAAATTCTTTGTCAAGTAAACAACACAGAAATAAAGGGAGAAAAAAACCCACAGAGTAACAAGCAATGAGGTGTTGTAATTACTGTAATTTAAACATCTGAAGATGACATTGCATCTTTGAGATATCCTGAAGTCAATTTTCATCTAGCAAAAAGCTGCAGAGAAAATAAAATATGTACTATTTGCAATATTGTACAGATCATTTTTAAAAGGAAAAAAATACCCAGACATAAGTATAGATGTGAGCTATTATTTTGGAAAGGTTTTAAAAAGCATTGCTCTACAGTAGTTTATTATTCTTAATCTTAATAATACTTGTGGAGGTTGGTTCTTAAAAAACCCCACAACTTGCAGCCCAAAGGCCTGATTCTCCTGTCACATCCCCTGTGTTCAAGCTTCTGTTGTGCTGTGAAATAAAGAAAGAGAACAACTTTTCCCTCACTTGAATTATCCTGCCAGGTGAAAAAGCCTCCCTTGGTTGTGATTTACAATGCCAAAAAGAGGAAATGCGCTTCTCATAAAAGCAGTACAGAGCTCTTACATGTTCGCTTTCTCATCTCCCATCGCCAATTTTTGCAATATATATTGGAATGTGAAAATAATTTCACATTTTTCATTTTGAGCCATGGCAGCCACCACTGAGATGCAAGCTTCATTTGCGTACTGTTTGAATCCGGCAAGGATACTGTGAAATAAGATGGTCTCTTTTGCTGTCATCTCATGTTGACTCCAAAGTCACCTCTATCAGAGACATGTTTGTAATTCCTACATTTTTGGAGTGTAAAATCTATTCCAGTCCCACCAAATTGTTCGACATTAAACACTGGGTTCAAGGCTATTTCCTTTATCTGTCTAGTATATTGTTATGACAATGGGCATAGTAAATATTTAATATCTTCCTTTTCTTTATAAAATTCCTTAAAATTCTTAACAACTCCCACAGATTTTGTGAAAAAATTGAAGATTTAATCTTCTCTGTATATTACATGTACAAAGTTAAAAAGTGCAGATCCAGACTAAATGCGTTGACACATTTGTACATATGAAAAGGCTCATCAGTCATTTTTTAACATTTTTTTCCTCAGCTATTCTTCAGTTTTGTGAAAACTTTTAGTGGTTCAGTATTTATTTAATCTAAGAGACTGAGTTTTCTTTCCCTTAATTTTTCACAGCTAATCTTAAAGAAAGGATTGACCTTTAAAAAATTCAAGTATTTAGAGGGACATTGAAGATCTTTTATTTGATTTCCTTTTTTATTTTAGCTATTCATTATTCTCATTTTTAAAAATTTTTTACAAGCCATTCTCATCTCTTAATTTTTTTGCTTATTCAGCTGACATGATGTTGTCAGAGCCATCAATATTCTTCACAATACCCGAAGCTGAACCGATTTCAGGTTAGATGACTCATAAAAATAGTAAAGATGTTACTGAATCCTCTTCTCAGGTGATGTGACGAGCAGGCAGCAAATTCTGTTTTTCCTCTGAGCCATGTTGCTTTCCATACCGCAGCAGTTTGCTGCTCATTCACCTCATGTGTCCTTTGTGTCCCTTCTCCCATGCATGGATCTATTTCTTCTGCTGCTGTACAGTAAATTGTACAACTGGTCCTTCACAGTCCTTAGGATATCTGACAACATTAAATAAGTACAAAACAAATTACCAAATGCAGCCGCTTTCTGTTTATCTTTCTGAGATGCCATCCGCACATTTGGAAAGCTCTATTTGGCATTTAGGGGTTAAAAGTGTAACAAATTATTTCTACCATCCATATAGATGGTTGTGTGGAAAACCGCAATAATGCTAGAATTAGAAGAATTCTTTTCATCAAAACTGTGTTTTGGTAGGGATTTAGGTTTTAGAATAAATTGTATTTTTTTCTAAAAACTGAAAACTCAAAAGCAAAGAAGTATGTATTCTGTAAAATGCAGTAAAGGCAAACAGTTTTTCTATAAAAATTCAGTATTTTCAAAGTGGAAGCAAATCCACAACATTTTCCATTCATCACTGAAAACAATTGCTTAGATGAGCCTAGTTATGGCTTCATGGTTATGGTTATGGTTCCATTTCTTTTCTACAGTTTCCTTGCTAAATCTTTTGTCCATACCTTGCTCTTAACTGCAATCTGACAGTCTTTGAGAGGCTCATATAAACTGAGTCTAAATGTGAATGGTAAGATGAGCAAATCAGGGAAACCTTGCCCTTGATATCCAGCTAGCTGAATATCCTGCAGAGATGCAGAAGCAGGGACTGTGGAAAAGACTATACATAGAAGACTGACAGAAAAGGACTTAGCAGGACTAAGGTGTTTGGAATAAGCCATCCCCTTATTCTTTCAGAGGAGCCATGGGGACATTTCCTGCCTTTGCAGACTGATTCCTAAGGCACATGCCTACTGAAGAGATACTAGACAAGAATTCTGTGACCTGCTTTTAGCTTGGCCATTTTGCTGCTGTCACCTGGAAATAAATACATATTTTTAAAAGGAAAGGGAGTCACAGGTCAGTATGAGAGTAAAAACAGTAAAAAATGTTCTAAGTGTTCATCATCAGAAAGATTTTGTGTCTAACTTTGCAGACTCATATGCTGTGAATTTTAAAAGAAATTCTAGATATGGTCTATGCCTATTATAAACAGTACTAGAAGGATTTATTTTGTGTTTATATTAACATAAGTGCAATAAACAATAATGGCACTGCAAATACAGTTAATTCTGCATTTCTCAAAATAGGATCCTTTGTGAGCTGAATGAAGAAGAAATTAGACACTGTAAGAATAAGTTTATATTTTGACCCTTGGGCACAAACGTATGCTTTCAAACCTTTCTGTCACTTGCTCAGAAAGAGCAGAAACTGTTAAATACACAACCCCAACTTTGGCAAATTTTTATTGCCATGATCATAACTGCCAACTTATGAAATATTTTTAAGATGTTTTAAAATGGAATGGTAAAATAACTACTTTTAATTAAAGACAGTTGTTCATTCCGTGTTGTGGTAGCCATGCTGATTTCGGTTTGTGAAGGGAGGCTTGCAAATGCCTGATAAACTACTATAGTACTGAAAATTAGGCAATCTTTCAGACACATAAGCTTTTCTTTCTACTTACAAACCTTTACCTACTTGTGCTCCATGTCTATAATGCATGTCCTTCTGAGTATGAAATATGTCCTTTATAATGCATTCCTCGAACCTCCTCCCCAGACCCTTTCTGCAGGTATGTGGTGTTCTCTTTGAGATTTAAAAAACATTTCCACCAATGGTTTGTAACTCCTTTCCGCTGCGGGATTTTGTCCTTTCCTTTTGGTTAGTGTTATGTACAGATGAAGAACAGAACAAGGACACCATGTTAGATTTATAAGGAAATAATGTCAAAATGGTTAATGTAATTCACCAGTTCAATAAACTGGATTACATTTTAGTAGGACAAAAGATCAACGAAAGCCTATTTATATTCATTGGGTGAAGGCTGTAACAGCAACCACATAATGCATTCCCCGTCTTTGGGCTCATTAGCTGTGCCTATTAGATTTGTTAGGTATCATAACATCCAGATGTTTCTGGACAGCTCAGCTGATACTTTATCCATGTGCAGATTAAATATTAATGGATAGCAGGGGAAGAAGAACAATACCTAGTCTTGGGTTTGGAGCATTTTCAACACTGTCAGGATTTGGGGTTTGTTGGTTTGTTTTTTTTTTTTCCCCTCCCTTCTTCACATATCTCAGAATGCATGAAAAGAAAGAAAATTACCTTTAGGAAGCATGATTCTTGTGCAGGTAAATGGTAGGAAGCAGTTTCCCTTCTCTTTAGGTACAGTATCTTCATACAATGAGAAGAATTCACACCCGGGGTCCACATTATCCAAGAAAAACCCTGGCAGCTTTTACTTAGAAACCTCAATAAGCTCAGGTTGAGCTCTCATTTAAGCAATTGAACTTTTACTGATTCCTTCAAGGTTCCTTTTTGACCCTTTAATGAAGGGTTTGTGCTTGTAGACAGGTAATTTTGAATGATGACATGTTCTTGCCATCCTTCTGTTAGGAAGATTTGTAAGGAGTTTGGAGTCCTCCCACTGTTCCTTCTCTACTGATTACCAAAATCTCAGTTACGGCAATTCTGTTCTTCCTTTCTCTTCCAAAGTATTCTACTTAGTGAAAGGCTATAGGAAGTGTGAGGTTTCACCTATAATGGTATTCTTACTACTGTAGAATAAATGCTATACACAAGGTACATTTTAAGCCTTGATGACTCCATTTCCAGTTTTCTTCAAACATTTACAGCAGAAAAACTCTGGTCTTAAGTCATAAACATAGAAAGAGATTTTGTCTTCATTTGTGTCTTCTGCAGTATTTTCCTCTTCAAGGCTCCTTGCTGGGACATATCTATAAGTGTAATGTGCCTATACTTTTCCACTGAATCCAGTGAAACTATTCCAGTTCACACCAGCTATAGAGTTAATTCACTGTAAAAGTGAAGATTCAGTTAAGGCAGGTACTGGTGGCAGAATCTGCTCATTATTATCTAGTGGTTCCTAAAGGTCCTCTGCAGTAACAATTGCCTTCTGAATAGACCAAAGGAAATGTAAGGAAGATGGCAGAATCTGTCCCAGTAATTACAGTTTGAAAATGATCCTGCCCGTTCTCTAATCGATGATATTTACCTGTCAGACATGCCTCAAGATACTTTCTGAAAGACAAAGAATTGCAGCTCCTTCAGACCAAAAGAAAAGAGCCAGGAAATTTGTAAGAGAATTCAAGTGAATTTCTTTGAATTCCCAAGTCCTGCTTAGTGCATTTGCATAAGTTCCTTGCCATGTGGGTTCTGTGTAGACTTTTTTTCCTTGTCAGCTGTGAGAGACCAGAGAGCGAGCTTTGTTGTACTGATGAGTGCTGTTGTGCTCTGACACACATATTTTTCTGAGAAAGTATGAGTTAGAGAGGAGATTCAGTGCATTATGATTTAAACATTTTAGTGGTTAAGACTCATAATAAATGTCACCCAGATGTCTGCTTTGAATGACAGTAAATCCACAGATGAACCAAAAATAACTGTTCAGAAGGAGGAAAGCAGTGGTGTAGCCCCAGCTAAAGAAAAATGAAGTCACTGCACTCCTCAGAAGCAGTTGGCCTTGGACACTCGGGGATGGGCAATGTGTTCAGCTGATTATCAGTCTGCTGGTTGGCCAATAAATGAATTTTTAGATCAGCAGCCATTCAGAACTATAAGAGTACCCAAAGTAACTCCTGCCTAATTTTGAAAACTACTCAGATATCATATCTCTGACTTTTTGTCTTGAATACTAACATTTTGGTTTTTCAGTCCATTGAGGAGCGGTTTGCTTGGTTTTGCTTCATCGTTGTTTTTCCCCTGCTAGGCAAATGAATAGAGAATAAAAAGAAATAACCCAGTGGGGTTGAAAAAGAGAACAGAGTGAAAAACAGAATGGAAAAACCTACAGAAAAAGGATCAGTGATATGAAATTTGAACATAAAACTGCACTTTTTATCTATCCTGTTTTTTTCCAAACCAAAACTGAATATTCTTCTAAAATATAAATTGCAGCTCCAACAGAATTTACAGATATGATGCATAGGAGATATTCTTTGTGCTTTACATTCTGTAACAAGACCGAACTTCATGATTGTATGGATGCTTTTTTCTGTGACCCCAAAGAAAGTATGTAAAAGATAACATTTTCTCCAGCTTGACTCTTGGGGTACATCTACTTTAAATCCATAACAAAGATTCTTTTTTTATCAGTGTAAACTTATTTGAAACAGAATTGCCATGAGGACAGAGTAACAGATAGCAGTCAAATAAACAAGATATTTTTCTGTGAACTATTTTTTACACTGTAAACAGGATTTGAAAAATTTGAAAACTTTTAAGTTGATGAATCTATTCCTGACCCTGGTTGCTGAAACAGATTATATTAACCAGCCTGACAAAATATTTTGCTTTCATACAGGTAAAACTTTCCACTACCTTTTAACATGTCCTTGCTTAAACCACTAGAATTGCACTGAAGTTTGTTTTGGTTTAAGTTTTCAAAACAAAAACACCTCCTTTCCCAATCCAAATAACTCAAAATTTCATTTTAGCTCATATATGAAGGGAAAAAAAAAATGTGGTCAGTGAATGTAGTTTATAATAGGTCAATATTTCCAAATGTACTTCATATCTGGATCAGATGGTAGTACTACAGACAGCAACATGTAAAGGATTTTATTTTTAGCTATTCCCTTCTGACCACAGTTAAGATCAGACTGTCCTTTGCTGTTCTAAAATCTTCTTGATGTTTTTTGACATCCTGAGTATCAAATCTTTGGGGGCGGGGGGTGTGGGGTGGGGGTGGGGATGCAAAATGATAAAAGCTGACAAAATTAATTACAATGTACTACTCATCTAAAACGTTTAATTAGTCACATTGTACTTCATTAGATACAAAGTCTTCAGCCTCCTCTTAAATAAAAATTGTAGTGACTTTTAACACAGCAGACAATTCCAGTTGCAGTGATTTTTTGCTCCTTTTATAGCAATCAGCTGTCTCTGTAAGTGCTACCTCCCAGTAACCATAGGAACAATGTCCACTGTAATTTCTTAAAGTGGAAGTGCAGACAAAGTAATTTCATGTATAAGAAAATATATGAACATAGTTATATTCTAATTATTGTATATGATCTCTCACATTGCCTCTTACATTTTAATATTCCCTGTGCCTGAATGAAGAATTACACCAACGACCTTTTCTTCCACTGGTGATTGTGATACATGAGACCAAAAATGGCTTCAAGAATAGTCTTTTTTTGAAACAGAAACTGATATTGGCCATGAAGCCTTTGAATCCTCATCACACAGGAGACTGCAAACTTCAGCACGTCCTCTGATCCTCCTTACTATATATCTCTTTACTTTTGCAAAGCTTCTGCCATCTGGCCTCATGATGAAGGAAAGTCTTGGTCTGGTGATGAGAAACTCCTGGGAATGGGGACAGGGTCTGTCCCTGAACCTATACACGATCAGGTATGGGGTCAGCTGTGCCATTTCAACTCTTCCACCTGCTGCTTCTCCACTTTCCTCTTGTGATACTGTCTAGAAAGACCAAGGCATACTCATCCCTCTCACATCATCTCCAGTAGATGGGTTTTGATTTTCTTTCTTATGAGACAATGGGAAGGCAGCATTCAGTAAATAAAATGTTGTAAAGATTCAGGCTCAACATTCTCCTAAACTGGGTCTCAACGGACAGAAGTCATACACCTTGTTTAATCATAAGCTTCCTCTCAGGTCTCCTTAGGTTTCATTATTTCTCTCTCGGTCCAGGAATGTATAGTGGATGAGAAAAAGAAGCTATTTCCCCGCTGGACTTCTGAGCCTCTTCTCTGGACCCTTTTTCCCTGTTTCCCCATTTAAATTCTCAATAATTCCTCTGAGCCTCAAAGTACAGTTCTAGTATATAAGCCAAGGAGATCTTGATGAGAATTGATTTTTAGCCAGCAAATGTCACTTCTTTAATGCCCAAAGGCTGTTTAAACTCAGACTTAGAATGTTAGTAATGACAGAAAAATCTCACCCAATTTACCTTAAAATACAGTATCTAGTTTCTGCTCCAGAAGTTACCACAGATAAATGCATGGC
Source organism: Bucorvus abyssinicus (assembly GCA_009769605.1). Lineage (NCBI taxonomy): Eukaryota > Metazoa > Chordata > Aves > Bucerotiformes > Bucorvidae > Bucorvus > Bucorvus abyssinicus. The sequence goes on from CM020025.1 coordinate 40,420,858, forward strand.
AGGTTTTCTTAAAATCAGAAAAGGCTTTAAAAATCTTCACAGTTGTCTCTTCAAAATGCATAGTCACTTATGGCCCTTCCACAAAACTGCAATGGTTTATGCTTTTGCAGTGCATTGGCACACTATTCCGTTCTATTTCCTAACCATACACTGACAGGTTTTTTTTTTCTGCTACTTTCCCAAACTGTCAGAGCACTTTTTACTTCCTCCTGTTACCAGAAAGGCATGTTACTTTGTTTGTATTGCCTTCCAAAAATTAAAATATTCTCATCACTGGAAACTATTTGAATACATTTGCACTAACATCCTATAATGGGATGGTCATAACTGAAGTGTTGCCAGCTTTAAAACTACAGAATATTCCTGCATGCTGTATTTTTAACAGTAGAAAGTTGAGCATATCCAACCTGTGCTCTCATTCCGAGCATAAAATCAAGAAAAGATGTAAAGAATTTGAGGAAGACTGAGTGGGCACGTATAAATGAGAAAGAGAAATATTTCACCTTAGAGAATATTTCTACAAAAGAAGGGAGGATACATGAAACATTGCAAAACTGTAAGGTGGATCGGAGGAGAGATGCATTTCTTTTCTCTGTGGTTCATTGGTCACCAATTGCTCCAGCACTCAGGAACAGCTGAGGTACCATTTTCGCACTGTAGCTGCAGAGTGTCCTTTTGGAGATCGGCTGGCACCATTGCAAACCAGCCCATTCATACCCCAGGACACCATGAGTAACCCAAAGCAGCAGGGTAGGGAGCTGTACTTTTCCTAGACTGCTGCAGTAGGGCAACTGCAAGGACCCTCTCTACTGTCAGGTTATACAGCAATATGGCAAGAGCAGATTTAAGATTAATATAATAAATAGCTTCCTTAAAGTCATAGGGCTGAAGTATTGGAACAGCCATCGAAAAATAAAACAAATTATTAGCATTTGCACTAAAATTATCTACTGACTGGCTCAGAATCCTAAAGGATTTCGACCTCATTGTCTCAGATTAAGCTGGAATCTCCTATTCTTTCCTAAGATGAAGTCTTTTTTTGCCTTGATCATCTGAGATGGCTTTTGGCATCACTTTCACTTCCCATGGCTCAACAAAAGCAATGGAGATCAAATTAGGGTCCTTTTATGAGTTAGTGTTGCTGTACTCCTGGAAGAATATACTTGCATGTTTCTTGTAACCAGCCATGGGAACACCTCCATGGAAGAATATATTTTTCTTCCACTCATTTCTTTAGGAGTGAATTAATACTCCTATTGAATGCTTTAATTGGCATATTCATGGCTTCAGATTGCTTTTCTTTGTAACAACCTTCTGTTAACGTATTTGTGAAAACTCATCCCTGCTATTATGAACAATAAAAAGTACACAGTCATCCAATTCAATTTTTAAGTATTTTCTCTCTGTAAGTATTACAAAAAGACTAAACGCAATGCTATATTAAAAAAAAAAAAATGGGGATGAGGTGTTTAGCCAGACTACTTCCCCCCAGTTTAAGGGGCATTGTTTCTGGAGGCTTCATCATGGCAGCCGCATGACAGAAGGAACTGAAACCCCAATGTGCAGGTCTCCAAAATTTTCACAGCAGGGTGTCTGTGTCGGTATTATGTTTTCCAGAAAGCAAATGGCTTTCACAAAAACTTTTTTAGGCAGAACCCTAGATTCTTTGGAAATTCTTTCTACATGGGAAAAATAATTCACAGAAGTTATAAACTCAAAAGAATATTTACCATTCCCCTTTCTTTTCCTTGCACAGCGTCATCTGTCACTTCACAGATTTCTCTGGTAATAGGAGACACAATCTCATCTGCATATGTCTCTTTTTCCTTCCAGCTTTCCTTTGCTCCATTAGCATTTTGGTTTAAAGAGTGAAAGAAGAAGCAAAAGGCTGCTCCTGTACCTCTTAATTAACAGCCCAAATAACCATGTTTGTCTGGTAGTTAATCTTTTGCTTTACACCTAGCTTCATCGGCTGGTCATTCTCCTCCGTCCTACCAGCATCTCCTCCTCCCATTTTATTAGAAACTAATGAAACAGTCACAATGAAAGTGTTATTTGCAGTTATTATGTCTTAAAGGATACAGACCCGAAATTGCTAGTTTGAAGACAGCTGCACGTTTTGTAGCACTGGTATCTTTCCAAGCTCCTTAGAGGGTACACGTGACGTTTGATCCTCTTACTTTCTTTATGTGAGTTTTCATTACTAAAGCCACTTACCTTTTATGCTTGAGCGTGTGCTCTACAATATGCATATCCCCTAAGCCAAACAACCCAGCTGTATTTCCTGCGTAGAGGCAGGGCGTTTGAAGGTGTCCTTATTCTTTGTGCTGTTTCTTCATTTACTGGTTTAATAGCATTCTCTCATTGCTGTTTGTCTTATTCATTCAGGTTTTTTATCCACAGTGGAATATGATTCTGCAAAGCAAAGAAGACAGCAGAGATTAAGAAAAAAATTTTAAAAGACTTTCTTTTCTTCACTGCCTTTTTAATTAGTTACGCAAATACATTTATTTATTTCATTTGTTTATTTTCATGTAGGTAAACATAAGAAGTGGAAAAGAATCTAATTCTCTAGAAGCCCTTAATATAATTTATGGGGGAAAAAAACCCCACAAAAACCTTCTGTTCTAAAACATTTTTGACAAATGTAGAAGACCAGTTTATTTTTCCCTTTGCAGGGCTCTTATTTTCCATCTCCTTGGTTTAGGTCATGCTAGCAAGAGCCATTTGTTATATCATTCTTTTTCTTGCCTGCATGACAATTTTAATTTGAAGATGGATTTTTTCCTTCCATTCAAATAAAAGTTTATAATCAATCTTTTAATTTGCTAGAGGATACATAACTAAATCTATTTTGTGTTATTTCTGCTATCTGTAGCTGTATAGATAGCTCTTAATAGTTTTCTTCAGCTTTATTTTTTAGAGTTTTGGCCATATGGGCACAAACCAACAGTATCCTAAACACTGCAATTTATTGATAATGAAGGAAAACATCAGATTGACTAAATAAAGTATTTTATTTAGCGCTTTTTTTTTTTTTTTTTTTGTTTCAGTGTTTCATTCTTTAAATATAAACTGATGAGACCTTTGAAATGAAAGTCATTTGAATTAAAACCAATCTTCTTGAGTGGAATTATACATTGAAATAGATTTTTAAAAAGTCTGGAAGTCTTTGTTTAAAAGTGGCAAAAATATTGAAGTGAGCTCTTTCCTTCAAAAAGTTTTGTAAATATATCCATACACAGAAAGACACTGAACATTATTGTTGCTCTGTTGCAGGACAGAGTCCCCTGTAAGGTGTCTAAACCTCTTTGCCACATTTGGAGGCCAGCAGGAACTGAGCCTATTTCTAGAACTGAATATCATTTACACTTGATGTTCGCTGGCTAGAGGTTTCCTTGAGTGCTTTTACAGTTTATAAACTCTCCAGCAAAACAGCCTTAAAACCTTGACTTTCTTGTCATATTTTTGCACTAGTGCCTTCAGTTCCACTTCCCAACAGTGCAGACAGAAAGCAATGGTGCAAGCACTGCACAGAGCTGCGCTCTGACGAGGACATTCACCTGGACCAGGGAGCAGGCAGGGGTCTTTGGACAAGTGACACCATCAACACCTCCTTCTCGGCATGCCTGTTAGCTCTGTGACACCATGGAACAGTCCACTGTTCTCCCTCACCTCTGTATCCTGCCTCCTGCCAAAAAGGGAGGTAGTTGCCAGGACAAGATCCCAGTTCTGCAACATGGGAGCAGGTTCTCCAGTTGTTGGTGCTAGAAAGCCTCTCTTTACTCTGGCTGGGTTAGGGAGAAAATCCTCCCAAGAGGTCTAGGGCTGCATTTATTGGCCTGTTAAAGCATTTTCATAAAATCCTCCCAAGCTTTATAGAGAAGAGTCTGGGGAGGCCTTAACCTACCTCACCAGGCTCAGCATGACAACATCTGTGCCTCAATGCAGAGATCTGTCTTCAGTGTTATCTGCTACGCCACAAACAGCTGTGCCCTCCATAGATGTCCTCAGCTGCCATATAGCTCTTGCTTCTATGTTGCAGGTGAGAACATCTGGCAGGAGTGAGCCCAGTACCAAGCCCTCTAAAAACATTGCAGGCTCTTCTGAGTTTCATCATCAGCAAAAACGATGTTTCATTCAGAAATAATTAGCAGCAACCATTTAACATGGTTATATATCTTAGTTTCTTTGTTGTAACCACCAAAATGACAAACTAAAAACTACCAAGCATGCCTGAAGGAAGCAAGTGATGCACATTTCCTCTGTCAATGGGCAGAGAGTATCCAGCTGGTCTCTGTGGTAATCTGAACTGACTACCACCCAGGAGAGTAATTTTCATTAACTTATCCTGACAAACGATGTTAACCCACAGGCCAGTTTCCATACTTGGACGTCATAAATCAAGATCTCCAGACTGTTTCCAGGCATCAACAGCATCGTCTGGATGCCAGACTACCAGCTTTAGACTCTAAAGTAGTTCAATTTTTGTGCAGGGCATAAAGATTTAAGTGTTCATGGTGTTTGAAAATTGTATTGGATTTTTCCCAAATTGTTATCACCCATTGGGGCTGTGATGGTCAAAACTCATCTCGAAAGCAGCCTCATTAAATTATCTCATTTAACAAGAACAAATCAGGTCTGATACTGGTTACCTTAAACTTTTGGCTTGTCAGACTGTGTTTATTATCCCTTCTCAGAGTTCCAAGGGCGGCTGCTGCTGTTGTCACTCCCCTTAGCTGGTAACAGCAGCAGCATGGGACATGAGAGGACCATAAAGGACAAGCAAAAAATGTGCCATTTCCTCTCCCTTCCTTCCCATTCATCGTGTACTTAAATTTGTGTCTAGCTTTTAGTATTATTTTTATTCAGCAAAAGGCATATACACATAGATATTCCTAAACTCTATTGAAATTAGTAAGATTTTAGCCATGTACTTAAATACTTTGTTCAGCTAAAGAAGCTCTCTTCATAATTAGTTACTTATCTTTACCCTTTCTGCCCAAACACACATGTACACACACAGAAATTGAGATACATTCAAGAAGTACCATTATCAGATTGCACCATCTTCCTGAGAACATGGAACATGGAAAAGGAGACTGGCATGGAGGAGAGCAGGAGAGTAGAAAGGGGACTGAAGGCTCAAAAGCTAGAATAAAGCATATGAACAGGAGAGCTACGTTAGAAAAGTGGTCCATGGAAGAGTAAGGAAAGAAATATGTTCCTATAACAGGACAAAAATCATTGAGGAAAGAGAATACGTAGATTTCAGTAGATATAATAAGAGGGAGATGCTTATGGGCTTGGCTATACCTGCTGCACGATAGCGTATTTGCCTGCCCACAACACAACTTGTTCAGTAGCACAACCTGATACCAATGTTACTCTATCAAGAAATGTTCAGGTTTAAGGAAACTACAGACTGAGTTCCCCTTAATTCTGCTAGTGCTGTACTGAGCACATTCCATCATAAATTCTTGCATACTTTTTTAAAATTAAATTCCCATTTCTCTAATGAAATGAAACATACTCCTAGAATATTCCTTGGAATAAAATAAAGTTCAGGCCATCCAACAGAGAACACCTAGAGGAAGTGGTAAGAATGATTCAGTCCTGCTGAGGCATTATGGCCCAATGAGGAGAGGAAGTAGAGCTAGGAAAAAGTGAATAAAAGGATTAAATAAGGTGGCTAGAGATTAAGTTAATTAAATATAATGCCAAGGCAGGCTATCCATGAGCTTCCCTGGTGAAAGCAATGTTGGTAGTTTGAAAGTGCAGCTTTCAAGGAACAACAGTAAGAAAACCAATGAGCATTCTCCTTTAACAATCATTTTACCCTGAGGGATAAGCCATTTTGCTGGCACAGAAAAGGTGAATCTGTACTGAGTTATACCAGCCAGAGGAAACTTACAATATTACCTGTCAAATATTTATCTGGCTAACAGAATAAAAATAACTTGAATGATTCAAAGTTCAATACAGATTATTAAGTTATTTTAGCTTATAATGATAAGCCAAGATTTGAAACTGTTTCAGTAATTGTATCCAGAGAGGTTTGGTCATCTACCTTCTCCAAGTGCAGTATTTTTCAGAGGTCAGAGCACAAAAAAGTGTCTGACCATGATGGTGAGATTCAGCTCATGAAAGTATGTAGCCAGCAGCAGTATGTAGCCTTCAACCTTCAGCTGGCTGTAGCATAGTGAATAGGATCAACCAGCCAACTTAGCTGTTCGTAAACATTGAGATATATTTTTATGAAGCCTATTGTGTGCCTCTAGATATAGCCTGTATATGTGATGCTGTAAGACTACTCATGTTGCATTACAAGCACATTTGTAAAATACCGTGTCAGCACTGGTTTTCATTTCTCAATAGCAGAACAAGCCTTGAATCTACCTGAAAGATTCTTCTTGGAGATCTGTATGGAAAACTTGAGTTTGCAGAGAGCTATTTTGCTGTTATCGACTAACTGAAATTCAATGCATGTGGTATTATGGTTCAGGTAACCCAACCACATTAAACTGTAAGATTACAGGGTAATTTGGGCTGGAAGAGCCCTCAGGAGGCCTCTAGCTCAACCTCAGGCTCACTGCATGCTCAACTACAAGTTCAGAATTGTAGGTCAGGGCTGTACCCAGCATGAGAGCTTCAAACCCTCCAGGGACAGAGTCTGGACAACCTCTCTGGGCAATCTGCTCCAAAGTTTAGTTGTCCTCATGGGGAAACATTTCGTCTGTCCAGTCTGAACCTCTGTGGTTTCACTTTATGTTTGTTGCCTCTCAGCCTCCAGACACACACCTCTGGGAAAAACGTGGATCTGCCTCCTTGAAAAGCTCCTCACAGGTGCTGAGAGCTTCTGTCTGGTTCCCCCAAAGACATTCCCTCTCCAGGTGAACAAGTGCCAGTCCCTCAGCCTATCCTCACAAGGCACATGGTCCAGCCCCAACCATCCCAGGCCCTCCTCTGGACCCACTCCAGTTTATCAGTGCCTTTCACATATTGGAGCGTCCCAAACTGGTCACAGTGCTCTAGATGTGGTCTAACAGTTGCTGAGTACAGGCAATAATCACTTTCTTTGATCTGCTGGCTATGCTTCTGCTGACACAGCCCAGGATGTTATTGGCCTTCATCACTACCAGGGCTCACTGCTGGCCTGTGCTCAGCTTGCTGCCCACCAGCACTCCCAGAACCTCCTGCACAGAGCTGCTTCCCAGCTATAACATAAGGCACAAACAGCAGAAGATCACACAGGCTTCTCCAACTCAAGGATGAACACAGAGCTGAAGAGGTAATGCATGCTACGTCTTTCCTTCCTGAGCTACTGGATGAGTAGTCCTACTTGGAGCTAAAGACTTGGGCAAATATTACTCTTGTAGATAATACTCTATGAACTGGCACTGTGATATGTGATTTATGTAAGATTGAATATTATGAAGATGCTGATCTGTTTTGCACACTAAAGTGCTAAGGATTAAATAAAAATACTAACACTCAAGAATGTATCACTTAGAACCTAGATCAGTGATTTTTACATCTTTTTTTCAGTTTGAAGATCCCTGCAATTTTTTTCCCAGGAGTGCAGGAAAATTTGAGTAGGGAATTTAAATTCACTGACAGTGGGTTTCTTTTTCTTAGCTATCGCTCACAGAGCCCAAGGTTTGAAGGAGCACTGTTTGAAAACAGTGGTAGATAACTCAGCAGGCAAATACTCACCTAAGGGCAGTAAGTCAGGAAGAAGCTGGAGGTAAAGACAGAGGTAACAGATGATGTGGGCTCATGTATTTTTTTTTGTGTATTTCTTGACCAGTGAATTCATGTCTGAGCTGGTAAACTTAGATCTCTAGACTTATTTATGAAACTTGACAGTGCTCTGCGGAGAATAAAATATGCTTCAGTGTTGGATCCAAGCACCAAATGAATATGGGGATGGAAGTGGGATGCACAGAGGCATCCGTGCACATAATCCATTCGCAGCATTCATACAGGGAAAAGAAGGCTACAGCTTTCTATTGCTCCCTTGTCTGTCTGAAATCCATTCCCAGCCAGCTCTTTCTCTCTTACAGAAGTTAAGCACCTTCTGAAAGGTAAAACCTGAAGGGAACCAGGACACAAAAGTAGAGAGAGAGTGAAAAAATCTACCCTCTTCTCAGAAAAATGATGAAACATTGGATGAAACATAGACATCTCAAAACCATGAAAAACATATTTGAATAGGATCAATGAAAATATTTTATGTTGGTTTTTTCCAACTTTTTTATCTTTAAGGTGGTTTTGCTTGGTCAGTCTAATGAGCAATACAAAGAAAATAATTTATTTCTGTACGCCAAAGTAGAATATTTTGTTTTACAATTCCAGAAATGGAACATTTCAACAACTGTAAACTTGCTATTGCAGGGCCCCAGGCTTTGGCACTCACATGGTTTTGAAATCTTTTCTCTGCTTTGTGTACCAGCCAGAAGCATCTCTTAAAAACGTATAAGGTGATACATTAATAATTTCTAACCTGTGTATAACAGAGATTTTATCAAGAAATATAACCTTAATGTCACTTCCCCCTGCACTCATGTTTTTCCTTCTCCAGCACCCCTACTAGAGACTCCTGTTGTTGCTTGCCATGAGATGACTCAATCTGGAGAGCAAGAACAAGTTCTTCTGCCTCAAACTGCCTCATTGAAGAGATACATACAGGGAGGGGGCAGATGGTTCTTCAAGCATCCCTCAAGGAACACCGTAACTGTCCCCCATCCCCAAGAAAGAAGTAACAACAAATACAGAGAGTATTTGCATCACTTTTCACAAATACTGGAGCTTATCATTCTAATTCTCTATTTCAACAAAAAGTTCCTCCAGTCTCTTCCACTGTGAAGACGAGAAGTCCAGGCACGCAAGAGGATATAGGCTCATGTCTAAAATGTTCTTTTTCAAAACACATGTTCTTCTGCCACCTAACTATAGCAAAGCCTGGAGTCTAATAGGCAGTAGGGTGGGGTTCAGATCTTCAGCTTAAGACCTCTGCATCTGATCTAACTACTACAGGCTCCTTTTATAGTTACAGGAAAGAATCAGACTCTTTTGAGGGCAGCCTTCATCTCGTCCTAAGCCAGATATCTAAAATAGGCCAGATGAAGCATGTTTTAAAAGTGCCTCTGCTTTTCCTGAGCAAGCAGTGAGCCATAGACAGCAGGGATAGGTATATCACAGCTCTCATTAAGCTATACTTGCAGCGGATTGGCCAGCTGAGCAGATGGCTTACCACTGCTTTTTAAAGGCTTTTGAAGTTCATAGGAAAACAGAGCATAATCTTTTGGGATAAGGACAAAATATGTCGGGTACATTATTGTGGTAGGATTGACTGGGTCAAACGGGAAACACCTTCTTCTGTGCTGGTCACCTGGGTCTCTCTTTATTGTTACTTTAGAGCAAAACATAAAATCTAGAGCAACCATTCACACTAAAATCCATGCCTAAGTGAGATGAGATGAATCACACCCTAAAACCACAAATTTCTCTCAATAGCTATAAAAAGTTAAGTGAAATGAATCCCCCCTCCCCAAGGAAAGATTGGAAACACTGCTCTACTAACAGTAAAGGGGTTTCAGATCAGGAAATGGAACATTCATTTAAGAGCAGTATGGGATTTAAATTTACAAGGACCTATTTGGTGTGAAATGTGTTCGCTTGAACATCTTGATAATACTCATCCCAGAGACTGAGCTCGAAGGATTCTAAATGTATAAGGTATTAAAAGGTATAAATTGGCTTATATTTGATCTTCAGGATGTGCTCCTCAGAAAAAATTCATAGACAAACAGTGAAAATTATGCAAGCTTTAGAATGGGACTCTAATTACTTAATGGAAGACCTATTACCCGAAGAGGGCATGTTAGCATGAAAACTAGTGTAGGAATGGCAAACAGAACAAAATAAACAGTTACAGGTTGCTGGAAATCTTTTAAGAAAAGAAACAAGTGAGCATGCATGGTAGAATTGGTACAGACTTCCTAGGTCATCGGGATTTTCCCCCTGCCATCTTAGTCAGCTGTGTAAGAGAAACACATTCATAAACTCATCTTAAAGCACAGCAAATTCCCTGCTAATTGAAAGAGCATTCCAAATCCTCTCTTCTCTAATGAAGAGAGAATTTCTACATTAAATTTATCTACGTCCCTCATGTTCCCCTGCATTTTTCTGAAACATTATTCTTTGGCTTATTTTCAATCTAAGTGATGATACCCCTGATTTGACTGGGTATAGCTATCATTCCTGTGGTTTCATGTGCCATTTGTTTCTAAATTACAGCTGTATTGAGTATTAAAAACCCTTTTATTTTGTCTCCATTTTGATTGAATAGCCATTTGCATTTCCACAAGATCCTTCCCATCAGTTCTTCAAATTTCAGCAACCGGAAATTAAGATACAGTGTATATTTATCTTTAATTCATAGCCGTGTTTTAGTCCTGATCCATCAATACCATGCTGCTGTCACATGTTGTATCTCTTCCTTTCCTTGGTTATTTGTTCAAAATCCTTGGAAGTTCTAACCCAGCCTGATATTTGTCAGGCTTCATTTTCCCTATATGTCTCCTCACCTCTGAGAAAAAGCTTGCTTTATAGTATTACAGATATCAATGCCTAACTGTGGACCCCAGACCATCTCAGACCACCAAGACACACATCTGTCTTAAAGGCTGAATAGCTAACAGCAATGGCCTTTTTAACACAATAATGGTTTCTGAAAACAAAGCAAAGCAAAAATTTATTTGAAAACTGAAAGATTACGGTAATATTATCATCTGCTCACTCACAAACCTTGTCGACAGAGATATATTTAAACCAAAAAGGCTAGATTTTGATAGACAGAAAGAAATTCATCTAATAGTAAAACTAACCTAAGGCAGCATTCACAGTACGCGTTTAAGGAAAGGCCTGTCGTGGTCAGGGACTAATGTCCTATAGGGTCCTGACTGGTGAAGCAGTCAGAGCATTATGGCCTAAGGGGTGCGGCTCACCTCTCTATATGAGAAGGCCAGAAACATAATGAGATTTTTTTTCATTACTTTCATTCCATGAAGGCGAAAAAATTTTCCACAAGTAAATGCCATCATTATTAAATTAATAATTATTTCAGCTTTCTGAGTTTCTTTCAGTAAAGCACAATTGCTGCAATCAAGTAATAATGTTTCATAATTATTCCCCTGTTTTGTTTAATTTCATATTTTAACAATATACAGTCTAATATAAGCATTGTATCACAAGTACACATACACACATATATATTTATTGCAACATTCCTCATCACTGAAACTAGTTTTATCTGACGAAAATGAAATTGTATATACAAATTTTTGTATGAATTATTCTAAAATTTTTTTCTCATACATTTTTATTGTTATGTTTCCTCAGTTGAGAGTGAAAATAAGTTCTGAAATGTCAGAATTTCGCCTCTGAGACAAAGTCGGTTTTTCAACCATCTCTTCACTTGCTAGCAGTCTAGAAACCACCAGCAGTTTCTCAAGCCAAGAAAATTTATCAGAAGCACCATTTAAATACATGGATGTATATTTAACCACTTTATTTAACCAATGAATTGATATATTCAGCTTGTAATCAACATAGTGTGATGTCCTTTCCATTCAATAGTATTTATACAATTAATTAATACTGTTGGGAAAAAAGACACTAAGACATAAATTAAACACTTCAGATTCAATTTTGCTCCAAGATATTCAAAACATTGCTGTTGCCTTCAGCAGGAATTGCAAGAACATAACAAAGAAAAAACTTTGGCTATTAAGAAGCACCATAAACAAAAAGAAATAACAGATTGTAAATGGATATTTGTATTAATTTTGCTAACTGTTTGCAAAGAGCCTGAGCATTATTTAACATGATAAATATTTCACTGCTCTCTGGGTGTGGATAACTCAGAGCCAGCAACATTGCTTGATAATTCTATCATGATTAGTGATGGGGGAGCCTCAGCAAAATTCTGAGTTACAGCTCAGGTACTTATTCAAACTAGGTTTTCCTCTTTCAGAGTATCTGAGTGTGGGTCCAAAAGTTAGGCTTGAAATCAAGCAGCTCCTCCTCTTCTTTCTGAGAAATAAGAAAACAATTTAGAAATGTCCCAAAGACTGCTTCTCTTTCATCCTTTTGTGTTTTGAGTTCACTATATTGAAACCAAAGGTCTCATTTCCCTTGGCTTAAGAAGTGGACACAATGGAAGTAAATTTGAATGCTGACCTCTTACTGACCAGCACAAAGGTTCATGCTCATCTGGAAGAGTATATCACCACCGGTAACCTATTTAAATATGAGAAACAAGGTGAAAATGAGGTTTGGAGAAAGAAGATTACAGGAGCTTAGGCACAGAAGAGAATAAAAAGTTGGGATTTGTTTTTCTCTGAAAAGCAAATACAAACACCTAATGAATGACACAGAAAAGATTTTTAAAAGTTTGAACTTATACAAGTGTCGTGATAAAAGCAGACTGCAGGACTGAGTGGTCTTTGGGGCTCAATTCTATGTGTAAGTACCTGGACCATCTGGGGCACCCCACAAATTCTAAGGCATGTCCACAAGTCTGGCAAATATGACCAGGCCCCTAGGGTGACCCAGGCCCTTCTAGGGAAGCAGCTGGAGGCCAGGTAGAGTACCTAAGGTTATCTTGGATGGCACCAAAGGCCTGCGTTTAGCTAACTCAGCCCAGCCATGGCTCTCATCTAGGACAATCTGGATTGAGAACAGATCTTCCTTAACTTCCATCTGTATGGATTTGTCTTCTGGCCAGTTATTATGACCTAATGCTGTTCCCACAAAATCCTCTAGAGCCATACTATTCTGAAAGACATCCAAGTGTTCTTCAGATAAACAAATGCATTTCAGCTGCTCACATCCCTTGATTCATGTGTCTGTCCCTGGACACCATCATAAGCAACCATACCCTATGTCCACTGTTTTAACAGGTATTAGCTAGGCAATTAGCCCTACAACAAAGTTGTGAGTTATATTTGATCTTCCTAAACTAGTGGGTTGATGCCTACTATCATTCCTCCTGCATATGCTGCTGTTGCATTACCCGTGTCACTCTTTAATGGTTTCAATAAATTAGAAAAGACTGAAAGTTCTTTCAATGATTCTTTCAGTAAGACAGAATGAAATTAGGGAGTTATGATTAGATAATTTTCCATTGCATTGTTTGAACTTCTTGACAAGGAATTGTTGCCTGTATGGTTCAATACTGATCTGATATAATGACTGCAATTAATATTGTATTAAGAATGTTGAATTTATGAACTACAATATTAGGTTCATTCCCAGTTACTCGATGTGTTGACAACCATGCTGACGGAGCATTTCTCAGGGTGTTTCAACAGAACATTGAATAAACACATCACTCTTCACCTATCAACTCTAACTATTTTGAATGATCATGTATAGCCACCAGCACATGTCCTTCAAAAGGAAAAGTTCGGTAAAACTCTGGTAAAATATATGAACCACTTTCATACCATGAGAGTAGGTCTGTTCTATCCTCTGTTGAAATCTTACATCGCAGTAGCTTTTATTCAATTTTCTCTAACACAACTTAGATGAAGTCATCAGAAGTAACTTGGGTCAATTTTTCCTTGTGCTACACATGGGTATATCAAAAATTAAAATAATTTGACAGCTGTAAGTATTTGGACTCTCCTGAATACTTCCCATCACCTGAAATGTTAGAAAACTACCAAACGATCTACTTTGTATTTCCTAATGTAACCTTAGGTCACAACACTGAATTGAATTAGTTGGTTCTCAGAAACCTTGAAATATCACTACTCATCAGATGTACAGAAAATGCCAGTTGTTAAAAACTCTATAGAACACGGAACTGGAAATTATTTCTCCTTCTCTCGTTTTTCTCTGCAAGTGTAATGTGGGTTGTGCCTCTTCCTGGAGGATGCAATGATGAATTAGAAACCTGAATAAACAAGGGTAGTTATAATTAAATATTATTAAATAACTTCATTAAATTAAGCACCTAGATCAGAACATGCATGTTTGAAACATGAATCCTTTGGAACTAATAATGCTTGAAAAACTGACTTGATGTGCTTGTGAGATTGGGACATATTGTTATGGACCCTAAATTTAAATAAAATTATTTTCTTCACATTTTGGAGGTGAAAAACGTATTCTTTAAATAAAGTAAGTAAATCTATTTACCCATTAAACAAAAACCTGATTTTAATGAATTACCTTTCAACTTCAGGTTTCAATGTGTTCTATTCTCAAATGAAAAGAATATGTTAAATGTCCTGCAAGACTGACTCACATCATCATCTTCTAACATATATCAGCAATATATTCTAAGTTATTCTATTTTCTAAATATTTCAGCCATATAATACATAAGCTCTAGAAGCAGGGTTTAACAATAGCACATTTACATAGCAGCAATGTTTTACCACTGAGAGTACCTCACGTGAACATCAAATTGAATTGTCTTCCTTCATATGTTATGTATTGCAGCTCACTATACAATTTCCCTTTACCAAATTTGGACTGTGGCAATCAAATAAACATTATGATGAATGCACTGAAATAGCTTCTCTAGCCAGATTCCTGAGTGTCTGGGACAAAATTAAAGGACAGAGCAGTCAAAAGAAGAGCCTCAGAGACTTCTCATGTGTGACAGCGTAAGGCTCACCAGACAGGTTTTTGGAATGAGGTGGCCTTGACCTTCTCTGAGTCTCCTGTCAAAATAACTGATTGGCTTTCATATAGACTGTCCATCACATTTAACCGAGCAGGATGCAGTAAGTCTAAGGCAGGGAGCCAGCTGGAACAAATATGCAGTACAGAAAAGGAAAGCATGAAATTGAGGGGTTTAGGGCAGCAATCTAACACTCAGCAATTCCCGGGTACCTCTTATCTCAGTAAGCAGTGAAGAATTTAGTTTCTCATTTGTTTCAGCCTTCCAAAGACATCTTGTTGGCAGAAAGAGTTTCAGGATGAGACTGCCAGGTCCATATTAGTACTGGATAGTTTTCAGTTGTGAACAGTACAGTGCAGTATAATACAACAGCTTATAACCACACAGACTGTCGTTCATCTAAAGGTTTTACTGAACCAGAGGATTTTCTGTTAAATCAATTTGGACTTGCCTTGCCCTCTTATCCCAGAAGTAAGTGGAACAGCTGCAGTAAAGGAAATGTTTTGCTGACTCAGTCTGTTGTAAATGCTTTTTTGGCACCCTTCATTGTTTTGTCTGTTGTACTTTTTATGGTGTTCTGGAACTTTCTCCACTAAGTTTTTGTTACACTCTACAAAAAGAAAATGACTGCAGGCATAAAGAGCCTATTACGTAACTCTCAGATTCTCTATAGCATTAGTCTGGCTTGGGCTCATACAAAAAAATGTCATATTATTAAAAGACAATTTTAAATCACTAATATTGTAATTCATACAGACCTTACAAAGAAGTCTGTGATTAACACAGTGTCCTGGTTTGAGTTAGAACAGAACCCATTCTGCTCAGTGACTTCATTTTCCAGCTCAGTCTCTTCTATCTAAATGCACTTTCTGAAGTTAACGGCATATTTTTGCAGACAGTGTCTGCTTCTAGAAGTGATAACACTCGATGTTTATAATTACTACCAAGGACTGGTGTGCAGAAAGGCTCTTGCTTATACTTTCTACTGTGAAGACCAAGGTCACTGCTAAATCCTGTGCACCATCTTGGGGGTGCAGTAAGTTAGACATACAGAAAACCAACCACATATTGTATGTTGCGTTACTCACATAAAATAGAAAACCTTGTTTCCAAATATCTCTTCCTTTTCATTTTTTTTTTCTTCAGTATCTGTGACCCTTAAATCCAAGCAGGATCTGTACTAAAGGTATGAATTAGGGATAGTCTAAGGGGATGTAAATAAGTTGCTTAGCATACAGTATCACAAAATTATTGATTTCTGAAACTTGTTAGAAGACCCAAGAGTGAGTACAAAGGTCAAGGACAGGTTAAACACATAAAATGCTGTCCTGAAATGCATCACAGAAGATACCTTTAGTATCTAAAATGAAAATTTTATGGAATGGGTGGGTGAATGAATGTTGCAGTTCACTGCCAGCCACTCAGATATGATGGTGATAAAGGTCCTGTAAGTGTCAAGACAGATGCTTAGTACTTAAGTGGGGATAATTCAAATTCGGGGAAGAGGTGTGGGTCAGTTTTTTTACTCTGAAGTGAATGGCTTACTTCTAATTGAAAGCAACACTAATTAAGATAAAGAGATGGACATTAGGACTCAGTATTAACATTATGAGTCACACCAGCAATATGCTTTACCTCTGATGTGAGATAATTATTTATGGTGTCTGTGGTGCAGCAGAGCTCTCCCTCGCATACACATCAGATATCAGGCTCCAATGTACACAGCTTCGATGAGGGAATTAAAGAAGAAAATAGATGGGGAGTGGCCTATGTGCAGTGGAAACAAACTGACCAGAAAACAGGTGGGGAGGTTTATCTGCCGTGCATGCAGGTAAATGCTCATTTCCTCATGTCTCAAAGCTTTCAGGTTCATATGGATGTCACAGGCTATGTCTAAACGGAGAGGGTGGTACCTAACACCACTACTCCATGGCGAGGTCCAAGTGCCTCAACCTCGCTCATGTTTGCACAGAGAAAACCCAGGAAGGTGAGCCAGGCAGTCACAGTAGCTTTCAGTCAGAGCTCTGGCATGGGCGAGATGGTAGAAGCATCCCAGGAGCACTGCAGCAATCACCCGCAGGCTACCTGAGACAACTGGGGGCTACCTGGCCTATTGCCCAATTGAAACTTAGGAGTGGAAAAGTCTCCAAGCCTCCACAGTTCAGCCAAATTATATTTTGAAGTATAAAGGCTGACAGCTTTTATTAAGACCAATAAGCTTTCTAGTGCTTGCTAGTATAGCTCAGCTTTTTTCATATATTAGGCTGGCCAAGTGAGGCATGGCCCAGTGCAATCAATATAGTGCTCCTACAAAACACAAGCAGTTCATTGCTTCTAAACCCTATTAACAAAGATGTTAACTCTCGCTTAACCAGGTACAACAGCAACCCTAGTGTAGTGTTTCCACAAATGAAAACTAACTTAAAAACTCTGCTAGTCGTAAGTAAAGTATTTTAACTTGGTTGAATATCTTTTCCTAGTAGCAGGGCATCCTGCTGGTGTCCCAGATTGTGTCCCAAATGGTATTTCCTTTTTCCTCTTTCAGTTTGAAAGATGTTTCACTCATCTCTGCTTGAAAGCTATTCTTCCTTCCCTTATGTTCCCATCTACCTCTGTAGCTGTATGTCTTACTCAGTGATGGTGAACAAACTTTAGATTTGTTCTTAGATAAAAGGTTCTTGGAGGATAGTAAAGTAAACAAGAAACTGTGCATAATGATGCAGGTTGCATTAATATGCCCTTTGAGCACAATCATCTCAACAGATATGATTTTTCAAATTCCACGAGCACTAGAGGTGAACACAGGTGACCCTTTTTATTGATAATTCTGTTGTTCTTAATCCCATCTCTGATCCAAGATGGGGTTTCACAACAGTTAGACAAGCCATGTGATCTTGCTTCCTCAGCTCTTTCACCACAAGGCAGGAAGACCTGAATCTTTTGTGATTCTCTCAACTGAGCTTGACTCTTTTAGGAAGCACAGAAGGACAGAGTCGGTATACTTTTTACTATTTTTGAGTATATTCCTTGGCATAACAGGGACAAATAAAATCTTAGCTGGAATTTCTTGATATAATAATAGCAAAGTAATAAAAATATGTCGTATAAGTTTTCTAGTGAGGCATTAGGAAAATCCAGTCAAAGTATTTTCCACCACAATAGATGTTCCCATCTGCCTCACAGCAAATTTTCTGTACATTGATATATACAACTTAAGATATGGACTTTAATATCTACATTTGTTTAGGTCTGGGATAATGAAGCTGTTCTAGGAATCATTTTTGAAATAAAAAGATCTGCCCAGTTCCCAGAAAAATACAAACATTCTTGTCCTGTCACTCATGGCTGTGCTTTGCTCTGCTGCTTGATGCAATGGTAAACTTTTGTGTCCATATTTGCTGGTGGTGTAAAGTTGAATATATTGCCTGAAGAATAAGTGCAAAAAGTTCAGCTTGTAGGTGCAGTCAGAGTACAAACATCCAATTTTCTGAAAGGGGTTTTCTAGCTTTATCTGAGCCAGTAGTCTTAATGCAGGAATCACTGGGGTATTTTTGCAGCCTGAATTAGTGAGGAAGTGAAATAGATCCTTATTATTGTCCCTTCTGGCCATGAACATGTACCTGCGTATGATAAAATTCCTAATATAGAAGTTAGTACTTCTGTATTAGGAATACCTCTCTATTGCTCAGATCTGAAAACATACATTGAAAAAAAAAATTAAAGCAATTCATCAGGCTTTTTTCGAGTATTTTTCTACTTATTGCACTCTTTTCTGCTCTGTAGCACTGCTCCAACAGGAAGGATGGATGTTCCCCTACCAGTAGGCCATATAACCTAGTATGTATGAAATGCTTCTGGGGAAAAAAAAAAATGGAGTGTCCTTTACATTTAAATGTTCTCCAGCAGAAGAAAGAGTTGAACTTTGGCATCCCACATCTTTAGATGAATGCTTTAACTCTCCTAGGGTGTTATACAAGTAACGAGATGGATTGGAAGTGACAACGCCCAAATAAGTGCTTTCTCTGAACCAAAGTTTCCAAGTGAATTTAGGTACTTTCTTGACATCCTCAGAGAAGAGTCTAGGAAAGGGAGGAATGTAGGAGACAGCTTTATCACTCACCGCTGCAAACCTGATCTTCAGGAGAAGGTGTGGGTACTGAGCTCCTGAGTGCTGATCGCTGGAATTCTTAACTCCTGGCTGACCAAAATCCTTCTTGTACTACATCCCACACATATGCGATGGGTCTGGTCCCAGATTGGACATAGCTCACATTGCTTGTCTTTACTGACAGTCCTTCCTGGTGGAAAAATGCAAGGTTTTTCAATGTTGTCTGTCCTAGTTATAACCTGCAGCCAGAAATGTAAGACAGACCAGGTCTCCTCTCCTTGGTGATAGGTGCTAGATGTCTCTCTCAGCACTCTTCCAGCTGTATCTCAATTCCTGAAGCTACATCTATCCTCTTGCAAAATTGCACTGCTATTACCTTCAGAGCTAACATGTGTGTTTATAATACGTGTTTTATAGAAGAGTAAGTAGTGAAGGTTTCAGAACATATTGACAGTAATGTAAGCACAGATAATCAAAGCCAGTATGTTTTGTTGTCATGGTTCTATTCTAATTTACATTTTCTGAAATCCATTTCTGATCAGTGACCACCCAGATGAAGACACATCTCTTTTTGGAATGGAGTCAATGACATAGTCATTCATTTCTGACTGAAGACAGAGGAGACTTTCTCAAAAGAGGGAGTGATAACATCACAAAATTTGAATAAGTAGCCTCAAAGATTAATGAGGACAACTCAAATACTTCATCTTGCTTAATAAATTGCTGGATAAGAAAGAAAATGTACAAAATAACCCTCAAGATCTGGACTGGAAGGAAACACTTCCATTGACTTGAACAGGTTTTGTTTTCAGTCAATTTGCTACTATTTGCTATTAGTAAAATAATACAACATGGCAGTGATTCCTGTGGGATTTTCCTTTTCACACCTTCCACAAATCTCCTAACAACCAGCTCTGCAAAGCTGTTCAGTGATGATACTATGCTTGTCTGATCTATATTGTCTGTCCTGAATTAAATGACCTTACCATCTTTATTCCTCATTTGTTAAAGCACTCTCAGATAATTCAGTATGAAATACTACTGTGAGCTGAATACACTCAGAAACATACTTTTTCTCTCCTGTGGAATGGATTCTAATTGGTAAAAAAAAAAAAAAAATTAATTTTCAGGATTGCAATATTTTGCCAATCAAGTAGAGAGCTAATTTTTCCTATCAATTGCATCTGATTGTGTCTCTCAGCTGAAACGAGGAAAGAAGTCATTCTGAACATTTTGATAATAAGTAATATCAATCAGGGAGGAATAATTGCAAAGAAATAGAAGTAAATTATCACTGCCTCCTGACAGCACTGAAGTGAGAAATGAGTACATAGGAGAGGGTGCACAATAGTTATGAGGAGTGTATGTGAGTGGAACGTGAGTATACTTGGTCTGTAAAAGGGAAACAAGTTCGGGGGAAAGTTTTAAGAAGTAAAGAATTTTTTTCAAGTTTAAATCTGCATTGCTCCTGGACAAGATGAGTGCTTACCCAAAAGAGAGGGGGCTTCGTATGATTTAACAAGATATCACATTTACTTTTGACAAGTTTTTTCAGTGGAGCTTTGTTGGCTTTCGCAGTTGCTGTCTGTTTCTCACTATGGCTGGTGTGAAGCTTAAAAATCCATTCCCTGTTTCAAAGATTTTTAGGAAATTTAAGGATTTTAAAGTCAAGTGAAATGCTTTTGTACTTCCATCTAATATTAAATAACTTCCACAGCTCTACCTACGACTTGACTACCTATTCAAATTATCTATCTAACATTAGCAGGTTATTGATGTGTTGATAGAAAGTACACAAGAGGAATAATTCTGACCTCACTGAGGTCAAAACTTATTTTAGCGCTGACACCAGTGTAATCATTTCTGCAGTCTGAGACTAAATTGTGGAGACCTGGGTCTGACTAACTTCTTAAAATCAGAAGTGGTGCTAAGACACTAGAGTTGCTTCTCCAAAAATATCTTGGACTATTCTGCAAAATGTTACATTTTAGTAGATTAATGAACTTCAGCAGTAATTGCAAATACATTTTGTGAACCATCAAGCCGCACTTCTCTGAGAAAGCAAACACCTCCCTCATATAAGATGCATGTCACACTTTTTAAAATGAATTGTCTGTGCTGATTTTTCTGAAGAGAATGGGAAAGGCATGATTTGAAATACCCAGATAGATGGAAATGGAAGGAAAGTAGCTATCTCCCAGGAAAACTGTTTGTTAAGAGAAAATCTGCAAGAACAGATTAAATGAGTTAGGATAAGAGCATCGCTTTATGTGAGTTACTACTTTGATTTACACCACCTAAAGCATATAACCTCAAACTTCAGTCAATGGCATTTGAGCTGGTGACTTCTCCCAGAAAATATTATAAAACTCCTTGAATATGCATCTATTTACAAAAAAAAAATTTAAAAAATAGATAAACAATACCATCATTGTCGGAAAGAAATTCAGAGAAGTACAGAGGGTAAAAACAGATAAATTCCAGAGATCAGATTAATTTTCTGCACGCTAAAAATGGTTTTCAAGACCAGGATCTGTCTTTACTGAAACACTTACTAAATGAGGTTTTTTGAAAGACTACTGCTGTTAAAAATGTCAAAACAATGTTTCAATCATTTTAGGAAATTTTAAAAATTACCAATAAAATTTATCTTGGAGAATTAAGGAAGGTGAGCTTCTTGGGTTAATGCTTTCTGAAGTCTGTGACTTCACAACCTTTGAGATGAATTTACCAAGCATTTAAAACAGGACTTATAAAAATGCTGAAAAGATCAGACAACTGCATTTTCACTGACATTCGTTGAAATAAGGTTCCATTAACTTCAGAAAAAAAGCTCCTGGATCAATGAGGTATTAATTTGAAAATTGTACATTTTGTTTCATCAGCAGTTCAAAGCTTGACAAGATAAAATATTGCCATGTGCATCTTCCCTTGTCTTGTCAGAATCTTCCAGAAACCATGACCTTCAATACCACAATGATTCCTATTCACATGGCCCCAAGCCACTTTTATAGCCTAAAATGCAGGCTGTAGGTCTAGGGTATTTCATTTCCCCTGATGGTTCATTTTCCTTCAAAAAAGGAAAAAATAAGTTTCTTAAGTCGCATCATTCCTTGATACAGATAATGTTTACTAATAGATTTGGAATATACAGTCAAACAATACCTTAATAAAAATATTATTTGCAGTTGATTGTTAGAAACAGTGTAGATATCTCAATGTATTCAGCAGAGACAGAAAACCATCTGCCTAATTACTTTCTCTCCTTCTTTTAGTTAGAAAACCATTAAAAAAATAAGTGAAGCAGTGTCACTAGCAAACTGACACTAGCAAGTTTGGCACTACCAGTGCTTTAAATAGGCAACCAAATATAACTAAAAGATGTGAGACACATTAGACTAGAAAAAAGAAACAACCAGACTACTTTGGTACTGGTCAACTTTCTAGTTTCACAGAAATATATAATTTGTTGCCTAAGGCAGTACTATTTAACAGTTAAACCACTCTTTTTCTAAAAAATAAGTACAGAGGATTACCTCTGCCACTTTCAAACAATCAGGAAATAAACAAACGGATATAAAAATACATTAATCGAGATGCAGAATTGAATATGAAAGCAACTCACTACTTAAAGTTGTTTAAATCCATGTGAAGAGTTAGTAATACGTTAATGCAGATTACTCTTTGTTTCCACCCTATAACCATTGCCCTTTCACTTTTCACTTTTTAAAACACTAACTCACTTTACCTTGATAACTCAATTTCTTTCCTGTGTGATTAATAGAATATTAACTTGAGATAATTGAGTTCTGTGATTAACATTCCTGACTTCTGTGCTAACATGAACTTGAAATTTATGAGAAAACAGGTTTTTTTTCTCTTTGGTAATCGCTTCTTTTGGCGAATGATAGTCCAAAAGTGAAGAAGGAGGAGGGAAAAAAAAAGGGAAAGCGTGAAAGGAAGAGAGATTGGAATCCTAGCTCTTGCCCTGCATAAACTTATTTTGTCTTTATTAGAAGCTGTGATGTTCTTCAGATTAGTCCTACTTATTCCACACTAACTTTAAATCTTCATGGAGTCAAAGTTCATTTAGGTTTGATAGTTTGAGGGTTTTTCTAAATCTGGAAAACTACCTTTATTTATCATCTACTATACTATTTTTAGGAAAGCATTTTAACAGACATTTTACGGTATAAGATAAACAAAAACATTCAGTTTTGCAGTAAGCGTTAAAATATTGAGGCAGAGATAATAACGTTAGTAAAAACTGTAATCTTTAAATAGAAAGATTACAAGCTGACATTTTCTTATAGTGGGAAAAACACTAGATATTTTGGGAAGGTCTGTCAATATAAATATAAATATAAATACCAATATAAAATTATTCTCCCCCAAATGCATTATTCATTTTTGTTAGCCACAGTATTCTGCATAAAATAGAATATATTATCTCACTAGATAATCTACTTTTTGGTTTGGTTTGTTGCATGTAGGACTTTATTCTTGCTTTACTTAAACTGTTAGAAACATTTACTACTGCCATAAAAATATACAGGCAAATACTTGTCTTATTGTTAAGTCTTGGACTTGAATATCATTCAGCCCACAGAATGATAATATGCAACTTCTCCATGATGAGTACAAGAGTCAGATGCAATCATGTATTCATTTCTGCCAATACTCTCAGGTGTCATAGCCCAGTGCCTCATGCAAGCAGAAGAGCTGCCTGTAGCTCAACCATTCAACCATTAGCATCTCAGCAGAGATGAGAGGTCCCTCCCATACCTGCAATCAGATGTCCTACAGTACTCTGCAGTATTGTGCTCCTGTACCACACACAGGCACTTGCTAAGCTTACTTGAAACAGCAAAGAAAATGAAAGCAAAATTCTCAACCTGCAGTTGTAACTCTCAAACCTCCTCTTCAACCAAGACATTAGCTCCTCCTTGATAATACCTAATTCTATGACCGCTTCATGAGATTATTCCATTTAAATATGATGGTGCAGACTTTCAGACCCTGTAACAACATTCCTGTGTCATGGTGTGTAGGACTAAGGTAGGTAGTCCCTACAGCTAGTTACTGTCCCATGTTTCCAGGTGTAACACTTCCACACTCACAGCAGAGGCACTGTCCGTAGCACTTCAACACTGCCCCATGCAAATCAAAGTTGCATTCGGTTCTGTAACCTGTGAGTTTCTGTGAGACACAAATTCTACCCTCTCCTCCAAGCCTGAAGAGAGTTTATTGCCTTCCTATCTGCAAGTACAGACTGACACAGCAAGTCCAGGCAGGGCACTCCACCAGACCAACACAAAAGAGATGATGACACAGAAAGCAAATCTCCTACACTTTCAATACCCTTAAACAAGGACCAGTTATAACCTGCCTCCCTAGCTTGTAATTATTGAAAATGTTCATTTCTAGAAATACCAGAATGACTGACAAAGGGACAGGTTTCCTTTATTCTCTCTTTGCAATATTCCTTTCCAAGCAAAAGCACACACCTGAGTCTTGGTCTATAAAAAACAGGTGTTCCAAACAGAGAGTTATTACTCAGGTTGCTTTGTCAAACTGCCATTTGCCTGTCCGTTATTGTGTCTGTGGATAGCTTTTTCACCTGGGGATCAAAAGGATGTGAGTTCAGTCCCAGAGTGTGATTCAATTAAAATGCAGTACCCCGGACAATATTTACATCTCTAAATTAACACACATCACAGACTAACCAGCACTAATACAAACCCAAACACCTATGGAAGATGTCATTGAGCACATAATGACTAGGACACGATCTTGAATAAAATTGCTACAGCACAAATGAGCACTTCACTGCCATATAAAGACCTCTGAGATTCAGAGAAAGGAAATTGCTGTTTTACAAATTACCATGATTTTGTTAAAGCTAAAGAGCTAATATTGTGTTCATCCACATCAGTTACAAGCAAAGTTAGCAATGTGGCTCATTAAAAAAGAACAACAACAACAAAAAAGTTACAGCTAAAAAAATTTTGACTAATAAGTTTTGCATTGCACCCAAAGAAATTGTGATTGACGGTATTTTGGGCTCATAAACCAGACATGTCACTGGGCAGACACACAGGGGAAGAAAGGAGTAATCATTCCCCCTAACCTTAGCCCCATGATTAGAAAAACACTTAAGTTTCTTAGCATGCACTTGGATATACCTGCAGACATACATCTGTAGACCCGTGTTCTGAGAGAAACCATGAAGTTCTTCCCAGACCACAGACGTTCTTCACTGTAAGGTATCACAGCAAGATGTCCTAACAATCAGACAGGGCTCATCTTTACAATGTGCTGAAGCCATACGCCTCCTTATGTGTGGCTTTCTACAGAAGCAAGAGTATCTCTGAATTTTTACTCCAATCTTATAAAACAGATATATACAACTCCAATGTTATATTCTCCAGAGACATTTTAATATTTACATCTGAAGAATTCAGAGGCTGCACACAGATGTGTGTATGTAAGGATAAATAGAGATATACACATGTTGAAATGAAAATAATTATTTGCCACTGCTTTTATCCATCTTTATTTACAGAAATAACTTTTCCAAGTTTTTAGCTTTCTATTAGGGAACTTGACTCCTGCTGAATTTTCTTTAATTCTGGATAAAGATAGAGCAGTCCATCCTGTGGATCCTGTAGACAAGTGCCTTCTCCAGTTTACTAGTGCTGGTGCAAACAAGAACTCTGACAGTGACCAACTCTACCACAGCTGCCTGGCAGCAAAGCGGTGTTGACCAGCAGCCTCAGAGGATATCACTGGGATAATGGGAATGTACTGCAGCAAAGACAGGAGGCAACAGGCAGAGCCATTCAGTCACCAGTGCAACAGGCAGAGCCATTCAGTCACTAGTGCAACAGGCAGAGCCATTCAGTCACTAGTGCAATGGTCTCATATGTGGTCTTCCAGAACAGGACAGGAACAATTTTTCTGTGTCACATTATCAGCATGAAAACAAAAATTACTTTCTGTTGGTTCGGGTTTTTTGGGGGTGGAGGAGGGTGTGGGTGGGTGGGTGTTAGTTCATGATATTTTTTTTTTTTACTGAAGAACATTCCAGATAATCCAGTTCCCTGAAAACTACAGTGTTTGTCCTAATCTCTGCTGCATTTTCTGCAGCTACATGATCTATATCTGTCAGATCTCTGATGAATGCTGCCTTGTTGGAGGATACATGTCCTCCCCCTCTCAAGCCCCTGTTTTCACTCCCAGCTTTGATGCAAGATATCCTTCTCACTCTGCTAGACTACCAGTATCTTTCTGCTAAAAGCTAGGGTTTCAGTGACCAAGTTTTGCATCTTTAAATAAATAGCAGCCAAAAAATTCAGTTATTAGAGTCGGTATGTGCCACAGCTGCCAGAATCACCCAGAGAACCACAAACCCAGCAATCGCTACCCTGAAGAACAAGGGTTCCTGACTGCTTCTGTTATGCCCTGTGTCACCGGTCGGCTGAGGCAAGCCGAGCACGGGGACGAGTCCTTCCCTATCCCCGAACCCCTCTCCTCCGGGAGAGAAAAGGGTTCAAAAGCAGAGATACGAAAAGGAAAAAGAAAAGATTTTGTGAGACCTCTGAACGTTTGGAAAACTGAAACAAACTTTTATTAAAACTAGAACAATATATATAACATGCAGGGAAAAACCAATGCAAAATCTGAGAGTCTGTGCAGGATGGAAAGGTGAGGGTTTTAAACACGAGAACAGAGACAAAGGGGGATGGTGCCACGTGCAGTCCAGAAATGGCACCGGCCACGTGTGCGCCCTCGTGGAGCGAACAAAGGAAACCCGCGGCTATTATGAACGCCGGGCTGAAATGTGGAACTCGCTGTCCCTACCGGATTCTCGTTGAAGCAGAGAAGCAAGAATGCGCTAGCAGGCAGAGACGATACGGTGTTACAGCAGGAGAAAAGCAGCCTCCAGGCGAGCAGTCTGTCCCAGGCTGCTTGGCGGGGGCTGCCCCGGTGCACAGTCCACTCCGGCAGCCTGTAAGGTCCCCGGAGCCGAGCCGCAGGGTTTGGAGGAGCCTCTTCCCCGGAGCGAAGCCGCAGTGTCTGGAGTGACTCCCGCAGAGCGGAGCCGGGGGTGTCCGGAAAAGCTGAGAAACCGCGAACAAGCCGCGAATGCCCCCGAAGCCGTCCGGAGAAGCAGCCCCGCAAGTCCCGACAGCCCCGGAAGTCCCGAGTAGCCCCCAGCCGCCCGAGCCCGCAGCTTCTTAAAGGGGCAGTACCCTCGAGAGAAAACTTTCTCATCCAATAAGATGGGCGAATCGTAACATGGAAGGGAATAATTCAATTAGTAAGCCTTCAAGCAGGGGTTTTTTTTCTTTCAACCTGCCACACCCTATCACATCTCTACCACGCAGGACAAGTGTCTCTGAAGGTACAGCACCGTCTTGACCACTCACTCATGGGACATTTGGGGAGGGAGTGTGCATAGCAGAGCACTGATTTTCCCTGTGGGGCCCATGCACATTGTGTGTGGGAACAGCAACAACATCGACTCCCTTGATGGTGTTAGCAGGAGATGAGAAGGAAGATCACAGTGAGTGAAAGGGATGAGGGATGATAAAGGGTGTGGAGAGGTGAAGGGAGGTGCTGCCAGGGGTTACAGGCTGGGGTTGGGAGGGATAGATGGAATGGCCACCCCCTCTCTTTTGTGCGTGTGTAAAAGAATGTGTGCACTGGTGAGGGGAAATATTACATACAGAAAACCTCACCAGGAGGTTTTGTTAAAATTACACATTGGAGCAATGGTGACATCATCACCCAGCCAACATCAGCTGCTAATTATGGTGTCAATGGAGACCCTCTGCAGGTATTTACAGCCCACTTCTTCACAGGGAGCGTATCCATGAATTATTCATTCTACAGTCACCTCTGTTTGATTAGTCAAAATACTCTCACATAGTACAAACCTGAGCTTAAAAGTGGATTTTGCCAGACCTCATTTAGACTGTCATGTAAATCTACCTTTTCAATTTATGAATAAGCAACCCATGACTTTATCTTTTCTTTTCATGATGTACAAAGCAAAGAAATTGGCATAGTAAAGCTTTTCTTTCCCGATACTTTTCTGTCTTTACAAGGTAGTCTGTGAAAAAAAGTAAAAACCATCAAAATGCATGCACCTTTTGTGCTTTTCAAATACCATTTGCCTGCTGAATAAAGATTTTCCGATTTATTATAGAAACATATTGACACAAGGTAAGGGAAAAGAAAATAATGGGAGACATTTGCATGCTTTGGTAAAGTCAATTTAATTAACATGTGAACCGCACAGATAAGTATCATCACTTCCTAATGTACCCAGCCTGGACACA
This sequence comes from Bucorvus abyssinicus, assembly GCA_009769605.1. NCBI lineage: Eukaryota > Metazoa > Chordata > Aves > Bucerotiformes > Bucorvidae > Bucorvus > Bucorvus abyssinicus. The sequence continues at coordinate 40,449,013 of CM020025.1, forward strand.
AATCAAATCAAACAAGGCAAGCTTTCCAAGCAAAACCATTTGTCACAAAGTGAATTAAAAAAACCCCTCCAAACCAATGCCAACTACGGCAAACTCAGCCCACTCTATTATTGTTCATTACAGCCACTGCTAAGAGTAAATGAAACCATTCAGTTTAATCAGCTTCCCACAAAAAAAGTACTGATTCTTGTAACCACACTGAACAAATCACATAATTTGTATTATTGTCCTGAATACAAAACAGGTAACAACTTTACAAACCCTAAGCCATAAATGTATTTGCTTCGTTTTATTTATTCTATCTATGTATACAAAGAAGAGGTAAACTTTTTCATTAGCATAGAAAGCCACCTCATAATTTCTTCTTATCAGGCCTCTCTCCACAAAACTCTCTACTTTTAGTTTGTGAGATCCTCGGGGAAGAGGCAATCCTTTGTTACACAACCAGACGTGGATCAGGATTTAAATGGATAATAATATATTTTATTGAAAATTAAAAACTCTCTCTTAAGAGAAGATCTGACATCAAGACACCCTTTTTGGCCTGAAGCAAAGGCAAAAAGTAAAAAATACAATTAAAAATATGCTAAAATTTGCATAATTGTAGGTAAGCATTCAATTACGATATTTTTCAAAAAGAAATGTTTTCATTACTAACACTACACCATTTTTGGGCAAGTTGAAATGTTCTTCCTCAAGGATGTCCTTGATGTCCTGATCTTCAAGCGTGTCATATAGAGTGCTGCTTTAGCCCCTGGTCCATCAGCCAGCCAGCTAACCTCTCCCACAATGCACACTGCTAACTTCCTACAGTATTGCAATGTTCACTCAAGAAGATACAAATATGGATATTGATCTGAAACAAAATATTAATCTCAGACCAGGGAATGTAAAAGACCTGTTTGACTTTTATGTTCCCAGAAGAGGAATTAGTCCAAGACTGACTGATTCACACAAGAAAAAAAAAAAGAATTCAAGCTCAGTGTTCTATGGGGAAAATGTTTCATTAGGAATTTTCAATCAGCCTACAATATTGGTAACAATAGTAACAAAAAGAATAAAAAACATAAATGGTGTTATAAAACTATCACAAGATTTTTATTTTCGATAAAGAAAAATATTAAATAAAACAAAAATCAGTATTCTAAGCTTTAGAAAACTACACACTTAATTTGTATAGGTTTTTACCAACAGAATAAAAGGAATATATCTTCTCTCCTAAAGCAAAGGCTGAAAGGGCGTGCTCAGGCATGTGACATGCTCAGGGGTTGGTCACAAAATCATTTCAAAAGGCATAGGTCATTGAATAAAGCATTTGTAAGAGAGTCAGTAGAACAGAGTAAGAAGACTCACAGGGCTCTTCGTCCCTTTTAAGAGTCTCACTTGTAACTTTAGTAAGGGAGGTCCTACACATTTACAGAATTGTAGGGAAACTGAAGATATACAGATTAGCTTGAACATAGAGGATATTGTAGTCAAACAACTTGATTCTTTCTTCAAATCATTCTTGAAATTTCTTCTGCTGTGAAGATTACCTACCCCAGGTGTGACGTATGGGAAAATTCAGACACAGAAGTAAGTGTTCACCAGCCTTTACACTTTATACCATCTGGCCCTTCGCCCTTAGGAATAAACTTTAATTCTGATACCGGCAATTGTTATGGTCTATTTCTGTCCTATCTCTAAATGAATCAATATAAAACCTTATGAAAAGAAGCAATGTGCTACTAAATCAGGTTTGACTTTTTAATCCTTTATAAAATGTTAAGAGTTGGCTACATTTCTAAATTTTTGGCAGTTGTTCAATAATATCTTTCTTTCTTTCTTTCTTTCTTAAGAAACTGTCTGAAGTAATTATTCATATACTGGGACAAAGATATGACCTAGACTAAGATGAGATATTTTAATTGCCTCAGAGAAGAAAAGAGCCTTCCTGTTAAACTGACATCATTGTAAATATTCATTCTCTTGTAGATACATTTTTTACAATTATTATTAGCTAAAGGCAATAGGAGAAAGGCATTTGCCTCAGTAGAGCATCTGATCAAAGTCCTAGGCCAAAGAGTTCCCTTTTAAAAGTATCTCCAGCATCATCATTTCTTCACCTGCAGAACCTTCTATTATGAACCGTCCAAAGATTGTCTAGGAAAATTAAATTAGGTACATTGATTTCCACAGAGACCTCACATCTAGTGTTTATAAATACATCAGTGATGCTTCTTTATAAAGCGAGAAATTTTGAGAAAAACAAATAGGTAGAAGCTGGTTGGAGAAAAAGAGTAGCACAGGATTTTACATCAGGCTGTGAAATCTCTTGACCTTCAGTAAGAAGACACAAAAATAGAAATAATTTATCAACATATCTCCCAATTCTATGTTGTGGAAAACTCTGGTTTTTTTCAGGATTCTTTATCTTCCAAAATTTTCCATCTTGAGACTGAATTTGAGAATTTTTCTATTCTCTGGGAATAATTTCCGGTAGGGTGTAATCCCTGCCCCATGCCCTGCCTGCACATGTCACCTGGTCTAGTGAGGCAGGCCCATGCTGTCTAGCCCCACACCACCACACTAGTGCATGAGGACAGTCTCAAGCCACAACCAGACCCCACTTGATTTTCTGGTCATTTTAGTGCCCACCCAGGTCTTCTACCTAACATCAGGGGTACAACTTTGTCTTTAACTACTAGGTGGCATGTATTGAAACTTTGTCCTGTTGTGTACTGTTGTAAAGCCCCTGGAGAGCAGCCCTGCATCTGTTGATGAAAGGTGGGTCTGGAGTCAAGGACAGCTGTGGCCCCTACCTACAACACAGCAAGAGCTGCCCTTTCCCTTCCAGCTGGGATAGCAATTGTTTCTGCAACTCCACGCTGCAACCTCTGGAGGACTCCGCACCAAAGCAAGTGGATGTGACCTGAAGGAAGCTGCAGCCCATGGAGAGGTCATGCTGGAGCAGGACCTGTGGCCACACAGGGGACCCACACTGGGGCAGTCCACTCCTGAAGGACTGTACCACATGGAAAGGACCTATGCTGGAGCAGTTCTTGAAGAACTGCAGGCCATAGGAAGGACCTGTGTTGGAGAAATTAATGAAGGACTGTGTCCTGTGGGAGGGACCCCATATTGGAGCAAGGGAAGGACTTGAGGAGGAAAGAGTGGAAGAGACAAAATGTTATGAACTGACTGCAACCCACGTTCCCTGTTCACCTGTGCCACTTGGTGGAAGGAGGTAAAGTCCAGAGTGGAGCCTGGGAAGAAAGGAGGGGTGGGGGGAAGGTGGGTTTTTTTAGATTTGTTCTTATTTCTTATTATCCTGCTCTGATTTATTGTCAATAAATTAAAATAATTTTCCACAAGTCGAGTCTGTTTTGTCCATGAAGGTAACTGGTAAATAATCTCCCTGTCCTTATCTCGACCCACGAGCTTTCCACTGTATTTTTATTTGCCTATCGTATTGAGGAGGGGGAGTGATAAAGTGGCTTGATGGGCACCTGGTGGCCAGCACGGGGACATTGCTTTCCTGTGGATTGCTTTACAGGGGAGCAAACCTCCATTTACATTTTTTTTGGAGCTGTGCTAGCTTGAATGTCCTGTATGGGCAAAGCAGCTACAGCAACCTGTTTGCAATTGTTGCAGTGGTCCTTGCCATGAATCCTATGTCTTTAAATTCCAGGTACATAGTCTTCCCTTTTCAAATAAAATATAAAAAAGTTTGCCTAAAAATGTAACAGAAATACCATTACATTTGTTTTAATGGCATATTCTTCTCTTATACCTCCTTTCATTATTATTTTGCCTGTGTTTTTTTTCAGATTCTCATATACTTCAGGTTGTTATCCTCCTTTGCATTTATTGCTTTGCAGAACTGCACCTGAAATATTTAATGAAAACCGAAAGTACAAACACAGAGCAGAAACTGCATGTTCCTCCAGTGCTACCTGACCTGTAGAATTGCTTTTCTTCCTTTCATTAATGGCTAAGAGAATAATGAGGATAGCAGAAAAGCATTTGTGCCATTAATAGGACATTCTATCACTTTTAATCACAGGAGCAAAGAGAAGATAGACCCAGGGTGAGGAAGACTCAATGGGAAATACTTTTCACAGGAGCCAAGATGCCTGTCCCTCATAAGATTTCTATTTTCAGAAAAGAACACATGTATGGAGGACAATGATCTGATGTTTATCTGAGCTGGATGGGATGGCAAATATATTCCCCTACTATCTACAGACTGTGTTGTATAAGACTTAATAAGCTTCATCTCAAAGCCCTTGAGAGAAAAGTTGTGACTGTCCATGGCCCCAAGCACTACTTCTGTAACTCTCATCAGAATTCAAAAAACACCATTCCTATGCCATGGCCCAAATAAAGTCCTGATATGTGACAAGAAACTGAGATCAACGAAAAAAAATTGAAGGCCAGGCATTTTAATGCTTTGCTTAAACTCTGCCTCTTTAGTCTTGAATTTTGTTTCACATTCCTTACAACAGGAACAGTACGGAGCGCAGTGGGAATCATATATATGTGGGACACTGAGTAGCCCAGGTCTTAAGGTAGAATAACATTCTTCAGAATGAGGGACGTGGGAAATACAGAGGAAGAAATGTTTCTGAAACGTTAACAGCTGCTTGGTTGTTCTGCTTGTATTTGTGGAATGGTAGAAAATAAAACTTGTTTTTAACAAAGAAAGAGAATATAATGCAAGAAAAAATAAATGGTCAAAATAGGTCTGTCTTACAAAGATGAGTCCATCTTGTCTTATGGTCTGAGAAATAGCATTTACATTCATTTTCTCAGGAGCACTTCTGTTTACCATGAAGAAGACAGTTTTGTTACCCCAGAAGCTGTTGCTTCATCTTTTCTGGTTTTGGAACTTATATATAAATAAATCAACTGTGGTAACTCTGACAGAAGTCACACAAAACCCATCAGTTAATGTCTATATTCCCAAGAGTTTGCCAAGAAGTATATATCTACTTCTACTCAAGAGAGTTCCACTTTCCTGAATATTCCCAAACACGCAGCCATTGAAGAAACACACACATACATTTTTGAAGTGGCAGCAACCAGATTGATTTATTAGACATAACTGCATATCTTTACAGTAGAAATGCTACATCAAATTTAAGTGACTATGGCTCCCTTTATGATTAAGGGAGAAAAACAGATATCTATAACATTCATACTGTTGATCTATTCTATTTTTACCCTAGGATGAGTCACAATCTAGAAACACCGATTTCTCTCCACAAACTACAAAAAGGGCACAAGATGTATTTGCGTCCATTGCAGAACCCTAACCATCCTATTGGTATATTTTTATCCTTTGATGTTGTTCTCTTGTACTTTTCTTTCAAAGGCTGCAGAACACCTGTCTTTTTTTATTATTTATCACTCCTCCAAGGTTTTTGTCATCCACCTACTGAAACTAAGATTTTAAATGTTTTTATTCCAAGACACAGATGAAAAAATTTTAAACAGCACAGGGCAAGGACTGGTTTCCACAGAGCTCCATCGGAAACCCACCCATGTGATGATGAATCTTCATTGCCAGTGGCATTTGGAGGCCTATCTGTCAGCCAGCTGTTAATACATTACAAGTGTGTCATGTTGATTGTGTATCACTATTCTTTTTTTAATCAAAATGTCAGGCAGCACTAAGTCAAAACCAATAAAGGATTATATTACATAGACAGTAATACTTTTATCAATAGATATCAAATTGGTTTGACAAAATCTATTTCCCATAAGCTGTTTTAATAGAAATTGATTATATTATGGTCCTATCGTAGTTTAAGGATTTGAATCCTCTATCAATCGTTTTATGTTTTTTTCCTGGGAAGTTATCATGGTAACAGACATATAGCAGCTTGGGTCATTGTCACAGGCAGGGTAGAATAAATGACAACCCACAGTGGATATGAATATGGGAGTTCATTTAAGAACCTCTGAGATTAGAGCTTTTGACCTACTTGATTATCTTACACACACACTGTGCTCACTTGATCCCACAGTATTTTGCTAGGTATTGATTCTTTTCCCATGGGGGAGATTTCTTCTGGTCTGAGAAGGTCAGGCAGGAAATCAAACTGGTTCCCACTGTGCCTTGCTCACACTGACCACTACTAGGGCTTATTGGCCAAGGTCCCTGAGTGTCCTCCAGCATTTTTCTCCATGTACCTATTCCATATAGGGATCTTTCCCCAATTCCAGGATCTTCACCACCTCCTTTCTGGGTCCCCTTCTCTCCAAGACCTTTTTTTTCCTGGGAACCCTCCTTTCAGCACCACTTCTTTGCAGCATTCCACACCCCTGTTTTTTCTTGTCTAAATTATGCGTCTAACAGTTTAGGCACAATGTGTGACCAGCCCCCTAAGTGAGTAGTTCTGTTTCATGTCTCCTTATTAACTGGAGGATTCAGGTCATATCACTTTCATTTAGTCCAGGTATCACCAAAATTTACAACTAGCCTGTACCAGTTGCAGCGGCCAAGTAACAGGCTTTTGCCTGAGAGCTGAAAAGTTCAATTTCAGACACAGACACACATATTTGATTACCTGCCCCACAATAGTGTCCACAATGTAAGCTCTTTTTTTCACTCACAACATTGATTTGTCTACTGTTTCATTTTATTAATTAATTAATATTAATGGCCCAGAGAGATCTTCAATCCGTTCTTTAGTTATCCATGTGTCCATATACAAAAGTACCCAAATATAGTAACCTCTGTTCAACACATTTTTAGTCAATATTGGAGTAGAAAATACTGCATGTCTGTGAAGTAACATTACATTTTCTTCCTCCTCCCCCACAACTTAAAACCAGAATAATTTGGTGACTATTTATCCTTTATCCTATTATTTTCCAAATCCTAATTCCAGCACTCTGCCATTGTAAAATTTTCATAGGATTGAAGATTTCTGTCCGTTAGTGAGTGTCCTTTATGGACTTCCTGTGGGAATAGTTTACAGTTCTTCACTGCTGATCATATGTGCTACTCTACATTTTGTTCATTTTATAATTTCTTTCATCACAGCTGTCAATGAAAACAAGCAGAGGTTATCCCTTTTCACACTGCTACCCAGTTTGCTGGTCACTGTTACTGTCTGCGGGGGCACTGAATAGATCACGAATCTGTATTGTTCTTTGTAAAACAACTCTTTACCTGCCAGAAGAGTTTAACCTTACCTACTGACTCCTGTGCTAACCTTCAGTGTTCAACTTCCACTCTCACTTAGTAGCATCCTCCATGCCCTAACTCTAAAAAAGATGATTTAATGTTTAGATTTATAATATTGTGGAGGGTGGAGCCTGGGAGCACAACCACACAGTTGTCGCAGAGAAAGAGATCTGTTCAAAGCCACAACCCCCCTCATCAAAACCTTGCAGAGGGCAAAGAGTCTTAGCACAGAAGACCCCAAAGTTCACTACTGCCAAAACCAGAACTTTCAGGTACACATCAGCAAAACTTCCCTGTTGCTACACTTTTTCTCACGTAGCTTAAATTGTGAGTCAGAGTCTCACCTGCATGTTTTCAGCAGTAACTGGAAGGTATTCATACCATCAGTAGATCCTCTTTATTGCCACACCTTTTCAAATCAAAATGTTATGAAGTGGTGGATAGTTGTTAATGCTGTCGGACCTTGAATGAGTGCTGACATTGTGACACCAGGATGCTCCATCTGCATGTCCTTGGTTTTCTCCAGTTATCCACGGAAAGTACCCTGATCTCCCATGCTCTCCTCACTGTGGAAGCAGGTTTCACTCATCTGACATTGTCTGAGCTTGATTTGCTGTATTTGTGCAGCTGTAGTGATAAAGCCTTAGACAGCACCAGGTGCACCTAGTTTATATATGTTATTACCCTTTTTCCCAGATCTTGACCCTTCTTTTCATTCTTGTACCTCCTTTTCTCTGTCGCAGCCTCTTTCCAAATAAGCAACTTGTCCCAATTATGTTTTCCCCACTGGTCTTTCTGATATTGTTACCGAAAATTCAGAAGAAAAACGGCTTAACACCAGTGTGCCATCAAGAAGCAGGCATTTTCTTTATCTTATCAGCGCCGGGTGCAAGGAGGGTCTCGTCCTCAAGTCATTGCACACTATATGCTGCCCCAACAAAAGCTTATATCACCCGATTACATACATATTCATTATTTTCCCCAAAATAATCATACATATTCAAAAACTGATTAATAATTTTGCATATCTATTACGCATGCGGTTGAAGCTTAAGAAGGTCCATTTTGTGTACTGTGTCATGTCCTACCGGTCGCCAAAGGAATAGCATTTGAAGATTTTCGTGGGAACTCTCCCATATATGGTGGATAATTGGCAAAGAAACTGTGTTATCAGAGTTTGTTGTGATTTACGCAGGTTTCAATCAGTCTTCAAATGGCTCAGCTCACCCTTTCTCTTCTGTTTTGTCTTCTTCTATGTCTCTCTCAGACCGTAGACATGTAGTTTAGATTTTTCTCATTCCTTTCCCAGACAACCAAGGTTTCTGTATCTCTATTGTACAGACCAGTGTTTACAAGGTAACATAACAGTATTACTGCTATTTCTGGTATTACTGTTACATGGATAATCTTGGCCTGGCGACATATCGTTGTTTCAGTTATCCAGGTGCTGCTTGGCATTGGAAGATCCTAGTCCCCTCCAGCTATCTGTCAAGTCTGGCCATCTCGTATCACTCCTCTTTAGCAACCTGTGAAATCCAGTCAGTGCTCATGGCACTATCTTCTCTCAGCTTTTCACATGGGTCTCCAGCACATCCAGCAATTTCTCACATCTGGTACTTTTTCAATGAACATCTTGCTCAGTTAGATGAACCTCAGTTCAGCACCTAGTCAGTGGCCTAGGCATTGGATTGTAACCCTAAGAAAAGAGAAAAAAAAAAAAAAAAACCAAAAACTTACATTTCAGAAACAAAGCAATAAACAGCTATGGTAATAAGCATTTCATTCTTTCTGAACAAATTAAGAGGGAAGATGCTGTCACAGGACAGCATTGGCCTACATAGGTAGACCTCTGGTGCCCTTGTGGCATCATGGGGCACATTAGCCTGTACAAGTACCTTGGATGATAGGAAAGTAAAGCTGAGGCCAAATGAAACTCCTTTATGTGACTGGCTTTGACTGGCTTTGCATCTCTGTAGCAACTGGGCAAGCAGAACACATGAATTGGTTTAGGAAGAAGTTAGAAAATCCACAGTAACAGTAAAAGAAAGAGGATTTAGTAGCAAGGCGCAGTACAAGTGCAGTACGAAATAAGTTTGCATATAGAATGATTATGAAAAGAGCCACAAATTATGTTTTTCTTACTAAAAACTTTTAAAAAGTGAGGAACGAAGGTTTTAAAGTAAATTACACTATTTCTCTACCTGATCATTATGGTATTGGAAATCTCAGAGGATTTTCAGAGTAGACTCCAAGGATAATTTACTTCCAAATACACAAACTAGGTATTAAATACTTATGAATACGTGTTACAATGTCCCTAGAGTCTTTGCTGTGAACCGGCTGAAATCGTGGTCTTATAAAACAAAAAACTGGCTTTGCAAAAACAAGAAAAGTTTCTTTTTTTTTTCTTTTTTTGTGCCGAAAAACATTCTATAATTAAAGTGATTTCATTCCTGAAAGGATATTTACTTTATGTATGACCATTAGCACCATGCAAATCAATCTCGGAAAAGTTAAACAGAGCAGATAAATCCAGGGACGTACAGAGAAAGGGAAAGAAGCTCTGTGAAAGACAACGGGCTGCAAAAATATTGACACGTTTAAAGTAGTTAAATGATGCATTGCTAACTGATGTCACTAATTTCCATATTACAAAAGTCCTTTACGTAACACAGACCTAGTTTATCAGATTGTCACCAGTTGGCTGAGGTAAGCCAATCACAGGGACGTGTCCTCTCCTCTCTCTAACCCCCTCTCTCCTGCAACAGGAGAGAAAGAGTTAAAAGCAGAGATAGGAAAGAAAGAAAAATTTGTGAGACCTCTGAACGTTTGGAAAATTGAAACAAGTTTAATAACACTGGAATAAAATATGTATATACAGAAAAACCAATGAAATGTTAACGGGTTTGTATGGGATGGAAAGTGAGGGTTAAACGCGGTTGAGGAAACAAAAGTGAAATGAAAACCGACCAGCGTTCGAAACGGCGGTGGCCATGTGGTCAGCGGAGGTGGAAACAAAGGACCGTGGTGGCCCAGGCAAACGCTGCTATTCCACGTGGAAGCCGGTGTCTGCACCGTCCTACCAATTTGGTCGTGGGTATCAGAGAAATGGCAGCGAAGCCGCCGCAGCAACAGCAGGGAAAGGACAGCTCCAAGACACGGCAACTCCAGGAGCGGCGGTGGCGGCGGCAGTGGTCTATCCCGTGCGGAGTGGGGGTGCCGTGGCGAAATGTCGGCTCCAAGGCATGGGGGGTGCAGTAGCGGCAGGCAGGCAGGCAGCTGGGAGCAAAGCAAGCTGTAAGCTGCAGAGCAGAGCCAGGAAAGCCTGGAAGTCACCCCGGAGCTGAGCTGCAAGCCACCGAGATGGCAAGACCACCAGAAGCGTAAGGGTCAGCCCCAGGAGTGTAAAGAGAGGCAAGCAGGGGCTGGTACGCAGCTCTTAAAGGGACAGGAAAGCCCGCGAGAAGTTTTTACAGCCAATGAGATGTGCTAACGTAAAATGGAAAGAATAGTCCTAACTGGTCAGTTTAAAACAAATCTTCCAAACCGGGAAAACTGGGGTTTTTTCCCTAAACAGGGACACAGATCATTCTAAACTAGACACTGATCAGCCGGTCAGCTCCCAAGGCTCAGTCAGATGTTCAGACTGAGATGGAGCTTGTTCATGTGTAGGTACCTTGACATAGTTAATGATGTTCAGGTGTGTTAGGGAGGGCTTCTTGTTGCCCACTACCTACAACCACTGAAATTCAAGTGGGACATTGCAGAGAGTCAGACTGATGGAGGACCTTTGGGAGACCTTCACGGTCCATGCTGGCAGCTGAAAACCACATGGGATACCTGAGGACAACTCGTTACAAGATACCTTGTGCTAGGATAGCTGAATCCTACCTTTGTTATCCCGAACTGTTTGTCTAGGTACCACTTTGTAATAAACAAGATAAGTTAACGTTATCTAGAAGTAAAATTTAAGTTGCTTTTGCCTTTGTTGCATAACAAATATAGGGACATTTTATCTCCCTTCAAATTAAATTTTAAGTGAAACATTGTCACATTTCCATATCAGAGGAAAAAATCAGGAGGAAATGAGTCCTGTGAGTCAAAAAAGAAAAACAGATCAGCTACATACAGAGCATGCAGCAGTGTAGGCTGCTGTGCAATTTGATAAGGCAGGAGTTCATTATCAACGACAATCTATTTATTAGTGAAACAGGTGGGAAAATCATGAAAGGAAAACCATAACTGAGATATTATTCTAGGCAGAATCCTGAATGTGCTTTTCACTAGCAGAAGGTTGTAGTTATTAAGTAGCTAACAACTTGTAGTATCAGTAGGGACAGATGTTTTCTAAAATGTAAGTAAAGCACATCTGAGAAGCCATCATCAAGAGGAATTTGTCTTTCCTGAGTTAAGCATATTACTGAGTTTGTTCTTCATAATTACGCTCTTTGCTATGAACTGCCCTAGTATTAAGGCAGAATTCACCATAAAAATGTCAATTTCTTATGAAACACCATAAAAGCCTTTTTTACAAAATAATGTATTTCATTTGGAAGCTTAGTGTATAACGGAGGAGATAAATATTGTTGACTTTGAATTTTGATTCTTTAGGTTTCCTCTTCTCTCTCCTTGGCAATAATAACTCTTTGATGCCCAGTGGAAAAGGAGTTACATTTAAATAAATTCTTTAGCAGAATCTATTTTGTCATTCATAGTAAATTTAATCACTTTTTTCCTCAAGGAGATCATCCTATGAGCTAATCTCACCTCTTTTAATTTCTTTTCTTGCTCTTTATTTGGCCCCAAAAGTATAATTTGTTGGAGATTTTTTGTTGGGAAATACTTCACAGCTGGCCTTCTAACTGATGCATGATTCAGTTAGGATTTTTTATTAACACATTTGTGCAATTGTCACTGGTTGGCACTGAGGCAGGGCCAATCACAGGACAAATTCTTTCTCCAATCACCCCTCCCCTGTTCCAGGAGAAAAGGGTTAAGGAGAGAGATAAGACGAAAAAGTAAGTTGGCGAGGCGTCAGTTAAGCTTAGGAAACTAGAACGGTTTTATAACAATAGGATGATATTATATAGAGAAAAAAACAAGATATTGACAAGTGTATATAAGGATCAGGGATCTGGTGCAGCAGGGGTTAAACCGCGAGTAAATGGAACAAAAGCGATAGAGAAAAAACCTACCACAGTCTGTAAAGGCCAACGACAGGTGGAGCGGCCGGGGCCGGAGCCCGCCAGGCTGGGAAGCGATGGCTGGAACACGCAGCGGCAGCTGGGAAAATGGCAGCGAGGAGCGGCAAGGTATCCCCCTGGGACAAAAGCGGCAGTCCGACAGCAAGCAGCTCGAGAGGTCTGGCAGCAAGGAGCCGAACAACAGCAGCGCTGACCAGCAAGTTCCTTGGCAGGCGAGAAGGAGGAGCGGGGGGGTAGTGGCTTGTCTTGGACAGCAGGCAGAAAAGGTGAGCTCCAAGGTTTTTTCCTGCACCCCTCTTAAAGAAACAACATCCCGCCAAAAAGTTCCACAGACAGTGAGATGCAGTGACGTGCAGGGGAGGAATACTTTAATGGGCTTGCCTCTGTGTCAATCAAAACAAACTGTTTTTATCTTAAAACCAGGACATCAATTCTAGCTGAATCTTTTGCAGTAATCACACACACAAAAAATATAATTTAATGGAGATAGTTTGAAATCTCTGGTTGCTTTATCTATTAGTCTTAGAAGAAAGAATTTTACTGACATCAGATAAGGGTGTGAAATCATCACAATCATGAGTCAACTACTGAGATTAAGGCATATTGCTCTGGCTTCACGGTTACATACAAAATGCAAAGACCTCCAGTGATCAGGTGTAAGTTCTCCTCATGTCACTCAGCTAAAAACCAGACCATCTTACTACTTTGTGACAATAGCTCTGAGAGTGACTTTCAGGATGAATTTGTCTCCCACTTGTGAGTACCAGCCACATCACAGTGACTGATATCCAGGGAAGGGGAAAGCCTTGGGTTCTGCCCACCCAGCAGAACAAATCCTTGCAGACCTACAATGCCAACAGTCCTGAAACCTCGGCCTTGTGCAGCAGCCTCCTGCTGTTTGAAAGGATTCATGTCACCATTTGCAAAGGGTGCAGGTTCAGAGTTCGTAGAGTAAAACCTCCCAAGAAGATCACTCTGGAGAGCTGAGTTATTATTTTCTCTGTTCAAGAAGCTATTCCTCACCCAACATCATATTTTCTTATCAATTGAACTTCTTGCTTCTCTACCTCAGAGCAAGTCTATTAGTTTTATGACCATGTAGAGCTAGCTGTCTATACTACAGCTGAGGAAACCGTACTGTAAGTATTTGAACTACTGCCTTTGATTCATGTTTTTTTCATATCCCTGTAGTCATTTCCTCTCAATGTACTTCTCTGTCTCCTTGGCCTTCAAACATTCAATTGTTTTTCATAAGAATTTGATCCATTCTTCCTCCAGTTATTGGTTAGCCATTCAGCTTGAGGTGCTCTTACCTGTGCAGAAATAATTTCAGGAGCATTTAGTGGAAACTTGGTGGCAGTGTTAAACTCTGTTGATTATTTATATGTTTGAAAGATGGATGTTTTCACAGAGTCCATTACTATCATAGACAGGTGTGGCAGTGCAACCCCCCTGACTTCTTGCACGGAGCTTGCAGAAAAGATAGGCCCTGCGGAAGCACCTGATAAACATCAGGAGCCACCCCCCAGGGATATTGGTGCCTTGGACTCTAGATTCTGTTAACTGCATCCTGTCTGTGTTGCCTGAAAGTGACCACAGCTAACACTCGACCAGGGTATAAATGGGGCCCTGCCAGTGAACCAGTTTGAGTTGGTTCTCCTCGGAGCAGCAGGTAGTGCGGTTGGAGTCTTTTCCCTCAAGTCGGGACATCGGCCAAGTATACCTCCCTGGGATTGAGTGATCCTTACCCCGGCGTTGGCAAGGGATCCTCTTGGTAATCACTAGGTGAGAGATTCTCCCTTTCTATCAGTGAGCTGTGCACATTTGGGGTCATCCTTCCTTAGAGTGTGTTCTTTAGTGTTCAGAAGTTTGTTGTGCAGTAATAGTTCCCAACTGACACCTGAACCTGTACGGTCAGAGTGCCAGGCAAATTTGTTTGCAATAAATCCATGTTTTTTCGGATAGCTGCTGCTGTCTGTTCTGTGGGTGCCTCTGCAACAACAAGTTTCAAACATCCGCAGTTGTCTTTGGGATCTACTGCCATTTTCATCCACACTCTGGTAGGAAAACAATCTATTGACTTCTTCCTCCTCTTCTGCTGCTGCTATTATTGCAGATAAAAATTAATAACTACAAAATCCCTGGACCTGGTTTAGTCTAATATTAACGTTAAATTACCCTGCTTTGCTGTTAGCTTTTTAATTTTTATCTCTGGGGATTTCATGTTATTTATGAAATTCATCCTGTTACCAAATAAGAATAAATCATCCATGTCAGTCCTCTTGATACAGATGTCATATCATGCATGTTATTTTAACTGCAAGTCCCTAAAAGAAAAAAAAAAAAGACACCTAGAACACCTTTCTCAGACCTTCCCGGTTCGCCCCTTTTACAGCAGAGGAGCAAAATGCTAGAACACTGCACATGCCATAACCTGTGTCACTTGTAGGTCAAAGGTCTGTGCTGCCCCCAGAGAAGCTGGATAGAGTCAGTCAGGAAAGACATTATTAAGGGGCTAATTCCATCATCATCAAAAGTAGGACTACCTTGGGCCTGGCCTTCTGCAGACCCCTTCGTACTGTGGATCACAGGTAAGATTTACCTATCTGGGAACGGAAATAAATCACATCCTGGAAGACACTCTAGCACACAATGCATGGGTTAGTATCATGGTAAATCTCTCTTCTCAAGTTGACAACACTGAGAACCTAAATGGCACATGCAGGAACCCGGACTTGAATTTCAATTTTTTAACACAATATGATTATCTCTTCGTATAAATTATCATCCTCTCTCTTGCATGGGGTAATTTATATTCTACCAGTAGCAGACTGGCACATTTTTCTGCTGGAACTATTTTAAGGTACACCTTATTTTTTGCAACATCATGCACACTTAATTTGTAAAATGTTCATATTTTTATCTTAAAAAGTGATCGTTATTCACTTGGATGAAACTATTTTTAGTTTCACTGCATTGTGGCAATAGATAAGCTTCATCATTTTATTTTCTTTCAAAGTTAGATAGCACTTTGCTGTATGAGCTGAATGGAAGTGTATTTTTTGCCAAATTTGTGAAATACAATGTGGGCTGCTAACTGTATGTTGTTTATCACAGAAAATAATAAAGAGTTCAATCCACTTTCTGCTGAAGTATTGGTACATAGCAACCCGCTTTCAGGTTAATAATGGATAATCGTGAAAAACACGTACCTAACAGAGATCTTCTGCATAGTAGCTAAGTCTACACCTCCCTAGAAGGACAGTTTCAGGAGCATTGTATGTTCCCAGTTTGTTTCCTTCCTGTCCAAATGAAGGATTTGTAAGATGTTGCATAGTGCTAGAGGATAACCTAGCAGCTTCTTCTGATGGCACACTATCATCTTATTAGTAAAATATTAATATGCCACATACTGGCATATTAATGGATACTGCCCTTGAGGCATTCCTGGAACTGTGCTTCCATCTCACTGTTTGGATGGCAATCTTTTCATGATAGTTGATTTTGGGAAAGTCTCGGAAGACAATTGGCATGTGCCTCACTTTTGATGGATACCTGCTAAGCTATAGTTTGATAGCTTGCCACAAAAGCTGTTACTGAAATTAAATTATAGGCTTTCAGTGACAGCTGAATATAGCTCCAGACAAAGTGTCTCAAAAAAGATCTAGGAGAGCTGTAACTGAAACAAGAACTGCACAGAAGAGGGTAAAAAGGGTGATCCAGCCTATAGGATGCCTTCCATCTGAGAGGATCTCAAGTAATTTGATAATTTGGTTCCAAAAAAAAAAAAAAAAAAGAGACAATAAGGAAGAATAGGGAAAGATACATGAAAAGATTATCAAATCATCAGTGACGTTGAGATTGTGAACAGAGAACATCCGCTCACTGTTTCTAACCACAACAGGGAACATACAGTCAAAGGAAGAAACAGTAGATAAGAGGAACTCATTCTTCACATGGCATGACTAAATGAGTTGGTTTTCCTAGGGAATGACTAAATGCTGGTACTTTTTGCCAGAGAACCTTGTGGAGGACATTTTAAAAATAAACAAATCTGTTCAGAGGAATCTACTGATGTTTATTAAACACAGTACCTGGATCTTAACTCTTTCACAGTAAGACCCTCACCCACGAGCTGCTGGAAGCAGGGAAGGTATGTACAAGTATTTAAGGAGTTCTCATGTTTCATCCCCATTCTTGAACTCTTTCCTAAGCGTGTGCTTAGACACATAGTTGAAGAGAGGATATTGAGTGAGATGGACCTAAGTTCTGACACAATGTAAATTTATGTCCTGGTTTGAGTTAGAACAGAACTAATTCTGTTCAGTGATTTTACTTTTCAGCTCAGTCTCTTCTAAGTAGCTGCACTTTCTGAAGTTAATAGTATATTTTTGCAGACAGTGTCTGCTTCTAGAAGTGATAACGCTTGATGTTTACAGTTACTACTAGGAATTGGTGTGCAGAAAGGCTCTTGGTTATACTTTCCGCCGTGCAGACCAAGGTCACTGCTTGATCCTGTGTACCATGCTGGGTGTGCAGAGGAGCAGACAAGACAGGTGACCCTATATTTACCAACAAGGTATTCCAACCCATAGACATCATATTTGATATAAAGCTGAGCGATCACAAGGGTCAAGCCTCTTCTTCAAAGTCTGGTGTCTGATGAGGACTCCATCTGTTCTGCCTTTGATCTTAATCTGTGCATTCCTGAATCTATGTCCAGAATCCAGCTCCTATATTCAGTTGTTGTCTCATCCTGAGTCCAGTCTGGGCCTTCCCCACTTCCTGCCCCATAACATCTGAATGATGGTGACATAATTGCCATCAGAAGTGTTGGGTTTGATATTGGTTTTGTGTATATTTGTATATACTCCATTTTATTGTTATTATTCTCATTAAAGCAGTTTTAGTATTCTTTTCCAATCCTTATATCTCTGTCCCTTACTCCCTTTCTCTTCCCCTTTTGGAAATGAAAGGGGTTAATGTGTCTGTCATTTGTCTAGTAGCCAGCCCAGCCCTAACCCTTGACAAGTTATTTTATCATTCATTGTGTATGTAAATCAATAATTTTAGTTAGATCTCCTCTGTCCATATAGCAGTCAGAATATTGTTTCTGATGGCTCAAGTTAGTAACCTACTGAAGTAATGCCCAGGCAACGTAGCGCCTGGTACACCTGAAGTAGAAACATGAAATGAATTTGGTCTTGGCAGCCATCTGAACTGCTACTCTATCAAGTGAGTTAACTGTATCCTGCACTAATGGAGAAAAGATTATTCACACTTTCAATCCTTTTCTCAGCATGAAAATTACCTGAAATACGGATCTCTCACAAGTGTAAAGATTTTTTAATTCATGTTTGAAGCATACTAACAACAGTCATTGATAAAACAGGAGCAAATTCTGTGGGGGATCACCAAGGTGATCAAGACTGGAGCACTCGCCCTGTGAGGAGACTGAGGCACCAGGGCTTGCTCAGTCTGGAGAAGTGATGGCTTCAGGAGGACCTGCTAGTAGCTATCCAGCACCTTATGGGAGGTTAGTGAGAAGATGGAGCCAGGCTCTTGACTGAGGAGCATGGTGAGAAAACAAGAGACAGTGTTCATAAACTGAGACAGGGGATGCTCCAACTGGATGTAAAAAAAAAAGTCCCCACAAATAAAGTCAAGCAATGGAGCAAGTTGACCAGAGAGCAACCTACAGTGGAGCAGCCTGTGACATCTCCTTTCTTGAAGTATTTTAAGATTCATCTGGAAAAAGTTCTGAGCCACATAGTCTGAATTTAGTGTTGATCCTACTTCACATGATGTGTTCACCCAGTTCTGGTCAAATATTTTTCCATTCCAGGAGACCAAATGCCAAAAATACTGCAACTTTTATTGCTACACTATAATGTTTTCTTTAAAGAAAAATGCCATCATGAAATATGTATTTAAATCATAGGATTACAGAAGCTGAAATACAAAAGGTTTTTAGGAAGCCTTAATACATCTTAAGAGGTTCAGAAATGTCAAGTTCCACAAGTTTCCTATGCTCCATCTACAGCACTTCTATCTGTTTAGGCTTAAATCTCATCACCACTGATGTCTAGAGATGACATTTCAAATATAAGATCATAATGTAGATGAACTTGGCCTGCTGACTAGAGGGTTACAGCTGAGTCTCAAAAAATTAATTGATTCATTCTGAAATGCTGCAGTGAATTAATACCCTATACTGATCTCATTCTCAGATCCCTAATTTACAGTCTGCTGGAGAGAGCTAACTCACTACCTTACCTGATAAAAATGAATAACTACATATAAATTATCATGCAAAATTAATCACATGTTACTTTGGGTTTGAATAGACTACTTCAGAGCTCTCATTTATTCATCATTACAGCTTTACAACTTTGCTAAGGGACAGATCCTGGCCCTAATCCAACGACCAATCAAAGAAGCTGGTTCTCTGATGCTGTACAAACTGATCTGCAAAGGATCACTGAATCCTAGATTGCCAGTAGTAAGACAGACTGGGAACCCACTTGAAGTGCACCGTATCTCTTAACCAGGTTATACTCATGAATTTACTTTTTTAAAAAAGGAGAGCACGGAATTGATGCTGGTGAGAAAAGGGCACATATGGACAATGGTAGTTCCAATTCTGTTGTAATGCCTAAACCAGTGCACTCAAGAACAATTGTGATTCCACTTAATGGATATTTCTTTCATCATGTATTTGTTGTATATTTGGAGTACCTGAAATGTACTGCTGCCTACTTCATTCCTTTTAAGAGCGTGAGTGTATGAACGCTGTTTAAGTACCTCCTAAAACAAATGTAATATAAAATCTAAGTCCTCCCACTCTCCAGTCCATTTAGTTATAAATCACATTTGTTGGTTATGAATTCAGTGCACAAGCTGATTACTGTGGTATTAATGAGGTGTTTAGATATTACTTGTGCTGCAAAATATGTGATTACTGAAATTCTGTAACAAGCTAAAGCAACTGTCTGAGCTCCACAGAATAAGCTAGTTTAGCCAGCGTGATGGATGCATGGAGTCTACAGGAAGAAATACTCTGTGCATTTGCATTAGAGACTATGCATCAGTCAGAACCAGGCTGCCTGGTCATGAAAACAAACTTGACAGTGTTTTCTTTTTGTTGCTACTGACACATATAACAAACAGAATAGCTTTTCTGATTGAAATAGAAGGAGAGGAATGAAATCATTTGATACTGGGATGCAATGGTCTCTCCAAAATGAGTATCGGGAAGAGAGAGCAATGGGGTACTGGCAGCTACCCATCTGTACCCCTGGTCATTTATTAAGCAGTAGTATAAATAAGAATTTTAACCAAAGGAGACTATAAGTTTTCAATGATAACACTGTGACAGAGAAATTCTTGCTGGAAGCTCTCTTCAACCAAATATCTGAATGATGTCCTGGAAAAGAATCCTAAGGGGAAGCTGGAGAACAGAGCTATCATCTCAAGTCAGAACTGACAGGCACTTCCTTGTATTTTTTTCTTCCGCTCTTTTTTCTTCTTTTTTATTTTATATCTTATTTATCTTTTTTCTTTTGTTTGTTCCTCATTTTTTTTCCTCACTTTTTTCTTGTTGTTGTTATTGTTGTTGTTTCTGATTTTTCAATCAATTACCTAGTCTGTGTTTTGCTGGGATAAATGTCATTTGTCTTTCTCCTGAAAATTTGTTCAATGATTAGCTTGGTCTCTAAATGAACTGCCCAGTAAATAGTACTATTATTCTGACAGAAAAGAACAATCTGATCCTAGCATAGTCTGATATATATTCCAGCCTATGTCTAGATTTGTAGAGAGATTTTGTGGGAGAAATGGCTTCAGTATTGTTCCCTCATCATCTCAATCTGTTTAATGTTGCTGTGCTGCTCTGAAACTTGGTTTGATTCCAGTAAAAGCCCAGGACAGAAAATACATGTCCCACTCCCTGCTCTGCTTCTGCAACGGGTGTTGCATGGCACTACCCTTTCAAGAAGCTACTGCACGCAGCCCGTGGAGACCAGCTGGGCAGCATGAACACACAAGCTAGTCATGAGCTAGAACACCCACATCCATGCTGGGGTTTGATATTCTCAGGTTTTTCACGAAGCTGTCAGAACCAGACAGTCCTGCAGAGAGAAATACCCAGAAAGCCACAGGAATACAGGAATGCACATAAGTAAACACGAAAGACATGCATGTTGAAGGACATGCTATGAAGAGTCACAGGTGTAGCTATTCCTGACTTGTGACACTAGTCAGTTTTGTCTGAAGCTGAAACAATAGTAAATATTAATAACATCAGTATTTTTAATGACATTGCACTGGGGTAGAGTTAATTTTCTTCGTAGTAGCTGGTATGGGGGTACTTTGGATTTGTGACCAAGCCAGTGTTGATAACACAGGGTTGTTTTAGCTGCTGCTGAGCAGTGCTTACACAGCATCAAGGCTTTTTCTGCTTCTCCTGCTATTCTGCTAGAGAGCAGGCTGGGGGTGCACAAGAAGTTGGGAGGGGACACAGCTGGGACAGCTGACCCCAACTGACCAAAGGGATGTCCCACACCACATAATGTTGTTCTTAGCAATAAAAGGTGAGGGAAAGAAGGAGGAAGGGGTGACATTTGGAGTTACGATGTCTATCTTCCCAAGTAACTGTTACAGGTGGAGGAGCCCTACTGTTCTGGAAATGGCTGAACACCTGTCTGCCCGTGGGAAGTAGTGAATGAATTTCTTGGTTTGCTCTGCTTGTGCGCACAGCTTTTGCTTTCCCATAAGTTTTCTCGGTTTTACTCTTGCAATTCTCCTTCCCATTCCACTGGAGGGGACTGAGCAACAGGCTGTGCGGGGCTGAGCTGCCTGCTGGGGTTAAACCACAACAAACATCTATTTCTGGCCTTCTCTGGTTCTTTGCAGCGCTACAAGGAGATGGATATGGGCCAGGTAGTTACAGATCTTCATCTGGAAGAATCTAATCAACATTACCAGGAGACAAGAAGCATTTTGAAACACCTGGAAATATATTTTAAAAATACTACTAATAAAAGCTTTTATCATCATTAAAACCATGCATTTGAGAAGATATCAGCACTGAAAATTGCATTTCCTTTCATAGAAAGTACATAAATTACCAATACCCTTCATTTATCCTTAAATTTATCATCCATCTCAAATCTTCGTCTTACTGCAAAGCTATTATTCAAGAAGGGAAAAAGGGGGTATTATGGGGTTAAGTCACATTTTCTGCCTGTTATAACACATACTATGTTCCCAAATGCCTGGTGACAATGCACATAATTACTTTTAAATTTTTTTTCAAGAACCTCACATCTGGGAGCACAGAATAGCCTAAAATACATCCTTTCATAAATATTACATGGAAGAGCTCCTGACTATTAAGATAAAAATGATAAAAAGCTACTTATTTTAGCACACCCCACTGAAAGGAGAAGTTGTCATTTTTATAATAGAATCTAAATCTCTGTTTATTTCTTTCAGCTGGTGTCTGCATGAAATGAAGGCGTCAGTGGTAATCTGGGATTCATGGGGTTGCATTGGAAGTGTTTGACAAAATCTGCTATGATACCACATATGAAAGTGTAGTAGCAGATTCTCCTGGACACTGTACGCAGCACAGCTCACCTGCAGACCATGCTTTAGAGGAGAATGGATCCAGGCTGTCAAGCCACCAGCCTCTGTCCACCTATCCGAGCCTGCGAGTTAGGAGGAAAAGATGAGTTGAAAGCCAGGTTAAAGGTGAGATCTGCATTGTCCAATCGATCTTGCAGCCTCCAGTTCTGTCCCAGTAAGTCCTGCCACAGACGGCCTCGTTGTGCTAAAACCTCAGAGGACTCAAGTATCATTGTTTCATTAGTTTTTTCTCCCTTCCTGCACTCCTTCAGTTTGCTGCATCTCTGTTTTCCTCGTCCAGCCCGCAGAAGCTTTCTGCAAGGATTGAGTTTGAGAGGCTCTACAGAGGGATCTGGACAGGCTGAATCGATGGGCTGAGGCCAATGGTATGAAATTCAACAAGACCAAGTGCTGGGTCATGCACTTGGGCCACAACAACCCCCTGCAGCGTTACAGGCTTGGGGAGGAGTGGCTGGAAAGCTGCCCAGCAGAAAAGGACCTGGGGGTGTTGGTTGACAGCCGATTGAACATGAGGCAGCAGTGTGCCCAGGCGGCCAAGGCAGCCAATGGCATCCTGGCTTGTATCAGCAATAGTGTGGCCAGCAGGAGGAGGGAAGGGATTGTCCCCCTGCACTCGGCACTGGTGAGGCCACACCTTGAGTCCTGTGCCCAGTTTTGGGCCCCTCACTTCAAGAAGGACATTGAGGGGTTGGAGCATGTCCAGAGAAGGGCAATGAAACTAGTGAAGGGTTTAGAGGAATTCTCTTACGAGGAGTGGCTGAGGGAACAGGGGTTGTTTAGTCTGGAGAAGAGGAGGTTCAGGGGAGACCTTATTGCTCTCTACAAGTACCTGAAGGGAGGTTGTGGGGAGGTGGGGTCGGTCTCTTCTCTCATGTTACAAATGACAGGATGAGAGGGAATGGTCTTAAGTTGTGTCAGGGGAAATTCAGGTTGGCTATCAGGAAAAATTTCTTTACGCAGAGGGTCATTAAGCATTGGAACAGGCTGCCCAGGAAGGTGGTGGAGTCCCCATCCCTGGAAGTGTTTAAAAGACGTGTAGATGTGGCGCTGATGGACGTGGTTTAGGGACCCTGGCAGTGCAGGTTGAATGGTTGGACTCGGTGATCTTAAAGGTCTCTTCCAACCAGATGATTCTGTGAGTCGGGGACAGATTTTCTGTACTCAGAAGATCTATGTGCTCCTCTGTCCTCTCAGAAACCACCCCTGGTGTGAATCAACTTCATGGGATGTCCCAGTAGTCAACTCAGGCCAAGGTACTGAATTTTTAGGAAACAAACCCAAGGCCTTTTTTTATTTTTTTTTTTCCTTTATTTGGTGATGTTCTATTATGAGAGGAAAGCAGCTTCAGGACATGTAAATTCTAATCTCTAGCTGTCGATAATTCAAACCTAGAAGAAAATACATCTGCTTACATCCTTCTGATTTTGGGGATTCTCTGAAAAAAATTCAAATGCAGTTCCTTTGAACATATTTATATTTCCTCACTTAGTACTGTTCCCCTGCCCTCACAATGTAAACGTAAAAAAAGGAGATAAATTAAACTACCTAACCTTTCCTCCATACCATTTTCATTTATCTTCCTAGTAAGGCAGTAGCCAAATGCACTGCAGAGTTACACACCTTTTGATCAGCTTTTCTTCTCTTCAGGTTTATTTATTTTGTTTTGCTCTGTCACAGGCCATTCTGTCATCCTTAATTTCAGAAAATAACTCTCTTATTCCTCTAGATCAAAGCAGAGACACTCCTAGGAAAAGCTGGTGCACTGTTTGTCATAGTAATCCGCCCTTGTGTCCTGGAGCTGGCAGTATCTGCAGTGACTGT
Organism: Bucorvus abyssinicus; assembly: GCA_009769605.1. Taxonomy (NCBI): domain Eukaryota; kingdom Metazoa; phylum Chordata; class Aves; order Bucerotiformes; family Bucorvidae; genus Bucorvus; species Bucorvus abyssinicus. The sequence goes on from CM020025.1 coordinate 40,472,863, forward strand.
GCCTCCAGCTTTCAAGTCTATGAAGCCAGCGTTGTCCCCAAGGGTCAAGTGCTGTTTCCCATAGGATGTCCAAAGGTTCTGGGCTATTGACAGTCTTAGTGAGCCTGAAACAAAGTTAGCAACTACTGATGAACTAGCTGGATGGGTTTCTTGCAAAGAGCTGTAGCTCATTAACAGCAGAGCTGTAGGGAGGGCAGCAAAGTACCTGACTCATTTTGCAGTTTGTCAGGCACAGACCAGCAGGATTAGAAAGGCAGCTTTTCAGTACCACTCAAAGCCATCTGCACTTCTCAGACCTGATCTAAATGCCAGGAAGAGAGCAAAAATCTCCATGTCAATACCAGCAAGATGGGGATTAGACCTCTCCTGTCTATTAAAGCATTCTGAGAAAACAGTCTTGTATATAATGATTTACCAGAGATAGTGAATTCAACTGAAGGTAATGTTTTAGTGTTGTTGTATATACAAAGATTTTTAAAATGTAGAATAATTTATCTGACAAACACAGAGGTGAGAGTGTGGAGCAACTTCTTGGTATGGTGTGATATCCTCAAAGGAAGCATACCACTCTGTAGTCATATGATGTGGAAACATCTCTTGAGTAAACCAGAGGCAAAATTTAGCTAATGGCACAGCCTGGGTTGTGGAAAATATAATCAACGCATAAGAAACTGATGTGATACTCTCTTGATATGAAGCTGGCAAGCACCTATTTGTGCATGCTACCAAGCACACCTCTGGCTGGAAATGTGATTCTTTATCTGATTCAGCCCTTATGAGAGAGAGGGCTACACTTGAAGTTAACACTGAAGATTGGGATTTTGATAAATCAGATTCCCACACTACGTTTGGCTACTAGAAGTGACCAGGCATAGGAAAAATGAAATGATGGATGAGTTGACACTTGTACAAGGAAGGTACAAGAGGACATTCTGGTTGATCTCAGCAAAAAAATTCTCTACAGTGTGACCCTCACCACGTCCTTCTGCTTGGGCAATCATTTATACCCAATAACATTTTAGGAGTTGTTTCTATATCAAATGCATTGAATGAATCTCAACTGCCTCTGACAGAAACAAGATTTGAGGTATTCACTCTTATTCCTGAAGAGGCATATTGTACCACTAACTGGCTCAGCGGAAGACTCTGATTGGCACGTAGTTCTAACGTATTTAGTAGAAGCAAGCAGATTCTTCACAATCCATTTTCATTTTCATTTTTCTCTACTACAAGGTAATTTAAATGGGGATAATGTTCCAATTCTGATATCTCATTTCAAGGATTTTGATTGCCAGGTGGAAACGAAATGGTTGATTATCCTAAATATTTAAGGAATTTTCTGCTGTGAAGAACTTTGCATACATTGCAAATTAAAACTTATCATTCTTGAGTTAAGATGATTTAGTTGTTTGACTTTTCACACAAATGTTAAAACTAGACCATATGTGCCATTTTTATAACAGATGAGATAGGTTTGATATTTGCATAAGTTCAACATCGGGATAATAAGTCTATTTACTGTTTACATAACCAGGTGTAAAAAATTATGCAGTAAGTAATTTTTTACTGCCACCTTGTGGTGCTGCAGGCTGTTGATGACAAAAACGACATGTTATGAATCAAGGGGTCATGCAAACCAAAGAAAACCCAAAAGCTATACAAATATAATTTTTCTCTTTTTTTCCTTTTTTTTTTTTGTCCATGTCATCTGTGATGCTGCTTAGTTAAGTTTTAGCCCCAATCTTTTAATTTCATTATTTACCTTTTTGTTGTAGCTAGGACACACAAGCTTAAAACTGATAACTATCTATCCTGTACACATCAGAAAAAGCTTTCTTAACACTATCAGAAAAAGCTTTCTTAAAAGATTGGAAATGGTCTCAATGCTAAACCTGTTTTTTACTAATTTTTTAAACCTGATTACCAGTGCCAGCTCCCCAGTGCTTCTAGAAACCAAAATTTGTCTTTTCAGATGCTTTATACAGTTTGTATGGGTCTTTTTCTTGTTTTGCCTATGTTGAAGATATTTTTGGTTGTCAGTCTAGCAATGCTAACCTGAGTAACATGATATTTGCAGAAGCAACTTCCAGTGTCCTCAATACACACTTGGAAGTATGAACTTGCAGCCTATAATGTACTTACCTGGAATATGACAGACTTTGAAAATCTCCCTAGATGCATCAAGGGATGTTGCAGGCCTTCTCATGTTATCTTCTGTCATTCATTGCATTTATTTTGCTCTCCTGTACTGCTTGTGGAGAGAATAAACTCATACCTCTACTGTGACCCCTATTTTTGAGGTTGGCATTACATAGATTTCTCACTTTTCTTGTTCCTGATCAATGGTGGGTTACACAGCTAGTGCTTCTGATGTCTAGGCTTCATTAAATCCCTGCTTATAAGAGGAATTCCTGCTGAAGCAGCACTTCAAGGTAAAGCTATAGCGTGTGCTTTCTGGCGGGGGTCTTTTGAGACTCATGACCCCTCCCCATAACCCCATTCAAAACTCTCATGTTCATGAAATCAGGTAGACCAGCTACCTCTTGTCTCATGGTAGGAAAGTGTACTCCAGGCAGGCTAACTCCTCACTTTGGCTTTTTTCCTGTAACATCATTTGGTTTCAAAATCACTGCAAATCCACGGTGGTTTTGCAGTTTGCAATGTCTGATGAGCATTCAGCAAATGTTAGTTTAAACATTTTGGGTTAAATCTATGTAAAATGGTTATGCTAACTGTGGAGGACTAGTCTTGAAAAACGTGTTGGTTTATTTCAGCAAACTAAATCACTCACAGAAAGAAAAAAGGAGGAGCAGGGAAGCTAACCAACAGAAGCTGGTAAAAATTACAGTTTTATTTATTTAGATGGATATGAATGAGGTTTTAATTCACCCCTCTTACTCTTAGAACATCCCAGATTTGTGTGCAAGAGGTGTCTCTGTTGTGGCAGCAGGAACAGGCAACAATCCCGTGTAAGATGACTTCTCTCCCTTCATTACAAAAAGACCCTGAATGAGTCTGCTTCCCTTTGGACATTACTTTAGCCCTCCATGTGCATGGAGGATGATTTTACTGCAGTATTTAGACTGGATCCCTGCTTGGGGACTGCATAATTCTCCTCATGCCCTTTAATTTTACTCTCTTCATTAGCAATCCATTTATCAGTTACTCAGGATGAGGGCTGATGCAGAGACAAAAACCCCGTGTCTCTGCTGGGGAAATTTGATACAACTGCTGAGCTCTCCGGGAAGATTTGTGCATGGCTATTACAACATCCTTCAGTCTGCTTGCCATCTCCTCCTTTACCATGAACTAGCGAGGGGTCATGTCTGCCAGCAAGATTCCTGCCACATAAAGGGACAGAGTGGCTGTCTTTTTCCATATGCCTATGAATATAAAGCCATATGCATTGTCCTGACCACAGAGAATGGAAATTCTTTTATATGCCTTTGTTTCTCTGTGTTTTTTCTGTTGCTCCTTTAGTACCTTTTTCTTGTTCTCACGGCACCTTCCAGATATCAATGTTTCACCAGCTACCTACATTCAGGAGTTAAGGATCTATAAGAAAATGTCAGAGCATTTAGAGGTTAGTGATGGGTCAGGAAGGAGTTGAATTGTGATTCTGAAATATATTTGGAAAGAAGTCTTTAGAAAACTTTGAAGAAAGGTTTCTAGATGGCATAGGAGAAAACTGTGGGCCTGAAGGGGATCTAGGATAGAAGCAGAGGACGTCAGTCCCAGGTAACATATCCAGAGGTTTTACAGAGGAAGAAAGAATGGAGATGGAGCAACGGAAGTAAAAAATGAGAAAAGAGTCTGGTATTTTTAGTTGACTAATTTTTGTAACCTCTCTTTTTTTGATGATCCCACTTATAAAAGCTAGCAGCTATGAAGCCACCCTATTATATGTAAAGGCAAAAATACCTCTTAGTGCTTCCTAGGCATAAAAAAAAGCTAAAAAGTGATATAAAATAGAAGTGTTTGGGTTGTTTTGGTTTTGGGGGAAGGGTTCTTTTTTATTTTTTTTTTTTTTGGAGAAGTGCCATCAGCTGGAGTACTGTACCATGAGGAATCTGGAGGTAAGGCTAAACAAGACTTAATATTAGGACCCAGCCTAACAGATGTAGATCCCCCAATTTATTTTAATTTTTGTATGGAATAGAAGTATATGTACATACCAGCAATAAACTGTACCTTTCCCCCTAAGAAACAGATAAGCTCAAAGGTTTATGAAAGAATATCACAAATTATTAGAGGTCTATGCTGGCATAACTTAAAGTAACAGAAACCAATAATTATCACAGCTGACAATATCTCTAAAGACATGGTATCAGTTGAAAGGGAAGAAATAGTGAAAGGTCTGGGAGAATTATTGTGACTGGAAATACAGCGGAAAAGTAAAGATGATAAGAGAAAAGTTCAGCAAAAACATTTAAATCAGATACTATGGGGTTGAAAACAATAGGAAAGGAACACAGCAAATAATGACAACCATAAGACAAAAGAAAGCATCTCTAGAAGTTCAAATATGTTTGTGCTGCCAAAAAGCACTATTACAGCAGCAATCTACTGCCTCAGCTATCAGCAAACGCAGCATTACAAGTAACAACAAGGTGCCAACAGTGTGAAAAATCTGACCGTGGCGTTACGCAGAACCTTGAAACTATCCTCAATAAAAGAAAAAGCATAAGAGTGAACTAACCTCACTCCCACCACCCCCCCACCCCCCATTTGTCTTTTTGGTTAATGAGAAAAGGGGTTGTGCGTGAAGCAATGCAGAAAACCATTGCAGTGACTATCAGGGTGTTTGTTAAAGAGACATTTACAAAAGTGGTAGGAGTGAGTTTGCTGCTGTTTAAGCCAGCTTTCAACCGCAGGTGTAAAGGGTGGGGCCAGTCTCGCGCACGCTGCGCCTCACCTAAAAAATCCACCGCGCAGGCTTGAAGGGTGTACTGACGTTTAAAGCCCTTCCCAGATCTTCGTCCGCGAAGCCAAGCCATGATGATGATGATGAAGCCAGCTTTCACTCATGCGCAGACAGGTCACTGGAATTTCAAAATTACTGTTTGCACAGCAATTTCTAAGCAGAAAAATTGGTGGTTTAGGAAAGACAATTAATCAATTCTGCCTCTTCAGAGCTACACAAAAATCATCAGTGAGCAGGAAGCTGGGGACTTTCATGACATATTATCATGTTCCTGATGGCTGGGGCCAGTCAGACCAAGCTCCTGCCATAGGGCTGTTCTCTGTCTGTAGCCTGTCCTTTATGGCACCTTGCAGCCACGTGGGTCAGGCTGTCACTACACCTCATAGCACTGAGCAGGACTGAGCCTACACTGTCCGTATGGCTGAATGGGCTCTCCACCTCATGTTTCCTTCAGAACTGAAGCTCATTTAACACCTAGCATAGGGTCCAAATTTCTGTCCTGACTGCCTGACTTTCACTGCTCTATGACACCAGTAGCCTTCATTAAGACATACCCAACAATAACACTTTTTTTCCTACCAAACAATCTTCTCACACAAATTGAACTTATTCTCCCTGTCCCTTTGAATTTACCGGATCCATGATATGTCATGTAGGTGATGCAATAATTTAATTTAGAAATTCAAATTTGTTGTAATGAAATTGAGTTTACATGAGAGTCAAATTTCAGAGAGGGGGAAAGTTAAGGGAAGTAGCAACATAAGGATATGAACAGAATTCTCTAATCTGCAAAGAAGTGGCAGAGTTTGTTTGTTACCTCAGCAACAGCTGACACTCAGAGAAGGAAGATGACAACAGTGGTGGAGCCCACCTGAAACAAGAAAATATTTGTGTTAAATACTGTGTAGTTATGTCACAAGTTTCTGTGGAAAACTGACAACCCGAGCAGGAAAAAGAAAAGATGGATGGGAAATAACTTTTGTTTTCTTGTGTCATCACTCTGATTTATACTTAATGTCAAGTAATTCTAGACAAGTACAGCAGTTCTAGATGGCTTTTGCTCTTTTAAAATCTTCTGAAAAAAAATCAGAGGAACAACCCAAGGGCCAATTGCTGTTACATTCAAGCCAAACTGCAGAACTGGAACTACTGTAGTATCATCGACAGATAGCTTCCCTATTGACCAAACATTTGTTCTCAGCATCTCCATTGCATTTGCTATAAAATATTGCTGATGTGCCAGAGAGTAATGACAGCCATTTCAAGTGTTGTGCCAAAATGTCTTGAGGCACTTGAACAAGATGACATAAAGATCCTTTGGCGGTGAATACGCATTTGTACTCGGTCCATTGTGCAAGTCCTTCCCCTAATCTCTCTCAATGTGGCACCCAAAAGTAGATCTTCATACTATTCTTGTGTGGTGTTTCTAGACTGTCCCGGTCTGCTGAAAGATAAACTGTACTCTGTGACATTTCTCAGCAGGACTAAACCAGTGTAATATAATTAAGAATGAAACCTGCAGAGTTTAGAAAATTCTAAGTGTTAGAAAATAATTTGGCCCCTTTCTGCCTTACCTAAGGGGTGCCTCTGCAGTATCTGTGAATGCCTCCACGTGTAGCCTTGGTTCTTTCAAGATGCAGCAGTTTCCAGTGTGCACACTTGCAACACCCTTATCTATGGTGCTGGTCAAAATGGAATGGTTCCTCTCCTAGAAAAAAACAAACTGGAAGCTGTGCTCTGAGGTGCCATGTTGAGTATTCTTTCATTAAAGGGGAAATACAGTAAGAAAACATATTGACCCTTCATACTGAAATCCTACAGCACTGTGTTAGGAACTTCTGCAAAAGAGTGTATTATTTTGGAAACAGCTACAGTTCTGCATTAGCACACACATATTAAGAGAATTAAAGGCCAAGAAAGAGCTCTGGTCCTGCTTTTAGATCTTTACTTGTGACAGTGCTGTTTCTGACACAGCTGTATGACCAGCAGTCTCTACCTATACTGGAGTGATACAGATTTCTAGAAAACTTATTTTCAACAGAAGTATCTAGCAAAGAATTCTTCAAATATCAGTTTCCGTTACCTAAAAAGTTAAAAGAAAATGTCTCCAAATGATAAGGACCCTGTTGTACTTTGTCATGGGTGCATCCTGGGTTTGCTCTGATACTGTTTATCAAATTTCTATAAGGACAGAAGAAAGATCTGCGTTAGAAAGCATACAGTCCACAGGTAGTGGGTCGGCAGAGTCTGGCCAATACAGACAGCTGATCCATGTGCTGGAAATCGATGATATTTTAAAACAGAACAGGTTTTTTAATAGTAAGGTATACAAATTTGGTTTCCAGTGTGACCCAACAGATATGCCTTTACAATGGCAAATTGGAAGAAATCTAAAAGAATCATGAACATGTCAGAATTTTTCCCTTCTCATACTGGGTTGTCATTTAATTATGAATCAAACGCAAGCTCCTAATCCTCATATTTAAAGCATCAAATACCCCAGTATTACCTTAGGCTCTAAAACAGACCATCTTCCACAATGACATTCCTTAGTACGACTAAACTTTCTACAATAACGATGATGAACTCATAGTCAAGCTAAACAACATTTTCAGTGAGAGTATGAGACTTGGAAATATATTCTCAGGGGAGAACTTCACAACTTTGCTATAAGCACAAGGCACTTCTTTGACTTTATCCCTTTTAATAGAAACCTATAGAAATATGCATATAAAAAATGCAAAGCAAACACTCCGCTAACTTCTCACTCCTCAAAGGATGAGAAACAGATGTATAATTACTTTTTTAGTGTCTTACTGGCAGCTGTTCCAAAACAATGATGATAAGAGCATTATACAAACCACTCTAATGTAGAAAGATGTGAAGCACTTTGTTCAAAGTCAAAGAAGGGTTGCATAGATTAACTGCAAAAAGAACATGGGTATTCTGTGCCCACTAGACCTTACCATACTCTTGTAGTATAGATTCTTAATGATACAAGATATTCTTCCCACTAACAGTAGCTCTGAGATTCCCCTGTAATCTCAAACATACCATTATTTAAGAAACCGTTTTAATAGGACCAATTCTTGTTTCAAAGGATTTGGGGCCAAAGGTGATTCTGGTAAAACACAGAGCAAATATATCAATGAAAATGAAAATACATATATTTTCATCAAGGTGTCAAGAGTCAGAGCTGGGCCAGCCAATAAGTGAATGACAGATGCTTTCTATTAAGCCCCCTTCCTCCCCAAAGGGGAAGAGAAAGGGAGTAAGGGAGAGACACTTACGAATTGTAAGAGAAAACTAAAATAGCTTTAATGAAAATAACAATAATAAAATTATAGTTATACAAATATATGCAATACCAATACCAAACCCAAGCCCCCTGATGGCAATTATGTCACCATCACCACTGATGCTGAGGGTCAGGAACTAGGGAAGGCCCAGGCTGGACTCAGCACCAGATGCAGGAGCTGGATTAGGGAACTGGATTCAGGGATGAACAGATTGGGATAGGAAGCAGAATGGACAGAGTCCTCCTTGAATGCCAGCCTTTAAAGAAGATGCTTGACCCTTGCGATCCCTCAGCTTTATACCAAATACGACGTATATGGGATGGAACCCCTTGTTGGTCAATTTAGGGTCACCTGTCTTGTCTGCTCCTCCCCGCAGGTGCAGCCTCTCATTTACTGCACCCCCAGGGTGGAACACAGGATTTAGCCTTGGTCTTAACAGCAGGAAGCATAAACAAGAGCCTTTCTGCACACCAGTCCTTGGTAGTATCTGTAAACATCAAGCGTTATCACCTCTAGAAGCAGACAATGTCTGCAAAAATATGCTCTTAACTTCGGAAAGTGCAGTTGGTTAGCAGAGATTGAGCTGAAAAGTAAAATCACTGAACAGAATTAGTTCTGTTCCAACTTAAACCTGGACAATGGGGTGTCAAGAACATCTCAAACTAAGCCAAAAATCTCTCCTATGTTTAGAAATCTAGATTACTTCAGCAAAACACATATACAAAATACATGAACAACGTTGCTTGGTACTGCATATTGCCATGATGCAAATAGTTAAAATCTAATTTGCTTTGATAACTCTGCTGAAAAGTGACAAATATATCTTCTGATATATTGACACAGGCCAAAAATCAGTTGTGAATTTCACTGAGATTGTTATGCATCAGTTTATGCGCTGCTGAATTTCAGAAACATTGTAGAATGAATGAGAGTAGTTTTATCCAATTAGATGATCATGCTGAACAAGGAGTGATTAAGAATAATCTGATCTGTCTTATCAAATGCACTGCAAGTATGCATCTACATACATAAAAGTTCTGAGGTAGGAAGAATTTGTTTATATACAAAATTATTCTTACATTAAGAAAGAGATAAAATTAATTAATCTATAACTCTACCTATGGCACCAAACATGCCTTTTCAAGGGAAACTATCTTTGCTTTGTAACACTATCATTTTAATCTGTCTTTTCAGTACAAGTTTTGTGAGCCATGCTGCATTATAGGTCACGCATCTTAAATTTTCTGTTCCAAATCTTAGCATTTCAAGGTGACAAGGGACTAAGATTCAGATGCTCACTTGCACATGGGACACAGTGCAGGAAATCAGTTGAGCACATTCTTCTGTGTGTTCCCACACCAAAGCACTTGAAACAGATGCCTAGCTCCCTAGATATGCATAAAGACACTAAATCCAAGATTCTTAAATACCTATAAGAAGTCTAGTCGCTCCAGATATACTATCTATTCAGTCAACAGGGAGAATGGCTCTTCTAAAGGGTCAATTGCAGCTTCTGAGATGAAATTGCTCTCTAGAGAAACTTTTTTTGTTGTTTTTGACAGCATACAGAAACTAAAATTGTTATGCTTCGTGCTTAGTCATATCAATATGGGTCAGATGATTTGTACCTTTTGGCCAGATGTCAGAAAAGGGTCTGACTATCTCAAATGGAAATATACAATATCTGTAAGCTACCTGTGTATTGAGCAACACGTAGAAGACATGTCTTTAAAAACAGTGGTTCCAGACAGAAGCGCCAGTATTTCCTTTTCAAAAAAAAAAAAAAAAAAAAAAATTCACTCAGCACAAACCAGAAAACAAGTACTAATATATCTAACAGTGAGAGGGCATTAGCTGTGATATTGTCTGAGCTCTTCTGGTGATGTTCTTCAGAAGTTGGGCAGCTGTGCATTTTAAAAAGTTTTTCATTAACATAGATGTTTCTAAATACCTTTATAATTCTGGACATAAACATCTTCTAGAACATAGGCTGAAGTCAAACATGAGTTTTTCTTAGTAGAAGAAGCAGCTATAAAATATAATTTGAAAACATTTTAGTCACTGTTCAGAATGAAATTATCTAAATTGTATTGGCTGGTATTAATCACTACAAGCTGGTGCAACAAGTGGGACAGTACCCTGTAAATCTTTTTTTACCTGGACAATACAGTGTTAAGATGGGGAAGTCTTGCATGCTTACTCCACACTTCTAGGAACTTACTCAGAGAAGGAGAGCTCCCAGCCGGTAAGAAAGAGATGTTTCTCACTCTATTTTGTCTGCCAAATGAGTTTGTTGGATCCACAGTACAGAGGAGTCCAGGCCATGTTCTTCATATGCAGTCTGCCTCTTCTGCTGAAAAGAGTACCTGAAAGATGAACGGGTTAATTTTTTAAAGCAGTATTCTGAAACTTGTGAAGCTTGAGATTTCTCCTTGAATCAGGAGTTAAATGCTGAACACTTACAGGATGAAGAACACTTACAAGCATATTAAAGCATCACACAGGATCTTATCTGACAGCCCATAACACTGGTGGTATGCTTACTCACCCTTTTTGGTAACAGTAGTCGTTTACATTTCATCAGTTCCCACTTTCAACTTCAGAGAGGCTCTGCTCAAATGATTCACCCTTTTCCTAACATCTGAGGCATTTTAGGAAAAAAAAAAAAGTTTCTTTTAAAGTATGATATGTAAGATTATCCTAAAATCTACTTTAGGAGTCTTACCACTTGATTCTTAACAGTGTGTCCGACAGTGGTGTAAAGCTAATACAATGTTAGTGAGTTGCTTATTAGTAACAACACTGAGGTTTCTGATTTAAAGCCTCAATTTCAGAAGAGGTCCAGGAAAAAATAGCTTAAATTTTCTCTGTTACAGAGAACAGTAAGTGAAAGAGGAAGCAATTTAGAGACTATTGAGTCTAAATAAAGCTCCCATAACTAAAATTTTAACCTTTGTTCCCAAAAAATCAGACGAAAACTCCTTAACACCAGTGTAGCATTAAGAAGCAGACAAATCTTTATTTCGCAGCGCCGGATGCACGGGGGATGATTCCGCCTACCGTGCATGCCATATGCTGCCTCAGCCAAAGCTTGTATCACCTGAATACATACATATTCATTACTTTTCACGGAATAATCATACATATTCATTCTATTTCTTGGAACTGATTAATATTTTTGCATAGTAATTACACATGCGACCTGGGCTTGAAGAAACATTTATGGTGGACTATGGAGGGCCCTGGCGGCTGCAGAAGACGTATTCCTTGGTGTCCTTATCTCGAATTCTGCATTCCCTTTCCCTGCTCAGTCCGTCTTTTTCTCTTCTGTTTTGTCTTCTCCCATCTGCTTTCCCAAGCCTTTCGGTTCCTCCTCATTCTTTCCCAGGCTGCCAAGTTCTTCATATCTCTGTTGTACAGGCTAGTATTTACAAGGTAACATAACACCTTTTGGGACATGTTCAAGAGTTTTGATACTGGTGAGATACGTCTATCATTTATAGCATGAACTACTCATGGAGACTGCTGCTGTACTTTGCACAGTCCTTCTTCTTTTGGTGTCCTGGCATCATGACAACATATTCCCAAATACATTCTATTCCCCTAGGTTTAGACTCCCTTCTGGATTTTCTTTATCATTAAAAAAAAAAAGTTTTTGCTATAAGGTGAAGTTGAAAATGTAATATGAATATTCCTAAAATGAACGTATTTACATGTGTTGACACAGCTGGAGGGTTTTGCAAAAAAAAAGGAGCTGTCTCTGATCTGCATTCTCCATACTGCAGATAGTTCTCTGAGAGATCAGGGGAAGTGAGGATTGTATCCCCTATCATCCTCAACTTGTGCATGTGGTTTGCTCTGTCACAAAGTCATTTGTGTTTTCCTTTGTGGACAGCAGGCATTCAGTACCAATAGGCCCAACATTTCAGAACGGCGCAGTAAGTTTTCCCTGGTGGTTTCTGGGAATCTGCTTATCTTTCTTCTTTCTCTTCCTGTACACTAATGCTCTTTATTGAGGTCATTAGTAAGTCCCATGCAGACACCTCTCTTCCAAAAGAACGCAAGCTGACTGATTTAATATGCACTGACATTTCAAACAACCACCATAAAAGTTCAGATAATCTGAAATATTTAATACTCGGATATGTATTATCTGGTGAGACTTTGGTGTGAATTTCAGTAGGCGTTGCTCCCAGGATCAACTCAGAGAGACCTACAGTAGAAAAATAAACTTGAGAATAAAAACATAATGTCGTGCAACTAAAAAAAGTTCTGCCTTTCTGAGTGAAAATGTCCTCACAATGCTGAAAGTTACAGCCTTGCAGAGTGCAGCACTCAGTATCTTTAAAATGCTTCTTCACCGGTCGAGAATGAAGGAGAAAAGGAAGCACAAAGACAAAACTGCAGAACTTTATTGTCCTTGAGGTATATTGCAGGAAGGGAGGATGATTATGAATCTAAGATGATTAAATACTAATGGCACAAACTTCACAAGTGATGAAACAGCCAAATAAATTACCAGCGCTTTAAACCAGACACATTTAGATTAACAGTACTTCTGTGAGACAGTTTGATAAATGTCTCAAATTTAGCAGTGCTGCATTGTCCCTGTTTCAGGGACCTTTGACTTTGGTCACCTGCTTATTAATTGGACTGGTTTGCATCTGTGCATTGTGAGATGTCATCTCCATTCTCTGCATAACTTTCTTTGTAAAAATACGGGGTCTTACTTATGATTCTATAGCACAGCTTTTCCCAGGAAGTAAGAGGCGTAAGTTGCTGTTTCAACATGTCAGTATCAATAGTATTCAAATTATCGAAGCCAGATCTGCTTTAATAATTTCCAGGTTGAACATAAATGTTTAGTTCATTCAGGTTTCAGGTCAAGCATTTTGAATTCCTGTTACTATTCATGAAAAGTTGATTGTTTTATCATGACAAAACTGAAATTCTTATTTACTCTGAGAAAGAACTTATTCCATAGGCAACAACATTGACTCCAGCATGATTACTTACAATGCAAGGCACTATTTATTTTAGCTATCCTATCCTGATGTGCAAAAGTAAGTATCATTTGGCATTACAGTTGTCCTTGCAAAGCAGAATTCCTTAGAGCAAGAGGCATCGAGCCATGAGACAGTGCTCAAAGGACACCCATGCAACCCACAAAGACTGCCTGATGGACAGGCTTTGAAGGCCCAAACTGTATATTCATATGCTCGGCAGATCAGACTCATTTATACCAAATAGTACTGAGCAATTTGCCAACAAGCATTTTTTTTTCATTTTTTTTTCAGTATTTACCATTTACTGAATAGCTTCCCAGCACTTGCCACCTCACCCTCTCTCCACAAACCAGTATATAATTAGACAAAGACTAGAATTTACTCAAAAATTTCTAAAGTGAAATCTGTTTAATAAAGGCTTCCTTTGTAAGGAAATTTAATTGACAGTGTTCTAAAAAATGCTTTTATATTTTGCTGAGCACAAGTAAAAGCAAAATTGTTGGTTTTTTTGTTAAGAACCCTTGCAGCAATGCATCTAAAAAGAACTAGTAGAATTGTTTAGCTTGTTTTCTTCTTCTTTTATATATGCAGATAATATTTCAAAGATTGACAGCATCTTGACAGTCCAAATCACCGCATGATACCTGTCAAAGATACTGAAGTAGTGAATTTAATATTTTTCAGAGGTATTAGTTAACCTGCTGTTTGCTTTGAAAAGCCAGTTAGTTTTGGCTTTGAATAGAAACTGAGCTTTGTTTAACGTAGACCTAGTATGAAAAAATCCAGCACATGCCTTTGAATACTTCCTAGAATAAATCTTTATATGACAGGCTTGCTGCATCTGATGTCGTAGTATACAGGCAAAACTGGAACACATGCTCATGCTGGTGACCCCATCATCTATAAAACAACCCCTCCTTTTAACCCTCTTCAAGTCTTAGTCTAACACTCTGAATCAGTGGTTGGGCTGTTATGCAAACCAGGTTAATCACTTTGATCAAAATTTTGCTTTTTTACTGTTTCTTTAATTGAGGAACAACAGTAAGCAGATTCACAGAAATGTATATTATGCTCCAAATCTTAAAGTTTTTTCATTTAATCGTGATTTCAAATGCAGTTCTGACCATTTTATCTTTAGATGGTTGCACCGTGGGTCAATGTTTATGTATCCTGACAGATCATCCCTATCTCCATCAGCTGTGGGATATTGCAGGGCATAGTCTAACTAGCATTTCATTTCCATGGAAAAAATTTAGTAAAATGGTGAATCTGTATTGCTGTCAGAAAGAAACTTATGACCATTCACACTCTTAGAAGAGAAGAGGGCAAAGCTAATCAGATAGTCTGACTGTTTTAGCTGCTGGCAAACTACAGGCGTAGCCTCATGGAGGTAATGGAATAGGACGGCTATTATGAGAGAAGAGTCTTGTGTTTTTCATTTTTGGGTTTTCTGCAGATCTCTGGGGCTTTCTTGATGTTGAACCACACATCTTTTATACAGCAATTACAAATATTTCGTTAGCACCAGCTGCATTATTCTATCAACTCATTCTTAAACTGTGTGCCTTGAACTTTATTACATGTGAATGTTGTTTCTTAATTTCAGAAATTTTAATTACACCACAGCTTTTGGTTCTTTTTCTCAGTATTTAGTTTTCTGTCTATTCTGAATATAAAGACCTTTTAATTGTGTCTGCTTACTGTCAAGAGTTTCAAATCTCTTCCCTGCATAGTTATTTTTTATCATCTCTTAACTTTTCTTGGATAAACAAGAAACACCTTGTCAGAACAAGGTGTTTTACAACATTCAAAGCTCTTGTAGTTCTTTTCCTTTCATCAATTTTTCAGCAGCTTTTTAAAGAATGAAAAAAAGTCTCCAACACAGCATTCTGATAGTGATGTCTCTAATGCTGTTTTCAGACATGGCAATGCTTATTTATTTTTCTTGATACTCCTTGAGAATTATTTTAGCCTTCTATGTGTCACTTCAGAGTCAGCTATTTTCCTACCATAGTGACTAAATTCTCTTAATTTGCAACTTTCTAGGATGCAACCCCTCTTCCTGTTACCATAAACACTATGTTTTGCTCCTAGCTGAATGACATTACATTTGGAAGAATTAAAATGTGTATTGGGATACTCCAAGTGGCTGTTCAAAGGCTATATTTTGTTTCAGATTGATAGCAAGATGCCTGCCGGAGCTAGTGAGCCTGAGGAGACTGCAGTAGGATAGTTTGGCTATTGCCAAGCTCCAGTGTGCAGCCTGGAGTCTGAGAAACCTGCTCCGGGCTGTGAGACCTGGAGTATTGTTAGCAGGCAGCTGAAAATTAGCCTGCCTATAGCTATGCAGGACATAGTAGGATCAAACATGCTTACTAATTGCTAAAAAGGCTGGCAACACCAATTGGGGAGTTCCCATGAACCACTGAAAAAAACCAAGGGAATGCAATATAACACATCCCCTTGCAGTCGCCTCCTGGCCATACCCCCAGCTTGATAAAAATGACAATGTTTTTCAGCACCTCCTTTTCTTCCACAACCAGATTGATTTTTGAGCTTACTCAGCAAATTTTTCATTGCAACAACCGTAACAACGTGTGTGGAAAATATCAGGTGGCTGTGCTGCAGAGCAGTAATGAATCAGGGACTACACAACCACAGTGTAAATAACTACAAAGGTTTGTCACCTGTCTTCTTGGGGCACATCAGTGTGTAGCAGCATATCATAACAGATGTGGCAGAGCACAGCCCAGTGCTCTGACTTACCTCATTTATGATGCAAACATATATTTGACAGTTAAAAAAAAAACAAACACTGAAGTATTTTAGAGCTAATTTAAGGGCAAAATTCTTCCTCAGATACTTGTTGAATGCTATGGAGGATCACCTATGGAAAAGTAGGCAAGAGAACAAAGGACCAACCTGAATGGTCACTGCGTCTGGGGGTCCCAGGACAGGGTCAAACACAGGTACTGATGGAAAGAATAACTATTATTTAATATTCATCTAAAGTGAGTGCTCATGGCAATACTGACACTGTGGAGAAAATGGACAGTGAATTCACTACAACAAGAATTTCATCAAAATCATCCCAAGAGATGTGTTGAATATGTATCATTAACTAATAACAGTGACTGAGATAGTGATACCCTGTACCTGTATTAAGAGAGTTTCAGTCAGGACAAGACAAATACAGAAAAGAAGATAAACCCTACAAACCTTCAGCTCTTTCTATTTGATCAGCCTGTGCAGTTGGTTATGCTTTGCTCTCACAATGTCTCTACTCTGCTGGCAGATGAACTTACTGAACATATGACGGATTACTAAAATGAATGGAAAACTGTTACTTTCAAAATACAGCCTGTGTGGTGTGATTATCAATCTCTTCAAAAAGTTCATGCTTCATTTACATTACGGTAGGTAATTAGACTTTTATTCCAACATGATATGGAGAATCCTGCTTAAGCAGATAGGTATGTAGCACTGTCATGACAGAATCAGAGCTGGTCTGAGATCATGCTTGAACTTCCTATTTTTCAAGGAATACTCATACCACCTAACTTGTAATACAATGTCACACTGCATTTCTTCCATTCAGGCTTTCAAGTAGATTAACAACAACGTAATATCCCTTTTTCAAAAACTAGAGTCTTTAAAATGTTTTTTAAGTGCTTTGTACATCACTCTGTATTTTGGTAATGGCTTTAAATAATCTCCTGTATTATAAATGCCCATTAAACTGCATCATCAGTTGTGGTGGTGTGCTCCCCACCCCCCTCACTTAAGCAATAATCACCGGTGGTGGTCGTGGTGGCTACGTCCAGCTTAAGTTGGGCTTTAGGGAGATGGATGGCAACCCAGTCACCAAGCATTATCTTGTGCAGTGACCCAGACATCCTGCAGGTATGCAAATATGACTATAAGTCAATCATATTACTCCATAAATAGTGGAGAGCCCAGTGTCTGTTGAGCCCTCCCGCACAGCAGTGAGCTGCATGTCACTCCCTCCCCTTGAGGAAGGATGCCTCTCAAATTACTCCTTGAGGTTGAGAGAATCCTTATCACGTCATGTACTCAGTTAGTGAATTGGGAATAAGTGCACTGAAACTTCGAAATCTTAGCTAGGCAGTATAAAGGATTGATTGAGCATATATAATCCTTTAGACATAAACTGCTTACCAAGGCTGGATCAAGCCACATGTAGACTCCTTTCTGAAAAGGACTTTAGAACACAAGGGTGTTCTTTCTGAATTTCATTACTCAATGGGAGGTTCTTCTTAACAGTTTTGTCTGACCTTGTCCTTTACGCAGTAAATACTCAAGTGTACCTTGCCATTGAATCTTGTTAAACCACTGCTGCATTTACCATTGAACTTTGTTAACTCACTGGTTTATATCAATAAAGTATATTGCTGCTTCTCTCTTGCGGGTGAGGCGAGTCACTCTGTGACATCAGTGTGACATGATGTTTCTGGTACTTTAATGCTTAGGCATATTGTATTGTTGTGTTATATCTGGTTGGTAATGGAAGCTTTCACACAGTTACCAACTTTATTAAACAGATTTTTCTTTTCATTGTCAGAGAAGACATGAATCTGAAAGAGTCAGCTATAATAAAGGCAAACCTCAAAGAGATGAGCCTTGTGGCTTGACCTCTCCAGATCTTCCATCTGATCAATAGAACTGTAGCCACATTAACATTTTATGAAGTTATGCTGGAGTTGTTCCATGGAAATTATATCTAGCTACTTTTTGTTTAATTTATTATTTACAGGGTTTTTTCCAATTTCTCTACAATATAATCTACAACTGTTTGATAAACAGTCTGGGTGAAGAATTTTCAAGCAATCCCTCCATTTCTTTCACATATTTGCAATCCATTATTTATACTGAAGGAATGATTATTTTACTTATATTTATTCTGTCCTCTGACTCTGAAAAATTGAGATCTCAAGCAGGAAATGAGATATATTTAATGAACATATCTAGCTCATAGGTGATAGTCAGGTCATTTTTACAAGCAAGGAAAATATCCATAGTTGCACAATGTTTAAAATGTTATTTCAGCCCAGTTATAATTACTAGAATTCAAGAAGAGGACAAACATAGTTTTAAAGGACTCCTCTCTCACATTGGTACTGTTTACTTATGCCTTTCTCTGTGATATGTTCTAGAAACTAGATTAAATGTATATGGTGAAGGTTCTTGTGATTTTGACATCGTTGTCCTCCTTGTCTTATTTTTATAGAAGATATGGCTTCCTTGTCCATTCGTCTGATCTTTAGATAAAGCTACGGTGACTTTGGAACTTTCTAATTAAAATATTGGGTTTTGCTTACTTGCTGATGTCACACATGCAGCTGATTTAGAATCTGCAGAAACTTGCAGACTTTTTTGTGAGTACGAGATAGTTATCAAAATCCACATGACTGAGTTAGTTGACCCATGAATCACAGGAAATCAGTGTCATTTTTATTTATGGAAATAGTCTTATTTTTATCTAAGTCCAGAAAACATATCTGAAACAGTGACAGCTCTGTTTCTTGTGAGTCAACATTTTTAGACAGAAATTACAAATGTAGTAAATTTTTGTTTGCAGAGACCAAATGTTAGCAAAAGTGAACATGTCTGTAGCCGAAATTTTTAGCAAGGCTATTTCCGCTCATTTCCCTAGACATAGCTAGATTCTCACTGATCTGTATGCAATACTGCTTCATCTGACTTCAAATGGGAATGGCAAGCATTTCAAGTAAGGAATAAAAAGCCTGTTCACCTCCTTCATAGCTTTCATAACCATTTAGTTGGGTGACCTAAAAAACATTCAAGTGCAGATTATGTGAGGTAGAGCAAGAAAAAAGAGATAAAAGCATCCCAGCAGTCACATGACACAGAATCCAAACAGTCCTGCAGCTGGATCCAGCTTCGAACATTATTGAACCTTCATTAAACAAGAAAACAAATAAAAACTATTCTCATTTAATCACAAGTTATGCTCCCATTCAATATCTCCTACAGAACCATTGAAAGACATTTATTACTTCTTTGCCCAGCCTTTCAAATTACTCCTGCTACATCAAGTTCACATTCTGGTCTTGTAAAATTTTGTACTTAACAGCTGCAAACACTTCAAGAAAACTGAAGACGATTTTACTAGGAACCAATTGTACAACACATGTGATAAGTCTCAGATTTCTCTTCTGCTAGTTCCTGTTACTGGCAGCATTTGCATGAGAACAGATCTGTTTGTTTGTTTGTTTTGCGAACATCACAAAACTAATTACTGCAGAAAGGCTGGAGTTTCTCACAATTCTTCCAGCACATAGCTGCAGCAAGGCTGGAAGCAGGCTGGAATCTCAACCCAGATCTGGATCTGAGGCATCTCTCTTGGCCTCATGTCCAGTTACTCTCTCTCCATCAGACGACTATGAATAATGGATAGTCATCCCCAAATCTAGCGAACTGACATGTACATTCCTTTTGAAATGATAGTGTTAACTGGAGTTTTTTAACCTGTGTCTGCCAGAGAGGCAGACCCTCTCTGTGCTTTTTCCAACCATTTGTCTGTAGCCTAACCTTCCGCTGCATAGATACCACCCTGACAGATCCAACATGCAAAATATGGCTTATATAAAGCCAAAGTACAACTGACTCTGGCTACTGCCATATTTGGATGAAAAATATTTATTTTATACCTTCACCCACCTTTCAAATGATTTCAGTTTCCCTGAACTGTGTACAGTCATCCCAGCTGGGAAGCAGGGACCTGGATGGTATGAAGAAATCACAAGCTCGATTAGGAAAATTCCATCTGAGAAATCATACTATTTAGGATTACAAAGCTAAATACTTTGGTTTGCCTCATCTAGAACATTTTTCCATACACATGGGTTGTTTATACTAGCATCTTATCAGAAGCTGACAGTCTTTAATTAAGCAGAACACTCCTCTGCCTCCAGACGTGTTTTTGCCCGAACAGGGACAGTGATATATTGTCTAAGGGAAGAGTTGTTATATTGACTTTCCAGGCAGCACAACAGAGGAATAAAGAGACTAAGTCTGTTAAAATTTCTGAAATTGTGTAAGTTATTAGCACATTTAGGAAGACTCAAATATTCTGACATCTAATCCCTTGCCAGAACATATGCCTAGTACGAAACATTTGTGTTCTTCCAAAAATGAAAAATGTCAATAAATAACACTGTATTGCCAAATCTGAGAAGCTCTGCAGACAATATCTGGGTTTTTAGACTTCTCCATAGACCTTTTCCACGTAAGCATTTATTCCCTCCATAAGTGACTGTCTCCCTATATGTCTCCTGGGCTCGCACTGCTCACCTATAAACACAGGGTATTTAGCCTCCTCCTGTCTTCAGCATTACTCAGTAATTTCATACAAGCAATAAGTGGATTCACCTGTCCAGAAGCAGCCATCATTCTCCAGCTCCTTCTCCAGCTGTTGCTGCTGTGTCCAGCCAAGCCAGAAAGGGACAGAAGCACTCTGCTGTCCTCTGCACTGAGAGGGGAAAATTCATACCTTCTGCAAACCCTGAGGCAAAATATTTCCCTGCAGAGTGAATTGGGCAGTGATGAGTTGTTCAGTTTTGTTCCCCCCCCTCCACCCCAGATAGCATTTTATCAATGGTTGTCTAGCAGTTGAGTGTCTCTAGATATAAAAAGGAAGTACAAAGCACTGAAAGGAGTGTGTGACAGACATGACACTGCAGTGATTAATGAGATCATCCAAGCCAGTGGCTCACCACTCAGTCAATTAATCACTCTCCAGTATTTTGGAAGTCATTATATTCTATACCATTTTAAACTTATTTTTACCATTAAGCAGGCTTTCCTTTGAAGTGTGATGTCACCAATTCCGGTCTTCTTACTGCCTCATTTTATTTCTTCACCACTTGCTAAAACATATTTCATTAATACTACTACTGTGCCAGGCAGTTAATTTCTGTTTCTCACTATGACCTTTCAGGATGCACTCTGGAAAATGCTAAATATGTGGAGGATATTTACCCCTTTATTTCACTTGTAGTTCCTGGGAGTTACTTACTGCTACACAAGAGGTCCAGCTCAAACACTCTGAAGGCTGTCCCCATCCAGCTATTTCTGGGAGAGAATCAGTTGGTGACCAGCATCTTGCTATCTTTCCAGAGCAATATTAAGGTGGAAGCTATTTTTGTTATGAGTGAGAGGAAACAGAGGTCTATGGTTTGGTCCTGAAAAAGCTCCAGCAAAAGGAAATTCATGTCCATTTCTCTATCCAGATGTGAAGGAGGCCATATGAAGGACTTCACAAAACACCTTAGTGGCAAAAGAGTTATAATAAAACTCAGTAATCCGACCTAATAGTTTTCAGCTTTCTGGAGGACTATAGACAGCTTTTCTCTGACCTCACTTTTCCTTCTCAGAGTTTCTTCATTTGGCAAACTTCCTGGGGAAAAAAAAAAAAAAAAAGTCTTCAGCTTGGTTACTCTTATTGATGATGTCAGGCAAGGGATTTTGCAGTCAGAGACTCTTTGTGCTAGAACAGGTTTTCAGTGCATTTGATAAGAAACACTAGGCAACAAGCTCTATTTTGAGAAGGAAAATGAATGATCATTACCACTGCACAAAGAGAAACAGGAGGTTACCTATTTAAGTGAAGGCTATGAATAAAATAAGTACAGCACTTTAGCTGAGCAACTTTCTAGAAATGTGAGAAAACAAAATACGGTACAGCATCATAAAAGCTGGGTTTAGCAGGAAGCAACCACGGCAAACATCACCTAGTAGAGCTGACAAAGTTCACGAGACAAGCCTTGGGAACAACATACTTCACCTGTAGATGAGATAAAATGGGGAAGACTCTTACTTCATTCCCTGTGCAGAACCCCACCAGTCTCATGTAAAATTTAAATTAATATACATAGGGGTGTGCACACAAATGCATACATGCAAATGTATATGGTGAGTACATCCACCATTCTACCTTGTAATGCACCTGTAACTGGAATGCAAAGCAGAAGGAAGAGGACACTACTGCTGTTGTTGATTTGTGTTTTGCTCTGTCACTAATGAGAATGACTGAAGCGGGACAATGAAATTTAGACTTGTGATCTTAATCTCATCGTGTTCTGAACAATAACATTTCCACTGTCTTCAGCGTCAGAGAACCTGTCCTTTCAAGCACAAAGAAGTAAATTCAAAGAGCAATATCTTGCCCTTGGGATGCATTGTTGTTCTAATGATTTGGTTATAAAGATCAGGCTAATGCTTTATGAAAGTATGTTGTGATTTAGAATCAAAATGCCAAGCAAAATTTCTTATGACTTTTTTCTCTTGTGCTGAAGGTAAATTGCTAGTTCATCATTTGTGTAAAGGAATTAATCTATGTACAGGGCTATCTTCAGCACAGCTAGCTGAAACCCATCCCAAAACTTGAACTACTCGTTACCTACCACTTAACAAGCTCAGCATCAGGCACGGGAGTTCCACAGTGCAGGTAACAACTGTTTAATCCACAAAATACTGAACTACAGATAAATATAGAAAGTGCATTGATTTGATCATTAGATGGCTAGTTGTTCTCAATGGTAAGTACCATGAAAAAGGCAACGACTCCCTGATGAATCATCAGAGAATTCTGGTAACAGTAAAAAAACCAAGAAGAACATGCTGATTCATGTTGTAAAAGTGTCTCCTTTTTTCATGCTAGAGAGGCTTTTAGTGAAAGTTGCCTACTCTGTCTCTGAAGAAAAGGAATGTAATTGCTGTGAAATGCTACACAATCCACACAAAGGTGGTGTCCTGACTGGTTTATATACAAATGCAAATTGGTGGATAATAACGGTAGGAAAGAAAGAAGCAGGAAGTCAGTAAAATTGAAATCAAAAGAGATACAGCTGTGGATTCCATTAAAATTAAATTGCTTCATTTGGATCTGTATTCACATTATTTCACGTGCACCAGCACTTAGAACTAATGACCTGCAGTTTTCTTCCAGGCCTGAGCAGCAGCCACCATGAGAAGAAAGCTGTTATAATCGGTCAGAGTCCTAACATGAAACTGTTTAAACTCACCAAAGGCATCTCTGAACAGAAGAATTCCCCATAAAGGAATGGATTTCTGCTGCTGTTACTATCCCAATTTCTGTGTATTTTTAGTAATCCTGTGTTTACATTCATTAAGGCTTTCCATGAGAGGAAAAAGTACAAGAATAGCTCTCCTAGCACTTTCATTTTTAGACCCATTGGACAGGGAAGCATCTGAGAGCAGATCAACCTCACAAGAATACCTCTTGACAGCAAGTTGGCAGGACATTCCTGGAAACACGGCCATATTACACACGTACTTGTAAATACTTGGTATCTCACTAAGATGTCCTGCAGAATTTCTTGCTGCAAAGGAAACATCCAAAAGAAATATATGAGAAAAGGTGTGTACAGCCTTAAGAATATAGAGGCTGTTCAAGGGCCTCCATTGAGATATAATTCATTGCTGCCACAAGTAGTGTAAGTACAGTAACAGGTCTGCCAGTAAGCTCTCCTTGGAGCTCAGGGTATCCTGGGGTGACTTTGCAGAACTTTAATATAATACCTCCAAAGCTGTTAGCAATGGACAGGATTGGACTCTTTAGTTCCTAAAATCACTTTTGTGATTATAACACTGCTGTGCTAATAATAAACACAGCACTTGGGGAAAAAACAAAACAAAAATCAAAACCAAACAAAACAAAAAACGCCACAACTTTTAAAAAGTCACTTAAAAGCATCAAAGTAATGTATTTCAGTTTGAAGGGAACTTGAAAGGGTCATATGTAAAGACAAGGAAGTTCGTGGCCAGCATAAAGTTTAAACACTTCCATATTTTATCCATAGTTCTCAGCCTTGGTCACGTAGTCACTTACAGGTAAAAATTAGGGTGACATTAACTTGTTTTAAAAGTACATGGCTAAGATTTGAATGGAAAAGTCAGACTCAGGCTAATTCGAGCTAATGCTTATGCCAATTCCTTTTGAAGTCATTGCAAATCATAGAGTGGAATCATAGAATGTTTTGAGTTGGAAGGGACCCTCAAAGGTCATCTAGGCCAATCCCTCCTGCAATGAACAGGGACGTCTTTAACTAGGTCCAGTTGTTCAGAGCCCTGTCCAACCTGACCTTGCATGTTTCCAGGGATGGAGCATCTACCACCTCTCTGGGCAGCATGTTCCAGTGTTTCACCACCGTTGTTGTAAAAATTTCTTCCTTACCTCTTGTCCTGTTGCAACAGGCCCTGCTAAAAAGATTGTCTCCAACTTTCTTATAAGCCCCCTTTAACAACTGACAGGCTGCAATAAGGTGTCCCTGGAGCCTTCTCTTCTCCAACCCCAACACTTTCAGCCTTTCTTCATAGGAGTTCCAGCTTCATGAATGTCCATGTCTTTCTTGTGCTGAGGACTCCAAGCTGGAAACAGTACTTCAGGTTTTGTCTCACCAGGGCAGAGCAGAGGGGCAGAATTGCCTCCCTTGGCTCTGAACAGAATCTTTCTGTTGACATGAGCAGAAGATGAATCAGACTCCTCAGCACTGAAGTGAATCACAGATTAAAAGAACAGTACTTGTTTGGCTTGTATGATAACCTTGTAGTAAAACGAGTCCCTTCTGGGTAGCAGGATGCTGAAGTACTTCTGAGGCAGTACCATTTCTGTCTGAGAAGTGGTTGAACTGGCTTTGTGTATTTTCTAAGTTACATTCACGTAGAGTTGCTACTTCAGTGATTACCTACAGGTTCATCAGAGACACAAACTACAGCATTGCTATTTACATAAATGAGGACCTGACTTTGATTTTCAGCTGAAGCTCCCTGGAAGAATCAAAAATCTGTACCAGTTCTTCACATCTTGGGTCCCTGTAGGAGAGAGCAAAAGCTGCACTATCAGATGTAGTCAAACATATGAAACAAAGTGTCCCAAAGCTTGCTGAGAAGTTGTGAAGTTGCTGGAAATACAAATAGGGACTTGGTCACAATATTGTATGTTTATTGTTATTACTGGAGCAGGGAGTGTATAATCATGTATAGTTTCAAGAGTGCTCCATGACCCTTCCTACTAGAGTGGCCAGTACTTTGGTACTCTAACATGGCAAAAGGATCAAGGCTGACTTTATGTCCCATAGCACCTTTGGTTTGCCCCACATCCTGCTGTTGGAGTCTGTTCATGGCCACTTTAGTAGAAAGGGTCATGGAGTACCTCAACAGACAGCACTCTTGAAACTATACATGATTATACACTCCCTGCTCCAGTCATAACAATAAACAAATAATACTGTGACTTCAGAAGAGGTATTTTAAAGGTTGATAAAATAACAATATAATAAGAACTAAAATATATTCAAATACTAAGAAGTGCAAACAATTAAG
The DNA here is from genome assembly GCA_009769605.1 of Bucorvus abyssinicus. NCBI lineage: Eukaryota > Metazoa > Chordata > Aves > Bucerotiformes > Bucorvidae > Bucorvus > Bucorvus abyssinicus. The sequence continues at coordinate 40,498,479 of CM020025.1, forward strand.
GTTATGACTGCAATAAGGTGCAATAATAAGACTCTAGGCTCTATTTTTCAGAATATTTTGCACTTTTTAATTGCTCCAAGTTTAGCTTCTGTGTCTGCTATATCTGCTATGAGGACTCAGCACTACTGCTTGTTCACAGCAGCTGTGTGAGGGCAGGCAAACAGAAACAAGGAACAAGGTAGAAAGCACCGGTGGAAAAAAAAAAGCCACGTCCAATAACAGAGTGCATCAGATAGGACTGAATCTAATTTCCCAGGAAGTCACATAGTTTATCTATCTTCTCTGAAACCATTCGAGAAAGACTTTGCTATTTTCTCTGAAACATTCTGTAATCAACAGATTATAAGGAATCCTTCAGGGGTTTAAGAAATCATATACTTTATCCCTAGAGCTCCCATAATCAACCGTACTTAGGTCTATAGCTAGGTGTACCACTAATATCTTTAAAAGTTCAACAGCTTTTACAGCTTTAAAGAATTCTAGAAAAAAGGTCATCAAATTCAGCTTGTCTGAAAACTCTGACTTAAGGACATAAAATCACAGAGCTATAGAAAAAATCAGCATGGAGTGGACCACCAGAGATCTAGTACTTAGACCTATACATAGGTACTAGGATCTAGTACGACCTGTTGCTCAGAGCAGAACTCAGAGTTAGAACATAACCTTGCCCTTACAGTTGTTTCAAATCCCCAAAGACAGAGATTACTCCGTCACTCTGGGCAATCTCTTGTGGTGAATTATTTTTGCCTTATGGGCAATTACAATTTCTCATATTTAATCTTATGACCCTTGGGGCTTATCCTCTCACTGTGCCCCCTGAGGAGGACCTAGCTCCACCTCCTCTATAATACTGTAGTTAGATACCCTCTCATCCTTCTTTTCTCCAGATTATACACACCAAAGTCCCACTCACATATCCTTTACTCCAACTTCCTAACCATCTTCAAGGCAATCCACTGGGTCGATATCTCTCCCACGCTCAGATGTTGAGAGCTTTCCCTTTGTCAGTGGATCAGTATGATAATCTCTTGATTGCATGTTAACAGGTATTAAACAGTTCAGCCTTCTTAATATTATCTATTTATAACTATCCTCCTTTAATAAATAGTAGAGAATTTTTTTCTATTTTGGTTTTCCTCTTGATGCCAATGTCCTTCTACACCATTTCTTTTTGCAGTTGGTGTCACTTCTTGGTGAATCATTCTATTAGCTGATTTTTATGAGTTTGCCTTTATAAACTTCTGTGCTTATTCTTAATGTCCAATGCAGTTTTCGCTTCCTAGATATTATTTTTAAATCGTTGACTTCAACAAAATTACTCTTTTATTGCATTTCCTATATTTCCTCCATGATCAGAAAGAATTTGTGCCCTTGTCAATATATTTTAGAGGACTGCCAGGTTGTTTTAACTACTTTCTCCCCTTCGGCCAGCTTCCTAAAAGATCTTACAAAGCAATAAGCTGAGTTAAATGGAGTTCAGCTACTTGAAATGTGTGGTTTTATTAACGTTTATTCTGCATTCCTACTATAAAGGAGTGTGAGTAAATAAACATATGCTGGTGTACACACTTACCTTGGAAAATTGAAGACCAAAAAGATGAAGTCCATCCATCATAAAAAATAAAATAAAATAAAATAAAATAAAATAAAATAAAATAAAATAAAATAAAATAAAATAAAACAACCTTAATTTAAGCAAATAAACAATGAAGTCAAAGCTGAAAGTGAGTCCCACTTACCATGCTCACTAACATCTTAGTCCTTTGCTTGTACAGATAAGAAACAGGATGCTGCAACCTGTGATTAAAGCTGCCTAAAAAGACAAGTAAAAGGTAGGCAATGAAGATTTCTCAACAGAGAAAACTGAGACACAGAGTTATAGAAGCAATCTGCACAAATAATGTGGGCTACCTTTTGCAGTAAAGTCAACACAGAACTGACAATCAGGAATTCCCTGAACAGTTCTCAGATACTTATTTGATATCTTCTATCATTTGGGGAAATCACTTCCATTCATTTGAATGGGAATTTGGCACTAAAATACCTCTCATCTCTTTGGTGTCAGAATACTAAAAATAAGGTATGCATCTATTTGGAAAACTCTGAGAGGATTTGAAAGGGCAAAAGACAATGGTTAGATTATGCAAACAAGAAAATACCAACAATAATATATTTTGATTGTGTATGTATATGTTTTTTAAAAATATCTTCGTATTAGTTACAGAAACAGTCCTCATTATTAGCTGTGATGGATTCTCTCTAAAATTACTTCTTTCGATATAAAAAAAAAATTATTGACTGAAGAAAACCAAGAAGTTAATAGGAAATCATCCTATTAAAAAAGAAAATTAAAATCCTTTAGAACAGAAATGAAATATTCTAATAAAAATGTACTTAAACCATAAAAGATTCAAGGCTGAAATTTAGAAAATAGACTTAATGTGAGAATAAGCTTCAGGCTTGGAATTAGACTGATCTGGAAACACTGAACACATTAAACTTGACCTTTAAGCTTCAGTTTCGTTTGTGGGAGTGTGAGGTTAATGAAATAGCTGAAAGATCCTATTTGTAAGAAATCTGCCTGCTGGTGGAGGTAATGTTAGTTTAGCCAGTGCTGTTAACATTCTCCACAGTTAGTGGACTCTAAGGTCTGACACGTTATTTATTTGATGAAGTGTTTTATTCTTGAGCCCCATTTTTTGTATTTCCTTTGTTTTCTTCATGCTTTTCATGATTTCAAGTGCAAAAAAATAAAAATGTGACCTTATGGCTAGGCCAAAACTGTGCATCCTAAACCTGGAGAGCATTTGGACTGAGAGAACTTGATACTTAACACCCTATATTGTTGGGTTTGTTTTTGTTTGTACCTGAACTGCAAGACAGGTATTAAACTCACTATAGTTGTGTACATTAAAAAAATAAGTTTGTCCTTTCTTTCGTCACTCCGTGTGTCATAAACAGTCTTTGCTCTGTAGTTTTTGGGTTTATTTCTTCCTGGCAAATCAGCCTCTGGCTTCGAAGTCCAGCAAATAGTTTGCTTCAGTAGTGAAGCCGTATGTTTAAATAAGACCCCCAATGAAGGAAAAGAGGTGAAATATCAAAACCATTTAAAAAAAAATTCTTATTGTGAAGATGGATATGGAAATTGATGATTCAGATTGGGTTTCACAATATTTCCTCAACAGCATTCATATATTATTATTGCTTCTGACTGAGGACAAATTGGCCACGCATTTGAAGAGGGTCCAGTGAGGTCGTTTCTTTACATCAAACAGTCCTAAAATGCCAAAAAGGGGGTTGAAGACAGATTCCTCGGTGCTCACTTGATCTCTGCTGAACAGGTCCTTTACTGGACAGTGAATTCTTGTGCACAGTCCCACCTAAGCCCTGCAAAAGTCATCCCATCCCAGCTGAAGCCTGGGAGCGCATTGGCTCTCTTTGCTCAGGAGACTGCCACGCTGTTCAGTGCATCATTCTTCAAGCTTGCTGGTTTGTTTATTTGCTTCTTTTCCGTATTGCCTACTGCATCTCATTCAATGCTTTCCCCTCGGTGTACTCTGCCTCTTATCATGTCTCAATGATCCCAAAGAGAACGAGCATCGTCCCCTTTCTGCCCAACTCAAAGACCAGCAAGCACACATGAACTGGGAGTCTCCCTTTCCATCATCCAAGAGCTTTCTGCTACAGAAACATACACTGTGATGCACAATATATCACATGCAAACAAGCACATCAAACCACTACCTGAGCCATCATAGAAAAACAAGCAAGTAACACTAAACATTTTACTGATTTTAGGGGTTTTATTGATTTAACTGAGTGTCACAATTTCTATCAGAACAAAGATGATTGGTAGTAGAAGGTAAGTAAGACATAGTACATACAGAGCACCTTCTTGTTATTTAGCAACTAAACAGAGTAAAGTTTTCATTGCTCTTTCTTGTCTGTCTTGTATCTTATTGTTGTCTTGTACATCACAGTCTCTTTTTAACAGGAACTTTTCGATGTGCCATTCACCCTCCAGTGCTTTTTTACACACACAGAAATACATTAAAAGAACATTAAAGATGTGCCAAAGACTTAAGATTGTCAGCATTAGCATTGCTTGTGCAGTTTTAATTTGGTCTCTTGTGTATACACGCTATGATGCAGCTGTTAATACTTTCCACAGAATCTCTGCTTCAATCAATTCACAGGATGGACAGAGCTTACTAAATGAGAAGCTATAAGATATCTCATTTGTCCTCATTTATGGCACATAATTAAACTTCGGATTTTATGCAAAAAAATATCCATTTTCTCCTGGTCATTTCTAGAATACTCGTCTCTTGCATAGACATTCACATACTTAGTGTTTGTAAGACAAAAAGACTTTTCCCATAGTGATGAACTTGGGGGATCAAATTTCTTAATGAGTAGACTCAGCAGCTGCCTGTGTGAGAAAAGGAGTCTGGCATCTTCAGCTGGATTGGATGAGACACTGAACAGTCCTTCCAATGGATTCTTATACCCTACATGGTCACTCCCATAAATGTATGACTATTGCTATTATCTTGAACTACATACAAAATATCTCCATTCTATGTGACCATTAGTGCACCTGCAGGAACAGTTTCTCCTGACCAGCTGTAAGTGACTTATCCTTGTCTGAGTTTGACTTTCATCAATTCTGCAGCAGGAACTGCAGACTCTTGGGAGGTCTCGGTGATGGGCAGACTCTCAACCTAGAACAGTCATCAGCACTCTGACGCAAGTTGTATCCATCAGTTGGATTTAGGCATTGTAAAAGTAGTCTGGGAAAGATATCCAGGATCATCTAAAATTCTCACCTGGAGAGCTCCTGTGACGATTAGTCAAATGCTTCGTTGTGAAGGTGGTTACTAGTTCAGTCAATTACCTAGTATCAGGGTGGCCTATTTTCTCATTCCAGTCCATTGTCTCAGACACGCAGAGAAGAGCTGGGGACTATAGAGCAAATTAATGGTTTCAGGTTGCTGGATGTGAAGAAGGCACAACCCTGATACCTTCACCAGTTCCAGCACCTTTATTCATCTATGTATCTCACTTATAACTGAAGTCTCATAGCTCAGGTCCCAACTCACAAACATTAGCTGCTTTCTCTTCTGCTTTAGAAAGCAGGTTTGTGTTGCTGGGCAAACTCTTTGCTTACTTCTGCTGCCCCATCTCCTGCAGGCTGTCCTTGTATCAAGCCAATCCTTGATTTCTCTCTCTCACCTTATTCTTCTTGCTTGAAGAAAAATATACTCCCTTGCTCTGACTCCTTCTCTTCAGGTTGTTCCAATCAGGGTGTCTAAGGTGTTCATACCAATCCACATCTGTTTGCATCACTGCTCCAAATCTGTTTTTCAGGGATCCTCATTGCAGCCCTCAACTTCCTTTTATTCATTTTTCATTTTTCTTTCTAGTTTCTCTCCAAGATCACCACACAACCACCCCATATTTATGTGGTTCCCCTGAGACTAAGCAAGGGATGTTTTACCCCTACCTTTGCCTGAAGTTAACCTCTTTGTCTATCAGAGCATGTTACCTTACTTTTTCCTTAGTTCTTCATTGGATTTTGGTCTCCTACCTCCCAATTCCATTTCTCATTTTCATCCCTCACTCCTAATCTGTCCTTGAATATCCTGCACTTTCTTAAGCTCCTGACATGGACTACTACTCCTAAGCTCCTTATCCTATTCTACTCCCTCTGCCATCTCAGACATTTCCAGCATTTTTCTGTTTTTTAGGCAAATCTCCCTCTCCTTCCTACTGAGGGGGGCAGCAGCAGCAGCACAGCCTGTTCATGGAGGAGAGGGCCCTGCACCCTCCCAGGAGACCCAAGCAGCAGCAGCAGCAACAGGTCGATCGGGCTCAACCCACACAGCTGTGGTGGAGACAAACACAGATGGGAACTGCAGCACCAGAATCCACCAGAGTCACTGATGAGAATATGAAAAGGGAGATTTTTCAAAGGCCTGTAAATTTGCCAAATTTAGGCAGTTTCTCTCAGGGATAGTGCAAGGCTCATCTTTGACAGAAGAACTAGACCTCCCCAGCTTTTCATGTCGTGTGCCAAGACTCAGATCATCTTATTAAAAAGGTACCAAAATTTCTTACCGCAGTGAAAATCTCCCACTCCTCCCCTTACTTTCATTCTCAGAAGCTGCAAAAAAATCTAATATTAAATGCTGTAAACAAAGGCAAACATTCTTGCCCCAGCATCTGGTAAGGGAAGTTCAGCCCTCACAGTCTAAGTCTGGCAAAGTTAAAAGAAAATGAAAATACAATACAAAATGTCAAGAAATGTGAATAATGGGCATTCTTACTGATGACTCCTGTATGAAAGATACCAGAGATAATTGTCCTAGATTTCTAATCGGTTTTGCTTTATGTTATTTTTTTAGTGCTTTTCCTCATGCTGAAAATTCATATATGTATCATAACTCACTTTGTACAACTATCTGTATGCTTCTATCAAGAAAGAGGGACTGTGGCAGTGGACCTGGGCAGGAGCTGATGTTGCGAAGTAAGGCTAACTATTGGATACAGTAGAAATGCAGAAAAAACAGTTGTACAGAAAGCTGCAAAGAGGTCTAAGAGAAGGTAAGTAAAAGACTACATTTTCTTTTTATTCTCTTTCTGTGTATGCTGTGCTGTTGCCTCAAGGCTGACTCACTCCTTGCTCCAGACAGGCCTCTTGCCTCTTAGTACAATTCATTGTCCATGAAACACAGGTGTTGTTTCTAGAACAGTAGGAACTTTATAACAGCTTATAACAGGAATAAATTCAAATGACTGCTTTGTCATCCATTCCTACCTTTCCCACTTTTTTCAGTCATGATGGAAAATTTCCACTGTTAAGATAGGATTTGCTGCTACTGCAACCATTGAGCTAAGTTTGCTAAGTTGAGTATCCAGGTATACATAAAGATCTCAATTTATTTTCTCTTATTTCTCAGATACACCTTTCCTTCTCTAATCCTCCTGCACTGGATTGTTCTTTCTTCCCTTACTCAAGCATCCCCAGATACCAAAAAATTGATGCCTTCTTATAACATCCTTGGAATCTTTTTGCAGTCATTTCCACTGCGATCCTACCAGTGCCCACTCTCTCTGCTCACATGATACTTTCAATCAGGGAGCAAATTCTCCAGCTGTGCTGTTTAGCATGATGCAAAACAAGCTGATTAGTAACAGCAGCAAAAGGAGTAATTAAAAAAGAAACAAAAAAAAATCACCCCCCCTTGAACATAGAGTTTTTTCTTAACACTTACCCTTCTTCATTTTAGGAAGAAATCAACATTTTAAACTAAATGTTTGCCTATAGTATTCCAGGGAATCTAAAATTCATGTCCAACGTACAAAACACTAGAAAAGAATAACAGTTACTACATCCAAACAGCTGACAGATATGTGAGGCTACCATTAATCACAGAATCATCTGGTTGGAAGAGACCTTTAAGATCACCGAGTCCAACCATTCAACCTGCACTGCCAGGGTCCCTAAACCATGTCCATCAGCGCCACGTCTACACGTCTTTTAAACACTTCCAGGGAAGGGGACTCCACCACCTCCCTGGGCAGCCTGTTCCAATGCTTAATGACCCTCTGCGTAAAGAAATTTTTCCTGATAGCCAAGTTAAATCTCCCCTGACGCAACTTAAGGCCATTCCCTCTCATCCTGTCATTCGTAACGTGGCAGAAGAGACCGACCCCCACCTCCCTACAACCTCCTTTCAGGTAGTTGTAGAGAGCAATAAGGTTTCCCCTGAACCTCCTCTTCTCCAGACTAAACAATCCCTGTTCCCTCAGCCACTCCTCGTAAGAGAAGTTCTCTAAACCCTTCACTAGTTTCATTGCCCTTCTCTGGACACGCTCCAACCCCTCAATGTCCTTCTTGAAGTGAGGGGCCCAAAACTGGGCACAGGACTCAAGGTGTGGCCTCACCAGTGCCGAGTGCAGGGGGACAATCCCTTCCCTCCTCCTGCTGGCCACACTATTGCTGATACAAGCCAGGATGCCATTGGCTGCCTTGGCCGCCTGGGCACACTGCTGCCTCACGTTCAATCGGCTGTCAACCAACACCCCCAGGTCCTTTTCTGCTGGGCAGATTTCCGCCACTCTTCCCCAAGCCTGTAACGCTGCAGGGGGTTGTTGTGGCCCAAGTGCATGACCCAGCACTTGGCCTTGTTGAATTTCATACCATTGGCCTCAGCCCATCGATCCAGCCTGTCCAGATCCCTCTGTAGAGCCTCCTGACCTTCAGGCATATCAACACCACCTCCCAACTTGGTGTCATCTGCGAACTTACTGAGGGTGCACTCAATCCTCTCCTTCAGATCATTGACAAAGATATTAAAGAGGACGGGCCCCACTACTGGGCCCTGAGGAACACCATTGGTGACGGGCCGCCAGCTGCCCTTGACTCCATTCACCACTACTCTCTGGGCCCGGCCATCCAGCCAGTTTTTTATCCAGCAAAGAGTACTATCCAGGCCACAGGCAGCCAGTTTCTGCGGAAGAATGTGATGAGAAACGGTGTCAAAGGCCTTACTAAAGTTCAGGTAAGCAACATCCACAGATCTTCCTTCATCCACTAAACAGGTCACCTTGATGTAGAAGGAGATCAGGTTGGTCAAACAGGACCTGCCCTTCATAAATCCATGCTGACTGGGCCTGATCACCTGGTTGTCCTGTACATGCCACATGATGATACTCAGGATGATCTGCTCCATGACTTTTCCTTGGCACTGAGGTCACACTGACAGGCCTGTAGTTCCCTGGGTCTCCTTCTGGCCTTTCTTGTAGATCAGCGTCACATTTCCCAATCTCCAGTCAAATGGAACTTCCCTTGTCAGCCAGGACTGTTGGTAAATGATGCAAAGTGGCTTAGCATTCACTTCCACCAGCTCCCTCTCAATGTTTGTGAGGAATCACAATCAGTTTGTGATGTCACATATCACTTGTAATTTCACAAACCACCTGTGACATAAAAAATCAATTGTGATGTCACAAACCACTTTTGATGTCACAAACCACATGTGAGATCACACAACACCTGTGACATCACAAAACAACTGTGATCTCACAAAACACCTGGGATGTCACAAACCACCTGTGATGTCACAAAACACCTGTGATGTCACAAAACACCTGTGACTGATATACAGCTGTACATATATATATATTTTTATATTTCCATAGCCTTTTCTGAAGACCATGGCTTATTGCATGAAACATATCGAGTAATCAATCAATATTTATAACGCTGTTTTCATGCATATCACGTCTTAAAGGACTGTAGAATAAAACAGATAAAAATATCAGTGATAGATAAAACAGAACTAACTGTATTAAACAATGTTTCCAGTAGACTGAAGCCCATATAAATTATGAAAACAATATTTGATCAAACAGAGAGAGATCTTAAACTTTAATTTAAATGCATGAGCAGATGTGGCTGACCTAGAGTCATGGGAAACAACAACAACCAAAAAAACCAGTCTCCAAAAAGTGGAGTATAAGAGCAGAAACTTTGGCCATTTTCAGTGAGCTTGACTGAATTAGCTCGATTTGAAACCAGAGCCAAGGGAAGTCAATCAAAATATTTCTATGAAGAATAGTGAGATTTGGACTGGACACTAAATGAAGAGGTGGGCTGTTAGGAGAAATTATATACAATCTTGTCCAGAATATATATAAAAGGCCTTGTAAAAATTATTCATTATTTCCAGATACTATAGATTTAATGTCTGTATTCCTTACGATCATGTATTTATTTCTGAAGATGCTCTGTACCATATTACCTATGCTATAACTCCTGAGAGGAGAGGTAGAAGGAGTGACAGAATGCAGTGAGACATAAAATGCAATGCACCTTTCACGGGTAGGGTACTCTTATTTCAGAAAATAAAGGTAGACATGCAAGAATGAATTGAAATGTGGCTGAAACAATGGGGAAATCTGAGGTCCTAGTTTCTGAATTTTTTCCTTGATTTTTCGCAATGTTTTTAACCAGGAAATGTCTAAATTAGAAAACACGAACAGCACTTAGAGAGGAATAGCTGCCTTCCAGACAAGTGCTCTAGTCAGATAGTTTGACCCTCTTTCTCCCTGGCCTCCTTTTGTCTCTCTCTACTTACATGCATATTTTGCGCTGCTTTGTGTGCAGCATCAAGCACCAAACACAAGAAAACCTGACTGCCTTTTAGCTATCAACTCCTTGTTTGAACAGAGTTTGAATCCCTACAGCCCAAGTATTTCCCAAAAACAGGTCTCCTCCTCTCTTGCTGAGTCTTTTAGATGTATCTGCACTAATAAATGAAACAGGTCTGAGATGCAGACTTGACCATTTGGCCATAATTATCCTTACCAGTTAGCTGCTAACTTGTTCCCTGGCGCCTTTCGACCAAGATGAGATTTCTCAGGTTCAGGGCTAAGATGGTCCTGATGTGGTTTCCAAGAGCCAAAACAAATGAGATCACCTTTTCTTCTGCATTAAAAAAAAAAAAAAAAAGAGAGAGAGAAGAAAGGAAAAAAACCCAAAAAATAGGTTAGCCAAATAAATGCTTGTTGGGACATGTCACAGGTTATTCTGGGCAGGTGGCTATTCTGGGATATCTTAGTAGTAGAGGCATAGCAAAAATCCCTCCATTACCATGCAAAGTTTAATGGAAACAGGCCCTGCCTTCCCAAACCTGTTTCTTAGTTTCAGCCTTACAAAAATACTGAATCTTACAAAGTACCTCAGTCCACATTGAAACAGGATTTTACATATACCTAGCTTTCTGGGGTTTCTTGTGGGGAATTACAACCCAAGCATTTAATTTCTCTTATTTAACATGTAGGACAGCCTGGGACTTACTTGTACACTTTGAACCCCACTCCCTAAAGAGATGGGTGACAAAACTTCATGTTTTTTATTGCCAAGCTTTCTGAAATGTCCACTTCCCTTTTTAATTCTCAGGCAGTGTATGCTGCTAGCTAAGCCTGAGCACCAGTAGCTTTGCTTCATTTCTCATCTGCTGTCATTCCTCCTCTTCTAGGTTAATTCCTTCCACTTCTCATTTCACATGCTAGTAGAAGCAGAATATCATCAGGCAGACATCACTGAGTATTTGTTTTTATCTCTTCACTTTGGTTGGTTGCCGTTAACAGAATCCTCTCAGGGTAATTTGAGAAGTGTCCTTTTACATCACCTTTGTGCTATCATACTCTGGAAATGAACTGCAAGAGAGTAATAAATAAATTCAGACAAGTTTGGTTTTTCTTTTTTTTTTTCCCCCAACAGATTTTGTAACTGCTCGTTTGGCTTGGGGTAATGTGTACAAAACACCCCAAGAAATACTTACATAACAGAAAAAGAAGGACATATTCTAAAATCATCTGTTAAGGACAGGGAAAATGTGTAGCTGCCTTGGCCTACTTAGTGAGTGTTTATTTTTGCATGTGGGAGCTGAGAAATGATGGGAGCAGGAGGTTAGATATGACAGACCAACCCCTTTCCTGAGCTGACTACCCAGTAAGATCAGCCTGAGTTGCCAGTTTGGGAACAGAACAGCCTTGCTTGTTAAGGCTGAGCTACCGGCTGTGATTTGAGGTGTAAGTATTGGTACTTGGCAAAATTAAATCACACCTTTTTTCCTTGTACCAAGTCTTTTTGCTCTCCAGATCATTTTTCAAAGGAGATCTGTCATTTTCAGCACTTACCTGTCATCTTAATATTTGTGCCAACTGCCAGTTTTGTCTGTGAGGACTTCAAAGTTCCTTCAACATCCCACAGGCCGCCATGTAGGTCATTGATGATTCTTTGTTTGCAACAGTGGTTGCAAAAACTGCAGTCTCATTTACTAAATATTTAACCTTCTAAATATGTTCCAGTAATAGTTATAAGTGGAACTTTTCATTGATTTCAAAGCACTTCATGAATAAGCTCATCTGACATTCATTCCATTTCTTTAGACAGTTGCCAAAGGTCACCTAGAAGGACAATGGCAGAACTGGGGAAAAATACAATTCTCTTGAGGTGTCCATCTTCTAGGCATTCCCCAAGAAAGGAATAAATTAAGAAAATCTGAGACACCTTTAATCTGTATCTGAGAAATCACCTAGAGACAGGCAAAAAGAAGCTGTATTTTAGTAATGCCAGGGAAGAGTAAAGGCTCTAATTATAAATGATGCTTCTTTCAGAACCACAGAGCTCTGACTAAGGCCTGTTACCATACAGCCGTTGAAAATATTTCAGGTTTATGAGCTAGAGCTGAGACTACTTGCTGTTCAGAATAACATTTATTTTTCTGCTAAAATATTTTGCAGACGCGTAGGTAAAAATCTATGCAGAAACTTTATTTCTTCATACTTTGATGATACATAAAGGACATTAGAGATCTTTATGCCTTCAGTTAGATGCAGTCCAGAATGGCAATAGGTCCCTTAAGTATATAATATTAATACAAATTATGCAGTTCTTTCTGGAAAAGCATCCTGTGGACTATAGCCAGATAACTGAAAACTCGTCATATTAGATAGGCTAGAGTTCCAGCCAAAGGGCTTGCCACCTGGATGCTCCCTTTCTTCCTCATAATAATTATCTCCCCCAGGCTTGAATGTGGTGTTATCTCTGGTGTATAGCTAATCATCAGAAACAAAGTTCCTGAATTGAGGAAATGGGGTGGGACTAAGGGAGTGAAGAAGCCCATGAATAGTAAATGGGGACTCTGGACCATATGTTGTTCAAGGGAAGGACAGATAAATTGAGGTTTATGAAAGGTAATTTTAAGCTCCATCTCTAAATTGTGCTTGATGCTACATATTGTTAAAAGAAGACTTGCCCTCCTGCATGCAGTTAACATCCTTAATTTATTTTGGAGATTACACTCTTTCAGAATTTCGAAGCAACTCACGGTCAGCAGATGATGCATCAGTCTATTCTGTCCTCAAAACACTGAAGTCACTTCTCCATTTTCTCACACCATAATAAAATGCCTGAGCTGTAATTAGGACTTGGACTTGAGGAGCTCTGAAAAGACTGGGAAAAGAGATGCCATAATTTTTCACGTAATGCTGGGCATCATTTTACCACTCCAATTACACACATACTGGTGTATGTCAGTCTGTCTTCAGTGAAGCACAAGGAATCTTGGAACATATAAACGTATTAATATTAAAATACTCTAGTCCATTCCTGGTTTTCATTCCAAGTAATAGGGTTACCTACTCTACATTTTATTGACTGATGCATTTTTTCCATGCCTCCAAACCAATGAAGTAATACATCCCTTTCTCCATAACTGATATTTGGAGCAATGGTAGCCTCTCATCGCCTTCCTGTACAAATCCCTGTGTGTCCTGGGCACGTGTTGGGACTACTACAGACACACTGAATTCCAAAAAAAAAAATCTCAGGGATGCTCTCTATACACCCAGTATAGTACTTTATATTGCTCAGATATTTCCTCCGAAGGGCAGCCAGAATAACACAGGTTAAAAATGGCAGCTCCAAATTGTTCGATGAAGATGTTCCCTGGTGTTAAAGGAAACCAAGGTCAGTCTGAAGATTTCAAACCCACTCTGAGCCATCAGAAGGATGATAAAAAGACTTGTTAGAAAGAGAGAGGAATCCTATACTGACTTACTAGCACAATATATTAACGTGCAAGTTGCTTTACACAGTGAAAAACAGGAAAGATTTCTGCTCCGATTTCATTAGCTTACAAAACAAGTGGTAATATTTGCATCAGAAGACCTACCAGAAGTTAGTGTTTCTGAAATAGGAACCTTATGAATCATAGTCTAGTTAGTTAATTTCAAGTTTATAGGCATATATAAACTGTGCACATGTGTATATATGCACATATGTGAGTATGTGCTCTGCGATTAAGAGTTGAAAATTGCCGGTCAAACTCTATTTGCTAAATGAGAACTGACCAAATGCATGCAACGTTTCTGAGTGCCAAGCAAGACTAATTACAATACTCAGCTGGTCTGCAACAAATGAATGATCTTAACTGTTTGTTTTTCAGCTGCCAGATGGAATGAAACAGAAGAGTCTATGCCATGCATCTAAGGATGAGAAAAATCTCTAAAAATTCAGATTTATGTTTGATTGTTTCTGACAAGAACATTTTGTACCTCCATGTTTGTACCATCTATGTTTGTAATTCCAACTTTCAACTAAAGAAACAATTGTTCATTTTCCCAGCACTCTCCTAAGATAACGCTGCATTATACCCATTTTTCAAAAGTACACACTGGACCAGAGATTTTAACTGATTGAATTCTAGGTCATGCTACCTTGTATTTAACTTGTGGTATCTAAGAGTCTCTGCGATTTTTCTTAGCTCCACAAACAGCCCGGTTGATTTTCATTTATACCAGAAAGGGCAATATGGTGTGAATAAGGTACTGACAGCTCAGTGCGAGCTTAAGGCTGAATAAGGTACTGATGGCTCACGGTTTGGGGAAGGCTTGCAGTGCTACCTACTGTGCTTTGATCAGAAAAAAAACAGGACACAAAAGAGTTTACAGAAGACTGTTTTGAAATTAGTGTTCTTAAGTTTGGAACAGAGCACGGGGTTTAAGTAAGCCCAGCTGGCAGCTCTGCTGAAGTGCCTTTTATGTCTGACTGGCACCAGGGAGCCAGATCGTGATCCCCCAACACAGCTGGACACCAGTTCTCTTTCCACGGGGGTGATGGCACCACATGAGGACTGAAGTGCAAATGAAGTTAGTGCAGTCTGACCCTTTTGTTTGTGTAATTACGGTGATCAGAGGGGAACAATACATTTGAAGTTGCAACTGCTGCTCCAGCCCCATCCAGCTGATAGTTTGACACATCCATGAAAACAGCATGTGTCATGACATTTGAAGACTAATAAGCAATCCCAGGAAACTCTTCAGAACAAGCTGTGTATGTCTGTGTGTATCCACTTTTAATTTGCATTTAAATATTTCTGCTTGTTATTTACTGACGATTCAAACCCCTTTCCCCCCCCTTTCCAAGTACCAGCAGGAACTTGTTATGTAAGAGAAGTAAAAAAACCAGTTTTTCACTGCTGGAGGCTGAGATATATACAAAATTCTTCTATTTATCTCCTTATTGCTAGATAAGGACATCTGTAGAAATTACACAACCCACAAACATGAAGGATTTAATCCACCAAGGATTTTACTGTGGTAGAGAA
This sequence comes from Bucorvus abyssinicus, assembly GCA_009769605.1. Taxonomy (NCBI): domain Eukaryota; kingdom Metazoa; phylum Chordata; class Aves; order Bucerotiformes; family Bucorvidae; genus Bucorvus; species Bucorvus abyssinicus. The sequence continues at coordinate 40,513,664 of CM020025.1, forward strand.
GTACAAGCCCAATGAGAATGAATGAAAGAATAAATGAATAATAATTATTCTGATATAGGTAGAGCCAGAGACTATCCTAATATCTTTGCATAATAGGACCAAATATCTCTGAGCTATTCAGACAGAGAAATAAAACCCATGATGTTGAGGATCCCTGGGTAGATGTGGGGGTCTCTAAGTTTCGAGTGTTTCAAGTACAGATTTAAGGGCAAAGGTTAGTTTGCTTTATACTTAAAGTGTGCAGAAAGGTTGAAAGATCTGTCAAAGGAATTCCCATATGTATTTTACATTTTTTCTATGACATCCAGTGTTAATATTATGTCTCCAGATGACTGATTTCATTTCTGCTAGTGAAATCTAAACTTTTCTTCCATCGAAAGTGGATAGGGGTATACACATTTACCAAATATAGAGTACCTGAAAGGCTGTCTCAAAACCACCCCAAAATGAACAATTTTCTGAGGATTTTCTTCTCCTTTCACTTGTGAATAAATGGTTTATAATGTATAACTTCAGCAATATTTTGAGAGGACTGACCTATCAGCCTCACCTCTGTGCCTGGGCAGATCATGGAACAGATCCTCCTAGAAGCTCTGCTAAGGCACATGGGGGACAGGGAGGTGATTTGAGACAGCCAGCAGGGCTTCACTAAGGGCAAGTTCTGCCTGACCAACCTAGTGGCCTTCTATGATGGGGTGACTGCATTGGTGGACAGGGGAAGAGTTATGGGTGTCATCTATCTGGACTTCTGTAAAGCCTGTGACACAGTCCCTCACAACATCCTTCTCTCTAATTTGGAGATATATGGATTTGATGGGGGGAAAACAAATTGGTTGGATGGTCTCATCCAGAGAGTGGTGGTCAATGGTGTAATGTCCAGATGAGTGACAAGCAGTGTCCCTCAGTGATCCATACCGGAACAAGCTATCAATGACACAGACAGCAGGATTGAGTGCACCCTCAACAAGCTTGCAGATGACACCATGCTGAGTGGTGTAGTTGACACGCCTGAGAGATGGGATGATATCCAGAGGGACCTGGACAATCTGAAGAAGAGAGCCCTTGCCAAACTCATGAGGTTCAACAGAGCCAAATGCAAGGTCCTGCACTTGGGTTGGGGCAATCCTTGGTCTCAATACTGGCTGGGGGATGATGTGATTAAAAGCAGCCCTGTGGAGAAGCACTTGGGCGTACTGGTGGGCAAAAGGCTGGACACGAGCCTACAGTGTGTGCTCACAGCCCATAAAGCCCACTGTATCCTGGGCTGCATCAAAAGAAGCATGGCTAGCAGGTCAAGGGAGGTGATCCTGCTGCCTTACTGTGCTCAGATGAGACCTCACCTGGAGTACTGTGTCCAGCTCTGGAGTCCTCAGCACAAGAAGGATATGACCCTGATGGAGAGTGTCCAGAGGAAGGCCACAAAAATGATCCAAGGGATGAAACATTTCTCCTATGAAGAAAGGCTGAGGGAGTTGGAGTTGTTTACCCTGAAGAAGAGAAAGCTCTGAGAAGACCTTATTGTGGCCTTTCAGTGCTTAAAGGGAGCTTATAAGAAAGGTGGGGACAATCTTTTTAGTGGGGTCTGTTGCAACAGTACAAGGAGTAATGATTTTAAACTAAAAGATGGGAGATTTAGGCTACATATAAGGAAGAATTTTTTTTTTTACGGTGAGGGTGGTGAAACACTGGAACACGTTGCTCAGGGAAGTGTTAGATGCTCTATCCCTGGAAACATGCAAGGTCAGGTTGGACAGGGCTCTGAACAACTGGATCTAGTTAAAGACGTCCCTGTTAATTGCAGGGGGGATCAGCCTAGATGACCTTTGAGGGTCCCTTCCAACTCAAAACATTCTATGATTCTATTCTATGATTCTGTGATTTTATTTCCTATAGCTATGAACTCTGAGCATCCTACACCTAGATTTTTTCTCTTGTTTCTCCCTACCCCCATCCCGTGTGTTAAGACCACAAGGTGGTTTATGCCTGCTTGACTGAAATTTGTTTCCTTGTGCCATCTGGTGGATATTATCTGTAAATGCACAATAGTTTGCATTTCATCCACTGTTGCATTGTCAGGAATTTTTTTGCAAGAGAGTAATGGCTCTGGAAGATGTTTAGCTAATGTAAACACTTATGTATGCCTCACTTTAATAGCATGCTACATTTTTATTTCCTGAAAGAATAGAGGAACACAAAAGTTAATTTTTCACCTTGAAAAACCAATTTTAAAGCAGGATGAATAATTGTTCTGTAGTTTGCAGACAATTCTGTGTTTTGAGAGCTGTTACTTTTACTTCACAGGTTTTTTCTGTAATACTGCTCCAGTGAAACAGCCTTATAATCAAAAAAAGCTGATGATTTCAGGAAAACTTTGCAAAACTCATCAAAACGGTAGAGTTGCTCCTTTGGTAAAAGCAAAACTTACTTTTCTTATTTGTTTCTGAAAATTCTATGTAGTAAAATGTCAGACAACTAAGTAAATGAACATTTTATGAAAAAGTATTTTTAAAGTATCTCACTGAAATATTTAAAGTCACTAATATTGATATGGAAATAATTATTCTTCAGGCTACGATTATTTTTTTCATTTACTGCAGTATTTATGTTTATATATGGGTAATATTACTTGCTCCACTTAAACTAATTGCATTTATTTGTTCATCTCTAGTGTTCCTGTCAAAACTACAATTCAATTGTTTTTATTGACAGTGGTTGTTTTTGCTGGTCATAAAATCCATGAAATTTATTTTCTAATGAGAAGGGAAAGGGTCAAAATGACTTGCGTACACTACAGGAAAATAACCCTTCAGGATTTTAATTTCTCTGGGGAATTTTCCCCTTTTTGGTCACTTGGGTGACAATCCCAAGTGAAATTGATACAGAAATGCAAATTTGCCCTGTAAGTAAAGTGATACCAAATGAATTTACATTATGGTACTTCCAAGTTTAAAACTAAGAGAGATGAGAGAACTTAGAATGCAATTCTCAGTGAATTTCCTTATTTTCCAATAAAGTTTATAGTTTTCAAGTATAGTTAGATGAAAACATCTCTGTTCAGAATATAAGCCTGCTATGGATCTGAGCCTCTTCTACATGTGTTGTGGTTTAGGAATTGGTGTGGTTTTGGGGGTGGGGAAGGAGGCTGCCGCCTTTGGTGCTGTTTCAGTAGGGGGGAATGGGGCTGCTAGAGCTGTTCCTGTAAGGAGCTACGCGAAAAGATCTCCCTCCAGTTCCAGTTCAGGCCCACCTCTGGCCAAGGCTGAGCCAGTCAACACCTCTGCAAATAAACCTGTTTAAGAGGGGAAACACCTTTGGGAACACCTTTTGGTTTTGGGGAGTGCTGTTTTGGTTTGGAGGGGATGGGGCGGAAGGAGAAGCAACAATGAAGCCGTGCAGGTAACTGAGGAGGATGTTGGGGGAAGACATGCCAGTAGAGACATTTCCCCTCAGTCCATGGCAAGTTGGCAGTCTGATACTCCGCAACCCTCAGTGAGCACAGGTGGGAAGAGGGTCGGGCTGCAGAGAGGCAGAGACCTGTGCTGCAGAGAGGCGAACCATTACGCAGAGCGCCGGGAGTACGCTCCTGATGCAGATAGCAGAGAATCCTGAAAAATGCTGTAACTTTGAGGAGGGTTGGTGTCAGGTCAGTTAGGCACTGGGAGTGCGGATCCCAGTGGCAGACCCCCGCCTGAGCCAGAGACTTTCATGCTAGACTGTCTCCTGTGTGTGGGGGGGAAGCCATGCGGCTGCAAGGACCTGGGAGAAGTGTTTCCTATGAAGAGAAAGCAGCAGGAACAACCTGGAGAGAGCTAAGACTGACTGCACACCCCATCCTCTGCTCCCCCCACTCTGGTGCCAAGTGTTGGGGGGGAGGTAGTAAAGCTGGGACCCAGGAAAAAAAGGAGGTGTTGGGGGGAAGGTGTACTTCAGATCTTGTTGTTCTTTTTTCTGTCCAACTTTAATTAGTGATTTAGTTGTGGTTTCGTTGTTTTTAATTAAATTGATTTTCTTTCCCCTAGTTGAGTCTGTCTTTTGCCCTTGACCATAAAGCTGTGAGTGAGCCCTCCCTTGTCCCTTGCCTTGACCCTTAAGTACTTGTATTTTCTTCTGGAGAGAAATAGAAAGACTGTGTAGCTTTAGTCATCAGCCGGGTCTTACCCACGGCGACATGTCATGAGTCTACTGTGAGAAAAAGTTGCATTTAGTTAGGATTTAACTTTGGATTTGAAAGCTTAGGTAACTGTTACAATGGAAGTCTCTCATGTGTGTACATTCATGTCTGCTTAACAATTAACCAAGAATTACTTTACCAACTGTGTCTAATTTAGCATTTGTGCTTAATTTCTAGGATTAAATTAAAAACAGATGGCCCCTGAGTGGTAAAATGATCATAAATTAGTCTTATATTGAAATTAACATGGCAAAATATTAAAATGAAACTGAAGTACATTTTTTGCTGTGCCTTGCTTTTTATAAAAGTTAGCATGATGGCGCGTGTAATTGAGCAATCTTGCGCTACAGATCTGGAGCCCTAAAATGCCATCTGTCCAGAGAGTCACCTCCTACAACGTGGGGTACTTTTCCACAGAATTACACAGAAGGATTTTCTGTTCTTAATTGTATGGTCCATTAAATAAGACAGGATGAATATTCAGATTTAGAGGTCTGCTCAAGCTCACAAGACAGTTTAGCGGCATAAGCCCTATGAATTTGATGAGATTTAGGCACTCTTTGTCTTTCTGCACCCTATATGCTCTTGCATAGCCATGTGGCTGCAAGGACCTGGGAGAAGTGTTTCCTCAGCTCCACATATAGTCAGCAAAGAGCTGCTTATCTCAGCATGCAAAAGCAATTAGACCACAAGAGTTTAATTTAAGGGAAAATTGTTTTTGTTGTCATTCTTTTTCTAGGAAGTCTCTTCAACGGGAAGGTAACTCTCTCAGACTTTCTTCCTAAGATTTTTGTATGAGATAGAGAGATCTCCTTACTCTACCTGTAATTCTTTTGAACAAGAGTTGGGACTTACATAGACAAAAGGAAGAGTTGTTTATATGAACAAATGGGACTCATGTAAATATGGAGGTATGGACACAACATAGACAGAAAACCTTCTGCTTGTTTAAAACACATTAAAGGCTTAAACCAGCCTAAATGACACATTAATTAATTAATTAATGTGTAAGATGGGTAGGAGAGAGGGCTTAACGGATTAGGTTAGCAGTATGAAACTTCTGTCATTTGGTAACAGGTGGGCAGCCCATTGATATTTTTTTTTTCTGAGGGCTGAGAAGTACCTTCTGTCTCCTTCATCTCAACTGCCTTTCTTCTCCTCCCTGATACGGTAACCACCAAACGGTTCTTCAGGAAAGGTGTGCCTGCAAGCACAAAACAAAGGATGCACACAAATGAAAATGCAATTGGAGCTGATCTATGGTTGTCCCCAAGGATTTTGCTCAAAGGACTCCTGCTGACTGTGAGGGTAATAAAATAATATTAGGCTCCTGGAATCATGTCAGAATTAACCCTCTGAACTCAATTTCTGTTTGTCCTCCTGCCTGACCCACATAATAAAAATGTTTTCCTGACAAAATTTTTTCTCTTTATGTTTGAAAATCAAATGGCAGTGATGAGCATTACACTGTTATATCAGCTGTGTGGCAAGAAAAAGCCTATGCCACAGCACACAAAACCAAGAGACACCAGTGCATGTTTACCCTTGATTACCCCAGATTCCTACATCAGTCTACACATACCCCTCCTGTTCTCATGCAAGCGAGCTCTGAGCCACTTTGCTCAGCTGTGTTTCTATTTGATCTCCCTCACCAGGCTCCTTCACCACAGATGGAGTGGTGCTACTTACCTGGGCTCTGCTTTGCAGAAGGATGCAGAAGGATGCAGAAGGGTGATTTCCTCCTCCCCTTTCTCTGCCAAGCAAAATGTCAGAGAAAGTGGTGCAGAGCACACTTGTTTCTTGTGTAGGCTCTTGGGAGACTGAGTGAGGGAGAAGTTCAGGGTAGTATCCCACGTCCTAGGCCAGGGGGTTATGGGAGGAGTGGGCACCAATGCCCCTCTCACTTGGCTGCAGCCTCCCTCTGACATCCTACAAGGCAAAGGCTTGTCCATCTACTAAAATGAGTCAGTCTCAGGAGTAGGAAGCTTGCAGTGGAGAGAGTAAGGAAAAAGTGTCCTGCCCCAAGTCATGGTTCATAGACACCTCAACAACTTCTCATCTTATAGTGTCATCTTGTTCAATCATGTCATGATTCTTCTTTGGTATCAGCACTGTGAACTTATAGTCTCTAGTATGGTGAGGTGTTTACAGCAAACAGGAGCACCTGAATATGCATCTTGCATTTGTTTGTGAAAACAGCTGAGGCATTTTTTTTCCTTTATATTCACAGATCTTCTATATTTCAGTAAAAACAGGAAAAAGGGCAAAATTGCACAGCTTCCACCATCCACAGAAGTCTTCTTTCGTTGCACTGATTTCTGCATTTGCCTTTTCTACCACTGCAAATCTAGGAATTTTGGTAATAGAACAGAATTCAAAAGACCATTTTTGCTGGCACACACACCAGCACACAGGGGCCTCAGTGGCACCTGGTCTTATCTTCTCTATGTTGTCTTTAGACATCTTTGTCCCCACTTCCCTTTACATCTGGCTGTGTATAATTTGAAAGTAGAGGTCCCAGCACTAACATAAGCGTATCACAGCCTGCTGTGTTGGCTTTGCTCAGCATGTCCCATACACTAGATCAGAGGAAAGGGAAACTGATCCTGGACCTAACTCCATCAAGAGGAAGCTCGAATTTACAGAAAAACAAAGGAAATAATATAAGTACTACAAGTAATATAAGAAAGTGGGAACTCTACAAAACATCTACAAATACTGATTTCTCTCCAAAAGCAGCAATCAATAGATTTACCTGTCCTGTAAGTAATATTTTTAAAGTAGAGCATGGATTACACCTGGGGTTTGAGCACACTTTGTATTCCTGTGATATATCTGAACTCCCTTTCATATTTAACAAAACAGGATGCAGCACTGCATAAAGGACTCCACATTATCATGTATATACTATATCTATAGCTAAAGCTTATTTTTGAAAATTTAGGTTTTGAACATCTTTTAGTAGTCTTAAGCCTTTGGTGTACTTGAACTATATCTTATTAAGCCTCAAGGGATCTTTAAGCTGCTGTGATGAAGAGGAATCACACTAGTTAAAAAAAACCCAATCAACCAACCAACCGAAAAACCCTATGATCTAACTGAAAATACCTTCCTAAATTAGGGATAAACCCATAGAAGTAGATTAAAAAAAACTTTTTTATTTTTTTTTTTCCCCAGGACAGGAGGTGTTAGTTTTTTGTGGTTGTTCTTGTGCATATCTGGTCTGCCTACATTCACCATATCATATGTTATGGTCCAAAGATCACAAGTTTGAGGCAGGTGTATCTCTTGAGCTTGCTCAAAAGCTCCTTTGAGATGTGCTGTGGTGTCAGAGGTGAGCTCTCATAAGAGGATACGCCACTGAAATATTGGCAGGACCTAATTCCTCCAGCTAGATTGGAAACAGCAAAAGAAAAGTCATTATCTCCTTGATAAATCAAGAATCATAGAATAAAAAGAAAGAGAGAAAAAAATCATAGTGTTTTTCAGATTACATAAGCCCTTCACTTAGAGGAGAAATTCCAGGATCTTCAAGAAAGGTGCAGCAAGAGTGAAATATCATGTGCTTTGTAAGCACCCTTAAGTAGACATTGCTGGACAACAGAAATTCTGACTTCTGAAAGCTTTCAAGGACTAGATGGAATTATTTTAGAGGCATCAGAATGACATTTTAAAGCTACTAAAAATAAATGCAAAACATTTAGGAAATAGGAAAAAAAAAATCCGAACATTCAAAACCTCCAGGAGAAGGACCAACAAAGTGGGTTGCTTACCTAGAGTGAGTGGTAGCATTGAATACATTCTTAAGACACACTGCGAAATATTTAGCGCCTTTTAAACAAGTGAGACAATGTGGTTGCACAGGCCAAAAAAAAGACTGCCATGTTTGTATATTGTGCCTTGAAAATTATGCAATTTTCCAATACAATGACTGTTTTTATTTAGTTCTGTTAAGATACAATTGCTTGTAATAATTTCATAATTACAAGCAATTATGAAAATCAAGTCTTATTTGATACACTATCACTGACTCTGTACAGTCTGCCAAAGGACAGATAACAGGCAGCTTTCAACATAACAGTACTTTAGTCCTGTAGGAAATTTTTTGCACCATCTGATTTTAGGCAACTTATTGAGGTACTGAGACACATATTCTAGTCCACTGGGGACATAGTCCCCAAATTCTAGCACCTAGCCTGAGAGAGACTGAGCCAGCTGCTTTGCTCAAGCAGGAAGTAACAAGACGGAGTGAAAGAGCTGAGCCCTGCAGTAGAGCACTGTCAGAACCAAAGGACCTGCTGCCACCATACAGCAAGAGTGCCTGCTTCTCAGGTCCCCCTTCCCAGGAAAAGCATGAGAAGCTACATGAAGAGGCACACAGTCACACGTGTGTTCCTGTCAGTTGGCCATGCTTTGAGTGGGTTGGGAAGAGTGGGGATGTTACGTTTTTCAGAGGCTTTGGCTGGAAGCTCTTGCTCATCAAAGAGAAGCCAGGACAGAATAATGAAGAACCTGATAAAATTCTCAGTTCCAAGCAGTCTCCGACTACACATCTTTCACAAAGTACTTTTGCTTTCCCATGTGCCTCAGTTAATTTAAAAAGGCAAATAATCTAAAGGATGCAGTCCCAAACCTCTTCAAAGCAGCTATTTCCAGGAGAAAGAAACCAGGCCATGGGTCTTCTGCATGACTGAAGAACTGTGCTGTGGGCTGTCAGCATCCTTCTAGCAGCAGAAATGTTTTATTTACTTCTGAACAACTTCATCACCACTGCAGGAGAGGTGATGCCTACCTCTGGCCCTGCCCAGTCTGCCCACATATCTGCAACATACTTTTTGGCATTTCTCAGCTGCCCGCAGAATAAAAGTGACAGATTTGAACTCCATCTGTGAGAGGTAGACCCAGACCTTGAGCCTTAGGCTATTGGTATAGCTGCAAGATGCCAGAGAAAATCCTGCTCAGCTCTCTCAGGAAATGGGGTGTGTGACTTCAGTTGGAGTTGGGTTCAAGTCTGCAGCAGTAACCCTGGCTCAGGCGCCTGTGTTCTGGAGAAACAGAGAATTTCAAACACCTGTGCTTGTTGCTTAGCTCTACACCCCTTCTCAGCACACAGTTCTAGCTTGAACAGCCTAGAGTGTGGCTTATGAGGCCATCCATGCATTTTATATAAAGTACATGCCTATATATAGCTATATATATATGCAATTTTTATGCATACACACAAGTCAGTACCCAATCTCCGTCCCCTTAACCTCTCTCTAAAATATAGATCTGAATAAAGCCAGCCCCTCTCCCATCCTTCTGGGCTCTTCCTGATTACCACTTCTAAATCTGACAGCAAAACAGACGGTGGAGAAATTGCATCCCTCTAAGTTTCCTTGAAACAGGACATTGGTATATTTAACAAGCTAAGGGAGAAGCTACCAGCCCAGCTGTCCATAGAGTATCGGCTAAAGAGAACACTGATGGAAGTCTCAAACAGTAAGAAAGTATTCTATTAGACGTAGAGAAGTCAAGAAGACACTGGGACATAGGTGCTGCTAATTCCTTTGCTAACAGAGCAGCTCGTTCGAGGTTTCTCTGCAGAGGTGCATGGTAAGCCCAGGTCACTCTGCAGGAAGCCCTTTGGCCTGCTTGGGTATTGGATCACATGTGAGAGCTCAACTTCACCCTAATTAATAGATCTTGCACTGGAGAACTTATTGCCAGGGTACTATTGATGGTTCCAGATGTAAAAACATAGTTGTATTCACTCTTCAGCAGGAAAAAGAATTAGTGTTGTCTTTATCTACAACATAATTGACACGGAAGAATTGAATGTTTGAAAGCCTGAATCATGCAAGGACAGTCTTAATGAAAACGCTGAGTATCAATATTTTACACTTGAAATGTGTGAACAGTAAATGATTTTTAATTCATGAATCTTCATAAATATTGGATTATTCTAAATGTGTTTATCATGCAGTGTATCTATCGTTTGTGCACAGCTTAAAGGTGAAGTGCTTCTCAAGATCCTCCTCATTTACCAAAATTAGACTTTGGTTTTGTTCTGACATCTCTGACTCATACATCCTTCTTTATCCTGCAGTTCTTCACCAAAAAATCCTTGTCAAACCTCAATAATTCACACAACACAGAGAGCAACCATTGCAGAATAATGAATTTTGCAAACTCATGAACAATCATAAAAAGCAGCAAGTATCACACGTTGTTAGATGTACAAATATGCAGACAAGGGCTTTTTCATTTTCATTTTTCCTGGCAAAAATATGTGATTTATTTAGCAAATTCAGTATTTTCTGTGATTTGCCAGGAAAGTTAATATGTATTTTCTTCAGATTCTTTCATGGGAATGCCCAAATAACAGATCTTTGCTAAAAAGCAGAGATAGGTTGTATTTTTTCCACAAATCATGCAAAAAAGCCTTTACCTGCTGTTTTGAAATAAAAGGTTTTTGATTGTGAAGCACAAGACTTAAGTGCTTTTCTATCTGAAAATAAGACTTATTTTGACACGTAAAAATATCAGAACTTCATCCAAATAGCAGATGTCTACATTTGCTAAAAAGTCTTGGGTATGTTTCCTTCAACCTCTGGCTATCAGAAAATTTATGAAAGAGCGGCTGTGTCAGGGCTCTTTTAACTCCCATTAAGTCTGTGGAAAGAAATAGACAATTCTGGGACATAATCACAGGTCCGATTAATCACTTTTTTTCCCCTTTCTGTTTCTTTCCATTGACTCTAAAGGTTGGTTAGTGTAAATGTGATAGGCTCTGGTAAAAATATCTGCATTGGAGGCAGCAAAAAATACATAAAATTAACAATTCTGGATCCAGATCTTTCCCATCTCCTGCCTACCTCTGGATCATATTGTCTGAGTGGTGTGTATCATCTGAACACAAGTACTTTTTCACTGTGAGAGTGGTCAAACAGTGGCACGGGTTGACCAAAGAAGTAGTGGAGAATACATCCTTGGAGATATTCAAAACCTGTCTAGACTCAGTGCTGGGCAACCTGCTTTAGCTGACCTTGCTTAAGCAGGGAGGTGAGACTAGGTGACCTCGAGGTTGCTTTCAACTTCAACTATTTTGTGGTTCTGGGATCCTTTTCCAAGAGTACCCATATGGAAAAGAGATTTTGGACGCAACAAGTTAGAAGTGCACCATGATACATTATTGACCTGGGCTGGTGGTTGAGAAGCCTTCATGCTGGGGAAGCAAGCAGTGAGTACTGCTGTGTCACAGAGGGAGGCTGAGACTTGAGTGAAAAGAGAGGAAGTTTTTGTCTGGAGCATGAATGGGGCAAGCAGGAGTCATGTTGTGTGTTGCAGGGATTTGGGAAGGGAGAAATTGTGCTGTGTTTCTTGTGCTTGTTACTCATGGAAGAGCAGTGCACTGTGAGCACTCTGGAATAAGAGAGCTAGAGGAGTACAGTTGGTAACAAGCTTTCATGTGGATTTGGAAGTCTTTTGGGACCATCAGCAAAGCAAATTGTTCCTGCCTCTAAGCCCCTGGGAGAACATAGGATCTATGCTATCTATACCTGTGTGACGATCTACCCTGTGAGCTCAGACTGTGTATTTAAGTTGAATTGTATAATGATATCTTTGTATGATTGAAGGGGAAGGGGAGAAGTACGAACTTCTAAAAATAGGCACTCTCCAGATGGAGAGAAGGACAGGGCAGGAGCTGCAGCTGGCCAAGCACATGTCACTGCACCTGAGGCTCTCTCCAAAATCCTGTTTTCATCATTTTCTCCTCCTTGAAAATCCCTTGAAGAGGAGCCCACAGGATGAGGCCATCCCAGAAAGGAGACATGGGTCTGTGAAGAGGCATTGCTTGACATGCGTGAATGGACCAGCAGCTGCATTCATGAAATTTAGGCAAGGACTGCCTGAATCAGACAGCTGGACTCTGTAACATGAATAGCAAGCCAGCCCAGCTGGCTTCACAGGGGTTTTTATTCAATGAGTCATGGAACAAGCTGGGTCACAGGAGTGGGATCAGAACTGCTATACTACTTTCTCCTATCAAATCTGTATTTATATACAGAATTGTTCTTGCCATGCTTGCTTTCACTTTCTTCTGTTATCTATCATACTGCAAATTTTAGGGGGTAGAGGAAGGATATGTTGTTGCTTTCATGTACCAATTCACTGAGTAGAAATGAATCAGATGAGAACTGTGTGAGATGCCTTATAAATAGAGATGAGTAAAGTCTGAAATAGCTCATCTGACAAAGTACGCACAGATACCTTCAAAATACTCAGGGGCAAATGAATAATGCAATCTGCTTCACATCTTAAAAATGGTGAGTTGGGTGTGTGCTCTCTAATGCTTGCAATAAACCATCCTGTAGGGACATCAATGGAAAAAAAGAGATCAGGAAAATGGAGGTGAGCTTGTATTTGAGAAAGCCGCTCTAACTTCTGAGCAAGGCATTCAATACTTATACATAAATGCTACACTGCTGAAGACTTTCACCCAGACTGAGAGAGAAGCGTTGCCAAGTTGCTGTCTGGTGTTAAACGGGTTGCACACAATAGATGTAAGAAACAGGTAAGTCAATAGAGTGCTTGTGGGTTGCACGGAATTTTGCTTTAAATGTCATCTTTGCTAATCAAAATGCAAATATAAAGCTAATTCAATTACATGAGCACTCAATAAACCTTAGTGAGAGCAAAACAAATTGTTGGCTTCTTCTTCTAGTACATTATAGTCACATCTGATTCCTTCACTAACGTTCTTTAAGTTATCACTTGCTTCTATCATTTGAAAAGGTCACAATTCCTATGCCAAATAGTTCTGTACTGTTCCAAGACTAGTTTCAAACCAGGTGAATAGCTTAGTGACCTCTGGGAGATGTTTTCTTTCTAATACGTGGCTTGTTAGAACTTTTTCTAAGTGAGGTACAATTAAATAAATAACAAAATCAGCAACCCCTTGAGAAACAGTTGTTCATTGCACCTAACTTTAGCCACCTTAGTCATCAAGGCTCTCTGAGTAGTTGATGGAGCTCTCTTAGATAGCTCCTGAAGGTGATTCATCTCATCCTGAAATGACCAAGAGAGAGGTGAAATTAATTGTCTTTGGAGGTACTCATCTCTCCATCAGCTAAAGTGAAAGCTGACATAACTGCCTTAGGATATCTTGGATGATTAGCTTTAAGATCTCTAGTCACTTTTAGCTGTCCATCTGCTCAATGGCATACAATGATTTGTATTGCACAACAGCTTTTAGAGATCCTGTTTTTCTACCCTTACTTCATAAGTAAGAAATGCTTTAATTTATGGGCAGACCATATATGCATACATACATATATATATATCAATGTTCATATTTACATTTATATGTATATTTAATGGATAGGTCAGATAGTGTGCTTTATACTTCTTTGGGTGTTCTGCAATTCTTTACTTCCATTTTTTGAGACTGAATAATGATCTTCTTCAATCAGTTTCAATTATAGCAGCTGTCAATTATCCTTCTGTTAACCTGAAGATAAGATCATTCTGCTCTTAACTTTTAGAAATTTACAGGGAGAGTGTTCAGGATGAACATCTCCACAGCTCCTAATTCTTGAAGAGCACCTTGGTATTTCAGCTGAATTGAAAGACATTCCTCCACAATGAGTAACAGGTATAGGGAGAGAGAACTGAAGTATTTAATTACCAGAACTGACAGTTCACAGTGATATACCTTAAATTTTATTTGTCTAGTTCTTAATAAGTAATGTTGGCGTGCACAGAGAAAAAAGCTTAGTGATAATGGTCATGGCCAATAACTGAACAAGTTTGGGCTCCCTAATTCATGGCAAACTAAACAAAGGACTTATTACAGCAAATGTTAGCTGTGTAATAATTTTGTTAATGACACAGCATCACTTTCTTCACTTTGAGCATTCAGCCACTTCCTACTGACTTTGTCTATTAATGCTGCTGCCACCATGGAGTCATAATCTCTTTTTAAAAATTTATTCCTATTAGCAAAGGTTGTAATCTTGAACCAGGGACCCACATTTGTCCTGAAGCATAAGGGAAAATGCAACCCCTCACTGGTAAGTGAACACAAATGGGAACCTTTAAGACCTCTGTACAAATGCCATATTTGCATCTACTGAAGAGCAAGACACTCAGTCTGGAAGAAGCCAAAGAACACACCTGCACAAGCCTAATACACAGGAATGTTTCTTAGGGTATGGGAGACTGCATGTGTACATATACACAGGTATAGGGAGAGGTATGCTGAGAACAGGGAAGGTATAAAGTCAGGGAGAAGATATTAGTTGCCAAGGTGCTGGAGAAAAACACAGTAAGTTCATCTATGCCCGGTGTATGGAAGTTACTGCACTTGAATGCTACATTGTGGTGAAGGAGCTCTGGGCAAAGAGATTTATGAATGGATATTTATAGTTAAAAAAGAAACAGAAGCAAAAAATTTTACTGCATGTTGGGGGGGTTTGTAAAAAATGGATTGCTGTAAGTGTCTAGTTGTCAGTGCTGAGCTGTGTAAAACACACAGCAGGAGCCCTGAAGTGCAAGAAAAACTAGGAAAAATAAATGGCAGTAAGAGTAACTAATGTCAGTGCCCGGCAGAAATATTTAAATAGTAAAAATAATTACTGTTCTAAGTAGAAACATTCATCCTTCAAAAAACAGTGCATCAAATACCCAGACTGGACAGAAAATTGTAATTTTTAAATTCATTGCACTGAACAGCTTTCATTAAAGTACTCCCTAGAGCCAGAAAAAATCTCTAAATAATGTATACAAACAGTAAGAGATTTGGGGGGAAATGATTAATTTACCTGTGGAATCTTTTTTCAAGTCCTGTTTCAAGAACACGTAGGGTCTAGTACTGTGAAAATTACTTCCATGACATGATGCTTGGTCAAATTCAGCATGAAAAATTTCTTGGCAGTTGACTTCGCAGTGACAAAATTGTCATTCTGACATTACACTACAGAGCTGGTGTCTTGCTGCAGATGCATCTCCCCCTGTAATTAATATCTGTTATTCATATGTTGAGTTCTGCGGGAAATAAGTGTTTCCAATGTGAATTCTGACAGAACATTGTTGACCTCACCACAGAGCCCAGATTTTGTTTATGAGTGACAGAAGTTACATACAAGGGCCAGAATTTTTTCCACAACAGATTAAGTGAAAGCACAAATTAATTCACAAAATTAATACAATTTATTATGGTAATTTTGCTTTGTCTTCAGTTGACTGTAGGAGTTATTTTCAGTTTGGTGTTGGGAGGGTAATAGATCATACACCCACAATTTTGTTTCCTGAATTTTTTGTTTACTGATTTTGTAAAAATGAACTATTGGGTCAATCAAATATACTCTTAGGAAAGCTCCATTTCCCCTCATCACCCCAGCCATGATAAACATCATCCTTGGGCCTTAATCTTGTCCCATTAGGGACAGAGCTCTAAGAATATCCATTTATTTTCTTATTACATCTGAGTTTATTTTATATTTTCTCAGGAAGGCATATCTAAATGTTAGCAGTTGGGATTTACTTTGCACCCAAGTCTTTAGTAAGTTGTCGTTACTGTGAATAGTGGATGAAGTCCTGGTACTTTGTATTCTTTGCAATAATAGGATTAAAGGCAAGTTACAAAGTAATGTAACTTCATTCTACTTGAGGTGTGTACAGACAGTATTTTTCTCCTAGAATTCCAAAAATTCTATATAATATTCAATATTTTAGAGACTGTTTAAGACCGTAAGACCTTTTTCTTCTTTCCGTTAACACAACAGAAGGTTTTACACACACATGCACCACATGCACCCATGCACAGAAATTTCTAAATATGAGTCTATTTTCATATGAACATCTTATAAGCATGACAAACGCTTTGCTGAACTTTAAGCCACAGTCGAGTGGCTGTATTTTTGTTATGGCTCATTTCACAGCTCCTCCCAGAGAAGGACTGGGGACCTGATGGAGGGTTCAGTGGTTTGGCAAAAATTAACTGTTGCATAGAGGCAGCAGAAAGCCACACAAGTTCTGAGCGACCACGTCTTGGCAGCAAACAGACAGACAGGTTGCCCCATGCTCCAGATCACCAAGGAACCGACTGGGCAACAACTGCACTTCAAGCTCTTAAAATTCTCAGGAAAAAAAAAAAAAAGCCTTTTATCTACTGAGCTCTGGATCCACTCTGTCCCTTATAATGCATAAGATGAAAAAAAATCTTTTGTAAAGTTCATGAAGAAATATTTTATAACAAAATATGAGTTATTACTATAACAAATTCCTGAGCATAACTATTGTTTGTTACTCCCATTATTGGTATCTCACAAGTGATAGTTATATATCTATAAAGAATCAAATGGCTTTATAATAACTTATTACTAAAATATGAGAATGCAAGAGAAGTATTAATTGAGGAACTATGTAAGTTTTTAAATATTGAACCAACTTCTTTATTAAACCAAAGAAAACAGAATCACTTCTCTGAAGATTTTTAAAGAAATAACACCTTGTATTAGAATTTCTTTTATCATACACATAATTTTAAAAATACTGTAATACTTTAACAATCAACAAAAATTGTTTCATTTGAAATTCAACTTCTATTAAATTCTGATATAATTAGAGGGATACTCTAGAACACTTAGTAAATGTAAACAAAATATTGAGACTTAAAAAACCCCATTCTCTGTGAGTATAAACATGGAATTTCTCCATATGCTACACATTTATTCATATCATATCATATCATATCATATCATATCATATCATATCATATCATATCATATCATATCATATCATATCAATCATATCATCATGTCATATCAATCATATCATATCATATCATCATATCACATCATATCATATCATATCATATCATATCATATCATATCATATCATCATATCATATAATATCATCTATCATCTATCATCTATCATCTATCATCTATCATATCATATCATATATCATATATCATATATCATATATCATATATCATATATCATATATCATATATCATATATCATATATCATATATCATATATCATATATCATATATCGTATCATATATCATCTCATCTCATCTCATCTCATATATCGTATCATATCATATATCATACCATACCATACCATACCATATCATATATTTTTTATTTGTAGATGATTTTAAGATCATCTTAACTGATACTAAGCAGACAAAAAGTTGTTCAGTATCCCAACATGTCTATAAGTGAATAGAATGTGGTCTTTGCTCCAGGACATCATGCAGAGTGTCATTAATCAGTGAGTCCTGAGCAGCTCAGTCTTGCCATGGTCTGTTTATCAGGACTTACTTCACAAATCTTATCTATCTACTTTTAATCAAAATATTGTAGTAGCCATTTTATTACTCCACTATTCTAAAACTTGGTTTAAAACCTTTATTTGTCAATTTCCACACGGATGAAATATTGACAATGCAAGGGGAAGAACAAGTTTTTTTGCAAAACCGACAAAATCTGTGGCTTTTCAACATGTGTGGTCACATTTTGCATATTCTTTTACTTGTTCCAATAATCATACGGGGTTTGTAGGAGCTTTGTTTGTTTGTTTGCTTGCTTGTTTCCTGACACATTGTTTCTTCATTCTAAAGCAGTGAAGAGGTATTGAAGCGTCATTTTATTCAGCATCTAGAAATGACGCCTTTTGTTCAAAAATTTGCCACATGAAAGAAAATACCTGACAGTCATTATTGTTTATGTTTCATCCAGCCTGCAATACAGATACTGTAAATAACCTGCAGGTCATTAAATGACTCGGGCAGTATATAACACATACACCCTTTTTCTAAATGAGCAGCAGCGAACAATGTACCGCTTCTGGTTTATGCTAGCAGTGGCACCAACCCCTGTTAGGTGGACTTTGGTATACTGACAGCAGCCTATGATCTCCACTGAAAACATTCAGTAATCAATTCAGGTACACACAGTGCTTTCCAGAAGCAAAATTTAAATAATTTTAGTAAGGAATTTCAGAAGCATGTCATCCTCCCGGTAGTCTTATGAGTACTGGTGATGCCTTTTAAAACAGTGTATGACATGAAGCAACAAACTGGCAACAAACAAATGTCAAGACATGACTGTGATGAGACAGGAGATTGTATTCAAGTTGGAGCTAAGCAAAAATGAGAAGCAATGCTCTGAGAAAACAAGGTCTTAGGCAGTAGCTTTCTATAATACATGCTTGTTGTGCCTTTAGAGCTGTGCAATAACATCCTTGTCTTCTATTTCATGACCAATTGTGGCTGTGATTCATCTCATCTAACTTTACTCACCTGAATGTTAATACCTTGTTTTCCTCCATAGCTTTTGTAAAACAGTATGGATCTCTGAAGATTAATTCACCTGTCTTAGATAATAAGGTACTCGGATGTGCCTCTATCCTCACCAACAGAGGAAATGTCCAGATAACTAGGTTACATTAGATGACAGGTGATGGGCAAGATGAATTGCTCCTCTACATCTACTTCTTTCCTAAGGTTGATGGGCATCAGTCCTAAGGGATTGCATTGGTTGACATCCACAAATCACTCCCATCTCCTCAGTTGTTATCAAAATTACCAGAAGTGATGACATTTCCTACTCAATTTTGGTTTTGTGCTCTACTGTTGAAGCATTTCTTAAGGAATTAGAAAACCCAACTTCTATGCCCTCCTCAGTGCACATTTCCCCAGGTCAAAGAGAGTTTCCAAGTCAGAAGATAACATGGATACTGGGGAAGGCTCTTCCCATTTCACACTGAGTCCCCATGCATGTGAGAGGTAACATCCACGAGTTAAAATCAGTCTTGAGCCCAGGCTGTCTGACCTGACACAAGGAGTACTTCATCCTCCTATCCCTCTGCCGCCTCCAGCAAGTTACAGAAGCAGTCGGGGTGGGGGGGAAGGATCCTTCAGTGCGGGAAGCAGCTTCATGCTCTGAATCTTTAAGTTTTTAAAGGTACTTAACGACGTGCCAGCAACAGAAACCAAAGTTCATGAAGACCTTTGCAGCACATCCTCATTGCTGGTATGCCTTAGCGATGAACTGAAGGATCCCCGGAGTCAGTGCATTAGACACCTCAAACACCTTTCCGAACAATGAGCTTCTGGCCCATGCAAAGCACTAAGAATACAAGGGACAAATTCAGCACTGCAAAACCCGCTTTCATACCTTGGATTAATTATACCAACCTCTCTTCATGAATATCAACACAAACACTTCAGTTTCTATGTACTTAGGTAAATCTCACTGCCCCTCATGCTGCTGTGCCAGCTGCATTTAATTAGACCTCATCATTGGTGGTACCACTATGAAGTTATTGATATTCCTGTTAGAAGGTTTTTACTTCCTTAACTTTTTCCCTGAGGAATTTTATTTAGGCATATACTCGTTTGCATTCTCAATATATCTTTGTGCAGGCTTCTGATTACAGCAGACTTGGGAATGCTTGGCAAACAATTTTGGAAGGTTATTTCCAATTAACTTTCATAATGTATCTAACTCTAACAATGAAGTCAAATTCACCTTTCTGGCCCTCAAGTGACTTTGAAGAAAAATTTCCAATAAAATTCATACTAACTTTTAAAATGCTTGCTCTAGTCTATTGCTCCCAATGCAATCAGTTAGGCAGTTCTCCAAACATATTTTTTCTTTTTTCTATGAATAATTTCTGAAGAAGAAATAATGGAACTTTGATTACCAAAAACACACTGAAAGAAAATAGTTATGAGAAAATTAACATGTTCTTCTGGTGCTCTGTTGGAGCAAAGAATAAGCCCATTAGGACTCTATCTGCATGAAGAGGTAGCGAGGATCAATAAGAGAAGAGCTCTAATGTAAAATAGGTGGTGCTGAGGATTGGATGTTGAACAGCTGTGTGTATTTCATCTTCTATATGTAAATGGAATTACTTATTGTTTCTGTATCAAATATGCATTTTCATTTACATACAGGGACTGAAATAAATAGATATAGGCATAGGCATAGGCATGGATAGATACAGATATAGATAGATATAGTTGATATAGATACAGATATGGGAATATTCACATTTCAGCTTTATGTTTTACTTCTGTGCTGGTCACATTGCTCACATTCTTAAGTAAAACTCTTTCACCTTTTTTCTTATTGTCCATCACAAAATATTTGTATTCTCTTCTTCGTTATTCTACTTTAATACACTTATATATGGATTCAAGGGAAGCTAATATGACTTGTATCTGAATTAGTCCACTTTTAACATGTAGATTTATAGCCTGTGTTTTGGCTACAAACTCTAGGATGTGAACCAGAGCCCAGCAAATGGGAGTGATGAAGAAAGTCATTACAGAAGTACCCTTGATCCAAACTAGTTTATTAATACACATGTGTGCTCCGTAGGAGTACCGAAGTCCATGAGGAACAGATTAGTGGTAAATTGTTGTAGTATATCAACTGCATGGCCATTGCCCTGTTTCTTGGTTATAGACACTGTGCTTGTGTGGAGAGGGTGTTGTGGAGCACTTATACTAGCATTTCTCTGGCCTTTAGGGAACTTTTTCACCACAGCAGGCATATGCCAGGCTAGACATAGATATGAATGTGCCCCAGGAACATTGATAAACCATTCTCCCTTAGCATGATCCGTGAAGAACCACTGCCTTCCTGAAAGAGGAAGTCAGGTTCTCCCCTTGCAAAACAGAGATGCTGCCGTTTCAAACTCTGGTCTGTTCTAACCTTTCATCTGACACAAGCAAGGCTAAAGACTGACAAACACTGAGCAATTATTTATAACAACAGTGAGTGTTTCTTGATTGGAGGTATAAATCACATACATAGAAAGTGCTAGAAAAATACTTCTTCATTATCCCATTCACCAGGCACAAGTTTGCTTTGAGTGCTTCTCACAAAAGTACAAGAGATACAGTAACTGATGCAAAGATTGCCTTGGTGCTTAAAAGAGTGAAAAAGCTGCTATCTGTCAGAATAAACCCTGACAGTTTTCAATATTTGTGTGAAGGAAAAGTCTAGTGTGAGTGAAATCATACAGACAGAGCAGCCAGCAAACCTTTATCTTGAACATACATCATTCTTCCTTCCTTTGTTTTGTCTGACTTGATGGTCTTGATGTCAGTCAATCCCTTTTAAAACACCTGGATAAACATTATTGCAAAAGTAAGCTGGAGCAAATACAGTCTGAAATATACTGATGTTAAAGATCACCTAACAATCTATTCACTTATCAGGTTTAAAAATGTTCACAGAGAAGAAATATTTTATTCATGTTCAGTTATTTATCTATGTCTCTCAGTCAGTCTATATGACTTATTTTCAATCAAACAATGAGATGTCTAAAGTCAGCAGTTCCAAACAGCTTTAATTTGATTTTTTTTTTCTTCTAGACCAGCAAAGACCTTTAATTTGCCCTCAGTGCCCAAGATTTAAAACTTAAAATACTATCATTTATCCACTACATGTGCCTACCTCTGTGCATAGTAAGGCTATATCTGTGTTAGCAAATAGTGCAGCCCAGTCGGAGCAGATCTGTGCAGCACAACAGTTGGTGTGGATGGCTGATGCTCATGCCAAATGCATTTCAAAGGGGTTCACTGGAGACCACCACTAGTTCAGTGCCATAGCCTCAATGCTTGCAAGCACCTGGAGCTCGATAGATGAACCCCTGGGATTATTTTCTGGCTTAGTTTCATCCAAAAGCAGTCTAGTTAGCGTACTTCAAGAGAGTTTTGCAAGGTGAACTAAAATAGGGTATGTGAGGACCATCACGGGATTCCTTTCAAAAGTGCACTCCTGATCAACACTCAGATGCTAATGTAAAGGCTCCTATTGAATTTAGCTGGAGCACTTATCCAGCAATGGCCAATATGGGAAACAATTGGGGTGGAAATATGTCATACAGAGAGGAGGGGTACAATGCCTTTTTATCAAAAAAGGAGAAACATGAAAATGACAAAGCTTTTTTTTTTTTTTTTTTTTGTGAAAAACAAGTCTGTTTTTCACTTATTTTAATCACTGTCAGTAAGAGGATCCTCCAGGTTTTCATTTATGTTTCCCAATTCTCCCTGAATCCTGGGTGGCCTGTTAATTTAATTAAGTGACCTTTAGCCTACTGCTTTGTAAGTCAATATTGTCCCTTTTAGTTTTGGAAATTATGTTACTTTGACCTATGGTGCATGCCAGCTATCCAAGTGAGACTGTTCTTTACTTTTTTTTTTAAAAGGACTCTTTTTCCTGCCAGTTCTCCTCAGGAGAAGGACAAATTAGCAGTGGACTTCTTTTTCACAAAGTAATTTTGCTATTCACCACAACTTTCATTGTACTTTGAGCTCTCCTTGTGAACAGTTTTATCTGATTTCTATTTCAGTTGTCAGCTGTTCGCTTTTTTCTTTGCCTCTCTCGTCATTAATCAGACCTGCTTCCCTTTCGTAATGCCTTTCCTTCGCTGTGGTTTCCCAGATGCGCCTGCCTGGATATGTCTGCTTTTACCTTACTCATGCTCTGACTTTCCACATTTCATCTCCTTGTAAGTGCTAAAAGAAAGGCAATAGACTCAAGCTTACCAGGACTGGAAGTACTCTCCATCGATTACCTTCTGTGGTAGCTTACCCAACATCTCTGTCTTCACTTTGTATCATGGTCCCCGACCCTCCCATCTGCATCTCAGGTCTGTGGAATCCAAACCACCTGCTCTTTGGGAAGACAACATAATTAATATCTTAAAATCCTCCTTTAGAAAATGCAACCTTATGAACTGTTAATTATGAACTGGTATTTTATACTTTGCATTTGTAACTACATTTGACTTTTAATCAGCTTCAAGTTTAACTCTTTTATATTTAATTGTGAATAAGAAAAGTAGAAATTTATCTGGACAAATATGAATGTAATAATTAATTAAAATTCTATGTATATTTTTTCTTTGAAAAACCTGAAACCAGGCAGCACTTCGTTTCATTCCCATCAGATCTTCCTACATGCAATGTTCATCACAGGTTATGAGTGTCTTCCTGACCAACTTAATTTCAGCAGCCCTCGAAACAAGCCATCATGTTTTATAAAGTGGTGTTTGTTATCTCCCCTTTTCAAGAGTAATTTGAATGTTCTTCATTGTTGATAAACACAAAGAAAAAAGCTGTATTTTTTTATTTTGGGAAACTTGAAGATACATTATATATTCAAGGTAACTGACAAAAGCACAACGGAAAAACTTCCACCTGAAGTATATTTAAGTTAATATTAAATTCTTTTGTGCTGTTTCAGCTAGGAGTACATATGACAAACTTTGATTACCGTATGACAAAACAAAGAAAAATTCTTTTCTAGGTAAGCCAAACTCAGTCTTAACAGCTTTTAACTTTAGAATATGAGAAGTTTTGGAAAAATATGAATATAACTGAAAGTGACTAAGGAATGAGCTAAATTACTTAGGATCACCACGGGTTGCATTCAACCTTGAACAAAGGAATTCAGGTCAATTTTGCTTGGATGACATAATTCCTTAGCTTGAATTCATTTCCTTGTTTCTACGTTTTATCCTATGTTACATAATATGGTTTACAAAGTCAGTACACTTTGTAGATTCAGTGCATGTGTAGTAAAATGTTTAATTTTTAATATATACAAGATCTAGGTTTTAAAAACTATTAAGATCATCACTTTTCAGAAGATGTTGTGCTTCTGTATCCATGATAGAGTCTGTATAAACATAACTGCAGAGCTAATAAAAATTCTTCCAAAATTCTAATGCAAATGGAGAAACAAATGAAAATAAAGAATGAGTCTTCCACATATGTGATTGCAAGCACATAGGCAGGACAGAACTGGGGAGGAACAGGATGGTTGTTTTGAATTTAATAGATGTATCCAAACAGAACCTAGAGAAACAGCCAATGTGCTCTGTTATTACCTCAATACAAAAATTACAATGTGAGATGCCATCAAACACATAATGTAGTACCTAACATTCATCTAGTGAAAAACTACTTTCAGATATGTAACTGTTGCAAATTATAGATTATTTACTGTAGAAATGCAATGTTAAATTCCTTAGCAATGAATAACAAACAATAAACACTTTCTGAATTTTATTGGGCAGTCTGTCATAGAAAAATTGTTCACAGCTTTTTTTCTTTCCACATCAGTGGCAGCTAACTTTAGCTTCATAAATCTCAAAATGTCACTGCTATGTGTCACTGCTTATTCTGAACTTTTCTTTGGGTTGGAACAAACTGTTATGATTCAGATTATGCAAAATATAAAACATGTTTTTCTTGAAGAGCAGCATGCAATTTGAACACCTGTATTTCTTCAAGCAAACCAGTAAAATAACTATGGCGAGTACAGGACTATGTAAGACTCAGGATGAACCACAAAGAAGGCTTCATCAGGAAGCCCTTAATGTAAAAGGTAGATGTCAGAGCAGTCCCTTACTGTTCTGTGCCCAGATTCAGAAATCTTTTTCAGGGTAGGCTCAGATCATTAAATATATGGTCTTCTTTTCTCCTTTAATAACTGCATGCCTCAATTGGGAATTCAGCTTGAAATTTGGTATCTGGTTTAGTATGATGCTATTCCTGGCAACGTGGTAGCTCTCTGCCTGTAGTAGCCATTGTCATTTGCAGCCCTGTGATGCACATTCTATCTGACATTCATTTATTCTCATTTTCCTACTCCGCACTGAGCACTTGAATGCCTTTTGCATCCAATTCACTCCCTCTGAAGCAATGAAGTACAAAAGGCAGCTTTCTGTGTCTACAAAAGGCAGCTTTCTGTGTCCACAAAAAGGCCACTCATTGAAACTTTATATTACACCCAAACAGGAGGCAACTTCTCGGATCTGATGTTCTTTTCTGAAAACACAACTGCATGCTTGCATAGCTGCCGAGTGATTTCAGCACTGTACTGACTCCTTACAGATCCCAAGTATTACAGTATTTGGTTTTGGTCTTAAGCCCAAGGTGGCCTCTCTTATGAAGCACACACCAGATTTGAGGACCAAGCCTGTATATTGCACTGCTGAACTTGAAATGAGGTTTTTGACATTTTAAGACTTGTTCAGCCTTAAGAAAAGGCTAAGGAGGAAATGTTATGGTTGTCTTCAGATACCTAATGAAAGACTACAGCGAAGGCAGAGACAGACTCTTCTTGCGAATTTGCAGTGAGAGGACAAGAGGAAACAGACACAAGCTGCCCCAAGGAAAATCCCAAAGGAAAATTTATCACCATGACAGTGTTAAAACTGTGGAACAGATTGCTCCATCCTTGTGGGGATTCAAGACCTGGTCTGAAGAAGGCCCTGAGGAGCAGACCAACCTTGAGAGGGGTGTGGGTCCAAATGACCTGGAAAAGTCCCTTCCAACCTGCTTTATTATACTCTGATTCTATGATACAGAGCTCTTGTACTGTTTTTGCTGATGAATATTGGTTTAATCCTACAATTGCTTCAGTGAAACTTGTGGTGTATCTGAGAAATAAGGTCATGTTTAGCGAATACAGAAAGAGAAAATACGTAGCCCCACTCGTTCACCACTAGCAGTGATGCTTTCCTGCTTCTTTAAGAATCATCTGCCTTGCTGCCTTTTTTTAGAGAGGCAGGTGCAGGCTTCATCCTCATCAGCCTCATTCTTGAACTGTGCATAGGTTAGTCACTCAGCAAAAAGATACTGTATTTTCTAACTCTTATTTATATGTTCGCAACCACTTTAATAGGAAAAAGTGACAGCATCTTATTATGCAGTGTTCCCCAGTGCAGGTAATATCTAGACACGTGCTTTATAAAAAGGCTTGCAAGAACAAATCCTATTCACTGTGAATAATTATGCATCAAGGTTTTAACTGCAGACTGCTTGTAAAATATTTTTCCTTTCAGCTCTGCGCTAACATCCTTTCGATGCTGGCACAGACTACTTGTTAAAAATTCCACACGAGACAATGTTTCATCTACTGCAAGAACAGTGCAGAAGGATAATGCAGAAGTTTAAGACAGCTGAGAGGCTTGGTTTTCTCACCAGGGGATGTTATGATGAAGTGAGCATCGTGGCTCCTGAAGGCCACACTGTATTAGAAGCAAAAAGGTACCCTTAGTCTATCTGGACAAGTACTATACAGCAGCTTGAAAGGATACATTTTCCCAGACAACATTACTTCCTAACTTTAGGCTGAAAGTCTGGAAAAGCATACAGCTACTGTGGAACATTCATAAGCACTTTCTGAAGATATGGACAGTAGTTTCACTTTGTTATGTAGTCAAACTAGCTAATGATTTTCTGACTGAAAAAACTCTGTCTCTTTAACCTTTCTTGTGAGTAAAAGTTCTTCTCCACAAACACAAAAAGACACAGAGGAATAATGACAATAACCTAATTAAAGAAAGGGGCATGTTGTCCCGGTACCTTCTGGGGCTATCACAGGAGAGAGATCAGCCCCATGGGCTGGCAGTGAGATCTATCATCAGCAGTCAACTGGCAAGGCTCTCTGGGTCACCTCACAAACTGAAGGGATCACTGTCTGAAGTATGGGACTCATTATGGCATGCAAAAGAGGAGCAGTTTAGGACTGCACAAGATATTTGATGAGGGGACAAACTAAAAGCAGGAAAGGGAGGGATCAATGGTGATCCGGGGAGGAATAAGTGCAGGGAAGTAGAAGGATAGGGGAATAAAATGTCACAAGCAAACAGATTGCTGGTGTGGCTATGCAGTGTACCCAATTCTAATTATTTTTGTGGGTGTGGAGGCTCTTTGTTCTATATGCATGTGCGAGTATGGAGGGCTAAGTGTCAGGAGTTAGAAGTCAGACTGTAGGTCATACAGCCCATGGTGCCAGCAACAAGAGAGACCATAGTGCATGTTGTGTGAGTGTGAATGTTGGTGCATAATCACTAGTAAACATCAAGCAGATCTCTCTGGTGAGCAGGGTAAGTGTATTAGGAACCACGTTCTAGTGCAGCCATAAGTCTGGGCTTGATACTGCAGAGACCACAGTGGTTTGCAGATTGTCTACTGGAGGGACCACAAGGTCCACACCAGCAACTGGAGATACCATGATGCCTTGGACTACTCTAAGGTCACAAGCTTGGACCCACTATTAGGCCTGTATACATGTGTGTGTCTCTGTGTGCAGGGCAATTTGGTATCTGGGGGACCCATATTCCCAGACTAGGGTAAACTGGCCATCTATGTCCAGTTACTGGAGGGATCCAGGGTGCACGTGTGTGTGTGTGTGTGTGTGTGTGTGTGTGTGTGTATGTGTGTAGGTTTGAGCTCCAGCAACTGAGTGGGGCTGGGTAACACAGGGGCTCACATGCCCCGGTGCCAGCAGCTGGGAAGAGACTGGGATCCAGGGACACCTACTGGATGGACTGTGTGTCTAAGCCCAGCTACCAGAGGGATCCACATTGTACATAAGTATGTATGTATATATAAAACAAAACAAACAGACTATATGTGTTTCCTTCTAACGGGCCTTCATACCTATCAGTTAGAGAGGGGAAAAAGATGAGGGTATTGGTGGTGTTTGCATTTGTGTGAGTGTGTTTTTTCCTGTGTTAATCTTTGTGCTGATTGTGAGTACATGCGTTCGGTGTGTGTGTGTGCTTGCATGCCTACTGGGAACACATGCCTCACTACTGACTGAGCCTGTAGACATGGGGCTGCAGCAATCTCACCTCTTTCAAGCTACAAGATTTGGCAGCTCCTAGAATTAGTGAAGTTCTCCTCAAAGTCTAAATGTTTTTTGCTTCTTCAAGTAGTGTTTTCTAAGCAGGTTATTCATCTGTAACTAGAATTACCTGTGCTGATGAATGTTGTTGTCCTTGCTCATACGTCGAGATTTCTCTTATGACCCAGAGCCTGGAGCTATGATCTTTATGCACCACTGGCATAACATCTTCTGACAATATTGTAATGTAAGTTCACATCCTCCATACTCTGGGAAATTGGAAACATGCTGTAAGTGTTGCTAAAGATTTATAAGTACCTGATAAAAGCTGTTAGTATCTGCCATGGGGTAATTACCTCACAAGCTATTTTATGGTGCTTCAGTTAATTGCAGTAATAATAGACTTCTGATTGCATTCGAAAGAGAAGAAAAAGGAGGTGGGTAAAAGGAGGTAAGAGAGGGAATGAACAATTAACAAACTTTATACTAGTCATGAAGAAGATGGGCAAGAAATAAATTTAGGGATTACACTGCATGACATCACATTGCATTGCTTTTTAATGATTACTGACAAATCCCTGATTAGTGTTGTCAGCTTTCATAGTAATCAGGAAAGTGTCAATTCCCAACTCCTGTTGCACAGTCAGTGATAGATATAATTCTGTTAATTTTCACTGAGTAAATGATACAAAAATCTGAAGACTTTGTGATTTTATTTTTAATGTTTGCGTAGTCACTTGACAACATGTAGGGTGTTGGTACTGGTGAGATTATGAATCCTGCTGGCCAAAGGCTAACAGAAAGTCTATAAAGGAAAAGCAGGAGAAACTCCCAAGGGCTGTGTAATCACTTGAGAAAAGTATCTGAAACACTCTACAGAAAAAAAATGTTGACAATGGCAGAGATTTTAAACCCAGGGTTAGCAGAAAAAGATTTCAGCTTGAGAATTCAGCAGTTTAAAGCAAGGCCAGCTGCTCAAGCTTGTGCCCCAGGTTCTGACCCGGTTATAACACATAACATGAATTACAGAGTTTGTTGATTGTTGAGAGGCCTGGAAGCTAAGTCCAGCAGAACTGAAGTTTATCCCCTATATGGGCTCAAACATGAATATTTCTGAACCTGAAGGAGTTCCAAGTTCAGAACCAATAGCTAGTGCTTCCTAGAGGCTTTATGAGAAGATGGGGAGCTGTCTTTCACACAAAAATTGGAGTCTATGCACAAAACCATTGTTCAGGAGTTCTGGACATAAATAAACACTCCACAACTCCTGAAAAATATGGTATAATTTTTGACAGCCAGAGTTCTTTTATTTGGACATCAGAATACTGATTTAAATGACTACCTGTTGATAGCTAAGTTTGAAAACACCACCATATCCTGAGTTAGCTCCATATCAAGAGGAGATACATGAAAAATAAAAATCACAAGGGTCACTTGATTTACAGCTTCTTCTTTATTTGTAATTTTTTTAGGTTTTGGGCTCTGAACAACACAGCAAAGTTGGTTGAATGAACCACTATGAATGTCACAGTAGATTAACAATCCATATTTTATTATGATGGCATCTAAATTTGTGGTGTTTGCTAGGTACAGCATTTTAAACATATTTGATGATAAGAGTTGCAACATTTACTTAATTTTCAGTTAGAATTGAGTATGTGAACACATTTATGTGCTGCCTAGAATGCTTTCTGCAATCACAGCCATAAAGAACATTCCTGGCAAGGAAATTGAGAGCAAAAGACAAACACATCAGAAGAAATAGAGTTTGATTCAGCACTCATTAAATCCAAGGGAAAGACTCCCAGCAACTCTAGGGAGCTTTGGCTAAGTTTGAAGGGTTAGTGTTTCTACAGTGACATTTCATTCAAACTGTTTATGCGTCTTCTTACTTTATTTTTCAGTGAAGCCATTGCCATCATGCGTATTGAATCAGAGTAAGAATGCTCTGTCTATGTTTGTCATGCATGAAAGACTCCTCTAACATTTGAAGCCTTTTGATATTTCACACACTGTTGCTCCCACTCTCACAGGCAGAGCAGTGAGTGAACTTCTGTGACATAATAATTGTTGCACTAGAGTCAATTAGTGACACACTGCAGGGAATATCTTAATCCCTGCTGAAAGCAGTTGTGTTACGTGGAGCAATAGCAGTTCCAGAGAGGTGATAGGGAGCTCTTCTCATTTGAGAACCCTCTGACCCCTCTTTACCTTTCCTGTCTGTCCTCTCCACTGCCACTGAGTGAATGACACGTCCACAACAGAAATCCAGAAGGATTACTTAACTATTGAGAATTCAACCTTCCCAGGTATTCCTCTGCTACATCATGTGTCAGAGCACCAATTTTTTTCTTGGCTTTGGACCTTCACCATGAATAGAGGATGTTGAAATATTTTACAGTAGTTACAAAATCAATTCACATTAGTAAATATAGCGGAACAGCTGCTCACAATTGTGTTAATCTGGATGAACCCAGGGTTTCTTTAGTGGACCCATATAGCCATTGTCTAGCAAGCTTAAAGGGCTCTGATTTTTTTTTTTTTTTTTTTTTTTTACACTGATGTGTTTACAATCTGGCACTCATTTAAGCACCCCTGTTTACTCAGAACTACTACTTCTGGAAGAAATGTGCATAAATTTCTGATTTGATTTTTCTAACTCCCTTTATCACAATCAAATTAATGTAAATGCAGGCGTCTAATCTTGTGGCTACTGCATCTATAAGCAAAAGTTCTACTGATTTTTCTAAGTCACAGTAAAAAGTCTGAGCACTGGAAACCTGTGTTGTGCTTTAAACAAATAAGTAAATATAATACCAGTATATAAACAGTTCAAATGAATATATTTTTTCTGTTTTCTTACTCCATTAGGAAACCAACCATCCATGCCCACTCCCACCTCTGATTTTCCTTCAATATTCTAGGAGCTTTTCCCTGAGCAACCATCTTGCCACTTGTACTAAATGTTTTTTCCTAGTGTGGCTTAGTCATTCATAAAAGCTAGCCTGTCCCAGCTAACAGTTAGCACAACTTCCCTGAAATAGAATTCCTGCCAGGAACAAAGGCAAAACTGAAAGTAAGGAAATCTGAGCAGAAGCTCAGATGCCAATACGCACATAATAATAATCATTGCAGCTGGCGATCAAACTTGGACTTCATGTGAGCAAAACCAGAGAAACCACCAATGTTTTTCATGTGACCTTCAAATGAAAACAGTCTACAGATGTTCCCAAAGACCCTCTATTGTCAGAAAGCAGACTGCATAATTTAAGCTATTTGTTTTATGGGCTCCATCCCCACATGGCAGTTTGAGGGGAACTGCTCCAAAGCGTATTAGGAACAGTCCCAGGGAAAGTACATTTCAGACTACGCCTGTGGAACATAATAGGTTCTTCAGAGTAACTCACATGTCCTTCCTGAAAAGTCAAGTCCCATAACATATGTACTCATAAATATGAATGCATTAAATCCTATTAATAGTTTTCAACAACATCCATCATCCCACTAGAGCATACCATTTTATTACCACTTCTTAAGTCCTTCAGAGCTGGTATGGACAGTATTGAGAAGTCACAATGAAACAAAAGAGATTTTAATATGTTGGGATACTCAGTGGGGAAAAAACTCTATTCCTTCAAAACAAATTATTAAAAGATCTAATTGACAGCTGAGGTTATGTCAGAGAAAGGTAGACTCTGCTGGAGACAAGCAGGAGCTTGTGCTCAGGCTGGGGCACAAATGTACAACCTGCTCCTTGAGAAGAGGAGGGGACCTTAGAGGGAAGCAAGGATTTTCCCTAGAGATGTATGAGACTACAGTACATTAATTTGTGATTTACCTTTGCTGAAATCACCAGGGATAGCAGATTGGCAATACAATAAACTTTAAGGTTGGTGACACAAGACTTCTTTAAGAAAACATCATAAAGCAAAAGGGTTGCCACATCACTACGACTTCCATCTGAGGAAAATCAACCTTTCTTGTCCAGAGTCTCTGCAGTGAGATTAGAGAAATAAATATTTTTGGGTGACAAAACCTGAATATTTAACTTTTATTGAACAATTTTAAGCGCTTCAATATGCCAATGGAATCTAACCCTTCTTGCCTGGGACAATATGCACAAGCACCTGGCAGCACAAGTCAGACCGTGCTCAGCTCAGTTTCTACCACCAGCAGATTTGGCAGCTGGAGTAATTCAGGGAGCCATACAGTCCAGAATTTTCTACAGTGTTTTCACAGTCACTATCAAAAAGCCTCCAAAAGTTCCTATTCTATCCTCATGAACATGTACTATGTAAACAATGAAATGACAATACAGAAGAAAAGGGAAATATGATTTTTGAGCTGTCAACACTCTGAAATAATTTAGATGTACTGAGAGAAGGGACAGAATCATTGCAGCCTCTGCAAATCTCACATGTGGAAAGACGCTTTGAGCACTGAAGCATTCTCCTTGTTTTAAGTGGGAAGAGTATTCAGCTGAGCAAAAGATTACAGATGTCTCTGGAAGGTACAAGATGGGGACCATTATTTCTGCACTGCCTGAGCTGTTCTGGCTGGTAGTTTCAGTACAGAAAGCCAGCTGAATTGAAAAGACCAACTCCAAAGCAAGGTTTGGTTTATGGCTTGCACTATGTGCTCACTCCAGCTCCAGCAATAAAAAAAAAAGATATGTCTTTGGTGCTCATTAATTTTTTTATTACCAGCTATCTGCACTTCTGAACTATTTGTGCTGCAGGAGCCACTGTGCATTTATGGTAATTCATCAGACACAGATGTTTCCAAATTCCCTCTAAAGCAATAAGCAGGGATGCCAGATGTCCAGCTAAGTTAGAGAAGCCTTGATTTATTGGAATAGGTTGCACTATTTAAGTGGCCGAATGTACAAACTCTAGGTAAGATAGGCAAATGCCCTCTGATGTATTATACAAAAGAAGAGAACAGAAAAAGAGTCAAAAGTTTGTTTGATGCCCAACCATGTGGTTAGTGAAATAAAGACAGATGGAAACACATGAAAACCAACTTTTTAATTGCAGTTCTGCTATCACAAATTCTCTACTAGAGCTCCTCCAGCTTAATTTGTTTTGCAGTTTGCAGCCATATGCTTGCATCCTAAACAGCCAAGCATCTTTCACTGCCCTTCATGTGGAAACAAGTCTGCAAATAACATGTTCCTAATCTTTTTCCTTTCCATCATTTGTTTTCTGTAGGTTTTGATCCCTCAGAAAATTATGTATACCTACTCAATACACAGCAGTTACTGGGGCTTTTCATAAAGTAAAAATACTTGCATCCCAGAAGAGAAAAATGTCACGAGTTTCCCTATAGATGCAGGATTTCTTTATTCTTCTGCTTGCTCTCACTTTCTTTCAAAGTATATTTTTATTTCTAGGTCATGGGGTTGATGCTATTAAAAGTTGTTCAAGCTTGAAATGTTCAAACTCTCTAGAAGCACAGGTTCAGGTCAGAGGTCTAACTTGAGATCAGCTGATATAAATTGAAATATGTCTACTGAGCTTTGAATTAGATGATATATGATTATTTGAGTGCTTCAGATGTCAACTGAAAACCCTTCTGTGTGGCCTAGGTTGGAGATGTTCCTACGTTGTGTTCCTACATACCGAATTCTTTCTCTTCTGTTGAGACTAAAAGCATGATTTTTAACTAGATAATTGAATTGTAACATGAGGGACTTTTATTTTGTCCTAGATTCACTTCTGGAGGCAAGCAAATGAAATGAAAGAGAATACAGTTTATTTTAAAATACCGATCAGTCTCTCTCATTTATTAGATGTCTCTATGTATGAAACAACAAAATGCAGAGGCATCCAAGAAGCAAATACTTCATGCTGGCTAATTGATCTGACCTAGAAGCATGCACTTAACTAGGCATAGTCCCAGTTTGACAGAGCGGATACTTCACTCTGCACAAGCACAGGTGAGTGTGCACAGCACAACATTGCACCCTGCAGATGTACTGCACATCAAGTAACAAACCTGTGATGCACGTGTGCAGAGGAGAAATCCAAAAAAATAAACATAGAGAGAAAATATTAATGTATTCGCTGTACCAAGCTGTCAGTGAAACACTATTATTCTCCATATTTCCTTTCCCTCACTTGCTGAGGCATACTGACAATGGAAGAGTCCTATTGAGCCTCCTGAAAATGTGTCCTACCCCAATACACACTAGTCCATTGCAGTCATTAGGTTCACCATATTTCAGCATTGTAAAGCTCAGAAGGAATGCTATAATGGAGCAATGAGATTAAAAGATTGTGTTCCTTATTAAAATAAATAACTAACTACAAAAAAATTGTCAACAATTGCATAAAAAGAGAAGGAACTCAGACTTCAAAGTAAGGAAGGAAAACTCAGAAACAAGTTTTCATCCAAAGCTTTGCAGAATATGTATGTTCTAAAACAATTTTCATCAGTCTGAGGCAAAAAGACTCCCCGAGTCTATCCCTGAGTCAGAGTTTTGGGGGAAAAAAGAATCATATTCTCTTTTCTTATTCTTCTACTCTTCAACTTGCATTCATCCATGGAGGATTGTCAGAGCAGGTGGATATATACTCTAACTCCATGCAGCTTCTCCTAGGTCCTCCCAATGTCCTCCTTATGCATGCACAAAACAGGAGTTACAGGACATGGATCTGCAGCTTAAGACAGTATAGCCTGTGTAACCATATGAAATTATTCCCTGGACTAGAATCAGCAGGTTGAGAACTTTTTAAAGTTTTAAAGTATCATCCCAAAACGTATAGCTTTCATTGGCAATTTGCTTCATTACACATCCAGTTCTACATTAAGTCTCTACATTTATAGAGTCACAAATAATTCACACTTTAGTAGTGTCTTACTTAATTTTAATTGATCTGTTTTAATTAGTAAACTTCTCACATATCAATTTTCAGATGCTATTCTGAACCAAACAAGCTTCAATTTCAGCTACCTTCCAGATAAATAATTCACCAAAATATACATATCTAAGTACCTAGAGCCATGCTTTCACTGTGTACTACTCAAAGACTGCATAATGTCCAAGCCTACTAATGGCTGACCCTGGAGTAGGACTCTTCATAAAGATCTGTAACTAAGACTTCCCTGTACCTGATAAATTGGGTCCCCAGCAGGCCGAGCATTCTATATGCAATCCATGTTTGCTAGATCCAGTCAGGGACTTTATTGCATTTCTTAAATTACATCAAGAACACTACAGAAGTGACAGCACCATAGGCATGTGTCTATATCCTTTCAAAAAATTGTTTGTTTCCACCTGCAGGACTTTCTCCATGCCATACCAACATGCAGGGATTATTTAATACCAGATATTTAATACCATTTAAACAGGAATAGTCAGATCTTCAAATACAAGACACACTTAACCTGTTCAGGTAAGGCACTAAACTTAGATACAATTTTTTTTCATTGGTTTGGATAAGGAACAATCTGTTAAATTTCAGGTAAATAAGTCTTTTAAGGAAGATAAAAAGACGATATAATGTGAAAGTTGTGAATTTTCCAGAGACTGTCATTGCATCGAATATAAAGATATATTCCATGAATTCTTTAAAACCATTTGAATCCATCTGAATATAAAGATTTTTGTCAGTAAACAAGGCATTTAAAATAACTTAAAATTAAAGTTACTGAGAATGAAAAGAAATATTAGAGCTTTACCTGGTATTAAATTATATTTTGTAACAATAAAACATGCCTTAGGCTTGTCACATTGCATATAATGTATTTTATCTGAAAGGATATATTTAGAAAGCTAGATTTAACAATTCTATATAGCTCATTTTGTACTATTATCTGTAATATTGTAGTTCCATACAGTATTTTATAGGTATTGGAACACATAATAAGAAAGAGCAAGATATTTCTCCAAAATTATAAAGGTCTATTCTTGGTGATCAAATAAAGAGACACTATACACATGAAAAACAATGAGCTGGGTATGAACTTAAATGCATTCAATATTAACCATGAAAGCACAAAACATCATCCCAAAATATTTTTGACTGAATCCCAAATTCTCAACATTAGTTTTTAAGGCCCCTCCAAAACTACATAGCTTTTATTTTTACATTGTTTCAGATATACAATGAAATGTCCTGAAATAAAATGCATAGTGCTGTGTTACTGCCAAATTACACTGCATTCTATTCTGTGTTGAACACTGATGCAAACTTATTCCAACATAGCCAAATTTCTGGGGTTTTCTTCCAGATCTAATCCCTCAGGCACTATAACTGCCCAAGGCTTTTTCGTAAAGCTACTGTTAACATCCTGCAAAGAACTTAGCATGCAGCCATTCAACACAGTGTGTTTAATAACTCCAAATGTTTGTTTCATTCCTACATTATTCAGAAATATCTACTAAATATTTTTATGATTGAAATGTTTGACTTTTCCTAAGTTTGGTCTTGGAGAAACTTGATATGGACCCGTATGAGCATTGTCTACAGTCAAGAGATTTTCATCACAGTCTTCTCTTTGAATTTGGGGGAACTAGATCGTCCCTCATATACTGGGGCATTTTGAATTGGTTTGTCTATAGAGCGGTGGCTTTTGAGACGCCCAGCTTGATCATAGTATCCTACCCTGCCCTAAATTCTTCTGACACCATCCTGCAGCCTTCTGTCCCAATAAATGAAGCAGAATAGTCCTCCCTTTACCATTTCTTCGCCAGCTTCCTTTGCAGCCAGAATCCCCATCTTTGTCAGGGATTCAGGTTTGCCTTCACAGAAAACCCTTCCTACATTAAATCCTACCTATCTGTAAATAAATATTATAGAGCTCATTCTTGCAAGAGAACAGATAAGGATATGGTTGGAAGTTCTCCTCAGAGTCTTAAGAGGTCTTGAAGTCCCTCATGCTTAGCCCAAAATTACTTCTCTGTAGCCACATTCACTGATTAAGAAATGAAGCAGAGCCCAAATGAGACACAAAAGGGAAAGTACATCTCTGATACTCGGGTCAGGGAGGGAGAAAAAAGAAAAGAGGTAATGCTGAAGGTGATTTTGACTGTCGCTGGGCTGAAACTTTGGGCTGGGAAAGAAAACTCTCTCAGGAGGGCATTTCCTGGAGTCAGCTGGAGTATGGCAGGTTGAAGCATGCAAACAAGATAATGCATGTACTTTGGTAGCAGGAGAAACAGATTTTGCATACCTGCGTGTTAGACAGAGATGGTCCTTTCTAGGAGCCTCTGAGCAGCAGGGCATCACAAAAGAGGTGAAAAAGGTCACTGGTGTCATACCTGCAGTCACTAGGCAAGTTCTACCCATCAGGGAGCACAATGTGCAGGAATTCCCCTCTCCACACTCGCTGTGAGGATTCAGCTCCTTATTTCACTGGTACAGAGCAGTTCTTTAGAAGTGCCGTATCTGGGAGATAAGAAAGTTTCCTTATAAACCCCTCTGTGGCTTGTGCTTGTGCATGTTTGCAATACAGCATAAGTGCTGTGTAAAAAAAAGTAATGTATGTCCTGAAGGTCCTTTCAAACCCTTCATACTTTTACACTTTCATATACAGAAAACAAAGGTGTTTATCACAAATGTATAAATATTCTTAGCCAGTTTGTTTTTTATCACTGTATAAATCAAGAGCCAGCCCACGGACTCAGTAAACTCACAATCGCCTAAAGAGGAACTTTCCTGACAATATGTCTTTTTTTTTTTTTTTTTAAATCAAAATGTCCTGTGCTTTAATTTAAAAGGTAGTCTATTTTTATTGTAGGCAGTACAATGGAAACTGTTGTGCTGTCCTTCGAGGTGTGAGTCATGAAATCATAAGTTATCCATATGAGTGTTCGTCATTCATCAAACACTAATAGCTACTCTTCGATGTCTGAAAGAAATAGAAAATACAGAATATTACCTTTTAAAATTCTGAGTATTTCTCTTTTTCAGTGATGCTTCACAAGCTGTGGAGTTTCCATTGCATGAAAGAACTTCTATATGAGCTGTAAAAGAAGTATTTCTGTAAAAGATTTACAGTAATTCAATAGTGGATAGAAAACAGTGGATCTAAACCAACAGTGAGTATGCTTCCTATTTAAGAATGGACATACTACCAGATGTCAAAGCTGGAAAAAACCAAGGGTTGGTCCTTAGCAGCATGTCCTTTGTTTAAAAATGGGCCTTGATTAATGATGAGGAGACTCACAAGCTGGCTTGACAGGAACCCTGACTTCTGAAGTCCTTCGCTGTACTTCCGTCAGGAGTCTGTGACATTGATTTAGAAATGCTATCAGAGTGTTGACCCATCCTCAACAGATCCTACTGTTCTCTCATTTTCTCCAGGCTATTTTAAGCACCCTGACATTGTTCCTCCTTCCTTTCATTTGCTTATCAGTCATGTTCAGGCATCAGTCAGAATTTCCCACATCAGCTTTCTACTTGAGTATCACTTATGCTCTCTGTTCATGCTGTCTTGTCAGTATTTTTCAAAGGCTTCTTCTGCTTTCCAACATTGGACTATAGTTGGTGTTAGTGCAGCTTCAGCAAAGAAATAGTATGCTTCAAAAATGGTAGGAAGAAGCTGATATTTGAAAGTTGCTATATGATCTTTGCTATTGTTGAGAGAAACTGATTTTTAGGCTTTGAATTTACAAGTGCGGGGTATCATTTTTCTGTTCGTGTGGTCCCAGTTTGAGAAGGGAGTAAGGGAGGACTGAGAAACAGAACTGCAGGTCACTTGTGGTATAATTAATTACAATTATGTAACTTAGATTTCAGGCTAGTGATCATTCAATTACACTTGCAGGAGATGGAGCACAAATTGACATTGTCCCAAATAGTTAAGCAGAAAGGTCATCATGTCTTTCTCTCTGTTATGAAAAGAAACTGCTGAGAAACTGTCTCTAAATGAAATTGGCAAAACTAAGTTTGAAGGTGTTTTCAAAGCTGATAAAAAGTCATTTAAGCTTTTTAAAGTGAAAACCACAGTGTGTAGAGTTTGTGTTATGCAAAATCAAAGAGCAACGAGGGTTTCTAGTTTTGCAGTTAGCTACTTTGGAAAAGCTATAGCTACATCCTTTAAATATCATTTAAAAAAAGAACTTCTGAGAAATAATGTGTTAAATTTGACATCAAATATTCACCAAAGAATGGCTTGCTATTCCACATGACAAGTTACTCAATAACTTCTGAAAATTATTCTTCTGTCATTGGAAGCAAACACTTCATTATATCTGCTCAGAAGTCCTTATACTACCTTGATTATTGGTGCAATCATTTTAACACAGAAAAACGCAGAATTAGAAGGCCTAAAGATAGCTTTCATGTCATAGAGCTCAAAATCCCACTTGATAACTCTGGTCAGCAATCTGCAGCATGACAATTTTCTATTTTAGTACATCACTCTCTCATTGTATCCATTGCTTCGCTGAGGTGCCCGCTCATAGGTGTCAGTTATCATGAAAAAGATGGTGACAAATGTTGTTATCAGTGCCAGTAACAGTACTAAACAACTTCAGATTCTGGGGCATATTCTCAGCGTCTAGAGAGACAATTTCCTCTGACTTTGGAAGAACTTCTGAAGACGATATAATTTAGTTCTAAGGTATCACAAGCATATCCATTAAACTGTTATGAAATGATACAAGACTGATTTTGGATTTCCCCCTGAGTTGTATGCCATGTTTTTCTTCAGGCCTGCTTATCAGCAGTAAAGAAGCTCCTATGGAGGTTGCCCATTATTCCTGTGAAGCATATATAACATAATACTGTTCCTGCTGTTGAAATTAATAGAAGGATGCTTAAATGGCAAGGTGAAATTGTAAATTATACAAATTATTTTAAACTTGTAAAACATCATATTTTCCA
Organism: Bucorvus abyssinicus; assembly: GCA_009769605.1. Lineage (NCBI taxonomy): Eukaryota > Metazoa > Chordata > Aves > Bucerotiformes > Bucorvidae > Bucorvus > Bucorvus abyssinicus. The sequence continues at coordinate 40,553,327 of CM020025.1, forward strand.
TGTGATAGACCACTGTAAACACATCAAATTATTGTGCTAGATAATATGGAAACTTGGCAATTGACAGCTATTGAACATAAATAGAAAAATATGTAATTAAAAATTGAAAAGTAAACATAAAGTTATGTGTATCTGTAGATAACAGACATATAAAAAGGTTACCTTTATAATAGACAAATTTGCAACTATAAGAATTGTACAGCAACGGGGAAAAAGACAAATTCCCAGAAGGAGGAGATAGATACTTGCTGATGATCAGCCACTGAATGTCATTATGGTGCATACTGTTCAGTCTTTGGACAAGGAAATATGAGTTCTGTGCTTTCAATCTAGGTTTCCTGTTCACACTCACTGGGTTTTCTTTCACTAGACAATTTGTGTTGCTTTGCCCTTGACCAGTATGCTTATTTCCAGATAATAGGTGTCAGGTTCATGGATGTTTGCAAAACTTGAAACTTTCCTAGGTCCAGCACGACATAAATACCAAAAGATTCTCGAGTATTGAAGAAGTCCAACAAATCTTGGTCACCAAGGCAAAAACAAAGCAGCAGCTTGCAAGCTTTGAGTTTGATTTGAGCAGACTCTCTCTATGACCAATACACTTCCTCAAGGTAAATGCTGGCTCATTTCAAGGACTAAAATTTTAAAAAGCAATCTTCTAGTGTCTCCTTGCATGTGTAATAAGGGCAGATTTTTTTTGTAAATCAAGCCATGGGGCTTGTGAATTTGCAGTGAAATTCCATGTACCATCCTTTTATGTCTGTTCTTTGTATTTTGAGATTAAATTTAAGACTGAAGTAGAACATTATTAATTATTAAAGTTCCACATAGAGGTGACACTACAAGGAATATGCTAGTCATAAAGTATGTCAACCTACATGGACAAAGTACAATGTGCTCGCAAGTCTTACATACACTTGAGCTGAGTGCTGCATCTTTCTAATAGAATCATAGAGTGCTTTGAGTTGGAAGGGACCATCAAAGGTCACCTAGTCCCACACCCCTGCAGTGAATAGGGACGTCTTTAACTAGATCTGGTTGCTTAGAGACCCGTCCAACTTGACCTTGAATGTTTCCAGGGATGGGGCATCTACCACCTCTCTGGGCAACGTGTTCCAGCATTTCACCACCCTCAAATATAAGTGTCACTGTTCAGACAATGAAGATCCTGACTTTGGTTTAAAGAAGTAGGTCTTCAGAAACGGCACTTTAGAAGGCTCGTCCTTAAATCTCACATCTGTTACTCATTATTGTGTCTTTCCTTAGATCCCCTCCTCATCACCATCAACAGAACAGCTTCTTTCAAGAAACATGTAAAACACACAAAGAAGATTTGGAACACAGAGTGTTTCTTAAGGTAAAAGGATCAAAAAACTTGTTAACTTTAGAAACTTTCAGAAAGCTATAAATTACATTTTCACTCTCTGTCACATGCATGCACAAACCTGCATTCTTCTCAAAAATTTATAAGTGTTGCTTTAAAGCAGAAAGTAGAAGATTAAACTCTTTTTTTCCCATGACTCTACCTGATGGAGGGGCTTTCCAAAAACAAGAATTTCAGCTTGAGTTCATAGTGAATGTGGGATCTCAGCTGGTCACCAGCTGGTTGAAGTGGCTACAAAAATGTTTAATCATCTGTTCTTCCAGGACTTTGATTTCTTCATTGTTCTTTCTTGGAGACAACCTTAGTGGCTGATGATCCATGTACACAAAAACACAGGTTCTACATGGTCATCAAGGAGCAAAAAACGGTCAGGCTTTGGGTCTTAGTCTGTGGTAAAAAGTCCAATCATTGAACAAATTTCTCCTTTTTATAGTAGATAAATGCATATTAAATGTTTTACCTATAACTCAAGGATCATTGTAAGCAATTGATCTGTGTGAGGAAAATAGAATACAGGATTTTACTCATGATAAGGAGTATAAAATTTATCATGAGTAAAGACTATCTTTTACAGAAACTTGAAGTATCCTAATGCATGCTTTTCTAGATGCATCCCCTAATAGTAATTGCTTTCAACATTCTGCACATAGCTTAAACCACATAAAACTTAGTGAAGGAAACTTGTATTACTATTTAATTTGTTTCAATTAATTTGATATGAATTTAAAACCCAAGATAATTTTGTAGTTAGAATCGCTTATAGCCACTCTAAAAGAGCTGCAGTTCCCAGGCTCAGCTTGGATTTGAGTTCCTGTAACATTCAATGTCTTGAACTGGAAGCTCATCTCCCTCTCACATGGGCATGCAGAGCTGATCATGCACTGCTGAAGCTGGGTTGCACCCTGATGGTTGCTTATAACCGGTTTATTTAAAGATGTCAGATCACGTAAGGTAGGTACCACAGACTGGAGGAAGACACACAGTAGTTTAAGGGGCTGGACAATCATTAAATTGACTTTTCTATAATCAACAATCTGATCTAGAAAAGAAAAAAATCGGATCAAGAGTAAAGTTTTGTCATTTGAGCTCCCATTTCTCTACAGATATTTCACCAAGGACAAACATATGTGTTAGTCAAAGTTTCTAAGTTGAAAATAGTTGCCATTTTCTAGCAATCAATTCTTAATAGTAAGCATTTTTTTCAGCAAGACTACCTTTAAAAGTGAAAAAATTTAGACAAAGAGAAAATAAGGTTTTGGCTTGGTTTCATTTTAATCAAATGAGTCAAAACTAGAAGGAACTAGAACATTGCATAAGTAGAAGAATAAATGTAAGACCTGGCAAAAACTGAGAGAATCTGATTCCCAACCTCCCCCTTATAGGTTCAAATCCAGTTTTTTATTTCTGTTGGACAAGTGCGTGAGTCCCACTTGGGATCAGCCCAGTATTGTGCAAGGAGCGTACTAAGAAAAGCACACAGCAAGAAACACATCCTACCCTAAATCCAGTTCAAATAAAGTTGAAAAGAAAAGTTTTCTGTGCTCTCTAGGTCTTCTCTATCTTCGGCCTTACATAATTTGTCAAACAAAAAAATAACATCAAGATCAAAAATCTGAAACTGGAAATATTTTCTACTGTGAAACTAATGGAGTTTGGGCTATTGTACAAATAAGAAGCTTTTATACTGACTCCTAGTAGGTTTGTGTGTTTGGTTTTCTTTTCAAAGCTGGTATGGAACTTGATACCTTCCCAAAAATTAAGATTACTATTTTAAACATTGTTGGTCGCTATCACACAATGATTTCAAATTTTTAATTTAACTGCAAAGAAAGAAGGTAAGGAAAAGAAAGCGGTACAAAGACTGTCAAAGGAATCTAATGTTTTGTAGGATGAAGGCTAAAGTGTTTGTGACATCTCCATTCCACATTACCAAGATGCATAAACTAATAACTTAGAAGGTTATCTCTCTTATTCATTCACTACTAAGTAAGAGTTTCTAGACTAGATCACACCCATCTCCACCACTTAAGCTCTTACCTCACTCTGCATACTTCACACGAACATCTATTAATGTTTAGTAAGTCATTAGGTGTGCTTGCCACAGATGATCATAGGAGTTTTGAGAAATTCTTGCAATACTTCTATAGTTATTAGGTAGCAACACAACCTATGCAATACATACGTAGTAGCATAAGTTTTGGGAATATAATTGAGATGAATTCTAAGATTGCCTCTATGTTTAAAATTGGGACTTATGTGCAATTTTGTTACAGTACTGTTGTACTGGGTTAAGGGGGTGGTGGCGATGCTAAGCCCCTCCATCACCTCTTCTCCCTCTTCCCTAAGCACGCAAAAACTTTCTCGTGATTATTGTGGGGGAAGGGATACTACAACCCTCTCAGCTTCTCATTGGAGCCGAGGAATGTCAATCAAGTGCCTCTATGACTAAGTATATAAAAAGCCATACTCCACAACATTCTTCTGGCATGCACACATATTTCATTTCTGCCCAGGACCAAGAGAGGTAAGAAAGACATCTGACTTGAGAGAGACTGCAGCTGCCTCAATTTTCAGAGCAGTAAAAGATTTCTTCTGCAATGTAGGTAGACCTTTTAGCTTTGCCTATCACTGGCAGGCGTGGTTTTCTGACTGAGTTTTAACCAGAAGGAAGGACAACTTGTCTGTAAGCCCCCAACATCCTGCACTGAGGGAACAGCCACTGGTGAGGGGAGAAAAAACCTACAGTGTTCCCCGGAGATCCAGTTTGTGCTCCACTCCATAGATGGGGAGAGCCAGAAGCAGGAGTGCAGCCCCTGGCAGACTGGTAAACTCAAGCCTCTTCCAGCCACCCTGGAGGAAGAAGGACTAACTTACTGTGAGGAAGTTTGCTCCAAAGGAGTTTCTTGGACTGAAACTTATGAGATGAAGAGACTGAAATTCTCCTTTCTCTTTCCTCCCTTCTTCCCCGCCACCCTCAGGCAGTAGCTGCGTGGCGGGGGCTTTGTTTGTCAACTGGGGATGTAGGATAAACAACAGAGAATGTATATTTACTTGTATATACTTGTTTATGTATTTATTGACATCTCTCTCTCATTTCCCTCTCTTTTATCAGTCTGTCCTGCTTAGATTTAAATGATTGATTTATGGTTTTAATTGCTTTGTGCATTAAATCGCTTTTGTTCTACCCCTTTAATTTAAAATCTGCTTTCACTTGTTTTCTGTTCCTAAAAAGCCCAAACAAGTCCAGATAAACCCAACCAAATTGCTTTAAAATTCTTTTGTGTAGCTCTTGGGTGTGTTCATGTTCTCCTCGAGGCTACAGAAAGTCACAAATCTTTCAGAATTTCAGCCTGTCTAATTTTAAACTGTGACAACTCTTTTCTACAATGTCAACATTTTTGTAATATTACACACTTTATACTCTATAAAAAGATGTGCTTTTGGACGTATGCTGCCCTGAAAGTTCTTTTCAAACACATTTATAAGAATAGAAAATAAATTCAGTGCTTTAACTAGTACTCTGAAAGGCAAATAAAAGTCCACAAAATAAGTGGTGAGGTGGAAACACACACACACAAAAATCAGTGCTGATTGAGTTAATACAGTCATAGCCTTAATTTAGGCTCATATCAGTTAATCAAGAACCTAATACTAACAGTAAGTGTGGGAGAATGGACCCTAAAATACCTTAATCCCATCCATCAAATGAGATTTTTCAGAGAGACACAGAAAACTTTAGTTGTCCCGTCAGTTAATGGAACTGGTATAACTTGCTGTTATTTCTTTACCTCTTTGCACCTGCGCCAAAACTCTTACCTAAGGATACTTTGCCTTAAGACCCTGATGCTACGTTGTGGTGCAACCATCTTACCATGGCACTGGGAGAACTGTGGAACGAGTCACCACACAAGACCACCGGAAAATCAGGCAGCTATTCAGGGCCCCACCAGTGACTTTGAGTTCATGGTGTAGAGCTTAAGTATGGGCTGATGTGGAGGCCTTGATGTGGACCTTGATGCGTCAAACAAGGGCCTATTCTTCTGTGGCCTTTGATGGCTTTGTTTTCTGCTTGAGATCATAGGCACCAACCCCAGACAAACCTGCCGCTGTTCTGGGCTGCAGTGTGGAGCAGGAGCCATGTGCAGGAGGTGAATGACTTCTACAAAGACTGTGCTGTCTTGATAAGGAACCACACATCTGTGTCTATGAATTTGTAACTGTTTAAATAAAAAATGCAAACCAGAGGTATTCTATTTTGCCCTTTCCCAGATGGCTAAAGGGAGCTAAACTGATTACATTGCCAGAAGGCTTATACTGAGCAATTTCTATAGCAACAGGATGACACAAGCTGGCTCATCAGGTGCATTGTTATTCCATGAAAACATATACTGGAATAATTAACAAGTCTGAGAAAAAAAAAAAAGGTTCTTCTATATTTATGTGCTGTGCTTATTAAGAAAACATTGCCTTTGGCTGGGGTGATTTTCTTCTCCCTGCTTCTGGGAAAAATACTGTAAAAACAAAACATAAATGATCACTAAGTTCTAGAGAGTCACTTGGTCTCCCCATGGTCTCCATGCTTGGTCTGGTTGGTTTGTCTGGTAGAGGGATGCATTTATACCTACTTACACAAGTTGAGCTATATATTCAAAGAGGGCGTAAGTAGTTGATTCAACTGCTACAAGTAACAGGAAAAGGTGGTGGCAGGGGACAGCAGAAAAATTTTTCTGCCTGAAGCACTGAATAGGAATTTCAAATTGACTTTCTGCCCATTATACCAAGCAGAAGTTATATTTTCAGCTTTCTAGTTTTTATCTTGGACGATCAGTAACATTGAATACCACAGTCAGACTGACAAACAGGGGGTTAGAAGAATGTTAGCAAACTACATGTAAAGACTTGTTTTACTTGGTGTGCTGGGGGTGGGGGAGTGGAACGATAAATAAAATCCAACTCTGCTGTTTGTATTTTCCTCTCCTGACATTTGTCTTGTTAGTTGGCTGTACATCGGCTGGTACCACACCAGGGCAAGGACCAGGCCCTCTATAAAGGAGAACTGCCCACTGCATTGTGGGTATACATCTCAGTAATTGATCTTGAGCTTTGGAATCAAGTAACAGAAAGTGTCGATGTTTTGCCTGTCTGTAGAGAGGGTGTTATTCTAGTTGCAAACAGAACACTAGTGCTCTACCTCTTACTAGGAGGGATACAGATGATGTTTCAAAAGAAGAAATTCAAGGCATTAAAAATACTGGATAAATAGATAATACACAGACATACATTTATATGTCTCTATGTGTGTTTTAAAATAACAAGTCTTCATTAAAGAAAAGTATTTTGGAAGGACGTGGATTCACCCAATACAAAATAGTTGTTTACTTGTAGTGACAGTTGTTGCTTGAGAGGGTCCCAGCTTTAGCAGGCAAAAAGTGAGCCAGGACAGAGTGCTGAATGACAACAGTTTTCTGCTCTGTCTGGTTTGGACTCTGGGCAGTGGGAAAGGCCAGCTGCAAGTAGTTTAATTCGGCAGAATGAGGGGACTTTGCCTCAGTGATTTTGTGTGGACAAAGCATGATCTCTGAGCTGCTTTGTACATTGATTCAGAGCAATGAGAAGCATCAGGACACTCCAAGCAACTGAGCCAACTTGGAGCTGCCAGACTGCAGGAGGCAGGCAGAGACACAAGTTTTATGGCCAGAGGGCTTGCTTTGCCTGTGGTTACAGGCTTTCAATACACTCGGCAGGAATGGCAGAGGGAATAAGGCTGAGCATGAGCAACATGTAGGAACAAGCACAGCGACTGTGATACTTACAGCAGAGCACTGAATGATAATAGTAACAAGGAATTGGGCATGAGTTTCAGAAATAACTACAATAAGTTCACACAGATATTCAACTCAATTTTCTCATATTTTTAGTAAAGAGCTTTTAAAAATAAAGACATCTTAGTTCATAAATATATATTAAAATTATATGGTGACCTGACATCCAGATGAAAAATGGAGCATCTAAAGATGGGTAGGCTTTGTAACAGGCGATTTTGAATCACTGAAATCTAAGCAGTTGCTTAGATTTACCTTTTTCTACTCAATAGTCCGTTCTTCATGTAAGTAGACTTTCTTCCCCATATTTGTCCAAACTGAGACTGTTGGAATGACCTTTACTTAAGCCCTTGTATAGATGCGTCATCATGTGGTCTTTAAGGAACAGGATGACCAAGTATTTTTTCACACACCCCTCTATCCTGTGTTCAGAGAAACAGTATTTATCTTGTAAGGGATCCATTTCAATGGTTTATTTTCTCTGCATTTTTTCTCCCTACAACTTTTTCACTCCACATAACTCAAACTTCTTTTCTGAAGCCAGAAGTAGAAACTTCTGCATGAGTTTTTCTATTGAACTTATTATAGTTTTAAATGCTCCAATAAACATTGCTATAACTAATTTACCTTCATAACATGCAAGCAAGGTGAGAGCTGATATTAGTGTGGCTCAAAATGTTAGAATGCAAAGTTCAGAGGCAGAATACATCCTTTTCCTGTCAGACACACATATTCGTGAGTCTTAAGAATAAATTTTAAGCACCGACCTTTCCTGTATAAATTAAAAGGCTGGGGTTTGGGCGGTTTGTTTGCTTGCTTGTTTGTTTGCTTGCTTGTTTGTTTAACATTTTTCACACTCAAAGGAAAGGGCAACTCAGCAGCTGATTCACAGAAATCTGTTTTAGGGACTCTTAACTGGTCCTTATGAAACCCAGAATTGTCTCCTGATTTTAGGCCTCTGAGATAGTAGGGATACTGACAGTATCTGCTGTCTCGTGTCTTCCTTCTGCTTTCATTATCAGGCATGATTTTTACAGTATTTAATAGCATATAATAGTGTCTGTAGCTTAAAAAGCAACCTCATTGATTTAACTGCAGCTCTGAATAATACCTCCACAAATCAGAAACCAGGACAGCAATCTAGAAATAATGGGGAAAAAACCCAATAATTCAAAACCAAACCCCCAAAACCTGAATAAATACTTAGTGAAAACCTGGGTTTCAAAGACTCACTTGTTGTTACCAAAAAAAAAAAAAAAAAAAAAAAATTAGGGATGAAGATTCAACTCCTTGGACTGTGTCAGCTATGAAACTAGAACTAGACAAAGGAAAAATGTTCTATGGAAAACATTTTGTTTTCTACATCTAACTCAGCTGGAGAGAGAAATGGAACAGACTGTTGATTTATGTTCTGTCACAGAGATGAGTCAGTACGAAATGTTGCTCCCCAGGAACTTCTGTGGATCCATCCAGCTCTGGGAACATAGCCTTTAATGCTTAGTTTAGTCTAGGTTATATTGCTGGGTTACGTGTCTGAACTCAAGACCGACTGAAAAAAAACCTCTTTGTAATACATATTTCCAAATAGACTGCATGGATATCTCTTAGACAATTAAAATCAATAAGGATGAATTTCAACCGCAGCAGAGAAGCTTCATAGTTTTCTGAAAGAAATAAAATTAATCTGCTTAGAAATCAAAGAAACTTTATCCCAGGGAAGAATCAAGGGTTTTCTCTCACAAAACTGTGCTGGAATGATTGGCATAGGCTGAAGGGAGAATTCACTGCAGACAGACCCCGATTCTATAATCTGAAGAGAATATCCACTGTGAAAAATACTTTTGCTTACAATGAACTGCTGTCAAGGGCAAAGATCCCATCTCCATGTCTGCTTCCTACAGATCTACCTCCCAGTCCAAGACACAGTTTCTAGTCCAATCTCAATGTTTTTAGCCAATCAAACAGACCATCTCCCCAGCTTTCTATTCTCACCATCCCATCCTAATCTCTTTCTTGAGTTTTGTACCCTCTTCCGTCTACTTCTATACCCAACATTTCCGGCTTTCTGGTCCAGATTTCTCTCTGCATATATTCCATCATCTCCCTTGTCTCAGCTTCCTCTTTGCTCTAGCAAACCTTCAGAGCATCTCTTCCCAATCAGGGCCAGAGACACAAGCTTTCTACAGACACAAAACCCGCCCCCCACACCCCCACGCCCCCCCCCCCCCAAAAAAAAAAAAAAGGAGCTAAAAAGAAGACAAAAATAAAGCAGGAGAAAAGTCACCAAGGACCTACATAAACAAGATCTTGTTTCCACTTTCCATACCTGCACAACTGAGGACAAAAGGGATAGGAAATGCTTACTTTTATCATGGGTTTGTCACATGTTCAGTCACTGTGTGGGGAGGGTGCAAAGTTTGATCACCATCAGTAGTTTCTGAAGTTAAGCCTGTCTATTCAGGAGAAAATCTTCAAGGACTCTAGACAAGCTTTCTTAAACCTGTGCTTTGGGCACAGTGTGATTCTATCTTGCCCATACATTTATGGAAATGGTCAAATATACATTAGCAAATATACATTAACACAAATGGATATTAATTTAAATTTTTAAGCTCCTGTTCCATAGTCAAAAGCAGCTACTGACGTAAAAGGACACTTAGGATTTGGAATTTTTTGCTTAGTTCCAGGGGTAGTGATTGACTTTTGACAATTAAAAAAAAAAGAAAAAGAAAAAGAAACAAACTTTAAATAGATGTGCAGAACATTTTACTGTGGTTTAAAGTATGTGGTACTTAGGGGACAGGCTTTTGGAGAAATTAGTTCGGTGATCTAGACCATCCAGGAGCCAAAGGTCATTATCATCTATTAGTAGTTATGGCAAGCTACCTGAAACATTTGTTAGTTTTACTGTATCAAGTAAAAAACTTAGACACTCCACAAAATGGTATGTCCCACAGCAAACATGGATTTATTTGCACAAATTTTTTTGATTAACACAAAAATAACCTTTACAGTGAACAAATAGTTTATAGCAGAATAAAGAATTAATTGGTCATATTTACACATTACTGGCCAAATTCCTATTGTTTTGTAAAGAAGCATAAGAAAGAATTACTGAAGTGCTCATTGCTCTGTAAAGCATGAACTTTTTGTAAACACTAAGGCAATGAAACAAGCAACAATTTTGGCAATTCGCTCTATAAAACCGAACAAATACTCCAGGACAATGTCTGCTGTCTAGGACAGCAGATAATTCTACATGACTATGTGACACCACAAAAATTTTCACAGTGGATCCTGAAAAGAGGAGAATAAATAAGAGAATTAAAATGCAAAAAGCTCACTTCCACATTCATTAGGGACAATGAGAACTTTATTATTGATGGTTGTGGCCAGGATGGAGCTCACAGTAAGCCTTAGCATCTCCAGAACTTACTAGCTTTGAAGCATCTTGGCTAATGACTGGGTCAATGATGCAGACTGTGTTATTGCCATTCGCTGATTAGCTGAGCAAAAAAGCTCTTTTAGCAGACATATATATTACCAAGTAGGAATGCAAAGGTACCCACTGAAAGTCCCAATTTGAAAGCAGTGAGACAGATTCAGTTGTTTGCTCAGTGTTTATTGAAAGTGAACAGAAAAAGCAAACAAATAAAACCAGATGGAATTCATTTTTGGTGACATACAATAGTACAAAATTCAATAGTATAAAATGCATAGTCATGCTTCTGAGAACCAATAATATAAAATATTATATATAATCTCAACTGCTATAAACTCAACTGAGAATCCACCAACTAGAAAGAATGAGGAAGAGAAAGACCTGCTTAACTTAGTTAATCCCAGGGGATTACTGTGAGTCCCTAGGGTATTGCAGTCATTAAAAGGCAAATGTGATCCAAGGATGGTTCTGATGAGACATTTCCAGCAGAGAGAGAATATTATTTCCATTCTATAGGGTACCAATAAGCCTTCATATGAAATATATCAAGTTGTGTACAATTCTGGTTATACATGCCCATGAATTTTTAAGTAAAGCTGCCCTAAGTGCTGAGAAGAGCTAACGGGCTGAATCAGTAGATGAAGAGCCTGTATTATAGGAACAGACAAAAAGAATTTGGCTAGCTTAATCTAGCCAAGTTATAGCTGGGATAGGACACAACAGCATTCCATCAAAGTGATAGGGACTACTTAAAGAGAAGTAAAAAGGAGTCTTAATGGTAGAGGAAAAAATCAGTATTACAGGAACATGAGTGCAGATAGGTTGGAAATCTGAATAAAAAAAATCCCGTCATTTGAACAGCAAGGCTCTCAGAGAGTGTTCCCTTTCATAACAGTTACAGAAGACCTAACCATTTCTAAAAAGGATCATAATAAGTTTTAAAAAGTAACTAGAAAATGACGTGTCTACAAGCTTGTTTACAGTTTGCTGGATTATGACACATTTCCTGATAATTCACTTTAAAAAACATGTCTGCATATTATTGACAATTATTCTTCATTACTTCTCTTGTCTAGTTATTTAAACTTCTATGGTACATGTAACTCCCATGATGCATCCTTATTATATGTTTGGAGCATTCTGTAAGATTTTCTGAGTTCCAGCAGAACAGTTGTAGGAGGTTGCTGATGCCCCACCCCCCCCAACCTCCCCGCCTTAATGTGGAAATACTAATCATTTGTTTCAAGATTAAAATTTCAGTTAAAAGAGCTTCAGCAGTTTCTTCCACTGAAGGAACCATTGATAATTCTGTCTCATAGCAAACAGAACATCATTAAGGAACAGCAAAGTTAAATGAATTTCAAGACACAGACATATAAACATCTGTATTTCTAATAGCTGTAATAAATCTTAACTCTAGAGGGAAAAAAAGGCAGCACATTTTGGCTAGCTTGATAATTGGATCAATTTTTCACTTATGGGTTGTCAATCACTTGACATTTTATTTGAATGAACAACAGATCTCCAAAGTATTTTAATTAGCACACTAGGGGGCAAACCTAACCCTAGACTTCTAACAGCAGTGCTAAACCATGTCTGAATATCTATTTACTAAACAGAAGTTAATTAAAAGCATGGATCCATACTATACACATAGCATTAAACTGAAAGCTGAAAGGGTATGCCATCTGAAGAAAAATAGAACTAAAATGACAATTAAGGATCTTCATAGGTTCATTAACTCCTTTTTCTCTCTGTACCACTTCAGCTGTTTTCATTGAATCAAAACAGAGACAAAAAAGAAATGTCCTATTTTACATTTTTCCATTTTATTCTGGGTGGGTTTTTAAAAGAAATGAGCTGAACAAAACCCAGAATTCGATAATATACAGTTTAAGGTTATATTTTCTCCAGTCATTCCTTTCAGTCACTTATTTACTCTTGAAATTATGGCAATGCTACTGTTCCTAGAAGTCTGCTAAACCAGAGCAGTTAAGTGATCCGTGTTCTGAAAACCAAGGACCAAATTTTCAAAGTGATCAGTCTTACAATACAGACTTAGAGTGGTTTTACTGACACAGTCAAGGAATGCAGTAGGTTGCAGCACAGGTAAGGAACAACAAGCCACTACGAGGAGAGGTGCAACTTCTGTAACCCAAGTTTGACACCAGAAAAAATACAGCCTTGAAATGACCTCTAAGGTCAAGAAAATCCGAACCTGGTTTCCTTGAGAAACAAAAGCTTGGTTTGTTTGGTTACCTTTTTGTCTGTTGGTCTGTAACACTCCTGTCATTGATTATTTTTGTATGTGTTGACCACTTGCAGCCAAGAGGTAGACATCCCAAAAGGTTTGGTCACACAAAATGTGTGTCTCCAGGGAGCTAGGAGAGTTTGGACAAACATGTATACATCCAAAATCGCACTGGTAACTCAAGATGTCTTTATGTAAACAGAAATATTCAAGCACGTGGCAGAACCATTCTCAGCAGGAAGTGTGGGAATCCAGGAGGACCTTGTCATTATGGAGGTCATCAGGTCAGCTCAGATACTCACAAAATCATTGCCTCAACAATCATCAAAGGATTAATTCTTGTTCTTATAGGCAGAAGGATTAGCCCTGCTGCTAATATTCAATTCCTTGTCAGCAGCTGCATTAACTCTCTACTGACATTTGGTTCCTGTGGTGCTCACAGCCTGTGAAATGGCAAGAATGAGAATTAGGTGTGGCCCAAAGGTTAACATGCTGGAAAAGCATGGATCAAAAGCAGCCTCTAAGGAGCTATGCATGAGGGTGCTGGAAACAGTTTAATCCATCCTAATGGATTTACTAGTTTCTTCAAATTACCTGAAAAGTAAACAAACTCACCCTGGCCTATGTGACAGGCAGTTGATCCCTAGGCGGCAAAAAGTTTTGAATTTCACTGTCAAGAGAGCTGGGAGTCATTCTCATGTTCTTAGCAGTTTAAATACAAACTGGGTTACTGATTAAACGCTACGTTTTCACTGATCCATAACATACAGTGAAAGCATATATATGGAATAGATACATAAAGAGGAAAGAGGTATATGAAGAGGAGAGAGACCCTGTGGATTTTGCTGGGAGTGTGCACAAGTTGCTTAGATGTGCACAAGAATTCTGAGGGAGCTGACAGAAGTGCTCACCAAGGCGCTTTCCACTATTTACCACCAGTCCTTGCTAAGGGGGAGGTGCCAGTTGACTAGAGGTTAGCCAGTGTGACACCCATCTACAAGAAGGGTCAGAAGGAGAGCCCAGGGAACTACAGACCTGTCAGACTGACCTCAGTGCTGGGGAAAGTCATGGAGCAGATCTTGTGTGCCATCACACAGCACGTACAGGACAACCAGGGGATCAGGCCCAGTCAACACGGGTTTATGAAGGGCAGGTCCTGTTTGACCAACCTGATCTCCTTCTATGACAAGGTGACCCATTTAGTGGAGGAGGGAAGAGCTGTGGATGTTGTTTACCTGGATTTTAGCAAGGTCTTTGACCCCATTCCCACACTATTCTCCTGCAGAAACTGGCTGCCTGTGGCTTGGATGAGTGTACTTTCTGCTGGATGAAAAACTGGCTGGATGGCCGGGCCCAGAGAGTGGTGGTGAATGGAGTCAAGTGCAGCTGACGTCCAGTCACCAGTGGTGTTCCTCAGGGCCCAGTAGTGGGGCCTGTCCTCTTTAACATCTTTATCAATGATCTGGATGAGGGGATTGAGTGCACTCTCAGATGCAGATGACAACTTAGGCAGATGTGTTGATCTGCCTGAGGGTCAGGAGGCTCTACAGAGGGATCTGGACAGGCTGGATCGATGGGCTGAGGCCAATAGTATAACAAGGCCAAGTGCCGGGTCCTGCACTTGGGCCACAACAACCCGCTGCAGCGTTACAGGCTTGGGGAGGAGTTGGAAAGCTGCACAGCAGAAAAAGACCTGGGGGTGTTGGCTGACAGCTGGCTGACTATGAGCCAGCAGTGCTCCTGGATGGCCAAGGTAGCCAACAGCATCCTGGCTTGTATCAGCAATAGTGTGGCCAGCAGGAGCAGGAAAGTGATTGTCCCCCTGTACTCAGCATTGATGAGGCAACACCTTGGACACTGTGTCCAGTTTTGGGCCCCCCATTTCAAGAAGGACGTTGAGGTGCTGGAGCGTGTCTAAAGAAGGGCAACAAAGTTGGTGAAGGGCCTAGAAAACGAGTCTTCCGAGGAGCAGCTGAGGGAACTGGAGTTGTTTAGTCTGGAGAAAAGGAGGCTCAGGGGAGACCTCATCAGTCTGTACAACTACCTGAAAGGAGGCTCTAGCGAGGTGGGTGTTGGTCTCTTCTCCCAAGTAAGACAGGACAAGAGGAAATGGCCACAAGTTTTGCCAGGGGAGGTCTAAGCTGGATATTAGGAAAAAGTTCTTTACTGAAAGGGTTGTAAAGCATTGGAACAGGCTGTCCAGGTAAGCGGTTGAGTCCCCATCGCTGGAAGTGTTTAAAAGACGTGTAGATGTGGCACTGAGGGACATGGTGTAGGGACCCCGGCAGTGCAGGACGAACAGTTGGACTCGATGATCTTAAAGGTCTCTTCCAACCAGATGATTCTGTGATTCTGTGATTCAGCTGTTACAAAACACCAAGGAATCCGTATTCATCTCCACATACCAACAAACCAAGCTTCACTAATTTTTCTGTCTATAAACCAGTGTTTTATTCTCAGTAGTCTGAGCTTGAAGTTGGTCTAGCCTTACACTCGAAACATGTGTAAGAAGGTAATTTTTAGAAGAAATTGTCCAGAACATCAGTGAACAGCATCACAGGTGGGCCAGAAGTGGGAAAGAAACAGGAGATGGCTAGGAAAAAGTTCACTGCTTTTTCTGGTGTTAAATTGCTTGAAGTAACATGAAAGTCTATTCTGGTAACTAGCTGATTTTGGATGAAGGGATTGGAAAGATGTTGCTGTCACCACATCTCTTATTACATTCCCCTGCAAAGAATTTTGATTTGCTTCTCCTAAAGGCATGGGGTTTCTGATACTAAAATATGCAGTCTGATTTATCACGGAACGAAAATTAAAAGCTGAGGCAGAGTTGCAGAGATTAACAGCTGCAAATACCAGAAACTTTGTTTCCCAGCGAAAATTGTGTTGAAGAAAGATTTGTTCCATTTTGAATGCGTACATTAAGAAATGGATTTTGACATACTACCTCTTTCTAAGGAAAAAAAAAAACCAAAAACAACTGAGAGGTGCATCAGTTTTAAAGCAGTTCAGCAGCTAATTATGCCAGTAAATCACATAGCTACATTTGAGGTACTGCTTCTGAGCTACTGCAGTATAATTAAAAACCTGCTACGGGCCATTTAGTATAAAGAACTACCTATGATTTTATGAGTAAAATGGAAAAGCATATTAATACGTCGATAAGTTAGCAAAACAGAACATGAAAATTTTCAACACTGGATCTTTTTTTTTTTTCAGAAATTAGCTAGTTTCTTCTTCTTACCCTAAAGTTAGTAAAGCATTCATTGCTGGGGGGAAAAAAAAAACTAAAACAAAAACCCAAACTGTAAAATCTATGAAGTTACAAATGTATTGTCATGAAGACATTTCTGGAGGCACAGCCAACCTTTACTTACGGCAGCCATGAACTGAAATAAGAGTCTGAAGCCAGACAGCTGCTGTGAAGAAGTGGTGAGCAGTGATTTGTTTCCATGTCAAGTAGCTGCTTTAATTACCAACATAGCTGACATCCAATCCAGACCATGTCTTCCAAAGAAGGGAGATAGAGAGTTTAGTCTTTTCACAGAATAATTTTGGTGCACTTCTCTAAATCTTATTTAGCCCTGTGAGATGCACACTCTATAAAGCCCCGCCTTCTCCACAGCTCAGGTCCTTGTTTTCTAAGGAGCAAATTCCAGCTCCAATATGAACCAGCCATCTAACTTTAGCTCATACTGCTGAGGAAACTCCTAAATTATGAGAAAGAACTGTGAAATAGTCTGCAGAGAAGCGCCATGCAGGATAAGAAAGGTAAAATTACAGAGCTTGGGTTGTGAGGTAGTGATTATTAGTAGCCCAATTTACAAAGCATAAAATCCTAAAGGAAAATACAGAGACTTGGGAGATGACGGCAACTTAGGGACATTGAAGACTGGCTCAAGGTATCAGGGAGGTCTAAATATTCCTCTTCTGTCAGATAGCAAGACTCTTTGATGAACATAACACATTTATTTGATTGCTAACTCCAGTTCTCAATTGCACATTTTAGCTAATAATCATTGTTTTTAAGCAACATCTATCCTGCTTGCATAGTCTCTTTCCACATGTATTAAGATACCTGAGTTAAGTAACTCAAAGACAGAAAATTACAGCCATTGTATTACCTAAAGCCACCTTTTCATTTAAAAAAAAAAAAAAAAAAAGGGACTCCTATCATCATTTGGATACTCTAATCTCTTAGAACAACTGAACGCACATGTAACGCACATGAATTTTTACTTGATTCATGATGGTTTTCAGGTAAGCAGGCTCAAAATCTGTAGTTCTAAGGATTATTGCACAAATAAATGACCATGACTTAACTATGTAATAGTTAGAGAATTTGCCCACATGCAACCACTTCTTGAAATACAAGAAGTTACTTCACTCAGTTCAGTGCACAAAGCACAGCTGATTCAGCTTACATTTGCCTGGGGTGAAGAACTCCTAAATTAAGATTTGCTGAAGCTCAGCTATCACATTTCATATATTAAACAACTGTTGCATTATGTCTTTCATCTCTAAAGTTAAGGTTATGTAGAGGGAACCTGAACTGTGGGCCAGAAAAAATTACATTTGTAACAGGTATAGGCATATTTCTATAGCTTTCACTGAACTCTAGCTCATACCCAAAGGCCTAGGACAGCATTAGAGTGTGCTTCACTTAATACTTATTTGGTTTTCTCTGCCAACTGTTTGTTTTGTTCACAGTGCAGTAGTATGAAGCAAACTTTAGTTGTGACTCAAGTTTTAAAACACGAGTTTACATAAAGATTCATTTTGAAATTATTTTCCCAAATACTGATGTCGTTAACAATCACTGGTCTACTCTGATGCTACTGCTAATTTAAAAAATAATTACTGCTAAGTGAAATGGGAGAAAAAGGTCTCTGTCTGGGTGATGGATTTTGTTTGGATTTTTTTACCTTTACTTTTCCAATATTTGTCTCAGGTACATCTTGTTAATGAGGCAGTGTGAGAGAAGGCTATAAGACCTTATGCATTTTGTAGTTACTGGAGGTGGTACTGCAACAGAAGTACCTGATAGGAAGCGATGGCTAACTCCCAGTTCCCCAGGAACAAACTTACTCTTTACTTAAATGCAGTTTAGGACAAGTAATGGATTCCCTTTGGGTATATAAGGAAAATCACTCTTAATGAAACTAAGATCGAATCTCTCACTGGTTTAGGGTCACATCGTCAACTCTGATACTGACAATGACTTTTGTTCTTCATCTGTACTGTATTATAGTCATGTTTTTAGTCTTTCCTTGCAAACCAGACATTTGTTAGAGGGTATTGGGAGGTGCTTTATGGCCCATGATGTGTTCTGGGTTAGATGATCAATCTCCTTTCAGTTAACTCCTTTTAACTGTGGGGACTCCATGACTAAGATTATCTGAGTCAATATTATATTCTTCTCTGTCACCACTCTCTCCATATGCTTTCAGAGGAAGCTGAGACGTGTAATAGGCACAGCTTTCTAAACTGGCTGGAAACAGTATTTCATAATTATTATTATTACGTCAGTTCAAAATAATGTTTCCTGCTTGGGTTTACATTGCTGTATTATGACTGACATATGGCACATTCAAACAGAGCAATATGGTATCAGGCAAAACAGCCATAATTGAGATAACAAAATATCAAGAGATCAAACATTAAGTTTGCTTTCTTCTTTGGAGTGAAGGCTTCTGCTGAACTTAAAGACATGAGTTATCTAGCAGAGAGACAGTCATGTTCATGCCATGAAATCCAAAAAACATGGCATCTTTGAAAAAGGAAGAAACTTGCGAATCCTTCTTGTGTAACATACAAGGATGAGGGAAAATGTTCCCAGTAAAACCTCCACCCCTTTAGTGCATGAAATGCAGTATTTAATCCTGTTTACAGTGCAAACCCTGCGCTCCCTGCTGCCTTACCAGGACCATCCACACATTCTTGAAGTCACAAACATGATGTGTATTTTGTGGTTTCAAGGAAGGGAGTGTCTGAGCAGGGGCCTTCCCATGGACAGAACACACATCTTCACCACAGAGATAATTCCAGTAACTTCATTTTGATCTGGCAAAGACATTATTCATACACCTTTGTAGAAGAGCTATATTTACCTTTGTCTCCTAGACTAGGAGAACATGTAAACCAGATGTTCACAAACTTGTTTATAGGGCCAGTTTATGAGGGGAACTTAAGGGTGGAGGCCATGCAATTATCAAGACTGCCAACCTCAAATCTAGTTCCCTTTCGCACTGTCTCTACAGATCTCTCAGGCTCCAGGGTCTTCTGTCAGCCTAGGCATCTCTCCTGTCCACTCCTCTCAAAAAGCAGGGATTCAACCTCACCCTAGCAGTATGAGGCCCCTAAAACTGCCCTGCCCTGCCATGACACCCCGGTGCTGTGCCGGACAAGTGCACTGAAGGAAGATAACTGGGGCTGTGTCTACACATCCATACACCTATGTTCCCTTCTTATTGTCCAAAACAGGGTAGCCACATCCAAATCCTCTCCTAGTCTCTGACTGCTTTTATCTCCTGACTGGTGCTCATGGATTGTCTCAGAGAGTAGCAGTTAGTCCAGGCCAAACTGCGCCAGAGACTGTGCTAGAGGAAGAACTCTGTGCATCATCCCATTCGGCAGAGAGAAGTTTACTGGCATGTGTTTAATCTAAGGTAACATTTTCAAAATTATTTTAACACAATCAAATTTAGAAGCTGGTTTCACCAAAAAAGCAATATGAGTTACTCTGAATTTTCTTGAATATGTACTTGCATTTCTTATCTGTTCAGTGTTTTTGAAAACCATAATTTAGTTCCTCAACTTCTGTGTTTGCCGAATGTCTCAGTGCCTCCTATATTCATATTCAAATTATAGTTTGATTTTTTTAAAAAATATTGTTTGATAATATGCCTTCAGGCATCTTTAATGCAGAACTTCTCTTTCTTTTCAATGCTTGATCCTAAATACTAGGTAATTACAAACAATGAAAATGCAGGATAAGACTTAAGACAGGTATATGCAGAGTACTTAATGGAATGAAGTAGCATAATTCATCTGTTCCCCTTTATGTGAGGTCTCATAAATGCACAGATGCCCACACCAGGAAGCTTTACGATTTTAAAATAAGAGTTAGATGAGATACACTTATTTTGCATGAAGTTGTTTTGATCTACTGTAAACTTTAATATTTGAGAAAATCATTTATTCATTCACAAAAAAAAAAGAAAAAAGAAAAAAAAGGGCAATTATTACCATACCAAATGTAACAATAAGGTAAATTACAGTACTGAAAGAAAACAATGAAATCTTTTGTGCTCTGTGTTGAATTATACATGCAATTAAATATGCCATCACACAACATACAGAGAGGGAACAGTTTGCCCTGACAATACAGAAAGAATAACAGCTTAATAAACGTGAGTGTTTGCTCCTAGCAATACCAATTTTGTAGGGGTTTGGGTTGTTTGTTGTTTTTTTTTCAGGGGGTAGTAAAGTAAAATAATTTTGTGATCAGACCAAAAACAAAGATCGAGAGAGAAAAAAAGAGTTCACAAACCTTAGCACAACTAAGTGAATGAAGCCTGTCTCCACTCTCAGTCAGTTTAGACAGAACACTGGAAAGAAACACAGGAAATTTGTTCTTTCCCTTTAGTTCTCACTTCATTGTAGACAGCACATCCACCTCCTGCGCTTTCTTACACAAGGAGTATGTCAGCTTCATCATTGACTCGCCCCAGGTAGTTGCTTGTTTGGGTTTTCTTTTTTTTAATTCATTTGGTTACAAATTGCAGTTTCAGCATGTGTTTTGCAAGGCAGCATAAAATAAACATATGATAAGTTCTCTGTCCCAAAGTGTTCACAGTCTAATCTAAGGTTCGAGAGTAGAGGATCATGGAGAAGAGAAGTTTAATTAAACTGGGATGAATAGGGTATCAAAAGCAACTTAGTTCTGATTGTGACCAAAGAATTCCTGATCGCTTTCAACTCACTTCAAATGAAAAAATAGATGTACAAAAACATGTCACATTACCAGGTGGAGGTGTTACTTGAAAGTCTTATGGATTAATTAGATTTCCAACAGGATTCAGCAGAATATGTTCCTGATTAGTTTGAGAAAGACGCTACAGGCTGTAAACATGGCACACAGTCATCATGCCTTTGCTGTGAAAGAAAGAGAAAAGGTGCTTGAGATTTGCACCATTGGCAGAGTTTCTCAACAAGAGAAGAATTCTCTCTTCCCTACCTTTGCCTTGTCTTTTTTTGGGGGGGGATTTGTTTCCTCTTTTCTTTTTGCATTCCACTGTATATTCATGGCTGTCTCACTTCTTCAGTTCCTTTGAGGATTGATATGTCAAATAGTCAAAGAGGCTTTCACCACTGAGAGCATTACATTCTCAAAATATGAAGTAAAATTGTAATTAAACTAGTTTACATTCTCATAATGGAAGGCTGAGACCCAGAAATTATGATGGGCTGTACAGCAAAGAGCCCAACATCCTTTTTTTGAAGGAGGCGATTACACAGCTTTGCAATTTAATGAAGTTAGCGTGATTAATTTTGTTATGAAATTTTGGTTATGAACTGCTGCTTGGTTCATTGCAGATATTTACACTATAATATTATGGTGTGTGCACGCACACACACAGCATTATTGAGACTATGAAGTCAAGAACACAATAACTATTAAATGGAAGAATTTAAATTATCTGCACACATATAATTCAGTCACATTAAGTATGTAACAGAGAATAATACAGGGGAGGAAAGAGAAAGATTCACAGCTGTATCTCTACGGACCTTTTTCTTGTCTTGCTGTGACTCCAGCCAGCTCAGTCTGTTTCACTGCCCTGAGAAGGACACGGTCATATTAAAAATCCTACTGAGGGCCTTTTATGTTTACATTTTCCTGGGAATTCTATTTGATTTGCAGCATACAATGAAAGGTGCTCAGTTAATGTGCACCCACTCAGCATTTGATTTTACAGTCAGTTTTCAGTGAGTAGTAACATGCTTTATTTTAATTCACTTTGTTCATGTGATTCTCTGAAGACACAAATATTGATTTCCTCATGTTTTCTTCTGTGGCGCTTCTCATTGTATTATCTGAATGCTACACAAAATAATTATTTTCATATTTTGTGAAATGACAGGTTGGTATTCTTTCCCCATTCTACAAATATTGTTAACAGACAAACATATTAAGAATTTAAAAATATCCCTGTGTTTTGGATGTCCGTTTTGAAAAATTTCTCATCTGCTTTCTTTCTCAGATATTTTGCACCGCAGAAAGATGCAAACCATCGCTGGCACCAAGAAAAACCTCTGTGGCACTCTCATGGTTATGGCCCCTTTTCCTTTTGAAGACATTCTGTGAGCGTAGGTATAACCTTTTTCAATTCTTTCCTGCAATTCAAAGACTATGCATTCCCCATCTACTACCTGTGGTAACATGTGAAGAAGATTCTTACAGGTATTTATTTCCTTCCATACTTAAATGATCCCCCTCTTTTCTGTGGTGCACAGGAGGAATGATACATTGGGCTTGGAGGAAAAGAAGGCTAGGTTGCTCTGACCTGCACCTTTTTTTTAACAAAGATCTACTCTTCCCCTTGGCTGAAGTACAGTACTTTCCTGTACAGTACTTTCCTGTACAAATTATGGCCAGAATTTCCTAGAATATGTATCCTGGAGAAATTCCCATAACAAAATGATTTATTGGAAGTAATTTATTTCAAGGGAGTAGAACTTCCACCATGTGAGACATCAAAACAGCTTTTACTTCTTTTTGTAACTTTGATTTACAGGCTTTGAGCTAAGTTTTTAAGACATGGATCTGTAATATTAACTTATAAAAATGAACACTAGGGCACAAAAAAGAAGTCTGTGTTCAGCAATTATCGCAGATCAGTAGGAACTGAAGGTAACGTCAATAAAATCAAACCATCAGGCCTTGGAAACTGAATTCTGTGCTCTTTAAATCATTTGGAGCAACAGAAGATCTTGAAAGCAAATGTATATTGCAATTCCAAATCTTAAATATTTCAATAAATATAAGAAAAAGTTCAATTATATACATATGCAACTCCTCCTCTAGACATAAATTCTTCTCATTGTTATTGTTCCCTTTGCAATTTCACATATGGTGCTGAAACAATAAGGTAAACAATTGATTTTTATTAGATACTTACACACCTGGGAGACTTCAAGGCACAGGATGTAACCAAATAGTCAGAACCACAGGGGTATGATAATTTTTCTCTTATATGTAATCATGCAATTTCTTTAAATTTTACTACTGCAATAAATAACTTCCAGTGTGAATAGAGCTTCCAGTTAATGTCACAATATTTCAACAGTACGACTTGGAGAGACTAATGCACTTCTATGAAAATCTTAAAAGCTATTATAATTAGAAGGCTGATTCAGTCTAACATTCATAATCTGCCTCTGGCAGTCTCCCTGAAGTCATAGCATTTGTACTGCCCCTCCCAAGCAGCAGCAGCAATAGAGCAGTGGGTATCAAGTGGCCAAGATTTATGTACTTACCTTATTGATAAAGAGTGGGAAGGAAAATTGGGGAGTTAATTTGCGTCCATGCCTAAATATTACTCTATTTTCACAGTAGCATTAAGGGAAATTCTGTTGTGATTGAATATAAAAGTTGAATATTAAATTCTGTCGTAAAATAGACCTTGAGGAGAAAAGAAAGAAAAATGTTGTGATACTACTATATTTACAATTTTTAGAAGTAGGCATAATTTATGCACTGTATAGTGAAATGTATTTTGCTTTTAGTTAATACTAGTTTATATTACTGTTAGTCAAATTGAATGTAGAGATGAAGGTAAAGAGCATAAAGGGTAAGGTGCTACTCAGAGCTTCATAGAGTGCAGCAGAGGCTTTTGAGGAACAGGGAGTGGCTGATAGATCTAGCTAAGCCAGAAATTGTGGTGAGGACAAGCTAATCTAGGTGGCATTGCACCCAAGATAAAAAACAGGTAAAGCCAAACAGCTCGGAACAGAAGATGAATAAAGAGTTAATGAGACTCTGGGGTCATGATCGATAAGGAATCTTTCCCTTTCAGTTGAATTCTGCAAATAAAGGCTTTGGATGCAGAAATACAGTGAATACCTAGTAAGTTTAGATTATTTACTTTATCTCTGTGGGTTACATTAATGGCTTCATAACTGAAATTTTTTGTATATTCTAGCACTCACATTTAGAAAAAAGTTTGGAAGAAGTTTTTGACATCTGGCAAGCATGCCCTACTGTACTTGAGAATATAACAAAAGTAGGCCCAAGAGACATTTAAGAAATGTCTTTTGTATTGTCTACAGCTGTAAGAAGAGCTGATATTCATTAAGATGGCAGGAAAAGTGTTTGGAAGCTGGTGTTAGACAATTTTGAGAAGTAAAAGGCTTATTTTTCAACAGAAGAGTACTAAACCAGTGAACCTTGGGATACTTGGGCTCTTCATCTTTTGACATCTGCAGTCAGAAAGGAATATAGTTTCAACAATTACTATGGCCACAAAGAAGTTCTGAGTTCATACAGGAGGTTTTCCAACCTGTGCTTTGCGTGAGAGTAAATAGAGAATATGACTACAGAAACTGAAACAGTAATAGAAACCATTGAATCTTTAACTGATCTGAAAAGACTAATTGCAAGAGTTTTATATAATGCTAACAATGGTCTGGGCACTGCTGTGCCAAGAAGCTGAAAGTTGGGTAAGCTTTTGGTATGCAAATCAGCAATTCATTTTCCTCATCAGACTGACAACTTAGGAAATAATTGAAATTGAATTTTTTTTACCCCTGCGTATTATCAGCCTGAAGCTCTGTAGTCATTGGAAGGGCATGTGTATGTTTTTCGACACTATGTTCTCAAAGGACAGAACATTTTCCTGACCATGCAAGAGATCTATTCTATGGGCTGATACACACAGAGAACAGCCTTGTGATGTTCAGCAACAAGAGCAAGCAGAGAGTAGACTTTACAATTTCCAACATATGGATCCTGTTCCTGGACCTACGTGGGTTGTAAAAGACAATGAGAAGTTTTCCACTAAGTTTATTCCTCAGGGTGTGCTCAAATATAGAACAGATGTTGATTTGCCTCTGTTTTTCTATCATAATTGCAATTGAAGGTATAAATTACAAAATTCTATATAATGTCATTAGACATTCAAGGTTCCAGGAAGGCTAGTAAGTGATACTATCTTCCATATTAAAATTTCAACAACCTGTGCTATTTTTCAAGCGAAACAACTTTCCATACAACAGAAAAAAACTGGCAAAATCCTATTTGAAAATTAAGGTTTTGCATAAGGGGACATTTTTACCTTTTTCATGCCCACTTACATAGAGAACAAAAAACATTTCACCTATTAGTCTTTGAAGGGCTGAAGACTGGTGACTTTACTACATCGTTGTCCTGGGTTTGGCTAGGATAGGGTTAATTTTCACAACCAGGATAGCTAGACTGCACCAGCCAATGGGATATTTGATACCATAGTGACCTGGTGCCCAGTACATATAAGGAGCAGTTAGCTGGGAAGCAGGGGTAGTTTCAAACTGGAACAAGGTGGGCACTGTCTGCATGGTGGCGTGGTGGTGGTAAGCAATACATTGTGCCTCTCATTCTCCTACCCCCAAGGGGTAGGAGGGAGAGAGGGGCTGCCTGGAGGTTAGTTAGAGAAGCATTATGTACAAAGAAGAGTTGGGGAAAAAAAAAAAGTAAAGCCAAAAGAATGTCGATGTATAATAGATTTTAAACTAATTACCAATGGGAAAAACTGCAAAAGCTGAGGTAGGGAAAAATTAGTGAAATAATGAAAAAAATGAGAGGGCAAAAAACTGTTATCTGTACATATGATAAAAAGAGCAATTACTTAGTGTCTCTTTGGCATAAACGACTTTCCACTGGCATAAACTACCGCCTTTCTTCTTAACACTTGAAAATTAATAGCTTTCATTTTGAACATACTGTTTTCATGTTTAAGAAATAATTAACCCGGTGACTTGGTGAGAAATACAGGCTAACATTCCTAGAAGAAAAACCTGAGTGAATTTTAAAAACATTCCACAAATCATAGAAATACCACAGAAATACTGTGAACTAACATCTGCCACATGGACTGATTTGAAGATTAGCAAATCTAAAAATTAATCTAAATTAATATAAAATTAGTAAATTAATCTATTGTAACTGTTTCTGGAAGGCAAGTATCAACACTTTAGCTATAGAAGTTATCTGCACTGCTGCCTGGTTTGGGGTGGCCAGGGCAGGACCTCACCTGCTGGGGCCTGTCCCACCACCCAAGCGCCTACGGGAAGAGGGTCTTGCCCCAGCCACCTCAGGCCTGAGCCCTCACAGCCCCCAGACCCAGGGAGTTGCCAGCACCCCAACAGTGGTCTCAAAGCATGGACTTGAACCTGAAATTTAAGAAAATGTATTTTCCATGATGTTTATCTCAAACCAAGAGCAGGCGCATAAATATTACTCCTTAGGAAAGTCACATTTTTGTAGCAAGGCAGTAGCTTACCTGTGTACATCAGACATGTAGCTTTTGAAAAGTTAGCTTCTTTTACTCCTGGTCAATGGCCATGCAACATCCCAGAACTCCCCTAAGAAATTTCACTGAGTGGTTGGTCGTTTGTGGGATACAGATTACAGCACAGAGGATATATCCACATAATCTCTCCTCTTGGGTTGATTTCACTCTTGATCACATTAGGAAGATAAAACTATTAGACCATGCTAGGTCACTGAGTCCCTGGTGTTGCAAACCGACAATGACTTACAATCCTTTTGGCCAAGCTATTTGTTCTTCTGTGTATGTCTGGGAAAATACTACTCCAAAATGACACAAATCCTAGTAATATTTTTAGTATTTCTGCAATAGTGTCTATCCAAATCCAATCCCAAACTCTTATCTTCCTTCCCCAAAATGAAATAGATCGAAAGAGCTCTTTTATCCATGCTGTCAATCATTTTCTGAAAATTTAGCTGTCACATTATTAACACCCACTGCTTGATGGTTTTTAAGAAGCAAGCACAGAGGCAGTGTGCTACTGCCCTGGTTGCAGACACTGGCCTGGCTGTAGGAGAGCAAGGGCATGGGAGTGGGGATGGCATGAGGTGCATACCCAGGCTACGGGTCAGGCTTGCTCATTAGAGGAGCCCATCTGCTGCTCCCAGTGGTCCTCAGTCCTAAGCCACTACAGGATGTGCCTTTGCTGAAGCACAAGAGAGAGGAGAATAATCAGCTCCCCAAGGCTCTGAAGTGCAAAGACAGACATTCTTAAAGCTTTTAAAACATGTTTTTATTTTTTGATTTCTCTGACTTTATTGCAATCCAAAAAGAGTAAGAGTGCTTTGCTGATAATAATCTGAAAGCTCTGCTTGTAACCTATGCAAAACTACTGACGTGGGTAAGGCAGATGACTAGTTCAGTACAAATGCAGAAAATTAGGCTGTGTTTATCATGTCTTTAATGGGACTGAACATTTCCGTTTCATTGATTTTTGTCCTTCATTCTGCCCAGTTGTCATTACAGCACTTCAAAAAGCCCTCAACGTGCATGTTTCACTCAAGTGATGTGCGGAGGTTGATTAGAACCTGTCCCAAAAATGCTGCAAAAATATAACATCTATTCAATATGCTTAGGACCCAAATTTTCATTAGAACATTTGATTTTTGTATTTTGGGGATTCTTTGTTGAAAGTAAGTGTAGAGAGGCACTGAGAGCACACATGCACAGAAAGGCAAATTTTTATTATTTCTTCTGCTCTGCTAGCAAGACAAATTAGTTCATCTGCAGATCCATGAAGTTAGTTAATGAAAGGTTTCAGAATTAAGATATAAAGCTTAGTCTTTCAGCTCTGGTTCAGGGAATCCACTTACTAAAGTCAAAGGAGTTTTCATATAATGAAGTCTGATGGTAAAGCCAATCCCTAGAGTCTATTTCCTGGGCTTTATTTCAGTACTAATCCTGTGAGAGAGCATCCAAGGTGGAAAGTTCTCCAGAGAAAGATCTGCAAGAGTCAGAATCAACCCAGACATATCTTCCCGGGGCAAGAAGCTGAAAAAATCCCATAACAGTGCGCGAGGTTAGTTCAGAGAACAGCCCTCAGAATGGGCTACCCCAAATATAGGCAGGCAAAGGTCCATCATCTGAAATCGAGCACATTCATTCATTTAATGAATGCACAGAGCACAGATTCATTTAATGAACTTGATTCAAGGGATACTTGACTGCCAATTCTATCTTTCTGGAAAAGTAACTCAAACTACTTGTGCTTAGCCTTCGTATTTTCAACTATCATGCAGGCTGATTTAACACTACTTCTCCCATAAAAACCTTGAAATTGTAAGGATTTCAAATGTACATTATTTAATTTGTAGGAAAAGATATTTTGTGGTATTATAACACCTGGATTTAGGAACTGGAAATTGAATTCTTAACAGGAAACCTGTTTATCATTGATTTTCACTGGTTTTAGACTTCTTTTAAAAGTTTTACTATGGAAAGACTGTGTTTTCTCTGTGTCCTAGGAAGAAAAATTATTTTACTGTTGTTGTTCCTCAGCAGGTGCTCTTCTGCTCTTTTTGTAACTGAAAAGAGAACTGAGTTGCTTGCCTCTTCTAAGTGCACATAAAGGCCTTGGGTTTTCATGTAACATTTTTTAGTTTCTGTGTCTGCAAAACTAGATGAAATACATCTTTTCTGATGCTAACAGAAACAAGAGAGACGTCACATTGCTTTTCAATAATTAATCTGTCATCCAGATTTTATATCCATCCAAAGAGGAAGAACAGAGGAAGAACAGATGCACTTGGGAAAAAGTGCATTTCTGTGTCTGAGCTGGCTTGTGGTAAGAGCAAAAGCATGAGAGGAGATACTCAGAGCAAATTCTGCCTCAGGGAGGAGCACAGACTCCTGCAGAGTGCTTGAAAGGGAGTCAATATGATGTAAAAAGAAGAATTATGCTCAGGAGGGAGACCGTATAGTGCATGAACTGAAACGCAGGAGTGTATGAAATACATGGTATCTTTCTCAGGGTATGTCAAAAATATTGTTAAAGCCTGTAATCTTACAGGTATCTGTATCTACAGGGCAGCCATGCCCAGCAATTTTATATTACTTTATATTATCGTGTATATACTTTATATTTCTTCCTTGCTGTTGTGTCTTTTGGTCATTCTCTTTCCTAACCCCCCACAATCTGAACACGATTCAGGCATTTGGTTGGTGCATGAAGCTGAGATTGTTGTGTCCCCACTGTGAATATTCAGTGCACTTTGGTCTTCATGACTCATTAGTTGGAGCTGTTTAAGGGGATGCCGGACCAAGGTTTTTCAAACTGAAATGGCATGTATCCCATCGTACCTGAAACTGCAGATGGGGGAATTTCAGGACCCAAGAATCCCCTGCTAGACTTGTGCTTCTATAGAGAATCAGAGTCCTATACTTACCAATAAAATGACTACAGCTTGCTGAAAAAATAAGGGTATGATTTAAGACGAATAATCTTGGATAAATTGCTTTAAACCCATTCATTTTGTGATTTACACAGAAACTTTTCACAATAACTTTATCACAATGTTTATCTCAGTTTAGTTCAGTAACTACAGCTTTTCAGTGAGAAATCATTCTTTTGAGAAATGAAAACTGCCACACATGATTTTAAAAATAATATTCATGATGAAAATTCTGAAAAGATTTATAATTTAGAATTTCAGCTGTTTTTTCATCACAAGTTTCATCCAGGAACAGAAAAGAAAAAATAATTTGAATCAGAATTTTTTCATTGCAAACCTTTCTACCTACTCTGCAAACGGTACCTGTGCTGGCACCTAGAGCTCACTGGTGGGTTAGAAATGAGAAAGCAAGGCTGAAAAACAAAACCAGCAGCTGCTGCATACTCTAGGTACAGACAGCGCTAGGACAACAAGCAAAACCAGTCATAAAATTAATAGAGGTTTTTATCTCATCTGCATAGTGTGCCATGCAACCCACAGCAAATCCAACGTAAACACATAGCCAAGGACTGAGAATATACGAGGGCCACTCCAAAAGTAATGCCTTCTATTTTATTATGTTGGCCCACAACATCAGAGGCAGATGTTGGTGGTCTGGCAGTAGAGGTTGAACCTTCCTGCCAATATTCTGTTAAATTTTGTTGCCGTGTGACAGACGGCAGCAGAGGGGTGGTCTGACAAAATGGTCTGTGACACGGAAGTGCGTATGAAGCAAAGGTAATTGAAATCCTCCATGCAGAAAAAATTGCACCCATTGACATTCATTGACGCTGCTGAACATTTACTGAGACCAAACCGTGGCTGTCAGCACAGTGAGGGCGTGAGTGGTGCATTCCCGCAGTGGCGACAGTGACAGTGCGTCCCCTCCACTGGTGCAGATTTTTAAAAGAGCACAGCACGCAGGCTCTGTTGATCGCTGGTGAAAATGCACAGCCAATGGGAGTGACTGCGTCAAAAAATAGTGTTTTGTAGCTGAGAATTTGCTCTATCAAATAGTGTTATTTCGCTCTTTGTATCTGTTGTAGTTTCCAAATAAAGAGGAGGCATTACTTTCGGAACGACCTACCTGTTTTTCTGGGGCTAAACCAGATAGCAGATTTAGGAAAAACTAAAGTCTCACTAATTGATCTGAGCTTGGTTTTGCTTCTCAAAGAGGGATTGAAAG
Source organism: Bucorvus abyssinicus (assembly GCA_009769605.1). Classification (NCBI taxonomy): domain Eukaryota; kingdom Metazoa; phylum Chordata; class Aves; order Bucerotiformes; family Bucorvidae; genus Bucorvus; species Bucorvus abyssinicus. The sequence continues at coordinate 40,583,931 of CM020025.1, forward strand.
AAATGTGTGGGGTTTTTTCATATGAGAAAATGTTTCACAGCAATGCTTTTAAGTAAACCACAGTCAATGATGGTGATTTCGGGTAAGTCCGCATGGCTGCCAGCAACAGAGGCAACAAGTTTATAGCAGTTACAGCTTTCAACCTGAACATTACTCTGTTATAAATGCCATACTTTCAAATGATTTTGTGTCACCTTTCATCATGGTGGACATGACAAGGCAGACAGGCACCACTTTGCACCTGGGAGGGCACCAGATTCCTTCTTAAACCAGTGGGAAGGTAATTCTTTCAAAGACACTGATTTGACCAGCAGTGTTATAAGAGTTATTTTACAAATTTGGAAACTGCTTTGTAACAGTATGGTAATCCAATAAAACATCCAATACCTGCACCTAGCAATAAGTAGCAAAGGCAAAAATATCAATTATACAATGTTACAATTATACAATGAAAAGTCCAAGCTTATAATACAATAAAGTTCATTTGGATCTATTTCTATTAGAAGTCATAGTAAAGAAGTGATAACTGGAGGAAATAATATGTGATTTATAATTACACTGAAATAAGAATTGTCCCACCGTCCCCCGTTTGTACAGCATCTAACCATTTCAGAGGTGGTCCAGATGTTCCAGGCTGGTTCTGCAGTGATACAAATATAAAAGGGACCTCCTGGTTTTCAAAAGACCCAAGCAGAGCCCGCATCTGCCCTCCCATGGAGTTTCGACACTGTCATTTCCACTGTTTACTAAGCACCAAATGTGCGTACTGTCAAAGACAGCTGTTAAGATATTACCTTTACAAATGAATGTAGATTGACAGTGAAACCTTGAAAGTATATCTTTTGTTAAAGGCTGATTTAAAGACAACTTTTCAGAGATTATTATGATCTGCTTTATGAACAGCATGTCAGTGTGCTGAGTGACTTAGAGCAGAGACTAATTATTCATACTCACTGTGTCAGTATGAAAAAACCAAAAGCTTCCGTCTTATTATTAAAATGTTAAACAGTGATTCTCAGATTCTAATTAAAATCATGTACACATTACATGGGGTTTTAAATGTAGGAAGGTGTTGAAAAATTACGGCATTTCATTAAAACTTCTATTGCTGTTTAAAATCTCGGTGCTTTAATGGAACTTGTCAGTCTAAACAAGTTTTTTTTATTGTTTTTCAAATATTTGTAAAATTAACATCTTGGTTCTGCCCTGCTCTTTTCATGAAGTTTTTGAGGATCCCTTACATAAATGTCTATGTCATTCAAGTTAGCTTTTGAATAACTGAAAAATTTACAGAAATGGTCCGTTGCTATTTCAAATGTTCTTTCAATACTTTTACAAAAGATTCTTTTCAAATTGGTCAGACAGAGGCATCATGGCAGCTATCAAGCCAAGAGTATCAAATGTAGCCCACAAAGGTCACTTTCTTTTAAATGTATTTATTAGCAATATATACTTAAAAAGTACTCAACCAAGACTCCTGATTTGACTTTTACTTTCCCAAAATTTTCCAGAAGCATGGCAAACTCTTAAGATTTTAGGTGCAATCAAAAGCAGACTAAGCCAAGCCTTCTGCAGCAAATGCAGCAAGTAAGCTCTGAACAGAAAAACCCTCTTTAGATAACTTAGTGGTTTTCCCTAAACAGCAGGTCAACTGGCAATATATATGTATGTTTTAGTCTGTTGCTAATGTACTAGACTGTAGAAGGAAGGAGGTGCTCTGATAATAACTAGATCCCTGGGAGACAGAGTAATTCATTAATCATGTGCATACTGGAGGACTTCCAGAGTTTTTGCTTTGTTGCTAAACATAATCGCAAATAAGCCACAACTATTGGCCTTAGTTTTTTAGCTATTACTTTACATAAAAGCTGAAATATTCCTCATTGCTTTGGCCTCCTTAAAAATACCATAAAAAGAAACAGGAACGTGAACTATTGAGATTGATTTGATTGCAATAAAGAACTGAGTAGCTCCAGGCTTACTCAGAAATTTTAATATTGCCTTAATACTTAGTAGGAATTTGCAAACAAGTTCTTGGGGCAGGCCTTAATGTTTAACAGGCATGTGAAAAAAGAGGATGAGGAAAACGATCAGGGTACATGGACCATCTCTGAAATAATTGATGTCCAGGGGCAGACTGTCAATATTTATTAATGAATGTTTAACTCTTTTTTTAATGTGCTCTCTTCATTCTCTTTCACACCTGGAACTTTGTAATTTTTCGAGTTAGCCTAAATAATAGAATACTATTTCTGGAGGTCATTACTTTTTTCCCTTTTTGGAGGAGCATGATCATGACAAAAATTTGCTATTCTGAAACACGTGAGAACATCAGAACCTTAATAGTTTTTAAAAAGAAAGCCCACCTGCTCTGTTTTCAAGACTGATGTCCTTGAATGGGCATAACTTAGCTCCAGCAATTTGCACATTAAAAAGCAGACACCCATCTTTTGAACATCTCTCTTACAAAATAAAGCTTACATAATTTGATGGTAGAGCATTCTTTCTTTTTTTTTTTTTTCCCAGAAACAGAGGAATTCTTGCAATCTATAATGACATTTCTTTATATACTTGAATGAAATAGCCTGTCTCGATAAATGTTCCCTTCACATCTCTTAAGTTGATTTTAAACACCCCTATCATGCAGGCAGGCTACAAAGGCTGAAAAATGACAATAACAAGCAATGGAAAAAAGGATTTACAGTATACATTTTGAAATGCAAGATATTGTCTTATTGATCACAGAATCACAGAATAGTTGAGATTGGAAGGGAGCTTTGGGGGGCATCTAGTCTAACATCCCTGCTCAAGCAGGGCCACCAAAAGGCCAGAAACATCTCTAGATGGCTTTTGAATATCTCCAAGGATAGGGACTCCTCAGTCTCTCTGTACCAGTGCTCAGTTACCCTCATAGTAAAAAAGTGTTTCCCAAGTTCAGAGGGAACCTCCTGTGTTTCAGTTTTGTGCCTTTTTCCTCTTGTGCTGGGCACCACTGAAAGGAACTTGGCTCCATCCTGTTTGCATCCTCCCTTCAGATGTTTGCGTGCACTGATAAAATCCCCCTGAGCCTGCTCTTGTCCAGGCTGAACAGTCTATCCCAGCTCTCTCAGCCTTTCCTCATAAGAGATGCGGCAGTTCCTTAACCATCTTTGCGGCCCTTTGGTGGACTCTCTCTGGCTGTTCAATTGCTCCCCTCTTGTACTACTGAAACATGAACTAGACTCACTATCAAAGAAAGTTTTCCTAAAATGAAAATTATTTCCATTTTTATTGGCTGAAAATGTTCAGCTTTTACAGAAAGCCTTAACCATTAAATGCTCTGGATTGTTATACAGTAATTCCCTGTAGGTCTTCCTCATTCTTAGGGCACCCGAGCTTCCCAGAAAGTTAGACTGAAAGGGATTCAGTACTATGTACATTTCTTTATATAATTTTAATGCATTTCTATAGCCACAACTAAGAGAGAATTTGTCTGTAAGCACAGAATGACAGAAGAACTCTTGCTGAAAGTGGTGTTAGAGAACACTGAATGATGTTACACACTGCTCCTTGCTTTTAGAAACAATATCTTCACACATGATTATTTTACCTGGAAGAACTTGGGAGCTACCTGATTGAATAAAAGAATAGGAATTCCATGGACCATGCCTTTGGGAAGAACATAGGTCCAAAGAGCACACGGCTTTCCATTGTGAGGGGTTGTATGTTCTTACAGGAGAACACCAGGACGATTCTGCAGGTTTTTTAAAATATGTCAGATGGCATCTGTAGTCACAAGGTGGAGCGTGTCCATTTGCCAGTGCCTTTGGGCTTCTCAAAGAGCAGCCTGTTTGTAGACCAGACAACGAGGCAGAGAACTATAAGTGGAGAGGGTGTCTGCAAACTCTGTGTGGCTGGCATGCGCACAAGGAGTCTTAAGGTCAAATTGAAAACCAGAAATGTCACTTTGGACAAACGTTAGCCCATGGCACTGAACTCTATAGAAGAGCCTATCAACCGAAATAAAAAGTTAGTGAGATATATAGATATACCATAAACCATAACATTGAGAAAAAAAGATCGGATTCTATAGATATTTGAGAATAGTAAGCGAAGGCAGAGGGTGTTATCAAGGCTGACCAGCCCTCATGAAGGACACTGTCCCAAATCTTCACATGGCCAAGAGCACCAAGCCACAAACCAGAAACTCCAAGAAGAGAGGAAGCTCTGGGAATGACAAGAGAGGACAACAGTTTCCTTGCTGAACGAAGACACTGAAAAATGCCTGGTGCTGCTGAGCTGAAAAGCTTTCCTCCCGTGGTAATGAACACGGGTTACCCCAAATCCCCCCCAGCCACACAGCCTTCCACCTTGCTGCAGCCCCCATAGTGGAACAGCCCTCAAGAGGTATATGTAGCTGTAACCTTCTTTCCTACGAGGAGAAGGACAGAAAACAACAATTATCTAACAAGGTTTTTTAAAGGACAGCCTTTGAAAGGAATGAGACATAGAAACTGCCACTCTCAAAAATAGACTTGAAACATTTGATGCATTTAGAAGCGTGTGGTGTTTGTTTGTAGCTGACAATTTTTTATCAGAATGATTATACTTGGCATCATATTTGACTAGTACTTTTGGGACTTTCAGGTAAATACTATGCATCTGAAAATTTACCGAATTCTGGCACATATTAATAGCTCAACAACAGTGTAGAATTTGCTCCATATAAGCCTTTAGGCATGGCTTGTTTTAAAGGCTTACCCACGCCTACAGAGACTGATCCAATAGTCTTCCTGTTTTTATTAATCTGCCCATTTGATGTAGAAGATGGATTTGTATGAAACGACCTTACCTACAGGGACAATAGAAAACAGTAGTTCTACCTGAGAAACAGAGGTGATGTCCAGTAAGAACTCTTCCTTCACCTTCATCCTGACTACACAGAAAACAAAATCCTAACAACTTTGGTAGAGGATTTTCCTACAGATTTATTGTTCAGGCACTGTTTGTTTCATGGAATTATAATTGAAAACAAGTCAGAAAGGAAACATACATTAAAAATGCAATAATCAAAAACTTAGGATAATTTGGCAAAAATAACAAAGCTATAAGTTCATACAGGATTTTGGAAATATTCCTTAATTTGAGGATCCTATAAGTACTCAGGAATCTTTTAAATATAACGCAAAATTGTGCCAGTTTGTTATTTATGAACAGCTTTGCATCCAAAGAAAGGAGGTTTCCTCGCTATCCAAATCTAGATGCTCCTTTCACTGAAGGTCCTGTGAATTTTTCCAGACAAGCAAACAACAGCATTTGGCCAGTGATTTGTAAGGGGGACTTTAGAATCTAGTAGTGTGGGATGCACATCTTAAAGCAATCAGAAGGTGGCACCTTATTAACACTGCTGCAGCAGTGCTGTGCTGGGTTTGAGTCCCGGCTTCTGTGCAGAACAGTTCAGCGCTGCAGCTGGGCACCAGTGAGGTTCAGGGAGGGCAAGGAGACGTGTTCTGCTGTAGCCACAAAGAAGGAAAAAAAGAAAAGTGCCCTGAAGAGGGAAAGAAAGACTTCTGGTGATGTGATGGATCTATTAATGACAGACAGAGATGCTCTTTTGAGACATATAAAATACATGACACATTTACTTACAATTTGATTGTGCAGAAACACATCAGATATCAGTAAGAATAAGAAAAGAATAAGCATAAGGATTAAAAAAAAAAAAACACAACCTTTTTTACTGAGAAGGGTTTTGAGTCTTTAAACTACCTTCAAGTACTAAAACCATATGTGTTTATCTGGAAGATGTCAGGTTAATTCCAGTCCTTCACAGATAAGCAGAGATTAGGTTTTGAAATACAGAGTTTTGAAAAAAAAACCCCTAAACAACAGGATAGTTTCTGACCAGAACCTTTCCAAAACATGCCCCCCACCACCACCCCCAAGATGTGACAATTATTTCTATATCTGTTTTGAACAACCACCATGTCAGTGCAGACACACTATAATGACAAGGCTTGCCCTCCCTCTATTTTAGGAGCAGAAAGAGCTACTTGAAATCTTGCATTAATTGAACACAGCAGATTTAGTTTAAAAAGATTGTAAATATTTGAAAGTGTTCATTGTGTTGATGTCAACTTGTGCTTATTATTCTTCTCTGCCTGAAAAAGGAAGAAAGAGGATTGCAGCTTTTCAGAGCCTCTGGCACGAGGCAGTTTAAAAATTGTAATGTTAGACACAGGCTTATTTTATTCTGAGTTGTAAAAATTCAGAGAGTGAACTGAATTCCCACAGGCTCCTCAGCTCAGTGCAAGACATATTGCAGAAGTGGTTAAACATGCTTTACAAATCAGAAGCTAAACTCAAGGTGCTTCCAAGATCAAATGGAAGCATGCAAAACTGGAGAAAAACTGGATAAATGCCACTTTGTTTTCAAGATAAGTGGATCCTGTCCCTGTCTGGACTGCTAGCTACAAACTCTGAGACACTGAGGTACATTCAAATTCAGACATCATGTATACTAAACATCAAGTCCTGCTTGCGCCGCAAGTATTCATGTACATCATAAATTACTCACCAAGGTATTATACATTATTCTTTTTTTTTAAAAAAAAAAAGGGGGATATAAATGAATTCAACACAGAAGTTTGAATCATCATAAAACCTGTCAAAACGCTGGGATTCTAATATTTTTCCTTTAAATTTCACTCTCCAGCAACAATTCCTTTGCATGGGCCACCAGCACAATCCTATTCCCTCTTCCATGGCCTTCATGGTATAAACACTAACATCCCTCAATACCTAGAAGGACAGATTCTAATTCTGCCTATTTTGCTGCCGGTAGTGGATTTGCTGGTAAATCTTGGAAGGGAAAGTTAGAATAAAGAACGTAAAAGCAACCATAAAGGCACCAGAGTGGGGAATCATCCCTTAAATACTAGTATGAGTAGTCTCAAAAGGGAATTGCTCCCTGCTAGCTCACCTGATGCCTCATCATCTCCACAGTGCCAGTGAGCAAGTGATCCCTATCCACCCCTACTTTTGCCTTTGTAGGCCCATCTCGGTCTCTCATTTTTCTGACTGAAGTCCAAGTGTGGAGGCTTTTCTATGTCTTGGTTCCTCAAAGGATGGTCACTCCTGGCTCTGTACCTCCTGTCCTGCTGGAGCAAGTTTTCCTAGAGTGCCCCTTGCTCCAGAGAGTCTTGTGTGCTGACACGAGTATTCCCGAGTAGTTTTTTGGAGCACAAGTTAAAGCTTTAGCTGGCAGCTGACCTGATCACTCTTTGGTCCTGTGCCAGGCATGACAGTGATTGAGAGCATGTATCTTTGGATTTGTTTTTCCAATAAGAAAAGGGAATAAGAGACAGCTAGTCATTTAAGTGCGTTCTGATTTTATTTAGAATAAATTTAAAGTTATATAACCCCACAGAGTCCTTGAAGAGTGACTGATATAAACCAGTTGGTGCAGAAGACCATTGGGCCGTGACTGTTGAAAACCACTTGCCACCAATTCTGTATGATCATTGAGGGCCACTTTTAATTGTTGAGATTTTTTTAATAATAATATTGTTAAAAAATCACTTTTGCAGTAAAACCACTCCAGATGATCAGTTGCTGAGCAAGACAAATGACTCTTAATGAATACATGTAAATTATAATTGAGGGAAAAGCCAAGATAGAAAATGCCCTTTTTCTGGTTCAACGTATTTGTTTGAATTTTAGTGCTTTAAAACTGTGTTATTAATTAATGCAACAAAAGTTTCAACAGAGGTCAACTCCTACATTTTATTAGCTTGGCCTAAACAACCTTAAATATGCCTTTAAACTAAGGGGGTGGGTCACTTATGGTAATAATTAACATAATGACTCCATTTGGCACTTTTTAATGGAGTTGTCGCACTGCACATGCTGCTTCTATAGGAACTGAAGTATAACAAGTCTTGCTGAGTTATTATTTCATTAACTGCAGTTTTGGTGATGCTTTAAATGAAAACGCACAAATATCAATCTGTTAATCTTTACTTACAAATATATGGTCTTTGCTGCTAAATTATACTAATATTAAAAAATTAACTAAATAAACCAGTTCAAATTGTAGCCAGGGAGTGATTAAGTCTGAAGGAGCCCTCTCAGAATGTGTGCTATGATTACGATTGCACAGCAGTGCAGTTGGACAGCTGAAGATCAGGTAGCTGATCTACATTTATCGTTTAAGACTCCATATGTAGCCAAGGAGAAAAAGCACATCTAAGGGCAATTCATCCTGCTTGTCTTCAGGTAGCATGAATCTCTCAGGAAAAGCATATCTCTCTATATATATCTGTCTTTCATTTACTCATGTTGGAAGATTAAGCTTTGGGTTACTACAGCTGAGAGAATTCCCAGCCACACATCATCATGTAAGTAGGCCTTACTGTCAGCTGGAACAAACCGGCTCATCTCCCTTGAACAGTGGAGGACTTGACACTACCTCTCCGCAGAATAAATCCCATAACATCCTCATAGGGAAGCTTAGGAAATGCGGGCTAGATGAGTGCACAGTGAGGTAGATTGAGAACTGGTTGAATGACAGAGCTCAGAGGATTGTGATCAGCAGTGTAGAGTCTGTTTGGAGGCCTGTAGCTAGTGGTGTTCCACAGGAGTCAGTACTGAGTCCAGTATTGTTCAACATATTCATCAATGACCTGGATGAAGGGATGGAGTGTACCCTCAGCAAGTTTGATGATGATACAAAACTGGGAGGAGTGGCTGATACACCAAAAGGCTGTGCTGCCATTCAGCAAGACCTGGACAGGCTGGAGAGTTGGGCGGAGGGAAACAATAAAGTTGAACAAGGGCAAGTGTAGAGTCCTGCAGCTGAGGAAGAATAACTCCACGAACCAATATAGGTTAGGGGTTGACCTGCTGGAAAGCAGCAGGAGAAGAACCTGGGAGTCCTGGTGAACAAGTTACCCATGAGCGGGCAGTGTGCCCTTGTGGCCAAGAAAGCCAATGGTATCTTGGTGTGCATTAAGAAGAGAGTGACGAGCACCAGGTCAAGGGTGGTTCTTCTCCCCCTTTACTCTGCCACATCTGGAACTGTCTCCAGTTCTGCCCTCTCCAGTTCTGCGCTCTCCAGTTCAAGAGAGACAGGGAACTACTGGAGAGAGTCCAGCAGATCGCTACGAAGATGATGGGACTGGAGCATCTCTCTTACAAGAAAAGGCTGAGGGACTTGAGTCTGTTTAGCCTGTAGAAGAGAAGATTGATAGGAGATCTTATCAATGCTTATAAATATCTAAAGGGCAGGTGTCAAGAGGATGGGTCCAGCCTCTTTTTAGAGGTACCCAGTGACAGGACAAGGGGCAACGGGGACAAACTAGAACACAGGGAGTTCCACCTAAATACGAGGAAAAACTTTGCTCTGAGGGTGACAGAGCACTGAAACGGGCTGCCGAGAAAGGTAGTGGAGTCTCCTTTTCTGGAGACTTTCAAAACCCACCTGGACCCGTTCCTGTGTAACCTGGTGTAGGTGAACCTGCTTTAGCAGGGAGGTTGGACTAGATGATCCCCAGAGGTCCCTTCCAACTCCTACCATTCTGTGATTCTGTGATATTATTGTTGCACATACTTGACTAAAAAATGCTGAGTTTCTATTTAGAAGACTTGTATTCTTTACTGCATATCTTTCACCATACAGTTAATTTGTGAAAGTAAAGATTATACTGGTACGGAATTTACTCCAGGGGTTGTAAAGTCTTCAGTCCTGCTCAGTCAATATCACTATTCTGATAATAATTCACTATTAGTTATGTAGTATGTATTTGGTTTAGAAACACTAAAATCTGAAGGTAGTCATTGTCCTAGTTTGTTCTGACTAACATAAAATAGGATAAATTACTCTCTTTTGATAGTGAGACACACATAATGCAAGCAGCTCACCGTAAAAATCAATTTTCCTGTTAATGTGGTAGTACTACTTCTAAGGCTGTACGTATTCCAGAGACTCACAAAGCAGCAACCTGCTTTGTGAAGGGCTAATCAGGTCGATACCACTGTCACCAAACTAGTGACACCCTTAAAAGGCCAAGTCTTCTGCTTTGGTTGATTTTTGTTATTCCAGCAGCACATGACTGCAAGGGAATAGCTGCAACCCTCGCTGGAGGACTTCCTCATGTCGCTCAGAGCTGCTATGGGACTGCAACACCTTCTTCATACATGAGGAGTGTCTGGGGTGATGTTTTACTATAGCAAGTCCCAGCTTCAGAGAGGCTAGGAAGTGTCATGGCAGGGTCCTATTTTATCCCTTGAGAACACATTCCTCACTACTTCTTTTTCACTTGAATGCAATCTCTAAGCCTGTTAGAACTCTAGCCCAGTAAGTAAATTTTGTATCAGGAAACCAAGGTTCCCTAGCACGAGAGTAGAACACAGGGAATGAGTAAAGGCTCATCTCGTCTTTATATTCTTCCAAAATCTATAGACATGGTAGGGGCAAGACTGTGCACAATATCCATCCCAGGTCCCTTTGTTAGAGCAGCTGTTACCCCAAGACTTCAGATCTCCTATCCCTATTATTGATCATTGCTGGCATTTGTTGCAGAACATTAATTTCTGTATTTTTCTTTCCAATGTTGTAATTGTGGCTTTATATAATATTATCCTTTAAATTAAAGCAACAAGAATAAAAAGACCAGTATTGTATTGTCCTGTGAAAAAAAGGTTTAGATGGAAATTTGGTGACACTAATTACCTTACTAATTATTTTAATTAAATCATCTGTCTGGAAGATTTTATTTCTGCTAATGGACACTGACTCTCATCTCACTCATGTCCACTGAGATTTTTATTAGGAATATTTTTTTAGATATTACCTGCCAGTGTGAAGCAATTTAAAATTAGTGGATATTCAAAATGCATGAGTTAAACTTGGTCATTACTTTGGTTGGAAATGTTTCAATATTAGGTTTAAAACTGAATTACTTCACCTGGCTGAAATATGTCATCAGAAATCAAACTTCCTGAGACTGATTGAAAACCTACCTAAGAATTTGCCTAGCTAACTTTTAATGCCATATTTATCACTTGACGTAGGTACCACTGGATCTTTTTCTGAAGTATATTACTAGACCGGGGTCTTACGGTAAAGTAATCTTGTCAGATTTTACAACATGCTTGTAAATACTCCTAGCCTTGTAACTAACCTCTGTATATCAACCTATTTGAGTCAAGCACAGCATTAATGATTTACATGAGGGAAAGGGAAGCCATGTCTCATGCCTACGGTGTGTTTGACTGCCCCCCAGAGCAGAGTAGGACACCATCTGCAATCTCATCTTCATTTTTTTTTGTTAAATTATTTTCATCCCCAGCATGTGGTGATGTCTGATCGTTGAGCACGGTTGGATGCTCCCTGGCTAAGCAGGGGTGGTTCATCAGCTAACCCTTGGCACACCAGTGGAGCTGTTAGTAGAACAATAAAAAAGACAACAAACAAAAATAAAGAACACAATTGAACAGCACTCCTTGAACTTCAGTTGACATGTCATTTCTGGCTTACACTGCCACTGTTTGCTGCCTGCCTGGAAGCACCCAGGCTCTCACATGCAGTGCAGAGCACTGAAAGGGGAAACTCTCTGCCACATCTGATTTATCTCGCTCTATCTGAATAGAAGCTAAGCTGGGATCGTAGAGGACAGCTAACAGCAAACAGCAGACTGGTCATGAAAAAGAAATCTGTATGATCAAAAACATCTGTGTCTGATACCTACTGATATACATATTCACCTTGAATTTTTATTTTTTCGTTGGCAGAGTTTACATTTTTATTTGTCACAGTGACTCATCATTTACCTTTCTATCTTATCTGGTAATGTGAGCAGTTAAAATTGATGCTGCAAATAATAAAAAAATAAATACCAAGCCACTTGCATAAGTATAAGTAAATAAAGCACCATGGCAGATTATTTTTTGTAGTAATTGATAACCAGAAGAGAGAAATATAAAGCAAGAAAATAGCACAAGCAATATATTTAGTGAGAATCTTTTTATAGTAGCTGGTTGCCATGGAAATACTGCAACAAACAGTGAGACAAGCTTGAATAGTTCAAGCTCTAGTTTTCACTTCAGGCTCTGCTGTTTGCAATGCTCATATGCTAGATACATACTACATGCACTGCAGTGAAGCTCCCTAAGGCCTCATTGAAAGTGTAAAAAATAGTCCTTCATGTGAGGGACACCTCTCTTACAAAACCCCAAATGAACAGAGTACAAACAATACTCCCAAACGTTTCTCTTGTCTTTTATGTATTATTATAGGGGACCAAAATCAAGAGGTGGTAGACACCTCTTTGTACTGCCAAAGTTTGAAAAGCACATGCTATAAGCAGAGCAGCTCTTACCTTGGGGACCATTGGGTCAGTCTCCATCAGAAATTTATAAACCTCTTTGAAATCTTTTTATTTCTTTAGGTGAAAAACAAGAAAGCATAACACAACAGTGGCTTACCCCTGCCTTACAACTACAAACTTCATAAAAGCCTGTCACAACAGGTATAATTTTTTTTCTAAAATATGTCAGTTTTCCATATATACACAATTTGCTAGTGCATCAGAGAGCTCCCATGCAGTCATGCAGCAAGAGTTTCACTGGTTATCCCCAAGCTTGCAGAAACATGCTTCAGTTATGAGAAAGGACCCTTCAAAGAAATTAGATCAGTTACAAGACAGTGGCTCACTCTTTCCGGTTTTTCCATATGTAACAAACAAATACTTTACCCTGCATATCCTGTACTGTGACTATTTTGTTTAGTTCTGCTCTTTTGAGCCTCTGTTAAGTTCTTTGGCACATACATACACATCTACACATACACACAATAAGAAAATTACTCAAAAATAATAGGGAAATATATATTAGAAAATTTTGTATTGGGATCCACCCCAGCCAAAACCCATGAGCGCTGCCCCTGGTGCAGAAATAGTTGCTCAATTAAAAGGGGGTAATACCTCCCTGCCAGAAATATCACAGGTGCCGGAGCTAATGCTGAGCTGCATTTGCTACATCACACTGTGAGTAACCACTGTTAGGGATGACTCTAGTAAAAGTTTACCTCACAGATTGTTTGTGCTTCCCTACCTAACAGGTTTCTCCATTGTGCAATCTTGTTATTTTTGAAATTTCATTTTAAGACTATATTGGGGGGTGTGTGTGTGTGTTTATTTCAGAGTGCAACTAACTCAGAAAGCCAAAGTTCAGTGATGAATCACCCTTGGTGTTTGTTAAAATTTACCCTCAAATAAAATAAGGGAGAAGCAGCACTGGGAATTTAATCTCTCTGACAGATCCGGAGTTTGTTAATTTCCTATTTCCTTTAGAAGGGATACACCCAGATGATCCTGTGATATGCACATTACTAAAACAAATTCCCAAGGGTGCCTAGCAACTGTCCCCCGCAAGGTAGAATATGTCTTAGTTTGGAATTAGATAGCATTCAGAAATAAGAGATGCTATCAAGACCAGCAAAATGCTAGTCCAATATTTCTAAACCCCTTCATGACAGCTTCTACGCTGAGGGAAAGCACAGTTCATCCAATTTTATTTGAGGCAGCAATTTAATCAAGCAATTACACTCCTATTTTATTTTTTGCTCAGAAGAATCTTGATGTTCAAAGGAGCCACATAATCTCTTTACCTCTTTGACGTGGCAATACAGCAATGCGAGCAAGTACATTGGCGTTCATAGTTCACCTCTTGAACCTCTTGATGTTTTAAAAGACATTTTTCTCATAGGCAGTGGTAGGCTATGACTCTCAGCAAAATGCTGCAGACCAGAACTCATTTATGAAGCCATTTCTTTCATAGGAGTTCTGGATGTGGTATTTCACCCCTTTATTTACCTTGTTATAGAAATATGTTGTAGCTTCTCTCCAAAGGTGTAGAAGTCTGCCAGACACAGAAAATATGTGGCTTCTTTTCCTGTGCATCGAAGCAGATGCTACATTTTCAGTGTGGCATTTAAAATTTTCTCATTAGACCAAATGACTTTGATTCTCAAAATCCTTTCCAAAAAATTAAAAGCATGAGTTTGCTGTAGAAAAGTAAGTTTTCTCTCCTAAGAACACAATAATATTACAGAATGTACTTGCTCAGACCTATCAGAGAAAACCACACAACAAAAAATTTGTTTTTCTATGTGTTTGTCCTCATGATTGCCTTTACAGTGACTTTCAGCCTAGCCTTCAGGGCCAGTCTTTCATGTGGACGCAATATTTCACCTCTGATTCAGTCCTGGACATCACCCACAGTAGTCCCTTCAGGAAAGATCTGAAGCATCTATCCATCAAAATTACTTCAGTTAGGCAATCAAATGAGATTTGAATGAATTTGCATTACCACATTAACGTTGCTCACTGCTGAATAAATGAAGTCAATGAGACTCAAGACATTCTTAAGTATTTTTTAAAGAGCTTAGGAGAAGTTATTAATTTAATATAGTGAAAAATCAATTCCTTTAAAAAGATTTCTCTTCCTATTTCAACATGATAATATAACTTAGGCTTTTTGGATTAATTCTTGTAATATGATTCTACTACGATTTTATTTGGGGGCTTTCAGATCTTTATGTAGAATATGCGAAAGAATAAAGATTGCAAGCACCTATGGTAAACTCATTACCATTAAACTCATCCTGGCTGTCCTATGCTTGTCCATCTCCTCTCCTGCAGTTCATTGAAATTATAAAGCTTTGATCAATTTGTTATATTTAAAATACAAACCTGTTTCCCACTTTTCTCATTAAAAGTGCTGGTTTCCCTGAACCATTACAATGAGTCATGACCTAAGAGAATAAGTACCTATTTTGAATCGGTTATTCCTTTTATTTATTCTTTTTTTTAAGTATCTGACTTTAAAAACTGATATCTCATAGAACTGTAAAATCTCAAATGTCACCTTTAAACTATTGGGGAAGTGATTTTCTTAGCTTCTCCATGAGACCCATCAATCACTTTTGTCCAGCAAAGTACCAAGATGAAAAAGACTGAATACTTTGCTTATTTTAGTATACAGCAAGCTTCTTTAGGTTATTTTTAAAAAATCTTTATGGCTGTCTTTGCAGAACTATCCATGTGATAGTGAAGGCACTCAGTTTTACAGCTGAGGAAAACTTAAAAAAAAATGTGTCAAAGAATTTTAGAAGCACATTTGCAGAACTGTGTTCCTATGGCATATATCATGCTGTGAATGTAAGAGGATGAGAGTTAGTCTAAAGGTTTTTGAAAATCATCTGCAGGAAGTCTTCAGGACTTAAATGCTGCTGCTGAATGCAGGCTAACAAGGGTTCATCTGATAAAAGAGAGGCCTCTTGGTCTCTGTTTCTGTTACTCTAGGACAAATGAAAGTGGCTTTTTTTTTTTTTTTTTTTAAGGACCACTGGTCACTTTTTTAATTCATGCATAACATGGGCATTTATAATTTTTTTATATAATTTTGTGAGAATTACTGATTCTGAAAACCAGAAATTTGCAGACACTTCTCCATATCCCTGTCCATTTCACGAAAATAACAACAAAAACACAGCTTATGTTTTTCATTACACTCCCTTGGGCTTGGCCTATATGAAGGAGGCAGCTCAAAACCAACCCGGTGAAGATTGTCTTGCTCCATTATCTTTTTAATTGCAACAAACTGCATGGAAGGAGGAGGCTGGGAAAGTATGGGAGGAACAAATTAGGATGGTAAATTATCAGTGAAACACACACCGGTTTACCAAGCACAGGGTCAGTACAACACAGACACGTGGGTTTGAACATGGAGTTACGGGAATAAAGGCACTTGGGAGCACCACTGGGCTGCCTCACTCAGCCATGGGGAACAGGAATCCTCCTGCTTTTACACAAAGCAACACATGCTCTTGAACTGAGGATCAATCTTGCAGATTTTGGCAGGAATTACACTGTTGGAAATTCATCAAACTGAAGCCTTTGAATACACTTAAAGCAAGCTGAAATCTAAAGAGACCTAGCAGACTTAAAGGCCAAGAAATATTTACCGCTATAAAGAAATGTTGTGGGGTTTATTTTTCAGTACCAAGAAACAATTCTCATGTGTTATTGTCTTTGCCTTAAGCAGGGTTAAGCACAAATAGTTGCCCTAGTCTCAGACCATGTTTGATTCAAGTCCTTAGTTTCTCTTGCTGGATATTTTTGACTGGAAAGAGAACATGGGGCATAACAGCTCCAAAATACACCATTTGATACAGCTACTTGAAGTCATTAGGAATAATTCTAATTCAAACTCTTCCCTGAGCAGGTAAAAATAGAATATGTATGTTTTTTAGAAAGTCTTCAATATATTTTTCTTTTACATCTAGATATGTGAACTGGTAGTACATTTCTCATTTGTTCTCATTTTGTTGGAACTTTCTGCTTTGTATTTTTACATGAAAATATTTTCACTAAAATGCTATTTCCTTCTGCTCTAAATAACTAAGCTCAAAAGACATGCATACACCTCTTTCCAGAAAAAAAAAACCAAACAATTTCATACAAATAAGGATTTCTTGTTTTAGTATTGTGCTGGCTGCAATTTTTGCATTAGACATCACCTAATTTTCATAAAGATGTCAAAAGGAAAACTGAAAACTTTTGTGCACGGATTTGCCTATTATTCACATTGATTCAACTTCCTTTGCAAATGGGGATAATTCTTGCCGGGATGATAGATGGGCCAACTACTTCAAAACGGAGCAGTGCATTCATGTGATTGTCTGTAAATACATAGCAGCAAATATGGGACAATGCCTCAGCAGCCAGGAGATACAGTGAGGAGGAAGTAATATCTTTTATGAGATTCAGCCTGTACGGGGCTAGAAAAGCAGATGAGATTCCAATGTGTAGACCCTTTGATGTGTGTGTGACCTCAGCACAGCTTTAGCAGTCAGGGTGGAAGGGGAAGTTACAGCTGAACCCAGAAAAAGCAGATTTTTTTCACAAACTGTTGCTCAGAGAACATGTCCTATCTTGCTGAAAATCTGGCTAAAAGGACTTCTCATCCTGGGCCTGTCTGGGATCATTGTGCAGGATCCTATCTCCAGCAGCGGAAAGTAACAGATTATTCAGAATAAGGAATAAGAAGTTGTGTAATAGAAAGTTAAACACAAAGCTCCTCTTTTCTTTGACCATTCTTCTCTCTTACTGTACAGCCTATACCTGACTATATGAAACTGCTTTACACCTATGTGTTGGTTAATGAGATTGGATGAGTCTATGGAAGTCAGTGTCACTTGAACTGCTCTGTACTTTACTGAAACATTAATCATTAATTAATGCCTTCACACTTTCCAGTGTCAATGCATTTGATGCCCTGCGGGCCATGCATTCGGGCAGGCAACCTCGTGCTTTGCCCAGTGAGGAAAACTAACTTAACACAAACACAGCAGGGTCCTTCACTGGTCCTGAAAACAATAAGAGGCTTATCCACTTAAAGATTTCAGGAGGTACCCTTCCATCCTGAGCACATTCATTCTGCAGCCTGGGAAGGAAAATTTGTTTTCCCTGCCTCAAGAAGTCTTCAGGGTTGATGCTCACATCTAGGCTTCTTTAATTGACAGACTGAAAGAGGCACCCACAGCATGTGATTCATCTTACCTATCTCCAATGCCTACTTTAGCATAAGATAAATTGTGCTCTAAAATTGCCCATTTTTCTCCACTGACTGTAATGGAGACTAATAACTTATGGAGCGCCAAGTGATTAGCTCAGATGCAGGTGTCAATGTCTGGTCAAGGATGAATTCCAGTCACTGTGACCACCACTTAATGAAGACATATCCAAGGTAGCTTTAAAACTGCAGCAGCTAAACCCTACTTTGGCATGGTACTCTGCACAGGTAGCAAAATGAATCCGAGAAGTTGGTCCAAACCTGCCACACCCAGCAAGATGTTATAGCTGGGCACAACCATCTCATAGACACTTGCTGGTCCTTTCCATGAACTGGTACAGCCAAAACTAACATGGCAGTAGGGTGAAGTGCTGAGGTAGAGCTAACCTGTGCTGCCTTTCAGCATAGGCAAACTTTATGCACTTGGTTCTCAAAAGATTTTCACGTCACTCTGAGTCTGGAGAAAAGCAAATTCTTTGCACTGACGTCAGAGGGGCTATTTAGTCCCCTTTGGGAATCAGATTTTCTTATCTTTGCATCATGCAGAGAGTTTCAAAGTCTGCAGAGGGAATGACTCAGCATCTTCTAGCTCACTTTTTTAAAAAAGGTTTAGTAAAGTTGTCCCTTCTTTATTTTACTGTTTGACTTGATTGGAAATCGGATCTATAGATTTCTTTAATTGCTCTCCCATTGTGACAACATTCTTTATGCAGTGACTGAATCCTTGCAATGTCAGTTAAACTTGATTTAAAACTAGTGCTCTACATGCTGCGTGCTGCCAAACTGTCATATTTTAATTGATGTATCCTGCATTTATTTACAGCAAGTTCAATACAAACACAGATGCAGAAGAATCTGTTCACAGTTTTTTCCATTCTATAAGTATTTTCTCAAATCATTTACATGCTCTGGTGAATTTCTTTATTTCTTTACTGTGATCACCTTTTGGAGGGGATATTGTATTCTCTGTAATGGTAGAAAAATGCCTGAAAACTTATGACTTTTTATATGTCAATATTATGCTTTACTAATATGAAATTAGAGATCAGAGATCAACCCATAATTTCCCTGGATGGAATTAATTATTCACTCCTCAGTGAAATATGTTTGCAAAAAACACGGGAGAGGCTGTCTGTCAAATCAGAAACTAATGCTTCTGCTGTTCAGAGAGCATAAGTTATCCCTGCTTGGGAGAACATACAGAGAAGTAAGGAATAAAGTACTTGATAGGGATGCAGAAACAGAACTAATGTCAAATTAGAATTAATATTCAGGTCTTTTGCCATTTTCATGAATTTTTAAAGACTAGGTGCTATTCATTACACATTAAAATTCAGATAGGCTTATTAGATAGTACATTCCTATCCATAAAATGTTTATAGATCCTAAAAATATCCTACAGCTTCCTAAATATACTTTGGACAGCCCTAAACTGTAGTCTAAAAGACTCTACAAAGTCTTTTGCTCACAATTAATGACAAGAACACCAATAACATTACTCATATTTAATATTAAGCAGATGCACAATCCTTTGCCAGATAAGAAACTTATGGAAAAAATATTAGCATGGAATAACATTTTAAACCTACCCTCTGAAAAGTGCATTTCATCATTCTTCTCTTCTGCTTTCTTTTTTCTAGAATATTTCAATTGGAGGTCTGGGCTGAAATGTATCACTTCCCATACTGTAATTTTTTTACAATCAGTTCTGCTCATGATGTAGCTTTTCTATTAAATTAAATATTGTGCTTTCAATGATGTGGTTGTCTTAGGAAAGGAATTGTATTTTAACACTAATTAAAACTTGCCTTCATTTCAAATTAGGAAAATAGGTCAGGATATGTAATGAAGAGAGATGGAGCTGAGAAATCTGGTAAACTGGTGCTTCAAGAAAGCTTGGCAGTTAGGAAGGTAAGAACTCAGGTGGATGGATGGATGAAAAGTCACGAGGAGTTAAAACAGTAGAATCTGGTTGAAACCAAGTCATAACACTTCAGCTATGAATTTTCAGAAATAATGTTTTCTTGTAGCTCTTCTAGCCACAAACTGCACCATCAGCATACTATATGAATAAAAACTAGATTTATGTTCCTATCAGTCAAGATGCTGTAATTCACTATACTTGCTCTATCTCATCCCAACTGCAAAATAAATCAATAACGAACTAGATGAACAAGGGTGTGGATACTGTTAGTCAGCAAACAGGCTTGAGCTCCTCCTGATTTATCTCACCCTTACCTTCAGAGAGAGGAAACACATCCAAGGACCACAGGGTTCAAGGAAATCTTACTCCAAATAATTTATTTTATTTAGACCAATAAACTCTTTTAGTAGACCAAATGTGCTGGAAGAAGGGTATGTGAGAGACTTAATCAAAACATCCCCTTATTATACAGCAGTCACTAAAATTCAGCACTGGTCTTACTGCAGCATAGCTGAGCTCTTTGAATAGGCCCAAGAACAGTGAAGTGTCACTCATTTTTGTTGTGGATTAATTTGGCTGTTATTTCAGTGGCTATCAATTAGCTAGAAGGTAAAGTATTACCCCTCCACTACTACTGAAGGTAATGTAGTGGTAATTCATTGTGTTTTACAGACTACAACTGTCCTGCACACTTGCTGGGACTGACAGCAGTGAATTCTGGAACTACTTGTTCATTACCCCTAAAGATATATGGATTGAATCTACAGCCAAAACTACGCTACGCTCTGTCGAGCTGGAAGAGGTTAGGTCGAATAGAGGAAAGTCAGCAGTTCTTGATCTACCTGACAAAAACCACACATCTAGTAGGCTTCATTCCAACCCTTAGTTCTTACCTCTCCCTGAAGTCATGTTGTCCACACTCTACCTCAGCAGACATATCTTCTATTCTTCCCACTTACGCATTAAGGTGAAAGTCTCAATTTCCCATGCACATGTATGTGAAGAAGGTAATTTCTGCTGGTTCACATCTCCCATCTGGTTGAAATGCATTCATTTTCCCTGGGAAGAATATATCTTAGAGCACAGCAGGGTGGAACAAGAGGTAGCTCTAAGACTACTCAAATCAAACAGCCAATAACTATGCTTTCCTGCCTACATACACATGAATTATAGCCTTACACCTCCAAACACAAGAACTGAGAGAATTATAGTCATGCTGTTAAGACATAAAGGACCACATTTTCTATGTGTGGGCAAATAAGCACATTTTTCCTGCAGAATTCAGTTGCATTTTATACACACTCACATTATAATTTACATAGAATTTTGTCGCACAAATAAAGAGGATGTAATATTCCATAATAAAAATGTTTGTTTAATAGAACTCAGGTATACTAACGTGCTATTATTCTCACCACTTTTGACATGACTGTTCAGATTGTTTAGGGGAATCCAGATTATAAACATTTAAAAAGGTCTTCCGAGTTTCCTTATGAAATAGCTATATCACATAGGCAGCAAGATCACTGTTTTGGTGGGGTTTTTTCATAGAAGATCATTGCAGTTGTGAATTTTCACCAGTGATTATCGTGAATAGGTGGTCCTGCACGTAGACAGGAATCCTCTGAAGATACATGGTTTTTTCTTCATCTTGTTCTAGGGTACTGATTGCTTCAAAATATCTAAACATTTCTTGCACTGAGGCTTACTTATGTTTTTCAAAGTTAAGCCACTGCAGAATTACAAAGATCAGTTCTGAAAAAAACTATGTATAGATGACATCCTTCTAATCCAATATTATTCAAGTGTAGAAGAATTTGCATTTTCACAGCTTAAGTTGCAACGATAGCAAAAATCTTTAAGTAAAAGAAACTTGAATTCCTACCACACAGTATATAAATCATACTTTCTAAATTTAACTCATGCTTATTGCTTGTCTCCATTGTATTCAACAATTACCCTGCCTTGGTGGTGTTACTTGCCAGCTGGCTACTGTTTTTGCTCTGTACCATTAGCGAAATCGCAAAAGCAATATATACCTCTTGGAAAAATTATCTTGCTCTGTTATCAAAAGGAATAATTAGTTAGATTTTAACTGTAACATACAGATTGATTTATTTTTATTTTTTCTTTAAAGCAGCACCATTCAATTTTCTGATACCACAGGAAAGGACTAAGACAGCCTTTGGATGCCTCCTGCAAAAAAAAAAAAAATCTGATTTCAATGATTTTCAAAGTATCCTTGCCCCAGGAGTAAAAATTGTGACTGATTTCTTAAGGACATTTGAGTTGCATAGATACACGTTTATATGGTTTATAAGACCCACAGAATTTCACTCAGGGCTTCTGTGAAAATACAGCTCTGTTACATAGTAGAAGCCAATAGCATTCTTTAATGAAGTCAGAATTTAAAGTAAGAATAGAAAATTTTTGTGTGTGCCCCCAGGAATAACAGAGAAAAATAAAATAATTTGATTTCTGAAAAGAACACCTTTCACTGAACTTTTCTGTTTGTAACAAGCAAAAAGAGTAGTGTGTTTCTAAATCCAAAACCTACCTGTACAAAAAGTTGATCAGGCCTGAAGTTTAATTTTGTTCCTTGTCCCACGGTATCTTGTTACTGGAAATTATATCGTACAACGGCTTAGTGATGTCTTACATCTTGTCCTTGCCTGAAGAGATACAGCCCATTCAGAATTATTGATAATTATATGGTAATTTTTCCTGCAGAGGTAGAAGCAATGTTCAATACAGCATACAATGCTTAGGTACCTACTGGAAAAACAAGACCTCACAATGCCCCCTGCTGCACATGAGATTATCTATAGACATCCCTCCACCATTTCTTGTATTATCTCCTACATTACTTTTTTATAGTTGGCTTTTTCAAAATTGATGTTTTGAGTAGCAGCGATTTTGCTTCCTCACCCATGCATAAGAATGAGACTCCAATGCCATGATCTATTGGCAGGAGAGTGTATCTGAATGCAGTATCAATCGGAGGTGGCCTGATTAGCTGGTTTGTTTTGTCTTCCACTGTGCTATTCATTATTTCATTAAATCCAGGGTGCTGCTGTGATTTCTTAGGCTGGGAGTCAGCAACTTATTTATGTTTCCATGACATCATACTTTCTGTGAGCAGCTAAGCAGATTTGTATTGATGTGATGTTTTTCAGCACCCTAGAGAGTGAAACAGTGGAGCTAAATGCCACTTTAATAATTTCCAGCAGAGAAGACTAAGTCAATGACCTGTATTGTTGAGCTGTATTACGTTTGATGCCATCATTTATTCCGTAATAAGCAGTCCAGTGGAGCTACGCTCTTCAGCACCTGTCTATTCATGCACTCTTCTGGGGAGTGTAATTTATATTACTTTTGCGCTGCATGCTGGTTTAAATTTTTTTCCAGCCATCATTTCAGATTTCCTTTTTGTGTCAGGAAGTATAGAAGTCCACGATTTGCCCTCTCAACGGCTGAATCCTGGGACAAGCACAACCCTATAACCAGCAGCACGTCTTTATGAGAGTCAACTGTATATTTATTATGTATTTTAAATGTAGGAATTGGAAGTTGAAATTCCTCTTACAAAATACAAATTTCACTGAGGTTATTAGGAATCTGCCTGGTGTTTTCAGCAGAATTCTGAAGATTGTTGCAGTCCTACTTAAAAATGGAATGGGTCCATCCATTGCAGCATGGGGATTAGCAGCAGAGAGATTAGAGAAGGTGTTGTTCTGACCACAAGAGCCTAGAGACAGAGGTAAGATTACATTTGTAGGGCAGAAATAATATTTACTAGATGACTGAGTTTTAGGGGAATGGAACATTTAGAGGAACACATACCCTTCTTCAAGTCTCAGACAACTTTAAAAGACAACATGGAGAATAATGGATCTGAGTCTGACCTTTTGAAAAACACAGTGATCGCTTCTCCTGTCAGAGACAGTCTTGAATTCCCTTAACCCAGAGATAGTTTCATACGCAGACAGGTTTCTTGGGAGACCTCTCTTGTAATGTATCTGTCAAAATTATTGTAATTTACTTAGTATTTCAGCTTGTGACATCAGTATTAAAGGATATAAATCTATTTTGTATGCTCTTTAAGCCTTACCTGTGAGAGCGTATTCAAAAGTATTTGTAAAGAGGAATTAAATGAAAGCTTTGATATTTCCAAGTAGTTTGTAGGGGAACTTTATATTCACATAGTTATGTTAGTTTTAAAAGCAAATATAATTAATTTTATGACTTGAACTATATGAAAATACTCAGGGGCGAAGAAAAGGTGGACATTATATAATCCTGATACAAATTTGTTTGGGTTAAAAACACTAGATTATTCTTCCACCAAGTGATAAAAATGCCCCCGTCTCAGATTTCAAAATTAAACCTTTTATTTGTGCCTTGAGTACTTGCCTTAGCAATTGAAAGGCTTCTGCAGACATAAAGTTAGAAAGCCGCTTAGCACTATATGATCAATAGTAAAACCAACCTGCTCACAAAACACTGTGATGGCAAGAGAAACCCAGCCACTGGGAATAACAAGGAAATTGCCAAACAGCAGGAGTGGGGCCACCAATGTGGGACCAAGCTGAAAGCAGAGGTGACCCCTGCACAGGCCTGGCAGCTCATGAAAAAGCAACAAAAGTTATTAAAATAGCCAACATTTCTTATTAATTAGTGTATGCAATTGTGTTACACCCACTAGAGTCAACTCCAGTGCAATATTTTGGAATGCAACAGCCTTGCATTGTAGATTTATCAATTGTCCTAAATGAGGGGGAAACTACAGCATCTCATTCATATGCATATACATGGAAAATGTCAGTAATTTTTCTGCAACAATCGTTTTGATTTTTGCTTTTACTGTCTGAGTACAAAGGACTTCCAGTGCAACAAACTCACACTTCAGCTGTGAGGTTGAGATATTTAATTCCAGATCCCAGCCAAAATCCTCAAGACAAGGAGCACATGGTGATGGTGATGGTGAACAGGGTCATTTTAGGAAGACTGCCAGCTGATTCAATTAAGTGAATACAAAAATGACTCAATTTAATGGTCCAGTTATTTCTCTAGTTTCTTCTTCCTTTAGCTCAGATCTCTCTTACTGGTCTGAGATGAGGACATTTTCTCTCCCACATGACTCTCCGAAGGACTAACTAATTACTTAGCTATGGATGAGTTTGTGCCTTAATATCTTTTTAATAAGACATATAGTAGAATTCCTGTGGAGGTGTTTAGTACTTAAAAATCAAAAGGTATGAACTCATCATACCTTCGTCATACTTTACCACTTGTGAAGTATTTACACTCAGTTTGTACTTAATCTGTTCTTCCATACATGTCTTCCATCACTCTACTCAGTCATTCCAAGAAGCATCCTTGTATTTGTAGAGACAGTATTTCCTTGGGACTCTTCATTCCTTTTATGCACAATAGAAAACTCTTTCATGAAGTCTAATGCCTTAATGTAGTTCCCTAGATGTTCAGTATCTGTATGTTACAAACCCACTGAATATAACACAAAGATAAGAAAATGGGCTGCCCTCCTGTCATTTATTTACACCATGAGCAAAAGCAAACAGAAGAGATATAAGGAATATAGCCAAATACCCTAACTTCAAAATGTATGAAAAAGCTGACCTTTTGTTGCAGCACCAAATAAACATTTTACTGTTTTTCATATTCTGTACTGGTTTCTTTGGGAGTCAACAGAATTGCAGAGGAATACTTCCATTCAGAAGATATCTTCAGGTCCTTAAAAGATAAATAAAAAATAATAATAATTAAATAATAATAGTAATTAAATTTGGGATAACCTTTATCTGGCAAGGAGGAATAATAGGTCAAGTAGGTCCAATTTGGCTCTTATCTCTTGCATATCTCCTGTAGTTTCAGACCACTCCCTTATTTTCTTATCCTGTTCAGCCATCAAATTACATTCTTCACTTTATTTTAATGCTTCATTTTTATATCACCGCCCAACCATAATTTGAAGTGTATCAAAGTGCAAACTTACTAAACCAATTTTAGAAGTCCATTCCACCCTACTTCCAGGGTTGGGTTTAATCACAATCCCTCCCTCCCAGGTCCACCTTAACTCCAGTTCAAACTCCAGGAAAGTCTGATTTCTAGTGAGGTGGAGCCATCTGGTGTCTGTCACTTATGTCACACATTCCTTTAACCTGCTTTAAATAGATAGGTTGCCTTAGTGCTATAACCTTATGAAATAATTAATGATCTTTATTCCACACCCTTCCCTCATAGTTATTTAAAATATTTTTTAATATTCTTTGCACTTTTATCTCATATACTTAGCATATGGAATTCAACACAGCACTTTAAGCTCAAGTACTATGTTAAGTCAAATTTGGACACACAAGGACAAGTTGGGAAAGTGGCAAGAAAGAAAAAAGAAAGAAAGAAAAAATCTCCACTTTGTTTGAAAAGCCTGTAGAATTTTCTACAAGACCCTTAAAATGTTACTCCTTGAGTGTGAAAACATTCATTTCTAGGTAGACCAGATTCCACTCCACAGCACTACCTGTTACGCTAAGCAGATTCCCATCGATGTATTTATCACATCTACTTTTACTATTGACACCCGTGTCTTCACCAATAACAAAGGACACTGGTTACTTCAGACGTTGACGTTACACACAGAATTAAAAGGAAATGCAACTGTATTGACCAATGCATTGGCCCAGGTCCACCAAAGGACCTACTGCTGATAGAGGAAAGCTCTCCTGTCTGCCTACTGAGTGTGAAGTTAGACACAGTAGTCTGACACCAAATCTCAGTTCAAGACCAAGAGCAAGCTCATGTTGTCTTAGCAAGAGTTAAGAACATAAATATTGGCTAATCTGGCCATTAGTAGTTCTGGGAATAATGAGAGCTGCCAAAGAATAAATTCCATTGCAGCTCTGGCCTTTATTGCCATTGCAGTCACACTCAAAAACCTCTGTGGAAATCAGAGACTCGTTATTCACCTTTTTGTTCCATGAAGGATAACAACTATTTCTGTGGGCAGAAAAAGATCAAAACATTTTGGAACCCCCCAGAATATTAAAGAGACAAGTCTTCATGGCAGAGCACTAAATGTTCTTCCTAGTCTGCTGGCCAGGATGAAGGCAAGTGACATGGTGGTAAAAGTGCAAACAGACTGTGCCTGTGGAGGACTTACGCAATTAAAAAAACCTAAGGTGTTGAGGCAATCTCGCTTTAGGCTTGAGATTAGGACGGCTTAGATGAGCCTTGACAAAATAAGTCCTGGGCAATTTCAGGAACAGAATTTTAGCAACCAGGAGAATGTATTAGGTGACTATAGTGCAAGTTAAATTGGCCTGTGAGTCCTCACATCAGTATTTTATGACATGCTGTTTCTTCATGACAGCATTTAATCAAAATCGTGAGACACATTCTCTGAACTAGAAAACTGAAATGAAAGCATCAGTTAAATTTTTTAATGTCTGTATTAGAATAAGAACCACGAGCCTCAGAGAGGGGTCACAGAAATTAAAATATCAAAATTAAATAGAATTCATTGCATTAAAAAGAAGCAATTGAAACTTTCAAGTTTTTATGACAAATAAAACCAAAATGCAATTTTAATAAAGTTAAAAAGGCAAAATAAAAAGAGTGATATTCTCAGAGGAGCAGGCCACTAAAACTTGTTGTATTTTTATACTCTTGTAGTTGATTTCTAAGTTTCTTTGGCTTGTAACTAAATTGAAATTCTTTGGGGGGAATCTATATTCTTAGTTCTTGTCTTAAATAAAGGTGCAGCCTCACTGAATCATCATCTTTAGCTGAAATACCTTTCTGATGTAGTTTAATGCAAAATCTAGTGACTAAAGCTGTAGTCTTTACAAGGCCCACTGTGTACCCTAGGACATTAAATAAACTAAGATACATGTAAGAAAAGGAAGTCTACGCATTTCTATCACTCACCTTATGCATTTTGTCCCAAAACTTGTGAGATCGTTTTCCCGATGTGCAAGTCAATAACACACAGTCAAAACATCAGATGTTTATTTGCAGTTCTGCACAGAAACCGCTGCTAGAGAGTATTCCCACAAAGGTAGCACACTGATTGTTGAGACAGTCATTCATTTATTCAATCTAAATTACCATAACTAACATATTCATTGTTTATCACATTTTTATTGGTGATTATAATTATTATCTTAAAGCTGATTGGTGTTTAGTCTTTTCATCTCCATTTAAAGGTATAGTAGTTTTTAATTTTATTTTGCAAGCTTAATGGGTAAGTAGAAGCAGGTATCTTAATTTCTAGAGGTGTGGTTATCATGTGATAATATATTATAATCAGCTTAAGGTAATTAAAGGTTACATCTTGATTCTATCATGCATCACTAAATCTTTAATTAATCTTGCATTTTGTTACAGCTTCTACATGGTCGTTTAAAAACCATGCTCGGGCCTAATGTTAGCAATGGTTGACTAGAGATTGGTTGTAGTGTTCTGATTGTGGGCACCGTTCATTCTAGTTGCCATGGTCACCAAACAGGCCTTCATAGTTGCCTAAATTTGTGACTCTCTGGTTGCCTGATTTTGGTCAATTTTAACTTTTTCTTGACATCATGCACATCCTATGACCACAACCTTGGTGCTTTTTGTTTGATCTTCTTCTCAGCCAAGTAGAAGGAATAAGATATCTTAAAAAAACAACTGACAATTACATTGCTAAAAAAAAATTAAGATAGTTAAATAAATTAAAATATCCTTCATGTGTTGTATTCCATCCAAACTTAAAATACTTTTCTGCATTTTCTCTAGCTTTCTGGAGGATAATAATTCAGCTATACATTCAGGTTCCATATGGTGCTTGGCTTTGTAAATCAACATAGCAATCTGAAAAACTACGTGAGTTTTCAGCTGCAAGCCAGCGTATTGCTCTCCAAACTGACCTGGCACAGTAAACTAATTTGGTATGAATTCAGTTTCTGGCCACTGGCCTTTACAGAACCAGTCTATAAAAAATCTCTGTTCCATTTCCTTTCCTAAGGGCTTTTTTCAAATGAGTCATCACATTCAGCAAACCAGCTGCTGGTTTGCAGGTGACAAAGGCATGAACGTGGCATGCATGGTGTGTGCAAGGTGCACGTCAGACTCAGCCTGGCCAGGAATTCAATACAAAAGGCAAAAGAGTCACATTCTCAAGGATTCCTTTAAACCATGTTAGTGTCACTTCACTGGGTACAGCATAGTGAAGAAACACCCCACTAGCTTTCAGTTAACAAGCATGGATGGCAGCAGCACTCCAGCCAAGAGCATGCAGAGGTCATGGGAGATCAGCTCTGTGAACAGCTTTAATACAGTGTTCTTCAGCCTGCACTGCCTTACTGCCGCGGTAGAGGTTAACCAGAATCTGCTCTCATCACTTTTCTTGCAGTAAGCAACATTGAACTCTGGGTATGTAGAACAGTGTCCCATCTTCAAAGAGCGGTGATACTAGTGCACCATTTCACTAGGCAGCCAAAACCAAGTGAGAGGACACATATGCCCTTGCCAGGCTGGGGGAGAGGGACAGGGGGCAGAGAATAAGGTTGGTATGAGGAGGGGAAGAGAGAAGAACCCACCTGAGGCATGGACAGGACCATAGCTTTGGAAAGCCCGGAAAAGGGCTACTGCCCCTCAGCTGCTCACCACCACCGTTACCATAGCACCTCTGTTCCCAACTGCACCCCATTCCTCTACTTCCCCTGGTTGTACTGCCCACCTATGGCCATGGCCTCTTCCCAGTCCATCCCTCTGCCCCATCTGAGCCACAGCTACCTCCTCATGAGCACCTTCACCCCGGGTTAACTGCTGCATGTCCTGCACCGTGAGGGCACGGGCATGCACATGGGCTAGAGACGGAGAAAATTGCTTGTTGTCAGCTGCTAGAAATGTCTATGAACTTCATTAGTGATTTTCACCTTTCTGTAAAGCTTGTTCATAAGCCTAAGAGTAAACTTCAATTATGCTTTTCTCTGCAAGGGAGTGCAACAAAATATAAATTATTTAATGGCTCTGCTAGATGCTTTAATCATACTGTATCAATTATTATTACTAGTGTGAATAGTGTCTGTCGTCCTTCATAAACAAAGTGCTTAACTACATGCCTAAACTCAAGGCTTTGTGTTTAATTTAATCCTTGCCACAGGCAAGTTCTTAGAAGCATCAAGCAAATCGGGGCCCTAAGGCCTGTATTTTAAGATAATATATCCTACAGTCCAAGGCTGGGCAAAAGGATTGTTGATGAAATGTCAGTTGTTCTCTGCATAGTTTCTGCCCTACCAGGACTTGATGAACTGCTGTTTATTTTATCTCTATTAATAATGGACAAAAAATAAATTATCTTTTTTTCCCCCCAATCTTTCTAAATTCTTAATTTTCTTAACAGCTTGTGACAGTAAAGTTTTCTAGTATAAATAATTTCTTAGTTGTCCATTCAAAAAGCTTTTTATCACTTTTTAAACTGCAAACTTTGAAATTTATATTTTCCCTTGACATTAGTCATTGCTTTTCAGCCAACACCCAAAAATAAACCATACTTCAAAGTTTCTTGAAACACACCTTTCTCCATGAGATCAACAGCAACTTCCTATATACATAGAGCTGTGGGGTACTCTTGTTGTTGTTACGCATAAGAAATTCTGAGATTCCTGCTGTAGGGAATTGTTCATTTAAAACAAATTTCTCACGTGTTTTCGATTCCCATGTGTCTGATCTTCATATGACGTGACTCCACATGACAGGTGATTGTTAGCCTGCCTGTTCTGATTATTTCATTCTGTAATGAAAAGATACCTGCAAAGCTAGTTAAAAATTACAGTGTTTGACAGAAATACTTTCCATTCCGTGTCCCAACCCCCCACCCCCTCTACCCACCCTCCCCGCCCCTGAAAAGATAGCAAAGTCAGCCTTAATGAATAATAAAGTATTCCTTCAGCTCTCCAACTGACATGTGCCATTGCATGCTATTTGGATGGCAGAAGAGTCCTAAATATGAATATTAATCCTCTTGAAGCATGCTCACTCCTTCACGGTACAACAGATCTGAATTATCATGTCAAAGTCTTGAGGCAAAGACTGTCCGGAGATTTGAGAACTCCACTGAGTAACTGGTTCTTGCTGCCACTTTTTCACCTGTCATTCTACATAGGTGGGCATAGGAACCCTTTTTTTAAAATTATTTGCTACATTAATATTTTTTTACATCAAGTTTTTACTTTTGTGGATTAACTGAATCTTCTTGGTAGTAAAATAGCCTTGAGGCTGGTTATGCGGGGGCTTTTTTTGTCACAACTCCATGAAGAACTGAAGAATATTCTCACTGATGTCACATGCTCTGAGCAGTAAGAGTTCTGCGGGCAGCTGAGAAAGAAACACCAGGGAAAGAAGCCAGGCAAGAAAGACACTGGCCAGATGTGCTTTACCTTTGCAGAAGAGGTTGCTTGACCCCACTTGTAGTAGTAATGCAGGTAACAACTGCTAACTGGATAAGATATAGGGAAAGCCAGAGACTGGCCTGGGATGACATGGCCAAGAGAGACATTGGCACCTTATGCTCAACATCAAATTCAGAAAGCAATTAATAAGGAAAACAACAGTCTCTTTATGGAAAGATCTCCTCAGGGGTCCAACACTGTACAGAAGGAGAAAAAAGAAGCCTACCTAATCTGATTGCTTGATTCCTCCCCAGAGGTTCATCCCAGATGGAATTTTGCTGGCAGAAACATGTTTTCATAAATTATTTACATATATAATTAATTTCAGGCCTAAATATGCAAGACGAACCTGCTGTATTTTATCCCTCAGCAAGGTCCTGCCTTTAGCAGAATGAAGATGTGCAGCAGATGCTAGTAAAAGTGAATATTAAATGAAATGTTACCAAAACCTGGCTGATATTCCTCTCCCTCTTTTGATACATAGTATTTCCAAGTTTATATTGCCAGTTATTTTAAAGAACACAAAAGAAGAAGGAGAAGAAGGAGAAGAAGGAGAAGAAGAAGAAGAAGAAGAAGAAGAAGAAGAAGAAGAAGAAGAAGAAGAAGAAGAAAGAAAATTTTGTTGACAAAAAAGGGAGGTTGCATCCTAGTTGGGTACTGACCATTTTTAATATTAATCAAATTATTTTGAAAATAATTTTTAATGGAATTTAAAGGCAGGTGAAGAAAATTATACCAAGAAAACTGGTATCTAAAAAGCTTGATTTTTTGGAAAATCTCATCAAAAATACAAAAAAGTTTGCTATCTTGACAGTTTTTGTGCCTTATAAATGGGATTTTATGCAGGATGAGGGTAAGGGCTGGATTTTTACCTAAGTTACCCTAAGTAAAATATTTACTCAAAACGTTAAATACAAAGGAAATTAAGACACTTGCTAATTTGTCTGTAAAGGATTTACCCAAGGACTGCAGTAGGGAAGCGAGAATCCTTGCAGCCCTTAGAAGTCTACCTAGATTACCCTCTTCAGGGGGCAAGTTTGACTTCATATGGAGAACATCCATATAATTCCATTAAATGATTCCATTTCACATCATTAAAACTTACAATTTTGAATACGAACTATAACAACTTTTCTCCTAACTAGGTTTATTCTTTGGAACTCCCTTTTGTTAAATTGCTTCTATAATAGGTGATTTAGCTGCTAATGAAAGACTTTTTCTTTGCCTTCCTTGACCTTCAAGGAAACAATCTAAACAGTAGGTACTGTGGTTATTCATCAAAATAACTAGGAAAATCTAGGTCTTTACAGTATAGAAATGGGAACAATGGCCTGTAAGAGGGAATGGTCTTGGAAGAAAACAAATGTTTCTGAGTCACAGCACATTGGGAGAGGTTGCAGTCTCTTGTTGCAAAAGATTATCCACAGTGACAGACAGAAAGGACTAAATTGTAGACCTTGTGGAGGCAAATCAGAAGAGCAACATGAGGCTAGGACTGCATATAAACTGCTTCAGTTCATACACATACCCAAAATATTGAACTTCCTGGTAAGAAATGTACCCTGATATCTTTCAAGCTCATGTGGGCAGTTTCCCTGACATGAGAGGAAGGAAGGAAAATTTTAGGATTTGGAGTCTTCTCCAGCTACAGCCAGCACTTGGCTGGAGAGCACACAAAGGCTGAGAAGATGGGAAGTACTCATAGGTCCCAAACATTGACCAGATGGAGAAGACCTCTAGGACACCTGAGACTTGTATCCAGACTGTATTCATCCCACCAGCAGACTCAGTAAGATTAGTCCATAAGATATTTTACAACAAGGTTAGAGTGGCTGTGCCTCTGATATTATTTTCTGCTTAATCTGAAAATGGGAAACCACAGAGAACGGGTGCTTGAGAATGAGTTTTGGACTTGCACTGGTTTAGCTGTTTTTTTGCCTCTATATACTCGCATATGAGAACCAGAATATCACAACACAAGCAACACCTGAAGGATTGAAAACAATTCTAAAAGTATGATTCTCTTGATCACATCCCTCGTTTCTTCTCCCCTTCTCCACCCCGTTTACTCCAGGCTTATGGGGTCTATTTATTTAGAAAGCTGAAAGCACAAGGAAAGGTCAGATCACAGCAGTTCTTGATATACAAATGCACAGCATGCCAAAGATTTTAGACTGGTCCTTGCAAATTCCATTATTTCTTCAGACTCCTTTCAGCTCTTTTCTACTGTTTGGTATACCACTTTCTGCTGAAGTTAAATGTTTCAGTCAGGTACTGAATGAGACCCCTGTTTGGTTTCTGCTAACACTTTATCCACACTCCCTTGCACGACTGAATTTTATGCCTCCGGTTAGTCAATTGGTATTTACTCCAGCTGCGTTACTGTACCCAGCTGAGCTATTATCCCAATAGAATGACAAGTCTTATTGTATTGGGGAGGTACTGCAATATACCCAGCTCAGCAGTGCAGACATAATCTGTAAGTGACACGATCCTGAAATACCCACCACAGCAGTGATTCCCAAGGAGCAGCTGGCTGTGCTGCTCATTACTTTCTCTTCAGCTATTTTAACAATAACATTTGACAGACATTTTATCTGAAGTCAGAGAAATGCAGTACAGCTTCATAAAAGACCGTTCAAGGGATCAAAATATGCTTAATTGATCCTGAATGGAAGATGAACAGAAGAAGCTTCTTCCTTCTTTTCTTTCAGCTATAAATAAGGCTCCTGCTGTTCTCTCCAGTCTCTCTTTCCTCATCACAGAAGAGCCTAATTATATGGCAGATTGTTGTAATCTTTGTTCCTTTGACTGGCCAAATTACGGTTGTATGGCAAATGAAGAGGCATCTCTTCCTTCTCCACATTTCATAGCTGATAATGACCAAAGAAGGAGCAAGTGCAGAAGTCCATTTTCCTGATACTGAAGATGAGGGTTAAGTAAACACTGCTGAGTGATGACAATCCACTTGGCCTCTATGACATTGGCCAATCCAGACTTTCATAGAGGTCAGACTGTGTAGACTATTTTATTATTTATAGTCTTCTCGAGGTAAGTGCTGTTCTGAAGAGTCAGTGGCCACTTTTGTGGCCAATAGCAGCTGCTGATACTGGTTTTGTTCTCAGCACAGAAGCTGCTTCTAACTTGTGGTGCTGGCAAAACACCAGTGATTCTTATGCTTACCATGGGTTAGTATAATTGCTATTCATAGCTGAGATCAGCAAGAATTCTTTAACACTGGCGAGTCTCTGTTATTATCACTTTCCATTGAAGTAGTTATAAAATGCATATGCCCCATAAAATCTCTATTATAGTGAATGATAGTGAGTAAAACTGAAAAAAAAACCCCTTGTTATTTAACACTACCTAATTTAGACTTGGACTGGAATGTCAGAGCAACAAAGAAAATTATGTTTTCCTCTTTCTATATGCACTAGCCTCTAGCAAGAAATGCAGGTCAAAAAGAGAAGCCAGAGTAGAACCACAGGACTGTTCTGTCATGGTGGAAACAAGGTCTAGCAAGACAAGAGGGATGAGCGCTGGATCTTGTTCCTTACTCTACTACTCACTCACTGCAGTGACCTGGAGCAAATTATGCATATACCTTAAATTCTCCACACCTGTAGCAAAATACAGGCCTACCTGTTCCACTTCTTCCAAGGAGAAGAGAATGTATAAATCTAATCACACCACCAACACTGCTTCAGCAGACATAAACTCTTGCAAATTCACCCTTTCCATTTTGAGGGACATGTTCTTAAGATACAAAAAAGTGCACTTTTTACAGGCCTTTGCAAAACACTGCTGTAACACCAGACTTTGACAGCACAGGGGTGTGTAAAAAGCTCAGGTTATTTCCCCTTCTAAGAGGAATATATCTTACACATTTAAGGTTGAAGGTTACATCTTAAGAAACCTGCGAAGTTCTCCTCCATTTCTATTCTTTCATTCGGTTTTCTTGTACACACATACCTTTATATTTTGGTTATTCCCGTCCACGTCTTTTGAACAAGGGTATGTAATCACTATTTAATTTTCATAAGTAAGGGAACGATTGCCATAGTAACTGTCAGAGACTGTCAGGAATACTGACAGCTATATGTGATCATAAAGAATATCCTGTCAGAAGGAAAAGATTGTGAGGGAGGAAACACAGTTTCAGCCATAGTTTATAGAACTAGACTTCCCCAAAAAAGATATTTAAGAGTAGCCAGTTCTGTACAGAATACAAGAACTCTACTCCAAGTTGCAATAAGCAAAAAGGATGACCTTCAAAGACCCTTGACAAAAGGTTCACAGCCACACTTACAGGTCTTCCTAAGATCTCCCAGCAGAGTGGTATCAGAAACAAACTATGATGTGTGATTATGACATACTGTCATAATGTGTGTTTCTAATAAAGTATGTTTCTAATAAAGTATGTTTCTAATAAATGGTTTTTTCCCAATTACTGTAAAGATTTTATTTGCCTGATATACTCACTTTTTCCTGTTTGGAGGATACAGATTCATAATATAAGACAGAGCTTCAAAACTCAAGTTTGTGTATTTTTCATCTGTGCTCTGATACCCGCATCCCTCCTCCCCACTCATCCCACAGTCCTCCTTACATTCCATCAGATATCCACTTTGAACTAAAAAAATAGGCTACGCCAAGACATGTAGAGGGAACATCTTTGTTAGAAATAGTGTGGCCAGCAGGAGGATGGAAGTGATTGTTCCCCTATACTCAGCACTGGTGAGGCCGCACCTTGAATACTGTGTTCAGTTTTGGGTCCCTCACTACAACAAAGTCATTGAGGGGCTGGAGAGTGTTCAAAGAAGAGCAACAAAGCTGGTAAAGGCTCTAGAGCACCAGTCTTCTGAGGATCGGCTGAGGGAACTGGGCTTGTTTAGCCTGGAGAAAAGGAGGCTGAGGGGTGATCCTGTCACTCGCTACAACTACTTGAAAGGACATTGTAGCGAGGCGGAAGTCAATCTCCTCTCCCAAATAACAAGCGATAGGACGAGAGGAAATGGCCTCAAGTTGTGCCAGGAAGGTTTAGACTGGGTGTTAGGAAAACCTCCTTTACCCAAAGGGTTGCCAAACATTAGAACAGGCTGGCCAGGGAAGTGGTGGAGATATTTAAAAGATCTATAGATGTGGTGCTTAGGGATGTGATTTAGTGTTGCACTTAGTAGTGTTAGGCTAATGGCTTGACTTGATCTTAAAGGCCTTTTTCAACCTAAACAATTCTATGATTCTATTAGCCAGTTTCATTCTTTCAGCAGCTGCCAAGAGGCAACAATGAAAATCTGAGAGCCATCGGAGTTTGCATCCTGTATGAGCATTGTTAAAGTTGCTAGGCTGATGGTTACAAAGAGTTTTGAGAACCCCAAATTTACATGCCATGCTCACATGATAGTACAAAGTAAATATAATCGTGCTTCTCATTCCATCAAATCCTACAATCCTGACAAAAATTAACATGATTTCCACAAGAGTTCCTATTTGGTACTAGGGAACTCCAGAGAATGTTTTCTGCCAAGACAGGAGTTAATATATATTTTACTCTTATCAAGTGTATTTTTCAAGTAACAGAGCTAGAGGATATGTAGAAATCTCATCCAATAAAACCTGTAAATGAGTCAGTAAGAAAGTGCTCTAGTGTTATCAAATAACAGAAATGCTTGAAATGAAGTACACTGTGCTGTTACCACCAGAATTAAATTAGAACACTTTACACTGCATGCTTTTGTCAGTATTGTGAATACTCAAAGATCAGTCATTTTGCCATGTAATTTCCATAAAAAGATAAATCTAAGTCTCCTATCTGTATCTCATTTCAGCACATACTGGCCTTCTGAAGAAATATTTGTTTGGTTGTAGCAGATAGCCTAGTATCTCCATTTCTCTCACACTAACTTGTTTCCTGTGGCTGAATGAGATATTTCAGGTATTTTACAACATTATACCTTGTCCTTCATAGTTGGTCGTAAATCAACAATAGACACAGAAGTTTTAATTACAGTCCCTGCCATCCCCAAGAATGTTTTCACAATTAACATGCAACCTGTTAGTGTTACATATCTACCAGGGCAGAGCAAGGACCGGTCCAATGCTTTAAACATCTGTTTTCCCTGCTCCACCTTTCACGTTCATCTTAAATACTTCTCCTCCTTTGTCACTAGGCTTTTCATGGCGAGTCAGTCTAGTAGAAGCTTAGCTTCAACACAACACAACACAACACAAAGCCATTTGCACCTTTGAGAGGAGGATGAACTTGTAATGCGATCTTGATAAACTACTCAAGGTTACCAAAAGGACTCTTAATAATTTCATTACCTAGTTGATTTTATTCTAGACAAGGCATAGATCTGAATCCACTCCACTAACAGAGCAGGAAGGCCTTCATACATGGGGTGAAATAGGTACTTCAAAGCAGGATGCAGGATTGTCCAAACATTGATCAGGGAACCTCTTAAGCCAGATAAAAGGTGAAGTAAACACCTAAGTCCTTTATTTTTGCAACATTTGGAGAACCACCTCCAAGTTGCAGAAAGCAACTATTTATAGTTAAGATTCACGGTTTGAAATGCTCTTCTGGACTTACATACCTGTGCTCTGTTCAAGTTGCCGCAGTCTTTTTTCCATAATGACCAAATAATACGATCATGCAGGATGTGGTATGCCCCAGGGTAATCTTCTCCCTGGTTAGACAGGACTTTAATCTCCTTTGTCAGTGCCCTAACCACTGACAGAAAGGCTACAATGCGATAAAGTATTTTCTATCCATCCAGTTGGAACTGTTCCATCTTCTGGTAAAAGCCTGAAGTCCCCCTATGCCCTAAGGAATGAACATGACTTGTTATGTTTGTGGATAAAAGTGGGATTGAGCTCTCATTCAAAGGCTGTTCTTCTATTTCTCAATTAATATAAACAGTTTTCAGGTCAGCAGCCAGAACTCAAGGTTCTCCGTACAACCCAGTGACAGAGAGGAGACTAAACTACTGGAAATGCTACAAGAACATGAACTTATACACCCTCTATCCCACCAAGGATGACAGTTGTACTGGGCCTTTGCTGGTCAGAGGTTGGCCAGTGTATTATCATGTTATAAAGAAAAGCTCAGTATATAGCTGAGTGTCATTGATCTGTGTGATGGGAATATAGAATGCCATACAGAGGGTAAAGGGTAAAGCAATGAACACAAGGGGTGAAGACAACAGTAGACACATAAAAATAACAATGGTGAAGTACATCTTCTGGTAGCCTAACCAAAAATATAAAAACAGAAGCAGCCTAAAGAACACAAACCATGATTAGCTTTACTGGTCCAGAAAAAAGATGACTGAACCAGAGAATCTCAGCAAGAATCATTTTGCATGAGATATCTTAAGTGGGTCATTGTGTGTAGTTACCCAAAGTCAGTAATGCAAAGATAACACAAAGAATATATGTTATGAGATACCAGGCATTAAATAGCAGAGCACTAGAGTGTTTTACTTGTTTAGAGACATTCTCAATATGACCAGCAGGCAAACAGGAGTGTTTTCAGAGACACTTCTGCCTGAATGGCATAGCCAGATGTGGCAAATTAACACAGAAATCTTAAGGTCTGGAAAAAAAAGATTTTTTTTCTTTGTTTTAACAGTTTGAACCTGACATCTCCCATAGAACTCTGAAGATCTTAAGTGTTCATACTTTGTTAAGAAGGAAACCAAAACACTAACTGCTATTCACTGCCACTCACAAGCTGACATCACTTTGTACTTTCATCAGCGCATTCAGCAAAGACTTAGATGTGAAATCCCTACTCAGAATTCCACATCACTCCTAGTCAGAGTAGACATAACAATGAAATTATTTGTTCAGTTCCTACATTTGGACAGTAACTTTGGTTAAAAGGTATCTATCACTCCTGGCAATTGAGAGAAAGAAAACAAAGTAAGATGTTTCTGAAATGTTTCCTTCTTTCTTCTCATCTGATTGTGCAAAATTTCCCCATAAGTATTTCAGTGCACTACATTTAAGAGTAGACTTCTTCCATTCTGATTAACAATAATACAGTCATCCTTTTGCATAATATCTGTTCTGTTATTTGCGAAACAGTACATGATCCTTGTAAAGACTTCTGTACGGTAGCGCTTTAAATGAGTGCACTTTTACACCTATGTCTGATGGAGGTCAGTAATTACACCAAAGTAAAAGGTATAGCAAGTCTTAGTAACAGAACATACCGGTATAGTTTGCTAAGAAAGACTCTTCCTAACCTCTAACAGCGTGAAAGTAAGATACCCTGAAGCACTCCAGGGAATAAGAGAGGTTGGTTTTGACACTGCAACTTTGGTCTTTAACTACTTTTTAAATGCTTAGACCATTTATATACTCTTACAGTAATTTTCCACCATGACATATGTCTCCTTTAACTGGCAAATAAACCCTGCTGTGATGTACAAACTTCTTTCATTTTTTCTTAATATATTTTCACCTTCTTATCTTTAGGCGCACTGCAGGGGCTGTGTCTAATGGGTGCTGGTTGCTACAGGATGCTGTGATCAGAAAACATATAAGACCCTTGAATCCACGCTACACAGGTTTTGGAAAGAGCTGAGGAAGAAATGCTTAACACAGAGCAGCTAGTGTGCCTCAGCCTCACATACTCTCTGTACTATGGCAGAGCTGGTTTCTAAACAGCTTTCTCTGTCCTCTTATCCTTCAGGTTTCTGTTAACCTATTCCAAGACTGAATCTCACAGTAAAGCATTATTTTTCCTCTTTGCTCCACATGACACAGCTCTTTCTGGAACATTTGGTCCCTCCTTCTGCATACTGTGTTGTTCCCTGGCTCCTTTCCAGGAACTTAAGGCCCCCGAAGATGTGGTGCTCTGCAAGGAAGGAGCAGCACCCTACAGCATTGTACCGCAGGCACTGTTCAAGAATGTACAGAGCTGGACAGCCATCAGATCTCAACATTTCTAATTTGGGACTAAAGTAGTAGCAAGACATTTTCTAAATCAGCAGGCAGTCCAGCTGTCTATTTATAGCATCTATATTTTTGATAGTAGCTTTAAAGGCAGCCAAAGTAGCATTGATTTGTTGTACACACCCAAAAAAAGACTAAAAATATGCAGCTTACCCAACAGTGCCTCAAATCAATCACTGGCATCCTTTCAGGCTGCATTTAGTTATGCTTATCTGATGTATCAAATGGAAAAAGATTTACAGTGTCACAGCTAATGAAGGGCAGGTGCTTGCCATCACTGAGACTGGTTCAGTTCTCAACATTAGGCTATTTTTTTCTTTAGTAGAGAGTGCCCAGGTTGGGTTGCTTTAGAGCTCTGGTTCTGAAGGACAACCTAAGCCTTGCTCAATATTTGTCTTTGGTCCTTTCTGCGAAGGGAAAACATGCAGCATCCCTGCAGAGAAACCATCGAGTTCTTCTTCTGCCTGTCCTGATTCTTATAGTGCTGAAATCCTCCCTAACTGGCTTTTCTGACTTCTTTCCAGAAAAGCAACCATTGTAAGCATGGTCAGACATCTCCATATGGAGACAGAGATTACCCATTAGGGGGAAAAAAAAAAAAAATCTCTGCTTCTATTTGTGTGGAAATCATGCAAAACTTCACACCAGAACAGAACAATCACATTCATATCAAATAAAAAATATTGTCAAAAGGGAAGGAGAAGAGCACAAATAATGACTAATGTCAAAAGTTCTGTTAGCATGAGGTCATTAAAAACATTCTGTAGTGTCTTTTCCCATTAAAAGCATTCTGTAGTCTCTTTTTCCTCTTTTGAAATGTTTTGATTACAGAAGAGGGCAAACTCTACTATTCATGAATATGACAGACCAAGGGAAACACTGATCTGAGAGTAGGAAAATAGTTCACAACTGAAAAAAAACAAAAAAATCTTAACTTCTGACCTGAAATTCCTCTGCAATTTCAGTGAGCCTTTGCAATACCAGATATTGATAAGCGTTGAATTACTTAGGGTTTGAGGGGTCTTTTTCTTGTGAGCAAATGTCAAGTCTGAGGGTGAAATTACTGAGTTAATTTTATGGTTTCAGTTTTGAATTTCTGGAAAACTGAAAAGCTCATCACATTTCTACTGAATATGGAGATATTTATTTTCTGCTAGGTATGTTCAAAAGAAACTCTAGCATATAGGAAATATAATGTGACATGAAGGAAGCTTCATTATCACGGTTAACAATTTCTTACCACTTTTAGGGACTAGAGTTGTTTTTGTAGTATTTTTCTCCACTCACATTTAAAAGCAAGTGATTTTCCTTTCACTCTCATTGCTTTCTTTTTTCATCTTATTAGCCGTGTATTTGCCAGGGCTCAGTAGTGGGGCCTGTCCTCTTTAGCATCTTTATCAATGATCTGGAGGAGGGGATTGAGTGCACCCTCAGTAAGTTTGCAGATGGCACCAAGCTAGGTGGGTGTGTTGATCTGCTTGAAGGTCAGGAGGCTCTACAGAGGGATCTGGGCAGAATGGATTGATGGGATGAGGCCATCTATATGAGGTTCAACAAGGCCAAGTGCTGGGTCCTGCACTTGGCTTATAACAACCCCATGCAGTGCTACAGGCTTGGGGAATAATGGCTGGAAAGCTGCTCAGTGGAAAAGGACCTGGGGGTCTTGATCTATAGTCAGTTGAATATGGGCCAGCAGTGTGCCCAGGTGGCCATGGCAGCCAACAGCATCCTGGCTTGTATCAGCAATAGTGTGGCCAGCAGGACTAGGGAAGTGATCGTCCCCCTGTACTTGGCACTGGTGAGGCCACAGCTTGGATACTGTGTTCAGTTTTGGGCCCCTCACTGCAAGGACACTGAGGCACTAGAGTGTGTCCAAAGAACGGCAATGGAGCTGCTGAAGGGTTTAGAGAACAAGTTCAACGAGGAGCAGTTGAGGGAGCTGTTGTTGTTTAGCCTGGAGAAAAGGAGGCTGAGGGGGAGACCTTGTCACTCACTACAACTACCTGAAAGGAGGTTGTGGTGAGTTTGGGGTCGATCTCTTCTCCTAAGTAACCAGCAATAGGATGAGAGGAAATGGTTTTAAGTCATGCCAGGAGAGATTTAGGCTGGATATTAGGAAAAAATTCTTAAAGAAAGGGTTGTGAAGCATTGGAACAGTCTGCCCAGATGGAGGCACCATACCTGGAGGTATTTAAAAGATGTGTAGATGTGGTCCTTAGGGGTGTGGCTTAGTGGTGACCTGGCAGTGCTGGGTTAGTGGTTGTACTTGATGGTCTTAAAGGTCTCTTCCAACCAAAACAATTTTGTAGTTCTGTGATTCTGTATCAGAATAATCATGACTTCACGTATGCTGAAAAAGATTTCTCTAAGGACGATGGCAAAACCAGTAAATACTATAAGGCTTTCCCTGTGAAATATCCTTTGTTTCATTCTACAGTTAAGGGGAAGAAGGGGAATAAATAATTTAATCTGTAAAATGAACAAATCTGAAGTCCATTGGGCGATTATTTCTGCTGTTGGCAATCATAGGGTTGGATTATTCACTTAGTGAACCTCAAATTTTTGTCCAAATCAGGATGCCCCTGAACTTTCACAGATCACCAAGTTGATGAATTAATATTTTGACTCTACAATCAAAGTAAAAATCTTGTCAGATTGAGAAAAGTGGAGTTTTTCAGCAGTCTCTTCATGGACTACCAAACAGATCAGAAACCACCATCTTCCCAAAGCCTCACAGGTTCCTTTTTGATGTTTTTGCAGGTCTTTTTCACTATCACCCACTGATCACACTGTAGGGAACAAGCTGCCCCTGGCAGTACTGAGCACACTATGGTATGTGTTCGCTGACTCAGAGAAGCTATTCATATCTCATGGTACTGATCCAACTACTAGGGTTGCTGGTAGTCTCCCTGCACTGACTGACTGTAAGGGGACTGTAGAACAACTGGGTACCATGCCTTGGATAGGCATTTACAACATAGGAGGATCAATCTCAGCTTCGGTCTTCCCTGTTTCCCTGAAGTCATCACCTCTAAAATGCTTCATGGTTGCTTAGTTATCTCATTGTCATCAGACACATTTTCTCAATTTCATCCAGATAGTTTCAGTGATGGTTTTTTGCACTTTGTTTTCTCCTTATCGTGAAGTACATTGATGGACATTTGATTGCTAACCCATAGAGCCAGAAGGTGTGAAGATTAAAACCAAGTTTATAATAGGAAGGAGGAAACAGTGAGCTTTAAAGTGAGTCTGGGTTTGCTTGTTATAATGTTTATGGCTGCAAACAAACTGAAGCAGTCCCCATAAACAGCTTAAGTAAAATGTCACCTTAAGACTTTATTGTTAAATCATACACTGAACTAGAAGTATACCCAAGATAAAGGTAATAATGAAGGATGCAACAAAAGCAGTGTGCAGAAATGAATACCATATTTCTAGAGAAAGATTAATTAACTACTTTAAAATAGTACCAGAGAGCTCTAATACACATGGCCCACAAGTTTCACAATTATTTGATCACACGAGTTTGGGACAAACATCATGATTAATTAATCAGTGCAATGTTTTTATATTGCTAGGGGATAAGTCTTCATTCACTGGACCGAAAGATACCTGACATTTTAACGACAGCAGAATGATGACTTAAAATGCAGAGTATAAGGCAGACTAGGGGATAAAATATTCCTGAACAATCATCAGGATTTTCTCTAAAATATGTTCATTCTTAAATGAAGTTCAACTGCAATCTGCAAATTATTTTCTCCACTAACTTATTGCCAAATCTCAAGTGCAGATTGCATCCCTAATTTCATTTTCCACTTTATGATTTTACTTGAATGTAGTAACTAATACATGCTGATAAAAAGAAGGAAAACATGAAACTCAGCTTTTCACTTTGCAAACGCAGGTGCTACCTCTGTCATTTTTACTTTTCTTTCTTTCTTTCGCTGTAGTGCTATAGCACTTACAGGTTCCGAGCCAACTCCAACATGGCCTTGCTGTTAGACAGCTAAAGCTGCGTTCTGACAAAACTAGTATACCAAATGGGAAGAAGAAAGATGAAAGCCATGTTTCCATGGTTAACACAAGGAGCTGTGAGGATTAACACACAGTTCTTCCAAGTCTCACCCAGCCCACAAACTTTACAAGTTTGTACACAGACACAGAAATTCTCGCTGTATTGACTAAGGCTAACGAAGTATTTCAAGCTTCTATTTGGTTCCGATACAGTAGCAATTTTAATTTTTCCAACTGCTGGCAGCACAGGACAAAAGGTGCCCTCTTACCTATCATTTCTGAAATATATTAAATGTAGAAGTTGCTGGTTAAAAAATGTTGGTATTTCCCAGTATTTCAAAATAAGGCACGTAAGGTCTAAACCTGGCCTGTACATATGCAAATATCTATGCTATAATGCTTAATTATGCTTAATTTCATGTAGGTCTGT
The DNA here is from genome assembly GCA_009769605.1 of Bucorvus abyssinicus. NCBI lineage: Eukaryota > Metazoa > Chordata > Aves > Bucerotiformes > Bucorvidae > Bucorvus > Bucorvus abyssinicus. The sequence goes on from CM020025.1 coordinate 40,628,335, forward strand.
CTAATCATTGTGCATGAAATGAGATGAAGACTAAAAAATGTGTTTTGTCAATGAGGAAGAAAACAACATCTAAAAAAACCCCCAAAAGAAAAAGTGCCTCTAGGGAAATAAGCAAAGAAGAAATAAGCAGCAATTCATGCACTTTGCACAGCGGCCTGGGTTTTCTCATGACATGCTCTAAAAAGATGGACAGATGTCTTATATCTCTTCCAGAGAAATTCCTTTAGCTCAGAAGCTGCTGCAAAGAACAGTGGGACTGGGTCTTTCTCCTATGACTGGGCCCTTCCTTGGAACCTAAGTATCACAACCTGATTTGAAGAGCTAATGGCTAATAACGTCACAGAGAGAGAGGAAATTTGTAAATGGACTTTCAACATATCATTTGAACAAGTGCTGGGAGTACTGAAATGCTCTCAGTGCCTCACAACAGCAGCATGAGTCCCAGACAAAAGAGTTTGTACTTTCAGATATGTAAGCAGTGGACTAAAGTTATAAACTTCTGGCTTAGCATTTATAGCTTATCAAATTAGGATGATGAATCATATGTTTTACCACCCTTTCTACAACTTAAAAATTAGTAGAAAACACAAACGAGAAAGAAAACAAACTTGTGTTTCATAATAGAGGGGTGTCAAGGCTTGTCTAGCCTGGTAATGCCCTCAGAGCCTCAACATGAACTAGCCGAGCAAGACACCAATTCCCCTTCCTGTAGTTCCTTGTTTGTATAATTGACCTTCTTGTTGCTTCTTTTGTACTGTTCTTGTGGCACATGAACTGTAGATAGGTTTTTCTTTCACATAAGTATAGGTATTATTAAAAGTGTGTTCTGCCCTTTAAGGTTGCATAAAAACAATTCACTAGGTATTTGAGAGCACATCTCTATTTCCAGGAAATTATAATGCACTGTGATTCCGAACAGTGGGAAATTCCTTTCTTAAGACCAGGCTAAGACACTGCAATTATTATAAGGTTTAAGACTCACCTCTCAGAGCAACATTTTCTGTCCTTAGCTTCAGTGACTTTGCTCAACAGTCTACTTTTGATAGACTTCATACACATACATCTTCCTATACACTGTCTGTAGCTTATCCAAACAACTTTTCTAGGTGCAAACAGAAGTAAGTTTATGATAATTCTGTAATTCAGTAATTCTGAAGTAAGTATACCAGTGGCTCCTCTTACTATACTTCTCATTACCAGGAAATATTTGGAGTGCATGGGTTGGATTGCTTTTGCAATAAAACAAACAGGAAGAAAATATTCAAGAGTTCACATTGTACACTCCAGCTGTGGGCTTTCAGATCACAGGACCAGACTAGAACTAATCCAGAATAAAAATAAATAATACCAGGGATGTGAGTAAGAGTCAGATAATCAGCACCAGTTTTTCTTTGTAAGTCTGCTCTCACGCCAACTAGTATAGCTATATCTCCCAGATAACTGTTTCCAGATGGTAGATATATCCCTGTTAGTCCTTTCTTTGTTTAGAATTACCCCTGAAAGCATTTGCTGACAGGCAGAAAGATTCTTTGGCTAAGCAGGACTTTTTCCAAGAAAACTCTAGAAGCTGCCAGTTCTCTGTTCATGGTGGTTTGTAATATGCTGTCCTCCTTCTCACTGGAACAGCCATTACACTGCACCATAGAAGGAGGAGCAGGGGCAATGTGCAAAGAAGGCTGGTCATTATGATCATATGATCATTACAAAATCTGCAATGTTTACAATGCTTTTTTCTTTTTTGATTTAATTCTGCACAGTCTCTCTTTCATGAAGCTGATGAAGCTCTCTCTAGAAGAAAACCTCAAGTGTCCTGGGTTCCACTAGGACAGGGTTAATTTTCACGAGAATCTAGGAGGGGGTCACAGTCAAGATAGCTGAACTGAACCAGCCAATGGTATATTCGATACCATACTGATGTAACTCCCTGTATATAGAAGCGGGGAGCTGGCTGGAGGAAGCGTGCAGTTAGAGCAGGTGGCCAGCTGGGTGGCTGTTTCCAGGTGGTGCACAGTTGTGTTGGATATCACCCGTCTTATATATTTCCTTAGTATTATTGTTACTAACATTGTTGCTTCTCTGTTTGTGCTGTTTTATTAAACTCTCCTTATCTCAAATCATGGAATTTTACCTTTTTCTTCCGAATCTCATTCCCATCCCCCTGAGGGGGGCGGGGACAGGGAGCAGTGTGTGACTGGCTGTGTGTGCTTAGCTGCAGGCTGGGCCTAAACTATGACACTCGTGTTTTCCACAGACACCTCCTAAAAGACAAATAATTTTGCTCGGTGACAAAGGTTTTTCCAGCCTTGATGGCCCCTCAAACAGCTGAGATTAAGGCACAGCAGTACCTAGGCCAACAGCATGCAGTGATGTTCTGTAGCCAGCATTGTAGAATTATAGAATCCTAGAGTGGTTTGGGTCAGAATATCATATAGTCCAAGACCCCTGCCATGGCATGGTAATAAATGGAACAGAATGGAACAAAAAACAGAACAGAACAGAACAGAACAGAACAGAACAGAACAGAATAGAATAGAATAGAATAGAATAGAATAGAATAGAATAGAATAGAATAGAATAGAATAGAATAGAATAGAAGTAATTTCTGTTGAAGGGAACCTACAATGACCACCTAGTCCAACTGTCTAATCAATTCTGGTCTGAGCAAGATAAAGCACGATATTAAAGGCATTGTCCAAATGCTTCTTAAACACTGATTGGCTTGGGGCATCGACCACCTCTCTAGGAAGCCTATTCCAGTGTTTGATCACCCTCTTGGTAAAGAAATGCTTCCTTGTTAGGGGTTGAGTCTCCGAGCAAAACTCAAAGTCCCTAACGCTCCTTAAATCCCGTATTGATACAGGGGAAAGGGAAACAAAACTCAAATCTCGGAATATATGGATGGGAAACTGAAACAAACTTTTAATAAAAATTCTAAAATACTATCATATCACATAACTATATATTAAATGCAAAACAAGAAAACAATACAGTAAGAGTTAAAACACTGCAAAGGGAGGAAAAAGGAAAAACTACAATTATGGCCGATTGGCCACAGGGCAGGAGATGACGTCACGCCAGGATGGTAGCTCAGGAGATGGCGTCTATCCAAAACGGCGGCGGGCCAAGTGATTAGAAGTTTTTAACAGCTTAGAGAAGTATTTTAACAAGTTTGCAGGGAGACCTCTTTCCAGTGTCTGTAAAAGAAAACTTCAAGGACACTCCTGACCGAAGCGGCTTCAAATGCGGATAAGGAGAAGCCCTCGCGGCCGGAACGCGAAGGGGGGGTGAGCTTCCCCCGCGTCTGAATCCAGCGGTAGATTCTCGCCGAGTGAGAAATATCTCTTCTCTTACCCGATACGAGAGAGAGATGCTGACTGAGTCGAGCTGGGCCGATAGGCAGAAACAGTTCTGAGTTAGGCCCCGGGTGGGGGGGGCAGGCCGCAGGCTTTTGGCCTGGACGGCAGCCAGCCCTCTCGCTGTGGCTCTTTCTCCGAAGCTGTCCGGTGTCCAAAGAGGAGGAGACTCCTCCTGGCTGCAGGTTTTAAGGAGTATCTGCCAGAAGAAATCTTTTGACCTGCACTCTTAGCCAATGTGATGCCGGGTTTATGGAACTTGTATGAAATAGTCCCGATACTCTATTGGGCACACTTCCAAAACAAGGAAGTCTTGGCTCAAACCGTGACATTCCTAATGTCCAGTCTAAACCTCTCCTGGTGCAGTTTTGAACAATTCCCACGCCTCCTGTCACTGGATACTAGGGAGAACAGCACCTATCTCTTTACTTCACCTCCTCAGGAAGCTGTAGTGAGCAATGAGGTCACCTCTCAGCCTCCTTTTCTCCAAAATAGACAAACCCAAAGTCCTTAGCAGCTCCTCATAGGACAAACCAAGTCAGATCAAGATCAGGTTGCTCAAAGCCCCATCCAACTCAACCTTGAACAAGGCATCTCTTGTTGCGTTTAAAGAACCGGGTTCTTGCTTGATGACAGATAGCTTTTAGATTGACACTTGACTCTGTTTTGAGTGCATATACCACCCCCATACTCCCAAGCACATGTTCAAGAATGTACACATGGACAAGACACAGACTCTTGGTTTATGTAGAAGCAGTTCTGAAAATAAACTTCTGAGAGTGAATAAGCATTGGTTCTTTAGGTCCCGATGAGAGAACAACCTGTGCAAACCACTGCAAGTGCACAATTTAAAGTTACATGTCTGGTACAGCCTTGTTCTGGACAAGGTTTATTCTGGACAGGTTGGGTCTGGTAGGAAAAGCTGTCTGGCTGTGTTAGCACACAGCTCTGCTGAGATTAATGTAGCCCTTTCGCAGTGCATTGCCATGCGCAGACAAATCCTACACGCACTGTGTACTGTACAGAGTTGCAGGATGCTGAGCTGAGAGAGCATTGTGCTGAAAACCAACAGAGCTGGCTCCTGAGAGGGAACAAATGCAAAGTGCAGGATGAAAGAGAATTTGGCAACAGGGGATTGTGCCTCAGGGTCTAATGGCCTCACATCTGTGTCATTTTCTTTTTCTAAAACCCAGAAATGAATAGCTTAAATATATTTGCAAAAATGGTACAAAATGAAAATTTTAGCTGACATTCAAAAGAAGAGAACAAAAAGGCTTTAGCATTTCATTGAGGATCCTTAAAAGAGGACGCTAGCAGATAGCCATTGTGGTCAGTTGGATGATATGCACTGATTTCAGCTGAGTTTTTCTTATATGCATTTCTATCTAGTGAGGTTTAGTTTCTTGCAGTTTAATCACATCTGGACCGTAAGGAACAAAACAAGCCCATTGCAAGAATGAGTCAACTGAAATGATTAAGTAGTGCTGAAGGTCTGTATCATTTGTCCTTTATATATAATTGATGAGGACAGATTATCAGTTTCACATTTATGAAAGTATGAGAGCACCTGTTAGAAAACTAGATTTCAGAGAACTGTTCTTCACTCGTCATCTTTTTTTTTTTTTCCATTTTTTTTTTCTTCCAGGTTCCTTAAAATTATAAAATGTTGCTTCTCTGATGTAGTCAAAATGACTGGTCTTCATCTTGTTGCACTCCTCTAATTTGCTTTTGAGAAGGTTGCTTTTAGTGAAGCTCCTATTTCTCACTGAGATCTCATTTCTTAAGAATGGCTAATGTGAACCATAATACATTGCAACCTAACTTAGATCTGCAGGCTTGTCATACTTTCTGTCCCATATTTACTTCTATTTCACAAACTTAGAAAAACACAACTATGTCTGACTTCGCATTGTTTTCAGGAGCCCAGTCCTCTAGGGCAGATCCAGCTTCCTTGCAGCACTGTAGGTACAAGTTCTAAATATGAAAGCTCTACATTACAATAACACTGCAGCATCTTCATTCACTCTGCTTGGGAGCATTTTCTCATTCCTTTAGTCACTTCTGTAGCATATGCAGAGCCATTGCTGATGGCCTAATCACATATGCTAATTAACAATCCCACGTCACACTTCACAGCTATGAGAACAAACCAGTTCTGTAACTCCAGTTCCATCTGCATTTTTGAATGCTGAGTGGATCACTCTGTTCTTGCTTTCTGTCACACTGTGGACATAAAAGATAAGGCTGGGTGAAGTGACTAATGCACCTATAATCTGCAAGGTGGCTTTGTAATCCATCAATATGAGAGCTGCTACAAATCTGTGACGTAATACAATTCGTTCCTTCCCCATCTGGAGGCTGTTTCTTTTTAAGGTCAGTCTGGTTTTGAGTGGTCCGTAAACATGCCAAGTGAATAAGGCAATTGGGGTATAAATTACTCTGTGATTTCTGAAGTAACACAGAGTGGGGTGAGATTTTTCCCTAGCTCCGCTACCAGTATCAACACTGATTTTGTAGAGTTCTGATAATTATTTCTGCCCTCTATCTGTGAGACTCCTACTGTATGGTAGTTTCTTTCTCTTGGATGTTTTAATGATGTCTATATTATTTCTGTTTGCAAGCCTTTTATCCAGACAACATAAACTTTACTAAAAAATTAAACTTTGGCTTTTCATGTTGATTTTTCAGTTTGTTTTACTACTATACAAGTATTTAATTTAATTTGTACTGGTGTGTCAATGTCATACCCCTTTATCTGCTGTCACATATAGACAGCATTGCTCAAGACCCAACAGGAAGTGTGATTTTTAAGGAACATAAGCTCTGATCAAAGTACTATTGACTTGACCAGGACTCATGATTTTGGATACCTAGATTGTGGGGTACATGTCACAGGGTGCCTTAGAGATGCTGATTTTCAAAATGTGGACATTTGCCCCTTCTAAAAGTGTGGTTCTTTGCTTTTAGGAGCATGATCTCATTTTAAAATCTCACTTGTGCAGTCCTCTGGGTTTGTTAGTGATTTATGAATGAACAGTAATTTGTACACAGACAAACATGAAACATCTGCTTCTACCTGTTGGCTGCTATTTTATATTTAATATTAAAAACACTAAACCACAGCCGTGGATGGGGAAGAGTCAGGTGAGAACTTTTAGTGTGAAAAGAACATGACACACAGAGGTTCAGTGCTCATTGGCATTGCCATGAGTTAAATGTCAATGACAAGCCCCTGCAATTCTTGCAGTGCTGGTGCTGGGACATTGCTAGAAATAGCTTTTTTAGAGTACTTACTGGGAAGCTAGGACATGAAGTCTTTGTCATGCAAAACTACTCATCTGACATCTCACTGGAGACCTACCAGAGTTTCAGATCTGAAGGGAACAAACATAGTGAGGGTAATTCTTCATTCATCAAAAACGGCAGCAACATGACAAAAAAAACTACTCACAAAAGCAGAAAATTTGGTGGTAGGGAAAATAGGGAAAATCTAAATGCTTGGAGTAGTTTCCCATCCTACACTGACACTACCAAAGTGGCAGCCATTATTTTCTTGGAGTTTTTTATTTAATTTTTTCCCTTTGCTCCTCCCTGGGGAAGAGTTCCACTTTTTCAGTAGCTTTGTGTAAAGACCATTCAGCGTTATCCATGCGCTGAAGGCTTCTGACAAAATAAGGTATTCTGTGCTCAGAAATAAATGCAAGAAAATGAGACATTTATTTCAAAAAAAAAAAAAGGAAAATATTTCTCTTTTTTTGCTGGCTTCCCAGCATAATGAAATTTCACACTGGAAAGATAGTTTTTGATAACCCCATACAAATGCTATTATTAGACTCCTTATCTTTCCTGTAGACAGCCCCAGATCAAAATCCCTACTTCAGTGATTTGGATCTCTGCTAAATTATGAGGACTTTTCATAAACCAGAATGAATGATACATCTCATGACAAAGTGGGTTTTATGATCTGGAGCAGAAATTCCACTCTGGATCCAAGGAAATTCTTCTCAAAAACAAGTTTTTTCCACAGAATGTTTTTTCTTTAACTCCCAGTAGACCCAAAGAAAAGTAACTTCCTCAAAAATATTCTAATTATGCAACTCTATTTTTTCTTTTAAAACTGGTTGGGTACTACATGCTTTCCAAAGTGAGACAACACACTGAAGTCACAGAATTTCTATGTAGAATGAACTACCACTTGGACAGTAAAGTTATCTCACACTGGGAAGGGATGATGAGTTATTTTAGCATGCTATTAAAAAAAAGAAATAAAGAAAAAAAAGAGAGAGAGAAAAAAAACTGAAAACTTTTTTTCTGAGATTTTGTAAAGAAAACATTATACTTCACCAAAAGGAAAATAAATGGAATAACATATGAAGTACTGAATATGCATTCCTCTAGCCTCTATCAGTTTTAAGATGAGTTAAATTTTAGTCCTTATCTGCTTGAGGATGTTAATTTCTTTTTCTAGTTATTCATTAAAAGAAAAGGAGGAAGGTCATGTTTGACTGGATACATCATTCTAGCATTCAGGTTTGTCTCCTTTGTATGTAACGTCCCCACATTAGTAACAATTAGTCACTTTTGTGAAGTCTTGACAGCACTCTAAATGCATTGTACACAGTAGAGAGAAGAATTCCAATGATTAGGAAAACTGAAGCATCAAAAAACAGATTCATGCAGTGCAGCTGCAGAGACTAGGTCATGGAGACAGAGTGATGCTCTCCTTTCATGGAAGGGAGCTGATGGGGAAACTGTTGCAACTCTTCTCCATGCCTCTTTTCTGGGTGCTTTGCGTATGCAGCTCTTGTAAGTTTTCTAAGAGAAGTACCTGCTACATCCCCAACACTCAGCAGCACATATATCGTTTGATTTAAATGCTTTTGAACTATTACTATGTGACATCTAGAATAATAATCTTCAGGTGTAGACAAGGCTATAATAGACAAAAACGCACTATTGCTTCAGGATTCATTACTGTTCACTCCTCAACATAATTCTTCTTCAGTAAGACAGTACCTTCATGTATTGCATGCATATATAACAACATTGACAGTAATTAAAAACAAATATTCTTGGAAAGAAGGAAAGAAAGGGCATTGCAAGTTAAGTTAAAGCACTATAAAATGCTTGAGAAAGCCTACAAAATAGGAACCAGATATAGATGCATGAACAATAGGAATTCCTAATACATGAAACCAATCCAGCTCAGAAGCTGAAAGCATGTAATAAAGGGGGGGGGGAAGTGTGCAACGTAGTAGACAAGGATAAATGAATCAATAAGACAAAGTTCATGATCACAGCAGAAATGAAGGTACTTTTTAAATCTATTTGAATTTGTCTGTGTGAATTAATTGCATTTTATACATATGTATTCTTTTTTGCAGAGAGGTTTCCTCTGCAAGACGATTCTGCTCCAGGTGGCTGAACACCAGCCAGTTTTGCTCTGCTGGAGCTGTGTTCTCTCTCCACAATTTACAATATCAGCTACAAGGCAGCAGCTGCACATTGGGGCTTGGTCATTGCCCTGCAGGTGGAAACAGTGGTCCAACAACCACAGGACAGGGCAAAAAAATCCCTTGCATACTTCGTCATATTCTAGTTGGAGGAACCACCAGTATTGCAGCATATCCACTATTTTCACAGTTATTAACAATTGCTTAACACAATCTTCACAACTGTGTTTAGACTACAGCAAACAGAAAGACTATACCATGGTTGATATTGCAGAATCAGAGAATTGTTCGTGTTGGAAGAGACTTTTAAGATTATCAAGTTCAACCGCTAACCCTGCACTGCCAGCTCACCACTAAACCGTGTCCCCAAGCACTATGACTACATGCCTTTTAAATATGTCCAGCTATGGTGCCTCTATCACTTCCCTGGGCAGCCTGTTCCAATGACTTACAACCCTCTCTCTAAAGAAATTTTTCCTAATATGCAGCCTAAATCTCCCCTTAAATATTAAAATCTACAGATTACTAAAACTGCTAAGCCAAATGGGAGTGCATATAGCAGCATACTTTACCAAAATATTTATAGGAGATGTGTTTTAAATGAATAATCTGGTTGTGTATTTCTATCCTATTCCACTGGGATGAGAATAAATAGCCTTTTGATAATTGAAAAAAAAAATGCATAGAGTTGGATTTCTATTCAGCAAACAGAAAATGAAATAACAGCTTGTGAATTTTTTTACTTTACAGTGAAGGTATGATGAACCAGTAGTTCAGCCCAACACCAAAGTTTGGTACCCATACATACTTGTAATCTATCTCCATACCCCTTCCCACAAAGTCTTCATTCTGTCTCTATCGTATTTTAGAAGCCACAGCTACACTTCCCAGAGCTACATTTAACAGGAAATTAGAATATTTTTTGTTCTTTTCTGTTCCTTGTCTTCCTGTCCATAGCTCAGCATCTCCCTTCAGTATATGAAAAAAAGGTATTAATTATATAATTCTTGCACTAGGTAAACCCAAATAGTATGAAGAATCGGGCAACATCTTTATGTTCTGTCTGGCTTATCTGATTTTCCTGATTGGATCATCACAGCTATGATATACAAGCAACTGACAGCCTGAGAAATGTCCTGAGTGTCTGACCAAAAGCCTGGGACAAAGATCTTCACCTCACACCCTGAGAAAGATAAATAGTTCATCTGACATAAGCTCGTGGACACCTACTGGCATATTTATTGAAGTAAGTAAATCAGTAATTAGTGTAAGACTGACTGCTGGCTACTTTCCATCCTTTGAGCAAAGGGTCCAGCGTCAGGTGTCCCAGAGTTCTTAACACTCATACTACTTGTGCTGTTTCAGAGCCTTCCTTCTTTTTAGTCAAGGAAGAGTAAAGTCTTCACATTGAGACTGTCAGAAGAAAAAGTTATAAAAGCTTAAAGGCTTTAAAATCAGGAGAAGACACAGCTTTCCTGCCCTCAAAATGTTTAGCTGTCACAGGTTACCAGTTGGTATCATACGTCTGGAGTGCTTGAACATGGTTATACATGAAGAGGTGTGCGGATAGCAGAGCAGATACTTGCTCCATCCCTACATGTGAGTGCCTTACTGATCACTTCAGAAACCAGGGTGAATAGAAACCAGCTGAAGCCATAAGGATCACGGTGGAATGGTGAGAAGGATGCCTGATGAGCAAAGGGAAGAAAGGGGATCTCACAAACAGATGCCAGCGATTGGGAGTTCACTGTACACCTGAAGGAATTAGACTGACTGGGAAAGTCCAGCTTTCAGTGTTTTTCAGTGGTAGCTGGGAGGTGCATGTGGATGGAGAGGCTGCAGGAGAAGCAAATGGCATGAAGTAAAGAAGAGCAACAAGAACAGCTAAATGATTGCCCTTCCCTAGAAATCAAATGGAGGAGGCAGCCAAAGACAGCACTGCAGGCTCCTAGCACAGCTCTCTTCTGTCACAATCCTTCTCTAAGGATCTTGAGAATGGAGACATGGTGGAAGCAGGTAAAGCATATTATTCTTAGGAGCAAAGAGGAACAGAGACTGAAAATCTAATGCAGCTTTGTTCTGTTACCCCACTTCTCTCTAGTGAAAAGGATCCTGCTCCTTTCTCCTCCCTGCTGTCCTCTCCACTCCTGTGATCCCAATGGCAAAAATGGTGGAGATGGTAAAAGAATGGAGATGCCAAATAATCCCCATTGGTCCCAGCTATGTCCAACAGCCTGGCGTTCTAAGCTGCAGGCAGTACAGTTCCCCTTGCTGTCTGAATCTCTCAGGCACTGACTAGCACACTTATTCACACACATCAATATCCGAAGAAGGGTATCTCAACTGAACACTAGTGTTGCAATTTGCTTGCATCCTAGCAAAATCAGCTTTCAAACAAGCAAGCAATAACTAATGTAGTCATTGCACCTAATTTAGCAAAATTATCTGGAAGTAACTTGTGTTTCATTTGATTGGCACTACGTGAAAGAGGAAAAGAAGTATTAATGTCAGTTGCTGACTGTGGCAGGTTGAAGAAAAAAACCTGCTTGAAGGCTTATCAATTGAATTATTCCCTTCCATGTTACGATTGGCAGCATCTCATCGGATGAGAAAGTTTTCTCGGGAGCGTACTGCCCCTTTAAGAAGCTGCGGGCTCGGGCGGCCGGGGGCTACTCGGGACTTCGGGGGCATTCGGCTACTCGGGACTTGCGGGGCTAGTCGGCACTTGCGGGGCTGCTTCCCAGACGGCTTGGGGGTTTTTTCTCGGCTTGTTCGCAGCTCGTTCGCTGCCTTTCTCAGCTTCTCCGGACACCCCCGGCTCCGCTCTGCGGGAGTCACTGCGGCTTCGTTCCGGGAAAGAGGCTTCTCCAAACCCTGCGGCTCGGCTCTGGGGACCTTGCAGGCTGCCGGAGTGGACCGTGCGCCGGGGCAGCCCCCGCCACGCCGTCTGGGACAGACTGCTCGCCTGGAGGCTTTTCTGCTGCCGTAAGGCTTTACCCTCTTTGTCTGCTGCTTTGATATCCTCTCTGCCTGCCACAACGAGGATCCGGTAGGGACAGCGTTTTCTGCACATTACAGCCCGGCGTTCATAATAGCCGCGGGTTCCCTTTGTTCGCTCCACGAAAGCGCACACATGGCCGGTGCCATTTCCAGACTGCACGTGGCGCCGTCCCCCTTTGTCTCTGTTCTCGTGTTTAAAAACCCTCACCTTTCCATCCTGCACAGACTCTCAGATTTTGCATTGGTTTTTCCCTGCATGTTATATATATTGTTCTAGTTTTAATAAAGTTTTGTTTCAGTTTTCCAAACATTCAGAGGTCTCACAAAATCTTTTATTTTTCCTTTTCGTATCTCTGCTTTTGAACCCTTTTCTCTCCCGGAGGAGAGGGGTTCAGGGATAGGGAAGGGCACGTCCCCGTGATCGGCTTGCCTCAGCCGACCGGCGACACTGACCTTTACTCAAATCAGGAGGTATCTCCGTGCTTGCCTGTTTCTGTGTGTGTGTGCGCTTTACTCAGTTAATTAGACAACTCTTGAGCAAGAAATAGGGAAAAAAATGTGATCTTATGGATGACTCCCACCGAACTATTTTGTGCAGAGTTTATTACGTTTCACCAAGATAAACTGTGTAACATGTGCTTCGATTTCGTTGGCAGCCTTCCTACAGTCTGACTTGGAAGTACCCAACTCTCGTAGTTTACAGCAGCTTCTCCCGGGAGGTGATCAACACCTCTACAGCTCAGCCTTCCTTTGTTTCTCGGACATGGACAAAGAGTCCGTGAGCAGATAGCTGAGACACCCACAGTCTGTCAACCCGCTTTGAGTTTTGACATCCAAAACAGTGTCAGTGCCAAGTAGTGACTGCCAGAGCAGTGACTATAACAATCTATACCTTTTTCCCTGCAACCATAACAGTCCCCTGATGATCGATTTTCTTCGATCAAAGGAAATAAAGTCTGTAACTTTTAGACTAACAGTATGATGAAAAATTGTTTAGTTCATCATAACATAGTACTTCATATTTCACATACATAACTTCTAAATGCCAATTCATGTCTGATCTACTGATCGGATACTAGAAAATCTCTCCATGTTATTTTGAATTTATTTTCAGCTTAAATAAAGAAAGAGTCAAAGTGAAATGTTACAGAGGGGGAGATATTTAGCAGTTGGTACCATTTAACTATTAATTGTTAGAGAGGTTGCTGGTGTGGATTGATTTATGAGCTCTATATGAATAAAATGCAGCTCAGCAGGGTGAAGCTTGGTTTAGAGATGGTGTTATAAGGGTGTTTTAAAACAAACAAATAAAGGCTTTGAATGTAAATGGGATAAGAAAGGACAAGCATGTTAGTGGAGGGTGCTAATTCTAAAGACTAAGACAAGGTAAATTATCTTTTTTCTGGGAAGCTTTGGTTCCCCTCTCGAAACTCAGGCACTTCCTTAGGCGTTAATTTTGCCCTGTTTAAAAAACCCACGTTAGGCTAAATGTGTTGGAAGGTTCCTGCCAATATAGAGAGCAGATTTGTTTAGTATTTGTGGTATTAATGTCACGAAAGGGAGAGTTACAGGAATGAGATTAGTCTTTCTAACTTCATTAGACGTCTTCTGATTCCTATCAGGGTTTCTTCCTTTCCAGCTGCCTCTGAGCTCAGACTGGGAGCTGAAATTGAGGGACGTCTCTGTCTCCCCCTCCGTTTCTTTGCCCAGGAACGCTGTGGAGTCGGAAGATGAAGCCGCAGGGAAGACTGGGTGTATGTGCCTCAGCGAGGCTCCCCCAGGGCAGAAGCGGCACCGCTCTGGTCTGGCTCCACGCAGATCTCTGTTGGAGCACAGCCTCGCATCCCCAGGAAAATTTTCGCGGAGCGCTAAGCCGAGGTTTAGTGCCAAATCAGCACAAGGTGGCAGCATGTTAGCACGCTTCTGCTGAGCCTGGGCAGGCTGCAACTCCTGTAGCTCCAAACGCTCCTGCGGACTTTGGGTGAAGGGCAGTGTGATCCGGGGGGAACACTAAGGAGCTATAAAAACACTGCTGCTAGCTGAATAGACGCTATACACCGTGGGGACCATGTGGAGAGCTGACTACAAAGTGTGCTAAACTACTGCGTAAAAGCAGAACAAGGAAATCTGTATTTGTCGTAGCGTGCCAAGACTGTGGACTCCAAGAAGAAAGCTGTCCTTTGCAATATACAGTTACAATGCGGGATTCATGCTATGTCTCTGCTTTCAAATTGATGCTTCCCTGTGAGAAGTGTGGTGGCACCACCCTGGTGATGCCGTGTCCCAGTGTGGTGTGACTGGCAAAAAAATCAAAGGTGTGCTGTTTACCCCTCAGCTTTGTGCAAGGTGGTGCTCAGTGGGGCTCTTCTGGAGATTCTCTGTTGTGCAGTGTGAGTTCTTAGACTCTGAGATAACCATAGGAAGGGTCTGCTGGTGGATAACCCAAGATACCTCTGACTTGTGTCCAATGGCATACTTAAGGGGGAATATTCTGTATTGGTCAGAAAACACTAAAAAAAAATTGTAAATCCAGCATCTTGCCTGATAACCTTTGCCAGTAGTTAAATCCTTGTCATCATTAAAAATCATGTGTTGTTTCCTATGTGAGTTTTTCTAATTGCAAATAGTTCCAGCCACTGAGTCTTACTATGTATTTCATTACTGAATTGAAAAGGTCTTTATGATACAGTATAAAGCACTTTCATAAAGGTGAAGTTATTAATTTTTTTTTTTTAATTAAATGAAGCAGGCTGAATAATTAATTCTATCAGGGAAAAAAAAGGCTTTTTTTTTTTTCCCCCCCTCTTTCAGTTATTTGCAGCTCTTTTCTGTGTGATTTCCAATTACTCAACATGTTGTTAGTTCGGTGACCACCCAGAGTGAATGTGTTGTTCTGTTATTGATCTCAGCAGCATCACACAGAGGTAAAATGTCACCTCCCTGCTGCTCCTCATTAATCCCAGCTTTGTACAGTCAAAGAACTCTGCCCCAATAGCCCCTGATACACACATCTCATACCTCAGCACAACTTAACAACACCAAATAGAGACTCCATGCTATGTTCCTTCATGAGATGATTAGGATTTCTCTTTCTAGGCTGTCTTTTTTTGTTCATTATTCTGGTAGCATAGAAAAGCTATGTTTGCTGAGGGGAGCTTTTCATGTGGAGAGTTTTATAATCCTGTGGGATTTGAAAGGAAAACAAAGTGAAAAAGAAAACTAGCTCTACAACTCTCAATAATTTTGGTATTAAGTTAGGCTTCCATAGTATACATAGCTATTATGTATATACATATATGTATATATATACATATTATATACATATACATGTATATATGTATATATATACATATTAGCTGTCTTTGCTTTCTCTTCAGCAGCAGAGGGTTTTTAGGAATTAATCCATTAATTGAGAGTCTTTTATGCCATATTAGATATAACTCTTTGAATTTACATAGAAGTTATGGTAGTTCATGTGCTCCTATCAATGCCCATTCTTTTTCCTTTGGATACAATAAGCAAATGCAGAAGGGAATGAGAAAGCTGCAAACAGTTAGGAAAGTGTCAGCTCTGCTCCTGACCTGTTTTTGCAATTGCTGTACTGGAGGATCACTCAACATACTCTATCAGCGACTCTGAGACATGGCAAAAATATGCAAGCCTCAGGCCAAGCAGGACACTTCTCATCTACCTTGCTTACAAGCTCACAGAGGTGTTACAGATGGGGCAGACCTGTTGAGTAGCCTCTCTAACCTTGAATCTTGCTTTAAGCAGAAAGCATAAAGAAAAAGAATAATCAAAGAGATGAGTGAGTCACGAGGAGGAAAGGCAGAAGGATAAAAAGCCTCCTATCCCAGACATTCAGGATTTAGCTGGAAAGAAAGGGACATGAGTGGCATAATCCCGCTCCTTGGGCTCTCCAACTTTATGCTGTTTGGACCTGGTGATGTCATCAAGAGCATCCTGGTGGATCTAGGATTCAAACAGACAGTGAGGACGTTGTCCTTGATTATAATCTCACATTGGTCATCATGCCTGCCCTTTGGAGAGTGAGTGTCGCAATAGCAGTAGCAGACTTGTTCTGTCAGTACTAACCAACTGAAAACCAATATTAAAGATGGTAATAACAGTTTCTTCCCATTCTTAGTTTGTTGCAGTCATTCCAAACTATGAAGACTGTCACAATGTTGTTAGTTAAACAACGCGTTCAGAGTAATACACCACCTTCAGTTTGACTGAGGTTTTTGGCATCCTGTATAAAGGGCTTATCTGACCTTTCTTTCTTCTACAGATCTTTCTGTACAAAGTTATGGAAAATGAAAAGGCCAAGTTTCTCAAGATCAGATCAGAAGTTTCCTGAGAAAGTCAACAATTACTTTATAAGCTATTCTTTGGCTACTATTCCAGTGCTGATGTATTCATTCGCAGGTAGTCAATAGAAAGGTTGGCACATTTCCAAACACATTTTCCTCCCGAGCAAGGCATCCGTAATGGAACTTTGCATTACAGTTAATTAGATGCCTGAACTAGTGTTAGAGTGTCCAGTAAGAAATGATCTGTTTTGAAAGAAATTATCTGTTTCAAAGGCATTACGTTCAAAAGAGGAAAAGAGACCTGGAAGAAAAAAGCAAAGTGACTTGGCCAAGATCATACAGGAAGTCTGTGGTAGAGCTACGACTGGGCTACACATTTCAGGTGGTCTGCAATTTTACCACGCTGCATTGTCCTTGAAGAGCTATTCCAACTTGAGAAACTTATCCAGTGGTGGTACTTCTTATTTTCCCAGCCCTGTGGCAGTGATAGACCTAGAGGTGCTGAGCTCTGTGATGTCCCAGTGACCACTGCAGCAGGAAAACAATGACAGAACAAAAGGAAGATGCTATATGCATGTTTGGCTTCATATCAGCTCCAGAATTTTCTCTTATTTCACTCAAAGATCTCTCCATCTGTAAGAAAAAAGGATCATCATTTTCTGACATAATCAGATAACATTCCAATTTATACTAGTGCTTAACTATACTCTTGGTCCGTATCCATCTGTCTTGTAGATCTTATTGTGATATGTGTGAACATGAGACTGTCTCATTCCATTCACGTACAGCACATTGCACAGTTGAGCCATAGGCTGTAATACAGTTCTAGCACAATAATGGCACGTAAGAAAAAGAGAAAAATCGTTCTCTGGAAATTCCTTGCTCTGTTTTCAGCTTTAGGCATTCATAACATACACTTCAGTGCCTGCATCTTGAGAAGATCAAAAGCCACACCCCCAAAATTTCAATCTTTAGCCAGAACAGCTAAGAACTCCCTGTTCCAGGTGAACTGTACTTTAATGGTAAGAGCTTCCATAAGTAGGTGCTATCATAAGTAGGTGCTTTCATATGTAATCTCCAACATCCTGGATAAGCAATCCAAATTTCTCCATCCAAGCTAATCATTGAGAGTGGATGAAAATGCCCGAGCATCGGTGGCATCTCACATTAGTATGTGAGTCAAGCTATAAGCTCCTGAACATGGTTGATGGTTGTGATGAATTCTTGCTAGAAGGAGGTATTTCTCCCGCAGTCACGATAATTGCTTGTGTCTCTGAGAAGGTGGGGGGTTAGGGTACAACCCTTCTTTTTGAAATAACTTGTGGTGTGATATTCCCAAATAAAATTATTAATAATCCTGTTTTCTGTCATATACCCTGAAGATCCACATGGGATTTAAAACCTGCCTGTATAAACATTTGGCCAGTTTGCAATGCAGTAAATCCCTGAGTAACTAGCTTGGGGTTATGAATACTGAAAGGTGATGCATTGCTGAACTGTTTAGCTGTAACAAAGTATTTTTGAGGATACTGGCTGTAAGGTACATAACTGGTCAAGGCAGAGCAGCAATACAGAACAAGGCAAAACACAGGAACATCTCAGCTGGGCTAGCTTGGCAGTGCATTTGTGCAGCTTTGCTTGCTCCTATAAGCTGTTTAGCTCATTCAGAGCTAGCTGTGCATAATATAGCATTGCAGGAATAACCTTAATATATGTTTGTTTTCATCTGTAAAATGGACTACTTAGGCTTTCTAGCCTTATGCAGATAGCTGACTGATAACAGTGAAGGACAAATTTTGAAGGGACAATACTGTCTGACCTGATGACAACAGAAACCCTACATATACCCTGACAGGGAATTAAGTTAGTGTACGGTAAAATTCAGCCTAACTCTGGAGAGGTAACATGCTTAGAAATAGTTTTTGTGCTCATTGCTCTCTTTAAAAGAACTTGGAAACCTCATGTGATGGAAAAGCTGATCCCCCCCTTCCAGTTTCTGGAAAATACTGCAGCCATTAATTCTTTACATGCAGTATAATTTAGACCAAATTAAGTCAGCCTGGCAGTTTATTCAAACCTTGTGGATTTTTACAAATACCAGGTACATCAGCAGTGTGGGTTTAAAAGCATAACATTGATAAATGGTTCCTAGAGCATTACAGTCATAAAAATGGGTCTGAAAGAGGAGTCAAAGTCCTCTACAAATACTTTTCCCTTATTCACAAGAGTGTAGATGGGGGAGATGTGAGGCACAGAAGATGAGTATCAGTGAAAGCAAGTATAATTCGCAATGGCAGATGGTTTTGTGTATGAAAGTAGTAGTGAACACCTTCATTTTAAACACAGTTTTGGCCTTCTCCCACTCTGAAAATGAAAATAGAAAGCAGAAGAAGAAAGTGGAAAAAAAATGTCCACAACTTTCCCAGTCATGCTTTCCAGGACAAATGCCGAGATGAATTTTTGAAGATGAACTTCGTGTATACCAAAGAAATTTGCTCTTCATCTGAGGACTGGATGATGTTATCCGCTGAGCTTTCCTAGTACCTGATAATCCCCTGAATCTCTGCCAATACTATGTCCATTTGTCCTGCTCTGAATGTGGTGGTTGGATTTGTCCTGGTGGTGGAAGAGTCCACATTCATCCATGTTCATCTAGAACTGATAGAGAACTTTTTTTCCCTCACTAAATATACAAAGTAGTCCACATCAAAAGATACAAATGCTCACTTTTGCTTCCAGAGAAAGGAGAAGGAAATCACAGACTCTAGCAATGAGCTGAGACATGTTTTCCCAAAAGGTCTCTTTTACCTCCCTATGTAAACCAACCTTTCTAGCCTACAGTTTTCCTTTCTGTGTAACTCACCAGCTCAGGCAAATGGAGCAGCCTAGTCCTGCTTTGTGATAACCAACATGGCCCTATTGGGGTAGTAGGAGAAAGTCCACATGAAGGAGGTTGTTACAATAACCTCAGTGCCTGAATCTAAGACATATGCCCCAGGAGAAAAAGGAAGAGAGGACACTAGATAATCATGTGTCCGATCAAGTGGTGTCACATCACACTCAAAATCAGTAGCTATGCCACACCAGCTTCTTCCACACATGGAGGCATGTTACTTGTAGGAATCAGTACAAAACCAAATAGAACCTCTCTGCCGCGTTGCATTTTTCTAATGTATTCTGTTTTCATTACAAGACTGGTAGCACAAAAATGGCAATTCCTGCTATTTGACTATGTCAAAGCCAAACTAAACCACCCAGTTTATTTATACAGTTTTTTAACATTCCTATGAGCAATAGCTTTGCTTTGTCAAAGATCAGCTAGGAAGTGATAACTGAAACCCAATAACTTTTTATGCATCCTTGCCATGAGGAACATATACACTAATAATGCAGGCTGTTGGGTTTTTTTTTCCTTAGGTTGCTGCTCCTTTGTACAGCAATTTCGCTATCAAAATGCAGCATACATTAAACACTGCAGAATTTGCATAATGAAAAAGACACAGCGTTTTGAAGAGCTCCATCACGAAAACATTTTTTATCTTTCCTTTCATCACAAACAGCTTGTATGTAGCAGGAAACCTGTGGCACTCTGTTTCTTGTTTAAAAATGTATGAGTAGTCTGATTAATGGTTTCATCTACCAGATGAATTGAAAAGAGGGTTTTCCTGGGATCCTACCAAGTGCAAAAGACCGCTGAAATGCTTCAGGAGAGGATCATGTTGCTCCACATATATTTTCTTAATTAAAAGATCACTCCAGTCACTGCCATTAAAGCAAATTGTGTTGAATTCCTGTTTTGTTTCAGAGGATGGATAGATGGGTTTTACTCCTGCTGTCTCACAGTTTCAGATTTTCCCAGAGCTTTCTAATGGCTCCAGTGGGCATTCCTAAACTGTGCCTTTGAGACATTTCTTAAGATCAGCTTTTTTTTATTCTGAACAGACAGCAAATCTGGAAACAAGTCCCAGTTTGGGAACTCGAGGGCATCATCTGGAAGAGAAGAGTCCCTGAGTGCTTCAGTGTTTAATGGGGTGTTTACATACCACCAGACATATCTGGACGAGCCTTGGGCTCCCAAGGCTCTCCTTGGGCTGCCTGCAGCAGCTCTGTGAGTGCCAGTCTGAGTAAAGGGTTGGTGGATGCAGGGCCAAGCTATGCTTCCAGCTGTTCCTGACACCATTTCATAGGGACAGTGTTGGCAGAGGTAAGACTTACCCATCGGTCCTGGTTCATGACTGAGTGAAGGTCACCTCCAACTGGACTGGACTCATGACTTTCCTCATGTCTGAGCAGACACAGCAGACCTGCTGGCGACCCCTGCCCAGGCCTATCCTGGCCAGCCTGAAGGGTGCTCATTTACGGTTGAACCTTTAAGAAATCACCAGGTACTTGGGGCAAAGGTCAAACTTTGGTTTGTATACAGGTAAACAAATGTGCTTTGTCACCAACACACCATGGGCTGCTGAAAAATATGAGGCTGTAGCTCAGAGTGAATATGCAATGCTGTCTGACTGTATCAAAAGTCAAAAAAGTGTTCTCCTTACTTAAGTTTTGCTAGGTTGAAAGACACACCACCTGAGAGTCGGCTACAAAACAAAAACAACTGGGAAGGTCTCACTTTTATAGAAGAAAAACTTGTCACTCCAATAATGCAATGATGAAGGCCAGACTGACATCTGTATCAATGTCCCCTGTAATTAATTAATGGCTTTTTATCTTAATCAAAAGTGTGATGGATACATTGCACTATAAATGCTTTTCATATCATTCGTGTCCTACAGAACATCAATGTATTTATAATCCTGATTAGATAATCAAAGTAGATCATCATGCTGTATCTGAAAAAATATCACCTTTGTCCATACTGTACTCATAGCTCTACTTCACTTTATTCCTGGAGAAAGAAAGTTTTTGTAAATAGTGGAGTTGAGTATCTGTGCAAAAGTAGCTGGGAATTCTCAGAATCCAAGGACTAAAATTGTTAACTCAAATACTCTGAGTGCAAATATTAACTATAATTCTCCAGTGAATTCTCTGGTTTTGTTAGCCGCAGAAAACAGAGGTATGAACAGATACAGTATCCAGATAATCCTTTTATTAGGCTGTAGAAAATATTTTACTTTTTATTTCAGATTTTTTCTTTCTCATTACCAAAACTTCTTCCCCCTAAGAGCCGTATTTCACATCCCCAAATCCAATTTGCTTTTTTCCAAATCCAATCCCATAATATGTATTTTGTATAGGATTTAACTAATTTGCTAACAAGTAATCAAATTGACTTAAAAATCAGAAACACTTGGCATGTCTGGCTGCGATGTATTTGTTTGGAGCCCTTTCAAATGTGTAAATCACTGAACTTTTAACAGAGGCTTAGAGAATTAAATATGCTTCCAAAGCATTTAATTTCTCTATGTTTGACACACACACTCAGATAACGCACATTCCTATTCTTTCTCTTTACAACTCCCTTTTTTATGTCTTATTTCCCCCTTTTTTCATGATTACTAGTGATCTCATTGAAGTTAAGGTCTGTTGTGTATATCAGTCAACACACTACCTGACATCATTTATACCTACAGCGTTCTGTTGGAGAGCAGAAACCTTCACAACAGCACTTTAAAACAAAAATTGCAACATTTTCAATAATTACACATATGAGGAAATACGCAGCTGAATGATCCCATCAGCAAATTGGAAAGAGATTGAGTCATAAGTCACAGTCTGCCTCCGGGTTTCTCTTACTCTCAGCAGTGTGGATGCAGTACATATTTCCCGGTTTTCCGCCAACAGTTTGTGGAGAAAAAGATTGCCTGGGATAATTGATTACCTCAATTCCAAACGCCCAGCACAAGGGACAAGATGGGTGTGTTGGAAGTTTTACCTTTAGCCAATTACTCATGGGTTAGTAAGATACAAGTGCCCTTCACAGGCACCCAGAATTTCTCTCTCAGGTTTCCCTTAGTAAAAATATTCACCTTGTTGTCTTTAGCAATTATATCTTCCTGCGCACTTCAGCAGCTGAAAGTCTCAGTGCCTTCTGGGCTGAACTACTATCAGAAAGACTACGATCAGAAAGACTTCATGCAAGATATATCCCTTTCTCATCTTGACTCCCTAACTTATTAAGTTTCCTTATTTATTTATTAAGTATTTTTAGACACAGGATTGAGAAGATTCACTAACCAGTAGATAATATCATCTCTATGAGATAAAGAATCCAGGATTGCAAAGTAGTCTTACCTGTTATCTATTTATTTAGTTATACTCTGTAGAGCTGAATCTATCTGATTGACTTAATTACTGCGCTGTCCTCTGCGACAGCTTCCTCATCTATATCTTGCCAATCTGATGCAGATGAGCTCAGAAATCCAAGCAATGACCTGAAACACCCTGACCAACAAGCTGCTGATGCTAAAATATGGAAATGTGTTCCAGCACACAATCAGGCCATTGCAACAAACAGGACAATGACCACTGCTGCAGGAGAAAGTGCCAGAAACCAGCTTTCCAAAAGATGCAGTGGTTTGAAATCACCCATTTATACCACAAGTTCAAACACTTTGAGGAGCATCACATGCTGCAACAGGAATGAATGCCTTAGTAGGTATCAGGGTACCTTGCTATAAAAGCACCCTGCATTTTCCTTCCCCTCATAAGCATGTGGCAGAACAGAAAGAGGCCAGCTGGTGCTTTGTAATGGTGATGCTTTAAGATGACCAGCTGATGTAGAAGAAAAGCAAGCATAACACTGGAGATCCAATGGAAGAGCAATCAAAGCTTTCCAGGGCTTTGATCTGCTTCCTGCTGCCAACCTTCTGAGTATCAGTTTAAACCTTTCATACTTCCACCTTCCCAAAAGGCTTCAGCAAATGCATTAGGTACAATTTTCTGTAACTTGCAGGAGGATCATGCAAGTTCCATACATGCATGAATTTTATATACCCTAATAGCTCTGTAAATAACTTGTTCCCTGTGGAAAAGTGTGGCATCTGGTAATGCCATTAAGTAAAAATAAAACATTTGTTGACAAAATATGAACACACACTATGCAGTATTTCACACTCTGAAGGGAATTCAGTCTTCAGGAGAAAGTCACTGATGATTTTCAAAGCTGGGAATGCCAAGGCTTTGCTGTTGTTTTACAAACATAAAGCAGGCGTAACACTGTGTTCATAATTCCCCCTCCCACTGCAGCAGCCCCACCAGAACAACAACGTGCTTTCACCATCAGCACAAGTGAAGGGAGATGTTTGACAGCTTGTTTGGCAATTGTTTGGATGGTAAGGCTGCTCAAAACTGGTGAGAGGACTGAGTCATTTATTTCTATGCTTTTCCTGTTTGCTTCTTTATCAAAAGACAGCAAAAGCAGTAAAAGCACAAACTACTTTACTGTAAATAAATGGTTACTTGCGGTGCTCTGCTGTAACATTCTTTTCAAAAATTCTTTGCCACCTCCAGGAAATAATGTGCTGGCTCTCCTGTCCCAAAAAGCAGATGTCTCATGAAGGACATCAGGACTAAAATTTCAGTTCATTTACGTATCAGTCCATGAAATATTTATATGGGCGCTTTTCTACTGAATAGCTCCCCAGAGGTACTATGAAAGCTTGTTCATTAAGGCCACCTTCTCTGTCACAGTGAGGTGTTTTAGTCACAATGGTTTTCCATAATGTAGTCATTTGTTTTCTCTTAAACATGAGTATCAACCAAGAGCATTGATCAGCAGTATTATAAGGTGAGGACAGAAATACTTCTGATTTATTGTATAAATGTTATTTCTAAGATATCACCAGCAGATATTGTCTCACATGCTGGAACACAATTCACTGTTTAACCAACATAAGGGAGAACCAAAGGCAAAGGCTCAACCTTGAGAAGAATCCTAGTGGTAGAAAATAATAATGATCTGATGAGGGCTGCTTCTTGGCTGATTTTGACACCTACTTTTACTGCAAGTCATCCTTGCATTCTTCTTGAAAGCCATGGTCAACTGCTTTCTTAGATTCTGATCCATTTCCCATGGAAATTAAACTAAAGTCTTCTTTCAGACTATTGGTTTAGGGTTCATTCATTATTGAAGTTGGAATGCACCATCTTCATTTTACACAGTACCAGTTTGTTAAAAATGCTAGGGTCCTTTAGCTTGGATTGAAAAAAATGGTGCTTTATAAACTACTGGTTTATATAAATGCCATTTTAAATAACTGAACTGTGAAATATTCATAAACTTGATTTATAATAATAACCCATTACAGCTTATTTTGATTTAAATTTGAGTTACCACAATCTCATCACACAACAAAAATATACAAGTGTTTCATTCATGTGGCTATTCAAATAATAATATAAAACAGGGGGAAGCAACATATAGTAGAGTACAGAGAAGTATTACTATGCATTTGGTTTATAAAAATATTTGAAAGATTAAATAAAAAGTTGAATATTGACATCACTAGAATGACATCAGTATATAAAATGCCGCATACTGATTTGATAAAACATACATAGCCAATTCATATTAATTTTTAATAGTTTTGGTAACCTAAATAGTGACACTCCAAATGTTTGCAAGAATCTAATCTTGGACTGGAGCTTACAGTAGTTCTTTTTTCATGTGGATTGCCCCCACAATCCTAAATGGCTTTGCTTCAATTTTTCAACTAAAACCAACCTGGCCATATGATGAATCCAAATTAAACTCTGTATCAATGGGCATCTCTTGTTTGTTCCTCCTTATTTTTCTTCTCTTGGTCTTGCCTCTAAACATGCTGGGTGTCATTTGGACTACTTTGCATTTCTTTGCTGAAACAAACATGCAACTCTAGCAAAAGGAATAGCAGATGAGTGCAGGAATGGAATCATTGAAACAAAGCAAGGAGAGCAAGACTTTGCCTCATCTTTCCCCAGATGTGGTTTGTTTTTTTTTTCCCTCAAAGAGTATAATTTTTATCAACTTTCCTTGACCCAGTAGGAAGAAGCTTTTCCAAACATGTGTCTGTTGTGGTTATTTTAACTTGATGAATCTGTCAGAGAGATGATGTCACTGACATCATTTTATGAAACTACAAGGAATATGTAACTGGTCTGCTTAGAAGTGACCAACAGCACATAACCTCAGCACGGAGCTAGGTTTATATTGTTGATTTACTGTAACGAGTTCCTTCTGGGTTTGGTAATTAATATCTCCTGAGTTAAGTGCCTCATGTTATTACACTAATAAATTTCATCCTGTGCAGAAGGAAGTTGAATTTTCTGAGGTGAGCGTGCTACTGAATTTATATGTACAAAAAGCAATAACCCTCTAGTCCCTTTCAGGGAACTAAACCATCCAGTGGCATATTCGTTCTTTACTAAGGTTTATGTGACAGGTCTCCTCAGATTGCCAGAACCTAGGTTATATTCCATGGGGCCCAAATCTGTATGTTATCATGGAAATATAATTTTTCTCTGTCACTTAAATTCAAATGCATAATGCTTTACAGACATTACAAGCATTTGGACTCTTAATATCAGTCCTGTTTTAAATCCAGTCTGGTTTTAAGTGTCTCCTAACAGTAAAATACCTGAGAATACAGTCTGCTGCTGCATATACTTAACCACTAGAAATTAGCAAGTAATTTATGAAGGGTAACTGCTAATTCTGCTCTCTCTCTCCAGGTAACCTCCATGGCTGTAGAATTATATTGTTACCATTGATTTACCACATCAACAACATGGCAATTTACAGGAGATCAAATGGCTACTAAAAATAGCTTCCTGCTGCTCTCCGTGGGAAGGACTTGGAAATTCTGCAGCAACATTGCTCTCATTCTTGTTCAAATAGGATGAAGATGAGATGACTGTCTTCTCTGGTACTTCCCACAGGTGGCTTCCCACTCTGCTTTTTTAGCTCAGCGAATTTTTCGGTGAGTAGAAGTAACAGTGCTGCAAAACGCCATTGGTTTGGATTGCTCTGAAAAAGCATACTTGTCTGGAGGGTAACCTAAAGCCTTCTGAAACCTTTTCATACTTTGTTTCTTTTAATTTGTATGTTCATCAGTCTTTTACTGAAAGCCATATCTCTTTTTTTTTCTTTAGAGAATCTAGATTTTTTTATTTACTTGCTGCTATTTGATATCATACCCTTTGTCTATTTAAAAAGTTGTCCCATAAATATCCATTATTTGTTCAAAGCAAGTAGCTATATATAAATAGGGTAAACATAAAAATCAGGTTAAATATATTAATAGAGGTAAATGTAATCGTGATCTGTATAAGGGGCAAAAGGGTCTTGCAGAACCCAGTGGTACTGCAGATGCCATGTATGCAGTGGGGCACACATGCCTCCATATGTGAAGTAGGGCTTATGTGACACCAGAAGTTGCTAATGGGTGGGAAGAGCTAGAGTGTTTTGCTTGGTGCCTTTAACTGTCTCATCCACAGTCTCACTTCGACAAATCTGCTCTGTGTAAGGATCCAAATACGTGGATGAGTCCTTTACACTTCAGCTTTTTGTGCTCCAGACTTTCTCACCTACCACACACAGTGTCCAGGGGAAGCAAAACATGTATGGGAGCATCAGGAGGATTTCAAAGCAGTGTTTGGTTTGGTTTGCTCTCTTACAGAGAGGAGTGTTTAGTTGTTTCCTGAAGCCGTAAGCATAAAGTATTTATATTAAATGTTATTATTTAATGTCCTCCAGTTTAAAAGTGAAGCTATTTTCCGTTTGCATGTGTCTAAAAGCTAGAATCCAAACAGAACAATGGGAGTTCCATTAATCTTAAGAAAACAATATTCAAGTCTTTTCCAGTAATCTGTTTTTCAAAATGCATTTCATTCAATATAAATTTGCCAGCCCAGCTTTTCCATTCGAAAACATTTGACCAGTTCTACCTGCTCCAAAATATTGAAAAGCAACTGGATTACTATGTGGAATATCAGCTAAAAAGAGGAGAAGCTGAAAGTCTTTTTCTACCAGTGCTAAAATGCCCTTGATAAGTCTAAAAATCTTTTTGACAATTTTCTGATCTAAATTATGGGAGTCCCATGTCACAACTCGTCTCACTAGCTGAAGAAGATTTGATCACAGGACGAAACTTTCCTTTCTAAGTGATCATGACTTTATTATAGTTATCATTTGAAAGCAGAATGAGCCCTCAGCAGGCAATTTTTGTGCTTCAGAAGACTCAGTTTCACCAAGCTCAAAGTAATCATAAGCTAAGTCAGCTGGGAAAGATAATTTTAATAGAAAAACAAAAAGAGTGGTCATTGAAATGAGGTTAAAAATGCTTAATACATTTACAAAATCTCACGGAGAGAAGGCTACAGCATTTGTTCATCTAGCAGGAAAGTAAAAATAGTAAAGCTTAAGACATACCTTGTATGGTGAGAATAATTAATAGATGTTCTATGGAATCATAAAAGAAAAAAAAAAAACCCAAAAAACCCAGATAGAGGAAGAAAAGAGCAGATCAAAGCCTACAGAATTTGGAGAAACAAGAAGGAGTCTAGGAGCCAGGAGCAGAAGTAGCCCTAACTCCAGCTGTGGTCAGCTGTTGGGCGGAAATGATAGAGGGTCAATAATGCAGAAAGACTGTATTCAACGAATGTTCTTGATCTGCAGATGAGGGAAACTGTTGGAAGAGGTACACACCTACACACCAACAACAACAACCAAGGATGTAAAATGAAAGGCAATAAAGTTAAACATTTTAAAATTAACCATGCCTGAATAATTTTTGTTTATGAGACTTAAAAGAATAAGCTGAAGTGATGTGTTAGCATCAGTGCTGAGTTTTAATAACTCAGGAAATTTCTGACTGATATAGAAAAAGCTGCTGTTAACATTTTTGAAAGTATTTGTAGTTTAATCGTGTCGGTATAAGCCCAGACAAATAATGAACAGCTGATATAGCAATCTGTTAATACAGAATTAAGGAAAGGAACAAGTAAAATTAGTTTTGATTTAAGGAAAAAGTTTCCCAAAGTATATTAATGTGGTTTTTTTTCTGAGAATATAAGGCTTAACTGAGAATGATGTTGTTAATACAGTTAGTGTCTTCTTAATGCTGTTCAGAAAGGTTTTGGCTTTGTTCTGTAAGGATGTTTTCACTGAAATGAATAGATAAAAACATCAACACTGCGCTTTCAAAGGATTCAAAACCAGTTAACTGAATTGGCATAAGTGTAAATGTAAACAGTTTTCACCATCATTGAACAGATATGTTTCTAACGAGGACTTTTGGGAAACATTTGTATTGAACATTTTCTCCCAGTGACATTGAAGTAAATGTAAAATGTAAGGAGAAAAGGCTAGAAGCTGAAGCCAGCTGAATCCATACTGACCTAAAAGGTGAACCCACACTCAAACTTTAATGAGCCAAACTGGAATCATTGAAAAAACATTGAAAAAATGTCACTATAAGCAGGGAGTGCTAATTTTAATCAGTTTATCCTGGTTTTATCAGATAAAGAAACAAGACTACATGTCATTTTTATTTTGATCAAAATTATCAGAATTCCTTTAGTTTGTCCAGTGTGAATGCCATGTCATACCAGCTTCTGCTTAGCTCTGCCCCTTGCCTGTCCTAGTCACAGTGTCTAAGCAAGAGAAACTATAATATTGAACTGATCATTTACACATATTAGAAATTATTTTGCATTAATGTTTGCACTTTCTAGCGATGGTTCTGCTTTCCGAGCAAGATTTAGTGCTGGCCACACTTACAGAACTGAGTGAAGTTGATCGTGCTCCTCCATCTCAACAGCTGTTCATACTGATCAAAAGCTGAAGAAGGGAGACTTCAAGTTCTCCTCTGAACTTAATCCAATACTTACATAAAAGAAAAGAAAAATTTAAAAAATTCATACCTATTTTGTGACAGATTTCTGATAATCATACTGAAAAGGAAAACAACTAGGATATGAAAATTGTCACAGTTTGCTTTGTTTGCATTAGGCAGGATGCTTCTTTTAAATTGAGAGTCCTCAAAATGTCGTTATGGCTCATGGATACTAGCAAAAGTGGACAAATGAATCAAAATACCACAGAGATGTTAATTCCTGTTTTGTCATGAAAAGCAGTCAGCTGTGAACTTACCAGGAAGAATCTAGGTGACTTTATTCTGTCTCTTAAATCTATCTGCTTCTTTCACGAATGCCATTTCTTTTCCCATTCTAGCCTTTGGCCTACAACCATCTGCAGGGTGTATAGTGATGCTGTTAGACAACTCAGCAGGAACTGGTCACACCTTCTGTGGGGGCATCTCCTGTGAAGTATCAATTTGTTCCACCAACAAAATGGTTCATTTCCTGCTGTGTCCTATTTTACCTTGTTTTGTCTTTCCCCATTGTCATTATTTCCTGATGGATTTAGAGGTTTTAGAAAGCCACCGGCTCTCAGTAAGTGTAATACATAATGTACATATGCTGGCAATGTTTGCAACAATACAATTTATCTCCAGATGTATTTACCCCTTCCATTTGAGGATGGAAGCTCAAACAGTCGTTGTTGTCCCTCTGGGAAGTTCAGTATGTCTTCCTCTTCTAACGATAATAGTTTATTCAGGTGCAATGCATACATATTACTTATTTAGCAGGCATCTATAACCCTTGTGAGACAGGTAAAGTTTTGGATAAATAAGCTAGTCATAAAAGAGCTGAGATTTTATTTTCTCCCACTTATTGTCAGCACTAACAAATTTACAACAGTACTCGTGCTGTGCTGTGCAACATATTCATTTGGAACGTTTTAACACTGAGTGCTGTCATACTCCCCTCTCTTAGGACTCTTCAATAAAAACAACATCATAAAAGCCCTGGCCCAGATCCAGGGCACCTCAGATCCAGCTTTGAGTGTGCCTCATTTTTAGGCTCCTATGTTTGGGAAGAGAAGAGGACTTAATGAGTTTTTCTGAACTAAATTCCCCATTGACCTTTAGCGTGAAAAGAGGTGGGTACTTCTGAAGGACTCCAGGACATCCAATCTACTTTTTGGGCCTGCTGGTACTCTACTGCTTTTGTAAACTATCCCATCGGTATGAGAAAAAACACCTGTCCTGGAAAGAGTATAGGCCTAACTATTGCTTTCCCAATTTAAATTTAGCCTTTCCAGAAAGCAACCTTTCTAAGAGATCTGGTGCTATACCAGAGCTCTAAGAGGAGACAGATAAGTAGAGCTAATAGATCTGGAAAAGGTTTCCTTTGAAATTGGAATGAAGTTTTGGATGGTACGCTGACACTTGCCTTACTTTACATGAATAACTACCACCAACTGAAAAATTCTACAAATTTGACCTTCCAGCAAAGGGCACTGCCACCCCTGCTGCTCTTGTTCCACAATCCTGGTAACAGCTGGCTCAGTCACGATTTGAGAAAGCCAGGTTCATTTTACCCCTTTTCCTGAGAATTTTCAATCCCCATCTGCTGCATCCCAGGAAAGTACCCTCACCCTCCACTCCACCTAACCAAGAGCTGGGAGTTTAACAGAGTCCGTGACACTGCCAATCAGAGTACGAAGGGAAATATGTTCCTTGTGCCCCTTTTTTAGAGTATTCCCTTAGGTGGGAGGAGGCCTCAGGTGTGATCTCTCCTCCAAGGACTGCAGATTAAGACTGGTGCAAGTGAAATGCATAAACAGACGATGGAAGAATGTCAAGAGCCTGGGTCTTTGCTTGTCTCTGGAGAGAGTTCTAATCGCCTAATCATGCTCATGGGTAAACTCTTTCCAGGATTTTCATGGTTTCAGGCACAAAACACTAGGCACAATGGAGAACATCTCCAAGGAGTCAGGTGTTTTATCAGAGCAGGTACAAATCACTGATGGATAGAGACGACCCCTATTCTCTTCCCTGTTACATCACAGATAAAGGTGGTAAGAATAGCCTACTGCAATGAAGAAATGTTACTAACATTATTATGGCTATGTTAATTTAAAAAAAAAAAAAAAGTATGACCCATACTTATCTCTAAAAGAACATAGTGGGGACTCACAGAGGAGAGACAAGGAGAGGGCCAGGCTGCTGCAGAGCTGTCTCTCTGCCCTGGCAGTCCTGAGGACAAGTCAAGCTGGAGACAACCCTGACCTCCCTCCCCCTTCTTTATTAGCTCTCAACTAGTGTGAATGAACTAGTGTGAACTCAGCTAGTGTGAAATGAAAGGATCCCCATGTTAAAATAATATGCTGTCATTGTTCTTAAAACTGATCAGCATGACAAGATATATAAATTATATCTTTATATATCTTTATATTATATATAAATAGTATATAATGTACATCACTGACAAAAGTGTTGCACGATGCAAACCAGTTACTACTTTATCATTATGTAAGGTCCGGAATTTTTCATTTCTTTCAGTGTCTTCAGTTGTGCAGTCCTTGATGAACCCCTCAAAGCAGAAGTTACTATTAACCAGAACAGAAGCAAAAGCTTTTAAAGAAGAATTAGTTATTTGATTCCCAGGTGGGCTCAAAGGTGTAAGAATATGCGTAACAAACAAGGATAAAATTACAGAAGTTTCCTGTAGTATTATTAAATGATTATTGTATTTATCTAAAATACCACATAGATTTCAGTAAGTGGCAGCTGTGGAGTTCGTGCATGTATGGTAGGCAGATGGGAATGAACAACTGTAACATCTCCAAAGGGGCTGTTGTGGTGCATCAGACCAGTGAGTCATGAAATGAGAAATGTTTGTGTGGCAGAACCCAGGAGCTCTATACCAGGTGAAAGCAAACACCATCAAGTCAGAGTTCTCCAGCCTAACAAACAGTGAGAGGCACACTGTAGTCTCTTGACTGATACTTTTTAAAGGGTAGTTCCAAAGCGCTTGGTAGTTCATTTATCCACAGTTCACAATTTTCTGTGCAAAACTGTGTCCAAGCAATTTCAGTTGCTGCAGGGGCAATATTAGAAGAAAGCAAAAAGACTGAAATGTTATGCCTTTTATTACACACAATATAAACAAAAGCGTGTGGGTTTTTTGTCATTTGCCTTTGAGCTGCAAAAAGATTCTATATAGTAAGCTTAAAGTGAATTTTAGGCTGAAAATTGTCATGCTTACCTATTGTGTTTTATGAACCATCAGGGCCGGAAAGTCACAATTTGTTTTGCTCTTAAAAGTAAGTATTTTCTGCATATTTATTTTATACTTAAAATGTTACTAACTTTCTATTTCAGATCCAAATATCTAAGTGTGTCTCTCTAGAAGCATTTAATATCTCCCAAAGTCTTCAGCTTCCTCCTTTACTTAGAAACACTTTGCTGAGGTACTAATATTGCAAAAAACATTGAAAACCTACCTGCAGTTTTGTCAGCCCACCAGGGACAGAATAAACACAAGGTGTCAGAATTGTTTTCCCTTTCTGTCAACTAGTGGCCATAAACATTTTAGTTTAAGTGTATTTTTCCTAATTGTTTCAATATGCTTTTTGTTCTCCAAGCAGGGGTGACCAGTACATGGTGGCCATATAGGCAGGTTAAACTGTCTATAAATGGGTTGAGTTGTGTGTGCTTGCTTGGTTACACACATGGTGAGCAACAGCTGGGCTGGCACTGGGGTTGGCCGCATTTTTAACTGTCTAGAGGAAGCTCTCATAAGCCACACTGAGCTGATTGAGCTTATCCATAACCTATTGATTCATTGGGTTGAAACAGGCAGAAACTAACACTGGGATGCACATGCATGAGATGCACTCACTCACTGCATGGATAGCTTTGACATCTTTTGTCTCCTGAGGTAACATGCATTGGGTCAATGAAGTGGTGCAAGTTTAGTAGTTAGACCTCATGCTTGATTGAGACATGCTTCACTATTGGTAGGACAAGTTTGAATAAATCTGCAGAGCAACTGGTCCCCAATGATGGTTTTTCTGCTGAAGGAAACTTATATTTCAGTGATCATGAACGCAACCTCTTAACTAAGCATTTCTAAGATTTAAAAGGTAAGCAGAGGGGAACTATGTTTCACTCCACATCTTTTAATGATCACTTAGCAACAGAAATACATGAAAAGATCTCCTGGGTATCACTCTTTAAGTTAGGGGGGTTTTCCATCTTGAAGAGCTACTATTTTCATGTTGTTCCTATACAGACAGTGTTTCTACTCAAAACCACAGCTTTTAGGAATGCTAAGATGAGAAAGTCTATGGATGAATGCCTGTTTTCTTGTAAGACATGAAAGCCAGGAAGCCATCAATATGTGTTACATATGCTGTGCCTGTGATTGTTAATACGTTGAACTTACTCTCAAGTAAATTCCGAAGTGGTAATGGTACTTTGTTATAGATCTAAAAATCCTCTTACAGGCAAAAGGAACATACCTTATGTGAAAAGCCAAGAATTTCTTGATGTCATCCAAATTTTGCATATGAACAATTCATGCGAGTTATTTAATTACTACCCAAAGAGAGAAAGAATACTATTACAGAAAGTCTCTACAATAGTTCAATGACAATAGTTACAAACACTTTCTAGTATCTATACTTTTCTCAGTTTTTATACTCATGCTCCACTGCCCCCAGGTCCCCAGGTTGTTGGCTAAGGGCAGAGGTGCTATGGTGAATCATCAGTGTCCCCAGTCCTTTGCCATGAGAATGATGTTGAAGGTCTCTTCCTACTTATTCCTGAGATCATTAGGTGCTTCTTTTATATGGTTGCTAACACAATATGCACCTTGCTATTTCTTCATTGGTCTGTAATTCCATATTATATCTGCATTTACTATACACATGTTTTACATGTTAGCTGCCTGATTCTGCTTATTAGCTCTGAAGCTTCATTTGCCAGTGTCATCCTGTGCCCACTCCATTATCACCCCATACTTCTCTGCTCCTCTACGCAGCATCCTATGCCCCCATATTCAAGGTCAGCTACCACCCCATGGCTGTACTCCTCCACACCATTCTGCTGGAGTCATAAATATTTCATTCTACACAGCACAATTACTTGTCACTAATTCTATATTAAGAATAATGATTATACCACGTAATTGTACAAGGCTATGTGAAAGTAAAACAAACCAGAAATAATCACCTGGTTATTAGAAAAGTGCTTGCTTAGCTAAAACAAAGCTCAAGACAAGTTCAGAAGAAGTCAGTCTGAGGAAGTAAGCTTCAGTCCTGAGCATATGAAGGATTAGTACAAAGTCTGTGGCTGTTACTAAGTCAATATTATGTATACCGGGCTCCAAGTCTGCAGGAGAGTGAACAGAAGACAAAACCCTCCACAGGCTAAGATCAAAGATATAGGCTCAATATTGAAGAGGCTGTAGAAAGCTGTCTGATATTTCTATAATGACCTTGTGGAAAAGTACTGATTTATTAAATTTATGCCGTGTTATATGCTAAATCAAGAGAATACTTTCTGTAGACCTCCATAATGTTGGAAGCGGATACACTATGGCCTGGGGCTGTGCATCATCTCACATGTCAGGCTGAGTGTCAAATCTCTACCCACAGTACTACTTAGGAGGTCAGAGGATACTGATTGGCTGACTGAACAACCATACAGCCTCTAAGCAAACTAAGTCTCCAGGACTCATAAAATTTTCAGAGTTTTTTGCTTTATACCACTCATATTTTATTTTTGTGAACACTTTAAGTTTACCACAAGATTTTGTAGATGTCATAGATCTCAATTTTTACATTATCTTTCATACTATGCCCCTGCAGCCCAAATCAAGATAATACTTGTTCAAGCAGAATTCAGTCCTTTTAATATTCTTTAATATTTTTTTCTCTGTTTGGGAAATTTTTCTTTAATTTTTGATTTCCAAATAAAAGAAACAATTCCATACAAAATTGTAAACTGTATCTTTCAGTCTCAACTAATAGCAGAAGAGTAAGACAAAGGCTCACCAGCTGCTTCTATCAATCATGATGGTCAAACTACTCTTAGGAAAAAGACACGTATATATTAAAAAAAGAAAATATTGAAACCTTGATATCAGAGGTAAGAGTTTTCCTCTTGACAGTGCTAATTCTTACATTTTTCTTTAATTTTTGCACATCACATAAAGATGGTTTCTTTTCAATCCAGCACTGACTTGTATGAGTCCTATAGATCAAAGAAATCCATGTCACAGTCAAACACCTTCCCACAACTTGAGTGTAACTAAGAGATCAATTTGTCACAAATCGATAGCACTGAAAGAAACTGCTTGGGTTTAGATGACAAAATTTTTTCTAAAAAATGGATCAAAATTTCATACAATATGAAGTGCAATTGGCAGGATCTATTTGTTTAATTATGCAAGAAATATATAGAGCATATAAATTTCTACTATAATCTAGTTCCTTCTATACTTTCACAAGCTTTATTTCTCCTCTTGCTTTTTCTTTCATTTTTCAAGGACTAGATGGGAGTAATCTACTTCCCTTCTTTCCTCTGGATGTTTCCACTGGATAGTTAATGTTCATGCCACTTAATCCATATTTTTGATATCTAAATAAATCTCTCCCAGCAGACAAGAAAGAGGCAATCTTCCCATCTGCAGCAATACAACTGGGAGAGGCTCTACTGAAGTCACCACATTTTTACAGCTGAGCACTTTCAACCTTTTTATTACCCTGAGCTTCCTCCATGTCAAGAATTTCAGGATTCACAGCAGTGCTTGATATAAGATCAGCTTTATTATGGTTTTGAGATCCATGTAACTGGGGAGCTGATGATCGTTTATTTTACAAAACTGCCAATTTATAGATGTCCAAAATACTTCCTAACTTATCACTTCTAGTCTTGGTATTTCAGAAGCATGATTGAGGAAACTGTACAGGGGGAAAAAGATTCAAATTAACCAGTGCAAAAAGCATATCTGCACCATCTGCAGTGGATTCTTGTCTGTTCATTCAGCAATGCATCTGCTGCACTAAGACTGGATACCCTCACTTGAACCCTCCAGAAGATGTAAGTCACTGTCTTGCTTATTTGAAACCTAATTAATCATAACAGTCTTGGGGCCATTGCCAGTCAGTTGATGATTTTATGAGTTTGATTTGGATATTTTTTCTGTGAATTTGCGAAGACAACAAACTCTTTCAGAACTCTGATGCTTTCATGCCTCAAGGAGCCATCACAGGCACAGTAAAATTCATTCTCCCTAATCCAGCTGGTTACTTCATTTTGCTTAGAGAAAGGCCTTTTGTGAGCACTCACAATTTTCTTTCAGTGTAATACCTATTTTTATTGTTTCACTGTCATTGGAAGCAAGTCATCACAAGCTATTGGGGTATGGGTGCTCAAGCCTGACTCTTTTTGTCTCCAAAGAAACGTAGGGTCATTTCTCCATTTGATATAAGCACATAACTCGTGTTACACTAATGGATGATTCTAAGTAAGCATAATATTAACCTTTCCATTTTGTGTGTCAGTGTCCTGGTTTCAGCTGGAATAAGGTTGATTTTCTTCCTAGTAGCTGGTATAGTGCTGTGTTTTGGATTTAGGATGAGAATGATGTTGAGAACACAACGATGTTTTAGCTGTTGCTAAATTGTGTTTATACAAAGTCAGGGACTTCTCGGCTTTTCATGCTGCCCTATCAGCAGAGGCTGGGGGTGCACAGGAAGCTGGGAGGGAGCACAGCCGGGGCAGATGGTCCAAACAAGCCAAAGGGGTTCTGGCCCTCAAGGTTTGGCTCAGGGACAGTCTCGGCATCAGTCAGCGGGTGGTGAGAAATCGCATTGTGCATTACTTGTCTTTTCTTGGGTTTTTATTTCTCTCTCTTTTTGCTATATTCATTTTCTTTTTTATTATTATTATTACTTTTATTTTATTTTATTTTATTTTATTTTAATTATTAAACGGCTTTTACCTCAATCCACAAGTTTTACTTTGGTTTTTTTTTTACCCAATTCCTCTCCCATCCCACTGGGGGAGTGGGAAGGAGTGAGCAAGAAGCTGCAAGGTGCTTAGCGCTTAGTTGCTGGTTGGGGTTAAACCACAACAGTCAGCTAATATTCTTTAGGTGCAAAGAGCTCCATTTCGTAAAATCCAAAAACTATTCTTCATCTGTTGTCACATTTGCAGACTCCATTTACCTGCTCATCACTCCTCACACAGGATGATATATAATTTGTTCCAACACTACTCTTGATAAGAAAAGTGAAGCCAAAGTTATTTAAGCTGATACAATAAAAGGTTTTGCTAAAGGCCAACTGCTTCATGACAAACCCTTTTGTAGTAAGAAAAAAAAAGTCAACAGCTTACATCAAGCTTCTTGGATTATCATATTAGGAACCTGTCAGCCTACATTTCTGTACAAGCATCTTTGAAAATCTTCTCCTTCTGTCATGGTGTTCTAAAGATAGATGCATTAGTAATAAAACTTTATTTGATTAAATAATTAAGTTCTTGTCAGCCATAATTAAAAAGTAGCTCTTAACAGAACTCTAATTATTTCTGCTTAGATTTCTCAGGTCACATTAACTACTCTTGCTTCTAAAAAATGCAGGAGCTATTAATCTAATTTAGTCTTGCGATTTGTTCACTGCATTTGTTCTGAACTGATTCTTCATAGTCAATGGAGCTGAGGATCATAGATGCCATATAGGACGTAGAGCTATCAGACCACTAATGGATAAGAATGGAGACCAGATTTTCTTATCCTCACACTCTTGAGTCTTTTGGGCAATATAATATCTTTAAATTAGATGGTTTTATGTTCACACATATAATAAACTCTTTTCAGCTTTAATCAAACTTTGCTTTCAGGTAAATCTGCCTTCAGACTGATAGTGTAACAGATGTAAATATGAAAAAATAAGGAAAATATTAATATTTCATCTATCATTTGAAAAAGACCAATTTTTTTTTTTAACAGAGACCAACAGTTTGGAGTATAATCTCTGAAGAAATTGAAGACCATCTCCAAAATGAAACCAAGATCCTGTTTCATCTTAGTCTGGAAATTACTTAGCTCCAAAATGATGCCAAAAGTAGTGATTATTCACTGAAAGAAAATTTGTCAATCATAAAAATTGTCTCTTAATGAAGATTGTGCAGCCTGTACAATGTCCTACAGCCTACAAAGTGAATCTGATATATTTATTCCACTTCTGTCCCCTACGCAGGTATCTCAACAGAAAGGACCATCACAAGATAGAAAGTGGTTTTATGTTATTTATTTGGATGGACTTCATGTCTCAAAGGAGGACATCAGGGACTTGCAAGACCTCACAATATCAAAGCAATGTAACATGATTGAATGGCCTTTTAATTAAAAAATGACACAGCAGCGGCTTACTTCATTAAATTTCCTCTGCTCATCCTTCTATATATAAAAAGAAATTAACGTAACAAAGTGGAAAGGAAAAGTTTTTGTGAAAGGTACACTGTTTATTTCTGCACAACATTGGCCTGATAAGCTGTTTCAAGAAGTTCTTTCAATTAATTTTAGAAGACAAATGGAAGTGCACTGTTTCATGGATCATACTCCAGATAAAAAGAAGTACATAGAGGCTACCATCTCTTTCTGATCACATTTTATCAGCTTGAACAGCAAGGAGATTTTTGGGTGTAAGGGTACAGTGATAAAGGTAACTAACCAATTCGGACTTTTTAAAACAGGACTCTCTTCAAACATGAAACTTCCAGTACAACCCCTGATGCTCCAACAAACTTATTATAATACATCTTCTTTGAGAAAAACGAGATTCCTTGAGATGTTCAACATCATAAGAAATATTGGCTCATCCTTCAGTGGATGGAATAGATGGAATATAACATAGATGGAATGTAAAATCAGGAAGTAGAAGCAGAAAAAATCCTATAGTTAAAGCACAGATAATGATTCATGGGTAGAGGTGCCAAAATGCTGTTCTCTCAACTATAAAACTTCTGTTTTGCTGATTGTGAGTGTTAAGCTTATGATGAATCATGACTCAGTCCCAGGAAGCAAGTTGAGCAGGCATGAGTTTAAAGTTGGATTTCAAACTCTCCTATAACAAAAAATGTGCACTTGCAAAGCTTCATACTCCTCCTACTGCATTTTATTCTGACTGGCTTGTGAACCTGTAGGCCAGGGGCATCTACATCTTGTAGATATCTGTCCATCTACAAGAGCAACTGGGCATTTTTCTTACCAGGGTCTGTTGTGAACTAAACAGCAAATAAAACAAAAGACCATAATAAAAAGAACAGTTTAATTCCATGTGCTATTTCTTCTGCTTCTCTCATAAACTTAATAAATCATCATGGTTTTTACTTATAAACATTAAATTAACATTACACTAGAAATACTGTTCAGGCTGGTGAATATCTATCATCAGTATGTAACAAGGGAATTTAAAGCCCAGTATGCTTAGACTTTCAGACTGGATTATACAAATTAAATCACAAGTTCTTACATGACATATTAATCACAGGACAGTGATATACAGAGTATATGATGAAAGTCTAATCTCTAGGGGTAAGAAATGGCCATCAAAGAGGTGACAAATAAACGAGGACAAAATTCCATAAGCTAATGTGATGAGTTTCTCTTAAAGTATCACTTCTAATAATTTCTTTTTGTACAGTATGCTTTCACAGTAGTCATTCCTCTAGATTTGAGCATAAGTGCTGATCCAGCCATTCAGAAAGTAAGGTAGAAATAATTGCTTAATTCAGTAAATATTTGTCTCCCATCATGTACAGGTGGCTAGTGCATTGCTGAGGTTCTCATGCGAGCTCTAATGCTCACTGCCATGACTGAGAGCTCAGAAATGGCAAGTCAATGAGTCAGGCAAGACCCTGCCCACCATGTGCTAGACCCAGAATGAACAAACCTGGTATCAGACGAGTGAGCAGTTGATGTGTCTCAAGAGTTTCAGAATAGCTTGATTAGCTGGACTAGCACATTTACCTTTATGAAAGAAAACTAGAATTTTAATTCCTGTTTGCAGGCTTGAGAGGACTGCTCATATTGATTTAATCAGATCAGCACAACAAGATTTAGTCAAGAACAACGGTAGAGCATTTATATTTTGGAGACATTAATTCACTGGCTTCATTCCCCCTTTTGTCTGCCACTTCTTATAAACGTTTAGTGATTTTCCATCCGTTTTACTAAGAAGAAGCTGTGTCTGGTTAGGTTGCCAAGTTGTTCATTATTCCCCTCTGTCTTCTTTTTATTTGAATGTATCTAAACATGAGACTTGACTGCAGGAAAATTGTCATTTGGGGAGAGAAAGCTCTTTACAGAGGATGGAAGAGATCTTTTATTTTGTCCTTTCCCTTCATTTTCATCTTTGTTTTCTCTTCTTTTCCTGTGGAGATACACTCAAAACTTTTGTTAGAGAAATGTCAGGGCAAATCTATCCCTGG
This sequence comes from Bucorvus abyssinicus, assembly GCA_009769605.1. Lineage (NCBI taxonomy): Eukaryota > Metazoa > Chordata > Aves > Bucerotiformes > Bucorvidae > Bucorvus > Bucorvus abyssinicus. The sequence goes on from CM020025.1 coordinate 40,668,732, forward strand.
GCTAGACCAGCATCGGGAGGCAGAGAAAGTTGTGAAGGATGCCAGAGGGCAAAGCCAAGGCAGGAGCCACTTGGGGAAAGAAAGGTCCAAGCTTCTTTCAGAATCGTAGTCTGGATCATTGATTGATCTTGCTGGAGAGACATCTGGTGGACTTGGGTATTCTTCATGGAATAGCATGCCTATGTCAAAATTAAATGGGCATGGATGGAGAGCCTTTTCATTAAATTGATGAAAGGCCAAAGCCTCCATTAGACAGTCAAGACAAGAGTGCTCACATCTTTCTTGCTTGCTTCTTAGTTTACTCATCCATCAGTTTTGCAACAGCTGCATCATGTGGAAAATAGCTGCTGTTTCCTATCCAGAGTAGTCCTTCAGAGCTTTGTTGATGTTATATAATGTGCTATAATGGAATTTGAGACAGTTAAAGCTGACCAAGAAAAATTTCCCACTAATTCATAACATTCTGCAAATAAATAAATGAAATCTGCTGAGTTTTTGTGAACAATAGTAATTCATATGTGTGGTCTTTTTTTCTTTTTAATAAGACATATTGTCTGACCCCTGACACTTTAAATTATTAACTATTGAGGAGGAACAGAAATAATTGCTTTAAAAAATGAAATATAGACATATGTATGCAGCCAAAAATTCTTTAATGATACCACTGTAAACGCTTTTATTTTAAACACTCTCATTTGAGCTATTTTCCCATGAGCTGATGGCAAAAGATTTTGGCTTTGATTGCTTAATAAAAATCAAAATAAGCAAGTCAGTACTAGTAGTGAGTATGTTACTGTAAATACTAAGGGCAGGTGGAAGCAAACAGATTGATTTAGTAAAACCAAGACAATAAAAACAATAAACAGGCTCAAAGCCTGTAAGGAAATTTCTGCACTCAGGCCTTCATTATCTGAAGGAGTCCTACCATAATTTGCAGGGCCCAATGAGGTCACCAATGACCTAAGAGTAAGGCAGCTCAATATTTTGGAAGACTGGGTCAAGGATTTTTCTGTTGTCGGATTTTTGTGATGCTAGTTAATACTCTGACAAAAGGACTGTTTTGGAGAATTGATGCTTAAACTCTTGCTAGTTTCTCATTTTGCATCTAAGATTCATCATCATGGCTTGGCTTCGCGGACGAAGATTTGGGAAGGGCTTTGCCCACACTTATTGCAAGCGCGCTGATGGCTGAAAAGGCCAATGCGGGATAGGCAAGACCGGTTGCAAAGAGCACACCGGAGGGTCTCCTTGGGTGGTATTGCCGTTTCGTCCCTTGCCTGTCGCTACAGGGCTTTGCAAACGTGAGTACACCCTTCAAGCCTGCGCGGTGGATTTTTTAGGTGAGGCGCAGCGTGCGCGAGACTGGCCCCACCCTTTACACCTGAGGTTCATCTGCCAGGGCCTAGCGAGCTTGGATGGTGACAGCGAAGTCCTCAGGTCGTAGGTTTGGTTAGAGTATCCTTCTCTTAGATGGATGGCCTTACAGGGCTAAACGAGCTCCATCTGCCCGGGTTTGGAGTTAGAGTTGTCCTTCTCCTAGGATGGTTGCCCGAAGGCTAGTGAGCCCATCCTGCCCGTGGACACACTTTGTCTGACCCTTCAGTTGAGACCTGTCTGGCTTGGGAGACCCTACCGGAGGCATATGCCACCACCAGCATAGCTCTTTCACGGGCACCCCCTTGCCGTGGGGAAAGAGCTTGCGTGCCCTTGTGAAGCATCTAAGATTACAGAGCTGTTAAATATTAAAAAGCTTCTTTAATAATGTTTTATTCCAGCCCTGGTTTCCCACACCCCTTTTTTCCCTGTCGGCATGTCACACACACAGCAGTTTGTGATCAGTGAAAGGCCAGGGTTACTTCTGTGAGTCTCTAACCAGCTTCTGAAAAAATTTAGATTTCTGGGAAGGGTCAGTAGGTCACATCTACACTAAATTCAAATGCTGTTTGTGCCTTCAAGCACAAACTCAGCTCCTTTCCATACTGCTTTGGCATAAGTCCCTCTCACAGGCAGGATTTGGATAAAAGGAAAGTCATGTCTTTCATCACTGCAGCATGGCACACTGACTTGCAGCAAAGATATTGGTTTACCCAGTTAGGACCAGAGAGGACTGCCATTTGTCTTGGTGTGTTGCATGGACAACTTCAGGCAAACTGGTTTGCTGGGCTCCCAGCAAAGGCAGGTTCAGCAACTGAAGCTCAGAGATGACTACACCTGACAAAGCCAAAAGGTCTGAGCTGAGCTGGCTCCCATGCCACTGTCAGATAAATGACAGTAAGGTTTCTCCTTCTCCGAGACAACTCAGTCTCCTGAGCGACATGACTTATCCTTAGGTTCATTTCAGTAACATTGCTGAAGTATCCAAAACATCTCTGAGGAACCACATAGCTCGAGCATTTTTCTTCTCAGAGAAGGCTTGTTTACAGATAAAATACACAGCAGAGCAGAAATCAGAAACAATTTTCTGTAACTCCCGAATCCACTCCTCAAACAATGAGCTTTTAATCCTGGGGTTACTCTACACAAATTTCTTACTCCTGCACTAGCCTCCAGTCCCTAGTCCAATTAAAAGACACACTTTGTGCAGCCTGCTCAGCAGTCTTCCTTTGCTGTAAACATTAGAGTCCGGTTTGTGTTATTTGAGGAAACTGACCAACAGCAACACCCTGAGAACTTTGGGATCTCCAGATACTCAGGGATTATCACTGCCTTGAGTGCATAAACATTTCTGCAGGATGTAAAGTTTTAACTTTTCTCTTGGATGTTAGCTAGGTGTCTTGTCTTTTTCTTTCCTTTTTTTTTTTTTTTTTTTTTAATTCCTGAAAAGACAATATGTTGGAAAATATTCTATCTCATTTTAGTCCTTTAATCTGGATGCTCAAGTTAAGGTTTTCATTGTCACAGGCTTCCTCTGTAGGTCATGAGGAGAGACAGACCTTCCTGGAAGGCAAGTCAGTGGCTCATTAGTGGGTTGTCTAATTGCTCCACTGTCTGTCAAGGAAGTATCATTGCCAAGGCATCAGGGACCATCACATTTCTATAAGACTTCAAGCAGTGAGATCCAATTCTGTGCCATGTTTGACTGGAATTTATAAGAGGAGTGTTTATAACTTCTAGGTCATTGTCATCAGTCATAAAGGCAAGGTAACACTTCCCTGCCAAATCATCTTTTTAGAAAACACACAATGAAAGTGCACTGGGAAGACACATCTTCCCAAGGGTATCATAGAAGCATAATGCCTTCAGCTCTCATAGGTATCAACTCCATACTTCCACGTCTGCCAGAGTGTGGGTTGTCCCTTCTCCCTTCAGCATTTCCTCAGTTCAGATGATATTCAAAAGGGGAATGTCATAACAGGAACTGCTTGTTATAAACTTACTCACCTCTGTCTCCTAATCAGTAGAGATTTAGAAGAATAAAAGTATGTGGATCTATGATTTTTAGGCATGTCTATCTGTCAGGTTTTGTCCAGGAAATATACTTCAGCTATTATAACACTTCAGCTTTGACAAGCCCACTCCACTTACGGAAGGATTAAATGGCCAGCTAAAGACACCTGGAAAAGAGTGGGCTGAAATCTGTGCCTTAGAGACTAAAGCACATGTGTGCAGTTGATCAGTTTTCCAGATGTTTAAAAACTGGTGCATGAGTCCAGCTTCACTGGATGGTGTGGCATGTACAGCCCAGGTAGTGTTTGCACACAGTTTATGAAGAGTTCGGCTGTACCTCCCCAGTTCCATATTGTTTTTTATTCCATAGGAAAAATTATGCTCTAGGAGTACAATTGCTAGTCAAGATGCCTAAAATGACAGAAGAGAAAATGAGTGCATGGACAATGGGTTGTTACCAGGACTGCAGCACTATAAGGACACGATACGGTAGGACTTACGTTCCAGCAACTAGATTACAAAAAAGTGTGGGCTTTACCTTGAGCTGTGTGAGATTAATGCATTGATCATAGGCTACTCCCTATCCAAACCAACAGAGATTCGTAAGGCAGACAGCTGTCACTCAGCTTGGGGACAGCACTGAAGTACTCACGGCAGCAGTGCCAAAGCTGTTTAGAGACAATCTTCTCAAATGAACTCTATTAATATCTACACAAATTGCCTTGGTGGTGGTATCATCAGGAGCCAAGGAAGTTATGAAAATCTGAGGTACCTTCCTCTTCCACAGGCTGTTGGGTGAGATGTAAAAGCAGAGGAGATACGTTGCAAAGGCATGGTGGGCATGAATTTCCTTTACTGATGAATTAAACAACCCTTGTGGTACAAAGCTGTTGCATGCATTTTCATTGACAAATACATCATATGAATCATTATATGAAGAGTTCCCTGGACAAGAGTAGCTTAGAATGAAATAAACATAGTTTCCAGTGAGTTATATAGCAAAAAAAGACACTTGCAAGTTATTTTATATATATATATATATATATACATGTACTAGGCATTCACAGCTCCCCAGCCGTTCCCCAGATATCTACTTGGTATTCTTGTAAGTGTTATATCACCAAAATATGAGAAAGAGAAGAATCAGTATCATGTACATAGAAGCCACATTCTAATTTTGATGTTATATTGAGGTAAATCAAGAGTCAACCCAGTGAAGGAAATTGCTTTTAGATACACTGGTATTAACCTGAAAGTAGAGCACATTTATATAATATCTGGAGAGGAGATGCTGGTGGAATAGATGATCTCTGCAATGCTACCAGATAATTAAGCTGAAGTCAAAGCCCAAACCTAGATCTCATTGCTGCATATAAATTTAGTAAAACAGATTATTCATGCTTCAGATGTTACCTTTTCGTTTGGGAAAAGCAGGTATGTCCTTAAGGAAATGTTGACTAGATTCCACTTGCTTATTTTGAATTTTAAATCCTCAAGAGCAGCAAAGAGAACCATATAGCTGATAAACATTTGAGACCAAGGGGAAAACATCATAAAGTATCACCAATATTTTTAGTTCTCTATGAATGATTTACATTCTCCTGCACTATCAGATATCTTCAAAAGAACATGTCGAATGAGGAGAGCAGTGCACTTGGTTCATGTAAGTTAAATTTGCTGTGGAAAGTCCCATGAATTCAAAGCTCTGAGACCCAGTTCTCATTTGTGATACTGGGCCCATGCATTGAAAAGTTTCTGAGTATTTCAGGAGTTTTCAGGCTTTATGATGACATGCCTATAGGAAAGTCCCCACTGAGCTCTGTTGCAGAGCACTACAACAGAGCCCAGGTCTCTGTGGGCAACTGGCACAGAAGTCTGGTGTTCTCAAATCCCCTTGGCCTTAGCTCAGGGGAACACAGCCTCTGCCATCAGGGGGCTGGCACACCATCCCAAATCAAGGGATAGTTCACACCCAACTCTCCCAAAGAAAGCTGGGTCCATTTGTTCCCAGCTCAGTCTGGGCAATCTTTGTTAGTAAGTTTTATAAGTAAAAGTAATAGATTTTTTTTTCCCTCTCCTCCCCCCGCCCCCCGTCAGTATATCTTTCCATATTGGAACAAACTAAAAACACTGAGTGGCAAAATCCTGTCTTTTTATATCCAAATCTATTCTTAGATGTTTGGTGAGAGGACAACTGAGATTCAATAATATGCCCAAAATCACAAGGTACATCACAGGAGGCTGACTCCAAGGAAGCTCTCAGTAAACACCTTACTGATGCCTTGCCCTTGACATGTCCTTCCCTATTGCAGTGCAGCCTGAGACAAGGCTATATTCACCAGAGGATTGTCTTTCTTCATTATAGTCACTGCAAAGTGGTGGGTCTGGAACCCACCAGGGAATATGTAAATACACCAGGAATACATAATGAAGAAGGCATAAGCATGCTAGGTTTTACAGAATCGTTGTAGCAAGAGCACTTGATTACAAAACTGTTTTGACATTACTTAGTATTTAAGGGTTTTTTTAATTTGTGTTCTCCTTTTACCCAGTCTTGATTCAGTCAGTAAAGAGCTTCAGGTAACCTCCAATCATTGTGCATTTAAAATAAAAAAAATAACAGCAATCATCTTTTCTGCTGTATTGTGAACTCAGAGATCCTCTGCTTCCACAGATGTCCTGCCAAGAGCAAGCGAGCTCTCTCAGCCCAGGTCTGGAAGTAAGAGCTTTCCTTCTGCCAATTACAGTGGGTCTGTGGAACATTTTCTATGTATGCACATGTGTGTCTGTGTGTGTACGTAAAATACAAAATGTAAAGAGTGTAATCCTCAGCTCTCATTCATTGTTGCAGAAATTTAGCAAATAAGTGCTGAAAATGGAAGGAGAATGTGACAATCATCTGCGAGCAAATAAACTATTTATTATTTTAAAATACAGTGAAAAATAGCTTTCATATTCAGCAAAGCTTAATGAATTGAAGCCACTTATTCTCAGTTCTTACCAAGATAGAACATTTTTTTCTTTGCAGTTAAATGGAAGTCCTTCATTCTCTTTAGAAAGCTGTTGCATAAAATGACAAGATAACATCAACATGAGTTATGCTGACTTTTGTCACAGTCTTGCTCTCATAACAGAAGGCCTTATTTACAGTGACATTTAACATGTTAAATTTACTATCTATAGAAAGAATTTTGGTTAGAGTGTATTCAGCAAGGAGGAACTCACAATTGATGTCCCTTTTAATTAAAAGATAAAATTTTGCCAGGGCAGACTGACCTTAATGTTGCTGTGTCATTAGAGAAAAACAGTATGGTTATTTTTAAAGTGACTAATGAAAATGTTTTCATCCTATTTACTCCTGTTTCTGGAAATTTTTAAGAAAGACAATATTTTCAGAACATTCAGGAAATTCAGGGATTTTTCTCTGGTGCTTATCTTACAGCTATAACTGCTGCCACAGCAGCACACTGTTCTGCATCCCACTCCACCATTAGGTATAATCTTCACTGGAGTAAGCAGTGAAAGAGGCACCAGGACTAGGACTGCAGATATGGATCACCATCCAAAGATTCAATTTTTACCTCTTTCTGGTGACTATCAATAAAAGGTAGTAGCTAACCCAAGTCTACAGCAGTGATTTAGGTGACACAAATCCCTGAGCACAGGCATATTCCTGAACAAACTAGTGTGACCACGGAGTTATGGAAAGAAGTAGAAGAGAACATTTAGATTAGTGTCACTCATGGGTTTTTTAAAATAAATTATGAATATATTTTTGTCTGTCAGTATTTGGCCAATTTCTCATGGTGCTATTCAAGGCTGATGCACCTTCTAAACTGATCTGTGTCATTACACATTGCATTGCCTTGAGAAAAGATCTCACTACTTTTGGAAAAGAGGGTAGTTTGTCTCCCTGATGTTCCAGCTTTGCACGCAAGCAGTGAACTCTAAATCTCACTGTAAGCCCAAGAACTACCTCTGTGTTTTTAGGAATGCACTTGAGCAAGTCTATAATATGCTTTTATTAACTGCAATCCCCACCAGAGTTTGGTATTTGCTCCAGCTAGGACTTCTCATCATGTTCTATCAGGTACTCTCTACTCCTGTAAAAAAAAAAAAAAAATTCCCAAATGTTCACTCATCTTCAAGCGCAACAATTTGGTCACATACTTAATTCGGTTTACAAACTAAGATCTCTTCCTGAAAGGCGAACTACCATCCAAAAGGACAATGTCAACAATACGCCAAGGAATTGCCAAGCTATGGCTCTCGACTGTTTTGTTAAGGGCATGAATTCTTAGCATAGAAAAAGAGAAAACTGAGTGAAAAATATAAAATGAGGTGTGCTTCTATTAACGCAACTGGAAACACAAACAAAATCTTTACATCAGTAAGTCAGGGCTGAGACTTTCTAGCATAACACGCTCAGTCCAGCGTTTCTTAATGGTTAAGAATGATTTCTTAATTGCAGAATTTTGTTTCAGAAACAGCAATGAGACATGACGTTTCTCTAAGCCTTTTATTTTGCCAGATTCTGACCAGGCAAACAATAATCCCTGTCAGCTGCAAAGTAGGAAAGTAATGTTGCATTTCCAGCTGAATGATTCAGTACTGTGCAGAGTGGAGACCACAGTAATGTCACACATTAACACCTACAGGGAACTTGGCTACAGTAATTTGTTTCACTTTTTTACCAAGGACAGTTTGGGACAGTTAGATTTATGAAGCCATAATAAAATATTGACCATGTCAGTAGTAGAATTACATTAATTTCACTTTCTTGCTCTTTCTCTCTTACTCGTTTTTACTGCTGTTCAGAATGCCTTCCTATGCACCTGCACATAGCTGTAAAAGAAACATATTGACTTAAATGAATGATTTATAATGTAATATATAATACTCATAATTTCAAATTATAACAACATGTTTCCTCAGAGACTTTACTCAAGTTTCTGGACAAATAAAAGCTACATCATGCTTTCCCTCTCCTTCCAGAAACTTTTAAGCAGCTTACTTCCAAAAGCCCAGCTTTGGCACCCTGCAAAATATGCCACCATGGTGGCCCTGTTGCTCCCTGGATTCTCTTCCCTGCTATTTTGCTTCTTTGTTTGTTGCAATGCCCACTCTCTGCAGGCGGGAATTTGCTTTTGGCTGCTGAACATCAACATGTAGACAAGCAGAGCAATGGCAGTGGTCTATCTGCAGGAAAGCGTTCACCCTGCCAGCACCCCACAAAAATGGCATTCCCGACTTGTGTATTAAAGAGCTGCATTTACTTCCCATCGTCTTCCATAAGGGAAGGGAAAACATCGGCTATGTCCCACGTCAAGGGGTGAAATGTGTAGCCTGATGTGGACAGCTGTTTTCTGATGGTGTCTGCTTTCTGTGCCACACAACCTGTGGTGGCAGATCCACTCCACATTAATATAAACCTCAAGGGTAACAGACATTTTAGCTTGCTGACCTTGGTGCCTGACCGTGAGCTCTCGTCCAGATGGAGGGACAGCAATCACACACGGCCCGATCGAAGTGAAGGGACACCTTTGGCCCATAGCTCTGATACTGTCTATACCACCTCCCCCTGAAGAGGGTGAAGAAATTGTCCCTGCTTCTCACCTGGAGCTGAGTCTTGCGTGCCTTTTTATTCAGACTCTTTAACTCTCCCACGCTCTGGGACATCGGCTGGCTGCAGAGCTGACCCGTTTTCCCCACAAATATCACTTCTTCCCATCTGGGCTTTGAGAAAAGCTGGATATGACTCTTCTAGCTGTGGCGTGCACCCACGGAAGAAAGGTCGGATGCATGTGAATATCTGAGCCTGACGTTAGAGGTGCAAGAGCAGGTAATTTTTACTTGACGGAAGCTCATGACACTACTGTGGCATGAGAATGAAATCCACTTCTCCGGGGGCCTCCCTGGTGCATCCCCCTAACTAACCTGTCAGCAAGCCATATTTTTTGGCACATTCAGGATGGGAAATGATGTTCCAGGGTCAAAGAGAAGAGCATTCGGTGCATAACAGAAGAAAGGCTGAAGAGCTTTGTCATAGAAAAGCCTGACTTATTTCTGTCGAGAGAGAAGATTTTTTTTTGCACAAAGAAAAATTGAATGGGTCTGTCTGTGTTCAGAATTAATTAGAAGAGAGATACAAACAAGCAGAGAATTTTTGAAATGTCTTCATTAGTTTGGAAGACAAATGCACAGTTTTCCCATGTTGTCTCGGGCTATTAGTCCTGCCCTGCTGGTGGACTATGGTTAGAGAAATGTATAAGCACTACTTTACAAAGTCCAAATACCAAGAAAATGGGGTTGTCTGCTTTCTACTAGTGATGTGGGAAATAGTTACAGTTTTTGTAGCTCTAAAATAATATGCAGAATAGTTTCATCCAGCTTTTTAATTTATGCCAGTTGCTTATCAGGTATTTGTGGGGAGACGTTATTCGGTTCATCATCCAAGATTTCCCAGTTGCTTGTGAGTATCTTACTTTGGAGAATAGAGAAGACTCCTGTTTGTTCTGTGCAAACCCTTCAGTCAGAAGGAGAGCAGTCTCGGCCTGCAACATGTTGTATTTACTTGACCTGTCTGCAAACCACCCAGAGCATATCCTTCTGTTCATATTTTTAATTTTTCTGAAAGTATTTCCTTTCACTGTACCTTCTCTTTTTGTCACTTTGCCTCTCAACATGCATGTCAAGTTCAAGCCTGTGGAGCGCTCCCTGGGTCAAGCCAGCCACAGATCTTCACACATTTCCCCAGCTGAAGGAAGCTTCAGTTCTGCTCACCATAAGCCATTCTCACCTTATTGAAATATCTAGTGCAGCAGTGTTCCTCAATGAACAAAGTTCAGAGGAAAAAAAATGGTGTAGAGGCTTTATATAATTGCTAGGATGAGAAATAGCCATCTACCTCCATTAACGCAGTATCTGGGAACACAGCCTTGGACTTGGGCCATGTCACGTTCCTGGTCTTGACAGACCCTTGCCCTTAGCTGTTGGGGAAGGGGGGAGACACAGAGCAGAGAGTCTTGCTGGGGATTTCCCTGTCACTGGCAGACCCACAGGAGTTTTCCGTGCGCACAACTATGAGCTGACTCTTCCCTTACAGCCAGTCGACACCTCAAAACAAACAAATTCCAGTCATTACCTCTCAAAATATTACATGCTATGTTAGGCAAACTGCTCTGAAAATATAGAGATGACTGCTGGCAGTGAGATGAAGATTTGATTGAGTAGGTTACATTGCTTTTCCCTCATCTAACTCCAGAAATTATATGTTAAATTTTAAATGCAAGATAAAGAGATTCAATTTGTCACAGAAACGGGAAGTCAGAAATGAATGGCAAATGTCATGAGCTTACAACCTCACTCACAAAATGAGGTTGGGTGCAAACCCACAAAATGAAGTGTCCTGCTCTGAAAAATTATATGCAGACAGCATGCATGCTTAGACCTGAAGAAATTTTATTTTGTGGTAGTTCTGGGCATAATTCTTTTTACATATAGGTCACATGAATTTTCACTGGTTTCATCTCTGATCAGCTTTTAGAAATATCTATATGATGTCATGTTCTGAAGGCTTGAAAAGGTCTCTTCAAATTATACCTGACAGGTTTCAATCGTCCAAGTAAGAGCACTCCAATCCTGTGGATTCAGAATCCTGCACAGCTCCATCCCTCCAGGCAGGTGTTTCTGCTCTTTCCAGCTGAACTGCAGACAGATGGAATTTGACAGTATTTCCCCTTCAGTTGCATCCTAAGGAAAATTAGTTAGCTTTGTCTTTTAGTTGATGCAGGCACAAATGACAAGCAATTGACAGCCAGGGGTATTTTCCCACGCTAAATCCACAGATCTGACAGCAAACACTACTGAAACAAAAGCAATATTAGGGAATTAAATTCTCATAGGCCTGTGAAACTAGAATGTTTTGTAAAAATGACCGCGTTTTTAATCAGTGTTATTAACGGCAGATGCAAAGTTAATCATGGTATTGGTACAAAAGATGAAGTTAATAACAGGGAGCCCATAGGGCTTCTTTGCTAACATTGCTGTGTCTCAGCTGTATTTGAGTTAGACAACAAAAGAGCTTAACTGCAACTGTACAAATGGTGAGTTCACAAAGCTGTAGCACGTGGACGAAACGAGTGAGTTATTAAAAAATCTTCCTAGAGCAAGTAAGTCCAGCTTTCTTAAGGATTCCATAGGTTTATAGTAAGAAGGCCACAGGGAAAAATGTTGAAGAAATGAATCTGCAAGCTCAGGGAACAAAGATTGTCAGTAATACTTCTGTGTCTAAGAAATCCACTACCTGGAGTACCTATATTAAATAGTCTTAGCTTATAGTAGTGTGATGTAATGGAAAATGAATATTCAGGCTACATTAAGAGACTGCTAACATTACCTTCATGCATGCTGTTCTTCTGCCACAGTACCCACTAATACCATTTCTCTTATCTGCCTCCTGCAAACTTCCTCTCCTATCTCCAATAGAAGGAGAAAGGAAAGGAGAAAATAAAGTTTCTCCTTTTAGAGAAAGAAAAGTTTATATTCTCTTGAGTTTGGGAGCATCTCATATCTATTTGCTTTTATTATTGTCCCATTGTTTTTCTCGCACTCGGTCCAATTTCTTTAACCCATTTCAAAGGAAAATAGCAGCGCCCTCAGCCTTATTATCACAAATGCCTATTGCTGTAGGGTCCTTAAGGACGAACCTTGCAAGCACACTGATTTTGTTTTCTGAGGGTAGATCTAAGATTTAGGATAGCATGCAGGTCTGCAAAAGTATTTCAATGTGATAATACCTCACCATATGATTATTAAGAAGAAAACAGTCAAAAACTGACCCCCAAGAAAATGAAAGACATAAGGTTAGCTGTTTTTTTCAGACCAGTTTGCCTTATATTTTTTTCTTTAAAAGCCTTTAAGATCTAAACAAGACAAAAAGGGAAAAAAGCAGGCGGTAATACAGGTGTGTTTCTGAATTGTGGTTTACAATGTGCTCATCAGTATCTCTGGGACTATACGTAAAAAAATCCAGAGAGAACGGGACTAATAGCTCATTGTTTGTGTCACTTCATGGGTTTCAGAAACCCCATTGAATCTCCTGAAGTCATAGCATGTTTTCCAGACCTTCAGCAAACAAAACTAAAATGCCATTGGCAGTTGCACAGATCTTCCTCTTTATTAGAAACTGAGGGGTTAATAAGCTGCAAGAGTCTGTATTGTCAGCTTTCTGCAGATCTAAATACATTAGAAATCCATTGGATGGGTGGTTTCTTGCTGGGTTGCATAAAAATTAGTCCTTTAAGAGAGACTTTCTGCTTGACCACCCCTTCCACATACTTTTAGTGCAATACATACTGGAACTATTGGTAAGGAAGTAAGATCATTACAAAGGTAATTTCTTTCTGCAGCATGACTCGAAGCTATAATAAAACTTTTATTGGATCGATATCTGCTCAAGTATTGAAAGTAGTCATAAATTTTCATGGCATTAACAGAATTCAGTAATTTGTCACTCAAATGGGTCCAGATGAACAGGGACTATGAAACTCTGTTTGACAGTTGCTAAAGCTATTGAAATAAGGCAGGTAATTTGGAAAAAATGGTTGGGTAGTTATGTCTCAAACTATAATTTGTACATCAATAAGATGAGAGAATAACTTTCTGCAAAAGACTGACAGGCTTGTTTCCAGGCTGCCACATTACCCTGTAGCCTATTCCTCTGAACTGAGTTCTGGCAAATATGCTTCACTACTAACAAAATACTATATTCTCAACTCCCTTTGAAACGGATGCTCTTTAACCTTGCAAAAACTGGAAGTACTGACCATCAAGTAGGTTATTTGTCTTTCTCAGGAAAAAGCTAAGGGAGAGAAAATATCAAGTAGTTTTTCCCTCAGTTTGCTTCGTGAGTGTTACTGTGAGCTACCCATTAACTTCTTAGCCATTTTTCTTAGGATTTTAAATGGATTTATGATTTACCAATCAACCATGAAACAGTGTAAAACTAGATATGTTTTATTTATTTTAAACTGCTTACCTTCAGCTCCACAATATTTCCCTTTAGGATGTTTTGTTCCTTTTTTTTTTTTTTTTTGGGGGGGTTTTGGTTTTTGGTTTTTTTGGAGGGTTTTTGTAGTTTTCCTATAATAAGAAAATCTGATATGATGACATGGAAGAAAGAATAATGAAAAAAAAAAAAAAAACAACCCTCCATCAGAATCTAATTAAGTAATTCAAGTAAGGTTTGATTTTTATTGGGTTTTTTTTTTCTCGACCGAAGTAAATACATTTCTTTGCTAGAAGACAATGATAACATTTGCTCATCTTTAAAAAAGCAGCAAATTATTTCCTGATTATTTGGTATCATTTTTGCTAAGACCTTGGAAGCAGTCCTGTTTTTTAAAATGGTAATACCCCTTCAGGCCTCTGCTGCATTTTAAGCCTTTTGTTTCTCTGACAGAATAGAGACCAGAAGGAAACATGAATGAACACAAAATCTGTTACCAGGAGGTTTCATGATACTGTCATTTGTCTTCATGTCGCAGCAGGGAGAGAAATGCCAGAGCCCATTTTCTAATGTGGTTTCTATTAGCACTGGTGATGCAAGCACAACCAAGAATCAAATTTATCCCTCAACACACACAAGCAAAAAGAAGACAATATGACCTTGGCTCTCCACCTTAACAAGCCTGATCTGCACCAGCCCTCCAGAGCACCACGCTGAAATCATGCATCACATCACACAGACTCCTATGTGAGCTTATTCATCCCCTGATGCTAGTCTGTCATCAATTGTCCTCACCCTAGATATCCACAGAGCAGGAGGTTAATCTAAGCATCTCTCTGCCTTGCTGACCCCATCTGCCAAAACAGCCCTGGAAGCTATTGATCCATCATTTTGCTTTGGACCAATGCCCATTCGCCACAGTACTGCCGAGCTCTGCAGCGAGTTTATGCCACCATGACATGATACTTATGCCTCAGGCATATGTATGAAGGCCAGGCTCTAGTACTCTCTTACGGAAAGCACAAAGGCTTTTGTCCTTGCAGTAAAAGTAAAACGTGTCAACTTTATTCAGGTTGCATTTTTAATTGTTTTCTATTGCAGTACACATGCATACAAAAACTAAATCTGGAAGTGCATGCTTCAAAATGTCAGGAAGACAGTGACATGATCAGCATAAGCTTTGTCCTGGTACTTACACACTGACATCAGAACTACAAAGCAAAGGTTGTTCTCTAATTTTGTATCTGGGTATCTGATCCCAAAGCCTCCTGGTTGATCACAAAGGTCTTTCTGTACAGATTAGATTGAAACGATATGCTAAATCTCACACATGATATCAGATGAATGTGAAATTAGCTGTGAACAGCAAATAAAGTACTTTATTATTTCTTTCTATTTATAGAAACAAAAAGCCATAGAAGAATTGGTTTGTTTGATTTACTAAGCAGCTCTGTATGATTTAAAGCTACTCTGCAGGTAATACTAAGTAAATAAGTTTAGTTAAAGAGAATGACCACCTTTATTCCACTGGCATAAGAAATAATCTCCAGAAAAATAAGGGAAAAGCTTTTGTGTCATCTTTTCAGATCTTTTCTGTTCTCAAAAGTACACTGTTCTTGAAAGTGTAACTCAGTTATCATGAATTAATTTATTTGATTAAATGATACGTGTATCAGTCTTTGTATATTTCATTACATCTCATGTTTTTGAACACCACTTACTAAACTCGTTACACCTACAGAATCACAGAATCATAGAATTGCTTTGATAGGAAGAGACCTTTAAGATCATCGAGTCCAATCGTTCACCCTGCACTGCCAAGTCACCACTAAACCATGTCACTAAGCACTACGTCTACATGTCTTTTAAATACTTCCACGGATGGGGACTCCGCCACCTCCTTGGGCAGTCTGTTCCAATGCTTCACCACTCTTTCTGCAAAGAAATTTTTTGTAATAGCCAACCTAATATCCTGCAGATAAAATTAATTTGAAAGCTCAAAAAATCAATATTTATAAGTTTCTGAAATCCATACAAATCTGTATACTGAGGGAAAATATTCTTCTCGTAGCTTCATCTGAGAGGGGCATCTTAAAATCTTTTCAACATATTTCATGATTTGCAATTAATTGGAAAGGCAAGCATTTAAAGACAGAACATTAGACTAATTCCTAATACAATGCACTGAAGCATATGAAAATAAATATGCTGTACTGAATCTTTCATTATATAGCGTGCCTCACACAGAAAGTCATGTCTAGCCTTTTGTGAACTTCAGTAATATTCATTATTTTCTAAAAATCAGAGAATTGGCTGAATCAGGTTGAAATAATTTTGTTTGCTGAAATCAAATGTAGTGCCAGATATAGAATTGAATGTCAAGTAATGAATGAAATGCCTTCCTCCTTTTTCTATTTTATTATCATGCTTTCTTTAGATGAGCTATATTTATTATTTAAAAATGTAATTTTATGCAGTTATCATTTAACCAATGCATTCTGTCAGAAGCTTCAACACAGATTGCTCTAATCTTAAGAAAACAATATAAAGGAACAGCTCTGAGCAAATAAATAGAAATATAAACAATATTCAATCACTGAAAGTATCTCTCCTTCACCCCCATTTCAACTATCTTAAAAAAAACAACCAAAAAATTATAGTTATGGAGCATCAAGAGTTTAACTGAGTTTGGGAAACTATAATGTGCCATAAAACTTTTACCTCTATTAATCCCATGACTCCTAGGATCCAACAGAGTTATTAATTCCATTTACCAGGAACATCTTTTAAAGGAGTTTTGTATCTCTTGAGTATCAGGAGTCAGAGTACCATCACTTTTTTGTAGAAATTGTTTCCCCTATTTGGCCAGGTATTTCTGTCCTGTGTAAGCTCACATAGAACCATAAAATCATAGAATGGTTTGGGTTGGAAGGGACCATGACGATCATCTAGTTCCAACACCCCTGCCAAGCCATCTTCCACTAGGTCAGGTTGCTCAAAGTCTCATCCAACCTGCCCTTGAACACTTCCAGGGAG
This sequence comes from Bucorvus abyssinicus, assembly GCA_009769605.1. Taxonomy (NCBI): domain Eukaryota; kingdom Metazoa; phylum Chordata; class Aves; order Bucerotiformes; family Bucorvidae; genus Bucorvus; species Bucorvus abyssinicus. The sequence continues at coordinate 40,685,164 of CM020025.1, forward strand.
GGGACATTCACAACTCTGGACAACTTGTTCCAGTGCCTCACCACCCTCATAGTAAAGGCATATGTTTCCATGCTGGTGGTTTGGTCCCCTTTACATCATCTCCAAGGTGGTCCTTAATACACAGCCTCTTCCTGAGCCAGACACAGAAGCCTGTATTACAAATAACATGCACCACAAAGACTGCAGTGGACATCTAGCACAGAACAAACACCTTCATCATCCACATTATTACCTCAATTACTTTCACTACAGATATGGTGACTGCCACTCCTCCATCAGACCAGCTATACCACCCCAAAACTGATCAGCCAGATACTATCAGTGTCATAATAAATACACCTTCAAACAATATACATAAGCCACGTAGATAAACATACTTCTCAGTAAAACTACAGTTATTTAATGCATGAGAAGAACCAGAATCCTGCATGCTATGTAGTTTCCTGTGAGAATAAACAAGACACCAAAACAACATCTTCACGTTACCATAATATTTCTCTAGCAAAACCAGATCACATTCTCGAATGAATTTCTTCAGTCCTCATATCCAAAGGCAACACAAAGTATTTTCCAAAGTTTAGGAGCTAAGATTCCTAGTTATTGTCCTGTAAGAAATAATGACAAGAAAAGAACTCAAATAAAACTATTCCCAGCTTTAAAATGCATAATATGTAGTATGCTTATGAGACCACTCAAATATATAGGGGATTGTTCTGTAAAATGCAGGACAAGCTGTTCCCCTTCTCCAGGCTAACACGTGCTTTTAAGTAGAACATAGTGCATCATAAGGACATCAGGACATTTCTGGGTAATGGGCACAATTTGTAACGTGTCCTTAATGCTTTTAGTACTCTTTCAGTTCCAAAGCAAGAGGTCAAGGAGAAATAGCTATTCACGGGTGTGTTTGGTTTTTCTTTTCACAGATGATGATTGTTCAGTGCGATCAACTTTTTCCCAATGCAAAGTCTTTGCGGAACAGATTCTTATCCTGAACCTCAGCTGAAAGATGTGCAAATGCTGTTGAAGAAGTCCCTGCATCTTTCAGTTTTGAGAAGGCTTACACATACTCTTAGTTTTCTTGCGGTCAAATTAATTAGATCTACAGGACTGTGACTATCACAGTGCTGCCTAGAAGGGTATCAGCTCCTGAAGGGTGGACTTGCTTCACAGGTCTTCCCCAAGCACAGGGTCCTCCCACAGGCAGGATATCTGCTGCCTAGCTGCCTACAGGCTACCATCCTGCAGGTCGTGCAAGGCACCAGCTAGCTAAGCAGTCTTTGGCACAGTCCAAAACCTTTCCAGGTTGCATGATACAGCTATTAAACAGTACAGACAGTCATGGACCAGTGCTGGTCCGTGCTTTATCCCAGTTTCATTACACTAGACACAGCTTCTGTTCCATCCATACCCATACAACAAAGTATTTTGGCATCTGTTTTAGTTAATAACCTTCCCTCTCCACAAAATGCTTGGGTGAGGAGCTGATTTACTTCCTACAGACCAGTACGGGAATGTCTCCTAATTGCAGAATGTTTAGAGGACTGGGTCACTAGATGAAGCAAGGCTGTGGTGAAGCACAGGAACTTTGTTTGGAGTGAGGAGATTATGACTGACAAGCAAAGGAAGGAAGAAAATGGGACAGTGCCTTAGAGGAAGGCTTGAGATGAATGCAAAAAAAAACGAAAGGTCAAAGCAAGGAAAGGAATGAAGTGAAAAAGAAAGCAAAGAGAAACAAAAAGAAAAAAAAACACAAGGGAGAAAGCAGCTCACGGAGAATGAGTCGTAAATAAACCAAGTTTGAAGCAGGACAGGATAAAAATAATGTGTTCAAAAGAGCTGGACCTGCAGAGCTCCTCTGAGCTGAATTTAGTGTTTCCAGGCCCTGAGGTGGGAATAGACCAGGTCAAGAGAGGAAGGCAATGGTGTGTTCACCTGTGCTGATATTCAGGTAGATGCTGCTGACAAAACCACTTGAACCTCCATTTTAGGACTATTGCTGAGCCTTTCATTCACAGAATCATTTAGGTTGGAAGAGACCTTTAAGATCGAGTCCAACCATTAACTAGCACTACCATGTCCCTAAGCACTATGTCTTTTAAATACCTCCAGGGACGGTGACTCCACCACTTTCCTGGGTAGCCTGTTCCAATGATTTACAACCCCTTCTGCAAAGAAATTTTGCCTAACATCTAATCTAAACATCCCCTGGCTCACCTTGAGGCGATTTTCTCTTGCCCTATCACTTGTTACTCCTTACAAACTCCATTCAGGTAGTTGTGGAGAGTGATAAGGTCACCCGTCTGCCTCCTTTTCTCCAGACTAAACAACCCCAGTGCCCTCAGACACTCCTCAGAAGACTTGTGCTCAAGACCTTTCACCAGTTTCATTGCCGTTCTTTGGACACACTCCAACATCTCAGTGTCCTTCTTGGAGTGAGGGACCCTGAAAAATGAACACAGGACTCAAGGTGTGGCCTCACCAGTGCCGAGTACAGGGGGACAATCACTACCCTCCTCCTGATGGCCACACTATTGCTGATACAAGCCAGGATGCCATTGGCTGCCTTGGCCACCTGGGCACACTGCTGGCTCATGTTCAGCTGGCTGTCAACCAACACTCCCAAGTCCTTTTCCACTGGGCTGCTTTCCAGCCATTATTCCCCCAGCCTGTAGCACTGCATGGGGTTGTTATAAGCCAAGTGCAGGACCCAGCACTTGGCCTTGTTGAACCTCGTACAGCTGGCTTCAGCCCACCAATCCATTCTGTCCAGATCCCTCTATAGAGCCTCTCTACTCTCAAGCAGATCAACATTCACGTCCAACTTGGTGTCATCTGCAGACGTACTGAGAGTGCACTTGTTCCCCTCATCCACATCGCTGATAATACTAAAGAGAACTGGCCCCAAACACCACTTGTGACCAGTTCCCAACTGGATTTGACTCTGTTCGCCACCACTCTTTGGGCCCCTCCATCCAGGCAGTTTTTTACCCAGGGAAGAGTACACTCATTCAAGCCATGAACAGCAGATTCCATGAATTGGAAAAGCAGTTAAGAGTGACTCTAACTGTATTCCTGTTAAAAAAGAAATTGCTCAGGATGAGCTCAGAATAAGAATGAGTAAACATGACCCTCTATCAATTTTGGAGAATTGCTTATTTTTATCAGTCTTTTAATTGCGCTGCTAATGCTCCAAATTGACTACAGAATGAAATTCTTGTCAGATGCTTGCTTTCTCTGCAGCAAAACTGATAACAGTTTAAATTCTTTTCATGCTTCAAGCAAAAGGCACTGAGTGAATACATCCAAGAGTGCGTTAAGGTGTATTCTACTTCTTACAAAACCAGAACTACTGAAAATTGTATTGTGATCCATCAAAACACGTTTTTTCTAAAGAAAGTTGAAGATCCAAAAATGGTGCCAACTTCAAAGCTTGAGATAATAATTAGATGGAGCCAAAATCACTGTTAAAAAGGAATTCAGAGCTAGTCAAGTTCCAAGTCCCATGCATTCTAATGCCCTGTACAAAAGAAACACATACCTGAATTGAACTCCAACAGAGTTGATACTATCAATATGTGTGATGAGTAGTGAGTGGGTTATCAGTCCATTAGTGCTCAGTCTCATGCTGCTGTTTAATAGACTCAGGACCTAAGGGTTCCTTCTAGCTACCCAGCAATTGTGTCAGGACCCAGGACATGCTGCTGTGCTATGCAATTGGAGTTTCATTTACGGTGGGCCTGAAGCCCTTGTTATCCTAAGTTTCTTTGAACAACAGGAAAGAGATTCTTGATTTTCACATTGCTGTTGAGAGTATGTAAATATTCAGTTTCTGAGACAGAGACAACTTCAGGTTTCCTATCCTCTCTGCTTCCAGCAGTTATTTGATACTTTTGGTTTTGGTTCTGTATCTGCTAATGTTGTAAAACTTACTTGGTTTCTAACTGGGAGGTGCTCTTGTTGCCTTCCTGGACTTCTCAAAAGGAAGCTTCACTTTGCAGGCCCAATGACACAAAGTACTTGATTAGAGGAATGATAAAGAAGGACAAACTGTAACCATAAAAAAAGCAAAAGAAAGTTAAGTGGTCATTAGTAACCTGGAGTTTTCCCAAAATTGACAGCTTTCTCCCTACTGCCAAACTGGATAAGGGGATACATTTTCCTGCTACCAGTGATAATATCCCTAGTTAATGAAGCACAATCCTTGAGAGCGGCCCTTTCAGCAAAGTTAAGAAACTATCACAAATTTTTTGGCCAGTGGAAGAAATCAAGTAGTTCTTGATCACCAGGCAAATTTGGGCACCAAGCAAAATTAGTATTTCTTGTTAATACTGTTAAAAACAAGGCTCGATAGAAGTTATTTCTCCAATTGTCAAAACACCTATTTGCTCTTTGTTTCTGAGGTCTGCTGCTTACAGTCCAGGGAGCATGTCCACTAAGACACAAAGGTGAACTAACACTAAAAATGCTTCTGCAGCTTGTTTTGCTGCAGCAGTATATCAAGGGAACAGATTATCAGCATATTGAGATCAGGTTCATTCCTGCTATCTGTTTGGTGTCCTGAGTCCAAAGACATCAAGGCTGCCTTCATGTACATTGATTCCCTATACATTACAGCTCACATTTGACGAGTGGTGACATAGCTTGCTTGTACCCTGCACTAGTACACAGTAATCATTGTCCCATTAGTGCTCTAGGCACTTGTGTCTGCTAGCCAAGCTGGTAACCAGCCTTGCTCTTAAATTCCCTTCTCAGATTATTCAAGATCACCTGTAGTATCCCATCAGCATTACCCTTGCTTAGGTCACGTCTGTGCTCTGTGGAATCAGGCTGCATATCCCTCTTCATGTTGACACAGAGAGAGTAACAGTTCACATTCTGTCTTAATGAAATATTTCCCACATTGCTATGGACTGGTAGAAAACTAAATATTTGATTAGGAAAGAAAGTGGTTTTTTGCAAGAAGACAGTTTGTCTTCTGCTGACAGGGAGATATGTATCTAAATCTAGGTACGCCCTTTCTCCTGCCAGCAGCAAGCTGGAACGATGTGCTTCTGCTTCTCCAGTAGGACAAAGATACCATTGGCTGAAGTTCGTTGCATAAGCTCTGGCAGCAGGTGTTATGCAAGGGATAGGTAAAGGTAATGCTCCCTACAGAAATAAGAAAAAAACGCAGCATGTAGGTATAAGTGTACAGATGTGCTTTAATACAGCGTGTTTCCTTAATGGCCTTAATTATAATCTAAATTATTTGTAGCATTTTTGCTGTTGTGTTGTGTTAATGTTCTCATAAGAGACTAAATGTTACTCAGGTTTGTTCACATTGGTATAATTTTTTTCAGTTCTATCATGCTTTTGCCTAAGGATAAGCTACTTCTGAACGTGCTTATGTAACTCTCCTGAGGGAAAGATTGAGTTATTGTGTTACTTACACTATTAGAACGTGTTACTCTGAAATGGGATGATTTCAGTCAGAGTAAAGGATGGTCACTGAAACATGGCACAGCAGTTTTCTGATTGGTATGTCACTCTCTGCACTCCCCTTTGATGTGTGCCTGGTTTGCAGGGTGTGCAGCCTGGGCAGTGTATTCCCATGGGGTACATGAGTCCCTGTGAGTCATGGGACACTCAGCAGCAGCATTTGGAAGTGAGAGCCTCTGCATAATCGTGACACTGGTTTGGGGAAGTGGGAGGCAGAAATCACAAAGAAAGCTGAAGAAAAATGAAGCAGCAAAGGAAAGATGAAAGATGGAGAAATAATACATTTAATGTTCGCACATGAACATTTAACAATCTACCTTTCAGGAATTTGGCAGACTGATTACTCTCTTCATTACTACTTCTTTTCGATTGATTTAAAAGTTGGACACTTCATTGCAAGATTCATTGGCAGGACAACTTTTCAGTAGCTTGATGACTATTTCCTCAGCTAATGAATCTCTCCATTGTGCTCACTGGGTCTTATTCCACTGATTCACATATTGTCTTACAGGGAGTCAGTAGCCTCAGGTTATCATTTAATAAAAGATGCTCTGTTTTACTCTCCTCTGCTGTTACATTTTCGAAGGCTGTTATGAAGCCTCTCCTGACCAACTTGTTCGTGATCATTTCAGATTCAAATTTCAACCTTAAATGAACACAAAGCGCCCAGAAAAAAACAATGCAGGCCTGATGGACTGTTGTGTTCACGCAGTGATGACTGTGGGAGCAAGATTCAGTGCAACTCCTCCCAGCCCTCCCACGGCTTGCTGGCATTTTCTCATTGCCTTCCTCTGCCTCCCCTCCCATTTGCTCTTATCCCTTCTCTGAAGAGAAGCTGAGTGGGGAGAAGAGCCCTTTCTGAGCCAAGAAGAAATAAGTGGCAATGAGAAAATGGGAAGAAAGGGAAGGAAAATAGTACACCATGGCAACAGCCACATTACTGTAAACCTGCTGTTTTCTGAGCATGACAAGGGCTCCCCCAGCCCTCCCTCTCCATCTGCCTTGCCTACACATTTCAGGCAGTTGTCCAGAAGTTCTGCCTGCTGCTGCCGGCTCCTGCTGCAGAGCTGTGAACGCAGTACTTGGGGGCCAGGGAGTGCATGTTTCGTGCACTGAAAGAAAAGATCCCTGCCAGAACCTGCCTCGGGGTCACAGAGACCAGGACAGGAAAATAGACAGTTTACAAGTCACAGTTTTTGCATAGGTGAGGTGTTGTCAGCTCTGCTGGACATCTGAGTTGTATTTTGCTATTTTATGACAAAAGTGCTTCAAGTGCAATCCAAAGGTGTAACTTCTAACGAGCTGGACCCCCCTTAACTGTTTGTTAAAATAGTTGTTCTTGGACAAATGTTCATGTGCTTGTCTGTGTCCCCCCCTTATATTATGCTGCAAGTGCATCACACAAGGCACTTAAAAGAAGACAATTTGCCACAAATCATCATACATAAGCCCTGAATTTCTCCTTCTGTCACAGGTAACCATGCAGCAGATGTATAGACCAAAAACCCAGCAAAACATCAGCTCGTCATATCCCTGCTCATCAGAGGCCACAAAACACTCCCAGTATCCTGTGGCCAGCTCAGACCTAAACTATAAGGTTAAAAGCCACATTTATTCTTTGTCACAGGAAAAAAAAATAGAGAGGGTCATGTAGTGTTTGTGGGGTGCAATCAAGCAAACCTTATAAGCGGGCCATGATTTTGTCTTTCTTTAGAGAAAGGCAAAAATAGTCCCTGACGATCCCAAGTGGGGAAAATTCTCTTCTGATCCCAAATCTGACAATGGTAATAAACAAGACACACTGGGCAAAAACTTCTGAGATCTTAAGGCTGCGGAGTAGCTGTGCGCTTCATTTTTTCTATCCTCTCTTTATCACCAATCTTCAGTACTTCAGGAAAGGGCAAAAACCTACCCAAAAGCAAGGTATTCAATAACCACATTCAAATCTGGCTCCTTCCATCAGTATTACTAAAGCTTCACTAAATGATTCATTAACATAACCTAAACATGATGCACATGTGTGCAGTAAACAACCAGTATAAAAAGGGGAGTTGTTGCCTCAGCTAATCCTTGCAAGTAGGGCAAGGGGCCAACGTGAAACTGTCCTACAACCGTTGAGAATCCTGTCTCAGAAACAGCCTGTCCCCGTTTCCCAGCAGGGTCTTAAGTGGTATCATTGTGGTGCATGAAAACATTCGGATGAAGATCTTTCTGAGGTTATTCAGTCTATCATCTGAAGTTCTGTGACTGGACTCTGCTTTTGCAGGAGGAGATCCTTATGGGTAGGTTTATGTTGACTAGTGCAGTAATACAATGAAACTCCTTTACAACGGCAGGTTGGGTGGCTGTATCCCATGAGTGCTCCAAGTCAAACTGCACTGCAAGACCTCTAGCTGGTATTACAACTGCATCCACATCTATACAGGCACCTGAAATAACTTCCAATACCTTAGCGCAGGAGGTGGTATCAGTACAGCTCCACTGGCAAAGAGTCCTTCCAAGGTAACTAGCTACTTGACCTGCTTTTGGGACCCTAGCTGATGTGTTGGCATTGTGTTGCAGGGGTATTTCAGCTCATTTGCAAGTGTCGCCGGTCGGCTGAGGCAAGCCGAGCACGGGGACGAGTCCTTTCTTATCCCTGAACCCCTCTCCTCCGGGAGAGAAAAGGGTTCAAAAGCAGAGATACGAAAAGGAAAAGAAAAGATTTTGTGAGACCTCTGAACGTTTGGAAAACTGAAACAAACTTTATTAAAACTAGAACAATATATATATAACATGCAGGGAAAAACCAATGCAAAATCTGAGAGTCTGTGCAGGATGGAAAAGGTGAGGGTTAAACGCGAGAAAAGAGAGAAAGGGGGACGGTGCCACGTGCAGTCCAGAAAATGGCACCGGCCACGTGTGCGCTTTCGTGGAGCGAACAAAGGAAACCGCGGCTGTTATGAACGCCGGGCTCCAATATGCAGAAAACGCTGTCCCTACCGGATTCGTAGAAGCAGAAAAGCACTGGCAGGCAGAGAGAATATCAAAGCAGCAGGCAAAGAACAGCCTCCAGGCGAGCAGTCTGTCCCAGGCGGCGTGGCGGGGGCTGCCCCGGCGCACAGCTCCACTCCGGCAGCCTGTAAGGTCCCCGGAGCCGAGCCGCAGTGTTTGGAGAAGCCTCTTCCCCGGAGCGAAACTGAGGTCCTGCAGTGCCTCTCGCAGAGCGGAAACCGGGAATGTCCGGAGAGCAGAAAGACGCGAAAAACCGAGAAGCCGGGGAAGCCGTGAATGCCCCCGAAGCCGTCCGGAAAGCAGCCCAGGAAGTCCCCGAGCCCGCAGCTTCTTAAAGGGGCAGTACGCTCCCGATAAACTTCTCATCCAATGAGATTGCTGCGATCGTAGCATGGAAGGGAATAATTCAATTGGTCAGTTTACAACAAAAGCCTTCAAGCAGGTTTTTTCCTTCAACCTGCCACAGCAAGCATCTCCAATTAACCCTAAGGTGAAGAGGTGCTTCCTTTTACAGTATACACCTACCCTTCAGAAATGGGAGGATACGCGTTTTCCAGTTGGCAGTACATTTTCTTTTAATCCAGAGCTGACATTTGGACATAATTCACTTCTGAAGAATGTTTCAGATATGAATCTGAACTTCAGACCTTCTCACGTCTGCCTGACTTAGAGCTTCTGATTTTCACTAGTCCCGCTGCTGCAGCAAAATCTTCAGTTGTATATATCATAATACAATATGCATATTTTTCAAAAAGAAAAAAATTAAGGGAAGCTGCTCTTCACAGGAGGTCAGAACTACAGAGTCAGAACTAAAATGGCAAGGGCTTGCATGAGGGTCAAAGGTTATGTCACATCCCAGATGCCAAAAAACACATACGCATTTAAGACAAACTTATGCAAAAAATCTGTATCACTGTGATTTGCTTTTTTTCTGAATTGCAACTTGCATGAAAATCAGCGTAGGAGGTAGGTCACTTTTTGAGAATGGAGGATTTTAAACCAATTGGACACTTTTTCGTGATATATCATGTAGGGAAAAAAAAAGACTATGACCCAATTAGAAAAATTATCTTTAGTGAAAAATCACTGTATCCTTTTTGACTGCTTAATCAGGTTGTGTTAAAGTATGTGACTCATGCCGGCAACCACTTTTGATAATTAGTCAGAAACTCAAGTGAGCAATGCAGGGAGTGAAAGCACCAGATGAGAGCATAACATCCTCAGTTACCTGTAAACTTGAATGTAATGAAAATCTGTGTATGGTGTAGCAGCAGAAAAGCCTCACCTTGCGTCACCATCTACTTCTTGCAGTTCAGGAAACAGTACTTAATACATAATTTCATGAAGAATTCGTGTGGTCCTATGAGAACTTGTGGTCTGCAGTCCTTACAGGTTCTGCACCAGGGACACCAGTCTGGAAGGATGGGGTTGGCCAGGGGAGCAGTACAGACAGTAAGTCCTGCTCGTAAGTGGGTTTTATGTGGCCATGCTGTAATGTTTCCCCAGTGAGCACCGGACCACTGTTTTTTTTATGGTACCTGCATGCAGCAAAGCACACTGCTTACACTGCTGTTGGCCTTTTATGGCTATTGATGAAAAGGATGGGAATGAAGAAGAGCTAAGGAGGGCCAAGGAGGACCTTCATCCTTTATTGAATGCAGGGGGTGACATAGTGACAAGGATGAGAAAAAGGTCAAGGTTCTGAATAACTTCTTTGCCTCGGTCTTTTATAGTAAAACCAGTTGTTTTCTGGGTAAACAGTCCCCTGAGCTGGAAGATGGGATGAGGAGCAGAATGAATCCCCCCATAATCCAAGGGGAAATGGTCAGTGACCTACTACACCACTTAGACAAACTCAGGTCTATGGGGCCAGATGGGACCCACCCAAGAATTCTGAGGGAGCAGATAGAAGTGCTCACCAAGCTGCTTTCCATCATTTATCAGTAGTCCTGGCTAACTAGGGAGCTTCCAGTTGACTGGAGGTTGGCAAATGTGATGCCCACATACAAGAAAGGCCGGAAGGAGACTCCAGGGTACTAAAGGCCTGTCTGACCTCGGTGCCATGGAAGGTTATGGAGCAGATCATCTTGAATGCCACCACGCAGCACATACAGGACAACCAGGTGATCAGACCCAGTTAGCATGGGTTTATGAAGGGCAGGTCCTGCTTGACTAACCTTATCTCCTTCTGGGACCTGCTTAGTGGGCAAAGGAAGAGCTGTTGATGCTGTCTACCTAGACTTTAGTAAAGACTTTGACACCATTTCCCACAATATTCTCCTGGAAAAACTCACTGCTCGTGGCTTGTACAGGTGTACTCTTTGCTGGGTAAGAAGCTGCCCGGATAGTTGAGCCCAAAGAGTGGTGGTGAAAGGAGTTAAATCCAGTTGGTGGCCAGTCACAAGTGGTATTCCCCAGGGTTCAGTATAGGTGCCAGTATTGTTTAATATGTTTATCAATGATCTGGATGAGGGGAACAAGTGCACCCTCAGTATGTCTGCAGATGACACCAAGTTGGACGTGAGTGTTGATCTGCTTGAGAGTAGAGAGACTCTACAGAGGGATCTGGACAGAATGGATTGATGGGCTGAAGCCAGCTGTATGAGGTTCAACAAGGCCAAGTGCCGGGTCCTGCACTTGGCTTATAACAACCCCATGCAGTGCTACAGGCTGGGGGAATAATGGCTGGGAAGCAGCCCAGTGGAAAAGGACTTGGGAGTGTTGGTTGACAGCCGGCTGAATATGAGCCAGCAGTGTGCCCAGGTGGCCAAGGCAGCCAATGGCATCCTGGCTTGTATCAGCAATAGTGTGGCCAGCAGGAGGAGGGAAGTGATTGTCCCCCTGTACTCGGCACTGGTGAGGCCACACCTTGAGTCCTGTGTTCATTTTTCAGGGTCCCTCACTCCAAGAAGGACACTGAGATGTTGGAGTGTGTCCAAAGAACGGCAATGAAACTGGTGAAAAGTCTTGAGCACAAGTCTTCTGAGGAGTGTCTGAGGGCACTGGGGTTGTTTAGTCTGGAGAAAAGGAGGCAGACGGGTGACCTTATCACTCTCCACAACTACCTGAAAGGAGGCTGTAGCAAGGTCGGGGGCAATCTCTTCTCCCAAGTAACAAGAGACAGTATGGGAGGAAACGGCCTTACGTTGCACCAGGGAAGGTTTAGCCTGGATATCAGGAAAAATTTCTTTACAGAAAGTGTTATCAAGCATTGGAACAGGCTGCCCTGGAGGTATTTAAAAGATGTGTAGACATGGTGCTTAGGGACATGGTTTAGTGGTGACCTGGCAGTGATAGGTTAACAACGCACTTGATGATCTTAAAAGTGTCTTCCAACCTAAACAATTCTATGATTCTGTGGTTAGGCAGGCCATCACTTTATTACTTAAAAACTTACTCAGCATTCTATTTCTTTTTTATTTCTAAGTTTTGCTGAGCAGAACTGTTGGATTCCTTCATTCATCCTCCTACATCATCTTGGGTCAAACAAATGCAGGTGATTAAAATGAAATGGAGCAAGTAATGGGTAAAGTATCAGTATCAGCACAAATGTACTGATTTGAACGCCTTCACTGTACAATGTATCCCTCCCACTATTGCAGGAGGGCTTGAAGTCTGCTATGGTACAGAACAGCTATGAAATTCGGCTCTTGGGACAATCACGCTTCAAGCACTGTGTGTTTTTAATCAATCCACAAATGGCAATAGCATCCACAAGAAAACTAAGAGCCTTTCCAGCTGAGAAATAAGGTGAGTTTCAATGTCCAAGGCACTCTGTTTGAAAAAGTCTTTAACATGCCCAAAAGGTCTTCTTAATCTACCCTTTACTAAAACGTTGAGTTGTTTCTCCCTATGATGGTGTTCAGTCTCTCGATATGAAAAGTTCACTCAGATTGGGCACTGGAGGAGTGTTTTTGCACAGGCTTGGGTTCTTATCTTTCAGGCAGAGTATGCCTTCATAAATGCTTTGGAAGAGGTTCGTTGATGACAATGTGTAAGAAAATGTAAAAATAATGGGTTCAGATTATCCTCTGGAGATTTTTGCAGGTTCCTGCCAACTTGCATTGGATGCTTTAGAGAAGGGCAGGCTGCACCATCAGCAGCTGGGGCAGACACCACCATGTTCAGAGGATCTCCAAGGTACTGAAGCTGTATTCTCCAGCAGTCATAGCCATCAGTCTGTGAATTAAGAAGTTTCCATATCAGCAAGATGGGATTAACACAAATGTCACAGGTACTGCCCCTCTCTGTATACAAATTGTTCTTGGCATGATCCTGTGTGTTAGCTACAGCTACTTTGGTGCCAGAGCTGATCAGGAAAAGTATCAGGACTAAAGACTTGGGGATGGAGAGGAAATCAAAACATATGAATATTTTGATACAGGTTTACTTTTCTGCTATTCTTTTCTCATTCTTCCATCCCTGTGCATATCCACTGGATACAGAGGATAGTATTTCTCTCTCAGTATTTGTTGCTATCTCACTCCTTCCACAAGAAAAAAAAAAAAAAGTTTACCAAAAGCTCAAGTTTCAATTTGCCCCTAGTTTCTGAACCATAGGAAATGACTGCTTAGGGATTTAGTCTGTTCTTTTGGTCCACTAACAGGATCTTTCCAGGACACATTCCAGCTCCTCTTCATCTGAATTCTTCTATTTCTGAGAGCCCCATGACCTTGGATGCTGTGGGACTGAGAGTAGTTCTGTGAAAACTTCGCCTTTTTCAAGTACTTTACCAGCTCTGGATATCAAATAACGTAACAAAGCACTAAAAATAGAACATCTCCCAAATCACAGCTAGCGTTTACTAAGGGACTGAACCCAACTAAGCATTTTGGCGACTTCCTCTGATAACTGATAGTTTTCTTTTGATCCAGGACCCAGAAAATGCAATGAATAACAGTATCACAAGGGGAGTCCTTGCTGCTCAAAAGATAATTTTGTCTGTATTTTATCTATTTGGTTTTCTCCCACAGGAAAAGTTATAAACACTAATGAGTGTGGATTGTCAGCTGCAAGAAATCCAAATTCTGTTTTTGGATAAGCAGGTCAAAGCTCATCTCCAAAAGCCCAAAACATTGCAGGTTGTAAAATTATTTCTCACTGACAAGGTACTTGGGAGATCTAGATACCTATCTTTCCCCTATCTTTGGTTCCAAAGGTCTAAGCATTCCCAGAGACACCTCAGTGCTGAATGATTTTTTTCTTCGAAGCACTGAAAAAATCAAATTTATTCAGTGATCACTAAATACAAAGCTCATAAACATTAATAGGAGCAGGTGCTGAAGCCAAAGTCTCATCACTTCCAAATGAGTGCCCAAACCACAAGGATAAAGAACTGTACCCCTTGCTTTTCCACTCCTGTGCACCCACACACATAACACAGTAATCCACCATAGGCATGAAGCAATTGTGCAAGACAGGGGACCTGAGAGAGGCCTGTAATGTTGTTGTTACAGAATGCTTTTGGAAGGTGGCAAATATGAGATTAAATTCTAATGCACCAAAAAAACCCTAACGGAAATTCAATCTTCTGCAATCCACTGTCATGCCTGACCTATCAGCTCATAAAGAGGCATCTCCAATTTGGATGAAAAGCCCCAGGAACCTGATTTCATGACGTCTTATGAATCTTTAGTGATGGGAAGTGTCAGAACATAGGCCTCTTATATTGTACTAAGATCCACTTCACACATTTTCTCCTTTCTGGCTAATGCAGCTCCTGTGCTGTCTCCCATGATCTTCTCCCCAGTTTCGGGTGTGCTGCACAGGGCAGGCACTCCAGCTCATCAGGGACAGTGGGTGCTGCAGCAGGACCAAGTGCCTCTAATACAGATGCTGCGACACAAGATACTGCCAGCTGCATTCTGCTTCATGTATGGAGCTTTCTGGCATGATAAGTTACGTCACGTTTATTGGGGGTGCTGCATAAAAGGGGTGAGGGTACAATAAGTATTAGTGGGAGCTTGTTACTGGAGAGTAACTGGTTGGTATCTCAAAGCCTTGATTTTAGTGTTTGCAATAGAGATCAAAAAGGTTTAGCCACAGAGTTATTTATTTTCCATTTTCAGGGAAAATGCACAAAGTGTAAACCTTCAATGCTGCAATCCCTGCAGCTAAGACTTCAATCTTAAGAATAAATGAATTTCCAAATTTATTATTGCACAGAGAGTTTTCGCATTATTGGCTCCAATGAATCTGGAATTTCTTGGAAAGCTCATTGACATTTATCTGCCTTCATCACAAAAGAAAGTAAAGGAAAACCAGACTTGGAGGCAATTTTTTATTTGCTATCAGTATGGAATAACAAAATTGTGTTTTCTTTCCATGACCTGAGTTGTCCATCACTTTTGTTCTTAATTATTATTTATAATAAGATTTTAGGGGAGAATATCTAGAAAAAAGCATATAAGATAACTATTTAAACAGGCATCTGATTTTTCTTAAGTACTTTTGTGTCTCAAAGAGATATAGAGATGTATGCATATATATATATTATGTATTTATATGCATAGTTATACTGTTAACATTCAATTAATAGATACACACAATCACACTGAGTACTATATATCAGTCAGTATTTAGAAGCAAGAGAAATTATGTTTGATCTTGACAACATTCTCTGTTCATCCAGATAAAAATGATGGTTGTGTGCCAGGTTAAGAAGAGCAAACACATTTCCTTAGACTATATTGCTGTCCAGACTTCATTAAAATTGGTTACTAAATATATGTAAGAATCAGTCAAGAGTATGAGTGTTGCCAGACACATGGCATGGAGACTGTTGTTTGCAAGCATCCAGCTGAGCCTTGCCATGCTGTGCCCACCACTGGGGGGGTCCTAGCATGTCCCTGAAGCTGCCAGCTTCTTCAGCACTCCAGACCAGCTCTGGAGAGGGAGGTAGACCTGCCTAGTATTTGCACATGGGTTCTATCCAGCCATCAAGTCAAAGGAAGGACTGAGCCTGTAACTCAAACAAATGCACAATCACAGCAATGACCTCCCACTGGCAGCAAGCTCAGCTCTGTTCACCCTGCAGCAAGAGGGATGCTCCCAGGGCAGCTGCAACCCCAGCATCAGTGGGGTGAAGTGTGGCACCAGACCACCACCTTCTGTGGGCTCTTGTGGCACTCCAGAAGAGAAGGCAAGGAAGGAAATATGTTTGATTGACCATTCTTTCATCTAAGATCAGTTTCTTATTTTTCCTCTCTTTATTTCCCAAATTAAACTTCTCTGACATACAAGGTGGGAACTTTTTATTGCTATACCACTGAAATGTTGCTGGTTAAGATTTCTGAATCAAGATTGTGTCTCTTTCTGAAAGTGATATTACTAGCCCTTGTGATAACCAAAGGACAGAGCTTCACAGAGAAAAGAATATAAAACATTTCCAATAGTGAGCTCTTTTTCTTTTTTTGCCTCAAAAATTAATGAAACTAATGACTTGTAATAAAAAAAAAGGCATTAGCACTCAGTATTCATAGCATAACAATGGAGGTGAATTAATACTTCTTTTAGTGTTTAGCTTCCATTTGTTACATCTGATCTCATTTTTTCTGCAGAGGGTTATTAGAATCCATGTTATTACACTTAATTTTACCATGTTTTCCCTCCAATTATTTATTGTCTGAAGCAAGTGAGCCCAAGAACCATCAAAAGAGAAATAACCAAGGAGGTTTATTTTTGTCTGATAATCCTCTTCTAGAATACATGAGTGCAGGTCTACAAAATTCAATTGAATTTTACTGAATTTTGTGAATGAAAATGTCAGTGTTGTCTTTGGCACTAAGTTCACAATACATTCTAGCATGTCCTCTGTCATGATCATTGTGTCATGTCACCATGGGAACTTCCTTCTTCCACTCCTACTCTGTATACCCTTGGATTTTAGATAATGATCATCCATTTAATAGCAAAGAGTTCAAATATATTTACACTCTGGAAACAGCTGAACCATTTTTAAGAAGTGAATTATGTTTTACATTCTTCTGTTGCATTAATAAATTCTGTTCCGTGGTTGATATGAGATGATACACTGTCAGTACATGATCTAGCTAAATAAATTGTTATTATGCATTCCAAGTTATTAAAAGGAAAATGTAGCTATTGACATCACCCAAAAAGTTATCTGTTATCATGCTTCGTTTATATGAAAGGGAGATATTTTCATGCTCTACTGAAGCAAGTTAGCATAGCTTTCCATCCCCTAAAACGAAGAGGCTCCAAAGCGTGACAATCAACCATTGTACATGGATAAGTATTAATGATTTCCCCACTTGTACAGGATGTAATTTCCAACCAGCTATGGAGTCTAAAATAAAACACTCAAACTAAACTTATACTAACGAAGAGAACTCAGTGGTGGGAGACTGTAAAGGTACAGATTCACTGTTAGCCTCTCTGTACATCATTGAAAAGAGCAAGCACTGGAAAGAAACACTGGGGATGTTCTAGGTCCTGAAACCCAAGTAAGAAAATCAGGCCACTACTGCATGTACAAATGTACCAAGAGCAATAATCATTCTACAGTTTTACTCTGGTTTAGGTGTCCTTCCAATATTTTTTACAGGCCATTTACCATCCATATGCAAAACTAAGAAACATAAAATACTGTCAGGCAGAACTAAGAGGATAACACCTGTGAGATGAATCCAAACAAGCAACCTTGGCTGGCTAACCTCAGACACAAAACATCTAAATACAGAACTCAAATCTTTGTAGCACCTCTGCCAGGGTCTCACAAGCCAGAGTCACATGTGTTCACCAAGGAGTTCTTAAGGAAAACACCATTTACTTGTTATTGCTAAGTGTCTTAATGTTCCTCCCAGGGAGCTTTTGGAAGAAAAACTGATTCCTTGTCAATCTTTTAAAACAGAGGACCTCCGTTTTTCTTTTTTAACTCCAGCAAAGAGTGTAGCACTGTTAGTCCCAAAGGAATGAAGAAGATAATTTTCTGCAAGTGTTTGTGACTTGAAAGGCTAAAGAGCAGGGAAAGAATTCAAATGCTCTGACATTTCCGTAGCACTTCCAATTGCCTCCTCCAGCAGCTGGATTTTGTGAATCCTAGTTCATGGACCCTTATAGTTAGGTTTCTGAGCATTGTATTGTGAATCCTGCTAGGTGGCTACGAAGCTAAAAGATATGACAGATTGCCACACCCAGGTCCTCCCTATGGATCCTCTGCAACTTGTGTTGCAGTCTTCAAGAGGTTCAACATCTCTACCTATGCAACACAAAACTCTCCGCTTAGGAATATCTTTCCACTCTTGATGGCAGAGTTCTGACCCTCAGATTCTGTTCTCACTGTTAGACTGCTCCCATCTCTTTTGTGATCTGGGCACTGACTCTGCACAACTAGGCTTATTAGCAACCTTAAGATGTGCTTACTGTGAAGCAGTTGTGTATGTCATTGTCCTATTATTTAGTTCAGCTTAGGAGTCTAGCTGGCTGCAGAATCACAGCAGGATTGAATAGGCCATAATATGTCATGTTAAAATATGGGAAGATTTCCTGTAGATAGAGAGACAATATAATGAACATGAGAATTACTCTTAATTTCTCCTTTTATTTTTGTGAACTAATTTTTGCTGATTGGTCTAATATAGACTTAGTAAGATGCTTCCTCTCAACTCCATCTTGGAAGAAGCCACCATTAGGGCATTGATTCTGGGGCTGTAGGAGCACAAGAACAACCTATTTGGTGGCTAAAATTTCCCTTCCACAGAGAATCAAAACTTTTTTTTTTTTTTTTTTTCCCAAAAAGGGAATTCAGCTGTCACTGAAGAGCAGGGATGGTACAGGAGACTTTTAAAAGGGCATTGTGAGAATTAAGGAAACAAAACAGGCAGGACTGCCTTCATAATACTTTTCAGCATTCAAGGACAAGTCAAGAGCCTAAATAGATCTTTGGATCTGGGCCTTAGAGTGCTGGAAACAAAGGTGTGGAAGGAGATAGGATTGTAAGTGGGCAACTTGAATAAAGAAGCCTTATTTTGAGGTAGAATATGCAAGAGCACGCTTGAGGCAGTGGGACAAGAGCCAATGCAGTTGAAGGTGAGGCTGAATAATGAGAACAGAAATAAAGGAGGAAAGGAAGCTTGAGATCATAGGGACTGAAGGGATAAGAGGCAGATAATAGTCCTCAGACCTCAGAACTGGAGAAGGGCTGTGGCAGGGAAGAGGAAATTAATAGTGGGGCAGCAAAAGGATGGGGAGAGGCAAAAACTCCACTTGGACTCATTTTTGTAAGAGATGGTGAGGAAGTGTGAGGAGGAGGCAGTACAGTCTAGCAGCAATGATGGGAATATTGTCGATGAAAACAATAGGCAGTAACTTGTCAGACAAGATATTTTCTTATAACTTACAGTATCGAAATATAATCTCTATCATCATCATTAGAAGTAACAGGGGAAAACAATTCACCTCTAAGTATCTGTCAATTATACCATTCTTCAAGAATATGTGCCCAGAGACATTTACCTACACAAAGAATTGCAAGGTTTTCCTGCCATTTGGAAAGAATGAAATTAACTGAAATACAAAAATTGCTGCTTGACAGCCAACACTCGCAGCTTTTTTTTTAGACTAATTCTACTTTTCCAGTTGTTATATATTTTTATGTCATTTCAGCATTAAATTTTAGTTCCATGAAGAGCAAGAGGCAGCTGCAATCAGAAAAGGGGAATGGAACATACAGAGAGTACAGGTCATTTTAGCCTGTGCATCAGACTGGATTGTGGTAAAGGAGGAGCTGAAGAAAGACTAAGGATTTTTTTCCCCTCAATGAGTAAAAACTATGCCTGAAAGTCCATTAAATGAAACTACTTTTAAAAGCCTTACAGAAAAATAGGTTGAAGGTATTCACAGCCAAATTCCAAAACATTTTCAAAATAGCTACTCTTTATTTGGGAAAAGGGTAAATTTCCACTTAAAGAAGGAGGCAGATTTTCATGCAGCACTGTGTAATCATTTCTGGGGAGGAAGACAGGAAAAAGCAGAAGTCTTTCTGGAGCAGGAGTCTTTCTGGATGCAAAATCACTGATTCCCATCAAATGTCCTATGGTCTCAGGTCAAGGCTATGACCTCGAAGGAAGATGCGCTATGAAGGATTTCATGGGGCTTCACACTCCAGGATACTGAGAAGCATCCTGGGAAACCATGTCACTCTTGGGGTGATAGCACTGACCAAGCAGCAGCCTTGGATGGCAGCACTGCAGATGGAGCCTGGTTCCTCTTGCTCCTTGCTCCCTGCTCCTGGGGCTTCTTCCCTAGCAAAACAAACCTCCTGAAACACAAAAACCTCCTTCAAGTCTTCCCAGTGCTCTGCAGGCCCTGGCTTCCTGGGCATGGATATATCATCTTCCAGGCTAAATTTTCACATGCAAACCTGAATTATTTTATGAGTAATCCTCCTCTGATGTAAAGCACCTCTAGGGATGGAGAAATTCTCTGGCTATGGTAAAACGCCAGCAAGCTGAATTAACTTTGCTCTAGGCATTTTGTTGGTGGTGGGAGCAATAAGTAATACAGTTGCATTCATTGCCCATACACAGGTCCAGCTCTGGTTCAGTAGAAATTCAGAAATAAGAAGATGCAGCTGTGAGAGCTGCATTTATTGTAATTTACTGTATATACCCTTTTCCACATTTTAAGGGAGAGGCTGCAGCCTCCCTCAGATTTCAGGAGAGCAGCAAAGCCATTGCTGTTCTTTTCCATGAAGAATGGAAGACCAACACAGGTCTGCAAGATCTACCTGATATTTACATCCAGAGGTTTCAGAAGAAGCCTCAATAATACACATCAAGGTTTTCATTCAGAAACTGATAGAGGAAGCACTCTTCAATTACAGGACACCATGGCAAAATTAATGTCCTCAGGTATGATTAGAACAGAAATCTCTTTTAGATTGTATTCTATGATCAGAGATGAGCTGAAGACATGTATTCCTACCCACTGAAAGCAGGAAGCCCAATGGCTTCTTTATGTCTGGAATCACAAGCTGCACAAAAGCAGTCTTTTTGCAAAGTGAGACGTTACTTGCCATCACCATCCCCGTTGGTTTTGTCAGGCTCAAGTTTTTCTCAAAAAAATTTTTGCAAGCTTTAAGTTGTTTGCTATTGCTATAGCCTTTCTGTCTGCTCCCCTTTTATCTACTCCCTATTCTCTTTCTTCCAGACCTTTCTTCTAAGTGTCTTATGAAACACTTCCAAAGGTTGTCCCTCCCTTACTGTCACCAAGCCATGTTATCCTGTTCAGTGTTGGTTTTATGTAGGAAAATCTCCTCAAAATCCCTTAGAGCCTACTGTGAAGAACTCTTGGTCATATTAGGATGTTAGTAGATGATTGGGTATATTTTATAATCCCATAACCTACTTGTCTGCATTTAATCTAAATATCTTATTACAAACGCAGCAACATATGGGCATGCCTGTCTTCAGCAATTCACTGTGGCATGGAGTCACACCACCCTTACTGAGGTGAAGTTGATTTGATAAATGCAACAGGGCAGCTCCATTCAGGGTAACGACCTTGGGCCCTGGGGACAGTATCATCCCCTGAGCATTGTACTGCACCAGTGAAGCAGTGCAGCCTTCTGCCTGAGACAACCCACCTGATGCTTGCTCAGGAGTGACTGCCCAGAGCTGCCTCACACACGCAGGCTTCCCAAATCATCATTCAAATGCAGCAGTGTTCAGGCTTGTAATTCACTTAGGCACTACAGAGAATCTAATGTCCTCGTCACTGTCCATCAATATTCACACTGTGATGCTCGTAAATGCCTTTGAAAACATTCAGTTCTCTTTTCTTCGCATTTCATGTCTTTAAGGACAGCAATGTGTCCACTGACTTTATGTACAAACTTCACTTCCTTTAAATACAGAAAATAATACCGATACAAAAAAGAGGAGTGTCTCTTCTCCCTGCTTCCCCCAAGAATTGCCTGCTCACAGGTATGGAGGCATTTAGACTTCTCAGTTAGGAGGATGCCTATTTATTATGTCTTTTTCTTAACATGAAAAAACCCAGATATTTTTTGCCATTTCTTCCCATGTGAAATATTAATTGTGCTTCTCTGACCTTTTGCCAAAATAAATAAATAAATAATAATAATAATATTTTAAAAGAAGGAAGATATTTTACATGGAATATTTGAACACAAACTGCTAAAGCCTGGCAAACTTATAAACCATCAAAAAGAACATTAGCAACTTTAAGCATAAATTAGATTTTGCTAGATCCAGTCATAGCCTCAAATGAGACCATGACAGCTAAATGAGCTTCCAGAAGCTAAACGGAAATATAACTCTTGGAGATCACCCCTGATGAAAGCAGGGCTTAACACTCCGATTGTCCATCTTACTCCCAGGAAATATTGGATACTGTTAAAAAGCAGAGTTCCCTTGGCTGTGAAAATAATGTGGAAGGAGAGGGGGGGAAAAAAGTGAGGAATGAGGAATGTAGCAGTTCTGACATAAACCAGAGATTAAAACACTGGCGGTGAAATCCTGGCTCCTGTCAGGTTGGATATTGACTTCAGTGACTTGAGGCTTCACTCTGCATCTGCACCACAAGGTAGAGGGGAAAAAATTCTGCTTGATTCCTTGAACTGTTCTCTTTCAAGTTGTGTTTTTTTTCGCTCCTGCTTTGATCTTTGCATCAATTTCATGTTCAATGGAAGCTGCCTCTCTTTGTTTCATTCCGTAATCAGTGGTACCCACTTGCTGCAGGGCTCGGCAGAGAGGGAGAGAGCAAAGCCGGCAGCTGGGTGCCTGCTCCTTCCGGGCTCCATGGAGAGCTCAGGAAAGCTTTTGAGGCTGCCATAGCCATGTGGCATAAAGATAAACATTATGCAACTCTTACCATAGAGAAAGAAGCTGGAGGAAATTATGGAGAATAAACAACATAAAACCGTGCTACTTCAAAAAATACAAACTGAAAGTGCGTCTCCCAGTACAGCGCCCGTACAAGAAAGCCTCTTTTGTTCTGGGGAGCGTAGGCAGCGCAGGAGTTAGGCTATCGTCTCATACTACCCTGCGTGGAAGAAATGCAAAGTTGTGAGTCACAGCTACCCTTACACAGAGCTCTGGGGTACCTGGGGGCTCCCTGGTGCCCCTGAGCTACACCCAGGAGGTGCATAGAGCCACACGCTGGCTATTCCCAGATCTGGCAACGTACAAGAGGTGGGCACAACCATGGCCAGAGAGGCTGCCGGTCTGTGCCTGCCGGGCCCCTGGCAGCAGGCTGGGGTGAGGTGCACAGGTGGACAGTGCTGTTTAAGCATTAGGAATGGGAGACATGAAATAGCCCCCTTGCATTTGAAAGAGCAGGAATGGGAGGCAGCTGGAAAAGATTAGGTTAAGCCTATACATCTAGAAAAGCATTTAGACAATAATGGTGAGTGGTGCAATGGTTTTTCTAGGAGAACAGTCGCAGCCTAGTTGCTAGAGTCCATTCAGAAGTGGCATGGGGCAATTTTTGTATGGTCTAAGGTAACAGGTGAGACAGCTCAGGAAGGGTTTCTGCCTACATGAGCAGTAGCCTGGAAAAACTCTGGCCTCGGAAAGTCACTGAGAGTTTGCTGTGCCCTGTTACAGATCCCAGCACTACAGCAATAACCTTTATTAATAACGTTGGCTAGAACGTCCCAATCCCTATTTAGTCTTTACATAATAATGAGCCTAAATAGGCAATCTGGTATTTACCCAAAGCTCCCACTGATTTCAGTGGCAGTTGAGATTGCTCAGCAGCTCTGAAAATCAGGCTACTTATATATAGCTATTTACATATGGAGTTAGGAACCTAATTTTAGATGCTCAAATTTGAAAATTTTGGCCCTAATATTCTATATCAATTCTTTTTCCATCACTTTCAGCAAAATTTTGAAGAAAAAAATATTATGAACAAATGGTAAAATTACATTTTTATTCTCAAAAGATTGCAAGTATCTTCTTGATGACTTCTTAAAATAGCTGTAGCTTCCAAACCAGTGCATTTGAATTAACTTTAACCATATACGCTGGTTATATTAAGCAAAAATAAATGCAGCATGCAAAGGTTTAATTTCAGAAAGTTTTGGTTTGTTTTCTGGAAAATAAAAGTTTGACCAAGGCTCCAGGTAGGGGAAGCATATCCATTAGCTTTCAAAAAAAGAAATGTATCATTATGATTTCTTTTTTTCCAGAAATTACGATACCAATCATACTGTGTTGCGTGTGCTTGGTCTAATTATCCTTTTTTTTTTCCCTCTGGTAACTTAATTGTATTATACTTCAGAGAATATTTTTAATACAATAATCCAACTGAGTTGTTGAGGCCCACTTCTTCACCCCTGCAGCTTCACAGAGATTTCATATAAAGATCCTGAAAGAGGGATAACCGTCATTAAATGAATGATCTGTGCTGCAGTACAATTTTCATTTGCTTCTCCTGTGCTTCACAGAGGATAAAAATCCATACTTTATTCGTGATTTTTTCTTAATAAATGAATACAAAGCATAGAAACTTCCTAAAAAGTAGTCCCAGGGAAGAAGCACCATATAATTTGGCTAGAACACCCCACCTGACCTAACAGATGCATTACTCCCTCAAAAACCTCTGATCTATTGTGGCTTTTGGGGGTGAGCTGTGACAGTGCAAAAACACTTTATGATCTCTCAGTTCTCTGCCAGAGGTTCCCACTGCAACAGCTGATAGGACTGTGTACATGGACCTTACCTGCTGGATAAGGTCAGCTTTAGTGACGGTGTAGGGACTCCCCATCTCTTTAACTGATCATGTGTATGAATCACTTTTGCTCTAGTTACTGTGTGCACGGTCCCTATCTGCCTTAGTGAGATGTCAGACAGCTAATCTCAAACTCTCTTTCACGAGCACCCCCTTGCCGTGGGGAAAGAGCTTGCGTGCCCTTGTGGAGTTGAGAGCTATGCTGGTGGTGGCATATGCCTCCGGTAGGGTCTCCCAAGCCAGACAGGTCTCAACTGAAGGGTCAGACAAAGTGTGTCCACGGGCAGGATGGGCTCACTAGCCTTCAGGCAACCATCCTAGGAGAAGGACAACTCTAACTCCAAACCCGGGCAGATGGAGCTCATTTAGCCCTGTAAGGCCATCCATCTAAGAGAAGGATACTCTAACCAAACCTACGACCTGAGGACTTCGCTGTCACCGTCCAAGCTCGTGAGGCCCTGGCAGATGAACCTCAGGTGTAAAGGGTGGGGCCAGTCTCGCGCACGCTGCGCCTCACCTAAAAAATCCACCGTGCAGGCTTGAAGGGTGTACTCACATTTAAAGCCCTTCCCAAATCTTTGTCCGCGAAGCCAAGCCGTGAATCTCAAACTTATCATCGCTGCCAGTCAAACCCAGGCTACCTGATGGCCAAAGGGGAGTGGGGTGGGTGCCATTGCTCTTCTTTCTGCTCTGATGTGGCAGCTGCGCTAGCTAACCTCCAAACGGATATGGTAACAAGCAGCTCCCAGGCAGTACAGTTTTAAACCACCACAGCTGCTTGGTACATAAACATATTGTACTGATGCCTTTAACGAAAGAACAACCACCACCAGAAGAGCTGTCAGAAGCTTCATACCTTTTTCCTTTGGTCTTTTTTCCTCTCAAATTTGCTATTTCCTCCACAGGGACTGTTGCTTCTTTCTTCTTTTTTTTTTTTTTTCTCTTTCCTGTTTTTCTGCCATGATCAATCAGCAATTCTTTGCCTCTAGAACCTTCACCTTCTTCCTCTCTTTCAAGTAAATTTCCTTTTCTTCATATAAGGCAGATCCCCTAAGATATAAGACTGATTCATCCCCTTCACATTAGACTGATTCATCTAAGTCCAAGATTACTGTAGGGCTTCCTTATGCAATGAGTATGAAAGCTACCCTCCTTGCCTGCCTTTCTTTAAAAGTCATAAATTTGCAGGAAGAGACTACCTTGGCTGTAAATCCCTGGGTATCTTTGTGGACTGAATGCTGATCAGAGTCTTTCATGGAGCTCTGCATATATGCTTGGTCATATAGTAACACTAGTGCGACTGGTGCATGTATCCAGAAGGGGAGAGCTGCATGTGGCCAGAGATGAGCTGGAAATTGAGGGAGAGGAGGAGGGAGGTGATTTGCATGTTAAGAGCCTTGGTTACCTGTTCAAAAACACAGGAGAGCCCAAAGGCTGTCTTATGAGATGGAAAGGAAAGAAAGCATAGATGGGATTAATCAGGCAAAGACACATTTCAGCTATGTATCCAAATACACATGGATTTTTACCCAAACTAAAGAGAGGTCGAGGATCATCAGTACTTCCCAGTTACTCCAATTACCAGGTTCATATTTCCAAGGTCACATTTTAAAGAAATATTTTCTGAGGTGGAAGAGTGAGAGAGAAGTTAAAATGTAAACTTAAACTGAAGTTAATTCCTCTACATGGATTTTTCTGGGGAAGCTGAGCTTCTTATTACCAAATCTTATGATTTTTGACATACAAAATACTTTGCTTTGTGTTTTTCTAACTTCCTCTCTCCCTCACTGCCTTTCTTGAGTTTTCTTCCTTGGAATTAGTCAGGATCTCTGACACTAATTTGTTCAACAAATAGAGATCTGACCTCTCTTCTAAACATATTTAAGAGGTAATGGCCATAAAAATTTGGCACAGAAAGTGAAGTTATACAAAAGCAGCTTATGCTGAAATCAAACTGGAAGAGGTAGAGATATCATACTTATATGTAGCACTGAGAACATACAGAACAATTAGGAAGGGGCATGCAAATTTTCCCCAAACAGTCTGAATACAGGATTGCCAAGAGCAGAAAACAGATCTGGTGTGAGGAGTACTTCTGTGATTCCTTTTCTCATGGAAATAATTTTTTTTTTTATTTTTGGTGACTTGGTTTTTGTTCAAATATATATTTAGTGAATATGAATGATCATGTAGTTCTTAATAAAAAAAGAATTCATGTGAAGCTGTTCTGCTTCAATAGGTGTGTATGCTATTTTTCATGGGAAATAAACAAAGTGTTTGTGAACTATGAGATGTTTTGTCCTGTAGGTCCATGATCCCAAAACTGTTGAAAAGGCACTATAACAGGACAAGACTTCTGGCTGCCCACAGGAATTAAATTGATAGCAGACCTGAAGATTCCTTATACTGAAGGTATAGATCTGCTCAAGGGCCTAAATTTTTCCTTTTCTATTTACAGAGCATCAAAAGTCATCCATTTAGCTGTTCCCTATAGTATTTTCTGCCTCCTCCAAGCTGCCAGAGAGCAGTAAACTGCCATTAGGATAAGTGACAAAAGCATTCACTCTCTCAACCTTAGGCCAAGATTACAAACTCAGCCTACGAGTTCCCCAGATGTGCAGTCACAAAGTTTCCGTTGTTTTTGACTCACAAAATGCTGCAAGTTCAGCAAGCACTGTTCTGCCCCTCATACACCTCTGCATCCCCACCAGCATCAAAGTTTTATTCATACTCGTCTGCAACATAAAGATGAACGCAGGGGTGTCAACAAAACAGCTCCATTTGGCGTCGCTATGCCAGGCAAGTGTGTGGAGCTGCAGTCCCATTTCTCCAGCGTTGATGTAGGGGTACTCAGTAAGCGATGACAGATTTGGTGAGCTGGTCTTCAACTCAGGCTTAGCCTCCAATCTTTCTCAATTCAAACCTGATTCAGGTTCTAAAAGAGCAAACGTGAGGATAATACTAACCTATATGGTATCTGAAAGTGGAGAAGCATCTGTTGCGAAATGGTAAGTAGCTCTGCAGCACAGAGAGTTCAACGGGGTTTTATCTTAGTGGAAAAAAATCTTTCTTGATAGAGAGAGATGTGTGTGCAGAGACTACCAAAGTTTATTTGGGGACAGGATTGCCAGAAAAATTAGCTTAATCTCTGTTTCTTAAACAACCTGTAAACCTGATCATTTGCAGAAAAAAAAAAAAAAAATTTTAAAAGGAGACAGCAAAAATGTTAACTGCAACTGCCAAACCTCCAAAAATAATTTTCTCAATGAGAAATCACTTTAGATCATTCCTCCTTTTATCACCCAGCAAGCAATACACAGAAAAATTCAAATTGTAGCCCTTGATGCCAGAGCAGCAGAGGGGCTAGGTAGTGTTCTTCCTTCCTTTGCTGCCTACCCAGCAGAGGTTCTGACAGCTGCTTTGAAATGTTTCAGAGGCATTTTGGCATAGGCAGTGTTTTAGCAGAAGAGGAGAGCGGGGCTGGGACAGCACCATCTTTTCAAAGATTTCTAGCCAGCAGCCAAGTTTCATCCCAATCAGCTGCTCCTCCTTGGAATGAAAAGGGAATGGTTTGCTGACAAGCCAAATGACGGCTGTGGTGGCTGCTGCCTGAAGCCCTTACAATGGTGTTGATTGTGTGTGGTAAAAAGGGGTTGAATGTGAGCAGATAGGAGCGAAGATGCATAAGAATGCTAGTGTTAGACTTTCTGCTATTGAAACAGCAGCTAGTGAGGAGCAGCTGTGGTTATCTAAAAAGGCTCGTGCATGGAAGAACAATTTTTCTTCCAAAATCTGAAAGAAACTCTAATGATGAGTCATAGGCCAGGGTATAAATAAAACATGACTATGGATTTGCAGACTCAGAAACATCTTCATTACAGAATGTTGGTTTTAGGGCCAAATTGCCCCATTTTTCATTTTTTTTAATCTATAAGAATAATTTTGGAATAATTACTTCCATGATGTCAAATCCTTTGTAATACACAGTGGAGTTTGTTGCATGACATGTGACAAGCATTAAGGTTAAGCAAATGAGCCTGGCTAAATACCTGCTAATCAGCATGACTCACCAGCCTTATATACATTCACAAGTTTACATCCACTTTCCATAGATAATAAATGAGGGAAGGGAAGAACTGTGAGTCCTCGACTTTGCTTGTGCCGGAGAGATGAATGGTTTTTTTGAGCCTCGTCTTCCAGACTGCAAGGTCAAAGACGCTTTCTGTGTCTGGTGAACAAGAAAGATTAGGGGAAAAATTAACTATACACTGATGACTACTAGTAATACTTATTAGTTATAGCTAGCAACAGCACCAATTCTTGCTACAGAACACAAAATTATCCCCCCCAAAACCTGAAATATTTGTGAAGAAGTATAAAAATCGGAATTAATGGAACCTGAAATTCAGGAGACTTTGTAGGATTAGGTACCTAGATGGTAAATGACTGAAATTGCATCCACTACACACATGCTGGTCTTGTATGGGTCTCAAAAACAATTTAATAATGTTTTGAAGACAGACTTTAATTATTGTCTTGCACCATAATTTGCATAGACATCTTATTGCACTCAAGTTGCCACTGAATTCTGCAAGACAACATACAGGTATGGCTGTGTATTCAGGTTTTACTGCACCCCAGAATGGTTGCAGATAATGAGAAATGTGTTTGGAATTTGGTATTTCAGTCTTATGTTAACTGGTTCAATCAGTTATGGCATGTAGCGGTAAAAGCACATAGCAAGTAAAATCATCAGCCTTTCCTATGTTTCTGCAGGTGAGCACAGGTACATTTTTTTCCTGAGAAGTTCTTTAACGCGATATTCAACACTTTGTCTTCAACCTGTTCCAAAGATGACATTGTCTGTAAGACCACAAGGGTTTGTTAAACTGAGTTGAAAATGTGGATATCCACAGAAGAGTTTATATATAAACTATTTATATTTAATCAGCCATGCCACTAAGTGTACAGATACGCATGTTCATTTAGCTAAGAAATATTTAAACTGGGATTTTTCTATTATTACATTTTCTCTTCTTTCGTTACGGTTTTAAAAAGTTAAATACTTTTCAATGCTTGATACGTCAACAAATAAATGAGATTGATTGAACTTGTCAGCAGCCTCTTGCAATTAAACTTCCTTTAAAATTAAGATATTTCATGTTGATACGCTCACTTTCTTTGTTTTCAATCATAGCCTCTCTACACTTCGTTTCAAAGGGTATGGAGATTTCCTGGTTTGAAATGAACAGTGCAAATATCTTTTGAGTTTTCTTCATGGATAAAATTGGCTTCTTCCCAGTTCTCCCGTATTATAAGACTGCCAGGCAGGTTTCTTCCTGTGTGAGCAGTGTAATCCCTGTGTTACGGCAGGTAATACATTCTCAGCTACAACCTTTCCTTTATGCCTGCAGTATCTCCGCTGAGTAGAGCTTGCAGCTCAGGAGCGGTAACCAGCACACCAGCTGAATGCTTAAGCTCCTGTGAGGGGTAAAAAGGTGAGGGATGTGCTTATTCTGATTCAGAAATCTTCTGTACCCGAAGGGTCTTCCTACCGTATTAGAGAAATGTCATGTCCTCAGCAGCCTTCCCCCAGACTGACACGGACTTTTTGTTACTGCAGGACTCTTGTCGATCAGCGCTAAAGGAACAGGCCTCTTCAGGGAACAAGTTATTGCTGGGTAGTTGGGCAGCGGCAGTAACTGCAGTTTTCTTTTAGTCAGCTATTAAATTTGTCTGTTTATGAAAGCTGCTTTACTGGGGTTTGAACATCTTTTTTCCTATTGTTCTTTTCTATTTATTCAAACCTTCACTCAGAGAGTTTCCTAACTCCCCAGTAAGTTCATGTTTCTTAATCTCTTTCCCTCTCTCTCTGGTTATTTGTACCTATTACCAGAAGCTGATGGCATAAAACTGCTTATGTTGTCATCTGAGGCGTAAGTAACATATATAGCATACACTGAGTTGAAAAATCTGGGTTTTGTTCCACTGGGATCATATATAGCGTCCAGACTCAAACTACTAGCTTGCCATATGGATAAACCCTGCTTAAAGAGATGCCATCTGTCTAGCTGTATGCAGACATGTGTTCATACTTTCTATTTTAAGTGTTTTCTCCCAATTTTTAATGTTGTTTCTCTTTTGGCATTGGATTGGTCACCTGATCAGTTATAGTAGATTTTATTAATTAGTCAGACACTGGGTGAGTTTTGCCAACCATCCTGCTGCACACTGATGGCAAAATCCTTTCTCTGATGGCACAGCCAGCTATCACCCCTCCATCTCTTAACCACTCACCGGGTGCCTGGCCCCAGGAGATCGAACTAGAACCAAGGAAGAGGCAGCTGCTTCACCCCAGATGGCAGTGCTGGCAGGGCTGCAGGGCCTCCCACATTGTGCCCCCAGGGTATCCCCAGGAGGTAGATGCCCATGGTCATGCACTGCCTGCTGGTATCCGCGCACTTCGGACACCAGGACTCCACAGGGCCAGGATAACGACCAGCTCTCCTGACTTAAGGCAGTCGGGAGAAGACCAGATTTGTGGTCTAGATTCAGAATTCATGTTGCATGAGCCAAAAGGAGTATTTTGTAGGGGTCCTGTCTCCTACAATTGTGAGAATTAATTTATTTTAAGAAATAAACGTATTAATTTATTCCCCCTTTTTTACAAAATACATTCGAGGATTGCTTTGTTAGGTAGTAAATTGCCTTCAAATCACTGAAATGACTGAAGTGACCACAAGTGATCCACAGCATGTGTCAGCTCAGAGTCCTGAAGATACAAGGCACACCTCTTGGTATGGAGTTTTCCCTTGAATGAAATCCTGCCCACAATGACCTCTATTGTGAAACTTCTAATGATTTCAGAAGGAGCCAGCATTTTATGTGCAATTTCGTCAAAACTTACCAGACAAAACAACAGCCCTTTATGGTTGTAAAAAAATATCATTTAACTCAGTTTCCACATGTCCCATGACAGAATTTCTATTAAACTCCAGGCTAAACAGGACTTCTTAACTGGGTTTAGGACAAGACTTTCATGTTTTTTCTTGTTGTGATTTTTAGAGAAAAGGCTGTGAACTGGGACCTTTCTTTTTCTGTGTCAGTGTTGGAGGAGGCAGTCAATGGAAGAGTTGATGATCATGACATAAATTCAAAGGTAATTAAATGCTAAAGGATAGCATTTGACTTGATAGACATGCTTCGCTGCCATCAGCACAAAGTCGAAAGACAGAAGGTGGGTTGGAGGGACGCAGATAGTAGCACTACAAAGATCTCCAGGAGCAAACACACACACACTGAGCAAGAATTGGAACTTGTTCAAAAAACTACAGTCAGATTTCTTCAGTGAGAAGAAGAAAAAAAAAAAAAAAACCAACAAAAAACCACATGCATACTTGTCTCAATTGGAAGTTGTCTGAAAATATCCTTATTGCAATGAATTTTAAATCGTTCAGTTTTGAATATGTTCAGATACTCTGGAGGACAGCAATGCTTCTAGAATAATGGTGGGTGAGTAAAACCGTACCAACTACCTTTTTAGGATGAGTAGCTGAGATCTTCAGGAACCTACATGGAACAGAAACAAAATATCCAGAGGAAAGTTTAAATGCCAAAATGTGCTTAAGTTCTTTTGAGTAAAAAGATGACTTTCTGACCCTCCTAAATGAGTGAAGTCTTTAAGTGATCTATTCGCTTGAATATTACTAGAAGAAGAGAGCCAGCAAACTGTTCTTTACTTTGTATTTCAGGTGTATGAGTACCCAGACTGTTTGTGTTAAAAAAAAAATTGCCAAAAATTGTTGGATTTTTCAACCATTATTCTATAATTTTAAAGTATTTTAAGAAATCAAACAATTTCTTAAAAATTCTAGGTTTTACCTCTAATTTAGGGGGGAAAAAATAAAAATTTATGTGCAAGTGCATATATTGACTTTGTTTCCATCTCTTTGAACTATTGTATTTGCAGCATCTTGTTAAATCTTTCAGAAGCAGATAAACCAGAGATCTAGCGCTTTGGGATTCAGATGTTTTAAGAAACACATGTTTTTAAGAAAGCATAGAGATTTTGTGATTAATTCCAATGTACAATACGGTATCAAAATATTACCTCCAAATAAGACTGCTGTGTTACATTTCTGAGAGTAAAAAGTAACAGGACACTGACAAATGCTATGCACAGCTCCATAAATTAAAGCATGATAATTTTGCCTTGCTAGAACAATGATGGTGATGAGTGGAATTAAGTGCATGATTAACAATCCATTTCCTTACACTTGAGATATCTCAGGCAGGCACTTAAGCTTCTACCCAGTGAGAACTGCTCTTGAAGTCATTTATGGTGCAGAGAAACCAGCCTGCGCACAAACTGGGTGATCATGTGCCCTGTTGCACCTCACTTGGCACAGACATACAAACAGCTTCCCCTCAACGGATTGTGTGAGAGCACTATCAGGTCCTAGAGGATTCTGAATTTTGTTTTTAAGGGGTGTATCTGGCATTCTTGTGATTTACTAGGCTGGAATTTTATAAAGCCCATTCAAGGCACAGTCATCTCGTCCGTGCATCTTCACCTTGATGCAGTTATACCATGTAGATACCTGCCTCATGTTTATGTATCTGAAATATTTCAAAGAAATGAACACATTCTTAAAATGTTCTGCGGTGTGAAATCTCACAGGTTGCAAAAAGACAATTCCCCAGACCACAGGGAGTTAATAGAGAAGAGATGAATATATTTTAGTCTTAAACCCTGCTCCTGGATTCCCTGCTCTTTTGAGCTGCACCCACCTGTTGCCATGGTTTCTGGTGCCAGTTGCATCTTTGTCTCATATTTGTCTTTTTCAAGTATATTTTTTGTAGAGCAGGGTTCTGGCTCCTTGTTCTGGACAGAGCTGTGAGGTCCAGAGGGTCTCCTGAACTCCTTCCCCGACACAATTGGCCATCTAAATTTGACCCTAACAAACCTTCTGAGCACAACCGTGACTACATTTTTAGCACTGTTGTTGATGCTGAAATACATTGATGTTGAAATGACAAATTTCACATCAGGACAACTCTGTCTAAAGCAGAATGTAAAATTCATTGGCCTTTGTCAAAAATACACACCTGGGCCCACCATGCACCTTCACTCCTTTGTTACAAAATCCATGAAAAACAGCATAGAGCAGAATGGCTTCTTCCTTCATCCAAATTACTTCATCCTATGTCACTTATTAAAATCTTACAGTGAGTCAAACCATCTTTTTGCTCTAAGAACTTTCTGCATTAACTACACAGAGAATTAAGCAAGTCGCGCAAAGAGGTTTATTGGCAAAGAGATCTCTCTATGAATTCTCACTGAATCTTCCTGCTCACCAAGATCTCAGCTTCCCTATAATTACAAATACTCAATGTAAGCAAGGTCAAAATTTAGCTGAGTCCCTTTTCCGGTTCCTTTTTTGAAAATCATTATAAATTAGAAATGGCTTTATAAGTCTCATAAAAATGCTATTTACCTGCTGACAGGTAGCCTAGTCAGGATTTACTATATTGCATTAGGATATTACTAATTTAGGAATCAGTGCTACAGAAATTTCACTGGCTAGAAACTCACATCATCAGGTAATGTCCAGATAGAATTTTTCTCCTATTTTAAAAATGTATGGGTGAAAGAATAAAAACGAACTACAATGAAGAAATAAAAGTCCTGTAAAAAACCTAAACTGCTGTTGGCTCAGGTAATGCGCATTTCCACATCAGTTTCCTTTTCAGAACACAGAAATCTAATGTCCATCCAAGGACAGATTCATTCGCAGCTTCACATAGGCTGTTTTACATAAGCTAGAGCTGAAATAACTACAAGCAGAACAGGATTGTTAAAAAGAGGGGAAAAAAGAAAAGGCAGAGGGGTTGTCAGAATTTACTCTGAAGACTACATCTTGTCCACTTTCACTAAAAAGCTTAAAAAGGATTTATAAACCAGGAGTTTAATATCAAACTTTCAGAAATGCCAGTGCTGAATAGTCAAAAGATATGTAGGTGAGGTCAGGTAATAATGCAAGAAGCGTCAATAAATCCAATTTCAACTTTAACAAAACCTGATCTTACTTGTAAGAGAAGGGACAAATTTCTAAAAGACAACTCAACAACTGTATCTATCTGATCAGTTCACACTCAAAAGAAAACTGATTTCATACGTACATAGTGATCTGCTGTGCAGCTGAAATTACTCCTTTACATGCAAAGGTTGCAAAGTTCTAGGGATGTGCCCAAAACTTTCTCTCAGTTCATCGCTAGGGTCCGTGAGGAGAGCCGAGTCTTCTAAACAAACAGATGTATGAATAGGGCAAAGGAGCAGAGAATAAAACAGAAAAAAAGTCACACCACGTTCTGAATGTCTGTCAAAACCAGACATTCTTCCAGGGCATGTTAACTCATCTGGTGGAGTGGATATTTTTGATTGACAGGACTGAAATAAAAAGGCTAAAGTGTTGTTGATACTTTTTGCAGTAAAACAGCTGTATTAAATTACGTGTTTCCCTCTTTTTGTCAACAAGTTGGCAGAGCGTACACAATGTGTCAGCTCTGTAATGACAGCACCGCTTTAAACCGCAGTTGGAAGAGCCTAGTATGAATGCTTGTTTCTGTGAATAGGTATCTCTAACAAGAGAAAATTGAACCAGTCGTGAAGAGAATCAGTGGGTAATGTGTGTCAAAATGATACTTGGGCCTTGTAATATTCAATTTCTGGCTCTGTTCAGATATTACCTGGCAAGAAGGCACATCCACAGTCTGAATCATAAAACCTGCACTTCAAGTAACAGAAATCCCATTCCTGCAATGTTTTCAAGCAGGCGCTCCATTCCCTGCCGCCCGGGTAGTTAACGGTGGAAACAGCACACACACCATATGCTTGCTGAGGCACTTCAGAACAGCTCTGTCGGTCTTGGCCCAAAACAAGGAATGAAAAGCTATGGCCAAAACGTAATGGAGCCACCAAAAAGCTTTTTTTAAAAGATGTCTAACTTCATTCTGATTTACTTTTGAAGCAAGTCATTGAGTTGGGTCTTACGCAATCATCTTGTGTATCCTATTCAGCTGGTTTTGTCCTTTTTACTCTACCCTAATGCCTACAGAACTGCTTTCTGCTCCCAGAAGTTCCCAGCTACAACTATAACTAACCTAATGAATCTCCAGCTTTGACAACTATGTTCTCAGGTAACATTTGCAAGACCCCATTATTAAGCTGCAGTCCCCCACACTAAATATCTCCTTTGCACCTGACAGGTATCCATGAACATTCTCTGCGAGACGCTGCTCTTCTCAAAACCATGTACCAGGGTTAACACTTCAGAGAAAGGCAGAGCGAGGGGTTTTGCTCAGTTCCAGGGAGAAAAGGATGAGGGAGGTCACAAGCAATGCAGCCCTGCCGGTATGGTGGTAGTCCAGGTAGAAAGTGAAATATGGACAGCTGAACAGTGAGCACGAAGGATGAATGCTGCTTTTGCCGTGTAACCATAGTGACTACAGAGCAGGTGGCTACTGTGACACCAACCCAGAATGCGACTGCATCCGTTTCTGAACAGAACACCACCATTGATGATAAAGAGGAATGAAAGAAAAGGAGAGCCTGAAATAAATGGTCTGCCAGTCTGAATATTTTAGTCAGATTTCTTTTCCTTGGTAAGTAGTATTCACACCCACAAAGAAATGTTTTTAGTATGTGTCAGTATTGACAGCGTTTCACTTAGGAAAAAAATGCTGTGATATAGAAAAGCCCAGTTTTAATATTTTTTAAAAACAATATTGAAAAGCTGTTTTGAAGTAAAAATTAATATAATCATACTGTCATGAAAAGGTGAAATTTCAAATGAAATGTTTTGTCTCCCCAAATCAAAACCAAATAATCCAGCTAATTTAATACAGGTTTTGGAATGGTTGTTGCTCTTCTACTTCAGAGCAAGTTAAACATTCAGCAAATTAGAATTCTGAATGGAAAATACATTCCCAATTCAATTATCCAGCTTACAATGCAAATCTGACAGCCACTTGTGTTTTTGCATACATTAGTATTGGTTTGTACATATTCCACATATATATCTGGAAATATTTTGATATTGCTAAAGCCAATTCACCTTCTGATAGACTATTTTAATCTTCCCTCCTGAATCATCTGTGAAAAGGAAATATTAAGTCATTATCTGAATTTTCTGATTAACTGTATTTCCCATGTATTAGGTACCACATACGGAATTTTGCTGTACTTTCCAAAGCAACTGTGTAGACTCAGGGTTTCTTTTTTTTTTTTTTCCCTATGTTAGGGGTTGAGCTTCCGAGCAGAACTCAAGGTCCCTAACGCTCCTTATATCCCTTATTGATACAGGGGAAAGGGAAACAAAACTCAAATCTCGGAATATATGGATGGGAAACTGAAACAAACTTTTAATAAAAATTCTAAAGTACTATCATATCACACAACTATATATTAAATGCAAAACAGGAAAAAATACAGTAAGAGTTAACACACTGCAAAGGGAGGAAAAGGGAAAAACTACAATTGTGGCCGATTGGCCACAGGGCAGGAGATGACGTCACGCCAGGATGGCAGCTCAGAAGATGGCGTCTATCCAAAATGGCGGCGGGCCAAGTGATTAAAAGTTTTTAACAGCTTAGAGAAGTATTTTAACGAGTTCGCAGGGAGACCTCTTTCCAGTGCCTGTAAAAAAAAAAACTTCAAGGACACTCCTGACCGAAGCGGCTTCAAATGCGGATAAGGAGAAGCCCTCGCGGCCGGAACGCGAAGGAGGGTGAGCTTCCCCCGCGTCCGAATCCAGCGGTAGATTCTCGCCGAGTGAAAAGTAGCTCCTCTCTTACCCGATAAGAGAGAGAGATGCTGACTGAGTCCCACAACAATTCACAGCAGAGCTGGGCGCCGATAGACAGAAACAGTTCTGAGTTAGGCCCCGGGTGGGGGGGCAGGCCGCAGGCTTTTGGCCTGGACGGTAGCCAGCCCTCTCGCTGTGGCTCTTTCTCCGAAGCTGTCCGGTGTCCAAAGAGGAGGAGACTCCTCCTGGCTGCCGGTTTTAAGGAGCGTCTGTTGGAAGAAATCTTTTGACCTGCACTCTTAGCCAATGTGATGCCGCGTTTATGGAACTTGTATGAAATAATCCTGATACTCTATTGGGCACATTTCCAAAACAAGGAAGTCTTGGCTCAAACTGTAACACCCTAGAAAAGGCAAATGAAGCTGATTTATAATAATAAAGGTTAAATATGCATATGGTGGGTTAGCCTTGTCTAACACCTGAACACCCATCCAGGTGCTTGCTGACTCCATCTTTTTAGTTAGAGTGGGGAGAAAATAGGAATAACAGGAGCGAGAAAGCTCATTGGTCGAGATAAAGACAGGGAGTTCTCTTACCAATTACTGTCAAAACAGACTCAACTTGGGGAAAATATACTTTGTTCCTGACAAAAATTAAAACATAATTACTAGTCCAGGTAATAGGAAACAAAAAGATAAACGTTAAAAAAATACCTTTCCTTACCCCTTTTTCAGACTTAGGTTCACTCCCCCCTGCTCCCCCCTGCTACAACTATCATGGGGCTGGGGTATTTTGGTCAGTGCACAGCAATTTCTCTCTGCTGTGCCATGGCTCAGCCATGTCCTACCAGCAGGTCTGCTGGGGCCAGCTGGACCAGCTGTGTCTGGCACTGGCAGTCCCTGGTCTCTTCTCACAGAAGCCACCCTGCAGCACCCCTGGTGCCTACACTTTGACACCTATGCACAATACAGTGCCTCATTTCAATCTGAGCTGTCATAGTCGTGCGATTCAGCTCATTTAAATTTCTCCATTTAGAAGTTTATCTAAAGAAGATATTTCTCTATGATGAGGATAACATCTTTAGAGGACAATCCACTCCATCTATCTAAAGTGTCTCAGAAGGATATGTCCCACCCTTTGGAACTTTCCATTCCTTGAGATGAAGAAACCACAGAGGTCACAACTTTTTTCAGTATTGGTTGAGAAGAGTCCCCTCCCTCATCACAGCTCACTGTCCAGGCTTTCCCTCTCACCAGGAGAGAACATTTGAAGAGTAGTTCTTGTCTCCAAATGTGGAAATTGTCTTTTTTTTTTTTTTTTTTCCATTTCTTATTTTTATCCATCAAAAGCTCAGACACATAGTGGAAATTTGTCATCTGATCTCCTGAGAGTTGATGGAGGAAAGTCAGGCACTTTGAAGGGCAATTCGACCCACCAATTCTAAACCCTTGTCTTTAGTTGGAAAGCATCACTCTCCTAAATCATGAACTCTTTCCCTTGTCTGTAGAGGGGATCTTGGTGACCGATATGACTAAACATCTTTTCTGCATATATCTCACCCTTAACTTTCAGTACCATATGCTGAAATTCGTGCACAGCTCTCTTCCTATATTAGTCTTTGTAGTTGTACCTGAATGCTGTAATTTACAGAAGAGTATGACAGGCAAAGAAGGAATGTATGTAATAGGTAAAAATTAGAAAAGACAGCTAAATAGCCCGTAGTCTGCAGGTTATAGACTCACAGCAAGCCATCCTGCCCTCCTGCATGTCCTTGCCATCAGGCAAGAAATATAGATGACAGTAGCCACTCTTCTTCAAACCTGAGGTTTTGTGCTGAATGCAAATCCTCAGCATAGAGAACCTGAATAATTTGCAAATTGTAGCTCTATGTTGCCTTAATCACTGGGTTTTTTATGTAACAGTTAAAAGTATTTACCAGCCTAGAATTTAAATATTCTAGAATTATCTTGAACTCAGTTGAATATGCTTGACTGATGCTGGAATGATACATAATCCCTAAATAAAATTACTGACACGTATCAGTGACAATAAGAACACCTGGAAGACCTTTGCAAGGGATACACTACTTAAAAAGACGTAAAATCTCTGGCTGAGGCTCTTTCTCCTCCCATATACATATTCTGCTGTCGTATTTAATAACCTAGAGTTTTGATGAGGGAGGGTGTTAAATACTCCAAAGCTTTCTTGTCAGTGAACGTTAAGGCCCTCTGTTCTGTAAGCCCAATACCTGATGACACAACTTTCACAGTTTCAGAGGAAGTGTTGTGTTGCCCCAATTTCAATTACAGTTGATAATGATAAATGGCATTGTACTTGTTTCCAAATGTTCCATTCTTTCTGAAGAGATAAATTCACAAAGCCTCTCTTCCCAACTGCTGCTCAGTTAGTTTTCACTCTTATCTGTGTTTCAAGGCAAGTTCACATGAACTGGATTTCAGGGTGTTTACTTACACTGTATCTTGAAAAATGGTTTTTAGTAAAGTTCCTGTTATTCCCATCAGGTTTAATACTATGTTTTGCAGCTCTGTCTCTTATAATTAGCTAGAGGTATAATTTTCACAACTCAAATTGTATTTCATTTCTCTACACCTAAATATTCGCACACCTGTAAGATACCAGCAGCATTTACTCTATTGTTCTATAAATACCTCTCCCACTATACATCTGAGACAATCAAACAGGTTTAAACGACAATAAGCTTTGCCCACCTAGCGGGCCCAACTAATAAAGTTTTCATGTTTCTTCTGTGCTGTTATGCTAATCAGACACAAACAAGAATATTGATCAGACTCTTTTAAAAAACAAAAAATGCAAACCACTTCAGCAAGTGCATAATTTCTAAAGGTTTGTGCAATTTATCTCCTGCAATTTATTCTCTACACTCTCCTGTGGTTGTCACTGCCAGCCCCAAGTGGTGAAATTAGTGCCCCTTCATAGGTTTTGGGGAAAAAAAAAAACAAACAACACCAAACAAAAAATGCAGGCCCTCCCTCCTATAAAAATATCCTCTATTCAGCAGCCAAAGAATGTGTCACTTCTCAAAATCTTGGCGTATGAATTTGTTTTTTCAGGTTATGTAAAATACTGTTCCCCACAGAGATTGCCCAGGGTGGTTCCTTTGCCTCAGTGCAGTGTGCCTGTTGGTGACCAGCAGGACTGCACAAACCACAGCTGCAAACACAGTGACTGATTTTGTCCCCATCTGATTCTGTGTCTACCAGTGACCCGCAGGACTGTACAAATGGAGAGTGGAAGCCCGGTGACTGCATTTTATTTTTCCTATTTTTTTTTTCCTGATGGTGTTCCTTCTTGATCCACTCCGTGGTTTCAGTGAGATGCACAATCTCTTTTTATTTCTTATTACACAGCATTTATGTAGGCTGATAAACAGCTGCTGGATATTTTCTATGCCAAAGAAGATGATAGCAGTGATGGGGAGAGTGGAATTCTTACAAAATAAATGAGACATTATGTAAATAAAACACTTTTAGAGACTCCAGGCTGCAAGGTGCTATCCAAGTAAGACAGTATCGCCCACAGCCTCATGTGCTGCTTAAAAAAATCAGGGTTAAGTGTCAGCTTAGATGTGCATTTCAATTAGGGTTAATAGTTACACAGTCTATGACTCATGCAAAAACATTTGTTTGGGGGCGAGGCAAGACACTCGTGAATTTTGCCTGTAAGAGACATGGGTTTGGGGAGCATTTTGCACATGAGCCTGATACTTGAACAAAAGGACTTACAAATTCTCACATGTTTGAATAAGTAGCTAAAACTATTTTTCAAAGAGTTCTTCCAAAATACAGTTAAAATAAGGTGGTAAAACTGTAGCTCTTAGAAGATGAGGCATAGGATCCAGTATTTTTCCTTTGGACCTGCATGGGTTCTTTCTTAAATCCTTCAGGTTTCTTGGGATTTTGTTTTGTTTTCACTGAATGGCTTTCTCATTCTCATGTAAGGATTTTACTTTGATGCATGTAAACCCTGAGATTACTATAGTTCCATAGCACGTGATCAGGGAGGCAGAACAGCCCAAGAATGGGGCACCAGGATGGGCAGCAGTGCTTGCCTCCCTTCGAAAAGAGTTTTGTAGTGTGGTAATTAAAGATGCCTTGTAAGGATTTAAAGACAAATCCTGGAAACCTAGGTCAAGTGGTTAAACATATTTAAATATGTGGGCCTTGGTACTGTTTGTTAGGTGCCAATGGCAAGCACTGTTTTAGACACTGAAAGTGTACAGAAATCCGGTGCTCTGAAGTACCAGTGAAAGGAGATACGGTCAGGAGGAGGTTCTGAGTGCTGGGTGTCAGTCAAAGGACAACTGCAAAAAAAGCCTTTATTTTCTCTCCTTTTCTGACTAATACAAACAGGTTGTCACGATGATGGAAGACTTAAATATACACCTAACATTTTATAAATGGATGTGCATGGCACCAATAGCCTCCAAAGGGGGGTGATATTTCTATCATCTTCAAAGGAATGTAAAGTAAAATAGCATTCATTTCTACACGGAGTGTAACTTTGAGGTATAGTAAAAATGAAAGTATGTGGGTAAGTGAAAGAGCACAGAAGTTGTACTAAGGAAGGAGAGTGTTGTTAAAGCAGTCATGAACTAGAAGCAAAAGCAAACCTGTGCTAATCTTGATCTCAGGGATGCTACTGGTCAAAAAGAGGCCAGGAGAAGTCCTCACTCAGTAGAAAAAGGCTGCAATAACTAATCAGCAGGGAAGGCTTTTGTTATTGATGTTGTTTTGGTGGAAATGTATTGGACAGAGACCTGAGAAGGCTCTCCATGGCGATTTGCCCTGCTGTCACAGACAACTGCAAGGCTTTGTTTCCAGGAGGGCACTCTCATTAAGAGCAGGCAATAGTGGGGCTGTTCCCCTGGATGAATATAAGCCAGCCAAGCCTTTTTGCTAAGAAAGTATTTGGATTTCTGCAAAATGTGCTTCTTTCCACCCAGCTGGAAAGTAGATTTGCAGAAAAGAACCTGAGGGTCATGGTAGACACCAGGTTAAACATGGGTCAACAATGTGCCCTTTCTGCAAAATGTCGTTAGTAGTGTCCTGGGTTTCATCAGGAGGAGTGCTGCCAACACGTTGAGGGAGGTGATTATTCCCCTCTTCTCAGTGTTGGTGAGGCCAAACCTGAGCACGGGGTCCGGTTCTGGGGTCTTCAGCACACAAGAGGCATAGAGCTACTGGAAAGAGACGAGCAAAGGACCACAAAGACAATTAAGGGACTAAAGCATCTCTCCTGTAAGGAAGGGCTGAGAGATCTGGGAGTATTCAGCCTGGAGAGAGAAAGATCCAGGGGATCTTATCAACATACAACAATAATGTAAAGAAGACAGAATCAAGCTCTTTTCAGAGGTGCCCAGTGACAGGACAAGAGGCAGTGGGCACAAACTGAAACACAGAAGGCTCCCTCTGAACATTGTGAAACACTTTTATTTTGAGGGTGACAGAGCACTGGCACAGCTTGTCCATATTGTGGAGTCTCCATCCTTGGAGGCATTCAAAAGCATTCTGGAGATGATCCTGGGCAACCAGCTCTAGGTGGCCCCTGCTTGAACAGGGAATGGACAAGATGACCTCCAGAGGTCCCTTCCAACTTCAACCATTCCGTGAATCTACAAAAATGTAAGGTAAAAAGAATTCAAAGCATTGATTATTATATTCATTATATAAAAGAGGAAAGCTGTTTTCCATCCAGCACTGGTAATTACATCTTGATTTTCACCTTCTGCACATAATTTCCACAGGATTTCAGCACAACATATCTGCCCCTCCCTTGATCTGCACACACCACCTTCTGTTGCAAAAACATAACACTTAAAAACCCCTGGAATGACAAACAACTGACAATTAAATAGCTTCATCCAAATCCCATCTATTTCATAACACCACGATTGCAATTCTGGGGAGAATTAAAAATACCCTTTTCCTTGACATTTTATTAAAATAAGAAAAAAAAAAAAATCTGACTGAAAAGCCTCCACAATTCTGTGCAAAGACAGAGGAAGCTAAGGAAGGCATGTGTGACTGTGTGAAGGAGTCGATCATTTTGGCAAGGAGCAGGTTTGAAATACAAAGGAGAAGTAGGGCTCCAGGTTGTATTATGGCAGAAGTTTTAGCATACCCATCTGGGCTCTAGTACACTGGCTCCTCGGTGCTGCTACCTCAGCTCAAGGTCTCAAAGAAAAAAGCCGTACATAATTTTCCAGGT
The DNA here is from genome assembly GCA_009769605.1 of Bucorvus abyssinicus. Classification (NCBI taxonomy): domain Eukaryota; kingdom Metazoa; phylum Chordata; class Aves; order Bucerotiformes; family Bucorvidae; genus Bucorvus; species Bucorvus abyssinicus. Next base: position 40,728,411 of record CM020025.1, read on the forward strand.
TGCTTATAGAAACAGAGACATCAAAAGAAACTTTTAATCTGTTCTGATGTCTGCTACTCCTGGGAGAAGAAAGCACTCCATTCAGAGTTAGAAAATACGGCTGGAACCAAGTGGATTCACTCTGCAGTTCTCCAGAACAATAACTATAACAAGCTGCAACCGTCTTTACAGACAGTGACCTTAATTTCCAGGGGAAGGAACAACAGTGTAGGAGATTCATGCATCGCTGTATTGATCTGCCTTGAAGATTTGAATTTTCCTTCTCATTGCTTCATTTACATTGCCCATGTCTGCTGGGGTCGCACATCCTGATTTAGGATCCTGCTGACTGTGACAATTTGTCGCAAATCATGATTTAGGATCCTGCCAGCCTACACCAATTTCTCACAGATGAGTGATTTAGATCACTTAAGGAATCACCATCAAAGGTATTATCAAAAATTGTTTTAACTGGATGTTGAAAAAGTGCAACTTTTAACGAAGTTTGGTGACAAGGTTCACTCTATTACTTACTACATGGAAAAAACAAACAAAGGAAAACCAAGTTAGAATTGAGCTAGAATTACTTACACAGACACTAGAGACACGAAAGGGTAAGGAAGACCCTCCCGTTGAGTCATGAAGTTCAGAATGGACCCCCTTTCTTTCTAAACTCCTTCTCAAAGAGTTTAGGGGCAGCTTGATCCAGACTTAGTCCCAGCCTTGGTGAACAGTTTGTCTAAAGGATTATATATGCAAAGTTTGTAATAATTGAGTAACTACATGTATTACTAATGTTTCATCAATATTAATTTAGTATGCTATCTGTCACTTACCAAAGATCTGCTGTGAGTAAGGGATCTCTCTGCCTTGGGTAAGGAGGGATCTCTCAGTCTCTGGTAAGGAATCTCAAACCTTGAGAGGTGTCCCCACTCAAGGGGGAAGTTGTGTGGCACACAGTCCAATTGCCTTTCAGGAAGAATTCAAACTGGCTCATCCAACAATCTAACATTGGTAAAAGGTCTCTCTGCCTCAAGGAACAACCTTGAGGTTGTTCCCCAGATCAAGGGGAGATCACCACCCTGCAACCATGCCACTGAGCAGGGAGACCTCAGAGAAGGCTGACTTAGGCTGTCGTATTTACGGGATAAAGTGGTTGGCTCTTGGCCAAATCACATACAATGGGAAAGGCATGCACGAGACTCCTTGTGCCCACAACTTTCTTTGGTCCTTGATACCTGAGTCTTGGAAAAGTCACACATTTTTCATGCGCATGATCGGTGTTCCAAGCTCACATACATCGATGCTCACTGTATCACTCTGCTCCTTCGTGGGCTTCCTAGATGATTTCTTGGCCTGGCTGTGGCTCAGGCCTTTTCCTCCTTTAGAGCCCATGCCAAACTAGTGCTAGTTTGGTTAAAGGGTCAGGTGCATCCCTCACAGCTGGTCCCTTCATTCATTAATGCACCACTATAGTCCTGCCCATCTTTAAGGAAAACTGACACTACAGATTTGATTTAATTTACTTAGTGAAGACAGAAAAAAAATCATAAATCCTTCGTAACAGGCTTCTTCTCACACTTTTAATACTCTTCTAACACTGCAAGTAATTACTGCATGCACCAGCTGAGGGATTTTTTTTTTAATTACTGGATCTTAGTAAGAAACTTGCAATTCAAATAGATTTGTGAGCATTTAGAAATGTACTCAAATCACATACACAAATTTAACTACCTCTCCCTTGGCATTGCAGCTTGGGTTTGAAAACTGGCAACAACAATGCGCTTTGAACGCTTCAGCAGTGCTTGATTGCCTCCTTCCTTTCACTAAGAGAACTAAACCTAAAGTTTTTAATAACATTAGCTTCATCTAGACATCACATTTTTTTGCATTGCATTGTATCTACCTAAAACTACTTAAAATTAACCAACCAAAGACTTTCGGCAGTAGAATTTTAATGAGCAATAGTAATTCCTTCCATGTCAAGTATTATTAAACTTATGGGTTATTTTATTTGATTTTAAAAGCTTGATTAAGTTGCAAGGTCATTTAACAACATCTCAAATCAAAGCACTTTATTTCAGTTAGAATTAATTACATTCAAGACAACATATCTAATATTGTATAGGGAAAAAACCCAGATACAGCAATTAAATGACATTTTTTCAGTAAATCAAAATAATTCCATTCCATTCTCTGTCAAAAGGAAAGGTTTTCCCCATTTACTCTGGTTTCATCTGGTATAACTAAAGAAACTAAGCGAGTTCCTATCTTGCTCTTACTACCTGAAGCTGTACTGAATAATTCGGCAATTCTCTGCTAATGGGACTTTTTTTTCTGGCAGTAGGCAGCTGAAATAAGTAGCCTCCCAGAAGATAGCTGGCCCTGGGAATTGGTGGGAAGGTTTGATAACAACCTATTCTAACTATCCAGTTAATTAAGAGAATGAAGAAAAATCACTGTAGGTTATCGAAGTCCACAGATTTTGATGCAGAGAATAGTCATGGATTAAATAAAATAAATACTTATATTTCATTTAAAATTCTTTCTGACTTGAGCATTGCCATTCTACCCGACATAAAAAATCCACTGTCCATAAACTCTTCCACTGGGGTCACATTTTAATTACAGCAATGTATTTGATATCCATAGAGGAAACCATATAGTCATGTCCTGTTAGCTCACATGCAACATTAAATTCCACAGAAGAACCAATTCAATACAGGAATAGGGCACGATGACAAAATACCAAAGGTCTGACACATCTCATCATGCACACAGCAATGTGGTCCTTATGCTGTACCGCAGCAAGAGATTCATTAATTTAATGTACAGAAATGTTACATCTCCTACAGATCATCTTTATTATCCTTCAGTTTCTACAAATGGTGTCCTACAGAGATCACAGAATCAACCACTCCCATATCACTATTATCAATAATAATTGAATAATTTTGGTTCTTATTATTGATATGATATTGATAAAGAATTCTACACACTTTTCAGGTCATTTCAATTTCCTTTTACAGAGGAACAAAAATCTCACAAGAGCTGACAATTGTTAAAATCAGTAAAATAAAAGGGCATTTTCTCAATATATTCCCTTCAATTTTGCTGCTAAAATAAAAATTTGAAAGTGAGAGCTCCTGAGCCACCAGGCATAAGGAAGTCACTTTTTTGGTAGTATTCAGAACCTTTATTTTCAGACTCTTATATATGAACACTAGATTTCTGTAGAAAACCATATTTTCCTGACACTGTCTTGCTTTTTTGCCCATCCAGAATTTTTTTCTCTTAATTATCTCAGTCTTTTTTATTTCATCCATTTTGAAGTAACTGTCCTTTCATCTTCAAGACCACTGTCCTCCATGTGTGTCTCTGGGAAAACCCATCTACTTTCATCAAACCCCACAGGAACTTTACCACAGATCCATATCATTTTGAGCTTTCCTTTTTTGTTTTCTCCCTTTTTTGTTTTGCATTATTTCCTTTTTTCTCCCCATGGCTTGTTTACTCTGTAGGTTAGCTTTCCCAACAGCTTATCATTGTTTAGCAAATACTATAATAGTGCACTTTATTTTTGACATTACTGATTCTCTAGGTTTCGATCCTCTCCTCCCCCCCCCATCCCCCCCCCCCCCCCGCAGTTGTGGGTAATTGTGAATCCGTAAGGGATATTTGTGTTGACCTCTCTCTAATCCACTTTCTGATATGAAGGCTATGCCACCCTTGTACAGCCTAGGGTTCACTCTTCAGAAAGAGATCAGAAAATATAGTTTTCGAGAGAGAAAAAAAAAAAGTGGGTAATCTGATTAAGTTGCTCCTTCCTCAGTTAGACTCATCTGGGATCCAAAATAAGAATTTGCATTTAGAAGCCATCCAGTCTGCAGCTTTATTTTAATCAAATAAAGGCTGTTTCTGTCATTTGTTTCAACACTAGAAAGTGTTCTACTCCTCAAAAAAGTGAAGGAGTATTAATTCCGCAAGGGCAGCCTGCAGTCAGTTTCCATCCATTGTTTAACACAAGTTCTGTCACTCACTGGGGAATGCACATTTCCAGCTTGTCATACAAATGAGCCGGGGGTGAAAAGAAAATAGTGGGAAAAAGGTAGTGCCGTACAGGAAATGATGATGCATGACCTGAAGAGATCAAAAAATACAGACTAAAAATGAAAAATCCTTTCAAAGTAGATGCGATTAACTGAACTTGATTGCAGCATGTGAACACCAGACATCAACTGTATGTTAATAATATCGGCTTTCAGTCACCACCAGGAAGGGCATTTTAGCTTATTATTTTCATCAAATGGATGAATGGTGCAAATTAATCCTTTACATTTTGGTTTATGATATTAATATATGTATTAAAATAACGTCTGGGTTAGTCTATTACATGCCACCTATTCTTCTGCTTGAATACTGATAAACCTGGAGCGCTATATGAATTCAAGGTACATCAGAATGAGGAAAAAACCCCTCATTTATTCTCAGTTTCACCAGTCCTTATGTCACTCAGAAAGACGTATTTAAATAATTTGGGTTAGCTCTGCATTTAAAAACTGTGTGCCTAAAGTCTGGTTTTATACACCGCTCCCAAGACCTACCCTATTAAGATGTCTTCACACAACCCAATGAAAATCTTCTCTCATGTGGTGGTACTGCCAGTAAAGAAGTGGTTTTTTAGGAAAAAAAGTAACTTAAATATCATGGATCGATAGTTAATGGAAACGCATGCTAGAGTTATAAACAGATTCAATGGTGTCTTTTGGAGTTCTTCCTCTACAAAACACTGCTATGGTTTTCTCTCATCTTGTTTCTGACAGATGAGGTGTATCAGAAATGTCTTGTGTTGTTAGAAATCATTTTGATGATGGCAGTGAAGACTGCTGACTTGTTGGAGGGGACTCTGGTTGGACACTTTGGTTCCAGAAGAGAGAAAGAAGATGGAAGCTGTACCCTAGGGTTACGACACTCACGCACTTCGAACTGATACACAATGTGAGACAAACTGCTCAAATCACTTCTAGAGAAAGCAGGACTTACCTAGAAATGTTATTCCACAATCCCAAGATTTTAAACCTCCTTGAAGAAAAGAGAAATTTCACCAAAGCATTTCAGAAGAATCTTCAACAAAAGACCAGGCAACCAACAGTTAAATATTTGCAGATCACCCTGGAACTTAATGAACTTCAGGAAAAATACATATATCCCTGCTAAGTTTTACTGAGTGGCATATAAAAGGTGTGAGAAAATGCTATAATTCAGGAATCCAAACTTAAAATACTGTCTTGTAAGGAAACGTACTTCATCTCACAATATAAAAAACTCCAACATGTCAACAATTACTGTTATTAACCTAAATGTGTAGGTAAATATACAGACCCTCCCTCTTTGTTGCAGCATAATACTACATGTTAATATTTTGGGTGTTGTCTAGTAACTCCTGCTTCTGAAATCATGTAAATAACCACAATTTTCATTTTATCATCTATCCTTCCTAGTTGCAAAGGAAACCTTGAAAATCCACGAGTCCTTAAATACCTAAGAAACAATTAGAAATTAATGCATTTATTATTTTTAAGTCCTCATTTTTAAGACATCCATAAAATGTTTGGGATTCTAACCAATGAATTCTGAATATCTGGCTGAGTTAACCCCAGGGCTTAGACATACCTTCACATAGCAATAAACAACAACGATTTAAGATGTTTTCACTTCTCTCTGCCATATGTTTTATTCCAGCAGGACAGTAGGCAGTAGAAAAGATATACAATCACTCCTTTACCAAAGTCAAAGACCTCAGAGGACAGCTCAGGCCACCAGACTGCACAGAAATGATTGACAAGATCTAGCATGGCCACAGACTGTGCTGCAGGCACAATAAGCACCATCAGAGGGACAGATACAAGAAGCCACAGGGTGCAAGTGTCAGAAAGTACCTCTTCCCTTTGCTGTGTTTATGTGGTCATAAGCTCAAAGGGAAGCATGAAATCATGCACAGAAATAAATGCAGGGTACCAGAATTTGCATAAGGTTTGTTTATCCTGGTGCTGACCTGCTCATCATTAGCTTGCTTAAAGGTGTAGAAAACGCTATTAAGAAGATGGCTCATTTCTGAGAATAATGTGGTTATATACGGTCCTCCAGCTAATAAGATTCCTGTTTAATGCTATGTACTGTACCGTCACAATTACATGGTGGTAAAAAAGTCTGCATCTCTGAATGCTGATAAAGGAAGCAGTGGAAATTTTGACATCTGAACTTGTGCTAAGCAATCTCAGTGCTCCAAGCTGCACTTCAGTGTTGCACCAAAAAGCTGCATCTTCAAACAATCATTGACTGCATGATTCAAAAAAGTTTATTAGAAAACATTTAATACCTCCTTAGGTATTTATATTGTCATTTTCAGTCAGCTTGGTAAGACTGATTACCCAGTGCAGCAGGACAAGAGATATTTTTCTCCAATAAGCTCTCTGTAAGAGCTGAAAATAAGACACCAAAAGGTGTGAAGAGCTCATCAATACAGATAGATTGACATCCATGATAGGATCAAACAGTTGCATATAGCGGGCATGAGAATCTTTTTGCCAATATCTGCATGTCTTCAGCATCATTGCCATATGCAGTTGGTGGCTGACTCTGTTTTGAAGTGTTTCCCATGAATGTAATTAACTGTTATGATGGTTGATAAGGTTGGACACCTAACTGTCACCATCTGAACAGCAGGCATCTGGTCTAAGGTATGCATTTCTGCTCTCTAAATTCATTAAAATGACATCTGAAAGCAGGTCATCCCATTTAGCTTAGATTCTTGTCTTAGGGATGGCCCACAGGAGGTGAATTTCTCTCTCTGCTGCCTCTAAGTCTTGATAAGCAGGCTAGACATTACACTTCCTTTCTCATTCTTCTAGTATTATTCATTATTATAGATTGATTTACTTGCTTGATTTTGAATATTCTACCTTGGTAACTTGCTTCGGGGTGGTTTTGGGGTTTTTTGTTGGTTTTGGTTTTTTGGGGTTTTTTTTGAAAGGAACATATTTATGGTGGCCTTTACTTTGGAAAGTCAAGGTTAAATTTTGATGAAATTTAATATAATTATGTCCTTCAATAATCAGACACATTTCTCTAATAGAGAGCAATGAAATGTAACTTAAGAGGCAGATGAAAATACAGAGACTGAAAAATAGCTGTAATTAGTTAAACTTCATTGCTGTATGAACACTATAATTATCTATGTATTATTGTTGTTATTACTATTAGTTTAGATAAAGGCTAAGTAAAACTTATTAAGGCAATGAGGAAATAGGTGAAAGGAATCCTTGACTATAACAATCACCTTTACAGTGAGATGAAAAGTAGTACAAAAATTAGGATTAGAAAGTTAAAAATAAGAACTGCACACTCTCTCATATTCTGTCATACTGAAGAACAGTTCCGCAGCACTGTCATGTTTCAAGAACCATAGCTCATCCTTGAGAAATCTGCCCAAGTCTGACATAAGTTTAAAATGCAGAGGCATCATTTCACAGCGTGATTTGAAATTTGGTAAACTGCAGAAGCAATCTGTCATATTCCTCCTTGTAACAGACATTTTTGCTGGGATTTCGTAAACATGATGAATGCTGAAGAGTAATGAAGGGGAAGACTTACTTTGTAGCCACTCCAATTTACACTTAGTACATTCTCAAAACTAGTGTATTTTCAGTAGGTTACAAGCATAAGCTATACAAGAAACACACCCAACTCCCTCCTCACCTTCTCTTTAGTGCTAGCGAACTTGGGACTTCCTCTCCCAGATAAATTGCTGCAACATATGTAAGCAAAAAGGTCAACAGCTGGATAACAGACTAGCATTAATGTATACCATGCAAAAGGGACTGTGCCAAAGTGAGTGCAAGTACAGAAATACAAGTGAAGATCTTTGTCCATGCCCTCACTACACTAAGAAGGAGGGAGCCCTGCAGACCCCAAGCAGAGAACAGCCCTCTGGCCAGGACAGTTTGCCAGCGCAGTGATCATCACAGTGATTATGGCTCTGCTTGACCATATCTTCTGGGTGCTCCATCCTACAAGCCTTAGACCAGACAGGTTGTTGCTTGGCTTCTCTTCATTCTGAAACAGCTCCCAGTTGTGGATAATGGTACCTAGTTAAAAACTGGGCACACAGTTGGAGTTTGGTGCAAGAGAACCAATACTCCCAATTGTAATTTCACTGGACAGATAAGCTTGATGGGAAAATAACCTCCTGAAACACTAATATATCAATTACATCTCCATGTTCTTTAAATAAGGTAACCAAAAGGTATAGGAATCAGCTATGACTATTCATATGGTTTGTGACCTCTCCAACAGTGCTCTTTATGATGCGCGTTTGGAAAACAATAGTTGCTGTCAGCTATGAAATAAAACTTGCTGAGTTTTGCAGAAGTTAAAAGACATGCATTTTACTAATTCTGGTTTTGCCTTTTTCGATTTATAGTTATGATTCCGTCTTGAAAGATATAAGCTTTGAAAAGTTCAGCTAATTCGTTTTCAGCCAGATATCATAATTTTTCTTTTGAAACCCGCTGGCTTGTTGTGACTTGCCAATGAAATAATGTGTGATACTCCTTCTTCATAACATAAAAATTTAACATGGACTGTTTATCATTACAGTCTGTCTCCTGCCTAATGGCACCCAGATGAGTGAGGGTTCCCCATCTAGATGTGGAAAAAAACCCCTTTTTTCTGAGACTTTGCTTCTTTAAGTGGTCCCAATAGTCTTGCTGTGAAATTAGAAACTATAGATCTAGTAAAAATCTCAATTTTAAGTCCAACTTCTTCCACTTGCAAAGAAATTCAAACAGTAGTTTATGGTTTCCTAAATCAAATGGCTACAGAATTTATGCTATTATCTAAGGTGTCTCCATGCTGACATCTGGAAGATAGTGAAGTTGAGGATTTCTGGCAGTGCTCTCACAAGGTAGTAGTTCACCAGTTCTTTGCAGGTTTTTTGTAAGTTATTTGACGCAGCACTAATTGGTATTTGCTCTTTTTTCCCCCCTGAATTTTACAAAAGAATTTTCCTCGTGACACCTTATAGAAATTTACAAAGGAGACCAGGATAAAAGTCTCTATATTTTCAGATTTAGAAAATTAAGGTGTAAGTTACCTGTGCTGTGTACATCCCAAGGCTGACCTGGGCTTCCTCTGCATTCAAGATCTGGTTAGCCAAGCCTGAAAAACAGGGTTATCAGTGTTACAATTTTCCACCTTTTGGCTGGAAATCCACCTCTCACCTGAGGCACTGTATCTGTCCACACTCTGCCCATAGTCCACTGCCATGCCTGATAAAACAGCTTAACTAGCTGGCACTGAGGATGGCTGGGGCTGGGAGAGTCATAACTTCCGTCTGAGGGGGCAGAAGCTTGATTAAAAGCATTAAGTCCATGACTTGGAGCTTCTTGGTCTTCCTGTGTCCCAGAGTACCATCTGTTCCACACAGTCTGCACCCATCTCTGCCCTGGCATGGATAGCACCTCCAGGTCCCCAGCATTTTTTTTCTATTAATGATGCAAGTTCTAGTGCATATTTTAGGTTGTAGTCAGCCTCTTGGGTAAGGACAAAGCCCTTCCCCTTCCTAACCAGGCTTTTCTGGCAAGGACACATAAATTCAGGTGTTTACATATAAGCTGGGTGCCTTAGCTCCCAATATCATCATCATCATGGCTTGGCTCCGGACGAAGATTTGGGAAGGGCTTTGCCCACGCTTATTGCAAGCACGTTGATGGCTGAAAAGGCCAATGCGGGATAGGCAAGACCAGTTGCAAAGAGCACACCGGAGGGTCTCCTTGGGTGGTATAGTCAAGGCACGGTTCTTTCTGCGCTGTCTTTTCTCCTCGAGACTGATTCTACGCGTGCTCTCAAAGGAGACAGCAGCGTTATGTATGATGTGTCTCCAACTCTCCCGATTGGAGGCCAGGGTGGACCACTGATGGTGGTCAATATGGCCTAGGCTGAGGTGTTGTTTCAGGGAGTCCTTATATCTCCTCTTTGGAGCTCTTCTCTTGCGGCAGCCGGTGGCAAGTTCACCATAGAACACGATCTTAGGGAGGCGGTGATCCGCCATCCTGGAGACATGCCCTGCCCAACGCAGCTGCGTTTTCAGCAACATGGCCTCAATACTGGTGACCCCTTCAAGCCTGCGCGGTGGATTTTTTAGGTGAGGCGCAGCGTGCGCGAGACTGGCCCCACCCTTTACACCTGAGGTTCATCTGCCAGGGCCTAGCGAGCTTGGACGGTGACAGCGAAGTCCTCAGGTCGTAGGTTTGGTTAGAGTATCCTTCTCTTAGATGGATGGCCTTACAGGGCTAAACGAGCTCCATCTGCCCAGGTTTGGAGTTAGAGTTGTCCTTCTCCTAGGATGGTTGCCCGAAGGCTAGTGAGCCCATCCTGCCCATGGACACACTTTGTCTGACCCTTCAGTTGAGACCTGTCAGGCTTGGGAGACCCTACCGGAGGCATATGCCACCACCAGCATAGCTCTCAACTTCGCAAGGGCACGCAAGCTCTTTCCCCACGGCAAGGGGGTGCCCATGAAAGAGAGCTCCCAATATAGCCAGTTAAGAAAAGACAGCCAGTGGAGTCTAGGCTGCAGGACACCTTTTCAGATGGATTTAACTGCTTCAATGTAGACTTCTAGTGCCATCTGAGATGCTCTTGGTTATTTGCCTTGTCTCCAGCAGCCACTACAGGAGACCTGAGGTCCTCTGTGGATGCTGTAACCTATTTGACAGTCCCATGGAGATGTCTACGGTCCTCAAAGGCATTGTAAATGACATCTGAATCATGCACTTGGTTTTCTTTGGAAAGATCTGAATCATTCTCTAGGCCCCACTAACTGCTGACTAGCTCTCAATCAATTAGCATGGGGGTCCCAGCACCCTAGTCATATGCAAATGCCATGTGGAACCCAACTCTCTTCTGCCTTGTCTAATTCTTATTGCTCTGTTATCTTTACTGAGTCATGTACTTGGACTTCGTTTAATATATTCTTCTGCTCTGCCAGTTAAGAGTCAAATATGTCTGCTTTGAAAGGAATTTCAAGCTCCTTGCAAATATTTCTTAAAGGTTAATAGGACCTGTTAGAAGCTATTAGAAGCTGTGCCAAGAGCTTGCTAGGACTTCACTTACAAAATCTCCACGTTTTCATCTCGAATAAAGGCTCTTTCCTGGTCTCTTGGTTCCAGAGGTCTACATCTTCTACTGAGCTATAAAAGTTTGCTTTCCAAGACTAATGCTTTTAACTCTCATCTTTTTCAAACAGAAAGATAAAAAGCTTTGTAGTGTCTGTAGGAGACTGGTTTTTTTTCTGTTTTACATTCAGTAAGTTTATGTGGCTCCTTTGCATGCCCTTGTTCCTGGGTCAGGATGTTATTACCTACACCAGTGCCTACGTCTTTGTTTGAAACACTGAAGGAAATGCAGCATGGGTCCCATATCACCATTTTTGCCCATCCTGACATGAAGGATTAACTCCATGGCAGAGTACTGTACTGGAAATGGCCTTAAGTAGCATCAGGGGAAATTTAGGTGGGATATCAGGAAAAATTTCTTTACACAGAGGGTCATTAAGCATTGGAACAGGTTGCCCAGAGAGGTGATGGAGTCCCCTTCCCTGGAGGTGTTTAAGAGACGTGTGGATGTGGTGCTGAGGGACACGGTTTAGGGACCCTGGCAGTGCAGTTGGACTCGACGATCTTAAAGGTCTCTTCCAACCACGTGGTTCTGTGTTTCTGCGATTCTGTGAACACAGGAACTGGGACGGTTTCATTGTAGTTGGACAATCCAGAATGAGACAGAGCCAAGAGGTATTGACGTTGACGGTCTCTCCCACCTTTAGGTTGAATGTCAGGTTTCTCCTGACAAACTCTGCGAAGGTTCAGCAAGTTTTTTGGTTTGGTTTTCAGCTAAGTCATTTACTTCCCTTTACTTGGAAGCAAAGTTTTCTTCCCTGACTGTCCTTATTGTCTGTTGGCAGGAGAAGACCTGGAAATAGATGACCCTGAAAGCAGGGTGTGAAATTGGCATAGGTGTTATGTCCCAGGCCCCCTAAGAATTTATGCACCTCAGCATATCCAATAATCCAGGACACATGCTTAGTTCTTGATCTCTGATTCTCAGTCCTGAGATTACATCAGGATCACAGCTTTCGTTTAAAAAAAAAAAAAGAAAAAAAAGAAGCAAACACACAAAAAGTGTTTTATTCATCAGCAGTTCAAGGGAAAGAGTTTGGACACATAATTGCCATGTAATTAATGCAGGAATCCAAAGGCAGGTAAAACCTCCAGCTAGAGAGAGCACCAAAAGTAGAGGAAGCATCATCCTGTCACTCCTCCTGCATCCAGTTCTTGCATATGGGTAGCATTTTTGAAAACAAAAATTGACCCTTATAATTCAGAAAGCATCCTCTCTGCTCAACCTTTTCAGCTCCAAAGTGAAAGCCCCAGAGTGGAGATAGCCAGCAACACTAAGGGAGGGCTGAAGTGTCCAAGAAAGAGAAGGCAAGATTCTTATTGTAGCAGCAGCAACAGCTGAGGGAGGGAAACCCATACTTGAATGAGGAAGACCTGTTGAAGCTGGTAATGCTCCCCATGCTCGACACCTCAAAGGACTCTCTGAGTGATGAGGGAGCTGCCCTTCCCTTGGCTTTTGCTTCTCTCTGCTCTAAATTTAGGGAAGCAGAAAGGCATTGAACAGTGGACAGGCATCCTGGTCATTTCTAAGCGCCCTAGTCCACCAACGTGGCCGAGGCAGAAAGCACAAAAAGGATGTCCTGCCAGCATGGAGTAGCCACACTTGACAGAAGCGATGTACAAGGTCAAACACAATCCTTGGAGGCCCCCAGACACTCTCTCAACAGAAAAGTCTGTGTGTGGAAAGAAAACAACTGGAGTTTGGTTTCAGTACTCAAAGGCACTGCAAAGCTGCTCTTGTCTCTCTGTAGGAAGAGAGTTCCTCTGCTACACCTTTCACAGGGGGAAATGGGCACCTTTGTCTGTGGAAGGGGCAACTCTGCTACCCAGAGTCCTAGGGCCACTTGACTTGCTCCTCAACTGAATTATAAGGTCTGGGGAGGAGCAAAGAGATTTTGTACTCAGAAGGAGATTTTAAAGTTAGCTAAGAAGCTAGCAGCTCTTGCCCTCCAGCACAATCAAACCTCCCCTTTACCTCTTGAGTACCAGATGTCCCCTGCTACCAATTCTGCTATTTCCAGGGGACAGACAGAGCACATTAAAACCACATCTGCCACTCTGTAACAGGAAAGGGGTTGTATGGAGGGTTTTGGACAGAGGGAGATCTGAAGAGTCAGAGGGAATCAGGGCATGTCTTGTTAAGACTACATCACTGGTCTACCTCTGCGTGCCTTCTCATGGAGGAGGGAGGGATTTTGAGAATACCTTTGAATATGACTTGCAACCCATCATCCTTCAGCTTATAAATGATTTGTAAGATGAGTGGGATGGGTTTCTGGGAACAATGTGACTTCAGTTAGAGGTCTTTAATTCCATCATCAACAGATTTTCCTTTGAAATTCTTGTGCTTTTTGGACCTGCAACCTGCAGAGATTGGTAAAATCTGACTCAGTGGCCAGAAGTGGTAACGCAGAGTTTAACACTAGGTTGAGTTTCCTGTTATATAACCTGTGTGAGCCTTGTCATTGTTCATAATTATCGCTCAGCACAACCTAGAAGAGAAATGACAGTAATCTACATTTCCTCTAAAACTATTATTGTTCTGCTATGACACTAAAATTCAGCTGCCCTCAAGAAATGTTGCAATAGGAACCTCCATATATAATGCATGTGTTCAATTTATTATTAATGCACTTCAATCTGAATCGCAAATTCAACATGATGTCTGATTCTCTTCATACTCATTCTATTCTGTGTAAGCTCTTATAACATGTTCATCACCATAGCATCTGAGCAGCAGACCCATAGTGCATTAAGCAACAAGACTTAAAAATCAGTCGCACACTGTTTAGCTTCTCAGCTTTGCCCCAGATGTAGAAGTCTGGACCACGTGGAACATTCAGTTTTGATAGGGTTTTTGTTTAGTTTAGTCTGATGCAGGTTTTCTTTTAACATATTTTTATTCTAGCCAGGCTAAGCAACAGTTATTACCATCAGAGTTTGTGATGGCCAGGGCAGCGACAGTCCCCAGTTCCTGCACAATTATTTTCACAGTCTCAGCTAAGCCATCAAGAACAGTCCATAGCCATGACAGACAATCCTTACCTCTGTGATAGAGAAAGCCCCAGTCATCACTTGGCAGTTATCAGCTTTGGTCTTGATCCCAGCATGTCAGGATGTTTTGTAGATATTCTGGGCCCAGGTTCAAAATAAAGATTAAAGTCTAGCAATTATCTACAAGTCCTATGACATAATCTCATCCGGGAGCTGAGCCGTGGCAGTGGTACCCTGTGCCTGGCTACAGTTCAACACTGATGGAGCAGTGAGTCAACCGTGTGCTGCTCCCATGGTAGCATTTAGCCTTATGTTACCCAACAGCCATGAAATACTGGAGGAAATCCACAGGTAAGGGGTCCTGACGTGATGAAACAGTGTCCCAAATCTGATCACTCCATATATAATCCCAGTAGAGTTGCAGGACATCATTAGTTCCTTTCTTGCATCCCATTTCAGACAGCAGAGCACCATCCCACAGGACACAGCAGCTGCCAGGCTGCATCAGGCTAATACCAGTCCTCAAGTGACTTTCATCTGATGAGCCAGCATCAGACAGTTTTGGCTGGAAAGTTAAGCTTTCTCACCAGGCAAAACTGTTTCTAAAACTCCTTGGGTCCTTTCCCAGCACTACCCATGGAGAAGAGTTTTAATAACCCCGTCACCACCTGGTGAGGATAATGACTGTGCGACTGGGCATGCAAAGCCAGAGGGGCAGTTAAGCTGAGATCCACGTGCTGATCACTGGGATTTCAACAAGCCTCTTTGGGAAGCTGAGAAACAGAGGAAAACAAAGCCAGAAGCAACTAAGACGCCTCACGCTGTCATTTCCCTTTGCAGAAATCTAAGTAGCTACAGGGAAGTGTAGATTTCAGCAGTGGTTATCTCTTTCCAGGAGCATAGAGTATTTTGCTGTTGATGTAAATATTCCATTTATGACTGTCATCTTGTTATCCAGCCCCTGTATGTTGTTCAAAAGGCATCCCACAAGTCAAGTTATGATTTGCTACAAAAGCACAAACACTATGTGCTGCACAGCAGCTGGAAGAAGTTCATAAGTACATCAAAGCATCCCTTTTGAAGTTCTTTGAGAATATGAATGGCAAGCTAGTAATGCAATGATAGCTACTAAACAACTTCGCATCCGACCACGGCAAATGTGAGATTGCTTTATTTGAAAGGAACAATCTAGCCAAATTATCTTTCAAACCTTTGAAAAGAAAAAAAAATCTTTCGTGTGAGTAAGCATTTCAGAAGAATGCGGCTGAGCCAAATAATCATCATTCTGACATTCATAAAACTCACTTTAATAAAGACCTCAGTGCGTATTACAATATTAATGCAGTTATAAGAACCGGGTAATAGGTTGAGCTTAACATCAACTAGCACATCAGGAGCAAACCTGGGAAACAATTCAAGTCCTCTGATTTGCAGGCTTCGTGTGCATCAAGCCACATCTCCCCTTCTACAGACCTGTGTTTCCATCTCTGCTGCATATCCCCAGGTGTCACAGTGTGCTGCAAGCACCCAGAAACCAAGGAGAGGAAAGAACAGCATTTTTCACCCTAAGAGTCTGATCCTGCAAACAAGACGCATCTAGTGCTCTCTGGAGGATGTATCTGCCTGTGGGACAGACACCTCCCAGGACTACATCCTTGTTTGTGTAACCTGAGCTAAGATCTCACCTGAGGCAAGGCATCACAAACAGATAGGATGTAAACTGACAAGGGAGGAAAGATAGAGAAAAGGCTATCAGTAAGATGATAATATATACCGCAGTGGATTGAGAAAGGGTATGCAGGAAAGCAGATTTTGGCCAACAGATATTTGATAAATTCTGGAAAAAGAGTAAATGTTCAGAGGCTGTATTCCACAAACAAGGTTTAATTCAGAGAGGCACCTGTACAAGGTGGAGAAGGCCCAGCAGCAGCTCTTAGCTGCTGTAAAAATGAAGTTTACAAGGAAAGAGACGGATCAGTGATCACAGCAGCAAGCCTGAGGTCCTATGAATTTCTCTTAGCCTGTCTGTAAGTTACACGCTTTCTATGTCTGTGAATCCCTTGTGCCAGCAGCCAGCCATTCCCAAAAATAGGCCAGCCTGCTGATCACTTCTTTACTCTGAGATGGATTTCTGTTCATGAAAGCCAGCTGTCACTCAGGTGTTCCTATTAAATTTGTAGTTCAGAGTGGCCTGGGTGTTTTAAAAATTTACTGATGCTCCTTTTGGATGAAATAGCCCTATGATATTCTAAGGAATTATATTGTAGTTTATAAATGTTTGATTATTGTGGCTGCTAAAATATTGCCTTATCAGCTTTTCTCCGTGATACACCCATATAAAGGGATTAACATCAAAGTATGCGGAGGTTGCAAGGCGCTGCTTTAGAGAGCATAATGTGGGGGCAAAGAACCTCAAGGAATGCTGAGGGGTTGGGAGCTCAAGGACATGACTGACCCACTTCCACGTGCTCAGAGACATCATGTTGTCCTCAAGATTTGACTTCAGTACCTCTATCCCCAAATCTGAGCACAGGAAGCCATTGTGAAATTGGGGAAGGGCTACAGCCTCCTGGCTGCTGATCCACCCAAGACAGGGAAAGCAGCCGGCATGCCCAAAGGAGCTGCACAGACAGCTGTGAGGATTTACTACTGGTGCTGGAAAATTAGACTCCTTTGGGGCCAGACACTACTAAGCAGTGTCTTGGTGGCTCTGCGTGTTGGACATGTTAACAGTGGAGAGGGTGAATCAGGTGAGTACTTGAGTCCTTTCATACACTGAGATAAAGATGTGACCAGAAAGGGGTATGGAGCAATGGCAGAACAGTGGGTTTTATAATCCATGGGTAAAGGTATGATATTTCCCAAGGAAAAAAGTCTTGTTGGACAAAACAGTACATATAATTACGTTAATGAATAACCCAAAGATGTGCAGTCTCCAGAGCCATTAAACATTTAATGCTGCTATTTCCAGGTTAATTTATGCTTGGCTTTTTCTTTTTTTTTCCGATGTCTGATTATTAGTAAGCATCAGCGACAGTTGCCCTTGAAAGAGAGATTCAGTTTGAAGCTGCCAGAATTTTCCTGAACTGATTAAACATTTCCAGCAGATTTTTGTGAATGATCAGAAGGAGCTGAGTCACCTTATTGAAGAATTAGAAAAGGAAGCAATCTTTAAGCAGTATGTCACAGAAACACAAGATCTTTATCTGCTCAAAGGGCATTTTTGTGTAGTCTAGATTTTGATCATAATGGTGATTCACAAAGACACTTAAAAATGTGTTTTAAGTGCATCTAAAATCAATGGGTCTTGCATAAGTGTACGCGTTCCAGTGTATCTAACTACTCTACTCGAAAGGGATCACTTCTCAGAATAAAGATTTTAGATATTAGCCTTGACATTCATCTGGGTGGTCTGCAATCATGACCAAGCACTTCTGGCAGAAACTTGCACTGTGTAAAGGACTTCCACATTCAATCTCAGAAACAGTTTGCCTCAAGTCAGAGCTAGTTAAATGATGTACATGCCAAAAATTCAAGGTAAAGGATGAAGCAGACAACTTACAGATGCCTTGGCTGTGAGTAACTGATGAACAACGTAGGGTGCTGTGGACAAAGACAAAATCCTTAGGGAAAAAATGTAGAGGTTAAAATTGTCCTAAAAGATTATACTCTCTGGTACCTTCATTAGAGTTGTCATTGCCCACATGAGGTAGGATGACAAAGACACTAAATAGAACACTGAGTCTTTTGGGGCTGATCTTCTTGCCTGGATGACCAGCATAAGAGCAATTACTAGGCAGAGGCTTTTGGTGGATTTGGAATGAAAATCCAAGCAAGAGCTCAAGAAACTGAAGGAATCCTGAAGTTTTATGACAGCAGAAGACAACGAGAATGGCACAAGAACTGATAGTAAGGGGCTGTAAAAATTATATCAAGTGCTGGAGGAAATGTAACTGCATTATGCCAGTTCCCTGGACAGGCTAATCAACCCATGCTGACTGATTTTATTACATCCTGTGAGTGCCAGGTAGGTGCTTTAACAGCAACATGTGCTTTGTGGTTATAGCCTAAACTATCCATGAAACACTGGGCAACTTTCACAACACTGTGACTAAAACTGGAGATAGGCAGTCTTCCAGGTACTTAAACATACAGATAACAAAGGCTTTGCTGATCACATGAAAAATTCTGAGGCACTTTCTAGAAGACCGGTATTACCAGGAAACAAACAAAGCATTGTGATTCCAAAGGGGAGCAAACTCCTGCACCTCCAGACAGGTGTGATTGGGAAGCCCAAGAGGAGTTTGGTGGTCACAAGCACCCATACTTTAAGTGCAGCAAACAAGGACCAGCACAAGACTCTGCCTGTTCTGTTTAATGAAAAGCATGCCAGAGCTCAGACAAAAAGTAAGTGCACCTAAAGGTGAGGCCTGGCAGAAGGAAATTAAAGCAATTAGATTTTTACCACCATTAAATGCTACCTTAGGCATGTTCTCAGACCCTTGCATCAGTGGAATTTTCTTTTGTTTTTTTCTATAAACAGAATGGTGCATCATTCTTAAATGCTTACAGAAAAATGCATTTAAAAGGCTGTGTGAGGGTCATGCAAGGATTGAAAAATTTCAGAGGGGAACCAGAGATATTTTAGATTGACCTCAGATGAACTGTGGCATTATAGAAAGTCTGAAGGTTTATCACATGTGCCAAAATACAAGACAAGTCAAGCGAAACAGCCCATGTTGGTGGTACAGAAAAGAGAAAAACTTACTGCTTGGAGCAAAGTAAGCATTGGTTTGTTTAACTCTGCAAAAAAAAAAAATACTTCTTTAGATATATTTTTAAAAAACTAGCATATACTCTCCTCTCTAGATCTGGATGCATGTTGTCAAATATTTTAAGCGAATTGTCATTAATTTTTAATGCATTTATTAGAGTCATACCCATAGGAGATTTTTTGATTGCTTTAAACAAACACTCTTGACTTTGATACTTACTGGCACCTCAGTTTAATTTGAATGAAACTCGTCTTTGTGCAGGCTATGATATGAATTAAATGCACTATTTCAGTCATCACAATAAGAACCAGCAAGTTTTAGGATAGTGAATATCTACTGCACTGGTCTTGAAGCAAAATGCAAAGTTGTGGATGCACATGACTGTAGATAAATGCACTTGTAGTTCACACATAGTAACGTGTATTCCAGAAATGCTACTCTGCTGAGGGATGTGGTTGTTATAATCAACAACAATCAGACAAAACATAGATCACTCACAGACCCCGTGGGCTCCACACTCACAATAAGTGACATTCAGATCTGTTTTCTTATGTTAGATAGAATTCCCAAACTTTATCAATATGGATATTTTTGGAGCAGAAGCAACCTTACAAGAAGGGGAGAATAAGAATTTGGTCCGGAATATATGCCTAAGATTTCATCCATAGACTTTAAATACATTGAAAAGTATCGATCTATAATTTTTGCTCCAGAACCATGCCAGGAAATAATTTTCTGTATCTGTTTATCTCTTCAAAAGCAGTAAGAAAGGCTAAACTTGCAAGCTTAATTTTTAGTCCTGAATTATTAGCTTTTCATTTACTCCTTTACTGTTTTTCACTTTCAGAGCTGGACAGGTAATCTAGATTTCCTTTCGTAGTTACATTTCTAGGACATTAACCTTTTCAGGGGCAGACTTTGGGTGGCTAGGTTACAGTAAAACTTTGAGACTCAGCAAGTTATTTTTCTCTTGCATCTTTGCTGTTTTTTTCATGCTCTGCAGAAAGATACATTCATACTTCAAAGATGCCTGCTTTTGGCACACTGTATATTAACTGGTGCCTTCTGATGTCTGCATGTGACAGTATTCATTAATGTTTTTTCCTGCAATTCTATTTTTCTTTAACTTCAGTTCCAGTCTTCTATTATAAGCAATAGATATTTACTTCATCTTGCGTTAGCACTCTTCATATTTTTGCAATTTCAAAAGAAAATTTCACTGGGCCACTCTGTTTTCAAAATGTGAAAACAGCTGCCATTTTGATGATGTTTTGAGGAAAAGAATAAAACTGTGCTTGAGGCCAACCTCCAAGACGGTGCGCACTTTCATGCAAGTTTTCTGGAAAAGTCACATTTCTAAATTCACCTTGCTGCTGGTGAGGAATATGTGAAACATGGTCAGAATTTCAAAGGTTGCATACAAAGCAACATGCAGCGTTCACAACCCCTCAGTCTGAGTCTTCTATCAAAGCCATTTACACCGTTCTTCTGGTGGCCAAAGAGTTACGTTTGTAGAAGGTCTCCATGCTGAGAGGCAGAGTGAGACATAAACAGAAGCATTATTGTCCTTGTATTTCTCTTTTTTTCTTAGTTGTTCCTTCTGCAATTCAACCTTATGCTGACCATGAGTATGGTGGCAACAATCTGAATCTTTTCATATCTGCAGTTAGAGGCCAAAGAGGCAAGCCATGGGCATCCCATGTCAAAAGCAGGGATGCTGTCTGGGTGACCTTTATCTTACATATTATACTGGTTCCCAAGTTTTGTATTTGATGGGCCAGTGTCAGCTCTCTACACTGGTCATGAGCCACCAGGTTTTCTTTTTGACACACTGTAAATGAATTCTCAATGTAGCCAATTTGCATAAGATATTGCTCATAAAGTTCTAAGAAAAAGCTGCACTGAGGTTTAGGCAAGGTCAACCAAAAAGCAAATCTTTCTCAGCTTTTTCATAGGCAGAGGGCTGGGTTTTGTTTCATGCCCCCCCACCCCCCGCCCCCAGAATACATAGGCAGGTTTGCTGACATTGCTCCATAATGCCCTGACTGGAGAGCAGACCTTAGTTTGAAACCATGCTCCTAATCCTACATGGTAGGAATAAATGTCTTCCCTAAAACAGACTGACGATTATGTGAACAGAAGAACATATGAGATACTCAGTATTCGTGTCAATTAGGAATGTTTGAACAGTGTTTATATCAGTTAGGGTTGTTTGGATATTTTAATGACTACTGGGGATTTTTTGTGAATATGTTTGTTTGTGTCATACATCTCTCTGCAGCACTCATTGTCTGCTCAGATTCAACTTGTGCAGTCGGTGTGACAAGCAGAAGCGTGTTAACCTCTGCACAGTTAAAATAGGACCAATGTATGGGGCACTCTGCTCTTCCTCTTCAGAACAGTGCATGTGACCCAACTGACGAGTCAAGGCTACCACATCAGAAACAGCTTACGCAGAAGCTAAAGCAAATTCAGCAAATGTTTAGCGATAGTAATGACAGATGAACACAGTCTCAACAGCAAGGACTAATACATATGGCATCTGAAAATAACTTTGTTGAAATAGAAGTTTAGTGGACACTTTTTATGCAATGTTCTACTTTCAGCTTGCCATCGGAGCTTGTTAAAAATAATTTATGTTATTATCACCTTAAAATGGCTTTCACTAAGTGTTTGATACTCAAGGGAGGAATGTAAAAAGGTTAAGAACCCTTTCCTCTGGACACCACCCACACAACTCGTTTGCTGCCACAGCCGGGTAATACGTTATGGTGGAATGAGTTGGTCCAAATTAAAGCTGGTGGCAAGTTGTGAAGAGCCCATACACTGAGGGATGGAGTCTGTGGAGATGCTGTCCAAGAGACAACATGTTGCGAGAACATGCCCTAAACTGCAAACATCTTTCCCCAGAAGGAGGGGATGTCTGCTGCCATGGCTTCGCTGGCTTGAGGCACAGAGCAGTCAAAGTCGGTGGTGCCAGTTGCAGGCAGGGTTGTGGCTTCCTTGTGCTCTCCAGGCAGAGGTATGATGTGATGGAAACCCCTGGCACAATACACTAGCCTAGATAGCTCTAAAAATTTAGTGCTAAGCTCTGAAAGGTGCAGTCCATTTGCATATGTATTGCTCACTGTGCTCACACAAGCACTACTTGCTGCATTGTCTGATGAGAACAATAAATTTCCCTTTTAGTGGGGGACAGAGTTTTGTTTTAATGCATGCTAGTGCAGCATGACAGAGGAATTAGTGGTCTCTGGAGCTCCCGAGCTCTGACAGTGCCTCAGCTCTCGTGGTCCTGCCACAGCTTTCTCATCTGCAGCTTGATGTGTGGCAACATTTGGAGAGGTTATCAGTCACCCT
Source organism: Bucorvus abyssinicus (assembly GCA_009769605.1). NCBI lineage: Eukaryota > Metazoa > Chordata > Aves > Bucerotiformes > Bucorvidae > Bucorvus > Bucorvus abyssinicus. The sequence continues at coordinate 40,750,753 of CM020025.1, forward strand.
TCTGAGCGGCCTGTGGCCAAAGACACCAGTAGCTTCTTCACAGCAGCTGTGTTTGCTGTGCATACAAGGAAGGGCTTTTTCCAACTACATCTTCTCCTTTTTTACCTCCAGGGTCAGTGCACGGCTGAGAGTACCACTCACCCGCGTCCCAGCTTACTCCTGCACAGTACCTTATACACAAAGCACTTCTCAGAAGTGGATGAGTGATATTATCCCCAATTGTTTGTGGGGTTTTTTTAAAGAAGGAAACAGAGACCCGGTCACTCAGCATTTAAGCTAAGACAATTCAGTAATGTGACAATCAAGGCTGGACTAAGATAGCTCTGGTTCCCACGTCTGGAGCAGATCCATTCAATCTGCCAGCTTCAGAAGCATTTAGGAGCCTATATGCCATCGATTTAAGTGAAACCCAGGGTCCTAAATGCTAGCCTCTTGGCTTTTATCCATTGATCCTGGATGTTACTTTTTTCCTGGCTAAAGAACAGAATAGTCTGATACTTTCACCCCAGTGAATTTGTGTGGACCAGCAGTGGGGCACCCAGGAACCCACATTCAAAACACTGGTATGGCCAGGAGCCACCTTTCTCTGGGGACCCAGGATTTCTGACACAGAAAAAACATGAAGCCAAACACCGGCAGGAGGGAGGGCTCCTGGGATGCTTCCTTGCATGTTTGACAATAAGTCTGTTGTCCACAAAACCCATTACTGAAGAGCCACAGTGCCAATGAAAGAACCGAATTTCTCCCTTGTTTATTTGTTGTTTGAATCCTCGGGGGAGTGGGTTGGGGGTATGTGTGGTCACTTGTATTATTTTAGTGTGCTTTTAACAGAAACCCATTTGAAGTTATGTAAAATTAATTCAGAAGCACTGATGGCCTTGTAATCCTGATGAGGCTAAAGACCACATGCATCTGTGAAACTGCGAGCTGGCATTCACAATGTCAGCTGCTGTGCTTTTGATGTCTCCTTGAAACTGCCTCAAGTTGGTCTTGAAAGAGAAAATAGTGTTGCAAAAAAAGGGGAAAAAAGGAATTTCCTATGTAGAAGCTAAATTGGATATTTAAGCCTGACTAATTGGAGGAAAAAAAACATTCAAGCTAAGAAACTAGTTCTGTTATCAGCTCAAACACAACCTAAAGCAGGTTCTGGAAGAATACACAGAAGTGGAAAAACCCATGGTTTGAGATAAAGATGTTTTAATAAGTAAAATAAAAAAATAATAAAAATTAAAAAATAAAAAACAAACAAACAAGAAAAACAAGTGGTGCAAAAAAAACCCCAAAATTGCTCACCACCAGTTGACCGATGCACAGCTAGTCCCTAAGTAACAACAGCGCTGGCAAGCTCCCTGCCCCCACAAACTTCTGCTGCCAAATATGATGTCATATGATGGTCTGGGACATCCTTTTGGCCAGTTGGGGTCAGCTGTCCCAGTTGTGTTCCCATCACAACTTCTCATGCACTCCCAGCCTGCTCGTTAGCAGGGCAGTCTGAGAAGCCTTGACCCTGCATAAGCACCATTTTGGAATAGCTAAAACATGGGTGTGTTATCAACACTGTCTTGCTCACAAATCCAAAAATTATCCCGTATGAGCTGCTGTGAAGAAAACTAACTCTACCTCCACCAAAACCAGTACAACCCCTTGTGCAAAATTCATAACAACTACAGCTCTAGGGGTCTAGAGTCCGCGCCCAGCATACAGAGGCATTTAACTAACCTTGCCTTATGCTTGACCACATAGTTTTGGGGTGGTTGTGGTGACAAACGTACTTGGTGTCACCTTCATGGTGACACTGCATTACATAGAACATTAGGGAAGAAAGAAAGAACCTCATTAGTACCAGAAATGCACAGTTGTTTCTCATTTTCCAGATGCTGGGGAGCAAGATGGAGCAGGAAGGAGAGGAGGTGGTGGCTGCAGTGATGCCCGGGAGAGGATTATCTCCCCATATCCAGGGCACCCAAGGAGCAAATGTGCCCCCATCCTAGGGGATGGTCTGTGCTTTCCCTTGGTCTATCGGAGCACAATCAAGGTACAGCTTTGTGGCAAAGGGCCCAATGCCTCTCGTTGTGAGCAGGAGGGGACATGCAGTGATGCTGCATCCCTCTGGACCACCTCATATCTGTGCCCAGGCCTTGTTGGCAGTTCTCCCCACCGACCTGCGGTCTCTGCAGCTGCCTACCTCCTTGCACAGCACAGTTCACTCAACTCCTGCCCACAACCAGAGCTCCGATGGACCAGCAGGATTTGGCCACTGAGACTGATTTGGGAGGTACTATCTCTAGCCCTCACAGCATGGTTCATATCCAACAGATCCCTTGGATCTTGGAGCACGCAGGCCAGCACATGGACGCAGGGACCATTCAGTCCACACTTGTTCCCCTCTCAGGCCCACCTGGACCTGCATGACCCTCCAAAGCCACCCATCTACCCAATGGGCAAAACCACAAGCTCCTCTATCTCTGAAAAAAAGTCACTTACAGCTAGGCTCCCAAAGCCATACCCCTGCAGAGAGACTTGGAGAAGATCCCCTGTCTTCCACTGCCTTGTGCCATGCAGTACAATTTACTGAGCACATGATATTGTAAAATACCAAGATGTGGCATTATTCAAACATTTTTGTGATGATGCGACTACTCCGTGGAGGCGAAAGGGAAGGGGGAGAGGACTGCAATGTGTCTGAAGCTTGCCACATAGCTCTGCTTTCCTGCCAGCAGCTCCACCAGTGAAGCCCACGTTACAGGAGAAAACTTTAAATCCTCAGGACAAGAGGGCACAGGCACGTGCTGCAGCAACATTGTGGCTATCACATAACACTGCTTCTTGGGCAGTCAACACGTTCCAGCTGAGTTGCTCAAGCTTCTGTCAGGGATGGCACAATTTAATGTGAAGGTTTGAATGCTGTTGTACTTACCTCATGCACCGCCACTAGGTCCCGTAAATGGTGCCCCGCTGCAGTGGTGAAATCAGATCCAAGACTCGAAAGGGTGTTGGCAATGCTGTTGACAACGCAGGTGTAACACCAAAGCTGCGCCCTGCAGAGGATGTCCACACTGCTCAGTCAACTGGGCTGGGCTTTTTAGGGAGGCAGGGAACGAAATCCCAGTGCTGGCCATAGGCAGATGCTAGCACATCTCAGTTCTGCGTGCTGAAACCTTTGCGGGGATTCAGAGGGCTGCAGTCCCAGCCCGTTCCCTTAGCAACAGCCCCACTGAGGAAAAGCCAGGCCCATAAATCACCCCCAGGACCTGCTGTGAACTACAGACCATTAATATGGAGCACCTCTATTGCTAAGGATATATCTGCCTGCCCTGCCACTCATTACAAAACATCTCACCTGAAACCTTGGGGAAGCATATAACACAGTTTGCCTAGTATTTTGAAATAGACACTGTCAATGCAGCTGAATCAAAAACTTAACACTAACTGCCTAAAGATTCGGATGCAGGTAAGTGAAACAGGCTTCCTGGTAATAACAACAGCAGAAGTCTAGAAATTATGCCCTACTTAAAGGGTACTGAGGACTATGAATAAAACTTAATGAACAGCCTTTGTCTACACTAGAATATAACAACTTTTCTTAAAGTAAGTTTTTATAGTTACCGTTGAGGATTGTTTATTCCCTGACATTTACTGAGCTAATGCACCTATTTTCATTGTATTTATCTTTGGGTCTGAAGGAAATCGAGGATCAGAGTAAGCCCTAAGAAAGGGCAGAAAGAATCACGTCAGTATTTGTTGTTAATACTATTGATAAATCGTGATATATTCAGCATTCCGATCATTCTACTTATTTCTATTACATTGATTGGAAAATCAATAGTTCAGTGTATATGTGGTTGGAAAAATTAATTTCTGAATTTTGTTTTTAAGCAATCAGCTCTATCCATTTTTTGGCATGTCCCTCTGCACTGGCCATATTCCACTTGCAAACTGCTCTTCATTGACAGCTGCTTTTAGACAGCACTTTGTGGTTCCAAAATATAATGTTCCCAGCTGTGGTGGCCATACAAAAGGAGCTTCAGAGAATTGCTGGGCTTGGGGCCTCAGGAGACTCAGTCCTGTACTCCTCTACCCTTGTGGTTAAGGTCCAAATTCACTTACCTTCTCCATTCCCAGCAGCACTCATGCAGGCTACAGCTGCACCGTAATGAGGAGACAGGCAAAGAAGGTATGTGGGTAAGTCCTGAATACAGGATGGGCAGAGCTGAAGCTAGGAAAGCTGCAGAAGGCAGAGAGCAGAGAAGGCACATGCAAAGAAGACAAGGGAGTAATCTACATAATGGGTTCAGGAGACTGCAGAAGTTAAAAAAAAAAGCAAACAAGTAACATGAACTGTGTTTAAAGCTTCTCAGATAGCCAAATGCTCTTCCAACAAGTGGTTTTGAAGTATGCCTGGAATTTACTTGATAGGATGGTTTCAGTCAGAGATGTATTTCTTGCAACAAAAAAAAAAAAAAAAGGAGAAGAAAGCTCAGGAGACAGTGTGGGAACATGTCAGTTCCATATTTACCTGAGCATGAGTAACCTCCCAGGCAGACTGATTGCACGCTCCCTTCCTCTTCTGAGAAGAACGCGAGTGCTGAAAAAGAAACTATTTCTGTGGCAGTGGAGGGGAAATGTTCATGAAGTTCAGGTTCACTGCACACCTGCAAGAGCCGGCAAAGCACCAGGAGGGGCAGGCTCTGGAGCAGGGGCACGTTGCCTCTGCACTGAGCCTCTGCTGCAGTGCCAGGAGAGAGACTCATGCAGCTACTTTTTCAGTAAACGGGCACTCACAGAGATCAGTTTGACCCATATTGAAAAAGGTAGCAAAGATATGGGTAAAATCACTTCCTAGACATGCTTGATTCATCTTCTTTAGCTCTGGAGAAACCCAGGCAGTTTGCTTGGAGTAGGCATCAGGCACACACAGGACAGAGGTGTTGCCATATAGCCTGCAGGTGATTTGGGTAGAGAGGTGACAACTGCCTTCTCCTCACCCCTGCACCAAGGGAAGGGAGGTTGGACCTTCCAGCTCCAGCACGAAGCTCTGGGCACTTGCACGGGCCATTCTGCTGCAGCTGCAGCAGCAGCAGCAGCCAGTGGAGGACGGAGAAAAGGGGAACAGGGCACAGATAAAAGCTGAGGCTGCATATCCTTATGGCTACATATACTCAAACCAGAATCAGTCACCATCATGATAAATCACATAATTATTACATATTTTTACTTTATTATTAGGTTTTGTTATTATTGTTATTTATTATTATTATTGTTGCTGCAATATGTTTGAATACCAAGATGTTGGTGATAACTGTCCTGGAAATGTCCTCCACATAAACCAGGTCCTTCCCAACACCTAGTCTTGCTTAAGTAAGCCAAGGACAGTTTTGCCATTATTTCAGTGATGCCCTTTCATGGTGGGAACTTGTTCAGATGATGTACTGGACTGAGAAAACTCTCCAGTAGTTACAGATGGACCTATTAAGTCTGCGCATAAATTCTTTTCTGAGCTTAGTCCTAGTGCTGTTAATCTCTGTAATTGCTCCATTATTCACAGATTTAAAGCAAAATTATTCAGTAGAGGTTCTAAACAGCAATAACTAAGTTTTGTTGCCATCATTTCCAACCAAAACTAAGAAGAGAAGTCTCAGAACTGGAAAAGATACAGTCAATGTCGAGACACTGACATTGGGAAAGATGCATATTTTTATTTCTGTGTGGTCAGAGTTACATGCAGCAGATTCTGCAAGAATTACAGAAAACCGTGTCCTTCAGTGCTCACTCTAATGCCCTTTCCCGTGTTCCAGTTCAGAAGAAACTTGATTTTTCATGCTGGCAAAATGCAAAAAGTCCTACTAAACAATGGCATCATTTTAAGTCTTTCAGAGTGCTGAATGCTGTATTGTATCAGCAACACCCATAGGCATGAAGAAAACAAGATTTTCATAAAACCCCGGTGCTGCATTTAGTCACAAAGCAAGGAAATCCCTGTAAACAAATGAAAATCCATTCTATATTTAGCACTGGCCTAATAGGATAACGTGGCTACAGTTTACATTCTTCAGATTGATGGAGTTTTGCATTGTTTCACTGCAAAGGCCGAGCTTCTTAAGTAAGTCTGATCTTGCTGCTTTTGCAAATAAGCTGTCTTAAGGTCAAGGGAAAACAACTTCCACTGTCTTCTTTTGGTAGTTCATTATCTTATGTGGGTCTAATGCTGCTCTGAAGAGGCCAATGTGAAATTGTCTGCTTTCCATGTTTTAAAGAAAAGGTGCCTGTACCATTGTGCAAGACAAAGACAGATTACAGACATCTATTACAGGCTCAGTATTTCCCAAGCAATAACTTTTTCTTCATATTACAACTACTGTTTACAGTTCTATAGGGGTGACAACCATTCTATAGAGAAAACATTTAACTTGCCCTAACAACTGCCTTGCCCTAGCATCTTAACTCCAAATCCCATTTGGGGAGAAAACTGAGAGCTTCATGGGATAGTAAAATGCAGCAATGCTCTAAATGGATGCAGAATATAAAGTGAACACAACCTGAAAGTTTCAGTATAGCCTAGCTGTGGCCCTGGTTTTAAACTGATCTCCAGTCTTCCACCTGCAAATAATACAGGAGATGTTAGTTGAAATGCTTAACATTTTGGTGCCAAATTTTCAAAAATTGTCCACCTCCAATTTCTTTTTTTTAAAACATGCTAGAATATTGCCATCTGTGAATGTGAAGCTGTGAAAGTATGAAGCTAAAATCTGTCAGCTGTTCATCAACAAAAAATGCAAGTGACAGAAGGCTGGGTTTTGGAGAGGAGGTTGCAGAGAGTGCGGGAAGCACGCGTGTTTTTGTCAGAAGGCAATGAGAAGCTGCACAAAGACCAGGGCTCGAGGTGCTTCTGCAGGCTGTGCCATGGACCTGGGAGCTCTGCACGGCTCACACGGGGCTGGAGTGCACCTCGGTGTTCCTACAGAGACGGTGTGTGACAGATCCCCATTTCTGTGGCCAGGAATCAGATGCCTCTGTCCCAACATGTCCCAGGGATATTCAGTTAAGTAGGACGGAAACGCTTGTAATGGCACACCAGCTAGGTACGCAACACCCAACACTAACATCTCAGTATTTACTCATGAGCCAACTCTTGACTTTAAACACCACCAATTTTAAATAGCTTGTCTCTTCAGACATTAAATAAGTAACAGGTATTACTCATTATATATTAATATGTCTAATAACTTTAACCTGATAGAAACCTCTGCTTTTTTTGTAATTTCTTCTCACTCAGTTAGTATTCAAAGGCTGCAATTATGGAATCGTGCAAGCCACTGCTTGTTATACAGCATATTCATATATTAATTTTCTCTTTCTAGTAGCAGTTTTCCATTTCAATTTCCTTTATCTGACTTCTGCCTGATTTATTCTGATGATAAAATGCCCTCCTCTTTCATATGAATTCATTCGTGATTTTTAAAATTCCTTTCATCATATTAAATATGCTGGCCAGTTTGCTCATGCTGGCTTGGTCCCTTCCCCCTCTAGTTTTCAGTAACCCATTTGAACAGAGGCTTCCTTAAATTTCCTTCTCTTTTAACAGTTTTAATTAAACCCGGAACATTAGTAAGGGAACTTTTAGGAACAATAATTGTTTCACACATGAAAAAAACCCATGACACACAGCATTATATTAATTATCATTAGCTGCATGCTTCTTAGCAGTTCTGGCACCAGTTTACGGTATACACCTACAACACTCATAATACAATTGGCTGGAACGGCAATGTTTTCCTAGTGCTGAATGAGGTCCTGCAACAACAACAGTGTTCCAAGTCTGAAGGTTCCATAATCTGTTCATCTCCACAATACATCAGAGCTTTCGATCTCTGCACCAACCCTACTGTTGCACTAGTTTATCTTTCAAAAGATGCTCAGCTTTGACATTTTGACTTTACGACTTCAAAGGTCGAACAAGCAACAGCCTTTGGTAAATTGTTGTAATTATGCATTGCTTCTAAACTCATTGCTTGTTTAACTACCTAGTTTTGACTTCTAACCCTCAAGTCTTACTTATACAAAGATTAAAGAAGTTTTTGGACTCAAAGCAATCCCAGAAATGCCTAAAACCACCCTTTGGTGAGTATTTGGTTCCCAGGATACCCACACCCCCACAGCATTTTCCTGCTTGACTCAAAACTCCTTCCTCCAGGTGTAGTTTTGTTCCTGCAGGGCTGAAGACCTCTGCGGGCTGATAGATCTGCTCTGCATAAGCACATCGCACTGTGAGGACACCTTTTACAAAAGATCATCGTACCTACGTATTTTTAAAGGATGGCCAAAAGAGGAAATGAATGTAAATGTGCTGCCCTTCTTTTACAAAGTATCTGATATGTAAGAACGACATTACCCAGAAGAGTGAAGTCTGGGTTCAAAGCCTTCCTCAGTCTGAGAAAGTTAAACCTTGGTGGCCTACCTCCCATGAAAATGCTCTTTCACCCCTTCTTTGCTCAGAAGCAGGGGAAGAACAGGAGGGAGGTAGTCTTTGAGGACTAGTGGTTAAGCCAACTCTTCTGCTTAGAATAGTCAGATTTGGGTTGTAGTCCCAAGACACGTGAACAGTTAACGGACTCACCATCAACCTGTCCTCCAAGTGTGTTTTAAAATAAAACACTTAAACATGGGCTTGGTTCTTTAGGGGAAAAATAAGTAGCTTGGTCAGGATATTCTGGACTCAAGGTCTTGTGTCAGTTGAGGTCCATCCAGGCTTAAGGTACTTACCAGCCAGAGACAGCAGATGTCAGACACCACCTGGACATCAGTGGCCCAGTGGCCCAACAGTCTTGCCCAACGCAACACACCACTTTGTCTGCATCCCATGTGGGGCTCCTCACTGTCCCCGTGTAGCACTGAGGAAAGGCAGCCACCTCGCTCTGGGTATTTGGGGGCAGACATCAGACTCGCATGACCGGAGCTGGCTGTGAGCTTGCCCTGGCTAACCATTACACCTCTTCTTCATGTGGGTACTGCTCACAAGCCACAGCACAGATAACTTTAAACCTCTGGGTAAACAGCACATTGAGCTTTTGTGGTATGTCACTCTAACATTTTCCAAAACTTGGAACACCTGTTGATCCTCTTTTGTGGAATCTTTCTCACATTCCAGCAGCTTTTCCAAAAATACTGCAGTAACAGCCTCTCAGATCATGTGTACAGCTGTACTAGCTCCTTCACCCCTCTGAGGCACTCTGCTCACGTGTTCAGGGATTTCACTGGTTGCCCCAAACACAGTATTGGATTAGGAGTTTAAAGCAACCATTTTTTACCAACCATCACCACCTTTTTAGGTTGAGTTATCACCAGGCTGCAATTAAACTAAATCGAGTCTGATAACATCTACCCAGTGACAACTTCCACATGAGGTGTGGGGTCATTAACACGTAGCAAGATTTAAAAATGTTTTAGAAGCCAGCTCATGCTCATTTTTTAATTTCCCCAGGAAACTGGTTGATAATTGGGATGGCCAGTGGCAGGCAGAGGACCGATAACAGCTAAAGAAAGCGCATGAGCCACTTCAGAAGATATGTTCCAAGTTCCTCCCCAGGTCTTTTGCCTTTTATTCTCCAATTCAGGTATTACATTTCCCCTGGTTTCCACCAGGATTGTGCATGCACCTTGACATGTTCACAGAAGTTCCACGATACAGAGTTTCACAACTGGGACAGGTCCCTACAATCGGGACACCAGGGTGACAAAACAGATTCTGGAGAATTTCCCACTGAATAGGATGGAAAGAACATAATTACGACACCGTAGCACTACAATGCCTCATAAACATAGAATAGACTAGATTCATTTACCTCAAAAATCACAGAAAGTAACTGATCAAAGAATATCTCTTTTATGTAAAATATACATTTGTAGGATATAATTTTAATACATCTTTTATACTTATTGATGTCGGGTTTGCAACAGTTTGAATTAATTAAAAAAAAAAAAACCACTTTTGCTGCCAGAATTTTATTTTTCATAATACTTATAGTTTGAGGTATCAATGAAAGAAGACCGTGTGCTGTGAACTAAGTCGTGATGTTTGTCTGCTGTCAAATATTTGTTGTCAAAGTGAAAAGTAAACTTAAGACTTGGCATGTACACTAGAATTCATTCAAATATAGGTTATGGCAAACTGAGAAAGCAAGGACTTATGCAAACCTATGTGTTCATATTTGTAACCTTTGCAAAATATACCGTTATTATGACAGAAGACAGATGTAGTTTACATCACTATCATTATTAAGTGTGTGTCTTTGCATGATCCACAGCACAACTTACTGCAGGAACCAGGAAGAATACACACAGGGGTGTGGGTCTTTGCATGGAGCTTTAGCAATGATGACTTGAATTCAGCTTTCCTTGATATACAATAAAAACTGATATTCCATGCACACACATTTTATTTACAGCTGACTCATCAACAGTGACTAGTCACCCCTTCCTCTGGCAGCAGTAATGAGCAGTCTTTAATCTTCTTTAACAAGCTCTACTTCGCATGTAAAGTCTCAGTGACCTCCTCAAGGTGTGAGTTGTTTATCAGGGCCCATTCAGCAGCAGCAGTCTTTTTCCAGTACAGTCCTTGGTATGGCTAAATTCCATTGTCCCTTTTTCAGCAGTCAAAAATCCATGATAAATTCTGTACAACACTGTAGTTAATATAACAGCAGCACCAGATATTATATTAATTCCTTTGCTAAAAGCTGTTTGCAATTATCTCTCTATTGACAATATTTTACCAAAACTAAATCAATGTACATCTCTAAATATCAGAAATGTATACTTTGATAAATACATTATTGTACAAGAATTCTGACATGCAGGTCATGCTATTGGGCTAGGCTATATACAGAAGAAAGTGTTACATGGTCAACAGTAAGTTATATTTATTTTCCTATCAAAAAATAAATCATGACAATCAGGGATTATTCAACAATCTCAAGGATCTCTTAAGATTTATGTTGTTATGGTCTTCCCCATGTAGTTCTAAAACTCTACAATTTAGGGCAATTTTTCCTCACCAGCCCAGAATATCAAATCTCCCATTGCATTTGTCCTGTTGCATAAACAATGAATGAATGAGAAAGCCACTAGAGGAGATACAGTTTCAAAACTGTAAGGAATGCTGGTTGTTAGGAGGAAGATTGATGCAATAGGCAACTGGTTAGCACTGTAAAGCCGCTACTAAATCCATTTCGAAAAATCTTCAGAGTGCTCATATGAGTTAGTCTAGACGATACTAACTTGCACTTGAAAAATATATATATTTGTATCTATACACATAAGTATAGTCCATATGAAAAAAGGAGAAAAGGAAAAAAATGTCCTTAGTTAACCTTAAAAGAGGGGGGCTTCTTATCGGTATCTCTGTGCTTTATGAAGACAGATGGAGAATACAGTAGACAGGTTGCGAAACAGACAGACAAACAACATATAGGACAAAGCACCTCAAAAAACACTGACTGAAGGAATTTTTGAAGTTCATGAGCCAGAGGTATAAGGCTGGTCAAAAACTCGACTTGAGAACTACTACCCTCTTACAGTGGTACAAAAAAGCCCCCAATAATCTTCTCAATTTCACTTGGTACTCAGCCTCTAAAAATGCTGAAGAACCCTGGAGTAGAGAAATGACTACAGTACCAAGCAGCACTTGCTAGCTTAAAATTGCAAGTCTGGATGGCGTTTACCTTTCTTGCATGTTTTGTGCCTTCCCCAAGCCATTAAGAAAGAGATCTGGCTTCTGCTTGCGTGTAACCAGTAATGACAACCTCTTTGCAGTTATCTGTGTGTAAACAACCGGAGACATTCAGAACTCTGATACAGCAATCCAGTATTGAAGTAAGTTAATCACAAAATAAAGCCATTTATAAACAAGTAGATCGTTAAAAATAAAGGAAAAGGTTAAACAAAGAAAAACAATCCCACATGCAGACCAGTTTATCAGTGCTTTCATTTCAGCAGGATGGTACAATGCGAGAACAAACATCCAGAGCCCTCTGTGGTCTCCGTGACTGGCAACACCGCTTGTCAGGTGATGGAGACAGGATGGTCCATGCAAATGAGCAGACCCAAGTCACATTGTGTGCAATCAAGACACGATTCCAGACATCTTCAGAATGGATCAGAGTCACAAGAAATGGAGGTTCAATGGAGTGACTGATAATTAGTTGGAAGCACATTATTTTAGGTAAATCTCCCTGAAAATATGCTTATTTATTGAATATACTGGCCAACGGCATCCACTAACTGTCCTTTTATTGCCACAGGAAAGTAGGACAATATAGTCGATAAAAGGAGAAGCACTACCTTAGGCAATCTTTAAAAGCCAAGATAAAAATCTTCAGCTACCCAAGTGGTGTTTCTTACTACTGACAGTTATATCATGCAGGAGTTATACCATATTTGTGGAGCCTATGGTTAATGCTATATTTACTTCCAGTATGTGGAAAACAGTATTTGAATTAATACTATGTAGCCGATTGATGCCATCTGGTTTACAAGATGGAAGGGATGGGAGACCGAGAGCGCCTTAGAGGACAAGGTGAGCTGTAGGGTGATGTTACTGGAGACAGTCGCAGAGCATTGCCTGTCAAGCCAGCTATGTTGTTTAAGCTTCGAGATTTTTCATAGCCTTGTATGAGAAAATGCACACACATCAGTTGAATTCCGCCAAAAATAAGACGAAGACAAACAATACAATGTAATGTAATCCAAGGAGCTATCTGGGACTCAGAGGGAATGTGCCTGCAAAAGAACTCAGTGCTGAGACACATGACTACCAAAAGATATTAATAAATAAAAATATTTACAAATTAATGCAGCTATTCTTTCCCCAAAAAATTAAACAGACCATCACACGAGGTCTGATCTCTTCTTCCACATCGCATCTTGCACTCAGTGCTGCTCTGTTGGCTTCAGCAGGGTTGCACAGAGTGCAAGATAAAGAATCCCATCAGGGTTACTGGGTGAGCTATCTGGCTAAACATAATCAAAAACCCATTAAGACAGACTATAAAAATTGTTAAAATTATATAATCTCTGCTAAACACAATTCCTAATAAAGGATGATTTTTCTTTAGAAATAAATAAAACAAAAACCAGATAAATTGCATACAGTATGTGTAAATCACTTCTGCAGAGGACTGAATGATAATATGGGAAAGAAGCTCCATATTCAGAAATATTAACCCTAAGATTCTGTGTCTAATATTAAAGTATAATCAGATAGCAGAGATTGACACATGTACAAATGCTTCCTGATTTAAACCAAATTTAAACCACCATATTTGTGCTCCTTCTCCAGCTGACTCAAATGAAATAAATTATATTAATCCACATAGGCAAGTAGTAAATAATTAATCATTAAATGAGGCAACCACATAGTGCTTCACAATTTGGAGGGAACATTGCACTTGCAGACATTTCTGTTCACACACACTGTGAGCGCCAGCTACCCACTTTTTGCTACATCTAGACATAGTTTTCACCTCATAGAAGCTACGCAGTAAAATGATGGAAAAGCATCGCTATTCGCTGTATCACTATCTTCATAATCACGTACCTTCAATGGCATCTGATTAAGCCCATTTATGATAAAGAAAACAACCAGCCCACAGGTCTGGAGAGAGATATCAGCAAGGAAACACAATGAAGATGAAGCCGTACAAGACCTTGCTGCTCAAGCACATGGATACACGATTCACTGGGAGCATGAGAAGTCCCATTGATCTCACTAGCACTACCCCATTCCTTGAAGACAATTATGCATCTAAGCCTCTGTCGGGTTCAGACATTCAGGTATAAATTGCTTACAATGAAATACTGAGACTCTTCCCATAGAAACTATAAAATGTCAAAGACAATACAGCTAAACATCACATGGGACGTCACCAGACATTTTGTTTCTTATTGAAATAGTTAGTGGCTCAAATTCCAGATCTCCAGATAACAGACAGTTAACAGACAGTCGTTAGCATCTTCAGGAAAAAACGTATCTTCGGTTCTCCCCTAAGGACAACTAACGCATTTCTTGCCTACTGAGAACTGCATACTGCAAAATTATACTTAAAGCAAATGTAGAACCTCATGTCTGCTAAAACATTGTGCGATGTTATCTCCGGATTGCAAAGGCAAGCTAGACTGTGATGCTTCACAGACTTCTGATACGTTTCAAAAACAGCCTCCAGTTTCTGAGTTTCCCTCAGTATTTATACAGATTTGAAAGAAACATGGTTGAAAGGGGAATCAAGGGGAAGCACAACGCTAGCGTATATATTTAACTTCCCCTGTAAACATAAAGCTTACGCAAAAAAAATCAAAATAATCAGGTAGCTTTTTTACACAGAAAGTAGGAAAGTGTTTTTTAAAGATATTTTTTCTGCTACTTTTCTAATGATAAAAGGAAAGACAGAGGACGATGGTAAAGATGATAAAGAAAACAGGAGCTACTAAAAAACATGAAAACCAGATACACAAGATGAATGTAGATAGAGACATGATCCAAAATCAGTACTTTCCAGGTATTTTAGCAGGGTTTGGTTCAACTCCAAGTAACTATCATCTTAGAGATGGAGATAAGGTGTTAATGCAACAAAGCTCAGAATAAATGATCATTGAAAACAACCAAGAACCAACCAAGGAGCCAACCAAACAAGAAGGATGTACCTAAAGAAAGAAAGGGAAAGAATAAAATGAAAAACTAGTAGACTTGATGTGTGAATTAAATTCAAGTATTCAAAACCATTTGGATGATACTTGAAGATGTTTTCTACTTATGAGCTAACTTCCCTACCCTGTATAAAACAAACTTGAAAGCCAGTGGCTAAACTAAAGTTATCATCAGAACCAGCCAAAGAGCACACTTCTCACTGAGAAACTGTTAGTTCTGAACTCAAGCCCCATTTTTCTAGTAAGAACTATGAAACAATTTTCTCTTGAATCTAGATTTTGAAATTAAAATGTTCACATGGTCCCAGTACAAAATATATTTTGTTGTTTTATGAATATATCTTTAGTAGCTGATGAGTAACTTCTTTTACTACTTCTGATCTGTTCTAATTATGGTTACTGCCAAGTCAACAGCACTCAATTTTATTCTAGCATTCCTAAAATAAGTCAAAAACCTTGTCTTGCAAGATGCCATGGCAACCTGCCTTATTCCGGTGTTCCTGACCTCCTTCAAAGACTGGACTCTTACCATTAGAGATAACTGAAATCATGCTAGTTATTGAGAAGACAGTGAGAGATATATGTTTGATGGAAAGCATCCTAAATCTGTGCAAAACCATGTTTGCAATAAAGTCCCATTTAATCTAAGCATTATATATAGAAATACGTAAAATGCAGGAGCATAGAGGCAATCGTACTCTTTACAAATACCATACACATCGAACTCTGGTTGCATATTTGCCTTCACAGGTTTAACCTACTGAGGTCATTCTTTTGAAATGTAAAAAGAGCATTTGCAGAATAACTCGGGAGAATTCCTTTAGGGTCTATGGCTGGCTGGGACAGCTATCTTTGCTGTACATAAAAAAAAAAAAAAGAGAGAAAAAAAAATCTCAGCCAAAAATGTTTGTCCAGCACCACATGGCTACTGCAGATGAACTCTGAGATGATGAATAACTGTACAGCAGCACTCAGAAACATGGAAACCTGTTAGAATGATAAAATTCGCCAAAAAAATCAAAGAAATTTGTATCTAAGGAAACGGCAAGACTACCACTAGCATTGCTGATTTTGGGGCTATGCCGTGAGATTAGGTTTGCAGCCAGAGCCAGCTGTGGCCTGGTGGGATAGCCACACCATCAGTCACACAGATGAGACGTATAACCACAGAAGGTTTTGCAAACGCTGCCTGGGGAACCCAATCCTATCGAACAGTGAATAATCAGATTTGAAGAGGCTGAATACCACGAAAGGCATTTTTAGCACGTTGCAAGAACAAGCATTGTTTACTGAAGTTGAATTCTGGTTGTGGTAGACAGTGACCTTTTAGCATCAGTGGTTTATTACAAAGAGGAAAAATTTTTGGCATTATAAACTCAAATTTCTTTTTGAAAGAAATCTAAATAGCATTTCATATGATATGCTTTGTTGTGTTCAGAACAAAATATTTGCTTACTTCTCACACTTCAATCTTTTAAGTGTAATTTATTCAGCTGTAATTTTTACTAAGTTATTAAGTGCAGATGGAAGTTATTAAATAATAAATTCGTCTTTTATAATGACAAAAGTTATAGAGTGATGAGTGGTTGAATGAGCAAGGTCTGAATTGCAGGCATTTCCATTAAAGATAACAGACAAATGAAGACACAAGTGAAATGAGGTTCCAATATCAAGCACATTTTGTGAAGGCTAAAGGAGATGAGTGTTTCTAAGAGGAAAGCAGAAAAAGAATTGCTAGGAATAAAGAAAAAAAGATACATTGTAAATACAGTCTTTCCTCTAAGAGCACTGTGCACATCATTTTACTCTAAGATTGCTTTTCACAAGCACATTGCTGAGTAACCTTTTATGATCTAATGAAAGAAGTCCATACCTTTCCTGATCCCTCCATCAGTAGCACACGTGTAATCACCTGTTGTCAGTAGGAAACATGTTCCCCCTCTTCTGTTTTTGTCTCTTGTACTAGAGCGTCTGATGGGAGGGAGCCTTTCACCAGGTGAGAGTGGCTGCTCACTTCCAGCACTGTCTTCACCTGATAACACTGGTTAAAGCACCATGCCCATTTACAGACAATAATGAATGAGGAAATGAGACATCACAAAGAGCTTATGCTGAATGCTGGATATTCCCATCACTCAAAAATAGTTATAAGGTCAATCATTAGAAGAAAACGAGATTACAATTCACCAATAATCAGTACAAAATGGCAAAAAGTATACGTTTTATTCAAGAACAAATGATCTTTTGACTTTCCTGTTCTTCTTCTCATATAAAGTTATACCAAACTAACACAAAATAAGAAATAATCAAATCAAGGCTCGGTTAGTTGTTTATTATGGACTGCAACTTTCTGAATTTTCAAACAAGTATTTACTATTTTGGCTATCGTTTTTGCTAAACAAGAGGTCATGATAGTAATTTTTACTTAGAATATGTTGGTTTAGCATTTTTTAAAGACAACCCCTCCCCCCAGGAGGGTTAAATTTTCAATATTTGGCATTAAAATCTGTTTAGTAACACATTAGCTTTCATTTCATACTTTTCACGCTTCCACTGCTTGTCATCATAAGTACCCAACATTAAAAGCTGTCTTCAGTCTCTGCAGGGTTTTTTTGTCAAACAGCAAAACTCTTACCTCTCCTGATTTGGCACTCCCAAAGGACTCTTTTTTAAAATAATCTACGATTTCAGATTCAGGCCACATTTCAAGGAAAAAATTTCTGCTCAGTAACAGGTAATGGCATGTTATTGACTTTAGCTTCGCCTTTGCATTTAAAACTGAGCATGTGTTTTTCTGACCTGATAACGCTATCTATATTCAAGGCTATATTCAGCCTTGAAGTTTTGCACAGAATTCCTAGTGACTCTTAACAGCATTCTCTACCAGAAATAAAGCTACTGTGCATGACGTGAGTGGTGGCACTACTGAAGAGAAAGTTCATACTTCAAAATGGCTCCTTTTCTGCTTTGTCTCTAACTTTAAGGATTATAACACCTTGTAAATAGAGTTGCAGACACAGAAAAGTGTCTCTGCTCTGATCACACTGAGCCTCCTCCATGCTGGAATACCTTCAGTAGGACCTGATGACATGAAAAAGCTGTTACCATGAACACTTTAAAGATTTTGTCTGAAAGTAGGTATCAGTCAAAGCACTGTAAAACTAACTATATTCCACCCTTAGTGTGAGTCCTTTCAAGGGTTTCCATCCTCTTAAATATATTTAGAATGTTCAAAAAGCTGTGTTAACTTTCTCTGTGAACACTCCCTCGGAGACTGAAACTGAGCTTCTTTGAACATGAATGCTATTCAGTAACAGAGCAAAAGACCAAAGACAGGTATCGTTCAAAGACCGATTTTCCAGACTCTTCTTTTTAAAAAACAAATTTCAGTTACTGAATGACAACAGTTATGGGTGGGTTTGCTCTTATTATTCTATAGCAGCTTTCCAACAGTAGTCTAAGGACTGCTATGTGAGCTTTAACCAGATTGTGCTTGGTTTAAGAATAAATACCTTCAAGAAACCACCAAAAAAAATCCTTATTGCTAAAAAAATTTGCTTTAATTATACTGAGAGATAAAATTTATTCTTTAATTCAAAGAGATATAGATCATGGGGCATTGGCTTGGTGGGGCAGAGGCTGTCACTTGATAAGCATTTTCACAGCAATTAACTCAAAATTCTCTTTATCCATCATTTGGAACTCTAAGAAATAAAGTAATATAAATCATAAAAATCAATGCTAATAAAGATGATGTTGCTAGGGGCTGCCATTTTCATTTTTCTTGACAAACTTTACATCAGCTATGCTATTATAATTCAATTAATAGTAAATGTCATGCAATGTCCCATCTAACACAGACGAAGGAGGTTCTTCTAGCCAGGAAAGCAGAATGCCAAATGGAAAGAAAGCTAGAAATAGAATTTCTTCTTATTTCCTTTGAGTGCTGGGCTTTTGATGTAAAGCACCTGCTCCTTTTAAATGACTGCTTCTTTGTAGGATCTTGCTTAACAGGCCACGATGTGGCACAGGCAAAGCTGACACAAGAGACAGACACTGAGGCAAAACACCATGGAGTCCAACAGGGTGGGACACAGTGGCTGCTCAAATAGTCACAGTCATGCAGAAAAACAAGAAACATCCATATGACGCAACAAACAACAGGCAAAAGAAAAGGTTGATATCATCAGCAGGAAAGCATTCTCAACAGAGCAAGCAAAACTGTATAGACCAGCTACATAGAGGTTTGGGAACATCGCTATACCTATTTTGTCCTCTATGAGACTGACACACGCAAACACTGGAGGGGAGAAGGGTGGGAGCTACGTCTTCTCCTGGCAGAAAGACTAGCTGCTTTCTGACCCCTACCAAACATACTGGTCTATAAAGTGTTCTCAGAGGACATGCATTTCCAGTGGGGTCTTACCTGATGATCTGTTGTGCTCCATCAGTTGGTTGTCCTTGCCCAGGCAGATGTCACCCTGTGTGCTATTGCAGGCCATGTTCAAGTCTGTCTTGCAGAAGGTGGGTGAGCTGGCTTGAGGAGCAGGAGGGATGTGCTTCTTCCGCTTCCTCGGCAGCTTCTGCTTTGCCATGGCCAGGGAGTAGTACATCCCAAAATTGTTAACTATCACAGGCACGGGCATAGCTATGGTGAGCACCCCTGCGAGCGCACACAGGGCTCCCACCAGCATGCCTGACCAAGTCCGTGGATACATATCCCCGTACCCCAGGGTGGTCATGGTGACTACAGCCCACCAGAAGCCTATAGGGATATTTTTGAACTGTGTGTGCTCGCTCGCTGATGGGTCATTGGGCTGGGCTCCCACCCGCTCTGCGTAGTAGATCATGGTGGCAAATATCAAAACACCGAGTGCCAGGAATATTATCAGCAGCAAAAATTCGTTGGTGCTGGCTCGCAGAGTGTGGCCCAGCACCCTGAGGCCCACAAAGTGCCGGGTGAGCTTGAAGATTCGCAGGATCCTCACAAACCTTACCACCCTGAGGAAACCAAGCACATCCTTAGCAGCTTTGGAGGAGAGCCCGCTCAGGCCCACTTCTAGGTAAAAGGGCAGGATGGCCACAAAGTCAATGATATTCAAGAGGTTTTTGATGAATTCAAGTTTGTTGGGGGAAAAAACAACACGCACTAAAAATTCAAATGTAAACCATACCACACAGACTCCTTCCACATACGTCAGGGCAGGATCTGTCTCAATTTCATACTGTAGCACAGTTTCTGTCCCATTCACAACCTGCTCAGTTTTGTTTATAATAGTATTGAAAGCCTCATGTGTTTCCAGGCAAAAGGTTGTGATTGAAACTAAGATGAAGAATAAAGAGGCAAAGGCGATGAACTGAAACAAAAAGAGGGAGAAGAGACATCAGAACCACACAGCTCTTCATATTAATACTAACAACGTCAGTGATTGTCACAAATCTTTTACTGCTTCATCCCTAAATGATTCACAAATTCAAACGCATAAAATTTTGCACAGGCCAGGAGCCAGGGAGCAGGAAAAGTCCTAGGGATGGACACCATGACAGGTTGCAAATCATTCAGAAAGTGGCAACAAATTATTTAATCTGTGCTAAATCATGTGAATTCCATTCATCTGTCAAGGTACCTTACAAACAGCCCCCAAACACCCCCCAACCACAGCATGATTTAAGGCTGTCTACCTCTCACATGGGGCTGACCCTAATGGTCTTGAGATTATGGTTCAGGAATTCACAGCTGGCCTGAATGGCATCTCAGAGGGTCCTAAGAACAGATCCAACACCGGGTTTCCTTTGGATTTTCAGTGATTCACAAACACAGGATATTTACTGATAGGAAATGCCTTTTGTGTTGCAGGTAGAGTTGGTTATGCAACCTATTATGTTCACAGTCATCCATCACTCATACTTGCAGGCAGGGTTATGAGTAAACCTAGCAGAATCTCTCTCATTGTGGTGGCAGAGCTTTGCCAGAGCGTGAAGAACCACAATCCTGCTATCAAACTTACAAATCCAGGACAATCTGAACAAATAGGAAAATACAAATACAGTTCCAGTGGAGGCACATGAATAGATAAAATACAGTTAAATAACCTGGAGACAGCCCTTACAGAGGATTGTTAGGGACTTAAAAAACATTTACTGCCTGATCTTCAACTCAGTGATCACAGTCCAGCATTGAAGAAAAGAGAACATCCAGAACAGGATCTCATAAAAATTAGCACGGAGCCAAACAGCTGGAAGGGGGGGATAAACTTTCTTACACCCAGTAAAATGCGTCAAATGAAAAGGTGTTTTGAGGGCAGTTGTTCCTTTGCTATAATGCTTAACTTCTCTTAAGTGACAATACATTATCATTGTGTCAGCACTCCCAACAGCAATGGTGTGTTTAAATCTCTCCCTGAGCCAGGATTTATAACATGTTATCAATGTGTTTGCTATTCTGGATTTTCAGCTTAATAGACATTCTTTAGCCAGTATTATACTGGAAAAAACTCTCCTAAATGTGAAGATTTTTGAAGGAGTCAGGGGCCCAAAGAGGCAAAAAGATGCCTAAAAGGGTTTTTGAAAATATCTAGTGCCTATGTGCTTTCTCCCATATCTAGCAGCAATAGATATTTCTGAGATTTTACCATTGCATAATACCAAGAAAGAAACACATTCCTTTCAAAATGGCAGCAATTTACTAACTCTTTTGGCTTTGGATTTGTATAATTTTAAACTATTACTTGCTAGCAACACAAAAATATATAATAGGGATCTCAGAGCTTGAGGCAGGCTCTTCATCTTTTTTAATATTACTGATTTTAGTAAATAAACTTAATGTATTTTATGTTATCCCTTAATAGTACTTACAAATCACTCAGGGTATCGCTCTTTTAATCAGTTAATCCCTAACCTGAAACCAAGTACCTTAAAGACGTCCAGCAAGTAGAAAAAAAAATCATTTTCTCTACTAAACGCCTTACTGGAAAGGGCAGTTTACAGTCTGGGTTCCAGTGGTACAGGCAAGAAAAGATGTGGCAGCAGGATGCTGGTATGTTACTACACCAAAATTGTGAACCTCATTGAAAAAAATCTAGTGGCAAAGGAGACAGAACAGCAGCCGTAAGCAAGAATGCCTCTGTTATGTCACTTTAATCCAGGCTGCAACACAGTTGCAAAACTGATTTTGGGTACTTTGAGTATCAATCGCCGAATTTAGTATTAGCACTCAAATTTAGTATTTCGTGCCACAGGAGTTCATTTGGGCTGGTACCATACTGAACAGTTGCATTTTTCTAACAAGGAACATTAGACAACAAACTGTTGCCGCTACAACCAGTAGAGACAATTGCTTGTATCCTGAGAATCGAGTTTAAATCTGCAATTCAGGCCTGGAAAATTTATTATATTCAAACTCCCAGGATATATCTATCAAAAAACCCCATGGATCTATGTATATCAGAGATTTGCAGCTTGTTTATGGTTTCCTTTCCTTTGCCAATGAAACAAAGGCATTACACCAAGCCCCTCAATTACAAACTCTCTAAATGTGTTATCTTTCACTCAGGACCGACTCAGGGACTGAACTGAACACTTGTCATCCAGTCTGAACTTCTAGTCACGAGCTAAGCAAACAATCTTACACTGTCTGGATGATGTTTACTGACCAGGTTTTTCTGCCTGTGCCTTAACTACAAAATTGCTGCACGTTCATAGCTGATGGCACCTGACACCAACATACACAAAAAAGCCTGGATCTTGTGTGAGACAACTGGAGTCAGCAAATACAAGCAGATTTATATAAGCTAAGTGAATTAACCTCAGCAGATCTTTGCAAAACCTGTCCATAACATGGACAGAGAATTTACCAGACACTAAGCCACTGGTGGGCTAAGAATGAGGCATGGGCGGCTCCCAGAGCATCCCCCAGCATCCTTCTATACAGTGAAGGAGGGATAAAGCAAACAAATCTGTGGAGCTAAGTCAGCACTGTAGTTTGCAATCTGGGCAGGAACTTTTAATATGTAAAATATTGGGCAACCCCTTTAAAAGCAACACTTTGTTGAATTCCGAAAACTGTGAACAATTTTTGTCTGAAATGAACAGAAAATTCAACAGTGTTCAATCTAGGCAAACTAAAATTTACTAACAATTCAAATATAATAAGGTTTAACTGTGCATTCAACAGTGCACTCATCTACTAGTATGTAAATAATTAGCACCTCTTTCTGGGCTGTATTTCAGCAAGAGTCCATTCTGATTCAGATCCTTTCTAAAAAAATAACAAGGAATTTACTACAGGTAGAACTGGCTGACAAGGTATTTATTACTGTTTTGCTCAACACTGACACTGCAAAACACCACCGTGGAGCTGGCACTCAGCACTTGGCAAAGCAGCTGATTGAAATTTTTAACTGTGCACCTACATTCAATGGCACTTAATTACCCTTATACAAAATTATTTACAAAATCTGCTGACTATCCTAACCTGTTATCCTAAAGGCAATCATCTTTCAGAGGTTAGAACAAACAAAGGCAAGAAAAAACTATTAAACTGGTGACAGATTTTTTTAAAGATCCCGTAATTTCACAGAATCACAGCATTATTTTGGCTGAAAGAGAACTTTAAGATCATCAAGTTCAACCATTAACCCACCACTAAGCCATGTCCCTCAGCATCACGTCTACACGTCTTTTAAATAGCTCCAGGGATGACGACTCCATCACTTCCCTGGGCAGCCTGTTCCAATGATTTACAACCCTTTCTGTAAAGAAATAATTCCCAATATCCAGCCTAAACATCCCGTGGTGCAACTTGAGGCCATTTCCTCTCATCCTGTCTCATGTTACTTGGGAAAGCAGAGTGACCCCCAGCTCGGTACAGCCTCCTTTCAAGTAGTCGTAGAGAGGAATAAGGTCTTCCCCCCAGCCTGCTTTTCTCCAGAAGAAACAACTCCAGTTCCCTCAGCCATTTCTCATAGGACATGTTCTCTAGACCCTTCACCAGCTTCACTGCCCTTCTTTGAACAGCATCTCAATATCCTTGAAGTGAGGGGCCCAAAACTGGACACAGAACTCACGGTGTGGCCTCTCCAGTGCCGAGTACGGGGGGACAATCATGGCCCTCCTCCTGCTAGCCACACTATTTCTGATACAAGCCAGGATGCCATTGGCTACCTGGGCACACTGCTGGCTCCTATTCAGCTGGCTGTCAACCAGCATCCCCCGGTCCTTTTCCGATGGGCATCTTTCAAGCCACTCTTTCCCCAAGCCTGTAGCATTGCAGGGGGTTGTTGTGGCCCCAGTGCAGGACCCAGCACTTGGCCTTGTTGAACCTCATACAACTGGCCTCAGCCCAGCAATCCACTCTGTCCAGATGCCTCTGTAGAGCCTCCCCACCTTCAAGCAGATCGACACTCACGTCCAACTTGTTGTCATCTGAGAACTTACTGAGGGTGCACTCAATCCCCTCCTCCAGATCATTGGTAAATATGTTAAAGAGAACAGGCCCCAATACTGAGCCCTGGGGGACACCACTTGTGACTAGCCACCAACTGGATTTGACTGTTCAACACCACTCTTTGGACCCGGTCATCCAGCCCGCTTTTTATCCAGCAAAGAGTAAGCCCATCCAAGCCATGAGCAGCCAGTTTCTCCAGGAGAATGCTGTACTACATACTGAACATTTTTGTAACTTTTATAGCACTGTAAACAAACGAGATGTACACATTTTGCCATGCACACAATAGCACATACATCACTGATTTTGAGCAAAGACACTCATTCCTTTTATGTCCTGTTGCATTTTGTTTTAAATTATAACCTCCTTGGATCAGGACATTCTGGACAGAGCTTGCACAGCACCTAGCACAATGAAATCTCATATACAAGAAGACCTACAACGTTATTACAACAGTCAAAGGGTTCAGAGAACATGCAAGGAGAAAATGCAATGGCCATTGCAAGAGGGAACATTTTATCAGTCAAAGAAAAATGCCTAGGGATTTACTTCACGTTAACAAAGATAATCCCTTCATATTATATTGCATAACACTAGGCAATGTGTTGAAAAGACTCTAGTATGTTTTTCAGAAACAGCTGTAATGATAGAAATGAAATTAAGTCATGTGCTATCCTCACTTTATGCTTTCCTTCTGCTTCATCCTAATTCCATCTTCTCTTATTTTGAAGGTAATGAGCCTTTTAAAAGCCGGTTTTGTTCATGTGGGCAAGCATCGCATTTTGGACAAATGGTACAGATCTAAACGCCAAGATTCTCTGGTTGATGAGACCAACCAAGTGTTATTCCTCAGTCCTGCTAATGTCCACAATAATTAGGGTATCATACACAATTTTTTAATTATTTTTTTTTTAAATGAAGTACAAAAATCTAAAAGGAGTTAGCCTGATCGATATTTCAGAAAGGTCACAGCAAAAGACATTTTTTTTGTTTGAATCATTAGCAACCTTTCACTGTGAGAAGTTCTGAAAACTTAGGTTTTTGACTAGTTGCAATATAAATTCAGCCTTGGTATACAGCAAAACAGCTTCAATGATCCCTTTCTTTTAACCAAAGATTGTGACCCAAGCACTTAGCTTGACATTCTTTGGAAAAGAAAAATTTTCAAATAAGATCCAAACAATCAGGATAATCTTCTTGTTTCTTAAAAGTTTTTTTAAAAATAGTTGTTTCTTATTGATTTCAACGGATGAGATAAAATTATCTTTCTTCATTTAGGTTTTCTTTTCTTCCCCTGAGGGACAACACTTTTCTAAGTGAGAGAATGGTTGTACAGACACTCCAGGGCCACTAAAACAGCCTTTTTCAAAATTGAAATTTATACAAATTGAATTTTAAAAAAGTTCAGTCCATTTTTGCCAGAGAAGTTAAAAGTTACAAAAATGCTTAGTATGTAGTACACAGCACGCAGAATGTTCCTCGTTAAGAAGTTAAAGCTCTCAGTAGGCTTCTGATTCCCTCTGCTCACATTTTGAAGGCAGGGTGCACCCAATTTTGTTCATGTGTGTCGGCATCACATTTCAGACATTGGTACAGATTCCAGCTCACAGCTTCTCTAGTTGATGGGATCACCAGCCAAGCTCTGTTGGCTCTGTTGCTGAGTCCTACTAAAGTTTATGGTAAGTGGATTAATAGCCTACAACTTGGTTTTTAATGAACCTCCCAAATCTAAAGTGAGTGTCAGATGCCTGCAGATAACTTGCTGCAAGTAAAAACTTTAATTCCTATTCTGAATTAAAGCAATTTTTAAAAATACAATCAATTCTAGGGCTGCAGATTGAGAAGTCTGTGGATTATCAGAACTTCTGTGCATCCAATGTCACGTTTCACCTTGCACATAGCTCCTAAAGTGCCTTGAATAAATTTAAAAATCTTTAAAAATCATGGCTGCAAATGACATCACAACAGTCTCTTAGGCCACGCCTGCATTTCACAGTAGAAAAAGGCACTTGGGCAGAAGATGCTGTGGCTCACATCTAACCTGCCTGCCCAAGTTTCCTTTCCCACACGATCCCAGTAGTACTGGCTGCACAACTGGCTGTTGTCCGGGGGTGGAGTCAGGGCCTGACTTCAGTCATTCTCAGGTTTATCAGCTTAGACACAGCCCAAATAAAACATCAACAGAGCTAGAAACTGATCCTCAGACGTGTTATTCGTATTCATAAAATCAGACTAATACTGCTCCATATTCAAGATATGCTTTGTCTGTCCATTTCGCACCCTTAAAACACGCTACTTTACGCATTATTTAGTATTTCAAGACAGACAGGTCATAGTGAAGAGGCTAATGCACAGTAAATTGTTGGTAGTCACAGTCACCCTTTTCGTTTCATAGTTAAATTTTTAATAAAATCTCTCACAATATTTCAGTATTTCCCCATAACGAGTCTGTACACTGTCTGGATACAACT
Source organism: Bucorvus abyssinicus (assembly GCA_009769605.1). Taxonomy (NCBI): domain Eukaryota; kingdom Metazoa; phylum Chordata; class Aves; order Bucerotiformes; family Bucorvidae; genus Bucorvus; species Bucorvus abyssinicus. The sequence goes on from CM020025.1 coordinate 40,777,366, forward strand.
TGTTCTGAAGTTGGATCTTGACTCCTCCTCCTTCAGCTCCTCCTTCAGAATATTCTAACATGAATATTCAATATCAGCTTTTAAAGTTCAGTTAGTGCATTTGAGTTTCATTCCAGGACTTAGAAGGCTTGCCCTTGACACACTTGACTACAGAAAAAGAAAACTACTGAATATTTAATAAGTCCTTGGAAATACAACATTTAATATTCTCTAATGCAGGTAAAGAATTGCCTTTAAAGAAAAAAGCTGGCAATGTTGCTTTAAATAAATATCTTCACAGGTACATTATGAGACTTGATACATACATGTTGCTGGAATTTAAAACAATTTTAAAAACCCAATAATCCTCCCCTCCACAATTAGTAGACTAAAATTACAACTATCGGAAGACCATCACAACAAAGATATTGCAGTTTATTTCTTAAAGAAAGTGGCTTTGACACCTTGATCACTATTGAAACCAAAATCCCGCTTTCATTAAAAAAGATAAGAGTTTACTGAACAACTTTACTTTTTGTGACCAAAACAACAGTGGGGAAGTTTCCACAGTCATGAGTTCTTTGCTTTCCCATCAGATCACTTGTGCTAAACAGAACCCTCAAAACAGAGTAACTTTTCTGTTGGATAACAAAATACTTAAAAGGAAAGCAGTGTTTGATTTTTTTTTTTTTAATATCATACTCATTCTGAAAAATCAAAAATAAATTTCCATACTTTGGAGATTTAAAAATTATTTCCAGTGATGTCTGTTCACATCAGTTAGTTTAACTCTCATCTTTCATAGTTCAGAATATGATAAAAAATATTTGAAACAATAAACAATTCAGTTTCTTCCACGAGCCCTATGATGATAAGTAAGCTAATCCATGCATTAAATGCATCCAACCTCACTGACTGCAAAAATCTAGTCAGATAGATTAATTACAAAACTGTATTTTACAATTTCTTTCACATTTACTCCAAAACTCATTGATCAACACTACTTCTTGGAATAAGACAGTTATAAGTGTTTATACCAAAATTAAATATTCCCATCATAAACTGTATAATCTAATTTTTTTTTTCTCTCAATGTTCAGGAAAGAAAAGTCTTTTTTCCTGTAAATCTTCCATATATTTGTCTCATAATATTCTCCGCAAGCCCTTTTTATTATTCCAGGAGTTCAAACCCCCAGTTACTTTGCGGAATCCCCCTAGATCTGTTAGGAGCGAGACCCAGTCAAACAGGGAACAAAGCCAATGTCACGTACTGCTTCCAGTCAGTCACAACTAACTTGCAATGCTGATTTTTTAATCTAGTTTTATAGCTGCTTAGTCATATAAAGCCAAAGTCTTAAAAAAAAAAAAATCCTATAAAAATTCCAATAAATTTGAGGGATTTGAATGTTCAGTGAAAATATGACTCAACTATGGACGTTACCTAAGCAGTAAAAGAAACTGCATTTGTAAAGTACAAAGCATGCTTCATGCTAATGAGAAGCAGCTAACATTGAAATGAAATCCCAGAATTAGACACAACTTTCAGCTTTATAGAGAGTTGTCCCTGGATTTAAATTTGACAGATTGTCCTCATTTCTGATTTTAACATGATAGATTTCTTTCCTTTGTTTACTTTCATCTGGTTATCAGGAGACTGCTAAAATCATACTGTGATTTCAGAATGAGCTCTCGTGATGACCTTACCCCTCTGAATGGCCTGATGTTCTGTGGGATGAAATTTAAATATTAACATTCGTTTTACACAAACCCAAATATCTCACCAAACAGATCATTGGTCTATTCACAACTCTATTTCTCAAAGGTTGCTATAAGCTCGCCTTGGAAAATCAGCATTTCACATACACACAAAAAAAGAGGAAAAGTCACATATGGTGTGATGCATTTTCAGTGCGTTGCATCTGGATATACTGAATAAGAAATCAAGTACCATCAGTAGCTACTAACCAAACTACTGGCATTTAAAATATAAATTCAAGGCAAATACACTATTCATTTGCTTCATCATAAAAAAATCATAATCTCTCACATTATCAAAATCATAATCTCTCCCATTATCACTCCCCAAAGGTTAAAGAATGGATACAGACACAGCATTTTAAATAAATCTTCAAGGGAAAAACCAAAAACATGATACATGGAGTATCAGACACCAAGACCAATTTAATGTCTCTAAAAATCTGTAGCTCATCCTCCTTCTAGGGGATAAGGTGGAATGTCAGTATTAAACTGTATTTTAGATGTCTACATAAAGATTGAACAGCCCAATCTTAGCATTCTAATCGGGAAACTGGCCATTATAATTTCTCGACTAAATCAAGCCACAGTCGGTAAAGTTCTTGCCAATATTTTCATTTTCATCCTGTGAAAGATAAGACTGTCTTTTCAAATCCCCAGTACGGTTCTTCCTCATTTGTACTCTCTCTCGCTAATATTATTCGGCATTCAATTTAACTGTTAACATTCTGCTGCTACAATTTTACACATAGTCATACTTGAATGAAAAAATCAATACACTTTTATTGATATACTGCTTAAGAACAGCTTACAAGTAAGATACTGTGCATAGATTTATAGTGGAGGAGTATTTACAGTTTAGAGTGGCTAACATCTGTATGTAGTAGTAGGAACACAAATGTTCTCTTGCCTCTTGCTTGCTCATTCTTTTCCCATTCGTTACAGTTTTACAAAGCAGTTATCTTTCATTACCAGCTGGAGCACAAATAAAAAGGTTATGAATGCCTGTTTTCGTATTCAGAAATCCAGGTCCACAATTAAGTCACTCTAACTCAGCTGTCAGGTAAATCAGCAGTCTGACACCAGTTCGACACAGATACATATCTAACTTAACAAATCTTAGGCACATGTACATTTTAAAGCAGATCATAAAGAAAACCGGAGTTGCAAATGATGCTGAATTTTAATTGCATTTAAGTGACATGTATGTTCTCAAAGGATTCAAAACTGTTTTACAAACCTACCCTGATATATGTCCTACCTGACACATGTTCTGCTGCTCAGCATGGAAAACTTTGCTGAGCAACTGCAAGGGAGATGTGACAATGTGTTTCAGTGGCGCGTGGGGCTATGCTTCATGTAGTGGATGTCCACAGGACAGGACTGATCTGCTGCCCAGGACATTCATTTGCACTCCATACCTGGTTGCCTCACATCCAAGAAAATGACTAATTTCCTAAATGACCAGTGCTGTTTCCCACTAGGCAAATTAAAATAAACTGATTTTGTTGTCCTATTGAGCAGCTAAGTCAAAGATACCATACCGACACACAACATATATCCCATTGTCTCGTTTTCCCTCTTGAAGACTCAGCAGAACTCTTGAAAAGCATTTATGCTGCTTCCAGAAGCTTCCTTTTCCCTTGAATTTATCAAGCTTGCTTCACTTGTGATCTTTCCGAGATGTGACTGCTCTAGCAATGTTTTAGGTTTTACAGCCAGCTGCGCTTATTTTTTTAACTAGACTTGGCATTTATATTCTAGCAATCATTTTTTTAAAATGCATCAGCAAGGCTCACTTTGACCTTGCCTGATTGAAAAGGTCTGCATGCGTATGTGTCCTGGTAAGCTAACCACTGCCACTCATTCATTAAACATTGCTATAAATCAAACAGGCAAAATATTTCTAGCAGCTGCAAAAATGCAATGTACATTCTTCCCGAAGTCAAGGCAAAGGTGAGAAAAAGGAATTCTCAGTCCATGTTCTGGGTATTCCTAAGTCCTACTACTAACAAAAAACATCTTCCAAAAAGAAGCTAAAATTCTCTGAAGGGCTGAAGAAGGCAGACTTTGAAGGACCCATTTCAGCCAATCCCAAATTTACATGCTAAGTCAAATTAGCCTCTCTGTATGCTATGTTTCTCTTCCCCAGACTACCCGCTGTTCACACCATTACAGCAGAGATTAGGCTCTGGGACCTGGAAACTTGAAAGAGTACACAGGCAGTATCTTTCTTTCTGCACTTGATTTATCATGAAAAGGTTTGATTTGGCTCAGTTGGTCATAACTGGAAAAAAGAATTCTTCAGTATAATACTATATATTATTAATTGACTTTCACACCCAAACAGACAAATGGAGAAAAGAGAGAAATTCTTCATAAGACAAATTCATGAAAATTCTATTATAATGTAGCTTTGCTAGTGCATCAATCTCATGCCCATTAAAATTACAGAAATATTTTCAGCCCTATCATCTCTGTCTCACTTAAGCACTCAGGCTCATTTATGTCTACTTTTTCTCGCACTTGAAACAAGTCTCATGGCCTAATTTAAAATTATGCTTGGGCGAATTTAGAAAACGTCAAGATTTTGAGGCTTGACATCCATTAAGATTTGTAACAGAGCCCATCCGAGCTTTCACCAGAGAAGCCTTATAACCAAACCATATAACCTTCTTTTGTCATCCCAAATCTAATAAAAACATTCTGGAATTATTTACAAGTTTTCCAGGCCTGTGTCTTTCCTGTACAACAAAATAAGACTTTGACTGCAAGCGCTGGAATAGAATTTACCAAACTACTTGTTAAAAATTGAAGGCAGGAATCCTTTTCCAAGACAATCAAAAGTATATGCAAACAGCTGGTCTCTTTTGACTGGAATTTATTTCTTCCTTACATTAATTAAGCAGCATTGGTTTAATTTTTCTTACCAACACCACAGTAATACAACACAGTTGATATTAACTGATACCTTTGTTTCACAATTGCAAAGCAAAACCATAATGAATAAGCTACTTAGACCATGGCATTGCCTAAATCTTAGTTGCTTGGTATTGTAGTCTTAATGACAAGCTTCCAATGCAGCAGGTTGTGTGGTGTAATCTAGATTTAATAAAAGCAAATGATGAATCCAGAAAATTCATCCTATGGCTTATTATGGGAACTGTCACTGTTGCGATCCAGTAGACAAAACTCCTCTGCCATTTGCTCTAGCAGGGTAGTCAACAACAGGAGCAGTTTAACTGATTCTCGGTAGAGCACACAGTGTTGAGACTTGTCAGTCTCAAGCTCCCTGGTTCTGACATGAAAATCCTCTAGGGAGTACAGATACTTTTCCCCATAGTGTCATAGGTTAGGGCTGGGCTGGCCACTAGACGAATGACAGATGCTCTCTATTAACTCCTCTCGTTTCCCAAAGAGGAAGAGAAAGGGAATAAGGGAGAGAGACTTATGGGTTGGAAATCTAAAACTGCTTTAATAAAAATAATAATAATGAAATATACACAAATATATACAAAACCAATACTGAACCCAACACCCTGATAGCAATCACATCACCATGCTGCAGGGCAGACACTGGGGAAGGCCCAGACTGGACTCAGCAGCAAACGGGAACTAGATTCAGGAGCTGGATTCTGGAACTGGATTCAGGAATGCACGGATTGAGATAGAAGACAGAATGGACATAGTCCTTCTCAGATGCCAGCCATTGAAGAAGAGAGCTTGACCCTTGTGATCCCTCAGCTTTATACCAAATATGATGTATATGGGATGGAACCCCTTGTTGGTCAGTTCAGGGTCACCTGTCCTGTTCACTCCTCCCCACAGGTGCAGCCTCTAACTTATTGCATCCCCACCGTGGCACACAGGATTTAGCCATGACCTTGGTCTGCACAGGAGCAAGTATCAGCAAGAGCCTTTCTGCACACCAGTCCTTGATAGTGACTGTAAACACCAAGCGCTATCACTTCTAGAAGCAGACACTGTCTGCAAAACTACACCATTAACTTCAGACAGTGCAGTTACTTAGAAGAGACTGAGCTGAAAAGTAAAATCGCTGAACAGAATTCTGTTCTCACTCAAACCGGGACACATAGCTTGCTCCTTTCTGCATGTCAGACTTGAGTGTGCCCCTGTCCTGGCCTGTCCTTCACTCCCTTTCTCAACCCCAGCTCTACTCCTCAGGTTTACAGTTGGATCCCAGACTTTTCTCCACTCTTCTTCTGAGCAACTTGCTCTTACGTTATTTACATATCCATGTACTGTATCTCCAATCACTCCTTATTTTCATATGCAGCTCTCTCTCCAGGGCTGACACACCTCCACCCTTCCAGGGTCCTCCTTCAGCCTGAGCCTTCACTTCACGTGCTACCCTGGCTTTTTGTCCCAGGCTGTTTGCTCAGCCACCCCTGTTTTCCTCCTAGTCTCAACCTCTGTATCTTTCTACCTCTCCACATTTGAGAAGGATCTTCAAGACCTTCTTCTCTGACATAAATCACAACCATTTTCCTGTTTCCCACCTCCAAAGTAAACTTCATCTTGCTTCTGCTCCAGCATTGATATCACCCCATGGTCTCCTGGTCAAGCCACTCTCAGGTATCTTTTTTGCTTTCACTCACAATTTTATCAGGATTTGTATGCCGTCTATTCTCCCTGTGTGGTTTCGGGGACTTTTATACTTGTCTACAGAGCCGTGGTACTGTCTACTCTTCTGTACGGGTCTGAATCATGGGTCATCTACCGCCACCATCTGCGGCTCCTCGAACGCTTCCATCAGCGCTGCCTCCGCACAATCCTAAACATCCACTGGACTGACTACGTGACTAACATTGCTGTCCTTGAACAGGCAGACGTCACCAGTATTGAGGCCATGTTGCTGAAAACGCAGCTGCGTTGGGCAGGGCACGTCTCCAGGATGGCGGATCACCGCCTCCCTAAGATCGTGTTCTATGGTGAACTTGCCACCGGCTGCCGCAAGAGAAGAGCTCCAAAGAGGAGATATAAGGACTCCCTGAAACAACACCTCAGCCTAGGCCATATTGACCACCATCAGTGGTCCACCCTGGCCTCCAATCGGGAGATTTGGAGACACACCATACATAACGCTGCTGTCTCCTTTGAGAGCACGTGTAGAATCAGTCTCGAGGAGAAAAGACAGCGCAGAAAGAACCGTGCCTCGACTATACCACCCAAGGAGACCCTCCGGTGTGCTCTTTGCAACCGGTCTTGCCTATCCCGCATTGGCCTTTTCAGCCATCAACGCGCTTGCAATAAGCGTGGGCAAAGCCCTTCCCAAATCTTCGTCCGCGAAGCCAAGCCATGATGATGACTGGTCTCTTGAAAGGTATTATTTCTTCCTCCAAACCTGGCCTCCCTTTGAGGCTGAAGGCTTCCTCCTCATACCAGCTAGATGCCAGGAAAGTGGAATGGAACATAGGATTAATGCTTAATTAAACAAATCTACCATCTAAGAAAATTAAAACAGTTCCTCTTCAGAGGAAGATTTCTGCCTTTCGATAGTCAAATCACTGGATAGTCTATAAAATAAAAACAGTATCTCAGCTTTAACCTTTTCCTAGGCCAGACAAGACGTGTCCTTGGATTTCCTCCCTGATCTCACAGGAGCCTCTGAAAAGTCTTTTAAGATTTAAAAAAAAAATGCTTGAGATACCTAAACTGACAAACTGTACACCCTGACACACTGGTACAGCTAAAAGAGGGACACACTTGGAGAAGAGTTTGAGGTCAGAAGGGCGTTTTTGTGAGAGGGAGAAGGGTAAGGCTGTTAAAGCTCCTGTACATGATATATGTGAGTATGTTTAAAGCTCACAACACAATCACATAGATCAAAGCTAAATTTAGCAACAGTGAATTATTCATTGCAACAGTAGTCAGCTAGGCTTACCCAGAAGCTCAGGAACTAAGCACGTCACCCCAGACAACACTAGTTCATACATACACATTGCTTTTTAACATGTGTCTTTTGGCTCCATGGTACAAAAAAATTGCATTCATCAACCCGTTTCCCAGAATCTTGTTGAAGGTTTTCCCAAAGATAGGTAAAAAACTATATGTAGCTTACCTGCAGCTTTTAATACATTAAAATTCCATTTACCCCATCTCTAGGGATGCAGAAGTGACAGTTCAATCGAACTGAGAAATAGAACGTAAGAAGAAGCCTCCAGTGCGACACTTATTAGGATAGTCAGACAACTGTGATGTTCAGATTTCATTCCTGCCCTGTTCAAAGCAGACACTTGAACTGACATGAAAGATAGTTCAAGTCCCTCCTCTAGATCCTGAGAGAAGCATGTTTAAGCGTCCGGAGAAGATTACACAAGTTTATGAGACGGATTATATGACACTAGGCCTGTGATAACAGAGAATTGGACTCAAAGACCCAAGAGGCTTCTCCAGCCCTATGTCCCCATGAATATTTCCAAATCCAATGTACGCATTTATTTAATACATAGATTATGTTCTAAGCTATAGCCATTGCAAGCATTAGCACTGAAGCTGCACACAGCACCACTTGAAATGTATTCCTATTATTTAACAGCATTCGCATTGCCAACATTATTTAGCTTAAATATTCTCTTAGAGCTTTATCACCTAGGGACTAACACTAATCCTTATGCTCAGGGCTGGACTAACTAGTACAATGACAAACACCAGTGATGTTGTGCACAGACGACCATCCTGCTGAAGATTTCTTTATCCAAGAGCTTGTTACTGATGAGACGGAGATTGCTAGCAGCAGAGGGGAACCATATGAGACTTGCCTTGTGACATTAAAAAAAAAGGAGGAATGAATTCCTGTGTCAAACCTGTCAGTCCACCATACCATATATTTCTTCAGAACCAGGTGCTGAGATGGACAAAAGCATTCATCGCGATCCACCAGGCTTCAGAAGCACCTTTCCTAACTTGCCAGATAAAGCTACTGTCTGCTGCACTTCTGCTTCTTATGATAACTCGTTTCTTTCACAGGTATAACAGTTATTCAGAAAACAAATATCTTTATCCTTTTTCTTGTGATTCTAAACCCCATTTATTTATTTTTTAACTTATATTAATAGCTTAGTTATGAAAAATCAGTAGTAGAATATACACAGTGGACCCATTCCAGAATCTTTTTGATCAAATTCTCCACACAAAGGGGTGTGGAAAGACATATAAACTTAGTATAAATGTTTGGATGTCCTGGATGGCTAACATTCCCCTGCAGTAAAGCAGCCAGCAATGTCAATACTTATCACATATGCATTAGAATCAACATGCCATTGAGTTGGCTGAGGCAGTTCTTTCTCCATGAAACTAGGATTTAGGGCTATCTGCCCTGGCTATAGTTTGGGCTGGAACCTTCACAACAATCCTTACAGCAATGAAGGGCAATGCTTGCAGCGTGCAGTGGAAACTTTGCATTAAGGGAATGCAGTTCTCTAGAGAGAGTTTCTGTGGTGAAGACCAGAGTTAGGAAATCATGCAGTAAAGGGGGTCTTTGACATGACTTAAGATCTTGCTGCTGCTGACGCACAGAGTGGGAACTCTGGGAGAATGAATTGTCACTGCTGCCACTACCAGGCAGACTATGGTCACTAGAGACTGTTTGTGAATGTAATCTGCAAAAGGAGTCGCACGCAATGCTGCACAGAGGCACATTTTGCAGTTTCCATTTCCAGCTTAAGGTCTACAAGGGATATTTACTGCTGACGCATTCCTTTCAAGACTGGTTACGTCTGTCCACATAATTCTCTTAAATAAGGAGCAAGTTACTTGTACATGGAATTACAAGTGTTGTCACCACTGAAATATGCATGTGACATACCAGCAGAGGTCGGCCACTGGTGGTGTTTATGAAGTAGAAAAATGGGCTTTGGGGAACTCTGTGTTTTTTATTTAGGGTTTTGGAGTCCTGATCTGAAGGGTAATAAATTCTCTGTTTACATATCAGTGACAGTCATACAACATCTTGACAAAATGGTGAACGCCAAGAAAAACAACTTTATTTAACAGCATACAAGCAAAGAAGTCTAGCAGCAGGCTCAACCTTCACTTTCACCTTGTTTCTTCTTCTGTTTATCATCAGTTCACCTACCCACTCTTCTCTTCCCATCCTGCAGTTTGAGATGTAGAATATAAAGATAAGCCATTTCCACATGAATTTTCCAGATGATTTGCTTCTTCAGGATTTGAATGAAAGCCCATTTCCCTAGTGACTAAGGAAATTTGCTCTGGTAACTCTTGGGGAAACTGAAAACAAAACCAAAAAATTAGCAGGATGCTAGGGGTGACTGCGTTCTTTACAGCCTTCCAACTCCTAACAAAGACACTGTTATTCTCAAACGATTCTTAACCATTAAGAATCTCTGTCCCTTAAGATGTCCAGAAATTATAATAACTGCATTAAAACATCACCCTTTATTCAAATAGGTGTTGGTGTAGTGGTTTGGTTTTTTTTTTTTTTTGGGGGGGGTGGGGGGGAGTGGTGCTTTTTGGACTGAAGCTACTAGGAGAGATGATGCTTACTAAAATAGTCTATTATAAAGTTATCACTTGCAGTGTGCAGGTACACTTTGCCAAGCAAGAGTAGAGGCACTTTAAGAGACTAGGCTGCTTCTTCCTTTAGTAAAGGATATGGTATAACGCAAATGTTATCCCAGCTAGTCAGGTATTTCCCCTATCCTCAACAGATGAACAGCTCAAAAAAATATCATTCATGAGCAGGGTTTACCATGTATGCTATATTTATAAATGTTTATAATATATGCTATTTCCAGTTCAAACACAGAGGGCTTATAGATCACCGTGTTTGACCTGCAGTTTTATAAGTCCCTCAGTGCAATTATGAGTTTGGTCCACAGAGAGAGACAGGGATTGACTGGTGTCAGGGGAGCATGATGCAGGACTCACACGAGGTACCAAGGTTGAGGGCAGCATGTCCACTCAACAAACAGAAGACTATTGCTACAAAGGGGATTTTCAGCATTTTAAGAAACTACAGTCATCTTATTTCACAACAGCAGTAGTGACTACTCTGTGCAAATCTTCTATAGAGGAAATCTTCTATAGAGGAAAACAATTACAAGAGATGTTACTTGCTAAGTTAATAACAAACTCACCTGTATAGAATGTTTTTCATCCACCCAGCTCAAGTATTCCAGAATGATCCATGATAACACCTGTATGCATGGGCCGGGATTTTGAATCCCAGGTGCCTCTAGCGCTTCCTGATCCTGAGCTCAATTCCTTCTCACCATAGCAAGGGTAGGCAGCTCCCAGGCCACAACACCGCTCCTAATGTCCCAGTGCCAAAAAAAAAACAAAACAAAACTATTTCTAGCTTCCACGTATACAACAGAGATGAAAGTCACTGAAGTTCAGATAGAACTAACCTGTCACCCACACATCGCAGGGCGTCTGGTTGCTTCCCAGACCTTCAGACCACTCATTTCTCCGTCATTGCTAGATAAAATGAAAAATTCCTATACAGTGAATGACATCCAGTTATAAGTTAGGGTGTTTGGGTAAGTCCATTGTGCTTCGGTTTGTTTTTTTCTCTTGGTCCAAATATGCCCACTTGCGTCTCCTTCATCCATGTGAAGCTGAGGCCTCAATGCCAGGGCATGTGTTCTGCACTGGTACCACATACGGTGGTACACAAAAGCAGTGTCCAGTAACAGTTGTTAGGAACTCCAGCACATCTTCACACTACTGAGAGCATTTGGAAGGACAGCATAGTGCATGGCATGCAGGGTCTTTCACTGACAAATTCTTGTGTGGAGACAAAGCTCCTGTCTCAGGCCGTATGACAGACACTCTCCAAACCTACACACTTGCATACGAGTAACTGTGTTATGCAGAAATACGCACATATGCACGTTATATGTTATGCATATGAATAACATATCTTCCTTTATGCTGAATGTGGACACTGATAGGTTACCCTGTTTATCCAAGATAAGTCTTAATCCATGAATATGGCACTTATGTCTTTTAAAACTTTCTGCAGCAGTGGATCTTCCAAGAACACTGAAAACTGTCAAACTTCTTCCTCCCGTAAGTCTCAATATATTTTTGGGTGGGAGGACATAAGAGGTGTTATACAACCCCTGGAAATGTTCCAATTTCAAAAATCATAATGTCTGGTCAACTCCCTTAGTTCTAGCACTTCATTTGCATGCTGCTACTTTAATTTCTAAAATAATGCAATCCAAGAGATGAAAAGCTGCAGTTACTCACAGGAAAACTGTTTAAGAATTTTTCACTGGGAATTCCAGTCCCTCCAGGAGAGAATTTGCTTTCTGCTCTCTCCTGTCTCCCTCCCACAAAAGAGGTTTCCCGCAATACAGCCAGTAGCTGGGGGTTAGGATGATCCCAGGAGACATGAAACACCATGTTATAGTCTCTAAGGAGTCAGTGCGTGCCCCGAACTGCAGCCTTGGACTGATGTGGAGTTCACCTTTTCCTGTCTTCCAAAGGGCTGTGCAACAGATTCAACCCCCTGAAATTTCATGAAACAAAATTTATGTTTTCCAGTCAGACATAACCATGATTTTATCTCAGTTCCTAGTGGGTAAGATTTTCTAACCTTTAACACCCCAATATACTCTCTCTTTCTTTTCCTCTCTATCTCTTCTTTCTGCACCGAGCACCATCTGAAGCGACAGACAGGCAGTCAATGTACCAGCCTTTTCAAACCCTACTGGGAAACGTATTTGAAAGAAAAGTATCAAAACCATCCAAAACCACACACAAAATATAATGGCATGCAATTAATTAACCTGTCAAGAGAGAAACAGACATTATTGTCATGATGAGCTTTTTAGACTGTGGGTTGCTTGCTCCTGCCAGGTGCAGCTGCAGTGATAGTGGGGGGGAAGCTCACAGAAATACTATACTGCCAACCCAGAACAAAAACTGGCTTTCAGACAGACGGCCTGGCCATGTGCTCACTGAATACAAGAGCTTCTCTCCAGAAGAAATCAGACACAGCATGTGACAAAGCAATGCTGACGTTTTTTCCATTTTGCATAGCAGGCACCAATATTATTTCTATTTAAAAAAAAAAAAAAAAAGTGTCTGGAGCTCAACCAGAGCCAAATATATGGAGCTTTTCAGGTTCACTCCTGTGAAATACTGAGCACCTCCTGCAGTGGGAACTGAGGATACTCGATAGAGGGAGAGATAAGCAGAATACAGGACCGGTCCGGTGAGGGCTGCCTGCCCAAGTTTCCTGGAGGAATCATATGAATATGGGAATCTGAAAAAGCTCTTTAGCTTCATGGAGAATAAAACCAGGATAAAACTCCATTTGTACACGCTGTTTCATCTGACACTCCTGGGCTTTTATCTCCTTTCTGTATGGGATTTATAGCAAACTTTACATTAGTGCTTCCAGAGCTCATGCCTTGCTGTCAGAGCTTTCTGGATTTTTTTTCACTTGATTAATGTTTCATCTACTTTCTTTGATTATACAATGTCCTAGTGCAGCTCTTGCAGTTACTCACACTGCCAGTTACAGCTTTATTTTGGTCCAATCTTTAAAAATTTTCAGGGATTCAGAAAATTCTCTATGTTACATGGGGTTAAATCACTACCAAGATTAAGAAGGCTTGTTGACCAGTTGTCATTACTCAAGTCTCCTTATTTAGAGGCCTTTCGTGTTTGTAAGTTCGCTGTAGTTTATTCATAAGCTAAATAAGCAGGAAACAGACAATCCTTCAGGTGCAATTATACTTTCAGGAATAACTGCAGTGCCAGAATGCTAGGTTCTCTGAAATAAAAAAATAGCTATTTATGTATTACTCACTTAAAAAAAAAAAAAATTCAGCCATGAAATTTCAACTGAATCTCAACAGTCATTTTGGGGAACAGACACAGTTTATACCCTGAGAACATATTTTAACAGCTAGGTTCTGAAATTATGGATAGGAAGAAGTTGGGAAGCAAGAAATATTGTTTATCTTAGAAGACTATCAATATGGAAGAGGTTTTGAGAGTACTTTTATGAATAATAGGGTTATGGACGCTTATGCCCCCAACCGTAGTATGTATCAGGCCAGCTGAGATGGAGTTTTGCTCACTGAGTATGGGTCTATGTTTAAAAGATAAGATAAAGTTTTACTCCCCACATCACTTGTAGGGATTTCATTAAACATTTTGACTACTAGCATGCTATCAAGTGATATAATGCTTCAGACATGAAGTGATGAGCAAGAGCATGAAAATATAAGTTTCACAGCTTCATATTCATTGTTTATTTCAAATGTATGAAAAATTATGCTGAATATGACCAGAAAAAGTACTCAGATATCTATTATTAAATCCCTTTTTATCTACCACTGGCTAATGATCCAAATACTCAGATGTTAGTAAGTGAGGATGAAGAAAGCTGGGAAGGTTTGGGGGCATTTGTAGATAGATCTTTGCCCACCCTAGGACTCACTGCTGTCAAAAATTCACAAATCCATGGCCACATCGGATAACCAGAACAGGAAAATAAGAAGTCACTACCTGTAATGGTTGAGTTAAAGTATTTTTCTTATTTTGTTTTACTTATGTGATAATAGTACTATTGAAAACATGACTTTGTCTTCTGCATTTCTAAGTTATTGAAATGTGCACATTGCAAGAGGCTAAAAAGGCCACAATGTGACATTGCCACAACTGGTTTGGCACATGAGGTTCTTGCACTTTCCAAGGAAAGAACACAGGGTAGGTGGAAAACTTCCCTTATGAAAGCAAAAGGAATCAAAATAGAGCCTGATATTAAAGCATTCTAGGGTTGGTTTTGTTTTTTGGCTGCAGAAATGACAATGCATAAAATTGGCTCATGCAAGGTATGGCCATATAAGATTTATATACATCAGTGGATGCGCTTGCAGATCAGATGCAGCCCATTTGAAAACTCTGGCCTATGAAAGATAACAGAAGGCAATAAGGCAAGCCACAGGCAAAAGTAAAAGAACATTTATCAATTGAATGTACACTTACAAGGCACACGAGAGAGGCAGTAAGCCATTAGGTAAGACTTAGTGTGGTAGACATGCACCCATCTATGTGATAGAGCAGCCACAGCCTGCAGAGGCAGAGACATCTTTCCCTCATTTCAATCAGATCCAGGCTGCTTGCAATGCGAGCTGGTATCAATGACACTCTTCCGAAAATATAAGCTGATTCAGGCTTGTACTCCTTCAGTGGCTGATCATCACCACACAAGACCTGATTATGAGCACAGCTGCATTGGTGTAATAACAGAATAACTTAGTACGACACAATGGAGTTTCTTGCTGTTAGAATTGAAACCAGAAACAAACCCAATGTCATAGAATTGGGGAAATGAGAGATTAAGCCAAAAAAGGTAACCTAGTCTGGCAATGTCAGACCATCTCAGACAGTGACTGTGCATTTCTTTTGAAGTCAATGTGACAACACAGAGGTTTCAATGGGGCACGTGCTTAAGAATCTTGCTGGTCCAAAAATAAACACATCAATTTTGGTAATGTGATACTGACTCTTCATCCTCTGCATATGTGTAAGCTCAGTCAATGTGTACAGACTGCTGCTGTACTGTTCTGCAGCTACTAGGTATAGTAAATTTATAGAGAAGCAATAAAACAAACTCTGAAATCCATTGTTACCTGATCTAAGATTTGGCTTGTGACAGGGACCTTAAGATCTTTCTTTTATTCAACGTAAATCTGGAAAGCCTGGAAAGTAATTCAGAAGTGCCAAAAAAATGCATTCAGTGCAGGCTTGTAAGATAGTCAGACACGCAGCAAGATGTTGGTCTATGAATCATTAATTAATATTCTCTTACATGCTTACCTCAGAACTAAGCTTAAATTAAGTTCAAAATGGTGACTGTATGTGAAAAAGATCAGTTTCTTCAATTTCTCTGTGAAGCTATTGGCATGATACGAGTGTTTATTAAACTACATCCAAATGATATATATGCATCGAGTCATTGGAAACTCTTCACATACCAAACCAGCCAAACTGAAAGTACTCAGCTGTCACGGTAAACCAGGTAAAACAGGTTCACGTAACAGAGAAGGTCAGTAAAATAAAACTTCCCCAGCTCTCCCCAAGGTACTTCTAAGACCATGACACTGCCATTTTTTTAAGATTACCAGCTGGAATGACTTAGAGGAGACTGCAAATGGTTGTTGCTATTTCAAACTTTAGTTTCATGAAGGGATTCCTAATGTCTAAGAATAGTACTAATAATTACAAATAATGTAGTTGAGTACAAAAAAGTAAATATGGCCTTATCCAACCTCTGGCAATATTCTTATCTTAGAAGCAACTCAAGTCGATGAAATGCCAGCAGAAATGTTTTGATTTAATGGCATTCATCTGATTAAAATTTTCATTTTGATCTTCAGCATGAATTTACTCTAAACCTCAGGCTAGATTTGAAAGCTGCTTATCATATGCGTGCTAACTAGCTCATGGAGGAGATGGGAGGAATTCCCAGGTTAGGAGGGAAAGGAAGACTCACATACTTAATACATAAAAATAAAACATCTTTTCAATTCAGTGTCCTATCCATTTTTTAAAAAATAAGTTACCTGCAAACAGGGTACTTTGATTTAGCTCAGAGGATTGCTGCCACATGCAGTACTGAAGGAGCACTTCTTCAGAAATACCTGTCTCTCTAACACATATAATTTGGATAGTTGTTCCAAGTTACGGACAAAAACACTGTGAGGCACGTGTTTAAATTTTCTAAAGTTCTTCCTGTACTGGGTGTGTAAGTATTCTTGTATGAGTTTGTATATTCTGTGCAGTTCTTACATTTTTTACATTTTCAGACCACAATGTTAATAAACAGAAAACTCAGAGAAAATGTAATAACCCATTCCATGTTTTGACTCCCACAACAGAGATTTGCCCACAATCACGGAAAGAGGAAATAAAACCCAGGCTTCAAAAGTTTATTTATTTTCTCAACTTGGTAGACTGAGAAAGAAGTAAAGAAAAAGGAAGAATCCATCAGGACCTTCAGAAGCAAGACTAGATATTGGAATGAAACAAAAAGTAAGATTCAGTCTACCTGAGGGAACATGCTTATAAGTGGGGGCTGCAGTACACCTTTAAATAAGCTATCCTTAGCACAGCACCGTAGAAATGCACCACGAATAGCTGTAATTCATTTTCTTAGAGTTGACCTTCAGTGAGATGGTTATTTATGGTGTTTCCCCTGGGAGGAGCATCCTGGTTCCTCAGGTAGACAGCCTGGTTGGGGAAAAATGGGGCATGGGCAGAACATCTGCTCTGCTCATCAGTATATATTTGACATAACAGCCATTCACACACGTCTTGGCAGTCACTTGTGCCACAGTCAAAAACAAGTTTTCCATAAACATCTACCACCTCCCACAGAAAGACTAGGACGGGACGTTTGAGACTCACACCACTAACCATACACACATCAGATTAGAGGCCTGTACCATTGCAAAGGCATGTCCACAAGCGGTGGGTTAATACTTAAAATTTGTGACGAAGGAGCTCATCACAATTACCATAGCTGGAAAATGTGAAACGAAACAGTGTTTCCTTCTGCCAATGCAACAGCTTTGGGAATTGTTCTTGTACACTTGGCAACAAAGGACAGAGGGAAAGAGCTGCTGTTTAGATGATAGGATTCTTCCCTGGCAAATATACATAGCTGAAAATATGCCATTGTTACTGGCTCCTCTGCAACTCCCACAGCATGCCAGATCTTCTATTTAGGATGTTTTAAGAGTACATCTAAATGGAGACCTTATTTTCACTAGGAACAATGAAAAAACACATCATCTTATCTTTAACCTGACCATGCCATAGGCAATTAATTTGTTTGCTTTCCTAATGAAAAAGTAAATAAACATGACATAAATACTTAATCTGCAGTCTTTCCCTCTTGCCAATATGTGGTTGGTTTCTCATAGCAACAACAGCCGTGCCATTGTCAACAACAGGCCACTTGAGTTACTGTGAGCCTGGACTAATTCCACCGCATGTAACAGTCCTACATCTGTCCTTCATTGTACCTGATCCCACTGCCAGCTGGAAAGGCTTGCTCATGATCGTTGTGCGAGCCATGGGTCAGCAAATAGTCCTAGTCACAATCCCTCCCACATCCCCTGGTTCATCTCCTTTGGATGCTTCTCCTAACAGGGATGCAGGAACAAGTGGCGATAAACGCAGACAACCATGCGCCCTCCAGAAAGTGTTGAGCAGAAATAGCTCTGCAACAGTGAAAAATAGGGGCAACAGAAACCCAAGCTGATTCAGCAATTTCAGAAGTTAGTCCAGATTCGAAGTGGTGTGTCAGGAGCAGTATCTGACCCATCATAATCTCACTGTGATATTAAATCTTTTATCTAGTACCCCTAGGGCATTCTCCCTTTGGTCAATCAGTCATGCAAAGTCTCTGATTTCATTCTGCAGATGATCGTGCCATTTATCAGTGAACCAATTTTCTGCACATGACCTTCTCCTTAATACCTAATTGGCCTTGGTCAAACTCCAAATTAACCATTCTTCCTTCAACAGGAAACTGTTCGTATACTACTTTTTTAGCATAATAGCACATCAGTCAAGACACCAGCAGTCACTAAAAACAGGTTTCACGCTCCATACTAGGTAGCTGTTTGATTCTCAAGCTGCCTATAAATTTCACAGCTCAACTAATAATGCATGAAATGTGAGGAAAATTGTAACAAACTAAACTATAATAGCTTTTTATTGCCGTTTATGTTGCCAGTGTCTGGAATGCTGGAAATGTAACTGATCAAATCACTATTATTGCAAATAATTGCATGTAACACAGTGAATTATTCCCTCAATATTTGACTGCAAAAGTAACTGTCTAGATAAACTATCTGGAGCATTCCAGAAGACAAGGATTTAATTGGAAATCAATCAGCATTTTCGCACTTTGAATTTAATAATAAGGAGCTGACAGTGCAGGGTGAAAATTTCCCAAGTTAGATTTCACCATAGTTACTAGCCTGTTAAAAGAATACGGAATATGATCTTAAAAATCCCTGTAACCAATTGACTACATGTGTCACCTTGCCTTGAAAGATTAACTTAATTATGTAGAAAGGGGGAAACAGAGCTGGTAGGATTGGCAGGATTTAAAACTCTTTGATGTATGTTTCTTTAGTGCTGAGATAGGGCAATTGAAGCTACATATAATACTATGAAAATGTGCTTTGAAATGCTTTGAAAATATACAGTGCCACATAGCTGCTATTACAACCACTGTATCTAAAATGTGCATGCACACATCATCTTTGAATGGGAAGTGTTATGAAATCCTTGAACAGGCTGGAAATTATCTCAAAGAGGTCTTATTTAAAGGATGTTTTCTTACACCTCTAAGTTCCTGATCCTGTAGGACTAATAAATCTCATAAAACTTAGTGTGTTGAAAAATCTAGCACTTGCTCATTTTTTCTGAATTGGCATCTATGTGTTTTCTATTTCTTCTTAGCTAGTAAACTCCACTTTTCTTGAGTTCCCAGGGTCATGAGGCCAAATCCAGAGGTCTTAGACATCACACACGACTTACAGTCTCAAAACCCACTAAAACTACGATGTCAAAGAGCCTACTCATCTGACACCAGAGCCTGGAGATTCCCAAAATTACCATCTGACTTCTTAATGTGTCTTTATTATTTTCTGGGCATCAGGACATGTGCATATCCTTCTTATCCAGAGCAGCCCAATTTGGGGAATTTTAAGGGCTCTGTTCCGTTTAAGCTGACTGGTGTTCCAGAAAATAGACATTCTCTCCCATTTATTATTCCTACCTTCTCAAATTATTCCTACCTTCTAGCCTCTTTTTGTAGCCAGTGGAAAGGCTTAGGCAATTTTAAGCTACCACTCATCTGACCCATAAAGATGTCTCCTTTAGAACAGAACCACAGGACATGAAAGTGGGCATTTACCATCACTGATTATGAAAGGAGTCCAGCGTGACTGAAATTCTGTGTGGAGACCCAACATTTGAGGAGATGCCTTGCACCATCATATCTAATGCACTTGGAATACTAATGCCATTGAAACAACCTGTAGATATTTCATACACAGAGATTAGATTTCTTAAGACAGTAGATTTGATAGTGACAGTAATCCTGGTTAGATCTGTTAGGCTTCAGTTACACTAATTTTGAGGAGAGGAAGAGGGGGAAATACAGATGTAAAAATCACATCATGCGAAGGAAGTCTGAAACGTTGAATATGAGATTTTACATTGGAAAGAAAATTCAAAATTTTTTAATACTTATGGCATTCTAAAATTTCAATCAAAAAAAAAAAAAATCAAAGTGAGGAGATTATTTCCCTCCTGAAATATTTCATTATAGCTAGACTGCATCACATTCTTTAGATGTCCTTGACCGTCCACTAAAATTTTTTACTTTTAAATAAAACTGTTTGTCTCACACCCTGAAGCACAACAGAATAGTTTCTGCTTGTTGCATCTCAGACCATTGTAGCCGTAAAATTATGTCGAAAGAAAGAATTCTGCTAAATCAGGCATTAAAGACAATTGTAATATAAGCCAGGTTTTAAATTTTTTTTCCAGTATATTGTTAAAAACAGGTCAAAAGACATTTTTATCAAAAGCATACCATTGCAATTTTATCAGGGCATGAATCAAATGTGCCATCTTAATTTGACCTTCAGATACACTCTCTTTGGTTGAATGACTGGCCGCTTACTCCGTTCTATTTAAAACATAGATATACAACCTGGGGTAGAAAAACAGTCAATAGAGAGCCTACAAATGAACTTCTATACTAGACTGACAAAGCACTGTAATGAACAAGACCTCTTATTTTAAATATAAATTAAGAAATACTTTTCACTAGAGAAACAGTGCAAAGAAAAGCTTGAGAGAAAAACATCTTTGATACAGTATGAAGTAAAGAGTGCTTATAACGCCAGGGCCCAAGTGATCCTTCCCGTTACACTAACACAATTTTAACGGAGGCAAACCTGGATTTGCTTGCTACTGCTCAAGCTAGACATGAAGATTCGGAGAACAAGAGTTTTGAAAGTCTCTCCAGAGACTTACCAACGAGACAGGCTTTTCAGGGAACCATCCCTTTATTGGAAACTCAGAATGTGTCTTAATGCACACATTCACGTGTGAAGCCTTTCAGGACACCTCAGGGCTGAGACTGGGATCTCCAGTGGGACAATACGCTGCTAAGAGCAAGAGCGACCGCAACAAACTTCCTTCTTGGGCCACAGTGCATTTTTTACTAACATTAGGAAATCATCATGGCACACCTCTCCATCTTTGCATGTTTTAAAAATTAAGAAACTGACACTTAATGCAGTCAAATGAGTTTACTTACTGGAGGTCAGAGTGACAGTTTCCCTCCCTTCCCATACTGTGGCTCCATAGCTAGATGTAGTATCCTCACTAGTCACTTAGGTGCCTTTTCTGAAGCATGTCTCTAGTGTACTAATACCACCATCACATTTTCTGGTTTAGCCAAACCCAGTTTCATCTGCTTGCTTCCCGCTTTGACTGCTTACAAAGCCTAATCATCTCCTGTGTTCCCCAGGTAAAATGCCACTGACTTCAAAGGTAAGAAAAGGAACTATAGATCATACAACTACTTCAATGATGAATAAAAAAAGTTAAAAATCACTCTCTTTTTCAAAGAGCTTCTTCATGGTTTTTTCATCATATCAATGCTTTGAAAATATACAGTGCTACGTAGCTGCTATTACAATTACTGTATCTAAAAACAAGCTATTCAGGTTATCATAGAAAAACTCATTCAGAAAAAAACATACTCTAGTCCTATTAAAAACACACTCTTGAATGTTTTTAGGTACTGGTTTCACAAAATACATACACATAACAGCAATACACAGAAACCAACCAAAGCAGCCCATTAATATTCCCCTTCATAATATTTGGTAAACAAATCAATAATAATATTCACAACCAACCTCCTATTTCCTAGGTGTGTTACCATTGCTACATTTTCCTAGGCTAGATATATTTTACTGTGATGTATTTTGCAGTTAATGTTTAAGTAAACTCTATATGGTTCTAACAACAGCAAGAATATCAGATGAATGGAAAAGTGGCACCTCTATGATATACTCACAGCAGAAGGATGATTACTGTGCTGCTTGGTGAACTCTTCCTATGTAAGAAATAGCAGACCAGTATAAACTAACATGAGCAGATTTATAGCCATTGGGTGTAGGCATTAGGTGAGATATTGTCCCTATGGAGTGAAAAATTAATTTTTTAAATTGCTCACCTTCAGAATTGCTGATGACTACATCTATTTATATCTCTAGGTTTACAGCATATAAAAGTGACTTGTTGCCTGGCCCATGCACCTTTAGACTCTACATTCTCTTTTTTTTCTGGCAGAAATGAAAGAAAATAATAATAATGAAAGTTCAAAAGAAGCAAACATTGCATTGTAGATAGCTCTTTAAATCTTCAAAGCTAAGACATTATTAGCAATTGGGAATTAAAAGCATTTAAATAATGAAATTCAAGTTAAATTCATGTATTTTTGCCAGCCTTTAAAACATTAGTTAATTTCATTTGCTAATACTTAAATACGTTCTTCATATAATTAAAAATAATCTGTGGTATTTTCCCATTTATTTTTACATCCTCAGTCTACACATACACAGACTGTATCTTCCTATGGATTTATCAATGAAAGACAAAGCAAATCAAACCAAAACAAAAATACAGTAAATACTGCTTGCCTTGAAAGAGGAAAATCAAAGCAAAATTCAGTACCTGATGAACTCCTTTCCCTATGGCTTCAAAAGTAAGAGTGCACCACGGAAGAAAGTATTCTGTTTCCTCATTTAATTCAGTCAGTAAGTTTCCCAAGGGGAAAGGATGTCTGACTTATGAACTAATGCCTCCGGAGTTCTCAGCATTCTTAAAGTATTTAGTTGCTTTACTCTCCTTCTTCTTCATCTCTGAACATCATGTAATAAGGCTAAAAAACAGCCTGAGTCTTGACAGGCAGGTTTAGTCTGAGTTAAACTGCTATGGTTTTCATTTCTCGCTTTTCACATGGCAAATGGGGATTAATCACCTATATCTTTAATGGTGATAAAAGGTGCTCAGAAATAATATCTGAAAAAAATCTGGCAGAAGATAACAGCAAGAATATTTCTGTTCCGTGCTTTTTCTTAGCATAAAATGCTTGCTGCAGAGACCCAGAGGTGACT
Organism: Bucorvus abyssinicus; assembly: GCA_009769605.1. Taxonomy (NCBI): domain Eukaryota; kingdom Metazoa; phylum Chordata; class Aves; order Bucerotiformes; family Bucorvidae; genus Bucorvus; species Bucorvus abyssinicus. The sequence continues at coordinate 40,800,332 of CM020025.1, forward strand.
TCATTTGAGGGGCACGGTCTTGCAGTGCAGTGGTGCAATATTGTTTGGTTTGACCTTTAAATTTGCTTTCAGATATTGAAAAGTTCTTAAGTTCTGTGGCACTAATTTTCATTTTAATAGTAAAGTTCCCATATACTTATCATAATTCCATGAAATTTCTTCCTCTTTCTAGGGAGGCTTTTCTTTACCTCCCTTGTATAGATTATCCCCACCTGCTTACAAATATGTAACAGCAATCAAGATACATTAGAAGGCCAGGTGCCTTCCTTCCTGCAGAACAGAAAATATGCAAAACATGTTCTCGCCCTTTGAGACACCAGACACCAAAAAGGCTTTTTGAGCATGTTAAATGAACTAAGAAGATCAGAAACGTTCAGCTCAAATTTCCCATGAAGAGCTACTACATTTGCAACACCCTTTATTATCCCAGTCTCACCTTTCTCAGGGTTTGTGGGTTTGAAGGTGGCATTTCTAACAGACCACTGAAGCCAATAGAGCGCCAATGGAAAGGAGGGACTCCATTAAAGCTCTTATACTCATCATATAATGCTAAAAGACCATTCCTTCCATTGTTTCATCTGCCACCACTCAGTAAGAGGGCTGAGGATTCTCTTTACTTCACTATTCAAACTTAAAAGATGATCAAGACAAAGCTCTCCCTGAACCTTCTCAGTTCTTTCCACCTCTTCAAGTCAAAAGGGAAAATTTTTTTATTGTTAGACTGGCTATTTCTCCTCACTTTTAGGCACATCTTTCTTAAAATATGGGGGCGAGGGGTGAAGAGGGAAAAAGTAACTGTTCTGACATTCAGCAAATGCCTGTTTTTTACAGAGTCCTCTCCAGAACTGTGTTCTCTTTGCAGATCTTCTCAATGAAACAGGGATGGTTGGTAGGTCAGGGAGCTGTGAAGAGTAAAAGAAGGTCAGAGAAGCCAAGAACAAGGAAAATTGCAGCAAAAGGGGCACTGTCGTGGAGCAGGAGAGTCTAACAGGACAAGCCATCCATGAGTGACTGTCATTTAAAAATTTCATGCAATGAGCAGTCTGCAGGCATGGGGAGTGAAAAGCACGTTCCATGAAACGAGTACACAGGATATGGGACGCACTTCAGCCCTTAAAACGCCTACACAAATGCTCATGACGTGCTAGCACCTGGCCGTCAGGGTACATTACTACAGTTGAATAAGGTAATTCAGCAGTAAGGTTTCTACTCCACAGCGGGTGCTTCACAGCATAGACGTGACATGGGCATGACACCATGACACCAACCGGAATCCCCTTACATGAGAGATCGCAGAGGCAGGGAAGTTGCCATTCTGGGAACACACACTTTAGTAAGGGGCTGAAACTGAAAATGTTAGATGGACAAGATAAATGAAAGAAAAATTTAAAAGTAGGCAGGGAAACATTTCTGCCACTGACTATGAAGGTTACATACAAGATACCATTTAGACAGAGCTTCAAATGACAACAGATGGTGTTTACACGATTTCAATCCTACTTGATTCTTTTATGGATATATCACTTATCTATTGCTCCATTTGCCATGTAAACAAAGAATAAAGGAACAAGTTTAAATACTTGCTTTGATTGTGCATTTTCTTTTTGGTATTGAAAAGGTTGCTTTTCGCAATTTCATACTTCAGTTGACTCCCTATGATACTCATTATGAAATAATAAACCTATGAAATAATGAGTTATACAAATCATACATTTCTGCAATGGTCCCTTAAGACACATGCTTGGGACTAGACGGAAAACAAAATCACCTTTCTGTTTAGAAGGCTTTGGCAGAACTACATTTAATGTTGAATAATTTCTTCTAAATTGTTTGTTAATGCTTCAATAGACACAAAACCACAAGGGTTACAATGGTATCTCTATTTTTAACCCGCACCCTCTCTGCAGAAAATTCTATACCATGTATTTGAAGTGACAGTATGTATACTACCATATACTAAATAATTTCAACCTACCATCTACATATAGACATGTATACATGCATATTTCACACTTACACCGTTACATATGTTCTGGTATAATAATACTTGTCATCCTAAAACAGATTCCTTTTCTACATGAAACAATTTTCCCTCTCTGCCTCTACTGTATTAGGACAGATCTGAAAATTAAAGGAAGAGAAAGCAGATTCAGAAAAAGAAATGCTGCTGGCTGAATTGAAGTTACTGAAGAACATTGACTAGGACAGACCCATAATTTCATCTACTAGGGAGAACCTATGTACAACCCCTGCAACACATACAGTCAAAAGCATTCTTTCTTCCTAGCAACAGATATCATAATGTGCCAAAAAGTCTGATAATTGATTATAGGCAAGAACAGTGAAAGGAAACCACAGAGTTTTCTTCACCTCCTTCTGACAACATGGGAAGAGCTGAACCTATTGGCTTTCTGCTGTGCTTCCAGCAGGGAAGGGCGTATTCACCATCCCTCACCTTGGAGAGAGCTCAAAGCCACTGTTTATTTTTAAACACTTTAATAATAGAAGGCTGAAATAACCTTCGGAGGTCTGAATGGGTCGGATCCAGTGTGCACATCTGACAGCATGACAACTAACACTGCCTGCGCAGCTAGTAACAGTCAGAGATCCTCTGAAGTGAACCTGACTGAAGTACACCAGTCAAGCCCTAGGTGCAGTTTGAAGGCAATCCTTCAGGCTGCAGCTCCTCACTCCTCCTCTCCCCAAAGTGCCAGCTCAGTGAGCAAGATCTGAAGCATCTGCAGCCAAAGCAGAGTGACTATTAATTGTGGATGGAAAAAGCCATTACAAGGGCTGGGAGAAGAAGAAAATCTCTGAAATACCAGGCACAAGGAGCCGCTGAAGAGAAAAACAAAACAGCATAATTTCCTCTCATATAGCACAAAGAGAGCAGGCATCACTGAATGTAAAATGAGTAACCGCAAGAAAAAAATCCACTTTGTGCTCGTGCCATTGATAACAACTTGATTTGCACAAAATATATGACCCTGCATATTCCGTAATCATAGGAAGGCTTGTTAAAACAAAATTCATATTTAAATTCACAAACAAGGCCAATCCAGACTTAGGGCTCCTCTCATTTTATAAGGCACTTTCACATCAGTCAACTTCTTTGTAAAGAAAGGAATCACTCTTTCTCTTCACTTACTACATAAGGTTCCTCAGAAGACTATCCTCTGAATTTGGCTGTGGCTTCAAGAGAAGCACCGTCGTTCAAACTTTCCCAGCTCACACACTTTATAAGTCATCCATTTCCAAACCCAATTCACAGCACAGCTGCACAAAGCGTTGTAGTAAAGCAGCAAAGGGAGCAACATGGGAGGGGAAATAATGGGTTGGTGACAAAGCAGTAGTACCACAGGCCAATATCACACATATGGCTTTGTCCGATAAATCCGTGGCTATGGTTGGTTAATGAAACGCCTGAATTTGGGTGATGAAATCTCCTCTCCCATCCCTTAGTGGTTAGGGTTGGCAAATAACACAGCAACCTCAGGGCAAACAGTAGTTGCTGCATTAGGAACCTGCCCCTCTCTCACTGCAGCCAACCTGCACAATCCCTATGGCTTTCCACAGCAACGCACATCCTGAAACGCCCAGTGAACAACAAAAAACTGAACAGTCATAGTCCAGTAACATTTACCAGAATAATCAATCTGCCACAGAATGATTAGTACTCCTTGTACAAAATATTGAGTATGTTACATTCCCTAAGGAATGCTAAGTGCTGTGTTTACCCCTACAACAAGCACCTACAGCCAGTGAGAAATAATAATTGTCAAAAGGAATACGATAGAAGAGGGTTCACGAACAAACAAACGTAACCAGACTCTTCTCCCCTCCAAGACGAACCAGATGTGATTGTGATCGGGAGTCAGAGAAGTCTTAGTCCTGATTTAATACAGTGAAAGCATCATCATCTTGCCAGGCTCTAAGCAGAAGAGATAGAAGGACAGTAAGGCACAAACAAAATGTCTCTGAAAACTGCAAAGGGCATCACATAGCAATTTACAAAAGACAATTATCTTTCCCACCGCTTCATGCAAGCTGTATTTCCTTAGGTCTAGATGTAGGGAGATAATGAACATTCACACAGCTCATTTAGGTTTCAGTGCTAGCTGCTAACACTCAACACATTCAAATTGGAGGCCTTCGAGTTAGGAACGGACAGCTAAAGCTGCACCCTTTTCATTTTACTTCACACCACTTCCAGCATCTAAGGTAACACCTTAGAGGTTGTTGACTCCCCTTAGCTCCAGAGGAAAGAAAGATTATATTTTTCCTTGCTAATCAAATTCAGTAAGGCCTTAATTTGCATCAAAACAACTTTTCATTGATGAATAAAGAGGGAATATTTAAACACAGGAAAAATCCAGCTCAAACGGCTTATTCCAGCAATGGAAAGTGACAGCATATGCATACATATAATCACATGGGAAATAATCATAGTACGTCCCAGTGCACTCCATAGCATAAGAAAGCCAACTGCCCAAGGGATATGTCAAGAATGATTTATTTGTATACAGAGCTCTCTTTCCATGTGTCACTGCCTGATTTCTTCAATGGAATCACCTAAACCTTGGTAGAAAAATAGCTTCTTTCCCTTACCTTATCTCTTATAATCTGAAAATAACTTAATAGTCCTTTAGCAGAGATACAGGATCTTTCTTAGTAGTTGAAAAACTGGAGGAAGTTGTTTAAAAATACTTTGCTTCTAACTTACATTAATATACACACAAAAAGATAAAATGTTTAGATTCTACTGAAAATATCAGCAGTTTGATTTGAAAAACACATTCAGAAATTGATGGCTTTTCTTGTCTTTTCCTGTAGATGTTATCTCATATAACCGCTGTCTCCATATTGTCCAGCTTTTGCAATGTGATAGTTTTACTTCTATATATCCATTATAATATTTCAAACAGATGTATAGGTAATGTATCCATAGATAGCTGTCACAAAGCTATTATCTTCTCCTCACAAGACTACTTTCTTCTTACTGTCTTTTACTTCTTTGTTTCCCACATCCTCCACTGCAACTTCCCTGGAAAGTTTAAATGAATCTTTGACTAGTGGATAAGTAACTGAAAAAAAGACAACATAAATGACTAGTTGTATCATCAGGCTTTCTCTGTAAGAATTGCTTGAGGAAGAAAGTGGTTAGTCAGAACTTTGCAAAGATTTAGCAACACTATCTGCAGTATGAGCTTCATCCAATGCACAGGAGCAAGCTGAGTATGAAATAACTGTTGCCTCATCCAGTGGTCTGACAGATGAGTGGACATTACGTTTTCAAATCTCCAGTAATATTAACACTTAAGAAATTAGAATTCCTCCAAAGGCAAAGGCAGTGCTCTTGAAAAGGATCCTAACTGTTCCCATTACTGCTCGATTTCAAGAGTTCGTCCATTCTCCCCTTCATCTTCCTGTGATCTACCTACCATCAAAGCCTTTAATGACACAATCCTGTTTCTCATGCTTTTTCTAGACTTACTGAAATTTTGAAAAAGTACAAGTTCTTACAAGATTTCCAGGTGACTTTTGAAGATCAGTGAGCTTCAACTTTGGCCTGGCAAGGTTTTGGAAAAACTAACAAAAACATTATGAAGCAAGACCACCTATTATATAAAAATGATGAAATGGTACACCATTATGGTGAAACAGAACAGTTGCAAGAAGACAAAGTCAATCTTAACACACTCGGTTAAAGGGGGTCTGTATGAAACACACCTTTTAGTAGCATTGAATGGCATAGATGCTGAACGCCTTAAACAACTTTGTTTTCACTGATTTTCTTGTTACTGTCAAGGGAAACAGCACTGAAATTATACACAGACTCATAAAATGACATAACATTGATCACATTTTGACCTAGTCAAATAATCTAGATCAATAGAAATGTTCAATACTTGATACAACAAAGCATTTTTAAACAGGATGCATTTGGTTTTCACGTTGATGATCAGCTTACGTTGTGCCAGAGATACAAGCAAACTACTGCTAGTGTTTCCCTGACAGCATCAAAATTGTTCACCAAAGAAGTCCTTGGTCAACAGGCAACAGCAAATCTGGTAAGAGAAGCAGCACGTGTTAAGCATGTGTCTGAGTCAAACAGAAGGAGTAATAGTGCTCCTCTATTAAGTGAGTCAGGTAGACACACAAGAAGCTATAGACCACGTGCCACACTCATACGCACATAATATAGCTTAGCCATGGGGGAGCTGAAGAGTTTCCTGATTTGCAGCGCAGAACTTAAAGGTTTGATCAGCAAGGGAGGAGGTGAGATGTACCAGAAAATCTAAAGGCAGAAGAAACCCAGCACACAGAGGAAGACACTGTCACAGCATTATTCAGAGAAGCAGTGCAGAGACGGAGCTTCTTGGATATGAAATACACTGAAAGGTAGAGATGGGAATTTCTACATAAGCACCCACATCCAAAGTACTTCTAACATTACTTTAACAGCATATTTGACACAGTATGATTAGGTGGTGACAGATTTATTTCAGCAGTAACAATTACTGCCATTCTTCATGCTAAACCACAGAAAAGAAACCAAGGATATAAACACTCAGTCAGGTTTACTGATGAGCTAGAGTTACGCAGGGTAGAGGATTTCACGTCTTATATGTTTTCAGTTTGCCCACAGAAAAAATACTGCATTCATTTATCATCAGCCAATTTGCATAAAGGAGAACAAAAGCATAAACAATCATCAAGCATTTTTATTTTCAAAATGTTGGGACCACAAGTCTCACTTGCAAATTTCATAACCCGAGTTATTTTCCACCCAGATTAGATAAGTGAGACGGGGATGATTATGCATTATACAAATTGCATTAGACAAACCTCTAGAACAAACTATATGTTCTGAGCTAATGCCTTTTAATCACAGGCCTGCATCAGCAACTAGGAAAAGTCACCCAGCTGGAGAGAATGACTGGGGTATGTGTCAGGAGTCTCAGTCCCCAAAAGTCACCTTGCCTCCTAGACTGCAGAGGCCAAGCTGAAGAGAGGGGGAAAACCTTTCCTGAGACCCTTAAAAATAGGTGAGCTGCTGAGGCCAGCAGTGATTCATCTCTGCAAGGCTCACGATGCTCTGCAACACCACAACAACCAGTGTGGAGTCAGTTTTGCCTCCCCTTCCCATATCCTCAAATAACCTGAAAAGGATACCTGGAAGCTTGAAAATAAAACAGATGCATGCCACTCTCCAAAACATGCATACGACACGGAGATTATGCCAAGGGCTAGCACTATAAATGTACCACAGTCAGGATGTAATCAGGAAGGGGTTTGTTTGATTCATAACAAGAACCACATCACCTCACCATGCAAATGTGAATCTATGCAGAAGAGAGAGGTAGTTTGTGTAGCATTAGTTATGCTTAATAAGTCATTTCCCCCTTTTCTTGAGCTCTTTTTAGGAAGCTTGGGAGAGACATCTGTTCATTTTGTTATTTGACTGCTGCCAAGCACACAAGAAGGATGGCAAATACTGCAGTTATCTGTTCCTCTAAATACAATTATGAACTGCAGTTATGAGTTTAGTATGAAAGACTTCAGAACCTACAATTCAACTACCTAAACATCAAGTTCTTTCTCTCCATAAGTACCAGGACTCATTCAAATACAAGGACATGTACACCTAGATCATTACCAAAATGATTTCGAGGCTTTAATTAATTTTGTTTCTTTGTTTTTAATACATACTGTCCTTGTACTTAAAAGGGCTTTTGATTTCCCTGATAAATACGAAATATTTTACATACAGAAAAAATATAAGCCTACATGAAAGCGACATTTCTTCAGAAACAAGCAAATTTATGAATTTCACAGTTTTACGACCCCTTCTATTATGCAGGGAGATGCAGATTAACATGTCATGTTAGTGACGTACATGTCGAAGTAAAAAGAGGAAATGGCTAATTTTTAAGAAAGTGCTGATAACATTTGTCATATTCAGAAGAAACAATGTAGAACCCTCCATAAATTATTTAATGCACATCCTAAATACATGAAATTAACATATTCCTGTCTTCTGCTATTAACTCAATTGTGGTAGTACTAAAACCTTCATTTGCAATGAGAGCAGAATATTGCAAAGACTGAAGCGATAAGTCCCTGCCCCAGAGAGTTTCTAACATAATTTGGATCCATGACATCAGTAATGGCTTAATTGCTTCAAAATTTTAGATGAAGAATATAACTATCTATTTGATGAAAGCACAGAAGAAATTTCTAAATAAGCTTAGTGAAGATGCTGTTTAATTAATTCATTACAAGACTATAGCTTTGTGTACAGTTATTTCTACTTGCCTCTACCTGGATAGCCAACAAGCCTTAATTAGTTGCAATTTTGACGGAGCATGCTCTTCAGGGACAATGGAGTCATTTTACATTACAGCAATTAATCTGTTAAGCCCTGTAGCTGTATGCTTAAAAGGTACATAATATTTATTACTCATGCAGAAAGCAAGTAGATTGCATGGATTATGTGAAAATAGAAGTTACACAGTAGCTGTTTCTTTCTCTCTCTCACTAAAATAGATACATATATTAAAATTACATATGTAATTATATACACATTATAATCTATGTGTTCTAAATATATGCATTATATGGAATTTATATACATACACACACAAAACCATTCACTCATTGGTAAATACAACGTCCCTTTCAGTTTCAACCAGCCAACACGCACAAAAAATGACAATTTTGCGTGTCCCATGCTCATTCTGAAAACAGATTCCTAGAATTCCTTCTTTACATGAATGCTGGCACTGTGGTTTACTTGCCTTCTCCCAGCTACATAAAAGTCAGCTTTCTCTGCAGTCAGGTAAAGCAAGACCTTGCATAGTGCTCTAACACTGCATTTAACCAATGGGTCCTGCCAACCCACTGCTGCCTTTTCATCCTTAGACCTCACCAAACATAGAACCATAGAACATAGTGCCATCAAACGATACTGGAATAGTAACTCTGGAAAAATTACTCTCTCCGTTATTCTTACAGCTAATTCTCCAATTTCTCTGGATCACTAGGCTATTTTATATGGAATCCAAAAAGACAACAAACTAGCATACACAGCATTATGCAGGCATTGATGATCAAATTAGATGCTTGTGCTGTAGACATGTAAATGTAGGTTCCCTTCATAGACAGTGGAGAGAAATAAGCATTCTTAAAAGACACAGCATCTCAGCTCAAAGTGAAGATTTTCTTCTGCCATTACAGCCCAGATGGGCATGAGATAATGGTCCTGGAACATGTGAACTCTTTGATGTATTCAGTTCTACAGAGAAAACACGGGAGATGTGGGAAGCTTTGCTGGAGATGTCCTCTTCTGTGTGTGAAAGGTACATAAACGAGCGTAAAAAGAAGCAGACATGAGGGAACAAACTGAAGTGGCTCCAGGGGAAAAACTCACAGATAAACTCACACCCACAGAAACGCTGGAAAGGGCAAAGCACGATCTAAGTCTAGGGTGGTTTAAACTCATCAGCTGCAGAGGTTCTTCTCTGTCTCCTCAATGGAAAATGCAATACAAATACTAGTAACTACCAGGCAATGTACCTACTAGAAGGAACTGAGGATTACATGGATGATAAAGAAACCAGATGCATTAGCATTTCCTTCCTTTTCTAGTAAATGGACCTCCTGGGGCTGGTTGCGTTCCAGAGAGGACCAGATGAGCGCAACAAGGAGGGTAATTCCACAACACTCCTGCCACCAAGTAATAAAGACAGGAACTACTTTGTCTTTTAATTCACCCTTGGGGCCACTCTATATCTGAGTGATAGGCACTTCGGGTGATGATATTAACATTAGCTTCCTTACTGTTATGGACTGTGTTGCTAAGAGATGCTCATGTGCAACTTCAAGGTTACAACTTCGTTTCTTTCATTTTTTGGTGAATTTTCGATGAGTTCTCACTTGTCATTGGACCTATGCCATGAATTTCAGTGCTGTCCCTGAGCTTCTCCAAAGCCTAAGAGGTAACCAACCACCTTTCATCTGGAAGCTTCTCTCCTTCGCATGACTTTAAAGAAAAAAATTCAATAGACATTTTAATAAAGTACTAGTTTTAAGAATTAATTTACTGAAACTTTTAACTTTATTCATTTAGCGTGACCAATGTGGACAGGAACATATGCAGACATTATGCATTACAATTCAGGATAAAAATGCTCAAAAATCAATAGGTAAGCATGGAATGGTTTCCACATTCATTCACTAGTCTGCAAGTATATGACTGAAGGTCAGTTATTCTTTTCTTATGCCACACTGAAGAGGGAAAGTACACATGGGAGCTCAGAGACCCAGTTTAGTTTCTTGTTGGATATACTGCATGGCTGTTTTAAAAATGTTAATGCATCGCAGTGCTCATGGTACTGACTTTTTAAACAGTGCATGGTTCAGACTGGGGTGAGGGGGGGAAATTATTTGCTAATTCCTGCAGGATTTTGCCTAGGGAGTAGAAACACTGTCACTAAACTCTGCAAAGATTACTCAGACCCTGTGTATTTTCTTAGCGATTTTTCTCCCTGGCTAATGAAGAGTTGGACCCATGGAAACCTCATGTTGCTAATGCCTCCTACCAGGAACATCAACACAGCCAATGCAGACATTTTCATGGGCTTGAGTAAATTTATCAAACTATTTTCCCAAATTGGTTGTATATATTTTTGCTGCATCAATTCCTACATCTTTTCAGGGTGTGTGACTGTACTTGGTTTTGCTCTAGCGCTACACTCCAAAACACCAATTGTTTTTCAAAAGGCCTGAGACTGGTTGAGACTGCAGAGAGAAGGACGTAGATGCTAATAAATCCTCAATTAAATAATTCACAGAAATCTGTCTTTAAAGTGTTTTCTTCGGAACAAAAGCAGCTGAAACGCAAATTACAAAGCCTGCATTCATGCATTTTTAACAGATCTTCTCAATTCAGTATCAATGCTTAGATATTTAGGTGCAATAAATCTGCATCATGGAATTTACAGTCTATAGGCTTACCTGAGAGTGAACTAAATATTTAGCAGGGCAGACAGCCTCGGACACATTAAAATGGTTATTTGCACATAACATTTACAGCTCAATAAAATAAAATCTACAGAAGAGAGTGAAAGTCACAGCTTCCATGTATAGCTCAAGCAGAATTCCTGCTAAAAGTAGCACTATCCTGCCAGTCCTTGTCTTCTTAGTAGAAAGATTTTGAGCTAGCAGAAATCCCCAACCATTGTGTGCTTTTGCTTTAAGCTCAGATTTTCACAGGCAACATCTCACTTTGAGTCTAACTTTAGCCAAGGGTTACCTTCCTTGTATTCTAGTCAACCTTAGGTTTGTTACCACAAGGGTTGCAGGCAGCATCTTCCCTCCAGCACTTATTGTCCTTATCAAGTGTAGACAATTAACATTTGCTTAAGGGACTTCAAGAGAGCACTCAGTTGTCCCCTTTCTCAGTAGACTTCAGTTCAGCTAAATATCAGCCCTCAGAAAAGTTTCATAAAAGTAAATCCTAATTAATACTTTTTTCAGAAGAAAAAATAATTGTTTGGTTTATAGGCTTAATGGTGTACTAAAGAATTCTTCTCCATCTGATTAAATGGCTCCTACACATTAAAGCTGTGGCTGAACTTGGAGGTGGGAGTTTTTCTGAGCTCATGGATCCAGGAATTTGTTTTGATTGGTCCTGAAACTGTGCTGTGGTCAAGACCCAGACACACAACAGTTCCCTCTCTTCCCTCCTCCAGAAGGTTTCCCCAAGAAAAAAAGGCAGTCATGCAAAGCTGAGAGTCCTGCGATGATCTGGCAGATCCAGGATCTCTTCAGGTAGAAATTGTTCAACCTCAACATAGCCTAATGCACCCACCCTGCTTACCAGGAAGAATTATTTAAATCTTGCCCACAGCTGTAATTAGCATACTGCCAGAATGCAAAACCCCCCTTTCCCTCTGCAGCAGTAACTTCTACTTCTCCAGGATCCTAATGTTTTTATCTTTTGAAGGAGTTTCTTCTTCTCATCAAGAAAAAAAAAAGTCAACCTGCTGAAATGCTCTTGCTACAAGAAAAGGCACTAAAACCCAACAAAAAGTACATCAAGGATTTTGGTAGTTTTTTACAGTACCCAGAAGTGCAGTAGCACTGCAGTTACCTTAGGAGCATTCATGAGCTGTAAAATGATCGTAAAGTTGCATGTTTTGTGAACAATGCAGTTACAAGAGGAGAAGAGACAGCAAATAAATAGTGTTAAACAAGGATGAAGGGAAGTGCCTGAAGAGGGGTTTAGCAGAGGCTGGAATGACAAGTAGATAACTAAGGATCTAGCAGATAACTAGCATGGAGAACAGGCAGCTGAGAAGCAACTCGGAAAAGCCTACTCGCTGCAGATAGGCTTCATTTTGAAAGAACAGGGTCTACACCTCGGGTGGAAAACATCTCAAGTTCTTCCAGCTGAGCACCAGAATGACTGACCCTCTAGCCTGGATAAGTCTGCAGGTAGGGATCTGCTGGGGGACAGGATGGATTTGGATCAAAGAGTCTTAAGTACCAGAACAACTGAACTCAAATCAGAACAAAAGTAGGAAAGCCAATACACTAGTTTTATATTTCTCACAATATAAATCCAGGTAGGGCTAATATATCCTGTCAGCAGTTTGAATATAGATTTCATGCACAATACAGGACAAAATTCAAGAAGTTGAAATAAAAACAAATACTTTTGCCAAACATCATTCTTAACCAGGGGTGCCTTCAGGAAAGCAATATACTGCAGAAGGAATCAAGAGTAGAAATGCTGTTCTATAGTCTATGGAGAGAGGTGGGTATCTCAGGAGATTGATCCATCCTATCCTATAGCAGCTCTTTTCACTGATTATGGTGAGAGTGCAGATACTAGCTAAACTCAGACAAATAATGCTTAGATGTATTAGGCTAGGCAAAAAGAATGGTATACTCATTGAGCATTTCTACCAACAGTTATTCTAAATCTTTACTATCCTGTCACTCATATATTGCTGGCTGGGATCAGCTCTTTAACAGGCTAAGCACAAAGAGTAACACGTATCTGTGACCTGCATGCAGAATGTTAGACAATTTATACCACTCCAGGAAGCAATTTTGCATAGTCCCCAACTACAAGCCATGTAAAATGAGAAATTATGAGTTAAAATCTATAAGATAAATTTCAGCTTTTCTTAATTACGTTTCTAACTTGTGTGCATGTGCGCCTTCATCATCATTACAGCCACTACCACTAGCATGAAGATATTTACAAGAGGTTTATGTATGTGATATTCTAATGAACATACGCGCCTCTGCCAAATACGTAAGTGTATAGTTTCAGGGACAGCTCCCGGAAGTTGCAATGAGGGTAGAACATGAACTGTCAGAAGGTCTTAAGAACAAAAGCCAGCTTATTTTGTTTTCTGGGAAGATCAGTAAGGTTGTTCAGCCTTTCATCTACCTGATTATATGTAGTTTCCCACTCAAGCACAGTCTCTAATACTAAGCCTGTTCATGTTTGGCCTGCTGGTTAATCACAACCATGTCCTGTATGGGACTCCACTGGAACCCTACTTAACGTGAGCAGAAGACCTCCTCAGGGAAGTTCTTTCTGAAAGGTTTTGTGGGTTTCAGAGGTACCATAAATAATTCAGTATGTATTTCAGTTTATTTCCTTAGATGAATCTTCACCCTGGAGAGCTGGTAACTCCCGCTAGAAGCCAGGTTGCTGGAACTTTAAAAAGCCAGACAAATTCTCCTTCCCCATGAAGTTAATAGAAACATGGTGAACCCACTGGTTTTCCAGCATAAGCAATTACCATGTTTATTGAGATAGGGTCATGGCGTTGTTCAATCCCTTAGGAACAAAAAGGAAAAAAGATAATTGAAAGTCCAGTTGTCTTTGTTCCAGATGAGTAGGCAAAAGATGTTTTACAAGCCTGACATAAATTGCTAAGAATAATCCCCCTCCCATTCATAAAAATTTCTTGAATTCTATTTCCAACAGCTGTCATCCAGATATTCAATTTTTGTCTTTAAAGTGTGGGGGAAAACAAAATCTGAGAAAACTGCAAATCTTCCTCTGATGGATTTCTTCTGAATTTCTCTGGAGATACATCAAAAAATGGAGCATAGGCAATTGACGATGAGTTTAGATTATCATTCAGCTAAATTTCCATGCATATTCATACTAGACGGTGTATATAGTGTTTCAAATTTTTCTGCCTGGATAGTCTTCTACAGCTTTACACAGGACAGTATAAAATCAGTGTGGTTTCACTTACACTTCAGAACTACCATTTGTAAGGACAGGGCCTCTACAAAGCATTTTAACTTGCATGATTTTCCCCTTAAGTCATTGTTTTCAAAAGAAATTTGATATAAGAAACCCTATATCACTAGCTAATAGAAACCTGTTCTAGTCAGACAAAGACCTTTATGTGCAGGCAAAGCCCCTTATGTGCCAATAATACTTGTTTTTCTTTCAGGAACTACAGCTTTTCAAATACACATTTTGAAAAGCTAACTTGAGGTTCACTTGTTTTGATTCTTCTCCAAATTAAATATCCATAATTTTCAAGTCACTACTGAACAGGACAGAAATAAACATTTTTAAAGTTACTGTTTAGGTAATTAAAACTCTTCTAGTATAAAATTCTAAAACATTTCCCTCTTTTGCACGGTTAGCTTTAAAGATGTAAAGACTTGTAAATCATTTAGTCCAACTATTTTTACACAAATGAAACCAACGTCCACAGTTCTAAGAGCTGAAGGAACAAAGACAATGAAATACTGCACATTTATTAAGCCAGACACCTACACAAACCACCATCTTTAGCCAATTACACTGTGAATCTTTATTTGATTCTGTCTTAGTTGTATTGAGCAACTTAGCTCTGATAAGACAGCTTTTTGCATCTATTAAGAAATTGCTTTATCTGGCCAATACACTGCAATAGTTTTTGAAGTTACAATGCAAAAACTCTAAGAACAAAAAAGAAAAGCATGTAAGATGTTAGTAAAACAAATGGCTGGGGAAAAGTGTCAAAAACACTTGATCATTTTTTCCTTTAAGAGTTGACAATGTTGAGACATAGTAACTACAGACCTGTAGGAATGCTTTGTGAAGGACTGAGATTACTGGCTCAAATCCCTAATCTGACATTTAAAAATCACATCTGCTTTTCTCACATAAAAATAAAAAGATTGACGCAATTCACCCTGGTTATCACCATGAGGCTGGGCGAATTCACTGTACTGATTCATGCCTATTCTATACATTGTAAGGAATGTGGATCATATAACCTAAAATTCTTCCAAAGTTATTGCCAGGGATG
The DNA here is from genome assembly GCA_009769605.1 of Bucorvus abyssinicus. NCBI lineage: Eukaryota > Metazoa > Chordata > Aves > Bucerotiformes > Bucorvidae > Bucorvus > Bucorvus abyssinicus. The sequence continues at coordinate 40,815,676 of CM020025.1, forward strand.
AGGGAGGCTTCCTTTTTATTAAAAAGGTAGATTACGAAAAGATGGAACCAGTTTGGTTACTATCTTTTCTTGAAATCTACACAGGGATTTTGTATTCAAGAAGGCTTGCACTCCAAAAGGTTGCTCATTCCTCTCTTTTGTATATTACCTTGCAATCAAGTGCCTCCAGTTCTTGCAGACTTGAAAAGAAACATTTTATAAGTTTCCTTCTGCATCTCAAATAACTTCCTCCTTTCACCCGCTTTATGTATCCGTATTTCTTAGCAAAGCAAAATTAGTAACTATAATAACCCATACGTTAGGGATAAAATTTCCAAATATACGGTATTTGCCTAACTTGAAAAAAGCTTATCATTTAATTAGAAGAAGGTTAATCCTGATATTGTCAGTATTTTTTCCTAGATGAAGAATTGATTAGGCCTCAGATTTTCCTCCTTTGTATATGTTCCCTGAGAGGTTACTTATGGACGGCAATGACACCGTCCTGCCGGCTGATTTTCCACTAGGAAGATATACACAGCATTTCATTTTCTTTTCACTAAGGCAATAAACCCTTAGAGACACTTTAGTAAGTAACATGCATCTCATTAATTCATTATTCACTTATTTTTAGCTGTTTGTTTCATTTGCACAGACTGGCTCTTAAATATTTTACCATGGGACAAGAGATGTTCTAATCCAGAGTAAATAAAAACCAATAATATGCTCAATCTTAATGGGATGGATATCTCAAAACTTCAAGTTGATTTTCAATAGAAAAATTACTTAATTGAAGATAGTCTTCTTGAAGGGTATTTACTTTCCACCCCACATTCTAATGTAAAATTAATCCAGATTCAAATTTCAAAGCCAAGCACTTTGTTTCAATCACCTCAAACGAAGTACCTCCAAAGAACTTCAGCTCTCTACTCCACCAAACAAAAGGACCTCTGGAGAACTCTAAAAGCACTTCCAAAATCAAATAGGTAGGATGGCCAGGAAGGGACAGACAAAAACATGTGCAAGTTAGTTAATCTCAGGGGTTTCCCAAAAAGATTTTTGAATTCAAGTAATCAGGAATTCCAGAGTCTGCTTTATTTGAATATCTATGATCACTTCTTTTCTTTAGGTAATGCCTGAGAATTGTTGTTGTTGCATATTCCTGGTAGAAATTAAAAATTATTTCAGAGGTGGAATAAACTAAACAGAGTGTACCAAAGTGGTCTGTGTTGTATGACATGACAAGGAGATTAATTTCTAGCTCTCCCACCATTTTTTTAATAAGTTATTACTCTGATACACATGAGCTACTCAATAGTGTGGTTTATGCCCTAGATAAAAAATTAATTAGCATGGTAATCAATTTTGAAAAGGTAAATTCTCATTTTGAAATAAGTTGCAGTTGTTTCCATCTGACACATCCACAGGTCTCTTAATACTTTGCAGACTTGGATCAGCTTAGCTTTCCTGTACACCTTTATCATGCTGTTTTACAGACATGGGAACAAAGGCATGGAAAAAAGGTTAAATGATTTCCTAAAGCTTCTGCCAGAGCAGAAAATAAAGACCATGCCTGACTCTTATTTCTTTGCTTTAATTATGAGCCATTTCCTTTTTCCCCTAAAATAATTTCTCATAAATATAAATTCCATCGTTTTCAAAATGCTCTGCATTTTCTCTCTTTCACTGTTAACATTCCAGTTCACCACTAGCTTTAGCATTTCTCTTTTTCGGGATACACAAAAAAAACAACTCAACTATTTGATGGAAAAAAATGATCCTGAAAGTGCAGTAGACTCATCAAAACCTGACAATTCAGTGATAAAGGCATGGGAACTAAATTGGCTCAGTGTGCAGGGAAAAAGAATAGTTCATGAACACAAATTGAGATATTTTAATATAGCTTGTGTTCGCAGATTTGACACTGCTGTATGTCTTTACTAACTGGTTAGTCAGCAATAGCTAGTGCTGGAGGCAATTAGCACATGTCAAATCTATCAAACTTCACTCGCCACTTATGTCTAATATCTATTCAGTCACTAAAAATTTGTTTAGACTGTTTCACCTTTCCATAACAATCCTTTACAGTAATGTTTTTAACCAGTTTTTTGCCTTTCACTTCACATAAAGTACTGTGCAAGAAATGTAAGTGTCCAAAAGCACCGATCTGAAGCCATTATATTGAAACTACCTGACTCTATATGGTTAAAGACAGGGCGGTACATTCCCTCCTTTTGAGGTCACATTTAATAATGGATTATTTTTACTTTGTTCAAGAAAAGAGACTTCAAATACAGAACACTTCTATCTGTGGACTGACACGACTGAAAACAAAGGCAAAGGTTGGTCTGTATATTACACAGAAAGCAGATTATTGTTATTAATTATTCTTATTATTAATACTAACCACAACAACAAAAATAATACAACGGCTTAATTGCAGCCTTGCTAGAGCCTTAGACGAAGTAAAGGGGATGCCACATCAGCCATTGCAGGACATAGCTGCTCTAACCATTACACGTACCTCAACCTCCAAAACACAAAGAAAAAGCTGATACTCATGAACGTAAGCCTATAATAGTCCTGATTAGTATATTTTCAACTCACTTCATACACTCCAGAGAGTGCTTAAACTATGCTGGTTTAAACCCATATGTGTCTGCATCATGCCAGAGTCATTTTGTTGGAGGACCACGACACGTGGAGTTAAGACTCCATCCCTACAACATAGCCCTTTGTTTTTAAAGAAATATATTTCTTTTCTGTATGGAAATAAAATCTTTTTAATAAATCATATTTAAACATCGGTGGAAAGGGTACTGTTCACGCATAATTTTTCTTTCAGCTACAGCACCATGTAAAAATGTTACCCGTATCCCAAAACATTGGTAAATTATGTACCATACAGGCATTTGAGAACAGAGGCTTGCTTTGACAGACAAGAGAGATCTTTAATAGACAAGGCCATGGTCAGAAAGACATGGGTTGTGAAGGCAAAGCAGCAGCAGTAAAACAAAAATCTTGCATTTCTACTTGGCCAAAAAGCTCAATATCAATAAACATTATTTAAGAACTTCATTTCCACTTACATCATCAAATCTCTAAACTGCTAAAGGAAATGCCCTGAAGAAATGAAACTGATTGAGCAATTACATGCACTGTAATGAATAGGCAGAAGGGAGGAGGTGAATTTGCGTGGGCTGCTTGAACTTTTCCATGCTCTGACTTTTGAAGTGTGCAAGCCTCATGACTTTCTTCTGCAATCACACACAGCGGTAAGTTTGAGCATCGCCCTAGGCTTTGTGCATCCCTTTGAAGCATTACAGACCTTCCTTATGCATGGTGCTATTAATAGTTATCTCTGAATGATCTTAGAAATCTCAGTGCGTCTCCAACTGAAAATTGAAAATAAGTTATCTGCTGCTATGAATAGGGTTTTTTTTAACAACCTGCTGAGCTCCAACGAATTTTGTCTTACAGATCAATGTGATGACAAGAGCTCACCCTTTCACTAAAATGAGCTTGTTAAGAGTTGCTGGACAGGTGTACGATCAGTATTCCTCTCCAGCTAAGCTCCTGTACTGGGGAAGCTCTCCTTGAAAAGCATCTGTAAAAGTATTCCTGCAAGAGGAGATTAGAGCTGAAGGAGAGAGTAGATTTGTTAGGAAACTGTTCCTCACAGTTGATATCTTTAGCTGTGTAGTATTTAGTGGTAGTTGTTTTGCCATTTTTCCTGCTGCTAACAAAAATACATTTAAAAAAATAACAGTTTGCCACTGGGGGGGTGGGGGGGAAAGGTTGTTTCCCAATTTTACCTCTAGTACTTTACCATGAATTCTCACAGTCAAGAGCTCATAGGTAAACCCTCTATATGGATTCAGGAGACAGGGTAGAAAGTCACCATTCTCCTCACCTGAAAGGATTTTAGTTCAGCCTACATGGCTTTTATCAAAGGTTTTCAAACTTAATATGAGATAACACTTATCTGCTTAGGCAGCTTTCACAAGCCACTTTGCAGAAGGTTTCATACCACTAGTTATATTCTTTCCATAGTTGGGAACCCTGACCCTACATCAAGAAAAGACACTGAAAACAGTATTCATTACTTTTCCTGTCTAAAAGTAACAGTCTCTTACTTACCATCAGAAAATTAACTTTCTTTTTTTAAATAAAGCTAGATTTTTCTAAGATTTATATTTGCACCTTTGCAACTATGATGTACGTTTTGTGTGTACACATGAAATTTGTTATATTTCATACATACAACTTGCTTCTCATTTAAGCAGAAACTTTTTAAAATACAATTCCCCATTGTTAGGTAAAGGGATCTGCTTGATAAACATCCCCTTTTGTGCACTGTAAATTAGTTTAGTACATACTAGTAATTAGTGATTTTGACAAAAAAAAATAAAACCAAGCAACTGAAAAGAAAGGATTTGTAATGAAAAATAACAGACCATTCATCTGCAGGTTACAGCTATGGTCTTCTTTGATTCTCCCTGTGTTCAGAGAAACTATCATCTTTGCTGGTAAATGAAATAGCATTATTAAAAAAGGCTACAATAAGAAAAGAATGAAAAAAATTGAGGCATTGTTGACCAGAACAAGGGGAAGAGCTAGTTATGGAACACGTCTGGGTCAATCTTCAAATGTTCTAGTCTATATTTTGTCTATTATATATATTTTTTTTCTAATTGAAAAATATATATTGCTGTTTTTAAGAGAGGGATGGAGAAGCTGGGAGAATGAGAACCGAAATGTAACTGACCTACTGGAAATGAATTGCAGAGAAAAGAAAGAAGACAGCAACTCTTCTTTCCAAGCATTCCCATGCTGGCAAACTAAACAAAAATGTCCGATCTCATGACTTTTCCAGCTCAATAGTACATATGACGGCTGAGATGACAGGAAGTGAGGGAAAGTATGCTCACATTTTATCATAATTTTCTTTCTTTATTTTCCTTTTTTACCTCTGTCAAATTCCCAAATTTTGAAGGTCTCCAGATGGTAGAGTCACTGGTGCAATGCAAGAACTTGAAACATAGTCAATTGCATCCATTTTCTTTTTTCTTTTGGTTTGCTCCCTTTCCACTTCTACTCTTGCAAAAATAAATCATTAATCATTACAGGATATCATATGTATTAATGCCAAAATTCAAACTCCAATTTCATGGCTCTTGAGAGGAAAAGACAGAATTCCACCATATAGGAACACCCACAGAAATAGTATGTACGGAGTTTGACAGAAAATAAAAGTTTAAAGCCAGTTTCCAAGTTACCTTGTGCAAAAGTTCACAGAAGTCTGAATATATGAAGCAGAAATACACTATTTTGTCTCTCAGAATTAAGCATAAATTCTCTGCACAAACCGTCCATTAAAGAGTTTAAATATGATAAATTATCACAACATTATTTTCAATATGCTATGCACAGCTGAAGAGAAGGGATTTGAATAATATGTCTGCCTCAGCTTTAATTACGGTGTCATTTCCTCAAAGCTGTAATAAGGTTCATTTCCGCCAAGCAGTTTTCCATTTTCCCACTTCCTTACTTCATCACAGCAGCAAATGTAAAATTAAAAATTTCTTAGAATCAGACCAAACATGCCGTACTACAGAAAGACTTAAAAATCCTATGAATCAGTCCACATGTGAAAATTAAGAGCAACAAGAATAAGTAGAAAACCAACTCAACACAAAAGAAGTTGTTCAACTGTAAGTGTTGGAACAGAACAAATACTATTGGTTAATTTCAAATACTGGGAAAGTACTGGAAATTTTTTCTAACTATAAATGTGACAAAATCATGTGGAGTGAAGGTACTTGTGTATTTAGCACACAAGGACAGCTAAGTACATTAGCAGATCACAAATGGTTCACACATCTGTTTCAGCTGTTTCTTCCATCTTTTTATCCTAAATCTCTTGTGATCAGCAAGTGAAAAAGGCTTTGAACAGGCTAGAAATACTCTGGTCACTTCATGAAGATCTTAAAAAGCCTGAATCATCATTCTCATATCGCAGCTGAAGGTTCTCCATGCAGCAGACCAATACAGTGCCAACCAGGGAAAACCACGAAGAGCTTGGCTCTTTTCTCACGTCAGAATAAGAGGACTACATCCCTTGCAACAAACCAAATAAGCAAAGACAATACAGAATTTGAGGCTGAGCACAAACTTAAGCCCCAAGTCGCATGACTAACGAGACTGCAAAGCATAGGCATTACAGTATAGACACAATAGCCATGGACTAGTTAAAAATGCATCGCATCCAATATGATAGTGAAGATCAGCTAGTGTCAGAGTCAAGTCACCAACGCACAAAAACACAGGTGGTCTTTATGCTGGAAGCTGAATCTTAAGTTTGTAAACGAGTAAAAGAGATTTGCAGAAAGTATAGCGAAAGAAAACATAGCTGACTTCTAGCCTTCTGCTTCCTAGATGGAAAAAGTAAATTTGCTAGATGAATTGAGAAGAACCAGAAGAAAGGCTTGGCAGAAAAACAAATAATGCAGGAGTAAACAGAGAAGACCATGTCACTGTTAAAAACAGAGAGAAGTTAAGGAGGAGTCCAGGCTGGGGGGAAAATCTGTACCTGTGTGCTGGTGTGTCGCACAGAACTGACTACAAAGTACAGCTGAAAGGGCTCTGTGTTGATACTGGGAACTACCTGACTGTGTGCACCGTAACAAAACATTTGTTCAGTTCTGCTCCAGAGGGCCAAGTCTACGGACCTTGCACCGCTGTCCTTGTACTTCCAAACTCCTTAGAGCAAAATCTGCAATTTCAGGTAAATGAGACCAAGCGTAAACTGCAATGAAAAACATTTTTCATTCTGATATGTTGAGTACTTGATGAAGTAAAGCTAAAAACACTTTAAAAATTAAAATTACTGTTTCCTGCGCCCGTCATCTGGGACATCTGGCCACAAACTGATGCAATAAAGGTTATTCTACTGCTTCACAAAATGGAAGAGACTTAATTTTTCTCTAAAGTACCGGGTGGCACAGTAACCAAAAAACATCACGAAACTGCATGAAACCTCTTACTGGCTGATTTATTACTCTGGGGGAAAAAATAACATAGAAGTATTTTTATATGGATGGTTAGTTTCTATTTGTATTTAAGTTTTGACTAAAACCACTAATCGCATTTTAAATGGCCCACGATCAAGAGTAGGATGTATCATATTGCGTCACTGTCAACGCAGAGTGCTAAACCTCCCAAGTACATGAAATTTAGCCCTCACTTGTCTTCTGCCCTGTTCATGCACTACGCTGCAGCACTGCCGACGCAGGCATCATCATTCTGCAATGATTCTTTGATTTACAGGACACAAGGAAATTTAAAAAAAAAGGAAGTTTCAAGGTATTGATAGACTCATAGTCTACCAGTAATTTTGACTGAAAATACTAAACATTACAGCAACATAAAGCCTGTGAACAAAACAAATCCCTTTTGCTGTAGGAGCTGTCTCAGCTGGAGATCACTACTTTATTAGCATATACTGGCCAATGCAGAATATTACCCTGCTGGGTTTAGACTAGTGTTAACTTAGCTGTAACATAAAAATAAGGAGATAAACTTTTTAAAAAGCACCTGAACAGCAAAGAGGTTGTACAGCAATTCGTAACTATCATTAGATTTATTTATTTATTTATTTATATTTAACTGTAATTTTCTAAAACATCATCTCCTACTAACTGGACTAAAATATTGTATCTTCTGAGAATTTTTTCCAAACTACGCTATATTGCAAAGCAGAAAACCATTCTGTCATCCTATTTCAGACTAGTCATTGCTCTTTTCCTTCTATTCTGCCCACAGTAGCCTTTCATTACTTATTTCCAAGTCTGACAGTTGCAGAATTTTAGAGCTGTGTTGTTGGAAAAGCAATAACCAGGTAGTCCAACTTTTCTCCCAAATATAGCACTGCCATTCACAGTGAACATGATATAAAAGCCACCTCGGTCAGTGGCAATGTTCAAAACAATCTACATCATTAGCTTAGTTCTTCGCTGCTGAATGGTTATTTGGGAGCACAGTACCAGAAGCATGGCATGCATATCGCCCAGACAAGGCACACCGATTTCATCTGAAAGCCAATCGCTGCATCAAACACAAAAGGAAGCAGGTGAGTCTACGATCAGACCACCTTTCCAGCGCCGCTGCAGCTAAGCCCAGACTAGGGGTTGATATTCAGCAGAGCTCTTCTGCTTTTTATTCGGACGGTGCCCATTTCTGACAGACGGTGGTTTACATAATGATGACAAATGTGAGTGAGCAGCTGTCATCAGTGCTCATCGTTTATGCATCATGCAGTATCGGCAGTCAAACACTTCCCTTTTGAAGGGGAAAAGAAAAAATGTTGTCTTTCAAACCACCAAAATCAACATCTAAAATCACTCTCCCTGGCATAAAAATAGCAAAAGGAAGCAGTAATCACCACAAAGTAGCAACTGGAGAGTTAGGGAAGAGATATCTTTGACTATTTTGGAAGCTACCAGAGTGGCTCTGTCTTACCACTCTTCCCCAAGTTGCTTGTTACTTGTCCTCTCCTACAGCTTACCAGTCCCACAGGAAAAAAAAAATGTGTAAGTGTCCTTATTTCATTTCAAAGCAAAGCTTTTCATCTTACCTCTAAGTACCTTCCTAAAGCATTTTGGAAGACCCGAATGACAAATGGATAAATAATCCTAGCATCCTTTGGTCATAATAACCTCCATCCAGGTGATAAGACAGAGGAAGCTGTAACATCATCTTTGATATCTGCAGGGAAGGAGATCTGTCTTTGCCCTTAGCAGAGGAGGAAAATGTTTGTCATTCAGGCTCCCTCTTAACAGCCACATTTCAGCATTTGTTACAGCTTTGAAATCACTCTGAGGTCAATGCACTGGCACTAGTATATATAAAGGTGTACTTTGGCTCATCTTTATGGTTTTCCACTCTTCCATACCAAGAAGAAGAGGAGCTATAAAATTAATTAACCACTAGACATTAATTTGCTAATATGGACTATTCCTATATCTCTTTTCGTATTGGTTCTTTTTAGTAAGTCTCCTAGATGGCCACAAACTCTTCATGCTTATAAGAAAACTCAGAATAATTTAAAAGATTAATCCTCTCACCTTAATTACTGCCTTTTTCTACACTACCAGCTACCCTGCAATACAGTTTCTTCTGCTTTTGGGCTAGTATTATGAAAGCAGGTTGGTGAAGTCTCTTTCAAAACCAAAATGGAAGTTGTTTTTTTTAAAGACTCTTCCATCACACTTTGTCCAGTTATAAAAAAGATGAAAAGTCCATCTCCTGTCCAGGAATAATGTAAATAAAGTTAGGCAATGGCCAGATAACACACCTGTCATCTGCTGCTTCCTATCTTTTCCAATTAATTCCCTTTAAATCAAAACCAGTCACTGGATATTTATATTCTCTCTCACAGAACATAAAAAATGGAACTTCAACAAACAGCCATTTCAAGCCAAATCAGATTCTGATTAAATGCAATCTGCAGAATTTAAAGCGGTGCCAATACACATATTTCCCTCATTTTCAGCTTTCAACATCCATTAGCATGAAATATGAAACTCTTTACTTTCTAATTGCCCTTATATTTCTCAACAAATACTTGGTTTTGTTATCAAATTCCATGAAAAAGTCCATTCTTTTAGCTGAGAGGAAAGTGTTTTGACCTAAATTTATAGTAATTCTTTTTTGTTGTTCAAAACCTGATCTGATTCCAGATGGCAGATTTTCCAGCTGAAAATCACAACGGAGAACAGGTGTACTTGAAAGCATAGTTAGCGAATTGAAGCAATTGTAGTCTAACTACATAGCTACACACTGTGTAATATCCAGCCCACTCACATAGGCATTAGCTCATTTGTCCATTAAAATGCAGGAACTTAATAAACTATAGTTTTGCACAATTCATAAGCAAACAAATTCCATCTGTTTTACCTTCAGAGTCAGTGTTGATTAGGGGGCATGAATGCAATGAAGTAATACTCAGTGGTAATCTGCTGATATAAACATATACAGAGAGAAAAGCCTAAAGGCTTCCAAGATTTGCAATAGTTTCAAACTTAAGATGCAAAAAGAAAAGTGATCAGGAGTTGAAAAACTGAAGGAGGACTCGGGGTGTTCCAGCACATCTTGCAATATGCCACAGCATTTAATCCATCCTGACCATCCTTACAAGAAGGTATACACACAAAAAAGAAAAAAACATAGGAAGACTGCAAATGTCTTTTTTTTTACATTTTTTTTTTTTTTACATGCAATGTTTATCTTTATTGAGAGATCTGCAAAGCCAAAGTCCCTTCAAGAGAGGCAAGCTCAGATCCATTCGTACAGCCTTCTTTTTAGATCACGTGAAATGGAGGACAGGCAGCAGGCTCAATGCAGTTCGTTCTCCCAACGCAGTTCAACAATATGGTAACTCTTTAACAGGCTGTGACAAAGCCTTCTCTCCTCCAACTGGTGTATGTGTACACATACACCATTTTTTTACACTCCAGTCACAAACTATCCTGAACTTTTCTAAAGTGTACAGGAAACAGTGTTTTGAATCCTCGGCTTCAAATGAGGAGATATGGATATTGTACATGTTTTCTGTATGTTTTGGCTTATCCCTTCTTCTGATTTACAGGGATAACACACTTAGAATACTATTGTACATTTTAGGATTTACAGAAATAGAACAGACTTATGACAAATCCTCAGCTGGTGTAAACTGTCTCTTTTCCTTTGGTTTCTGCACCCTTCCACCAACCATGAATTGGGTGCTCTTGGCTGCCCTAATATATCTGTCTTCTGCTCCAAGAGACCATTTTGGAATTTGATTTAGCAGTTACTAACATTTTCATTTTTTAAAAAAGACAGTTATTCAGTCGCTGGCCCTTTACAGAAGATCTCCTGGCCACCTCAGAACTACAGCTGCAGAATGATTGCCTGGTTTCAGCATCTGTACTAAATAAATGTTGGCAGCTGCTGAAGGCTTTCTTTTCTGCTGCCTCCAACTACAATGCATACAGATGATTTCTTTACTTTTGTTCTAGATACCATGCATGTGATATGACATCTGGGGAACTTGTACTGGCATGTTCAGTTAACTTTTGTGACATCTTGCCAAAGAAAAGAGAATTCTCTGATTAACATAGAGAAATGAGGCAACAAAATAATTTCCCACTCAAAAATGATCACGATTTCCCCCTTACATACCCTTGAACAAAAAAATCTGTACATAAGCCACTTTTACCAGCCTAAGGCTTGTCTATTCCAGATCAAATAATGTGATCCATCACAACAGGATGCTCTGCACTGCAGGTAAGAAGAATCCTTTTCTCTGAGTTATCTAGATGATCTACATAATTCAATTCACAGCCACTGTCTCCAACCTGTACTACCTCTGTTTTTTCTGATCTTATCTGGACAAGGGCTTACACAGCCAAAGCCTTACCCATTTCTTCCATCTATGCCTTTGATCTAATAGAAGATATTACTTCTACCTGTAAAACTCTAGCAGAACTACATCACCCTGATCACCAGAACTAGGACAAACACCTCATACAGGCTGGCTGGTTTCTCTTTAGCTAGTTGCAGTACCAAAAACTCCATTTGCCAACATTCCAGGTTTCTGCTTCTGTCCTCAGTTCAAAAGGTTACAGAACATTACAGCTGCCAGCAGCAGAAAGGGTTCAAATTATATTTTAATTTTGACATTCGGCATTATCATTTCAGAACCCTCTTCCTTTTTTTTTTCTCTTCATAAACTGCCCCAAGACGAAAGAAACAGTCGTGATCTGCTGCTTAGCTCAGTTCTTCGCTAAGGGAACCTCCAGCTGATGAGGTCTGCCCTCAGCAATCAGTACTACTAAGTTGATGGGAACAATTTCAGAAGGTTTGTGGGAGATGAAAGGCTGATTCACCCATATGAAAACAAAAACAAAAAAAAAAAAACACTAAAAAACAAAAAATTTAGGTCTTGTATGTTTGCTACATGGTTACTTTTCATCTCACAAAATAAAATATTCATGAATTTTACAACACTAGCTGCCTACTGCTCAGGAAAAACTGTTAAATATGTAGTAGGATGATGTGCTGTGTGAGCTTTGTACATTTAGACATTCAATTTTTTATATGATGCTTTTAGGTTTTTCATGTATTTCACAGTTTTCTGCACCTCAGTTCCTTGCCAATGCCTCTCACAAAAGGCATTATATCACATGGAAAACAGGAAAAGAAGGTTGGAGAATTTTCTAATTTTTTTCCAATTCAGGCAGAAACACTGCTAAAAAAGGCAGAATTCATGTCAGACAGCGGAGCAAAATGCAACTAAAGAAAGCATCATTTTAGAAGAGAATACATAGTGTAAACTAAAAAATAAAAACCATTTAAGCTGAGAAGAAAAGTTTAGCAACGCTTTAGTTTGCAAAACTTACAGAATTAAATATCTTTATCTTAGGTCTGATGAGAATTTCAACTGCATAAGGATACAGGAGGAAATTGTTCTCACTTTGTTATCTGCACCTATCCACATATAAAAGCCCATGGTAAGTACTTTCAATAAACTGGTCATTCTATCAATGTCCAGACTCTGCCTCAAGGAAGGAGCAGCCTCGAGACCCTTCCAAAGACATTTGCATGCACAACCCATGCAAATTCAGGTCAAATCACAGTACAATTCTTTTCAGCACAAGAGCTACTGTGACGCTGTCTCCTATATCTCTGGCAGTGTGAAAGATGTCTGTTTCCAGGAGTTTTATAGTTTTAAGTTAGACAGTATGGTAGGTAATTCCATAATACTCCAAACTTAAGGCAGCAGCTTTATTTCCAAACACAGCCTGCACAAGTGCCCTATTCAGAAGTTTTTGAAGCAGTTTTTCATGTCTTCTGAAAAAAGAAATTGTGATTCTATGATAAACACTCCCATAGCTCACAGACAATTGATAAATACCATTTGGGTAAACAATTCCTTCGCTGATATACATGAAAGAGCAATCAATAATCAACTATTTATAACAGCACCAATCTATGTAGCAGCAACAAAGTTCAAAATTTCTCATTAAACATAGAAATCTGTTAATGTGTTTGAATAAAAGACCTATTGAGTGAGAAGGTACAATATCTGTGCACTACCTTGGCACAAAGTAAATTTGCAAAAGTTTAAAAAGGACTGAATATTAAATTAATTTAATTCAAAGAGATTTACCATTTTTGACAGAGATCCACCTCAGGACTAAAAATATTTTTTGAGGGACATGTTTCATGAGTGACTGTAATGTAGCTAATGGAACAACTATTGAAGCAGACGCCTGTTGCTTTTATATAGTCTTCTTTAAGTGTAAGACCTCAAGTAAATGCTTCATCTGTCAAAGTTATTATTGCCTGATAAATACATTGATATAAAAAGGTAAAATACAAAAGAGAAAATACAAATATTCCACACTGATGGAAAAAGTACCTTTTGTATCATCTTTACAGGTATTTCCTAAATGTGAAAGTTCCTTTTTTTTGTCACTGAAAAGAACGAAATCTTTTTCTATCCAGTATTTTTCAAAAAACGATTTGCATAAAGCAATATTCTGTACTACATACTCCACTCATAAGGAAGTAAATTAAACATGTTAATTAGGTCAAACACTCAGAAGCTGGAAATGCCAGGCTCACTTGCTTTGGCCCCATTCACAGGAAGAGAACATGTTTTATTTTTTAAAGAAGTGACCCTACGTTACTGCTAACAAGCACTTCACAACATTCTATTTGAAAGAAAACAAACACCTTCCCAAACAAACAAACAAACAAACAGAAAAAACCTTTACATTTCTGTCACAGAAGAGACCTAAAGCTACAAGGAAGTGGCCCAGATCGCATTCTGCAATGGAATTAAAATGGTAACAAATCCAACAACCAACCCACTTCTGACTTCCAAACCTGGGTGAGAATCCTCCTCTTGCTATAAAACTGGTGACAGGTCTGAGCATGTGAACATGACAAACCATCCAGGGATCAATGACACACCAGTACTTACAGCATCAGCAGATCCCACCAGTTTCTCCTACCTACCTACTTGCAGACGCTCTTGTATGCTTCAAAAAGATAAAGAAGATAAAGGAGATCAAAAGAAAAAAAAAAGAAAAAAAAAAAGAAAAAATAAACCCCCTGAGAAGAAGGATCTACAACGGAAGGTCAGGGACAGTCTTGGTAAGCTGTGGCCTGTGATTCATACAAAAAGGGTGCAAATGAAGACAGTCAATGCCAATCACATCTCCTTTGGGGATATCACCAAGCTGGACACCCATGAATTCATACTAGTTGATTCAACTTCTAGCAACCCTGTCACCCAATTCCACCCATAAATTTACCAAGCTCTATCTTAAATGAGTTTTTCATCTTTGTTGGATAGCATGAGTTCTCCTAGTTCCAGCAAGCCCTAAGCTAGCCTACACCAATGTGGATTCTACCATTGGAGGCCCTGAAAAAGCTGAAATGCATAAAAACAGTGGTCAAACAAAGGAAAACAAGGGTATACAGTTTCTCCTTGCACCCACCCTTCCTGAGCATTACTCCCTTAAGCACTCCCAGTCATGGCTGTCCTCTTCATGAAAGATCCCCAACTACTCCCAGATGAGCAGATACTCAAGGAACCTTGTCTAGTTTTGTTTACATTTCTTTGTAAACAGAAAATTTTCATTCTTCCCTTAGCACATACACATATGCATACACAGTCCTGACCAGCCACAAGGGAGTATTATATCTTGAAGCGTAAGGGCAGCTTCCGCTGTGTTTCTGGTACCTCTGCCCTTAGGAGTCATTTGATGTTATCCCAAATCCTGACCAAGAAGCATAATCAAACAGCGGGCAGTTTAGAAGACCAGATTTTCAGGCTCAGCAGTCAGATTGGTTATAATCCAAGGTTCATGACACCTACTCAAATATTCTGCAGCTGCTGAAGAGAGGGGATTTTTACTTCCCAAAACAACTTTAATTATCCTCCATAGGCAAAATCTGCAGACTTCTCGCAGGACAACTGCAGAAACTAATGTCCTGTTGCCTTAACTCACACAGTCGGAGCGTACATGTTCACCTCAAGGAATAATCACCTCAAGGCATGTATGTCCCATTAGGGTAGCAAAAAATCTATACAAAGGCTCATACCCCTACAGAAATCCGCAGGCTTAACATGAGCAGGCCATGATACTGGTAGAAGATTAGTTTCCCAGTTCTCCTTTTTCCTCTTTAAGTAATAAATCAAGCCATGATTTCTACTTATCTGAAAAAGAAGTACATGAACTTTATTCATAAAGCTGTTGGAGCTATAGGAGAGCCATTTCATGAATAAATATTTTTCTTTTAGCAGCGAACATGAACTGGCCAGATTGTCAAGCTTTGTGTTTAAATGTCTTAATGACAGAACTGTTTATTTTCCACAAAGCTGGATTCAAATTTGACATTTAGTATGGATGAAACTAAGGCTGTTGCTGTTAACCTAAGCACTCAGAGGACAAAAGCCCTCATAGCAGCCCTTTATCCTCTCACCGTAATGCAAGGCCTTCCAGACGAGAGACAACGCTGGCAAGGCTGAGGCCAGGCAACGCAGCAATCCGTGGGAAGCGTGCAGGCTTTGAACCCAAGCCAAAGCCAATCTCTCTCACTCTGAAGAGCTTTCCATTAAAACAAATTAATTAAAATAAAATCTTTAACATACCTTGTCAATCATATTTCAGAGCAGAAAGAACATAGTTAGTGCAGTTAGTTACATTCTGAAAACCATGACTTAGAATGGAAACACGGACACGTTCTGAATTGTCTGAGGCCGCAAGTGGCACTGTGATAGCTAAATGAGTATCCAAGCACTGTTTTAGTAGTCTAGGAACAATGGTGGAGAGCAGTGGTAGCGTTAATAACATCACACAAAAAAGCTGTCCAGACAATATGATTTTCTGAAGGTCACAGAGGACACCAAACACAAGCACCAAGAGACATGAGCTTTGGCAAGAGCCAGTTGCAGTCCCTGAGTCCAGTCTGCCTCAAACCGTTAAAGTTTTCTCTATAACAGAGGAATGTCTCAGCACTGAAGAAACTACGAACACAAACACTTCTTATTAATGCAAGCTGGGTTTCTAAAGCTAGTGTGCTGTGCTATAGTTCATGGAGGTTTACTGAAACAATGGCCACTGAGAAACAGATTTCACACGCACAGCTCAGAGAGTAGGCAATTATGAACCCATGAAAGCTACATGAGTTTTAACAGAGAAAAGTGGTCTCACCATTTGGCATGGCAGGCGAGGTTAATGAGATTCTTCCCCATGTTGTGAAGTAAACATCTGGACTTCTTCTTTTCTATGCTCTATTTCTTCCTTGATGAAAAGTAAAATACCCCACTCTCTCACTGGCTGAAAACTAAAATCAGCTGCTTGTCCTGTACACTTTTAACAGTAAATTCACCTGTAAATGACCATCATTTAGACTCTCATTATTAAGGGCCCATTCTGTGTTATCAATTTTTTCTGCCGAGAAAAGTGACACTGTAGAAGTATGTTGTTTCATAAATGCATATTAATTTTATTCACTGAGCTGAAGACTACTTCTAACAAATAGAAGAGTATATGTGCAATACGAAGGTGCTGTTTCCTCTGAAACAGAAATTCACCGTTCTTCCAGTATAGTCAATGTTTGTTTCTTTTTTTAATCAAATGAGCAATAATTTATTTTAAATACTGAAAACTCATCAAAATGCAACATTAAAAAACCACACCAAATGGAATACTAAGAATACTGTTTTCCCATATGGTCTTACAAAAATCTAGAAGTTCAGTATCTTAAATGCTTTAAGCCTCTCCATACAAACAATTTCATGCAGATACATCACGATGACTCAAGCCAAGTTTAGGGCTGACCCAGCTCAGCCATGCACCACTGAAAATAAAAGAAGACAGAAGCCAGACTCTTGTCACATGCGCCCAGATAGGACATGAGAAATTGGCACAAATTGGAATACGGGAAATTACATTTAAAAGCAAGAAAAATGTGTTTTACTGTAAGCAATGGTCAAGCACTGGCACAGGTTGCCCAGGGATGCCGTGGAGTCTCCATCCTTGGAGATATTCAAAACCCAACTCAATGCAGTGCTGAGCAACCAGCTCTAGGTAGCCCTGCTTAATCAGGGTTTTGACTAGATGATCTCCAGAAGGCCCTTCCTACCTCAACTGTTCTGAGATTCTACTGAACTTGGAACCACTGATGACCTAATATTTACTACCTTTTGTATGTGTGTCATCACCTCCACTTTTCTTCTAGCCTAAATACTGAAACTCATAAACAAGCTTTTTGGCTTGACTCTGACTTAGAAGCACCTTCATGCTCTTGACTTGGCCAGAACTGTAAAAAGGGCTGCGTTACATGAGGAAAATGAAACATAGCTTTAACTTCCAAGTTAGGAGTAAAAAAACTAGCATGGGAAAAGACTTATGATATCATCAAATTATACAAGGAACTATCGAGATAAGGAAAAAGAGTATGAAAACAAAATCCTAATCAGGTCTAGGAAATACTTTCATCAGTTATGACAGTGACATTTAACAGGAAGTTGATACTAAACCTAGAATTGTTCACAGTCCCATAACAGGACTACATTTTGGATTCCATCTCACATTAAATTAATTTCTAAAGCTTTCTAGATATGCCCAGCAAAACCTCATGCCAAACTCTTAAGCAACTGTCTCTCATGTATTTTATTTTGGTGTAATATAATAATTTCCTTCTCCCTTACAAAATTAAAATATTCTCCCAAACCAATTTTACACTGAGTAGTCAAAAGAAGCAAATACTTTTCAACGTCTGATCCACAAGCAGAAAGCTATGCTTGTGAATATTCATTAAAAGTGAAGCCATGGAATTCTCACATACAAAACTGAGGCTTTTTTCCAATTTAATATAGGATAGTGACACTGAGAACAAAAAATCCTGAAATAAATCAAGAAGTAGTAATAACAGCTTTCTGAAACACCCAGTAAAGAAAAAAAGTGAGCTGCTACTGTGGTATAAACGAGAGTTGCTCCACTAAACTACACCAGTATTCATTAAACCCAGTTTAAAGCAATTTACAAGATGGGTGATATATTTCACTGTTGACATCTGTCAACCAGGAATCACAAAGCAGTTTAATGAGTTGAAACATTATTGGCCTGCAACACAATTTGGCACATAGTTTTTCTCCTTTGAAAACCATAGCTGTGAGCCATGGAGAACTTCAGCCACAAAGAAGCCAGAGTATCATTTAATTCTTCACTTGGAATAAGGGAAGTCTCACATGATATCAGTTTTATTCATTGCATGTAGGATAAAGACAATCAGACAATACTTAACTCCAGAGCTGTGGATGCAGCTAGATTCACAATTTCACTCCTCAAATGTTTCCTTCTCAAACATTTCAGTGCTGAAAAAACCAAACTGTTTCCAGAATATACATCTGATCCAGAGCTAAAAATTACAACTAACACAAATCAGAAATTCATGCTGCATCCAGAACACAAGCAAATAAAACTTGTGAATCACAATGTGACGACCCCTGCAATTTCATTGGGGGTGGTATTCTTTTGGTATGTATCACTGGCCTAAGACTAATTTTAAAAGGCGCATCAGGAAAACCAGACCATTCACCTCTACATCACCAGGAGGCATTCTACACGTCTGTGTTGGGACCTGATTGCACTACTTGCCTGCTAATGGAAACTTAACAAGCTCTGGGCTTGAAGACAGCAATTACTATCACAAATTTACCAAAAGGGTTTCTCCTACTCTTTTACCCATTCCAACACTCCCATAGGCTTCAACATGTCAGATGTTCTTACTTTGCCTCATCAACCTCTGTGGCATCCCATCTGACCAGCAACACATTCAAACGTCGCAGTTTTAATTTTCAGTTGTGTCCTGAGAGACTTGACACTCTGCATTTAACATTTCCACAAGGAAAAAAGGCTCCGTGTGATTTGATCAAATATATCATGTCACAGCAACTAACGATTCTATCTCTCTCTGTTCCAGTGGCACTTCATCTGCAATTTCAAAAAATAATAATTTGGAAATCCCCAAATGCCTGATCTGTTATGGTGGAAGTTTAATTAGACCTAAAACTAATTTGAAAGAGTCAGCAATATCTTTTCTGAAGAGCATTTAGGTATACTCCATTTAATAATAACATGACATGAAGTAAGTAATAAAATTATCACCGTAGGAGTGAAAATTGTTTTAAAAGAAAGACTATTATTCATACTGAATACCACACGTTTGACTGGCATTGCATTAATAATTATAGTAGTTATCACTCTCCATTGAAGAGAAAATATATTCAGATTACTAGCTCCATTACATTATAGCAAAAAGAAAAAGAAGACAGTTTTAACAAATGTTATTGCCAAGCCGGGGTAGTCATTTGCCAAATCCCATTCCCATTATTAGTAGCCTATTTGTTTTAAAGTCACTGAAAACCTGGATAAGAAAACTGTTATTCCTACAAACATATTTTATTAATAGAAAGCCAAATAGATATCAACACAGAGTGCATTAAAAAAATTCTTCATGTTATTCTACCTGTCCCAAATATAATAGACATTGAGAAAACTTAAAAGCTTATTCTAGTTTCCATTGATTTATGAGAAGCAGAGATGTAGAAAAGATGGACATAAAAGAACACCATTTCAAGTTCTGTTTTCTATCAGAAATAGATAAGTTTAACCTGAAATATTCAAGATACATGCTATCATGATTTTAGCATTTCATTTTTCCCTCTAGCAGTGGTGCTCTGAAGGAAAATTGTTTTATGACATGGTGAGTGCCCAAGAAACAGACTGCTGCATCTCTCAGCTTAAAACTTTCCAGCAGCATCAGGTACTTAAGCACTCCTCATAGAACATCTGCTGGAGACAGTTAACCTTGACAGTTCTGTGAGTCTGTGTTAATAACAAAACCAGCCTACGTTGTGGGCGTATGTGTATGCTGATGTTCCTGCACAAAAGGCCTTCACCTCAGACTCTGTCCATCTTCATCACCACATCAAACAGATCACTGAACAGAGTAAACTCACATTTCAACTCAAACTACAGTGATTTAGAAATAGCACTGGACACAGTGGACATAGTGTGCATAAGGACTGCAAAATAATTTCTGTTAATACTAGAACAAAATTTTAATATAATTAAGGAATTTTTTTGGTGGCTACTCCTTCACACAACATACACTTTGTGTCATAATTATGCAAAAGAGGTCCTCATTCCCTGTGCAGGGGACATGCACAGCAGCAGTACACTCCTCTTGTATAAGGCTGTCAGCAAGTTGTACAAACGCTTCTCTTCAAAAACTTATTTTCCTGCAAACAGTAACTACTCTTGCAAAGAACTGTTCTGGTCTAAACTTCTGAAGAGTTTATAACTTTTTCATCTTGGTGAGCAATTACCATTTAATTGAAATAGCATTTCTCTTGCTCTGAGTTTTCAAAGTGAAACAGTCATTTAAACCTCACAAACGGGACTGATTTATCAACGGAGTCAAGTCAAAATTGAGTACTGTGCAAAAGACTTTGTATTACATGCAGAGAGAGCGCATGTAGGACGTAGTTCCCAATTCTCCCATGTATGGGAAAGAAAAGTCCCTCTCGACACACAAACAGGTCTACAAAGTTCTCTAGAAGAGGAAAAAGACTCATATAGTTCTGCGAGTTGACATTACACCAGCCAGGTGGGACTCGACAGCAGAATCTCACACCACTAACACTAAGTAACTTGGCCTCTGCAGGACAGCTGACATTCGTAGGACCAGGAACAAGCCTACGCACTTGTACAACAGCTCAGTGACACCTGGATAACATTTGCACACATATCTTACTCGCAGTGTAAAGATTTGTCATGGCACAAATCACAGGAGCATGTAAGAAGAAAGTTTAAGTAAGCAGTCCAAATAGCAGAGCAAAAGCAACTGATTTCCCTTGCAGAAACACCTTTTAAAGAGTTCCTTTTTTTCCAGTGGTGAGTCTCAGGATGATACTTCCCTCTTCCTTTAGGAGAAAAGTCCTTCCCTCGCCTACATGCGATCATACTCCATTAGTTCAGAACAGCTGCTGTTATAGAGACATTAACCATTGTGATTTCTCACAGTGAAACTTTTATCATTCTCCTCACTTGCTTTTTCATTTCAATAAAATTTAAAGGTAATCTAATGTGATAATATTTATTTATACCTTGTCTACAAAGAAACTCTGTTCTGGTTTTTGCTGGTAATTGGGCCATTTATGTTACAATTCACATATTAATTCAGCAGCACAAAGCTCAGCTCAGGAAGTTATGCACATTAATAACAGCCTATTACCCATGTCGCCTTCTTATGAATCAATTAACTCTAATGTCCAAACTTTAAAATGAGCAGAAGAGACATATTTCTGCATAATGAACTCTGTCAAAAAGCCAACAAATGTTCATCGAGACTCACTACCTCTATCTACATAGCCTTTTAATAGAAGATATTCACGTTTATATAAGAAATCTCATCTGCTCATTTTTCTAAAATTCGCCTCTACTTGAGTGCGAGATTTAATGAACTCATCAAGACCATCAGTCATACCAGTTTTGGGCTTCTTTTTTTAACTCCTTGCACATCTCCTACTTCTGCTGAAACGCTGAGCCATGACTTCCATTATTCCTCTAAAAAGACAACAATTACTCCAAGATTAATGATCCTTCTCCAGACAATTGCTGTCAGAGCGCACACATACACATTTCAGGCAGCTGGAGCACATGACGCCAGCTTCTCTGACCTCAGTGGTCTGTCAGTTTCACTTTGGGGGTTTGTCATCCAGGGTGTTTCGCCCTTTAATGCTGCTATTGAAAGACTCCTCCAGAGAGCTCTAAATTCTGTCTGTTTTCTTCTTGCTTCCCCAGAAAGCCTTAAATGTCTAACCAGGCACAGTCACCTGAGTGAAAAAAATAATGGATTTCTCAGTTTGAGATCACACTGAAATACTAAATATTAATATAAATCAGTACATAATGGACAATTTTCTGGTGTTTCTGTGGAATTTTTTTCCCTCAACATTAAAATATTTAAACCTATCTTATCCTTTTTTTTCCTAATTTTTAATGAGATTTCTACTGGAAAAGGCATTTCAGAAGTAACAGCTGATAAAAAAAAAAATTCAGCATCTTAAAAATGTTGCCCCTCCCCACTATTTCTCCTTCCCCACATCTAAGTTATCCAACAACAACAAAAAAATTTATGAATATCTTCTATCTCCTCTAAGCTGCAGTTTGGACAAATTTATTACCGGTCAATAATAAACACTGCCCAACGTTTCAGCTACTTTTCATGCATTTGAATGGACTTCCACATATGAAACACACACACTAAAGGAAAATAATACAGCCCTGACTCAGAAAAGCATGTAAGTGCATTAAACAGGCACTTACCTACGTAAGCACAAACATGAAAAGGCACAACATCAGAAGGCATGACAATTTCAGAAGAAGAAACAGTTGAATTAATATAAAATATATGGAAGATAAAATCTGGTTGAGTTCAAGGTTTTGGAGGGTATTTCAGAAGTTTTTATTATTATTTTCAAGTTTTTCAAAACCTATTTTCAGATCTTGTTTCAGGTAAAAATCTTGCTACCATTTTCCATGAGAAAAAGATCTCAGTAAAGATGTCTCTCAATAAAGATGAAGTATCTTTGGCATGAGCACACACTATAAATGCTTCTATTTTCCCTGTGCTTATTTAGATACCTCACTGGATTATTATAGCATAGTATAAGTCTTTTGCATGGAGTGTAGATGCAGAGGTACAAATTGGCTGCCATCTTCTCTTACATAGAATAGGCTTGTAAATTTTGATTGGTGTGACAGAAATCATAAATGATGACTCTGGATTTGATGTGGCCAAAACAATAGGATCTAGCACCTCCCTGATCACCTGTCAGAGTCAGAATCTGTTCTAGCCAAACTAAAGCACTGTTAGAACTCAAGTAAACCTAAACTAAACTGTATAGATAGACTGTATAAATCTTTTCACCTCCAATTTGATCCTATTACATTTTGGTTTCTTTAGTATAGACAATGGAAAAGCTTACTGTTTTCTTGTCAGCAGCCTCTTTGAAGTCCCATGTCTTTCTGCATTATCCTGTTCCCTAGCACAAACAATCTTAGGTCTTTTATTCTTACCCATAGGTCACCATTTCTAAATTTCTGGCCTCTTTGGTGATCTGGACTGTCTCCATTAGCCCACATCCTTCTGTCTTTGTTCCATAATAAAAACAAACACACTTTCAAGACAGCAGTTATGAGGAAAAAGCTACGCCAGCAAATCCAGAAGACTAGAACACAGTAAGTCATTACTTTTCTGGCCTATTTTTCCATCTTTCCCCAAACATGTTGTTATCAGTCATCAATTCAGAGCTGTTTAGTGACCCCTGAGAATTTGAACAAGACAACCAATGTAAAGATAATACTCAACAGTCATTTATGCAGCAAATGGAAGATGCCATGAGCCTGGACCACCCATTCAGGCAAACGCCCTAGGAAGAAAAGCATCACCTATTCTTGTTCCTCGATGATAGTCGCTCTGAGGTGGGACTTTGCTGCTGGCCCCACTGAAGAGCTTCTCAGAAGTGCAGCACCAGGAGAAGGAAGGCAGAAGTGCACTGGTAAAGCTCAAGGGGCAGAGGTTTATGTAAGCTCAGGAGGAAGGAATACTGCGGTGTGTTTAGGCCCAAGGCTAATAGGAACAGGTATCTTTTATTTTCCTTTTTTTTCTGTGTTTATTTCAAGTATTATTAAAAGGGATTCATCAGGAAATATTTATACAGCTGTTTGACTGCAATAGAACATACAGCTTTTGAGTCTAAGAATAAGACTATGTTTTACAGAAAAATTACAAAACCATATAAACCACAAGAAGAAAGTCATACAAGGTCTGTAGTATTGTCTTCGTAATGTTAGAATTTCAAAATTCTAATTAATGAAAGCATTATCTTTTATGATATCAGCCTATCTGAACATTAACTTTTAGTCTTAGTCCTTAGGCTACAATCTTTTCAAGTTAATGGACTTCACAATTCTTTTCAAGATTACATACATAACCAGAAAAATAGTTTGTTTTTTTTTTTTAATGTGCTCATCAGTTAAACAGTTAATGATGTTGGCACTCATACAGTCAGAACCTGGCTTCAGCACCCACTGAGGCAAATGAGAAAGCTCATGCTTCTTCACATTGTTGTTTACTTTGCCTGGCTCCAGACTAATCAAAGCATTACTTTGGATCCAGAATCAAACCTAAGCTCTGCAACAGCCAAACCTTGGAAGTCTGTATGTCCTCAGAGGTCAAAATCACGAAACATTAATTTCTCTTCTATGTTAGATCCTACAGTGGTTACAAACATTTGGAAATTTAATAAATTCTACTACATTTAGGAACAAACTTAATTCAAGAAATCCATCAGTATGAGATAACTCATCACATAAGCATCCACTAGCCACTAAAGTGGCTCTCACAACCTTCCTCATTTGCTGGAAACTATAATACAAGTATGAAACAAAATATGTTGAAGTGATACCGATTAGACACACATTGCATAACTGAGTTAGAGTCCCACTGACAAGACCTGCTGATTTGAAATTTAAAGGTGGGGTGGGTGGTGGTGGGGTGGCATGGGGGGGTTGTCAATACTTCCAGTTGAGCAAATGGAGTTGGCTTCCAGCTTCTGGAAAAACAAAACAGCAACGTGTAACTGTCCTTCAGAAGCAGTTTTTCCATGCAGCTTTATTTATTCTGGCAATGCTTGGAGGGCAGTTCTTGCCCTTTGACAGGAAGTCTGTATTTGTTCTCTAGCCTCTTTGCCACTGCTGAACACTACACTGCAGTAAGCTGTCCATTCTGACCAGTGCATACATTAGTCATCCTGAAGAAAAAGTCAGTGATGCCCACAGCAGTGTTGAGAAGGTAGGTTAGTATGCAATGAGGAAGTCATGAGGATCTTTACAGCATCACCATGTTATCCTTCATTTAATCCCTGAATCTGTTTATTTCAAACACACCCTATAAAAATAACATCCTTCTCAATGACTTTCAAAGTTACAAGAATATTTTCACTTCCCACAGAGGCAGAACAGATATAATCCAAAGAAAAGGAAACCCTCTTAGCACAACAGAAAACACAGTGATCCCAAATGAAAGCCCGCACACAGTCCACACTGGAATCCTTGCTTTTGATGACACCAGATTGCCTGATCTATAGATACTGAATTAATTGCAAAGTTTTCAAGGAAATATAAGGATATGACAAACTAACAGCTACCTACCAGCATGTCTATACCATGCCATGGAGTTTGGTGAATAAACTGTGGAGGTAGCAACAGCCCTCATTGACTAGGTAAAGAGTATCACCCAGCACTATAATCTTGCATCTTAAATATATGCAATGATGATGTTACTGCTAAATGCCAAATTTTAGTATTCCCTAATTCAGACTGCTAACAGTACAATTTTAATAGATGCCTTTTACTGTAATTTCTGCATTTAAAGGCTATATATAGTGTATGAAAGTATTTCCCATAGAAGGAATCATAGGTCTATTATCTACAATGACAAAACAGATTTTGAGACGGTTTGGGGTATATGTTCCCTAGGCAGGCACAGAATGAGTAAATTATATAAAAGCTGCAACTGTAAAACCTCCTACCCCACCCAACACAGAGGGCTGCATTCAATTGCTCAAAATGAATAGAGGTGTATAGCAGTAGAAAGGAGATGTTCAGTGAAGAGGACAACAGAAAAAATTCAGTCCCAATAGTTTCTTCTCCTATCAAAAATTAAAACAGCAAACCTAGAATTTACATTTATGGAATTTTTCCAGGTTCAAAAAGTAAAAAGAAGCTGAACAGAGCTACCGTGATGCTGCACAGGCACATAGCACTTTCCACTTGAACATCACTTCAGCACTGCAGAGCAGGTGTGTGCCTACTGCAGCCTAGTCTGAGGCTTCCTGCAGAGCCCCCACTTTACCTTCCCTTTGAACAGAGACTATTTACATACCTTTTAAAATGAAAACGTGCTGACTTCCATTCTGAGTGTGATTGCCGTCTATTGTCCCATGTAGAAAAACAGCTTTTACGGTTGCTGATGCTCTGGTGTGTCCCTTATTCTACCACCAAAAAAAGGCCAGAAAGATAAGAAAAAGGCTGCACCTGCATGGACCTCCACAGGTCCATCCAGGCAGCTCTCCATGCCAGCTCCTTCAGTACTGCTCTGACCGCCACACTTGGCAAAGGACAAACAGATGTCGCCCTTTGATCCTTCTCCATGCAACCCACTCCAAAAACACAACCATGCTATTTACTACAAGAATTTCCTTGCAGATTCTCAACACATCACAACCTCGCGTCAATCTTCCCATGTGGCACAGCCATTCCAGTCTCTGCTCCCCTGCTTGGAAGAGCAGAAGCTGGAGTGTGCTGGGGAGAAACAGAAATCACTAATGTGAAAGGGACAGATTTGGAGGTCTACCTCAACAAGGTTCATGTAGCCACAGCATATCCCAAGAGCATGCAATAACTCTGCTGTGCGCTTGAGGGGCGTGGCAAACAGGGAGGGAATTCACCACAAATGTAAAGAATGAAAAAACATCACTTGGTGGTTATGTGATGTTATAAATTGCAATAAAGTATGCTGGCAGCTGTCACAGTTCTTCCTCATTAAAATTAATAAGAAAAGCTAGAATGGAATTAAGATGATTTTACTGACGTTCAAAAAAAAACATTCAAGCTCTCTAAAACTATGCTTGACTTTGATGAGGTCACAAACTTGACAGTGAATTACACAGGGAACTCATTACTATCTCTATTGCAGTAACAACTAAAGAAGCCCCTAGCTGATACCAGGAGCTTCTGCCACACAATCCGAAATGTTCACAAGTCAAATACGCGTGTACGTAGGGAAACAAGTCTGTGCTTACACAGGATTGACAGTTGAAAGAGACCAAGGCAAGGACTAGGAGCAGAAAAGTACTAACACAGGCAGCAAGCGGCTCAGAAGCAAGTATCTGAGTAGCTGAGTCTCAGTTCAATTTCATTTCACTCAAATACTTTAAGAAAAGTATTGCATACTGAAAGCAAGCATATTTTAGATGTATCAAGCACTGAGGAGCAAAACAGACAGCTCTAGGTGTCCAGCAGTGGTTTCCTAGAATATCTCATGAGAGTCTGAACACCTTAATACCACAAGTGGCCTATACAGAAATCACTGAGAAATTGCTCCAATTTAGCTAAACTGGTTTGCAAATTGACATGTTTACATTAGAGCTAGCCTCTGGTGCATTCTGTTAAGTGTGGGAAAATGGGTTTGGAAGCCAAACTAAGCTAAATGAGTGCTGGCCACTCTTAACGTGATTGAACCACTGTCATATAAGCTTGCTACCCTGATTTAGGTGAATTTAGTTAAATCAGTGCCAATTCTGTATTTAAGACACAAATACAATTCACTCTTTTCCCACTTTTCACATTGCTTATTTCTCAGTAGTACAGCTTAAGTGAAAACAAATGTATGGCAATGAAATGGAGAACACAAACTCCTATTTCAGTCACACATACAACAGAATTATATTTAAAACACTCAAAAGGGGATTTACTCTGTCCAACTGTATGCATCTCTCAGCTATTTTTAATCATCCAGGCCTACATCTCAAATTAATAAGAAGATGGGGAAATTAGATTCCTAATTTTAGGTGGTCTGAATTGCACCTCCTGGCCGCATAGCTGAAAAATTATATACCACAACATTTGAGAACTTTTCAAGCAGAAATCGTGTAGAGGATTCTGTAATAGGGATATAATGGATCTGCAAATAGGATAAAAAAGCAGAAGTAGTTCTCCCTGCAGTTTTAAGTTTGTAAGTCTAAACCTGTTTGAAAAGAGGATATTGCTCATTATATTTAACTGTGTTGAGCTGTAAGTCTATACAGATTTTTTTTTTTTTTTTTTACATTACCCACTAAAAGGGAAAAATAAAAGGGTATGGATTCTGCCCACTTATTCTGTGGGGTTCTGCAGGATCAGATATCTAAGCTCATGAGATCTACCACTAACTCTACAGATGTAAAGACACACACTTAGAGAACGGAGGCTTGCTGATAAATCCTCCTATAGAGGAGTAAAAGGTTACTTAAATTTAGAAAGTTCAAGTGATGATAAGAAATATTAATAGGAAAAAATTAAGAGGAAAGACAAGTGAATTAGAAAAACAGGAAATAGCCAAAAGAAAATTAGTTTGCTCCAAAAATTAACAGATTTATGAAACAAGGATGACGATGAATCATCAATCTGAATAGAAAGTTAAGAAAAATCTAAATTTAGTGGCACAACTTGTACGTCTCTGATTGATAGTGCATATCAAGACACAGTTTTCCTTTCTACACAACTATCAATAGACATTCCAATGCAAACCTCTGATGAAGGCTGTCATAAAACCATCATTCATACAAACCAATTTTTGTATGTTTGATTGTTCCATTTCTTCCAGTTTGTTCAAAAACAATTCCAATTTTCATAAAGTGGTCTGAATATGAACACAGGCAGAGCAGTTTACCAAGACTGTCTGACACTTTAATTTCCGTCATTCATAATTCAGGAAAAGGGGTACTGCAAATCTCCAAGCTTCTTTTTCAATTTTTACTGCTCTTACTCTGCCTTTCCGAGTCTTCATCTTAATAGAATGGATACAACACAAGTCTCCTAAACTCAGTAATAAAAATGTATCCTGAAGGTCAAGCAACACAGCACTTTATGTTATTTCAAGTCACTTGATCTTCTGCTCGGTTTTGTCTCTCATTCTTCATATCAAACTAACTTTAGCTAATAGCATTAACAGTGCTATCTTTAAAGACGGAAAATTGATAACACAGTGCCCTGGTTTGATCTGAACAGAACCAGTTCTCTGTTCAGTGATTTCACTTTCCAGCTCAGTCTCCTCTAAGTTACTGCACTGTCTGAAGTTAACGGCATATTTTTGCAGAGAGTGTCTGCTTCTAGAAGTGACAACACTTGATGTTTATAGTTACTACCAGGGACTGGTCTGCAGAAAGGCTCTTGCTTAAACCAAGGTCACTGCTAAATCTTGCGTAGCACGTTGGAGTGTTGGAAGTGAAAGGGTCGTAAGTGAAAAGGTCACACCTGCGGGTAAGAGTGAACAGAACAGGTCACCAGCCAATGAAGTATTCCATTCCATGTACATCATATTCAGTATAAAGCTGAGGGAGCACAAAGGTCAACCCTTCCTCTTTTATGGCCAGCATCCAAGGAGGGCTCTGTCTATTCTTCTGCCTTCAATCCTAATTTGTGAGTTCCTGAAACCAGTTCTAGAACCCAGTTCCCGTCTGCCGCCGAGTCCAGTCTGGACTCTGGGTGTTCAATATTGGTTTTGTATATATTTGTATGTATTTCATTATTTTCTTATTAATATTATTATATTTTCTTTTTATCGGTACTGTTTCATTAAAGCTGGTTTAGTGGTTTTTTTCCAATCCATAAAGTCTCTCTCCCTTATTCCTTTTCTCTTGCCCTTCCAGGAAGGGAGAGGGGTTAATAGAGAGCATCTGTCATTCATTTAGTGGCCAGCCCAGCCTTAACCCATGACATGCAGTCAAGGACAATGACTCCATCTTTTACTAATCCATAGCAGAAAGAGTTCACTGTGAAATTCCCCTTGAAAATAATGTAAGACTCCTATAGACAAGCAAAGAATTTCCAGTTCTAGATTACTTTCAGGCATGACTTCTTTAACCAGTATCAGAACTAGTGAGGCACATTAAGTAATGAAGCAAACCACCTATTCTTCATAGATAAATACATTATAAACCATAAACACTACATATCACAAAAACATTTTTACTGCCCTACTATAGATTTACCACCAAAAAAAAAAAAATCTCTACTAAAAAGGACTCTACTACAGAGCATTGAATAGCTTTTAAGAAACTATCAGGAATTAGCTCAAGCCTAGGACTCCAGAGGTCACCACATTCCTGTACTGCAGACAACAGCTGAGAAAAAATAGTCCATTCCATTTTGCAGAGAAAAATTTTAAAAAGAGGGGTTTGTTGAACAGTTTCTTCTAGACTTGACCTTTTGACCAAAGAAAAGCATGAGATAAGATCAAAGGAGGACTAAGGGCTTAGGAAACATGTTTATTAAATTTCTAATTAATTCATATTTTCCTTTACTATAGGAGGGAGAATCCCTCCACTGGGAAAAGTAGAAAAAATTGACATTGTCTTCCAAAAGGTCTGCCCCATTGTTGCTCTCACCTAGATACAAGATGTTAGCCATACTTGATACTATACTCTGTGGTTCTCTCCCAAAAGAACAGAAACCAGTACTAGCTGGCATCACATAAATGTAACTTTTGCAGGAGAGTACCCCACAGTGGACTACAGCTCACCTATTTTTCTTAGCCTCCAATAACTTTAAAATGTTCTCTTTGTTTAAAAAAGCAGAAGAGTCACTTGGTATTTGAGGTCTTATTAGAATAATTCCTTACTGTTGCAGTACCTGTGTTCTTAGAACAGCCCTAAAGAAGGTTTTGAGATGAAGAAAAAGCTTTGATTTGAGTATGTCACTTCAGAATGTATAGCATAGCCTCCCTTAGGATAATTTTATTCAAGGCTACTTTGTAAAAAACTAATGAGTTAGAAATAAAACTTAAAAAATCTCTATGCTACTTAGTGGATTTCCTGAATTTCAAATATTAAACATTTATCTTAGTAGTCTCTTCTCTTTAACATGACCTATTTTTCACTTTCCTACAAACTGAAAAAAAACCCAGTGTTTAGTTTTCTTGAAAATCACCATATTATAATAATCATAATGTTGGTACATATGGGTATATACTTAATTCTAAATGTTTTGTCTAACACGGTTACACCTCAATGCCACAGGAGCCAACAAAGTCTGCTCACAGCTTAGAAGGCCAACCATATCCTGGGCTGTATCAAAAGCAGCATGGCCAGCAGGTCACGGGAGGAGAACCTGCCACTCTACTCCTCTCTGGTGACACCTCGTCTGGAGTACTGTGTCCAGCTCTGGAGTCCTCAGCACAAGAAGGACATGAACCTGGTGGAGGGGGTCCAGAGGAGGGACACAAAAATGATCAGAGGGATGGAGCACCTCTGCTACAGGGACAGGCTGAGAGAGTTGGGGTTGTTCAATCTGGAGAAGGCTCTGGGGAGACCTTATTGTGCCCTTCCAGTACTTAAAGGGGGCTTATAAGAAGTATGGGGACCGTCTTTTAGCAAGGCCTGTTGTGACAGGACAGGGGGTGATGGTTTTAAACCGAAAGAGGGGAGATTTAGACTAGATATAAGGAAGAAATTTTTTACAACGAGGTTGGTGAAACACTGGCATAGGTTGCCCAAAGAGGTGGTGGATGCCCCATCCCTGGAAACATTCAAGGTCAGGTTGGATGGGCAATCTGATCTAGTTGAAGATGTCCCTGCTCACTGCAGGGGAGATTGGACTAGACAATCTTTGAAGGTCCCTTTCAAACTAATGCATTCTATGATTCTATGATATTTCCAAACATTTAACTTCAAAATTTCCTATCTAAAAGCTACAAATAGTCCAGAACAAGCACCTCTTTTGATAGAAAGGTTATACACAGGAACAGTGTAAAGACTGTGAGCTACTGACTCTAGAAATATAAAAAGCAAAAGCAGGTAGAGCATCATATTCTGAAGCTTACAAAGGTACACGGAACTTTTGCCATTTGCATACAACTTCAGAGAAATACATGGTAAACTGAAAGATTTTATACACCGCTTTTCAAAATTAAAGTACCAATGTATAATTATGCCTAAGAAAACTGTACGAATGGGCATTAAGGTTTCTCCCTGTCCTTCTCCTTTCCCTGCCCCTGCCAATACTTTATTCTGATCAGCCGAAGAATTCCCAAGGACTGTGATAAATGCAAATATTTTCACACTACAAAACTGTTAATATGTATCTTTTTTTTTTTCCCTAGGCAGCAGAATATAACAAATCCAGAAGCAACTATAACTGACACAAACTATACTTCAGGGCATCATCAATCTCTGCTTTCCTGAGCTTTACTTACCATGTGGTCTTCAAACAAAAAACCCCTGCCCAACAGGCCTTTTCTCTCCCCTGACCTTGTATTTAATTGCCATTTCAAATGTATCATTTTTCTTCAGCATGTCCTGATCTGATTTTTTCTTTAAGATCCTCTCTTCTCAAGCTCTTAATATATTTTTTTCCAGATTGATTTCCTACTTACAGGACCATGCAAATCCTCTAGCACACTTAGCATACTTATCAATTTGACAATGCTCAGATTGACCAGGATTCCCTGAATATTGTAGAAAATCCTTTCCTGACTCAGAGATCGCCAGACTAATGCAGGAAGCATTGTGCTCTTCTTCTAAAGCCACGCAGTCTTGATTTGAAAGAACAATACTGTGAACTCAAATCTTTACAAAAAGCATGGTATTTAGCTGGATAAGTCTTGAGAAAATTTTAAGATATTAGGGTTTTCAATCTAATAAATATGACAGCAATGAAGAAGGACCTTCTTAACACCTAGTGTCAAATTCAGTTTAAAAAAGCACTGCAGCTCATTATCATGGCTACCAGCTCATAGCTTCTTCAGAGCCAAACTAGTCACTCATACCAACAATTCGCAATTACCACTGGGAATACATGGAACTATTTTTTCATGTTAAACTTCTGTAATGGATAGTTTGTTTTTTTAAAGTTACATGGTGAACAGGAAGTGTGATCTGTCCTATACTCCTGGGTCAGAATCAGCTTTGCCAAATTCAGAACCTTGCACAACATCAGCATGGTGCACGCGCATAACAGAAAGTGTATGCAGCAGACTTACAAAGCTCTAAGTCTATAAATTTTCCCTTGTTAAATACTTTGCAGTTGGTTTATTGCTTGGGAATGTGCATTCAAGTCTAAATAAAATATATTGTATATGGTTTCAAGATCAGCCATTACCCCGTGCAAGGAATCATGCTGAAATCCAGCCCTGTCTTACGCATCTATTAACAACACACCAGAGAAGAATTTTTCAAACCTCAAAAGCCTCAGAAGAAACTCCAAAAAGGCACCTTTCCCCTGTCAAGGCTATAAGCAATGCTCATTTCAGGTAGAAAAAGAAACTGAGCTAACTTGTTTATGCTGCATCTTGTTCCAAAGCAATTTACTGAATGAAGAAATTGCTTGCCAGTCCACGATCACAGCAGACATAACACTTGTCAACTGCCATCTTTTGGAATTAATTCAACCAACATCTTCACGTGCCTCAAGCACATCCTCAAATACTGGCCAGATGTTTGGGGTTTGGTTTTTTTTTTTCCCAGCACAGAAACACAGCAGTTAAACTATTAATGAAATTCCTGTAATAATTCAGTATAGCTTCCCTGATATGTAAAAGTAAAGTGATGTTGAACAGGGAAGGGGTGTTTGTGCGGGAAGAGGGGAAAAAATCAACCTAACATCATTGGTGCCCCCAGGCATCTGTAAAGACAGATCTTCAAATCACTTCAACAATTTTGATAGTAATGTTCTTGCTCATCACAGCTTCCACCTTACAGAACAATTCAAGTTTCTGAGCAAGTTAGCAAAATGTTTGGCTTTGTTTCACACTAAACTGTTAAACAATATCTTACCCATGAGAATGCATTGACCTCTATAGAAAGAATTCACTCATCTCTATAGGGAGAACTCACAGCTGGAGTTCTCGTACGTGAGAAGCAGAACACAAAGATGGGTGTTATTTCAGAATTAAGGAACCGGTATTACCTCCTTTGGGAAGATCTCTTACCATAATTTACAGTAACTCAATTACAACACTGACGCGTGCTTAACCAATACTGATCGTATAAATATCGCTGAGCACAACTAATTAACATACTAAAAAGCAGCAAAGAATCGCAATGAGCTTTCACTAACCAATGCCAATGGTCCTGAAATACAAGATTAACTGCTACCATAAGTCTTGTTCACACTGGGCATTCCTTTGGGATCTTGACCTTTTTTTTTCCACTTTTTTTAAAAGTCTGACAAAATGTATCCCCTAGAGGTACAGCCTGCAAGCTTGACCATTCCCCCCACATCTGGTGGCTAAGGCTTACCATTGATCTACACTTCAAAAGCATCTATAGAACACAACCAAGCATCAACATGAGATCATTGAAAATATTTAACAGTCTTTCTAATACACTGCAGATCAAATTGGTAGCAGAGCCAACTATAAAGATTGACCAATATTTATCATTTTAAGACTCTCTACTCTGTTGTGCCAGAATTTAACTGCACAAGCTGAACGGCAAATGCCTTTTCAAACATTCAGCAATCTGTAAGAAAGACAGAGAATTACATTGTTTCACGTGTATTAAATTCTGGAAACCTTTTATTTCAGAAACGCTAATGGCAAGTTTTGGAGGAAAAAACTCTGACAAACTGTATCTGTGCCAAACCCCACCTTAATTCCATCTCCTTGTGTTCACGTCTTACAAAGCAATTTTTACTAACGTGACCCAGAAGTCTTCTCCCATGTAGACCCTGCCTCAGTCAGTTCACAAAACGGACAATGTTTTCTTACTGAATTCAAAGTTTTCTTTTTTCCATATTGTTCAGGTGTGGGATATATGACTCCTTTTCTGAATACACTCTTCCAAGTCTGCTCTGCAAAGAAAATTATGAATATATTATGAGGATTTCCTCTTGTAGTCATTACTGCATATATCCAAATGACTACACAGGCCCAGTTTACTCCTACCGCAGATCCACTGAATGAAAACAAAAATAAAAAATACCATGACATTATTATGTACACTTAAATCTTCAGGCAGGGAAACCAGCAAACAACCCCCAACCTCCTTTAAAAAATGCCTAAGCTCTCCTTTGCACTATATTTGACAGTCACCAACTAAAACACAATTTCCCTTTTTTTGTACTGCATCACTTGAGCACTGCCTAATTTTTTTAAGTTATTTTTATTTTCTAAGGTAAGAAATCACTCACACCTTCCCAGTTTGCAGACAGGGTGAACCACAGTGGTGTGGTGAACCACAGAACATGTTACAGCCTAGCAAAGACATAAACCTGGATCTCCAGAATTCTTTGCTAGCACTTCAGTCACTGAGCCCTCTTCACTCACTGTGTCTCTCCTCGCCTGACCAAATGAGTTCATTGTAAGACAATCCCTACACCATTCACAGCTTTCACTGTACTATAACATTTTGCACCTTCTGCTTAAATATTGGTTTCATGGGTTTGTGCTTCTCAAAAAGTATGAGAAGCATATCAGTAGTCCTCACAAGAACCAGAGATGTATGAACTTGACTTGAACTGATTCCCTCTTCCTTCTAAGTTCTAAATAACTAAATGAAAAAATATAGATAAATGCATAATAAAAGAGGTTACACCACTTCAAAGATGAAAAATCATGGTATGTGTTATCAACATGACCTGATGAAAATGACTGCTAACTGTGATTGTATTTAATACACCCCCTTAACAACAGCTGAAGAAGGGAAAGCTGCATGCCTGGGAGACAATTTTCTTAAAATGTCTTATAAAATAAAGAACGTATAGGTTTTTACAATATAAAAATCAGTACGGTTCTAGCACAATTCGAGATAATTTACCAGAAGAACTTGACCTTTTTATATGTTGTGAGTCATTCTGTGTAACTCTATAAAATATAATTATATAATTACTTGTATTTTAAAAAATATAAAAATATAAAAGCTATATAATTAGTTGTATTAGGATGTTTGAAATAAAATCCTAAGAAAAGCAGTCTCCTTCTTTACATTTTATAAGTGCTTTCCATAAAACAGACACCATAAAATACTGGTTCGCTTTGGAATAATTAAGTATATATTAAATGATATAATGCTTGCCATAATGCAGTATTGACTGCACAAAACACTGTAAAACAATTTCCACCTTGATTTAGTGTTTCTTACACAAAAGGCAGAGCTCTCAAGTGTGGAAGGATTTCCTTACATCAGTCAAACCCTCTCACAGTCACAAAAATCCTTCAGCATCTGCTTGCTCTTTTAACCTGCTCCTGAGTAAAAATTACTTCAGCAGAGTTATGCTTCCTGATACAACCAACACAAATGTGCTTTCTTGAGAAAAGATGTCCTAAGTTGTCAGGACATCCAAGCGAAAAGCAACTTTACCTTGTTTTGGTTCGGTTTGTAGGTTTGTTTTTTAAAAACACAAGACTTACTGATCCCTCACCTAAGAACTCTGAACCAGCTGGCCATTTATAACAAAGTTAGACCAAAGGATAGAGATTTGAAAACAATTAAATCTCTACAGGACTGTGAAAATAAGAGGCCGATTTAGACAGAGAGATCCAAAACCATCAGTGAGAAAAAGCTGTAAAGCGAATTCAGAACCTTCTGACAGCAACATATCTGCACTCAAAAGAGATGTTATAACATGCCAAGTGCAGGAGAAGGTTTAATTGATCCTGAGAGTCACTCATAAGATACAGATTCACAGAAAGCAAGATTTCTTTAGTTACATAATTGCTTCAGATTTTTCCCATTTATAGTGAGATAAAATTTATAAAGAATGAAACACTACTTCTATCATCAAATGAGATTAACAAAACACTGTAAGCTAATATAGTAATATATATGTGTATCCAGTAAGATAAATCTACCATAGCCTAATAAAGCAAGACATTCAGACAGAGCACAAAACTCTGCTTTGAACTTATAGCTGGGAGCTGAATTAAACAAGAAAAACAAAAAATACTGAATTAAGTCATGAGATCTGGGATGCAGCCTTCATTATAATCTTCAAGAACAAATGGGGGAAAAAAATCTTCTTGACTATCATAATTACAGGTTAGGAACATTTGTTTACAAACATATATGTGTGTGTGTGACCATATACATACACATATACACACACACACACACACACAAATATTTGCATCCATATATATGTATATGGATAAAAACTCCACCTGAAGTTTGAAAGCACTAGGACCACAAACGTTCTCCTCCCCTGTCTCAGACTCACATTTCGCCCGTTTCTGCAGTGCACACAGTTGTCACACTGGACTTGTCTGAACAGTAGAATTGCAATGAAAAATTTAGGTCACGCATTTTCCTTTAGCCTCCACTACTGCTAAGACTTTCCTAACTAGAGACAAAGCTTGGGTTTCTGGAGGCAACATTTTACTCATAGTATGATTAGGAAACAGTTACAATTACCTTGTTAATTTAAAATTGCATTGCCAGTAACCAAACAAAGTAAGTTTTGCAATGTTTGTTCATTATAATTACTAATACACACCTCCTGATCTGTACTTTCAAGGAGTACACAAACAATAGCAAGATAAGACAGGAGCTTAGTAATTTTCCTCATGCTGTTTTAGAAAGTTAGCTATTGATATTTAGACAAAAGCAGGTATTATTGCAAAAGGACAGCCTTCATCTCATGAATCTGCCAGGATCGCAGTGCAAAGTAGGGTCTTCTAATGAAATACAAACCTAACGAGAACTACATCTGCACTTCTCTACAGACTAATGGCTATATTTCTGCTACCAAATATTGAATTTAAACGTCTTCAAATTGTTAAGAACACAAAATCAGTGAAATTTTGCTGGGTTTTTATTTCAGTGAGTGATGCATGCCATCACAGTTTCAAAGCAAAGCTGCTAACACAGCTACTAAAGGTAGTATTAACACAAGAGAGGAATATATAGCTATCATTGTACTTCACAGCAGAATGGTTAATTTTATTACAAAAGCATTGGAAAAGGCATTGATTCAGAAGTATTAGAATAGCCAGTCACCGGCTCAGTGACAGTGCAAGATACCGAATGCAGTGCAGTGGGAAACAGATAACCAGGAACCAATGCTGAGAGCCTCCAGAGACAGTTTGAGGAGATGCTTGCAGCTGTCACAGCTCCTGGATTGAGGTGGAAACCAGCTGCAAAACCGTACCTACCTACAGTAGCTGTTTCCAAAATGTGATAAACCTAGGGAAGTAATTTTGAAAAGATCAGAGCTCCTTTCTCACTTTAAGCTTAAGGAAGTGGTAACTGCAACAAGACATATAAGTAGAGAAACCTGCAGTTTAAAGAAAACCAACATCTTCCATCCTTCAAGCAATGAACATCACTCAAAAAAACCCACACATGCAACACAAAACATCTTTGCCAGTTTTAAGGTTTGGCTGGCTATATTGTGATAAACCAAAATAATGAAAATACATTTTTTTGCTTTAGTCCATAATGGCTCATTTTTCACCAAGATGTAACTTTCTCTTTTATCAAACATTTTCGCCTTTTTAACTCCCCCAGCAAATTTATTTTGTTATTGAGGCACGAACTTAAAACATGCAATGACTAACCAAGGAGACCCTGTAGCCGCAATGCATCAAACCAATTTTGTTGACCATTCATGGGTCACTGCAACATCAGCTCCACATGCCCGTTTTGGAGACAAATGACAAACATGACCATTTATTCTTCCAAGCTGCACAAGTATATCACCTAGGCAAGCAGGAAAATAACTCCAAACTGCTGTCAGAAGTCTTAATCCTCAAATTTAGAACTATATTCAAACAGCCTCAAATATAGCCAGTAATAAAATTTACTGGCCAAAGGATGAAGGTGCCTGAGGTGTTTAAATCAATTTTTTTAACATAAAGTATTATCAGATAATGAACAGATAGTGAGTTATACAGCAGAGCTGACGTTCAATACCTGCACAGAATCCTATCCCACTTGATATCTACCCCCAAAAAAAGCTGTTGATGTCATCTATTATATGTCATTTACTATGTAAACTTTATTTTTTAAACCATGAAAATATGAAATATCATAATTATTAAGTAAAATGACTTCATTTTCCATTGTTCTGGAAGACCAGAATTTATTTATATAGAATAGACTATTTCAG
The DNA here is from genome assembly GCA_009769605.1 of Bucorvus abyssinicus. Taxonomy (NCBI): domain Eukaryota; kingdom Metazoa; phylum Chordata; class Aves; order Bucerotiformes; family Bucorvidae; genus Bucorvus; species Bucorvus abyssinicus. The sequence goes on from CM020025.1 coordinate 40,854,651, forward strand.
TTGGAAGGGACCTACAACTATTATCCAGTCCAACTAGACCACTTCAGGGCTCACCAGAAGTTGAAGCATGTTATAAAGGGCATCATCCATATGCCTCTTAAACACTGACAGGCTTGGGGCATTGACCACCTCTCTAGGAAGCCTCTTGCAGTGTTTGACCATCCTCTTGGTAAAGAAATGCTTCCTAACATCCAGTCTAAACCTTCTCTGGTGCAGCTTTGAACCATTCCTACGCCTCCTGTCACTGGATACCAGGGAGAAGATACTAGCCCCTACATCTCCGCGTCCCCTTCTCTGGAAGCTGTAGAAAGCCAAAACTCAGTTCCCACTGAGTGTTTTGTAATTTGTTTAAATAATTTCCCAGACTAAGAATGTTTGAGATAAAATTTAGATGTGTTTGCACATCAATTATATCCTAAAATTCAAATGGAAAACTGAAGGTAGACATCAGACCTAGGATTCAAAATAGAAGAAAACTCCTTTCCCAAATGTGATCAGAAATCAGGAAGACAAATGAGGTTCTTCTCCAAATCATATATAGATTAATGCATATTAATCCATAATACTGCAAAATTCCTGTCAGGAAAACAAAATGCATAACAGTTGGGATGATATAAAAAATATCTAAGTTAACTTTTTCGGCTCCTAACAATCATTATCCTGAAAAATTTAAGATACTCCTGAAATGAATCATTTAAAATAACTGCCATTCATATGAGTAAAGGATTGTACAGTGAAGAAGATAAAATAGCTTGCTTTACAAAGATTTTTTTGAACACCTATGTAAAAATAAGGACTAATGAGGACCTCTCCTTTGGTATTGTCTAAGAACTAAAGAAAGTTTATATCCACATGTTTCTATACTTTAAAAACATCCTTTACATTGTCCGGTAATAAGTTCTACCACTTTAAAAAAAAATTCTGCTATTGCGCAGGCTTTATATAAAATAATAATTACTATATACTTGATTACCCTCAATCTTATAGTAGACAGCATATAAAAGCTTCATATATTTTGTGAATGTTTATGATCTGAGAAATTGAGTAGGCCAACAGAACTATGATTAGGAGACATTATTCTTCCCTCTACTTAAGAGCACCCGCCAGCAGGATGCCATTGGGGGTGATTAAGCACCCTCACGCAGTGCTGCAGCAGGCACCAATGCAGTCCCCTTGCAAAATTGTCAGGAACTCAGCCTGTGCTCCTCGTTATTGCAACAATGTGTACGCAGCATTTCACAGCACCCTTCTGCAGCCCTCTTTTTTATTCTACTGAACTTCATCTTGACCAATGCAATTCACTGAAAAGGAATTTTCTCAAACATTAACTGAGTTTCAGCATTTGATTTCTGTTGCTCTAAAATCCGACATACTATCAGACCTCCAGTATTGGAGTAGCCTTGTGCTTTTATCAAAGTAAGCATTCTAGTGTGGTGGAAGTCATTCCTAAAGAAGAATTTATTTCTCTTAGGATAAGGATTAAACAGTTAAAAAGAAGATTACTGCTATAAAGCTAGTACTCTACGAGTCATCAAAACCAAACCCACAAATTTCAAGGGATACTTTCCCTTTTTCAAAGACTAGGCACATATGCTATACACTGATGAAAATGTAAACACTTTAGAAACTCTACTTATTTCAGAAATAAGACTAGATTATATTTTTGGCATATTTAATGCATATTAATGAATTTTACTACATTATTCAGCACAGGAGTGAGACTGTCCTCTCTTTACAGCATTTTGCAGGACCATAACATAGACCCAGTATCTAAGGTTCACCTAGAAATAGTAAGAAACTACGAAAGGCTGTCTGCAGTAATAGAGGACTGAATTATTACACCACTGTAATAATTAACCTACTGATAGAAAGACCAAAACCACAGCAACATTTCAGAATTTTCAACTTAAAGGCGGGGGGAGGGGGCGCAGGTGGTGGTGGTGGAAAATTACATCGCTATAATATATAAATGGATAATTTGGTTTTTACGTTTCAAGTCACCACTTCAGCCAAAAATTCTGTAAAGCAAATCACAAGAAATTGTAGTTCATGTGATTAGATGGCATCCTATTTTTAACACTACTGATTAACGGAGTTTTTCCTTCAAAAGCGCTTTAGTCATCATAAAGTACCAACAAAGATGTTAATTAAACACATTTGTAGAACTAAAAAAAAAAAAGTGTGATTTCACGTTCGTTCTCTACAGCTATTTCTACAGCTCTCTGACAAAATCGCCATTTAGTTATAGCAACATATACACGTGTGTCAGCATAGGGAAGAAAACGTACCAGGTCATTGCTACACCTTGAATTCCTTTTATCATAAATACTGCCAGTGCTAAGTTTATATTAGTATGTCTGCACACATTTCCACAATTGTATATTTTGTTCACCACTTTGAATTATGTGTTGAATTATTGATGTGTTATATATCCTCATGTTTCAATCCTTGCATCAGGAGAAAAGCTCTGGAAATAACAGCACACATAAGTAAGAGTGGACATAGTTTCCCTATTTGCTCTTCCACATAAAATTCCTGAAGAGCCTTGCTTAGAACTGCTTTAAAAACAAATTATTAATTTATACTGGAAAGGGTGAGTGCTTGTGAAAGAATGAGCTTGTGTAAAGGAACTGTATCACTGTAGGAAATACACTAACCAGAATAACCGACAGTTTGATATTCCAAATATTACCATATATATATGTTTTTTGCCTAAGTGCTTTTCTCATAGTAAAAAAAAAAAAAACCAAACAAGAAACCTGCAGAAATCCCCACGAGTTTCAACACTGAATCAATAAGCTTATATAAATCACATTGCCAGAAGTGAGGTCTAAAGAAGAGTTTAGCAAAGAGAATTAAAAGGGAACATCCTATTCCCACTGGGTGCTAAATATAGAGAGCGTAAACCCTTTCTTTCCAGTTGTGGCTGAAGGAAACTGTGTTTCCCCAAGACAAGCCAAGAGTCTGAAGTGCAGGACAAGCAGGAGGAATCTCTGGAGATATGAACAGCACTGAAACATCACTTGATAATGAGAAGAACTTGTCTTTTCCATCTTAAAACTACTGGACAGCGCTTCATATGAGACTATTAAAATACTAAAACATTTATACAGGGAAGCCTTTCCTCTTCTCTGACCCTTCTACCTCAAATGCAAGGTAACTTCGTAGCAAGAGAACAGTCACTTTCTGCCAATGATCACTGAGGGAGAAAAGGACAAGCAAGTTTTACACAAACTTCCCTTAAAATATCTTAAATTTCCTACCACAAAGGAAACAGATCAAGTGTTTGGGATTAGTCTGAGCTCTGAACTTCTTTGATAATGACTCAACATAAATTCACCTAAACAAACAAAAATGCTGACTTCTTTGATGGTATTGATTGATACATTTAGCTTGGACTAAGTACCAGACACTTTAAGAACATAGTGACCTCAAAGATAGCAGTTTTCTTACATCTTCTTTTTTTTGTATTCTGACTGCATCATGTGACAATGGCATGATAACGGGATACCTCATCTGACTGCAGCGTTGGAACCTATACAATATTCACCAGAAGTTGTGAGCTATTCCTCCCACCACAATCTTAATCAGTTTGAAGATAAGTTCTCATCCCTAAAGTAAACTATTTAAGAATTTTGCCACTGTAAACAAACATGACAGATAGCACATTGTGTATTAACTACACAAAGGAAGGAAACATGGTCTGCCAGATTTCTCAACCAAAAATACCTCTCACACCGTTATTATCTTATTCTGTGTATGCTAAGCTAAATTCCACTTCCAGTTACACCAAAGAAAATTCAACCCAAGTCCATTAACTGAATAATTTCAGAGTCGTTGGAAGATGAAGGCACGTGCACGTACATAACAGCCTCCATTTCTGAAATGATAGGACAGATCATCTCTGTGGCATTTATGTCAGAGCCATGACAAAATGCTTTTCCCAGATGAATAAGTGACAGCGAGAAGGCTGTTTTCAATGGGAAGAGGAAGCCAAGAGCTGGCTTGTTTCCATGGAAACACTAGCAGCATCAGGCAGAACAGCTGTAGAGGAGAAGACAGAAGTTTGGGAGGCAGAAATCTTGCTGATTTTACCTCACCAATATGTCGGTACCACCAGAGACCATCTACATTTAAGGTAGATCAAGCTAGTTTACGTTGACTATGTCATGGATTAACCTACCATTTCCAATTAAGACTTTTAAAAGCCAGCAGGACAGAAGTAAATTAATAGAAATTACTTACAGTGCAATTTAGTAGACCTATGTATACAGGAAGCTACAGAGTATATGAATATCTGTAACAGTGGTACATTATCATTTTTGTCATTAGGAACAAATCTTGCTGTTTAAAAAGGACAGCTCCCATAGGCTAAATGCTTCAAGCAGAGTGACTGGTTTTCAACTATTTAATCTAATGGACTCTCTTCCCACTTAAAAATAATTTAAGCACTTTGATTACCAACATGGCTAAAGGAATACCCTCTTTGCAATTTCTTTTTCAACCTTTACTATTTTCTTTTACTCATTTTCAGATAGAAGATGTCTGCATAACTCATTAAAACTTATTAAATGGTAAAATCTAAAGTACAGTTAATTTCCACGTTGAATAAAAGACAGAGAGTAAAGATTTCCACTTACAAATTAAAGGGCCTTTCTATTTGTTAAGGAAGCAAATAAACTTTACTATTCACTATTAATCTACTACCTTATATTCTGAGATTAACCTATCTCTACCACTCCATTCACAATATCTCAGACTATCCCAGCAGCGTTGCTTCCACCAAAAATAAAAACTGTCTTGCACCACAAACAGCCAAAGCCCTAAACATATAACCCACTCCACTCATTCACCATAGTACACAACAGCTATCTTGGTACCTGGAGAAAACGTAAGCAAGCCAACAAATAAAGACGTAAGTTATATTTGATAAAAATGTTCTCCAATATGATTTCTGTAGCTGAGGCCTTTCAAGGGAATCTACAAAATCATATTTTCTTCCTCTTTCCATCTCGCTCATTTCAGCTGATTGTTCCTACAACCAACCCCACCAAACATTCAAAGTTAGTGTAGATGTTACGGGACACTGAAAGGAGTCTCTGACAATGTAACTTCACATAAAGCAGTAGATGGGAACTTCGAATTTCCACCCAACAACACCGCTCACTGCTCAAGCCCAGCTCCTCATGTCAGGATGGAGCAGTAGATCAGTATTTTAAGGAACGCTTGCGAGGCGTTGATGCCTAGACTGCAAGGCTTTTGTGGTTTTATGTGCATTTCAGTGAATACTTACTTACAGCAAACTTTACAAATACCAGCTAATTAGTTTTTATCCTTCCCTTGTAAACCAAGTAATTATGATCTTTCCTGTAGATAAAGACTTTACAGCAAAGGGGTTGGGTAACTTGCCTTCATCTGCTGAAAACGGCAAGTCTGTTGCAGGCAGCCCCTGCGCCAGTGCCCTGGGCCACGGTGACTCCCGCATGGCTGAGCTGCCCAGCTTCACAGGCACTGTCCCCTTACCCATGAACAGATTTACAGACATCTCAGAAAGTGAAGGATATATCGCTATGAACTTTGTGAATCCCAGGGCGACTTTTGAATTCCTGCACTAAGTACATAAGTAATCCATAATCCTTAGGAAAAATCAATGACAAATACTAATTACTTCTTTAAACGGCATCATGTTTCAACTATTATTCAAAAGTAAAAGGCCTTAAAAGCTTAATTAGCTTGAAATATTATATCTGAGACTAGTGCTGACATTCTAGGTCCTGCTGGGCATCTGCAGACACACTTTTAAATTCAGTGCTTAATTATGCCACTTGTACTTCCTTAGAAACTATTTAGAGATATCTTTGCATTTTACTAGCATAACGTGTACTTTGCACTTATGAGCCACCAAAGGACATCACAATCATTTACAGGTATTAACTAGCAAAACTCACAACACACGTTTGATTCATTCAGATAAGAATCGGGTGTCTGACTGAGAGATGATTAAACCAATGCACAGAAATATTTAGTTGTCCAATGCTTCTCCTCCTATGACAGTATCTTATACCAGTAGCTTTCCACAACGACATTATAGCATTCCGTCAAATAGCAGTTTGTGAATGATTGGTCTATTAGGCCTGGAGTGGAAGGAGTACTCTTTAATTTCATTTCACAGTCTACGAAATCCAAAATGATAAAATGAAAACAGAAACAATATTCAGACGTGACTCCTCAACTTGAGAAACAAAGAAAAGTGTTGCAGGTTTCAAAGCAATTGTATGTACATGTGTTATGTTTTACATTTACAAAAACATGTTTAGTAGATGCCGCTCTCTGAATATCAAAATGCACACATTGAAAGTTGATTTTTTTTTTAAGAATCTCAAATAAAGTAAACCTACTTGTCAACAAACTCGTTCCACTATTTATATAACATCACTGGATGGTCTTGCTAGAATAATCTTGTGCATGCACTATCCCCCAATAGGTTACCATGGCAACTTATATTTGAATTTCTATAAATTTCTATTTTTAGAGATCACCATTTAGGATAAAGAAAATAAAAAATATTAAGTACCATTTCATTAACAGAAAATATCCCATTTTTATCATCATCATCATCATACTTCCCAGAAAAGACACTGCTGAAGTAAAATCAGGCAGTAATGCTAAAAAAATAATTACCACAGTTATTAAGAAAGTTTACCACTAAGCAGCCTTACCACAATTTAAGTGGTGTATGAGTCAGTAGCTAACACTATGAGGCAAAGATTGATGTTCACAGAGTTTTGTCTTGATTTTAGTACAGCCAGGATTTCACTCAAAATGTTTTTAGAGTTAGTCATCATTTCAGCTGACACAAAACAAAAGTGTATTTGCCAGAATAATCAGAAAATAATGTCTCTGTTTCAAGTGTGGGAAAATGTTGAATTGACAGTAACGTCTCGGTTCCGAACTAAGGTTACCATAATCTTAAATTACAGCGTTCAAGACTGCTTACCAAGTGCATGCTAGTCCTTAAATACAGATTTACTTAAAGCTTTCAAACTTGCCAGCAATTCTCAAAATTTTCTCCCTACCTGAAAGATCAAGGTACAGAGTAGCAGCCTTGAAGAAAATGAAAACACTGTTTTAGACACTGTTGCTACAGCTCTGATACTACCTTACTCTGGCTGCCTGGAGTGGAAATCAGAATATAATGTTTAAAAACAGTTTTTAAGGTATAAAAAGGTAAATATCTCATCTTCTAAGGGATGAATATTGCCATGTCACAATTTTCTACAGTAGTGTTTTTCACTTTGCATTCATTTTGCAAACTCAGAATATCTTCACCCAAGCCACTGACGGTTCAGGATGGTCTAGTACAGACAGAAAATTTGGAAAGCAAGTGCCTACAGAGTGGACCGATGTGGACTGAAAACCCAAGCGACAGCTACAACTCCAGAGTGCAACTGCAGTCAGCATGCCTACTTTCCTACTTCTCCTGGTATCTTCCAATTAACATTTACTCCTTACTCCTTCAGCAAAGTTGAGAGGAAAGATTCCTCATCGTAAAGGCTGCAGATTCAACACTGTCAGCAACTTTCCACAAAACAGTAGGTGAAAGACAACCCACAGTGCAATCACCACGTGCACTACTGTTTTGTCAGGTAACTGACAGCCAGATTTTCTTTAGGATTCAGACAGCTAAGATGCAGCAGCGTGGGCATGTCATTGATGAGCAAACATAGGTGCTTCTGATAGTTTTTCTTCAGAACCCATTCTTTATTAAAAACATATTTCAAGTATCAGCTGGAGCCAGCTGTCATGGGAAAACATGGTGGGCAACCTTCAAAACATAATAAACAATGCTGTCACTCAGCAAGTGACAGTAATAACTACGGGGACTTTCACTTTCTGTTTAACTTACTTCACTAAGCTCATAGGAGTCAATAACTTTAAGAGAAACTGCATCAGGCCATAGGATACAATTCAGGAATTCACTTAACCACACGCTTATGGCCACATCTATGAGATTGCCAGTGAAATCAGTGGGACTGATCAGGAGATGACACCCCCCACAACTGCACTTTCTGCAGGATGAGACAGCTCTGAATACTTCAGAGGAACCCTGGTAAATATGCTGCAAAACACTTAAATCACAAGTTCTTTTTCTTGTATTACAGGGAGGATTTGCTTGTAGTTGCCTTTCTTGTTAAATTTGAGGCACCACTGTGTATGTCTCTCAAAGGAATTACAACAGCTTGTTTGCTCCAAAGCCCTGGGTTAGAAAGCGAATCCCCATCACCGCTGATAACAACTAAAAGGCAGAACTAAAATCCAAATCATTCAAAGTACAAAGTAACCAACATCAAAATCTAAAATCCCTATCTAAATAACGGAAACTTAGTACGATCACTTACTGCCTTGTACCCACACTCTCAGTCACAGAGCCAGTGAGGGTCACCCTGAGAAATCAATGAAGATCCAGGGTGACCCTCTGTCACACTTACTTTGTTGAACTCGAATCACCTCCTGGTGCAGACAGACCAAAACTGGGAAAGGGCTGAGGTGGCTCATCTGCATGGCTGTCACCACCTCACCCCAAACCCGAGACCTCCAACAGTCAGGGAAGGACTGACGATCTCCCAGTGGGGCCAGCTGCCCTGGCCCCAAACACACCTCCATGCATGTGCTCAGAAGGAAAAAGGGCACCTTGGGGCTGTTCCTGCTCACACCCCAACACACGCAAATGGGTCCCCCAGGGAGCAAACATCCACATACGCACCCAGGTCAGGGTGGGAAGAGTGGCTCCCCCGCAGGCTCCTCAGGGCACAGTTCCCACCCCACCTCATGTACTCTCGCATGGAGGGACACTTCCACAGGGGGACCCCAGTATGGCGGGATCTCCTCACTGCAGATGCAGAGGGGACGAGCACCACCTCCCCATGGGGGCTGACATCACCCCCATGCAATGGCCCAACGAAGCATCACCTCTGCATGTCCACCCCAACCGGGGCGAGCTTCCCCTTGACACCCCACGGGCCTGCCTCCCACACAGGGCACCATGGTGGGCGTACCCCTGGCAGCCCCTCGGCCTCCCCAGCCGCCCCGTGTGGGAGCGCCGTCCGGCGGCGCTTACCCTGGCAGCCCGGGAGGAGTAGGGGTCCTCGAAGAGCGCCCAGACACGGGGCTGCAGCCGCCGCCAGCGCCCGCCCTTGCCCTCGGCGGTGGCCCCCACGTCCTCGATACCCAGCCTCTTGGCAGCCAGGTCGTCGTCGTCGCCGTCAGGAGGTGGCTCGCCTGTCAGCAGGTCTGGCGCCTCGAAGATGTCGAGGGCCTCCTCGGCGTCGCGGTGCTGGCGGTAGGTCATCCAGCAGCAGGGCTCCACGTCGGTCTCGTCGATGCCCCAGAAGGCCAGCTCCTCCTCGAAGAGCGGCCCGCAGACGTCGGCGGGGCAGTGCAGCTTGCCGGTGCGGTAGTAATTGAGCACATAGGCGAAGACCCCCGGGTGCCGGTCGAAGAAAAACTCGCTGGCGCCGCCGCTGCCCCGGGGGCTGCAGCCGCTGCCGGGCTCCGGGCAGCCGCCAGCTGGCGGCGGCGGCGGGTTGGGGGGCGGCGGTGGTGGCGGCTCCTCGCCGCCCGGGGACTCGCTCTGGGACTCGCAGGCGAGCAGGGCCAGGCGGGTCCCCGGCAGGGTCTTCAGGGTGCTGCGGTAGGTCTCGTGCCGCGTGCCCCCCACGTTGAGGATCACCCTCTCGTTGTCCTCGAGCTTCCCCATCGCTCCGGGTCGGACATGACTGGGGAGGGCGCGGGAGACGGCGGCGGGGATGGAGGCGGGAAACGGTCGCTGGGCGGGGGGGCAGCCGGTCGCGGGCAGGTCCGCGGGGGACGAGCTTCCGCCTTAAACGCAAACAGAAAGAAGAAATCGAGGAGAAGCCCCCCAAGCACCACCTACGGTGGGTCTATTCCCCGCCGTCACGGCCAGCTCCAGCCTCCTCCATACCCCCCCGATCGCCCACCGCCGGGAGAGCCCTCCCGGCGCGCCCCGCCGCCGGCCCCGGCTCCGCGCCACCCACCGCCGGACAGCTCCGCCGCGCTCCTCCCGCGGAGGGGTCTCCCGCCTGCCCGCCCCGGGCAAAGCTCTGGGCTCTCTCTCCCCGCTTCTCCTGAAAGCGGGCTACCGAAATGGCACTGCTGCTGCTTCTCCCGCGTACGGATCCGCCACCATCCCCACCCCCTTCTCCCTAGCGGGGCTGCGTGAACCGGGCTGACGGAAAAGAAAGTGCCCGGTTAATTATTTAATGGGCATCTATCTTTTATTATCATAACGGCTTAACGAGGGCGGGGGGAAGAAGGATTCGAGGTTTGTCTCTTCCCCCCCCCCCCCCCCCCCTTTTGGGAAGGAGGGATTGCTTTTTGTGAAGCAATATCAAGCCCCCCAGTAAGCTTAGGCAGCAGGCACACCCTTGGCAAAGCTGTCTGTGTGGAGCTCGGCTCGCTACTTTCTCAGACAAATCAAAAAGACGAGCGTGCATCTCGGGGAAGAGCCGGTGGACGCAGCGCCGGGCTGCCGTGGGTTTCTCCCCGCTGCCCCCCGCCAGCCCCTCTTCCCCGCCGCTACCTTCGCCAGAGGAGAGCAGCTCCTCTTCTCAGGCGGGCTCCGGCTGTGAGCGCTGGCGGACGCAGATTCCCAGCCGCTCTCCGTGCCTCCCTGCCAGGCGAGAACTACTTGTTGTTGGGTTTGGATTTGGGGGGTTTTTTTCCGCGTTCAGCTGTTTTACCTCCCTCCATGCTCAACTCCGAAAGGCATAAAAGCGGCTCCCGCCGCCCGCTCGGAGATCCCGCTCCCTTCATTTTACACGAGAGACGCCGCCTTTCCACACCGGGACGGCGAGCAAGCATCGCAGGCGGAAAGCAGTGCCATGGGCGGCGGGTCGGGGCACCTCGGGGACCGGTGCTGCCGTAATCCCAGCGCTTCTTCGGGAAGACGAACCCGAAAGTAAAAACACACCTCATTTGGGGCTGGAGCTCCGCCCCGGGGCGGGGGCAGGGGAGCCGTCCCTCCGTAGCCTCCAGCCCCCCACAACCAGCCCTGTGGGGCGGAGGGAGGCGATAGCAAAAACAAATACCGCATCTCTCCGAAAAAGGCACCACCACCTCCGCTCGTGCTACATGTAAATTTGGTTCACTTAAGGAAAACACGCGGGAAGGGATCGCGGCTGAGAATAGCTGTTTTTCGGAAGAATGCAGGAAAATGCAGCGCCTAGCTACAGGTGAGTGCAGAGGGGAGCTGCTTGGACCCCCAGGAGAGGGTCCTTCCCCTGGCAGGTCGGTGTCTGCAGCCCCTCGGTCACCCCGCTCCCAGAGCCTCGGCGCGTGGGGCAGGGAGTGCGCACGGTGCTGGCTCCAGGGGAGCCCCCGGGACCAGCTCCATTGCAGGCCAGCATCTGGGGGAGCCCCGACCTCCGGGATGGGCTCAAGGAGCAGGCATCCAACTTTTATGTCAGGTGGAAAAATACATACAGTGAAGCAGGTACGCTTGGTAGACTTCATACATTGGAGGTTGGGAGAGGCAGGGGGGATGGAAGTTGAGAGTCCCCAGTAATACATAAGGGACCCTAATGCCTGTGCCGAAGTGGCTGCCTCCAAGCTAGCTGAGTTGTTTTCTACAGTCTATTTTATTGATGCCTGGTTTCAGCTGGTTTGGTCAAAGGGAAAGAAGCTTCTAGCCCCAGAGAGAAGAGACAGAACATGAGAGGTGACCCCTCATGCCACTTCCTCTAAAGAAAACTCTTCCTCCACACCAAAGGTATTCCCTGGCATGAAGTAGGGCAATGAGTGGAATAATGGTATCTGAAACATCACCTTTCCACGTCAGTGCCCTTTTTCAGCTGGGCACTTGCTGGCTTTGGGAAGACGAGGCTCTGCTGGAAGCGATGCTCAGAGGACACTGTGCTTACACCAGATTGCTTTAACCCAGATCTGTCTGTATATGGCATCCATGATGTAAACACAGAGTCCCAAAGCAGCAGCAACTTTAAGAAATGGATTTGAAAAGCTTTCTCCAGATGTGTGTTCTGAAGTTCCTAAAAAAGAAGGTAAAAATATATCCTGCCAAAGTAGATATAATCAGTTAGTGAAAACTCCCGGGAGCCAAAATTAATATTCAATTACATAGCTGTAAATCCAGTCGAAAGGACTCACCCATCCTAAACCAAAGCAACGCTGCTCATGCCATACTTGCTTTTCTTTGCAGAAGGGATTTTTCTGGAAGGGGGACACAGAGAAGGAGGGCGTAAGGCAAAATGAATATTCATTGTCTTCTCTCTGACCTACAAGAGGTTTCTGGAGAAATGCAACTTACTAAAGCTCTGCAGTATTCATCCATTATGGAATACCATGGGGTGGCAGTAGCTGCCAAAACACTAGACATCACAGAATAGCAGGACTTTCCTCTGAATTGTCACTGTCTGCTCAAGTCCCACCATCTGTGTTCAAGTTACAAGACAAGAAGTCATTCCACAAAAAAACCCAAACAAACAAACAAACAAACAAAACCCACCACAAACAAAAAATCCCAAACCACCACCAACAAAACCAAACACAAAACCCAGCCCCCACGCCCAAATCCCCCTCAAGCCACCCAACAACCTGAGAAACCTAAGACTAGCAAGGATGGCATCTCATAAACCAAAACTTCACGGTCATACCCCGTAATGCCAATGCCATGAAAAAGGCATGTATTATGAGAAATCTCTTTATGCTTCAGACTTTTTAAGCACACATGGGTTTTTATTGCATGGGGAAGAATAAGCAACAGAAATAATTTTTCCAATTGGTAAGAAAAGGAATGGTCTTTTCGAGATTGTAATAGTCATTCAGTCACATCAAAATGTCCATGTTCTACAGCATGACTGTCACTAAATATAATGCTATTAATTCTCTGCTTATCACTCTTCTTTGTCTTTTCAGCATGTGGCAGACTTCTGAATAAAGGATGAAATTATAATAGACGCTGACTTTCCAGAGACAATATTTTCTTGAATGACAATATTCTACATAGGCAACTGTAGTAACATTTATGAAGTAATTTCCCCCCATAAAAGGCTGACCTGAATTTCTGCATTCCTCAGTGCTTACAATAAAAGTGGAAGCATGAGACATGTAAGAGAGAGAAATGCACCTCCTGAGTGAGTCTCACCATGAAATACAGGTGCAAACTGGGAAACAAACCAAACCAAAACTATTTACACATACTGTCAAGCATATTCATGTAAAAGTTAGTTGGGAACATTTCTGTAGCTCAGGATTTGGAACTTTCTTTGAGGAACTGAGTGCCACTGAGCAATGCACAACCAATTTTCCCTGCTGGATAGGTATTTTGAAAGGAATGGTCCTGTGTTATTGTTTTAACCAATGAAGCACTAAAATTAGATGTGAAGACTGCTATCAGAAACTCAAGCTAAACGAGCATTTTGCTTACGAGCAGCAGTCATTCCTCTTGCAAGCTTGAAACTGCAGTGCAAAAGTCATTGGGTTACCAGCTGTCTAATCATAAAAGAGTAAATGGAAGAAAGGATGTGGAAAAGAAAAATCTGCGGACAAATGCTGCATACCCCAGTTAAGAGTCATGCTCTGAATCACCTCCTGGAGGAGCTCTGTCCATGTTGTCCCTCTCTCCCAGAGGATCCCTGGGAAGGGTTACTTGCCTAGCTACCATACGTCTTCCTGAAGAAGACATGAGAGGCAGAAGCTACCAAGTTTTTCTAGTGCAGGTCACCATTTCATAATTTTCATAGGATGTTGTAATTGGGAAACAAAAAAAAATACTCTATTTTATAATGGAAAATTATGGAAAATTATAATTGAAGACGGTGCAACACAGCCAAAATATGATCAATTTATATCAGTTTAGCTGATGATTAAGTAAATTAACTAATTATTTTAAATCTCCACTGTCATTAACATTTTTTAAGCTTCTACTTGTTTCATTCACGTATTTTTCTGTTCTGCCTTATTTATAATCATCTCTACTTTTTACAATTACATGTAGTAATTCATTACAGATCTTGCAGAACATGACAGCCACGTTATACTGACGTTCATTGATGGTAAGTCAGAAACCTACTCTGAAATTGCAAAACCAAAATAGATTAAGTAAATGTGAAATACAGCTGTAAGGAGCCGTGGTTTAGTTAAATTGGACAAGGCTGGAATCAAAGCCAGCAGAGAGTTTCAATTATTTTTAAATTTCAAAGCACAATTGCATGTTTAGTTAATGCAGTTGAAATGTAAACTTGGTTTGATCAATAACACAGAACTGGTGAACAAAAGATCTTACTGTAGAAAAATATAAATAAAACAAAGATTGGACAAGACAGATGAAGAAAATGTCCAAGCTGTCATGAGATCAGCCTAGCAGCCCTGTATGAGGCACTGCATAGACACATGTGCTTCATCTGCCTTCCCCCACCCCAGATCTGCAGTGCTTGGTGAAATTCTGGGGAATGTGGCAGCTCTCATTGAAAAACAAAAAACTGGGGAAGTTCCTTGTATGTTATATTTATCAGGGAAAGAAAAACTAGGGAACCCAAGATTGAGGGGTTTCCTGAGAGACATATGGCACAGTAGAAAAAACAGGTGAGCACTAATTGCATCACCCAACTAGTAATCCACAGCACAACCCATGCTACTTGGTTAGTCATTGCCTTCCCTGGTGGTGGGGAGGGGATGGTAAAGTGTACAGTTTTACGTACATTAAAATAGGCTTCAAGCTTCTCTTTTCAAAAGAAAGGGGTGTTGGGAAGGGGAGTGTGAAGCGGCATCGCTGTAGAGCTGGGACTGGCCCATTTTACCTTGTGTGTACTCCAGCTGCAGCCCTATGTCTCACACAGCTCTACTGTCTCGGCTCTGAGCTGAACGATTGCACTTCCCCTTGGAAATCCTCATGTTTCCTTCTACTGTAAGCTGAGACCCTGGAGCACACCAGCCTGTATGTTCTCATTGTCTTCTTGGTTCTCCAGTCCTCCCATAGGTGCTCAAAAGATTTCAAAGCAACATCCCTCTTCATGACCCTCCAATACCACAAGCTACACTATTCAGGCAGTTCAGGCAGTTCCAGAGAAGAATCTTCCAATTTTCTTTTGGGGGTGAGATGGAGCTGGGCTCCTTCCATGGGGGTGTCTCTCAGTTCCCACAGAGGAACTCAAGCCTGTTCCATTCCATGTCCCAGCTTGCTCCAGAAATGTCTTTCCCATCTCTTTTCTGCTCCTATCCCAAATTCCTTCCACTTTTCCCTGTTTTCCAGAGCTCTCCTTAGCACTGGCGCTTGCAAGCTCAGCAACCTGCTTAACATTGCCTCTGTAGCAAAGCACATTCCTTCAAATATTGACTGAGCATATTGGGTGCAGACAGCAAAGTTTGGGCAGTGGGACTGCAGGATGCTTGCAGGGAGGTGGCTGTGAACTGCCCAGTGTCAGTCCCATCCATTTCCCTCTGGCTCTGACCCGCTGTGAGCAGCCCCCTGTCCTCTAAAGCCTCAGCCAGCCAGGAGCCCTGGCACTTTGCCTCCTGTGTGGTTAAAATAAAGTAAGTGAAAATTCCCCAACTCAGGACTGTTTTGCCCCCAATGCTACAAGAACACACACATAACGGGGTTCAATAAGGCCAAGTGCAAGGTCCTGCACCTGGTTTGAGGCAATCCTTGATATCAATACAGGCTGGGGGATAAAGGGATAGAGAGCAACCCTGCAGAGAAGGACTTGGGGGTATTGGTGGATGAAAGGCTGGACATGAGCTAACAATGTGCACTCACAGACCAGAAGGTCAACTGTATCCCAGGCTGTATCAAAAGCAGCACGGCCAGCAGGTCACGGGAGGAGAACCTGCCACTCTACTCCTCTCTGGTGACACCTCGTCTGGAGTACTGTGTCCAGCTCTGGAGTCCTCAGCACAAGGAGGACATGAACCTGGTGGAAAGGGTCCAGAGGAGGGACGCAAAAATGATCAGAGGGATGGAGCACCTCTGCTATAGGGACAGGCTGAGAGAGTTGGGGTTGTTCAACCCGGAGAAGAGAAGGCTCTGGAGAGACCTTATTGTGCCCTTCCAGTACTTAAAGGGGGCTTATAAGAAGTATGGGGACCGTCTTTTAGCAAGGCCTGTTGTGACAGGACAAGGGGTAATGGTTTTGAACCAAAAGAGGAGAGATGCAGACTGGCTATAAGGAAGGAATTTTTTTTACAATGAGAGTGGTGAAACACTGGCACAGGTTGGCCAGAGAGGTGGTAGATGCCCCATCCCTGGAAACATTCCAGGTCAAGTTGGATGGGCCTCAGGGCGACCTGATCTAGTTGAAGATGTCCCTGCTCACTGTGGTAGGGTGGGGGGGGTGAACTAGATGACTTTTGAAAGTCCCTTCCAACCCAAAGTATTCTATGATTCTATTCTGTGATAATGCAAGTGGAGCCGTTCTAATCAATCTCCTCCTCCAATGAGCCTCAGAAACTCCCAGACCCGAAGTACTTGCTCTCACAGAAGGCAATCCATTAGAAGCTGTCACCTTCTGCTGTCAATTCCACTGTTCCTCTAAACCATTAGTGGATCCCACACATCCTTTGCCCAAACGTCAACCACTCCAGAACCTTCTCCTAGCCACTGCCATTTTCATTCATGACCCCAGGGTGGCCTTTGGCTCCTCCAAGTACTAATGCCAGAGGTATCAGCAGTGCAAGATGGTGGAAAGGATTACTCACCTGTTTCTCCTGTAATTCAAGTAGCTTTGTCAGTGCTGATTCACATTTGTGGGATGTGGATTGTCTCGAGATACAGGATATTACATTCCACTTATTAAAGGAGGAATTGCCTCAGGCTCTGTCCATACTTACATTTTTTAGTGCCCAGTGCTGAAATAGTTGGAATGAATATTTGATCTACCCTGAAAATTTGCTTCAATTCCCGTTAAAGGTCAGTGATGTGTCTTTCTCATTCCTAACTTGCCAGCACACGATGTCACTTCTGAGGGACTGTCACCTGCCAACAAGACAGTGGCTTTGTAAAGACTACTAATTAAACATTGAGAACAGTACTGAGCATTTACTCTTCAGTTCAAGTAAAACGTAAAAACATGGACTGAGCTTCTTCAAGGTGCTCTATATACTTATAGAGACTGAAAAAAAAAAAGTCTTGGAATGACCTCATCAAAGACGCAGAGTCCCGAGGGACAGGGAAATGATTGTGGTACCACCAAACTAGGTACAGCTTTTGGGTACAAGCTTCCATCACTCAAAAAGGGTAAATCTTTCCATTTGTAATGAGAAATCGCACAGATGGAAAAATGGGGAGTTGCCCAAGCCAAGAATCTTCTCTCACAGCATGGCTCTCTCAACCAGCATAGTGAAGCTAGCTTTCACTGACCTTGCTTTCACTTCATGGCATAGGAACACAAGCCTCATGAAAAGCTGAACAAATTTCTGAAATTTTCTGTTCTTTATCCATCTCATTCATTTTG
This sequence comes from Bucorvus abyssinicus, assembly GCA_009769605.1. Classification (NCBI taxonomy): domain Eukaryota; kingdom Metazoa; phylum Chordata; class Aves; order Bucerotiformes; family Bucorvidae; genus Bucorvus; species Bucorvus abyssinicus. Next base: position 40,872,137 of record CM020025.1, read on the forward strand.
ACTGCAGTTTTTGGGCAACACATGAATAATAACATGTCAGCATAATGAGGGCCTCATCTTGTTGCAAGTCTTAAGCACTCCCATAATATAAATAATCAACAATCACCTGGAAGATGCAGGACAAATAGGTTTCTTCAGCTACAGAAAAGTGTGCCCCAAAAGATCTAAATCTGTCTAAACAGCAGAACTGTTGCCTGATCTATTTTTGCAGTCTCTCCAGAAAAGAAAAAAACCCAAACCCACCACAACAAAATCCCCCATATCTATAACATAGTTTACTCTGAAACATCTGTCATTTACATTTCATTGACAAAGACTATATTAAGAAACAGCCAATTTACAGGGGCACTGTACAAGTACCACTAAAGAACCTTACCAAGAAAATTAAAGTGATCTTCAGTTTCTAAGTCTCTGAAGTGATCAAATTGAGTTGGACATAATCTGACTGGGGGGGGTGGGGGGTGGAAGAAAGAGACCTTTACGTTTTTATTTTGATAAATTATATAATCTATCATCCAGCACACACTCTATCTACTACCTCAATCAATATTCAAACTGTTAATGAACAGCTAGTCTGTGTTTTTAAAAGAATAGTTCCACTTACTAAATTTTTCTGGAAGCAATTCTATGTTTCACTTAATGCTTGCTTTTACTGATCTTCTCCTAAAATCAGTTCAATTAACTTGCATATGATGGTGATTTACTCAAAGTCAGCAAACCCTCCCTCACATGCCATCAAAATCAATGAAAACACAGTAAAAGGAGTACAAGGGTTTTCAGATGAGTGCCATTGTTCCACCTAGATTCTGTGTTCCACCGAAGTTTTACTGGTAACCTACCTCATCTAACGTTTTTCTCCTTTCTGTGACTAACAAACTCCATTACTTTCATTAACTTTTAGTAAGAGACCATAATACACATACCCCAAGAAGGTGAGGAATCTGCTTGTTAGGGGTTGAGCTTCCGAGTAGAACTCAAGGTCCCTAATGCTCCTTAAATCCCGTATTGATACAGGGGAAAGGGAAACAAAACTCAAATATCGGAATATATGGATGGGAAACTGAAACAAACTTTTAATAAAAATTCTAAAATACTATCATATCACACAACTATATATTAAATGTAAAACAGGAAAAAATACAGTAAGAGTTAAAACACTGCAAAGGGAGGAAAAAGGAAAAACTACAATTGTGGCCGATTGGCCACAGGGCAGGAGATGACGTCACGCCAGGATGGTAGCTCAGGAGATGGCATCTATCCAAAGTGGCGGTGGGCCAAGTGATTAAAAGTTTTTAACAGCTTAGAGAAGTATTTTAACAAGTTTGCAGGGAGACCTCTTTCCAGTGTCTGTAAAAGAAAACTTCAAGGACACTCCTGACCGAAGCGGCGGCTTCTTCAGATAAAGGAGAAGCCCTCGCAGCCGGAACGTGAAGCAGGGTGAGCTTCCCCCGCGTCCGAATCCAGCGGTAGATTCTCGCCGAGTGAAAAGTAGCTCCTCTCTTACCCGATACGAGAGAGAGATGCTGACTGAGTCCCACAACAATTCACAGCAGAGCTGGGCCAATAGACAGAAACAGTTCTGAGTTAGGCCCGGGTGGGGTGCAGGCCGCAGGCTTTTGGCCTGGACGGCAGCCAGCCCTCTCGCTGTGGCTCTTTCTCCGAAGCTGTCCGGTGTCCAAAGAGGAGGAGACTCCTCCTGGCTGCCGGTTTTAAGGAGTATCTGTTGGAAGAAATCTTTTGACCTGCACTTTTAGCCAATGGGATGCCGGGTTTATGGAACTTGTATGAAATAATCCTGATACTCTATTGGGCACATTTCCAAAACAAGGAAGTCTTGGCTCAAACCGTGACACTGCTTTAATATGTTGTCTTCTGAAGATACTTGCTCTGATGATCTTCGAGGCATCCGTGAAGCTACAGCTGTTTAATTGATCACTCTTATCAGTGTATAGAAGAGATTTTGTATCAATAGTTCACTCTCTACTATTGATTCAAAGTTTAATAATGATGTTTTGCAATGGTTTCGTTTGCCCATTGTGAGCAGTTATAGTTTACTTGTCGGAAGGGAAACTCCTAGAGTGCAAGTGGCAGAAGTCTCCCACAGAGTCTCATTGACTGAGGCAGGCAGATTTTAAATCAGATTCCTTAGCTATGCATGAAGCCAAGAGGTTTCTTCATAGTGTCTGCAGTTTCATACAGCAGACCCAATCTCAGTGTATGCGAGCTTGATTAATTTTGACTGCCTCCATTCAGCTGCAGTCAAGTTTTTCTCTCCTAATTTTTTTCATGGTACTTTGCAGACAAGATTGCCCAAATCTGGACTGAGCTGTCTACTGCCATGGAAACAGAACAGTATTCTCAAGAGGTAAACACTGCATCTCCTCTGCTTGTGCTTCAGCCTTGCTTGCACAAGTTCGAGGTGCTGGCACGGATTTCTGCTATAACCTGTAAACTGGACCATTACCCTACCCGACAGGGTAGAGCTAGATGGGAAATACCAGATCCATCGCAGGTAACATCGTCAGCATTTCCTCCTCAGAGGGAAGGGGCCAGTGAGCCTTAAAAAGCTCTGCAAGGTCATGCTGAGGTAGAGAAGTCTTGGCCACAACAGCCTAACTCTCAGTTAGTAGGCCATCTCAGTATCAGGAAAATAATAGAAGGTTGTAAAACTGCAAGCTTATTTCTCAAATCTCCACATGTCTTTGAACAAAGAAGCTTATATACTTAAGCATAGAGTAAAACTGCATTGGTCACATTGACTGTTACAGTTAGTTGTCAAAGGACATGCCATGTCATGCTAATCTTGTAAACGTTTCAGCAACATTTGATACCCTTGAGATATTTTCCAATTTATTTTGAACTGCAGTGCTCTAGTTGCTCTGTGCCTTCCTTAAAGGAAAGAAGGGGCTAGTTTGGAGCAACAGGGGAAGGTGTGGGCTCAGGGGATGCTGTTGCTGCAGATGCTGCTAAGGTGCACTCTTGCGGAGCACACCGCCTGGGTCAGGGAAGGCAGGTCCAACACAGCCAACAAGACACCAGCCTCTGACCACGTACCTGTCCTATGCACGTGGGGTGTAAATGGAGCTGTTGGAGAGATGTGTCTGGACTGGAGAAAATGGGGCAGTTGAGACATCAGCAGTCTCGTCCAAGCCCTTGAGTACTTCTCGCAGTAAGAACTCAGAACAGATACAGTTGTTAGGTCATGGGCTGATCTGATCTGCCAAACCACAGAAACTACAGCAGGTATGGACTTTTAATATCTGTGTCCCATAGGAAGAGTCAATATCCTCCTAGCTTTTGCTAGTCAGTTTATCTATGGTAATTTCCCTAAGCTTTTACATATTCAACAAGAGAAAGACACGTGCCTCTAAAGGTCGGGAAGGCCCTGCTCTTTCTGCAGAATAAGCACACAGCCTAACAACTGTAGCAGCACAATAGAGGTGCCTAAAGCAGACAGCTAAAGTTAAGCAGCACACTCCTACCAGTGACTACCTGAGACCTTGCCACGACCAGGATGAATGGTTGGACTCAATGATCTTAAATGTCTCTTCCAACCAGATAATTCTATGATTCTACAACCAGCTATGGCTCTGTTTCAGGAGACTGGGTTGCTGTAAGACATTCTTCATCCTCCTACACCTGAAAGCACGCAGGCTAAAATGACCTAAGAGTTTTATACCACTCTTAAGAAGACATTTTCGCTTCAAGATGACAGCGACCGCACCACAGTGTGGGTACAAGTTTAGTGCCAGCCTCTGGTGGGAATTCAGGGTGTCAGTTTCATAACCACCTCTCTTCTACTTAGCTTGCAGTTAGCAGGACTGGCAAAGAGACAGATGTCAAGTCAATCTGCCATTGCCGTAGTGAGGAACTCCATTCAAGTATGCAAGACAGCTACTGGCAAGGCACACATGAGGAATTCCCTTACTGCCACTTTGTTCCACTCAAGTTCTCATCTGCTTTTTCTCAAGATGGAGGTGAGAAACAACAGTATGAACAGAAAAACAACAACAACAAAATCTTTCCTATTATAATTTTTAGTAAATGTTGACTGTCAAAATGGAAGAAGCAGTCTCATACAATGTAATAATTATTTTTTATAAAACTTTATGCAGCCAAGAAATATCACATGGGAGGTTCAAAGGACCTTTTGAGGGAGGGAAAGAAAAAAAAAAAGGATTCCAAAGATGTTCTGTTTAGGAGTTGCCTAAAAAAAAAAAAAAAAAAAAAGAAAATCCTCATAACATTTTAAACTCCTACCTATCTAGAGCTCTACCTTAGCATTCCTGCTAACCTAATCAGAGATTAAGAACTTCCAATAATATTTTCATTCTACAAGTCACTATCGACATTTGTTAAGAAAGAGGCAACCTGAGATGTTTGTGGTTACATTAAATGTTAGCTGCTTGTATCGTTAACATAATATTCCTTGTCTCCCATCCTCATCTCTTCTCTCTTTTGTACTTTTTCAACTCAGATTTTACATTTTCAGAAGCAAGAATTGTATTCCAAAGTAATTGTTTGCATAGTGCCTAGCTCAGCCTGTGGCTCAGTTAGGCTTTAGGAGCTTCAAAGCTAGAAAACACATTAATGAAACAGAAACTGACATATGTCCCAGCTAAAAAAGTTTTGGCATCAAAAGGAGAAGCATAGTGGAAATCAAAATGCAAAAAGAAGAGATGCTCTGAGAACAGAGCTGCTATCTTAAGTATACCTTCAAGCTTCTCCCAATGCTGTGACTGAAAGATTCCTACCCCTCCTTCATAAAAGGAAGCTCTATATTAAATCCCAGCATATCATAATTAATGTGAATAATACACTGATCTTGGAAAAAAAATGCCACTACTTACCAAGTTCATTTACATTTTTTAATAACTCCTTGGCTTAGGCTTTTAATATTAATTTGAAAATTGCTTAGGAGGTTCCATGTGTCAGCTCACAACCTACAGCCACCCAGCCCTCCCCTGGGGCAAAACTCATTCAAGAACACAAGCGGGCAAAATTTCCTCTCCCAAAGGAAGAGCATTTCCACGTCCTGTTTTGGCAACTGGACTTTCAGCTTCACAGTACAGAATTGACATAATGCACTTCCAGTAGCACAAAGACGTGTCACCAGCCTCCACTTACATTTTATTTGATTGATTACTAAATTGACATCTACCATGACAATTTTTGTTCAATGCCTCTGAACATTTTCTATCAGGATAGATATTAGGAACCGGCAATTTAATCTCAGTCTAAACTGAGAGTTGCTGTGTTGTTATCATTCTAGGTTGTTTTTTTTAAGTGTCAGAACCATCTTTTTCCACCTTTAAACTGATCATAGATATGAGTTATGAATGCACAGTCTAACTATTGCTATCAAACACTCTTTACAGCCCAAGAGCACAAGTCAATCTAACAAGTTATCAAAAAGACAGTCTTTGAAGTAAAAGTGGAAAGAAACAGTGTGAAGTCCATGATTATTTGGAACTAACACAGCTACTGTTTTTACTACTCGTTTCATCTTAGTGAGAGAAAAATGCAATTAAGCCAAAAAGAATACTAACAAGTTAGTAATCTTGACATAATTCTCACTAGTGTCTAAAGCAACCTTTTGGTTGCTTTCACCCCTTCAGGGTGAAAGGCAGTTCATAATTTTATGTATTATTCATGGTAGTTAATTCACTGGGGAGGAGTGGGAAGGCAGTGCAGAAATTAATACAGTAGTAAATTAATGAGGGGGCTGAAGAAAAATCTCACCTGGTAAAACTGTGCTCTTTCACTATGTTTACTGAACAAAACCTTTCGGTTCACCAGGCTAGAGCCAGCCTAATATAAGTAAAAGGAGAAAAAACAGAGCAGCAGGGAATAATAAAAGTCCTACATCTTGAACATTGTTCAGGAGAAGCGAGGTTTGGCTTGAGAAGTATCTGCAGACTGCAGGTGGTCTACGTGCACTTCTGTGTGTGAGACAGGAGTCAGGATTAGTACACATATCAAAGTCTAATAAAACCACGTTTCAGTTAAGACAAAAGATTTTTTTTCAAAAATAAACAATGATTAAAACCTATTCTAATACATATCTGCATACATTATTGTATTACATGCCATATATTAATTGCATAAGAAGAGACCATTTACATACAGTGCCTGAAAAGTGATGCTGTTAAACACCTTACATTTCAGTTCCATTTCCTGTGCCTAGTTTAGGGCATCACACTCAGCACAAGAAAGTCACCAACTGGCACTTAAGGAATAATAATGAAACGGACTAAACATGTCCAGTTAATATAATTTTCCTAAGTGGTCGCATTTACCAGACTTCAGATCAAAGAGGATGTAGTAATAGTTTTCAAAGTTGTTGCATAAGGAAAGGATGGGATAGCGGAAACAGTAATCAGCTTAAACTGTAGGAAGAAAGATTCAGGTTAATCAGTAGGGAACTTTTTCTAACATGAGGTGCAGTGATGCAATAGAACAGATTACCTGGGAATACGGTGGTGTCTTCATCCCACATGAGAAGGGGACAGACACGCTATTTTCCAGACAATATAGGATAATGGAGTAGACAACCTGGTGAAATCTCTTCCAGACTGATTTATTCTGACTGTATGCGAAAGGAGAGTATTTCCACTGACCTATACTACTGGGCAGACTTCTCTTTACAGCTGGTGATCCAGAGGGAAAAGTCAAAAGACACGAATGAACAAAAAACTACTAAGGAGTAGTGATGTCATCACAGCTACTGTCTCCCCCAGGGATTTTTGTTTCTGGATGTTGCTTCATATTTTGATTTATTTCAGAATAGGCTGATATTGGAGAAGTCACTTCCAAGAAGGATGCTCCAGAAAGAAAAGAATTTGGAGGCATATCAAGATAATATTGGAAAGATAACTTAGAAATCACGTAGTCTGAAAAAAGCGGCTAAGTATCAGAAAAGAAACACAAGGGATATGGAAAGGTCATTATCCAGCACTGATAACTGATTCCATCTCACTGTCTTGGTCTTAATAAACAAACAAGCAACATACTTCAATGGGTGCTTATTTCTCTATGGTTACTTGAATCTATGCAACAATAATAGAACAGGTATTCTCAAAAGCATATTCAACCCATAAAAAGCAGACTATTTTCTCTTTGTTTAAACTGTATTGCTATATCAGGCACTTCCAAAATGCTGGTTTCAAGGGGGGGGGGGGAAGAAGTTAAATCGTAACATTGAGTTGACCTCTTTTGCTGTTCCCTTTGGTCATGAAACACTGAGAAAGGAGAAGAATTCAAGAACGTGGATGAAAACAACTGCAGCATTCACAACTCAAACCTGTGGTTAATCACTAGCATCAGCAAGGCAAATACTATTGCCAAAAGAAATGACTTCAGGGGAATAATTTTAGCAGTGCTAGTGCCGGATTTAATTCATACCAAGACAAATCATAGGATCCCAGAATTAGTCATAGGAGTCATTAAGTACTCACCTACTTGACAGAGGTTGTAAGAACAGGAAATACAGCTTTAAGATACATCACCGAAGCAGATATTTTAGCTTCCACCGAGTTTAACCTGTGCTTCCCTATAATGGTCTGGGGTTTCCCCACATGGATTGTGAAGTGCCATAAAGCAGGTATCGCACATGGCATGCTCCTCCCCAAAGTGAGTTTTGTGAGGGCCTTGGCTAGAACTCTTAAAATAAGAACATATGCAGAATTACCAACAACCCCACCAGAAATGGGATAGACAAAAAAAGATACCAGAACACCAGGACGCATTCTTGGTACACAGTAATTCTGAACCGGAGTTTCATTCCCAACTTACAATCAAATGTGAGATGTGGTATAAAATAGAAGTATGAGGAAAAGATAGGGAAGAAGACCCCCTAATCCCTGCTGCCTTCCTGCTGCAAAAGAGCTCTTTGCCATCCCCTGCTTAATCATCTCCTCCACTGCCCCTAAATGCTACCATTTTATGACTTCTGCCTAACCTTTCTTCTTGTCTTCTCTCCAACTTGTTTTTGTCCAGCCTCTGCCCTCTCCATTACACTTGCCTGCAGCTGGACAGTACTAAGGGGGTGATGTTTTGAAAAGTTGCTATAAAGACCAGCTTTGCCATGACAGGGACATTCATTGTCTTCTAGCTCTGCAAAGGCACATTGGTAGGTAGTTAAATGTGTGCAAGAGGTCTCCTCACAAGCCTCTCTCAACAAGGTTCTGAAAGGAGTCCGTTGCAGCAGTTTTCAAAGAGCCCAGCAGCAAAGCAGGCAGACTTCAGCACTGGAACTGACCCAGTTGCCTTCACCTCTTGCAGCCACAAGGTTAGCCCTTCTCACCAGTGCTTTGACGGGCTGCCTGCTGACCTTGCTGTCTAAGAGGAGAACCTCTCAGGTCTTTATATCATTATTTCTGGTACTTGGAAGGAGTCTGCCAAAAAGGTTCTTTCAGACTACTCAAAAGGGCAGTTTGAAAGGAGAGCCAAGTTTTGACAGGGAGAATCCTCATTAGCAAGGTACCTAGGCAGCACGCCTTCTAAATACCATTTTTTCTGCCTTTGCCAGAGTCTCTCAGGTTCCCCTCTTCTCCTAAAACTGTGAGGGGAAAGGACAGCAAAAGGTCAGAAGACACAAGCTGAATAATACACAAGCCAGCAAAAGATCCTAAAATATGAAACCCCTTTCATGAGAATGTAGCCTGCAAAAAATCAAACCATAAAGAAATGGCAGTTACTTTTCTTATTTTGAAGCTGCATCTCTGGGGATGCTGGACACAAAATTCTGCCGGTAGCAACAAACACAGAAGTTTCCATGCACAAATCCAATTAATTCCATCTAAACTATAACACATGAATGAGGAGGAAAAAACGCCAGAAAACGGGTACCCAGATACTATAAATTCCAGGTAAACACAACAGATTCTATAATAAACATAAAGAAACCTGTGATCTATATGGTTTTTTTCTGAAGGGCACTTTCACTCTATCATCTTTAAGCCTCTAGTTGCACACAATCAAACAAGGGTGAAACCAAAGTATAGGAGGCACAAACCAAAATATTTCATAGGATCATCATGTAGGTACCATCTCAGCATATTTCTTTCCTAAGTACTTTTCAGTTCAGTTAATATTTTGAAACGTTCTCTGTGGAAATAAATAGCTTAAGTAGGTCTGGAAGGAAATACTGCTTGCCTCTTTCATCACTGGAGATGCCTTATGATTACAGAGTCCTTCTGATGCCTTCTCAAAGACAAGATGGTCACCAACATGGAAAGCAAGTACAGAATTATCTCAGTCTCTAAACTGCTGAGTATGAAGGAGGAAGGATAAATTACTGGAGCAACACCCAGGAAAAAAGAATGTGATTTTCTACCTTCCATTTCATGCCACAGAAACTTACCTTTTTTTTCCCCCGCTATGGACTTAACAGATCAACACATAAGAAATCAGCTCTAGGCTTTCTCTTTTACTATTTAGAAATAGCACGCTCAAAAAACCCCAACAACCAACAAACCAAACAACCAAACCCAGAAAGACCCGCAAGACCAAAAAACCCCAAACAACCCCCTGAAACCCCAAAACTAAAAAGCACCTCCATACAAACACACAGTGCTAGATATATTTTTAATTTTTTTGGTTTTGTGGCCCAAAGACCCATGAAATTTTATCAGCTGGCAGTTCAGGAATTTTATCAGGAAGAGAAATGAGTTTGTAGATGTGAATCAGCAAGAGTACCTCCTCTCAGCAACAAGCTCTCCCAGATGAGAATACTGTTTTTCCATTAGCTGACAAAGTGAATCACAGAATTATTTTGTTTGGAAGAGACCTTTAAGATCATCGAGTCCAACTGTTCAACCTGCACTGCCAGGCCACCACTAAACCATGTCTCTCAGCACCAGATCTACACACCTTTTAAATACCTCCAGGGATGGGGACTCAACCACTTACCTGGGCAGCCTGTTCCAACACTTTACAACCATTTCTTGTAAAGAGATTCTTCCTAATATCCAACTTAAACCTCCCCTGGCACAACTTGAGGCTGTTTTCTCTTGTCCTATCACTTGTTACGCGGGAGAACAGGCTGACCCCCACCTTGCTACAGCCTCCTTTCAGGTAGTTGTATAGAGTGATGAGGTCACCCCTCAGCCTCCTTTTCTCCAGAATAAACAACCCCAGTTCCCTCAGCCTCTCCTGATAAGACACGTGCTCGAGACCCTTCACCAGCTCCATTGCCCTTCTTTGGACATACTCCAGCACTTCAATGTCCTTCCTGTAGTGAGAGGCCCAAAACTGGATACCGTATACTGAAGCAACTGAAGGTTTGCACATGTGCCTGTGTTTTGCTTGTTAAAACTGCTCTTAAACATTCCAGCTAACATTGCCAGTGCATATTCATTTCATGAAGTGGTCATAGGCTTTGAGGAATGAGGCGTTATATCCCTCCATTACTTTCCACTTCTCTTCAGAGAGTGTGCGCATCTAATAGGACAAAATATGTTTGCAGCATAATGCACTTCTAATATTTGCAATAATGGTGGGTTACTAAGACTTCTACCAGAGGTGTAAATCAGGGTAGCATGAAGACAACTAGTTTTATTAAGCAGTGACTTTCAGGAAGGAAGCCAGCCAGCTTCTCTAGGAACACCACTTCTAAGAACACATCCTAAGTCAGAAAACATGGGCAATTCTGAGAAAGGTAGCAAATGTAGAAAAAGTTTTGTTTGAAACACATTTGAAGGCAGTGAACCCCAGTAGAAAATTCCAGAAAATTTTAAAGCTACAAAGCATTGATCAAAGAGAAGGATTCAGGTTCATCAAATGTTTACAAGTAAGTAAGAGCAATTCAGAATACAGTTAATCAGGGCATTGAGACCACTGTTAATGAAAAGACAGACATCACCGGCTCTGGTTTGAATACAGTTTCTGTGTTTTTCTGCTAACTGTAAGCACGGTGGGCCAGCCCTGGATAGAAGTTGGTTTGAATTTTGTCACCACCTTAAGTTTAGACAACAAAAAACAGTGAGCACCTGAAAAGTGACTTCTGTGAACTCAAATAAAATTCACTCAGGACATCATACCCGATGTTTTGAGACAGCCGTTGATGCACGACTGACCTTGTAGAAATTACATACCTAGCAGATTATACTTAATTACCAGAGTACTAACTTGTATTTTCAGGCAATTTCTGACCTTTAGAATTTACTGTAGATTACCCCATTAAGGATCTGTCTTCAGATTAAGATTAAAAAAAAAAAAAAGGCATGACTACCAAAGCTATGGAAATAATGTTCTTATAACAGCACCTCATTTTAGTGATAAGAATAAAGAATGCTTAATTTGCAGCCGGTGTGACCTACACAACCTCTGCTGATAAGCAGGCCCACTAAGGATACATCCACTTGTCATCCATTTCTCCATTCCCATAGGATAATGTGGAATAATCTTCCTAAAAGCACTGCAAAAAAAATTTAAGGATTGCTAAAAGAAATACGCCAATACTTCATTTCACAACCACTTCCACATTTATTAAATTAAGCTACAATTTTATACATTGGAACAACTCTCCTAAGTGAACAAGTTTAAACAGAGCAGGTGACTGGAAAACTAATAAAAATGCCACCCGGTATTTTTCAGTTACTTGAACTGACACATTAACAAGCAGATCCCTGCAAACCCAGCTGAAGTTGCCCATCTCAGAATCACCAATTCCAAGAATGCTAATTAACAAAATCTTTCCAGCAAGAGAAATTTCATCAGGAACGGGGAATAAGAAAATCGTAAGGAGCCACAACAGAATTCTTGCTTAGAGTAAGCATTTACAGAATTTGCCTTTACCTGTGATACGACACAGACTCTTGCAACCCTGAAAGCACCTCCCAAAATCCCCCATTTGAGGATTTAGAGCAGAAAGTGCAATTCTATTTACAACTGAAGACAGGTACAATCAAAACGTAACAATGCACACACTATTAGAACAAGAAAGTGCCGTATCTCAGATAAACCAGTCAGCCATGGAGGGACCAACATCCTTCATTTCAGCACTGCCCTTAAATTCCTATGAAACACAAATCCTGTCTCGGGGAAAGTTTTGTTAAATACAGACTGTAAGTTCAAAACAGGCAGACAAGCATAGAGGAAACTAATATATTTTAATTGTATAGGCTTAAGAAATGAAGTTCAACATACTGTTAATTCTGGTGACAGGTATATTGATGCCAAAGGTCATCTATCACTCTGTATAATTAATAATCATGTTCTATTTCTTAATACAAAGAATTTTATAGAATTGACAAGATGTATTACATTGAAAAGCATATCTGGCTGAATATTTGAAGTAGCAAGGAATATTTTAATTCATAGTTTAGTTTTTATTGTGACAGAGGTGGTTGTGGGTTTTCAGTTTTGTTTTTTTTTTTTTCCATTTTTGTTTTATTCTTGCAGAGTAGATAGGAAATGCTATGTATCAGTTTGACAAAGGATATCATTGATTAGTTTTAGTTTAAAAAAAAATCACAGCAATAGAGAGTAAAGAAACCAGATATTTAAACAGAAATTGTTTTGAAAACCACTTAGCAAAACATAGGAATGGAACAAGTGCATTACAAAACATGTATGTGCTTATTAAAAACTTTGGGATTCAATGCTCATCTTCATATGGCTTACCAAGATGAAAAAATAAAATCAGTCAAGATGGTACACAGGCCAGAGGGCTTAACTGGTGTGAACATCTGTGCACTTTCAGTACTGCAGATATCGTCAAAATTGGAAAAGGGTGACCTGCTCTCTTTCAAGCTAAGTACAGCATAAGAAACAAGAAACAAGACAAAGAATGTTATAAGAACAAACGTATTACTTTTGTAAGAAGAAAACTCTGAAGGAAAGCTACCATTAGTATTTATACAGTCAAATCTAAAGCTTTTCATAATGCATCATAAACTAAATTTCTCTTGCATATACCCCTTCATGCATTTTAGTATTCTAATTCCCTCTTATTTTAGAACAGGCCACTTCATTCTAATATCAAGTAAATCGAGTATTCTACGATAGCAAATAAATGATGCTGTTTGGTATGGGGAACAGCCATTATTATTTACAATGAAAAGGAATGAAGAGCATTTATTTCAAAAAGTGGTTAGTATAGCTCAACAGACACTGAGAAATTTGCCATGTATTATTCTGAAACCATCTAAAATTTTCAGTCCCAGAAATCAGTTTAAGGCACTAATTGTGAAGTAATGCACATCAAGACTAAATCCTCCCTTATTTAGCTCACTCTTTGTTTAGAAAATAACTCTTCTTCATTTTTTGTCGTTTTCCACTCTAAATTCCCCAAGGGTTCCTTAAGGTATTAACAAAATCATCATCATCCATGATTCCAATACTTAATCCTTCATAGTAATCTTCAAACTCAGAATAGGACACTTCATTGGGGTTGCTGCAGGACTCTGCTAATGTTTCTAGAAATGATGATTTAATTTCTTCTTCTGTAGCTTTGCCTGTGAAAGTGTATTTTTCCATTAAATACATTTTCAAGAACAGCATTGAATATACTTTAGGCAAGAAATTTTAAAAAGCTTAGCTTGCAAATATTTTTTTATTGAACAAAATTCAACATTCTGATTTCAGAGTTAAGTCACTGGCTCACTTAATACCACCTGCAGAAATCATCATACTTTAATAGCACACGGTAGTATTAAATATCAACAGAAACATGATGCCATGCTCAATTTCAATGAATCACGAGATCAGGAAAATTTTTTTTTCAAATGACTTCAAAATCTGTGTAATGCATTTGTAAACTAAAATATTAGTAATTCAGAAGTTATCTTGTAATTAAGTATATGTTTAATGTAGTACAGGTTCAAAGCTCTAGGAAAACCTTAAGATGAAAGTTTGTATTAAAAAAGCATTCTGCAATTTACCTGTGTCTTCCAGTGCCTTAATAAAGCTTATTCTCAAGATGATTTCATAGCATTGAGAAAAAAAAAATTAAAAAATATAGCACTATAGCACTGGAAAAAATTGCCTGTGTACCACGCCTATACCACCATGTGTCTTTGTGTGTTACCATTAAAATCACTGGCAATACAAAAAACATCCTCTCTTTTACAGGTAAAACAGAAAGGGTCAGAACACTAGGGAGACTTTCAGAATGACTAGTTCGGTACGTTAGGAACTGACATACCAATATTTAAACTTCCCATTTTATTCAATGGCAGAGTTTAAACATTTTTTGAGAATCCTGAAAAAATAATGAAGATATCAACATTTCCTCTGTAAAGGATGACAATTCTGTCCAGAAATAAATGAATAATTTATTCAGAAGGAACTTCAAGTGATGAGTACGTTCAGCGTCAGTTGGAAACCTTCCATATTTTGATGGAAAACAGTAATACAAAAATGAGAGTATCCTCCTAAGTGAAAATTACTAATAATACATGTCACTGATAGCTTGCACACCAAAGCTGAGAAGTAACTGCTTAAGTGTAGTCCTACAAGGATAGAGAAAGAATCTACTTGGCATATATGCAGTATTTGCAGCTTTATAAAAAGTAAGTATTAAAACTGTGTATATGAACTTCATTACTATTTATAGTTATGTTCCAGATAGACACATTACAGGTCACCAGAGGAAAAAAAGTTCTTCTTAACAGCTCAAGTCTAAGCCAATACAAACACTGTATTTGCAACCAGTTTCTGGATCTCTGTTACCTCTGCTAACAGTAGTTACAGATTTTTATTTTGTTCGTGTGAATTACCTGCCAATACTAGAGGATGTTTCTTGGCACAGTAACATTTTCTGATATCTACCATAGGCACACTCCCAGTTTTGTTGAAATCTAGCTTCATATAAGCCTATAAAGGAAAAAGAGTTTCACATAAGCATATAAGGAAAAAAAAATAGTGGAAAGATGTAAAGATCAAATATACTTAACTACCTGGCATATATTTTTAGATCTTGTGCAATGGATTACATCAATTTACCTATCTTATGTAAGGCACCAGATATGAGAGAATTAGTCTAGATTATGGAGTTTAATGATTATTTTATCTTAATAGCTTACACATCAAAAGTGATCCCCTCACCAAGTCAAAAAAACTGCCTTCTGTCCGAAGTTTCTAGTTCATCCTTAGAAGTTAAGCTGCTTCCCTTCTGCCTTCTCTAATTACTAAGATTCCTGCACCATTCTGACAGAGGCCTCAACGCAGGCTCTTTAGCACTGCTAACAGCAGCTTCATTTTCATTTCAGTTTACTCAAATACACATGCTTGATACATAAGGCTAGGAGATTTGTATGCCTCCATGATTAGAAGTACGAAAGTATATGTCATTTTTCTTGATTTTGATATCCAGCTGCTACTCTATTGTCTGGTTTGTAATCATTGTTTCATACTGCAAATGGCACACACACTACATTACAGGCATATAACAAACGGCATTTCAAATGTAACAAGTCTCACAAATACAATGACTCTAACTGAAGGTCTCAAAGGAGGCAAGTGTTATTGCCTCCTGTTTTCAGACACTGAAGGAAGAAAAAAATCTGCACACAGATGTAGTGATCTGCCAAAATAAGGAATCAGACTTCTGGAAGAGACAGCTTCAGGTGCCAGATGCTTTATACACTGGACTGAACTATAAGAATAGCACACATACACATAAACTCAAAATGATACAGGAATTAATTCTGAAGTTTAAAATCAACTAATTCAACAACAAACCAGCATGCAGTCCTCTAATTTATATTTATTTTAATAAAGTGATCTTAGAAAGACAATTACCAGATGCACAAATGACAACAAAAAACAACTACCAGAACATGATGAATTATTAACCCAAAGTTAGACTGTGAAATATTTACGACTAGAATATCTGCAACAAAACTTACTTTTCGTACAAACGCTTTCCTATATTCATTCATTTCTCCAAGCACAGCACGAGTAAATTCTCCATAGTCAACCTTGTCACTCCTGCTATCATCAAGAACAAGCCATAAGGATTCAAAGTCCTGCAATTTAAAAGTATGTTGCCAAAGTTCTTCACTATATCCTAGAATTAAACAATTCCTAATAGGAAATTAGAGTATTCTCACAAAAAAAACAATTTCCAAATTCAAAGTGACTCAAAAAGTTGTTGAAATAATGCAAGTCATCACTGGTCACTGATGACCATATTTCACATTACTTGCAGTTCTGATAGCTGTGGGCTACCTCTAAAACATACTATATCAAACACAGAAAAAAGTTAAGTAAAAAGCATTGTCTAAATTATTTTTAAAAGGCCAAAAAAGAAAAAATGGATTGCAATCCCACTTGCTTCTTTATGAGGTAAAAAGCTGGCATGCTTGTAAATTTTTTATTTACTATTTTTTATTTTTAAGCATTTCACGCAGAACTGAATGCAGAAATGCCAATACACCACAAGGGAAAAAGAAATTGAACATACAATAAAACTCGCAAAAAACAGATTTAAGCAAAGAAAAGAAGTGATTCCATAAATTAAAGTAAGATAATACTCACGATTAAGCTAGACTTACCCCTTCAGGCAATTCCAAATGGAATACTTTTAGAGCTTCTTTAAAGGCTGCCTGAGAGAGAAAACCATTTCTGTTCTTGTCTATTTGTCGGAAATACTTTCCTAAGCCTGTCATAACTCGAACTCCTCTTTTACTTAGTGTCTCTCTGAGTATACCTGAGGATATAGAGAAATAAAGGACACAATGTTTAAGTGAAGTGGGCCACTTCCTATACAGCTGGTATAAAAGTAAAGAAAACCACAACTACTTATGATACTGCTGGTTAAAATGACACATCCACGTATGCAGGCTCTCTTATCTTTGATGAAAGAATGTCAGTTCAAAATGAAACTAACAGTTAGTTAACATTCAAGCAAACATAATATAAAGCAGCTGCAAAATTTAAAGCGATCACAGAGGAAAGGAAGAATGGCTATCACTCTCTACATGCTCAGACTATAAACTGTGTAATTCTGCCAAAACTGATTACATACCATGATTCAACATACCAAGGAATTAGGAGCACTCATTTGGTGATACAAACATTCCCTTATGGGACACAGAGTTGCTCCTTCATTGTATATATCAAACACATTGGAAACAAGAACAAACATAAGTATTTCTGCCAAACTGTTCCAAAACTATATGCAGAGAACTATTACTACGGTAAAAATGACAGCCTTAGCATAATCTTTAGGTAGCATGTTTACTTTTGGAATGTCTGAGTTTCTCAGCATACTCTGTTAACAGAAGTCATCTGCTGTTATCATATTATGTCTTCAAATTACTTTATCTTTACAAAGCAAATTACAAAGCAAAATAGGGGTGAAAGAAGGAAGCTTTTTCCAGTGACGTTCAAACTCAGTTGTATGTTAAAATATGTCTTGAATATATACATGTAACCTTCTTCCAGGCCACACCAGCAAATCTTAGATGTAGTCAGACAATTGACAAATCAATTCATGTCTTTTATGTGAGTGGAAAAATGGAATAACTAGAAGATTAAAAATTATCCCTAATGATTATTCCAACAATTTTTCTAAAAGTAAATGTCCAAGCACATTTTAGTGACCAAAGAGTGCCTACTTAAAACTGGATTAGCATTAGCTAAAGTGGAGATTCTACAAGCTGGAAACCGTTCTGTTCAACAGAACAGGTTATGAAGATAATACACTGCATGGCATAAACAGCTTTCCATAATTTTAAACAGACAGCTATGTCTTTGTTCTAAAGACTGTAGATAAGAACCTGATAAATTTTACGTATTCTAAAATACATTACTCAATAATACGCACATATTTTAACAAGCATAATATTAAAGATTATCAAAAAACAACTTATCAATGTATAGATATAATGGCTAAAAGTATCTAGCACAAAATTAACTGAAGAAATAAGATTGTACATTTTGCCAGTAACTTTTTAAATTTAATGCCAGTGTAACATAAGATCAGCATGTTTCAGCATTTTTACAGATTATGTGGACACAGAGATTAACATTTCATTGATTACGTTCACAATTACTTTGTACCATCTCCATGATCTTTAGCCAGACTGTTTATTTAAAGAAAAAGAAGGGAGTATTCTTCTGATGATTTATGCTGTATCAGCTTCTAATAACATTCTGATAAATACCTAACTTTTGTTTAATTTTGTTTACACAGATAAAAATCTTTATAACATCACTATTGTTCTTTGTGTTGAACTGTAAACATAGAGATACAGAAATTAAAATTAAATGGGTTCTGGTAGACACAAACCTTGAATCTTCTTGAAAACTTTGCTGTCATCAACCACTTGCTTGGAACACTCTTGCTTGAATTCCATAGAAGACGCTCTAAAATAAACAAAATTAATGCTGATCAGTGAAATTATGTGTGATGTTAACGAATTCAAAACATCTGTAGTAAAAAAACATATTGAACTTTATACTTAATTCTTATACTACCCTTATAAGCATAGTATCCAATTGCTTGAGTTTGAGACGGCACACACAAAAGTCCTTGCTGAACAGCTGCAGATATGCAGAAATTCCTTTCTGAAAATATTCCATTAGCAGCTCCTCTACTAATTCATTAATCAGGGATAAATGTGTAAAATCTTCAGAAATTCATTTCAAGACAGTCCTAATCTTCAGCTCAGGCCACTGGAAGAGTTTGTTAAAACATTTACTTATCAGCGCAAAAATAACTTGAAGTAGCTACAAATCTCTCTTCAGAGAGAGAAATAGCAAGGGTGTAGACCAAAAACTGGATCAGCATATCTTAGGTGTGATCTAGGACTTACGGTTAAATTTTGTGTTTTGTCTGGCAAATTCCCTTTTGACAAGGGCTTCCCAGAACCCCCCACAGGATATTATAAAGGTTGATTAAAAAATACTGTGGAAGAACCTATTGGAAGAAAAATAATGTCCTGTAGTTATTTAAATCAGACTAGGAAGGCAAATGCAAAAGCACTACTATCAGCTCTGAGCTACTTGCTCACCAGTGCTTTGCCATGGAGTATTCCTCCTCCTGCTTTCTGAGACCAAAGACTTACCTCTCTGCTATTAAGACTTTTCATCTCCACTTTAGGTACCTCCCGTTATAAAGTCCCTAAAAGCTTGCCTATATCCGTCATGGTTTAACCTCAGCTGGCAAAAAAGCACCATGCAGCTGCTTCCTCACTCCTGCCCCCTCCCAGTAGGATGGAGAGGAGAACTGGGAAAAGAAGTAAAACTCATGGGTTAAGATAAGAACAGTTTAATAACTAAAATAAAATATTATTATTCTAATACTAATAGCAATGAAAATAAATATAGCAAAAAGAGAGAGAAGTAGAGCCCAAGAAAAGACAAGGGGTGCACAAGGCACTTGCTCACCACCTGCAGACTGATGCTCAGTCTGTCCCTAAACAGCAATCAGCACCTCCTGGCTAACTCCCCCCAGTTTAGACACTGAGCATGATGTCCTACAGTATGGAATATCCCTTGGGCTAATTCAGATGAGATGTTCTGGCTATGTTCCCTCCCGGCTTCTTGTGCACCTCCTCGCTGACAGAGCAAGTGAAACTGAAAAATCCTTGACTTAGGATAACTGCTACTTAGCAACAACTAAAACATCAGTGTGTTATCAACATTATTTTCATACTAAATCCAAAACACAGCACTACATCAGTTACTAGGAAGAAAATTAACTCTGTCCCAGCCGAAATCAGGACAATACCAAATCACCTAAACTGGAAAGTCAACAACCACCTACAAAGGACAGCGTACTCTCTCTAACACATGTGTTTGGGACAGCAAGGCATAGCTGCTCCTGAAAACCTGCAATAGACCTTCTGGACTGTACCTAAGCTGGATTCCCTGTGAGGACAGTAATGAAGGTAAGAGGACTCAATTCAAGAGTTTTGCATCAGAGAATACTGAGTTCAGTAACACCCTCCATTCAGAAGAAAAAGGCAGACTTCACAACCTGAAATTTAGTCAATAATGGAAAGAACAGAGAGAGAGTATAAAAAAGAAACAATCTGTTCCACCACAGGTAGCAGAAAATCCACAGTTATAACCCAGTGAGCAGGTCTTCTTTCTGGAGGCTTCAGAGATAACATTGGATCAACTCCAAATTTCACAGGCATAAGATAACAACAAATGAAAGAAAAACCTGTTTACCAGAATGACAGGCTTCTGAGATGTAAAATGTCTCACATAAATTATCTGAAATTAAACTATATCGTGTTTTTTATTTCAGGGAGACCTTGCAGAGAGAACAATTAGCACTAAGCATCATACAACTATATTTCTATAACCAATTACATTCAAATTTACTTTTTTATGTACTGTTAGCTCACTATGGCTCCTTTACAAAGCTTTCAGCATAAAGGGAACTTAAAGTGGATATTATAGTAACTGAGAACAAGCTTCATGTGTCTAAATACTTGCAGAAAGAAAAATGATCATCAGTTAAGTTGTGCGAAAGAAAGTAGTCTTTAGATAATGAACGTGTTTAATTGACATTCTGTTATTGCTGTTCCTAGTCAAGAAGGGATTGAAGCATCTGATATATGAGGAGAGGCTGGAACTGTTTAGCCTGGAGAAGAGATGGGTCAAGGGATCTTATCAGTCTATATAAATACCTGACAGGAGGGAGTAAAGACAACTGAGACAGGCTCTGCTCAGTAGAGCCCAGTGACAGAACAAGAGGCAGTGGGCACAAACTGAAACACAGGAGGTTCCTTCTGAACATCTGGAAACACTTTTGTACTGTGAGGGTGATTCAACACTGGAATAGGGTGCCCACAGACGCTGCAGAGTCTCCATCCTTGGAAATACCAAAAACCCCTCCTATATGCAGCCCTAAGCTACCTGCTGTAGTAAACCCTGCTCTGAGCAGGGGGGTTGGACTAGAAACCCTCTTGAGGCCCCTTTTCATGATTCCATGAGTTCATGAAGACTTCTATCCTGGAATATCTTCTATTGGCTAACAATCCTCACCAAAATTTCAGTAATCAAACTCTGACTGTACTTCCAACACTGTGAAGTAACTTCCATGTTCAGGCAACACAGCAGTGTGACAAATGTTATATCAAGATTTTATTTGTGCTAAGAACCAATATACTCACAATAAAAGCCAGAAGCACCAGAGAAAGATGCTTCATTCCCTAGACAGTTTACTTCTGTGTAGATATTGAGATGAGAACATAACCTTCAAAAATAACACATACTCAAAGATTATCCATTCACCAAATAATTTGAAAAAGTTCTAAGAAATCCCTGTCTTTCAGACTACGGAACAACATAATTTACTAAAACCTATTTTGAAAAAATAAGTGGAGAAATCCTGTCCCAGTGCCTGAAGTCTTCACCATACAGTAGTATCTGCAAAATGAAGGGATGAAAAAAGGAAGGAAAAAGAAACTGAAAAAGAAAAAACAGAGAGAATCCTCCAATCCTTCCCATGTCTGTGTTCAAACGCTTGCATTATTGTGACTGACACAAGCTTTTAACATAAGCTTCATAAATGATTCAATAATAAATTAATGTTGACCACAAAAAAAGCATTTTTCCCAAATGTATTTTAGTTCATCACATAAGAAAACTTTCAGTATATGATTTATATATAAAAACATCTGACTTCAAACAAAGCAAATAAGATGATTTCAAAATTTAATTCTTATTTTAAAATCACTCCTTATCATTCTAGAGAATTACTGAATTACAGAACAACCACTAACATCTATTACTAATGTTGTTTAATGTTACTAACAGCCTAAATACAGATATTTTTTTTTAGCATTATAAGTAATAAGGTATTAGAAGCTCTTATTAAAAAAAAATCTTTTTTGCGTAAGGAAGAAAAAGTAATTTGTAAAACAATTAGGTGCACTTACTTTAGAAAATCCATAGCTGCTTCATCAATACTTATCACACGAAGGGTGAGAACTGGGTCCTGCTTAACACTTTCTGGAAGGTTATGATCAACACTTCGGAAAGTCAGGTTAGCTCCCTGTTGGTAAAGCATACTATGATTTACAAATAGGTTGAGTGTTTTGTAAAATACAAACCGCAAGACTTTCAAGCGATTGATAGAAGCCTTGGTATGAAACAGGGAAAAGGTGTAGCTAAGGTCAGTCAACCTTCTTAAGAGAGCCTTCCTAGTACAAAAACAAAAGCAGCTGCAAGCTCCAAGATGACACATTATCCTCTACATAGAGGTTTGATAAGTAAGAGGGCCTGCTGTTGCCTATTCTACAGCTGAGAAACATGAGACTATGGATTGGTGTTGCCTCAGCCAGGGTCTACTTATCAATTTTTTCTTCTCCCTTCATCCTTAAGGGATCCAAAACTCACTGGACCACAGAAGAGTCACAGAAGGCACCATATTGATTCCACGAGAGCAAAGTTCTCTCAGACCACAGAACCCCTCCACAGTTACTTTCAATAACCTAAAATCATACTTGAGATAAACAAACAACTAAAAAGTAGCCTTCCCAAAGTTCAAATCATTCCTGTAATGTTTAACAACAAAGTTTTTATTTAAAATTGCTAATTTCATTAATAAATACTGAATAAAAATATGTTATTAGTAGCATAAAGTTCCATTACCCAGTATAGTCTCTTCCGAGTATTACAAATTCCCCTTCCCTCCAAGCTGGGGACAGATGACACACCTCACATACACTGCGAAGTTAAAAATGCTTTTTGTTTGACAGAAAAGGAAAGGGAAGAGAAAGAAAAGCAGCAAACTAAAAGCAAAGAATGCTGAGAAGAACCAAAAAAAAGCAGTAGCTTTTTTTGAATATCCATTTCAGCTTGGGTTATAAAACCTCCAAAACTCATAAATTAGGAAGGAGACAGAGACACTGTTATTGTGCAAGTGTGTCAAACATTTGGACTTTGTGAGAGATTTGTATGTCTTAATGACAGCCAAAAATCCCAGTTTGCAGAGAGGAAGATGCACAGGTACGACATCATTCCAAAGAGCTATTGAACT
Source organism: Bucorvus abyssinicus (assembly GCA_009769605.1). Taxonomy (NCBI): domain Eukaryota; kingdom Metazoa; phylum Chordata; class Aves; order Bucerotiformes; family Bucorvidae; genus Bucorvus; species Bucorvus abyssinicus. The sequence continues at coordinate 40,895,088 of CM020025.1, forward strand.
CCGTAGCAGTATATTTTCTGGATGGCATTAAGACACATCTTTATTCAGAACACATTTCCATCTGCAGGTTCCAAAGACACATGTGACAATAAAAAAAATAAAAACCACTCTAAAAAATAGCTTCAACTTCCATACCATAACAAAAGTAGTCTATTTCATCTTGGAAACTCTTACACTATAGCCACATGTAAACAGATAGGATTACGTAGGTGATTAGACAGAACACTCTAAAAACTAATATTGTCTTCTTTTACTTTCAATACTTCATTCAAACATGGTTTTTCCTCTAAACTTAAGATTTGCAGGAAGATGTTTGGAACTCAGTGAAAACACTCTGTACTTGAGAAATTGCTCAAGTATTTATAAACCAGGAACACTTAGCCCAGTACAGAAGTACAGCAGTACAGAAGATGCAATATGATTTGTAGTCAGTCATCAGATTAGCTGGTAGATGAAGTTTACCACTGTTTCAAAAGCTCTCTCTAAACAGCTGGTGGTAAACATTTTCAAACTTTAGGATAAAAACAATTAACCTGCAACTTCCTCATGTTTTAAAAAAAAAAAATTTAATCATTGCCTCATGTCAAAAATGCCAGCAGACCTTGCAAAGATTATTTATCAAGTCCTTTGGTCTACTTCATCTTCAAGGACTCTCCTTCCCAGGTTGTTCAGTTTGCCTACGGAAAGGACTACACTGTCTGCACTCTTGTGTCCTCTACTGGGAAAATTGCAAACTACAGCTTAATCTGAAGCCAAAAAAAGACTCGCTATAATGTGGGACAGCAAAATAATCCAGACTCCTGACAATATTTAATTTGAAAACGTTACGGAAGGGAAAGGCTTTAGGTCTTCCCTGAAAGCTAGATCACAATTTTCAGCTCGAATACTTAAATATTACTTCCAAATCACCAACAAAGTTGCCTTACATTCAGCAGAATACTTACAATATAGAAGTCACTAAGATCATAAGCTTTTCCCTTCCTTTGTCCACGCTGATGTTGATAAACTCCCTTCTGAATAAAAGGCAAGGCATTTGTTCTGTGAAATAATTCAAAACTGCTATTAAAACGATTACAGTTATTCAAGTTTCTTATATACCATGGAAGATGTTTTCTAAAGCCTTTTTAAAAAGCAGTTTATCCTACCTATTTTTTCCAAATTGTCGAAATTCATACACGGTAAGGGATCTGTCACATGCAAAAAAAAATCCAATCAACTCTCTACAAGCATCACGACCATTTCTAAAAGCAAAATTGAAAAGCACCTTTAGGTTTTTGTATCTAAATAAATCCAATTAAACACAAACATAAATAATATTTATTTTTGAATATGCATTTTATGTCCAATGTTGCTTACTGTACAATCTTTTTCTTTGAAAGAGATGTCCAACTATTTTTTCTAAACCACCAGGGAATTCAGCTTCTGGATATCAACACATTTTTTGATGCAATATTCCATTCTCCACAATGTTAAAAATACCTTTCAAGGCTTCCTGTTTTAGTATACCAGTGTAATTTTCACTGATTAAATACAGGATTACTTGCTCCAGGACTACTGCATTCATTATGGTATACGAAGCTATGGTATATGAAGCTATGTGGCTGAATACTTAGCTGAGACTAACAAGTGCACAGCTCACTGCTTCAGAAAAGTGCCACTTTCAGAGCTGAAGAATATGTTTCTGTCACTGCTACTCAATTCAAAACAGTTTCAAAAATGCCCTAAACCTGCAAGTTTAATACGTTAAGGGGCTACAAACAACACACAAAGCCATCCTTTCCATCCACAGTGGTTGCCACATACTAGGACAAGACTAAAATAATCTTTAATCAGCTGAGGTGCAACAGCTAAGAGCACTATTTCACACAGCCCCTGTGTTAACTGTCCTGCACAGTGGGGTATGATGGTATGATGGTAACATAACATTACTTATGCATCTTAACACTGTATAATGGGACTGTAAAGCCACTATTCATCAGCCATGTCAAAATTAGTATTATACATGTTTGCCTATATATATATATATATATATATATACACACACCAACACAGCACATACATTTTTCTAAACATAGGAAACAGAAATGTTCAGTGCAATTAATTACTTCAAGAGGGTAAGGATTATCATTCATAAATTCATAGAATTGAAAAGCTTCAGAAAATTTGTGATTACCTTGACATAATCCTACTATCAAAGCGTAGCTTGTTAGAGAGCATGTTTTCAGTTAGTCCTGATTTGGTCCTTATTCTATGAAAATAATGCAGCACGTTAATGATACCCATAGGCTCACAGAGAAACATTACATAAAATTCAACTGTTTCAAAACAGGAAAAAGAAGTGAAATACAGTAGCCTTGGCAACTGGCTGAGGACATGATCCCTCGTAGCTGAATTAGAAAGAACTCAGAGTTGTAACATGGAAGGTGTTCTGTAATTATATCATATAAGAGTACGTTCACAGAAGGCATAGATATGAATGGGATATTTTATTTACATACACTTACATCAAGAATTAAACCTCCACTGCTCATCATACTTGCACCAACCTGTTTTTCCTTGCAAAAATACCGAGGTTGGGGCTTCTTTACTCACCTAGATATTTTATATTTGCCATATTACTGGTTCCAGAAATGGAGAAATAGACATTTTTCCACGCAACAGGTCTAAGAGATTGAGATTGGTTTTTTTTTTTTATTTTTCTAATAAGAATACAAAGATGACATTTCTTGAGAAAGACTTTAGAGAAGGGTGTTAGATTGTGCAAAGCAGAGATGTTTGCTTGCATGGTGAGAAAGATTAACAGAACAAAACTTAGACCTGCAGATTCATTTACTTTCACGGATCACAATGTTTTCCATTTTTCTTAAGCCCTTGGAGTTGCTATTTCAATGCTTACGGGCCAGGACTGACACTTAAATGCCAATATGGTTAATTATTGCAGCAGAAATCACAACACAGAAGAAAAATACGATTACACTGTGAAGACCTACATTAGCATTTATGGATGTATATTTATGCTTTATGCACCTCAGGACAGGAATCTCTAAAAGGATATGACAAGACTGCAAGCATCCAACAGTTCAGAAAAGGCTGGCAAAACCCTGTGATGAACAATATCAATATAAGCTTAAGAATGTTCTCCTAGGTTTTATAAATTCTATGATTTGATCATTATGCACAGAGAATCCTCATAAAAAAGGTCCCACTAGGCAATTATAAGCATGGGGAGGCTACAGAAAAGACTTCACATGAAGCTAGTGGATCCAAGCCAGAAATAAAACATCTGGAAAGGCAAACAGACTTCACAGAGCCCAAAATAATAAAAAATACAGCAGAAAATGTATTTCTTAAAAAAACAAAACAAAACAAAAAAACCCCCACTGCTAGAGAAAACTTACTTCGTTTCATGCAGCGTTCTTTTTCTAAAACGCATTGGTGCTGTCCCAAATCCCAGAAGTCCATGAGCTTCCTTGCAAACATCATCACGCATGGATTGCTCTGGGTCACTTATAACAGCCCTGACCAGAAAGAGCAGGGAGAAGCCCTCTGACTATTAGTAAGTCTGAATTTCAGATCTTAGATATTCTTACTCAGGAAAGAAAACACCCAAGTATAACTTGGGAGTTATCCATTAAAAAAACCTTAGAATTACCAAGAGGTGGGGTTTTCTCTTCTTTTTCCACTGTTTCTGTAGAAATCCCATAATTGATTTTTCTTTATCCATGGCTCCCTCCAAAATCAGGGTCAACAGTTACTAGTATTGGCCAGTGACATAATCCAACAAAAACATTGGCACTTTCTCTCCCAAAGCACTAACTACACAGCCCATGGGATGACCTCAAAGTCCCATCGACCAGACAAGAAACAGATGAACTGGCTTCCAAACATTTTGATGTTCTCTGCATCAGTTTAACAAAAGACCCTTTAAAACACATTGGATCCTTTTTACATTTTTGAAATGCTTTGTAATCAGCAGGAAAAAATAATTTTGCACAGCTAATATAGTTTTATAAACTCGTTCTCTGGTCTATGTAGATCCATCTTTGCACATATTAGCTAACACTGATTTACCTGAAAGATTGGCTCTACTAAAAATAATTTTAAAAAACCCTCAAAACACCTTTGTGTTTCCTTTAATAGATTTTTTCATGAAACAGTTTTGAACTAATCTTCCCCAATTAACATGCTGCTCTCTGATATCAATTTGTTTGGCAGGACTAGCAGTTATATTTGAAACATAAACAGAGAGATTTTTTAAATTAAAAATTCATCCTGTTGCAGCTGCAGTACTACTGAACATTGTTTTGACATTTTCAACAGAACGGGTCAGAGTAGGAGAAGGAATACATAGGAAAAATAAGGCCAAGCAGCTGAAGGAGGTTAAGCACAAAAGGAACATCCGTGATCCGAGGTGCACTAACACATATGTTTAATCCAACATCAGTAGGACTGAAACACTTCAGTATAACCAGCACGTTTTTAAGATAATTTCTGTAATCATTTACTTTATGTACATCTTTGTAGAGCTATTTCACTGGACAAGCATTTCTTTAAAAATTGGGTATTTCTGAACTGAACACTTTCATGCTTTTAATCCTGCTACAATGACACTTGGAATTTAACATTGTGTTTCATGACAACTTTGTTTCCTTCATGCAACTTCCTTGATATCTCAGCTTTTTTTTAAATAGTGTAAAAGCATTAGTAGACTTTTAAACAATATCGGTCATTTGAACATTAGTTGGAATGAAAACGAAAAAATAAAACAGTGAAGTGCGAAAAAAATGTCAACCTCAAAGTCTGAAGATCTGATGGGCTACAACATCAGTACAGATGACTACAGAGATTGTAAACTAAGCACAGAATGTAACATACTGTAGATCTACACACAGATAACTTTTAGCAAGTGCAAGGTAACATGGTTTAGGGACCCCGGCAGTGCAGAGTGAAAGGTTGGACTCGATGATCTTAAAGGTCTCTTCCAACCAGATGATTCTATGATTCTATGAAGCTGTATTAACCTACCTTGCACCATCCTATATTGCCATGACCAGGCAGCTTGGATAAAGCCCTGAATTATTAAAGCATGCCTAAAAATGAGATCAAGTTTATTGGAATAATAGTAAGGAAAGATGTTTCTACTATACTGATTTTTACCTGTAAGTTACATACTTCTCCCCTTAGCATACAAAGGGGTCTTCCTATATAAAAGCAATGCTTTCTCAGAGCTAAAGGGATAGCAATGAAGTTAGGAGAGCCTTCCGGTCCAACCCTGATCAACTTGATTCATCATTGTGCCTTTTTTTCCTACCTGCCCAACATTGGTATAATAGCACTTTACTCCTGAGGGATGCTGTGTCAATATTAATAAATGAATATTAATAAAGCTAATATTATTAGACAAGAAAATAAATACCAAAGAAGTGTAATTTGTAACAGCAGGCATCCATGTATTTTGCTGAGGTGCAAGAGGGTTATTTCTGAGAACTAGTGCCATTGTAAAGCCCTTAAATTAGGTTCAAGTATAAAATTAAAAATTATTGTCAGAAAAAAATGAACTTACACATAGGAATTTAAACTGATCTTTTAAGTTAAATTAAAGGGATTTTTCATTTAAAGAAGTTTTACAGATAACAACACTACGTAAAGACTGAAAAAGACTTGGAATAAGATCATCAAAACATCTCTTCAGCAAGACAACCACACACTCAGAGGTCTAAATTCTTCTGTAGGGGAAATTGAAATAAATTCACTTACCTAGATAACTGATCCACCATCACTTGTTCTACTACAGCCTGTTTTCTCCTCTCTGCAGCAATATCCTCCTGCAATGAAAAACTAACTAGGAGCAAATGAAATACATGACACCAGACATGTAAAATAATAAATTACCCTTTAAGATAGCATTCAGAGGTCACAGTCTTACCAATGTCACAATTAATCTTTTTTTCCCCATCTTTTTTAATAGAGTTCTATTGGCATAACAAATAATAATGAATATTTTCTGCTACACTCTCAAATTGTCTATGCTATTAGTTGCCACTGAAAATTCTAGGATTTCTGTTGACAGACATCATCCTTATCTCTGTATTGTTTCCAATAAATTCTGTAAGTACAATAGAGCCAGAGGAAACTCGCACTATTCCAGGTTTCATGGTTGACACAGATTCGAACTGAGAGAATGAAACTTTACCTCCAGCAGTATTTAGTAAAAAAAATCTTGTAAGACTTAGTCTCAATGCACAATTCTTATTTGCTGCATGCCACAATAATTTTATGCTGAGACAGGCCAATCTGAAAAACTGCTCAGGAAAGATCATCCTAAGGGGGAAGGGGATTTAACATGATACCATTATTATTATTTTTAATAGAGCAACACTGAACCATAACCTTGTGCCATTCACTGTAAAGTTCTCAGGTGTTGATCATCATTCATTTCATACAAAGAGAAACCAAAGCACAAGAGGATGCCCCAGGACATCATGGAGGCCACTGGCAACAACCAGGCCCCAGAAACTCTCTTTGTTTTGTATTCTAGATTTGTGCACTTAATTTGCCTTTAAAAAAAAACCAAAAAAGATATTATTGTTACTGAGGGGATTTATGCAACCTTTTTGACAAGTTTGTAGGTATTCTGAAACTGAGAATTAAGATATTTTTCCAATTTGTTATTTTTCCCACACAATTTTTGTATACAAAGCGAATTCTAGATAGACCAAGCCTTCCCATGGCTGAAGAAGAACTGAAAGTTGGTTCCAGACACCAGGTAACTGTAAGGGATAATCTCTAATTCCACAGAGATGTTAAAAGTATAGTTCACAGCCTTCAAGTAAATACCGATAGGCACTAGCCAAAAAGACCCATCAAACAAAAAAACCCAAATAAATAATGTAACACCAGACCAGCTGGTGTACATTCTGAACAGATTTTAAGCCTTAAAAAAAATTCTGAATTATAGGAGACAGGGAGCTTTTTAGTTTGCTTTCCTCTTTTATTTTTGCATCTATCAGAACTATAGGGTGCTTCACTCCAAATTACTGAATCTTTGCCCATTAACTGTCACAACAGATATATTAAAAAGCATTATGGAAAGGAGGACACAGTGATAATACAGAGCAGCGTTTGGTAAAACACAACATATTCCATGGACCCCAGCTTATAGAACCAAACCAGCTAGCATGATGAAAAGAACCTGATTTTAAAGAAAGAAACCCTACACCTTGAATTTCAGCTGAATACTCGGTCACTAAATGTACACTTCCATGGAACATCTTCCATTCAGCTCTTAGACAAAAGCTCTACTATGAATTTACAAAATTGCTGAGGTAAACATTGGAACTTGCAGCAGCTCTCACTGCTGAAATAGTAGCTCTAGTTCATAAAATAGGATTATTCAGAGAAAACCAACCCTCTTCCAAAAAAACCTGATTTTATTCTATGTAGCAGCTATTGGCAAGCACACATGTACTATAATCTGTCTTGAATAAAGGAACTTTCATCCCATACCACAGAAAAATTATAATAAATTCTACATTAACGTTAGAGGTTCTGGTAATGATTACAGTAAAAGGAAATTTTAACATTGTGTATTCTTAAGCAAATTTTTAAAGCACCTTAAAATCAAATGCCAACAATTGAGGCAACATATATGCATGTATGCAGTTACTACTTCCGATGTTTTGCATGATGCCTACCACTATCAGAAGCCTGAACCTAAGAGATGCTCCTAGAAACAGTCAATCTGTGCAACCATGAGAGCTAATCAATAACAAAAGGGCTGCTAAAGGTCCCAATGACACCTTGCTCAGACACCTGCTGACTTCCTTTTAAAGTATACCAGCTGCAGCATACCTGTTATTTTGTGGTTCTGCACTGCTCCCTTTCTCAGTGCTTTCAGTTCATTTGATTTAGCATTAAGTAGTTACTCTAATGATACTTCAAAACTTTTTCCCTTTATTTTCAACCCATAGTTTAGATTATTAAATTTATTCTAAAAATAACAGACACGAGGTTCTTCGAGTTCTTCATAAATTTACTTTCTGAAAAGATTTTATCATAAAAATGAATAAGTGACCTGAGTAGTGCAACATCCACATTCACTTTGATGAGACTAGAAATCAAATAAATGTTTATAATGATGCAAAATTCAGTGCATATTGGCAAGCCAACAAAATAAATTATTCTTTACTTTTAAAATCTCATGGCTTAAGTCTTCCACGAGAAAGTTAGAATGCTAACTCTGCTCAACAATACCTTCAAAAAAACAGTTATGAAAACCATCACTCTACATATGCAAATACAAATAATGCCATATCAGATCTCAAGGTTCTTCTTCATTGTAAATAATCCTAACTTCAAGGCTTAGCCTTAGATGGGACAGACTCCTATCGTTCAGTCCTAAAAAGAGTAAAAATACCGTCTATGTAAGAAAATAAAGAAACACACTAGGTACATGCATAGAAGAAAAGTTTTCATTCCCTTTGACACGTGCTAGTGAGGCCATACTTTTTTTCCAGTTTTCAGGGGCTGCCTCCATCCCAAGATCAGAAAGGATGAGAGGAACCTGGAAAGGATCTGACAGAGGATGGGAGCCAAAGCAACAAAAAAGAGAAGCTAAGGGAGCTAGGGTTTGTTTAGTTTGCAGAAGCAGGACCTATGAGGTATTCTGAAAACATCGTACAACCAAAGGAAGTCACAAAGAAGACAGAACTAAACTTTTTCTCACAGTGGCCAACAGCGTAACAGCAGCCAAACACTGAGCCCTGGGAGGCTTGGTATGGATAATAGAACTTCTTCACAAGGACAGTAGTGTATCACAGGAAGATGTTGCTTAGAGATGCTGTAGAAGCTCCATCCTTGGAACTTGAAGCCTCAGCCAAACCACTGGCTGACCTAATACCAGCAGCAGAGCCCATACGGCTTACAGAGCCAGTTCTCATCACATACTCAGTTTCAGGAGTTAATGAGGGAAAACAGCCTGTTTACTCTAGAAACAAGTCAAAGGAAGAGCTGATGGAATCATGGAATCCATGTATCATGGAATCCAGGCTCAGGCACAAGCTACAGACCAGAGGAATTGTTAACACAACACTCAGGTCCATTCAACTCACTTAGTTAATCTTAGTTGTATGTATACATTTGTATTTGTCACTCATAATTTGCATTCTCATTTATATACATTACCGCATAAAATACAAGCATTGCAGGTAAGATTCAAAAAGTTGCTCACTGGATTGCTCAGTTCAGCTCCCATTGAAACAAATGTTTAAACTCCCATTATTTCAGTCGGTGCAAGTACATACCAGGACCACATCACCAAAGGCCTAACTTCTGTTGAACATCTGGGAAGTCATTCCACAAGTCTAGCCAGTTAACAGCATAGTACCAGCCAAAATACTTACAGCTTCTGATTTCCTTATACTGTGCTGCATATTATAGGGCTTGCTTATGTAGCATTGCTGCAGGAGAGCTTTCTCATCAAGATCTGTAACATCATCATTATGTTCATCTTCAGGATGTGTACCCTACAGAAAAATACATTCTTTTCATAAATCAAATTGAATTAATTGTAAGAAAACCAAACAAACAAAAAAACCCACACAATCCATTTTCCTCAACAATTTATCTAATGGTACTTTCTTCATTCGTTATTTTTTAAAGTGTCTACTTCTATCACTTCATGCTAATTAGAAAGAGTAAAGAATTTTTTTAAGCCTAGCTTTCTACAGAAACTGAACTTAGAAATTTTGTTCTTTTTTCTTTTCTTATATATTTTGAATACTTACCATTCTTTGAATACTTAGCTTTCAACCATAGTGAAATAATAATAATAATAGAATTCTCAATAATACTGTGTTCCTACAAGCTTCGTGAAAAATCAGCAGCAAGTCAAGAGAAGGTAGACTGCTAGTACCTCTCTGAAGATCACGAGAGCTCATTCTTCTTCTGGTCTGCTCAGTAACAGCCAAGAGAAAGTGAAAGATATGCCATTATGCATATAGCTCAGAGTTCACCATTGCAGAGATGCTGCTTTTTGACCAGCAAAGACGTTAAATACAGACTAGACAGAGAAAAGCCAAAGCATGCTGCTGAACTGGGTCTAACGGACTTGTAAATCAGTCTGAGGACATTATGGAAATACCTCCTATATGGAGGATATGAAGAAAACTGACAAAGGAGCCTGTGTTTACCTAAGTCATGAAGGAGGGAACATGGGAAAGAAATCAAAAGAGTAACTTTTGTTAGCTATGCTCCTCTAGGAGCAACTTCTTTTCAGAGAATTAAAGTTATTACAAGTTCCACTAGTCAGATAAAATAAGTATCTTGAAATCTAAAGAGGTTTTGCTTTATTAATTTAATCAGGTAGTGATAGTATCTAACACAGAAAATTGTTCTCCTAGACATTATATTAAAAACTGTCATAAGACAGACACACGTGGCTTCTAGTGCTTAGCAAGTATCTTTTTGGAATCCAAAATCTCCAGAATAAGCCTTTATCCTGCTTTTTCTCTACCAGTATACACTTGCCCTCTTTCACGGGCACCCCCTTGCCGTGGGGAAAGAGCCTGCGTGCCCTTGTGAAGTTGAGAGCTATGCTGGTGGTGGCATATGCCTCTGGTAGGGTCTCCCAAGCCAGACAGGTCTCAACTGAAGGGTCAGACAAAGTGTGTCCACGGGCAGGATGGGCTCACTAGCCTTCGGGCAACCATCCTAGGAGAAGGACAACTCTAACTCCAAACCCGGGCAGATGGAGCTCGTTTAGCCCTGTAAGGCCATCCATCTAAGAGAAGGATACTCTAACCAAACCTACGACCTGAGGACTTCGCTGTCACCGTCCAAGCTCGCTAGGCCCCGGCAGATGAACCTCAGGTGTAAAGGGTGGGGCCAGTCTCGCGCACGCTGCGCCTCACCTAAAAAATCCACCGCGCAGGCTGGAAGGGTGTAGTCACGTTTGCAAAGCCCTGTAGCGACAGGCAAGGGACGAAACGGCAATACCACCCAAGGAGACCCTCCGGTGTGCTCTTTGCAACCGGTCTTGCCTATCCCGCATTGGCCTTTTCAGCCATCAGCGCGCTTGCAATAAGCGTGGGCAAAGCCCTTCCCAAATCTTCGTCTGCGAAGCCAAGCCATGAATGAATGAATACACTTGCCACCTATTTCTTCAGTTACATATTAACTTGGCTGCTCCTGAAAATATCCTTTTGGAAGACATGCAATACAGCATATAAAGGAGTCACTCCTTGGAAAATAGATGACATAAGAGTGGAATCATCAAAAAAAAAAAAAAATTTATACTACAACAAATCCCCAGAACTGACAATCTTAACTGCCATCAAACATAAAACTAAACAAAATAACAGAACAGGTTTTTTTCCACTCAACTCTTTACTCACAGAATTAGTAGGTACTTGCAGGTTCTCCAAGTTTCATCTGAACACTAGAAACATGACTATAATGGGAGAAAGCCCCTTTAAAGCTATCAACAATATGTGTAAAACAATAACAACAATATGTGAAACATAACCTTTGTCTCATGTAAGGCTTCCCCTTTTCATTCTACTAAACATTAAGCAAGTAAAATCAGTAAACTCATTATTATTCATCATAAATCTTTTCTCTGAAAAGTAATGAGCACAACATGTTCCCTCAACATCTGCAAACTTAACTTTTCATTAAGGTTCTTAAATGGTCATCTACTCTCAGCACAGACTAGCATTTGACCAGTCCTCACAGCTGTTGCTTACTTTTGTTTCCTGTTTCCTTACACCTACAATGATGTATCTTGCTCAGTGCAACCCCTTTCTCCACTATCTCTTCCAGAACAAGAGGAAAGTTTTTTTTCCACTCCTTTGTTTCCCAGTTTCTTTCTGCTGATCTTACCTTGTTTGCATCTTAGTTTTAATTTAAAAACACAAAATAAAACTGGCAGTTTGCGGTCCAACTGCACTGGATCTTACACATCAAAGCAAAAAGTATGGATAATATATTTCATTAGTTTAATCCCATATTCCTTTGCATTTTCAGTGTTAATAGTTCTCTCAGGCACAGTTACATCTTTCTCCTCTCCTTTTTTAAATCCTCTGTATAGTCATAATTGAATAGAATAACAATTAATATACTGCTATATTTACAAAATAAAAAAGTTTTAATGGCTTTTATATTTGGAAATAACATTTTACCCAGATATTCCCACTGTCTCCCATCTTCTAAGGCTGCATACTCTTCCCTGTCAATCATGCAAATGTTCACGCTCAGGCTAGATGTGCACTATGAGGGTAAATACATTTCTCACCAGAGAACACCACCATACTTAGATTCTCAGAGCACCTCAGTTTCTCGCTTTGGTACAACTGAAACAATCTTCCTACATTTTACTTCCTAGTTAACATTAGATGCTGAAATTACACATTTTTATTTCTTTACAACAAAACCATGCAAGAAATTAATTACACACACTCAAACCTCTCCACACACTGTAATGAAATACCGACGTATATTTACTATTTAAAAACGCAATTCTTTGCCAGCTACCTTTATTGAAGCCTCTGGAGACTGGAGGTGGTCTTTTTTCTTTTCTGCAATTCTCTGAGAATACTGCTTATATTCTTCCTTCATTTCTGCTTCATACTGACGATACTTCAGTTTATATCTGTCTGATGGAGATGGTAGATTTTCTGGTGTTGTCTTCTGCTCCAAAACAGAATGCTAAAGCAAAGAGTAATCAAGATAAAAGCCTCTGGTTCATCTATTGAATGAGAACAGCATTATTATAATTGTCATCCAGTAAAACATCTGAAACTTCTTGATGCTATGCTATATGTTAAGAAAAAATGCAAATATGACTGCATATTCAGGCTTAATTTTCATTGAGTTCTTCATGTTCTGACATTTTTTAATCTAAAAAGTACCCAGCCAAAAAGGTTTACATCATTTTTAAAGAGACAAGCCAAGATTGAGTGGTTCTGTCCTACAAGACAAAGCTACAGATCACTAAAATGGGAATGCTGACATTTGATTTTGGATGGCTGAAAATGGGCTGATGGATTTTTTTCAATCAGAAGTTCTAATATTCTTGGATGGCTGAAGAGTATTAGTACTGGGACTTGAACAACATGAGCTGAAAAGGCTAAGTACCTTGCTAACTTTAGGTCCATTTCAATGCTCTCCGCAATGGAGGCTGGATCAGCGGAAACAGCAGCAATGACAAAAGGCCAAGACTCCACTCTTCTTTCTCTCCCTGAATAACTAACACCTTCAATGTTTAAGTAATATTCCTTCAATGCTAACAAAACTAAGACAGTCTTATCTAGCATCTCTACTTGACACATCTCATCTTGCAACAGCAGTGTAACAGTTCTGTTCTAGAAAACAATTTCTCAAAATCCCAAAAGATTTACATTCTTGAAAGCACAGCTTACTCCTTCAAAAGAGGATTCACATCCCTTCACTGGCTAATTCCGGAATGACAAGACTATATTTAAATTATTATTCCAGAAGTGACCTATTTTGGGAAGATTTACTTACACGGTCTGTAATTGAAGAAGCTGGAATATGTCTTGCTAAAGGAATGCTCAGTCAGAGCCCCAGAAGCAAGCAATGCAGAAATAAAGGCCACTCAGAGGAATATATTAAAATACTTTAGAACTGCTTGAAAACCTTCTCCGCAAAAAAGAAGAAAGAAAAAGATTAGACAAAAAGACAGAGAGAGAGAAAAAAAAAGGTAAGTAAACAGAAGTTATTCCTGCACGTTCAGCACTTCAGTATTTAAGACATAATGAAGGCAGAAAGGAAGCAACAGGAGATAAAGGAAAGCAGAGAAGATACGGAGAAAGACCCTGAGAAACAGACAAAGCCACACCAACCCTCCTGCATCTAGACAGAATTCTATGTATGAACTTTACATACAAAAAAAAATGGTAAAGCAAGCAGTGAAATTATAGGCATCCAGGCCTAAAAAGAGTATAGCAACTCAAGTACGATTGCACTGCACACTTACAGTGCAGTACAGAGGAAAATAACCTATCCGTAGTTACATGTTTACTGTTACATCTTAAGACATACATAAATACCAATGCTGGGCACATAGATATTCTGAATAGTACATTCTTAGCCCATTATTAAAAGAGAAAAAAAGCATTTAACCATTTCAGTTATTATTTAAATGCATTTTTTTTTTAACTTGAGAAAACACCTGGCTATATAGGGAAATATATAAACTTAGTATCTTGGCAGATTCACCTTGAGCTCCAGCCAATCTGGAGTCCTGCCCTAGAAGTCACTGCATTATTCGTTTCAAGGGGCACAGGTTATGTGCCCTTTTCCCCCCCAAGCTACATTTCTGTTCTAAACACACTCATTAGAGTATTACTTAAGTTTACTTAAATATTTTTTAAATAATGGATTTTTAAACACTATATTTTCCAATTCTTCCAAAAAGAGATAGCATTGATAAGTTAGGATATTTCTTGCACCCTAACTAAATAAAAACATACTACTACTACTACTAGTATGATTTTTACCATGACTATGTATGGTGCATGATTACAACAGAAAATAATCATGTAGGTAGCATTCTTCCTGAATGAGTTTAGAGCTCTAGATATCTTATCTCTTCTATATATAGGGACTACAAACAGAAGACTACTCTTTGCAGTTTTTCAGCATTTTCCTTTTAATTATCACATTTGAAATTTTCAAAATACAGACAGAATGACAGCAGATTAAAAATAGTCTCTCCAATAAACTACTTCCTGCCACACAAAAGAAGTTAAAACATATTACATTTTCAGACCATATACTATAGCAAACTACTACTGAATTGTTAATGGTATTTTGTCAGTGTATATTTTTTCAGCTACTTTACCTCTATTTTCTTCTGACAAGACTTTGTAGACATCTGTTTAAACTAAAGGAAAAGCGAAATTAAATATGTATCATGATCAAATAAAAAGTTGTCATATTCATTTGTTCATATTTAATTCAAATATAAGAGTTCGAAGGAAAACTTTTCCTGCATTCAGAACACAAATAAATGAATAATTATGTTAATTCTTAAAATTGTTACAGTGGATATTCATCCTGAACAGTGCTGTACTATACTATAAATCAGAATGTTAGCATCTGGACTATTGATTTTCCTTACAAAGCACCTAAGATTAGTGATGATTAAGTTTCTTAGTCATCCAGGGGAAAAAAAATGCTGACACATGATCAGGAAATTTTAACATAAAATTGCTCTCACAAATTGAATGTAATTTCAAAGTTAATGTTACAGTTCTGTTTTAAAGAGACTTAAGAAAAACCCTATGAAATGGCTGCATATAGCTCCAAAAGTTTCCTTTTCCCCAAAAGTAACTATTCTTCCATAGAAATAACACTTACTGTTTGTAAACTTGGGTTTTGTCTTCAATTATACACTTACTGACTACTATCGATCTATCTTTATTATTTTTCTAAGTTACACTTTGTTTAAAGATTATCCAGTTACATGCTAACTCAAAAGTACTATATTTTTCAGTTGCTTTGACAAATTGATAATACAGCTAGCTATTAATATATCTCTTAAAAAAATGAGTGCAATGAAAGGATGAGTGTATCAACCAACAAAGAAGAGTTAAGGTATATAAGAAAATAGGATTTTTGAAATATTCTAGAGGCTTCTCAGTAAAAACTACTTTACCAGAAATACTTTGGACTGACAGAACTTGGAGATGTGAGTTTAACCAAAAGAAAAAACAGAGAACTTGTATAATAAAGCTACATATGCTTTTCTAAACTACTGCTAGAGGGGCATATTTTAAAGATACTTGTAGTGACAGACTGACCTGTTGAGCCTGATGATGCTGTGCATATGGTGTTTGTAACGACGTTCTCCAAATTGAAGATGAATCTAGAGAGCCTGTGTGAGGATAACTTCCACTGTATGGTATGTAATAGTCCTCATCCTAAAATTACAGGGAAAAAAGAAAAAAAGGACAAGCAATCATAATTGGTTTAAATTCAGAGTGATATTTTTATAAAGTCCAGCAACACATGAATTCTACAAACTATTCAAGAAAAAATTAATATATAATTACCTCTTCATCAGAATCTCCCAGCCTCCCTAGATCTAGGCATGGCACCCTGCAGGAAGTTAAAATCCTTTTAATAGCAATATGTTCTCTTATTTTTCAGTTACAGGAAAAGCAAACTGCATATTAGTTATTATTAGCTCCTTCACAAAAATTTCCCTGCTATGACCATTTTCACGACAACTGGAGATGGCCTACTCAGCAAATCCCCATTAGCACCTCTTGCTTCAGCTCAGGACCTGGTCACTGAGCTTTTCCTCTTCCCCAGCTGCAAAGTAACCTGGCAGCTGCAAAGGGCCCCCACAAGGCCCTTCTTCACTCCAAGCAAGCCCATCCTGGCTTCTCTGCATTTCCCCACAGGAGCTGCTGCAACAAGATCATAAATCAGGGATTCCTTACTTCTGTCTTCTACAGCAGGTCTGCGACAACATCCCTCTATAATGAGTCATCAGAGAGGCAACAGGGAAGCAATAGCTCCTTGCAATGCAACCTTCCAAACTTTTTGGAAGAGATTAACACAGTGGAAGCCAATTGTACTTCAGTATTTCATTCTGCTTAAAGAAATGAAAATATCTCCAATTCATCAAAGCATCTCTATGCCTTCTGCCTTTACTCCAGGTATATTTCAGAACACCACAAATACCTGGGTTTTATATTTTACCACCAATATTTCCAAATAACCCTATTATAACAAGGTTACTACTTGGAACAAGAGAGCTCCTTAATTTCCAGTCTTTTTTCATTAGTGAATGACTGACAGTACACAGAAATTGAAGTTCTTTGATACAAACAATCAAAGGTCATGGTCACACATGCTTGTAAAATAATGTAGAAAGATACATTGGATATAAGGCATTTCAGTAAACAAAAAACCCTAATCTATTGAATGTGAGCTTTGGAATACAGATGTTGCTTATCTGCTGAAGTGACTGTAAGATTTTAAATTTTGTAAGCAGTGTTCAAAATTTCTCATTGCTAGAAAAAACACTGCAGAACAGTTCCTCTATATTTTTTTCTGTAACATCTGCAAAGAAGGCCAATAGTTAAAAAAAAAAAGTTTTTCTCTTTTTGCAGACTATTATATTAAAAATATTCGAGAAAGACTAGGTATAAGTATGAAAGCTCTGAATACAACTCTACCATTAAGTTCAACCAAACGTAAATCAACTTAATTCCAATGTAAATAAGGCATCAAATAGTCTAGTCTAAATATAAATCATAAGAAACAAACTTATGATGATAGATTTCATGGAACACTGAGTTGCATATCAATACAAATGCAAATGCATTGTGTTAATAATGCACAATTAAACAAACAGATCAAAAATAGAAGCAGACTTACTCTGGTGGGCGAGGACCACGAGTAGCCTGTGTCTCTGGCCTCCAGCCCTAAAAGAATGACACATTATTGGATACCTACAGAGATCAGGATTATAATATATAGTTCTCTCTTTCAACTTCCCCTAGAAGATTTAAAATCAATGCCTTAAAGTATCTGTCCGACATATTTGACTGAGATGCTACTAACAAAAGGACAAAACAAAAACTTTTCATAGAAAGTTGATTCTTACAGATCGTGAGACTAAGAAACTGAATATTCATCCTGACGGAAAGATTTCCAGCCATTAAGAATCCACAATCAATATAGTACCCACATCATATTAGTACTGCATTAAAAATAATCCCTATTCCTGAGACTTTGTACAATCATTGCTCACAAGGTTTTAGGCCACATTGTCCTTGCTGGTTGGGAACCAACCCCTCAGCCAACCGTTAAACCAAGCCGGCTCACAGAGAGATAGCTCAGACCCCAAAGGAGCCCTGATACTTGGTGTAGCTGTATCACCTCAGCTTCAGTATAGCAGCACACGTTGATGACTAGACAGCTTCTGTACTCATACTGTTTATTTTCCTTGACTGTGTACCACACAGATCTCCAAACTCAACTGAGGAAGAACATGGCGAGAAGACTCGAGCCAAAGCTCCATCTACCCCACTGTGGGTTTCTGAGAATAGCCAACAGCAAGTGTCTAGAGAAAACTGACTGAGGCAAGCACGTAGTAACAATGCCACTAACTGGCCTCACAGTCTGAAGAAAAAGGTGGTTCAGGGATGTTCTGAACCAGGGCCAGCATCTCTGTTTTCACACTTTTCAGCTCAGAGATCACAGCATCACAGTCTGAACTAGATATCCTATCTCCAGCAGTCGCCTATCACCTTACACAATTTGAAAGCAGTCACAAAACTGTAATTCCTTTCTTGCCCCACACTCTTGCAGCCTGCTCCTGAAAAATAAGTTCACAGTTCAGCAACACTACCCTCTAGTGCCTTCAAAAAAGTATTCAGGTTTTAAAAAAAAAGTTTCTCTCCAGTAAGGTTGCACATAATAAGCACCACCACCTTGTGGTCAAATATGTAAAAAACCGTTAATAGATCTAACACAATTTAGTCTTATTCCTAGACTAAATGCAATGCATTAAATCACGAGTGTATAATTTTTCTGTACCATTTCAACTGTGGTAAGATAAAGAACACATCACATTCTATATGTTAAAGTCTTAATGTAATTGTTTTTCCAGAAGTCATCCAATCAGGAAGAAAGCAAACAAAAGTCATCCCGAAGACTATCCGCATTTACAGGGTGAAGCACATAGTTTTAACCTAATTTTAAACTATTATTTATTTTTGCAAGCAACCAAGATTCAGAAGGACTAGGGAGTCTAAATTTGGAAACTGAGGGGCATGAGAAAGAGAAGAAAAAAAAGGCATGAGAAATTAGAGAAAAATGGACCTTTATTTTCTTTTACAACCTACAGTAAATGCCCCATATGTTCTTGTTATACACAGGTATTTCATTCCCAAAAGACTGGTTAAAAGGTAACATTATAACACTGATGTGATAACATTTACAAAAGGTCCCTTTTTATTCCAAATCAAACAAAAACGGAGATCAGGAACTTGGCAGTGAAACTCCAAGAATTCCTAATGGGGTCATCTGACAAATAAGGAAGTTAAATGGCTGCTTGGGGGCTGAGGGAAGATCACCCATTAGCTTTATTTTATGGACATAAAGCACACAGTATCTGCAAGAAAAATCAACTGTTATTAACAATATTAATATTTACCTTAGCCATAATAAAAACAAGGGCCCTCAGAATCCTGTACTGATCAGGCTTTCAAAAGTCAGCCTGAGAGTTTCTACTTCTGTGACATCCCAAAACATAGACTATTAGGAATACCTGGAAAACAAAATTCCCTTTCCTACTGAATGCAGAGCACTGAGATGCGTTTTACACATCAATCTGAAATCATGTCTTTTGAAATTACGTTTTGGGATTGTTTTACTTTATTACTGTCTTGCCAAACAAAAACTTAGACACACTTGTTACCAGTTCCACCAACAGCTGGAGACAGCACACAGTACCAGTTCCACGTCTATTGCTCTTAACTGAAAGCACTAGTGCGTTCCCAAGTTCTCCACATCCCACTTGAGGACTCAGAAAATCAATTATTTTAGTACAGTTGTTTGAGAAGCTGTCATACTAAACTGTCACTTTCTGACAAAAATAATTTCTTCACAAGTTTTCTTCTCTACAGAACACATTATAACCTCAAACTAAGAACCTTCTGAAATAAGATTAAAATATTTGTCAAAATGTGGTAATAAAGAAGAAAAACAATCACAAGCTTTCCGTTAACATACCTGACATTTCTTCCCCCGCAATGACATCTGAGCCTGCCTTCGAGGGGACGCAGCAACTCCTTTAACTTCCAAATCCATGCAAATTCAATGACAGCCTTCAGAAAAAACTGAAAATCAGAAGAGGCTATTGAATAAATCATGTATTTTTTATGTAAGTACCTCTGCAAAGAAACATTATTGCATTAGAAAGAGTGTGTCTATCACCAATAATTTCAGCATTGTCTTTAGCATGCTATGAAATGTTGCTGGCTTCCCTTTTTCACTACCGACTCTTAGTACCAGTCTTTCCTTACTAATGCTTAACCAGATTCCTGTTTGAATTTATGTCCTTCCTTCGAGTTTAACTCCCTCTTTTCCTTATGCTTCTCGATTCCTTCTCATACTAGTATTACTGATTTGCTACTCTTTGACAACATGAAACCTTTTTTACTCTTCACTTACAGCTGCTGCCTGGCTGTCAGCTGCACTATGTCCTGGGACCAGGTATTTTCAGGAAGAAGAAAGGACCATCCTGAAGCAAAGCTCCGAGACCTCCAGAGTGACATTTTACCCGTATGATACCTCCTGCTCTGCTGGTTTCTTGTTCCACTCAGTTTTGAACCAAAAGCCCATCATCATTTTTTTTCCCAGAAGTCAGGTGATACATTTTCAACTCACCATCCAAAAAAGCTGACCCTCTTTCTGCCTAGTGAGCAGGTTTTAACTCCCAAGTATCCTTTCCCTTACCAAGCAGGACAGCTGCAAGGCCTACCAGGAGATGGCCACACAGCTGCTCACCGACAGGGCAGGACGGGCCTTCCGGCCGTACCCCCTTTCTCTGGGCACTTCGAGTGAAGAGCCGCTGCCTTCGCACGACTTCCAGGCTCTTACTGAAGTGTAGCGTCCTCCCAATTCAAGGTATCGGGGGAAGAGATATTGTTGTATTTAACCCTTAACGTACCAAAATAACTCCATCACAAACAACAACGCTCTAAGGGGAGAAATAAACATTATATGCTCAGACAGCTCCACGGAAAACGCTGTATTTTCTCAGGAGCGCTCTGGGGCCCAGGAAAGGCCAGAGGCACCGGCCGGCTCCCGGAGGGGGTCTCACCGGAGCGATCTCACCGATGGAGCGCGACGGGCCGGGCACGGCAGACGGAAAGGGCCCGCCCCCATGCGTCTCCATGGTAACCGTTCTCCGCCGCCTCGGCCCCCGTAGTCACGCCGGCCGCAGCCCCGCCCGGCCGCCGTCTGAGGGGCGGGAGCGGCTCCGCCCCGCGCCGCCCGCCCGCGCATGCGCCCCGCAGCACCGCCCCTGCCACCGCCCGCCTCCGGGGTCTTGCCGGGTACAACAGCGCGGACGGAGCAACGTGAGCCAGGCTTCGCGCGGCCGTTTCGCGAGACACCACCTCAACTGGTCGGGGAGGCCGAATCCCCTGTCCTTCGGAGGCAATGACCTCCTCGGGGCACGGCGGCCTGCCTCAACGCCCCTCCCTGCGCTCATCTGCAAGTCTGCCAGCCGCGCCCCAGCGGCAGTCAATGCTTCGCGGTTCTCGCAGCCAGTTGCTAGGAAAGCCGGGCACTGACCTCGACAAGCCCAGGCACCTGAAATCAGACTTCAAAATAGCAGCAAAAGGCCTCCCGGCGAATGTTCGTAGCCCTGGGTCGGAAATACGGCAATTAGCCCAAAGCAGCTCAAAGCCTTACAAAGGCTTCAAGTAGCAGCAGCTTCCAAAGGCTAGCAAAGGTGGAAGCCACAGCACTGATGATTCAGCACTGCCCAAGGCAGGGAAACCCTGCGACGGAAGGACACCAGCAACAGTGGCAGCGCCCGGAGCCACAAACAGCAACTGCCACCACAGAGCAGCAGGCCCCTTACCCTGCCTTCATTCTCCCTGACCAAAGGCTTTGAGATTAGTTTCAGTTCACTTTAACTCTTACTAGTTATGTCAGAGGATAACCTCTATGCATTTACAATCTTTTTAAACCGTTCCAGTTGTCCTGAATGACCAGACCTACACCAATTTTTCTTTAAAAATGAAACTGTGTCCAAGTACCAATTCTGGTTTATCCATTCTGCCATGAGAGAGTATGTCACCTCTTGAGAAACACTGGCTTTTTGGTCAACCAGTTCACCAAAGTTAGTAGTTTTGCAGTAAGTGAGATTTTGCCTAATACACTGACACCGAAGATGTATTTCTGGATGCTGCTACTTCCAAGCCTGCGTAATCCATTTTTAGAACCAAAGACATACCATGCTTCTACACAAGAATGAACAATTCATTCCGTTTCAGTGAGTGACACAGTAATAGTTTTGGCCCCTTTAACTACAGTACATTTCCTCCATAAAAACAAATCCACGTGTTATTTTCCTGTAAGAATAAAGATGGCAAAAGAGTTCAGGCATTATAACTGGCCTACTTAAAAGCTGTGCAGTTACAAAACAGAAGATTTAACTGCATTGTACTGTCAGACCTACCTCTAATGAAATTCCTGTCATTAAAGGGTGGCAGTTCCATAAGCATGTGTGTAAGTGAACAAACCTCCAGAAGATAAAGGTACGGACAAAAATGATTCTGGCAAAGGAAAAAATGCTCTTCTTAACACTGACCTCAACCAGCCACTATCAAATTGGCATAATGTAATGAATAAAGAAACCTCCAATCCCCACAGCTCTTGAATGATACACAGCAATACACGTTAATACTGATGTAAGAAAAGGTGTATTACAATGATCAAAAGGACAGATTCTGTTGTGTTAAAATAAGTATGAAATAGGGATACAGTCCTAATGGGTATCAATCAATTTTTAGACAGCTGAGTTTAACCAGTGACAGGTAAAGAAGAAATTAAATGATCCAACATAATGTATGAAGGTTTAAATCAACATACAAAACTATACATCATTCCTGAGGAGACAGCAAACTAAGATAATTATTTTAAAACAGTGTCTGTGGCTAAATTTCTGTCTCCAAATAAAGAAACTTGACTATGAATGCATTTCTAAGAGTTA
This sequence comes from Bucorvus abyssinicus, assembly GCA_009769605.1. Classification (NCBI taxonomy): domain Eukaryota; kingdom Metazoa; phylum Chordata; class Aves; order Bucerotiformes; family Bucorvidae; genus Bucorvus; species Bucorvus abyssinicus. The sequence continues at coordinate 40,917,856 of CM020025.1, forward strand.
ACCCATACTGCTTTTCATTACCGCTGGAGAAAAGTCTTCCACAATGAGCTAAATTCATCAGTGCATGCTCTTTAATGAACTCAAGAAAGTCACAGCTCAAGCAGCACCACGCTTACTAATTACAAAACACTTATGAAACGTCTATTCTTTATAGTCTTAATTACAAGATATTCTAATATTTTAGTGATGCATCGGATATAATTACAGTGCATTATATATAGAGTACAGAAATATTTTCATAGAAAAAAATAAATAGAAAAAAGTATGTAAACATCCTGAGTGAAATTCTGCTGCCTCTGAAGTCAGTTACACAACCCTCATAGATACAAGCACAGGCAGTATTTCACCCCTCTTTTTAAAGCACATAGCAGCACACATAACTTCAATCAAAAGTTTAAAGTGCATACATTATAAAAAAAGTAATTCATAAGCTTTTGAAAGTTTTACATATGCAGATTTCATTCGTATCTATTACGTCTCCTCAATCTCATCTCTCCTGATTCAACGGCATCTTTGTTTATCATTTCTTGTCCTACCGCATCTGGCTCAAACTGATGTACTTCACAGTCATCATAGAATTCATGCTCTTCTATTTTGTAATCGTTATCAACATCCTCAAGCAAATCTTCATTACTATCATCTTCTCTGTCATCTGTTTCTTTGTCTTGAGAATGCTCAGCAAATGACTGAATGAGATCTTCAAGTTTCTCATTACAAATGTGACTGACGTCTTATAATTCACCAAAAAAAAAAAAAAAAATCAAGTTTAAATTACTAGAAAGGTTCCACATTTCAGGGTCAGTTTAGAAACAGAATATTTTTAAATTTGTTTTATCTCTTTTACTATGACTCAGCTAATGCAAAATTCCCAAGATTTCCAGTGAACCATTCTTAACATTTAAGATTTCCTTTGGCCTACAATGCACCTCTTGGAAGTCTCCACTTGAAACTAATATACAATCTGCTGTTTAGTATAATTATGTAAGCATTATCCACAGCCTCAGAGGTCCCTGTCTAGGAATCCTCAGACTACAGTTAGTCCAGTACTAAGAGACTGCTCAGGAACTCATAGTCAAGAAGCCCAGTTTTAACACAGCAGAATGTGACTAAGTGGTCTATCCTAGTTCACTGTCTTTTAGCATCCATTTAAAAAAAAAAATTATGATGTATCTAAAATTTGAAATTAGATGCACCCCAAAAAGGAAGAATGGCAGTCCTCCAGAAAAAAATTAATTCTACACACATTTCACCTAAGATGCAGAAGCTGAACATTTTTATAGTAAGATCTGTTTATGCCTTTAAACTATTTAGTTATGTATTCTACTGGAAATCAAGATACCTTTCATCTTGTTTTCTGATTTATCCAATCCACTTTCTTTCATCAGTCGTCTAATTGATTGGAGCTGTGTCATTATTTCATCTTTCTGCTCACAAGCTAAAGAATTAACACTAGAAAACAAGACAGATGTCGGCAGCTGAAAGATTACCTTGTAAGTGCTTGATAATAATGCATAAGCTCACAGTATTTCCTTCAGTGGATAAATACCATTGTTAAGTTAGCAACACGTTTAGGTCAAGCTTTTCTTTGAGAAGTGTCTCTCAAGAAGTGGGGAGCCCATGACATACGCTTAATGAATAATTTAGTCCCTGAATTATAACACTGGAGCCACAATGGGCAAGGTTGATTAACGAGTACCGAAAGAAACAATAATCCAAAGTAATTTTATTTTTAGGACAACAATGCCTAATACAGAACTTTACAATTTAGAGGCTTTTCTCATTTATTTCAGATTTTGTTTACCCTCTCTCCTCCCCATCACTAACTAGAAATTTGTTTGGCAAACTGGTTAGTGAACTTACTGGTTAATAGTTTCAGCTCATATTAAGTTCAAAAGTACACTTGAGGGAACAATCATGAAATTCTGCATGTTTTAAACTAGGCTTCATGAAGGGTGTCAGTCTACACAAAATAGACTGCATGGATATTTTTATTTCCAGTAGATGGGTAAGGCCCTAGCTTCTTAAGGAAAGAACACCTTTAAAACTACAAGGACTTACTTATTCCCTTGTAACACTACAACAGAGAAGGTAAGTTTCCTCAAAACACAAACAGTCACTTAAAAAGTTCATTTAAAAAATAAACTGCTATTCCTTGATAAATACTTGTGTCTTCTAATTCTATCAAAAGGAAGAAACTCTGCTACCAAAAATCTAATTCCCACATAGGCTTTCAAAATCTTGGAAGCTTAAATATTTTTTTCAGTATTAGTCTCCTCGGTCAACATTAAAATTTAATTTGTTAAGCTACAGTAACACAGTCTTAAGTCTGAGCTTTTGCATTTATGTTTGGTGAACAAGAGACGGGAGGAGTCTGTGGAGAAGATCACAAACCGCAGAAGAACTATCACCTGCAAAAGGCCACAGAAACAGTAAGTAATTAAAGAAGGTTCCTAAACACTCTTCCCTACCTATATATGAGGAACATTTTAAGAACTCGATAACATTTTGGAGAATTTCAATTTACAGAAAACAATACTAATTGAGATGTTTTAGAAACACTCACCAGTTTGACAGTGGATCCAATTGAGTCAATAAAGAATTTAACATTTTCTCTGTCTGTGCTAGATGCTGCTCTAGTTCTAAAAGCTGATGCTCTAACAAAAAACAAGAGCAAAACAAAAAGGAGGGAGGCAGAGAGAGGAGGAGAGTCGGGGAGGAGTTGGGGGGGGGGGGCAGGAGAGAGAAAATATTGTAAGAAAATGTATTTTACAATACCAAAAGCATATTGATTTATATTTTTGATTGGGCTGACTCAAAAACAGGAAGTTTTTGTCTCTATAAAATACTACAATATGAAAATGGACTGGGGGGTTAAGAACAGAAGCCTTACTATGTGTGACCAGAAATCCTTCTCATCTATCTAATCACCTGTGTCTAAACAGTGTCTAAACAGACGACACCTTGGTAGAAACCAAGTGAGAATGTGGCTCTCACCTTTCCAGACTCAAAAACTATGCAGTTCCAAGACTTCCTGAAGTATAAGTAATGTATTTATACATAACATACTGTCATGAATTCGCCCACTCACACCTCAGAGACCCATTCAACACTTAATGCACTAGAGTTGAGAGGAGTAACTCCTAAAACACTATTAAACTTGGAAGAAAGAAGAATGCAACACACAAGAATGGTGAGTAGGCAGTGCAGCAAATCATTGTTGAACCCAATTACAGATCTGGTGTACAGGGACACTAGTTTAATTAACCAGTTGTTTAATAAACTAAAATGTGCCTATAAGAAAGGCAAAAAAAAGTATGAAAACAACTCAGTTTTGATGAGCTGTAACTTTTTCTCCAAGGGAAAGCCCACTTCTTGGCACATACAGAACAGACTGAATCAGGCAGCAGAGAGTACTCTACCATGAAAAAAAAAGGTGGTATCATTTATTCTGTCTCTTCTAAAACATTTAATGTTTTTGACAGGTGTCTAATTAGGCCTAGAAAATCAACAGTCTCTACAATTGTTTATCCATACCATTCCATTGTCAGTACAGTTCAATTCTAAAGCAGATCATTACATCCACTTTAAATACCCTATTAATCTTAAGATTATTATATGCTACTTAAACAACCTATTCTACTGAACAAAACTGAACAGGTCTTAAGTGCGAAAAACATCACACATTAAAAGACAGTGCATCATACTATATTACTGCAGCTGTTCTAACGAATAGAATCACCTGGAGTTTTCACACAAACACCTAACATGCATTTCAAATATATAGAATAACAAAGTGGTTGGTTTAAGTTCCTAACTGCACTTAAGGGACTTAAAACATTTTTCTCATTTAGCTAGACTGCATCAATGAAAATATATAGCCTTGTTCCAGTAGGAAATATGCATTTTTGGTGAACATACGCATTCTGAATGGGTATCTTACCCGTTTCCTTTGCCTTGTCTTCTGTACTTTTTTCCTTTTTAGAGAGACTTTCTTCATGTGACTTCATCTTTAATAAATACAATTGTGTTAAAAGACTTTATCATTATTTGTGTGTTAAAAATAAAAATGCATTTAGAAATTTACTGAAAGTAAATAGCAACCACAAAAATGTGCTCTATCAATGAAACTTTTTTTCTGCCATGCCTCCTTCCTATCTTCAACTAACACTCCTGATTTTAAGCAATGACAACTTGACTGACAGAAGATGTAAAAGAAAACAATTTCTATTTCAACTCCAGTTCTAAAAAAATGAAGAGAGAGAACCTTCTAGGTTACTGGATCCAGTCTCCTACCATTTTAACTAGGAGGCAAAATTTCTTTCTTAAAGTAATAAAGATGCTATTATAAAAATATTTACATTTCAATCCTACAAGTGCAAGTGTAAAGAGTTGTAACACCCAAAATATTGTTTTTATGATGTTTAAATCTTACTTACAACCTAATTAAATATATTTTTAAAACCAAGCTGGTCAGCCTCTATGTTCATTTTGCTAAGCCATGGAGTTTTTCTCCTATAGGAGATAATATGAAACTATCTATGAAAATGAAGATGCTGTCTCCGGTCCTGTCCAGAGGTTTAAGTTTTTTTTCCCCTGAAGGCAAGCAACAATATTCTGGCTGCACTCTCAGAACTGCAAGTGCTCTGATATCTCTTACTGTAAATAATATATATCAAGACTGATCGTTTGCTTTAAAGCAACTTATCATTTTAATTTTTAAATGGTAGAAAAGGTATCACATTTCATGAATAAAAATCTATGTTTCAGCTGCATGACCAAATGAGAAGATCAAATAAAAGACTGAGACTACTCACGATTCTATCTAATTGCTAATCTAAGACTGTAACTCTGCGGGAATCATCCATCTCTTTCTCACATTCAATCTTGTTCTGAAGAATGACGAGTGAAATACTGATGAGGCTTAAGTTACAGCCTCAGGTAACAGCAGTGTTTAGGTTCTCAGATTGTTATTTGGGGGCCAAGGCAGGGCACGGGTGGTGGTGGTGTAAGATTCTCACTTCTTCAAGTGTCTATAAAAAGGTAAGTCAGAAGCCTCCATAAGGAAGAATCAGAAATGCTAAAATATTAACTTTTGAGCTCACATTCAAAGTCAAACCGAGGAAGAAAGGGGTTTTGGGCAACAATATACATGGGCTCAGAATTAGGAAACAAACCCAAACAAACTCAAAACAGTTACATTTCTTTCTAATTTCAATAATTTTCTTATGGCTTACCTTAAGAAACTTGTATGCTGCAAACACTCCCACTCCAAGAGCATACAACGGCATGAGGGTGAATGCTAACTCTCTACCATTTCCTCTTGTTCTCTCACTCTTGATCTCTTTCTCCATTGCGTTTCTCATCTGCTGTATGCTCTGGTAAGTATTACTGTCAGAATTTCCTGGATTCAGGTGAACTTGATGAACTGCCTGAGGACTACCTAAAAAAATTAAATTGAGAGAAAGAAGACAAAATTAGAAAGGAAATTAAAAGTCCAATTAGTTTCACAACTGGAATTAAATTGTTTCGTTCTTGTGTAATCATCTTTGTTCATCACTCTTCTAAGATGGTGTGCTCAGCCTTGCATCCAAATAAAGTAACCAAAAAAAAATTAAAAATCACTCTTTCATTAATAGAATGTGAAGTAATATCTAGGTAGCAAAGACTCTCAAACTAAGTTTCTCTGTTTCTTTAAGATACAAGTTTTAAGCTGCTTCTTTCAAACATCAGCTAACCCACAGCAAACCACAGAAAGGCTGATGTAACAAATCTTGAAATTAAAGCATACTCAGAGAAACTATCAATAATGCTGAGAACAGTTACAAATTAATATCTTCACTCTGTAACAAAGGAAGGAATTAAGTACAAATTGAATTGTCTAGTACCAGAACAAATAAAGCTTTGTTGAAATACAGATGCTGTGCTGCTGCTTTTATTATTTTGACAGTAAATTCAGTGTTATGTGGATATTCGCACATATCCACATATGTGGATATTAGAAGTGCTGTACCTCTGCAAATCAAAGATTTAGCAGGAAAAGGCAACAACAGCAAAGAGATGCAACCTTGGAAGTCTGAAGTATTTTTGCATGTAATTTGCCTGACAGAACACAGAGCAGATGAAAGAACAGCCAGTGTCGTTGCTCAACTTAGGAATTAGGTTATTTGGTAGTTAAATCTGGTATTCATGGGACACGCACATGAGAGACAGTGCTATCAGCTAAAGAATGCAGATGCTTGCAGAGACAGACAACAGGTGCTTGTAGGGTTCTGAAGTTTTACACTGATGTCTCAACTGAACTACCTAAACTTATACTTTCAAGTCCCTTTGAATATTTAGCTCATCATAATTTATCAGAACTGAGTATGGGTAAAACAAGATTCACATTCTATAAAAACTTCCAAACAAAAGACCATTATGCAAATCACTTCTTGTCAATTAATCCTGAAACAGTCATATTTCAAGAATTTACAGTAACATAACTCAAGCATGCAGGAGACAGCCATAATCAAGTAGAGAAAAAAAATTAACCTAAGTTACAACTCCCAGTGAAAAAACTGTTTGGCTACAGCTTCTTCCAAATACAAGAGAAAAAGGAATCTAATTCTGCTAATCTAAGCTGATACTTTGTGATAAGGGATCTCAAACGGTGTTTTAGAATTGTCTAAAATGAGTTAGCCAGAAAAGCTTTTCAGACTTCCAGGGATGATGCTAACTGTAGCAACGTTTACTATCAGCTTTGCAGTCAAGCCATGCCAGTCATTGCAAGTTCTTCCACACGCCATTGATCAGTTTGCAACATGCATATTTGGAGCAGACCTTTTATCTGTATGTTTGCACCTTAGATCTTGAAACAGAACTGGACAATTACACAAAAAATTAAATGCCCTAGCTGATACAGGCAGAACTCAAGCTACCTTAATCATTTAATGTGAGTTCAGGCAGACCTTGTCCTTCCAACACAAGCATGTTTAGACTTACTTAAACTGCACTGACTAATCTGGAAATCACATTTTATCTCACATATAGTTATCCTCCTTTCAGAATGTTTCCCACTGATTACTGGTTTTAAGATGGCACTCACTAATTTTTCCTTACTTTAATTTCTATTTGTTTTTAATGTAAATGAGGAGATTTACTAAAATGGGAAAAAAATTACATAGGTCATACAAATAAGAATGTGGTCAATGGGAACACCACCTTCCTGGCACAGAGGAATCCTAATGGAGTCCGGTGTCCCGCACCAAGTTTATCACACAGAAGAAACAGCAGATTGAATTACTGTCCAAACGGGAGAAAAGAACACTTATTGGAAAAAACTGCAGATCGGCCTAAAATTTAGTTTACACAGTGCTGGGCCAATACATCAGTAGAATCAGAGGCATGTGAAGTGTTGCTTTTTTTAAGGTTTGTTTTTAAAAGAATTTGATCTGTAGGAAATGGGAGCTGCCATATAAATTAAAAGTAATTAAGCAAAACAGTTCAGGCTAGAGCTTATGAAGCACAGCAAGTTTGACATCAAGTGGGAAGAACATGGTAGCGGCTCAAGCATCACCTTTTCTGCCCCTGAAAGCTACTCTTAGGGGGAAGAACAGACACATAATTTGGAGGATTACAGCAACTATCTATCTCCTGGTTTACAACGCCTTGAAAAGCATCATCATTGATTCATAAAGCCACCTCAAGAAAGCAGGCTTTCTGTTATTTTCCAACACGAAAGTGGACCTTTGGACCTTGATCTAAATCCTCAGCTGACGTACTCCAACATAGCTTAGCATACATTTACACCACTCAAGCCTTAACCAGCAATAAGCTATCTAACCCATTCAGTGTATGTTTTCTAAACAAGCATCTTGGACACTTTCCAATACACTACCTAACTAATCTCATACGATTCTGTGCTAATGTTTACTAACAATAACACTTGGCTTTTTTATTGCATTTCTAACATAAAGAGCGTATTTTTTCCTCCCTCCGACACCCCACAGCTACTCATCCGTTCATCTGCCAGCATAACGAACTGTGCCCCTGCAGGCATTGTTAGTTAAACTGCCCCGGTAAGACACAGTTCCAATAACAGGGTGTTACCTGCTTTTCAAATTTTCTTAAGACAACACAGGCAAAAATCAAAGCAGTAATGACCTAGACAAGCAGCACATAAAAGGGTGATTGCGGGGGGTGGAAGGCTGCAGCGAGCAGACAAGTCAGCTTGGAGCTGCTTGACAAGGCCTCTCCGCTCACAGGCCATGTCAAACACCCAGCGCCTCCCGGCAGACGAAGGCGAGCCGAAACACAGCCCTCCCCTTTCCCGGGGGCTCCCCTCAAGCCCGTCCGAGGCAGGGGCCGGCCCCTAGCAGCTCCCGCACAGAACGGCGGGGCCCCGGGCACTGCCACGGCTCCTACCTCTGCGGTGCTGACGGGGATCGTAATGGCCGGGGCTAGCCTTGCCGCCCCGCAGAGACCGGCCGGCCCGCCCGCCTCCTCCTCCCCCAAACATCCTGGGCATGACGACGAAAACGCAGAGCACCAGCACCACCGAGACCACGACCTGCTGCAGCGCCGACAGCACCATGGCCGCCGCCTTCCTGCCAACGAGCCACCGCCCCGCGCGAAGGACAGGCGCCCGCGCCGCCGCCGCTCCCCTACCGGCCACGCAGCGCCCCCTGGCGGCCTCCTCTCGCCACGCCGCTCAACGGCTCGGCGGGCAGATCCTGCGCGGAGAAGGTTCTGGAAGAGGCCGGGGCGGGCGAGGGTCTCTCAGGCGACGCCCCGGCAGCTGGGGCCATGAGGCCGTGGGTGGTGGTGCTGGCCTTCTGGCCGGTGCTGAGCACGGCAGCCGGGCAGTTGCCCACCTTACCGACCATAACAGATAAGACCTTCATCGAGGACTGCGTGCGTGTCCACAATGACCTCCGTGCCAAAGTCCAGCCAGCCGCCAGCAACATGCGGTACATGGTAGGGACAGGCCTGAACGTGCATAGGTGGCTACAGAGCCCCACCCAGGGGGACGGGGCAGTGGGCCAGGGGTCTCTTGGTGGTCCCTGGGCCAGGCGAGCAGGGTGGCATTGCTACTTTGTGTTCAAATATCATCACCTTGATTTGATAGGAGATATTGTAGTGAGTGGAGTGAGACGTAGGCAGGTGAGTCTAAAAACAACAGGCATGCAGTATGAGGATGCGTTAACACAGGCCACCTGAAGATGATCGCATTTCACCCCAAGGAATTTCTCCTTAGGAGGAAACAATGGTCTAGCAAGCAGGACTGATCCAGAAGAGTTAGGCTCTCCATCAAAAGCAAGAATATGAGCTGTAATACCAGGGCTGAAGAGGATTTCTGGTGGCAAGGAAGGATCTTTGCTTGTCTTATACCAGAACAAATTCCATTTGAAAATTTTTGCTGGGAAGAGTTAAACAAAACTGAAGAAGATGCTGGAAAAGTGGATGTTCGATGTTTAGTCCACTTGGTACCACAAGAAGAAAATGTTGGGAGCAATGAGCCGCTAAAGGATGAGTACCCTGAGGAAGGCTTGGAAACATGCACATACTTGGATACTGATAGCAAAGAATGCTTTTGCTTGGGTGGGTTTGAAGCCAGAATGGCAGATATGGGGGTATAACCTTGGAGGTGAAGAAGCTTGTGAAAGACGTTGCACCCGGTTTATTTATTATTTAATTATGAATAAAGGTATGCATGTAGAAATAGGATTAGAAGAAACTAAAGAGAGAAAACAGTATCATCTGCCGGTGGAGTTATTGTAAGATCCACATAGAGTCTATAAGTGAACTGAAATGTGTGACACCAATAAAACTCCTACGTAATGAACCACAGGATCTTTTACGTAAGACATAAAACTAGGTACTTTAATGACAGAAGAAACGTGCTGAGGAACAGTCATGACTGGAAGACAAATACCAAAGATTGTTCATGTTTAGGAATCAGAAGTTGTGTTAGCAGAGACAGACTGCAAAGAAGTGAGCGGTAGCAGAATGAGTTATTGGCTGAACATTGGCATGTTGACCTCATGAAGCTGTCTTTGTAAAATGCTCCGATGTGTATTTAAAGCTTCACTGTAGGAAGAGTAAGATGTGTCTCCAAAGGCTCTCTTAAAAATATTTAAAATATTTGTACATCTGAATCTACAGTAGCTGTGCATTTTTACTTGGAATTAATTTTTATGTCCTAATAGAAATCCTTAATCAACACAAAAAATTAGTTTCCTGTTTAATTAATGTGACAGTAATTTCTTATGTGAAGGTAAAAGTGTATTTCAAACATTTTCAGTTGCTAGCAAGTGCTCTTACAAAGTTAATTTTCAACAGTAAAGGGGGAAAAACTTGTCTAAGGAAATCAGGTCATATTTCTGTTCTGCAATAGGAGAAGTCAATGAAAATAAAGCACAGGTACTTGCCTAAATAAGGGAAAACACTTCTTTCAGAAACTCCAGTACATGATATCTATCTGTACTTCATTGCTTGACTGGTTTTATCTGGTTAAGATTGTATTGTAATTTAACATTGCACAACTATTTCACCTTTCATGTTTTGCAGACTTGGGATGCAGCTTTGGCAAGGACTGCGAGGGCATGGGCAAATAAATGCATTTTCAAACATAACATATACTTAAGTAAGAAACATCAGAGCCATCCTAATTTCACATCTATTGGAGAGAATATTTGGGTTGGAAGTCATCAAGCATTCAGTGTTGCTGATGTCATTGAATCGTGGTACAGTGAGGTCAGATTCTATACTTTTGCAGTGCAGAAATGTACTCAGGTTTGCAGTCACTACATTCAGGTAAGAGTTATTTTTGGTAAAATGTCCTGCATAGCGCCCGCCAGAAGACTCAGTAAGGGCTGTAAATAATACAGAGTTGTATATATGCTTTGTAGTGATTGACAGCTTACTGTCTTTTGTGATCTCAAACAATGGCTGTACTACCGGTTACCCCTGCACTAGTTCATTCACCTCTTTTTCTTGTGTAATAAGCCATTCTTCTTGTTTGCAGTATTGGCCTCACCGAAAGCCTCACTCCTCATTTTATTGTATCTATAAATGAACTTTATAAAATAATAATTTCAAGTTCTTTAGCTCAAAGCCACACAGTTCTGAATTCTGGAAGTGTGGAGATGCTGTTCAAAATAATTACAGTAACTGCAGAATGTCTGTGGGTACTCCTTCACAGAAGTTTTAATAGAAGGAGAAAATCCAAAGTAAATTGTATTCTTTACAAATCTTGTAAAAAAGGACAGGAAAAAAAAGGATCAGCAACAAAAGAGGTAATTTATGATTTATTTCTGATTTCTCAGTAGTAATTCTGACAAACTTAATTCTGCTGAGAAAGTAAAGCTTTTCTCTGAACACTCATTATTTTAAATGGATTTATTAATCATGTTTTAAAAATAAGTTTTGCATTAGAATTAATTTCATCTTTGACAAACGCATAATACTTCACTGATCTAAAACAGAAGATAACTTTAATGTTAAGTCAGATCTTATCTAGTAAAAATAACTCTTCAATTTCTTATCTCAATATTCGAAGGTGCTCTTACTGCTCTCTGTGCAAATTGCAGATGAAAATACTGTGCAGTATACTTACAGTGAAACTGTAACCAGACAAAATGGTAGTTGTGAGGTTCTTTTTGAGTGGACTTTAGATTGTGGAAATGCAAATGCTTCAAGTTACCAGAATCCTTTACAAAACATTTTCTGTTTGGAACTTTTTGCACCTCTTTTGATGTCTTTTCTCTCACATTTCTCCTCAAGTGTTAATTCTTGTTTCCTGCCCCTGGTTCCACCTGTAACAAACTCAAAAGCAAGGTAGGAGGATTTAAGTTTTGCTGTTTATTGGGCAGTAATTCTTTAGAAGATTAGAACTAGACAATATCTCAGGAAAGTATTTTTCCTTTTCCCTCTGGCACAATTAATTATAAAGACTTACATAGCAGGGTACTTCCTAGCATTTTAATATTTGCTGTTCAGCCTTGGCTACATTGAATTCTGGGGGTTTTTGCACGTTTCTGTTGGGAGTGATGTTCATTTCTAAGCATTCTTTCTCCCAATTAAGATTTCTTGCTTCTTTCTTGTTACACTTAGTTAAATCATATCAAAATGTTAATGCATTTCAGGCACTGTTTTAGGCAGGATTATAAAGGAAACTAATTGCTGGAAAATATAAGCAGAGCACCAATGAACATGTAAAAGTACAATCAAAATTGATAAGCAAAGACCCTCTATGATCCAGGAGCCATCAAGGTCTTGAAGGCTCAGACACAAAATTGAAGATTGGTAAAATTTATAAATCGTAAATAGATAGATAGGCTGTGTAGACCTGCTAAGAGAACCATGACACAGAAATCCCAAAACAGTGCAAATCTCCAAAAACCATGTGAAACTGTTACTTAAAGGCCCCTGAAATGCTTAGTTCTTGATCAAGGATTTGGGCAACACCACATTAAACACTAAGATTCTTTTCTAAGAAGGGTTATGTCTGCTGAACATAACTGCTTCTTGCAGTTAAAATTGAAGAGATGGAACTTCTGGGAGTGTTCAGATAAGTTTGTCAGTCTGAGGCCTGTACTCTTTGTACTGGGGAGATCCAGAGAGTAATCCACGATGTCTTTAAGTTTTCCAGATGTGGAATGTATGATCATTCAGATGTTCTAGGTATATAATTAAACATTTTTACCTGGATTCAGTACAGTTTTGTTAGTCATATGCAGAAAGTATAGGAAGAATCTCCGAGAAAAAGCAGAGGATGCTCAGACTGTGAGAGTAAACTATCTTCTCTTAAGTATGGCAGATAACACTGGCTAGTCTCAAAGTGAGCAGTGCTAGAGCTTTCAGACTGAAGTTTACAGTAACAGTCAGCCAGACCGCTTCTAGCGCACAGGAGAAACCCTTCTGGCAGTCCTGAGTTATGAATGTCCAAATTAATTAAAGGAGCTGTTGAGTAGTTGCCACTAATTTCCCTTTTGTTCCTTGGAATTTACCCCATGATCATAAAGTCAATGACACTTACTGAAAATGTTCTGTAGAAGATTCTGGAAACTTGCAGCATAGATCCCTTTATCTTAAGGAGTGAATATTTAGAAGGTAATCTTAAAATTACCAGCAATTTTTTAAAATTAATAAACAGATAAGATGTTGAAAAATGAAGATAATATGTAGGATCCCTGAAAATAATGGAAACTTTGTAGATATTAGAGTAGGTAACCATTGATTGTAGGTTTTAATTTATTTTAAAACTGGGTTTTTTTAGGTTGTTTGGGACAATTCATACAAAATTGGCTGTGCTGTTACTCTTTGTAAGGAAGTTGCAGGAATACGAAATGCAGCAAATTTTATTTGCAACTATTCACCAGGGTAAGTTGCTGGCTTAAATGTTAAAAAAATTAAAGCAATTGTAAAAACATTTAGCTGTAAGTAAATTGGGTTCTTTATTTATTAGTAGTCTTGTCAATGCAATCAGAGAAATGATGGTTGTCTAATTCAGTTATCGAGAGATCCATGAGCATTAGAACGTGTACTTGCCTAGTTTTTTAATCTGTTAACTTTACTGATGAATCTCATTCTGTGCCAGTCTTAATCAAACAAATCCCAAACATCTCAAGCTCCACTTCATTGATTTCTTTTCTTTTTCATATGGAACAGAAGAAATGAGAAAGTTGCTGCAGGCAACTGCTATCAGAGCTGGAATTACCTCTTGCAGTTTTGTATATTTTTTTAATGCACTTTAGCTTTTTATACTGCATTTTTTTTTTAATATATAGAAATTACAGAAATAATAGCAAATTGTTAGGTCTTTCTGTGTAACTGAGTAAAATAAAATTACATTATCATTACTTGCCCATTTAACAGCTGTGACTATATCAAATATTCCTTAGGCATTAGAAAACAGTAAATGATCAATGCAAGAACAAGCTAACTGCAGCATGTGATTTTACATTTAAATTGATATTCTGAAAAAACATAGGCCCTAGCCTGTGCTGTTCTTAACTTAGGAGGAATTTGAAAACACAGAAGCAGGTAGTTTTAAAATAATATATTTTGTCTCATAATAATGCACAGTACATAGTCAAGCACATGCATATGCAATGTTTGTCATTTTTAAAACATACATAGCCTGTGAGCTTGTATGACAACTGTTTTTATTCTAGCAAACCTGGGCCACTATTGGGAAGTTCAGTTAGCCTGAACTAAAAATTTCGTTGAGCTCTGTCCATCTCTCTCCCTGTACCCCAAAACTGAATTTGTACTTCAGTTGTTATTTTGAAAGTTGCTAGGGTATGGCACTTTGTTGGTTTGTTTTTTAAATGTGAACTAAAATACTTCCTGCTGCTAATTCAGAATATCAACTAATTGACATTAACAGCGGTCAGTAAAGCCTTGTGACTTGAGTCTTTTCTAATCTGTAACAACATGCCCTGTTGGTTTGCTGTGCTGTTCCATATATCATGGAGAACTGAGAGCTAAGCTGAATAGCTTAGCTGTCTAAGGTGAGGTCTAACATGCTGTTGTTCTTCTGTCCACTGCTTGATACCAAGGACGCTGATCTCTTATGTCACCACAGAAATAATTCTTTGTGAGAGTGACTTCTTTTCTCCCTCCAGAAGTTAATTTGTGCCTTTTTTTCCCATTCCTTATGCCTTCTCAGTGTGGCAGCACTCTACAACCTAGGTGTTAACCAATCTGTAAATAGACAGACAAATAGATAGGTAGATAGATTTACTTACTTGTAATAACAACATAAGGCCTCTCAGAGAAAAAGGCAAGGCCCTTCATCTCTGGATCTGTGGCTGAGAGTACTATCAGTCTTCTCAAAGAGGATTTCACAGTGAATTATGAACTGAGTGAAGTCATAGTGTAATTAGCACTTACAGTGGAAGCCTTTGATACCAAGAAAGACTTGCTGAATTGCAGCTCAGGCAACATCTGTAGCTTCTTTGTATTGCATTCCTGCAATGGAAATATGCACAGTCACCAAGTGGGTATGCTTTCACACCCTTATGAGGCATTATGATCTGGCCAGAGCTTCTAGAAGCAATGCTTTGTCCTTCAGTCTTTCTTATCCTGGATTCTGAGACCCTTTTTAAGATAACCATGTAGGCTGGTGCTTGGAATCACTCATGCTGTGAATATATATATGGACAGTCACCCAAAAGATATGTTACTTAACCTGTACCTATTTAGCATTGAGAGATTTTTATATATATATATATATATACATATATATATGTATGTGCTGGTTCGCGTTAGAACAGAGCTAATTCTGTTCAGTGATTTTACTTTTCAGCTCAGTCTCTTCTAAGTAACTGCACTGTCTGAAATTAATGGCATATTTTTGCAGACAGTGTCTGCTTCTAGCAGTGATAATGCTTGATGTTTACAATCACTACCAAGGACTGGTGTGCAGAAAGGCTCTTGCTTATACTTGCTCCTGTGCAGACCAAGGTCATGGCTAAATCCTGTGCTCCACGCCGGGGGTGCAGTAAGTGAGAGGCTGCACCTGCATGGAGGAGCAGACAGGATAGGTGAGCCTACACTGACCAAGAGGGTGTTCCATCCCATATACGTCATATTCGGTATAAAGCTGAGGGATCCCAAGGATCAAGCTCTTTTCTTCAATGGCTGGTGTCCAAGGAGGACTCTGTCCATTCCGCCTTTGATTCCAGTCCGTGCATTCCTGAATCCAGTTCCAGAATCCAGTTCCTGCATCCAGTTTCTATCTGCTGTGGAATCCAGTCTGGGCCTTCCCCAGTGTCTGCCCACAGCATCAGTGGTGACAGTGACATGGTTGCTAACAGGGAGGTTGGGTTCAGTATTGGTTTTGTATATATTTGTATATATTCCATTCTGTTGTTACTATTTTTATTAAAACAGTTTTAGTTTTCTTTTCCAACCCATAAGTCTCTCTCCGTTGTTCCCTTTCTCTTCCCCTTTGGGAAGGGAGAGAGGTTAATAGAGAGCATCTGTCATTTGTCTAGTGGCTGGCCCAGTCCCAACCCATGACAATATGTATTAACAACTCTCTTTCCGGCTCTTCTCTGACAAATTCAAAACGTATGTTCAATTTTTGGAATCAGAAGATCCCCATTCAATTTTACTCTGCCCAGACTGCCTGTCAGAGCATATGGTTGCAATATGCCACCGTAGATTCTGCTGGGATAAAACTTAGGCCAACAGTATACTTGTGGGTGAATGTATATAAAAGACATTTCAAGAAAGAACAGTAGCAAGTAAGTTGCAAGTAATCTCTTGTGGTGTTCTTCTTCCACCGTCTTGTACAACAACATTATGCCAACCCTTGGATCTGTATGTCTGGTGGGTAGCTCTTGTTTATAAATATAGATAATACAGGGTGTAAATACAGATTTAGAATCCTGAAAAATTTATCACAGGTCTTGGTGCAAATTATCTCCTTTGAGGAGAGCCCTCTGTGGAGGTGAATAAAGTAACAAACAGACCTAACTATAACAGCCCACAGTCCTTTGAGGGGACTAAATCTGCCCCTGTGTTCCCAGGATTAGGCTATGAAACACAGCATTGCTTGATCTCTTGAGTGGATGCAGCATAGACTGGATACTGTGTTTCCCTTTACCTAGTAGTATAGTGTAGGCAGTCAGGATGATGGTGTCATCTGCATTATCATTTTCAGCAGCTCTACATATCAGGAGCCTTTCTGAGCGTGTGCAGTGGTAAGTACTGCAGGCTGGTCTTCATACTTAAACACTCTGGCTCCACTTGTTTGAGGTGCTTAAGCATGTGAGCATCTTACTGTCTTCACTAAGACTGCATACTTAGATATTTGCATTTTGTGGAATGAAGGTCTTGTTTCTCAAGGTTATAATTCAACAGTAAGTAGCTTACAAGATTTCTTCTTTTGCTAAATAGCTTCTTTTAAGCTATTTGGGATTACATCAGATTTAAAATTTTCCACTCTAAAATCCTCATTTTTCCTCAGTTAAAACCAAGCTCCATCCAGAACATTGTGTTTAGTAGGTCATATACCAATGTAAATTTTGAATAAAAAGCCCGAGTCTTTTCCCATAAGAAAAATAGTAGCTTTTAAAGATGCTTTTCTTTCACAGGGACAGAACCATGAAAATGAAAAGAAGGAAAATTATTCTGATATTTTTAATGAATAGTCAGCAATTTATTGTATTTTCAGTGCATTTACTTCAATAAATGATTTAAGATATTTAACAAATCATTTAAAATTATGTATGAAACTTTTCTTTTTCCTTTGTAGTGGTAATTTTCCAAGAAGACCATATATAGAAGGAAAATCATGTGGTAATTGTTCAAAAGGGGACACCTGTGAAAATAAACTGTGTAGTAAGTAAAATCAAATGTAAAATGCAATATGTAAAAGGAAATAATACAACCACCTACTTGATAAAGACTGTTGCAAGCTTTGTTTTACTCCTCGATGGCTCTCACTTACTTAGGTCCAATTCACAATCAATTTAGAACTATTCTTAAGGCCATTTATATTAAGGAAACAAATAGATAGATCATGTTTTACAGAATCTGGGCCTCAGTGATCACTATAAAGTCTTTGTTTGATTATAGACAGATACAATTCATTTTTGTAGTTAGATGTATTATTGTTTGTATTGCACTCTGATACTCTGCTGACTTCATTTACCATACCAAAGAAATCAGCATGTAGCTACATACATTTGAAAGTGTCATTTAGCAGCAACTCTTCAGTAGTTTCTTAGGCCTTCAGAAATTACAAACCTGCTTTTCAGTTGTGTTTAGACTAAAATATTTAAATTGCAGTTACTGAGTCTGTTGTGACTGTTTTGCATAGCTACAGCAAAATTACATTTGAGCATCAGTATAGCTGATGCTTATACACTCTGTAAGCAGTTGCAGTAACTGTTGAGTCTGTAATTTGTGCTAGAGTTATGGCAAAAATTATTCACAGAGGCACACTGTCTTTCTCACCTGGTTGTATCTGTGGAAAAAGGGACTGCATACTGATTTAATTCTGTAGCTAGTAAGTGTTTTCCCCATGGCGAATAGGATTAATTCCTTAAACAGGGTAATTCTTTTAACTCTAATCTTGTCAAGAAAATTAATTAGAGTCATGAATTGCTAAGTATGCATCATGTTTTGATGAAGTGAATCCTCAAGAGACAGTAGGTCATCTCTCTGTAGAAAGTTCTGGACCTGACAACTTCTACTTACTGGGAAGTCAGAAGTTTCCTGTGGGAAGTTAGGACAATTTTTTTTTTAAGATTCATTTAATAAACTGTGAGTAAGACTTGTGGTTTCTGTTTATCAGTTAGTTATTATATTTGCTCAGTATATAGGTTAGTATAGCTTTAAAAACATTCAGCAATCCTGTAGGCCTTAATTTTTAGGTAGCAGACACCACTGAAAAACAGATACAAGGAATACCAGGTTATACTTGATCCCAGGATTAGGCCCCGCTTAGGAAACAATCTGTCTCCCATTCTCATCCATAAAAGTTAATTTGATAGTATTTACTAGTTCATGTGTATATTCTGAATATTAAACAGTATTTATACTTTTGAGAAAGACAAAGCAGAGAGGTTTCAAACTGAAAATAAAACAGCTGTATAATATGTCCCTCTCTCCATCCATGTCATTGTTATAAACAGTAATAGCTTTATGGAGAAATTAATATTATGATGCATAGTTTTTAGTTTTAATCAAAACATTTAACCTTTTGTTTTATTTGTAACACTGATTCTCAGTGTTTTTCAAATTCTGCTGACTCTAAATCTAGTGAGTTTGTTTCAGCTAGCTAGTGAAGATTTAAGGAGAGAGAAATTGTGGCTGGCTGATAAAACTGTTTCTTTTTTCGCCTTTTTCCAGGAAATCCAGTGCGTGATAAAATTATTAGTACGTATTACAATTTTACACTGCTACTTATATTCCTCAGTTACTTTAAATGTATGTACCCCCAATATATCTTATATTTATATGCTTATTTATAGATTATTCAAGATGGCACCCCTCTTGGGAGGTCAGCATTATATGCGATGAGACTTGTCTCGCTCTTCTAGTTTTAAGAGCATTGCTGATGTTTCTTGCTTTTGTAGTTGCTTGTCTTACCAAAAACCACTTTACAAACAGCCATATGTCCACGTAACTGGATCTGAAATACTTACTACCTTCTGAAGATGAATTAAGTAAAAAAATCATACCGACATGACTTTAAAGACAACTTTCTTCAACAATAATTTTGTTGCTATTATTTTATACTCCTTAGAGAAAACTAACATACCAAAGAAGTGAAGATATATGTGGGTAAAACCCGTATTGGGGAAATATTAAGCTAACTGGTAAATATTAAAGTACCTGATAAGGTTTGGAGTCTTATTTTTAAACAGCAAATTTCCCAAAAGTGTAACATACTCTATTCCTGGAATTCAAGGAGAAAAGTATGGGTCAATTAAACAACTGTTATGATTCATACTAAGCCAATAAGCCAAGATGCTATAGAAAGATGGTTCTTTAGAAATCTTGATATTTGTGAAGTTAGTACAACTTGGTGTTTGTAAGCTAATGCATTTGTTATTGCTCAGTCAAAATGTGAAGCTTTAGATTTATTATTCATTATTTTGTTCCTAACTCCCTGTAACACTTGTGCTGAATTTTAAGTTTTTTAATTCCTTGTTTTAACATGTACTGTTACTTATAGCTTATTTCCTGGTTTGTAATTGTTCTAAAGTATTATTAATAAAATTTATTTTATCTTGAAACTTGCTCAAGTCCATTTAATCAACACAGATTTTACTCTTCTATATCGAAGACATTAAGTCCTTTATTAATATGTTTTAATTTCACTTTCTCCAAAAGACAGATGAAATTTATACAAGAATCTGAAGACTTTTTTTTCTTAGCAGTATAACAAAATAGATTTTTTCCTGATTGTAGCTTAGTCTTTTCTAGTGAATGCAAATATGACTAGGTAATGTTTCACCATTTATGAATAAATAAAAAGTCCCACCAATTCTGCTATTTTCTTAATGCTCAGAACTCAATTTGAGCTTAAACGAAGCTTCTGTGGGTTCAACTTTAGGAACTAGTTTGTCTTATACTTTCTCTGTGTATGATTGACAATTTAAGTCTAAAACATTCCAATTTTTTCCCTAAATCTATACTGATAATTCCATTGATTATATTAAAAAATAACTTATTATAAGTCTCAGAGAAAATAAGGTAGACTTTTATTGTAGATTAATTTAAAATCAGGCATGTGCTAGCTACTTCTGTAAGTTTTCTGTTCTAAAATTACTAAAATATAGAACAGAATTTTCAAATGCAACCTTTGTTATTTAAAACTTGGATTGCATTCTCAAATCTGGAAGCCTAATATTATATGCCTATATAGGTGGCTCCTACATAGAAGATTGTGCAGCATGAGAGTTCCTGAGCAGCAGCTACTCCCATGCGTTTACCTGGAGGTTGCTGATATTCACCATCTCTGAAGATAAAATCATTATTTAGATGCCATATTAGGGTTGAAAATCTTACTTGAGAACTACATTTCAGATGTTTGTAAGGAAAAAAGTTTCCTTAGTGCCTGAAATACAGAATTTATTTATTTATTTATTTATTTATTTAGTGCACGGTAATAAAGCTCGCTTGTTTTAAAGTGTTAATATTGCATAGGTTTAGGATGTGGCTTTTTTACAAACAACCCCCCCATTTTCCATTTTAGTTATAAAAACATAAGTTTTCCTATTGGCAGCTGTGACGTAGCCCAGAAGAAATTCATATCTAACACAGTAATTCCTATCCCTGTCATTTAGTAACTCCATTACAGTTAGGACTGTAACAATCAGAGTATGCCTTGGAGAGAAGGCAAAGCTGAAAAAGCGCTCTGCAGTCTCCCAGAGCTTTACAAAAACCTCAGTTTCTACTGGCCATATTTATGCCAGGCTGACAGTAGGCCTTTCATCTGAGACGTAGTTTTAGTGAGATAAGCAGTATGGAATTTGCAACACCAAATGATGTGCAGATAGTGAAGCCATCAGATCCTGTTTCAATAAATGAAGTAGTTTTCCATCCATGAAAGTACTTTTTCATTCTTCTTTCCTAAACTTGTGATACTAGTTTTCTGTCCTTAGCACTGATTCTTAAAAAACTGTTTGCCCCATTCCCCAATTTGGTGTCTTTGGGAGGAAATCTATGAATGCCCCAAGATCCTTTTTTTAAAATAGCATGGGTATGGACTTTAATTGCTTGCTGTATCTTCTCTCAGGAGATTCCTGAGTATTACTCTGTAATATTCCAATAGTCTTGTAGCAGTTCTTGAACTTTTACACTTCTATACTGCTGCCATGCCCCAACCACCTCTGCTGTTATCCTGTGTAAAGAAGCTTAGAATGGACAGCAGATAAGCCTTCTCATTTTTCAATGCCTTCAATTTAAAAAGAAGGAAACAAATGTGACAAATGAGTAATTTAAGTTCAAGGAATTTAAATTATGTATGATGGGCAAGGAAGATAACCAGAGATCCTGTCCACCTAGGCATGTACTTGTTCTCTATAATAAGCTTCCTGTATCTATGTTGTTGAGGTCATGCTAATGCTTTGGCTCCATCTCGAGCAGAGCCACAGACCTGGTTGCACAGAACCATGTCCAGATGGCTTCAGAATGTCCCCAAGGATTGAGGCTCCGCAGCCTCCCTGGGCAACCTGTGACGGTGCTTGGTCACCATTGCACCATTTTGTGCCCATTGCTTTTTGTTCTGTCACTGGGCACCACTGAAAAGAGCCTTGCTCTTGCCTTCTGTACACCCTTCCTTCAGGTGTTTGTATGGTTCAAGAGACTGATGTCTTCCACAGCATTATCACTGCTATCCATCTTCCCTTCACATCTTTAGCAGAGCTATCACCAAAGGGAGGAGCTAGCCTTTCACACTGCCCTTATCTTATGGGAATGAAACAGGCTGTCCTTGAGGGGCAAAGTAGGTGTGATGAAGGGCCATCTTGACTGGCAGGAGGTGGGCACCAAAGGGGAAAGAACACCTACCAACCTCGGTGCTTTGGTCAGTATGATATCCCAGTACTTTGTTGGGAGAGCGCAGCAAGCAGTGCGGTGTGACTTTGCTCAGTTAGGCTAAAGGGCATAGTTGCAGTAAGCAGCACTGTAGAAATTCCCCTAACCAAACTACAGCGAAACTACCTGCGGTCCAACCACATACGGATGGCCTCCCCTGTTATTTGAGAGGCTGTTTACAGCCTCAGTATTACAAAATAATTACAACATTTTTTTTTAGCTTTTAGTAAATACAAAATAATTCATGTGGAAATCCAGCACCACCACCACCATCCTTTCATTTAATCTGTTCTCTGCCCTGAGGTGAGTCTGTGTAACAGAAGCAGCAATGCATGTCAGAATATTATTCACAGGTCTGGAAGGCCAAGTGATCTTACAGCTGCCTTATCCTGTGGACAGAACAAGAAACACCAGCAGATCCACCCCTCTTTGTTCAGCTGAACCTGTAAGTCAAGGATGAACAAATTCTTTCCCCAGCGCAAGTAGCAATACTCTGTGGGGAAGCTGATGATTTGAGGACAAAAATAAATGTAATTTTACAGATACCCAGGCATTGTGGATTTCTCTAAGAGTCTGTAATTCACCAGCCTTTAGTCCTTTGTCTGAATTGTATATTAGGGAAAAGCTAAGAATCTGAGGTCTTATGCTTCCAGCCATTTTAAACTGAAGGCAAGAGGTGAGAAGTGAGAAAGGAGTGGGGGTGCAAACATGGGGATTTTTTCAAAATCATTGGGCTGTACAGCTTTCTGTCCATACCCAGATCATTTTCACTAAATTTCACTTGAGATCTGTGCAGGGACGGGCAATGCTTGTATTGTCCAGACAAATATAATGTGACATTCAAGTCCCAAAACTTAATTTTCATCTGGTTTACAGGATCCACTGATTAATACTGGCAAAGGATTATAACTCTCCTTTTTGTGAAGACATACGTTATAGATGGTTGAGGGCAGGCTGGACTTCGGCTTTAATTATAGACAGAGTCACTAGATGGAGCCAGTCATCTCTGCAAGAAAGTATCTGACAACCTGAACTATCCTGGATATGCCAAAATTTCCTGCTTCATAAAGATCTCAGCTCAGATTCCAAGCACAGAATTTCAGCTGCATGCACATAGAACTGCAAGATTACTGCACCGCTAAATTAATGGTGCAGTTTTAGTGTGGTGATAATTTTTGTGCAGATTGCAGTCCGTTGTAATATAATCACAGTTTTACATTAAGTACAGCTGACCAAAGGCTTTAGATTATCATAGATTCCATGGGATCATTAGAAAAGAAAAAGAATGAGAAAACATACTGACTTTCTAGTTTCAAGGTAATATTCCGATGGAGAAAGAATAACTGGCAGTAAACTGAACTCAGTTGGCCCTGGTTTAGAAAAGAGACAAGATGACTTTCAAATGAACAACGCAGTGGACAGGCCTTCTATGTTCAGTTTAGAAGCAGGGGAGAGGACCATTCACCATAATGATCTAAACTGTTGTAATCTGATCTAAGGATCTCTCTGTTACCTGGTGTTCCACACATACACCATGCCATGGCAGCTGGATGGCACCTTGTGGGCTTCAGGAGGTGCACATGGTGGATTGGAGGGTCTTGGTGGCCCAGCAGTAAGAAGCTGCCAGAAGATACTGACCTCTGTTCTCTGGTAGGAGAGAAGATAATGGCACCCACGGGAAGAAACCTCCCTGTCAAGATCCCTGCCACGATCCCAGCCTGACCAGCAGTCCCCAATGCCAGCAACAGGCCATCCTCCTGTACATTTTAAAATGTCCCACCACAACTGAGGGCACTGTCACCTTTGCCAGTGCCCACAGTTTCTGGGATAGAGCATGATGGCAGAAGAGAATGGAAACTCTGTCTGCTAGACAAGGGACCTTGATGCTGTTAGTGGTACACTAGGAGGCAGAGTTTGCCGCAAGAGAAGAGCTCCAAAGAGGAGATATAAGGACTCCCTGAAACAACACCTCAGCCTAGGCCATATTGACCACCATCAGTGGTCCACCCTGGCCTCCAATCGGGAGATTTGGAGACACACCATACATAACGCTGCTGTCTCCTTTGAGAGCACGCGTAGAATCAAGCTCGAGGAGAAAAGACAGCGCAGAAAGAACCGTGCCTCGACTATACCACCCAAGGAGACCCTCCGGTGTGCTCTTTGCAACCGGTCTTGCCTATCCCGCATTGGCCTTTTCAGCCATCAACGCGCTTGGCAAAGCGTGGGCAAAGCCCTTCCCAAATCTTCGTCCGCGAAGCCAAGCCATGATGATGAGGAGGCAGAGTCAACAGGTGGATCTCGTAATGTAGGTGAGGTCATGACCATCACATACATGTTCTGGAGGCAGACGGAGCCATGGACAACCACTGACAGAGGAACAGGTAAAGCGATTAGAGCTAAAAGCCAATGGCTGGGCTGCAAGTGTGACTACTGCCTTGCACTGGGGTTGTGTCAGGGTGGGTGCTTCACCTCCTACTTCCCTTTACTTGCCAAGGGAGATCAGAGTGTGAAATGATTGGTAGCATCTTTTCATCAGGGACATGACAGGACCAAAAAAGTCTTGGACCCAGCTTGCTGTGCCCACAGAGAAAGACAGTGCCCAGTCTCCTCCTACTGACCACTTTGGCTTGGTCTTTTTTAAACAAATAATTTATTAGATGAAAAATTTGTGATCTTACTGGGAGAGTTTCAAAGCACAGGAAACTACTGTAAAAGACAAGGGGAAGAAAAGATAATATTTGTTCAGTTCCCTCTCTCTCCAGGCCTCTTGTGCCTCTGAGGGCTGCATTAAGCCTGTCCAACAAGAATAATTGGAGATGTCTTTTTTGTTTCTTTCCCAAAATATCCAGAACATCAGAAACCCTTCCCCAACATTGTTGCCACAGCTGCCCCTACCTTCATGAAATTGGTCAACTAATCATGGCAGGGCTAAGAGGGTGGTGTGGAGTGCTAGTAATGCATGGACATCCATAAACACATGCACACAGAGAAATATTTAATTATATGCTTCTCATTAACAGCCTAGATGGGTATAGCTGTATTGCGGTGGGAGGGCTACGGCTTCTTCAGCCTATCTGAATAAGGTGTACAGATTGTTACAATATTCTGAAGAAAATCAAGGGTATTATTTGAGAGGGAAAAACCATCATGCAAACAAAGGCAACAACACCAGAATGGTAACTTCCACAAGTGTTCAGCAGGATAAGTCCTGACCTGCAAAACTGAGCAGGGAATCAGACCCATGAACGTTGTTTACAATCCACAATCGGTTTTCTCTGTAAACCTACCTAAATCTGACTTGCAAGACCTTAGCTCTTAAAACACAGGCTGTTCTTACACTCTTGCATACTTTTGTTACGCACCAAACCAGGTCAGAAGGTCTGTTCTGCAGGAAACTGCTGTTCAGGAACTACTTTTTTTCTTGTGGTGAGGTCAGTTTCAATATATGCAGTTTCCTTAATTCTGTTTATTCGTAGAGTAATTCTGATACAGAAGCAAGGTCCTGCAAAATAATCTGGATTGAGCTGGTATGACTAAGCTGCACTGTAGGAAAATCAGCTGAAGAGCAGATTTGTATCCTGTCAAAGCTATGACTTTTATGGTTGATGCAGGTTTTAGGAAAGCTGTTCTGCAGCATCTCTTCACACAAGACCTACAGTCACAGAATGGTTTGGCAGTCAACCAGGATGGAGCTCACTCAAAGAAAAGACAAAATTATACCTGGAGTGCTGCTCCTTGCTAATATGCATGGCAGATGCCTGTTTCGTGGTTTACCCTTTGACAGCCAGCTGTGATCTCAGATAGAGCTGTACTTGATGAAGCAATTTCATTTCCTGTTACTTTGACACTTTCAAGTGCTTCCACACCCAGAGGACAACCTCTGAAGAGCTGCTTGCCACTCTTATCTCCAACTAAGAGATTTTTCTTTTAAAATCTTAAGAAAAACAAATTATGAAAATCACGATTTTCTGTGCTGTGTTGTTCTTACTGGATCTCTTTGTTTGCTGTCATGCTTATCGGCAATATCCCTTGCCTGACATAGAAGATGCAAAGTTCATTGAAGACTGTGTGAGAGGTCACAACGCATTTCGATCCAAAGTGAATCCACCAGCCACCAACATGTTTCGCATGGTAAGGAGGTCTTTGTGATCTGTTTGAAAATTAATATAAATTGCGCTTATGATTTAGCATATCTAATTCTTCATTTGCTTTGTGCTTTTCTTCCCTTTTCTGTCAACGATCTCTGTACTATATATGTTAGTTCTTAATAGGAAATAGAAAAGGCACTAATTTTCACAGTATTGTTCAGTTTTAATAATTTGAAGGAAATTCCTTGTCTAGGGATGGATTGCTACTCTAAGCTTCAGCCAGAGAAAAGGGCTGTATTGCAAAACATAGTGTTCAGTTCTCAGCATTTCATTTACCTCTTTCTAAGAGAGATAGTAATCTGTTTTGTGTTAGTCCAGGTTTCATACAGGGGAGCTGTGTGATATTAAAAAGCTCCTGAATCGGCAATCTGCACAAAAGGATGTGGTGAAAACCTATTATCTCCCCTTGTTTCTTCCAATCTAGAACATGAGCTGAAGAAAGGGATTTGCTGGGACATCCATTTGGATACCTGACCTGCACTTGCTGTAGCAGGGTTTGAAGAGGAGGAATACTAATATCTGGGCTGGACAGCAGAGCTTCCTATAAATATGATGGATATCAGAACAGGCTATGGACCTGTCTCAGCTTGTTCGGTGGAATGCATAAGGGAAAAGGTAGATAGATAACTGGGGGAGGTACCCCAGTCAGTTCATGTCATTACTCTGAGCCCTCCAGCAGTGCTGCATAGCTGGAAAGGAAGTTAGATGCATAACTGTATGGACTGTATGAATCATTTCTATAAAAGGAATTTCATAGTAAAGGGGTAAAATTCAGACTACTCCTGCTTTTAATTTCTTGCCATTTTACAAAAAGAATGTTTAATTTAAATTGCAGACTTAGCTGCTCAGACCAAAGATCCAGCAATCCTGGAATAACAGCAGGACAAATAAACACAAACCTCTTGAATCAAAGGTGTTGCATTGTATGTAAAGGCTCTTGATGGATTTTTCTTGTATGATTTTTTTTCAGTCTTGAGCTCATGCAAGTTTTTCTTATCCTTAGCATTGTGCACAGCCTAAACACAAGTTGTGTGAAGATACCTCCTCTTGTTTGATTTGGACCTGTTGATTTCTAGCTTCGTTTGATAGTTTCTGGTCTTTGTACTGGAAGGAACAAATAATTACTGCTTATTTACTTGCTTCACACAAGATGTCCAGCTGTCTCTGATCAAAGGTGCAGAGTACTAGCTGTTGCTTTATGAAAGCCATCCATACCTAAGGATGATCATCCTCCTCCATGTTCTCTCTGCCCTTTCCAGTTCTGGTCTCCCCTCCCTAAGGTGGGGTGCTGTGCTGCACACAGCACTTAACAGAACTTCTACAGCAGTGTAATTATTTATCTTCTTTTATTTTCCATTATTTCTCAAGGAATTTCTAACGATTTATTTGCTTTTTAGCCTACTGCTACTAAGCTTTAACTCACCAGCCATCTCCGAACCTGTCATTATGAACACAAAGTCGAAGTTGTTTACTTTTTCTCACATCCCTTAACTTACATTTCTCTCTACTGAATTTTACCTGCCATTTTATTGCTTGGTCATTCAGTGGCATAATTTTTTTCTGCAAGTCTCCCAGACTGGTTTCTCAAATTATCGGTCGTGCCATTCAGGATGGGAATGGTTCCTCCTCAGTCCAGCAGAGATGAGCAAGGCCTTTATTTGCTTTGGCCACATGCTGAGTAGGGAGAAAAGCAAAGACGAAGGGGCTGGGGACAGGAGCAGCTGTGACTCCACTTCTCTGTCCTGGCCAGCAAAAGAGAATTCCCATCTGGTCTAGAGATGATTGCAGTGTAAATCCTGGCCAGCCAACAGCTCCTAGGAACAAAGTCCCTCAAGCCCCTTTACAGCTGGGGGTTTCACCCAGTCACCTCCTCTCAGGTGCAGCAGCTTTAAGACTGCAGTCCAGCTCTAACTATATTAACAAGTCAGATACCACAGGACAGTGGATAGGTACTATGTGTCCTGCAATATCTAAGGCAGAAACAAGGAAAAAAAAATTGCTGTGGGAGAAGAAACGTCAGTGAGAGAAAGAAACTGAATGTAGGGATAGGGAGCAGAAAAGGGGGGAAAAGTCCTTTCGAATTTCTGTTTAAAAATGTTTGGATTCAGCTGTCACTGCAGTGCAGGTTACATTATGTTTTCTTCCTTTTCACAGTCCTGGGATGCTGCTTTAGCTAAGACTGCCAAAGCATGGGCAAAGCAGTGCAAGTTTAAGCACAACATCTACCTTAAAATGCGGGGGAAGGTGCACCCCACCTTTACCCCTGTTGGAGAAAACATCTGGACTGGCACAGCCACCATCTTCTCTGTGGATGCAGCTCTCAAGGACTGGTTTTATGAATTCCGCAGCTATGATTTCAACACCAACAGATGTACTGGCCTGTGTGGTCACTACACTCAGGTGAGTCTTGCATGCCCAGTGGTTTATAGTGTAATGGTTTCACAGAAAATCCAAGTACAGCCTTGGAACAGTCTGCTTGGGAACAGGAATTACAGCAGAGGTTTTCAGCCCTCAGTTTGTTACTACATGAGATTAGAAATAAATATTTTGAGCCCCAGGGATGTCTGAATCCTGTTTCCAGTGATGGTGGAAAGGGATTATTCCCTGACAATTTCATGTTTCCAGGGGAGCCAGATAATAAATGCAAAAACATCCATCAATCAGTCATTTGTCTCAGCTGTCCTTTAGGTTGTCAATGTTGCTCCTGTGTCAGCTGTTATGAACTTCCACAAGATCCTTCCAATCTCCTTCTTCCCTTAATGCTGTTGCTTTTTCAGTCTTTGAACAGGTGCATTACATATTTGCCTTTGCCCTTCAGGTCGTTTGGGCAGAGAGTTACAAAGTTGGCTGTGCGGTTCACTTCTGCGATACGGTTGAACATTTTCCAGGACTCGTCAAAGCAGCACATTTTGTTTGCAACTATGGGCCAGCGTAAGTTAATTATGGCTTTGGGTTTTGAGGTTTTTTAAAATAACTGACCTGGTATCAGATGCCAACAACGATGGGAGAAGTTGTAATAAATTTCAGAAGAAACTATGTCCACATGTCACCTATCCAAGGGAAACTTCCCCTAGCCGTTGAGAGCAGAAGCTGCTGGACATAGCTGGAGCTCAGAAAATTCCTTTCTAAAAAAGCAGAAGAGCAGATCATAGCTGAGAGCACTCACCATAACCAAGATGGTGGAATTAAAACTGTTTTGACTTCAGCCTCTGCAGGCAAATTGGGAAAGGTGGAAGCTTTCCATTTGAAAAAGATTACCTTTTTCTGTGGTCCCACCTGAACTTCAAACAAGACATTTTAACTGAAGAAATAAAAGGAAGACAGTCCTCTAGTTTATCTTGTACCTTGCAGTCTCTGGACTTAGATTTTACAGATTTGTTTTTAAAATACATGTGGGTAATGAGGGACTAGAGGCAGATTCTTGTATGCTTACACTGAATAATTCACTATTGCCTGAGGAGTCTCATTAATTTCAAGTGTCAAGAGTCACCATGTAGCGCAGTCAGAGCTTTAATCTGCTCTGAAAGGAATTTCAAACAATTGCAGTGATCAGGTTTTGGATAAAGGGATTTTACCCCCACAATAGTTTTTTTTATAAATAAATTCTTCTACCAATCTGATGAAACCATGTATTTAAATTACTCTCACATGACTGAGCTAGCAAAATACTGTTCTTCTGTTTTGCAGGGGGAATTACCCAAGACAACCATATATAGCAGGACAACCATGCAGTAGATGCAGTAACGAGAAGTGCATAGACAAGCTCTGTGGTAAGAACACAGTAATCAACTAAGAAAAAGGCATAGAAATAAAAGTGGTGTAATTTTCAGTGGAAATACAATGAGTCAATTTGCACTAAGCACACATTGTGGGTCTGTAGCCCACCACACAACAGTACCCTGGCAAGAATAGTATAAGAATGAATTAATTGAAATATTTTGGTGTTGAAGCCTCTCAAAGGTAGAAGCCAGAACTTCTGATGAAGAGAAGTATCAGTTAGACTACTTCCCACCTTTTATCTGATCAGGAAGTCAAATCTAAAACTTGAGCCCCAATAAAAATTCCCCATCTGGTGCTTCCTTTCTAGCAGAAATAGTATATTAAACTTCTGCTTTCTTGGTTGTTTAGTATGTCCTATCACATTTTTCATAAAACTATAGTTCTGAACCAATAACAACACTATACTGAAAAGCACACTTACTTCTGATTTCCACAATTTTCTGAAACGCAGCAGTGAGAGCTTGCTTTTTCACAGCAGTTTGCAGCTGCGGACCTTTATGTCATTACACCTAGTCCCAAAGTGCAAAAATAGTGCTTTAAATAAACAGAAATCAAAGGACATGCAACAATGTCTTACATCAAATACGAATTTTATACAGAGCTTTAATGGGAATGGTCTCTACTAGCCAGGCTCTGCATAGCTTCAGCTGTAGAAATAATTAAGCATTCGGTACTCTCATTTCCTTCTGTGATATCTTGTCTGACTCATCTTGAAGTCTCAGACTGATGCATCACAGGAAATCTAGAAACACCTCAAAGACTAGGTGGAGGGAGAGGAGGAAGAGAGCTTTTAAAAATACTGTGCTAGATCCTGCAACTTGTTTTACCACATTCTCCTACAGGGCAAATCAGCAATTTAATCAAGAACCACCACTGAATGATACTCACATTTATTTCCTTTTCTGATCTCTTTACAGAAAATACAGAACGTGAGAAGCTGATAAGTACGTATTAAATTGTTCTTAATTGCTTTCCTGTAAGTATGGCTAAGTCTGATGGGTCTTAACACCTCGTTCTTCACTGTTTTTTAGATTATGCCAACTGGTATCCGGACTGGGATACACAGCCTCAGCCTCCACGGCCCCGTCCCCCCAAGCCTCCTGTGCCGCCGTACATCCCACCTGCGGAGCATCCATATCCCTCTTGTGACCAATACTGTCTTAGCATTTCAATTTTAAGGCCACTGTTTTTGGTACTGAGCATTGGTGCTGTTCTTTTAGTACAACGAAAGTTTCCACCCACGTTTTTGGATAAGTAATGATCAATTAAGATACTTATAGTGATCCTACCACTGTATTACTCTCAGAGAACTGCACACACTTGGTCATCTCTCCATCATCCGTGTGATGCTTATCCAGCATAGAAAAGGCTGCTTCCTCACTCAAGGCAAGATATAAGTGGCTGTCCATAGAGTTAGTGTAATTTATTGGCAGTAGTTGGAACACAATTCTAGGTCTGTATGAGCCTCTTGGCACTGGATCAGGGGTAGATTGCTAGAGGAATCATGCAGACTATATAGTACCATCTATGCTAACAAGCCTCCTGGAAACCTGGGGCATCATGAAGGCATGCCTGAAGTGGCACACTGTATCCAAAAGCAGCAATAACTCATCTCCTGTAACCTTCACTTATCCCAAACATTTTTTCCCCAGATAATGGCAATTTAACTGTATGTATTACTTTTTATGAAAAGGAGTAAATCTTGTCCTTTACTATATTTAGCCTGTATGTGTCAGTCTCCATTAAAGTTACTCTATTGTCAGTTGTACTATTCTGTTCTTCTCCTCTCAGAGTTAACCTTTGTCCTCCACAGATAGAGGAATACCAGGGAAAGTTAAGAGCAAGCAGAGAGCTTAATTTTAGGATGTGATATGGTGACAAAATCTGAAATGCGGAGTAGATGACAGCCATCCTGAGCTTGCAGGCAGGAGAAGGAGGGGAGCAGAGAGGAAAAGCAGGAGAGGGAAGATGAATTTGGCCCAGGACAGGTTCTGGTTCAGAAATGGAAGTTCTCAGCCTCATTAAAAAGCCCAAACCATTTGATGGATTCAGTTTGATTTTAGAGACATTTAGCCCTTGACCCCTGTTGTTCCTATATACATTTGTTAGTAAGGGGAATGTCTTTCAAGCTAAGAGATACTGGCCAATATTAGCAATGCATAACTGTGCTATCAATATTTAAAGCTGTTTCTCCTCCTTTATCTTAGTCCTAGTGCTTTGAGAACACAGTGTTCTCAAGTTGTTTACAATTTGAGTCATATTGCAGCTCTGAAGGAGCATGGCATCCCACAGAACAAAAATGAGTCCCTAATGTCTGGGCTCTTGTCATATGCTGTGAAATGTCACCATGTAAGAAGATACATATTTAATTTCACAATTGTCAGTTCTTGTCAGCTGCCAGCTTTTATACATAGCAATGGCAAGTAGGCTGGGGATGGGCAAAGGATTGGGAGTGGACACAGCTGGGACAGCTGTCCTGAATTGACCAAAGGGATATTCTATACCATATAACACTGTGTTCAGAAACAAAAAACAACTGAGGTAGAGGAAAAAGAAAGGTGAGGGACTGGCTTCCAGGGTGGTCATGCTCAGAGACTGTCTGGGCATCAGTCTGACATTAGGGGCGGTGAGTTGTTGCCTTTGCTTCACTTGGGGGTTTTGTTTGTTTGTTTCACCCCTCCTCTTTCCACACATGTTGAGCTGTCTTTATCCTGACCCATGAATTTTCTCACTTTTCTTTCTGTTTTCTGCCCCCATCCTGCTGGGGAGGCGGGATTGAATGAATGGCTGTGTAGGTGCTTGGCTGCTGGCAGGGGTCAACCCACCACATTATTCTGCTCTAAAAATTGGTCCGTAGGGAAGCTGTGAACATAGTGTTTCTCATCAATGATTCCCTCAGAGGGCCTTTTCACCTGTAAGCAGTCTCTCCATGAATAGCTAGAGGTATGTGACCCACAGGACCTAATGTGTGCTGGTGGGGCTGCTGTTGCAGGCTCAGAGTGTGACCCTGGAGCACCATCTTGAATGTGGCCTTGCCACCAGCCCCAAAACCTACAGGACTGCATGTGCAGAACTGATAACTGGGACCTACACCCAGGTGTTCAAAGGAAGTAGAATCCTAAAATGAAACCTGGAGTAGGAAGAAACCCAACCTCATTCCCAGAGAGATGTCCAGGTTGGGACTGTGGGAAAGGGCCTGAGTTTCATGGACAGGTGATAGTTAAGGGTGGTGTGAGGAAAAGGGCAGTGATGGTGATGGGTCTGAGCAGGGAGTGTTGGGCATCCGAGGCAACATGCACAGGACATCAACTCCCAACTCCTGGCTATGAAACCCAGTGTGGGCGCTGGGCATTCAGCATGAGACAGCACCAGCCTTCATAACACACAACTCTGCTGGGGGCTGTGGTTGCAGGGAATGAATTCTGAATTGCAAAAGCTAGGAAGGAGAAATTGATAGCAACACATAGCACAAGTGTGTGATCACAGGAGAAACCCATCAATAACTGCAGCATGTTTAAAAAGCAGTTCTCAGCCAAACATACCCCTCCAATAACTCAATGTACAACCAAAGTGACTGTTCATACCATAGTAAAATCATAGTTCAAATAAATTATTTCTCTCAGCATTTTGGCTCAGAACAACAGCTTTAACAGCAATGCTATTTTCATATGACAAGCAGAAAATTTATCCAAAACTTTACTGCAATCCATAGTGATTGCTATGGGCAGGATGGTGGGGGCCAAGAAACAAAACCCAAGTAACCCAAAAAGACAGAAGAAGCTTGCCCACCACAATGAAAGAAAGAAGAAAAAAAGAGAGAGAAAAAGCTGCCACAGCTCTGATGTGAACTTGCTGTTTAATTTCCTTATTCTCATAGCAACGTTCCTGACATATTACTCGTTTCCTGTGACCAATGCCTGCTCTATTACCATGACTAAGATAAGCCCAGCCCACAAGTCTTTCAAGCAAAGCGCTGCTGATGGAGCTAAAGCCACCTCATACAGCTGAAATGCTCTGCTCTTAACCTGGAAGACCAGAGGCTGAGAATCATGACAAGCAGATTTTTTGCGTATATGCTGGCTTTACTGCATTTCTGTCGTTCCTCTGACTCCTATGAACGACCGACACTGCCTGATATTGGAGATCCGAAGTTTATTGAGGAATGCGTGACAACCCATAACAGATTCCGATCTGGAGTGAATCCACCAGCCAGCAACATGCTCTACATGGTAAGGGGATCTTATCAACTTACATGCAAATGTGTAGCATTGTGATGGTGTTTTATGATTCTCAAACATTGCTTCTGCGATCAAATGGAAAAAAGAAAAAAAAGAAAACCCCACCACCTAGTGTCATAACTACTTCTTTTTTAAAGCAGAGAAAAAGGCTCTGATTATCAGATGGCTTTATACAATCGAGTACATGTACAGTTTTGGCTGGCTTAACTTCCTTGTTTGAAACCAGAGATTTCAATCCTCAACCGAACGCTGTCATTTTGTGCTGCCAAAAGCCTTCTTGTTCCAAGGCACCACAGCTCAACAGCCCAGGGTGTAATTTATGTGCAGACCTAAGCACAACCTTTCATACTTGAGTCAGCAAAGGCAGACACTGCTGCCAAATGTCATTGGAGAGCTTTCTGTAAGCTTTCTTTGCAAGGCTCTCACAGACTGAGCCAACAGAGCCACTGTTCCTAGGTGCTGGGGCTGCAGGGGAAGCCAAAAAGCAACAAGTGAAGCAGGACTGGGTGCTGGAGGTGTCAGGTCCTGCACCACTCTGCTCCCCTGCCATATCAGGGGGCAATATCTGCAGCTACTGTGCAAAGGACAGCCTGTCGTGATTCAAAGTATAATCAAAAGTGGCCACCTGTCATTTCACACAGCTCGTGATGCATATCTTCCTCCTGGGTGGCACGTGGAAAACCCAGCAAGGAGGAAGCTGTAAATGCGTGCACAAAGCTGGGCTTATGGTTGAGAAGCCTGTTTGTGAGATGTTCGATTCCCGTAGCTTGGGAGCTGTCTTTTGCAGCATCCATCACTGTTTGTGCTTTGACTGTGTAAGACTTGAGATATGTTTCTTCTTGGGATAATCACAGATCTCTCAGATGGATCATAGTGATTGTCCTATTCCTGGTATATTTCCTTTTGTTCCTCTTTCTTACCATCGTGCATGGTCACCACCAGAAGAGCACATAACCACGTATGTAATTAGCAGCACCACAACCGAAGTTCCAAAAAAAAAAAAAAAAAACCCTCATTTTCCATTTATGGTTGTCAAACACTAAAAAAGAAGTGCCAGTTGCTGGGGGGAGGGTAGTAAGTGAGCAGTGAGCAAGCTCGAGTTGCAAGCCTCACAGGAAACCATTTAGTTTCTCTTCTAGATGTATCTTACTTCAGCTTTCTTCAGCCTGGCAACCTGAGCTTCCAGTGCGTACTGCTCCAGACTCTGTTTTCTAGATTGTTTTACTGGCCCCTCACTAAAAAACCTGTGCTAAGATGTATTAAAAGAGCAGTATTCATCTTTTTAAATTGGGCCTAATTTTTCCTTTTGAAAAATTAAAGAACAGAAATCTGATAAAAATGGCTTAAGAAACAAACACACAAATAAAGACTATTACAAACAAACCAAGAACTAAATAGTGGCTAAGTTTCTTTTAAAACACTGTAAAAACCCTAGTCTTAAGTATGACTTGCAGGAAGAATTTCATGTGGAGAAAGCAGTACAATACATGACAAAATCTATTATGAAAGTAAAAGCATTGGAATGGAAACCAGCATATTTCTTCATTTTCGAATGGCCTATAGCACTTCAACTATTAGGAAAAGAAGATGACCTTTATTTCACAGGGAACTTTTATTTGCTGTAGATGACTGTCCACCTAGATATGTAAAAATAAAGACTATGAACTCAGGACATTTCCATCTTTTGGAAAACTAGTTTTTAAAAGAAAATACAAGACAGAAGCTCCTTTAAATGTGAGTAAGAAAGCCCAACTATCTATATTTGTAATATATTTATTAGAAAAATAGAATGCTGATCTAACATTTTTTTACCTGACGAATGTGACCCCTTTCCCATTCACCCATTCACATTGATTAGGTCTGTTCCAAGGCTCTTCAAAACCAGCAGAAAGAGTCTCAACAGTTTCATCAGGGCTTCATGACAGTCTCCTTTGACTTACTGCTGCCTTGCATTACTTCTCATTTATCATGCGTTCCATTTTCCCTCCCTAAATCTGCAAGTAACTTAACTGAGTTATAAAACTGAAAAGGAGAAATAGTTCATGGGAAGTTTATTTTTTTTAAAGTCCAATCAAAATAGTTCAGCAGCGCTGAACAACTTCATTTATATAATACAAAGCGTAACTAGAACTACAGGTGTACACTGGTGGTACTGCATTTTTCAGGAAGTACAATCCTGTATTTGCTCAATCAAGTTGTGTGCACAAGAAAACCCGGAAAAAAGACACCACTTCCAGTGCAAACAAAAGACATTTATATAACTATTGCTTAAATAACCACTTTCTGTAGGACTGAATAGCAAGTGAATGAGTGATTCCAGAAATACGAACTCAGCGCTAACATATGAAACCACCAAACACAAAGATGCAAACCAAGGAGTTGAGTTTAAACTGTCCCCAAAATTCCAGTGTGCTTATAAACTGACCTGCAAGCAGTGGCCTTAATGCATGAGGCTGCACCGAGACTCCGGTCCGATTGGTATGGTAAGCATAGCCCCAACCTCCAGATTTCCTGTAAATTCACTGTTTAAATTACATTAATGTTCTCTCATGGCCAGCACAGCCTGGAAATGCTCATTGCACCCCCAACACTGTATTCGACTGATGTAAGCTCTTGGTGTCCAACAAACCAGTCAGCCAAGATCATCCACCACCCCAAAAACTTCCTCAACTTTAATAAGTAACTAAGTTCAAATCAGAAATGAACCTACAAGCCTATTTACCATGTAGCTCTGTAAGTCTCAGCAGAAGCACAAAACGAAGGCAAAGTGTACCCGCTACTGTGACACAGCTTCTCCTGAAAGTGGCTCTGAATTACTGCATTGCTAAGCTACCAAACTGATTTTTAGTTGTCTGTATTTTGCAGAGTTGGGATCCAGATTTGGCAAAGACTGCAAAAGGTTGGGCAAAGAAGTGCCTGTTTAAGCATAATACGTACCTCGAAGATCCAGGGCAGGTTCACCCCAAATTCACTTCCGTTGGAGAAAACCTCTGGACTGGGTCACTTTCTCTTTTTACTGTGCAAGGAGCCATCACCTCTTGGTACGATGAGGTCAGCGCCTACACTTACGCCACCAATAACTGCAGAGGAATATGTGGCCACTATACACAGGTAGGCATTGCATTTCTCCATCTAAACTATGAACAAACTTTGCCATTTTGACATAGAAACTCTAGAGTGAACTGTTTTCCAAGTGCTGTAGTCTTATTTTGTGTCTGCATGCACAAGATATTCTCATGTCCCCATTTTAGGGAGGAAAAGAGTCACTGCATTATTGTTTTAAATATGCCAGTTGTATTTTCAGCTGTCAAGCAGCCAGATACAGCCAGGAAGTGGTCAAAACCCAGGCAACAGGCTGCAGTGCATGATAGGGCAAGGTCCCAGCTCTGGCAGGCAGCCTCCACATGCCAAGGACTGGGGAAATACCAAAATGTGAAGAGAAGTCTGCAGCTCTGCAAGCATCACGTGTGCGTTTTTCCCAACCACAATTCCCAAAGAGGGCCAAGGGAGGGAGAGGAGTGCCACTACCATGAAACCCCACAGTCACTAACCACGTCTGTGGGAGAGTGGGACAGCTTCAAACAGTGGCTCTAGGGATTAGATTTTGACTTGAGGCTATTTAACATTTTCTGTGGGGATACATATGTGCATTTAGGACTTGAAGAGATGCGCTGAAGCTGGTGGGGTGTCCGAATGACACGTGCATGTATTTGTGTGCAGAGAAGATATTGGGATGCAGGAGCCGTGAGAGATGACATCGTGTTGCTTTTTGACCTTGCTCATGACACAGCAAGAGTCAGCATCTGGAAACCGCGGTGAAACGCAGCTTACCTGGCACTAAGGTGCACTGCTGTTTACCATGCTGTTTGCAGAGGAGCAGCCCAAGTGGTTGCATGGGAGAGAACGAGTAAATAAGATTTTTCTCACTCAGAGTCAGCAGTGATAGTGACTGCAGCTAGAAGCTGCGAGTTTGCCAGCTTTGGGAGGCATCATTGGGTCTGGACCTTTGGGGAATCCCTCATTCCTCTCCCTCCTTGCTATCTGTGGAAAAGTTTCCTCCATATACAATTACTACAGTTAGCACGACCACATCCCCAGCACGTGCCTCAGCTGCTGGCTGCCTGGGATGGGGAGAGTCCTATGATTCAGTTCTCAGCATCCTCAGGGTTGCAGCTGTCTATGGCCGGCATCAGGAGCAGTCTCTGCTCTGCTGCTGAAAACACCCCCAGGAGCTTGAGGATTGTCCCCTCTTCCCAGAGCTGGCACCAAACAGCCACAAACAGAAAGGGCCAGGCCTCCTCTTTGAGCTGGTGGAGGTGCAAGTGTGTTTCTTCATCTCCTGGGCTGCCAGGATCTCTCCACATCTCTCACATAGTCATTGCTGCTGTTGTATCGCCCTCAGCTACTGCTCCACCCTCATCTCCTCTCTACTTCTGTCATGGGGTTTATTTTTCTAGGACTGCAGCATTTAGCTGCACCGTAATCTTTGAGCTGGATACAGGATGCTGGATCAAACTGAATGGCTTCGGGTAGACAGAGGACCATTAGATGATGTAATGCCCTTGCTTCTAGATTATTTTAGTCATGGCCATGATGCTGAAAGGCAGGACCATTGCCCAGACACACTCCTTCTTCCTGCTCCTCCTCTAACACCAGTGTCTTCCAGCAATTTGCCTATACGTCCCCGCTGGATTTAGTACAAGGTAAATCAGCCCTTGTAGGAGCGGTAGGAAAGCTAATGGATGACCATGAAGCAAAGGAGATGAACTTCACTTTCTCCTTTGTGAGAGGGGGAAATTATCTGTTACTGTCAGTTATTCTTTCTTTTGGAGGTGTTAATAAATAGCTGGTGAACTGGGCAAAACAATCAGGCATTTTTCAGAACAAACTATGATTTGTTTCCATTTGATTCATCACTGCTGCCTTCCCCACGAAGCCTGCCCAAGGAGCTCTCCTCAGCCAATTCATTGTCATGATCAGGAGGGAAGGTCTTCTCTGTAATGTTTCAAATGCTGAAGCAAAGCTTTTGTCACCAGCATACCTGTCTGTCATTGCAGATTGTTTGGGCTACAAGCTACAAGGTTGGCTGTGCTGTCCACTTCTGTCCCAGGGTGACATACTCCTCCATAACCAACGCAGCACACTTCATCTGCAACTATGGGCCAGCGTAAGGTTTTTCACTTCAAATATTTCACAGGGTTAGGGTCCTACCCCTTCCTTCCCGCAATATGCAACTTTATGAGATCAGTCCATTGATTCATGTTTTGAGAGAGGAAATGGTCCCCAAATTAGAGAAAGAGGTACAGCTCTTCCAACCAGCTTTTTTTTTTTTTTTTTTGCCAGCTGAGGGCTATATGTTGTCGCCAGAAATCAGTGGCACTGGGTAGAAACAGTAAGATCTAAGGTGCTGACTTGAAAATTAAGTGCTTCTGAGTGCTAAGATGGCCCCATAGAGCCACCAAGGTGCAAGGGCAAAGTCTGTAAATATTTCCACGTGCCTGCAGAATTAAGCCTCCAGGTCAATGGTTTGGATAAATACTGAAGTGAGCAATGCTTGCAGCTGCCATCTGAGAGGCTGAGGGCTGCTCGTGAGGCTGGGGCTGCTCAAGGCAAAATTTTATCCAGAAGTCCTTCATATGCATAGTCAGTAGGATACCCAGCTAGGATGGATGGTTTTTACCCTTCTCCAGCTAATTAATGCCACCACAGTCTACATACAGCTTTAAAAGCTTTACAGGAATCCCGTGTTGGTCCAAGGCCAGCCCATGAACTCGAGCAAGCTTGGCGTTCCTATTGCCTGTTGGGCCATTGCCTCTGCCAGTTCTCGAGTCAAAAGCCACTGATCACCCAGGTCGGCCTCTCCCTTCCCTTCTTGGCACTTGCTACGCACCCTGCCATGCCAGATGGTGTAGAAACCCCGTGCAGAGGTGAGCAGGCCCCTAGCACTGCCAGAAGATGCTCTCTGTCCCCTGAGCCTCTCAAAGGCATGAGCTGAGCCTTCGTCCTTCTGCCCCTTAGGCAATATCTGTGTCACGCAGAGGACCAGAATCATGCTGGATGGCTTGCCCTGAGTTGGCAGGGACCCCATGGGGAAGAGGAGTGCCGCCCTCACCCTTGACAGCACCCAGCAGAACAAGCCGGGTTGTCTCTGGGGAGGTGAGGCGCTCTAGAGAGGGCTTGAAAGCTGGGCCCTTCCCTGCTGCGTGAGGACGCTGCAAACAGGCTGCTGCACACGGAGGAGCAGGGTAACATCACGTCCAGCTGTTGCTTTTGAGAAGCAGAAACTTAAGTTCTTTATCTAATCCTTAACTATTTTCAACTCTGCCAAGAGCCAAAGCAAGACACGTGTGCAATTTGAATTCCTAAAATGAATACACTCCAAACTATTTTCTTCAGTTTCTTTTCATTTTTCTTTCAAGCAATGAAAGCCTCACCTTGCTGGAAGTGAAGAGGTTTTGCCATGACATTTAGCACTGCTGAGACTGCATGCCTGTAAAATCCCTCTCAGTGCGTTTGAGGCATGCTGTAATTCTCACTTTGGCCATGCTCCAAACAAGGCAAAGCACCGAGCTGCCTTTGGTGCAGTATCAGAGGGGGGCAGGCAATATCGAGCCAAGAGCCTGGGCAGAGGTAGCTAGTGCCACTCATGCCACTGGCAGAGAGAGGGAGCGGGGAGAGACATACACAGTTCCTAAAATACCTACCAACAAATGGATGAAATCACTACATATGAGAGATTCTCCAGCACCAGAGATTCAAGGTTGAATACACCTTGTACATAGTCAGTAACTGAACCTGCTTTTCCTCCCATAGCTAGAGCCAGCTATGAGAGCCCACAGAGTCCACCCGCACAAATCATCCAGCTTTTGAAACTATTTTAATTCCCAGGTTTACAATACTACTGTCTCCATGTTCCTGAACAACAGGGCACCCCATTACACTTCTGAAGTCCTTCTGCTCTACTGCATGTCTTGAGCACAGGGCACTCAGAGACCATCCAAAAACCATCTTCCTATCAACACAAGTGAAGCAAAACCTGGCTTAAAATCTAATTAGGGGTGGGTGTAAATGTTCTCCTCCCAAGGGTAGTTTGAGAGCAGTGTTACTTTCCTCTGCAGTGGAAATTACCCAGGGCGCCCGTACAAGACAGGAGCAGCGTGCAGTGACTGCCACGGCGAGCAGTGTGTCAGACAGCTCTGTCGTAAGTAGAAGACAACCATGCCTCCACCCCACGCACACGTAGAAAGGGAAAGAGCGCACAAAAGATATTGGCATCAGGCAGGCACAATGCTCTCCTGTTTCTAAATATAGTCTGAAAAAGTGCAGTCAGAAGCCAAGTGACCAGTGATGCACAAAGAGAGGGGAGGAGAGCGGAAGAAGCCTGTTT
This sequence comes from Bucorvus abyssinicus, assembly GCA_009769605.1. Classification (NCBI taxonomy): domain Eukaryota; kingdom Metazoa; phylum Chordata; class Aves; order Bucerotiformes; family Bucorvidae; genus Bucorvus; species Bucorvus abyssinicus. The sequence continues at coordinate 40,959,453 of CM020025.1, forward strand.
TCTACTCCAGGGAGTAGGGGGTCTGCTCTTCAGATGCTGGACGTTATGATACGGGAGATAGAGTGTTTGCAATTTAAGGTGTTATTACCCCCACCAGAAGTTGCTGCTTGCAGCAATGGGAAGCACAGAAGGGGATACATATCCCCCCCCGGGGCTTCAGATTATTACCTGGTGCATGAGCTGCAGCTTGAGCCCGTGCAAGTCCAAGTGAGCCTTGTCCCTGCTGTGCCACTGAGGAAGGGGATTGCTGCCAAGGAACTGCCAAAGCTGCTTGCTCCAGTGAATATCAGCCAGGCCATCTGCTTTCCCCTAAGCACCGGGAGAGAGCCAGGCTGACATGTGAGAGCCCTTCACAGGGATGCACGCTCAGCCGGAGCCCCTGGCACCCCACCTGATCCTCCTGCCCTCGGATTTGCAATGGCTGGATGGAGTCAGGAGGGGAGGACACCTCCTGCAATTCCCCCAAGGAGAACAAGGCACTGTGCTGTGCACATCTGCCTGGGGCGAACTGAGAACAGTCACACTTTTCCCCAGTACTTGACCTCAGGTGAACTAACAGAGAGGGAAGATGGTGTCAAAACACCAGCACCGCAAGAATGAGAGGGACTCCCTGATGCATGGGACTGTTTAATGTTAGGCACAGGCTGAGGATCTTCAATGCAAGGCACTGGGCAAAAGACAAAGTGATCTTGTGAAGCATGCCTGGGGGAACGAGTCCTCTCTAACCCAGCCACTGGGGAGAGGAGAAGTCAACATGGTGTGATCAAGTGCTCCTCAGCAAAGTGCCAAGAGTCGCTGCAGGGCTCTCCCAAAGTCAGTTAGTCTTCCTGCAAAGAAACACAGCTCCCATAGCTGTATTTGTGAGCCCATCACAAGGCTCACACTTCATTCCCTTTTGCTTAGTCTCAGATTGTTTCTAACAAGTGTTTATTGTTTGCTTACATTAACTTCTTTTCTCTCTCCAGAAAATGCAGAGCGTGACAAAGTCATTAGTAAGTACCACCAGAATTACTGCTTCCATTTGTTGCCCTTGCTGCAGTTATACTTGAAAACAAGTAACTTGCTTTGTTCATAGGTGATTCCAGGTGGCATCCAGACTGGGACAGACCTGCCTGTGATGAGTACTGCATCACCATTATTGCTTTAAGGCCATTACTCCTTATACTGACAATTCTGGCCACCTGGCTCCTACCAAAGTACTGGTCTGTTATACCCGCCAGTGAGTGACACACATGCAGAAGACCACGAGAGCGCTTAGCTCAGCCCGTCCCTTCCCTACACGTAAGTTACTGGCAACGCAAAGATCGGTAGAGACACTGTTTGCATCCACAGGTGATTTGGAAGTACAGAAATACCATCTTTGCTGCAGGCAGCAGTGAGGATTGCTGAGAAGCAGCTTTCTCATTGCTCAGAACCAGTAACTGTTTTTAAATTACCTGTGTATTTATTCAAAGCGGAGCGATGTGCGCAGGATCTGGTGGGATACAGTGTGCTGCCCAGGCAGCACACTGTGGCACAGTCTGCCCGCCACACCTTCTGAGGAAGGGCTGGAGGGTGTCCAGTTCAGGAACCTGGCCCCAGCCCTGGCTATGCCCCAAGCAGTGGACGCACCTCTCTCGTGTCTGTTGCGCTCTCTCCTTGAACATTCCTCCAGCAAGACGAAGCGCAGCCTGGAGAGGCTTTCCATTTAAATATGTTTTTCAAAAGACTTTTTGGACCCCTGTGAGCTCTGGCATTTGCATCCTGGGGCAGGCAGCGCATTTCCCAGTCTTGCAGTGCACTGGGGCCACTGGTACTTTTCTTTGCTTAGAATTTGGTTTAAGCACACATCATCTGTGCCAAGACATAGTCTCACCTGTGTTTACACATGATCATGTATCACAGCAATCTTTCCTGTTTGATTTTTTTTCTCTTTTCTGAACATACAGTTTTTGACTGCTGTTTCAAACAATAAATCAGTATTTCCTGCTTCCCCTGTATGGCAATCGTGTATTTGCAATGTGAGCTAAAGTTTAACTGCTGGTGCACAACCCTCCCACATTCAACTCCAACCTGCACAATGCTGAAAAACACAATGCGGGGAAGGATGGCATAAACACTGCAAATAAAATCATGCTGTGCCCGTAGTTATGCCGCAGTTCCACAGCTGCTAAGGGATGAGTCTCCTGGAACCTGCACATCTGGAGCTGGCAGAAAGCAGTGGGGACAGCTGCTGAGTTCAGCTGGGCATGTCCTCTACCGACCGCAGTCACTCAGCTTGAGCGGAGGCTGGAAGGAGCAGGAACTCACAGCTGGACTATAGCAATCTGTATCTTTGCGGAGGCAGGTTTAGATGCCTTTGCACCATGCCCCTCTGCAGGGCACAGACACGCTGCTGTAAAGGAAGCCGGTAAGTTCCCCTTGCCACTTCCTTTCTGGGGTACTGCCCCTGCAGTACCTGCCAGTGTTTCTTCATACCCTCTTTCAACACCATTACTGAGGTGGCTCTTCACTGAAAATGTTGGAACTGGGCCTGAAAGTTTCTCACATCACTCTTACAGGTAGTTAACTGCTTGTACAGGAATCATCTCAGCATCACAGTGTTCTCTGAATAAATAACTTTTTAACATGCAAATATGGCTGGACACAAAATTACAAATTTTGCTCTTGATGTATCTTTATATTTAATTTCTTGGCTACCAGAGCCTCTGCAGCCAAGACATCACAGATGCAGACAGGAGATGAGCAGTGAGAGAGCCAAGATCACTTCTGTCTTCCAAACTGGGCAGATTAGGATGTTTAAAAAAAGAAAATCCCCACTGCAAAAGCAAGGCCGTGGGTCTGTTAAAAAGGGCAGCTATTTTCCTCCCCACTTGTCTTTTTGTCACTTTTCTGTGCAGGACCCAAGCCTCAAACTCCACATATTGCAATGCCCCATTTGAAAACGGGATGGAAAGCAGTACACGGGCAGCAGGACTCACTCTGTGTACACTCTCTGGCACAGGGCTCCCACCCCAGCACAGAGCCTGGCTCAGTGTCTGCCCCACTGAAGCCATGTGCAGTTAGATCCTACTACTGCAAAGAGAAATGCAGGAGTGGGAAGAGCAAGCGCTGCTGTGTCCAGGGAGCAAAAATGAGCTCAGCAGTAATTCTCCCCTGCTTAGTTTGATCTATGCTTGGTCTCCAGGAGAGTAAACAGAATGAACACAAAGTCCTTAAAGTTCACAACATTAACAGTGCTGTCATTCAACCATACAGTTCAGCATCTCTAAGGAAATACCACAAAAAAAGCTTCATTAAAAAACCTGTAAATCACTGGGGCTTAGGGGAAAAAAAACCCCAAACTTTTCAACATGGTATCTTTCAAACAAAAAAGCCTGAAAGTCAAGAAGTCAAAGCTAAGCAAGTACTGCGTCTCATTTTAAGGACATCCAAAAATAACTCCAGATGATCAAATTGCTTTGTGTTGTCCACATTTATCTTATGGCACATGCCCATGAATTCCATATGATAAATGCAAAACACTAATATATAAATACAGCCTTCAGGTACTTTTTTTGGAAGTTTGTAAACTCTAAAATAAGTTTAAGGAGATAATTTGCAATAGTTCAAGCTGTTCTGAAAATACAAAAAAACTTGTTCACTCTTCCAAATCCACTTTATTTTCTATTTTTTACTTCTTATACAAGAGTTAGAACTGTATAGCCATATTCTCTCAGAAAACAGATGCAAATAAGCACCAACAGAGAGCCCAAGCAGCCAGTTACCATTCAGATATGGACTCTTAAGCAGACAAATCCTTTGGTTTAAGCTGCCTATAGCAGTATGAGTAAGCTTTCTTGATTTTCCAGCTTAAGTAAATAAATGTCCAACAATCCTTGATACCTGTCAACCATAACTGAAACGGATTAAACACCATGTGAAGCCTTTTCACCCCATAACAACAGAAGGACAAGACTTCCTGAAGTCTGTTAGGAGTTTTACCACAGACAGGGATTTGATGCAAAAGCAACATAGATGTCTCAGCTGTCAGTCTTAAATTAAAAAAAGCACACTTCCATGGAAGTATATATAATCTAAGGCCAGGCTGCCACCAAGCTGAGCTACGTTTTCCTGCACTGCAACTCAGGCAACCAGGCAGTTGGCTAATGCAGCTGGAAAATGCTTTTTTGTAGGGTGCTTTCAGCTAGATCAGGTTCCTGAAATGAAACGCCAGCCTCCAAGATCAGTGTAGGGCCACCAGCCCTATGCTTATTTTAAACAACAGAGGAACACCAGTGGCAGTCCTGTGCAGTGAAAGGGGCCTCCTCTGGTCCAGATTAGAACCAAGGATCCTCCGTCCCTAACACACTCATGCTCCTTCCCTGGCTCCAGTCAGATTCCTCCTTATTGGCTTCTAGCTGTGCAGACTCCTCTGCAGAAACACTCATTTGTGGGATTACACTGTGAGAACAGGCATTTAAACTCAAGTATTGCAGTTCCTCCAGTTGAAATTAGTCCTTTCGCTACATGGGAGGTCTGAACCCCCTGATGGTACTGAACTTCGGTCTCCCCTTTACACCATCAACTGCTGAACACCAGTTGGTGTTTCTAAAAAGCTTTTCCTGATGCTGATATCACTAAACCCATCAGCTCACTACAGTTTCTGAGATGGATGTTTTGTGACTTAGGGCTCAGTGAAGTATCTGGTGAAGCAGTATTTTCCTGACTGATTCCACCAGTAATTAAACTGCCATTAATGAACAATGCAGACCCTAAAGGGTCTTAATGGTTAAGTGCCAAGAAATGATCACACAACTGAAAGGTACATTAAGGCTAATGTTGCCATCTTACCTATTTTGCAACCCACAGGTGCTGGCTATTTCTAAATTCTAATTTACATATGTAAAAAAGGAAATGCTTGTGTTTTGCTTACTAGTTTCAAATAAAGGCTCACTAGCCTTCAACAGAGTGAGCTGCAATGTTCTAGTATAAGCATTTCCCCTGCATGTGCAGGTGGTCAAAATTCCAAAACCTGGCAAAAAATCTCCAACACAAAAAATTAAATTGGTGTGGCTCTGAATCATTACATATGCTTCTTTAATATCAGATGTATGGAACAAGCAATATCTGCTCTTCTGGTGAACTTCATTTCATCAGAATCTGCATTTTCAGGAAACTAAAACCCTCTAAATTTCCTTTAAAAAAAGGGGGAGGGCCTCAAAAAAAAAAGGGGGGTGGGTGGGAATCACAATTACTTGTAAGCAAGAAATAAATTAAGTATATATTTAAAGAAAGGTACCAATACTTCATGCTTTCCCTACTGCATATTCCGTGTGGAAAAACGCTTGCTTTGTACCACGCTCCAACAGCTCCAGGATAATGCTAATAAATGGCAGTTTATTAACAGGATTCAGTTAAGATTATGGTTTGTCTAATTCTCACATGAAGCTGTGAGCTTGTCTTCCAGAAAACATGTAGGTTGTGCAGCAGATGACTAATTAAAGGATTTAAGAACAACGTATTAAAATAGTTTATTAACACCAAGAAAACCACAAAAATTAATCAGCTTTTAGAGAAACAAAAGCATAATATTGTAATAAATCCTGCCCGTTTTACAGAAGTTATCACTGTAACTGAGGCTGCGTATAGTCTGGTAGTCTTTCACGGAAGAATTACCTTAAACTCCCATGAAGTCCTCTGACCCTCATGTTTAACACCCTGCATCAAACTCCTAAATGTTTCTGTTACGAAACCTTCCCTTTAGGCAGATGGATATTATCCAAATACACTCTCTCACTTTCTCAGACAACACAGCAGTGCAGATTTTCTTCACCTGCCTTGGCAATTCTGCACAGCTGCTTTAGGTCCACTAATAAAACTTTACTTCTGAAAAAGAGAATTATCTTTCTATCTAGTCTTGTCTTGTCCAGATTCTAACGACAGCAGGAAATCTCAAATCTTCCAAGTGTGAAAATGTTCATGAGCGTAGGAGAAAAGTGAGCCTCTTGGGTGGTGAATTACTTCTTTTTCTTTTTTTTCTTTTCATCTGCTGCCATTTTTAACTTGACTTCTTCCACAGGAAGCGCTCCTAATTTCTTCTTCTTTGCATTCTTTACCTTCTCCTTGATCGCTTCGACATCAATTTTTTTCTCAGTGGAGGCTGCATAGTAACAAAGATAACAGACATGAATTTTACTTTTTCTAAATTATAACAGATTACAAGATGACTTCATATATAAAGGCAGTAAACTGCATTGTGGCATTGCTTAGGACTCATTTTATGTTCACTAATGATTTTATAAGCGATTCTAACAATCATTTTTGTTTAAACTAGTATTATCCACAAACCTGTTCCAATTCAAAGGAGAACAGTCATAAAAAATCCTGTACAACTGCATGTGAACACAGATGCCACACTCTGCACACATATGAACTATCATAACCCACTCCTCAGACCACAGAGGTACTTCTCCAAAATTAATACATACACACTCTCTTAGACACAGGACAATTGGCTTGGCTGGTCTCACATAAGAAGAGAAGAAATTAATTATTGAGTTCTTATACTCAAAATAAACTTCCACAGTATTTTTTCTTTCTGCAAGTAACTAAGGTGGTAAGATTCCAAACATGCCTGTCCCACGCCTATACTCTCTCCCTGGCCGTTCATTAATGGTCACTGTTGGAAACAGGATGGAAAAGGGTGGGCTGGTAGAATACAATACAGATCTTTGCCCCCTGCATGAAGACCTTTGTAAGAGGCTTCTACAGGGAGTGCCAGAGTACTTAAGTTAAACACTTAATGCTGAGCAACATGAATAACCTACTCTTACGTTCATCTAGGTGATGGTATTTTGTCTTTTGGGCATGAATCACAAGTTTGGATCTACCTCTTCTATCTCACAGTTAATTCCTACCTCTAACAGTGGTTACCTATCTTCTTTGAATCTTTGGATCTCAGCTCTTCTCTACTCTACAAACTACTGATGTCATTTCAGGTCAAAACACATAGCAGCTAGAAAAGCACAGTATTTGAGATACAGTACAGTCAATAGCACAATCATTGAAAGTTTACTGCCATCATAACTAAGTACTGTATCAACATTAGATAGCTGTAGAACACATGCTTTTCGAGAAATGTGAACTTTTCAGTTCCTAAGAAATTGTGTAATATATAGTGTCATAATATGTAGGTAGTGTAGCTAATACAAAACATACATAGTATAACTATTACAATGAATGAATATGTAGTACGAACGCTTGTTTCTCTCATGCGTAAAAACCAAATTATCTGAGTACACAAGTTCTTCCTCTGCATATCGTGTGGCTTTACTTTAGCTTTTAGAAAAGCTGTTTACCCTGTCTTATACCAATACTTACTTGTGTCTTAAGTTTCATGTAAGTATTGCTTTTGGGTTTCTCTTTCTTAACAGAAAAGCCATTTGAATGCAAAAGTTATGGCAGCTTCACTATAAGACTGACAGCCAAAAATCATATAGCCAGAACAACCAATTGAGTGTTCGTCTCAGTAACTCCATCAGAAAAACGTCATTTTATCGGTATAGAATTATGGGCTGCATGATCTTTCTGCTGTGCCTGGCAACTCCAGGCATGGATCTAACCACTAGGATTTTTCTGCATGACCTTTCTTATTTCCTGCAGCTGTATCTCTGCAAAATCACCCAGCCTAGGAATCAACAGCAAAAGGTTTTAAACAGAAAAAAAAAAGGTTACCCTTCTTTGTTTTTACAGCTGGCTTTTCCTTTGGTGGGATAAAAGCTTTATTTCTTTCTTCTTGTCTTTTCTTGATTGCATCTGCTTGCTTTGCCTAAAGTTAACAATAAAAAGGTCAAATATCAGTAAAACGGTGCAAAAAAGACAAAATAGAAAAAATAACTGTCAGTCACCAGTCAAATGCTTTTTAACTGAGCAGTGGGTTAGAACTTTACCTTTATCTCTTCCACTCGCTTTCGTTTCTTCTGTCTTTCTTTCAAGAAGTATTCACCACTTGCCAATTCTTTATCAACCTGCATAAGACAAGTACCAATAAGCTTTAGATAATTATGCATATTAAGCCAGAAATACAGTATTGTGAAAACAGAACTTGACAGAAAAGGCCTCCCACCCTCTTATTAGTGAGTACATGATACTACATTGCTGCACAACCAAATAAAGTTCCAGCTGACCTGGCTTTCTGGCTGTGGAGGTGGGAATGGCGTGTACTCCTTCTTAGTGGTTTTCTTCTTTGGCTCCTTGCGTTTTTTCAAGTTCTTCCGCTTGAACTTAGGCAAAAATCTTTCCCAACTTTGTGTCCTCAGTTCAGGATCTTTTGCTAATTCCCTTTTGATCATCAAAGTCTTCAGTAGTTTCAGAATGTCACAAATAAGTTATTAAAAAAACAGTATTACAGTAGTAGCCAAGAGCTCCAAACTACGAGTTTTACTAAACTTACAGTAAATATGCTACACCCAAACCTTCCATCTCTCACTTCAGTAAGAGTAGAGGGGTTTCATTATGAACAGCAGGACCAGAAAGTTATGTACCTCTCAAAATGGGAACAGAAGGCACTGGAGAAGGTGCCTCAGTTTAAATAAGAAGTATCAAGAAAACAATTGAAAGAAGGAAAGTTTATATACGTTTTTCCTCCGATGTTTTCTCAGATACTGTTAATGATATTATAGCAATATATCCTGGTAAAATGGAAGACATCAAAGTCAGGGTTGTTTTTTGTTTTTAAAGAAGGACACTGCAGAAATTCTAAGAAACAGATTACCATACAGAAACACGCGCATTATTAACACACAGCTCCCTGAGAAAAAAATAACACTTTCTTGTAAACAAAGATGCACGGTGGACCACGCTAACCTTAATGTTATATATGGGATGTATATTCTTCATTGTGTCCAGAACAACTTTTCTAACCTGTATTTCAGAAAAAAGACAAAGAACAGAAAGCTCAGCATGTATTTAATATTCTAATCAATTAAAATACCAGGTATACCATCTTGCTTCCTCTCCCCACTCCTGCCCCCCAAAGTAGGTAGATTTTAAAAAGCTAACGCACATGGTTAACTGGAAGGGAGAGCACTTCAGAAGTATCAATAACATTGTTATATTTCCAAAAAACTCCAGCATGCCCCACAAACATTACTTTCATGTTACTATGAATTTTATGGTGTCCTGGAAAACTTGCTTTTGACAATCATTCTTCTCCCAATATACTTATTATAAACATATTAGATGTTCCTTAAGTTTATATATCATTATCTCTGCAGTATTTTCATTCTTGCACCTTTTATGCAAAACAACAAAAATTCCTGAAAAAAAAATTCAAAACAGTATTTCACAAACACTTTTTTATTTCCAGTTCAGACAGATCTCAGAGTCTAAACAAAATTCAGCAGCTAAAATGCTAAGACCTCAGACATTCATGTAAATTTAGCTTACTAACTGACTAAAGTCAGTGAGATACTCCTGAGGTTGACAGATTTTGCCACCAGTCTGCCCTTGAGCTGGGCACAAAGTCTGTGACAGAAACAGCTCATCTGCCCCTCCCTTACCTCTTTTAGGCCACTAAAGGGTCCAAGAGCTGAAACAGTGTTGCCTTGCACCATAATATAACAGTTTGTTAACAGTTCCAGGGCCTACACCAAAAAAAAAAAAAAAAAAAAAAAAAGAAATTGAAGAAGTGTAAACTGAAAAACTGACACAAATTTGTGTCTAAGAATTGTCTGGTTACTACATCTATGGGAAATACCTTCAGTGTAGATCCTTTTGGCCCAAGAAGTCGTCCTCTTCTTTTTATAAAAGTGTCTCTCTTCCTCACCAGAGAGCCTATTTTAATGATGTCACATGCAATATCGTCCTGAAGAATACGAACTGCCTAAAGAGACAAGAAGCAGGCAATATCATCTGAAAGCAAATGCATTATTCAGAAGAGTCAAGAGAATACTTCAGTTTATTCTTCTCACTTTGCTTTCAGACGTGTTTGTTTAAAATACACATTATTCTTCACTTGACTCAGTTGAAAATCCCACATTTTGAAACATACAATTTTATAAGTATTATGATAGAATATGATAGAAAATTCCAGGATTTTATACAGACCTGTTCAAATGGAACGCTTCTTGCCAGAAGTTTTATTAAATCTCTAGCCCTGATGATTGCATAGGGATCAAACGTCTTCTTAGTGGTAGTGACAGTCATGCTTCCTTCAATTAGATCCAGCGTTGCGTTCACATACTGCAGTATTTGAAAAGAAATAGTTAATTAGTCTCTGAATAAAAACCTCAGAATTCATCTCGGGCAGTAAGAAGTTAACAAACAGAATACTACATGCTGAATGCAGATCCATTTTCTAAAATTCCTTAAGTGACTTTCAGATTAAGGAAATTCACACACACACATACAGACACACAAAGACTGAATATATGCATGCCACAAGGCCCAAAACGCCACCTCCCCCATCTCCCTGAATTCAGGCACAAGGTTGTCACCGTCTGGAGGATGACACTTGCTGCTGCAGAGCTTTGCCGACGGCATCTGCGAAGAACTGCAAGTCTGGCTACGCTGACCTTCACCGATTTTGATTACAGTAAAAAAAGACACTACCATTTCTAAATGCAAGCACAGTAGAAATAAGCCCAAATACAGTATCAAAAAAGCAAGTTGCACGATTTTTAAAAGCTTAAGACTTGTATTTCTCACAAGATAAAACATAGTAACACAATCAGTAAGTATTCATACATGTTCACTCAAAGCTTTCTGGACAAGTGGCCAGCACTCTTTCAAGTATGCTTCTCTATACTTCGGAAATAACGTTGCAAAACTGCTTTCTTCCAGCAGCCCTTTGGGATTATCCTCTCTGGTAAAGGCTGGCTCTTTCCATCCATCTGGCACAGTGAGAAGTTCAGATTCATCAACTGTTGTAGGTATAAAAAAAAAGTTGTTTTTCCTTCCCTTTCACAAATGGCTGTTACATCTCCTCGTTTAACTACAAAAGATACAACAATTTAAAGCAGGGACACAAAGTTTGATTTAATACTCTGTTGAATGTGTTTTGCATTTCTTCTGACCTTAAAGAAGTTACTGCTTTAATATATTTATTAAACGAAAAAATCCACAGCGAGGATAAGCGTTGTGGATAGAACAAGCACAAGGCACAGGCTGAGGCGAGCAACCACAGCACTGCGAGGACGGGCACCCCACAACGAGGCATCACCGCTGTGCTACCCTGGCACCCAATAGCCGCCTCTATCCGACCCAGTGCCGCAGGCCCAGAAGCTGCTTCTCCGCTTAACAGAAATCGCGGCCAAGCTTCTTAGACCCCGGACGCTTTAGGAAACCGGAGGGAGACAGGGCAGCAGGCCCGCGGCCACGGGGGAAACCCTCCACCCAAGAGCTTCCCGGCGAGGCGGCTGCCAGCCCCGCACGGACCCTCACCCCACCCCCACCTGTCGCCGCTTTCTTTTTGTTTTTGTTTTTCTGTTTTTCTTTTTGCTTCGGCCCGGCCTCGGCCGCCTCGGGAGGATCCGCCATGCCAGCCCGCGCGCCGCCACCCCTCACCCGGCGCCGGAAGCGCCGCTCGCCGGAAGGGGCGCGGCGGGCCTGGGGCGTGGTGCACGTCGGGAGTGGTAGTTCTGGGGGCGGAGGGGTTTGAGAGGGGCCGTGACGACGGGGTGGCTGAGGCGTGTCTATTCGGAGCAATACGTGTTCTTTCCTGAGAGCAAAGAATTGAAAATGAAGCCGGTGCGAACTGGCAGAGGTGATGCTGGCCGCTGCTGGGTGGGTCACGGTGAATGCGCTCAGGCGTCGGGTAGTGCAGGCGGCATGTCAGACTGACGCGTCTCCTCGCTGCTTGAGAACGCAGAAAATGCCCACAACTCTTCATCAGGGTTACTTTATCTCGAGCGGTGTCGGCACCTGGGCGACAGTGCCTCCCGCGAACACAGCACGGTCTGTCTGAAGCCGATGGGGTCTGGTGGCTGGTCATACTGCGGGAGGCCTCATGCAGGGCCCCAGGGCGGCTCTGCAGCCCCTTACGGACTCTGCCAAATACGGGTTCCAACTAGTTTAATGCGGCGGCTGAGGTAAGAGGCATTTACCAAGGGCTTTCTTTCCTTCCTCCTCTTTCACGTGAAACATCTTCTCCGACCAAGTTCTTCAGCTTTGAATTTCCTATTGCTGTTATGCAAGGTAAAGGAAAAAAGAAGCAGCAGCATCAAAATGGACACTGAACTACACTGATAAATAGTTGAAGAATGTCAGTGCTCCTAACTAAAGAAATTGTGTTCCTGATGAGACCTAATTATTAAGTTGAATAAGGTAATTTAAGGTTCTCTGGGGAATGCTCTGCATCCTCTACCTTCCCCCTTCCTGTACCTGTAACTAAGCATTTTCTTCAGTAAAAAAAGCAAGAATGTGTCTCCTTCACTCTCTTTATGGCTCCCATGAAAAGCCAATGGAGTGAAGAACTGGAGGAGCCCTTTAAGAGCAAGAACACCTGCATCTGTGAGGCTGGATAGCATTGTCATTGGCAGGTGTTCATCAGACCTGTTAATAAAAGCCTGCACTCTAGGGTGCTTAATTACCATAAGGGTGAGAAAGTTATTCCTACAGTATGATCTACACATAAATAAAATATTAATTAAAAATCAGTTCTGACCCTCCCAAACATTTCTTTGAACCTGACTGCTGTCCTTCCTAGCCTGCCCCATCTCCCAGCCCTGCACCAGCCCTGTATCCCATAATGAAAGGACACCACGATCCCTCCCACGAGTGAGGTTCCCGTCGAGTTGATGCATGTTTTTAGCCATTTATTTTAGTTTCTGTTTGTCCATATCCTTCAAACAGGGAGGCTGCAGTGGGAGCGCTTGTGAGCCTGCAAGGACAGCGTGTCCCTTCGCAGGGCTGTGAGGGGCTTGTCGCGGCGCACCGTTTCCAGTCCGAAATGGCACATCGAGCCACACCTTCTGCTCTGAGGACAAAAGGGGAAAAAAGCCGGAAGGGTAATCCGCCAGGCCCTGCAGCAGGGGTGTGCTGGTGGGTCCCTCCGGCCGTTTGGGGTGGTTGGTTATCCATCCTCGATCCCGCTAGATGGCAGTGGCCGCTGCGCTGAGGGAGCTGCTGTCCGCCCTGGGGTTTCTGCTGGAGGAGCGAGATGGGGATTGATGAAGCGGTGGGGAGCGTAGTCCCCTCTGCCCGCGCAGGCCTGCCTCGCGTGGAGAGGCTGGGATCCTGCTCCTGCCTCTCCTGGCACCGGTTTTTGGATGCCGTATGCGATGGACAGAAAGGTGCAGTGCTGGGCAAGCACGGGGATGCAAGTTTGCTTCCCTCAGCTCTTGGACACAGCAGTCTTCCGGGGCTGCTTGCTGGGCAGGTATCCCTCAGCGCTGCACAGCCTGTGAGCACAGGACAGGAGTCCTGCCCGGGTGTAGACACCCGGTCGATGTGAAGGCAGGGCTGGGGGCCCTGGGGAGGCGTTTCTCCTCGTGGAGGTAGTGCATGAAGTTCGTGATGCATGACTTGCCTGAAAACTGGCTGGTGTTGTGGAAGAACAGCAAAGCAGATTTGGGAAGACTTTGAGGGAGGCTAATTAGTTCAGCACTTGTTTATAGCCTGACTCCTCCTGTAAGTAAGACGCAACCCGACTAAAAACTCCCAGGAGTGGGCTGTGGAAGTGGAGTGCTGGCAACTCTTTGAAATGGGCATCAGGTTCCTGACCAGGATGAGAGGGGAGAGGTAGACAGGCTGCAGGGCATGGCAGAGGGAAGACGAATTAGAGGTTTCAGTGAGAGAGAAGAGGGAGCCCAAGGGAGAGCTGTGATGGGTAGACAGCCTGGCCAAGGCAGTGGGTGAGGCAGAGAGTCTTTGCAGCAGTGCGCTCTCTGGCTATGAGCAGTTTTGAAGGTCAGAGGAAAAGTCTCTGGTGAGATACACCTTCTTTTTCTCCAACCTAAAGACCTCTCAGGTCTACTCTGGGTATACATCTCATGACTCTTCAGGGCCAGTGACAGACCACTCGTGTGCCTGCTCTCCTCCTGCTGCTGCATGGGGGTCACCAAGCCCTCCAAGCCTCTATGTTGGAGAAAGAGGTGCCCAGTGTAAGAAAGGAAGGGTCTGGCAATTTGTGGTGCTCAAGTTCTCTAATTCAAAGGATGGATAGTCCTCTCCTGTGCAGCGCCACACTGAAGTGTACCTTTGCCCAATTGAGACAGATCCACTAAAAATCATAGAAAACAGAGGCAGTCACGATAGCAGACATGGAAGCTGTGGTTCAGGAAGGTCCCTCACATGCCTTCCTGTCTGATTCTTTGAAGGAGGCAGTAATTTCTCATCTTTCCTCTTACCTCAGGATTTGTGGTCTGGTCAGATACAAGGAAGCACTTTCCTAATTCCTGTCAGGGACAGGATGCTCCCACAGACCTGCTCCGCTCCTCTGGGCAGCCTTCTCAGCCTCCATACAACAGAATGTTTGTATCATTTTTATTAGTCAGTGCTCAAATGCAATAACCAGCCACTGCTTGTCTGATGGGATTAAGGGAGTGAGGACAGCTGGCTGAGGGGATGAGGGGCTGAAGGCTGGTGCCCAGGTGACTCTGCTTGGGCTGTGCCATGATGGGGGATGCTGTGGTCACACAGGAACGGGGTCGTCCACATGCTGGCTTGACAGCTGAGCTCCCTCGCAGAAGGGACAGTGCAAGTGCCAGTGTGGTGGTGGGGCACAGCTACTGCATGGCCAGTGCTGCTGCAATTCCCTGTCTTCGACCTGGGGTCTGCGTGCCCTCCCAGCTCTGCCAGCACCAAGGGACAATGTGTTTTCTGAAAGCAGCTTTCACTGGCAGCATGTGCCATCTTCATTGTTATAACAGCTCAGTATGGGATGGAGAGACCCAGGTGCAAAGGGGTCCTTTGAAGACCTTTGTCTGAATAATACATATCCCAGCCTAGCAAGATCCCTACGCCTGCTGAACACATTGCTGGGCTTTAGGGGGACCTGGGCCAGCTCTGCGTGTGTGTATATGTGCAAGTGGTTTTTTCCTGTTAAAAAACAAAGCAAAGGAATGAAACAGCACAGACACTTCTACATGCGTTTCAGGCTATATGGTATAAAGGGCAGAGCACTGCTGTTAGAATGAAGGTGCCTCTTTATTATGCAGCAAAGTAATTATTTCCCAGTCAGTAGATAGGACTCCAGCCGCTTGGCACTTTCTTGCATGCCATTTTCCAATCCAAAAGAGCAACTTGGGATTTTGTGATAATTCAAGCAATGAGATGAGCTCATGCACATGGCATTCATTCACTAGAAACACCACACAGATCCCATTCAGCCTCAGCACTCGTAAATCCATGTGACACTTTTATCTATTTATAAACTTTTAACAGTAGGTTATGATTGTTATGCAAGCCATTTTCCAGAGATTAATAAGCAGCTTGTGTTGATGGCAGCGAGAAGGGCCATTAACTGCTCTGGGACAGTCATTAATCCATAGTAAATGCTTAGCATCTGGATCACTTCTATGTAATTAAATAATCAATACTGCCTTTTGATTTAAATAACTGGAGAATTGTGTTTCAAATTTATCTTGGCTTAGGGTGTTCTTAATTCTTTTAGTTTACAACAGGACAGGGAACAGGCACATGGCAAGTGAGAGCTTCTCCTGGTGTGACTGGCTTTTAAGTTATCAGCTACTTCATACAAAACCTCTCACGTGATCGAAATAGAGTTGGAGCTGACCACCAAAACCTATTGATTGGACTGGATGGAGAAAAAGTAATCACAAGTGTATTGTCCTTTTTCTGTCTGTTAAGATAGAGTTCTTTCAGTATTGGAACAAAATAGTGTCTTTGAGTGACCTGACACTGGGAGGTAGCCTGGCAGAATTAAAATAATCCAACAGAAGCTCCCCACCCTGCTCAGCCACCTCCAGAAAAGTCCCTTTTGATTCATTCACCATCTGGCTAACATGACCTCTGTGCCCTCAGGCAGATGGGGTTGTGATCTTCATTTCTCTTTCCCCTCTCCCCCTCCCTCTTTCTTTCTGTCTCCGGGCAGTGGTGTAAGTCACTTCTCTGGTTTAGTTTTGTTCTTGTCTTTGCTGTCAAATCCAGTGATCTGCAGAGGTGCTGATAAATGAAGGTAATGGTGCCTATCACAAACCTGATCAGGCAAGAACCACAACACAGTGGTGCTGCTGCCTTCTCAGTGGAGAGCTGGGGAAATGCCCAAGCAGGCAGTTTGTCATAGGTGAGAAGAGGTAAGTGGGGGTTGAAAACATGAATTTCAGAAAAAAGAAAGTCACTTACTCTATTGTCACAGGATCGTGCACTAATGCCCATCCTTTTGGGCTATCTTTTCACCGAATAAGAAATCTGCATCTTACCACAAGGACATGATGGATGAATAACACTCACCTTCGCTCTTAGTGGGGTTAAAACATAGAAAAAAACCAAACACTCACACAGTCAGATATCTATTGGTATTTTGAGGCTGGGAAGACAGGAGGAAGACTTTTTCAAGAAATAGAGAGGAAAATCACTGACCCAAAAGCAAAATTTTCAGATGTAGCTACCATGAAGACACTTGTGAAGTTAGGCATGAAAAAATAAAGGAGAGGGAACAGTGGCCATCATAAATTCACCTCAGCTAAGGGGTGGCTGAGTTTGTGAGAGCTTCCTTTTGAAAGAGAGCAGAGAGGAGAGCATGTGCTGAACCCTAAGAGGAACAAGGAACTGGAAAACGAGAGGACTGCAAACCCTAAACGCATCTGAAAGGGCTATCTGGAAGAGCAAAGCAAAGTTAATTTGTGTCAGAAGGAAGAACCCAGGATAAGAAGAAAGAACAAATCAGTAAAAAAGGTGATAGCTTTGACTGGGGAAAGACTTGCTTGCAAAAAATTGCTGTCAATTTGGGGACAAGAAAGTTCAAGAGCCAAACTGGGAAAGGAATTTAGTATCATTATGAAAACAAAGCAGCAGGTTTAGATCAAAAGGTCTTTGGAGCAGGAGATGTGCCTACTCATGTATCCATACAGTGAGTGACAGAATGAGGCTTTTGTCTTGACTTGAGGCTGTGGGAGCTGTCAGAAAACAAACTCCACACCACGGCAAGCTGCGCCAGTTCCTCCAATATATGCACAGGAGAATAAAGAAAGGGAGGGTGAAGGTGAGTGCTGGTCAGGGGTAGGTGTATCGGAAGCCGGAGAGGAGGAAGGCAGGAGGATGAGGAAGGCAGTGGGAGGAAATGCCTTAATCAGAATATGGTTCCAAAGCCTCAGAAGGGAAGAAAGTCAAGCGGGGATTAGAAAGCGATCACTCCCATCTGCTTTAGAAAGTCTCCCACATAGTGCGGAGATCAATCGCATGTTCCCAAAGGCCCAGCAGGGACAGCTAACAGAGATTGCTCCAGCTGTCTCCGTATGCATCCTATTTAGGTAATGCCAAACATGGGCTGTGCCTGCCAGGTCAGAGCTAATCTAATGGCTCTCGGGTCCCCAGAGGAGGAGGTGTCCCTCGTCACCTGTGTATAGCCGTGGCAGGAGAGCATTGTGTGGGAACCGGGTGCCTGGAGGCTCAGGTCTGCAGCAACACTGCAGGGTCCCCTCTACCAGTACATCTCCCAGCCCCTCTGCAGTGGATGCCTGGGGAGCCATGGGGAAAGGAGCTGCTCGTCTCCAAATTAGGGCAGAAGTGCCCCCAAGCCTTCGTCCTTCAAGATACAGCCCTGTGCCAGGGCCTTGCCAGAGCAGCAGAAGGGAATATGCTGTGCTGCTCCCTGTAAACTTGCGCAGAGCAGACCTTTTCTCAAAGGCATACAGCACCATGGGCTGTGGATTGAAACTGGAATTTACAAAAAAAGTTTGTTAAAATCATTTTTAAAGTCATACCTGAGCATCCAGAGTTTGAGCAAGGCTTTTCTTTAGAAATTTGCGACAATGCTCGTGTGTGTTATTCTGAAACACCCAGATAGAACACTCCCTCGGTCTATTTTTCTCTTGTACTAGAATCTGGACATTATTATGTAGATTTCCACTATAGCAGTATTACTGCAGAATAAATAGCTCTGCTATGCACGAAGGGGAATCCTGTAACATCTTCAGAAACTCTCATAAGCATCATTGCTATTATACCAATTGAAGGGACAGAAAACAATTTTTAATTAAAAATATTTATAGCAGGCATAATACCAACTGCCAGTTTTGCTATCCAGTGAATGCATTTTGCAGCTGGTACTAATTCTCTCTTATTTCCATGAGGTTAGCCAATATCAGCTGTTCATTAAGCAGAGGACATTTCAGGAGTATCCATATTATATGCTGTAACTAACGGAGAAGTTCTTCCTTTGACAGATTTTAGGAAATCAAGATTGCTTTGCTATGTTATTCTGGGACTTCATAATAGAGAGGTCATTTCCCAGCGATCTGAGTGGGCTGCATCATCAGTTTTATTCAAATCAATCCTACAAACTGCTTTCCAGCAGATAAGAACATTTTAATTAGCGATATATCTTTTGTCTTCTATCTGCAGTGGAGTAGGGGGTGGGAGATTGATTTCAGCACGCCCTTTATTTTACTGGGAGAGCAGCATAATCAGAAGGTGTCAGCAGAACCACAGGCAGATTAATTTCGAGATACAAAGCTTTGTACAGCTGACTGCATGGCTGCTCCTCGCCCTGAGCCCGGCTGGGCTGTGCGGGTGGCACCAGGCGCTCCAGGGGGCAAAGTCTGATTAAGGCTCTCTTAGGCAAAGGGCACGATAGCAATCGGCTGGCTCACCCTCAAATACTCACGTGCTTTCTGTGCCAGAGAGCACGTAAGACCTCAGTTCTTGTCCTGATTAGATGTACGTATCAGTAAACGTGCTTAGGTGCTGCTGAAGGTGATGGCCAGCTGGCACTAGGAGTGATAAGAGCAGATATAAGCTGCAGCTTCTGCTGCAGCCATGACTCAGGCTCAGAGGAAACCAGCAGGCAGAGGATGGGGCACAGAGGAGCCCTATTCCCACACATCTCCCTTCCTCCTACCTCTCTGCGCCAGAGGACGCATGTCTGAAATCTGGAGCTGGAACAGAGCTTCCACCAGTTTTGTGCCCACAGGGAGCTCTATTCCCATAAACACAGGTACTCGGTGGTATCTGTTTGTCCTTGGTTCACATTCATGCGGCTCAGAGGGGACACATCATGCTGAAGGCTCCAGCCCGTAATATCTAGTATGAACCTTCCTGTTCTCTGTATTCACCTCAGGATAGCCAGCAGCCCAGCCAGTGAGGAAATCCCCCGGTAATTTATCAAAGTAGCAGCTGGGAACTGACAAACCAAGAAGCAGATCATATCCTGGCTTGTGACTTGCTAAATCCCATAAGGTTATTGTTTTTCACTTTAAAATATTAGCAGAGAGTTTCAAAACCCCAAATTTAGCAAGTTGTGTTTCATAATTGGAAAGATCAAACTCCATTTGAATGTGTGAAGTCATTTACAACATGCTTATCCTTCCACCCACAATAGATTTTACAGCGATTTCCCCTGGCCCAGATCCCCAGTGGCAGCACAGAAGCCCAGGGGACCCAGCTGGAAAGGCGAGCAATGTGAAATGGTGGAGAGGGGCACCCACGAGGGGAGCAGAGGCTGTCCCAGGAGGTGATTCAGAACAAGATTTTAATATAGGGAGGTGCTTTAAGTTGCTCCTGCAAGAGCTTGCCTTCTTCCACTGCCTGCAGACCGACCTGTGAAGAGCAGCTGCTGTTGTTTAATTAGCCTTTGTGAATATTCTGCTTTAATCCATCTTTAAAGCTTGCAAAAGCCTGGCATGTCCATGTGCTGATCTTGCTCTAGGCAAGCATTGTGCCAGCCATCAACAGCTTCAAAAACGAAGCTCCACCAACTCTGTATAGGAATGTCCAAGCTGTTACATTCATTTACTTATAGGGAACTACGTCTGTCAGTCAACCAAGGACCGAACCTTTTCTTGCACAGAAAGTGCAAGAGGCACTTTCCGTGCACATGTGGCAATAAAGGCTCCCAGAGAACTTTGGACTGAGTGTATGGAATACAGTGACTGCAGCAGTCCCAGATCTGACTTTCTGAGTAGTCATGATGTCCTAGAGTAGCTCTGATTTCAGCTGTTCCCCTCAACATTTCATGGAGGTGAGCAGCGTACAATTCAGTGATGTGCCATTTGGTTCCTTATGGTAGTAAGCAAAGTTTCAGTGAAAAAAATTATACCAGCCAACCTTCTAGAACTAAGGCTGCCTCTGAACAAGTAGAGCAGCAGACCGTGAAGCAACACAAACTGCTGGCTTCTGGATGCCAAGTTTGTCGTAAAGTCATATCTGATAGAGAGGGAAATACAATGGAACTGGTGGGTGTCAAAGTAGCTGTTAAAAAAAACATTTCAAATAAAAAGTCACAGACTGAAGTTTGATTGATAAAATTTCATTTTTTGCATGTCACTGGGCAGAAGAAAAGAGCCCATCTGTCTCCAAGCATTGCACATTGTTAAGTAAACTGCTCACATCTTGGCAGATCAGAACGTTAGAAGGAAAGAAAAAAAAAAGCCAACTGTAGATGAGCATGAATACAAGATGAGTCACTGAAGTTTACCCAAAAGCAACATAAAAATGATGGTTCTTGCCAGGAAGGTATGCCAGGATATTCTCACGGGCTTGGCTTTCTGGGATGGTCAGGCAGAGTGAGAAAGCGTCGGGGAATAGGGGTGCATTCTTCCTCTGCCGAGGCTGGCGAGGGCCACTTGGCTGCTTGCTGCAGGGAGAATGCATGTGTTTGTCTTAGCAGACAAGGAGCACCATTATCACGTACCTCAGCAGGGTTGTAGATGTCAACCAAATAATTGGTTTTATTTAGAATATGACATCCAAATGGTGAATGAAGCATTTTGGGTGTCCTGGAAAGATTTTATATACAAACCAGCTGGAATCCAATTGACAGGAACAGCCTCTTCCTTTCCCTCACTTCCCTCCCCATTATTTTCAGCCAGACAGAGCTGGAAGTGGCTGAGAGGAGTTCCAAGAAGCCTACGCCTTTGAGTAGTAAAGTCTACTGGTGCTGAACATCTGACACTTGTTCATTAAGAGAGACCCAGGCAAGCATTTCATCATTGAGATGAGTATTTCATACATGAATGGGTAGCGAGAAAACATATTTGTGGCCATTTCAAAAAGCTGTCATACAAGGAGACTCCAAGTCTGAGCAGGTTGGAAAAGCTGCAGGGTGCTTTGGAAATCTCTCAAATGAACTCACACTTGTAAAGCACAAAGTTGCGGTTACAGCTTCCAAAGAAAAGTGAGAAGTAGAGTGAGTGGGCCGGTGTGGGGCAGAGAGCAGATGCTGGGCTCCAGCCTTCCTTTAGCACAACCACTAAGTTATAGAGAAGTGGCAACCTTACACAGCTTCCCATGCAGAGCATCACAGCTGCACCCACCCCGAAACAACACATTAGTCCCACCATTCCATAGCTGCATGAGTGATGTGCTGGGATTTTCCAGATACTCAGGGCAGTACAGCCTGTCCTGGTAGCTCTAGTACGTCTCATGGCCAATGCTGGATAGATGCATTTTCTTACTATGGGAATCTACCATTTGTTCATGGAAAATTGTTAAATGTAAATATATTCGAAACAAGAATTGAAAATGAGTGAGGACCTCCAATAGCTGGAGACAGAAGAATGTTTCAAATGAGACAAAAAGGGCAGAAACTTTCAGTTAAAGTGCTTTTTCTCTGCTTTTGGAAGATGCAGGATGGTGGCTTCTGTATCAGAAGCAGAGTGCGTTTTGTGTGTCCCGTGTCCCAGAAGAGCTGGCTGAGAAGGGAATGATTTTCCTGTAGCTTTTTAAGTACCAGGGGAATTACAGAAAATTTAAAGCAAGATGGCGATGTGCTAGTTGAACAGAACAAACAGGGGGTCGTTAGTTGAAAGATATAGACTGGTTGACTGCTTTCCATCCTAAGTGGAACTATGGAGAAGCTTGATCTGAGATGCAGTAATGAAAAAAGTCTACATTTAATCACTGACACCAGTGTTTTATAAGAACAAACTGGCATGATTTAGCATATCTTTCACTTTTCCAGTTCACAGGTTTGGCTGATAAAAGGCAATTATGGAGACACAACAGACTTCTAACCCATATGCATTGTAGCAAGTTAGCTGGGTGCCATCTCAAGAAAACCTCACCAATGTCAACAAAAAAACCCCACTACGGGGGGACACAGCCAGTGAATTAAGAGCCCACTGATTAACCCTGAGGAACTGTCATGAAAACAACAGCAAGGTTTCGGATTCAAACAGTGTAGGACCAAGGAAGCATTTTTTGTTGAGCACCTAAAAGCAATTACAAGAACACTGCAAAGACAATGTGTAGAAGATGCCCAGGTTGCAAAGGAGGTACACAATGATATGGCAGTCACAGGGAGTGAGCTGGGGCACTTGCTCAGCTCAAGTCACCCAAATAAGAAGTATTTTAACACAAGGCAATGCAAAACCACACATCTAGGAAGGAGGAGTTCTGGCTGGAACAACATGGTGGGAAATAGGACCCTGGGAAACTTTTGAGAATTGAAAGAGAGCAAGCAGTACAATGGAAGTGCTCAGAAAAAAAAAAAAAAAAAAAGATATATGATCCCAAAAAAGTGTGACCAAAAAAAAAAAGATATATGTGACACAAAATAAAAAAGATATATGGGTATTTGGACAAGAAAATAGTGAGGAACACACCGACACCAGTGCTTATATACAACATTGGTGAGGTGATCCTGGAAACCTGTGTCAAGTTAGTAACTATATTTCTTACAGACTAAAATTAACTTGCAGAAGAGACCCACCAAATAATTGGAAGACAGGAAAATTGCCAAAAGCACTGAGAACAATGTGATTTGCTTCTCAAAATCTGTAGACGGTGCTTCTATAGGATTTCAAAATGCTTAGCATTAAGAAGGTATTAATTCAGCTAAAGGTTTCAGTGGTAATACTCAAATTATCAATAGATAATAATTATTAGTACTAGGTATCAGTAATGAGAAATGCAATTTTTACACAAATAATACATTTTTCGAAAAGAAGAATGATCATCAAAGGGTTGAGATATAAATGTTTTTTCCACTTCCTGACAGCATCAGCTGAAGATTTGACACCTTTCTGGATGATAAGCTGTAGTCTAACGTGAGTTACTTAGTTCAATATACAGACATTCAAACAAAGTGTAATGATCTGTTCCCTGCAGGCAATTGTGCTACATCTAAGGGTCGGTTCTTGCCTTCAGATCTGTGACCCTCCCAGTTCTCTTCCCACATTGCTCTGTGCATTAAGGCTTGCACAGTAGAAACCACAAATAGGGTAGAAAACATCCTTGAAAATCACTGTGGTTAATCAGCATTTCTTATTGAGGATTTGAGACCATTTTCAAATCAGGAGTGGAAACAAAGGGAGTCAGCAAGAATGACAAGACGTGCCAATAGCAAGCGCTGGGATTATTAGAGCTGTTGGCATCCAGCATGCTCACTGGGACCAAAGGACACTGCCAATCTCATGGGTCAGATGACCCCGTTTCAGCATGTGCTGGACTGAGACATCCTGCCTAAGTGGTCTCAAAGCCTTTTACTGGAGGTTTGGGCTGTGTGCTGATCCTGTTATCAGGTTTAAGAGCGGGAACTGTGGTCCTGCCAAAATTAGATAAGGGTTAAAAAAAAAAGGGCACCAGCAGACACTGCTATCAAACATAGTGCTTGCTTGTGCTCTTACACCGTTGGAAATCATCAGCAAATTAGGTATGAAAGGAACAGGCAGGCGGCATGTTCCCAGCTGAACTGCTATAAATGTCACAGCATTTGTATTGACACCACAGGCTGCTTCATCACCAAAAAAAGGGGGGAAAAAAAACCAGAAGAAAAAGGAAGATAATATTGCAAAGAGGATTGTTTTTCAAATGAGAAAACTCAATCATACTTAGCGAAGAACACTATTTCTACCCTGCAGGAATGTAATAATGAGACTATAATTGGGTGATGGTCTAAAGATGATAGGAGCTGAATAGCTAAATAGTAACTCTACATCACTGGTGAAAAATACTTAAAACACATAAAATGTTTTATACCAAAGAGTAAATGGGAATGGGTGAAGATGTGAAAGAGTTTGAACTGTTTATTTAGATCAATCAATCCTTAGAATTGAATAAAGGATGGTCAAAAAAAAAAAATTATAGTGGAGGGAAAGGTCCTCTATTTCTTTAGGGTTGATGCTCTTCCATTAACTTAAGGATCTCCTTATTCACTGCTACCCAACAAGAAACAACTCCCATCAAGTTGCAAAAGCCAGCAGTTTCTCTCTTGCTGCTTCCTCGGTATCTGAAGGAACAGTTCACCTTGGAACTATAATCGTCAGCTATTTCATCTCATCAGCTTTAAAGGAAAAATTAAAAGTTCTTCTTCAGTAGCCTGGTTGAAACATGGCTTTCTACAGACAGCCTTATCCAAAATGTTCACAAGCGTTTGCTGTTTCACAAACCAAGGCAAAATCCTCCTGGTTTCAGAAGTGATCATTTCAACAGTTGGGACAGATTTGCAAAGTTCTCGGTGGCCCAGGTCAAACTCGAGGAGAGCATCATGTTTCAGGGGAGATGCTGGATGATGCACAGAGACTCAGAAGTCATTGCAACTGCAAAACCAGAGGGATAAACACCATGAGAAATGCTAGCAGGTCAGGTAAAATGGTGTCCTTGAGAGCCAGCAGTATTCTGCAATCACTTGGAAGTCTCCGGAGTACCTCAGCATCTCTTAGTCTTTTGGTGAAAAAAGAAGTAGAGTGGGGCCGGTTTCTGCATACAGCAATGCAAGTCAGAAAATGGACCCCAAGTTGCTACAGGGATTTTATGAAATCTCAGCGAAGCAACATCTGCTCATTCAACAAAACTCTGCCCTGTTAGAAAGACTCCTACGATGATTTGAATACTGCAATGCGTCATTTATGCCTTTTCATCCAGGAGGAAACTTCTCTATTTATAATTTATGAGACTGTGTTTGGTAACAAGCAGGCTGTGACATCTCTATGGGAAATAAGGAGCCATAGACCAGCTACCCCCTCATTAATAATTCCTGTAGCACATGAGAAGGAGCAGTGAGGACATTTTACATGCCACATCAATCATCCCTTCCAGAGGGACCACAGCTCTTACAACTGCCTCAGAGAAGTAGAGTCAGGTCATAACATTGCAATGAGACAACATTTTGCCACAGGAACATTTTCAGACCAGGTCCCTAAACTAGGAGATGAGAGCGTGACTATGCCTGCCCACTCCTACAGCAAGAACATTTCTTCTCATGAAGCCCAGTTTGGCTGCCCTACTTAGCCAGCAGGTCCTGCTTCAGGTTTGGTCTTCAGATTTATTCCACTTGCATCAGAGGGCTCAAGGCCAATTGTTTTTTCCTCAAAGTTTCTGTGCATCCAGATCTGTGACTTCTAACTGTGGGAGACGGTGAGAGGCATCTTCAGAGGGCAGGACATATGAATAGACTCATTTCAACCAAAGTGGTTATAACCAGTGGCTTTAATTACAATGTAAATTAGCAGCAAGACACTTCCCTTTAAATAATTGATTCAAATAATGTTCTGTATTTCTTCTCTTTGATTCTTTTGCAAGGGAGAGGTAGACCTTGCTTATTATTAGTAGCCACAAAGATGTGTTGATTTTGAGTTGTATGCAGTCTTTGCACAGAACGTGGCATTTGGTTTTGCTATCTAGAAGGACACACGGTGAACATTCCTAAGCCATTACACAACTTAACATACCCTGCTTAGTTTCTTCATTTTGTTTAACAAAGAACAGCAAACGCATCCTGCTTTTTCTGGATTAAAAGTGGGATTTAATATAAGTGCAGACATTTAAAACGATGTTAAATTTGTTTCACATGTATCATTTACTGTTCTCAAATTACATTTTGCACTGGAAATGACTGGCTTAGTGAAAGCCTTATCCATACCCAAGGATTTTAAACAACTAAAGCAAAGCAACGCGGGTATTCCTTCTGTACCTGGAGATGAGGCTGCTGCTGAAAGCTGGCACATCTTCTCAGTAAAATCCTCGTTCTAAGTGGTCACCTGTGATTTTCCTTCTTCTAGAACTCAAACTCTCTCAAGGACTTTGAAAGCAAACAAGTTGTGTTTGAATGTTATGTATCAGTGTTTATTCAGTTCATGCTATTTTAATACCCTATGGTAACCTTAAAATAGCCCATCATGGTCATAGAATGGGTTGGGTTGGAAGGAACATTAAAGATCATCTAGTTCCAACCCCCTGCCATGGGCAGGGACACCTTCCACTAGATCAGGTTGCTCAAAGCCTCGTCCAACCTGGCCTTAAACAATTTCAGGGGTGGGGCATCCACAACCTCTCTGGACAACCTAATCTATTCTACATCTAATCTAAATCTACCCTCTTTCAGTTTAAAGCCGTTATCCATTGTCCTATCACTACCTGACCTTGCAAAAAGTCCCTCTCCAGCTTTCTTGTAAGCCCCTTTTAGGTACTGGAAGGCCTTAGTACGGTGTTCCTGGCGCCTCCTCTTCTCCAGGCTGAACAACCCAAACACTCTCAGCCTTTCTTCATAGGAAAGGTGTCCCAGCCTGATCAGTCCTCTGGACGTGCTCCAACAGTCCTTGTCTTTCTTGTGCTGAGGACTTCAGAGCTGGACACAGTACTCCAGGTGGTGTCTCCTGAGAATGTAGTAGAGAGGGACAATCACTTCCCTCAACCTGCTGGTTACACTTCTTTTGATGCAGCCCAGGATACACTTGGCTTTCCTGATTGCAAATTAAATTTCAAATCTATACTTATTTGAAGAAAAAAAAGTGAAGTTGAAAATAATATGTGAGTTTGTCAATATCTAAATTGAAAATTGTATTTAATAATACTTGGTAAGCAATATGTCATATTTGTTTACAACATAAATCATATTTAATTTTACTTACTATCCTTCCATGACAGGTGTTACAGTGCTGTGTTCCTCCACTACATCTGCCTGAGGCCACGTAAGGAAATTCATAACCCATCATGCTCAGGGAATGGAGAAGCACAGGGCTTGGCTAGCAGAGGCTTGGATCTCCAGTTACTGTAACGGCAATGACCACATGCAGGATGCTGAATAAGTAGGAAGTGGGTATTTATCACGTTGTGGTGTGCAGCAGCTTTACCAGTTGTCCCACCTCTGGAGCTGGGCGCTTCTGGACAGGGAGTGAAGCACTTCAGAGCAGCAAGCAGCCTTTCCTGAGAGATGTTGGGGCACTTTAGGGGATACTAGCTGCATCCAAGGCTACTGCTACCCACTGAGAAGCCTGATAAAGCTTCTCTGAATTGCCATGCCAGAAGATACCAGTTCATATGTTTATGAAATCCAGGGCAGACTCAAAGCTTTAATACTGAGAAATCATATTATATTGTCGTATTACCCTTGTGGTCTTGACATTTATTTGCAGCTCCCTTTCACCAGGACTGAGGTTATAACTGTGCTGCAGCTGCATAAGGGATCATGCAAGCACTGTGCCATAACACCTTTTTGTTCTGACAATCATTTACTCTCAGCTGTAACCACAGCTATGAGCAGGAGTTAGACCTATGCATTATGGAAGAGGACTTTTTTCTTTCAAGCAATCTCTGAGAAAACATTTGAAATAAGCCTCTACACTTTGTACATTGGTTAATAAAATCTTTGATTTCTGCTTAAAAAACAATGACAGCAGAAGTAATTTTCTTCCTTGTAAGCTTCAAATCCATATACAAGAGTAAAATATTAGCACATGAAGACATGAAAGCCCCAGTTTAATTTATATACATTACTGTTCTGTCTGAGGAGGTGGTTTAGGTGTCCTTACTTCTAAAGCTGTCAGTTAGCTTTACTGCTGCATGCACTTAACCTTCTACCGAACACCAACTTCAAAGCCTCAGTGCTTTGCGGGCACCATCAGTCTTTCAGATACAAAAAATTACTACTTTTTGCTAAAAGATGTGCTTTGTTCTTTTTGTTGGGTAAGCAGAATGTGCCAGCAGCCTCAGCACTTCGTCATTAACTGCAGAACATAGTTCACATCCAGCTTGGGAGAGAACTGGAGGAAAAAGAAAAATGGGTTTGCCTTCCTGCCCCTGACCCCATGCCACCCTGTTATTTTTCACAAGATCACTAAGACATTCATGAACATAAATCAGTATTGCACAAAACCAAAACAATAAAAATCCCAAGGTTTTATGAATGGGAGGGATTGTCTTGCACTGCTGGGCTCAGATCAAGGTGAAGCTGGCAGGGGACGTCACTGCAACGCAATAAATGCTGCCATCTGTTACTCCTGAGCTCTCGGAGCAAGTAAAAGGCACCAGTGAAAATCAACCCTGCCCTGACGTGAGGTGCTCAGGCGGCTCCTTCCTGCCCACAAGGGCAGTGGGCAAAGCTGGCATGTGGTGGTGTTGGTGAGGATTTGCCTTGGTGGAACTGCCCTAGGGAAAGACAGTTAGGGAGGCCAGGACTGTTGCAGGGCATCCCTATGGTGGAAAGCCTCCGTGAGGTTTTCTAATGCCATAAATGTCTGATGCTTGCCCGACCCACAGCACTAGCACAGATGAGTTCCTTCGTGGCATCCAGACCCTCCTTCTCCACCTGGGAAGGTCCAAAACCCAGTATAGCAGGAAGCACTTTGTGTATTTTTGTATACATAAGGCCACCACCTCCCCTGCAGCAGCTCACCCCAGGGCTGAGGCTTATTCAGGAGAGCGCACAGGGCAAGGGGGCTCTTCCCCTCTCCCCTTCCCGGCAAGCACTGATCTATCTCCAAGTGCTTGAGACATGTCTCCTGGGGTGCTCAGGAAGCTGTCTGTGTAGGGTCCTGCCACCGCTCCGTAGGTATGTTGCCCCCGTTCCCCCTCCCTGCGCAGGGGATGAGGGCTGCCTGCCAGCAATTGCCGTGGCCATGGGAGCAAATGGCTTCCCGTGTCACCCTGATGCTGACTGCTCAGCTTGGGGGCATTTGCTTTGCTTCTGCAGGTTCAGGCACGGTGTGTTTGGGATAATTCATACCCAAGAAACCTGCAGATGAGGTCTTAAACTTGGAGGCACTCTGAAAGATAACAGGCTGTTCTCTTCTATACAGAAAAATCCATGGAGCCTAATGACAGAAACAGAAAGGAAGAGGAAACACCCACATACAAAAGCAGTCTGCTCAAAAACTGCCCTGTTATTTCTAGTGCAGAGTACTACTCATGTTTGCAGACATTTTTTTCCCACTGAGTCCATGTGGAGAGGGGGATAAATCTCTGTGATATGGCTCATCATTTCCATTTTCTTTACATTCAGATAATGTATTTCCAGGCTGAAAGACTGGGTGGACAATACTGGCTACTTGTGCCACACTGGTGGAAATGGGATTTGTATGCTTATCTTTGAAAATCTGGCCCCTGGGGCATGTGATAGTTTCTTTAATCATTTAGCTGGTCCTGTCGAATGCCCTTCCCCTCCCAGCCATGTGCCAGCTTGGAGCTGTGGCCATGGCCCCCATGAGCACATCGGGAGCTGCTGACCATACCACCAATTCACTGGGGACGTGCAGGAGGGACCAACTGTGCCTAATTATGGACAGCAAAACACCAGTCCCACAGCAGGGACAAGAATGCAGATGAGCCTCTGAAAAGATTTAATTACGTAAAAGTGATTTCTATTTTGAAATCCCATAGGATTTCTATTTTGAAAATTAACTATTAGAAAAAAAGCTTTTTCTGTCTATTTGTGTCAAAACGTTTGTGTCCCTTCTACCCTCTCCGGTGGCTCACTTTGTATTTACAGGAAACAGTGCATACACCATGCTATTGTACATATTCTGAGCAGCCTTTTTCCTCAGAACCAGATTCAGGGATCATGATTAAACTGAGATGTGCCTCGGTTTCCACTGAACGTGAATAAAAGGCAGTTAGGTCCTTACCTTTGAGCTTGTCAAACAAGAGTGATTGAAAATATGCAGCTAGCTGGAAAAAAGCAAGATACAAACTTGTGAAGCAAAGCAGAACAGCCTCATAAGCTGATTCTTAACTTAACTGGTTTTCATATAGCAAGAATTTACCAGGAGGGAAATAAGACTAATCAGACAAGGAAAGGGAAAGAAAAAAAAAAAAAGGCAGTTCACTTTAAAAAAAACTCAATTCATTTGCTATTTAGGTCTTGAAACACTATTAGCAATGACTGACAGCTGCCTGCTGCCCAGCTACCTTTGCAAAGTGATCACTTGTACAGTGCTGTGGCCCAGCAATTATTTACTACATTAGCAGATAAACATGTTTGATCAGAGCTATTAACTAATTTAGATAAGTCACATGCAGTTGTTACCCTATATGAAAGAGTAAACGGATTTACAGCACCTTTGTTTTCCTGTACAGATGTTGTCCTATCATGTGGGCAAACATTTAGAAATGTCTTTTTTCCCCCCATCAGACCGTGACTGAGGTGGTTTCGTTTTGCAACACAGTTCCGTAGGTTGGGTTAAGAGAGATGAGCCAATGGCCAAAGCCCTCCCCACCCAACACAAGCCCTGCCCTGGGCTGGTAGCTGTGAGGAGGCACATGCGGGTACGTGGGATGATGGGCAGTGAGCTGCCTGCAGCCTGTGTCGCAGGTGGGGATGTGTCTGAGCTGGGAAGGCTGCAGAAGGGATGGCTCAGATGCCTCCGGGCACGGGCAATAGCAGCAGGTGGTGGTTCTGCTTCCCCTTGCCCTTCCCATAGCAGCCAGTGAGCAGCACAGAGCAACTGCCACCTCAACCAGCGGGGAGCCCTCCAGGAGTTGTTCCAAAAAGGGGCTTTAAAGGTCAGCATCATTGCCTGATGCTGATATGTCTAACAGTGAGCTGGAAAGGAAAATTAGATTTTTGACACCCCTCCCAACGCAGCAGCTATTTAATGTGGATGCCAACTCTTCCGGCAGCAGGACTCCTGCAGGCACTGGATCCTGCCGCGTGAGCAGGGATGTCCAGCTCCCTGGTGATTGTTCCTGGTGAGCCCTGGCTGCTGCTTCTCCACAGCAGACACTGCATCAGGGACCAAAAATGCTGGCTGCTGAGGGGCATGAGGACACCACGAAAAGGAGGAATGACTGCATCGTTTTGGAGATGGGCAGTTAGAGCTCTCGGCCTCCGAGCGTATGGCCACTGGCAAACTTTGGATTTGTGGGAATGCCTCACAAGATGCATCAGCCCATCTGCGCAACAAGGTCTATCCTGGCACTTCTGGGGGAGGAGCAGAGAAGGTGAACCACCAGCTGCAAGGAAACCATATGTCTGCAAGCGCCTTCCCAAGCCCCTTTCAGTCCCCTGTTTGCTAGAAAAAACAAACACTAATGTGGTTTTGAACTCTGACCGCTGGGAGCAATACCAAAGCAGAGGCCATTGGCTTGTTTTACTTGAACTTGGAAGAACAAGTGATGGATTTGAGTTGTACCTGAAGTGAGTGTCCTGCTGAGTGCTCCCCCAATACCAGCACCTGTGAGGGAAGGGGCCGACTTCCCCTTTCCTTTCCATTTTGTCGTTGCTGAGATCCTTCCACAACACCTTGTGTAACTCTCTTGGTTTTGCCTGTCTGATTTCTTATGTTACTTTTACCACGCAGAGAGGAATGAAGACAAGTGAAACAACTGTGCGGGACAGGCAGCGAGAGCTTGGATCAGACAGATGGTGGATCCTGCCAAAAGAGGCAGTGCGGTTTCCCAGACACTGCGGAGGAAGGGGTGCGGTGCTGTCAGACCTCAGGCTGGCCAGGAGCTCTGCTGTGATCCTAAGGATCTATATGCCCGTCCTCTCACAGTGGTATTACCATGGCTTTATTCTGGTCAGGAGAGGGTAGCCACAACTGTTTGTGTCTTGGACAGCAAAGTGTGCCATGCAGCAGCAGAGGACAAATATCCTAGCGGCTGCCAGCTCAGGCTTCCTAAATGCCTCTTGCCCTGGTTCTTAAGGTTTTTTACAAGAATCCTGTCTCTCAGCTTTGGTAGCAGATAGCAAGTATGGGTCTCAGGCTGTAAAAATCCACCAGAAAACTCAGTCTTGGATAATTTCTCTAAAATTCTCTGTCTTTTTCTCTTTGTGCACATTGAGAAGCTGTAGAGGAGGGGAGCAGATTTTTAAGTCTCAAAATGATTATATAGATGCAAATGTGTGGCCAAAAGCCAAGGCTGGAAAACAGCCAGAGAGCCAAATTCTCCACTCAGGCAAGTGGATGTGAGAGCTTCTGATCCTGAGTGGTCCTGGTACATGTTAGAGGATGACAGGGTAATTAAGGTAGGAAGGGACTTCAGCAGTTCACCACTGTAGCCCAGTGTCCTGCTCAGAGCAGCATCAGCCCATTTGCCATCTGCCTTTGCCCTTTCAGGGCTGACCCTGAGGAGCAGATTGTCTCTCAGCAGATGCAGCTGGGTCCCTGTAGTGGTGTATCCTATTTGGTGCTGCTGTGTTCTTCTCTGGGCAGTGAGAACCAGCGCTAGGCTGCTGGGGGTCACATTGGGGGTGTGGGGGGTGGGCTGTGATAAGGGATGTCTTCAGCAACTGCCTCGAATGCCTCACTGAGAGCATGACCTGAAACTGCTTTGCAAAACCCCTGCAGTTTTCAACACTGGGCGTGATACAGTCTTAAAAATGGAGAATACTGTTTTATTAAATATACTGACTACAACACAGTCTAGTAACCTTATCGATTCATTTTGAATATATATATATTTACGTATGTATTTTATATATATACATCATGCTGCAGAATTTTGTACGAACACCGTTCTCATGAGGCTGCCCGCAGACGTCGGTAGGGGGACCAAGAGAACAGACAAGCAAAGGGGAAGCAAAAGGCAGCCCTTCATTTGGATGTGGGGCTGACAGGGGGCTTGGCTTTGCATTAGAAACGGTGAACTGCCGCTACAGGAACCTGCTTTGTTACTGAGACACGTTACAAGTCAGCAGACAGCCACGTTTTTCTAACTCATCAGCTGATACTAATTAATGACTTGGGAGCACACCAGAAATTCCCGTTGGCTTCCCTTCCTTGAAAGGCTGTGGTTGTCTCTCTCCCCCTCCCCCCAGCTTTATAAAAATTCCCATCAACAAAGCTATACATTTTAAATATGGGAAATGACCAAAATAGCTCCCCCCCGTACTCCTTGTAGAGCAGTGCCCTTCCTGCAGCAGGGACCGGTCCCAGCTCCCCTCGAAAAAAGATGCAAAACCCTCAGAGGACAGGACACAAACCTACAAAGGAATGTAAAAGAAAACACAAATTTTTTTTTTTTTTTAATGAAATTCAGCTTTATATGTGACCAAAACGGCCTGTGACAAAACCAATGCCCAATCCGTGTGGGATGCTGCTCCTCCCTGCCAGCCGGGCCAGTAATTCTGAACAGAGGGATTTCGGGTATATACATTCAGAACATCTTCATTTCTCTTGAACAAAGGAATGAGGCAACTCCACAGAACTAGGAACTGCAAAAACGCCAGCATTGCCCTGCTTCAAAAAGAGGTAGGTCCTGGCTCTGGCCAACTTTGCTTATGCCACATCTGCCTCCTGACCAGGGCCAGCATCAGTAAAAACCCAGTCCCTGAGAGTCAGGTTTCCAGGCAGAATCCCAACACCTGTATTTCTCTGTCCTAACAAACAGACCCACTGGTCTTACATTTTTCTGGGATCCTTTATCCCTCACTGTAATGTCCAGTTTCCCATTTCAGTCATCTGTGTTGATATAAAACCAATTTTTCCCAAATCCCCTTTAAATATTAATCCCCAGAGGAATGTATTTAGACAAAATGTAAATAGTTTCCTTTATGTAATTTTGTCTGGACAGAACAACTGACACCGAGATATCATGTGGTCTCCAGGATATCATGAATAGTGCTTTCATACTTTTCTGTCACTGGGGTATGATTAAAAGATCCCTTTTTTGTCTTGAGTCACTACTGGATAAATAAAGCCTCCTTGTGAATTACCTCAGCCTCCTTCAACATGAACGCGAACACAGGGCAAAGCCATGTTTCTGAATTCTCTCTGTCTTTAACAGATATAACCCTCTCAGTCAGAGCTTAGCCACGTCTTCGCAGACACAGAGGCTCAATGACACCTTTACTTTGGTTCTTGTACTCCTGTACTGATTTGCGAAGCACCAACGGGCATTAAATGCACTTTCTACGATTCACAGAGGACATTTTAGTGAGTGGTAGACCTGAGGAAATAATCCCACCTTCATCACGTATACATCTAACTCCAAATGAAATATTAACAAGTCTTAGGAAGATACAGGGGAATAAAAGGCTCTGAAATACTTACCTCCCACGGGTACCCTCACAGTAAATGACAGTGTCTCCAGTGGAAAGTTCAATGCGAGCAACTTCAGTGACTTGCACATGTGCAAAGTCATACCTCAAAAATATGTTCATTGATACTCCTATTTTTTATCTGTAAGCGTTTCTCAGAATGGAATCTCTTGGGATAGCATTTTTGTTTGCTCCTGCTATTCTTCCTGCTTTCACATTTCGGTAGCTGGAGCATACAAAAAAAACATGCCAGCATTTTCTTCTTCCCCCAAAAGCAATGGGGGCCAAATGCGTGTTTGCTTTGGACTGATGGCTCATACATGTTCAGACTTGAAGCAGGTCTTATCATGGCATTATGAAGATTATAAAAGCGGTCGGCATAAAGCCACCTACTGTAACAGGGACGCTGAAAAGGCTGCTGACTGCCCAGGACCAGAAGCGGGGAGGCCAGCTGGAAGGCAGACTGAGAATGAAATTACACCTTCCTAAGTTTCAGATTCAGAAATAGGAATGGCTTCTTGTGCAGAGCTCGGAATTTAAAAGTTGATAAATTACAGAACAAACACAGGCAGCTATTTACTTTATCCCTTATCCTTGTTAATTCTGTGGTGTACCCTTGCTCATCCAAAGCTTAGCATTAATTTAGTCTCAAAAATTCAAAAATATTTAAGTGGTTAGACCTAGAAAAAGCTTACTAGTAAATTGGCTTGCTTATGAATTTACAAGAGCACGGAATGGTCTTATTTATTTTATTTTAAGTTCCCGATGGGTCAGTCATATCGGGGGAAAAAGCATTTAATGAGAACTCCAGATCATTATCTCCCTTCCTCACAGGATGGCTGTGGCTTTTCCTCGTTCTCACTGATGACTTGTAGTGGGGAGTGTTGTTTTGAAATACAGCTGTGGACATGAGGCACCTTTTACAAAAGGGGACGAAAAAAGAGAAACAAAAATAAGGAAATGGAAGCGGCACCAATGCCACATCTGCCTCCGTATGACAGGACCGAGGACTGACCTAACAAAACCAAACTGATAACGTCTTTTTCTGGCACAAGACTCAATGTCAGTTCCCACATGTCTCTAGACCAAATTTGCCTCAAATTCTGGTTTTAGGGTGTGTGTGTTTTGAACACATGAGGTTTTAGGCTCCTCAGAGGAAAAGAAATGCAAGTCTGAGCCAAGGCTGTGGGGTCATTTCTAAAGCAAGCATGGAAAAAGGGTCTGAAGGTTTCTCAGTAGAATTTGTCTGCACTTACTGGTGCCTCAAATTATAGTAATTTAAACACAGGGCTTTTGTATTAACCACATGTTTGTGCATAGTAAATCCAATACCAAAGTTTGACTTTGCTAATGGAGTTGATATCACTGAAACACGGAATCTAACTCCCTGTAAATAGCAGATCCTTTTGTGGGTGCCCTCAAAATCCACACAGTAATCTGTGCTGTTTGCATCGAATTTTCCCCTCTGCTTTCTCCATTTTTGATTGAAAAAAATACAAAATTAGCTGGTCAAACAAGCGTGCCTGCCCCATCCAAATTCATGGAGAAAGTGTGTTCATTTGAGTTCAGTGCCCCAATTGATCAGCCTCATCTGGGTTATCGGTCTGTGTCTGCACATACCAACCTATTTAAAAGTGGAAACTAAGAGAGCTTCTGACTGCTTCTCGTCAGAAGTAGAAAAGTGAGTTGTACAAGTCATTCAAACAGATGTCTTCAACCAGCTGAACGCCTTGAACTAACCCTAATAAAAAAATCTTTCCTCAAATTTTACGCTCAGCCTTTGGCAATATTGTCTCCTTTATTATTGT
Organism: Bucorvus abyssinicus; assembly: GCA_009769605.1. Lineage (NCBI taxonomy): Eukaryota > Metazoa > Chordata > Aves > Bucerotiformes > Bucorvidae > Bucorvus > Bucorvus abyssinicus. The sequence goes on from CM020025.1 coordinate 40,995,537, forward strand.
TTTAGCATATGCGTATAGTCAATTCATAAATAATGGTGATATAAAAGCTATGTATTATGTGTCCGCATGCCATGGCCTTCTAAACTCTTTGGGTAATACCAACAATAATTATAAAATATCACTGTAATAAAAAGGTGACAATGATATACCAAAACCAGTGAATGGTCCAACCGAGAAATCCCTCAGAAAAGGAAATTTTTGTTCTCTTAAGGCACAGACAAGGTGTGGCAAGCAGTAGAATATCTGAGCTCAGATGCTGGCCCTGCTCTTCCTCCTCCAGAAGACAAATGTAAAATATCATCCTGTAGCTCAGTAGCTTTTTAACCTTGACTTGGTGTGGATTTTACATTGTACATGGCTAGGCAAAACCAGGTTAGAGGGATGCTTTACTGCAAGAATCCCATTTAAATAAGGTGTCAGTCACATCACATCAAAAAAAGCTACCAGGCCTTGATGCCACATGATCAAGCAGAGCTTCGCGGCTGGGTATAGCTCTGCCACACGGGGAGCTGCTGCATGCCTGCAGCCCTCCCAGGACTGATGGTCCAGTGGGCAAACCAGTATCCAGCATAGCTGGTAAATGTCACCCCCTCGTGCTCTGTTTGGCTCCTCTCTCTCCTGATGTGACCCTGCTTTCAGCTCGTTTCGGTACCAGGTACCAGGCTGGATCCTGCAGCTTTTGGAAGCTGTGTTGAATGTCCAGTGCTGTAATAATATGGCTACTGGAAGAAAGGGAGTTAATGGCTTTGAAAATTTAAAATCTCACACAAGCTAGCAGTGAAAGGTTTATTTTAAATGTTATGTACTCCTGAATACTCATCTGAAATATACACGTACAATAAAATACAAGTGATACGTGGGGCTCAACGTTGTTTTCTCAATCCCCACTTTGCAAGCCCTTGGTAAAAGGCCAGACTGTTCTTTTTTTAAAAGGGTGGAATTTTGGCTGAAATTCCCTCAGGACACAGAAGCAGATTCATAATCTAATCATTTATTTTCGTAATTGCCTGTTTTGTTATGGAGTGCTCCTATGAAGCTTTGGATATTGTAGCCTGATTGTGAAACAAGTCCTTACCCATTATCTGCCAGCAACGTTTATGCACACAAAGCTAAAGATTAGCTGAAATTTCATTACAGGAAATCGAAAACACTGGAGGATTAATGCAAAAAGCATTTGGTAGAAATTAAAGACACTGAAACGAAACCATTTTCTCATATTGAATTAGGAACAGAATACGTTACAAGATTCAAAGGCAGAGGTAGAAGAGATGACTGAGATAGTTTGATTTGACATTTTGCAGAACATGGATCTCAGACTTCCCTGTTGAAACCACAGCATCTCTTTCAGCAGGAAAGAAATGCAATCTACAGTAGTTATTAATGAGGTTAGTTATTAATTACTCTTTTTGTTAGACACCTTATTTTTAATCTGAAGTAATTCTGTCTTCGACTCTTCTTAATGGATAATGCTATATATTCGTCTGTTAGGCTGAAGAATGACCTGCTAACAAATTTTTGTTTCCTCTGTAGACATTCACAGGCTGCACTAGCCTTGTTTTTGATAAGATAAACAGAATCCTCTCCTTGAGGCTTCCTCATGTTTTCCTTTTTTTTTTTTTTTTTGTCATCCTGGTAGTTCTTTCTTGAATCCTCTCCAATTTTTCAATATCCTCTTTGAATTGCTGACATCAGAAATGGAATCATTTGGCCAGTGTGCTGCTGCCAGACATGGAGGTAGTATATCCTACTTACTCCCACTCAATATTCCCCTGCCTTTAATCACTTGGCAGAAGGGCTGGGTTAGCAGCTTGTGTTCAGTGTGGCCTCCAGCTCTTTCCCAGACTGCCACAGTTTCCTGGGAGGAAGAACTGCTCTTCCCCCAGAAGGATGCTCTGCACCTCATCTCCTCAGGTGTCTGGATTTGAGCTTGGCTGCATTAAGTGCACGATTTTTAACAGTAACCAGACTATCAGGTGATGCAGTCTGCTGTGTGCCACTGCCTTATCTGTGCCTCATTTGCAGTTCCTCCTATCTGTACATCTCTGGCAACCTTCAGGAAGATGACAAAGCCTTAAGATGTATTTCATGTTCCTTCGAAGCAAAGGATCATATTTCTGTCACAGGCACAAGCACAGGCTCTTTGTTCTCTTCTGTCTAACTGCAGTTCCATTGCCTATAAACTATCACCAAATGGTAATAAGCAAGCGCGCCAAGTTACATACAGATTAGGTTTAGTTCTGCAAAGGATCGATTCTAGCTAATGAGGATGCTTAATCACAAAGAAATGTCTAACAATCACGGCCAGGAAGTTAAAGCATGAGAACACCACATGACTTTGCTCCCCAAGGGGCACTGACCACTTATCAACGGTTCACAGGAAAGCACTGTTGCAGTCCCCCGGTGTGAATGCAGCAAATGAGACTGTAGACGCTCATTAATAATTACTTTCTTCTGGTTACTTCTTATCCTTCTGGTACTCTTCTATGAGCTTTATAATAGTGGCTTTCTAAATTGCAAAGAGCAGTTTAAAACTTGCAATTTGCCTCTAGATGATGTAGTTGTGCTTAGGTATGCCTGCTCACTGCAAACGTGTAAAACAACTCTGTGTTGGCACCAAACTGCAATAACCTGCCAAATCCCACCAGAGATCCCCCAGTCAGCCTGATATCAGCCTGCACCTGACATATTGCCCAACATGGCACTGCCCAGCCCTCCTGTCACAGAATCCATGCATCAGGCGTGGTCAAAACCCAAAGGAGAACTGTCACTTCTTCCAGACAGGACCCAGAGCCAGCCCACCCTGTGCCACAACGCAGCCGTGTCACGGCTACTGGAGCCCTATGCTGGGTTCCCACAAAGCTGGGATGCCTGGCCATTGGCAGCCTGTTGCCCCTCCAGGTGGAGGCAGAAGTCTTATGGAGCGGAATGAACCTGGTGGGCTGTGCTCTCAGTACAGTTAGTGAAAATAACTCGGTAACAGTGTTAAGAGAAGTACAACTCCATGCGGCATGCCAAAAGGGAGTCCCTGTCTGCTGAAGGTTGCCTGGTGCTTACAGGTAGGACACAGCACCCACAGCATCATGGTCAGCAGAGGCAAACCAGCCAGACCTTGCTCCCAAGGCTCACGCCAGAAACACACGGGGAAGCTCGCTCCATGCAGCCATGGCTACGAGCAGCGCGGAGGGCAGCTCCAGCAGCCCACCCGGCAGCTGTGCCCAGATTCAATTATTTCTGTTTCTGTTTGGCTGACTGACAGCGAGCAGAAGGTCTGTTTAGCGTTTAGGGGCAATTTGTATCATATATTTAGGCAGCAGTGGTGCATCGCATCCCCGTGAGCCGCTGTGGTGCCTTTGCTCTCTCCTCCCTACCCCCTGGGCGCACACATGCATGGCACCTGACATCACTCCGGCGAGCTGCTGTACGGCAAGATTTTTCCAGCTGGTGCTGGTTTAAAAGCATTAACCGATCCTATTAACTGTCTTTGGAGAAACCCACCTTGCAACTCTGATGAGATCACTACCTCCTCGATGACTCTGGAGGCCCAGACATTTCATTACGAGATGACTAATGGAGCAAAAGGCTTTTCTTCTTTGTGCACACAGACAAAATTCACATCCCTGGAGCCTACATGTCATTTTCTACTGGATTTTAAACTACTGATTCTTGGGGAAAAAAACACATCTGGTTTCAAGCTCCAGGGGAAACCATCCCAGCGCAGAGCCTGGAGGTGATTCTTATGAAGCCCTGGTCTGCTGGGGCACTGATGCTGAGCATGATACAGGAACAGGCTCCAGAGGTGCACCCAAAGCTCTGCAGCCACAACAGTGAAGCAACTGTGTGCCCATGCAGCCTAGGGAAGAAGAGCAGGAGGCAGTTGCTGTGCTATTGCTCCAGCATGGCAAGGGAAGAAGGAACAAAATTTCATCTCAAGTCAGGCAGTGGATTTATGCAGCCTGGGTGGCTCTACATGGTCTGCCCACGGTCTTGTACCGCCCCAGGATGGAGGGCTGCTCTGTGGGAATCTGCATAGTGCAGCACTTCTGCCAGTGGTAGCTGACTGAGGGTGGTCCAGAGATCTGTTCCACTGGTAGCACTGATATTAAAGCCATCTTCAGCTGATCTCAAGATGAGAGGAGGCTGAAGTAGCATAAATGCAACTTATAGTCTTCTCCATGAACACCTGAACCCAAGCACAGCTTGGATGGGCTTCAGTAGCCTACAGCTAGAGAAGCTGATGGCACTGAAGTTCATCTGCAGGGGCTTTCAGAAACCAAGATGTGAGCGCCTTCCTCACATTTCTGGTCCTGCTTGGTCTGTGCCCATACAGTGGCACAGAATGGCAGTAATGTTTAAGCCAGGATACCCAGCCGCATGTGTCAGATCCCATAAAAAAAGAAGAAAAAGAAAGGAGAAATGAACTGAACAGGGTGCAGTAGGCCTGAAGTCCCTTGCGTAAACCAGGGCTGAACAAAATACTTGAGTACGGACTACTGGGAGTAGCTCTGGTGGGGATGGAGAAGAGCAGTGAGCCAGCTGAGCCCATCTGTAACTTTCAAGCCCCAGCTCTTATGCTTCATATTCCCCACAGAGCTGAGCTGATAAGTACACAAGCTTTCCTGACCTTTTTGCCAACCCTATTTAATGCATGTACAGTTCCACCTCTCATCATTTTTGCTGCCATCCCTGTGAATCCAACAACGGAATATTAATATTTAAAGCATTTAAGTAGCTGCAAAACTGCATTATAAAGCAGAGGCATTCTTATTCGAGTGTTACTGATGCAATAATACAAGCCTCCTTCATTGTAAGCTCTGAGATCAATGCCCAGGGAGTCCTGGACAAGAAGGGCTGCTCTGGTTAGTGACAGTTTGAAGGATGTCAGGGATTCACTAGTTATTTTTTGCCCTCACAAGGTGAATGAATTGCTCTACGTGTACTGTAGTTTTTAGCTGCTGGCCTGCACACGCTGAAGAGTCACACTCTCAATAAGCCCCTGTACAAAATCTGTTTTCTTCCATTCTCTCCTTCTGTCTCTGCTCAGCTCTTCTCCTTGGCGGGAAAGAGGTTTAATACCCCAACATCTTAATTAGGGGAGGCTGAACAGCAGGTTGAACCAGATGAAAGTGACTGAAATACTACTAGAGCTGCAGCAATATTTCTTTTTTTTTCTTTTTTAACATTCTTTCTCCTTTACCACTGTTCTTTATTAAAAGCCTGTATTGATTTTTGTTATCTGTCCCTCTATCTGCTCTCCCCCTGGTTGGTCAGATTCTTACAGGAATTTAAACAGACCTTCAGAAATGGCGATCCCCATTCTGAAGGTTGTTCAAAAGGACACTGTCAAGACATTTCCTCCATTTTCATTTTAAAAGCTTGCTGTCTTGAAATTTGAAAATATTTTATTTTGATAGGATTGATGTTTAGCCAAGCAGAAGTCAGATTCAGATTTCACTTATTACCTGCGCTATAACTGAACTAATATTTTTCCTTCATTGAGAACTGCTACCAGTACAAACATTCCTCACACTGTAACATAATAAACGCAGGTCCTCTGAAAAAAAAAAAAGAAAGAAATAATTAAAAAAATTATTGTGGCATTATCTTGCTGGTTTATGTAGTGGCGCTGGAATTGGTGCTGGAGTCTCTTTTTTTTTGATTATTCATTTGATACCAAGGTGCATGGGGAGAAAGGAAAAATCATCACCAAAACCAAGCTTTTGTTTCCTGCACTTAATTGAACAAATCCACTTTTTTTCCTGTGAATATTTGTTTGGAAATTGTACCATGTAATACATCCCAACTGCAAGCTACCTTCTTGTTCTTCACTGTAGAGCATGAGAATTGTTCTTGGGGGAAAAAATACTTAAAAAATCAAATATTATCTTTGACATAGCCATGTTGAATGATACAACTTTCTCCTTTCTCCTTTGTTTTTGTTTTGTTACCAGGGTAATCTTGCCCACAAAGAATGGTTCCTGACCAAGAAAACCATATGGTAATGAGATAAGAGCCATCAATGGCTGCAGCAGAGTAGAAGGAAATTTAGCAGAAGATAACTAGATGAACAGGTTTTACACAACTGAATGGTATGTGAAAGAAATTAAATTGGACTACAAAGCTTGCAGTATATGACCCCATTATTTAAGTTTATCTACAATGTACAAGACCAAATCCCCTCTTTTCCGCACTCATGTATTTCTACAGCATCCTATTTATATCCTCCATGATGCAGTTGCTACTGCACATCTCAGTTCTTCCATTGGGTCCTAAAAACACCCCAACAAGATAATTGCAGCATCATTTCTTTTCTTTCCTCTCCTTCTTTTCCTTTCTGAAACTTTTCTTCCTACCATTTCCACAGTGCATTCACCAACCCATCCCAACAGCATGTAATGGAGATTTTAATTCTCTGGTCACGGATGTTTTCTCCTTTGTCCCATACTCCAAGAGCACTGTGTGGCTGTGGGTTGGGAAGCAATATCAAGTGCTGCTGACATAATCTGGAAGTATTTAATCCCTTTACTGATGCCATTTGTATAGTGATGGATTCCCAATAGAGAGATAAAAGAGCTTGTGCATGCTGCAGAGCTGACCTATGCCCACACCATGACTCTGGACACCTTCTGCAGGCTCTGGCTCAGCTGTGCAGCACAGCTACACTCCCTGGCATGGGATCACAGTGGGCACAGGGGAACTGCCACTGCACTCCCCAGGGTGCTGGTGAGGATGCAGATACCTAGTACTCCCCCTCAATTGTTTTTTCAACTTAGGAACCTCCAGGCTCCCTCCCAAAGAAGATAAAGCATCCGTGCTTCCCAGATGGCAAAAGAGAGAGGAAATAATTTTCTCTGAGAGTCCCTAAGCTATGCGTTTTCTCAGCCTTATTCTGAGGACATCTCTTCCCCCCATCCAGCTGGGCAGTTTCTTCCTTTCGGGATGCAGGACATCAATCACACACACTGTGCTTGATCCTGTTGAAAGTAATTTAAATATCTCATTAAGGCTGTAATGGGTTTGTACACCAGTCCTACCCTCCCTTCAGCAGAGAGAAGAAAGGTAGCACAAGTATCATAAGCATAGGCTTAAGCAAAGCTTAAGACAATGGCCTTTGGAGATAGCCTGTACTTTTCTTTGTGACTTGAAAGACTTAAACAGCAAACAAAATGTAAACACCCTGAGCCCCCTGAGTGGGCCATCAATCAGGCTCAGGAAAATTAAGGGTGCTCATTGCGGGTAGCTGACTTAGAATTGCTACCAAAGATAAAACTGGTAGCAAATAGTGTTTGAGATGTTTCTGCTCTGGTTATCAGGCCTGTTGATTGAGAAGTTATTATTAGTTACACACAGTGACCCCTTCAAAAACACAAAATTGTTCAAAAGCGTCTGCTCTGCTGAAGCAGTGAAATGCTGTGGGCATGTATATTGAAGGATAGCTTCTCCAGGCAGAGACGTGCCCTGGGCAGAGAACCCCCACTTTTTGATGTAAACATGCAACTACAGCAAGTGTCTCTGTCTGGACCAGCAATTACACCCTCTGCCCTCTCCACCTCCAAAAGAAATAAATTTAAATTATTCGCTGTGCATAATTGTGCAGGAATCGTCCCGAAGGTCTTTGTATTTGCGACTTTCAGACATGAAATACTTGCCTCAGACAGGATCAGAAAGTAAACGAGAATCTGACCTAATACAGCTGTAAAGAAACCTAGAGGTATTTTGGATGAAGATACAATTTTGTTCTTGGCCAAGAATCATGAACATTACTTATACGGCAAGTAGTTATGGATCCGCCCAGTTGACTGTACCAGAAAAAAAAAATCATAGTCAAGTCAGTAAAATAAACTGAGCAAGAGAAGGGAAAGAGAACCACAACAATGGGAACTAGCACTGGTCAGCAAGTTAGTTTGTTCATGGAATGCTTCAAAGAGCCATTGACTGTCCGTCTCTGCATTTCTCCCTCCCACTGATGGGCTTATTTAAGGTTTGTTGCTTTTATTCCTGCTACTAAATCTGAAGACCTAAAGAGCACCATTAAGATGCTAACATTTGAGCACAAATAAAGTGGTGGGGCTTTTTAAGGACTTCACTTAGACATTGAGTGGGGACTGCTTTCATGCAAATACTGCTCCTGCGTATAGAGAACTTGTTGATATCTCCTTGCTGCTGCAGTTTGGCATTGAAGCACCGTCATTGCAGAGAACATCTTTGAAGTTATACTTTTAAAGGGAACTGTATGGGAAGACTGGATAAAATCTGTTCTTCAGAGAAATCAACACTGTTATTGCAGCTCTTGCTTTTATAGAGCCCAATTATTTCCCTTTTGAGTCTAGTCCTTTTGAACTTTACTTTGGTAACAAGCCTTCTTGCCTCATCGTTTGAAGTAACCACAAAGATAATCTTTAAAATCACTTCTATACAGCTGAGAGACACTAAATTCCCTTCTACTGGTTAGAACAACCTTATTCAAAATGCTGTGAAATTAAAGCTAACCCAGTGTCTCAGTGGTGATATTTTACAACCAACATGTTCTCTCCTCAAGTGCTTAAGAAAAACAATAAAAAACATATAATCACAAAAGGATTGTTAAGGCAAAATAAAAATTTTATAAAATTTCATATATGTGTTCATTTCCATATATTAGCAAGGTAAAGTCTAGCAGACGTGTGGAGATGAGGGATGTTTAGGACACTAAGATTCAAGAGAACTGAATTGCCTCCAGGTCTGACACAGGCTTTCTGGTTAAAATGGTCTTGTACCATTAAGTGTCATTTTTCCATCTGTGAAAAGGAGACAGTACTAATTCCTTTGCTTGTCCCAGTCCCAAAGAGTTTATAAACTTTATTGGAAAGACAGTCTCTTACAAGGTGTGCAAAACCAAGGGATCTTCCAAGACTGGGAACCTGCAGGCACTAAGCTGATATAAATAAGAGATTATCATGGCAATGACTACCTTGCTGTTAATTCATCTGAAAGATTACTCAGGCTGGTATAAAGCAGCTATTCTGCTGGCTGTTCTGAAGTATTACGTGGTTTTTTAGATGTTAATGGTAAGAAATGTCCTAGTCTACAGGACGCTTGTGTGACACAAGTGTTAAAAAGTTCAATTCTTATTAAGCAGTTGAAAGTCAGTTGAACAAACCTTCTAATTTTCTTACTTAATTTTGAGAGATATTTTTCTGGAGTTAGCTCCAAATTAAGCCAACAAAGGGTTTACAAGTGAAAAGATACCACCAAGTGTGGATAGATTCTAATATATGATGTCTTCCAGAAATAGCTTGGAGCTTCATTTCCACCTTAGACAGAGCTGAATGGCCCCGAAGGGATTTTAGCCAAAACCAGGGTGGGTCAGAGACAGATGGAAAATTACAGATTACTTAAAAGTAAACAAAGGCAACATACAAAATCTTGAGACGCCTTAGAAACGTAAATGCTCACATAACCACTGCAGAGCTAGTACTGAAAAGCAGTTTTCTTGAGCAGCAACAAAACCCACCCATTTATTCCTGTGAAGTGTAAATTAATCAGTTTCCTCTCTTGTGAGATATCTCTTATAAGCTTTTGAATTGCAGTAACGTATAAAGTAAAATATGAGAAAACAATATGTATTTTCTTTCAGTGTTGAAACTTAATGCATTCAGAGCTCTTTTAAGAGGGATGACTTCCGTGTGGTTTCAGTCAGTTCCAGTGAAAACTGAAGAGGAAGAATTTTCTGCACCTCTTCTTTGTTCTCCAACACGAAGCAGATGATGCACCCAGAGATGTGCACGTTTATAATTTTCGATCGATTTGTCATCTTCCTGCTAGGCCACTTACTCCATGCCTGCACCCGTTTCAATAAATGGAGGTGTGTGCAGTGGCTGACTGCTATAAGCAGAGCGGGGGGGGTCTAAGAGGCCAGACTGGGACTTTGGGGACATTTCTTGTGGGTGATTTCAAAGAGAATTCTGGCTAGTTTTATTCTACTGAAGGAGAAGGGTTCACAGGATGGGTTTGAGTACCAGACTACAATCACCTGTGCTGTCTAAGAGAAAATGAAGTGATTGTCCTCATCAGTTGGCTTTTGTGAATACTCTGCTGATATTATAATTGCTGCCAGGATCACTTTTTATGAAGAAGTTGGGGCAGAAGCACCTGCAGCTCAGACACTGCCTGCTGCACATTTTTAGCTGTGGATAAATCCAGCACAAATGCTTCTCCATGTGCTCTGTGAGAGGCACAGGAGCCTGCAGAGGTGGGACCCAGCCTGCCCAGCTCCCGGCATGGCCGGCTCCAGCACCCCACATCAGAGAATCCTTAGGCATGGGCACAGAGAACAAGGAAGAAAACGGCCAGGTTTTCTGGTAGAAATCTGACTGTGTTTCACCTGAAATGGTGTTTCCTGGAAGACAAATATAGACAAATAAAGAACGCCACAGTCTGATCTGGGGGAAGGGGGGGGGGGGGGGGGGGGGGGGGCGATGGGGGGGTGGGGGGTGGAGGGAAGCTTTCCCAAAGCCTTTTGTGTAGTTTTACCATGTCTGAATGGCATCTGAAATGCAGGGCTTTTCATTCTGTTAAGCAGATATTGTTTTGGCTGGCTCAGGAGACTGTTCTGTAACTTCATCTTTGCTACTGAACTAGATGTTCCCTCAGTGGGAGGAACTGATATCTGAATTTCAAAGCAGTTAATAGTCTTACTTGCACTTTTGAAATATTTGGAAAATTGTAATTAACCAGCTTAGCTAATTTACTTTTTTAATATTTAAATGTTGCTTGTTACACAGAAGCTGATTGCTGTGGCAGCTTCATTCTGAAAGCTCATTAGAACTGCTAAAAGGTTTAAATACACACAGCTGAAGAAGTACATGCATTTTTATAAGGCAGGTATTATGGCAAGACTTTGAATTTCATTGGCCTGAACAAATACACCAGCCTTCTGCAGGGTTTTTTAATCAAGCTCATTTGCATTTGCTTGGAAAGGTACATTGCTATTTTTCTGAGATAAATACTTAAATGACATTAGCTAGCAGGATTTTTAGTGTTGTGTTTTTCACTGTCATTAACCTTCTATTATGACAGAGCCAAGGAAAATCAGACAGGGGCCCTTTTGGGTTGTGTGTGATTCACACAGGATGCAGATAACACACAGACAGGAGGAGAGAGACTGGCATCTGAAATTTTCTTTTAAAATGTACCACTATTATTTAAGTACATTATCTCTTTACTTAAGGATGTATGATTCTTTTTCTTAGCTGGGATAAAAGGAATTCCTGTGGGATGAGAAGACCAGGTATTACCTGATTCTTGCAGAAGGTAATGCAGATGAAAGCATAACAAAGGGCAATCAGGGAGGAAGGATGTGGCAGGGACATGCTGCTTCTGCTGGGTGGTGTGGTGTGACCTGACACGGGGCACAAGGACAAGACAGAGGTCTGGAACAAAACAGCTTCTTGCTATTTTCAGTCTTGTATTCCAGCCCTGTTCCAGCCAAAACAGGAGGTTGGATCACCCTGGCAGTAGAGCTGCTTTGCTTTTTAAACTCTTATTACCAGCATGTTTGATAAAGCTGTTAGCTACTGTAGTAATATGGTGCGCATTTTCCTTCTATTTTTTTCACCCCGCTGTCATGTTTTCCCATTTTGTGATTGTTCTTCCTGTTCTAGTAGCTCCCTTTTCCCAAAATGTAGCTGATTCCTGTCCATAAATATCGCACAAATATGCAGAGTGCCAGATTATGATTAGGAAACCATCAGCGGGCACATCTGAATGTGTAAATACCCCTTTGTTGTTAGGGATTTTCTGTCTGTTCAGCTATTTGGGAAAAAACACCCCAGAAGCCAAAAGCTATATATATATATATATATATATATACACACACATGCAGAATCCTTCAGTCAGCAGATCTTTTAAATGAACCGGCATTACCCCACCAGCATAAACTGTGATGTGCTTAGTTCAGCATACGAAAGCACAGGGAAAGCTTTGGTCTCCTGGGCTCCTTACACCTTTCCACCTTTCCCTGGTACTGCCAAACTCCTGCTGCTGTCCCCTCATCCCTTCCCCACCTCTTCCCAAACCTGACTTCACATCCTGCCTCTTGCCCTCTTCCACTCATACCTGGAATTTCTCTGGAGGCCCCGGTGCAGAGCCCAAGCTAATGAAGTGCTTATGAGAGCGGGATGTGCTCTGCTGATAACTGCACGCACCAAGACTTGCAGCTGCTGGTCTTAGGATCCTGCAGGTGATGCCACATAGGACTGAAAGACAGAGGTCTGTTATTTACTGCATCCCTCAGTGCCACATCAAGCTCAAAGGATGGGTGGTGCTCTGTTGGTGACACATTATTCTGTCCCTTTCCTGCCTTTTTGTCTGATATTAAAGCCTTGGTATTTCTTAACCTGAACTTTTTTGAGACTAGTAAACTTTACTAACTGAGGTTACTGCAAGATCTAGGCATACCAGAGATCCCAAAATGATGGTTTGTCTTCCCAGTTTCTAGAGAGATAGGCAGCTGTAGTGTGGTCCTGTCACACAGCATCTTTAAGAGAAGACAAAGGCAATTATTTTTTAACATTCTCCTAATTTACAGTGAGAACCAGGCACCTGCTGAGAGCAGGAAGAACTTAGGAGGAAACATAAAGTGCAGAAGCTCTGGTCAGGGAAGAACAGAGGTACTGCATGAGGCAGTGCCATAGACACCATAAACTAGAGGTGGGAAATCCCAAATGGGCTGGAAAGAGTCAGAGCCCAAGCTAGTAGTTTGTCCATCTCAGGAGAGCTGGCCTGAAAAGAAAATAAGTTGGCAGATAGTCTTCAAGGACCAACATACTGCCCTCAGTCCTGAGGGGGTCTAGACAAGCCCACTATTGGTTTGAGCTGTCTCCACCTTAGGTGTGTCCATGTTGGGGAGCCTTACTGGAAAGGGGCTTGAAAATGGTGCTGGAAGACAGGAGATGGAGAAGGGAGGTGGAAGAAAGCTGAATCACAACTTTTTGCAGGCAGGGGCTCTGTTCTGGCTGGTTTAGTTGGGAGCTTGGGTTTTCTCAGCTCAGTGCAGAGGAGGGAGCCCACCATCAGACCCCCAGCTGACAACACCTGGAGGAACATAAGCCAGAGCTCGAAAGCAGTCAGCCTCCCTTACCTTCCATTCCCCTGACAAGAAGGACAGACTCCCCAGAGATCAAGCAGCTATACCATGCCATTGCTGCTTGGCTTCCACACCTGGGAGTCTCCAGTTTCACTGCTCCTTTGGATTAGGAGGATATAAAAACGTTCAGTCCCTATGGTGCAGCTAAAGGGCTCATTTCTCAGGCTCCTCATGCCTCTTGATTTCCTCTCTCTGGCTGGGAAGGGATGAAAAAGACAACCCTCCCTTTTCTACAAAACACAGTGGGGGCTCAACGCCGCCCTGCTGCTTGTATCCTGGTTAGCTGGGTGAAGCCGGCTCGGCTGTAGGCACAAATGCTGCACCCTAGCTCTGGATGGCAATCATACCTGTGTCAGGTGGGGGGGCTGTGACCCCCCAGGTTCTCCCAGGCCTCCCCCCAGGACCCTGACACTCTGAGATTATTGCAAAGGGCCCATTTTGGACCAGGACCCATGTGACAAGGCATTCAAAAAGAAAAGGAGTTGCTGTTCATTTATCTAAATTGGTTGTCACAGCCACAGCAACGCTGCTGCCAGGCTTGAGAAAGCCGCCTGTCACCCACACAGATCGTAAAGCTGAAGGATCATCAGGAGAAAGTAGCTTGGACAAGTTTTCTCTTTCCCAGCTGGCTCCCAAGGGTGCTGCTCAGCCCAGGAATTGAATACCCAGCTCCTGCTTGCTGGCCACGACACTGTGCAATCAGTCACGGCGGTGTAGGGACCCTCACAAGCAATTCTGCATGTGTGCACAGAAAGCAGAAACACTTTCCTTCTCACAGTGCTCAAGTAGCATGTAATAACTGCTTAAACCAATGGCAGTTGCTCACAGTCCTAATGATTCCCTTCCTCCTCTCCCCCTCTGGTGTGAAGAAGATCAAGTTACTCATCAGGGGCTCTCAGTATCTCCCACACCAAAACCTTCTTTCTCACCAAACTGCTCTCACATCTAACCAGAGACATGCTGGTACCTTCCTCCCTTTAAATTTGAGGTGAACCAGGCAGGGAGTGAAGCATCTTGATGGGCTGCGTGGGTGAGAGTCATTCTGCTGCAATGGAAATGGGCACCACAGGATCAGAGAGGCACAAACCTTCATAAAGTAAAATATACACCACAAGAAGCACTGTTGAAAAACCCAGAGCCAGCCTCATACTTTTCCGTAGCCAAAAAGACCTAAGGACAAAACCTTGGCCCTGCTGATAGAGGGGATTTCCATTGATCTCAGAGGCACTAAGGTTTCAATAAAAATTGGGTTTTTTCATGCTTACTTAGCTAAATTCAGTTTCTAAATACTCTGGAGGCACTCACAAAAGTACAAGCCAAACATGAGGAAATCTATCTCTGCCCCCAGTTTGTGACAAAGTATTACAGGAAAAGGGGCCTTCATATTAAGTAATGGAAATAGTCTAATAAAAACGGGGATTTTCACCAAAATCTGCACAGTAGTGTGACTACAGCCTAAAGTATGTGAAAATACCAGAATGCAGTAATCACACCCGTGGAGGTCTGGGAGGAAATCTCTTTCAGAGTCTTAGTCTCAGTAAGTGAATAAAGACGAGAATTTAAAAACAGTATTCACTGCATCTGTTCCCTGTCACATGCCCTCCACAAAGAGCCTTTTACTAAATTACAGACAGAGTTGATATATTAAGCATAACAAGAAAGAAACAGTAATAACATCATATTTTCCCTTCTAGGATACTAATTGCCTGTCATTTTTTTCTCATTATAAAGGTCATTTTATTGTTTGTCTTAATGTTATTGGGAGGGGGCGGGGGGAATCCCAAACCGGAGGCAAGGAAGATGCTCTGATTTGAGTTTTGCAGAAAGGTACTGACATCTTTTACAGGAGGGACAACTCGTGTGTGCGTGTCTCTGGAGAACATCACTGCTCACATGCAATCTGGTGCAGCTTGGCAAGCTGCAAATGCGGTGCCCACGCTGCTTCTGGGCAAATGGTGTTAATTCCCGTGGACATCCCTCACACTAAAAGTGTGGCAGCTGATAAGCAGCAACTTTTGCATGAGATAACTCCCAGTAATGCTTTCAAAATAAACCCTAGAAACCTGAACCAGCACTAAGAGCAAAGTGATTCTGTGCTTGGAGGTGGAAAGGAAAAGGTCTAACTCTACAGAACTAATTACTCACATGGCTGTTGAATAGCAGTATTCACTAATTTTATTGCTTTTGTGTGTGTTTCTTTGTTTGTTGTTTGTTTTTCACCAATAGCCTATGAGTTACACATCTGAAAATACAGTCTTGCCAAATGAAGCAGGGGGAATAGTAGGAGCAGCTAGTGTCTGCTCAGCAACCTGCCAACAGTTTTGGCGGGGCTGGTGGTATTTTATTCTGCTGCTTTAACTTTTATCATCAATATTGACTGGTTAAGTTTGTTTAGGAGAGTGGTATGGCAGGGAAGAGAGAAGATGAAAGGCAGGAGAGATGAGAGAGGAAAGGGAGTGATGCTGAGGTGAGAGGAGGGGAGGGAGAGTCTGGGAACCAAAAGCTGTGCGACCCCAAGGATGCTTCCCACCTCCATGATGAAAGCAGGACCAGCTCGATTGGAGGATGTCACTGAGAGGAGGGATTTGGGAAAATAATTAATGAGTCCTGCTGCTAGAGATTCCACTTTGTCATTCGCTCCTTAGCGTGTTATGCATACCAAACACTTCCCCCACAAAAGTGGATAAAATGATTTAATATTACAGCGATCAAGATACTGCACCTCCTGCTTCACCTCTTTTCCTTCAAAGAGTAACCTGGAAAATGCTTGTGCAGCATTTTAATTTGTTGTTTATATTTTAAAATACCATCTAAACACATTTTAAGGTAAGAGGTTTTAAAAATCAGAGGGCTTAAAAATGATGATTGCTTTTTCTCATCGTACCATATAAAATTACAGTTTCATCAGCTATAACTGCACAAGTCTAGTTTCACATTTCTAAACAATTTTTCATCTAACATGGTAGTTATAGTCAATTAATAAATTATTCAATAAATATTTTAATTGATTTTTATTTAACCTGCTGTGGAATGAAATTATATTTATAGCCACTCTAAGGGCACATTTATAACAGTAAAATAATGGCATTTTACAGAATTTGGAACATAATAGTAGTGCAATTATACTCCTAGCTACAATGTGCATAATTTGTGATCTTGTAGGTTAATTTTGCTGGGCTGCACTCCAGTATTTAGCAGCGGCAGCAGGCAACGAGCAGCAGTATCTCCCTGAGACAGTGGCATCTTCTTGCCTCTGTGCTACTTCTTCAGCCAAGGACACATACAACAAAGCACAGGAACACCTGAAAAGATGATCCTGAGATGCTCAGAGGGTGCAAATGTGAGAGAGCAACCAAAAACTCCACTCATGGTCCTCAACTGAGAGCTGCCAAGAGAGCTGCAGGCAAAGAAATCCAAAAATACAATGCCGGATCACAGCTCCTGACTAGTGCTGGCAGTGCCAGAGTCCCCGAGCACTTGGCTTTTTTTCTTTAAAAGGCAAAGTCCCAGGAACTGCTCCTGTGCTGGGAACCACCACTTTTGGATGGTGCAGGGCAGCCTGCTTTCATTCTGAAGCATGTGGGTTTTGCTCCTGCCTCTCCTTTGGGAGCAGCAACACCTCCTTCTGCTTCCCATGCAACTGCCCAAACCTCCATGTTGCCCTGACAGGAGGCAGGGGGCACTTTTGTCCTCCTGGTGAAATGACGTCACCTGTGGAGGAGGGAGTGTTTTGGGGCTCAGGATGGGCAGGGTTTGAGTACAGTCTGTGCTGGGGGCTCAGCAGAGAGTGGGTTGTGAGCAGGGGCCTCCCCGATGCCGGCTCAGCTGAATAAGGAGGAGTAAAGTCAGAAGACAAGTATTGTAGGGAACTGGGTGAAAGCCCTTCCTTCTTTGATATGCTGACACATTGCTTATCTGCAGTTCTGACATCTTTTGCACTCAACATTGTGCAGAATTTACTATGGAATTCACAGAATATCAAACAGAGATGAAAGCATGTGAGGGGAAGTGGGAGAGGAGGGGAAGATTCTCCCTTTGAAAAGATAGAGGATGAAAGCGGAGGATGTTCTGCCAAGAAGAGTCAGTCCTCAAACAAAAGGAAAGCTCTCAGAAAGCTTGGCAATCATTCTCCAGCATCAATATTTATTATGGAGGAGCATGCCTTGCCCTAACTCCTATTATCTGGGGATGGCAAATTAAATACTGTAATAAAGACAGTTCCCATTTGTTCTATAGAATGAGACTGGCCATCTGTGTTGTGAACTCAGTAATATCCCCATCAAAGCTGCATGTCTGAGAGGTGAAGTTCATTTCACATTGCTTGGCTTGGGGACAATCATGTAGAACTCTGATTTTCAAAGGCAAGTTTTTTCAAATATTTTATCACACTTCAGGTAAACATAAACTGAGGAACAAAGCAGATGCACAACTGTACTTCCAATGTCACTGTTTAACTTTTCCCCCGTATTCTCTCTGGAGATACTCATATTTGCTGTTGGACTTTAAAAGCTGTGTTTCTACCTCATTAAAATAATTCTGTCTCAGTAGTGACTTGTAATGTACCCATCTGCAGTTCCCTACTCTCCCAAGCTGCTGCTAGCTGTGAATTCCCAGGTGCACTGTCTGTGAAACTGAAACCCCAGAGTTATGGCCTTTTGTGATTCCATGGCCATGAAAGTGGATATTGCCTGTGCTGGCATCTGTTGTGTTCTGCTGCAGGGAAATAAACGGAGGGGGGAAAGAAAACCCCAAAACAAAAAACCTTATTGGCTCCATTAACATTGGGATTGGTGTTTTGAACAAGAAACCACAAAATCAAATTGAACGTGTTGGCTTGTCTCCTCTGATGGCTCCTGGACACCTGAGTGTCCAGCATTCAAGTGAGTGGGTAGGTAATGAAGGAGATAGAGTGTCTGTGTGATGCAAAGTAGGATCAGGCTATATTGCACAGGGTGACACAGAGCACTGTGTACAATGACAATATCCATGCATTGCAAACTGGGTATCAGCTGGTACCACATCCATTCAGAAGGATGTGGTACCTCCACCATTAAGGAGCATGGGAATGGAGCTCCAACATTATGCTTGCAGGGACTTTAGACGTTATTTGAATGTGTGCCAATCTGCGTATTCCTGTGAACAGAGGCAGAACATTCCTACACTGGCTGCAGCACTGACAGAGCTCAGCTCCTGCGATGAAGCAGCTAGAGCAGAGGGAACTTTGGCACAGAAAGCGGCATAGATGACAGTTTAGTCCAGAAGAGGGACTTTTTGCCCCTCTGTTCACTTCAGGGCACAAACACAGACTGACTCCAATGAAGTAAGACTGGCAAAGGCACTGGGCAGTTGCAGAAAACAGGACTTCCCTTCCATGTGCAAGAACCTCCAGGTGATATTTAGCAGCTGCTGGGTCAAACTGCCTTCAGAGGTGGGTGAGCCTTTGAGGGGTACCATTCAGAAAGGTGGGGGAGATCCCAGGAGCATCCCTCCCCACTGCAGTAGGTGCTGCCTGCTGTGCCATGTTGGGTAAAGCAGCACCAACGTGGCTGCCAAGCTGACAGCACACCCACCGCGGGCTGCTCCATAGCAGTAATCTGGAGGTAGAGATAAGAACTGGCCTTAAATAGCAGCCCAAAGAAGAAGAAACTCCATTGACTCCAATGTGTTCAACACAGGACTGAATTTCATCCATTGTCCACCACGCTTGACATACAAACAGGCTTTTCTTGAACATCTATGATTTCTTAGACCACTGAAATACAAGTATGTTTATTGTGGGCAATAGTAAGAAAACAAATCTCTATTTATAATCAAATTTCCTCCTATCCCATTTGCTGTAACAACCTAAGGTATTCATGGGCTGGGGCGTGTACAGTGTGTGCTTACATCTTCGTTCTCTCCAGGCAGTGGGGCCGCACCACAGCTGGTGGGACTCGTGCTATGTTGTGTCAGTAATTGTGCCTCTCAGGAAAAGTCTCTCCCACTGTCCACCAGCAACTGAAAGGACTGAGTACAACAATTATGTGTCATTTACTTCTCTGTTATAAAGTGTTGTAAACAAAAAGCTCCTCTCCTGTATTAGAAGCAGGTGGAGAGGCATGATATTTGTTCTTCAACAGAGGGGCTATACATACATGTGGTCAAGACAGAGGTATTGAAAGATTGGGGAAGTATAAATACACTCAGGACTGAAAGACAAAGAAAATATAATTGGGCAACAGATAGAAATCTGAATAGAGAGATGAAAAATAAAGGTTACTTCAATTGGTGAAAGGACATAGAGATCGTCAAGAGAGAAGAAAAATCATATAAGCGCTTTGTCCTTGCAGACAGGAAAAGGGTACCTCCTTTGCATACAGTGTTTTAGCTTTGGACTTACTAGTTTATGATGTAATAGCATTTTTAACCTACCTAGAGAATATAAAATCTGAAATTTAAAGCAACTCACCCAGTTCATTCTGAAAGGCAGCAGGCGATACTTTAACCTTGTCTTTGTCAATTTTCTGCTGTGTGTGTAGCTCTAATTAGATTCATAGCTCACATTAATATTGTGGTACCAATTGCTCAGGATCCACATCGATATTTCTCAAACTTTCCAGCTGAAAACTGTTCATAATTCAGTGTTACATATTGATTTTTAAGACCGATGACATTTGAGCTGCTGAGAAAATGAATGGGGTTCATTTGGGGTCATGTCCTTAATCCCTGTGTGTAATTGATATCTGGCTTCTATACCTCTGTCCCCCAACTGAGAGATAAGCGATGTAACTTAGTACTACCTAATTGCTACTCTAGCCCAGGGAGCTGGAGAAACAGCAATTATAGCTCCTTAAAGGAGTTCTTACACATGCGTGTTCTCTAAAGCCTCAACTTGCGTACGTTGCACTGGGAAAAGATAGCGGGTAAGTGGAAGAAGTTTCTCAAGGTGTTACGTGTGCCAGATGGATTGAGAAAATTTCCTTGCTATATCCCCTTGCTCTGCACTGGCTACAGGCAAGAAATGTAGAGGCACAGCTACAGTCTGACCTCACCTTGCTTCCCAGTGCACTCTGTTCCCATCAGCCAAGAAGCAGTGGGAGAAGGGGCTCTCCCCGCTCTCAGCCCCTATGTGCTCCACCCAGAGGGAAGCCAGCTAGGTTTGGATCTGTTACATGGTCATACCGCTTTGCAGATTTTGGAGTTGCTGTCCAACGATGGTGGTTTTCAATCCGATGCTGCGGACAGATGCAAGGAAAAAAGATTTAAAAAAAAATAAGTCAAAAGAACTTATAAATAAAAAATACTACACTTCTGGTTATCAGAGGATTTTGTTTTGGTAGGTTCCTGTAAAAGAGCTCCATAAACCACAGTTAGGGAAGACTGGACAACTTTTCTAAGTCATGGAGCCTCTTTTCAGTTCCCTAAACCATATCTATGAGCCCGCATTTGATTTTCAGACATAGTGAGGCCTGCCTAACACTGTCTACATTTAATCTAAGTGGCAGGTAACCAGCAACCTTGAAGATTACACTTTTATTTAGGTTCCTAATGTGGTTTTCCAAAGATGTCATTTCCCTTGACTGACATGAAAGAACTCCACTGAACCTCATCTTAACAAATTGCAATTGCACTCAGTGAATCAAGGCTGGTTGTCCTGAGCTTGTTCTTCCCAGGGACCTGCTGCTTTTCCAAGGCCACTGGAAAGACCTTCTTCAGCAGGAGAGTGCCAGGCCAAACAGACTAAATATAGTCCTCCCCTGAAAGGCCCTTTAAGGTTGGACAAGCTAGGGAAAGCCAAACCCTTCTACTTCTTGCTGTAATTGTCTTTGAGGGGGGAAATAATTTCCTAGCACTCTTAGTCTCTTACTAACTCTTGTTCTTTAGGTGTTTGTGCTACCATAGTCCTAAAGGCTCAAATTATACCAGGAGTACTGTGCTAGAGGCAGTAGGTGTTAAAGTTAGTCACCTGCCTACAAGATTACAATTTTAGATCAAGCTGAGAAATAAGAGATGGGAAAACACGACCAACACAAAAGAAGCAGCAGAGTGAAGCTGACATGGTTTCCATGGGCTGACCGTGTACACAATTTAGGTATGTCTATAAGTACCTAAACAAATACTTAATAGCACATTTCCTCAGTTCAACAAAAAGAGTGAGAAATCTGATTTAACTGTGCAAATGCACAGATACTGCGTATAGAGAAGTGAGTGATTTCTGATGCCACGATTCATACACAGTTTTGAGTAATGGCTGATTTTCATGTTATGTAAATCTGATCTTCTAGGTATTACTCTCTGGATAAGACATGCAATTAAATTCAACGCCAAAACTTAAATGTGTTCTCAAAGCTTCTGGTTAGATAGATACTTACATGGTGATTTATTATGCTCATGAAGGCATGACTACCACTGTTCTGCTGGTTGCTTTCACTGTTCAGGTTGTGGAGAAAATGAATATTTCTGCATTGGTAAAATGTTTTATAATTTGTGCTTCCAGGGAGCAGCAGGCAGATAAAATAAAAAAGAATAGATGTGGTAGACTCATGCTAATAAAGAACAATGCAGTTTTCATCTCTTGAATTTTGTCCCGCAGTATTTACAAATTGTTCAAAATGAGACAATGTGAGCTCCCTGTGCTGGTTTTCTGCACCCTACTGAGAACGCCTTGGTGGTCAGGTCAAATAAAGCCCTGTGATATTGGAAAGTCTGCGTTCAGTGCCCTGTCAGATGATGTAAGCGCATGCCTACAGAGAAACAGTAAGTTAATTTTACCAAACTTTGTCCCAGATCTTGCAAATTTTACATGTATGAAAGAGGTGAGCAAATACATCAATTCTAACAAAACAGGCGATGCTAATCAGAAGGTTAGGAGAGAGCTGAGACATCTACATTTCTGCAATAGTAACTGAGATTTCAAAGCATTTGTTCTGGGGTAGAGCATAAAAAAGTTTCAAAAATAGTACAAAACATGGAACACAAAAGGCAAAACTATGACAAATGGCAAGTGTATTAGGAAGTGATCTGAAGTATTTATAATCAATGAAAAATCTCCCTTTGCATGATGGGTTACATCCTTGTTTTTCCTCTAGTCATGATGATCATGACTGTCCTCAACCTATCTGGTGTGGTATCTGTGAAAAGGAAGAGCAAATGCATACATTTCAGTCTTACAGCTTAGCCAGGATGCTAGGATGACCTCTAGCTTTGAAAGCAAGCTGTTAGAATGTGGCTCTGGAAATATTCATCAGGAAAGGTGCAATTTCAGCCCCGTTTACATGATCAAAATATTATTCAAAAGGAAGTTTTCTGAACAGCCAGCAAACTCTGTAAAGAGAGGAGCTGTTTCTGCAGCCAGCTGTTACTCCTGATGCTGAGTCGCATGAATCCCTCTCAGCAGCGTGACAGAGTGGCATAAGCTCTGTGCACCTGAGAAGGCTTACGCTCAAAGTCCTGCATGCAGGGAGGTGCTTTGGGTTCTGTGAGTTTTGAATTGCCTGAGTATTTGAACAAATAAAATGTTCCCTTAATACCAAATCAAAGTCAAGTCAGTTGATTCTTTTCTAATACCAAAAATGAAATCCAGGGTGCTTCAGGGCTTTGTGCTTCTGCACATTATTCAGATATGTTCCCTCCAGCCTTATTGTAGGTTTGGATTATTCCATAAAGCATACCTTCTATGTCTGCAGACATGGAAGATATGGAAGATGACACATTTTCCAATGAAAAATCTACTTTGTAATTGTTGTGGTTTGAACCCAGCTGGCAACTAAACACCACGCGGCTGCTTGCCCACCCGTTCCTACCCTGGGGGCAGGGAAGGAGAAAAAAGGTAAAAGGAAAGCTGCATGGGTTAAGATAAGGAGAATTGAACAACACAAAGAGAAGAGAAAACAATAGTAATAACAATAATAAAGAGAGTGATATACAACGCACTGCTTGCTGCCATGCCGAGCCAAGTCAAGCTGAGCCGTGCCATGCGGCTGTTTGAAACTCTGTGCCCTGCTCTGGCCAGCCCCCACTTATGTATACTGGGCATGATGCCAGTATGGTATCAAATAGCTCATTGGCTGGTTTGGTCCAGCTATCCTGGCTGTGGAAATTAACCCTATTGTGGCAGAATCCAGAACAGTAACGCAAATTGTTTGTTGCAGAGAGAATGCATAAGCAGTCAGGGTGTAGGTTGGCGCAGGTAGCAAAATCTGTTCCAGAGACCGTGACTGGCCTGATAGATTATGCTTGTCAGGCTAGAAGACCATTGGAAGTTCAGCGAAAAACAAGAAAGGTTTAGTAGACCTGGCCTAAACTGTATCTGGCTCAGCACTCAAGGTAATTATTTAATTATTACACATGGGCAGTAAAATATGAAGCAGTAGCGTAGGTATTGATCTGTGCTCATAGAGCTTCTGTTTAGCTTCTCAAGTGGGCTGTATCTGAGATCACGAATGTGCTGTAAAACACAGATGATGTAAAGCAAGTTGTAAACAGAGATCACTGGGGTCTCTACCCTGCAGTTTCCTTCTCGCCTCCACAGCCCAGTTCATAACATCCAACCCAGGAGCCAGGGAGGCCGGCCACAGTTGTCCAGATGTTGAGCTCTGGGAATTTTAGATCCCCACTGGGCTGAGAGTAACTTAGACACCAGGTCTCTGCCCTTGGGGGTGTTTGGCTACCAACCTACTCTGCAATGCATCAGCACCACAGTTGTGCCTAATTAAAGATATAGTTAAGGTCAGACCTAACATTTTGGGCTTCTCCAGGAATTCTGTGGACAGCAGGCAGGGACATCCCTCCTCAAAGTTGGTGGGAGAGCCAGCCTCCATCCCCATCTTCCTGCCAGCCTCAGGGTGTGCCTGACAGTTTGTAACATGATTTAGGTGGAGCCCACTAATTTGGGGAGAGATAATAAGAAGCAGGAGCTGGAGCATTCTGGGGAAGAAAGGCTGCTCACCTCCTGGAATTAGCCCCTGTGATTAGAAAGGGGTATTTAACCTCAGGTACTTGCTTCCAGGCATGCCAGGCTGTTGTGAATTCATCCGAAAACAGTGACTTTTTGTATTTCAGTTTTACACACATATACAAGCAGATATATATATATATATATTTAAAAGCTGTGTGAAGAATAAACTTGTACAAGGGCAAATGTAGCTTTGGGCTATGTTTAGGGGTTTGAGCCCTTCAGGCGGCTCTTCAAATGACCTCCAACCTGCATAGAAAACCATGTGCTGTACACGCAGAAGAGGGTGGGCTGGAGGATGAGGAAGTCACAAAGCCACACTGAGGTTATCATAGTTGTAATTGGAGGAGGCTGGTGGAACGCTGCAGGGATCACTCAGCTCTGCTGTAGTTGAGTGTGAGTGTGAAGACTTTAATTTTGTGTGAAGGTCCTGACGGAGAGAGGGGCATTGTACAACCCCATAGACACGGCACATCACCTCTCGTAACTGCATTCTGTCCATACTTGGGCGTCCTTCCTCTGCCTTTACTACATTTTAAGCAATTAGAGGTAGAAGATGTATAAATTACTGTCAACTGGACACACCATCCAGTCCATATCAGTTTGAAAACATTATTCATTCTCTCTCAAATACCTCCCTATATCTTATTAAGCACTGTGAAGGGTGTTGCCCTCTCACTCAGGATCCTGCCAGTGCATGGAAGTGAACTGTACCTTAACGTGTTATGAAATGCATATTCCTGCAGTGGAAGGGCCACTGCCTGCATAAAATATTTATTCACTTGGCTCTGAAATCATGCTTTGCCCCAGCCTTCACAGATCTGTCTTGCAGAGCCCCACCGTGTTTTGTCTATCTTTAGCTCAGGCACCCGCACTTTGTGAATCCTTTATTCTCCCCATCTCTCTTCCTTGCTCACACACATGCACACTGAAAAAACATATAACTTGAAAGAAGCAGTGCAAAGGCACTGCAGATGATTTATGTCAGGCTGGGTGCATCAGAAGAACTCAATAGAGGAAAGAGGCTCTGGATGAGGGAGAGGTCAGCCCGCTATTTCAAGTGCTGTCATTAATCCCTGGGACATATTATGACTGGTGACACCAGTAAAGTGCACTCATGCATGCTACCATTTTATGCAACAGAACTGGAGGCAGCAAGGCCCCTAATTCCACCTAAGCTGTGACAGGATTTGGGCTCCTAGGCCTCTTAAATCCTTTTGTAAACCCCAGTGTAAATGTCTTTGATGCAAAGTAAGAAAAATCTCTCCTGTCAATAGAGCACATCTGTACCAGTTCTGAGACTGTGCCAATACTGTGAAACATAACACGTCTAATTAACACCGAATGCCTCCTCCCTCAGACCTTGGAGTGCTGTATGCTTGCCCCTGTGAATGTGAAAGAAAGGAAGGCTGAGTGAAAGCATGCCTTGAATTTTGTCCTCTAGTGCAAAAAAAAAGTGGAGAAGGAATTTTTTTCATCGTTAGCATTTAGAAATCCACTATAAAAAATAAGAACACAGAGCTCAGGGTGTACTAAGTCCAACACAGTGAGATATTTGTGCTGCCGAATGCCTCATGCACTTCCTTCTTTCATTGTGTTTTTCTGTATATATGACACAGGGGCAATATTTCTTTAGACTTCTGGAATAAGTTTAAGGACCCAAAGCAATTTTACAAGTATTAGTCTGATTGCAGCTCTGGATATAGGGCAATGATCAAGCAGGGAACTGGTGACAGGGCTGAGAAATGACTCTTCTTTCCCCTGTAAGTAGGACTACCCTGGAACACCACCATCAGCCTTTTCCTAAGTCTCAAAAAACTTGTTTTTCCATGTTATTTTGAGTTCTTACCCCTTATTAAATCACGCTGGAAGAATACAGACAGCTCCACAGTTGCTGAAAGTCACAGGTTTATTTTGTTGTGCTTCATCATAAGACATAATGATCATCCGGAAGAGCCAGAACATAATCTTGCTAGAACAAAGGAAGAAAAGCAAATATTTCTTTCTGTGACCTCAAAGCCAGAAGCTAGTGAACTGTGAGCCTCGAAGCCGATGAACGAGTACAGCAGCGATAGCGGTCTTAGAGGTGCCTTGATCTGCCTGAGCTACAGCAGGCACCATTAGTAGCTGCTGCAGTGAAGGATGTATATCACCGGTGACAAAGGAAAATGGGAGGGGGGAGAATGTTTGGTGATTTAAAGTAGCTAAAGGTAATGGAATACAGAACCCTATATAGATCATATTGTTGCTAGCCTTCAACTTCCAACTTCTTTTAATAAAGGCACTTCGATTAATATTTTATAACTGCTAGAAAATAGGAGCAAATGCCTTGTGCATACCGAAAAAGAGGGATTTCGGCTCTTCCCAAGTAACATAGGGGCTGCGTATTCCTAAACCTAATGGCTTGTAGCACAGCTGACCTCCGACCCATCCGCCTGGACTGTCCTGCCCCTCTGGGAACAAATCCTGCACTTTGCAGAGCCAGCATGGCAAGGGGTTTGGCACAACAAAGAGCAGCTCCCAGCCACAAACATAAATCTCATGAAGGAGAGGGGCTGCTGATTTAGCTCAGCTCCTCTCCTCTGGCTTTACCTTATTTTATAAATGGTGCATTTGTGTCTCTGACAACAAGCCTTGGTACCAGTGAAGCAATGAACTTCCTTACAGACAGCAGCAAGTAACAGCCACAGCTCTAGCCAAGAAAGTCAATTTAATTACAGAGTCTGGAAAATTCTTCTTCTAGATATTCTTGTCCCTTTTCCCAGATCTACTTATTTTTCTTTCTCAGTAGAGAACACTGTTTAGCTTTGAGAAGAAACAGATATTGATTGTTTTTTAATTCAAAAGCTTCCCTAAATGTATAAGCTGGTAACTTTGACACAGTTAGAAATAAACTCTTGGACAAGACCCAGTAGGGGCTCTAGATTGTCTTTTCTAGTTGCTCACACTTTTTTCATCATATTTCCAGATTAATTTCAACTGCAAATCTGCCTTAGCTTATCCTACTATTTAAAAATATAAGATTTTTTTCTATATTTCTATTTTTCTGAGATTCAAGAAACTCTTCTTTTTCAGGGATCCCTACTTTTAGTTCATGTAAATACCAGCAGGACTAGTGGCGGTAGCAAATTCTGTGCTCTGCCCCATCACCCAGAGGAGATGTTCAGCTACTTAGATGGTGTGCATGTACTGCTTTGTATATATCTTGGAGATCATTAGTGCTCTATAACCACATCTTCAAAACCGTGTTCTGTGTAGTGGAAATGACTTTACCTGCATAAAATGGATTCTTAGGTTAGAGTGTTAAAGCCCTTACTTTATTGCTTTAAAAAAATAACAGACAAGGTGTCCCTCCCCTCTCCTCCCCTCCTCTCCCCCCCCCCCTCCCCTCCCCTCCTCTTCCCTTCCCTTCCCTCACCTTCCTGCACCTTCCCGCACCTTCCCTTCCCGCACATTCCCTTCCCGCACCTTCCCTCACCTTCCCGCACCTTCCCTTCCCGCACCTTCCAAAACTGAGATGTACTTGTTGTTAAAAATTTGGTTTTCCCTCTTATTTAAGGTTAATTTCTTCTGTAAATCAAATAGCCCAGTTGTGCAGAGAATGGAGGGAACCACAACACAAACAAGTCCAAAGCTAAACAAGATGATTGCTGCAGCTGCTTGATATGTTCCAGTTGGGTAAGAAGAAATGACATTTTCAATGCAGGTCCTACCACTGCCTGTTCTCTGACAGGCACCGAGAGTGGAGCAAACACCAGTGTCTATGTTCTTCCAGCCTGAAAAAGAAGTCAACACCCCTGAAACAGGCATTTTTTTCTGTCCAAGTCATTGATGTCAGTCGGATTTGATTACATGAAAGCCTCTTCTTTGGTTCAAAATATCTGGTGACATGGCAGCCCAGATTGGCTTCATGGAGTACACTAAAAAATTACTGCAAGGACCTGCTTCTTGTTCAAGCAACATGCTACTGATTTGGACATGGTTCTTGCCTGAATAAGCTCTGCAAAATAGACGTGTTGGCTGTCAGTGAGGTGTATTTGGTGCGTGCAGTTTTTGCAATAAATGCTTTCTGCCCTTACGTTTTCTGAGCAGGCTCTCAGAGCCTGGTATTTTTGGTTAGCACAAGACATGCAGAGATATGTACTTTTCCCCCTTTACCAATGGAGATCTTTTTTAATGCACTTTGCTTCCAGCTGAGCAGATTAGAGAAACTGTAAAAGAAGGGTGTGATTGCAAGAATACAAGGAAAGATATTATTTGTGACAAACATGAAACCTTCTAGGGTCTCTGCCAGAAGATGCTTGTGGTAACCAGGTAGAATCCCAAAATCACAGAATAGTTGAGGTTGGAAGGTGCCTCTGTAGATCATCTGGTCCAATCCTCCCAGCTAGAGCAGGTTTCTCCAGTTGGGTTTTGAATTTCTCCAAGGATGAAGACTCCACAACCTCTATGGGCAACCTATGTCAGTATTTGACCACCCTCAGAGTAAAAAGTGTTTGCTCGTGTTCAGATGGAATTTAATGTGTAATATGTGCCCATTGCCTCTTGCACTGTCACTGGACACTGCTGAGAAGAGTCTGGCTCCCTCATCTTCATTCTCTCCTATTTTTTTTTATACATACTGATGAGATCCCCCCTGAGCCTTTTCTTCTCTAGGCTGAACAGTCCCAGTTCTCACAGCCTCTCCTCATAGGAGAGATGTTTCAGTCTAGTAATCATCTTAGTGGCACTGCTCTGGACTCAATCCAGTATGTCCATGTCTCTCTTGTACTGGGGAGCCCAGAACTGGACACAGCGCTCCAGTTGTGTCCCCACCAGCACTAAGCAAAGGAGAAGGATCATCACCCTCCCTCTGCCTGGCAATGCTTTTCCTAATGCAGCCCAGGGTACCATTGGCCTTTTTTGCTGCAAGACGTGTTGATGGTTCATGTTCTCCACCAGGACAACCAAATCCTTCTCAGAAAAGCTGCTTTCCAGCTCATCGCCCCTCACCATATGTTGGTTCCTCGCCAGGTGCAGGACTTGACATTTTTGCCCATTGAAGAAGTAATTTTTGCATACAGGCTGCCAGACTTTTATCAATGCGAACAGGATATACTTTAGTTATATTTCTAGAGTATGTTTCACGTGACATTGTCATCAGCAAAGTGTCATTTTCGCTGGCAAAAACCTGAATCATATGTTGGACTGGAATTATTTTTGCCTCTCCCAAGCCTGCATTTGGCTCTGCAGAGCTCCTCCACATGATGAATGCAAATAACACATACCCCTGCACTGGCAATAGCTGCCTTGTTGAGAGGGTAATAAATAGTATCACTATACCCCCAAATGGAGATTAAAATCAAAACATGGGGATTAGAAAACAGCTGTTAGGGGAGTGGTGATGCTAGGGTGGAAAGAGGACACTCCCAAGGCAAATATCCTTATGCATCATGGTTCAAACCAAAATAAAGCAAACTAAAAATAGAGGGAACTAAAGGAATAGTCATTGGATATAAAATGTAAAGTCAGACTATACTGAACAGGACAGGTGGTGCAGCACATTTATCAAAAGGCTGTTTACCTTGTGCAGAGAGGAGCCGTGAGGGCTCTGATGGGCCCCAGAACAGCTTCTCCACTACAGTCTTGGAAAGCACCTCCATCTGTCATGCCAGGGTGTGGTGTGGGCTAGAAGGGACAGTTTCCGGTTCCACTCACATTTTTGTGCCCCCCTGAAGCTGTTCTCACCAGATCACGACAAGGCTGCAGAAACATGGGCAATATGAGCCTCCTCCACTCTTTCCATTTGATCTGTTGCCCAGTCATGCTGAGACAGCGCCTTCCTCCCCACCACTGCCCAGCGTGGCCTTGTCCCCTTGCCTGCCTGCTTGCTGGCTTTTCTGTTTTCTGGGGGCTGCTGCCATGATGCTCCCAGCCACAGGGTTAGCTGAGGAGGCCACCACCAACACCAGGGAGACACACTCACCCTAGTCCAGTCACTGTAGTGCCCTGAAGGCCAAGAAATCTGTGCGTTTGGCTACAGGAGAGGTGAGGAGAGAGATGAACTACTGGGATGAGTGATATCTAAGAAGAACCTGTGACCAGGCATGACTTGCTCATGGGGCAGAATGTTGAAAACAGGAAGTGGCTCTAAAAATGGGCTCAATGAAACTAGAATCAATTCCTATAAAAGCAAAAGTGAAGCAGAAGAGAAACAGTTGTCTCAGTTGCTCGTACCATCAATCAACAACACCTACAGCTGAGTACCCCATCTTTTCCCTAGGCAGAAGAAATAAATGCCTTTGTCCTCTAGTGTAGCCACTTCACTGAGGAAATAACCTTAGCAGAGCCTCTGTCTCCCAGTTCCAGACAGCAGCCAGCGACTGCCGTGGGAGAGCTCATGGGTTCCGAGTCTCCGAGCAGGAGGAATACAGACTCGTCGCTTTGCCTTAGTTTAATGAGGAGATACCTTTGTTAAGTGTGCATGTGGGTATGCATTACGTCAGGATAGGTTCCCAGAAATAAACACCAAGGTGCCATCAAGCTAGTCATTAGCTTCTGGATTAAAAAGTAACATTATTCAAAAGCTACTACAAACATTGATTGATTCATTGCTGAAAAAAGTTTGCATTGTTTTGTTGAAAGGGAGATATCAGAACAAAAATATGTAACAGAGACTTAAAGTGGAATTGCTGCCTGTGCAAAGTAATGCAGGATCAACACAAACTTGGCACCATTTTTCCACCAGGGTCTAAGGAAACTGGTGCAAATTCTGTGTTGCTCAGGTCATTTCACGTCAATGGTTCTTCTCTGTGAGTGGGCTCAGGGAAGCCACCATATGGGCTGTGGATGCTGGTGGGCTTGCACTGAAAGGAAGCTGACTCCACCTTAAACCCTCTGAAGACA
Organism: Bucorvus abyssinicus; assembly: GCA_009769605.1. Taxonomy (NCBI): domain Eukaryota; kingdom Metazoa; phylum Chordata; class Aves; order Bucerotiformes; family Bucorvidae; genus Bucorvus; species Bucorvus abyssinicus. The sequence goes on from CM020025.1 coordinate 41,026,478, forward strand.
AACTAACACAGCCCCATTGCCTCTAGTGTTAACTTCATGATTTGATTTCATTACATGCTTGATGAATTTACTGACTGGATAATTGGAACCCATTGATTTATAGATTCTGGCTTAATTATAACCTTAATGTTATCATTGCATTGTTCCATTTTTAATTAACTGAGTAAGACTGCAGTAAGTGAACCCAACAGTCAGGTTTATGTGTTTACTTCCCTGCTTGTACTTAGTAAAGAAATGCAGAAAAAATGCGTGCTAATAGCTATTTAGTATCCCAGACACTGGGAAGGGAAACCGTAACAGACGCTAAATGCGTTTGGCTTTTTTCCCCTAAGTAAATCACACAAGGCAGAAGATACTGCCTCTCCCACACAGATAATAAGCCCCACTGACCGAAGGATCAAATGAAAAATTATTGACAAGCCACTACAACTTCACACTTTATCAAAAGGGCACTGAATTTCCTAGATTAAGAAAAAGATTTTAAAAAAAGGAAGATGAGGAAGTATCATCAGGAGAAAATATTCTTAGGCAAGAAGCACACATATCAGTGCACTTTCAGAGAGGTACTATTTATAAAAAAAGAAAAGCACAGCAGTTATTGAGGCTTTTCAGGGATTTTCTTTGCTTCAGGTCTTGAAAAAGGAGGGCCATATCCTCTGACCTTATGCCTCTGTGCCATTTATCGCAGGCTGCTTTTGTTTACTACTGTGCCAGTGACAACCGCTTGAGCTTACTCTGCTGCTGTTCTTGCAGGTCTCAGAGGAGGCTGATGCCCTCCTCCAGCTGTTGTCACAGGAATGAAATATCAGAAAGTCAATGCCTCATATACTCCACAGACTGGGGAAGTTCATGGCGCTGCTTTGATCTTTTCATTATTCCACAGAGTCATTGCCTGTCTGTTCAACCCCTGCTTGACAGCTTGGATCATTAGAAAGAGGGACATTAATGCATTTAATGTATATACACGATCAGAATGCTGACTGTTGACAAGGTCAGAGAAAAATAATGAAATGCCATAATTAACAAAATATATTGGCCATTAAAATATGATGCCTCATTCTCTTGACAGAGACACTAACAAGAAAAAATGACCTTATTAAAAGTCTTCATGTTCTTGTAAATCAGAGGCATGGTTTCTACGGCGCTGCTGCCCACAGGTTCTAATCAGCAAAACCTCTGGGAGATGCTCCCTGCAGAGCTCCGCAGCCCCACAAAGTGCTGGGCAGGAGGGTCATACTGAATTAGAGATGGGGGACATCACTGAAAGTTCTGTTCCAGCAGTTGTTTTTGCTTTAAATCCACACCAATCCACAGCCCTCTAAATTAAAGTACTGCGGTACAGCTAAAATGAGCCCTGCGTGTGCATCGCAGCAATGAACTATGGTAGAAGCTGAACATAGCTGAAGCAAAATATGCATCAGCTAATACTAGACAACAGTAAGCAGCATTATCCAGTAGATCCCAGGGCAAAAAAGTTTGGGTTTCTCTGTCTTAAGTTTATGGCAATCTGTTCCCAGTTTTAATCCTTCCATTATTCATTCTTCCTAAGTGCGGAAGAGGGAATTCACTACTCATTTCTAGCACTATTTGAATTCTGGAGAGGGGTGATGCTATGCAAACTATTAGTCTTATTGGCAGTTGGTGGCTTCTGGTATTTTGGCCTAAAAACTGAAAGCCCATTAGAGGGTGTATCAACACCACAGCTACAAATAAATCTTTAAGGTTTGAAAAAATATTTCTTCAGTTGCAGCAGAAACCAAGATGCTGTAACATTAGGAGGAGGTTTAACTAATTGGAACTGCTTAATGCATGCTCAGCAACAGCTGGAATAACAGAAAGCTGTGTCTGACTAGGAACAGCAGATGTTATGAATTTCATCTGGTCAGATCTGATGGCTGACGGGGAGGTCCTGCTTCACATCTGTGAAATAGTCACCAGATTCCACATACAAACTTTCTGAAGCAGGCGTTACAGGGAGAGGGGGTTAGACAAAAGAGGGGAACATTTTTCCAGAACTGTTGACAACAAAAAATGCAGCTCTCGGGCAGTCTTCAGAGTGGGACAAAAAACAAGTGAGTGTGTAGAAACACTTTATAAGTGCCAATGGTGCACACCGATATGTTTAAAAACTGTGATTTGTGATCCAAACATCAGAATACACAATTTTAAAGTCAGAGATTAGGCAATATTAAAATTAGAAACAAGTATGTGATTTTTATTACAGTAATTATGCCACTGCAATTTCTGGCATGGATGACATTAATTATACCCTGTAAAAATATCTCTGTATCTTACATGGTCGTGAAAGACAAAGCTAGGTGGGCATAAGCCCACCAATGTTATCAAAGACATGCTGACAATAAGGACAGGATGCAAAAAGCAGTTGCATATACGTTAGGTGGGTTACAGGTTTCTGAGTATTACAGCAGCCTGCAAAAACTTCCCAACACGCATCTATACCCAAGACACTGCAAGTGTTTCTGGTTTTCCTCCAAGCAAGCGATGGGCAGAAGGACTCATGGTTAAGTTTTGCACAGCATCCTGCTTGTGAGGGCATTTGGGCAGGGAGAAGGAAGCCCAAATTCAGATTCTGTCATGGGAACTGATGTGCACCTCTTCAGCACTGAAGCTAGGTGTGTGCCCTCTCAAAGCCCAGCAGTGCTGAGCTGCCAAGCAAAGGAAATATAGACCGGCAGGAGTGAGTGTGAGGATGGAAGGGAGACAAGGGGAGTCTTGCCCCTGTGGCCATGTGCTGCAGAGGGAAATGGGGAGACTTGGCTCCAAAGGCTTTTTACATGTCATGTGTAGGAGGGAAAGCTTTGTTCTTTATTTCCCTTCATGAACTGATTAAATTACCTTCCATGCATTTTCATTGACCGTGACCAACCATATCCATCTAACATTCATATGTGACTGCCTCGAGTGTGGGTTCTGATAGATCTTCCCCCAATGTGCTGTCCTCTAAGCTTCAGAGATGGTTTTGTTGCTGCAGGAGGAGGGGGAAGAGATGAGCAAGATGCAGCCGAGAGTGGAGATGACGTAAACCAAGCTTCTGTGATCTGGTCTAAGCAGCAATAAAAACTCTGCTCTGCCATTGTTTGTTGCAATCATGTTCATTCATTGCTGTTCTCAGCTTTGTTTCTGTGAGGACCATTGACTCCAGTTTTAGATCCAGTGGCACAAGATCGCCTATCAATCCCTGAGCTCTGTTCACACGGTGAATCTGTGAGGGAAGATTCTTTCAAACAATTTTATATTGAAAAAATAAACAAAATTTGGCAAACCAGGCCTTATGCTCCATTTTTACTGGGGGAGAGACACGTGGAAAAAGCAATTTTCTTATTCCAAAGTTGGTCAGAATTAGATCTTGATTTTTAACAAAGTACCTTTCAGGTATTCCAGATATTCCTCTTCTGTTCCCACTTTTCCAGTCTTGCTGGCTGCACGTGAAGAAGGAAACAAGCACAAAACCAGCTTCTGTCAGCAAGAATGTCATCCTATACCAGGTTGAAGTGCTCAGTGAGTTTCAGCCTCAGTCACTCTGAGCATTAAACCACTGGAAAGCACCTTGTGGACCTTTAAGGTGAGATGGATTTGGTGTTGCCTGTAGTCGTGTTCTGCTTTTATGGATTTTCATGCCTCTTCCTTTGCTTTGGCTCCATGACTGGCTCAGCTGCCATTAGTATAACTTTGCCTGAGCCTCCTGCCCTTTTTCTCCATCACCTCATATTGATGCCCAAACCACTTCAGGCTTGCAAGAAGACAAACAAGTCACTGGTGTTAAAACAAAAACCAAACCAAACCAAATCCTTTTACGTGCATCTCATCATCTCATTCTATGTGTGTGAAGTCTTCAGAGGCTTGAGTATACTCAAAAATGATGCTCTGCAGAATCCACTGCTGTCTCATGCTTTAATACCCCTCTGTCCTTCTCCTTCAAGGCTGAAAAAACATTGAAAAAACCCAACTTGCTTAAATAAAGATGCTGACGTATAAAGACTACTGGTAAGCAAGCCTTATGTGCATGACTTTGTGTTTCTTTTTAAATAGTTTTAACCCCTTTTTTCTTTTTTCTTTTTTTTTTTTTTTTAATTCCCCTGGACATTTAATCAAGCTTCCCCTTCACAATGAAGACTGATTTTTTTACGCATTAGAAGATGTATGGCTGCAATCATTTATCCTACATATGTTTCTTGGTCTTTTTTTCTCCCTGACCTGTCTCCATCAGGTCTGGCTGGTGGGCCTGTTTGTTCATTCATTTGTGAACAGCCTGCTCATTTATACCACACCTTTTAGCATGAACTGACCTCTTCAATTCTCTGAAGTTTGAGTGGATTCCAATTTCTTGGAAAAAGAAAAAAAGTACAAACATTGCAGTTGGGGCACAAGTGAAAAACAGAAGAGAGAACAGGTTTGTGAGGTGCCTGGCTGTCAAATGCAGCTCTGCATAGCATCAGTCAAAATGTAACGGTAAGTAAATAGAAGTGCATGAGAACTGTCCACAGATATTAAAACAGCACATAGAGCCATATACTTGCTAAAGAAACATGCTGCATACCACAAGTGGCTGGCATGCTTGCACCTGCTAAATATTTTTTGGCACCGATGCAGCCTGCCAGCTTGAGGTCAGTTTGACAAATGTATTTATGGAGCCACAACTCTGCCTTTGAATCTCATGCCCACGCTGCAATTGCAGTGAAGCAGTGGAATTTCACAAGTTCAGGGTTTGCTGACATAATGTGAAAAGAGAAAAAAATCCTCCCTAAGGAGACTGAACATCGGGCACTGATCTTCTGCACTGATTAAATGAGTCCAACCCCAACACTCAAGTGATCCTCTGAAACAGATTGTTGCTCTGGTTGAAAATGCCTACAACATCAGCCTCAGCCTTAGCAGACAGCTGCATCCACTACATCGCCAGCCCCCAAGAAATCATTCTGGATCAGTCAGAAGGAAAAATATTGTCTGTCTGAATTCAGATGTTCTATGAACTAGGAAGGAGGTGACAGTATCACTTAGAGCTGAAGAGACACAGGACGTTGAGGACGCAGTGGGGATTGGACCCAACACAGTCTGTAAGTTTGTATGGTTTAGGTCAAATTTCTGCTTTGCTCAGTTACAGCTGACTTCAGCTGGAGTTCTGGGTCCTAAACATCTCCTAAAATTGCCACTAGGGCCCAAATCAGCAAAGTTTGTGGATATGCCAGCCTAAATGGCAAACACAAGGAAGGAAGTAAAGGGAAAATGCAGACTGAAAGTGTTTGACATCAAAAGACCTTAAGAAAAATCAAAAGCAAACCACCCATGCTTGGCAAAATGAGAATCCAAAGTAAAATCTGGTGTCTTGTCTTTGCAAACAGGGTTCCTATATCAGCAAAGGAGTGCACAGAGTGAGATGCATTCTGCATGTGAATAGCAGGATGGTTGTCTGGAGGCTTGCATGTACTGCCGAGGTACATATGTACTGAAGGGAAAGGGAGTGAAGGTGGTTGGAGTTCTTCCCTTCTCGCATTAGTATCGCTACTTCAGCCTTCACAGCCCCCTCACCTGCACAGGATAGCTGTGGCCATTCAGTTACACAGCTCATCCTGCTTCTCCTTTCCCCTTTTTTTCCATCCACTGGCACAGCTGGATCTGTCCTTGATGAGGAGAATCATGTTCCTCACACCTGATATGGGATGTTTAATGTTAAACAACAATATTATTTTGTTAGGTGAATAAAATACAGACAGATTCACTGATAAGCAAAATCTCCACGTTGCTGTCAGGGCATTTGAAAACGTCTGCACTGCAATGGGAAGATGCACTTTATTTAGACTGTTTCCACAGCCTAAAAGGAAACAGTAAGCTTTTCAAATTAGTGCTGCTGTTCTTTAAAAGCGTCTCTTTGGTAATGTTAGGAAAAGACTTCTTCCATAAAAGGACACTTTCTAAATTAATTCTCCAGCTGGTAATACTTCGCTGTCCTCATAAAGATGCTGCTTGCATTGAGGAAAGAGAGATTAGAACAACCGCCCCTTGGCCCTACCCCCAGAACTGCTTTTATTTTGCTTTAAGAGATGATGAAATGATCCTGGAGAAGCTGAGCCCCATGATGGAGAGGGGCTGCACTTCCTGCCCAGTGCTCTGACAGGTCTCCGAGGACAGTGTGTGTGCATGAACAGCACGAGCAGTTGTTTCACCATTTTAACCTAAAATACAGGCTGCAAACTGGGGTGATCACTCTTTCTGGCAATTAGGGAAGAACGTGGGAGTAGGGGGAATTGGGATAGAAGTTTTGGCAAAGACTGGAGCAACCAGCAAGAAGAGCTGTCATTGCTGAAAAATTGCTGTTTTCTGACAGTTATTCTAGGCACTTTGTCATGTGTGCTGGTTCACCATAAAGTGATTGAGATCACCGATTCCTAGAATACAGGGTTGAAAAGGTCTCATTATTAAAAATTGCCAGTGATTAAAGCTCTTAAGTACTTTATTGCTCTGTTGCAGTTGCAGCATAAAACATGCAGTATTTCTTCTACTGTAGTCTCATCTTCTTGCTTGTTCACCTAAGCCAGAATATGGGTGGAGAAGGAAGTCAACCACCGCCCTCTCATGATGATCTTTCACATATTTGAAGAATGCGGCCTTCATTTCCTTCAGATTTTTCTCCTCTGGACTACGCAGCCCCACTTCTTTCAAATTTTTTTATGCGTTGTATTTCCTAGGGTATCTTCGTTGTTTTCCTTTAGGCTTCCTCCATTTCTCTTCAAGGGTGGTATATAGCACAGTACTCCAGCGAAGTGGAACAACTATATTAGCTGTTTTACGTTAAAAACCTGACATTTAAGTGTCTTCTCTTGATGATTCCTTTTTTTTCTAGTAAGTGTAGCACTTATTTCAGTTTGTGATGCATTATCGACCCCCTCTCATGTTGTTTAGCAGAACTGATGCCTACATATCTGTTTCCTATCCTGCAACAGATTGTTCCTAAGCCTATGTCCTTACTGAACTCCATATTGGCTATTTAAGGGTATTCCTCCAATTTGTCATGATCCTTTGAAATTGCACTCATCTCTCCAGTGTGGTTACAGTTCCTTCCAGGCTTATGTTTCCTGAAGACTGGATAAATATACAGTCTATTCCATCGCTAGGATGGACTTTTGCCAAATCTCACACAATGTAGTCTTCAGTTAGACACTAAACCATTGTTGGCTACCATCTGACTTCACCTTTCTAAGGTATTCTGGTACCTGCCTTACCATAGCTTCATCTGGACAATATTTCACTGGCCTGTGATGTAAGATATGTCAAAAGCCTTACTAACACCAAGACACATGATTAAAATTTTCTGGTATTATTTTTGATGGACAGGACAAAAAGGTTTTCTTGGAAGCACCTGAACACTATGAAAGGCTACTAAAGGAATCGAGTGCTAACAGATGACAGAGCAAAAGTACATTATGTCCTTTGAGAGTGCTCCAGTTACAGCTCTTAACACTTTGTTTTGGGAGCTCGCTTTTGTTTTGGAGGGGAGTAGGAAGAGGGAGAGACAACCCTGCAGTCATCCAGGTTAGTGAGGCAGGAGGCGGGGAGACACTCCAGAGCAGCCATTGCCCTTCAGCCCATGGTGAGAGGGCAGGCCGAGTTCTTGCAGTCCTCAGAGATGACCAGTGAAAAAAAGTTCTGTTTGCAGCCTATGGAGGAGCCCACGCTGGAGCAAGGAACAGATCCTGAAAAAGGCCGTGACTCTGAGGGAGACCCGCACTGGAGCAGTTTGTCGCTGGGAGAACCACTGCCCACAGAAGACACCCACACCAGTTGGAGAAGTTCGTGGAGGACTGTCTCCCATGGGCGGGATGCCACGTTACCACAGGGGAAGACGATGAGGAGTTTTTCCCTTGAGGAGGAAGGAGCAGCAGAAGCAACATGGAGCAGACTGGGACTAACTGCAACCCCCATCCTCTGCTCCCCACCCTCCCTGCACTGCTTGGGGGGAGCAGGTAGCAGAGCTGGGCCTGGGAGGTAGGGAGGGGTGGAGGGAAGGTGTATTTAAGATCTGTTTGGTTTTGTCACTGTCCTGCTCTGATTTGATTGGTGAATTGTTGGTGGTTTTGTTGTTTTAATTAAATTGATTTTGTTTCCCCAAGTTGAGTCTGTCTTTTGCTCACGACCATAATTGGTGAGTGAGCCCTCCCTGTCTTTTGCCTCAACCCTTTTGTTGTATTTTCTCCTTCCCAGAGTGTGCAAGCGGCTGCATGGTGCTGGGTTGCCAACTGGATTTAAATCACGAAACCATACTGCAATGAAAATGGAGGCAAGACAGGGACTCACTCTTGCTTACATTTGTCCACCTAAAAATAAGGCACTTGGTCTATGCCAGTCATCAGGCTCTCCTCCCATGTCAATGAAGAGGCACAAATGCTGGTCTTCAATTTCAGTCTAAAATTCAGATAAATCGCCACCAAAAAATGTCAATTTCTTTGACTTGCCAAACTAGGTAGCTCATATGAGGTAAGGTAATTCCCTCCTCTGTGTTCTTCAGTTTCTTTGTAGAATTTCATTAGTATGAACTATTATGGCTCTCACTGACCGCCAACTTGAAAGTTTTCACAAAAGAGACAGGTTTCCACTGTGTACTTCAGTGATGGTTCTTGTCATCTAAGGTCTTTGAATACCATTGTAATATCAAGAATAATAAAAAAAAAAAAAAAGTGGGTTTGGTACTCCCTGCTACACCAAAATGACTTGAAATTTATTATGTTTGAAGTGAATTAGGCTGTTTCTTTTCTCTAGGCCCACTCCTCAAGGCCCAGGAAAGGCCCAACAAAAGCAAGTCCTGGATTGTAATTTCAAAGAATGGACTGGACATTGTCTTCTATTTAATAGAAAGGCAGAACTTACTCAAAGCTCATCCATCAGGCCCTGATTTTAGATCATAACTCAGCAGTCAGACTGACAGTCATAAAGACAATTAGACCAAGGAAAAGAAATACCTTTGCTGAAGATGGTGAACTGGAGCACCCTCTTTTGCTTCTGCAGGAGAACTTCATTCCTGGTTGCAGGTTACCCCACAAGCAATGGCAGATGAAGCAAGACTACTGAAAGTATCCCTGAAGGTTTCAGCAGAAAGAGATGTGAATCAGCTCCTAAGCAGCTGCAGTTTACACTATGGATAAGAGCATGACCCCAGGTCAATGACAGTTTCCCATAACATGCTGGGCTGTGGGCTCTGGTGGTTTTAGGAGCTGAGTCACGAGCCGTCTCATCACCCCTGCCTTGGGGACATGACTCCCTGAAGGAAGACAGGGCAAGTATCCACGGTGATCAATCTTAACCTGCCACCATGGTGTGTCAACAGCTCTGAAACATCCAGCAAGATGCACCTGCACTCCCCAAACACTTCTGCACCAGGAGGATGACTTTATCCACACATTTGCCAGGGACAGGACACTACACAGCCTTCAGGAGTCACCTAACCACAGTGCAGGAGGCCTCTTCCAGGAGACGCGTGCCAAGACTGGGTGTGCATTTCTGTTGGGAGGACGGGTGGGGTCAGAGAGGCACTGGCCTTAACGAGGCAGCTGAGGTTGGCTGTTCTGCAGCCCTAGTGAAAAGCTGCCTGGGCTCTGTCCTGAATTAGACAAAATTCTCCGGAAGCTTATATAACTATGCTCACACTGCCCAGCCATGTGCATGATGGCATGCATTATAAATATCCATGCTCAAGACTTTACTCTTTATTAAACAAGCAGTGCTTGCCTGTCCTGGGTCACTGCAGCAGAACTCATACCTGCCAAATCTCCAGGCAGTGGTATGCCATGAGTGTAAAAGCACAGTCTAACAATCAAATTTTAAAAAGCAACATGAATAGCCTCACTAGCTGTGAGTCGGAAGCCAAAAACTCTTTCTATAAATTGCCACAAAAGCACAGATAAGCCAGGGGGATCACCCAACATCCTGGCGCCTGCCATCCTCTTCTCCGCTCTCCATCCCTTTCCTTGTTTGCTGCCATAGTCACTTGCATGGTGGAAAGGGGAGACTGAAAAGATCACCCTGAGCTACTGAGTTCATTCTGGCCCAGCCGCTCTTCAAAAATGTCTACAATGCGGGTACATCCTCAAAAACACAAGGCAGTGCACGAAAAATGAGTTCAAAAGGCCCAAGCACCAGGGTTTCCCAGAAAGAGCATGGGGCAGTAATGCTCCAGTTCTCATGGGACACATCCAACAATCTGTGCCTGTATTGCTAGCTGAACAAGGAACACTAACCAAAAACTCTCTAGGAAACTAGTGCCTTTAAAGGCAGTCACTCATTACCTGAGCTCCTACAGCACGATTGCTCCAATCAGAGGGATGAGTGGCCAGCTATTTGCCAATTCCCAGTCTCAGACCTTTTATGTGAAGTAGTTTCCATCAAGCCAGTGCTACTAAGGCTTCCTCATACTGGGAAGATGGAGTAAGGGGGCAAAGCACGGAAGGGAAGAAAGGCTAGCAAAGATTTACTAAGTCATCCTAGATTCAGGTTGTGGCAACAGGCTGCCCTGAATCTAAGAAGGGGCTAGAGTGAGGAAGGCAATTACCATTTTAATCAAATTATATTTGGATTCTTATCTGGTCCTTCTTTTTTTTTTCTTTTTTCTTTTCCTTTTTTTTTTTTTAATATCTCAAATTTTGTCTCTTATTACTAAGATTTTATTATTGTCAGGATTTTGTCGCTTATTACTGCTGTCATTATTATTATGCAGGATAATGGATTTTCAGACAGTGCCAGAAGGATTTGATCACAATAAAGACTATATCTCTTCCAATGTTTAAGACAGCGATTTGGGTGCATGTCTACAGATTAACAATGGTACAGAATAACAATGGAGAGCCATTTCCAACTCCCTTGCTTCTCACTCAGGATTGTATTAATCAGAATAATTACATATATTAAGAAGTATAGCTTTGCTATGGAAGAAAGGGATTCTGTGCAGCTCTGGAATAGGTTTTGCAGGACTTCCATGCATGGGAAGGTAATGTGTGCCATACCCAGCTCAACCCAGCACTTAGCATAGATCCAGTTACAGACCTTCTGCGTTATCATCTTACATTCGTAGGCTTTTGTAACATGAAATAATGAAGGAAAATCAGTCAAAAACTGAATAGCTACCATCCTCTTTGCATAAAACCGGGTGGGAAAATGTAAATCTATTCTCTCACATAGTATAACTTAGCTAAGATTACAAAGAAATGAAAAGCAATGTATCCAGTGTCCAGAGCAAGCCTTTTCAGGAGGACACCTTTCATTAGCAATCCTTCTCCCCATACAAACTGCCCTTCTTCTCCGTTACATGCTTTCTGTTTCCTCACACCTGTTATTTTCAAGGTTAGGATAATGGAGTGCACATCCCCAAGGAACCAGGAAAATGGGTACGGAGTATTTTTCTTGCCAGGAAGAGTGAGCTCAGCTCAGACAGATTGTTTACACAGACAGACCTCCCAAAACACTTCTAGTCTGCATTAGGTTTACTCGTAGTCTACTGGTTTATCTGATCATACAAGTGATTTCATCTTACTGTAATACATCAGCTTAATGGGGCACGTCTTTTGCAGGTCCCTTCTGAGAGTCTGCACTGACGTTTCACAAATAACACTAGTAACAACTTCGGTGATGGTCAGCAAGGCAGGCATTTGCATTCTGCCCCAGTTTTAAGTAACAGAGGCCTATTTTCTAGATGAGTCAACTCATTTTATGCCAAGAACAGTTGGCAGCAGTGCTACCAAAGCATGTATGTTGCCACATTTTGTTCAGTCATTTTAGTTTTGCAATCATAAAGCCAAACAACAGGATGTGAGTTAATGCACCTTTGATTAACGCTCAGGCTAGTTGTCACTATTAATGAGCATCAGAGCTTATTGGCTACCCAAGAACACAGTGACTTAGGAAGAGAGTTCATATTATATTAGAAAAAAACCCACAACCACAATCAGTCCTTCTAGAAAACTTTTGGAGAATTTAATAGTGATGATGTGGCTAAAGGCATCGGGTTGGAATTAGTAGCCCATTTCAGTTCCCTGAAACAACATCATACTCGCATTATACCTGAGCACAGATGAGTATCTAAGATAAGAATAATAATAAAACAGTATAGGTTTATTATAACAGTATTTAAAAAAGAAAAAAAAAGAAAAAAAAGAGGATTTGTATCACAGGGAAAAGATCATTTATCCAGTTGTTTATGCTTCTTCCTAGGCATCCAGACCTGGGCATGGTTGGAGGCAGAATGGGGCTAGCGTGAACCTTGGTAAGGACTTCTCGTCCCTTCTTATGGTAGGACTGACTCCACAATGGCCTCCCTCATGTCCTTCATTGTTAAATCACAATACTAATCAGACTAGTGGCTGTTACTGACTGTGAAAAGGGTTGCTCTGAAAAACGACAGGGCTTTTCCTGAGCAGGCACAATACTATTGCACACAGAGACATAAACATGTACTCAAAGGGCAGTTGACTTTCTCTTCTGCACACAGGGTCATTTCACCTGGCTGAAACTTTGCATATGAATCATACAAACTGAGGCTGATTACATTCAGCAAAACACCCCTTTATTTCTGTAAAGAAGCTGCAGTCAGTGCTTTGACATTGTCTCTATTGCTTTCATTTAATGAGCAAAATAAAAGTTTCCTAAAGTTGACCTTGTTTTGCTTTTATGGCTCTAGGAGAAACAGTTTTGCTTCCCTGTCTCAAAATGGCTTGAGTCACAGTCTTAACCTTGCCTTTCCACCACTTGTATCTGTGTACTTGCCTAAGTATAGACAGAGTGGTCAGAACTTTCTGTGATTCAGCTTTGGTTATTTCCTGATATAAATTGGATGCTCAAAGCTATACTTAACATGTAGGGAAGGAGTGGGCCTTCTAGCAGCTCTTTGATCTGGGGGTTAAAAGTGATGAGTTCTTCGCATAATTTCAGTGAATTTTGTGTAGGAGAGGGACTGCTTCTGCTTATTGATGCTTCATTCTCAGAGGAAATGTAGCAGGCTGATTTCATTATCGATGAAATATAACTCACACCAGGCTGTTTAATGGCATCCCTGCACTAACGTGATGTGTGGTGCTGAGGTTCCTCTATATTTCACCTATTGCTGTCAGGTTGGCATTAGCAGGGACAGCTACAGAGGCAGCATTTGAATTCCCCTGGAGTAAAGAGCACAAGAGAAATTATGCAAAGAACTCATCACTTTGAAATATTGAAAGAAACTCCATGTCCTTCTCAGCAGGACAAACTCAATTAGACAGAAAAAAAATGAAACAGCTGCTTTTTCAGAGACAGATGACCTTATGGTGTATTTTTCACACTTAGTTGATCAAAGCTTGTGGTGTGATTCATTGACCATGAGAATGAAACTAGACGAGAGACATTGTTAAAAGGTCATTCCCTCCTATGGATAGAAGAGGCTCCAGTAAAATATTACAAAAGCATATGCCCCTCCTTCAAGAACTGTTGGCCACACCTACACTTGAAGTCAAACAAGAGAAGATAAAAAAGGAAACATTGTGCACAAACATTAATGTTTTGCCCATGCCCCATGGTCAGTGGTGCATGTTTCCTACCCCTGGGCTTTTCTAGAGATTGGACCTGGCCAATGAAGCCACTGAGAATTTCTGTGTTGATTACAATGGATAGCTCATTGTGAAGGAGAATGGAGAACAGCTGAACAGAGATGACAGCTACAGCTTATGAGAGCAGGTGTTGGAATTTAGTTCAACTGTTACCATTTGTCTCATTTAAGCCAATATTCCCAAGCCTGGGGACCTATAAATACAATAAAGGAATGAAAGTTCATATGGATGAATGTGCAAATACAAGCCAGAATCTTTTCCAGTATATAGCATTCCCTCTTGCTTCTTCATAGCAGGCAGCATGGGTAGGACCAGAGCACCCCCTTCCCCTACAGCTTTGGCTTTGAGTCCAGCAGGGTGATCTCGTCTCTCCCGAGCAGAAAGCAGGAGGAGGTGTTTTTAGGGACCATCCCCAAAGGAGAAGGTGAGCCCGCTCATACCTTCTCACCAGTTAAGACAATGTGGTGACCAGCACACCACCATTTGCCACTAGGAGAAATTACTTGAGAAAGGGGAACCTGAAGATTAGAACAAACTGTCCACCACACACTGTCCACGTACATGGAGGGTTACATGGCCTGAATTGGAGAGACTACAAGGAGGGATGGAAGAACATTTCACACAGGAATATGAGGTACTACTGATGGCAATGACCATTTTTTGAGAGGAGTTCAACACTGCACCCTGGCAGTGTGACTTAAGCATACAGTTAGGTGTTGGCCACATTTCTGGTTATCTAACCAATGCTCGAAAGCTGGCTGCCCTCTTCAATGTTGAGTAAACAGGTGGCTAACTCTGAGCAGAGCTGCTCAGCAGTTGCATTCACCTACAGGAAATGGATGAGGAAAAGATCCTAATCCTCAGCTCTATTGTTGTTGCTTGTTTGCATCTTTCTCCAGCCCATGTTGGGTTACTGCTCTCAATGGGCTATTGAGAAACCTCCCTCCACAGTCTCTATCCTGGGTGCTGTGAGACCCCTTCATAACTTCCAGCCAGGCATGCAAACACCCCTTCTCTTATTAAACTATCTTACGGGCTGGAGAGAAGTTTTGATGGAAACTTTTTCTCTGTACAAAATCTGCCAGGTTAGGTACACACATACACTAAATTATTTTGATTTTATCAAACTCTATTTCTTTAGAAAAGAAAAACTGTAACACAGTTGTCCCTCTAAATGATCCTCAGCTGCTTCTATTTTTGCATTTTTTGGGGGGGAAAAAAAAAAAAGAAAAAAAAAGTTGTTTTCATTTTTTGATTAAAATGACTTTTCATTAACAAATATATAGTTAAAGATACAGAAATGACAGCTTAAACCCAAAACTAACTGCTGTTCTTCTCCAGCTTTCTGGAACTGTTTGCCAGCTGTACTGGTTATCCATGCAGCTCTTCCTCCTCTTGCTCTAACTAAACTGCCTCTGCAAGTCCGGTGAACAATGCATGTAACCAGGAAGGCAGACAGTTTCTCCAGCCTCAGTACTCGTATATTACCCATGTTTGATTCATCTGGAATTACCCCTGTTTGACTCTCCTACAAGTCTGTTGACTTTGACTGACTAGAGATTTACATAATTTCCTCATGGGAATTTTGAAAGCTGATAACGCATTGCCCTGAGAATGTTATTTCCCTGTTTTATTTCCACAGCAGAATAAATCTGGATATGCTACTGCATATTGCAGAACCTGATGTTTTTTCTATTCACTTTTGAATCCCATAATAAAAGATGTATCTACAATCATTACTTGGCTATGGTAAAAAAAGAAAGAACACCTGGATCCTTATCTCTTCATTTTATCTCCCTCAAAGAGGAGGGAAATATTAATCAAGCTATTTGACAAGATCTTCCCACTTTATACAGTGCCAGGAAAATGCAAGTGCGTGCATATGCAGCAGATGCAGTGTCACAGCTATGACAGGCTGCTGTCATAGTACAAGACTCATAACATTAACATTCCTCTCTGCTCCCAACTGACCTAATGAGCTATATTATTCATGGTGCTCATTATATTCCATATGAATGCCAGAAGTTGGGATCAGCGCCCCCATGAGAGGACAAAGAAGCAGAAAGATTAAATGATTTCTTGTTTGGTGAAGCCAGATAATAGAGTAGCCATAGATCTGATGAATCTGGTGAATGATCTTCAGTCATGACTTACACGGCCTTAGGCAAAGCAAGTGGAGTTTCTGTTTTTGAAAATCTTGTTTAAAGTCCTTTTGGAGTATCTCCATTTAAGTAAATAACAGCACGAATTGGAAAGCACCTCTGTGGAGGTGGAAGGATCTTGCCATTAGGCAACTGTTTTTCAGCTCTTGTTTTTCCAATTTGTATATCAGGAATAGAAGACTTCAACTCACAGCCAGGATGCCAAGATGCCTTGTGCAAGAATTAAGAAGATCCAGTGCTGCACTAGGTGTTGTGGGAGCTTACACACCTGGAAGTGCTCTAAAATTAGGGCCAGTAAGTGACAGGGTAAACTCCTTTCTTATGTCTCTCCATCTTTAAAGTCTGTGTCATAACCAGCCTGTAAACACCGAAGTTTTCCTCCTATTACCAATCTTATCTGATATTTGACATTTCACATCAAGGATTCTGGCTTTTTGCTCATACCTTAAAGAAATTAACTGGTAGGAGTTTGGCATATATTTTCATGGGGAAAAAGGTTACCAAATTCATGAAGCACTGCTTTACACTGCTACTGTGGGAAGCAAGCCCTGGCAACAAAAGAACAGCAATTTTATAACACAGTGGTCATCATTAAAATCCACAGAGCATGCACAATTGTACCTTTCCCTACCCTTTTGCACAAAGAGCTCAGTGGATTGTCATAGTGCCAGTATCACGGTTCATTTATTTTTCAATGCTCCCTGCTTTTGGTGGGACCTAAGATATGTAAAATGCTCTACTAGCAATTTCAATATTTTCTTAATTGATACATTCCCTTAGAGTCATTCTGCACCACTGGAGCAGATCAAAGAAGATTGGCTTTCACTCTCAATCCTGCAGTAGAGCCAGAAGCATCCTAATTCCAAGCAACACAGGAAGATTTCTTAAACACCATCATTTGCATTTTCCTGAGTGCTCAGCTATCAGTACACACTGTTCCCTTCGCTCTCTTTTCCCCGTTCCCTCATGAACCATTCATTGTTCTTTTGCTTCATCTGCTCTATTCCACCTGTTAACAGTCATCTTTCTATATTTTTATATTTATTTTTCACACTCTGCTGTTTCTTCATTTTCTCTCCTACCTGCAGGCAAACACTTTTTTTTCCATTTGCTATTCTCATCCTGGGTTGCGCTTTCATAACCTCTCCTCCCATTCAGCATACCTCTCCTTTTTTTACCCCCCTGCTCTTCCCGTTTTGTTGTCAGTTCCTGTTATTATTTCCATTTGAGTGTGGACAAGGAGGATTGTCATGATGACTCTGTAACCTTGCACTAACACCTGAAGGTCCAGTGAGAACCAGGGCCCCTTTGTGCCGCAGCCTTGCAAACACATTGGTATACAGTTCCAGCCCAGGGCACTTACCCAGGCCTTTCCCCAAGGGAAGGATTTCAAAGGATTTAAACACTTGCCTTGCACCAACTGTTCTCTTGAAAACCTCAGGCTAAGCACACAAAAGGCTGGAGGGGTGATCTGACTTGCTCAGACACACAGACTGCAGTTGTGGAACAAGGGATAGGAATTAATTGCCCATCTCTCATTAATCGTAAGATAGGAAAGAGACAGCAACTGCATCAGAATTTTTTTCCCCTTATGAAAAATGAACCAAGAAGATGAAGCAGCATTTGCAATTAGCCTCACAATATGTGCAACTGTCTGGACTTTTAAATAAAAGAACAGCCTACTTTTCCCCGACTCTATTCAGCTGGTGTTTTAACTTCAGGCAATCCTAAAATGAAATCCCTCTGAGGCTCATGAGAGACTTCGAAATGGCCTGCAGTAGACTATCTTCCCCTTGTAGAGAACACTTTGGTCTGACTGCCTCATGCTACAGATTTTAGCCTTTATAATTAATAATGCCCCGAAGCAACCACATCTTTAAGACCCCAGCCATAGCATATCAGCTCTTAATTACCTGCCTCCCAGAGGCAGGCGGGCACTAGAGGGATTTCTGTGCTGTTCTCCAGACACTTGGGTCCTTAGCTCTGGCTTTATCTTGTAGGTGTTGGATGTGGCCAAAAGACACCACGGTCAATTAAAGCTGTTCCAGCAAACTCTGCAGAAGTCTGCAAAAAAAGGGTGTCATTTCAGACAAGGGCCAAAGCCGCTCGGGGAACAGCCCCTGAGTAGCTACTGTCATGCTCCTTATTGCATGGAAATCTGAGCAGCAATTAGCACTTCCCTTCTAGTTTGTTTTGATTGTTAAGGAGCCATTTTAGTTTCTGGTCCGATTCCCTAAAAATAAAATTCTTTGGACTGATTGTCCAGCTGCAAGGCTGTGACTTGTCATCTCTCCAAGTGTGTTTTCAGCACAGTGGGGCTGTCTCTGAATTCCCCTCTGGCTTTCCCTTCTGCTAACACAAATGGCGAGGAAGCAAACCCGGGTGGCTGAATCATATACGTCTATTTTCCCAGGCAGCTCCTGAATCCCGGAGCCTGCTTAGAACAGAAATGTCAGGTGCAGCGGGACTTGGTCTGGCATGTGGGTGGGTTTACTCAGGCATGGAAATCAGATCCGGGCCCAGGAAGCAACACTTCATGGTAACAGGATGGGGCTCAGCCTGCAGCTGGAGATGCAGTTCAACTTGCCAGGGTGGCACAGCATTGATGGTAAGGCACGGTGATCCCTTTCCTGGTTTACGTATTGTTTTTAACTCTGCTGCACTGGGTACTCTCACAGGTTCACTTTGAGGCTTCACAAAAATTAGAGAGGGAGAAAGTAACAACTGAATTCTCATCTAAAATACTTTGAAAATATGCAAAATGAGTTAATTTCTCATAGTTTTTTTACTCCCTTCAAGGTGGGAAGAAATCACATTAGTATATTTGAATTTGCAATGAAAACAGGCACTCTGGCCCTTGGTGTTTTGCTGCTATTTATTTTTAATAATGAAAGCAAACGAGAGAAGGAAAGCATCTGTCAAGCATGCAAGAACCTTCTGAACATGCTTCATACACCTGCAAGAAAAAGACCAGCAGCTTCTCCTCGCCCTCTATCCCAGAAGTGAAACACACTCCGGAGGAGGCTAAATCTGAACAGCCCATACTGTGCTCCTATCCTCACGCTTCTCTCTCTGCCCAGGGAGAGGAAAAGGCAATATGTGGGATTTAGAATTTATAAAGAAAGTGTTGCTATTACACAAACACTGTTTCCCCCCAGATAGATAACGAGAAAGAAACAAGGAGAGAGAAAACTTAGGACCATCCGTATACCTGCCCCTTCCCACTGGGTCTCCAGCTAGAGCTGTTCTACCAAAACTTGCAAAACTTGCTTCAGGGACTTCACAGGCAAATGTGATGTCCACTTTCTAAAAAAAGAGCAAGCAAAAAACTTACTGGTTTGTACAAAGACCTACCTCTGCTTTTGCCTTGTTTGACAGCACATCTCTGTGCGTCATTTCGTGTCAAATCTAATCTGACAAAACTCTTCTGGACTGACGCTGTGCCTTCGTGCTCCTCCTAAAGGACCATGAGTAGCTATGGCTCTTACATGCAAGGGTTTCGATAACAAAGATTGCCATGGACATCAGAGATGACGTAAGGATATAAAACTTCCTGATTTAGGTTTCACATGGCTTCAGACATCAAGATGACTCTACCTTTAGGCAAGAGCTATGTAGGCAAACATTGGCAAAACACTATAAGGCAAATAACATCAGTATGAATCATCAACAGCCATTTTATAGATTATAGAATGCATAGATCAAATTGTTCCTAGACTATTACCTACTCCCACCTCAATTAATTACTGTGTACGCCACTGATAATACGTTGGCACACATCAAAGGCAACATTGACTTTATATGATTAGCTGGTAAACACAGCAACAGGAAAAAAGTTTCCTAAGACAAAAACTAGAAGTAATTTGGTAACCTGCCTCCTTTCCCTCTCACGTCAGCAGACCTGACCCAAAAGACTTCATGGAAAGCTACCATTTGATCTGGAAGTGCTCCCTTCTTTCCAGGTCTCTCAGAGCATCGTCATAGGCAAGGGAACCACTGCCAGCGTCCTGCAGCTCTCCTGAGCTGTGTTACTAAGTCTATGCCCTCAGTGTCCAACCCTGCTGTCCACAAAAGCTTTGGTGTACAAGAGTGAGCAACGCTGTGTCAGCTTTTTGGATTTCAGCAGTGTCCATTCTGCGTGTGATTCAGAACCACAGACTACCCACAGACACTATCTATATAACCACGCAATCCTGTTTTTGTTATCCCTGCCATTCCTCCCACCTTCCTTCCTATTGCTTGTGTCATTAGCTTGTTGCACCTCAGCCACAAGTAGACTACAAATTCTTCAGGACTTCTTATGCTTCGCTATCTTCTTGCCTAATGGGAACTACCAGAACACAAATAGTCAGTTCAAAACAAACACAGACCTCAACAGCTGGGACAAATAAGACGCAAACATGTAATTTCAGCCCCTAAGGTCTGTTTGACCTAGAAACCCATATTCACTTCAAGCAATTCCTCTTGTGCTTTCTGCTTTAGGCCAGAGATGAAGCTGAATCAAACTGTAAGGAAATGCAATATATAAACACGATCATTTCATGATCTGAAAGTCTGGTATGTTTACACTCAGTTTCCTGTACAATTGTCAGCTGGATAAAATCCAAGAATCAAACAAAAAAATTGAAGAAAAAAAGAAAATTAAGAAAGAAATCTCTACCAGGAGAGCTCCCTGGAAGGAAAGCAATTCATATATCCCTGCTTCCTTGCAACATAGTCTTCCACAAACCGAGAGAGCTACTAACTGCCACTTATTTCAGGTTTAAATAAGATACGTACAAAAAAGAAGAGGTGAGATGCCAGGAATGCATGCGGTGACCTCCAGCACTGGCTTTGCAACACAAAAAAACCTGTCTAGTCAGAGGAGAGTGATCCAGGGAAATGGAGATGGATATGTCTACACAGCAGGTGAGACTGGAATCCGTGACCAGAGCTCCAAGCACCCACCTAAAAGGCTGGTTAGGCACTTGTGCACACCCACACCAACATGAGCCATCCTATCTATTTCATCCTTGCGCTGAACACAACACACGCTGCTCCTCTGCATGGACTGTAGCCTGTTTCCCTTATGCGGGCCATGCAGCCTTACACCAGTATATAGGGCACTATGAAACTGATGGCAGAGGACTTAAACCAGACTGTGTCCAAATCCGCAATCCTACCACCTATGCAGTATAGAGAAAGTTGTTTGCCCCACATTACATAAAGTACAACACTAAAGAAACAAAGAAATAAATAGCACAAAATTAAAGTTTGCTGGAATGCCACCCTGACCCAGCCCTGGGCTCCCGACTCACTGCATGGATGTTGCCATTCTAAAAAGTCCTCTGCCAAGATCTCCCTGGGAGCAGGGTTAGTGAAGAGTGCCCAGTGTTGTCTGGATACCTCAGGGCACCTGCGGTCCAACCTACGGCTCAGCCTCCTAACGCGATGTGCATTTCCAAATGGGGTAACAGCTGTGTTGGCAGCAATGTCACAGTCAGAGAGGCTTGGGAGCTAGAGTCCCCCTACCTTATGGGTGTGCAGGCTCACACCTCTTCCTTCCCAAAAGGGTACCCTAGTCATCAGACCATGGGTGGATTTTGGAGAAATATCCCACATATGTCAAAATAAACCTGTGCTCAAGGGTCAACAGGATGAGGAAACTCATTAACAAGCATATTAACGCTTACAGCAATCTGCAGATCTAACTGAACGTGGTCAGAAACAGGCTCTAGACATGAAGAAAACACAAGTCCATAAGAGCCCTTTGTCTAAATTTCAGCATGGGAATGATGTATCAAAGCCAGTATGCCTTTGGCATGGATTTCTTTTCTTCTTTGCTCAACATTTTTTTCTCTGCTCAGTGTACTTACCTAACCAGCTGCAAACCTCCCCAGAGTCACAAACATAGTGATGAGTCAGTCTAACACAGTCTCCAGCTCTTTGCCTGAAAATCTGGCAGGCTTGCTGATGTTACAGTGTCAAATCAGTTTCTGCTATCTTTCTTTGGCTTCCTTTTCACCTGTGTTACCAGACACTGATTTTGCTCTGATTTATCCTCAGAAATTATTGCTCATAAATGATTTGCAATAGTTTAAATGACAGAAAAGGATTGTAGTAGGAGGGCAAGTGAGCAAAACAAATGGAAAAGCCCAAACCTGCCTTGTGCTGACTGGTCTGCTTTAATACATGGAGGAGGTTTGCAAGGGCTGTGACCCATGGGCAGCTACAGCTACAGCTGCTGGGCTGCTGATGCCAGCTGTCTCTGCCAGCCCCGGCACAGCCACCTGAGCTGCTCGCCCGGCAGCTGCCATGTCGCCGTGGCTTACAGAGCCCCACTTCGTTGTCAGTAATCCCTCAGCAGCTCTCAGACAGCTCATGTCCAGCTGTCCATACACCAGGAACAAGGCGGTCAGCTGGGGTGGCAGGGCTGTCAGCCTCCCAAGCTCCTGCATCATGGTCCATACTCCTGCAGTGGGTTACCCAGCGTGTCCTCTGGCTCAGCGTCTCCTGTCAGCAGGGCAGAGAAGCAAGACAAAGGTCTCAGTTTGCCAGGGAAATCAGTAGTAGAGGGAGAGCAGGACCATCACCAGAAGCTTCTCTGCACATAGATGTCTACTTCAGGCGGAAACAAAACATGCTGTGACTTGACATCCACCAACATTGTCTTGAGCAGCACTGGACACGTTCTGTACTACAGGAGGAGACCCTGGCACATAAGTCCGCATATGTCAAAATAAAATTGTGCTCAAGGGCCAACAGGATGAGGAAACTCATTACCGAAAGAGAAGATGCTGGCATTTATAATATTATTTGCTACATGGCTTGTATTAACATATATTCAAGAACAGCATCAGCTTTACTGCTGTCATATTTTGAAAATAACACTTCCCCCCTGCCCACCCCAGTGTTCTTGCACAAGCACACTGGAGATTGCAGCAATCTGCAGATATAACTGAATGTGGTCTAGACACAGCAGGTCCTGTGTGCACCCAGGTCCTCGGGCAAAGGGGGGGAGGATAAAGAGAGGGACAGCCAGCCAACAAGGAGGGAAGCACTCACTCATCTGTCCAGCTGTGCGAAGGGGCCCTCAGTGGGACACCTCACAACTTTGTTGTGATGAGAAGAGCCCTGAAGGTGAGATTTCAGCTGCACAGCAATTTGAACTCAAGTTAGGCCAAATACAAGAAGTCTGCAGCTTTCACCCTGAAGGCATCTGCAGTCCAAAAAGACCTCGTGCTGGCTTTTGGTGCAGGGTGAACTTTAACCCTTTAGGAAAGAAATACTTCCAATAGTGGTAAACGTACTCTTACTGGCATTAAGCTTCCAAGAGTCAGACTTAGAAACATGCCTCATTTTCTCTTTTTTTTCTGACTGAGATCACAAAGTCCAACACTTTCTTTAGAGGAAGGAGAGCTGTGAATTGCTCTTTCACTGCCCACCCCAGCACTGACGGTGCCATGCTGCCCATAACATCGCAGTACTGCACATGCCCACTCAGCAGGGCTGCTGCCATATTATATATTAAACCATGTATTTAACATTTATAGGTCATTTTGTCCTCATCTGCATTATAATTTTGTTGCGCATCATAAATACAAAATGAGTTTCATTTCTTCTCCCTACACCTTTGGTTTATTGCATTTACATAAAGCTGTCGAACATTTATGAGGATTTTTATAACTTTATTAAATGAATTTCTTCAACCACCAAGGATATGACATTTCTGCAGTAATACTGTTATTTCCCAAACCCTATTTTCTGGTATCTTTGGCCTCACTGAAGTGGCACACTTTTCATTAAACTTAGCATTACATGAAGTCATTAAGGTGACAGTAGTGTGCCATTATAGCTGCTCTAGTAATGCTGGTAGTGACTTCACCCTTGGGTCA
Source organism: Bucorvus abyssinicus (assembly GCA_009769605.1). Classification (NCBI taxonomy): domain Eukaryota; kingdom Metazoa; phylum Chordata; class Aves; order Bucerotiformes; family Bucorvidae; genus Bucorvus; species Bucorvus abyssinicus. The sequence goes on from CM020025.1 coordinate 41,050,094, forward strand.
TCTGAAGCAATTATTAAGTAAAGTGTCAAGAGATATTGAATGACTTAGAAAACTTAAAATTGCCTTGCCGTAAGTACCTCTTCTACGCAGACAACACAGAAGGCTGACCTTTGTAGCTCAACTCATCTGCAAAAACAGAAAGAACTAACAAACATTGCAACCAACACAGACAAAAAAATATTAAGACATCCTTTCCTTTCTGTTTAGTATTCTTCATAAACCAACCCTTTTTTTTTTCACTCCCAGCCACATGTTTTCATTCTGATTTTTGTCTGCTTTATTGATTAAACTTGCCTGCTAACCCTGAGGGCTTTGCTGATCTTCCTGCATGTCACAACATGTCATCAGTCACAGTTCTTGTCCGGTGGGGGAAAACTGGATGCAGAAGAAACAAATAATCTCAGGAAATGGGAAGCAAGATGCTAACTATATAAAGCCTGCTATGTCCTTCCCTCTACAGCATTTAAAACTTATTAGATTATTCAAAACTTTCTAAAGAGATATGAGTCTTATCCCTGAACCAGTGAGCTGTGGATCTGTGTATTCTTCAAAGGTGCAAAACCACTTTGCAAGTGAGGGAGAAATAATTTTAAATTCATTTCCCAAAGTCTCTGAACAAGCCTGAAGCAATACAAAGCTACTGATATCTCTTATTACTGTCTGAACTGGCCACATAAATTACAGGCCAAACATCCTAGAATGTGTCTCAATGCGAGCGTTTCACCTTGACTTAAAAGGATGCTAATTTTTATCATATTGGGAAAATAACATTTTACAGCCACTTTGTACTAACGGCACAAGAACAACAAATACACAGTAACCCAGCATCATCAACGCTGTAAAATCCACAAAACATAAGCCTGTAGTTTTGGTTGCAATGAACTTTTAAAAATTGTTACATTCAACATAACTTAGGATTTTCAGGGTCCAGTCTTAAAATTTACGAAGATGTTTTCAGAGTTACATTCCCGAATCACTCACTATATCTCACATTTTGGGATTGCTGATGAACTCTGGTTTTGGACATCACTTACATGAAGTCCTGAGCACTTCACTGTGAAAAGTACAAAGTGCAGCTGAGACTGAACTCTGCAGGGCAGGAACTGTGTGTGCTGTACAGTAAGTGAATGGGTTTAGCCAAGATCTTGTAATTTATCACTCTTAGTAGGGCTGATAGCAGGCTTCTGTATCCTATTACACAGACTTCAAATTAAAAAACCCCCAAATCCTTACCAGTCTGCAACTCTAAGGGTAGAAATGTTTTTATTCTGGAAGGGAAGGGGGCGGTACTACCTCCAGCTGAAATTCAGTGGAAAATTGCAGCCAAATGATTCAGCCATTTCCAAAGAACAGCATTAGGATCGGCACACTCTCCTCCTGCCTGCTTGTGTTAGCGTTTCCAGAAATGGTTTGTTTGAACAGCTGCAGCATCTCCCTGCTCTGTTGCAGGGACTTGAACTGCGACTGGCAATAGAGGGGGGAGGTGATAGCCTTGGTTTTTCGGGGCTAAAGCTGTGAGAACACACTGAAGTTTGGCCACATTATGAACCTTGCAGGTGACTTAAGAGTGTGTAAGTGAGGGAATAGTAAAAATATGCTATGCTGATGTTCAACACCGTTACACCTGTGCCAGCTCAATCACTCAATCACCCCTCCACCCACTCTGAACTAAATGGGGCAACTGACTATATCACACCTGCAGGCCACTGCTGACCTTGCTGTGGTGAGGCTAGACTAGCTGCATGTAGGCATGCACTCGGATTTGGGAGAGGAGGGGCTGCTGAGGGGAGCAGCCATCTGAGATCTAAGCCTCTGGAGAAAGAAAGAAAAAGAATCATACTCTGACTATTGGCTCGCATCTGCTTGGCCAGAGGGAAGGCAAGGGTATGAGGCACCTTGCCAGGTGATCCAGTGCTGGCAGCAATAAAACATCCATACTTACCTGCCATGACTAGCAGAACAATGAAACAATATGTGTCCCAGGAAGATATGTACCCAGCCAAGGAGGTGCATCCAGCCATGGAAACCTGCTCCAGAGCTCCGGAGAAGGTGGGGCACATTGAGTCATGCAAGAAGAGTCAAATACAATGTCCTCTGTGTCCATTCCCTAGGCGGGGAGTGTGCTGGGAGCCTTAGGGACAGCTGGTGTCACCTGCTGCACTGTGCAGTTGTCATCTCCCGTGTAAACCAACAGCACTGATTGCACCTTTGCCTCTTTCCCCCATCTCTCGTCTTTGCCTTCAGGTTGCAGGAAACCACATGCTGCTGCCATGGGGAGTGGTGCTATGGTTTTGTGACTGTGGTGATTCATGGGTCTGCGCTACTGCTTTGTGCAATCAAAGACTTGGGTTTCATGTTTACAGCTTTTAACAGAGACCAGACTCAGCAGTCATGGCTTGGGAATGGCTGTCCTCCAAGGGTCCAGTGACATACCTGCTGTGATTAATGTAAGAGCTGGCTCTTCCTGGAAGAAAGTAGAGGAGACTGGAAGGGCCCCTGTGTCCCACAGGATAAAACAGATTTCCCCGAGTCTCTCTTGTGCTCTCCTCCAATCTGAGAAGTGACAAAGCGCCAAGAATCACTCTAGATATCTTCGTGTACAGGAGTAGGCTGCAGTAGTGTGGATGTCTTGGGAGGCAGGCTTCTCCATGGGTGCTGCCAGGCTGTGGGGGCAAATGTGGTACCTGATGGTGATATAGCTAATATGGGGAAGACCTGGACTGTTCCAGAGGACAGTCAAAGAGGCAGACACACAACTGTGCTTAGCATACAAGTGAGCCAGTGGATTTCACTTGAACTGGTTTTCTTTTTAACCATAATTTTACAGCCAGCAAAAACTTCACTCAAAGCCTTGGAAAACACTCAAAACTTGTGAAGATGGGGGTTGTTAACATAGTTGTCACTACAAACGTGAAACAGATCTTTCAGCTCTGTACTTAAAAAAAAATGGTGGTTCCCTTTCTCTCCTGTGAGTTGTCTTCCCAGTTGCTTCTTCACCTTCTGTTTGAAGCTCTTTCCCTCACTGCTTCACAGCATGACTATGCTGTTCTTCAGGCTATTTTATCCCATCCACGCACGGCTATATGTGTGCTCATCTATATATGCTATTTATACATCTATATATAGCACACAGCTATATGTGTGCATATCTATAGATAGAGGAGGCAAGGACAAAGACTTTTGCCTTCTACAGAGCTGGCAGTGTTTATGGTGATTCCTGTGCTGCCTATCTGTTTGGACATGTTATATGCCCTTCACATAAGCTGGGTTGCCATCATAACTGCTCCCTTCAGCTGACTCAAGCACCGGACATGTTGCTGGCGCTTCTAGTTTTTAATCAGAAGCTTCACATTTTTTGATGACTTTCCTGAAGCCTCAGTTCTGGAGAACAAGGTTTACAGGAGAAACTTTGCTTTCTTCTTTTCCTTTTCCTTTTCCTTTTCCTTTTCCTTTTCCTTTTCCTTTTCCTTTTCCTTTTCCTTTTCCTTTTCCTTTTCCTTTTCCTTGTCCTTGTCCTTGTCCTCTCTTTCTTTCCTTCTTTAAAGTAATCTTCACTACAAAAACTGGGACTATACAAAAGACGTCAGATACCAGAAAGTTCTTATTATCTTTGTAGGATCTCATGGGCTTGAATCACCCAATTCATCATTTTTCAATGCTTCAGATGAGCAAATATAGAAGCATGTTATTCTACTGGAATTCTCTGTTTAGAGAACCTTGTTTACTATCTACCAATTACTTGGTAGTTTCTTCTGCATTTTTCATTAGCAATAATAAAGCCCATTATGCTGCCTGTTTGTCTAGGCTGGTTTAACTCATTTCCTTGAGTCATTATTTTTACTGGTAACCACTTGTCTGGCTTTTATATTTTTAAATTCAAACTTTTTATTTGGTATATCTTTATTGGTATAGTCAGAAGTGAGTAGTTTTTAAAGGTGTTAGTTAATCTAAGAGTATCTCTGTTACCTTTCACTTCACTTCAGATCATTTGCCTTGCATATTTCCTGCCTTTACCAATTTTCTGTGCATATTTTAAGTGGAAGTATGTAGCCTCTTCCAGGGGCATCAGGCCCTTTTTTTCCTTTTTTTTTTTTTTTTAATTAAGTGTGCCCATTCTTTCAAAGAGCAGTCACATATGAGCTCAAGACTTATTCTGATTGATAGAGTGTAATCTACCTCTTATTGCTGAGATCAGTCCAGCTAATTTATTGCTTCTTGTTTACAGTCTGAAACAGAACAAGATCTTTGTCCATCAATCTTCTCAGCAGTCTCTAATATGCACTATTTATTGCTATTGCTCTTATACTTCTGTTTAAATTATATTCAGTCATCTCTGAAGCAATTTCATGTGGAGAATGTTCCTGAGGACAGTTAAGAGTCAACAATGCCTTCTCATTATACTGGATGACATAAATGACAAATGACGAGTGAAGACACCATTAAACTTCATAATTTCTTTAGATGAGTTTGCCTGACACTTGTTTAAATTGAATATCGGCATTTGCAGAGGGAATACCAATTCTGCCCACAGGCCTTCATATGGATTTTACAGGGAGAAAAGTATTTTGATAGCACAACTAAAAAATTCCAGAAGAAAATGTGAGTTAGTATTATGCATAAACTGAGCAGATGTTGCATGAAACCAGCTTTAAATGCTCTACAAATATGCAGAGTAACCAAGGAAGAGTAGACGGGGGATTTCAGTGTACCCTGGACATGACCTACCAGTCTTGGTACACCACATGGTGAACAGTGAGATATTTCAGGTCAAAGCCACACTGACCTCATCTGTCCACAAACAAGCTAGCTCCCCTCTCAGATTAAGAGGTCTTTAATGACAGCACCCTAATTACCTCTAGCTCATTAGTGTGTAGCAGAAGTGCTCATTTCAGTTGCTGGACAGATGGCCTTTCCCAGGTCCAGCTGTGCCGGTGGAAGAAGTTGCCTTTCCCAGCTTGGCCCAGATGGTCACTGTTGCCCTCTTGCCCAAGGCTGCCCTTTCTTCAGTGATACCAGTGCAAGGGCTCCTAACACAGTTCAATCCAAATGAGCTGGGTTCACAGAAACCAGCAGTTTAAACTGTGCATTTGAAGAATATTTAAAATTAACAGGAAAAGCAAGAAAATACAATTTCAAATATACTTGCCAGCCATAAACCTGCCTACGATTTTTGGCACTCCAGGCTTCATACAAGGTCACAAGGAGCCACACAACCAAATCGGGCCTCCACCTGAAGGTCAAGGTCATCAGATAGATTGCTATCACGATTGAATTGGGTCTGATGTCTCAAATATTTATGCTAATTTTAGACACCCTTCACATTGCTTAGATGTGTATGTACTTTTAGAGAGCTCCCTGATTTCATAGCTAATCTCACTTAAGTTTCAGTGTCCTTAATGGCAATACAGTCACAGGAGTGTACATGTGAATATAATTTGACCTCCAAAATCCTTATTGCTAAGAGCAAGAAAAAAGAAGAAAAAAACCCAGAGGCTGAATTTTCAGAGCGGATTTCAAAAATACCTTGCCATCATTAGTTAGCAGAACATTATAGATGGCAGAATTCACGCTGCTCCACGCTGTCCCTTGTGATCAATGCAATTCATTAAAACATTTTCTAAGGATGTGCAGCTGGATAAGTGCATACTGGTTGCCTGTACAGAGCATGTAACAACATGGAGCCAAATGTCACATGCCTGCCACACACAGATCTCCTGCCCTGGGTAGAAGCTACTTGCCCAAATAATAGTGGGCTTAAAGACGTGAAATAAAACTCTCAAATCCAGCAGAACTGGTCACACTTGTGATCAGTGCCATCCTTAGGAGTCCTGTTGTATCTTGCTCTTCATGCTTACTTAAAATATACAAATGACACTCTTTTGTAATGAAAGGCAATTGAAGGGGATCTATTTGTTTAAAGTATTTTCTATTTTTAAAAGTCCTAGAAGGTGAAATATGTATCACTGCTAGGGCAACCCTTTCTCTACTCATTAACCCATATGTGGCTTTGTTCAAACTGCATTTACATGCAAAGGTGTCTCCCTGAATTTTCTGATCTCTGTTGATCCAGTGAAGCCAGCAAATTTCTCCCTGCTGGATTTCCCTGCTGCAAATATGTCCCAGATCTCTCCCTCAGGAGCCAAGATTCAACAAAAATGAGTTGCCAGATACATGTGCAGCGAGAAGAGTAATGAAATAAGGGTAACAGTTTATTTGTAGAAGTGAGCAGTCTAAATAAATGAAGCAACTGATAATTGTTTAGACATTTGGAGGTTTTATAAACCTTTCATTAAATTGATGGGATCTAATGCATCCCTCCAACTTTTTATGACAGAAATTTACATGGATAGGCCCTTTAGCTCATCTTTCTTCAGCATTTTGTTTCCAGGCTGGTGATGGCACTGAGACATCTAGTTCTTAATTAGCCAACAAGTCCATGACCTCTGTGAACATCAGTTTTGAAATTCTTAACCAGGGAATCCAGACTATCACACAGCTATGCCTAGACAATTTATGTGCTTGTGAAACTTCTGCATAGAACCATAATAATTTATTGTTCTTGAGTGGAGAGCTTAACTTAGATGAAACCCATAATGATCACAAGTCATTGTCAAATATTTTTTATTTTTCTCAGGAAAAAAATGAACCTCAACATTGTAAGCTAGAAATAGAAGGAGTGTCTGTTTTGTATTAAAGTGTCTGGTGGTCCCAAATGCAACATCTATCACCACCATTCAGGAGAAGATCAGATCAAATTAAGTCAGACCATCTACAGCAATGCAAAGTCCACATAAACTCAGACATTCCCCTTCCCTCTCTATTTTTCTCTGATGACAATTTTTGGGGTGACTTCTTAAGACCTCTGCCCACAATGTTAGCAAAAGTTGGACTATGTTGGTGGCACTGAACAGCCAACAGAAAACAGAAAATAATTCTCTTTAGCAAAGAAAATTGATCCTGAGTAGAGCTGTTCGGTTTATTCAGCAAAGCTGGAAAAAGGAGAAAAATGCATCCTCTGATCATCTGGCTGGAGTTGCTAGAACAAGCTGAGGTGATCAAGGCCAGTATTGTGGTTTTCTATGAAAATAAAGCCAGTCCTCAAAAGGATCCTATGTCGTGGTTAGGGTCATGTCCTGTGTCCTTGCTGCTTGTTCTTGCTCCAGAAATTTGCTCAATTCAGCTGTGAAGCAAGTGCTGACTGTGTAAGTCCCAATATCTGTATAGTGCTGCATGGTTCCTTCTTTCTCTTATGTTTGGTTTTCAGCTGGGGAAATAAACAGAGGACAGAGCTAATGGGGTACAAATTCCTTTGCTCTAAATTCAAGGAAAGAAACTAGATGAGCAGGACCTCACTATCCTCTTCATATTCAACCCATGGTTCAAACTTTGTGTTCTTGGAATCACCTGAGGTCTGACCTGATTTCTTTATTTTATTTATTTTTCTGTCTGATTTATTAGAAAACCATGGAAAAGAACAAGAATACCTTATAAAGACCATACTTTCTGTTCGAATGTGAAGTCACTGGAAGATAAAAATATGTTTTATTTTCACATTTTTAAGATAGTGCAAACAGTAAGTTGTATTGTGGAAAAAAATCTTGAAACAAATCTGAAAGGGTACCTTTTCCTTCATCTGTTCAATGTAATTGCCTTGGTTTTAGGTTAGTAAACTAAGAGCAGTATTTTTCTGGAAAGACCTGTCTGCCAATACTGATCAGATAACACTTCAGAAGGTTCCTCTTTTGGTCACATGACAAAACAAATGACATCATTATGATAAATCTTCCCTGTAAGTCAAGAATGTAAGTCAGTACACCAACTGCATACTGCTGTAGAGTGTAACAAAAGGCGGCATGGAGGTGACACATGTATTACTACCAAAAGACAAGGCGGAAAAGACGGCAGGGTGTGTTTGTTGAGTTTCTCTGGAGGGGTAAAAAGAAGATAACACAGGATAAAAGAGGATTCTCAGACTATAATAGTCATACTTCTGTTGAGCAATGCTATCAATTGTCTAATTATTGAAATATGTGAGGAAATTATTATGTCTAATTATTGAAATAAGTGCAGTATAGAAACAGCCATTACCAGCCTGCTGTACGATGTTTTCAATCTGAAAACAAGCAAGTAAACTGTTGCGAGAAGCTTAGGTCAATATCAGAGCTCCATCGTATGTTTCAAGATACACCTACAAAGTAATATGAGGAAATTACTAACAGTAGCTGGATCTATTCACTAATAAGAGACAGCAGTATTGAAAGGAATTGAGGATTGCAGAGGGAACGGGGGACTTTTATCAATTCCCAGCGTGGGCTATACCTTGATGTCATATAATGTGGTGGTAGCAGCTCAACTATCCATCCTTATGCTAGATAAGGGCTACACCCGGCTCCCTACTGCCCAGCCAGACAACCATAGTCTAAAATATTCTAAAATAACCATATGCTATAATAACCATTTCCAGCCTCTTTATGGACAGAGCCAACAAATTCCCAACAGTTACACAATACGTGCAAAGCCTCCAAAGAACTATTTCTGTATTTCTGTAGCCCTGTAGTACACACAGCACAAAACACAGGAGATTAGACTTTTAACACACAATTTCTAATAGCTGACAAATAATAATCTTTAGCTTTCAAAGCTTTGGCAGGGAGCCATTTAAGAATTATACGCTGAGCTGTGAAAGAAAAATGTGTTTTGAAATCCCATCTTTATTAGTTAAGCTATCATTATTACTATTCAATTATAGAACAAATGTGCAGCTTTCATAACGCAAAATACCATTTCAAAGTCTTTTGACAGGATTAGATGCAATGTGCCTCTCTCTATTCAGGCCCAGTTCTTCAATATACAAACATGCCCCCAAATACCCCTGAAACCTACTGACAAGACAAAATGGAGGGGATGAGACATCTAAGAACAGCACAAAGAATCAGACACACCTTTCTTCTAATTACCAGTGGCAAAAATTAATAATGGTCAAAAATATAATCTCTGGTAGGTTGTTGATTGGAGAAAGACAAGCCAATGGGACAGACTCACCCTTTTACAGGAATAAGAAAGAAAAACGGTTAGAAAAGAGTAATCCCTGATCAAAAATGCTGAGGAGGAGAAGAGGTGGAATGAGAAGTGAGGAGCCCTCTGTTTCAGTAATACTGCCTTGTTGATCTTCCCTCCCTCCACCATGTGGTTTCTATTTTCTTATATTAATCCGTGCTTCCCCTCCCAACATTTTTTCATGTGGTTGCTAGTTTGAGGTCAACAAGTACTAAGAATGGACCGAAAAGAATTTCCAGGATGTTTTCTAAGACTATTAATAACTTTAGCAGCTATTCAAACAAACAGTGCTCTGTGTTCATCATACTCCAGGGTGTAAGCTCATCACTTGAGGAGGCTGATTCAGAGTTTCCTCATGTTACAGATTGTACAGATGGTCAGGTTCAGTATTGGGCTTTGGAGATAAGATGTCACTTCCAGTGGGATGCTGAAAAATAAGGAGACAATACCATACTTATCAATGGGAATGTTTTTCAAAGGCAATAAAATTCCAGAGGCAGGTCTCACAGGATATTTTTTAGTGTTTCCACTTACAGTATTGCAGTACCTGATTTCAAAGCACCCCAGTGCACGGCAAGCATCCTCAAAGCCCTAAGGTGTGAGGTATTCCTCAACAACACACAGTAAGATTGAAGTACCTTTAAGTGAGATCTGCAGAAGACAACCAAGCCAGGCAGGCTGCCAGATGTTACAGGGAGAGGTGGCATTTCTGGAAACACGTGATTAAGCTCCATCGGTACTGTGCAGTGAAAGACCTGAACAGTGCTCCTCACCACAGCGATGCAGGGAGACTCAGCTGGGACTTAAAGGAGAAAGGCAGCGTCAAGCCCATGATGCAGTGAATTGATAAAAGTACAAGAGATCTGATCAACAATGTTCAGGACAATGCACCTCAAAATTACACCAAAGCCTGCCAACAGGATGATGGCCTGTGCTTCAGACAGGGAAGAAGAACTCGGCTTCGCATGTCCCAGTACACTGCTTTAACTGATATGATGGCTAAAGGGGGAAGACTCAGCCAGTCTCATTCCTAGCTGTCTTCTGTGTGAGGTCTGCCCTGGCAGATATACTCTGAGAATGCCCTTTAAAGTTTTAAAAAAAAAAAAAGTTAGAAAAATTTCAGGCCTGGAACATGAGAGAGGTCATGGAGGAGATTATCTGAGAATCCTGTCGAGGCCCGGGCATGAGGCAGCTTGAAGACACCAGGTGTGGCTTCTCACACACAGATGTCTCTGTTCATGCGTAATCTCTTCTGCTTCCAAGGGTATTAAACATCTGACCTTGAAATGCCTCAAACCAGGGCCTAAGGTCTATTTTAAAGCTGATTTTTATAAATCGGAAGATGATGTTTATAAAAGAAAAGACTAAAACTTGCACAAGAGGAAAAGAAGCAATATGTCAAATTTCAGAGTGAGGTATGAGGGCACAAATCACATGTCAGAAGGGGAATATTAGGGAGTTAATTGATTAATGCAAACCCAGAAGAATATGTGTTTATAAAGTACGCTATCTTGGACTCCTCCTACAGACAGCAGCTTTTGGGCACTCAGGGCTTTCCAGCACCTTAAGAAATGATGCAAATTATTTAATCTTTTTCCCCAAAGGCCTTGCCTTGTGTTTTCCTTTTTGATTTTGTATTTCAGAGAGTAAATGAAAAAAGCAAAAGAATATTTAGAAGGGATATTCGTTCTCATTCTTGCCTCCCCCCCCCAGAACAACAAAGGTTAGCAGAATAAAGATTACAGACATTTATGGATTCATTTTTGATATGCAAAATTAGGTCTGATATTTATATTAGCACCAACACACACAATCTGAGTTTCAGAAGTTTCCAACACTCATTCACAAAGGTAACTAGAACCCAAGAGTGACCCAAATTTTCAACTAACTTGGCTAGAGCTGAAGGCTGGTGAAGTGTGGAGGGTCACAAAAATGATCAGAGGGCTTTCTCTATGAAGAAAGGCTGAGAGAGTTGAGGTTGTTCAGCCTGGAGCAGAGAAGGCTCCAGAGAGAACTTGCAGCATTTCAGCACTTAAAGAGGGCCTACAAGAAAGATGGCAACAAACTTTTTAGCGGGGCCTGCTGTGATAGGAGAAGGGGTAATGATTTGAAACTAAAAGAAGGGAGATAGATAGACTAGATATAAGGAAGGAATTTTGTATAGCGAGGGTGGTGAAACACTGGCACAGGTTGCCCAGAGAGGTGGTAGATGCCCCATCCCTGGAAACATTCAAGGTCAGGTTGGACAGGGCTCTGGGCAACCTGATCTAGTTGAAGATGCCCCTGCTCACTGCAGGGGGGTTCGACTAGATGGCAGTTAAAGGTCCCTTCCAACCCAAAGCCTTCTATCATTCTATGATGTGTGGTTCCCACAGAGAGAACAACGCTCCAACAAATTGTGTGTCTAAAGACACAGCTGAATTGTTCCTCCTCTATAGGAACTGCAGCCCTTTCTCTTCAGTTTTCCTGCCAGCTGTGACTCTGAAGAAGTGGCCTGTATACATTACACCAACTTTCTCTAGCTAACAGCCTGACCCAAGAAGAGAGAAACAATGGAGCAATTTGTCTGGTTGATGGCTGTAGTAGAACACAGCCATTCCACAACATACTGCAATGCCGTGGGGAAGCTGCTTACTCTTTTTGTATTGCGTATTACAGCTGAGTTCACTGCTCATTTCCTTGACAATTCACAGTTGCTGGATACCATTAATCTCAAGAGTAATTTCTGAGTTAAATGAGTGCTAAATACATACAATAAACAAGCCTGGTTCACTCCTTTACCCACTCCCTCTCCAGCATCAGCACCGCCTGTGCTCACTGATCTTCTAGGGCAGAGTGCATGGGGAGCAGTGACAGCTAAGGCATCGTGTCCTGGCAGAGGCGCAGGGCATGCACATCCTAGCAGAACGGGAAGAACTATGGCATTGAGCTGGGCTGTGGATTTCGGTTGCTGGGCTTTCCTCCAGGGTTATTTGTTAACTTGAGCAAGTTATTTAACCTGTGTCCTGGGGACCCAACCTAAAAGGAAAGTGTTGGTAATCATTCTCAGCAACTGAGTTTCTCCTGGCTTTTCCAAATGTCCTTCAGGCCAGGGACTTTTTCTCACTAGAGCTTGTTCCGGTCATGATCCAAATGGTAAGCTGAGCACCCGTGTGGCTCATCTCTACCATACTAGCAGCACGCTCCCACGTAGAGGACTGTCCATTACCCTCTCCTGATTAACTCTCCTTTATTTCCCTCAGTATCTATGCAATGACTGCTTCAACACGTTTGCATTTCAGCAGGTCTGACACTCCCAACTTTATTTACTCATGTCACTGGAAATCCAATGGCATTTTTTCTAGCACATGCACATATTTTCATTAACTCTGGTTAAATTCCAGCTAACGTCATTACAAAACCCCTACCTTCACTGGAAATTGCAGGGGAGTTAATACTTCATTTTCAGTTCCTGCCTTTAAAAAGGAGACAACTGTATTGTTTCAAATTGCTCTGTGCATAGCACATTCCCTTCATAGTTTTGAAAAACCCAGGAAAGCTTGTGAGATATGCTAAAGGTCAACAGAAATATATTCCCTATGGAATATTCCTAGAACATTGTCTCCATTGAAATGTTTGTGGTGAAGCTCTGGGCTCTGGTGTGTAAGTGAGTGTTCAGAGGAAGGCTGGCAAGAACCATCATGTTTCGGGAGGAGGAAAGGGACAAAGCAGCACTGGTGCTGTTGAAAGTAAATCTGGAATAGGCAGAGAGGAAGAGATTTTGTATGCTCTGAGCTAAAACTGTAAGAGGAGGCTCAGGGAGCACAGCACAAAAATTTTGCTCACCTCCCAAAAGCCAAATGTTACTGCAGAGATGGATGTAGCTGTAAGCCTGGATGCAGGCATGATATGCTGTTCTGATAGCTGTAGAGAGACAACAGCCTCTACACCAACCTCTTAGCACAAAGGGGCTACACCTCCACATCTACCACTCAGCAACATCACACTCATCTTGGAGGCACTCCCTGCCCAATGCCTCCCTCCAGGCTGGAGCCCTCCACAACCTCAGCTCCAGCAGGCTCTGCCTGCCTTCAGGAGGCAGAGTAGTGATGAAGGTCCTTCTTTGGGAGCCTTGGGGAACAGAAAGGTCAAAGTGCAAAGTCATTCTCCAGCAGCCCGTTACACAGCCAGTTCCTCCCCACACAAGCCCGGATTGCATGCAGTACACAAGGAGTACAGGATGCACCCCCCCCATCCTCTCTCCAGTAAATCTACTCCTGGTTATCACAAAATAATTTTGTGGGAGGTCATAAAGAGTGGAACAAACTTTGGTGAAGGGCATCACCTTTTCAAATCCAAAGCATGCACTTATATCCCGATTAGATCAAGATTCAAGTGGACATGGATCTGCAGTTCTGGATGCCTTTTCCTGTTAATTTTTCCCATCAGTTTCCAGGGCAGAAGTTGATACATGTGGTAGATGATGGGTTTCCTGAAGGCACGCTGTAATTTTTCCCCATATAGATGATGGAGTCAAGATGCCTCACATGCCAGAATGGTGCTTCATTTCTGTCATCCATTATAGCTAATTGCCTCTGAGGCTCGTGGACTCAGCTAGGTACCATTCACTGAGCTGTTCTGATTTACAGCTGCAGTTAATTTTATTTTAGACAGGTGATTGGTCATTCTATTTTACTGACTTCCCATTCCCAGATTTTGGAAGACCACAATGGCTTTTTATGCTAATCAGACTCCGATTCCTCAGATCCTCATGCAAACGTTTGGCACAAAGCACAGACTGCTCTTCCCTCAGCCATCTGGCAGAGAAGCTGAAACCAACAATTTTCTAAGTCAAAAATCAGACATCTGAAAATAATGTTAATGTATTCTAACCCCTTTATACATACTGAACAAGTCAACAGGCAAGTTGGAATATGGAGAATGGCCTGTAGAAAGGGTACATCATTCATGTTGCCCTTCGGCATTCCCAAACAATTAGACTAAGGCTGCAAGATGAGGAGCTCAAACCGACCCTCCTCTAAAAAGGAATACTGCCTGCAGCCCAGCGTCTGCTGCACCTAAGATCAAGCAAGAGAACTGGGGTTTTTTAAAAGGCTTTACGCTGACAAGCAGAAATGAACACGTGTACATAAATATACACATGCATATGCACACTTCTATACCTGGGATCTGAATCATTGTTTGCTGTCACCACATCACATCCTACTTACCTTGGTAACAAAGCATTTCTAGCTGAAATCGTTTGTAAGTCACATAGTCTACACCTTTATCAGTCAGGGCCGGAGAGCCTGTTTTGCTAGTGTAACAGACTCCAGTTTCCTGGAAGACAGAGGGCTTAGATAAAGCTGGTGGGAAGGAGAATGATAAGACAACTCACTGACTTGTGAAATGATTGCTTCTTCTGTGTGGCATAGCTAACAGAGGAAATGGAGAACCTGATTTCAACTTCCTGGAGCCCCCAGCCATCCCAATGCACAGGGACAAACAGGAGGAAGCCACCACTGTGTTTTACACCAGTGGTGCTCCAAGTCATAAACAAAACTGCAGTCTGCATTCAAGGCACACAACTCAGAAGGATGTATACAATATGCACGAGATAAGCCTGCACTATTTATGTCTTTGTGCTTTTCATGTTTACCTGCATAAACTAGAATCCCGATATAGTCCACAGATGTCAGTTGCGTGTCCATCAGGAATTCTGCTTTTGCAGGACTTTTCCAAAGGGGAATAGTCATATAAATTAGTTAATAGGACAATCACAGCAGTATTGAATCATGAGGACTAAGAAACTGCCCAGGAGCAAGAGAATTAACATTTGGCAGAATCTTTTTCATCTCAGAGCAGTCTCTAAATGAATGTCTTTACACAGAGAATCATTGGAGTGGAAGAATATATAAATACTATCTGACTGCCTCTCCAACAAAGTTACGGGTTTTTTTCTTTTTTAAATATAAACAAACACTTTCAAAAAAAGTTTTCCTAGCTCAGCCTTTCTAAAATACTGCAAGATTGGTGCTTGATACTGTCATTCACAATATTGGCACTTTTCCCCATGTATCCCACTTGCCAGCAAAAAAAAAAACCTATGCAGAGCAGCAAGTATTTTACAGCAGGAAGAAACTCAGTCTATTCCACGATACCTATATGCTTATCCCACAGTTTCTGTATGGCCATTCAAAAGGCTCATGAACAAACAATTACAGACAGTAGCTTCTGCATTTCCAACTTCCATTCCCTGTTCTCTGTGAATGTGTCAAACCAGCACCTCGGCATGCTGGCAGGAGTATGCACTCTCCCGAGTAAATCTGAAGGGTTAAATTCTCACTGGAGATAGTGGGCGTTTCCATGTGCTGGGGACCTACTGGTACCTCTCCATTATCATTGTATGCCTTCTTCAGTAACAATAAGACAACTATTGAAAGGAAACAAGACCTTCTTTGTCAACATGACTTTGCTGTTAGAATGGTTTTCATAGCTTATAAAATGCTGGGCAAAATTGATCTCAGAGGAGGATATCATCCCTGTCCAGCCGGCGAGGATAGATTACCATCAGCTTTCAAAAGCAGCAGTGTATCTTTTCCAGCCCTGTGAGCCAAGCAGATGGATGCCTGGATGGACGGTGTGGGGGTAGCCATAGTAACCATCATCCCATGAAGCTCCTGCTAACATCTCTCTTTCTATCACAGCTGGGGAGAAAAGCCAACAGCTCGCTGCCGGGGTGCAGATATCCGGTCAGACCTCCAGCTCTCAGCTCCAGCTGGGGTTTCCACTCCTCTTCAGCAATTTTCTAATCTCACCTTTCTTGTCTACATTTTATGGATTGTGAGTAAAATTCAACTCTAGGGAAAGATACCTTGAGCGAGCAGCTTCCCACCTGCTGCAGCCCATGTCGTGGGTGGATGCATGCCGGTGGCTTTCTCCCCTCCAGGAGTAGGAAGCCCCTCAGTCTCCCCCAGGCCAAGCAAACACCTTCCTCTCTCTTGGACTCACCTAGTGCACTGGCACATGAAAAGAGATCAGGATTGACTCAGCTCTCAGCCTGCATGCAGCCTGTCAGCCACCATTCTTTGAGAAGAACAGGGCTAGGAGCAGCTTTGTGCTGTACCTGTCCCCAGGGGATCTGGCTGGAGCATTCTCTCATGCAGACACCACCCTGGCTTTTCAGAGGGGTAACAGCCCAGGGTGCTGCATCTTGAAAGGAAGCTGCTAGGCTTGGATGTGGGAGAAAGCTGCTATGCCAATGACTGATGGTGTTATACACCCTCATCTTTCACTTAGAGTTTTATCATCACTTCCATCAAGGGCAAAAATCTCTTCTCAAAGCAAAATTGGTACCTGAGGCAACTCGTCTAACTACCCTGGATGTACTCAGAAAGGAATTTAAATTTTAAAATGTGTCTGCCGAAAAGAAAATATAATCACTCGTATTAATTTGGGTAACCAAAGCCTGCACCTGTTTCAGAACCATGGAGTAGTTGAGGCTGGAACTACCCTCTGGAGACCATCTAGTCCCATTCCCCCTATCATTGACCTTTTATATAGCCTGTACTTCATCAGTTTTTCTGTGAGGATATTATGGGAGGCAGTGTCGAAAGATTTGCTATAGTCAAGATAAACAACATACTGCTCTTTATTCACCCACCGAGCCAATCTGCAGACAGCTACTTGGATGGTCAGACATGAATCCACGCTTACTACTCCCAGTCACTTTTTTGTCCTCCATACATTTGGAAATGATACCTGGAAGGATTTGTTCCATCACCTTCCCAGGGATCATTGGAAAGCTGACTGGCCTGTAATTCCCTGTATCTTCCTTCTTGCCCTTGAAAAAAGCAGGACATCTGCATTCTTTCCGTTCTCAGTGACCTCCTTCAATTGTTATGCCCCTTCAATGATGATTGAGAGTGGCCTTGCAATAATATTGGCAGCTCTCTCAACATTTATGGCTATATCTGTCAGGTCCCATAGACTTCTCTGTGTCCAGTCGGTTTAAATGTTCCCTAACCTGATCCTCCTCCATCAAGGGCAAACCTTATCTGTGAAGACCAAGTGAGTGAATGCATGAAGACCTGTGCGTGTCTGCAGACTCATACTGCAAACTTGTTGAATCAACATACATTTGCTTTGTTTGAAGAAACTCTGAAAAACAGACAGAAGTCGTAATCATATTAAGTGATTGCAAGCTACTGCTGGTATCCTGATCTACCTTCAGGAGCTTAATTTGCACAGCAGTCACCTGGAGTCAGTCAGTATTGCTCTCTGCAACTCCACCCTGCAAACCGTTCTTGGACTTCAACCAAACCAAAATTAAAACACTTCCAACTCAGTTTTGTGATCTGTGAGGACTTGCTAATTGTAAAGCTTGATGACAACAAGTAGATTAGGTTAAACAGCCTGTTTTGAACAGTCTAAACTAAGTATCCCCAGCACGCGACTTCAAATACCATTGACGTTATTAGCATGCACTGCAAAAGCAGCCATAAATTACTGAATGTATTAAGGTTGTCACCTCCTTCCTTCCCACTCTTGTGAAAATTTGGAATTAGCTAAAACGTGCCAGGTTTACGAGTGGGAAGAGAGCAGGTAAAGGGAGTTGGAAACCAACCATCAACACATCGCAGAGCAGCAGACACCCCTTCTGAGGGGAAGGGCAGGGGCTGCACAGCCCCACTCACCCATCAACACTGTGGTCAGATGCATCCCTTCTGCTGCCAGCATGAGCACCTTGGTGCATACTGTCCCCCACAGACTTACATTAGATAAACAGCTAAATGTTTAGATTTATTTGTATATTTACTTTGCAAGGCACACATCTGAAATCAGGTCCTCTCATGTTATTGGAATGGCTTTTTTTTGCCTTACTCTTTGTTTCTCCTCTCCCCTCTTCACCTGAGTCTTGCAAAATCACATTTGTGAAGTGCAGAGGTATTAGCAAGGAGCACTGTGAAAAGAAAAGCTTACAAAGAAATGAATAATTCTGTATTCATAGCAGGGCTTGAATAATGTCCTAGAACCACACGCTGTGACAGGAGGAGAAAACCAAATATTGAACAGCTGCTCATTAGAAAAGCACCAGCCATCCTGAGCCCTGAAAGACACAGGAGTCCTGTGGGGGGGAAACACTGCGTGACCATGTAATTAAAGGCTATACCAGAGTGTCCCGGGGGCCGCAGCAAGGCTACCCAGGCTTTGCAAACCTGGCACTCTTAAAACGCAACTGCTTGTCATTTTCTGGGGTCAAAAAACAGGAATGCAGCCCCTCCAGGCTACAAATTTGTGCTGTACATGGTTCCAGGGACACCTTCCAGGTGGGAGCTCAAACGAAGGGACCTCTGCCACTTGAGCCGACAGGAGAGCTGGCAGCAGCATGTTTGACATCTTCTCGCTCGTACACAGAGCCGAGGCGAGACACTTTGTGCTGGCACATATCTGGGTTGCTCCAGCATTTGCCAGCAGTAAGAGGACCCTGAAGTGCCAGACACCATTGTGGAACCCTGAGTACGTCAGTGAGGCAGGTGGTGGGTCTCCGTGTGGCTTACCTGCACAAGTATACAGTTCTGCCAGGATGTTTTAACACAGGTTAAATAATACGTTCCTCTCTGGCTCCATTCTTGAAAACAGTGGATCTACTTTGGCAGCAATTTGAAAATGAAAAATCAGTTTCAGACAGACACTCAACATGAAAAATTGCGTGTCTGATGGGTATATCTGGCACAGCCATCAGCAGTTTACAACAGAGGTTCATGACAGAAGCGTTGAGCAAATACATTACCGGCCCTGCCCTAAAATGCTAATGTTCAGATTAAGAAGCCCTGATTTTACTGTTGTTTTTGTAGAATACAGGTGCTTAGAGGGCATGACTGATCTCCAGATGTGTTGAAGGAGGAAGCGCAATTGCTGTTAGATTGTAATCACTCCCAAAACTTTCCACAGAGAAACACCAGAAAATGAGGCATATTTGTAATCTACTGAGATATAAGAAAGCCACAAACATGGACCAGCAGAACTGACTTTCTGAGCTTATACTTATCCTGCAACAATTTTGACTCAGGTTAAAGGAAAATTAGCTTTAAAAGCTAATGAAACCAAAATGCAAAAGGATCCACTGGAAAACTGCCAGGACTTAAAAACACCATGAAGGTTCTGCTGTTATTTTCTGTGTTTAGTTTTACTTCTTGAAGATTTGCACTGCATTTTTCAAGCTATACAAACCATTGACAGCTCTACCATCCCTAATCTTGTCTTCTGTTGCTTCAGTGATAGTTTTTAGCCTATGGCCTGAGCTGGAGAAGGTGCAAAGCCACCCTTCTGCAGGAGCAAGTAGAAGGAAATCCATTATTTGGAAACTCCCCCTCTCCAACACATGAGATTTATTTTCTGCTTCCCCAGGCCCCCAGAGGAGGTACCCCAATGGACCTCAATGGCTCTAGGGAGCCAATTCTTGTCATACCACTGCCCTCACCTTGCCTCCAGACTTTTCTGGTCCACTCCTGCCTGTCTCAGCTTGGTTATCCACTCTAAGCCAAAGCCTTGGCTTTTGCGGCTTTCCCCTGAGTCACTCTTGCTGCTCTGGTGCCTTTTGTTGAAGGCAACAAATCTCATGCAGAAATTTCTGGGGGTTTTTTATTTACTTTTGCCTTCTCCCTTCCCCTTTGTTGCCTTTATCAGCACGAGTTATGAACCCGAAGAAATGTTCTGCAGCTATGGATTTCCTATGTGACTAGCTTTAATGTAAGGGAGTAAGTACTGCAGGTTTGTCTGTTGGTATGAATAAGTAGAAACGTGTATATATATATATACACACACACCAATATAATTATACGTGTATAGAGAGAGAGAGCAATATAAGTACACATAATTACAAGTATGTAAATATAAGGGAACAGTATGAGTCTAATGGAATTTTAAAAAAAAAAAAAAATTAAGCTTCTAGATTTCACTAATGCATTGAGCATCTTGAAAAACAGCCAAAATGCTCACTTTAATACCAAAGTTAAAAACTACATACTTCTTGTTTGGTTCAAATAACTGCGTGAAACAGAGTTTCCCCAAGATAAGGTTATTTGCTTTTGGAAACAAAAGCCTATGTTTGCCTTGAACATGTGTGCCAGCGCTGCCTCCTGGGCAGCTGATGCCGCAGCCTCGGCAGAAGCAAATGGCAGCCAGCACCTCCCATGGCACAGCTTTGATCTGTGCCGACTGGTCCCTCCAAAATTGCTCTGCACCAGAGACCTTCGCTTCTGCATGGAGTAAGAATATTCATAGGTCCCACTGGAGACCAGGGTGCGTTCACAACCCCACCCACATCCCCTGAGCGCCAGGCATCCATCTTCACCAGCACACAGGGGGACATATTAGCAGACCTAAGCGGTGGGGGGATGCACTGCTAGGGTGAGAGCCTTCCAGAGAGGGTAGTGATTTCATAGGCACTTTGCAAATACAAGGTGCTGCCATGCATTTATCTTCTGCATCAATGCATGGTTTGCCTTAGCCATGCAAGACATAGGTGAGAGCCAGCCCTGGTACAGCTAGCTAACTAATGCAACACAAACCGTGCTGAAGAGATAGTGCAGGAACAGACTCCAGTAGGCCAGTTTGCATCAGTTCAGCTCTAGGAGTCACCAGGCTGCTGGATTTACACCATGTGAGAATCAGATGCAATAATTAGCAGTAAGCCGCCAATGTACCACTAAAAAAAGAAAATTATCTGAGTCCAAGTCTTGAATAAATTACTTATCAAGATATATATACCTGTGGGAAATAAATATGGAGTTTTTTCTAGAGTCCTCAAGAAAGAGAGTTAATACCCATGTTATGATACAAAAAACCACTACCACCACCATTATTACCAAACTCAAAACTTTTGGGCCCAAAATCACTTCAGAAAGCACAAGAGAACTCGAGCTGCCCACTGCCTCACAGGCATTGACGCCTGGATCTTTCTTCGCCTTTAGAGATGCATAAAGAATATACCAAGATAAGGAATATACAAAGACATCTCTCCTTCAACCTACAGGCTACTCTCAGAATTGCAGGTGATGCTGGCCTCATTTTGTTATTACTGCTTTGTAGCACCAAGGCAGCTGGACGCAGAGTTAGGTTGGTATATTAATTATCCTTTAAATAAAAAGTGTGTTCACATTTGACTGGAACAACTTGCTCCAGTCTCACGTTTGTGTCCCTTTGAGGTGTACTACCAGAAAGTTGCATCTACTCATATCAGGGCTGTATTTTGTGCTTTAGAGAAAAAGAAGGTGCAGTTATGAACTCCAATTATTGAACAGGTGGAGACATTGCCAAACTTCCATCCCAGGAAGGGCCCAGGAGGGAAAATCCAACCGAGTAGCAGTTGCCGACATGCTTTCCCCTCAACCCCTGCATGTATGCTGACTCCTTGGAGCACAAGTAAAGTTTAAGAGACTATTACCATCTCACCTCCATCTCACAATGCTTGCGCACCCCTCATACACTGGATAAAATTACAAGTGTGGGAGGTGGAGGTCTCTATGGTCTCCCATGTCACCATCTTCACATTTCCTTGGGAGAAAGAGAGGTTTTCTGAGAATTACAGCTGTATTTCACTGTTTGTAACTAACTGATGTACAATAACATCCCTCAAATTCCCCTTTCCTGCCTTCACAAAAACAAAAACAAAAACAAAAACAAAAACAAAAACAAAAACAAAAACAAAAGCATCATTTTCAACCCAGCTACAAACACGAGTGCAGCCTATTTGTTTCACCTGTTTCTTAGGTGAGAAAGCAAATTCAGGTCATCTGCCCAATGCCAGTGTTGCTGAAGTTGATTTCAGTGCTTGTTGATTGGTGGCCCTGTTGCACTCCCCAGCATAATTCCCACTGACTTCAAACGGGTCCTGGGTCTGGCGCAATTACTCCCGCAGGCTTGGCACCAGGCTTTAAATCACTGTACAAAGTCACTCGAGAAGCTGTCGGCAGTCAGAAATGAGTCATTAGTATGCTGCCAACACAGTATTCAGTGACAAAACCCAGCTGCCACTGTAGTCAAGAATGCAGTTTCTTTAGCACTACTGTAAGTCTTATTAGCATAGAAATCAAGTGTATGTATGTAATTGAATTTCTTTGTCGCATCCTAGTATGAGATTTTCCATCAATCCTGATTGTTACTAAATTTGAACTAACAGCCCATACTTGCACTTAAGCAACATCTGAAAGAGGGCTACACAAAGAAAGACTTTCCTAAGTCAACGCATCCTAGAAAACAGCAGCTGCGCAAAGGCAGAGGCAAGCAATATTTAATTTTCCTCCCCTTAGCACTCTAACTTTTGGCAGCTCTGCTATAAAACTGGGTTCTGCTGGCAGCCTCGTATTTCCTCTCTGAAGAAGAGAGCTGCGATACAGCCCATGCGAGAGCAGGGGCTGTCCGCAGCAGGAGAGTCTGCCTGTCAGGATCTTGCTGTGCCGGTGACTGTTGATTGGGAAGGGAGATAATACTATAGGTACAGTTCATTTTAGGCCACTGACTAAACTCAGTTCCTGGAAAAGATAGAAGTAATAAAGCCAAGAGGGGAATACCAGAAGTGTTTAGGAGCATAATTTCAGGATTAACTTCACTGACATAGGAATGACTGTTCAGAAGCAAAATGAGTCTCAGAAACAGAGATACAGGGGATGGCTCTGCGAGTTTGGAATGCGCCGAGGGTGGGTGAGGACCGACTAACCTAGCCTGGACTGAGAACGCAGCCACCATCATTGTGTCTGCCTTTTCAATGTTGATTTCTCTAAGAGACCTTATTAATCCAGATGAACCACATAGCCGTATTACCCTATATTTTCCAAGTATAGCTGTGGTCAAAACCACAGTAACCTGATGAGGTGGAAAAAGATGGTGAGTGAGGAAATTAAATATCACCTCCCTACAGAGATGGTCATTGCAGACCTTGATTGGGTTGTGTTGCTGATGACTGTGCTGTGAACTTGTCCCTCCAGCTTTGCTACTAGAACAATACTTTAGCAAGGTCACTGTCTAAGCAATGTACAAAGCCATTGGCCCTTACCCATGAAGTCAGGGAACCAAGTCTCGTAATCCGCAGGCAGCCTAGCACCAGAGAGGAGCAGGAGCCAGGGTACAAGACAGATCCAAGGATTCAAGGTAGAGTCACTCTGCAAAATTCCATAGCTCAGTCTATCACAAGATCCTGATATGAACTAATTTCTTGCCAGATGGCCACAATGTTTCAGGAAACATGACTGTTCCTCCTACAGCTCTCAGGGCTGTTGCAAAGCAGGAGTTTACTCCTAGATTTTTTTTTTTTATACTGATACCCACCACTTGAGGCAATGGAGGCAGAATAACTGTGAATGATGGATGCTCGGTAAACAGCAGATCATAGTCAGATTTTTCCCAGTACATCACAATACCATCTAATACTGTCATTATGAAACAGATATCATCACCCACTGCCAGCAGTGGGCAGACACAGAGTTCACGTCAAGGTCCAAATTTTCCCACTGGATTTTTTCTTCCTCCAGCAATAAGCCCCAAGATCAGGCCTCTTCTGAATCAGCTGGAAGGAAGGAGTGAGCTTCTTCCTTCCCTGCCACAACACAACAGTACAATGAAAACCAAGAGCAATCCAGGAGCAGCTAATTCCACCACGAGCCATGGCCTAGCCTTGGCTTCCACTGTGCAATCCTGGGATGAGGGCAGACTGGACTTTCCCCTTGGGAAATCACAAGGAAGGGAGGGAGTGGATAGGCTGTGTGTGGGTAGCACTAGATTTCAATGGAGTTTCCATCCATGCTGCTGATTAATTGCACCACGTTGATCAATTTGTGTAACTGTGTATCCCTTTGGACTGCTGTAAAACTGACCTTTTTTTCCAGGCTTGATTTATCATTACTTCGTTTTTCACTTCGGGGCTTTTCTTTTGCTGTCTTGATTTCAGTTATTGCAAGCTCAGTCCCTTTTCAATTTTACACAAAATCTCATGTGTATAAGATAATAAGTTAGGAAAATGAAAGGATTTTGGAGAAAGGAAACCCTGATCTGATGGTTACTCAGGACACTATCGGCCAGGGCTGGGAAACCTCCCACGCTACCCTGTGGCTTCCTTTGCCTTCCTGGCTCAACGGCACCAAGCAGCTACCAGCCTACCCTCTGCAAAGTAGGGTGAATCAAGCGATGCTTTTTGGAGATGGGAACTGACTTCAATTAGCATCTGCAGAGGGCTCTAAGCTACTCTGCAGCGAGGCCTTGCCAGGGGGTTCTGCAGGAGCGTGATCCCAGCTCTGTCCCCGAGTTGGTGGTTTTGGCAGTGAGCGATTTAAACTGGGGTACCTCTGATGTCAGCATTGCATTTGTCAGTTCCTGTTGCAGATACTAATTAACCCCGTGGGTGCATTTGCTTCACCAAAACACTTAGCATTAGCTGATATCACTGCCAGTCTGTCTCTCTTGGGGCCTTTTTTCTTTTTTGGCTAGTTTGCTAATTTAGTAAATATTTAGATATCCATGTTCTTATAAAACTGCAACAGTCGATACCATTCCCTTTTATTCAAAATTGTTTACAGAAATAGGCACAAGCTGGGTTAAAGGCAAGAGATCCTAAGAAAAAAGGGGTGGAAGGAACAGCGTGAATTTGTTACAGCAAAGTTCAACCGTCCCTTGAAGGCCTCGTAGCTGAAGCTCTAACAGAAAACCTGTTTCCAAACAGAAAACAACCTTCAAAAATAAGGCAGAGTGAAAATGAATGCCCGAGAGAGAGTATCTAATGCTAACCTTCAAAAGGTGACAGATAGATGGGAAGAGGTTGCCTCTGGTGCATGGCACAGAAAGCCAGGTCACACACGGGAAGTGTCTGTAGGGGCATGTCTCCCAGGCAGAGGCAGCCTTGTGCCCAGGGAAGTGCTTCTGCTGAGCCCAGGCCCCTGGGCTGCCAACCCACCACTGCTCCTTCTGCTGCACCCCCAGCACGCATGTGTGCCCTCCGGTCTTTCCCCCACCCAAAAGTGGCCAAGGCCCCTGCGCAAAGTGTTCATATCTGAGGGAGTCAGCAAACCACGAGAGCAGTCACCCAGCAGGGCAGAGGTCTCCAAACCAGCACAAATATGGCTGTTGACACCAGACAGCCCAGCTGAGAAGTCCAAACTTTTTTAGGAGGAAACTCCTAATTCCTACAAATCTTTAGCAGGCGTGGAGATTAAAGAGAGGACAGAATACAACCCAAAATGCCAGCAAGGAACCATGGTGCCCTTGAGGAAACAAAAGGCACCTTTGACAACAGACACACTGGGCTTAGCTTCAAACTACCTAGCCCAGGGACTTCCCGGTGGCTACAGCTGCATGACTTTTTCTTCCCTCTCCCGGGAAGGCTTCCCAATCCCTGCTGCTGTGGCCATGCTCTGAGCAGCACTCATGTTGGATGTTTAAATATTGCGTCCACAGGAGTTGCAGCCATCTCTAGCTGCTTGGTGAATGATCCTGGAGCCGCTAGACTCTCCCCACCAGTAGCTCGCGCCACCTTTCTTTCTTTATTAAAGAAATACATTGCTATTTAGCCAACCTCTGGAGCTAGATGAAGCCAAAGGGGTAGGGAATGATGCTTGGCAGGATCCAGCTAGAAAGGTTTGCTCAGCCTGCAGGCAGGCAGTTCCAACCTCAAGTGTCCAGGCAGAGGTCAGTAACCATACACCCTGAAATTACTTTAATTATGGGACAATCACTTTCCAGTGTATTGAATAACCATCTATTTTAGATAGGACCAACCCCAGGGACTCTGCTCCACTTTAAAAAGAAAGCTAATCAGCATAGTCTACAAAGCACACACACGGCTTATTTGAGACAGCTTATCAAGATGGTCCTTTATGGGAACGTAATTTACCTTTTCACAATGTGGGTCAAGGCATGAGGCTCTCAGTGGAGAAACTTCCTCCTGGATGACAGACTGGGGAGGCAGTCTTCTTGCTGACTTTGATAAGGAAGAAAAGCAGAGAGGTAGGAATTTACATTAGAGTGTATTAAGCCACCCTTTCACCTGCCACCACAACCAGCCAGGGCACAACAAAGGTTTCAAAGCGCTGGAGGCACACTGCTTCTCTGCAGTGTAACACCGCATCCCCAACATGAGTGCTGCCAGGGAATCAGGGAATGCCCGGTACAAATCCACTGCAGCTCTCTGAAGGAATAAGAAATAATTATCCTCTCTTATGTCAAGAGACATGAGACAATCCATAGGATATGGCTCTCTGTGGGTGCATTTCTGGATGATGAAGTTAGTCCTGAACATCACTGAGGCGTCTGCGCTTCTTTCGTGGTGCGAAAATGTCCAACTATGAAAGGACCTCTCCTGGCTAACAACATCCCCTCATATGCTTCTGCTCCTCAACATTGCCCATCTGGTTTCAAATCTGTGTGTTCCTCCTCTCTTTAAAAATATAGTTTAGTAGGATTCAAACTCTTTCAGGCTAGGTGTCTCCTCTGCAAGGGGCTGGAAGTGACAAAGAAAGGCCACTCTGGAATGCACTGCATGACTTTAGCTCCTCTGGCATGTGAAAATTAAGCATGACAGACCCCTGGCACACAACACCAGACTCCTGACCCTGCACTCTGTATCTGAAAGAAGCACCAGGTATCCTGTGATCAACAGCGTAATCTATGTGAGCCTTGGTATGCCTCCTCAATGTACATTACCATATGTGCATCAAAATAACAGGGAATGTTGAAACGCACTAGGACAGCGTCTGTACCTGAATCTGCTGATTCAACTCTCAAAGCTGCATTAAGCAGCTGTACTCTTCGAGCCCTGCAGATGTCTATTTTAATCATCTGTCTTAAAATATCAGCTGGTTTTATGCCCTATTCTGAATCTTAACATCACTCACAGAGGCAGAGATGTTTTCTCTGAGCACTGCCATCCTATCGAATTTGCAAATAGGCAGGAAAGAGAGAAACTAAGAACAGGTTACTTTTGTTCTTACTTATTCCCACACATCTTGCACAGTTTGCAGCTGAAACACCTTGGGAGGGCATCGCTGCAGAACCTGAGTCTGCCATCCAGATGAGACCAACAGGAGACTTTTATTGAAGATCTGAAACATGGCCAACTGAGGTAACTGAGGATCCTCATCAAAAGCTGAGATTCAAGTTGACAGAGATGTCCCTTCTCCAAGCCTTCCTCCTTCTCTTCTGACTTGCTGGCTAAGAATCGTGCCCCTGTACAGCAGAGAAGCTGCTCCTTTCTGTGGTAAATCATCCTTCCACAAAACAAGCTCAAGGGTTGTACTTCCTAAGCCACACTCTCAGCATCAGCTCACTGATTTCTCCATGGCCCTTTCTCTTTTAGCAAAACCTTACAAAAAATTTTTTTTTCAATATTATTGTTCCTCTCTTGAAGGCTCTTCTCCCTCTCTCTGCTGTGCCATCCCACACTCTGACCTTGCAAGGTGTGCTGTGCTCATGCAGCCTAAGTATTCTAGCTATCCCCAATGTACCTGCAGTTTGTGCAGACACATAGTCTAAGATCACCTGTAATCTTGTTAGTTATGATAATTACCGTCATTAAGTACGTCATCATGGCTTGGCTTCGCAGACGAAGATTTGGGAAGGGCTTTAAACGTGAGTACACCCTTCAAGCCTGCGCGGTGGATTTTTTAGGTGAGGCGCAGCGTGCGCGAGACTGGCCCCACCCTTTACACCTGAGGTTCATCTGCCAGGGCCTCGCGAGCTTGGACGGTGACAGCGAAGTCCTCGGGTCGTAGGTTTGGTTAGAGTATCCTTCTCTTAGATGGATGGCCTTACAGGGCTAAACGAGCTCTATCTGCCCGGGTTTGGAGTTAGAGTTGTCCTTCTCCTAGGATGGTTGCCAAAGGCTAGTGAGCCCATCCTGCCCGTGGACACACTTTGTCTGACCCTTCAGTTGAGATCTGTCTGGCTTGGGAGACCCTACCAGAGGCATATGCCACCACCAGCATAGCTCTCAACTTCACAAGGGCATGCAGGCTCTTTCCCCACGGCAAGGGGGTGCCCGTGAAAGAGCATTAAGTACGTATTATAGAGTTAATAGGTGCTTTCATAGATGCTTGCAGCCAAAACAGCCAAGACCAGCTCTTCATACATGGCTCTCCATGACTTCCAGAGGTGGATGAATGTGAAGCATGCAATCTCATGGCCCTGCCCTGCACTCTCAACCAGGGAACTTTGCTCGTCCGCGACCAGCGTCTGTCACTCATCATTATGAAACCAAGGCCTTTAGCAAGTCTCCTTCTCATGACTATGACAAAAAGGCATTACGTGTCAGAGAAAATAGGAGAAAAATATTTTTAACTCTTTACTTGTTCTTGGACCTTCCCCATAGCCTAGCTATACTAATTAAGCTAGAATATTGAAGCACCTCACACTTGCATTGAGAACTTTTCTGCTTTGAACAAACCGGAGAACACTGGAGTGGTAAGACTTGTGTCTTGTCTTGCAAGACAACTGCTCACAGTTCCTGGTTTCAAGGAACCTGACACGCCTGGCTCAGACATGCAGCAACACACATACTTTCCCTCCAGTGACTCATTTAACAACTCCTTAAGGGAAAATTGCTACTACTAGAACAGTACAAACAGCCTCCTAGGCACTGTTAGGATCAACTGCGTGGAGAGAAGATTGTAAGTATGAAGAGTTGAAAATGATGCCTCGGAGGGTGGGCAAGAGCCCAGCAGTTGGATCTGAGAGAGGTGTGAATGGCCCGTGGAGTGGTGGCCCATTCTAACAACTGTGAAGAGAAGCTGCTCTTTGGCCTCTGCCATGAGCTGGTTTCACACTCGCCCTGGCCAGGACTGATGCCTATCTCTCATACTGCAAGAGTGGGTGAAGTGACTCCAGCCCTTGTGCCATAGTCTACCTGAGGAAGGCAGTCAGCCTTGCTCCCCAGGGTGGCAACTGCAGGTTGAGGCCAGGTGAATTATCTGCTCAACTCACAGCAAACCTCCTTACTACACTTACACCCTTCAGGCTTGGGTTTAGCTCTTCCTCTGGTCAGCGAGGCCTTTCAGACAGCAAGTAAGTCCTTTGCAAGATACTTGTGTTTAGATGGATGGGAATAGGCTTGCCCTCTGGAGACAGCAGCCTCTCCTCGCAGCAAAACATCTCAAGTGAGTTATGGTTTCTCATGCGGTGGCAAGCAAAATTGTCATGCTCTTGGCATGTGAGTGACTGTCCATATATCTCAGAGAGACAACTTGCAAACAGATTCTGGAGGCTTTTACGTGAATAAAGCCCTGCTTTGGCTGCTGTTAGCTCAGAAATCTTTATCTTAGCTGTTGCTTTCAATTTTCAGTGCCTGCTTTGTCAGTGAAAACCTGTGTCCTCCTAAATGCAGCACGGAAAACACTGCTGACAACTATTCCACAGTTACAACACATCATGTTAGGTGGTCCTATCTCAGTGCGGTAGACAGCTGATGGATGGGGAGGGGAAACTGATATAGCCTAACCATGAGGTCTTGCTGCCTGCCTGGGAAATAAAGGACACTAAAATATAACTGCGTGGGAAGGCCTTCCAAGAAGAATTTGTCCCAAACCATTTCTGGAAACAGATGATAACATTATTTACCCAAATACAGGAAGCTCGAGATTGCAATGAATGACGAAAGGCAAGAACCAAGGGTGAGAGGGAGAATTATGTCCTTCCCCCTCCCCCTTCCCAAAAGATAGAAGGAAAAACCCCACCAGCAAACCCCTTGTTATTAGGCTGTGCAATCACAAGCTGATATATCCCTCTGTGTTTGTGCATGTGCATCTCACACCCACACACTCCTGCCCAACCCCCTTTGGATCCTAATGCCGGGGGCTCTTTCCAAAGCCAGGCACGGTGTCCCGCGGAGAAGAGTCCAGCTGTTGGGATCCTTCCCAGAAATCAAACACTGCAGCATTCAAGCCTTTCTGGCCTTTCAGTAGTTAATCTGGGGGTAGCCAGAAACCAGAGAGCAATGCAACCCCCTCCAATGAGAAGGGATGAGAAGCGAAGGGGTGTGCTTCAAAGCCTTTGTATTTATTTATTTATTTGTGTTGATGTTTATGTAAATTCCGCATAAATCTGGATTGAACTTTGGGAGACCGAGCTCTCAAATGCAGAATCCAGCTGTTTGAAATCACGAGGAATGTAAATTCCCACCAACAGAGTAAATCCAAAATATAAAAATGCAAACAGCCCAGTAGCTGAAAGAGGGGCTAAGGGGGAATTAGCTCTCACAGAACGGCATCCTATCTTCTTGTGTATTTATTTATTATCTTAATGTTGCTGCCTGCTCTGTAGTAAAAAACCCGACACTGATTATTTTGGAATCCACAGTGATGAGAAGTGTCCCTCAGCATCTGCTCCATATTGTGTGTTTTGTAAAATTAAACAGCAATGCCGGCGCACACACACGCACACATCTGAGCTGAACATGCTCGTGTGATGGGGCACTCCAGTGAGCAGCTTCAGTATTGGTGACCTCTGAGGCTCAGGCTGCCACTCATTGTCTTTAGGGTAGGTTAGATTTGTCCCTTAGGCACAGAGACTTATATAGGATCTCTGCAGAAGACATTAAAGTACCTGCTGCAGAGATCAGCCCTCCCTTCCCAACTATCACTTTATAAAAGGGGGAGAAGTTAACCTTCTGGGCCTTTATTTAAGCTCTAAATAATTTATCTGCTTTTCAGCAGTGTCCTTTACTGAAATCTGTGAATATTATAGTTATTATTATAATAAAGATTATAATAAAGCTCAAGTGGGAAAAAAAGTTAATGCATCCTTAGGGCAAGCATATTCCTAGCCTTACACCCTAAATGAACTATGCGGTAAGTGCAAATACATGGATTATCAGGTCCCCATTTTCTAAAGATAGGCATTTCTGTACACACACAGAAATGCACTGGCAGAAAGGAATAAGCAAGGGTGAAGTTGGCAATTCAGAGGTTAATTACTATCATTAAGAAAAAAATCCCACTTCAGGCACATCAGCTTTAAAGCTAGTTGGAAGTAGCCCTCTAAGAGGTGGAAGCAGCGAACAGCCATAAATAGAAGCTCTTCAGTCTATGATATAATAAGTGTAATGTGATACAAAGTCTGTGATAAAATTTCACTGTAAAAGCACCTTACAAAACAAGAGAAGGGGCAAATCAGTTCAGTGAACTCTGAGAGCCCCTAAACCCAACGGGATCTCTCACTGATGCCTAAGGTATTTTCTCCCCTGGCCTGGCACACGTCTGGGGCTGTGACCAGTAAGCTGGCCTGATTTATGCCAGGAGTCCAGTCAGCCATAATAGGTGAGCCCTGGTCCTTGCAACAATGGGACCCTGACTTTGCCACTACAGAAAACTCCCTGAAGCACCCACAAATAAACCCGCTGCAGCTTGAGGGCTGATGCCATCCACCCGCCTAACCCAGTTTTCTCTCGTCCTGTTTTCCAGGCAGGAGCTGAAAGGGAATGATGCTCCCTCAAAGCTCCCCTGGTGGCTTTCTGTCCTTTCAATGTTCAACACCATCTTTCCTAGTCCTCAAGATGGTCTTTGCTAGTCCTTGTTAGGTGAATAGCTGTGACTGAGCAGAGGTAGGGATAACATTTGTTGGTGGATACACCTTGGGGACAAAACTAAGACTTCAGCTGGGCACACACAGTTGCCTCCTGGTAACTCTGATGCATTTCAGTGTCAGATATCACATACCAGAGTTTAGGAGATAGTGTATTTTGCCTGAGTTACAATGATACCCCTCCAGAGCCTACTGGTGACTTGAGTGCTGGTAATTAAAATGATTCAGACCATCCTTAAGCAGACTATTTATGCATTTATTTTACCATGTCTTTTCCCAGTGAAATTGCCTTGATGACACTTTCTTAAATGCTCCTGCAACACCTGCCACTGCAGAGAAATACTAACGAATGAATTACAGCCATGATTAACTTTCAGCTAAATAGAAAAGAAAATGCTTGAACCAAACCCCATCACCTACTTTGATACAAATTAAAACACTGGCTTTTTCAGTAAGGCAAAGCTCCAAACACTGAAGCACCCTAAATTCAAGCAGAGGTTATTTAATCACAGCTATCTGCTATTACTTTTTCCTCAGCTACACAACAGTGCAGTTAGCAGAAGTCATGTGAAAGGGGCTGATGTGAGATAGAGAATGTCGTTAATGTTATGGTTTCAAAGAAAAATGAGATTTCTTTTATATTCATTCGTGGCTGGGGCTGATAATTGCTTCCTGTCTTACACCTACACAAAATCCATTAATATAATTACAGCAGAGCAGTGCAGAGTTCAATCAGAAGGGAGTATTGATTTGTATATAAATCAAAAGCCATCTTCCTCTGGTTGCATTTACATGAAAAAAAATAATAGGAGTATTCTGAAAGAGCTGCATAATCAAGAAAGGGTAGTGTATTGTAGAAAACCTCACTCATAGATTATATGCCCAGAAGGGAATAATATGATCATCAAAATTCGTCTATGTATGCAAACCACAGAATTTACCAAATTAATTAAGCTTCGATCTACAATTTATTTGGGGTGGGGTGGGGGGTGGGGTGGGAAATCCACTTATTCTTTTATATTTTATAAGCGCACCATTTAATTTTTATAGACATGATTCATTACTTGTTCTGCTATAGAGTGACTGTTCACAGTTCTCCTGTACTGTCACTGACTCTCAGCAGAGTCTGTTGTCTGGAAGAGAAGCAGATGCTTCTGGTCTTGGTGTGCACAGCCAGGTGACTATCTCTCACCAGCAAAGATGGGATGCCAATTAGAACTGGGGTTGCTAACAGGGGTGAAGAGTTGCAGCTGTAGCCTTTTAGCTTCCTCACCTGCTTCCCTGGTAAATCCTCTTCAAGACTGGGAGAGGCATCATGAACTTTGCAGTAAAGACAACACGTGAATGAGGGGATGTTTCCTTTCTTGGTAGGTAGCATACTTTGGGGAATCCTGTCTGTGGGGCTGTGAAATCAAAGGTGAGAAAGCAGAGGAAAGTCTGAATTTGGCATTGTGGAGACAGATGCAAAGACCAGAAAGGTCCATCCCTAGTATGGATGATCCCCCTCCAGCTGGGGAAGGTCCGTGTTTAACTCACAATACCTGCAGAAAAAGAGCAGACTGGCTTTTTGCACCTGAAGATAGCTGGGGAGGACACAAACCTATTTTCATCTAGAGCTGTCCTGCTGAGAGCTCCCTCTTACACATCAGTCTTTTATTAAGTGTTGATCTGTTCTGCGCCCTCTACATGGGTAAGTGGGCATCGTCCACTGTAAATGCTAACCTTGCCCCAGAGAAAAGGTTAGCATGCTCCTCCTTCCCCATCACCCAAGCTTCATAAAGATAACTTGCTTGCCTATATTATTCTCTGCAGTTTATCTGAAGGGAGCCTTTAGGATGGAAAGACTGAACTGAGATGTTTCTATAGCTTCTTCATTATCTGAGCTGCCAACATGGAGTTCAGGAAGGATGGAGAACTGCAAAGCCTCTTCTCTGCACAGAGGTTGCACTGGATAGTAACAGAGAACTAGAAAGTGGCAGAGTCACGTACTGTTATGAAAGAATTTACACAGCTCAGGTTTTATGAGGGAAGTGGATGAGGGTGTGTAAGTGAAAGATCATTTGAACTCAGTAGAGCTGCTACTTCTTCAGGAGGTACAATAACATTCATTAAAACCTTCCTTCTCACTCTCTAGCTGCACTGCAACAAAACGAGAGCACATCATTACCTCTGCTAAATATCCATCACTGAGTTCTCAACTCAAATTAAATGTTTTGGAAACACTTGCAGGTTCTGACTGCAGTAGCCTGGGGCTACTAGCAATTAAAGCTCATTTTTGTTACCCGAGAAAGAATCGATCAGAACTGATGACTGCATTAATATTAGTCATCATCCCCTGAAGATTTCTTTCTAGTGAGCCACCTAAATAAATAATATTAAAATTGATTTTGTGAAGCATTCTCAGATGTTGTAATAAATGTATACTAACAGTCTATTTAGGAGGCTACAGTGTAGAAGGATTAAAACCTGATCAATTGTAATATGCCTTCATTTTTTAATAGGAGCCTGTTTGAAGAAACAGAGTCTATACAGAGCATAATTACATGTATTAAGTTACACCACAATCTGTTCTGCCACTGACTGACTAATGTTTGTTAGATTAAAACCACTGCTAGGAAATAGCCAACTAATTAATTAAACAGACTCATTTCCAACAGCTTTCATCTGATCAGTTGTGTCTCAGATCTATTTTTATAGAAACAGTCAATCAAACAGAGTTACAGCAGTGGAAAGACAAGAGCAGAGCTTTAAGGAATCACAGTAAAGAGTACATATAATTTTTTTCCTTACTCTAACTAATATGAGCCAAGAAGTTTTTTAAAAAATGTATGAATATCTTATTTCCAACATCAAGGAAAGAAGATGGATGATGAGGACTGCCAAAGAACACCCTATATATGTATATATACAACAGATATCTTGTTTGCCAAGTGCCGTCTTCCATAGATAAAAATCAGCAAGAAATACTGTAAGTCTTCTTAAGATTCAGGAAGTTGCATTGTGTTAAGCACTTGTGTCACTGAGCTTGGAGAAGATAGATACACAAAGCCATCCTCATACCTGAGGAATAGCTATAACAAGGTAATTAGCCTTGTGGGATTTTCCATGAAGTTTCATTGTTAGTACGACCTCTGACAGATTCTCAAAAACATTAATGTTGTATTCCTGTGACTAGCAAGGAAATGCCTAGCTTTACAGGAGGAGTCCACAGGCTAAGGTTTAAGAGCAAATGCTCACACATAATGTAGAAGAGTTTAGCACCTCAGAATGGCATCCTAGGCAGACACTGTGTAGCTATCTGAGAAGATGCTAAAAGGCAAGGGACAGCTCCTGCTGCTTTCTCAGATGTAGCACCCCATGAGCCACTGAGCCACGGTGACAACCCCCTTCTGAGGATGAACTTGCCGTCCCATGGGGCATGGAGGGCCACATCTCCATTGTCTCTGCAAACAGAAAGGGAACATCATTAGCAGTCTTGTTGAACCTAGGGTGACTTAAAGGATGTTAGAATGACAAAGTGGAGGATAACTCAATAAAATCAGCAATTTTTCAGCAAATGTTTCTAACACAGGGTTTCTATGACATATTTTGTCTGTTAATAAAATCGTATCTAATGAAAATAAAAGTATGATCAAATAGCTAATAAAAAATGCTGTCTCAGAAAGCAACGTCAAAAGATGTGGTAACCCTTAACTTTCGGCCATGGAGCTAGAATACTCACAGAGAGACCTTGGGGAAAACACTCCCTCCCATCCCTTCCTGTGAAGCAAGAATGCTGCGCAGATGGAGCTGGGAAGATGATGAGGCAAAGCAGAAACTAAGCAAGAAAATAACTCGATTATGTAAAGTGAAAAACCACTGTGTATAGACCATAAAGGAGACAGTCCCCTTGTGAAGACAGTCACAGATATTCAAGTCCTTTTATGAACGTATGATTTTTCTCCTGCTGAATCCAAGAGGATTTAGACAGTGAAGCTACCAGGGTGCTTTGGAAAGCTAATCAATAGTATATGTGCATATCGATTTGTCTCCAGCTTGAGAAATTGGACCCTGACTGTTCACAGCATGACAGCCTAAGTTGTAAGACGGTGACGCTGTTGTCTGCGAACAGAATTAGTTAACTCCCATCTGCTGGTGTGCCTATAATTCTAGTCATCTCCTGAAAAGAGATTAAAAGCCAGGCAGATAATTAAAACACAAAATGTTCCACTCAGGCTAGTAACTGAAATAATTTTTGCTGGTGTTTCTTCTTTACCTTCTCCTCCTCAAACATTTGGTGAATTTGATTTCTGACAGGGATGTTCACTAGACATTCCTGTTTTATGAAACTCTTAAAGAATATTTATAAAAAGCAGATCTGAAATATACCTCCACCAATGTTTGTATTATGCAATCTACACCTTGCCAGTCAGGAGTCAACTGCATGTCATGCATCCTCACTGATTAACTAGAACACAGCTGAGAAGTCCAGGGATACAGAGAAATGTCGACAATGAAATGGGCACAGTATGTTTTACAGAAAGAACAATACATTCCATAATTTGATGATGTCCATTTGACCAGGCAGCATCATAATCCTAATGACCAAGCAGGATCTTTAATGAATACAGAGGTGGAGAAGTACCTAGGATCAACATCAGTAAAGTCAGCTCAAGACAGCATAGGCTAGACTCCCCAGCAGAACCATGGCACAAAGATGGGCAGCTCTTGGCCTCATCCCCTCCAGGGACCAACATCAGCTGTTGTTACACAAGGACATGAGAACCCTCAGTGGCTCCAACACAGGATAATACCAGTACGGCTGGGCAGGTCATGGGTCGGAGCTGGCTTGGGTCCAGCTGGCTAGGGACATGCCACTGCTGGCACACATCCATGCAGGCACTCCATTGAGGACCTTGCACTTTTAGGCACCTCTAAGATCAATTAGCATTTTAGCAAGGGCTTTGAAGATTGCATTTTTCAGCTGATGATCCTACAGCGGTACTGAGGTGGTTCCTGTTCATTTGTCTGCCTAAACCCCAAGTATTTGAGAAAATGCTCCTGGCAAAATTACAAGGAGTGAGCTTTGTTGTTTGTGCGCTCAACACATGGCTAAATTTTGCTAAAGCCCCTTCCAAACTCCATAGTGCTTAAAGGCCTTGGAATTTGAACCATTGTATTAACCAATTAGTTAATATCTGTGGCCCAATTTGAAGTAATTATGGTAGATTCACCTTCATTTACTTGAATTAGAGTTTATCCTGAGTACAGGCTACATAAAACTTGAAAGAATTCCAAAGATTAAATGGGTTACAAATGATCTCTGCATAATTAATTTTTGTTCAAATGCTTACTGAATTACACATATATGCCCCGTAATTAATTCAATAATTTCAGAAATTTCACCTCCGTGGTAAATGTGTCCTGACATAAGGATGGTTCAGATTCCCCAAATTCATCCATTTGTTCACAGAAGATATCTCTGATTATCGCCTCCCTCCGAGAGAGTCCTCCAGCCCAGGACAGTTAAAATCTCTCCATTTCCTACTGAGGATGTTTCATGACAAGGATATCTGGAAAAAAAGGAAATCTCTTATATTCCTTTTTGTTTGTTTGTTTTTTGGTTCTTTTGTTGCTATAAAATCTAATGGTGGAAATTGCTTGAAGGTCCAGCCTTCTTGTACTAGCATCATCAGGACTCTCTCCCTATGAAAGCAGGACAAAGCTCTTTTATTGATACACTCATTCAGCGTTTAACTACTCTGCAATGAGCTACTTGAAGTACAATGGCATGGAGGGTTAGTCTCCAAATCTGGGGCGTTTTGGTTCGGAGAAACCCTCATTCCTTCACCCTCCCTTACATTTCTTCCTTGCACATGGTTACGGGGATCTGAGTCTTCCAACAGCATTGGACACCAGCTCCCAACAACATCCCCACAGACACAGTCCCATCCAGAGAGGTTCAAAACAGAGATGGGGGCAGGCCAGGTGAACCAGCTCCCAGGCTCCTGGCAATACTGGTGCAATCTGCAAGAAGCTTAATGGACCCATGGAAGCAGGGTAGGAATCAGACAGCTACTTGTCTACAAGATGGACAACCCAGAGTCACCCTGGGTTAACACTCATGAGGGAATGTGGTGAGAGGATGGATGGGTTTTGTGAAACCCTTCTTGTGCCCACTGTTACCCTGCACATGTGAGGCTGTGGAGACGCTCTGCTGTTTAACTACCACTGCTACACAATCTGTGTTTTAAATGTCCTTAAACTGAAAACTATGTTTACTGAATGTTGCCTGAGGGTACCTCTCCAGTTTTCCTTGTAACATCAATCTGCTATCTGCTAAGAAAGGGAAAATAAATAAACCAAACCTTACAATTAAGCAGGTAACAGCTCCTCCAGCCTCTTGTTCAAGTGGGAAAACTGGATGAGAGACATGCCATCCGGCCCAGGTGGATGCTCCAGGCTGGACTGGGTTTCCCTCTTGGTGCTGTGGGGTAGGGCTTGTGCCCAGCAGTGACAGCATGTCTCCCGCAGGACAGGGGCACGTCCTGGCCTCCTGACCCACGAGGGGTGAGGCTCCAGGGCAGCCAGGTTTCGGCATTCAAACATGTGCGGAGGAGCACAAAGAAGCCCTTTATGCCGCTGCAATTGCAACATCAGATTTCAGTTTTATTCCCAAACATGAGCTGAGCTCTCAGTCATAGACAGGCTTTTTAATAAGCCCTGGCAAAGATGAAAAGCTTGAGAAAGAGAGGCAGTGTCTGTGCGAGAAGGACTCATTTACATTAAATAATTATCCTGAAGGAGAGAAACAGCAAGAGAGTGATTTTTTAATTATAAAGAAATAATTGCAGTCTGGAGGGGTGTATAGAGTCCTATCTTTGTTCTCTGTAAGTTACCTATTTGCAGTGAAACCCAAATAGCAGATTTGAGAGGTAAGAAATATCTGTTTGTTCTTATTTTCAAAACAGAGAATCATATGAGAAGGAAGACAGGAAAATACTTCTGCATTCCCAAAAGGCTGCTGCTTTTATGTCTCTACTGCACAGCAGGACATAAAATCAGTATCACAAATATAAATGCTAAAAATACAAGAGCTGACATACAAATACATTCTGTAATAGGTTAGGAATGACTCTGCTGATGACTGTGTGTGTGTGTGTGTGTGTGTGTATGAGAGAGATGCAGTGTTGTCGTACAAGCGTATCTGTCTGCTACACAGCCTGCTTGTGCAACCTGGTATATGGTTTTCCTTCTTTGATACTGTTTATTTGATAAAAAATAGAAAGGATTTTACTCCAACATTTCCCCATAAAAATGCCTTTTGAGGTGAGATAAAGAATAATAATACCAAGTCCACAAATTAGGAACTTTTCTTAGATTTCCAAGGAACTTATGACAGGAGCTGTAATCTGTGCTGTGCTTTTGGGATTAATTCCCTGGACAGAGTTGAAGTCCTGAGCCTCCTGGCACGTAGCACAAGAGCATGGTTTATGGAAACATGAGCACTCCACTGCAGGCTCTATTGCTTCCACTGAGGAAAGTGTCAAAACCTGGGAAATCCTGCATGTTCCTGCTGCAGAACCAGGGCAGTGTTCAGCAGCTCACTACTGCTCCTCAATACAGGGCAGTGAACACACTTCAGCTTTACACAGGTAGCTCATCAGCTAACCAGTCTGGGACATCACCAGCAGGACGTACGGTATCAATGTGAAGACAGGCAGTAGGAGAGAGGAAGCTCTGTGCTCCCTGCTGACACAAGAAGTCCCTCTGCAGCGCACCCCCGGGCATGGCACGTATCTCAGGGCCACCAACAAGGACCTATGGGCAGAGCAGCCTGCAGCAACCCGAGATACCCTGCTCCCCATGCCTGGCTCCTGTTCCTGGGGTGCAAAAGTTACAAGGATGCTGTATTTCTGCTCTGAGCTGGCTAACCTCCAGCTTCATGCGCTGCATCTTACTGTGACTTCTTTTCCTTGATTAAAGACCTGCTTGGTAATTACCTCCAGCAATGCTGTCAGCTTACAATTTTTGAGAAATATTATTTCACTTTGAAAAAAAGAGAAGAGTGGTAGGAATAGGAGAATCCAGCAGAAGAGAGAGGCTAGAGAGAAAAGAAATGGCAGTGATCACCGGCATTGAGATACAGCAGGAAAGGGCTCCCAGATTTGGGGAAAAGCGGCAAAGAAACAAGGCTGGATTTCCATCTGAGGGCACATGGCAGCCACTGCTTTGCACCTCAGCTTTGCCCTGTCACCAAAACCAAGTAACAACATGGTTTATCAATTCATATAAGCCTGACAATTTTTACACTGGTAAAAATTTGGAAATACTGGTTTCTCCCTGTAAGCAAAAGTGGGC
This sequence comes from Bucorvus abyssinicus, assembly GCA_009769605.1. Lineage (NCBI taxonomy): Eukaryota > Metazoa > Chordata > Aves > Bucerotiformes > Bucorvidae > Bucorvus > Bucorvus abyssinicus. The sequence continues at coordinate 41,090,030 of CM020025.1, forward strand.
TGCAAACTGGCAGAGAGATATCACGTCCCTGTAATGATCAAAATAGCTGCTGCCAAGTCACAGCAAACGTAATCAGTACCTAGCTTTTGCATGGCATACATTAGCAGAAAAAAATATAGACACAGCGATACAAGTATACTGCCTTACAGAATAAAATGAACTACATTAATTCCTTCATAAGACCATTACAACTTTTTTCAGTAATTCTCAGTAAATCCTCTTTTCAGGCCCTGCAAGCTACTTCATTGGAAGACTTAAAGGTTTACAACAGCAGATACGCAAATCAGGCTGTAGCACCCATCTCTACAAATATCACTAGAACGTTACCATCAGGAGTACCCATTTACGTTTACAGCTCTAGAAATAGGATTTAATGTCATGGACTGTGTCAAGTACCCAGGACAGCATTGCAAAAGTTAATGTGCATAACGCATTAAGCTAATGGGATTCAGTCAAGGGTGAATATGTCTCCTTGGACTAAGAAAGCACCAAGTCTGCCCACGTTTTCTGAATATTCTGCAGCCCAATGAGTACTTCTGCTATAGGCTTGAATATGAGCAGTAGAGGAAAAAAAGCAGGATATATCTGAGAGAACAGGTGTGAAAAGATGTCAGGGAACACTAAAAATGACCAATTTTCTTTAACTGAGAAGAACGAAATAACAAGTTTCCTTCATATGATTATTCTGAACCAAATCCAGCCTTGAGAGTCTGACACCTTTGCCTCAGAAGATTATGGTTAGAATGGCATTGTTTAAGGTGAAGTGGATTTAAAAGAGTAAACTTATTGTATATGAACATCTGTGAAAAAATTCGTTCCTCAACTTTTTTATACAGATAATTCCCTCCCACCTCCCCCAGGCCATGGAAGTTAATAGGGAAGAAAGTTCAAAGACAAGACTGAAAATGAAACCTGAAGAGTAAAGATAAGTGATTTAATTGATTACATTTCAATCTGAATTCATAGTATTGCCACAGACTGATATAAACAGAATGCCCTGTGCCCTAGCCAGAACTTCCAAAAGGCCGTGCCTTGGTTTTGTCCCCTTCCTGTAAGGAAGGGAAGGGGAAATTCACTTAAAGACAGCAGATGAGCCACGTTCCCAAGAACACAGAGCAGACTGGAGTACAGCTGAGAGCTTCTCCTGCAAACTCTGCTTCCAAGGACTGAACTGGCACTCATCCTCAAACATGCACGAATGATTTCTGAGGTCAGGTCTTACAACTACAGCTTTTCAGCTGTTTCAGATGCTGATATAGAATTATGTTTCCTGTGTGGTTTGGCCAACAACATTCTTTATGTTAATGCATTTTATTGCAAGACTTCATCATTCTCTATCAAAGAATTTGGAAAGCTGAAGAAATTCTTCTTCATAAGGTGTGAGATAAAATACAGATAAAACTTCCAGCAGAGTATGTTCATCTTAGTGTTAGGAGGCCCCTGTATATGTCTATGTTTGTATGTGGGGGTCTAAGCTCACTACGTCTTCTGATACAACTCCTTGCATTCATAAACTTTCTTTTGCCTATCTGCTGTTTGCTTTGTCCACATCCCACCAGCCCACTCAGGTCTGCCTCTGCTTTCTCCTCCTTGGCTGACAGTCTGATGTCAGGCACTTGTAACTCCCCCATACCATCGTAACAGTGATGCTGGAGCCTTTCAGGGAAGTTTTTGTCACATGATGCCATCGCAAAGACCTGTAGGATACATGGACCGGAGGGGCCACACTTGCACCTCTGCTATGAAATGGCTTGCGTTTTCTCTACAGGCATTCCCTGAAGGTTGTAGGCTTTTGTCCTTTGAATATGGTCTTTCATTAACAAACTTCGGAAGCGAGACAAGTTTCAATGTATACGTGGATGAACATAACAATGATGATGCTCTAAATATATTAAAGTAGCTGATACTCCAAAACTCTGATATGCCTTGAGTCTTTCTAGCCTGACTGCATAATATGGATGGGCTTGTTCTTTCCACCCTTCCTTTAGCACTTTATTTCTCCAGCTGACTCAGGACTCACAGTGTTATCTGAGGAGTGAACAAAGTGCCTCAGAAACCCACATATGTACACGTGCAGGTAAATATATGCACAATAATCAAAAAGCAAAATAAAAAGTTGAGGCATTTAGAAATGCTGCCACCCCACTCCCTCCGTGCAGAAAGCACAGTCACTGTCACTGGCCTTCAGGATGATGCTGAGGCAGAAGCCCCTTCCCACTCACCATTGGCTGCACACACACAGGGAGGAAGAGTGAACGTAAGATATTCTCTCACAGACCATGTCAAATACTATGATATTCTTTGGAATACCAGATTCACTTTTAAATGAAGCTCATAATTCCTCATTACAATGGACAACATACAGTATTTCCCAACGGACAGAGATGTTTAGTTGGTTTACAGTGTTTTTCTGATTGCAAAAAGGCCAGAATAATTTCAGATATGACCATAACTGTAATCTAAATGGTAACTGGTCATCAGACTGCAACACAGATGTAATTATGCGCTTAAATATTGGTATAAAATGGCAGAAAACTGTCTCCAAGAAGATGCATCATACATAATCAGTGACCTCTTCAAGAACTAGGAGGAAGCTTAATATGGTAGATCTATCTTTGCAATCTAGTCACATTTTAAGGGAAGATGGAGAGATCAGGACAGTGACAAGCTATGAAATGCTCAGAATACTTGGAGGGTTGGAGCAGTAAATCTTCCTTGTCAGCAAAAGATATTAAATCATAAAGGCCCAGATTATGCTGTACTGAGTCATGCCCTGGAAGTGGATCCGCAGAAATAAATAAAATGGAAGTAACAGAATGATTCAAAGGCTTTGCTACTGTTCATCAGAAGGATGTCAAAAATCTAGTCTCAAATGAAGTAGTTTCTGTTCCTTCCACTTATTCATCTCATGATATTATTTGCAAAGCTATAATCAGTCACATGGACCAGTTTTTAATTAAAAGGTATTACCCAGGTATTGCGGTAATATGAATATTGGCCATGACCTGAACAGTTCCAAGACCTGAAAGAAGAGAAGAAATGAACTGTGGCAAGTTAGATCATCCTCCAAATAAAACCTGGGCAGAAATGTTAAACGCCTGTGAAGGTTGGGCGCAGGAGAGAGCACACAGGCATGTCAGCAGGGCAGACAAGGCTCTTGCCACCAGAAGTGGGTGAGCAGCTCTGGGTTCAGAGGCTGGCTACCTACTGGCTTCATTCAATCCCTAGTGAATACCTGAATTGAATTCAATCCCTATTATGGGTGGTTGTGTACAAATAAAGCCTGGCTGAAAGACAACAAGTAGCAGAAAATCTTTCCTAGAAACAAATAATGTTCTATTTTAGTGGATTATTGTTGAGACTAATGCCTGATGTACAAGGAAATGAGCATGAGATAAAGTTTTCAAAATAGAATGTGACACTTTTGCTGCATCGAGTCCATGGTATTCTGATGAGTAATGTCCGTCCTTATCAATGCGCCATGTGATTCATGCCCAGGAGCCACACAGCCGTTAGCAGGGTCCAAACACCAGCCAGTGCCACCGCACCCACCCCATTTGGCCAAGCCCCATTACATCTTTAATGGAAATAAATAAACCTAAATTTGCTCCCTTGAAAACAAAAATGTTTGCCTTGTTTTCACAGCTCTCCCTGGACAAGGTGCTCTGGGCAAGAGGCTTTCAGGGTGCCAATATCTTCCTGGGGTGCCACTAGCCCAGCCACGGGGCCAGAGTGGCACTGGTGGCCCTTCATGGCTCTCTTGGCACCAGATGTATGTGTGTCATCCCCACCTCCACCCCCACCCCTACCCACCCACCACCTCCCACCCCCCGCAGGGCTGTATGCTCACAGGACAGCAATTGCTGGCACCAGCACAGAACCCAGGAGGGCATTTCTGTGCTAAATTCAAATTCTCTTACTCTGGAGACTCTTCCACATTGCCACCATGGCCAAGCACATGGTATGAATTGCTGCAGGGTGAGAAGTCAGAGACAAGGGGCATGTGAAGAAGGGGAGCACAGCTGGAAGTGTGAAAGTGATATCCAACAGGATTTTGTGGTCCTTGACCTGATAAGCTGCATGAAAGGTCTGGCACTAAACCCAGGTGGCCTCACATGAAATGCGTCTTCATGGAAGGCAAAGTGATGCTGAAATACTGGTATCATCCCACATCCCATGCCATAAGTGGAAAGAAGATAATTCAAGGCATGAAGAAAATCACAGTTTTCTGATGAGAAAGGCACAACCCATGTTTTCAGTGCCATGGTATACATGTTCTTATAGTCAATATTTTCAACAGCAATAGAATGCTTTTGTCACACAAAAATAATAGTTTACATCAAAAAACTTATTTCTTATTCATTTCTCTGGATATTCATTCTTATTCAGGTCTCTGGATAGATAGTACATGTTAGGCAAAACCTCAAAATCATATCATTTTTTCCCTTAAAAAAATACATTTTTTCTTAACTTGATCCTAGCCTTTTCTTCTTCCATTTCCCCAAATTCCCCTACCCTCATAATAAAAAAAAAGGTGATGTGGAAAATAAGGAATATCAGATTATGTATCTAAATAGATGGAGAACTCCTCAGATCCTTTCACAGCCCAGCCAGGACTTTGGAGTAGAGTGAGGGGGAGGGAAGCAGTTCAGTCCAGGTTACCTGTGTCACATTATGCTCAGGAATTACTTTTACTTGAAAGAAGTTACTAGGTAAAAGGAATTTCAGGGTATACTGACATTCTTTCCAACCAGATACTCTCCTTCATGAATCATTTCCTCTGAAGTTAGGGGGATGAGGTACACAATCGTATCATTGCACATGCTTGTATAAAAGGTACAAAAGGCCTTTTCTTTTAAATTTAATAGCAGGAGAATGAAATAATCTCTTCTTTTTCACAAGAGAATAGTTTCATTGTTCTGCCCACATACTTTATTTGTTGGACTGACATCTGTAATAGTGAAATGGAAGAGGAAAGGGAAGCGGATGAGAGAAATAAGTGAATTAAAATATTTGGGATAAGCTCTCTGAGAACACTATATGACTATGTTTGAGTAAACTTGACATGATCTACGCAATAGCACAAATAATCAAACACTGAAAGAAAAAGTCCGCTCTGATCTTGTTGCAAACGTTGACCTCTCTCATACATCACCCTTCCTACAGTGTTATTCTAATTTGCTTGAAAGGCTGTTCCCTGAAGGCCCAATTCCCCTTTGTGCATAGGCAAAATTTCCACTGCGGGCTCAGAGAGTTGGTTTTTACTATAACGTGTTTGTTTCTGACAGCAGCTCACTGCGCTGGGTTAACTCTTCAACTTAAATTTTGTTCCTCAGTTTTAGATACCCTGTGAAGTTCACACTATACTTCTATGGGTGATGCCAACAATATCTACTCCTCAGCAGGGATGAGCAGTCTTGTCCTTTTCTCCAACCCAGAGTCCAGGTGACGTGGCAGCCCCATGGCCTTGCAATGTGTGAACCAGCATGTGGGTGAAGAGACCCTCTGCATCCCACTTCTGCCAGAAAGGACCAATATGTGCCCAACACCAACATCCCCAAGCCACTGTTGCTGGGGGGTGAGGTTCTGCAACCATAAGAACTCTTGTTGGGGGAGTAACTCATGCAGAACAGGGCTGTCTGGAGGGCCAGCTGACATCTTGGTGACTCTGCTCCTGCCACCAGGCACTGGCATTTGTGGTGGAGAGAAGGAGCAGAAGTCTGAACTGCAACAGAAAAAATACCCCAAGTTTTGTAAAGTTCTGCTAATAAAGGCAGAAGTCCTTGCTTTCCTTCCTCGTGCCAAGGGTATTGCTGAACAAAGAAAACTGAGGGTCTTGCATAGCAAGTTAGAAGAAGTTGGCACTGTGCAAGGAAGCTCCCCAAATTTTGCCAGTATTCCTCAGCAACGTCCCTGCTTGATAAATATCCTCCGGGTGTAATGTGAGGGATAGGTTAACTATAGTTAACCTATAGTTATAGTAAGTACATTTTTATGTGTACCAGCTGTCTACTCTGTCTGTTGTCAGAAATGCAAAGTCCTCTGGGAACCCCTATGAGAAACCACACTTTGTCTTCTAGGAACAGAACGGTTTTCTTCTAATATCCACTTCAACTGTAACCCATTTAGCTTGTAAATCTTGACAACAGATTTGTGCCACTGATGCATTGTTTTCTCATGCTAAGCCTGCTTTTTTCTCTCTTTCCTCCTCGGATACCTTATACTCTGTGTTTAAATGTGAGACTCAGCTGTCTCTGCCAGCAGGAGTTCACATTATAAAAACCACCAAGATTTACGCAACAGGTGTTCTACCAACCCACTGCGCTAACATTTTCTCCGTGCAATGAAACAATATCCTGGGCTGGGATGAAAAAAGAAAATAATCAAATTAAAAGAAGAAGAAAACATTTGCTGGCTGGAGATTAGGCTTGGTGCAACTTCAGCTTAAGAGCTGAGTCTTTATTTTTCTCTTGCAGGAATCCTCAATAGCTTCCACAGAAGTGGATGGGTGAAATTGGTCAGGCAGAATATACATAAAGGAGTGACAACCCTGGGACAAGGCTTAGTAGAAGAAGGATAATTGAGAATAATCTTCTTTTAAAACATATGCATATCAGTTGTCCTGATCCCACTTCATTGAATAAACCAGGGACACTTACAAAGCAACAGAAACAAGACCATAGACTAATGCAATTCAGTCTCTTGCAACTTCTAGTCCTGTAAGATCATTTTCAGTCCATGATGTGCAGAGCCCAGGGTAGAGATTTTTAAACCCACTGGCTTTTTTTTTTCTTATAGTCCCTTTTTGAAGGGTCCTTCAATTACCCACAGACCACAAGTTTAAAACCATTGCTCCAAACAAGCCAAACAAGCCTCGTCACTGATGAGAGCTCCTCGCCTCCCCCAAAAGCTGAAAATAGCTACTATTATTCTTAAAATTATATGCTGTATGTACGCCCATATATACAGAGTCTCTGTATGATGTAGAATGTTATTATATTTAGACAGGTAATACACAGTATTATAGCAAAAATGCCCCTGCTGCCAGGTAGTTGCAGAGAGAGGAGCACTTTAGGTGTTTTATTCAGTGCAATAAAGCAGCATTCAAAACTGCATACAGTGTATATGTAAGAGAAACATCGACACTTGGTACTCAAGCTTTCGACCGGATCAGATTAACGGTCCCTCAGGAGACAGGGTTACGAGCACAGGAAATGCTTGAGCACTTATCTGCATGCTTTCTTCTGACAATGTGTTGGGAGGCAGAAAGTGGGGACAGCAAGAAAAACAGCTATTTCACAGGGGAAACGCACGATTCAGAAAATGGCACCCTAATTCTGGGAGCAGGATCTTGCTCTTCACACTTAAAGAAGGATTTGAAGGCTCAGAACCCTTTGCAAAGAGGATTTCCACCCTGGGCATATCTCCCCATCTCCTGCCTCCCCCCCTCAGCCTACACCAAGTGCTTGAATTGGCTTAATTCACACTGAAGAGCAGGAACACACTCCCCCGAGAGCTGTGCGGTTTTAAGGACAGGTGGAGCATTTCACCCTGCCTTCTCCAAAGAGATTTATGACAAGAGATTTCAAGCAATGAAAGACAAGCCAAAAACAAAAGCTGAAAAAAAAACTTCATTGGCTTACACACAAGATGGTTGATCCAAAAGTGATCACAAAGACAAGACAAGCCAATGCTGACCATGACCGTTACATACGTGTGTCCTTAATGCTAGTAACATATTTAAAGTACAGTCTTGAACATCATATCCAAATCAGAGCATTCCCTGTCAAGGCATGTAAAGAAAAACATGCCAAATAGCTGTGACTAGGGAAAAAAATTAAAATGTGGAAGGATTTTTGAAGTATAGTCACTTCATGTTACTGACTTGTAGGTACCCAGAAGAAAATTGGAGTGCTGTTAAGAAACTAGGCACAGTCCAACCTGAAAGAGCACTTCAAAATTATTTAATAGCCCTTTCTCAATTATTGCTGATTGGCTCTGTAAGATAAACTCACTGCCTTTCAGCAAAACCTCCAGGAGTTACTGAGCACCTGAACAACAGCATTGATAAGCTCCTGAGGGAAATAAAAAGAAGTGTGTTCAGCCAAATGTTGACTGTAAGGATTTAAAACCCTGCTGAAACATGTGTTTCACATTCAAGCTTTTCCTGTGAATTACAGTCAGCTTTTCTGAGTATACTGAAGATATATGAGAAAGTCTTAAAGTCTTAAACTGAACGGAGGGATTATGTTCATTAATACTGTGCCACAGAGCTCTAAATCCCTGAGGATGAACAACACCTTCCCGCATATGTGACAACTGCCGTTGCGATTTCGGGTGCCTCTTTGTTAATTGCAATGCAGCCAAAAGCACCCAGCACAGGACGTTACATTATTAAGACAACCTTTGTCTTTCTGCAGTGATGGATTGTTTTCAGAGGAAACAATCTGGCCTTCAGATGTGTGAAATTCTGAGACTTCATGCTGACGGTTATTTTAAAAACAAGGAAGTGTCAGTCGCCTTCAGCAGGGAGGCAGTGAGACCCTCTCTGTTGGGGGGAGTCGCTCTTGTGTCACCCACTGAGCTCGCAGGAGGCCACAGGTGGGTAGTTCATTTTGTGCTTTCTGTTCTTAAATAAAGCTTCCTCTCCCTGCTAACTGGTCAGCCTCTCCAGTCACAACCACAGGTAGGATCGCACCACCAACTGCACATCAGCCACCCAGAGCCTGCCAGCAGCCACGCTCCACCGTCGAGCACCATCCCTAGGCAGGTTGATGCTGCAGAAGACACTCCTGCTTTGAGCCCAGCAGTGGGAAGGCCGTTACACACAAACACAACACTCTCCTGGGCAGCCCCCAGCACTGCCAGCTGCCAAGGCAGGTGGGATTCCCAGGCGGGCTCAGCCAGCAGCATCCCATTGGTAGCAGTGCAGACCCTTCACTGTTGGGGTCCTGCCCCTGACTGGCAGCCCTCAGAGCCACTGTAAATGCAGCCGCTTTGGGCAAAGAGAAGTCTTTCCTACAGGGTGCACAATTTTTCAAGGGCAGCCAGAGGCGTATTTTGCCGGCAGCAGAACATGGTTCAGCATGTCACTACCTCTGTTGTGGAGGAAGGGCTGCCAGCTTGCCCTGTGCTCACTGCAGCAAGCACGGCACACTTGGAAGCAACATTGGCAGGAGGTCTGATCAGAGCAAGCCCTCCCCTTGCCTGCCTTTTCTGCCTGCTGAAAGTGAATGCACCATATGTTATCCCCTTGTAGCTTATCTCCCTTTTATTAGATTTCCCGTCTTACATTGACAATTACCACTATAGGGCTGTTGCCTCGTGGTGGTGGTGTGAAAGGCTGAGCAGAAAGCCCTGTGCAGCTCCAGGATGATGGTCAGATGGATGCCCTGTCAGGAAAACAGCTGAGAATATTATTTGGAAGTAGCTCACCCAGGAACTGTCATCAGCAAACATGCTCCCCTTCTACTTTTAGCCCTTCAGACCTCTGCCCTCCATCTGGACAAGTGGGGAGACACATGACCCTGGCTTCAGTGGGAGCACTCGCACACCAGGCTGGGGATGGGATGGGAGCGCTTCCCTTGCAGATGTCCAACAGCCAAGAGGGACCAGGCATCCGCAGCAGAGGCAGTGCCAGGGACGGCCAGGCTCTGCTCCACCAAATGTGGCCAGACCCTACTGAGGACCCAAAAAAGCCCAGCCCAGCTCTCTCCACCTGTCCCAGTGCTGCTAGCTGCATGCATGTGGGGCTGGAAGCCTTGGGAGCGTCCAGTGAAGAGGAAGCCTGATTCATCACTGCAGCTTCTAATAATTCTCATGGCAGCAATAGAGGGCAGGGGGGAAACAGGGCAACAAGAAAAAAAAATTGCTCTGCTCTGGAGGAAGTTTTGAATATTTTAGAGCTTACAGCTGGGCAGCTCTTCTGGAAAACATTTTAATATAGGGAATTAAATGTTTTTTTCTGAAAGCCTGCACTAAAACTGGATCTCTCGAGTGAGAGAATGCATCCTTTGGGTGGTTATTTGCCATTTCAAAAGTGTTGAGGTGGGTCTCGTACAACCTCTCTTAGCCTCTCAGTCCTTTTAGTTTTTATGCTCTGCACTGCAGGGATGGGCTTACTCCGTGTTTTTGCAGCTCATAACACAGTGGTGCTATACTGACTCTTTGATGTTGAAACATAGACAAAACCCTGTGGCAGCATCACTTCTGTGCTAATGTGGAAATTTCATTCCGAAAGGTAATCAGTCCAGCCTTAACTACTCTGTTTTATTGGGTTAGTCCCTTTTGGAAAGTCTTTTCCCATCCTTAACAAAAAGGCACTTCAAACACAAGCCCATCTTCCTAACAGAGGAAGGGGTGCTAGGCTTCCCTCCGTCTTTTCGTTATGTGATACTTGATTTGCCACCCAGGCAGTCATATATGTGAAGCTTTGCAATACTTCCAGGAGAAGCAGGGCTTCTCACGTACCTGGTATATGATACCTATGGAACAGACAATTTTAAGTAAGCAAAGGTATTTGTGACCAGGGATATGAAATGATGATGGTAACTTGACTGCAATGTCCAAAGGTCACTTAAGACCTGAAGGTCTTTTGCTTGGAGATCATTGCCTCTCCAGGCTGCACTTCCATGACTCACTTGATAAACCAACCTCATTGTCACAGCCAGGAGGAAATGATTCATAAAGACTGACCTTTCCCCTTGCCACCCCTGCAAAATGAGGTCTGTGTATAAGCACTCACAGAGCTGGAGCCATGGGAAGTACAACTAGATAAACCATCCACAGACAACAACGTCACGCAACCGCTTCCCTGCCTGTGCTAATGGCGTAGATGTTTGCTGTGAGCCGGGCACACTCACAGAGAACAGATTTGGGGCAAACAGAACAATTAGGCAAGGAGAAGGTGAGTCAGAACAGGGAAGGCCGAGAGGAAAGGGTCAAAGCTGGTTGAAATCCCTTGGTCTCCTCTTTACAGACTCTACGAAGTCAAATGTCTTGCAGAAAAATAGACACACTTAGAGTTAAGAAAACCATTATCCTTCATGCCGCATTTAGTCTGTGGGATTCACAATGACAAATCAGCAATCATTAAAGAATAATATTGCTTTGTTATTATTTGCCACACCCTCAGGACATAGGATACCCAGTCCTGGGTGACCAGCCTGCCACCAACATGCTGCGTAGGCACTGGGATGATGAGGAGCTGTGATCCAAAGTGGTCTCAGACCGTGCTCCTCTCTCCAGGGTTGGGTGCAGCAGAAGGGAGGCAAATGCAAGGGGGAAGGACAGATTTCTCTTTGTCTCCCTTGTGAACCACCCTCACAACCTAGGAGGTCCTTATCACTTCCAGGCAGACCTCTCACCAAAACTTTCCGGTCAAAACACCCAAGAATTGATTTCAGCCTGAATACAAACACAACCAGAATGAACCAGGCTTTCCATTTCTTTATCACACCCTGTTGGGCTTGACTCCTGCCCAGCAGAGTGGTACTCTCAGGGCTTTAACCACGCCTTATACAGCCGTAACCAGAGACAGTTAATTAAACTGGCAGGAATGTCACGAGGACCTGGCAAACAAGACTTGCTCCTTAGTTTTAAGTCCGTACTCCTATAAGGAGCTGCCACAGAGGCAGACAGTAATGGCAAACCTCTCACTTTCCTTTAGTGAGAGTCGTCTCTAACGACCAGCTGTCTAGGTACAAGTCGCTCTTCATGTACCAGATATCATGGACCCTCCACCTTTGGACACAGTGCTTGCAGATGGAGGGTGTAACACCCAACATGTGCTCGCAGGGAAAGCATCAGTCTTTAGAGGTGGCAATTTTCTTCAGGTCAAAACATTAGGGCTGGACTGAGCTCTGGCAGATAGCTGTGGCCAGCCTGAGGCCGGGCGGGTAGCTGGCCCCCAGCACGACAGGCTGACATGGGCACTGCTGCACTGGGATCTGGGGCAGAAACCCTCCGCACAGCATCACTCCAGCACACCCCCAGGCAGCTGGCTTCCCAGCTGACCAGATCTGTGGCTGCCAGCGTGGGGACAGGGACTCACTGTGAGGACGGAGCACGTAGGGCCATAGGAAAACCTCTCCTCATATGAAGGCGGATTAAATGCCCACTCCTGATCCCAGCACCCCACAATGAATTTGGACTGTCAATTGTTTCCCCCAGCGTTATAATATCTTTGCAAAGGAGGAGGCAGCTGTAAAACCACCTTAAGTGTGGGGTGCATGGGGTGCTGGCTGCCCAAGTGCAGGCAGCTGCCTGGCATCCCTGGAGCAGCTGTGGGGGGGTACAGTGCTGCCTCCTCCATGGCCCCACTACCCGGGAAGCGGCTTCCCCGCACAGCTCTCCTCACAGGCTGAGTGGACATCGTGTCAGGGCTTGTGGACAGCCTCAGGGATCGACAGCATAAATGTGATCCTGGTAGCGGGGGCTGGCTCAGAGGCAGGATGAGCAACAGAGAAGACAGCTCGGTAATTATTTATATTGTGTGGAGAAAAGACTTACTAGGCAGCTGTTGGCAAGCAGGCAAAGGTACGAAGATGAGCCAGGCTTCACAGTTTGAGAGCAGCTCTAGGGAACTCATGACTGAGAGCAGCATTTCAGCCACTTGGTGCCATATGGACCAGAGCGAGCATGACAGAGGTTTACCTTTCCCTCCACTGCCCTCGAGAAGCATGTTTGCAGCTGCAGCATCCTGCTGGCAGAGCAGCCCCATCAACGCCTGTCCGGTGAAGGAGGCCAGCAGAGCTGGAGCTGGGGTACAGGTAGCCTGGGAAGGCCAGGCAGGGACAAACGTGCCTCTTCAGGCATGATGCTCGGAGCAGCCACGAGTACCTTCTCCCGAGGGACTGACAAGGGCAACCCCAGGCTTCGCTCCTGCATACCTGCTGCTGCGTGTGGCAGTTTTGCAAGACGAAGGCAAACAGTTTGGAGCAGAGAGAAGTTACACTGCAGTCAGGAGACTGGAAAGCTGATTCCCACCCCCAGGGCAAATTTTGAGCAGGTGTTGGCACATCAGGATTTGCACAGGTTTCAGCTGAGCAGGAGCAGCCTGGGTTTGTTGTTGCAGACTGCCTGTTCCCTTTGGTATGTGCCCTCTCCTAGGATGCTATCTAATGCTTGCTTTTCTTATATTCTTATTATCAGTATCATGAGAAACAAGTCATAAAACTGTGATTTCTGGATTGTTGCTTGAGAAGACACCAATAGCTATTCTTCCTGCAGAGGAATGTAAGTAATGAGAAAAATTGCAGAATTAAATCATTAATGAGCAACACCTATTCTGTAACCATTGACTGATTCTGAATTCCCAAAGACAATCAGGAGAGTGGAATGCTGTTGAAATAGTTGCTACAGACTCAGGTCCAGGCCAGATGTCCCGTCAAGTGGGGACTATGTGCCAAACAAGCTCTTTCTTCAACATCTGAACAAGCACTGGAGCTTCTTCTGGGACTCACAAGACTCAATTGTCAGAAATCACCCTACCAGAGGCTGAATACCTGCATAAGTGACACTTTTTGGATTTGGTGCCTACCTCTCCTTCTCCCAATAATCAAGCAGGTGAAACACATAATGACAAATGCACCTGAATTATTTTTAAATGCCTTTTTCATATTGGCAATTTAATACAATCTGAAACTTCCTATTTTGATCCCAGACTTTCTAAAGGGACAAGTCCTTCACTGAAGTCAATGAAATTTTGTCATAGATTTCAGCTGTGCCATAATTTAACTTCTAGAGCTTTACCCTTTATTTTCCTGAACACCTCGTTCACTTTAGATGTTCCTTCTAAATTTTTAGAAAGTTTTACTGTTGTTACTTCATGTTCTCTCCGGGTGGAAGAGGTCTCTCTGAGGCTGGGCGGTGGTCTGCCAAGGAAAGCCAGATCTGGTCTTTGCTAATGCTTCCACTAGCATGTTTTTAAGTCTATTAGAAAGACTTCCTCAAACATGGTAGGAATATCTGATTAAGAAGCCCGGGAGGGGCAGGGAGAGACCCTGGTGTTCCATATCCTCAAGACCTTTACATGGAGCTGCTGCTTTTGAGGCCACCGTTTCATTTCACCAGTGTGTCGCTCCCACCAAAGGACCAAGGCTCTCCATATGCCACTGGGTAACGTTCAGGCTGAAGGGCAATAGTTAAGGTACAGCATGCCCCTCCCTCCGGGGCAGCCTGCATGATTAGGAGATCATATTGGCAAGCGGGCCACGCAGCTAATCAGAGGAAGGGGTGTGAATTACTCAGTCTCCCGCCCTGTTTGCTTTCCATGGACATGCATAATGACCAGCAGCAGAAAATCCATCCTCTTCGGAAAAGCCAGGGGACCACAGAGGAGGAATCTGAGCTATTTCTCAATGTCTCCATCAGGGACACACCTCCCTCACGGGCACCTGGGCTCTGGCCCCTGCCAGGGAGCCCTCAGTGCTCTCCCATGAGACCTGCTCTGAAGGTGCACACATTTCCACTTCTGTGCATGCCTCCATGCACAGATGTACAGGCTCTAATTTCACAAGCAGACCAGAGCCCAGAGCTTTGTGATCCTCAAATATGAAACATTCTAGTTACAAACACTCCCCATGTCATAAGCTGCAAGATGTAGGAATATGACAACTTCTCAAGGGTGGGCCGTTATTGAACATCTCTGACTGCTCAATAGACTAATTTTTCCTGGCACTTCACTTGCACATGTGTGTGAACATGAAGGATTTGAACACCCTGAGTAGATGGCGTGCAAACATGGGTGCTGGAGATCTCCTTGAAGCTGCTGACAAACTTAAGAGCAAGGTTTCTTGGAGGAGGGAGTGGAAGTATACAAAAACTTAGTTTTCCTCTTCAAAAAGACATTAGGGGATATGAAGGTAGTACAGTGACAGTGCTCGTAAAAGCTGAGGATTTTTATAGGCTGGGAGTTGGCAGCAATTAAAATAGCTGACTGCAGTTCTGAGCTAGTTAGCCCACTGACATTGTAGCACCTGTAGCAAAAAACTGCAGATACAGCTTTCTAGTGTCTAGTCAACATCTGGGAGCTGAAAACAGCTGTATCATGGTGCCTTTGTGCACAGGAACAGGGGTATGACTCAGGAGGGTCCCTAAATCTGGCTTAACCCCCCTGCCAGCTCCAGAGAAAGCCATGCAATTAGGCATCGGCATAAGAATCATGCTGAATGAGGTCCTGGTCCTCTGACACGCATTTCTCCATGAACTTGGAATTCTTTCGGTTATAAGAGCATTTTTTTGTTCCAAATGGTACATATAAACTTTGCCACCCTCACTGCCTCTCCCAGGCTGTGGGTCAGTGAGCTACTGGATTTTACAGCTGCTGTATAAAGTCAAGGCTAAATAAAGCCCAAAAGGCACAGGATTGGAAGACCTGTCAAGCATCAGATAAATAAATTGTGGCTTTAGATACATCCGTGCTTTCAGTGCACCTTAACTCTTGCCTGCAGCAGAAAGACAGCAATGACAACGGCAAAGGCAAACCAGATTTTTACCTTAATCAACCACATGCGGGAAGCAATGTTAGCAGCTGTAAGAGGGCAAGCACAATCCCATCTCTTTAATGTCTGCAAATGCTTTCCAATGACTGCAGCAAAGGTGTGGTAATAAAAAAAGACACCTCTGAAGGACATCGGTGCAGGATTGCCGTTGTAGGGCTTTGCCTACCAAGTAACCCCTGGCCACTTCAGGGCAGGCTGTGACAGCTGTATCAAGAGCAAGTCCCAGCTACGCCGGTGTTTCATTTTACAAGGGCAAACCTAGTCAATAACGGCTGCGTATAGACCTAGCAAAGGACATACCAGTGGCTGCTCAAGGGCTACCAGATCTTTACGAGGCACTAGCCTCACCAGTGAGGCACACAAAAATGGATGGCAGAACAGCTGCTTGCATTGTGGTTTGCAAACCTCTCCCACTAAATGCTACATGCTAAACTGAGAGATGAGGAAGGGAAAAGAGGGCTGGAGGAGAAAGACTAAGCATATCCAGAGCTCAGCAAAACTCGATTACTTCTCCCAAACTCAGCTTGATTTAAGGTTTTTACTTTGACAGAATGGTCTGAAAATTAACCATTAAATCCGCTCAGATTCAGTTAAATTAAAAAATTAGGAAATCAAAGCCAGCAAAATGATCTTCGTAGCCACGCCAGCTTTGCAGATATATATATATATATATAATCTTCCCTTTTATGCAAGCTTTGCATTGTGTTAGAGCCCTGCTATTGCCCAGAACAACAATTAAACACTACGTAAGCACTTACCCTTGCTCGCTGAGCTTCAACAGCAAAAGATCTTGCTGCAGACTTTCGGCTAACAGGAAAACGACCAAATTGTTTAGAATTACCTTTGGGAAAAGAAAATACTTTTCAGTGGGTTGCTCTGTAGCTGAAACATGCAGAATTAGGGAAAAACTAGGAAGAAAAAAAGACACCCAACCCTGCAAATAAAGGTGCCAAGCATGGGTGCTACATTCCAAATCCAGCAAGCTGGCACCGGGCATGGGGATTCCTGTTCTCAAGATACAACCAAAGCATTTTTCTTGCTTGTTTACTTCACTCCAACCCCTGTTCGAGACAAGTCAGCAGAACCGCAGGGTCGAAGGTGTTTTGGAGACCCCTATTAAGCTGTCTGGAGAAGCCCTTGTTCAGCTGCTCATTCTCCACGCTAGCACTCACACAATTGGGGCGAGGAATGGCAGTGCTGGTGAAGCCTCTAGCAAGGCAGTGTGGCAGAGCACAACCCTGGAAGGCTAGTAAAGCCCACTCCTCTTTCACGTGCACAGAGGCCTTCAGAGCAGGAGTCACCCAGGAAAGGCTTCTCTGATCAGGCGTAACCAGCACCAGCAGGATGGAGGCGAGCCCTGAGCCCTCTCAGCTGCCTGCCTGAGTCACCCCAGGGGGCACCTCCCTCCCAGATGACTAAGGGCAACGAGGAGGATGGTAGGGAGCTGATCACCCCATGGCTGCAGTTTCACAATGCGAAACATCTGTGGGCCATGACTGCAAGCTTCTTAAGCCCTCAGGAAAACACAGAGAAACAATTTCCAAATTGTTTGAGAGTGATTGTAGCAGCTTCCCTGGGGCAGCAGCTAAGCGCTCCTTTGCAGCTGCTGCTCTCAAACCTCTCTGGGCTGATTCTTACACACCAGGAGCAGGCCCACAGATTAGCTGCAGAAATGACCTCAGGTTCATCCAAGACATACCCACCCAATGAGCTGTCATCCTTCCTTTTATGCAACCTACTTTTCTCTGACAAGAATGGGGGGGCAGGGGAAATATCTTATTGTTGACAACCATCATCACTTTATAAAGACTTACTGCCCCCTCAGCCATCCAAGAGCCCCCTCAGCCATCCAAGAGCCCCCTCAGCCATCCAAGAGCCCCCTCAGCCATCCAAGAGCCCCCTCAGCCATCCAAGAGCCCCCTCAGCCATCCAAGAGCCCCCTCAGCCATCCAAGAGCCCCCTCAGCCATCCAAGAGCCCCCTCAGCCATCCAAGAGCCCCCTCAGCCATCCAAGAGCCCCCTCAGCCATCCAAGAGCCCCCTCAGCCATCCAAGAGCCCCCTCAGCCATCCAAGAGCCCCCTCAGCCATCCAAGAGCCCCCTCAGCCATCCAAGAGCCCCCTCAGCCATCCAAGAGCCCCCTCAGCCATCCAAGAGCCCCCTCAGCCATCCAAGAGCCCCCTCAGCCATCCAAGAGCCCCCTCAGCCATCCAAGAGCCCCCTCAGCCATCCAAGAGCCCCCTCAGCCATCCAAGAGCCCCCTCAGCCATCCAAGAGCCCCCTCAGCCATCCAAGAGCCCCCTCAGCCATCCAAGAGCCCCCTCAGCCATCCAAGAGCCCCCTCAGCCATCCAAGAGCCCCCTCAGCCATCCAAGAGCCCCCTCAGCCATCCAAGAGCCCCCTCAGCCATCCAAGAGCCCCCTCAGCCATCCAAGAGCCCCCTCAGCCATCCAAGAGCCCCCTCAGCCATCCAAGAGCCCCCTCAGCCATCCAAGAGCCCCCTCAGCCATCCAAGAGCCCCCTCAGCCATCCAAGAGCCCCCTCAGCCATCCAAGAGCCCCCTCAGCCATCCAAGAGCCCCCTCAGCCATCCAAGAGCCCCCTCAGCCATCCAAGAGCCCCCTCAGCCATCCAAGAGCCCTCTCTCTTCACACCCAACTATTCAGCTTGTACTTGCAGAGACACAAGTCACTCTGGGCTCTGCAGCTTCATAGGTCTGACCTCACCTCTGCTCAGGAAGAGATCGGCCGACCATCCCTTTCTATCTCCCTCAGCTCTAGAAGGACAGTTGGTCTATTTTAGAGCCCCCCACTTTGAAACAGCAGCCTTTTCCCAGGCCGGCTGGATGCCCTGATGAGGAATGCTGACAATCTGCCATCCGGGAGTGGAGCTGTCAGCATTACTTCCCTACTGCTGAGCCCTCAGTCATCACTTGCACGAAGGGTAAGTATGCAGCCCGCTGCCTTGTGACAAGAGCTGTGACTTTGTTTAGGAGCCAAGCACTAGGAACGAGTACCAGGGAAACGTAGCTTAGTGGAACAGGAAATATTAACAATCTGTGATAAAAATGAAAAAAGCAGCCAGAGCACGTCTAACTCGGCTGGAGGCACCGCTCTATGACTGGCTAAGAGTAGCAACAGCCCCCAAAACACCGCTAAAGAAATCGCTATTCCACTTCAAGGCTGGCTTTTAAAAGAACAGAGTAATTTTTCTCATGTTCATCTGTGGACAAAAAAAAAAAATCCCCTAAGCAAGTTCATCTGCATATTGCAGTAACTGCTGGCACAGGAAAGGGCATGGAGGAGTTTTCAGCTCCATAGGCTTTTAGGGGGCTGTTTAAAGGGCTGTTGCAGAAGCCCACAAGTACAGGCTCACACGGCTCCATCACCCTCCAGCAATGGGTTAGGATAAGCTGGGTGTCTATGAGCTATCTACAGCTTTGTGCATCAATCAATTTTTACTCTAGTAGAAAAAACACAATTGAAATAAGTGTTTCTGGCTAAAAGGATTTCCCTCAGAACTCTTTATTTCTGAATGAAATGGTCAAGTGATAGCAAATAGTAGAAAGAAGAAAATTATTTCCCTCTTTTTTTTTTTTTTCTCCTTTGTGTGTTTTAGTTAAGGCAGTTAGCAGGCTAGAAAGGCTGCATTAATATGGATTCATATCTATACAGCCCTTTCAAGTTATTATGGGGCTGATAACCTCTCTTCGTCCTTGTAATCCACAGTAAATAGAGGAGCTTAATCGCTCCGGAAATGGGTAACAACTTGCAGATCCCTTCGCTCCTAGAATGCTGTTTGCACAACACCTAGTGCTGGGAATAACCAGAAGCTGATTTAATAATCCAAAGTCATCCAAAGACTCTGCTAAAGCCCATGTGAAACCTAAGTGATTTGTTCTTGCTCTTACCTCCACCAGGCAAATTGATGCACCATTATCATTTTTTTAGGGCTGGAACTTACCTTGCAGGGTAGTCACTCATCTGGGTCCTCATCCAAAAACCTGCAGCACTGGCAAGGGGTTTGGACACCGCTTTTGGAGTTGGCTCTAAGGAACACTCCTACCAAGCACAGAAAATGAAGCAGCCTCTGCTGCGAGAGTCCATGTTTCTCACGCAGCGACAGGGACCCTGCCTATAGACGGAATGCTGCTCTCCGTCTTCCATGGCACGACCTTGGGCAGGCTCTCTGGTCCCGAGTTTCCTCTTCGCCAGGACAGAGATATGATATACAAGTGGGCTGAGAGCCTTGCAGAGAGGTGCTATCGCCAGTACAGGGAGTTATCCCCAGGCCTAGGTCCAAGGCACACAGCAACATGAAGGAGAGCTGTTTCCTCAGAAGACCCTGGCTCTGGCACCCAAGCCAAGAACAGGCTGGATTTATTCTTCGAGGGAGTTGCAGGTTCGCTGCTGCTCCTACACGCCATACGCTTTTACCTTTGTAAATAGCAGTAGGTGCAAAGGATCCCAAATGCTGAGTGACAAAATCCAACAGAAATTACAACTAATGAAATAATCTTCTCCTAAACAGTATATGACCCAATTCTCCTGAAAGTTATAATCAAAGCCATATGTACAGTCATAAATATAAGAAATATTTACACAACACTGACAAGATCTTAAAAACAAAGGCAGTGATTTCCTCATCTTGCTGGAAGCCTTGCAAAATGTGGAGTAGATTGTCTCATTTTAAATATTCTGCTGACCACAGAGCACCGTATGGTGCATTGTAATGGTTAGTCATTCTATACGTACTTACTGATTTGGTTAACCTACTATGGCTGGTTACAAACTATTGCAAGACAAAAATAATTAAGTAAGGTCAATAAAAATTTTATTTATGTGAAATCCAGTGTTGTCATAAAAGGTAAATCAACCCCCCCATCCAAACAACCATTTTACCTGCGCTGGTGGCTGGTATCACTAAAGACATGTAGCAGAATGACTTGGAAGGGCTGTAAAATTGGCCTATTTAAAGTGGTTAAGATTAATCCATGCTGGGGTAAATGCGCCTCTGCTTTGATGTTTTTCTAAAAACCTGAACAAAGCAAAAAAAATCCCAAGCACTTAAGCACAGAAGCCTCACCTCTGGCTTTCCCTACTAGTCTCCTAAAGAAAACTTGCAGGTGCTGCAATCAAACCAGGCTGTTAACACAGAGCATGATCTTCACGGGGTGTCAGCTAGCAATACGACCTCATTTCCCAGTGCCTTGCCCAGGAGCTGACGCACTTTTCCTTGTAAATTCAGTGTGTAGCATCAGGCCAAGACCCCACGAGCGTCTGAGGCCCATCATGAAGTCCCAAGGAGCTCCCAGGTCCCTCAGGTGTCAGGACACTTTGAGGGTGTTCAGCTCTTAGCAGGACCAAAGTCTCCACCGTTTGCTCTGCCCATCTTGAGCACGGAAGGCACAAAGCAATGCAGGGAGCAGCATCTAACAGCTGTGTGGCATTTCCAAGGTCCTTACCTCACACAACAAAAAAACCCCCAGTGGATAAAACAGAAACAACATTATCATGGACAACCATAATACTGTTTGTAACTTTATAAATTAGAAATAAGCATTTTTGAAAGACTCGATAGTCTTCACAACAGTTGATTTAAAAAAAAAAAACCAACCAACACACATGTGTAGATCAGGAAAGTCATTTGTACACTTTTTCTGGAAAGGATTGAGATTCTTCTACTTAGAAACAGGCAGTCAAAAAGTAAAGGGTTCAACTACAAAGAAAATTGTTCCATTTCAGCTGTGCTGTGAATTCAGTGAAATTGCAAGAAACCGTTCTGGTCTAGATTTCATTTCGGAGGGGGAAAGACATTTAGACTGGTCGTCTCCCATATTTTATTTTGCTCAGAAAACACAGGCATTATTCTGTCTCCTTATTCCTCTTCCTCTCATTTCATTGGCAAAGATGAAACAAACTCCAGAATATCGGCGTTATCCTAATCACACACCGCCACTCTTAGCACGGACTATGGGCAGAGATCCTGCTTCTGCGGTTTCGTTCCTTGGTTTTCTGAACAGAAAAAGACAAGCAGCCATAATTTTTACAAAAAGTCAAAACCTGTCTTAGCCTGGAAAAATTCCTGTTGATTTCAATGGATTTTGAATCAGGCCCAGATTTTATCTCTGTACCTCACACTGATCGCTGAGTTTCAGCGTTCTTCCTATCCTACTTTGGATCAGAGAAAACACTATTAAGATAATATTCCCCTCTAGGAAAATATCATCTGTTTCTAGGGCAATTTCATATGTACCATGAATACGTGAGTAGCCTTGTTTTACATCCTCTTAGTCAAAACTTAAAGCTGAGAAACATATTTTTGATGGATATCAGCATTGATTCAGAAGCAGAAATGACAAATTACTAAATTCTTATGCTACTATATTTATGCACTTAGAGATACTTATTTATCACTCTTATTAAAAGCTTATAAGGGAAATCTCTAAAAGCTGTAAGCAACGGTGGGCCCTTGAAGAGACAATAAATCCACAGATGCTTAACTGGCTTTTCAAAGCTGCCGAGCACCAGTGCTTGGGAGAGGTCAGCTCTTTAAGCCGTTGTTTATGAATCAAATATTAAGTTTGAATGCCTACATTTTAGACGTTTACTATTGAAAAGAGAACTTGTACTTGTTACAGCAATAGCCTCTTACGCAGGAGGTTAGTGACCTCTCCAGTGAAGCAAACAGCACCAATCAGTCTAGGTCAACACACACTGTGCCACTAAGGTTAATACACCTTCGGAAGATGTTAAAAAATGTGAACCTGATGCAATACAAATACACCTCAGGGGAGTTCAGGGCATTCGGATGGCTGCAATTGTGCGAGGACCCCAAAGCAGCAGAGGTCATCACACATTTTTCTTGTCATACCTCATTTCTTTTCCTATGAAGCTAGAAGAAAATGGGTTGGACGATATGCCAAATGGCAGAAGTGTTCTTTCCGGACTCCTTTCAGGTTTCTTGAATTCAATCACACAGCTTCAGATACATAAAAAAAGAGCAACAAGGCATATTTAATGCTTAATTTTAGATTCCTAAAGTCACACGGAGCAAGGCATTTGCATGTATAGATTATGAGCTTGATGTCTGTGTCCCAAAGATCTGTTGTAGGTGGACAGTGACACCAAGCAGAGTATTACTGAAATTAGTAGGACTCAACGTGGGTGCTCACACATCACTCGCAGCAAGAAGCAAAACTGAGGACTCTGAGCCTCGTAGCTGTGCCAAGTATAAAAAAAACAAGAGTTAGAACATCTAGGTGGGTCCTTCCTTCAGAAGGTATCTACACAGGCTCAACACGTTCCTCCTAGGCCTTTAGATTGAGCTTAAGATACTGGAAAAGCATAGCTCAGGCTTTAATCACAACAGATAGCTCACCAAACAACCATTCCTCCAACATATCGAGAGCTCTTTCAATAGATACCTCTTTATTTGAAATGGAATGCATCTTGAAAAATATGAAAAATAAATCACATCTCTCAGAAATTATGAGTCATATTTACACACAACTTTTTTGATGACACTGGTATTTCTGCTCACAATAGGATATGCTAGGAAACATTTGGTACATTACTGCAGCTATAATTCAGAAGCTGGCATTTGCACATCATGAACCTTAAAAAAAGGGGAATTACTTTAGGATGTCACAGAGAAAACATACACTTGACCTTCCTTTTCCCCCAAATTCTAAATTTTCTTGGTCACCACAGCTTGAATTTTCATGCTGAATCTGCCCCTTAATCACTTTTTTTTAAATTGACATGTAATTTTGACCTCTTTATGAACTGATTGTCCTTGATTTTGCTACCTATACCAAGCATTTGCCTGTGTGTGTTTTACTGGCATTTTTGTTTATTCTCTAATGAATTTACTTTGGTCACATGCTGTTTACTTTTAATTTTTTTTATTTTGTAAGGGGAAGGATCACCTGCTTTCTTTACTTGCAAAGCTGTGATAAGATGAAGCATGATCTGCTGGACCTACTTTCACAGCCATTGCTTACAAGGCAGTGACAGGGAGTATTTAAGCAAGTAGCTCCAATGAAGACTACGCAGTAGTAGAGGGGCAAGTCAGCAAAAGCCCAGCACTACCTCATTTATAACATCAAACAATTTCTTGATCTAAAATTACTAACAGTCTAAAGAACAAAACAAAACAAAAACCTTGAGGAATTTAGAGCGTGAGAAAGTTGTTGGGTTGTCCACGTCAGAAAATTTAGCCTTATTTATACTGACATGGCACGAGCCACATGGTCCAACTGTCCCCAGGGGACCCCAGTCAATTTGTTCCCATTCAGTTTCCAGGAGACAGTCCAGAGGCACAGGGGACAGGTTTGATCCTTACACCCACCCCACCAACTCATGCTGCAGACACAAGAACAGCTCAAAGTGGATTTTGCGACATGACCATCTAAGAATTTGGCTGACACCAATGTTTTTAAAAAGGTAACACAGCAGGCAATGGCAAATGGCAGAAGTTTGTTGGTGAACATCAGTCCAAACGGTTTTGAGAGAATCCTTCATACCAACTTAAAACAAGAAACATAAGGTGAAAGTGAGACATTGACCTTGAACTGGTGAAAAAGAGCAGCAAATTCAAAATGAAAGCTGTTTTCTCAAACCTTAGTGTCTATTACATCACTAAAATTGTCATCTTTCATTTTCAAAGTACACATACTTCCACAAAAGCAGTAAAATTTCAGCTTTATACTAGATCTATAGACTTCTGTGTCATTCGGGGGCTCACATCCACTGAAGACAGGAATATCTGCCTCTCCCAGAGAAATACATGAGTCTCCGATCACACAGGAATTAATTTGCATCAGTTACATTTATCCTTCAGTAGGCTAAAACGTATTTTAGTAGGTGAGGTATCAGTAATGCGCCTGTGTATCTGAAAAGGTGGATTAGTTACTCAGTAAACTGTAATTAGTGACTCTAAAGAGAAGAGCCAAATTACAAATTACAGTCTATTTTGTGAGTCTTTGACTAGCTCATTAGGGAATCCCCTTGCAGCTCTAACATCCAAGCATTAGCAGAATGATAATGGCAGATGTACAGAGATGTGGAAATTGGCTATTACGATTGCCAAGACAGCGAATCTAATCCTAGAAGATGCAGGGCACCTTTGATTTCAATCAGTCTCAAAGTAGTAACTTTGTCAGGACAGCTGTAATCTCCCAAGCTCGTTACACAACCTTGTCAAGGGCCAGATCAGAAAGAAGCACTTGGGAGTAACCCCAGAGGACCACCAAGGTCCATGCTTTAATTCTGCACCAGAACGTGTTTTGCATGTCTAGGTATGGGACCCCGACACCTGGGGGCAAGGAGCAAAAGAGGAGGGCTGAAAGAGATCTCCACTTACTCCTTACAGGACGGAGCTTAAGCTTAGGGTGCAGCGGAAGGGACTGTCACGTGCAGTAGTCAATTCTGAGATTTTGCTTTGAGTGTTATTTCAGCCTTTTAGTTTAAACACTTACAGAAACAGCTTGAACCAAGAAAGTAAGGCTTTTACAGTCAAGCTACACCTCAGTTACACAAACAGAAAAGTCCTGAATGTGTGGCTTGAAAAGATTTTGTTTACCTTCATGTCACTTGTAAAGGGGCCCACAGCCATTTTCCTTACCATGGTAGTTAAAATAAATAGTTCCGCGGCTGCAGCTTTTTCCCTTGAATCAGAGGTAACAGGCCACATTGCTCCATCTTGCTTACCTAACCCCCCAGCTTAATTCCAACCAGAGAACCTGGGCTGTCACAGCACACAGAGCAAAATCACCCATCGCCTGGAGGGCCCTGTCCTGGGAAAGCACACCCGGCTCCCTCGCCTGCCCGGGGGTGAACAGCTCCAACCCGCTGTCACCAGAACCGACAGCCAAACTCCCACTGACTTTTAAGAGGCAGAGGAAGACACACCAGCTTTGCAATTAGCCCTTTGTTTTCAAACCTCATGCCTTCGCCAACGGTTTTAGTGAGATCGCATGCCTCTCTCCATGTCTGACAGTGCTAAACACAGAATGAATCTAGTTTATCTCAGCTAGAGAGCAACTTTCAGCTTATCAAAACTGTGACCAAAATAATCTGTTTGCGCACTTAGACATACATAAAATGGATTTTAAACTAGGGGTTATTTTAATGCAAGACATTTAAAACCGCTATGAAAATTCAATGCAGGTCGAGAGCTCAGACCGCTTACAAACTGACCGTGCAGAGGGAACCCTCAACTCGGACACTAAGAAATGTTCGTAAATGGTTCTCGGCGCCAACCATCCAGCCTAGGAGCAAGCACATCAAACGGGTAACTGGAATCCAGCTGCAACTCCTGTATCACAAACAAAGTTGGTCAAGTTCCCCTCTGCTCATACATTAAAAGGATTGGTTTTAATCTCAGACTGACAATCAGTGTTACTTTTTTGAATAACCAAGCGTGAATAAATTTTTTTATTTTACACTACGCATGGTAATTTAAAAGAAAATAGTTTAAAACCCAGGCTATAATTATTATTCTTATTACAGAATGTTTTCCGTATGCAGTATGAGTTTCAGCCGAATTCCAAATCACCCATCACATTTTCCATGTTAGTGTAATACAGTGTACTTCGGGTAAAAATAAAAAACTCTTTTGTTGAATTGCACACAACTGAGCTACCCAGAACTCCTTAGTTCCTTTAGGGAGCTAACGGACACATTGTTTTTTCTTTTGCTTTTCGGACACGGCCTACATTCAGAAATGTCTTGCAAAAAGCCTTTAAAAAAACCCAAAACAAACCAAAAACAAACAACCCTAATAAATAAAATACATTAAAATAAAGTTACAGTACATCATGTCTCCTAGAAGTCCCATCACACCAAAGGATCCTTTCCAAGGTTCATAAATAATAGATTTGAAATGCTTCTCGGCACCAAGGGCGGCAAAGCAGCAGCAGCAGCTAGCTGGGGTTCAGGTTGGTGAGCCGCTTCTCTCCAGTCTACCCGCATCCCTGGCGTTTGCCCAGTTTCTCACCAGCTGAAGTACGTCCACCGCGAACGCGCTCAGTCCCGCTTCCCCGAAGCGCTTCGTTAGCTTAACCTGCAATAAGAAGCACGGCACAAAGGGCAGCCGGTGAGTCTCGAAGAAGCGGTGCCCGGCGCAGGTTCTCCCCGCCAGGAGCCGCGCCGCGGGGACGGCTCCAGCCCGCGGCACCGGCGTCGGGCGCAGGGGGAACGCGGCCAGGCCGCCCCGGCAACGGGTCCCGGGGTCCCTACCTGCGCTAGGCGGAGTTGGAGGCGGTGCGGAGCCGCGGGCCGTGGGGCTGCTGCGCCAGGTGCTGCTGCTTCTGGCGGGTGGAGCGGACGGCGAGGATGGCCTGGCGGTTCTTGTACTGCACCATCTGCAGCGTGATCGCCGCGTTCCAGCCCTGCTCCTGCGCGCACCGAAAGTCGATCTCCTTCCCCTCGGCCATCACCACCGTGAAGTACACATACTTGCCCTTCCGCTCCACGCAGTCCACCGTCTTCATGTTGGAGAAGTGCAGCTCCTTGATCTTGGCCGCCGGCTCGGCCGTTAGCGGCGGTGGCGGCTGCTGCTGCGGCGGCGGCGGCTGCTGCTTCGGGGTGGTGAGAAGCAGCCCCTCCTCGGTGAGGATGCAGCGCTTCTTCTTCCAGAGCTGCAGGAGCCCATCGCTCCTCTTCTCCAGCACGCCCTCCTTCACAGCCTTGCAGCCGCTCTCCAGCATCCTTCTCGCATGGGCCGGCGGGGCCGGTTGCCTTCGCCCGCAGGGGCTGGGGTCGGGGGGCAGCCGGCACCAGCCGATGACTCTCCGCCCCGCGCCGGCTCCGAGGCGGAGGGCCGGGAGCGCCCCGGCCCGCAGGAAGCGGAGCGGCTGCCACCCGTGCCGCGGCGTGGCGGGCGGCGGCGGGCGCGCTGCCGGCGTGGACGGCTGTGGCGGCGGGCTTTTCCCTCCCCTCGGCTTTTGAAGGCGCCTTTCCCACCCCGGAGTGACACCCAGCGGAAAAGGCGGCTCCTCCCGCCGGCACCGGGGAAGCCCAGCGCCGCCGACGGCGCGTCCACCGTGCGGAGAGGAGAGCAGCGGAGGGGCTGCCCCGCCCGGCACGGCCCGACCCACCCCGCCGCCGCCCGCAGAGCTGGGGGCTGCGCTCCCCGGCAGCAGCGTGCCCGGCTTGGCCCGTCCGCCCCGCCTCCGAGACAGGCCACAGCAGGGCTGCGGGAAGGGTTTCCCCGCTGTTACCTGCCAATCCAGGGACCGATGTGACAATTCAAACGCTCGATAGCGCTCACTGGTTTTCAGTAGCTGTTCGGAACGAATTTCCGCAGCCGTCCCCCGTGGGGACTAACACCAAAGGGCCCCCTTCTGTGGGTTTTTGACTTAAGTCCATAAAAAGCAGCGGCAATTTCCAGCCACACCCTGATATTTAAACGATCATCGCTCCATTAAACAAAGGAGACACAAGGCAGTACAACAGCGTTATCCTTGTGCTTTCACACCGCTCTCGACTGTGCTGGGGAGCAGCAGCTTCTACTGGACATGTAACACACCTCTTTACTCTCTGCCGCAGTTTGAGTAATGTCTAAAGAAAGCAAGGATCCACATCACTTCCCAAAGGAAACAATGGAACCTCAGTACTTGGAAATTTTAAAAGTAGACTAGGGGGAAACAAAACAAAACACCCTGGCAAAGAGCTAGGACCACTTTTCCTGGTATTCCGCTTCGTTGATGCACATTTGCTTATTGTTTGGATTCTCCAGAGGTTCGCTTTTGAATTCACTTATTTGAGCAGAAAAGTAAAGTGACCTAAGGTTAATATTAAACTATTTATTTAAAACTCCTTTGATGTATACAAGTAAATCAAAAGCACACAGAAATGCCGATTGACGATGCCAATGCAAACTGAATGCTGGAAGTTTTGTACTGTGTTTGAGAGCACTGGGTTTTTTTAAACATGTATTTAACATGGCCATAAAAAAAAAACCCTCCTTACATTAATCTTGGCATAGGAAGCAGGTCATACTGTAGCACAGGTCAGTAGGAGGACATCAGGAAAAAAGTCAATCTTAATGATAGCTTTAACAGTTTATCTCCGATAACATTTGAAACAGGATTTCCTCTTATAATCCTTTCCTCTTGAAGTTCAAAGTTATTTTGATACATGGCTGAGAGGTAAATCATTAAGGTAATAACTGCAATTAAAATTACTTAGCTGTTTTACCTTCCCTGAGGTAACTGGAAAACACTCAAATCAGCAACAAAGGCAACTTGCTAGCCACAAACTGAGCAAAAAAAAAAAGGAAATTAATCTCTTAAACATCCATTTAGCTAAAGAACAGTCCCTTCTCCTTAGAGCTTAATACATACACTATACAATACAGATCATTTTCACAGCCACCTTACAGCCTATTTTAACAGGGTCACATGCTCATTTCCAGGAGACCTGAACACCATTCCTGCTCATCTCCATCTGCAGCCCGCTGCCATTTGAACCCGAATTCCCCTGCGCTAATACCTGCATCTTCAGCTGCTGGTGCACACACAGGGACCTCTCACATGGCTTGAGCGAGACAGGAGAACTACCTTTTCACCTGATGTGTTTTACATTTACTACTTTACTCCTGGTTAAATGTGTCACATGAGCAGGGCCTTAATTTTGAAATTGTCAAACCAAACATACACTGGTTAAAATGTATTCATCTATACCTAACAACTCAAAATACTGAATGAACAACTGCTCATAGTTCAGCTGCACAGTTCTGGTGACTGTTCAACAGCCATTTGCTTCCAAGCGAAGGCACTAACCAGCAGCAAGGAAACTTGCCTGAGACTCAGGACTGCCACGTGTTATCCTGTAACAGGCATTCAGGGACCTTCTTCCCCCAGAACACTGCACTGTAACAATTAATGACATTAACAGGTAATCCTTATCTATATATTTTAATGAGAGCTTTTTTGCTTGTTCTCAGTGCTCATAGTGATCTGTAACTATATCAAAGGAAAAAAAGGAGCCGAGTGTGGAAGGCCAGAGATTTTAATCAAATATACAAGAGAAAGGATCTGAATTCATTCTGCTTTGGCCTTTCATGGCATAAAGTTCTCCAAAGTGTTGAATATCAGATTTTTAACCTGACTCTCAACACCGATGGACATACTCTGCTAATGTATAGACTCACAACAACTGTTTATTCCTGGTGAAATTCACCTAAGCATGCCATCAGAAGTGAACACATAAGACATCCAGTTAAACCCATGCTCTGTCAGCCAACAAATATTAACAGCCATTTAAAACACACTACATTTGACCAAACCCACCAGGTCTATCAAACGCTAGGAGACTACAGTAAGATGAAACACCAACAGTTTTGTGGTAAAAGAACAAAATAACCCAATTTAATTGTGCAGAATTTGCCAGTAAAGGATAACAAACTCCAATTTTCCTAGACAGAAGTCAAAACTGAAATTCTAGAAATGTTTCTTACAATGGTATTTTGAAAAGCCACATTCACCACAGTTAAGCACAAAACGTTATCCCACTGAGATTTTAGTTTACTTTTCTTTAAACATGTATTTAAGCCAGTGCAATTACATTAAATGTACCATGTCCGCTACCTGTACTGAAGTTTCACTGAGCACAATGCCGGTTCTGCAGCCGTTTCTCTTGAAATATCTGATGTGCAGATGCCTCCTACTGTCAAACCTGAAACACTACAACCTGAAAAAACACTGAACCTGATCCTTGGAATACTCTATGACCAAGATGCATTTGCTCCTTATTGAACTGTTCCTTTTCCATGTTCAAAGTTGATACTAGTAAGAGAAATGGTTGGTAAATACACTGGTCTCCTTTATCATAAGCTCCCTAACTTAGACTCAAGCAGTTGAAACTATGTATGTGTAACCTTGAAGAGTAATTATGGTAAGAGTATATATATAAGTGTTTTTAAACACTGAGGCAAGTTAAACATTGGTTTGGGAAGCCAGCATGAAAGACTAAGAAGCCCATAATTTTGCCAGTGTTCTCCTGGGTAACGAACCTGCAGGCAGCAGCTTGACACCAATTAGTCTCAAAGGGATGCTAAACCTATCCTGAGTGACAACCTCTACTCCCGCCACTACTGAGAAGTGGCTAAAACGGAAAGAGGGTTAAGAGGCAAACCTAAAGGCAATATGAACTGGTCATTGCTAGACAAAGAAAATGGGGGTGGGGGGGGGTGGGAACAGTAGCCAAGGGTTGAGAAATACATGACAAATAGATGTGCTGCAATATGTGATTAAAGCATATTGCAATAAAATAAGACAGTATGTGGTTACTTAAGTATTTTCTCGACCCTTACCACCTCCCAGTATTTCACTGGAACCTGCTGCTGACCAAACACAGAAGCACTGAACCTGTGATCTGGGGGGCAGACTTTTCCTTTTATAAATGCCATCTCACCAACACCCATACATACTCTCACAGTAACCCAGGCATACCCAGATGAAAGATTTACCCTAACCATCAGCCACATTGTTCCAGGCCTTAGCATTCCCCATAACCCATGACAGTACCAAACGAAGAAACTGTGTGCAGTGCACAGGCTATGGGAATTGCAGCTGCTCCAGCCTGGTTTCTCCAAAGTCCCTTGCACTTCACAGAGTTGCCTTCCAAAAACATTTAAAAACACTTAAGCACACATTGTAGAGCAAAGCCAGCCTGTAAGAGGGTTTACAATTTTCTTGAATTTGACCAGAGTAAAACATGCTGCAAGTTCAGAATATACTGACCGCTTCTCATCAACAGCAGGGTAAACTTATGTTTGGGCAGATACTTCTAACACTTGAGTGTATAGAAGCACACCTCACAACAGCCAAGTTCAGGAGCTAAGCCCCCTCTGCAGGTGCAAAGGCTGCTCTTCTTGTCAGCTCAGCACATTTTGATACCTGTGAAAATAAAAGCCCTTCTCCCAAACCCCAACACTCCTCTGCACCTACTTCTGGTGCACACCAAGCAGACCCAAGTTTGAAATAGCTTATATTCTGCTTGGTGTGCTCTGCTTTGTCCACTTTACTTGCTCTCATTTTTGTACAAAAGCTGAAGCACAGGCCACATGTGGAAGACTACTAGGTCTGAGCAGCTAACAGGAGGATTTAAAGAGTGATAAGGCAAATCTTGTCCAACACACCATGTGGACAAACTTCTAACTCCTCTTTATAGTGTACAGAAGTAACACCATTTCTAGCAGATAGATTTATGTTCACTTTAGGTACATATTAGCAATTAAAAGTAATTACTTGAGTACCCTCTTGAAAACTTGCCAGAGAATCAGTGCCTCTCAAATGGAACTAAGCAGTCAAGAAATAAAAACCACTGTGGTAGCAACAACTTCTGACCCATACAATAGTCTGGGATTGGAGGGGGTTATCTATGGAATGAAGGAGGTGCTCTAGAGCTAAGTCCACCCTCTCCAGCAGCAGTGTGGCTCTAGCCCCAGTCCAGCAGGCCATCAAGGCCATTACATACAGAAATGACTTCCATTTTCAGTCTGTCCCCTTTGTACTGAGAAGTTTAGCACTTTTTTTTTAGCATTTTATTTCCTTAAGTCACCAAGTATGTCAGCACAACCCTCCTTCCAGTCACAAGGAATCTGAGAAGCAACTGCTGTGCAGACACCTTTGGAAATAGGAAGTGTCTGGCAAGCATACACAAACAGATTATTAGCTTAAGTTCCCTGCCAGTTTCTGAATCAGCTCTACTACAATGGGCCTTAAAACACAGGGAAAATTTTAAGTACCAGCTTGAAGACAGACACATGCAATTCCCCTGCATTTTTCTATATTCCACTGTGTTTTTTCATTTAACAAATAAAACCATGTCAAAGTCAGAGTATCTGCTACATAGTTTGGGAAACATTAGTTTAAGGAATCCAACTATGAATCAGAGCCTGTGAAGCTAGTTAGCTGTAGAAGACATTGGTAAGAAGTGTTGCTATGCCTAGTGTTTAAATAACCCATTTCTAACTGCACCCAATATCACGCTTCTCCAGAAAGTAAAACTTAAGAATGCTAAGCTTAAATCTGGTCTACTACTTTACTTTAGCATTATTAGCTTTTTTTTTTTTTTTTACCATTAACAAAGTTATATCAGACAGGATAACTCTTCAGAGCTAATGTCATCTAATCTACATTTGCTGAAAGTGCAGAATTACCAAGAAGCATCCCTCTCCATGAAGCATAAGCTCTGAGCACCCTTCCCGGTGATCCAAAGACTCAGTCAATTCTCCTGCCTCTTTCCTCACCAGCCCTCCATTCTTCACTATAATTCTCCCTTTAATACAGCAACCCAA
This sequence comes from Bucorvus abyssinicus, assembly GCA_009769605.1. Classification (NCBI taxonomy): domain Eukaryota; kingdom Metazoa; phylum Chordata; class Aves; order Bucerotiformes; family Bucorvidae; genus Bucorvus; species Bucorvus abyssinicus. The sequence continues at coordinate 41,122,841 of CM020025.1, forward strand.
ATTAGACAGCAGACACCATTTACACAGGTCTTAAATTTTGGTGCAGTACTGCAACTGACGAAATCCTATTTCAGTGACACATTTTCCTGGTCTGAACTTGTTAACAAGGCAACTTACTTTCCTCATACTAAATGAACAGTGTTCTCTACAGCTAGTATAAATCCACGAAAAGTGAAAAGAATGAGTCACAATACTCCAGTGTTCAAAGTTTAATGTTCCTGCTACATACTGCCTTTCAGAACTGCTCAACAAGAGTGTCATTGATCACAAAACTACATTAAGCACTAAACCAGTTTTTATTTAACGAATGTCTTAAGAACTGGCACCTCAATTTGACTGATTATATCCTTCCTTTTGCTGCAGTTTGGAGAACACAAGAACTGCTGATTTAAAACTAGCAAGTCAAGCTAAAGACAAGCATACGAAAATCTGTCTGCAGAGATGGATTCATGGCTCTGGATCTTGCAGGCTGCAGCTGAGCTTTGACATCTACCAACTCCCCTTTTCAAATACGTTGTACCTCATTGTGTGATACGAACATATTAATGAGAAAGCAATTGAAACTCAAGCCAAATTTCTTAAGAACAGTGACTTCTGGATTTCAGACAACTTTTAACCATGCTTTCTCTTTTTAAGATACAGTTGTGAGATGCTGTTAGTAAAAATGGGCTAGATCTAAGTAAGGACTTCAGATACTTTTTATGTCCAAAAGTATGAAGCCCAAAGCCCCGTATTAAAGACAGCTCAAGCTCATAACATACCATCAGTATGGTCTCTGCATACCCTGAAGTTCAAGGTTAAACTTAATCCTGGAAGACATTCCAAGAAGAGACCAAGCGATACCCCAACACCTGCCAGGGTCAGTGCCGCAAAGGGTAAGCATATTCTGTCAGGATTTGTCATCACAAGAACACAACACACAGCTACCAAAGAATGTGATGTTAACCTTTCATTACCGTCTTTTTCTACACTATGATCTATGGGATACTTAAACACCTAAGAGCACAGCTTCAACAGTACTGTTTTATATACAGCTATAGGTAACAAGAGCTCCTTCTCCCAAATCCATTAATATCTGGAGAGGAGAAAGACTGACCCTGACAGGAATTCTGAAATTAGGCAGTGTGGTATCTAAGCCTTCAAGCAAGAAAACAGAGTAAAAAAAAAAAGCCAGTCTAATGAGAGCACACTGGATCTTCTTCCTCGCAGGTGGGCTGAGAACTCAGAAGGGCACTTGGGATATGCTTCATTCTGTATTACTTACCTACGCTCTAAGCAAGAGATGTGCTAGAGAAACTCTTCTGCCAGCCCCATCCTCATGTGGCCGTTGCCTGCTGCTGGCCCTGCTCTTTTCGAATCTTTAAACCTTTATGGCCAAGTCAGTGTATCAGTGGCAAGAAAGAAAAAAAAGTAGCTACTGCAGAAATAGACCAATGGTTAGGCTAGAGATTTCTTTCCAGCCCTATAAGGACCTTCCTGTCCCTCAAAAAGATCAGAATTTCTATAGTTACGTGAAGGACAAAACTGCTCAAAGTACAGTAGCAGCTTATTGACTGGGAAAACTCAAATGGAAGACATCAGTTCATAGTCTCTTTAAGCTGAGTGCATTCAAATCCACATCTCAAGAGCACCTCCACTACTAGGCTAGAGGCAAGGTTAGTATGAGAAAGATCTTCTAGCCCATATGTTTCAACTGACAATGAACAAGCAATATGGAAAAAGTATGAACCAGAACATGCAAAAACATAAGCATAGTGAACAGAAGACTGAGGAGAGAAGAATTACTTGGAGTTTGTTTCCTCCTCTGTAGATGCTTGCTGCAGGGTACAAACTAGAACACAGCTAAGTGTTCTATCACTCTTTTAGGCTGCAGGGTAGATTTTCTTCAGGACTACCTAGTTCTGTCTACGCGGACTGGAAATCCAAGGCACCTTTCTTGGCTCCAAATTTCATACTAATAACCAATGCCTTAGGCACAGCAATACCGAAGTCCTTTATCAGATCTAGCCCCACTTCTAAAAACTTGTCTTCTCAAAATGGCAGTGTTGACCAATCACTGAAGCAGCTAGCTCAGATTTGCAGGTATCACACTGCAAATGGGAAGTATGGAAAGTTTGATCCAACTATCGTGTTTGTTTTTAAAATGCCATATAATTAACTTCTCAGTTAACTCTCAACTTCTGTTTCAAGTAAAAAGTGAACTGCAGCATGAAAGATATGCCTTGCCAGTTTACACATACAAATACAACACACATCATAATAAAACAAGACTAGCTTCTGAAAATACTAGGTTTTATTCACACCCCTGTGGTAAACAATAACCTTAATATGATGACTAGGTTTCTTTTGTAGATCACTATGTCACATAAAATACAAAACCCAGAGCATAAACAGGCTGACAGTTATGAATGTTTAATGTGGTCTCGTTGGAAATTAAACAAGTTATACTAGTCTTCTCAAGTAGTCAAATTCAAAATGCATCATCATTTCCTAGTTAGTACAAGTCACTGCCATTTCTATAACAAAGTAATGAAGGCACAGCTAGTGCAAGCAGACTTAAACCCGTTCAGACTACTGGGCTGAAAAATACTTTGGTTGGCTCTTCAGGAGAGTTTTCTCTAAACAAATATTGGTCTCAGTTAACAGTTCTGATAATCTTCACAGCTGCAGTCTAAGAGCTACATGACAAAGACTTCACAAGAACCAAACTATGTAGCAATGAATTAACATTCATGCTTTAGGGGATTTACTGCATTCTACATATTGGCAGAAAATTATACTGTTAAAATGCTAGGCAGATTGAACCTACATTTTAAACTGGTTCTTATGTGTTTGATATTTTTTCTTTTTTTAACAAATTGGTTACTTAATTCTACCAAGATACAAAACATAAGGCTGTAAGTAACTAATAGTTGTGTTTAGGCTATTACAGTGCAGGTAATCCTCAAGGCCACATACACACTGCTTCACTGCTGCTTGCATTCTGCTGGATTTTGATCCTTCTGTTGAGAAAAAAGGAAATACCAGTTTACAGACAGCAGTGTTTTAAAAGAACCATTAATATTCTTAAGCATACCTCCTCAAGTACCAGTATTCAAGTTGTTCTTTCATCCTTTCCCTTAAACTAATGGCCTAGTATTAGTAATACCACTGTCTTTGGGTGTGGCAACACCCACAGTGCATTTATTTTGGCTTTGTCAGTGCATAGATATATGATCCAAGAACAAAAAATCTGTTCAGAACTAAGTGTGGCAGGATACTCTGAAGGACACTAAAACTGGAAAAAGGAGGAGGAGAAGAGTTACGTGTAGTAACAAACAACCCGGCTCAGGAGAAGCATCCAGGCCTTCTACACAGTTTTGAGGCAAAAGAAACTTCCTGTGATCAGTAACAAGGGCACAGCCTTACTCCAGAAGCCTCTGCAGAGCAATGCAATGAAACACCAAATTATTATACTTTCTTAACACTCTGGAAACATCTTTTGCAATAAATTCTAGTTGTTAGAAAATTCTAAGGTGGAATATTTATTCTGTTATATTGAAACAGACAACCAACAATATATGAGACTTTAAGGAAAAGGTTTGTTGGGGCAGAGTTCAGCTGCAAGGTTTACTCCACCACCCTAGTCTGGATAGCTATTCTAGGGTCACAGTACTTCAGTAGACTCAGCTGGCTTTCAGCCTATGATCAGCTTACAACTATTTACTCTTATGTCAATACACTTCTGTACCACTACTGTCTATCCCTTTGGCAGTTCTCTCAAACTGACCGTGCAGTCTTGCCTTCTCTCAGTTCTGTTTAGCCTAGAAAAGCAATCTGAAATGGTGGAAATAAGGAGCCCATCTTACAGCTGTTTCATTTTGATTCCAAAACTTTCTTGAATAGGAAGCAATTTGAATACACTACAGCAGATGAAACATCACCAACAGGCTGTACATTTTGATGAACAGTTCTATACCCTACATCTTTCTAGGTACAATGCTAAGATTATGTAATTCTTTCAATAGTACTCTGATTGTAGCTTAAACCATTCCTACTGAAAAACATGCTGCCTCCTCATTTGAAATGGCAGGCACATATTGTACTACACGTTTTTAGTTCACTCAGACTTCATTTTCACGACTGCAACTTCCACCTACCACCATCAGATGCTTTCAGGTAGCCCTTCCTCAGCCAGGAAAAAGCTATGAATTGAGTGGCTCCCAATCACTTCCAAACTGAGCCTGACTAGTGATTTGCCCTTCCTATGGAATTAGAAAACCTGCCAGTTGCTCTTGGCTGTTCACATTTTAGTACTTGGATGTAGACGCATTCCTGAACCTTGACTTCTGCTACCTCAAGCAATAAAAGGTTTGCTGTTACCTACCCTAAAGGAGCCTCAGTTTTGTACTCTGCCAGGAAAATCTGTGCCAGAGTCACCCTATAGTAAGTTCCAAAACTGAATCTGGGTTACTCAGTTCTCTGCATGTCCTTACAACTATTACAGAACATTTTCAGCAGCAGCAGCAACTTGCTGCAAGACAAGTTTATAGAAAACTAAACCTGACAAATTTCAGTGCTCAAAGCCAGAAATTACTTTTACAAAATGATTCTTGGAGAAAGAACTTTAAAAAATTCCTCTAAATCTTAGTCTGTCAGAATTGGGACCAAAACAGCCTCAGCCAAAATATACTCACCACAGGAACTATTGACTATATACTTAAACTAAAAATCAAGATTTAACCTACATAAAATTTCAAGTGTGTGAATACATACACAAACTCCAAACGTTCTTTTTAATTCCTTACTTTTGGTTCATAATCAGGATCATTTTCTTCATCAGCTTCTTCTTCCCCCTCCTAAAAAAAACAACTTTGTTTATATTTCTCTAGCTTATTTAAGTTCAGCTTCCTGAGCCATTTTCAAGATAATTAAGATTAAATTCTACTCTTAAATATATTCATTACCACTTTAAGTTACACGCATTGTATTCGTTTGCCCTCTGCAAAGCACATCATCTTTTGACATCAATTGCAACTTAATTTGTAAGACACATTAGGGTTGTCTTTGGTCGTTTTCTGTTGTTTCATTGGGTTTTACTAAATATTAGATCCACCAAATGACATGTTATGTCTTAGATTCATAAGTAATACTTAAACTTAGTATTCAGAGCATTCAAAAACTAAAGGAATTCTTGCTCCCGTTAAACTACAAACGGGAAACCATTTAACTCAAGGCCATCTGTCAGCTTACCTCATCATCTGCCTCTTCACCTTCTTCGTCATACTAGGAGAGAAAATAAATGGTTTTGATAGTGCCATAAATGCAGCTAGTTATGGCTTAAATATAGCCAGATAACTCAAGGAGATGCCAGAGGCCACAATGTATTATGCTCTAAGAGAACTTCCTATCTAAGACAGATTTAAACATGCTTTATGCATTGGCATGAGCAATGGTCAATCTCTTGAACTAAACTCTGGCAGAGAAAACTGCCTACCTTAAGTTCATCACAGAAAGCACTGGAAGAGCTTATCAGACTGTGGTAACACTCCTAGCCAGTAGAGTGTCTCAAAGCCTAAGACAATCTGTACAGTCAGTCACTTCTCTCTTCCACCTCCCCAAGCCAAGACTTTGGACTAAGGACTACCATTTTACATTCTAAAAATTAACTTTAAGGCAGGACTCTGCCAAATCAAACGTGTCCTTGTTTGTGTGGAGGCAGAGGGAGAAAATACTTTACCCATATGAAGTCCTGGGGTTTTGTGGTTTGTTTTTCAAACTTAGATCTTTTAAAGCACTTAATTCAAACTTTTACAAAGCTTGCTTTGACCATCTTAGCATACTTTGAATGTTATTATTTTCTAAGAAGAGTGCCCTCCTGAAAGGATCAGACTTGAATCTCAAGGAACTTGGTAGCCCAGTATCACTGTAAACACAAAGAACAGGCTGAGCAGCTAGATAGTCTCACTTGTTCTTTGGTTGCTCATCATAGTTCCAACCAAAGTATTGGGCACACCACCCTAGAAATGCTTTATACACAAAACTCTACTCAGACATCTTCTAAATGTTCAGCTTCTACCACTACTTTTGCCGCAAAACTCTGAAGTCATTATTTCAAAGATTACATACTTTTGTGCTGCTCTTTACTAAACTCTAGGAAGCTCAGCTGAAACTATCAACACATCCCACTAAGGATACCAATGTTGTTAAGTCAGAAATTATCCAAAGTCCTTAAGCACCATTATTTCAAAATTTTTAGCATTTTGAAAGAACATTATACTTACATCATCATCATCATCTTCAATAGCTTCTCCTGTGAAGTACAATACTGATCGGGGGACTATACGTTCACGCAAGAAATGGCCTATTTCAAAATCCGCAGCAAGGATTGCCTCAGCATCATCATCCTGCACAAGACAACATTTCCTAAACCATAAGCTGATAATTACTTTTGATACAAAAACACAAGTTGCACAGACTTCAATACGGCCAGATTTATACAAATCCCATGTGCTGACTTTTTTTGTTCACGACTTGCTTTATAGAATTGAAATTGTGGAGATGAGTTTTTACACTTTAAACTGCCTACCTGCATTATGCAGTGGGGGGCTGCTTCTTCAGTAAGCTTAATTATACAAAATTCTGAAGTTTAAGTTTTATTCTTCTCCCAACCCCAACTTGATTTTGTTCTAAATAGAAAAATTGTTTAATACCTCCCATAGATCTTCAGTTCATATGCACAATACCCTGAAGAACTAAACACTAGCCAGGTGAGCCTGTATCTAATTAAACATTTTACTACATCCAATTCTTACAGTGCATCTCTTCCATGTTCCCCTTAAACAAGCCACTGTGAATCATCTGAACATCTAAAAATGCTCTCTGATCCAATATCAGGTTTTCAGTGCTTTTGTTTAGAAACCAAGTGTTCTGCCATCTCCCATCTGAGCTCTTATCTTCAATTCAAAACGCTTTTTTTAAAAAAACCATTATGAATGTAGAGCTTTTAGCATCCATGCCAACCAGAGTTCTAACAGCATGCTTCTGGAAGCTTTAATCAGATTTCTCACTCAAGCTGCATAATATATTCAGCACTGTTAAGTGTTTTTGGTAGTTTTTCTCCTTACAAAAACATTGCTTATTGCCACAGGGTTTTCTACTAGTGAGTACAGAGAGTGGGCTCTTGCATTTTTCTACTCTTCTTGTAGTACTTTCTCCAAGAGTTAATAGCTTGGGAATCTTTTGAACTTCATAAAGTACAAACCACATACCTGCAGCCATTAGAGAATATCATCCAAACAATGTCCGAAGGGAAAGACTCAAGCACTACCCATTAGACCAGAGGCTAATAAGAATGATCTCTACATTTGTAGAACTGTTAACAATTCACAAGGTAGCTTTCAGGATGGATAAACTGTTAAAGTTTTCTAAACTGAACTCTACCATCCAACTCAACAAATACTCCTCCTAATAAAGAAAACTCAAATACATGCATGAATTCTTCTATTGCTGTTTCCCCTCCACTCCCATAGTTTAAATAGGCCAGCTTACCAGGTCTCCACTTTCTGGAACTGTAGAAAAAAACAGAAAAGAAACAAGTGAGTGAAGTACCTACTAGATTTAAAGTTAATGCAGATAAACTAATATTCAGTTTACCTTCAGGAGGACTAAAGAAGTTGAAAAAAGAGTCATTGGAAACAGTTTTTGTCACTGTTCTAACTGTGCCACGTCCCTTATGTTTCTGCTTCTTCTTAATCGTTTTCAAAGTAACGTTCTTTCCTTTTTTCCAGTCTATTTGGCAACTGAAGAGGAAAGAAAAAAACCACAGCTGCAGCTTAATACCATTCTACTTGTTACACGTACCTACTGAGACTATCACAGCTACAAGGGACACAGTGAATATAAAGTGTTACAGTAATGTTTATTCAGTGCTATCTTTTCATTAGTTTATATGTGGAGAACAAGAGTAACAAGTTCATTTTATGACTGAAGTGTTTTCATCCAAAAGTTTCTCCTTTCCCACTCAATCTCTGAAATACTAATTTTCATTAGCTACCAAATTCACACCATTTTTAGAGCTACCTATCCATTATAAAGTAATGTCATATTTGATCATGTTAGTAATATGTCAAGGTTTATCACACCCACCACTGTAATCAAAAATTCCTTCAGATAATGCAAGCAGGTATGTAGGTTTTGGTTGTTTTTTTAGTTGCTTGGGGGGTTTTGCCACCTTTTTTTTGTTTAGTTGATATTTGTTGTTGTTTAACTCTATCCAGCTTACAGAGCAAAAATCACGCCCACAGGCTTGTCTCACACTCAAAGAATTCTGGGGACATGTAAGTGAAAAAGTCACCATCAATAAGAATCGGTTTGGGATAAGAAGAGGGTGCCTTAGTCAAAACACAAAACAAGGATTAGGAATAGAATGTTTTCACAGAAGCAGAGTGTCCTCTTACAGCAACCTCTGCCAGGATTTATGCTCTTCAAAAACAGTCCAAAATGAGGAAGACAAACAGTTTGATCAAAGCTACTCAAGCACTTACGACTAAATCTTGCAGGACATTTGAAGAAATATGTTACCTTAAGTGACTGGGAAATGAAGTGGTAAATAAAAAAAACAGTATCAGTAACCTCAGTGATAGGCTCTAAATTAGTTATTATCACTCAGAAGAGCAATCAGAACATTTAAAGAGACATGAACACAAAAGCAACTGAACAGGCCATGAGGCATAGAGCCCTGATGTACCTGTAAGGCTTATTATGTACAACTTGGGTTTCTCTCATCCAGGTCACAAGGGACAAGCACAGACTAAGATTTAGTGTGAGGAATAACAGCTAATTTAGAACAAAAGACATCACTGAGAAAGGAGTGTGACAGCTCTTTAAAATCATGAGGAACCTGGAGTTAATAGGAGATGACTATTCTCCATTTCTCAAATAGATCAACTGAAAGACACTGAGAGGCAAACATTCCACACTTATAAAACAAACTGGACAACTGCAATATAGAAAGTAAAACTGAAATAGACTTCCCAAAATGGTGCATGTCAGAAATACAAGAAGATTAAAAGTAGTGATCAAACAAATTTTGAAAAAAAAGCTATCAAGGTCTACAAAAAAGATAACACCATCAACCTTCCAATTCAGCTTTAGTGACTGCACAACAGTATTGCTAGGTAAATGCTGATTAGATGATTTTTATATGCATGTATAATATGTATTATATATACTTACAAATCATGTAATGTAACATATATAGTTTTACATATTGTATTGAAGTTACCAAAAAAACCTTAAAACCAAGTCAAACCCAGCTGTTTACAAGTAAGGAGGTAGCAATATCTTTTCCAGCACCTTCACAAGATGCTGAAAGTCTACAGTTGGATAATGCTAAGGAAGAAACTGTTATGTTGCCTTAAAGTTATCCATCAACACTTACCCTGTACAACCCATAATTTCTGGTCCATCAAAGGAGAAGGGATCAGAATCATCTGGCTCTGACCTCATTCTATACATCTTCGTCAATACTTCATTTGTGAAGTAGTCATTTGGTTCAAAATGAAATTCTAATGTGAAACTCTTAAAAAGAATTGCAGAGCAACAACTTTAGTAACATGTACCTTTAAACTTCTAAATACCTAAAATCCAAACCCAAAAATACACATGCAACAGAATATATCCACCTCCTCCAATACTGAAATGGTGCACATACGTAACTTCCTCTAGAATTTGCTGCCTAAGTTGAAAACATTTAAAGACTGTACATTTACAACATTGATCTTGTGCTTGTTAGTTAATACACTGCTTGCAGTAACAATGCAAGATCTCCCAGCGTACAGCCTTCCTGGTACTAAAGTACAGAGAGAATGTTTACATTTTAAATCTGAAAACTTAGCAAGCTATCTGATTTGTGTAACGGAAATTATATGCGATTATAACAGTTACACAAAAAGTACCTGAAGGTATCGAAATTTAAAAGTGAAACTTAGTCATCAGATATTAAGGCCAAGTTATTAACTCATCAGAACTTGAAGGTTAAATTAAGTACAGATTCCTTATACTGTTTCAGAAGACAAGAAGCAGCTGCATATTTCTCATGATTGCCATAAGACAATTGGCTATTGGAGGCCATGATAATACACAAATATCTTAAGATAAACAAGATTACTTGTGTTAATAGGTTAAACTAACCATAGGTTGTCCAACTTCTGAAAATTTCACTTTTATATCTTTCAAGTGTTTCAGGATAGGTTCATCGTGTTCCTGTAAAGAAAACAGTTTATTCAATTTTTATAACATTAAATCATACAGAGATTTAAGACCCTGCAGAGATAAAAAGCCATATTTAGAATGAGTTTTATATAGGCCAAGAACCTTGTTACAGCGCCAAAACATTTTCATGAACACGACCAGCAGATGGCAGCAATGGCCGTACAGTTTCCACTGCAGTACGCAAGCTAAATCCATGCAAACTATGGTTTTTAGCTGTATCTAATACACATCTCATACACACACTCCTTTGAACACAGAAAGTGTATTAGTAAGGTAAAATAACTTCAACAAATGATGCGGTAAGAAGGTGTTTCAGAGTGCTCTGTGCTCTCAGTTGAATAAAGTAGCAGAGATGACATCTAAGTACTCATTCCTTTTTCACTCTCCAGACACATCAAGTAATGTACTGTTTCTACTTCTTAAAGACACTTGTATTAAGTACTAACCCAACTTTAAACAAGCCTGGACCACCACCTACCTGAACCATATCACTGAGCAAGTCCACGTTCTTGAATACTGTCAGCCAAAACTCAGGAATTCCTTTAGGGTCTTCTTTTTCTTCATCTTTTTTTTCCTCTTCAAGCTTGGCTTTCTCTTTCATTTCCTCCTTGATAGAATAAAAATGTTAGTTTTTCTTAATTTTAAATGAGTGCCCACAAAGTTCATTAACAGTTTTATGTTGATATCAGTGAAGATTAAGTTTGATGTGCATGCTTTAAGCAATCATTAATTATTATCATTACTATTACCATAATGCACTCAAATTTTTCTGAAACTTCACTGTATTGACTCTTGTTTCATGTTAAAGCTTGGTATATTGATGAGAACAAATTAAGATACTCACTGAAATTTCTTCTTCGACATCTGCTTTCCATTCACATTCTTCCTCTGTAGGTTCATAAATTGCATTGATGATTTCACTTCGCTGTAAGATTAAACAGACTATTTTCACATTTTCTAGCCACTGCAAGCAGCAACGCCATCACCAATAAATTCCTAATCATGAAGTTACACAATTAGTAATATATTAACTATTTATCAAAACTTTTTCCACTGGCCCTAGAAGACAACAGTTATAAGGTTTTCAACACACTAAAATAAGCACCAAAATTCCAGAAAGGTTGCCATATGACATCTGCTCAATTAACAAGATGAGGCCTGGTATATTGAAGTGACTTTGGTAACCATGAAATAGATTGAACCTTTCTCCCCCTTAATCTTAGTTGATATTCACATGGATGGTAAAATTGTATCAGCTGAATTGAATGGGCACACTGAGACCAAAATAATCCAGAACTTGCGTAAGCTTTCAGTTTATATTCCTTTGTACTTAAACTTTAGCTAAAATACAGATCTGATTAGCATTAAAATACCTTGTCAAATAAGGGCTGATAGAGAGCAGCATACTTTCTTTCCAGCTCATGAACTTCCTCATAGAACTTTGCTTCTATCTGTGCACACTGAACTTGAAGGTTCTTGAGAGCATTCACACGTCTTTTAACAACTTTAGGCAAGCTGAAAAATTCAGTGACAGAATTGTTACTAACACTGCATTCTAAGCAGATATTGACTCCACCTTAACCAGTTCCCTTGCAAGTTAACCAACTTGCATCACAACAGATTTAATACTCCATTTTAAACTTTAGAAAGCTGTACACATCAAAACTATGACCCATACACCATGCAGATTGAAACTCTTATGACAAGCTCTTAAACCAAGGCTTAACCTCAGCTAGACCCAGAGTATTCCAAACACTTGGGATCGATCATGAGACTAACTTGTGCAAAAAACTTCATGCTGAAAAGAAGTTTTACACTATCAATGAGCAGCATAGTAAATTCATTTGATTGAGTATAATTAAGAGAGGTCTTACACTAATTGGCTAGGCTTTATGACAGAAACTTCAAGACAACTGAATTATTCTTAACTAAGGAAGTTAATTTTCAAAATTCACATTTTTGTTTCTGAGGAAAGCAGCTGGTACTACTGTCTAAGATATTAACTGTCACTGCCAAAGTGAGCCAGAACTGTTTTGCTAAACAATCTACTGTACTACACATGTGTAAAAGGAAAACAATTAATGCAATCCTCACTATAAATACTTGTCAGCTACAAGTCTTTAATACTAGTTTCACTTTAATAAACTAGGCTAACACAGACTTACTGTGAGGCCAGAAACTCACCTACATCAAGGCTGCTGGTGAGATTCAAGGGGTAGGCTGACAGACTGGGCCAAACCCCAGCATAAGGCTACAGAAGATTTCTGGGTTAACTTCCCATTATTTTATTTGAGCAGTTGTGCCACATTATATAGAACACAGTAGTAAACAACTGCTTTTAATTGTTAGGACAAGCTTCAGATTAGAGGCAGTAACCAAGAATGTATTAGCTTAGTTCATATTAATTACTAAAGCTATCTCACCTCTATTAGGTTGGACAAGAACATGTTTCAACATCCTTGTTCACTTTAAAATACAGAACCCTTCTCCCCAACAGCTTTATGCTCAACATGAATATACTATTTCTGAATATAAGATAATATGCTTACCACCATTAAATCAAGATTTCCTTTAACCTTCCAATTTGGGCAAAAGTACATCTGTTACACAAACTACCAAAACCACTTAAATTTAGTCATGTATGCTCATGAAGGGCTGATTAACATTCTTGTTACTCTGACATTTTCCCAGGAGTTAGTCAAGTTAATTATTTGCTGTGATTTTATCTTCAAGTACAATATCAGAACTAATAGCAACTTAAGTAGCAAGTTCAGTTAGTTCAAGAAAAAAGTGTTAAGAAAATTAATATGATTGCACAGATAAGTCATACAGCAATCACCCACTTAATGCCACATGCATATTATCTAGACTAAGAGTACTGGTCCTACCACTTGCATATAAAGCACTATGAAATTTCTAAGAGGTAGTGCCATACAGGGCATGTTCAACCTCTGTATGTCAGTGTAAATATTTTATCCCCTTTATTAGGGAATCCAGAATCTTCTGCACAAGTCAAAGCTGCATTTCATAACAGTCCATGCCAATTCATTCAAATTTCACAATTTGTACATCCACTACATTTATAAAGTCTGTTACTTTCAAAAAATGGAAGGTAGTTTAAAAGAGATAGCTCTTAATGTAAATCCAAAATGGAGAAGCAGACCAAGAAATCTGAACTGGACTACACAAGTACAACAATGGCAAGTAAAGCCTGTTGCTCTAAATACAAGCCACTAGTAAATGTTATGGTAGCACAAGAATACAACCTCCTGCAAACAGTTGAGGTAAATTCTACTCTATGAAAGTAAGTTTCATTAAAATTATTGTGGCCAGGCACAGGTGAAGAGTTAAGTTACTGGATACTTGTCAAGCAATTTGCACACTCTAAGCCTAAGCAGACAGATGTTTTCCTGGAACCTGTTAGTTTCCTACCAGCTTATACATTTAGTTCCTTAACAGCTCACGTAGCAGGAATTTGGGATCCTAAAACTCTGTTGACTTCTGCGCTATCTTAATGTCTAGACTCTGTAGATAAATAAGCTCAAAATAATGCTTGGGAAGACACACAAGAGGCATCTGTAAAGCATGGTTAAGTCAGCATGCATATGTTGAGAAAGTGCAGACTCAAGTGACATTTTCCCATTATTCTCATATTGCAAGTTAGTTAAGCATTTGGTACAATGGCAAAGTTGCAATGTTTTTTTGATAACGGATGCAATACTGTACTTGGAACTGATGAAGAAATGGTACAGTATCTTAGAGAGCAGCTGACTAGAAGAATGCCATGTAAATCAATGTTACCACTTTTGTTCACTTAGATCAAGGACCTGAAAGATTAGTAGAGGTTAATTAACATCTGTTGAAAAACAGAAGAAAATTATTTGGTATAGAAACCCTGTAGTGTACAGTATCTATAAGAAAAAGAACCTCAGTACCCTTTGACTTCATCCTCTTTCTTGGGCCAGCATTTATTAGAGAAGGCTGTTAGTTAAATGGGCTTTTCTTCCATGCTGTCATCTGTAATATTAAAGTGGTATGAGTAAGAGTAACAGCAGCAATGTCTGTTACTCAGTAGCTGCTCCAGTTCAAGTCAGTAGCAACGTAGGACCCTATCACAGCAAGACAGTTCTATGCTTTACAAGTCCTGTGAATGTGGTGAAATGTTTATACACCATCAGAAATTGCATGAGAGCCAGAAAATTCTGTTAATGTAGATCAAGTAAATAAAGTCTTAGAAAAATCTCTTGATAAGTTGAAATACATAGAGGCCACATGATAAAACATTCCTAATTTTATTAGCTTGATCATACTCTAACCAAAAAATGACTATATTAGAGACACCAGGCCTCCAATTGTCCATACTTAAGACAACTGATGTTTCGTGATTAAAGCTAAGCTACAAAAGACATTCCAAGTAGCAGGGGAGATGATTGGCCACTGTTAAGTATTTTAACATTCTTTTTTTCATACAAGTCCAAATATAAACTCTCCAATTCTGAGATGCACTACAGACTATATTAGTTTTCCTGCTATCTAGGCAGGACAATGGTTTATGACTAGTAATGCTACAGACAGTGTTCAGAAAGCAAGAGAACTATTTATACTACTCTGCTCACACTGAGCAAATACTGTACCTTTCTATATATCCTGTAGATGTTCCTACCAGACCATCAAGTCTTTCCTGAAGGGCTGCAAGAATCTGAGGATTTTGCATCATCTGCACAGTCAACTGCCGAGCTAAATTAAAAAAAGAAATTACATAAGTGCAAAGTGCGTCTTTTGGACTAATCTTGAAAGAAAAGTTAACGTAAATACTACAAGAGAGCAGTGTGTTTACTATATACGCACTTATAAAAAGAAACATAGGCAAGGTAGTATTTCAAACACCTCTCCATTTTGGAAGCATGGATCAAATCCATCCTATTCTGAATATGGAAACAGCACCCAGATTAAAATGGCCCCCACTCAGCAAGCTAAGCTCTGTCAAAAGGGAATTTTATATAATGTCCCTAAAAGCATCAGTTTTGCCTTGACTGCTTTTATTTTGAACTCATTAAGGAAAGACAAGGTAGAATAACTTGTACTTTTACTTTAAGAAGGGAATAAAAACTGGAATTGGGATTTTCATTCCACTTCAGATAAATGGAAAGAAAACAAGACAGTTTCAGACTTGGATTAAAAACTGCTTTACAAATCTATGTTTACTTAGTTTTTCCCGCAAAAGAATAAGTTACTCATTAGAATAGTCTGACACATTATTGACTACAATACATCAGTACTAAGTCCTTGAAGTCAATCATCTACATCTTTAGAACACACTTTGTCCAAATGGGAAACCTGTTTCAAACTACAAGTTAGAAGTGCACTTAAAAAAACCACTCCAATTCCTAAAATAAGTGTTCTCATTATCCATATTAACATCAACCCTGTTACTTCTGCTCAAAATCTGTGCCTCAACCTGCAGAAATGAATTTCGTAACTTCATACACTTAGTAAGAATTTATGACCAGTTCTCATCACGCTGCTCTGCTTTCTTTCCACTATCCTCAACATATATAGATAGGCAAACAAGTATTTGCTTCCTTGTACGGTACCAGGTTTGTATAGCATTCTTCTGACACCTTAAAATTAGAGCAGAACTTCTGAACCATTCCTGACACAAAGTTTTTGTAAATAACACAGTGTTTTCCATTTCTATACCCTTCACTACAGTAACCACACGTGAATATTCTCTTCCACTGTTATGCCCTAGCACTGAAATTATAGGCTGGAAAGTTACGTTTCAAGTGACATCCAAAAAAGCAGTCTTGTTTCACCATCATGGTTGCAATGAGTTTATATTTTAGCAGGAGAAGCTGTAATTACTTCTTAAAGGTACCACCTCATGTTAGTCAACACTACTCTTGTCAAGCGATCTAGTTTTCTCTGCTCTTACTATTCATTACTCTTTCCTATACACGTGAAAACTTAAGTTGTGCCACCTGAGTATGTTGCCAGTTATTCTTTAATACCAAATCAGTCTACACATCATACACATGGTATGACATATCCCCTCAAACCAAAATACAACCACATTCTTTTTTGCAAGTTCTAGGGTCCATGAATGCTATTTCTTCACAGGTTTTTTTCTAAAAGCATGAATGCTTACTTAGTGTCCACAGACGGACCTTTGACATATTCAAAAACTGAATCATCTAGATTATAAAAAAAACCAAACCACAGTTAAACTTAAGGAAAAATTGTGCATAAAAAAATTAGAAAACTAGACAAGCAAGAATTAGATGCAAAAGAAATGCTTAACACTGTGCCAACTTTCCCTACTACTGAAACATGTTTCTGATTTATAAAATCCAATTTCCCTCCAAGATTCCTATACTATAATTTCTCCTCAGATCCTCATCTCCAATAGCTGGTATTAATCAATAAAAATGCACATTATTCATCTCTAGGTTCCTTTGGGATACCTGAATACTTACCATTTCATTATTGTAAGATGTTCTTCAGCTGACCAGTGTGTTCCCCAGAATTTTGCAATCCAGTTTTGAAAAAGCTTTTTTCAATAGATATAGCAAAGCCTCTAACATCATCTTGAGCAAAATTACTCTACTTTTCCTTAGTGTTGTTATTCTGTTCAAGCAATCACATAATGTGGCACTATCAGCAGTCCAAATAATTTTATCACTGAGATGATTATTTCTCTTTTGTCTACTTGCTCTACTTGCCCTCAATCTTTAAATACAGAGCATGAGTAACACAGTTCAGCACAGACAAAATAAGTATTCTGATACATGTTCAGGTTTTTTTCCGCTCAACAAAAAAAGAAAGATTTATTGCTTTTAAGAGTTGTAACATTTGTGACCTAAGATTTTTGTTCTGACAACTCAGCAGCAAATTACTAAGCAACTGATGAAAAAATAAGAGATATACACTCATATATGCACCTAAATTTTTTTCTACCCAAAGCTTCACATTTTAAAAGCTTTTAACTGCTGTTACTTTTGAAAGAATCTAGTCACATACCCACAATAATCCTTTCTTTTCTAATTATACATCCTTATAGGCGGCCAGTGCTGCTTGAACTGGGACTAACCATGAATAAAATGACTGACAGCAGACAACTAAAAAAAAAAAAATCACACAACTGGAAAAAAGGCCTTGCTTCAGAATACAGGTGTGCATCAGTAGTTATGTTTTACTATTTCCTATTATTTTTATCAGTACAATTAGTAGAATCTGTTTAACACATTAATTAGAAAGCATGTATGCAGCTGCTTAGAAACCCTTGTTTTCAACATTACCTTTGCTGTTAGCATCTTCACCAGTTTCTTCTTCTTCTACTTCTTCAACATCTTCCATATCCTGTTGATCAAGTTCAGACTGTTCTTTGCTATTAGGAATGTTCAATAACAGGATCAAGAAGTTAATTTTATAAAATACTATAATGAGCTTAAAGAGTTCAGGTTAGAGATCATGTGGGTAGAAGCAAACTGTTGCATCAGTTATGACAAACTTTGTAGACGCAAGTTTCATATTGACAATCTCAGATCAGTATAAAGAACTAGCAGCTTTCCAGAATTTTGAAGATTCCTTGTTACAGAAGAATTCCTTCAGCTTCTGTTCATATCAACAAGTCAAAGCCTCCTTCTGCTCTACAGATCCTTTTTAAGATGTGCAGGCCTCGAGAACCAATGGTAAGTTCACCTAAATTATACTACGAATGCCACAAAATATGAGCATTTGAAGTATAGGAAAAAACCTACGTACAGTGAAACAGTAATAATGAGCAGCACTATTGGTTTTTCCCCTCCAGAATTCCAGCTAACATAGTAAGTTGACTGGTGCTGTGTCCCAGTTTTAGATTTACTTACAATTAAGATCCCAAACCCATTTGGCATGAGCAACTCAAGATTTTCTCCCACATGGTGTAAACCTCACATCTGGTCACAGCGTCAGATCTACCGAGACCCTGTCTATCAAGTATCTGGAGAACACATACACCTAAAGTGCAGTGTACACCACAGTCAGAGCCACAGTAACCTACAGATTTTACTTACTTGTCTATGTCTGCCATTCTCCTAGACTTTCAAATCCTAGAGAAAAAAAACAAAAATGTAAGAACATCAGCATCAGACTTCATGTATAAGGTCTACAGGCAAGTGCCATAATTCTAAAAGGGAAAGAAATGCAAACCACGTCAGCTTTAAGAAGTAGGATAAATACATATTATAGTCTGAGGAATGGCCTATCTCCCGCATGCTTTTTGAGCTCTGACTGTAAAGCATATGGAAATACTGGAAAACTTTGTTCTGTTTAGAAGCAATAGATCTACTTACAAATTTAAGTACCACCAAAATGTCATGTTGCATTTTGCATCACAGGAATGTAATAATATGAGAGATTGAAAAGTAATCTTGTCTCAGTATAAAAAAATCAAAACATAACCTGGGAAAAACTGAAGCAAAAAGGGTGCTAGCACCCTTTTGGTAACTGTTTACTTCTTCCCGGCATGTATTTGTAGAGAGAGGATACTTAAGGCTATATCAGTTTCTTTTAATACTAAAGACACCTTTTTGTGGATTTACATCTAATCCCAACTTTAAAAACCAATCTAAGTAGCATTTGATCTGTCCAAAGTATGTAATACAAGAGCAAAATCCCCGTAAGGTCAGAACATTAACAGTCAATACAGAAAGACATGTTAGAATCTAAACTTCAGAATTTAACACCTACATTCTGCGTAGATATAAGCATAAAATATTTTTCTGGTGTCATAACTACTTTCCAGTAATTACATGGGAAGGAAGTATCTGATGTCTTCACTTAGGACAACTTTACAGTGTCAATAAAGTCTTCAGGAGATCACATGTAATCAAAAAGGTTCAGTTCCCTAGTATGCAGAAAAACTAGAGAACCAACTACTTGACAATCTATTTCAGAAAAATACTGTATTTGCTATTAGAACTACTGCAAACCAGAGGACATCTAGCAATTCAGTAAGAAAGAGTCCCAGGAATATTTTTGACTCATTTTAGGTTTCTCAAAATTCAGATCATGTTTGCCTGTCTTGTGACTTCAGGTTTACACATAGATGCAAGCTATCTATATAACAATCCCAAAGAGTCTCCTTTGGATACTCTTCTCAAAAGACAGCATGGAGTGAAGAGCTATACAAACTGAAAATATACAACCATTACAACTCACATTTAGAGATCTCTGGATTTCTTGAGCAACAAAACAATTAGCATTATTTGATTTGCAAAAGATTTTATCCATGCAAAATACAGAACATTTTCTTCACTCATTTCCTCTTAATTTGTTCTTCATGCAGGACCTTTTCGAGAAGACTGGTAGTATCACTTGCAAAAGAACAAGAGATGCACAGTTCACCTGCCTTTCATGCATTTTTATGCAAATGTGACAGACAGTGATCACACTCACAAACTACTAACTGCTCCTTGAAGAGACCTCTTTCCATTCTCAATATTTCCCCTCTCCATTCTCCTCATCAAATACAGATTCACTTTCCATAAAACTAGAGGCAGTTCTTTCAGGAAAGGTGTGACCAGTGACAACACAAACCCTGTGGTCTCACCAAGCCAGTGGGCTAGACGAAACAGCAGCTGAAACAACTTAGATACAGGTTTGCTGAAAGTGACCAACTTCTACAGTTCATTTAAACATTTTTTTCTAAATGAGGACATAAGATTGGCTATGACCAAATCATGCCTAAACATTAAGTATTCATCCCATCTCCAACACTGGCCATTAGCAGATGCCTAAAGAGCAATGACATGGCAAGAATTCCCCCAGAAACTCTTCTAGCTTTTAATCATTCAGGAAAAACACATTGGCTCAGGAAGAACACGTATTTGACAATGTCATAATAAATTCTTATTTCATAAACTAGTGCTGATCTTCCCTGAAACCATGCAGGTAAGCTGTTACCACTCAAGTATCAACGCACTAAAATCCTGTTTGAGTTGCAACATTCAGCTCAGAGACCATAACTCGGATTTTTTTTTTTTTTTTACACTAGGCAATAGGGTGACAGAGGAAGTTTCACCACAGTCTGTTTTCTTGAATTCCTCAGCAGCCCTTATTTTCACCATTTCAAACAACTACCTGTCATCAGCAGCCTTCATCCTCTCACTCTTCACCCCTCTTTCCAAGATCACTTATGACCACACTGAAGATATTCACCTCATTACCACACTCTGTGGAATTCCAGCACCCATCTGCTCCTCCTCATTGCACCTCACCCTCTGTTTCCTGGCTTTTAAACCATCCATGCAAGCACTGTATGTTTTTCAGCTATGGCCCAGTTTACTCAAAGACTTTGAATAACATTCTTCAAAGACTTTTTGGAAACTAAAATAGACTGTATCAAGCAGCTGTCAACTTCAGAGCCTCCCTCCAGTGTGTTCCTATCTGCCTTATCCCATTTTTCCTATTCTCCTCACATCAGTCTTTTTCATGTCTCATCCTTTAATCTTCCCTCCATTTTTTTTACACAACTCAGTATCAGAACACTTGCAGTTGGAAGAGTTCTGCAAACTGAGGAGATACTACTGTTTGTCATGACACTGTCATCTGCCAGCTCCAGGCAACAGTTCTTGTATGAGGCACTATGCCAACAGAACTACATTGGCAGACATTTAAACTAATCTGTGCAACCCCCAAGCATGGATATATGGTTGCATCATATTTGGTTTATTGTAATTTACTTAAACAACCATAAGCTTCTCTGCAAACACAGTTCTACTGGCAAAAGAAATAAAACTGTAGAGGCAAAAAAGCACTGAGAAAATGCATTCCTTAAGAGCAAACAGACTCCACTATTTTTGCTACAATGCTTAATACAACGTCCCAGTCTAGTATCCAGAACTTCAGATACAGCATGTACCACCACCTGTAATACTAAGATACTTCACTGCAGTATTTTTTTTTGCAGTAGCTTCCCAAAACTAAATCTTTGGCTATAGTACTCATACCACTCAGCTTTCCACAAGAAAGACATAGCTGTCCCTCCCAGTTTACTTCATATGTGCATTTAGGAATGGGAACAGCAGTTGCACCTGGACACGTGACCAGCAAGCAGCATTCACTTGTATCACTCCTTGAAGTAGCCCCTGGGAGATAGATACCAGTTCACCGGTTATCAGTGCAGGAGTATAACAAACCTGCCTACATCTACTGTGTTACTTCAAGCCTCATTGTCTAGGTGGTGGCTTCGGGCTGAGATACTACTGAGATACATTATCTAGGCCTCCTGTTTGCAAGAAAAGGCTTATGAGTGCAATAAAGCATAGCCTCCTCCCCGTTCAAAAGCCAGCAGGCAAATAGCCTCCTTATTTCTAAAATATTTTATTTCCCTGTTATTTAAACAGCTACAGCAAATAGCACTGCATTATGCTCAAATACAGAGGTGCCCAGAGGCTTCACTTAGAATGTTTTGCCGCTCACGAAGAAATAGTATCTTATCTTTGAAGGCTTTAAAGAGAATGCACAGGAAGTTCATGCTACAAAAAAAGGAAGCAAAAGCACATAAAAGCAAGCTACAGTGCAAGTTTTCTAAAGGCTAAAGTTTAAAACCTCTTTCATATAGGTAGCTTAAGCTCGATCACAAGGTGCCTGCCATCACAAGAAACACATTCTTTTTCAAAATGGGAAGGTTAGGAGGCTGTTAATCCAGCAGAAGTTTAGCCAGTTAAATGTATTCTGCAGAATTACTAAAAATGAGCAAAACTCCCTTAAAAACTTAAATCTTACCAAAAGAGTATGAAAATTTGCATATGTTTAAAGGACACGTCACCTCTTTAATCTGTCGTGTTTAAGAAATGTAGTTTGATACATGCAGAAACTAAAAATGATATTGCCATGTGTTCATTCTCAAGTTACCCATTAGTAACCTTTCAGTTTTCAGAGGTTGTTTCTTCACTAAGTAATTTTGCTCAAGTGAACACAGAAACACAAACTGTAAATATTCAGCCCTTTGCAGTCTTTCCCTTTTTCCCAGTCTGCCTTTATCCACACAGAAACCAGTTTGCACAGCAGCACCAGCCACATTACAGCTAGGACACAAACACTCTGGTAAGAAGCCTTTCCTGTTTGGAGGTCAGCTTTAAGTGTCCCAAGTAAGCATGCCAGTATTAGATTACCCTGACTTCCGCTCAGCCTCAGGAAGACAGGTCATGGTGAGGTGAATTAGGAGTCAGCTGAGGAGGGAAGACATTCCTGAGACACAGTTACTCCAGGAAAACAACAGCTTTTTTTGCACAAGCCCTACGGCTGGCAGGCTGCCAACAGTTTTCGGCTGTTCAGCATCTCTGTGGATACCTACCACACACAGTACCCCTTCCTTTTCAGGAAACACATTTGCCCTTCTCTAGAGGAATTGCTCACACAATTGGCTTGCAATAGCAAGAAGGAGAAATTTCTCAAGTAGTTCAAGGGACACAAATGGTCTTTTTGAGGATATTGGACCCAAACTACAGCCATGCCTTGTTTACGCGTATCTTTAAAAGAAATCTACCCTTCTGCCCAAACTAATTTCCTCAGTGGTCAATAATTCAGAGCACTGCAAATAATTCGGCCTGTCCATAAACCAGCATATCAGCCTCTTCCTGTCTCTGGCAAGCCTTGGGCAACTGAAAAGAACACATTAACAGAAAATATCTAAAACAAACAAGCCCTATGTGGGATTAAGAAGCTTGTAACATAATTAAGTGGACTAAGTCAGATGTCAGTGAAGAAAAGAGAGGCCCAACTGGAGGACAGTGAGTTGCGTAAAAAATATCAGGATTAAGCCCTGTAAGCTATTTGCAATGCATGCAGAAACCAAAGGTGCCAGAAAAATGACATCATACCAGCCAAGTTCAACTCTCACTACAGACTGGAAAACTCAAGAGCAGTATATTCACTAAAAGTTACTTCAAATTGATGATCTTGCCTAGCATTCCAGAAGGGCAACTTGTAACATTTTTCTTTACACAATCAGCATCAAAAAATAAAACAAGAATTAAAACAGTAATGTAGAGATCTATCAAAAGGCGCTCTTTGACTGTAGGTGTGGAGAATAATTGTTAGGGTTAGTTTGCTCAAAACAGTGCCAAGAGGTTTGTAACTTTAAAGAGCTCAGATGCTCTGCATAGTGCAGTTTCATTCACATCAATGTCAGAACTGTTTTTAAAAAGTGCACAGTACATGGCATAGAGTGATGTACTTTACATTTTTTAGTACTAAGACCTAATAATTTCTTAACTGTTAGTAGAAGCTATGGTACCAACCACCAGGTAGGAAAATTGTTACGAGAAAGGATCACACACCTCAGTAGTAACTAGGAAAGCATTTGGCTCCTCTTTGAAAAGAAGCAATTATTGAATAACATATCAGATTAAAAAATGTCATTTCAAAAGGTAATCAAGCAGAAGACCAAGTGTTTCTTTTTTACTTCCATGATCAACTTCATGAAACATCTAATATTAGCATGGAAATTGGTCATGAAACAAGGGGATATTGCACCTATCATTAACATGGTAGATAAGCAACATGTTACAAACATATGTCATTCAGATGGAAAAATATGCCTTCTTAGGAAGGCTGAAGGTCAAAAAAAAAAAATCTATCTCAGTTCAGCGAACAGGATAGTCCTCTGCTAGAACATCAAGATACCACATCTGTCTGATGAAAGACATTATCAGCTACTGAAGTCTCCAGAGACAATTTCCCTTTATTAGTCCCTCAGAGTCCTTCTGTTAAAGTTTTCTGACTGTTAATGTAGGAAAGCAAAAATTGACAAAATTAATTTACATTTGTGAATCTAGAGTAGATAATTGAGATTATCTGGCAAATACAAGCACAGAAAACTAGTATGAGATAATACATGAGGTAGTACTAATATAAGGGCTATCAAGGTCTAAAAGAGACCAAGGAGCTAATGGTCAATGGAAGCAAGGAATTGAGGTTTCTTAATACAGTAACATGAAGGTGTCACTGGACCCTTGCAGTAACTTTAAGTCCTCTAACCCCAACAAATGGTTTTGTTGCCATTTATTGTGCAAGCACCAACTCATCTACTATGTCCAAAAGACATACACAGTCTGCAGCAGAAATGCTAACTGGGCTGGCAATATATGGGGATATTTAGCAGGAGCTTGAGTAAGGTGAGTACAGTCTTCTGGACAAGGAGAGAGGGTAAGAAATTCAGTTGAGTAGTGGTGTTTCACAAAACATACTCATAACTTCTAGCTATATAAAAGGGCTAAATTGACCAAGATGTGAATCATTCACATTACCACAAGGGAGATATGCCCCCTTCATAAAGGGAACATCAAGTTTCTCTACTGAACATTCTTCCAGTCAGCTAAAGCCAATATAACTGTCAAATGCTGCTGGAAAAGCTTAGCTATGCATACCCCCTCCCTTTCATCAGCAATGTCTGAACAGCTGTAAAGTAAAAAAAAAAAAGTGCTAGGTATGCCTTTTTACAGGGCTAGACCTGCAGTTGCCGAGTAACAGCAGCATCAAGAGAGAGGCTGCCAACAGCAAGTACCTTTTACAATAACTCCTCAACTGGGTTATGAAAGTTTGAAGTCACTGTGAAACTGCATGCTACATCCTACCTTGTGATAACGTGGTGAAATTCAGAACCTGGCTGTGGAGAATAATACTAAATCATGATAACACTGAACCAAGTAACACAAACAATTAATTGAAATTGTCTGCTCTCTTCCCTTCGAGTGGCATTTTTTGCTTTCCCTAATAACTCCTGAGGTAAACGCACCAGCTTCAGCCATTTGCCAATTCAACTGTTTCACTAGTGCTTGCAGCCCCATGCACAGTACATGTTATGACATGAAAACACATATTTTCCACGCTTCAAAGTGCTCTATAACTTACCTGTGAACACCAGTTACACGATGGGAAAAACTCAAATTCTTCAAAACAAAACAGGGATCATGTATATAACTAACTCAGTTACTAGTAACTACAGGGCTTGATTTCATTCACGTGGAAACACTTTTTAGAGCTTTCTCCTTAATTTTTAAATCTGGAAAGGAAGATTACTTCAATCAACAAATACCGAACTCCTCTATTTTTGGAGCATTTTTATTGAACTTTGGGTAGTGCCTGTTTACTCTTGCAGTAAAAAAAGTCTCCATAAGAAGGAAATAGACCACAGAATTAAAATTTTAAATCAGGACTGAATTATATCTGCATGTTTGTCTCTGCTACTGATCTGAGTATGTTCTAAAAAATAGGGTAATTAACACACAATGTGGCCTTTGTTCTGGATGCCAAGATTCTGTAGCAGAAAACCTACCAATTTCTACTTAGAACAATCTTTAATTATTAGAAAAGATATACTGAAATTTAAATTTAAATCCAAAAAACCTAAACAAGGAATTTTTTTTTTTAAAAGTATACAGTATAGCTTGTTGCAGTTTCTCCTTTCCATCACCGATAATGAGAAAACAGCAGTCATCCTCAAGGGCTGAATTCGAAAACTCCATACATAAAAGGTATTTAAAACTTCCTGAGAAGACTATTTCTCTACACAGCTCATGTTGGTACAAGTATTCAGTTTGTTAAAAAGTGTTAACATAAAAAAAGTGTTTTAACAAAGTACTTCAAGTAGCAGGGTGCATTTTAACAGTTTAAAAGATCTGCTTGTGCATGCCACAACATCAAACGAAGGAGAGCATCGGTTGACTACTGAGATTGACACGTAATCAAACACAACCATATTGGCAGTTACGCTGCTATCTGCAAGACTCGCACTGCAGCACTCAGGTTTTTATCCAATTTGACTTATACATCTAAACATCCTTATCTGAAAAGAAAGTTAAAAAAACACTGAAAAATGTGTACAGGTTTCAAAAGCGTGTTTTTTGCTGGAACACTTTATGAATGCACTATTGTCAACTCATTCACTCCCCAAGAAGCCACTGCAATTCCTAAAATATAGTTAGCAAGTTGTTAGCTTCAGTTCAGTATTTTTTCCATGGAAACTAAGCCATTATTTAACTGCAAACCTTAAAACCATCCAGTTTTCAACTAACAAGCTAGCATTCACTAAAAAAGAACACAACAATCTAATTCTGACACATTTTGGTGGCTCTTAGGAGTGAGGTGGGAAGTAAGACCCAACGGAAGCAAGCACATGGTTATGGTTTCTGTAAGTTACTTTTAAATGAATAGAGGTGCAGAGTTTAAAAAGCACTTGTAAACATATACTACACCCATAGAGAAGAACTTAAGCCTTATTTACAAAGTGATCTCCATAAACATTTTCTTGTGAATTTCACTCAATCATGCTTTTGGCACCAGTAGAAATCTGATACCTTTGTAACAGTGAGGAGGGTGATAGAAGAATCAGGAGGCCATGTCACGAAGATCTCCCAGTTCCAGGATAGCAAGGATGTTTCTGATGAAGCTACCTTGCACACACAAGGAACAGAATAAAGCACTTATACCAGCTCATACTTAACCATCCAAAGTCAAGATGGTCACATTTCCAAAACTGGAGTATTACGGAATTAAAAACTGTTTAAAAGGGTATCCCAAGTAAGGCAAAATACATAGTACTAAAAACTAAAGTAACATACATTAAAAGAAGCAATTCAAACTAATTTAAAATTCAAAAGGTCAAAAAATTGCTGTGCAAAGGCACAGATATAATTGCATGCAGCCCACTGAAGATTACTACTCAAAACGCAGCAGCAGTTCAGATCTGAAATGAATGCACAATGACCAAAACACACAATGCAAAATATGATCGTTATACACTTCAGTAATGTATCCTTAATAAAAACACTGTATCACTGCTGAACTTTGTAGAAGGGAGAAAATAGATCAGTTCAAGGCCTAGCAACACAAATACCTGAGGAACAGAAGAAGTTTAAATCCAAGATTAATAGTATTTGAGAGGTAAACAATAAGAAGTGACACAAAAGTAAACTTCTTTTTAACTTGGGTAAAAAATTGATTTGGACATAAATCATTGTCTTCTTCCATTCTCCCTCCTGTGACCCCCGCCAACTTAACCTTTCAACACTTAAGCCAAGTTTTTAACTAGAGCAAGAACTAAAAGGAAGCTTTCCCTCATGGGCAAGTCATTCCACAAGAAATGTGAAAGAACTGTGCCTGTCTCCTTTGAAGCACTGCATATTAAACATGTAGATGAAGTAGTGGACAGAACTAATCTTACTGCAGATGGTCAGAAGAGACAACACACATTTATGATTCTAACCTGGGTCTTAGAAGTCTGGAGGTTTATTCCAGATTTCAGGCACCTGCTTAGTCAAATCTCTTAACCAGAATTTCCAACACCTGCAAATGAGAATAATTCTAGTAACTCTCAGGTTTTGGGTGAGGGTTTATTTGTTGTTTGGTTGTGATATAGGTGGTGGTATTTTTTTTTAAAAAAGGAATAAATGTCAGATCAGCAACTGAACATTTCACAGCTACAGGTACATCCAGAAACTGAAGTTCTCGAATCTAAAAAGTTGCTTTCACCTTTTGATCATAAAAAGCTACTATGGATAAACTGGTATGATTTTGTTCTAAAGTCTACAAAGACCAGGTGAAACAGCTGATGTACAACTGCCTAGTCATTTCCACCAGCTAAGCTTTAAACTGAGACATCACCATTGTAAATTATGTCTGTGCAGATGTACATTTAGGCACATATTCAGCCTCCAAATGCATCTGTATTTTCCAGGGCTAAAATCTAAACAGCTTTCCATCTAGGAAAGATCTCCTGTCTAACCTTTGATAGTAGTTAAAATGCAGACTATGTTTTGTTAATACACAAGGTCATATGAAAGATTAATCTTTAGGGAGAACATAAATGACTTAAAATCTTAAACTTTTTATATTTTAAAACTAAATAAATAGCAAAGTCTTTTCTTGAATGCAACTGAAGTTTTTACTCTGCGAAGTACATAGCCTTCCTGAAGACCTAAGATCAAACTTATCACTAAATACATGAGACCATATTCATAATTAAGGTTTTTCCTTTTGCATTAAACTTTGTTGAGTGTAGGAAGTCCTCAAAAACCTTATGCATTGTTTCTAAATAGCTTAATTTTTCAGGCCATCAAACAAATCCCCCAAGCAACTTCTTTGATGCCCTCCAGGCATGTCTGGTTTTCTAGACAAATACACTGTGACAACAGACCTACTCTCCAGATTAACAACGTTAGGTGATGAGGAACTGTACTAACCTCTGAGCTGAGAAAGGATCAGCTAGATTGAATTAACTTTAATTATAATAATTTTTGAACTCAAAGTAATTTACAAAGGAAAACTGACCTATAAGCATTAAACCCAACAACACAACCATTCCTTAGATTAAACACTGCCTGTACAATGCATTCCTGGTCTATTATTTACTAGCTGCTTTCCTAATGAGAAGTTAGATGAAATGCAGTTGTCCAGACTAGAAGCTAACTCAGAAGACTCCTCAGCTCTAGCAAAATACAACATGCATTAATAAGTCTTGTTTCTGTCTGCAAAGTACTGTCTTCTATGTAAATGCCTACCAGTACCACACAAATACCAAAGCACTATCAGTTCATGGAAAACACCCAGAGCCGAAGTTCCACTGACTGTATATAGAAGTGCAGAAAAACAAGCAGGCATTTAAATAACACCAGCATCTCCATTTTCTGCTATCTGCCCAATTCCTGAAGTTTCCCAATGAAACATCAATCAGACATTTAATCTGATATACAGCATGTTTGCACTGTGTCACAAGAACCTGTAGATGAACTGGGTTACAACCCTATTAACAAAAAGGTGTAGATACCAGACATGTTCATTACACCCATTGGTCTACTGGAAGAAACTGGCTTTCACCAAAGAATTTGATGAAAAATTCAAAATAGAAGATGCTTATCTTATTTATCCTGAGATTTTTCAGTACTGAAATTGAAATCCTCAAGCTATTTTATTTTCTGAAGTAAGACAATCTCTGCCACAATGAGTTAAGTTCTCCATGTTACAATTACTTCAACTTTTAGGAGCTAAGTGAATAAACAGACCTATACCAATATGCTGCAGTCCAGTAAACCAAAGTCTCCTTGAAGATCTAGAGTTCTGTATTAAAGAACACAGTCTCAGCCCAGAAGACTCAGATATCACTCAGGGTTGTGAAAACTTAACAAAGCTTCATAACAGAGATACCCACAATGCCTCACTTTCAGTTTCACTTGTGCACACAGGTACATGGTCAGTTATACAAGAAACTAAGAAAAAAAACAGACCACCCATTTCCAGGGTGCTCAGTAAGCAGACCGCCATAACAAGTCCCCTGCCTGCTCCCAGGTATAGTTTTGATGAGGTAGGCATTAGATGAAGCACAAGGATGACAAGAGCATTACTGTGCTCTACACAGCAGCACTACAGTAGGTCCCGTGCTTTTGGCACTTTCTATAACCCCAGGCTGGCTGCATACATGCAGTGGCTGCACAGACTTCTGTGAGCTTCCAACAGTCCCAACACTCACGTCCTAGTCCTGTGAATGCCAGAGAAGGACCAGAGGCTCTGAAACATATCAGATCTAACACCTGTGCACAAGACTCTACAATCCTATGTCATCAAAAACCAGAACAAATGATATGCAAGACCTGTCAGAAAATACAGAAAAAGTGGAGGGGAGATTGTTAATATATACCACTCTCACTGGAGTAAGTGGGCCACACAAACAGAAGCACAGGTATCAATGGCCTCTTCT
Organism: Bucorvus abyssinicus; assembly: GCA_009769605.1. NCBI lineage: Eukaryota > Metazoa > Chordata > Aves > Bucerotiformes > Bucorvidae > Bucorvus > Bucorvus abyssinicus. The sequence continues at coordinate 41,152,833 of CM020025.1, forward strand.
AAGCATTCATATCAATGGTTCAGGTACCTGATGCCTGAGCAGCCTAAACTTTTGTCTGGTACAGGGACCTCCAAGTCACTCAAATTTCAATGCATGTAGATTTCAAATTCTATTTTGCCCTAAATACTAAGATGATTTCTAGACTTACAAGACACTGAAAGCCATTCAGCTTTCTTCAACCCAAATACAGTGCCCTTCTCATTCCTTAAAGACTGTACCATTGTAAAATGGGCACAGCAGGAAGGCTACTACCAAACTACTACCATTTTTATCAGAAACTATCTACTGCTGTACACAGCCCTAGGCCCTAGCTCTTCTCTCAAGTTTTATTTCACAACCAAAATGAAAATAATTAGGCACTATCTCCTGCCTGATTAACAGAGCATCCACCAGATGTTAAAATCCAAGTAGAGGTGGTGAGCAGCAAAAAGTTTTTGTCACACTTTGCTAACCCAGTGCCCACTTCTCTTACCTTCCCAAAGGAGCTAGAACATGAAAGTTCAGTGTATTGCCACCCAGCTTCAAACACAAATGGACATGCACAAAACCACAATGCGCGTGGAGATAATGTGTGGAAGATGCTGATCTATCAACGCTATACAACAGATACTTCAAAAAAAGTTTGTGTGTTCTTCTGCAAGCAAATGGGGAAGGTTTTGTATTGAATGTTGAAAGCCTCACAAGCACTGACAGTGTAAGTCCCCTAAACATCTAACATGGAGTAGATAGAATACTCTTTACATGTACCTAGATGTATATGAATGCTAATCACAAGCCAATACTTTCAGTCATAATTACTAGATCTTTCAGGTAGTTTCTTAGCATTCCTTGGTGACAGACATCACACAACTCCTCTACCGCCTACTGTGGACGATGGACATATCTACAGTCATGCAGAAAGCAAAGGCCTCATTTTGGGGTGATATCAGCTAACAGGTACCCAGAAGTACACACTGAACTCTAGAAAACTGAAAAACGCAGTTTTCTGAAGCAGGAAGCAGGAGTTGCCCGTCCCCTGGCTGAATCTCTGGGTCCCCCTGCCAGCAGCCAGCAGCACAGCACACCCTGGCCGCGGCTCCCCGCACGAGAGCGAGAACAAGGCGCGGGAGCCAGCACAAGGCCACAGCGCGCTGCCGTCCGCTGTCCCCTCCGTCATGTGCGTATCCACCGTCCTTCCCGCCCCAGCTCCCCCGGCCACGCGCCGCAGCCGTGCCTGCCCGGCAACCAGCCCCCCGCCCCTTGTCCCTCACCGCGGCCGGACAGATCTACACACACCCGCGGCTCGTCGTGCGGCTTTTCGGCCTCGCTGCCGTCACCCTCACCCTCACCCTCCCCCTCCCGCGGCGCCGCTGGCCCCGCTCTGTCCCCACGTGTTGCCGGGCAGACCCGCCTCTTCTCAGCGCCGGCCCGAGCCGCGCGGCCCGGCCTAGCCCGGCCCGGTCCCTCCGCAGGGGGCGACGGAGAAAAGCACGGAAGGAAAGCGGGGAAGGGGGGCCGGCGGTCAGCGTTCCCCGCCGAGGCGCCGGGCGAGCCGCGGCGCTACCAGCGCCGCCAACCCGCGGGCCGCGAGGGACAGAGAGCGGCTCAAGGCGGCGCGGGCACCGCCGGCCCCCCGCGCCCCGCCAGCCGAGGGGCCCCGCTAGGCCAGGCCGGCACCCGCGGCCTCCCCGCGCGGGAGCGAGGACCAAGCGCCCCCCGCTCATTGCCCCCCACCCGCACTCCCCCCCCTTCGGCCCCGGGGGCGGCGGCGGCCCGCGGCGCCCCGCCCGGTACCTGCGCGGGTCGGGGCTGGCGGTGACTCAGGAGCGAGGAGGAGGCGCCGCGCGGCTGGCGGTAAAAAGACCCGAGCTCCCGCCGCTCGCGCTCATATAGAATTAACGTCACCACGTAACCCTCCCCCTCCCTCGCGCGCCGCGGGTCTCCTGGCAACGTGCGCGCGCGCCCTCGCGCCGGCCGACCGACCGCCTCGGGCACGCGCCGGCCGTTGGCCGATGCGGTCGGGGCCTGCCCGGCCGGCGCCCTTCCCCCGCTGCCCGCTGCCGCCGCACTGCACCGGGACGGGACGGGACGGGCGGGCAGGCGGGGGGGCGCAGAGGGAAGGCCGGGGCGTGTCGTCCCCCGGGACGTGAGTCCTCTCACGTACCGCGGGCTGATTCCCTCGTCCCTGCCGTGGCCCCGATGGGAAAGGTGTGCCCGTGCCTCACGCCTGGGTGGCACCCTGACAGCAAACCCACCAGAAGATGCCCGGCCCGAGCTGAGCTGTGGCACCCAGAGTTGTTGCCCTGTTTGGTGGGACACAGCATGGCGCAGAAAGCACTTCCTCCCGCGCAGGAGGGTGGTGAGGATGCACCTGCCAGGAAGTCAGGATGTAATGCTACTCCCATCGCTTTAGTACTGCTTTAAAATTGAACTGGCAGAGTTTCTGAAGGCACCTGAGCAAAAACGGAAGTTACTCAAACAGATAAACCCTACTCACACAGGGTACAGGTTCCAGAAAACCACAGTCGGCGCTAGCTTACCTTAAAAGACCAAGCTGAAAACCATGGTGGTTCAAACACTTTCATCAGAGTTTCGATCGTTCCTGCCTTGGCCAGGATGAACATCCAGAGGCAGCAACAGCTTCAACCCTCCCATTTGAACTTGCTGGACTTGCCGGCCAGTGACCTAAGCAGCCTGATTTACTACACACATCTCTCATGCCTGACTCATGCAAGCTCCTCCTGAAGCTGATTCCTTTCTAGGCTTTCTCTCCCATGCACGTGGTCTTGAGTAACAGTATGGAGCACACTTGAGGAAGACATCTGTGATCTACACAAACTTATAAATGTCTTTGATGCTTTCAGCTCCTCTTGGCTGGAGTGAGCCAATGATTTCAAACATAATCAGAGCAAATGAGGTGGACAGACACACGGTGTGGTGGCATAAAGAGCTGTCTGCTGACCAAATGTATCACCAAATATTTAATGTGTATTCTTTACATTCTACTGGATTCTTGCATGTACTTGTTTAAAGCAATCCACAGTCTAAATGTAGCTATTTAAACAACAGAAAACAAAAGAAGAAGAAAAAGTAGTGGAATAGCTAGAAACTGCAAAAGTGTAAGGAGGCAAAACAAAGATCCAGGCAAAAGGTTGCGCAGCACAGCCCAAGTGATAAGAGTTAGGGAGAAACAGGAAGGGTGATATTTTGTGATTCTGAGGTGAAAGCACCCGTAGCTCCCTTGCAATCCTCAGATTTTAAAATTGTAACTTGGGGCTAACTTTTTATTTATCTGAGGTGTCTGGTGTTTGAGAATATGAAGAAAGCAGAGGTATACAGTAGCATTTGATAAAAATGAGCAATCGATTGGTATTTATAACAAAACCAATTATATGCTCTTGCAGGCGTTCCCTTTATTCAATCAGCTGAAGTGGCAATTGTCTGTAAACAAGTGATTCACAAGGTCTTGCTTGTCTTTCTGAGACCTTCCACCTCATGACATGCAGAACCCTGAGATGAGACCTTGTGACCCCTGTGGAGGGGTGATGTACAGAAGAAATGAGATGTGTGGAAGACAGAAGCGTGGAGTAGAAAATAAGCTAGTCAGCAGCAAGGGCCAATGAATGGGGACGGGTCTAAGCTGGAAACGTACGACTAGACTGGAGGAAAATGCCTTTTAATCCAAAATTCACAGATGTCTTTTAGGGGTTTTGCATTAGTCAAGTAAGTCAACTCCTTCTCGTGAGACAAAATAAACCCAAGTCCTTATACGAGGGCTCTTTAGCAGTTTTTGAAGAACGATAGTTAAGGAAACATTTTGCAGTAAGAAGTAGTTTCTATGAACAGCTATGTATGAAGGGACAAGGGAGAGGACATATGGACACCAATCCTGCTTCCACATGGCACCTGTTTGGAAAGACCCAAATTGTCTGTGTATGCAGGCTTTCCAGTTTGGGTCATTTTGCTGTCAAAATGGTTCAACTTACCATGACGTTTGTGCAGTTGTGACAATGAGACTAAAGGAACTTTAAAGTTAGACTTGAGTTGAAATTAAACCTGAACTTCAGTTTTAATGGCCCATATATTTTTCTTTTCTTCCTGTGTGTTCCCCATGCTTCAGTCTGGCTGGGTAGTTGGAGTACTGCCTTGGTATTGCACAGAAAGTCAAACTAACGCCATTTTTTGAATAATGGGAATCAAATCACCTGAGCACACATTAGATACTGGCACAGGTATATTTTCCTCAGAAACTTGTGTTGTTTTTCAAAATATTACATCATGAAGATTTTTTAAAAGCCTTAAAATGCATTTGCAAGAACTGTGCAGGTGTGGTCACTGAATGCGCAGAAACAGTGTTTTCCCCAAGTTGGAAGAGCTGTGGTAAGAGGCACTGGGAGAACTGCCCTGTGGTGTAGGAGCTAGAGCAAGTCTCCTGGGGACAGTGACTTGAGGCCAAATTGCTGCTCCAGATCAGACAAAGAGTTTGAACCGGGTCCCTCACACACTAGTTGTCTTACTCATGGAGCTATTAAATATCAGGGAATCTGACGTCTCCCTTGAGTCCATAGGCCTTATCAGCTGTGCTCGCTTTTGAGTCCTTCCCCCCAACAGCTTGCATCACTGACCAACACGTTGGCTGTAGAGGGAGGCTCACACAGGGGCTGTCTGCAGGCAGAGGTCATGAAGACAGAGCACAGGCCTGGGTTTGTATGTGGCTGAAGGAGGTCAAGCACTGAAGCTGTTGCAGAAGGCTAAGCCAGTATTTCTGTAACAGCCTGTTGCGACAAATGACATGGGTACCCACCTCCAGGCTCAATCTTCCCAAGCACAGCATGCATCCCACATGCCTCAGCTGCGTTCAGGCTACAGCTACAGCTAAGGCAATGGTGCTTTAGCATACGGAAATGTGCTGGTCATGGAGCTTGTATCGCTTACTTTGGATCAAGAACTCTGCTGTGGCAGGCGATTCACTGAATGTTTAAGCTGCTTGCAATCCCTTTTGTGCTAACAGAAAAATGCAAAAGGTCCTTAGTGTGAACCTGAACCTGATCACATGAACTAGATGCCACTTAGAAGTACTAGGTATGCTTGGCACCTACCAAAGGCTCAGTTTTACAGGACCTGGGACCTGCTCAGCACTACAGACCTGTAATGAATAAAAATCGATGACCGCACATTCTCTTCTGATCACAATTGATTTCAGATCAGCTTACCCCTGACTGTTTTCTGAAGTACTGATTGCCCAAGGTTACCCTGTCCTGGAATCTGTTGGCAGCACTCTCGTGTGAGCACTGAGTCATGACAAGGGATGATATGACTGCTCCTTGTCTGCTTCTGTCTAGGGTAGCTGGCTGAGTGACAATCACCATGGAAGTTATCATCAGTCACTGAAAAAAGAGAACACCCTCACTGAACTATTTTACAGAGAAAAAACCCCAAGGTTCCCCAAGTGCCACGAAGAGACGCCTTTTCCTCAGTACAGTTTCAAACTGTGATGAAACCCTGTGCGGAGTGCTAGGTTTACCAGTACACAATGGAAACAGTGAATCCAGAGTATTCCTTTTAAAAAACTGAATTGCTTTCTTGTGGCAAAAAGCAATTATTTCAACTCTTACTGAACGATTATTCCAAATTACATGGCCAGCCAAGGAATGATAACAGCGCAGAGCTGTTGTTAGTTCTTCCATGTATTATTTACTTTTTGAGGAACCCCTTGTTTTCTAAAGGAAAGTACATCATCCCACAAAGCAAGGCATAGTTTATAAACAGTGCCACAGACAGCACAGAAAGTTCTGCTGAACTATCACATGGCACAACGTGCAAATCCCTCTGTAGAGCTGAATGAACACTTCTCACAGATTTCTGCTTTGCACTTGCTTCTGCTTTTGTGAAACGAGAGCAGATTTTCCCTCAGGGAACACATTTGTAGACAGGGGTAGCAGCAAACTAAAGAAATACAGTGTGTGTAACCTTTGAGATACTGGAAAAAAAAGCCAAAAACAAAGAAAAATGACATGGTGTGGAAAAGGTGAAATGCTGTAATGTGACTGTACACATTTTGACATAATAAACTTTCAACATCTTTAATTTCTCAATATTTTTAACTCCCCAGGGACTAAATTGTGACTCGTGTCTTACTTTATAAGGATTGTTCATAGATACAGAAGGTATAAACCAAAAGTAACAGGAAAAAAAAAACAACGTATGGGGTAGATGAAGAAAATAGGGATACAGTGTGAAGTGATAAGCTGGGGAAAAAAGTGAATGATACAGGTGTATTGATGAAGAAATAGACATAAAGTACTTCAGAGGTAGTACACAAGTTAAAATCTCAAGAATGGTGCTCTTGGTGTTTTTTAGGGTCATTGCTGGGGGCTAGAACTCCCGGAAGGAGGTTTTTATTAATATTGCACTTACTGTGAAATAATTCTATTGGAAAAAAAACTATGCTAGCTTAAACATCATTGTAGAATAGACTTTTTAAAGAAGCGGTATGTGGAAACTGATGAATTATTAAATTATTACATTAGAAAAAATCTTTTTATAATGCATATAAATCAGTTAAGTCATAAGAAGAAAAGGCATTAAATAGAAAAAGCTGTATCTCTTGGAGTGCCTGCGGTTGGTCCTAATGTATCTAACACAATAGTAAAACTATGTACAGAGGAGTCCTTGTTTCTAGTATTATTGGTCACTTCACATGGTAAAATAAAATGCCATGAAATTTGATAGTCAAGGGTTTTGCTGTGGTCTCAAAAAGATGTAAGTAAAATATCTCCTAAAGACCGCCTGACTTTCTCATAGATGCCTTGTACATGAAAGGAGGAAACTCACTGCCTTAAACTACTCTGGTTCTTTGACCTTCACAGGTTTAATTGTGTGGAGTTTGCTTTGGTTTGATTTTTGTTCTGTTTTTTTCACTGTAAGAGGCTGTACTAGCTACTACCAGAACTCTCTGTTACTGCTAAAAATGCCCACAGTAGCACCCCTGGCAGGGATGGGATGTATATTCAGCCCCAGAACTGGGCAGGGAATGGTTCTGAGCCATATGAAAAAATAGCATCCCGAAGAGGGAGGGAAAGACAATAACCCATTCTCATGGACTGCAATGCCTCCCTCCTCCTTCTCCCCTCACCAAAATCACAGATGGAGCAAATCCAAACATTCTGTTTAGATCATCTTCAGTTGCTTTGTTTTATTTTTACCATTTCACTGTATCTTTACCAGCATTAATTTCAATTTTTGCAATTAAAAATCATAATATAGTTCAAATCTTGCATTTTGTTATTATAAAATGTCAAAATTAAACCCTAACGATTTTAGAACTTTTTGTCCCATATGCTTCTTGAGTTGAAACATTTGCTAAGACTAACCCTTTTGGACGAGCAATTTAATTTTCAAAGAATTGACAATTACCAGTTTAATCTCTGACCTCGCCCTTTAAAAAAAAATTCTCAGCAGCTCTAGTCAGAATCTGACCTGGCACATGAGAGCTAGTTCCTTCCTCCCTTGCAGCCTGATTTCTCACATGATGGACCTTCAATATTTCTCAGTACATTTTTCTAAAACTTTGGCTTTTTCAGCAACATGGACAACATTTTTGCCTGAAGGCAATTGCCTTGGCATCACAGAGCAGTGCAGAATATGGCTGGAAAGAATTGCAGCTACCCAACTTCAGTCAGAAAAAAATTAAGGTTTTATATAACTTGGCGTCTCAAAATTATAATTCTAAACACAGCACTTCAAGTGAACGGCACTCGAAGGCTGATTGGCTGCATAGCTGAAGCTGTCTGAAGAATGTCAACATAGAGATACGAACAGGCTCTATTAAATAAATTTGTAAGAAAAGGTGCATATTTGAAACTTTTCCGTAACAATAATTTCCTGTCTTAACTCCTGTACTGCTTCCTCTGTAGCTTTGGCTTGAGGCTAGAGCTGAGAGGAGGAAAAAAGGAAAAGGAAGGATATTCAACTGAAGTCTTTGAGTTTGGGTCAACAGCTGCAGTGTCTCGCATTATCCCTGCGTGTTCCCAGATACAATTTCTCAGGACAATCTGTCAGGGACTGACACCCATTCTGTCACAGGAGCCATCTGGAAGAGTTTGTACTGATGGGATTCTAAGATGCTCACATCCTGTTTACTGCAATAACTAAAGAAAACTTTTGACCCAAAGATTGTGCTGGATATGAATATTGCTGCGAGGCCCCCATCTACCAATTTGAACAGCTGTCTAGTGAGGTTTGCTGCTTGCTAGGGGCTTAGATCTGAGACATTGTGGAGACACAGATGGGGCTTGTCAACTTCTCAGACTGTTAATGCCTGCTACTCTTCCAGGCGGACACCAATGCTGCTACCAGGGGAGACCTGGAGTGTGTTGAGTATGACTACATGAGAAGGGCATGAGGGCCTGAATTGTTTTCTCCTTGATCCTGCTAGTGAGGGGGAAGGGCTTAACAAGGAGTGAATGCATCCTGTGGATCAACAACTGGTTGGGCATCTGATGTCAATGACAGGGATTTGGTGTTACGACCATGGGTCCTTTGTGAGAATCAAAGACTGTTGGGGAAGAGGTGGGATCCCACCTGACTAGGCAGGCCAAAAACAGCTTTGCCAACAGGCTGACCAACCTGGTAAAGAGAGTCTGAAACTGGGAATGATAAGGGAGGGAAATGACAACTGTCTTGGGTTTGTATCTGGTGGGGTTTTGGTCATGGGGAAGGGAGCTACTGACATGGCTCCTGTAAGAAGCTTTGAGAAGCTCCCCCAGCTCTGAGTGATATCCGCCTCTGGCCAAGGCAAAGCCAATCAGCACCTCTATGATATCGTATTTAAGAGGGGAAAAACCTGTTGGGCAGGTTCTTTTGTTTTGGGGGTTCTTTTGTTTTGGAGAGTAGTGGGAAGTGAGAGAGAACCATGCAGACACCAAAGTCAGTGAGGAAGGACGCAGGGAACTGCGCCAGAGCAGCAATTTCTCTTTGCCCATCGTGACATGGCAGGCTGAGCCCTTGCAGCCGTTGGAGATCAACAGTGGAGCAGAATCCCACCTGCAGTCTGTGAAGGAACCCCATGCCACGGCAGGTACTGATCTGAAAGAAGGCTGTGACTCCGGCAGAAGCCTGTGCTGGAGCAGTCTGTCACTGGGAGGATTGAGGCCCATGGAAGAGACACATTCTAGTTAGAGAAGTTTTGTGGACTGTCTCCCGATGGAGGGACACCACGTTGCATCAGGGACACCATGTTGCAGGAGGGGAGGACTGTGAGTTTTCCCTCTGCGGAGGAAGGAGCAGCAGAAACAACGTGGCACAAACTGACTGCAACCCCCATTGGGAGCAGAGCTGAGCCCAGGAAGAAGGGAGGGGTGGGGGGAAAGTTTTTTTAAGATCCGGTGGTATTTCTCACTGTCCTATTCTGATGCAGTTGGTGGTGGTTTTGTTTTTTAAATTACATTGATTTTGTTTCCCCAAGTCGAGCCGGTTTTTTGCCTTTGACCATAATTGGTGGATGAGCCCTCCCTGTCCTTGTTTCGACCCGCAAATTTTTTGTTGTATTTTCTCTTCCCCATCACACTGGAAGGTTGTAGGAGTGAGCAAGTGGCCGTGTGGTGTTTACTGCTGACTGGGTGGGCTTAAACCATGACAACAATCCACAGTCAAGTGAGGAAGTGGTGGACTGGTTAGGCAAGAATGTAGAGTGGACAAGAGAGACCTTGAAACCAGCAGTACAGAACTGCAGGGGACCTCAAGAATATACACTCAAATCAAGAGGACGCTAACACTTTTCCTGGGAAATCAGCACAACCAAATGCCTCTCTGAAATGCTCTTATGCTAACGCTTGCAGCACACTCTCTGTGTTGTTGCTACAATCTCATTGAGGTTACAGAGACATAGTGGGATAGCTAATGTGGCTGGAGTGCTGCCATGGAGGGATCCAGGTGTGTTGGGTGTCCTTCAGGGAGAGGGAGGAGAGGGAATTGCCCTTTATATGAGAGCAGCAGGAATGTATGGGGCTGTCCCTAGAGATGGATGATAAGCCAGTGGGGAGTTTACTGGTGAGGATTTGAAGGCAGACCAACAAGGGCAGCATTGTGGGTGTTTGCTGTAGACCACCTGATTCGGAAGAAGTAGATGAGATACCTTCTTCAAATAACTGGAAGAATTTTCTTGTTCACAGATCCTCACAAGGGACTTCAACCACCCTGATATCTGCTGGAGGCATAGCACAGCAAGGCACAAGCAGTCCAGAAAGTTTCTGAAGTGCATTGATGGTTACTTCCTGGCGTAGATGACCAGGGAGCCATTCTACTGGACCTCATAGTTACAAACAAGGAAGAACTGGTCAGGGGCATGAAGCAACCTTTGGCAGCAACCTTGGCTGCAGTGACTGTAAAATGGTGGAGTTCAGGATACTGAGAGGATAGAGCAAGGCAAAATCAGGTTCACAACCCCGAACTGCAGGGCAGCAGACTTTGGCCTGCTCAGGGACCTACTTAGAGGAAACCCATAGGAGAAGGATCTGCAGAGAACCGAGGTTCAAGCAAGTTTGCTCATTTTTCAAGGACCATCTCCTCCAAGCTCAAAAGCAGTCTATCCAGATTTGCAGGAAGTCAAATAAAGGTGGCAGAAGGTCTACACGGATGGACACATAGCTCCTGACAAAACTAACATACAAAGGAAGCATAACAAGAGGTAGGAGTATGGACAGATGGCCTGTGAAGAATATAGAGACACTGAGCATGCAGGAATAGCATTAGAAGAGTCAAAGCCTACCAAGATTTGAATCTGTAAAGGGCTGTGAAGGGCCACCAGAAGGGCTTCTACAAGTATCTCAGCAGGAAGAGCCCAGTGCTAAATGGGACCAAGAGATTGTAACAAATGACACAGAAATGGCCAAGATGTTCAATACCTTCTTCACCTCAAATTTCACAGATAAGATTTGCCTTCAGGAGTTCCAGGTCCCCGAAAACAGGGAAAGTTTGAAGCAAGGAATACTTATCCTTGGTGGAAGAGGATCAGGTTAGGGAACATTTAAACCAACTGACACATAGAATTCCATGCAACCTGATGGGATGCAGCCATGAGTGCTGAGGGAACAGCTAATGTCAGTGCAAGGCTGCTCTCAATTGTCTTTGAAGGGTCTTGGCAATCAGGGAAGGTTACTGAGAACCGGAAGAAAACAACTGTCAGTCTTATCTTCAGGAAGGGAAAGAAGGAGGATGCAGGGAAATATAGGCTGGTCAGCCTCACCTTGATCTCCAGGAAGACAATGGAGAAAATCCTCTTGGGAACCATTTCCAAACACATATACAAGACAAAAAAGTAATTGGAAGTAGATAGCATGGATTTACAAAAGGGAGATTATGCCTCACCCTCCCAGTAGCCTTCTACGATTAAATAACTGGCTTGCAGGATGAAGGGACAACAGTGGATGTTTATTTTTACTTACGCTGAAAGCATGCTTTCAATACTGTCTCCTATAACATCCTCATAGACAAACTGATGACTAAATAAATGGGCAGTGAGATGAATTGAAAATGGGCTGTATGACTGGGCCGGAAGGGTTGTGATCGGCAGCACAAACTCCAGTTGGAGACCAGTCATTGGTGGTGTATCCCCGGGGGTCAGTACTGGGGCCAATACTGTTTAACATCTTCATTAATGACCTGGATGGTAGGTCAGCATGCACACACAGCAAGTTTGCAAAACTTTGTACAAAACTGGAAGGACTGACTGATATACCAAACGGTTGCACTGCTTTCAGAGGCTGGATAAATGGGCTGACCGGAACCTCATGAAATTCAGCAAAAGGAGATTTAAAGTCCTGCCTCTAAGGCAGAACAGCTCCAGGCACCAGGATAAGCTGAGGAATGATAGGCTGGAAAGGAGCTGTGCAGAAAAGGACCTGGGGGTCACAGTGAGCACCAAGTGGAACATGAGCCAGCAATGTGCCCTTGTTGCAAAGAAGGCCAACAGCCTCCTTGGTTGCATCAGGTTAAGAGAGGTGATCCTTCCCCTCTGCTCCACCCTAATGTGATGTATCTGGAGTGCTGGGTCCAGTCCTGAGCTGCCCAGTAAGAGACATATATATAAATATCAGGTCTGGAAAAGAGCCATGAAGCTAATTAAGGGACTGGGTCATCTCTTGTTTGAGGAGAGGCTGAGAGAGCTGGGGCTGTTCAGTCTCGAGAAGAGAAGGCTGAGGGCAATTTTTTCAATGTTTGTGAACACCTGCTCAGGGCTAGTAAAGGACACAGAGCCAGACTCTCCTCAGTGGTGCCCAGTGAAAAGACACGGGGCAATAGGCACAAATTGAAATATGGGAAATTCCATGTAAACATATGAAAAAAACATCTTCACTCTGAGAGTTATCAAACACTGGAACAGGTTGCCAGTTTGAATCCTTGGAGATATTCAAACCCCAGTTGGATACAGCCCTCAGCAACCTGCTCTAGCTGTTATTGCTTTGAGCAGGGGTTTGAACTAGGTGATCGCCACAGATGCCTTCCAGCCTCAACTATTCTGTGATTCTGTGTTATTTACGTAAAAGTCTTGTTGACATTTGATGATCAAGGATGTGAGATTGACAAGCTGTGAAAAAAACCTCAGCTAAATTTTTTTTATAATGAAAATGCAGTGTAATACTATTGATTTAAAACCACCAGATCAGTAGCATAGCACGTCTAACATACACAACACTTATGTGTCTGTCTGATTAATTCCAAAATGCTCATGTAGAAGGCAAATCAAAATTGTTCTCCTTGATTTGCATGACAGATTTGCATGGGGAAAGAAAGCCTTTATACCTGGGGAATTGAAAGTTGGCTATATTCTCTACTGTTTATTAGGTCTCTTTCTGTAAAGCCATGCTGGGTCCTGGTTATAAATATAGCATTTAGTGTTCTGCAGAAGAGCAGACTGCTTCTACATCATTTAGGCTCTTTGGTTTTTTGTTTTGTTGCTTTATTTTGATGCTTTTACTTTTCATCTTTCTCTGTCTCATGCTGCAATAAGCAGACCTGCCATTCTTAAGAACTCTGTGGTATTGCTACGTTAGCTGAAAAAGGATGAAGGGCAGAAATGAGGCAAAAAAGTAAAAGAAGGTTGCAAAGGATGGGAGTTGCAAATGAGAGGAAGTTTGGTGAGAGCTGTGGGATTTGCTATGTGAAGTAAGCAACGCCTTTAAAATTAAAGTGTGGAATTAATTCCACCTAACTTCAGATATTCTCGGCTTCTATATCTCAACTTTCATGGTTTGCCTTAATAGTGGAGGAAGATAAGTTCTTGTACAGCGTAATTCACCTGGCAGTTTTAATTGCCTGCTTGAAGGTGGGATGACTTGTGCCCTAGAAATGCCTCTTTCTGTCTACTGACAATACGAAGCCTAGAGGATGAACCGAAATGTAGGTGTGTGTATTTACTGAATTAACCTAAATTCTCTAGCGCTATTTTGATATTCTAAAGTGAAGAAAAGGAAGCTGAACAGCAGATATATTCTGGACAGCTCATATCTGCGAAAGCTGGTGGTGCCCCAGAGTACCTGGAACTTGAATCTCCCAGTATATTTGTTTTGTATGTGCTGGTTCTTTTCCTTTCTCTTTTCCACAGTGGTGTCTGTATCTGAAATGCAGAGAGTATGCATAGGGTCTTGTTGTTTGGCTGTGGTTTGGGGCTGCAAGGGTGACATGTCCTCCTGAGGTTGCCTCGCTGCCCTCAGTGGCTGCCTGGGCCCCTTCTTCCTTCAGATGTTCTGGAATTACTTGCTGGGACTTGATGGTGGCTGCAAAATTCTGGGCATGGGCAGATGTGCGAATCGTATCAGAAGTGTTGCTGCTTTCCATTAGCACAGCTCTGCTGATTTGGGGAAGATGAGGTCCTTGTCCTCAGGATACCTTTTCTCATTAATTTGCAGTGCCAGGAAGCCACAATTCTCAGTATTATTGCAAATGCCAGAAGGACAAGAAAGATGGTCTAGATTCCTGAAAGGTCTAGATGACAGCCTAGAGCTGCTATAGTGAGTATGTGTCCCTTGGGTGAACAAATCTGCAGTGAGCTAGAAATACCTGGTTATAAAGCAGCATTTAAGCTTGGAGGATTCCTCCAAACAATGCACCGTACAGGTGAAGAGGTAATCTGATCCAACAGTGAAGTTATGCAGAGTGAAAAGGCTGAAAGCAGACTTCTTAATCCAAATGTGCCTGTGTTACATAAACAACTTCTTGAAAAAACATCACTTTGGAACACCTCTTTTTCAGCTCCAGAGGAATAATTAATAGTGGATAAAACAACAAGTAACTCAGAAGAGGTGATGAAAAGAGGCTTTCCGCAAAATCCCTGAAGGGATTCTGAAAGAAACTTACCCCTCGTGTCAAAGGCCCAAATACTGATTCTCTGATGACTTCTTAAGAGAATTCATCAGCAGTCATGGATTCACTGCTAATGCACAATGAAAAATCATTTCAACATAAATAATTTATATGCACCAGCCATCACTGGCAATACAGATGTAGTTAAAAATTATTCCTACCTTCAGTTTAGGAAGGGACAGGCATAATGAAATTTGTCCTGTAAAAGTGAGATGTCCTATGTAAATTCCAGTTTATATAAATAAATTTTATGGCAAGTCTTCAGTAAATTCCGGAATTCATAAAGTTCTAGAGAAGTTTTGTCTATTTATGAAGTAAATTGTACCTTGGAGCTCTTGTGATTTCTCTACCTAACCAGTGTTACATTTAGGCTAAAGTATTTTTTTAAATTATCTGTAGCTATCCAAGTAGTGACATTTCATATATCAATATATTAGGTTGTATAAAGTACTAATATAAACTTTTACTCATATAAACTACTACATTTTATCTTGTGATATAATAGAAGAGCTTTGTTTTACTTTGTTCCCTATTAGTTTTTCAGACATGAACATCTGCATTAGAATATCATGGTATTTAGAATATGTCACACGTTACAGAACAGTTTATAACATTAAAGTGGAATTACTCGTATTAGAGTGATAGTGATACAATAATTAAGTCATTTGTAAATGGGAGATAAGTTCATAGGTGAGCACTGTTCTAAATATTTATGAAGGTTTTTTCAAATGTTAAAATATGAGTTGATGAAATTCTGCGTTGCAAATATATGCTCTTGACATTCAAAGAACTGGCAGAATCCTGCTTCATTGAATTTAGTCTGCTATTGCTCACTCCAAAAATATCTAAATTTACAGCTATTCCTCGCAAATTCCATGAGGCAGACGGTGGTAGCTGGCCACCGGGATGCTTTTCAGTCTCATAGGATCTCATTAAATGCTGAGTATACCAGCTACACTTCTGTTCCTTCTGCCCATATTCCTGCTCCTAAATAACCAGTCTGACCTCAGCCCTGTTGGCTCCTTGTCCAGAGGCAAGACGGCCAATACTGACATGCTGCCCCTCTGGACTTGGCCTCTGGCCATGGTCTTGCCTTGCTCTTTGGTCTGGCACATCTGCATGCAACATTTGTTTAATGGGTTTATTGCCCTGGAACAGTATAATTGAAATTCTTTTCTTCTTTACTATGAGTACGTGTATTTTATCTGCTTGTCTGCATTAGTCATGTTTGCTGAGAGTATATGGCCATTATTAAGTGGGTCAGTTGGAGCAGGAATGCACTACATCTTAGCAAGAGGTGGCATACTGTCGACCACATGCTTACGGTCCTTCCCAGTTCACTCCCACATTGGCTGCTCTGATGTGTTTGCCTTCATAGGTAAGAGACAGCGCTTACTACTCTGCTCCAATGTCCCTGTCTACCAAGAGACATTATGTACTATTCTGTGCTATTTGTTATCTTGACAAATTGGTTTCTTCCTATTGGAAATGGAAATTTCTGCTTGCAGCCCTGCAAACTGTAGCTTGACACTGCTTCTCCTTCATTCCCTCCTCCTTCCTACAGGGGCCTGGTGTGCTTCAGAAGTTCAGGTAGACAGGTGGCTACTAATGGCCACTGTGTAATTTTAGGGGAAAATTTTAGGTTTGCAGGCTGTGTATCCGTTTCTTAACTTCATGATTATGGCTCTGTGGCATGCTTCTAGAATACTTCTCAGGGCTCTAGACCTTGCATTTAATCTGTGCTTTGCATTCAGAATAATCCTTGTCAAGCACAGGTGGCATTTTGCAGGTGCCATGAATGAAATGTACAGGGACGGGAAAAAAAAGAAACAAGGCAAACTCTAATTTAAGGTGTCTCTAGTAAAGTCCCAAAGATATTTTGGGTAGGAAGTATGTAATGTTGGAAGGATTTTCCAAACAGAAAAGATGAGGCAGCTGGGAAAATGAAATTGCCTACTTGCTCTTGCTCCTCCTTTGCCCAGTCGTGCCTTATCCCACACTTAACCAACAACAGACCTCTCTCAGTGCAGTTTTTTTTCTGTTCCCTGCACAGTCTGAGAGGTGGGAGCTTCCTTAAGCAACACAGTCATTTCATTAACACAGCATCTAGCCCAGAGCCTTCGGCAGAGTAAGATCATAAAGAGCATCAGCCTGAGCTTAGAGCAAGGATTTCCTGGATTACAGCTCAGGCTGGCTTTATGTCAAAGGTGAAGATAGCAGATGAACCTAGAGTGTAAGATTTTAATCTGTTCCTAGTGGATCTTACTAGAGGCCATGCAAGCATTGTGAAGGGCCTAAGCAAGTAGGATTGCTCAGCCTGAAGGAGGTAGAAAGCCATACACAGGGAATGTGTAGTCATACCTCTTTGATGACCTGCATATTTCATGGATAAAGTAATGTACAGAATAAAGATGGTGTCAGGTCCCTTAGTTAATGAACTTCATAGAACTTTAAAGGAGAAGCACAAGTTGCAGGAAAACTGGGGAAACTCAGGCAATATTTTAATCGCCAGGCACCTACTTGCAGTCACAGTATCATCAAACATAATTCCATTTATTAAAGGACGGTCAGGCAGAAAAACTCAATTTTTTGCTCAGCACATGGTGTAAGATGATCAAAACCAGTAAGAAATTTCTGACTCTGCTGACTTCATCAATGAGCTCATTAGCACCTTTTCAATTATTAATTGCTCTGGCTGCTGCAGTTATTACTGATCCATATTAATCCTCCAAGGAACATGAGATGACAACACTGAGTCACGATGACCTTGTCTTTCCATATGCTACAGATGGTCAGGAATTTTCCAATGAAACAGCTGTTCACTGGAAAGTGTGAATTCTCAGAAATCTTTGCTTTTATTGAAAATATACATATTTCATTGATTTTCATTGATCCAGTCTTTCTAGATCTGACATGGCCTTCCTATAGCTAATATCCATGAGGAGGGTTTTCCCTGGGAATATTAGATAAATGTGTCCTCTTTCCTCCTGGTAATTCATACAAAGTGAAAGATAGGATACTGAGGAACACCTACCATAGACTGCATTCTAGACTGACCCAGTTTCAAGACCAGTTTTGCCTACACTGGCCTCACACAATCGGGCCTTCTCTTTTGAAAGATCCCATCTTCATGATAATTTAAAAATTCATGGGATAAGAAAGACATTTCTTATTTTTCTGCTGTGGGAGCTAAAAAAGAGTTAGCAGATAAAGACAATAACCCCAAACCTTAAAAAAACAATAGGCAGGTGGTATCAGCTTTTCTAATATTTTCCTCTTGAGTGTTTCAGACATTTTGTAAGCTGGATAAGAAGGAAACTTCAGAGATTAACCTTCAGACACTATCAGTTCAACCAAATATTGAATTAAGTCTATCATATTCTGAAAACAACAGATTTTTCTTTTCAAGTTACTTTAAAATGTATCTTTGCCATCTCATTCAACATCTTCTTGCCAAAGTCCCACCAAGCTCTAGTAAAACTAGGGAAAAGTGTGGAGTTCTCCTGTGCACATTAAAATGCTTCATAGTATTTTAGCACAGTTGAAGAATTTTTGCCTTTCCTTTTTCCATACTCCTGCCTAAAGTCAGTGCTCTTTCTGCCTATTCAACAGGGCAGTGGTTCTGTGCAACAAAAAAATACGAGTATGAGATTAATGGCTGTATTGAAATGTACACATTTATCCAGTTGGGAAAGTCTGCTGGAAGGTAATGCATCCTCTAAGCCAACAGACCCAGGAAGATATTAACTCAGGCTTTGTTATCATCAAAGCCTTTACTCATGAGATTGTTCTTTCTGGTGTGAGAAGCAAAGATCAGGAACGGCAGCTAAATGGCCAGTGTGTGAGTTACAAGGCCAAAGTGAAATGAGGCAAAAAAGTGCTAGGAAAGGAAAGGGAATGGGATAGTAGATTCATGAAAAAATAGAAGAAAAGTGAGAATAGAAAATGAGTGAAAATAAAAAGAGAAAACTGAAATCTAGTTTTTTAGACTGAAAAATATCAGACATAATTTTTTATTTATTATTATTACTAGTATTATTATTATTATTGTTTCTTTTTCCTTAGCAATAAGAGTACTAAAAAGAATGTGAGGAGTTAGGACAAAAATCAAGTAAAAAATTGGAAAAGTCTCTAAAGGCGGGACAGAAATCTGTCTAACAGTTATCCATCCTGGTTGCTGGGTAAAATGTCTCCCATTTTCTATGCAAACATTAGGGGAAAATTAGTATTTGTGCAGTGACTTGGAGGCAGGTGTTATCTGAATGAAGTAGAACTACAGCTGATCAAATAAATGTGAAACTTTTTCAGAAAAGAATTACCTGCTTTTTATATCTCCCCCCAAAATAATAGCTTCCGCAGACTCCAAATCAGGAGGAGGAAGGGGACACTCCCTTTCCTCGTGCTAACTGAACTTCTCCATGCACTTACAACCCTTCTAAAAGAGCCCTGCAGTTTTTGGATTTAATGGGCCAGTCAACCTGAATTAGAACTAGTCGAAACATTGTCATAAACTGAAGTACACACTCTGTCTCTAGTAGCTTAAAATCAGGCTGCTTGGAGATTACAAGTGGCTGCTGATCAGAGGTCCTGAAAAACCCGTCAGTAACCTGCTGATGAGCAAAGGTAAACCAGGCCCAGAGTTGCTAGGATGGAAACACGTTGTATATGGAGTTCCTTGAGCTGCTTGGCTTTGCTGCAGCAGGTACCCTCAGAGAGGAGAGCCGCTCAGGGTGTTTGTTTTTCCTGATGCAGGAGGGATCCTCAAGGTGGAATTGTTTTCGTTGCATTCCCAACTCAGTAGCAGAGGTGCTCACATGGCAAAATTCTCCTTCTGCTCCCCAGAGTAACATGGCTCTTTGGGAAAAGCCTGAAAAATCTCTCAACCCAAAGCCACACCGATGTTTGAGGATCAGTCTGGAGTGGATCCTCAAACAGGGACATCAGGGAGACAGTGAAAGGATTGAGCTCAAGTTAAAAACGTAACTTGCCTGTCATCTTTTTGGAGCAGGAGAAGATGAGTCGCCCTCATTTTGAATTTACATACTGTTCAGAATGCGGTTTTAATGTAATTTGATTTAAGCAGGGTTTAGCAAGTCAAGCTCCTAAATACCTTAAATAACTCAGGTTTTAATTAAATAGATGATGGCAGGAACAAGGGTGGTGGGAAGGAGACGTGACACCTACTTCAGATCAGAGGAGTGTCCTTTCGTGGGAAGGATAAGGGAGTTAGAACCCCTCTAAGAATACTGTTGAACTCATGGCAGCTTAGGAGAGCTAAAAAAAATAAGGATTTGCAATAGAACTATGTAAGAAAAAAGTCTGAAGCAGCTGAAATAAAATGTGTGCTTAGTCCATGAACTCAGAATATCATCACACTGAGGTCTTTCCTTTTAACTCTCACAGGTCACTGCTTTTGGTATTCACTTGTGTTTCTTCAATTTTCTTTTATTCCCAATCAATGGAATAGAATAAACCTCTATTGCCCGATTGGCCACAACTATGTTTTCTGACCATTAAGTACAGGGAGATTTCCTGGACTTCCAGGTTTTGTTTGTATTCCTTTTTCTACAGCTGCATATCCACATGGGAAAGCACTTCCAGTGCTGGGATCCACATTGCAAGTGGCCTATACAAATGATCCGTCCTTATAGGAGAGAACTTTAGCAAGGTGCGTTAGTTTAGTAATTCTCTGGAGAAGCAATGCGTAACTGTAAGCAATAAAGATTTTTGCCTTTAATTCCTTTTGCACTCATAGTTTCTAATGTATTAGTCTGAAAGAAAGAAAGAAAAGGAAGAAAGAAAGAAGGAAAGAAGAAAAGAAAGAAAGAAAGAAAAAGAGGGGAGAGAAGGGAAGAAAGGGAGAAAGAGAGAGAGGAAGGAAGGGAGAGAGGAAGGAACAAAAAGTGTGTTTTGCCCTGATTCATGTGAGTTTCAGATCACGCTGAACTTTTCAAAGAGACGGTGTGAAGGTTGAATGGATTTTTAGCAGTCAAGCAACTTGCCTGGGTAAGGTTTTTCCTTCTTAATGCCATTTAGCACCACTGTTTTCAGGTGGGAGATGCTAAGGAGAAAAGAAATGGGCTATGTGAAAATATGCTATGCCATTCCTTAGATACAATATTCATGTGAATTATTTTGAATCTTCATTTGCAGGATCTCAAACGTTAGGAGAAAAATCCAGACAATCTTAGCTGCTTCTCCAAAGGAAATTGTAATTATGATCTCACGCTTTTTGTCTGCCTTCCTACCAGTCTGTCTCTTGCCTGTGCCATTCCTCCCACTCTACATCGTAAGCAGCTGGAGGATTTTAGCTAAGTTGAGGGAGAATTGTTGAACAGAGAAGTAACACAGTTCCTGCCAGCTCTATAAACCAGATGCATGGGCACATAAGCAAGACCAAAGAACCACCTCTCTCTCACCAGGCAGAAGAGATGGCCCAGTTTTGAGATAGCTTTCAGTGAGTGCTCGCAGTTACAGTGAGTCTACAAGAAACCAAGGTCCTTGAACTCAGTGCTCAACAGTACTTGCTTATATATCCTCCTTCAATTGTCTTATCACAGGAAGAACGGTAATGCACTGTGCTGATTCTGTAACTGTACTTTGATGACAATGACAGGTATTGGCATTTTATTCTGAATTTCTGCTCTGTCTGATACTCTTTTCTTTTTCTCCCTTCCTTTTCTCTCTGCTCAATGCAGACAGATGTTCCCACACAGACACATCACAAAGATTTTGGCAGAGTTTAGTTGTGGAGTCCTGAAGTTAACAGCCAGAGCTTTTGCAAAGAGAAAGACTGGGCAGATATTTCAGCAATGGACTGGGACTCAACAGATTGTGATTTAATTCTGCGTACTCTGGGCTTTTGTTCATTCTCGCTTTAATGGGAATAATGATGTTTCCTTTCTTTCCCCTTTTCTTCATGTAGATTGTAATGACTCAGGTTTCTCAGTAGGCCTAGCAAAGGTCTGATCCTGTGTGAGCATTGGGAAAAAATCCTCTCTGGCAAAGAGAAGTAGTAAGGTGAATCACTTCATCTCAGCCGAGGACTCCATAGCAGATGCAAGCCTGATTCTGCAGTCCTTATCCAGACATGGCTCAGATTGAGTGAAAGCACCAGCAGAAAGAGGACAGCCAGGAAAGAGCCCATCTCCTTTCACCATGTGCAGGCATAATATGCCTCTTCTTGTGCTTGTATACTATCACACATTGCATGCAGTTGCTTTAAATTATTAATTATTTTATCTTGTCTTCTTGCTTCATTTCATTCATTCAATGACCAGGGGCAGATGATGCATAAAAATCCCACAATTCCAGCTTCGAGCAGGCAGTCCTTGCAGCCACTGTAGAGATTATTCTGTCCTTGTTCCCTTTTAGATTGTTGTTTCTGTATCTGCTCTTGAAGAGGAGAAAAAATGTTTGCAATAGCTTGATCTGTTTATTTTATACCTTGCCAGATCTTTGGCCAGAAGCATCCCAAGGGAAAAAAAAGAAAAAAAAAAAAAGCTATATTTTAATTAAATGGATTTATATTATCCTAGAATTTCTTTGCCAGTTTATTTTCTCTCCTGATAAAAAAAATTAAAAAGAGATAAATGATTCCTTTAGTAACAACATACTTGTCTCTCATAGTTGAAATTACTCTTGAATGGAAGTTCTTACTAAAAGGGATTTAATTTTAGCAATTTGATGGGAAGCAAAGATACCAGTTTTGCATTTAGCTCTCCTTCTCACCACTTCCATTTACATTTTCAGGAGAATTTAGAGCTCAGAAAATGTGCCACACTGACAGTACTGGAAACTTAGAGTCTCCATTTATCTGCAGGCTGCTGCATTTTGCACCAATACTGTGTGTCAACTTGATAGGAAAGTTAACAGGTTAGAGGGTACCTCATGCTTGCCAACATTATTTTCTTGATCTATCAACACTGACAACAATAGCAAGTTACTGGACTTGAAACTATTCCTACAGGGAGTGGGGAAGAAGATCTTCCAGCAGGGAAGCTGCTGTGTAATTTGACATTTCTGTAGCACATCTTAAGTTAAAGTTCCTCCTGCAAAATCTCTGACCAGCAGTTCCAAAGAGGCATACTGGGGAAGAGGGCAGTAAAGTAGTAATCCATCCTGAAGCTCCAACCTGAGACTGAATTTTGCCGCCTGAGATGTGACAATGAGTTTCCAAAGTGAGAAGGCATTCAAAGCCATTCATTTCTGCCATGTCCTGGCATTATATATAATGTATGCTTCTCAGCAGGACAAATTAATCTGTGCCAAATTCTATGTTGCAGTGGCTAGACTGCTTCCTGCGTGCTTGGTCAGCAGTAGTTCGCTAAAAACCTCTGCTCTGCCCTGGAGCCTGCGGGGCTGACACCTGATGTCAATACAAAGTACATGAAAATGATGGAATTTTGTATTCTCCACAGCAGTTTGGTTTTCAGAAGGACAAAACTATCAGAACCAATGCTGTTGTTTCCTGTTCTGCACATGTACAAGAACTGAGTCTGGAATATCTGTAGGTGAGAGTGAAAAAAAATGAAATGCTCAATCTGCAGCTTGTAGAGGAGCACACTGAGGGGCACAGAAATATCAGCCTGCACATATCTGGCTGCAATGTTTGACACTATTCCAACATCTCTGCAAAGAAAGAGCCAGTTCAATTTTTAGAAGTAGTCCATCTTTTTTTGTTTCTTTTTAACATAGTGTACTGTATATGGAATCTACTGTAATCCCCGCTGCATTAAAGATGCATCTTGCTCTGTTACACATCTGCAGTTTATGATGTGAAACACAATGGCACAGCTGGCAAAATGTTGCCAGTGTAACCCATGTGATGTGTCTCAGATGCTTGTTCTGATAGCAAATTTCTGATATAAATCTATGGCAGTGAGTGCAAGCAAATTCAAGACAGACAAGATGATAAACATCATGGTTCAGCAGCTCATCGAATTATTTTCAGATATTCTGTGAAGGGTTTTTTTAGTGAAATTTTCTCCAATTTCCCAAGCTGTTTCACTGAAGAATGGATTGCAGCGTTTAGGAGGGGGGTATCACTTCTTTGGTGGGATGGCTTTTCAGATGGCTAAAATGAGGTGATATGAATTACCTTCGTGTTTGTCTTGCCTAAATGTTTAATCCAACTTTCAACAGCTGGATGGACTTTGAAGGTTGGCTGGCCAGAACATAAATTGTTAGGAACAATTCTTCAGAAGATGGTCTTAAAGATTCCTCTGCTACTAATAAATTTCCGTGCAAATCAAATGTAAACTGCCAGTAAAAGCAAATAACGGTCACAATGCTGTCTTTAACTTCTACTATCTCCTTTTGATAATTTGGGAGCTGTGCCTTTGGATGCTAGATACAAAATTCAATATGCAAACATGAACATAAAAGTAGGAATAGAAGATTGCAGTTTGGTTTGGTCAATATGATGAAAATGCTCATTTTAGCTTAGTATTTAAATGTCTGTTTTTCAGAAATTACTTCTATCCTGTAGAAGAAAAGTACATTTTGACATTTCAGGAACAGGGGAGAGTATTGCCATTTTGGGCAATAACGTAGTGGGCACAGAAAGCCTTAGAAGCAAGGTCTTTTTAAGAACTAATGTAACCTGGCAAGCAAGCAACTGTGAAGGGCAAAGTGTGATAATCTGGTCTGCTCAGAAATGAGTACAATTTAAGAACTGAAAGTCTTTTTATGAAAATACTTGTTTGTGGACCTGAATCCTCAAAATCTCCTTTTCTCTGCTATTATCATATTCTGTCAGGCAAACTCTTATCTTTTGCATGCTGCTGACTGGCCTGTTCAGTGCTGCAGTGCTCAGCTTCCACATGGGAAGATGCCAAGCCCATTCAGACCAGTGAATCTGCAGATAATTCCAGTGATACCAACAGAATTACCCTGTATTTTCCCCAGGGGAAAGAAAAAAAAAAAAGATAATTTGTTCTTCTGGATAAATAGGTGTTTTATCTTTGACTCATTCCATGCACAGATTAGTCATCCGGGTGTCACAGCACTCTTTCAGGTCCCTCGTATTTCTTTCCAAAAGCTGGACCTAACCTGCAAAATAAGGGTTGTCCATGACCTGCAAAATCAGGCTCCTGATTCATAAATCCTCACTTGTTCATTAGCCCCCGTCCAGACTACCAGTGTCACGCAGCATTGTCTTGGCCCCCTTTTTCTGTGCTATTTTGAAGTGCCCAGTTCTAATGCATCTTCGTTGTACAAAACACCTCACACTCATTATTGATTGTGTCATTATAAGGTTAAAATTTAGACTTTCTATAGCAGGCAAACTAAGCTTTAGTTCATGTTGTGCCAGTTCTTCCTGGAATTTGCTCTTGCCTCTTTGTGCCTGGCAGAGTACAAAAGTGTGCAATACACAGGTCTTCCTACAAACCTCTCGGAGGATGTTGCAGCAGCTTCAGTGGTAAACACAGCCTCTGTCTTCATGTTGACAAAATAAAATAGGCCAACCCTCTCTCAGAAGCTGCATAATCTGCAAAAGCTGCCCACTGGGTAGCAGATGCTTGTGATTATCTGGATACAAAGGAAATAGAACCAAGGCGGGCAGGCCAGCAGTAGAGAGGAGCTGTAGGAACCAGGTATGCAAACATGACATGGAAGATAACAATGCTTGGCTAATGCAGGTGCATGACTGACCAGTCAAAGGACCTGGTGAGAAAGTTTCTAACACCAGCCTCATTTTTACCAACAGGGAAAAAACTCAGAGAGGTACAGTGACAGGGCCAGAGCTACCCAGTAAGGTATTGGTAATGCTGGAGAAAGCACTTGGTCTCTCCATCCCCTTCTTTTGCTTCCTTAATTTCTTTTGCAGCACCCTGTGGGTCAGAGCCCTTGTGTCCTAGCAGGACAGACTGCAGGACAAAAAGGAATTTTGCTCTTTGCAGGGTTCCTGTGCTGCAGGACAAGAAGGAGCAGTGCCCTTTGCAGGGTCCGTGTGTTCTGCTGAGGACAGAGTGAGAGCTTCTCCTGGCTGCATATTGTGCCTCATTTTTACAAGCACATTCTGAGAAAAAAACCTAGTGCTTTGCCTGCTAAAGTGCTTTTCCTTTGAACCTGACCCAGATCTTTCCAAACTGTCTCAGCTACAGAGCTAAGTGGAATGTAGCAAAATCCCGCCAGCTCAGCCTGGCACACGGGGTGCAGCTCTCGCTACCCCACTGAAGAGACAGCTCAGAGGTTACGGAGATGGGCTGTGTGCGGCATGCAGTCCACAGAAGTACTGGCACGCATGGATGTGCCTCTGTCTTGTTCCACTGCTGGCAGTGCATTCCTGTATATTTACAGCGGCAGACTGTGAAAGACATCTTAAAAAAAATGCTGCATTTCTTCATATATAAACTTGCATTTATATATTACTTTGATGTGGGATTGCGCTGTGTACAGTGTCCTCACTAAAATCCAGCGATACACGCTGGGTCAAGGATTTGCTGCAGAATGCTTTGAAGACCAAAGGTCATCTTTGTAATCCAGTGCATTGTCAGAATATGATTTCAGAAACACAAGAAACACAACCAAATAGGTGGGTTGGCAGCTGCCAGTGACCTTACCTAAGGACTGACCTCCCCAGCAGTGTGTAAGGCAAAGATCCAGTACTGAAAGATGTGTTTCAAAGAGACAGCCGGCTGAAATCCTAGCCCGGTTGAAGTACGTGGGAGTTTTGATCAGCAGATTTCCACTTGGTTTGTGTAATAGCAAAGCTGAGGTGGAACTAACATTTCGATTTCAAACATTGGAGCCAAACATTGAGCAAAGTCTAATAATAAAAGCGGGACCTTGAAGTCTGCAGAATAAAGATCTGTCTCTAGTTGTACTCCAGACTGGTTGGACAACCTTGACAAAAACATGACATCGACTTTCCAAGGCTGCACCAGAGAAAAGATGCGTGGAGATGGAGCTTGGGGGAGGCAGCTGCTTGAGGAAGGACACAGAGGCATGGTTCAGTGTGAGACCAGGCAATGGATGGTGGGCAGAGGGCTTTTAGGGAAAGAGAATCAAGCTCTGTTTGCAGAGCTTAGCTAAAAAATGCCAGGTAAAGACAGATAAGTAGGAGGAAAGAAGGCATATTTTCCTCCCCCAACCTAGCAAAATCACTGTCCGCTTCTAGCTGCAAAGCCTTGCTGAATATGCAGAGCTGAGCCCAGGCTGGTAACAAATATGTGGGCATAGGGGTAGGACTATTTATTATTTTGCAACATTCCCAGGAGTAATATCAAAGGAAGGATTCTGTGCTACGCTGCAGATAGAAGGTCATTTTCCTTCTTGAATAAGCAGAGTGACTTTTATTTTTTCTCCATTACAAAGAACTGTTCAGTAGAAATCATTGCCATGTAAATGTCTACAAGGTAAGGCTGGAATTGCTGAAGTGAAACCCTACATTTTTAGAAAACCATAGTAAAAAATCCTATTTCTCATCTGGTCACAAGAGGGTGAAGGGAAA
Source organism: Bucorvus abyssinicus (assembly GCA_009769605.1). Lineage (NCBI taxonomy): Eukaryota > Metazoa > Chordata > Aves > Bucerotiformes > Bucorvidae > Bucorvus > Bucorvus abyssinicus. Next base: position 41,179,630 of record CM020025.1, read on the forward strand.
GGAATAGCACAGGTCTGTTGTAACTGAGCATCTGAGAATCAAGAGATGCTTGTTGAAATATCTTTTCCTAATGGTTATTATGAAAAAGCCAAAGAAAAATATTAAAAGAGGCTGAATAGAAATGTAGCTATTCCATTTCACTAACCGTGATGAATTTTGAAAAGATGTTTTATCTTCTGAGCAAGACTAAATTACAGATAGAATGACAGATGGGTTTTGGACTGAGCACAAGGCTGCAAATCACTTAAATGGCTCTGCTAACATCGGACTGCAGGGATGCCACCAGTTTAGGAATTTAGGAATGTTACCATTCGAACACCATTTATTGTTTGGTTTGCATAAAACCATAGTTTGCTAAAATGCATTTTTCTCCACTGTTGAACTGTGTGTGTTTTCCTTATCAATGCTGAAAAGCGCTTCAGTAAGTAAGACTATCCAAACCTCACTCCAGTGATGTGGCTCCTCTGCTTCTCTTTCTGTGGTCTACCCCAGCTGTGCTTACTGCTTAGTCGGCTCTCCAACCTGATCTCCTGGTTCCCTGTCACACTAGCGTCTTCTTTTCCACCTGGGGAGACAACTCTGTGCTGGGCCATGCAATGAACACATTGGCCCATCTTAACACATTAGACCTAACATGTAACAGATTAAGTTAATGAGGGAGGCCACATCACAAGGAAGGAGCCTTCTTGCCAAGCTGCTTTGACCATGGAGCCCCACTATCTGCAGCTGATCGTAGATCCCACAGGCAGCTGGGTCTGATGTGTGAGGCTGTGGGCTGGGAGAGAAAACCCAAGGACACCACATACTTCTTCTTGCACAGGACTGTGAGTCAAGAGACAGTTAAAGGTGGCCAAGACTGGAGAGCTTGGTCTTCCCCACCCCAGCTTTCATCCTATTTTTGGAAAAGGTGATCTGCTGAAGAGATCATGTTGTCATGCTGTCCTATCACTCCTAGCAGCAGCATGTTTCTGCCCCTTTTATTGCTGGCTTTTCCTTTCTCATAACAAGACCTGGAAATTATCCTGTCTTGCTATTTATTCTAATGCTTCCACTGCTGTAATACCTGGTTTTCACAAAGACCTATCAAGGTAGCATTTCTGGGAGGTTGGAAACATGTTTCCAGTGGAGCAAGGCAAGACAACAGGCATGTGCCTGGCATGCAGCAGAGTGTGGCCCAGAAAGTGCTGAGGTCCTGTTGCCCCTGCTCCAGAGCTGGGAACTTCTCAGCCTCGCCTGGCACAATGCTGCACAGGCTGCAGGCAACTTGCTGGCATAGTCACCTCCCCGGCAGGCTCCCAGATGTGAGACTGCACGTGGTGACACAGCAGTCCAGCCGGGCACTAGTCTGCTACCGCTGTGCCTTGCTCCAGTGCTTGCAGTCGCTATACCCAGTAATGCCCAAACATCTGTCATCCAGCCCAAGTAATGCTGTAGGAAACCAGCCAGACTGTCTTCTGTGGGTTTCCATCCCTCTGAAATATAAGAAAAATCTGAATTTCTTCTCCATACCAAGAGGGCATGGTCATATTTTCCCAGAGAACGTGGAGGGGAAGAAGCTCCCTGCATCCCACCTCTCAAGATTTTGATAGGAAGAGACCTGGTGTTCCTTCCTGCTGCCCACAACTGGGAGACTTCTATGCACAGGCAGAGAGACTCGAAGGAGTGCAGAAGGCTGTTTCTCAAAGGGCAGTGAAATTACAGCCCCTAGTTATATTTGGATAAACAAGTACCTTCTTCATGTTTATCAAAAGCCTGCAGTAATTTACTTTGCCACCCATCAGTCAGTTTTTAGATTCATAGTAGAAACAGTAATATAGGACAGTGATATGCAGCATGTATCTGAGCTAATACTTTAATCATATTAGATGAAGATTGATCAGTGGGTCCCAGATCTCCAACTCTGTCATCATCCACCTTCAGGGATTTTTTCAAACGCCAATGATTCCAGAGGAGTTCGTGGGTACAAATAACGAAGTTGAGTGAGCATAGAAATGCTCTGGTTTTGAAGCATGGTTTAGGAAACACAGCCGGGTGATGAAAGTGCTATTTTAGGAAATGAATTCAGCACGGTTTTCAGGTTCATAGATATTGCAGATGAAAAAGACCTATTAGGTCATTTGTCCATCCCTCCTGCCAAGAAAGGATTATGGGAGCCATTGGTATCTGAATTTGTGTCAGTCTTTCCAGGTGCCCTCTTTGCAGCAGCATAAATACATTGGCTGCAGATTGTTCCTTACTTGCAGCTTCTGAATCTGTTGAATCTGAATGCACACCGCTAACAGTGCTTAGGGGGGAAGCAGCCGAGTGCAGCTTTCCAAAAGACAGGGCAAATCTGTGAGCAATAGTTCTTATTCCTCCTAATCAGGCTCATATATTCACAGAAGAGAATGAGAGAAGAGAATGGCCCCTTGCTTTACAACTTCATGCTTCATTACCTTCCTAGTCCCTGCAAGGAAAATCAGGTTTCCTGATGTTGGGACAGGATACGTTTGGTTTAATTCTTAATTTTGTTAGTCAAGACAAATATATGGAAATTTTAATTCCGTCTCTGCGATTTGATGAGGAAGCAGCTATCTTGCCTTTACATGATTAAATATCATTGACTCCTGGGGACTGGCAGAGCCCATTTGATGGTTCTTAAATTTGGTTCTTAAATTGCTTTTAGGAAGTACAAAGGTACAGCTCAAATTGCAGAAGCGAGCATTTGCTTTGTAATGCAAATACTCAGAAGAGACAGAAGCAAGAACCTACTTGTGAGCTCCTTCGTATCCTTATGCATCCAGAATGACTCATCTGAGAGTGTAAGGGTTAACATGGCACGGAGCTTTTGGGAAGGAGAAGAGAAATGGGCCCCAGCAGCATACGTTTGTTCTCTTTCCTTGCTGAGTCTCATTTTCTTATGCCAATTTTTACTTGCTAGCAGCTAATTTCTCTTCTGGATTCCTCCAGTGCTTCCCTAGTGTAAGAAATCACCAGCTCCTGACAGAGGTCACAGGGAAACTCATTAAAAGCACAGCCTCCTGTCACCTCCACGGAGGAACCAAAACTCACAGAACACTGGTGGGCTGGAAAGTTCTATAAGAATATCTTAACATGATGCTGCTGATAGTTAAACACCATGGGCAGAATACATAAACTAGAAAACTGCAAACCCATCTCTCCTTGCTGGACCTACAGGATGATGGATGTCTATTTGTTCCCAGGGCTCTCAGCACTCCCCACCTCCCATGCCAATTCAGCATTTCTATAGGGCTGCCTTTGCTGCTGTGAGCAGCTGACTGGGAGCGCTGAGGGTGTCTAGCACTGCAGGGTAGCTGTGGCATTGCAGGGGACGCCCTGGACAGAAATCTGACAGTACGCAACTGATACTGACAATTAATACACTTGGACAAAGAAGCAGTTGCAGCAAAACCAGAGAGATTGATGTTATTATCCTACCCAGGAGCAGCTCCAAATGGACTAGGAAAGTACAAGAATCTGACCAATAACTTGGATTTTTTTCAAAGAATAAAATCCCTTTTTTTAAAATGAAATATTCCTTTAAATTGGTGTTTGATTTTTTCAGCCAACTGAACAAACACAATAACAGTATAGCAGTTTCTTCTCCCAGTATGTTCACAGCTGGAATGTGCATAGCTTAATCTCCATTTATAAGAATATTAGTAAATACATTTACATGCAGTGTTGCTATGGAATCTGAATGGTAAATAATTATGATCTCAATATATTGAGATGGTTGGCAAGGTATTAGTAATCTGAGCTATAATGCTTTTCTGTCTTACTGCAATACAGGAAGATTTCTTTACAAAATCATCTGTTTGATGCATTAGTATGTACAACAAAATGTAGAATTTTACCTTCTATATAATCCTGAGTTCCTTTATACGGACTTGGCTTTTAAAAAGAACAATTCATAAAATGATCCTTTTAGTCTGACAAGGCATAATTTGTCTGACTATCTAAGGACTAGAATACTCTTAAGATACAGTTTGGGAAAAAGAATCCACCTACTTAGGTATCCTTTTTATTATATCTGATTTAAAGAAAACATCTCTTCTGGGGTCAGCCCTTAGGTAATGACCTCAGTATGTGAGGGTGCCAATTAAATTTGGTATTGACACAAATTTGTGAGATTTTGTTGGTCCAGGGGGAGATGGGGGGATGGTGATTGGATGACCTAGAGGAGTGAAGTAGGAGGAATCAAATTGCATCCAGCAGCTCAAGGTGGAGGACCAGGTACCAGGGGACTAATAAGAGGTTAAACTCAAAGCTCATCAGCTGTAAACAGCAGAAGAGGAGGAACACTTGGGTATAGCAGCCAAACTCAGGGCTACTATGTGCCGGCAGTGTGATGCCTCCAAATGTCCCAAGGGAGGTATTTCTGGAGGCAGGGAAGTGTGAGACCATGGCTATCTTAAGGTACCATAACAGTTTGATACTATGAATTATTAATGTAACAAATAATACAGATTATCAATACATCAAGACTGAACATAAAATGGAGAAGCAGAGCAAACCTCCCACCTGCTTTTGGGGTAGGGTTCAGCCAGCTTCTGGCACAGCCACCTGCTACTGCAGCAGATTGGATCTGGAGTTGGCTTGTTCCTGGCTGGGATCTGCTCCACCTGTCTTTAAGGACAACCCCTACATCACCCAGATGCCTACATCAAAGCCCACCACCCAGGCTTGCTCTCGAGTTGAAAAGGAGCAGGTATTTTAGGATCTGCGGTATGTCTGATCTGTTTGAGACAGCTGCTCCGGGATAAGACATAGCGTATCCTGGAAGTGCCTATTTCACTCTGCTGCTAGACGTCTACATCTGCTCCGGTGACTCCCACCCTGCCTGCAGTCAGCAAGCTCAGCCATGTAAATGCAGCACAGCTGACTGCAGGAAAGTTTTGCTAGACAAACACATTCCTTTCCATATATTACTATTGACAGTCAATATACACAAGTATTTTAAAAATTTTATTTACTTTTCAGGGAGGTATTATTGACTTAGTTATATTTTTGTTCAGAATCCCTTAATAGGGTTGAGGTGCAAACTTACATTTGGATTTTTAAACTGCAAGTATCAACTGAAATACTTATTTAAGTATTTTTGCTGGAAGTTGCTGGGGAACTGAGTTTCTTTCAAAAAAAAAAAAATAGCAAGGTTTTTAATTACTGGAGCAGTTTGTACACTTGTTTTTAGAAAACTGAGATTTTTCAAAAAAGATACAATAATTAAAGGATTTCTAGCCCTGGTCCAAATTAAGTAAATTGGCTCTGAGTGTTTGTGAGAATCCCAGCTGCAGATTTTGGATCTCTTTTTGACTGACACATTCTTCATTTCTGTATGGCAGCAACTGAGAAAAGCAAGATGGGTTTTACACCAGTTACAGGAAATTCAGTTGCTGTTCCAGTTATGTCTCATAAGCGATTGCGGGTCTGATTTGGAAAATGGGTGTGATGCCTGTGTATGTTCCTGGGGCAACATTATCTGTTCTTGCATTGGGATTCACGTTCCCAAATTCCCCAGAATAAGCATATTTGGGAACATTGAGCCTGTATATTGAGGACCAGGGCCTGAAGATGTACCAGTGCTTCCAAGAGTACGTCACAGGCAGTTTTTCTTGGAGAGCAGGAGAAAAGCGTGTGTAACAGGTTTCTCATTTCTGACTGTGATTGTGCCCCTTCCTTCACCATCCCTGAAATGCCAGCTCTGTCCCTAGCAGACAGCCATTATTTATTATATCTGAGCCTGGTCTTTATTTTGAGGTTCTAACATTAATCTTGTTGGAATCCATTATGTTGCCTGAGGTGTTTTGAGGCAGTTCACTTGTACACTGCAACCTCCGGGCAGTGCAGCCCTGCCCTCCCATTCTTCCTCATCAGAGGAGGCAGTGCTTCAGTCCTGTAGTCATGTAGGCAATCCCTACTCACTGAGGAAGTCCTGCTGAAGTAAACGGCAGCACCAGCACCAATTTGATTTGTATAACCAGACCAATCACTCTGGAAAACTTTGCCATCAAAAGAAAGACAGACCTTTAGATTTCTGCTTTTCATACACAGGAAAGATGGGAGAGATGCAGAAGAATGAAAGTAAACACCATGCATAATTTAACAAGTATTCACTGCAGAAATATTTTTAAGATTACCTGCAGAAGTTCCCGAAAAATTTGAATAATTAATGTCGTGTGGTGTGGAAAACAACAGAGCCTTCATGCAGCTTGCCGTGCTGCCTGCCTGCCTGATGGTACTGCTGACAGTACTGCTCCGATGCAGCTGCACCTGTCACTGGCAGAGATTTTATTCTTGCAGGGTGGTGGTGGTGGTGGTGTTTTCAGAGCCACGCTCAGGCTCTCAAGCTCACCTGCAGCCCCATGTCCACTGGCAGGCAGTACCTCTGTTTTCTCCCTGTTCCGAGAGCCCACCTATGTGTTTAGGAGTTGGATTTAGGCTGGGTTTCCCTGCCATCTGCCTTGGTGTTATTTCCAGCCAGTTGTTACTTGCTGTGGCACAGAGTAAATGTTGCTAAATGCAGCTTTTTGGTGGGTTGGGATTTGGTGTGAAGGACAGATGGAAAAGAGTGGGAGTCCTATCGGGATACCGCGTCTACCCACATACACCAAAATAAAAATACTGAAGGCAGAGTACAAAACACCAGATATTAGCAAGAAGCAGAAGATTAGCAATACTAAATGGTTGGGACTGGTATTCCCTCAAGAGCAGTATCCTCTGTTTAAAAGCAGCCTAGACCAGCTGCTTCCAAGAAAGGACAAGAAATCTGGATGCTGTTATTACTGAGTAGTTTCTGTGGGTAAAACTTATTTCGTACCTGTGTTAAATAAAGTGGGTGTAATGCCCTAAGAAATGAGTGTTTACACCCATCTCAAAACTTGTGTAATTTAATCCTTAGCAAATAATCACTTCCAGCAACGTGAATAGAAGAAATAGAAAGCTTTTCTTAAACAGGTGCAAGGATTCGTGCATTCCAGTCTGTGTATATGGTTTGATGCTCTTCCAGTTTCAAGTCAGCAAAAATAAAGACCAACAGTGAAATAAAGGCAACGAAAATCAAGAAAACTAGGCCAAAACGAAGCCAAAAAAATCTCAGACACCAAAGTATGAAGACGTGGTTAAATGGGGCAAAGCGCAGGAGAGAGGCCATCATAGTTCCAGGCTGGGTTAATGCAAAACCATGGAGCCCTGGGAATGCAGTTTGTTTTCTTCCCTCTCTCTGTACCATGTAGATTTGGCCTTTGAGTAACCTGGGCATACAGCAGAAGAAATGTCAAGAGATCAGATTGAGTTTATTTTTCTGGGAATACCCATCAAGCTACAGGAAAGGAAAGGTCACTGTCTTTTTGACAGGGTTTAAAAATGTCCCCCAGATGCTACGGCCAGTGCAAATGCAAAGCTCATGTAATTCTGGGAATGCTGCAGTGAACCAAGTGGTGCTTCTCCGTTCTCTGAAGAGAGAGGCGAAATAGCAAAATTAGCTACACTTTTAAAATTCTAACTGCGACAAGTGTAGGCTTTTCTATATGCTTTATTGTATTGCAGGCACTTCAGTTGTTAGAAGAATGGCAATCACTGTGGGATTTGTGGGAAGCTTGATCTTACAAGACACCTCTTTCAGGAATGGCTGCAGGTAAGTCCTCCAGAGCACCATTTAGTCAAGTGGTTGTAGCCATTAATTATTTTTCACTACAAGCCAGATATACTCTGAGAATGAGATGCTGAATCCTGAACACTCCAAAAAACGGTGAAGAAAAACTCCCCGGTTACTTGAAAATTGCCTTGAGTTACACAGAAGTAATTAAAATTTCATTTGGGTTTAAAAAAAAAAGTAAATCATTACTCTTCTACAGAGTTACTTTTTAATTAGAGAATCCAGTTTCTGCTTAGCATATTTAAGACTCTACATTGAATGAATTGTTATGGATTAAAAGACAGCATCCCTCCTCTCACCGTTTCAGGACTGTATGGGCACTGGGTGCAGGAGACACCACCACGCCTCTGTGAGATCTTCCAGACAGGCACTTCTGAGCCCTTTGCAAACATGACTCAATACCTGGAGGTGAGATCATCAGGTATTATTAGTGCTGTTGGTCTGTAGGTGACAGAGAGAGACCAAGGGATTAAGGATTGCATCTCATGCCTCCTCCATGTTGTGCATCAAAATGATGTGGTGCCCACGCAGTACTTCTCTGTGTGTTTGCAGAGCTTTTGTCTGCAGATGTTGCCCCCAGCTTCTTCTCCAGTCTGGGCCATGCTCCTTCCAAAGGGAGAGGGGGCAGAGCTGTGCCCTTCCCTGCAGCCAAACGTCTCAGCATTGGGCAGCGGGGGCTGAGCAGTAGCTCCATGGGCATGTGTGTGCATGGGGGAAGATGGAGGGATCCCCAGGACCTTACCGGGGTGAGGATGGGGCAGGGACCAAACCTGGCGTGTGAGGAGGTGTCCCGCAGCTGAGTTGAGCCTCGATGCAGTGAATCACCCCAGCCATGTGATTTGCAGCTCTACTTGTATTCATGAGGAGCATAGCTGGTCCAAAAAATTTCCACCCACGTTTTATACGGCAAAAAGGTGCTGTTTTTCAAAATATGTCTGGTTTCTCCAGGTTTTGTCAATAAGCTCAGCCCTTGAAAGTGAGTCAGGTTCCCCACTGCTCCTCTTGCAAATGGGAGTCCCCAGTTTCCTTATGTCCCAGCTGTATGGTCAGGCTAAGGTCACAGGAAACTAGGCTGTCAGCAAAAATTCAACCAAGTATCCACTCTTGAATCCAAAAGTCAAAGAAAAGCTCTTTCTCCAGAAAACCTCTGGCTGAGAAGAAAACAGTCCTACTGAAATCCCCTGCCAGGGATGTGCGAGTGAGCTTTGGCTGTGAAAGCAGAGCTCCCCTGGGAAAAGACTATTTCTATAATTCCCACCTCATCCAAGCTTTTCTTTCAGCATCTATTCACTGTTAATTATTGTTTCAGACTCTACCCATTTCTCCCGTCTTTTTTCCCCAGGCAATTGCTGCGAGGCACTTGAAGTTAATGGGCCATGTGTTTATTATTAGCTCCGCATCTCTTTAACTAGGAGAACCTGGCTGATGGCAAAATAAGCATCTCTAGCCAGCATGAACAATTTCTACCTCCAATGCCCTTCCAGATATTATTTCATAATTTTTTTTCAATGAAGTCATGGCAAATAGCTGGTATCCTGTTGCACAAGAGGCAACATGTGGACTTTTGCATCTTTATGACAGGCACCTGCAGGTAGTGACTCTCTGGAGGAGCAGAAATGCTTCCATCAAATTGTGGTGCATCAGTTTTACCTCTGCTGTGGCTGCACAGAAATGGCAGAAGATGGAAGAATGCTCCAAAAAAGACACCATTCTCCTGTACAAATTGTAGATTACCCCCTCCACCCCAGCTGGAAGGACTTCATGAAAGCCACATCAGTGCTGAAGCACCCCAGAAAACGTGAAACTGTACTGAAGGTTTAACTAGTGGTGATGAAAGGCTGGGACAAATTGTTCGCATGGACGTGGGGACAGTCCAGAATAAGCCCGTGGGCTTCTGAGTGGGATTTCCCTCTTGGCCCAGGCTTCTAGTGTCTGAAACAGCTCATATGCTAGCATTGCAGCACTACGGAGAGACCTAGAGATGAAGCTCAAAGGCAAGCACCATAACTGAGATGCATGCACACTTCCGTAAGCCACGAGATGTCCCAAAAAAGGGAGAGACCAACCTGAAATCAAAATGTATCTTCAATAACTTCAAGTCACATGGAGGGGTGCCGAGTGCCAGAATGAGTGGTGTTTGGGCAGAAAGAAAAGCCAGGAGCAGCAGAAGTGGGTAAAACTCACTTTGTGTTAAGTGACTACTCAGGAGGGTGTGGGATCTTGGGGTGGAAATCATTGGATGGACTGTAGATGTTTCTAGGGCATGATTCATGTCACACTAAAGGGAGATGTCAACATTCAATCAGAGGAATTATACCATTTCTCAATCACAAGACTGCAAAGGTTCATCCCTTTGGCGTCACAAGGGTGAGCCACAACAGTGGTTCAGTTACCGATGCTTGTAGGGAAAAAGAGATAACTCCCCCGCAAAGAATGTTTTTAGCCACTGCCCATGGGTAGAGACAGATCTGGTGGGCTACACTAATACCAGGAATATAACTGTGGATGATGGGAAAAAATTGTCCCAATGGTTAGCACTGCAAGGCCACAGTGATACATTCCCAGGTCCAGTTATGGTTATATGGGAAAGTTCTCAATGCTAAGTGGGACTTTTTTCAAAGACATCAGGATGTTCTTTCAAACGCATCAGAAAGTTCATTCAAAGGAGCTACAGAAAGATGTTAAAAAGGCCTTTGCATTTAGTTTAATTTAATTTCTTCAATTTCCTTAAGGAATTGAGAAGTCTAAGGAAAGAACCAGTTATATATTTTTACTGGCCTTAGAAGAACAACATTACTGATAAATCGCTAAGGCTTATTGAGCATGCAGAAGAGCCCAAGAAGGTAGAACAAGTCTTTCTGAGCAGTGGCTGGACAAAACCATACATAGGTCTGGCTTTTTATTTTTGTGAGGCCAGCCCTCGCTGAGGCCCTCTTGCATCATGGTTCTTGGTGTTACTGGTACAGTCACGGCCAGTACTGGCAGGCAGGCATGGCTGCAAGAGGCTGGAGAAGCTGAGAGGAAAGGTGATGTATGCAGGGAGGGTGTTGGAGGAGGATGGTAAGGACTGACAGGATGTTCATACCCTGGATAATGGCACCCTGGGGATGGCCTCACCAATGCTGGGGAACCAGGATGCTGGGGCTTCAGAGAAGACTTGGGGTGGACCAGAGGTCTCAGAGCTGGTTTGCTTGTAGTTAGTGGGCATGCTGTTTGTATGCAACTGGAGTTCTTTGCAAGGTCTTTGTGGGCTGCTCGCGGCTGTTGTGGATGTGTGTGAGTGAGGTCAATGTGATGAGTTGAGAGGTGCTCTCTGAAGAGATGCTAGATGCTTCAGGTATGGTTGTGTTCAGCCCTGGTCAGTCAGGACTGGACACTAAGGTGGAACTGGGGTGCCTGCTGGCTTGCAGCCTGAGCTGCAAAGCCTGCCTTACCAAGGGACGAGCATAGGGCAGAAGGGGCATCGTCCACCACAGAAAACCGGGGGGGCACCACCAGAGCTGCAAGCTTAGTGCCTCGCCTCCTCTGGCGGCAAAAGGAGATGGTGTCCAGCTGCAGGATGTTTCTCCTCTCCTCTGAGCAACTAGTCATTCGCAGGCTGCAATTTGGCCGGCGATATTTTTAACTAATATTGATTGTTTCTGAGGGTCATTTCAGAAGTAGTGAGCACATACAGGGCACCTGAAGTGGCAGGTCTGACTCAGCAGGAGCTTGGTTGCTGAGGCACAAAGGCAGTAGAAGCACCTTCGGTACTGCACCTTTCCCTGGTGTCACAAAGGAAAAAGCTCCTTGTCCCCATGTCCACCCTTGCCTGCTCCACCACCCTGAAGATTACACTGATGCCTTGCGAAATGGCCTGTCCGCAGCCTCAGAAGAGGTTGTGCGATGGACTCAGGAGATTGCTTGCCCGTCCGATCATCAGAAACACAAAAAGCTCCCCAAAGTCAATATACATTAATGCTAGTTTTATCTCCTTGAAAACACATGCAGTGTGAAGGGCTCACCAGCTGCATGATTTCCCTTACAATTGTTTAACATGTGATGCTTTTACTGGGGCTGTGCTGGGAGACACATTTTATTGGCCACATTTGCCATGGCCCATAATTTAAATCTTCTACTTTGGAAGAAACGTGGGATATTGGCGCACACGGGCATGACGCCATGTTTTCCATAGAGCTGCACCCACTCACACCAGAATAATGAAGGGCCCATATAGCTTAATGAAGTGGAACAGGACTTATTCCTGCAGTGTTGCAGTCACCGTTCAAAGCAGAGCATGAATTTTGTCCAGCGGAACACTCTTCTTGGGCTCACATTTACTTTACAACCTGCTTGGTGTGCATGGTGCATTTAAATTTCAAGGCTTTTCCTGATGGTTTCCTAGACTAGTTTTCATATTGACCTGGGGTCTGCAGTGCCAGAATTGACACCGCCTCAGCCTTCTCTGAAGGGCTTCCAAGACATTTCATACACCACACAAGGTTCCCTGCCAGTGACTTACCCAGCAGGTAGGGGCAGCAATGTAGCTTTGCTGGGCTGTAATTTAGCAGCCCAATTACATGAAAGACACAGCTCCCAAGGCTGATTTTCTAGCCCTGGCACCTTTCTGACTGCATAGGCAGACCTCTTGATGAAGGCTGTATGCTACACTACCTCTTTGCAGGACAGTGACACAGCAGTCTCCTGTGCAAGCAGCAGGAAAATTAGGAGCCAGGGCTGCTCTCGAAGGCAGGGTTTGGCTCACATTTTGCAGGTCATCCCGAGACTGGGCAGCGTCCACAAGGAGAAATGCTTTCTGGCAAGCTTCCCTTCTGACAGGTGGGTCCACAGAGTTATCTTTGGTTTTGAAGGCCTTTCTTCAAAGCAGGAGGTGGGAAAAACACCACATGTGGCTTGGATGCTCCTGGCTTCCTCCTAATCTTCCCTCAGCCTACCTCCAGGAGTGAAAAGTGGGGGGAGGAAAGGATCACCTCTCTCCTTTCATGTCAGCAATAAAGTGCAAAAGAATAAGGTAACAAACTCTGGGATTTCACCCAGGAGAGACCAGCGCAGGGGATTTGGGGCTTACCATGGGGCAAAGGTGCAGAGATGCAGAGGTCACCCCTTCTGCTGTGAAGCTGGACAAGGATGGGTAGACAGACTCCATCCACTTCTGTTCCTCCAGTTGTGGTATTTTAATAATGTATGATTCAGGAAAGTGCTGCATACAGCAATTACTCATAAAATCCATCCAACTCATGTGTGAATGAATACAAAATATTAAGTTTGCCCTTAGCCCTTAATAAGGAACAAGTTGAGTCCCATTTGGATCGTTGATTTCAAGTGAGAGTTCACTACCAAAATGCTTTTGACATATTTGCCAGCTCTGTAGTTTGTAGAAGTTATTTGCTGTCACTGCATTTTCAATTTGTGTCCTGGCTCTGGGAGCAGAGTTGGCAGGTGTGATCTCAGAGAGGGGGGCATCTCCTGTTAGCTGACAGCTGGGGGCTGGCCTATGGGATGACAAGCTGATGAGATGATTGGCTTGCAGAAGGTGTCAGGAGCCCCTGTGCCACAGCCAGCCTCTCTGAGGAAAGCACAGGGACTGGCAGGAGAAGGGTAGGGATTCATCCACTCCTGTCAGCTCCACCTCATTTCACATTTCAGGAGTCAACAAACGTGCTAGGAGGACCTGTGTGAAAGTTCATGACAGGACTTGAGAATGAGTATAAAGCCTTTCTTAGTCCAGGGGGGGAATATCTCACTGAATTGAATAGCTTTTGACCATGTTTTGGGTCCATACATCTCCATTAGATTGTGAAACCTTACTAAGCTGGAAGCTCTTCTCTGGTGGAAACCAGGTCATCCTGTGAAAGTTATTTTGCAAATATCTGCAGTGCATTTTATACCTTTTTTTTTTTTTTTCCCATTTTAGAGCAGGAGAACTACACACCAGATACTCTTCCATTTTTTTGCTTTCCTTCCCTCCTATTGACAGTGATTCAGATCCACTGAGGGCAGAAAAACCACCTAAGATTTTGAAACATAATGCATAAGTAATTAAACAAAAACTTGCTCAGAGATTAGCCAATTTCCTGTAATTAATACCAATCCGTAAGTTTTATGGTTCTGTCCATATAGATATGTGCCAGTCTCCCAAGTGCATTACAGTGTGTGGGGGGGGGTTGTGTGTGGAGTTTGTCTTTTGTGGCTTCAGAAATATGTCACTGCTGAAGAAATATGAGACCATTGGCAAATTCTGGTGTTACAGTATATACGCTCCTGTACGATCTGGGAATCTGATGTGACTGGGGCATCCTCACTGCAGGGAGGTTGGACTAGATGACCTTTAAAGAACCCTTCCAACCCAACTCATTTGATGATTCTATCTTGGCCTCTGGATCAGTGACCTCTTGGACTTTATTCTCGAATTTTGCTAAGAATTAGGATAATACACTGGAAGTTTTTGCAGGACTACGTTTGTGCCATGAGGCTGCTTCTCGGGGTTACTGCAAAAGTAAGTGCAGTTCTGCTGCAGGCTTTGATTGATGATGATGAAGTACAACGCCGTCTCAGAAACAGGGAAAGCGAAGGAAGACATTTACACATGAGGTGTTGACCCTTCTATCAGTAAGACCAGGGCTTTCCCAGGGAGAGTGAGAAGGTGTGTGTCTTCTTGGGGGCATGTGAAAACAGGGAGAAGGAGAGGATGCATAGTGCTGCGGAGACCAGCACTCTGTGGCAGAGGGGACAGAGCCATGGAATAGAAAAGGACCACCTTCTTGTTGGAGTTACAAATCAGTAAATCAGACCCCAGGCAGGGGGATGCTTTGCTTGCAAGGCCTCTGCACGCTTGAGTTTGTGCAAAGGGAGGAATGACAATTGGGATGACAGGATGCCATGAAGGCTTTGCCAGCTATGTTGGTTATCCTCTGCTCAGAGTCACAATCCCAGGGCACAGATGTGGGGCTGCAAACCCTTGTGTCGAATGCTGGAGCATGGCCCACCTGGAAAGCCTGGACGCCCAAGCTGGCATGCAGTCCTGGCCTGTGGGCAGCAGACGATTTTGCAGGCGCAGTGGTTCAGGCAGGGGTCAGTGAGGGATATACCTCTGGGACAAAGATGGAGATGGTGCTCTGCGGGATCAGCTCAGGGAAACGTAAAGGCAAAGTGAGAAGAAGGTCCTTTTCCCACGCAAGAGTATCCCCACTGGCAGGTCAGTGCACTTGGTGCACAGTCCTGCACCCACCTCCAGTTTCTTGCCGCCTTTCAGCTGGAAATGAGCATTACTTAAATGGTTTGAAGATGCTGTAAAACAATTCCCCCAAACCAGAGACAGACACTGAAGAGCACTTTGTGATGAATAAATGATGAGACAAAAAGGAACACAAGTGAGTACACAGGTGCTTCTGCCCCTTCACGCGCGTGGGCAGAGCTCTTCCCTGCCATCTACTCACAAATTCTTTACCCTTTCAATTTTCCACTCATATAAATATATACCCTATACTCTAATATACCCTATAGTCTAGTTTTAGGATCCTCTCAGTTATCCCTTCCATCTTGCTAGCCTAACCTACCTTTGAGATAATTCATTTATGCTCTTTCTTGGCAGGGCTGGGTCAGAGCGCACCACAGCTGACCAACCGCTAAGTGTCTTTTGGTCCCTCTGCGCAGCAACAAAAGGGGGCCACTGCTTGGGCCTCCTCCTGCAGCCCCCCAACACAGGACTACTCCTGCTGCTTTCACGTAAATGAAAACCACAGGATCAGAGCCTTAAGGACTAGAAAATATTCTAGGGTTAATATTTATTCATTCTCATTTGGCATCTCAGCTTGCACTTTGATAAATAACTGCTGAGAAGGAGGCAGCAGACAGGAGCGATTGAGAAGAGTGAGCAAGAGGCCAGAGCGAAGGAAGAGGTGGACAGAGCTTGTGGCAGGAACTCCTAATTCCAAACCCCGAGTAGCTCAAGCAAGATATGCTGCATGTCCGGGGCAAGTAACAGGTGACAAGACAGTAGTGGTTTTAATTTAACAGGGAAACTTACTGCTTTTGCAAAATGCTGCCTGTAATGTTTTGCCTCTTTGCAGCTCAAGTAGCATTTGTGGCTGCATAGAGAGGGCTGAAGCATTTGCAAGATGTCAGGTGGGAGCAGAACTCTTCTGTTCCTCACAAGTGTCCGACTTCCTAGGGAGCAGCCATCCCCTGTACACACTGGGCCAAAGTCAGTGGGGGGAATCTGACATTGACGGGCTGCTTCCCCAGGGGTGATGGCACCCTTTTTGCAGGCAGCGTGGCTCTATTTGTAGCAACAGGGCATGAGCCGCCTGGCACCAGCAGCGGTGCAGAGGCACCAGAGCAGTGCTGAGACACCCAGATTGTTAGCCTCCACGCAGCACCGGGATCTGCTTGCTTTGTGGAGCAGAATGGCCTGCTAACATCAGAGTCAGTGCACAGGTATAGCAACGGAAAGGTGATGTGGACATCCGGTCTCCACTCCCCATCTGGTTTTCTTACTTAGATTGCAAACTCTGTAGTAGGTGTCATCAGTGAAACACAGCCCTGGTATGGTTGGGATTGGAGATAATCCAGTAACAACTGGAGATATTCATTCTCTGGAAAGTTCGTTGCTGGACACTCATCTCCCTGGGTAATTCATTATTAATGGGCTCTAGAGGCCTTTTTCTCATCAGTCTCTCTTTTAAGTTCAGTTACATGCTGCTTCATTTGTAGAGAAAGGGGAGCTGAATGAACATGTCACCAGCTTGTCATTTTTTAATTCCTCTCCCTGCCTCTGCCTCTGCCCTTCCTTTAATAGTCTGGACCAATTTTAGAAGTCTCTGATGCCATTGATGATCCATTGCCTCTGAGAACTAGAAAGCTATCTAACAGTCAATGTGGCCATGCTGCTCACTGCACAGTCACTACCAAGGAAAGACCAGTACTAGCACGGGCAGCGTTGGTGCAAAACTGATGATGTGTTGTACGCTCTGCTGCAGCTGCTTCAAAAATTCCATTTTTAGTCCTTTTATTTTTAACTAGATTAAACTGACAGGTCCCACACCTTTTAAAGAGACATTTTAGGCTGCACTGAATGCAGCTATCACGTATAGTGGCACTGATTATGCAACAAGAGAAATGTGATGAGTTTTTAAAGCCCTGGTACCCTGCAAAGAGAGAATTTCTGATCTGCCTTGGTGCACTTGACTTGTGCAGCCCAGCACTGTGCTCAGCCCAGCTCTCAGCCCAGGCAATGGCAAACCTCATCCTCGCTGCAAGGTGGAAGAAACAAGGGGCGAGTGAGCCCAGGCATCCCCCACAGGTACCAAACGTGTCCTTGTTTTGGCTAAACATGCCATCACATGAATAAAGAGGCAAATCTTGTCCAGCTCCATCTCAACCTTGCTGTGGCAGCTGTGAGCATCAGCACCATGGGCCCTGCAGATGGAGCCTGAGAGAGGCAGCTCCTGGCCAGCGTCAGGAGGTCCAGATGGCAGCTTAGCTCTGTGCCCAGTTTGCCACGGTCAGAGAGAGAAATAAATAAGAAAAGCTGCCAGGGGCTTTTCTGATTTTCCTTGAAGTCATTGCTGAACTTCCCTGGTTGGGCAGGAGCAGCAGAAGTAAGGAAGGACTAACCCAATACCTTTGACTCCTCCATCAGTAAGACAGAGGAAAAAAAATGAGAGTGGGATTGCAAGGAAGAAATCAGCACTCTGTAAAAACCCAGACTGGAGTCCTCCGTGGATTTCAGCATCTGGCAGAGAGAGAGGAAAAAGCAACACATTAAGCCTAACCAGGCTTGAAAACTGTAGCACAAAACCATTTCTTCTCAGATGCCAAACCAAAACTACGGTGGGAGAGAGACTTTGCTTGGCTGGAGCTTGGGCAAGCAACACACTCCGTACTGGCTGCTGTGCAAACTGGGTAAGTGACTTGTTTTCAAGATACACATTGAGAGATGTCGCTCGAGCCTCATAACTGCAGATTCTTATTAGGCCTGGGGAGAAAAAATCATCCAGTGTAAATGTTTCAATAATTTGGGTTATTACATCAGTTAGCAACAGCCTGAAGTAAAATCTCATCTTACAAAGAGCCTGTTCACAGCCTGGCATGCAGGAGAGACCATTGGCAAGGCTGTAGACCCCAAATACAGCAAAGCAAAGTCCCCTGGTGACTGCAAATGTCCCTAGGAGAGCCCTCATCCTGCAGGAGCAATATAGGCCTGATGTAAACAGCTGTGTGCAGCCACCTCTGGAAACATTGGAGGAGAAATAGCTACAAAACTTTGATGTAAGGAGGCTCTGGGCTACTCTTCTGCACATAGGAGCAAGGGGAGTAAAGCCACACTGGCCACTCTCTCTGGCTGTGGTTGATACTGCAGCTGAGTAACTCAATACCATAGAGGTGGCTCAGAGCAACTGTCCCCATCAGACTGGTGCCTCCAGGACTGTGGTGCAAAGGCAGAGCAATTCAGACGTGTGGGGTCCTCAAACTCCTAATCTGAACACTTGGGACACTCCCCCCGGATGACATGGGATCCCTCCAGCACATGCACTGGCAACATGTCAAAGCTATGCCAGCAACGTGGATCTTCCACAGCAGAGATGACTATGTCAAAGCAGTGGTTGATGTCACCAATATGGGTGACCAGGTAGCTGTTACCCCGTGCCTGGTGAGCAACAGGGGCCAAATCACACATTAGGCAGATTCTCCTCTAGAAACAGTCCTATAGTTACCCTAAATGGGATCTTTCCATACTCAGCTGGGCATTTTCTTTTTAAAGTATCCATATATATATTATATATCCATATATTTTGATTTGCAGGCAGCAGCAATCTCTCCTCAAGACACATCCATCATAAATAAGAGCTCTTTTATTACAGCTTACTCTTCTCATTTTATGATTGTGAATGGTAATTTATTTCTCGAGAGATTTATTGCTTTGGCATGACTGGTGCTGTACATGCTGCTGGGCACTCACTCTCATGCTGTGCTGCCACCCAGCACGTGATGCTGGTGTCCAGAGGTGTGCTGTGGCATGCAACAGCATCAGGCAAAGCCAAGCTGGATTTATTTCTGTGCTCGTTGTAACTTCAGATTTGTAAGTGGCCTTTGTGGTGAAGTTAGAGCAGGGGTCAAGCAACAGAAGTTCAAATCCCATCACTGCCAAATGTTTCCCGTGTTCTTTGCAGGGAGTTATATAAACTCCTAAGCCGCAAAAAGGAGATAAATCCTCCCAAAACTTCTCTGTCCCTGCTTTGTCTCGATGGTCTGCTTAGACTAGTCCCATTGGGCCATGAGCTGCTTCTGAAGACGTGTTTGTACCTCTAGCCCTGAATTTGGCTGAGAACTTGCTCTCCACATATATGACATATCGACGAATAAATAGCTCACTCCTTCTGGTGAGAGGCTGCATTAAAAACCTCTACAGGGCTCAGGATGCAGCAGCTCTTCTGCCAAGCAGGGTACAGCAGTCAGGCACGGCAAATAACCAGGTAACAGTAAAACAGATAAGACAACTAGTATATTACTAATAAAAATATGTTTCTATGTAACTGGGGAGAAAATTGATAGACGCTGTTTCTAGACAAGTGTAAGAAGACAGAAAGACCCTGTTGGGAATTTGCCCCTCCTTAGATCCATGTTTCTGCCCTCCTACATCACCAACGCTGTTCCAAAACTTCACCTTGGGGATATTTGCAGCTTGTGCCCATCAAACATCAGCAACTCATTGGTGCTGCCTGATGCCGAGGAGGTCAGGGTAGCTTGTGCCAGCTAAAACTTTGTCCTCTTGTCACAAGCCATGGCATGCAATGGCAGCAGCCTACCCCAAGCACAGAGGAAACGGCAAGGCCATGCTCCAGTAACTGAGAGCGGATTACAGCTCAGGGTTTTTATTTATTTTAACTTGTGCTATGCAAATGCAGATGCTGCAGCAGCTGTTCTGTAGTCTTTAGCCAGAATATGTTTTCTGAATGTCACATTAGTGATCTTTCCTTGGTTTTGGTTTTTTTTTTTTTTTTTGGCATGTAGCTGATCCTCTGTATTACATTTCTCTTGAGTGCTTGTTTGTTATTTTGTGGCAAAACACCCTGCAAAACAAGCATTTATTCTTCTAGAGGTTAGTGTGATCTGAACATGTTCTGTTATATATATATTTTGCAAGAATATCCACAATCTTCTGCAAAGCTGATGTGGAGACACTTCTGACAGTCATCAAGCTATGTGAAAAAACCTTAAATTATTCCATTTGGGGAATTTCAACTTGAAAGATGACACAGACTGATACACTTCACTCAAGTGTCCTTGAAAATACTTTCTTTTTCATATCACTTTCATGTGAGGAAAGTGCTGAAAGTGCTGCTGGAAAAATTCCAGTATTCAACCTGCTTTGTCTGAGAGCTTTCCAGCAAACACATGGGAGTGCAGCAAAAGCCTTTATGTTTATTTTAATATTTGCATTCAACTCCTTATCAAAAATATGTTCCAGATGTGCTTAGAGGCACTAGCGAGCTCCAGAAGGGCTGTGACCAGCTAGCAAGTGGGAAAACATTCCCTGGGGCAAAAAAGACACGAAATAGATACATTTTTCAATCTTCCAAAAACCACAGTAGCCCCTTTAGCAGCTGATCAGAAATCAGGCACAAGTCTGGACGTTTTCCTCAGTCTTCCTCCTGGGAAACCCATGAATTGAGGGGAAGAGAGGCTGGGGCATGCGCAACATCTACACGGGCTGTGGGTTTGCAGTGAAATGGGGAAAAATTTCAGCCAAAGGTAGGTGATCTTTCCCCCTGTAGCTCTGTAGGGACACCACAAAGCTCCTCTTTGTGTGTCAGTTTGAGGGTTTCGTTGCTTCAGCTTCTGCTTGTTATTGTCTCCCTCCAGGGTGCCTCTCCCAACAGGCTGTTCTCCCTCCTGTGCTTCAGCGTTAGTTTTGTGTCATTCTGAGCCTCACCTGAGTGAGGGAAATATAACAAACTTCTTTGTCTAGAAAATTATTTTAATTAGCAGTAATTTACTTAATAGTTCTCATGTGAACAATGAGAAAGATTAATTTCACACATTGAAAATACATTCAAATGACAAACATGTTTCTTTTATAAGACAACATTTGACTGCACTTCAATTTCAGTGGGCACTGGAAGATTAGTCTCTAGTAAATACAGTCCTGATGCAAAGCTATCTCTCTGCAGGGGGGAAATGTCTGTTAATTCAACTGAAGTGTTACTTACTTTGACAAATGCTTAGCTACCTTGAAATCTTAAGCATCTGAATTGACTTCTGCAGCAAAGATTGAGTGATGAAGGTATGATGCGTCCAGCCCAAGGAGACTCCCATACTAGATGATTCTGAAGCCAAGCTACTGTGCAGAGGTTCCTCACAAGCTAAAATGTAGGCATTTTCATCATGTGATGATGCAATGTTCATCATTCATGTTCAGCACAACTGTGGCAATGGTCAGGAGAACGTGTTTAGAGAAATTTCTGAGAGTACCACTTATAGTAGGAGGAGCACAGGGTCAAAACCAGAGGTTGACCAGCTATTTGCAGGAGTTTTTGTTTGCTGAAGATCAAAGAAGGTACTTAGGTGGCATGTACAATGATGTGCATGTGTTAATGTGAGCCATTATATATATAACACCTATGGAGGAGTTATTCAATTCATACAGGGTCTTTCTGTATGAACCATTAGCCAGGGCCAGGCTGCAGGAAGAGCTGAGTGGGACGGCAGTAGACTTCAGGGACATGGAAGGTGGGACCGGGCCACTAGCCATTGTTTGTGCCCACTCACTATGGTAGCTGGGCACTCGGGTTCTGTGGGAGGATATAACTCACACACCACAAAACCATTAGCCCTAAGGAGAGGGAAGTGACGATCGATGATCGAAGGAAGTCTTTGGAATTGCAGAAGCTGCTTGAGCACAGCCACCCTGCTGCAAGCCACCATCACCTCCCAGGTCTGACGAACGAAATGCCACAGTCTTGAGTGAGGACATACCAGTTGTTCGGGCTTAACACTGCTTAGTTCAGAGCAAGACCAGAGTCATCATTATGGACAAAAATAAACCCCAGTTGTTGTTGGAAGCCTTCAGAACAAAAGCAGGCTCGGAGCACAGCCAATGCCCTTCTCCTCTGCTGCCTCTCTCCTGAGAAGCAGTGGGGAAGACACAGTCAACTGTGTTTTCATTCATTTTTAATTACTTGCAATGGTGTTTCCCCTCCATCTCAGCTTGTTCTCTCCAGGGCACTCAGTGGGTGTTTGCCCACCGTTTTCTTGTTCACTACACTTCTGTGAAGAAGCATGCAATGCCAAGTAGGCTATTGCCCCTGCCGTGGTCTAAGGGCAGAGAAGAGGCAAGATTTGGAGTGGGAGGTCATGTCTTTTATTAGACCGAAATGATACACTCAGAAACAAACAGGCACCAGTGTGCCCCAAAACTTGCCAGCTTTTTTCTCCTGCCTGTGTATGATGGGCTAATAAAAGATATGAGCAATCCTGACAGAGCCTGCCGCTTGATGCCAAGGGATGTTCTCTTCGCCCTAACATTTTTGGCAAGTGTAGAGAGATGATGAGCTTTGCTCCTGCATTCAGCAGCCCCATGGGAGCATTCCCACGTGCTCTGGGTGCAGACCCAGAGCTCCCGAGCTGGAGGGGACCTCCATGTTGTACAAAGCAGCCCTTTGTATGGCCAGACGCATTATTAGGGTGCACTGAGCCACCTGGTTGGTTAAATGTCTCCAAATGCCTTCCAGTATGTACAGACAAACTCCAGAGCAAGGAAGCACTGTTTATGTTTAGTGGTGTGCTGTGGGGAACACACAACCAGCCAGTTGTCTTTGTCCCCACTGGCCAGCCGTGACAGCTAAGGGAGCAATGATAGGCAGGTCTGAGGCGTAAGATTTGCACCATCGGGCTGGAAAAGCGCTCGGTACATGAGCTGGTTTAAGTAAGTGCGGAGGACGAGGGCCACTGTTTGTTGTGCCCCGGGGCTATCCTGCTTTGGAGTGCGCTGGCCAAGCCAGCCGCAGGTGAGCTCAGGCTGGGGGTTCCTTGGCCAGGTGCCCCCTCAGCCAGTGAGGAGACCCCCGGGAGGCATGTGGCTGCTCGCCAGCTCAGAGAGAGGGGCTGCCGCCAGGAGCAGCTGGGTACAGGGGACACGTGGGACGGGACAGTGACTTGCCTGGTGTTTTCTGAGCCCCTGGAAGCCTGGGTATGCGCACTAAGATGAGAATCATTTCTCCTTCTGCCCCAAAGGCAAATGATTACAGCTCAGCAGGAGAGAGCAGCAATTGCTCACACACTGTGGGGCAGCCACTGATGAAAATGCTGGTTTCCTTTAAGCTGGAATTAAATAGCTCACCAGAATAAGCCTGCTGCAGCTTCCGACTGATTTCAGTTTTGCAGAAATACCAAAAGAGGACAAAAACAGGGAAGGAGTTTGCTTGCTCTTTTATTCAGATGGCTCTTTGAAGGCAATGGCTGAACCAGCCACTCCTCCCCGAGCTCCCTTCCCTTTAACGCAGCCATCTGGGTCCCTGGCCGGGCAGCGGACACCAGCAACAACACAGTTTCTTTTGTGCTTCAATTTTCAAGCCACACATGAGCAGTTTCCTTTCACCTATGGTCACCTGTAGTGTCATTCAGTCTTAGGGCTCTGATTCAGTATTTCATCAAAATAATGCAAATGGACACCCCCCCCCAAGCAGTCTGAACTCTGGAAAGCCATTTGGCTATTTCTGTTGGTGCATTATATCTGTGTCAGTCCCAAATCCCAATAAGGATGAGGAAACTGCAGAGGCTGCTAGACAGAAAGAGGTGGATTTATCTTTTATTCAACCTGAAAGGGAAAAGCCAGCGCAAGCAATCCTGGAGGAGACATGTGCTGAGGACAAAGACAAGGACAAAACCTAGCAGGGACAGCAGGTGGCCTTGGCAAACCACCCTGCAGTAAAACCCAAGTGCCAGGACATGGCTTGCTTTCACCTTCAGGACTGCTCACCCTTGTGCCTTGCTGGGAGTGGGTAGCCCCAAAGCACCCCCAGCCCCTCAGCCTCGCCTCAGCAAGGTTTATGCTTTTTCTTTCTCACGTGCTAGAGCGAAGCAGGCAACCAACAACCCCCTGAGCCTGTCCTCTCATGGCCAGGGGATGTTTTTGAAGGTGGATTAGGGTCTCAGCAGATGGACCCATTTGGTTGGCTTTCGCTTGTCTCTCACACTGGATCAGATACCAGAGGCTCACCTTCCTGGGAGCAGAGTCTGGCAGGGATCACCATGTGCTGGTAGATATGGCTCAGCCTGCTTTCCTCTCCCTGGACAAATGGCGTCTCTGCTTAATGAAGACCAGATCCACAGGGCTGGCATATGCCCGGTAATCTATACTGCAGGATGACTCTGCTCCAGAGGTCCTGAGAGCAGCACTAAAACCATCAGCACCTGGGCAGTCAGTCAGGAGATGTGGCTACCTCAGTAACCTCTGATACCAGCCAGGAGATATCCCCGAGGAGCCTACCCTCCAGATACATTTATTCTTAGGAGCCACAGTCTGGGCTGATCTTCAGAGGAGTAAAATGAGAACGCCTATGGGTGACTCACGGTCTCTGAAAGTGAGACAGTCGGTTTCTGCAACTGTGGCCACTGCCCCTTGCTGTGGGTGGTGCTTCATGGTGCCCAGGATAGACCTGAAGCCCCTCTGGCCCTGAGCAGGTGGCTGCAAGCCATGCCAGCTACACCACCACGAGCCCCTGGAGCCACCACTCTGAGACAGGAAGCTAGCTGGAGGAGGCTGTTGCTTGCCCTAGTGGTGAGGATTCAGACAGCCAAGGGCACATGCACAGCGAGCAGCAGCAGAGCTGAGACTTGGAGCCACACACCAAGCATCAGGATGGACACCCCTTTAGGGTCTGATGCTGCATCAACACCATGAGAGAACATCATGTAACAACAGGCTGTGATGTCAAAAAATAAGCTAGCTGATGCAGAAGATCAGTATTACTCCTGAAAGCCCAAAAGACATAACAAACCCAGCGCGGGCTGGGTTCCAGAGCTTTTCAAGCTGTGGAAGAAACACACATCTGGACAGCTGAGCCCTTGCAAAGCACCAACAGCCTGGGCAGCTGCTTTCAGCTGGTGTGATTGGGATTGAAAGGAAACTGAAGTCCTTTGGGCTTTTTACAAGACAATAACAAGGGTGCTCAAGGTGACTACAAAGCAGATGGGCAACAGCAATGGCAGAACAGTAATTCTTTAGAGATAAGGGAGAGAGAGAGAGAAACAAAGGAAAGTGGTCATGGCAAACACCATTGGTAGAGCATCTGGACAAAGCAAAGCAAAAGTCAGCTGCGGCTTAGGACAGATGGGGTAGCTGCTCCTTTTCTCAGCTGTGGTTTTTTTGCTTACGCAGCCTCTGAAGCCAGCTCGGGCCACTGGTCTCAGCTGTAGAAAACAGAGGCTGAAGGTAAAAGATTCAGAGACTGAGTGACTGCTCTCAGGCCAGCACAGACACACTTTCACAGCACAAGAGGCAGCCAGAGATTCAATGTTATTTCTCCTGGACTGGCCTTTCAGGCACGGGATGAACTGCTGAGTACCTGCATCTGAGCACTCAGTCCGCATCCACTGGGCAGTTCCTTGGGGGCCATTTGAAGGTTGTCTCAGTTAAAGTTGCTGGTGACCAGCTTCGCAAGCAGGAGTCAGCAAAACTGGATCTTTGCTGGGGCTTCACAACTACCGTGGTGCAGTGGAAGCACTTGCTAACAAAGCAAAAAGGGAATTAAGGAGCCTCTGTGAGCCAAACCTCTTTAGATCACCTTTGTGTTGTCATCTAAAGATGCAAAATGAAAATTTCCCACACAGCAGACCTTACCTTCCAAATCACTTTTCAGCTGCCAGTTTCTAGCCCCCAACTGACCAGCAATGGGAAGTGAGAGATTATCAGTATTCAAATGGCCGTGCGGATCTCCTGCCAACCTGATGGCACTCCTAGCACAGGTCTCCATGATGCCTGTGTGACCCATGCAGAACGTCTTCCCATGGTGACCTTGCGTACCCACCTCTGCCACCAGGTACCAGGGTTCTCCCAAACCCTGACCCTATGAAGAAGGGGTGGCTGCTCATCAGGACTGACGGCATTAAGCTACATAGCCAGTTTAGCCTGCTATTACACATATGGATAAATATATATACACACATACATATGTGCACGTGCCTGCACACATATAGACTGGTACACAAATGCACGCTTCCTGTATGTGGTCCACAGTGAGCAGAGAAGCTTGTGCCCAGAGGTGGGAGGCTTTATGCACTCCCATAGCACCCAGACAGGTCCTGAGCCTCTCCCGTGCTGGTGACACCGTGCTCTGGCAGTGCAGAGACGGGGAGAGCTGCAGCACAGAGCCCTGAGGCAGCTGTTCCTCCCCGCAGCAGCCAGCGTGGAAACAGCAGGCAGGGCTCCAATGGGCAGCTGCCCGCAAATAAGCCCTCACCCCTGCAAGGCCTCTCTCCCATTGCTTTGAGCAAGCAGGACCGAGCCTGGGTCCAGCATCCCTGGGGACAGCAGGTGATAAGCCCATTGGGCTGGGTGGCCAAAGTGTATGAGTCCTCTGGCTGATTTAGCAGTTCGTGGACATACTATGACTGCACATCCCCATCCCAGCTACCTCAGACGTGCTGAGGTGTCCCAGGATGACTGCGCTGTCCAGGAGTAAGCCGGAGCTGGCAGCTGCAGGCGGCTGGCTGCCTGCCAGAGCACAGCATGTCCTGCCCCTCTGCCAGGACCACAGCTTGCTCTGGCAGCCAATTCTTCAGCAAAGCTGGAGTGACACAGCAGAAAGAGCAGCTTACACTTATCTCTTCCCCTTCTGGAAGGCACCTGAGAGCTGTATGAAGCACTGAGCTGGATGTTCAGCTGTATGACTGGACACCCCACAGCCAGAGCTCTGCTGCAGGCACCACACTGGCGGGTGGGTAGAGGTCCCGTAGAGCTTGACTGATGCACACCAACCATCCCATCAGTCTAGGGGAAGTAAACGAACCAGGATCACGTGTAGTGTCTGCCAAAGGACTAAAGCTTGTGCCATCACTGTGGGCCTTATTAGCAAAGTAAACCTGCACAGTACATCAAAGAAAACCCCCAAGTTACATTTCAATGAATTCACACATGTTCTTCAGAAGTTGTCTCAGGGAACGGATGCTTTTATTATGTGCAGACGGGTACAGACATTAAAACTGATGCAAGCACAGGGTAAGATAGGTCTGTAGCCACACACAAAGAACAGGGAAATGAAGGGGTTTGCTGGAAGGGACCGCAATGTGAGATGCCCTTTGCAGTTGTCCTTCCCAAGTGTGAAGAACAAGATTTATTGGAATCCAGCTGGACTAGGTTTCCCAGTGCCTGCAACAGCTCTTCTCTGGAGACGTGGTAAAAAACGATGCAGGCAGGCGGGGGGAGGCTGCTGCTGAAACTCTGCATCCCTCTCTTGAGACCAAAGCTGTTGCCTTGGGCCACACAGAGTGTGGAAACGCCTCAGAAGGAGAAACCAGTGAGCAGGCAGTCTGGTCTGACAGCTGGGCTGGCAGCCCCATCCAGCCCATGCTCACCACTCCAGGCACAATGGCCCTTTGCAAACACGAAGGCGAGTGCCGCCTGCCTAATGTACAATTGCCGTGGGTTTATTACAACCAAAACATGCCAGCAGGCAGGCTGCGACTGAACAGGTTTACCCCACCTAAGCACTATGAGGTAGAGGCAGAAGCAATTCAGGAGAGGATTCTGGGGGAGTCAGGTCCTGCTGCTCTCCCCTGGAGGCCATCCCTGTGTGGACTCTGCACGTGGGCTCCTCTGGGGTCAGCTCTCAAAGCTTTATTCAGGGTTTGGTTTCACGGGATGAAAAAAATTGTTGCAGCCGATGAGCTGACAGAGGATAACATCTGCTTGTTGTCCCAGGGACAGGTGAGGTAAGAGAGAGAGGAAAAGAGCTGTAGGTGCACAAGGCAATAAAAAATAGGAAAAGAGAAAAATAGCATAAGCAGCCAAGATGAAAACAAAACAAAATAAATCCCTAACAAACAAAAAACCCAGAATTAAGCCAGCCCATCTGCCATTCCTCTCTCACAGCTGACCTCTTGCTAGCCTGATGCCAATTGCTCATGCAGGATTTAGCTGAGTAATAGGCTCAGAGTTTTCCTGGAGTTTGCCGTACCGCTCAGCTTTGTGTGATTCCCCTGCAGCAGCTGTGCCAGCAGCTACCTCCACAGCAAAGAAACTGGATCTGCATTTTCTCCTCTTGTCTAATTTAATTTATAAGTCATTAGTCTTTGTATCTGATAAGTCTGCTGCCTGCCCACAGGTGAGGCACGTGAATCTTGCTCCCATTTTTCAGGAAGATTTTTGGTTGCAGGCCACACACAGCTGATAGCTTGTGACTCCTGCCTCTGTCTTAGAGACATCTCAGCTGAAAATGGATAGCAAGATTCACTTCTTTCACTTCATTTTCCTCATTATTTTCTATTTATTCAACATGGGCAACTCTGTTCATCCTATAACATTTCTTAAAGGCAAGGGAGAAAAAGCACGACAGTGATTCATTCATGCAGAGCAAATTTTATTTGGAAGTCTTCATTTATTTGTTGAGAAAAGTATTAAATTAAAACCAAAAGGGAAAGAACCAAAATTAAGGAAAAAAATTCTCCAGAGACTTTCTGCTCCCTCATATGAGTGACTGTGCTTTCAATCTGCTACTTTGCTCTAACGACTTTGGCAGATGTGTGCTAGTGTAAGGGAGCTATTACTTAGCTCTGAAGATTTATTTTCCTCGGGAAGAATCTCGTGCCTGGCCTTGTGCCAAAAAGAATGGGACATTTCTCTCTCCAGCACTTGGAAAGAGCCTGAATTCATCTTACCCACTACCAGGCACTGAACACACACCTAGGAGGAATTCATAACCTCCCCAGGCCAGGGAAAGAGGGGGATGCCTCAAGGAGCGATTCAGCTCTGGGGAACAAAGCCACCCCTTCAGAAGTGTCTCTCTCATCCCAGGGGCTGTTGGGGAAGCCAAGGGCAACCCAGACCTTCAAGACAGAGCCTTCTTGAAATGCTTTAAATGGCAGCATTTAGTAGGAGTCACGGTGTCCCAAAAATGTTCAGAGAGGGCTTAGTTGAAGGGGCAGTCTCGGGAGAATACAGTCCTCCTAAATAAGAGCTTTGTACAAGGTGTAATTATCACCGCAAACCAATCAGTCCAGAAACACAGAGGCTGGGAAGACAGGCACGATTGTGCTGGTTTTGGCTGGGGTAGCATTAATTTTCATCATAGTAGCTGATCTGGGGCTATGTTTTGGATTTGTGCTGAAAACGGTGTTGATAATTCAGAGATGTTTTTGTTATTGCTGAGCAGCGCTTACACAGAGTCAAAGCCTCTTCTGGTCCTCACCCCACCCCATCAGCAACCTGGGAGCGCACAAGAAGCTGAGAGGGGACACAGCTGGGAGACCTGATGCCATCCAAAGCATCAGGATATGGATATCCAAAGGGATATCCCATACCATAACACATCATGCTCAGCATATAAAGCTGGGGCAAGAAGAAGGAAGAGGAGGGATGTTTGGAGTGATGGTGTTTTGTCTTCCCAAGTTACCATTACCCGTGATGGAGCCCGGCTTTCCTGGAGATGGCTGAACATGGCCTGCCAATGGGAAACAGTGATGAATTCCTTGTTTTGCTTTGTTTGTGCAAGTGGCTTTTGCTCTGCCTATTAAACTGTCTTTATCTCAACCCACAAGTTTTTTCACTTTTACTCTTCTGATTTTCTCCCCCAGCCCACCGGAGGGGCGTGAGGGATCGGCTGTGTGGTGCTTAGTTGTCCGCTGGGGTTAAACCATGACAGCTCGTCTTACTAGCTCTACAGGAAAACATTGGCTATTCCTGCTACTGCATGGCAAAAGGTTGTCTGCTAGCTTGGTATTACAGCGATGACAAATTCTTGTCACTGATCTGGTCTCGGTGTGTCCTGTTAGCCGGAGTGTTTTTACCCCACGGACTTCATGGATTAGGAAGGAATAAGCCAGGCTGTGAGCGCAGACACGGCGCTCCTCAGGCACACAGGCAGCGACGGCTGCTCAGGGCCTGGGGGCGCAGTGCTCCTGCCTCTGCTCATGAGCAGATATCATTTTTTCCTCAGAATCGCGATCATTTCAACATGCGATCAAAGAGCCGGGCCCAGCAGCACTGGTTGGCTCCCGCCCAGATCACCCATCTCCATTTCCCATAAGGACCAGAGGGACTTCACTGTCATGTCACAAGCTCATCGTGCCTGCACTCCTCCCAGGCAGCACAAGGACAAGGCAACCCGTGTGACATTTCTGTTCCTGCCTCTCTGGAAGGTGACAAAATACCCAAGCACCAGGACTGCCTGCCAACGCAGCTGGACAATCACAGACGCTGACCTCTCTGAATTCTCCTGCCGCTCACTGGCATCTGCCTGTGGCACCTGGTGCCCAGCCTTTGAGGGCACAACACAGAGCAGGTCCTGATGAGGGGCTCGCTTGGGGACTGTGAGGACCACGCGCTCTGACACTGCTGCGTGGGGAGAGCTGCGGATCACAGCCCCGCAGTGACGAGCTGGGTAGTGAAGGAGATGAAGCTCGGCAGTGAACGCTCAGTGCACAGAAACGTCAGGAGATGGAGAACTGCGTGGGAAGGTGAGGCACAGCGAGGCTTCTGCTGTCCGCCATCACAAATACACTTGGAATCCCCTTTCCGTTTATTACACCGTTCACACATACCGGAGGAGGCTCCTACTGCTTAATGCAAGGCTGGACCAGAGAAAGGCTGGAGATTTCAGCAGCACACCTATCAAACCTGTCCCTGGGTTTTTCCAATGCCAAGGGTTACTGCAGCACAGCAACAAATCAAACGTCCATCATACCAGTTGCTTTCTCATCAGACCACACAGTGAAACACAGGGGAAACCAGGGCCGGTGTTTGGCTGGTGGCAGCTGTGCCACCAGGGACCGGTGGCCAGGTTGCCAGCTTAACTCCTCCTTCAGGCCCAGCTCCTGAAGGCAGCCGAGTCTAGGCGAGGTTTTCATCCTACATCAATTTCTTTGCTGGGTCATACAGACACAGGATTATAGACAGATTCCAGCACAGGAGACAAAGATTTTTTTCCTATTAAGTAAAAAAAAAAAAAATGTAAAAAGATGGCTTTGGGTTTTTCCAAAGCTAAAGCTGCTGCACTGCATAGCCAAGAATAAAACCGTGCATGGGAAAAGGTGCCTTTTTCATTTGTATTATCATCTCAGGAGCTAGCAGATTAAAATGCTACAATAAACAAGGCACATATATTTCAATATGTTCGTGGTTTGGATCTCTAACAGCCATTAGAAATGTACCCCTTTTTGCAGTGAAGAAAAGGCCAGAGAGAGAAATATTTCCAGCAATAAGTTGCTTTATGTGCTTCAGCTGAGTAAAGAAAGGCCTAGTTTGTACCCTGCTGTTCAGTAACAGCTCATTTCCAGGGCCCTGACTCACTCGGAGCGCAGCAGTTGTGTGCGCTGCTTACTGAACTGCTGCAGAATTGTCTGCAGCCCTTACGGATAATGTCTGATGTTTTGCAGTATAGCAGGCAGCAAATGCCTGCTGTGGCTGATTTATACCTGAAGAAAAGCAGAGACACACAATGAAACTCAAAGGCAAATCTGCTCCAAGAAGGACTTGGGTTATTTCTACAAGGGAACAGAAACCAGCAAACAAGTATCTTCTGTTCAGGGCTACTGGAGGTGCAGCTGGACCAACTTCACCTTTTCCAGAAGCCTGACATTAGAAAGAGACGGGGTTGAAGTCGTGTGCGGAGGCAGGCTTAAAGAGCGGGTTGTGCTCCAAGAAGCGGGCTGGGGAGAACAAAACGAGGCGGTAATTAGGGAAAGGGCCAGCTCTGAGGATACAGTATGCAATATGTTAAGCTGGTGAGTAGGAGTGCTTTTGTTGGATAACTCACATTACCCCCATTGGGAGGTCAAGCTACCGCATTACTTTTTGACAATGCAGCACAAGGCAGGCTTGCAGTATACGTTTCGAGAACTGGAGGTATGCCAATCATTTAGAGGTTGTTTGATCCAGCATGTTACCTGTTAATTTCAGGACATTCGAAGCTTGCTGCTCCTTTGCTGGCGCTGCAGGAGCACTACACAGATAGCAAGGCACGAAGGCGGTTGGAGCACTTGAGTGCCGCGTGACAGGGTTTGCTGCATCCCTCCACAGGGGTTTGGTGCCTGCTCTGCTGTCCTCCCTCAGAGCCACTGCCATCACCTTGAAGGCCTGGAGCCCCTTCGACAGCTGCCACACAAGTCCACCTTCCTCGGCCAATAACACATGGGATACAGTCACCTTGCTTAGGAGCACTGCTTTGCTGTCTTTTCCACCCCTGCCCAGGGCATCAAGCTTAAAATGCAAGGGCATCCCTTCCTAAATGAGGCTTAAGGAACTGGGGACCCCGCCACCCAGCTCTGAGGTGCATTTTAAAAGAAAACCATGTGAAAATTATCAACTGCTAATAAATGCCATAGACTTGAAGGGCTGCTCACAGTGACAATGTAACTCGCCTCAAAATGGGCTGGCAGGGATTTAAAACACTGACAGTCAAATACAAGCTATGGGTTTGGGGAGGACTTTCTAAAAGACTTCTTTGAGCAAACACAGCCTTCTTACAGAACACAACTTCATTTTCAGTTACAGCTTTTAAGACTTTTAATATTCATTACATGCCAGCCTTTTAAAATTCAGTTTTTCAGCTTATTTCTTCGCTATTATTCAATATTTTCATCAGTGTTAACCAAACCCAGGGAGCATTTGCAGTTTTAGTCTGGATTAAGCCTTTATTCCTCATTGTTTTAAATGCATGAAAGTCAACCAAGTTGTTTTGTTTGATGTTCTCCATGCCACAGTGAATTCTGTGCTGGTAGGACTGTAAATGAGAGGTAGTTCATGAATTACTAATCCTGTCACTCACATTTTCTGAGGAACACATACTATATTTAGTCTTTATACTTGGAAAAACAAAGCAGGAGAACTTTGAGGCTATTTTTCTCATTAGTAGTCTTTAGAATACTCTCTAAAAAACTGGTAAGATAATTCAGTCACCAAGTATAAGTGCAATTCATTAACCATGGTGGAAATTAGACCCTTGAATTGAAAGGCTAATTAAGATAATTAAATCTAAAGCCTGAAAGGAAACTATGCAGACATTTCTCAAAATCTCATTTATACTTATGTAAATCTGGACCAACTCCACTGTCGTTTTCTGGTTTTATACCCAAGTAATTGAAATCACTACTGAGCCCTTCTAAGCTCTCAAAATCAGCAAAAGGCATTGAAGTAAAACAATTAACAGACAGGCTCTGTTCTACTCTGTAACTTCTATATGAACTTAGTATCACAATGCTCTTCTTTCCAAAGGTACTTTGCCATTCTGATGGATTACTTATTTAAAAAAAAATTAAAAAGCTTGATGAATTTAGAGGGCTGTTGTCCACATAAAGAGGTGCCAACTTTTACAACATTAGCAAATGAAGGGAGTTGAAATGTTTCAGCATCAACTACTGTCTCTTCCAGGAGAGTCATTATTTTTAATCTCTGGCTTTCCTATGTAAGGAACTTTCTCCTCTGCTGTTTCTTGTGACCGCCAACTGCAGTGAGACCCCCGTTTAGTAAAAAACACTAAATAAATCCTGTAAATGAACCAAACAGAAAAGTGGATAAAGTCAGTGGGGGACACAACTTAATTATACACAGGAATGAATTTTAACAGTGCGCACTGATGTGCAATTGCCTGCTATGCAATCACCAGGAAGACAAGCCTTTCTTGGCTTGTGGTTATTAGGGAGTGTTAGGCAGATTTATGACTGTGTGACATGCTCTTCTCCCTCCCATCCCATCTCATCAGCAATATTAGCTGTAGACATAGCTGTGCCAGTCTGTGTTACAGGGAGCTAACGTGAACTGAAAGGCAGCCTGCCTAGACAGCGGTGAAACACTGAGCCCTGCAGTCTGCCTCTCTCTCGCATCCAAAATCTAGATTACTGCATAATTGTACTGGCAAACAGGGAGAGCTCATGGATCCCTCTGAAACAGCTCGCCTAAGACAAACCCAGGGGACACATATCCTAACACCTAAAATCTGGACACAAGCAGGAATTAAAAAACCTGAAAATCCAAACTCTGCCCATCACCAGAAATACCATGTTATTCCACACTTTGGAGATGGTTTTCCACTCAACCGCAAAGCAGTGAAGAAACCAAGAGCAAGAGGCAGCCTAGAGAAGACCAGATGCTTCAGTGAGAGCTGCTGGAGAACAGTTTACAAAAATATATTAACAATAACAAAGGAAGGGGATAGGAAGAAGGGCACCAGAATATAACAGCAGGACTATTAGCTCAGCCCAAGGGCTAAGTCCTTTACCTGTTGGTTGACACCTCCCAATAAGTGCCTGCAAAGTCTCTCACAACTCCTGTCTCCTCCATCATCATCTGGTGACATTTCGAGCAGACGAACAACATGGGGAGTGCGCACAACCTTTACCTAGTCTTGCATATTGTGATGCGGTGTCTGGGATAGGAAGAAGAGTCTCCAAGGAATGAGGTAAAAAAGAGGTTTCCTTTTGTCTGGGATAAAAAAGACATAGAGGGGATCTCGGTTCATTTGGTTTAAGCGTGCCTAAACTGCTTCTGCTTAAGGCGCTGAAGAGCATCCAGGATACCTGAAGCAGACATGGCACCTGAAGGCAACATCTGTTCTTGTTACTAATAGGAAGCATTGTTTCTTTTTCTAAAAATTCTCTTCTTTGGAAGGTTTTCTAGAGCTGCACACAGCAGTCAGAGACTGCCAACCTTGGCACGGGAGGCTGCCGCATCACGGGGAGCCTTGGTAGCTTGCCTCTGGAAGTTGGCCAGTTCTGGCTCCTGTGTTTCTGGCAGCTCAGCAGGAACTGGGAGTCATTGCCTTGCAAACAGCAGATATCCTTGGCTCGCTAAGCAAGCATGGTGCTCTCAATGAAACTGGAGACAAATGCAAACAGGCCCCCTCAGTCCAATCCCCGCCTTTTATTTCTGTTTCACATCACTTACATTCTGAATTCAAGTTTGTGGAGTCAATGAGAGCATTTCATCAGCTCTGCTGAGTTCAGGATCAGCCCTTCCCAACCGTTGCCCTTTCCTCATAAATCTGAAACCTTCAGACCTCGCCCTGTGGGAACCCATGTTCTGTGGAGGACCTTGAATTTAGGAAATAAGTTCATAAAATTTTAAAATCCAGAAAGAGGTCTCTGTTTCACCAAATGTGGAGAGGAGTTCAAGCTCCAGGTCTGCACACTCTCTTTTCCATTTGTACTCTGGAATTTGAGGTGGTTTTTTTTTTGTATTAGGACAAATCACTGCAAGTAACTTCTTTCAGCAAGCAGTAAGGCAAGGTAGCTTTCCAGCTATGCACAGTGCAGGACATGGGACCAGTCTGTCCCTCCTGGGCACAGCAAAGCCAAAAAAAGCTTCCCCTCCTTCCCAGTTCCATCAATGCTCTGACATTTAACGTCACCTGCACACTGGTATGGTTGTGGTTCTCCAGTCAATCTCAGGGCCTGGGGGCGCAGTGCTCCTGCCTCTGCTCATGAGCAGATATCATTTTTTCCTCAGAATCGCGATCATTTCAACATGCGATCAAAGAGCCGGGCCCAGCAGCACTGGTTGGCTCCCGCCCAGATCACCCATCTCCATTTCCCATAAAGACCAGAGGGACTTCACTGTCATGTCACAAGCTCATCGTGCCTGCACTCCTCCCAGGCAGCACAAGGACAAGGCAACCCGTGTGACATTTCTGTTCCTGCCTCTCTGGAAGGTGACAAAATACCCAAGCACCAGGACTGCCTGCCAACGCAGCTGGACAATCACAGACGCTGACCTCTCTGAATTCTCCTGCCGCTCACTGGCATCTGCCCGTGGCACCTGGTGCCCAGCCTTTGAGGGCACAACACAGAGCAGGTCCTGATGAGGGGCTCGCTTGGGGACTGTGAGGACCACGCGCTCTGACACTGCTGCGTGGGGAGAGCTGCGGATCACAGCCCCGCAGTGACGAGCTGGGTAGTGAAGGAGATGAAGCTCGGCAGTGAACGCTCAGTGCACAGAAACGTCAGGAGATGGAGAACCGCGTGGGAAGGTGAGGCACAGCGAGGCTTCCGCTGTCCACCATCACAAATACACTTGGAATCCCCTTTCCGTTTATTACACCGTTCACACATACCGGAGGAGGCTCCTACTGCTTAATGCAAGGCTGGACCAGAGAAAGGCTGGAGATTTCAGCAGCACACCTATCAAACCTGTCCCTGGGTTTTTCCAATGCAGTAGCAGTCAGGTTTTAACCAAAATCTGTTGCTCGTTTTATAAGCAATAATATTCATCAACTTTTTTTAACAAAAAATTGGGGTTTCAGTTGCTAATGGCACATGATTCAGTTCTGACTTACCCATGTAACCTTCAGGATAATTAGTAATCTTTTTAATACAGTCATACCTCTCTGTCCCTTTCCTTGCTGCTAAGATGGTCAGTCAAGGTACCCGTGGAAATCAAAGTTCAAAGCCAGAGCATCATAACAACCTGACTACAACTAATATATCCAAGCCTATGAATAGACATCTAATAGTCTACACATTCAGAAAACAAGAATTGCTACAGAAATGGCATCCTGTGAATTAGGTATTATACAGCTGTCCCCCAAGCAGTCAAAATCATCTCTGATACCCAAAAGAAAATAAAATGAACATTCCTATTGGCCCATTGGGACAAAATCTGACCAAAATTGCTTCTTTCTCCTGTGTACATTAGGGCTGATGCACTGAAATTGAAAAACTGTGGATTAGGATCCCAGATAAGTATCTTATTTTGACCTAGAGGCTTGGATTGGACCTGTTATTAGGGTAAACACGAAGTTTCTAGTCTTTTTAAAAAAATGTGATCTCCAATACCTAAGGAGAAAGAAGCAAAATTCTGTAGAAAAATGAGAAATATGTAGGTGTTGGACTCATTATTTTAATGGCAGTAATAAGTCTTCCAAAATTTAGACTATTTCATGAAGATTGTTAAAGTTTAGTAGTCAAAGGAGAATTGCGAGACATTTTTACCTGTGCTGGTGAGTAACAGA
Organism: Bucorvus abyssinicus; assembly: GCA_009769605.1. Lineage (NCBI taxonomy): Eukaryota > Metazoa > Chordata > Aves > Bucerotiformes > Bucorvidae > Bucorvus > Bucorvus abyssinicus. The sequence goes on from CM020025.1 coordinate 41,216,446, forward strand.
AGCACATTTTGGAATTACATGTCATGCATAACCCACTGAATGGTCTCTGTCTCTCTCTTTTTTATTCTAATATAATCATCCAGTGTTACATGGATAGTCCTCTGCACATGTAACGCTCTCTTCTAGCAAACCAAATGACAGATAACAATTTGGCATGTGGTGTTTTCTCAAAAATTAGACATGGACTTGGATTAAGGAACTAATAAATCAAAAATAGGCTGCATGGGAAGAAGAGTGCTTCCCATGCAGTGGCTGCCCATAAAGCTTTCCTCCGTTGCTTTTAGGAGACGGAGCCAGTGACAGGCTGTATGACAAGACTCCTAGTCGGTTGGCTATGGAGAAGGTCATATAATTGAAGTGGGCACCAATATACTACACACACGCTGTGCTGGAGCTCTGGACAGTCATGCAGGCTGAAGAAACGCAGTCGCGTGGCAAACATGCTGTGTAGTGCATTTGAGACCCATCTGCTGCTGATTAGCTCTCCAAAAGTAATGGTATGCTTTACTTGGCTGTAAGCAGCACTGGAATTTCTAGATGGTGGGCATGAAGGATTTGACAAAAAAGCACTTACAATATTTCTGTGGGCGGTGATGGGCCCCAGTGAGGCTCACACTGCAGGCGAATTGCTGTGCCTTGTCATCAGCTGTCAGGCTGGACACCTGAACCAGCTCAACCTTTGCAAGGGACTTTGGGCTGAACCAGTGGGTCATGGTGGGCATGGACTGAACAGCTCAGGGCCACCCATGGAGCTGGGTGCAGAAACATCCCTTTGTCAATTCAGGAGACAAAGTACAGAAGACTGATACATGGTCCGTTCGGCTGAGATGGGAACCCACAGGGCATGTCCAGGGTCATAAACTTATGCTCCCAAACACGTGTTCTGTCAAAACCCCAAGCACCTCATCCAGATGTGAAGGTCAAGGCCAAAACCTCTGTGTTTGCCCACTTTTCTTTAATCCAGCTCTGTGCCATCTGCATGAACACATCAGCATGGTGCTGCATGCACAGGGATAGCCACGCTGCTCCCAGGACTGTACTAAAGCTGTTGCCCAGAGCTGTGCCCTCCTACGTAGCCCCAGCCATGGCGTGCGTGCTGGGCCTGAGTATGGTTGCACTGCACTGCATCTGCCCAGAACTTTAGGTAAAGGGGAGAGTTAGTTGCCTATAACATAGGCAATATTTTCTGCCTGTATTTCTTTATAGGAGCCTGAGGATTTTTTTGAACCGCAGTTCTTCCAGTATATCAATAATCACAAAGGCAGGTGACTATGGTGCTCATGAGGAGAAAGACAAAGCATATGTCTCCTCTGGCCACCTCCAGAGGCAAGGCAGCTCACCCTTGAAGTTTGACTCAGCTGGAGGACCCAGGGCTCCTCTTTGCACCTTTCGGACGTCCTGGCTGGACTATGACAGATGTTCTGGATACCACTTGTTCTAAGCTGCTTGGGGTTCAAGTCATGTGCAATGGCTGAAGGAAAAATGGGAACAAATACGGGGCTGCATGAAGGGAAAGGGATGGGCTCGTTAAAACCACCGCATTTTAAACACTTCACTGTACTGCATGCAGAAATCCTTAATATGTAAGGGAGTTTTTCTCGGTTTAGAAGGGAAAGGAACATAGGAAATGGTGTCTGCTTCCTCATTAACATCTCAGTTTTCCTACAGTAGTTATGGGTAAAAGAATAAAACATGCAATGCCTGCAATCCTGGTAGAAACAGTTTACCAGACTTTATAAAAAGATAATTGAGACTGAGAGGACATCCAATAGACTGTATTTGGGTTGTTTGAACACACTATGATTGCTTCTGCACCCATCTTCGGACTCCCAGAGATTTAAAGCACGGCCTAAAATCTTTAGGAATACGAAGCCCACTACTATCTCATGATGAAAAATTAATCACATGGGCATTAAATTACTTACTCCAGGCTTTGCAGGGAATCGGTGCCAGCGATGATAAAACCCTGGAGTCTTAACCTCTGCCGCCTGCTCTAGCTGATGTCTTTACCCCAGGATATTTAACGGCTATTTCTGCAGAGGACCAACTGTTGGGTCATTATTTTTACAAGAAATGTAGGTTGCTGCATTACTGCTGCACTGACTAATAATATCAATAGCAGCAAACTAATAATATGGTGATACTGTTCAACGATAAAGCCATCCTGGAAATTTCTGGCAAATGAACACCATTTTAGGAGAATCCAATTACCATCAACTCTAAGATATTAATCCTGTGCTGTTTGTTACTGTGAAGAGTTTGAAAAGTCCTCAGCACTTGCATTCTCTAAGTTGAATATTCATATCTGATATTCTCTACTGAAACATTCAATGAGACTTATATTAAAATAATTTTGAACAGGGTGATTATATGCAAACAGATAAGTAGTAAGTCAAGAGAAATTCTGGCATCTAAGATTTTAACAAAATGTGACAACTCTCAACCTTGAGGGGAAAAAAAATGGATAAATAATGGCCAGTGTCACATTGCACGACTAAATGGTGCAAGGGAAGAAAATCAGTGAGGGAAAATACATGTCACGTTATGGAAACTGAAGAGAGGTACACGCATACGTTTCTTCCTACAGATGTGGGTGTTTTTATGAGTGGAACAAATTTATTCCAAGCTCAAAACTGGAGCATTTAGAAAGCTCATGATGACAAGTGCAATAACATTAGGAGCTGTAGGGGCAGCATTTCAAGGCAGTAGCATTTATTCTACCTCCTGATGTGAACACCCACTCATTCTGACAACAGGAATCCAGCGGCAATAATGATGAGAAATGTATTTCTCTGCATTTTGATATAGATTCAGACTTTGTTATAAACCTGAGCAATGCCAAAATGGAAAGGTAAAATTGTTCAAAAGCTCTACACTTTATGAGATACTAAGCACAGTTTGCAGATGGTGCTGGTTCGGGACCCAGTCCGACACCTCAGGCGTACATTGTTATAAAACTCCAGAAGACAAAATTCCCTGTTTTCCCCCAGTGGTTCGTGGTAATAGATTTTCAAGATATTCAGAGATGTTTACCCCATTTTTATTATAACTTGAGCTTTGCAGTTAAAATGTTAACAGTCAAAGTCAGGCAGTTACTGAATAAAAAGTTTTTAAAATCAGATATTAATCTTATTAACAAAACCCTACGGACACCACTGAATGAATGGTTAAAACCTTAAATACATTAAATACAATAGCAAGAGAATGATCCATGACCTTGTTCATGCATTTTATCTTTTTTTTTTCTTTTTTTCCCCCCCAAGTGGAAAAAAATGAGAATTATTAATTAGAAAAAACCTGGTATTGATCATCTTCTACTCCAAAGTACTAGGTAATTATTTTTACTGGTCTGGTACCCCATAAATTCGGTATCTTCTGTTGACAATCCCTTGAATACGTTTGATTTGGAGGTTTGGGGTCTGAATATGCAGAAATAGAAGCCTGACATTTTTAGTGGGGCTAGACCTTTTTCGTGGTGTGAGTGCTATCCATTAAACAAACAAGACATGATCAATAAGAGATTGGTGTTTGAGATGCTGGAAATCCATGGTTTTTAGAATAATTGTTTCTCTTGAAACTTTTCAAACTTGTGAGAAGTCAGAAGTACACAAGAAAATTAATTTTTCCCTACAATTCAATGAGGCTAAAAGCACTGAACTCCTGTTTTATTTCACTATGAAAAATTTAAAAAAATAAGCTTAGAGGTCCTAGACAGGCTTTCTATGCTTTAACAGAAGTAAATTTAGATTAATTATCTAAGGCTTAGCAGATGGCACATTAATCAGATGATGATTTATGACTTCAGTAAGAGTTTGTACACTTATTTTCAAAGCACTAAACCCAGCAGCTTCCCATTACACCCCTGCGTTATTCACTGCAGGACCTGTCGCAGGAACTCGCACAGCATTCCCCAGGCACAAGTAGCCACACAAGCTCAAGCCCAGAAACCCTCACCACTGAGGCTGGGGAGCAAAATGCAGTATTATTGATGCCTCCAGCCTGTATCTTGGACATACTTATGGATCAAAGCACATTCCAGAGGCTCAGGCCAGTGAGGGCAAGATGTGCTATCTAAATAAATGTAATCCACACCCGGTAATTTCTGCACCCACCCCCAGAGTCTTTGAGCTGCAGGAACAGCAATGTGACTCGTTATCTCAGGCTGTCGCAAGTTTACAGTCCGGACTGCCTTGGGATGTGCAGACAGGCTGTCTCCACAGCTCCTAATGCCTCCCAAGGTAGCTACTCTCCTGCACCAGCAGAGAAGAAAATCAGTTTCATGGACTTTTTTTTTTTTTCTCCATTCGGCAACCGTCTTTCGCCACTCTTCCAAGGGGGAAGCAGAACTTAATGTCTTCCCTTTGCTACTGTATCTCCAGGAAGCTGGGGCTGCTTCTTCCCATTCATGTATCTGAGACTATACATTCTTCCTTCTACTCAACAGTCCTTTCCTACGCTCTATTCATCATTCAACAATCATCTTTCCTCCTCTCTTCTTTTTGAACTGGGTTTTCTTATCTCCTGTCTTATGTTTATCCCTTCTCTCCACCCACTCCCCCATGGAGTTATTACCGCATTACACTGTCTCATGAGCTCTACAGTCAAGCAGAGAGCAGAAGCAATGAAACAGAAGGAGAACATTTCCTGCTTTCTGCTTGATTACAGATTGGCTCCTCTTCACAGATCCAGGCCATGTATCTTTTGCAACACTTAGGATTACAGCCAAGGTAGCAAACTTCTGAAATAAGAGTGCAGTCCTAGAACAAAATGGTGCTGATAATACTTGCTAATAACCATCAAGGCTTAAAAAGTGTCTCAGTGAAAAATTCTGCAAGGTGATAAAAATGTCTCAGGTTACAGGAAACTTAATTTCTGATATGTGCTGTATCATAAGCACCATTTGTTTGGAAATGCCACGAAACCCCTCACTTAACTACTTCCAGCTTGCAAGGTTTGTCGAGCTTTTGGTTTTTTTTAGTACTAAGTGTGAGCAGAGTGACCTGGTGAGGCAGCAGCCCAGCAGCACATTATTTTGGAGACCCACGATGGGCAGTAGAGAGTTTGGGTTCAGAATGTTTTGCTCCCTGGTTCATATCTCCTTCCAGCTCTCCTAGTGGAGAAGAAATAGAGAACTGTGCTCCCAGCAGAGAAGCAAAGGAATTGCACAGAATCTCAAATAAAAGATCAATCATATAAAACAAAGGCAAGACAAAGTTGTCTTTTCTAATTTCATTTCTGGAAACAACTGAACTGCTTGGCCAATGCCTTCCATTTAAGTCAGGAGGAAGCAGTCACTCCTTGTACAGTGTGGGGAGAGCGAGCATCCAGGCTGAACCACAAATGCTAAAGCCTGACTTTCACCATGGGAAGCGCTGGGCACTTCTTACTAAAACCTGTCTTTACAGTACCGCAGCTCTAAACCTTTTAGATGTGTTGTGAAGAAAGGTTTTGCATACAAAAATTCATAAATCACAAAATAAGCTGCCCTTTACTTTGTCGTAGGAATTAAAAATCTGCTAGTCGCTGCAACAACAGATTTCTTGAAGCTACGTGTACTAGAAAACCTTAACAGTGAGGCAAGAGATGACTGCTAGAGCATAAGCTACCCCTGGTACCGACAGGAATGGCTGAAGCAGCCCTGCAGTGGGGCACTGCTCCTCAGGGTTGTACGCCTAAAACCAATACATTAAAAAACCTCATGCCAATAAACATCTCCAATACAGTCAACACTGATTTTTCTTTTTTTTTTCTTTTTTTTTTTTTTTTTAGCACTATGTCACTATTCTGCATCAGTAATCGAGAGCCTCAGAATATTTCTGGATTTAGGGAACAGATCCCACGCAGTTTATTTGCCATACGAATATAATCCAGCAATTTCTGCAATAACTTTCATTGCTGAATATCCTCATACATGATACCAGACACGTATCAAGTCTAATGTTAAAATCTCCACAGACCTAGCTCTCATCTGGAGCTGCCTTTTCCCCACATACACAGAGAAATCCCTGCCATGTGTCCACGCTCTCCAGTCATATTTTAAGGTAGTATTTAATCAGATGCTTAGCCGGGAAAATGAAGACACCCACTGAAAGTAGGTCATGATTATTATCAAAAGAAAAATCATCATGCTGGATTGTTTTACTGGGAATCTCAAAATAAGAGCAGGTTGGAGATGAAGTTTGGTAAAAAAATAAATACCTTAAATGGAAATATTATATTTTATAGTGAGATCTGTTGTAGGTGGCTTAGGACACAGCCACACAGGAAGCAATTTTACTGATGTGCCCTTAATCCTATCCTGAACCAAAGCCTCAGTGTAACAGTTCTTTTATCTGCTGGTGATTTCATGAGGGATAAACTGTCTGCTGAACCAGCAGGAATGGTTTTCCTATGGAAAAGTATTTTGTATTCTTTTTGCCAGGACTGTTTTTAACAGGAGTGCAGTACCCTATCTATCCCAGGAATAAGCATCACATGTAAAGTCTAGTCTTCTATTGAATCATATCATAAAGATGGAACTACTATATATTAAATCTATTACATTTTTGGTTATCATTATTTTTAGTTTTGGAATGCTAAAATTAAAATTCTTATTCCTGGAAGTAATTATTAGTTTAATATACTCAGAGGGAAGTAATTTGTAAAATTTTAGATCCAAACATCTATTTCTAGTCTCATTAAGAGAATACAAAGGACCCCCTACACAAAATGCTACTGCAAAATTATAATCATGTTAATTACAGCCAGTGCATTTCCAAAGCTACTGTTTATAAATTCAGACATTACTCTTGATCCGCTGTCTTAATAGTAATAATACAATAAATAGTACAGTGAATAAAGCAAGTATTTAATCTTTGAGTTTACTGGTGACAGAGAAAAGTTTCTTAGATTTCGAGATAATGAAAGAGATTTTTGCAACTGAACGTTGAAATAGTTTCTCTCTTAACATCGGATTTAAAAGAACCTCACCAAAAACACTCAAGGGGACAGATTAATGTAAACAAGCATAGAAATAAATTTAGTAATAAGTAATAATGAAAGTCTCTGCTGCTAGCAGCAGATTTATTACATAACAAAAAGCAAATTAAGTACAGGCTCAGATGAATGCAATTCTACTGAAGTGCATACAGAGGTATATGCAAGTGAAGAATTTAATCTTCCTTAATCTTTTCATGCAGTACAATTAATCACCCACCTGTGGACTCTGGAAGATGACTGTTAGAAAGAAAACAGAAGAAACAATACAAAATTATCAGAGTTACGTCACTACAGTTATGCTCCTGAACAAAATACTGCATTCCTCTACTCTCCCTTGTGAATGTGACTCAGTAGTGTGTGGTTTCTGACACAATGCAATAATAATCTTTGTTGTTTGTGACTGGTTCCCATTAGCGATATTTTCTGTATAGCTGCCGAAAAGGCTGAAGGTCAGTAATCAACTAAGCACAGATGAAAACAGAAGGCTGTATTTAGGTTGTGTAAATTCCATTGAAGAAGTTAACCATACCCATTTGGTAAACAGAGAGCTGGTGTCGCTGGAGGAGTGCTGGGGGATGAAGGCTGTCTCCGTGCAGCCCCAGCACCTGTAAAAGTCTGCTGAGACTCGATCTCCACCCCAAACAACAAATAAAAACAGTGTGTACTTGTCACATAAATAGGCTATTCCCATTCTCAAGAGCTGTGTGCAGGACACAGCTTCAGTCTACTCTCACTGTACATTCCTACACGTGCATCTTAAAACCTGTTGTTATTTTTAAAATACAGAAACTACCTGCCTGTATATGTGTGACTCTGCTACCTGACAAATGGGATGACCTTTCCTAAAATACACCTACATTCCTTGTGGCAGGGTGAGCACCTTCGAAATATTTTGATGAATTTCATGTGGGGTAGAATATAGGTTTTTTGAGGGCTACAGAAAGGAGAGTTAAAACATTGTGATTTTTCTAAAACCATTCTTTTAATTTTAGGCTATTAACACCAGTATCCCTGTACTTTACACCAAATTATGTGTTTGGACCCCAGTCCACACACATATCCATGTGTACCTGACTTTCACTTTGCATGGAGGGCAATCGATATTTCGAAATATAAAAAAAATAGAATAACACAAAATAGAAATAAACTCTGGGAAACAGCGCAACAAGAAGAACCCATAGGCTTTTACAACCTTAGGGCATGCCCAAACATTCCACTCCCTGCAGTTTTGTCTGAGTAAACATCTTCTCCCCAGCTGCTCCAGGTAACCCCTTTGTCCCTGCCACTATGTCAAGAGATCACTCTTAAAATTGTCCCCATGTCACCTGTCAAAGGGCAAGCTACATTTATAGCTAGCTTTAAAATCTGGGATGGCTGCAAGATGTCATGAATAATCACACACCTAACGCTTAGGTACCAACCTGAGTAGGGCGACTGGGTAACCACAGCCTCTGTAATTGGGCAGTATCTCCTGAAGTAATGCCAGCAGAGGAAAAAGGGCACTGACAGCATCGGGCTGCAGCCCAGAACACAGACTGGGATGCTTCTCAGGGCTACAAAAAAACCTCTCTTTAAACAGCAGATGGGACAGCTGTGAACCTAAAATATTTTCTAAGATTAGGTTGTGATTACACTTCCAGGCTAATGACTGGAGAAGTCTCCTAAAGGTAAGAAAGAGCTGAATCCAGAAGTAAATCTGCTCTTCTCCCCAAAGACTAAGTTCATGCCTTTTGTTCTTTGAGCTGGTGCGTATCTTGTGATGTGCTTAGACTCCAGGACTGGAAACCAAACAGCCATGTCCTGAACAAGCATTTGCCCGAGCAGTCCAGGACAAAGCACAGTCGGTTCCTACCCAAGGGAAAGGACTGCTGTGTTCTCAGTTCTCTGCACAAAACAGCAAATCAGTAGTTCTAAAGGGAAACCTGATCATAAACAAAATACAAAAGGACAGAGAAGTCAAAGAAATGTAATCCTGACTCAATGATCCTTCAGACTTGAGAGGTTTCACCAGAAACAGGTCAGGAAAAAAGTTTTATATAACCGTCATTTTTAAATTCTCCCTTTTATCTCTGGCACACTAAAATAAGTTTTGTATATGATAACATTTTTGGACTTTCTTCTTCTCAATGTCACACAACTTAAATCAACCAGCCAGAATGCCATTCACTTAGCAAAATATTTTTGTTTTAACCACCTTCTAGAAACTGCAGTAAATCTGTAAGCGTGCAGATGAGCAAATGGTACAAAATAATGTAAAATGATACAGTATTCTCTTTATTTGACCTGTGTTGAGAGAGCACCTTGCTTCAGAATACAAAAGCATCTTCTGCAGACAACTCTCGCTGCTGCCAGGCTTCACGTGCTCTGTGCTGCAGTTGTTGGACTACCACAAAGCAAATCATTAATCTTTGGCCAGCAAGTTGGTCAGTGGTTTGAGGGGAGTACACAGAAACTTGTGCAAGAGCAAAACTGTCTTGGCAGCTCATTACAATGTTAAAACACAGAACCCAAGTGCCTGATGAAGCACCAGGGCTAGAGGAAGTTCCCAAGTGGTCCTGACGCCACCTGGACAAGCAGAGCACATAGCTCTGAAACACCAGCTCTTCCTCAACGGAGATTTCTCTTCACTCATACTGGACCTGTCACATTAAGCAGCTTCCAAAAGCAGGTGGTAAGAGCAAGAATGTGATTTGTTTTCCTCTCCTCCATGTTTAAATCTCCCCACCTCTGCACCCACCAAAAATGAATCTAAAACAAAATAATTACTGTCCTTTGTCCTTTACTGAAGAAATCACTGTAGCGAACAGCTGAGTTTCACTGTTTCTGATATGCAGATACCTGGATGTCTGTAAGAGTGTATTAGTCAGGGAAAAAAAATCATTGCAATATTTTATATTACCAAGTAGATACATGAACTTTCAACAGAAAGTTGCATCAAACAAAGCATTGCTGTCAAGATGCCCGAAAGAACTTTGGTAGATAAACTCTTCTGAAGAAACTGGAAAAGGGAAAGCAACAGCACAAATTAATGGGGGAAAAAACCCTGTGGCTTCTAGTTGTAATCATCTCAGGTATAGCAGCTAAATACTATTCATGCCTGTAGTTTTAAATGTCCTCACTAAATTTTATTTAAGGGCAGATTTTAAAAATAACCCCAGTTATTCTAAGTATTATGCAATATTGGCCAAAGCACATAGAGAACCAATGTGATACCATTATCAGCTGCAGCTGGTCACTTACTCAAAAACCTCCCCCAACAAACTTGTATTTTTTTATCACACAGCAGAAAGGAAGGTGTATTGATATCCAGGTGATACTGAGCTTAAAGCAAATTTTATTAGGGTGAAAATCCTGTCAAAAAAGAAAAGAAGCCCAATGAAACAAAAAACCCCAGAATAAAATCCTGAATGATCAAAGTCTGAACTGAAAAATTGTCTCAGGTTTTTCACACAAAACTGCATTATTACCTATGTAAACTTTTCCCATGATTACGCAGCCTTTTATAGTAGCAGCAAGACTCAATTCAGGATAGTTACAATCAAGTTATACAAGGTAATGTCACATAAACCCATTTGCCAGAGCAAATGCCAACCAGTCACGATATGAAATTATTAATGCTATTAGTTTGACTGAAGTGAACTCAATGGAGCATAAAAATGCTGCATCTCCCATCAGATGAGAAAATTCTTCACTGGGATACAGTGCAGGAGCCTACCACTGCCTACCTCAGCACTGAACAGCTAACAACTGTTATATTTTTCCAATTATATTCAAAAACATAATAAACAAAAAAAATTTTTCTTTAAATAAACATTCAATCCAGCCTATTATGAAGGCTAAAAACCCCTCCTTGCTTAAAACTTGCAAGTTCGGTAGCTTATGCCATACTAGCAATTTTTAACATGCCAAGAAAACCAATCACATCTGACTTGCATAAATACTCAAACCGCCGAAAGAGGCCAAGTTCACCCTGGGGTCTGCATGTGGATGGAGATGGCACTGCACATCTTCTGCAGTGGAAATCAGCTACACCTTCTCATGACTGACACTTCAACTTGGTGTTGTTCACAACCCAGTTTTCCACAAATCTCAGCTTGTCAGCCTTTTTATTCCTTTTCTTCTAAGAGGAAAGAAGCACATTAGGTCTCTGGGCCTAGAAAGAGATCTTTGAATTTTGAGACACATCCACAAGAACAAGATGACACAGGAAAATAATAAAAAACATTCTTTATTAATGATTTTAGAAGTCATCTTCTGAGTCGCAATCCTCAACTTTTTGCAGTGGCTGCTTAATACCAATTACTAAATCTATGGAGAGAAGCTCTATAACACAATGAAGAACTGAAACAACTAACTGGTATTTGCAATATACTGATTCTAAGCCTTCTGTGGTCACAGGCAGTGGTTGATTTTTCCTGAGTGCATTTATGGCTTTGAGATAGAATTTGGTAAAGCTGTTTTGTTCTGTTTTCCTGTATAGGGATTTGGGAATACTTAGCAAAGCATCAGCAACTACATTAGCTATGACAGTGACCTCTGACTGCTGAAGTTGGTTTGCATAGTACCGAATATAATAATGTAACAGGATTTCAAAGTAACCTCCTACTGGCAAAACTGATCCTGCTTCTATGAGGGAGTTGGAATTATTCTGTGCTATACTTACACAACTTTTTCCTCGTTCAAACTGAACTGTATTGCAACTTGTTTTCCCTAGATGTTTGCCAACATTTAGGAGCTCACACGCAGGGACTACATTAGCGTTATGCGCTGCTAACACAGCAGTGCTGTAGCTCTTTTGACTGTCTGTGAGTGAATCACTTTGATAATTCTCGTGCATGTCACCCGGATGGTCGCATTTTGCATGCAGTTTCCGTGAGTCTCTTGAAGAGCCACCTCCTTCAGTGGCAACACTGAATTCCTTGATGTGCGAGACGGGATTTGAGGGTATTTGCAAGTCTGTTTGCACACATGCAGGATTTCCACTTCCCTGCAAGTCAGGGCCTACAGTCTGTGTTTCTGTTTCATCCCTTAGTGCTTTATGTTCAGAAACCTGATTACTATTTAAAAAAGTATTTTCTATGACAAGTTGTTTCTGAGTAGCTGAGGAATGCCAACTGCAAACCTCTGAGGCTTCGTTCTGGCTTTCACCTTCTGCTTTGCATTCCTTCCCCTGCTCGACTGTTTTAAATAGCTGCTGCAGCATTGTAAACGCCCCTTGTAAAGCAGCAGCATGTTGCTCATTAACACCAGCAACTGGCCCACAAAGAATTAGGCAATGGGGATGAAAGGCAGACACACTGGTGAAGCCAATATGAACGCATCTCTTTGAGCCGAGCAGCAGGGGCTGGCAAAACGTTGCCAGGGCGGTTTCAGTGATTTCTCCATGTATGTCATCACCAAAAGGTGTGTAAGGCGAGACTCCTGTGATTTCACGGATAAGGGCCATTTCTTCCAATGATAAGCACTCTACCACAGATACACCGTATAATTTTGCATAGTAGATAACTATTTCCTCTTGCTTCACACTCGACAGTAACAGCTTAACGTTGTTGCTCTGCAGGTGTTTCATTACAGCTTCTGTCCTCCTTGAGATCCAGTGCAGGGAAGCCTGATACTGACCCTCGGATTCGACAAGGAACTCGACACCGGGGGCCGAAAGAGTGGGCTGGAGGGGATCGGTAACGAGGACGGCCCGCAGGTCCCCTCCCGCCGGGCAGTAGGCCGCGAAGTCCCTACTGAGGAGGAGCCCAGGCAGGACCTTGGAGCTCGCCACGGGGAGGCCAGCCACGGCAGTGTGCAGCTCCGCGAAGCGGCGGCTGAGGAGGCGCAGCACCTGCGGGCGGGGGACGGTGGCCGGGGCGCAGCGGCGGCAGTACTCGCAGCAGAGTCGCGCCAGGAGCCGCCGCTCGCTGGGCCCCAGTCGGCCGCTCAGGTAGGCCTCCACCAGCGCTTCCAGAGCACCCTTCGCCTCCCACCCGGGAAGAGCCGACAGAAGGTGCCGCCGCAGGCCCTGCACCACGGCCCGCTCCAGCACCTGCACCTCGAAGGCCCGCAGCGCCCACCGCAGGCCGCCGCCGCCCACCGCCCGCAGGCAGCCCAGTACGCCGGCCAGCAGCACCACGAAAGTCTTGGCGCCGTCCCCCGTCGTGGCGCGGTGGCTGCAGGCGCAGACCACCATCATCCTGCGGGCACACGGGCGGTTAGGCGGAACCGCGCCCTGCCCCACCCGGCCTCCCCCGCCCCCGCCCCCGCCCCCGCCGCGGTACCTGGCCGTCGGCGGCTCCAGGCTGAGCGCCTGCAGCAGACGCCGCCCGTCCCGCGTCAGCAGCGCATCACCGGTGGGTCGCACCAACAGCGCCCGCCCGCCCCGCGGCCCCAGGGCGCCGCGCACCGCGCCCGCCAACGCCGCTGCCTCCTGCGCCAGCCGCCGCAGCTCAAGCCGCCGCGCCATGGCGGCCGCCGCACCGCCCCTTCCGCGAGCTGCCGGATCGCGCACGCGTCACGGACGCCGCCCAGACCAATGGCCGAGGTGGGCGCATGCGCGGCGGCGTGAGGGCGGGCCCCCGGCACCGGGAGGGACGAGGGGAGCGGGACTCGGCCCGAGCCGGGGGAAACGGCGGACAAAGCCGAGCAGTGGAGATGCTACACGTGTTTATTGGGTGCGGTGGCGGCAGGCAGCGTGGCGAGGCCGGCCGCAGGCCCAGGGCGGCCCCTGCTTCCGCCGCCCGGTGATAGTTCCAACCCCTTAAATGTACAGCGCGGGAACGGCGGCAACCGAGCAGAAACACTTGGACGGGGCGGGCTCTGTGTCTTGAAGAGTGATTTTCCCACTCGATCAAGGGAGAGGCCTAGGGAGGAGCGGTGTGTGCTGGACAGTGAGGGAGAAAAAGCCGAAATAGTCTGTGAGGCTGTTACTGTGTTATGGCTATTGCCATACAAAATAGTGTAGCTTTGTTGTATCAAACACCAGAAATTCAGAAGAGGGAATAATTGTGTTTTAATAGTGGATTTTCTTCCCCAGAATCGGACAAAGCAGGAAAGTTAGTTTTCAAACACAAAACCCCTCACAAAAGGTCAGATGTTACATATGGCACAAACTTGACAAATCGTCTTTACAACTCTCAGAACAGCAAGAAACCCATCAGGAAGGCACTGTTTACAATACTTGAATTCCAGCTGCTAAATTTTCTGTGATTTGAGGATACCCTAGAAATAACAATAATTAAAACTTACAGATGTACAGAAACGTTGTAATATGTTATTTACACAAACAGTAGTGGGTAAATCGCCTTTAAGAAACTATATGAAACATGGAATCTGAAGTCTGTTTCTTAAACACCAGTATAGCAAAAAAAAATCCCAAAGGCACAGGATGGCAGCAAACAACAAACAAAAAAGGAATAAACCGACTACCATCACTACATTTTATTGGAAAACCTTCCAAATAATTTAAGGGATTTAATTGGGATGGGGTGGAGAAAACTTAATAAGAGTAGAGCCAGGTTGTAATGTCAAATACTTAAAAGGAATCAACATGTGAAATGCAAGAAACATCATCTACTATAGAAACTGACACTCTCTACATTTCACATAGCTTATTTACTTTTTCTTACCTTAGGTCATCTGTACCTAACTAGGCAAATGGCAAATTAAAGGCTTAGAGTGCATTTGAAAACAAATCAAAACAAAAACAAGAAAACCACATGGCAACAAATTCTGAAAATACTTCCTGTACAAGAAGAAAACAAAACAAGATTTGTAAGATCAAATGTGAAAACAAGTGCTGTTTTGAACTTTAAAAGCCAGTAGGAGGCCAGAGCTCTCAAACTGTACAATCGATTTGTTATATCTATGTGCAGAGCTCAGTCTTAAGGACATAATATTCAAGATCAGCTACACATCATGGTTAAACAGGACAATGCTGATGTACTAAAGGAAAGGCTTCATACACGCCTGTGAGCAGTTGTACTGTAAAAATCAGACAAGAAATTTCTTTGTTCTATTTACATGAGGGAACACCATACAAACCCCAGTAAAACTGGAATTACTAGGTTTTTGATGTACTTTTCAGAATTTAAGTTACCTAATCATAGAGTCAAGGAGAAGTCTGCAATTTTACTTTTCAAAAGGTTTCATCATATACCTTTTACCTTCCTGGGTCATCACTAAAACCACTTTTACAACAAAATTAAACTAAAAAAATAAGTTGAAAAGGAAAATAAGGACAGGCATTTTGTCTCGCCCTGTTCAAGTCTTTTACTTAACTTGAACTGAGTGTGAATTTCAGATATGGAGTATCTCTTTAGTCTGCCATTGTCCAACACTGCGGTGCCAGCCAGCTGCCTGGGTCAAATCCACAGTTACAACCATGCAGTCCATGTAAAAATATACACAGACTGCGTTATCAACTGACCTTGAATGGAAGGGATTTAAAAATCAAGATGAAAGGGCAGAAGGACATTTCTATTTACAAGGGAGATAAAAGCTTGTAACTACCAGTCAAGAGTTTCAGCAAAGTATTATTTTAGGGGATTGAAGTTATTGCCCAAATTCTCACTCATTTCTTCTTGTATTACTCTCATGGACAGAGTATGTTTAAAGGCTTGTAATGGATCTTAAGACAGGTGAAGTTTTGACATCAGAATGAGATAACGAATGGCCAAAGTCCAAGCTGAGAACATTAAATTAATGCTCTATTATTCTGCTTTCTTTATGCCATTTTATACATAGCTAACAACTTCAGTTTCCATTTAGAGACTTAAGGATTTTTTTTTTTTCCTTTCAGAGGGATTTTCACAAATTTTACCTCATCAGCTGTAGATATAAAAGATGTGCAATCAAGTTTGGTCTTGCCCACATATACAAGATTACTCTGGTTAAGGTACCACATTCCAGAAAATGATTCAAGACCAAACCATGCTAATACAAAGCTGTAAGAAAGCAGCTGAAGTTGACTGCTTAAGCAATAAACTTCCATGTAGCTGAGGCCCAAACAAGGGGGAAGGTAAAAGAGAAGGGGAAGTGCGTGAAGGTGTCAGCCACAGGAATATATGAATGAGACTGACAAAGAACAAGTAAATAATATTTGCACTAAATACTGGTGAGACTGATGTAGAACAGAAAGGTGGATCATCTGGAGAGTCAAGGAGGCTGCCCACAGCAGAGGGATAACTAGGCCATGAAAAAAAGCCAAACATGATCTTTGAACTGAGATGGATTCGAGTTCTGAGAGGATCCTCTGAAAACCAACCTGGCTGCCCCTTGCATTGTGCTGCTCATCCTCCTGTTGTCTCATCTGGGTTACTGACAGTACCTTTGCAGTTCTTGGTACACTTGACCAGCATAAGGAATTCACCAGACAAACACTGGCATTACATGTTTTTTCCTGGAATTTTACAAGTTGTATACATGCATGTATTTCTTCAAATAAAAGTGTTAGAAACTGTGGTTTTAAATTGAAATTTAAGCTTCACAATAATTTATGTGGCTCCAGCATAATGAGTAGTGCCTGCATGTGTAGGTAGTACATACTGCAGTAAGGAAGAATTTAACAAGGACTTAGGGTTTCACTGGCATTTGTTTTGATATGTGTGGTGTTAGCCATCCCACAGTTTCTGAATACTTTCCCCTTGTGAATTTCATTTGCAAGTGAACTCATGATGGTGCCAGAATTCTGTTCTACATTGTCTGCCTTTGGGAGGATCAACTCAAACTACATACTAAGCACACCTTTGCATCTTCACATTTTGTTTCAAAAATAAGAAGAGTCCTGGCATCAGCAGTCTGTCTGCTTACTGTGACAAGGCCATACAAAAATGTAAATTCAAAGCTGTAGATTTGTCAAGACTTACAAACATACCATAAATCCTTGATGTCTGCAATTCATGAGAGCGCGTGGACCAAGACAGTACCTTCCCAGGTGCTGTACTGTTAAAAGTGTGCTCTGTACAGTAGATGCAGGAATGTTTTTATGAAGAATCTAGGTTTTAAAGCTATAAAAATAAAACAGCTGGCTTACAAGCCACTATAGTAATTCAGGATAAAAACTCATAATTCCAAAACAAATCAAGGATATTACATTGCAGAATTCCCAGTTCCTAACACTCATGACCTTTGTATAATAATGTATTTGTTTGACCTTAAACAAAAGTTTACTTCCAAACACCCAACGCCATTTATAAAAACTGATTGCTATTTCAAAAGTTCCTTTGTTACAAAAATGGTAGGTTCAAATGTAACAAAGTAAGCTTGTTTATCATTCTACCATAACAGGAATAACTTCCTACCTACACGATCTGACCCCTTAATTTTTAAGTTCATCTATTCCGTGGTGAAGATTCATCAGTACAGCACATGACGTAATAGAAAACACAAGGCTGATGTCGGATGTCTGCAAGACAGAGGCACACACCAGGAGCGAGAGTGTACTGGCACTTACACAATTCTTTCTTCAGCTGGGCAGATGGGAGTATGATTCTGAACCATGGACGCTGAGGCAAAGTTCTGTAAGTTGCTGCTACAGGGCTCTTTCAGATAATGTTGCATCATTTAAAGTCCAGCTTAAAATATGGTCCCCTGTAACAGTTTGATCATTCCAGTTCAGAAAGGCCCTTTTCACACTTCCTATTTGAACAAGAAATTAATGATAAGCTGTAGCAGAACCACAAGTAAAATGAAGACATAGTGCTTGAACTGCAAGAAATGGTAGTCCACAGGTGGTGAATTAGAAGCAACTCTATTTCGTAGAGCCATAATGTCCCTGTAAGACAGAAAATATCATCTTGTAAATTACAATCTAGACAATTTGGCATTTTCTAGTATGTTAGGGCTCCCTACAGAAGGCAGTTCTTGAGGAAAATTATGAAACATCAATGACTGATCATCATTTGGGAAGAAAGGTAAAGACATCAAGGCTCTAAAGCAGAAAAATACATACCAGCCTCCAAGGTTAAAAAAAACCTAGAAAATTAGTATTCGCCAAACCATTTTAAAGCATTTTATGTAGTACTACCTCTTAATGTCTTCTTGTGTTTCCTTTATAGATTCAATGGCACTCTGCAGTTCACCAAGGTCCGCCCCTTTTTTCCTTATTCTTGTATTATGCTTCAGAAGTTGTGCTAGAAAGATACAAAAGCCAGGGGCAATTCAAAGAAGTGACTGCTAAGTCAAAAAAGGGTCAAAGTACTAATGACAAACTAAACCAGTTGTAAATACGAGGAGAAACTCTCCTAACTAAGCTTCTATTGAAAACTCAAGTTTTATTTCAGAGTGTCCCAGTTTGAGCCAAGACTTCCTTGTTTTGGAAATGTGCCCAACAGAGCATCAGGACTATTTCATACAAGTTCCATAAACGCGGCATCCCATTGGCTAAAAGTGCAGGTCAAAAGATTTCTTCCAACAGATACTCCTTAAAACCTGCAGCCAGGAGGAGTCTCCTCCTCTTTGGACACCGGACAGCTTTGGAGAAAGAGCCACAGCGAGAGGGCTGGCTACTGTCCAGGCCGAAAGCCTGCGGCCTGCCCCCCTACCCGGGCCTAACTCAGAACTGTTTCTGTCTATCGGCGCCCAGCTCTGCTGTGAATTGTTGTGGGACTCAGTCAGCATCTCTCTCTCATATCGGGTAAGAGAAGAGATATTTTTCACTCGGCGAGAATCTACCGCTGGATTCGGACGTGGGGGAAGCTCACCCCCCTTCGCGTTCTGGCCACAAGGGCTTCTTCCTTCGCATTTGAAGCCGCCGCTTCAGTCAGGAGTGTCCTTGAAATTTTCTTTTACAGACACTGAAAAAGGTCTCCCTGCGAACTCGTTAAAATACTTCTCTAAGCTGTTAAAAACTTTTAATCACTTGGCCCGCCGCCATTTTGGATAGACGCCATCTTCTGAGCTACCATCCTGATGTGAGGTCATCTCCTGCCCTGTAGCCAATCGGCCATAATTGTAGTTTTTTCCTTTTTCCTCTCTTTGCAGTGTGTTAACTCTTATTGTATTGTTTTCTTGTTTTGCATTTAATATATAGTTGTGTGATATGATAGTATTTCAGAATTTTTATTAAAAGTTTGTTTCAGTTTCCCATCCATATATTCCGAGATTTGAGTTTTGTTTCCCTTTTCCCTGTATCAATAAGGGATTTAAGGAGCGTTAGGGACCTTGAGTTCTACTCGGAGGCTCAACCCCTAACACAGAGTCATCTATAGCAAAGGAGGGCAGCAAGTTAAGCTCTTGAAATATCTTAAAACCCTCACTGTATTGTTTAATTTCTGCAAGCAACAAAAATCTGCCTTCTGGCAACATACTGATCTACAAATTAAAACAATTCATCCTGTTTTAAGAAAGAAAAGAGTTTACAAAAATGATTTTTTTCCCTCCAGATACTAAATACGTGCAGCACTTCAGCCTACCTACACAACATACTGATGTTTAAAAGGACAGGGCAGTTGGCAATTAACACCATGAGCCATTCTGCTCCTTTTGTTATTCCAGAATGTGCTTCATATTGGATAGAACGATGATCCAAAGCATGCATCACTTCATAATACAAACATCGAGATGAGAAGAGTTGGTATGACCACAGAACTGTTTCACTGTCGAATAGATTTATTATTTCTGTATGTGAATGTAAGTTTTCCTACCTTCACTCCCAGAGGAATCCTGGTTATCAGGTTCTGGGGATGAGAAACCACACTCCCCTTTCTTCTGACTGGCTGGCTTTCGTTTGATTTTTGGAACACTAACCTACAATTGATGAACTTACGAATTATTTTCAGAGAACCAGAACATTAGCAAAGCAGCACATTCTAATAGTAACAGTTAAAAGCACAGTATCTAAACAGAATTCGAAGTTAAAATTTTTGATGTATAAGCAGTTTGAAGTTGGTGCATCTTCCCCTTTAAGGGAAAATACACGTTAAACTGCTGAGTTCAAGTCTGTATATTTTATATTCCTATCCAATCAAGTCATCTCTACCACTTAGAATGTCCCACGGAAGTGAAAGACTATGGACTGGGTAAACTACATTTTTGTAGGATAACAATAGTATTTCTCATCATTCCCAATACTTTGATGACCTTCATACACAATATATACAAGTTCTTGCATCTTCCTGCACATACTTACAGAACTGCTTACCATTGGTGTCCGATGTCGAACTTTTGTTTGAATGGTGCCATCTTTCTCAAATTGGATCATATCATTCAGAGGGTCCCATGGTCTGGTACTACACAAAGTGAATATAATTAATACCACAGCAATTTAAATAAGAAATGTTTTCCTGCTCAGAAACTATTTGGTAAGAATGGGTTAAAGCTCTCTCTCCTTATATAGAAATTGGACAAGAATAAGTGATCTTATCTTCCACCTATAGCCCAGTCCTAACCTGACGGGCCAAGAAAGCCAAAAAATAAACTTCACATCAAGGTCAAACCATCAGCCAGCTGTTGAAAGTACAAGCTATTGTCTTAACCAAGAACATCACTATGAATTTATCTGGCCAGTGATATGTATTTGTCAAACATGGAAATCAGGGGATTTTGAAAATTATTGGTTTTGAATTTTTGAAAATTACTACTACTTTGGACTGCTTTTTGGGGTTTTTTTTCGGGGGGGTGGGGGTGGGGTATGGTGTGGTGGTGGTGGTGTTTAGTTTTTATTTTTCTTTTAAAAGATGCCTAGGAAGGAAAGGGTAAGAATCAGTTACCTCAAACCTGCTCTCATCCCAAAGTGGCTAATGGTAATCAAGGCTGGTTTCAAGAGGCACTAGTAAACTACACACTGTTTTTGTGTTCTGATTTTTTAAAAATTATTTTCCAAGTACCAGTTAGTATAGAATTAAAAAAAAGGGCAAAAGACACATAGCTCACTAGAGAACAAGCAGCCAAAGGCAAAGACCAACATTCCCACTGATTACAGCCTTTTCAGAATAGAAACTGCAAGTCAGCTGCATTAAAATCGTTCTGATGCACAGCTTCAGTAAGAGTAGATTAAGCATAGATTTACTTTCATCTCCTCCCTTATGCCTTTTGAAATGTTTGTAGCTGTTTCAGATGTTGTGAACACAGATCTGCATTTACATCTTAGCTTAACTTGAATTAAATGTCATCTAAGGTAACTGGGTAAGAACTAGGCATTGCTCTCCCTAAGGTCTTTTATGCCTAAATCCATAATCCAGATACCTTAAACGCCACAGCTCACTCAACTCATCTTTCACAGTAAGCATAAAAGACTGCTCCAACATGGACCAGGTGGTGAGCCAGCATTATATGCATAAAAGGAGACAGACATTTCTTCCAGGGTCTGCTGACAGTGCAGACTGCTTTCTAGCACATAGTAAAATTTCTGTGGCACATCCTTGAACCACAAAGCCTCAAGGAGACAAGAAGTAATGCAGATTAATGAGACATACTGTCCCCTGCAGCTCTAAGACCTAACAGATTTAAAGTGCAGTACTTTTCCTGATGGTTTTACCTGGGTTCAACAGTATGGGCAGTCAATTCAGCTGGACTATTCACAACTCTTCCAAGAAAGAGGCATCAATGGCACCAGAAGATTCAAACCAAGACAGGGTGTTTCACAGAGCATTTAGTCTAGTTGGGGAATTCCCTGCTGCAGGATGTTCTGGGTGGTGAAAGTCTGCACAGACTTAGGAGGAATCCAAGGAAATATATGGAAAAGACATCTATGGAGAGCTACTAAATACACAATCTCCGCTTCGTTCCAGGAGACCTCCAAGTTGCAAATTTCTTGGAGACATGAAGAGAACTCAGGATTCTTGTACTCTTCCCTGTACATACAGTAGGCTACTGCCCCAATATTGCCATTCTTGTACAGAAAGGGGAAGGGTTCCCAAGTTTAGCCACAGGAATATACTTCCAGGATCAATGGCTTCAGAATTACTCAACTCAGAGTATATCATCTTCAGATACTTTATTTTTACAATCCTTGCAATAAAGAAGCATGCTGGGCATTGTAAAAGAATGGGGAGAATATGAGTGTTCTATGAACTAGTGAGTTCACTAGCGAAGGGCTCAGCTCCAAGCTGACTCTTGCAAGAGTTGGTGAGAACAAAGAATGTATTCCAGCAGCTGAAGAGGCAGCTGCATCTTCATCTTCTGATCCAGATCATCACACAAAGAGCTTCACAGACACTCATATGTATAGGGCATATTTGACAGCTGAGCTGAGCTACGTGGTCCCAGCATTAACCACTGCCGTAAACCTGTTACTCTGAGATATTCTAGTAGAGAATAAATTACATAGCTCAGTTCTATTAAGTACAGACTTTGCTGATTTCCAGTTGGTATACCCACATTGTACCATAATTTTCCAGTCTGGGAAAATCTGTGTGGCTGCTCTGGTCAGCGTGGGGGAGAAAAAAAAAGGAGCACAAGGCATCCTAAAGTGCTATGCCCAAGATACTCTACAACATAGCATGAATTTATGGAGGAATATAACCACAGAGACAAAATAAAAAAAAGTCCATTGCAATGGTTCCATGAAACATGGTTTGCTGCATTAGCAATCTCTGCCTTTTCAACATTATAAGGGCCAACCAAGCTCAGCTAAAAAATTATGCATTTTAATTAAAATATGTAAGAATATCAAGTAGTATTGCGTATTCCACAGGTTTGAACTCAGCTATATATCTGAGTTCTTTTGCTTCTGAAACCACAGGAAGAGGCTCAGCAACACTACCAAACATTTAAGAAGCAGTTTTGTTACAAGCACTTCAGGACTCACTCAGCATATTTGTAGTGCCATTCTCCTGTGACTGAATCCTGATCAAACAGCTTGCATGTCCACTCTTCACCTTTAAGTTTCCTCTCTTTGGCACTTTTTCTCTGAGCTTCTTCCAGAACGTATTTCTCTTGAGTAGCTTCTGTTTGGTCTTTGTTATTTATTGCTCTTGTCACATGTTGCCAAAGCCTGACAAATGAGCAATATAGTTACAATCTGGTTGATAGAAATAATTTCAAACATTTCATTAATTACAGACTCAGTAAATGGACCAACCTCTAAACAGAATGTTACCATGTTGTAATATATGTTTTATCTACACTTCCATCAAGACTTTCCATGATTGTAAGATTTGTAAATAATGATCTTGTATTTAACAGTGTTGCTTTCCTGTTTTACAGGCCAGTATCAGCAAACATGGGAAAGAAAGAAATTGTAATCTGTTCATAATTTGGGGAAGATGATGAGTTTTATTTCATCAAAATAATTATACATGGTTCTAAAGGGAACTTACTTCTCTGACTCAAAGTCATCTTGCTCTTCAAACTTCACTGTGTATCTAGGTAATCTACGCTGCCTGATATCAGATGTCGGGTTCCAGAACGTCTCTGAAACATCTGTCTTCTTGTCACTAATAGTGACTTCACTGTCCTGTAACATATATAATTCCGTTACCTTAACTGTAATAATCTCAAAGACTGTCAAAATAACATAAAAGGGAGGAGTAAGCAATTTTTTTCATAACAAAAATTTTTCTTAATAATTAGATAAGCTAACTTTAAAATTAGATTTCTGCACTCTGTGCTAGTTCTAACTTGGAACAGAGATTCAATGAAGCCATTATCATGACCAAAAAATAGCTGTGCCAGTGTCATCTCACCAGAGCTGAAAGAAGTTTAAACATTTCATGCTGGTGCCATAAAAATTCTTCTCAGTACTAACACATATACTAAAACCATTTCAAAAGCTGAAATGTATTTTCTTCATGGACTACTGAAATGTAAGCAACTTTTCCACCTTTTAACACTTGCAAATAAGACTATGTTGATTCTATTCTTTATTGAGAACTGTCTAACTATAATGAGATACTTTCTATAAAAGTGGTACTTAAACTCTTTTTTGAAACTTGAGTCTTTTTTTGTAACAAAGTGCTATTTTCACCTGTCTCAACTATCAGCCAGAATTTATAAAGTACCATCACTCACTACTTACCCAGTGACCCTCCAAAATAGCCAAAACTTCTTTGCCAAGCTTAATTTTCCCTGATATTTGGTTAACACTGTCGTTGTTACCCAAAAAAGGCTGCAAGACAGAAAGAAATGCTTTCGTGTTTATTTTAATAGCAAATTATTTTTGCATTTATGTTTAGTATTAAGGAAAAACATGAATTTATGAAATGTGATTTAAACAGCCCTGATGCTTTTTAATATTATAAGGTCTGCCTATTTAGACCCCCAAACAAGTCTAAAACTACATTAAGTTGTTCTCTTATGCTGTATTTATGTAAAAGATGTGCTGAGCAAAAGCATTGTCTAAGAAATGTGGAAAGAAAGCGGAAAATGCAGAAAGCAGTGACACAATGATATCTTGGAGGACACAGTAATTTGCTACACTAATTTCATCATTTTGTCAAGGACCATTTGTTACTAGACATTAACTCTTGCAGCAGCAACAAAGATTATTGCCAGGTATTTTCTTTGGCCTTTTTGATAGTCTGCATATGTATCCTATGGGCTGATGAGGCAAAATATCTTTTATATCTCCCTTATAATTTCAATTGAATACAGTTTCCCTCTCCACATGCACACTTAACACACGTGCACACTTCTTAACAACTGCTTGGTCAGCTTTAAGTGAGTTTCTGCCTCAGAGAGGGCAAATGTATTTTTCAGAAGTGCAAGCCATCTGTAAGTAGTTTAGAAACCTTTGTTTAGCTTTTCTGAATGGGGAGGTGCTTCTACAGCATGCACAACTGTGAAAAATTGTCCATGTAAACTGTTGCTTAGCACTGGGCATTACGCTCATATAGTCCAAAGCCTTTGCATCATCTTTATTTGAGGTACCATGAGCAACTTAAATTTTCTCAAAACAGGAGAACCTGGGTCTAAGTTTTCCTCCAAGGTCTCTCCAGGATTTTAAAAAGTCCCTGAACATTTTTAGAGAATTAAAAATCACCAGGGTACATTAACAATAACACACAAAATACCTGAACCGCTGATCAGATCACTGAACAGTTACTCTGTTCTTACATTTCCCTAGACACACACTGTTGCCACTGCTGGACATAAGAAAGACTGTTTCTTTTTCCCCCACTAGAGCTGGCCTTAAGATTCACACAAGCAGAAATATGTTTGCATCTGTTATCGCTAGAGATGAAGACAAAACTGCATGAATCAGTCAAAACCTTTGGACCCAGAAGAATATACAAGGAAAAGAAATGATGATGTTAATTCCTTCTTTCAAAAACCACATAAATCACTATTTGCTGGATGTGTAGCAGTTAAAAATGAAAATACCTCAGTTTCCCCCTTCTGCCTACTCACAGCATTTACTAACCTTGAGTTTGAATTCAATTGTTGCACTGTAGCCAGTTTTCTCACAGGTGATGTTGACTGTTCCCCCAAGCTCTAAGGTCATTGTGCCATAAAGAATTCCTGGTAGAGAAAAAAAGATAAAATGAATGTTTATAACTTAACAAGACAAAACCCCTAAGTTATTTGGGCACAATTACTAGAGTAAACATGTCTGTGCCAGAGGAAAATTGTCTTTTCAGATGGCCTTTCCTAATGATAAGCATATTCATTCTGCCAAACAAGACACCCCAAACCAGAACAAAAAGATCTAAGTGTATTACAGACAAGCAGGGAAAACAGTTGTTATTATTAAGACATGCTGTTGGCAGCATATGCTGCTGGGTCTAGCAAGGATGGTAATTAGTCTTATTGGAGATGATTGGAGGAGGGAAGCTTTTGAGGTTAAGGCAGGAAAATTATGACAAAGAGAGTGAAGAAAAACTTCACTTGAACAGAAGCAGTATATACAGTCAGAGCACAGGTGAAGAAAACACTGATCACCTCTATAAAGATTTTTGGAAGAACAAGGCTGACAATGCTGAGTATACATATGTACTGTGCATGTGCAAGTGTTTTTTTGACCATGCACATTCTCTTTTCCTGAATATTCTTCTACCTTTCTCCCTCTCTATCAGCTTTGAGTCACACTAGTTCTTCTTCTTCCTGTTTGACTTGAATGTATGTATATATCTTATGTGCTTTTTAACTCTTAAGCATTGTCACCAAAGCCATAAAAGAAAAACCCAACAGAATATTAAAAACATCCATGACAATGTAAAGAGAAGAGCCTACCAAACTAATGTCCAATTATCCAAATCTGCTCATTGATTTTCACACATCTCAAATGAAGAAAATATTATAGTTGCTGACTATAAGGCTTCTGAAAGAAAATTCTGGCAGAGACCATATGGGTTGGTAAACCTGAATTAACTAATGGTTTAAAAATCAGCAGTTCAGCAATGTATTTTGTACTACTACTGACCTTCCAGAAAGCTTTACAAACTACTGACTGGCTTCCCGTAGTGAAACTAAAGACAAATGATCATGATTTACACTCAAATCACACAGTGAGGTGTAGATGCTACATCACCCTTTGTTTACAACAAGAAAACATTGGAAAAGCTCATAATCAGTCTAAAAAAAAAAAAAGAACTCAAACAGTGAATTACTGCCATGTAATAACAGATAGCTATATATTTGTGCTCTTACTATTTATGAAAAAAATCTTTTTCTGTGCCAAAAAATAGATAATTGCTTAAACAACAGATGTAATTTTCTCCTGATAAAATATGTGGAAGCCTAGAGCCACCAATGTTGCCAATGTTCAGAACACCCTTCTCAGATGACAAGCTCAAATACAACACAGTATACTATTTAGAATAATGGACTTGTTCTCAAAACTTTGCCACCTAGAGAACAACAAAAAAACCCAACCCACTACCTTTACAATGAGCATATGGCATTGTCATTACATAATCTTCTCCCCTGTTCAGGAATGTTAGCCGTCCTTCTCCATCTAGTATGGCAGATAATGAATTCCCTGAAATTCAAAGACAGAAAAATCACATTTCTCACCCTGCAAGACAAGAGTAAACATTTCCTAATAACTGAGCAGTAAAACTAAGAACATCAGTATATTTAGCACCACAATCTACCCTGTCCAGTGAAGCCACTATAATATGCAGCATCTCCAATTAAAAATTAAAATATTCCAAAAATAGAAATTAAAATCCTGAAGACCAGTAGGAAAAACTTTGTAAGGGAAGGAGAATAAAGTGATCAACCCCCTGATTCTTCTAACAGCCTTCTTTCATCCACAAAACAAAGCTCATTTGCACTGATTTTACACCCCTCAATAAAGGTACAATCAAAAAACCCCATTATTTACCATAGAATTTTGATTTGGCCAGAATACTACCACTAAGGCAAAAACCATCCTTGCGGTTGCTAATGTAGAAGGCAGATATTGGAGGATGATGTGATACCTGTTGAAAAAACCACATATTTGAAAAAAAAAAAAAAAGAGAGAAAAACAACATGCAATATAGGATAAAACTTGAGCTAGTGATGACAGAATGCAGAATTCAAGCTGCACGTAATAGAATACAGTTAATATATGTTAAATGTGACTATAATCTTTAAAGATCTAGCAAATGTACTGAATTTCAAGAAAAATTTCACTTTTACTGAAGTAAGAGGGAACAGAAATGCTAGAAACACCTTTCTCTGTTTCTCTGGGAAGACACACTTAAGAGACATCTGTAAAAAAAAAACTATGCTCACCAGGAGAGCTTTTAGGATACTATTCTTACATTTAAATACATTTTCTGAAACTACCACATCATTTGGCTAGCACAAAAATGCAACACATTTATTTTTCTTAAAAGTATTCTTTGCAGTTATTGCAGCTACCTGTTCTGCAATGTAAAAAGTCTTGCTATTTGTCCTTGGATGAACCCACATGCAGCGGAAAGTCTCACCAAGTATAGGATTGTACGGCTTTTTTAGTCCCTAAACAGAAATAGAATAGAGAATAGGTACAGAACTCACAAAACACTTCATCAGTCTGTCACTGCAGGTAAGACACACAGAGAAAAAAATATGATCATATATATATGCTAAAGTACATTGTACTGATTTAATTATTTGAACATTACGCTCAGTTACTTTGCTCTTCATTCTAAAGAAATCTGCATAGATTTAGTAAATCTGCTAAACTATTCCAGCCTCCACGTAAGGACAAACAGAATATAAGGGGTTTTTTGTAGGAGAATTATTACAGACCTTTTTTCTGAAGTTAGGTAGTAAGTACTTTCTCCTTTCAATACTGTTCCCGACCAAGGTGACTATAAACAGTATTTAGTGTAAAGCTAAATGAAGTAGTGGAAATACTAATTCTCCAACTGCAGCATGTTATCACTGAAGAATGGTAAACATCGAACTGGCCCAACTTTATCACGAAACATTTAGTTCAACTTCTACTTCAAGGGAAAAAACCCAATTGAATATACCCTATTTTAAGCATGGCTAGAGACCAAAAAAGTCGATGATGCATTTGGTGTACATAATGAAAACTTAACCTTGCTTTTAGAAATTGCTTAAGAATATAATTTACAAAGGAAAACTTACTCCAGCACATCCTTAAGCCCTAGAAACTAGACACGATGACTAAAGTAAAGATAAAATAATCTAAGGAGTCACCTTTGGCTTTTTGTAGAATCCTGACAAATACCACTTCACTACTTTTTTCATGCGGTTGTAAGCATTCTCTTCAAGAGCAGCTCTATGAAACAAACAGAACACACAGATAACTATCAGTATTATTTCAGCTATAACACGCTATCAATCGTTGTGATGTATCTTGAATCTAGGAGCTGACTAAAACAAAGGTTTTGTGATTTGCGGTACTGAAAAGCTTTCAGCCTGACCGCATCAAATTCAAAGTTTTCAAATAATTGTCTGAAAATGGAAAACAAACAAAAAATCAGAAATGGTATATCCATAACTGACTCTGTTCTTTGTAACATTAAATCCTGTTTCACCCACATTGAAGTTCTTCCATTTATAAGATACTACTTTAGAGAACCGGCATACTCGCATACAGAACTCAGAGCTGAATAATACTGCAATTTACAGTCTTTAATTTATTAGCTACATTTGAGCAGGTAACTATAAAACTGAACAGAACTTAACGCTGTATTAAAAAGGTTAACTGGTACTGTTCTGCCATTTCAAATATGCCTCCTACAGAAAAAAAAATAAACTACTTTTGAGAAGTCTTCTATCCAAGTCTCCAAAAGCTAAACCAGAACAGTACAATAGGAACACAATTGCCTTTGAATTACTAAGAGGGGCCAGACTTCAAGATGTACCATATGAGCTGTCAGGCAGCTAGCTTTCAGAAGACAAGGATATCTGATGACTGACACATTGTCAGACAAACATTCAGACCCTAAGCAGTCTACAATGTTGTTTAAGTAGACCGGACCAAATGCTTCGGTATATTCTGCTACTCCTTTTTAGTTTAAAAAATGGAAAGAATGAAAACCAGAGGTAGGATTGACTCACTCGGAGAGAAAGTCTGCATGATAGTAGTAATCAGACAGCTTGTCCAGGAAAGAACGAGGTTCCAAGATAAATGTAGGCAGTACAACCTTGGACAAGTCCATTCCTGGCCGGACTTGCTTCAGTAGTGTCCAGATCAGACTTTTGTTTTCTTCTGACACTACTTCTGTCTGAGCAGCCTCCCCAGCCTAGAACGAACAGAAAACTGCTTACAGAAAGGAGAAATAAAATAATCCTCCAGAAGACAGGTCAACACATTCTAAGGATACAATAAGAATGGCAAATGGATACTTAAAATGAACCACTCAGAAAAGCTGAAACAACAATGGGAGAAAAATCAGGTTTCTCTAAACACACTTATGATACATCTTTAATGAAGTATGATAGATATACCATTCAGCATTAAAAACTGTGTTTGTTTTCATCAGCCCTAAAACAGAGAAATTTGAGGTAGGCTGTTGTTCAGAAATCCTCCCTTAGTCCTTTCCTAGACATCAAGTACATTATCCTGTGTTCTCATGTCCAGGACTTATATAACAGTGGGCTGTTCATTCTACTGCTTTTCCCCACCATGAAAGCTGCTGCATTTTTGCTTTTCACTGTCTTGACCAAATAACAGTATCAGTGGTTTTCCTTAAAGAAAACCAATACTTAGGGGTAAGCGAGCAAAACCAGCAGCCATGCTCCAATATGCTCCTTTTTGTCCAAGAAGAGAGGAATTGTTCTTCCTTAGTTTCTGAAATCAAAATCAAAGGTTGTAGGAAAAGCAACCCTCATTCCAGAACAGTTTCTAAAATGCATACTCAAGAATTTATTGTCAACTTAAACCCCTCAGCTTCTCCTAAACTACTGCTTCTTCAAGAAATAATACCAGAAAGCGATAAAGCAAAGTATTTATGTCCCATAGGTATGAAAAAAAAAAAAATCTCATAGTTAGCACTTGAGCAGAAAGGGGAGATTTGTGAAAAAGCTCATCTCAATTTCTGTTACTAAGTTTTCTGGTATCTTTATAGCAAGTAAAACATACAAATCTCAAACATATTTGCCTGTGTAGATAAACAAGACAACATGCAGAAGTGGAATGACAGCTCTGGGGCATCATATTAGAATGCAAGGTGTTATCAGGAACACAGCAAACCTTCCACTGAATTCTGCAGATCCTGTGGCTGCTTAACTCCTTTCTTGCAGCAGAAAAAGAGGTATCAGCTTGCATTAAAATCTTCAACTTAAAAGATTTTTACTTGAAGAGAAAACCCAGGAGTAACTTAATAAAAAACAAATGGAAATAATAAAAGGAGGGGTAGACATGGTCAACTTCTGCTGCAGGTTGCTCTTTCAAATTGAGTACCTTTGGTCTGAGCAGTATTCCAGATAACGTGATTATCTCAGTCAAAATCTCAGACACCAGTGCAAGAGTGGCAAAGCAGAGCAGAACATAGGTGAACAGAGTACATTTCCCCATTATTGCTGAAAATATGAAAGCCAATCCCGCAAGTCAGCTTTCAAGTGCAGTCCGACCCCTAAAACATCAGCTTTCTATGCTTGCTCACTACATCAAGAGTGCTTTTACCTCCCCAAGTTCTTCAGGACTCTGTTCTAAGTAAGTAGTTTCCTTGATATCAATTGGTTCTGGATCGACGTAAGAATCATCTTGTCGCTCCGATGTGTCACTATCACTTTCTTCACTTTTCCCCAATCCATCATTATCAGATTCCTCGTGGTCATGGTCATTTTCCTTATCAGATTTGTCAGAGTACATATCTTGATCTTTAAAGTGCTGCCTTTCAATTTCACTGTCATTTAACCTACAAAACATAAAGCCTAAATGAATCTTAAATGTCACACAATAATTTCATTTTCCAAACCAGGATCTTAATAAAATATACACCAAAATTGCCAATATCAAGCCTGATCTGGCAGAAATGTAAAACTAGGTTTGCTGGAAAGATATAGGATGTACTTTTCTCACTAAACTCTCAAACATAGCAAGTTTAGAATAGTTCTATTGGAATGGGCCTACAATGGTCTTCTAGTCCAACTGCCTGACCGCCTCAGGGCTGACCAACAGTTAAAGCATGTTATTAAGGGCATTGTCCAAATACCTCTTAAACACTGACAGGCTTGGGTCATCAACCACCTCCCTAGGAACCCTATTCCAGTGTTCAACCTCCCTCTCCCCTTCCCCCCTCAGGAAGCTGTAGAAAGCCTCATTGCTTTCTACACCTTCAGCCTCCTTTTCTCAAAACTAGACAAACTCAAAGTCCTTAGCTGCTACTCATAGGACATTCCTTCCAGGCCTTTCACCAGATTTGTGGTCCTCTTCTGGATGCATTCACATCCTGCTTAAATTGTGGGGCGCAGAACTGCACACAGTACTCCAGGTGAGGCTGCACCTACGCTGAATACAGCAATATAATCGTCTCTCTTGACCAGCTGGTTCTACTGTGCTTGATGCACCCCAGGATGCGGTTTCCCCTCTTTGCTGCCAGGGCACACCACATACTGTGTCTACTGTCAACCAGCACCACCAGCCCCCTTAATGCAGGGCTGCTCTCCAACCACTCCTCTCGCAATTTATGCTTGTGTCTGGTGTTACTCTGTTCTGGGCAAAGAATCTGGCATTTGTTCTTGTTACATTTCATGTCATCAATTACTGCCCAGTGCTCCAGTCTATCTAGATCCATCTGCAAGGCCTTCTGTCTCTCAGGAGAGTCAACAGCACCTCCCAGTTTGTTATCATCATCAAACTTGTTAATGGTGCACTCAACTCCTGCATCCAGATCCTTGATAAAATTATTGAACAGAACAGGCCCTAGGATTGAGCCCCGAGGAACACCACTGGTGACTGATCGCCAGACAGATGTAGCCCTATTCACTATATCACTTTGAGCCCTGCTGTTCACCCAGTTCTTCATCTAGCACATTGTGAACCTGCTGATCCTACAGTTGGACAACTTGTCCAGAAGGATGTTGTGAGGGACAGTATCAAAAAAACCTCAAAATTCAGAAAAACTACATCCACTGCCTTCTCTTCATCCACTAGGCAGGTGACCTTATCATAGAAGGATATCACATTAGTTAAATAGGACTTTCCCTTGTGAACCCATGTTGACTGTGCCCGATGACTGCATTGCTCTTTAAATGTCTTTCAATAGCACCCAGTATGATATTTCCTATAATTTTCAAGGTACTGAGGTTAGACTAACAGGTCTGTAGTTTCCTAGGTCTTTCTTCACGCCCTTCTTGTAAATTGGAATAATGTTGGCCGGCTTCCAGTCAGTGGGGACCTCCCCAGACTTCCAACACCTTTGCTAGATGGTCAAGAGGGGTCCTACTGTAACATCGACTAGCTCCTTAAGTACTCTGGGATGAATCCCATCACACCTCATGGACTTACGAACATTCAACAGATACAGCTGGTCTCTCACAATTTCAGTGTCTACAAATGGAAAGTCACTGTTCCTGCACTTGTGGTCCTCCAACTCAGAGGGCCAGGCAGCCCAAGGTCTACTAGTAATACTAAGGCTGAGGCAAAAAAAGCATTGAATGTCTCCACTTTTACTTCATCCCTATTTCTCAGGTGACCATCTTCAACAAGTATCAGTCCAATGTTTTCCTTGGACCTCCTCTTCCTAGTAATGTACTCTCAGTTGAAGCTAAAATTGCTTGCACCTTTCTTCTACCCCTCCTGCTAATGTCATTACAAATAGGCCTGCAGATTTTGTTGCTTAGAGTTAAGCACACTGAATACTTTTAGAATATGCTATATCCAAAGATCTAATTAAGCTGCCAGTCTTAATTAGACTTAATAGTTGTAGCTAATTGCTGTGATTGTAATCTGGGACAGTTGCTGATATTAAACTACTGTTCATGAGCACAGATCTCCAGTTGAATTGTACACAGCACTTTTATTGTTCCCATGAGATAACAGAAGGAACAAAACTGTAGCTGAGCCTGCTTGGTTATCTGGATAGGGCCTTGAATCTGGGCCAGGGGCTATAATTTGCCTTTTTTGTGCTTTTCTCAGACTATCTATGCCAGAAAGAATGCATTTCTCCCAGTTCAGATCTTCTGTTCAGAGCAGTACAAAATTCCTGCCCACCTAGAAAAGACAGATGGGCAGCTAAATCTTCATTGGTTGGGGGGGATTATTTGAAATAAATTTATGTCCACCTGAAAGTACATCGAACTGGTGGAAGATTACTGAGACAAACTGTGCATAGTGCAAGCTTCAGAGCCAATCATTTCAAGTAAAGGACTAAATCTTTTGTATTTTCTAATGCACTTTGCTACCACAATTCAAGTATTTGAAAACACCATTCACTCACCATGCTTGTTTAAATAATCTATTTCTATGAAGGCTTATGCTCCCAAAATCTGGCTGAAAGTATTTATTGAAATAAACAGGGAGCTACTCAAGGGCACTCACACATTATATACTGGGTAATACCAGATAATTTCAACTTCTGTGCATTTAATTTAATATAATAGGGTGACTGAATCATTATTCATCCATCTGATGATTCAAAGCTGAGACATGCTGAAACAATTTAAATAATGATAGGATTATTCATTTTTTTAACCAGAGAACAGCATCTTATATTCACATTTACCAAATCTGTCACATGTACTACACTTATTTTCAGGTGAAACTAACAAGAGAGACCAACTAAAACTTTAACAGTTTAACACGTACTTAAACTTACTAATGTGATACTCAACTTGTGAGGTCCTTGAGTCAAACTTCCCTCTGTATCTGCTTTGCTTGAAAAGATTGTTTGTTTGTTTTATCCACACACAATATAAGACACAGTACAAATAAGGCATGTAAAGAGAATTCAGGAATAAAAAGAACTGCAACTTTAGAAAGAGATTCTTCCTGTGGAGAAGTTATCACTACAAGGTTCTGCCAGAAGGACAATCAGGTTTAGTAATTAATTCACTTACGGTAAGTTTTCTCCACTGTGCAAGTTGTTAGCACGAAGCAGACCATAGAGAGAGACATGAGTGCTGTCTGCTGAAGAGTTCAATTCGTGTTCTTTACCTTCTCTAATCATTGTACGTTTAAGCAGACCTGAACATTTCAGTGCCAGCTCCAAAGCATCCATCCAACACCTGCCTAAAGACAAATTTACTATTAGACTAAAAATTAAGGATTTAACTGAACTATACAACTTCCATTTCCCAATTTCACAATCCTTTTCGGTCTGCTTACATTGCCTTTGAAGACACACTTCAGAGTTGTCCCATGTTATGTGTATTGGATTTTATAATCTGGTGGGGACATAAACAACTCACAACCACCCAACTCTGGTACCAGGGATGCTTCACGGTAGGACAAGAAAGGTAAATAAATTATGATTCTGTTAAGAGCATACTCCAGTGCTACTACTTTAATGCAAGTATGGCCCTGACTGTTGAATTTCTAAGTTGCCTGCAGCCCTGCTCTAGTTTTGAAGACTACATAACTCCATCAGCTAGCAAAATTTGCTCATTTAATATAGTAACAATGTGGAAAAAGAGCTATAATGACAGCATAAGTGCCATTTCAATATAAAATAGCAGATATTCTAATTTTTTTTCAAAAAGTAGCTAAACACATTTGTGTGTTGTTTCCACTCCTTATTTCTTCATTATTGTGTATCTAATCCATTTTCCAATACAGAAGGCAAATAGAGTCCTATTTCTGAAGTCTGCAGGGGTATGCTTAATTAACCAGCAGAAGGAAAGCAGCTGCTAAAATGGTTATACAACAGTCTTAAATCTTGCTTCTGCATTGTAACCTTTGAAGATACTGAACCACCCTCCCAGTGATGAAGGGACTGTATTTTGAGGTATTTTTTACTACTAGAACTCTGTGCAATTGCTGCACTTCATAATACACAAATGCTTTCAATAGAAAGAAAGTATGTCCACATTAGCACTTTAGAAAGGCAGTAGCTTGAGTATTTAGACATACATTAATAGAGTTAAATCTGAAATAACCCCTTTGCCCTCCTCTACCCAGCCAATGCAAGGCAACTGCAAGGAGTTCAATGACAATTTCTTCAGGTCAAAATTTTCGTTTAATAACCAGTACCAATGCAATTGAATGCACTAAGTTAAGGAAGAACCTTATCAACGATTAAACTGCAATCACAGTGCTATAATAGGCATGGTAAGACAACTAAATCATCTCTTTCTAATAACTAACTGCTGCCACTGTGGAAAAACACTGAAATATCTGTTTACCATCTGATTCTGAAGCGGCTCGGATGATCAAATAACTGCTGGGCAATGGCTGAGTTATAGAACCAACTGCTTCACCTTTGGGACCCTTGAAATACACAAAACAAGCAACACCATCAGATATTTTAATTCAGTTTTACATTTATCATTCAAGGTAATAACAAACTGACACACTGCAGGGCTATTTACTGTCACTCAGCAACATCTAATGAAGACATGAATGGAAAGATGGACAGCCCTCTTTTACTGGATTTCTTCTTCAAAAACTTTGTTCTAAGTATAGCTCCCAAGTCAACCCCACTTTAAAAAGAATGGTCTTTGGGATTCAAATAGTTTTTTTTTTTTCTAAATCAGACTTGGCATAGTAACTTGGAAATGCTCTGCTGATGTTACTTATAGCAAGATGACAAAAGCATCAAAAGGAACTCCGTGGTAGAGTCACCCTTACTCTCCAGGGATTCCTGCAAATGGGTGTAGAGAGATCACAAGGGACAAGCTATTCCTCTTTAGCTCAATATTTCAGCTGAAGAGTTAAGACTGAAAGCAAGCAAAACAAAAGACATGTCTTTGGGGTGGTTTAAGAGAGTTGATTTCCAACAAGTGCTGCTTTTCTAGGCATGTGATCCCACATTTGTACAGCAACTGGCTCTTCTGCCTCCAGTCCCATTCGTTCTTGATGAGAGCAACAGTTCCTCTCAATTCCTGCAAGGGTGCTATGGTTCATAGCACAGAGACCTGAGGGCAAGCCAAACCCTTGCAGAGAACAGGAGGCCTTCTTCAGTGATCCACTTCATGCTTATTTTATGTGACAATGTGTTTGGTGTCTCAGCAGCATCCTATGCTCCAGAAGTGCACTATTTTTGCCTGTCTTCAGCAGACAGATGAGTCAACTGATATTTAAATAAAATGGAAATAACTCCTCCCACCCAAACACTACATTGCTGTAGAAACCTGCTTATCCTTTCTCCCTCCCTTCCTTCCCCTTCAACCTCTCTATCTGTCCAGTGGTCAATTACACAACATATTTAGGTACCTAACTGTAGGCTTGGCACTTAAATAAGAAAAAAAACCCCAAGATGATGCTCAGGTCCATAAAAGACATTTAGATGCTTAAGTCTCTGTATAAAGGGTATCAGCAGGACATCATGACATTACATTTAACCAAATGACACCCAGAGGGCATCAAATGCCAAAGTTTAATTTTTCACTATGAAGTTCATCACAATCCAAATTAAAAAAAAAAAATCCAAAAGACCTTTTCATTTCTGTCAACCTTCATTGTGGAGTAAAATACTAAGCAACCACTTTAAAAACCCTTCAAAAAGAATTACCTATGGTAACTTTAAGACAAATGATAGGCAAAGAGGGCTGTATGAAACATACTTGAAGCTATCATTGAAAGCTGGGTTAAGCCTGCCTAACTGATAAGTTACCACATTTTGGTCTTGACTGATTTCCCCCAGAGAAGACTCATGAAAAGCCAATACAAGGCTTACAAGAGGGAATTGGAAAGCCAGCAGAAGTTTTGAGCAAAAGCAGATAAACGCAGATATTTTAGAAGCAAGCAAATGAAACAGCCAGAACGTTTCTGAGGGTGACAGGTGGGTAACAAGGAGTCTTAGTTGCACTTAAAATACCAATACAGGCAAGCTAGTGCTGGTGTAAATGATGTTCAGGAACTCCTGAATAGTCAGTACGGAGTAACTGCAACTTGAGTGTTAGAAAGAAGATTCCAAACCTCAGTCCCCCTCTGAGCAAACAGGAAGATACGCCCACCAAAAGTTTTTGGTGAAGCAGCAACATGGGGATTAGGAGTTAATGGGTAACCAGGAGGTTAATCCTGAGAACCAGGAGAGACAACCTCATGCATGAGCACTCCTTGCCTCAAGGGTAGGCAGGCAGTGGAGAGGTCTCACTCTCATAGGGTCCCTGGGAAGGGGAGAGTACTGAGGCACAGTACAGTGCCAGGCAAGGGTGGAAGAGGTGCTGGGGTGCTGCACAGAGGGGACTGCAGCACTGTGGGTGCACCAGTGCCATGCAAAGGCCTCAGCCATCACAAGTCCTTGAAACTCTCAGGTCACAGGACACAGACTAAGGGCAGACATCTGTCCACGAGATCTCCTCTTTAGAATTATACCTTGGACATGCAGGCTACACTACTTATGCTGTACCAAACAACTATAATTTAGAGATGAATTGTGGTTTTGGTGTTTGGCTTTTTTTTTAATGCAAGAAAGCTATACTCCTCTAAGTGCCTTGACAACACATTGATTAAAACCAAATGAATAATTTGCAGTGAACAGTTAAGTAGGTTGACTTATTTTGGAATAACTGCTCATGGGTCTTGATTTCCTCTAACTGATTACTGTTCCAAAAGCACTGAATATCTTTCTTTGATATCGCCCATTATGTTTTCAAAAATCAATTTTCAGCCTGTTAGTGTTCTGTACAAGAGAGACATTAGTTTCCCTCTGTTAGGTGACTTGATTTAAACTGTCTCTGTTCCTGACAGAATGATGGTACAACCACTCCAATACAAGGTAAGGGCAATTGAAAATTCCAGTAGATTAAAAAAAACTTTGACGTTTACTTCTTACAGAATATTCATGCCAATAAAACTCAAATGCCATGAACATTCAGAAAAGGTAATGAAAAATAAGCAGTCACACTTCACTAAAGTTACTCATGAAAATTTATTTGCTGTAACTTTTCTAGTTATTAATTTTAGAAAACTGAAATGGCATCAGGACTGGGCACATGAGGAAGACAGAACAAGGTACAGTGCATCAGCTACCTCAGAGCACAGGAGGAACATCAAAGACCGCAGCAACAGGCTTAAGGGAGCATGTGAAGTGACTGGCCACAAACTACTGCAGAAGAGAATTTGCAGTCTGCCAGAAGGACACACTATGGGCAGTGTGTTCAAGTGATAAAATCTCCTGCAGTACTTATACCTAAGTGTTTCTTGTAATGTCATCTTCCTGCACTGGCTGCAAACAAGGCTCATTTGGCCTTAAGCTTCAGGCTCATTCTGGTAAATCTCTGTAAATCAGTCAATTGCTATTATGCTTATGAGAGTTTGCCTCATGATAATAAATCTGTAACTAGGACATTATAATTGACTAAGTAAACAGGCAGAAAAAGGTTTCAAACTTCAAGGCCTTTCATATAATTAAACCCAGTAATTCTCAACTGCAAATAGCCATACCAAAATGAACAAACGCCACTCCAGCTCTCAGCACATTTAGAATGGACAATATCAACTTGTTCAGGTTCAAAATTTGACCTACCTTAAAAAAGTAAAAATCTGGTGGGGCATGTCCTCTAAATTCTAAATATCTAGTTAAAAAAACAAACAAATCCATTTCTCATTGCCAAGCAATAAAGAAATATAAGACTGATTTGTGATCTTCTGCAGACAGGCCACCACTTTGCAATGTATGTATACATGATCACAGATAATTAAAGCACATTAACACCAAACCCTATACCTTTGAAAAAGGGTAAGTTCGTGTTCTGCAAATGTGAGATCACCTCCAATTAGTGAAAAGTCCTCCTAAGCAATATTAAAATCATTCAAAAGCAACTACAAAAGATTTGGTCTAAGTTTGGTAAATTTAGATAACCTTGATAATGATAACAATTCAGAAAGACCACAAACAAACATCAAGAATTATACCAGCTGACTGACTTCCCAGCCTGAGATAAGGAAGACAAAATCAATGCAGCATGTTCTACAGATGTGACAGTACATGTGTATCAATTTAAGATTCAAAAGATAGAATCTCACAATTAGTAGCTATCTTAAGATGTATGTTGCAGAGGGCATAATTAATTTATTATGTCAAGGGTTCTAGCATTGTACAGTAATTTCATCTAAAGCAAGATGTAATTTCAGGAGGTAAATATGATCACTTGTGCTGTGCTTCCACACCCCCTCTCCACATGCAAACACAAAACAAGGACTACAATAGTTTGTTTACTAGAGTATAAACAATTAATAATAGCAAACATTAAATATTCTTATGAGAAATTGAAATAAACCTTTTCTGTGCAGAACACACTCTGCTTTTCAACACTTTCAAATAATAGCTGCTCACAATATTATGCCATGTATGACAAAGCAAATAGACATCAGAACTGAAGGAAAAACATTTATCTTCCTAAAACTGTGGCCAAAAAGGAACAATTGGCTAATGAGTTGCAATATAAGCTATTATTGCACAAGGAAGTAATCTGAATTTCTACTCTTACAAGCAAATTGAACTAGGCTGACATTTTACTACACAAATACAAGGTTGGAAGCCAATAATGTTTATAACACATCTAACTCTTTCATTTTGGCAAATGACTCCCCTCCTTAATTTCTTAAAATCAGTTGATGGAAAATACGTTATACACTCATTCCTTATGCTTACATAATTGCCAGTGATGGCATTAACCTCTTTAATGGCATCCCTCTGCACACCACACTTCTGAAGCTATTTAAGTATACAGAGAAGCATAAAGCAAACACTTTTTGTGATGAAGAGGACTAGATGTTGAAGGCTTATATGCAGAATAAACAAAATGTTCAGGTTATAAGAGCAAATGCAGTTCAGCTTTTCATGAAAGTTGTCTTTACTCACAGCTGGCTAATGCTAGTCACCCATTAAGAGCCACGTATGCTACCACTAACCTTTATAGCCCATATGGACTGCTCCAGAGGATGAAAAAGTTTGAAACAAAAGCCATCTTTTTTTGAAGGCCTCTCAATGAGTTCACACGCGTTCAGGAGCACTGTTCCTACCCACTGGCCATTTTTGGGGGTTTTGTAAACAAGCAACACTCCTGGTTTCAGTACACACCACAATTTGGTCCAGCTTTTCAAGGTACCACGAATCTAGAAGATAAATATTTACAGTTATATCTCAGTGAAGCCACTGGCAAAACCTTAACAAAATGAAAATTAAAATTATTTATTAGTTTTTATTTCAAACAAGGTTTATCAAGTCTATCAAAAGTTTATCCAAGTTTATCAAAGCCAATACAAAGGTACAATTTCAATGCTCACTCTTCTATTCTTTCTTGACAAATACTTATTCTACAAATGGGTATACACACATCCTGATATAGGAAATATGACAATCTGAAAACTTCATGAATTTTCCTATCTGGAACATATTTTATCACTAGCATGAAGACAAGATAATATTTGGAAACAGAACTCCTCTGAAACAGGGCAGACATCTGATAAGAAAGATAGGTTATTCACAAAATAACTCAGGTATATTTGAATGTCTTAGGTAAAACTTCTTGAAACAGCTGTTAGCTTCAACCCATATGTGAAATAGAAGATCCTTTCAAGTCTTTGAATTTGCACATCTGATTAGACTGCTTGCATCAATTCTGTCAGCTCTGGATTTTAATTCTCTGTCTGTAGGACTGAATGGCAACTTGACCTATAAGCAATGATTTAGCCTGAATTATTTTTGCAAAAACTTCTTCCAGACAAGCGATTCTTTGGAACTACCTATAAAAATGGCTAACAGATTTTTTCTCCTACAATTTCCAAGGAATATATTTACAAATTTAAGGCATTACATACAAATATATAAACCACACTACTGTTGATGACACTTACTACTATCTTTGAGAAATCAATTCCTCACCTTTTGTACCAGTATTAGGGGACAGTTAGTTCTTAAGACAGGAAAGGAAAGTTACCAGAAATACACAAGTCAATCTGTATTCAAGTATCCAATATGACTGAACCATTTTCACTGTTGTTACAGATGTAACAGAGCTTCAATTAAAAGTGTAAAATAAAAAGGACAAAACAAGAATCGTAAAGCCAACTCCAGATGTGAAGTTAATGGCTATACACACAAGATGTTGACTGCAGTTAAGTGGGAAACAGGTTTCGCTATTATTCCCCTAGGATTGAGCACAGAGACCCTGGGATGGAATTAATGACTGTGCTTATAGAAAAACATTAACAGCAAGTAAAAGATTGAGCCTTTTCTATTCTGGTCAGAAAGCAGCAAGCAGCTGCTACATCTTCCACTCAGGTTTCACACTTGGATTCTGACCTTCAACCAGTCAGCCATAACAATAACTGATGGGTCTGTGATAGTGCTGAGTAATTCTTTTGTAGCTCTCTTCTTTTCTTCTCTGTAATTTTTCTTTTGAACCTGTAAATAATAATAAAAATATTTACAGTGTCACAGCCATAAGCCAGTAATCAGAGCACAAAAAGACATCTATCAATACAAGCTGAGGAAAAATCTGCTAATTTCAATTTGCAATACAGATACAGAGAATGATCTTTAAAACACGGTATTTACTTCAAGGTGGGAACAACTATTCGTGCTCTATTTCAAGAGCATCTACGATGTAACCAATTTCAGATTCTTCTGCACTTTACTTTTAAGACTGAGAACTTTGAAACTCCTGTTAGAATCACAGGAGGAAAACAACCAACTAAACTCCCTCCCCCAGTTCCTTTCCTGGTGTAAAGCACAAAACTAAATTTGGGCTAGGATCAGATTTACGGGGACATTATCTGATCAGTAGTCTTTACCCACCAATTATTTTCCCTCCCCAGCAGAAATTTGCAGCAATACATCTCCCTCTTTTAGAGGCAAATAATTTTATGTTTCTCCAGTATCTGCCAAACAGTGGAGTCTGGTTTTGTTATAACACAGGGGGAAGAAGGCAGTAGAAAAAACACAGGTACTGCATGCAAATTGTAACTTTGATAATTCAAGTTTTATGTAGACGTCTTGTGGTCCCTGACAACCTAAATTATCCTACAATCTTGTGCCATCTTAAAGACTGCACTATAGAAGGTCATACTCAAGTAACAGTACAATAAGATTTGAAGAGAAACACCACCACAACTTCTATAATACTTAAATATTCCATAGGTGTT
The DNA here is from genome assembly GCA_009769605.1 of Bucorvus abyssinicus. Taxonomy (NCBI): domain Eukaryota; kingdom Metazoa; phylum Chordata; class Aves; order Bucerotiformes; family Bucorvidae; genus Bucorvus; species Bucorvus abyssinicus. Next base: position 41,258,933 of record CM020025.1, read on the forward strand.
ATCACTTCTTGTTAGAGAATTAAAGAGAGTAAAACTATCTGAATGCATTTATAGTCTATGAGGAGTTACTTGGAAATCAATTCACCTTGAGAGATTCCTTCTTTGTAAGTTTGCTTGAAGATAAAGAGATGTCCTTCTCAGAGCCATTGAAAAGCTTGGATTCAGACTGAAATTCACAAAACGCATAATAAATAAATGACAGTGATAGATAAAAGGATATATTACTGTTGCAGGCACTTTAGAAAGTGTTTGAAGTGCACAGTTATGTTTGTAAGGTTCCCATTCCCACTCACTTCTCCACTATAACTCCCACTTAAACACAACAACAAAACCAACAACAAACCACAACTTGTAACATAAGCTGTTCAGCACCTATTTATGACACCTTTTTTTATGAGAAAGAAGTCTGAGATTCCTCTAGAAGAAGCTGAACAGTAAATATTTAGTCTATGTAACCTGTTACTTAGTATGTGAGTCTTGACTAGTTAGGCATTATTTTAGCAGACAGAATGTTTTAGGAGAATCCTGGCGTTTAAACACAGGAGTCATCCCCGTGGCATACAGATACCAACATCTTCATAACTTGACAGCTCCTCTGAATGGATTGCTATAGAGGCACTTACCCCGTGACCCATGAAGGAAAATACAGCCTCTTCAATCTAGGATTCAGTGTTCATAAATCATGAGAGTACAACTGACCACTAATGGCACTCTTTCTGCTCCTTCCTAATCCCATGCTCTGATTATTTCGCAAGTCATCTTCAAGAACCTCACAGTGGCAATAGACAGGGGAACGAGACTCAGGTTTGTTCACTAACCCCAAGTCCTTGTTCATGGCAGGACAATATGCTGCCTCAGCACCACATGATTTCTCCCTCCTGCCTCTCCCCACATCCTGTAAGGTTCAAAGTTTATCCCTTGGCATCTATTGCCTACTAGTTGAAAGGGAACTAAAGCCACCAAATATTCACCGTGGGATATAGAGGTCTTTAAAAAAAAAAGTCTCAGATTCATCATGTCATTCCTACTTCAAGTCAGAAAACACCAAACAGGTATCCACGAGATAAAAACTTCAAATACATTCAAAGAAATACATTGTATTTCTTTGTGCACTGAAATTTAGACCTGATGGCCCCAAAGTTTCTGCCTAGTCAAAGCGGGGGGGGGGGGGGGGGGGGGGCGGGGAGGGAATCAGCATAACCTAAACTGTCTAAATTCAAGGACACTTTATGAAAACTGCTTCCCAAGCTGCTCAACATTTCTGACTAGTTATTTCAAATCTCAGATTACAATGCAAAGTCTATTCATGGAATTTCTATTTTGGAATACTATAAAATGACAGCTGAAAAACATGCAAGTTTTGAGAAGACTTACTGCAATAATAAAACCAGCACTTAGCACTCTTAAAACACAAGTTGCTCAAACCAAAGAAATGAAAATTAGATTCACAAGTGGAACAAAGCAATTTAACTTTGTTCCTATTTGACACTTTTAATTCAGAGCTAAGACTTAGATAGCTAATGTCAAAAATTATGTGCAATAACTGACAAAAAGTAATTTTATATCAAAATTATTTAATCAATAAGTAAATGTTCTCTGACTTCCATACATATCTTGGAAAAATGAAGGAAACCATTTTGTAATAAAGGTATGTTCATAACACTCAAAACTTAGTTTTAAGACAAGCATACAACTTGAAAATTAATTCCTATGTTTAGAAGTTAAAGGAAATACAGTACTTTAAACATAATGACAGGAGAGGGGAAAAATGCTTACCACTGTCACATAAGAAGAGGTAGCGAACTCATTACGTAATCTATAATGGAGCAACTTAAGCAAAAACATTCATAAATATTCTAGGTGCTCACTAACAGAAAGCTAACGCAATCTAAAGGTCAAGCATATAAAAGCCCCAAACCAGTAAGTATCACAGGTTACAAAAACTCATTTTCTCAGTATCTCAGTTTTAAAGCTCACTAATACAACCCTAAGTAAAAGTCCACACTTACCTGTCTAATGGATTACAAGATAGATCAGTGACTTGTGTATTTTTAAGCTACTAACTTTCTCCGTATTACATCCAAAGTGGATGCGATCAAAATTTTAAAAATTAATATATGTTAAGAGAACCTAACTGCAACTTCCAGCAAGGTACATTCAGTACCAAGATTCTGGGCAAGTCTCATCACTGCTTCTCCATCCTTACTTAGAAAGAAAGGCTTCTACTTCACCTCCACAGCTGTGACAGTTACAAGTCTTCTGTTAGCCTGAAGTTTATTTGTGGGTTATAGCAGAACCACTAATCTTACCAAGCCCCACGTGCAGTAATTGCAAAAAATACAGATTAAAAAAAAATGTATTTGGAGACATAGGACTATTGGTCTCATCTTTGATAGTAGAAAGACACAAACAAAAGTAATGGCAAAACCAGCAAAGTACACAAAGACTTAAGATCCTGGAAAGATGAGAACTCAGAAAAATAATCAAGGAAGAAAAAACCCAAGTAGGACAGTGTCTGTAATCACATTTGCCTTTGTAAAAAACAGTCAATGTCCTAGCAGAAAATAGAAAAAACACACAGCTGAGCAATTTAAAGCCTTCAAACTCTGTCCTGTAGTGACACCTAAATAAGAAAACCAAGTGAACTTAACTACTGCACATTCAGTAATCAAATCATACACAACCTCCCCCTCCACAGAATGCAGTCCTACCCTCTCCTCTTTAATCCTTACTGTCTTGAAGAGATGTCTGATCTATGAGATACCCAATTAATTTTTTTTTCTGGAATTTGACATTTTAAATACATAAAAATGACTAGATAAAAATTCAGTGCATTGACATGCCAGGTACTTTTGCTGACCAAAATGCTCAAGCACTTCAAGAGTTACAATAGGTCAACAAATAAAGACGGTTGCATCAGAGTGGTTTATATGATATCCTAAAACTGGCAGCTTCTATAGCTGTACCCTAAAAATTTAAAAGGATTTGGGAAAGGAAAAGATAGCTACAGTAGATTTTTCTCTATGCTACTATAATGGGTTATGTGTTTGCTTGGGGTTTTTTGTGTGCGTTTTTTTGGGGTGGTTTTTTTTGTTGTTGTTGGGGTTTTTTTTGTTTTGTTTTTTTTACTCAAACCTCTCATCATGTGCCTACTATTTCAATACCATCAGAAAAGAATATTTTATTCTGAATAAGAATGCTGTTGCAAAATACTTGTGTAAATAATTATGATCAGAACAAAAGACAGCTCTGGAGAGAAGAGACCTGGGATTACTACATAAAAAGGGTCTTTTTGGTTCCTCAGGTAGTTCATGTTCTCTTCCTTTTTAAAGTTTGGCCACTCAAAGATAGTATGGTTTTGGTGACTGCAGTGTCCATCTCCCAGCTCCACGCTGGATGTTCTTAGTTCTCACTGCATCTCAGTGAGCCTTTTCCATCTTGAGAATAACACAATGATGATTATGAATTTGCCTGGCTCCTGCCTTTTCCATTTCTCTTATCAAGACTACCAAAAAGTATAGCATTTATATCTAGTTTAATATTTGACTGAGCACGCTTTCCTTTGCACACCCATTGCTTCAGCAAAATGTGTCTTTATACTTGAAATCTGAGGTACAGAAGCCCTTGTGACAGACAGGACAACAGACTACACTTAACTATGTTTTACTCTGGCAATTTAAGCCATTAAACTAAACCTTTACCAATTACAGTTTCCTTAACTTTCTTATAAGAAGATTTGGTACAGCTCAGTGAACAGCATCTTCATCTACAGCTTAAAAGGATTTTAAATTCTGTTCCATAGCCAGAGTTGGCCTCCATCCATCGTTACATTTGGTGAGGCAACATCCCACTCCAAGATGACAGTGTGAAGACTCTGTGTTTCATTTACACTAATTTTTCCATGTGAGGTCATTCCAAGAACTATGTTAAGAAATTCCCTTTAATCTTTATCTATTGCTGAAATGAAGAACAATCTTCAAGATAATCTACAATAAAAGTTAAATACATCCACATTTAAAAATGCAGAACTCCTTTGCACACTCACATTTTTAAGCTAGATTAGGAGGCTGCTTTCCTTACCTTGCTTTTTGACATAGAATGTGCTGTATCCTCTTTACTTTGTGACACATCGTCCTTCCCTTTGTCAAAACCTTAAAGAAAAGACAGCATTGTTGCAAATGATTTGAAGACATTAACATTTTTTGAGCTAGCTTTTGAAATAAATTTGCAAATCCTGTTTAGCATAAAGAAGTCCAAGCAAATCAGATTTTCAAACAGTGTATACACATCTGTCCATCACATTAGTTGAAAACATACCAGCTACTAAATATAAACTGATTTAATAGCTGTTTAACAGACGAGAACAGTCCATTGTATCTGGATGGTATTGCACCTGATCTAATAACCTGATGAATTGTAAATATGGTGTGCAAACTTTTGACCTTTTCTCTTCTCATTCTCCCTTATATGCATACATCCATGCACTAATACTAATTAAAGCCTTTGTTTATTTCTGTAGCTAGAAATAATTGTTAAATACCATCTACATAAAAGCAAATCTAAAACACTGACTAAGGTCACCAGTCACTTTTTTGCAAGAAAATGGAAAAGGTTGCTTATGTTAGCCTTGAATTTATACTTTCAACTTGACACTGTAAAAGTATAACATTAAATGTAATATCAAAAAAGTCATCCAAATCCCATGTTTATCTTCTGTTTGTGACTCACAATACAACCCCCCCACTTTCCCAATATCCAAAAAGCAAAGTGAGACAATGGCTATAGGCAGTATATGTGTGACAGTGGAAAGGGGGGACACAACTGGCATTGTTGCTGCAGTGCAGCTGCTATGTGCCACAGAACATAGACTGAGAACCCAGCATCCTCTTAAGGAAAAATAATCTACTCTAGTTACGAGACAGAACACCTCAGTGATGCATTTTCTTTGAAGAGGTCAGTGATAGCCTAATTTATAAACTGGAATAAAACAACTTGCACAATGCATTTATCCAAGTAAAAATGCCATAATTTGCATGCCCTCCAGATAGAAGGCAGATAATATGAAGTCATACATGAATTTCAAGAACAATCCAGGCAGCTGAAAAGCCTTGTTGCATGGCTCCCACAGCGGTACCCTGGAGCTTTAGCCCACCAGAGGGCACTACATCAGCAGATAAATTGCACAGAGGTCACCAAAAGCTCTTCCAAGCTTCTTTTGAACATGTTCTAGACTTTGAAACAGAAATTGGTACTCAGATTTTTAAAATTAGAAGCTTTATCAGAGAAACAGTTTGATTTCACATTCTTCAGAGGACTATGTGTATGTGTGGGGAAAACATGAGCTTTAAAAAGAATTTTTATTCATTCTCTATCTATAGCAGTTCTGAGTAGTTTGTTCAGTGTAGGATTATTTTTGTTTAAATTAATATCTTCACCCTTCCACAATTCAGAACATCCAGAAAGTCTTAAGACAGAACTGATTCATCTATCACACATAGACATCTTGGAAAGTTTATAGAGACATTAGGATGGTCTTCAGGTTACATGAGAAATCCAAGATTCCTCTTAATTTTGGTCTGGTAACCATTCTTTTGGTTTTGGGTTGGTTTTTTTATATATATATATGCTTATTACCTTTTGCAGAGGTTCTTTTTCAAATGAGATTTTGTATAAAAATTATATACTGCAATACAATGATATGTTATTCTATGCTTACACAAAGTAAACCTTACACGCTTTTAAAGAAACCTTTACATGTCTTTATAGAAGCCACTCTATGCACAGTACATTAAACCCTTCTTTTGAAATTCTTCCAACCCATCTCTGATGGGTTTGTTCAGCTAATGAAAACCCATACTGTAGAAGACTATTTGACCACAGGGGAGAAGTACCTAGACAGGCAGAAGATTTTTAGTACTAAGGAATCCAAAAAAGAAAAACCCAAAAGGCATGTCATGATCCAGAGGGCAGAAGCCACATGTCCTACACACATTTTCTACAGTACCAGTCATCAGGTGCTGAAACAAAACAAAGGTTGCTTCAAGTCTTAGAGGACAGACCTGCCTTAGTTCCTTGAGAAGTTAATAGATTCAATGCCAGTCTTGGGCAGTCAAACACACATCAGAACCATAGTAACAAGGTTTTCTCCTCAACTCCATACCCAAAAGAAATCTCTCATTAGGAACCAAGTTCCACTGAAAATATGATGTAGGTATTTTCTAACAGCTTTCCTGTTGTTTATTTATAGCACATACAGAAGACGGTGACAGGTATCAATGAGGAAGTGCTAAATCAGGATTGTTCTTACAGAAGAGAAGGTATAATTCACAGCTTGCTTTCTAGAGCACAACAGTTTTAAGGGCTTTACACATCCTTATCTAAAAAATGTTTTTTACTTTCATAAACAAGCTTTTCATCAGTATTACCAAGCAGAAATGAAAATAGAACTTCTCTGTCCCAGAGAACTGGACACAAAGATTGCTTGCTCATTTATAAACATGCCACCACACTCACTGTTCCCTTCCTTACTCACGTGCACAGCAAAGGGCTGTCTGAGGAGTTTGCTAGCAGTCCCAAGTCAGGGTGCTGCTGATCCTGGAACACCTTGCACTGCTCCATCTTGGTCTGTGAGGAAACCCAACCAGTCAGCTTCAAATCCCACACCATCCTACTCAGAATCATAGAACTGCAGAATGCTTTGAGTTGGAAGGGACCTTTAAAGGTCATCTAGTCTTGTAACCTCCCTTTCTGTAGAAGGGTCAGAACGCAGACAGAAGGCTTTTCTTCCCACGTGCTAAAATATATGTTTAAAAAAATAAATCATCATACAGGTGCTGATCCAGACACAGTCCCACCCACCGTAAGGATGTGTCTTCCAGGAAGCCTCTGTTAAGATGGAGAACCCGTAAGCAGTCTCGCTTCTTTTCTACATGAACAGTTTGATACTAAATACCTGCAGGGAAATTTGTACTGAAACATCACAAAAACCTATCTATGGGCCCAAGCCGGGGATGACAGACACTTTGCCGTGGAAATACCAGGTCAAGGAAACAACAATAACAGAATGATTATATACACAGAATCAACAAGAAATACTGTTTTCTCCCTTCCTGCTACCAGTTATGAAGAACAAATTTCTCTATCGATTTCTGGCAAAGACAACAGCAAAGCCAAGAAAGCTGTGCCTCTAGATGATGCTTTGTGTTATTGCTCGTTTTGCAGTTTTTTTACCCCAGAGGTACTGAAAATTGCACCTCAAAGAATTATTTATCCAGTGTGTGGAGCAGAGACTACCAGAGTATGAGAGGCTAGAGGCAGGGTCTAAAAAATGTTTCAAATTTTTCAGTGTTTATCAGCAGTGGTTTTGAGCTTAATATTTCAGCTTACTTGCCGTTTCCCATCCTGTATGTAATTCAATCAGGAACTCTTCAACAAGATAACCTGAGATCACACTTCACAATGTAGAAATTGAGATGTTGAAGATGCAGTCCCTTTCTGTAACTTCCTCTCTTTATATCTCTTGAATTTGCATATTATTTTCTACCTGAAATACTGAAAGCAATCTTCAGAGCTAGGAGATGGCAAGAAAGTGCAATTTGAATCAACCTTCAGAGCTGCAGACTGAGCTCCCAGTATTATTTAAGACTCTTGCAGATTTTGAAATAATTATTTTAAACACAAGCTCTACCACTGTAGCCTCTAAACCAGTTCTGGACATCAGGGATTGTGTTCAGACCAATGCTATGTCTTAACGGACTCTCTCACAATGTGACCTTCCTGTCTTAACATCACTGGCCCCATGGGCTCTGAAAGCTGATCCCAACTCCAGTGCAGTCAGCCACAGTTCATGGTATGACCTTAGAAGCCAAGGGAAACTGTCCACTAGTACATTCCTGCTATGAGCACTGGGCACTCCTTCCAAACATGCAGGCAGAAATCTATGTGCAAATTCCTGATGTGCTTTCAGACAGATGCAAGAGCCTGACAACAGCATGCAACTGGAACAACCAGAACTCTACACATGCAAGATGCCAGTGAAACAAAAATCAAACAGTGCTTCTTTAGAGATTGGAATACGCAGTCCATACCAAAAGAAAAAAAATACTCGAAACATCATCTCTGACAAAAAATGAGGAGTATATACAAGATAAGCATTAAAGAATCTTTAGGATAAAGTCCGTGGTAGGGTATGTTTTAAAACAAACTGTTAAGAGATATCAATTTTGAAGCATAACACAGGCATCATTCTTTGAAGTTGCACCTGCAATCTATCCCTTCAATCAATCTTGAGGGAAGGGAAAACCCGAAACCAACCAACATAACATCTGCATCTCAAATACTGCTTTTGTATCTCTCAACAAATACCATCTGCAATTAGGATACCTGAGAAAAATATATCAGAAAAAACATGCTATTTTTTAATGTCAGATCTATTTCATCCAAAAAGAAAGTATTACTATCCACTGGAGGCTTTTTTTTCCTAACAAACAGAACCACCAGTAAAAAAAAAAAAAAGCAATGCAATGCATGAAAAGATCACAAATAGCAAGTAAAGCAACAGTATTACTAACTTTCAAATGAAAAGGAAGGAACAACTTGATGTGATTACTGGTGTTCATGTGTAGTTGTGAAGAATGAATAATTGAGCTGAAAAACTATATGCTTTAGAAAGAACTATGAGCTGTACTTCGTGGGAGGTATCAATACTGGTGTTATATAATAAACACCTCAGAAAAAAAAGGAAAAATCTTTTGAGAGAATTGAACACGAGAATAGTCTTTCAAAAGCTTGCTGACAACCAGTTTTAAGAATTAGTCAATATGAGACTGTAGATTCCTACACAAGATTTAAAACCAAAGTAATCAGAAAAGCTAGCAAAGTCCCTTCCTGTATTTTCTCAGTCATGTTTTCTTTTGCAAACACCATGTAAAATAAATAACAACCAAAGGCTGTCTTCACTGTAACTACACATTAGTATCTTCTAGACAGGTAATAACTCCTCACTTAAAACAGAAAGAGTATACCTTCCAGTATATTAATATTATTTAAATTCTTCAGATACATGGAAGATTCCAAAAGATAAAACATCTTTCAGTAACATGTTTACACTTGATTTATGATTAAAAACTTTTTTTCCATTTGTTCTGCATTTTAAGAAGTCATTCATTGTCCATTTATGGACAGCAATCAGCTTTAATATAGAATTCTATACAGGAAGGAGGCAAACAGGAAACGAATCCCTTTTTGTTTCAGTAATTACCAGACTACATGCATTTATTTTAAGGGGAGGGAGGATTTGTCTAGTTGCCAACTCAATGCTTTTAAGCTTCGAGATCTTTATTTCCTGAGCAGCCTGAATAAAACTCAAGTGTTAGATTCTTGAGAAGGCTAATCATTCCCTGAAGCAGAGTGAAAGGAAATGTTATAGGGTAAAACATGAAGTTTAATAGAATGTGGTGTCCCAAGCAACTACCCCCACATGCCCAAGGCTGAACATGCTGCTCCAGTGATTCTACAAGCCAGTACTGGTCAGTGATGCAGAGACCTCCTTTATCACCAGCCTGCAACCTCCCCTATGCTCTGCACCCAAACTCTTTTCCACAGCTTCAGAGCCGGGGCTTACAAATTCAGTGAGCCATTCTGCAGAAGGCACACAATAAAAAGAGAAAGCTATTTTATTTCCTCCCCCCAACACCCAGCATTCTGCTCCCGTGGGACTATGCAACCAAGTGTGTATGTGTGCACACAGAAAGCAAATCATACAGAGTAGTTCTGGTAAGAATGTACAATTTCTACAATGTCCTCTTCCAGGAAGAAGTAACCTTGTAACACATTTTTAGGCATCAGAGTTTCCTGAAGTAAACTGGTGAAATTCAGGTACGTACGTTAGAATTACACATAATGGACAATGAAACTCTAGAAATTCATTTCAATATTCCAGTACTGATTTTCAGGAGACAACAATTCTGACCAAAACAAGATTCAAGCCCTTTCTGGTGTTAAATGGTCTAAAAATCTTGCACTAGAGAGTTTAGCAAGGTTATGCTTTTAGCCTTAACTCATTCTATTTTGTCACTTTATGTCAAAGCACTGCGGACAAGCACACAGATTCTTCAGTTGTTATAGCCAAATTAAAACCTTCCGCTGTATCTCACTATTTTAAAGCAAGTCCATTGTGTGCAGCAGAACAGAAAGTACAAGGGAAGAAGGCATTTATACACAACATCACAGGACTTCAGTCATACAAGCCAAACAACCAAAACAAATATTCCAGTCAGTACCAAATACACAAATGCCTTTTAAAGAGATTTGTTGTGGTGTAAGCTAACTTACTCACTTGCCTATCTGCAAATCTTGCCACAACAAGGCGATGTTATCTAAATGCATATAAGCAATATTCTTTCTGAATTCTACTGCCTAACATCTCATTACATTAATTAAAGCTGAAAAATGTGAGGTTGAAATTAAATTGTTTTCTGTGCATTTTAAGAAATGCAAGACCAAAACAAACCTGGTAAAGCAGGAGAGAGTTCGTTATATCCTCCAAATGAAGCATTCCGGACAAGCTTTCGGTCATCAGCTCTTGGAGAAAACACAGATGAAATGCCAGCACATGAAGAAAACCTACGTCGCACTGGACCCTCTTCCTTCATGAGTTAAGGCGTTTGTGTAAGGATTATGTTCTCTGTGAAAGCTGGTTAGCATTAGCTGCTTGGAACAAGAGTGTTGCAGTAACAGCCTTTTACCTCACATTCTGATGAGTAAGATACAAAAGGAAACAAAAAAAAGAAACAAACGAAGGGCACATGAAAAATGCAGTGAAGAGACAGAGGCTGCCAAATCAGCAGCAAGCCAAGCAATGCTATACTCCTCTCATCAAAACCCTTAGGATGCTTAAAGCAAAATGGCTTTGCTTCAGCTCCTCTTTCCACAAATACACCGCATCTCATTTTTTACATCTCGGTTTTGGTCCTACACATCTCTGCTTTCTAAACATTCAAAAATGGTTATTTAGGTTTTAAGGATTCCTTAAATAATTTTTTTCCTGTTAGTCTTTCAAGTCCCAAATTTATATTGCACAAAGTACAACTTATGAGCTGTCTGCCTTCCCTATTTGATATTGTGGTGCACTACAAGAATCTGAAAAGGGAGCTGATGGTTTGCATTATGCAGCCATGTTGAGCTTTCCTGTTTAGGCACTTACCTAGCTAGGTTTCATCAACTGATGGCCATGGCTTCTACATCTTAACTCCTTATTTTCATTAAAAGTTGAAGTGATAGCTTTTTCTTCTCTAAGACTCTGCCATATTTACATATACAAACCAGCCTGACTCCCAGAAAAGTTGCACAAAATAAGCTCAACAAGAAGGGGTTTTTATTATTAAATTCCCAAATATTTTATGCAATTAATAAAACACTTAAGTCAACTAATTTAAATTTTAAACATAAAAAATCCCAGTAAGTTGTGCTTCCAGACTAGAAATCAGCTGATCCAAACTGCTCTTGCTGATAGCCACCAGAATAAAGTCAAATAAGCTCTCCCTAACTTCCTTCATCCACTGCTCACTGGATTGGCTGCTTCTTTGCCCTGGCAACTAGCATGCATGGCCACCCTCTTCCATATGTGGAATTTCCTTCCCGTCTGATGCTTCTCTGCTGATTTCATCGCAGAAATAAGCTGTGACGGGGACAAAATATTTTGAAACCTACTCTGTTTGCTGGAAAGCAGAAAAATAAGACACTAAGAATTGGCTTGAAAATAAGAACTCACATTCTCCCTTACTCCATACTAGAGGTCTCCTCCTCTTATGAATTGAAACCAATCCCACAAATTAAATAAATGGTAACGTGAATTTGATTAATCCTCAAATAATACTGTTTACTCCAGCTCTTATGCAAAGAAACGTATTTATAATTTGCAGCTCAGTAATTTCAGTTCACATTGTCTCAAGGATAATACTGTAGACTGAGGTATTTTATAACCCATGATCAAAGGTTTTAGCTATGCAGAGTGTATGTGCATTAGTATCTATAGTTACATATACTAAAGACCCACACAGAGAACACTGAAAATAATTTTTCTGATTATGAAACATAGTAGCTTCCAGAATCCTATAAATAACTAGAATTTCTGCATGCCTCTTAACAGACTTATGTCCCAATATATGCCAAGGAAAAAAAGCTGTAACTGAAAAAACCCAAATATGAGCCATTAATAAAAACCATTATATGTGATACATAACTTTCACTTCTGCAAAAGTGAAAATTCTATTCACTTGAGCACAGAGAGGAGGAAAAACTGGATGAGCAAGTCATGTATTCAGGCCTGTCTCCATTTATCCATTGCTGTGCCTCACACTTCTCTCAGCTGAAGCAGTCCTTGCCCAAATGTCCCGGAAGGAACAGAAAGAGCAGTTGAAAAACTTAAGGAGTGGAATGGTGGGGCAGCTAGGAATAAATGCAAGGAGGGAGAACACCACTTTTTTTCTTCTATTTTTTTTTTCTTAAATAAACACAGCCCCTCATCATTTCTTCAAATCTATCTTCTTAAGTATAAAACAGAACAACTGTCTTGGCACAACTCTCTTCAGAATATGCATTTTCCTTTTTCTAATTAAAACGAAGAGAAAGCTGCAGTAGAAGATCTCCCCTTACACACAGAAGGAACTGTATCCTCTCATTACAGATCTCTCTTGCCCAGTTAATGGGTATGTTATCTTGTCTTTCAGAGTCCAGGCTATGACCCTGGCTGGGAACACTTTGCTGACACTGGTCCCAGAACAGCAGGGTTGCACAGACTATTGAGAGGCTCCACCACCAGCCACCCGCACCACGCTGCCTGCATCTGCCTTCAGCTGCTGCGCCAGCCTGTTCCAGAGCCACCACTGAGCACAACTCTGACAGCCTACCAGGTTCTTCCACAATATAGTCTTCTCTGCCACCTTATGTTCATGTAACTAAAGAGTGGCTAGACTTTGAGGGGTTTGAGGAAACAATGTAATCCTGAAGGTTTTTTCCTTATTTCTCTCCATACCCTCTCAGGTTCCTTGACACTGTTTACGTAGCCAAACTGTAAATGAAAACAGATTAAAAACCTCTTTCTCCCTCCCCTGCCCTTTTCTTCATTTAGAAGTGAAACTTAAATCTTTGGGTAGATAAAATTAAGAATTTCAGTATGGAAAATGTTACATTTCTCCTCTCTGAAGCTATGTCCCCAAAAAAGAAGGCATTATCCAGGTATTCTGACTAAGTACTTTCTGCTTTAACTCAACAGCAATATAGGAGAGGCAGACTCTGCCTTTTGCCAAAATACGAATCTCTTTCACCACTGCAAAGGAGGGGGAAAGAAAAAAAAATATATAATTTAAGCTTCTTCCTTCATCTCCCTCCCTCCCACCAAGTCATCTTCATGTTTCACTGAAATCTGCAGTAATAAAACAGTTAATTACATGGTTTGACTGTAAAAAAAATCACTACTACTTCACCTTTTCAACAGCTTGCGATTTATTATGCCTGCTCATACTTGTATACACACGCTCATTTGCTTCAACAACTTCAAAGCAGTATACATAGCTGGAGAGATAGCTGACACAACTAAAAGGCTGTCAGATCAAAGGAATCTGTAACATTTAATAAAAACAAACATTCTTCTCCATGGTGTGATTTTAACCTGAAGTTTTTTGTAACTCGTAAGCATCAGCCTGTGATATTAAGGGAGTTTCTGCTCTCCACGCACTCAGCAGCCAAAGTGCTTAGAAACCCTTTCAATTCCTTGCAATAAATTTGACTCCTGAAGGGACACAGAGGTACTTTGAAGCAGTTGGAAGTACTTTCATTTGTGTGTTCTGTACTTGACAATGGAAAGGTGCACTTCATTAGCCACTACCTATTAGACACATTACAAAAAAAAAAAAAAAAAAATCTTGTTTTTCCTCTTCTCTCCCTGAAAATAAATTCAGGCAGAATAGGTCAAACTATTGATAAAAAAATCAGTATCATTCATTAGATGATCTTGGACTAACATCCCAGGAAGCCTTCTACCCTTTTGATATCAGTTCCCAGTGCCTTAATAATTGATATACTTAAGAAAAATGCTCTAACATACACTTCTTGGAAGTTTACATGGTTTCAAAATACTCACAAATGGAACTAAAGCCGAGTCCAACTGCAGAAGTCACACATAGCTGAAAAGGCTGCATAAGCGGGAAAGTATCTGCACTCTAGCCTAAATGCATCAGGTGAGTGACACAGCCTATCTGTATATGAAAGAAACAAGACTCTTCCTAAAAAAATTTAGGTACTTAATGAAAGCAGACACTAGACTAAATATGCCTCCAGGTTTCTCTGCTTTATGTAATACCTAAGTCAATAGGAAGACCAAAAAAGCATGACTGGAATATTTAGTTCATCTATAGCAGGGTGGGGGGAGAGGAATCCATTCTCAATGAATGTGTGGAACATCTCCTCAGAGGTGGAAAACTTATTTGTTTTGTACATTTTTCTGAAGGACAGAACGCATCTCATACCAGTTAGTCAAGACTTCTGCAGTAGCAAATGCTTGCTGAAAAACAAATCATAATCCCATGCTTGAGAAATTCTTCCAGGATATTGCCTGGTCAAAACTTAAACCTCGGTATACACAACAATGGCAAAGAGAAGACAAGTGCAATTCCAAAAGTGTATGAGCACTTTTGACAAAGCCTGGTTTTAATTTTAAGCTATTTCTCAAAAATATTTACAGCTGAAAAAACCCATAGGCTTATAAAAAAAGACCTGTCTGAATTGTACAGGTATGAATTCCCAGTATGGAAACTGAACTTAAATCAAACATATGCTGAACTATCCAACTGAAGAATTTTAAATATAATAGTCTTTTTTACATAGCTCTTCAGAAGTTTAAAATAATGAATACATTATACAAACTGATATTGATGCAATAATACAGCTACAGAGTATATCTAGTGATACAAAGTAAAAAAAAGTTCCTTTTTCTCTTAAAGTTATGCAAGGAAAACTCAAAACTTTAAAACAAAACTCTGTGAAAGCTAAAGGGAGCAGGAGGAAGGAAAATTGATGGTGTAGCAGAAAACACAGGAGCTTTTTAGACTTGCCCTTCAAGTCTGACAATAACTTGCCCTGACATCTTGACAGCTCTACATTTTCCAGTAGAATTCTCCCCCCAGTCCAACAAAAGAAAAGTTCATAAATAATTCGCTACATGCAGTATACACACTGTCTTCGCAGCATGCAGAAAACAGAAAAAGGAAACTGCTGGACTATCATAGCAATAAATGAGTTTTATCCAACACCTGATTTTTACATGTGGATTTTAAGTGACATTGGTTTTCTCCTATTTAAGGAAAAGGTTATTAAAGACATACTTGCCTTCAGATACCAGTATTTCATTCAGCAAAAAGACATCTGAACCACGAGTCTACAAGTTGAGCCGGTAGTTTACAGTGGCAAGTTTCTTTCACCCAATATTCTTCTGTTCTCTGCTATTTCCAAGTCCAGTACAGTCTAGCTGAGGAGTAATTCCAGAGGCATGCCTGAGGGTGGTTATGAATGAACCCCGAGGCTCACAGTGCCCTATTGGCAACTGTACTTGGCTGCACCTCCTCGCTTGCTAATGCTCCTGCTCAGCTCCTCCCACCCAAAGTAAATAGGCTTGTTCACTGCTCAGGTTTGACAGTTTTCTTCTCAGCCCTTACGAAATTCTCAAGGTCACAGCTCAGGTTCAAGGCAACCAACTCTGCAGAGATTGTCATGGAGACAGAGAACTTGCTCAAGAAGTTTCACTGTAATCAGCCTTGCTATGCCCTTCAAACGCAGTACCACACTTTCATAAAGCTGTAAGCCACACAGCAAGGAATACATGCAATTTACCCAAGCCACAAATACTGGGTGGAGTAGCATTTCAGAAATGGCAAGTTCCAATAAACACACAATGACTTGCAGACAGGAATGTGCCAGAGTATGCATTACAGTAGAAACTAGGAGGTCAAGATAAGAAATTCAGGAGACTAACCACACACAGCAGAATTTAAAACATTTCACAAGAAATTCAGTCTGGTAACACAAGCTAAAACCAGATTATTTAGGGGTAGAACCTCACTCACACCCCATTTGAGACAAGCACTACTAAAGCTATTCCAAAGAAGTCACACAATTTTGCAGAACTGGGGCTTCACCCCATGAGGTACGCTCCATCACAAAACTGAAGAGTGACCACCTGCGTCACTGGGGTCAGGTCCCTACAGCAGTACAACTGATATTAATCCAGAACTGCCTGAAGAACAACCAGTCCACATGGCTTCTATACACTGTTGAATACTCTCTCATCATGAAAAGACAAGGTAAGACAAATTAAAACAGCTCCCAACAATACAGCAAGAGAGACCAAGACCCTCCAAGTGCAAGGGCTTGCAAGGTTTTAGGCAGAATTCCCATGTGGCATGAGAAAGCAAAAGCATTAACATCTTTCTAAGATATTAGACACACTTGATCTGCAGAGATGATGCCTGACTTCAGAAGTAATATTTACTGTTAAAATGGAAGTGTTAAAAAACAAGCTTGTTGGAGAGCTGCAACAAGCCCTCTAGCAGTTTATTCTCTAGTGCTAAGACAGTAAGACAGACCTATGGGAAGATAAGTGAGGTAAAAAGGCATGACATAGCAATAAGGTGCTCTTACTGTGTCAAGATAAATTATTTAGCCATTCTTCAGCTTCTCTATTCAAAGGACAGATATAGTGGAGGAAAACAGGTGATTGCATGAAGTTACTTCAATGACTAAGTTTGTAGAGAGTAAAATCAAAGAAAACATGAGAAGAAAACCAGAAATCAAAGATTAGATATAGCCCAACTACACAGGAAACAGCTTGATTTGGAAACAGATTGGCAAGATTTTAGCATCTGCGAGCCAAATACCATTATCAAAAAGAAATATTAACATACTGAAAGTGCTAGCTGAAAGAACAGCAGGAGCTTGGCATTTAAGCAGTGATCAGTATTCTACCAGTAAAGTTACAGCCTCCTCCATGCTCAATGAATGCATCTGCTATAAACATGGGCATGCAGGATTTCTCTCTCCAGCTCCAACACTGCACCTCTCCGCTGTGGCTTCAGTCTCTTGAATCCACATGAACAGGCTCACATGATTTCCTGGCAAAAACCTGGTCAAAGCACAGAAGCCAAGTGCCCATCTCAGGAGGGGTTGCTAATACTTTGAAAAAGCTTTGAGTTCACTGACATGGAGCTGTACCTTTCCTTCCACTGGACACAGTGATCTGCCTTCCCCTGACAGGTGGTAAGAGGAGATGCATGCTGTCTCCATAGTTTCTTGCATGCTGACCACCAGTGAGACAGAACAAGGATGATGAGAATCAGGAGCTCCAGACATTTCCTACCACCTGGTCAAACAAAACATGCTGCTGCTAGTGTCAACTAAACCAAACACCTGAACCAAATAGTTTTTTTGAAGGCTGCAAATTGTACAGATCTATGACAAATCACCTTTAATTTACTAGCTGTCTCAGGTAGACAGCAATGTCCAAAGTCCTGTATTTTCCTGGTCATTATGACTCCAAAGTCATCTCACCCCTTCAGCAGGTAATACGTGTTCTTTAGGACCTACTGCTTGAAAACATCTATTTTTCACGCTCAAACTTTTCTCATATGCAAAAATAGTTACATTTGTACTTCATCCTCAAATGCAGCATCCTATGGATTAAAATCCTAGCATGTCCTTTAGATGTTTACTCTGGAGTAAAAAGTGTTTAGTACATAATCAGCACAGCCAAAAAAGCCCTTACTCTCCCCAAAAATCAGCTTCACCTCCTCCTTTCTGTTCAGATCATTATTGGCAGTCTTATGATTCTGTTTCCACTGTCAATCCACCTCCCTGTACCTAAGCCACTTCTGTTTCTCAGTCACAGAACACAGAACCCATTTCCATCATATTGCAGACTGAATTAACAACTACTACTACTCCACTGAAAAGGACAGGCAGATCCTGTTTCTTAGCTCAGCTTAAGCTTCTTCTGGGCACACACTTCCGCTACTTGCTCTTATCTGACAAAAAAAAAAAAAGACACAGCAAGAAGCTGTTAATTTAGCTCAGAGATGTATGTTATTGTAAAATACCTCCTTGGTCGTCTTCATCCTAATCCAAACATGCTTTTCCTATATACTACTCACATTTTCACCCTATCTGCATCTCATCAATGCTTTGAATAAAAATAGGAAAAATACTGAGGGCTGATGCAGCCATGAGCCAAAAAGTTTGTCTGCACAGTTCATGATTGTCCACATGAAATATAGAGCTTCAAAATCTTAATGTATCATCTGATGAGTTGCCAGTCTTAAAGTATCAAACATAATATTGTCAACATAAGTACCATTGCTATTTGTTCCTGTTTAAGTTTGGATGATACTCTCATTAGTACTATCTGAAAATCAGACTCCTCATTCAAATCTACAAAAAAACCGAAAAATAAAAAAATCTTTGTATAATGAATGTTGGGAAATTTATGTTTTTATTCATGTGGATTTTCACTTCCTCACTTTCTTAAAAACATAAACCCAGAGATTATTGCCCGAGAAAATAAAAACACATATTAAGTTACTAGTAAGTTAAAAAACTAGAAAAGCATTTAATCATAAATACTTTGTAACATATACTCAAAAGCACACAAAGAACAGCACAAACTCATTAAACAAAGCCATAAGTAGGCAATATGAATACTAGTAAAAGTCAGACATTTTCAAACATCCTATTACAGAATTTCTAATGTTAATATCTTGACTAGATTTCTCTCTTTACTACAAATACAGCTTATTATTAAGCATTTATGCTGTTTTCATAAAAAGTTTGAAATATGTTCTAAGAGCATATTTTTAAGTGAGAAAAGACTGAAGTCCCTTTCTGAGGAGAATTCAGATTTTGTGTAAATTTTAAGTAATCACTATTTCTATATTAATCTATTTTATCAAATAAATAATTATCAAATAAAGTGGTATCCTGATGGAAGTCTGAGATAACAAGATTTACAGAAATCCAATTCACCAGGGATAATTTGTGTAACAACATAAACAGCTTACATCAGCATGCAGAGTTCTGCTCTACAGCTTTTGAAAATACAGTCTTGGACTCTATATTTTCCATGTCCATTTTTTAACTGTAATAAAATATTTTGTCAATGATTCCTTTTTGTCATATGTAGGTATGTTAAAAAAAAGTAAAAAGCCCAAAACAGGCTCAATGAAAGTTTAGTAGTTTGCCAATTAATGGTTAATAACATTTTCAACTACAGAATGCAAACACAGAAAATGAGCTAAATTAACATCATTCAATCTGTGTGTCAGCTGCTAGAATTGGAAGTTAGGACTGATAAAATATCTTCCATATGTACTATACTTACAAAAAAAACCCCAGTCTTGGTGAGTTGGCAAGGCCACACTAGCTGTCTACAGAGCCTAAAAAAAAAAAAACAACAAAAAACAACACACTGTCCCACAAAAGCAAGCAAGGCTTTACAGCACAAGCTAAGTCTCCAAACCATTAAAGTTTCCATCAAAAGGCTACTGAATTATTTAGGTCCAATTCCAAGTCTGACAATTCTAAACAAAATATTTAGAAAAAAAGCAGTATGAACATTTAGTATGTTCAAGGCATAGGGAACTAGGGAGGTTTCACTGCCTAGCAGATAAGGCAGAAGAAAACCAATGATGATCTGAACATAAAACATACCAGAAGGCAACATTAATATACGATACATAGCATTGACAAGTTAGAGACAGGACTAACTTCACAGATGTTATGAAAGGACAATTAAAGACTTCAAAAGTTGGAACTGAAGACTGTATGTGGGGGAAAAAAAAGATTTCGTTCAGAAAGCCTTATCTTGCAACATCTTGGCAATCTTTATCACTGTGTGATCATTTTCAACCCTGATTGTAGAAACAAAGTAATCCATTCGAATGAGCTGTTGAAAGAGTCTAGAAACTGCTTTCTTAAACATACACAGTGAACAGTGAGGAAAATCAGTACAAGTTCTGAAGAGCAACTCAGCGTGGAGCTGCTCAAGGCCAGTTTGACAAGGAGTTCCTCAGTTATGATGCTGAGAAGCTCCATAATTGGAAAGCTTCCCTTTGCGTAGTGGAGCTTAGAGCTCCCATGCAAAGTTGTATTGCTGGCTTTCTAGAAATGGCAGTACCACACAGAATGTGAAAGGTTGTCTAGTTAAGTCAACTATGTACCTTTATTAAATCCTCTCTTGGATGCAAAAAGCTAGGGTTTAAGTTTGTTTTGATGTCTTTTGATCCTCAACTCATCCAAGTATTATCAGCTTTTGCACTAAATGGCATGTGGATTTTGGTGTTCCCCAACTTAATGCCACTAACATATGGAGGCTCAATAAATTTACAAATTGTAATTGCATCGTTATGATCAGGATTGGCTTATTCCAACCCTCTAGTTAACTAATGACGGGCAAAGCAGAAATAAATTAAATGCACAATAACTGAAATTACAAGTCCATCTCAGGACCAATGCTATATACAACTGAGTTAGCCTTTCAACATTAAAATTCTGAGTTGGCTACATTAAACTGGTGAGCATAACAAACAAGCATAATCCCCACCTTCAGTTTTTCTAATATATTTCTGTCAAACCTTGCTGAAGGTTTCAATGGAAGTGAATCTGACCTCCACACTTTCAATGGCCAGTCGGTAGCCTAAAAGATAAGCTAGTTTTCAGCCTCAGAATAAAGGAGAGCGTATCTTCAAGAATTTTAAAAATGTTATGCAAAATAAGAAGGTGCAACTTCTTCCTACAAACATTATGCAGAACAATGACAATGTAAACAGACTTTTGCTGAACAATCACTAGACAACGTTGCCAGATCAAGCAGTACTCTACGTTCATAAAACAGATCTGTACTTGACTCCAACAAAAAAGAGCCCCATCTCTAGCTCAGACAACATACTAAGTTTCATCTTATAGAGTGAAAGGAGCGAGGATGGAAAAAGTCATATTTTAAACTAAGAAACCAAGTACAGGAAAACAGAAGCTTTCTGAAATCCAGAGCGATGGTTACATAAATTAAAACCCAGTATTTATACACAGAAGCAGTTAAAAATCGTGAAATACGTACCACTTAGAACTTCACAATGACACAGTACATGGTTCACCTTTGGTTCCAAATAGGAAGCCAATGGCCCAAAAAAAAATGTTAAATTGTTACCTCTACTCCCTCATATTAAGACTCAAGATCTCATCTACTTTTAATCATATTCATAATACTTGTAATTAGGATCTTCCTTAAAACACAAGCAGAAGACAAAAAACTAATCTTGTTCCAGTAGATTTTCCAAGCAATGGACACTGAGCGTGCCTCTCCCTGGACTACTGCTGGCTGGACAAAGAATCTAGCACATGGGGTGGTGTTTCCCCACTAACACCAAAGTTCTGGTTGCTCCAATGACTGCCTCTTCACAGGTTTCATTTCATTCCAATTCATATATTTTTAACCATAAGCTCCATACAAAACTTGCTTTGCCACATGGGCTCTTTTATTTAGGCAGCAAGAAACATAACTTAGGTAATGGTGGCCAAATGGCATCCAACTGTCCAGCAGCAAAAGCCAAGTACCCATGTCACAGCTCCCCTTTATATATATATAATAAGTTCTTTGCAGACTGTATCATACATTTTTCTGTTTCGATTCTCTTTTATCCTGTGCCTAGCATGCTTGTGAATTGTTTACTACTCATCTCCTAAGGATGCATTCAGGTACCAGTGACTAAAACTATCTCCATTTAGTTCAGAGTAAATGCCCTTAAATACTGTATCTACACATTTCCAAAATTTGTGCATATTCTCATAATACTACAGGTATACTGTAAAGACCTTTGTTAATTGGATTTCAGTTACAACAGTCAGCCTCAAGTACTCCATCACTTTGAACTCTTCATGTTTTTCAGGCTTGCACAGCATATCCTTTTCTCTTTTTAATAAGCTCACATTTTAACCAGCACTGTAATTTCCCTGTAGGAATAACTACCACAGAATAACCACCCAACTGCTAAATGTGGGTCAACCACCTACATAAAAGTCAAACCTACACCTCCTGAGTTGCAGGTAGGCTAGAAGTTAGTAAATTAGATGTTACTGAAGCCTAGTCCACATCATAACTTTTCTGAAACTGACTGCAAGCCAAATCCATTCGTTCATGAAACTACAGTCTCATTTCTAGCAGTGCTCCTAGAAGACTAAGTCAGTGATGACTGATGCTAAAAAGGGCAGAAATATATTCAACCAGCTTAAAATCACTTATAAAAGCCCTGTGAGTTCCAGTGAGATAACAGCAGCTTTTAGAAAACAGAGCTAGCTATGGGTGGCACAGAAAATACTACCATAATAATTCTTAAAATACACTAAAGACTACCAGATTCAACATGGTAACAACTATCTTTGATTTCAAAGGGTTTTTTTCTTTTTATCTGAACAGGACTGAATGGGAAAACAGGAAAATCATTCGAAGTTACCTGACAAACTACCTTTATTACTCTGACGGACTAATATCACTGCTTTGACAAAGCAAGCTATGGGAATTACGGAGGTTCATACAAAAAAAAAAAAATCTCAGGAACACTACTCATGGCAAGAACTAACAGAAGTATAGATGACTGGCATGGCTTCCAAGAGTAAAAGGAGAGAGAGTATTAATAAAAGAAAGCCTGAAGTTTCTGCTAAGGACCCCACACACTGTAACAACACCTCTAAGGATATCCTAGGCAATAAGACAACACAAAAAGATTCAAATGCAAATAAGCACTAAGAGGACAGCTGTGGTTTGGGTTTTGCTTTTGTTCTTTACAGAAACTATCAACATGACAGGTCTACTGATGAGTTTCACTTTGCATCCAGTCAGCTCACATGGATGTACTGAGAGTTTGTTTCAACAGGTAAGCAAGGCAGGGGGACTGTTGAAAGGCTGGCAAAAAGGTTCCAGGCTTAGATTAGAAGTAACATAACATCATAACACTAAGTAAAGACATAACTTAAATAACCTCAGACACTAACATGACCATTGGTTACAGGATTACGCACAGATAATGATTTACCATCACATGGACTGTTCTCCCATAAATCATAGCATGCTTTAATAAACTAGTACATCACATAATGCATTTCTTTTCTGTTTCAGATTAATACATAAGGATACAAAGAATTACATGCAATATTTCAATATGCTTTTTTCCTTACCTTTTTACTGTGAAAAGCAGTGTTTCTGAACCAATATTTAGAATGGATAATTAATGTCAGCATTTAAGTTCTTTCAAACCTCTGTACAAAATAGCTTTATCTTACCATGGCTATGGGCTGTTACTGGGCTGAGAGATGGCTGGAGTAACTCTTTGGTTGGAGTAAAATAGGCTTCTTTCCCCTGGCGCTGGCTCATTTTTCCTGGAGTTAAAAGCTGTGATTCATCGCTGTTTGTTACCACAGCTGAAATACAAAATGGATGCTCGTTCAATGATGTTACGTGCTTGTGCATAGATATCTATTAACAACTTCACTGCTATTTATGAAACCGGTATTTAAATGCTGCCTTGCAAAATTTTTCATTCTAGAAAATTAGGACTTCAAACCAGAGATTTACTTTGGAGGGGACAGCAGAAAGAAGTGGACAAGACTGTCTAAGACATGAAGCAGAAGATTAAAACAAAAACTAGGAAAAGGTAGGAAGCACTGCTCCTGAATACAGATACAGCACTCAGCTGTTACATCTGAAATCCTGCTTTCTTCGCCACTTTTGCCATAGTTCTTAGTTTAACTAGCCACAACACATACAACCTAGGAAACAGCTTGATAGATCAAGCTTTGCCACCACCCTAGAAAGCCAAGATGAATGTGAGTACATCACAAGAAACAAGTCCTATTAATAGAGATCACATACAGACTCTGTCAAGGCAAAGGCTTAACATAGAAGAGTTACTCTCCTTGAACCTTCTCAGTCTGAAAGACTTGTCTGACCTCTTCTAGCTATTTATAGATCCCTGGCCAGCCATCCTGTTCATGGTGTTTTTACATTTCCTTAAGCTGCACACAACCATACTTTTTTCATAGTGGAAGACTGTCCCACTTAGTAACACCTGTCCAGTGGAAGTAGATACACTGACAAAAAGAGATTAGAGGGGGAAACAATAGATGCTTACTAAAGAAGAGCGTGCCTAAAAGATTGGGACTCACAACTGGTCGTTTTAAGAGTTCCCAAGCTTTCCTCAAGGAGTTTGAAAAGTTCAGCAGAATATCTAGTCAAACCAAACAAGTTCCATTTTCTGGATGGACTCTACAAAGTACAGGGGCCCTCCTCTTAGCTTTATCGCTACTATTATTACAATGACGGAAACATTTTTTTTAGCAAAGCCTAGAATGAACACAAGGCAGTGTGATTAAAAAAAAAGGCGGCGGTGCTGGAACGTGTCCAAAGAAGAGCAACAAAGTTGTTGAAGAGTCTAGAGCACAAGTCCTATGAGAAGCCTCTGGGAACTGGGGTTGTTTAGCCTAGGGGAGACTGAGGGAGACCTTACTGCTCTCTACAACTACCTGAAAGGAGGTTGTTGTGAGGCAGGTGTTGGTCTCTCCTCCCAAGTAACAGGCGATAGGACAAGAGGAAATGGCCTCAAGTTGCATCAGGGGAGGTTTAGATTGGATATTAGGAGACCTTTTGTCACTGAAAGGGTTGTAAAGCATTGGAACAGGCTGCCCAGGGAAGTGGTTGAGTCTCCATCAGAGGAGGCATTTAAAAGACGTGAAGATGTGGTGCTTAGGGACATGGTTTAGTGGTAGACTTGGAAGTGTTAGGTTTACAGTTGGACTCAATGATCTTAAAGGTCTTTTCCAACCTAAATGATTCTGTGATTATATGAAGAATGCCAGAATACCCACCTGTACTATTTTTCTACATCAGATAAACCATCTACGGCTCTGCTCTAGACAAGCTATACTTTATGCAGCCTGCTGCTCAGGAAAATATGTGAGGAGATGAACGAGGGAGGTAAAGGGCTCATTTTACCAGTTCAGAGCTCAAGTCTGTCAGTGCCAGAAGGTCAATATTTCAGAGTAGAGACTGACTTTGCTCTTCTTGCAGCACCACCAAAGTAGCTTTTGATTGTCCTGCAGCTACAAGTAATGAAAAAGCATGAAGCAGTGCAGTTGCTGACATCTTGGGAAGGGACTGGACCAGAAAAGGTCTAGTATTTGCAATTAAAAATAAAAGTCGGGGGTAGAAAACAACTGCTTCACAGGCTTGCCCACAATGGGTCCTGTGAGGGGCATGAGCTATTCTTGTTTTAAAAATGTTTAAGGTGCACTGAAGTAGCACCAGCTTTCAATTGACTAGCTGAAAGCTGTTCTCAAATTGCCACTAGCTGTTTAGCTTCACAGGGATGGGATTTCACAGCCTGCCGTGCTCCACAGGTGCCCCTGGCCAGCCCCCTGACACTGCAACAGGCAGTGCACCAGCTCTGCAGGTGGGCTTCTCACCTACCACACTGCCAGCCGTGTTGGATACCTGCTCTGAAGCAGGAATTGCACTAAAAACCCTTTCTTCAGTGACCTGTGCAAAAGGATCATTTCTAAATGGACAGCATGAAGCACCACTAACTTTTTTTCCAAGCTTTAAGGTTTGGAAATACCAAAGGGTTTTTTTTAAACTGTTGAGATGTGATCATTTCTCAGACAGTACTTGCCAGTAATTTGGTGCATAAGCAACCTCTGTACGCAAGCTTTATTAATGCACAAACCAAACTCAGTGATGTCACCTCAGTAACATCCACAGGGTTACAAGCTTCAAGTTAACTGTTAAACTTGTGCTCCTTCGTTAGTCTGCAGACTCAATTTGGGTCCTGCAAAGACAGCTAGCACTCTCAGAAAGGCTCCTTTCCTACAAAACAGTTTATGTACCACCTAACAGAATATCTTCTGGTAAACACTTTGCATGCTTGAGGATTTAAGTTTAACTTCTTAAATCAAGCGGGCTTTTGAGAAATTCAATCAAAGCTGAAGGATGATTAGCAGGACAGTTTTAAAATCTTTTTATACAAAGCATATAAAAGTAATAAGCAGACTGAAATAAATCAGTAAAGAACATAAATGTCTATCCACACTGTACTAGCCACTAGGAAGAAGCTGTCCCACATCTTCAAAATGTCTCATCCTGATGCTCAGACATTTGCTTTGGGGTGAGGGGGAAGACAAGGCAAGGCAGGACATAACTGTTGCTTTGAGCAGGGGATAGTGAATAGGATTACTAAGAGGATTTTATCTTTTTTCTGTAACACACTAATGACCTGATTTTTTTATAGATGCCTGTGCAATCACAACTGTAAAATCAGCAGGATCCTCAGGAATTTAGTGATCTCTGCTGAAGACATGCCTTAAGCATCTGATGGCAGTAGCTCTGGAACCTTAAAAGACAGAAATGGAAACAAAAAAAGCTATTATAAGGAAAAGGAAAAAGTACTTGGAAAGGAGCAGGAAGGGGGACATTATGCTAGTAATAAACCTGAGTTTTCAAGATGCCATTAGATCAAACACCTACCACATGGAAACAGATCTTTTTAAGAGAGTGGATTTAATTAGTACATATTAACAGGTAACTCAGCAATTTGTAGAGGCTTATCAGCTGCTGTTTGTAGCTTCTGATGGATTGATTTTATAAACATTATAAAAATGTATGGTGCAAAAGTCATCCATTTACTGACATACTCTAAAGACCTTGTTCACTTGTGAAATAAAAGTTAGCATGAATGAATAAATCACGTTCCTAGTCAAATATGTTTTCTCATTTGCCCAAAATTTAGTTTTGGACTTGTGTCCCCATGTACCTACACTGTACCTCAAAAACCACATTCAGTTTCTGACTAATCTCCAAAGCACTCACACTTTCTAGTGAGTTTTGGTGAGAACAACCAAAATATGAATTTTTTTTTTTTTTTGTATGTTCTTGGGGAACATTTCATCTATGGAAACGATTGGAGGGCTGGAACACCTCTCCTAAGAAGAAAGGCTGAGAGAGTTGGGTTGTTCAGCCTGGAGAAGAGAAGGGTCCAGAGAGACCTTACTGCAGCCTTTAAATACCGAAAGGAGGCTTATACGAAAGACTTTTTACCAAGGTCTGTAGTGACAGGAAAAGGAGCAACGGTTCTGAACTGAAAGGGGATAGAATTAGATTGGAAATATGAAAGAAATTTTATATAATGGGGTGACTGAAACACTGGAACAGGTTGTCCAAAGAAGCTGTGGATGCCCCAACCCTGGAAGTGCTCAAGGCCAGGCGGGATGAGGCTCTGAGCAACCTGATCTAGTGGAAAGTGTCCCTGCCTGTGGCAGGGGAGTTGGGCCAGATGAACTTTAAAGGTCCCTTCCAACCCAAAGCATTCTATGATTCTAATTCTTCTTAAGTTTCACATGCCATCTCTGTAACTTGAAAGACAGATTTGGTAGGCATATGCTCAACATGCCCAACAAGACATACAATATAGCATTGCCACCCATTCCTTCCACTCAAAGACCTCAATGTGGTGATTTGTCTTTAGATTTTTCACTCAGGCTTCAGAACAGTAAGCCAAGAGAAAGATGACCTCCATTCATCCCTTTCCTTACCTGAGTGAGTTTAAAACCATATCATCTATCTCCTTGAAGATAAGCAGAGACTTATTTTAAAGAAGAAACATCAATTAGCAAATATCAAAGCCTCCTCACAACCCTTTGGAGTGCACATTTCAATACCAACAGAACTACTAAGTGTTGGTAATACATACTTTGTTCAATTTCCTAATATGGACCATCAAATTACTAATATATAGTTTGTCACTAAGATTTATGCATCAGAAAAAATACAAATTGGGGTCTTTACAGCCAATTTATTTCATCAGATAAGGGTATAAAAAAATATCTGAACTGGCAGATTCCCAGTTCCTCTGTTTCTATAATGAGCATGTGAAAGTGCCTACACTCTTGAAAATAGCACAAGGACATCAGATATAGGAAAAGGTTTATTATAATTCAAGTCCACATTATTTTTTAATGTCTATAATAAGTGATATCAGCTAAGGTCATTGCTTCTGCACAGATTTCTCACAAAAAAAAAAAAAAAGAGAATTTGTGCCTGCACCTTTCTCTTCTCCACACACGTAAATTCTTAATACCAGGGAAAATTATTCTGCCAATTATATGATCATACTAACACCCATGACCAATGGCTCTAACGAGTCTTTAGCTGTGTGCATGCACATACAAACATACACTGACGTTTTCCCTATCGACACACCAGATCCAATCCTTATTTGAGTATTACAGTATATACACCTGCTCAGTTCTGAAGACATAAATTTACTGAAATTAAGTGAACCATATAGCCCTATAAACAGTCAAGCTCAAAATAAAACTGCTTCTGAACCATTCCTTCCATGTCTATATTATACATACATTATTAAATTATATATATTACAATAACATTTGGAGGTTTCGTGTCAAACTGATAAATACATCTTTTTCTCTTCCAGATAAGTATTTTAGAAGATTTTTTTTTTTTTCTCTAGCCAGGACTTGGAACGGTGAAGAATGAACTTTTCCCACTACAAAAAAGGTTAATATAGGGGAACATTTAGATGAGTAGTATGCCAGGTAAAATAATTCTCCAACAGTAAATTTTCAGCTTCTCAACTACAATACAGAAGAAAACCTAGTATTTAGCCCAGCAGCCTATGTGCAAAGATGTATGCTAACTATTATGAACATATGTGCAAACATACTGTGGGAGAGCGGAGTCACTTACTTGATGGTCCATGAGAGTCTCTGTTATCACCATGATGCTGTGTACACATACAATTGAAGAACGAAGAACAGCAAACAAAAAAATCCAGGCCAGGAAGAAGCAAGTGCACAAAAGCAGCAGCAGTGGGAAAGAAGAAGGACAATGGAAACAGTGTTAGTTCATAACTAAAATACAACATGCACCTCAATACCAAAGGCAAGACCTCAATAGACTTAGTGGTTCAGAAAAGTTGAAGCAACAAAACTGACAAATATGCTTATAGAGAAGACATTATTAGAAGCCATCATCATATATGGTTAGTAAACAGCAACTGCCCCAACTGCTAATTGAGTGGAACATCTCCATCAGCAATTTAGTGCTCATATGACTTGATACACAATATATTTTAAGAATATTTTAGCTAGAATGTTTTCAGAAGACCAAAGCTCTGAAGTAAGTTGAAATAACATGAAATCTGTTTCCAAAACCGCTCCACTATCAGACAGGTGTTTTGGAAAGACAAAAACTTGTAGCCATCAGTAACATTCAAGCACCGACTAATGCCAGATCCAACCCTACCTGTTCTGCACACAAACATGAGCTTAGAAGCCACAGATGCAGTTCATCTGCAAACACAGGTAACACTTTAAATTGCTCAGGATGCAAGGCAAGCAGTGCACTTTTAAATTTAAGAGGACATTTTACATCAAAGTATTTCCAAAGAATCAAGTGCTAGAAAAAAATATCTGTCCCACTGAATGCATCAAATACAGGCACTAGAGGAGAGTAATGACAACAGTAACAGTCTGTACTCCTTTCTGACATTTGATCTGGAATCATTTATAAATCATTGCTACCCAAGGCCACAATCGGGGCTACAATCCCACTGTGCTCAGCTGTGTACTGATGTAAGGAATGTTCCACCTATGTCTTAAAGGCTTTACTATCTTTGAAATTCAGAAATAACAGAAAAGGAGGAGAAAATAAGCATACTGATCAGCATGAACATTCCCTCCTTAAAAATTAAATAAATCCAAATAAGCTGTAAGATTCTATGTCCCAAACAAAAAACTTCTGCTCCACAACAGAGAGAAATCCTTGTCCTGGCTTTAAAGAGGATTCAATCTTACTGATCTTGATTAAATAAGAGAAGCTGAAATAAATTATAAGTGCACCTGGTAATCTTGTACTTGCACAATCTTCTATCCCTGTCAGAGACTAAATTTAGGTCAGAGTGAAACACTGCTAGGGAACCCATGAACTTACCAGAGGTTTAGGTACTAGTATATGTATTTTCAAGAATTCAGTGGTTTTCAAGGCAAAGTGTTTCTTTGTAATGTACAGGTAACACACTGCAGACTAGGATGCAAATTTTGTTTGGGCTGGAGCTGTATAACCCTACACTGGTTTTAGATTTGAGAGAATAGTGATTGATAAAAAGAGCAAGATAAAGGAGTCTGCAGTAACTGTAGAGAGAGCAAACAACTGACTGAAGGACTAGGAACACCACTGTTCAGCACTGGTCTCCTTTATTTCACGCTACAAGTTGGAAAGGAAGAGAACTGGAGAAATAAAATGTTAACAGACATACAGGATCAGAAGTTTCTGAGACTCAGACAGCACGTTCACTCGCAGTGTATACTTACACGTTGAAGAAATAGCGTGAAAAAGCACCACCAGCAGGGTCTATCTCACTGCCTGCCTCTCAAGCAGCCTCGACCAAGTTAAAACGTGACACCACAGAGTAGGGCAACCCGTCACCTGAGACGATGCAGGGGCTTTTTATGTAAATATTTTAGCATTGCATGGTTAATCCTATGAACGGGTACAAACAGCTCCTATGCCAGAGGCTGAAACACAAGCCTGTCTAACTCTGTCCCTGATCTTCTCTAACAGACATTCTGTTTACACACCAAACTGCCGCTGTTACTGGTCAACACCCTCTCTCCATTAGAACTATTTGGGCTTGTGAATTTACCTAAAACTTGCAGAATATATACTTTTAAATATTGATGCAAGATGTTAAGATACTAAAACAATACTATTTCAACCAAAAAGACCTTTTCATGTTCCAGTAGCCTAGTGCATCTCTATCATCTGAAATTCTTTCACTGCAGATAGGGGATTCAAATCCCTAAGGGAACAAAAAAATTACAAGCTTTACTACTTCAGTGTTTTCTCTGAAAAGAATGCCCTCAGGGTATTCTTGTCCATCATCTCCCACAAATTTCATATTTAATATACAAAATTAAGAGAATCATACATGTATTTCCAGAGACACAGCCTGTCCTTATTTTCACGTTTAATTAATGACATTGATTACAGATTACGGGACAAGTCCTTTGATAAGGGAGGTTCTCAACACTCCATGATTAATTTCGCTTCTGCTGAGGCACATTTAGTTAAAAATGTTACTACCAAAACTTAACCTTCCTCCCACTAAAATTTTAGGTTAAGACTAAGGAATAAAACCAGCAATATAAACCATCATAAGACAGCAGCCACAATTCTGTTTTCATACAAAGCAGCTCCATGCTTCAGAGGAGTACTATTTTAGACATTAGTTTCTCAGAAATAAAGTTTATAAAATCTGCTACTAAACCTAAAATTATATCTGCCAACTTGTCCTATAATACAAAATACTTTTCCTGTTGAAGATTAGGGTAAAAGCAAAAACGTGTCATGCTAGCATGTCTGAATCTCACACTACTAAAGATAAGTTGGTAAATGTACTTATCTAGATTTACAATCTGAACCTACCGCTAAATTCTTAATAGAGTTCAAATGCACATTTGAAAGCCAAGTTATAGTTTTTGCCCTGCTGAAGACAGACTTTTCCTGAAAGTAGTTTCTATTACACGTAAATCACCAGGATTAATCATGATACGTTTAAATTCTGGACCACTAACCTCACCTGCAAAGCTGATCAGTAAAAAAGAACCTCTAGTCTATGTTGCAAGGAAAAGAGGTACTTTCATGCCTGTTGATGTATTTAAATACAAGGACTAACCGTTCAAGTTATATGAAAGGGAGCATATGCATGAAAGACATGTTTTGGTAGAAATTACAGACTACTGGAAAGCTTCCTTTAAAAAAATATTTAGAAAAAGAAAGGTTTACACCAAACATACCCATATAACATTGAGTTCTGGGCCAGTGAGGCTTGTTTAAATTAAATTATTATTTCACAGAAAAACAGGCAAAAACTGTTCTCAAACAAGAACTCAAAAAACTTAAGTGTCTAGTATTCTGTATTGCTTTAACAGTACCAGACTACAAAAACAGTTTGCTGAGCTGTCATAACATTTGTGTTCAGATACACACATATCATCCTAATTATTAGACAGGAAAAGCATTTCATGTAAGACTCTTCTCCCTAGACTGATTCTGGAAAGAAAAGCCCTCAAGATTAAGTTCTGTAATCTCCTCTTCTGTTTCTCTTTTATACACAAGCTAAAAAACACATTAGAAAGCTCACATCGCTAAAAAGGGCTTTTTCAGGTACCTCCTAGAAACTTCACAAAGGACTTAAACCATGTAGCAAAATGTTGATCAGTATTCTTCATGCATGTTTGCAACTTATGCATTTCATGAATTTTAATCAGACAAAGGAAAGTTAAAAAAAAATCAGATTGTAGCTACAATTCTGGAGTACTGAAAAATCTCAAACATGAACCTTCAAAAAATTTAAAATTCTGGGATGTGTCAGGACTTGCATACACTCAAGGTGTTAAAAATCACTGAGTCAAGTCTCTTTTAAAATATATAGGTTTCTTTTTTTAATATTTCAGTTTCCATTTTTTTATTATGATGTACACCAGACCAAGTACACTAGACTCCCAGATAAGCTTTCAAAAATGTTTTAACAGCTGCAGTGCAACACACAAAGCTTCACACTGTAACTTTCATTAAGGCAGACAATTACCCCACTAGATGATTTTTTGGTAAGAAATGCTGAGAGCAGCCAATCACAGTATGCCATCAGTTAAAAAAAGTATTCTGAGATGCCATTTCAGGTGCTTAAGCACATAGGATGAAAGGCAAATCCCTCTGTACATGTAGCATCCTTCTGAAGAAGACTTGGTAAAAAGTACAGAGCCTCATTTCAAGATACCTTCTTAAAATCATGCTATTGTGAAGGCATGTCACAAAGAAAAGCAGTACATTTCAATTACCTTCAAGTTTTTTTATAAACTGGTACTTTTTTTTTTAATGTTAGGAAACAAGGAGCACAGCAACTGAATTGATAAGATTTAAAAAAATACTCTGCTGCACAGCTGACAGATGATACTCAAAGTATGATGTTCCTGGGATTGGCCCTATATTAAATCAGTTAATTTATTACAGAAAGAAGTCAAGGATTATCTTATGCACTGCGAAAATAGCTTGTCTCCATCGCATAAGATAAAAACAGTAGTACAACACTTGATCGAATTAATAGCTTCATGTAGTAGCTGAACCGTCACAAATAAGTTTGTCACTAATGAGGTGTTAAACTTGAGCTTCACCTCAGTTACAGAAAAAATATCTTATTTTGCCTTTGGGAGACAGTGCTTTGTATCAGAAAGCAGCTTTGGAAACTAAAATACATTTCCTGCTTCAGCTATTATAAGTGCTTCCACATAACACAGCTTGGGGAAAAATTAAATTCTTAAATAATTTCAACATTATGATGATGATTAAGTGTCATAGCATCCACTAGCCTTTCCTAGTTTTAAGTTGTGCTTAGAAAGGAAGTGCTAGTATTTTCACTACTTCAGAAATTTTATAATGAGCACAGATTATCAACTCTTACACTTGACATTACTCTTTTATCATATACTCATCACTCCTCCTGCCTTTTCTGCCCCTCTTTCCACCAAGAAACACATTATTTTTTCTTTTGTCCATAGTGTTTAACAAGTCAAGTGTCAGTTAGTAAGACTGAAAGGAATATCTTTTTCTTTTGGAACTCAAAGATTCCACGGATCAAATCCAAGAACCAAATGTTTCTTGACATGCAGCCCTCTTGCTATGAGAATCTAGTATATGCTGGGTGATACTACATAATATTCTAAATGCGTTCACCAGAGAAGTATCAATTCAAACCAAACTAGAACAGATTCAAGCTGTTTAATACTTTCCCTCCAAAAGCATCATTCATCTGATTTCATGAAGCCATGTTTAAGTTACTTACTGAATTTCTATCAAGTTCCCCATCAACCAGAACAGTCTCCATGCTGAAAGCGTTTTCTGCCTCTCCGTCAGTTAGAGTTCTTCCATCCTGCTACTTGAGATCCTGGAGGGGGAAAGAAAAATACAGTAATTCACTTCCAATGGCTGAAATATGTTAAAAAGCTACAGCCTCTCTCTCTCCCCCCTCTACATTTTAAGAGGGTAAACAGTCTCCTATTGTAAACTGTGTATATTACAGTTCCTTGCAAAACATGCACATTACTCATAAAAAAACAAACTTTTTAGGAATGGAGACACTGGTTTCAAATAAAATGGCCAAAACAAAAGCTACTCAGAGGCAAGTGTTTACTTTCAACCACACTTGCATCAAATAAGGAAGAGTTATGCTGGAAGAACACAAGCAGTTCCCCTTGTTCCAGAGTCCCTAGCAGCACACCCCCCCTGCCCTGCAGACACATCCACACAAGCTGTTTGGGTACATAAAAGCTACACTGGAGCAGTCAAGAGTTTTGGGCTTCCTAGCATAACTCCAGAAACAGCCACGTTTTGCTTTAAGGATCAGAGACACAGAAATTAAATAACTTGTGCAAACCAGAAACTTCTGCGGCAGAGCGGGTGCTCAGCAGGTGGTCACTACACACAGCTGGAAAGCAATGCCCCATTCTTGAGACATTTCCTATTTACTTTTTTTTGCTAGAGAGTGAAAGCTACAATAAACCTCTGTTTCATACCACATTTCAAATCATCAGTGAGACAAGAAAACAGTCAGGAATCAAGCAAAACTCAGTGGAAAAAAGATGCCTTAACTGTTCAGTCATTTAATAGGTTTCAGGGGGTAAGCAGATGACATTAGGATGCCTACAGAGATGCCCATCTAGAGCCCATTGCTTTGCCTCTCGCTAACACCCCCATCAGCAAAAGACACAAACAGATGAGAAGGCTGGAGGCTGACCTGTTCAAAATGGTAGAAACCAGTATCCCACAGGAACACACTGCAGTCTCACCCTCCCAGAAGTCATGCTCACAGTGCCCCTCCCTTCAGCCAGTGCAAGTGTTTGATCAAAGAATTAGCCCAATGACTTTTTTTTTCTTTCTTACGTTTTGTCTTGGGTGTGGTGAAAGGGCAGGAAGTCATCAAGTTACAAATCAGACTGCGAAACCAACATTTGTGCAAGTGTTGAACAGGGGTAGCATGGACAAGATGACTTTTAAGCTACAGTTGTTAGCATACTGTGCTGAGGGTATACGTGAAGCTATGGCTTCAGCTGAAGCTTTAGCATGAACAGATTAACAGAGGAGAGAAGGATGAGCAGGGTGAGGTGGGAGGAGGCATCACAGCCTCTCCAGTGCGCCTGAGGAACATTCTAGGTGCAGGAGGACAGAAGAAGGGCAAGGAGGACCAGGAGAGTACACAAGATCTTGCGGTTCAAAGTCTGCCTCAGGAAATACACATTCATGAAAACCAACCTCACTATAAAGAACAAAGAAATCCCTTAGGAAGAACACGCAGTATTAACACATGATAGTAATTTACCATAACACATGGCACTAAATCACAAAATGAACGATTAATAAAAAGTTTAAACAAAAAGACTGTGCTAGAGAAACTGCAAAGTTTATAGTTCGCTATGACTCAGCTCAGAGGACTGACAAGGACCTTACTCAAGTACCTGAGTAATTACTGAGATGGCACGTAACTGGGAAGCATATGGCTAGATGTTTTCATATAAATTAGAACCAGTAGACATCCAAAGAGAGACGACTATAATTTTATTAATGCAAATTAATCACTTGAAGATGTCATTACCACATAAAGAGGAATTCACCCCAGGAACTCTGTTTCCCAGGGCAGCAGGCACTGCGACATGTACCTTCCACACACCAGTGTGGGGATGCAGAATTGGGTAATGACTCTTGGAGACTGCTCCTTGTCATCTCTTGGCCCCCCCCTCCCCCCCCCCCCCCCCCATTTTAGGTTCTATTATTAGCAGGCAATTCAGCCACACCACGCTGCATACATATTCAAATTATGGTAGCACTGAACTCACTTAAACAGGATGAAAAATGAGTGGCATTGCAAGCAGATGTGTACACTGATATTTAAAGCAGTCAGCTTTTTTGGTGACATAAACTTGCAACCATACTCAAGTTATTCAAACAAACAGAGCTTTCCTGACACAGGACATTCACCTCAAAACAGTTTTAAACCCATCTCTATTTTTAACAGGCATTTTAACTCATAATTTCTATTGTCAACTCTCCTGATATGTTCTGCTCCTCCATTTCTTCACATGACCACAGCCACTACACCCCTCCTTATCTCAGTCTCAAGAGTAGTATCATCAGACAGGTACCCTAACATATAGTTTTTAGCAGTCATGGTCATCCTTGGTCCCCAGGAAACTCATAATTCAGCAGGGACTCAAAGACTGCAGAGAAGTTATCTGGGAGAAGGAGGGAGAAAATTCTGCCTGCTCATTTTTAAACAGACTTGGAGAGTAAAGTAGGTGCAGAAATGGTTAAGGACAACCTTCCCCCACATTGTTTAGCTTATGAGCAGACAGCCAGCTTGGCTTATATTTCTTGGCAAAATGAAGGCTGAAAGTGAACAACATTGCTTCTGAAATATGCCAAAATAAATACCAAGGGAGGAAAAGGGATCTCTCAGCAAAACAGTATTGCCAAAAAGCCAAGCAACTACGAACTTGGAGAACAGATCTATTTTGAAAATTACAGAATGCTTCCAACCATCTGAGCTCCAAGGCTTTGAAACAACTTTCTGATCAATGTAGCGAAGGGGAATTGATTTATTTGTAAATGCAGACAGGTTGTTATGAGGAGTGTTTCCACAAGCAAGCGAGCTCTTTTCTACTTGAGCTAACCCAAGCAATAGATTTGAAGACACAACACCAAAGTTTAAATCATCTTTTTAGGTTTTGGGGGCCATTTATGACATGCCTTTGCTGCCCCCTTCACAGCAACATGTGTTTGCAATTTGGTTGGTTGGTTTGGGGCTTTAACTAACAGATGTTCCTACTTCTCAATCACAGCTCTTAAGAGCTTAAATGTTCAGAAGGGCACATGCAAACTGAAATTATTTGGAAAGAATTATATGATGGCATCCCAGCTAAGCACCTACATTTCTTTTATAGCCAATGGATAAAAACAGTCATTTAGAGAGGTATAGCTCATTTTATAGCAGCTGTACCAACTAGACAAATCATTCCACAAAATATTTGTCTCCAACTGTTGAAGAGGGTCTAGGGTGATCAGCTCAGAACCATGTATTTAAAGCAGAAGGGAAATGCATCCTACTTATCACACGATCAACATGTCCTGTTAACATATGTATTTATTTATTTTAACAGATCACATCAACCATTGGTAGTTTTTGCAACAGTCTGGTTCTCAGTTAGTTGCACTGTAAGAACAGGGACATTCTACTTGGACATCTGATAGAAGCCAAGGACAGTATGAGTCAATGGAAGTTACTACTAT
Organism: Bucorvus abyssinicus; assembly: GCA_009769605.1. Classification (NCBI taxonomy): domain Eukaryota; kingdom Metazoa; phylum Chordata; class Aves; order Bucerotiformes; family Bucorvidae; genus Bucorvus; species Bucorvus abyssinicus. Next base: position 41,296,431 of record CM020025.1, read on the forward strand.
ATCTATCTATACATATTTATACTCAAATCTTCTACATGACTTCCTACTTCTTCCTAACTCCCACCCTTTAAAAAAGAAACAAGGGTCTCAACAGCCATAAGAGTATACCTCAGGTCCTGCACTTGGGTCACAAGAAACCCATGCAATGCTACAGGCTTGGAGAAGAGTGGCTGGAAAGATGCCCAAGAGAAAAGCATCTGGAGTGTTGGTTGACAGCCGACTGAATATGAGCCAGCAGTGTGCCCAGGTGGCCAAGAAGGCAAATAGCATCTTGGCTTGCTTCTATCAGAAACAGTGTGGCCAGCAGGACTACAGAAGTGATCATCCCCCTGTACTTGGGACTGGTGAAGCCGCATCTTAAATGCCCTGTTCAGTTTTGGGTCTCTCACTGGAAGAAGGACATTGAGGAGCTGGAGTATGTCCAAACAAGGGCAACAAAGCTCATGAAGTGTCTAGAGCACAAGTCCTATGAGGAGCCTCTGGGGAACTGGGGTTGTTTAGCCTAGAGAAAAAGGAGGCTGAGGAGAGACCTCATTACCTGCTACAACTATCTGAAAGGAGGTTGTAGCAAGGTGGTTGTCAGTCTCTTCTCCCAAGTATCAAGAGATAGGACAAGTTGCACCAGCGGAGGTTTAGATTGGATGTGAGGAAAAACATCTTCACTAAAAGACTTGTAAAGCATTGGAACAGGCTGCCCAGGGAAGTGGTTGAGTCACCATCCCTACAGGTATTTAAAAAGCATATATGTAGCACTTAGGGACATGATTTAGCGGTGGACTTGGTACTGCCAGGTTTATGGTTGGACTTGGTGATCTTAAAGGTCTTTTCAATAAAAATGATTCTATAATGTTACATGATATTCTTAGAGTTTACAGAGCAAATGCAGCATAAGCCAGATGCCTTGGCCATGTCAGAAGTCTCTTGTGGCAGCAGACCTTTATTCATACCTTCATGGACAAATGGATTTGGTGGAATTCTGTATTGACTTACAGATTCTGTGTTAACCTGACTATATCAATGTTTATTGTAAGGATCTGTTCATTTAACTGAATAGAGGGGTTATTAGGAAAGACAAGCCCTTTTTTCCCCTCCAGCTTAAGAAAGGCTCCTCACCAAATACGTAACTTGTTCCAGGCATATTAGAGAGTTTACACCTGACTCCATGGCAGTAATATCCTATTGGAGGTATGCTTCTACCATTGAATATATAATTCAATTAATAAAAGGACTCCTCTTCCCCTTCTCCCACAGAAGATTAGCTTCCATTCATACACTTCACAATTTCATCAATAGTCTTTGCCTGATCTCATGGCTGAGATGCTTGCTATGCTACCTCCTGCATCCTCACTGCACACACACCCACCCACCCACCCCTGAGTTCCTGAATTTCAGCCAAGGTGCAGCCACAAGAGAAAGTGGTAGAGATCACCCCTGAATCTAATACATTTTCTGTTTAATCGATGGACCAAGTTACTTGAATATCTGCACACCATATTATATAGGCGGGTTTTAGCTTTCTCCCTAAGCATTATCACCTACGGTCATTAGATGGAGCATTTGCACTGTGATACTGTTTTGTGACCTGTTATAGTATCAGAGTATCCTCCTACACTCCAGCATCATACCTCATAGGCAAGGTACAGCTTCAACTGCTACCTGCTAACAGGCTGCACCAAATGCATGGTGAAATGGCTATTGCATGCTGATCCAGCCTTTCCAAAGGGGAAGCGTTCACCAGGGCTCTGACCTCTAAAAGTGACCTGCAAAGCTCTGCTAGATGCCTCCCTCCTTTCCTTAGGGCCAATAAGTTAATGCACTTAAGTTGTCCAAGGTGGCTATCAGATAAGAGTATATTGTAAATTTCTTTAAGATGACACAGGCATTATATACTTGACTTCAAATTCAATGTGACAAGAAGCATGGACAAGGTCAGTAGGAGAAAGGAACACTAGCTGTTTGCATTGGTACCAAGAAGGGTAAAAACTCACCTAGGTCCTTGCTGGAAAGCAGTCACAACAGTGCAGAGAAATGCTATTCCACAAGAAACCACAGAATGGTTGAGGCAGAAGGGACCTCTGAAGGACGCCTCTTTTGCAGGAGAGCATCTAGGCAGTTTTTTTAATATCTCCAAGGACAAAGACTCCACAACCTTTGTGAGCAACCTGTGTCAGTGTTCCATTATTCTCACAATAAAAAAGCATTTTCTGATGTTGAGAGGGAACCTCCTGTGTTTCAGTTTCTGTCTGTTGCCTCTTATCCTGTCGCTGGGCACCACTGAGAAGAGCCTGACTCTGACACCTTTACACTCTCCCTTCAAGAATTTACACATATTGATGAGATTCCCCTGAGCCTTCTCTTCTCCAGCCCCACGTCTCTCAGCCTTTACTCATGTAAGAGACAATCCAGTTCCCTGATGGCCTTCATGGCCCTTCACTGGACTCTCTCCAGTATGTCCATGTCTGTTTTGTACTGGGGAGCCCAGAACTGGACCCAGCACACAAGGTGTGGCCTCACCAGCGCTGAGCAGAAGGGAAGGATCATTACCCTCAACCTGCTGGCAACACTTTGTCTAATGCATCCAAGGATACCATTCACAACCTTTGTGGCAAGGTATGTTGCTGTCTCATGTTCAACCTGCTGCCCATCAGGATCACCAGGTGACCTAGGTAAGCAGGCGTGGCCATAAGAGCATTCAGTTTAGTGTGTTCCATAAGGAAGTTTAAGGTAATACTCTTGAGAAAGCTATCTAAGTGCTAATAAAAAAAACCCCAAAAACCAAGTTTCATAAAAATTAAGGGATAGGATCAGTTCTAAGAGATTAAAGAAAATCTACATCCTAAATCTAACTAGAGTAATCAAACCAAAGCTCTCAAATAATCTAAAGTGTCATTCAATAGTCATATGACAGGGTGAAGGCACTTTCACTTTGCTCCATGCAGTGAGGGAACAGCAATAGTAGGTAATCAGGTAATAAGGGTATTAAGAAGGTAGTAAGGGTACATGCCTTACTTTCAAGGTTCTTTGAATTCAATGCACCAAAGGAAGTACAGGACCCTGGTTGCAGTGCAAGTGCACAGACTGTTGCAGTTCACGAGCCCACAGACCAAGTACGCTTCGTTAACAAGCTACAGATCAGGCCAGCTTCTTGCACGTGACAGTGTCACTGCATGCCAAGGACCCCGTGTTTGTTGAGACCAGTTCCAAGAATGCAGGAACTGAAGCTGAGTTACTGGTAAAAATGGAGTGAGGCCAACAGCGTCAAAAGATTCAGCAAAAGATCTGGTAAACAGAGAAATCACAAATTTTCCTCAACATTCAAACAAAGCATCCTACATATGCTAAGAAGAACTCGGAAGATGTTTTATTCTGCAATTCTAGAAGAGAAATTTGAGAGCTGAGTAAATCTTTAGGTTCAATTCCTTCTACTGTGAAGTCAGGCCAAACAAGAAAGCTTGACAAAACCAGTAATACTACAGGGGAAGTCCTAGATGACTAACTGCATGGTTAACTCTGAACTGCAGTGTTTAAATGCTCAAAAGTCTGCTATGAGTATAACCACACAGACTCTACAACTGCCCCATGCATGTCTCCTGAGTGTACTGTAATCACTTTATGCTATCAGCCACCAAATCCCCCCTTATGAAACACTTCCTTCCATCCCAAGTTTCATCACCTGCCTTCTCATTTCCTGAATAAACAGTCCACATGCTAAGAAAGCTGTTTCCATGTTGCTCTTTTCAGAAGAGAAAAAAAAAAAAAAAAAACACTCAAAGGCAAATCCCCAAAGAACCCAGGAAAGTTGAAGAGCTTAAGAACACAACTTGAAAACATCTCTCATCTAGAAAAAACTGGGAACATAGAAGCATAGTCCAGATACCTCAATCGTCTTTTGAGAGTGATAGATGGCAATGAATGCCAAGAAAAATATAGCATACTGATGAATACCCACTGCAACTTTAATAATGACTACCTTAAACAGGTGTTCCATAGACAAATTTGTCCTGATGAAAATGAAGGAGTACAGGAGAGGTAGTAAGAGTCACTACCAGGTACTAAACCCCAACATCCTCTCAAAAAGCTCAAGTCCCAAGTGTTCTGGAGCCTTTTGGACACTGAAATGCACTTCAAAGCTTCTTACCCTGTCCCAGTCTTCGTGATGTATATTTTGCAAGAATGCTCCCATGACTCAAATGAGTTGTTGGTCTTAATGGTAAGCCTATTTTTTGACCTAGGGGCATCTAGTTACCTGAAGCATTACCTACTTCGCCTCCACAAGTCACTATTACCTAGGGCTTGGTCTAACTTTTAAGCATAAGAACAAAAGCAGCAATAAATCACTGATTTTTTTTTTAATTTAAGCTTCAACTAGAGAGAACCTATTGAAGGTTCATAAAGTATTCAGAAGATTTTTTTTTTGCTTTGTTGTGATGAAGTAAGAAAAACAGATTTAATCAAACCTTACATGGTCAAATCTAGCATTTTATTTTTACATTTCAAGACGCTGCAGTACCAACCAGCAAAATAACCAAGTGGATGCCAAACCAACCCTACAGAACCTTATACAAGGTTAAACTGGTCATTGACAGCCTTTGTTTAAAAAAAAAAAAAAAAAATTGCACTCTAAGTAGTTAGTCACTGTTTGCAAACTGTTTTCCTTTCAGAACTCCACCCTGACACTTAAAGGATACATTCACTGCTTGGGACTTGCATTTTTCCTGCCCAAAGATGACAAGCTAAAAAAGGTTCAAGAAAGCAACACAACAAATTTAATAATGTAAAGTCAGAGAATCCTGCCTTCCTTCTAACAGCACTGTAAGTTTTCTTTCACAATTTTAAGGGTACTACTAATAGCCTCTCACACACACACATCTCCCCACATATCTAGTCAACTCATGTTTATCTAGAGGTTTGCAGCCAAGATGATCCTATTAATAACTCAAAGTAAAAATAAAAAAAAAAAAAAAGTTGTTCTGCACTGTGACAAGAGGCCAGCTGGTACTCCATGTGGTGTCTTAGCTCTCATTTTGGCAGCTGTATGAAGTTGCAGTGTGACACAGCTCTTCCAGCCACAGCTCAAAGGGCTTAAGAGACTACTAGTTCTCCACACCTGGTCCTTGCCTGCTCTTTCCCCACTGCAGCTGCTGCCCTTCAGACCTGCCCACAGGCCTGCCTGTGCAGGTGCTCCCTAACCCTCTTCTGTCAGAGGGACACGCATGATTGCAAATTATGACATCTCAGCACAAGGAGGACATGAACCTGTTGGAAAGGGTCGAGAGGAGGGCCAGAAAAATGATCAGAGGGATGGAACACCTCTTTTATGAAGAAGGGCTGAGGGAGCTGAGGTTGTTCAGAGAAGAGAAGGCTCCAGGGACACCTTATTGCAGCCTTCCAGTACTTAAAGGAGACTTAAAAGAAAGGTGGGGACAATCTTTTTAGCAGGGCCTGTTGTGACAGGACAAGGGGTAGTGGTTTGAAACTAGAAGTGGGGAGATTTAGACTAGACATAAGAAGGTTTTTTTTTCCCAATGAGGGTGGTGAAAACACTGGCACAGGTTGCCCAGAGAGGTGGGAGATGCCCCATCCCTGGAAACATTCAAGGTCAGGTTGGATGAGCCTCTAAGCCACCTGATCTAGTTGAAGATGTCCCTGCTCACTGCAGGGGTGTTGGACCAGATGACCTTTGAAGGTCCCTTCCAACCTTCTAACCAACATTCTACAATTTTAAACAGACATTCTCAAAATGCAGATCATTTAAACTGAGCTAGGCCATGGGACTTTGCACCTGCCTTTCTGCTTGCAGGTGTGGCACAGCAGTAGTGAAGAGCAGCTGAGGGCCACCTTTTAATTCCTCCTCCACTCCAACCTTAACAGTCTGTGTAAGTATGGACTGTTGTCTACAGCTACAGACTCCCCAACACCAACTGGAAACTACTGAAAGAAAAGAGTCAAGCCAAGGCAAAAGAAAAAGCAATGTTGTTGTTGTTGTTGTTGTTAAAGGTTTTTCTGAAATTAAAAAGTAAGATAAGTCAGCAGAGATGTTTCCACAGACAAGATGGACAGGCAGCAAAACAAGTCCTTCCATTTCTTATGCCAAAGCGGAATCAGTTGCTGTTCTGAAACATGAGACAGATCTGGATTTCCTGTGCATGGAACTTTCCAAAACAAAATCCAATCATGCTTTTCCTGAAAGGAACATTTTTGTCTTTTCCCCTTGACAGACTGTCAAATACAGAGTCAAAGCATTAAAAGAAAAAAAAAAAGACACACTATTTCAAGCCTATGAAAAACACTAAGTATATAAAAAATAATTCATTGTGCTGATAAAAGCCTCAATAAGGGGATGCTGAAAGCCTACTTTAATACTTCAAATGATGCAGAACACTACCTTCAGTGATAAAATCTTCTAAACAACTTGGTTATGCTATCATAAATACAGAAATATTTTCAGTCTCATGTGAAATTCAAGAATACAATCAACTTTATAAGGAATAAAGTTTCAGAGAGGTGTTCTGAGATTATATCAATGACTGCAAGTATCATACTATTACAGATCAATGGATTACTAACTGCCAGATGAATTATATGTGACTAGATGAGTGCTCTTTAACTTTTTACTTTATGCATAATAGGTAACTGAAAGTACTGTAAAGTTTCGTTTCTCAGAAGCTGCAGTGACTGCTTGGACAGATAGGAATCATCACGCAGACAGTTCAGTGCCATATCAAAAGCTATTGGAGTTGATTTCCTACATTGCGTAAGCAAACACAATCAAGATTCCAGCTTGTCAAAATTTCAGAACACGGTCAGACAGTCATTGTAAAACATTTTGCCTACTTAAGAGTTTAAAAACAATTTGCAGTTTTAATATGAACACCAACCAACTACCTCAGGCATTAGAGCACGTATTACTTATGTTACAATACCCTTTCTGTTTCAAAAGTCTCTATTGCTGGGGGATGGACAAGAACATTTTTCCAAGGCCGTGTCCAAAAGATGACACAACCCTCTGCTTAAGGAGAGCCACCCCCTTTTCTCATCTATCTCATCTCCCTCATCTTTGCAGGAGTTACAGATACCTGAAGAACTAGAATCACTGTTCTCCTCAGAAGTGATCAAATCTTTCTCAGTACATTCCTTGACAATGGACACAGATCCAAAGCAACTAAAGCAAATTTAAATCAATGCCGCATTCTTGGGTATACATACCCTTTGGAATCACCCAGCTATAAAGGTCAAAGCTCAGAACATGCCATACTCAAAACGCAACCCCCAAAACTCACACATGTTCAAAAGACCAGAAATGTGTAAGCAGGTGACTACAAATGACCTTCAGTATCAGACTTTTGGTATCACGTGAGGTTCCACCACAGCCTTCCCAGAAATTACAGTAATTAACCAAAGCAGATACGAAACTCCACTTTTCTTACTGTACCTCTTAACTTAATAAGTAACTGTCAGTCTTTGACTGTAAGCTCCCTTGATTATTCTTTTGTTCTGTATCTGTATGCTACCAAGTTCAATTAGACCCAAATGTGACAGGATTCTAAAGTTCAAAGCAATATAAACAGTAACTGTTGAATAAACAGAGTTGAAGGGGAAGAGAATCATCTTAATGCAAAAAAGAAGAAAACCAAACTGATAAAATGACTAATATACCTTCAAAATTGAGTCAGTGCAAAGGACCAATTTTCCAAGCAGCAATTCTACCAAGTTTTTAGTTTTTTTTTCCTTTGCGCTGTGCATTTTGCTGCTTCTCAGAACTGAAAAGGATGGCTAACTCATTTTAAAGAGGTGAAATACACCTTAAGAGCTCTTTTAAATTTCCATACCTGTTGAAAGAACACCTTAAGTTTCATAAAGGAGGTGGGGGAAGTTGGTTCTGTGCACTGAAAAAAAACCAATCTCAAAATTATTTAGGTCACTAAGACCTGCACAAGAATAATACGATTCAAATTCTAAGTGTGATGCTTTTAACCGCATTTCTTTAGAAATAACACTGGACCACAGGCTTCCAAAGGTTTAACAGTCGTAATATTTTTCTCATTAGCAAGCACTGTTGAGGAATAGCATTGATGTGAAGTAAAAATAGACTATCCTTCCTCACCCAGAGTTCCCAAAGACCTACCAGTACAGAACCGCTTTTCTATACCCTAATGGCTTAGTTTCACTGAAGTAAGAACTGAGATTATCCCTCTGGGTCCTGCTAATAAGAACCATGAACACACTTCACTGGGGCTCAGCTAAGACAGTAACTACAATTCTAATTTCTGCTCTAACCAGGGATACATAAAATAGAAAAATCAATTCAAGTTCTAAGATTAAAAACATGACAGAAGACTTAACACAGACAAAAAAAAGTCTCAATCAAACTGTGTTCAGCTGCAATACAGCTATATTGTGTTTCAGAGGTTTTTATGAAATGGACTTTCTGCAGGATTAAACACGGATATTTCAAACAGGAACCCGATGTTTATTCTCACATATAATTTAGTTTTCTTATCTCCACAGCAGCATCTCTTCTCAATATTAAAATAGAGTTGATGACTTAAGAGATGACCTTCATTTGGATTTCTTTTGGCTAAGGCTAGAAGGTAGTTTCCACAATTTCAAGATACAGGATGAATTTAAGATTTAAGAACAATTTTAATTAAAGAATTTAAGAACAAGGTCAGAGAAGCCTACTGCAACAGGAAAAACCCTAGAAATAAATTCTAACTTCAAGTAGGAGCAGGTTCAAACAGGCACTGACAGTATCTGGCTTACACATCATGGTTTATTAAAAAGATTTAGAAAGTCTAATTTAGATTTCCATTGTTGATGCCAAGTTCAGGTTTTTTTCACTTTACTGCTCGCCTAATTAAAATGAGCTGAGGAACATAACTTCTGGTTTTTTAGGTGTCAATGCTATCCTATATGTCTGCAATTCAGGATCCATCAAGGGTTGTCAGGTTTGTTTGTTTTTTTTTTTTTGGGGGGGGGGCATGGTTTTTTGTTTGGGTTTGTTTGGTTGGCTTTAATTTGGGAGGTTTTTTTGAGAGTATTGGGGGAGAAGTGGGTTTTTTTGTGGGTGGTTTTATTCATTGTTATTGTTTTGTGGGGTTTAAGTCACAAATGAGTATTTCAAATAGCCTTCGTACAGGCTTAACAAAGACTAGTGCTTTTAGCACCAAACATCTGAGCTTGTCGTTCTGAAGGTACTGAGCAACTGCTGATCAACTCTGATTTGGAACTGCTGCAAGAATCTCACATCACTTTTGGTTTAACGGGATGAACTAACAGTATTTCAACAATATAATCTGATCCACAGGAACGGTAAAATATTGTCGCATTGAAGACTTGGCATGTGACTTAGCACTAGATCTCGTTTCTCCACCTAGTTCTATTCAACAGATTACATGCTCTACCCCACAATCCATGACATTTCTCTGGGCAATGAGAAGCACCTAGTCTGCCACAACAAGCACCTACGGAACAGATACAAGCCTTATCAAGTAACAACTCACCTGCAATTCACAGCCCTCAGAAATCAGCTCAATATCGCTGCCTAATGTAAGGTAGGCAACTGCTCACACTATTTGCAACAATAAACAAGCAACTTACATAAAAATAATTGTTGCCAGAGCTGAACATAGAAGCCAAGCATTTCACAGCTCAAAGACAGCCCTGAAGCACAGAAGTTAAACATATTTGTTCCCAAAGCTATCCCATTTCTAAAGGGTAGGATGCTTTTTGCTCCCAGTGCTGGGAGAAGATACCAAGATTCTCAGTAGCAAGAACCCCACATTACCAGGGTACATTTAATGTTCTGCTTCAGGGCCAATACAGAAGATACTAAATTAATCCAAGCAGAAAAAAACATGCATGTAATGGTTGTGGTAATAGGGTTCTGTTCCTTGACAAGCAGGGAGTGGTTGTAAGGTCACTTCATACAGCACAGCCAGGAAAACAAAGTCTTGACACTTCCTTAGAAGTTCTTTGAAATGTTTCAGAGAAGAAAACAAAGAAAAAAAAATTAGCCTCTTGGTCAAAGAATTACACCATTCAGGGCCAAACAAATATTGAATGGACAAGGCACCTCCTCCTACCCTTCCACACAGCCTACTCAAGTACTAGGAACAATCTTTCCCATAAAAGGGGTTAATGGGGCCATCGGATAGCTTGAGCATGTGATTTAAGGTGAATGCTATCCTCTCAGCAGTGCTATCCCGTAAGACTGTGTAATATGTTTTTAATCTTGCTTCCCCATTATCCTCTATCCAGAAGTCAAAACGGCATGGTGCAGGTTGCAAGAGACATCCCACAGTTTGAGAGCCCAGGCACAAACTGAAGACAGACCCAAACACCTGGAAGGAAGGATGCAATGCTTGTGAGCCCCAGCAAAGTTAGTTGGAGTTTTACAATAAAGAAAGGAAAGAATTCTTTCAAGACAGACCGTATTTATTTTTCAAAAAAGGAAAACTACATACTTCCCTTCACAGCATTACCTCACTCCAGTATTGTCACCAAAACTGACGAGAGTTATCAGTTTAATAGCATTTGATAGTTTACTTTCATATTTAAAAATCACACACAATACCAAGATAACATCAGCTTAACTACCAAGATAGTAATAGCATAAAGCAATTCAATACCCTGTATCTCTGTCACAGCAGTTAACTACACCTCTAAGTATCACCTTACACATTTTACTCCCTTGAAGGCAGGTTATGCATGTATTTGAGTCTTGCGTCCAGGAAAAGAATGAAACACTAATTTCCATGCTTCACAATGTAAATGGAGCTAGGCAGCAATAGCTCAGGCCTCAAAGCTATAACCGAACAGAAACATATCCCAAATTACTCATAGCCAAATGTCCCCTTCCTGGAGCACAACCCAACTCTGATGCTCATTTTCACACACCACACTGGGATATCAGAAGGAGGAAAACTGAATGTACCTGTTTAGACTTCCTGCAGAAGTAGCTGTAAGAATAACTGATACTACATGTTTCCAAACATGTGCTATGCTAAAAGGGGAGACTGGAGAAATCCCGTGTCTTGCGTTTTCATTCCATTACTACCTGAGTGCCCAGACTGAATATCCAAAACCAGTGGACACAGGTACAAGCCAGTGAACTTCAGCAGGTACACTGTACTTGCAACTACAGGCTTTAGCTTTTAAAAACTCTGATGTTCTCTGATGAAATCATGCTCTTGTAGTGAACATGTAGTAGAATAAAGGTTTGTTGGTTTGTTTTTCTTTTTCCAAAATTGTCACGCAAAAGCACACAGAATACTGATTTCAATGAAAGCAACAAATGTGCAGAGCCCCTTAATCTCAAAAACACCTAGGCATGCATAATAAGGATTTCATTCCTTTGTTTTGCAGCCCCTCAATAGAATTCAGAGGATGTGCTGCCCTCTGCTAATTATTATAACTTCAGAAAAAATATAAGCCAGTAGTTCTTAAATGCAATGACACATTTTACACTCCCATGATAGCTTTTACGATGTCTGTAACATTCATAACAAGCTTTTTCGAAATGTCTGTCACACACATGGAATATGAAATTAAGACCTGGTAACTCCAGGAGTGCTATTAACTTCACAAAAATCCAGATTTTAAATGAACAGCCACTTGGATATTTCAATGCCATTTATAAGTACTAAACTATAAAATAACAGAGAAGCTTATCCATTGAAACCACATAACCAAGATAAGCACACAAGCATTCCAGTTACATCACGAAGTAATAAGCCAATTTGCCCCACAGGAGAAAAGTACTGTGCCAACACTTCACACAGTAAGAATTGACTGTTTCCAAATGTTGATAAGTATAATTAACCTTCATAACCCTGGCTTTGGCCTTCGACATTAAAGCTGAATTCATCTTGAAAACCAATTAAAATGCTAAGCAGTCTATCCACTTTGGGACTGGAGAATGCCATACTGCATTTAATTTAAAAAAAAAAAAGCAAAGCACAATTGTCTCCTCAGACACCTTCAAGGGTCTGGTAGTTGTTTTACTAAAAATCATAATTCATAAATAAATCACATTTTAACAAGAATTGAAGAATTCCTCAATTCTTCTTGACCCCAAAACATTTGCAATGTGAACCCTGACACATTTAAGGTTGATGAAAGGAGCTCTTTGATCCTAGCAAAACTGAGGGTTTAACAAAAAAAAAAAAAGGAGAGGAACAAAGAATAAAGATGACCTCAGTGGGCTATGAAGTTTGATTTTGCCTTTTCATGCTTATCTATAACAAGATAATCATAACAATACAGGCCAGAACTCATTTTCAGCACAGTTCACAGTGCTTAAATTCCTTCTCCCCCAGTAAGGTACCTTTATTCATTCTGCCTTTCAGATTGACTATTGACAAGGAAAGCTACTTAAAATTCATGTTGCCAAACCTGCTTTTTCTATTATTGCCATTTTAAAATTAGCAGAATGTCTAGACAGGTAGATGGACCTGGAATTTCCATTTTTCTCTCTAACTGCTCCTTTTCTAGATGTGAGAAGCATGGAAAATCCTGAGCTACAATACTTAATTGCAAGGTAAGTCTTCAGACAGATCTCAAAGCTAACTAAAAGACTGTATATTGAAAGCTTCATTAAAAAATATAAAAGCACATTTAAGAGTGATAGAGCATCCTTGGAGATCACCTCTGTAAATCCAATTGGCTTTAAAAATAGTAAGAAACACCACAAAACTACAAGCAATTGTCCATTTCCAAGAATATTTCTAAGAGTTGCAGCATTCCAGTTTAGACACAAAGTGCTCTAAACTAATCAAAAGTGTTCCTGAACTTAAAATATTTTGTTGACTATTAAATTTTTCCTCCTTGTGAGAAAAAAAACATTTTAGCAACTGCATGTGGATCTCTAGCTGATGATCAATTTCTATTCAACCCCTTGCTTTTGTTGCAGATGGAGCAATCACTATGTTATTCTATTACCACACCCCTGAATAATGAAGAGAATAGAAGATTATAGTCACACCTCTAAATAATGAAAGGAACAAAAGGTTATAGTAGATCAATGCCCAGCCAGTTACAATAGCCCTTCAGAGTATCCAGACTCTGAACAGGAGCTATTTTGCATGACAAATACTGTCACAGGTGCAGACCAAAAGTACTCCGTAGCTTTGCTTAAAAGTAAATTTCTATCATTCCTGGTCTCCACACTCTCATTTTAGCTTGAAATTCATATCATGCTAAAAGATTTTAGCCCTGGTATGAAACTCTGCTCTTTTGATAACCTTACAATTTTTCCATGCAGTTCTGTATGTCGCATCATGACCACAGAAGAAAAACATGCAGTTCTTTACAGTGTCTTGTTGCATCTATTCCTTCACAGTAATCATCATTATTAATATTTAGTGTCAGAGCAAATAAATTCATGGGGTTTTTCCCCCAGTTAAAATGCTAAGCAGAAAGAAAACATTTCTTCTTCCACAGACAGAGAAGTAGGTAAAGGGATTTCTGATTCTCTAGTGAATCTGATCTGATTATCACCATTTTATCCTCACTATTCAGTTTTAACTTCAGAATTTTGTTGCCAGTGATCTGCATGTTCTATCTTAGTATAACTTCACCCATTCGCTACGGAACTCCAGAGAGGCTTTTTTTTTTTCCATTTTTAAAATTTCTTTTCAACTTTACACAATATATCTGCTTAACAAGCAATTTTTCAGCTACACAGACAAGCTTGAATTAACTTTTCATTTTGAAAGCAGCCCCTTTACAAGGTGGCTAAAAGTCACAATGATTTTCATGTCAAGTTAAGCCACATTTCAAGCATTTAACTCCTTACAGGAGTTAAATCTTGACTGCTGTCAAGGTACCCTTGACAGCTACAGTACATAGCAGTGCTGTAGATGGCAGTGTTTTTACACAGCTCGGCTCTCTACCTTAACCTGGGACTAAGTAGCTAATAGACAGAATATACTGTGAGGTTGCTGCAAGAATCTTCAGCTTCAGCATCTGCAGAACATACCGTACATAGTAAGAAAGTATGCAAGATATATTAATTTGAAAAACAAGATCTTGGTTCCTTCTCAGCTGTCTAAAGACATCTATAATGCCAATTAAAATATAAACATTTAAGTTACTGCGGGTGAGATATCACCCTTAAAACAGAGACCCACAATAAACTCTTCCCATATATGGGATTTGGGCACACTCTGACATTTTACTTCAGCTGACCAAAACCAAAATAAGTTTTCTGTGACAGCCTCGAAGTCCTGACTAGAAAGTGCTGTTCTGATATAGGGGGGTACATCTGGATCCTCTGGGCTTTCAATCTGGCCAGATTTTCAATCTAAAATCAAAACCAAATTTTCAATTTCAGCACAAAGACTTTCAGAAAACACTAGCCTGCACAACAATTACGTGAACCTCACACTAATCTCTCCAATTCCTTTCTTTACGATGGCTCTAGTCCATCAGCACAAGCATTCCATGCAAACCTCCCAGTAGCAGTCACTTTTGTCTGAAAGGTGACTTTGCCCACTTCATCACACACATGGCATGAACTTCACAAAAATGAACCCCAGCTCACTCCTGGAAAACATAATGACATGCATTCAGGTATATATTGCCTTGACCTGTAATTCTCTTTCTTCCTAAAATTTTAACCGGAGTTCTTTTAAGAAAAGGAAACTATGCTATATCCCACTGCTACAACTCTTACAGACATTCTGCTGCACAGATTGAGTTAAGAGCACAACTATGAAAATTCCATGCCACCATCATGATAGGTTCATATTTAGGAACCACCTCAGCAGCAATTTCAAAGCTCCCCCAGCTAAAAACTCTCCTAGCTGTCAGCCTCATTATGCATCTTAAGCGAAGTACATAAATGCTAGCTCAAACAGGCTCTCCCAGGACAGCAAGCATGAGAGCTTCTCATCATAATGCTTACAAATCAGAATCCATAAGAGACCAGCATTTCCACTTCCTACGAGGAAGGACAGCCTGCTTCTCTTAAGATTAAAATTACTGCCACTACTCAGCAAAACATTTGCTGGGAACTACAAGAGGCATGAGACATCAGAAACAGTGATGAAGGAGAAGCAGAAGCCAAGACAATAACATGGCACCTTTGTGAAGTCTGTGAACATAAAGTCCAAGGCTGCAATGGGGTGTTACTATTTTTGCTTGTATACCATATGCTTGTAGTAATTTGTTTGGGGAGGGAGGAGATACCTGCTGACAGAAGCACCCTCACTGCAGTTTCTCCTGCACTGTTACAATAGCATGATCTTTGCAGGTTAAGCAGCAAAAATTGCCATGCACAGGATTCAAGCAAGGACATTTAAAATTTCACGACAGCAAATATGCATCCATATTGGCAAACTCTTATCAGTGAACACCTGTATTTTTCTCCAGAGAAAGTAAAGCAGAACAGAGAAGAATGCTATTAGGTTTCTGAGTTGCTATGACAGGAACAGTAGCTGCCAAGAAAACCAAACATGCTACAATATGCTTAAGCAAAAGAAGAAAAAGAGAGGTGCATGGGAACAAAGACAAGACTATTATGAACATGGAAGATGGTAAGGCAAGGTAGTTGTGTGTGATGCTAAACAATGTGGTTATCCAAGCAGAAACCCAAGAATAAAGCTGAGATGAAAAGGCATTTAAAAGTGTCAGACAAATAACTGAGACAGTTAATGACAGAGCAATCGTTTAACAGATGGCTACAGCAGGACAAACATGAAAAAGAATCCCAAACTATTTTTTTTAAAAACACAGAATAAATTACAAGAAAACACGACCCTGTAAGAGGAGGAGAGTAAGTCCACCAGGGCTGAAGTAGGCTTTTATTCAGTGCGGGTGGCAACAGCTACATTGTGTCATAAGAACAGGGCAGATGCTGTGTGAAGTCAGAAAAATGTAGCTCCTATACCCTTAAGTGGTAATAGAAAAGTCCCATCATCTCATTTCTCCTCCTCCAAAACTCAACTCTTGGGACACTTGACACCGGAGAAGGGAATGAGGATTCAGTGAGGGCTTTCAGATTGCAGATTAAAATCCTGATAATATACAACTCTTCCTTCACTCAGGTCTTTTTCCGGTTTTCATCAACATGAAACTCATTTATCAATTACTTTTCACTACTCTTGAATTTCCACTGTATGGGCTGTCCTGCTGTAGAACACGCAGTGCAGGCTGCGGAAGATCAGCTATAGCACATTACAAGTCATGAAAACATCAGATGCTCCCTGACCCAAAAAAAAACAACCCCCAAAAAACCCCCAAACCAACCAAAAAACCCATCTCTCTTCCTTCTCTCCATCCAAGAATTCAGACAGGCTCAAATTCAAACATAATCTCTATCAGGGCACTAAACTATATTCAGATAATCATTCCATGAGTCAAGAGTTTGCTTCTACACTTCCCCCAATACCTTAAAGTGTATAAATCGCAACAGATGCTACTCATCTTGCAAGAAAGACAAATGCAGATTTAAGAAGCTTGGGTTAAGATAGAAATACCTGCTAAGCAAGCATTTTATGTTTTAATCACCTATGAGAAACTGAGTAAAAAAACCCCCAAGAACCCCAACCAAACTGATGAAATGAAATTGATTGTTCACACTGGAAATTTAAGCATTTTTGTAAAGCCACAAAAATGCCCACAATGAATAATCATCCAGACTTACGTGCAATTATCTCAGACATTTCAGCTATCACTTCTGCATGTTGAACTGTGAGAGTAATGGCAGGTGTCTGTCACTCTAGTTTCCCTTTCCTCTACCGTGCCTCACAGCATAAGCACTTTTGACCATATTAAATACACAAAAGGTCAACTGCCAGACAATATCTGTTCAGAATTTAAGAAAAAAAAAAAAAGATCTCATTGTCTTTCATCTATAATTCTCACAAACAATACACAACCAAGTTACCCTTTACACTACTTAAGATGCAACAAGCCTTAACTTCCTGAACTTTAAAATTAAAAAACAACACCCAAAAGAGCCAGAGGTTTGAGAGGCCTGAGCCTACCGTGGCTACTCAGCAACGAGTGACCACAGCATTACAGAAGAGTTACTGGTCTCTTTTTCCAAAAGCAGACTAAGCCATGCAGTAGTGTAATTCTTCTGCTGGATCTTAAATAACCTGATGCATAAGATATTGTTGTGAGTTCTGCCGAAGAACAGATGTATTTTTAACTGTTCACAGCGTGAGAACTGTCACGCTGGTAAGAATTTCAGAGGCATGATGAATTCTTGTGCCTGTAATAAGAGGAAGGAGGACTTCATAACATATTACACAGAATAATTAAGGAACAGTGTTCAGAAATAAATCCATATATGGGAACAAAGAAGAACTACAATGCAGGAAGAAATGCAGAGCAACACCCGCAATGTATTTTTCTGAGCTTCCTATTGGCAAATATCTAACCTATATAGGATGTAGAGACAAAGAATTTCTTTGCTCTTCAAATTAAAGACTACAGAAGATACTTGGATGCATTCACAGAAAACAGCAACTGAAACAGTACTGCTGAATGTTGACTTCTGCCATATTCTATTCATGCCCTGAATCCACGTATGCTGCTTATGTGACAATTAATAAAACAGAGGTTATTTTAGTATGTTTACAAGGTTACACAAGTCCCGTTCATAAGTGGGTTGTACTTACAAAAACAATCTGCCAGTCACAGGGGAAAGAGGCAAAAAAAAGATAAGCGCAACCCAATCAGTTTTCTTCATTTCATAAACAGAGGTCAAGTATTGTTTGATAATAAAATACATAGTCTAAAATTATGTATAAAAATTCTGTCCTGTTCACTTTTTATTAAAAATAAATAAATTTACTCAATAAATGCTGCAACATACATTAATTGATTTATTATGTTTGAAAATAATGACCACCTACCAGATCTTTAATATTCTTTTTGATACAAGTCAAGCTCTGTTTGGGAAGTAAGTATAAATCAACAATAAGATATGAGAACAACTTTTTGAAGTTCACTGGAGACAAATAGTTTATATGTCAAAAACAGGAAAAAAAATTACTAAAGCTTGTTTTAGTTCAATAAGAACAAGCCTCTGAAAACCAAAGTGGCAAGATTTGTAACCTGTGATCTGACAGTGACCAAGAACAGAGGTCTTCTGCAAATTTAAACGACAAAACACAGCCAAAGTACCAAACCCCCTCACACCACAGGCCTCCTTTCCTTACGCTGGCTTTTAGTTTACATAAAAAGAAAGCATGTTTTCCTGTTCTGAGCTGAGAATCAAACAGAGCTGATGACACTGAAAGGAACTGATTGTTAAGCTTATAAGAAATTGTTTAAACACAGAGAGAGGAATATCTAGCACTGTTCTTCAAAGCACGGACAGTAGACATGTATAGTTAATATTTAACTCAAGTACCTGACATGGTGCAGACCCATCTGTATACTCCCTCAGGTTTATTTTTCACCAGTTTTTCCCTCATTTTACAGGACAGCTCATTGCTCTCTATTCCGTTTTCTACCTTGATTAGCATGTATAAGCTTTCTACTCAGCACTGCTTTGTCTCAGCAGGCTTTCTTTAAGGAAAACTTTTTGCATCAAGAGAGAACATTCATTCTTGTTGATTTCAAAAATCCATCTTAAAAACCTCTCCTTACACTCAGTAATTTTGTGCATTATTTAAATAGCTAGAATCAGCATTTGCAGAGAGGAGGTTTCTTTTTGCTTTTAAATATCACAGACCTTAAGCCCATGTTCTCCCCGACGATTTTTTATCAATGGTGTTTTACAGTTTACCTAGTCCTTTTTCAAGGTAGCACAGGTTAGTGACAGTTAAGTATAACTACTATTTGCAAGCTAGAATCAAGTACTGTTTTTAAAAACAGCATGCAGTAAACCTTTATTGTGGGGTCCTTAATTCTGCATACAAAACAAGATTCAAATGTTAGCTTACTGACTTCTCTCTACAATCACAAAGATTACATTTTAATTACTGATGAGATTTTAAATTCATCACAAAAGAAACATTACAAAATTTTAATTTTAGTACAGGAAACATGTATTGTTACACGACCATTTCTCCTTCCAACTGGTCATAATGGACAGGCTAGCAAAATCTTTAGTGTGTATTTTGAAGCTGGAATTACTAGTTAGAATTGCACCTTCATCTCATGTATTATGCAGACTCAATTTAGAATTTTTTTTTTTTAAAGACACTAATCCAAGTAAAGAGGTACCTTCAAAGTCTACAATTTGCATCATACGGATTAATCAAATTTGCTTTGATTATTCATACAGACAGCTTCTTTTTCTAAAGGAGACTGCAAATAACATGAAGGACTTCAGGTCACAGCTACCTCTACTGTTGTGTTTGCCTGAAGACATAGCTGAGAGCCCTAAAGCCCTGAGGATTGTCAGCCAGCAGTTTACAGGTTATCTGCTTCTAATGTATTACTAGTTTATATGCACAAATATATACATGCACACACACAAACCGTGTTCTACAGGTTAAACAAGTCCTTGCAGTAAAGCAGATACTCACAGGCACCATCTGTATCACATACAGACAGCACAGACCATGGTCTATATAACACAGGCAAGCATATTCCTTCAGAGAAAACCCCCAAAAAACCAGGCCCCTGCCCCAGCTAGTAATCCTCCACAGCATTTGAGATATCTGGAGGGAATACAGGGTTATGATCATGCCCTCTTCTAAAACTCTAATCTTCTGGAAACAGCTAAAGCCACAATTAGTCAGATGGTGCCTAGAGTTATAAGAAATGAGATAGAAAGCTCCCTGCAGCAATTCAACTGTGTAGGAGACAAAGGCAGGAGAAAGATGGGAAGTAGCCAAGGAAATAGGAACAGGTAGTGTGACTAGAGTTGCAGGAGAAAGTAGACAAGTCATGTACCACAAGAAGAACCTAATCCCAGATGTCTCTTCCTCAAGAAAACTAACAAGCAAAAGGCCCTCACCATACTGCTTGCACAGAATGGATGTTAGGGAAGCAAAAAGGCCACCTCAAAGTTGGCAGAGAAGATGCCATTGGGTTAAGTTGTGAGTGAAGACGACTTGCGCTAAAGATACTCCTCCATTAGTGAGGTGCACATTACATCCACATTAAGTATGTTACATGTCAGCTACATGCAACATGGGTAGATTTTCAAGCACACTAAATTAATCCTACCTGATGCTTCAGGTAAGATCTTAATAGCCTTCCTCAATCCTCCTTCCATCTCCCTCTTCTCACATTACCATAGCTTCCATGATATTGCCTGAATTGGAAAAGACTATATGATCAAGGGGAAAAAAAGGTGGCAATACAACAGAGAAGCTCAGAGCATTGTAAGCTCTCCCTCTAAGAAATGGAAATAGCAGAAGAGCATATATCTTATTCAAAGAATTACTCATGGAGCTGGAAATCACACAAGTCTAAACACTATTATTGATCCTTAAACATCTTCCTGGAGATTTTGGATCTCAGCTCCCCAATACAAGACCTAAATGACAACTTCTGATGCACAGACCTCTCTCTTCCCCTCCCAAAAGTGAGCATTTCTGTGTTAACTGCTGCTGCAGCATAACCAGGTACTCAACTCTACAGCTCAAACCAGCAAAATCTAACTTACGATCTCAAATGAGATAGAACCTGGTATACTATACTCAGAATAAATGCAGATTGACTGAATAGTGCATGTAACAAGCCCACAGAGATTAGTCAAAGGCAAATTATCACTGCATTTGCCCCAGGTTTACAGTGCAAAGACTTTTAACAAATTTTAGCTGTGTGCTGTGCCTCCACATGCCAATGTTGGCTGCAAAGAGACAGAGCTATTAAGAATGATGGATTGTTGAGCTGATGCCTATTTCTGACCCAAGTCTACAGATCTTTTCCTCTGCGGTTCTTCCACCCAATCATACTAGCTATTATTTGAGGTCTTCAATAAATAATTTTGCAGCTTTTTTTTATTTTTAACTCTGCTTCAGCTTCTATGCAAACTTTTTTTCCTCTAAACTTGGTTTAAACATATTAGTAAAAGATTGTTTGCTAAAGGGAACAATAGTTGTGCCACTTCAACCCTTGCCATTTTCATCATGTCAGTTATTTCAGCTCAGGACCATCCCTGTATTTCTAGGACTAGTGTATTAGAAAAAGTTGGTAAAGAAGTTTCCCTTAAGTTACCATCCTATACATATCATCCTAATTTCTGTGGATATTGTATTCTGTATTTATACATGGACTATGTATTAACAAGATGAGTGTGGTTTAAGTGTTTGAAGGACATATATTTTTTAGTTACTTAGTCTTCTAGATTGTAAAAAGAAAAAAAATCCAGTAATCTTGAGTATCCAATAGTCCCTCAAAAAGAATAGTGCAGTAGCTTCCAGGACTAGTGGAAAAATAGGGTAACAGTGGCACTAGTCATATTAGAGCACAGAGCGGGTGACTTCTTGCAAAACCATTAAATGATACATCCAACTTAGCTCCCAACTGTAACTCCAGGAAGCCAGCGTTCAGTAAACACACAAACACAGCTTCATGTTCAGCAGTCAGTGTGTGGGTGGCAATACAGACAAGGAGTCAGCACTACTGCCATCTTCCTATACAAGAAGCACAAAGAGTATCTGTGCCCATCTGCAAGGCGGGAGATACACCAACGGTAAATTGCCTAAGACAAATAATGAATCCATCAGGCAAATGAGTTGCCTCATTTTCATGCCACACGTGTGAGAGTTGGGATGGAGGGGATGAAAAAGTTAAATGGTTCACACTCAGTCAGGTCCAAGCAACATACACCGCATTATATACGTTAAGTCATAATACGTTTGTTTCAACCACAACATTTTCCATGTATTATGCAGTCAATTGCACTACTCTAAATGGATATCTACACTGGCTCAGTTCAGTTCTTATAATTGCTTTCCACTGGAAAAAAATACTGACAGAAACATCACAAGAGTTCTCAATTACGCAAAAGAATCTGCTTACATCAAAAGCCTTATAACAGCACTCTTATTGGACAAAGGCAAAGCCATGCAAGGAAGGAGACTGGTGATCTTCTAGAGCCATGTTAAATATTTGTTTTCAGGCCGTAGTTCTTCCCTCAGACTAGTTCTCCAGTGACGAACAATGGTAAACGCACTCTCCTGGTACAGTATGGTGCTGTGGGTTCGACTCCCACAGTTGCAAAACAACAAACTGCAGTTTATGTAGACTCACT
This sequence comes from Bucorvus abyssinicus, assembly GCA_009769605.1. Lineage (NCBI taxonomy): Eukaryota > Metazoa > Chordata > Aves > Bucerotiformes > Bucorvidae > Bucorvus > Bucorvus abyssinicus. The sequence goes on from CM020025.1 coordinate 41,318,602, forward strand.
GGTTTAATGTCTAAACAATATCCTAGCTATCCCTTCTGCATTTAAGAACAGTATTTGCTTTATGCAGCATAAAGGTTCAGAAGTCGCACTAAAACCTCCACAGCAAACAAACTGCCTCCTCCTCACAGCAGCACCAGCATCCCACCACATGAACAAGACTCCTATCCTGCTCCTTTCCACCACACATCCCCACATATGGAGAAGCACCTTGCAGCAGGTCCCTCACATCGCCACCTCTGAGATGGTTCTGGAAGGAACAGCTTGCACAGGGGGTGACAAACTTGTACAGATTTACTCCAAAAGCATTTTATGACAGAAAGCAGTATTCTCCCCTAACTCCAGGCATCCACTCTACAGTATTGGTATCACCTGCAGAAACAGATCACGGAGGGCCTCTCATGCTACCATCTGTTTCAAAGAAAACATAGTGGCCCTTAAGCAGGTATTTACATTGGAATATACTGTGCAAGAATAAAGAAAAAATATGCTACTTAGTACTGAAAAGGGCTTATATCCATCACCACATATCCTCATACCGAGTGATCTTTTCCACTATTCTGTAACTAACAGGGGAAGCTAAGCTTTCAAGCAAACGTGTTTAATTCAGTGCCACTTGAGGAGTATCTCATCACAGACTTACAGCATCATCACACTTTTGTTTTAAACTTGCAAAGACTACAAGACCATAAAATCTGAATATACTAACTAAAAAATAAGATTAGTCAATGCAATATTTAAGCAACTGTTGCCCACGCTTTACCTAGAAAAGTACTCACTTCATCTGTAAAAACACCTTTTTTCCTACATGTCTTAAGAGTAATTAGGGAAAAAAAAAATCCACATAAAGTTTCAAGCAAAAAATCTTGCTGCATACCTGGCAATAAGTGTTTCATGAAACTTAAAATGTCACATTTCTCCTTCAGAATGCAGCAAGGAATCTTTTATAATTCATGAACTAGACACCAAGTGAACCTGTAATTTATCACACAAATCTCATATCAACAGTATAAGACTCTAAGTAGCATCATCTATTTAGAAGTAATAAGCTGTTTGTCTTAGCTCTCCAAATCATCTATAGGAAATACCACACCTAAAGAACCTCTTTTTGAGGAAAAATATGCCACCTGCTGAGAGGAGCTACTGAAAAAAAAACCCCTATATATGAGAAAAATCCAGGTTTCGAATGATGCTTCTGCCATTTGATCAGTCTAGTAAATAATTTACAGGTGTTACTCATTACTTTGGAAGGGAAAGGAGAGGTGACAAGTATCCTTTAATTTATTAAAGCTATTCCTAAGACAAAGCATTCCTAAGATAAGTAAAGCCCAAGCCACAGTCAAATACCCAGCTCAGTTTACTAGACCATCCGCTTACTATCAGCTTTAAACACATGAATATTAAAACCTACCTATTTTCTTCTGATGCATAATTCCCTAAATAGGGAATCAGTACTGTCAATCAAACAATCTGCTTACAATATGCATGCTTCCTTATGTTGTTCAAGAACACTAAATTCAATAAAAATATTTTTTCCCACATTTAAATGACTAGTAATATAGCTGCACTCCCAAGTCCAAGCCTTTTCAAAAGCAACCTGCTGGTCTTTAAAATAACATTGAAAACACTATGGCTTCAGTTTGCAGGCAAGCAAAAGAAAACTCTGGAAGAAACAACCTGTTCTCCTTATCTCAACTGAATAGTCATATTAACGGCTTCTGCAGTACTGAAACACAAACACTGGGTGACACGATTATTGCATTGAAAAAGATATGACCATACAGAAGGCATATGAACAAGCCCAAGCTTAGATGCAATGAGAAAGCTTTCAATTGTATGAATGAATGGTTGAATGAAAAAAAAAAAAGGAAGATCAGATACACACGTTCCTGTATTGTGACAAAGTCATTGGAACCTTAAGAACTTCCAAAGAGACTTGCAGCATTTTTAGTGGATGAAGGATCAGTGCTGCACCACGTCCTAAGGGAACAAGCTGAGATAAAACCTCACATTCACAATAAAGAGTGAGAAGAAAATGAGGTTTATTTATTCCTCTCCTAACACCAGAAGTCCAAGCTACATCCTCAAAACGAAAACCTTACTTCCCAAATGCCTCCTACCATCTGTCAAACACTTTTAACTTCTCTCAAGAGGCTTCTTATGCTACTATATACGTTACATCTGCCACAGATTTCCGTATTGTAGAGTACAGATGGAATAAAACATTGTTTTATAACAAACATCACAAAATACTGCACGGGCTTTCAACTGTGCACAATCCAGAAACAGTTACTCTGAACAAAACACTTCTGACTAATGTATCTACTGCTAATCAGTGCCCTATAGCAAGCAGTGTCCTAAACATCACTCACTCGGTTTATGGGGTTTAACACTGCTCATCGCCTTCTATTTAAAAGTCAACGTCAGACCTTGAAACATCAAGCGCCAAGTCTCTCTATTATGGTATGAAATTACAATAATTAATTAATTGAGACAAATCAGTGGAAAAACATGCAACTTGCTGTTCCCACAAGCTGGCAAGCGTTTAAGATAAAGCTACAGAGAGCTGCTTCTACTGTGTCTAAACTGATGGAGTTTCTTAGATGGAGAAACCACCTCCTTGATCAGAATTTAATTTATAAAAGCATTCCTAAAATAATGCAGATTCTTCAAGTCCAGGACCAAAGTAAGTCCACAAAGCAGCAACAATATATCTCCTCTACTAATTCCCAAAGTTAATTTTCCAAAGTAACTTATTTTTAATACTTTCTGGTTATAATTAGACCTTTCAATATCTAGGAAACTTGTGAAAGTCACACTAACCTCATACATTTTCAGTGCAAGCAAGAGGCTTACAAACCCCTTTACACTGCTTCACTGTAAACTATGAGTATGACTCTCGACACTGCATTAGTGGAAGAGCTGTAGGCAGCAGAAGGAAGAAAGGAAACTATTGACAGGCTGAAGTTGAAACAGAGAGGTTACCAACTTTACCAAAACACAGGACAATAGCAAAAGAAATCACTCAAAATCAGTCCTCTAAAATGAATCAAAGGTTTTTTGGGTGGAAAAGCTTTTTTTTGGTTGATGTGGGGTTTTTTTAAAAAAAAACCAAAACACAACAAACAACACAAAACACCAAGACTGTGCCCAATGCCTCTTGTATCTTAAGAGATATATACTTCTGAACTACATTACCATTAACTACCTGTTACAATAAAATTGCAAAGGCTGTCTAATAAAATAGAAAAGCTTTATTAATTCAATGTCATTATGACTATATCAGAATGGAAGGGGGGGGAAAGTTCACTTGCTAAAGAATTGTTTGATGTTTAGAAGTAGTATTTTTTTCCTTCCTTACTAAGTCATCAAAACAGGCTGGGTGAAGAACTATGCTGTTTCATTTCCTGTAAAAACAAGGAGTGTATAAATACCCACCTCAAAAACCTTTCAGCTACTGCTCCCCTCCTCCCCAACAGTGAATCTGCCGTAGAAGCAAGACCTTCATTAACAACACACTGTATTATGAACCACAGTTTACCTGACCAAGATTTCCACATCACAGTGTGAGGAATAGGATCTTCAAGTTCTGTGTTTGTACCGCTTCTATCAAATTGCTCATACTGAAGAAAAACCCTGCCCTTTTAGAGAGTAAGATTATGCTGTTTCCCAGAAAATAGCTGTCACTATTTCTTCACTGAAGGTCTTTTTCTGTCTTCCTTCCCAATTCTCTCGTTTGTTGAACAATAAAAGTTGTTCTTCTGTGTTTAATAATAAATTTGAGTAACCCAGAGCTTGATGTAGGTTCATAAAAAAAAAAACAACAAACAAAACAAAAAAAACCCACACCACATTGCTTGGCCCATTGCGAAGTTTTAACTATATGATGGCATGTAATTTCTGCAACAAACTTATTTTCTTTCTGAAGAACAGGAAGCCCAAGAGATTAACAGCTAAATTATTTGACAGACAGCCTAAAGTGACAGACACTTGACAGCATGGGAAAGGAGACCAGAGGAAAAAACCCTTTAGAAATCTCCCCTGGAGGCTTCAGGAATCCGAGTTTGTGGGAAACACAGCAGAAGGGCAGGTGGTAAAACAGTAGTCAGTGAAGAGACGAAAGCCTAATAACAGACTTGACACAGTTTATTAGAACTTGGCTGAGTGCTCTATGCAAAGATTTACTGGACAGAGAGGGGGCTGGAACACAACTTCACAGAATACAAAACACCCATCGTTTCTTGTACTAGGTAATTGCACAAACATTTCTTTGAAAGCGTAAGAGCAGACAAAAGAAAATGGCTAAGTACTGCATCATCTAAGACCCTTCTTGATCACTTCAACATAACTTTTAAAAAAAGCAATCTAAAGAGGAGCAATCTTCAATAAACCTTTTTTCCCCTAAAAAATTAGTTCCTATTAATTTCAGCATTTTATTTCCCTTTGGAGTAAAGCACTGAGATAATACAGTAACCATTAATGAAAGAACAGGAGCACATCAGTCTCACCTTCTGTCCCAATTCAATTCCCTGTAAAAAATGTACATTTTTTCCTGCAACATCAGAAAATTCTTCCTTGTGTTGTAAAAGTTAATAAGCTTTAACAAGCATTTATAAAACAGTTTGATGTACCCCAGAAGTTCCTATTTGTGGGCAGAAAAACATGAGCTGGATGACTCTCTTCTGAAAAGCCAGGTTTTAACTAATTTTACAGAACAGCATGTTTAAAAGGAGCTCTTTCTCTGCTCCATGATCAAGTAGAAATAAAAGAAAGATCCATTCATTGCTAGATCTAAGTCAGTCTCAACGAATTTACATTACTTACAGCTTCTTCATAACTCCACAACAATAGAAAAATAAAGCCAAAGAGCCCACAAGTGACCACAATCACACATCTCTTTTTGCAATTACTTTCAATTTTGAAGCAGGCTGCATTAAATTAGCATCTGGAAAGGAGGGCTCTAAGGCAGAGTTTTAGAAAGTCATATACACTCACAAAACAAATTACTTCAAAGCTCAGGAGTTTTGATGAAAAACTAATGCATGGCTGAAACAAGAAACATCCTCAGAAGTTTGCAGGGAACTCTAAAGTGAATCAGCACACAGAGAATTTCAACAGCCCCTTCTTCAGCTACTTGATAGCCAACAAGAGATATCAGGTTCTTCTCCTTCTCTCCCCTTCATTTAAGACTAGGACTATATCAATTCCAAACTCTCTCTGACCTGACGAAGACAAGCGGGGAGCAACACTCTATACACACTTCTTCCTCTGCCCATAACGTTTGCTGTGGACTAATACCTCCATATCAACTACTTTCTTTTCAAAACTTCAAAAGTTAGGTTGATATTAAACAGGCATCAGCAGGGCCTCAACTTCTTCAACACTTAATAGATGAAATAGATCTATATTTCCTGAGATTAAGTCGAAATTATTAAAGTTAAAAAAACTACCAGATGAAAACCAGCAGTTTAAAAAGGTGTCCTGTCTTCAGCTCCAAGAACTCTGTTCTGTTTGGGCAGTAGTTCACAAGCAGCAATGTCTCATGTTAAAAACATCTTCAGTGACACAGAGGAACTGATGTTTTTCCTCCTTTTGGAAAAGGAATTCCATACAGCATTTCTATAGCACACCATTTATGAAGACTATTATTTCAAGCAAACGTCTGAAGCTCATCTGAATTATCACCAAATATGTCAGAGTAAAATGCTTCTAGACAACAGGCAAATGCACTCTTTTGGAAATGAGCCATTTATAAGGCCTGCTAATAAAGATGCAGAAAAGCGGCTGGCAGCAGTAAGGGACTAGTGACAATAATAGGGATTTAGGCTTCATGTCCCAGAGCACTGAGCACTGCTCAATCAGATTATTTTCCCAGTGCGAGGGGAAGGAGGTTACCGACAATCAAAGGAGCTAAATTTTAACTGCATTCGGTACTTAACCCGCTGTTTTCAAACCGTGGCTTGTGGATCTTCCTGGGCCCAACGTGTAGCAAAGCAATTAATGAAGGAAGCCGATCACGAAGCGGCTTACACGTCCCCAAGCCGAGGTGCGCGGCTTCACCGCGGCGCGCTACCGGTCTAAAACAAAACCGAGCTTCCACACACCGCTCAGCGCCTACCGCACCGCCCGGCCGACTGCGGCGTGCGGGGAGCTCCGCTTTCCCGCCACCGGGCGCCGCCAGCGCCGAGCCGTCCCGGGGTTCGGCAACAACCACCCCCCCAACCCCCTGCAGGGTGGGCACAAGGCCGAGCCGCCACCGGAGACCCCGGGGGGCTCCCGGAAGCTCCCTCCCGCCCAGCAGCCCGTGGGGAAGTGGCACAACGGCGACACCTTCTCCTGCCAACGCCAGGAACCTGAGCGGCACCACGAACCCCCCACCCCCCCTCATTCCGTCCACAGCCGCGACGGCTGCGACGCTGCCGCACACCCCGGACCCACCGCTGCAGCACGGGTTGGGGCTCCGGCTCAGGGCCGGGCGGAGCGGGGGACCCCCGACCTCCCGCCGGGCACTCTCTCACCTCACCCCGCAACCAGGTCCAGCGGGAGGCACGGCGGGACGGACTGGCCGGGTACGGACGCAGGTTGGGGCGGGGGGGGGAAAGGGCGGTGGCCGAGACCCCTCCCCTCCCCGCCGCGAGCTCCGCCTGCTGCGCGCGGCACCAACGGCTCCTTCCTTCCCTCGAGCGCGCGCGCCCGGATCCCCCCGCGCGGCGTTCGGTCGCCTCTTGATCCGCTCATCCGCCGCGGCGGGTGCGAGCGCACGCGCGCGCCCCGCCAGGCCGTGGCCAGCAGCGGGACCGCCCCCTCGGCTGCGGCGCGGCCGGTGCGCCCCCCCGCGGAGGGCGGCCGTTAGCGCGCCCTCCTGGCCGGGGCCCGCGGCGGCCCCTGGGACTGGCGGGAGGTCCTGGAGAGACGGAAGGAAAACGACGGGAATCGGTGTTTAACGTCTTCGTCGGCGTCATGGACAGTGGGATCGAGCGCATCCCCAGCGAGTCTGCCGACGACACCGAGCAGCGTGGTGCGGTCGACACACTGGAGGGAAGGGATGCCATCCAGAGGGACCTGGACAGGCTGGAGGGATGGGCCCTTGCCAACCTCATGAAGTTCAACAAGGCCAAGGTGCAAGGTGCTGCACATGAGTCAGAGAGATCCCAAACACAAATACAGGCCAGGTAATGAGTGGATTGAGAGCAGCCCTGTGGAGAAGGACTTAGGAGTGGTGTTGACAAGAAGCTAGACATGACCCAGCAACGTGTGTTTGCAGCCCAGAAAGCCAGTCACATCCTGGGCTGCATCAAGAGAAGTGTGGACAGCAGGTTGAGGGAGGTGATTCTCTGATTCTCCCCCTCTAGTCTGCTCTTATGAGACCCCTCCTGGAGTGCTGTGTTCAGCTGTGGGGCTCCCAGCTTGAGAAAGACGTGGACCTTCTCAAGTGCGTCAAGAGGAGGGCCATGAAGATGGTCAGGGGGCTTGAACACCTCCCCTATGAGGACAGACTGAGAGAGTTGGGATTGTTCAGCCTGGGTAAGAAAAGGCTTTGGCTAGACCTTATAGCAGCCTTCCAGTACTTAAAGGAAAGGTGGAAAGGGACTCTTCGTCAGGGAGTGTAGTGATTGGATGAGGGGTAATGGTTCTAAACTGAAGGAAGGTAGATTTAGATAAGATATTAGGAAGAAGTTCTTCACTGTGAGAGTCATGAGACACTGGAACAGGTTGCCCATAGAAGTTGTGGATGCCCCATTCCTGCATGTGTTCAAGGCCAGGTTGGATGGGGCTTTGAGCAACCTGATCTAGTGGAAGGTGTCCCTGCCCATGGCAGGGGGCTTGGAACTAGATGATCTTTAAGGTTCCTCTCAGCACAAACCATTCTATGATTCTATGATCCTGGGGCTAGTACATGGTTTACTGTAGGGGTGGGAGGGCTTCCAATCACTAAAGGGGTCTAACAGAAGAAAGCTGATGAGGTGGAGGCTGTAGGAAGGGTAATGACTCTGGGTCAGTGAAATGGCTGAGGGGGGAAGGAGGAACCAAAGACAATCAAATCTGATGGGCAAAACCAAAACATTTTGGGGGACACTTGGAGGGAGGCCTAGCTGTGAGGAAGCACCTGAAGTTCACAGTGTTGGAGCTGTACTTCCTTCTTATAAAAAAAAAACCACCCTTTTTTCCAAGTGTCACTATTCCTTCAAGTAGAAACTCTGCAAAGTGCTGGAAAAAGTGCAGTTATAAATAGCACAGCAGCATGGTATTAATCATCAAGTGTGGTTTTAAGTAATAACTTGTCAGCCAGATAGTAACAATGGAACTGAAATATGTTCTAAACGGTACCCAAAAATCAGCAAGAGACATGGTCGCAAATTAGCCTACCAACAGGAACCCCGCTTTGGATTTTTTTTCTTTCTTCCAAAATGTGTCCTCTCCTGGCATATCCTTGGACATATGAAACCACCGTGAGCAGCTCTCGCATGCTACCATATTTAAAATAATCAGTGTGTACCTCAGGATTTCATCACCTGCCGGTTGACATCACTGAAAGCAGTTGCAAAATGCTGAATAACTTTTGGAAATGCTGAGGGTCTTCTTTCCACTCATTTCAACTGAAAGTACTTGTTGATACATTCAGAAAATGCCTGGCACCTTCAGCACTGACCTGCCAGCTAATGACGCAAAAGAGTTGTCAAAGGATTAAAGTTTCCAACTCTGAAAATAAGCCTTCCAGCAAAATCTATTTTTCATAGATTTATCTGCTGTACCTCAATTATGTAGCAGCGTCGCTAGGAGACCATTATCTTGGGCTAATGTTCCACTTGCCATCTTTTCATTCTGTTCCCTGAATAATCTTGAGTTATTTAAAACGTTGAGTGTTCTTTCCTCAGTACTTCTTTCTTTTTAATACTTCTGTAGGAAGATATGTGTATATTCCTGACCGCGGAAGATTGCTTTTTATTCTCAGCAATGAGGTATAAAGTGTTGAAGAATACAGAGAACAATTTCATTTTCATTAATAGACACAAAGTTTCTTTGTACAATGCTTTCTATAATTAAACGACACTTCTCCCCAAAGAAGGGCCTAGAATGAGATAATTCGCTCTGACAAGAGTTACATGTATGGGCTTTCTCGTTGTAAAGCTTTAATTCACAAGTCTGGTCACAGTCTAGCGAAAGGACCGAGTCTTGCTCTGGGAAGCAGTCCTGCTCATGTGTGCGATTCTTGACTCATTCATGCCTTGTCTTGTGACAGAGCAATTCTTTTAAAGCTGTTTTTAAGGATACCGTATTTCACACTTTGTGAGCTCCGTAAAAATTGTGGAGTTCTTCCAGTCGTGCTAAACACCTGTGGACAGGTTGCAGTTTCAGATGAACAAGGAATGTCATACCAGTTGTGGGCCCCTGGGAACTGTTTCACTTAGTGAGTATGCCAGGTGAATCCGTATGACTGTTTTAGTTTCTCCTGGAGGCCAGCAGTAAACTCCTGTTGCTGATTCCTTAGGGTGCTTTCCTAGCTAGATGGAGCTCATGTGTTCCTGCCTGTGACAGAAGGGGGAGGCTGATAGCACACCAGAGCAGTGACAGGTTATGGAGAAGCTCAGGCCTCTGCTCACATGGCTCAAACTGAATCACAAAAATGCCAGTGTTTTCATAGGTTGCACAAAGCTGAACTATGTCACAGAAATTTTGCATTAAAGGATTTCTTATGGGGAGAATGGGGGAAATGACCAACAAAGTATCGTGTTTTCAGATTTGAGGATGGAGAGCACTGATGGGGATCAGAAAAAGGATGCGAAAACTGCTGTGTAAAAGGGGAGTAGCTCTGTTCCAGCTTTGAAATAGGCTTTTAATGAGGGCCTATTTGCACCCCCTTTAAAATAGTAGAGATTCATGTAACTTAAGGCTGGAACTGTGTTTGAGGTTGTCAGGGAGCAGCAGGAACAGGGTTGTTCTCTACAGGCAAGTGAGCTGGGAGCCAAAGTGGATAACTTAGCTGTCAGGGCAAGGACCTCACCATCCATGACCCACTCTCACAGCACCTAAGCAGGACAGACCAAGAGACAGAGGTCACATTCAGCCAAGAGTCCAAATCACAAGGCAATATAAAGATGGAGAGAGGTCCAAGGTGAAGCCAGGAGTAAAATCCCTCAGTCATGGTAAGGAGCAGGTCCAGCAACCACCATAGCAGTGAGACCAGGCTGAAGACAAGCCAGGAAGTCAGTCCACAGGTTGAGTCCCAGATCAAAAATTGCTATGGCACAGACACTACTAAACAGGAAAGCAGGACTCTTCTAACACAGCTCAAGCAAGGACTGAAGGCCCAGGGCTGAGCTTAAATAGAGCTCCTGGGCCCATAGGTGTGAGTAGAAGCTGCAGGTGAGGCTGTTTGGAGCCACTAAGGCTTATTAGTGCACTGAGGACCCACAATGAGTTCATCTAGTGCCTTTCTTCCTTACAGGATAAAATTTGCAATAAGATATTGAAGCAAGCCTGTCACCTCCATTATCTACAGCTGCTCCTTCCTGACTCAACTCTTGCAAAAGGAACAGTGAAATATGCTAGACATGAGGCTCAGCCGCAAGCAAGAAACTTCCACCTGGAGTGTGGGAGCTTATGACAGTGCCTCCATCTCACAGTTCCTTACCAAGTTCATGTGTTCTCTGCTTCATGTTCAGAAAACAAGATAAAGTACTTTAGAATTGAAGGTGAAAAAGAAAAAGGCAGAGTGTTTTATTTGTGGTTGTGCATATCTTTGCGGGCTGTGATTAGGGCTGGTAGGTGCTATAGGAATACAAACAAGCTGTGTTCGGAGAAGAAGATAAGAAAATCTCCATTGTTCTCTGATAACATACTTGCAGACTCACTAGAGGATTATTAATTGTAATCCTGCTAGGCATTATCTTATTATCTAGTGGTGACACATCACATGGGACTTCCTTTTCCTAAAGAAAAACAGAAAAACACTAAAAGCAACAGCAGAATCTGAAGTAAAGTTAGAATTCTGCAGTCCTGGCAAGGGAGCCTTCTGCAACCCCTTCTTTTTCATTGCCCTAAAGTGGATATTATAGCTTCCTGGTACACCTGTAGGTGCAGACAGCTTTGAAAATGAGAAAGAAAAAAACACATCAAAAACCCAGAAATAAAGTAGAAATATTATTTTAAAAACATTAATATGAAAGACACAGCCATTTTGTGTTTTCGGGGAAGTTGTCCTTTCCTTTCTCTTCCTTGAAGTTTCAGCTTCCCACATCTCTCAAAGAGAGCTGAGGCTTTTCTTCTCAGCTTGAAAAAAAACTTTTTAAAGTTAAAAAAGTTTAAAAGTTTTAGAAGTTAAAATTGGGCTTTTGGTAACAGTTATCAAAGCTTGGTTATAATTAAAAAGCAGCTGGGTTTGGGCAGAACAGCAAGAGACTTTTGAGCTAAATGTTCATCTGAAATGGTTTTAGCCTCTTCTTATGTAAAGAAAACCAGTTTTAGAGGTCCCTCATTGCTCTCTGCGGGAAAGCCTTAGCACTGCTTGAGGAGTAGTCAGCTCTGCAGTCTCTGAACGCTTCTTGCCTCCCCGTATTGCTCTGTTCTGTTCTGGAGATGTTATCTGCCTTGTGACATTAATAAAATCAAAATTTTAATTAAAATTAAAAAGAAGTATTATTTGGTTGAAAGTACATTGTTCGTGATAGAAGGCAGTGTTTAGTAGCAGCCTTTTTATCATGGAGTTTGGTAATGCATATCTGGTTTAGAATAAATGTTTTGAAGCTTTAAAACTACTAACATTACTGATAATGGTTTGAGTTTCTGATTTGGAGTCAGCATGGTTGTCCTAATTAAAAATAAAATGACAATATTTCAGCTTTGATTCTAAAAGCTGTGTGGCAGGTATCAGAAATATTTCTAATCTACCCTGCAGTAATTCTCATTTTCTTCAGTTTGTTGACCGCTACAAATGCTGTCTTTATGAAATGACTTTTGTCCACAGTAATCCATAATTTACAACAGTCATTCATGCGACCAACATAAAAAAAATTCAGACTTATTTGTCCACTGTTAGATCACATTTTATTTTATAAGATGCTAGAACAACTCATTCTGTCCCAGGCATTGGCACTCCAGAATGCCATTACGTATGTTCCTCCTTCCTTTAGATCTAAGTTTGTCTATATAAAATATGTCAGTCCTGCTCTTCTGCATTATATTTAGTTGTTTAGGACATGATGTTACAAGATTTTTAATTCAGCTCAGGCATTTTTCAAGTACCAGCATATTTTTATTCTTTTGCATGCCCAGTGTTCAAGTATTCTTAGCCCTGATCTGGTTTGTCAGTTTTGCAGCTTGTCATTTTTGCAGTATGCTCTTGTCTGACAAGTCCTCTTTAAATATCTGCTGTATCAGCTCTTTGGCTGTCTTGGAAAAGCTTCTTCTCCCTTCTCTTTTTAGCCTCCAACTTTCATGTAGAGAACCTTGCATTTCTCATGTACCGTGAACTGAGCTCAATAAGATTATATTTAGCTTTATCAGTAGGATTTTAATCCAGTAATCCTGCTGAGAGGAAGTTCTTGGCAGCAAGGAGACCTAATGTACCTGTTTCACCTAAAACCTTAGTTTGTACACCTTTGCAGTCAGTTTCCTCAGAACTCATCGTGTCAGTATTTGGTATTGTGAAGAAACGAATAGCAAAAGTGCATCCACTCTTGCACTAAAGGGTGAACGTGCATAAAGGATGCAAAAATTCACATGTCATACAAAGTGTGAGCTGTCTCCTGGGTTTGAAATAAACCTTGCCAATAATGAATTTCATAACTCTTCACTGTAAGGCTCTCTGCCAATCCCACATGCATCATGCTTAATTGGCACCATCAGACTAGCTCTTCCCCAGGTCTGAAACATTTTGTTTTGGGAAGTTCAGGTTGCCCAGGGTCTTGGCGGGGAGGAGAGGAAAAAAGAGGGAGAAGGTGAAAGGGCCCAGTACACTTCTTAGCATACATTTATATCTGGTTGACAACAATATTGACTAAAACTTGTTCAGGTCAAGAATACACAGTTGTTAATGAATTCAGATCTGAACTTTGCAGCTGAAGAGTCAAGGGCTGGATCTGCACTGTCACATAGAACAGGCAGTTGGTCCTAGGTGGAAATGTAGATGATTCTTCCTCTGCCTAAAAATAGTTAAATGATTAATATCATACCCCATCTAAAAAGTAAAGATAAGATACTGCAGAGGGAGAAACTTCTAGTCCTCGTAATGATATCACAAAAAAACAAAGTGAGTCGCTGAACTGGACCACTGTAAGGTTGGGATCAGCCTAAGTTCTTCTCAGTGTTTTAGCCGATGCTGGCAGGATGGGATTCTTGCAGGTGCTGCATATGCTTCTGGAGTGTTTGGTCAAAGTCAACTCCACTGCTTCCAAGGGCATTTTTATGTCATGACTTTGTGGTGCCAGTCTTTTCCTTGTCCAGGACCTGGAGGCACATCACAGTGATGGGGCAATCACAACTCATTTTCTTTGCACAACATTTACTGCAGAAGCACCACTTCATTGTAAAGGTGATGAGCCATGGCTAAAGGCAATAAAGCTGGTGCCCAGGACCATACCTGGGGGACTACCTGGTGGTAATCTTCTGTACAGGCTATCTCACCTGCCTGTCTGTTGTCATCCATGTGTTCCGTTTTCAGATAGATTCTGTGGTAGGGGCTCCCATCTGATCCTAATGGTTGCCAATTCAAAGTTTGTCCTTAAGCCCCTCACTTATGAGCAACCCCCATGACTCCAAGTGGTGGGATGTTAGAGTGGAAGGAATACAAGTAGTCCAGCACTTACTCCATGCTTGCATGGATTATCAAGAGTGTAAGGCAGCAGCTTTTACAGAGATCTGTGGGATTGCTGGGGTACCACTGTGTACTGGTTTTGGCTGGCAGAGAGTTAATTTTCTTCACAATATCTCCGATTGTGTGAGGGAATAAGGGAAAGAAATTTTATGGGTTGGGAAAGAAAAATAAAACTGCTTTTATGGAAACAATAATAATAGAATGAAATATATACAAATATATGTAACACCATTATTAAACCCAAGAACATCTCCACCCCCTCAGCCCTCAGCCCCGCTGCCCTGCACCAGGCCCCCCCCCACCCTGCCACCGCCCATGGCAATCACATCCATGTCACCGCTGATGCTGCAGCAGGAACCAGATTCAGGAGCTGGATTCAGGAACCAGACTCAGTCCTCCTCGGACACAAGCCTTTGAAGAAGAGAGCTTAACCCTTGTGATCCCTCAGCTTTATACTGAATATAACGTATATGGGATGGAATATCTTGTTGGCCAGCTTATGGTCACCTGTCTTGTTCCCTCCTCTCCGCAGGTGTGATCTCTCACGGCACTCCAACGTGGTGTACAGGATTTAGCAGCGACCTTGGTCTCCACAGGAGCAAGTATCAGCAAGAGCCTTTCTGCACACCAATTCCTGGTAGTAACTGTAAACATCAAGCATAATCACTTCTAGAAGCAGACACTGTCTGCAAAAATATGCCGTTAACTTTAGAGAGTGCAGTCACTTAGAGACTGAGATGAAAAATGGAATCACTGAACAGAATTAGTTCTGTTCTAGCTCAAACCAGAACATTATTGCTGAGTGGTGCTTACACAGCATCAAGATCTTTTCCATTTCTCATGCTGATGTCCCAGACTGGGGGTCCACAAGAAGTTGGGAGGGGACATAGCTGGACATCTGACTGCAAGTGACCAAAGGAATGTCCTATACCGTAGGATGTCATGCTCAGCAATAAAACTGGGGGAAGAAGGAGAAAGTGGAGACGTTTCCTGGGATGATGCTTTCCCCCTATTTTTTCAATGACAGTCTACTATATTGAATGCAATACCATTCTATGGCCTAAATTTGGACAAAAGCGAGTGCTTTTAACTCAGAATGAATCCAGACCCTCCTGTCTCTCAGACCTATTATCAGTTGCTGGCTAAGCATGTCCATTCAGCTAGACCGTGACAGATGTGAATATTGTCTCCCTGTGACTACTTGTTCGAGATGAATGCTTTAGTTGAAGCGGAATCTGCAACTGATCCCTAGCAGACTGCAAATCAAAGCTTGTGTCTTGCCATAAACCTCCCTCTGGACCCTTGATTGCTAGCTTGATTCATAACCTTAATGTAAGTACTTTTTATGTCTTTGTATTGTATGTCCTTAATGCATAATCCCCAAAGCATATTCTATTTCCAGGCCTCATCTTAACCTTAAGCAGGGTTGACCACGTCTCAGTTCCTTCATTTTCTTGGTAGATAGCTAAGTTCACTTAATTTGTAAATCCTTGGTCTCTAGCACATCATTACTGAAAACAAAACATATATTCACTGTTTGGGGTGGTTATCTAGACAATGCTTGGGGGGTTTTGTCAAAAAAAGTGTACTGCCACATTTGATTTTCCTCTCACAGACAAGTATTCATTAATTCAGCGCAAAGGACAGGCATCTCTCAGGGTCTTGTTGAGATTTTTATTTAGCAGTAGGGCAATTGGATCAAGACTCCATCCACCTCTGCAAATGTGTGTTGTGATTATGTGGTCTCCAGCCTGTCCGAAGCTTATGAAACATTTTCTAACCAGGGAAAGGCAACTAAGGCAATTTTCTCTGTTTTAGTTCTTGTACCACAGATAACAGCTCCTGTGTTATCTGACACTATTTCTGTAATAAGAAAACCTAATGCGTAGAAAACTATGTAAAAGCACCTCGTGCCATGGGGTTTTAGGTCCTTTCCATGTTATGCAATGCTATTTTTCATTCTTCACCATGTTTTTGTTACCTTCTTAATATGTTAAAGGCCAGTATCTCACATCTGGACCTTGACAGGCTGGTCTTGATAAGCTGAGATCAACACCCTTCATTTTGGCGTATGTTTAATAGCTATAAACATCACAAATTAAATATGATGTGTATACTCACCATTGCCTCAGCTACAGGAAACTTCTTGTCATTCCTTTCTGCTGTCACCTGCTGTCTACAAATCTAATTGGAAGTTGCCTAGATGGCTCTGCATTTCTGTCTCAGGAAATACCTGAACTGTCTTTTCCTTTTTGGTTTTATCTGTGTGAGTGCAGTTGTCGTAACACTTGCCCATGAGCCCTTTATGTATCTGCAGAAGAGAATAGACATCATCAGGGATGAGGGAAATTCTAGAGGCCTGCAAAATGGAAATCACAGTGGCCATCTTTGAAAGGATGGAAGTAGAGAAGATGACAACCAAGAGAATTACACTTAGCCCCCTTCCTAGAAATAGGCAAAAATAAGTTATAAATATATAAGCACTAGAAGATAACAAGGAGATGAGCTGGTGCAATAAATCAGAACAAATCATGACAAATTTCCTGATTTCCTCTACCTGAGGAACTTTCTGAATAAGAGGAGGTCAATGTAATAAGTCTTAAATTTAGTAATACCATAGTGAGTATGAAGATACAGTCTAAATGAGGTATCTGTAAGGTAGGGCTATAATCTACCCTTAATTCTCTGGTTTGAAAACCAGAAAAGTTGTCAGTGGCTCCTGTGGGTTTTAGAAAAAGAGTTAAAGGTAACATGGTAGTATTCTTAAATCCACGTTCTCTGTTGAAATGCATGTGAAAGTTCTCTGGTAATGATAGTTATGCTGGGTTTAATTTTCCTCTGTCGTTAGATTTAAAGTATGGAAAGCAGCTACCTAAACTGAAAAGAAGTTAGTCTTGCACAAGTAGCACACTGGGCAGGTGTTGCGCTGAAAAAAACCCAGTATTTTGAACAAATAAGAGTCCAGGAGTATGCCAAAAATTTAAATTCTTTTTTGTCTTTAATAGAGGGTGTTCAAACAAAGTATAATGCAGTAGGATTCATAGTTAAATCTTTTTCCTAGAAGAGTAAAACAAATGTTTCCAATATAGTATAAAAAAATCTAGTGAAGCTGGTAATTGTTCTTACTACTAAGGTGGTCCATTGAAGTTTATGAACAGCAAGTTTATTGACAGGACAAAAAAAATGGTGCTCCCTCCTGAGAGGAAATCCTATTTTATGAATGGTATTTCCGTATCCATGCGGGTCAAGGTGATATCTGGAAATCAGGCATTCAGCAAGATGATAGTGTTTAATCCTTTAGTGATGGTTCCAAACTGACCTTTCTTAGCTGAATCCTTATTACTTGCTGGTTATAGTAGTGAGTCTAATGGGTAATATTCATACTGTGTTAATCAGCAGTATGAGTCTCTGTATCGTTTGGTAACTGGCTTGTCTATACGGGTAATTTTTCTTTTATCAAAACAGGAAGGCTAGAATCCTAGTAATTTTTTTTCTACTGTTTTTGAATATGTTTGACATTAAAGGTGTCATTCTACTTGGAGAGAGATTGTCAGGACCAGTTGTTTTCAGAATTTTGTCTAGCAATTACTTTTCAAGTGACCACTAGTCAATGTTCAGTTGGTTAGGAAATGTCTTTAGATTATTTAAAAAATAAACCGCTGTTTAGTTGTGCTCTATTCCACATTCTGTGCATATTGTACTCTCTAGTCACTAATAATGGGTTAACCATCTAGTTCACTGAGATTTTTTACTCTAGTTGGAATTAAGAATTTTTTGCTCAACTTGGTTTTGACTCGTGTGGTGCAATGATCTAGTAAATGCTTAATATAAAAGCAGAGAGAATAACATGTCCCTGATGCCAGTCGATGCAAATCATTAACTCTTTATAACTGTTCAGAGTGTTTAATAATTCCTCCACAACAAAGTCCAATGGAAAACAGAAAGGCACATAGGAATCCATCAATCTTAATTTAGCCCATCTAAGTGTAACTTAGATGGAAGAAGGCTAGAATCTGCCTAAATATTTTGTTGAATTAAGGTCTTTTGTGAACATAACTGAAGCCAATATCTAGTATTAAAAATTTTCCGAGAGAGAGGAATGGAAAAAGTACAGAGAAAGACCAGGAATATCTGTGGGGCAGGTGGAGCTACAAGATCACACAGAGAAAGTCAGCACAGTATTCCTCATTGTGAACAAACTTAACTATATTCAATAGGAATGTTAAAAACTATTCATTAATCATTTCTTGCTTGTGTAAAGGCACCTTCATGAAGTCCAGCCTGTGCGCAGTGTTTATTTGCTAAAGGAAAGCATTTGCACAGTTTCAGTTTTCTTCGACAGCCATGAAACATATGGTTGAAAGATCCAAACCAAAGCTAGGTGTAATTGCATGTTTTCCCCTCTAAATATCCTCCTCTCTCTTCCATCAGGTACCACATTGCATCTGCTAAAAGCAACCATCAGCCTATTGATGATGGGGTAGAGACTGCCTCTTACTAAACCTTTCTGCACACTATGGCTCCATGTGGTGCAAACCAAAATCAAGGCAAAATACTGCCAGGTACTCGGCCCCTGTTAGGGCATTCACTTGTAAAAAATAATGTAATTAAGTGGTAGACAAGTTTATTTTTGTCCCCAGAAGTCTATGTTTTTTTCTTGAAAAAGAGAGAACGTTCCTCTTGCATGGCCTGCTTTCTTCTATCTCTGCAAATCAGGTACTACAGAAGTCATTAGTAGTGACACCACTCTGTGAGGGCAGTGACTGGTTGCAAAAATGGCTTGCCTTATCAAGCGATCTTAATCTAAAGCCCCAGAGGCACAACAAAGCTTTTGCCTTCTGTTGCTTTACTTGCAGAGACCTCAGGTGAAGAACAATTGTAGAAATCAGTTTGCCATTAGTACTAAAAGCATTTTGTTTTTCTTGCTAGGTTGGCATCTCAGTGCCACAATATGTAGATTTAAACAAACTTTCCTGGAACTCATTTCATCAATGTCAAGGCTGTCCCAGCTTGCTCAGGATTTTTCAAGACATCACTGATGATTTGTCTACATCAGTGAAGTGGCGCTTTAGCTCTGGGCCCCCTCTTCGTGTATTGAATTAAGGGGTAAAATGTCTCTCTGATAAATTTCTGCATTTGTTTCAGCACTTTCTAGCCTGTAGCTTTCGAGACCTGTAGGGATGCACTGCAATAGTCCTCTTTCTATTTTTAATCTGGAACATAGTTCTACCATGGGCCAGGGGCTGAAGGATAACAAAAGGACATTGTCAAAACTTTCCATCCCAAAGTGATAAATAGAACCCCTGTCAAACTTCTGATTAAATTCAATGAGGCCAGGATGCCATGGGATTTCTCCTTTATACTCTTTTTACCCTTTCTACTTTATTCATGTGAAGAGGTAGTTATTAGGATGCTACTTTTGGGGAAGAATGTCATGACAAATTTCGTTCTGTGGATGGACAGGAAATCTTAAAACACTTGTGAGCACTCAGAAGATCTCATTTGATTATTAATATTTTTTAGTTCTAATACATCAGCATACAGTTATATGAAAATCGATGTTTATATCTTTTTCTAATTTTACTTTTCATTGAGTGTTTTCTAAAGCATGAACAATGTCTGTCATAGGAGATAGTCCTGACCCTGAACTCCAAGTCTAAATATCACAGTGTTTTGGTACAGTGTGAGCCTTTGAATTGCTACAGTTTTGACCCATCTCTACTGTGCATAAGAAAAACAGTTTTGAAACACATGCTTCACATGTCCTAAACCATGGGCTGATGGCCTTTCAAAGTAATATGCACTGTTTTCTACCATAGAGAGCATTTGCACATTAAAAGCAATATAGAAATATAAAGATATTCTTACAATAGCTATATGAGCTGAATAAAGTATCCTTTTTTTTCTTTTTCATAGATGGAAATATTGAAGCAGAAAGTCAAAAGATTTGACCCAAGTTACAGAGAATAAGCATGCCAAGACTTATGACTTTGTTTCTCAAACATAGGAAAACCCTGAAAAGACTAGCATGCCTGTGAGTGATACTCTGGGTTATCTTCAGCAGGAGCTTCCTTCTTCAGCAAAGGCTGAGGTAAGCTACTCTTCCAGGGAGATCAAAATCTTTGTTACAACTGATCTGACTAAACTTTCACTATAGTTCACTGCTGCTTGGGTACTGAAGGATCCTCTTGGTGGGTTCAAGCCCAAATATAATGAACGGACTGTAGGATCGGTGTATAAAGCTGTAGATGGCTCCTATACACACTTATCCTCTGCTCCTGAGGATGCATAAATCACTAGCTCCATCTGCCTGCTACTTCCTTCAACATCCTGGGCATTATCGGGAGGTGGCAGGGAAACTCATCCCAAACTGCAAGGGTTTTGCCAAAAAGTGTAAGACACTGAACTTAACCCTCAGGAAAACCCATGCCTCAGCATTTTCCTGATCACTCCATTGCAGGAAGAAATGCCTGCTTTATTTTGTAATCTTAGCAAGGTAGAGAACGGCTACTTGAAAGCCTGTGGTATCAGGCAGAAAATCCTCATTCTCTATTTTTCTATGCTTTACAGTCAGAAGGAGTGATGATGAGCTCATACCCTGACAGATTTCACCATCATTCTATTTGGCCTGGAGTCACTTGCAGTCACCCCTGTGCTTGCCTGCTTACTATAAATAACATACTGTCAGAAAAAAACGGAATTCACACCTTCTTACTCTGTTGCTGGCAATAAGAAGCTATTTTCATGCTGCTTGTTAAGTACTTTGGACTTTGGCTTGGATTTCTACAATCATGTCTAGAATAAATGACATTAAATGCAGATTGGTCGTGCTACATGTTGAGTTTTGTTCAAGGAAATTTTTACTTAGAGCAGGTGTACAAGACACCAGGGGAAGGAAGCACCTAAAATTGTCTCAGCTGCAGAGAGTAAGCAGTATGGGATGATGCAGCCTGAGAGAGAAAAGGCTATAGAAAAAAGACAAGGTCAACAGAAACCCTAGGGTTTGGGAGGTAAAGAATTTGTGGCGGAGGAGTAGACATCTATAGATGGAGCAAGGCTAAGCTGAGTAGCTGTGACAGATGGTGACTCTAACTGGGTAAGAGTGGGCTCAGGTGAGAATTCTCATTTCTACTGATGGGTGTGTTTTTTTTAAAGAGCTTTATGAATTTTTAATGATGGTAACCTTTTGAACATGGTTTGGAAACTGAATGAACACTTCCAGTGTCTGCATGTTATTACTAGCATATGTTACCTTTAAAATTATCACTGTTCTGATCTTTGAAGGCATCTATTGTTTATTTACTGTTGCTCACTGTTTGCTTATCCCCAGGACAGACACGTCCTCTTCTCTGTGTCTGGCAGGAGTTCTGATCTGAAAGAGTAATGGCACTGGCTGAAGACTGCGTCTTGCCACACATGCACGATGAAACTGATCAGAACAGGTGCCCTTCTCTTGGTCATTTCCTGGCTCCTACTGCATTTCTGGAACATGGGTGTTCTTCTAATGCTTGCTTTGCAGGGGAAGTGTGGCCCTGTATGCATAAACCTGAGTGGTGCTGAGATTCCTAGGTGTCTCAAGGAGCATCAACTATCAAACCACTGTAAAACTCACGGACCTATGGGAACAAAACGCATTTTTCTCTAACCTTGGTTTCCAGAATGGTGGAACTGATATTGATGGATTCCCCAGAAGTACTTTTTGTTATTTTGATCAACCACTATGTAGTGAGATATTTCAAGTCTTATCCATACACAGAATTCAATGACATGTTTAGAAATTGTTGAATTATACCAGTACAGGCCAATATGTAGGTAGGCCTAAGTTGTTTAATGTTGATTTTTCTCAAGCTGGTTATCCAAAAAAATAACTGATAAAATAACGTGTCTGTACAGGGATGTTATATGAGATAAACCAATTTAAGTCATATTTTAGCTGAAGTAATAGAGGTCTGTCTGCAGGCAAGATTCTAGTGTGTATTTTCTATCCTCATCTTAGTTATTCAAACATCATGAGACTTAGCAATTCTAATTATTGCAGGTTCTTTATTTCTACATCTTTCCTGCATCTCCTTGCAATACAGTAGCATCTCATAACTAGATATATGCAATTTAAATTACTTACAACATTGCTTTCTTCACTCCCTGAGAAAATCTATGGTGTGCTTGTTTACCCTACCTTATGCACGCCAAGCTCTTTCATGGGCACCCCCTTGCCGTGGGGAAAGAGCTTGCGTGCCCTTGCGAAGTTGAGAGCTATGCTGGTGGTGGCATATGCCTCCGGTAGGGTCTCCCAAGCCTGACAGGTCTCAACTGAAGGGTCAGACAAAGTGTGTCCACGGGCAGGATGGGCTCACTAGCCTTCGGGCAACCATCCTAGGAGAAGGACAACTCTAACTCCAAACCCGGGCAGATGGAGCTCGTTTAGCCCTGTAAGGCCATCCATCTAAGAGAAGGATACTCTAACCAAACCTACGACCTGAGGACTTTGCTGTCACCGTCCAAGCTCACTAGGCCCTGGCAGATGAACCTCAGGTGTAAAGGGTGGGGCCAGTCTTGCGCACGCTGCGCCTCACCTAAAAAATCCACCGCGCAGGCTTGAAGGGTGTACTCACGTTTGCAAAGCCCTGTAGCGACAGGCAAGGGACGAAACGGCAGGTGGAAAGATGTCACTGGAAGCCGCAGACCCAACCCTGCATGCAGGCGGTTCAGGACATTGGTCGCTTGAGACTGACCCGGGAGATGACAGTCTCGTTCGGCAGCATCCTGAATGACCAAGCAGCCTTTTTCAAGGAGAGCACTGCTTGCTCCACATGGAGAGGGGCCTAGAAAAGGTGGCCTAACCAAAGCTCATCTCCCTTCCAATCCGGTTGGCTAGCCGCGGCCAACGGACATCTTCTTCTGCGGTCAACCAAAGACAAAGAGACAAAGGCATACACCTGCCTCCAAAGGTGTGTCCAGATTGACATTCGCATGTTGGAACATCAGAACCATGCTCGATACAGCAGACAGTGGGCGTCCTGAACGCCGTTCTGCTATAATTGCTCACGAACTGTCACGACTCAACATCGACATTGCTGCTCTCAGTGAAGTTCGCCTTCATGAGGAAGGCAGCCTTAAAGAACATGGTGCCGGCTACACACTGTATTGGTCAGGCAAACCCAAAACCGAAAGTCATCATTCCGGAGTTGGCTTCATGATTAAAAACTCCATCGCCTCTAAACTTGAAAATTTGCCAACAGGTCATTCTGATCGCATTATCTCCTTACGCCTCCCGCTACACAACAAGCAACATGTTGTTCTCTTCAGCGTATATGCCCCAACTCTCCAAGCTGACCCTACAGAAAAAGACAAATTCTACACCGATCTGCGCTGCCTTACTCAAAAGGTTCCTGCAGATGATAAGATCATAATCCTTGGTGACTTCAACGCCCGAGTAGGTAAGAACTCTGAAGCCTGGAAAGGAGTACTAGGCAAGCATGGAGTTGGAAACTGCAATGACAACGGTCGCCTCTTGCTAGAGTTTTGTGCTGAGCAGCAGCTTACCATCACCAACACTATCTTCCAGCAGAAAGACAGCCTGAAGACAACCTGGATGCATCCTCGATCTAAACACTGGCACCTCATTGACTATATCTTAGTGCGCCAGAGAAATGTTCGCGATGTCTGTCACACCCGAGTGATGCCTAGTGCAGAATGTCAAACAGACCACCGCCTTGTGCGCTGCAAACTTAACCTCCATTTTAAGCCCAAACCTAAGAGGGGCGGCATTCTGAGGAGGAGGCTCCAAGTTAACAATCTTCAAACAGCTGCAGTGAGAGACAGCTTCCAGGCAAACCTTCAAACTAGGCTTGAAGACTGTCCCTTAGACTCTTCTCCTGAAGCGCTTTGGCAACATATTAAAAATAGCATCCTGCAGTCCTCCGAAGAATTTTTAGGGTTCTCCACAAAGAAGAACAAAGACTGGTTTGATGAAAACAATCCAGAGATCCAGGAATTGCTGGCAAAGAAGAGATCTGCTCACCAAGCACACCTCGCTCAACCATCTTGCCATGTAAGAAAAGCAGCCTTTCGTCTTGCATGCAGTAAACTCCAACAGAAACTTCGAGACATCCAGAACAAGTGGTGGCTCAACCTAGCAAAAAAGACTCAACTATGTGCAGATTTGGGTGACCACAGAGGATTCTATTAGGCTCTGAAAGCAGCGTACGGACCCACACACCAAGTTCAAAGCCCCCTACTCAGCGCAGATGGCCAAACGCTTCTCACAGATAAAACCTCCATCCTGAATCGATGGTCTGAACACTTTCAAACTCTCTTCAGTGCCAACCGTGTAGTCCAAGACTCAGGAATCCAGCTCATCCCAAAACAAACGGTGAAAAATGAATTGGATATAGCCCCTACTATGGGAGAGACCCTTAAGGCCATAGAGCAGATGAAAACCGGCAAGGCAGCTGGGGTCGACGGAATCCCGCCTGAAATCTGGAAACATGGAGGCCAAACGCTCCATGCTAAATTTCACGAGCTAGTTGTGCGCTGTTGGGAACAAAGCGAACTACCACCAGATCTCCGTGATGCAATCATCATCACCCTGTACAAGAAAAAAGGAGTAAAGTCAGACTGCTCAAACTACCGAGGCATAACTCTGCTCTCCATTGCTGGAAAAATTCTCGCAAGAATATTATTGAACAGATTTGTACCCGCTATCGCAGAAGAACTTCTACCTGAAAGTCAGTGTGGTTTCAGAGCCAACAGAAGTACCACAGACATGGTATTCGTTCTCAGACAACTGCAAGAGAAGTGTAGGGAACAGAACAATGGTCTCTATGTAACTTTCGTTGATCTCACCAAAGCCTTTGACACTGTGAGCAGAAAAGGTCTGTGGCAGATCTTGGAACGATTAGGATGTCCCCCCAAGTTCCTCAAAATGATTATCCTGTTACATGAGGGGCAGCGCGGCCAAGTCAGATATGGCGATGCACTCTCTGAGCCCTTCCCAATAGCCAATGGTGTGAAACAAGGTTGCGTTCTCGCACCAACTTTATTCACAATTTTCTTCAGCATGATGCTCCAAAGGGCCACGGCAGACCTCGACGAACAAGACGGCATTTATATCCGATATCGTACCGATGGGAGCCTTTTCAACCTAAGGCGACTGAAGGCCCACACCAAGACCCTGAATCACCTTGTCCGCGAGCTGCTTTTTGCTGACGATGCCGCCCTCGTTGCCCACACAGAAGCAGCTCTGCAGCGCTTAACATCCTGCTTTGCAGAGGCGGCTGAGCTTTTTGGGCTGGAAGTCAGCTTGAAGAAGACAGTAGTTCTCTACCAACCAGCACCACAAGATGATTACCATTATCCCCACATCACCATTGGCGAGTCAGAGCTTCAGCCAGTCCAGCAGTTCAGCTATCTGGGTAGCATCATCTCCTCAGATGCCACGATCGACAAAGAGATCGACAACAGAATAGCAAAGGCAAACAGAGCTTTCGGAAAACTCCATAAAAGAGTCTGGTGCAATAAACACCTGAAGAAAAGTACAAAGATCAGTGTCTACAGAGCCGTGGTACTGTCTACTCTTCTGTACGGGTCTGAATCATGGGTCATCTACCGCCACCATCTGCGACTCCTCGAATGCTTCCATCAGCGCTGCCTCCGCACAATCCTAAACATCCACTGGACTGACTATGTGACTAACGTTGCTGTCCTTGAACAGGCAGACGTCACCAGTATTGAGGCCATGTTGCTGAAAACGCAGCTGCGTTGGGCAGGGCACGTCTCCAGGATGGCGGATCACCGCCTCCCTAAGATCGTGTTCTATGGTGAACTTGCCACCGGCTGCCGCAAGAGAAGAGCTCCAAAGAGGAGATATAAGGACTCCCTGAAACAACACCTCAGCCTAGGCCATATTGACCACCATCAGTGGTCCACCCTGGCCTCCAGTCGGGAGATTTGGAGACACACCATACATAACGCTGCTGTCTCCTTTGAGAGCACGCGTAGAATCAAGCTCGAGGAGAAAAGAGCGCAGAAAGAACCGTGCCTCGACTATACCACCCAAGGAGACCCTCCGGTGTGCTCTTTGCAACCGGTCTTGCCTATCCCGCATTGGCCTTTTCAGCCATCAACGCGCTTGCAATAAGCGTGGGCAAAGCCCTTCCCAAATCTTCGTCCGCGAAGCCAAGCCATGATGATGATGATGCACGCCAAGGGACTGATTTTGGTGCAAACAATATTTTCTAGCATTTTTTTTCAACTCTGTATGTGAAGTTAGATCCGAAGAACCTATTTCCATTAGAACATAAAGCATCAAAAGATTACAGCATTACATTCCTTTCTAGTTGTATGATGAAAGGAAATTGTAATCTACAGCAGTTGGGAACAAGCTTATAACAAGAAAAATCTCCTGCCTAATGCCCAACACTTTTTCAGTCAGGCTGACGTTTATGGTAACTGCTGGACTGCTGCAAACGCACAGAACAGAAATTGGTGGAGGCACATCTCACAAATACCACTTTAGGCTGTAGCTTTGTTATAAAATCTCCCAGAACCCTCGTTCCCTATCAGCTCATACTTGACTTCCTTTATGTAGAAAATCCCCCATGAACTCAATGATCTGCCAGAGTTAGATTGTTTAATCTTTGGATGTACTGCAGAACACGTATTTTCCTTTCTTTTTTTCCCGACTGTCCAAGAAGGAACAAGCTGTGGGCTGGATGGATTTTCACCTTTTCACCTTTTGGATTTTTAGACAAGGGCCCCTTTACACGATTTTCTGTTACTGTTCTAGGTATAAAATGCACAGAATGCAGAGCAAAACCTACAGTTTCATTTTATGTACTTGAAGAGATAAATAATACATGAGATCAAAGATACTTTTGCTACGTTCCTGGATTTTTATGTACTCCTTTTTGTTTTATTGTTTCATAATGCAGACTGCTATACATTAGACCATAAAGAATTTTGATTGTTTGGGTGTTACTGTCGACACCCAGAGCAGAATATCGGTGTTCAAAATATGCCCCACTTGGCTTTTGGTTTCCTTACTTTACACATAATGGAAAAAATAAAGTAGCAGTTCTTAAACCTGTGACTTGCAGAGTTATGGAGGAGTTGGACTCTTAGATAGTATGTCATTATAAATAATGTTGGAAAACTGGGAATCTAAATAGGTATGTGATGGACTTAGGGGTTACATTTTGGGCCTAAATAGTGAAACTGAGGGAAAATGGGAAAAAAAACCCTCTCTCTCTGCTTGACTTACTGCTACTTTTAGTTACACTGCACTGTAGCGCAAATGCTAGGGTTAGCTGGAATAGAAAATGCCAACAGGATTTATCTGGGTAAAGTGCTAGACACAGTTGCAATAAATGTCTGTGATACATTCAAGCTCCAGGTGACCCCGGCGGACCCACTCAAGAATACATTCCTGGTGTGTTTGCTCTAGACTTGCTGTAGGAGTCAGGGTGATGCCACTGGAGAAGCCTAAGAGGGCCATAACTATTGCTCTGGCTCTTACCAATGCATCCATCAAACCCCTGGCAGGATACATGAACAAGCTTGTAGGCATGTATGTGTGCTTGCATGTAAGAACTGGAGTCCTGTGTTTAAAAAGAGAATGTAAACACTATGTGATATGGACAGCAAATATGCTGGCCTTCTATTTTCTTGCGTAAAGGTGTGGAATTTAATGCATTAACATAAGCAGAGGTTCACCATAATGTGTTCTTTCTTCTTCAGATAACCTGAACTATATTGAAACAGATACCTGGCTGGCTGGACAGACAAAGAGGAACTGTTACCATGCTTTAAATATGTAATGGGCACATGCTCTATACTGGATTGGGGTCTTGAAGAAAGCCAGCTGTGAAAGGGGTGCCAAAGAGCTGGATTCTGGGTGAGATACCTTGTTCCCCAAAAGCAGTCAGACCACTTTAGTCTTCCACAGTTTCCTTTCACTGCAATGGTCAGCGCTGCATTTGCTGTGTGCTTTAAGAAGAATGGTCGGCAAACCTTGCAGCGTGTAATGGAGCGCATGGGCTTCTCTTCGTTTTCATGCTTAGATTGCCTCTAAAGTGTGAAAAAGTTATCTGCTGTGATAAGTGCTTTGCTCAAGCAGCTCAGTCCATCTGCAATCCTGACCAGGATTTGAAGAGCTGACTTGAGCTGTTTCTGCTGCTGAGCAAAGGCATGGGTAGGATTGTTGTTCTTGCTTCCTACAACTAGGAGTGAGGGGGTCAAGTGCACCCTCAGAAAGGTTACAGACAAACACCAAGATGGGTGGGAGTGGTGATGTGCTGGAAGGTCACATAAGAGGCAGAGACAAACAGAGTTAGGGCACAAAAAGCCAGGAAGGGTAATACTTCTCTGGGGAGAAAAGAATGAATACCTCGCAGGGATGATTGATGGGCTGTACTCCTCTTCCTCCACCAAAGACAGGGAGACCTTCTTGGTAAGAATCACGCTTTCACCTTATGGTGACAATACCTGGGATAGCTTTATTTTTGCTAGCACTACTACTACGCATTAGTTACTAGTGATATTGCAGTGAGTGTGTTTTTCAATGGCAATTCGGAATCTATTTTATCTGTAGCTTTAATAAACTCTTTCTATGTTTTGACTTTGCAAAAGTGTTTCAGTGCAAATCCTTCGGGCTCTGGCAGGCAAATGGCAAACTCCTACCTTTAACACGACACACATGAGATGCAAGAAGATGAATAGTTACAGCTTCAAGAACCAAAGCAGATTTTCTTTTCTCCAGCAGATGGTAGGATTTTCTCAGCTACGAAAAGGCAACAGCAAGAAGAATCACCGAAACCTTATCACTAAAGAAACAATCT
This sequence comes from Bucorvus abyssinicus, assembly GCA_009769605.1. Lineage (NCBI taxonomy): Eukaryota > Metazoa > Chordata > Aves > Bucerotiformes > Bucorvidae > Bucorvus > Bucorvus abyssinicus. The sequence goes on from CM020025.1 coordinate 41,347,249, forward strand.
CCAGCCTTTTTTGACTTGCAGATTCCTAAAAAGTCTGGTGGAGTTAGGAGTTCAATAGATAACAAAAGCTGCTGGAACGGATTTGGAAGTTACCTGGCAGGACTGCTAGCAGTAGTCTGTGTAGCTCAGGTTTAAACTGCAGCTGAATTGTCATAGCTTGTCTGTAATATGTATGGAAGTCCACAGTGTTTCTCCACTTAGCTTTGACATGCAGTTTAGGAGATCAGATAAGAAAATGTGCCAAGTAGAAGAATATTTCAGCTTTTGAGTCTGAAATTTTCCAATGATCTGAACCCTTCTGGGTGCGACACTTCTCAACATCTATTTTCAGCCACTGGTAGAGGTAGGATGCTGGGCTAGATAGACCTTTGATTTGACCCCCATATGACTGCTCTTATGACACTTTGCTATATTACTTACTCTAGTAAATTATTTAAACAATGTGAGGAAATAAGATTTTGCTACAACTGTTATTTAAGTCCTCATTTACTGCTACGTGGTGAAGGAGCTGGATAGGTAAAGCAGCAAGGTTTAAATTTCAGGCATCGATACATTGATACGTTCTCTGTATTTCTTATGTTAGGTCACTCATCAGTCAGTTTATCAGATTTCTACCTGCAAATTGGGTACAATGCCCTTGAAATAAGGATATATTCTTCGGATGACTTTGGATGGATTTACTTGTTTAAATTCTCATTTCATTCTGATTTAACTACTAAAACCATTACACTAATTTCCTAAGTGGAGTTCTTTCACCTCTGTTCACAAAAGCAAGAGTGACAGGACCACATCTGAATTTGGAGAGGTCAAGCTTTGCAAAGAACAGCTTTCCTTCACAATACCAGGCTTTTGTCTTTAATTTTCATTTTGTTGTTGAAACAGTTGTTTGAGGGTTTAGACACCCTGCAGAATCGTAGACTAGCCCAGGTCAGAAGGGTTTTCTGAGCCACTGGGAACAGCAACTACTTATCAGGGACTCATGTAACTTGTGCCAAAGTTGTCTCTTTCTGTGTTGCTTGATTTTTGTTATAAATAAATAAAGTGTTTTTCAACTACAGAGATATGTGGTCAAATACTTTTTTTTCAGGGTCTAGTTCTTGCACCTTTCTTATATGGTACCTTGTTCTGCAAATGAACATGTTAGAATTGATTGGATACCTCAGCAAGTAGAGTGCTGTCCCTTGCTGTGGTACCAGCTTCTGTTCTTCCTCAAATTGTAGCCCAGCTGTGAAACCCTACAATGAAAGGTAATGCTTCTGTCTGTGTTCTCCTAATACAAGCAGAATTTAAATAGAGGGACATTCAAGTACATTCCTGCCCCTCCTCTGCATGAAGGTAGTAAGAAAGGATTGAATGCAGTGTGGTTCTGCATAAGGTCATGCATTCTTTTCAAAATCAAGGTCAGTGGAACAGAGAGAAAGTCACTTAAAAAATCAGCTTGCCTATTTTTTTCATATTCTTCTAATCAGCCACATTAGATAAGGGTAAGGAAGTACAAATTAATCTCTAATTAATCTCTACTGATATGTAGGTTTTACTGACGCTTTTTAGTTTCTGGGTGAAACTTACTGCATATCTTGTGTGCAGGTTTAGAATTTGTGGATTAGCAGAATTCAGGGTTTGCCATAATAGTGGCTTGTATGAATACTTCTGAATAGATAGATGTACAACCATCTGTCATGAGCATTGTTTACAAGGCAGCCAAGTTGCTCCTTGAGCTCTACTAAGGTAAGAGGCCCTGAATAATTTTACTGCTGCTTTTACTGTGATCGTTCCCAGCCATCTGCAGTCCCTGGAGCATCATGGATGTCCCCAGAGCTTCTAAACCTATTTTCCATCTGCTGCCTTCTCATCTACAGCAGCACTAATATGCCCCAGAAGATTTTGCTTCTTTCTCTGTCAGCAAGAGCAACATTTGGAGCCGTCTGCTGTGTGCTGGTGCTGCTGGGAGCTGGCAGGCAGGCATCAAGAATATTAATGGCTTCAGAGCCCTGCAGATTAGAGTTAGACCATGGTCAAAGCTATGTACTTGTCCTGGGAAATGAGAAGCTTATGCGCAGCCTTAAGGGTGCTACCAGGATCTGACACCAAATGTTCGGAGCTGTTAATATGATTCCTCTCACCATGTGTAGCTGCGCAATTGACTGCTGTGCAGCCTGGGCATAAGGAGGAGGAAGAAGGGTGAAAGTGAATTTGCTGTGTCTTCTGAGTATAACTATCTGCAAGATGGCCATCTATCCTCTCTGTTGCTTATAACTGAAACTGCGAACAGAGGTGAGCTCTCCGCGAGGTGGAGGGGGAATGGAGAATTGAGGGGATAGTTCTTGTTCTGGGGGGTGGGGGGGTGGGGTTGGGATGGAATAAGATTGGAGACAGGAAGAAGCTTTCAGAGCTGTCACTGAGAGAGTGACTTGGTAATAATCCCCCCAAAAGACATAATATCTGTTGATTTAGTGATCTTTCCTCCGGCCTGCGGCACAATCTTAGAATTTATTCATCTTCCAGCTGTGGGTGCTCTTTGGTAGTTTATGGTTTCCATACAGGCATTCCTTTCCTCAGCACTTCACCGTGTGAGTTCTATACCACCCATATGGTGGGTCACTCTAGGATGTCACCATGCTTCCTATTCATACCTGCTTCTCTGACACAGCTGGGCACCTATCTGGGTTTTGTAGAGAAGTAGTTGGTGACACACAGAACGCAGCATTGGAGTGCTATTCTTATTTTTCCCCAGGTACTAAAGTGCATCAATAAACAGCCAAACAGTTATTTCCTGATGTTACTTTTCTCTGTAAATGACTGCAGAAGTTGAGATATTATATGATGCTTTTGAAGTGCATCAGGAACCATATCTCTGTGAAGGAGAAATACGTTTTAGGAGCGAGTCCAAGAGACTGTTAAAGTGTAATGATAAGAAGGAACGAGGGATAAATGGAGAGGGGAGACCCCCATCCCCAGTTTCAGAAGCCAAAAAGGTGAAAAAGCAAGAGTAAAGCAGAGTAGTGGAAAACTCTTAACAGAGCAGAGCTGAAAGTTGTGTGGTAGGGATGTATTACAAATCTTGTGCTGTAGTGACACTAGTGAATGTTGACACCCCAGTTTGATTCAGTGTCATTTTGGATAGTAATCTGCTCCTTCACAATGACCTCAAGAGCCTCCTTTGGCTATCACAAACATTCAGCTTTATAACGTGCTTCACTGAAGGCACCCTCCATTCCGCTGAATTTAGGAAGAGCAGCTACCAGTGCCAGGAAGGCATGGAAACACTTCTGCTGCCACCTTGCTGGTCACACAGAAGTTCCTTATCCTGGCAGCCTCACTTGACTCCATGGCATGAGTGAGTGCTCCTCCATACTGGGTCTGTCTGCCTCTCCTGGTGATTGTGGCAACGTTTCCTACAATATTGTGAGAGACAGTATGAGGGTGAAGGTACCAAGCTGATGATCCAGTCTAGGAAAGCTTCCTGGTTTGATTGTTCCCTCTGTGTGCGTGATTTAGCTGAAGACAGCAGAACGCTGCAGTGTATACCAGCTTACATCAGGTAGGCAGTACCAGCCTCAAGAAACTAGTCTCTGTCAGGCAGGGACTAATAATACAGGAAGAGCTTGGGATAGAGGAACCAGTTTTACGCTGCCTGAAGAGCTGGAGATTGCTTTACTCCTTTGTTGTCAAAACAGTGTAAAAATTTAAACAATTCTAATTGTACTTCAAAAATCAGCAAGATAAATTTCTGACAACAAGAATAATGGAAAAATACTGTTTTGTTCCATATAATAGAAGTTCTCTACTGCCTTTCTGCTTTAGAGATGGAAGTTGGATATTTGGCAGCAGAATGCCCTTATGTCAGAAATTTGCTATTTTCTTGTCTCCTGACAATAGACCATTTTTGGAAAGGTTATAAATTGCTGTGGTAGCTCAGTTAATGTGCACTCCATGAAGACTTGTCAGAGTTTGGTATCCATTTTCCCAGGAAATCTGATCTGCAGTAAACACATATGTGGCCCAAGCTGAGATGTAGGAACTAAGAGCCCTGCAGCAGCTGCTTCTGGCTGATGCGGACTTTGTGATACTTGACAAAACAGCTGGCAGCAATGAGCCTGTCTCTCGAGGATTTTCAGTGCTCCGTCTACTGCACCAATCCTGGCAGCAATGGGGGCAAGAACTGGAGTATAGCAAGGAGTGATGGGGAGGTGGCAGAGAGTGGTGAAAAGGGGCAAGGCACCTAGAAAGAAGACCAGAGCATGGAGTTGATGGAAGATAACAAAAACTGGGACCTGTATAATGCTAGATAAGAATAAGGGATTTGACCATTTCAGGTACTTTGAGAAAAGAGTCTGGAATGCAAGAAAAATGTGATTCTCCTAAGGAAAAGAAACCAAATTATGACACTGAAGACCAACGATCACTTTCCAAATAGAATGGAAACAAAACTCGCAATAATTAGCTAGTAATGAAAATTAGAAAGTAGAGGAGACAAGAAACAGAGCTGCAAAGATGTTGCTCGAAACATCTGGATACTGAGGGGCAAAGGAAAGAGAAAATGAAAGTAATTTAAAATATGAGACTGATGATGGATAAACAAAATAAACATGCAGATGACAAGAGCTGTCATGAAGCTTTACAGACACAGCTTTGAAAACAGAAACAGCAACTTCCTACACATCACAAGAGTGTACCACATATGTATCTTCTCTATACAACTGTTCTTTCTAGAAGAATTTGCCCTTCAGCTTCCTACGCTAACTGTTGTTGTAGGACAGTTATGCCTATGATTTCTTCCATAGTGTTGGCAATGTAGAGGAACCAGTAATGTTCAGTCATCAATAAAATCATCAAAATTCTTGCTTCACTTTAGAGTTCTCCAGGCACAATAAATGAAGAAGAAGGGAGTGCAATTAACAGGATACTGGTAGCTTCATTACTCTTTCACTGTAGAGCTCTTGCAGAAAAGACTGACCAAAATTAACTGCAGAAATAGAAGAGGGAGAATGAAAGGGAACGAACAAAGAGAGAAGTGAAAATGGACTCTTTAGCAAATAACTATCTGATTAGGCACTCTCTTGTACTGTGAGTTGGACCAAAAGAAAATGCATCCTTGCTGCCCCTCCATTGACTTCACTGGAGACAGAGCAGTACTGAATAAAACCGTGGCATTCTCAAACATGCATTTTTTTCATAGTGAGTGTTGAGGGATAGTTTGTTGTTTAGCTTAAATAGAACTTGTACCTATTCAAGCTAGATAAGGCCTCCAGAGCCGGCACAAACCAGAAGATAAGGAGGGTACAAGGATTGACAGCAGTTGCAACTAGCCAAGATAACTGGCCTGGAGACAGTGAAGGAATACAATAAGGAGTCAGAAAGTGTTGGAGGATCTCAGGCCAGAATCACCATGGACCAAATGGTGCATGCAAATTGTGTGAAGGCATTAAGGGCAGATGCATAGTCTATAAGGGTATAAATTCCCAGGGTTTTCTTTGTTCGGGATCCCTCTCTGGAGGCACCCAGCTCGAGCTGACCATGGCTGTTGTACCATTCTATTAAGTTATCCAGTTTTATAAGGTTCTGTGCCTGAGACTCTGCTTTGGGAAACGTAGGGTTCAGAGTGCACCTTCTTTAACAGCGAGCATCTAATGTATTTGTAAGAAAAGTGGCAGAGAAATGAGATTCTGTTCTAGTTTTGCCACTGACTTGCCAAACATTACTGTTTATATGGTTAACTTCTGTGTAGGATTGATTGCATTTCTCACCCCCGCTGCCCAGGAAGCTGGCACAGACTGTTTTTGTGCCTGGTCCAACTCTTTGGCCAAAGATGTGTGCTTCAGGACTCGAGGAGCACAACTTTGCCTAGCATTGGGGAGAACAGATATGGACAGAGCTCTCCATACAGCCCAAAGTCAAGAGTGAGATTTCAAAATTAGTTGTGTTCCTGTTGTGAAAAGATATCAGAGTGCAGCACCTATTACTGCGGCCATTGGGTTTTGTTTGCTGCTGATAGAAGGTCTCTGTGAAAAACCGCAAATGGACACACGGCTCACCACACCTTTCAACACAAGCAGGAACTCGGAGAAGTCCTGTTCACTGCTGCTTCTATGCTTCTTCTTTGCAAAGCTTGTTTCAGAGGAATACTGTATGGTCTCATTATTAATGACTCTGAAGCTCTGTTATCATTGGAGGAGAGGCTTTACAATGGCATCTATAATGCTGCAATCCGTATATTAATCTCTGCATGTCTGGTACAGATGGGACTAGAATTTTGTGTACGTTATCCAGTTTAATAAAGAGCAATGTAATGTTCGCAGCAACCCCTGAATGACCTTTCTAGGCTTTAAAGATGATGTATCAGGTTTGTTATGCTTAAGCAACACCATCTTCTTAGTAATATTTTCTCCCTTGACTGGAATCAAAGACCAAGTTACCTCAAGCAGGTAAGTTGTACCTGTATAATATTGCTTAGTTCTGACCCTGTCTAGCTCCACCCCACACCACCCCCCAACCCCCCCATCAAAATTTCATTTCAGATTGTAGAACTATAAGACAAATTCTTTCCCTTTTTTTTTGTTTTGTTTTTGTTTTGTTTTTTTAAAAAAAGTGCTTGTTTTGTTTGGATTTTACTGTCACCATATGTTTCACTTGGCACTAAACTTTGCATCATTAGAGCATCTACTGTGGACCTAACACTGCAGAACCAGTTTTAAATAATGAGAATCCACTGGATGATACTGTGGTGCTACTCTGAATAGAAGAGTGTGCCTTTGGTCTCCTTTTCAAATCTACATATGCAAATTCACTTTTATACCTACATAGGGTTTCCAAGGAGTAGGAAACAGGTAGTACCTTGGAAAAGTAAGCAAGAGGCACACTATGCCTGAAAAGAACAATTATTCTAAATTAGCAGGAATTTTCTGCAAGGAGTAGTCAGCAAAGAAAGGCCACATCTCTCAAAAGGACACCTCCCCAGGGCACAAGTTTGGGTGGGTGACAACCAGGCCAATCCCCACATGTGACACGATGGATAATGCTACCCTGCTGACACAGGAAAAGAGGAATATCATGTATTGCATTCACTTGCAGACACATGGTATAAAATTGAGAATGCACAAGAGAGTATAATGTAAGTACAGAAAGTCAATGAGAGAATTAATTATGGTCTAGCAAATGTGTCTCTCAGTAACTTTTATCCCTTTCCAAATTTTTAATGTTTCCGTTGACAGTCCAAGGATTTAAAGATGGGGAAGTCAAATTAGAAGGCGCTTCAAATTGTAGTCTAATGAAAGGACTTGTACTTTTCATTCTTTCATTTCTTTATAGTTATGATTCTTAATTTGGGGGGCAGGTTATCACCTTCCTTTCTATCACTATAATGCAGAGTTAATTTTTGAGCCCTGTGGTCAGCAAACACGTCTGAACTGTGCCACAGGAACCTGCACTTGCCTAAAGCAGAGGAAGGGAAGCAAGTCCCTTGGCTCGTGCTCTCCTCTGTGTGACAGGGAAAGAGACTGGCTACGTTAGACACTGAAAGAAGCCAGAGAATGGTCAGGATTATGCAATGAAGACATTTGAATCCTCCTAAAGAGGAGGGCACAATTTGGGTCAGAACTGCTGGAGAGGGAAATATTCATGGAAACGTGTAAGAAGCTGCCAGGCAGTAGGACACCCGCTCTGTCAAGGAAAAGCAGCTTAGAAGAATGTGTATAATTGGCACCAGTAAAGTAGCAGTGCTTGAAAGTACGGATAGTCAGACCAGCTACTGGAGCAAGTTCAGGCTAATAGTTTGACCCTTTCAGCTCATTAAGAAGCAAAACACAAGGCAGAGAACAGCCAAGATGTTGAATAGACTGCTCATTAATCCAGTCAGTTCAAGCGGGGTGAGGAGCTGGAATGTATTCCAGAAGAGTGACAAAGAAAAAGGAATGAGCAAGAAAGCAGATGTGCTAGGCTCTTACTGCCCTTATAAATACATTTGCACGATAGAAAAAGGAAATGTGGGAAAAAGAACAGAGTGGGATGGTCTGAGATGATTCTCTGCTCTCAGGTAGACAAGAGTTGCTGTCAGTTATTGCTATTATGTTAAGAGGGCCTTGATGGAGTGTTAGATATGGCTGATGGCCATAGGTTCATGACAGTTGTCCCAGATATCCCAGTAACTAAGCACCATGTCATCTTTAATGTACTTCTTACTGATTTGGATCCACAAAACTTTATTGCTGGAACCAGATCCTCAGATACACACACAGAAATTAGGAACCTCTTTCCTCTGTATGATGAGTCAGAAATGGGATGAAAACAAATGTGTGTGCTGATAAGATGGGCTGAGGGAAAGACACCCTCAAAGAAAGCATACCGCAGGGAGTGTTTCCTGAATCACGCTCTCTCCTAATGCCAGAATGGACTCCCTTTCCGTTTAGGCACCTAGCCTGACTTTTGGGAACCCTCTTTCCCCACTCTGCCTTTTAGCAGAGCATGGCATAGAAGAAAACTCACATTTTGAGGACAAGGAAGAGCTTGCACACAGCCTAGAGAGAGAAAGGCTGCAGGTTCGTGTTGCCTGCTGTTCTCTGGTTTCCCTTCCCTGGAATCTTCATCTTCACTGGCATGCTGGTCCAGCTTCAACAGGCAGATTGAAGAATCCTTTTTTATTCTTACTTTCTTTGCTGTCAGTGACCTGGTAGACACATATGTGAATACTACTAGAGAAGAAGGGCTATTTACTCTGGACAACTGTCCAAAGCAGAGACTCGTGTCAAGTTGTATACATTGTACTCTGTTATCCCAGCCACAGAATTGCAGAAATTACTTCTCTAGAAATGGCCTAAATGTTTGAGAAGCTCTCACTCTAGCAAAACTTCTGGTGACTTCAGTGCACCACCTTGTACAAAGGTACGGCTCATATTTAAATCAGTTTTCTTTGAAGAGTATATAGGAATTCTAATGCGAAAGACTTTTTTTTAACTTGGTACCTGGAACAGTTGAAATAGCACTACAAATTAAAATAATAATAATATAAGTTTTAATTACTTACTTGAAATGCCGCCATCATCAAAATCACCTAATGGGTGAATCTGTCTGTATAATGCACATTGTTTTATTAATAACTAGCTCATGACATATGCTCTAGCCTCGGCTTGGAAGGAGAAATCCCTTCTCTGTACAATTATTTATTTATATTAGCAGGTCCCCTAGTAACAAAATCAGCTGGGCAATGCTTCATGAAGAAGTAACTGCTTCTATAATCAGAATTTTCTGTCCTGGTTGTAGAATTTGTGAACTAATGGCTTAGAAAAGAGTGAAGGGGGGAAATGGAAGGCATCCAGTGTGCAGAGAGGACAGAAAAGGGGGGCTAATATAGTTTTACTTTGAGTCAAGTCTGTCAAGTTATAAAGGTTCCATTAAGAAATTCTCCTTTGTCCTGACTGCACACAACATTTCTCAGCATGGCAATCAGCGGCAGACTTTGGCTTTTTAATAATATGCACATTAAACCAAAGAGACCTTGGAAAAACTTTCTCAATTCCCAACCACCCTCGGCTAGAGCAGCAGAAGCTTTTGTTGGAATTGCGCAAGCCTTTGGGCCATGTAAGAATAGTGCCATTATGTGTACAGAGTTGCCACTGTATTTATCACGCATGGTAAATTAATCCCTTTCCCACAGTCGCTATCTGTAATAATGTCACTTTAGAAGGATTACATTAGTTTCCTGTGCTTTTAACCAGCATGGTTTATGTTCGTTAGCTGCAGAGGCTGTACAACATGCACGGGCATGCAGAGCCTAAAAAAAGGCGTTCTCGAAGGTGCTTGCATTTCATCTCTTTTGGATTCCCTCGGCAGGCCTGACTGATAGTTTTCTTTCAATTTCTCCATGCAAGAAAGTGCAGTGGCTTGGCTTTGTAATCCACAGTTCACGCGGGTATCTCCTGCCGCAATCAGTGCTCTGCTAATGTTCTGGGACACCTTCATCATCCAGTGGGGAGGATGTTTCTTCATGCATTGGGGGGATGCCCTGGAGGCCTTTGGACTGAAAGACCAGATCAGCAAGGCATAAGTGACAGAGGAACTTCAGCAATCCAGAGAGCTCAGCCTAGCACAGACAAGAGTGAAATTAACTCGCTGTTGAGAATAATCTGCCTGTTATGGCCATGGCAGTCACTTCCACTTCTCACAAGCAGGCATACTTCTGAGCTCTTACACTCTCCTCCCTGATAGGAACATCCTGTCATAGCAGGGTGATCCTTAATAAAACTGTATCAGCATCACTTCTTGCAGAGCAAGGACATTTTAGAGGCAATCAAAGTTGAAAGGTTCGTTTTCTGTGACAACAATGTAGTCTGTGTATTGTGCATTACACTGCAGGCTGTTCTCAGTTACATCTGTACCAGGGCTGCTTTTCTGGATCCCTTTCTGCTACCTGATGGTATAAAATACCAAGAGAAGGTTACACCGGAAGGTTTCACAACATTGCACCCCCTTGTGCTTAATTACGTGAGATTTAAAAACATTAGCCAATCCTCCATACTATTTCCAATGGAAAATACTCTTCCCTACTGATTAAAGAAATATCCAGTTTAATTTTGTTTCCTCTATAGTTCACATAAACAATTCTTCCTTCCTAGTAGGTGAAAAGCAATTCTGGTCCTGCAGACGTAGTTTATCAGCATTCATGTGTCCAGAAATACCTGGTGAAAGCAACACAGAGGACAGATTTTCAGGAAAACCCTTTTTAAGACAAAAAAAAAAAAAAAGTTTATTCTATGTGACCAGCAGGCAAGGTTTTGCGTCACCAAGCCACCACCACAATGAATTGGCAGCTTTTCTACACAGAGGTGGTAAAATTGATGCAACATACCTAGTAACATTAATTGGATAAAATGCTTTTTAAAAAAACATGCAAAAAATGGAGAACAGTCCTTTGATGGTGGCTTTACTGTTGCTTTTTCTTTTATGCACATCTATAATGGTAAATTGTCATAGAAGATTTTAGTGGAAGCTTTTTTTTTTTTTTGGGCCAGCCATTAAGCATCTGCTGCCCTAACTGCACTAAGCATAACTCCCCATCATAAAATGAGACTTTTCCTGTACACAGCTTGTATTTTTTGGTGCCTTTTGTAACTCCAGCAGTTACTGCATGCTTATCTTTTTGATAATTCTAATCAGAAATTAACAATCTATAGTCAATAAATAAACCCTTTTTTTCTTTTTTCTTATTCCTTTTTTTTTTTTTAAGAGCAGAACTCTTCCCCATCACTTTGCTCCGTCAGACCACTTATCTGAGATTCATTTCACTGAGCACCTGTTGTTAAAAGAAGAGACATACTTGAAATGACAGGTAAAGACACACAAATGAGTCCAACATGCAGAATACTCAGAAAAATCTAGATGCATTTGACACTGGCAGTCACTAATGAGACTGTCAAGTGCCTGTTGAATTTCAGATGTTTTTGTTGTGAGGCTTAGCAATGCCTATGAGCACTGCCAACAGAATATTAAAAATAACCCCAGGAACGCACCCTTTCTGGGTCAAAACCAACTGTGAAGCTGAGTGCACTGTAATTATAGTGCACTAAATGAGTTACAGCTTGAGCTAATCACACCCCACTGAACTAAAAAGCTGTAATTACACAGAGAGATAATGTGAGCTTGGCAGGATCTCCTGTGGCAGCCTATGGCTCTGAGGGAAGCTGCACGTCCAGTTTGCTGGTCTTTGCAAGCTGGGGCTCAGCTGGGCCAGTTTGCAACTCAACAGGTAAAATCAAGTTTGGGCTCAACAAAGAGCAAAACTGAATGATATTTACCTGCCAAAGACGATATAAAGTTCAATTGCAAGTTCACTTGAGATAAAGGATATTTATCAAACCAACCAACATGATACTGGTTTTATGACAGCGTGATGCTGTTGTTTGAAGGGAACTCGTATAATCTATTGCCATAACTAGATTGAAAATATGGGACCTCTGTATTTTTCTAGTATTCCATATGTTCCTCTTATGTTGAAGCAGGTCTTTGGATACATTATCAGATTTATGGCTTTCTGGTTTTCTGAAAGTTTGAATTTTGCTTTATCTTTTTGGAAGGGTACAAAATACTATTTAGGTAACTTTAACTTTGTGCAGTCAAATATTTCGTTATTGAATTCTTTCTAAATAGATGATTTGGGTTATGTGTGATGCATCTTTGTCTGTGTTAAAAGTAGAGCATTTGTCAGACAGGACATCTTTAACACCACAGAAAACCTAGTTCATAGAAGTAACGTTAACATGAAGCAAAATGCCACATCATCATATTTGTTAAGAATCTCATGGTGATTCCTCGTTTCTAAAGGAGAAAAGCTGTAATAAAGGTAAATAAGAGTTGAAAAAATTGAATTAATTTTAGCAAATAGAAAGAGAGGAAAAAAAGATTGGAGAAGGAAAAGTCATTAATGAAATATTAGGTGGTTAACCTGGCAGAGAAGTCACATTGCATGAGGCAACTCCTGAGCCTCTTTCTGGAATATTTCCAAAGAGCCTGGGAGACAGTGTTCTTAATAGTGATGGCTTTTAGTCTGGATCCGCTCTTTTAGTTGGTGAAGAACTGAATTTGGACTTTGTATTTATTCACAAATTATCACATGCAAAGTTTTCTACTACAACAATATCTGCTCAAAACCATCCTGTCTTCCACAAATATCACTGTTTCTATTAAACACAGCCTGATAGCTCAGTCAACTGGAAGGCAGCTTTAAATATAGTGCCTGTAGGCACTTCTTTTCACTGGGGGAAGGTTCCATGTCACATTTCAGCTGCCCTTTCCAGCCCTTCAGCTGCTAGATCTGTACAAGAAAGGTTGCTCTAATTTTCTGGAAAACGTTGCTTACAGAAAAGGACCAGATGTTCACTTGCGCCAAAAAGCAGAGGATAATGCAGGAACATTATCCTACAGGAACAGTAGGATGAAAAGGGCTCATTGTGCCTTTAAGAGGAGGGCTGTGTAACCTGCTCCCTACCAAGGGCCACATGAGTCTCTGGCAGCAGGAAAGAGAAGGTCCCGAAGGCAGTAACCGTGGTGGGAGATCCCAGGACAAAAAGCCCCAGGCAGAAAAGGGGCTACGTTGGGTGTGCAGCACAGAGAGGGGTCTGCCCAAAGCTAAGTGTGTAAGCAGGGGAAGAATGTGAGAAGTTCTCTCAGAGCAGGTTTGTGCCAGGGTAGACTCAGGTGAGGTGACCTTGTTTTGTTGTTATTGTAAACTGTTTTGTTCACTTCTTTTCTTTGAAGGGGTAGAGATAGAGATAGCAGATGAAGCAGGAATCCCTGCACAAACCTGGCAGGTGGTCACCAGGAGATGGCAAATTCTAATGCAGAAGGCGATGCTTCCTTTCTCTCAGTATTACAACTTGCACACTCAGCAAAAAAGTATGCTATGTTTAAAACTGTGGTCTTGGCATAACAGTTTTTAATCAGTGTTTATCTCCTCCTGGAAATCTCTGAGAATAGTATTGAGGGTCCTAGAGAACCAGATAAGCCTGGTGTAAATAGCTGGTTTTTAAACAAACTTGGACCCAGGAAGAAATGTGGGGACTGAGAGCAAAGCATGGGGGCATTTTCACTGCTGTCCCCCAAGAAATGGAACAAGTGATCAGCGATAAAATGCCTTGCTGAACTTATTTAAATCTCACCCTATGGGAACTGCAGGGCAGGTGGGAAGAGCTGCCAAGCTTAGTTTTGCCAATAATCTGCAGAATGTTATTGCTTCTTCCAGTGTTGATATAGTATCTACTGGAGAACTTTCTTGGGTGGATAAAAGCCAAGAAATGTTCATGGTGGCTGATAATGACAGCAGGCTGGGAGAGTCTCTCCAGCCACCTGCGGAGCTCTCGGTACGACCGCAGGGGAGAGAATAAAGGAAGGAAAAGGCAAGGGCAAGGGTGATAGGGAATTAGGGAAGAGATGCCCAAGGGATTGATGCCAGCAAGAGTTTGACAATGCTGTACAAGTCAAGAGAATGGCTCTGCAAGCCTGGTATGGCTGCTTGGAACAGAGCTGTGCCAGCAGAGGTATCTCTGAGTGAAATACGTGGGAAGGCTGGGAGAAGTAAAATAGCCCTCTCCAATTCACAAACACTGTTTACCTTTCTTAAAGTATTAAATGGGTATATTTTAAAGCCACTGGGTATTTTGTCCTCCCTCTGCTCCCCAGTCTCATTAGCTTCTTTGCTGTGTTCCCTCCTGCTGTCTGTCCTGGCTCTGCAGGCAGGAGAGCAGCTCTTGAGTTACAGACAGAAGGCTGTCAGTGGTGCTGGTTTAGCACAGAAAAGCAGCCATTTGGAAAAGTCTAGCAGGGAGGTGGGATGCAACAGTAAAACAGTGCAGGGTAGCAGAAGGAAGGAAATAATCAAGGCTTGTAGACTCTTGTCGAGATTGGTTTTGATAGTCACATCAGCGAGCAAGCCTTCATTCCTGAGCCAGGTGATGTGGACTGGCTTATGCCCATTGATTGCAAGGCTGGGCTTTGGGATCTGGGTGGGACAGGCTTCTTGTTCCTGTCAGGTGCAATGCCACAACACTACCATAGTGCATTAGTTTGCCATAGCCCTTTGCTCTCTCCTGCCCTTACACAGTTCAGCAGATGCTGCACTCTTGTCTTGCCTGACTCTTGCTTATCATGCAATCAGTCCAGCACATGCTGTATAGGGAACAAGCCAAATGCCCAGATCAGTGACTGTTCAGCGGTCAACAGCCACTACAGTTCACACTGTTGCTCAGTAGTGATATTGAGGCCTGATACAGTCCATTTTCATCCCCTGAGGTGGAGCCAGATAGTTCTGTGCTGGGCACGAACCATCCTGAGGAATGGAGGGAGTTGCTTAATATACAGGGAAAACAGGAGATGTTTGCACCATTCCCATTCTCTAGATTTAAGCCATAACCCAGGCTCTCTTGTCAAGAAGAGGGTTTGGGACTGGGAGACTAGTATCAGCTGGCGAGATCACATCATTCAGCTGCATGGGATAACCTGTAGAGAGCAGGGAGAACCATGTTCAAGTCCTTATGCAAGGAGCTGACTTACTCTCCAGAATCAGCAAACTTTCTTGTCAGCACCCAGGCTCAAGAAGAAAACGGCTGCTATGTGAAGCATATGCAAAGCATGCAAAGATTGACTCTTACCAGCTGTTGAAAAGCAATTTTGGAGTCAACAGGTTTGCTGTAGGCACAGAGGAGTGACATCTCTGAAAGCCCTGCTACAGGTCCTCTGCATCTGCATGATCAGTGTCTCCCATGTTCCTGGTGAAATGTATACCAGAACAGAAAGGATTCCTCAGCTGTGAAGGGTCTTTATAACTATTAAGATTTTCATGATGCCTACATGGAAATGAGTGCCCATGAACTCACATCCTTAGCAGAAAAGGTTGATTAGGAGTTTGGTTCATTTAATTAAGGTTTTCCTTGTCTATGTGTACTAAGGCAGTAGAGCCAAGCTGAAAGTTTGAGAATGAAAACAGCATATAACTATTAAACACTGTATTTATGTATTTGTATTTTGTATATTGCATATATGTGTTTATAAACCTTGTGTTTGTATTTTATATTAAGGCACTGCATAAATATAAATATTAGGCTACTTCCAAAGCTTATACAGATATGGTTTGGGCTACAACGAAGGTTGTAAAGTTGTGTTTCTTAATGCTTTCCTTTTTTTTTTTTTTATGATCTCCATTAAAAATATCTGCCTTCATTTTTATCTTCTTAATTATGTTAGAAAAAACATGAGTGCAGGAGCAATGGTGATTTTGCACTGTATCTGCATCTGCCTCCCTCAAGAGTAGTCTCTGCCATTAATCTGTATTACGGCAGCTGCCTGGAGCCTGAAAGTGCTACATCAGCAGCTGGAGCACTACTGAGACAGGTGACACAGGAATCAAGCCAGCTCCACTCACTGCATCACTGGGGACTTCTCTGGTTTTGCAGAGACCACTGGGTATAAGATGACATTCAATGTTCTTCACACTAGCACAGTAACATGGAAAGGCTACAGTCAACCAGAGGCTTTGAAAATCTTGACTCTGATGATGAGGGTATTTAGACACTGAAACAGGCTGTCCACAGAAGTTACAGACTCGCCATCCTTGGAGATGTTCAAAACTTTATGGGACTCTGAGCAATTT
Organism: Bucorvus abyssinicus; assembly: GCA_009769605.1. Lineage (NCBI taxonomy): Eukaryota > Metazoa > Chordata > Aves > Bucerotiformes > Bucorvidae > Bucorvus > Bucorvus abyssinicus. Next base: position 41,363,381 of record CM020025.1, read on the forward strand.
GCTCTAGCCATTCTTTCTTTGAGCAGGCAACTAGACTAGATGACCTCCAGAGGTCCCTTCTATCTTGAATTATTCTATGATTTTATGAGCTTGACCAAAATTCTCTCTTTACTGGGTCATCTTGAACACATACAGAGATTTAGATTATTTGTCGATAACTAATAAAAGATGCTTTTATTCCCTTATTTGTTTAAATACATTTGGTTTCTTGTAACTGTTTCTTGTAACTCTCAACAACCTATTTATTTTGTCTGGCTTCACTGAGGAACTTATAAAGGTGTTTGAGAAACGGTATCCATATATATTGTTTAATTTAAACCCTGTGTTGCAGATCGTCTGCAGGCTGGTGCTAGTTTTTTCAATTTTCTCTTTAGCAGGGTGTGCAACTGTTTCTGCCTTAGTCTGTCATTCTAACACAACAAGCAAAAGAGCAAATGAGTTTCTGGAGAAATTCTTCGCATTTAACAACAGTAGTCAGACTTGAAATGCTTTAGAGCATACAGTGAAAATTATTTGGACTCCAAAACCATTACGAGAATCAATGACACAGTTTTGAAATCATGTCAGGTTTTTTGGACTTGCATATTCTTTAGATCAATTTCACTAAACAATTTACAATTCCCTTAAATACATGAAAGAGTGGGATATTTATGGTGCAATGCTTCAGTGGGATTACATCCAGGATAATGTTGTCTGTCTTTCATGTCAGCTGGGGAATATCTGAAACCAAGACCTCAATTGAGTATATACTGTTCATGAGCTATGTCTGTGTTGTTTACAGGTTTGCATGGTATTGCATAGTTAATGACAATCAACATAATTACCATAACCTGGGTAGACAATTGCTTCTGAGTTGTAATGAAATGTTATTACTCCAAGACTTGAGATAATAGCTTTAATGGAACATGACTGCTTTATTTTTTTTGTCCCAAACCTCCAGTAAGTACTTTTAAGGCAATTCACCTCAAATGTACAATCTAGAAGACCATAATTAGCAAAGTGGAGGTCTAGAAGGCTAAAATTGATTCAAATGCTACCATTAATATCCCCAGGTGCCCTCTGGCTCATTCTTACTACAGTAGCCAAAGCATTATCAAAATACAGAGACGTGTGGTGGTGGTGTGTGTGTGTGTACAAACTTGGTTTATCTGTGGTAGTGTGTATTGTAACATCAATCCATCAGGCTAATACGGTGCAACGCACATGACCAAACCTGTGTTCTATCTCCTGTAAAAAAGAAAAAAAAAAAGTAAATTATGGTAAAGTATAAAGTCCTTCAGATCAGCCTAGGAGAGCTCTGATTGATAGCTGCAGCCTGTTTTTGTGACAGCAAAACCAAAGGGAGATCAGTGACTATTGCATGCAGAGATACAGTCAGATAGCATAACATGGTGTAGCCCCATTGATACAAAGAGCACTTCCTTCCTTTGATTCTTGTACTGCTGAAGGCAGCAGCAATATAATCCCTCACTCAGCAGTTCCCTGGCATATCAGGACCTCACCACGGGCAGCTTGACCCTGGGGCTGCCCTGTGTTCTCTCAAGTTCTTCTCTCTCTGTATGCATCTCACAGATCTCTGTCATTTACCCAAATTTGCCAGAAGTATTCATGGGATTTAACTTTAACTGCCAAGTTATTTCCCAAACTGCGTACAAACAGATGCATTTAATTTTTAGATACTGAGATCCAAAGTGTATTCATTTTGCTTGTTTCACTTTCCTGAAACCCATTCCTGTCCTTTCCCCCAGCCCAAAATCATCTTCATTCTCCCTAATTACTCCTTGTTGCAGAGAAGCAACCCTTAATCTCCAAGACCTCCAGAGCTAGTATTAATCACTAAACTAATGCCAAAGATAAAAATTCTATATGTAATTTTAAATTATTTATTTTATGAAATTGAGGCTAGATTCCCCTTTTTGGTCCAGTCAGCATAGGGCTTACTTCAGAATGATTCATTATATATTTTCAGAATATATCCTGAATGACAAGCTAAAATCTTTCATCTCTTGTTTGTACACATTACTACAGCTGTCAATAAGCAATCTGGCTTTTACCCAATTCTTGCAATGAAATACCAAAACTTCTTGTTTAAGCAAAAAATTTATTCTGTACAAATAATGGTATATTAATTACATATGGATTCTGAGCATGCATATTTGATTACATTAATTTTCTTCCACAACTTAAGGAATTTTTTCTTATCTACATATCATACATCTATTATTATTGCTTTCTATTGAGTGAGCACTGAACAAAGCTATCCTTTAAGTTTTTTGTTTATGTAAATGTTATAGAATTTTCATTTCCCCTTTGCAGTGGAAACAAAGTTAATGATATTTCTTAATTTTCTTGTCAGATAACTTGGGATATTCATCATGAGGACATGCAAGAAGGAAGAGCATATTCTGCTTTGGGTAAGTTTTTACTGTGGACAGTCCATGAAGAGATACAGAGAAAAAAACCACAATGCAAAACAAGAAAAAACCCAGGACTTCAGTTTGGAGAAAGAGATGTCCAATGGACAGTCAAGTTTAGGAATAATTAGCATAGGGACGATACTCAGAAAATGCTTTCATAGATGATTGCTCAAACCAGATGTGCAAGCAGAAAAAGGGCAGGATCCTAGGGGGAAAAAATGCACAATGCACAGTTTAGGTGTTGGAAACAAGGCAGTGGCATCACTGTGACATTTGCCTGGGATTTAATGTCTCTGGTTTCTCAGCAGAGCTGATTAGCTGAGCAAGCACCATCAGGAAAGGAACTGTGCTTCCTTCAGCTGATTCCAAGTCAGCACCAGTACATCACGCTCCATTGCTCTTTATAGACACAAAGGAGACGTCTGAAGAAAATCTGAGGGATTCTCTAGGGAAGCTGTGGCTGAAAGCAAATGATAAAAAAAGATGATGCTCTGCCGAAGGTGAAAATAAAAGAAACAGTCTGTAAGAAGGAAGGCACACCATCTACATGGAACAAAATCACTGAATCCCTCCACAGAATAAAAACAAGGTATGTTTAGCAACTCTGATGGTGTTAATTAGTGCCAGATACGAATAGCTAACATCTGTGTATTCCAGTTCAGTGGAGAACAGGAAAAGAAACAGGTTGAAAAGTGTTCACTCTGAGGGTAAAACATGCAGCTGTCTCATTTGCTCAGTAGCTAGTCAACGCTCAAGAAGCTTTTGAGTGACCAAGATGAACATTGATAGAGATGGAGGGTCTGTCAGGAAAGCCTGGGTCTGGATGGCCAGGAGGCTGTTGACACAGAGTTTTGTGACCTGAACATCTTTGTTAGAATCAAGTGACAATAAACCTTCAGAGAAAAAAAAAAAAGAAAAGAGAGATGATAGTGTTGCATTGGCAAACAAAAGACACCAAAACTAGGAGTATGGCATTCAAACTGGATGGTTCTTCAGTTGATGAGAAAGAACCATCTGAAGCAAGACAGAGCTTTTCCAGTCTGAGTAAGCGCCATTTGAGAGGAAAGCTGAAATCACAATGACACCAGTCCCTGTACATAAAGAATAGTAGAGACTTGGACACTGCCTTTCTTATCTGCTGCTTGCACCGGGAGGGGCTGGTTTGTTATGATCCCAGTAAGAAAGGCACTCAGACTTTGACAAGTACAGTTTTAATAGCTATTTATTACTGTCATGTTATAGAGAAGAGAGAGCAGTATAGATAGTTCTTATGTGCCTTTCCACACCTGGTAATGCTGCATTGTACAGCCCCAGACAGCCTCCAGATCGCTTCCACAGAGGAGTTAGCTAACCACTATTTTATTTTTGTTATTTGAGCGCTTCAGAGATTTCTTAACAGAAAACAACTCTATTCATTCAACTCAGGTCTACTGCCAGATAGAAAGGGTGTTCACAGGAGAACTTGTTGCTGGCACTTTAGATAAAGGCAAGCACATGCAGGTGGTGTAGTCGCTGGATCAAGTGAGAGCTGCCTGCAGGCTCCGCAGTTACAAGCAACCACTCGAGTTCAGCCTGCGGCCAAGGGATCTGTGCAACACAGCATGGGTCAGAAGACCTCGCTGTAGTGCAGCATGCCTGCTTGGGTTAACTGCTGTGTGGATCATTCACACCTCAATGTACAATGGTCTTGTGGTGATGGAACATGGCATCTGCTTGCTGCATCTGATTTCTGTAACTCAATAGCTAGGTTTAGCATTTTGTTACCATGTCTTTATATAATTAGGCAAGTTTTATGAGCAAATCAGATAAAAGGTAACCAGAAATACAAAGTGATGCAATTGCGTGTTAAATAGAGCAGGTACTTGCCTAAGTCAAGCTTACAGTTCACCTCGGCAGAATGATGTGTTTGGCACGTGTGGAGGAAGCACTTTAACTGAACCATAAAGGTTAGAGAGGTTAAACCTCTGAAACATGGTACTGGCAGGTTTGGATGCTTCTCTCTGGAGACTCTTTAATAAAAGCCTCATATATTTGTCTACTTATGCAGTGACAGCCATAAATATGCCAAGTGAATGCAAGCTAATTAGAAAGCACTTAGTCTAGTCCCTCCAGAGTGTATTAAGATGGAAAGTTTCACTTTCACGCTACAATTTACTTCTTTCTTATTTAGCCCATTCTTTTCCTTCGTATTGCTAGGATTTTCTTCATTCAGTGGCAAGGCAGTACATCTAGCAGGCTTTTCAGTGTAGATTTCTTTCTGTGGTCCTTCTGAGTAGAAGTCATTGTCTGGAGGGAGTCAGTCACAAAAGTACTTGAGGAAGCATGGCATCAGCTTCTTTGTCCATCCCATCAATTATCCCTTGCTCCCCTTCCCTTAAGCAAATGTACACATTAAAACTCAGAACTGGTGGAACTGGGCTACCTCCACCTGGGGCTATGGAATTTGTTAGATTTGCAACCGGTATTAAATATCTGCTGGTGCCCCAATGGAATAATGCAATACTGACTCCCTATGGATTTGTTTAAGACTACTCAGTAAATTTACTTGGTGCATTTGATGAATCAACAATCTAAAGAGACTAAGAACAGTTATTTAATGACAAGAAAGTTACTTGGAGATAGGACGGTGAAATTGTTCACAACTGAACAAACAGAAGAAAATAAATGAAATTATATCTTGATGTTCTTTCACATTTTTGAGACAAAAAATTAACTTCTCAAGTCCTTATAAGAACCCAGCCTCTTCTACAGCATTATCTGTGCCTGTGGTTCAGTTACTGGAGTGATACTTCACCTTTGGCTGTGACCACAACATAAGTCTAAGATAGACTCACTTGAGCTATTCACTTACAAGTGAAAATACTGGCTCTGCTGAAAAGGACTGGCATTTCACTGCAGGTGTAGTTGGAAAAATGGGATTGTTTGTGCACTGATCCTATTTCTTTTTATCTATACTTATGATCATTGACTTCATCTCTCAGCCTTGTTTGAATATTGTCAGTTAGGGAAGCATGAAGTAGCCTAGAATCAGGCTGGACTGTTTGAGTCTTAAACTTTCATATTTTCAAATTTAGGGAACTGGAAAAGGTCTCTGGCCTTTTTAGCTGCTGACTAGAATTTGACTTGAGTTGGAGCTAAAGCTGTTGGAGAAGGAGTGTTTCCAGTAAGAGAGGAGAATAGCCTTTGAGCTGGATTATCTTGGGACTGGGTTTTGGGTGAACACAGAGATGGGCTACTTGGGTGGATTTGAGTCCCAGACTGGCAGAGTGTTATGGCCTAAGGTGAGGATAGAGCTTAAGTTTATGATTTCAGTTTTACATGTTGAAGGCCAAAGGCTGTGACTGTACATAGAAGTAGAGGCTATACTAGGTCTGGGCTGGCTTCATCTCAGTAGGTTTATGTATAGCCCTGCCCTGGTTGGCTGGGGTTGGTACACAAGGTTAGTTGTGATATCTGACATCAGAAAACTCCTGGGTGTGGTTGGCATTCTTTACTGTTAAAATATAGGTTGCAGAGGGCTCTAGGAGGAAGTTTGCCTGTCCCCAAATGGCCACCTAGGTCATGGGGGAAGGGATGGTGTGGTAGTCACTGCATTGATCAAGTCATTAGGCCAGAATTTTGTGACTGATGCACAAATCTCCCCCTCTCTTGTCAGGCTTCTGGGAGTGCTGCAGCTCTCGGGTCTAGCCTTGAGCAGGAAAGCAGGAGACAAATGAGGGAAAGCAACGTCTTGCATATGTCACAAAATTCGAGGTCCTTATTCTTGATATCCTCTATTCTAGAGGATAATAGGGAGAATTTCTTCATTGAAAGAGTTGTAAAGCACTGGAATAGCCTGCCCAGGGAAGTGGTGGAGTCACCATCCTGGAGGTATTTAAAAGATGTGTAGATGGGGTGCTGAGGGACATGGTTTAGTGTCTTGGTGCCTTGGCAGTGCTGGGTTAAAGGTTGGACGTGATGATCTCTTCCAACAAAAACAATTCTATGATTCTACGATATCTGGCAATTGCACAGCCAGGGATGGGCAGAGAGAAAGGTCTGTGGATCTGCTTTCTCCAACATGTAATAGATTGGCCACAATTACAACTAGGTCAGGAACACAATCAGACAAACTTCTGGGGTTGCTGGCGGACAAATCTTGCTTACATTTCCAGGGCTGAACTAATTGCCAGATTTGTGGTTTATTTGAGGATTAAGTTCTTCCTTCAAGTCAGATTGGCAGAGGCTGAGCAGCTTTTGCTTTCCTGTGGGGCATAGTGCAGGGTCCATCTGCTAGAAATTCTCCAGGGATATTTCAGCTGATGGCAGTGTTGTGTATTTCTTCTGTTCTTTTTAAAGCAATGTCATGGTGTAATTTTTGAGGCTTTTTGTCCTTTGTAACAATGCTTTTGCAAGTGTTGCATGGTCTCAGAGACTGCTTTATGGTATGAGATTTAGGTGGGGGAGTGGATACTCTGAGCATCCATCCTAACCTAATGTTGATACCGCCACAGTGTGATTACAGGGAATTGAATTCAATGACCCAGAGGCTCCTTTCCAGTCCCACCTTCTGCCTCACCTTCTGCAAGCTCAGAGAGACCATGTGTCCCCCTTTCTGTCTCATTTTCCTGTTTATCTGCTACTCCTCAATTTTCTCTTCGTTAGATACATGCTTCTCTATATGCTTATGAGACTGACAGTCTAAACAGAACATTTCCAAAATAATAGAATACAATTAATGATACCATCCTCTGAAACAATACTATTTTGATAATTCTCACCCATATCTTTCAATTCCTGCATTAGCTTTGAACCCTGTATTTCCACAAAGTGCCAGAGTTGGAGATGAATGCTTCATATAGTTTGGAAGCTGTGATTATATATTTTCAGATGAAACGTGGCATTGTTTCAGACAAATCACTTGAAGGCAGCAGCCATTTAAATTTGGTCGGAACCAATGAATCAATGCAGGCAGAGAGGATGTTAGTGAAAGTAATGTGATTTTTATCCTCAAAATCTCATGAACCACTGAGCCTAGAAAACAAACTTCTGTGCATCTTTGCAAGGCTGGACTGGTTGATTAGACTTCTAATGGCATGCAGCAATGATTTCTGTTCTTGGTGATCCTGAGTCATCAATAGTCAATGGCTTTTCAAATCAGACAAACATACAGGCCTTTTTCTGGACAGGACAGGATGTTTTCTGCATCTCAAGTGTCTTGAACTGCTTACTGGATATCATCCAGCCCTAATGAAATAAGGACTAGCCAGTAGGAGTAAACAGAACTTTAAATAAATAGTTTTTGTTCTCCTAGTGTGGGAGACTAAGAAATACAGACATAGATATAGATGAGGAATTGTCTGCATGAGGCTTTCTTTTCAAAGGCTTACATGGGGAGCGTAAAGCTGTTGCTAAACAGGGACTTCTCAGGAAATGGCACTAATGGCACACTGTGCACACAGTGTTCAGTTTTAATAGCAGCTGCTTGGGTAAAAAGGAAGTTCTGTTGCCTGATTTTCTAATTCTGTATGCATTGTTTTTGGAAATATACTTTCTGTGCAAAGCCCTGGGGAAGAAAGTAAAATCTTCTCTGTTTTTGAGTGCCTGGGTTTTGTGAACACTAGAAACAGGCCGAAGTCTTGATGCTGTTGTTGACATTTCAAAGTCAGCTAAGCTAAAAGTCAAATACTGCTTAATCATGGAGAAAGGAAATATTATGGCTAGTATTCCACTTCAGATGCATGAGACCCTACGGCTTCCTTGTTTCCTTGCCCCAGCCCATAGGCTGTAAACATTCCGTGGAAGAAGATTTAGTGCAACTCAAAAATTAAAAAGGAGTGCCTTTATGATTAACAAACACTTCATGAAAAATAAAAAATTGTTTCAAGAGATGATGAGTAAGAAATGCCCCTATTCTTTCCCAGCCACCCTTCCCTTCTTTTCCTTCTTTAGTATCGTTCTTTCTCTCTTATCGCCTGATTTAATGGTTTCTTTGTCTGACATTTTCTCTCAATTCTCCAAAGCTTTACTGACTCATATTCTTTCCTTTCTACTCAAGGGTCTTTTTCTGATTTCTTATGGACCCTCCACCCCCTATAGTTCACCTCTTCATTTTGTACCTTGTCTGTTCCTCTTTTTATTTCTCAACTTATTTATTGAGACTGCTGTCAACTTAAGACAAGGCTACTGGCAGATGGCAGGACCTGGCTTCGCCCATCTTCGCTTGAGATGAGCTCTTCAAGGAACAAACAATTTGGGAAGTCATTAGGCTTCAGTAATCTGCACTACGCCCTCAGAGACAGTGTTGAGGCTTGCTAGTGTCTAATGCAATAAGCACAAGCACAGAGTGATAATAACATGTCAGTGGAGCAAGAAGGAAGAGCAGATTCTGATCTCAGAGCATTGACCAATGGAAGGCTTAACTAATTCCATTGATATTCATGGAATCATATTGCCTACGTCAGTGCTTGCCGATACCCACTTTCTCTTAAGAGATGACCCCTGTAAATACTGGACCTGTTCCACAGCTATTTTTGCTGAAGTTTTACACCAGTAGAACTTCACTTATCTTAGTGGAGATAGATAGGCCAAGTTTAGTGATATAAATGAGACAAGGAGTAGTGAACCCAGCCCATGTATTTTTTCTGAGTGCTTTCCAAAGTGTTCAGTTGTATTTTGAGAGTCTCTGCATTTCCATTTAAATTCAATTATTAATGTTTGACAGAACCTGCTCTGGCTCTATTTTGCCTTAAAAACTGGAAACTCCTCCAAGGTATAGTACAAAAAAAATAAAACCCGTTATTGTCCTTGAAGGGAACACTGCAAGGCTGCTGGTTCTGTTCTTTCAAGCAGCCTGGATTTTGTCCTATTATGTCAGTTCATGGTTGCTGAATGTATTCTAAAACATCTCAATTACTTTCTCTTTTACAGACATTTTTATTAGATCTATAATCTCATGCCTCATATCCTCAGAGTGTCCTCAGTGCTTTGCCATTACTAAACAATTATCAGGAGGATGTATTTTCTCCCAGATGGATTCCAAGCTTTTCTTCCAGAGGCTAGATTTTATTGTAGATTTTATGTCAGGACAGCAGAGCCTCATTGTTTCTTCTTAATTGTTCCCACTAGAAGTCAAAAACATAAATACAGAAAGACTAGCTGGAGTGATAATACAGTCAAGAGAGAGAGCAGTTTTTGATGTCCAACATTCTCATAAAAATTCATTTCATGTTCCCGCTGACCTCCTTCTTGTTGATTCGTGGCAGATAAACAGAACGCCTACCTCTTTTTTTCTCTGTTATGATGCATCAGAGACCAGACTCATCTCTTACACAGCCCCTTTACTCCAGAATAACAGGCCACAGGATGGCAGATAGTTTTGCAAGCTTTCATATTTTGGTTGTTCTTTCTGCCCATGCCTATTACCCTTGTCCTCTTCATGTACTGAAAAACTTCACCCACCATAGGTAGTCTTAACCCCCCAAAAGACCTCAAATGAAACACATTAATGCTGTCCCAAAATATGATACTTCAGATCTGTCTGTTGTGCTCTGCATTTTCCACAGCAAAACAACACAGGAGTATAATCCAGGCTTTCAGATAGGTGTCAAATTCATTAATTAGCTTCCTAATTCATATTAAGTCTAACCTTCCATTCCAGCCTTCATTTTCCAGTTGAAAATGGGGATCCTGAAAATATGGCAGGAAAAAATTGTCTTTCCTCCAGTCATGGCAGTAGCAGTGTCATAGATACATGAGACTTCTTAGAAGCATGGCATATGGCATAGTTCATTCATATGGTGACCATTTTCAAATAGGTATTTTAAGGAATACGTGTATTAATGAATTAAATAGACAGCATGTGGAGGAATCAGGCTAGACTTCTCAGTTTCGGTATTTGGGAGATGTCCTATCTATGAAGTAGTCAGCTTGCCAAGACTACAGACTGCTCACATATGTTGGGATCAAAGGAGAAGACACAGAACATGGAAGAGAGCAGTTTTAGAAATTAAGCAGCAAGACTATCACAATAGACTTTCTTAATATAAATCCAGTGGATCCTTACTCCAGCAGGTGAGAGTAGCATTAAATTTTTCACTAAAAGGCTAATCACTACAATGTTTTTTTTCTGATTTTGGTGAAAAATTGTTAAGTTTTGTGTCTGCAAAAGTCCCACTATTTGAGGCTATTGCTGCGAAGTTAATTTCTTTTATTGATTCTGTCATTCTGAATGCCCTTTTCCCCATGCATTTGACGAGCACTTGAAATACCACTACGAAACAAATGAACATGAATTCAAGCCAGCATCCTTTTGCACAAGTGTATTATCTTCAGAAGCACCTACATTATTTTGGAGCCAAGGCAATTTTTTAAAATGGCACTCAGAGGAGTGAGACTGTGGAGTGATATTCCTCACCAGGAGAGTGCCATGGGCAATAGGCTCTGTTGGGGTCACTCATGTACTCTCCCACCCTGACGCAGTGCCCATTGAGCTGATGTCTGCACAGTGCAATACCATTCACAGGCAGGATGTAGGGTCTTTCCCATCAGCCAGAGAAACTGTTTTTTGTTTACTGAGGGTGCATGGGAGAAGTTGATTCATTAACCTCCATTAACCACCTAGCTTCATGGTCAATAGTAAAATATTTCATGTTTCAAATCCACAGGGTTTTTTCCCCCCTAAGTTCTTGCAAGGGTTGGCAACTGCCTACTTCCCAGTTATGGCAACTGGTTGCTTATAGGAAAACTCATATCTTGATAAGAAAGAAGCTCACAACCATAGGTTTGAAGTGCTCAAGCCTGATGAGAGCTAGCCTTCAGCTTTAGATGACTACAAATATGTTGAAGCTCTTCCTGTATTGTTTTTTTTAAATAATAACACAGTTGTAGCTGGCTCCATTTGCTGTATTTTGCATTTCTACTCTGTCTTTTGTCTGGTTGTAACCAGGGTTTAGGACAGGAACTGAACATTTGCAAAGGGAAAAGTATGAGCACTGAGTTTCCACAGAAACAGCAGAGTGCTTCTACAGTGTAGCTAGCAATGAGTTGTGCTCCTGTGTGGCGACTCTGCATTTCAGTGTCTGAAATCTTCTCCTTGAAGATTTGTTTTGATTTGTTGTCTCTCTCTTGTAAAAATCCTTGGAGCTTGGCTCTGATGTGCATCTCTGTCCACATGTGCATCTGGCTTTGCGTGGTCCTGACCATGAACTGGGTTCGCATGAACGAGTTCTGCTAATCCTGAAGCTGGGAGATGGTATTACTCAGCTTGCATCTGCAGAAGTGCTGCTCGGTTACTCCTTCTGCCACTCAGTCAACACAGCAACTCCATGCTGCACCAGAGGGATGCTCCAGCTCAGGTCAGCCTATGCTGGGCTGTCTGCGCTCTGCTCCATCCCACAGAGCAAGCACCGTTGGTGCCTTCTCACCACAGTAAGGGATGGAGAGCCATTTAGGCAGTTTTGTTGGGGTTGGTTCCCTTTTTTCTTTTAATATTGTGTGAGAGGTAGAATCAACCTTGTGATGAGTGATAATTGTCTGCAGAAGGTGCAGACTATCGTTATAGATTGCATGTATCTATTCTTCCATCTGCTTCAGTAGACTACCTTGGGCAGGAGTTGTAGGACAGTATTTGCCATACAATTGTGAGGGAAAAGGAACCAGGATGTGAGGAGAGGATTTAATAGATCTATTCAGTAAATCAGGGCCCCAAGGGCACCACCAGCCCTGATTGTCCCTGCCCAGGTGGTACCCTGGGGTTCTGCATGCCCTGCCCACCCCATGTCAGCCCCCAGGGGCCATCAGCCCCTGATGCAGCGTTGCCGCAGCAGAGCCTGTCTCCATCTCCCCACACACCTGGCCTGCCCATCCTGTCCTGGTCCCCACAGCGGTGCCTGATTCTGGGGCTGGGCTGCCCTGCTGCTCGTTGGTGGCCTACCTCCCCTGTCCCACTCAGTGCCCAGGCAGCAATGGCTCTGCTCCTTCCCTTGGAGCTATGGGGCAGAGTGCTAGGAAGAATTACTGAGTTAAAAACTCAGAACACCAGACATAGGCTGTCAGGAAAAATGAAGATATTAACAAGAAACTGAGCATATGGTTACTAGGTCTGTATTACGTTTCACTTCACCATCACAGAATTACCCCCTCTCCTTCTGAGACTGACAGGGACTAGGTTAGTGTTACACAGGGGAGCTCATATCTATGCAACAGCCAGAATGTTCTCAATTGCAATATGCCAACCTGCAACTTTGCAGATAAAATTGATTATTTTTGCTGTCATCCGCCTTCTGCTCTATTAAAATTCAATTTTATGGCGCAGCATTCCCTATGGACATGTTTTGTCATTTGTTTCCAAGACATTCTGGAAGCACGTATATGCTTCTAGCAAATGCTGAAACCTAAGAGAAATAGCTCATAAATCATCAGCAGCAAGCTATAGTATAATAAACTGCTTACTTTTTTGTTACCATGTAATATGTCACCATTTGTAACAGTTTTAAAGCCCAGCTATATACTCATCTATTAAATACCATTCCGTGTGCCAAACTTTTTAGTTTCACTATATTAAAGTGTGGGTTGAGTCTTTTTTCTTTTTGTTTTAGGGCCACTAAAAGCACCAGCAGTAAATGAAGCCCAAGGTGAACAAGGTCCTGATCCTGCAAGTTTCCAAGTGCTTCCACTTCCCATTACCATCAATATGTGCAGTTAGAGCACTGTGAAATCTCTCAAGTGGTGGCACTTTTGAGATCAGGGGCTGAAAGTGTCTTAAACTTTGCAGCAATTCAAGGGAAGTCTGTCTCATCAAGCGGTAGGGATCATCGATGCTATTTTGACCATGTTACCTCAGCATAGGAAGGGAGAGAACACAGTCATTTCACTGAAAAGGTCTTAGCATCTGGAGACCTTTTTTTCAGAAAAGAATTGTGAAAGAGCGTTAAATCATCCACCTGTTTCTGGAATTATCTACATTGACCAAGTTTCGTGATGATTCTGGTCAGGTATGGGGTTTGATTTTCACCTGCAAGCTCAGAAAGGCAGTCTTAGAACAGTGCATCTGAGGATTTCCTTCCTCTCCTAACCTAGATCTTTTCACAGCAGATTAGAGCTGTGTAGCAGGGCTGTCAACTTTAGTGTGACAGCTGAGTTCTCCTGCATTTATTCTAAAAACAGTACCACTGGTTCATTTCCTACAGCTCCTAGACTTGATTATGATGGCTGTACACTTTGATGTCCTCAGTGATTCCCAAGTACACCATCTAAACATATAACTTTCTGAACCCCAGTTTTCTATTTTTAAAAGAATTAAAATTTCATCATGCAGCATGATGTTTAACATCTTGTACTGAATATTAGTGATGTATGTTTGAGTTTGCCATTCAGATTAGCCATTTTCATCCAAGCCTTCTGAATGTTTGCTGTATTTTACTTCCTTTAATATTTGAAAGCCTAATTGCAGGCACTATTTCTTCATTTAGTACCTTCAGTATTCTGGCAGTTGTTGTGTGAATCTCAGAAAAGAAATCCAACCCTAAAACCTTGTTCAATTTTCCCCCAGCTGTATCAATGAGTGGCAAAAGAGATTGCTGCTTCACCCCTATCCTTGCTTAGTCAAAGGCAGATAACTGTTGGTGCTGCCACTCTTTCCCCTTCAAACTCAGCTAGTTTATATCAGCACCTATGCAAAGAGTACTTGCCTATGTGTAATGATTATTAATTCGTCATAAATTCAGCAAAAATACAATGGTAATTCACGCAACATTTTCCACCACAATTTTGAAAGCTTATCATGAGTGGTATTGGCTTAAATTGTGTGTTCTTAATCCCAATAATATAACAAATCTAAAACACCTGCATAGCATGATTTAAATACTTCAAACAGCCAATTAATTGCTTTCTACAAAAGAAAAAAGAAAAACAAAACCATAGAGAAATAGAACATCTTCCATGAAAAGCAACTGGTCAGGTGGTTGGACTTACATAATCATTGCTAGTCCTTTTCAACTGAGATTATTCTATTCTATTCTATTCTATTCTATTCTATTCTATTCTATTCTATTCTATTCTATTCTATTCTATTCTATTCTATTCTATTCTATTCAGAAGCTTTCTGGTTTTAATTTTTCATTTTCTGTCCTACTGCTTTTAATAAAAGTTTCCTTGTTTTATCTTTTGTTCCTGTGCTATTCCTTTTTTCTTCTTTTATGTGAATACATATAACCTATCATGCTCAATGGATGGGCAGGTCCATCTCTGGCAATATGCTGTCCCTGACAATGGTCTCTAGATGTCCACTATTATGATGGTAATGACTACAGTTCTTGAAGAGGATTATAACTATTATCTATTGCTATGCTATTATCATCCAATTTATAATATTGCCTTATTATTGTATGTTTGGGTATTCACCTTAATTACTGAGAATTATTTGAGCCCAGCTAACAAATTTTTGTTTATAGGGAAAGAGTGTTAATCTATCATATTCTTCTGAACTTGATTTAGAACTGAGCAGGGAAGATATTTTCTTCATGTAATATAAAGTAAAAAAAAAAAAAAACATTAATTTATTGGCTCTCATCCAAAGATGGTAACTTCAACTCCTAACTGTGATTTTTAACTTATTTTATCATTCATCCCATTTCAACCTCAG
The DNA here is from genome assembly GCA_009769605.1 of Bucorvus abyssinicus. Taxonomy (NCBI): domain Eukaryota; kingdom Metazoa; phylum Chordata; class Aves; order Bucerotiformes; family Bucorvidae; genus Bucorvus; species Bucorvus abyssinicus. The sequence goes on from CM020025.1 coordinate 41,378,420, forward strand.
TTCCTGAGGAGGCAATATTTCCATAAAAAGGCACTATAGTTGAATATTTATTGTTTCATTCTCATTAATACTTTTTTAAAGTAGTGGAATGGCTATTAATTTTATTTTATTGTTTTGTTATTGGTTTTCAGTTTGGCAGTGAGCTCCTACTTCAGCAGCTGCCTTTGTTTCAAAAATCGATTCTTTGGACATGTTCTGCACCTCCAAAGGCAACTGGAATGATCAGCCTAAAGGCTGCAAAGAGAGGTCTGAGAGAACAAATGGACAATGAAAACAAAAATAGAAAAAAAAGTTTGTGAAATGTAATTCAAGTTCAATTTCAAGTCTCCCTTACAAATACGGAGCATAATCTCATATCAGCTCTTGTGCAGGGCTGCATCACAGTAGTCCCAGGTTTGCCTCAAAGAATGAGCACAGGCAGGTGTGTTAGCAGAACAAACTGGTACATGTGGCATGTAACTGGGTCTGCTGATGAAAGAGATCTAGGAGGAAAACCTCAAAACAGACTAACAGACTCAGGTAAGTTAAAAATATTTTAGTAGTCCTATTAGATACATGCAGTCTAAGTAGCGAGGACATGAAGTCATAGCAACTTTGACTATATTGAACAGAGAAAGAATAGATGGTGCTTTGACGTTAAAGATAGCAGCAAAGTCATCTACGAGTATGATACAGTATCAAGATCAGATATTCAAATCACGATGAGGGGGAAATAGAAGCACATCATCTTAAAGGGAAAAAAGTGGGCATAAAAAGTCAAATTAGATAAACCCACTCATTTTCTGTACTTTTAGCTCTATGAATCAGTGCAGAATTTATCAGCATGTGGAATTGCATCAGCAAAGGTAGTCAGCCGGGGACATAATATGATTGCTCTATGTCATTCAAGGGCCATGCATATTTGCTGCTAGTAAGATTATTTTGGCAGAAAATAAACACACAATAAAATGACAAAACCACCAAAAACCTAAGAGCAAGTGTGCCGTGCTCAGTAGCAGCCTACATTTAGTGCTCGCCTGACTGTGTTCAAATGCTAATTAATAATTCCACTAAATACCTGTTTGAAAAGAACAGAAAGTGTCTGAAAGAAGCTACCCAGAAAGAGATGTTGCATTCACAGGCTGAACTCCGCACTGTTTTGAAATCACAACGTTAATTAAGACATTCATGATTCCACAAGTACAATTTATTTATTTCTATTAATACATGTCTAGCATCTTGCAGTTTGTTGCCATTTTCTAAATACAGAATCACAGAATCATCTGGTTGGAAGAGACCTTTAAGATCATTGAGTCCAACCGTACACCCTGCACTGCCAGGGTCCCTAAACCAAGTCCCTCAGCACCACATCTACACGTCTTTTAAACACTTCCAGGGGTGGGGACTCCACCACCTCCCTGGGCAGCCTGTTCCAATGCTTAACGACTCTCTGTGTAAAGAAATTTTTCCTGATCTCCAACCTAAATTTCCTAAATGATGCAACTTAAGGCCATTTCCTCTCATCCTCTCATTTGTAACAAGGGAGAGGAGACCAACCCCCACCTTTCTACAACATCCTTTCAGGTAGTTGTAGAGAGCAATAAGGTCTCCTCTCAGCCTCCTCTTCTCCAGACTAAACAACCCCCATTCCCTCAGCCAGTCCTTGTAAGAGAAGTTCTCTAAACCCTTTATCAGCTTTGTTGCCCTTCTCTGAACACGCTCCAGCACCTCAACGTCGTTCTTGAAGTGAGAGGCCCAAAACTGGACACAGGACTCAAGGTGTGGCCTCACCAGTGCCGAGTACAGGGGAACAATCACTTCCCTCCTCCTGCTGTCCACACTATTGCTGATATAAGCCAGGATGCCATTGGCCTTCTTGGCCACCTGGGCACACTGCTGGCTCCTATTCGGCCGGATTTCGACCAGCACCCCCAGGTCCTTTTCTGCTGTGCAGCTTTCCTGCCACTCTTCCCCAAGCCTGTAACGCTGCAGGGGGTTGTTGTGGCCCAAGTGCAGGACCCAGCACTTGGCCTTGTTGAATTTCATACCATTGGCCTCAGCCCATCGATCCAGCCTGTCCAGATCCCTCTGTAGATCTTCCCGACCCTTAGGCGGATCAACACTACCTCCCAACTTAGTGTCATCTGCAAACTTACTGAGGGTGCACTCAATCCCCTCATCCAGATCATTGATAAAGATGTTGAAGAGGATGGGCCCTAATACCGAGCCCTGAGGAACACCGCTGGTGACCGGCCGCCAGCTGGATTTAGCTCCATTCACCACCACTCTCTGGGCCCGGCCATCCAGCCAGTTTTTGATCCAGTCAAATGTACACCCATCCAGGCCATAGGCAGCCAGTTTCTGCAGAAGAATGTTGTGTGAAACGGTGTCAAAGGCCTTGCTAAAATCCAGGTAAACAACATCTACAGCTCTTCCCTCATCTACTAAACAGGTCACTTTGTTGTAGAAGGAGATCAGATTTGTTAAACAGGACCTGCCCGTCTTAAATCCATGTTGACTGGGCCTGATCACCTGACTATCCTGCACATGCCGCATGATGACACTCAGGATACGTTTATTTAATCATCTTTATATTTTAATAACTTTAGGAGGAAAGCTCCCTGCATTACATTTAATATAGAGATTTGGGGTCCAATTATACTGTGGAAACTACATGTAGAAAAGGCCCCCTTTAAATGAAATGGGTGACAACTTTCACCATTGCAAGGGCATTTCCAGCTACCAATGCCCAAATGGAGAGTTTGTTCACCCCAGGAAAGTGAGGGTGAAATAGCACAAGTATATTATTTTTATGATGCTTCCTATCAAAAATCATCATTGGGCGTCTTTTAAGACTAGCAACCTCCCATAGTGTTTCCAAGGGAGTGAGAGGCTCTGTAGTGAAAGAGTGCACTTCCTTGGGCAGTTTCATCCTAGTCCATACTAGTAGCCCTGCAAAACACCTATCATCTGCAGACCAGTAGACAATATTATGGCTTGCTAGCCCATCAAAAGAAGATTGTCCCCCAACAGGTTTACTCAGGAGGAGTGGGGAAGAAGACAGCTTTCCCTTTTAGTACCTCTGTCCATGCTGTGCGCACTCCAGGTTACAATGGTTGAGGAAGCACCGCGACATCAGATAATAGTTCATCTGGTATTTTTCCAACATTTTTTCCCCTGTTCTAGGAGGATTGATGATACTGTATAGTATCTAAAACTGCCTGGCATGATATTCAGTGGTATTTGAAAAATAATGAAGAAAGGCGTAAATAGACATGGTGTCTGACTTTCCTATCTTCACAACAATCTAAACTGAGATTAAATTCAGAAACACACTGCTATAAAACTGGTGTAAGTGCACTGTCAGGCTCTCTGGCGTGATCCACAGAAACAATCTGCCTAATGTAGCCACCATAGCTGTATCTTTTCACTGGCTATGCAGAGAAGAGCTTGACCATGCTTGGTAGTGAGACAAATCACATCACTCAGTGCTCTCTTGTACTAACAGCGCTGACTGATGTGCAGTGGCACATTTCACAGCCACATGGTCAAGTCGCTGCTGTCCCCAGCCATCCTGGATGACAGATGCTGTCACCTCTGAGTAAGGACACCCGATCCCCTCATGAATCCTCTCCTGATGCACCATGGCTTTCAGCCCAGGATGCTGAAGCCTCACATTACCTTAGAAGAGAGAACTGAAGCCTGTAGTGGTTCAGGATATGACCCACAGTGAGATCTGACAGCTCTGCCTTCCAGGATAGCGACACCTCTCAAGACAGTGAGGCAAATGGCTGTCAGCAAAAGCAGGTTGAGTCACTCAAGGTTTTGTTCATATCCACACAACTGTCAGAGCCCTGAAATATTATCACAGAAGCAGTGATACAGGAGCTACAGGGGGCACTGTATCAGCCAAATGCACTAACTTTGATTTCTGGTATTAATGCTGCATATTTAATATTTTCCTAATGCACTTGCTTTGAGAGCATTTTCAGATGGATTATATTTTTAAAGACAGGTTCCATGGAGCCATTTGGGCAGAATGACGCAAAAATCAACTATCCTCATTTCCCCACCAACTGTGGCTTTCACTGAGAAGAAATTACTTGAATTGTCCTTATAAAAACTTGTTCTAGTTTGATTTTAGGTATCATCCTCTGACTGGCATAGAGGAAGAGCTGTTTGTCATCAAAGTACTTTTCTCTAAGTTGCTAAACTGCATTTGTGGGCATTGCAGCCTGTCTTAACCATATGAAGGTATGAAAGGAACCCCAGTAATGGTGTAATGATCCCATCTCATCTACAGTCATATACAAAAGACACACATATCTTCAAAAAGAAAAACAGTGATACAAAGATACGTTTTTCTCCACAGTGTCATTCACATTGGATGGAAAAAGATAATTTGTGAACCTCTCCCTGTTATTGAAAGTGGCTCACTAGTATTACCTGAATTTTCCCTCTGGTTGTTTCCTGTTATGTTAACAGAAGACCTAGTGAGTAAGAGTTTCTGAAAATGCTGAGTTTTTAGAAGTTCCTACAGTATGGTGTTAAAATGAAATTACAGACGCAAGTTTCACGGTTGCTGCTAGGCTTGTCTTCCAATAGCCAAGCAGAAATGGGAGACATTGATGGAAGTGCAGTATAGGAGGTATGCTGTCATATTTAGGGAGTGAGCTTCACCAGGCAGATGTTAGGACCATGAAAAGATGCCCCCCTAGCCCCCCCTTCCCAACCTGAGAAGACAAAAACTACACAGCCTAAAGAAGGGTACATTTCTGAGCGCAGAGCATGCTTAAACATTCAGGAATATGGTAATACTGCAGTAGTTTGCCCCTGCAGAAACATGTTACAGAATTGCTTCCAAGAACCAGCAGCAGGTACAGACCGGGGGGAAGGCCACCTGGGGGGTTTCAGTCACCCAGACTCACAGCCTTTCAGTCACCCAAGCTGGTCCAAACTGACCGAGGACCGGATGTTCTCCTTCTAGGAGTGAACACAGAGGGAAAGCATAGATGGATAAACACGAACAGAAGGACACCTTTTATACGTTCATGTTGGTATACACATCTAGATGGATGCATGTCATTTCCAATACAGAAAATACAAGGTTCAAACAGTAACATGTTTAGAAAATGCAGCAAACAATATAGATAACTACTCATTCTGATCATAGCTCCTCTGCATGCATACTCAGAGAACATGAACATGGTATGTCTTCCCCAGGTAATTTTAGCCCCTGACAGTGAAGGTAGTTTTTCGAGTGCAAGCGAAAATTTCAGCGAGGCCTTAGTATGGTTGCAAATCCATCTCATGATGTATTAATTAGAATAGGATGAATGAAAAGTAGGTATGAGAAGTGAAGGACAAACATAGCTCTTCTGAAGATATTCATTCTTGTAGGGTTAGTTAGGGTATTTTTGACTTAAAACCTGTTTTTGTTCTAAGACATTCCAATATTTTCACTTTAAGATTTGGCCTGCCATGAGATCAAATACTTAGCTTTAATTGTAATATTTAATTGCAAAGGTAAACACTCCTTAATCACATTTTAGTTGTTTTAAGTGGTAACACCATAATACAAAACCACTACTTAGACATGTATGTTAAATATTTTCTTTGTTTCACTGTCACATTTCACAGTTTAGTGGAAGCTAGGAGCTAAAATAGCTGCACAGTCATCCCTAGTACTGAACCGTGCGTATGGATGTGTGTGCTATATGTCTTTTCTCTGCCAAAGGTTTCTTCTTCATTAAAAAAGGTAAAATTCGTGTTGCAGAATAGAGAACAGTACAGCTTTGTGCTGCTTACTTCCCAGTTAGGCTGTAGTGTGGCTTACTTGAAAATTAAAAGGTGTCTAGACATTGTGCCCTTTTCCAGTGATTAATGTAAAGCAAAAAAAAAAAAAAAAAGTATTGGTGAATTGTGTTTTTCTTAAGTCAGACTAGAATATAAAACAATTTTGCAGTGCATGCTGTGTTTAGCTAATACTATAGAACAGTCCCTATTGCATAGCTAGTAAGTATAAAATAAAACTGGATAAAAACCTCTTTGGTCAGTATGGAAAACACTTGACACATCAGCTGTTGACTGTTCAACACAGAAGAGCATTTTCTGCCATTGATCAACAATAATTCCTGACATTTACAAGGCATCTTTAATCTGAGAGCCTTAAGTAGCTCTGCAATGATAATAAATTCTCAGAGTGCCCCTCAGAATTAGGTGACCTAGTGTTTGATTTACAAATGAGCAAAGTAAAACATAGAGGAGTAAGATAATGGTTCAAGGTCAGATAGTGAATTTTTGTAGAGTCCAGAAATACATCTAACCTTACAGCCTTTCAGATTTGTGGAAAATAGGTTTAAACTTTGTTACCAGAGCAGATTGTTGGGTTTGGGTCTGCTGTTCACTTACTCTGCACAGAGGTTAATAAGACAGTGAAGAACCATGTTTTCCAAGCACAGATGAGGAGAGGACAGGGAATGCTTGAAGTGGGGAAAACTTTTTAAACTTCTGAATCACCACTAGCTTTTCAATGAAGAGCTCTAAATGCAGAGACATAGAGCACGTTCCCATGTTGTAGGTCTGCAGTTACTTGGTGGTAACAGGGACACTCGGTTCTGAAGGAGGATATAATAGGCTGCACATGAACTATATACACAGACAAGGTCTCGAGTTTAATGGCAAAAATTCTCTGTACAGATGTCTCTGAGAACAGAATTGGTTTCAGAATGTGTAGACCTGTGAAGAACAGGGTATAAATACCTAGACAGACGTCAGGGTATGCTGACAATCCAGTTCAGAGCCATGAGTTGAAGTGTAACTACTTTGGACTTGCAAGGAAAAATAATCTGCATCGTAAAAATACTATAAAAATTTTTGGTTATTTTATCACCTTTACTTTTACTATATATATGAATGAAGACCTGTCGTGATTGATAGGATTTCTATTTCTGGGGTTTGCAGGGGGTTGAAAACCATCTTCTTCAGGCAAATCAGATTGCAAATTATATCTAAGTCCTGGTACATTATAATAATATACAGAGTTAAAAAAAGATCTTCTCCTGTATACTCTGTGTCTTGTTCTGCTCTTTTAGTACTTCAGTACCTTATGGTTTCAAGTCTGTGCTTTTAGACCTGTTTCACACCCCCAGTTTCTAAATTGTGTGTCATTCTTCTTCATGACAATTTTAAATATATTTATACAGCAAAAAGATTTTTAAGGTTTAACATTTTAATAATGTTGTAGTCAGATTTCATTAGGGCTTCTCTGTTACTTTTTGTATGAGATAGGAAAGAGTAATGAACAGAATATCATTGTGGGGTTTTAGGCTTACGAGCTTAATGTACTATAATACAACAAAATGTATTACCTAAAGGTCCCTGTTTCACAAAGGCAAATGAGAGCACCATAGGTAAAACAATATAAAGCAGCAGTCAAAACAGTTATAACACTCTTTAATTGCAAAAATTTTTTTCATACAAATGTAAGATTTAAAAAAAATTTGAAATAGAGAACTTTAGGATTCCTAATCTTGGCTCTACACGTATTACATAGCTTGTAAGAACAGAAATGACAAGCTAAGCAGAACGAAACCTATTTGCATGATGTAATTTGACCTCCGAACCCGCAGCAGATAGCTTGGCCATCTGGATACTGTGTGTGGCAGCGTGTAAGAAATCACCGGTTCAGTAAGGTGCAAGCGGTTGGAGAGAATCCCCTCCCCAACGTCCTCAGAACTGTTAGGGAGCTTCAAACATTCTTGCAGCTGAGAGCAAAAACCTTATTAAAAAAATCTCTTGATTTCTTCCCATGCTCTCTTTGGTATCTAGTGGGGATGAGAATAAGTTCCAAAGAAAACTAGACAGACTTTACTCAGTTTGAAAGTAAACCAACATTAAATAATGTACAGGAGAACCCTCCTTTTGCTCTCATTTCAAATTTTGAAGAACTTAATTAAGCTGAAGTATTTCCCCAAACCTAAATTATACTAAATGTTCATTCTGGGAGCACTGATACTGCTATCTCCAAAATGTAACACGCTCCTCCAGAAAACAAAGTTGCCAGCAAAAAATTTGCTTCCTCTTCGGTTGGCAGCTGCCTGCCTCAGAGCAGCCGTCCTGGGCACCGAGAAGCCTGCAGGTCCTAGCCCGAAGGGACGGTGTAGGGCCGGACTACCCAGCAAGTGGGGGCAGGGGCCGGCTGTGGGAAGGCAGCTGGGCAAAGGGGCAGAGGATCTGACTGTTCTCCCTTGTTCATCTGGTAAAACAGCCCTCAGCCTCGCGGAGAGAGCCCGCCCTGCCGTGCCAGCTATCCGCCAGCTGCGGCCCTCTGCTCCCGAAATCCGCCCGCAGGCTCATCCCCGGGCCGGTGCGGGGGCTCCCAGGCCCGTTAGCTCTCGTTTCGCCGCGCCGAGCGCTCCCAGCAGAGGCGGCTCCCCGGCAACGCCCTTGCCGAAGCCGTCGGGGAGCGACCGGGCTCCTGCAGCGGGCGGCGGAGGCACTGCCGGGGCGACCGGGACCGGAGGAGCCCGATCCCCCGTCGGGTCCCCTCAGCGCCGGGGTTGCGGTGCGCGCGCGCGACCGAGCGCGGGGCGTGAAGGGGGGAGGTGCGGCGGGCGCGCGCGCATTACCCGGCATGCAGCGGGCGGCGGGCTCGCACCAAGATGGCGGTGCCTCTGGAAGAGTACGAGAAAGAAGCGGGTTGCGTCCCCATCCTGCACCCGGAGGTGAGGGCACCTCGCCGAGGCGGCGGCTTGCGGTCTCGGGGCGCGGCCGGGACGGTGACCCGCCGCGAGAGGGCTGAGGGTGGTGGTGGTTGGAGGTGGGGGGTGGGGGTGAGGCGAGCGGGCGGGGTGCGCGGAGGGCGAGAGGTGCGCCCCCGCCCCCCGCTGCCGGCCTGGGTGTCCGCGGCGGCGGCAGCGGGCCAGGGTGGGCAGGGCAGGGCTGGGCCGGGCCGCGGCGGGGAGGTGGCCGGGCGGGGAGGAGGATGCGGGTGCGGAGATGGGGAGGAGGTCAGAGTCTGCTGCGGGCCCTCCTGTGGTGTCCTTTCCGGCGGCGGCGGCGGTCCCGCCCGGCTCTGGGCCGGGGTGTAAGGCAGGCGGAGGGAGCCCGCCTGCCCCCCAGCCTGCTGCAACCCAGCCGCTCCTCCGCAGGCAGAGCCGCCCCGGGCTGGTGCCGCGGCGCCGCGTCCCTGAGCACCAGCGCTCGGCGCCCGCCCCCGCTGTCCTGAGGGTCCGGCAGCCCGGGGGGAAGGCGGTTCGGGGGGGGATGAATAAATGTATTCTCTTGCGTTCTGCTAGTACTGGCCTGCGGCTTACCTGCAGGCCGGGCCTGATCCGGTCCAACCCAGCACTCCCTGGGTGGCGTGGGGTTTATTATGAAAGCAAACGGTCTGTCTTTTTCCAGGCGGTGGGAGGAATGCTTACAGGTAACATGTAGAGGTCATTTTGTGTCTGTTTTTACCCTTCTTTTGTGCCACCCACCTTTGTCAACAGCATGTGTGCATTCTTGAGGAGTAATATGATTGTTTTGAAACATATTGTAAACAGTTTAGAAAACCTTTTACGTGTGGACATGTCACCTGATACATCAAGGATTGTGAGATTTGATTTTTCAGCCTACGAAAAAGATCAGTGCATATGCCAGGCTCCAGTTTTTGCTAAACAGATGGTACTCTTTTTCCTTAAACAGCATGTTAAAGACACTTTTAGGTTTTTTGATGACTGAAGAGGCTCTATAGGCCTCTGTATATGATTGTGTATCCTACCCACTCTACCTCTCCTAATTGTTCTCACTTAGGACTTTAAAATAGACTCGTCTGTTTTGAAGGTGAAGTAGTGAAGAGATGTACACCAATAAGTGTCTTGATTTTTTTTGTTGTTGGTTTGGTTTGGGTTTTTTTAAGTGATGTGCTAAGAAGTACCCCCATTTCCAGTGTCTGACATTTTTCAGAAGTGGCAGAAGTTTTCAGCAGTGATCCAGACTGTGGGATGTTGATGTTCTTTGAAAGAAAATGTTCTTAACTTGTGGAAACTTTAGATGGCCAGTCTAAAACTATAAAATGGAATACAAAGCATCTACAGGCTGTTAGAAAACTATTGTGTTTTAAAGATTGAGGATTAATATTTCTTAAACTAACTTTGAGTAATTCTTATATAGTGAACAAAAATGTCTCAATTTAAATTGATGATTTTCACTAGTTAAGCTCTCTGGTAGAATCTTATACAGTTCCTTTGGTGTATAGAGTTGAGTGTGTGTACAAAAGATGGGGAAGTAAGTTAATATATATTGTGTGCTGTAACATCAACCTGGGTCTTTTAATATGCAATAAATATCACTTGTCTAACTAGTCTTGAGGGGTTTTTTTATTTGATTTCTCTGGAAATGCTGAGTATCTGGTGATCGTATTTACATGGGTGTTAGTGGGTGTGCCCTTAGTCCTTAAAATCCCTTTGTGCAGATAAGTTTTAAAAGAGAAGGATGTTTTTAATGTTGGTGGTCAGACTGGCTGTTGAAAGAACATTTCTGGAGTGTCTTGTTAAAAGCTTGAGAATTCTGCATGTAGCAGAGCTGTATTTTCACAGACCTGCCCACTGAACAATGTAGTGCATCTGTGTTCAGTTATTTTTGAAGGTCGGGGCCTTAATACTCAGTGATTTCCACTTTTTAAGAGAATAGCACCATGTCCTTATGTAAGTACTGACGTTGGAGCATATAATCAGTTCTTACATTTGTATACATATAAAACGGCTGCTTTTTATAGGACTGTCAAAATCCTTCCCAGCTTCTTGTGTTTCATGCTCCTGTTACCTGCCATGCATCTTTCTCAGATATTTTGTCTTGTGTGTTTTTTCTTTTTAAATGAGACTTTTGCTTCTTATTGTCTTTTTGACTAATTTGGATTACTTTCCAAGTTTTTTGAGGTTGTTTTTTTTTGGAAGGGAAGTGGTCATTTTGATATTGGCTCTATGGCTTTGCATTTTGCCGTGAGATATTATGAACACAGTATTAATGTTGTAGGGAAGATGGTCTTGGGAATAGTGAAAAATTACTTGAATACCGGAGTGCTGGAAGATCTATTTATTTATTTGTGAAAGACTCAGCTTAAAGTGATTCTGGCAATTTTGGTAAGAAGATGTAGAAACACTGCTAAATATGAATGCTTTAGGAAACTGATGATGGGACTGCTTTTGGTGGGTTTTGTGTGGTATCCTGCTGACTGAGTTCACAGCCCTTTCTCACTCCCTCCCACATGAAAGCAAGCTGAGCTTATATAATAGACTCTTGTTTCAAAGGATATTCCTCCTCTCTTCTTGTCACAGATTCAGTGTAGTATGACAGCGTAGATCCCACTGTTTTCTACTAGCATTGGTTTAAGATTACTAGTGGAACAGCAAAGTATGCAAGTGGCATTTTAGTGGTGAAGTACACCAAATAATATCAATTTCTCATTAATACACATAGAATGATCTTATAGTATATGAAAAAATGGATGGATAACTGCTAGCTAACTGATACATCATGGAAATAGTTGCTAGAGATAATTATTGCTGAATGTCATTATTCCTGAAAGTCTTACAGGATTTAGTCTACTAGACCTGAGACTTTTTTCATGAATGATTTGGAAGTAATAACAAAATTGTCATTAATAAAACTTGCAGTCAAACAAGATGGATGGGTACTAAGCAGGGAGGACAGAACAACTGCACAAAACCATCCAGAATTCAAGTGAAATTATGCCAGTAAAATGAAGTGCACCTTTGTGCAGCCATATTCGAAGTAATGCATTGAAGATATGGGATTGTATCCTGAAATTTATTGACTGATAGGGTATAAATATGAACAAACAGTTCAGCAGAAGCTCACAGTGTAGTGTTTTGGAAAAAAAAAGGATTTTTTTTTTGAAGTGTGTTACTGATTAGGAACAAGATGGTGGGTAATACTAATGATGAAGTTGTGTCTTTAAAAGTCATTGTTAAACTATGAAGAGTGTGGAAAAGAGTTAAGAATTTTTTTAACAGTGTCTTACAGTGAAAAGCTTGAAAAATTTCTGTGTTATCAGGAATAGTAAGAAGCACCTTTTCCCCCGCCCGCATTTGAATACTTTGGTACTGCATACGCTATTCAGTTTATGCATAACAAGATCCGACTTCATACGTAACAAGATCCAGTGGCTGGAAAGTGAAGCTGAATGGGATCAAATTGAAAGGCACAAGTGGTAACAGTGAGAGTGAGTAATCGTGCTAATGAAGAAAGGAGGGCAATGGTGGATTATCCAGCTCCTTGATGTTTTCAGCTTGAGTTTGGCTGTCTTTCTAGAGCCAAATGCACACTTTTGAATTCTGCACATGGATAGCTGGATGGTGTTCAAGTCCACGTAGACCGTGTTGGGTGGCTCTGATTCTGTGAGTGATGCACCACCTCTTTAATATACATGAATTCTTCAGCAGGATTATGAAGTGCACCGGTGGCCAAAGAGAGTCCTGTGGGTGGGGATCTCAAGGTGGACATGATGTTGGCTGCCCTACAGTGAGACAATGTGGCTCCATGATAAGAGATGCAGAGCACCCTGGGATAGCACAGTAACACTGGACTGAGTAGTCCTGCTAGTTTGTTTCCTTTTCCCAAAGTTAAGGTTTCTGGTGACAGTTACAATGGCAAGCTCTGCTTCCAGTTAGACAGTGTAACCCTAGTATGGGACTCCTACTCATACTGTACATACTTGTTAGCCTTTGACTAAATGATTTTCGTAGTCCTTCTGGCTTTAAATTCCTTGGATTTTCTAAACAAGAACAACTCTACTGACTGTTTTTTGGTAGGTGATGATAGGCTTGAATTGTTTTATTTTGAAATCTGAGAAGGGGGACGGGAATCTTTAGGAAGTGGATTTTGTTTGTGTTGCTTCTTTTTGGAGTGTGGCCTAATATGGCCTGAACTGCCAAAGGTATTTCAGGTGTACAGGGCTACACCTCTTCCTAAATGCTAAGAACTATTACTGGTGAGGAAGATCTGTTTTGTTACTGTTGTGTAGTACATTCACCAGTGTCATTATGTTGTGTGGGATATGTTTGAGAGAGATAGAAGTTACAGGTTATTACAGATCTCTTTTGGCGTTAGAAAAGTCTGGGCTGTGGAAGTTGGGTTTGGGGTTGGTGGTTTTTTTTATTGTTTTCTGGCTTACTCTGAAGTTGGAGGAAAATCTTCCTGCAAAGTTTGAATAAAATTTTAAGAGTTATGGGCTCTAACAGGAGTTTTCCCAGCTGGAAGCCTTAATTTTTATCTTTTTCTCCTCCCTGTGATTCAATTTGTTATTACCTGGGAAGTTTGAAGCATGATGTCTCCTTGTATTCCTTGGTGGTTGTGTGAAGAAAATAGGTAAACTTATTGTAGGTAGCTTTGGCTCTAATTTCTTCTTACAATATCAGTGAAAGGACAGATTTTACAGTCTGACTCTATTCGCTGTGGGATTCTGTTGATATTGTGGGGGTTGTATTGGGGTGCACATTGTTCTTAATTGTCTTGTAAAGGTATGGGAGTTACTCTGTAGTTTAGTCAGGATCACTCCAGGGGCTACCTTTACCTTCATGAGCTCAATCAACGATTGCTTAGTGTATTATTTAAAAGGATGATAAAACCATGAAGTCTCAGACAAATTAGCATGCTTAATATTGAAAGCTGAATTTTGCTTTGTGTGTCATGGTTAGCTTCATAGATTGAGGCTAGAGGGGACTGCAGATCTAATCCAACCTTCTAATGCAGGTATTGAGTTTTTTTTAAGGAACAAATTATTTTTATAGCCAGCAACTACTTCTAAAGTAAAAAAGCAAATAAGCAACAGTAACAGATAATATTGTGTAGCTGGGCAAGTTGCCCCCAAATTTAATTAGCCTGTTTAAGACTTAAACCTGTTTCTAGTTGGAATTTAATTTGTTTCTGTTCATTGCATCTTGAGAGGTATCTATCCAAATATAGGTCCGTCTGCATTTATGTAATGTGCTGATGATTATCAGATCTGCTGTTATGGTCTGCAGTCCTACTGACCCTTTTGAGTCTCCTGTTAAGACGCATTCTTTCATTCTTTCAGTGTATTCATGGCATTGCTCTGAGTGCAGTAGCTGTTGCAGAAGTGAACTTGAGAACAGAGCACTATTCTAGTAGTCACACCAGGGCCAGTTGCAGCAGTAAAGCAACTTCCACATTTTTACTCAGCATTCCTCAATTGTATAGAGCATTGTACTGGTCTTGTTGGAAACTGCATCACACTCAAAGCTTGTGTCCAGATGGTTATCCACCTCTGAGTCTCTTCAGTGCTTTCTCATAGTTTCCTTGATGGGTCTTTATTTTAGATAAGACTTTGGTTTTTGTTGATATTTTAAAAAAATCCTTATTGTGGCTTGTTCCAACATTCCCCAAGTAAAATAAGCCATGTTGTATCAGAAATATGGTGTTATTTAGTCCCCTTTTTTCCCCACTCACTAAAAAAATGACCTCTAACTGTTGTTTACTTCTAGGTTACAGACAGCCATGAAATAGAGTGGGGTCAAAATACAAGCTCTGTAGGATGCTTAGTGTCCTCTCGATAGTATTTTTGTATTAACATTCACCTGAGATTTTAAAAGTATGAGTTACTGAAAAGAGCAAGAGCCTTTTTTCGGCCAGCATAGTCCTTAACTAGGACAGTATGTATAACAGTCACAAAATAAAGCATATTAATAAAGCTTTCACATTTCTAGTTCTTAATACGTGTGAGAGAGATCACATTAACTTTCTTTATATTCTAATTTCTTAATAAAAATATCAGAAAATACTAAGTCAAAGGCTTTGGATACTAACTGCCTTTGACTGTTACTACTTCTATATCAACTAAGAGTGCTGGGTTTATTTTTATGTGAAGCCATACTACTGGTTTTCGCTTTTTGTTAATTCTGTGTCAAACTTGAAAAGCCAGCAATAACTTAAAATGGTAACCATTTATAAACCATGTTATATTTTATCTAGATGGATAAAAATAAGAAACTGGAGTTTCTTCAGGCTTACTGAAAAACAGTATTTCCATCTTTTGGACTATATGGTTTACCTAAACAACCTGTACTTTCAAGAAGTTTAATAATATTTGTTATTGTATTAGAAAACATTTAATCATGGCAACAGGATGTGATTTAAATATTCTGGCTTTTCCCCAGCTGTTTTTGTTCTGCACTTATTGAACATTTTCAGATTTTGTGGGTTTCTGTTGTTATTGACAGTTCTATCATTCTTATGTTGTAATCTTGACTACTTTTGTCCATTTCTTCTGTTATTAGGATGCTGCTTGCCCTTCTAGGCATAGGGATATCTTGGATCCTTTTGCTTGCCTTTCAGTTTTTCATATTTTTCTAATTTGTCATGCTCATAGTCAGTGCTTCTCTAGCCATTTTTAGAAGGATTTTTTTTTTTTTACAGTTGTTCTTACTTCCCTTGTAAACTACGCAGTTTTTCACCACTCTGGGCTTTTTCTCAGTGGTAACATTGTGGCTTCTCAGGCATCTAGTAAAACACTTAAAAATAGATTTCAACTATTTACAGTTTGTCTTCCACACGTTTTCTTCTGATTTGGGCAGTAATTGATTTTTAACTTTCTGGAACGTGCCCTCTTAAAGCATAAGTGATAAATATCTGGTTTGACCTGAATTTGTGTTGACTCAGTTTGACATTACTTGTTAAGCACAGACTTTATTTCTCTCAGTTTCACAGAATTTTAGTCTTTGAACGTTTGTTTCAAGCACTTGTTTCACTGTGGTTACCTTTTTGCTCAGGAAAGTACTGAGACATTATAAATGTGGAAGAGGGTTACATTTTAACTTTGAAGTTTATGGAATTAAGAAGTAAATGTTTGTTTACTGTTCTCTTGAAAACTAGATAATATTGTCATTGGTACTGATATGTTTAGATGGCAGTGGCCTCAGTGATTGATATTTCGGCACGCATGCTGTCCTCTGTTTTTCAAAGACAATATGAGGTAAAGCTTTCATAGCATCCTTGTGGTTGAGAGAAACACTGGGGTCCATTACAAATGACACTGTAGAACAAAGGTGAAAGCTCTTTCTGAAGTCAGAGGGAATCTATCTGAATTGAACCTTCAGGCCTGTCATGCCCGGTACATGTTGTAACATTAGACTACAATTTGTCTTGTGCAATTTTGAAGTCTAGTGATTTCTTCCTATGCTTGTAGGATGCCCTGAGGTAGTTAGAAATGTTTTCTTGATTGTCTCTGTAAGGAGGGTGGTACCCAAAATGCAGAGTAGTGGGAATGCTGTGGTCAGAGCTTGTTAGGCTGCTCAAGAGCAGGGGAATGTGAAGATGACTCAAGAAGGAGGCAGTGCAGTAGCAAGAGAGGGAGGACATCAGAGCATGCTTTGAAAACATTTGTATTGCTGGCTTTGAAGGCTGTGGGTTTGCAACTGAGTAAGCTGGGCTAAAGCCAGCGTGGCACTCCGACACAGCCCCTTACACTTCCTGGGGTTTGCTTTTCCAATTGTGTGGCCAATAGGTGAAATGGCATATGTCTGGTTTTGTCAGTCTGTGACCTGGTCTAACTGAAACCATTACTGCGCTGTCGTGAGAATTAGTAAGAGGTAATGGAGACGTGCAGCCAGGACTGTAAGCGTCACCGACCCTTCTGATGGCAGGTCAGTTTTAGCTTGACTTAAGCTGATGGTGAAACCTACCTTTAAACACTTCCAGCTGCATGCATCTGCCAGTGATGCTTGTCTGGTCCCAGGATGAGCCAGTTCATGGAAGTAAATTAATAGAAAATGCATCTAATGAAAAACCCAAAGTCAATAACTTTCTGCTGCTTTACTAAACCTACTGTTGTAGGACCAAGTGTACTACAGTACTGACAGAAGGTAGAAGTCGAGCTGGTGTGACCAGTTTGGAGGGTTAGGAGTTGAATAGAGTGTGACTGTTCTTAACTGTCAGACCACAGATTTACTACGCTGTCTCTCATATGGTGCAGAAAATTGACTATCACGTGACTAGAAACATCTTTCTTGCACTTCCCAGTTGTGGTAGATGAACCAGCTTGTGTTTATCCTAAGGGGGAACGATAGTTTGCTTAGTTGGTTATTGATTTGAAGCACAGTTTGCTTGGTCAAGGTTGTGGTGGGAATGGTGAATTGAAGTTTTCTGTAAGGGCTGAGCACAACTTGTACTAGCTTCCTTTTTTTCTGTAACTGCCAAGGAGGAAAGAGGATCCATAGCTAGAGTGACTGCTTATTCTGCCGTGTCTACTTGCCAGTGTTCTAATTCTTGATTGAATTTTTTCACTGTTTCTCAGATATGAGTTAGCTATAAACTCACTAAGCAGCATAATATACATTTGAGTGTGGCTTTGGCAAATACTTGCTGAATAAAGCAGAACCTTCAGTGTGTGTGTATGTATTTTTTTTTTTAATATGTGATGTTATCAAGTTTAAAAATTGAATGAAGAATCTTGAAAAAAAGAATTTTCAGACTGTCCTGGGAATTTTAAAAGGTGGTGTGTATTTTTTTTCCCCTCCAAGTAGCTGAGGATCAGGATTGAGCTAGATACATACTTAGGTGCATTTTTGAAGTTTAGCACTTTAAAAGAGTGAAATGCATAATTAGTGTTAAGTTACTCATGATAACTGGCTACTACTACTAGTTGTCAGAGATTTTTTTTTTTTTTTTATGTTGAGAAGTCTGTAAGCTCCTATACTCTGAGACCCAGACCTGTTTAAATCACTTGGGAAAAAAATAGTTTTATTTCTGTTGAAATCTTAAGATTTTGGCTGAGAACGTGGTGCACCACTTGTTGAAAAGAAAGCCAAAAAAAATACATGTGCATGTTAATGTAAGTTGCTGACTAAACTAAAACTTTAAAGTAAGCTTTAAACTGTAATATTTTAAGCTTTTCATTTTTTTTAACCATTACAAATGCTAGTAAAGGCAGCTGTTGTAAATAACGCTCACTGAGGATGCTATGTGTGCAAAAACAAGGCCTTCTAAAAAGCCTTCTTGTGAAGCTATTACTTCCTAAAGTGTACCATGGTTCAATTTAGGACCATCTGTAATTAAAATGACCAGAAAGCAGTCAGTTGGTTATGGACACTTGCTTTGAAGAAACAAACTTACTGGTTACCAGCTGTGCCTTAAATCACATGATCTCTGACCTCTGCCTAGAGTGGTTGGATTAAGGGCTCTAGTTGAGCATCTCTAACTCATTATGTAAAAAATTAGATCTCTGTTGGAGAGTATGCAGGATTATTGTCTCTGTGTGATGGCTGACTTGCTTGTGGGTGGAACTCTGTTAGCAAAAGGACTATTTTGTCATGTTGGACATGAGGGTTTCTCAGTCTATTTCACTGCTTTTTAAAGAAAGCATTGTCAAACTGTAACTTGCTTTAAAAAAAAAAATCAAAGTATTAGATATAGATTTTTTCCTCATTTTGCATGTATTCTATAGTTAGGTTCTCCAGGGATTTTCATAAATGCATCTTTCCTATTGGCGTGTCAAGAAACCATGCAAAAAGGCCAAAAATTTAGGAGGAAAACCGAACAAACTTCACAGGATGCTGTCAAATGTGAAATGTAATGAAAAACAGTGGCAGGATTGTCATTGAATGGAAGGGGTTTTTGTCATGTCTTACTCATTTTGTGTAATTTAATGCTGTAATAGAGGGCAGGTAGAATCCAGCAGAAATTGTAAGGGTCAAAGTAAAGCCAATCTAGTGTGTATTTGCAAGCCAATCGTTGAACTGATTTTTTTTTCTAATGTATGATATGACCAGTTAAGCTTTAAAAAAAAAAAAGTGGTATTGCACAATTCTCTTATGGAGAATGTAATCTGGTTCAGATAAAAGTTTTTTAGCATGTGCTAGCTAAACTGAAGTTGTATGTGCATCACCCCAGTTCAGATGTTCTAACAGCTCATAGCTGCTGAAGGCTTAAGCTCATCAAACTGATGGACCTATACAGCCTTGCAGAATTCTTTTTTTTTTTCCTGTGAATATGAGAAGGATCAGACTGCTCCCACTTGATGACAGTCAACAGTTAATCAGGTTAGCTGTTACTGGTTTTACCCTAAATTTACTGCTATTTCTAGAGAAGAAAAAGCTACTCTTTTTATGCCTGTGAATAACTGAATGTGATTCTCTCTAAAGTTAAGACATCATCACTTTAGCCTTTGTTTCTGTGACTTTGTGTTGCAGAATTAAGTGAATGGGAGGGGGCAGAAAAGTTATCCTAGTCTTCAGAATAGGAACTTCCATTAAAATTGTTAAAATAAATACCAGCAGTATCTTTTTTTAGGAATACAATTGATTGATTTGCTTGTATTTATTTTCTGAACATTTTTCTATTAATACTAGCGCATGAGTGGTAGTGTTTATGTGCATATAAACTAATGTGGGTGTTTATAATATGCAAATTACTATAAATAATTTTTTATAGATTCTTGCACTCTTTTAAAAGTGGGAGGAAAACTGTGAAAGCTTACTAAAAAGCAGTATATTCTAACAAACTAAGAACAGAGAAATTTAACACACAAATATGAGGGAAGAAATTCTTTAAAATTAACATCCGATAGTCCCAATAGTGAGGATTATTTTATTATTTAGCTACCCTGAAATAGTTGCAATCATTTCCAATTTTATCATGATTCTTTAACTGCAGCCAGATACGGAATTAGTATAGCCGTTAATAATAATAAAAATTATTTCTTCTGTTTTCATTAATAAACAAAGGCGATAGTATGCAATGTTTTATGGAAGGTAACGCTTCTATTTCTACATTTTTATTTTAGAACTTGTTAGTATATTCTCTTTAAGTGTCCATTATCTTGGTCACCATTCAGAATTAGAGTGTCTGACTTGATCATGATATTGCTTCCTTGCAGCGATATTGCATAACGTTAAAGGAAAAGCAGTCCTTGCCATCTGTTAATGCCTAACAGAGCCATGTGTAGCAGCTGTAAGCAGCAGTATTTTCCTCCCTTCCTTATGTCCAAGCAGGCATATTGACCTATTCATATCCTCCTGCTATATATAATTGCGAATTATGAAATTGCTCTCAGAATAATTCAGTCTTGATCATCTCATTCTTTCATGCATTACGTCTTAATTTTTTTTTTCTATGAATACTGTTTTTTGAATTCTACTTAAGCTTATTTTGTTGTGGCTCTTTTATTGGAAAAGATTAAAAGATTTGAGTACTGAGGGGAAATGAGCATAACTAATTGTGCATTTAGTTATGAGGAGAACTGATTGGGAAAGCCGCTATTGTTAGTGCTCATTCTTAGGAGCCATGCTTATATTTTTCCCCTCTTCCCTGCACTTTGTTGAGTTACTCTTCATATTTTGCTTTATTATCTTTTTTTATTATGTTTCCCCATCTTATTGGTCCTGTTTTCCAGAGGGGGTTCCCTTTTCCTTTCTACCATGTTGTTTCTTTTTTCCAGAACACTTTTTTTTAGCCTTATTCTCACTCTTCTGAATTTTTTCCTACCCTGCATTACTCGCGCATCTGTGCAAGCAATCTGCACATTTTGTGACTAATGAGCAATGACGAACTAGTCACAGAAGCATTTGAGTGATCAGGGAACTGTCAAAGGATAGTCACTGCAGTGGAAAGCTCATGTAGAAAGAGTGACCCTTGCTAGTAACTGGGAAATCCAATTTGATTTTTAAAAGTAAGTAAAATCTGACTCTCTTGCAACCTTTTAGGTGAACCAACTCTACCAGTTTCTGGAAGTAGCAAGTACCATCGTTTTCTTCATCCCATCAGCTTGACTTCCTTGGCTATTTAAAAGCTGGAGTGTGTTCCATTATACATTAGTCGAATTAACAATTGTCAGCTACTAAGACGTTCCTGCTACTTTCACTTGCTTTCCCTCTAGCAGTGGCTCTGGAACCTGTCCTTTTGCAGGAGAAGCAGATTCAACTTGCTCTCCTAGTTAAAGAATCAGGTTTTTCTGTTTCTTGTTCAATTCCACACCCTGCCGCTCCCCACCCCTGCGGAACTGAGTGGGCTCACTGTGACCACAGACCCGAGTACCAAAGCTCTCTTGACTTAGGCAGTAGGAGCGCAGAGCCAAGAGCAGTGGGGGAGAGTGGGCAGAGAAACAACCTTTCTCTTTTAGCGATGGTAACCTGCTAATTTGGCTCAAGTCATGCTTGGAAACGGCTCCTTAAAACAGGATATTTAGTGATTGCAACCTGCTTATTGTAAATAAGTGAAATCAAGCCTCTGCTTTACTATCTTCTGTTTAGTTTTCCTGACTTTCAGCCAGGGAGGAGCTATTGTCAGTAAAGATTGATATTAAAAAAAAAAAAAAAAGCATTTGGATTTCAGTTAGTTTTTCATCTTTGAATTAGCTTTGGATTAGCACTTTTTTAACAGTGTGTCATCATTGTAAAATTAAGTTTTCCTGGAATAAATATTTTCCTCATAAAAGGAAAAATATTTTGACACTTAATATTGTTGAAGCCACTTGTGAATGTGGTGTATATTCTAGGCTCCAAATGTTATATTGCTACTTTATTATTGATCTGTCATACGTTTAAAAATACCATAGTAGTTTCAAGAATTTCAATGATTTTCCTAAAATTTGTGTGAGGAAGTATGAATTTAGAGGAGATTAATTCTTTCGTATTTTAGGTGCGAACTTAAAAGCCAAATGGTGACAGTGAAACTGACAATAGACTAAGTTCTGGGAAAGGCATGTGTAAACATGATATAAATAATTACTTTTCCCTTTTTAAATGCTTATTCCTGTTTCTTTAATAATGGCAGGCAAGTAATCTAGATCAGTATAGGATTTTTAAGCAGAGCTTCCTCTTCTGTCCAACAGATTGGAGGAAGTTATCTCTATTTTGTCTGTTGTCATCTCCTGTTAAACTCTGAGCACAGGAGCTTTGTTCAGGTTGCCTGCTGCTGACTTGGAGCCATGCCTGCAGGTATCATGGCAGCATTTGATGATGGTGGCTGTGCTGGAGCCATTCTATTCAGTAGCAATGCATACAGAGAGAGATGGTGTTTAATATCCACAGCTTTTTAAATAACAGTCTTTTAAATTGCTATACTAAACATTGAAAAATATAAAACTTGCCAAAGAAGGGGCTGGAAAGGCAAAGCATTTGCTAGTTCTTAATCTTTGGCATGGTGTTGTTCTAAGCCGTGTCTTTTACATAGCTTATAACGGGTCAGTATGTGCAAGCATGGCTTATGAGGAGTTCTGATGTCTATGCAAGTTTTATTAAGTGACTGAGTTGAAATGCTTGCATATTTAGGCTTAGCTTTTTCTCTTTTAAATGTTGGGTTGCCTTACTGCTGAGTCTTTGTTGCAAACTTAATAGTTTAAATATACTGTTGCAATCCATGAGAGGAAGGAATTACTTGCCATAATGACATTTGAAGGTCTGGTCTACTTTCAGGTTATGTTTGCAACAATGTAGTGTAGTCAAATGAAACAATCACCATACTCATTTTTTCTCATTCTTACATTCCAAATAACTGCAGGGACACGTGTCAGAACTTGACCACTGTCTGGAAAGATACAAAGAAGAATTTACATTTACTCTTTGCTCATTTGAGCAACAGATGCTTCTGAAAACATTATTTGTCTGTATTGTAGTATTAATTGTGGTTTTCAATTACTGTTAAAAAGGGCATAATTTGAACTTCCTTGGGAGTTTTAAGAATGTGCTTTTGCATTTCAGTGCTGTGCACTGAATAACTAACTAAGGAGAGCTTTGCACTTAAGTTTGAAGTGGCTGTGTTGATAGGACCAAACACATGTCGGGTGTAAGGTTGTACTAGTTTGGCTGAAGTAATTTGAAATCTGATTATTTCTGGTTTTTTTTCGTTGGTGTATCTATAGCCTTTGTAAAAGCAGAGGTAGGTAGCAGTTGAGTTGTGTTGACTAGATACTGGAATATCACAAGCCATGACATCTGGGAAGGTTGATTGTGTTGAATACAACAATTTTAGTTTCCTGCAAAGTTGATGTTTAATCAAACTAGCAGGCTTCATAAGCAGAGACGTAACCAAATTGCTCTCTGAAATGGTTAAGGCTGATAGGAACTGCAAAATCAGAAGCTGAAGGGTCAAGGAAAGTGTTTGTTGATGTGTTTGGTAGACTCTGAGGTAACACCTTGAGAAGATACCTGTTTTGGACTCAATTGTAGGTCTTAAAATGGTTCCTACTTCAGGCTTTCGGTTAATTTCCTGTTTACTGGTAACTTGCCCAGCTAAAATGGTGGAGACCCAT
Organism: Bucorvus abyssinicus; assembly: GCA_009769605.1. Classification (NCBI taxonomy): domain Eukaryota; kingdom Metazoa; phylum Chordata; class Aves; order Bucerotiformes; family Bucorvidae; genus Bucorvus; species Bucorvus abyssinicus. The sequence continues at coordinate 41,401,668 of CM020025.1, forward strand.
ATTAGATTCTCTTAATGTTAGTCTTTCATTATTTCTTTCTAAATCATTCTTTCTAGAATAACTAGGACAAAATACTTTTCTACATTTATTCTACTGTGCCCTAGCCCTGCACAAGATTTTCAGAGCCCTGAAAAAAACTTCTTTAGGAAGGAAGAAGCTCTTTTCTGTTCTTAGCTGCTGCCTTGCCTCTCTTATTTTTTTGTCTTGTCAACCAAGCATAGTGTATAGCAGCATTGTTTGCAGTGACTTGATCCAAATTGCTTACCACTGTGATTCACAAAATCCAGATTCTCTTTTATCTTGATTCCTGGCAGCTTGTTGACTTAGGAACCCAAAAGTTACTCTGCAGATTGCAGAGCTAGGCACTCACAAAATGGCCTTAAGTTGTGTCAGGGGAAATTTAGGTTGGATATCAGGAAAAATCTCTTTACACAGAAGGTCACTGAGCATTGGAACAGGTTGCCCAGGGAGGTGGTGGAGTCACCTTCCCTGGAAGTGTTTAAAAGACGTGTAGGTGTGGCGCTGAGGGACATGGTTTAGGGACCCTGGCAGTGCAGGGTAAATGGTTGGACTTGGTGATCTTAAAGGTCTCTTCCAACCAGATGATTCTGTGATTCTGTAATGCCAGGTAAGAGTTACATCCTGTAGAATGGTACTGATAGTAGCCAGCATGCTACTATGAGCCAACATGCAACTGTCAGGTGATAAATTTTGACTTTAAGCTTGGGAATCTTGTGTCCAGGCTGAGAGAACTGGCTTTATTGTTTGAGGATTCAGATTTGATGTGCTTTCCTGGAATTTGTCTTAAATTGTTTACTTCCAAAATGAACAGTATTTGCATCTTCTTCTTGGGCAAATCTAGAGTCATCCTTTTCCCCACAGTTCATGCTGTGATTAGAAGAGTCTCTTGTATGATGTTGGAGGCTTTGATATTTATATACCTTTCAGGTTTTCAGGAATTGTTTCAACATTCTTAAATGTAACCTATGAACTCAGCTCTTACTAAGTCAGGAAACATAGGGTTCACTTTAAGTTTACATTTGTCATAAGTCTTTATATCAAACAAATGGATTGTAACTGTCAGTGTATGTACTGGGGGGAAAAGAGGGAGAGAACTGTTTCCTGCTTACTCATTTTGTGTCAGTCTTGTTTGCCATTACCTCAAATCTAACTTTTTAATCCCTTTGGCTATTTTGCATTAATATAAAAATTTTCAAAGTTTCAGCATAAAAAGAGTAGTTCAGAGATGCTATCAGTGCAAAAGGAGAAAAATTATGTATTTTTTTAAAGTTAAGGGTACTGTCATTACCTTCAAGTCCTTTGTGAAAGGAGTAGATAAGCTGTAGGAAGGGCTAAGTAATATAATATCTCACTTTTTTAATTTCCATGATTAATATTTAATACTTAAGATTTTGCTGTATTCCCATAAACCTTTTTGTGAAAGCATTAGTATCACGAGGTTGTAGTTTCATGGTCACTTTAGGCTGTACATAAATTTACACTGCATATACATGGGCAGCTCTCTTGACTGGCTAGTGCTGGCTCAAGGGAACAGAAGTCTGGTTTGTTATCTTGAAGTGGTCAGCAAAATGCAGCTTAGAAGAAATAGTGTTCCCTGGTAAATTAACATCTGCCTGAAGGTTTCTCAGTGTGCTTTTAATAATTGTTGGATAACAAGAAGAGAGACTTTCTCCATCCTGCAGTTGTGGAAGGCTAAGACATACATTGAACTACTCATCAAGGTGCTCCAGGACAGTGAATTTCTTTTCTTCTGGGCTCTGCCTACATGATTTATCCTTTAGATCTCAGTATCTGAGCATTACAATTTGATATGTAAAATCCTGCTGCAGTTGTGTGGTGTAATAGTAGGTGAACTGAGGTAGTATAAATTCTGCTTTTTCTCTAATAAGATGGAAAAGAGAAAACCATGTGGGACAAAATGAACTTATGCTTCTCTTATTTTACTTTTTCTTAAATTGTATTGTCCTCTGGTATCTTTTTTAGCATCGTTACTCCAGATAACACCCTAGCGTATCTAGTAGCTGGAGAAGAAAAAGGTTTGGTTAAGCTGTCACCTTCTTCAAAGACAAAGTCAAGCTATGTTTCTGGATAGTAAGAGAATTGGTTGTAACGTGATTTGGATGACAGCAGGTGACCTCTTAGATTTTTAGGTTGTCTCTTCTGTAGAGATGGCAACAGCGCAACCTTCCTTCTGGGCTGGCAATGTTTAATTGGTTAATCTAGTTAGTTTTTCAGGCTTAGAAAGAAAAATTCAATGCCCCAAAATAACAGTGAGGTCAAGAAAAGATGCACTCAGCTGATCATTAGGTACTGCATGAAATTGAAAAAGCGTTTTTCTGAATGAAAGTCTGTGCATAAGAATAAGATTTTGAAAATGAAGCCTTTTGCTGCACAAGTTCTCAGTGTTACTGTGTTCTGGTTATAAAGCTCTAAACACTTGAATTTATTGAAAGATTTTTTTAATGTATAAAATGTCATAAATGTTCTAAATATATAAATGATTATATTAATAGAATTTAGTACTACAAAATTTATTTAATTTATCTTAATTTTTTTTTCTGTCTGAAACAGGTACATTTTATGTGACAATTACAAACATGCTTAACTGAAGTTACTCAGTTTTGAAATTAATACTGTGAGTTTAGGGATTTGCAACTAGACTACCTTGTTGATGGTTTACTCTGAGGTTATAACTGGTGTAAGATTTCAGACTTTTGCTTAAGTGGCACTTCACTATGTTGAAATCTGGAAATAGATATGTAAAATGTAGTTTACAGACTTTTTTTTTACCTCTCTAAAAGAGATAGATAATGCATATAATAATTTTAGGATAGAAATACCTTTAAAATAGCTTTAATGAGAAAAATTTATAGTGACTGATTTAATTACTAGCATCCAGTTATCAGGAAAGCATTGTGTTTATACAGCTGAGTAAACTCCAGATTGAGTCATAAGACAGTTTATTCTGCCTGTGAGCTCAGTTTTTAAACTCCCATTGCAGTCAATAGAGAGCTGGTTAATGTTGTTGCAGGAAGATAGTGGCTGATTAGCCTGAACTGGACACAGAAGGAAGTTACTGCTCATTGTGACCAACAGCACCTTTTGCAGAAATTATGGCACAGCTGAGAGAACATGATAAATGGGGAGACCTGCTTGTCTTGGCAAGAGCTCTAGTATGTCTCTTGGTCACTTAAGCTAGCAGGGCAACACATGCCTCTTGGGAGAGAGGGAGGTGGTGATTTGTGATCGCAAATCCTTGTTAAGGCTAGGTGTATTATATCATGGTTGTCATGACTCAGGGTATATTTGTTTCAAAAAATTGATCTGTCTACTATAATAATAAAAGAAGTTGATAATTCATTTTAATAACTAAATGAAAGTTGGAATCTTAACTTTTCTAAGGCGTTTAGAAGGGGTTTCAGGTATAGATTAAAGAAACAAAATTTCTGCTCATGGAACTATATGTTGGGGAAAACTCAGTAAAAGTAATTGACACATTTGAATAAAATCAATTGAAAAGCATTTTTTAGAACTTTCAGAGACCTTCCCTCCTTTTTTTGCTTTGCTGTTGGCAGTTCTCACAGTTTTTAAGTGTAGCTATGCTGAATTACATAGTTAAAACACAGATGCAATCAGCTGTAGTATTTGTAACAAATGGAAAACTGTCTAGAAGCTGTATAAAATTCATCATTCAATTTCAGCTTGCTGAGCTGACTTTCTCATGTATTCAGTTTGTAAAGAAAATGGTATGTTGCTGCCCTAGTGATCTGTCAATGCAGTGTTTCAATATAAATTCCACCTGGGGAAGCATTAAGGGTTGAAGTGTTATCCCTCATCAAATGAATTAAGTTTGTAGGGATCTTTATCTGGTGAAGAACATGTCACGGTCATGCTATTTATTTCTGAGACCCATAGGTTAAACATACATAGATCACCTCCAAAGCTGGGACTGGAGTGAAAGAGTTAATTAAGTATCAGTAGGTTCTTGTCATTGGTATTAATTTTTTCCAGTTATTTATTTTCTAGATGGTATTTGACTATGGTATTTGAAGTATGCTATGTTGCATTTATAAAACCAAAACACCAACAACAAAGCGAATTAAAAAATTGATGTTACTTTTTGTTAACATTCTATAAAAACACTCCAGTGTAGGATTTAGCAGAACTCTGCTGCTACAAGTGGTGTTTTCTGGAAGGTGTTTGAAATATATGCTAGGGAATACAGTGTCCTGCTTTGCAAAATCTAGAAATGTGGCCAGTCAGCTTACTACCTTCACATTTAGGTAGCTTTATAGTATATTGAACTGGGTGCTGGTTTTAGTTTTGATTCCCCTTCCCCCCCCCCCCCCCCCCCACCCCCACCCCCCCCCCCCCGCCCCGAGAAACTTTAATAATGCTGATTTTGGTATTCTAACATCAAGTTTGTCTTTTTTAGGAAATAAAGCCTCAGAGCCATTACAACCATGGTTATAGTGAATCTCTTGGACGGAAAAGCCACATGGATGATTACAGCACTTGGGACATTGTCAAAGCCACACAGTAAGTTTATTTTTGAGTGTTAAATTTGTCTGTGTCTCAGTTAAAAAAAACAGTAAAATGGATTTTTTTGTTTGCATGAAGTCAAAGGTGAACTGTATTTGTAGATACAGCGGTCGAATATTACAGAATTGAACTCTACAAAATTACTGTTAAGACAAATTTATGAGCATTATGTGAAAACATGCAGGAGGAATTACTGTAAGTTGTAAACATAGTTTCCTGCTGGACAGATTGTTGGAAGAAAACCATACGTTTGGAACTAATGTTTATTTTCTGTAGGTGATGATTAAGAGGTAAGTGTGCAACACTGATCTGCAAACATGAGGGTTTCCTTGGTTTGTTGACATCATTTATAGGTTGGAAGGAATGTGTCTCTAACTTCCTTCATTGTCTCTGATTCTGCAGCTTAAGTGCTGCTATGAGTTTATTGCTGAGAAAGGATTGTAGGAGCAAACCGTATGCAGATTTAATAATTGCATTCTTTATGCAGATGAATTACACAAATTTGTCTTCTACACAGTCCTCTAACACATAGTAACTCACAAGACTTTCTGAAGAATTATGACACTACTTTTTAGCTCACTATTGTTTGCTGTTCAGAAACTACTGCCACTGTCACTTTTCAATGAGCTGAATGATAGAAAGTTTTTAAAGATTTTTTTTTCTTGCATTGTTAATTTGAATGCTTAAACTATTTTGTAGCTTGCTGAACCACTTGCCTCCTCTTCTTTCCTTCTTTCTTGTTTCTTCTTAAAAGAAAATTTTTCTTTCCTTTCTTTCCTAAAAGTCATCTCCTCCAACTGAAAGCAGCTTTGCAGCTCTGCATGTGACACGGGCCCCATTTAGGTTTGGGAAGAATGTACTTTCTTTCACTTTTTGTTTGGAGTTGTGAGATGTTGAATTTCCTGAAATAGATGTGGACTGATTCTGCACCTGTTGCTCTAAATACTTTAATAGTAACGCTACAACCTATAATCCTTTTATTAGGGGATTTTTAGAAATTAACATATCAGCATAGCATCAAACTAGCTGCTTCTTAAAAGCATGGAAATGTGACAGCAGAAGTGGTTTTACAAGTTATGTGCTTTCATTCTTGTATGCTCATTGCATGTTCTAAACCCTAGAAGACATTTGTCCCTGTTAGCCCTCAGATTTAGTCTGATTTATGATTTCAGCTGAGTTGTTTGTTTTCTGGTCTCCTCAAACATGAATCCAACAGGGCTGTGAGTTACCCATTATGTTCCTTCCCAGTCATGGTGAGATGTGATTATAGACAGGATGACATCTCACCAAAGATGCCTATAGTTTCATATCATAGCTCTAATGGTTAATATCAGAGGGGCGGGGGACTCGCAGCATGTGGATGTATGATCAAGTTGTGGTATCCAGACAGCACTTACCTGACTAGGAGAATTCACCTTTATTTTAAGTATTTGCTCGTATTTGAAGGTCGTGTTATATAAATCAGCTGTCTTAAAGGGAAAAATCTCTGAAATTTAAGGCAGAAAATCCACCAAATATCATAAGGCTTGCAATAAAATAAATAATGCTGCTAATACATTTAGTGTTGTTAAAAATATATATATTTATGAAAAATAGGTGATCTTACCTTCTACCACTTGTCTTCAGAAATAAGTATTCACTTAGATTAAAATATCTGCTGACTTTCTTTACTTTTTAGTTCAGTGCTAATGTAAGTAAGTGTCACACAAAGTTTTGTGAAAAAAGGGCTGCTCCCAGAAGTCCCCTCCCCAAGCAGCTCAGTTAGTTCAAGCAAAACACAGCAAAATAGAATAAGCATTATTTTCATTCTCTTAGTTTGGGTGGTTTTTCTTCCAAGTCTGCACGTGTAGCATTCAGCATGGGACTGGCAGCATAGGTTTTTTTTTTTCTCCCAGAACATTTCAAAACAAGAGAATATAACAGGTTTTTTAGTGTGATACGGACAAATGGTAGCTGGGTGCTTACCGTTATTAAATTCTGTTGGTCTCAAGAATGGTATAATAGTTAATTATAATAATAGATGTGTGTATCCTCCTCTGTTTTCCTCATTTTTTTTATAATGGTTGTTCTTACAGTATTTGATGTGCTGCATTAAATTTCCCCCGTGAAAGTAAATAGTTATATTATTGTTGCAACATACATGAAAATGGGGAACATGGGTCTTTAAACGTGAAGTATTATGATAAATAATGGGATGTAAAGGTTTAAAACTCATCTATACTTCATGTATGCTGTTCGACTAAGGTATTCTCTTTCGATGTTGAGTTTATTGGCACCTGATTACAGAGAAATAAAACAATGTTAATAAAATAATGCATTGGCTTTTATATTTTTCAGCAAGTGAAAATAAGAGCTTGCAAGCTCCACACATTTTCCCAGAAGTGTTTGTTTGCTGTTTCATATCTTGTTGAACTGTTTGTGTGCTTTATCTTCTTAATCTGTAGATTGGACACTTATTAAATTAATATGCTCATAGACAATGAGCTGCAAATCTAATAACCTCTTACAATCAAATTAAGACTTTATATAGAAAACAGCTGTTCAGCTGATGTTGTCATTGCAAAGAGTTTATCAGTATTTTTATTTTTTCGCCATTATGTTCCTGATAAATTCTCCCACAGATGTGCAGGCCTAGGCATGCTTTATACCAAAAATAGTCTCTCTCCATGTTTATTTTGCAGAAACTTGTGCAGGAATAAAAAAGATAATGTTTCATTTTAAGATCTATTGATATAAATGACACTTTTCACTGGCTTTATATACATGTCCAAGGGCATATAAGGAACATTCAAATTAGTAGTGTCTTGTAATATCTGCAAGGTGAAGAGCTAGTATGTGTGTAATCTCTTGGCATCTTCTATTTGGTTATAGCAAAATTGTTTGGTTCATATAAAGTTTCCACTGTTTCTGAAAGCCGAAGCAGGCTGCTCATGTATTTGAAAATCTGTTTTCAAAGCAGTAGTAAAATGATTGTTCATTCTTGCCGTTGCTATTGCAATGGAGGAACATTTCATGGTAATGCTTGATAAGTACCTCACTTATAACTGCATAGAGAGTCTTTGAATTTCTTCTGCCTCCACAAAATCAGAGGATGGGCTGTGTACTGTCTAATATCATTCAATGCTCTCACTGGAGCTGCAAGGGAATAGAGCCTTGTAGAAAAAAAAAAAAAAGTCGTGAGTGATTTAAAAGTGAAATTTAATGGATATGTTTGGTATGTTTATTTCTATCTCTTCTGGCACCAGTAGCCCTGCATCATCCAAGGCTGGACTCGCAACTTTGAATATGATGTCTTGGGAAGGGTACTGTGTTAACATCGTAACTTAAAGTTGCTGCCTTTGTTTTGTTTTAAATCTTTTAAGCCATGAAGCTAAGGAAAAGTAGCTGATGTTCTCAGGTAGAGAAGTATATGATGAGTTATGACTGGGAGAACAAAATCTGAGACACATTGATCCTGGCATCGTGATTTTCATTTCTGTTGAGAGTGAATAGGCACCTTCTGCTTGTAGTGAACTTGAGCAAATACCAGCTGTGCTGAAAGTATGTTAAGTAACCATTATGAACATGGATATTAAACATTAATGATATTAAGTGCTTTTGTGACTTCTGGAAGATTGATTCCTTGTGCACAAGTATTAACAATTTCATTATTGTAAGATTAGTTTTCTGTTATTTTTATTTACTGAAATCATTCAAAATGAGGTTGTGTGCACCATGAAATAGTGCAGCATGAAATATGAAATAAGCTGATTCTTGCTTGGAGAAAAAAATTGTTGCATAAATTTGAGAACACACTTTTTCCTACTTTCTCATCATTCGTAGGGTAACTGATAAGGATAAAATAGGATACAAATGGAATAGTTCAAACTGATGAGGGTTGGCCATAGTGACTCCTGGCTTTTTTCAGCTATTCACAGGAGAGGATGGGCAGACCCTGACACAGGTACACATTCTTTATGCCCAGTCATTTGTGCCCATGGAGTTTTATTATGTTGCTGAAAATGAAATGTATCTGAAGTTCACATGGAAGGGTGGGATTTTTTTTAACCACAATGGTAATATAGCCACAACTGTCTAAGCAGTTCGAGGCTTCAGAACATGTGCAAGAGCTGAATTTCTCTTGTGTCTCAACATCACTGTTAATGGTTCATTAAGCAGCTCTTTGAGTTATCCCTTTGCTATTGAAAAAAAAATCTGTCTTACCATTTAACACAAAAAAAATGAGAATGTATTAAAGGCTTTATTAGTAATTAACCACCATAATTCATGGGAATGAGACTTCGAAAGATAAAAAAAGATCATTTTTCTACTGATGGCATTTCCAGTTAAAAGAGCTTTGATTGGAGTTAAAACGATAGCAGGATGAGGGAGTGAGCTCCTGGCTTACCTACTGTTTGTTGGCATGGTGATGTGCTCATTGAAGAGAGATTTCTTCCTAATGTTGTAGCCAATTTTTATGTTAATCATGCAGCAAATCTGTCAGTGTCTATTTCCAAGAGTTGATGTGCTTGCAGACAAAAGATTAAAAAATGGATTACGTATATAAAACACAAAAGGTTTTTAGGATGCTATTTTTGAAAGTATTAAATTCAGAATATCTTTAACCTGTGATGACAAAAAATGTTACAGGTTAGTTACCAAAATGACTTAGAAACTGTGGTGGTGAAATGAACTTGCACAATGGTATTTTTGCCCTGGAAGAACTAGTCCCATTTCTTTCAGAACAAGGCAAGCTCAATACTATGCTTTCATCACACTCCATATTGATGTTTACAGTATTGCCCTCTAGAATTCACCTAGATGCTGAAAATTTGTTAGGTTAATACATCAGTCTCCTGTGAGGATTTGAATATTTTCCTCCATTCCCCTTTCTTGACGGGCATAGAGCCCTTTATAACAACATGATAAGCATGATTATGCTGAGTGTCTGAAATAGATGACTTTCTCATTTTGTAATGTAACAGTATGTCATGAACCTTTGGAGAAGACAAGGTGAAGTCAGCTGCAGCAAATTGATGGAAGATGGCTGTAGGCTGTGTGTGAGAGAACGCTGCATTTCTAGGACAGAGCTCAAGAAATCATGTCTGCATCAGATTCAGTGTTTATTTAATTTTGGAGAGCCTGCTGTTTCCAGGAAGAGGATCAAATTGTAAATTCCTAAGCTTTTTTGCCAGGCTTGTTTTGTCTGTTTTGTAATTGGTTATGATAGAATTCAAGATATCAAAATAAATAGCTAGGAGCAGACAAACTGATGGTGACTTGAATAAAAAATTGCTATGTTCCTCATTCTAAGTTTAACTTTTGGAAAGTGTTTTGTTTTTCTGGGAAGGCTCTTCTGATGTTTTGAAGAACTTCATGATTTGTTTTGTGACCAAGTGGTAGGAAGTATCTGTGACTTGCAGTTTGCCTTCCAGTAGGGAGGAGGGGAAGTCTATGATGTGCGGTCCGGTGAAGGAATCCATTCCTACTACTCTTTGTCTCTGAACCAATGTAGTAGTCATTGCCCAGGGCCTCACAGCAGTGTATGGGTAAATTCTAGAGTGTGGTATTTGTCAACATCTTGGAGCATAATTGGAACATCCTATCAGGGCTTCTGTGGGGACATTGGCGACAGTATTCTGCCTCAACAGACTGCAGACTTGCATGCTTGGCACAGCTCTCCTTCATTTTCATATCTCTTGAGCAAAGCTCTTTAGAAAGCAGCATCACATTTTCTGTAAGACTAGAGATTTACTTCGAATAAAATAAAATCCCCACCAATACCCCGAAGAACAAACATGCATCCGTGCCCACCCCCCACCCCCCCCAAAGACTGTGACAATACTGCTTGGTTATACCTAGCTTGGTAACATGGTCTAACAAAAACTTGACAAGGTATCAGAGATTACTTTCCAGGAGGTTCATTTTGTGTTTTGTAGTCAACTTGATAAGACACTCATCTAAATCATTTGTTTGGTGTACTATAGCTGAGCAATGATAATGTTGTAGTTTAACCCTTGTAGGCAGCTGAGCCCCTCACAGCTGCTCACTCACTCACCTCCAGTGGGAAGGGGAAATGAATCAGAAGGGTAAAAGTGAGAACTTATGGGTTGAGATAGACAGTTTAATAGAGAAACCAAAAGCTGCATGTGCAAGCAAAGCAAAATAAGGAAATCATTCACTACTTCCCAGTAGCAGGCAGATGTTCAGCTGTCTCCAGGACAGCAAGGCTCCATTGCACCCAACAGTTACTTGGTGTTGTGGTTGCACCTCAGCTGGCAATTAAGTACCTTACAGCTGCTCACTACCCCCCATAGTGGGATGGGGGAGAGAATTGGTAAAACAAAAAATAAAAGAAGTAAAACTTGTGGGTTGAGATAAAGACAGTTTAATAGGACAGAAAAAGAAAGGAAAATAATACTAATAAGAGATTATGTGAAGCATGTGATGCACAGTAGAATTGCTCACCACCTGCTGACTGATGCCCAGCCGATCCCTGAGTGGCTGCAGTGTCCCCTGGCCAACTCCCCCAGTATATATACTGGATGTGACATCATATTGTATGGAATATCCCTTTGGCTCATTTCAGCTTGTTGTCCTGTCTGTGTCTCCTCCCAGCTTCTTGTGCGCTCCTCGCCTCCACTGGCAAGGCAGCATAAGCCGAAAAGTTCCTGACTTAGTATAAATGTGACTTAGCAACAACTGAAACATTAGTGTATTATCAATGTTATTCTCATCCTAAATCCAAAACACAATACTATACCAGCTACTAGGAAGAAAATTAACTTTATTCCAGTGAAAACCAAGACTCTTGGGAAAACAAACACAACTCCAAATGTCCTCCTCCTCCTCCTTTCCCAAGCTTTTATTGCTGAACAGTGTCATATGAAATGCAATATGCCTTTGGTCAGTTGGGGTCAGCTGTCCTAGCTGTGTCTACTCTCAGCTTCTTAGGCGCTCCGAGCTTACTCACTGGCCGGGCAGCATGAGAAGCAGAAAAGGTCTTGATGCTCTGTAAGCACTGCTTAACAACAGCTAATATGTTGGTGTGTTATCAACATTGTTCTGCTCACAAATCAAAAACATAGCACCATAGGTGCTACTATGGAGAAAATTAATTTGATCCCAGCCAGCCAAAACCACACATGTAAGGAAAATCCTAATCCATTTCATGAAATGTTTACATGATTGTCTCTTACTCTTTATAGAAGTTAGTGTTCTTGTGTTCTTTGTATCTTTCCAATAACTTAGAATATTTTATTAATATACTTCCTGCTTATTGTGTAGTACTCCTTACTTAAGCAGGATGAGAGTCAGCTAAACTCAGCCTTAGACAGAACAATTTTTGTAGCTGGCAACTGTTAAGCCTAATAGCAGGTCTGTAGGTCAAAAATTTCTTACATTATGGCTTCAGTTAGTTTAAATGAAAGCAGCAGGCTTGTGTACAGTAGGAATGGTTGTCATAACAGCTGACTGGAGTAGGATAGCTTGTCAACAAAAGGGTCTTTTACTATTCTACATGAATCACTTTCCACGTTACCTCCAGATGTTGTAATGTGCTGGTGTGATATTGTACTACAGGCAGATCACAATTTGCTGTCTTGCTTTCAGAAGTCCATCTTTCCCCCATCTCTTCTACTGTCTCTTCTCACTCCTTGTTCTTGGCTGACCTGCCTTTAATAGTCATAACCTGTTTCAGTGGATCTTTCATAATAATGTTAAGGACCTTGGAAAAAAGGTCTCTGCATCAGTTACGCAAGCTGATCAAGTGGAGCAAAAAGGGCCTTAAGTTGTCTAAGACTGTTGCTTCTGCAGAAAGTAGAACCTAGAAGCATAAGGAAAATGTACTTAAATTCCAACTTTGAGAGGCTGTTAAAATTCTGCTTTAGTAGAAGTTGGACATCACAAGGCATTGATCTTGATTTCAAGGTGTGCCCATACACCAGTCTCCTCTTTGAGACTTGAGAAATCCCTATGGGTTGTACAGATGTTGAAATGTAATCTTTGCTTACCTTTCTGCGTTGCTTGTATTGCCACTAAAATTAGATGGTAAAACAGTGTAAGCATCAAGACAAACATTATTTAATGTTAGAGTTAGTCCTGCCTAAGTGATGTTTATGCTTCCTGATTTGTTTCAACTTTCAAAATGTAAGCAGATTTGGTTTTTTTCAAATGAGGGTAGCTCACATTTAATAGTCATCTTTAATGAAAGAATTAATTTCATATTAAAGTACAGAATTTTGAAATGGAATAAAAAAGGAAATGGTAGTAACTTATATCAGGAATATTGCTATTTGTTATCTGAGAAATAAAATCGGAAGTGTCATCTTGTCATCTGCTGAATTTTAGGAAGATACTGTCAAATCAGTTGGCTAACCTCTTTTGGCCTTCAAGAGATGGAAAGGAAAGAGGAGAGAGCTGGGAGAAACAAATGTAGTGGAGTCCCTGGGAAGAGAAGAGTTTTGTTTACACTTGGTATACTACTGATAGATATTTTGTCTTGCTCTGCTATATAGTTTGTTGTGGAGACTAGTTTTCTGTAAAGTCTTCGGTTGATTAATATAACTTATGCAAGTGGAAGCTTCTTGTTGTAAGAAATCTGTAGAGAATCAGAAAGTGAAGTTTCTCCTTAATTTCTCTTCTGTTGAAGATTTTGTATTCTGACTGCAAGTACGGTGTTTGCCAAATGCTTTTTTATCTAAGGTAACAGCTTTGAAAAACCTTGTTTTCTTTTTCAAGGTATGGAATATATGAACGATGTAGGGAGTTGGTGGAAGCAGGTTATGATGTACGGCAACCAGACAAAGAAAACGTAACGCTTCTCCACTGGGCTGCAATCAACAACAGGATAGATCTGGTGAAGTATGTATTACACTTTAAATTAAACATAAACTAATTGTGTCTTTAAAAATGTTGATTGCTTTTTTTAAGGTGTTAAATATTCTTAAGTCTCTTAAAATCTCAATTTGAAATCTCAGTCTTGAAATTTGGGAAGGGGAGAAGTTAGAAGACCTAATTTGCATTTTTGGCAGCAATGTTTTTCTGACACAATTAACAGAAGTAAAACCTGGTGTATGTCCTGAAGTCAAGCTCAGATACTTCTCAGATGAGATAAACCTGTGGAACAGCTATTCAGCTTCTTTATACTTTATTCTTTATACTTTGGTATATACTATGGTATTGTTGTTTTTTTTTCCTGAGGAGGGTAAGTTTGATGCTAGATGGTAGTAAATGGTTTTGAATAAGCAAGATTAATACGATACAAGGGGCAATTCCTACTTCGTTCAGCATTTCAAGAAGTTCTAACTTAAATAACTTATTTGCATTTTAAAAACACAGTTGTTACAAAAGGTAACATTGCAGCACCTCTCCTTGTAACTAATAACAAAATCTTTAATAGTGGGAGCTGTGGAATGTGGGGTATTATTTTGCTTTTCAGTTTGTAAAATCTGGAGCACGATATTTGAGACTGTGTTTTAAAACCTATTATTGTCTTTCAGAACAAATGGAGAGCTTAAATCCTGAAGGGACAATTCTTGCTGTTTTACAAATCATAAGTGTGTATAGAACATGTTTTTTTTTGCTCTATGAGTAAGAGAACAATGAATTAAGTACATGCTTTTAAATCTAAATGCACAAAATATTATTCAATCAGCAGGTTGCTAGAATATTTGCCATAAACTGCACGTGTTCAATCAGTCTGCTTTTCGAAATAGTTCTTTCTAATGAATGTGTGTACTTACACATAAAACCAAATGCAAAACATCTTCATTTAAGGACATTCTTCCCGTCTGTGACCGTCACTAGCACCTTCATCAGACCAGATCTTGAGTTTCTAGGTGGTCTCAAGTTCATGTTTCTCATCTTGTTTTTAAAAGACTTTCTGTGTCCTGATGCAGTTCTCTTAAAAGAAAGTTAAATAGATAAAGATGTAGATGTGATGAGAGGGACCTTGAGGTCCTAGTGGACAGGAAGCTGACTCTGAACCAGCAATGCAACAATAAAGGTCAATGGTATACTGCACCTCATTAACAAAAATATTGCCAGCATGTTAAGGGAGGAGATCCCTTCTTTCTAACCAACTGTTGAAGCTGGACATCTGTGTGAAGTTGTGGCTTCCCCTTTGCAGGAAAGATATGTTCTTACTGCGGTAAGTCCAGTGCGAAGTCGTGAAGATGATTAAGGGACTGCAACATCTGACATGAGAGGCTGCAAGAGCTTGGACTTCATAGGCTAGAGAAGAGAAGGCTTATCTTGTTAATGTATATACAATTCTTAAAGAGGATCTTATCCATGTATATAAGTACCTGAGATACCTGGAATATATATAGTACCTGGAATCCTATCAATATATATGCACCTGATGGGAGGGAGTAAAGAAGAGAGAGCCAGACTTCCCTCAGCAGCATCCAGGGGCAAAACAAGAAGCAGAGTGCCAAGATGAAAAGCCACATGAAATTCCATCTGAATATCAGGGAACTGTGGATGATGGAGCACTGGCACAGGTTGCCCAGAGAGGTTGTGAACTCTCTATCCTTGGAGATATTCAAAACCCAACTGGACAGATGCTTTGGTCAAGATTGGTTAGGCTAGATGATCTCCAAAGGTTCTTTCCAAAGTAAACAACTCTGTGAAATAATTCAGTGTTTCTACACACAGTAGGTAGCACAACAGATTTTTATGTCTTTATTGCGGGTAGAAGCTTATCATGGAAACCATAATTCTGCATTTGGTATCTTCCTTTCATTAGAAGCCGGATAACCAATGTGCTTTCTGGCAAGGTGAAAGAGAGCCTCTTTCGAAAGTGATGCAGGACCCTGGTTTACCTAAATAACTTTTTTTGTGAGGGTGCATTTTAGACCCTATTGCTTTCTTCCTTTTCATTCCATTTTCCTTCTGGGTTGTCCTGGGTCTTTATGGTGAGCATCTTACAACTTTCTGTGAAATAACCGAATTGTATAAAATTTTTCAGATAGCTGCTTTTCTTTAAGAAAAGGATCTAAAAGAAGTTGCTACTTTTTGAGCTCACTCTTATCCATCTTGGACACCTAATGAATTTTGTGCAGTGAATTCATCTTATTTGAGCTGTTGGAAAACATATTTGTATTACAGATGGCTATTTCATTTGATATATCTTTATAAGGTCTGAAAAGTGAATGGCATTGAGACAACTATCATTGTTTAAAAACATGAGTTGGTATTTGGAAAAAATAGCCCTATATCGTGGATAATGTTTCTGTATTAACTTATGTATAGTTTCTGTATTAGCTTCTCAGTGCAGCAAATCTACCTGTGTAATAGATGATTATGACTTAATGCTGTAGTTCACTAGCATTTTATGTATTCTACAGCCTTTTCTTTAAAAAAAAAAAAAAACCCAAACCAAACAAACAAAACTCTTCTGCCCCCAAATACTTGTTTGGGGACCCTCTGTCATTACAGAGTAAAATTGGACCAAATTTTAAATTCCCCATTAGTCCTCTTTTGAAGCCAAATTTGTAAAAGAAATACTTTACCATGTGAGTATTTTGGGGTGTATTTTACCTCCCCCCGCCCCCCAGTGCATTGCTAACAATTTTCTGCTGTAGTAATTATGCTGGGCATTGAGGTGGATCAAAATCAAAATGTCAGATTCAAATAGTTGAAAGTTTGTGCCTAAATCTCTATCTGAATTTTCAGTTAGGTCTTTATTATATGTTAGGGAGGTCTCTCCGCCTACATTTGTGTGCTGGAAACTTGTTCTGAGAATTTAGATTTAACATAACTTTAATTGTACCAGTCATATCTCTTCTTCTTTCAAGTTATTTTGGTACAAGCCTCAACTATGGAATGTTCTTGAATGTAATGTGACTAATTCTTCCTTTTTCCTCAACAATATGTCAAAGCTTTTGACCCTTCTTGATGCATGTCTACCACAGTAACATACTACATTGCATTTTCTTGCTACTGTTTACTAGAGTGCATGTAACTACTACGGTGTTTAACTGTACCTAAAATTCATTCCTCCTAGTGCAGTTCTTATGCTCTAAGTTATTCTGATTTTAGGGGGTCTTGCTTTATTTCATTTTATGTAACCCAACATATTGTTTTCTCTCTCACTCTCTTTTGTGAGACACTGGTTTATTCTGCTTCCTTAGAATGAAATTATTCTGTTTTTCTTGAAAGATCATATCACCTCTTTCCCCAAGTCTCCACTATTTGTGCCCACTGTGTGCAATTGATAAATAAAATAAATATGTTGGCTAGTAGGCTTGGTAACACAGAGAGAAAAATCTATGTGGTTTGCTCTCGTGATACCAGATCTCAGTGCCTTGCCTACTAGGTATCGGCTGTAGAAGGTCTTCCCAGTGAAGTAGCTTACCAGAATATCTGTGGACTGTGCAGGCTTAGAATTAGATTTCTCTTATTTTTAGTATTTCCTCATCCTGTCTATTGTGAGACTTGAGGTTCAGCATAGATAATGCTTCCTTTTATAAGGAAAACAGAACCTTTTCTTACTTCTGTAAGATCAGGGGTGTCAGATGTCCACAATGTAAATTTTTTTTTTTTTTTTAAATCATAACACTGATCTATTGGTCTCTCTTCAACTCAGTTTTGTAATGAAGCAAAAAATGGCCTTATATCTCTACAGTTACCTGCTGTCTGCATTTCCCCATTCCCAGTGTCAAACCTTCTCCAGACAGGATTTCTCTTCTACTTTTCTTGCTTTTAAAACTGGTGATTGCGTTCACTTCGATTCCGCAAGCACTGATTGCAAGCTGGGGCAGTTTTCAAATGCCTGACAAAGATTTAGTGATCCTAATGTGGAGATCAGTAGAAGTATTCTCTTCTTACAGCGAACTCTTATCAGGTCTGCTTGCTTTGAATTTGAGTGCGTTGCTCAAATAGGACTTGCACACCTGGAATCTTCTAGCATGGAAGCTTAGATGGTAGAATCACCCAGTTCCTCTTTTCTCCAGGGACAAACATCCTTCTGCAAGATCTACCTAGATGAGGAGATTAAGTTCTGAGTCTGGTTTTGCAGAAAAATGTCACCATTTATGTGTACTGAAACTGAAATGCAGTGATAAATCTCAGCTTAGTCTAAGAACACCCTTAAGAAAACATAAAATGTTATTTCAATGTGCCATCTGGCAGGAGATAGCTGCCTTGTCTTTTCCCAGTTGTCAAACTGCAAGTTCTTCTTTCTAAATAAAACGTACTAACCAGTAAGCAGTGCTGCTGCTCAGTAGAATTTGAACATATTCTGTATTTCTGTGGGGGCCAGTGTTTGAATGAAGACAATCTGTTTAATGTTCACCTCCCCATGAGTGGCTGTCACATCAGCGAGATGGATCCAAGCTTTGACTGTGAATTTCTCTGTGCTGTCTTTTATCTAGAAAAGATTTCCTTGGGAACTCCTTTCCAAGGGGGACTAAATAGCTTCTTGGTGTCTTTTTCAAAGTTATTCTTTGGTAGCTGATACTGTACTTCACAATAAGAAAATTATGTTGTCCCTTTACCTTATACATGCCTTGTCTTTTCAGCTACGTGGGACCAAGACTTTCACAACATATTTGGTTGCTCTAATTGAGAAATCCAAAAGCTTAACTTCAACAGAGAGATGTGTCAATTTTGTTTCTCTGGTGTTGAAGACCGGTAGAGTGGACTGTCCTGCATCTGTCAGGGCAGATCTTGTTTGTCTTACATACCCGAGTTTGGCAAGTTTGCTGAAGTCCCTCATTGTGTCTGATGGCTCTAAAGCAACTGGATAAAAGGACTTTTCCTTTGGATGTTTTTAAAGTGAACATGTATCACACTTTTCAGTTTCTGTTCCTAAAACTTTTGGGCTGGTTTTGAAGTTTCACTCCCTGAATCAATAAACACTAAAGAAAAAGGTGTTTACTTAGAGCAGTGTTTTCCAAATTGTTCTGTTTGTTGTTCTTTTTGCCATGTCTTGAAACACTTAGAGGAAACTGACATGCCAGAAACTCAGTGTTGAGGATTTGAAGGACAGTTTGTGTGGGCAGGAAAGCAGCATATATACATACCAGACACGTATTTTGAAAGAGAAAACTCTGCAGGCACAGATACCTGATATGCACCAGCACTTAGGAATCTATAGCTAAATAGTGCTTTTCGAAGGTTTTTTTAGTAATAACTTTTTTCCATTGGCTTATGCAGTAGTGAATGAAGAACTAGAAGCCTTTGTGGAGGGCCTGGTTTTTTTAAACATTATTTGTCAGATGTGCATTTTCTTTCACAAAGGAAAAGTAATAATGCCAGTTTAGTGTCCTATGTAAAACAACAAGGAAAACAGTTCACAGAAACAGTACAAGTGACTATGAATATGAATTGCTGCAGTTAAATATGGATAAGTAGGTTTGTTCCTACTGGTAGCTCATCTTTTTGTAAATGTTCTTGAGGGGAAAAAGAGTTTCTATCTCATCATTTAGAGGTATTTTTAAATACTCAGATGGTTTTGTCCTTTGATTAATAACAATTGACAAGTATGTAAAAATCTTTGTACTTGGCTAAAAGCGTAACTTAAGCGTGAACTCTTGGAACAATGACTTCAGCGGGGCCATTCCAGTGATGATACATGCTGCAAGCTGAGTTGTATGTATTTTTGCCATTTAGCCAAAATTCTCTAAATATGCTAGTCTTCTAACAGCGTATTCTTTTAGCAGTAATTCAGAATTCCTTTTAATGCGGCAACCTGTAAATATATTAGAAGAATCCATTTTATTAAATGCTTCTGTGGTAGCACAGTTTGTACCACTATATATAGCAATTAGTCTATTTTACCTTAAAACAAAACGAGGAAATAGCAGCATGTTTAAAACATGGTAGGAAGCACCCCTACTCTCTCAACCCACATGAAAAAGGCAAAAAATTGAATGTCTATGGATGACCTCTAAAAAGGAAGGTTATATGAATACAAGGAAAGGTTCTGGTCTTCTGGTCTGTAACTGCCTGTTTTGCATGATATTAAACATGCTTACTGTGTGTCCTTTATATTTAACCAAGACAAGCAATAATGTTTTCTATTTCTGTTATTCCAGATACTATATATCAAAAGGTGCTATCGTTGATCAGCTTGGAGGAGATTTAAATTCTACCCCACTTCACTGGGCAACAAGGTGCGGAAAAGTTCTCTGGAATTTTCTTTTCCTGTGTTTTTGCTTAACCTGGCATCTGCTACCGATTGATTTATGAAATTGCTGCATTTTATGGTAATACTTTGTACACTAATTCAGTCATTGATAACATGGGCACACTGTGAATGTGGTATGTTTGAGCTACAGGAGCTTTCAGAATATAGTTCAGGTTTTTTGTCTTATCTCTTTCTAATATAGAGGAAGGTGATTGCTATAACAGGAAAAGGAGTAAAGTAAAATTAGAGTCTGTAGTCACATTGGTTTACACTTCAGAGATCTTATTTTTCTGTCATCTTAAGATCAGCAACACTTGTGCAGGTGGGGCTTGGAATGATTTTGTGTGACACTGTCCTTGCAGTGTTATATTACATGTGTTGGTTTTTTTTTACGATGCACTTAAAATCAGATTTATCATGTAGAGGATGGTCTGAGAATGATGAATGGCTGGGAAAATTGAAGACAGCCTTTGAGTAGTAGCTGCTCCTTCAGACAGCTGCCTAGAAATAGGCAGGAAAGGAACACTGTCTGTATTAATATTTTTAACCGTAGACTGCAAAAGGACACTTAGAAAATTAGCTTTGAGAACATTTTATGTATCAAAATAATTTGTTTACTAATGATGAGGACTTACAAGTTAGCCTCCATTTAAGATTTTAGCTTGTGTATTTTGTCTTGTTGCAGATCACACTCTAAGTTCTGTGTCAATAGCACAAAAGCATGATTAAATTTCCTGGTATCCATAGCTGTAATCTGTTGTTCTGTGAAGATTGTCCAAAGCTGCTTCTGACTGACTGAAAAGGTCTTTTTCCTCATGTCAGAAACTGTGTCCTGACAGTTAGACACTGTGTCTACAAGAAGAATATGCCTATGCTCATTATGCTAAATAGATGCTTAAGCTTTTAATGTAGTGTGGAGGAAGTGTAGGCCTTCAGTTTTCCTTTTTTTTTCTTCCTATTTTTATTTTACTACTGTTTTTAATAGTAGAAGGATAAACAATATGCCCCACAAAAAGGAGAGTATATAGCCAGTTTGGCATCTCTTCAAATAGCAGGTCTCATATGTGGGGTGGAAGAAGTCACAGTAGACTAGATTTCTAAACTAATAACTTGGGGGATTTTGTTAACAGGCTTTTTGCTATTTAATATGCTTAAGTGAATTGCATGTGATGAGTGCAATGGCTTCATAGAATTTGCTCATATGAATGAATTTGCTTACTCAGCTGAAGAATCAGATTGTGACAGTTGTTTTCCAAGTATGAGTCAACGTGTGGAAGCTCCATTAGTGGAATTAACTGCTAAACATATTTGTTTTATTAAAATATTCAAATTTTAATAGTTTTTCTGTACATAGTTATTCAGTTGTCTTTTTGTTTGTTCTGTTACGTTTAGACAGGGTCACTTATCCATGGTTGTACAGCTGATGAAATACGGAGCAGATCCGTCACTAATTGATGGAGAAGGATGTAGCTGTATTCATTTGGCTGCCCAGTTTGGACATACTTCGATTGTTGCTTACCTGATAGCAAAGGGACAGGTAAATTTTAAGTAATACTATATTTAAATAGATTCTGCTCAAAATTAAAGTGTAAACCTATACCTATCATTCAGAAAATGCAAAATATTTGCCTGACTAAACATGAAAGTAATTCAGTCTTTTATTGTAGACTACAGTATTGACATGCCATCCGATAATTTAACTTCCTCTGACAGTGCTCTGAGTACTTTGGCTTTAATTCATACCTGTTTAGTGTAGTATATAGAGATTCTACCAGTTATTCTTTTACCATTCTTTATCTCTAATTAATTTAATCTTACATGTTAACAGTGACAATGATAGCAAATATTTTAAGATTCTTCACAGAATCATCAGGATATACACGGGTAAAGAATCTAATGACAAAGAATTGCCATAGGTGATCTCTTTTTTTACACCTCAGACCACAACTTTTATTTATTGCTATTACTAATTGCATGCATGTGTAAATAAAAAACCAAACCCAAACCAACCCAAAACCTTCTTGCTACCCTCTTACATTACTGCTACATCTGTAAAGTGTGTATATAGCACGTGTATTTGTTACTGTTCTCATTGTCTCACATCCATCATTCTGTATGCTCAAAAACATGTTCATCTTTTCATTACCCTGCATTATAATTTGTAGGTTTTTTATCAGCCACAGATATGTGCTTGAAGCACCAATCTGATTTATTTTATAAACCCTATAAAAAAGTCAAAGTCCTCCTCTTGTTTTACAGTCTTGCTAATGCTGTTCACGCTTCGTAATCTGCTTATTCTTTCAGATAGTAAGGGAGATATGGTCCAGTGGGTCAGGTAGAATATGACTCTGAAATCAGTGGGTTTGATCTGAGTAAAACAAATATTAGATACGCTGCAAAAGATGATTTGTGCCCGTACATATGAAAAAAATATACTATTGCTCCATGCAGTATTCTGTTTGTATCTGAGAACTGTTTGGTAAAACAGTATTGTATGATAGAGAGTAAGCTAGGACAAGAAGCATACATAATCACTATTTTGTAAGAGATAATGATTGGAGAGGAATGCTTTTTCATCAGGAAGAAGTTTTGTATTTTGTTCACAAATTATGTATAATTGTATGTGGGTTTTATGTTATCAGAAAAATCTTGCAGATGTTATACAAGTGTGAACTTGTTTAAAGCATAGCATTAATGAAGTATAAACAGCCTCTCAAATGTTCTGTTGTGATTATGAAGTCTCTCTGCAAATGTTTGTTTGTCCTCGTGTTTATATACAGACTTGTCCTATTTATCTGAGCATATAATACTTCAGCCCAAAAGGAGCGGTGTGTCTTCACGTGTGTATGTACATAAACGCACAGAAGTTGCTTTAAAATTTATAACCTAGTGTCTTGAAAACAGCTCTCCTTATCAACAGCTTTTAAAAGTATGATTCTTATTAAAGCCCCTAAATGTTATCAAGTATGATTTTGGTATCCTTTCCATGCCATAAGGTTGAATTAATTTTAACAGTAATTTTTGAAAGCACTTCAAAAAGTTCAACTTTAAAATTAGTTATTGTTTTCTATGTTTAAAATATAGTCATATCAATCGCATTGTAATAACAATCCCTAAACTCATAGTTCTCTAGCTATACTACATAAAACTGCAAAAACTACATGGTTTCTATAGAAGCTATGCAAAATACATGATTCTACTTTTTATTCTCCTTTAAGTTCATATGAGGTAATTTTTTTTCACCTCCTTTGTGATGCCTTGATTTGGGTTTGGAAACTTGAGCTGCTTTCGCTTATGTCCTATATATACACTATATATATATCCTATATACTACTTGCAGGGGTGTGGTTTTGTTTTGTTTTTTTTGCCTTTTGTCATTACAGAGACCAGGTTTTCTTATATCCAAAGAGTAGGCTTGCCCTTATTCTGAACCTGATTGTAACGTCTCTGTGGTAAATGACAATGAAATAAATGTCAAAATCAAGGTCTGAATTTTGTTAGTTCTGATCCTGATACCTTTGTGGACCTGAAGCCAGCTTTCATAAATGTCTAGAAAACTGACAGGTGGATTAAGAAGTTGTTCCTAATTGCTTCTTGTCCATTTTGGAGGCAGAGCTGGAATCAAATTCAGTGTTGCTGCTTCACTCTCTCTCTGGGCTGCCAACAGTAAAATTTCCAATCTGAGGCTCAAGTCCATTCCTTTGCTTCTGGAGTGGAGTGTCAGGGGAGAACTCTTGGTCAGATGTCCTCTGGCCTTGGTTTGGAAGTGAACCTGTTTTCATGCCAGCAGGTACTACTCAGCCAAGAGGCAGCAGTGGCTGATAGCTATTGCTTTTTATTTAGTCATGTCTCTTACTGAATTTTGAGAGACTAATACCTGGCTGTATCATAATTTGCTCATGGGTTTTGTGTTGTTATGTTGCCTGGGTCAAAATAAAGCCTAGGGAATGTACCTGATAATGAGATAGCAAGTAACAGAAGCTGTAGCACAGTTCAGGTTTAGGTAAGATCATTATTTTAAAAAGTTGCAAGAAAGAAAAACTGGAAAGAGCTTGGGGGCACTTAAAAATGTTCAGAATTGATGCTCAAATACTACTTGACTGCATGGCACTGCTTACGCTACTTAAAATGCCAAAGGCATATAAGGACCTAGCATACGCAAACGTATCACCCCACAATAAGTTAAGATATGGATATGGTATATGGAATGGTTGAATAATGTGTTCTCATCCCGTTGCATGTGAGAGATAATGTACCTCAGTCACAGATAATGAGTGACTATAAAGTTGCTAGGAGGGTAAAATCATGTTGTAAGAAATATTCTGGATCTAAAATTACAGATTAACTATCACTTAATCAAGTATGTATTTTTTTTATTCTCAGAGTTGCAGTTTTAATGTGTTAATTACTGTGCCAAGTTACATAGGGTTAGATGAGCTTCTGAGCTATACATAGAGGAGATGAGCTTCTGAGCTATGGTCTAGCAGCAGTCGGCATCTAGGTTGGGAGATGCCGGTATGATACCAGCAGCCTTGGTTACTTTGGTGCTGCAATCCGTGAGCAGTGCTCCTAAGCACTGTTAACTCTGGCACTAAGGATCATTGTTCTCTTCACCGGACTCAGGCCAGTGTAAGACACTGAACCAAGTGTTTATTTCCTAGACCCAACCTACAGCATATTACTTACAGAATTATAAGAGCAGATGTGTTTCTTCCTCATGATTGTCAAAACTGACTCTGCGTTTGGACTATAGTGTTCAGAGTAGAGCTTTTGTTGTTTGAAAGAACAAGGTAGGTTCAGTTCTGTGTTACCTTGCTTGATGAGCTGCTTGTTGGTCTGCACTCAGTTAATTTCACAAGAATTCTACAAAATCTCTGCTTTTAGTGAATAACTAGCGCATCTTTGCTGTATTAGGAAATGTTTTCAGTCTTACATCTCCCTGATAAATCTGCTTTTCTGTATCCTTTTAAATATGTCATCTCTTTAGAAGCTGGTTTCCCTTTCCGTGGGCAATAGTCCATGGTGAAAGAAATCTTTTCCTTATGAAGAATAGAATTCTGAACCAGGACAAGATGGGTCTTTCTATGAATGCCTATGTTTTGTGAAATAACCAGAAATGGTTCTAAAGAGGATCAAATTCCTGGTCCCTTTCTGTGCAATTTAATGCACTTCTAAGTGGAATCTCTTGATACTTTTTGTGCTTTTGAAACGGCCACATTGTATCACAGTACTGGTTTGACCATTGCTTGTTAAATGTCCTAGTAAGCCTAAATGCTGCTCTGAACTCTAGCTGCTATTCAGAACCCTACTTCGTCAGCTATATTGCTTTAAGAAAGTAGTGTTAAGCAACACAGCAGTTGCTACAGCTCTTTTCCACACAGGAAGCCCTTTCTTCCCTCTGTTTTTGCCTCTCTGAAAGCTTTTTGTGGAATCTTGTATTAGTTTCCTAGGATTAAGTCTGGTTATCTTTGCATATGCAAAGCTGTTCTCTTTCAGAAACAGAGTTGTTCTATTTCAGAAACAAGTGAAAAAATTGCTGGTTGTGATCCACAGAGTTCACGCTTGAATCACGTACAGAGGGCAGCAGTGTGTGCAATTTTTGATCGTTGCATCACTTATTATTGAAATCTTTGTTTCTTGCAGTGCTTATACTCTGCCCTAACAGCATAGGTACACCCATCCATAAGCATTATCAGATTGACCTATCAATGAGAGTTAAACAGGAAATTAGGACTAAAATGCCTGTTGGTACTCCCAGAAGAACAGTCTCCTCACGTGTATCTGCTGCTGAAAATTTACTCTTTTTCCTCAGCCCTTTGGCAAAAAGTGGCAGGTCCTCCTTTCTGAAATGTCCCACTTGTGTGGTTGTGTGGTAACGATCTGGCAAATTTTTGATGAGAGGTTTGTTAGAGCATGTGTCTACTATCCACAACCACATTGTCTTTGTTATGTCTGTACATCAGTATGCAAGTCAGCCTTAGTTGCTTTGCATCCTGTTAATGTTCCTTTGAAAAGGAATATGCCTCAGTCGTGTCATAGCTTAATACGAGTAATAGCTATAGCCTGTGTAGGTGATTTATGTGCAGGGAAATAGTCTGGAGTTCATGGCTTTTTTTCTGTTTTTCTTTTAGCTGAGAGTCACCTAGTCTGCAAAGGGTAGTTTTGATTTGTCAGGTGGGATCACTTAAGGAATCATTTTACTTACATCCAGGCAATCAGGTCCCTGCTGACATGAAGAGTTGTTTTTCTATATGAAATCTAAAGAGGAAAGAGTGATTGTTCACGTTACACTAATTTGTACAATCTTCAAAATATGTTGTTCATGCAGTGTGACCTGTGAATCAAAGTAATGCTTCTCAAGGATGAATGAACTTGAGGTTAGGCTGCAGTTCCAATTTCCTTCATGATCTCAGCAACAGAAGGTTAAAGGAAGTGCCAATGGTTGTGCGGTCCTGGTAGGCTCAAAAGGGTTTAATCTATACAAGTACTGTGGGCAAACAGACCGGGGTCCTGGTCTCAATGCCTGTAATGCTTTTCTGAACAAATAGTACAATAAAGTAATGATTCTCTTTCCTTTCCATCAACTATTTTTTAAATTTCTGATTTTTTTTTTTTTTTTTCAAATTAAGCAGCAGAGTAAAAACCCAGAAATGTGAAGTTATCTGCAGGCTTAGGGACATTTTAAAAGCAATTATTTGGAAGAATGATATTGAATTTTCTGGAGAACAACTGCGTGGGTCAGGCTAGCAGCACCATCAGCAGGGATCCCAGGATGCTGGCAGGAGAAAAGAAGATTGGGGGTGATAGAAAGCAACATCATCCACTTTCTGGATTTCTATCAGTAGTTTCTGTAGCAAAGGACTTTACTGAAATACTTTCATCCTAATTTTACTAGTAAGGAGTAAAGGGAATAGCGTAGGAAGTATAGTTCTATTGCCTCTAAGGAAAAATATTCAGGTCTTGCATTAAGTTAGCTTTGAGTAATTTCGTTAGTGGTGGTCTGTGGAACTTGCCCAAATAAGCTTGAGGGTCTAATCTTCCTCAGTGTATTTAGGGACTATCAGCTTCCATGTTAGTGAGGTAGGGGTCTAGAATAGGAAAAAATGCTGGAGGTATTAGATCCTTTCTGAGGGATCCAAGAGAATTGTCTAGGTGGTGCTGTTTTGTCATTCTGTGGAATGTAATTTTTTTTTTTTAAGACATCAGTTTAGCCACCACTTGATTATAGATCAGTTTTATTTCTGGGTAGGTTGTTTTTATTAATGACTTTTGTTTAAAGTAAAAAGTTTTCTGGCATCCATTTACTTGACATCTAGATACAAAAATACCTTTGGAACTGAGTGCACTAAGGAAAATTGCTTTGAAAGTGAAAAAATAGAATGCAGCTACCTTTCAGTAGGATGTAGGATTCAGGCCATGGTATTTATGTGAATTTATCAAATATTTTATTAAATTTTGATGCATTATTTTAGTTTTTTTCCCACTTTTGAGTGTGATAGTACACCATCTATATATATCTTCTATGTTGAAGATTGATAGTAAGACAAAAATTACTAATTTTATATAGCATGACTGTCCTTAGTTTCCAAAATAGATTGGAGGGGTTACATTTTTGCAATGGTAGTGTTAATGTCTGTTTTCATTTTTTAAATACTATTTTGTTATGTACTAAAAGCTTGCCAGTTTTTCTCCAATTCAGTTGATTAGTCTTAAAATACTGCTTCTCATTGCAGCCTTGTATCTACTGGGTCTTGAGCATGCTTATCTCACCAACTTTTTTTTCCCCTTTTTTAGGATGTAGATATGATGGATCAAAATGGAATGACACCTTTAATGTGGGCAGCTTACAGAACACATAGGTAATAACTTACTGCAGCTTTGACTTTCTAAGTAGCACACAGCAGTGACTGGTTTTGATTTTTTTGAAAGCTTATTTTTTGTTTAACTGGTCGATGTCACTTGCTCACTTGTGCCCTGTAGTATGAGGAGGAGGAGAATTGGAAAGTAAAAGTGAGAAAACTCATGAGTTGAAATAAAGACAGTTTAATAGATAAAGCAAAAGCTGCGTGCCCAAGGAAAGTAAAACAAGGAATTAATTCATTACTTCCCATTGGCAGCAGGTGTTCAGCCATCTTCAGGAAAGCTGGGCTCCATCACCCATTAACAGTTATTTAAGAAGGTGGATGCTGTAACTTTGAACATCCCTCCATCCGTTCTTCTTTTCCCCAGCTTTTATTGCTGAGCATGGTATTATGTGGTCTGGAATTTTGTTTTGGTCAGTTGTCCCACCTGTGTCCCCTCCCAACCTCTTGTGTACCCCCAACCTACTTGCTGATGGGGCAGCACACTGTGTAAGCACTGCTCAGCAGTTGGTAGAATGTGGGAGATGTTGTCAACACCGTTTTGGTCTGAAATCCAAAACACAGCACCATAGGAGCTACCACAAAGATGATTAACTTGATCCTAGCCAAACCCAGTACAACGACCTGTTCAAGAGAGAGGATATTATGCAGAACTACTCACTAATATGAACTTTTAGTTTACAAAGTAAATCTTCCTGTGGAGATGACTGGAAAAAATTGGTGTAAAATAACACTTCTCCAAAAATCAAATTTGTCTGAGTTAAATTCCTGCTCAGAAGGGCCTAACTCCATCGTTTGTTGAGAGGAACATAGGCTAGCTTTTATGAATATCTACTGTTACCAACATTATCATCCTATTTTATTTTCATATTTTGGAATGTGAGGTGGAAATATAACGTTTTGAACTTTGGTTGTTATCTACCAAGTATATAATCATGTGCGTGCTTTTACAAATCTGTTAATACTGCTAGATTTTGGTAAACATGAAAACAGAATTGTATAACAGATGTGTTTCATGACATCCCAGAACAAGCTGTCTTACTGATCTTTTTAAAAAGTCCTTTAAAGAATTGCAGTTGCTCTTTGAAGGGAAGGGAATTTGAGCCATTCATAATGATCAGCAAAAAATGTCACTTTGCTATTACAATGTTCTTTATAGAAATTGAACTCATTAACAATAATTTGGTTTTTATTTGAGTCCATCTTCTGTAGATCTAACAAGAATTTTCTTTCCTAGTGTGGATCCAACCCGATTACTACTTACGTTTAATGTTTCTGTTAATCTTGGAGACAAATATCACAAAAACACAGCGTTGCACTGGGCTGTGCTAGCAGGAAATACTACAGTTATTAGTCTTCTGTTGGAAGCTGGAGCTAATGTTGATGCTCAAAATATAAAGGTAAACACTTGGTCTGTTTTTATTGTAAGTGGTTTGAGGCAAAAATAACAGAGACTGTGATAAACCTCGGGAATAGACTATTATTGTGGGTATGGTGGGATCAGGAAGATGGAGCAAAAGCCATGCCACTATGTTTAATTTGGGAATCAGATTTTCCTAACAGTGATGCATAACCACTAAATCCGTGCCTTCAAATTTGCTCATGTAAATAATTTACCAGTGGTTATGTGCAAATATATGGGAGTGGAGTGTGCAATTAAACTGGATGTGTGAAGACGCATGCATTTGGATGCAAAATTGGAAATCTGACTGTATGTCTTCTACTGAAGTTCTGGGGTGACTGTGTGTCTGTTGGAGTGAGATGTGAGACATCTCTGTCCGCTTCCAGAGAGATGACAAATGCTCTAGTGTATCTCCCAGTGGCAGTAAGGGAGTTGGAGTCCTAAAAATACCAGCAGGAGTAAAATAAGAAAATGTGCTCTTTTTTTGTATCAGTACTTCAAGTTGCCTGGTTACTCCTCCAGAACCCCTTAATGATAAAGCTAGATTTTGCACCAATAGAGCCTATCCCTAGCATATGTTAGACCAACCAAGCAGCTGTTAGAACTTATGCCATGGACTTGGAATCTATAAGAGCTTCTCCAGCAGTGGAAGGTGCACCTATGGAATGTGATTTTGTCCATTGCCTCCAGAGTATTCCATGTATCAAATTAGATGCACTTCGCCACCCAAGGTGTTTCTTCTGCTGTGTCAGAGAAGAATTCACTTTTAGAAAAATAATTCTCAGTGCAATTTCCTTTCAAATATTTGTATTTTCTATTTAATGAGTTGTTACAGAGGGAATGGTTACACTGGAAAATACAGCTGTAAATCTGCATTTATAAAATATTAAATACTTACCTAAATTTATTTGACATTTCACCATCGTCCCTACTGATTAAGATGACCAGGGCCTATTTCGCTTGGCCACAAGTGATAGAAATATGCTAAAAAAACATATATATGCACATCCATTTTCTTGATCAGCATGGAACAGTCTTTTTAAGGATGCAGTCAAATTTTGCTAGCTTTCTAGGTCCTACATCCACTAAAGAATATCAGAAATACTGATGATCATGAATGAAAACTCATTAGAAAAATATGCCTCTTGTATGTACTGATGTGAATATATAAGTATTCCTGGTCTGTAAGGTCAGTTGTGTGGATGCTTCTAGTCTCCTTGAAGACTGTTGAAAAGCTTTTTTTTCTATGCCATCTAATGGTAAAAACTAAGGTATTCTTATATGTCATACCTTGTTTTCCGTTGTCAGACGGATTAGTATGATTAGAGTTTTTAAGTAATAACCTACCTACATTTCTGGACTCTTATGAAACCTATAATAAAAATTCATATGTTTGGCCAAATGAAAAAGTATCTGCTAGCCTGAAGCAGTTCATGGTCTCTCCTTCTTTATTGACAGACAGCAGCAGTCAGTAGAAAAATAGATTTTTGAACCTGCTGGATCATGATATCCTTCCAGTCCTGCCAGAAGATATGTGCCTGGTTTCATTAATCACTGCCTGTCTTCTGTGGTGGAGTCTAGGTTTTTCTTGCATGCTTCCTCAAATTTCTAGGATCTTCAGAGGACCAAATCATTCTAGCAGTGGCAGTCTTGCCATCCTGCCAGTGGCTTTATAACAGATGCTGATTTGAGTGATAGTAAACGTATAGCAAACATAAGAATTTGGTTGGTTTTTTTTTTTGTTGACGTTTTTACAGATCTATGAAACTCGGTTTTGTGCTTCTACTTTGTTCAGCAAAAAAATTTTCTTTGAGCCAAAACCTGTTTGTTAAGTGTCTGGCTCATGTTTCCCCAGAAATAAAAGGAATCATGAAAGGCTCCTTTCTGATGCAGTCACTTCCAGATTTCTGTAGCACTGTCTAGTGAAGTCCTTTGCTCAGATAGCCCATGGAATTGACCAAGAATGCTGGTAAGACAGCAATACAATGGCTGAAAGCCGTTCATCTTTTTCAAATTATAAAGTGGCTGAAATATTAGGAGCAAACTTTATCCTTGTTGTTGCCAGCTGCAGGCAGTCTGTGTTAGAAAGATGCGTGCTGCTGGCCGCCTGGGTTTTGAAGAATTTGAACCAGTCATCTCAGTAAGGAATTCTTTTTACTTTGCATGACAATTTGAGAAGTATATGAACAATAGCACTCTTATTCTAGAATAAAACTTCATACAGGCAATGGGTTTGTGTTATTTATCCTCTTTATATATGCTGTACAAGAAAATAATGCTTTTCTTTGGTAGGAAGATACTTTTTCCTTTTTGAGAACTGGGTTACGGTTGGAGTTGGAAGCTGCGTTTTGGGAGTCCAAGTAGAATCTTTTTTTTGTTTGGTTGATTTTTTTGTTAAGGAAATAATCTTTCCACACCAATTAAATGGATTAGACAGATGAGGACAAGATTTCCCAGGGAGTCAGCTTATCATTGGGGATTGGAGGGAAACCTGTAAATTTTACTTAAATATAAGCAGAAGCTCCTTTTGTACCAGAGATTGATAAAGACTTTAAAGAGGCTTTATGGTTTAAGAAAGATTTTATTTTTTTTTTAGATATGTTATTGAATCATTGAATGGACTTCAGATGTAGTTTCTTGATTATGCAGTGCATCTGTAGGCTTGTCTGTGAAAGTCTACATGTAAAGTTCCCTATGGTAAAGAATAATCGGAAGAGTCATTCTATCTAAACACTTTGAATGTGTACTATAGAACCCTTATTACTTGCTGGCAAACTTAAGTGTGGTACTAGATTAAGTTCCCGCAATTTTTTTTTTTTCTGTCTAAGCAAGTCAGCCATCCACCACCCCTGTGAATACAAGGAAAATACTAAAATGGCCAGATGATGAGAAGCATAGTCAAAGACTTCTTTAAAGCTCCCTCAATCTTTTTATCTAGGCAGTTCCTAGGTGTCTCATGGCCCTCTAGTGGAAGGGATGCTCAGCTGGACCCCAAGACAACTTCAGGATGTACTTGGGAGATCAACTCCCAGAGGGGATTGCTTGTCCACAGGTAAATTTACAAGTCTGGATATATAAGCTGATATTAAAACAACAGCATCTATGGAGTTTTCCAGATATTAGCAATTAGAGGTGCTATTAAATTTGTGATGAAGCAGGCACCATAGTTTGATTTCAGGCATTTCTGTTGAGGATGGAGTTAAACTGCTTCTTAAACATCTGGCTAAACAACTTTAAAGCCAATTCAAGTTAAAAGGTTATTCTTTTTTAACTGATTTTTGCTAATTAAATCTCACACCGAAGGAGTGCAAGATCCTGTTGAGCAGCAAAAAACTTGACCTCATAATCTGTAGCCTGTGCTATTTAATCTCCTTTTAGAGATTTGGAGCAAGGTTTCATAGGCAAAAATGACAGTTCTCAATTCCCATTGACTTTCTATGGGACTTAGGTAGCTAACTGTACTTTTTAATCTTTGAGATCTCTTCTGTCTATAGTAATTATTGCCCTTTCTGGGTAATTTCAGTTTCTGGTACCTGTCTCACTTTTTTTTTAGGAGGGGGCCAAGCGATGGAGGATTCAGCCATTTTTCAAGCCTCCATGAATGGTTTGTTTAGGAGGGGAGTTAACTCCAGTAGAAGAGAGGAGGAGTCAAATGCAAAACTGAAGCTGGAGGTACCTGCAATTGGTTGTCTCTTGCCTCCTCTGTAATTTTAGACCCAGTCAATAACTTGCATTTAGCTCACTTCCTAAATGTTTAAAAATCAATACAATCAAATCAGTTTGGTAGGCACCTTTGGCCCCTGTATCTCTCTGTCTCTCTTTTGATTTGTCTGTGAGTCCTCTCTGAAAGCAGGGAAAGAGAAAGCAGGGACTATTGCCAGCTTAGCACCCAAAGTACATGAAGCACAAGTTAAGCGTAAAAGCTCAGAGTTATAAGTTGGACGTGACCAATCAGTTTATTCTTTCCCATTTTCTTCCTAGGACTTCAGTAACTGAGATAAATATAAAAACATTAAGCTTGTGGAAAAAATTCCTTAGAGAAACATTCCATTTATCAGTAACTTCACTCTGCCAAAAAGGCAGAGAATTAACTGAGAAGTCAGGCTTTAGACTGGGAGAGTTCCATGATCCAGTGGGTCACAAGTTCTTACTCTTTGCTTGATTTCTGCTGCCTGTCAATAGCTGAGGGGGAAGCACAGTCTTTTATTTACAGTCTAGTAGACTGTGTGTAGAACAGTGAAACACAGATCTGTTATGCCAAAGGCAACAATTATTGCTATGTCAGGACACACATATCAGCAGGATCACACATTTAATATTCTACTTGTCCACACCTGTATAGTTATGAGAGACTGAAAAAGAATAAAAGGAATGATATTTGGTGTCAAGTAAGTTGCAGAGCAAAAAGTATGCCAGAATGTAGCATAAACTGATATAAAATGTATTATTTTTACCTGCCAGTGTTCTGTTTCTAAAGTGCTCTGAATGCATTTTATTCTCAAATTGGATGTTTCCAACTTTTCTACTCTTGGCAGGGAGAATCACCACTTGATTTAGCAAAACAGAGGAAAAATGTTTGGATGATCAATCATCTGCAGGAGGCAAGGCAGGCAAAGGGATATGACAGTCCATCCTTTCTGAGAAAACTAAAAGCTGATAAGGTAAGAAGTAATACAACACTTATGTAAATCAGTATTACTGCTGCTGTTGGTTTGAGGGTGTGTGTTTGTTTAAGGTAAGCAGTTCAGTCCTGTGTTCTCCCCACATTTCAGTTTTAGGAAACGTCTTTTTCTTGTAACAAAAGTCATTGCAAAAGAAAAAAAAAGCTTTATTCAAGGCAGGAGGAAAGAAAGAAAACCCTAAGCCTCCACAGTTACCTTTAGTTTTTGTGCTAACTGCTAGGAAAGTACCAAGTGGTCTGATGTTATTGGGGATAGCCAAGACTTTTAAAAAGCTGACTCTCAAGTACCTTAAGAAAGAAGCATTTTTAGGTATCCTAAACTCTGATCTCCTCTCTAATTATGTAGTGTTTTGTAGTCAATCTTGGCAGTGTAATGTAATATATGAATCTCTAAAGTGGAGGCCTTTTTCTTCTCAGGTTATTATTTAATACTGCAGATAGGAGGAGGCAAGAAATGAAGGTATAAAGGGTAACTTATTGTTCTAGCATGAAGAACTCTCTACCTGCCTGTAGTTTGATAACTTATATAGACTTAACATTTTCTTACCAGGCAGTGTTGTGCTGGATATTAAGTATTGCTATCAGTGATTTGTTACAACTTCTTGGTTTAAAGATACATTGCATCTTGGTGATTAAAGCACTTTCTACAGCCTGTGCTTTAACCCTGTGGTAATAAAGTAAGTCTTGACTTTAAGTGATTGTGTGAATTGCATTGCGTGTACATGTGCATTGTGACTGTGCTTTGAATATCTGAATGGAGTTCAGTACCTTCATCAAGAATTGTACCTGCTTAGTGGAAAACAAAAAGGGTCCTATCTTTTTTCATAAATGCTTCAGTATTACTTTATTACTTCCATAACTTAAGTCTTTAAAGTTCTTTGAGATTACCATGTGCCATATAGTAGTTTATACACGTTGACAGACTCTTTAAAAATAGCTATTGTTGCTTTTATTCTGGATTAACAGTCAAGTCTCTAAATGACAGTTCTCCTAAAATAAATAAATAATAGTATTGTTCTGCTATAAAATTGTAGGAAGATTTTCTGGCCCATACATTGGAGATGAGTAAAAACAGGAAATGGCAAAAATCTATTAATATTCCTCCCCCTATGTCAAGCTTACTGAAAATTTAAGTATTTGTGACTGTCCTATTAATTGTAAAATATTATTTTACAACCTGTTCCTAAAAATGGAATGACTTACTGATATTTGTTTCTATGTAGGAATTCCGTCAGAAGGTGATGCTGGGAACTCCTTTCCTAGTAATTTGGCTGGTTGGGTTTATAGCAGACCTAGACATTGATTCTTGGCTCATTAAAGGGCTGATGTATGGTGGCGTTTGGGCTATGGTGCAGTTTCTTTCAAAGTAAGTGTTTTAACAGGACACTGTCTTGTTCAGTGTGCACACAAGAAGTGTTTTGTTGGCATCTTTTTATGTGTGGGTTTTTTGACATGCAACACTTATTTTTTTGTTGGAATTCTTTTTTATTACTTTCTTGGGGAAAGATCTTGTGCAACTTCAGCTCTTGTAATGCTCTGTTGTCTTGCAAACAGCCATGGAATTACCTTCGGTGAATAGCGCTGAGGTAATTGAAACTAACAGCAGAATAGAAATTCGGTCTTTCTCCAGAGGAGGGTGCTGAATGTCTGTCTGCAAAGTATTATCAGCATGAATTGTGAAGAAAACAGTCAAGGGAAAAGTTATTAGAAAGGAATAGAAAAAAATGTATGTGCAAGTTTGCTATTAAAACCCAATTTTTTAGAATTTAAATACCCAGAGTCATCTGAAGAGACTTATACAGAGAAATTAAATCGGAGTACAGGTTTTATAGGTTCTGTTGTTGTGGAGAGGAGTGACTAAAGAAAAAGGCTGCTTTCTAATAAAGTTTTTCATCTGTTATCTGATCATAGGAGTTTTAGTTGTGTTTGTGACTATCTTAATTATGTGTAAATGCACATCCATATGCGCACACACTCACGCAGGCATGCTCCAATGGATTTTCAAGATCTATAGGCTACTTCATCTATGATTTGCTTTTCATTGTCATGTGTAATGTAGAAGAACTTATTATGTCTTCATACTTAGGAGCTTTCTTCTGTTCTGGTGTTGAATGTCATGTTCATGAGAACCACTTGCTTCTCCTTTCTTTGTCCTTCCCTTTCCTTTAAAGAGGAAAAGAAAATATATCTGTTCCTTAAACCAAGTTGATAGTCTTAGTGATCTCAGTACACTTGGAAGGGGGGTGAGGGGGCATCAGGCTATTATCTCTCTAGGATTTTGGAGATGATATATTTAGTCTTTTTTGTCATCTCTGAGGCTATTCAGTCTGCTGACCTCCTCCCACAGGTAGTTTACTTAGCAATATGTATCCTCAGCTGTGCCTCCTGCAGGCAAGGGCAAGATTTCTTCAAGTTTCTCAAGACCTATGTTTTGTCAAGTTTTACATTTTTTACATACCTGACGCATATTCAGGATTAACATTTTCTCTTATCCGTTGCTTAATCTTTAGTAAAAAATATTTTTTTAAGTGTTTTTCACATAGCCCAGGTTTGAATGAAACCTTTGGTATTATTCTAGAAGTATTTCTTTTCCCTGTTCAATTTTAGCTAATCTGTTTAGCACTGTTTTCCTCCCTACTCCTTCCACAAAAGAGAATGCGCAGTAATCACTGAAAGAGAGATTACTGCTAAGTAACTACTGTATATCCAAATGTGTATTTGCTTATTACTTACCATCCTTGGCTCATCTTCCTTGTATGATTTTCTCGAAAGACCTGAGAAACCTCCGTTAGAGGAGACAGTTACTGCAAGGGACTGAAGGAGTAAAATGGAAACTATTCAGTGAACACATTTGTCTGTGGCAGCCCTGAAGGCACCACCAGGACAGAAAGCAAAATGCATCAATGTAAGGATGTTTAGGCAGACAATAGAAGAAGTTTTATTTCAAGGACTTTAGCAGTTTAGTGTATGACATTTGATATGTTTGCAATTTTTTCTTAAATATAGAGTTACCTAGTCACTGACCTAGTTTGTCACAACTCAATTCAACTTTACTCAGAATAATTTTTGAAATGCAAGAGTATAAGAAGGTAAAAGTAAATCTAATGGCTTTATTTATTTTTAAAATTAAAGTAGTAGTGTTCTGTCTTAGAACTTGGCAGATCTAAAGATATGGGAAATCAATTAATCTGGGGTTTTTTTCCTAACTTTCTATTGGCAACTATAACAGGAGCAAAAGATTCCAGAATCTGAAATATTTCAAGTATGTAGGCTGATCATCCCAAGATCTCCTAAGCTTTTTTCTCACCAGAGTAATTTTAGCATGTAATTTTCATCATATATTTTCCAAAATATCTTTAGCACTGAAGTCTCATAAGTGAATGTAGTTTGCAACCAGTATCCATACTGTAGGCTAGGAATCTCACAATTTCTAACTGCTTTCACAGTGTAGTTTTAGGATGAGAATTTACTCATTCTACCTTTCTTGTCCAAATCTTAACATTCACTTCAAAAATGAATAAATAAACTTTCATTGAATAACTTTTGGTCATGACCCTTCATCTGGACAGGCTGAAAATGGGATTTGCTTATTAACTTCAAAGATAAAACTGAGAAAAATATTTTTATGATGTATTTTGCAATATCCCATATAGGACATATTTTAACAGGAAGTGTGTTTTGAAAAGTGGTATTTCAGGATTTATGTTTTGTAAGCTGAAACTTACCATGTCACATTGCTCCTGTTTTTCAGGTCATTTTTTGATCACTCCATGCACAGTGCACTGCCTCTTGGAATATACTTGGCAACGAAATTCTGGATGTATGTGACATGGTTCTTCTGGTTTTGGAATGATATCCTTTTTTGTGTACAGTGATAAGTAATTTTTTTCA
The DNA here is from genome assembly GCA_009769605.1 of Bucorvus abyssinicus. Classification (NCBI taxonomy): domain Eukaryota; kingdom Metazoa; phylum Chordata; class Aves; order Bucerotiformes; family Bucorvidae; genus Bucorvus; species Bucorvus abyssinicus. The sequence continues at coordinate 41,439,182 of CM020025.1, forward strand.
TGTTAGTAGTACGAGGTAATATCTAGATATATTCTACATATAAGAGTAAGTAATCTAATTAAAATTTTAAAATGGCTATCTCCATTAAACATTGCTTTCTGTATTGATGGTAAATATTTTATTGCTTTAAAAATGTGTATGTTATTGCTCTGCTTCAGTAAGTGAAAGATTTTTCTCAAAATTGGCTTACAGTAGTCTGCAAAATTTCCTATGCTTTACCCATTTCCTAAGTGGGGAGATGTAAGCAACTCTATAAGTATGCTCTGGCTGTGAGCTGACAAAGTGTAATGGACTGCACTTTTATAGACACTGCTTTTTTGAAAAGCAGTAGGTAATTTCATAGTATATATCAGTTCCAGTGGAATTAGTTTTATAGTTAATTCTTCCTAAAGATTTTGCAAATTCCATTTCATACAAACTTTAGATACGTTTGTTAAGTATGTTTTGATGTATTAACACCCCTAGATTATAAAGACTCAGCATATACCCGTCTTTTTATTTTTTTTAACTGTCTGCCTAGATATGAGCTTTTCCTACTCACAGTGGTAGAAATTGATTCAGAGTTCACTGAAGAATGTCAGTTATCCACCTTAAATCCTTAATCTTTTAAACAACTTTCTGGGGTATTGCAATAACCAAGAAAACAAAATAGAGATTTAATGTTTTATTAAATGCTTAATAAAGTTCTTACATTCGTAAATAGTTGAAGTGAACTTAATATTTAAGATGGATGTTGGCTTGGCTTTTCTAGACGCTGTTTTTCTCTTCATCCTCAAAGGAATTACCATGAAATTGCATAGCAGCAGTGCAACCCTTTATCATCATGGTGAAACGTTCTCCAACCTTAGCTAAATGAGCTCATGTTTTTTGGGTTGAGAACAGAGGGGACACCTTGCTTCCGTGCTGCCTTTGGCTTCCATGGTGACAGTGTTTGCAAAAGTGCTGCTGTGAATAATAGCAGTCCCATGTGACTTGAGGTGACTGGTATTTCATATCTTAAAAAAAAAGTGAAAATCTACTAGCTGTTAAGTAAAAAAAAAAAACCAATTATACCAATATTAGCATGAGTATGTCTTGAAATAGTTATTTAGAAATGCTCGTACTACTACCATTCTCTCTACCTGGCCTGATTTTCCATGTTTTTACACAATTAAATTTACTAGTAACTGCAGAATGCAGAAAGTGAGTACAAAATGAATATGAAAAACATTTCAAAAAGCAGTAGTTAAAAATGGAGGTATAATTTTCTAGGTTTTATGGAATGGAGTAAAACTGTCTAAATATGTTGTGCCTCTAGACCGCAGTTGTTTTTCTGTTCTTTTTGTTAAGAAAACCTGACTTGGCAAACAGTAAAATACGCATTTCTGAGGCAGTTATTCTGCACCATCTCACTTCTGAATCTCAACTCTCCGTAATTTGTAGGTTTTCTTTAGAAACTCACATTTGCTAGTGCTGCTACAGGTTTGGGGTTGCTGGTGTTGAGCTACTGTGAAATGCTTTCTTGTGCTCACATAACATCAGCTTGAACCTAATCTAAGAACGTGTGCAACTTTAAATCAAAATGCCCATATTGAAATGGCTGCACAGCCAACACAACTTGACGATGGCCTCTATATTGAAGTAGAAGACTGTCCCTTAAGGCTGGCAAATTGTGAGATTTTTATCCTGAAACTTGTATTTTCTTCTTATTTGTACCAACTTGCTTAGATTTTTGTTTCTGTTAGCCGTTCTGATTAATGTAAGTTGAAGTTTGAGGGTTTTTTTGTTGCAGAATGATGTTCATTGCCCACTAGAACTAGTAATCGTAGACAATTAGTTACCTTAATAAAGTCTGACTTCAGAATGTTAACAAAATAGTGTACTGCTTCTGTAATTTAAGGTAGGTGCCTCAAAACCTTTGCAACAGTCTTTTTGTACACAGAAGTAGTAGTCTAAAAACTTCAGTTACTAATTGCTCTCATTAGAGCTGACACAATTCTCTGACAAGCAGTTTTAGAGACTAAGTGCTTGAAGCCATCTTCCATTGGTGATTTTTAATTGGAAGTCTTTGTAATAAGATTCCAAATTCATTCTTCTTCTTTTGGAAAATTGCCCTGTAGCTTTATTGGAAAAAAGAAATTGCATGCCTGCTCTATTTTTATAGCATGAGGCACAGCATTGTGATTGGAGACAGGATTCTTGTATTTTTACAGCTTTCTATGATTACTTAGAGCTGAGCAAAGTAGTACTTTGTAACGTGCAAGTGATAAAACCTGTCCTGGTAGTTTTCACAAATTTTGACCATCTTTTGCTCTGGAAAAAAGTTTCTAACCTTAAGCAACTATCATGAATTGCCTTACTGGAACTTTATGTTATAAATAATATAAAGATCTCAGTTGCTTCAAGTATTACTTTAATATCAGGTGTTTGGTAAGAATTTTCTTGTAGGTGTGTTGTAGATGACCGGAAGATCATCTGATGTTCTGAGTTTAAGCCTAATGAGACAGCAAAGGGCAGTCGAAACAATGTATCATAAAGAACAAACAAAACCATAGATCAACAGTGTGTTTTCCTGAATTTCAGGGTGGTTGCATGAAAAATAAGTCTATAAATCCTAAGGCTTAATGATGTGTCTTCTAAAAGACCAATCTTGAAAGTAAATTCAAACAGTTTAGATGAATCTACTGTGCTGAATTTTTGTAAATGTTTCTGTTCAGTTGGATTTTTCTCAGCAGCTTCTGAGTCTGGTATATTTGTTAAAATAGAAACCCTATTCTTGCTGGGAATGAGGAAGTTATGATCTGAGTATTTATGGATATATGAGTCTATGGTCCTGTGCTTCCCTGCCACTGTTTTGCTGCTTCCCTTTGACTGTATTTTACCCAAAACAAATGATAGTTATATCTTGCTCTGAAAGTATATTCTAATCTTCTACAGTTTGCAGAGTAGGAGGGGAATCCTACACACTGAGTCACTATATTTTAATTTAGTTTTATTTTTAAAGGAAAAAAAGTATTTAAAAATACGCTTTTAATAATGTGAGACTAGAATTTCAGCATTCATTCTTTTTCATTAGCATTTATAGGTAGAACATTCTCTTGTGTCCCATAAAAGTTCAGGGCACATGTACTGAGTTCATACCTCAGTTGATCATGCAGTCTTTTCAGTTCCAGCTAAACAAATAGTGCCTGTTATGACAGAAGATTCTTACAATGCTCTGTTTTTATAAGATGTCAGGGTTTGCTGTAACCCAAAATATTTACAGTATTGTTTTTTGGTTCTCCTGCTCCCATTTGGTGCAAATGGGAGTGTGCTGTTTTCATTAATTCAGCTTTTTTTGGTATAGCATACTACTTGCAATGCTGAGATGAGATGCTATAAGCCAATTTATAATTTTACAAATAATTTATCATTGACTAATACTGTACTGATTATCTTATTGTAAGTATACTTCCTGTATTGATGGGGTTTAGGTGAAAGAAAACAAACACTGCACACTTTTTCAATTAGGGATCATTTTAAAAACTGAGTGTAAGAGAATTCATGATGATTTTCGTGCTTTCACAAAGCTGTTACAATAGCATACTGTTTTAAAAACTGTAACAAGCCAATTGGTACAGTTAAGCAGTTAAAAACAAAAACCCCATAATATTACCAAAATTAGCTTCAGGAAAACAGCAAAAAGCCTTGCACGCAGAAAGGAGCCAGCACCCGTGTTTCTAAAGGATCCAAAGACCAAAAAAATCCAAATCCTAGGCCCAGCTATCCAGAACTTCTGTTCCCATGTCTAAATACTTTTTCTAAATTTAAAAAAAAAAAAAAAAAAAAAAAATTTCTGGGGAGGTGGAGATGGCAATTAATTTTTGCACGTGAAGGGAACTTTTTTTATGTTAGATAGAAGATGGAGGTAGAGAGCTTTTGCAGAGCTTCAGATTATGAAAAACGGATTTTGTCTAATAAATTCTTAGTCAAATGAAGCTTCCCGTGTAGCTACCTGTTGTCACCTACCTGTACTCTGTGGGGAGTCTTTTGTGCTCTCTCTGTATTTTGAGGAGTAAAATGGCGAAAGGGTATGTTCAGAGAAGTGCTGCATACTGAATTTCTGTTCCTGTGGCTTGGATCCATTGACAGCTTCTTTATCACACAGGTTGTCCAAATTTTAGTGAAAAAACAATTCCAAAACTTTAAGGTTATAAAAAAACATTTTACTGGTTAGAATATAAATTGTCTTTCTTTCCCCCTATCTTCTTTAACAGTTTAGACATGATGTAGAGCAATTATGAATGGGTCATCTAATTTTTTTTTCCATTGTACTTTTATTTGTTACAGATGTCTGATTAAGATATTGTTGATGAAAAAACAGTTTTCACTGTTGTGCAAAAACCCCGGTAATACTTCTAGTATTCTAAAGAAAATGTAATCTCTCTCTAGCTATACAGATAAGTCAAACCAGCTTATTCTTGGCAGCAGGTAATTTTAGAAGAAAAATAGGGAGAAATTAGATCATATAAGTATTAAGTCAGACCTTTTCAGCTGTAATGTATTAAATAAAACTGTGAATATTTAGGTTATAGTATAGCTGGTGGTCTTCCCCCTATTATAAACATGCTGGAAACAGCTTGTTAGAGGAAAGATTAACTAGCCTTTAGTGAGTTAATACTAACATGTTGCTGTATAAGGTACATGATTAGAATTTTAGCTTGCCAATATTTTTTTATTAGAAATTCATCACCAATTCCTCCCCCCCAGCAGAAGGAAAACAAAAGTTATTGGGGATATACTTCACATGAACAGTGAGACTTTGTTAGCGTTTCAGACGTTTTAAAGAAGCCTGTGTATTTCAGGGTTCTTTCACATCACAAGAGCAGTGTAGAAGGATTTGACATACTGCTTTTCTATAGAAACTTTGGTGTTTTCATTTAATGTTTGCTTATGTATGTACCATGTAGATTTGCTATGTAATTTTTTTCATAAGACTGCTTAATGCCTTCAATAAACCTTTTTTCCCGAGAACAAACTCAAGCATAATAGAGTATACTTCTAGATATATAGTAGAATAAATTTGAGCATCTATTCTAGCATCAAAATATGTTTTTTTCAAAGCATGCAAAAAATTTTTTTGTTGTTGTCTTTAAAGTGTTAAACACCAATTCAGTACAGATTGCCACATAATGCTTGTTTTTAAGTCTTATATGCAGGGGTTTTTAATGCAAACACACAATATATTAAACTTTAATTACAGTAGAAGTTCTAATGACTAAAAAAAATTCTAAAGTTACTCTAATGACTAATTAGTAATTCTAAAGTAATTATAGACTAATTACTAATTCTAAAGTTATTCTAATGACTAAAGTTATTCTCTCTAAAGTAGAAAGAAATAATCATCTATGTTACTCAGAATATAGTGTAGCTTGGGTGTCCAGTGATTTATGCTGAGTCATAAGTGTCCTTTTTGCCTGGATAATGCTGTTAGAGGCTTCTACCACCGCAGCTTGGTCAAATGTGCTATCTCCTTGAAGTTATGACTGACAGCTGACAGGTATCTTTAGTCAGGTTGGTCAGGTCTTTTGTAGGTTTATCAGAGTAACCAATTTTCCACCTTTTGTGGAAGAAACGTGTCTGAAGTATTTGTTTTTCATCATCATTACTAAGAAATGTTTTGATTCTGTGAAGACATGTCAAATGTTGTAAAACTAGGCAAGTTATATGGCAAGTCATTCAACACAGGAAATATATTTTAAAACTAATGGTTATTTTCTGTCTTTATATGGTAAGTGATTTTATAAATACTTCCAGAGAATACAAAATCCTGTGGTTTTGTTTTAGATGTATGTTAAAAATAACTATCATTGATGTAAAGTATAGGTATCGCCTTATAATAGGACCACGTTTCAGACAGTACCTTTCTTGGAGATAAGTGGTGTTGAGACGTGATTGCCATGCGATGGTGCACATTGCAGCACAATTCCTTCTATGGCTAGAAACAGTCTTTTCTGTGATCTAATGGGAATTTCAAGCCACTGAATACATAGGCAGTCAAATGACTATCTTATAAATAGAGCTCTGAAGTGTTTATTCTGAAAACAGGAAATACTTGTAAGAAGATAAATTTAATGGAATTTAATTTATTTAAAAGGGAAAATAATTACAAAAACTGAACTATCATTATTCATTCTTTAGAAGGGTAAGTGCTTTAGAAATACCTCATGGAGAACAGCATTGTAAAAAGGAAGTTTTCAAGTTTGAGTCATACAAAATACTGATTACTAAGCTAGTTCTTACAGCAGTGCTGAATTTTGTTTATTCAGAAGACAGTGACTCAAGGCATTTGTAAAAACTAAATTTATTTAAATTTTATTTCAGAATTATCGGTGGATATTTTCAAGAGGAGATTTGGGTTTAGGCTTTAGATTCCTTGACTTTAAACACATCTCAATTTTTTCTTTATACATCTTCCATTCCTTGCTAATAGTCTTGCACTTTTCTACAATTTTGGAAAATCCTGGAAATCTGATCCAGGAATCATCAAAGCAACGGAAGAACAAAAGAAAAAGGTAAAGCCATGAGATATGTGAAACTTGTTCTTCAGCAGCCTTCCACGAGTTGGTCAGGGAAGTTTGCTGCTCAGTGCATGAAATATCAATAAATTGTCATATAACAAAAGGTCTAAAATGTTGAAAAGTCTTGTCTTCCAGGTTTCTTTTTTCACATTTGGAATATATGTTCAAGTCTTACCAGTCCAAAGTTACATTTTGGTCATCTTGAGTAACAAAATAAAATTACGTCTTAAGTTTTCAAGATAAAAAAACGTAAAAAGCAGTTGGGTGAAATGAAAATGTGAAATTTCAGAGTTTTCAAATAACCCATTATGGGAAAAGTGTTGGTTAATTTGATTTTATAAAAGCCTTTCAGACTTCTAAGCACCTCTAATTTGCCTTTCTTTTGTATCTAAAAGTATTAGACTGACAAACATTTTGAGGCTAAAACAACCAAAATCCCTGGAAATCTGGGGTGAGTTTTTGTTTTGGTATAAATATTAGAGAAAATATGGATGATCTGATGATAACTTTCAGAGACATTATAAACCTGTTACTAGCATTTCTGATTTCTTTTAAGTGTGTTGTACCCAGCAGCCAAACCGAGCATTGAATATGCCAAAAATTACACTAGCAGTAGAATAATTTGTTTGTTTCATGTTGGTTAAGTTTCCTGGAAGCTCACATCCCACCAAAAGTGACTTTTGAGCTTCTACTTTACGCTCGTTTGTGCAAATACTTGTGTGGATTGACACCAGACCGCATGTAGGAATGACAATATGATAGCCTTTAAAAGGATGGTTGCAATAGCTTAAATAGGTTTTATATTTTCCAATAGGTTATAACTGACTTGTTAGTCAGTGTGCAGATTTACTCTGCAAATTCCCTTTCTGTTATTGCAAATTTGCCAGCGTAAATTCCAGACTAAATTCTCTTCCTTCTACTGGACTAAATGAAATAGAATAGTCAGCAACCGCACTTTGGTTTGGATTCAGCAAATTGCGCAAATGTGCAGTTCATTTGATCTACTCGCTTAAGGAGTTACATATGGTTACAAAAGCCGTGCTGAACTGGTTATGAATTGTAAAATGCAACTTCTTCAGTCAGGTGCATATGGTTATGAATGTTTTGGATTTTTTTTCTTGCATTTCAGCTAACCAAGCTGTAAAATGATCCATTATCAGGGCCATAAACCCTGTAGGGTGTGTGTCTTACCTCTGTGCAGTATGCGGCTTTCTCATGTTTTTGTGATTTGTCTCCAAATGTTTTATGTTGAGTTAGCCTTTAGCTTTGCAATAAACAACCAAAAAATTCTTTTCATTCCAGATGACCAAGATAAGAATGTTTGGAAATGTGTAGTAAGCAACAATTTCAGATGTTTATCCTACTGATATGTCAATGTCTTTTCTTCTGTGTTACAAACAACCCTAGTGACTCTTAAAATAAGTAAATAAATAATAAATAAACAATTTCAAGTTCAAAAGCACAGAAAATAGACCCAGTGTTTACAAACCACAAAAGTGTGGCTCTAACGTGAGTATTTAAGTGGTTTATCTGCTCTTGTTGAGTTCTATTCTCCTGAGCTTTTGAGTCTTGCTTGTGGACAATACTGAACTCCAGTGCTGAGCATCACACCTTTGAGCATCCTTTCAGTAGTCTGTAGTGTAGTGTATACTCCTGCAGAAATCAGAGGAACTATTTACAAAATTGTCCAAAATGTATTGTACGAAATTGTTCAAGGTATCAAAACCCGCACCAGCAGCATTGAAATCACAGTAGATAACGTCTTGTTGGCTTTTTTGCTTTCTGCTCATCTGGTTTATTAACAAAAGGTACTCTTGTGTGAGGGGCTCTTTAATTTCAAGACCTGTAGTGGGAAATGTTAGAGCAGTGAGGGATGGAAGAGGAGGATGAGAAAGGGGTGTACAGTACTGAGGTTGACAAGCTGCAAGAGGGACAAGGCTTGTGAATGGTAGTGCTTGGTTGGATCTAGGGGTTGAAGTGGTGGAGGCAAGAATACTGGACTAAAAGCAAATGGAAATATAACAAGCAAGGAGAAAAAATAGTCCAACTTTCAGAGCTTCAAAGCATTCGAAAACTAAAGATTGTTCCTCATTTACCTGAGCTGAGCAGGGGAAGCATTAAGACACTGATTTGCCCCCAGACTGTTGACTGGGGGTAGCTTTTACTGGTTACATTGAGGAAAAGTATCCATAAAGTTTTCCTAACCAGTTATATTAATATAGTGTAGTGTTTTGGAGGGAAACTGCAGCTTCAGTCAAGATACCCACATTAGTGATCATCAGCTAATTAAGGAAGCTATGTTCATATTTCTATGATGAGAAAATAGCTGTAAGGACTATTTTATTGTTTCTGCAGTTAGAAACCACCCTAATGTTTATGATATATGTGGTTTGAAATGAAGCAGTAATTAATCTATTCACCATCAGGCTATTTATGCTGAGCAATTTCCTTCTGGGTCAAGGAAGGCTGTTCTGGAAAAGATGTTTTCAGGGTACTTTCCATACATTGAAGATGTCATTTAAGTCTCCCATGGCATGATTTCAGCTGCTGAATTTTAAAAATTGTTGTAAACCATTTGATAAAATAATAGGTTCCTTCTGTTCCAACAATGAAGTAGGTACTGAAGGACTGTACCAAAAAAAAGCTATCATGAAGTGTAAAAGTATAGGCATGCTTTAACTGACACCCACTTCTGAGTATCACCTGACCCATAAGTATAGCATTACCTGTAAGAGGAGGTTTGGTTTGCATTATTTCTTTTCTTGAAGCATCAACCTCTGAGGAAAGAGGTGAATGTAGATTTAAAGGTTTTGATGGGTTACCTCTGGAAAGATAGTCTGGTTTTTAGGCTGACTGATCCTGCTAGCTAGTTTTCTTTACGTTCCTGTTTGGAAATTCAGCTGCGTTAGTTTTAATAGGTTTAACAACAAGTTAGTCAAACAGGTGCTAATCACTATGTGGATGTATCAAAATTAATATAAGCCTGTTTTTTTTCTCTAATGAAACCTAGATAGTCTAGGAATAAATACGGGTTTAATAAAGTAGTTTAAAAAACTATCTTAAATTAGTTTAAAATCAGTTTCAGCTGAATTTAAGTTGTTCCTGTGTGTAGAAAGTACCTGAAATTAATACACTTCACAGCCCTGGGTCTGAGAAGCAGCTATTACAATGGTTGTCACCTTTTGTTTATTTGCTAAATTCTTTTGGTATTTTTTTTTCTCCTGTTTTTTTTTTCTGCAGACAATAGTAGAACTTGCAGAAACAGGAAGTCTGGACCTCAGTATATTCTGCAGTACCTGCTTGGTAGTGTATTATTTAATCAATTGTAGCACTGATTTTTTTTTTCCTTAATGTTAGGCCGAAATTAAATGTTCCAATACTGAACATGGTTTTGTCCTTAATAATGCAATTTCAAGGGCAGGATTTATTTGTAATCTTTAATTTCAGCAGTGTTTTCAATAAATAATATATCCAAACACGAAATAGCCTACAACAATAAGAGGAAAAAAAATTATTACTGTGGAAATAAATTGCCAGTGTCAAAATCAAAGTATCCAATATACCTGCCAAGATGGTTGGCTACACATCTAACACGTTATAAAAGTCACCACCTTTGTAACTCACAGTAAAATTATGTGATGCTTCTAGTAATTTTTTTTTGTTGTTTCAAAATTCAAGTGTCTTTCTCAATTTGGCAGTAATTGGGAACAAAAAAAAAAAAAAATCTTAATTTTTGTAAAGCTTGCCAAATTGCAAGCAAATGCTTTTCTTAGACTAGTTAATACTTAGTTTCACCACTGAAGGTGTAAAAGGAAATAACTGCTTAAGGAAAAAAAAGAATAGCCATAGTAAATGTACTGCATTTCTTTTTTAGAAAGTTAACTAGTACATACAAAATTATCAAGGTTTTACGTGTTACACTATAATGCTCTGACCTATGCAGAACGTGAATGATGTTAATATTCCCAAAATTTAAGCTGGAAAGTTATGTACAGATGTGGCATCTTAGAATTATGTTACTGCATGTATGTATATATCTCAGAACATTTTAATATCTTTTTTTATTGCTAGTTTGTATTTCTTTTAAACCTTTTAAAACCTTTTAAAAAAAGGTTGGTATTAATCTAGTATTTTAGGTTCCACTGCATGCCACTTGTTGAATCATTCCTGTTTTTAGAAAATAAACTGGAAAAGTTCATGTTAGAGCTCAGTTATGAGTGATTCTGACAGAATTGTAGAACTCAAACTCATTCTGTATTTTCATTATTAAAAAGATGAAATGAAACTGGTTGCTATACAAAGCTCAATAGCTAGAAGTGATAGGAGAACTTCATATGGAGAAAAAATCCTTTATATAACAAAAATAGTGAGAAAATAATTTGAGTGGTTGCTTAGATGTTTCTGTTAAATAGTGCATAGATTAAACTTAATAGCTAAGAATGCTTTAAAAGTTAACATCAAATTTGAAGTTCTCTAATGAGTTAACAACAGCAAAATGAATTTACATTTAAATTGAAGTGGGTTTTCTATCTATTTAAAATATGTCAGAGTTTTTTGCTTTTCTGAACAAATGTTAATAAATGTTACAGATACGGAAGCCAGTGAGGTCCAAACACTGTGGTGTATGCAATCGATGTATAGCGAAGTTTGATCACCACTGCCCGTGGGTGGGTAACTGTGTAGGTGAGTAATTTGCTAAAACATGATGTTGTCTTAACTGATAAAGAAGGGAAAAGCTTCTGCAATAGACCCTGGGTGTTGTGCAGGGTTTTGTCTGTTCTCCATTCACAGTGAAAGTGACTTGCCTTCTGCCCAAGTCTGAGAAAAACTGTTGAGGACTTCTGGTGTAAAGGGAAAACATTTTCAGTGTTGAGCTTTTTTTTTTCTACATGCAATTCTCTGCATTATTCTCATTTGTATTGTCTATTATATATCCATCTCAAAATTGTTCTGTGTGTATATTTTTATTAACATAAATTCTACTAATTAAAAGATGCAAAGCTTAACTCCTCCATAATGTCTGCAGAAAAGGCATGTACAGATTCCACAACTCTTAGCCATTATGTAAGATTAAAATGTTCATCTTTACCAATAATTTTTGGTAATTTAATGGGAAAGTATAGGTATTCAAAAATGTTGTGATTATAGCAGTTAGGTAGAATGACTTCCTGTTGAGGTATTTTCCTTTTTTTGGACCCCCCAGGTAGTCATTTATTCTCCCCAGTGATGATGAAAGGAACAGGTATAGAGCAGGAATCAAGTCTCTAAATGCTACTATTCCCTGTCATACCTTTTGAGAACCTTATTTGAAAGCCATTATTATGCAAGGAGCACATAGCTAGGAAATGAGTGCAGCTTGATTCACTGCTTTATTTTTTTAGGATACAAGGAGAGGTAACTTTGATCTTGTGAAGGATTTAGGACCTGGATTCATTGGCAGCTAACAGCCAATAAGTGCTTCATGGTAGACCTTCCACATATATATATACACCTCCATTATTTTATATATACAAAATAATGGATAGTCACAGTAGTTTGGTCTTATGATCAAGAGTAAAATAGTCAATGCTGGCATTTGAATTGTAATAGAACATCACTAAAGTGTTAACTGAGATGGACTTAAATCTCTCCCTTCTATTTTATATTTCCTAATCATGTTACTACCTGAACTACTTTTGATTTATATTTTAGATGTTTCTCATCTAAATATGAACTAAACCATTTTTAATTAAAACAGACAGAGAGGGCATGGACTCAAGTTTTGGACAGTGTGTAGTGAGTGTTTTGCAGGAGTGCTTAGGAGTGCTTGTCAATGAGACAGAAAGTTCCAGTATTTTAATCAGTAACTGGAGAAGACAAAAACAGATGGGAAAGGAAAGACTTTGAGTGTAATAAAGAGAGTATGTGAGTAACGGGATTAAGTTAGGTGAAGGAAATGGTTTTTAAGAAAACATGGCGATGGAAAAGCACAATCCTCCTAGTGGTCTTGTACCGATTAGGAGGGAAAAGTAAACATTAGGATGCCTGAAAGAATGCTGGGAAAAAAGTATTAGAAATCACACTATGGGAAGAGCCCTGAATGGGAATGGTGCTCTAAATGACCTTATATGGCTTCTCCGTCTCTCTCGGATTGGCACATGGTGACCCTGTGCATAACCCTGTGCATAGGATTACAAAACCAAATCCATTCTTGAAACAGCATTCGTGGTCTGTTTGCCAAAAAGGGAAACATGAATCACGCCTTTCTGGAAATGTGGAGTTTAGAAACGTTTTATGTAGTCTTTTTTTTGAATGTGTTAGAATGATAAGAATTTTACTAAATATAGGACAGAGAAATATTGCAAGAGTGTGTACAACACTCTAAAATAAATCCTTTGGGGGTAAAACTTGGCACGTAAAGAGATTGAGAGAGAATTTTTTTACCATTCTGAAGAGGTTGACAAAAAATGCAGACTATTTGAAAAATAAATAAATCAGCAATAGGGGCAGTTTATTTTCATCATACCCACAAAATTTTAGTTAAAATTACAGTAAGCAAGTCTCTACAGGTGATTATACTTATCTTTCTAATGGAGTATCAAAATAGCATTGATTGTTTGAAGATGAAAAATAACAGATTTTATTAAACTTATGGTTACATTTCAAATACAAACAGCAGTATTGCAACAAATATAATTTTCAAGTGATAGCATGAAAGGAGTTAGAGTCAAATTTTAAACTGTCATGTCACTTGGGTTATGCTGAAGTTGTACCCAATTATTATTCTGATAGCAATGACTCTGTATACAAGAAATTATTTTATGGTTTAGAATAATGATCACTTTTTCTCCTCAAAGATTCTTCTTCAAGGAGCTAAAAACAGCAAAAATTAAGAAATGAGCAAACCATCTAAATGCAATATAACTCCATCAGTAAAACATCAGTTATCGTTATTATGTGTTATTTCTTTTGTATAATACAAGCACAACCATATAAAGGAAATTAGCAACAATTCTTATAGCATTGTTTTAATTGTGGAGGATAACTGACTGTGTTCCTACAGTCCGGAGTAAAACTGTAGAGAATAGTGCTCTGGTTTGCCCAATCTTATTTAAGATATAGAAGAAGGACAATTTCTCCACTTTCTTTTCTCAAAGTCTTTTTTTTAACTGTGACCAAGATTGTACCTGAAAGCAGCATCTCATCAGATGCCTCTCAGGTGGACCTCTAGGTCTCTGTTTAACTTCCTTTTTTTTAAAAAATGTCTATTATGAAACTTAACAGTTCAACAATTTAGAATGCAAATGAAAACGATACCTTAGGGACATTCCCAACACTGTTTCTCATATGCTCTTAGGTGATTGAAGGCAATCTTACAACATATTTTATGGCTCAAGGAACTTGTTTGATTTTCAAGGAAATGTGTTTAGTCTAGCTTGTGTTGTGTGTTTTTCCTCATTTCTTATTTATACAGTCTTTCAGTTCACTTGCTAAAAGCACTTGATTATTTTCTGCCTCCAGAGGATGCTCTTGTTTTAGCAGGCAAAACATTTGACATAATGAAGTAGTAAATGCTGTGCTGGTAGATGATGACAGCCAAGTCTTTTGTAGCCCATTATCATCTCTGTGGGTTTAGTTTACAGCCTAGAGCTGTTGGAAGGTTACAACAGTGGACATATTTTACAAACAGAAGGATGGCTGAGTTCTTTAGAATTATGATGTACTCACGTAATAGGCATCTTTTTAGCTCTGTTAATGTTAAAAATAGATCAGTCTTTTAGTAACTGGAATTTCTTGCATTTAAATTATGTCTTAAGCAGAGTGGGTTTTATCCCATTCATTATTTTAGCCAGGTTGTTAGGCCTCATCTGTTCAGTTACATGTATTTGTTTTACAAGTCCTATTAGATATTTTTAGCTAGCTTCATCAAGCAGCTTTAAACCTAAGTTGTGAGTTAGCTTGTTATCAAGGGAGGTTGTATCTTTATTCATATTTCTGTTTCTTTTAAGAAAGTGAACTCTGCAGTCTCACAATTTTTTAATGGAATTTTAAAAATATTTATTGATGAGTAATTCTTGGCTGTTCAGGGCTCTGCAACAGCTGTCACTACATTGTTCTAAATATTGTCTATCAACAATTTTATCAGCTCATGAAACAGGTTACAAATTAAATTAATTTCTCTGAATTGCAGCTGTGACAGAAATGTAAATAAACTGAAATATTGCTGTATTGTCTGAGAAGTAAAAAAAAAAAATCATAAGTAAACCAGATAATTTCACATCTTGAAGTTATAGTGACTTAATATGGGAGAGTAATGCTTCTGCAGACAATAATACGCAGTACTTCTAAGCAAGCGTTAAACTTTCTGGTGTAAAGAGTTGTCTTTCTTCTGAAAGTATAGTAATTTGATCCCTCTTGTTGTGCAACTTTAGGAGCAGGGAACCACCGCTATTTTATGGGATACCTGTTCTTCCTGCTTTTTATGATCTGCTGGATGATTTATGGATGTATCTCTTGTGAGTAAATGTGTGGTTTTGGCTTTTTTTTAATTGCTTATAAATACTGGATTTTTACAGATTCCTGCCTTATCAGAGTTTTGGATATTTTTATTCTGGAATTGAACTGCATATTAATAATTTACTATATTGGGTATTTGAAGTTAGAAGATGATGTTTTTCTTATCGTAGATGGGTTTTTTCTTCATCACATCCAAGTATGTGCATATGTCATGTATTCAAGGACTTGGGAGAGGAAGAGAGAGCAAGTAAAACTGTTTTGGCACATTGTCATTTTCTTATTTAATGTAATACATGCTAATATGGACAGTGTGGTTATGTACAGTAAACAGATCTTAAATCTTCTGTATGGTTTTTGACACTTCATTTTTTCTCTAGACTGGGGTTTCCACTGTGAGACAAGTTATGCCAAGGATGGATTTTGGACCTATGTTACGCAGATTGCTACCTGTTCTCCATGGATGTTTTGGATGTTTCTAAACAGTGTTTTTCACTTCATGTGGGTGGCTGTGTTACTCATGTGTCAGATGTATCAGGTATGGAAGAGCATTTCATTTGTAATGCTGAGTCTTGGGAGTGACATAAGAAAATCAAATAGTTCTGTCATTTAAATTTTAGTGTTCAGTATGCAAGACCAAGTGTGTAGTCTCTCAGCCACGCTGGAGGAGGCAGGCATCTGTTGTCTCTGGATATTAGGCATCATTCACTTGTGCTTTTTTTTTTTATTTACAAGGGGTTAAAATACCTCCTTTCTGCTTTCCATTCTCAAAATTACAAAAAAGGCAAAACAGACCAGAGAAAGGCAATAAAGACTAATAGAGGATAAGATCTGTGGGTCGAATTGGAATAATGCAGTATGTCATTAGCAGGAAGAGTGGTAACTTCAGATGGGATGCAATAATTTCTTATGCTGCGTCAGTGTGATTTGAGATCACATTACTGTACTGTAATCTGACCAAACCCAAGTTTTTCTTTATTCTTTTTAAGGTAAGACAGCGCATACTGAAAGCCTTTAAGTATGACTTGAAAGTCTTTCAGTATAATCTGTCATTAACGAACTGTGAGACTTAACAATTTAATCTTTTCAGAGATCCTGGAAATGAAAATAAACCTCTAAGGCTTAGGTAAAACTTTTCAGGAAATTTAAGATTTTATCCTCTTTTCTGTACAATATTCACAATTTGCAATGTGTATTAACTTAAAAATCTTATATGTGTGAGCAAGAGACGTTCAGTCTTTTAGAGGTCTTTCCTGCCAAAGACAAATGCGCAGAGGTAACTACATATATTTCAGGTGTCTTTCAAAGCAGTCTAACCATCGGACTTCTAGCAGAATAAGCATGTAACTTTCTGAAGAACCTTCCATCATTCTTATATCATGATCCATTAAGTTCCTTATTAAGGATTCTTGTTAATATGATCAATGTACAGATGAAATTTTGAATTATGCCGATTAGGAAAATACATCTCATAGTATTTTGTATCATTAGCATAATTAAGTGAAAAGTTTCTCGCATTTGACTTCTTCAATAACCTGGAAAAATGAAAAGTGAACACACAGTCGTATTACTGGGTTTCCTAAGGGTTTTACGCTTAGAAAAGTTAGGGATTGTTCTGGGAAAACCTCGTTGGAGTTTGCTGTAATGATGAAATTGATGAAGATGTTCTCTAAATTGCTGCTTCTGATTTCCAGCTGCACAACCCCTACTCTTGCTGGTTTGTTGTTTTTTTTTTTTTCCCTCTCTGTGATAAAGTTTGGACTTGTCCTTCTTATTGAACTGGCCAGAGCTATTGTCAAAACACTACCTACCATGTTAGAAAAATAATTTAAAACCTTTATTTCCTACTTTAAAAGTTGACAGTTGAAAATCTGTTCATAAAAATAGACATGAAACTTCACTGGATTTCATGGAGGCAAAGATATACTTGAGATATTAAGTACATCCAAATGAGGCCAGTCAGCCCAAACTTAATTTTTTAAATGTTCTGGCTTTTGTAACATGCAACAGAGTTGGCTTTTTGTATTTCTCTAGGAATTATAAGATTTTTATCTTCCTGCTTTATAAGGCTGCCAAGGGAGTTCTCACATTTTTGTTTCCAATTACATCACCTTACCATAAACTCTAATTTTATGTAAAATACCCTTTTAGGCTAACATAGGTGGAAAGCTGTTACAGAAAATCATAGCCTTTGGGTCAAATGATTCTGTAAAAATGAAAAAAAAACGCCAAGCAACAACAAAAAAAACCCACTACTTTTTTCCAGTCATCTTTCTGTCCTGCAGACAGTAAAATTATGTTACTGCCACAAATTTATAAATGGGGAAAAATATATTAGTGGAGCTATAACTAGAATCCCAGGAGGAAAAGAACATCCTTCAAGTGCTGTGTAAAGTAGCTCCTGAATCTATTATTTACAGTGCACTTCAGCTGACAATATAGTAAAGACATCGTTTTCTTATGCACTAAGAAGACACAGTTTATTCGATGTTCATGATTTATTTCTGATCCCTTTGAGTTAAACCTTTTGCACAATCTGGTGCAACTGTTGCATGGTGGTTTATGTTGGTACCTGATAATTTCCCCAGACAAAAATTCCTTCTTCACAAGAAGGAATATGAAATAGTAGCTTCAGTCCTCCTTTTTCAGTCTGGCTCATGCAGGGCTTGTTTGCCTGTTTTTACATGAGCTAAATTGCTTACTCTTTTTCCTGTCTTCAGATATCTTGCTTGGGTATCACAACAAATGAAAGAATGAATGCAAGAAGATACAAGCACTTTAAAGTTACAACCACATCTATTGAAAGCCCATTCAAGTAAGTTTTAAAGTGTAAGCATATATCTTATTTCTGTAGCCTTGCATACATTTATTTTTTTGCAGCTTGTTGAAACAGAACATAGCTAAATATTTTTAGAGTATCTTCACTACTTGGAATGCTGAATCTGTTGGTTGTTTTTACAGTAGCACATTCTATCCAGTTAAAGGAAATCATAAATGTTTTGTAGTGGTTCTAGACTATTAGTCTAGAGTAATAGTGACTCTCTGTAGTCTGGAGAAAACGAGACTCGGGGGTGACCTTATCACTCTCTACAAGTACTTGAAAGGAGGTTGTAGTCGGTCTCTTTTTGCCATGTAATAAGTGATAGGATGAAAGGAAACGGCCTCAGGTTGCACCAGGGGAAATTTAGCCTGGATATTAGGAAAAACTTCTTTACAGAGAGGGTTGTCAAGCGTTGGAACAGGCTGCCCAGGGAGGTGGTGGAGTCCCCATCCCTGGAAGTGTTTAAAAGGTGTGTAGATGTGGCACTAAGGGACATGCTTTAGGGATCCTGGCAGTGCAGGATGAACGGTTGGGCTCAATGATCTTAAAGATCTCTTCCAACCCAAATGGTTCTGAAGACAACAATGCATAAACACAGAAAAGAATGCTTTACAGCAGTGGACGTATTTTGCTGTAGAGTTTACAGGGATATAAATATATCCTCTTCATATAGGTGCCCAAACCAGAGGTGGTTGCTTATTGTGTGGTGTCAATGTTGACCTGGATCTTCACTTACTCTCCAGGCACTTTCTCCCGATTGATATTTAATGTGCTGTTAAATTTGCTCTGTGCAGTAGCTCCCCCTGCTCTCTTTCCTGTGAGAAGAGGCAGCATTTCCTTTCTGCTTAGGAGGAAGAGCACGTGCAAAGCTATTTGTGGGGAAGTGAGCAGGATGTCCCAGGAGCTGAAGTGGGTGTGACATGGGCTTTTGGGTATCAGTATAAAGGGTAGGTTGGGATTCTGGTTTCTGTAGTGATGAGGGCACAAGCTGAAAGCAGGAGACTTGGGGATGAAATAGTGCTGGGATGGGAATACAGGGGCATGGAGCAGCTTGTGGAGCCAAAGCAGGAAATAAAGACGTGTGGCTGGTATATTGTTGGGTTGTGGGCACGTTACAAGATCAGCAGTGAAAGGACAGAAACATGTCTCATCCTGCTCTATGTGCTGTGTTTCCTGTGGGAGCTGCTGTTCTTTCAGGTGACACCCAGGGAACAAGAGATAGGAGTTATTGTTGCAGTTTGATTTTTATGCTAGAAGAGAAATTGGTGTGGGGGGGTGGGTTTTTTGTTTTTTTTTTAAATATCTCTCCATACAAAACTTGCAGTGAGAAGCAGACAGGCATCTCTATATGGTTGCAGTCTTCCTACAGATTAGAGTTGTAACAAAACCAGATAATTATTTTGCCTGAGGAACACAGCATGATGCACATTGACAAACCATTTTCACTGAAATAACTGCTATTATAAAAATGACTCTTGAAAATAACACCAGATGTCTAAAATAACTGATTTGGCATCACCTGTCAGATGAAGCACTGGCTTCGAGTAGTTTTCATCACTGTTTTGCTTAGGCTTGCTCTTGCATGTATCATAACATGAGCTTCTCTTCCAGAAAACTGTGATCTATTCAGCCCATGAGTAATTAAGTTAAAAAAACCCCAACATGTTGGAATTTTCATGTAGGTACCTTAAATATTTGACAACTAATTGACTCAGCAGCAGAAAGCACTTGAATAGTTAATTTAGATAATGCTCTCTTAAATTTGTGTTGTCTAGGTGCTTAATTGATCTTAGACCTGCAGCCAGCGAACCAGTATGTGCAACAGGAAATGATATTAACAAAAATGGAAACTATTCTAGGAAGACATTCACTTTCTGTTGTTTTGTATTGCATCCATCTGTACAATGCAACTTTCCTTTTAAAAAGGGACCTGAATTACCATGTTATGCTACGTGATGGTGCACTGCCAATAATATGTTACATTTCTCCATACAATTTTGGTAGACAGTGGAAGACAGTGCCTTGGTTGTGTCCAAGGATGAAGCATTCACCAGTCTACTGGTGACTGCTGCTTATTTCAGAACTTGTTCTTCAGCAAGCACTAAGGTAATTCCGAACTGAATTGGTTTTCTACAGTTAGGAACTTATAGGATGAACAGTCAAATTTGTAGGTAGACAAAAAATGTTGGACTTTATTAGATGAGTTATGGTATTGCTTACTAACATGTGTTTTTTCTTTTGTTTTTAGCCATGGATGTATAAGGAACATTATAGACTTCTTTGAATTCAGATGCTGTGGTCTTTTTCGGCCTGTTATCGTGGACTGGACAAGGCAATATACAATAGAGTATGACCAAACTTCAGGATCAGGCTACCAGCTTGTGTAGCACCACCTTCATCCTGTGAGCATATCATATCTGAGTGGTGCCTGAAAATTTTTCTCTCTCTCTCGAATCCGCATCCCTTGAAGAGTAGCATGCTATGTGTAGGGCTGATGATGAATCATAAGGTACCTTCTCTTCATCAGAATTTTATTAACAAAAGTAAAAATGGACAGAATAAACTGCCAAACCTGATAAGGAAGAGGAGGAAGATCAAAAAGGGATTTTAACAGTTCTTAACATGAGAATTATTCGCAACAGCATATTCACACTATTTGTTGTTGGGTTTTTTATTTAAGGTCTTTCACAATGGAGCATGAGATTATTGAAGTATTGACCAAGTAGTTACGTTGTGCTGAGCAGAAAAAAATATTTCCCAAGATGAATAATTCCACTGAAACAATCTAGAATATAAAACTAAATTTCATGGTGCAGAGTTCACTGATCGCTATGCTGTAGTTCCTGTAATATGATTTTTTTTTTTAATACAGTTTTTCTGTAGTATTATGTATATTGAAAAATGTGGTTTTCAATACCGTTATATACATCATATGGTGGGAATCCCCTGTAACGTATTATGTTATAGCAGTAGGGCAGATAATGGTGAGAGAAAATACGTTGACCACATTTTTTGGTGATTGTTCTTGCCACCAGTTAGTGGTACAACTAAATATTTGTAATAACCCTGATCTGAGTTTATATAGTCTGAAATAAACAGTAAGGAAAGCTCTTCTGGCAGAGTTAAAACCCTGCTTAAATGCATGATACACCTGTATAACTAGATTACAGCATATAATGTTCAGGAAAAAAGTGGAAAAAAATTCATTATCTTTGAAGTCACTGTATAAGCAACTTACAAACTAGCAATGTTTCAATATTAGGTTTGGTCCTCATACAGGACAGCATAGTATAATTGGAGACACGTTGGAAAAGAAATTGCATGTGGGAAATCACAGATGTGAAAGCAAAAATCTCTATTATAAAAAGACAAGATAGTTTTAAGTTGAATGCAACTGCAGAAGAAGAACCCATAGTTGTCTGAAGTGCTTATTTTGTTTGGATGTAAAATAATGGAAACCAAACTTAAAAAAAAAAAAAAGAAATTAAAATCCCCATAATAGCACATGCACACAGAAAATGTAATGCAATGTTCTGAAGAAGATGGTGTATTGGCACATGGAAATCACCCTTAATTTCTTGTTTTTTAAGTTCTCATGCTACAGATATGTTTGGAAGGTAAGGAATGATCTGAAATTGCATTCCAAAGGGGCTTTTCTTGAATGTGATGCACTGATTTTTGTTATGATGTTTTCATATACTCATGGTGAATTGTTCACTGCTTCCTTAACTATTGTTTACAGAGAGACTGAGTATCAGGTTAGTTCTCTTCTAAGTGCTGTAGCAACTCAGTGGTTCGAGAAACCTGTGAGGGGAGTTTGGGGAGGGACCTGAACGCAGATGTCTGAGACCAGTGTAAAGAATGTGTATCTGTATATAAATAATTTATCATATAGTTTTCTCTCTGTGAGTGTGTGTTTAGTGTATTTAAAGCTGCTCATTTTCATTTTATTCAACCAAAAAAGTGTAGGAAGATATCTAATAAGCTTTTAGTGATGTTCAGTATTGCTGTTAATAGGCATTATGCCCTGCAAATTCACTGCATGTTTGATGCTTGGCAAAATTAGCGTTTTCTGTAATATGCAGATTACAGGTAATAAAGCAATCTAGTGGTATTCCCGGCCCTTGCCTTAGTAAGAGGAGCAGTGAAACTGTAAATAGTTGATGTTCAGTATTTGCAAGTAAACATTTTTTCTGTAGTTGTTCATTGATCTCAAGACACACACTTAGTTTGCAAGTACCAGATATCAGGATTTACAGAAGTGCAGCATTAGAGTACTTGAATGTTTAATACTGGAAAAATCAACATCGTCTTGGACACAGTTTTAATGGGAGAGGTTTGGATGTAGGGGTGGCAAGAAGCTTGAGCGATTTTTGTCAGACAAAATTTGCAATCCTAACGAAGACACATTCTGTTTCAGTGAAAACAGTTGATATCAGTTGCTCATTTTTTTTTCTAATCAGAAAAAAGCATGAAGACTGTACAATGTTGTTTATTTTAAACACCGGTAATATTTGCATATTTGTTCTTTTTTTTTTTTTCCACATTTCTCTTGGGGGTCGGTTGACTTGAAGAACTTCAATCCACTTTATTAAATATTGCCTAGCACCAGAAGAGCAGTTCAGCATGTGATACGAGTTTTGGTTTTAGTTGCCCAGTAGCGTTAACTGCCATGAATGGTGTCATGCAGTCCATGTCAAAAGCGTCTGCAGAAGAGGTGATCTTTGGTAGTACGTAGCGAGTTCTGCACTATTTACTTGTTAATAGCTCTCTGGTGACAGTTGAGACCTGCAGAATTTGAGCAATAGTAGGTAGTTGTGAAAATTAACTTGCATATATGGATTTGGGATGTATGAAGTTTCCAGTGCAAAATGTAACTTGTCTTGAGTAACACTGAATCGTTTGATGTGAAATCGTAAAGTCAAGCAGGGGGGGAGCCAACTATGCAGCATTTTTCTGTCAAGTTATCAAACTTAAAAATTCACTTGTTGAACTAAAACCGCATTGCTTCTGAAACTTAGCAAAGCTGATCCAGACCAACAGCAGATCAGACCAACTTAATCTGACATAGGTAGAATAAATGGGAATTTTGTCTTGGCCCTAAACATGTGCTGTTTCTTTGCAGGTTTCTGTATTCTTTGATGTCCACCAGATTTTTTTTCAATTGATGTGTAAAACAGCATCACTACATTTTAAGCTATGGATTTTTTTTGTATATTCCTTATTTATAACTGTGCCAAGTATTATTTTAATACTGTTGAGATCTTGATGTATTACATTGTGAACAAAAAAACCCTGTAAAATGTTTAATAAATTAGCTCTCCTTACATAAATTAAATCTGTTAAATTTTGTAAGTTATTAATCAAATAAATATTGACTCTTAGATGCAGTGTTTGTCTTGACTTGGGATGTGATTTCACAAAGTGTTTTTTCTGTCCAATTTCAGAAGCTGTACCATGAGAAAATAGCTGCTGTCTTATTGTAGTAAAGTCTTTCTGGAAAGATTATGGGGTGTCTTAAAAGATAACATGCACCCAGTTCTGTGCTGGTGTGATATCCTGTGAACTACTGCACTGGCTTGTGGTAAAGTACACATTTGTACTACCAATTAGAGTTACCATTCACTAATTAGATACTCCTTTCTTTTTAGCAAAGCATGCTAGCAAGGTGACGTTTCTTAAGGGAGAATTCCTTCTACGGAGCGTTTCAGATGGCCATATGTACATATTTAATGTCATTTGAGGCATTCTAAGGGAAAAGGAAACATCTACTTAGAGCTAGGAGGTATGACCAAGATGTGTGCTTCTAGTTGGCACTTTCAGGAGGCAGAATATCTTGACTCTTCTGGTCTGTGCTAAAGATTAGATTTGAAGTAGAAACGAGGTTCAGGTTGGAATTTAATGAGCTTATTATAACCAGCAATATGTATTAAAGCATAAGGCTAGGACTTAAGAGCACACCTAATGGGAAGAAAAAAGTGTGTTTTCTTCTGGGTGTGGGTTCAGTTTTGATATTGAGAATTGTTGGTGCTGTTCTCCCCTTCCCCAGGCAATGGTTCTGGTGAGGCTGGGCCCAAGCTTGCCTCTGCTGACTTGTTTGGCAAAGATCAGGGAAGATATTTTCTTCAGTAAAAAAGACATTCTGTGCTGAAGATCTCCGGTGGAGCGGTTGCTGCTCTTGGGAGGTATGGGTGGGATCCTCATGACTTGAAAGTTGGTTACTTGGTTTGTTTTGTTTGGGAAGCAGCCTGCCCTCTGCACCCTTATTATGGCTTGATTAGAGTTCACTCCCTCGCACCTCCCATGAGCTGCCTTTAAACAAAATAGGATTTTTTTACTGTGAAAGCAATGTCAACTTGAAGTCTTGCATTTGGATTTTTATCGACCTTTGGCTACTAAATGGGAAACAGTAAAAATAGCACCTACTAATTCCAGTTTGAATTTATTTGCAGTATCTTATGAAGTTAGTGCCATGTATTATAAACTTAGTGCCACATTCACATTGCCTCCAATCCTACACACTACTTAAGATCTCCAGATCATGAAGTCAAAGTACTTTTGAGAACCAATCTCTCCTGGAATTAGGGCTCCAAACTGAGACTAAATCACAGCATTACTCCTGCCTGGCTGAGCTTTTATTTGTCAGTGAAAAACTGACAGTAACCAAGTGAAAGAACTTCAGTGTAGGGTACTCATTTCTCTTGACAGTTATATCATCTTTATGGTTACAGGTTTTCTTTTTTCCTTCATTTCTTTGTTATTCTGTCATTAAATAAGTTGTTGGGATGTAGAGCAGTATGGAGCTGTGAGCTATTGCTATGACTCCCTCCAGGAAAGGAAAGGAATGCCCTTTGTTTTTAGTGGTTTAAATCACTTTCAATCACCTTTACAGTTAATTTTTCTAAGAATTGGAAGTTCTTAGGTAAATGAACAATGTGTTAGATGACTCTTTTTGTCAGCATAAACTGCACCTGCCGACTCCGCTAATGTCATAGAATCATGGAATCATAGAATGCTTTGGGTTGGAAGAGACCTTCAAAGGTCATCTAGTCCAACCTCCCCTTCAGTGAGCAGGGACATCTTTAACTAGATCAGGTTGCCCAGAGCCCGGTCCAACCTGACCTGGAATGTTTCCATGGATGGAGCTTCCACCATCTCTCTGGGCAACCTGTGCCAGTGTTTCACCACCCTCGTTGTGAAAAATTCCTTTCTTATATCTAGACTGAATCTCCCCTCTTTTGGTTTAAAACCATCACCCCTTGTCCTGTTTCAATAGGCCTTGCTGAAAAGACTGTCCTCACCTTTCTTACAGGCACATTTTAAGTACTGAAAGGCCTCAATAAGGTCTACCCAGAGCCTTCTCTTCTCCAGGCTGAACAACCTCAAGTCTCTCAGCCTGTCCTCATAGCAGAGGTGTTCCGTCCCTCTGATCAGTTTTGTGTCCCTCCTCTGGACCATCTCCACCAGGTTCATGTTGTTCTTGTGCTGAGGACTCTGGAGCTACATGCAGCACTCCAGGTGAGGTCTTACCAGAGCGGAGTAGAAGGGAAGAATTGCCTTCCTCAACCTGCTGGCCGTGCTTATTTTGATGAAGCCCAGGATATGGTTGGCTTTCTGGCCTGTGAGCATACATTGTCAACTCATGTCCAGCCTTTCATCCACCAGTACCCCCAAGTCCTTCTCTACGGGGCTGCTCTTAATCACATCACCCCCCAACCTGTATTGATATTGAGGATTGCCCCAACCTGGGTGCAGGACCTTGTACTTAGCCTTGTTGAACCTCATGAAGTTCACATGGGCCCACTTCTCCAGCTTGTCCAGATCCTTTTGGATGGCATCACATGCCTCAAACATGTCAACTGCCTCACTCAGCTTGGTGTCATCTGCAAACTTGCTGAGGGTGCACTCAATCCTGCTGCCTGTGTCATTGATGAAGATACTAAACACCACTGGTCCAGCACGGACCCCTGAGGGACACCACTTGTAACCAATCTCTATCTGGACATGAGGCCATTGACCACTACCCTGGGGATGTGACCATGCAAGCAATTCCTTATCCACCAAACAGTCCACCCATCAAATCTATATGTCTCCAATTTAAAGAAAAGGGTGTTTGAGGGGGACCATGTTAAGTGGTTTTACGGCAGTCATTTTATCGTAGAAGGCCACTAGGTTGGTCAGGTAGGACTTGCTCTTGGTGAAGCTGTGCTGGCTGTCTCGAATCACCTCACTGTCCTCTGTGTGCCTTAGCATAGCATCTAGGAGGGTCTGTTCCATGATCTTCCCCAGCACAGAGGTGAGACTGACAGGTCAGTAGTTCCCAAGGTCGTCTTTTTACCCTTTTTAAAAATGGGTACAATGTTTCCTTTTTTCTGGTCACCAGGGACTTCACCTGACTGCCAGGACTTTTCAAATATCATGGAGAGTGGCTTGGCAGCTATATCAGCCAATCCTCTCAGGACTCCGGGATGTATCTCATCAGGTCACATAGACTTCAGTATGTTCATGTTCCTCAGGTGGTCATGAACCTGATCTTCGCTTACAGTGGGACTTTGTCCCCCTGGTCCCCATCTTGCAGTCCATCAACTCAGGGGGTGTGAGAAGAGTGGTTATCAGTGAAGACTGAACCAAAATGTTGTTGAGTACCTCATCTTTCTTCTCATGTGTTGTAACCAGCATGCCAGTCATGATCATCAGAGGGCATATGCTATCTTTAGCCTTCCTTTTCTGATTGACATACCTGCAGAAGCCCTTCTTACTCTTCTTTGCATCCTTTGCCAAGTTCAGCTCCAGCCATGCCTTGGCCTTCCTGACCTCATCCCTACACAACTGGGCAGTGTCCCTATGCTCTTCCAAGGATACCTGTCTCTGCTTCCACTGCCTGTGCAGTTCTTTCTTGCACTTTAGTTTGACCAGCAGGTCTCAACACAACCATGCTGGTCTCTTGCCCTCCTTGTCTGATTTCTTACACCTGGGGATCGAGAGCTCTTGCCTTCTATGGGAAGTGTCCTTAAAGATCTGCCAGGTCTGTTCTGCTCCCTTGTCCCTAAGAGCCATTTCCCAGGGGGCCCTGTTGACTAATTGCTTGAAGAGCTGGAAGTTTGCTTTCCTAAAATTCAGGGTCCTGTCTTTACACTTCATCTGACCTATGTGTCTCAGGACTGTGACATCTACCAGTGCATGATCACTGCAGCCCAGGCTGCTTCTAATCTTGACATCACTGATGAGCTCATTTGCATTGGTCCAGTATTGTATTCCCTCTCGTGGGACTGTCTATTACCTGGCTCCTCGATGCACTCCAGGAATCTCCTGGATTGCCTACATCTCGCTGTGCCACTTTTCCAGCAGATGTTGGGGTGGCTGAAGTCCCTCAGCAGGATGAGAGCCTGTGAGCATGATGTCTCTCGTAGCTAGAGTAAGAAGGCTTCATCAATAGACTCCCCTTGATCAGGCCGCCTGTAGTAGACACCAACCACAAGGTTCCCTTTGTTGCCTCAGTCTCTAATTCTTACCCATAAGCTTTTGACCTGCTCATGGCTAGTCTTCAGGGGCACCTCTTCACACTCCATCCATTTCTTGATATAGAGGGTAATATCTTTGCCCCTCCTTCCTTGCCTGTCCCTTCTGAACAGCCTGTAGCCATCAATAGACACAATCCAGTCATGGGATTCATCCCACCAAGTTTCAGTAATGGCAATCAGGACTTAGCTGTCAAGCAGCTCGGTGGCTTCCAGCTTCTCCTATTTGTTACATATGCTGTGTGCATTGGTGTGGAGGCACTTCAGTTGGGCTGTTGGCCATGTCACTATCTTGGAGGAATACCCCTTAATTCCTTTGAGATATTTCACTGATATTTCCTTGCTGCTCCTGTTACCTTAGGAGCCCCTGGCTTATCTCCAAAAGGCTTCAACTGTGCTGCAGTGTCCCCAGCATGCCTCAGAGGCACAGGCAAGTCTGATATTATCCCACTCTCCCTTCAAGCCTAGTTTAAAGCTCTGTCAATGAGCCCCGCAAGCTCCTGAGCGAAGACCCTCTTCCCCTTTTGAGAAAGGTGAATCCCACCTGACACCAGCAAGCCATCCACCCCATTGTCGAAAAACCCAAAATTGTGGTGGTCACAACAGCCACGGAGAGATATATTAATAGATGGATCCATCTATTTCTTCCAATGTCACTGCCCACAACTGGAAGGAGAGAGGAAAAAATAACCTGTGCCCCAGATTCCCTCACCAACTGTCCCAAGGCCCTGAAATCTCTTTTGGTCACTCTTGGACTACAAGTTGCAGCTTCCTTTCTACCTACATGGAAGATCAGTAATGGGTAATAGTCTGAGGACCCTACTAAGCTACAAGTCTAGTGATGTCCTTAACCCGCGCCCCAGGAAGGCAGCAGACTTCCCTATGAGGAGGGTCTGCCTGGCATATTGGACCCTCTGATCTCCTCAGAAGGGAATTGCCTACAACTAAATCATGTCTCTTCTTTCTCGTTGAGGTGGTCGTGTTACAAGGAGTCGGCCTTTCTGGCCTTGGATGCACCTTTGGTGTAGATGGACTGTCACCCACTTCCTCATTGACTGGCCTTCCACATCCAAAGCCTCATACCTCTTGTACAGATGCACCTGGGAGGGCAAGGAGGAGGTTTGCCTGCCGCCCCGACCATGGACTCACCTTCATTCACTTTTTCCATTTAAGCTGCTGCCTTCAGCCTGGTGAGGGGAGGATACAAGGTGCACTTGAACTTGGGTATTTTCTGGTGTGTGCTCCTGTTTCTCTTTCAGGGAGGGCAGAGCTTGGTTCCACCAATCTATCTCTTGCTCAGCCTCCCTGATGCTCCTTGACCTTTCTAATTCCTGTCACAGCTCTGCCACCAGGCTGAGCAGATTGTCCACCTGGTCACACTACACAGAGCTGTTCCACTGCTGCCACCTGAAACCAGTGAAAGGCTCTGGCACTCCCTGCACCTGTGACATGGACAGACTCAAGATTTTGTGGGAGCTCTATCTGGATTGCCTCATCTATTCTGGTGAGCGCAGAGGACAGAGCTTTCTGATGGGTGGAGACCATAGCTAAGCTCCTCTGAGAACATCATGACCACCAACTGGACTCACCTCTTGAGCTGGCAGAGCTCTCAGCACCTTTCCTGCGTGCCCTTCCATGTAAACTGCCGCACAAACTGCTGCTCCATGCTCTGGTTGATGCACCACGTTCTGTTTGCCTGCTCTCGTCACAGTGTGGTGGGTTTAGATCCACTACAGTGGCTACATCAACTAATGGGGAACAGTTTCACAGCAGGGCAAAAGGTTTCTGCCCAGGTTTTCTGGGCTGTGCTGTTGCTTGCTGTCTTACTCCCACCTGGAATGTGTGCTGCTTCTGCCTTTGCTGTTGTCTTTTTCAGTTGCAATCTTCCCCTCTGTGCGAGCTGTACAAGCTCTTGGCTCACATTTTGAGCTGGCTGTTCTTCCTCATATCCACATTGTTTCGTCATAACCTGCACAAAATGCTCTTTGTTTATTGTTTTGACTAGTACGTATTTTTCTAATTAGGCTTTTGGCTAGCACTGCTTCACTGCCTCAGACCGCAGTCAGAGATGTTGCTCGAAACTCTGCCTTAGACTGCACTGACACACTTGCTTACTCTTTTATTGCAGCATTCCCAGCCTTGAATGTGTCTCCATAAATTCACTCTGTAAAGGTTTGGATGATTTTTCCCCAAAAAAGTATCAGCCTGCTTCCCAAACAAGTGAGAATTTCAAATTTCTCTCTTTCTTTTACTAAATTCTGTTGGGTACGATGAGAGTTGAAACTCAACCTCCCCATCCACCCCAGAACACCACATGGGCTGTAGCCACCAGGACAGAGCTTGTTCCTTCCTACAGATGTGGTTGGCCTCTAGTGAAGCTCTTGCTGAGCAATAGGATGCCCTTCACTGGAAGGGATGTGAGACACTCCTACAACCACCTGTCACCTGCTGGAGCTCAAGCTTGCTTCTCTGAGCACAGTCTGTTCTTCTAGGAGGCGTTGATGCACATGTGCTTCCTCCTTACTGCAGGAAACAGGAAGCCATTATCTTTGCAAAAGGAGCTTGGCAGAGGAGCCTGAGCACACCCGTGAAGGTCTGCTTCAGGTGCTCAAGAAACTTAGGACTAGATTTGAAAAATAAATGATAAAAATTGTGAAGCTGCTCATACTAAATGCTGGTTCCTCACAGAAAAATAAGGCAAGTTGCCTTAAACTGGGTGATTTTTTGCATAATTGTTTTAGGCTTACCTATCTTATTCTCATTTAAGGCCTTTGTAGTGGGTTGGTCCTAGGTCTCCTGTTGAGGAGGTGACTCTCATTTGCTTCACAAGTGCAATTGCAGGTGCCATCAGCTCAGGCCTCACAGGCTTGTGTTGGAAGCTGCTCCAGCCCCTTAACAGAAGCCAAGTTCTGTGAGCTTTCTTCTCAAGATCTGGCTAAGGCAAAATAATTGTCTCCTAATCATAGACCTTTACTAGCAGCAGTTCCTAAAGAGTTGTGTAGCAGAATCAAGGCCCTTGACTCTTACGGCTTTTATCCAACTGGTAGTATGGAGTAGATCTACACTGCATTTGATGTGTGGATGAGGGATGGGGTATGGATGTTGTCTACCTAGATTTTAGTAAAGCTTTTGATACTGTCTCCCACACCATTCTTCTGGAGAAACTGGCTGCTTTTGGCTTGGATGGGTGTACTCTTTGCTGGATGAAAAATTGGCTGGATGGCTGGGCACAGAGAGTGGTGGTGAATGGAGTTCAATCCAGTTGGTGGCCACACCATCAGTGGTGTTCCCCAGGGCTCAGTATTGGGGTCTGTTCTCTTTAACATCTTTATCAATGATCTGGATGAGGGGATTGAGTGCACCCTCAGTAACTTTGCAGATGACACCTAGTTAGGGGGGTGTGTGTTGATCTCCTTGAGGGTACGGAGGCTCTACAGAGGGATCTGGACAGGCTGGATTGACGGGTTGAGGCCAATTGTATGAGGTTCAACAATGCCAAGTGCAGAGTCCTGCACTTGGGTCACAACATCCTGCAGCATTACAGGCTTGGGGAAGAGTGGCTGGAAAGCTGCACAGCAGAAAAGGACCTGGGGGTGTTGGTCGACAGCCGGCTGAATAGGAGCCAGCAGTGTGCCCAGGTGGCCAAGGCAGCCAACAGCATCCTGACTTGTATCAGAAATATTGTGGCCAGCAGGAAGAGGGAAGTGATTGTCCCCCTGTATTTGGTGCTGGTGAGGCCACACCTTGAGTACTGTGTCCAGTTTTGGGGCCCTCACTTCAAGAAGGACATTCAAGTGCTGGAGCGTGTCCAGAGAAGGGCACAAAGCTGGCAAAGGGTCTAGAGCTCAAGTCCTATGAAGAGTGGCTGAGGGAACTGAGGTTGTTTAGCCTGGAGAAAACAAGGCTGGGGGGAGACCT
This sequence comes from Bucorvus abyssinicus, assembly GCA_009769605.1. Classification (NCBI taxonomy): domain Eukaryota; kingdom Metazoa; phylum Chordata; class Aves; order Bucerotiformes; family Bucorvidae; genus Bucorvus; species Bucorvus abyssinicus. The sequence continues at coordinate 41,470,471 of CM020025.1, forward strand.
TATCATTCTCTACATCTAACTGAAAGGAGGTTGTAGTGAGGTGGGTGTCAGTCTGTTGTCCCAAGTAACAAGCAACAGGACAAGAGGAAATGGCCTTAAGTTGCACCAGGTGAGGTTTAGATTGGACATGAGGAAAAAAATCCTGACTGAAATGGTTATTGAGCATTGCAAGAAGCTGCCCAAGGAAGAGGTGGAATCCTCATCCCTGGAGGTATTTAAAATATGTGCAGATGTGATGCTTAGGGACATGGTTTAGTGGTGGACTTGGCAATGCTGGGTTAATGGTTGGATTTGATGATCTTAAAGTTCTATTCTAACCAAAACAATTTTGTCATTCTGTGTTCAATTGCTGTTACTCCTTGCCCATTAACTTGAGTTCAAGTCACATTTTCTACCAATGTTTAAAGACAGAATTTTATTCTGCTCTGTTGTTGTGCTGCAGCTACCATGTCAGACGCCATCCTCAAAAGGCTGAAACCCTCTGCCATCTGCAGGGAACTAAGGGTCCTAGCACCACCAAGAAAAGGTCAAAGGTTACTCTTAAATGTCAGTTTGATGTGATAGTCCAGAGCCTGGCCAACTGCTGAGTAGGGATGGTATTTATCTGCATTTATCTTGGTAGTGTACTCCTTCTGCACAGTAAGTCATGTGCATAGAAACACTTCTAGACCAAAGCAGGTTCCATCCCACAAAACGTTACAGCTGAAAGGGTTTGTTTTCCTTTCACTAGAGATTCTATAGTACAGCCAGGCAGCCATTTAGGCAAACAGATACTTATAATCTATCACTGTCAGAGCTGTGTCACTGCACAGAGCGGTAGATTAAGATTTACTGCTTCTGTGCAGTGAGCAGCTAGTTGCCTTGCACATGCATATAACAGTGAGATTCTGGAAGACAGTTATTCACCTCTGAAGCCCATGACCAGTGCTATCTATGTCCAGGTTTCAGTCACATTGGGCTTTCAGTGAGGTCTTCACCAAGTCTATGGCATCATATCTTCACCCCTGCACTCCTGAAGTACCCCAACAACACTCCCCTTACTTTTATTGCTGAGAAAGCACTTAACACTTGGTTTTAGGATATATCAACAAGCAAAGCTTTATTGAAGTGATACTCAGTATTAGAAGTGTTACAGTGTGATACAAAAAGCAAGAGAAAAAGCAGTGCTTTTCCTTAAAAAAAAAAAAATCCGATGAAGGTATGCCTAAGCCCTACAGTAACTATCATCTGTTTCACAGTAGTTAGTAACATTTACGAAACTCTTGTTTCTTGTACCAGGATCTCAGCAGAACCGTAAGGGGTTTCGAGCCATGCCTCTTCACTGCGCATGAACGAGGGCACCTGCTCCCTGGCCATACCCAAATCCCTTGGGGCCAAAGTTCTTCGCATAACAACCTGCGAGAAAGATGAACATGTAGTAGCTGAGGCTTCTGGCTCCTTAATTAACAGCACTGCCAAGGCTAAGCCCCTCAGCCGCTTCCCGTTAATCACCAGAACATCCCCTCTCAGGAGCAACGCTTAAAAACATTTCATTCAGCTGCGTAACTGCCATGAGTGAACTCAATTGCCATGGCTGTTCAGTCCACATAGCTCCCAGCCTACTCTGTGAAAGCAATTCATACATTGGTGCTCTAGCTAGCTGTCTGTTAAGGCACCTGTCATCAAACCACTGTGTGGATCAAGTTGATAGCCATGACACCTCACAAGAAAGCATGTCGGGATGCTTGCTAGCTTGTTCCCTTATTCTGATCTGCTCTCTGACCCAAGCAGAGGGCACAGGCTGCTGCTGCATTTCTCAGTATGTAATGTTTTGCTTGATGCAGATGTAAGCTACATCAGCAGCTTTAGTAATATTTATTTCATTTCTCAGCTCTATTTCTATGACTTCTAAAGCACCTGCATCTTGACAGCAGCCTGAAAGTTTCTTATACCAGGAATAAATTCAGCATCCCTCCTTCTAACACATTTCCTTGGACCATAAACAAATAATCTTCATTTCTATCCTCACCTTTACAATAGATTTCTCCCTCTTTTTCAGTTAGAGTTGTAGATTCTAGGCTTTTTCCACACTTGGCACATCGGAAGCAGTTTTTGTGCCATGGCTGGGGCGGGGGGAGAACAAAAAAGATAGTTTAAATACACAGAATGCCTGAGTTGGTAGAAAAATGCATTAACTGGAGATGCCTGCATCAGTTTTGTTTACAGATGACTGGTGCAATAAAAACCAGTTCAAGTGTACCAATAGCAGATGAAAGCATGCATTTCAGCAAGTGGCCCAAAGACCCAAAATCCACACAGCATTCTGCTCAGGGCAGCACCTGGAAAGATTTGGGCTTGCTTTCGTCAATTGAGAGGAGATCTTGGCTCTCTGTGGCAAGTCAGACAGCTGGCAGACTGACAGTTTTACAGGGTATTTTCAGAGAACATCTCCTTTCTGCTGAAATATTCAGCCTCCACCATAAGCTGCACACCACAAGACTGTTCCCTCTTCTGGAGGGAGAGCACTCTTGTAGTCTGCTTCAAATCTCTGGCATGAGACAACAGTGAAGCTTCACCTCTGAAATCCAAGGTGAGCACTCATCACCCTGCATTTCAAGTGCTTTTTCTTCTATTAAGTTAATTGATTTGACTATTTCCAATGCTAAGAAATGCGATTTTAAGGTAACTCTGCCCCACAGTTGGTTCCCTACTGGAACCCACATAACATCCTTTGTTCACTTAAGTCCACGTAGCTGGTACAAAATGGCAGACACAGTTCCTTACCTTTCCAGCTCCTATTACTTTCTCTGCTGCGTAAACAGAATCTCCACACCTAGAGCATTTCTCTGCCCCTCCAAACTTCTGAGCGAATTTTGAAGTGTTTGGATTTGTTGTGGGTCGGTGGGGAGAGGGTGTGCTGAAAGAAATGGGATATTTGCTGTCTTTTACTACATGACCTCTTGCTCTTCTGAACAACACTAACAGAGTAGCATCCAACACCCAGCACAGAATACAGTACTTTTGCAAAACTGGAGAAGTAAGTTACCAGTAAGGCTACCCAATCACTCTTGGTAGGGAAGAAGACAAGAAAAAAAAAAAACCCCAAAACCCAAGAAGAGAAAGGCCACGATTCAAAGGATAAAAAGAAGCTATGGTAAAAGCTAGTTTTCTGAGAAGCCTTCGCTTTTTCACTTCTAGAGAAGTGCTGAATTCTGCATCAGGACATGGATTTATCCAATAGTAAACTACAAATAATACTGTTAAATTCCCGTCCACTGATCATAACCTGGAACCTGAGCTGATCACTGGATCTGGCTGGAGAGCACACATCATACAAATGTCAAGCAATAATTTGGCAACTTAGATGAAGCAAGTTGTGAGGCATAACTCAGCTTCTTTCCACATGCTTTGCTTTACAGCAAGAACATAATCAGATTAGGAATGTTTCCTATTTAATTGGCCTTCTGGGTTTGGTTATAATTAAGCACAAATGTTGTTTCATTTGCCACTTAAAAATTCATTGTTCCTGTAGCCCCAGATTCTCAGCTCTCTGAATCCATCCCTGCCAGGACTTGTTGAACATCTGCTTTTGCAGCTTGTTTAGGATAGTGACTGGAGACCCATGGTCACCTCTGTGGGCTTGTGCAGAGTCATCAGCAGCTCCGTAATCCAGTCTCCTATGGCTCACGCATAGGATAAGTGCATCTTTATCTGCACTAACTCTGCCTCATACACTGCCTCCTCACACAGTCACCAGTGGAAGCTTTGTGCACTGCAGGTTAGACACCCTGCACTCAGTTATTCTGGGCTATTTTGCAGCATTTCTATTTCAGACAACATGAACTAAACAAAATCCAGCTTGAAAAGCTGCTCTGAAAATAGTACTGAAGGACAAGGGTCACACACACCCCCCCCCCCCCGCCATCAATTCACTCACCTCTCGGGCTTGATGCCCAGTCTCTCTCCCCTGTCCATGTTCAGCGTTCCTGCCCCTTGGCCATACCCATAACCTTTCGGGCCATACTTTTTTCCATAGCAAGATTTGCAGTAAACTTCAGCATCATGAATTGCAACAGTTGTGCTGTCCAAGTTTTTCCGGCAGACCACTGGAGGAAAAAAGGAATTTAAACTGCCTTAAGGGACCATTTCCATCAGCACATGAAGTAAGCCAAAAATCAAGTGAGAAGTGATGTTGTGGGTTTCCTTGTCCACAACTCTTCCTATTAGGCTGTGGGACCACCAGGGATTAGAGCGAGCAGGTTGTCATTTGAACTAGTGAATTACTCTTAGCCCCATAAAGGGCTCTACTCCCTCCCACCTCTTCATGACCGTGACATTTAAAGCCTGGAAACTTGCTGTGGTTTGATGAATGAGGCTGCTCAGAAATCCAGATAGTGCAGTCAGCAGTTTCTCTTGACAAATGCCTTACAGCATGAAGCAAAATTCTATTGGTGCAGAAGAGCCCCTGCTATGCCCTTTTGGCCAGGGTGGGGCTGGGAAAAAAACCCTCCAAGGTTTTCCCCCTGCCTTGGTACTGGTTTGGGGCACAGGTGGGACTGTTTCACAGCTGTCATTGGAGGGGCTGTGCTTTCCTGGCATTCCTACATTGTCCTTCAGCACAATGCAAGCCCTCAGCTCAAGGTTACAGTAGAAGGCAGAACTATTTCCTTCTTAAAACTTCTTTTGTACCCCGACTGGCACACTCTTCCCGTCTGCAACAGCATTATGCCCATGATAAAGAATTTGGACAGGAAAAAAGAAAGAAAAAGCCTTATGAATTTTTTGTTTAAAAAAGAATTTTAAGGTCTTCAAAATATTGGGTGACCTTTGCTCATGGCATTCATTTGCTCCAAGGTTCTTTTTATAAGACACAAATATCCAATAAGTAAATCAACTGATGCATGTTTGTTAAGTCTACAGACTTTAACCCCAACAGAACTATGCACTAAGGAAAAGCAAATACTCAGACACACTAGAGCCATTGTTTGACTGTAAGTTCCAGGTTTCTTTTAATAGAAACTCCCATAAAAGGCTGAAAATGAGGCAGCTGAGACATCTAATCCTTTTTTTTTGTGACTGCTGTAGAGCTACGGGAAGGGAGCATTAGGTGCGCTGAGGCTCACATGCCAGCACAGTCCGCTGAAGTTATGCTGCAGACTAACAGCAAACTAGTTTGAGGGGACCAGTTGCAACAACGGCTGATATGAAGAGGGTTAAACCCGAGCTCTGCCTGTAGGTATTAAACACCAGCAAGTGGGACAAAACAGTACCTCATGTTTGTAGTAAGGTAGAATTCTCTGATTCAGGCAGACAGGGTGTTTATTTGCAAAGTAGAAGCCTCCAATTCACAGCAACCCTTTGTTCCCTTCATGTACACAGAGGACTTTTCAACAGAGAAAGCAATTTTCAATGCCTCACTGGGCTTGTTGGTTGGACTGGAAAATAATGCTTTGGGCTCCTTTCATCTGAAATAAACCACAGGCCCCTGTGCCAAGAAAGTCTAGGCTTTTGGCCGTGCTTAAGCACTGACAACTCAGCTGTGCTCAGGCACACTGGTGTCCCAAGTCTGTGCAGAACTTCAGGGCAGGCGTTTGGTAACTGTTCCTTCAGCTGCTGCTGGCCCCAGGACCACTGGGATAAGCCCAGCTGAGCTCACGTCAGTGCAAACAGGGCTCTGCCACTGGGCTTTCTCCTCTGCATGAGCAACACTTAAGGCAGGTTTCCATCCTAAAGATCCCTTAGACTCTTGAGGAGAAGGCTTGGAAGGGGAGCAATTAGAGGAGAAAAGCATGATGTGTTCTGCTTGGGGAGGGGCATTCCACTCCTTCCACACTGGACAGGCAGGATAATACCTCTCCAGGAGACAAGCTCTCCCTTCAGCACCGTTGGGCTCAGGAAGCATGTGGGGAAGCAGGAGTCAAGCCCAACACATGATGGACAAAGCCATCTCTGGCCATTGTCATCCCCTGTGTCATGGGTGCCAGCTGAGCCTGGGACATCTCCTGTGGACCAGCACCTTGCTGTTGTGAGCTCCCAGCTATGCCAGGAGAGGTTTTGCAGGGGGGCAGGAGAGGAATACTTACTGCAGAGGAAGCAGCACCGGTGGAAGCTCCTCCCATCACACTGCACCTCCTCAGCATGGTAGACGGTGCGGCCACAGGCACCACATTTGTTGCCGCCTCCCCAGTTCGGCATGGTGGCTCTGCGTGCCCAGCCAGGCAGGAGGGGAGAAGGGGAGAATTTTGTTAACCATGGTGTCCTCTACCACACAGGCTCCTTTAAACCAGGTCAGCAAAGTTTGTATATCAGAGCACAAGCCAACTGTTTAAAAACATGACTTTCCACCGTGCGAGACATTTTTGTGATCAGATCAACTTCTCAGCTCTTCAGATCCCAGACCAGGCTTAAAGGCTTAGGCGGTCTCTCTACGGCTATTTGTAAAAGCAGATGGACTGGCAAGGGGAACAGAGGCTGCTGCTCCTGCTGAACAGCAAGAAAAACAGAGACACAGTCTTCACGAGACATGTCCTCTTGTCCCTGCCCAGGGTTTTGAAAGTTACATAAATTGGATATGCACAAATTACAGTTTCATGCACAAGGGCTTTACTGTACCTTGAGCGACCGTCCCCCTCCCCACCCCCCCGATGGATAAAATTTCAGTTTCTATGCTTCATTAATGCTGGGCCTCTTGTCTGATGGAAGCAAACCAATTGTGCCAACAACAGCATTTTGTTTTACTGCAGGGCCTATCATTTGGAGTGCAGAACAAGACAAAGTTCACCTCACCGGAGAACCACTTATTAGGGCTGTAGGGACATTCTGAACTCCTTTGAGATCACAACTGCACTTTAAAGACGTTTGAGGGGGATTATTTCCTGGGGACTCCACTGTTATTACATGAACTGCACCTTTACCAGAGAGGTATATGAACCAAACCCAACTGCTGAAGGATCCACAGCTGCTCTAAAAGTAAAATACCCTTGCATGCATTACTTGCAGTTGACACTCAGAAAGCTAGCAGGGAGGGATGGGCACCATCACCCATCCTTGGCAACAGTCTCCAACATTAAGTCAGAAGCAGCAACTGTCCCATCTCAAGATGAGCTGCTCCCTCCCCAGCACTCATGCCATCACCACCAGCAGTTCCCGCCCAGTTCGATTGGGAGCTCCTCCTCGCTCCTAACATTAACCATCCTGGGTTAAAGTACTAAAGCAGAGCACTGCCCATCACCTGTAGCTTTGCTGGAGCTTTTCTCCTCCCACCACCTCCACCAACTAACATAGCGATGTTTTTCAAAGGCTCAGGTCCCAGGCATCGCTGAACTGCCCTTGATGTGTAAATGTTCGTTAATGCTGGTCTGCTCCCCTGCTGCTCACCACCAGAGGACCGACCACCTCTTGGAAGCACTGAGGCCAACTGCAGCCAGAGAGAGGGTTATTGATTCACTGAGTTTCACCCAGCAGAGCTGCTCAGGCCTTATCACCCCCTCTGCTACTCACTGATCCTTGTTTCAGACAGGGCTTCCGGGAGAGGACCATGGGTTTGCCCACTGGAAGCCCAGAGAGCATCTCCTGCCACCCTGCCCCACCAGCAGCATCATTCCCTCCCAGCAGGCTCCCCATAGCAGCACTGCAATATGGGTCAGCTATCAGGAAAGGAAGGAAGAAAAGAGGAATTTTTCGGGAGCTTCTGACTTCTCTCAGCACAACTCACCTTCAGTTACCCTTAGAAGCCGGACAGGAAAGAGACATGCAACAGCATCCCCACACAATGCCCCAAACCTGCTGCCTTCAACCAGCTTTGCCCCTCATTCCTCTGAGCCAGAGGACTACCAATTTCCAGTTGTCTCCCTGGAACTGGAAGCACTGCCATGGCACAAGATGCCAGAGAGTAGCACTTTGCGTCAAGATCTCCTTTCTCTAAGGGGTTCTCACCAACATGTGGGAGAGACCTCAGTGCAGAGTGAGGGGTCTTGTAGGCACCTGGCTGCTGCCTCACACTCCCCAGGCAAGGTAGAGCAGACTCGCAAATCACATCTCAGAGCTGCAGTTTTGCCTAAACCTGAATTAAGTGATCCATCTTGCTAGAGCTGCTCAAACAAGCCTCCTACCCAAGCAGCCTGACCAGTAGTTCATCGGCTGAGGGATGCAGGGAAGGTTGCATGGTTCCCAAGTAAGACACGCTGCCAAGTAGCTGCTACAAAACCTTTGTCCAAGACAAGAACACAGCCATTCATGGCATGTGGGAAAATAAGATTAGTTTATTAACCTAAATTGGGGCATCTTAGGCACATTCCTAAGCAAAGGCTTAGAAAACTTCCCAATGGTGGCTGAGCAGTGCCATTTGCACACTGACACTAATTACTGAGAGATCCCTTTGTTTAATACTTCCACAGGATTACTGCTCCATGGTTTAGCACTAATACCCTGACCGAGCTCATAAAATTAGTTTTATGACATTTCCCACTTTGCTTTTGTCATTCTTGGCACAACTGTAGAGTCTAAAAATTAAGATTCCATTTCTTTTATTCAAGCGCTTGGCTGTGCTACCGCACAGCAGCTGACATCAATCATGGCAAAAACCGTCCTTAGTTAAAGGGAATATAGGCTGCACAAAGCTGTGGAAAAGGAATGCATAGACTGAAGGGGGGGGGGGGGGGGCAGAAAGAAAAAAGGAAAAAAGGAGAAGAGACTCCTTTCCACTTTGTATGCTTTCCAAAACGTAAACGGTATTTGGTACAAGAACTACTCCTGTTTTTTCTTCTCACCATCCCCATGCTCATGTTCTTTTGTGCATTTACAGGAGTCTAAATTATTTTAATAATTCTGTTAGCAAACAATTGCTTAGTTTCCATGCACACTAGAACTGAGGACCTGGATCAGGTTTCCATCTTTGCCCCAGATTTCCCACGTAATATTGGGCAACATGGGGTGCAGCTCCACCCCTTCTTTCCAAGGGAGACAAAGTATTAGACAATCTGGCAACAATTAGCTGACTCCAATCTTCTGATAAGGGCTCTGGGAATTCATGAAATGAAAAGCAAAAAGGAATTGAAGTCAGGACTTCAAGGTGACCTTGCTCTCTTCCACAGAAGATATTTCCATTTATCCTCCCCATAATGTTCCCATGACAGCTTGCGTGGGAAGAACGGCAGTATTTCTTCAATTACCCAACAGCAAGGGCTACTCTGAGGCAGCAGTGCCAAGAAGGCACCTAAGGGGGAACAAGGGCTGATGACTTGAAGAAGCTCTGCACATAGGACGGTGTCCTCCTGCCCATGGTCCACTCTCTTAGCACCACCCCGGAGCATCACGCTGACCAGGTCTCCTTTGAGACCTCCACAGGTAGTAGATTCCGACTTCCAACCCTGCGTTAAGCCTTCCCTGCTCCCTCAAGACTTTTTGGCTAGTTCAGGCAGGCCTTTCGGGAGCTCGAGAGCAGTAATTAAACCCCCAGATGATCTCACTACCAGCACCTACAATTCTGACTTTTGATTGAAGGTTTGTTGGCAGCTACTGCCCTCTCATAAGAAAATCCTGACTTGTGCCAGTCAAGAGGAGAGCACGTTACCCAGCTAGCGTTCGCTGAAACGCCAGCGACAAAGCCACGGCAACTACCAAGTCCTTTCCAAACCATTTGTTAACAGCAGGTTTAAATACAGGAAACCTAAACCAGCCCCAAGACAGACCCTGAGGAATGTCAGGCTATCCACTTATCCTGGGCTGCTTTCTCAGCCACCCTTCGGGGTAGCAAAGCGTGATGCAGCTCCGTTCAACACAAGCCAAGCAGCGCCGGGAAACCACCGCTCGGCGCACTCCTCTCGCCCACACCCGGCTGGGCTGCTTTGCTGCCGCTCACCCACAGCCCGGCAGTCGAGCACCGGAGTCCAGCACCAGCCACGGCAACACCGGCCGGGGGCAGTGGTAGCGGGGCACCCCCGGCCCCTCCGCCCCCCTCCCACTCCGCCCCCGGGGCCGCCGCCACGGGACCCCCCCCTGCAGTCCCGCAGCCTTCACGGATGGGGCGGGGCGGGCTCCGCAGGCGGCAGCGACAACCGCACCGCGGGACTGCGGCCGGCTGCGTGGGGGCTCTGCTGGCGCCCCTTCCCGCCGGACCGGACCGGACCGCCCCGGACCGCCCGGTCCCGCTGCCCGACTCGGCACTCACAGCGCGGCTCACCTCGTCTCGGCGCGTCTCAGCCCGGCGCGGCCGCGCAGCGGCTTAAAGAGCCGGGGCGGAGCCATGGCAGGCCCGGCCCAGCCCGGGCGGCCCCGCTGCCGCCTCGCAGCAGCGGCCCTGCCGGGCAGCGGTGCTCTCACCCCACCCGCGGTGCCTGGCCGCATCCCTGCTGGAGTGAGACCCCGAGGCCCTGGGCAGCCGACCCCCCCATGTCCGTGAAGCACCGTGACGGTTGCTGGAGCATCCAAGTGCGCGGGAATGCAGGGTGTGACCCCGCTGTAGCCACCCCGAGAGGCCGGAAGGCGACTGGAGGTATCCCAGCTGCCGTCTCAGATAGGACCCCAACCTGTGTTTTTACTAATTCTTTTTGGTTAAATTCTGAGCTTCCTCACCGTCTTCATGAGGTCGATGCAGGTGCTGTGGTCGTGGTTCACCAGCAGCACGGCGGAAGAAGGTGTGTGGGGCTCAGAAGTACGTTTCTCTAGACGTGAGAAAGTGGGCTGGGGAGGGAGCTGAAGCTCAGGCACATGGGAGTTTGCAGGCACCCCCAGGGGAGGAATTTAGCTCCTCTTTGAGCTATTACTCCAGTATGGACTAATTAGGAAGGACTTGAAGAGTTTTCACAAAAGGCCGGCCCGTCCACACCAGCCAGTTCATGCTGTAGAAAAGGGCTCAGTGCTTGAGCTGCTTTTTGAATCAGCCCCATCTCCCAAGCGCACGGGCCCGTCATGCCCTGGCTGGATCAGTTTGAGATTATGCACAGGGCTCCCTGTGTTGGGAGGGAGATGCAGGTTTATCTTCTCCTCCTTATTAATCAAATACCAAATCAGCTACTCGTTACCCTTACAAGTGCCCGGTTGCTCTGTTTCAGCACAGGAGCCACTTCTTTGTGCACGCCAGAAATGAAGCGCAGCGAGCTGGGTGGAGGCGGCTCCTCAGAAAACCTCCAGCACAAGCACTGTACAGCAAAATGGCTGTCTGCAGCTCGGGCGTGAAATAGGTCCTGCAGGACTGTTAGTGCCGGCGGCTGGGTGCCTTGCAACCCGTGTCATCCAGCAGCCAGTATATAGAGCAAAATTGCCTGTACTGTGAGATAAAAAATTACCTCATCAGTGTCATCCGGTGGTCATTATATGGGGCCAAACTGCCTGTACTGTGAGATTAAACACTACCTCCATATCAGGCATGCGAATAAGCTGTCCCCTCCCCTTAAAATGTGCTTCCAGCGTGCTGCAGCCTACATGCTGGCAGCCACAACTTACTGAGATTTTTTTCCTTCGCATTTATGATTTTCTTTTTTCATTTGCAATGAATTGTGAATGACCAGCTTGTGCACAATTTCTGCACATCTCAGAGCCCTGCTCCATAAGCAAAGCCAGTATTGGTTCCTGTGGAACAAGGTGGTTTTCGCTGTGAGTGAACCAAGGGTCTGACCTCAAGTATCATAGCAAAAAATTTAGTCTAAGTTTTGAAGGAAGGGAGCACAATGAAAAGCAGAAGTATTAGCAACTGTTGTTTCATGACTTGGAGGTTACATGAAGGGAGAGGATCTCTCAAGTCAGACAAATAAGAGGCGTATGAGTCAGAGCAGGCTGACTCCATTTATTGTGTGAAAAGCCTGTGCTCTCTTGTCCAACCTGTCCCGTTCCCAGCCTTGCTAGAACTACGTGTGATAATGCTAAGTTATTTACCGTGTCTCCTCAGGTAGCTTCCAAAGGCATTAGATTTTCTCTTTTGATAACATTTTCTACAGACTATTAAAAATAAACACCGGAGATCCCAAAGGGAAGAGAACAGTGTTGCAGTTCTAGTGAGGTCTGACCATACTCAAAGAAAGGAAATTCTCACTGTGACTGAGAGGCCACGCTGGTACGAAATAAAACACTCTTCCATGGTGAGGCACTGTTAAGTGAGATAGAAGACAGTCTGACATCCAAGAATTAATTTTGTCATATCTAATATTTGGTCAGATGGAAGCAGAGTAACTATGAGGGACAGAGAAAAACATGTCTATAAGTCCACTACTGTAGGAACAATATTAAGGAATATATTACTGTGGTACTTGGGAATAATACCTTGAAATGAAAGAAGACCAAAGCAAGCATGAAAACTTTGACCACATACTTTATTTCTATTGATAAGGACTATTTGTATCAATACATTTTATAAATATAGGTATGCATAAATGTGTTTATTTTCTAGAAATACATGCTTATTTTATATGTAGTCATACATATTCTGCCTCCTCAGCAGATCACTTCTTCTGACTCTGTCTCTCCTGAGGGCATAGTTCAGATTTCTTTAAAGATAAAGCCTGCATCTGATCCAGCTGCATTCCTCCTTGCTGTCCTGCACTCCTTCACCCTGTTACACTCAGTGTCCCCCCTCAACACCTGAGCAGCTCTACTGCCCCCTTCACCCCCCTCACCACCCTTCTTATGCGACCCCGTCCTTCCCTGTGTTCCTGCCTAACATCTGCCGTAAATTCCTCTTTCTGACTCACTTGCCCAAAATCTCAGGTATTGACTCTTCCTGCTGGCCTGGGGAGGAGCTCCTGCCTAACCACCCCGCCAGGTCTCTGCAGGCAGCTGAGCTCCTGCAGCCTGCCAGCTTTTTGCCTGGCTTCTGCCATTTTGAGCTCAGCATCTTATAATCGTGGCAGTTTATTTCTGAGAAACAGCATTCAAGTGTATTAAGAGCTCCCGTTAATTCCCCCTGCTGATTTGACAGCTCTGTGGGTGGGTAGGTGTGCCTCTGTTTTCTTCTGCTTCCTTGGCCATGGGAAAGCCCACAGGCTCTACACAAAGCCATTTTCCCCTTGTCTTTCAGTAAAATTGACTGAAAGCATATTTATCACCTCAGAACAAAATTCTGAAGGTTTTAGCTATGCCATAATTTTACATTGTTTTCCGTGTTTCAGGGAGCGGAGTCAATCATCATCTTGTCTGACCTAGTTACTTCTTAAAAGACTTGTCACACGTTAGCGTCCTCGGGTCTTTTACATCCACTAAATACCTTCCACTCACCTGGGGTTATCTTATCCTCGTTTGATCTTGTAAGCATGGTCCCACATGTCTGCTTACGGCAGAGCCAATCTGCTTGCTCTGCTGGTAATCCTTGTTATTATTTTATGAAAGTTAATTCTAGATAGTCCAGATTTTACGTTGCAGGGGGGTTAGTCATATTCTGTCATCATTTTTGTCAGACTTAGTTTCATCCAAATTCTGTTACTACTGATAGAGCTCCCTTAATTATGTTCTTGAAGGAGCATAATTTAACTAATTTGCCTGGTGCAAAAGGTGATTTAAAGCTAGCATTAGAGCTTACCATTTACCAGCCTTCGAGGTCAGCCACCTCGCAGTGCTCCCCGTGGTACCTTGGTTAGTTTCTCATTGGCCAGCTCCCAAACTTGCCCCTAATAGGAGAGATTTTCAAGTGAACTGTATGCAATATCAGCTATTCTACCGTAAATATAACAATAATAAATCAATGAAGTTTGCACAAATTCTAGATTTTACCAGAGCTTTGGGTTTTTGTTTTTTTTTTTTTAATCAGCTCTTTAAATCCAAAGTGCAGTACTTGGAGACATTCAGTATGAGAAGGCTGTGCTTTCCCAGATCATTGATTTCTTTATCGTTGGTCATATTCATAAATTATTTTACTTGTAGGAAATTTTAATTCTAGGATAAAATTAATTACAAAGCCCTCAATTGCCTAGCGACTGTAAGAAAGCTATTTGGGTGTCCAGTAAAGCACATGATCTAAGCTAGCATAATTTCATGAAACTTGTAAGTATTTTCATCTTTGTTAACCTATGTCTTTACATCAGTGATGCTTCTCAGTATAGAAAGCAAGTCAGATTTGTGACATTATTCAAAATCTCTCCAGATCTTCATTTTTATAGAGCATTCATTTTTTAATACTATACCTTGTGATATTTGATTCCTGATACTGAATGGATATTGAAGAGTGTCTGCTATCAAAAAATAAAGCAAAATTAAACTTTTAATTTATAGAATTTACTTTGTTCTAGGTCATGACCAAGAGAGTTGCATGTGCTTCAACGCTGATCTTCAAAGGCATTAGGCTTTTGTGGCATCCCAGATGTTTTCCACACTGAGGAATTCTTGGTCCTACCTTAAGCACTAGAACATCTAATATTATTCACAGCAAGTGTTGCAGAGGGAGATTGAGCATCACCAGGATATATCACTGCTTAGGTTAGCTCTACCACATTCCCCAACATGATTTGTAGTGGTGTGAGGTCAGTAAATCACCTGGATTACTTCTGAGCAGGGCAGCACAGTTGTGCAGATGTGCCAGGAGAGTGCTGTGCTTTGCCACACTCCATCCTCCATCCCTGGGGACAGCTGTGACCCAGTGCTCAGAGTCAGGGGTGATGGGGGAGGTAGGCACTGCCTGCTATTTGGGATGTTGAATGACTATTCCTCACCGCTGATGTAGTTCCCCTTCTCTGGAGGTTGGGGCTGAAAAGGTCCTGCCTGAGAAGAGCAGCAGAGCCATTTTCCCACCCTTGCCAGTTCAGTCATCTGTCAGAGGGGTGCAAAAGAGGCAGGGTGCTGGGCATTGACCACATGCCTGCTGCGATGCCCACAAGCATTCGGCCCCCTCCCCTTGCCTCGAATCCAGGTTATTTCTCCCAGTATAATGGTGCCATGGGGAAAGGTTGAGAGGGAGACATCTGCCGTATCCAACAGCCTCCTGACAGTCAGGGCTGTCTCCCACTGCATGGGAGGCTGCGGCTCAAACCCCTGTTGCAGCCCAAGGATTTGAACCTGGTTTACATGTGGCCAAGGCCAACGTTGCAAATAACAAGTTATTCGGGAGATGGAGACATGCGAGAACTCTCGTGCCTGATGTCCCCTGAACGTGCCTCAGTGGGGCTGAGGGGCAGAGCGATATTTGTCTTCCAGGGTCCCACTTCCCTGTGGGCTTTGCTTTAGGGGCTCTGAGCAGAAATGGAGGCAGCTGCGGAGCTGCCCACTGCTGGAAGTATGGGTAAGAGTGGGATTTTAAGGAGACCGCACAGCGGGTTTTGACTCAGAGGCTCTCAGACCCCTCTCCAGCTCAGCAAAGCTTTCTTTGTGTGTGTAATGAATCTGGACTCCTGCAGAGAGCTCCCATTCGTTCCCAAGGTCTTGCACACAATGCTTCAGCCTGATGTGAGGTTTATCTGAAGCCCATAAAGATGAAAGAAACATATGGCTTTCATCTAATCCTAAATACATGTAGCAAGGTAATGCACAGTGTAGGCTGCCGGTATTGATGTTATCAGGCAATGGCACTGTGAAAACCCAGCAAAACATCGAAGTTGCTGTATTCAAGTTCTGAGGTTTTGAATAAGGTTTCTGAAAAGCCTAGCAAAACATGAGCTCTATTTCAGGAGCCAGCTCAGCAGAATACTAATACCTGGACTAGTAATGATGTCACTTCCCT
Source organism: Bucorvus abyssinicus (assembly GCA_009769605.1). Taxonomy (NCBI): domain Eukaryota; kingdom Metazoa; phylum Chordata; class Aves; order Bucerotiformes; family Bucorvidae; genus Bucorvus; species Bucorvus abyssinicus. The sequence continues at coordinate 41,486,087 of CM020025.1, forward strand.
GGCAGGAGGTATAATTTAGGCTGAAAGTATTGATTTCTTTAATAAAGCTCAATTTATTCACCATACATTCACAAGGCCAAATCATCCCTCAGGTTGTGCCATGGAAAAACCCACAGGCAAGAGCTTCAATAATATCCGCCACATACAAGCTCTGTCACTGACTGACAGAATTTTATTAGTGTGGGACAAAATTTGAGGACGCACACAGTTCCGATAAGATTGTTACTGATTTTTGAGAATGGCAAGGAAATGTGTTTAGTATTAGGCAGCGGACACAGAGGGGATAGTAAGGTGAAATGGTCTGACTGTGCTGTTTTCAGGAAGTTTCCCAGCTCCATCAGGCTGCTAAGGGAGTTGTTGGAAGACGTTACCTGGATGGCAGATGGCAGCCTCGCTAAATCCATAATGTCAAAAAGCAGTGGTTGGGCTGAAAAAAGAGCCCATGTGATTTTTTTTTTTCCCCATTGGCCCCTTTTCCAGTAATGGTTAGGACCCTAATCCCTCCTCCAACACCCCAGCACTGCTGCATGTAGCTTCTTGTCCCGTTAAGAAGAGGAAGCTCAAAGAAGAATTGCCAGGAGAAGAATTCCCTGTGTCAGGGTGGGATGGTGATCATGCTGTTCCCTGCCTGCCAAGGAGTGTCGCTTCAGGCTCCATTACATCACCTGTGAGCAACCTTTGTCAGAGCCACTGGCTCTTGGGCTTGGGCCAGGGGCTCTCTGCTAGCTGTTGTGAGAAGGAAGAGGGTGGATGGTTTCCAAGTTGCGTTGTGTTGCCATTGCATGAAGATTCCTGCATCCTTACCATCAAAGGAGAAGAACTTCGGACACCACAGAAACAGCTGATGGCTGGTCAGCAGTAAACCCAGCAACATGCTGATGCCTGCTGGAAACCATTGCTACAAAACGCGTCTTTGGTTCCCCTCCCTCTGGCAGCACCACATGCTAAGATACAATGATGCCTCACCTTTCCCAGGCTAGAACATCAGATCTAGGGAGAGTGAGCAGAAATTTTGTCAGGAAGCCTACCCAGCCTCAAGGGGAATAAGCTCTTGAGTGTGGCTGGGCTGTAGCTTCTAATGTGTCTCCTTGCAGCCAGCAGTGTTTTAATTACCCTGACTCTCTGCAGAGGGCTTGGTGGGATTGCATATTGTTACTGTTCTCATCTGAAGAAAAATGAGCATCAAACTCCTCCTTTGCAACTGACTGTAATGCCAATGACAAACCCATGTCACTGGAGAGTGTATGAGCATGCTATGAAGTCTCTTTTTTCCATCGGTAGGGAAGTATAGGTATACCTCATCTGATGTTGAGTCTCCTGGTGGGAGAAAGACAGCATTCCCCATAAACATAATTGTGCTTCATTAACAGTCCACTGAATGGGAAGAGGTGACACTGGGCACCACCTTAGTGGTGCTTTTAAGACTGGATGTGGCAGCAGCAGCAAGAGCCAACCATAAGCTATAGCCTACCTCTGTTTCCTTTGCCTGGAAACAAAGCATCTGCAGCAGCCTCTGCCCAGAAATCACGGGTGTCCTGGCTGCAGGCAGCCTCCTGAAGGGAGATCTGTGGCTGAGGCCTCTTCCCAGCCTGCGGAGCTCCTGGTTTGGTGCATAGCAGTCAGACCCCCTGCAATGAAGTTACAGTAGTACTGCATTTGTGCGGTGTCTTTCTCCAGTGGGTACCGGCTACAGGTGAGGCAGCATTAGCTCCTGCCACCAAAGTGACTTTCCATTAGCTCTGGATGGACCTGTTCTTGTCACTGTCACTTCACCCTGGTGTGAAGGATTCGTGGCAGCAGATATGTGATACAACAGCGGCACCTCATGTGAGCATTTTTCTCTGTGAACTGAAGTTGAACTGCTCACCTTAGTTCCATCTGAGAATGAAAGAATACCTCCTGAGTTAAATCAGCTAATACTGATTATTAATTAATACAGTTATCATCACTGGCTAGAGTATTTTAATTACCACTATTACTAAATAATTATTTGAACCAGTAAAAGCAGGTAATAACAGTACCATGGAAATGGTGATTATATGCAGGGGTTTCAGCAAGGAAAGAATGTTAAGACTGAGTGCTTGGAGGTGTCTCTGTGATTGTATTAACATAAAGACCATCATAGTACACAGTCAGCACCTGATATGAGTTGCCCAGCAGAAACCGCTCATCTGGGATGCTGCCTTCTACCATCAGCAGAGACATCCATCAGCCAGCACCAGTACTGGTTCTCCCCTGGTCCCATGGCTCCACTGCTCTTTGCTGTTCCCATCCCTGTCCATGCACCATCCCTCTCGTTTGCCACAGCATAATCAGGGTGCACAATGGTTTGCAGTTAAAACTAACTGTGCAAAAATTATTTCTAGTGGCAGTACTGGCTTTGGCTGATCGTATAACTACATCATCAGCAACAAATCATTGTAAGGCATTCTGCATTTCTGTGGTTACTTTGGATAGCAATTTATGACCTCCTTCCACACAGAGCGAGTGAAAACAAGCTGTGCATAAGAAGATGACGTTGGCTAGCTATTGCACATCACACAGTCTTGGCAATGTTCCCTTTTTCTTGGCACAAATACAGAAGCATTAGGAGGCTACGGGGCGTCAGAACCTCTTCTGATGATGCTGAGGGTCAGCTTCAGAGCTTGGCTTATTTAATGCTATGTTCAAATTATGTTGGCTGTCGTCACGTAACACACAGTCTGTAACGGCGCACACACTGTCCTGCTAAGATAGAGCAGTGCCTGTAAAGTATAGATCTCTTTTGCTGAGAAGTAGAGGTGTAAAAAAGCAATGCAAGAGCCAAAAGAATTCCTGAAGGTATTTTATTGCTCAGAAAAGAACATCCAGCTTTAACGAAAATGAAATTCCATGGTCAGGAAAGAGTCCAAAGAAGTTACAGTCTTTTCCTTAATTGGATTACAAATGTCACCTTTGGAATACATTTAAAAATCAATTATTCTTTTCTTTTTGTTGTGCTGTCAGTTTGTTTTTTACACTTCATTAAGCAAGGCAATAAAATGAGGCCATTGTGCTTCTTGATTCCGCTTTGTGTTCAAAATCAGTTTATCTTTCTAGATGTTTGGCATCAGTAAACTCTATTTTCTAGCACAGATGAGATAGCTACCTACACAGACTTTAAAAATGAGCAAATTGCCATCGTCTACCACAGGCTCGTTTCTTGTCTTCCTTGGGATGTAGATTCTTCCATACAATTAACTAAAATGTACATTGCACCTTAAAAAGAGATAGCATGTATGGGAGGTCAGAAAGACAGCCTGCTCAACCCAAAAATTAAAATGGGAGAAGACATAGAAGCAGAAGTTGAAGGGGAGTTGATTGAGATTTATTGTCCAAGAGGTAGCAATTAAACAAGGATTTAAAAAAAAAAAAGGTTCTGGAGGTTGTTTTGTAAGTGTAAATTTAAAAAAATTGTTCTGGAGGTTGTTTTGTAAGTGTGAATAGCGGGGACTGGGACAGGCAGAAGAGAAAGTGAAGCCCAGAGTAAGAAAAGGAAGCAAAGAGAGCAAAAAGGGAAGATGTGTAAATAGGGGGAAACTGAAATAGAGATAAATAAGAAGATAATATGCAAGGTCCCAGTGGAAAAGGCCTTTGGATGAAGACACAGAACCAACATTTAATGCTGTTTGAGACATGAAGACTGAACAAGGGAGACAGAGAATCATCAGCATGAGAGAGGTTTTAGTATTAGGCTGAAAAAAAGATTATTTTTAGATTCAGAAGTTTATTAACTCCAAACTGGCCACTTGATGCAGAAATATGTATATTTTCTGTGTTTCTTCCAAGTCATGGTGCTGCTTGTACTGTAAGGTTTTTCTTTGATTTTTTTGTCCTAAGATTTTTTCCTGGAGCTGTCTAGATGTTCAAAAGCTTTAATAAACAATACATTAATTGAAATTATAGGAATTAATGGTGATTTTTGCTTACCACGAAAAGGCGTATTCTGCTAACTCAAAATAATTTGTATTTTTCTTTTTCAGAGACTTAATATCAAGACAGAAATGTATATAACCATATATGTCTGTATTTATATATCTATATGTAAGGATACACATCATCATGGTAATGTCTGTCATTTTTGATCTTTGGTTACACACATTATTATTTACTCTCTATTACTTGTTCTGCACATTTGAGCTCAGTGCAAGTGCACACCACCAGTTCAATGGAAATCACTTAACACTTTCCACTCTTGACTGAAAACCATGAATTACCATGTTGTACCCTGCAGTTCAACACTATGCTTTGTGTGCCCGTAATGGCCTCGGTGATGTGGCTTGGAGCAGGAGGAGCAGCAGAAGGGTCTTTTGGCATTTCTGTCTCCTGGCGGGTGGCATACGTTGTGCTAGAGCAGCTGTGGCCGCTGGCTGTGCTCGTGGGGCGCTGATAGTGGTGCTGGGCTGCAAAACCCTCCTAAAAGTGGACGAGCCCCTCACCTAACCAAGGCTGAGGTCAAATCCAGAACCCACTAATGATAGCTAAAAGGGGTCCAAGCATTTCTGTAAGGTCTGGATAGGCTTTCACTCCTTTTCCTTTCCATCTTCCCCCACTTGTAAAGCGAGGCTAACAGCAGCCAGTGTTGGGATAGCTGAGTGGGGCAAGAAGTTTTAGACATTGAGAGCCATATTGCCATCACAGCTGGTTGCAACTATAATCCTCTCATCAATTAAAGGTCAAGATACTATTCCGAAGATGAAATGCTAGACATTACTGTTGTGGCGCTGGTCATTTAGTAAGCAGCCTCCGGTCTGTCTCTTCTTCACCATACATGGTTTCAGTCTTGTTCCTGCAAATTCTCAGCACGACTCGGGCCAAAACCCGCAGAAACAGCAGTGGAGCAAAAGTGCAACAAGCACTGAAAAATTTTGGCATGTATTGCAGCATTAAAAAGCCTTCATACTAAATTCGCATTCCAAAATCTAACCTTTGTGTTTGCTTTACAACGGAAATAAGAGATGTTTCTTTCCAGCCTGTGGTTATTTGGTGTGAATTAGGCCTTTTAATGTCCCTTGGCATCGTACGCGTTCTTCCAAAACAAGCTTTTAATGTCCTAAGAATAATTACATGGGCCTGAAATTCACAACTAAAATTTGTTTTGATTTATTTATGAGTAATTGTTTTCATGCAACCCGATACTGTTTTCAGTTTGGCATTATGTTCCCAGCAAAAATGTTAACGGAAATGAGAAGTAATTAGCCCTTCTAGAAAGCAGTCATTTTATGCAAAACAGGAGCGATTTTTAATTTTTTTAATTGCAAAAGGTGTAAGGTAAAATTAAACTGCTTTGCAGGTTAGCACAATTTTTACCGTTTGATGATACTGTCAGTTGTCTTCTCTTAAAATTAGAGAAGGGAATGGGGCAATTCCATTGCCTGCAGTGCATTTGGAGTCTGATGCCAAAACCAATGGGGAAATCAGCTGAGAGATGAAGATTTAACCATTGGGTGAGATGCTGGTAACTACACGTTCAGGATAATGAATGCTGGTAGTTTCCATCACCCTGTGGCTGTTTTGCATTCAGGGAGGACCTGCCAACTTCAGGGCACACAGCAGAAGATCTCTCACGTGCAGATTGCCTCCTCTCTCACCACACTTGGGTTACTCTTACCCATTTGGCATTTCAGAAAAATGTTCTCAAAGTGCTAGTGTGCTTCAGGAGTACGGCTCTTGCATGGAGACATGACAGGCAGGCTGGTTTAGACACCAAATCAGTTTTTGCTCATGCAGGTTAGACAGCAAATCCCGTTAACTGTAGGGCAACCTGGCTGCCTTGGAGGCTTGGAGATGTCGGAGATTTCTACCAGTTTCTTTCCTTGCTTCCAGCCCGCTTATTTGCAGCTGGGCAATAAGTGCAAGGCTGGCAGGGCACTCGGCCAGACATTTTCTAGCCTGTTCACACATGTTTCAATCACTGTGCTGGTAGCTCAGGAGGGGTATTTTATGTGCTCAGGCAAACTCTATGCCAGCTCAGTGAGGCTTTTACCACTGAGGGTGGAGACCTTGCACTTGCGTGTGGGTGTTTGTGGGAGGTCAGCACATCATTAGGGCTTTATTGTTTGAAATGAACTTCTGTAACTGGGGAAACAATGAATTGTGTGATCCTGCAAGTGGAGGTGGTTGACAGTTTGTCTGCCATCAGGGCACTGCACTTGTTGCTTCAGACTTGTACAACTACACAAAGTCCTTCTCGAATGAGGAAAGTCAGTGATCCTTGGAGCTGTTTATTTTAGCTACTGTAACTTCATATGATATTCAAATCTGTGTCAATGTTATCCTTTCCTGGTGTTTTCTACGCTAATCGCCTCAGTAATGTGTATGGAAGTAGTTTCTAGGGGTTACTCACTTGCTTATACAAACACTTCCTGGTATTCATTTTGCTTTCATTGCCTCTCTGCTCCTCCTGCTCTTGTCGTATGGAAAATGCAGGACATGTCATGTTGGCTAATCCTTTATTTTCCCCTTTGCCTGGCAGTCTTTTTGCTACCTCCACCCCAAAGCCTTCGCCTTAATTTACTCCTCCTTGACTGAGAGCAGCCCAAAAGTGAGTACAAGTGGGAACAAGTGCTTGCACATATACATGCGTATATATGAATGTATTGTTTTCATGTGGACTAGGAGGACAACATGGTTTACACACATCTCACATCTATTGCCCTGATCTTTTCAAATAACTCATGTCAAGTTTCAGTGTTATTTTAGTTTGTCTTAGCAGCACGTTTGCAGTTGAATTTATGTAGTATTTTATAGTTTGATTCCCTTCCCCCGAGTTCAGCTATATTTCAGGGAAGAAATGTTGGAAAATAAATAAATATGAAAGAAAATTATTGTGCAATATACCACTCTAATGTTAGAATTTCATTGTGTTATAAATAATTTTATGTATAGATGAGGAACAGACTTTTGATATACTACTTTCTGTCTGAATTAGTCATATATGATAAATTTCTGTAAAGGGGTTGTATTTGACCAAAGGTGTCTGTTATTGTTGGCATTAAGTGATATGCTTTCCAGAACTGCTAGACTACTCGTGGCATTGGACCAATTTGTTATTTTGGGAGTAGATACAGTCTTTGTTTAGCCTTCTGGCACTCAGCGTAGCTCTTAAAAATGGTTTTCTTTGTTTTGCTTTAGGTTTTCTGTTACTCTTAAATCTGCTCCGTTCTATGGGGGTTTGTCACAGGAGACAAGGGGCCTGAGAGTTAGGGGTACTCTTTCTTGGATGTCTTCCCAGAAGGCTTAATTTCAGGTGGGTGGAGGGGGACACGTGCAGATAATGTGCAATATTGTACTTGTACATTGCAGTGTCAGCAATCCTGCATTCATCTAAGACCAGCAGCTGTCACTGTTGCTGATGTTCACTAGATGTCAGATATGACTTTTATATTATACCATAGCACCTGGAGAAGATGAATCATATTTTTTTCCATGTGTAACTGTTACCTAATTGTAAACAGCTTAGAGTCAAATCCAGTGAAGGACTTGGACAGTTAAAGGAGAAGTGTGTTTATACCTGACTGCAAAGCTTTCTTGGTTCCTGATTTTAAGTTTGCTGGACCTGCATGTTTACACTGCCCCAGAGCTGCCCCAGCTCTGGCACATATGTCATCTCGAGGCGCGGAGAATGCCCAAGGCCAGCCAGCATCCTAAGCAAAAAGTTCCTGCCCTACAGCCACTGCCGTGCTTAGTACACAGACAGGATTGTTCTCACAGAAACACCATTGCCAGCTTCCCTGAAGGCAACTAGTGGTGCTATTGTGTGCGAAAACCTTGCAATTAGAGCAGTCGACAAGAGTCTGGGAAACCCGGTTCAGTTCTCTTTCCAGGCGGAAAGGGTGTTATTGGTCCTGAAGGACTTTCCCCTTTACCAGGCTTCAAGCTGCCTTGTGACACTGAATCTGCCAGATATAGGTGCAGAAGAGGGGGAGAGCCCATGCTGTTGGGATGAGTGGTTATCCACCCTGCTCTTCCTTATGCCCAGGCTGCTTCCTCATCAGAGGTGTCTGGCCCTGGGGCAGTACAAACACACAGCTCTTCCCTGCTCTACCTGCTCCTCCGTACTCTCACCTCCATGACTTGCTCTGCAGGACCAGGAATGCCCCAGCCTGGGCTGGCCCATTTCTTTTGGTATTGATCAGAAAAGTGTGACTTTGTGCCCTGGAAGTCCTGACCAGTTCCTGCCTTAGCTGTTACCCGTACATCTCTTCCAGCTGCGGTTTGAAAGAAAAGCAGGCATCCTGCTCCATTTTCGAAAGCCGTGCATTGGGTGCAAATGGAGTGAGGTCCCTGGGGCCAGCCCACGGCCAGGATCCCGGGGGCTAGGCTGAAGGCTACCTTTTGCCTCCTGGTTTCTTCCCCTCTGTAGTAACCCACCGAGTGTGTGAGCTGAAGCAAGGGCTCTGTCTGCTTTTTGTTTACTGAGGCACCTGTGTGCATCACATATACAGCCTAACTGCTGAGGTGCAGGGGTACGAGCACCTGTGCTAGTCCCAGGTCTGTGGGCTTTAATCTTGCTACACAGCTGGGACAGCCTCTTGTGCAGCTCAGGAGGTCAGTGGGCTCCACTGATTTACAGTCTGGAGCATTTCTAGATTCAGACTCCATACTTAAAGTATTTTTATTGAGGGTATTCCTCAAGAACGTTTTTTGTTCGGTCAGGACTGAAGTAAGATCCCTGGTAAAATGCACACTTAAGGACATACCTTAAGTCCCGTCAGCTTGAATCAATCTTAAGTAGGTTCCCTTTAGTAGCTTTGCAGAACAGGACTGTGACCTCAGGATCTGATTTTGCTGTCCCTGCTCAGGCACTGGATTCAGTGGGTTGCTGGTATTGCTACGGCATGGCTCAGGTTTTGGAGCTGAGTAAGGTTTCAGGCTTGGATTCTCTGTGGAAGACATGACCACCCATTTGTATGTATAGCACAGAAAAGACACTGTGCTGACTTTCTGTACTGTCCTGCCACAGTGTGCTTTCTAGATAGTTCAGCAGATATGGTAGACTTAGAACATTCATGCATTTGAGGCTTATCTTGCACTCTTCAGCCTTTTGATCTGAAGCACTTCCATATTTTCTTAAAGCACTTTTTAAACCAACAGTCAATGAAAATGTCTCCAGGAGTTTGGTTTTCCAGGAGACAGCTCCTCATTCATCTCGAGTAGCAAGTGATGCTGCAAAAGGCCCAACAGCGAACACAAACCCATGAATTTACCTTCAGTCTCATGGAGTCAAGGCTTTGAAATCCCAGAGATGTCATTTTGTTTGTATGTAATTCAAGTGAAGTGACAGGACAGGGAGTGTTGGATTGGAAGAAGGGAGATCATGCAGAGTGCAGCTGTTAGCTCATGGGGACAAGCTGGTGAGCAGTATATCCATGAGTGTACGAAAGGCACATGCCTACGGTAATCCTGGCCTGATCCTGAAGTCCTCACGCTACTATTTGCTCAAACAGGCTGTTGACATCAGCGGGTTTTCCTGTACAAGATGAGGTATATGCAGAATGAGAGCATCGGTATTTGCTGTCTCAAAGTGAGGGAAGGAGCTGTAAAGCTTTACAAAAGAATGTGTTTTAAAAAACAATTTAAAGGGCAAAAGGAGTGTGAGGAGTTGGACATGAAGGCAGGTCCCTTCCTCTGTAGCTAGAACGGGTTTTAATACAGAAGAGCATTGGAGGTACAAGAAGGCTCAGCTTCTTTTTAAATCAGTGTTTTGGCCAACTCATTGCTTTTCTTGATTTTGGATGAGTGGCTCTAGTGGCGTGTTTCCATGGTCGTTGGGTCATCAGTTTTACTCAATTCTTCAGCATTTTCAAAGGGCCCAATTAAGGCCATTTCCTTGAACTTCATCATTAGGGACAGTGCTCAGTTTGTGCACTCCAGTTACATGCCAGATCTGGTGCAGCTGTCCCACATTTGGGGACCTGTGTGTAGCTTCCTTTCGTGGAACTGGGATTTCTCCTGTCTGTAGAAGAAAAAGTGTTCTATCTGACTTGAATTTCCCCAGGCCTAGAATGATACCCAAGAGGAAACTGAAACCCATGTTTCTTTTATCTTAAATACATCTGCCCTAAAGGGGGGCTTTGAATTACTGGGAGCAGGGGCAAACAGTGTCCCACCGGGAGCACTCCGTAGGGCATGGGAACATTGTGTAATGCATAGGACTTAGGTCTTGATCTGAGGTTTAGCCAAAAGAAAGTGTCAAAATATTGATCTTTCCAAATGGTATGCAGCATGTGTTAGAGCTGGCTGCTGAGATTTTACTTTCAGTCTGCATCAGGTTTGCTGATACAAGTCACTAATATAAATATTACTAAAAGGTTCATTTTTCTTCTCTAGTGTGGCTGCTAAGGCTCTGGAATTTCCAGTTTCATATCTTTTTCCTGAATATTACTTACCAAAAAATACACATTAAATGGGATGTCTTTTTGGCTGTGTTCATGACATATATATATTTAAATATATATATATATGTTATGGTGTGGTCAGTGATGTTTATTGAACAAAGCTACAGCCTGGGTCAAAGTCATGCCAAATTACAAGTGTGCATTCTTTATACTTTTTAACAGAAAAGTAGTGTTGAAGGAATATAGCTACTGTCCTGCAGTAATGAATACATTCTCCAACTGAAGATTTCCTAGCACCTTGTTTTTGTGGGGAAATGAAACATTTTACATTTTTCAGGTTGGATGAGAGGCATAGGGACATTTTCATCTTTGCTCTGGCTGTAAACATTGCTCCTCAGGAAGTTAGGATCAAAGAGCAGAAATGATGCTTCATCGTTGCTTTGTTTCTTCATAAATTAAGCAAGTTAATTTTTTTGTCCTGTGCTCTGGCAGACCTGAAATGCAGGAATAATGGATGTGGTAATGGGTGTTTTTCAGTAATGGATACTTCCTCTGTTTTTTCCTTTTTCCAGCTCATCTATTTGTTTCAAATATATCTCTCCATTTCTCTAAGTATTTGTAACTAGGTTTAATTGCAAATACTGAAAAATTCTCTGTTTCCAGATAGGAGCATAGCTGGGAATGGAAATTCAGGTTAGCCCAATTTGTGTTGTGTAAGTAATAACTACTCTTCTGCTACAGCAAATCACTTCATTTGCAATGCTTTAAACAAATAAGCAGCCAGAGTGATAAATACCATCCTTTTACAATTTTTCTCAGAGAAAGCTATTTTAAAAAGACACATTTACATTTATTTTCAATTCAGTACTCATCTGGGTTCAGTTCTGAGTCATGGAGAAGCTGGATCCTACTTGTACCTCTGCTACCCATTTCAGGAAGTCAGTTCAGCCTAAAGCACTGGGGGTTATTGCACATTAATACGTTGATATATGCCCAGGTCCACACATGCGGTCCCCATACGCTGTGTATGAACAGCTTGTGGTGAATAAATGCCAGTCCAAGCGTTCCTATCAGATGTACTCATTGACAGAACTGATTTTGGATGAGGCTTCCCTTTGCATCCGTGAAACAAGCTTTTGCCTTTGGAAACTTGAATAAGAAGCTCATTTGCCAGTAGATTTCCATGTCAAATAAATGAATGCAGGAGGAAAGGAAAAGTAAGTAAACAGTGGATGTAGGTAAGGAATTTTTTTAGCCCAGAAGGAGCAATTAGAGTTTTAGGATGTGGACATTTTTCCCCACTGCAGTATTATGACCCTCATGTATTGTGAAAAGGAAGATGATCACAGTGTAACTGCGTTACTATAGTGTTATAAAATGGATGGGATGGTATCTTTCAAGGAGACTATCATATGATTCAGTAGGATGGATAACTAACCGAGGATTTCTCTGCATGGCAAGACCAAGTTGTAATAACAATTTGGGAATCATGATGCTATATTTTTCCATTAAAGAAAGTTTTATTGCTGGAACCTTGACAGATTTTAAAAGTAACGTAGACTTTTCTTACCACCGAAGCCCACAGCTTTATTACAAAGCCAAACTGTTCTCTCTAAAACCACATTATGCATGTTGTAACAGTACTCTCCCACGGATGATGAACATTTAGAACATATTTTTCCATGTGAATCATCCATTCACTTAAAAATAAATTCTCTTATTAAACAAAATACAACCATGTGACAAGTTTTGTAGATTTGTATTCCATCTCTCCTTTTCATTAGAGTTAACATTTTACTACTCTTTCAAATAATTTTCTGACGTTTGCATCATTTTTCCTGTTTACCCCCCCACCCGCCCATTTTCTTTTCAACATAATACAAAGCAGTTTCCATCCACACTTTGTTGCAAGCACACCTAAGCAAAATAAATGACCAAGAACTGATCCTGCAGCGGGATGAATGCAAATGGATCTGTAGCGCTCCTTGAAACCAGCGGTTGCACAGCTGCACATAGAGTTGCCTGTCAGCATTTCTCTGATGGATAAAGAGAAACAAAGGCATCATTACAACCCCTGACACCGGTCACTGAAGAAAACAGAGTCTCCACAATTTTGTATACTTTCCTTCAAGACTAGAAGGTTACAAGGGAGTCTGAAAAGCATATGCTGTTGTTGTAAGGCTGGCACTCTGGGTCAGCATCCATCAACAGATGCTAAGTCTTGCCACTGGCGATACGTCTTTTCATGGGTATTACCTGTCCATTTCACAGCCCCAGATAAAAGGTAAACAAGATCCCAAGTTTCAAGAGTGATTAGTTTTGATAATTGTTCTGCTGCTTGCTTTGTGCAGTTCACTTCTATAAATATACTCCAGGGGAAACATTTGTCTAGTGTACCGTGGCACAGTAATTTCCTATATAATTTCATCCAGTTGCTGCAGGAACTCATTTGAGCGATTGTTAATTAATCATTAACGATCATTAACTTCGGGTAGCAATGATTGCTAATCAAGATTTCCATGCTGCATTTTTAATTCCTGAAGGTTCACCATTAATCAGATCAGTAGCATTTTTTGTTATTTGAGGAAAAGAAACAGTATGCATCCCATCCATTCAAAGGAACTGTTAGTAACATCTTTGCCTGTAAAATCATTGCATGCCTCCACTCTGACTCTTGTAAAAGTCAGAGGCTTTTTTTTTCTGCATAAATTACTCGAAAATATTTTGCAGTTTAAATTAACAATGCTTTCCCATTGTTCTTCCTACTGATAATTATGCTATTAGGAACAACCATGAACATAGTGACACCACTACAACTATTTCCCTTATGGCTAATCTTGTTCGCCTCATACCTCATGGATTTGAAAAAAACCCCAGCTGTTTGTAATGCTTTTAATGCCACCTTCATCTTAATGAGGTAGCTAATAATAACATATTTTTCTGTTAGTGTACTCTTATGACCCATCAGCACCATGCCTGTAGATGAGGTAGATGTTGCTGCATCAAGACTTTGTGCAGCTTTTGCAATAGAGGAACGTTTAATTCTAATTTTCTCTCACAGTGCAGTGACTTTGCAGTGTGCCCTTGGAAATAAGAGAGTGGCACAGCCTATGGATGACACACAGATGGAAACCTTCCCTTGGGACAAAAGGCCAGCCAGGCATCTTTGGTCTCCTTCCTCCACATCTTTACCTGCCATCCTTGATAGCAATGGCAGTGGGAAGGAAGGAGCTGTAGCTGGGTCCATCAGATCTCCAGTGAGGACCTTCACCTTCTGTAGCTTGGCCAGGCTGCACCAGCCAGCCTCCATACTTCAGTCCCACATGGGACTTCAGGTGATCACATGGGAGAAATTGGACTTGGGCAGTCAAAGATTTCCCCTTTCTGAGGCATGATGGAAAAGCAGTCTAGAAGCTGCCGTGTTTACAGCAGGATGTTTGCAAGCACTAGGAGAATGTATGCCTTCACTCTGGCCAGGGGAAAAAAAAAAAAAAAAGAGTAGTAATTAACTCACAGGGCTGTGAAGTACTTGAACAAGGAAAGAGCAGCATATTTGAACAGCAGCTCCATCCAGCTGAGCCTACCTCTGCAATGCCAGAGCGAGCGGCAGGACTCTGCCCTGCCATGGCTGGGCTTATCAGGCTGTGACCTGCCAGCCTTGGGATGGAGAGAGTAGCCTCTCCTATCACTGCGTTTGCTGAGATAACTGCTCACATGCTCACCTCATGGAGAGCTGTAAATATTACGGTTGGCAAGTCAAGTTCTTTGACAGTGAAAATACTATTGAATGGTGCTACCTTTTTTATCATGGCTGCTTGCCACAGAAATACTTGCTAGTACATTTATTATTAAAACAGGCTTTCTGTAGTGCCACAGATCACAAGGCCATGAATAGTATCAGGCTGAAATCAGGGTGATCTTATTTCAAGGAATTCCAGAGCAATGAACAGTAATTTGCCACTAATTGCAAAGAAGCTTTGATAAAAACTCTGAACAGATTCCCAACAGCACATATTTTCCAGAGCCTGCCTGGTAATTTTCAATAAAACCCAAGAACAATATGACCATTAACTCTTCTGTTAAATGTCATCCAGATTTGGTCATATAATTCTTCACCGCACTGCATCTTTTCTATGCGTGTTTTCATAATTTATGGTGTGTGGCCACATTTAGGCTCACTCACTTATACATCCATGGAAAAACATTAGATGAAGGTCAAATGAAGCCCACAAGGGATGGGTGATTACCTTTCCCGTTTGACTCGTCTTTTAAAAGAACAGAAATTATCTACTAGCTTGTGGCTTCATTTGTAGACAGATTGCATCTGCGCAAACCCCTTCCCATGTAAATGTTTAAATATGAGCAGTGGATAAATACTTTTATGAAATGGACAAAGTCATGAGCAGCCACAGCATTTGGATTGCACAGTGAACTGCATGGTGATGGCTTGTGGCAATGTCTGCAGGGCTGTGCATGTGCACCATTTTCTCAGTGAGTCTTCTGGAGGAGAAAACGATGTCTGGCACCTGACTCTGAAGCTTGGAATTGGACAGGATGTCTACCTGTGCCTTGGTTGGTTGCTGCATTAGGAGGTTATTGATGGAGGCCTGATTCAAGAACCACTATGGTCTGTGGAGACTTCCACTGACCTACTGAGATTTTCTCTTTGTGCTAGGGCATGCTAAATAATGGGATATGCTTGGCTAGCGGTGCTTGTGTTTGATAGCTGTCAATGTTCAGAAAGTTACCAGCTATTTGTAAGGCTACGCTGGAGGCTTCCCAATTGTAACAGTACTGTTTTGTTGTTATGAGCACTTACTTATACACGGTACAGGTTCTTTTCGCTTAAATTTGTTGCCATTTGAAGTTCCAACAGCAGTAATCAATACCAGATGACTTAAGTTACCAGCCAAAGAAGAAGGCTGGTGGATGGTTGAAACAATTTGCTACAGCTCATGGGAAAGTTAGTTGTTCAAATTTGTGCTGAGTTTGTGTCTGCTGGGGTTTTGGTAGTGGGGGGAGGAGACTGCTGGCTTGTGCCTGGCAGGGTTTTGGTAGTGGGGGAAGGGATGCTGATGTGGCCCCTGCAAGAAACTTCCTGAAAGCTCCCCCTGGCTCCAGGTTGTTCCCACCTCTGGCCAAGGCTGAGCCAATCCATGCCTCTGTGATAAACAGAGGAAACCTGTTGAGCAAGGGCCTTTGTTTTGAGAGCTCACTTTTGTTTTGGAGGGGAGTAGGACAGAGACAACCATGCTGATGCCCAGGTTAGTGAGGAAGGGGTAGGGGAGGCACACTGGAGCAGCTGTTTCGCTTTGGCCCATGGTGAGAGGGCTGGCTGAGTCCTTGCAGTTCTCAGAGATCACCAGTTGCGTTTGCAACCTGTGGAGAAGTCCACGTTGGAGCAGAGGACTACTCCCGAAGAAAGCCGAGACTCTGAAGCAGACTAGCACAAGGGTGGTTCATTGCTGGGAGAACTGCTGCTTGTGGAAGACCCCCACACTATCTGGAGGAGTTCATGGAGGACTGTCTCCTACTGGAGGGATGCCATGTTGCTACAGGAGATCATTGTAAGGACTGTTTCCCTTGAAGAGGAAGTAACATGGATTGGACTGGGACTGAACCACGATCCCCATCCTCTGCCCTCCCTGCATCATGTGGAGGGAAGTAGGTAGTAAAGCTGGGCCTGGGAAAGAAGGGAGAGATGGGGGGAAGTTGTATTTAAGATCCTGGGTTTTTTTCCTCACTGTCCTACTCTGATTGGATTGGTGATTTAGTAGTGGTTTTGTTGTTTAAATTAAAATTGATTTTGTTTCCCCAAGTTGAGTCTGTCTTTTACGTGTGACCATAATTGGTGAGCGAGCCCTCCCTGATCTCAACCCTTAAGCCATTTGTTGTATTTTCTCCCGCTGGTGTGAGAGAGCGGCTGCATGGTGCTTGGTTGCCAGCTGGGTCTAAACCATGACAATATTATTCAGCAAATATTGCAAATTCACAGACAGTTAGAAAATCTTTTGAATATTTTGTCATATGAAAGATCCATGTCTATACAGAATATTACTTTAAATTAATATTTCAACTGGCTCATGTTGAATTTATTCTGTGTAGCTGGCCTGGTTTTGTCCTATTGACAGAGGAAGTAACAAATGAATGTGCTCTGATTCCCCAATTCCCTATTTAATAAAACATATTAAAAAATTAAGAACAAGCTTTAAGGCATGTCCCGCTGAGTGGTTAGTTTTCTTAAGAAGATTAGCAGACGTTATGGCATCCCAGTCCCAGCTGTGCTGGGATCCTGGCTGCCAGCTGCTGAAAGGCTGGGATCTCCCCTCAGGTATGCACAAGTCATTAAAAAATATAATTGTTGATATTTTAAGTTGCCTAAATTAAGAGATGTCCTGATATTGCCTAAATTGGGAGATGTGCATGATATTCATTAGGCCAAATCCATTGCTGACATAAAGCCACAGAAAGAAATGCAACTAACTCTGAAGAACTAGAAGGGCTTTTGGTACAAGACTTATTTAAAAATAAAAATATCAGCTATTATCTTTTTGTATTTAAATACCAAAGAATACAGCATACCTTGTACTTGCTACTCATGTAGGTAAGGGTTTTTTTCTGTGCTCTTCTTTAAGGTGTCCCATGACTTTGGTGTGGCCACCACTTTGTCTAGCAGTATGTCAAACAGAAGATACCAAAGAGAAATTTTGAATGTTTGAGACTCCTTCTTATAATTTAAATGCACTTTGATTTGAAATGCTGAACAATGTCAGATACTGACATAACTTTGGTATGGAAGAAAGTGGCTTGTACCCAAGAAAAGCACTTTGCTGGGATGTGTTGTCCTAATTTTTCCATGGACGAGAACATGACCAGGTAGAGCAGCAGGCTGTACCAAGAAAGGACAGTTTGCTCTTCCTGGGGACAGCAGTTTTACCTTTGCATTAGGTTACAGAAGCCAGTTTACAGGATAAAGCTGAAGAGCCAGGGTGTCTCTCTGGTTTCTGAAAGCTTCTGCCCAGACAGACGTGCCGGATGTTCACTGTGCACTTGAACATTAGTATTAAATGAAAACTCAAGTTTCCTAAAATATCTGAAAATCTGGTGTAGATGCTCTTCACATACTTGAACAAAGATTTGTAGCTTACCCGTGGGACCAGCCAAGCTAAAGATCGTGTGTTTGAAAACTGGTGCAAACATTAGCAACTGGTCTTTTTTAATAGAAAATCCATTATGGATGCAATTCCATGGTCAGGTTCAAAGCAAGGACAGCACAGGTAGGACTGTCACACAGGTGCTGGCAAATCCATCAGGCTAGAGAGGGGCAAAGCGTGCACATCAGCTTCCCCTGTTCACATTGCAGCCTGTTAAGTAGACTCTGCCACAGAGGGCAAGCGTTCAGTGAGGTTCTTATTGAACTGGAGTGGTCAAAGTGCTGTTACAGATTGTTATTTGTCAACTTTAGTCTAATAATAGGGAAAAAAATGCCAAATATATACCCATAATAAAAAGCACGATTAAAGAAAAATCTGGTTTTCAGCCAGACAAATTCCAAACCTACATCTGACTTCTTCTGTAGTCAGAAAGCAAGCAACCAAAAAAAATGCTTATCTTTTAAAATATTTATGCTAAAAACCATGGATAGCTATAGTATCTTCATGTTTGCTAATTTATATTCTTTTCTGTAATAAGATATTTTTAAACTACTCCCTTCTGACAACTTTATAGGAGAGCTATAATTTCCTTTCTCCATTCCTCACTGTGCTTTGCAAAGTCACGTTATACTGCAACATTTAAAGCATGGATAGAATTTGAACAGTACTTCATACAAAATGTACTTTTCAAGAACTGAAATAATAATTGCCCAGGAAATTGCTGTTTTTTCTGTTATTGTCCATTAAATCCATGGAAAGGGAAAAAGTAGACTGCAAAGTTGCTGAAAGATCCACCAGCCAAATGTCTTTTTTAAACACAGAGGAAACTTCAGAAAACATCAGTGACATAATTTCTACAAGCAGGAAATTTTGAAACCAAGAAAATTTTATTTGGAAACCACTATTATAATTTGCAAGTTTATTTATACTTTGCCTTCTGTTCTGCAAATAAGTTTTCCATATTTTTGTCCTAGTATTAGCTGTCCCATTTCAGGCCAGGCAGACATTGTAACGCCAAAACCTTGGTTATCATTAGATTCATGGATCAGTTTTGCTACAACAAAGAGCTCTAAAAGAAGTGAAGCAATCTAATATATCTGCTATAGGGAACAAATATACTTCCAAATACTCAAAAGTGTATTTTTTTTGTGTTTAATGATAATATTCTGTTCTTTTCCTGATTTACATATTTTGGCCCTTACAAATGCCCTTCATCCTCCCATTAGTTTCCCCATTACATGTATAATTAAAGACAAATCAGATTATGGTGATTAGCATGTATTATAAACCATTTTACTAATTTCTGAGGACATATTCCTACAAGGGATAACATAGAAATTAGAGGACTAATTAGGCCAGAATTACCTTTGCTAATGAATCTAAGCAGTAGTTAAATCCTCTGACAAAAGAGACATTTTTGTGCTTTGGAGGTTGAAGGTGTGATTCTCAGGAGCCAACGTTAAAAATAAATCCGTGGAGTTTCAAGATTTACGAAGGGCTCAACTCCAAAAGACCTAAACTAATTCTCTGAAAATTCACTGCCATTGGATCTAACTGTAGTTGTTTAAGACATTCATAGTATTGTAGAAGTCTGAACGGGGAAAATATACCTCTCTATGAAGTACAGCTCTTCCCACTGTTCTTGGGGCTCATGGGGAGAAAGAAGGAAGTCTGAGGGGCAAATGTCATATTTTGCACAGAGTGTGAGGTTATGGTCGGGCAAGAATGATGGCATCCCATCAGTAGGGTCAGTGAAGGCAGGGTTTGTGGCCGTGTGCTTGCCCATAGCCTATTGCCTGTGCAAAGAGACTTAGCTTTGCAGTGGATGAGAAGTTGATGCAGGGTCATGGCTAAAACACCCAAGGCAGAAACCTGCAGTGGAGCGATGCCTTGTGCCTGTCTGTCCATGTTGTAAGTGCAGTGTTCCCACTTCCCTTATTCAGCAGGAAGGTATACTGAATTCAGGAGCAGTGGTTGTAACAGAAGGAAGCATCTTTAGGTATTGAAGCACAAGCCCAGGGCTCAGAAGACCCAATGTGATTTGCAGCCACAGAATGGATATGCAGCCTTTGAAGACTGGTTAGTCCCAAACCTTTATGTGCATGTGAGTTCTTGACTCTTCTTTGAATTAGCAACCAAAATGCCTCTGAGGGCTCCAATCACAGCATCCACATCCTAGAGTCCCTTATCTGTCTGTAATGGGGAAAAAATAGTACTTTCTACTTCAGAAATGCTAAGTATGCTGAAGAGGGATGAGTGGTTCAATGGCAGAAATGAAAGGGCATAAAAATACCTAAAATCCACCAAATAAGGACTGCCAGAGCTATTGCAGGCACAGTCCTTCCCTAGGTTGAGACTCATAATGAAGTGGCACTATTCTCTAGAGGTTCCCTTCCCCCTAGTTCTTCACTGCGATAGGTATCTGTGCTCAGCCTGGAACAGAGTTGTTCTGCTCGTTCTTCATTGGGATGAATATTTGGAATATCACAGACAAACTGTTCCTGTTTAATGGCTCTATTTTCAGATGCTAATTACCTGCTGAACCTTTCAGCCTCCGAGCTGAAGCTTTCCAGACCAGGTTTCTGCTCCAGATTAATTTCATTTAAACACGTAACAAAACGCAGCTATTCTTGTAGTTAAGGAAAATACTCTCCCTTCATCTGAAGGCAAAAAGAAAAAAGTGATAGATTGTTTTGAACAGCTTCAGTGTTGAAATGGGTAGGAGGAAAAGACTGAAACTGTATAGGAGAATAGTGCTTGGAAAGGCAATGAGCCTTTTGGTGTTCCAGTGAAGTTAGACAAGGTTTGGGGATTATAGTTTCCATAGGGCACAACTGGTTTGCACAACTATTTCCCCATATCCTATGTAAAATGAGGCAGTGCTGTGTATGGTGATTCTGTTCTTTGTACGCACTAAAATACCTCCGCCGTTGGTGAGATGGGCTGTAGCTCCATCACTCTGCAATGAGTGAGGGTATGGGAGAAGTGAACACAGAAGAGAACAAGCCTTAACGTGCGAAGATGTCTATTGGATGTGATGGTTTTTAACCTGTCCAACAGCTGGGTAGCTTTTTTCTTAAAAAGAATAGGAAAAGGCCTACTCCTGCAGACACTGAGCATGTGTGTATGTGTAGGCTGTTCTCAAATGAAACCTGGCTTAGCTGACTCCAGCCTATGTGTATCAAGCTGTCAAGGTTGAGGTAGTACACAGTGTCAGAGAAAATCCCTGGAAGTGTTTAAAAGACGTGTAGATGTGGTGCTGAGGGACATGGTTTAGGGACCCTGGCAGTGCAGGGTGAACGGTTGGACTCGATGATCTTAAAGGTCTCTTCCAACCAGATGATCCTGTGATTCTGTGAAAATGCACTATAAATTTCAAGAGGAGTATTTACGGACTTAGAAACTGAAAGATATGCAGAGAACAGAACCAGGCAAAAGGGGTAAAGGGATTTCTGGAGGAATTGAGACATATAAGGGGCTTGCAGTTGTTTTTCAAGCCTATCTCTAGTACAAGGGCAGTGTTGTTTGCAGACCACTGTCTCTCATCACGGGACTTAGGAATCTCAAATAGACCAATAAGACTAGTTGTAAACTACTGTTTAATAAAAGAAGTTTTCAATGAGTGTCACTGGCAAAACAGTCTTGACTTAGGGAATTTTACTTCATTTAGGTTTTTTTTAATTACTGATTTGGATATTGAGGAATAGAAGACAATTAAACAAACACTTACGGAAACACCTTTCCTCCCCATTCCCTAGTCTCAAGTTAAGTCAGATATCTTCCAAACCTCGGCTTCCCTTGTTTCCACCAGCCCTCAGACTCAGTCCCTTCCAGGTCCTCCAGTGAGGCAATGGGCAGCATTGGGTAGTGGGTCTGTGCATAAGGGTTTCTTTCAACTTCTCCTTTCTTCTTACTTGTTTTCCTCTGACCACTTGCTGCAGGGGTGTCCCTGCTTCAGTGTGGTCACACATGGCCACAATCCCTCTGAAGTACCTTCTCTGGCACAGAGCAACTCCTTCCAAGATTGCCTTTCCAGCCATGTCCCCAGTAACGTCCTCCCACATGTCTCCTCTGCCTCCTTTCAGGTATCTCCCACCCTTGTGTCTCCTTCTATGTCTCCTGTCCCTTTCCTTAACCATGCTGGAGGCAGGTCCGGGGTGATGCCCAAGTGACTGGGGCTCTGCATCATGCCCAATACTATGAAAGAAATCATGAAACCTGTTGAGAAAATGGTGAGTAAGGACCAATTTTCCTGGAGAGCAGGGTGGCCCAGGGTCCTTGTGGCAGCTGAGGAAGCCACAGGCACCTCTTCACTAGTGAGACCTTGGGGCACTGGCAGCTGGTGGGTGCCACTGTGGAGGAAACAACAAGGTACCAAATGTGAGGAGTAGGTGCAGAAGAAATGGAAGGGAGGTCAGAGCTGAGGGCATGAGTTTCTTGGCCATGGTTTGGAAATAGTCCCTGGTGCACAGTAAGCAGTGTATCTGAGAGAGGGAGGAGCACCCCTGACCAGGCAGCAAGCTGCCGGGGAGCTCAGGCTGGCAGTCCAGTTTTGGGAGCTTGTGGGAAGACATCCAAGCCCAGAAGGAGTGAGGGGGTTAGGATAAATTACTCCCTTCCTTTAAGCATTTCCTTTTGGCTAGGTCAGGTTTCTGCCTCTTACCCTTCAATGCTGGCGTAGTCAAGGACTATAAATCCCTCTCTGGGAGGCAGCCAGCTGAAAGCTGGTCAGTGCTGCAGCAGCTCTCTTTGTGGCTTTAGGTCTGTTTGCCCATTCAAAAGACTCCACTGGCAGCTCTGCTCCATGTACGGCAGACCACATGTCCAGTTTTTGCAGAAAAAAACTAAATCCTAGACAGAATTGGAAGCCCAGTCCCACTGTGCTGGGGCTACGGGGCTATCAAAAAAGAAAAAGTTGAAAGACTCCTGGGGATATAAAGCAAAATTGCCTTAAGTAGGTTATTGTCTTCTATCCTGATCATTAAATGGACAGTTTTCCTTCCATTTTCCCTGACCAATGTTGCCATTCAGCATCATCTTCAACAGAATGTCTTCCTATGGGCTTGTACAACAGTTCGTTTGCTAGTGCCTGTGAGCTTGGTTGTAGTCCTTCATCAATGACAAGACACAGTTACAAATCACAGCTCAGGCTGAATCCCCAGAGCAGCTCTCACTGCTTTCCCTCAGTGGGTGTAAAGCCTTGCCACCAAAATTAGCCTCTCCATTTGGAGAAGACCTACATAGAGGGCTTGTCTGGCCAGCATGAGTAGAGCAGCTAAAGACCTTCCAACACACATAGTCCCCAGCCTTTTCTACCCCTACCTGACTGTGCCAGGGGTTGCCGTTATTCGATTGATCAATCTCTGTCCTTGTCCTCTGAGGTGGACATGAGATAACCGGACTTGTTTACACTGACTGTCCATAACCATCACTGCACCACATATTTCATCTTGTTACAACATTTGCTTAACCTCAGGTAGATTTTCTTTCTGTTAAGGCAAGCCCTAGGAGATAGCCCGATGAAGCTCAAGTGAGTGCAATTTCTATTGCTTTGGGAAGAAAGTTTTCCCTCACCATAACATGCAACAATTTATAACACTTTTCTTCCCTGTGGCACTTATAGAATACATAAGCACAAAGAATTGCAGCCAAGCATAGAAATTCAAGACACAATGAACTTTAGTTAATTTTCTGGAAGAATTTATTGTGGGGGAATCAGTGGGAGGTGGGAAGCAGAGCTTTCCTCTGTATTTAATTTTCCTTAGCTGTATGTGACAGTAGCTGTCTCTCAGCGAGCCTCTTTCTTGTAAGCATGCTCAGATACAGCTGGAAGCTGGCTAGACTGTGATAGATGGTGCCAAACCTCTACTATTTGGCTGAAGATGGGTATTTTGGAGTGGTTTTGCTTTAAAAACAACTATCCTCCAAACTTGCTGTTCTCTCTGAGGTCCAGGAAAAGTTCCCAGTGAGGCAGGAATCGGGAAATGTAGCAATGTAATGAGTGTAAATCTACCATTACTCTGACATAATGTCTTCAGGCTGAGAGATGAAAAAACTCAGAAGCCTTTTCATGGCTGGGTAAGTATTACTGATGAGCCATTGCTAGAAGAACATCATGCTCCAGGACAGACCTTTCACCAAAGAGCAGACAGACACTGCCAGTTGCGTACAATCACAGCCCAGATAGGCTTACACCAGAAATGCTGGCTGCAACAGGAATGTTGGCTGGGGCAGAGGCATGTGTTTTAATACAGAAGATCTGTTCCAGCAGCAGCCGTAGTGTAGATGCAGTCAAGCTAACAAAAAGTACTGTTGCCAGCACAGCGTATATGAAGTATAACAGCAACAGAGACTCCCTTTCCAGCTCTTGGCATCTGCTTAGGGAATTGAACTAGAAGCATCTGCTGTTCCTGTGCAAGCTAAAGAGCTGAGGCCTTGGAGGGGGTGTTATCTTCTCTGGCCTGGACATAACATGGGATGGTGGCTCCTGCCACTGGTCTGAGCACAGCCCCAGAAATCTATTATTCCCACTGGTGGAGCAGGTTTCACCTTCAAACAGGGACAGGCTTTGGATGCAGAAGAAGCTGGTTCCACCTGTGCACTGGTATTGCATGGATGTGTCCATACCAGTGTCTGGTCTCTGAGAGCCCAAACCAGGGCTAGTCCCCATTTTTAATAAGTCCTTATAAAAAACCTGCTAAGAGCGGTAAATCTTGCTAAAAATTTGGCAAAACTTGGGAAAAAATCATGACCAGCTGGCTCAAGCAAGCTAAGCTAACTGGTACTGACGATTTCCTCAAACTGAGCACCCTCAAGGCTCTGCAAAATGCACTCACATCGGTATGTTCCCAGAGCCAGCATAGCCTTTAGCGAAAGCTAAAGGATTCTTAGGTAGATGAAATTTTGGCTTTGCTTGGGAGCTAGACACCCTGTAAGAATGGCTTACTGTGTTAGAGGCTAGTGGGTACCAGCAGGAGGGAATTTACCTTCACTAGACAAATGCAAATTCCAGTGAGGAGATTAAACTTGTGAAAGTCTTATGGAAAATAAACATCCTGGTTAGGGAAAGAGGCTGGAGAACCTGCACCAAGTGTAACCATTGGGTACTTAGACTTCAGCCAGCAAAGCGTGTTAATGGATAATTTGATACTGAAAGCACTGAAGAAAACCTCAAAAGTCCATTTGAAAAGAGTTACAGAAACTCTGTGTGCATGTAAGATAAGGAAGGAGGCCAACAAACACAGCTCTGTTGAAGGCGCGGGGAGTGATTTAAGAGACAGGAAGAGGATCCAAAAAGGCTGTGGGAGAGCCTGCTTCCAAGGGTAATGGGATTCCGATTTTCCCAACCTGAGATGCAGGATACAAGCAGGACAAAGGGAGTTAATTTTTAATTAAAAAGTAATTATTTGAGTAGAAAGAAGCAGAGGCAGAGCCCTTATTTCTACTATAGTCAGTCATTTATCTGGCTTAAGCATATGCTTTTGGCAAGGAGGAGCATGATAGGGCAGAGAGTAAGTCTTGCCAGACCTTTGTTTGAGAAGCTCGCACACTCACACATAAAAAGCATTTTGTATCTTTACGGATTATGGGGAAATGAAAGACAGAACTACCTAGACAGCAAGACATGGACACTGCCAGGACGCTGATACTTTCAGATACTGGTAAAACTCAGTTCTGTGACATAACAACCTCCCTGAGGTTGTTAGTTGGTCTACGATCACATCAAGTCTTTGCACACTAGTCCTAGATGACTATGGCTTTCCCCTACCAAAAGAGGGTAAGTTCTTACTTGTTTTTATACCAGTGATCTTTTTTCTTGTACACATTACACAATAAATGCATACATTCTTGTAGGTATCCTTTTAAGAATGTGATTTAATACAGTATAGGAGGTCTGATTCTGCACCACCTCAGTGCTTGAAATCAGAGGGAAACAAAAATGAATAAACAACTGTAATGACTTCTTGGGTTTGCTAGCTTTTTTACCTGCTTATTCTGTTACCTTTGTGCAAATAGAAATGACTGCAGAATGTGCAAGACCCCAAAAGCTGCAGTGCAACAAGATGTTAACATTACATCTTCACAGGCCTTTCTATTTTAGAACTTTGCTCTAAAATAAACACTTCATCACGTAAGACTCTGACTGTGCTATGGCTCATGTTTGTCATTCTTCTTCACTGCACAACAATGAGCTTTGCAGATGTAGCAGGAAATCCAATTTCTTCAGACAGTGTCAGAAGACAGAAGCAGACAGATATATAGCTGAAATCATCCTACCCATGAAGGTACAATAGGCTTGTTTAGATAATGAACAGATTTTTTAATAAAACGGTATGTTTTAAAAGTGGTTCTGTGTCTTAGTATCCAGGATGAAAGTTGAGAAACCTTTCTATTTCCTGAACTACTGAAGAGCGTCTAGGTGAGGTCATAGAGGGGATTTCAGTGATCAGGCATCTGTCAGAAGGGCACCTTGGTATTGTTCAGGCAATTGAGGGAGATCCTAGACTGCTAATGACACTTTTGTAAAGTAAATTGTGAAACTGTCCACCAGGTAATGCTCTCTTGATGTGTTGTTCACAGGAAGGGAAGAGTTGGGGTCCAATGGGGCTGCAGTTTCAGCTGCACTGACCACAAGAGGATTGAGCTCAGGATCCAGGAATATGAGTGGTAGAGTCAGAATTGGAGTATAGGAGAGTACACTTCAGCTCAGTGAGGCATTTTCTAGGTAGAATCCCTTGGAAATTGTCACAAATGGGAAGAAGGTTGATTTTCAAAGAAAAAGTAGATTGAGCTCAGGAACAAACCACCATGTTGTGCAGGAGGACTGGGTATTGCAGCAAAAGACCAGCATGGTGAAGTGAGGAATTTCTTGATGAACTACAAAACATTAAAGGAGCATACCAGGTGCTAATAGGAGGGCAGGCAGCAAAGGAGTTGTGTGAAACCATTGTTTGTGTATATACATACAAAATCAGGAAGGTCAGAGTTCTAGAGCTGATATTATTGAGGGATCTTAAGGATACCAAGAATCCTACAGGTACAATAGTTGCAAAAGTGCATGCGGGTCTGTTGGTGGAGACAAGTTAGTGTAGGACGATATGGAAAGGGCTGAGAAACTCAAATAATTTTTTTTTTGCTTTGGCTTTCACAAGCAAAACTTGCTCCCAGACCACTGTGTATGTCAGTACAGTTTGGAGACTGGAGGGACAGGCAACACTGAGGGAACAACACAGTAGGGAATTGGATGAGATTTTCCCAAAAGTGGTGAAAGAATTGGCTTATATGCTTTCACAGTGTGTTACCTGTTCTCTCTGACAAATCATGGTGATTGGGAGAGGTCTGTGACAACAGGAAAAAGACTAGCAGTAAGTCCTTAAGAAGTGCAAAAGGGGTGACGTAGGGAACATCACTGTGTGAAGGCCAACTAGCTTCACTTTGGTTCCCAAAAAGATGATGGCACATGTCTTCCTGGAATCCATTCACAGACATGGATGCGAATGGGTAGAGAAGGTAATCAGAAATAGTCAACATAGATTGCCTTCTCCATCAGTGTGACTGTGCAGAGAAGGTGAGATCTGTGAATGTAATACACCTTGACTTTATAATGATTTTGATGCCACCACCCACAGTATTCTCATTTAGAAGCTGAAGAAATATGGGCTGGAGAAACAAACTGCTAGGGGAACTGAAGAGCAGCTGAATGTCTGGCCTCAAAGGATGGCTTACATCTAGTTGGTGGTCATTCATGAGAAGGGTACTGCTGGGGTTATTTAACATCTTCATCAATAACCTGATTGATAACACAAAATGAAGCATCAGCAAATTTATAGAAGATGTTTGAGTAAGTGGCTGACAAAATGAGTGGCAGAGCTTCAATCCAAAAGACCTTTGCTAAACATGAGAACTAGGCCAACCTAAACTGTTTGCGTGGTTTTACAAGGAGAAAATTTTGCACCTGTGGCAGAATAACCCCATATATCAGCACAGACTGGGAAGTGACTGGCTAGCAGTAGCCCTGCCAAAAAAGCCCTGGGTGTTTATGGTGGATGGGTGTTGACAGGGCACTCTCACGGCAAATAAGGCAACCCATACACTGGTTGCCACATTAGAAAGACCTAGTAGAGATTGCTATTAGGAAGAGCCTTGGGATGCAACAGTCCTGCTTTGAGCGGGAGATTGGAGTAGATGACCTCTCAAGGTATATTTCAAGCAACGTTTCCATGGTCAGATAGCTTCAATCTCAACAACAGCCTAGTCTCTGAATAACTTAATGTTTTTTCCCAGAAACTATTCATGAAAGACTCCACTGACCCATGTATATATCAGTGTGAACTTGAGGTAGTACTTTAATTTTCCATATGGAGTAATCTCCCTCCCCAGGCAAGAACACTTACTGTAAAATCGTAAGGAGGGCAGAAGATTATGAATGTGGTGTGTGAAAGTTGGGAGTTTGGTCAGTTACACTCCTACTCTGGATATGTCTGGCTGGCTTAAAACTATTTGCTTTATACCTTAGTAAGGTGATGCTGGTTGTTATGAATCTTGATAGCTGGGAGGCTCTGGGTAATAGTCCTTTGTTGTTTTCATTACTGGCCTATATAATTGCAGTTAGTAAAAGCAAAGATTTCTTAAAATGCACTTTGTGTATTGCAGCTGCCCTCAGGCAAGAGGACAGCATGTCTGGTTACACACTTGGCCTTTAGAGCAATAGCAGAAAGTCTGATATTGTCCCCTGAATTGTGTAAAAGGAAAAAGAAACACATCCCTTGCTGAGGATAAGATTTTGAAATTATGTTCTCCGTCTTGCTCTGGTTTCCCCAAACCATTTTGGTACACTCATCTATACACCCACTCTCTTTCTAAATTGAAAAGTGAATGCTTTGTGCTTTTGGGGATTAGTGACTTGAGCAGAGCCACTGGGATGAGATCAAAGGCTCATGGGAAAATGATGAGCTAGCCTTACTCCAAGTGAAAACACAGCAACAACCCTCTGAGGGTACTGTTGACGCAGTAGCATGAACACTTTTGCCCAAATTCATCCCATCACGTCATAGGTACTTAATGAGGCACCTACATTCAGAGTCTCATTGTCTTAAGTTCTCCTATTCCTGTAGACAAAGAGCTCTGGAATGCAATTTAGCCCTCCTACGACCTGAATTCCTCTTTCAAGGGTGCCTGTTTCTCTCTACATGCTAAGGAAGCCTTGGGTGACTAATGCAGGCACTCCAAAACTTTCCTTTTATTTATCAGCGTGAAAGTCAGGATTTAGCTATGTCTATGTAAAGCTTACAAGTTGGGTCTATTCTGTTGGCTGTGTGATTTGGTGTGATGAGTCAGCCTGAGGCTGACACATTGATGATATACAGTACCCAGACAGTCTAGAGAATACTACAGAGGAAACAAAAAAAGTCATTAACTTCAATGACTCTGCTGTAGACAGACGGACAAGAGATAAGCTGAGGGTAAGGTCTGAACTTGAAAAATAGTTCCACAAGTCAGCCAGCACAACAGCTAAATACTGTCAACATGCTGCAGTTGTCCTCCCTCCATTTTCTTCCTTCTCTTTCCGTCTTGGAGGCATGAGACCTGCTGTGAGAGCAGCATGGTTTGTTGTGTTGGTCTGTGCATATTGAGGGGATGGACTTCCAAGACTTCCACAAGCTTCTTTGTGCAGTCACATACAACAACTCTGACTTTATTAGTAGCTGTTTGAAACTCAAGACGTGCCATAGAGATCTGATAACACTTAATTGGCCTTCTTGTCTCCCCACCTCTCTCTTTTACTTATGCTTTTTCCCAGTCTCCCTGGATGATCCAATCCCACTGGAGAGGCAGGCAAGCATGAGCTAATGGGCTGTTCCCTGAGCCTGTGCCTCCTGTCAACTGAGCTCTTCCAGAAGTGGTATGAGATGATTAATTTCTTTCAGTGCATCATTCTGCATGCAGGTGCTGCTGCACGTTAACTGCACGTTAACACGTTGAGGATAGCATTTAGCCTTTCCTTAGCCCTGTTGGATTGCCTCCTGCTAAATTTTCTTTATCAGTTATTTCTCAGCACTTGACAAGACATCTCCAAACACTTCTTCTGAAAGATGGCACTGCCTTTTCTTCTGCTTTCTCCCATTCCAAGACATGCAGTGATGTCTGCCATTCCATTTACCACACTCACCAGGATTTTTTCTAGACATGCTCATTCTGCCATACTTTACGAATCTATTGCCAGTGTATGGATGGAAACAGAAAGAGGCACTGCAGAGGCAAGCTGTAGCTCTGACATCAGGAAAAGTTTTTTTAAAACTGTGGCCTGGATTCCTACCTCTTGTCTTTAGGTGGTTAAAAGAGGTGCTAAAGAGCCCCATCAATATGGCTGATGCCAGGTAGCAGTTGGGGGTTTTTTAGCTTGCCTCAGGCACCATTAGAAAATGCCTGTCTTTCTCTATTTTCTACTTTTCCTAGGCCAGGACTGGATCATGCTGTGATTCCTGAGATGTTAAAGAAGGTTGTCTGCATCCTGGAAATCCTCTTTCCTGCTGTGAGCCTGGAAAACACATCTCAAGCCTCAAGAGTTGTTCCTATGAAATAAAGATGCTGGCACCCATAAAAGATGCTAGCTTTCCTGTTCAGATGTCAAAATACACATTTAGCTTTTGTTTTGTACAGATGCCCGCTTGTCTGAAGTTGCAAGAACATGCTGAGTGTTAGTTTCCTTCTTTCCTTGTTTCAAAGTGTACACTGCATGTCTGTATAAAAGTATCTCTAAACGTAGGAAATCCTTCTTCCTTTTCATTGTGCATCTATTGAACATGTCATCCATTTATGTAAACAAAAAGGCAAATTTTGAAAAAGTGAAAAATCCCAAGTGCTTAACTAAATTAACTCATTTTTTGCCTTTCAGTAGATTGCATTTACCACTCTTGCAAAGTGTAATACTCCTGAAACTTTCCATACGTTCCTGAGGGATCCAAACCCCTAGGGGCTCAAGACATCTGATTAATCAGGGATGACTCGGATGTCTCTGTAAGCCTGGCCACAGACTGAGTGGGTTCCGTTGCACTGGAAATCATCTGGAGGGTGTAAATTATATACATAAAAAAAGGAAATTCTTAACTCATCTAGACAGAAAGAAGTCGTGCATAGATAGTTAACTGACGCAGTACTCAGAAGAGCTCTTCTGCAGGTCATGTGCTCTCAAACCATGTGGATAGCCAGCCAGGCT
Source organism: Bucorvus abyssinicus (assembly GCA_009769605.1). Taxonomy (NCBI): domain Eukaryota; kingdom Metazoa; phylum Chordata; class Aves; order Bucerotiformes; family Bucorvidae; genus Bucorvus; species Bucorvus abyssinicus. The sequence goes on from CM020025.1 coordinate 41,516,815, forward strand.
ATGCAGTGATGGGGAAGGCTGTAACTGCCCGGGTTGTGCTGCCTGCTGCAGCGTCTGACCTTTCAGCCATCCAACCTAAGAAACCTGGAGCAGCTGTACAGAGAGCAGCCAGAGAGGGGCTGATCCAGCCTGGGCTAGCACAGGGGACCTTGCTTGCTACAATTACAGCAACAACAGTGAATGTGTAGCCATGTGTTTCCGTATGTCTTTGAAGTGCATTTTTTCTTTTTCATAAATAGATAGCTATCTTGTTTCCCCAAAAAAGAATGGAGCATGGTTTACTTCCCAAGGACACCCATGTGCCTGTGTGCAGGAAGGAAACATCTGTGGAGGTAAGCAGGGGCGGTGAAGAGTTTTTGCTCTGGGCTGGTTTGTGGGAATTTATTGCAAGCCACTCAAAAGTTTTATATAAAGAGAGTAGTGTGCTAATGTCCTGGCACTCAGGAATATTTCAAGGCTGGGGTATTCTGCTTGTTTTACTTTTTGCTTGTGCATAAGATGCCAAAGAGAATTAACTGGAGGGGCCATAGCTGCATTGGCACTGAGTCTGAGTGATGGCCAGCAGCCTGCCTAGAGATCAGGTCTGTGTCTGGTCAGACTGGAAAGTGTGCCCAGCCTGCCCAGGTGCAGGCCATTTCTGGGGGACCTGGTAGGACCTGGAAGGCATCAACTTGGCACCCACATTCTGTGTGATACCCACACATTGTGTGGCACTACCACACATCATGCAGCACCAACAGTGTGGTCCAGGACCTCTGTGCATCCTCAGCCACTCCAGTCCCCAAGGAGACATTGGCACAGCCAGGGCATCTGTGGGATAGCGGAGAGCAAGTGCCTTGCAGCCCCTCTCCCGTAGTGTTACCTACCAGCAGTATTAGTGGGTCACATGTTATGAGAAAAGGCACACAGGTAGTTTATAGCTGTCAGAAAGGTGGAACAGATGAATGGCTTAGAGGCTATCAACTTCAAAAGAGAAAGAAGCCAGAAAGATGTTACACAAAACTACTATTTGTATGCTGTCCGCTTGTACTAGTTCTAGAAGATGGTTTGGAAACTTATACGGCTTTAGGCTGAGGTAAACAAACATGTAAAAAGAAATAGGTTCTCCTGCCCTCTTTATCCATTAGACAATGATGTTGATCCAAAATGTTTACAGTGCTGAAGAGCCTATTCAAAGTGGTAGGGGCTTTGAATCCCACCTGTCAAGACCAGTTCTTAACAAATATCTGCTTGGAAATCAGTGCTACGGGCCTAATCTGGCAGTCACTGCTTTGGAAGGGCCCAGAAGATTTGTCTGTAGAAGGGTGGCAGGGGGTTATTCTGTGGCATTTCTAATCCCAATTGCTATAAACTGTAATAGGATCTGTAATGTTTCAGTTGTTCGGTTGAATGTCTTGCCAAATGTTTTCTTCTTTTTCTGGCATTTTCCCAATTTTTTTTTTTCTTAGTAGAAATGCATATGTAGGAATTAATACTCTATTTTATAGAACTGGTCTGAAACTGGACAAAAAAATTAATAAATCAGTTAGGTTGAGCAGTGACTGATCCTGTTCTAAAGTATTCACAAATGACAAATGTTCGTCAGTTCTCCATCGCTCAGTCTTCTCCAAGCCTGGCAGCTCTCTTCATTCCCAGCTTGTAATGTTTGAGGTGAAACACTATTAAATATTATTACACATATTTAGGAGACCAAATCTACCACCATGACAGTATCTGTAATAACAGAGGTGCTTAAAAACCACGCAGAAAAAGATAATGCCATTTTTTCAAGCATAGCACACGTACCGCTCAGTATTTGTTCTGTCAAACTGAATCTCCACACCCTACTGTTAAAAATTAGGTATCTGGTATAGTATTCATTTCCAGAAATCTTTTTTTTCTACTGTCTGAAAATGGCCTCTTACTTTAGTATGATGATTTAAAAATACACCAGAAATGTATTTTCCTGCATAGCCATTCATTTTGCCTTGAGAATATAGAAAAAACAGATGGGACTCATTTTCTCTCACTTGGTCCAAAACATTTCAACAAGTGGGCTATTTTTCTTACCAGCCTTTGGACTCCCCACTGTTCTTAATAGGATTATTTGGATAAATACACTCATCCAACTTTGACCCTTTATTGATCATACACCTTAGGCAGAACATGCAGAAGTTAATGGAAGGAAATTATGTCTGCTCTGGTGAGAAATGAGCTACTGTTGCTTTTCTACGAAAAGACATAAAATTCTTCTTGCCTGAAACAAAAATTCTTTTCTTTTTTTGGCATAAAACTCCAGTTTTATTTCTGCTATAGCTTGATGAACACTGAAAAGTGAGCAGGTTGGAACGTAATTTGGGAGGAGAAAAGAAGGAAGACTTGTTATAACTTCCTTATGGTTTACAGATGTTCCAGGTAGGCATACAGATGTTTCTTTTGTTTCAAATTTATCCCTGTACTCTTTTGCCAACGTTCAAGCTAATTTCTCCCTCTAAAGCTCTACCTACCTTATCTACACTTGGGGGAAAACAAGTTACAGTCTAGCATACAGCAAAAGAAGGATAAGAAAATCAAACAATGAAACAAAACCAGTTTCTACTATAGACAGGGAAGGAAAATTTTCAAAAAGTGAAATAATTCCTTCAGGGTTGAATGAATTAACAATGCAAGGATGCAAAGAGATATGTGTATCAGTGCTAGATTTCAAAGGTAGTGTTGAGATGGAGATCCTGAATAAGGGAAATTAAAAGCTGAGCAGTACTGTAAGTATGCAGATCACAGAAGAGGCTGCAGGTTAAACTTTTGTATGTTATCCTAGATGGCCTTCATCTGCTTCCCAATCTCTGATCATCAAGGACCTGAAGTTGTAGTAAAATGTGCCAACAGGCTGTATCTACCTTTAAGATGAAGCATTTTGATCCTGGGAGTAATTACCATGACTGAGGTGCTCTGACATGCCACCCTGTTTCTTGCTTTCTCCTCATGATCTGACCTTTTTGTAGAGGAATTAGAGGATTATAGGTGCAATGGAACTGATGCTGTGATGGAGTGGAAGTAAGAGTGGGACTGAAGCATCCCTTGTACCTGATGACTGAACATGTGACATTGATGTGTGGTCCCAGTGTGCAAGAAAACCTGCATTGCAAACAGATGTAACAGTGGAAAAGGGCATTATCCGCCTTTTTTTTTTTCCCTGCCGGGCTGCCAAAAGCTCCTATTTGCTCAAATCTGCTAGTGGGGCTACTCATGCATCTCCCTTCCTCAGTTTGGTTTACATGAGCTGAGTTAACCAGTACCCGTGAATGGAGTTGTTTAGACTAATAGAAGTGCTTAAGGAGATGATCTGCTGAGGAGCAGGAGAGAGTGGAGGTGAGCTGTTTGCAGCTGCTGCAGTTGTGTTTGTCCTTGGTATTTGACCCTCCTGTGAATTTGACCCAGAGAATTTATCACCCTTAATTTATCAGCTAGTTCCAACTGTGAATTCAAATAGCAGGCATCTGATTTTAATGTCTTCAGCTAGAACTGCATTAGGGCAGGTAGCTGTGGCACCTGAGAAACTAGCCAGATATGTGAAAGCAATTTTTCTCAAGGAATCCTCTTATTTTATATACAAATTACTCAATAAAAATAATTCAAGTTGTGGAAGACTGCATATGTAATTGCACTGTACTATAATTTATCTATATATTAGATACTATGGGTATAAACCAAGCAGACAGAGTGGCATATTTGACAAGAGGTGGAGGAGATGACCCTTATGCTGGTTTTGGCTGGCATAATTTTCTTCATAGTAGCTGGTATGGGGCCGTGTTTTGAACTAGTGCTGAAAACAGTGTTGATAATACAGAGAGGTTTTTGTTATTGCTGAACAGTGCTTACACGGAGTCAAGGCCTTTTCTGGTCCTCACCCCATCTCACCAGTGAGTAGGCTGGGGGTGCACAAGAAGTTAGGGGCGGAGGGGGGCACAGCTGGGACAGATGACCCCAACTGACTAAAACGATATTCCATACCTTACGATGTCGTGCACAGCATATAAAGCTGGGGGAAAGAAGGGAGGGGGTGATGTTCATAAAGATGACGTTTGTGTTCCCAAGTAACCATTGCCCGTGATGGAGCCCGTCTTTCCTGGAGATGGCTGAACATGGCCTGCCAATGGGAAATGGTGAATGAATTCCTTGTTTTTCTTTGCTTGCATGCGTGGCTTTTGGTTTACCTATCAAACTGTTTTCTAACTTTTACTCTTCTGATTCTCTCTCCTATCCTCCCATGGGGGGAGCGAGCAAGCTGCTGTGTGGGGCCTGGTTTCCAGCTGGGATTAGACCATGACACCCTGCCCAAGGTCATTTTGTTTCTGGACAGAACGTTTGTCATAGCTGCAGTACTGTTCTGGTTTAGATGAGACGGGTGTGCAACTTTTTTTTTAATTAAATAATTAAGACACTGTTCCCAATGAGAATGTGGTCTAATGAACACTGTATACTAATCTCCGTTAATGTTGACTGTGCCTGTGACCTTGGATAAATCATTGCTTATCCTCATCTATAAAATGTCTTCTTCACAGATATATGGTGAGGAGTCATTAGATAATATTTATTATATTGTTATTACTTTAAAGACTCTGAAGTGTATGAGTTTAAGAGGGCATCTTACCCTTTGCATCCTACTTACCAGATGCGGGCTGCAGTAACTATATATATATATATATATGCAGTCCCATAAATAAACGCATCATTCTCATCAGTCTTTGCTCATAGCTGAAATCTTTCACTAAATGTCTTTATAATTCTACATGGCCACTGGCTGTCCACTGTCTATGAGTGCCTAATCTTTTATAGCAGTTAGGAATAAATTATGTTCATTTTCTCAAAAATTATACACAAGATGAAAAATTTTTGCATGCACTTGTATGATTCGTCACTCAAAGAAACTACAGGGTGATTTTTTCCAGTCACTCTTTTATTCATATAATCTAGAGCACCTTATTTCCCAGGCAAACAACACAATCCTATCTGGACTTGGAGGTGCCATTAAAATAAAATAAGATTGAAATTCATTTTGTGCCGAATCTCTGGAAGACATTGACAGGCATTGTTGTAAGTGTCTCTTCTGAGCTTCCAAATGAATATACCAAACTGACGTACCTCTGCTTCTTTTATGCTATGGTTTAATAAGCTACAGGAGATCTCTCTAGCACAGTGAAGCAATAGAAGTCTTGATGAGAGCTATTGAAAAAGTGTGAATGCTCATAAAAGCCTGACTAGAAATCATATATATATTGCTGAACCTCAGATTTCCACCGACGAAAATGAGGTAGGACTTTGTCCCAAGTTGATTGGTAGCACCTTTTTTTTTTTTTTTTTTTTTGGTCTTTTTGGCAAAAGGAACTGAAGTGCCTTAGCAATAAGCTGAAGCTGTGAACTCTTAGAGCAGTTCAACATTGCTCTGATTTGTGTCTTGATGTACAGTCCCTGTGCTAATGATAAAGAACTGTACCACGATTGTTCATGCCTCCATTTCCCTGTGTTCTTCTGTTCTTTAGTACTGGGGTTGAATGAGTTCATTTCCACCAATAAGAAGGGAAGTATATGAGGAGATATGGGGACTAAGAAATAAGAGCTGTGTCTCTGGCATTGCGTGAAGTGTGCAATGAAAAACTGGATGAGGGTATTTTCCTTCACCGGGAAGGAAGATTAGAGGAAGGAAGACCAGGAAAACCATGAGCATCTATTCCTTGATGAGAAAATGAACTGTGAAGTGAAAGGTTTTTTGGCTTTGCTGCCATCTAGCAGAAAATAGACAGCCTGACAGCCACCCACCCACTGGGACAGAGAAGCAAATTAGGTTCCTGAGGTAGGTGGGGAATAATGTGGATTATGGTTGAGGTCTGAGCTGGCCATTCTGGCCTAAGGCCTCTGCCTGTTGCTAGCTAACTGTTAAAAGGTGGCTTGGTTTTGGAAGAGCAGTCCTGAGGCTGCTATTCCTTCCCGCTTGTCTTTGCTTGTCTTCTCTTAGTTGGAGAAGTCTCCCTCAAGTGCGGAACTAGCTGAGACTCACTCATGTCACTGGAGGAATGAACCATGATGCTGCTGCCCCGCCAGTACTGTTGCATTGAAGGAGATGTGCAGCAAGAATAAGGAGACTTAAAAGAATTCAGATATGCCCTCTAAAGACTAACTTTCTCAGCAAGAGAAGAGCCTTTTTCCTTTCTGGGGCAAGGAAGACACTCCTTGTGTACAGAACACATGAATAATAATCAGTTAATAATAACAGTCACAATCTATGTTTGGTCAAGGCTCGTGCTAAAAACCCCTTTAACTTCTAAAGCATTTCAAGCAAGTCATTAGCTGATTCTGAGTTTATGCTGCTTTATCATCTGAATGGTCTTGAACAAAGCTTAGTTACGTAATGATAATATTAGGCTCCTAAATGAGTTTCCTTTCCTGTAATTATTAATCCTCCAGCTTCCCTCTTTCTTGCAATCTTGTTTTCTCTTGTAGCGTATGTTCCTTTCGCCAAGACAGATAACTAGATCTTTCAGACAGTCATTTATGGTCTGTGTTCATTAATTCACAGGCAAAGGAAGCTAAGCAGACTCTGCTCTGATTTTCCTTTTGTTCAATGGAAACCAAACGTTTATTACGGTTTCGTTGCTGAGGGAATGTTCAATTGCTAGCGCAACACAGGCTAAAAATTTGCAGAAAGAGACACGTTTGATATTCTGGAACAACTGAGCTCACATGTATTTTCCAGGGAAGGAAAAACCTGCTAAACCTGTGATGAGGTAATCGAAATGTGCCTGTGAGGCTAACAAACTTTATAAGGATGTTGTGATTAGACTCAAACTAAGGATTAACCAAATCACTCAGCCTGAAGGTTAAGCTTTAAAAGGAACTGAGGCAAGTTAAGATACGGGAATATGCAGGGAGATCACCCTGTCTGCCCTCTAGCAGTGTTTATTATATGATTAAAAGCGAGTAAATTTTCCTGCCAAATCAGATTAGATTGACTTTTTTTAAAGACAAAATGAGAAGTTTTATTCCCATTCTTTTTCCTTTGGACATTGCAATATGGTGAAGGTCATTTGTCTGTGAGGAGTATGTCAGAAGCAATAAGACCCACACTCAGCTGAGTTTCTGGGTTGCTGCTTTCTCCTAGCACTTATGAATTCAGTACTAAATCACATTCTAGGTCTCTAAATTACATTAGATGTCATGTGAATGCAAATATATGTTGAGTGGTTTAAGAAACACCCTGGGCGAGGGATGTTGACCAACCTTCCTTCCCACTCAGGTACAGGTAGCTGAAGAAGGGCAGAGGACATGCCTCACCTTCCTCGCTGTTTGCTGGACAACCGCCTTCAGCGGAGCCTGGGGAAGCTCTCAAGGGGAGAGAGCTAGTTCACATGTTCATCACCTCCAGAGCTGTAACTCTTCTCAGAGTGCTCTGCATCCAGATATCATTTGTCAGGGCCTGTGGCTAGGCTGAGAGAGACATCACTACATTAATGTCTGCTTCAGACTGGCAGCGCGATGGGAGGAAGGGAGCTGGGGAGTGAGGGTGTCCAAGAAACCATCATGGGCTATCAGGATGCAGGGGCTGCTTGGAGGAAAAGCCTGTGTGCCGTGGGACACTGCCCTAGACACTGTGGGTGCTGGGTCCTCCTTCTCATAGTCTCCTTTTAATTTTGCAGTAGGGATATTCTTAAAATATTTTATTGGAAAGCATTCTTCAACTATTTCTGTTTCATCGAGTCCAGTAGATTGGGAGGGAATGGTGCCTCTGCTCAGATGTGCGTCAGTAACCAGCCCTGAAGAGCTTGTCCCCTCTAGGGTGATGTCTGCAGTGCAGTGGCATGGACTGCATATGCTCTTTGTGGGGCTCCGCCTAGCAGAATTTCATGGTTATCCTCTGCACCTAATTAAGAAGGAAAGCAATTCATATATGTTTAAGAAAAATAAATGACCTTAACCAAGAGAGAAAAATGGGAGAATAACTTAAGCTTTAAAACAAAACAGCTTTCAAGGCGTATTGTCAGTGTCGCTCAAATAGTTGTTTTGAATTTGGTAAAGTTAAATCAAAGAAATGGACTATTTTGTAAAAATGAGAATGTCTCATGCTGCAGAAATGTGCATTTAAGCCATGCAAACAACACTATTGAGCAGTACAATTATGATTTAAAACCAGATTTAAATAAATTGATTTTTGCATCAACCTACTACTCTCTTTACAATCATTTCAGTCTTTCTGAAGTCCACCTTGGTGCATGTTTCCTTTATGGGCTTCGGAACTCCTAGGAACACTAGGGAGCATTTTATGTTCACCAGATAAAGACTGAATTAGAGTTGTTTTGAAATGAGAGTTGTACCTGCTATCCAAACCTGCCCTCTGAAAGCAAAGGGTCTGTAAACCTAAATGCCAATCAGATTCAAAGAAGGTAGAGTTATGTGCATGCTCCTTATATTATTCTGACTTACTGCTTCCTCTTCTATTAAATCACTCAAGGACCTCTAAGCACTTTCTGTGATAATTTACTTTCAGTTGCTCTCGTGATTGGAACAGAGCGTGTCTATGCCAGCTCAGTCCCTTTAACTGTAGGATGTTATTGGTGATCCTCTGAGTACACTTTAACTTGAATTACATTTTCAGGGCAGGAATTATGTTTTCAGATGAGCGTATGGGGTAATGGGCCTGTCTTCCAGTGCAGGGTCCCAGGATGCTTTTTACGCAAGCAATAAATGCATCTACGTAGAGGAGGCAGGGAGTTGCGTCTTTCCTTTTGTAGTGGGTGTATGGTATTGCCCAGAAACAGACAGTTCGTGCAACCAACACAGGTTAGATAATATAGATTTACAAAAACACAGTTTTGGGTGGTGGATCTGTGGGCTATTGATAAGCAGGAAATAGCAAAGCTTCCTAAACCACCACCATTTCTATTATAAAGGTGATTTTATGTCTTTTAATGTTCATTGCTAGTATTTATTAACTCATCGATGTGTTTTATTCATTCCTTTTAATATAATGTCTTGTATTCACAAAGGAGGAGAAGGTGGATTTGTTTTCTCTGTAAGAAGATTTTCACTTCTTCACTCACACCAACAGTTCTTTGTGTGCAAGTAAGCGAATGGACAATTTTTCTTCCAGCAGTGACTTACAGGTTCAGCAGATGTCAGCCAGGCACAGTCATGGAACGATGCTACGGGATCTGCAGTTTTGAAGCATGTTGTTACCCACACTGAGACTATTCTACCAGGAGAAGGCTGATAGATTTGTGGGAAAAATGTCAAGAGCTATCAAGAAAAATGCTCTCTGAAAACTATCAGAAGCTGAAAGCTTTTTGAAAACAGATAGAGAGAATTCTAAATTTTGCAAAAAATGTAAAAGGAATGATGTCTTTCTCTCCAAGATGGAAACCATGAGCAGAAATAGAAATGATTGTCTGTGTCCCCCTGCCATTGAGGTATTTCCACTCTCAGACAATTTGTGGCTACTTGGAAAAGCTCCTATATGGGTAGAACCACAAGAAACATAAGGAAAACTGAAAGAGATGCCAGAACAGTGTCATCTATGTTATTTAAACTGTTTAGGAAAAAAGTCCTGTTTTTTATCATGCACGGATTTAGTTCCATGCTCAACAAGGAAAGCCAGGATTACTCACTTCTTTTGGGAATATGAGTACCATATGACCACTCTATAATGCTGGGGAAAAGAGTAGGGGGTCTTACATGACAGAGACTGTCCCTGGAGGCAGTAGCATAATTGCAACCTTGGCACAGCCGGTATCTTTGACATCATCTGAAGACTGTCACATTAGTAGATACTTGCTTTTCACAAAGAGGCAACAGTTATGCACCATTAAATTTGTTTGAAATGCCCATCCAACAGAATAAATTCCCACTGCAACATAACCTACAGCCTGCATAAATACACGCACCTGGCTACGAAGAGGGAAAACGAGGGCAGGCACTGCCAAGTTTGCTGGACCTGGAGACCTGTTTCATTCTTGCAGAAGAACTAATGTCAGTGGTGCTGTGTTTCTAGGAGCAAATACTGCGTTTGTTCCAGTGTGGGACAGTGCTTACCAGAACGCCAGGCCAATGCATTGACTTGCTCAGGGTCCTTCTACATTCCTACATGGGGCTGTACATCACATACACATGTAAAAAAAATCGATTTTGGTTAAAGTGTATTTGGGTCATGAGCATATTTGGGTCTAGAGTGCAGGATTACAGATTTGGTTATCATCTAAGGCTACCATCAATTTGAGGTCACTTGATGAGACCTTTTGTGATGCAACACTGAATGGCTGTAGTTTTGCTTCTGCTGTTGTGGATGGTTAAAGTGGACATAAAAAGCTTCTTGCTCTGCCTCACAGCTGGTATTTGCTTAGAAATCAGCGAGCTATTCATGCGGACAAAGCTTTGCAGAACTTGAGCATGTCTGTAGTGAAGGATGCTCCCACTTGCCTATCCTCTGAGATACCCATTGTTGAGACACACGGGTATCTATGATTGTCTGGAAACTGTAGGATTCTTAAGGCTGAAATAAACCTTTTTAATGTTTTGCCTGAAGAAGTTGTTTGGAAGAGGAATCATCTGCAAGTGCACTAAGAACACTGATAGAATGGTGTTGAATAGATGATGAGGAACACTGCTAGCTGTGCTGTTAAGAACTCCTGGAGACCATACCACTTCTACCCTCCCCATTCTTCCCTTTCTGAGAAAAAAAAAATCAAGCCCTACATAGTCATATAGTAATTTTACAGGGCAGCGGACTTCATCTGTCTGTGTTAGCTAGAAAACCCATTTAGCACTTCTCTCAATTCTTCAAATACTAAGTACTTGGTATGGATATTAATGTGATTTTCCTGGCCACAGGTGATAGGGAAGTGAATTGCTCACAGCAATTTGTTGCCAAGCAGAAATGTTGCTTAGTTTCATATCAACTGAAATATTTTCAATGCATATGGCACCCATTACAGATATGCATTTCAGTGGTTGAAATTCAGAAGCTATGAACCTGTAGGTACCTCTAGTCATACTTGGCTCCAGGACCAAAATTTTGATAGAACAGAATCTCATTGAGATAAATGCAGTGAGGGGAAAAAAAAAAAATTATGTGTCAAAGTCTTACTGCAGACATTAAAAAATGTCTTGTGTTGAGACACCTTAGCCGAACTAACATGCTACCAAGATATTTTTCTTAGGCATGAATTTTCTCAGCATCTCTGGATGGACCCATTTTCCTGAATTAGAGAATTCAGTTCTTTTCTCCTCTTTTGCCCTAGCTTTCCTCCAAAAGCACAAAGTCGACTCCTGTTTACTTCACTTCCTAAATAAAACTGTGCCAAATTAGTTCCCGATGCAACTTCATTAACTTCAGCACAGTCTCACCAAGGATTAACTTGTTCAGCGCACCAATTCTTGAGAAAATAAATCCATTTAATCAGATATAACTGACATAATCAACAAACAGCCCAAGTGAGAGTCTTCCTTATCCTGATGTTCGCTGTCTTCATAGTCTAAAAATGGCATGAAGTGACTTAGGCACTCTCAAATGCTTAAGTGCCCTCAGAGAGGTGGAATAGACTCACATAATTGAAAGCCGTAGGAAGTAGAGGTCAAAGCAGGCTCCTTCTGTAGTTTTGCTGTTTGCTCAACAAATTCTCTCCTTGGGGTATGTCATAATATGAATTCTGATGTCTTTCAAATGATACCTAATTTGGGTCCCAAGTGGGATTTTTTTGTCTACACTATGTCATGATGGGTGTCCCATACGAGTGACTCACTCATCCCTAAAATCTCCTGGAATTGTGTCACTACACCACAGAATATTAATAAAAAAAAAAATCTATCCCTGAACAACAAACCAAAATTGCACTGTTGAGTTACAGACTCATAAAAATAGGAGGTGATTGTGGTAAGGCTGAATGATAAATCCATTAAATGGAGAGTTTAAAAATGACCTCCCACATTTTAGGTGTGTATATATATATATATATATATATATAGATGGATATTTTACTCATGGTATAACTATTAGTATTTTGAGAGAAGCCAAAAAGATCTGTCTCCTCAAACAGAAATCACAAATGGGATTTATGGATTCAAAGTCATATATGTATTTCTGTTGACAGAACTCATGACTTCATCTAAACTACCAAAAGTTTTATTCTGCAATTCCAGTAGAACCAATGTCTCAATAATATAGGAAAAAAGAGAAGAATAAAAAAGGGAATAAAAATCGCTTTACTTATGAAAGCTCAACCATACTGCAACACTGACTCTATCAAAATGTAGCAGGAAACCTCCTGAGAGCAGACTGACTCAGATTCATTTGATTCCTTAAGCGGTACCTACCTGGCATACAAATGTTCTTCTGGAAAAGGTACTGTGTGGAACAGTCCTTTGTTACCAGAAGGACAGGTCTTTAAACTTCTCTCATTTTCAGAAGAATTCTCCATTGCCTTTTTCAAGAACTGCTGCAATGAATGATGTGGGTAATTCCCTCTCCCCCCTTCTACGAACTTCTCCATACTTCCTCTTTATTAGAATTGCTGATTCCTAAATGCCAACTTGGGACAAGAAAGCAGGAACTGTCCCTGTAGAAGCAACACAGCTATGTGCCCCTTTTAGTCCTGTCTCAAAGGATGTGAACAGGACATAGGACAAAGCTCCTTCACTCCCCAACAAGCTAGTACAGGGTGGGTAGTCCTAGAGAAAATTACCCCCTGAAATACAGTGGATGGGTGAGGGTGGCTGTACCCTACCATAGAGGGCTATGCCTGAAGAGTTGCACCACCTTCCAGGCAGCACATTTATAAGTTTGCCTCAAGTTGTAACATCTTTCCCATTTTATGGAACTTGATTAGGATGTTCATCTGGTTTGCAGTGTGGAGAAGGATAGGACCCATCAGAATATGTCATAATGCACTGATATAACAGGAAAACATGGGAGCAGACCAGATGTTCATACAAGGGGCTATCTTTTGGAAATGCAGGCTGTTTGACACGAAGGGTTTCACCCTCAGCTAATATAAACAGGCAGAGGCAGCACTGTCTCCAGCTGTTGTACAGTGCTGTATGAACAACAGAGCTGTGCCAGCTGTTGCAATCCCGCAGAAGACCAGGTGAACAGTTTCAGGGGACTGTCATGAAAAGGCACCACAGTGCAATCCTCAGTAATTGGCTGCTTGGGTTTGCTGACGTTGTTCACTCTTTGCAGAATTGTTTCCAAAGCTGTGATCATCTTACATTTACTTCACATTTTCCAAGGTAGAAATGGAAATGACCTAGCTTCTATTCTGGTTCAGCTCTAGTTGACTTGCTGGCTGGCTGTTGTTAATGCAAAGGTTTCTGAATTTCTTTTATTATTATCTTCCTCAATAGCATTGGTTTTAGTTTAGTGTCTTGTCCTCCAAACTGATTTCAATGTCTTTTTTTTTCCTCTCCTCACATATATTTTCAAGCTGCTGTAAACAAGCTGTATTGCTGTGAGCAGAGAGAAACAGCTTGAGAGGTTAAGAAGGACATAAAAAAATGAATTTTCATTGGATGAGAGCTTGAATATCATCATCGGTTGTTAGGCAGGTATTTGCACTTCTGGTGTAGCAATTAGATCCTTCAGTGCTGGGCTGTCAAAGGGGATATGCACACTTCTTATAATACAGGTTTCTGATAAGCTGTTAAGGGCAAACGCCCATAAGTTTTAGCAGATGCTAGATATACTCTGAATCTGTTGAAAGAGAGCTTTAGCCAGATGTGGTTAGGCAAAATTCCCCTTGTAGCCCGAGGGTGAGTTACCCTTCAGTGAGCAGTGGCTGCTGCCCAGGAACAGCTGTGTTCCGCTGGTGCTGTGTGGGTATGATACAGAGAGTGACCACAGATCCTCTGGCCAGAAAAGTCTTTAAACAAGCTTATTGTGCTGCTAGTCTTTGATCCAAACACCCTTTGAAGTACTGCTAAAGGGGGAAGTCCTTTTTACTCCCATCTGATTACCACTAACCTTCTCAGCTGGGCTGCCCTTGGCCAAGGAGGAGGCCAAGACAGGAACGGTCACTCTCTCTCTTAATTACAGCCTTTACCCTTTGGTTTAACACAGAAACACAAATAATTAGAGTACAGACATGCCAGTAGGTGTATGTGAACATGGAGTCAGTTTACAAGGTGATGTGTTAAAGCTGATTCAATCCTGTACACAATCTCTTTCTCATTATGGAGGTGTAATTAATCACTTTGTCTCATTATCACACTATTGGATTAGAGTAATTTTAACCTTCCTCCCTATCTTGGAATCTACCCTGGCGCACAAGCCAATTTCCTTTGGAAAATGTGATTGAGCTTTTGTATCTGTGTGGACGTGGCTCTGCAGAGATCTTCTAGTGTTAAGTTGGTTTTAGCCTTTTCATCAACCAACTGAACTTGAACAGCATGTTAAAGCATTGCCTTGGAGACCATCTCCCCTCAAGGAATCTCACTGGCTGACAGGAGGAGCTTGGCTGGCTTGGTCCAAGGCTGGCTCCTTTGCTAATAAGGGCTGAGGCGAACACAGCTAAAGGCGAGGGCCTCTCCTCTCCCTTGAAAGCTGCTTTTCAGCTAAGGCTTTACCACTGGTTCCACCTGGGCTAGGTGGCATCTGGGTAGCAGCTGTGCCTGGGCTCGTACCTCCGTCCATGAGCTTGGCCTAGACTCAGACCCACTGGCTCAGCTTCCTGGCTTGGCCCCAGACTGGTTGCTGGTGACTGCTGGGCTGCATCTGGCCCTCATTGCTATTTCTGGGCTCAGTCCAGACCCTCATGTGCCACTCTGCGTCCTGGCTCCTGCCTCTGCCAACTTTACTACCACACTTGGCTCCCAGCTCTTCTTCTCTGGGGAGCAGCTAGCCCTTGCTGCACCCTGACACAGGTTTTTAGGACTGACCTAAGTCTACCAATAATCAGAAAATATTCTCCGTGGCTCCTCTCCGTGGTCTAGTTCTGAGACACGTGTGAAGCCGTAATCTGACATAGCCCAAGACTCTGGGCTTTAGCCAGAGTCCAACACTGCCCCTGATAAATCAAGATTTATTAATTCAAAGCACCTACCCTCCTTCTTGTCAGTTGATCCTCCTGGGCATTTGGCGCCCATTACCCCATTTCTGTCAAACTTGTGCTGTACGGTCATTGTGGTGGCCATTCGGTTACGTTAAGGGAAGCTGACCATGGAGGGAACAGAGGTCAGCGAAGCCACGGGAAGGCCTAGGTTTACTGCAGCGAGGGGGACCCATAACATCACAAAACTTCACAGGGAAGCAGGTTTCATGACTGATACTACTCTTAAGGAAGAACAATTGCGATACAACACGGAGACTTCTGAGCAATTTTGCTGCAGTTTATGCTTCGTAGTGGGGATGGACTGAGACTTCCCCGTGGTTTGGATTTTGATATCAAATTCCTGCAGGCCTCACTTAATTCCAGTCAGACTGCTGTGGTGACCCAGGGACCATGTGGTATGGAGGACTCCCTAGACACAGACCTTCGCCTTCTCCCGAGTTCCACAAACCACTAACGTGATCATTTGTGGGCTATCTGGTACCCAGCCATTTCTAGCTGGACTGGAAATAACAGTCCAGTTTCACCCAGTCCAGAAATATTTTGAGTGGTGTGGAGGAGGCTGCATTGGCCAGTGGGTGGCACAGTGAGTAGCAGGGAATAGCACTAGCTGGGTGCAAATTGTGCGCCAGGGCACCAGGCAGCCAGCATCCGCCTTTATGGGCTTCCCTCAGAGCAGCTTTTGCTTTTTTTTTTTCACAAATATGCTGCTACGAATGTCCCTCAGGGGACTGAGCTCGGCAAGATGGGGGCCTGAAGTGGGAGTGAATCCTGTACCTCTTGTGGGATATAAGGAGCTGCTTCTGACTGCTGCTTGAGAACAGAGCCAGGCTGAGAATCCGTGGCTGTACTGGATAGGACAGGGCATACCAGGAGGGTCAGACATTCTTTGATGCCCTGCTGCTGTCTACCCCTGCAGTGGCCCTGAGCTCCTGAGCCTTGTGCTGGACTGGTACCAAGGAGAAACCAAGGCTGCAGGTGAGTGCTTTGAGCTGGAGAGACTTCCCAGCAGCTCGGAGCAAGGAGGGACCATGCTGTGCCATCAGGCACGTCAGAGGAGCCGGCACCCTGAGCAGGACAATGGCAAGGAAAGAAATTGGGATGTGGAAGTCCTCTAGGAAGACTGATATTCTGTTTCCCTGCCTCACTGAGGAGGAGTTTAGAGGTAAGGGATGGTGCAGAGAAAAGGCAATGGTGCTGAGCAAAGGCAGTCGGAGTTGCAGAGCCAAAGACAGAGGACAGGCTGCACCATGCCGGGTGGGAGACACGTGGATGGGGCTGGTTTGTTCCCAGCTGCCTGCACCTTATAAAATGATAACCTTCTTCTGGAGATATGGATCCAAGGACCTTCTCCTCCACCCTCGGCGGCATTGGGAACTGTGCGGTCCCCAGAGCTGTGCAGATGTTCCCAGTAACAACATCTGGAAGGATCCAGGTCTGTGTCACGTGGCAGAACTCACAGCCCTGCGGCAGGCAGCATACTCTGTCCAGGGGCTGGCCTGGCTCTCTGCTTTAATCCATTCAGGCATTTTTTACCTCCTCTCTTGCGCTGAAACTTGTGTTTTGCCCTAGGGCTTGGAGAGGCCTCCTCTTGCTAACCAGCTGCCTGCTGGTGACTGACTCCAACACCGCCCTTGAATGCACTGTGGTGCTGCCTCATAGCCCCTCACGGGGAGACATCTCAAGGAAGGATATCTGCTTCTTGTCATTGCATCTCTGGTGTTCCTTCTAGTCCTGGCCAGGCAGAATCTCTCCTTGAAAATGAAACAGAGGAAATAAGTATGACCTGGTTTTGGTAGAAATAAAAAAAACATTTTTCTATGCAAAATCATAACCCCGACCAAGATTTCCTAGTCTTCAACAGACTTAAAAGATTTATGAACCTGTGAGATTCATTTTGCTCTCCTTAATTAAACTATCTGTGTCCTGAGGCAGCCCAAGGGAGGCTACAGGTGTGTTTAGCTGGCTTAACAAAGGGTGGAGGCTTTGCTAGGAAAAAGCTGTTGGGCTGGTACTTTCTTCCCATCCTCTGGTTTCTCCCAGAGGTAACAACTCACTAGGGTCGTGCAGGACTTTGCAGCTTGCACTGGCTTGAAGAAATATCTGAGAGACTTCTTAACTGGGGGAGGAGGCAGGTTGGCACCTGAGTAAATCTTTTTATCCTCTGCAGAGGCTCCTGGAGATCAGCCTGAGCTACTCTGGCAGGACATTACATCGTTGATGATTATAGCAAAATATATTCCCTGACTGCATCTGAAATGTTCTTTCCTCTTTAATTATATATGCTGGGAAGACTGAAAAACCCTTTGACTTTCTCAGCCTCTTAAAATAAATTCTCTTTAATGTAATTTGAATTGTTTTTGTTGATGTCTTACAGACATGATGGGCTCCAATCTATGTGATTTCAGCCTCACACTTATGAAGAGGAATCTTATATTAAAAAGTCAATGGCTGGACAGCAAAAGAAGGTCACTCCAAGACCATCAGGCTTGTACTGCAGGAGGCTTTGATGCTATGCCAAGCTAGCAGGCTCTGACATGTCCTCAGGGGCAGCCTCAAATAATGAGAAGTCCCAAGCAAGGCTGAGCAGAAAAGCCCTCAATTATTTTCCAGTCAGTGAATGTTTTTGTCCAACTGATTCTTAACACCTGCTCAATGAGGCTGCCCCCTGCCCTTTCCCCATCTCCCTTTTCCCCTGCACACCACCTCCACAAGGTAGATCCTCAGCTCTTGTGAGGCCAGGCGATATTCCTGGTTGACTGTCACTGCTCTGGTTTTAGAGAAGTCAAAGACTGTTTTCCTCAGTGTTGTGCAGTAGATGATGAATAGAATTAAGCCCAGAACCAGAGGACAGATCTGCCTCCCCTTCAAGCCAACGTAAATCAAGAGTGAGTCTGCTGGAGCCACTGTCATTGTGTGAGTATAAAGGAAGACAGGAACACAAGCATTGGAGCATTTGCCACTTAGGCCTTGGAGAGACATTTTTCACCAACACCATCCAAATGTCCTAGTTTCAGAGTAATAATAACGCGAATCCTAATGTAGGTGAGGTGCCAGTGGCTGGCTTTGTCACAACACCAGACAAGCCTTAGAGCAGAGCTCCAGCCACTTCCTCCCTAACTTATGTTCATTAAACTTCCAGTGCATTTCATGCCTGGAACTAATTGTTACCAGTTAATCCAGATTTTAGATGGGTGTAAGGTGATTATATCACATTTTGGCTATCTGTGAGATGCAGAGACTGTGAAGAGACAACGTGTTTTTCTTAACATTGAAGAATTGGCTAGCAAAGTAAGGGAGATGTTTCCTTCTGGACAATTTATTTTTGTGGAATGAAACCTTTATACCCACCTTTCTAGGCTTTCTAATCTTTAAATTGTTTCCCTGCTCTTCTCAGAAGATTAGACCTGTTCCAAACTGGCCTATTCCAGCTGTTGGTACAGGCACATACCAAGTTGCAGTGTTTTACACGTACTGCAGGTTGGTTTGATTTCCCTACAGCACCTTCACTACCACACCGTCCCTAAGGGGTACGTCTGTAAACTGCTGGTTCACAGCTGTTGGTTTTGAAACAAGAAAGCAACTGTTGGGAAAAACCCAAGTACCATGCTCCCCTCCCACCCAAATTTGGTATGTCATCTATGAAATTAAACTGCTGTCACATCCAGGGTGAGAAATATCCAGCCAGAGATGAGGGAAAGGCATGAAGCCTGGCGTATCACGTTCAGGGTGAAAATGAGAACTTTATTTATTTGGAAAATGGAATAAAATGGAGGTGCTTGGTCTGAGGCAGACCTTTTTGTCCCCTGGGATGTTCTGCAATATCAGACTTGGAGGTCACAGCCTTTTGTGAACAAGCAACGCAGCCTTTTGCCCACTCACCAGCAAAATTGCCGTGGCCTCTGAGGGGAGTGGGGGAAGGCTTTGGGCTCTCAAAGCTTAAGCTGGCACTGGGTGACACCATTAGGATCTATTTCATCACTCCAGGAGGCCTTGAAGAAAGCACTTGAAAAAATATCCTAAATTCTCATTGCATTTCTGGTGCAATAAATGAATTTGGAAAGAATCTGGATGCTAATGCTTACTGCCCATGTGGACCTTCTCAGAGGATCACAGTCAGCACGGCTTAAATGGCCTCATTTGTGTATGAAGCCTTTCTTTTCACCCCTTTACATCCTGAGCTATTAAACTTTAAATTATTATGCAGGCTGTGGAACCTTGATCAGGAACTCTCTGGGCTGGAAGTAGAATAAGTCGCCATGACCCAAGCACCTCTCAGGAAACCCGCCTTGTTGATCAAGAGGGCTTGTGAAGACCAGCTTCCTTACACATGGTGGGAGGAGGCTCTGCTTTGCCGCTTGTCGGAAGCTTCTCTTTTGCTTCTGATGGGGTTTGCTGGCAGCACTCAACACCTTCCAAGCATCAGGGGGTTATTTTTGTCTCCCAGCTGACTCTGGGCCACCCAGCCCAGGCTGTGGAGCATAAAATGTTCTTCCACAATGGCACTGCTTTTAATTTTCCCTTTTTATAAAGAGAACTAAATCAGAGGGAGTTTGATGCTCCCCTCTAATTATTTTTTGATTCAAAAGGGGGAGTTTTAAGTGTACTGGTGAGGATAAGAACTGCTAGAAGCTACTGCCCTGCTTCTTCATAAGGAAATGATGGCCGTGGACTTGCCAGTGGAGCTGGAGTAGGGTTAGGGGGTTATATTTAATAACCATATTTAATCTTATTAAACTTACCATCCTTCCTCTGTCAGTTGAAAGAGGAATTTATTAATAGTGGAGACCCAGGTCAAAAAAACCCCCAAACAATATTGAGTGAGCTGCTAAGTTTCCCTTTTAGTTTTGAGGAACTCTGCCACCCACAATTCACAGGCATTTTGCAGCCACTGTTGGTGACATGGGACATTAAGTCACATCTCTTTAATTACAGGAGAGAAGCGGTTGATACTGGCCTTGCTGAAATCAATGGTGAATCTGCCATGGATTTTAGTGGGAGCAAACTCAAGTTTAGGTCAGGCTGTCTTAAGTGTATGCACGTGATTAGGGAAAGGGAAGAGAAAGGGAAACAACGCTATGGCCACGTTCTCCACTTCTGTTTTTCATGAGTGGTTGGTGGTTAATAAGCACACACAAGCAAAAGCCAGCTTCTTCCTGCAGGAAACAGGCCTCTGCATGAGATCCTGCCTTGCTCTTGGGTGACTGTGGCTGGTGGCCCGGCAGGCATTGCTGACAACCTGTGGAGAGCTGGGATGAGGGACGGCTGTGGGATGCCCGGAACAGGTCCCATGGCCAGTGATGAGAGGGGGTCCCATGGTGGTAGGGCTGGGGATCACCTCACATGGTTTGGGGTCAGGGCCATTGAGTGTTCCCCTGGTTAGCTCCAGGACTTTAAGAGCCAGTTTGCATTGCACTGGTCCTTGTGCCTGCAACAGCTGGAGTGGGAATTGTCCCCATGCTGCATGAAACAGCTGGATGCAAGAGCTGCTGGGCTAAGCTGTCGTCCTCAGCTACTCATTTGGTGCTCAGATCCCCCAGGGACTGCACACCTGGATGTGCAGTGGATGGATATTTCTTTTCGAGGGTGCTCTCCATACTGAAATCACAGTCTCAGCCTTGGCTTTAATTCCATTTTTATACTGTAAAAGTTTAATGTTTTGCTAAAAGATAGTATAAAAAAAAATATTCAACCCAACAGTGTGATTGGAGTAAAGCTATATGCAGACAGCTAAAAAGACAGCTAGAGAGCAGGAAAAGCAGGACATCTAATCACTGAAAAAGTTATAAACGGCAATAAAATTAATATCTATATTAAACTAGCAGTGCAAAGATACAAACTGGAAGCAGCTTTACATTAAAAATACAGCTTTTTAAATACAGAAATAGCACCAATTTACAAAAGACAATCAGAAATGTAAACGTGGCAGGTAGATTCAAGTATAATTTATACACTCACCCTCCTCAGCAACTGTCTTGGGACAGAAAGGTTTCAGAAACCCTGCAGAACATTCTGGGTACGCACTTCACCTCAGTGCAAATACAGATTCTGCTTTTCCACAGCTACTTTGCTGATGAGTTGTTCCTAGTTTATTTTACTTCTTAGCTTGTAGTGAAGGCAAAGATAGGAAAGGTAAACTCCTCCCAACCAACCCTTCCCCCTCGCCAGTCTAGTTCAGCAGCTCAGGTGCTGCAATAGCGTGGATCCCTTTGCTGCCCGACCACTTCAGTGGTTCCACAGCTATTTCAGTGAGAGTTTTGCATTGACAAAAACAAGACAACATATCAATCCCCTCCTTCTCCCAGGCCCAAATCTGCTTTCGCAACCATGACCCATCGAACAGCATTGATTGTGAGGGAGTTGATCCTCATTTCCAGACCTGCTATATTTACAGAAACTCAAACCTAGAAGCAGACATTGGAAAACTGATGATACATTTTCAGTCCCTGCATTTTCAAGTATAGTTAGGTTAGTTATGGCACAGAACAACATCACTGACCAAGCAAGGCAATTTTTGCAATGATGCTTCAACTGGAGTGAAGAGCCAATATTAGCTCCCCTCCCAGCTTCCACTTCACTAAAAGGCTGCATTGTACTAGAGAGGAAGAGAAGAATCAAGGTTTGGAGAATCAACGTCCACCATGTCATCCTGAACTCCAGCAGCCTGTTTCCAGCCACATCAGCAGCAAACACATGCTAGCAGAAGTGCAGGGACAGCACCGTGCCAATTATACATTGCTTTCCAAAGTGAAATTAATTTAAGAGTATAAGAAGAAATAATTCAGAAGCAAAAATTGTAAACTTTCACAACTGTAGTGTAATATTAAAAAACCCCACCCTTAAAATTTAGCAGTCTGAAGATTTCTCTTTACCACCCGTGAGATTTCCCATGATAGTTCTACTATAGATTTTCTTTCAATGAGGGCTAACCGGCCCTCCTTATAAGGCTGTAATTGGTCTATTCTAAGATAAGGCCACATTACTCAAACTCCCAGCTTCACTAAAATTCTTTCTTAAACTCCATTTTCATAATACATTTCATTATAAAAATAAAAAACTTCATCAAATCCTTAACCCCCAAGGTCCTAGCCTCCCTTAACCAAAGAAGTAGCACAGCCGACAGTGTATCTACCCTTGGATAACCAGTACCAGTGAGAGAAGAGCTGCTAATGCTGGCCATATGTTTGCTAAAAGCCCGCGTAATGTGATGTCACCAGCAACACTTTGTCTTTTAAACAGGAAACTGCACAAATTTACTGGCAGATTTCTACACCAGTGAAAACATACCCAAGCATAAGAGCATTAGCTCTTACAATTAAGCCCTGTATTATTAATAGCACCATCCAGTATTGGAGGACTCTCCATGTCAACTGTTAAACTTTTCTTCCTCTTTAACCTCTCCTAAGGAACACGGATCATATTTTTCCCCCTTCCAAAATTCATGGCTCCTGCTCTTTTCAGCTTATTATGGTTTAGATAGACAGGCGCCAAAAGGTAAGACCTCCCTTGTCTTCCAAGCACACTCAAATGCACTATTAACTAGTTCTGAAATCCCTGTAAGTGAAGAGTTGGGCACTTAAGTACTTACCCCTTAAGTAGACTTAAGTAAACCGCTAAGTAGGCACTTAAGCAGACTCAGGTGAGACTGAATCTAATTGTGAGGTTAATGACTTACACTGTTCCTTGGTCATAAAGTCTACACCATGTCTTTAAAAGGCAGACGAAATCTTTGCACAGCCCTCTCAGTGGCTTGTCACTCTCAAATTACTTTGTCAAACTTATTTAAGGAATTCGGTTTTGCATTCTTTACATCTAACTTGTACATTTTGCTTAGAGTAAAAGAAAAAAAGCAACCCAAGGACTAATACAGTTCATTAACACAACTATAAAAATGTTAACATTCACAGTTATTTTGGTCTTAATATTTTTCACATGTATACATTCAATCATATTGTGTTATTACTAGGTTTTTCTAACCACAAGTGCCGGGCAAATTGTACAACAACCAACCAACATTCAAGTAATCCTGCCCTGCAAAAATCTGTTATTCCGAAGCTGCAAAAAACATTTTTTGCACTAAATACCACTCCAACGTACAAAATAAATAGCAGGAGGCTGCACTGCAGAGGCAGGATTTGATAGACTGGAACCAAGGAAGCAGTTGCTCTCACAACTGCAAGTTTATCATTTTCACCACAGATTTATTCAGGGTAAGTAGAGTACATATAAAAAAAACACACTTACCCCAGATAAGTGCTAGACATCTCACTTAAAACCATGAATAAAGAACCCCTGGGGACTCCAAGAAAATCTATTTGCATCTCCTCACAGCAATAGTTTTCCAAATTAAAACCACAAATACAATTTGATGCCCACACGGCCACGTGAAGCACAGCATCTGAATTCAAATCAGTACTGAAGGAATGATTCCGTAGGTTTTCAGTACCAAGGACGATTTGTGAAGAAGGCGGTTAACAGAACCAGTGGGTGAAGAGAGAGCGGGGAAGCACGCCAAAATGGATGACATTTTAACACGCTCCTCTTGTCACGTAAGAGCTTGTTCTCTTGTAGTCGATACAAGGTCCTATGACAATCTGCCCACCCTGTGCGATGAGTGGAATTAGTCAGGGCTGGAACTAGATATTTCCAGTCTCCTCTGCACAGAGCTGGCACTTCTGGGCTGGTTCCCTTCATTTTTCTTCCATGCAACAGGGTTTCCAAGACTTCCAGGAGTTTTGAAAAATGCTTCATGACGTGCAGGACGAATGCTCTTGGGAGTGAGGGGAGCTGATGAAGACTATTTGCAAAACAAAACCAAAGTGATTCGGTAGGGTGTTCTCAAAGCTGACATGAAGCAGACATACAGAAGACAGCTTACAGACATTAAGAGGTGCACTCTGCTACCACAGGGAACTATGTCACACATCCTTTCAGAAGCTCTACGTGAAAAGCTACAAGCCTTTTTGGTTCTGGAGCTGCCTGCCTCTATATCGTTGCTGAAAGCTGAAAGCCTCTATCTCATTTCCAACTTAAATGCATTCATGACTTCTTCATAATCATTCATTCTTATGCCAGCCTTGTCCTTTAACTTAAATGGCTCTTTTCCGTCCTCAACGTTTTATTCTTTTTTATTATTCATTAGATCAAAACAGATCTAAAATTAGTCTCCTAAATCCTGGCCACTTCTGTTTTAAATGCCAGATTACTGTAACCTCTAATGTTAGTATTTGTAATCAGATTGGCTGCCAACCAGTCTCTACCACAGACTTTTTCTAAAGCTCGAACAAGATAAGCATAAAGTAACATTCATAAAGCTTCCAGAAGTTCGTTCTATTTGTCACTGCGTTAGACAATAGGAAAACAAATCACAGATTTAAGAATGTAAGCTAAAGCAGTGCCAAAATGTCACTGCTAATACTTGTAAAGACCCAGCTAACATGGTGTGACGTGACTGGTTTATGTCATTAATGTACTTCAGATAAACAAATCCTCCTTCACTTCTGAATTTCTCTTTTTTTTTTTACTCAAAAATTCTGTTTCTACAGTAGATTTTTAAACATATCTTTATGAAAAAGATCAACAAAATCTATAAGAATCATTGTTTTCCCCCAGTTCTGATGCTACTATTAAATTTCCATTATTTAGTGAAGAGAAATCAGAATGGGGCTAAGGAGGTAACCCAGGACACTACCTGTGAAGTGTTGCAGCCAGCTGACTCCTGAATTATGATGAACAATCCTCCTGTCCACCTAATGTGTTTCTGTCATCATTGCATGACACACAATGATAGTGTCAAATAGGGAAAAAATACTGTCTTGGGTTTCTGTGGGGAAAGAGCGCTGTAACATGATTTTTTCTCTATTCCTGTAAGATTTTTAAAGATTAAGATCTTTATGATTTTTAAAATTCCTGCATGATTTTTAAAACTCACCACTTCACTGTTCAGGGCTAGAAGTGCTATGCTGGGCTATGTCTTTGACACTGTTCTGAGCCCTGCCACCACTACAGACAGACACACAAACTAAGTGGAAGACACCAGCTCCCAGCATGCCGACTTACTGCTCTGAAACCCCAGCACCAGCCTGCAGCACAAGCTGCCTTCAGGCCCAGTGATCTGGCACAGCTGTTTCATTGTCACGCAACCACCTTTCACCCTTACCTGCTGCAGCTTCAGAAGGGTCACTGGATGCCCCATACACACAGGGGAGTCCAGTTTAACAGCACCACAAGATCTTGCAAGCTCAGGACTCAGGTGCAGAGTGGAGTGAGATGGTTGCTGGGGATCCACCGAAGGTGTGGGTGAGACCTTGGGGGTGACCATTGTCGTGGTGCCGATGAAAACAGGCGTTGTTGATGCCAGGCCAGACATACTGAAATTCATTGAGGTGGCAGCTGAGAAGGAGCCATCGGGAACTGGAGACAGGGGACTAGTGATTGCAGAAGAACAGACGAGAGGGAAGGAAGCCAGGGCTGCTGATGGCACCATGACACAGGGGATGCTCAGAGAAGGTAATGGGCTCGCAGCCAGGCTGATAGCACCAGGAGCTTGGTTTGCAGATAACAGGAAATTAAAACTGCTTAATCCTAAACCAAAGAGAGAAAATGCAAAGCATTAATACAATTGACAATTTGGAATTAAGCTATTATAAATTAATCTAGAACAGGAAAGAGGAATGACAACAAAGAAAGAGACAGGCTGCCCAGGAAGAAAACTGAACAAAAATAAGAAAAAAGAAGGAAGAAAACTGTCACAAACCCGTGACACTTAGGTCAAGCTCCCTTTCCCTACCTGCCTCCATCTCCCCCCCTACTGCCTGTTCACTGTATCTGCAGCCATTCACTTTGTTCATATTAAGTACCACCCACACACCTTGCTGTTTTCTGCTTCTAACTTCAGTTACAAGCAACATCTTGGCTAAACAAACTCTTTTTACTAACAGGAATCATATCCTCTGCTATATGAAAACATATACACTGCTTTTAATGAAAAAAAAATCCAAACAAATGGAAAACACCCACAAAGATACACCCCAAAGATGTTCATTTTCCTGAGAACCGCTGAAATGATGCTTTGAAACAGAAGCTGCTCTGTTTCCCAGTTTGTCTGACCTTCCAAAACACCAGGATCAACATTGTCAAACTGAGCATCTCCATCCTGTAAGTGAAATCCCAAAGACCCCATTCTGTGCCATGAGTGAATCAAATACCAAAGCAGTAGTCATGGAAATCTGCCACGTATCCCATTTACACAAAGCAGTCTTCCATTCCACATAAACCCAGGCAGGAAAAATGGTGGACACAAAATCCTCTTGTAGTATTTTCAGCTACTTCCTCCCAATCCCCCCTACTGTGTCCTACAGAGGCCTGGCTACACTCCCAGTGCCTTGCTTTTTGTGGGGTTATCCCGATAATGCACATGACAAGACAGTACAAAGTTCATAGACAACCAAATTCACTCACTGAGGTGAATGTTGTTGCAATATTCTGGCTGCCTTAGTGCCAAACCTGGAATTCCAGCTCCCCTGAGTTTTGAATGCTGGATAGGAGCCTTTTTTGCTGTGCTTAGTTCAAATATGCGAATACTTGCAGTATTCATCTCTATTAATGTTTGGGTACCTTAGAAAAATTACCATATTTTCAGAAGCAGGAGATCATCTGGAGTCAAGAGAATTCAGAGCTATTAAACTACTACAGAGAATTGCTGACAGTTTTTGTGCCAAATATAGACTTATTCATCTATCTGTACAACTCCCTACAGCTCTTTGAACAGATGCAGAAGTTAGAGGGCCTCTAGATCTCAGGGCTGTCCTTACCAGCAGTAGGCTGAACATAAAGATATTGTGGTAGGAGAGGCTGATTCGCATTTTCTTTAGAGATGTGCTCATTTCCTGGAAAGGGTTCATCAGAGTTGTTATTATGAGACCATTTTTCTTGCTCTTGAGAATCTAAACACTCCTGGTCTGTAGCCTCTGGACCATCAGGATGAAATGCCTCGAGGTATACAGCAGACTTACAGCCACTCCCTGGGCTAGATTCCGCCTTGGGTGACTCAAAAGGCTTCTAAGCAAAAACAAAAGAGGAAATGAAGATTCCAGACTGAAATAACACAGTCCAATGTCTCTCATCCACTTTCCTCAGCTACAGAGTAAAATGTGCACCTGTACAAAGGGGCAGCACAAAACCCGTTAGCCAGTCACCAAGTTAAAACTTTTGTTTGAGGGTTTGAAGGGCAATATAAGCTATGCCTAAGCCCTGTGCTGTAGTTCACTTTCAGTACTTGGAGACACTAGGTAAGAAAGATCTGAGCTTAGGGATTCATTTCTCTAATATTGATAATATTGATTCATTTCTCTTTATTGTTAAGGAAAAACACCTGTTTCAAACACTGATATGACCTCAAGCTTGAACCCCATTTTCAGGAGTGAAGAAAACTGTGAGTTAGATGTACTTCACTTTCATCATCATCATCTCTCTCACCAGCCTGGTGTGGGCAACACTGGGCATAAGAGACAGGGACTCAGGCTGGAGAGCAGAGGGAAGGTACAAATCTCATTTGCTGTAGCTCAGTGAAGTAACCAATGCTGATGCTGTCTGGGAAAGCCCAAGTTAACAGGGGAAGATGAGGAGCAATCGTCCCATTGATTTTTTCCCTCTGGTAGGCTGTTTTGTTGAAGACAATGATCAGGACACTGATTCCAAAGAACAGGTGAGCATCGCTTCACTATGCAAAGCAATCACAGGCCATTTTCCCATGGCAGTGTGAAAACATCTCTCAGTTAATGCCTATATTTTCTCACACAGCCCCCTCACAATTGTATTGCCATATGGGAGGCAGCATTTCTGTATGTAACAAGAGTAGTGCAGTGAAATTTCACTTCTGAAAACAGTCCTGGGCAAAATCTTTCCTTGCTAAGAAGATGCCTTAGTGATAACGAAATCCACTTCTTACCTTGGGTACTATGAGTGAGAGGGGCACATCATTCAGTTCCATGGTCTGCTTTTTAGCAGCTGGCTCTTCATTGTCTACAGGTGCTGAGGGCCATGCACACTTGTGGGAGTTGCGTTTCTGGCAGGCAGCTGGAGGTACAGCAGCCTGAGCTTCTGCACTCCAGTTTCCCACGTCTCCTGTGGTGGGCAGGGTCTCCCTCAAGCTATCTTCCTGAAGACCACCGCACAACATAAAAAGAGATGAAGACGGGAAGCACAGGAAGGGCTGGTTGGGGAACAGGGTAGGATTTCCATTTTCTGTTTTGGAGGCTGCTGGTGTGGAAGGATGTGGAGCTTGGCTGCTGATGCTATGTGGCAGCAAGAGGTTTGGCACATCTGCTTGAACCACAGGGAAAATTGCCTGAGGCAAAGGGTTAACACAAAAATCAGAGTCCCCAGGAATTGGAAGAAGGGAGAGAGTTGAGGTTATGCTTGGGTTCCCTGCTGAATTTAATATTGTTTCTGTCGCACAAGCTTTACTCCTAAAAATAAGTAATGAAAAGAGGAAAAACCTTTAGTCCAAAATTAACCCCCTATTTTACCTTTAAAAGCAAACACATACACTGTTGAACATAAATGTGAAAAAATACAGCCCCCCCTCAGCCACTATTTTTAAACAGTTTACCAAGAGGGTCACTTTTGATTATTTCTGTTTACATGGAAACAGACTTAGCAGGTTTAAAATGACAGAATAATAATGCTTTTGGTTGAACCTCACTAGGGTCAATCATTTACAAATCAATTCAAATTAGGAAAGGTGTAGAGAAGACCTACTGATGTGACAGAGAAGCACTTCCATGAAATCATGATTTGCTCAGCCTATCTAGACAACAGGTCAAAGGAGACAGGGATGACCTATATAAACACACATGAGATGAAGAACTACTGAATCTAAAGGACAACAGTGGTACAAGCACAGGTGGGTATAAACTGACCATGAAAAAAAGAAGAAATCCACACTGAGATCTATCAGCATTAAAATAGTAATAATGAGACTCTGGCAATTTTCTATTTCATTCTTGTCAATGGAAATCTAGCCTTGAACTAAACATGACAAGCACGAAGCTGAAACTGGACAGGGGCTAAGATCAACCTACCTAGTATCTTCCTCTATTTTCTGCCTGCAGACAGCTGCTAGATTTATCATTTTGGAGCAATGTTTGTCTGAATTCACAATACAGGCTGAAAGAACAAAGGAGCATTCAATTAATAACAGGTATGTTTACCAAGCATATTTTGATACTGGCCATAAAAAAGAATTGGTATAATTTTTCTATCCTGGCACATTTTTCTAACATCCACTAATTACCTAGAGCCAGAACCTGCAAGACACTCAGAAATCTCAGTCCCACCTGAGAGGTGCTTGATGTCATCATCTCCTATAAGAGGAAACTATGAAAAAACCTGTAATTGCTTTATCTTTTTTAACACCTACCCATTAGATTGTTACAGTAAATTCCACTATATTAGGAACCATAAAATAAAGCAAGCTTTTGTGGCTAAAGAATCATTTTTTATCCACACCAAATTTTAACAAAAGAAGCTGTAGTATAGTTGCAGTTAGTGGAGAACAGAAATATTTACCAGAAAATAAACTGCAGATTCAAGGCAATATGGCCCAGATTCATCTTGTCTAACCTCAGTTTAGATCCTCCTTGACAGGATGGTCCAAAGCAGAAGCCTCATCACATGGACAGTAGAAATATAGGCAACTCCCAAGGGTAATTAATATATTTAATTAGGCTGATAGACCCAAGCAAGTACCTTAAATTGGTGGGCTCATATTTGGGCAGATCCAGCAGCATAGAAAAGAATATGCTTCATTAGTAGTTACCTTGCCTTTCTTGGTGTGGGCTGTTGGGCTCAGAACTGACCTTCCTTCTGGTCCCTTCACAAGGCTGTGTGCTGTTAAATGAAACGTGACGTGTAAACCTTTGCTTTCCCATGGCACAGAACTTATATGGGGCACGGGCTCCTCTCTGTGTCCCTGGCAGAGGATCAGATGTTGGGCTTCGCCCTTTCAGCTCATCTGTAGGAACATAATTTTGTACAACAGTCCTTCAGGGAACACAGCTCATCATTCAGGCTTCTGCCATGTTGCTGTGGCCGTAAAAAAAGAGGTAACCTCTATACCATCCCAAATCCCACAACACTGAAGCAGCCCTAAGCTTGGTAAGCACTAATAGACAAGGTAAAGGTTTCCCTCCTTTCCACTCCATGGCAGCTGCAGCAGCAGCTACACTCTAGTGTGGGTTGTCAAAAGGAGAAAGGGTAGTAAGATGGCATTGACACCATCCTTCACTTTTACTTGGTCCTTGCACTCGTTTGACCCAATCACATTAGCAAAGAGCTCTTCTTTGCTCTGGCTTCTAGCCAAGAATCAGCAGCTTACATAGATGCTCTGGTCCACTGCCTCCTTCTTTGCAGACAAGTCTTTTCTTTGAGGGGACATGTCCAAGAAACAACCCTGCTCTACCTTGGCAAGTCCCCTTACAAAGACAATAACTCACTGTCTAGTTGTGACAGAATTACTGAGATTTTGCAACCCATAAAATCTGTGGACCCAGACTTGGAGATATCCGACGGCATTATCTGCCATTGCTCTACAATTCATAGTGTTATTCATACAGCTATTCAAACAGCTAAGTAAGTTGGTGTAAAAATACCAGCAAGACATCAGTATCCTTCAACACCTCCCCACAGCTCCATCCCTTGAGTGTGAAGTCTAACAAGGGCAAATGTAGGGCTTACCAACAGAATGAACAATGAGTGTTGAGCCATTCTTTACTCATGGAAAACAACCTATTACCACTTGGGAAGTGATTGTCAGAACAAAAAGAAAGGAGATGTGAGTTACTCAAATTACCAGTCTTTCCAGGGAATTCCACAGGCCCAATCCACTTGAAGGCTGGTTTGCGTCCTCGTTCCTCTGTGACATGAACTTTCTTGATTAAGCCTAGGCTGGTGAGAACATTGGCAATATCATACAGTCTTCGTACCTTTGCTAACAAGAAAGAGCAGAAATAGTCAAGAAAGTCAATTTACAATGCATACAGTCCATATTTACATGGTAATTTCATTCCAGAATATCACCACAGCTTTCATCGATGAGGTGGGTAAAATCAAATTGGAATGGACCTAAGCCACTTTCTATGACACCTGCCATGCCATGCCAGCCCCCACCTGCTTGTCACTGCTTCTTCATATCTTAGCTGTTCATCCATCTTAGCTGCTCAGGTTTAAGCTAACCTACCTCGTTTTGGTGGAAATGGGTTAGGGAGTGATTACATCATCAGCTTGCCCAGAAAAAGCAGCTATGTCCACATGGGGTAAAGACAAGCAGTTGGGGGCAAGAGGCACATGAGTGCACAGTTCATCACAAGAGGACACATAGTTATAATCTTGTAAATCTAACACACTTAGAAGAATCTCTGTGACTCCAATAAATAACATGTTTGAACTGAATATGATACCCACAAGTTGTCCAACTAAACTCCTCACATCCCTCCTGGTATTTGGGGTAGAATTTTAAGACTGAAGTGCAAATACTTTATTTTAAGAGTATTTTAAAGACTTAAAATGATTAAGTCTTTAACTGAAAAGCAAACTGTGCCGTCCAGCTGTGAAAGACGTCTGGAGTAAAAAGGAGAAGTAACACATTTCTGCAGAGAAGAAAATTAATTCCATTAAATTAAACAACATATTTCAGTAAGTTCTGAAATAGCACTTAGAATGGTACAGGAAACAGGGTTAAAATATGAAAAAAAATTCAAACAAAATGAAGAATTTTTCTTTATTCTGAAGCTAAAACTTGGAGATAATGGTCAAATTGACTATTCCCCACTCTAAGCTCTGTTTTCACAAACTGGCATTTGCAATTGAAAAAAAACCCCCGAACTGTATTTCAGCAAATGATTCCTGACCTTCTCTTGCTTTTACCTACTGGTGTCAGCCCAAACATGCCCCTGTTTCCGTTACTCACTGATTGATTCGCCTCTCAACAGCCAGCTTACTTTTAAATTTGCTGTGGTCCACTGTATCCTGGGTCTCTTCTATCAGTATCTTTGCTGCGATGTCCAGAGTAACTATCTTGGTCTTGGAGACAAGGAACAGCATGACAAACTTTTGGCTCATAATCCGCAATGACTTGTCCTTTCTGCTGTTTGCAGATGCTGTGTTACAAATAATAACCAAGCCTCTTAGCATATGTCATCCATCACAGCCAGAAAAGTAGCAAGTAGGTTTCTCATGCACAAAAAGGGTAAAGTTTCCTTGTCGGGAAGTAGAAATCTTTTGAAAGGCAGCAAATAACTGAGTAATGCAGACAGAAGTCTCTCTTCAAAAGGCAATAAAAATGAAAGCTTTCAGAAATTGCTTTTAGAAAGCCAGATTCCAAAGCTGATTCTACGTTATGTTACAGTTTTGCGCCACAATAATTTTGTAACTCCAGTGGACTTTGTACCTTGAAACACTGTGAAGTACATGGGTAGCATGCAAACAGTGGACAAATGGAAGATGGCACCTTTTGTCAGGATAAAGCATTTACTGTCAGTTATGGGTGGGGAATGAAGAACTGGAGTGCTGGCAGAAGTTCCTGCCAGTCTGTAGGACAGAGGGATAAATCCGTCCTGAAACCTATTCTAGAGACAGGATAGAAGAAATAATTTGTTACCTCTGTGATGAATTCAGCAACTTTTTGCAAAGAATAATTTTTTATTGTTTAATTTAAAAGCAAAGCAAGGGAAAAAGGTCACATAGTAAATTGGAGAAAGAGACTTGTGTCTGAGTATCACATCACACACATTAGTTATCTTACCAGACGGGCAATCTGGTTCCGAAAAGTCCAGTAATGCTCTGTCTTGAGAATCTGTAATAGTTTCCTTTTTCCGCTCTCCAAATTTGTACTCCATGTCTTGCTCCTTGTGCTGGAAAAAGGTCATTAGCTCTCCATACTGCAGCTCTCCTGCTTCCTGAAGTGTTTGCAGAGTTTGACTGAGGTTGTGCCGGCCATGCCAACAATATTGGTTCTTGGCCACGCGGCTAACCAAGTGCAATGACTCCAGGACATTCACGATATCATAAATTCGTCTCCGCTCAACTCCTGTTTTGGGGTTGGGGGGTGGGGTGGGAAATAAAAAACACAGAGATGTCATCTAGTTTTAATGTGCTCTTCAGCAAAGGTGGAACAGAGAACAGGCTGTTCACTAATACTGGGTGTTCACAACACATTTTTCACTGTTCACCCGGACACATTACATTAGATCCATCCATATTCACACAATTAAAACCTGACTTATGTATGGCCAGTCCCATGGTATGAGGCTTTTTGTCTATTTTCTTAACTGCTGGCCCAGCCATGGCTTCATCTTAAAGCATCTACACTGTCTTCAGAAGACTGATTGCAGTCTGCCACTGCAGTTCAGACGAACTGATTGCAGCTCCACTCACTCAGACATATCCAGACTGCCCTGAGGTTTTCAGAACACTTTGGCCCTTCTTGTCAGAGAGCTTCAGAGCTCAGACACATACCTGTATGCAAACCTGTATGTAACAGAGGGCAGGAAAGGGCCTGAGACTGGCACTGACACAGGGTAGATATAAAAGCCCACTCCTACCTGAACCAGTGGGAGCGTGGCCCTTCACTTACATTCCCAACAGCACACTTACATGTATGAAGCAAAGGAGCATCAAAGGCTTCACCAGGTGCAAAGCAGTGGAGAATGAGACCCACTGTTCCCAAATGCAGCAGAGAAGAGTCCTTGGTGCTGGCTGGGTCTACACCAATGGGAAATCTATGAAATACGTCCAACTCGGGTTCAGCCTGACTGACATCAGCAAGGTTGGGGACTGAATATGAACAGGCTGGTGGCTCTGCTCACTGTCCCAAGTACTTGCATCCAGCACTGTTTGAAGCACGGCTGTTATATATAACACAGTGCACTGTACAGTGGTGGCATCATCTGCACCAGAAATCCCTTAACAGTTAACATCAGCTGAGCAGAACAAGCACTCACCAAGGAAAGGTTTTGAGACTTCCCTGTGGAAGGCAAGGCCTTGATGCACCTGTTTACCCATCTGGAGAATATAGATAATACTTACCAGTCTCAAATGGATATTAGGATAAACAGTTCATGAATATTTCCAAGTGTGTGGAGATCTTGGAGTGAAACATACTCTGGTAAAACAAGAGTGCTACACATATCTTGGGGTCTGTCAGACACCAGCACCACAGCCCCCTTTGTGGTCTTTCCATAGTGAACAAAGTGAACAAAGAACTATACATTTGTAGCAAAAGCTGTGTTACAACCATAATTTACTACACAGAGAACAGCATTATTAGCAGTGAATAATTTTGTAGTCCCTGAAGCAAGTGGATACAGGCAAGCAAGGAGTGAAAACCAAAGGGAGAAGAACAAACGCACCCCCTTCTGGGAGGTAAAATCCCCAACAGTAAGTTTTAAAAAGTTTCTAGTATTTAGGAAAGCAAGGTAATGCCACTCCCAACTCAGAATAAAGGACTACTAGTTCTTAGCTGTACAAGGTTGGAGCATGAGCATCTCATGCAAACACAGAAAGGAGTCTAAATCTAGACTCTGCAAAATCTAAAAGAACAATTTGCTTAAAAAGTAATTTATTTAACTATTTACTTTATCGGAATTCTTTCCTCTTTCCACTTCCTACTACCAAGGCAAATAAATCAGTATTTCAAGAACTGTCTTAGCAGAGTCACAGAGGACATCACTCCTCTGTTCTCTTTCTTCCCAAAACAGACACACGTCATTTTTCCTTCCTCTTTTATGTTAAATACCCGAATTCTACATGTAGACACATTTATTTAGCTTAAGCCCAATTTTGTAAAGCCCTTCCTACCTAAGAGACAACCTCTCCACAGACCTGTATCTTTTTGCTATTGGTGTGACCTGGCTAAGTCCTTTCTCCCAAGTTTTATTACTTCTCTCAGATATTTCATTAATCTTTTAACTGAGACCAAACCTAACAGAAGACCCAGCAAACAGACTACTTGATACCTTCTCACCACCTCAATACCAGAAATTTTCTCATTCTGCTCCTGCAGGTCTGGTAACCTCTCCTCACAAGACAATATTTAAAGCCAAGATAACCTTGATGAACCATGAGATCTTGGAAGGTAAAATGTCAGGCACGTTACTTAAGTCAGGCAGTAACTCCAACTGATTTCTTACACCTACTGGTTTGCAATTGTTTCCCCAAAAATTCCAGTTTGACAAAATTCATTGTTTATAAGTTTTCCTTCAGAAGGTTTGTAACTCCTTCAGTGTCCAGCAAATTGAAAATTTAAGAAAGCAACACAGTTGGTAAAGAGCTGGAGGACAGATTTGTTAGTAAGAAGTACTGTCAGAAAGCAGATTTCCAAAAGGTAGTGTTATCAAGCAGTGAAGACACTTAGGAATATTAGGCATTTCCAACTCTTGATTAGTATGATCAGAAGAGCTCCAGACCCAGGGAAAGGCATGTACTCTGTAAGAAAGATGATCTTTTGAAGGCCTTCCTGTTGGTTACCCCAGGTGACCAGTTACCCCATTTTTGCAGGTATACATACCGAGAACTGAAGCCACTTCGTCCAGAGAAATAGTAGTTTTTTCTGTTGACAACGGATAACTTGGATAGCGAGCTAGAAACTTTTGGCACAAGAGTCCTAAGCTTTTCTGTTTTCTGCTGGGCCTCTGCTTTTCAAATTCATCAGCTGTGCTGTCGTCTACCATATCACACTGTTAAAAAATAAATGTTAATCCTTTACTGCAGAGCTTTAGAAGCAAGACATAGCCAAACTAGGAATATTTCAGAGGTTAGCAATATTTAAGCTCGGACTTTCTAATAAGGCAGAAAACTATGGTCTCTTTGCAAGCACAGAGCACTTGGGTGACACGCTTTTGCTTGCAAGCTGTTTTTGATTTATTATACAAGTCATCTACAGAAAAACTTATCTGCAAGGTAATAAAATAAATGGTTATGGATACGGAAACAACCGTAAGATCAAACACAAAAGACCAGCAGATGGTAAGATCCTACTTGGAAGGAATATTTCTCTTTTGAGAGGAGAAGGAATACTCCCTCAAGCACCTCTAGATCTAATAAACCAGAATATGTACAAGCTATCAAGGAGCTCCTCTTTCAAGAGATTTTACTGCCCTTACAGTGCCTCTGTAACTTTTAAGAAACTGGGGGTTGGAGCGGGGCATGATGTTAAGAGTCTATAACAGGCACCACCCAGCCTCTGACTCTTAAAGTCAGTCAAGCTGTTAGCTTAGGTGAACTCTGTAGGATGGCCTGAAAATGGTCTTTTTGTCCCTACAGGAAAAAAAATAACAAAACTGTGATGGCAAGAATGTATGAAGAGGTATGTTTATTACAACATGAGAATGGCGGAGGATTTTTCTGCACTGGCAACTTTGGAGTTTTGCTTCTGTGTCCAAAAAAAAAAAGGTGGGAAAAAATTATCTTGCCCTCTGGCAAAGAAAAGCTGAGAGTGGTGGCAGCTGATGAAACTGACATTGCCTTGCTTATGACATCTTAACTGTCCTTTGCTGGTTGTGACTAAGTGACCTTGTGGCAGACAGTTGCTCTGATTGAATTCTTTGAGGTTTAGATGCTATGGAAATAGCAGTATTCTTACTGTAACACTTCCATATCTTCTGTAAGTTAACTTTGTGTGTAGAGAAAATTATTAAGTGTAAGTTTTATTAACTAGAAAATATTTGAACTCTATGTAAGTAGCCACTCCAAAAATGCTACAGCTTAGCAGGCTTAGAGCGGTAATGAACTAACATTTAATATTGACTACTTTTTACTTACAGGAAGCTATGTTAGGAATTATCTTTAGAGAACTGTTTGTTCCTTTATGACTATCTAAACTGGAGAATTCTCCAGACTGCTGTCACTGTAGGTGCTGTAAAATCTACACTTGCAGAGTGATCTGTACCTATGAAATGATGCTTCTTAGTAGGACTCCAGAACTATCTTCCTCTCACTGAAATCACCAAGAAAGGATATTCTAAAAGAAATAATCCAGGAGAGGGAAAGCAGTGGTTAGAACATTTTTTAAAAAAAAGTCTGAAGGAAGAAAACTGTATGACACATATTACAACCTGATGTCATCCTCTTCATGGACAGACTTCCTAAAGCAAGGACAGGGATCAGCCCCCGCATTGCCTGAGTTCTGGCAAGTAAAAATCTTCCTAACACTTGACCATGCTGACTGACTACTAGTTTGGGGGCTGGGGTGGAAAAGGGGAGAAAGTTTTCAAGAGACCACTCTGTGGGGCTGTTGTGGACAAGGTATAAGATTTCAAAAGTACATTGAAATATATGCCCTTCCATTGTGAAATAGCTTTTGAAAATGTTGCCTGTTTAAAAAATGATCTGGCAATTTTCTTTCTAATGCTGTTCAGAAAATAGCATCAGAAGTACTTAAGTTGTGGATAATGACACGTTTAAGCTCTACTTTCTTCAGTGTCCTTTTCGGTAATATTCAGGCTCCTGAAGGAGTCTCAGGACAGTTACTGGTAAGAGTTAGTTTTTAGTCTTTGAAAATTCTACTGCTCAGCCAGTGCTGCGTAGGCAACTGTCCTTGGGAATGTTTTACAATTCTGCAGTTTTTCCATAGGGAACAAAGGACCAGTTGGAAGAAAACTGAGGCACAACTTAAGGAAGATCTGACTCCCAACTGAACAGAAGGTAACCATATTCTAAGTCTCACCTGTAATGAATCAGGTGTGTCACTCTGCTCACTGTTTTCTATGGGTCTGAAGAGTTCTTTCTTCTTTTCCCTGTCCCTCATATCAGGGCTAGCAGCACTAACAAGCATCTTCAGGTTAGCAGTGGGTGTCCAAGGATCAGGCTGAGGTCTGTCAACAAGCTTAACAGGTGTAATTGGATTTCTTTCTGGGGTGCAGCCTTTTTGATATGATAAATCAACTGGTTCATTCTTAATGGGAGTCTTTGGGGCCATCCTGGATCGATCAAATATGTTTTCCTATTAAAAACAAAGAGGTCTTTAGACAACAGGAAAGAAAACAGACCAACAATCAATTTCATTGTTCTTATGAAGGTAATGGTAGTGACTCATACCTTGGCACTCATAGCTATATTTAGCACAGTTCTTCTGCCTTTGTTGGAAGCTGTAAAATATTCTACATGCTAGTGTACTGGAGGCAGTGTGTATGAGGTACTGCCCTGAATTACAGAACCCAAGGCCAAGCAGTCAAACTTGTGGCCCATCAGGCTTTTAAACACCGTTATTACAAAACAGCATTGCCCAGGTACATAAATCACCAAACTGGATCAAAACCGAAATCATGGATTGGTCACATCACACTTAGCAAGAAATCAGAGTGTTCTACTTGAAAGGTCCCCAGTGAAAAGCCATGCTGGGGATGCAGTTCAGACTGTCATAAAACATCAGACTCAAGCAGATTCTTGTTTCATGTGCAAGCGAAGCAAGATTTGTATCTGCACTATCTACCTGCTGCTTGAAACAACGAAGAAATTCTCTGAAATTGTATACCTTAACTACAGCTAAGAGCTGCTAGAAGGAAAAGTCTAATTCATCAGCTGATTTTTATCATTCTTTGCATGAAGCTCAACTCCCTCCAGTCCCTAGCTGTAATCAAACTTTTTTCATATTTCATATTTGAGTCCAGTTTTACCCCTTCCTCTTACTGCAAGAATTATCATTACAGATCAACTGATTTCAAGGGGCTGACTGAAGAAAGCATCAATGGTATCCTTGAGCTGAGAGATCAGTTTTTGAGCAATGAGACACCACTTCACTAGCCTGTTAGTGCAAATAGCTCATGAAGACTAAAGGAATGAAGTAGACAGGATGCTATACTGGCTTTCTTTGCAGGATATCAAAAATTGAGGTCCAGGTATCCTAAACCTGCCACTGAGCAGGACCTCCAGAAATGCCCATACAGAAAGCATGGGCAGAAAGTGGTACTATTGCTTTTTGCCTAGAGAGAGCAATGTGCTGTTCTTAGATAGTCCAGCTATCGCATAATTCTCCTTAATACCCTACAAACAGAACGCTCTTCGGTTTTGTTTTCTGAAATGATTGCATGCACCTTGAGTGAAGTGAGAAAGTGAAGCAGACGGATTATCATCAGAAAGCTAGCAAAGCTTATAACTTGCTGGAATTGGGA
This sequence comes from Bucorvus abyssinicus, assembly GCA_009769605.1. Lineage (NCBI taxonomy): Eukaryota > Metazoa > Chordata > Aves > Bucerotiformes > Bucorvidae > Bucorvus > Bucorvus abyssinicus. The sequence goes on from CM020025.1 coordinate 41,556,047, forward strand.
GCAAAGCCTTTGGAACCACAGCAAACTGCTTTTAAACTATAAATCAGGCTTGAATTTGCTCTTCAGTCTAGCTGTGGGTTTTTTTTGGTGTTGGTCTCAAACAGAGCAAGTGTTCTTGCTCAGTTGAAGATGACCACCTCGTCTTTTTCAAAATGAGTTTTAAAAATCTAATGTGACAACTTTGAGCCTGGATATTGTTATTATGTATTTTATTTTGTGCTGTAAGAAGTCCAATTCTAAAATCAAATATAGCATGAAAGAGAGTGTTACGGTACTGTTGGTTTGCTGTAAGAACTTTCCCAAGTTAAGTTTTGTTGATTATTTGGAACAATTCAGCTATCACTAGCTGACACAGGTATTTAAATAGGTGATTCCAAATATCATCTTATCAGGTATGGCCCAGGTGGAAAGCAGAAGGAAATTCTAATAAGTGAAGCAGGCTTTTACTAGGCACAGTTCTGCAGCATTCAAACTGGAAATGAATTTGGCACATCAAAAGCATTGTGCTCTGAGCATTCAGATGGAGAATATTTCTGCATACATCCACCTATGAATTACCCAAAAGGATATAATAAATATATCTCCTTTTACAATTAACAGCCAGTTGTAGCATACTACACTGTGATAAATAGGGGTCAACTCAGAGGCCATGGTACTTCTTGGAATATATGTTCACGTAGCGTTGGCACTCAATGTATTATTGCAATTTTGCGTTTGGCAGTGAATCAACAATTAATCCATAATGGAGAAAGTTTACCTTCCCCACAAGTTCCTGTTCACTACAGCTTGTGCTAATGGAACTGCACGGAGGGCAGCTGAAACAACTTGCTGTTCTACTACCTCAAATTTTCATGTTTGTGCAAATATCACAAAGAAAAAACTAGTGGCACTACAAGAGAAGCACACATATACTACCAGCCTTTCAGATCTTTTTTTCCTGAATTGCCTCCTAAGGCAAGAAATGCTTTTACCCTTTCTCCATTTTTTTTCTTTTCCCCAGTAGCTGCAGTGTTCTATGAACTCCTAGCTGGATTCCACAGAACTGCAAGGGCGGTTGGTAGAAGTACATGATTCACCTTGATCCAAGCAGAGATGGCTTACAAATACAGGACGACAGAAAAGGCTGGCTTAATGAACTGTCAGCAGAAATTGAAACATATCTGAAATAATAGGAGCTGAGTCTGACAAGAACTATGTGATCTTCGGAGGACTCATTGAGCAGGGACAGCAAGTCACGAATCCAGTCTAGTTCAGGACAGCCAGGTATGCCTGAGGCTAGATATCCTGTCTCCTGGCTGGTGGGGCAGGAGAGGATTTATAAGCTTGTTCCTTGCTGAGTGGCACTGCTTAGCCTCTTGATCTGGGAACACCACTGTATGGATACAGGCATACTTTACCAAGCCACAAGGCAAGCATTGCAGACATATGCATCAGCACGCTCAAATTTCTGCTAAATAAGAGGACTACACTATTCCCACATCATGTCAGGCCTGGTGTCAGTTAGCTTTTGAACGGTGAGTCTGTACAAAAGCTCCCTCCACCTTACCCAATGGTAGCCATTGGAATGCTTGAGATCACTTAGTGAGTTTTGCTAATTCACTGAAAGCTAAAAACTGTTCCCTGGGAATAATGCCAGTGTAATCACTTCACTTACTGACAACAGTGGTGTGACTCACAGTTCTTTTACTGGATTGTCTTTTAATCTTTTTATGCTCCAAATGCTGACAGGTAAGATGCTGCTGTACAGGCCAACACGGCAGAACAGACCAGGTGCGGTGGTCCAATGGGCAGCACCCCAAATGCTGCCATCAAGAGTGAGAGGGACATGGTCCGGGGCACACGCCTGGCAGCCCGGCCCGGCCCGATGCACATCCAAGCCCCCCGGGCCAGGGCTCCGCACCCCTGTGCGCACGGGGCTGGTCAACTCAGTCTGGCCGGCGGGCTGGCCAAACCCTCTGCAGTCCCAGCCGCAATCCCGAAGCTTTGCGCTGCGCCCGGGCGTGATGCTCCGCACCGGGAGAGGCGGAATATGAGGGGACAGCCCAGACCTCCCGCCCGCCTCCCGCGCCCGCTCACCTTCTGGGCCGCCTCGGCGCGGCCCCGCCGCCCCGGCCGACCGCTCGCCAGGTCCCGCAGTGCCAGGACGTTCACCTCCATCTGCAAAGCGAGAAGGCACTTTTAGCCTGGCCCTTAAGAGGAGCCGCTCCCGCCCCAGGGCAGCGCTCCGGTTCCCGGCGGGACGCGAGGGGAGCGCGGCAGCTCGGGACTGCGTTCCCGGGGAGGGGAGGGGGCGGCCGCCCTGGCGGCGGGAGGCTCCGCGCCCTCACCTCGGCGGCGGGCGGGCGGGGGGCGCTGGGCTCTGCTGCTCCCGCCAGGCGCCCTCAGCCATCGCTTTACAATCCGGCCAATCAGGCGCGGCCCGCCGAGGAGTCCCGGCCGCGCGGCCGACCAATCAGCGCGCGGGCAAGCGGCGCGTGGCAACGGGGCGCGGGACAGGGCTCCCGCCCGCGCGGGGCCGCTTCGCTCCTTTTCTTCGCGCGGTCGCCGGCGGCCCTCCCCCTCTCCCTCCCCGCCCGCTCCGCTCCTCTCCCGCTCCCGCCCCCGGGCCGCCAGCGCGAGGCGGGCCGTTGGCAGGCGGGAAAGGGACGCCCGAGGGCGAGCGTGGCTGGCCGGGCGGGCGGCAGGTGGGGCTGGAGCGGGGGGAGGGTGTCTCCACCGGGGGTCCGTGCTCCCCCCGAGCCCCTTGCGGGGTGGGTCTGTGGCGGAGGGGCTAATTCCTGACGGAAAGGCCGGGGGCGCGAAGGGACCCTCTTCCCCAGTGCATCCATTCTTAAATCTCTCAGCGGGGAGGAAGGGCTGAGGCGGCGTGAGGCGGGTGAAGCCTCTGCGGCTCGGCCACCGGCTCACAGAAAGCGCCGTCGGGGTGGCCGCGCTGGGGGAGAACAGCAGCCCGGGCGGCAGGCTGGGCGCTGGGGAGCTGTTGCTCCTGCGGGGGTGCTCGGTACGGGGCCTGCGCTGCCGGCAGCTCCCCTGGGCAGGCCCGTGCAGGCAGTCTGCAGCGCAGCCCTGGGCATCCCGAACAGGGTGCGACCCTTCGCGGTCATCCCCTGAAACGGATCTGCTGCCGGGAGGTTAAAGGGAGCAGGCGGTTTGGGGAGCAGTCTGGGCACAAGGAGCTACCGCGAGCCCTGAGTCGGTGCGCTCTGCGGTTTTCCGTCCCTCGGGACCTCACCTACCCAGGCAAGAACTGGGAGAGAGCCTTGTCCGAAGTTAACACATCAAATCCAGGCAGCCTGCGGACCTGTGCAGTGATGAGTTTCTAGCTGGTCCTGTTTTGACTATGGAGGCACAATGTTACAAGAAAATGATAGAAAAATTGTGAAATAATAGTTTTCTGCTGTACAGGACTACTTCAGACTTGAAAGTGATTGCTCTAAGCTTGAGACCCTTTCTAGAGAAATTTCCTCTGTGCTGTGTAATTAATTTTGCCTTTTAAATTGAGTTTGTACTTAAGATATATTTTTTTGTTATGCTAATGACAGACATGCTGCTGCATTATTCCTGTCTTGTTTTGTCATAGGAGGATTTCCTTCTCAAATCGCTCATGACTTAGTAATGAGTTGTTAAAGAAGAATAACTCGCACACACAGTTCTGATAACTTATAAAAATATTATTTAGTTAATTCTTGAGGAACAGAATAATTTTTTTTTGCAATAGGGATATAGATAATGGGTAGATATTAAATCCCTTGCATTAACTTTAATTTATTTGGTCTTAGCCTACTCTAATTTTTTTTTTTCAGCACGTTCCAGTACACTGCAGTTTATTGAAGAGAATGAAGTATAAACTCCCAGAGAACCTTTTAATTTTAAAAAAAAATCTCTTTACAAAAAAGCCCTTTACACTTTTAAGCCTTGGTCTTTCCATTCTCTAGAGGGAAATTATTCCATAATTGCAAAGTATGTCTCTCCATATGTGTGTGCATCCATAGGAGTTATATAGAAAGAGTAATTTCTAGTGAGTGAACTATTACTACTGCTTTCAATCCCAGGAGTTCTGAAAACAGTCATGAGAATTGTAAGAGATGCAGAGTCATGGCAAATCTAAACAAGAATCTCGTGTCACAGATTGACGTGCGCAGACATGAACTCCAGGCCAAGGTAAAGATGTTGAGAAGGGAGTTTAGCAGCTGAGAACCTGCGTTGTGGTGCACTCCCAGTGATATGAAATTGCCATCTGGCCCATCGAGTCATCTACTTAAACTGACTGAGAAAAATACATTCTTGGACCTTTGTCTTAAATCTGTCACAGGCAATCGTATATCCATTGCCAATTAATAACATCTATTATAAGGTATTGCATGCCATGCACGTTTAATAGATCTAACTACATTTGCAGCTCTAGTACAGAGACTTTCTGGTTAAGAGCTTAATGGTGGTCAGGACCTTACTATTTGCGTCACTTGCTGAAATACTATGACACGTGCATGTAGAAGCTTGTTTGATCATTACGAGTGCTTCTGGCCTTAGAAATCTGGTCATTTATAAGCAATTAAGCAGAATATGTGTAGGTAGGCACGAGACCTGGGAGGCCTGAGTCCAGATGCCTGTCAACATCAACTGCAGGCTATGTGGGCAGTGCAGGACATCTAGCTGAGATGTTACTGACTTGTAATACCATCGTTTTGCTGCTGGAATGGACCTGGGGCCTTAATCGACACTCAGAGCTGGTGTCTTTTCTTACTTTAGGTTAAGATTTCCTCTGAATATAAATTGCATTACTACTAAAGCTTTCCACAAGTCATCAGGGGAGAGCTAATTTGAATCAAGTTTGACACTTTAATTTTGCTGACGTTTCACTTGCACAGTATTCTTGGCAGCTGAACTGCTTGCTGCTTGAGGGAAGCTGGCTGACGTTACGCAATACCTCTGTTCTGGAAAAACTGCAGTCTGCTGAAGATGAGACAAGTGAGTCAGATCTCTGACAGGTTGGAAGCCCAGCCTATTTACAGAAGGTGTTGTGGAGCCCAGCATGTGGATGAGAAGGAGGCAAAAAAAAAAAAAAAAGAGTCAGAGGGAGAGAAACAGCACTGCTGTGCTTGAGAGGGGTTGCTAGAGCCTGCTTTGGCACTGGGTACAATAAGGACTATGAGTTGCATGTGTAGACTAAGGTGGGAGAAGTGAGATGTAGCACCAGATGGGCAGCTTTGGGAGTTGCAGTGGGTGTGAAGGGACACCAAGTGCTGGTTTATTCTGAGGATATGATGGGCATTTAGACCAGAGAAGCCCCTTTCATGGGAGATATGGGCAGTGATTTGGATACTGTAATTAGTCTTCTATAATATGGAAATGAGAATGTTCAGAATTAACATTTTAATCTTAAACTGTTACACAATGTGAGGAACATATATAACATAAAAATATACTGTATTTTTTAATCAATGCTAATCTTTTCCATAAGATCGATACACAGAATCTAATGCATCTAATAAGTTAATTCTTTGTTCAGTGACATAAACAACCAAATTTCCTCTGACAGTGAAATGCAAAGCTTAACTGGTAAACGTGTTGTGAGTTAGTCAGAACAAAACTATGACACCACGTTTCCTTTCCTGACTGTAGCAGCTGAAAGAAGCTTGGTGATTATCAGGTAAGATTAATTGCTGCAGCCATATGCACATATAATATGCTCCAAAATTATTTTGTATCTATCTCTGTATGCACAGTTGGTCTACTACAACTGGCAGGAATGAGTTAACAAATTGACTACTAAATTTAAGTACAAGTGCCTGTTCTTGAGTGTTTTTGTTATATAATTTTGTTACAGGACCAAAAATACCTGTCTGATTATTTATGATTTTGTATGAATGATACATGGACTTATATATATATATAAATTTTTTTTCTATTTAACATGAATATTATTAAGAATTAAACATTGCCATTAATTTCCTTCCGTTTGTTTCCAGACTTGAAAATACAGTATTTCATGCAAGGGAGTGGTTAAGGTGCCAATCCTTTGTGATAGGAAGCCAATACCTTTGGCAAAGGGGATTGATAAACCCAAATCATATCAATGTATCCACCAGTACTTTCCATCACAGAATAGGAAATAGTTTTGAAGACATAAGTACCTTTAAACCTGTGTGGCTTCTTGTAATACAAAAAATAAAAGCTGCCTTTTCCTATGAGCTCAATTATGCTGGAAAATTATATTTCTCTGTCTGTTTGGGCTAATATTTGAAAGTTCAGCTCCAAAGCTATGAGTGAGGAAGAGGCAGATCCCCACACAGATCAAATTATGAGGTTTTATTTCCACTAAAAGCCAGACTGAGTCACCCAATTGCTGAGTCACCATGGAATCTGTGAACACCAGTGCTGTCATCAGTAAAGGTAGTTGCGTGCCTTGTGTCTGTTGCTGATCGTTTCCCAGGCTGCTGGTGGTTTAGGTGTCATCTGCTTCCTGAGGCAGCTTGGAAGTTCCCATCTTGCAGTGACCTTAGGCTGCCGTGGGAGAGGCATGTTCTGCACCAATGTGGGCAGTAGCTGTGACCATTTGACATTGAAGAACAGCTGGAAGAGGGTGCATTAAAAGTGATCCTACGGACATTTGACATCAGTAGCCACGGCTAAAATACAGAAACAGGACTGGGAGTGGGACCCAGACCCAGGAAGGCCCTTCTCTCACCGTGCTTTTGAAGTTTGCATTCACTGTGATACAGAGCCCCAGCTCTGATAGGAGGGGCAGAGAGGCACCACAAGTAGACCCACAGCTGGGTGGCTCAGGTTAATGACAGGTAAGATGTACACGTTGGAAAACATTCCAGTAGAGGAAGACATTAAATGAGACTCCCATTTTCTGAGTGCTTTATTTCCTTAACTGCTCTACGAGTATCATTACTTTGTCCCTTGATTCTTTCTTATCTGTAAAAAGAGTAGGTGAGTTCCCTGGATCCAAAGCAAGGAAGGCGCTGATGATGTTTAACCTGAGGCTACAAGTTGGTGGAAGAGCTTCCGCTCTTCAGTATTTCCCATTGCGTAATTCAGGTGCAGCCCTGCTCAGGGTTGCAGATTCACAAGAGGCAGCCAACTGGTTGCCTGATGAGTGGTGGATGTAGGTCATTGCCCTAGCTAGTTTGAGAAATCCCTTCTGGGAGCTGAGCGACTAGCATGGCCATGCCTCTGTCCTTTTATGGGTCTGATCTCAAGTAAACTGCCAAAGGTCACATGAGGAAGCAGGTAGCTCGCTAAATCACATGTCTCTTTAATCAGCTTTGCACCTGAAAATCACTTCCAGCTGCTGCTTTTAAAAAAAGCTGAATCCTTCACAAAGACATCATTACACTGCCAGTGATTATTGCGTACTGAAATTAAACTGCTCTTTGCATACTGAAAATGATGGTCGGCTCTGTGTAAGGTTATATTTTTAATTACTCTTCTCTGAGTGGGATACAGTTTGCTTAATGTCCCATACCATAAACCTTCTCTCCTAGGGCTTCAGGTAAATAACTGTTCAGTTAAAAGAAGTGAGCAAAGTATCAACGTGTTTAGTGCAAAACAGTTTTAAAATTATTAAAACAATTACTCAAGTATTACATGGTGACACCAGAAGGCCACCATGATAGTTGGTTGAAGCCCTGTCTTCCTGTACACCATGTAGTATCTTTACCCTGGACAGCCCTTGATCTAAAAGATAAGGGGATATCTTTCAGCTGTTGTCTATATCATAGCGACACAGCGTCCAAACCCTCTCTCTGTCTTGTCAGGGTACTTTTAGTGAAAAGTGCTTAAGTACCTCTGCTTAGCTTGTTTAGACTCACCTGAACATGAGTCAGGACCTCACAGCATACGATGCTATTCAGATGTGAGACCACACATCTCCCACACATCCGCAGTCTCCATTGATTCAAGTTAAATTATAGAGTTCTTTGTTTCTTCTGTGAAATATCAACAAAATACTGATACACAACCATTTCTGCCTAAATTTCACAGAAAAAGATATGTTGTTGCATAAAACTGTCAGTAGTTTTACTCAAAGAAGGATGCACTCCATGCTGTAAATATTCAAAACTGCTCTCTAGGGATCGTTTGCTCCTATTTCATTGTGTAGAATGGTTCAGCAGCACTGGTTTCCTCCATGGACCGGCCACCTGAAAGTTTGGCTTTTTGAATTGGCAGTGGAATAGAATGCCAAGTGTCTTCTTACAGATGAATGGTTGTCCTCCTGATTTCAGTCCAAACCCAGGATAAGTGGCCGCCCTCGATCATTTAAAAATTTCTCTTGAGACCAAACATGGAAAATACAGATTTGAAAAGCAGACTCTCACCTGGAAATTATGATCATAAATGTTATAACAGAAGTCCCAATATGACCCTAGTGGTGTGCTCCCCAGAGAATTCTGTAAGAACCTTTACAGTTGGTGATGCAATCTATCTGCAAAATATCCTCTGATGAAGGAACAAAATCAGCAGATGGACAGGCACGAAAGAAAAAAGCAAGTCTCATACTTCCTAATTTTGTAGCATGGTAATCCTGGCAAAGTCTGCTATACACTGTCCCGACTCATTTCATTACTCTGCCCTGTACATTTTGTTTTTATATGATCATCCCTGAGTTATAAAGCCAGAGGGACCATTAGATCATCTGGTCTGACCTCCCATGTATTGTAGGCAATTAAATTGCGTTCATTACCCTTGTATTGATCCTAAGCACTTCTGCTTGCCTAAAGCCTGTGTTCCAGAGAAGCATATGGTATTGATCTGAAGACAACAAAAGACTGTGAATCGTCATTTCCACTACTGTTTGTTTAAATATTATCCCATTGTCCCTATTAATTTTTTTTCCCCCGTATTTCTAATTGGATTTTGTCTGGCTTCAGTTTCAAGGCATTGGTTCCTGTTACGTTTTTCTACCCTAAACTCCAGAACGTCAAGTGTTGCTTTTTCCCATGGCAGTATTGGATCCATAAGCAAGTCACCTCTTTCTCATTTTAACAGACTCAGAATAAGAGCCTTCATTTCTTGCTAAAAGCCATTTTCTGATGCTCTCAAATGACTTCTGTCATTTTACCAGCGTCTCCAATTTGCTAGCATGTGTTTTTAAAATACAGACACCCAAGCTTTGTGTTCTGTTACTGTACTGGTCTCACTAATGCTTTATGCAGGTACAAAATCATTGTCCACCACTGATCTGCACTCCCTTAGAAAACTGCGAGTAGAAAGATTCTCCTTCAGTAGAAGTAAATTTGAAGCTTTATATGCAGTTTTTAAATTGTATTCTATTTTGGGGGTCTTAATTTTTCACAAAGCAAGTTATCAGACAAAGTGTTTGTATCAAAGTATATATTTTGATTTCTTCAACTGGCCATCCTTTCCTGAAGCTCTTGGTTTTGATAAATTCAGCATTTCAATCAGGATGGAAGCTCGTATTGCAGAAGTTTCCAGACTGCTCTGTGCCTTGCTTCTGATACAGAGCGTGCACTAATCCTCCTTATACCTCCACTGCAATGAGAACTCAGTAATAAATGATTGTCTGCTATGGTGTCTAGATCTTTTGCAGTAACTGCGATGTAGCTGCATAGCTATTCAAAGGGACCTGTGTTCCCTCTTCCTAAATGAGTAAGTTGAGTGTGTACAGACATTTTTCATTTGCAAAGGGCTTTTCGCATCAAGCAGTTCATATCTCATATATGACAGCCCTTTTCATCTACAAATTTTATCAGTTTTTAATTTTTGTCCGTGTTTAAAGTTTGCACCCGCTGAGAAGACAGGCAGGCCCAGCTGTCCATTTACATTATGTCTTCAAAGCTCGCTGCTTTGGCAAATTACCATGCATCAGCAAAACTGTCACTAGACTCCCTGCCTATCAGCCTGGCATAGAAAGGAGAGCAGTTCCCACTAGTCCCTCACGTTAGGTAGGCACTATGCTTAAATAAAACTGGCCTGCTCCTAAAGGCAGGGCTACCAAAACAAATAAAGAAAATCTCTTCTTAATAAGCAAAAATGGGGAAAAACTCTACTGCCAGCAGGACTGAAGAAACTCTTAAATACTGGAATTGAATTGATGAGATCCAAACTTGAAGTTGAAGAGCACCTTAGACAGACGTCAGCCTCTAAGAGTAGAAAGTTATTGCCAAAAAAAGCCTCTGCAGAGCAACAACTGAACCCCAGAAGTTAGATTCTCTGGGGAAGGAGACCTGGGTTTTATCACCTGACAAGTTCCTGCCACCTGAGAAGATACTAGGCTAGAGCCAGGGCTGAAACTGGGCTACCTACCCCACCACCATCAGCTGTAGCTACTCTCAATAGCTAGCTCTAAACTGATGCAAAGATATTTGCATGGCCAGTACAGCACAGTGCGTTTACTTGGTGTGGTGGGAGCGAGAGCTACAAAGACGATTTAGGCATGTAGGGGATGTCAGTGCCAACTTTTAGGTCGTTGACCCTCAGAGTGGAATCTGAAGCCCCATGCTAGCCACATTCAACATTTGCAGAGGTAGGTGCTGCACCAAAACCTAAACTTCATGGGATTAGTGGGAAGACCTTTTCACCCAGACAACAGGAGATAATAAGGACAAGGCTGAGCTCCTAAGTGCAAGTTTCTGAAAGTGTCTATCCTGTGTGATAAAGCCTGGTGCAGCAGTCTTCAGAACAACTGAACTTTGGGTGAAGTTGAACTCAAAAATGTGCATTGGACAGATGCTCTGGTGACTACGTGTCACATTGTCTGGAGGTTTTGGTTTCAGAAGCGTGTTGCTTGGACGTTGAACCCAAGCTGGTGCCACCTGACCCTGCTCCCAGGCAAATAAACTTTTGGAGAGCAGAAGAGCTTGTCAGTATGGTCATGTTTTCAGCCTCCTTCCCTCCATCATGGGTGGAACAGCAGTCAGAACTATTGTTTCTTATGTCAGTTTTCTTTCTTCCTTGCCCCAACTCTTCCTTTTTGCCCCAAGGCCACTAGCCACTTTGCTTGGAGCTGCCCTAGATTATATGCAGTGGTATCTCTACTGCTTCTCAATACTTATTTCTTGGAGTTCTGAACATGGTTCAGTTCTCCATGGTTCTTCAGGGGACTAATTGCAGTTTGGCAGAGTGGTAATGTTTACTGCTTCTACCCAAAAGTGTTGCTTCCAGGCTGTAGCATGGAACAATACAGGTGCACTCTGCAGGGCTGTCCCTGGGACAATAAACTAACACTAAGCTGGTTGTGCACAGAGCCATATGATGTGTCTATACCTGTGATGAGGTTAGTCTGTAATCCAAATAAATTGCCAATAAGTAACAGAGCAGAGTGGACTATGTATCTGCAGTCCCGTACGACTGTATTTTAAAAAATAATGACACTAAAAACAGCGCTTCAGAGTTGCGTTTGATAGACGGTAGGAACTTATTTGACCTGCAAAGGAATGAAGACTTTTAGCACCTTATAGGAGAGGAGCCTGAATCTCTTGGAGTTCGTAAGTATTTAGTATTATAGTTAAAATACACTTCAAGGAAAGTAGAAGCCAGCTGATACTTGTGGTTGGCACATGAAGGCTGTGATTATTGAAATTTCCTCCCTGATATGAAAGGAGTCTCTTGGAAGTGGAATAAACTGAAATGCCTATGTGTAATGATCCTGTCAGGGCTAGAGAACAGGGCAACATTGTCATCCTATAAGTTTTGCGGAATATGTTGTATGACAAAACATGTCTTAAAGATATCTCTGTGTTTCCATTTCTCTGGTGTTTGTAAGTCAAGAGTAATATTTTCCTCTTTCTCTGATGTATGGACGTAGATGATTTGGCGGAGTCGACCAATGCCATAAAAATAACGCTAGAACCCTAGCCTAATAGGGTTTGAAATGCCAATACAGAATGGAGCTGCAAGGCTCTTTTAAATAGAAGTAGAGCACCATTTGTCCGATGCTCAAGATGTGCCCTACAAGCCTCGCAAATCGACTAGGGAACTGCTAGGAATTTGGTGCATTTTAAGACCTGACTTACTACAACAGCTCATCAGTCAGTGCAAAGGATTGGCTATGAATTTAGTTTAAAAACCCAGAATTGCCGTAAACCTTCTAGACAGTTGCTCTTTGTGTGTCCCTTTTTGCATTTCTTCCTTCAGTCCACTATAGGGAAAGTCAGGGGAAAATATCCTCTCTCATCAGCCAGTCAAATTTCCCAGTGAGCTCTTTTAAAAAAAATTTTGACTTAACAACTGCGTGCTTTACTAGAAAGATTCTCAAACTCACTTATTTATATTCTTTTAGGAAAATACAAACAATACTTCTCTTGGAAGCAGAGATAATATTACTTTGTCTGAAATACAAGTCCGGCATATGCCCTGTGGACAAGACGATAGCAAGAAATCAGAGGAAGAACAGAGAAGGACGTCATTTAGACTGGGTCTGGTCAAGCCTATTGGCTGCAGTTAGCTTGTGGAAACACACTCGGTATCCTTTTTATTAAAGACTCCCATGTACAGACATTCTGTTGGTTACAGGAAGGATACCAGCTGCAGGAGGGTTACCTTGAGCAAAACTGTACAACATCCGTGTCACCCAGTAATTAGAATTAGTGCTGGTGAGTATAGGGGAACATAAGAAGGTCCAGGTTAAATCAGAAGTCTGCCGTGCCTATCCCTGTGTCCCACAACAAACAGCTGCAAACACTTAAGGGAAGTGTATGAAATCAGAATACATAGAAAATGATCCTTTCCCTGATTATTTTTCCCAGGTCCAGCACTTTAGGGGACTTCTTAAGAAAGCACTTGCACCTAGACTGTCATGTTGAGCAGTTGCCTCTGAGTTTAGCCTGCATAAAGTCGCTTTTGAACTCACCTGCACTTTCGGCCAACTTAGTGTTCTAGAGAGAGAAGTTCCACAATGTAATTGCACAGCATGGAAACTGCTTTGCTTTGAAATATGCCTGACTGAGTATAAAGGTTTTCTTTGCATTAAGATGTATGTTAAAACAGTAAAAATTAATAGGGTATGCTGTGGTATCCCACTATAGGATAAACCTCTATTAATGCTACCACTTGATGTGCAGGTGAAAATCACATATTTATTTGGCAATGCTCTTCTTATTCCCCGAAACCCTCTGGAGTGTATGAACGAGCTGCTGTGTTTGGGCTGCAGTGTGTGTGCAGTCAGAAGCTTCTGGTTCCTTTGGGAATTCAGTCATAGCATGAAATTAATCTCTTTCAGCTACTCCAGTTGAGCAGGTGAAAAGCAAAAATAATTATCAAAGCTCTGTGGCCTCTAGTAATTGTGTGAAACCTCTGAATATGCCTGCGCTGCAGCTTGCTAACAGAGTTTGCAACTGTCTGAAATGACACAGTGCTTAAAATAGGTAACAGAACCATTTTCTTCTTGAATGGCTGGAAAGCTGCAAAAACCAGGTAGTCAATCACATGCCTTTAAAAAGCCACTCATTTTCAGTGCAAGCATTGAATGAATCACTTATTCAACATATCCAGCGTCCTCCTGACATGTCCTGTGTAGCTGGGAATGCAAGTAATTAGGCTCAGTGCAGTGACTGTCTTTTTAGATGGAATAACAAGAACTATTTTGCTGGTGCTGCCTACACTATCAAGAAACAAAGCAGTATCTAACCTAGAGAACTGACACCAAACCTTAAATAGAAGCTTCTGCTACTTTTTTTTTTTTTTCCCCTGAGTATCAAGGGCAGCTAAATATAAGCTCAGGGCTTACTTTCATTTCTTGGTGAAAATTGTTAATAATCTAATGCCTTTACTTAACCCTGCTCACTCATTAAGGAATCAGAATAATTTCCAGAAAAGTCAGTGACTGCTTTTGTTCTTTTTTTCAGATGGTCATTTTTTCTTTTTTTAAATGTTCAGTACAAATGAGAAACTTAAAGATGCTCAGGAGGGTTGTTAAGGAACGACCTCTTCTCGCTCAACAAGTAGGTAAGAAAGTAGTAATGAAAAGTGTTAGCAGATATATTCTGACCTTATTTACAACAGGCTTCATTCCAGATTAGGTTTGATGGTTCTTTTCTTGCTGCATCAACAAAAAATAATAATTACTAGAGCCAGTAAAGTACTTGGATATCTAAAGCTTGGGAAACTCACCTGAATGGACTCTGGAGTCCACAGTTAGAGACTCCTGCCTGGGAGAATGGGTTATCTTGGAATAATGATGAGACAAATCTGACCCTGAGACCTGACCTCCTTGGCTTTTAGGAAAACATGATTAACAGCCACTAGGACAGCTTGGTATCCAGTATCCAGGAGGTGTTCTCAGTCTTGCATCAGTTTAGGGTCATGGAAGGATGCTTGAAGCACTGGTTACAGGCCCAGAGGAGAAGTAGGATTTCAGATCATCCTGCGGGCAGATGGATTAGGATTGTGCCAGGCTCAGCACATCATGTGCTGAATACCTGATTCTGCCCTTTCAGCAGCAGGACTTTGGCTTTAGGAATTTCACATACAGCCTGGCAACATCCAAATTCAATCTGAAATTGGGGTTCAGGCATAGATGCTGAGAGTTCCCAGTTATATTGCATCTGGGTACACCTATGTTCTTTGGAGGAGTCAGACAGAAAAGTATCTAGCAAATTTAGGCTCCTGGGACACAGGAGGGAAATGCTGAGTGATTTGGAAGAGGAAGTTGCATCCCACTGCCACCTCCTGTGAGGCATCTTGGTTGCACTTAGTCCAAGAACAGCAGGTATTCTCAAGCATTCAACTCACACAAAAACATGGCTTGTTGTACAGATTGCAGAACAAATGGGTCTGCTGCCACTGGCTGATGACTGGTGACACTGATTCAGGGTCAGAATCTTGTTATCATTGCTAGAGATTTGCACCAAGTATTTACGGGCATGAAAAGTCCTTGCTTTTGCTCAGGACTTGATAACTCCACTAGCTGAGGAAGGGGAAACACCTCTTTTCTTGTAAAGAGGCTTGTATTAGTCTTGCAAACATGTAGATGGATTGGTTAAAGCTTCTGCATTCCCCTGGAAATTGGAAAGCACGCTAAGGACAAATTATTCAGCAAGTACATGTGCGCGTACAGAGAACATAGCCATATCAATCATAGATGTGCCTAATTGAAGCTCTCAGGGTTTTGCTTTCCTTATGTTGTCTGTGTAGATGTAGCATGATAAGGAGTAAGATTTGATTCATGAGGATGCTGATATTTAGAGTGACTGGCTGTCAGTCAGTATCGATTCTGGAAATCAACTGTTGCTAGAACGAATTTGACATAATAAAAGGTCTAAGTGTATATCTGCCATTACTCATTTGTCCATCCTGGCCATTTTTATAGGTGTGATGCTGGCATCTGAAATGAAAAAGCATGTTAATAGTTCAGAGGTGAAAACAACAGCTGATGTATAGGATGTGGTAAAAAAAAAGTGCAGTGGGCAGCCTTCTGTTTGCAAAGTAATTTCAATGAAAGTACATTGATAGACCATCTGTTTACTGAACACTGAAGTGCAAAAGGCCCTATTAAGTCAGAGGGAAGGACAGAAGGACACGCTTCAGCTACTGTATTTAAGTCCTTTTAAGACTCCTGAAACAGTTTACAGCTATTCCATTCCTACAGAAAGATCCATGACTTGTACTATGTATGTCACATAAGTAGAGAATAAGTTCAGCATGCCGTAGCTGAGAACTGTGAGGACTGCAGTGTGCGCTTTTATCTGGCTGGTATATCTTCCTCATGCACTCTGGTTTATACTGTCATCAGATTTAGTTTAGTGATGATGTTGGGTTTTTTGTCCCTTACTGCGGCATGGGGTCCTATTCTCTTGCTGATTTTTTTCCAGACACTTCCCACTTAAAGAATTCCTTGCCCTCTACTTGTAGCACGCCCACAACAGTCCTTTTCAGATTTTTAATAATGGAAATATTTTCCTTTTGGGAAGGGGATGAGATACTCCATCATTTCAGAGTAGACACTCTTGGCTTTTGTTCTGTGAGACTCTTGAAAGACACAAGAGATTGCACAGGACAAGTGGTTGAGAATTTTTTGTGTCACAGAATCACACACAGAATCATATGGTTGGAAGAGACCTTTAAGATCATCCATTTAAGTCCAACCATTCACCCTGCACTGCCAGGGTCCCTAAACCATGTCCCTCAGCACCACATCCACACGGCTTTTAAACACCTCCAAGGATGGGGACTCTACCACCTCCCTAGGCAGCCTGATCCAATGCTTGACCACCCTCTCTGTAAAGAAATTTTTCCTGATATCCAACATAAATCTCCCCTGGTGCAACTTGAGGCCATTTCCTCTCATCCTATCACTTGTTACATGGGAGAACAGACTGACCCTAGCCTCACTACAACCTCCTATCAGGTAGTTGTAGAGAGTGATAAGGTCTCCCCTGAGCCTCCTTTTCTCCAGACTAAACAATCCCAGTTCCCTCAGCCGTTCCTCATAAGACTTGTTCTCTGGACCCTTCACCAGCTTAGTTGTCCTCTGGACACACTTCAGCACCTCTATGTCCTGCTTGTAGTGAGGGGCCCAAAACACAGCATTTAAGGTGTGGTGTCACCAGTGCTGAGTACAGGGGGACAATCACTTCCCTCCTCCTGCTGGCCACACTATTTCTGATACAAGCCAGGATGCTGTTGGCTGCCTTGGCCACCTGGGCACACTGCTGGCTCATATTCAGCCGGCTGTCGACCAACGCCCCCATGTCCTTTTCCACTGGGCATCTTTCCAGCCACTCTTCTCCAAGCCTGTAATGCTGCAGGATGTTGTTGTGACCCAAGTGCAGGACTCTGCACTTGGCGTTGTTGAACCTCATACAATTGGCCTCAACCCGTCAATCCAGCCTGTCCAGATCCCTCTGTAGAGCTTCCCAACCTCCAAGCAGATCGACACATGTGCCTTTTTGGTGTCATCTGCAAACTTACTGAGGGTGCACTCAACCCCCTCATCTAGATCATTGATAAAGATGTTGAAGAGAATGAAAATTCGATACATGTTTCTGCAAATTATTTAAAGAGATATTCTCAGAAAGGAGTGTGTTGTGTTTTGCAGAAAACTGCCTTTTATGAGCAACTGGACTTCTCCATTCAATATGTTGTTCTATGTAACTACTCTTGGGCCCAGACTCAGACATCTGGCTTTGATCAGTTGGATGCCAGTAGCATAATTAAGCAAAAGGATATGACTAACTTGATTCAGCCTGGACTTCAGTCTTTAAATATACTTGCTATTTCTTGTCAGCTTGACAAGGAAGTGACAGGAAAAGCAAACAGAGATGGAAAGGAAGTTAGATTATTTATTAAACATTTGGTGTAACTGTGCCTGAGGAGTAGTAATTGTTCTTGCTGTTCATTCCAGTCTCACTGCCCCTTGCCTTTCTGGAGGTCACTGCCAGCTGAGCTGTTTGCCTGACCGCTCTTTAAATCTCTGGAACGATTTGGCTTAACAAAATGCAGGCTTTAAAAAATGTTTATTTGTGACATGTTTTTAATTTGGATCCATTTTTAGTCTGGATCATTCTACTGATATGTTTTAGAACATGACATGCTAAACAGTTGCCTCAATGTAACATTGGAGAAGAGTGAAGGAAATAATCTCTGGTGTCCAGAAAGTAGGGACAGGAAGAGGAAAACTCTTCCAAGTTGGCTTTACAGCAAAAAAAAAAAAAAAAAAAAAAGATAGTGCTCAAACTATCTCCTAGAGAAAAATGTTATGGTTTTGTTTTGACAGTCCTGTCTTAGAGAGCCTTCTCCTTTCAACTGACACAGCTGAGCGAGCTGCTGACTCCTGTGGGGCATGGAGGTGAGGTACCAGCTGGATCTGGAAAATGTAACTTGCTTAACCACTTCAGAGACACAGCCACCATATACAAGCCCAACTTTTCTCCTAGCAGATTATATATATAATGTGTCTTCACTAGTGTGATGTAGCTGATATTGGTATATGCAAAACTTTTATAAACCTGAAGGAGATTTGGCCTTTTCATGAAGCTGCTGGTATTGCTCAGATAAACACTGAGCTGCCTGTAAGGTTTTTCAGATATTGCTGTGTTAGGAATTCCGAGTTAGCAAAAGGTGGTAAGACTGTGCTGTAACACAGCACCTTTTCTGTGTGATGGACCAAAGACAAGGCTGAATGTGTAGGACGAAACTGCAGAGCATTTGTATACAAACCTTTTAAAGACAACTTCTATCAAGAAGAAACATGTTTCCCCACATCTTACTTATCTTAAATGCAGACTTGGCTGAATTTATTTTTCATCTTGGCTCTAGTATGTCAAAGTTAAGGGTTTAATTCAGCAATACCTTGATGAAATTTTATGGCCCAGGAGTTTTGTTGTTATTTTTGTTTTGTTTTTGAACAAAGCAGATCTAACTAGATGAGCAGAATGCTGCTTTCCAGGGTTGGAGTATATGAAAGATTCATTCGCTGTTATTCATATTGTCCTTTAATATTTACGAGGCATAAAATAGCTATCATAGCAAACTTTATTAAAAGGGGAAGGGCTCTCAGAACTGGTAAACTCTTTGCTGTTCCGTAACTTTCAGTTGTAAATTAAATCAACATTAAATCCATCCAATATTAATATAAATACCATGTAGACAAAGTATATAATGTTATACCACTTACTGGACTAAAAATACATGGAAGCTTTGAAAGCAAAAGCATCTCTAAGGTATTGGCAGTTTTAGTGGCTTTAAAAATTTCTGCTTAAGTTCTAATCAGTCTTAAGCTCTTCACACTCCCAAGGCAGCCACTCGAAACCAAACTAATCTGGTCAAGTGTGTGAAAATAGCCCTTACTGATGGAGGGTGCATGGAAATTTATATCCAGCAAATGGAGTTCAGGTCTTGACTTTGGCCCTTCATATTTGTTGTTATTAAAACAATGAAAGAATAACAGTTGGAAACAAAGCTGTTTGTTTTGGCCCTTTCAGAAAGAGAGTGCCATGTGAAAGGCACTCTCACAAAGACTCTGTGAAAAAGTGACCATTTAGACTATTAATTGATGTCTAGCTAGATCATGTGGTATCTGAAGGGTGCCTCTGTAGAAGAGAATTTAAAAACCAAGTATCATCATAATAATTACTGGGGAGCTCTGACTGGGGACACTTGAGGTATAGGCTCTATCATTGATTTGTTGTGTGACACAGAGCTGGTCACTGCACTGTGGTCTCTGCTGAGCAGGGAGGAGGATGCTAATCTTGTTAAAGCATTTCAGAAATCCATTCATGAAAATAGCAAGATATTAGTGCTTGTTTATGCAATACCCTATTTGTGCAACCTGGTGCAGTACAAATTTTGGTATCTTGAAGCAAGATCTTCAGTCTGTCAAAGTGAAATATATCTGGGAAGGCTGCTGCAAAAGAGCTGCTGGACCGGAGGAACAGCCTGAGCAGAAAGCCTCATACTTCTACTGCATACAGGCTCCTGTTAGCTGTTCAGGTCCTGGGAAGATGATACCTTCCTCCTGAAAATTACTTGATTTTCATCTCTCTATTTTTTGGCACCTGTGTGGCAGTCACTTTGGAAGTGGCATCTGTCATTTCCTCCAGCAGTCTACAAGCCAGAGCTTGTTTTCACAGTCATCTGGTAGATGCTCCCAGCATGAGCAGGATGTCACCTTCTGTCAAAGAGGAGGCAAGGGGGGAAGGAAAGAGAGACAAAGAAGAAATAATCAATTAACAAAGCAAAAGGTTAAAGGCAGAGAAAAATTAATCAGGAAAGGAGACGAGAACAAGGTGTTCCATAAAAAAAGAAGGAAGTGAAGAAAAGAGTAAGATTTATGGAGGGAGGACAACGAGTCCTGTTATGCAATTAACAGGCAGAGCACACCTGTTTGCAAGTCCTTGTGGTTTTTTTTTCATATGGAAGAGTGGCAGTTGGAGGTGGGCAATGAGATCCATCCCCAAGGAATATCCCCAAAAAAGTGTTGACCTGCTGCTGTCTTAATCACTGCAAATGTCACACAACGGATGAAAGAGAAGTGCCATTGCTGTTGCCAAGGCAGCCACCACTCAGTTGGCCCAGAAAGTTTACCTGCTCTGGTGCACGGTGGTGTAAATGGGGGAGAAATGTGCTTATTTCAAATTATCCAGCCTAATGTGGAGCAGGGATAGGGATCAGTCTGCCAAGGCAGTTGGGAACCCTTCAAGGAGACAGAAGAGCAGATTTCTCTGAACAAGTACAGGACATTCTTCAAGCTCATTAAATAGGTCTGTGTTTTAGCTCCCAACAACATAATTTAGGTGGTTTCTGATCTTTGCCATGTCTAAACCTTGTATGAGTTGCTGGTAGTCTAAATTCTGGCTACAAGAAGGGTAAAAGTCTATCAGATAACTGCTTTAGGAAAGCACAGGCAGCTAAACTTAATTTCTCTACAGAGATTTTTAAAAGTGCTTAATCTCCATTTATTTATAACCATTCCAAGAAATATAGCCCACAGTCCTGAAAGTGCCTTCATCTTTGTAAACTGAACATTCATATTTTTGTTCCAGTGGACCATTTAGAGTCATGTTGCAAAAGGTATCCTGAACCAAACAGATGTACAGTTACTTGTCATTTCTACAAATCACAGAAAGCTGTGCAAAAGATAGTGCTAGCATATGTTTCCAGCAGACCCATCATTTTCCTCTTCACAACAAGTCATACTACTATACTCCCCTTTCTAGACACCAGGTTGTGTTCCACCATGAGGAATTGGATGCTGTGTAGCAGGAACAATTTAATCTGAAGAGAGGTGCACCCAGAGCCACAGGCAGCATGGGGAGAGCACCATCCAATGCTTGTGGGAAAAGGACAGTCATTGCTCCTGAGTTCCTGGCTGGTGCTGCTGTTGTTCAGAAAAAGGGACAGACAAACTGTGGTCGTAGCTGGAAAGAGCCTGAGGAGGGTGTGGGTAAGCTCAAATGCCAACATATCTTGGTACAGCTCTGGCTGGGCTGATAAGTTAATGTCTGGCAAAAGAGATTATGCTGAGATATTGGACTTGCATGGATAGGAAGCTCTCCTGGAGGATCTCGAAGAGCTGTGCAGCTGGCAGCCTGCTGGTCCTGGCAGCCTGCTATCTCTGCCTTCCTCCAGCAGCGTCCCTTCTGTCAATACCAGGAAATTTCAAGGATATTGTGTAGCCTCCTGAAATTTTATGCTGAGAAGTAGCCCCTGCAGGCACCACACTAGAAGTGACAGCTCTGAAAAATAAAAGACAGTATATTAATACCTCCTTCTTAACGTTAAGCAGGGACTCTACTAGGAGACTGCAATATGGGCAAGGATTCCCAAGGACTGTTCCAGCTGGGTGCCACAAACAGTCTCTGGAGTCTAGGCCACTGAGGAGGAGCTGTGGGTGGTTCAAGGTCCTGTGTGACACACTGGAGCAGTCAGTCGTCTGCAGCTCAGGATAGACTGTACACAGCTGAAGCCATTCAAGGGTGTATCTGGAAAGATACTGTCCTTGGGAGGAAGGTGTTGGCAAAAGAAGTGACAGAGAGGAAAAGCACAAACAGCTGGTCCATTGGGCTCACTCAAGCAAGAGGGGCCCTCCAGAAAGAGATGCAGTTTTGACATTTCCTTCAAATTTTATATTGAGTCCCATAACATTCGGTCTTTGTCCTGAGTAACTTTTTGTGACAGCCTGTGCTCAAGGAAATCTTTTGTCTTTATCATCAGGATAGTTTGCATCTTTCAGAAGAAAGCACAAAACCCATAAACCCTAAAGCTACCAAAGCAAAAATGCAAATTAAAAACAGACCTCGTGATATACCTGGTGGCCATTTTTTCTGTCAGTGCTGTGGGTCTAAACCTATTCCTCATCCTGAGCTTTCCCTTCAGAACACAAGTTTCAAAATTGCCTTCTCCCCTGGGGCCACTGAGGAAAATGGGACCTTTGCAACTCCTGCCTGTGATTGGGATCCGCAAGCTGAGCATGTTCAAATTAAGCGAACTATTGCGCAGAGTGAATTACCATGAAATACTTATGTTCATTCATCATGTCACTTGAGGAATGTGTTTTACTTAGTTTTTACATAAAAAAAGTGTGAGACATGAAGGGGCCTTGGACAGGAGCTGAGACATGGGCCTTCTCTCCACCCACCCATGGATGTGATGGGCTGCTTCTGCTCTAAGCTCCATAACAGTGGGCTCCCATGTGCTTAGATGCTCCCATTTAGCTCTTTTTCTGGTCAATCCCTGAAGGAAGCCAGTGGTTCAAATGCAGACTGAATATGAGCCTGCTAGTTAGACACCCTGCTTTTTCAGGATTAGCAATAATTTCAAACTGTTCACCAGATCCCTTGCAGAATGGCAGCCACAGGACAGTGACTGTCCTCTACTGACTTGTCAGTAGTGGTGACCTCATGTTCTACCATGCATGGTCCCCTCTGGCTATGAAGTCCTTCTGCCGACAAAATATACCCTTCCTGGGCTCCATATCATTGTTTTTCCTGAGTACCTTCAAAAGCTAGGCTTTTCCTTGATACAGGGGAAAAAATCCCCAGCCAACAGCTATACATTAAAAAAAATTCCGAAAGATAGTTCATTTTATATCTCATTTTATTATTTGTTACTGAGATGCTTCTTAATCTGATTTCCCCATTTTGTATTTTTCCTGCACTGTAAAGTTTGAGGATCTTTCATTGGTTTTGGTCTCTGTAATGGAATTAGACACCTGCCAGGTCTATCAAATAGGTGCTGGCATCAAGGGATTTACTGGGCAAAGGAATCCTTGGAATATACATAAAAACATGAAACAGCTGATCTGGTCAAGTATATGCTGTCTTCAGGGGAAACATAGAACTCTTTAGAGCCTTGAGAATGGCCAGACATGAATTATGCTGATATATGTCCACATTACTATTTTATTGAGAAAGATAAGGATAAAACGGGAAAATCAATCATATTCAAGCAATCCAGAACTACCAAATACATCTTCAACTGCATTAGGCAAGTTCTTTTT
The DNA here is from genome assembly GCA_009769605.1 of Bucorvus abyssinicus. Taxonomy (NCBI): domain Eukaryota; kingdom Metazoa; phylum Chordata; class Aves; order Bucerotiformes; family Bucorvidae; genus Bucorvus; species Bucorvus abyssinicus. The sequence continues at coordinate 41,578,953 of CM020025.1, forward strand.
TTTATCCATTTATGAGGACAAATACCTTGGCTTGATCATAAACAAAATAAAAAATGTGTTTTTATCACTGGTCAATTTAAGCTTTGTTGCAGACATAATGGAACAAAAAGGCACAGTAGCCTAAGGCTGCACATTTTATCTGAGGAGCCAGTAATTTCTCTTCTTTGTGCCTGAGTGAATGTTTGTTTTGGGAGGAAAACATTCTTTTACCTGGAAACAAAATATTTCTCAGTGTCCTGGCTTTGATTTTAATGCTGAATGGGTTTTTAGGAAAAATGCAGTTAAAATAACTGTTCCGGAAACAAAAATAGAGTGTAACCTTTGGTTGTAAAATGTGAAAATCTAAATTTGCAGTAATCTTCTATGTATCTGAGGTGTTTATACCAAGAAAATTTTAATAAAAACTTGGATCTGGCCATTTGAAAAACATATCATGTAAACCTACTTCAGTTACAGAATTTTAATCTGTTTCTAGAGGGAGCTGTGCTATATAATTCCACAGTTCACTCGGATTCTGCTTATTCAAGAACGCTCACTGAACCAAAGAAATATAGGCTTGACTCAAACTAATTAAGCTTGTGAGGATTTACAAACAGCAGTCAAAATCTTGCCAGCAAATTATTCAATAAGGAAACAGTGTTGAAGCTCAAACCTCTCTCTGCAAATTGAACAGCTTTCCTCGGAGCTCCAGCTAGGAGTCTGAGGCTTAGGGGATATCTTTGATTTAAAGAGGGATTTTCAGAGCACAAAATGAAAACAAAATGCTTAGGGGCCAAAAAATGTTATAAATTTTTCCTGGTGGGCTGTGCTGAATGTCTGAAAGTATTAACAATTGAATAGATGATCAATATGCAATGGAAAGCTGAATTGTCTTAACGTGGCCCGTGTTTACACTCCTAACTTGGTGCCACAGTAGAACAAATCATATTAAGCTAAATATATAGGTTTTATTTCTCAGTTGCGGTCAGAAGCATGTAGATCCTAAAATCCTTCTAAGACCACAGTAACTCAGTTGTTTGCAGTTAACTCGTTTGCCAGTGATAGTCTGACTGTACCCTTGCTAAACAATGAAAAACCCAACAGTCTTAATTTTTCATTCTCTGAGCAATAGTATTACACCCGGCACCATACACACACCACCTGGGTGTAGCACAGCTCAGTAATGTCCTTCAGATGCCATCACATCCTTTCCATTCCTGTCTTCTTTCAGAAAGGCTAAATCTTGAGCGAGGTGGGAGTGTTTCAGTCTGGCACATTCCTGTCTTTTTATATTGACACTGAGTCATCTTGAAAAGTCATGAGCACATTTAAGGACTAGCAACCCATCTAGTATTACACTTGCTTGCTTTCGGAACTGGCTCTCCTCTCCGAGTCTGCCTAACATTCACCAGCAAACCCCTTTGGTGAATATCATGCAGACTCGGAGGAGGGAGCCAATTCCCATCGGCTCCAAACTATCTGTTACAGGATTTAGGTTCTTTGGGATAGATGTCTTTCTTCATGTAACTTGTGCTTCTGCTGGGTGCAGTCCTCCTAAGAGGATCCCCTTATTTAGTGAAACCCAAACTGTCCTTGTTAGGAAGAAAAGTATTTACTGAGCTGCAGTTGGGTTTCTGAGCTGCATTTTAGTGAAAACAGATTGTTGCTGATAACTGACATTGAACTTTCCTGCCTGCCCCACCTCTCACACAGTGTGCTGCACAGCTGAGTGGTAAGAGATGGTCAGAGAATGTTGGAGAGCAGGTTCCAGAGCATGAACCAACTCCTGCTCAAGACAAATCCACAGTGAGAAGCAGAAGGAGAGATGATAAGGCTTAGAGCTGGGCAACTCAATTCAGTTGTTCAAACAGAGGTGTCCAGTGATCTCTGAGAGGCAGAGGGTACCCAAGAGATGCACATGGGGCTGCCAGATGTGATATAGGACCTCTAGAAGACTCACACCTTAGCAGAAAGGCAGCTGGAAGTGGGTTGGGACAGCCTAAGGTGTTAGATGCCTCTATTCAGAGAATAGAACTTGGCATGCTTCCATTATCTTCAGAAGAACATGTTGGTGGAAAGGCATCGGGACTCTTTTAGTGGTAGACTCTGAAGAAAATGAGTCATGTTGGAAGCTGTAGCACTTGCCTGAGCCATGGCATTCAGTGGTGTATGGCACCAGGAACTCCCACTTTCCAATGAGAAGTGTTCCTCGGTTCTGGGGGTGAGCAGGAAACACCCAGCCTGGGTTTGTCCAGAGAGAAAAGCAGCTCATGGGGGAAAAGTCAGAGGTGAAGGGTCTGCATCAGAGCTGATGAGTTTCTGCCAGGGAGAAGGAAGGGTAGCCTTGGAGGCAGTCATAGATCCAGGCTGGCAGGAAAGTTTTAGCAAATGCAGATCAGTAGGGCCTTGTGTGTTTTCTTCAGCATCTGCCTTGACTTGAACTAGAGGCCACAAAATACAGAACTTTCCATCAAAACCAGTAGTTTTTAGTAAAGCCACTGCAATTCCTGTCTGCCTGTCCTGTCTTAGATGAGTTGCTGTCTTGCTGACAGTCTCCATGGAGGGCTAAAGGATCTCACTGTCATGATGATTGAACATACTTCTCAAACACTACTGGAGATCCCAGTCCACTTTGAAGAGCAGTGTTACATTGGCAACGATGACTCCTAAGTAAAAATTTACTCTACAAGCATTTTAGCAAACTCTTCTCCCAGACATGTATGTTGCTACATTTGGGCCAGTTCTATCTTTAGTTATACCTGCACTGGGACAGATAGTGAGCTGTAAATTTGGATTTAAAAGGACAGATGATCACATTCTGACAGTATTTATTGCCAGCTCCTTCCTTCATCATAAAGAAGCAATAGGTTGTGAGTGATATTTTCTTACTGGAGATAGTCTACAAATAGCAGAGGAGGAATATAAAGAAGACATTTTATCTTAGAATATATTTCCAGATGATACTGATGGATATCCTCCCTTAGAAAATGAAGATATTTAAGGAACTTTATAAAACAGGTTATTCCAAAACTGATAAAAAGAATATTAAACAATGAATTTTATCTCTCTGTAAGGTGTTAATTACCTTCACCACCAATTACAATCCCAGTCAATAGTTGTAACAATTAATACTGCAGTCCTACACCAGCTCAAGTGCTTCCTGGACAAAGGTGATCCAATCCAGTTCCAGCTGAAGTCTTCGACATAGCTTTTTATTGGAATTTCATAAAACCTTTAGTTTTATAGACTTTTTTGGACACTGAAGCTTTTCAATATCAGATAAAAGGTACAGAGGAGCCTTATAAAACTGAGTTGTTATTGGTGGAAAATACCGAAAGATTGCATGCTAATTACCATTTGTTATTCAGTCCGTTTCAGCAGCCAATGGCATATTATTAATCCTGCTTTGAATGATTAAATCTAAAGATGTTTCTCTTCAAAGTCTCCTCTTTCATTGTACAATAAGCTCTATTTGCCACGTTTTACGTGAGCAATTTTTTATCCTGTCTGAAGTATTGAAAAAAATTACTAGCTTAGTAATTACTTCGGAATAGGATATTTCCAGTAAGTCACAGCATTTTATCTTCTGAAAATTAAAATGCCACACCTCTAATCCTTTGTTAGGATATAACGGTTTATTCATGCTGTTGTTTTTTATTCTATTTCTTCTGAGAAGAGAGGAAGTGAGGTTCTGTTTGTTTGCTCTTGAAAATAAAGGGGAGGATGAGCAGCACTTGACAGAATCAGCTCAGCAGATAGATAACTGGGCCTGTCTATACATATATATGAATGAAAAAAGACAAAATGGTTGTCTGCAAAGAAATTTGAAGCAGACTTAGTAAGGAATAGTGTGGGATGCTTGCCACTGCTTTGTATTAAATAGAAATTATTCTACCAAGGTCAGCATCATGAATAATGCTGTGTGATTAGCAGCAGAGATAACTGTGAGCAAAGCAGTTTACTCACTACTGACTGATGGTGCTTGACAAGCCCTGTGGGAAGGGTAAGGTTCCTAAAGGTCTCTGAATGAGCAGATGGCTACTTCTGGAGCAAGTGAGGAGGTGTGCTTCTTGGGCTGAACGTATGACAGAGGCAAGGACAGAGAGGTGGAGATGGTATGAGTTGAGAGAAAGATGCTGGGTGTTTATGCACGGCAGGGTTTTAGGCAGCAGGTCCTTGCTTTAGCAATAGTGTTTTGTTACTATCCCACAGCTGTAGCTCCCCGATACTAAGTAGACAGTTCTTACCCACAGTAATTTCTTTTTCCTGGGGAATACTTTCTGAAATTTATTCTTTTGTACAGTAGATCACTTGCTTGCAGGTAGTTTCATCTATTTCATCTCTTCCAATTTTAAGTTCAGAGATGCGAGGAGAGAATAGGGAGCCCAAGACTTTTCAAAGTTAACCAATCTACCATAGTTTGAGGTAGGAAATCTTGGATTTCATACCATCATCTGGGATTATGGTTGGGACAAACTAATCCTTGAAGTAGGCTGAAATTATCCATGAAGTCTGTAGCAAACAATAAGATTTTGTCAAAAAGAATGAAGGTGGGGTTTTTTGTTGTTCAAAAAAAAAAAAAAAAGGGAGGGAGCTGTGAGTATTACAAAAAAATGCATTAGTTTGAAGGACTCAAACATCCCTGTTTATACCAGACATAGTGTCTACAATACAGAAAATTAACACATATCTGTAGGGATTTAATTTGTTGTTCCTTATTTTTTTGCTTTTTATTGGCAGTTCACTGTAAAGGAAGGGGGACAGACTGATGATGAGCAAGGTGGGATAAGTGCCATAATCATTCTGCTCAAACTGTGCAGAATGTGTCTGCCAATGCTGACAAAAACTGCTTCTTGTTTTGGGGAGAGAAATCAGTTTTCTGTTAACTTTTATAATAAAAGAAAGGTTACCTGTGGTTTGGATTTATTAAATTAAGTTTACACATTTTCCCTACTCCAGGTAGAGACAGGTGAACACCATACTGCTGTTTTACTTCTCCTGGTTATTCACAGTTTTTAACTCATGTTCTGAAACACTGGACTTAAAGCCCTTTTCTGTGTACTTGTGTTGGGTTTGCATGACAAGGTTTTGGTAGTGGGGGGACTGCAGAGGTCAATTCTGTGAGAAGCTGCTAGAAGCTTCCCCTATGTCCAATAGAGCCAGTGCCAGCTGGCTTCAAGACAGACCTGCCGGTGGCCAAGTCTGAACCCATCAGCAATGGTGCTAGTGCCTCTGTGATAACATTTAAGAAGGAGAAAAAAAAAAGCCCCCGCACAACTCTAGCAGCAGGCAGAAGAGAGAGAGGCAGGAAAATGTGAGACAAAGCTCTACAGGCACAAAGGTCAGTGAGGAAGGAGGGGGAAGGAGGTGCTCCAGGCATTGGAGCAGAGATTCCCCTGCAGCCCATGTTGAAGACCATGGTGAGGCAGGCTGTCCCCCTGCAGCCCATGGAGGTTAACGGTGGAGCAGATATCCACCTGCAGCCTGTGGAGGACCCCACACCAGAGCTGGTGGATGCCCAAAGAAGGCTGTGACCCTGTGGGAAGCTCACAGTGGAGCAGGCTTATTGTGGAACCTGCGGACCTGTGGAGAGAGAAGCTCATGCTGGAGCAGGTTTGCTGGCAGGACTTGTGACCCTATGGGAGACCCACACTGGAGCAGTTCATGAAGAACTGCAGCCCATGGGAAGGACTCACGCTGGAGAAGTTCATAGAGAACTGTCTCCCAGAGGAGTGACCCCTTGTTGGAGCAGGGAAAGAGTGTGAGGATTCCCCCCCCTTGACGAAGAAGGAGCGACAGAAACAACATATGATGAATTGATCACAACTGCCATTCCCCATCCCCTTGTGCTGCTTGGCAGCGAGTAGGTAGAGAATCAGGAGTAAAATTAAGTCCATGAAGAAGGGAGGGATGGGGGGAAGGTGTTTTTAAGATTTGGTTTTAATTCTCATTACACTACTTTGACTCTGATTGGCAATAAATTAAATTAATTTACCCAAGTCGAGTCTATTTTGCCCATGACAGTAAATGGTGGGTGATCTCCTGTCCTTATCTTCGTCTATGAGCCTTTCATTATATTTTCTGTCCCCTCTCTCCAGGGGAGAGATAAAGCAGGTTTGGTGGGCAGCTGGCAACTAGCCAAGGTCAACCCACTACAGTACTGTACAGAGTATATTCAATGTTTCTCTCCTACTCAAGCCTTTACAACCAGCCTTAACATTTCTTACTTAAATAATGGAACCAGAAGAGCATCAAGTAATCCAGTGCTGCTGGAAGTCCAGGGGTTTATCTTTAACACAGTCATTGTAACAGGCCTATGTTGGCTCTTGAGCAGTCTGGTGTTTTGAAGAATGGTTCATCCTGGCATTTTGTGTTAATAAACAGCTATAAAGAAAATACCGTTCTCATGATTAGACCAACAACATGAGAAAAAAAAAAATTTTAAACAAACTTTAAGGCAGTAATTTTTCTATTTCTCCTTCCGGTTATTCTGAGGTGGGTGGAAGGAAGAAGTTTAACCTTGTTGGAGACAGTTTTTCTTGATGTCCTCAACTACATTATTTGACTTCTTACATCACATTTTCCACTTGCCAGCAAACCTTAGCATCTCCCACTACTTATACATACTAGGAATTGACAAGAATAGAGTTGAAAGTCCAGATAGTAAGGCTTGGCTCAATTAAATTTATGACAATGCTCTGATTTCCGTTTCAAGACAACATGAGTGTGTTATTCCTGACTCTGGCCTCCTGTACGTGGTTAGAAGGGTTGTTAATTTTTAAAAAGCAGCCCTACAGATCTGTGCTGTTCTTATAGTTGATTTGAGTGATGGAAAAACTATGATGAAGGTCTCATATAGTAGAAACTTTTTTGTTCTTGCACGGTGCCTTTCTTCCTTCTTACAGCTCTGATCAAACCATAGAAGTTGCTGTGTATATCTATGCTGAGTTATTCTTCATACTACAACCAGGCCAGAGGATGGTGAAGTTCCCTCATTGCATCTGTGGCTAATGTATTTCATTCGATGTTGCCTTCTGCATTGCCAGATTATTTGTGGGAGAAGGGACAGAATGGTTCAGAGAACTACTAAAGAACTAGTGAGCCTCTAGAGACTGTTATAAGCCACTTTCAATTAATAGTTACCAAATGTAATTAACATTCATACTGTTTTTAACCTATGTGGAAGTCAGTTGAAGTTCTCTCTTCCATAGGAGGCTGCCAGCAAATAGTTACAGTCCAGGGATTTCAATGGCTGAGGACCTACCTCTTGCACAATGAGTGGTCCCTGATTAGAGACATTGTCAGAGTTTCTTTCCAGATTACCTTGTCCCAAACAATACTTTGCCCACAGCTTGTTTAATTTTTCTGCTTTTGAGCATGACATAATCATGCTGAAGTCTCTTAACCACATTAGTGAGGTCTCTGGTCTGGATCTTTGGGAATTAAGTCACTCTTATTTTGTTTACACTGAAATTTCATTTGCAAGGTTTATTTATAAAATCTGCTGGCATAAGCTTTTTGTCCCCTTTGACCTTGTGTGTCATACTAATACTCTGTAATATAGATGCACAATCAGTGTCCTGCAGGAAACTGTAGAGAGCATTTCAGAGATCTAGTCCTCTGCTAAAGGTTGTTCTATGTGTAAGTGTCCTTGCTGATCCACCTGCAGATACCATGTGCCCCAACCTCACAAAGGAATAGGTAGAGCAGTAGAGAACATGATCAGATTACCAGGGGCCTTATCGTGTTCTATTTACTATTCCATACCTCTGTCTCTGTTGCAGGTCTGCAAAAAAAGAAATGTTGCTGCCTCTGAATGTTGTGAGAGAAAGCACTTGCCAAGAAAAGAGAGAAAGATTGACAGTTAAGACAAAATATGAGCTGAAGGACCCACAATTGTTTCTGCTGTGAGTCCTAAAAGTTGATTTATGAGCCTTAGCAGTGTATGAGCCATTCAAATTTCTCACCGAGTCTCTAGAAGAATATTGTATTATGAAACTGGAATTCATAAATAGTCACAAAAACATCTAAAAAAGAAATATCAGTGATTTAACGTCTAAGTTTTGTAAATACTTGTGACATTTTTCAGGGTATCTATGCAGCTTAAAAGTTACATGACCATTCTTTTAACCTTGAAAAAATTAGGTTACCAAATGATTCATGGTGGACTTTTCCATACCCTGTTCAAACAACAGACTGAAACTAGCTAAATCAACAGAACAGGAGAGGTAAAAGCAGTGTTTCTCACTGTCTTGCATTTGAAAGCATCGGTAAGTAGTACATGCTGGAGGTTGACTCTATGTCAGTTTTTCCTTTGCAGTCCTTCAAACCATATGTAACACTGATGAAAGGAGCCATCAGTGCAGTATCTCTGCATGGATGTGAGGGACAATCTGAGCATGCATCAACACAACACAAGAATCCAAAATGAAATGCTAAATAAATAGTCACTTGGCGCACCAGATAGATAGCAGCTAGCAGAGCTAAGTTATGGGACAAGTTCTTTGAATGGTTAGTCCTAAATGACAAGAAAAAAGCCTTGGCTGGTTCCATAATTCAAAATTCATCCTTCAAGAAATTAATCTGTAAAACAAATCTTTTTACTGAGCCTAAAATTGCAGACACTTAGAACATACAGCGCTCTCTTTAGGTAACCTATCAAGTTTTTTTGTCTCTCCAGACCGATTGCCAACCTATTTTCTCTGTGTTTACATACCAAAGGCAATGTAACAGAAATAGATGAAGCAAGAAGTAAGAAAGAGTGTGTACAGGAAGACTAGGCCTCCCTGTCAAATAAGAGGGTGCAGGTTTTTAATTGTTACTTGATAGAGAGTTTCAACTGCCCCTTTCTTGTAGCCTGTTGCTGGGCTCAAAAATCAAGTTGTGAATGTTCCATTATCACTGCGTTTGCTTCATCTGCCCCCATATATGACATGTACCTCAAAAGACAAAGCCCAGATTTCAGGAGGTTGAAAATTTCCTTGTGATTATTTCATAAAATAACATGAAAACTGGCGACAGAGGGGAGTCATTTGCTGATGCCCCGCTATCCTGTGTGAGCGATACAAGAGCATTCATGGAAACTATCCCCTGGCAATAGCCAGAGGAAGTGCTAGTTGCCACTTGAAAAAAAATTAGCAGGTTATTAAAATATGACAAAACAAAATAGTTGTGAGTCCACATTCTACCTCTACTCCCCCCCAAATCTTGTTATCTCCGCTGGGGACCTCAGGGGCCAGTACTTCTCTGCTTTCAGTGTCTGAATCCACACATAAAAGCAGTATCAAACTGAATAAGGGAGGAGGGAAGGAGAAGAGCTCTTTTGTTTTAAGAAAAACATGGCAGCAGTGAATCAGCAGGATGCCAATAGTAAGTAAAATACCCATTCCAGTAGGGTCTCAGCTCTCCTGTTTCCTGTCTTCTTCCTCTCTAAGCTATTGTTATCTATGGGGACTAACTCATGGACGTTCATATCATTCTTCTTACCAGGGTTAACCGGGATCAGATCATGAGTAAAGATTCCCTTTTAAAACTTGCTGCTTTCTTTACAATGCTCTGCAATAATTTTTCTAGCCTCTGTTCACAGACTGAAACTTTCCCATCTCTTTGCTGCCTAGCACTGAAGAAAATCAAATAAATGTCCTCTGTGCTTGCAAAGATGCAGTAACTGACCTCCAGTAAGTCCCCACCATTTACAATTACCCCAAGGGTTACTGGCCTTCCAGGTGCCATCCATACTTAAAACTCCACCCTTAAGGCTGCTTTTTATTCTTTCTTTTTTTACCTCTGTGATTTTTGCAGCAGAGGTAGTTGGTGAACGTAACCCTTTTGTTCTGTCTCAGGGTACACCATGAGTGTACAGGAGGGGACTGGCTTGGATCACAGCTGACTGATGCTCTGGGCATGGGCCCTGGGTAAGTCACCTCAAGGGTGCTGAGCTGCTTAGGACAGAGGTGTCCAGAAGCAGTCTCAACAGACCCTGAATTCTCCCTTTCCTGGTAGAAAGCTGTTTCTGAGCCGCAGTGACAAAGGCAGCTGCCTTTCAGGAAGGGTTGCCTCACCACCACCCTGCTTACTTCTAACGGCAAATCTTCCCGTCACAGTGATTGCAGCTGCAGTGGTGTCACACAGGGCAGATGTCATGGGATTTTGCTGGTCCCATGGGATGCTGCTCACATCCTTGTGTGTTGACAGCATTGGCTAGGAGGCTTCTACCTTTACCCAGGCCAAGTGACCTCAGTGCTGTGGGTGCTGGATGAAGGTGGCAATCACAAATCCATCCAATTCCTTGTTGGAGTTGCAGTGAACAGTTATCGTGACCTCTTTATAAGGTGGGCCCCTTAAAAGTAAAGATCTTGATGCTTCCCATTCCAGTGGAAGGGAAAGTGGATGCAGTAAGAATATGCATGGTTTTTAAGACTCTGGAGTTTAGCCCATTCTGTGAGGGTGACCTCTGCTTTTAGTCATGCTTATCACTCAACACTGCTGTGCTGGGCTCGGTGGCTAAGGTTTGTCTGCAGTGAACTCTTGGCTTGAGCTATGTTAAATAATTCTGCTGCTGTGAGGTTAAAGAGTAAGGATTCCTCTCAGAGTACCACATCTCAGATCTATGAGATTTCTAATCCAAGCAGGGAAAATGTTCACTGAAACATCTGAGTGGGGACTTGCTGTTCCAGTGCCTTCCTCTTGTGCATCAATAGATGGCAGCAGGCAGTTCCTCCAGGAACGGTCCACAGAGCGGCGGCAGCAGCAACGGCAGGTGATGATCTTCCCGTAGGCTTGCAATGGTTTGAGGTTTAAATCTGCCTGCAGACACTTTTTAGGATGCTGTACCCATTCAGAAGCAAAATGTTGGTTCTCAGGCAGGGTGTGTGTCGTTATTGTAGTATCGTGGCAGCAGTAAATTGTATGGGCGTCTAACACAACAGTATTGTAAGAAGATTAATTATTTGGAACCTAACAGATTTTGTGCTACATTCAGCTGGTTTCTTAGCAGTCTTGAGCATTCACAAATCCCACTTCTTTCATTCCTTCCTGAGTCGGATAATTTTGCAACAGCCTGGCAAGGGGATATACTTGTCTGAGAAGGGAAAAGGACAGGTAGATTCAGTGTATTTAAGGAGATAGAGAAAAAATCATGCCTTAAAGGAAGGCTAGCATGCTTCATGGGCTTACATGCTCCCTTTCATTCTGAACATTTCAATTGTGAGTTTTACAGAGAGCTTGTTTGTTAAACTGCATCAGTCTGTGTTGAGCCATGAGTAATAGCTGCATGTTGTGTTAAAAATGATGCTTAAATTCCACATCGGAGAATATAAACCTAGATCGAGTGTTTGGCCAAATCAATTCCCTACTCACTTCAACAAAAAGGGGTGGGGGAACTTTTGATATGTCCAACACTCCTAACAACATAGTGTAGAGCTGATACCACTCACTGACTGGGAAATGCAGTAGCTGGAATATCACTGGGCGTCCAAGCCAGAACTGACAGAAATCTCTTATAGGAGCTGTTGGGGTTGTGCTCCAAGGCCCATAGTTTGAAGTTCTTCCTAATGAACAGTTGCATTGCACTTCAGAGTGGTTGTGTTGGAAATTACCTGTAATGACCAGAGTGGTGGAAGAGAGCATCACTAAAATACAGGTTCTGATATTCCATCTAGTGGATAGAATTGACCCCCTCTGGTGTTTTTATCCTGATGTGAGACTAAAAGGCTACGTAAGGTATCAAGCTTATTGTTAATGACCAAGCTTCTGCCTTACAAATAGTATTAGCCAACCCTTTATCAAGAAGACATGATGTGTCTGTGAGCTGGCTCCACAGTCACAAGCATCAATTCATCAAACTCATTTACTGTGAAAACAACAAATTTCAGTCTGCAGTGTAATATAATGCTTTGCTTCCCAGACTTCTGCAATCTCTGGAGATGAAAAATAGAAATTTGAAGTTAAGTTTTCATGTGAAAATGATGCAAACATAAAATTTAATTAAAGTCAAAATGCGCTATCTCTCAAATTGCTGATCTCAACCTTTCATAAAAGACCTTGAGGTGATGTTCTTAATATGCACACATAGGATTGTGAGTCAGGAAGCATTGGGTGAAGAAATACAACTGAAACCTCTGAGAACCCCCTGCATGGAGGGCTGTATTCCTTTTGGAGGTGTGATGGTTGGCGGCCCTCTCTTACATCACCACCTTCACAGCATATGGAATTTTTATTCTGACACGTCAGCTGTATTACAAGGTTTAGGGGGAGGAATACAATCTTGTTAATGTTTCAGGGCTGCTGTGGACCTAGACGGTTTTCAGACTTGGTCTCACTCTGTATATTTGAGCATTGGTTTGAGTCTATCCAGTAAGAAACTGTACAACATAAAGAGAGAGAGGAAAAAAGAGTGAACAGAGACAAAAGGTGTTAGATGAAAGTATAAAGGCCTAGAAATCAGGACAGTTATTTAGGAGCTCCAGGGAAGCATTAAGGTGAGAAAGACTGTATCTTTTCAAATACCATCTTAAAAATTATGATCTGACCAGCCATATTTTTGCTTTGATATAACTTTTTTTGTTATTATTTTCTAAACTGATAAAACCAGGATGAATTCCAGTGCTTGTAAGCTATTGAACAAGAACACGCTGCCTTGCCATCTCTCTTTTCCTGTAGGGCATTTTCAGAAGCACAGTAATTGAGGCAGGATTGCTCTATGTGCCTATAGTCCAAGCCTTGACATGTGAATATTGTCAATGTAAGCATTAACATACTATTCTAAATGTTTCCCATTTGAAACAGGACCTAAATAGCAGAACAAACCCAGCTGCAGATACCAGCCATCAATATCTTTTCATTTTACATTTCACAAATATGGCAGAGCTGCTGTGTTTGTAGTTTTCCACACAGCTGAAAAAAGTCAGCACTGAATTGAATTACTCACCAGCCTTTGGAAGTCTTTTATGTGTGCTGGCTTCTGTGAGCTGTAGAGCACCAGCATTCACACTTGAGAAGACTAAATCACTTCCTTTCTCTATCCTGATATATATCAGGATGCCTGTGCCTTTATGGTTCCTGGGTGATAAGCTATCAGCTTTACATCCTCTGCTGATTGTTCTGGAATTCCTTCACAAATAAGTCGAGGAAGCTAAAAAGGTGTGCAAACAGAGAGTGAGGAATGTCTATGATAAATAAGGTCACCAAATCCTCCTTCACAAAGAAGTACTCTTGAGCTACATCACACTTGAAACCTGCTGCTTATTCTGCCTGCGGCAGCAGAAGTTGGAATCCTCCATCCGGCAACTGGGATTGAAAGGAGAGATGAGACACTTCACTGGGGCTTTTGGTTAAAGGAAGGCTGCACGGGAAAAGGCCTGAGGCCATTTCTGTGGGTGCAATTTGATGCTGCAGATAACTTGATTTAATAGCTAATTGTCCCTGAAAGTGTCATCTCCGTGGCTCTTCCTGCACTCAGCATGCGCTCACACCACTTTCCTGGCACTGGTGCTCCCCTGTCTGCCCAGAGACAGTTTGGTGAGTCAAGAGCTAGTGCCAAGCGGAAAGTATAAGGAAGAAGGGAAAAGTGGGATCATGCCTTTTAGCAACAGCTAGCTCCTGTCTTTGCTTAGCTGTATTATTAATGGCACCCTTGGGGCCTGGAAGAACATGCTGACCCTTGCAAATCCAGTCGTTTGTGCAGCGGAGACTTCTGGGTTGCAGGTCATTGATGGATACAGAGAGGATAGATTTTACTTTCCAACTCCAGGATTATATTGGTGACATTTCTCTTGTTATGTGGAGCTATCAGAATTTGGTCATCCATGTGCACAGAGTAACCTGAGCTCATGTGTCCAGTAATGCTCATTTTGATGAAAGGTTCACACCAGTCCAGCTAACAATGCTGTTTTACCTGGTGTGCGTGAGCAGGTGTAAGAAGAACAGAGTGGAAAATGCTGCAGTTTTTTGTAAGCTTGCTTCGACTCAGTGTTGGCTGCTGAAGAATTAGCTTAAAACTAACTTCAGTAAGGTATTTTTATAGTCACACCAACTCAAAATGCTTGTCCCAGTCTCCAGATGGATTTAAATCCATCACCAACACAGGCCAACAGCACTTCATTCAGCATTGAAAAGCAAAGTTAAGCAGGAATAGCCCCAGCCTTTGAGACAGTCCTAAAAGGCATGCTAGGCTCACAAGATCATGGGTCTATGGCTCTCAAGAGGTTTTCTGAAGAACTGGTGGAGGAACCATTGGTTGGTTTGCTGGAGTGCGCAAGAGTCAGCTTTGTTTGCCTGAACAAACACAACTGGTGCTATTTGCAATGCTCTAGAGTAACCTGACTTCCAGATTGATTTTTTTTGCCATCCCCTTCTTGGACTTGCTAGTGCGTCTCAAATGCATGAGATGATGTCTCCTTTTGGACAGCTGTAACTGCTCTGTGACTGACCTGGATGAAAGGTTTAGCTCCAGGAGGAGATGTACAGCTAAGAATCACCACCAGAGTGGTATGAGAAGTTAGTCAGATTTGCAGCCCCATTTTTCTCCTGTTATTTCCTCCTGGCTAAATATGACGCCTCCCTGCTCAGTGTGGTGACTTCTCGGCATTGTCCTCCTGGACGTCTGGCTCTCCCCATGCAAGATGTAAGGAACCACGTGCCTCCGCTGCTGTAGTGATTTTTATTGTGGTTGCTGGATTCCTTAAATTTTGGCTCACCCACATATTTCTGCCTAAGTCGTCTCAAGATATGTGACGTAAATCCTTCTGTAAATCTGCATACACCACTTAGTCAGGTGTCTCAGAGTTACTAGCTACTAGGCAGGATCCTGTGGCACAGCTGAGAAATATGTGAATGCAGCCCAAAAGGACCCTAAATTTGATCTTGTTCATGGATGCTTCAGCAAACACCTAAAGCAGAGGCTGGAGAAAGAACAAATCTGGTCAGAGGGACCTCCCCTGGGTCATGGAGATGAAGGAGCTGTCAGGAGGCAGCTCTGTCACTGTGCAAGCTGGCACTGTTGCCTGTATGAAATGAACATCAAACTCCTGAGATATGCTGTCATTTTGCCACAGGAATTCAAAGGGTGGTTCGGTATTGCTGTAGCCCCTTGGGAAGACAAATATCTTGGTTGGAGAACAGAAATATCCCACTGGGTGTCTGTGCTGCTGCTTTTCCATGTGGAAACTGATTCAGTCCTGTCCAGAGCTCTCAGAATAGCACATGGAAATGTGTTCTTGCTTTCACATTCATTTTGTTCTGTCTTACACCTGTTAGACTTCACATTTTCCACAAAAAGAAGCAGACATTGCCTTTTTCCAGAAAATAACCCTTTTTTTTTTTTTTCCTCCGAGCCTGCTGAACATCTTGTGTTCCTGATCATTGTAACAAAAGCTGTTCACCTAAAACCACAGATAAGTGAATCATACTCAACAAGGTCATCTATTCCCAGCTAAATAAATGCTTTTTTTCCAGGCTAACACAATCTTCTGTTACACAGAGATTAAATTACTGGGTTTAAAAAACCAGAAGTCTTACCCTTTTAAAATATCAAAACTTTGGGAATTTGCTTTCAGGAGTCTCTCTAGCAGGACAGTCTACCAAAGCAAAACAAGAACTGCTGCTGCTTGGAAATGCTGCTTCTTCAGAAAACATGTGAAGAGCTTCAGCATTCACTTAGATAAATATTCTTGCCGGAGGTTTTCTTTCTCTACTGTCCCTAAACCGATCTATTTACTGCCATTACTGCTACAGCTACAAATGGCTTATGACTTCAAAAAGTCAATTAGGAGGCTGGCTTTGAATCTCTCTTCCACCTAACTCCTGTCTGTGGCTGGGATGTTGCCAAGGGAGCTGCATTGTTTCCTAGTGCAGCAAATGAATAAAGTTAAATTTCTATCTCGCTATGTGCTGGAGAAATAGAGATGTAGTTATGTATGCATTACCTTGAATATAAATCACATAGAGATCCCCACCTCCTCTGCCTGCTACGAGGCATGCATGGAAATGTCCCCCTGGAATAGACGTAAAACCATAAAACACCGTGTCTGTAGCGAGAGATGAGTCAGATGCAGACTTCAGAAGTGGATCCAGATTTCAAATACCACCCAAATCTCTGTGTGTGATCAAAGGTTTTGGTTCTGACCCAACTCTAAATCACTGTAACAGCCTGCATAAAATTCCGAATCCATGAATTTCTACCATTTTATACATCCATTTAACCATATGGAGCTCCTTTCTCAGACTGGAGCCATGCAAAGAAGGAGAGGATGCCTTGCTGGGCATTGAAAGACACAGGTACAACTCCCAGGTGGGCTGCAGAGCTGTCTTGTGGCCTTAGGTAAACAGTTTAATGCTGGTTGGCATTTCACAAGCAACGAGGCCCAAAGGGGCAGTGACGTGACTGACAGTACCACCACTGGACACTGGGGAAGGCACCACCTTGCTGTGGCACCCTTGGGCATGAGGATGCAGGGTTCTGTCCTCAAGCCGGAGGTGCTCTGTAATAAGAGTTGTCCTGGCACCTACCAGAAAGCTCTGCAGCATGCATAGGGCTGATCCTGTGTATGGCGTGCATAGGAGGAGGAAGGAATCGCTGGGCTCAATTCCCCGTCTTTTTAACATAGCTTCTTGTTCTCCTCACAAATTGAAGCTGCTTTCATGCTCTTAAACAACCCACTGTCTTGATATTCTTTCTGTCAGTGGGAGGAATACTTCCTCCACTTCAGAAAGTTGGTAAGTAGGGGAAAAATATTCTTTAAACTTTGGAGCACTGAGATGCAGCAATTATGAAGACACAGACTGACCAGCAGTGGTGAGATGACTGAGATATTTTGTGGTTTTAGTCAAAACCATCAGGTGACCTTTAATTATAACGTTATGTGTTTGTTTTGGTGTTTTTTTCTAAGTACAATTTAGTTTTTAATTAAACCTCCTTTTTAAAATACTTAGTTTTGTTTTCCAACTTCTATTTGGAGTAAAATGTTTTGTCCCAAACAAGTTCCATTTTCAGTATAACAGGCAAATCAGGAAACAGCTCCATATGTTACATCCTTCCGAAGCACCATGCATATATTTTGCCTTCCAGACATGTCCTAAAATTAATTAATGAGCTATGAAAACATGATGAGGAGTGCTTTTATCTCCCTTTGTGAGAAAAGGACCTTATGTATCACTGTGTAATATGTCATTAGGCTTCACTGAAAATTATCCCTCTTGGTCATAAATAAACCTGACTGCTCAAGTTTAATATGGCTCTTAAAAACCAGCAAGTGATTTTTGTGTTAGGGCAATGGAGGGGATGGGGCAGAGTATCAGGAGGTAAGTTCTCTCCTTCTTAGGCACTGTCCATCCCCACTGCACACTGTTCTCTACACTAAGGAAAAGGACAAAACCATTCCTTGTCTACCTTTAGGGGAAAGGCCTATGTTAGTGTTTTTGAGGTCGAGTCACAAAGTGAAAGAAAGCTTTACTTTCAGCATTACAGTAACAATTCCAACTCTAAATGGGAGTGTTATTTCTGAAGTGTCACATTTTAAAGCACAACTGATCTACTTCAACCTCCTAAAGCTTTTTCCCACTTTCTGAGTAGAAAAAGAAACTAAAGGGATGGGACAGGAGGTGTTTAGGATAAGAAGTAGAACAAAAATTTGAAAGGCCAGAAAACTTCCAGATGCTTTTAAAAAAAAATAAAACAACCCCCTTAAAATGTTTCTGAGGCATTAATGCTGTTTCCTGGAGGCTTCCAGTTTGACAGAGACACTGTTTCATCGCTTCAGAGAAAATCTGAGCTCGTGAGCACTGCGTGGAGATGCCATATGGGAAGCTTTGTAAGCCTCTGGCAAATATCTGTATCAAACGTGCACTTGTGTAGTGCCTTCTGCATGCAAAGCACAAAATGGCAATGAATGGAACCTCCCAGCACCAGCGGGAGGCAACAAATTACCTTCTCCACTTACAGATGGCAAAATTGGACCCACCTGTGCTCCTTGTAGACTCATCTCTGAGGATGTAGTGTAAATGTTGCTGCTCTAAGCCAGCCTCGTGCGTCTGTAGTTAACAAGAGAAGGCTTGGTGGGAGGTGTGATGAGCCCAGAACCTGGCTGGGAGGAATATGATCTAGATCAGGCTCCCAGGCCACCCTTCTACATAGTACTGTCACTCCACATCTGGTAAGCATGAATACTCTGCAAAGATACAGATGCAGGTATTGTATTTATTTGGTAACTCAAGTCTGTATACGCTTTAAAACTTCTGTGAGAAATACAAATGTAAATCAGCTCTGATTTTGTAGCAGCATTGCAGTATCCTTCAGTGCATGGGGGATCCCCTCCTCCTCCTGACATCCCTTATCATCACACTAACTTGCCACATTAATAAGCTTTATCTTGGTGGACTGTAGACCTGTCATGGCTCAGAGCGACAAATCTGGTCTTCAAGGACCAGTGGGTTGGATGATACCCTTTATGGCATTCACGCAGGGAAGGCACATGCTGCAAAGCAGAAATGTAAATCAGTTCTTCACAGGCAGACTGTGAAACGGGGTGACTGTTATCAGCTCCATCCATAATGAAAATGAAAAATGGGAGCACTGGTCTTTCCCTTTTCACATATATCTTTCACATTCAATATTCTCCATGAGCCTGGAATATTGAAGAACCTTTATTGAGCATTAAGACACATCGTACACACCATTAATTCAGCTTCATAATGCCATTACCAAACAAGCAATTACAAATATCTAGACCGAAATTCACAGTAGGTAAACATGGGGAAGCAGCCTTCATTCACCCTATAGATTTATTCAGTCCAAACTATCCTATCTCCTAATTATTCAGGTGCCGTGTAGAGCAATATGAATTCTTACCCATGCACTGCAATTTTTAAGTGTTAAATTTTTCTCTGCCATTTTTACAAGGAGGTATTTGTGATACTGCAACTATTCCTCCTGCAGACTCTCATCAATAACACCGGTCTCCCTCTCAGACACTGCTAATGAATGCTGAATTTAGCAGCCATGTGCACAAGCAAGGAAATCTAACTGCCTGATTATTTATCACCTGGAGCATCCACCGATAACAATAGAAGGGATACAGTCTTTACAGAGCTCTTACATACAAGCTAGATTATGTATCCATAGCTTAACTTATGCCTAGGTATTATGATACATTTGTTAATTACGTGATCACATACAGTGTTTTCCCCATTCAACTCTTGCTTCGGTTGGTACATAGGATGCTCTGTGATGGGCAGCTGTTCAGCGATCCTCTTCTTCCAGCTCTCCCGTGCAGAGGCCCTGTGTCTGACTAAGCACTGTGCTGCATGAAGTGGAAGTGATCACTTCTTCCTCGTGCGCTCTTCTGAAGCACGAGTCGCTGGGAAATCGGAGGGCTTCACAAGTATCAGCAAAGTTATCTTTAGAGCTCCCCTGTGACAAAAGGCATTATCTCATTTCAGAGGCATGGCTGAAGCCTGTGTAAGTCTTGTATCTGCTGCAGTATATGCTTGAATTTGACCCCTGGATCTGCCAGAAGTTATTCAGTATCACCTCAGCAATCCAGGCTGAGAAATAAAAAACAGATACCTGCTTTACAAGGTGAGTACACGAAGCCTTCTTCAGGAAAGCTCTGAAATGTAGCGAGCGCTTAACACCCATCCCTGGATGAGCTCCAGACTGTAACTCATAGCATCCTCTGGCTTCCAGCAGAGATTGACTTCCTAGAAGAAAGGCAAAGCAAAGCTGGCAGGTTTTGAGTGGGTTTGTGCAACATCTCCTTAGGAAGGGAAATGGATAATGCCACGTGCCATCAGCCAGAAGCAGAGACCTAAGTTGGGAGGGCAAAATCAGTCCAGTCAATTAGTAAAATACTGAAAACTGTTAAGAGTGCTAAGTAACTATAGCTCTGCCTACTCTGCCTGGAGTACACCTCAGGACTAAAGTCCTCCTGGCTGTCTAAACAAGCATAAGTGCATGGACAAGACAAGCTCGTGTCTCAGCTGTGGGGAGAGTGTTTCTGCTGAAGCTATTCCTATCGGTCCAGTGTTACTGATGTTAATTAAATTCTTTGGCATGCACATCTGCCTGCAAGCCAGAGCTGGCCCGGACTTTATAGCCATAATGTTACATTAATGACTTCAGATGGCAGGTCATGTCATTAATTTCAGCAAGGTTGTGTGGGTTGCAGCCACAGGTAGAAGTGATCCTTCTTCTTTCTGTAACCATAGAGGAGCAGTGCAGGAACATCCCACAAGGGACAATCAATAGATTGAGACAAATTAAAGCTGGCAAAACGTATGGTTGTTGACAGAATAGTATTTGTTGTAAGAAATCTATCAGTTTCAGACAATCTTGACTTTCAAACTGTATTTGTTATTGGATTTTCTATGCTTTCCACTCCCAATGAGAAGATTTGTACTATGCGAGAGGAAAACATTTATTATAGATATTATTAATTGGGCAAAAGAGTCTAAACACAAAGGAAATGTCTTTTTTCATAATGAGCTGTGGAGTTCAGTGCCATAGGAAGTCACAGAGGACGTGAACATTCAGGTTACAAAGAGCAGGTATTTATATCAAGAAGAAGATAAATAATTTAAATAAATTTAAAACAGTAAACCTCTTAAAATTAGTATGGGTGAAAGGAAGCTTGAAACCTCATACTTGCAGGTTTAGTGACTAGACATCAGGAAAAGCTGTCCTACAACTTTATTTTGTGGAATTTCATGTACTTTTTGACATGTCTGCTGCTTCAAACTTGGCAGCTTGATCCACTATGGAAAGAAAAATCTGTATCTCAGCCTGGATAGGATCCATCTCCCATTGTATTAGACCTATGTAAGATCCCCTGCAGTCTCAGTAAATGCAGCAGTTTATAATGCCAGTGCTGGCTGGCAGTGTGAGAATTGACATCACAAAACATAGTAGTAGCTGTGGCTTTTCTTCCTCCAAACTGGCAGTTTCACCTGCAGCTCATCTTTCTCATGGTAGTGTCCCAGGTGTCCTGAAGTTCTTGATCAAGGACTGGGAGATGGGGGTTTGTTGTTCACTTCAGTGTAAGGAAGATTTAAACCTATTGCGCCCAGTTTTTAAGAGACTGTGCTACTCATTATGGGATAGGTATGATGAATGGGGAAAAAAGGCTGAAGATAAGGAAAACCAGGTTTATAGGAAAGCTGGAAGCAGATCCCTTTACCTCTACCAGTTGAAACTGTAGAATTGCAAAAGGCAAAAATAAGGGTCTAGAGAGCAAGATTTCAAGCTTTTACCTCAGGGAGGTGGGGACTCTGTGCCCTGGACTGCACCCAGGAGCAGCTTTAGTGCATTTTTCCATTAATCATGGGATAAAATTGGAGGAGGGAGGGACCAAACCCAGCAGAACAGGGCTTAGAGTTAACTCTGGCAAAATCAACCCCAAAACAAAGACCAGATGGTTGGGGCTAGTTATACTGGATGGCATCACTCCTCAGTTCCTCTGCACGAAGGCTATCAAGCTAGCTCTGTGATCAAGGATTTTGCAGGCTCACAGACAGATGCCCAGTTCCATAAATCTTCTCTGCATAGCCTGGTACAAAGGTGTTTTAAATAAAAATGGTTGATTTGCTTACTTGAAAGACCTGACGTCTTGTCAGCCACATCAAGTTGTGCTGTAAAAGGGATTTTCTCATTACTCTGGGCTCCTTTGATCAGAATTGCAGCAGAGTGATTAAATTAGCACCTCTAGTTTCACTTACCTTGACCACAGACATCTAGCGCTTTTTACACATGGCTTCTTTGTAGGCCACCACATATCAGCATGCAGCAAGGGACTCTTCTCAGCTCCTGTGTGCACTGGGACAAAATGCTGGGCACCTGCACAGAGTGCCAGGTCCCAAGCCAACAGCCCGAGTCTCAGCTTGGTGGGCCACGTGCCAAGAGGTTTTGCTTCCAGCCCACCAGAATGACATACCTTCAGCACCACCACTCTAGCACAGAACAGAACACTTTTTATCCCTGGGCTGGCAAAAAAGAGAGACATTTCCTTCATAGCAAAAAGCAGCTGTTGCCTCCTCCTAGCTCAGCAGAGTTGGCCTCACGTCTGCAAAGAAACAGCCTCCTCCTGCAAGCAACCTCTTGATGTTTATTAGCTGTGGAGAAGGAGACACACACCCTTCCCCACGGAACTGAAGTGAAACCATCTTTCTTGGCTTTGGGGACTGGAAGCGTGTTTAAACATGCCAGCTCTGACGAAGGTCCCTGGGCAGAGTCCCAGCACCTGCACTTAATTTTCCTCCAGAGCAGGTGGGGCCATTTGTATTTCTGGGTCCTTAAAGAGGTTGTACTTTCTGCCATGTGTGTGTATGGACCTGTTGGGTTTGGGTTCGCTGTGTCTTATTTAAGGCTTATGCCAGCTGAGCAGATCTTGGGGTAAGCTGTCAACCACTATCCCACCCCAAGAGGAAAAGGAAGTTTCTGGGTGCATGTAAGGGTCTGCCTCCTGCCACGCACCTCTCCAGGTGCCACAATTCAGGGGACCATGCATATGACAAGTAAGGATCCAGGACATTTTGCTGCTTAAACAAGGTATCATCGTTGTAAGACCTGGCACCTGTCGACAAGGGATTATGGTAGTCCAGTCTGGAAGTGCCGTGAGCCTCCATTGGCTGCATGAGGAATGAGACTCTGAAGGATTGTAATGAGTAAAATCCTGCTTCAGCTGGTAAACTAACTCAAATAACACTGTAACATAGGCTCTAAAAGCTGTTCAGCTTGTCTCGCTCTGTGGCTGTTTGCAGGCTAACTCACAAAGGCTTTTTACACAACAAATATTACAGCCTAAGCCCCATTCTCGTTTACGTCCTCGCAATTTCCTTGGAGGTCATGGGGTTGTATGCTCTGTCACATTGAGTATTAAGTGGGAAATGCACACACACACACAAAATAATCAAATGAGTCACATACTAAAGCAGGACCGTTCCCGGCAGTCTCCAGAATTGTGCTGTTAAACCCTGAGATGGAGGGTTAACAAAGGCTGGAGACCATTATCTTGCAGTCTCTAACCACTTGCGATTTGCAGTCAGGGTCTAGCTGTATGAGCACTGCAGGATTTGTCTACCATTGAACTTTTTTTTAAAATGTTACATTCACTCGAAATCCGAAAAAGGCAGATTTTTGTCGGGAAGCAGGTGAATGAGATGTTAGTGCTTGGTAACACACCGATTGTTCAAAAGTCAGAAAATTTACTGTGATTCTGAATAAAAAGAAGCATCATTTAATATTTTGCACATCATTAAAGCAATGCCAATTCCTGATTTTTTTTTTTTTTGTTACACCTCTGTTGGTTCAATATAATTACACTTCTATAGTGTGTGTACACATTTTTTTGTCATGCATAAATGTGTGGCCTCGTGGCCTTTTTGTACACTTCATTCAAAAGCACAATTAATAGTCTCTTCTCCTTACTCATATCCTAAGTAACAATGTCTAGTCCAAAACCACAGTAGTAAGGCAAAATTTTCCTAGGGCAAGCCAATCTCTTTTGGAAAACAGGAGAACTGTATGGCTGTTTTATGCACATAAATACTGCTTAAGTGTATAATTACATGGAGGAAATTATTTCTAACACAGAAACACAAGAAACATCAAATCAAGTGTGATTCACTAAAGGCAGCCCTTCGCTCTGTTTTTCCAAGAGGGGAAGCCGTCAATCTTAATCTGACATAGTGGTATTTTCCAGAAATGAAAGAAAAAGCTGAAAGCAGGATTCGTTTCAAATAACTTTTTCATCTAAAAATAAGGTCGCTTGCACAAGCTGTTCACCTGGGCGCCCTCAATGATCTGAGGAGTGAGAGAAGAGAACAAGAGGGAAACCCTACCAAGCACTTTGTCACATTTTATAATAGGGCTGCTGGAGGATTTTCTCCCAAAGCTACCAATTCTGATCACTAACTAGAGAAATAAAGGATTAAATTATTTTTCTTTTTTTTTTTCTTTTTTTTTTGTTTTAAATGGCTAAAACTATGTGGTTAAACCCCACCCCGCAATACTTGCCCAAAGCCTCAGAGGGGTACCCATGGAGGGAATCCCAGGCACAGAACTCAGCTTTCTTGCTAGAGGTTTAAATATCGCTGTCCTTTCTCTGATCCACTGGAAACCCTTTTGAACTCCAATTTTCAGGGTTTCCAAAGGGCTTTATTCTTCACAGGATTCCAGTGGCTTGTGTTTGGACACCTGGCTTCTGCAGGAGTCCTGTGCTGCTGTGTGTCCTGTGCAGCCAGTTGTGCAGCTGGATGCAGCCAGCTGTTTGCCACAAGGCAGATGTGGAATGCCTGAGCAATATGCCCTGCATCAAATAAGTACCATCTACCCCAGCTTTTTCCTTGTTCTGCACATCAGCCTGACAGAGCTCTAGATTTCTTCAGCCCTAAATTATTTGCTTGACCCAAATGATTCAAGACACTATTTTTTAATCATTTTTTCTGTTTTTCAAAGCTTTTTTTCTTCATTCATGAAGCTGTTCATTACTATGTATTTTTTTAATACATTTCCTTCAAGCCTGGATTATCCATTCCCTGTGCCTTATTGGGAAGCTTGTTTGGATTAAATGCTGGGAACAGATAAGATGGAAGTAGGACTGTTTGACCTCCGAGCACATGCTTTTGATTAGCTTACCATTACTAGCTACCCTAGGTTTAGTATCATTAGTCATTTAAGCATTATGATGATATATTTGTTATGTTTATTGGTTTAAACAGAAGCCAAATGAACACGCCAATGAAAATTATATCCCTTCAAAAGCCATCCTCAGACTCCTCCCTCCCGACTATGCAGAGACTGCTTGCGTGAACACCCCAGGACAACATAGCGTTGCAAAACTCCGCATTACCTGGAAGTGCCTTGCAGAAACACCTCCCCAGGCACCGAGCTGTCTGCTCTGGGCCGAGCAGCCACAGACACCAGGATCAGTGCTAACATCAATGCGCACTCATAAACCAGCCTAATCCCGCTGTATTGTGTTTCTCCAAACAGCCTAGCCACCGATACAACCTCTGTTGTAACGGGGTCATGCCCTGCCTTACAAAGGATTGCTCCTCTGCAGCACACGCTCTTGCCTGTTAGGTCTGTGACGTCCTGTCAAGAGGATTTGAGGATGGGTGTACCTGGGGATCCATCCTCCTCCCATGGTGTGTTATTTCACCATGCTTTCTGGAGATATATTTTAAAGATTTTTTTCCTCCCAAATTACTCAATATATCATTAATGTTGCCTTAGATAGATGGTACGGCAAAAGGAACAATATAATATTTCCCTCGTTCAGTGGAAAGTATAGATTCTTGTTTGCTTGTTTATATATCAAAGTATAAATCTGCAGTATTATTAGGGCATGACCTCTGTGGCTTTATGGTTGTTTAAGAGGAATGTGGGCTGTAAAGGAATCAAGTTTGTTATACACTTGGATGAAAACTTTTCAGTTTCCCCAGTAAAAATGTACAGTTTTCGAAAAACACATTAATATGCCGTTTATGCTGAAGACTTTAGCATTCCTTCAGATTTTCACACCAGGGTATAGATATGAACACAGTAAATGGTGCAAGTAATAACAGGTCAGGATAGACAGTCAAGGACACTTGATGTCCAAAATTTTCCTCTTCCTTGTTTAGAACACTCTGTTGTAAATATGAGGGTACAGGTCTCTGTGGGCTCACCCCACGGTGTCAGCACACCCATCTGCGGCTGCTTGGCTGGAACTGGGGGCTGTGTGTACTGGGGCATTTCCAGAGGTATTTATCTCAAAGCCACTAAAGTTGACAGTTAGAGCTGGGCTGTTTCTGAGCCGGATCTTGGTGTTTCTGTGCAGACGTGATGGGACAAGTATTTTCACACTGAAGATTTCTTTATTTCCCTTTGCACTGGGCATTTTTTCAGGCTTTGTGTCATCTAAAATGTCACTTGCTCTTCTTACGTGTTCTGCTTTTTGTCCATCAATGACACTCTGCATTTTTAACTGATTAACTAACTGCTGTTTACTATGGCAAGATGTAGGTCCCAGTTGTGGACCTTTATTGTTCTACACATGGTATTTCTGACTTTTTTGTTTTTATTAGTTTAAGCCAACATTTAAAGCTTCTTCATGGCAATACGTAGGAAGAGTACTAAAATATTTATTAAAACAATATCATGTGCTTGGTTAATTAGCATGCCATTTCCTGACTGGCAATGTCTGAAATGGATTTGCCACTCTGTCTAGTGAAGAAGAGGAGATGTCCTCTGTCAGCGGCAACTCCTGCTCCTGCTCACATCAGTGGCAATGCATCCACGGAAATCAGCGGCGCAGCAGCATGTCCTTACATTGTAAATACAACCAACCAACAAAATGCCTTACAGTTTTCCACAATGAGTTCATAAGAGGCATGTGGCAAATAACTGCTGCTAATGGTGAGGAAGCAATGTGTGGGGCTCTGGAGAAAAAAATAGACTGAAAAAAATTGACAACATTGCAGTCTTGCTTGATTCGCATACTTAAATATTCGTGTCCTCTGCACTTTCTCAGCGAGAATACATAATGTAATCAGGAATAAAATGCAAATTTCTAGCTAAGGAATGTAACTGATTTTTAACAAAAGGATCCAGAAGTAACTAGTGTGATGCTGTGCTGGGACTGACAGAAATAGCTTTGGTTTACAGCACTAATTACACTGTGATCTGTTTTTCTGTTGTTTGGGGGTTTCATTTTGTTACTTCCGTGTATTCAATATTATTGAAACCAGGTCACATTCAATGTCATTGCACTCTTTCTAACTGTTCTGGGGAAAAACAGTGCCGTTTGTACATATGGCTGAGGGAGGCGTGTATGGAGGATGAAGCAAAAGGGAAAGACCGTGAATGTCATCTGTAGCAGCAGGAAACTTGCTCTATGTATACCCCATAAATGTTTTAAAGATTTTATTTAGAAGCATCCCTTCTAAAGAGATGGTATGTTGATGTATGCTGTCTTAGATCTTTAAGATATCACTGTCAGGGTGATCTGTACACATGAACCAAATTCCCTTTGATTTGGTATGTTAACCAAAACACAAATACCCAGAGATGTGCTCTTTAAGGTAATTGCTCTAACTGTCTGCTGTAAAAGATGTGTCCTTCTCTTCTGTAATCCATTTTGTCTGAAGGCTTGTAGGGAATGAGGGGATCCTATTCAACCCCTTGTTTTGCCAGTCTGGGGTTAAGAAATGTTTCTTGAAATTAGTATGGGACCCACAGAAAACTATAGTTGGGGGATATAAAATGAAGCTTGAAATGTTTGCTAAGCTTTAGACATACTTTGCCTTGATTTAAAAAGGATATTCCTTGTAAAGCACTGAGGACACTGTCCTCTCTGTCATGCCATTATTTATCTTGCTCTTACTGCAGCTACCACTTTTCAACCTACTATTCATTTCTTTTACAGGAGACATTTCTATTGAAGTTAATGAAAAACGAGGGTGTTCAAGGAAAGGAGTTATATTTTTGTATTTTATCATAAAGATGCAAATTAGGACCAGTATTAAAAACCCAATGAAAATGAATGGAATTGTAAAACAAGGTTTGTATTGGATAGAAGTAATTTGTTCTGACATTTTGAATAAACATTACAAATAAATCTGGATCTTTATTATACATACTGCTTGCTGTTGAATAATCTGGCTAAAAGATAGCTGCTGTTATGGAATAGCTTTTTAGTTAGCACGTTCAGCACCAGTTTTGATCTGGATTAGGAATTTGCTAGAGTGCCCTTCTCTGATATTTGTGCAGAGGTCCTGTGGACAAACTGGGAGGACGCATGAGTTAAGGCTCAGCTCCTTAATAGGAAGAGCAAGGTCTAGTTTTCTAACTGTGTGTGCAAGGCTCCTGTCATAGTGTCGTGGTCTGACTTAGAACAGAACTAATTCTGTTCAGAGATTTTACTTTTCAGCTCAGTCTCTTCTAACTGATTGCACTGTCTGAAGTTAACGGCATAGTTTTGCAGTGTTTGCTTCTAGAAGTGATAGCTCTTGATGTTTACAGTTACTGCCAAGGACTGGTGTGCAGAAAGAAAGGCTCTTGCTAATACTTGCTCCTGTGCAGACCAACGTCACTGCTAAACCCTGTGTACCATGTTGGGGTGCAGTGAGTTAGAGGCTGCACCTGCAGGGAGGAGAGGACAGGACAAGTGACCCTGAACTGACCAACAAGTTGGTCCATCCCATATATGTCATATTCGGTATAAAGCTGAGGGATCATAAGGGTCAAGCTCTCTTCTTCAATGGCTGATGTCTGAGGAGGACTCTGTCCATTCTGCCTTTGATCCTAGTCCATGAGTTCTGCAATCCGGCTCCTGAATCCAGTTCCCATCTGCCTCTGAGTGCCTGCGCCCAGCATCAGTGGTGACGATGACATGTCTGCCATCAGGGCTGTTGGGTTTGGTATTGGTTTTGTATACATTTGTATATATTTAATTTTATTGTTTTTATTTTTATTAAAGCAGTTTTAGTTTTCCAACCCATAAGTCTCTCTCCCTTATTCCCTTTCTCTTCCCCTTTGGGAAGGGAGAGGGGTTAATAGAGAGCATCTGTCATTTGTCTAGTGGCCAGCCCACCTCTAACACTTGACACATGGTCAGTGGCGATCTAATTAATGCAGAGAGTGCCTTTGCTCACCTTAGATGGATACATCCCGGCTGGCCTGTTGAGATAACCCTCTGGTCTCCAGTGGCAAAGCTGACGAGACCTCCATGGACTATCATGGGAACTGTGATGGTTCCCTGAATTACAAACCTGAGTTTAGGTGTCATAACTGGAACAGGATTCCACTCCTAGAATTCTTCTGTCGTGTGTGTGACCTTATACAAGAGTAACTCAGGGACTATTTCCAATTGGAAGCATGAAATGAAATTAGTATTTTCTACTGTCACAAAATCAGTGCCTACTGTTCATTCTGTATCTGTGGGGTTGAGTCTCTCTGCCTGGTGCTGGCTGCCACGTGAAGCTCTGCCTGGCTGCTGCCACTCAGTCAGGATTACTTCTTTCAGGTGGCTTCTTGTGTGGGCTCTCAACTGGCCCAAGAGGCTGAAAGGAAGCCCCTTTCCATACATTGTTATGTGCTGAGTTACCGAGTGTTTTAGATGTTACCAACTCTTTGTTTAAAGATTGCATCCAAAGGAAATAGAATGTCTTGTATTTTACTCTGAAATAACTCCTGGAGGCAAGCCAGACTGAAGTAAATGGAAAAATAAATCATTTGGGAAAAAAAGTATTTACAAAATCTAATCTGTAAGTGGACTTTGAATCTGGGTTGTTTTTACATGAAAGTAGCCAGGAAAGAAAACATGTAAGTCTCAAGGGAGGTGACTAATGTCAGCATGAGTCTGTAGTTTAGGGACTACAGAAATTATTCTCCATGCTGCTTCTTCCTGAAATGTAATGATTCATATATAAGTTATATTTATGACAAGCAAGATAAGATGTTAACTAGGGGGGAAGTGAAAGGGAATGGTTGTGATAGTAATGTGAGATGGGAAAGGGAAAATGCTGACTTACTTAAAAATTAATTTTCCAAGATAATTTTTATTTCTTTATTTGCAGAAGAACTTAAAGTTTAGGGAGATCATCACTGATAATGGATGTCAAATTATGGACATGGATGTTTTCATAACATAAGGGCAGGCAACACATTGCCGAAGCACCAGCAGTCCTCCCTGGTGTATGTCACTACAAATACGCTCTATTGGCTCTGTTTTGGTGCTATGTATTTACCCTAAGTGGAAGAGCTTCTGTATGGATGCGATATCAGGGCAGCCCTTATCCTTGCAGTTGTCTCAGCCAGCACTGGGGAGAAGTCGACAGTCAAGTAGAAAGTATTGGAGACTTATTATGGAAGACATCACATTTGCTCTGTAATTTTCTTCCATGCCATCCCTTAGAAAAACCTCCAAATTGATTCTTGTATTCCTGCAGCCCCTTTTCGAACCAAGGGCAGTTTTAACTCACTCAGGACTTAGGATCCTTCCTGCCTAGGGTGAATCCTGACCACACTGAGGCCAATCGTACACATGTTCTTGGGAATCTGTCCTGACCAAGTAATGTGTCTCCTGGACCCCAGAAAATGAGTTGACTGCCTCCCTGAATCATGAAGCAAAAGGAGTCTTCCTTTCAAAGGAATGTTACAGACCTGGGATCAAGATTAATACCTGGAGAAAATCAGTTCTCCTTTAGCCATTCTTTACAGCTAAAATCTATTAGACATAGGTAAATATAGCTGAAACACTAATGGCAAAATAGCTTATGTTTTAATTTGTAGATGGGTCATGAATTACAAGATAGTTACCAGCAATTTTAGTAAAATTCCTATAGTTCCTTGATACCTTCAACTGCTAATTGATAAAGGCTGGTTAGTACATGACAGTGTTATTACAGCATAGACTCAACAGAATTGGTGTATCTGGGGTCTAAAAATATGCTAAGTGATCAGAATCTAACTCAGTCATAGAGACAACTCCCAACATTTAGAATTGGTGTGTTCAGGAAAGTACAGTCAAAGTCTGATTATAATGTAATTGCAGTACGATTCAAGAGTAAGTTTAAACTACTGCTTGGTGTAGCCTTAAACCGAGGTTTTGTAATGGTACAAAATTATGTCTTAGTGAAAAGATGCAGAAATCTTTATAGTTAGGTTTACTTCATGGCTAAAGCTCATAATGCTAGCACAAGTATCCATTTTCATGTGTTTGGAAAAAAATCCCTAAAATCAGTATCAGTTCTCTGAGTAGTCAATGTAGGTCTGCAAATTCAAGATTGAAAACCTGCCTGACCACAAAGTGTATATAATTTGTACATGCATTTTTTTCCATGTCGTGCCATGGTCTCAGAAAGGGAGAACAAAAGCCAAGGAGGATAGTAGCAGATGAGTTCCAAGGCCTAGGAAAAAACCTGAAAGTGTAAATGTAGAAGGGCCTTATGTGATCTACTGTGTCTCTCAAATAACCTTATGCAATGATTTCTTCTTCCAGCCTAAACTTTTTTTGAACCACAGCATATCATTTTGCGAGATGTTCTCTCATGTTTTAAAAGCTTCAAGTGAAGGAACAATTATTATTTACCCTACCTGTTAAAACAGAAGGTTTTCTAGGCTGAGCTTGTCTGGCTATGGTTTCCAGCCATTGGATCGCATGCCTTTTTCTATCAGATTGAAGTGTTGCCAGCTATGAAATGTCTTCTGCATTTAGGTTCTGTTACACTGTGATAAAATCACCTCTTATCCTTTTCTTGCGTAATCAAAATAGATGAAACGTCTAGATTTTCTCACCAGAAGACTCTTCCTAAAATTGAGCATTCTTCCCCAGGTATTTTTTAATTCCCAGATATAGCAGTATAGCATCCCTCATCTCCCCACCTGGGATGTCTCTGTACTCCCTGGGAGCAGGAGTAACCAGTGCCTCGGCATTAGTTATGCTGCCCATTGCCCCTGGGGCTCTGAGCCTGGCCTGGCCCTGTCACCGGGTCATGGTGGCAGGAGGGAAAAAACAGAGGTTGAAAACATAGACCTGAGAAACAAAAGTGGCAGCTCCATTGACACTCATAGTCAATTTTGTATTTTGAAGTAATAAACATCATGTACAACAAAACAATGTTATTTCCCTTCTCCTCCTTGGCATTTGTCTGTTTATACAGTGATGGATATGATTTGCTCTTTCAACTATCATGTTGTTTTGCTTATCTGTTACAGCTACTAAATCCTCCTAAAAGCCACCGCTTCCTCTGATTTGACCCCCCCTCCTTTGTTATAAATGGATTTATTTTCTCCTGAAGAATGATCTTGCATTTGTTGTGTTGAAACATACATTCAAATGAACCCCCCCTTTCCAAGTGACCCTGACCTATGCCCATCATCTTTCTCTCTTCTTTGTTTTATTTTTATTTGCTACAAATTCTAGCAGCAATGATTTAATATTTTCTTCAAGATCATTGATAAAGATATTGGATGGGATGAGAGCAGCTCCCTGGAGGCTTCTGCTCAAAAACCCCTTACTGGATTGCAAATGCCTTTCTGAGATCCTCCAACTGAGCAATCCTTAATCTTTTTAAAACGAGTCTGCATTGATTTTCTTGTACAGCTAATTTTTATAAGAAGGTTATGAAGGACTTGCTCTAATGCCTTATAGAAGTTGGTTAACTGAATAAAATGTAAGATGTCACAAAACTTTTGAGGTAGATTATAAAAACAATTTTAAAAAAGACAATATTGATTGCATCACTTGTTCTTTTGACTCCTTGCTGATTGTTTTCCCTGCCAGCCTTTCGTGGATTTTATTTGAGACCAATGTCAATCTAAGCTTGTTTGTAACCTTGCAAGTTGGATTTCTTTGGGGATCATTATAGGTTTATTAGCATTAATAATTCAAAGAGCTTCTTGGCCACAATTTTTAATTCTTAAAGGTGCAAATTATCTGATCTTGCAGAGTCAGAGCTGTCTGAACAGGATGGGTGGGAAGGAGTGTCCTCTCCACTGTGCCAGTCCCCAATGGCTGACTCCAGCTGATGCCACCTCAGCTCTTCAACACCCAGGGGAAGCACTGCTTGAGTACTTCAGCCTTTTGCACTTTGTGATCGATGATCCTGCCAACCCTGTCTAACAAGAGGTCCATGTTGTTAATGGGATTTAATTTCATTTGCTCCTGATGTATGTAAATGACACCTCCTGGTTAGCCTTAACCTGGCTGGCCAGTGGCACATCTTCTCTCCCTTAGCAATTACTTATATTTCCAAATTTTCTTGTTTTTGTCCATTACTATCAGTATGATTTTGTTTTTAAGAGTATTTCTACTTCCATTTCATCATTTAATGAAGGGAGGCATTTCTCCTCCAAGGAGTTGAGGACTCTTTGCACAGCTATGGATGATTAGGAGCTACTGCTCTGCTTTCTGCAGAATTTGCTTTCTCTCGACCTGAAATCGAGGAAATATCCACTGGAGCACAGAACTGGGCCCTTCTAAGACAGTGTCTTTTGGGTTCATCAGCTGTGCAGTCAGCTCTGTCCCTCTGGCTCCAGCATTGAATTTCCTCAAGGCTTCTCAGCAGGACGGACAGACTGAACATGGTGTGGAGCTGCTGCTGCTGCTGGAGGAGTGGCAGGGGTGGGATGGGATCTGGAATGATTCCTTGGGGGACCTGGCTCCCTCAAGACCCATGTGAAAGGGAAGGAGAGGCTTCAAGGTGGTAACAGCTTAACAGCTGCTCCTCTGCAGACCTTTTCACTGCCCAACCCCAAAAGCAGTCAGTTCCCATGTGTTTGAAATCCTTTCCCCTTCGAGGTAGCACCACATGGACCTGGCAGCCTTTCCACCCACAGCAGCCCACTGCCCTGACCCACCTGGGCTGCAGCAGGTATGGCCCTATGCTCCCGCTGGGATGGCTGGCTGCCATAGGCTACGGCAGCCTAGCCACGCCAGCTTGGATCCCTACCTGGTGTGAAAACTCATCCAAGAAGAAGGGCAAATGACAGGCAATGATCCTAAACTTACATTAGTGTAACATACCATGGGTACATTCATAGCCCCCAGCCATCATTTATCACTATCCTAAAGCTGATGTTAAAATACTCTCTCATACTTGCTTTTGCTTCATTTTTTTTCAACTTTGGGAAAGTGGAGTCTTTGAAGAAGCAAGCATATGTACTGCTGGGGAAGACTGTACCTGTTAGCCTATTGCAAGTACACGATCATGAGCACTTGCATCTACATTGACTGACACATTTGTGTTCATATGTAACATGGATTTATTCCCAAGTGTTGTAGTACATTTTGATAGACAAAACCGTAGCACTACTGAATTCGCTGCCTAGAAAGGTTATATTTGCCTAATAGGTAAAGAGGCGGAGATTTTGGTGTTGTGTGAACACTAGATGTTAGTGATACTTTGTAATATACTGTAGTATGAAAACCCAGCAAATGACATTTGAAATTATACTTGCAGAATAAATAGTGGCTGACAGACTGGCAGAGGATGTCTCAAAAATATTATTTCTATTATTAAATAGTCTGCAATTTAATACATTTAACTTTACCTGCCAGAGTCTAGTTGATCTTTTAATACATCCTTTAGATGTTATAAGCAAGTGTTCATAAATATTAGTTTCTGAAAAAAGTGAAAGATACTGAAGTTTAGTCTTAGTAACAGATCTTAGCGCAGTCTAATTTTTCCAATTTCTTAGGTGGACCCTGAGTGCTGGTGACAAATTTACCCTGGGGTCCTGAGGAGACAGAGCCCTTCCGTGTGAACAGTTGTGTGCAGTGGGTGAAACATGCTGTATAACAAAGGGCAGGCTGTGACTCTGGGCAGCTCTCCCATTATTGCTAGCGTTATGGAAACTGAATCAAATACAAAGAAATGGCAAACTCTTCATCTCAGGAGCGGGTCAGTTTAGCTCTTATGCAAGATATACCGCTAATAGAAGATTTTCTCTTAAGTGGATTCTTAGTTAGCATTTGGACAAACTTAGGATGAACCATGGATGTTTGTAACCTGGAATAGTATTTAGGAAACATCAACTAAACTGTTCCCAGTTTACTGATAAGCCATGACCTCAAGGTAGCAAGCACAAGCTGGGTATGATAGAAGCTCGCGCAATTACAAGACCTTAAATCAATCGGTGATGTTTCAGTTCTGCTTTCTCCTCAAAGGCATCAGGGACCACTAAGGAGATACCAAAATCATGCATAGACACTGAGGTAATTCAATGAAATTTGCTTTAAAATACTATAACTTAAAGAAGGCTGCTAATGAGTATCATCTGAGAGACTAACATGCAGTTTTATGCAAAGATCAGTCCGTCACATTTAGAACAAAGCAGAGCAAACTAAATCCAGACTGAAAGGGATTTCTTAGCAACTTTAGATTTCATTTAAGTGTCCCCATAGGACATCTGAACCATATGTGGAAATAAAATCCATGCATAAAACTGCATATTCCTGTGCAGTTTATCAGGTACTTGACATCTCAATCAACATACTAATGTACTTCCTGAGACATCTCTTAA
Organism: Bucorvus abyssinicus; assembly: GCA_009769605.1. Classification (NCBI taxonomy): domain Eukaryota; kingdom Metazoa; phylum Chordata; class Aves; order Bucerotiformes; family Bucorvidae; genus Bucorvus; species Bucorvus abyssinicus. The sequence goes on from CM020025.1 coordinate 41,613,931, forward strand.
GCATCTGCAAATATTTCCTTTTGATTGCTTTTGTTTTCCTCGTGTGAAAGAAATCTTCTTCTGGCTGTTCTCCTGAGCATGTAACCCTCCCTGCCTGTCCTTGGCTCAGGGCTAGCCAAATACAGTCCTGTCTTCCTAGAAATGTGGTGACTTAGAAATTTGTCTTCCGATGGCCTCACACTGGGAGTGTCCAGCTTCTCAGGACAATCTTCTTTTGCTTTTAGCCTTGGGATTTAAAAGAGGGGCCCTTTTAAGTATAGGAAAAGTATTTTAGAACATTTGAAGAATTATTTCATGTCTTTATTCTGAGATTATTATTATTATTATTATTATTATTATTATTTTGACAGAATTGTGCCATTCAACTTATAGTAACAAAAAAAGGTCTACAATCTGACTTGGGCTTTTCCTGGGTACATTAATGTTAATAAACAAGGAGAAGAGAGTCTGTTCTTCAGTCTTGAAGGGAAGTGGCAAACTCTGGTCTGTGATCTTATAACAAAACACTCTTTCCTCCCTTCCTCCTGGACATGGTCACTTCATCCATTCTGCCTACTGGAACAGTTCCTGGCCTGTGTGTCACCCAAACCATGACTGGACGTTGTCCAGCGAACGGATACCACTTGGCGTGGGTCAAATCCATGCTGGGTAATGTGGTGTTACTCCAACTACTCAGTGAAAGAGAATGAACACAAGCCAATGTGCTATCTGTCACCCTTCTTTGTTTGCTAGAATAGGCATAGCCCCTAAATCCCATTGGTAGGCATTTCCAGAAAGCTATTTAGAGCATCTTATCTCAACAGCTTGCTGGAGGAGCTGGGTGGAGAGAAGCAGTGTGTTTATAGGGGGAACAAAGAGCCCAGCCCTGCCAGCACTTGGCAGTGTCACTCTAGCTCACCTGCTTTGGGGCTTGCAGAGGAGCGTGCAGGAATCCAGGACAGAAGGGTAGAGGTTTTATTACCTCCCATTTGGGGTGACTATTGATGCATGTGATCACTGTGCTAACGTGTAGATAAAAAACCTTTGTGTTATGCCATCATGTTTTCCTTATATATCTTCCCCGCTCTCTTGCTCTCTTTCACTCTCTCTCTCCTTCCATCTGTCTGTAGACATCGCTTACAAGGGCTGGAGCACCACAAATTTTGAACACTGACAGTTCCCAAGCATGCAGAATATCAGGAATTTGCTCAGACCTATTGGTACAATACATCCTCTCCCTGTCAAGGTAGCCACACACTAACAAGGTGACAAAGCGAGCTATTCAGTGAAAAATCTCCTAAACATAACAATGCTCTTCATTTGCCCCCTTGGAGCTCGGAAAGACTCCACAAGCTGGGCTGACTAACTCAGCACAAACACTAATGAGCAGCTGACAAGACTTCTGTCCCAGATAGCTCAGATCCTCAAGTCTAAGCAAATGCCAATCCTACTGATACAGTGAAGGCAAACAAAACATCACATGCACAAGAAAACTGAGAGCCAGGCAACTGGCCAAGGAACAGCCTAAGCCCAACTCTCTGGAGGGAATGTGATGCAGCTTTCGCTTAACTTTAACTCTTTTCCCTTCCCAGGGCCACTCTGTCGCCGTGCACCAGGGCTGTATGCTTTGACATTTCTGCCTGGCAACAATCTGTATACCTTTGTCCCCCAGCTCCTCCTGGGCTCAGGCTCCTTTGCTCTGCTGCTTCTTCACAGCCCTAAGGCCCTGGGGATGTGAGCCCTAAGTGCCCTGAGCTCAAAGAACCCCTCAAGATACACGAGCTTCTGAAGCTTACCTCTCACCAGAGTGGCAAATTCTGGGTGCTTTGATTTACAGTTCATTGGTCCAGAGGCAGAATGAAATGTGAAGACAGAGCGAAACTGACTCTACAGGAGTTATTTGTAACTTTAGGCAGCATGGGAAAGATCCAGCTTCCCATAGAATATATGTCTCCGTCAGAAGTGGGTCTTTCCCTGCTCTTTCCCTAGTCCCTTGGTTTAAATCAGAATCTCCGAGAATCTCATAGGATCCTTACTCAGCCTGTCCCCTCATCCCAATCCCCACCTTGTTATCTCGAAGCCACCTCATTTAGTTGGACGTGGAAAGCAAAGAAGGAGAGAGAAAAAAGAGAGTTTGTGTTTTGGGTTACATTACCCCGTGGGTCTCAGGAGGCCAACCCTGCATCAGGGAGAGCACGGGGGTGTCACACCAAGATGGAGGTGAAAGAGCCCAGCTACTTGCTTGGTACCGGAGGAAAGAGATGCGAGTACTGGGTTGCTGCAGGAGCAGATGGGGACAGACAAAGGTCACTGCTGGAGGTGGCCACTTAGTTCAGGTGGTGGTCCTGCTCATTTTCAAGCAGGGCTTGGCTCTGGCTGCAGCACCATCAGCCTGGCCCTGGCGTGAGTCATGGCAATGGCTGTGCCTGGAGAAATGCAGCCAGGAACCTGCAGTACTGACAAACCAGAGCTGACTGAAGTCCAAGATTTCTAACATAGGCTTGCCCAGCAGTCCTGCTCATCTCAAATGCATGTGAGCTCTGGGCCTTAGTGGCCAAAAGGGGCCTCGGTGAAAATAGTATGTTTTCAGGAACTTGAACACACTGGGCACCAGATGAGCATCCCTCCCACAGCCTCTTGGCCTCTGGGTACAAAGCAGCTGCCTAGAAAATAACTTACAAATTCTATCCCTAACTATACTCCTGGCAAATATCATGTTAAAGGTGAACTGCTGCAGGAGATGGATTTTTAGAAGAAAACTAGCAAGGTTAATTTCAATTGTTTCCACGTAAATAATGAGAATGGATAAAAATTCAAACACTTCAGTGAGCTAGACCAGTACATCTGAACTGCCCAAGGGCATCCAAGGCAATCGTGCTGATGGAGAACATCATGTCTTTTTTTGATCTGGGGGAAACTTAAGGAGGCTGCGTTGCTGAAGCAGAATGTTGGTTTCTGTTGGTACTGCTATCAAAACTGAGAGAAGGGAATGCTTCATAGTAACAATTACGAAAGCAGAGATAGGCAAAAATAATTGTTTTATGATTCTTCAAGCTTCTAGAATGGCCTGATGATAGAGAAAAAAGAAGTATTGTATGAAGATACAATAATAATTTTCTTGCTATTTCATGCAGGAAAAGTAATCAGTTTATCAGTTTTTATTCAGCATGTTGACAACAGCTGGGAATAAGGAGGAGAGGAAAACAATTCTTAGGAGCATTTCTGGATTTTCAAGAGGTTCTTTTTTCCATACCCACTCATTTTGCCATTGGAGAAAGAAGCTTTCTAAAACTCCAGAAATTAAAATTGAAATCGGCCTTAAGCATATATAATTAAAATGCTCTAGGTCTTCATCAGTTTAAAATAAAAGGATTAGCATTTAGTGTTTCAAAAAGTTAAACATGTACTTTGCATTTTGTGGTGATGCGTTTAGTCAACACCATCCTCTGCAGTGTAATAAGAAAGGGCCTTCAGACACTGAGGCAGGAAACTTGCACTCAATTCCTCTCAAATGGCATTTAGATAGTATTCAGTAAGACACTGTGTCTAGTTAAGGTACATACATACGTATGTGACTGTAAGCACATCTTGCTATGTCTTAGATAGATATACATTTTGACATACATTTATAAGGTATATATAAAAGATATATGTAATAATATATTTTAAAACTTGCCTATTGCTTTACAAAGCATCTGAATGGATGTCTGTAGTGCTGTGGTCCTTGGTGCTTTCATGGTCCCTCCGCATTTCTCAATGCTGGTGCACAGGCAGAGAAGCAGCGGGGGTTGCTGGATGGAGACCTGGCTGGGACCTCAGTTCAGCTCAGCTCAGCCTCTCTTCTGCTGTCTGACTTCAGCTCTTCCACTTATTCTTCCAGTGGGAGCAGAGTATTCTCAGTACCTCTTTTTAGACATTAGTTAATTTGGGTGCTGAACTGTGTTCTGGGGGATTTCACCCAGATTTCATTAGCCAGATATGAAGCCTCGGCCTGAAGTGAGATGATTAGATTAGTAACCTTATGTACATCCATAAAATGACAGTAATAATACTAATATTCTTTATAAAGCACTTTTTATTTCTAAGAGAAAAACTAGTTAATATTATTTGTAACTATTATTACAGGGCATAAGGTCTAAAACTTCATATTTCATTTAGTAAACACAGGAAGGACGAGGCTCTTGCAAATATGAGGAAGTACTGTCTATTTATCTAACTTACAATAGGCAAATTTTGAAAGGGCACCACTACATAAAAGCCCACAGGAGGGAGGAAAGAGCACACATACTTAAACCCTGACAAGAGAAAGACAGACATGATATGTCAGAGCAAACCAATGGAGATGTTAAAACTCAGAAGTCCCACAGACATCTGCTAACTCGAACATGCAACTGGCAGCTATCACTGAGCTGTGCTCTCATGTGATTCTTGGCTGTTGCTTGCCTGTAGTTTCTAATTCCAGCATGTCTCCTTGGTGTTACTCCTACATGAACTGGCAGTGTTGTCAGAGGCAATCATGTCAGTGCACTGCAGACCACTTTTTCCCTTATGAAGAAGTTAATTTGATGGATCTTGTTGCTCAAAATAAAAACACAGGCTTCATCCATACGAAGCTTTATATTTTGTCCTAGGAACACTGAAACCGTGTGAGGCAATCTTCTTATGGTGATGAAAAGAAAATCAAGCAGGAGGAAGGCACTTTCTTTCACTGGAGGGTGATGAGGTCCACAAGCAAGTGCAATGGATACTGCCAAGGTTCAGGGAGAACAGTACTAAAATGTCATCTTTCTCCAGCAGTCACAGAAACCAGTATGATAAAAAGTAGATTGGCAAACTCCTCCTGGCTTTGGGCTCACATGGAGTCTCAGTAGAAAGCTGAACTAGGGTATAATTAATTATCAGACATAAACAAGCTCTTGCAGTCTGCTATTGACATGGATCATTTGCTGTAAACAAGACTTTGAATTTTTGATAATGATGGAGAAGGTTTACCCTCTCCCCTTTCCCTATTCCCACATGATGGATAGAGGCACCTCTTTTTGTACCATCCTCTAATTTCCTGATCTGAAATAAACTCCACTAGAAAGATTGTAAAAATTATGTCTACATATGACTTTGGTCTTTTGGTTGTGTTCATAAAATCCCCTTCCCATGCATTGGCCATTGCCATTTCCAGGGATGTGCCCGGCAGCAGAAATCCTGCAAACCTCAGTGCTCCCCTCTCTCGGGCACGAAGAGAAGGGTAGGAGCTGCAAGCTGTGGCAGCCTGTGCAGCACTCAGCAGCAGCACGGGGATCCTCCATCGCTCTCCTTCAGCCCGTGGCCCCTGTGGGGCCCAAGAGTGCTATCTATTCACAGTTCTTGCTGTTACTTGCAGCTAGGCCTGGCAGGAGTTGGGAAGTCTGTCTTTGCGGTATCTGGGAATTTTGCCCATGGAGGTCTTCTCTCCATGATCCTCCCCTTGGGAGCTTCTGCAGCACCTGCACAAGTTACTTCACATGTAAGTGGTCTTTGAGCGAGTGAGGGTGACAGCTGAAACAGAGCTTGAGGAGATTTTAACTGTCTTTCTTTGCAAGGGGGTCTTGCTCTCAGATGTCGTCCCCATGATCAGAAAGACCTGGCCCTTCTTTCTGGAAACTGAGTCCAAACTTCAGAAAGCAATACTTGCCATTAATTCTTCCTTTTCCTTGGGACTGTGGGTTGACTGGTAGTGGAAGGAAAAGCTGAATATAAAAGTTTCTGAAACTCTTTCTCTTGTCACATCTCTGAGACGCAAGATTGCAGCCCTGCATCTGCACACAGATCTCTCAGTACTCCTGTTTGCTCCCCACGCTGAATACGTTAGTGTACAGGTGCTTTGGAGAGGCAGCCCATCCTGCTCCCTTCCCAGGCAAAGTGTGAGAGCTCCTCCCATGGTGCTGTCATGAAAGGACTCCCTTTTCCTTTGAGATGGTGACTTGGCAATTCAGACAAGGCTCTGGTTCCTGTGGCTCAACCTGCAGGTGCCTTCCATGCTGATGATATTATTGAAGAGTTATAACAAAAATGTATATCCACCCAAAATGGGGAGCAAAAGAGAAGGATAGCATATAAGTAGGGGAACCACAAGGTCATGGCCTTTTGCAGCTCCCAGAACCATTGACATTTTCATTGATAAATAAGATGAATTGACATGAAGGGTTAGAGACTTCTAACCTCTAAGAGAGGTGGGAATTGGTCTCTTCTCCCATATAACAAGTGACAGGACGAGAGGAAATGGCCTTAAGTTGTGCCAGGGGAGATCTAGGTCAGATATCAGGAAAAACTTTTTTACAGAGAGGGTTGTGAAACATTGGAATAGGCTGCCCAGGGAGGTGGTGGAGTCCCCATCCCTGGAAGTGTTTAAAAGACTTGTAGGTGTGGCGCTGATGGACGTGGTTTAGGGACCCTGGCAGTGCAGGGTGAACGGTTGGACTCGATGGTCTTAAAGGTCTCTCCCAACCAGATGATTCTGTGATTCTATGATTCTATGAAATATTTAAGCATACACATTAGTTCAGTTGATGGGAATTCAGACAGAAGGACGACGTTTCCTCAGCACCAGCAGCAGCAGTCTAGAAGCTGGTTTTGCACCGCTCTCAAAAGACCAGGGCCCAGGAGCCTGTTTTATTTTGCTGGCGCGTGGACTTGGTACTTACCTTGCAGCAAAAGCCAAGTCTCTTCACTGCTTTCTGCAGCACCTGGAGGAGGCATAAACTCCACGTTTTCTATCTCAACAAAACTCAATACAACTCTGAAGGATAAGAGGCAACAACTTGTGGTAACATACCTGTAGGCCCAAAGAGATTGATATTAAACACAAACTTTTAAATCACTCTGAAACAATTCTCTGTATGTTTTTCAGTCTTTGCACTGGCTAATAGCCATGTGTTTTGGCGTACTAGACAGCTGCACTTCATCTCTAACTTTCATTATCTTTACATCAAAGGACCTGTTTCATGGCATTGATGAAATTACCCTGAATTCTCATGAAACAGACCCCTAAAAATGAAGCCTGCAAACCAGCAGTCCATTTGCTGTTGTTCTTTAAGCTGGGAGTGACATTGCTCTCCTGGAGCCAACCCTATCTCAGGGCTTTCTTTTCAAATGCAAGTGAATACCAAAATGGATTGAGAAATCCCTACATTGTTTAGAACAAAATAAATGAGTTAAATGAAGCTGTGTACTCAAGTGCCTAAAAAACGCAGCTTGTGGGGCAGCCTCTGACTCCCAGCCTGTGACTCTGCCCTTTGGACATGTCTCTCTGCCATCCATGGAGCGCACAGATACAAGACACAATTCCAGGAGGATGTAGCTGCATGTGGGAGGAAAACAAACAGAGAGAAGCCTGTTGGGCAGCCTTCCGAGTGTGACTGGGAATCCTACAGCAGTGTGTCAAAACACCTTTCAGGAAGGTGCAATGGTGAAATGAATATACCAAGCACGTGTGAGAACTGTGCCATGCAGAGCTTTGTCACTCAAATCTCCCAGGTCTTATTTTCTGTAATATGGTTGTCTTTGTGGACAGGATTGAACACAACAGTGGTCTGCAGCCTTCAGCTGAGTCAAATCATTATAAAAAGGTATACCTCATCAAGATAGCTTGCTCCATTTTTATCACTTCCTTTTCATTTTTACCTCCGGTCAGCTCCCTCTTCAAATACAGAGATGGCAAATTAACTAAGTTAAGTGATTAAAACAAAGATCATCATATCACAGACAAATCATGCTCTATGAAACTCCTTCAGTCTGCAAATCACAGCCTTCCCTCTAGCAATTGGTCTCTGCTAATGTAAAGCCACTCAGTCTGATTAAATGTGACTTTGAGCAGTGGACAGTTTTGTGCTTGTCTTTATGCGTAAAGGTAAACGTCAACAAAATGAGTGGAGCTTTGGGTGTTACTTATGTATTTGACGAACCCCTTATACTCTCCCTACAAAGTATATTGTAAGTGCTTGACTAGATTTATCAGCTGCTTTATAAGGAGCAGCAAGAAACCCAGATTAAAGGTTGCTTAGTTACAAACCAGATAAGACATAGGCGTATTCCCAAATTTATACAAACACCATGCCTAAATTCAAGTGACGCATAAGAAGCGGTCTGAGCTCAAGAATAGGTTAGTGTGCAAGATGGATTTCTCTCTCTATTTATCTGCATGGCTTTACTTCCAGCAATATTTCAAAGGGGCATTACAGCATTCAGAACCTATTACAACATGCCAAGTATGAGAGAAATAATGCCTAATGCCCAGCATGGGGGCTTTTTAATGGTAATACAAGTATTATGCAGCATTTCCCTCCCCAAGACAAGCCATGCTTGCCTTGAATACAATCCTCGTACAAATATACACATGTATATCCTGTGTGCACAGGCCCTTGTCACAATGGGGACAAAGTAGAACTGTCTTCACACACAGATAACATAGACATTAATCTGACGATTGAAGAAAGGGGATTTTGAACTGTGCAAATTCCAGTTCAAAGGAAGGATCCTTCTCAGTATAGATGTCTTTGTTATCAGCCCATGTTTAGCTAATAAACGGTTTATTAAAAACGGCACAGCTATGAATGGCTTACATACATATTACCGGGTTTGGAGCAGTCCAAAATTACAGCTTACAGCACTGGACAAGCTGTTAGGAGATTCTTGCATACACCACACAGGGAGGCAGTGCACGGAAAGGTGGAATTTTTCTATAGGCAACACTTTTTCAGCCTCCTTAAGTTCCTAGGCTTTATTTTGGTCTCGTATTGTTAGCACGCACCATCATGGATGCTGTGTTCTGAGGTCTCTGAGTTTTCTAGTGAGGGAAATGCTGCAGAAGCATTCAGCCCCCCAGCTGGAGGTGGAGCCCTTTGGTGTGAGCGCAAGTGTGCTGCCGGGTACCCCGTGGATGGCACTGTGTGGCACCCAGCTGTGAGACCAGCAAACTGCCCTGACAAAATATGTGCTACAGACTCCTCCGTAGGACAGAGTAAACAGACTATTTTAAAATATCTGTTGGAGAAATAGCACTGTATTTTGCAGGCCAGCTTTTGCCTTCAGAGGGGCTAACCAGAGACATTTATCAGATGATTTCCTCCATCTATCTAATTTTGTTCAGAGAAAAATATTGGAAAACTTTAATTGAGTTCCTCTTACATATGGCATGATGGCTAGAAAAGGCTCTGACAAGGGCTGGCTAACTGGGGTACAGAAGCATATTGCCCACCAGCCTTTTTCTCATTCCCGCTCTTTGTGAAGGTGCGGGGTCCAGCAAAACTAGGCAGAGAGTTCCGCTACACCATATTGATGCCTTCAGGGCATTTCCAGAAAAAAAGGTCAGCTAGGGCCTTCTTGCTTCATTCTGGTAATTAAACACAGAATTATCCCCTGACTTATAGACCATGGACATCCCTCAGCCTGGCTTTATCATCATTTTGAGCTCTGCAGCGCAATGTCTTAATAACGTAGAAAGCTGTTTTGGGGCTGAACTTTATTCTTGTTCTTTTTTTTTTGTTTTTTTTAAAACAAGTATTTTCATTAACATGAAAGAACAACAAAATCCAATCCTTTAAATCCCATCCTTTCTTCTATTTAATTGCCAGCTCTTGTGTTTTCAAGCAGTTTTAAGGTAAGGGTAATTATAATGAGAGAATTTAGGAAACATGAAATAGGGCTTTTTTTTCTGGGTAGGAGCCAAAAAGATGCTTTGAAAACCTTGGCAGGCCAGACAGTAAAACACACCTTAGCGTTGCTTATAACAAGAAGAAAAATAGCATGGCACTAGATCATCGAATGGAAGTTTTGGTCATTACTTGGCCTATGAGCTGTCTGTGCTCCTGTCTGCTAGCCAGGCAGAGAGTACCAGCGACCAAAGTCCTGTGTTTCGGGCATTGATTAAAGTCCAGCCTTGTCACAGGTACTAAATGTACATTAGCTTTCAGCCACAGCAACAAAATGCTGATTAGAAATGATGTGCTTTAATTTGGAAATGCTTTTTCCAATTACAGTTCAGAATTTTTCCTTCTACTTACAGATCAGTCTTATGATACTCTGTAAGGATGCACTTCCCATCAATTTTTTTCGTTTTCTTTGACATAAAGCCTGTCTCCCTTCTTAGCTCTGAGACTTATGTCCTAGAGAGAGTGACACCTGGTAGTTTCTCTGCACTGGTAGGACCACTGCATCTGCACCAGCAGTTCACCATGATACACACTCTCTCTTTGCTGGTCTGAGAAAAGTCAGAGCACCTACTTACAGATTGCAGTCAAATTGATAATGTTTTGTAACCACGGTTATGAGTTTTTTGTAGACACACGCTCTACATCTTCCTAGCATTCCTTGCTCTAGGCAAGACACAACCCTGAGACCATCCAGTAGAAATGAACCCTGCTGCAAGATTAAGTTTTGGACTGAGCTTTCGAGTCATTAGCCTTATAGCTAGGTGCCCTGGTTTTCCTTTGTGTATTTGCTGACAATTTAATCTCTCCCTGCCTGTCAGCTCTTGACTGTAAAATCCTTCAATCTGTGCTCCTGGATATCTCAGTCATCCCAACAATGAGTGCCACCATTTTAATCATTTCAAGCCTCTTTTGCACATCTGCAGTTGTTGGTGAGCAGATGAGGAAGCAGCCTGAAGAATGAGTTTAAAGGCTTTTCTATAGTTGTCCTTTAATTTTATTAGGTTACCTGAGTGTGATTCTCTCTTTTTAGGAGGGGAATAATATGGCATTAACTGATATTCCTGTTCTTAATCAAGTCAGTGAAAATTCCTTCAGGAATATAAGGAAACTAGGTCCTGCAATTTCTACTTCATAGAATCATAGAATTATTTAGGTTAGAAAAAACCTTTAAGATCATGGAGTCCAACTGTAAACGCAGCACTGCCAGGTCACCACTAAACCATGTCCCTAAGCACTCACATCTACACATCTCCTAAATACCTCCAGGGATGGTGACTCAACCACTTCCCTGGGAAGCCTGTTCCAATACTTGATAAACCTTTTGGTGAAGAATTTTTTCTTAATATCCAAACTAAACCTCCCCTGGCAGAACTTGAGGCCATTTCCTCTCGTCCTGTCACTTGTTACTTGGGAGAAGAGACCGGCCCCAACCTTGCTACAACCTCCTTTTCAGGTAGTTGTAGAGAGCAATAAGGTCTTCCCTGAGCCTCCTTTTCTCCAGGCTAAATAGCCTCATTCCCTTAGCTGCTCCTCATAAGACTAGTTCACTCGTACATGGAAGCCAAACCCCAAACCACCATGTCATTGGTCTTGAAAGACATGATGTCTAAACAGATGATGCTCATCTTTCTGCTCTTCAACTTGTGACACAGAATTCACAGTCCTTTTTAGAGCAAAATATCTGTTGATTGCAATGGGAGTTTTGCCTGAAGCATCAAATCCTGCATGTCTATGCAGTGAGTTTATGTCACACTAACTACAGATGCCATATGTGGAAGAACTTTTTGTCAGACCTTTGCATTTACATTCACCAGACCTGGTGAATAAAAGAAAATATGCTTTCATTAGTGGGGAGCTGGTTCACATTTAGACCTTTATTTGGAGTTTATTTTCTAGGTACTACTTCTCCTAGTCCTAAATGGGAGGAGACACAGCTATATGAGCACTGTCACATGTGTCTCCTGCTGGTCTCTGGAAATCAACACCTTAATACCCTGCAGGGAGACTAGGAAAGAGAGCTCCAGAACATCCCTGTATTTGATTTATCTATATATCTATCTATCCATCAGTCTGGCTGTCTAGGTATCCATTCATAAATACTTAAAATTCATTCATATTTACTGAGTTGGAACAATAATTGGAAGGACAACTCCAATTACATCCTCAGAAGTGGATGGATTTTGTGTTATGTCATTTGATTAACCCAGCTCACTCAGAGTAGGGTCCAGGAGACTTGTAACAGGTCCAGATGAGTTTTGAATGTCCAGGGAAGAAAAGGTTTCACAGCCTGTCTGGGTTGCTGTTGTAATGTTTGAACACCATGACAATTTCTTTTTCTAGTACCTCAGAAATAGACTTTTCCTTTGTTGCAGCTTGTGCACATTTCCTTTTGTGCTTCATTAGGTGCCTCCAAGAAGTGTCTATCCCCATTTTCTTTCTGCTTTCATGTTGTGTAAATGTGTCTTTCTTATTTTTTTCATTTTCTTTCTTCTGCCAGATTTTTCACCCAGGAAAAAAGATTTAATCCCTTCCCTGTCTTAGTACCCTTCAAGAATGCTTTGTCCTTAGTTGTGGCTGTGTAGAAGTACATGGACTTCAGTGAATATTTGAGACCACATTTGGTGACAGGACCTTACCGTGATGTGTATATTATTCTTAAATGCCTTTTTTTTTTTGCATTTCACTTTTTGCAATTCTCACTAATCCCTTTTAAAGTAACCCAGAAACTTTTAAACCTCAAAAAAAGCAGCATAGCGAAGTGTTAAAACAACAGTGGCCTTTAAAGCTCTTTCTTTCATACCCATCTTCTCTTTTCCACTCCCTAGAAAATACAGGCTTTGTGAAGGATGAAATCCCATGGGAAAGATGACGCAGGGATTATGACATCACATTTAATGCGGCAGTTGCTGCCACTTATGAAGTAAGGTCTGCACTACAGCTTTTTTGTAAATCCCATAAGGACCCAAGTCATTTGAGGCTGGACTGGTTTTGATTAACTGTGCTGATTTGACTTGAACATGATGCCGAAGGCTCAGCAGCTAGGGTCCTTGCTAATTCATGGCCTTACTGGTGGGTCAGTCATCCTGCAGGTTGCCATCCTTTTCCATTGATTACATAGCAAACAAGCTGAGGTGAGATTTGCCAGTTTTAGGCAGTTAACTTCAGAAGAGATGAATCACACCTTGCTAGTGTCATTGCATCTTCCTGTCATGAGTCCTGTACTAGCTGAATCCCTGCATCCTTTAACTCACCCCTGCAACTTAAGTGGCTTTTATGAGATTCCCTGCAGGAATGTCTCCTCCCTGGCCCAGATGCAAAACTCAAGTGAGCCATGTCCAATGTTACCCATGTTGGACCAAATACAAATGCACACTTATGGAACTAGAGCAATATTTCACACCCAAAGCCCCTATCTAAACATACTCCTACTGATATTTTATCTGTAATTTACCTTGTCTTTAGAAAATCTCACATTATTTTATGAATTACACCCTAGGAGCTTACAGTGTGTGCATTCTAACCTAAACACTGTGATTTACAGAGAGGTTGGAACTCATTACAGAAAACAGAGCTGAGTGGAAGAGGAGAATGAGGTCCATAACTGAGGAAAAGGAGCAGGAATCAGCATGCATCTTTCCAGCATTAACTGTGATAAAGCCACAGAGAAGCAGCACAGCTCTAATCCAGTTCTATGAGATTGTATTCACCAGCAGCAGCAGGGGTAACAGCAGTGTTCTCAGAGGTACATGAGAAATTCCAGAAGATCTTATTTTTGAAAGATCCTAAACAAGACAATTCAAATCGATATAAGCTGTGGCAAAACAGACATACAGTGTCTGAGACCCACAGAGGCATAGATTTTTTAGACTCACTGTAAATGGAGATAAGAAACTTTCACTGTATATTTCTATTCTGCCTGATTTTCCACGTACATACATTTTCATACTCTGCCTACATACTCATACTGCATTTATCATCTATCTGTTGAAAACAAAGAAGCCACATGCAGACACATGGACAGCCCCCACCCCCAGGTCTGCTCCCTCCATCTATCGCATGGGAGCTGGAGCCTACCAGCAGTTCCCTGGGGTGGGGGCTTCGATAGAGAGAAGCCTGATAGAGAGGTCAGGCTGCGGTATCTGTGGCACATATGCGTTCACGGAGAATACATGCATAATCGGGCCAGCAGGGCCAAAGCCACCACACAGCATTTCCATAACAATATCTAAGTCTGTGGTGGTTGTTAATATAATTCTGCAGACAGAGAACCATGAGGGCTCAGGAGCAGTGGGGAATCTGGGATAAATGAAGGATTAAAAAAAAACAAAACGAAACTATCAAACATGAGAGAATTAAGCCAAGTTTATGTGAGGAATACAAGAATGAAATGGGTCTGTCCAGTGACAGACAGATTTAGTCAAATGTTTAAATTCAACCTAGAAATAAAAACTCATCCTGTTTCACGGTAATACTCACTAGCTAGGCAAGCAGCAATGATTCCCTGCTTGCTGGTGAAGCAAACAGATAAGACAGTGAGAAATCCAGGCTCTTTGGTGATCAGTTTCCTCTCACTGTCACTGGTTCAGTCCCTTCCCACCTCCTTTTCCCTATTTAATTAAAACACATTAATGGCAATGCCTATCAACTAGCAGCTTTGCATTTGGCATCCCTATCTCTCAGACTAGACGCCGAGTCAATCTGACGGATGAGGAGAGTGGTTTGGCTTTTGCAGTCATTTAGGTGCAGCCTCTATGCATCTGCGGTGCGATGTAGATTTGATGGGAGTTGTTCCCGTGCAGGGGGCTTTGGAGGAGAAGCCTGTAACTGAGCTCTCATCACTCTTCGTGCATCCGTCCTCTGAGCAAACCCGCCTTACCACACCTTGCAGTTAACAATCATCTTTTTATTTTAAACTGTTTGTTACACTCTATTCCTCTTAAGGAAACTTCTAAATAGTGGGGTTTTTCCTCTTTTTGTTTTTTTCAAAAATAATTTGCAAACAATACGGATCACTGTACTCCAGGGAAAGGTATTTATGGGAGAGGAGTAGGGGATTGGTGTATTGTTTTAAGAGGGGAAAGGAGGTCATAAGCAATATTATGAGAAAAACAAGTAACTGCAGATCTTTAGATACTATTGGCAAATAAACAAGACCAGGAAACCAGTTATGAACTGGGGAGGTACCACGCGTGGGACCATTGAATAAATTTTTTTTTTTTTTTCTGAATGCATTCAGTAGCACTGACTGATGTCCCAGTAAAAGTGATCCAAATAGAAACAAACTTTGATTATTTTATTTGTCATGTAGAGTTGTCATGCATCAAAGAACTTCATATACATCAGTGAAGTCTCCTGACACCACACTGGGCAAATGAGCATTACAGAGCAGATGGGTAAAAGGGGATTTAAAGAAGCTGAACAGAAGAGGCCTCCCTGGAAATATAGCTCAGCAGCCTCCCGCGCAGATGAGTGTCCTCAGTCTCGTTCTCCATCGTCCCCTTTGCAGCTGCCACGGGTTTGCCACAGTCACCGTGGGAACATTATCCTGGGGGACAGAAGTAGGACTGGAGCATCTGCTGCTGCTGCCTCCATGCCGTGCTGAGGACCGTGGTGTCAACCCTCCCACCCTGCTCCCAGCTGTGGCAATCGAAGCCTGTGCGATGTCTGTTGGAAACAAAAGTAGCCAGAATTATCATCCTGCAAGAAATGCTGAGAACCCCAGTGAATGATGTGTCACACTGCAAACACATCACTACCTCATGCCTTACCGTTCAGATATTCTTACTGAATGCAACCAGCGATAAACATTTAGAGTCAAAGTCTAAGATAACTTCTCCAGACAACTCCCCATGTGGCAGTCACCCAGACAATGAAGGCAGTAACTGGTAGGGGGTACATTTCAACACTGAATTGGCTCAGGGTGGTGTTGGATTTTTAAAGGAAGCCAATTCTTTGGCCTAACAGCAACACTCTGAAAAATGACAGTAAGAAGCAATTCTCATTCATAGAGAAACCGTCTAGTGTACTTGAAATTGAAATTTCTAAATGTCCATCAGCAAGAGCCATCTATCTGAAAGATGCTGTTTTGCTTAATGTGCACTAGAAATATAGAGAGGCCAATTTCATTGGCAATAAGGTGTGTTATTTCCTCTGACTTTAACACCAAACTTCTCAATCTGAGAAATAATTTCAGTCCTTTGACTCAGTGTTAGAGAAAATATTTAGTTCTGGGCATAAACTGGATGGAGGTCCAAAATCTTTCTTCTGTAACCTGCAGAAATTGCTGGAGTTACTCCAGGGATGCATTTAGTCCCTTCTGTTCAAGATTTAAGACCTGCTGTTTTTCTGACAGCGCAGGTAATTGCTACAGCTGGAGCAAGGCTGTATCTCATCGTCTCCAGCTTCAGCCCCTCCTCCTGTTCTCTTTTACCACAGCAGAAACACAGTGAATCCCTCAGAGCACATGGAGGGATGGATCCTGTGCTAAATCCTCACCCAACGGGAGCTGGTGGGGGAGGTCTCTGTAACCTGCAGCACATCCCGCACTGTTTTCCCTGCAGGAAAGGAAGGGCCAGACCTCACCCATGGGGATGGCTTGAGGAAATCCTGTAGATTGAGAGTTACTCATGGAGACTCCCTCCCCTCCTTTAGCCCTAAGTAGCAAGGACAAACCCTCCCACAGTGGGATCAGCTTGAGGGCTTTCTCTGGCTCTCAGACCCTGGTGTGGCTCCTGTTTCACCATCAGAGGTTGCTGAGTTTACCACAGGATGAGAAGCAACTAAAGGCAAAAAGTCACCTTCCAAATATACCAAAGTGAAAGCCTCTGCCTTGGAGACCTTTGGAAGAAAGAGACAGAAAAGGGACAATAAGGAGATGATATTAGCTCTGTTTTACAGCTGGAGATCTGAAGGTCAGAGCTGAGATCCCCACAGTGGTGATTTATGCTAGACCCTGAATCCACCCAGCCCCATGGCAGGGTATGAGCCAGACAGCTCCACCAAGCCTGGCTGCAGTATCTCCATCAAGCGGGGGAGTACAAGACCCCGCTGCCAAGTCCCACTGTAGCATTTCCATTATACAGCTGTACCTGCTACACCTTCTTGAACGGGAGAAAAAGTGTCATTTGTGCATGGAGATGTTTCTCACCTTTCAGGCTTCCTAGCTGTAATCAATCCCTAAGAAACGGCTGTGAAAAGGGCAGGATCAAGAGGTGAATTTTCAGACACTGCTAAGAACAAATTGGCCAGCTTTCTGTTACGCCATTCTGTTTCTGCATGGATACACATGCTCGCTCATAAAACCAAATGCCAACAGATGATATTTCCTTCCAAACAGGATCATCTATGAATATAGAGAACTCTATCTTGAATTAGAAGAATCCATCAGTTTTTCTTCTCCCTGTGGGTATACACACACACATGCACAAGGTTGTGTAGATATCCAACTGCGGTGCAGCACACTACAAACAAAATGTGTAAGTGAAATTATTGTATCTAAACCAGTGCAAACTCAAGAGATACATATCAGCAGTTCCCCAAATTCCAACACCTCTCCAGCTGCATATCTGTATCCTATTAAGTTTCAGACCTACCATTACAAATCATTTCTAATTGCAATCATTCCCTTAAACTGGTTTTAGACAAATTAATCTTATTTCTTCTTATTAGACACATCTTTCATGCAGAGTGTAAACCAATAATCCACTTGTAATGCTTACTGGCATTGGCTCTCATCAAAGAAATGGGCGGAGAATTGTGGTTAACGGCAATAACAGAGACCCTGCTTGTTGGGTGGCAGCGCCTTGGAGGGTTTTTCTACCTGCCTGTAGGAGGACTGAAATCCATGAATTTCAAAGCCGCTTGTGTCTTTATAGTCATTATGGAGGTATCTCTCAGCCAGTACCAATTAATGACAACTGTAACTTTTTATGAAGAAAAATGTCAGTACCATCTGGAACTCCTGGGGAGAGAAAAACCTGTGGACTTTTCTGCCACAGCATGGCAACCCTCCGTAATTATAACCACACAAAAGCGGACTGCTATTTTGTCATTTTCACTTCTACCCATTACACTTGTTTGCTCAATCGTATGTTGTTGGAATATGTGGATTTTGATGTTTGGAGGGCAGGATTTTTCCAGTTGTTTCACTTGATGTTTTGCAGAGCAGCAGTGGCCCCTGACTGCACACATGGAAGCACTGTTGTTCAGTCTGCTCTGCCCCAGCTCTGAAAAGTCCTCGTCTTCCCCCAAACAGTTGTGAATATGCAAATAACAACATTTATTTTGACCATGCAAAAGGTGAAGTCTGACCTGCAATATACAATTAAAAAAAAAAAAACCAACCAAAAAACCCAGTAATTGAGTGAACAGTGAGTTATCAAGCTGACTGAAATTCTTCAGGCAATGAAACAGCATTTTTACATGACGTGCAAGAGGACAGATTTCCTGACGCCACCACGTTCCAATCTTTCTAACAGAAAGCCCAAGCTAGAATATTGTCCAGCGTCTATTCCCAGGCAAGTGTGGATGATTTTCCTGAGGTAAAATGCAAAGTGGTCAGTTAAATACTGGTATTTAGACTGTGAAAATGCTATAGATCAGTCATTTCCCCCTTCTAATACTACCTGATATTCGCAAGCACAGGTTTTAAAATCCATGCAAAGACATCACAAGTACTTTTGCACGTCCTTCTTGCTGGAGCACTCTGCACGCAGAAAACACAGCCCTGTTTCTGTATAGATGAATCTGGAAATGAAGACCCCAAATATACTGTTTGGGTGAAGGATATGAGGAGAGCAGAGATACAACCGAGATTACATCAAATGAAGAATGTTTGCCATATTCAAATGAAAATTTCTCTTTTCTGAGATCCAGTGCCCTGAATGGATAAGAAGCAGCCTTTCTTCTGTTCTGAGCTCTCTTAACGGCCATTTTAATGGCTGTCTCCTCAAGTTTACAGCCAGCTGTCTAATTACTGAATGCCAATATTTATGAAAGCCCAGCATATACAGTGATAATGACACAATTCAATATTTATGAGGAGCACATTTTTTGTAAATACCAACACATTTCTTCTTCCTGAAAAATCATGGCTGAATTGATGGGGTGAGGGATATTTTTAAGGTGCTGTGCTTGATTTGCAAGTGGTGGGGAATGTGACAAGGTGAGCAGGGAAGAGGGAATACTCCGTCTTTCGCACAAGAGGTGGGTGATTGGAACAACATTTGGAGATGGGGGAGAAGAGATGGGCAGAGTATCAGGCTCCCTTTGCCTCTCAAAATCCTCTTTTTCTCACTGGCAAACTCCAAATTCTTTGCTCAGAAAATTGCTCAAAAGCAGAGGCACTCCTTGATTTTAGGGCTTGTGAAACGAAGCAGTTGTTGAGAGCAAAGTTGTTCTTCAAGACTGAGATGACTCAAATACACCTACACTGCATTTTCAATGGAATTTAGCCAGTGGGCATTGGACCCAAAAGCCTGTGAGGATGAGGCAGGATAGACTCATGGAGGGAGGGACCACACTGGCGAATTTTATTTCCATGTAGTAAGGGAAAGATTGCAAATTTGAACATTAAGGAAGTCTTTCCTGCCTACTGCTGACTTCTGTACTTCCATGTGCAGTCACAATTATATTTACCACAAAATTGCAACCAGAGGAGGATGTCAGGCTTTTATCTTATTCAACAGAAAACTCTCTACTACTGAGATGTTTTCTAATACTAGAAATGACGACAGAAATTCTGTCAGTAGCTCACACCATTTCTTGCAGAGCCTGTTACCTAAGACATGCTACAGATCAGTGTTTATCCAAAACAGCGAAAGGTGTAAATTAAGTTGAATAAAATTGAATAAAATTGAGGAAATATTCATTCTGCCTGGGAATGACCACACAGATATCTAATGCAATTTAAGTAATGCATCCTAAATGTTTTTCTTTAGGTAATTTTATTACTGTTCCTGACCAGCTCCATGTAATAATCAGATGTTCTCTGCCAGAGTATTAACTAGGCTTGCATTTAGGAGTCTGCTCTGGAGATCTGAAAAAACATTTCACCAAATCCACTGGGCTTTACATGAGATACTCAGCTTGCCAGGCTCTCTGAAAAGAGCCCAAAGAGCAGAGGAGCGGCCTGCCCTGCTATAACATCACTGTGTAACGTAACACAGAACATACACGTTATGTCTGTGTGAAAGCTCATCTGGTCCTGCTTTCTCTCTGCCATGCACACCATTAGGGGACAGGAATACAAGAACAAAAGAGTGTGTGTTTGCTCCTGTGTGTGAGAAGGAGGAGGTACAAAAGTAAAGGAGGGGGAGCTATCTCTGTATATCTCCAAAGCAAGAGGAGAATCCCTGAACTACAGGCTATAACCAGATGTTCATCTTTAGAAGCCACCAATAGACCACTCTTGCATGAATTTATTTTTCCCTTCCTTAAATTTTTTATACTAATTAAGCTCCGTGTGAAAAGGCCTTTGTTTAAATCCATTACACTTTATCCACAGGTATTTGTTGTGTTCCTTGTCCACTCCTGGCTTTCCGTTCCTTTCATGTTTCTGACTGAACATGTCTTCAGTACCTGAAGTAATAAGGAAATAGTAGCAGAAATGAACCTTTTTATTACCATCATTTACTTGATGGCATGGGGCAGGGTCGGGGGGTAGGGGGTGGGGTGAAGGCAAGTTGATGAGATGGCAATGATTAGTTGCCTAAAGAAAAGAAAGAAAAATGAACAAATTTTCAAGAGAGGGATATGTGTTGGGCCAAGTGGAGTCAGGAGCGCTTTGTTTCCATCCAGTATTTGATCATCTCACTCAAACTCTCTCAGTTTGTTTTCCAGTGTGTGAAACAGAAACAGAAATGCGTAGCATGAATGACAACATGGACTACTACCATTAAATGTGTATAATATTTTGAAGTTTTTGATTATAGTATAAAAGCCAGATAATGAGGTTTCTTTGTCCTTACTGTAAAAGATTTGCTTGCATTGATACTGTCCTTACTTAAATTGGTAAAATTACTACATGTATCTACATATACATACATTAAAAATTGTTAAATTCTTATTGAATGTACTCACAAGGAATTGTGAAATAGCAGTTACCACCATCTTTAGATCCTGCCCTTCTCTTCTGATTGTTACTAACATTAACTTCTGATGCTTGATTTTCCCATGGTGTAAATTTGCTCTTTTGCTCAATTTCTCTTTTGTGCAGTGAGAGGAAGAACTCGCGTGACTCGAGCGAGCTCATTTTCCTGTGTAAGGGTATGGGAATAGTGAATAAAAACTGCCTTCTGTTGAACAAAATGTACCTGTACTTATGGCACATATCTGAAAGCTTCATTAGCAGTGATCCGTGAAACTAGATCTTTGATATGAAAGTGTGAAGTAGACCCTGAAACAGAACAAAAGGGAAGGGTTATATTTGTAAATATATATTGAGCATTTGCCATTGATTCTGATAGTGTTTGCTGAACAACAGGCCATGCAGATTTTGTTTTGATGTGAAAGGCTGCTCTTGCCACCACCTGATAGGAAGAATGAATCAACAGTCAAACAAAATGACCCATTAAACAACTGTTATCATGACATAGAGATGTCTCTTGCTCATTAACTTTGAATAAAACATGCTGAACAAAAGACTGATATTTTTAAAAGTTATTTAGAAGACTGACTAATAACAGCCTTGGATCTACAGTGTTGTCTCCATGATTGTGTCTCCACTCCTCCCCTCAACAAAAAAACCCCAATAATAGTCATAATGCATTTGCTTTCTTATTAAATCTCTTTTTTCTAAGGAATTCAAAAGCGTTTGTTGGTAGTTCATATCTCGATATTTACCATGCAAGTTCAAGTTTCTTTACTACCACTGAGCATGTATACTCTTTTGGGGCTTCAGGTAGTTTACCCAAAAGGTATTACCTTTCCTTCCTTTTAATTATTTTTTTTTTTTCAATTGGGATTATGGAAGTGTTAAGATTTTACCTAGCAGGCAGGTCATTGTTATGGCTGTCATGGTTTGAACCCAGCTGGCAACAAAGCACCATGCAGCTGCTCACTGCTTTCCTACCCCTGGAGGTGGGAAGAAGGAGAAAAAAGGTAAAAGTAAAGCCCTGTGGGTTAAGATAAGGAGAATTTACTTGAACAACACAAGGAGAAAGAAAAGAGTAGTGGTAGCAATACTAAAGCAAGTGATATGCAATGCACTGTTTACCACCACTGCCACACTGAGCTGAGCTGTGCCACACTGCTGTTTGAAAACTGTGTGCCCTCTGCAGCACCCCGCTTATATATACTGGTCAGGATGTCAGTATGGTATCGAATATCCCATTGGCTGGTTCGGTCCAGCTATCCTGGCTGTGGAAGTTAACCCTATCCTAGCCAAACCCAGAACAATGGCAAAAAACAGACAGGCAAAAGTTTCAGTCTAAACAGACTACTCAGACAACCTGTTTCTCCTTATTCCCAGCCACTGTCATTTCTAGCTAAGTCTCATCTTGGAAATACATTACTACGTAGCCACTATTTCTGGGCATTGCAAAGGGAAAGCCAATGCAAGTCTTGACACAGCCTGTGCTGTGCCTGTATGGATAAGGTGCAAAGGCAGCAAGAGAGCAGTAGAATTATAACCATGAGGTTCACTAACAGGTTATTGGCACAGTATGAAGATTACATTGGATAGTCACTATTGACATGACAAGATACTCTCCCAACAGGGACCGTGGATTGAATGAAAGGAAATACTGCCAGCCTGAAATCTAAGCTGCCCAGCTACATACCCCGGTATGTGCCTGCCATCAGTTTTCTGCAAGGTTTTGTGAAGTTAGCTAACATTTATAATTTCTAATGAGCCTTTAAACAAATGTCATGCATGGAATAAACTAAAAGGATATGCCAAGTCATTGTATCCTCTTTGGATTTGGCTGTGGCCATTTGGCAGACACTGTTCTCTATCAGGAACATTGTTGTCTAAGATGAGGACATAGCTGCTACCATTCTAGCTCCCTTCCTAGAGGTCTGTCTTCAAATGAGGCCCATGCAAGCCAAATAGAATGAAGTTGGGTCAAATAAGCACTATACAGACAAAACTTTCAGGAATAAAAACAGTGCTGAAGCACCTGTTCTTCCTACCTCTGTATCCATCTCCCTTTCTCACAACAGGATGTACTTTTTAAGGAAATCACTTAAAACTTGTATAAATTTACCCTTTCAGAAAGATAACGCCATACCCCGAAGGATGGGAGGGTGATCAGTTGAAGTACATCTTAAACTCTTTTCATTATTCATTGGATGTCTAGGAAAGCATTTTGACAGTTGTAATTCTATATACCCAACAGCCTGGTGCCTGACATTCCATTAAACGGGTGCAACGTCTACCTGAGCTGCCTGCACAGGGAGAGCCACAGCCCTATGTTAGCTCTTCTTGATTTATACACGAGGGAGAAAAGCTAAAACAATGCATGGAGGAGTCCTGGTCTGTCAGTTTGTTGGTCTGTCTACCCAGAGTAAGCTAAAACTTTCATTTACGGTAACGAGCTGAAAGCACTTGGTAAATAAAGCCAAAGGTATTAATTTGGAGGATTTCCGCTACTGTTTGAATATTAGACGGGGAAATCTGAGTCTCCTGTCCTGGACTTGGAAGAAGAAGGAAGGAAGGAAGGAAGTATAAAGAGTCTGGAATTGAACAAACCAGAATGAATAAAGGCTTGCTTTTGCTATATATTTAACTCTCTGCCAGCTGAAGCAGTTTCCTCCCCAGCCTCAGTGCTTGCTCTGGCCAGGTGTTGCGGTCCCAGCCTGCTCATATCCACTGCCCCAGAAACCCTTTCAGGTTTCCATCAGTGCTGGTCACCTTCTCACCTTCTCCACATTCTCATCTGAAATAAATAATCAGGAATGCAAAAAAATCAGCATGCTGATTTGCATAGTCACCGATTAACTGGATTCACCCCAGATGGGCTGTGGGCTTGCCTCATGGTGGCCCCACAGAAGCCCATAGCAGGCAGCACACATACATGTATGATGCAGGACTGGAAAGACCATCTGAAATTCAGAGGCAGGTTTTGCATTTTCTAGGGTTCCGACGGTTTCAATGAAGCCCAACATTTGTGTAAAACACTGTATGCATTCAAGGTCACTCTCATTAGGCCTGTTAATCCCCCAAAGTAATTTACATTTGCCAGTTCTTGCCCCTTCCTGCAGCACTGTCATCACAAGTGCTTTTTAGTTTATGAAATTACAAGGAAATGACATTTGTGTATATAGAGAAAGAAACCTTCCAACTAATATTTGTCTGGAAAGGAGAGAAGTTCCCTCATTTTACTGTAGGTATCATAAGGGCAGTGATGTGGCTTCTTTGCCTTCATTTCTTTTGGCCTTTATTATAACTGTTCAATGATTTTCTTCAATTTCTTACAGAAAAAATACACGTCTCAAAGACATGAACAGTATACATGTATCTATGTTGAAAGAAGCGGGACAATACCCAGGTACCATGTATCCCGCTTAAACCCTGAAATTAGTAAGATCCCAGCAGTCCAGTTGTTCCAGGATTGTTCCTCCAACAGAGTGGGGTGAAGTCTCTCAGTGTTGTCAAAAGAAATAAGAACTCGATTGTACAAATAATATGCAGTTAATGTGAATTAACTCATTGCCAAGGTACAAATGTCATACTTTATAAGGATAAAAAGTTTCCAGCAGATGTTCCTGTAATCCTATTTACTGGTTGTATATTATTTCCTCCCAGTCACATAACATGACTTTTTGGTGGTTTTCATATGTTGGAAAAACCTTTAATGAACACAACGTAAGAAATAATTCATCACAGGCAGAGCAATGGAGTAGATAACCTAAACAATTTCTAATTCCTACTGGTTCTTTGTGGTACTAAATATGCTCATAATTAGGGGACAAAAGAACAACTATTCCAACGCAAAAACATCCATGTTATGTGTTAGAATTTTAAAAATAATTTGATAAAAAGTCATGCCCCCAAATTAAGTAATTATATTGTACATAAACTGTGCATCAGCCAAGCTTGGCAAACAGCTCTTCATGCGGGAAGCTGTACTGGAGTGTGCCCTGGCCTCAGCACACTACATTTCTCAGGGCATTTACTGTATGATTTCCTGAAATATTAAACTAAACACTGTTTTTATTTCTTGCTTACGGAACACAAATTAAATCCACAAAAAGTGCAGCTTCTATCCTTCCTCTCTTCCAGTCTGGAGTTCGTTTGATTGTAAATTTTAAAAATCTCTTCCAAGGAAATCATCCTGACAATAAAAAGAGAGAGAGAAAAAAAAAAAAATCAGGAAAGGCTATGATCTGGCTTTTCTGAAAGAAAACTGAAGTGGCACAAATAACATCTTAAGCCTAGATTTGGTAGTAGTCCTCATGAGTGTGAAAGGAACTCCATTATTTTCAGTGCTCTCCTAATTTCCCAGTGCAAACATATAGGCAATTGTTCTTATTTCCCATATTTACTGAAGATGCATAAATTGTTCTGGAGAAAGAAGGACCATTTGGTAACAGATTTGTCATCACTAGGTGCCCCAAATCAAGGATGGAGATAAACAAGAGCAAACAAGCCTGTCGCATCCTGTGCTGCTGCTGGCTTTTTGTGTGTACTCCACAAGGATTTTGGTTTCCAGGGCCACGACAAATGATGACTCATGTCTGGACATGCTACAGCTTTCACCTTCTTCCATTTTAGTCCTTGGTAGCTCATGAGTATAAGAGTTTGTAGAAGGCTGAATAGAGAGGTGTATGTGGACAGCTTGGCCTTGCCAACTTTCCAAGGCATAGCAAAGATGAGAGCAGGATTTCCTTCTTCCCATCAGCAATGATTCTTGAGCAAGGCACTGAAAAGCGTTTAACATTACCAGTGTGAATTCTGTTCAGATACCCAGATAGGGTTTCTGGATATCTCTTAGAGCAGAGGGAGCTGGCAGAGGTCTGCTACACACGATACCCGTGGTTTAACATCTCGCTGCAGCCTGGTGGGGAGTGCCCTGACAAGGTGTCTGCAATGCACCTGCTTGCATCCTCTCCACTCCAAGGCAATCAAACACCCCAAAAAGAACAAACACAGACTGTCGAATGCATGTATAAAACACCCTGTTAGTGTTTGGGTGGTCTCCAAGGAGCCTTGGGAGCTGTGTGGTTTGGCGTCCTTGGCCAAGACTGCAGCGCCTTTGCTGTCACGAACGTGTAGACCCGAGGCCAGTTCCTGGCAGCGCTGGACACCTTGGTCTTGGCTTCCTGGTGAACCAAGTGTCAGTAGATGCCGATCCTGGCTTCACTGGCAGAGCTCCATGGGGTGGCAGGGCCAGGTATGTGTGAGAGCTTGACTCCTCACTCTTTTTTCATACCTGTGTTAGTAGTTTGACACCATTTTCCAGCAGTTTGTTGGACTCTGGACAGAGTGAGCTGGCTGTTATCTGTCTGAACAGGTACTTCATTGGAAACTGCCTAAACTTATTCCATGTTAATAACGGCCCAGTGTCAGACACAACTTTTCCAGCAAAAATGGATCTGCTAAAGATGAACATATGTCTACTTGTTCTAGCAAGGCTGTCTCAGAGAAGTGGAAATGGCAGTTGAGGAGCAGTGTGCCCTTCTTCATGGACAGCACGAGCCTGTCCCTGCCTCTCAGTCCTGAGGGCAAGCTGCCCCCTGCCATCAGTGCTGGGCCTTTTCACTTAGCCACTTCGTAGTGGAAACCAGCAGAAAAGACTTTATCACAGGTTCCTTTGTTCTATATATAACTGTCATGAACCTTACATATTTTTCTGTAACACTTCCCAATAAAATTGCATATTTTTGTTAAAGAACTTGGTGCCTGAAAATTTATTTTAATCACATTTCCATAAAGTAGTTTTTGTAATCAAACTGGTTTTTACCTTTGTTAAGTATCAGGATTAGATTTAATCTAAAAATCAAATTACTAATTTTAAAACAGTCTTCCAGGTAGTAAATCGAAACTAGAAGTTAGATGGAAGTTAGTGGAAGCTGTAAAGTAAAAATGTTATGAACGGAAATATGAGAGTTTCCATCAGAGGATATTATAGATATATATCTCTGACACAATGTAGCAAACAAATATGTACTTAAGGGTTTTAAAATTTGGATTATTGAATCTATAATTACTATCTTTGATGTAAGTACAAGAAGTATTTATTCAGGAAATATTTAAAGAGGATAATCTTATGTACAGAGGACAAACTTCAGTGTCACAATACACAGCAGCTTTCACTCACAAACCCTCCTACAGTATTGAATTAAAAACTGGCATTGAAATACATATACCAGGTAGAGGGAGTGCTGAAGTCATTTTTGGCAATAAAGGAGCGAAGTTACCAATATTTCAGTCAGAATTTACTGAGAAAGATACAACCAAGCAGAATAAGAATTTATAAATCTTCACTTTTAGATGTCATAGGCTATCTTTAAAAAATGATTGACATTATGTGTCATTAATTTCCACAGATGAGATGAAATACTGATGCCTTTGAAATGAAAAAAAAAAAGAGTAAAAAATGACTTAGCATCAGTGCAGGTTAGAGGAATGCTTTGTGGCTGATTTAGCTCCTCATGCCACCACCACCAGCATCGCTACCATTCCCCTGGAAAGGAACATGCATCAAGGCTGGGACATGAACCCAGAGCCTCCAAGCTGAGATGCCAGTGACCTGGGATCGGAACCATACAAACACTCTTAAAAACCTGGGAACAACATTTGCTGCACGCCCCTCTGCTGTACCTACCTTTCGTACTTCGTGTTTTGAAAAGAGTTGGAGTTCTGCGGGGAGGATGTCTGAGAGATTTTGGTCCCTGGGCTATTTGGTTTTTTGAGCTAAAAAGACTAAAGTGGTTGCAGTAGTATAATGTACTCATCACTTGTCAAATTTAGATCAAAGCAGCTTTAGTTAGAGGAGAACAGAAAATGTCTGAAGTTGGCAAACTCCTATTTTTCCTCCAGGGATGCTATGCATTCGACAAAGAGCAACTTCACAAGGCACACTGTCAGCTGCCACCCACTCCTCAAAATTTTGCAGCCTTCTTCCTTTCTTCCAGAAAAAAGTTAGAATGGGGCTTTTTTCAGCCCCAGCCATCCTACCCCCTGCAAAGAGCAGGGGAAAATGCTGTGCCATACCAGTCCTGCAGCCTGGGGACAGGGCGAGTTGCTACCAGGGGATCTCCCTTCTCTCCTGACCCCAACAGTTAGAGAAGCAAGTTTGCAAGCAGGAGACCTAACACAAACAGGTGTCTCTCACTTTTCTTTTTCTTTTGATCTTTTTCTCTCTCTCTCTTTTTTTTTTTTTTGGTCACTTTACAGTATCCTGTGAGCACTAAACACGCTTAAATATTTGCAGGGCTGATTTTTTGTTCATGTTGGTGTTTGCCTAAAAATCTGGGGCTCTCCCAAGACGCAGACCTAACCCACAGCAGTAACTGCCTGTGGGAAATCTGATTACTTTTGTGTGTTGAAAAATTTAACAATTGAATATAAATTTACTCTGAATTGTAACATTTCAGTTCAGAACTCAGTCACTATCGAATGGGCCAAGCACTTATTCTGGATTATATCTACCAGTTATATGACCAGGGATTCCGTCAGTACATTAGTCTTTTTACCAAAAGATGTGTGGTTCCATGGCAGATGTAATTAATGTACAGTTTGTGCAAAGAACGCAAAATACTCACCTACCAGATCCTTTAGTATAGCACCAGAAAAACCAAGAAGTCCAGTACTGGAGCCGGGGAAAATTGCTGTAAATTCAAGTGGTTGTTTTTAATGCTTTTCATACGAAATTCCTCTGCTATTGTTTTTAAATGTATATAGTTGAATTAGGGAAATGAGTAGACGTAGACACAGAATGATAATAAATGGCTGACAAATTATTTTTTTGGTAGTGTTTAAAGCCAGAAACTACAAAATCAAAATCTAGAGGAATTTTTTTTTCTCACGTGTGGACAAAACAGGAGTGGTGATGAAAATGCCAACAGATCTGCTGGGATTGTGGTGCTAGTTTGTCCTGCCAGATGCAGAAACATTTCTATTATTCTAGTATTTTATTTTATTTTATTTTATTTTATTTTATTTTATTTTATTTTATTTTATTTCATTTTATTTTATTTTATTTTATTTTATTTTATTTTGCCTCAGGTCATTTCTATGTCAAACTATACTTCATTTCTGTATGAGGTGCATTTTTTTTTCTTTGGATACTTCAGGAAAACATTCTGAGAAGCCTGAAAATTGACTCTATGAGCTGTGGCCAGGATGTAGCTTTGTCAAAAGATCATGAGCACTAACTTTTCTTGTCAGCAACTATGAACATTTGTAAACTGGCATTTTGAAGAGCTTTAATTGAATAGTAATTACTCTAACTGGCTTTTTAAAGATGGTGACAAAAGTACTTTCGGTATTTTTCCCTATGTTCATACCATCCTCTGGTTTTGATACAGTCAACATAACAAATATTGCCAGACCTACAGAGATGGAGCCTGAGAACTTGTCTATTTTCCCCAAGTGTTTCTGTTGTCCCTACCATTTTCACCTCCCTTGGATACATACCATATGATGTAGCCACGCTGACATAATAAGCAGTAACAACAGAAATAAAATTCTGAGCTACAAAACTTATCATACAAAGTAAATAGCTAATGGAATGGTAAGTAGTGTCAGTATACATGCATGGGGAAAAGGGATTAAACCCTGTATTGCTTTGAAATGGCAAGATTTACAGTTATTTTTAAGTAATCTGATCAGCATTAGGCATGTCGAGAAGTCCTATTCTGCAGCACTGACTTGCCCCCGGTGTTTGTTGTAGCATCGCCAGGGTCCCTAAGAGCATGCTCCAGCTCTCAGGGAGCCGTTGCCCGCTTCTGGTTTGGAAGACCTTGAAAGACAAAAATCAAGAGCAAACAAGTGTGCTTTACCAGGGGTCACTCAAGTAATTACAGCCGCCCACTGTCCCTGCTTTCCAGAATACAAAGGCAAGATTGACAGCCTGTGCCAACATTCAAACATCCTGTCATTGCTGCAAGTTGCCAGTGAAATCCTGCCGAGTACAGCTTGCTCTGTTAAACTTGGCACTCTGAAGGTAATGTCAGCTCACAAGCTAGGGATTAAACGCAGCCTTTAACTTTGGACACTAACTAATTAATATTTGGGCACTGAGAGATCTGGGGTTTAAGTAATTATTACAGCCTATTTCTACCTGGGCAGGAGGAGGTGAGAAGTCCTAAGCACCTGAACCAGGGAAGAGTGGAGTTTTTCCACAGTGGAGTTGTGCCCAAGACTGCAGAGCTTGGTTGCTTGCCCAGCGCAGATCTTCGTGGGCTCCAGGAGGCAGAGGGGCAGCTGCTCCTGCCTGCTTAATGATCCACCTTCCTTTTCCTGCCTATTTTCTTTTCCACTGCTTGCTGTTTCCTCTTTTGTTGTTCCCTCTTTGCTCCTTGATGTGAATCAATATGCTGCTCAACTGAATTGATGAAGACAGGTTATGAATATCTTCTCAGGAATTTAATACTCCAGGAAGAACTGTAGAAGACTTGGATAGCTCAAGTGATGTTTTGCACCTGCAGCCTCATGCAAGCAACTTACTGCTTTGATGGCAGACGCATTGACAGCCTTAGTTTGGATATGGATGGAAAGTGGATTGTTTTTCTAGGACACACTGCTACTTTACTCAAATTTGCTACATCACAACTGTCTCGAGGGGTGGGGAACATCTGGGCAGTGTCACCATCCTGTAACTATCACAATGCTCATGTGTAGTTTTTACTCAGAAGTTAAAGTTTCTCCTGCTTTTAATTAGCTGCATCCATCAAGGCCTGGGTTGAAGGATGTGGGTTTTTTTCTGCTATAATCAGTCCTTGACGAAGGAACACAGGAACCAGAGCCCCTTCCATGTTGGTTGGGGACTTTTCCATCAACTTGATTGCACCTTTAGTGTGACAGAACATTCCCATTCACAAGCCTAATTTCTGATTCCTGACTGCCGTTGTCAGGAGTAGATCACTCCGGACGACGAGGGTGGCAGCATGGGGGACCAGCACAGGATGCCCTCTGCAGCCTGCTCCTGTGCATCACCATCTGATCCTGTGCGTCACTCACGCCAGCTGCAAGAGGTACATGTAAATCTTTGGAAAAGTGCTGCACTGCCTCACTGACAGGGAAGATGCTCTTCAACCCACACTTTTCTCCTGTTTGTCCTCTGGGAAATGCTTCATTTCCTCTTCTGCTTTGGAGGGAAACAGGGAGAAGAGGTTTCTTCTAATACCTGCCCAAAGGAGCAGAAGGATCTCCTCTGCCCCCTTCCCATTTGGGAGAGCTGAGCCAAGGTGCACCTTGGTCAGTGCTCACTCCCAATATAATTGACTTATGGACATCTGGGAAGTGACTGGGAAATATAAAGATAGCCCAGGACATACTCAGCTGGAGGAATGATTTCTCTTTGCTTTTTGTATGTGTATATATATAATTTCTGATGGCTTTTTTAATCCTCCACTTTTGGAGTAAGGAAAACATGGACTCAGCTCTGTGCACATGGAGTCAAGGAAGAGAAAGCTCTCCCCCAAGGCTTCTCCATATAACACTATGCCATATATCACCACCACTTTCTCATTTCCTAAGACTCTTATTCCACCTGTCAACACGTGCAGCCTCTCTCTTAGGCAAATCATCCCCCAGTCCTTCGGTGTCTTGCAGAGCTCAGAGCCAAATTGCAGTTGTTACTTGAGAGTACACTAGGGTTTTTACAAGCCTGCTCACCCTGAGCAGGCATAAATGAATTTATACAGACTTTAACAGTGATAGGCAGTCACTTCTTTGTGGATCAGGTGTGGAGAGAACTGAGGGGTCCCTCAACTTGAAGTTCTTACCTTTTTTTATTTTGAAGATAGACATTCTGGAAAACTGTTGTGGGTCCTCACCTGGAAGAAAAATCTGGTACCTCCTGTTCTGTTTTTCATATCCTTGTGGACCTCCTATTGACATCAGGATGTAACAGTCTATGGAGAGACTGATTAAGTGTTCAGAAAAATGAAAACCATAAGTCTAGAGTGCAAACTCTTGGATCTGGAAATCAAATGCGTACATGGATGACTCATTCTTATTTTCTTGAAAGAAAACTCTATGCTTCCCTTTAACTAAGTTTTATGAGGAAAACACTTCTCACTATGTGCTCAGCACAGACTATTTGAAAGATCTTGAAATGTGTCATGTATTGGCAGTGTATCCTGAGCTATAAAATATGCACAAATTCATAAGCACCATCCTCTCAAACTATTTCTGGCCAAATGTCTCTCAGAAATCAATGAAAAACCCTGACAAGGCAAGTAAAATAAGACATAGTGGGTCTCAAAAAGAAACACCATTCTCCTTTGGCCTTCTGTGTCTTTTTGGCCTAACTTGAAATCAGCCGCTGAGTTGTTTATGCTGCAGGTGACTTTGCATAGGTTATAGGTAGGCATACACAGGGCTGACACCCCAAACCAACCACCAAAACAACTTTTGTATTTCTATGAGGACCTCTGAACAATTTTTCTTTCTTTCTTTCTTTTTTTTTTTTGAATCATACGAACGTGTTTTTTATGTGTTAGAGTGTTTGGACAGCAAGAGGAATAATTCATTATATCCCTTTTCAAGAACCATGAGTTGCACAGCCTGTCTGCCAAGTATAAGGTGCAAGTACTGTGAACGTATTGTCCATTTTCTAGCTCTGGCACCCATCTGTCATGTGAGCATGGGTAAGCCCCTTCACTTTGTGCCTCTCCTTGTCTCTGGTGCAACCCATTTGGATAGCAAGCTTTGCAAGGCAGCGTTTCCTACTCACAATGTGTCCACTCCAGATCACCCATGTTAGCTGGAGGTTAATGAACATAACATAAATTATGCAAACAATATCACAATAATACACTAAATTGTTATTTCATCCCACTGCAAACAATCCTATAGTTTGGCCTGCAGATACTAACTTTTAGCAGAGGTAAAAAAGTTAATTTGGAGGTATATACTTACATAAGCAATTTACCTCCACCGTTATAGAAGGATACTTTCTTGGTACAGGTTTCCATCCTTTATTGCCTACTGTGCTTATGTCTGCTGTACTGCAAGGTGCTTGTCCCTGGTCTCGTGACCTTCTCACAATCAGTCACAGCTCGATAATACTGCAGGCTTCTTTGTTGTCAGTCAAATTATACCACCACAGATGTCCCAGGTTTTTTTCTTCCATGGATGATGTAGATAATAAATACTTGTTTGCCTCCTGACCTTGGTGCGTCTTCCGTTATGTTGGGAAGATAATGGGATGATGTCCAGTTTCCGATAAGGCACATTTTGTAACTGGTAACATATCCATAGGTAACGCTTTAAATAATGTAATACAGTAGCAGGGAAACCTTTGATTACCAGAACAGAGGCCATGATTTAAGCTCTATATTGAATAAAGAAGGAAAACAAAGCACAGATCACTATATTACTGATCAGCATATGATGATCTTCATTGCTGGGTAAAAAACTGGTGTGTGTTGAACTGCTCAGCATTCAAGAATCTCAATTTTAGGCAGCAGACCTGTAGGAAGTAACATCAGCATGGCAGTGATCAGGCTTAGTTCTGCTTGGCTTGTCCAAGATATATGTTCTCATTAACTGAAGACAGAAATGTATGACTTTTGCTATGAGAGGTAAATGGGTATCCAAAACCAACAAGCTGTCCAAAAATTTTAAAGCTGAGACTTATTTTAACAACCATAAGATTTGTGTTTTTGAAATAAGGGGAAAATTCTTAAACATGTTTTCCTCTTCCCAGAAGTGACTGCTCTGTTTTGTCTGGATTCACCCTAACATGAATATTTTTAATCTTGATATTCTTTCGTCAGAAGGCTGGAAAGACAGCACTGTTCTCTATGGGATGCAGAAGAGATGGGAACTGAAGGCTAGTATGTGCGTCAGGCTTTCTCACATCATTTGTCTCATAGTCTTGCAGCATCCCTCACACCCCAGATTGGATGTGAGGCTTCAAATGGTGCTATGCAACTGAAAGTAAAAAGGTTTGGAAATAGCTGATATAGGCAAGGGATAATAATATGGCAGAAGCAGTTTGGGGGTATTTGTCAGTATAACAGACCTGAGCTGCAACTTATGCCTGCCTGCTCCACCACCTTTCAGCAGTGCAGGTAACTGCGTGCTCCTCCTGTTATGTTCAGTGCTTGGGAGTCAAAACAGGTCTTTCTGTTACTGTTGCCACTGCTTGAAGGGGCAGATGAGGGATTTGGAGCTATGCCTGTAGCAAGCTGCTAAAGCAGTTCTGGCCTCTTGAGCTCCCCACTCACTGGGCAGATGAGTTTACTTTAAGGCATACGTGGGACCTTGAAGGCGCATCTGGAGGTGGAAGAGCTTCCCCAGAAAAACTTCTACATTTTGTCTCAGAGGAAGAACTTGAGCCATCTCAGAGCATCTCTGTTTATTCTATGGGGTTTTTTTGGAGTGAGTAATAATTGTAATGAACACTAACAAATGGACATTTTCTCTCTCCCTTCTTTGATGTAGGACAAGCAGTGAGAAAGTGGCATTTGCTCTTTTTTTTTTTTTTTTGATTGATGCAAACATCTGCCTCCAACATTTGCAGTGTATTACAATTTGTGTCTTCTTTTTACTGGTCCATCAGTCTGAGGCGATGGCTGGAAGTGAATAACCATTTTCCTGCTTTGCATTACCACTGCATCCTCAGCTTTAAGAGGATTCTCTCCCTTTCATGTTTAGATCTGGTATTACATTTTCTGCTTTATTCATCCTTAAAAGACCAGAAGCCTTTCTCCCCCGCTTTTAATTTACTTAGAAAAAAGCACATTAATTAAACAGTTACATTTGGTTGGTTGAAGGTTATGCATGTTATTTATTTAGCTGGAGGTTTGTCTAGCTGTCAGAATAACTCACTGGAGAGATCACAATATGATAACAATACCAGTCAACCAATGTGACCTTCAACAGGACCACCTGTAGTGGACCTTATGAGCCAGCCTGTAGCTCTTATCCCTGCCTTTTCTGGCATGATTTTATATGCTACCGCACCTCAGGCACACAGTATGTATCTTCTGTCAAGCCTTCAAGAGACCAGCAGTGTGATTCAGAAAGTGCTAATAAACGTGGAATATATGACTCGAAGATGTCCATGTTACCTTTTCTTCTAAGGTTTCCAGAGCTGTAAACAAGACAGGACTGGAATGACCAGACAATCAATTTATGGAACACTGAAAAGGTCAAGATATTGTAATATGCTGTTTTGGACTGAATATATGGGATATTATGATTCAGAGGCTTCATTCCTAGGAAAGTAATCGCAGTGGCACAAATACAGCAGCACAGAATATTTCCACAAACAAATGGACCTACACCAATTACACCCTGAGGGACACTTGTGTAATCCTCTTTGGAGGTTGTATTAAGGTTTAGTTGTCCCAGTCAAGCAGAAGAACTTAACCTGTTAACAGTTTGGGATGGAAATCTTCTTTCCTTCCGTCTGTCTCATAAAGGAAATTATGAGGAAACATTAATGGTCAGATCAACTTCTGCTAAACTTTCAAATTCAGCAGTTGATGGAGCCTCTGTTAAGATCTTTTTATGTCTTGTTTTCTTTCTCTCCTTTCTGATCCTTAGTTTGCACTTTATATTTCATTTGTTTTATTAGGTAAGGAATTCTGCAACTGACTATTTGCTTTATTTTGACAAGTCTTTGTTAATTTGATATACAGATCCTCAGAAATTTAGCTAGGAGCCATTTTAATGTAAGGAAAAGACCAGGCTTCTGATCTGTATGCTCCTGCATCCCTTGGAGGCTTTTCAGAAAAAAATCTTCCTCCCAGGCTGAGATTTCTAAACCTCTGGTCATTGCTGTATCTCTAAGTGACTTTAAGTGGTGTGCATAATTTTTGAAATCTGTGCCTAAATCTGGACCCACAGTTACAGCTGAGGCTGCAGCAGGAATACGTGGAGCAAAAAGACTCTTGTATTACAGAAAATACTCTGTACAGCCCTCTCAGTGTTTGCTCATACTAAGCACTAAAAACCACAGTCCTCTATATGCAGCAGAACTTGACCATTTAGAAGGGAAATAAGTTAGCTAGCTGTTCTAGTGAGAGAATCTACACAAAACTGCAGGAGAAATGAGGAAGATGATGTCTGCCATTTGTCTTCAGTTACAGGAAGAATTAAGTCTTACCCCAAATGAAAGCAAGAACTGCTGTCCTCTTTTGTTGTAACTACAAATAAACAGAGTTGAAAGAGGTGGGTGAAGTGTGAAGGCAACTTTGATACCTGATAAGCAGAAAAAAGTTAAAACAGCAAGGGCTTAAAATAATGCAGGGTCACACTGCTAACAAATTGTCCACTTTCCAAATTTAATGCAGAAGCTATCTTAGTGTTTAAGATAGAACCAATAGCACCAAAGGAGATTTCCTCCAGCTATAGACTGCTAGAAGTCGCTCTTGGAAAGCATTTTATTCTTCACCAGTACCCAGAACCTTGTTAGTTGCCATATGAGTAATACTTACTGTTTCTTGGTGCTACGACTACTTCAATTCCCACCTCATTGTTTGGGTGGCAGAACTCACACTGAATGCTCAAGTTGTGGACCAAAGCCCATATCTTCTTGTTTATTTATGTTTCATGAATACATGATTCATGTTTATTTGCTGTGAATTATGACCACTGACTGCAGGTAGCTTTGCTTCCATCTAGAATTGGGCTTTTGGAATAGGGTAAAGCACTTCTCATATCTTGAGTGAGTGCCAGAAACCACAAGATGAATGCTTGTTGGAATTATAGGGTAGTCCATAATACTTCTCTATTTGCAGTCATATTTCAGGAGATCTCAAAATATCTAAAATGATGACCTTACACATCCTAAAGGTAGGGCAATGCACCTGTAAGGTGCTCAGAAACTTCTGCCAGAATATTAGAGTTAAAAATACAGAAGATCAGAAGAGCTCCAAGTCATCTGAGAACCAAAGAACTGAAGGAAGTAAAGCCATGTCCACGTCTCCCCAGGATGTCTTCTGATATCCATGGCAGACTGGTGAATTTGACAGAAACTTATTTATGTCTGCCAGGCAGATCCAGTTATAGGGAAAATTTCTGTTTGCTCATGAAAATTCTGTTTTCAGTAAGAAAGCTATAGAAGCTCATTTCTAATGTATGTAAGCTCTTCTGTAAATATTACAGAGCCACTCTTCAGGGTACTTTTGCTCTGTGTAACAGGAAGCACATCTTTTATAATGCTTTCTTATTGCTATATTTGTGATATAACTTTTGCAGTATTACTTAAATAATTTGGTTTTCCTTCTGTTTTATGTTTAGAAGTTTGGGGGCTGGGGTTTTTTTTGCATTTGGAAGCAAGTCAACTAGAGAGCATTTTCTGTGCCATCTGAGGTTGAAAGTAACAGCATGGAGTCAGAGAGGGACATTCAGCAGCCAATTTGTATCCCCAGTTGGGTATCCCTTTAGCTGAATGCAGCTGATATAAAACATACAGTGTCTGGGGCTAACAGAAACAGCAGAAATTAAGAAAGTTAATTTTCTAGAAATGCTTAAACTATAAAAAGATTGGAGCATGCTGTTGAAGAAGCTGTGAGTTTGGCTCAGGGTATTGGAGAGCTTTCCCCTTCTTCAGATTGCAGTTGCTGATATAAGAGGAACTGGATGTTTAACTCACTTTTTCCTGTGAAAAGACTGGGTTTAGACACTTCTAATATTGCCCATTTCTGACCATTAATGTTGTTTTGTAGACACAATATGATAATAAAATTGTTGAAAAAGCCAACTATATGTGAAAGTGAGACTCAGAAATAAAGATGAGGTATTCAAGTTTGTTGTGCCCTTTCTTTTGAATAACTCTAACTTTAGAGCAGATATTTAAAAATTAGTAGTGAATTATTCAGATATGCCTGTTTCTCACCATTCTATAGAAACCTCTCCACTTTGAGTTGTTTTATAAGTCCCAGCTGCTCGGTAGAGTGCCTCCTCTGTTAACAGTTAAGAGTGGGGGTGCTGAAGACTCCATCTTCACCGAGAAAACTCATGTCCAAATTTGACCAATCTATTAGATCTTGAAAACTCATATTTGCACAGATGTTGCAGGGATACCTTGCATTTTAGCAGCTCTGTTTTCTCAGGACTCAGTCATAGTTGTGAGTTCCTGAGCACCTCACACCTGTGCAGGCTGGCAGCCAGGTCATGCGTTCACCAACAGAGAAGAGGGCACAATGATCCCAGCTACGTAGGGCTCCAAGTGCAAGGTCAACCTTTCATGGTGGCTCTGCTCCAAGGTGATGTCAGTGTTGAAAATTAAGGAGGGAACAGTCTCCTGTGTTCTCAGTAACTCCCTACCTGCTACCTATTGGTGAAGTTACATTGCCTGCACTAATAAGGGGTATAGAAATGAAAATTTTTGCCTACAGAGCATGATATACACAGTGTAAGACCATATTGTGAGTAATTAGGATAAAACATACAGTTGAGGAGATGATACTTATTAAATGAGTATCCAAGACATCCAACAAGCACACCAAATCTTATGAGCTCATTTAAGAGTTTGCCTAGGCATAAGTGGCCAAATTAAGATTGGCAGGCAATTTAAATTGTGTCGTTTCCTAATTTTGGAGTGCTTGACTTTGTATTCTTCTTTTAACATAGGTATCTCTCTCTCTCTCTGTGTGTGTGTGTGTGTGTACACATAAACAGGGGGTCAATATACGTGATTTGCTTCCAGTGATGATTACAGC
The DNA here is from genome assembly GCA_009769605.1 of Bucorvus abyssinicus. Classification (NCBI taxonomy): domain Eukaryota; kingdom Metazoa; phylum Chordata; class Aves; order Bucerotiformes; family Bucorvidae; genus Bucorvus; species Bucorvus abyssinicus. Next base: position 41,652,384 of record CM020025.1, read on the forward strand.
CTTTTGGGGATCATTCCTTGAGCCTTAAGGAAAGAGCTATGCATCTTGCAGACATCTTGGAAAAGAGAGGGTGATAAGACATCCAAATATGGCCAGGAGATCCCCAGATTAAGGAAGCTGTATCAATACGCTCACAGAAATCTGCAAAGTATTGCAACTTTTTTTGTTTGGGTTTTTTTTTTTTCCACAACAGAAGAGTGGAAGTGGAGGTCATTTATCAGGTCACATCGCCTTCTGTGAGATGTCCCTGAAAGCAGGAGTGCTGTGGCCTCAGATTGAGATGTGTCCTTGTAGATACCGTGGCCATAGTAGTGGATGGTGACTCTAGTATCATACTGAAAATTGGGCCATTACTTTCATTTGCAAAAGGCAGCCACTAACTGATGATATCTGTAATATCAATAGTGTTTCAGAAAACTTTATAACAAGGCCCATTTACTCATGTATGGAAAAAAAAAAGAGACAAATCTCCTAAAAGAGCCAGTGATGCAGAAAGCAGGAGGCTGTGAAAACCTGGAAGGAGGATATTGCTTACCAGGTGGCTGCACTTAAACATAAGAGGGGTAAAAACCATCTACACAACAAACATGATTTGAAATAGTTTATCAAGAAACCAGAGCAACCTCTAGTTTTCATTTGCCTAATGGAGACTGGAATTTCCTATTCTTGAGAAAGATGCCTCATTTTAGTTTGTGGGGGTTTGTTTTGTTTTGTTTTGTTTTGTTTTGTTTTGTTTTGTTTTGTTTTGTTTTGTTTTGTTTTTTATATTTGGTCTTTCCCCTGAAGCGTGTTCAGGGTGTTTCCTCTCTTGAGCATGTTGTGTCCATGGTTTTGTGATGCATGTGGAGCGTTATCACAGAATCACAGAATTGTTTTGTTGGAGAAGACCTTTAAGATCATCGAGTCCAACCGTTCACCCTGCACTGCCAGGGTCCCTAAACCATGTCCATCAGCGCCACATCTACATGTCTTTTAAACACGTCCAGGGATGGGGACTCCACCACCTCCCTGAACATGCTTGACCACCCTCTCTGTAAAGAAATTTCCTAATATCCAGCCTAAATCTCCCCTGGCACAATTTAAGGCCGTTTCCTCTCATCCTGTCACTTGTCACATGGGAGAAGAGACCAACCCTCACCTCACTACAACCTCCTTTCAGGTAATTGTAGAGAGCAAAGGGTCTCCCCTCAGTCTCCTTTTCTCCAGGCTAAACAACCCCAGCTTCCTCAGCCACTTCTCATAAGACTTGCTCTCTAGACCCTTCACCAGCTTCGATGTCCTTCTCTGGACACGCTCCAACACCTCAATGTCCTTCATGAAGTGAGGGTCCCAAAACTGGACACAGGCTTTCTCCTCCTGCTGTACACGCCATCCCATGGGGATGCAGCCTGGAGCTTAGACTGGTGGCTTCGGAGTGCAATGGCCCTCTGCAGCACCAGCACCTCCTGTCCCATCTATCCTGCAGCTTCCACCGGTGCTGTCCTTGTCCTGCTGAGAGAGGGAGGGACCAGGACATTGGGAGCATGGCCTCGCACTGGGCTCAGCAGGGTGACAAGTGGAAAACACGAGGGAACTTTTCAGCTGCCAGTGAGAAAGAGTGCTGTCATGGTGCCTGAGGAAAGGTGGTCAGGCAGGAAAGGGTCTTACAAATAGACACAGTGGGCGTCTGGGGGAATGTAAAACTAAAGTGCAAAGGCACCAAGGGACTTCTGGTGTTTGCATTTTTGATCTGGAAGTTGTTGTGTAAATATCAGTTACTTGTCCCACCCAGGTGCCTTAGTCTCTTTGCAGAGTGAAGATACAAAGCCCCCCCTCAAGGTTCACCTGCAAGATGTGAAATTCCTGCACTTTACTAGATGGTTCTCATTTAAGTACTTCTTCAGGTATTAAAGGTTCAGTTGTAGTTTTACATTTGGACATGCAAATATATGACATGTTTGACATCAGATTACAGTGCTTCCCATGCTCAGTAAAAAAGGGGGTTGCTTTTATTTTATACCAGAAAAGTACAGAGAATATGCAGCCAGACTGATTTAACATTGTGAGAGAAACATTAGTGTTTGGAGTTTTCAAACTCTTTTATATTGCTGTAACAATAAACTTTTGCTTTTAATACAGGGTACTTCGGGGAGGGAGAAGCACACTCTTTTGCTAACACTTGACTCCGGAGTCATATAAACAGGTTTTTGTCTGAGATGGGGATTTAGCATACAAAAGGTGCTAATGTATTTGACTAGCAATGTTGTATAAATCTTTATGGTTGGCAGGAGACTCCTTTAGCCTTTGTGGCAAGGTCACATGTCATATGGTGATGTAATTTTGAAAGGACTGAAAGTCTGCAGTCCACAGGGATAATATATTAGTCTGCCTTTGTAAGCTTGTCATTGTTTGGTCATTCCACTTACATGAACATATGTTAGCTAAGATAATTGATCTCATTTAAATACGCAGACCAAGATACTGCAATTTCAAATTACTGTATCGCTGCAGAACCACTACAAATATCCCTGAAATAAATTTACATTTAATTTCATGTAAATCACTTCAACATACTTGTTTATATCTCATGTAGAAAGGAACTACAATGTGACTCAATGTGGGTTTTTTTTCAAAATTCTACAAATTAATTCTCATTAATTGAGAATATTGAAAATAAATCTCCTCATATACTTTGTTAAATAAGGAGCCATGAAGTTTTGCATATTAAAGGTATAACTATGCTGTTTATTCTAAAGCTATCGGAGAATCACTGTTTTTATTCTTCGCCATGCTTTGCTAGTCACAAGTTTTGCAATAAAAGGAAAAATAGACAATTAATGAGATATTTTCACTGCAAAACTGTGAAAGTCATAGTAGAAAATCCTTGCTAATAAGTAAATTTTCAAGATAATTTCTCTGCTCTGGAATATCACTTCATAGATGACTAGAGAGCTGGTTACTTTCAGACACAGAGTCCTAAAACTGCTTGAAGCATGAGGTGGAGCGGTTGAGCCTAGGGTGCAGTAAACTATGCTATCCATTTGCAAAACTCTTTTTATAAAAAACATTAATAACAGATTAGTCATTGGCGAAAAGGAGATGGGAGCCTTGTGCACGCTGCTGTCTGGTTTGGTATTGAGGGCTCAACGCGTTGCACTGACAGAGTGGCTGAGAAGGTGTGGCTGGACCACCAGGTCTGATCTTTGTACTGGTGTAACAAAATTACTCCACACCACGATGAAAAATGTTTTCCTAACAAAACTCTATTCTGTCAATACGAACTGCATCTACTTTAGAGGCCTCTGCTGGCACACCTCTGCTGGATAAAAATTACATCTCTAACCCAATTAACCTTTCCAGAAGAAGTCTTGCAGCATAGAGACTGCCTGGATAACTCACTGCTCTGTGCCTTCCACAGGCTGAAAGAAATAACCTCTGAGTTACCCACTCTGGGAATTGTATTTTCTGAAAGATGTCTCTTACCTGGGATCTTCTCTTTTGAACCTATCACTTTGTTATTCTAATTCTAAGATATTCAGCCCCCCTCTTGTCCCACAACCTTAAGAAAAGGCAGCCTCAGATATCCCACTATGTTTTATTGTGTTTTGTAAACTATGGTCAAAATCCATTTCTGGTAGGAATATTGCAAGTTATGGTGGTATTTGGAAAACCATACTCCTGGACAATGTAGCTGTCAATTTCTGCCTTTTGCTCAGCCTTTTTAAACAGTACTTCTTATTTCTTAATACTAAGCCCTCACTAGGCTGCTAGCTGCTGTAGTTTTTATGCCTCTTGCTTTCTTAAATAGAAATGGCTAGCTGAAATGCCAGGAATTATTTGGAATGGGGAAATACCACACGGCTCAGTAGGAGAGGTTTTTTGTGTCTGTCTTTTTTTTTTTCCCCTTTCCTGCATCCAAACACACTTCCACTAGTTAATTCCCTCACCTCAAACCCCACGAACAATTTAGGACCTGCAGCTATATCAACCAGCAGAGCTGAATATTTGTGCAAAACAAAGAGCTGTGGGACCTAGCTGGCTGCTAGTCTGAAAGAGGAAGGTTTTTCAAAGACACACAGGTGTCGTTAGGAGCCACTAACTGCAAACCATCTTCCCTAAACCTACCACTTGCAAAGCATTCTTCCTTCTCTAGCTCTTACAAGAAGAATGGAAAGAAGAAATTCACAATTTTACTCAAGGGGAGGTATCCAGAAGCTTTTGGACTTGGATGTTACTCACTGGTCTTTTTCTTCTCACCCTCCCACTCTTGCCTTCTTTTCTCCTGCAATAACATAGGGCTTCTTTTCCTCATAGGTGTTTAAGGCAATCATCTGAAGACTTGTTTCTCCACTTTTCCCCTTTCTGGGAGCTGGAGCACATAGGGTGCTAGTCTGCAAAAACAGAGCAAAGATCGGGTTCCCCTGTGTTCTGCAGGCAGACTTTTTTTCAAATCTGGAATAAGTTAGAAGCCCCATCTCCCATCAGCAGAAACTTATGGAATATATTCTTTGTGGGCAAAAACTATCGTTTTGGTAGTAAATCCTGAGTCACCTGTGGACCTGTCACTTCTGGAGCAGGAAAGGGGCTTGTAGTGGGAGGTGGCTCACACATGAGTGGGATAGAGCAGAGCCCCGCATGAGGGGTGAGGGTGGAGACTGAGTTGGGCAGAGCAAAGTGGTCGCGACGGCTGGCACACTGTCCACTCACTCACTCCAAAGTCCCCTTGTGCCTGTGAGCATCAACTGTTGGCACAGCTATGTCCGTGGTCGGGCTTCAAATGGGTCCAGCTTCTAGCATCCAGGCTGCCGGCAGTCCTGCACGTCAAGCTCACTTGTCAGGACGGATGGTCCTGACAAACACTTCAGATTCTGAGTAAGGGATGTGTGTGTGTGCATGTGTGTGTGTGTGTTGGAGAGAGGGGGACGATCTGTTTCAGAAATGTTTGTTGTCTGGGTCTTTTCATTGCAGCTAAAAATTATAGCTGCTGGGCTTGTTGGGGGGGGAGGTCTGGGGATGGTTAGGAAGTTTTCATCCTCTTCTCACACATTTTATACCCTTTCTTCCCTTTTGTCTGTCCTCACCACTTACATTACAAGCTCTCAGAGTCTCGAGCTGCCTCTTCTTATCCATGTCTGCGTACAGCGCTCCTTGCAACTGAGCCCTGCTGAGGCCTTTGGATCCTGCTGTTACGCATATAATAATTCATAACGCCTAGGGCTACGCACAGCAAATACTTCACTCTCTTTCCCCCTGTGCCCCGGCCGATGCCTGTATTTCAGCTCACCCGTGCCTGGTCCCTAAGGGAAACTTTTGGTTAAAAAGGCACACCCCGCCGGCCCTCGGCGGTGGGGGCAGCGGCGCCCGGCGAGCACGGCCCCTTTAAATTCCAGCTGTGCGGCGGGGGGCAGCACCGCTGGCGGCGCGGCGCTGCGCGGGGCTGGGGCTGGGGCCGGGGCCGGCTGCCGGTGCGCGGCGGCGGCGGCGGAGAGCAGCCGGCAGCCGGCGGCGGGGGGAGCGCGCAGCCCTGCGCCCGCGGGAGGCAGCGGCTCCCGGCGCCGCGGTCCCTGGCGGAGGCGGAGAAGATGAGGGTGGCTTCTGGCTTTTTTTTTTGCCTCCTCGCGATGATTTCCATAGTAACCTGATCGAGCGGTGCAATTTCGGAAACTGGGGTGGCTTTATTATTATTATTATAATTTATTTTTCTCCCATTTTTTTTTTCCGCCTCTCACCCCCGCTCCACGAGGAGTGCCAGCCGGCAGGTAAGGTGCCCCGACCTCGCGGGGGTATTTCCGCGCCGCCGAACTTCTCTAGGCGACAGCGGCGAGGCGCGGGGTCCTGCCCGCGGGGCTCCGCCGTGCGCGGTCGGGGGTGGCAGCCGGGGGCCAGGACCGCGGCCGCAGCCCCGCCGGCTGCCGGGGAGGCCGGACGTCGGGGCGGGGTGCCGCGATGCCGGGGAGCCCGGCGGCGGGTTCCCCCCCGAGGACACCGCTGAGCTCTTCTTACCCTCTTTGTTTGCTTGTTCCCAGAGAGGGTTTTATTCTTCCCTTTGTTTCTCCCTCCTTTTCTTCTCTACACCCCCCCCTCAACCCCCCCCCCGCCCCAATCCCTCTCCTGCCTGGTTTGTTTCCTTGATCATCTTTCCTTCCTCCTCCGTTTTGTGAGGGTGAGAAATCGCACACACTTTACCTTAAAATCTGCGGCGAGCGAGGACTCAGCCACTCGTCCCCCCATTCCCTGCGCGACCGGTACCGCCTCATCCTTCTCGCTTCCTCTACCCTTGGCCGTGCCCCCCGCTCAGCGCGCCCCGCAGCCCCCGCTGGGGCGGACGGGGGACAGCCTTCGCCCTCGAGTCAGAGGGGAGAGTGGCAGAGTAGCCCAAAGCATCCCCCAGCTGGGTGCCGCGGTCTGGGCCCTCCAAGGTGGGGGTGTGTGCAGGGGAAGTACATCGTGGAAACCTGTGAGCAGGTTAAGACCAGAACCTTCTCCCTCCATGACCCGCTCCTTGCCCATCCACCTGGTCCCATTCAGAGAAGTTGAGGATGAGTGATATGTCTTCTTGCTGCTTCCTTAGCATTGGGTTGGCAACAGCATTGAAGGACCCATGGGTTCTAAGGTGTCCCCCAGCCCCATCCCTGCTCCACAGTGTCCTCATGCTGCCATACACCATCTCCCCTGCCTGGGAAAGGAGGGGGAAGGCCTCGGCAGCTTTGGGTTAGGTGGTGAGGACTTCTTCCTATTGCTGTTGTGCTGGGTTGGCAGCACTGTTGCTATTGCCAGGTGGTAGTCATTCACCAAGCAGGTCTCTGCTAAAACTTACTATTGCTTGTTGTCTTCCCTAGCCCTCTGGGTTTCACCTCTCAATAGTGTTTTTGACTGTGACTTAGTTTGGGGGGGCGGGGGGGTGTGTGTGGGAAGTGGTGTCTGTGTGTCATTTTTTATATTGGTTTGCACTGAGCGAGATGAATAGATGAGTCTGGTCAAGGCTTTTTGTTTCTGTCATAAGTGATCAATAATCATCTGGTGGTGAGATGATCTTATTACAGAAAAAGCCAAAGTGCACACTGAGAACAGCTGAAATACAAGGTCAATAGCTCTTGGGTTATCAATGTTAAACCTGCTTTGCATATTTGAAGATGACGTATTCCTTTCAAAGTAAAGGCAACTTCAAGATTTCGATGAGCTTTTTTATCAGTGTAAAAAATAAGCATACAGTTAATGCAGGAAAACAGCCTTGCTTTGGAGGTTACTCGTCCTATATCCCCAGACCTTTTATAATTTTTTTCTTTAGTCAAGGTGGACGAGGATTTGGAGTTCTCTTAGGTGAGAAGAGTTTTTGTAATTCCCACTACAAAGGTTGGTTTGTTCCTAGTGCCCAGCAACTGCTACAGGCTTTCCAGACACAAAAGAAAGGCGTAGTCTGTGGCCTGAAGATCATGCATGCTAAAAAGGCAGTCAGCTGGAGAGTTACGCAGATCAACAACCAGCTCCTCCGCTGCCTAATAACTAGCTTCGTTCCGGGAAATGTAACAGTTCAGTGAGACAAGTAATTTGTGCAGAGGTGCTGGTGGCTCAGAGAGGACCTCTGTAACCCTTGGGTCGAGCCTTTGGTGGCAGCGGTATGAAGAACTGGGTCTGCGAGAGAGGAATCCTGGGCACGAGGAGGCATCGGAGGCAGGTGAGGCAACCTGTCCTGGAGAAGGAGTTGGATTCAGCATCAGAGAGGGGGAATGTGATGTGAAAAGGGAGCAGAGCAGATAATCAGCAGGGGAAGAGGTTATGCGGGGACTCGAAGCAGAACATAAAAAGCTTGAAGTAATGAGTTTAATCTACGAAATCTAGTTCTTAAATTCTATGTGCTTGCCAATTAGCTAACCATTCTGCAAATCAGAATGGAATTCAGATCGTATCTGGGTGAATGTATTGACTCTGAAGTGCTGCAATAAAAAAAAAAACAACCAACCTTTCCTCTTTCCCCTACAGTGAGCTTTAAATATGAACAAAAATCAGATCTGAGAATTGAGGAAGCTTTTAATATACTCACTTTCCGGAGTTCACATTCTATCTAGCCTAGACTCCCACAGTTAAAATCAAAAACCCCTGCAGTAATATGACTTCAGGGGGGCCAGATTCAGAGCAGTCGCAGTGCATTTTCACCAGTGAACGTTGCAGTGCATCGTGAGGAGGGGTCACCGTCAGTCACGGTATGGATTAAAGTGCAGGAGATGTGTGGCCGTTACCTTGCAGGGAGCATGCATGCCATACAGTACAAAACACTTACAGCACAGCGAGGGAACCTATAGCCCTCTTGGGCTCCTCTAATAAACACTTTAATGTTACATGTATATAAAAAAGAGTTGCAGCATAACCTTTACTCTCCTGTATTAAAGAGTATGTTCATGTATGTAGGTGTCAGTTCATGCGTGTCATAACAGGTTTCAAAATGGCTGAATGATATTGATCCAGTTAAAAATATTATGAGAGAATAGCTGAAATTAGTTTAAATTTCAGCTTAAGAGAATTGTAAAAATAATGTCAGTTTTAAGTCACTTCAGCAGCTACCTGCAACAATTCGTGGAAACTGACAGGATCCTTCCTAAAGCTGGTGTTTCACCCAGGTTTGACTGGTATGGACTTAGGAAAAGTAGAGAGGCATCAATGCCAGAAATTGCCACCAGGATCAGTACCCTGGGCAAGAATATTTACAGCTGTATTTCGGAGTCTGGGAATGTTTGCTTTAGATGGCTAGCATTAATGTGCTTTATACTACAGAAGATCAAAAATCCATTATGCTTGATTGGTATCACGGGGATGTAATAATACAGAATTTCTAATTTTCTTAGAGAAGTGTTATCTAATTCATGCTGAATTTTGCAGTTAAGCTCCACATTGAGATGGATCAGAGGTGTTCGGCTGGGAGATATGTAGCTGGTTTTTAATAGGGAATCTGACTTGCACTGATGTGTGTGCATTTTTTTTTGTACTAGCCGCCTGTGGTATCGCCTGCACGTGTTGATGAAGCAATCTGCCTGAGAGCTGTTAGAATTTGCATGTACAAAACTGGTTTGTTTATATGTAGATCTGTTATTACTGCAAAGATAAAGTTGTTACCACAGATGGATGCTGGCTGCTGGGAACTGGGTCCCATCTCTTTAAGATAAACTTCCATGTACAATGTCAGAGAAACAATCAAGTTGGGGGCAAAAATACTACTGTGTTTTTGAATATGTTCTGCACCCAGCTTATGTCAGTCAGTATAATATAAATTGCAGGGACCCAACACTATGCTTGCTAGGAAGATACTTGGGATTTTGTCACTGTAAAATCAGAGCCTTACCCAGATGCTCAGCGTTTGCCTGACAATCATTATAAGAAATTCTATGGTAAAAGTTCATTGCAGAAACATTTTGTAGAAATTAGTCTTCTTTAATGTTTCTTTTTGGCTCTTGAAAATGACTGCATACAAGTAGAACCTCTGTACCCAGTTGTTTTTCCTGCATTACCATCTATATTTAGAATCGTATCTATTTGAGCAACAAATGTGACATCTTTCTTCTGTTAACCTAGCAAAGACAGTGAGCATAACGGGAGTGTGAGTTGGCCTCTTTTTTCAGCTGGACGTTAGCAAACCAGGATTTGGCTTTGAGCCCCATGTGTGAGCATCCCCCAAGGCTTGCCAGTGCTGGTACCCTGTGCTTACAGTCCTCTGGAGTTGGACTCTCTCGAAGCATCCCAGAAACCCTCTGTGGGCCAGAAGCATTTAAAAAGCCAGTCCTTCTTTTGACAGAGCTTCTTGGTCCTTACTGGCTTCTCAGAACACTGCTTCATGCAGTTGTCCGCACACAAATCAGATGTCCTCTGAGGAGCTCAGTGTTGGGTGGTGCAAGCACTAATGCTCCCTTCTATGTGACTAGGTACAAGCAAGTCAGGAAAATGTATGTAAAAGTGGCTTCTTCCAGGGATTAGTGTGAAATGGAGCCAGCCGATCCTAAGGCCTGATGAGCTTTAACTCTTTCAGTGGAAGGAGCAGATGTTTGGGTCTTTCAGGACTAGGCCAGTAAACGCCACTTACGGCAGTGACTGGTTCAGAGTATTTGTCTATAAGTGGAGTCTAGAGAACTCAGTCAGGCTCAAGGCTCCATAGAGCAGATTTATTCCATGTCCAGATGCTTAAGTCAGTAGGCAAATGAGACAGTAACATCCTTTTAGATTAATTCAAAGAGACAGAAAAGGAATATGAGTAGAGAAAAATAAGGTCATGTCATTATGTCTACTGATATGTTGAACTTCATGTAAAAAAATTCTGAACTTCATGTAAAAAAATTGTGTTTGTTATATCATGATATAGTCATCACTGGTTGGTTTACTTGTACACATCATACTGCAGTGGTGGGTGCTAAGCTGGAATTTGAAACAGAGATGGTTCCAGTTGGTGCTTGGTGAGTAGCCTATTGATGCCTTTTAGATGGAAGCATGGAAAGTAATTAAGTAGTAACTGAAACCCGGTGAAGTAATAGTGTTAGTAAAGGAAGTGACGATTTATACTGAACCAGACAAAAGTTTGCATACAGTTAAAAAAAGCCTAAAAACTAGTAAAGATCATATGAAAGAATGCTTGACTGACAGCTGACAGAAATAGAAGCAGTTGTTGTTTCACCAGATTTTAATGAATCTTTTGTCAGTGACAAATAGAAAACTTGAGATAATTTGGTTATTCAAAACCATGCTCAAAGAGAAATAAAATGTAATCCTAGAGTCCTTTGAAGTGGGATATCCTGCAGTGTTCTAAATAATTTAATTTGGAGAGAAAATATATCAAATGTGTTTACATGTCATAAACCAACATGAGATATTTTTCGTATTAGATTTATTACATATATACCTTCTTCTATGTGGAAAAATTAGATAAATGCTCTGCTTCTCTCTGTGCTATTGACATTTTCATTGGCAAGATGATGGATGCTGTTTGAAAGAAAATGGTTTGCCGAAGACTAAGAGAATCACTGTTTTAGGTTTGGGAAGAAATATCTTCCACAAGGAAGATGGTACAACCCGTGAATGAAGCATTAATCAAGTTTACAGTTACATATCTGAAATTATGATGCAATTACCCTTTTCAGGAATAGTTGCTGTATTGAGGGTTCTGGTTTGCTCATATTTGGCTATTTTTCACATTGATGTGAATTGCCTCATACAGTGAAATGTTACTTTTTCTCAAGTGTATGTGTAACATCTAGCTTGTTTTGGCCAGTAGCCTCAGTTCTACCTGGCTTTTAAAGAGAGGTCCATGTCTGCCTCTGTTTTAAGTAACATCAGGTTAGTTGAATAATCGATCATAGTTAACATGGAAATTGAAAGAGCATGTCAAAACCAAAATTGTCTAATAGTTGATTATGAAATGAGGTATGTTTACTGCCCATGAACAGGTCTTATGGTAAAACTTCAGCTGGACTATAAAACTTTGGTCTTTGGACTATATCCTAATGTGTTAATATTAAGCCATAAAAATTAGTAAAACACAGGGAAATACATTAAATTGGCAATATTTAAAATAATGTTGACAAACCATTGGTTAAAAATTGTTGAAAGAAAAGCTGATGAATTTGCAGAAGGACCTATTAAGATAAGGGTTTTTATGGTCTATTTAAGGACACTGCAAATTCTTGTAGCATCATTCTTCTGGAAGCAGCAAATTCAAATATCCTTACTGAAGGTCTTAACTTGCATCAGACAAAGCTGATTAGTCATCCAAATCACCAAAACAGTTAAAACAAGAGTCAATATATGTTGGAATATACACTAGAGAATTGCTTTAGTTATTTAAAAGCATTTCAATATGCGCGAGGCACTGAGCTACACTACAAACTATTAGGCAATATAAGACTCCAGAAAGTCATTATTGCTTATGTTTGACACTTTACCTGTGTGTCACAGATACAAACTCCTGTAGAGCTCATATATTTTGGGGCATAATTTCTATAAGATTTCTCTGAGGAAGCTGGAAAATATAATTCTGAAGAATGTAAGAGAAGGGTAATTTTGCATGTAGGAATTGCCTCAGCAAGACTGAGTAAAAGTGAAAGAAGGTGGAGTATGACACATCAACACTGAAGCATGGTGCATTTTCAGAGTGTTTGTTTTGGGATGCAGGCTGCTTATGGAGAGAGAAGGGGGGGAGCAATTTTAAGGGAAAAAACCCCTAATTAATTTTCAGTAATTCATTCTGGAGCAGCAATAAGTGAACTAGGCCATTACTTTGGAGAGTCTGGGAGGAATTTGTTTTTATTCCGTTGCTAGAAAACACTGTTTATGTAACCTGTTGTCCTTTCTCTTGAGTATCAAAGCAGTCCGGTGGTTCTGTGTTGCTGTGATGCAGAGGTAATGAAGACAAACCTTCAGAGACTGTCACAACATTGTCATTATTTTGGCAGTGCATTGGAGATAATTTCATCAACGAGGCAAAGAAATTCTGCATTGATAAGCAGGTTTCAAGCTGGATAGCTGGGTAGAAATAGACAGTCCCAAGTGGTCAGATACCAGTTTAGAAACAGCCTGATGAGATTTTTTTATGGTTTGCAGAATACAGTGCCCAGATCATGAATGACTTCTAAATACAAGCAATGGCTGTTAAACTTTTTTTCCTTCTTCCCTCTGCCCAATGTTTATTCTCCTAGAAGCTCTGCTAAGGTACATGGAGGACAGGGAGGTTATTTGAGTCAGCCAGCAGGGCTTCACCAAGGGCAAGTTTTGCCTGACCAACCTAGTGGCCTTCTATGATGGAGTGACTACATCAGTGGACAAGGGAAGAACTATGAATGTCATCTATCTGGACTTCTGTAAGGCCTTTGACACAGTCCCCCAACAACCTTCTCTCTAAATTGGAGATTGATGGGTGGACTGTTTTGTGGATAATGAATTGCTTGGGTGGTCGCATCCAGAGGACAGTGGCCAACAGCTCAATGTCCAGATGGAGATCAGTGACAAGTGGTATCCCTCAAGGATCTGTGTTAGGACCAGTACTGTGTAATATCTTCATCAACAACATAGCGAGATTGAGTGCACCCTCAGCAAGGTTGCAGATGACACCAAGCTGAGTGGTGGGGTTGACACACCTGAGAGGCATGATGCCATCCAGAAGGATGTGGACAAACTGGACATAGGACAAGTGGGCCTATGTGAACCTTGTGAGGCATAAGGCCAAGTGAAAGGTCCTGCACCTGGGTTGGGGCAACCCCTGGTATCGATATAGGCAGGGGGATGAAGAGATTGAGAGCAGCTCTGAGAAGGACTTTAGGGTGCTGGTGGATGAAAGGCTGGACATGACCTGACAATGTGCACTCACAGCCCAGAAAGCCAACTGTACCCTAGACTGCATCAAAAGAACTGTGGCCAGCAGATCGAGGGAGGTGATTCTCGCACTCTGCTCTGCTCTGGTTAGACCCCCCCCGGAGTGCTGTGTAGAGCTCTGCGGCCCCCAGTGTAAGCAAGACAACTTGTGGGAGCAGGTCCAGAGGAGGGCTGCAAAAAATGATCAAAGGGCTGGAGCACCTCTGCTATGAGGACACGCTGGGAGAGTTGGGGTTGTTCAGCCTGGAGAAGAGAAGGCTTCGGGGAGACGTTATTGCAGTGTTTCAATACTTAAAGGGGGCTTACAAGAAAGATGGGGATGGTCTTTTTAATAGGGCCTGTTGTGACAGGACAAGGGGGAATGGTTTTAAACCAAAAGAAGGTAGATTCAGACTAGATATATGGAGTAAATTTTTTATGATGAAGCTGTTCAAACACTGGAACAACCCAGAGAGGCGGTAAATGCCCCATCCCTGGAAACATGGGGTTCTGCGCAACCTAACCTGGTTGAACATGTCCTTGCTCACTGCAGGGAGATTGGACTAGATGACCTTTAAATGTCCATTTCAACCCAAACTATTCTATGATTCTATGTTTCTAAAATATTTATTAACTTCTAGTTTTAACTCCAGTCCCATTCCCTTTCACCACCATTGTTGCCTGTTTGATGCTCTTTGAACATTAGCACATCTTCCATGCTCGCATGTTGATGAGATGGCAGCAGGGAGTCTTGGCATGGCATTCCAACTCACAACTCCAGTGACTGAATGGAACATCCTTTGGTGATTCTCTGAAATACCCAAATTTGCCATTTACTGCCTGTATTTTGTGTGGGTACTTCTTTTTCTTCTTATCTGACAAAGCTTACAAATGGGTTTCACAGAACACAATAACAAAGTGGGGGTTTTCCCCTTTCTTGCCTTTGTCCGGCAAATGCCATCTTTCCTAAAATGTGAAAAGTTCCTCAAAAAAGAGAAAGGACAAGCAGCAAAGGCAGCAGGAACTAAGACCTTGTCAGCAGATATGAATGCAGTCAAAGCTAGTTCAATTAAACAAAGCTCCCTTGATTCTGAGCGATGAAATGCCCCTTTTAATTTTTGAAAACTTATTTACATTTCAACACTGCTGAGAAAAGGAAAACCTAATAGGGTGATTGGAACATTGGAATAACAAAAAATTTTACTTAGGGATTTTTGGTTTTTATTTAGAAGAAGGGGAGATAGAGCGGGAAACTTATCTGTTTCTGGATAAAATATTAATCTTTTTATTCAGGGCCAAGCTCTTGGTTTCATTGTCAAGAGTTAAGGACTGATAATACATTCCAGTGGCATATATAATTTTATGGACATTGCTTTCACCTGAGTAATCTCACCTTCCTCACAGCACTCCTGCAGTGCTCTTGACCATCTTTCTTTGGGTTACATGACATACCTCCAGCCTAACCTCTCTCTAACTCTAGCACAGAGTGTCATGGGTTGGGGCAAGGCCAGCCACTAGACAAATGACAGATGCTCTCTATTAACTCCTCTACCTTCCCAAAGGGGAAGAGAAAGGGAATAAGGGAGAGAGACTTATGGGTTGGAAAAGAAAACTAAAACTGCTTTAATGGAAGTGACTGAGCTGAAATGTAAAATCACTGAACGGAATTAGTTCTGTTCTGAAGCAGAACACGGAGACAGGGAAGAACCAAACTCTACTACATAAATCGCTAAGTGCTCCTTTTTGTCACATGCTGAACTGAAAAGACATTTTAGTTAGTTTTTCATAAGTAGCTAAAAAGAGTTGAATGAAAGGACTTGACTTACTATAGGTGTAGTATGAGAAATGTGCATGATCTTTAATTCGTGTAGTTTTTTATCTCATTTTATTAATGACAGATGAAGGCAAAATGACAGCCTGCATCACTCCTTCTTGGACTAGGTTTAGCTGGTAAATGGCAAAGTGTTATGGAAATCTTGAATGTGATAGTGGTGGTAAAAAACATGCAAGTGATAGTTTGAGCTTAACATAGATGCGCTATTAGTCTAGATGGCTGTGTACTGGCGACATTTAACTCCATATTTTCCACAGTGCAGTTGAAATGATGCTTGTGTCCCTGTGACCGGTTTGTTATGTCCCTGTAGCTGCTCATTTTCAGCACGCGTCAGTTTTTAAACAATGACTTTAACACTGAGTCAGTTTTGACTAAAGCTCTGTAATTTGTTTTAAAAATGTTTACTACATTAGAAACCAAACATAAATTTCTCTCATTTACAGTAGATTGGCTGTGAGATAATTTTCTGTGATCTCATCCATAGAGGAATCAATTAAGAATCCTTGCTACTTACTAACCTGTTTCCTTCCTATTCATTTTGTGTACTTTGACAGAAGATTAAGCTTGAATACATTTGCTTTATATTTTCATAATTTTTTTTTTTTATTTTAGAAATACCACTTTTGTAAGAGATCTTGGTGGATCCATACCATTGCGTGTCTTTTTCTTGCATAGTATAATGCAAATAGTTCACGTTATTATGGGTAGAAAAAAAAGTTCCTTGAGTTGTCTTGTAGGTGCCAGGTAACTCATTTGGGTTCTTCTGGCTGACTACCGGGGAGATACTGGAAAACACTATCAGACTTTTTGGGCATTTTGGGCATTTCCTTGGTTTGCTTTTTCATTTTTTCTTTACTGTTTGTAACCTGACTTAGATAGATAGGCAGCCATACTGGGTGCGACATTGGCTAACTCATGGTTTAAATGTTTAGCAATAAAGTAGTTCACAGCTTTGAATTTGTGTTTTATCAGCCTCTTTCAAAGTCAATAACCCACTGAAATAAGTGAAAGAACCAAACTAGACTCTTGAAGCTACTGTCACTATTATCTGTTGCCAGTGTGAAGAAAGCACTGCGCTGATTCAGGTCTGACTGGCCACTTTCACAACTACGAGAATTAAATCCTAGTGATACTGCCAGGCATACTTCTAGTCTGTTGCTTCTGTTGAGTTTATCACCATGAGAAATCTTTTTAATTTGTTAAGAGAAAGAAATCTGAGGAAGCCTTTGGAAATAAAATTTCTGATTCTTGGATTCGGTTGCCCATGTTACATTTCATAATAGTTTCCAAGTTTGATATTAGTCAGCTGTGAACTGACTGCTGATAGACTCCAGAAAGAAAGAATTTCTCCAGACATTCCTTCAAAAGATTTTGTTTATGGTCGTAGTCAGAGTAGGCTAAAAAAACCACAAACTCCAGACCCCTTGCCTAGACGATGAGCCAGCTCTATGAGGCAGATGTTCTATGCCACAGGCACCTGCTGTTTCAAAACATCATCCCCATGATAGGGGGGAGGATGGAAAAAGCTGATTACAGTCTCAGAATGGGCTGATTTTTAGAGTGACTATGACTTTGCTCATACTGTGTACTTTGTCCTTGTTATTGCTTAACTTGATTGTTCTTCTCCTGAAATTTGGTATCTAAGTGGTTTGGTGACTGGAAACCAAGTGCAGTGACAGCAATAGTACAGCATCTCTTACACAGTCCTTGATCAGTTTATTCCTGAATGACTGGCATCATTTGCTCTGTGAAGGCATACACTTCATTCACATGTTTGTGGTACTATCAACATAATTAGACCCATATTGTTCTACATTCTTCAAAGTACGCTGTATCTCATAATGTTAAAGCCAACAGAGTAAATATGTGGGTGAGAAAAAGAAAAATTTGGCCCCTAATATTATGTTCTGAAACCTTTTCTTTTTCTATGAGTTAGTGGGGTTACATGAATTACAGAATGTAAGACTTCTGAAGACTTCTGAAGAGTGAAGTAAAATCAGTTTCCCTAGTTATTAAGGCTCCTTGCAAGAATTCGCTAACATCAGTGACGTGATTAAAGACCAGATTTAGCACAGGTGTGGGCCCATGAAATTTCCAAATATACAAAAGTGCTTATAAGCACTTTTAAAAACATCTCTTATGATATAGCTACAGGCTGTTGTTGACAGATCTGCTCCTCCCTAACTTACCCAGCCTCTGCTCATGCCTACAAAAACTTCAGTGCAGTAACTTCATGGCACATAATTCAATGGTGTTAAAATAGGATAATTTATTCCTTTCCCTCTCACATTTTATTTCTTTCTATTAAATAAATTTCAGGCTCAGAAGTAACAAGGGAGTTGAGTTCGTGACCTGAATATAGCTGTGATTTACCTGCAGATTACTTCCAGTTCTGTCACATGTTCCTTCCATTTTCAAACTGCATCTCTCTCTAGTAATATCACATTAGTTTTTCATGCAGAGGTTTTGAGGCACTGAGTTCCAACCATTTTCATTTTATGTCAATGCGCGCAAGTCAAATCCTGATTTATTCCAGCTGTTAAGTGGCAAAGATTTGGACTGCAAGCAACATGTTATGCCAGAATCAGACAACTTTTCTGATGCTCCAGGACACATATTGCAATTGTCCCACAGTGAGATTCACAGAATGGGGTTTCCTTCCTTGCAGGTGAACGGGGCAATGGGGAAAGTAAGGTTTTTGACGGGAGGAAGATGGAGGTGGCCTCCAGAGGTCCATCACGGTGCCCCTTATAGACAGAAGTGATCCTAGACTGATGTAACGATGGACTTAGTATCATGTTTTAGCTCAATTACTTTCTCTTGCAGGATCTGAACTATCTGGCAGTTTCTCCATAGTCCCCCTGTGGGAGTTACATTTGAAGTACTGCCAAATGAAGCTTGGTGTTAGGCATGCAGGTTAGTCACTGCTGCTTCGTCGTTGCACTGACACACAGAATTTTCAATATATGGCACCAAATACTGCATAGATCAAGCATAGCCTGACGTTAAGGCAGTTATTTAAAATGCATATGCACTGCTGCTGAAGTTAGTACTGTGGATCCTTAAATTAATTTTCTGAAAATTTGTTGCACTTGTTAAGAAGAAGAAAAGACAGAAACACCAAAAATTAATTTTTTGAAGCAGTGAGTAACGGCAAGGTAGAAAGGGTCCTAGGTGTTTGCTTATATTCTTTTTTTAAAACTCACTTTCACAAATTGCCAAATGACTTGGTGTCTTTTTTAATAAAGATGAATGCCCATCCCTAGCTGCATAAGTGTGTAATAGCTCCCAGGTGCCCATGCTCTCCTGGGGAGCACACAAGAGACACCTCCAGCATTTTACTGCTTGAGGCATTGTCCTCCTTCTACCCAGCCTTCTCATTCATGGCTTCTATGAGATAAAATGACCGATAGTGTTCAGTGACCCATACCTCCACTTTCCACTTTGAGAGTCTGAAATAGGTTTTCCTTGTCTCTGGCATGTAAAAATTCTGTCTGCATCCTACGACACATTGCCTGAAGTCTGCAGGAAAGCAAATAGAGGATATGGAGGCACTGGAGTTTAAGGCAGCAGAAATCTGCTTGCCTAGCACCAGAACTCGCAACTTTCTTGCAATGTGTTATAAAACCAGCCTCTGATGATCTATTGTCCTGTTTGAGTTAGAACAGAACTCAAGCAGTTTTAGTTCTCTTTTCCAACCCATAAGTCTCTCTCTGTTGTTCCCTTTCTCTTCCCCTTTGGGAAGGGAGAGAGGTTAATAGAGAGCATTTGTCATTCGCCTAGTGGCCAGCCCAGCCCCAACCCATGACACTCCCCTAAAGACTGACAGAGTTGGACAAGGTAATCATAAAATGTGCATCTTGCTGGACAAAGACCAGTACATGTGCAGTGCCTTCCTATCCAGGGTAATGCAGAGTAACTCCGCAACAGAAAGGATTTTAGTGATAAGGTTAACAGCTGTTTCTAGCACAGTGATGAAAGAAGCCCAGAAGCACGAAGAAAACATGTTCCGGATTTGCATATCGTAGGCTTATCTGTGGTGATGAATATGACTTGTCATCTGAGAGTATTCACCAGGATGCTTGTCTGGAAATGGTCAGAATTTGTATCCATTGATATCTAGCTTTTAAAATCAAAGAAGTTTGATGTAAGTTGCTACTCTTAAAGAGCAGTTATAAATTCATCTGGTGTTCCTCTTCAGCAACGTGCATTTTCAGAAGAGTGGAATTAAACCTAATGAGGAACCTTCAGGCTCAGTCGACCCAGCCAGGCTTCATGCTCCAGAGGTCAGAAGTACTTCCAGCTGAACTACATAGGTTGTTGGATCTCACTTGTAATTTTTTTCTCTTCTCTAATTCGATCGCTTAATAGAGTTTGAGAAGTATGTTCTGTATAAACATTGCAGCCCTTGTTTTCTCTGCTGAAAAGATGAATTGGGAAGAATCTTTCTTGTGTAAATTCCAGTAACAATGCTAGAGATTTGCATTGCATGATGAATACAGTTTAGGTAGGATTTAAAAAAAAAAAATCAGACTGAGAAATTAAAAAGATATTCCATCTTGCAGGAAAAAACAAAGAAAAAACTTTTAACTTAACTTGTTACCCTTTTTATATCTTTTATTTTTCTTATTGGTGTGACAGTGGTTTTGAAACTTCACAAATATTGCTCCATACTTTCTAGATATGGAGGTAATACGCAGGAGTGGTGGATTCTTCACTCTCTTTGCTTTTCTTTGTTTTTTCAAGTGAATATTATAGAACACACATTTAGAGAGGAACTATTTTGTGTTGTTTCCACCCCAGCTCAATTTTTTTTTTACTGAAGAATTCTGACACCACTTTAAATAGTAATTTTAATTAATTTCCCAATTATTAAGAATGTACCCACTCAGAGAAACATTCTAAACAGCACAATTGAAAAGATTAATTGTTCAGATGTAATTAGAGCCAAGTTCTGTGCTCAAAAGCACTGGTGAATGTCTACAGTCACATTATTTAAATCATGTAAATCTATCTTGGGCTAATGCCATTATCTTTAAAATCAAAATCTGCTTCATGGCACTCGATTACCCTCTTGCTTACAGTATTTTTATTGTGACATGACGTCAGTGTCATCGAGGTACTAGTGAAGCTAGTCTTTTCAACCTTAGGAAAACCAAATACAACATGGTCAAACCCTTTAGAACAGAAATGAAACAATCACTTCTCTCTAGTGCTCATTCCCTTCAGACTTTGGAACAGAGGGCAAAACCTGTTTTCTATGGAGCAGTTTTTTGAAGATTAAGTGTGAAATAATTACTACTTTTCGGTTGTGCCTATCAGTGGGACACAAAGCAAGGATAGTTGGGGGGGGAGTGTTGAAAGACAGGGAGGAGGTGATGGTGTTAATGGAAAAGAAGTGGGTGGTAATCGTACATTAAAGACTCTGGGATATTAACCTTTGACTTGCACATGTTGTTTATTTCATGCTTGATTAATGGTTTTAAAATTTAGAAGGAAAGGCACCTTCTGGCCTTTTAAACAATGCACACCTTCAGTGAAACACTTCTCTTTGTTTTGGATGTTTATTGGAAAGGGGAAAATCGAATGATGTTATTCAGACTCCCAGCCATTTGACTGCATTTATAGCAGTGGCTGATGCCCTCTTATTTGGAGCCTGTGCAGTTTCATTGGGAGTGCAACACATGCTGCATTCATCCAGAGGATTAACTGAATTCTCTGAATTAGGAGGGTGACCTTGTCGAGCACAATGTGTTTGGCTACGTGAGATATTGGTTCTCCCAGCTTTTTGGGGAGATTTGGATTTGTTTTTCTTTAAAAACATCCCTGAGGTTTGTGTGCTATCTTATCTAGGTTCCCTTTCCCATTTATATTTTTGAGTGAGTGCTGACAGTATTTTTAATGTGTCATGGTGTCAATGTCTTCCAGGGACTAGTGAAACCAGTCTTCTATTCTTAAAAAACCCAAACAATGAGTGTTGGACAAAATTCTGCCTCTGCCACTCTTGTAGGGTCCTGTTACTTCCCAGTGGGAATGACATGTGCTTGCAAGATCCTGATTGGGTTCATAAACCTCCAGTCATGCATTGAGACAGGCTAGCTCTAGGATGAATGGATTAGACTGAGTACAACTCTGCTGTCAGTGTTGCTATATACACGGAAAAGTAAATTGTCGCCTTTGTATAAGACCCCCTCATATTTACAAAGCAGATTGCGTGTGATCATTGCAATTTACTTGATGTTGTTATTTTTAGTAAGACCGTTAAAAACTTAAATTCCCACTTCTCAGTGTGAGGTATTACAGATTCAGATTGTTTAAGGCTGTCTGAAGTCCCTTCTGTAGCTGTGAAATTCTAACCCTAAAGGTCTTGGGAGGAAACAATCCCCATTTTCCTCCAATCCTTAGTCCAAATTTCTTTAAAGAATGAGGCATAACAATATATATTGTTTTTTCTATAGATATTTTTCCTTGCACTACGTGAGTGAAATGCCTCATACATATTCACCTACAAAGAGCATTGGGTTGAAAAATCAGCATAATGAAATGTTGTTTAGTGTTGTAGACTTTACTCTGTTTGCATAGCATGCAGTTTTATTTCTGTAAACATCAGATATTCATATCTGTTATTTATGTAAATGTCTATGTCTGCTATAGATTTGCAATCTGCATATTCTCTGTTGAACTTTGATTAAGCTGTTTGTAAAACACAGACAAGAATTTAATGGCCATTCCTGGTGATGATGAAGCATTTCCTTGCATCTCAGAAGTATATTTAATCTTTTAATTTTATCAGAGGTGGAATTTAAATAGATACATCTGAAAAGCTAACTGAAGGAGTGGTTTTTTAGTTTGTTATGGAGCTTTCTGTAAATGGTATGTGACTGTGAAAAGAGCTGCTATGTGTGGGAGCACTGGTGTTTGAACTGCTGATTGCTGCCAAAGGTTACCGGAGCGAACACAAATGAATCTTTCAAGGCAATTAAAAGTAATGTAGTAGATGAAACAGAAGCTGCTAATCCCTTCCAGTTTCATATAACTTTAGATTTAGGTCAGCATGCCAGTGACACAAACTGCATAGAAGGTGAAAGCCACTGCTAAAACTTGCGTACGGCTGATGTACAGTGGCATGTCTTTTGGGGAGAAAGGAATACCAAGAGCATATCACACTAATGCTCTACACATTCTGGTGGCTCCCCATTCAATTCTAAATGCACTTTGAGGTCCTCATCCTACCGTTCTTAATCAACGAGGGCCTGTCTTGGAGAATACCTTTCTGTTTTTGGGCAGGATGCACAGATTTAATGAAAATGCTGCACTTGTTATAGCCCTGTGTGAAACTGGGAGTCACAGACAGTCACAGACAGGCAGACAGTGCTTTTAGCATGGTTTGAGCAAAAGTCAGAGTGAGCCTGGACCTGCTTATGACATGCTGTGAAGACCAAAGTTTTCCCTATAAATCTTCCTTTAGCAGAGAGATCAAAATTAAATTAATTCTCATAGCAGGAAAGAAGTGGGAAGAGGAAAGGGTGGAGTACTAGGATAGAAAAGAACATGGAAATAAAAAAATGCAGGGGAATGTAATAAGCATATGTTGTTCTGGAAAGAAGTCTGATTTAAAAAAAATTAAACTTCCTCCTATTAACTAAAATAACACCAGCCCAAACAAGCTTAAAGTAGACAGCTTTCCCATCTTTCCATTAAAATAAAGGAAAGACAATATCTCTGATATTTATAAATTTTAGTTTTATTTTATGATGAGTCTTGCATGTCATCTCAGGTTCAAATATCAGGTTTCTGTGCTCTTACAAAAATGCATGTGAATTACTGGGTAGTTGAAGGGTCATCACTTAAGTTCTGCCAAGAGCAGAGTGGTATCTCTGTTAGCAAAGGAAGATTAAAGAGGGAAAACCAGCTGAACACAGAGGACAGAGTGTCCTCTAAGCAGGTCAGCTCAGCTGAACTTTTAATATATAGAAGTTTTGCCTTACTGTCCTACAAGCAGAATTTGGTTTCCTACCATTTCATACTATACTTCTACTATGTATTTACATATAGTCTGAAGAAGATTGGTTTAGGTAATGTAAATCCACTTTTGCTTTCTCTACATTTGTTGCTTTAGCCTCAAGGAACTCAGCAGAAGATGGCAGAAACAACTGCCCCAGCTGCCTCACTCCCAGTGTCAGATCAGTGGGCCATGTGCCTTGAACTCACTTTGAACTTCTTAAATATTGCTTATTTTCACACTCAAGGAAACAGGCTTACAGTGCAAAGCATTATTTTCTCTAAAATTCAGCACATTTTTATTATAGCTAATCTATGAGAGAAGTTATTCTGTGAGAAGCAGGTATATTTGTTCACTGTGTACTTCTGCTGTAAAGTAGGGGTTCAGGGAATGTAAAATGTCTTTATGGTTATAGTAACTGCATTTTTGGGGAGTTTTTAAAAGTAATATTAAGAGAAAAACTCATGTGGTGTTCATCATCTTTATAATGATCCCATCTCTTTCCCATTAACTTAAGTAATTTCTCTACTCAGACAAATAAGTCAATGCCAATACATCATATTTAAAAATATACTTCAAAGCGTAAGGTCACAAAATGCCTTTCATCCCCATCCTTCTTCATCCCATCTGACCATCACTCATCACCTTTACTCTACTGAGGATATCTCACATTGTGAGTGTATGTGCTGCACATTTACATTCTAATCCTCAGATAGCCATCTGCTAGCTTGAGTACTGTGGTGCCAGATTGGTACCCGTTAGCCAGTAACACCACTGAAAGATTTTGCTGGCTCTGAACGGCTGGAGGACTGTACCTGAATCCTTCAGAAAAGAATAGGTACCATCCTGCAGCAAGACTTCTGCCCCAATATAGCTCTTGATTCATTGTAGGAAACCCAGGGGCCAAGGCAACATCCCTACGCACATGCTGAGCTGTCTCAGCAGTAGTGCCAGGGCTAAAGTGGTTGAACCGTAGTTCAGGTACATCTAACTTGCAGCCATGATGTGAGCGCAGGTGTACAGTACAGTGTGCGTAAGCAGTGCTCCCTGCTGCTGGTAGTGTAGGTTAACTGTGACCCTCTCTTCTCTAGCTGTCTCCTCACCAGAGCATCCCTGTGTACTCTACCTCAATTCCAGGTATATAAAATGGGAAGTTGATTTTCCTGTTCCAGGCAGTCGCACCGATTATGGGCAATCTAACTGTTTCCGAAAGCAATCTTCTGAGAAACCTGCCAGGAAGGGCGTGCAAGTACTCCTGGCCAAGGTCAAACAGGGCCCAGTTTTGCCTTTCGTTGCAGCTCTCTGCATAGCCTCTTTCACAGGCACCCCCTTGCCGTGGGGAAAGAGCTTGCGTGCCCTTGTGAAGTTGAGAGCTATGCTGGTGGTGGCATATGCCTCCGGTAGGGTCTCCCAAGCCTGACAGGTCTCAACTGAAGGGTCAGACAAAGTGTGTCCACGGGCAGGATGGGCTCACTAGCCTTCGGGCAACCATCCCAGGAGAAGGACAACTCTAACTCCAAACCCGGGCAGATGGAGCTCGTTTAGCCCTGTAAGGCCATCCATCTAAGAGAAGGGTACTCTAACCAAACCTACAACCTGAGGACTTCGCTGTCACCGTCCAAGCTCGCTAGGACCTGGCAGATGAACCTCAGGTGTAAAGGGTGGGGCCAGTCTCGCGCACGCTGCGCCTCACCTAAAAAATCCACCGCGCAGGCTTGAAGGGTGTACTCACTTTTAAAGCCCTTCCCAAATCTTCGTCCGCGAAGCCAAGCCATGAGTCTGCATAGCAATGGGAGGAGTAGGAGGTGAAACAGTGCAGCAGTATGAGGAAAATGCTCTTTACTTAAGGCATGTTGAACTAAACACTGGAAGCTGTTGTCTGTGATAATACCTGGAGCAAAGAGGTCACAATCAGGTGCCCTTGACATGGCACTGCTGTGTCCCAGGGAACCCACCGTTCGAACTCTAGCAGAGATACCAAAATAGCAACAGTCAAATGAATAGATGGAGGAAGTGATGTGAGAAAGGGAAGGAGGTTGAGCTGGGACACAGGAGGAAAAAGGAACACTCCTCTGCTTGCAGGAGGTAGACTAGACCAACTATTTGTTGTGCCAGGCAGAGACAAAAGACTTGGTAGAGTGAATAGTATCTATTTTTGGTAGAAAGTATATGCCTTCTGGGTCTTTTGCGTAAGAGAAGGAGTGCTACACGTCTTTATTTCTGTTTAAAATGAGGGATTCAATCTAGATCTCGAGTTCAGCCAAAGTGCCCATAGGTGTCATGAGTATCTTTTAGAGATGATGACTTGAAGATGTCATGTCCATGTGCTTTCTGTCATACCCATTAATAACTTGTTCTTCTGCAAGCTCGGGGGAGTGTGAAGAGGACATGAGAAACTCAGGGGAGGATGCCTGTGCCATGTGCGACCCAGGCTTTGCTTCGGAGCAGCGACAGCCAGATCTCATGCAGCAGTGGTGTGATGGGACAGGGCTGGGTGCAGATCCCCAGCTGAGCTGAATTTCAGTCCCAGAGGTGACAGGCACAGTTGTGTGCACCAAAGTTGTCTTCTAGTTACCATAACAACAGGGCACATGCTTTGTAGTCCAGGCACACTATGCCTGGTGTGTGATGCTCAGCAGTTGCTCTAACAGGCTAAAATCAGCTTTTATTTTATTTTTGTAACATCTATTGTTTGGGATAGAGGAGGAACAGTAGCTTCACACCCACTGTGTTTTGTGATGGGTTTTTGCCAGCTTGTTCTGAAACTCATGGGTACAAGGGAAGGAGAGGTCTGGACGGCACTGTTTTGCTTTCTTATTTTGGAAAATAAGTGCAAAGCATATATATATGCATGGACAGAAAACACTTACAAAAAACCAGTTTAGCATATCTGTGAGTCAAATGTCACAGTAAGGTTTTTTGTTTTGTTTTGTTTTGTTTTATTCATTGCTATCAATAGAAAATATTGCTGGCCCACTCCATCAATAGTGTGCCATAAAATATTAGTGCAGACCATTCTTCACTACAAAGTTAAAAAAACCCCAAACAATTACATGTTAAAGAGTCACGGTTGGGAATAACCTGTTAAAAATTGCCTTTTTTCTCTCTGCTCAGTCTGTGCTCTCTTGTCTGCTGACATTAAAGGGTCATGCACAGAAAAGTACAGACAAAGACTTGTCGTTCCTGTTGCATGAATCATCCCCTAACATTCAGGAGGGCTTTTGTGTGCATAATGTTTCATATGGGCCCAATTCTTTACCAGTTAGTCAAATTCTATTGCCTTTATTTTTATTTACTACCTTGATACTTGGTAGTGCTTAAAATAATTTCTAAGGGACCTGATTTCCACTCTAACTCTCAAAAAGACCCAAACCTTTTTAAGGTGACTCCAATCGTCTTTCAACACCTTGTCCTATAATGCTCTGGGGGTTATTGCAAAGCAAAGCTAATAAAAGGTTTCTTTTTAAAATAATGAGGCATACATAATATTATTTTATTACACTTTTCTGGGTAAAATATTTTCCTGTTGACATTTCTAAAGGAGGCAAAACAATACTTGTTCAAGAACGAATTTATATGCAATGAGAAGCTGGAATAGCAATAGCAATCTTTGCAAATCCTAATGAAAGCCGTAATCCAGTGGAATAAGTCTGCTTCATAATGCTAAATCATTATAATTGCCACCTACTTTTCAAAACCACAGACCAGCAGCTCCAAAGTACTGTCTGTCTGTCTAGATATACTGGAGTCAAGAAATTTTCTCTCTCTGTACGTTCATATATCACTCACTTGTGATTCCTAACTCAAGCATCAGCATCAGGAATTTAACCACAATGCCTTGAGTGCAGATGGTCAGCGCCTCAGTTTACTCTTCAGCAGAATCGGTACTCCCTCCAGCTAGATTCTTCACTCAGCGTGGATTCCTGTGTACCATTAAGCTAACCCTGGCTCAAATTATCCTCACAAATAACAATTCTCTACAAATATTTTGAGGGAATTTTCTGAATGATCCACCTGGAGTAACTGGATGCATTTTACTCTTGCAGTACATTTCAGGTATTCAGTATTTTCTGACTTTGAGATAATATTAGTGTTTACCATCTTGGTAGAGTAGCAAAGGGATGCTTGCTATGTCATGTTGCACTTGTCAAATGCTGCCTCTGTTATGTTCCTTTTAGCAGGAGGAACTGCACAATATATTAATTTGCTGCCATAACCAAAAAATGTATACATTTTATGTAACAGGAATCCTTTTTCTCCTATATGCCAAACTGCAGTCTACTAAATCAACATACAGTAAGACTTCTAGAGTAATTCTGGTGCCATAAGCAGTCCAAAAATCAGCTGCTCATTTATCCAAGTTCCAAAATGCTGACTCCATCCTTTTTTTCAATCACATAACAATCAGTTACACCAGAATTGGCTTTTTAAAATTCAGAATATGTTATTATGAGGTGCTTGAGTATTTTGAACACTGAGTGAAATATTTGTACCAAATCTTTCTTTTCTGGTAAGCACCAGATTAAGGCCATGCACTTGAAAATACAGTGCATATTTTCTTTAATGTTTACTTAATTGTTTGTTATTTCAGGGCAGTTATTGCATACCTCTATTGGTAAGGAAAGGCATCTAGATAAAAAGAAAAAAAAAGGTGACCAGTAAGAAAAGGTAGTGGATCTTCAATCTGTTTGTATGAGAAAAGTGAGTTAAGTTCCGGCCCTGGGAACAAAGAAAGTGTTAACACTCCTCCAGGCTGCTCTCCCACTGCAGCTAAGAACCTGTGAAAAAATAGACTCTTTCAGGGCTTGAATGTGAATGAGTTGAACTCTCCTGTTACCAAGAAATCTTTTCAGAATCAGACAGAGATGAGCAGGTTTTAAGTTAGTCGTATCCCATTCATTCCCTCATCCCTTATCCTCCACTTGCTGATTCAGCTTGTAACAGCACAGGTTAAGGCTTTTGAAGTCTGATCAAAGATCGCACGCTGGCTGCAGAGTGGTGGAAATGAAGGCACCTTGCCTTTTGTGTTCTTCCTAGCTACAAACGTTATTGCTCCATCATAACTATCACTGTCATCTAAACCAGAAGCAAAAATGCAAATTGCTGTGGAATTTGGCTGGTATTTTAGTTGAATTATGACTAATCCAAAAAGCTGGCTAATGCTAAATGATTTTGGTCCCTCTGCTCATAAGCCAATTGCTTCGCAAATCCTATTGCCTCAGTTCACCTCTATCTAAAATGCATTACAAGAAATATTGCTGAGTACACCTGCTTCACCACTCATATGGGAAAAACAAGTTACCTGGCTTGTGTCTTACAGCCACTGCTTATGAACCACTAATGTGTTTTGACATTTTAAGCCTTCCTGTGTCATTGGAATGATAAGTGAACTGGAAAACACCTTGTCCTTAAATATTTTTCTTCTAAGTATGATCAAAAGGCCCCTTTTATTGTGAGGTCCATGTAGCCCTATTTTTACAGGAGGTCCACATAGTTCACTTGCTAGGAAGGAAGGACTGGCAGGGAAGGACTCTGCCTATGCTGAGTCACATTTTGAAAGAAACATAAGCATTTCTGTAGTCTCTGGAGCAATAGTAATAGCTTAAGGTACACTAGTAAAACAGCCCTGGGTAAACTGATATAGTTTGCAGTTAACAATCTTAAAACTATCAGCAAAGTACACTTTTCCATTGAATCAGAGCTGGACAACATCTGTCTATGTTTCTGCAAATAGATGCTCTTCTGTTTATGTTGACTCCTGAAATTACTTGTACATTCAAATTTAAATCTTGCTTGCTTTCTTATTTATTTTTTTTTAA
This sequence comes from Bucorvus abyssinicus, assembly GCA_009769605.1. Taxonomy (NCBI): domain Eukaryota; kingdom Metazoa; phylum Chordata; class Aves; order Bucerotiformes; family Bucorvidae; genus Bucorvus; species Bucorvus abyssinicus. Next base: position 41,681,341 of record CM020025.1, read on the forward strand.
AGTTGAAACAAAGTACTGGGTCATGAGCCAGTTACTCCAGCAAGTGACACCTCAGCCTGTCGCTGTTAGCCCACCAACTTTTATTGACTCATTGTGTGTATTTATTGCCATTTTTCCACCCATTCCACTTACCCTTAAATTGCTGGTCAGGATAAGGTTTTTAGTTCTGTTCTCCTTTCGGAGAATTCCTCAGGTCTTGTGATGAGAAGAGATAGGTCCCATGGCTGTTTTCCATACCACAAAGCTTTCTGCAGGAGCAGTCCTTGAGAGGAGATCATAAGATCCTTCTTGGTAGATGTGCATGTGAAGAAATCCCTGTGCCTTTCTCTTTGCTTCATGGACCACCTTCCTCAGTAGCAACCTCTTCTCCTGCCAGGGAGCCATAGCACCAGAAAAGATCATGAAAGATTTCTCTAACTGGAGACCGGTGTCATTTTGCTGCCCAGCTCTCCTATTACTGCGACTTTCTTACTGTCCACATCTGATGTCAGTACTGACATGTACCAAGCTAACCAAAATACTTTGACTAGTCAGCAGCACCGTACCCACAAGCTGGCATTTTTCGCTTACCTCAGCATTTTTCCTGCAGAGGAAAAAGCTAATGGTTTCTGTATAGCTTCTGATGCAGGGCAAAGGCTGCATCCTACTGTCAGTTCATCTCAGTTTACATTGCATCTTGTGATTGCATGTGCAGTGCAAAAGATTATTGTTATTATTATCTGCAGCATGATAAAGAATGTTTCAATAAGACTGCTGCTCTGCATCAAGTTCTGCATCAAGCATAGTCCTGGGTTTTCCCAAGTCTGTGAAGGATGGGCAAAGTCGTAGGCAAAGGCTGGGGTTTGCTGAGCTCTGTTTGCCTTCAGAGCCTCATTATTAGATGGCTGCTGATAAATGAGGTACAGAAAATTACATTAAAATGATTCATGATGTCAGCAAGTATTGCTGCCTGGAAGTGTCACGTTGCTGTCATTGCACAGTGAGAACAGGACCCAGCACTGACTGGTGTGTCCAGTCAATGAGAATTGATCCCTGATCCCTTCCTACCCTTTGCAGAATAGAGGTTCTTTTGGCCAGGAGAAGTAAGGAGAGGAAAAGAAACATATAGTTGCATTTATGTTTGGTAATAGGTATTATAGGCAACAGAATTAAATATTTTTGTCGCTTAAAATATAGGGCATTGTACTGTTTCCTGGTGAGGGTGATTAGAACAGCATGTAATGGTGTCTGACGAGCAGCATGAATTCATTGACTACAACTGTTGAATCTTACATACTTGATCTGTTTCTACTCCTTATGTTTTATTAATGCTAACCTTCAGTTCTAATAATGCCTGATTCTGTGCTCATTCAACTACTGAGAAATTAATTTTCTGGGACTCATTCCGAAGGAAGAAATGATGTGGGATTGAACCTGTCATTGCTGTGGAGCATTAACCAGGCTTTGGTGTTGAGGAAACCCTTTTAGATCCCTCCACACAGCACGCTTTTATAAAGAAAATAAGATATAATAAGAAACATACACTATGAACTCTGTGGCTTTATATTTTGCTATATGGAAATCTGGAGGGAGAAAGTCATTAGGACGACAGGTGAGACTCTGTGATTCTGTGTGGGTGTGCGTGGTGCCAGGTTGGGATCATGCAGGTACACTCCTCCCTTTGCATGGCAATTAATGGACAGAAACACGATTACTCAATAGTTGTGATAATGTATTCTAGAGGCAATGCCTCTGGGTCTATGTGTAAACCATGAGGATCAGCTCTCTGGTGAGCACGTAGATCCCACATGTGAGGAAAAGACCAAGATACAGTCTTGCTCACCTCCTGCACCCTCTTTGCTGCCAGAGGAAAACCTGAGGAGGTGGAGAGGAAGCAGGGGAGCCCTGCGACGAGCTTCCACAAATGGCCTGGCTCCAGTTGGTCAGGGGATGGGGTTTGCTGCCCATACAGCAGAGCACGCAGATCCCACAATCAGCGTGTGGGCTGGTACACCCATCCCCCTGTCCTGTCAAAAGCCACACTGCAGCCTGGGGCCACTGCCAGAGACAAGGAGACTGTCGCTGGCTGTAGAATCCCGTTCAGTCTGTCCTGTTGTCCCCATACAGAGTCATTAAAAAGCATGCCGTTAGGAAAAGGACATATGGAGGCAGGAACCATGGCCTGACCTGATGAACCTTTCATTTCATTTAGGCTGCTTTAGCTGCAGCCACACCATGGCTGGCAGAGAGGGAATGCATGTAGTTTTAAGAAATTTTATTATTCCTGCTTTGTTCCTCAGCCTTCCCCCCCCCCTTTTTTTTTTAATCTTTCATTTCCATTTATATTTGTTTCAAGTTATACTTGATTTAAAGCACAGAGATTCTCCAGGTGGGATGTTTTCTGGGGAGGTGTCCATGAAGGCTCAGCAGCCTGAATGGGCAGCCCAGATTTAATGAAAATAAATGGCATTTGCTCATGTGTAACCACCTTTTACACAGAACCCTACATATGGGTATCTTGGTGTTTCTGTGATACAACAAACCAGTCAAAATCCCCCCATTATTTTTCTTACAAGCAAGAGATGACTCTTCCGATACTGCTTTTTCAATTTGCCTATAAAAGCAAACATTTGAAGGGGGCCTCTGTTTCTCCAGTACAAAGATCACAAGATTAGGGCTTCGTGGGTGAGAGCAGCAGACCGTGAACCTTCTGCTGTTTGTCTTTGGGACAGTGTGTCTTACAATGTCAACAGAGAATATGTTCAATTAATCAGATGAGTCTTGTAGCCTTTTACTTGAACCAGCCATCTGTAAGGTATGCATCTCCCTCTGCGTTTTAAAAATTATTTTAGCCTGATGTTTTAATCCACAGGCGTATTATGGAATTGTTGTCATACAACACATATTCCTTTGTATTTACCATGTGGCATAACAGAATTATTTGGTTTTCACATTGTAATGTACATTTGTGAGAAGCTTTGCTGAAGTAAAAGTACACAACCGATGCTTTAAAAAAATATGGCTTGAGGAAATGATTTTATTAATCCTACACACAATATCCTTCCTGTCAAACAGTGGAATTTAGATGGCAGAATCAATAACATAGTATCCACATGGGAGTTGCTAATACACAAATTAGTGCTTGGTGCTCCTGCACGTGGTAAGAAAGATAGCCTGTGTTCCCTCGGTCTTTTGTTGCTGTGCAATCAAAGAGAATTATGGGCACAAACAATCCAGTAAAATATAATGGAATATTTCATGAATTGCAATGTTTGCTAACAAGAGTGGAAGTTGCTCTTTTCAAGACATGGCTGAACAGAGTAACAAGCAATATTTAGGGTAGTAATAAAAAGCAAATTATCAGTGTTTTCTTTTAAAGCCCATCACGGAGGTAAACTAAAATCTAATGCAATCTGGTAACATTAATGCTCACTCTTTATGGCGTAGCATGTGAATATTGGAATACTAATGGTTCATCATATTTATTCCACATAGCAATATTCTTTTGTGTTACTGAAAATATAAAGGGATGTAAATTAAATCTAATGAAATAATTTACTTTCTAATGGTTACAGAATGATCTAAATATACTGAACAAGACCCTGTGACTGCCTGCTCCAGTAATTGCTCAGTTGTATGCTTATTTTCATAATCAATGCATTACTTAGACTATCTTTAGCAGAATTTATTACCTCATTTTCAATTTCATGCTACTTAATCATGTGGTAGCTGGTCCCACAGAAAATTGTGATCTGTACAGCAAAGAATCATGGTGTCAGAGGTCAGAGTTCTTTGTTTTCATTCCTTTGAAATCACTCTTTAATATTCTGAAAAGGGCAAAAAGCATGTAATTTGCATTTAAAGTACCGCTTTCCTGTGTTACATCCCCTTCAATATATCTTTTGGATGGTGGACATTTATCATAGCATTCCTCTTGACTCTGGAAACAGTGCAGAAGGTAGCTGAAGAACCTTTATAACTGTGCAGTACAAGGCAATAAATCCAAAACTGCCACAGGATTGCTATGGTAACCATCAAGCCTGTCGGGCTTCCAGCCGTACTGAGAGGTAGGTTCAATTTTCAGCTCATCAGCTCTTCCCGATGATTTACTTGTTGACATTGCACATTTGATATAGTAGTGCTAATGCCCTCTTGCATCACAAGGGACTAATACCGACACCCCATTTTATAAGGCAATACACCGTAGCGACCCCAGGAAATAATTTAAAATCGTAGAATTGTATTCCTGTCAGCAAATGCCTGAAGTGGCATAGATTACCAGATTTTGAATCCTGTTTTAAGATGCTGCAACTTTGTATGGAAGAACAGACTTTCTTCACATGGCAGCATGCAGTATGAGTTTGGAATTGAGATTAAAATCCTGTATTTACTTAAACATTTGTAGCAGGGGATACATGCAGGTCATCCTAGTGTTGAGTATGCCTGTGCTTGCATCCTTCTCCAGTCTTTTACTGCAGAGACAGAGAGGGTTTTGGCATGCAGCGAGGTGATTTGTCTTTTTTGTCCTGTAGTATTCTCCAAGGAAATGACATGTGGTTTTGTGTAAGTATGGCAAATGCTGTTACACCTCAAACAGATTACTTGCAATGTTATGTTTTGCATTTACACACCCACTTACTTTCTCCCCAGGGCAAACTGAAGCTGTGTCAAGTGGGCCAAATAATGCAGGGATTGCTGACTGACATCTTGATATTTTTATTTCTGAAGCTGTCCCTCAGCTTTCTAAGGTCAATCCAAATACAAATGCTGTATAAGTGAGATTAAAGCCCTTTTGTTGATGAAGAAAGGAAAGAAACTTGTATTAGTTTTTAACACTCAAGTAGGTTTGGGAACAGTGAAACTTTTGAAGCCTGTTTTACTAGAGGTTTTATGGGTGTGGGTGTGCATCTGTGTGTCACTTGGTGTGTGATTGGATCCTCTGGCATCCAGTTAGGTGTGAAATGTGCTTGTCTAAACGGTAGGTAAAGGCAGTTTAGTTTCTATCACAATATCTCTGTTATGGGTGGATTCTTCTTCGTGTGTCAGAAGCCAAACTCAGCATTTAGCTTTTCTCTCAGCGGAAGTACTGATCAAATTTAACACCTCTGCTCTGATATCGGTCTTCAAAAGCATTGTAGGAACTTAGCAGATTTTCAGTTTCCAGTTTCTGTCAACTTTGGTGGAAACTGTCTGGTTGTTGCTACAGGTAGCAGATACAGGAGGGAGTGTGTCCCCTCTCATACCTGCCACTCTATAATCATCTTTCTCTGGAAAAAATAATGGGAAAAAAAACCCGCATACAGAGAAAAATGTGCTGTTAGTCCAGCGCCCTTTGAAGTGGAGCTTCTTGACCAGAAGAATGTGTGACTCAGTTTGAAATTACTTTCTCAACCCAAACAGTCTGATGCCTGGCAGTGTCACTCATCCCATCTTCCATTGCAAGGAGGATATAAAGATCTGTACCTTAAAGGATCTTTAGATGTCCACTCCTTTTCTATAAAACATTCCCTAAGACTCCCCTCAAAACTGTATGTTCATATTAAAAAAAGCCCAGCCAAAGCATTGCTGATAGTACTGAGGATTTGCAACGACATATCTGCATGAATGTTACCCTTCTGCAGCTGTGAAGTATTGCATCGGCTGAAAAACATTTATATTTGTTTGCCTGGGAAATTCTTTGTTTGCGTCTCCTTGGGACATGACTGCTATTTATCTGTTGGTAATAATCAGTTTGGTTAGCGTGAACACCACCTGGAGATAACATGGAAACACCCAAACTGGAAATGGTCTGTCCCTTACTCCTTCTCACAGTTTGAGTTTGGATTGTCTTCTGAATGGTAAGGGCAGAGGCAGGAGTGGGGCTAGTGGTTTGGCACATGTGCTCATGTTCTCTGCTCACTGGAGCTGAAGTAAGGGGCACTGTGCTATAGAAGTACTTCTTTGGGTCCTGTCCCATTGGTGGGGATTAATTGCTCTTATTGGGGGATGGAGGTTGACCTTGGCTGGCTGCCACATGCCCACCCAGCCACTCTCTCATTCCCCCTCCTCAACAGGACAGGAAAAGAAAATAAGATGAAAAGTTCATGGGTTGAGATAAGGACAGGGAGATCGCTCACCAGTTACCATCACGGGCAAAACAGACTTAACTTGGGAAAGAGTAATTTGATTTATTCTCTGTTAAAAATAGAGTAGGAGAGTAAGAAACAAAACTAGGACTAAAAACACTTTCCCCACCTTCTTCTTCTCGGGCTCAAACTCAATCCTAACTGTTCTACCTCTTTCACTCCCCGAACGGTGCAGGAGGATGGGGAATGGGAGTTGTGGTCAGTCCATAAAACTTCATCTCTGATCTCCTGATAATCTTCCCATGCTCCAGTGTGGGGTCCCTCCCATGGGATACAGTCCGTCATGAACTGCTGCAGCATGGGTCCTTCCTATGGGCTGCAGTTCTTCAAGGCTGTTCCAGCATAGGCATTACCAGTCAAAGCTTATAATGACCAGCACAGAAATGAAGACTCCAGCATGCATTTTCCTATCAGGTAATGACTAATATATAAATGAAATGGTGGGCTAAAGAAGGGGACTTCTGACTTTATGCTGGCACTGGTATAATGTCTGGTGAAATTAGGAAGAAATGTGTTTCTTCAAGAAGGCTGGTCCTCAAAAATATGATGTCTTCCTTACCTTAATTAAAGGGATCACTCCATCCCATATGATTATTTAGTCTCATGTTCTGAGGATCAGTAACGCATGGTCATGCAGGGCCATGGGCTTTATGGGGAAAGGCCAGAAGAAAAGGGACATTACACTTTATAAGGCATAGCAAGAAGGAAAATCTGAGAAAGGAAGAATGTGTTTTTGTTTAAGCGTTTGATGGTGATAGATGTTGGTTAGTGTTGCTTTCCAGACCACAGTTGCTTGAAGGCAGCAAAGTTCACTTTTTTTGGCAGGTCATAGAAAGAGCTGTGTTTGAAACATTGGTTCCTGGCTATGCTTTTAAATAGAAACTTAATAAGCTTCCATATTTTCACAACCCTAAAGCTCTATCTGGACTGAGATTTACGTAGATGTATGTATCTTTCTGGAAAAACACAGATGGATTTAGTTCCCATTGAAAAAAACTGATTATAATTTTCTTTGGACAGTTATGCATATCTCAAATTAGAAATGTGCCTAATAAAGCCTGGTATCATTTTATAATTAGAGCTATGTTCAAATAATCTTTTCTAGAAAGGTGTTAAGACTTTGGAAAAAATGCTGACATCTCAGCACAAATGTGGTAGATAATTTAGTGAAAGTCTTCTATTTTCTAGAATTGCACATCTTCAAAATTCATCATCTGACATAAAATTTGGTTCTGGAATATGAGCCTTCATTTAAACAGAAAATTGTCTCTTGACTCTTAATACTGCAAAGACAATCTTAAAAATTGTGAAGGAAACTGTGTCTTCCTTCATGCTCTTGACAGTGTGAAAAATGAGAACCTCATTTGAGAGGTTATTAACTCTGAAACAGTGCTTTGATAATTTTAAGGCTTTCGCAACTACTTCAGTGTTGTCCTTTTTGGTGGATGTAGCTTCTTTACTAGCAAGAATTATCATCATTAATAGCTGTATTGATTCCGTAATTCATTTTTATATTTAATTCACTGCGAAAGTGCAACCACTGAAGAGGTTACATAATCCAGAAATCTCAGTGCACTAAATTGGAAGTTGGAAGAAGGGAGCTATAAAATGTAAGGGTTCCTTCCTTCCTCTTTAGAGCAGGAGTCTTCCTTGTCTTCTTGATGCTTCTGACATATTTTACACACTGTCATTTGAATAGCTTTTAAATTTTGTTCTTTCCCCCCATCTCTACATGTTGCTGCCAGGAATATTTTTTTGTTTCGACTATTATTGGCTCTACTCCATCAGATTCCAGCAATACTTCAGTAACAGGAAGCCATTGACTCTGTAGGAGTTTTCACTTTCCTGGTGCTCTGTGAACATTATCCATCAGTGTATATGCTAAAATTGGTAAACACCGATAAAGGGCAGAGAACAGAATAATTATCCATGTTTTTGCAGTTACAGAGCTCTGCAAAGCATTCGCTAGTGCTATTTATACATGTGCCACTGAGCAGTCAGTAATATCTCAGTGGTTCAGATTTAAAATAAAATATGGCTTAAAAATGCTCTAATAAAATCCAAACTCACTGAAATGCTGAAAGACAGCATCTTTTGTTTAAGTGTACTTATTTTTATTTTAAAAGAAGACTATCTCCCGATGATGGAGCTGAGGAAAATCATCATTTGCAAAGCAAATCTATGACAGTTCTACTTCCAAAGTGCAGAGCTTAGGAAGGGGTGGAAAATAGAGGTAGGTAGACATTTGTGTCTTAAATCATGTGGGTTATTAATAGATAGGCTCAAGTTTTAGAGAAGAAGGTCTACAGGAAGGAGAGATGGAACAGGTGCTTTACAGGACATGCAAACGTGAGCTGGTTCTCCTCTGGTTGTGGATGGGGCTCAGTGCAATGTGGTAAAGAGTGCTTCTAGCAGACAACGTATATGATGCTCGGACATTTCACAGAGTGGGCAGGTGGCATATAAGCATGCATGCTGGCATTGGTTCCCTAGAAAGGACTGACAAGGCTGGAGGGGTCTTGGTTTGGGGACATGCTTAGAAGGACTCAGTGGTGGATAATTGATGGCTGAAGCACAGGCGTCTGCATGATGGAGAAGTGGGGAGAAATGCAAAGGGTATCTGGGAAGGGATAAGCTCCAGCATGATCCTGCTGTCACCTGTAGCAGATTTCAAAAAAAGTCACTAGCTACTTCTTCCAAGAACACAACATTAATTCCCCTCTACTACAGGAGGGGGAGTACCAGGTTGTGTATGCTAATTTGAAGTTCTCTTTATAATTTACTTCATTTGCAAATCATGTAATTGACTTTCCATGTCATGTAAACCTAAGCTCCCAAGAGAAATACCTTGTTTTAAGAAAAGGTGGACAGCAGCATAAATCAAGTACGAGCAGGTCATTGTTCCATGGCTCTTTCCCTTCAGAGAACATAGAGTAATGAGATTTAGAGAAGGTGGACGCAGGGCTTGCAGTAGAGAAATATATGGTGGTGACTGACAACCAAAGCAAGAGGAATAAAGGGGCCCATGTTTTCAATTAACCATGTCCAAGATCAGACCTTGAAAAACATGAACAGAGCCTATATAAACTAGGCATCATATTTGCCAGCCTGCATCGGAATGAGACATTATCACAGTGTGCATTGGAATAGGTTGCCAGAGGCAAATGCTTATGTTATAACTCCCCCAAGTGAATAAATAAAAACACCCCTTGCATGTTGTTGGCTGTAACGTTTCATCTGTTGGCAGCTGTTTTCCTTTGGGGAAGCATGCTTGGCAAGTGGCAGAAACAGACCCTTTACACCCAAGAAGAAGGGATAGAGAACAGGAAACATTAGACTATATATTTTTGTTTGTTTCTAATGTTTTTTCTAAGCCTTTTACTTTTGGGGATCTTAATCACTCATTTACATAAATTCTCACTAAGTTAATGCATTGCTAGTTGCCAGGGGTACACAGTATTGTGAAGTCTAAATTTGTTTTTGAATTGATTTTTCTGTGATTTTTTTTTTTTGTCATCTGTATATGTTTCCACACTGATGTATTTTAGTGGTATGACTACCAAAGTGTTTGATTTGTACCTGAGTCAAAGATGGATTCTGCTGATAAGGAAAATCCAAAATAGCTTAATGGCCTGTTAGCTGGACAGTATATCTGACTCTAGACATCGTACAAGAAAAAATCCTGAACAGTGATTTGTCTGCTTTTACACCCGACTGCATTCATCCAGGCAGAACTCTGCTCACTCATAAAAATATCTCTGCTGCTTGATAACTGGAATTTATCTTCTCTCATAAATCTCAATCCTTTTATCAGAGGTAATTAACCTTGCCACTGATTCGAACCACCTTTGGTATCTGTTAATAAAAGTCCCTTAAAAATATGTATGTCTCAGATGTTAAAAAAAAAAAATTAAGATGGTAATTTCAAAAGTAACATGAACTGTGAAGGTTTCTGTCTTGACTTGGTTTGTTTGTGATCTTGTTACTATTTGCCAGTCTGGGATTTATATGTGTTTGGGCCTTGTTTGTTCTAATATATGTTTGTCTTTTTCTGGTTTTACTCTCTTCATTCAGTGTGCCTCTTATTCTGCAGCAATAATGAGCAGAGTTGTGAAGCACTTCTAACTATTTAGCATTTTTCCTTGAGGTTTGTTATTTGCAGCCAGTCTACAGAACCATACTTTTGGCAGGACTTCCATCAGCACTTGTTGGAGTGGTATGGCAGCGGATGCTGCAGGTGCCTCCTCCCCACTCAGACACGTGCAGCTGGTGGAAATACCTTGTCTTTGAAGACACGACATGTTCCTCAGTTACATTGACCTAAATTTGCTAAATTTGTCGATTCATGTGCAGTATTGTGCTGGAGTGTTCTCCTAAAGTGAAATTACTTTCTTAGACTTAGTCTGCCAAATTTTCTGTCTTGAGATATATATTTGTTCTGCATTTAGGTTCAAATTTCAGGAGCTCCATATTGATCTGACGTCTTTGCTCTCTAACAGCTGTTAGACTGCAGACCTCTCAGTCATGGTCGCAGCAAGAAAAGGGCAGGTTCTTTGAGATAAAGCTCAGTTATTACGTAGTTGCAAAGACTGACTTATTGCCCCCCCAGCGCCTGCTGAGTATCTCAGAAGGCAACTTGGCTTTACACATAACGTGGTTTGAGTAGAGGCTGCATTTGGGAGAGGCAGTCCCACACTTCCATCCATCTCATGTCTTTACCTGGCTTACGTTGGACTGGGTTGAGCAACCTGTGAGCGCAGAGTGAGTCAGCTCAGCCAACTAATTGGATAGAAAACCTTGTTTTGGCAGATTAATCTTCTATCAGGCAGGTCATCGCGCCAGCTGGTCCTGCGGTAGCATGGTTGCTGCTTCTGATGCTAGGGAGGAGTCTGGTGGTAGATGAGAGTGCTTCCTTCAGCGCCAGCCCATGGTTTCACTGGGGTGAATACAACTCGTACTAGATTTCAGGACTGGTGCCTGGATTTTGAGGCCTGGTGAATGGATTTTATGCAGTCATTTGTTATGCAATTCATGCTGGACCGGTTCTCAGTCTCCAGAAACCCTGAACTGTAACTGCCAACTAGCATTGAAATTGTGAAGTCTTTGTGAAGGGGGTTTTGTCTTTACATACTAAGTGTGATTACAAGCTAAAATGAATTCTGCTTCGGTGTTTTCTTCTCTTGTAACTGCTACTGGTGTTTCTCAAGGTACTAATGTAAAGTTTACCAGTCTCTAAAGTCCTGGATTCTCTGTGCGTTTTTCTGAAGCTCAGCCTCAGAAATGCTTTTGTGAAGTTTTTTGGTTTTTTGTTTAGTTTATTTGTGTTTTGGTTATTAGCATGCACCTCCAAATAAACAAGTGAAGGAGATTTAGCATAATCAGGCAGCATGAGAGAAGAGGGAAATGCTCTTTCAGTACTGACTTGCACAAGGTCTTGTTCAGCCCTTTCTAGAGCAGCAAGTACAGGGGAACATCACAGACAGACACTTTATAGAAGACAGAGATAAAACAGCTGTTGCTCAAGGCATCTCCTCAGCCCAGACAGGCACTTTCCTTCTGATCCCTGGGAAGTCCTGAAACCACTGTTTAGGGTGGTCTGTAGACTTGGTAGATTCAAATCCCTTTCCTGCAGGACAGATGGTGCCCCAAAGTCTTGGGGTACATTGATTTAGTATTTAGTCATATTCTAGCACCACCTTGTTAGGCTTTTGGTGGAGAGGGATCTTTTCTTCTCTCACAAGAGGGAAGGAACTTGCTTTGCCTTAAGACATTTACATCCTCTGGAAATTATTTCTTTTCTTTCTTAGCTATTTTGTTTTCCTCTTCCATTAATACTTTTATCACTTATTGTAACAACTCTTGCCATCCACTTTTCTTATTTGTATTCATATTAATTCATCTAATTTGATTTTAAGACACTTTGCTTTGCTCCCAAAGTCCTTCTAGTGGTGTATGGATTACCCCTTTATCATGCCACCTTAGACCTTCTTGCAAAACTTTCAAGTTAACACTCTTGTGTTTCTTCCAGCCCGTATTTGGTGATAGTTCCTATAAGTATCTGCAAAGCTTTTTTTTTTTTTTTTTTGGGGGGCGGTGGGGAGTGGGGTGGGGGTGTGTGTGGGGGGGTGGGTAGGGGGTGTTTGTTTTGCCTCCAGATCCCTCCTTAAAATTTCCTTCTCTGTTTCAGTGCTATAAAACCAATGGCTTGCTGGTGCGTTGATTTGGCTAGCTGTCAGTCTGTCTGATCACAGCTATGCCCTTTCTCTGTTATTTCACTCTCTTTCTTTCTTCTCCTTCTCTCTCACCTCTTGCCACATGTAAACTCTCTAAGCCAGGCACACTGAGTTCAAGTTCTTTTGAAGATGGACAAGCCCAATGGGGGCTTTGTCCTTGACAAGGACCTCTTAGTTGCTTAGACATGTACTTCTAACTTTTGTCCCTAGTCCATGGAAAGTTTTTCTCCAGTACTTGTTTCTCAGCCTTAAGATTTCTTTCTTCTGCCAGCATTTTTTTCTTTTTTTTACCTCTAATCTAACAATTACCCATGTTCTCATTTATATGATTTTGGAAAAGAGTCACAAGTTAAAAAAGTCTAATTATTTCACCCAAAGTATGATGTGTGGGTTTGTTAAAATAAAAAAATCAAGTTTCTTTTTTGCTCTTGTTTTCTTAATCATAGTCATTATGATTAGAATCTCTCTTATAGAGACCATACTGTTTACTATATGTATCATTCTGTTTGCTGTGATAAAAACGAATGCTTAATTCAAGGGTGTGGAAAACATACTGTAGACCTTAGAAGCAGAACTGGGATTTTGAAGCTGGCTGGCTGTGCTTGAATAACCCAGCTGAATGGATTATCTCTCTCATTCTTGGGATGGCAGGCTTATCACTCAAAAAAACCTTTCTCTTAATTTTATGATCATCTTCTTCTGCTTAATAACAAGATAATAATATTCCTCCTCTTCTCTTAGCATTAATTTGCCACAGTTCTATGCTAATAGATTTCTAAGGTCCCAAATGCACTTTTAAAATGTTCCTTGCTATTTAGTGAAACCTGTGTCAAACAGCTCAAGGAACTGCTTTCTTAAAGAATGTGGGTATTTAGCGCAATTGGCTAAAAATGTGAAAACAAGCTTATGGCTAAAACATAATTACTAGAAATCAACAGTTTTATCAGATCAACTCAAAAGTTCTTCACTAAAATCAGAAGCAATTCCAAATTGACATGGAGACCAGAAATCAGTTACACAGAATCACAGAATGGTGGAGGTTGGAAGGGACCTCTGGAGATGACCTAGTCCAACCCCCCTGCTACAGAAGGTTCACCTAGAGCAGGTTGCACAGGTGGGTTTTGAATATCACCAGAGAATGAGACTCCACAACCTCTCTGGGCAGCCTGGGTGCTCCGTCACCCTCAAAGTAAAGAAGTTTCTCCTCCTGTTTAGATGGAATATCCCATGTTCCAGTTCGTGCCCCTTGCTCATTACCCTGTTGCTGGGCACCAATGAGAAGAGTCGGGCACCAATGAGAAGAGTCTGGCCCCATCCTCCTGACACTTGTTCTTCAATTAAATTAGAAACAATTTTATTTCTACAAAAAAAAAAAAAAAAAAAGAAAAAAGAAAAAAAGAAAAAAAAAGGTAGTAATAAACCAAAATCTTTCCCCCCTTTTTTAAAGAAAGCATGAGATCATGATATTTGCCATAAACATGTATGAAGTGAACATTTTTTTTATTCAATGAGTGCTGCTTCAGACTCTGAACCCTGGAAAATCATGTATTTAACCTGAAGCACTTACATAAGAAAATCTCAGTAAAAAAGCTTAACTGCCTGATATCTCAGTATAAAAATGTAATTCTACTTCTACCCAAAGTATATTGCTGCATTTGGAACTAATTCTGGACAAAATCAGATGATGCCAAAATGCTGATAAAGTGATGAAGACTGTGGATAATTGCAAAATGACCTAAGAGCTGTGAGATACCTTAGGTGATTTCCTAGGGCAGTGTTGCTTGTTTTATGAAGATAGTATTTGCTAAAGATTTCTGTATGCATATGTATTTCCTCTTTTTTTTATCCTTTCGAGCCCTCAGAGCAGTTTATAATCCTTTGGGTTGTCTTTTGTTTTGGTTTTTGCTCTGTTCTTGTCATGTCTTGGTTGAACTAGGATGATAAAATAAACTTTGGATGCATGCAAAGCTGATTCCATTCTTTTATTCAAGCAGTCTTGCTTGCTGTGTACAATCTAAGTGTAACATCCTCTGCTTGACCTCCAAAGACCTTTCTGACATCTTGTGCGCTATTTCCTGATGTTGCATACTCTCTATGTTTAGTTGTATCTATTTCACTGCCCAGTACTATTTCCTTCTCTTTACTGATCTCCTTGTTCCATTTGTTTTTGCCTTCCTTTCTGGTTGTTACAAACCCCCTCCTTTCCTTTGGGAAATAGCAGCTACTTGAGTTAGATAATTAACTGATGCACATCAGATCAAAGGACTGAAGATGGGTCTGTAACCTGAAAGTTCATTCAATTGCAATATATAAATGACACCTGGAAACTTCTGGATCAAAACATTAAGATAGCTGCCTCATTCTATTTTTTCATTACACTCAGGCAGTTACCTGTAAAGAAAACCAGATATTGACACAAATCACCCAAACTGACCAGTGATGGGAAGATCACTTCAACATGTCTTCATGCAGTGCTGGATGGAAGATACGACATTTTCTTTGTGAACTTTATGCCAATGAGTGAACTATGTTTAACAGCCACTTAGCTGCTAACTAAGACATTGACTCTTTAACTGAGGCCACTTTTCTCTTTCGTGCCCTAGACATAATCACTATAGGTTTTGGGCTGAAAATTATGTTCACAGGTGGATAGCAAAATTTCAAAACCTTGTGTGTACGTGGGTGGTTTATTCCATTGAACCCTGCAAAAAGCATGTACGTTGAAGTGCAGAGAAAGTTTTCAGGACAGTCCTCCAGGTGCAAAACAAGTCCAGTGGCATTTTCCATCATCATTCAATGTAGTTCTAATTGTGGTTTAGGCTAACAGAGGCTCCAGTCATGGACAAGACAACTGTAATAAAACTGCACATCCCTTTTCTATCATCACCCCTGCAAAGCAGAGCTCTTCCTACAATTTATTTCATTTTTAATGCAGCTTTTCCATGTTTTTAGGCTATAAAATTAGTCCTTGACTAATAATACCAATAGAGAAAAGATTATGTTTAATACACTTCTCCGGTTGAAACGTTAGACACTGGCATTCTGCTTCTAGGGAGAAATAAAACAAAACAGTGTTGAAATCATTTGTGACAAAGCAGGAAACGGCTTGGCCATGCTTTCTTACTCTTGTCCTCAAACATGATTATGTTCTTTTGCTGATTGGATATTGACTTATCGGCATCAGGATTAGACTTTGCAGTGAATAAATTACGAGGAAAGAAGTATATTGCTGTCCAAGAATAATCAGACTTATTAGATACTGCTTTCAGAAGGATGCTCAAGTTGTATTAATGGTCATTTCTGTCTCTTGTAGGACATTGTCATAAGACAAGAGTACCGTCCCTCTGACTTTTCATGTTCTCCACTGTTACTTTTATGTTCTTGCTAGTGCAAAGCTATTGGAAAATTTATAGCCCCATGTGAAGTACTCACCGAAGTTATTGGTATAGGGATAATAATTTGGGGAAGAGAGAGAGGAATTTGGGAAAGAAGGTGAAGGAAGATGGCATAGGAAGTGGACATAGATTGAAAATTTCTTTTGATAATGAAACATTTCTGCTCAGGAGTGCTTCTGAAGTACTGGCATCCTAAAGTTAGCATATGCATAAGCTTAACCTGTGTGTAAGGATGTTGACAGTGAAGGCTTTACACCTATTGTTATCACTGGGAGCAGTTTGGCTTAGCCACATGTGATACGTATAGGAACTAGGGGTATACCCAATGACTTTGTGGACTAAAGCCTGTCACGATACATCCCTGCTGCTCATTTCTGTCAGTTGTAGGAATAACTATTTTGTCCTTTGGACAAGTCTATGGGAAGGGCACTGGAGGGTTGGGTGCTTTCAGGTGGCTTTGCCTTGCAGCTTCACTCAAGACAGGGCAGCTTGAGCAGCTGATTGGAGTTCCACCTTTAAGGGATCCCCCCAAGCTGGGCAGGCAAACTCAGACATGCAGATCCACAGCCTCTTGGTCAGACAACTCTATGTGAGTGGTAGATATCTTGGCTTAAACTCAGGTAAAAACCTACATTAATTTTTGCAAAGAAAACTGTCAGAATGGACATTTGACAATGTCATTTGGCAGTGACAGCTCCACTGAGAGCACTGCAAGGAAGGAATTGCACATGCAGTCTGCATTTTGTGGTAACTGAGTGGCAGCAGACACCCTATAAAGATCACAGCTGCTGCCTCTAAATGTTGCTTGGGTTTGCCTGTGGTCCTACTCTGGGGCTCTTCTTCTTATGGGTAGTGCTGACCCCTCTGGGGATTCAGGGGGCTTCATTTGTGCAGGCACACAGAGGGAGAAAGGAGCCACCCCCGGTATGAGGCAGTTGCATCATGCTACCGGCTGGATCACAGCCAACATTTTTGAACAGGGAATTGAACCCATGACCCCATCCACCCATCACTTGCCCTGGGAGAGAGCAGTCTATCCCCACTGATTTTAATCGTGAAGGAAAGAGACCATTTAATATTCTTCCTCTGTGCCCTAGAGCCCTTGTGGGGAGGCCAGAAACATCATCTGGCCCTCAACACTTGCCCAAGCAAACTGAAATCTATTTATTACTGCCAAAATGTGTACTTTCTGTTTTGTTTACTTTTGGACAATTGTGGTCTTAGACAAATTGTCATCACTTCCAAGTAAAATACTCTGTTCCTTGTTATTTCTTTCAAACTTCAAATATAGACTGAGGGGCTGAAAGTGTCAATATGTTATTAATTCTACACTGGCAAGTTCCTGGCACCAGTCAGTCAGATGAAGAGCTGTGATAAAGTGAAGCAGTTTAAAATTACAGCATGTTTGAAGTAGATATAGTACCTCACTCACAGTATCTTCAAGCGAAATACTGAGATGAAATTGGTGAACTTTGATTGATTGTTTATTAATCACACCAACGGACTGAATTGACGAAATCACCCGCCCTTGCAAGATAGTGTGCAGCCATTCATGTCTATCCTGTCATTTGTGCAATTTGTGCGAGAAATAGCTTTTAAAAAATGAATTAAAATTGATGCAAGTAGCAGGTAGTGCAGCTGCAGCTCAAGTGAATTCCAGCAATACTCATTTCTCGGGAGCGGGGGAGACAAATGCACTTTCATTTCCCCCCAATCATACTTGATGAAGATAAAGTAGATTACAGTATGATTATAGACAGAAAAATAGCTCTGAAGGAAAGGTATCACCTTGCTTTGCGTATCAAACCCCGAGAGTGCTGCACTGTATTTGCTCATGTCCATGGAAGAAAGAAAGATACTCTTGCCATTGCCCCACCGTGCCAGTGTAGTAGCGAAGTAGCAGGCTTCAAAGATTGCCTCTGTGTGTCCTTCCTCATACATTATAATGAAGTCTTTTTACATATACTGGCATTTTCAGCACCTCTTTTCACACAAACTTAGTGTGAAAAGTCCATGTTGCAGAGTCTCGCTGAAGCAATGTGATTTTTCTGATTTTTCAATGTAGTTACCTTCCGTCTTTCACTTCCACTAAAATGAGCTTCCAGTTCATTACGGCAGTCTCTGAGTGCTCTTTCGTGAGCAGCTGAGCCACTCTGGTGCTTTGCTGCCGTCCAGAGTGAGAGCCTTGCTCCTGCTCTGTCCTGTCTGCTTCCCGTGGCTTCACCACCTACCCCTTTCTTGCTCTGGCTGTGCTGCTTTTTGACACTTCTATGAACCTCTTTAATCCACAGAAATGGCGGAAGACTCCAGGGTTTCCTTGCATGGAGTAGTTTTATGCCATCTTGATGAACACACGCGGTGCTTGCTCTCATTGAGCAAGCAGCACTGAGGGAGGAGGTGGCCAGAAGAATCAGGAAGACCTTACCTAGTGGGCCACTGTATCTGCCCACCCACCTCACCTGATTTCAGCTGACTCAGCTGAAGTCATCTTGGTGCCTCTGAGGTGTGAGCTGTGTAGCGGTGTCCAAGCAGGGTGCAGAGACAGATGCAAAGCAAAACTGCATCACTTCTGGCAGTACCTTGCACAGTGACGAAAACTTTCTGAAACTTCCCATCTCCTTCTCCGAGCAGTGGCAAATATAAGTGATAACTCTTTGTGTGTGTATTTGAGGAAGATCATTTGCCTGCTCCTACCTCTGTAGCTGAGGAAGGAACTACGCGTGATGCTGAGGAGAGCAGGGGTTAAGCGAGCAGGTGGGACCTGGGAAGGGGCAGCGCTGTGGGTGGAGGGCCGTCCTCTCTCCTGTGAGGCATCGCTGAGGGCATGGAGGAGTCCTATGCAAGACACAACCTTGAGAATAGCTGAGTTTGTGTTGAGAGTCCATGTTGAATTTGGAGTACTGGCAGCAGAAAAAGCGTACTTTGATTTGCAAATGGCTGCATTTTATATGTAAATTATTGAAAAAGATAAATGTGGAACCCCGTAAAGTTGCTTTTAGTTAAAGTCAGAATGTAATCCAATTTTAATGAATACAGCCTAAACTTTTAGAGAGCTATCACTTAATTGGAAAAATGTTTATTTGCTGCGTTCATCTTTTTTCCTTAACGAATATTTGAGATGCATTTGGAATATATTGCTTAACAGCAATAAAAATTTTACTAGCAGTAGGTCTGGGTTTGTGTGTGTTCGAATAAGTTTACTTTCCTATTTTTATACCAGATTGTAATGCAGGAACCCTATTATCCATCCTGCATCCTGCAAAATAAGCAACAATTAAATGACTCACTGGGACTAATTAAAAATTATTCTTGCTGTTCACTTCTTACTTTCACATGAAGCAACTTGGAATCTGTACACAAAAATTGTAGACTTACTTCTCCTTTTATACCTTCCACCTGATCTGTGAAAATTGCCTGTTCGATGCAGATACTTTTAGGCGGGAAAATTTTCCTCCTCTTTACAAGACTGTTAGGCCAGTGTGCATCTCTTCCTAAGGGGAGATACTCCTCTCCCCCTCTGGCAGAGCAGAAAGTCAGCTAGGCTTTCCAGAAGGTGAGCACAACACCCAGGACTTTGGCTGTGTGTGGAGGCTGAACACAGTGGGAAATTTTTTTTTTATGAGCAAATGGAGCTGAGGGTGGGACAGGATGGTGGGCAACTTGCTGAGAGGACAGAGGTGCAAAGAGTGGGAGACTGTATCAGAGAAGGGTATTTGAGTGGTTACTTACAGTGAAATGCTGGGGCTTTAGTAATGGCAGAGGATTTCTGCTTTGGAACAATCATAGACTAAAGGATGCACTAAGGTTTTTGTATGGCTGTGGTCATAATTTAAATGGCAGGAGATGAAAATATGGAGGTTAAACATAATCTAATTCTCCCTTCATGTTCCTTCCTTGCCTTTGTGATTGACAGTTGGTTTTTGGTTTTTGTGGGGTTTTTTGGTAGAATTTTCAACGAATTCCTCAATATGAAAAAAATGTTTTTCTTCTCAGACTTTAAGAAAGCCTCTACAATTAAACCACAAAGTGGTAGAGCTGTGTGATATGTCAGGTTCAAGTTGAAATAAGGTTTTATTTTTGCCCATAAAGGAGAGGATATCAGTCTCCAGATCAAAAGACCTTGTTATCCATTCATTCCACCCAGTTTGGGTTTTATGAGGTTTCTAATTTTTGTGTAGTAGAAATGACATAATAAAATAATCATGAAAATGATTTAAATCAAACTTACACAATTGGAAAGAGACAGAAGCATAGGAAGATGTTTCAATTTAATTCTAATTTTAGCGGGAATAATTGAAGCGTTCATTTATCCAGATCTCTATTATCACTGAAGGTTTAAGTGAATATACTTACTGTCTACATCTGCCAGTCAAATTCTAATTTGTTTTAAATTCAGGAATATTGTGGATTTATTGCACTCTCTAAATTCCTATGGACAAGTAAGCTATGATTAGGTAGGCAAGAAATTACCTTCCGTGCCAAATGAAATTGTCTTTCACATTAATTACAGAAACTAATACCTACTGTTACAATAAAGATTAAAATTTCAAAAATAAAAGATGAAGGTTTTCCATCAGGAAAAATCTCTTTAATTTGAAGGTTACAGAGCACTGGAACAGGCTGCCCAAAGAGGTTGTGGAGTGTCTGTCACTGGAGATATTCAAGACCTGCCTGGATATGATCCTGTGCAATCTGCTGTAGGTGAACCTGCTTTAACAGGGGAGTTGAACTAGACGATCTCCAGAGGTCCCTTCCAACCCCTCCCATTCTGTGATTCTGTGAATACCTTAACTTATTAATAAATGTAAATGTATGTAACTGTGAGTTTAGCAACAGCTTTCTCTGGCAAGTTTTCTCAGGGGCTATTCTGGATCCCTGAAACCAACACTTGAGGTCTCTAATGATAGATACACTGACCCGGAGACACCGGGTTTATCGAACTGAAGACCTGTATAATGAAATGTGTGAGACATAGGGAAAAAAATGTTTTGCATCCCCTCACTCCCCAAGATGGTCAATCAGTCCTAAGTACTCTTTCTCAGGGTGTAATGAAGTCTTAAATCATAGATTATATACACTTCTAATCTCTGTTTTTCCATACTTTTGCTAAAATACATATGATCCGTGTGTACTAAATGCATATTATGGCAGTCTCTTCGATCATTAACTGAGATTTTTCCTCTCTATTTTTTTTTCCCTCCTATAAACTTCTAACATCTTTCAGGAGCAAATCAGAACACAGATTTGTACGAATAGCAGAAACTGCCAATTTATCTGGGAAAGGATAGCAATTAGGAACCACCACATATTTTGTTCTAAATCTCCATTATTTTGTTGACTAGAAATGAAGGTTTTCAAAAATTTGTCTCTGTTCTTCATGTTCCTCCATTTTTGAATGATCAGCTTAGAGGCATGCAAAGGCTGAAGAGGTAATGCAAGTTAAGGCCATATAAACCTATTTTTAATATGTCCTTTTGTCCGTTTGATGAGGTATCTTGAATGCGCACATCTCAAATGTAACAGCTTACGACTGGCTGGATGTTGCAGACTGGGAAAGTGAAAATGTACTTAACTGCTTTCACTGCCGAAATAGTACTGAATAGCACGTGCAGAGGTGGGATCTGACAGAGGCCTTGTATTCCTCTGGTAGGCAGAGAGGTTTTCATCTTATCCATTATTTTTTTCTTTTTTTCTGGCTCTTTAAACCAAAAACTTAAGAAAAATTAGAACACAGAATTGTGTGAATTGCAGAAATTGCTAATTTATCTGGGAAAAGATCGTGATTAGGATCCACCACAGAAATGCACAAGACATGATCAAGTAGCAATATATGAACTCAAGTAGGCATTATAATCTCTCTAAAGCATGCTATGAATGAGCTCCCTTGTGAACTAATCAGGTGCTGTTTCAGATCCTTTGTATCATTTTTAATTATAAAATAAGTAGGTGTTTCCCATTGCTGGTAAACTGTTGAAACAACTTACTCAAATGCATGGAGAGGTTAAATTATCTATTTCTTGTAGAAGTCAGTCGCATTTGGACACTTTTTGAAGATCTAAAAATTATAACCTGATATTAGCAATTTCTTCTGTTTTATTTTTATATGACCCCAAAATGGCATAAACTTGAAATGTAGTTTGAACACATTTGATTTCAACATTGCATCACCCATCCCCTCTTCCTCACCCCCCCAAAAAAATTTCCCTGTTTATTTCTGTCCCTACCAGCTGCCTTTCTTTGCTAGCACCGGTAGTTGTATGGCAGCTTCATGAACTATCTCGAGGGGCTGATCCAGATGGGTGGAAAAGCCTCATTTCTCTATTCTGATTCATCACATGCCTGTATAAGTGGCTAAAATTGGGAAGAGCATGTAGGCATTGAAATTAATGGCCAAAGGGAATGAAGAGAAGGGAGGACTGCTGGTTTTGGAAGCTATCATGATGGAGATGTTTGCTGAGGACTGTAGTTTCATGTCATGCTTAACCCAGTGAAACTGCAGACTGCCAGCAAAGGATAGTTCTGCTCTTTCTCCGTTCCTAGTGGTCATGGGCCAAGTCTGTGGAAAGCCAACCAACCAAAACAGAAGTTCTGCATTAGATCTGCTCACTAAGCAGACTCATCTTGTGGACTCCTCCTTGCTATACGAAATGCAGGTGGGATGAGAGACTTTACTAGCAAGGTGAGGGATGTGAAGAGGAAAAGTGATAGCCTATTGTTGACAACCTTCCTGTGTACTGAACTAGATAGACAGCAAATGTCAGCCCTCGTTCCTTGCTTTATGCTAGCTGTTGAAGCTGGGAATTTCACTTGTCTACGGGAGTGGGGCTCCATAGGATTTTTATTGGCATGTTTCTCCGACTTTCTGGACTTTTTAAATAATTTCCATCTTGGAGCTATAAAATATTTTCTGAAGAGCTGTAGGCTGCTTGTTTTGGCTGTTCCAAAGCTTTAAATATCAATAGTACTGTTATAAATCGTAGCCACCAACGAGGGCCTCCATAAGCTGGCATAAATTACTGAATGCACAACAAAGATGATCCCTGCTCTTAGAATCTCACAATTTAACTAAGGACCGAAAAGGAAGCTTTATTCTCCATATTAAAGGTGAATTGAATCTCAGTGAAATCAAACAGGAAATCTTCCTTTTGCAAAGGTGAGTCAAATGTCTGATTTTTATTGAAAACTTCCCCCTCCTCATGGACCTTCTCAAAGTTGCATGGAGGAGAACAAAGAGAGGAAATCAGATTTCTGAATTTCAGCCCTGCATCTTAACCAGTCATTGTGATTATCTTTATTTTCTATATGCTTTAAAAATAATTAAATTACCTTATTAAGAGAAGGCAGGACTGTTTAGTGCCAGAGAAACTGATTAAATACCTTATGCTGATAGAAAGTCCATTGTTTACTTTTCAAAAAAATGGTCTGGATGTAACCTTAAGCTCAAAAGGTCACTAAAATATTCCCAAGAGCTGCTAAGGGAGAATTTTTGTACTTGCCTTGTTTCTTACATTTCTTCTCCAGGCATCTGCTATAGAGGTCCATCCCAAAAAAACCTTAAAGCTGTCCCTAATTAGGGGATAAGAACAGAAAGAAGATGAATCTGAGGTGAATAAAAAACCCTGTTAAAACTATCCAGATGACTCTCAGGACAAATGGGATGAGAATGAGGGTTGCTACTGGAATCAGGATACTGGGCTAAATTGACTTTTGGTTGGGAGAAGAGTACGATCTAGTCTTAAAGTTTTAAATCAGAAAACTTTCATGACATTGATGTAGAAGGCCCCAGCAGTTTGAAGTGGCGGGTAAGTTCAGGCTGTCAGACCTTCAACAGGAGGGCACCATGTGCTCTGTTAACAATTGCATCCAGAAGCTGTCAATCTCAATGGTTGAAGATTTATTTAATACTGACACCTGTAGGTCAGTATATGGTTAAAAAGTGGGTATTTCCTGGGTGGCAGGAGGAAGGGAAGAAAAGGTGTCTGGCTTTGGATTTTTTTCATATAATTCCTTTCAGGACATTCACATCTGCATTTCTGTTTCTTCCTGAAACACAAAACTTGCTAGAATTATGAACTCCCATATGAAAAGCGTTTTAAGAAAGTTTGCTGTGTCCATTTATACGTTATTTCCTTTTCCTTTGTCTCTTACTGCTGTAAGTTATCTGAACCGTTGCCCTAACTGACAACTGGCGGTAGTAATGAGGCTGCAGACTTCTTTGTAACTGAACCCTGCCAGTCCTTCCCATTAAGCCTGCAGGATGCATGCTGGCTCATTAACCCAAAGTGCCACTCTAATTTCTTCTTTCCAATCCCCATCTCACCCTCAGCCTGGCATTTGTGCAGATAAGGAATATCCTGGTTTTGAGCTGCTAATTGCTGCTGCTGTTGCCAGCCTGGCTGGAACCACCTGTAGGAAGCTCATCAGTCAGTGGAAGGAAGCTGAAGGACGGGCAGTTGGTGCTGTTCAGTGCTCTCAATTATAGGCAAAATCTAAGGTGCCCACACTGGCTACCCAGCATCAAGAATGGAGGAGCCTGGCAGCCAGGTCACTCTGTCTGGAGCCTGTATGCTGTGTCTAAGCTATCTGCTATTGCAGTAGAGGGATGGCACCTCTTTAGGAAAATCTGTGTACTAGATAGGGACAGGAAACTGTAAGCACAATATCTATGCTCACATTTTTGGTTGCCTCCCTCTTGAAGATGGGCAGCTGGGATTGCAAGAGCCTGGGAACCTATGGAGGTAAGCAAGCCTCTCTGGTCAGAGGTGGAAAGATTTCTTTGCTTCATTATGGCTATGTAATAACTAATGCACTCTCATGCGCTGAGTTTATGAACTGAAAGTTGCTCTTGCTGCTGTAATTTAATGCCATTGGTTGTGGAGATGTGTTCACACTAAAGCCCCCAAGGACTGTGGCAGGCTCTGCTGTAGCCTGGAGCTTTAGCTCTGTATGTGCATCTGCCAATATATCGGGTGCACAGCAAACACTCAGGCTGGTGTGGGCATGGTGAGTTTTTGTGATAGGTTGAGCCAAAACTGACTGGGGAGCTTTCTTAGTGCTAGCTCCTACCATCTTTCTGCATCTCACTCTGGCTTCACTTTTTTTTTCCCCTGAAAAATCACTGAAAACATCTATATGCTTTTTGGTGGGCTGTTACAAGACCTTTTATTTTTTATTTTAATCTGTAGCCAGTGCTGGCAGAAATGGTTTATATGATTCGTTATTGGAAGTCTGCTGCTCTTTGTTAGTGCTGCAGACTTTTTTTTTTTCTTTCTGTAAATACAGATATTATTTATCCAACTTCATGTGACACTAATGTTTTGATTTGCAAGAAGAGAATCATAAATCAGAAATACTGTGCATTGCAAAGCAGTTGAAAATGCACAACATATTTTCAAAGAGATTTCATAACAGAGTGTATTTTTCTATGGTGTTTGAGTATATTGTGTGCTTCCCTTCTGCATAGTTTTTCAAAAAGCAATAAAATGTAAGTTAGAACAGTAAAATTCATTGCAAGATGTTAATAAACAATGGCTGTACATCTGTACAAAAGATCATACTCAATTCCAACCAATATGCACAGTCAAGTTCATTTGCTTGCAGGATAATTTAAAGCTTCAGGAATAAGAGAATTTTCATCGCAATGCAAATGTCTATTGAAGAAAAAGAATTTTTGCATCATATAAACTGGAAGCTTCTGTCTACAAGGTTCTGCATAACAATTGAGATGAAAAAGTGTCATTTAAGGTTGAAAATGAAAATGCTGCCCCTTTAAGGTAACATTTTGCATATTTACATTGTCAAAGATGACTGCAGACGCTGTGCCAACACACCTTCAAGGTGCAGTGGTAGTACTCTGAAATTTGACAGGTTGAAGTTTGGAATTGAATTATAGTGATAACCTTGGCCCTTGATATCTCCCTTTAAGGTAGCAAGTCAGAAAACAGTATCCTGTTAATAATAATTGTGCATGTTGGCATAGCATATATGCCCGAGAGGAAGAGAATAGGGCTGAAATGTCATAAATGAGTATAAAATGAACTAGCAGAAATTGGTTGCTTAATAGATGTGGGTTTTAAACTACAGGTCAAACATAAGCATCCTGGAGACCTAAAGGATACTTCAAAGTGGTCTCTTAAGATCATAGGCTGTCTCTTAGGGGTGGTGATGTGAGCGCTTTCAGTACATGAATTACCTATTACCTAGGCTCCTGTCTTTCAAAGGATACAGTCAAGTGAAGGTCTCGTTTTGTTGGTATGTGGAAAAATAAGATGTTAGGTGAGTTGCTTTTCATTTGTGTGTGGGTTTTTTTTTTTTTTATGGTCAGAAATCCTTTGTAGGGCCAATGAGGACGACTGACTGTGTTTGAGGAGTGTGACTGGTGACAAAAGAGTTGCAGAAATCACGTGGTTGAGTAAAATCTTCCACGATGTTGAAAGAATAGGAAGCTTGGAGGTGGGTTTTTTTTTTGTTGTTGTTGGCTTTTAGGTTTCTGGTCCTTTAGGGTATATTCAATTTATTACTTTGTATTTTCTTTTTTTTTTCCTTAAACTATGGGAACTAGACATTTCATTTTTAAATGGAAGTTCAGTGGTGTTTTTAAGCTATTTGTATTTTTATAATTAGAGGTAGCATATGTCAGTGTCACTCAAATTATGTTGTCTAGCTTACTCCTAGCTCCATTTATTTGACTAGACCTCCTAGCATCTGTTTTGCATTGATCCTGAAATACTTGAGATGGGTTTTGTTCCACAGTGAGTAAACTGTGTGGAGAGCTGGTTGGTAATATGATCCTAGAGATCCAGATGCAGGGGTCGGTTTATGAAGGCAGCAAGTGTGGCTTAGCCAAATGCTCTTGTCATGTACTTTTAACAAGACTCGTTGTCTGGTAACTTTCAGCTGTAAATCCCTACGCCAGCTCAAGCTCTCAAGGGGCTGCTCTGACTTGCAAGAGGTGTCAATCTGCCAGCCAGGAGCATCTGGAAGAGGAGGGTCACACTCCGCTTTTCATGAAGATTCTCTGGGGCTGTAGGACAGGTGGGATGGTGGGCACAAAAATGAGAAGTACAGAGCTATAAGCAGCTGCTTGCAAACCAATTTTAAAAGTGTTTCAGGCTAGTTATAAAAAGCTCTGCTTCATATTGTAGCTGGTGCTTTTAATCTAGTTTCCCATGTAAACCTATGTGCTTAGTTCCAAACGTGATGCAGATGTGCTCAGAAATTACATAAGGCCATCTGTTTGGATTTCACTCTAGAGTATCACCCATGTGATAATTGGTGTTTTTATTAAGCTTTTTAGTAAGCTTTATTCTTCCTAAAGATAAAGTAGCACTGAAAGAACAGCAGGTAAACTTTGTGCGTTGTAAAATTGCCTGTCTTAGCAGGGAGTTTCCTTCTCTTCTGGTAGAGTTGCAATTCTGCTGCGCTCTAAATAGTTTTTTGTTATCACTTAATACCTGTACACACAACAGTGTGAAAAGTGCACTTATTTTTATGCTTTATATCACTGTTAAAAACTTGTTCTGTTTATATAAATGTTTTTCTGAACACATAATATACTCGCTGTCAATTTTGGAAGTATTATGGGATTTCCTCCCCTTTTTTTTTCCCTACCGACTCTAAAGAAAGAAACTTCAGGTTCTTTAAAATCTGTGACAGTTTGCTGGATGATTAAGGTTCTATCTGCTTGTTTTCTCAAAGCATGGAGAACATATATGTAGAAAGGCAGAAAGAAAATGGAAGAATTCTGGTCAGAAGTCTTGCTCTCAAGCTCAGAGACATAAAGTTTAAAGATGGTTGTATTTCTTGCTCCAAGCAGATATGCTTTGCTTACGCATTTCTTAGTGCCATCTTTCCTCTGCTCTATTACCAATGAGAGTGCAGGAAAAACTGAGATAAAACTGGCTTTGGAGCATTGCAGATCTGAGGTCCCTGAGTGAAATCCAGATTTGGTTCCAAAGGTCCCTAAGTCCACAGGTAGATGGATCCAGGGGAATCATCTGTATTGTCATTTCAGTTTTGTACATCAGTGTTGCCATGAAGTGGCAGCAGGTAGAATTCGTGTCACTTTTCACACCTGTTGATGCTTGCCAGGGGACAGAGGCCATTGGTGGAATTAGCTCACCCAGTTCTCTGCTAATGCAGTCCCGATGCAGTAATTTGGACACTGTCCAGCACTATTGCTTCCTCTCTAGGCTCTCTCACTCAGAGCAGATAACTCAAGTGAACAACCTGAAAATATTGGCTGTACTGCACCAGGCTGTTGTGTTGGGGACTAAAAGAGATGCCCTGGCTCCATGGTGATGTGTATGTGTTTTGCCTCACCCATGCCTGGATTGTGGGGAGCAGTGCTAGACAGAAATGGTCCCTCTTTGTGTTCTCTTATCTCTCATTTTTGTTGGAGGCTCCACGGCACAGTTTTTATCTGGACTAGGCAAGTAATTTCTGGGCTTAATGCGAGCTTCTCAATTGAACTTTGCTCTTTCCTTATGTGATTTAGTGCTGATATGTTTTGTTATATTTTGCATTATACACTAGACGGGACTGACTTGGTAGAGAATTTCCAAGCTGGACTTGTTATTATGGTTTTGATTTAATGTATGATTTTTGAGTGTCTCTGGTTACTAAATGAAGAACTGTCTACGAGTAAATGTTTCCAGAGCCACCAGAGCTCATCAGATAATCTTTGAACATACTAGTAGCTGATGAGACAGGTACTTCACAGGCAATTTCATGGCTCTATCCAACAGAAGATTTAATCTTCTTCGAACAACTAAAATCACTTGAACGATTTCAACGCTGAAGAAAAGCAGTAGTGACTGCTGAACTGATTGAAAGAAAAAAAAACTAAACTGATTTTTGGTGGATGCGGGTGCAGTGTTGAAATTGTCACTTATGCTGCGATAGAAAGGACTTGCAAAATCAAAACCTGAGAAAGAATGCTTGAATACATTGTTTAGAGTACAGTAAGGTGTTAATGCGCCTTTCCTGAAAATGTTTACATGATATTTGTATGAATTAGCTGCTGATATGTAGTACAAATGTAAAGAATTTTAGGCATCATAAATGGGAATACTTATGTTCCAACCCTTTCTATTAGTAGACAGCTACATGGCATTATCATGTCTTAAGTTGCTTGAAAGTTTCCTGAATATCAAACTTTTGGGTAGAAATCTTCTATGGCTCATATATGTCTCAAATGATCTTTGAGTGGAAAAAGGATTATATGAAAATTATAACAAAAGCAACTCTGCTTTTCTCGGAGCAACTGTATGAAAAGTGAGTTGTTTTGCCTGTGTTCGACTCCCATAGGAACATTGCTGAGAAGCTGGAGCATAGCTGTTGTCTTACTGAAGTGCTTTTTGAAATTTCTGTCAAGACATATATCTTTTTGCCATTTTATGAGTGGGGTTTTTGGGGGGGTGTGGGTGTCATTTTTAACAGTAGTTCAAATCTGATTATGAACCTCTGGAATCTTTTTTCACAGTTAGTCACTTACAATATTACAGCTGGCTGAAACTTGGCATGCCTGTTTTCAGTGAAATGCCAACATTGAATTTTCCTCTTTTGAATGAGGATGAAAACAAACATTAATTTGTCCATAAAACTGATTTTTCAAAAAACACATTATTTCAGCTTAATTGAAGCACTATTTTAAGGAAATCAAAACATTGTGTTCGGCTCTTGACTCCTCTAATTGTTCCATGTAATAAGGAATAACATTCTAAATGATACATCTTTGAATGAAGCGTGGGTTTTTTGAATGAAAAAATGATAGAACTCAAAACATCAATTTTTCTTGTTCTATTCTTTAATTGAAATCCTGAAAAGGAATTCTCAAAATTTCAGTTTCGTCAGAATGGCCATTTCCACTGTTGGTTCTGAACCCAAGTGAGCCTTGTTCAGAAAACAATTTAAAATTTCAGCATCGTGCAGCAGTTTCCATGCTAGGGCAGCGTTGACTGAATGACACCTTGCTGTAACTGCTTCTGTTTATGGAGAGAAACCAAGAACACTACCTGACTCCTGTTCCTCACTCACCTCTATCCCCTGGGTTATTTGTGCCTGGGCAGTGGGAGAGAATGTCATTATTGTTATGGAGATGTGGAGGATTTCTTTACGTTTGGGGAGCTGGAAATAGGAAAGGTGTGTCTGAGGTTAAAGTGCAGAGTAAACTAACTGGAAATTAAGAGAGAGTTAGATGAGTTAGTGATGAGGAGCTGTGCTTTGATGTCAGTGGGCACCCTGGGTTTGGCCACCATCCTGCCATCAGTAAGAATTCCAAATGCCACTGGGAAAGCCTGCATTGCTTCCCTTTTGTGGGTCCCAAGAAAGGGCTACTTTGGCCGACTCAGTGTGTAGGATATGGTAAAGTGGATCAAGCTATTGTCTCTGCTCATGTTTTGCCTTGGGGGAAGTAAACAAAGAGCAGGTATTTCACTATTTGCAAGAAAGGGAGATGCATGGAAGCTACATAGCAGTCAAATTTCAAGCAAATGAAAACCAAGACTGCCCTGTGTAATGTGGTGTGGAATTCGTTGCCAGAGGATATTTTAACAGCCAAAACTATGAAGGATTTGAAAGGGATGAAAGCATTTTAATAGGAATGGAGAATCTCAATACAGTCTTTGGCTCAAAAAATTCCATAAGCTACAAGTTATTTGAAGCTGCAGGGCTCCCAAGGAAACAATCATTCAGCAGATGTTCTGCTGCTGTTTAGCTCCTTAAACTGTGAGTACCACTGGAGTCAATGATGACTCTTCAGCCTTGTCAGAAATGGCTGGTCTTAGTTCTGTGCAATGCTTTTTTTAATGCCTTTTTTTAAAGACCTGAAAATTTCAAAAAAGACATTAAGAGTATTAAGTCAGCAAGCTGATGTTGTCATAAGTAATGAAATGTTATACTTAGAACTGCCTGTATTGAGTGAATTGTCTCATCCAGCGGTACTGCTTATGGACATTGTCAGAAAAAAATAGCATTGGTTCATAAAATATAATACTTGCACATGAGAGATGCTAATTAAAATCAAATGCCTGTCTTTGTCACATAGCTTTGTTTGTTGTCCTCTGAATTTCCTTTTTTAAAATTTATTTTAAAAGCTGTAGAACCATGAGAATTTCATTTGAATTTTCATCTTCAAAAGTTTCAAAGCTTTCAGATTTCAGTATTGCAAGCAGGGACCTCTGCCATTTAATCTATAGCAAATTGCAATTAAGGGCAATGGTTTTGTTGTTAAGCTCCAGACTCTTTCTTAGCCTGACACAGAGCCAAGGAAATCTGCCCAGTGCTTTTGTACCCTTGCCCTAGTAGTTGAAAATAGATTGAAATTAGTTGAAATTAGTCTTTAATCATGAATGTTTGAGATATTTGCTAAATGCAAAACTACTCTTCTGCTTTTCTCAAAATGACATGTGCATTTACCTTCCCTTCCTCAAGGCATTTGCTAACCAAATGCTGAAGTAAAAAGGGATTCCTTTGCCGCTATATAAATACGGCTCTGTTTTGCCAAATTCACCCTTCTAGAAGAAACACACAGGAGAGATCTAGGGAGATGGTAGCATCCCTGTGATCAACTTAAATTTCTTGCAGTGTATGTGATGAGAGATGTGTGAGTGTGGGACAGTGCAGTCCCACAGCCCTGCTTGTCTGAAGAACTCTTGGACAAGGGATTCCCTGGCTATCTGGAGGCTTTGAAGAAGAGAGTAGTGGCAACCACAGAGACAACTGCCTTTCTAAGCTGCAGATTGGCCTTTCTTTTCCTCCTTAGTCATCTCACTCCTCAATTACATATTCTGTTGTTGTCCAGATCCCTTGGTAAACACCACAGAAGGGATTCAGTGGCTGTTCCTGGAGAGATGTGAGCAATGTCAGACACTGCCTGCATTCTGTGAACTACAGAAATCAGGCAAATTTTTGTTTCACCTTCCCCCAAAACTGCTGAAAATAATATAGAGGGAGCAGAGGTGAAAATTATGTGCAAGACAGAAATAAAGCTTGTTGAAATATAATTCAAGATCCTCTATCTCACTGGTATTGAGAGACAAGATATAGCCACAAATCAATTACCTAAATGAAATTACAAATGAGGCTAATAATAAAATTTAGCATGGTAATAAGATAAGAACGAAATACAAGATCACAATGTCAGTGGTAGGTTGTAGATATATTTTCTGACTTCAATTCAGGTTTGCAGCTATGAGTTTTAAAGGGCAAGATAGTGATTTTTCTACAGTGAAGCCACACAAACTTTGTTCAATGGGTAATGAAATAATCTCTTGGAAGTAAACCTTGAACTACATTGAGCTCTAGAATCACTGTACCCTAGGCTATTTTTAATTAAGATTTATCAGCATTTTTCAACTGGATTACAAAGTGTAAAGCTCCTAGGCATGCTTATGAACAATGCATGGAAAATATGCTGCAAAAGTGTTTTCTGCTCTCTGCTTCAAACTCTCCCACTCTTCAAGTTGAAAAATAGTGTTTTCTACATGTACGAGCTAACCCTTTGTTATTTAAATATATGACGGTCAGGGCTCTTTTTCTGTTGTTTGCGTGTGAACTAGCTTGCATTTCCATGGAATTTGAATGCAACTTGTCATTGTTCTACTTAGCAGCTGGTGCACATCTCTGGATGATGGCCAGAAGGAGAGGTGGGAGAAGGAGTTTAAGCTTCTGAAGAGAGAGTAGAGTTTGGTTTTAAACATCAGACAGCCACCTCTCTTTTCCCTTTTCCTTATGTGCTATACTCAGAAGAAGAGGGCTCAAATTCATATATCTCAGGGTTGATTGCAGCTTGAGACTGGTATCTGAATTTAAGCATCTATCACTAGCTCTTATGTGTGAATCAGGTGTCTGACTCCCTTTACAACCAGTGAAGATCTAGAAAATTATTCAATTTTCTGAACACGCAAGTGCCAGTTGATAACTTCAGGCATCCCTTGTGGCCTCCATCTGTTAGTCCAGGGGTTCTTGAGTCTTTCATCTGCCATCTCTTGGGCACTTCAAATGGCATGGAACACTGACGCTAGGGCAACTGCATTGAGCTCCAAGTTGGGACAGGCTACAGACTCCTAGAGAGTGATTCAGCTTTCCCTGAAGCAGACACTTAAGTCTTGACTCGTAACTATAACAGGAGCTTGAACACTTTTCAGAGACAGCTAAATGTGGATGTTTTAATCTGGGATAGATCTCAGTCAGAACAATTAGCTTGGGATTTTGGCTGCCTTAGCTTGTTAACTTACATTATGAGAACTTAATTTTTGTACAACAGCAGGTTTCACTAATAACAAACCTTTAATAAGCTTTCCCTGTTTAGTGCTGACCTTCTTTATAATTTACTACATAACGTTGTGGCTAGAAAATCTGTATGTGGATGTGAATGTGTAGCTTGAGTATACTTAGTTCAGTATTTGTTTGAGCTGAAAGTGGCTTACTGGGAGTAATTTGTACACAGACATGCATCTACTCTCCCCATGCACACACACACCATGAGAAGGTTTCTTATACCATCTGATTAAATCGCACTTTGAATTATTTTACAGTGTTTACACAGAATAAGTTATATCAAACTCTTTACTGGTGACTTTTTATTTGATCTTGGTTAAAATAGTGCACGTAACAGTATAAATCCATCCAGGAATAGCCTCTTAATCACTCCAACTTCTGAGCAACAGCCTGTAATGCTTTACTGATTCCTAGGCTGGATATCACATATTGCCTGGATTGTTGTGAATCAGTACATTCCTATTTTGTCTCAAACAGTAACATTAAAAAAATCAAACAACAAGAAAAATCCCAATAGCAGCATGAATATGTAAACCACTTTATTTCCTGTTTGTATTATTCTAGTGCAGTAATATGAACAAAATGACTTTGATATGTTGGCTCCATTTTTAAAAAAAGGCTATGGGTAAGACATGGTGTTTGACCAAAAGATTGTGATTTAAAACGCTAACCACACAACCTGGAAACCTGCTAATTCAGGGTGTTTGGATATATGTCCGCTGTCAAATACTTGAAATCAGGTTTGTGAAGAGATGTAGGAGAAAATTTTGGTATAGATACAAGCAGGCTGTTGTAGTTTAACCCTTGCTGTCATCTAAGCACCATGCAGCTGCTCTCTCACTCCCCATGCCCCCAGTGGGATGGGGTAGAGAATCAGAAGAAAAAAGTAAAACTTGTGGGATAAGATAAAGATAGTTTAATAGGACAGAAAAGGAAGGAAAAATAATCATAATGGAATATACAAAAGAAGCGATGCACAATGCAATTGCTGACCACCTGCTGGCTGATGCCCAGCCAACCTCCAAGCCTTGGTGTCTCCTGGCCACCTCCCCTCAGTTTATATACCGGGCATGATGTCATATAGTATGGAACACCTCTTTGGTTCATTTGGGTCAGTTGCCCTTGTTGTGTCCCCTCCCAGCCTCCGCTGGCAGTGTAGCATGAGAAGTTGAAAAGTCCCTGACTTAGTGTATAACACAGCTTAGCAATGGTTAAACCACTGGTGTGTTATCAACATTATTCTCATCCTAAATCCAAAACACACCACAATGCCAGCTACTAAGAAAAAAATTTATTCCAGCCAAAACCAGGACATAAACCTACAGCCCTAACAAAGGAGATGTTAATTTTCCCCTATATATTACAGTAATGCAGGCTCAAATCCTTTTGTTAATGACTAGCAAAGGCAGAGTAGAACACTGAGGTTTCCTTTTGATATTTGTAAAACTTGATTTGAAAAGAGCATGAAATAATTAGGAGAACTGGTAGAATAAACTAATTCTGTAGTGGTGAAGTTAAGTAAGGTATTTAAACATATACTCAATGTAAAAGATGCAATATATTTTTGGGCTAGATCCACAAAGAAAGAAAGCAGCTTCCTTCTACCTAAATTCAATCCTTAAAATTTCAGATTGTTTGCTCAATTACCACCAAACTCGGAGGGAATCAAAGTCTATTTGCAGAAAACTTCAATGTGTTCCATGGGCTTAAAGTATTTCTTATGAGAATAATTCACTGACAGAATAATGGTATGAACTTTAAGGTGATTTTGCCTTTTCGGCCTTTCATACTGTTTAGCTTTGGAAGCTTCTACCCAGTGTGAAGGCATTTACAGATCCCACTGGGGCCTGACTGCCCCGTTGCACTGAACGGGAGAGTTCATCCTTTTAAGGCTTATGGATTAGACTGTACAGGTATGTGCTACTAAGCTGACCTTTCCTTTGCCAAAGTGTAAGTAAATCGATGAGGTGCATAAGTTGTTGGGGTGTTAATTTGGGTTTGGAGATGGTTTTGGGGTTTTTTTTTGTTTATTTGTTTTCTACTGTTTCAAATAATTACATGTCAGGGGGCTTTATTTTTTAGATAGTGCAGTGAATGCTTTGTTTACATTTAGATGATTTTTTTTTTTATCAACAAAACATTCCCCATTATCACACTCAATAATGAAGCACAGCAAGTAGGAAGGTAACAGTTATCACAGCTTGGGTCATTCATTCAGCTTCTGCATGTAGATCCCACTCACCTTGAATAGGTATTTCTGGACTTTTTGAGGTTGAACACACTTAAGGTGCTGTGTCTCACTGTAGGTTTCCAAGCAAGGGTCATGGCTCAGATTGTGGCTGGGTTTATTGTGGCTCAGCTGGTCTGCAGTAACCTGTGAAGTGCATGCTTAACCCATAGTCAGTACAGGGCATATGTACTTGCTATAACCACGTTTCATTGTGGACTAAGCGAAGTCAAGTCCTTAGCCCACACCAAATGCAATGTATCATGTGCAGAGGTAGTTGTTGGTCTGATGAATGTTGAGCTAGTAAGGTGCAGTAACCTGCTTTGTGAGTTTCTCCGTTTTGAACCCTCTTTGGAGAGCTGAGAACTTGTAGCCTCATCAGTGATTCCTTGTGACCACTCCTTGCTTCTCCAAACTCCTAAGCAGCTCAAGGAGAGGATCTAGAAAAGAGTGTGCTGACAGGGCATCTCTTTAGGATCACACAGGGAGGAAAACAAACAGATGTATTCCTTGCAAAGGGTTCAGCACTTCTTGTTTTAGAAAGTACTAGTTGTTTATTCCATCCTCACCTCTCTGAAGGGCTCTTTAGAAACTGGGCCAGCATCTTTTAGGATCTTCTCCCTAAACTTTGTTTTTGAAAGTCTGTTTTCAGTAGATTGCTCTCCTCTTTCCTGTACCTGGCTTCTTTTACCTTGGCTCTTTGCTGTCAAATCTTTCCCATGACCATCCTTTTTCTGAGTCTCTGCTGCTGTGCAATTTTTTTTGTTTTTTAAATAATTTTTTTAAAACTTATTTTTTCCTCCTCTTTCTTCTCCAAGATACATACACAGGTATATTCTGCTAAGGACAAGTATCTACTCCTTCAAATTTTTGCTAAATTCTCATTCCCACAAGAAAAGTGGCAATCCTAGATTTTACAAGTGCATTGTTTAAAATTGCGTGCATATAGGTGCTAATTAAACTTTGTGATCTGTTGTCTGTCATGGCCAGTCCTCTCTTGATTGCTGATCAGAGCAGGCATGTTGATGAACGTTGAGCCCTAAATGTGAAAGCGGAACGGGATGGGATGCTCTGGGAATCGTGCCTTTCATGCACATTTCTTGAAAAGGCTGTAATTAGGAGCACAGTCTAGCTACACTACAAATCTCTAAGTAACTAAATAATGAACCTGCAGTACAATGCTGTATAAAATTAATGCAGCATCCTATCACATATTTACAGGTTGTGGCCTGACTAATGCCAATGATGGCCCATATTTTTGTTGTTTTTATACAGAATTCACTTGCAATCTTTTAACCTCTCCAGGCTTTATTGCCTCAGATAAATTAGTTCTCCAACTTACTTTTAGAGTCCGCTTTATGACTGGCCAATTCATGAATAGAAAACCTCTCCCTCATTCACTTCTGCCCAGGTTCTGTTCTGTTTTGCTTTTGATGTCTCAGTAAATAGCGATTTAATGGAAAAAAAAACCCACAACAATCAAACCAGCAAACAGACAGTAAAAGGAAAAAAAAAAAACCCCCAAACCTGCAGGATTTTCCAAAGGTGATACAGAAAACAAGGACGACAAACTGCCAGCCAGACTTTGCATATAAATCAGGTTGTCTTTGTTTTCATGCTTAGCAATTATAACCATAAGTTACTATGTTTTCTGCATGAATCACCTCTGATATTTGGATTCCTGGGTTAGTATGGTAGGTACAGTGATGGGCTTAGGAAGGCAGGGTGCTCTAAAAGCCTTAATTACTTAGAAATGATACAGTAATTACTGATATGATGACTTTATGCCATCAGGCTCATTGTCACACCCTCTAGTGGTGGGTCAGTGATACTGATCATGTGGGATACGTATTCGGTCTGGTGAGTTACAGTACTGAGGAAGGAACATGTGGAGGACAGCTTCATAGTCCTATCTTCTTGTTAAACTGATACCTATCACTCTGATCTTGGTTACAACACTTTCATTTGTCAGGGTGAACAATGCCTGAGTCTTCTGTAAGTGGCATTGCTGGCAAGCTGTGGATTTGGACACATGCACAATGGGATGCACATTTCCTACTTTATAGCCACTGATGATGAAAAACAGGCGAGGTCCACGAAGATAAAATCCAAGCTTTCATACAGCTAGAAATGTTCTGAATGAAGGCTTTTTTTTTTTTTTGGTGGTCCATCTCTGTTGTGCACTCGACTGCACAGTGTATGAACGTACAAGATCACAGGTACTTGTCTGTGCGCTCCTTCACCTGAGGCCTGATAATTCCATCAAGTAGACCGCTTCTGCACTGCTGTCCTTAGGATAATATTAATCATAACTCTCCACTGTTCTTGGTTGCCTTGATGGCCATCCACATGGCCATTTTTTGGGTGTCTTGCAATACAACTGGGCTTGGGAAAAGTTAGGCTTTTTCAATACCCCTCTCTCCCAGTCAGTCGTTACAGCAGGGTAAAGATAAAACCACCTAGTTATATATAAACATTGGAGCCCAGATGTCCCACATGAGTCACTAAGAAAATTCTCTGAGCTGGTTCACCAAAAATACTGTATTTAGTTTCTCAGACTCCAAGAAATTTCAATCTGTGCAGAACTTATAAAAGAGTATTAAAATTCAGCGTAGCATAGGGTAATTACATCATGTCACACATGCTCTCAAAAATAGCATCTTGTTGATGGCGTTTGAGTAACTATCTAATTGTGCATTTTTTTCACAGTTTTTCAAGATGTTTGGTGGAATTTCACATATAACAAGATAGCTAAAGCCTTTTATATTCTGTGTTTTGCAGGAGGTAGACTGCAGCCCAAGGACGTCGGGGAGGACAAAGCATTTCCTTTTGCCCTCAAAGCTTTATCTGTTTTATTTTAATTGGCACAGCTGTGTCCCATCTCCATTCCTCTGCCTCTCTTTGAAACTGCTTGCATGGTAGAAAGCCTTTCAGGTTGGAAGTGTTGCCCCTCAGAGCCAGACAGTACATCAACCGGTATCCACAGTGGCTAAAATTACCACTCTTGAATGGGGGATACTGCTGCAAGCACAGATTTTCTCTGAGAAGAGCCAGGTTTTACAGAGTGGGGTTTTTTGCAAATTTAACTCTTCAAATAGCTCTAGGTCCCTGGAGTAGGATCTTTCAGGAACAAATTCGTGTCATAGAGGGGAGAACCGGTATGTTCTTTGTTCACTCCAAGCACGTTATTCCCCATGCAGGGCAGAAAAATGTTAAGACCAAGGCTTGGCACTGGCAGATGTGTGCTAGAAGGAAATCTCTGGGTTTTGGCTGGTGAAGCTTGGCAGGTTGAGATCCTTTTTTTGCTATCTCAGCAGGTGTGAAAAGACAATTCATGCTTGGGAATCTGTCCCCATGATTTTTTGTGCATGTGTAATCACAGAGCAGGTGGCATATAGATTGTACCATATAGAAATCAACACATGCAAATCAGTATGAACTTAAATATGGGGTGACTCAAAATGGAGGTGGCATGTGCCACAGACTCAGGAAATGACATTTCGTCTTGTGGTTCTGATCTTTATGCTGTCACCCTGTTCCCAAACACACCTGCACCCCTCGCCTTAGACTTTGGAAGCAATTAAGTCATCATCTCTGGTGTATTTAGAAAAGATTATAAACTCATATGAACCAGGACATTTGTTTCATGACCCCTGCCTGGATTTGGGATGTAGGTATGTTCTGAACAGCTACTGGTTTGAAGAGTAGATGTGTTCTTCTGTTCCCTCATAAATTACCTAATGCTTCACGCATAAAAATGTAAGATAGTTGTAAAGAGTAGGAGATAGGCCTTTTGATCATGGGACATGTGTGGCTAGCCTAAATAGGGCAAAATCCATTTTTAGCATGTGTCTCTGTGAGTGTTTGAGCTTGGATTATGGAAACATTTTTGAAATCAGTATTTTCGTTTTGGTTCATAGAGCAGTATTGGACCACTCCCTCCAGGTTGGAACTAAACCAGATGAAGTGCTCCAACCACCAGCGTGTATACATGGAGTTATTTAGAAATAGAAATATCAGACAGGAGTTGTTTAGAAATAGCCACCTTCCCACCCACTATATGTGGATGTCACATCCTCAACGCCAGCTGTTTCATACTACAAACCCATTACTGGGCTGAGCTGCTTCCTGACACAGCCCTAAAGTTCTGCTGGCAGGAGCAAGGAATGGTGCTCTGACTCAGGGGAGATGTCTCATCTAGGATGTACAACTTTGGAGTCTAAATTAATAAAACATGCCTTTCTTTGTAGAGGTAGACAGCTTGCTTTGTGATCAGTGGAAAAGATAATCACAGAGTGCCTACAAAATCTGTGTTTAGTACACTTTGACAGTATCAAAAACATCTTGTGAAAACTATCTTACAGGGTTGTGCTTTGTCAACTTAGAATTTTTTTTTCCTCAGAACTGCTTTATGCAAATATGTTCCTATATAGTAATAAAATTACATTAACAATGTTAATAATCATAAAAGAGAAATGCTTTTAAGACCTGTGGCTTGCAGTGCATCTGGTCCTCTTGTCTCTGCTTCAGAGTTAAATACTTGGCTCATTCGGGCCTGCAGGCTTGAGAACGTGGCACAGCTTTATTGTATGCTCAGGTAGATAATAATTGGGTTTCAAGCTTGCACAGCTGTTTTGAGACCATTTTCTTTTCATTATGCTTGTGCTTATTGCAGTGGAGTTCATCTTTCCGTGCATAAGTCTGACTCACCAGAGTGTCGTTCAAGATTGTGTATGTGTGCTCCTCTTGCTCTTTGTGTACTTAAACGAATGTATACTTATTAAAGGAAAGTGATGATGGTAACAGATCTCTAAGTGGGGCAACTTTTGCACAGTTATAGGAAACTGGACTCCTCAGTGAACCTGCAGATTTGCACTTGATGGTCCTTCTTTCTACCAGCATCTTTCTTGAGCTCAAAATGGGATGTGTTTTCCTCTTGCCACTATTATTAAGAACCACTATGATTAAAAAACCATTTATTATAATCATCATCATAGCTACTTCTAAAATGCTGGTGCCACAAATCTCTCCTGGCTCTGAGGGGGATCGTGTCTGCAGCTGAAAGACTGGCAGCTTTGGCCCTGCTACACTGCCGTAGCTTCACAGTCCCAGTCCTGCAATGACCCATGCCCATCTTTCATTCCCCAGTGCCTCTGCTCACATATAAAACACAGCAGAAGAGTGAAAATGCTCAGATAGCTTGTGCAGTTCTGAAGACTTTCTGGTGTACCATTGCTCATATCTCCAACAAAGCCTGGAAACGCCCCAGCTGTTAATCTGGGGAGCTGCTGTTCAGGTCTGCTCTCATCCATGCTCATGCCATATGAACAAGGTGTGTGTGGCCTGCCAGGACTGGCAGAGCAGGGGAGGAGGAGCTTATTCATGCTCCTTTCTCCTCCTCTTCTTGCCTTGTTATTGCTGTAGTCTGCTCTGCATCCAGTGGCAAACCCTTGATCCTTATTGGATTTTCTAGGCTCTCTGAAAGTACCTTTTCTGCTACTAATGTAGAAATAACACTCATCAATTCAAAGCCCTAATCCTTCTTCTGCTACATTCTTTACATAATTGTGCATTACTTTTGCTTTTCTGTCCAATAATGTAACTTCTGTAAATAGTACTGTTCATTGCTGCCACTATTAACCCCCCTCTTCTGTCACCCATTTTACTTTTCACATTACAATGCGTTTATTGAATCTTGTCTCAACTTGCACTCTAAGTACTGTAAGCCCAGTCTCTCGTTAACTCCACAAAATCTTGATCAGATTGGCATCTCCTTCTATTACCATAATGAAAATATTAAACAGTAATTTCCTCCTGAGACAGCAATAGATGTAGCATTACTGGGACTCCTGAACTGCTTATCAAACAGAAATTTTCTTTTATCACCTGTAGCTGAAATTAAGTGAAATACCCAGTGGTTGCTAATGCCAATGCTTCAATGAAGGAGATAAAGCTGCAAATGTATGCAAAACCAGTGTCAATGGTTAGTATACGTGTTTATTCAAACTTCATGAAAGTGTGAGGGGAAAATATTATTCTGATGTATAGTTTGATATTGAAGGGTTTTTGTAGAGAAATTATTTTCCTCAGCATTTTCTTAAAGAAAGAAACAATCAAGCCCTCTATGCATGTTTCAGCTGTGGGTGTTGCAAGATAAAATAATACTTCCCTCCCTCTCTCTCTCATCCCTTTACAAGAATTGGATTCTTTGATCTTTGTCAGTGTAGGAAAACTAAATGTTGTCTGCAGTGCTGTTGCATTATTCCCAGACTAGCTTCTTTCATTAAGGATATCATTTTAAAATATGTTATGGCCTCTGACCAGTGTTGAAATATCTTTTGAACCTAGAGCCATACCTCTGCCTTTACTGGCAAAGACACTGATGATGCTTCAATTTTGTGGTCTTGCTCAGGTCTAAGAAACTAATTTGTTGTGTCCGGTGGAAGCAATCCAACAGGATAGTCATTGAACTGTTGCTGCTTCATGATTACTCACGTCTTTCAGACAGTTATGCATTGCCAGCAACAGTTCTTAATTTTAATTCTCCTGTGGTATGAAAATGCACAATTTAAATAGTATTATATTTTAATTCATGTTTTCCCTGTCATATTATAGTATTTAAGGTACAATGGCAAGAACAGCTTTTATAAGTATCTGTTGCTCTGGTTGTGTCTCAGTGTTTAATCACTCTACCATGAGCAATATCTTTGAAAGTGTCACAGGATGATGAACCATCCTGGTTCATGAAGAACATATGCAATGAGGTTATTCAACAATTAGTCTCATGTATCATGTTTTCTTTGTGTATTAATACATGTCTTGAGCATTTTAGGAGGTATGAGACGCAATCATAGATTTATAAGAATAGAAGTGTGGAACCTCTGCCTTCAATAGCAAGGTAACCGGTTTAGAGAATACAGTTGACTTCTTTGTCTTCTGCCACATTCTGTGAACCAGAATGATTGGCAGTAAGTTCACCAGAATCATAGAATCATTTAGGTTGGAAAAGACCTTTAAGGTCATCAAGTCCAACCATTAACCTCGCACTGCCAAGTCCACCGTTAAACCATGTCCCTAAGCACCACATCTACACATCTTTTAAATACCTTCAGGTGAGTCAATGGTGACTTGACCACTTCCCTGAGCAACTTGTTCCAATGCTTGACAACCCTTTCGGTGAAGAAATTTTTCCTAATATCCAACCTAAGCCTCCTCTGGTGCAACTTGAGGCCATTTCCTCTCATCCCATCACTCGTTCCTTGAGAGGAGAGACTGACATCCACCTTGCTACAACCTCCTTTCAGGTAGTGGTAGAGAGTGACAAGGTCTCCCCTGAGCCTCCTTTTCTTCAGTCTAAACAACCCCAGTTCCCTCAGCCACTCTTCATAGGACTTGTGCTCTAGACCCTTCACCAGATTCCTTGCCCTTCTCTGGAAACGCTCCAGCACCTCAATGTCTTTTTTTTGTAGTGCGGAGCCCAAAACTGAACACAGAACTCAAGATGTGGCCTCACCAGTGCCGAGTACTGGGGTACAATCACTTCCCTACCCCTGCTGGCCACACTAATTCTAATACAAGCCAGGATGCTGTTGACTGCCTTGGCCGCCCAGGCACACTGCTGGCTCATATTCAGCCACTTGTCAGCCAACACCCCCCGGTCCTTTTCTGCTGGGCATCTTTCCAGCCACTCTTCCCCAAGTCTGTAGCGTTGCAGGGTGGTGTTGTGGCCCAAGTGCAGGACCCAGCACTTGGCCTTATTGAACTTCATACTGTTGGCCTCTGCCCATCAATCCAGCCCGTCCAGATCCCTCTATAGAGCCTCCTGACCTACAAGCAGATCAACACTCCCACTCAACTTGGTGTCATCTGCAAACTTACTGAGAGTGCACTCGATCCCCTCCTCCAGATCATTGATAAAGATATTAGACAGAACAGGACAGAACATTTGATGGTGTGACCTTATTCAATCAAAAGCTCTTATTTATGTCAAAGCAAATTTTTCCAAGAAATCAGATTATTTGTGGGAGATTTTTTTTGAAGTTTCTGTCACGTTTCTCTGAATTTAACTACCAAGAAAAAAGTTTTCATTGATTCCAGTCGTAGCTTGGTATATAACAGTGGATTGCACTTAGTAA
This sequence comes from Bucorvus abyssinicus, assembly GCA_009769605.1. NCBI lineage: Eukaryota > Metazoa > Chordata > Aves > Bucerotiformes > Bucorvidae > Bucorvus > Bucorvus abyssinicus. The sequence continues at coordinate 41,724,715 of CM020025.1, forward strand.
AGAAATGGTTGCAGTAATTTCTTCCATCCTTCCCCACTTGCCCTCTGACATGTATGTAACTGAATGATGTTCTTTCTGTGCCCTCTAGAGCTTTTCAAGGGAGAAGAGCTCAGAAATGGACTAATTTTATGAGAAATACTGCATCCTCCTTCTGAAATATTCGGTGTTTCATAATTTAAAAGAATGAATAACCTCTGAAGTCTATTTTTTTTCTGAAAAGTTTAAGTCTGTTATCTTTAGTAGGAAATAATATTAAAATTCCATTATTCAAAAATGGTCAAAGTTCAGCTATCATTAATTGTCATAGAACTTAAGTGAACAATTTCAATCTAGGGATCTATATCAATGTAACATTTATTATTAAAGCTAATTGTTTGTTTAATTATTCACAGGACTATTATGGATTGATTTCTCTGTGGTCTAGGACTAGAATTTGACCTGAATTTTAAAATAAATCAAAGAAATTTTTTGTACAATGTTTCTATTTGCAGCATATGCAATTGGGAAAAGCCACTTATTTTCCCCTTAAAGCATTTTGGTTTAATAACAATCTAAATCTCAAGTATAAAGAACATAATCATTCCTATTTATGGATTGATTCTCAAGTTCTAATTTGACATGTAGCCTGGTATTAAAAGATAGTTAAAGGAAGATTAGAGGACTTTGAATTAACTTCTACATTTACTGTTTCTAAAGAATAATACTAAGAAAACTCGACAGCCATGGTAAATGTAGACTGAGGGGAAAGATATATATTAAAGATGTGAATCTTGCCCATCTCCCCCAATCATTTGTGTGGATACTTGCATCTGAGGCTGTACTGCCTACATTGCTTCAGTTCTTCTGGCATTGAACACCAAATGTAGTTGAAACTATGCTTCTTTAAAGTGTAGTATATTAGCTATGACTGAATTAAATCCAGAGAAATAGGGGTGGCAGGAGACCTGGCCGTATGACCACTGTGTCCCCATAGACGATCAGCTTAAGTCACTCCCCACCAATGTCTGGAGGCTTTTTTGGAACAAATCAGGAATTGCAACACTTCTGCTGTTTGCTTAGAACACTGATCCCATCTTTATCCTTACTCCTAGAAAAAGCTGCTGAAGCTTGCACATGTTTGTGGACTGTGTCTGTTCACTTTTCTCTAAGTATCCTGTCTTATTCAGTGTTTCCTCCTGAGTCCTGTTTTCTAGACCTCTGAATATCCTCATAGTCATTACCTGAGCTTACTTTTGAGGGTTCACAACTTTGTTGAAATGCAGTGATATATAAGGCTGGGCACTGACGAGAGCAGGATGACTTCACATCTTGCATATCTTTTGTGTTTCAAAGCACCGACTAGCTTCTCTGAACATGATATGGCTTCTGCATTTAACAAATAACCTGTCCCCACCAATATTAAAGAAGGAATTGAGCAGTACAATACCTAGGATGCGTTGTTATAATACTCATTCAGTTAAGGTTGTGTAATGAGGAAATAACGTGACCACAGCAGTCCAAATTATTATTTTATTGTGTTACCCATATAGCTTTTTCTCCATTTACAGACTTCCTGAACCAAGGTCATGTCTGAACTCTATTGGATGCTGATTTTTAAGCAATGAGCTTGCCTAAAAGGTTTTTGGACCAATTTTAGACTCTTAACATATGCTACATCATGTACAACTGTATTTATTTGGTTGGGGAAAAAAACACTTTTTTTTTTTTTTTGCCAAACTTCTGTTTGCTGATTTAATTTTATTACCCTTCACATTTCATTAGGATTAGAGACTATTATTTTCTCTTCACCTTTCTGTGTCATTCACAATTTCACAGAATTTTTTTGTCTTTTGTTGTCTGTTCTCCCACACTCAGACTGAACAGTTCTACTGTGTAATCCTTATAATACAAAAGTCTTTTTCATTAATCTGTTGATTCCACCTCTATTTCTAGTCTGAAGCTTTGGTTGTGTAGGTTTTTTTGTTGTTTGAATTTTTTTTTTTCTTAACTGGTACATTTGATGGTGGATCTACAGTACAGTTCCTAAATGGTAATAATAAATTTAATTATTGCCTGTTGATTGCCAAGGCTAGTCTTGATTATGTACCTTACTTCAGCATTTGAATTTCACTTGCCATTTTATTGCCCAATTGCTCAGTACTGTGAGAATTTTCTGTAGCCCTTCATATTTTTTTTTTTTTTTTTTTTTAACTGCTCAGAGTTCATGAACATGCTTTTCGTTCATACTCCGGTGGTCATTAAGCAGTTATTAATCTGTGAGTTGACCTTTCCTCCTGTTTCAAGACAGCAGTGGTTTTTTTGAGCTTTTGATATGGAACCTTTCTGGTTTTATGGCTGCTGTCCTGCTTCCCGATCAAAGACTTTTTGTAAACCCGTGGGATCACTTTTTATTTGCATGCTAGCTAATTCCCTCAAAGAGGTTTTAATATTTTTGTCTGTTACCAATTCCCTTGCTAATGTTATTTCAGCCCTTCCTCTATGTATCATGGATATTCATTTATCTAATGATGCTATTCTTTACTGTAATTTCCATAACGAAAACTGATTTAAAGGATACATAGTACAAATGGGATACCGCACAATAGTTATGATGATACTTCTGAAATTTCACATAAGAACTCTCAAATCTCTTGGATGAGCACCATCTGGTCTTGACAATTTGCCACTGTTTTATATTGATCTCTCCTACAGCTACTTTACTGACGTATTAGTTTAAGACAGTTTCTCATTCTAGATGAAAGAATGACTTGGTGTAGAATCATTCAAAAATCTCCTGCTGCAGAAAAGGAGCCCTTTTGGAGCCCTTTTGCTATCTGTCATTTGTCATAAAAACTCTCTTGTTAGTTTCTCATTCTTGTAGTGTCTTTGAGGAAAATCTACTAGTGCTGCTATGCCCTTAGCAAATTGGTCTACCAGTTCTTTGTTAGTAAATCTTATTATTTTACTGTTAAGCTACCAGAATTGTGAGTTGTATTATTTGCATGTTACTTCTGTGACCAGTAGCTGACTTTTGTTTTCATATCAAACAAGCAAACAAAGTTATTATTTGGGGTTTTTTTGTTTGTTTCGTTTTGTGTTTTTTTTTTCTCCTTCTGGATGCTTGTCTTTGATCCTTTATTTTGTTATGGAAGATGAGCACAAGAACTGGCCCTTCCCCAGCACTCTTGGATAGATCATCTAGGTGTGTTTTGAGGTGCCACCCAGCAAGCACTCCACAGTGCAAGCTTCACTGGTGTCAGACCCATCTGTCCACTTGCCTGGGACTCGCATGTTACAGGGCAGATAGCTTCGTGTGTAGTATTGTAAGCCAGAAAAAGTGTGAGCTCCTGCTGGGCTTGTATTCATGTTTGATTTCACCAGTAGATTTTGAAGTTCTCTCTGCTTTTTATTTGTTTGTTCAATCTTTTAGCAGAGTGCAGTCCTCCTCTGCTGCCCTGGTCTATGGCTCAGTGGTTTTGTTTGGGCTTTTGCTCAGTTAGAGGTGGAGGCCCAGTTAATAGATGACCAACTTCATCTGCTCACTTGGGAAAGTCTTGGCATATGAGGCCTTTTGCTTCTGAATGCTAACAAACACTTTATTGTATGTTTTGGGGTTTTTTTGGGTTTTGTTCTTCTAAAGCTCCATGTTCTTAATAGTTGCTTTGTTGCTTTACCAGATAGCTTTGAGAAATAAAGTAAGAATTCAGTTTGTGTAGAAGTTCAGACGAGTAGGTAGAAATTAGAAAAGTAAGTCGCCTTAGAGGTTCACATCTTTCATGTCATTGCAGGGAAAAAAAAAAGGAAATAGTCTTATATAAGGGGATGGTGTTGTTGGATGCTTTGGGAATACTGGATGATGCTTGGAAAGGTAAGGAGTGCAAATACGACAGGATACTCCTGACAGTACGAATAGGATATTGTTCTTCACATTGCAGCTTACATTAGTTACATATGATTCTTTTGTGCCATGATGGAGACCTACCCAAGTGCACTTCCTTTTATGCTTACAGTGATAACATTTTGGCTCCTGTCACCTTTCGTTTATGAAAACCTGGCTCTTCTTTTGAGACATACAGCAGCTTTTCGTATATTATTACTTTAAGTATCTTGCTTTAATTAGAGAAGGGAGGCAGGACTGTGAAATCAGAAAGATATGCATGAAAACTTAGACTTTTTTATCTAGTCTGCTAATGACTTTTAACACCTCTTAAAAAATAAAAACTGAAAAAACTAAGAACCCTATTTAAAAAAACATATTTATAGACTCACAACTGATGCAAGTTGTTGCAACCCTATTAAGGTCCAAAGACTTGCTTAAATTTATACAAGCCAAGACTTTGCATGTGTAAGTCTTGAACTGTGTGGAAATGTTTAATTTATCTGTTACTGTCTGAGCATAGTTTGGACAATGAGGGCTCTTTTCCTGCCACTGTCACAGACTGACTGTGTTAAGGGCAGCAGAGCTGCGGTGGCCTCTTGTGGAGTTGCTGAGAACAATTGCAGGACCATTGCAGAGAACTCCTTATTGAGGCCATGTTGAAACCAGGACGTATGCCTGCAGTCCTTGGGGACTTCAGCTGCTAACTCTTAGGAAGTCTTTGAGCATGCACAAACTGAGACTTTCAAGAGCCTAGCCCTTTTACTTGATGCAGATTTTCAGAGATCAGAAAGGTATGGTCTAGACAGCAGAGCAGCTGTCCAGCCATTTTGAAACCTATGCCTCTTAAACAGCCGTTCCCAGCTTGGTGCCACTGTTGGCTTATATGTGTACCTGGGATCTCCACTGCATTCATGGGATGCAGGCTGTGCACCCATGCACGCAAGTTTCCTACCAAAAGTCTGTGCCTTGTCCTGTCTGAGCAATGTCCAGACCAGACTGACTGGGATATAACACATCTTACAGTGTGTTTCTGGTTATCCCCCATCCTGGCTGCTCCTCAGGCTTTTCTCATCTCCCCTCTTCCTCAGGGTGTCTCTACCCATCTTCCATCCAGCATCTGACCAGCTGGTGGGGATGATGCTCTGGGACCCTGGGGAAAAGAATGCATGTGGATGGGCTCTGCAGGCAGAGGAGTCCCTCTGATTGGGAGAGGTGCTGAAGAAACCAAAAGGAGTCTTCCCTGGATGCAGAGTGCACTCTCCTCCCTGCTCTAATGGATTAAAAATACTAGAGCTCCTCAGTCAAACCACTGTCAGCTCATTTGTTTGCTTTTAGCATGGGTTAAGTAGTGGAATTATTAAATCTGAGAAAAGGCTGGAACTCTCTACTAAAACGGTCCATGTAAAATGCATGCATCCTAAAGTAGGCACCCTGGGTAGAATATTTCAGTCGAAATGGTTCAGATTATAAAATACATAACCAACCAAAACCGGTCTTATAACAGATTGTACAATTAATAGCAAGTGGTGCTTGCAGCCTTATCTATGTGTATATGTAGATATCTCTGAATACTTCTTTAAAAATAATAGTAGTAATATAACTGCTTCAGAACTGCATAACTCCTCATTCTTAAGGCTCAAATAACTTTGCATTCCTGGATGGATGACTCTTCAAAGCCCTTGTAAGCTAGATAATTATTCAGTTAATTTTATGGCTTATAGAAGTTGGCTGTCTTCTCATCATCTGGCTGAATGTTTCACTACACAGTTACATTTTTATTAGCCGTGCTGTTATTAATGATAGTGCCAAGTTGTTATAGCGTTTTGTGGCACTTTTTGGTGAGGATCATTTGAACAAAGTGGAATTCGAACAGCTTATTAGCTGGAGAAAGACGTGTGTTTAGAGGATTAAACACTTGGAAAATATTTTTTATATCTAAACAAGAGCTTAAATAAAAGATCCTACAGTCCTCTGAGACATTCAGGTGCTCAGAACAATGTATTTGGGTTAAAAAATAAATAATAAAAATAATTATATATTATTTTAATAAAAAATAATGCTGAGACTACAGCAATGAAATGTGAATATATTCTATCTTATTGTTCAATTGCTATTAAACACGTTATGGAAGTGAAATTCAGTAGTACATACTGTCTTGTGAGCCAACTAAAATGTATTTTATATATCTAATTTTTCAATCCTCATAGTTTCCGTAAAGCTATTGGCCTTTTTGCTTTAATTTGTCAGGGGAGTCTTAAAACAAAATGAAAATACACCTCTGCTTTAGTTCTGAACTGAAACATGACTATAAAATTTACACCTTTCTACACAGGAGATCTGATCTCTATATTTTTAGTCTCTTTCATTCATTAATTTTAATGACTAAGAAGTCATCTCTCACTGATTTTCATCCCAGTTGGTTAGTAAACTGTCATGTAGCAAAGAACAGATTTTATTTTGCTTTCTGCTTAATCACTGAAGTTGATAATTAATCCCCAGCTGTAAGGCCAAATTTTTCCAGGTTTGCTCATTCAAATTCCATAGTATAAATGATTTGAGAAGTTGAACAATTGCATTGATATAACTGCAGATTTTTATTTTTATTTTCTTGGTGTAAGTTTCTCTATCAATAGCTTTACCTGGACAGAGAAGAAATTAGCTTGTACTTCAAACTTGGCTAGGCTGTTTTCCAACTGCACTCCTACAAAGAAATTGTTCATAAATTAAGGTGATCCAGTTGAAATAATTGAGGTAATCCCATAAGCATCTCCAAGAATGGAGCCTAAGGGGAGACTTCTTGAGGTGGGATCAGTTGTTGGGACTTCAGTGGGTTTTGGACCATGCTTATGAATACGTTCTTAACTAGTTATTAACGTCAGAAATTTGTCTCATAGTGGTTACTTTCTTAGGGTTTTCTAGGGAGTGGGGATATGGGAGGGGTTAGCATATTCTTAATTAGTGTTAAAGTCAAATACATAGTTTCTAATGTCTATTTCTGTTTTGACCACAAATTATTAACTACTATAAATTAAAATGTATACTTGTGGTTTTTTCAGTTATTTTTTAAGTTAGGCTTTCAAAGCTTTGCTTTTTTTTTCTAATTTCCTGCTTCTGCTGACCTATTTTCCTAAAATGCTTACCATCCTGTTTGTTCATTAAAATGAAGGCCAACTACACTTTTACATTTTTTTAAAAGGCTTGGGGAAAGAAGCCATTCTGTTTTCTCACAATGCCCCCAGAAGACTATTCAGACATGGTTCCACCAATATATATTATGGAGGAATTTATACACGCAGGTGGACTGAATGAATTACGTTCAGACTACACTGTTATTACTACAGTCATTGTCTTTAGTATATATGAAGGGGGTGTGGGCAGAACTTAAAGTTCCTGTGTGTTTACTGCCTTAACACAGACTCATTACTGTGACAGTTACAATCTGGAAGTGAAGTCTACCCTGAGATATGAGGGATCTGCCTTGACGCTTGATGTGCTTTTCTGGAGGAGGGTATTCCTAAGTCTGTAGTGCGGATGTAGAAGGGTGATGAACTGTGAAGCTGTAGTCTATCTACTCCTACCACAGCATGTGATGGAAATGTGGTGTCTCCAATCTGCTGCCCCTCGGAGGTTCTCTGGCAGCTCTTGAACATCCAGCTGGGGGTTGACATCTGCTGAAGTGCAGGAACAAGTTCACAGAGAGTGGGACTGCTGTGGGAGCACAAAGTGCACCTGAGGATGCTCCTGTGTTTTGGAGGTCCCGAGTGGTCCCCTGAGATTCATGTTGGCCAACACTTGAGAGTTAATAAGTACCTTCACTCCCTGTCTCCTGTTCACAAAATCAAAACTGGTTTTCCTTCCGGTGTGAGAGGTTCTGAGAAATGAGGATGAAGAGGTGCAGAGGGAATCCCATATATTCTTTGATCTGTTCATGAGACATTACTTCTGTTGCCTGTTCAAAGGCCTCTCTGAAATGTGTCCTGGGAATTGTTTCATCTCTTCCTTATTGGTATTTGGATTATGGAAAAAGAGCAGACCTTAAATTTGATATTTCTGTTCCGTATCTTGTAAAGGTCATCTGTGTACAAATTTACAAAAATGTTATTGATTCCTTCTGTGGTATTCTTATGCTGGATAGGGAACCTCTAACATGAAGAAATGAAGTTGTTCCTTGGTGTTATTTCCATTCATTGGCCTGCAGAAGGGAGAATTTAGTAAGATAATCTGTGAGCATGTGCATAGTTAACAGGCATGATCAGTTTAATTTCTCAAGTAACGTGTGCATGTGATAATGTAACTTATAGAACTACACAAAATAGAGTTGGTCAATTAGTACTTTTTTCCCCACAATAAAGCCTGATTCAGATACAAAACTAATGTCTAGGTGTAAGTATCCAATGCAAAAAGTTACTACTTTGTGTGGAGATTAGCTTTGCTACATCATTGTCTAATGGCTGAATGCTAGAAAAAAATGCTTCAGTAGTAGGGCTAAGCGTTGGGGGAGTAGTTAGGGACAGAACTTGTTCTCAGTTATTTCCATTATTTTCAAAATAACTGAAACACTTTGTGAGATTGCAAAGGTGTGATTTATAGCCTAAAATACTCTTTTGTGTTCTCTTTAGCTGGCAGAGATCTATTTCAGGTCTGTGTCTACCTTTGGGGGCTTTACAGTAGCTGCCGGCGTGAAATTTTTGGAGACTGCATTAATTCTAGGCCTGCTTTTCCGTTCTTGGCAGGTAAGAGATGCTGATGCTCAGAGGCTAGGTGGTCCCAGGATGGCTGCAGCAGGGAGGTTCCTGTGTCTGACCAGCCCTGCCCAAGGGAAGAGCCTTTCTGTGGTTTGCCAGCAGGTGCATCATCTCTGAATTAGTGTGGGATCCAGGAAGAGTACTAGATTAATTAAGTTCAGCTTCTCCCAACAGCTCGCAGAGAGGTGGGTAGGAAGAAATCATTGGGAATTCAGAGGGTAGGTTTCTGAACCGTACTATAATTTGACAGGTAATTGACAAATTTGGTTTTGTAGCTCCGTTTTACTTTAATGAAGGCAAACAGCTAATTTTGTTCTCTGGAATTAAGTGATAGCATGCTCAGTTTCCTGTGAAACAACAGCTGTTATCTAAAGCATCTTTACTAGTGTGAAGAAAGTTTCTTTTCCTCTTTTAATACCAAAATATTAGGTTGCTGAGTTATTAAAACAACAGTTTCACCAAATTGTGAAGACAGCTACCTTATGTTTGTGAATGCGTGTACTGGAACTCCATGCTGAGATCAGATATTCAGGTTAGCTTCAACTGATTTACTTAAATTGCTAATTTAAGCAGCAGCTGTTCTACTATAGCACATCAGCGAAAGAACTCAGTAGGAACCTGACTTTGTTTGGACTAAGGAAGACCTGGTGAATCAAATTCATTCCTGTCTTGAGCTACATATAGAGCTACCCTGTATCATGCAGCTATAAGAATTGTTTCTATTCATCAGGCTTGATATATCTAGACATCTGGGGACTCATTCTCCTTAAGAATGCCAATGAGTTATTTTGTTACAGAAACCTCATGCAGCCTGGGTGGAGCAAATGCTGTTGCCATAGGGCATCATACGAGATGTATCTGCATGTAAAATGTGGTACAAATGGAAGCCTCTGGTAGCTGATTTGTAAGTAAGAAAAGGAGTTGTGTTAGAAAAAAGCAAGCGTGGTTTGGCTGGAGGCAGGAGGTGACAGCAACAGTGGTGCCTTCAGTGGGAGCTGCAGGGTGGAGATAGGGAGGCTCTGGCCAGGGGGACTTGGACATTGCTTGCCATGGCCTTCCTTGTCCGGAGTTCTCCCAGGAACTAGCGCTACAGTCTTTGAAATCAGAGAAATAGAAACTGCGCTGCTTGGCCTCTACATGTTGTGCTCTACTTGTTACTTCTGGCTCCACACATTTTCTGTAATTTGCCTCTAATCTTTATGCATTTTGATTTTTAGTATGGAGAAGAGGAGGTGAAGAAGCCCCTAGATGCTTCAGGTAGAGCTGTTCAAACACTGGATTTGAACATGCGTATCCTGTTATTGCAGACTCTCAATTACAAGTCAGAGCTGCACCTCCTTTCCCAGTTCTGCAGATGGCTGTTGGGAAACCAACCTAAAAAAGTAAAGTGTGCCAGATGAATAATTTGGCTTCCCTTTAAGTGTTAATTTCTTTGTTCATCCAAAATGATTTCCCCATTTTTAATCTGAATTTGTAAATAGTTTTGACCATCTTAATGAATGAAAATTTCTGTGTAAACTTTCAATCTGTATAAGTGACTTCTGCGATCCTAAAAAAATTAGGATGATAGATGGTTCTGTGGAAAGAAATGCTCAGTGGTTATTATCTGGCCAATGCCCCAGATACTTCCAAGTTTTCTACAGGCAGTTTGACAAAGTACTTGTTTTTCCCACTGTAATTCTGTAGTACTGAATTCTGCATAATTCAGCATTAGCCTTCTTAATCTGTTTTGATATGTCTTATTGTAATAGCAAGGCAGTAATAGTAAGACTTGAACCACAAGCATTTGGTTCCACTTCTCAGGAGATTTACTATTTATTTATTTATTTACTTATTTTAAAATAAGAGATATAAAATGGGGAGGATTTAAAAATAAATTCCTTCTTAAGGAGTAGGACCTGGATTCAGAGTTTGCTTGGTAGTTGCAGTGTCTCGGAGATAGTCTCCTTACAGTTTTATAAGCAGGTTTAAGACACTTGGATTGAGTGCTTCTAGGGTCCGCTGATTTGGGTCCGCTATCAGGTGTTATCTTTTCATCCACCAGGTAGATCCTGTGGATGAGCTGTGAAGGTCCAGATTTCCTCTCCTCAGGCTGCTTGCACCTCTGCCTGGTAGGGGCCCCAGTATGGGACATGGGCTTCCACTTAGTCTTTGCACAAGGATGCAAATGAATGCCACACATTTAAGTGAGTTAAACTTTAAGGTGATTTCTTTTGGTTTCTGCCATTTTGTGGGTGACTTGAACTGACAGAGAAAGTGGTGTACATTTCATTCAAATGGGTTCTATGTGCTATTTGATACATATACTTGTGGGGGAAAAGATTATATGTATCATAAAGATCACAAGGTATCAGTTTTCCTCCATCATGTTCACAAACTCAGGTTGTGCCTTCTGCAAATCCAAAGTAGCTGCAACTGGTTTTTAAAGGTTAGTGCAACCTTTAGAATGATCTTAGAAGACCTGAAGCTTGGTTTCCTCGTGGCTAGTTTTTGCCCAGGGGCTGCTGGTTCAGTAAGGAAGCCTACCTGGAGCAGTCTGGCATCTCCCTGCATTTCCAGTTACAGTGCCAGCTGCATACTGGAGGGCTCCTCTCAGCCAGTTCTGCCTTGACCCCTGCTTCCCTGCTGTTCTTGTCATCATGTCAGTACTGCTGGGTCCTTGCAGTTTGTGGGCACTTTTGTTCCTCACCAGTTAAGTCCTTTGAAAGCCCGCCTAGAGTTAGGCAGTATGCAAACTCCATCTCAGTGATTTTTGACTAGGGAAATAAAAGATCTTGAGCAACTGAGGAAAAGTGTACCTTGCCTCCCCCCACCCCCAACAGGACTAATTCCTGGCTGTTAAGACTTCTTTTAAGAGAAGATCAGATTTCCTGTTTAATACAAATGACATACTATATTCTAGATTCACTGTCCAATTTTATCCATCCTATGAAATCTCTCTGTTGGAGGCAGAAATTTCTGTACACAGTTAATTTGCCATTATTATCCTTACTCATGATCCCCTATAAATAATATTTCCATGATGAGTCTGTAAAAGCGTTTGCCTGGGGTGTGCTATCTTCATTCTTTGTAGTAGTTTGGGTTTATTTTTTTTATTGATCTGAACATTGAAATAACTTTTTCAGCAGTGAAATACTGATATTCCACAGAAAAAGGAAATACTGGTAAAAAAGTTCCTTGATTAATTTCATACAACACATTTATTTTTTTCATAAGCTAGTAAAGTAGGTCATAATTAAAATTGAACATATGAATCGTCTATTAAGCAAAAAGAGCCTGTATTCATTTAAAGGTGGTAGCTATGGCTTTTATCAGCAGTGCATGTATCAGCAAAGTTTCTAACGCAGATTGGTAGGATCAGTCGTAAAGCTGGCTGTTATATGTGTGATAACCACTGGTATTTGGACTGACGTGGAGAGCTCAACCCACCTGGGGTGCTCCCTCCTATGCCATGTCTATATCTGGTGTATGAGGGAAATGTTGAGAGCTTTAAAGCAAGCCGGCAGTTGTGGCTGTTTTTTCATTATGTGTACACCTGCCTAGTCAAACTAACAGTCTTTACATTCATTTTTCTTGCAACTCAGCAAAAGCCCTGGATGAGAAAAATTTTAAATATATGTGGAAATATGCTTAAGATGAGAACATATCAATTCTCAGGCTCTAATGCTGGGAAAACTATATTTTATTTAAATCTTATGGATATGAGTGCAGACACCTGAGTGAATGTAGAATTATGGCTGAGAATTTAAATGCAAGGAGAAATTAGAAAAAAAAAAAATCAAAATCCAAAGTGATGGTTACCAAAGCAACTATGATTCTTCCCTGCTTGTACTGTAGTAGTGCTTATGCTTCTCAGTACCGCTAAGCTCTGATGTGTTAATATACACATGCAGTGTAGCTGAGTTACTGTGGGAACCAAAGGTGTGAGGGATTTTAGACGCAGATCCTTTGTAGAGCACCAGAGAAGATAGAGGGTTTTGCTTTTGTTTTAGTATTCACTTCTTTTTGTAATGATCATAAAATAAGAGTCAGTAAAGACAAATAATGGAAAATGAGAAGAGCAGAGCAAATGAGAACAGAGAGCAAAATGCATGCAGGACTTCTAGCTCCACAGCCAGACAAAAGCAGGGAGTAGGAGGAGAGGAACAGAATTTCAAATGGCAGAATATGATAATTTTCTTGCTCCTGGGAGAGGAAAAAGCTAAAAGATCTGTTTAAAACCTGTAAATTAAAAATTTGGTTATAGCAAATGGGAGATGCTTTAAAGATAAGAAGCTAGCTGGAAAAGTAGCACACCCAACCCACCAGCACCAGGCTTGCCCAAAGCATGGCATTGGGAGGGAGAGCAGGAGTTGCCTGGGCTCTCCTTGTAGGCAAAAGCACCACTCCTGACCAGTTTCTCCTCCTACATGGTGCAGTGAGAGCTCCCCCTCCTGTTTTAAGCCTTACCTCAGCTCCTAGATAGTATCAATAAAATTCATTAACATTTTAAGATTGTTTTAAAAAACTGTGAGGAGCTGTGAAACCTGTGGCTAACACTTCTGCATAGCTGAGATAGAGAATGACCCTATGGCATGTTGTGCCTTTAGGCACTTGGGTCTCCAAAGCAAGTGTCCGAGCTGAGTAAATAGAATATGAGCAGTGACTTTCAGTGGAACAGTTTATTGTTAGTTTTTGTACAAATACACAAATCCTGTAGCCAAGAGGGAAACGCTTTGTTTTATAACCAGAGAGCCTCTGCTTCTCTAGGCTCCTTGAGTTTTCAAGCCTTCCCAAGTCAACAAACAACCCAGTATAGTAAATGACTGTAAACTAAGCCCTGCAAAGAAGACTTAATAAATAACTGTGAGGAAAGGATGCTATGATGATAGGAAGAAAATCAGGAAGTTTGCAAGACAGGATATCATGCCTGCCTCCTTGTATCTCAATCCTTTCGATGGCAATTGTATTCAAGCAGTTGCATTCCTGTTGTATTAGTCAGAAAATATGACTGAGGTTTATTCTAGCTTCATGGTTTTTATGCCATACAGTACCTGATAAAGTGAGACTATTACAGATAAGGTGATACCTTATCTGGTGTAAAGCAGCTGTAAAAGCTCAACTGTCAGAATTGTTTGAGATTGAATTAGATCAGTGATTTGTATCGTGTAGTCCCTGCAGTTTGCGTGCAGACATTAAAGTTGGACTTTCTGCCGTATCAATTCAAACTTTGGGAACAGTCATGACAGAAAATAGGCAACTTAAAGTTGCAGACTGAGCTAGAGTTCTTCACACCTTTGCAACTAAATTTTTGGTAGGATAAGTAGTTGAATAGACTTCACCGAGCATGCAGTGCATCCATCATGATGGTAATAGGTTTCATTAGCGGTTGAATTTATTCTTTCATGCTAATAATCCAGGTTTTGTATATTCCAATTTTTCGACTTCACCTGTGGAAATATAATTCTGTAAAGAAGGAACAGTTAGACTCAGCTGCACAGCTGGCTTCAACCTTGCCTTTTTATCTGGATCTAGGACTCCTCAACAGAGATCAGAAAAAGCAATATTGAAGTTGTGGATGCCAACTAAGATCTAAGATATCCATGACTCCTTTGAATTATTACTGGAAATGGATATCTGATCAACACCACTTGCTTATTTGACCACGGTAAGTAGATTGCAATAGTCTGAGAAAAGTAACAAGCCTTGTAGCTGTGCTGGTAAGTTAGGAAGTGGTTTGTTGTCAGTACCTAAGAGAATTTGCTAAAGGATTCTTCATTCAAGTGACATAATCGCCTTAATGCTTCTAGAGTCAGCATGGGATATCTTCTTCAGAGCTGCTCTTCATGCAAAGTGGATCACACAGTGCTATCCACATTTAGAGAAAATATTTGAATAACGGTTGTTTGCTGCCTTGTGGCAGGTTTCCCTCCTCTTGATTTATTTTTGGGCACAGCCTCAATCTGTTTCTCCTTGAAGGGCGCAATAGAATTAATTCCATAAATAACTTAGCCCTTTTGTGTAGTATATCTAGCAGACAGATTTTTTATTTTTTTCAGTAGATGTATTCTTGTGTAGGTCGCCACTGTATTTTTGTGTGACTTTTGAGTGAAGCCACCATAATCTGATGTTAATTTAAATGTCAAATTAAGAACGCATCTATGGGAGTCAAAGAACCTACCCCAGCTAATTATTCACTAGGGGGTCTGCATTCTATGTTAATGAGGTAAAACATGCAAAAGACCAACTAGCTGAACATCAAAGCTGCTATAAGTGAACATGCAAGAGATTTAAAACTAAAAAAGCCCTCAACAGCACTTTCTCAACATGTGTAGATAGAAAGGGAGGTACTTAGATGGCTTAAAGCGATAATAAAATATGAATTCAAATCCCTAAATATCAGTGCAGTGAAGAAAGGCTATCCATAAATCAGCGCATAGCACACAGCCATGACTGCACAGTTACAAAACTGATGTAGCTATGCAAAAAAATGTGGAGGTGTGATGTAGTATTGTAATTTTCCAAAGAGGGATAGGTCAGCCTTCTGAATGGGTATGAAATTTATACAACCTCAGTGTACATTAAGGAAACCTGCAGCAAAACTGTTAGAATCCTCATTTTCATTTTGGGGGTGGCAGTTTTTTGGATAACCATCATAACTAGGACTGGGCACCTTTCATCTGCCTAAATTGGTAAGTTAAATGCTGTGGTCTGGTCAATATGTTGACCTTACTCTGGTCTTGCATGTGTGTCTGTCACCTCGGAGTCGTGCTGGTCTAATGTGTTAGATAAGGGCAGCAGTTTCCCAATGGTCTCAAGTAAAGCCTGACAAAAGCAGCAGCTCGGGGAGCTGTACTGGCAACCTGCATGTTTAAGATCCTTGTTTTTTACACATTGTTTTTTACAATGTGAAAGCTATAAGTGGTTTGGGATTTGGTTAAGGGGGACAGTATCTAGCCTGTTTCTGATAGTGTTAGCAAAGATGAGAGTACTTTTTGTACTGGTGAACAAGAGCAGGCAGTTATTGAGGTATTTTTGTGAAAGCCTCTCTAAAAATCACCAGAAAAGGTCAGGGAGTGTTTTTGTTCCTCTGGTGTTTTATTTGGTCTGTAGGTCATTATAGAATTAAGTGTTTAGTGAGCACTGAGCAATTCTCTGTTTATTGCAATGATATTGCAACAGCCAATTTCACAATCTGATCAGAGGATTCTAGAGCATAGAAAAGGCCCCTCTGGAATGGCTGACATCTTCCATAATTCTAAAGAAATAATAAAAATAGAAAATATGTGTTGTGCACCGACTAGGCAGACAATAACAATTCACCTGGGAAATAGCTTCTGACTGATTCACTGACTGGTAAATGGCTGATGGGATCAGAGAACAGTCAGGAAATGGTGGTGTAGAAAAGGAGTTTTACTTCTTTGAACCTTTAAATATTTGCCCCTAAGGGCCAGTTAGATTTATCTTGAATTGGAAGTGGATGCTTTGTGTTTGTTTTGTAAAAAGTGCAATAAAGTTTATTTTTGTTTTGTTATGGAAATTCTCTTCCCTATTATATCAATCAGACTTGTAGTAAAGTGTTTTAACTTTGCTTGTAAGTGTATAAGTTCAGATTATACACTGTAATGTAATGAGGTAGTAGAATTTTACTGGAGAGTCTGGTATTGTTCCTGCTTAAGTAAAACAAACTAAAAGACAGCCTGGCCCTGAAAGTAAGCACCTGGCTTTATGGAAGCTTAGATCTGTCTGTGAAGGATAAAGGATACCCTTGCACAACCAAGATAATGCCCACATCCTAGCCCTGCTAACACATCTTTGAAACTCTCCCAGCATTGTCTGGCATCATAGATAAGTACCTATAGCAAGACTGACATCTGGAACAACAGACAAGTATCAAGAATGCTGCAGATATATAGTTGCTTTGCGAAGTTTTATATAACTAACAATTTGTAGTGTGGGTGCTATTGATCAGTCAAATTGTGTTGTACCTGAAAGTTCAATGGGTATGAGAACCTTCTAAAGCCACGTTTGAAGTGCACCGGTTTGGCTGGGATGCCTCTTGCACATGAATAATCATTTACTTTTATAATTCTATACTTTGCATCCTAACTTCTCCCCTCAGTTGACATGGACCAGTTGTGAGTTTTCCCGACAGTTTCCATTTATCTCACCCTATACTTTTTCTTCACCTTGTCCTTTCTTCTGTCTTTCAGTGCTTGGTGTTCTCAGATTGCTTCTCTTTTTTTGCTTTTCATTTCTTCATCATTTCTGCATTTCATTCTGCTTTCACAGTCTCCAGTGACTTTTAATTCTTCTTTTCCCTTCAGCCCCTTCTTAATTGCTTCTTTCTTTGTTTTCTCATACCTTTTAAAATGTTTTTGTTCTTCCTTCTTCCTGCCTTCTCTCTCCTTGTCAAGACGTTTACCTCTTCTCCCTAGATCCAGTATTCCCTGTCCCCTCTCCATGAGCTTTTTTATTTTGTCTTTCTTCCCTGCAGTTATAACATTCAAATACACTTCCACATGCATCTAATAGAGGAAACAAAAATTCAATTCACTCAGTGCTGATTATGAAACCCTCAGGCACCGGTCCTCTCCATCCTTCTAATAGCAGGTGCTTTATGCGTGCACATAAAGTTGCACTGAGCAACAAGGATGGCTAGTAATATTCCCATGCATATTCTGATTTGAACAGTGTGTCAGATATGTATTGAGGATTGGAAGGTTGAGAGGAATGATATTAGCCTCCTTTTTCCACCTCCTACTTTGGAATAACCTTTCTGGCCTCCTCTGGTAATACATTCTTCAGTAAATCAAAACAAAGGAAAAAAGGGTTAGAAGATGGAGTGAGGTTGGATAGATATTACACAAAAGAATGAAAAAATCCTGTTGTTTGTTACCGAGACAAAACTGGATCCATGATTAGTTTCAGTGTTTTTCTAGCCTGTGAGCTGCTGTGAATGAGCCAGACTTTTGATGTTCCTCAGCATATATTTTATTTTGCGCAACTGTGACTTTGAGTTGTACTTAGCTATGTACACATACTCTCAATGATTTATTAACCTTGTAATTCAGTGAGAGTGGAAAGAGAGGTAATTTTTTTCTTTTATTTCTTCCTTTCTGTATGACTACATTTTAGTTTAATTATTTGCACAGTCTAAATCTCTCTCTGTTCATTTAACATTTTCTGTTGCAAAGATCTGAATGTCATGTGAAACTCAATGCTATGCTGTTGAACTAAAACCTGAACTTTTAGGCACCAATACTTGTGTAATTAGTTGCCTCAGAATGGTGAGCTGGTCAGAAGCATAAATGCATTCAAGTTGGTTTAGACATACTAACAGAAGTTTGCAATAGATACTGATGTACTCATTTAAATGTGACCCTAGTCTCAGAGGTCTCACCAAGTTCAAGGCTGTTTGAAGCTGGTGGGCCGTGTTGGATTGCCTTATATTTGCACTGATGATCTTTATTCTGGGGACAAATGCTCTTGGGTTTTGCCCCTCAACCAATGCAGACTGTGAAATTTGATGAACTCTTAAATGCACGTGGCATGTCTGATGATTAACGTGTATTGACAAATGTGTTTTTATAGGTTACGAGATGATGTAGAAACTTTTGTTTCTATATCTGTAGTTTTCTGAATGTCTATGAAATTGGCTAAAACCCATCACAGTCCTGGGATTTAGGAAAAAAGCATAGGGTTGGCAACACTGGGTAAGTGGTGAGTCTAACTTTCAAGAAATATGACATTTATATGGTTGGTTTTCCTTTTCCATGTAAGTGCTGGGTAACGTGAGCTGGATGTTGAACAGGATGTTGTTTCACGTGCCTCAGCCTGGCTTTCAAGCTGATAGAAAACTGTGTGCTTGTATTGATCACAATGTGCTTTCCCTTCTTCATAGAGGGAATTTTGCGTTTGGAGCTTTTGTGAGGTGAGCTTCCTATAATTTTGGGTGAGAATGATTACGACCCTTTTTTTTTTTTTTAACATTGGTTTTTCTGTAAGCATTTTGATGCCTGATGTTGATCATGCTTGTTTCCTAGTGCCTCTGAAGAAAGGCGGGGATCCTCAAACGCTCTGGAGAGGTAGATCTCCTCTCATCAGCCCCAACATGACAAACTGCAGCTCTTCAGTCTTATTTAGGAGCTAAGGAACTGTGAGCTGACCTGTAGGATGAGAGCCATCAGGATTGCTGCCCTAGGTTCTCAACGATTCCATTTGGGTCCCATTACAGAGCTTTTATGCACAGGCTTCAGATAAGTTGAGCACACTGTCACCTCTAAGCACGTGTTTAAATTGTCGGGACTGTGTGCTCTGATGCTGACTTGGAGTGAGGGTAACACCTCCTGCAATATACTGGTCTGGGGATATGATGCAGCCCATGAGGAGATCTGTCACAGCTTCTGCTATGATTAGTTGATGCCATGAAGCATGAAATAGCATTTGCTTTCTGTGCTACAGGTATCAGATGGTGTGCCCTTCTTATTGCTCCAGAGGTATGACAAACAACTGTATTTCATAAACTGGCATTTCTAAGAGGTCCTGCTTGTTGAACTGAAGCCAATTAACACCAAGTTTAACTGGCAATGGCGTCTAAAACTCTAAAGCTAATTAATTCTAATGGTGAAAACCCAGCTTAAGAATTATTTGGTGTCTGGAGCATTAATATATCTCATGCTTTAGTTTCATTTTCTGCAGCCCTGCTTACCTTAGAGAATATAAAATTTTGACTTTCATTTAAAATGAGGTTACTTAGAGGTGATCATTAGTTGAATACAGGCTGTATAAGGGACATGGTTAGAAAACCATCTCTTCAGTAAGAGGGGAAGAACTGAGGGTCTGTAATAGTTGGAAGATGTACCCATAAGCAAATAAGAAGAAAAAGTTATAAAATCTGGGTTTCAGTTGGCTGATTTTAACAGAAGCATATTTTAATAACCTAAGAAGGAATAGGAGATTGTCTCAAATTCTGGCAAATTATTGCAATAAGCAATTGCATTTGGACCAAATCCTCAGTACTGAGCAAACTTTCAAATACTGGTTTGTGGGATTCCATCACTATGGTTTGAGTGACATTCAGTACTCGGTTCCCTGCTTTTTGGAAAATTTTCTTTTGAATTCAAACTTACTTCCTTGTTTTTGCCTAGGTGATGAGTACATTAAGGGCATTTCATCAGCAACCAACCTTATCTTTTTCTGGAAAAAGTAATTACCCGTTGTCAAATATAGGTAACACACGACAACTTGAGTATCTAATACACACACAGTACGTGCTCAGCTTTGGAGAAGGATTACTTTTGTTTCAGCATTGAATTCCTGTAACAAAAATATCTGATGATCTGTTCTCTTAGAATAGTTTATTTACATAGATTACATCAGGTTCAGATTTTGTCAGTAGCTTTCTTTGCTAATTTTCTGTCAGCTTTACTCATGTTTCTCCTAGAGTAAGTCAATTATATAAGTTGCAGTGAATATTCACCAAATTACTTACCTGTTAATATTAAATTAATATACAGTACAATAACTTCTTATTAAATTTCTGTAGCTTCAATCCTTCTAAGTTTTCAATTTTATACAGTATAAGGCTTGTTGAGATGATTACATTAATAATACATTACTACAAAAATTAAAGTGCATCACGGAGAACATGCTAATAGGTTTCATTGGTTTGAACTTGTAAGTAGGTGCTAGCAGTCAGAAGCCAGGTGCAAATCTGACTTCAAACAAACTGATAGCGATAACAGTGCCAAAATCACCTGCAAGATTCATAACTCTGGTGGTGACGGGAAAAAATGTTAAGTATACGGAAGTTACTTAAAATCAAGCTTGAAGAAAACTGGGAAGTGCACTGGACTTTTGCAGAGATTGTCTTTATTGCTGTTACAAGTTTTAACTTCAGTTTAGTAGTTTCACACTTTCCTATTTAACTTCTCTGAATTTGGTTTCGTGTTTTAAAATTTAAAAATAATTGTGAGGAAAGATTAGTTTTATCCTATGCAGATGGTGTAAGTAATTTTCTTAAGACTGAATTTAGATTTCAAGGCATCAGAAAAACAGGGAATATTTTGCATCACTTTAAATGTAGTACTCTGCCATTAGGTATTGTTAGTCTTACTGCTTCTAGTTGCAGATGATGGCACTCTTCTCTAAAAACAGGTGGGAAAATAATAATACCCTTCATTTTCTCAAAGAAAACAGAGCAATCAAACAGAATGCCTGGCTGACATTGATATACAAGGATTTTGGTTTTTTATTAATGTATAGGAATGTTCTGTGCTTTGTAGAGATCTGGAGTCATGTTCTTTTCTGGGTCTCTCTAAGCTTACCAGGGCACTTTAAGGTGATTTCACACTTGAAAGTGACTTTGAACTTTCTAACTTGCATGTGTGCTGCTGTAAAAATTTGGTCTCAGAGACAATCTTTTTAAATCGATTAATGTTGAGTTCTCAAATGTAAAGATCACTGCTGCATATTAGATTTTGTTAAGAGTTTGCACCTGTCAAGAGTGGACTATGTTTAATTCTGTGTATGCAGAGTGGAAGCTTGTGGTCTGAAAACAAGTTTATCATCAAGTGTTTTCTGGTCACTTCATGTATTATGATTTGGATACTTCTTTTTGTGGTTGCTGGTTTTTTTATCTTTTCTTGCAGACCTCTCTGATAGATTTAGTATCATGTTATCAACTTTAAGAAACCTACTTTTTGTTTAAGCTAACTCTTGTTTTGGATTTTTTTTTCATAGATTTTTTTTTTAAAAATATATTGTTCCTGTCTCTGTCATAGCATAGCCCTTCAGAAAGCTTATCTGGAATCTCTACAGGATGCAGGGGAATATTGATATCTTAAGTGCACAAACCTGAAGATAGAAAATGGGACTTGTGGAAAATCACAGAGGAAACCAGTATCAGATCTGGAAATTGAATCCAGATTTTAGCACGTAACTGTAACAATACACATTAACTGGATACTATCCATGTCTTTATTTCCTGCAAATTTATATTTTAGACGGGGCTTTGGAGATGCTGGGCAAGATCAAACTTTTGAGATTCTTGTGGCTTTTTGTAGAGAACTTTAAGTCTATAATATAACACTTTTCCTTTTTACAAGGGGTAGTTTGAATCTGTATTAAGGTCTACCCCGTGAACTTGCCAAGTAGCTGAACCAGATGTGCTTTGCTACACAGAGATAAAGCAAGAATCTCTTTGAAGAAAATGAGAGGAAAAAAAAAAGAAAACTGAGAATAGAATCCAGCAAAAGCAAATATGAGAATGAGTATATTTAATGTGAAATATGGTGGTTCATTAATTTATTTTTTTGTTTTTAGCTAGGACATGGAAGAGGATAGGAAAAAAAAAGGACAGGTATCACATATGGAAGTGGGTTAGCAGGGAACTTCATTTCTTATTTTTGTATATTCTCAGGGTTGAATCCACATGCATTGCTGTTTGGGTCGTTGACTAACAGTCGAGAGCTACTGGGCATTGTCCCTTGCTGGTAGGAGGGGGATGCTGCTCAGCCATCCACACCTCCCTCGCACCTGGTATGCACTCCTGCTTAAATCCTGCACTCCAGGATTACAAACTATAAGAATAGCTTGTGCCTGTTTTTCTGCTGCCAGGGGATTGTTGGTCTCAGGTATTTTTGTGTCACTTCGGTTCTACCTTTCTTTTTTTATGAGTGTGTACTTTGGAAATATCCAATAGACATCCAACACAGCATGTATTGTAAACTTGGTAATCTTTTATATATTTAACTGCCCTGTAAAATTTGACGAACGAATAAATGCAAATCACTTGGCTTGGCCGCCTGCTTAATTCAAGCTTTGTGAGCTGTCTGGGAGGCTGTATGCATGTGGGGCAAACTGCGGATTGATAATAAGTAAGATGGGCCTTTAAAATCTGGCAATGAACGTCAGGACAATATATTCACTCTAAAGTCCTCTAGTCTTAGTTAAATCATTCACTGATAAAGGAATAAATCTGTATTAAAGTGTCATGGACTATACAGCTATTTAATTCCTTTGTTTGCTCTCTCGCCTATGGTGGGACTGCAGGAAAGAAGGCAGCTGCCCATTTGCCTTGTCATGCCTGGTGTTTGCCGAGTTTGATAAAGGATGTGGAGAGGAGACTGATGGCTTGTTCCCAGAGGTGGGGGAAAGTGGATGTACCAGAGGATGGTAATTCCTCAGAACAAGGAGAAAACACACGGGTGGCTGCTGGGGTGGCTTTCTATGTGGTCCCTTTGAGTCTCAAGAGAGTCTGGGGCAGGGGGCAAGGAGCATCTGAGGGGGTCAAAGCATGAACAAAAGAATCCTTTCAGAAGGGGCAGGATGAGCAGAGAGGAGGTGGGTTTGCAAGTCTCTCTTACTGTCACCCTGTCTTACCCACCAGAGAGGAGTTGCCTCTATTTTAAAAGGCCCTAGCTTATATTCTAATAAAACCCAGCATGGGAGACTCAAAGCCCTTCTAATTTTCTTTGAGGTGTTGAGTGTAAGAAAAGCTGTAGTCCAGGTTGTCTGAAAGGTCACAGCTCAGTCAGGGACTCATTGGGCAAAGATCCTTATTTTTGAGACCTGAGTGCATAGAATCGACATGTTTCATCTAGTTCAAGTCAGTCCCAAACCACTGCAAATGGTAGTGACATAAGTGTCTATAGGTACCATACATTATTATTAAAAAGTTGACTCAAATCATATTTTGTTGCTGCGTTATTTATTTCTCTAGAAACACATTAAAAATTCAGCAACATTTTACTTTTTCTTAATCTTGCCTTGGAATGGATTTTCTGATTATCTTTTTGAGAGAGGCTTGGCTAAACAGGAAAAAATAAAACGTGTTTGAGAGTTGATGTTAGAAAGCTGTACGTGTAGGGAGAGATAAGCTGAGGTTTGAAAAAATGCAACAGCTAATTACACTTGAGGTGGTGGTGGTGATGGGAGTCTGCAGAGGGCTCATGTGTTTACCTGCAGTCTCTTGTTCTCTTGTCTACAATACACGAGGGGAAAAAAACAGGACAATTGTTCCATGAGCATCATTTTTTTTTTACTCGGAAGCATGTCTGATTAATTTCTAATACAGTAGTGGCAGTCACATTATATATGCCCCATGTGTCTCACTTGTCCTTTTTACCTACTGATGTTCAAATAAGAATTGATAACTCAGTCTTATTTTTCTTTTTTACACAAAATGTTCATTGAAAGGAAGTTCAAAAACATGAATGCTAGTCACGAATTCATTATTATCAGATTATTCTCTTGTGCATTCTGTTTATGGCACTGACAGCACTGCATAACATTGCTGGCCTTCTTAAGCAGCACATAGTATTACTATTATTATTACCTGGTGTATTTAATTGTAATGTTCATTACAGATTTTATGAGGTGTGGATTAAAGGTAAAAATCTCTGGAGCTGAGCTGCCAATAATCATGCTGTGGGTTTCAATTATAGAATAATTTCTCCAATTATTCTGCTTAATTTTAGGCAGCAAAGGTCACAGGAATAAATTTTCTTTGTGTGAATAAACACTGGGGAAATTATTGAGGACCTAACTATTATCATATAAGATGACAGTCCATTCTGTCAATCTACATATGTGCAGGTCACAGTGATGGCAAATCCATGCAGTTTTGTTAGCAGTGATGCTAATAGTCAGAAATTTTAAGAGAGTCTTTGCTAATGCCCCCTGTGTGCCTGGCTGCTTCAGTAAAGCCCCTGCAAGATCCATAGGCTTTGGGGTTTTTGGGGGGTTTTTTGGTTGTTGGGGTTTTTTTATAATATGGGAAGGACTAGAGTGATGAAAGAAGCTCCTACCGCTCCTTTGCAGTCTCCAGTGTAAGAATGCATCAGTAGCAGTCAGTCAGCTCTCTGCCCAGTTTTACTCACGCTTGATTTAAGAATTAAGATATTTTCCTACTACAAAAGATGGGGAGGGTTCATTGATTCTTTTAGATTTTGAAGAGCCCAAAGAACGGCTACAACATAAGAATAGCACAGAATATTACTACATTTTAGTACTTTAATCACGAGGTCATGGGAAATTACTTCTTTGGGTATCTAGTGATCCTCCTCTGCTTCTCCTTCACTTTAATATTAAACAATCCTGTAGACATTGTACTTGCTACTTGTAATTTCCACAACAAGTAATCACATAAATGTGATATGTAGAGTGCAGTGACGTCAGGAGACACCTCAGGTGCTCTCTTCAGATACTGTCATTCAACTCCTCAAGAACTGGAGTCTGTCACAGGGCACCAGTGTGACCCAGGAGCAGGTGACCTGGGGAGGTTGGGGTGCCCTCCAAGGCCTTTGAAACACTACTTAGCAGGACCTGAGCAGCCTGGACTAACTTTGGAGTTAGCTTCACCTTGTGCAGAGGGTTGCACTAGATGCCTACAGAGATCCTTTCCAGTCCAAGGCCTTTTATAATCCTATGACTTGACCTAAACCATGCTTTCCTCCACTTGTCCCTGCCATCTCTTCTGTCTTCCTTGTGTATTTCTTATCCTACTTGCTTTGTTGAGAAAAGTATCCAGATCAGAACCACCAAACTGTAACTAAAAGTGTAACTCTCCGTTGTCTCAATTAGTTTTGCTGCGAATGCTGTCTCAGCATTGTGGCCACATACACAGAGATGCTTATAATGGGTAATGGAATACAGCTGAGTGAAAATACATGATGTTATGTAGAGACTGATACTTGGGAACATGGGAATGGATAAGAGAAGGTAAAAGGCATCCAGTTTTTCAGAAGAAAACCTGTAATGGAAATCTGCCAAGAGGAGACCTTTAGAGGGGAAATGAAGAACAGTTTTATTCCTGTGTATAAATAGAATTCAGAGCTCCCAGACACAGTGAAATAAAAAAGCAAAGAGATTTGTCACTTGGATATAAAGGAAATGTGGGAGATTTATGTACCTATACTAAAAAATCTCATCTATATAAGCCAGCCAACCGTTTTAGTTTTGTCAAATGAGGGGAATAATTATTCATTCTGGTTGATGTTCTATAAAGCAATGTGCTTGTTCAAACTAGACACTTCTGATAGAAAATTAAAAGCTTTGCCTTTTTTTTGCCATTATAAAAATCTGATTCCTTTCTTTTATGGTGACTTTTAAAAGGAAGAAAAAAAACCACAACCCATTAGTGAGAAATATCATGAAAAAAATAAACACAAATCCCCAAACAAAAAAATTTCTTCAGCAGAGAAAACAAATAAAAAACCCCATTGTAATTCAGTTTAACTTGTTTAACATAAAACTAATAATAATGATAATAAAAAAACCCAGGGAATAAGAATAAAAAAAAAATCAATAAAACATCACTATAGAGTCACAAGATTAAATAGTTTGGGATATGCTGTGGATTATCAACAAATGAGGATGGAAATCTTCATCTTTGGGAAGCCTTATTTTATTTTTCCTCTGAATTATTCAAACAAGAATCCATTCAAATGTACCTGATCCTCTGTGACACTAGCTGTGCTTTAGTGTATACTGGGCAAAGTCCATTGCTACCTCATGCAGAATGGAAACCAAAATGAGATTAATAGGGAATTACGTTAAAAGAGTGAACAGTTTGGATTTGAGGAAGAAATGTAAGGCTTCCTTTGACAGTGGGAGGCTCTAATGAGTGATCCCTTTCGGTGATCTCTGTGATCTGGGGAAAGGAGAAAAGGGGGGATGAGTGGGGTAAATATCTGTGAGGAACTGTTAAAAATATCTTTTAGGATTCTCTAAATAAATCCTGCCATGTCTCCAGAAATAATTTTATGAACTAGTTGCAACATGTTTTCTGACAGGATGTATCAGAAAAGTGGTAACATTCTTTCATACTTTTAAAAGTTATGCTGAATTTGTTAAAATATAATAAGGATTTTTTTTTTAATGGCAATGACATTCTTCTAACACCGTAATTTTCAAACTTTAGCTTTTTCTTTAATAATTTTGAGCAATTTTTTAGAAGTACTGAACTTGTAAAATACACGACAAGCGTAGCATTGCACGTACAACATGATACATTGACCATTAGCATCTTTTAAACTACATAGTAAATGGGTGGAAAGAATCATAGCTACAGTTCAGGGTCAGGGCCCAATTTAATATTCCAGTGATACCTTTAAAAAAAAAAAGGAGAATATTTATATGTAAAACTACACATCAACTATATTTTATTTCTTGTAAGTAGTGAAAGTTGAATTGAAATGGATAGAAATCTTTACCTAGGAGGGGTGATTTATACAGGTAATATGTGACAAACATTTACGAAATGTCTTTTTCTGTCTTGTGCTTCTCTTAAAGTCATTTGCTGTCATCTTCATAGCTGTTGTGATCACTGTTATAGAAAGTATTTCAACATTCTCACTCTTCAAAATGTTTCCGTGAATCTGACAGTTGGTACCCAAATAAAGTCATTACCTAAAGCAGCAGTAGAGAAGTGGATGTGCTGCTATTATTACTTTTGAAGAGAAGACTTACTTTTAAACTCTACTCAGCCTGCTATTATGCGCATGCTGGTTTTACCTTGTTATTAAAATATCACAACAGAGATCAAACTCAGCTGTGATGAAGAATATGCTATCTGTATGTAATTCTGTTGCTTAAAAGTGAGGTATGTCAATAGTCATGTAGGAAAAAAAAAATCAGTCTCTCTAAGAACTTATTCAGCTTGTATAAAGACGAGGCAGGGCTTAAATAGTCATAGTTTTACATTTCTGATTTTATTAAGAGATAGAATGGAAATGCAAGTATTTGGGTCAAGTTTTCCAGTGCATGTGAAACTTACTAAATGTAAGTGGTTTGGGAAGGCATCTCACCCCTAAACAAGGGGCGAAGAGGGATTTGGTTAGCTCTCGCACAGCACAGGGTGGCTGAAGGCAGCTCTAGTTGTTGCTAATAGTGACAGCCCCATCAGGGCTTTTGTTGGCGCATGAAGTGTGATGACTTTGTGTCCCATATATGTTTCTGGAGCATGAAAAAGGGACAGAATAAAAATCCATTACTTTGGCCTGTCTCCATGTTATTCTCTTATTCTCGTATTATATATATTCGTGTTTTGCTAAGCTCCACCGAAACATGTGGAAGTTATCCAGCTTGTCATTTTCTAACTCAGGAAATGACCGTCTCCTTCAGAGAAGGGTACGGGTGTGAGAGAGGGTAAGAGGTAAGCAGGGAGGTGAAGCTGTATTTCCTCAATGTTCTTGCAAGTGGCATAGGGATAGCTGTGGAGATAAAATAAGCAAAGAAATGTAATACTTCCTCTTCTGTGTCACTGTTCATTGCACTGGCTATTTCCTTTGCTTGCCAACAGTAATACAAAATCATAGAAGCTTGGTTAATGTACTTTATAATTGTTTTGCACCTTTTTAGAAGTAAAGTGGGAGGATTTTGGTTTTAACAGGAGATATAACAGATGTATCAATGGATGAAGCATGGCTGCCTTAAATCTTTAGAAACGGCTTTTGTGAGGGGAAAAATGAATATGATTCAACCAAATATTCCTTCACTCTCTCTTGTGGCACGGGTATACATAAAAGTCCTTGTGAACTAGGATAAATGGGAAGGTTATCGTTATGGTAGTAGAACCTTGATCCAGCTCTCTGAAGTCTATGGAAAGAGTCCAACCAACTTCCCTGGGAATTAGAAAGTGGATGAAAAACGCAGTCCATAGGAAGCAAAGCTATTGCATTTTCCTTTTCAAACTTAACTGAGACTGATTAAGCATTTCTATGCTCCATTTTTCTTCAAAAGAGTAACTTTTGTCACCCTCCTCCCCTCTTCTGCCTACAGAAAATCTGGTGTCTTGTTTGGTTTTTTTTATAGTGCAAGCATGACGAAACAACATATATCTGCCTTATTTGAGGGGTGATTTTTTGCCCAGTTCAGATGAAATGGTCTTACTGAAGTTTTTACACAGGATAAAGTGTTAGCATAAACTGTGTTTTTCTCTAAATACATTATTTTAATGGTTTAAGACTAGAAACTGAGTTCTAACTTTGAAAAAATGTGTAACCATTCGTTCCATGGGATAACAGAACTGTAACTAAGAGGACTGTAGCTAATACTGTTTGAAAATGCATTTTGTGTTTGCATGTTATAAAGCTAGGAGCAAATAAAAGAATGCATTGCCTAGAATACGGCACAGTGCATGCAAACCCTGTATTATCTTCCTAGTTAAGCAAAGCAGGCCTGAAAATAGTGTGGACTGCTGAGTGGATCTCTCTTTCAAGTGCATGCTTGTGTTGCTTTAAAATGCAGGGATTTCACATCTCTGAGACGAAGGCTGAGGTGAAGCAGGTTGAATACTTCTATGTATTGGTTTAAACATGGACTGACCACTCTTGATCTAGTTCATCAACAAGTTGTTGAGCTATTCCAAGCTATTACCCAAAGAGGCAGAAAGGGAGTACATGAGTCAGAAGAGTGTAGTTGTCCTTCTTGGCCTTATGTTTTCTTGCTGTGGCCAGTACCTTCCTGGACAGAGCAGTGAGGACGAAAGGAGGGTACAAGGTGTGACCTCTCCTTGCTGTCATTAGAAGGTTAGTCAAGGTTAGGTGGCTGTGGAAAGCTCTCAGCCTTAGGATAAGCGTCTGACCTTGTTGTTAGTACTTTGTTAGGCAGAGACTAGGCATATTTCTGTGAGATCTTCTAGTTCATCAGATTCCCAAACCGCACTGGCCTGAGGCGAGAGCACTGAGCCTTATCACCCCTGGACAACATCCTAGCTGGTACTCATTATGAATGTGAACCATTGCAGACGACTTCTGTTGCCAGAGGTAAAGCTAGATGGCTTCACAGGCCATGTGCATGATACTCGTCTGCAAGTCACTGAGCTATTTGTATATATCATATCTGGAAAGAACTGTGAGTGGGGGGAGTGCCTCCACCAGGTGAAGATAACACCATTTCCTAACCTCTGCTGCACCCAGCTTTTTAAATCACTGCTGAACAGACTTATAGATTCCTTCCCCACCCAACCCCAATGCTGTAAATTAATGAAATAGGGTTAACACCAAATTTCATGAAATGATTTAATGAATATTGCAGGGAAACTCTGTAAAGGAGACAGTGCTTTGAAGTTGTTGTTTCCTATGCACAGGTTTAGCGAGCCTTTCCCTTACTTATTTTTCTTTTTAAGGCCTGGGTATTACTTTTTGCTTTAAAGAAAACATACAATCCAGAACACATAATATCAGGTGTTAGCTAATTGAGTCACCACTAAAGCAGCTTCATATTTGACTTACAGACATTGGAAGTGCTGGGGGGTAAGAGAGCAGCTGTGAAAAGGTCTTGGAAAATGATTCATCATGATTAACTTACTTTCGTGTGACTAGCAAATATTCCTATGACACGGAGACCAGGTGCATTAGGAACAAATTATAAATATGAAGTGACAGAACAAAACGTCCTGATAGGGCCTGACAACAGATTTGTTAAATAACGGTCCCTGCAAAGGTTTTGATTCTGTTTATCTGACTTCATTTCCAAGTGAAAACCCAGTGCTGGACTTAGGAAAGGGACAATTCTTCTAACGTCTTCTTCAAGTGTGTCAGCCACATGAGATATATGAGAGGTCAGCAAAAACTATATGGAAAAGACAGTGTGGGAGAAACAAATAATACACATTTCCTTGATTATAGAAAGGGCAACCCTCTCGTTTTAAACTTCCCTGGCAGCTCTATCAACTGGATTTCCCTTTTTCTGGTTGATGCACAAGAGCTTTGCCAAGGTCTTTCCTAAATTTGTCCAAGCAGTTTCACAGCAGGTTTGGAAGTTTTTCAAGGCATGGTCAGTTACCCCTGGAGCGGTTGATTTGGTGTTGGATTTTACCTAGCTTAAAGCACAAAAGCACCCACTTCATAGTACTAAGACAAGTAAAATCACTTGTTCTCTAGTATGCTTCATTTCCTGTTAGCCTCAAAATAACCGACAAGTTCTGCTATAGTTGAAAAGGGGGAAAAACTCTGATGACTGTGAAAAAACCTATAGGATACCTCCTCAGGTACACAAAGCAACATTCAAAATGTGAGAATATGGGGGTAGCTTAGCTGTGGGATATGACATCTGAGGGCATGGCACCCCAGCTGCTGAATGGCAGAGACCAGTATCGCCTGCAGAGTGAAAATGTTTGCCAGGTATTTGCACAATATTCAAATTTGTCTCCTGTGGGGAGAACTTAGAGGCAATTTGATTCAAGGTCACTTAAGATGTGGTGAAATAGTATATTTGGTAGCCTGTTAAGGAGGGTATTGTGAAAGGAGCAAGAGCTTGAACTGTGCAGAATCTGTAGACAGTGCTGTTTATAATCTTTAAGTAGAAAGCTTCTGTTTTCAAAGGGGTACTGGAAGAGGCTAATGATGATGGACAACATAACCAGACATAATTGCAAGTGTTCTAAGTTGAGAACCCTGAAAAGCTTATGTTGTTCTCATAATGGGTACAAAAGTGTGGCTTTATTCCTTCCCCAATAAGATTGTGATATTATCTTTGCTTAGAATGTAATATTAATTATAATATTACTAATTGTGGTGCTCTTCTTGACAATGATAATAATGGGTATGAGGAGAACTTGATCTTTCTTTTAAGATCGTACAATGGCAATACAGGAATGTATTTAAAATGACTAACGTCTTACCTATCAGGAATTGTCTAAACTGATGAGTTTTAGAGGCTGTTTCATTAAATTAGGCTATATAAATTAAATGCTTTTCATGTTTTCCTTTATCTTGTACATAGACTTCACCTGCATTTAAGCAGATCATAACCTCTGCTTAAAAACATTGAATAGAAACATTCAGAATTTGCAGGAAGAAAAGAAGATATTTGATTGAGTGGAATCTGCAGAGTCTGCAGATGACCTTACCCAAAGCAAACAATTATTTCATTACCAGTTTCAATTTCTCTTTATTTTCAGAGTTGACTTACACCTCAAATTCTGTTTGAACTGAGGCTTTAGGGATTTCTTAAATACAGCACTTTGAATGGCTTTCAAAAAGCTAGTTAAACTGATGAGAAACTAGCAAAAAACTAAATGCTTACATTCACTCCTTTTTATATCAAATTTCTCCTACCATATAAAAGAGAATTTTAGTAAGTGATAAAGCCTTAGTGTACTGTTGCTTTGTTTCTTTGCTTGTTTTTAATTAAGAAAGGCTTAATTTTCCTTCCATTCTGCTTAATATGTTTTCAAAAACAGGTGGTAACATGCTTATTTATAGTATACTAGGGATTGGAGGGAAGGAAGTCAATAGGATAAACTTTCAACCACTTGAATCTTGCTTGGACTACTTTTATTTAAAAGTAGGAAAGCAAGGTTTTTATTTCTAGTCTAAATTGAGCTCAATGTATAATGTTTATTCTGAAACCACTTACCATATGTGCTTAGGTCCCAGATCGTCCCTAACAATCAAGCAATCATTGGACAAATATGTTGCAGAGCAGATTTGGGAGAATTTCTCTGAACAGTGAGGTGTGCATGTTAGGTAGCACAGGAGAATCTCTGGTTTTATTGATTAAGCCATCTTAAGAAGTTCCTGCTTGCCCTAAGCGACTCCTGCACAGAAGTTTGCCATTTGTTCACTAGCATGGTAGGAGTATTTGTGGAGCTACACTGTAAATGAGCTCTGTGGAAAAAAGCTGAGTAAAAAGTGTCATGAAAGGAAGAGAATTTCCCCATTTTCATGCATTTGAACATGGTTATATCAGTTTAACAAAGCACATCAGCTTAAAGAGGGATGGAGGTCTCTCCCTTCATAGTATTGTGCAGTGATTTTGACTTTAATGTCAGTGGAAGTACATAGTAAAACTGTCATATGTAGTTCCATAAATCAACTGGTTTTAATGAACTGCTACGTTAATTTAAAACATATTCACCATGACAAAGACATGTCATGTAATTGTTCCATCTCCTTTGTGTTTCTTGTAATTGAGTATTTAATTATAATTAAAAAATGATAATATAATTAGCATAATTTATTTGAGAAATCCATATTACTATCCTTAATTACATTATTTCTAACAATACTGCACATTAAAGATAGTCCGATAAGAGTTCACATGCTTCTATTCCTTGGTGCTTGCCCTCTAGACATCTGATCGTAATCCTTACATTTCTGAGGAAAAAATCTATCATTTCAACATTATGGAAATGCATGTAGTCTGGCAAGCCAAATCCATTAACCTCTCTTACCCCAGTGGTTTTGGTTATTCATAGCTTTTTGCCTGAAACTTTAAAGGCATAAAACTAACAGTAATGCAGGTTTAAATTCTTGCAATCTGTTCTGCTTTTGGGATGTTTGTATCACTGCAGATGTTCTGGAAGAATGTAATCCAAGTACAGTGTACATTGGATTGTTCGCTTTTAAAGACTCATCTTTGAAGAAATATCTGTTTGTGGTGGTATAAACTTCTGGCTGAGCCAGATGTCTCAAACCTGAAAATGAACCGGAGCCCTTCCACCGCCATGGCTATTTATATCTTGTGTATACTGGAAATATTAGAGGTATAAACATACAGAGAAACAGTGATAGTATTCTTGAGAGAACTGAGGATGTGTTAGCTCTGTCACTCACAAAGGGACTGTCTGTGAAGGAGCTGGAGTGGAAAAGCTGGCTCTCACGCCAGCTCTTAGGGCATAGGAGCCTGGCTCTGGCTCTGTCTTGGCGAGGGTCATGTCAGGAGTTCACAGCTTGCTGCAGCCCCCTGTAGCCTCCAGCTCGTGTAGGCAACAATGATATCCCATGAACTGTTTGCCCAGATGTGGGATCTGGCATGTGAATGCCCTGCCATGGCCTGCCTGTGGCTCTCTGCCTAAAGATGGAGTGTCTTTGCTGTCTAGTTAAAGCCATTGATGCTAGGGAAACGGACAAAGCTCTTCTGTCTCTATAAATGCTATCTATGTATAAAATCTTTATTACAATTAAATAAAGAAATGCTTCTTCATCTGATTTAACTATTCTCTGTGTTCTCCATTTGCATCTTTTTTAAGATTTCATTCAAACAAGCTATATTTAGGGAGAAATATCAGCGAAGTCTAAAGAAACGCATCAAGTTGTCTTTGGAGTTCAATAATCTTGGCTGTGGTATGACTCTGTCTGTGTCTGATGATGCTGTCTGTCTAATCTAAATGTGGCTGTTTGTGAAGTAAAAACGGTTTTCTACCCTTACAAATAGCTGGTAATTTTAACTCGACTTGAGGCAGTAAAAACTCCCTCCTTTTCTCCATGCTTATACAACCCAGTAGGAAGGAAGCCTTTTTCTGTTTTGTGTGCTGCTACACATAGAGGTTCATCAGAGCTCAATAGGGAGGCAGTATAGTTTAACTACACTGTGTGCGTGCATCAAACCCATTAGAACAAATCTTTTATGCTTCTGTGTTGTGTGTTTGGGTACACTTTGTGATTATCATTGATTTTCTTTGTTACATCATACAAAGTAACAACTCAAAGTGTTCGGCTAAAGCTTGAGCATTAAATACAAATTAAATACAAAAAAAGAAAAGGCACGAAATATATTTTGAGAAAATAAGATTACAGGTAAAACAAGAAAAGAACAAGGTTTATCGGTCAGAAAAGGAATTGGTAATCCTATGCACTACGGAGGATAAGGTGAGAAGTACAAAGGAAGAGGTAATGAGAGTGTGGAAAACGGCTTGTTTAGGTATGGAAAGATTCAGGTTGTATGCAGAGGTGGCAAATGAGGGATTAGGGTAAAATAAACCAGTTACTGGATCAGATGTTGAGGAATCTGGTTCAGTACAAAGGGGTGAAAATCTAGGCTGCTAGGGAAAGGATTAATATTGAAAAGTGGTAATTGCAGTTGAAAAGGAAGACAATAAGGCTTGCACAAAAGGGGAAAATAAGGATAAAAATGAGTCTGAAAAAGCAAGTAAAAACCCAGGATTTAGAGAAGCAAAAGTCTGCCATGTAATAGAAGCCTCTCTTTTAATCCAGGAGGGGATGATGATAACACAAATGAATAATCAATTTGGTGTCAGTTTTCCTCACACGATGTGTGCCTCACAATCTTTGCTGGAGGACAGAGGCAGGGAGGTCACGGTTGTGATTATGTGAAATGGATTTCGGGCACTTTACCATTTTCAACTGCTGTCAGGTGTGCTCCGAGGGGTAAACTTTCAAAACCACAATTGGAAGATGTGCACACAAAAACTTGGGGTTTGTTTGGATGAAATGGATTTGGGATGCATCTCTGTCCCACTGAGTTTGCATCCCATTCTTCCCCAGAGATATGTATTTATATATATATATATATTTTGATAGCAGTAGGGAATCCTTATGCGGCCAGTGTGGTGATTTTTTTTTTTTTTTTTTTTTTTCCCCTTGAATAGGAAATTCTGGTGCAAGAATAATTTTAGTTTGCAGTACTATCAGAGTCTGGAGCAGTTTTGGCTTTTTTTTTTTTTTTTTTTACATGGAATTTAGTAAAACAATAATGAACAGGGTAACAACACTGGTAAGTAAAATGTATTTAAATCATTCTGTGATTGGAGGTGTTATCATTGGATGAATTATTCATGAGCTATTTTTCAGACATAGATTAATGCAAAATGTATTCACACTTTATTTGAAACAATATTGAAAATTAACATATGATTGCAATTAATAACTTGTGTGTGGGTAGACATTGTTCTTGATTATTGCTTCCTACAATACCTAACATACAAAAAAAAGTAAGTCAGATACAGTGATCCAAAACAAGTATTCCTGCTTGTGCTGCAGAGCTGAACTTTCCCAAAAGAGAGAAACCAGAGTTCCTCCAGAAACATCCTGTAGCATTTTTACTCCAGTGTCCAAAGCTGATGATGCTGTTGGTTGAATGCATGGGCTTCTTTCTGTATTCTGATGATAAGGGCAAGACAGCCCAAGGTTTCTCATAGCGAATGTCATCTTGTTTTGCTTAATGAAAAATGCATTTGTTTCAGGAGAATATTTTCCCGAACAGTTCCTTAGGTTACTTTTCACTGCCTGAGGACAGAATTCTTATGACTTCTGCATTTTATTTAAATTTTGCCCTTGTCAATGAAGTAAACAGTGGAACTGTAATGAACATCTGTGCCCTTGTACCTTGGCTGGATACATTTTTTTCAAAGGTCTGTGCTACTCTGTCACAAGTTCTTGGTTCTCCCAGATGAACAGTGGTGGTCTACGTTATATGGGCCATTATACAGTAAGCTAGACAAGAGGGCCTGATTTTTTCAAGGCTTTTTCCAGCCTTGAATTGTGTGAATCTTGGTTAATGCTATCTGTCCAATATGAAACAGGGCATAGGATAGGCTGTTAGTTTCAAATTATATGTATTACCCAGTAGCAGGTAGCCTTCATCTCTTAACAATTAGTTTATTTTCATTAGAGGGATCTAACTGTAATTGCTTACATTTTTAATTTTTGGCTATGATGCAGTAAAAGGCCCATGTGCTAGCATCAGATCTTGGGATACTCACATCATAGCTCTGTTTCATATGAAGGCAATGAAGAAGCAGAATACTTTGACATGTAATGCTTCCAGTGTTTTTCTTGTAACCTTCTGCTGCAATTTAGACTTTGCCCACTGCTATCTGATGAAAAACAACTGTTAAAGAAGTCCAAAGAAAAGGATGCCTGCTGTGGCTTTTATTTCCCAAGAGTCTACTTCTTACAAGCTCATTGCCTTATCTAGAAATTTTGTAAACCGTTGTGATTTAATAAATGCCTGTAAGTCATCTTTCAGTGCCGACTCATATCATGTACTAATGCATCAAATAACGAGCCAGGGGTGGAAAAGCTGCTTGGTGTGAAAAATCATGTTCAACTTTGACATTTTAAATCTGACTGCTAGACTGAGCAAGTATTTGAAATAACTCTTCAGGATTCTTGGCATCTCATATTTGTAACCAATCTCCTTATTTTTTAATGTAAATCTGAATTTTTTAAAAAAATAGTTCTTGTGGGGTTTTTTTTTTTCCTTTCCCCTGAAGGGTCATTTACTTACTTGGGATTGATTTCTGCTTCCTGGATAAGACATAATAGGACTTTAATAGTGTTGTTAGGCACATTTATTCAGAAATAAGTATATTATTATCACAGAAGTACTTCTTGTGCTATTTTCGGGATGCTGAAAGATGTATTAAGGGTTACTTGAAATGAGGAGGTGGACAAATTTTGGCTTTATCAAAACAAGATGTGAAACTTAAAGTATATGCCAAGGAGCTGATTAGGAACAGCTAATGCTATTTTGGTCAGCAGGACTATAAAATTTCCATACTCGCATGCACTTTGGACTAATCTTTTTTTTTTTTTTCCATAACTCTGCAGTGGGTAAAATTGGTGTTAGAGAAACAATCCACAAGCAAGTTAGTTTTCTTTGAATAGTTATTAATGATATAACTTCCGCTTATGGGAGCTTCTTCTCTCCTCTTGGCTGGAGATGAGATCCTTCAGGGGGATGCTGCCTTTGCCTGTCTCGACTCCAGAATGTGAGCGTGATACAGAGCTCAGCAAGAGACATGCTTGGATATCTCCTTTTTTCATTGCACTAGATGTCTTGCACAGTCTCTTTAGAAGTTGCCGTGGTCATCAGTTGTTGAACATTATATTCAGGCTTGGTTTTCCACTTGGCATTGTTATGTTTTTTGGCTGGAGCATCATTCTCGCCTTCACTACCAGATAGTTAGAGAGCATTGCAAAAACCACAGAAAAATCCCTGAGCTATTCAATAATCTATTGACTGTGATCAATGACAAGTAACTTTACTTATTTTCTTTACCTCTGTCAGGAAGAATTGTGATGTCTGATGTGGTGTAAAGGCGAGTTCCTCAACCCTTGATAAAATGTCTCTTTTCAGAATTAAATATAATTGGAAAGAAATGTGAATGATCTGGATGCAGTTATATATGGTGAATAAGGTTCAGCTTAATTTGTGACTTAGTGACTCACTGGACTGCATACCAACTTCAAATTTTAAAGCAATGCAGATGTTTCAGGGACACAAGATTCCATTTCTTAGGTTTCGTGTAAACTATAGAAGATCAATTAAGCAGAAAATGTTCTTTAATGGAAAAAATACATTCTGTGATCACTGTCTTTCAATTGCTAGGTATTCCTGATGCACTCTTGATTGCAAAATATTTGAAAAGCTGTGTGAGAGATCTTAACAGAGAATTATAATGTAGTGTACTTCTGCATCGTGTGCAATGGAAATAACAATGGGCTGAACTATTGGCCCAGATGACTGTGGGAACAAACAATTCACCCATGTCATTTTTGTTGCTTGTATGCTGGACTCGATGATCTTAAAGGTCTCTTCCAACCAGATGATTCTATGATTCTATGATTCTATGAATGCCTAACCACTAGAAAAGTAAGTAAACAAAATTAAAAAGGCAACACAAAACTAACAAAACCAAAAGAACAAAACAAATGAACAACAGCCACCTAAAGGTAAGATTTGTTCTAGTTTGGATGTAATTAGTCAGCATATGAATGTAAATGATCTGAAACACTTCTGTCTGGGGAGATGCTTTTATTAGGAATGAATGCTATTTTCCCCTTATTTCATATTCCCTTATTTTTTGTCTCCAATTTAAATTATTCAGATGTTGAGTATTACAAGTATGGGTTCCTTTAGAAAAAAAAAAGCAGGTTTTTTTGAATTTTGGTTAATTCAGATGTAATTTAGTGTTGTTCTCCGCCATTTCAAAAGCAGAGATTTTCATTACTATTACCATTGGCAAGCTGCCACAGTAAGGTGTGACTTCTCTGTGATCTTATTAATGCGATAGAAATTAGGGTTCAACAGAGTGAATGAAATTAAATCCTGTTGCTGCTCCTCAGGACTATGGGGAAGTGGACTGAGTGCCTGCCTCCTCTCAGTTGGGGAGAGGAGGAAAATCCAGTTCCAGCAGGAGAGCCCTTTGCAGAATGCTGACAACGAGAGGAAAACTGCAGTCAGAGATGGAATTCTAAATCTGGGTTTTATCATTGTGTCAGACAAACAAACCAACAAACAAGCAGGAGGTAAATAAACAGCACGCAGGAAGGGGAGATTAAATGGGAGCGGATGCGGTGGCCAAGAGGCTTTCTGCGGGCTGCTGAAGGCAATAGAAACAGAGTGCTGAAGAGATGATCCCTCCACTGCCATCGGCCCCGTGCCTTACAGAAAGGCTTTCAGGGGAAAACATCAGCTCTCATTCTCTTCCTCTGTTGTCAGGCGTACTTCAATATTGACCTTTTTTATTTTGCTGCAGAAGTCCTTCAGGTGGCTGGTGGTGGCGCAGAGGGAAAGGAGCAATTTTGCCAGAGAAGTGCATTATCCTCTTTGTCTTCCTTCTCGTGCTGGGTATCGGCAGGTGCCAGTCCTGCACGCCATGCACCTTCAGCACGCAGTTGCTCCTCAAAAGCTGTGTCTCTTCGTCAAGGGTTAGGGCTGGGCCTGCCTCTAGATGGGTAACAGACGCTCTCTATCAATCCCTCTTTCCCAAAGGCGAAGAGAAAGGGAACAAGGGAGAGAGACTTATGGATTGGAAAAGAGAACTAAAACTCTTTTAGAGAAACAATAACAATAAAATATATACAAATATATACAGAACCAATACTGAATACAACCCCTCTGATGGCAACCATGTCACTGTCACCACTGATGCTGTGGGCAGACGCTGCGGAAGGCCCAGACTGGACTCGGTGGCAGATGGGAACTGGATTCAGGAGCTGGATTCCAGAACTGGATTCAGGAATCCACGGATTGGGATCGAAGGCAGATGGGACAGAGTCTTCCTTGGACCAGCCATTGAAGAGGAAGCTTGACGCTCGTGATCCCCAGCTTTATACCGAATATGACGCATACGGGATGGAACACCCTGCTGGTCAGTTCAGGGTCACCTGTCCTGTCCGCTCCTCCCCGCAGGTGCGGCGTGTAACTTACTGCAGAAATCTGCTTGGCAGCCCTGGGAGCTTGGGGCAGGCCAGGACCCGGACCCGACGGGGCAGCCTCAGACAGTGGCTGACCAAGCAGGCTCTGGCTCTGCTGCCTTCCCTCCTCACCCCTGACAACCTTCGGGGATCTGTGGGGGCTGTTGCCGCTGCCACAGCCCCGCTTGGGGCCCAGGCTGCCTGGGGTCGTGCCTGACTTGGTCCCTGCTGTCCTGGAGCACTTTTGGCCTGTGTCTTTCTAGGTGTTGATGTGACTGTGACAGCTTACAAATTCATAGCTCTTCTGTTAATCAGAGCATCTACTGCGTATATCTGTACCATAGCGTACAGTTCCTCCTCTCAGCAAAATACGGAGGTGTTGTGTGGAGAGCTTTCCGGAGAGCCAGTTGTCTCTGCCGTTTCCCCAGGCATGTGTGCCCGTCAGACTGCAGTCCCTACAGACAGCCCTGCTGCGTGTGCTGGCAGCAGGCGTGACTTTCTTCACCTGACAACCCATACTTTTGTCTCATCTTCTAACTTGCTGCTGCAATTTGAAGTAAAAAAAATTAGTTGCAAGCCTTTTGTACATGACTTGAGAATGCATGTTTTGGATTGTTTATTAGTTAGCTTATGTCTCTTATTTGCCTTACTTATCCAAACCTGGTTTTATTTTTTTATGTATTTCCAAGTATTTAAAAAATGAAGGTCATTTTCAATGTTGACCTGTAAATAAGTTGTTGCTGTTACCTTAGGTGTTGTTTGTCACAGCTGAGTGGTTGTGTACCTTCTCTTGCCAGCACAGGGAGGTTCAAGGTAGTTATTCTGCCCAACCAAACATATTTTTATTATTTAGAGATTTTTCACAGTGCCATTTCTGAACTGTTACATCTGGTTCAGATGGTGTTATAATTAGGGAAACTATTTCTTCTCACTTAATTCAAAATGGATCTGCATCTGAAACAGGGAATCCAGTAAAATTTGATATTTATTCTTGTTGCATGTGGACAGCAGTGCTGTAAAGAAAGGAAATTAGTTGCTGCTCAGAGGTATGGAAAGAGGAAAAGTATCTCTTCCTAGTAACGCACTGTGGTTAAAAGAAAACATATTTAGTGGCTTGCTTTGTTAAAATTACATGAGTACAGGAAAAGGTCTTTGAAAATCTAATATTTTCCTCCTTTAGATGCCTCCCATATTACAAAATACAAGAACTGTATTGTTAGCCCCTAGCTTTAGGAAGTATTTTTTTAAACGATCAGTGAGATCTTACAGACTTGTGTTTTAAATTGGGGCTTCTCTTGGCTTTGGGTAGATGCAATATTTCGGAGTAACTTATCTGTTCCTGTTCAGTTTATTTTGGCGACTAAGGCCATATTTTAAAAAAGAAGTTATGAGGTCATAAGACTTTTATGAAATAGGCCATTGATGAAAAAAGCTTAGGATGAAGCAGCTTTCATGTAGGCAGTGTCGGGAGTGGATTTTGGCACAGAAGCAGCACCCACAGCAACTGTGAAGATCAGTGTGTCTTCCATTTCACTGTCTTGCAGCATTACTTGGTAAGGAGATACCAGCTGCCAGTAATCAGGTACTGACTCTTTTAAGATTTATGGATTTTTGGTATTGAGAGCTTAAAAAGTGTATGGCTTTAGTTCTTGCCTTCCATAAAAACGAATCTTATCAGAAGTGGTTAAATTGTGTGTTCTGCCATGTTCTTTATTATCACTCTGTTAGCAGTAGTAGTATTTCATTTATTTGTTGAATCCAGACTGACGACAACAAATTATGATTATGAAAGAGTCACATAGTAGTCTAGCACTGGTGTCAGTCATGCAAGTAGTGACTGGTGAAAGGACAAGAGGACTTCTTCTAAATATCCTTCATTTGTGCTTTGAGAGGTGGCCTGCCTTGCATTGAGGGCTGTCAGGTTGCAATGTAGATGAATGGCTGTTATCTGAGATATAGGAGTAAAGGAATTCAACACTGGGCTATTTAAGAAAAAAAAAAAAGGAGAAAAAAAGGAAGAACTCTAGAGAATTCTTTTAAGATACTCTTTGCTCGCTTTTATTGAAACTCTTTTTTTTTTTTTTTTCTCTAAATTATATTGGCAGTTTAACTTTCTCCCCTTTCCTGACCTTTTGTCCT
This sequence comes from Bucorvus abyssinicus, assembly GCA_009769605.1. NCBI lineage: Eukaryota > Metazoa > Chordata > Aves > Bucerotiformes > Bucorvidae > Bucorvus > Bucorvus abyssinicus. The sequence goes on from CM020025.1 coordinate 41,766,333, forward strand.
GGGTATCTACATCTGCTTTGGTTAATGTGATAGCTGTTTTCTCCTGTCTTGTAGTTCTCATAAAAAGCCTTGGTGGGGTTAAGTCTGTACTTGCCAAAATCAATCTGTACGATTTACTGGGTTGTTCTATTTTTAGATTGCTTCCTGCTCTGCGGGAGATGCAACAAGCAGAATCCTCATTTCTATGCAGAATCATAAATTCTGTAGCATTTCCAGTACATATGCTCCAAGACAGGCAGAATGAGGAATTGTACCTTCGCTTGCTAGATCCAAGCTGAAAGCTGGGCTCAGCAGGACGCAGGAATATGCTTTCCTTATTTCCCCTGGCCACCTTTGGACATAGGTGTTGGATGAGTACAACCTGTTTCAGAGACTGAGAAGAGTGGGGGCTTCACTGTCTTCTGAGCATTTCCTTCAGAACTGAGGCTATCTTAGATGTTCTAGATTTTTTTGGATCCTGAGAGTGCTAGAAATTATTGATACATGGAAGGCCTTGCAAACTTTGATGGCACAAAACTGAAATGCCTGGGAGACTTGAGCAGTAACAGGGCAGGATCTGCACAGAAACTTGGACAGTGTGTTTAGAGTGGTTAGATACTTGCAAGCGTGCAAATCTGGGTCTACCTGTAAATTAATGTCTTAAGTAGCTGCGGTGATGAATGGATAAGATTCCCATGCATTGGGTGGATTTCTCTGTGACTTACTGAATATTGTTAAAGTATTCAGGAAAGGGAGTTTGCTCTTTTTTTATGTAGCACTTACTTAGCACAGGAAATCATGCTCTTGGCTAGAGTTTCATGAGAGTACCACAGAATAAATATAGAATAATAACTCTCAACCAAAGAAGCATTTTACTAGATGCTTTCCAGACCACTGGATAAAGTGATACCCCAGAAGGAAGTAGAGAAATTCTGGTGATTCCAGTAGGAGCCATTTCTTGCCAATCCCATTGAGAATTGCAGACCTACAGCTTCATAAATCAGCTATAATTTGCTTTAATGAGACATGCTTGCACCTGTGAAACTGTTGGCCAGCAAATTATTTTTTAGTTCTTGTTGTGGACAATAAAATGAATAGTCGCTCAAGCTTTCAGAGTATTCATCAGTCTCGAAATTCTGAGCTATAGGGAGAAGTTTGGAAAGTGCCCAAATAATTAGGGAACTAATGCTTATTCTTGTGAAACATCCTTCACCTCACAAGTCATTCACAAATTTGGGCACTAGCTTAATCTGTTGGAGAACTGGGTCTGTTTTGCTCAGCCAGTGTTGTCCTTAGGGAATAATATGGTGCATGATTCAGATCCTGAAGTATAAAATACAGTTGTGGTCCTCAATTACCATACAACTTGTTGTGAAGGGAAACCCTGGAAGCTTGTGCCATCAAAAATGACACTATGTAGAATTATATTTGAAGCACTCGTGAAAATGTTGTCCAAGTATATGACAGCATGAATTCACAACTGGAGATGCATTTTTTTTTATGGTGTCACTAGACCTTGGTCATATCCAGGTAAGTCTTCTGTACATATGATTATGTCTCTCTTGTATCTTTTTCTATTATTAACAACCAGCCTATGTACATCATGATAATTTGAAAGAGTGTTCTAGGTTTGTTTTTTGCTGTTATTCTAACAATAAAGCCCTTGTTGGCACCTGCCTGCTTCTAGTTAGGCTGGCTCTAGACCTTTGTTTGCTTCTCTTCCATGCAGATAAACAAAATTAGAATAAGAGTAATGCTTGCTAGAAGTAAAAGCTGATTCTGGGATTTCTTGAAAAAGCAAGGTTGATTTAGTGTTCCATGTGATATTCTATCTATATCTCATCTATATAACATGGTCAAAGAGAATCAGCAATGTTTTGGAGTGATTTTCTGCTATTTCCTTTCAATTGATTATTTAATTTGGGAGGTAGCTCTGTAGTAAGTGCAGTTTGTTTTCTGACTGTGCTGATTCATTATCCAGTTTCAGTTTAGAATTTGATTTGAAAGTACAGCTGTATTTTCCTCAGTCTTGCTGCGTTAGTTGAAGCAACTGTTTGAAGAAGCCGTTCCATAGCACAGAAAAGATGGGACTTCTTGGTGGGAAGGATGAATAAGCAAACCTGAAGTTACCTGCAATAATAATTATGATCCATTTCTGTGCCTGTTAAAATGACAGAGGTTAGATAAGCAATGGGTTCTGCCATGATCTGAAGCTTTGCAACATGGTTGCGTAATGTGTGTGTGTCTATCACAGTATTTGATACATGTCAGGCTCTTGCATAATCCTTTCCTTGAATAAGCAGTGCACTTTGAAATGCGCCAGACAGAACAGGCACTCTGCACACAGGCAGCATGATGCACTTGATGATTTATTAGCCTCTTTCTATTGCTGGTTTTATTAGACTATGATTTGCCATATATAGACATAGCTTTACTGTCAAAATGAGCCACTATAATATGCTAGCCCAAGGAAAATTATTTACAAGAGTAAGAACCTTTTTATATCTGTCTGCATTTCAACAAATATCGTTATAAAAATACTGCTATTTGGTTTTGAAACTTTTTTGTTTTCCAGCTACTAGACTGCATTTCTATTTCTTAAAATAGTTTCCTCCCATTTGAACAATAATTCTGCTTTTAAATTTCCATTGTTGTAATTCATATGCAATTAAAGTTGAGTGACTTAATAATATCCCTGTACAAAACATGTTTGTCTTCACTACTCCATAAAAGGAAACTTTCAAACTACATTGAAACTGTTTTCTTACACATAACAATACTTCCAGTTCACTTTAACACATGCTTAGTTTTAAACAAGTTTCTGTTTGCAGATGTCACGACCCTTCAGTCCTGTGAAACAGTGTTTTGCTGGCTACAAAGTCCACTGAAGATTGGTTGCTTATGGCCTTTTTGACTCCACAAGTCACGTTCCTTTTTGTAAGCCTCGTTGCAGATCAAGTCATTCAAGTGACACAGTAACAAACCTCTAGCTCCTAATTATAGTTCTATTAGCCGAAAGGGGTGATTTTTGAGAAGAGTGGGATGCAAATGATGGACCCCATTGTGTGCAGAGCTACTATCACGAGCTTTTCTATGTGTGCAGTGGTAGTGTTTGTATGTTTGTGTATCTGTTCATATCTGCATGTAGAAACAGATCAGTTGCATTTTCTGTCCTTTAAAAAATACAGGGCTCCAACATGAGTCACATTTTATGGAAACTCATTTACATTAGGTTTAATTTTTGTTCATTTACCCCCAATTATCATTGCAATTTCCTGAAAATTACGGTTTAGTCAAGAGGGACTTCAGGCTGAATAATAAAGGGGTGAATGAATGCAGCACGCACGTTGCAGTTCCAGCCATCTGCTATATGTTTATCCTGGGAGTTTCTACTCCGATTGAATCAGTACTGGCAACTTTGTGATCTCTCTGACTACAGAAATACAGAGAGAAATTCTGCTTTTACATGTATCTATGCTTTTTAGGGTTAGGTAGCTTTGTTTGGGGCCAAGTGGTGTACCAGTGTGAGCTCTGAAGTTAGCCTACGTGCATTATGTCTGTCTTTTAGTGTGGGCATTTTCTTTTAAATGAGCTTTTCAAATTTCAGTGGTAATTCATCTCTTTGGTACGGTATGACAGTGGACTACTGAGCCCTTCAGCAAAAGAAATTTGCTGATATAATAGAGGAGAAAGGCTTTGAACTCTCTGCTTGTGTCAGGGCACACCAGGAAACTGCTATCTATTTTGGTGCTCCTCCGTTTGTTTTGAGGAAAGTTCTTGTAGATGAACAAAATATGGAATTGCTTATGAATGCCATATTCACTGCAATAGTGGCATGCATTTTTACAAGAAATAATTGCTAGGGAGCATTTTCATCAGCAATATAATGTCCACAGGTTCTTTTATTTCTCTGCTAGGGGTTTTGCAGAAACTAAACTTATGCATCGCAGTTGAGGTGAAAGTTTGGTCTCCTGCAAGCAGCTTCCATCCGTAAAGGAGGAAGGAAGAAAAAATTCAGCCATAATTGTATTAGCCTAAGGGGTAGAAGGGAAGTCCCTCAAAACCAGTAAGTCTGTAAATACACCTAAAACTCTGTGAATATTAAGCATTTCTACTCAGAGTCAAAAAGTATGTAACTATGTTATGGATTGTGAGCTCATTTCTAACGTTAGCTGTGTAGCTGCTGCATACTTAGAAGTTGGTTATTTTCCTGTCACATTCATTGAGAAGTGTGCCTTGTCATTATTTAGATCGTATTTTTTAAAATTTTTGTAGTCTGGTGAATGTTTAGATGCAGTACAAACACAAAGAAGCTGACTTCACAAATCACAACAGTGTGAGGTTTTGTTAATGACGACTGTTGCGGCTTTCTCGATTTTTATGCTGTGTAGCATTTACTCATTTCATCTCATGAGGGCTTTTCTTTTCTCTCAAATTATTGGTATTTTCTTAATGTAGTTAAATGCTTTCAAAGTCACATAATAGAGTTCTATTATAATAGAAAATTGTTATCTTGGTTAAAATATCTTCAAATTATGTTCTTGGTCTTCAAGTATGTCTGACTTTTCACTTCTACAGACTTTCATGAATTTCTAGATACTCTTTTGACATGTCAACACTTTTTTTGCATGTGGTACAGAAGCTGTAGATAATATAAAAATATAAATATGTATTTTGTAGTGAAATGTAGTATTTTATAGATTTAATTAGAAAAAAGGAAATAGTCTGGTTTATATTTACATGAAAAAATATGTGAAGTGTTTAAACTTCGTAATCTTCACAGTGCCATTTGCCAGATGGGGCCTGGTTTACTTTTATTTTCATAATAAAAGCAAGATCATATGCTGCTTTCTTAATACTTTAATACCACTTGTGAATGGTGCAGCTGTTTTTGTTTGGTTCTATACAAATCCTTGCTGCTTCAAGCAAATATACAATTGATTTCAAATAAATGCTATCATAAAAATTACTTATGATCGAGTATAATTAAAAATCTAGGTTGCCAAGAGAGCATGGAGTCAACAAAGAAACTACTTTCTAAAATTTGAAACAAAAGCATCCCAAAACAATTATCAGATCTTTGCTTGAATACTCACCAAATTGCTTAGATCCAAATTTCTTAATGTAAGAATTCAGCCTTAGTGGATTGTCACTATTTTCTAAGATTCAACTTGCTTTAAAGGCTTGCTTTCAAATTCTTGTTCATTTAGGCAGTTTGCCATTGTAAAGCATTGTTTCAAATCTTCTGCTGGTGAAGTAAAGGTGCAGCGTAATGATTCAAATCCCAGTCAAGAACTGTTGACCCATGTTAACAGTAACTAATTCGCATGTTCACTAAATGATTTTCTTCTAGCATGCTCATAAATGAGAGCATTAATATAGCTTCAGGGGAAGTAGTATTAGTGTTACTATAGAGATATACATTGGTATAAGATTGAGGGGATTTTAACTTATTTCCTAGTACGAAGAGTACTCTTTAATCAGGAGGAATACATGCTGAGATAGACCTGTATGCCTTTTCTTTAGCCTTAAGGGATCCTTAGAAGAATTATTCCATTTAATGCAGTCTAGAAGTTTCTGTGCAGAAATAATCTTTCTTTTTTCCGCCTGTCTCCTTGGTAGCTTTTTTTTTTTAAATATAAAGATACAAATTTAAAAAATCTAAGGGGCAAATAACACAAAGCCTCAGAAAAATGATTAACACCTGATCTACCCCTACAGTAGCATGAAGTTACAGAAACCAAGCACGATGTGTAATCTATCTGGAGAAGAGTTGTATTTCTTGCTTTAGCCTGACTCCCAGTTGGTCTCTTCAAACTCTTGTAAACTTTAGACCAAAAAAGACCCTGGCTTTATCTCCGGGGCTGTTGGTCTGCATCCTTGTTTAAGACCACCTGTGCGATCTGCAGGTCTCTTCTTTTTTAGAACATTTTGGGAATGGGCTTTGGATAGGAGAGATTTTGCAGGTGGCAGCAGGACCCCCTTGCAACCACTGGCTTTGTCATGATCTTCAGTCTCCATAGCTATTGCAATGCTGTGCTGAGTGAATTCAGTGCAGTATTTTGTTCTGCACATGCAGTTTAAAAGCTGGAAAATTTGGTGTGTGAATGGTAAATCTGTTAGGTGTTGTGGGAGAGTTTGCACTGCTGCTCTAGGCTTTACAGAAGATCTTGGCAGCTGCATCGTGTCCTTGAGTCTTCAGCAATGAGCCTGTTAGAACTCCTTTTTCATGATCACTTGATGATAGTGAGTCACTGTTCTGTCTAGCAAGTCTGAAGAGCATTTGTAACTCAGCAGTGAGGTCTGCCAGTCACTTCTCCGGATAATTGGTTTGCAGGCAGAGAAAAATCTCTTCTGTCCACCTTGCTTACTCATTTGGCTTTGTCTCTTGGTCAGTGTCCTCTTGCCAGCTGCGAAGGTTTCAGTAACGCCTTCCTGGGATGGAGAAACTGTAGCTGTTGAGTGATGCCATCCTGGAAGTGCCACTTCATTACCAACCTCTTCAGAATCATGTGTTCCCTGTTCATTTATGTATTTCTGAGTATGTGATGTTGAAAACTTCCTCAGACTCATGTCCTTTCCCCAGACAGATACTATGTTATGAGAAGGTGTTAATACTTTCTACAGAACTTTCTGGTAATTTTCCTGTCTGCAAATGAATCCTCTTGCATTGGAAGATTTGAATTTATTTGTCCAAGACACTTGTAGATATACCACTATTTTTTTGTGGGTATTTTCCCTTTCCCAAAGTAAGAAGCAGTGTCTTGACTTCACAAGAGCCTTAAAGCCCCACTGCTGAGAGCAATGTCTGGGCTCATGTAAGTTTGTTTCATGGCACAGAAATGCAGTTGTTTTCCTGCTTAGCAGCCCACTAATCTGTGCTCATGTTTGCAGTTTTCCACTACTTCATGCCAATGTCAGATTAAAACTGAGTTTTATTTAAGTTATTCCACGTAAAATGAATTCTTAAAGAATTCTATAAATATTGAAAGTGGAGGGAAAAAAATCTTCTCTGTTATCATGTATACTTACTTCTTGTAGTTCTGTTGCTTAATATTGTTCTCCTTGAGTAGATGTTTTCTTTACCACTTAAGCTCACATTAATGTCCTAGCTTTATGTGGATGAAGCCACTGCAATTGAAGTATTTATTTTTGCTTCTAACTCTCATTTTTGTATGCTACAGTTTCTTCCTATTTTTCATCCTTAGCAGTGTCATTAGGTACTCAAACATGGTTTACTTAAACTTTTAAGAGTTCTTTGATTAACATAAAGTTGTGGTTATTCATATAAGAGATACACAGCCTTCTAGCATAGACCACTTCGTTCTCAATTTTTTAACTGCCACTGGGTATTAATCATGACTTTTTTGAATGACTGACTTCCATATGTTAGCAGGTTTCTATAAGAGTCTCCAGCCTGCCAGGTAATAACGTCCCTTCTTCTTTTCTACTCAGTGAAAGTGTCACTACGTTTACTAGCAGTCAATCTGACAAGTTTGAAAGAATCTGTTTTGGTCAGTTTTTTGTGTGTGGTGGTTTGGGGTTTTTTGTTAGGTTTGGGGGGAGGAGTGGGGTTGTTTGTGGTTCCTTTTTTTTTAGTTTTAGTGGACAGTTGCACATCTTTTGGAGTGCTTGCAAAACTGATGTTATGTGATTTCTTGAATTTAGTTTCATTGCTTGTGATTACTTTGGAAGTAATGTACAGCTATGGATGCTTGTCTTCATCATTAGACACCCATGATACATGCATGGGTTGTTTATTTGTGGTTGGTTTTTTTTTTTTTAAACACAGATAAGGTAGATTTCCATAAATAATTTGCCAAAAAATGCACAAACTGTTTTCTGGATCTTCATACAAAATTTATTAGCTTCTCTGTCATATGGTATTGCATTTAATTGTCAGTTAATGTAAAAAAATTTCAGTTCTGAGGATAAGCTGCTACATTGTGTCTCTGCTGAGCACTTTCCACTTGACTGTTACATATTTATATATGCTTGTATATTTGCAAGTGCTAATTTACATGTTAAACCTATATGGATTCTATTCTTAGTTCAGAACGTATGCATTTAGTTATGGATCTGTCTCTCGCTGGAACTACTTGGTCCTGGAACTGTCTCTTACTAATGGTTCCAGAGCTCTTAAACAAAAGAAATCATGCAATATTTTAAAAAAGATAATGTTTTTGTGCTCAAACAAAATCAGTAGATTTAAAAGTGGCAGTGTTTTCCCTAGAGTTATACTATACTATTTTTAATTAAATTCTTACTTTTTTAGGGGGGTTAACCCTCCAAGTGTTACAATATATGCAAGTTTTGAATGTTTTAAAACAACTGTCATGTACTGGAACATTATAGATATATGAAATGCAGGTGGCAATGCAGAAGAATGTGGAAGTTTGTTTACAACCTTATTTTCAGCTGATTGCTGGACCTGTTACTTTTCATGCTCCATATCCCACATGAACTGTTAAACGACTCCTCACAAATTACCAACTGCCATTTCTCTTCCCTACAAATACATGGGCATGTATGTAGTGATTATTTTTTTTTCCTGAATGACAGAGTCATCACTTCTGTCAGTAATTGCTGTGTATGGTTATTTATAAAAGTGTAAAAAATAAGTCCTGACTTTATATGCTTCATTAATATAGAAGCAAAATGTTGAAAAGTGTGGTTTTTAAGCCATAGTTTTTAGTTGACGTATATAATTGGTAAGGAAATACAGTAATAGCTGCAAGGAATGTGTTATTAATAAATCTGAAAATCTAAAAGACCTTCTTGCAAACAAGTTAATTTCTGTTACGAATTTTGTTTTAATTTTTGATCTTGGATTTTTCTCTAGTAGAGATCATGTGAAAATGTGCTGGTTTACTCTGGTATGAAAACCACACATTAAATGCAGCTTTATGCTTATCTAAAATTTGAAGAACAGCTCAGCATTATGCTCAGTTCACTGCACAATTAATATGAATTTTTAAACTATTAATGCCTTACTTGTAAGAACATAAACAGATATTATTCTCCTTTGGAGCTATCAAGCATCATCCAACCAGTGTGTAATGGACAGTAAATGAATAACCTCTCTGTCAGCCTGTGGGATGATGCCATTATTAAAAACTTCATCATGTAGTACATGTTTCTTGATTCCCAAATAAGCTGTCACAGGCTGCCTCTGAAAAATACTCTCTGCCTATTATCTGAATATACATCATGTGAAGACACAACTCTCTTCTGGCAACACGACTTCATTGCTAGAAGTAATTTTCTGAAGCAATATAGAGCTGTTGTCATCTTTATTTTCTTTGTTATTTTTATTTGAGAATCTTCTGGTAGTAGTAATGTGTCCCTTATACTTTATATTACTGTAACTAGTGAAGAACAAACTGCTGTGTGATGATATTCTCAAAAGTATTAACATCTCGGATGCTGCATCACATATTACTTCTCTTGAAAATAATTTTCTTTAATTTTATCATACTTCCCCAGTGGAGATGGGGGAGAAGGGGGGAGGGAACTATCCCGACTGAAATTCAGCAAGTCTCAATGTGAAAAACGGTAGGCTTTTAATTAATTTCCCAGGAGAATGATACTCAAAAAGATGGAAGAGAAATGCTGCTAGTGTCCCTAGTCGTCACTCAGGGGAATGTAGCACTGAACTTGCAAGCTGCAAACAAAATGTTGGCCATTTGTTAGGGATGAGCTACTTTTTGGTAGCTGAATTTTGAGTTTCCTAGAACCAAGGTCCCAAATGGACAAGCCTTTCATTCCAGCTTGGAGCTGGCTACTCTGTCAAAACAGCAGATTCACTCCATACCCAGTGCAGCTAGTGGCCAAGCAGTAGAGATCTCGTACATCCTGAGAAGAGGACCCATGAGCCATCAGTGTAGACATGGGACTGATTAGTCCATCTCTTCTTCCAAGTAACAAGTGGTAGGACAAGAGGAAATGGGCTCAAGTTGTGCCAGGGGAGCTTTAGGTTGGTCATTTGGAAAAATTTCTTCACAAAAGGGTTGTGAAGCATTGGAACAGGCTGCCCAGGAAACTGGTGGAGTCACTATCCCTGGAGGTATTAAAAAGGTGTGTAGGTGCGGTGCTGAGGGACATAGTTTAGTGGTGGACTTGGCAGTGCTGGGTTAATGTTTGTACTCAACGGACTTAAAACTGTTTTCCAACCTAAACGATTCTTATGATCCTGATTCTGCGAGTTCTGTCAGGTAGACTGTTGTGCTGCTACCTTTCTTGCCTGGATCACGTTGCACAGTTTGATTTTTCTGTTTTTCTGTGTGTTTGGGTTTTTTTGCCCTTACAAGAATAAACAAGTTAAAAAATCTTGATTCAGCTTTGCATGTAACTGCACTCAGAGTGTCAATATGAGTCATGTGTGATTTAGTCAAGACTAAACAATACCAGTCCTTCAGGCTCTGTGGTGTGCATTGAGCTGCTAAATTTTTCAGCTATATAAATACTTTAGTCACAGCTAAACTGGTTCATTTTCCTTCCTCCTGTAGCCTTACCATTCTTAATCAAATTATGCCTTCTGCCGTGGTTTTGTCAAATTCATCTAGATGTTAGAGTCTCCAGGATGTTGATGTTAAGCAGGCTTTGAGAAGGGTCATTTGTGATATTAGAAGTCTACAAGGAGGAAAAGAATACACATGCCATTGTCCAGGTTGGCAGCATGGGCTTTTGAAGGACAGAAGCTGTGAGGAGGGTGTGGAAAGACAGGACAGTGTGAACAACTTGCCTAACGTAGAACCTTTGAGGCATAGGGTAGATGGGTATTCTCTTGTGTAGCAGAGGTTAGGCTGAGCTTTGAAGGACTTTCTGATAAGGCTTATTAGCAGCTGAAAACAAAGTCACTTTACATATTTTCCTAAAGAGATCTGTTACCAATATATCACTGTGACAGGAAAATAGATGGGGTATTGGAAGAAAGACTCATCCTTTTCTATGGGTACTTATTTTTGGAATCTTTCTGCTGTCCTGTTTTCAGTACATGTATGAGGACCATGAGAAACTCTACCAGATGTGTAGAGTATGGGGACTGATTGCCAGTCAGGACATCACTGATCGACTCCATACATACTGTGACAGTACCGCTGCGTGCTTGGGAGTACGAATCAAATGCACGTCATTAAATATTGGCAGTAAGAGTGTGGTGATGTGAAATGAAATCTGTGTGATTTAAAATGATCAGTTCTGTGCTAACAGAGAACACAACATGACCTGGTAAGAGACTGGTATGAAGCAGTTCAAGCAACAACTCAGACTAAAAACCAATGGGTGAAGATTTCAGCATTTATCTTCTGAACATTTCTTGAATGGTGTCCTATCCTCAAGTATGTTTGTTGACACAGGCAAATAGGGTGATGAGTCTTTGCATATGTTTAGGCCTTCAAAATGGATATTCAGCAAGCATACATGCATGATGAAAATAAAATGGCCTACAGGGAAGATGGATGGCACCAGAGAGTTACTGAGTCACAAAAAAAATCTGAAAAAGTAATCTGTTCTGTACAGGTGAATAGGGCTTTGGTGAGGACATGATGCAGAAATATGGAGCGGAGGAGAGTGGGAAAAACTTGTTTCCCAGGAACAGACTCCAACTCATGAAATCAGGGTTGATTAGTTTTCCATGCAGCAATAAACATGACTGTCAAATCATCATCATAATAGTGTATTTTATCACCTTTTCTGAAGAAGCAACATCTGAGAATGAAACAAGGAAAATTTAATATGCACATACATGCAATATTATGTGTAGCATGAGATCCTAAATTTGTAATAGAGGACAATAATAAAAAAAAATCATGGTGTTCCAGTATCTCTAATTATCTTAATTTCAAAAGTTCTTGTGTACTCATTACTTTACTGTTGGAAGCTGTATTATCTTATTTTCCCTTTATGATTTGTGTTTCTTTTGGCTTTCTTTACATGTTGTCTTTTGTCAGTTCTGCTTCCTTTGCTCTCTTTAGAACTGAAAATTTAGTAATCCAGAGAGGCAGGATGTTATTAATTAACATAATCTTCTTCAAGATAATCTGTAGAATCTATACTTAATGCAACAATGCAAGCCTGTTGGCTGTAGATGTACCAAGTATGTACATTAAACTTAATTTGGGTAATTCTTTCTTCCATTCTAAGTCAGACTTGGTGGACTTCTGCTAGTAAGAACTTTATGATAACTCAGCAAATGATTTAGTGGAAACCAAGGGCAACTACATTAAAAAGATACTTCTAAAGGTAGTAAAACAAGGGATGCCCAATAAGTAAAGAGCTGAAGCTTATTTTTTGACACGTTTTACTGAAACTAATTTTTTCCCCTCTTTTTTTCTTTCCTTTTTTTTTGTGTGTGTGTGTCTATGCTGTATTACTAGATGGCTCTGTTCTCGATCTTTTATTTCTTCTGGTATAGCTTGTTTGCTTTCTTCTCTTGACAAGTTTCTGATGCACTGAAGTTATATTTAGCTGTTGCAGTCTGCTTTGATGCAATTCTATTAGATGTTGAAACTTTTCTGGTCTGAAACAGTTCTTGTCCTGTCTATTTTTGGAGTACTCTATAGTGAAAATAGTCCAGTGCAAGTTTATTTACAGTGATGGTACCTTATGTTTGTAGTCAGAGGTTAGCATTTTTCAGGTTTCATTCTTCATATTAACAGTAATTAAAAATGACTCGTATATTCTCAGTTGCTAATATTCAGTTTAGTCATCATTAAGTTAGTCATTTCAATTTATCACCTAAAGAAGCATAGTACCAAGAGACTTCTACATTGTCATAAATATTTCAGATGTAGAGCATTATGTATCCCAGCATACAGTTAGTTGTAAGCCCAATTCTGTTCTGCTTACAAAAGATAGGAGTTCCCTGAGGATTTTTTTTTGTAGTTCTATTTTGATTCCACCCAGGTCACAATATGGAGAGAAATTTTCACAGAATGGGTCTTTTGTCTAGACTGTGCCTATACTTTTGAGTTCCTCGGCTGATAATCAGGCTTCTTTGAATTGCATGCAACTGAGTGTAGACTAAAATATCCTCTAGACCGCTTTAATTCTAGTAGGGATATGTTGTGTCCAATGCATTGAGTGTCAATGTGACTTTTACCCCTTTTTCTCTTTTTGTGCTGGACTAGGTTGGAAGATTTAGTCTCTAATTTAGGATGCCAGAAGTTTGAGCATCTGTTTAGAAGTGACAATAGTTTTGAAATGGCCTTTTTTAATATTGTGAACTGGCCAACATGGTTGAGATATTTTGAGCCAATATCTGAACTTCCTGTGTAACACCATGAAACACAGATTGTTAAGTACTATGGTGCTACTGAGTGAATATAAAGACAAGTTAAGCCAGCTATTATGGTGCTTAAAATCTGCTAAAGAAATCTGCTAAAGAAAGTCAACAGTAAAGATAAAGCAATTGAGTTCTCTTTTCAGTTGTTGACCCAACTATTAAAGAGCTATCAGAGTGACCTGTACCTTAGCAGCCATTTTATGAGCCTTTCAGAAAACAAGTCTCTGAGACTTTAGTAATAACTTTGAGACAGCTTTCTAATCTCCCTTTACTTATTTATTTTCCTGTTATAAAACCTGTCTGACACTTGATGGCCTGGCTGGAGTGCAGGAATGCATCAAACACAGATTTTGTCCCTGTGGCTGAGTTTCAACAGGCAGAAGTGGAATGTAAACCTCATAGGTCTGCCTCTTCAGTTTCCATCTTTCATCATCAACAAGCAGATTAAATGCCAAGAGATAATATGGAAGAAAGCTTAATAAATAGGTTACAGCATTGTCAGTGATGGATCCGCAGGTATTGATGCACAGAGTGGTAAAATCTCTCTCTACATAGAGACTGTTCACAACAGTCCGGAATACGATTGTGTTCTCCTTAAGTAGAGGTGTGAAACCGAAACAAACCCCAACAGATATCCCAAAATTTTAGTTAAATCTCCTTCCCCCCTTCCAGCCCCCCACCTTAGGAGTGGGAGATTTATGAATTTTCTAATATTATGTGTTAGAAAGATAGCAGAGTGATGAAATGAATTTATAGAAGCGAAAGAAGCGGTAAACAATTAGGCACTGTGTGTGTTAGTTCACTGGCTTGTTTTTCATGGTTCGTGAGAAAACTATAGAGTCATTTTGAATCATCTAATCCTTATTTTAGTAATTTTATCTCATTTTAGTAGTCTTAATATCAGTAGAGTGTTCACCCTGGAAGGTAAAACCATGGGGGTTGAGGCTGGTAAGGTCATGAACAGATTAACTGGCTGACGTATTCAGGAAATAATTGGCATTTGTCCAATGAGATCATTAAATGAAGCAGCTTAGGGGAATTTGGTGGCAAAGCAAGGGAAGGCTAGGTTGAGATGAAAGCAAAGAAGTGAACTTGTTGAAACAAAGTAGTTATACATATGTGCATATTTGTTCATTTAGCTGCTACTTTCTAGATTTGGAAGTGTGTTTTCAGTCTTGTGAATTAAGTTTCTCTGTTATGTTTCTTTTTTGCTAAATTTTGGGTTTGAGGAAAGAGGAGAAAAGCAACGTGGTATCAGCTTGGAGAACTACTTTATATGCATAGATTTATTGTTGCTTGATGTGATTGAATGTAGCGATACTGAAATCCGCAGAGAAAAAAAAATCAGAATTCCAAGCTTTTGCTTGTAAGCTTGTCAGCTTGAAACCCAGATATTTTTCTACTGACATAGTGCTAATAGATCTGTCATTACAATATCTCAGCTCCAATTACTGAGGTTGTTGGAAGTATTATTGTTCTGTTTGTACCACATGTGTTGTCATCTTATGTCAATTGTGTAATCCCCAGCCTCATACATGGTCTAGTAAACCACGGTGATCTATGTGATGTGGGTTAATTGAAGGGAGAGGAAGTCCTGCGATTCAGCAGCACGAGGCATTAGCAGATTATAGTATTTTATTGGCTCTTCATTACGCAAGCTTTGAAATCTGAAGAAGACTTCCTTCCAAGGGGGGGTTGGGGTGTGGGGAGGTGGCACTGGGAAGGAGGATCTGCATTTCATAGCAGCTGCCATACCAAGCTACCCTCAGGCTAGCATATTTGCTCTTTTATTTTTAGCTTGGTTTTGATATCTCTCTGTCTTAAAATCTGGTTAATATTTTTTTGTGTGTATGTTGTGGCATTATTAATTTTTGCCTTTTGGAATATTTTGAGTGTCAATTGTTTTAAAGTCAGGCAATGAGAACTTGTTTTTTTATTATCTTGGGTAAAACCTCTTGCTGTTGGGGGATGCTGGAAGAAAGGACATCACCTAAGAGAATTAGGATACATTATATGTATCGACTGACATGTATCTTAATAACCCTTTGCTCTAATTGGCATTTTAAATAAATATGACATTTTAGTCAGTTATTTTACCAATTTAACTTGGTTATTAGCATCAGCTACTTCTTTCACTACTGGTGATTCATCTATGCAATCCTAATACCCATACTAGATGTTTTCAAATAGTATTTTGCTGTTCTGAAGAGTCTGAAATCCTTTTCTGTTGCTCCTCCAGTTCATTTCCTGGTGCTTATGCTGAAGTCTGCAGTGTTTACCATTTTAAAAAGTAGATTTAGTGTATCATAGTATCACAGATGAACAAGAAAAAAGTCTTAATAGCAAGTAACTATAAATTAGTTATCATTGTTGGTGCTTTAAGTCTTTTAAATGCAAATCAACTATGCAATATTACTTACAGTCTACCTGCCAAGTATTGTTCGCCTATGCATTTTTCAGTCATTTGAAATACAGACTTAAAATTTTTTGTCTTCATTATTATTAATCCAGCCTGGTTTTGTATATTATCTTAATTTCATATTTTGAATTCTACATGAAGAAAACCAGCAAATGTACTGCTAAGTCTGAGATGCGTTAATAGGTTACCCTTCTAGAAAGTAGGATAATGCCAAATATTCATGAGGAACAAAGAAAACATAAATACTGTACATAACCTTCAAAAAAACCCACAAAAAACCAAACCAAACCAAAAAACCCCAAAACCCCATAAGGATGGGACAAAGGTAAGCACTTAATTGGGTTTAATGAAACTGAGATTTTTGTTTTCTCTTTCTTTGAAAATAGAAACTCGGGTTCATTAGGAAAGCTAGAATCTTCAAAGAAGCCCGTGGGAGCCCAGCTGGGACCTTGAATGGGGCTTTGAAAATCCGAGCTTAAGAAAACTTAACCTCAGCAGCTTTAGGTTCTTCATTATTATATTTATATATATATATATATATTTTTATATATATATATATATATATATATTTATATATTTATATATATAAATATATATATATATAAATATATATATATTTTATATATATATATATATATATAAAAATATATATTTTATATATATATATATATATATATATATATATATAATTTAGGAAGCTGTTGCATTGTGCCACAGAGGATAGAAATGTGGGTGAAATGATTGTCTCTGTTCTTGAAATGCTTCATAGGAACCTTTTGAGAGCTAATTAATATTAATAATTTGAAAATTGCCTGGTGAAAGGCATGATATAAATGGAATATATGGCAAAAGTTAGTTATCATGAAAACAGTGAGCTATTTTTAAATGCTTGTGCAAGAGAACTTAGGGCTCCTCGGAGGTGCCAGATTGACAGTGCTGCCTGATCCGTTACCCACAGAACATATGCACCGTGGGCAGCAGTACTGCAGGTTATCCCGTTGGTGCTTCTGCCCTGTCCTAGATGGCTTGCCTCCAGCTTCCAGCTTGCCCCTTGGCTCTGCTAAAACTGCCAGTTAATATCTGCTTTTCTGATGCTACCATCACTTTTTTTTTTTTACTGTGGATAGTTGCCTGCTGTGAACAGGATGGAGACTATCTTTCTCCATTTCATTTTTCATTCTGTACTAATGAAGAACATGGTGTTAAATGGTTTATCCAGCTCAACAATTTTTATATAAAGAAAAGAACGAACTCACAAATCAAGGTGATGAAATGTGAATCTCATGGTCACCGCCATTAATTCTTTCATTTCATGTGGAGGTGGAAAATTTTGTTTTTCTAAGTGCAAATGGCTGCTAAGATGTTTCTTAACCTGATTATAGAAGCTGGAACAGGAAGTGGTTTGCTTGTGAAACATTGGTATTGTTTTGATTATGTTTTGTTCTAGAAAATATTATGCAGAGAAATGTCACTGTGGGTACTTAAAACAATTTCAGACCATAAATTATAATACAAGTCTCTGCATTTTTGACTTTTTTATGCTACTAGCATCTGTGGTAAACTGCACAGATACGCTATCTTTATTACTACTGCTATTTTTATGAAGCAGTCAAGAAAATGGTCTATATTTGTTTCACCTAATTTCATTAAGGGGTAAGAAGAAAAAGGGATGGGGGAGAGGAGTCATGACACCTTTTACTTTGCTCTTACAAATGAGTAAGCATGTTAAGGGTAATTTATACTGCAGAAACTCTAGCAGTTTAGCCAGATTTTTAAAAATTGCTTTAAACATGACTTTCGGTTTCTTTAACTTGTGAGTAACAGTTGCTTTTATGGCTAATGAGGAGAGTGTGTTGGTGTATTACTTCAGGTAAAGCAGAAAGTAACTGTTCCAGCAAAGGTATTGATGTTTCGCTTGGGTGTCCAGCAAACTGAAGTGCTGCAAAACTGCAAACTGCACTGAAGTACTAATAGCATCGTAGGTAGTATAGCTAAACCTTGAGTGAATTAATGCCTACCTTACAGCAATAAGAATCGGTTCCTCCAGACTGCAAATACTAGACTACAATTTGAACTTATTGCCAGTACTGAGATGGAATATCAGTGCATATCAGAAATACAGAAATATCTGACTGAGGTGGCTGGGGCGGTTTTTTGCCACGTATTTATTTACAGTCTAGAGGAGTATGTTTTATTGCTTACAAAACTTCCTTACCCATCCCTTTCTCAAGCCCTTATTGAGCACAGAGCCTTTTGCTTGCTTCAGTTAGGTTGGCTGATCAGGTCATGAATTTTCATATCGATTCTTGTGCAAAAGACTCTGTTCTGCTTCCTATTATCTAGGAATGTTGTGTGTACAAGTGCATAGTTGCTGAGTTAGGATGTTTTGCTTTCTGCTCTTATTCTGGAGAAAACTTATTCAAATGCTTCTGTAACCCCAAATATTTCACAGCTTTCCCTTTTATTTCTGTGCTCAAGGGTTCAATATTAGAGATCCACTTTCTAACAGAGTACAAAATAATCTTGCAGCCAATCAATACCACTACTAATCTGGCAGGATAAAGCCATGTATTCTCTTCCACCTCAGGGGGCTGCTTTCGCTGCCTGTGCAACTCCCCACCACCTGCCAAGAAAAGACCAGGCTTGGCTTTGTGACATAGTGGTATGGGGAATTAGGCAGTGGGCTGCCAGACTAGTAAAGGCAAACACGCTCAAATTAAACGGAGATGTTCTTGATTTGTGTTGCTGAGAAATATGAGGAAGGTCTCTTTGTGTGAATTTCAGGATCTGAGCTAGCTTGGTAGCCTGCATGGTAATGCTTGTCTGTGATGACAGCAGGCATCTAACATGCCATAGGTTTAACGCTCTCAGGCAGCGCGCTTTCCTCCTGGTATTGGTTTCTGGGAAGGATGAGCTGTCACCACTCTTGATGTGTGTAGAGAACAGAGGTCTCCTGAGATAAGGTTGTTCATTATGCTTCCTGAAGAACCATTAAATTTATATCGGTGCAATGTGATCTACTCCTTGGGTAGAGACATTGTTTTCTGAGCCTTTTCTTCTAATCTCCACTTCCGTGATTTTTAAAAAATTGTTGTTATTTTTTTTAAATCTGCAAGCAGCAAGAATGTAGAAATATGTAAGTAGTAATAGTGCAGTATTTTCATGCAGAATCTCACAGTGACAAGATGAAAAATTATGCATTCTTACTGCATTATCCGGTATGTATAAGCCTTTATAAAATGAGAAATAATTTATATCCTGCTGCTTTGTATAAATTTGCAGGATATTTGATGCTATTTGTAAAAACACATCAATATTGTGCCAGTATCTTAAGGTGGTTGTTAATGCATGGTAATAAATGTAACAATATTTATTTTGATTGAGGTTGTTTAAGCTGCTTCATCTAAAGAATTACAAGTTTATTTTAGTTATGGATAAGCAATTGAAGTAACAATAAACATTGAGATATATCTATCTGAGACCAGTGTGCATGCTATGTAATGCCGGTCATTGAATTTATGATTTTTTTAAAAAATTGTGGAGTATTTTTTGAATAACAATACTATTTTGTGTATATTTGCTATATTTTTAGATGCCAATAATATGATCAGAATTACCCTTTTACTCTGAAATATTATTGGCCATCAAAAATTAACAGGACTGGGACATCTTTTTAGGGTGAAACTTTTTGATATTTATAGATAATTATACAACGCAATTAATTGCAGAAAGTTATTCAGGTAGGTATTGTTTCTGTGACAGAGTATATAGTAGATTTTAGAGAACTGTTTCAATCTTCTTTTTGCCAGTCTGAGCATCTGGTGAACAAATTAATTAAATTTGTGCCTAATTTCAGCAACCAGATTTTCTTAAAATACATACTCAGCCCAGCTGCTAAATGTCTCTTTCTGAGTTATTTCACACATGCTTTGTGATTAATAGTAATGCTAATGGTAAATTCAGGTTATTACACAGATGAGATGCAGATATTATCCGGCTAAACACTGTTCCCAGTCCTTAATGGACTCTATCCACATGTGTTTGATCACATGAAGTAATTGTTCTTATTTTGTCAATGCGGATGATCTCTGACCTTCACATTTGTTTATCTTTTGAATGATACATGTTCTGCGTGTTGATTACCAATCGTGTCTGGGAGACTGACAATATTTAGATGTAAATACAGCAGTGCAAGAAGTGCACATTTGTGGTCTAATTCAGCAGCATTTTAATAATTGGGAGGGCAAATTACATGACAGCTGTCTCAACAGAGAAAATAAGAATTGTTTGCATTGTTAATTAGCTTTTCTTTTTTTTTAATTATTGCACATTTCAGACATACTTAGTTGATTTTTTTGGCACTTTTCAAAGGGCCAGAACATGTGTTTCTTGATAAAGAGGAATATACCCTCTGGTAAGCTTTCAAACTGTGTAAGTTGTAGATGCGATACATAGTGTTATACGTGTAGCCATTGTGGTTGGTACCAAGAGGGAAGGGAGATTTAGCAGTATAGCTCCGTGAGTTATTGGACTCCTTGAGGAAAGTCTGTAAAGGGTAATATTTCTTGCTCTGTACATGTTAATGCTTATATTTCTAAATGTTTTCATGGGCTTAGGGCTAAACTGTAGTAATTTCTTAATTTGCAACTTCTGTAAGGACAGGCTGTTTATGACAATTTTAAGGGAGGATTATTCCTAAATGCTGAACATTAGCAAAGCCAGTGGATAGTCTGAAATAGCCAAACTATAGAGTGTGTAACTGTATTTCTTGAAACCCAGAGTGATGCCCAGGTCTTAATCAGACTTGTGTTGCCTAGGCTTTATAGACAAGTAAAAGTTATTATCAGTGACAGTGAAGTCTTCCGCTACTCCTTTTCACAGGGTTAATTTCGCCCTAAAATAATCTCTGATGTAAATGAAAATAGTTGCACCAGTGAGTCAAGAAACTGTCTTTTTCACAGTTGTTTTAGCTTTTAAGAACAGTCTAAAAAAACCTTGTGTTTCAAGTCTGGCGATATTCTTTTCAGGAATAAAAAGTAGAGAAAGTAAAACTTCCTAAGGAATGCTTAGAAATGAGAAACAAAGTGCTACAGAAAACGTTAATGTAATTTATGGAGTAAATAGAAGATGATATTACAATCAGTATTAGAAGACATGTTGCCAACAGAACGTTTGATTTAAATTTCTTTAATCTCAGTGAGTGACAAAGAAACCCAGAACCTCTAAATATAAACACAAGATATGGGTGAAGGGAGAACTTGTCAATAGCTCAGGGATCCGTATTAACTGAGATATAAGGAGTGGAATCAACACAGGTAGAAGTCATAGGATTGTCACAGTTGTTATTGCTATTTTTCAGGGCAGGTAACCAGTATGATGCAGAAAGAAGATACTCACAGTGTTATGTTACAGAAATAGGATAAGCTACGTCTACCAAGAAATGACCATCAAAAAAATGTTCTGCATATTAAGAGGCAAAACAAGTCTCAAGACTGTTTCCAAGTTTTTAAAGAAAATACTGGGAGGCCTGTTGTTTTCCCCCCACAAGGTTTATCACTGATTTGTGTAGCTGTACAATATATTTTCTTTAACATAAATAAGAAACATGACAGGGTTAGGAGTTCTTAAGAGGTGTATTTGTGTCTTTCATACCGAAAAGGAATCTATTAAGTTTTTGTGAGACTCTTGGAAAGCTGCCAAGTCAAAATTTAACTTTTCAGTAAGAAGAGGAAGAACTTTCAGTGAAGGAATTGCTGTTGGCAACTTTTTTTGTGAAAGGAGCAGATCTATAGTAGATTCATATTGAAGCTAATTCTGCTTAATATTGTCATGGCTTAGACTAAGCCAGCCACTAGACGAATGACAGACGTTCTCTATTAACCCCTCTACCTTTCCAAAGCGGAAGAGAAAGGGAATAAGGGAGAGAGACTTACGGGTTGGAAAAGAAAACTAAAACTGCTTTAATGAAAATAATAACAATAAAAATGAAATATATACAAATGTATACAATACCAATACTGAATCCAAACCCCCGGTGGCAATCACGTTACCATCACCACCAATGCTGCAGGGCAGACACTGCGGAAGTCCCACACTGGACTCAGCAGCAGATGGGAACTGGATTCTGGAACTGGATTCAGGAATGCATGGATTGGAATTGAAAGCAGAACAGACAGGGTCCTCCTTGGATACCAGTCATTGAAGAAGAGAGCTTGACCCTTGGGATCCCTCAGCTTTATATCGCATATGATGTATATGGGCTGGAATACCTTGTTGGTCAGTTCAGGGTCACCTGTCCTGTCTGCTCCTCCCCACAGGTACGACCTCTCACTTACTGCACCCCCAACGTGGAGCACAGAGTTTAGCAGTGACCTTGGTCTCCACAGGAGCAAGTATAAGCAAGAGCCTTTCTGCACACCAATCCCTGGTAGTGACTGTAAACATCAATAATTATCACTTCTAGAAGCAGACACTTTCTGCACAAATACACCGTTAACTTCAGACAGAACATGCAGTTGCTTACAGGAGAC
Source organism: Bucorvus abyssinicus (assembly GCA_009769605.1). NCBI lineage: Eukaryota > Metazoa > Chordata > Aves > Bucerotiformes > Bucorvidae > Bucorvus > Bucorvus abyssinicus. Next base: position 41,788,546 of record CM020025.1, read on the forward strand.
AGCTGAAAAGTAAGATCACTGAACAGAATTAGTTCTGTTCTAACTCAAACCTGGACAAATATCTTTATCAATATTCTGGACGAGGGGTTTGAGTGCACCCTCAGTAAGGCTGCACCTTGAATACTAAATTCAGTTTTGGGGCCCTCGCTACAGGAAAGACATTGAGGTGTTGGAGTGTGTCCAAAGAAGGGTAACAAGGCTGGTTGAATCCAGAGCACAAATATTCTTAGGAGTGAGTGAGTCAAGTAGGGTTGTTTAGACTGAAGGAGGCTCAGGGGAGACCTTATTGCTCTCTACCACTACCTGAAAGGAGGTTGTAGCAAGGTGGATGTCAGTCTCTCCTCTCAAGGAACAAGTGATGGGATGAGAGGAAATGGCCTCAAGTTGCACCAGGGGGGGCTTAGGTTGAATATTAGGAAAAATTTCTTCACCGAAAGGGTTGTCAAGCATTGGAACAGGCTGCTGAGGGAAGTAGTTGAGTCACCATTGACTCACCTGGAGGTATTTAAAAGATGTGTAGATGTGGTGCTTAGGGACATGGTTTAACGGTGGACTTGGCAGTGCGAGGTTAATGGTTGGACTTGATGACCTTAAAGGTCTTTTCCAACCTAAATGATTCTATGATTCTGGTGAACTTACTGCCAATCATTCTGGTTCACAGAATGTGGCAGAAGACAAAGAAATCAACTGTATTCTCTAAACCGGTTACCTTGCTATTGAAGGCAGAGGTTCCACACTTCTTTTCCTATAAATCTATGATTGTAGTCTCATACCTCCTAAAATGCTCAAAACATGTATTAATACACATAGAAAACATGACACATGAGACTAATTGTTGAATAACCTCATTGCATATGTTCTTCATGAACCAGGATGGTTCATCATCCTGATGGACTTGGCAGTGCTAGGTTAACATTTGGACTTGATAATCTTAAAGATCTTTTCTAACCTAAACTACTCTATGATTCTGTGCTAGGTGCCCTAGCAAAGGAGAAATCACAATTTTTCAGCTGTGACAAACCAGAAAAGATCAAAAGTTCTTGCAGTAAGACATCTCTTTGAATGAAGAGATGCTAACAGCTGTTAGATTACTCATATGGAATTATTTCAGCAGGACTTGATCAGATATATTAGCGTGTTTAGGTTTCTTTTTTTTTTTTTTTTTGATGACTTCTTACCATTAGTTTAATGTATCAACCTCGTGTATTCTGTCCCTTAAGATGCATGGTCTGAAGGAAGAGATTCCTGTCATGGGATTTCATACATCAAAGGTCTGTGTCTTACATTGTCACCATGTTGTCTTTCTGCAGTCCGTTGAAAGAAGCAGGGATTTTTAGGTAATGATTCATCTGAGCTTTTTAGATGAGAAGAATTCCATTCTAAAAATGCCTGTTTATTTCCTTTAACCACAGATACACCACTGAGCCATTAGCTCAGACTTGTCAATGTTTGTTCAGATGAATCCCCCCTAAGTCGGTCTCACAGACACTGGGTACTTTGTCCTTTTTTGGAGATGCAAATCTGTTTACAAGTGGAGTGTGACATTGTACTTTGAGTACCTTACTGTCTTGACACATAATTTAGGACATTCAAAAGTGGACATATGCTATGTTCTAAGTAGACACAAAGCCATATACTTCCCATAGCAACAACAAGCTGATATAGAGTTGGTGGTAATCCTGTGTCAGACAGCTATATAAAATTTTTAGGATAATTTCCTATGTGTTACCTCAAACCCTTTGTAGTTCTACGTATTCAGGAAAGCTTAGGACTGTCTAGATATTTCTGTGTTTCTAGTCCCATGTTATTTTTAATTAAAGTTCTTTTACTGTAACCTTTGAATGGACTTTCATCTCCAAGATTCTCAGGAACAGTTGACAAAGTGCTTTGACATCTTGAAGTTGTATATGTGGTATTCTCAAGGTCTGTTTGAGTTTTCCTTGAAGGGTCGAGAACTAGATAAGCTAGTTCTTGGGCCTAAATAAGAGTTTGTTTAGATACTCATGTTAGCAAAAGAAGCTTCTGAATGTGTTCAAAACTGTGAGGATGCAATCAGTATGTAAAAATATATGGAGTAAGAGATTGATTGTATTGGCAAAGATTGATACAGAATGCTCAAAAAATGTAAAATTTCAAAATTTACCTCAATATACCTAGCCTTTAAGAAACTTCCTAGAGCTATTAGATTTCTGGGCTGTTTCATACTCTTCTGTGAGAAACACCAAAAGCTGTGTCACTTGAGAATTTAAAGTAATGCCAGAATAAGGCATTAGAATATGCACTAGTAATTAAACCTGCACTGGCAGATCAGGAAGATAACTTACCTAGAAGGTCATTCCCAGCTCAAATTTAAATAAGTTTGTGATCCTGTGATTGTGAAGATAAATGATGACCTTTAATGGTAGCATTTTATTTTAGTTTATGGTTAAGATACCCTAGCTACTGCTGCTTTTCATCTTCAAATATTTTAATTTTTTTCACTTGAATCTGTTTCTATAAAAATTAGTTGTAATCCCTTTGCATCCCTCTTTTTTTTTTCCCTTTCTCTCCCCCCACCCCTCCCCCAGCTGTCTCATTTGGTCAGCTCTCTCTCTGCTCTGCAGAGCTATATGTTGTTTCAGCCACATATTTGTTTGAATCAATAGAGTTAATTGCAAGAGACTAGTCTGGACATGGATAGAATACTGAGGCACCAGGCAGAGTGGTGCATTTCTTGCAGTGTTTAATCAGCACCCATATTTAATTTCTTGGGATAAGCATGGGGTTCACCTGAAAAGGCTGATGCTAAACAAATACTGAAATAACTAAATGGCAACTTTTGAAGCACCCGTGAAATTGTCAGAGACATGTTCTGCAAAGATAGGTATGATTTTTTGCTCTATCATTTGTAACAGGCATAGAGTTAAAACTGTTTGGAAAAAGCATCTGGCTCTTTGATCCAGTAGAGTTATTTAGCAAGTCATGGTAGACCAAGAGAGTTTGTGTGATTTAATGGTATTTTTAAGATTTAAGGATTTAGATATTTCAAAGTGGGGAGTATAAGTCCTCATTTCCAGTAAGGTGGGGGAAGTGGACTTAACTGTTTCATGTAACTGGTGAATCTTCAGAATGCTGTTTCTATGTCTGCATATATAAATCATTCAAAACAGCAACATCTGTGAAACTGGTCTGCACTCCTGTTTCTCTTACTACTAGCTTATGAACCAGAGAGAACACGCCTCCCCTTGGACAGCATGGCCATTTGTGGAGTGGTAGAAAATTTTTAACATATATGGGGTATTGAGAAATACCAGATACATTAGTCTCCATAGAGCCACTATTTATCTAGGTATTTCCCAAAGCACATTGCCTTTTTCTTCCTGGAAATTTTGTAAAGCAGATAAAAAGACATATTTAGTAATTTGTCTGGGATTTCTGGTGTCTTGGCAATCTGGTTAGAGCGATAGCTGTAGATGACTGGAAGTCCCAGAAGAATGGCCACTGCTCAGGTACACATCAGCTGCATCTTTTTTTTTCTGCCTGCAAATCAAAATTTAAAAGCAATAGAAAGGAAGGCTTAATAGCTTCCTGGGAAACAAAATTTCAGAGGTATGCATGCTTTCTAGTATTTTCAATTAGCCTTTCTTTTTCTTATGAGCCTCATAAATTTCTCTGTTCCATTAACTGAAGCAGTCTCCTTATGGAAGAAAACTATTTAAGATCCATATAGGTGTACTCACATTTTTTTCTTAAATTGTGTTTTCTTGATCAGTCTTTACTTAGTATACCTAGAATATGAGAATATGCTTTCTATCTTCCTATTCATTTCCATCTCAGTGCTGTCTTTTTTTCTTATATCCCATTTGGATTTTTTGGAAGGTTCTGCAGAGTATGTATCTTTCTTCTTTTGCAAGGTAGCTCTTTTGTTCTACATACAGTGCTATAAATAATGATATAAATATGGTAAACTATTTAACATGTACACAAATAAGGAATATTAGTTCTTCCTATTTGTTCCCAAACCTTCTAAATGTCGAAATTACACCATACTGTTTTCATGAGGAGGCATATCTATTTCAGCTGTACAGAGGAACGTTCAAAACAACTTTGGACAACAATGGAGCCATATTCCAATGAAATTAGAGATGTAATTGAAAAAATTATTTAATCTGGAATTCACACAGTGCAGCACCTTTTCGGTAAGCACTGTAAGGCATGTTTAAATGTAGGCATTTTCTGTATTGCTCAAAAGACTGCATATGTAGTAGGACAGTGTCGGGTAAGATAATGAAATTTCATGTAGGTCTGATGCTCAGTAACGTATTCTGTCACAGAATACTGTGCATGCAACAAAACCATCATCCCTCACATCAAATCTTTAGTAGAGACTGCATAGGATGCTGGAACAGACTATCTCTCAAAAATATACTTTGTATTACCTTTTTAATGCTTACTTTATCTCTGATGTTCAATGGCCACAGAATTGGATGATGGAAGAGAGAAGACATTCCTGTCTGGTACTGGTTCCAAGATTGAAATAAAATTGACACATAACAGCAGCTCTAAATTCTGTGCGTAACATCCAGTCTGTTTGATAGAGGTTGTTGTGAAAGATAAAAAGGATTTGAGAAAGCCAAAAGGATTTGAGTTACTGTACCAGTTATAGTAATGGTTCCTGAGAATTTCAGGATCCAGACCAGTCTTCTTTTTTTTTTTTAAATATATTATTATTTTTAACTTTGCTTGCTAAATCACTGTATGAACCAGTGTTAACTTGCACATTCAGCCTGATGATGTTGAGGAAATCGGCATCCTGCTTTGCAGAACAACATTGCAAGAATTTAAGTATTAGATTCACCTTTATTTTTAGCTTTTATGTGTACAAATCTGAAAATAAATATTTTACTCTAGCATTGGCTAGAGCAAGGAACAATGCAAACAATTGTAATTCTGTCTCACTGATAATGTGATCATTCCAACACAGTATTCTGTGCTGAGGAGGAGTTTTGCCCTCTGAAGAAACGCAGAGGATAGGATGACACCACTTACAGAAATAATACAAAATGTTTCAGTCACACATGCACTTGAAGGAAGTATCATCTCTGGACTTGTCCTGATGTGGTTGCTTTTAATCTGAGTAAACACCACTTCATTGATTAGAAAGAGCTGTAGATGCTGCAGCTTTTTGTATTGCTGTGAATCAGGAATGTATTTGGACCAGTTTTACTGCTGTTTGGACCAGAAATAATTTGTTATCAGAAGAAATAATTCTGAAGGCAAGCCTCACTGCCTAGAGCTATTTTGTTGGCTTACCAGCTGCCTTCCCAGGCTGCTTTTATCTGTTGCAGGCAAGCCTTGCTATGGCACTTCAATCATAGGTGTTTGTAGAGAGCAGATACTGCCTTCTTATTCTGAATGCTGGCTAGAAGCAGTGTTCTTTGGCATTGCTTTCAAATCCTCCAAGAGTCAACATCATCTCCTTCTCCTGATAACTCTTTGTGTGCCTGATCATTATGTTTGCAGTTAGACCCATACAGAGACCCTAAATGCTTTCTCCCTGTGGGAAAAGACTACAAAGAAAGCTAAGAAACTTTCATGATAAGAGGTAAGCTTTTCTTCGAGGCCATTGTGAAGCTATTGCTATGGGTAAGTTATTAGAGCCATACTGGGGTGCCACATCATCTACAGGTTTCATAGGAGCATATCAAGGATGGAATTCACATCTCTGGTATCCCTGAACTGCCTGTCTTCAAGGTAGAGCTGAATAACTCTGTAAAACTTTGTAAAATGTTAGTGGTGAGCCTCATTTTTAATACAGTATCCTGAAGCATCAACCTCCAGTACAGTGGAGCAGAGAACACCTTGCACAAGAATGTGCCCCTCTGCTCATCTCAAGGGAGTCATGGGGCCTTGACACCTCTTCTCTCAGCCGTGCTGCCGTCCTTGGCAACACTGATGGGCAGAAACAAAGGCTTGTTTGTATCTTGAACTTGCTTTAGCTGTATACTGAGATTTACAGCTGTCACTTGCTTTTGGTCCTGGCATAGACGCTACTGTGTTTGAAAGAGGTGAACAAGTGTTGTGTTCAGTTTCTGCTCCCTTCCAGCACCCAAGTTCTACATCATCATTACAACTGCATGTAAACTAGAAGCTCCATTTTGATAATGAGCTATTAACACTGAAAACTGGTATGCTTTTGTGGGGGTTTAGGATTTGGCACAGTTTTGCTAGTGGAGGGAGGAGGCTGCTGCCTTTGTTTGGTGCTGTTTCAGTAGCCGGATGTGGTCCTTGAAAGAAGCTTCACAAAAAGATCTCTTCCTTGGTTCCAATTTGGCCTCGCATCTGGCCAGGGCTGAGCCAATTGGCACCTCTGCAAATAAACCTATTTAAGAGGGGGAAATGCTTTTCTGAACATCTTTTGGTTTTGGGAGTACTCTTTTGTTTTGCATTGGGTAGGGTGGAAGGAAAAGAGACCATGTGGTCACCAAGGGAACTGAGGAGAAGTTTGGGAACACACGCTGGTACAGCCATTTTCCTTTGGTCTGTGGCAAGTTAGCAGGGTGAAGCCCTGCAATCCTTGAAGAGCACTGACAGGAAGATGGACGGGCTGTAGAGAGCCCTGCAGAGACCTCTGATGCAGATAGATGAGAATCCTGAAAAATGCTGTGATTTTGAGGAGGGTTGGCGTCAGGTCGGTTTGGTGCTGGGAGAGCCGATCCCAGCGTCAGAACCCCACGTGAACCAGAGACATTCTTGCTGAACTGTCTCCTGCGGGGGAGATGCCACGTGGCTGCAAGGACCTGTCAGGAGTGTTTCCTGTAAGAACAAGCAGCTGGAACAACCTGGAGAGAGCTAAGACTGGCTGCACACCCCATCCTCTGTTCCCACCTCTCTGTTGCCAAGTGCGTGTGTGTGTGGGGGCGGCCCAGGAAAAAAGGTAGGAGTAGGGGAAAGGTGTATTTGAGATCTTGTTCTCTTTACATCCTACTCTAATTTAATTGGTGATTTGGTTGGGGTTTTGTTGTTTGAATTAAATTGATTTTATTTCCCCTAGTCGAGTCTGTCTTTGGCTCTTAACCATAAGTGATGAGTGAGCCCTCCCTTGTCCCTTTCCTTGACCCTTAAGTAGTTTGTTGTGTTTTCTCTTCCGGGAGAAAATAGAATGACTACATGGTGCTTGGTGCTTAGTCACCAGCCGGGTCTAAACCATGACAACTTTCCCTCTAAAATTTGCATGACCTTTCCTATCAGCATACCCAGAAAATAATTTCTGTATCAATATTTCTGAAATGCTTTACTAAAACCATAACTCTCAAATGTTCTTAACCATAAACCTATCTGTGCAGCTGATAACACCCAGGATGCAGCTCACTAGGCTTATCCTATACACAAACAAGAAAAATTGAAAATTGCAAATTACAGGCACAGTTTCTTACCTGTACCTGCCTCAAGCTCACTGCAAAGTCACTTTAATTGTGTGGTAAAAGTTGAGAATGCCCATGTGGGCAGAGAGAGTAATCTGTGGGGGCTCTAATGTACCCTTCATCCCTATTCTTGCCAATGATAACTACCACAGAACAATGTCTTGATGTGCAACCTCCTGGGTAGCCATCAGAACGCACCTTATGAGGGCATGGAGTTTTAATAAATCAGAAGGCCACTGACAATGGGATGAAACCCAGGGAAAAAACCTCATTATCTAGATTTTTCTTAAAGTTATAGAGCAACTTTTTCTTTGTAAGCCCATGAAAACAGCAATTGCTTACAACTCCCTCCCCCTGCCCCTGGTTCCCAACCAGGATGACTTTCACCATCCAGACTCTAAAAATATTTGGGTAAGCTTTCACCAAATCCTTAGTGAATGTTCCACTGAAGTGAAAATAATAAAAATATATGGAAGAGGCCTTCAGAGAGCTTGAGGATGCTAGTTGCTTCCTGAAAACCCTGTCAGTGTAAACTTTTCAAGAGCTATGTATGTTGATAATAAGGGTTAGTATAGAAAGGATAGCTCTGGTTAATTCTCAGAATATAATCTGGAGTAGTTCTCCACTAGTCTATGAGGAACCTGTAACTCCTAGTGAAGTAAAACAAAAAGTTTTCAGGCACACTTCATCTGAATTAAGTCCACCTGAATATAGGCAAGTAATAGAAGTACCTAAATCAGAATCACCATGAATGGCTTCTGTAGTGTTTCTCTAGAGAAGGAGTCACTGATCCCCAATCAGAAATAATTCTGCAAAATGTTTTCCTCCTTATGTTGGTAAACAAGGAAGCCTAAGGATGCTCCTAGCTTGGACATCCTGCTCACTTCCTTTAGGCCTGTGTTTATAGTGCTAAATGCTTAATCTGCCATATATTATTATGAGTATCTGTAAATTATTAGAGATTATTACTGAAACAGTTAGGTGTCGTTAAGGGAATGCAATTTTTAAAAAAAACCTCTAATTCATCTTGCCTTTTACATTTGTAGATGATCTAGTCCCAAATCTTCATCCGCGAAGCCAAGCCATGAGTAAAATCTATGATGTTTAGTATATGATCATTAGGATTTCTAGGACTATATGGATATTTCATTCTGTGATTGCATCTATGTTAAATCAGTGTAAAATAGTAAAAAATAAATCAGGTGCCACTGTAAAAAAAAAAAAAAAAAAGTCAGCCAAGTGCATTTAATTACAGTTGTTTTATATTGAAAAGGCTGAAGCCCATGGAACAACATGCTGAATGGAACGAGCAAGAATTACCACCCTGTGCTTTGCATGTTAAAAGTAATGAGGGCAGTCCAAACAAAATTGTTTGTATTCTGTCCAACTTTGGCTTGAAAACACCATACAGTTCCACAGAATAGCTTAATTGCCTAGTACAGCATAATTGCCAGTCATGGGGAGTAGTACAATTTACATGTCTGACCATGAAATGAACCAAGGAAACTGCTGCTTTTTAACAGCTTGATTTTGACTTATCTGAGCTTTACAATTGCTACAAGTGTAAATCCAGTGGCACCTCATGCGTCATCTTCCTGCATCCTGGTATTATGGACTTATGGATTTTGTGGATCCCCAAAACTGACAAATGGGGGGAAATCTCAGATTGTGCCTGTGAGGCCCTGGGTAGGGATGGGAATGGTCTGTGCCTTAGAACGATGACTGGCTCTGTCTTACTGCACCTCATCCTCTGGAAACAGGGTGAGAAAAGCTGTGTGTGCTTGTGGAGGTTATAACATGCTATTGAAGCTGATATGCTTCTTAATCCAATAAAAATTCTCAGTTATGGAAGTTATTAACAGTGAAGTTTTAATGACTACCTTCCATTTTCTGGGCAGTTAACATATATCACATGCTTGTATTTTATTTCACCAACTTTCCCAAGGTGCTCTAGATAATGCATAGAAAGATGCCCTCCAAGCATTTGAGTCTACTTTGGTGAGTGCTTATGTAATCTAGTGCTTACCTGTGGCATTTGCAGGAGGAGGTGATCCTCCGAAGTTAGAATAGCAAACAAAATTGCCTATATGCTTAAGTGCAACATATCATGCTAAAGTTGTGTTTGGGAAACAAGCTTCTGTCTGAGTATGTGTTTTCTCATGTGGTAGCTTTGTGTAGAATTGTTTATATTCCTATGATTTCACAAGGCAGATGCATCTTCTGTTCGCTTCTAGTTATTTTTGGAACAGACTTGTCCTCGTTGTGTGATTAGTCCTTTGTTGATATCATGTTCAAATGTATATGAAGATAAATATAGATATGAAACAGATACCTCACATTGTGATGTGGAGAATAACTACCATTTTACTCCTTGTTGGGACACTTTGATCTGAAGAAGAAATTGTATGTTGTATGGTAACATGCTGTTCATGTTTCTTTGTATCAACATTGAGCCCTGGATTTTGTCTTGCTGTTGGGCTTATCTCATCTGAGTGGAATCACCCAACATGTGGTAACAGTTTAAGTTTTTCTCTTCTTTATAACAGGATCACAAAAAGAGAGCTTGCTATTTTAGTGGTGGGACTAAGCATCCTCAGGTTTTTGGTTTGGTTGTTGGGTTTTTTTTTCAATGCAATGTTATCAAAAAGGGAGAGCCCTCTATGGCACACAGCATCTTTTGTCTTTAAGTCCTGGGTGAAAAATGGAAATGTGAGAATACTCAGAGAAATCCAAGATACCATCAACAACCAAGCCAAAACCCAATCGTTATGAGTTGATGACGTGACACGAGCCTAGCAACAACTTCTATTAAAAAACATAAGTGGCATCCTTTGCAAATATAGACTGTTAGTACAGATTCTCCTAGAAACAGCTGTCAGGCTTGAGTGATAGTTCACAGTCTTTGTTTCTGAACAGGTCTAGGCACCTAGGAGGAAAAAAAAAAAAAACCACCACAGGTACCTGAATATGAATTTCTTTCTTTGGAAGCAAACTTCAGTCACCAGGTTTACAATTTTTGATCTAACCATAAATCAGTTACAGTAGAGTTACACTTGCACCTTAATTCTTATTAAAATACAGTGTAAACTGACAAGAAGTTTGGTAATAACGCCACTGAATTTTTGATTTACTTGTTTTGTTAAGAAAACAGGCTGCCCAGGAAATTGGTGGAGTCACCATCCCTGGAGTCCTTTAAGTCACATAGACATGGTTCTTAGGGACTAGGTTAGCGGTGACCTGGCAGTGCAGGATGAATGGTTGGAATTGATGATCTCAAAGGTCTCTTCCAACCAAAATGATTCTGTGATTCTGTGAAAATAACCATTTCAATGTCATTTTATTAGAGACAGACCACATGACCTAGCATGTATCATTCAATACGCTATCTAAATGTATTTCTTATTCTGTATGCATTAGTGAAAGCATGTTGTGAACTTTATGCGTTTAAAATGAATTTAAAAGGCATTCGAATTATTTTTTATGTAGGCTTCATCTACTCAGTTAATTCAGTTTAAACATAATTGGCTTTCAATTGCACTGAAGTAATGAATATTCTACGATTTTATTGTGAAAAATGACAAAAAAGACACTGTCCCTTTCTCTTGCTGTCAGTAAAACGTACACTAGCGAGAACTTGCACTTGCACCAGGTCTGCACCAAGTGGCATCCGGCAGGGAGTGCATTCTGGTGTAGCGTTCTGCGGCTGTGGTGCACTTCATACTAGGCCTTAAACTGAGATTTACTGCCCTCTTTGAGTTATTGAATAGATTTAGTGTAGCTGTTAACATTCACATCACGTATTAGAGTGCAGGTTATGTACTTTATTACAAAGGCAACATCATTTTCTGGCAAACAAATCTTGTTTACCGTGTTTCGTTTTGTTTCCCCTGCCATTTGCACCCTTCAAGAGAACTTTCGGGGGAGGTGTTCTTTTTTTTTTATTGGCTAGGACTTAGTATTCTGACTGCAGGTTGTCTCTGTCTGACCCTGTCAGTGTTACATTGGTGTTACTTTTTGAAGGCACTAAGTCAGAATTATATGATGATGATGAAGAATTCTCATCTATGCTGCCTTTAGTCAAACAATCTTTGCTCTTCTCTTTCCTTTAACTTTTCCTTGATGTCTGTAGCTGGAATTCACTGGCTGTTCTCAGTGAAAACCCTGCATGCCTACTGTGATGTAGAGGAGAGCAAGCAGGGTAATGCATAGCTTCATTCTGCCAAGTATTAAATAAAAACCCAGTATTAGTTACTTTAAAAAAAATTTTAAAAATTAAAAAAAAAAAAACCACCAAGACAAATAAACAAAGAAAACCTCATACGCTCAAGGAAGACATAATTGTTTAAAAGAGTGACAGTAAATGTAAATCAATCTTCATGTTGTGTTTGTTTTGTTTTTGTTTTTTTTTCCTTCAACAGGTTCACAGTCAGGATGTAACCTTCTGTAAAATGGAAAACTCTGAAGAAAGATGCAGATAGCAGTTGGAGCTAAAAGTAGCAGATGAATATTTCTCTTATTAAGCATCAGCTTTTTAAAACGCTATGGTGATTTGGAAAGCCCCGAGAGTGAACTGCAAAGTTTTCCTCAGCTCAACAGATGGGTTTCTTAATAATTTCTCCAAGTCGTTGATGTTCAGAGATGGTGTGTGATGGAAAAAACTCCACGTCTCTGTGTTTGTAGCCCCTATTTTTTGGATTAGTTTGCTGCATTGCTGAACCGATTTCATTTTGAAGGGCAAGGAGTGAATGTGTGATGGATTTATCTTCAGAGATGAACAAACATGGAAGGAATCCAGTAAGTCATAAACTAGAAGATCAAAAGAAGGTAAGATTACTTTTAATTATACTTCATTATATTTGAACCACTTGCAAACTCTTTTGATTTTTACTAAACTGGAAATTAATGTGCTTTTGAGGATAGTCTGCTATGCTCACACACTACTGCAGTACAGTGAGCTGCTGTAATGGGACTCAATTTCTTTGTCATTTAGTAATTTTCTTTCTAATAGTCCTTGATTGCCTGGTTATTTTGTGTCAAAAGCTCCCTGAATTTGTCTAGAAAATTGTTTGGCAGAACATTTACTCTATCAATGCTGAGGGTCAACAGGTCTCTGCTGTGAACAAAGTAAGTAGCTGACATTAGCCTGAGACATGTGGAAAGATTCTTCTCATTGTATCCTACCAGTAGTTCTGTATAATTTGATTTTCTGATAATTTGTTGTTGTTCAAGTTTTACCTTTTAGTACCCAAGGCAGTTTATGCATGTGAATTCACACTTCCGCAATACGGGAAATCCTTTTGGAAATTCCACTTCTGCAACAGACTGTCCCACCAAAAGACTCATCTTCCCAATACATCTCCTTTACTTACTCATATTATGGTCTGGGAATTTTTCTAACGCTTATTTTCTAAACCTCAGTTTGATTCTTTTTAATGTCTTTAGGACCTTCTTCTATTTTCTCATGTTTTATTGGTCTTTTGACATTATATTCATAGATTTTTTTTTTTTAAATAAGTTTTTTATGTTTTTTTGTTTTCTTTCTTTTTTTCAAAACTCTGTAATACTTTTTGTGCCTGGGCCCTAACATAAGGTCTGCACCAAGTGGCAGCCGGCAGAGAGTGCATTCTGGTGTAGCGTTCTGCGGCTGTGGTGCACTTCATACTAGGCCTTAAACTGAGATTTACTGCCCTCTTTGAATTTCTGAATAGGTTCAGTGTAGATGTTAATATTCAAATCACATATTAGAGTGCAGGTTGCGTACTTTATTGTACCGGCTGATTATAATAAATGCTGCCAGGTTGGGTCTTTTTTCAAATTTTGGTATGAAAGCTACTGGCTAATGTTCTCAATAATTTTGATCTCGTTTGGGAAAAATACGAACTGGAGGAATTTATGGGCAACATAAATGAAACAATTTTAAGACCTAGAAAATCACACACTTGGTTTTAGAGATTTGTATGTGTTAATCTAAGTCACTCGGTCACAGCCAATAGCCCTTTAAAGTGCCAAGAACTGCAGGAAATATACCATGATAACACACGTGATGGAATTATTGTGAAAATATATTTAGCCTTTGAGTTGGTTTTTTTTTTGTAATGGAAAAGAGACTCAGAGGTATGTGATAGGAGATAACTGGTTTAGAGCATGGTACTTTCTCCAACTCATAATTCCCACTCTTTTGTGGCACAAAATAAAAACGGAGAAATGTTAGCATTAATCTCACCGTCTGGTGAACTATTTTCTGAACCATTATTATCTGATCTGGAACTGAGTATGCCTGAGTCCCCTCTTTCCCCAACCCCCCTCTTATTTCAAAAGGATTTTTTTCCCTTCATGTCTAATACCTGCGGGTTCGCTTCTAGAGACTGACTCTTCAGATTGCTTAGGAGGAGAAAGTTTGTTTCAAAGAGGATCTGTTGTACCTCAAGGTCAAGTATTTCCTTTGAGTCAGTCTGTGGATATTTTATGCAGCTGTAGAACTATGCAATGACTACTGGAGGCTCTGCAGCTGTTAAAAACTCTGCTTCTGTGGTGTGGTTGATGCTAAAGAAGTAAATGTGATGTTAATATAACAGAAGTCTGCCTTAGTTTTCATTATATCCAGGGATCCTTACTAGAAATTTAATATAATTGATATGCTAGTATTAGCCTTCATTATAGAAAGCTAATATTTTAATAAAATGAATCTTTAAAAAGTGATGGGGAAACACAAGTAGTAGTAGTAATTTGGTTATGTCTTTACAGTGGTTGTAAAGCAAATTTTGAAATATGTTAGATAGAAATGAGTGAAATAAAAATGGACCACTTTAAGAAATATTGGCTGACTCACTGGCTGACATGAATGCCTTAGTTGTGCTCTACCTGGATCAGACTAGGCAGAAGTCAAGCTGAATCTTTTGGATAGCTCATGTTCTATAAAGAAATGAAAAGTGTTGTGTTCTGGGAAGACTTGACTGTTGTGTTGCTGCAGAATGTATTGTCACTGGACTGTTTTCTGCATTTAGGAAAATTTTCTGAATTTAGGAAAAAAAAAAATCAAATGGAGAAAAAAACCTGCACGTTAATTAAGGATATAAAACTTAGGTGTACTATATGCATGCCATATAATTACTTTCCTATGAACTGGATTTGGAGCTGGACAATTATGTTTCTGTAATTTCCATGTTGTTATCATACAAACTATCATGTCCATAGGACACTCGGATACACTCCTTTTCTCCAAACCCACCAAATGCTATCATTTGCATTTTAAATAGGTGCATACTCCATTTATGGCTGCAGAACTATCAAGATCCTTAGGCTTTCTGTAGCTGCAATGACAGTTTTATTGATTTCTGGGAATAGTCTGTTTATGTCTGTGGGACTGGCAGGTGTCTCTGGGCTGATACTCAGGTATGCGACCCGCTTGAGTAGAAAACGAGGCTCAGGCATGAAGTGAGAGGTTTTGGTAGCTGCGTGGAAGCAGTAGTCCAATTTCTGTGGTTGAAATTAGTAATGAAATGGAATGGGTGGTTCTGGGATGTCCATCAGCTTTATCTTTTTGAGGACTGTGTGTCTATGGTATCTCTGCTGAAAACGTGTCCTTCCTTCCTCCAAGCTCGATGTTGCACGCATACAGCTCTGTCCGTGTTGGGATTTCCAGTTAAACGCTGTGCTTCTGCATCTATTTGCCATTCCCACAGTGTACTGTAATTTCTTACTTTAAAAGTATGGTAATATTCAAGGCTTTAGGACATAATGCCAGTACATAGCAAATGCATGTATCCCTGTTTACATATGGTGTGTCGTTTCGCGATTTTAGCGCATGGTAAATGGTAGAAGACATCTATGAGTCAGGAGTTTGAATTAACAGGTTTCTGTAGGCAACTTGCTGCAAATAATCATTTTGAAACACAGAAAAGACTGCTTTATCTATCTGTATTTCATCATTCAGCAGCATTCTTCTGTTTTCAAATTCACCGTAAAAATGTGTAATCTGCTGCCACATGCATGACTTATGCTAGTCAAATCTGTAAAATACATATCCAAAATTTCCTGACTCCTCCAATCGTTTAATTTTAAGGTTTCTCCCCACAAGAAAATCCCATTGTGGCCCTTTCTTTGACAGACTACCCAGGTTACTTGGTATCTTTGAAAAACACCTGCTTGCTGCAGGCAGGCAAAGCCTTTGAGTGATGCTGCAGCTGTTGCTCTGTTTAAGTCTGGAGTCTGTGGGTGGGAGCCTGAGAGCGTGCTTCACTGTGGGCATATGGATGCATGTGAGGCAACATGCAGGCAAATAACACAGATTGCAATACCCTCAAGTATCACTTGTGTACCTTGTGTAAACATACACAATTGTTTCAGAACTAGAGTAACATACAAAATTCTTCCCAGTAACAATAGCACTCAGTCCCTTAAAGCTTTAAAGCTTTGGCATATCTGGTTTGTCTGCTAAGTAACTTACTGCTCTCGGCCCCGCAATATCTAGGATGGTTCAGACAAGCCCACTGAGTCCCTATCCCTACTGACACCAAAAGATTGTGCACCCAGATTTTACATCCATCGTGCAAAACACACTAGTAATGATATACTTGCAGAATTGCTAGTTTTGAAAAGGGAAGCTTTGTCCCCCCGCTGACACCACTGACACGTGTCTTGGAGTTATGCACACCCAGAATGCTTGCTATGGTAACAGTGATAGTTTTTTATCACATTTCCTTTTAAAGTCTCTCAACCAAAGGTCTTGGTCCTCTGTTTGGATCAGCCTGTAAACCAAGTGAAAATGAAGGAAAGTTTTTAGTATTTCACCAGCACACCAAATATATGATTTAAATATGAGAAAGTGCAAGGATCTCGGTTGCTTTCAGAACAAATTACATTATTTCTTTCAGTCTTTTTTTTTTTTTTTTTTTTTGTAAGCCACTGAAGCCAGAGGGATTTTTAATAGACACCCACACTCTATTTTTGGAAAATAATTAATAAGCAGGAATACCAAGCAAGCCTTGCCTGCTGTTGGATGTTTTATTGGTCTCCCCGGCAGCCATTTGGATATTAATTGAATGTCCAATAATCAGTCAGTTTTTGCCCAATAGGGCAAAATAGTAGTTTATTGACAAAGCATCACACAGTCTTGACATACAATCCTTTAAAAATCAAATCAAAAGAGAAGATTAGAATCGTCAGATTATATGGGGGTAATCAGCAAGTACCTCACGCTTTTCCTCCATCTCTGTCTGCTTCATTTTAGTCAGTATTCAGGGCATGGAACAGCACTTTTGGAAAATTAGATGTTGTCACCATGAGGCAGTTCAGTCAGGAGCACAGTTTGTCTTCGTGAACATGCTCGTAACTGCTGTGTCAGTGCTCCCTATTTTGAAGTCTCTGTTCTCATTTTTATGACTAATGCTCTAGTCATCCAAGAACTGTTTTTAAAAATGATGACTTTTAAATATTGGGTAGGCCAGGGTTTGCTGTTCTTGTTTAATAGCTCATTTTCATATGGTGACCGAGGATCTGGATGATGTTGCTTGTTATCTCAACAAAAAAGTTGATTTCTCCCATCCCATTTTTACTTCACCCTCTGAGACAGCTCTAAGCTTTCTCTCTCTCCCCCTCTCCTACACACATATAGACACATATATATATGTATATGTTCCGTGCGGTTTTGTCCATCTGTCCATCTGTGTCTCTGTCAGAAGATGCTTTGCAAACAACTGGAGGTCTGAAGATCTGATGAAGAGTCAGAGTCTCCTTAAGCTCAATGTTCACTATTATCTCTTATCTCACAACAGCTGGCAGGTTTTTTTGTTTGTTTTCAGGACGTATGTTTAGTGTTTTAACCAAAATTAGTGAGGAAAGGGGATAGTGAGGGGTCTTCAGGGCTGAGGGGAGACGTTTGTTCTCTCTTTGTTTTGCTGTTGTTTTTAGTTCGATACCTTTGAATTAGGCAGAGACAGAAAGAGCCCACCCAGCTGTTAAGAAGAAATGGGCTGTGGGAATAAAACTGCAGTTACTGTCCAAATTCTTTGTTATATCAGCATGTCATCTATCACCTCCATCTTTCCCTTAAGCTGTCTCCCTCCATACTCCATGAGTGTTCTCTTTCAAAATTTATGCTGGAAAGACTTGAATTATTACCCTCTCTGACAAACCTCCCCGGGGCCCCACCACCTGACTCCCCTCTCTCGCTGAAATCGCTCCACGCACTCTGCTAGTGCAGTTGTTCCAATTTAAAAAAACCTCAATCTTTACAGGCTCTGTAAATGGTGTGAAATATAATTTTATGAAATATGAAACCCATATTTAATAAATAATAAAGTAAATTAATGTCCTCTGCTGCATGTTTGCAGGGTTTTTTTCCTCCTATTGGAGAACCATGATGTAAATAAGATAGTACCCATTTCTTCTCTTATGCTTATTCTTTTTTGTCTTCCAAAAATTACTATCTGCAACAGAATCTCAAGTATAGTGCAGTATTTTGACACAGTGCTGCACCAGAACAGCTGAGAAATTGAATACTGGTTAATTTTTTTCTTAAAAAGATACTGTCTGGCTGTATCTTACATTTCAGTAGTATGCCTTGGTTCCTCAGCTGGTTGCTTTTCTTCTCACTCAATGTTATCTTTTTAAGCTGTTGCTTTTAATGCATGTCTGATAACTGAATAAAACTTGTTTAAGAATACCAGGTAGGAATTGTACAGGATGTCATTGCTGCCTGGTTGGAAGGAGCTCAGCTGCCTTGCAGTTGTTTATGCTGGCAGATTTTTGCGTAATCAGATAGCTGAAATGAATACTATTTTGTACATCCACACACAACATGATTTTGGATATGCACTACAGAGTAGTGAGAGGAAGAAGGCGGCTTTTCATTAGAGTTTGTTACTCCTCTCTCCACACACTTCACCTGCTACCCACCCCCACCACAGAAAAGAAAAAAAAGTAATACCATTACTTACAGGCTTTGGTCTTCACTTACTACTAAAGACACGATTTTTTGTTTCTACCAATTACATTACCTTTGCATATGCACTAGTAGCAGATTTAAGCATCTTGTCTCAAATGGTCTTATCTAATGTGGAATAAGACACAATGGCTAAGAAGCATAAAACAATGAAATTCATGGAGGTAATATCTCATGATTATACAGTTTGCTCTAGGACACTTTGGTGGTTACCAGCTATCTGTAAGGTTTTCATTTGTCAAATATAAAAGAACGCTACAGGCTTTCTACCATAAATCCTGTTTTTTGATTGCTTTTGCTCCTAGTTTTTTCAAAGGAAGCTCTTGCTAGCCTCAGGACAAAGAACAATTTAAGTGATAATAAATAGCTGAACTAGTAAATAAAATCACATGACTTTCTTTGTTGTTTCTCTGCAGTGGCATTGCAAATAAGGAAATCACTGTAATTGTTAGTTTCTGTTTTCCTGCTCTTACTATTTTTTAAAAGTGTAACAGAATAATATTTGTTTATTTGCTTTTGTCTTGAATTTGTCATCTTAAAAATCTGCTGTACTTTGAGGTTGAAATGCAGATTCAGAAAGGATTGTGCTGCTGACATAGCATGTAACCATGGCCTGTCTTTTACCTCCTAAGAATTAGGAGCAAAACTTGAGAAGCAGTTGCACAGAGCACTGTACAGTGGAGAATCTGAAATGGAGGCTTCTAGGGGATCTTGCTCTGTGATGTCATTTGGGGATTTTATCACCCAACTGCATGAAGATCAATACCTTCGAAGAGGCCTTTTGAGGTTTTTGCAGTTTGAAATCTGATCTTTGAAATGGGGATGGTCCCCTAATTAGTGCGTTAGGGGTCAACAAGCCTGCTTGATGACTTTTCTTAAATATTTATTTCAGTCCTATGGCTGATCCTGTACAAAAATCTGCATTCAGGGTAAACACCTATTTTCTTGTCTCCCTTCCCTTGGATTTTGAAAATTCCATGGCAGTTTCTTCTACTCTGAACAGGCTGCGTAAAACAAAGACTAAAAAATACATAGCCAGGATTCCTCTCAAAATGTTGGGAAAGGAAAGTAAAAATAATCTGAAACTCCTGCTTGCTCCAGTTCCAGACTAAAGTTGATTGTCTGAAAGTCATGACTAGACCATTTTTGAATCAGATATAACTAAAGATGTTTTTTTTCTGCTTTAATATAATTCTACGTTAAGTGAAAGGCACTGCTGTGCTTATGAAGTAGTTGTTTTTACCACATTTGTGTTGGGCTATTTTCTCTTAAATCATCCATTGAGATTTTAACTGGATCCTCAACTCAGGTCAAGGACTCAGCATCTTCCTGGTTATCTCTGCATTCTTGCAGTACAAGTAAAGCATTGCAAGTCCTGTTGAATCCATATGTCATTGATGGTAGTCCTACCTATTTGATTCTCGAATTCCCCTGGAGCTCTTAACAGTTGAATTTGGAAGGAGATGCATCTGCTGCTGCTGCTGTATCAGAAGAAATAAACCAGTGGGGGACTGTACTGAAATGTGCCTTTGTGGGAAGGATATAAAGACCTTTTCAAGACTGCTTTTTGTATATCCTAAAGCAAGAAGTCTCTTCTGAGACTGTATGCCTGCTTATAAAGCAGAGTTAATAACCTTTTAAACTATTTCTAGATAGATCTAGCCTTAAGCAACATATGAGGGGACAACCTTGTCTGGTATTGCAGCTTTTAGGTTCTGAATAGAAACATCTGGCAGAATCATTGAGTGATCACCAATAACAATTTGTAGTTTCAAATTAAACTAGATCTTGTTTTCCTAAATACAGTATGTAAATACGTATTCTGATCAGAGAAATTGAGAAAGGCTTGCAAAACTTGGTACAAATGCAGAAACAATGCACGGAAAAGTCTAAAGCCTTGCTTCTATGACATAGTTTTCTAGTTTTTTTTGCAGGCTTACTAAAGGAAATGCATGTGGAAAAAAACCCCTCAAAACCAGTAGAATGAGAGTCAAGGTATATTTCAGAGGTCACATTATGGGTTTGTTACTTCGGTTTCATAATGCAGGCAGCCCTTAAATGTGAGTCTCTCAAGTCTGGGTGTTGTATCAGAATGGAAGACTATGCTTTGTTATACCTTAAACTGAAGTGCTAGGGTGTATTCATGCTGTGTTTCAGTAAAAGAATAGTGCTGGGAGATGCTGTATTTTTATTTTTTAATGCCTAGGTACTGCTATTAGCTTTTCTCCAGAGCTGAGGTTCAAAAGAATGCAAAGGCAGGGGAGAACTCTGGAAACGGTTATCCTTTTCTTTTTAGTGCAAACTTCCTTTAACTCACAGTTGGTTACCCTCAAGCACATGCATATCCATTTTGATTTGAATATAAGTACGTGTACATATACAAACTAACACAGTTACGCTGTATGTTTTCTGCAGGTAAATGAGCAAAGCTTCTTTGCTAGAAGAGAAGAAAAAGTTTGTAGAGCTGAGTTTAATACTACTGTATTTCCTCTCCTTCACAGCTTTTGGGTTTTGTTTGGTTTTGTTTCATTGTTTGTTTTTATTTTAAACTTCAGGATACTCCAGTGTCAGTGAAATGAACATTTGAATATTATAATTTGTTTGTATGGGGTGTTTTTTGTGTGTTTAGATGTAATGAAATTGTATCTCACTAGGTACTGCTGTATGTGAAATCCATTCATTTTTTAATATGAAAATTCCTGGATGTCTTCTAGAATTGTCAATATCAGGCACAAATATTTCCCTTAGGGGCACTTTAACCTGAGTGACCAGATGTAGGTTTTGTCAGGGAAAGGGATAGCTCCTGGCATCCAGGGCTCTATCTGAAGGTAGCAAAGCAGCTGCTGTTCCAGTTTAATGTTTATTGTTCTTGAAGGAAAAATAAACCTGTAGTTGAAATGCAAGTCAGCAGGCTGTCTTTATTAGTTGGGCTCTTGATGATTGTTGTTCTTTTTTTTTGTCTGCTCCTCCTTTCTTTCTGTGGTTGCTGTTGTTTTCTCCTTTCTCTGTGAGGTGCATTCTCCTTACCTGTCATGTTCCCTCTATCCTTGCTGCATGTTTGTTGCCCTTTATATGTTTGCTTTCATTTTGCTTCTCCCTTGCTCAAATTAACTTGGCTTACTGGGGTTTTTTTTAGCATATGTGCATATATAAACATGCAAATTATTGTGTGTGGTGAATATGCATATCTGCACACATGCTTGTGTGTGCGTGTATTTTTGAATGGGTGTTTGCAAATAAACATGTAGTGTGGACAATGATGCAGAGACCAATCTCTAGTGTAATCATATGTTAAAATGTTTTGCTTTCTCCATAGTCCATTTGTTTCTTGTTTTTTTGTTGTTGTTGTTTTTGGTGAAAAATAGTATCCTTACCTTAGTCTTTGTCACCCTATGTGCATGTATGCACGTGTGTGGTGCTTAGATCAGGAGAGCCCTGCCTTTGACTAGGGCCCTTAAGTCTTTTAAAACAACAGTTGTAGGAATTATACGGTTTAAAAGTTTTATTTTGTTTCAATTTGGAATTCTACATTTTTTAAAAAGTCTGAATTATTTAATTTTTTATAGAGAGAAATTTGTGTGCTCACTCGTTTCCTCTTGTAGAGCCTGTCAGCGTTCTCTACCTCAGACAGAAACATGGCAGTTGCTCTTAGTTCCTGACAGAAGAGGTGGAAGCAAATGTCCCTCTCTCAGGACCTAAATTGATGCCAGTAATAAGTTGCATGGTAAATCTTTGTCAGAGGGTGTAGTTATAAGTAAGGTGGAGGCACTGTACCAATAAAAAAGGACTAGAGGGAAGCTGCTAATAATTTTTTTTTAATGGTCTGATGTAAGCACTGTGTCCATAATTTGTCATTTGGAAGGGATGATTTCCAACAGGTGTTCTTTTTGGCTCGATTGCAGAGGTCAGATGACTTTGGATTTATTGCTGGCATCGTAAATGAGAACCAAAGGAGACTACAATACACAAATCCACAGTGATTCAACGTTATAACCTCTAGAATGCTAGCAAATATCCATAAAGCAGTAATACAAGCTATCATTTAAAACTAGCTTTTACCTATGGTTGCTACAAAATATGCTCTGATATCTTAAAGATATTTCCTATTTACTTGATGTTTAGTATTTGAGATAGATACTGACTTCTTGATGGTGACTTTTTTCTTTAATTTTTTAAAAAATATGTTGACTTCTTAAGCAGAAATTACCTTAGACACCTGTCATTTTTAATGCTGTTGAGGTAGCAGGTCAAAATTAAAGCCAAAATTGTTGGAAGGTGGTTGTTTAGTTTGCCTGAACCCACTCTGTATTCAAAGTGGAACAGTTACGGTTCTGTGAAACACCATCTGTAAGTGTGGTGCAGTAGCTTATTAATAGTATAAATATGCCTATTGCTATATTACAGTTGCTGCTGTATCACTTTTAGGAAGGATGATGTATGTACAGGTTGGGGCAGAAAGGCTAAAGGTCTGTTTTTCTTCTAGCTTTGTCAGTTTTCTTTGTACCCTCAGGGAAGTTGCTTAAACTCAGTTTCATCCATCTGTAAAATTAAAAGGTCTCCTGAATCACTGATTTATCACAGAGCATTAAGATTCTCAGATTGAAGGTAATAAATATTTTCTCCTGGTGTTTAAAATAAATACGCTACAATTCATTTGTATCATGGCAGAGGACAGGAGTCCAAGTCATGAATCAGGATATGGTTGTGCCACTGCTGTAGGAACACAGTAAAATAGACTCTGTCTGGCTTAAAGGCCTTACGATTTGCTTGTCATTTCTCTTGATTCCACTTTTGTATTCAGTCCCTAAGAGTGGATTATGTCTTTTTCTTGGTAGAATGTGATCCCCCATACAAACCACTTGTTTCTTAGGAACTACGTTGTACTGTGTGTGTGAGAGGAGGGAGAAGTTTCTGTACACAAAGGGAGGAACACATAGGGTTTTTTTCTTTCTGTCATGTTCACCAAAACCTTACAATCCCTTAGCTGTTACTGCATTGTGTCTATATTTTTTCCTAATTTCCCGATTTTTCTCCATCATAGTAATCTAAACGTGCTCTCAGGACTACAGCAGCCCTTCTGGCGGTGTGTTAAGCAGGGGAATACGTTCTTCATTCTGTTTAGGTAGTAGCTAAAGGAGATGGCACTTTCTTGTCATTGTCAACTGTCGCATGGCTACTTCTTACAATGCCACTTACTCTTTTTATAGACTTCCAAATGGTCATTTAAAGAAATCATTGCAAGACGAGAAAATGGATCAGTCAGGGAGATGGAGGAAAGAGATAATAGAAGAAAATTACAGAATTTTCTGCACATTTCCTTATGCCAGTTTAGATAACTGAGGTTTTGTTCTTTTCTGAAAGCAAATGGAGCTGGTTACAATGTGCTCTGGAGTAGCATCAGTCCTGGTGTAAAATGAGCTTTCTGGCTCAAAATCCAAAGGAGCTCATTTCTTTAAAAAGCACTTGTAATTGCACTAGAAATGCAAGCTGATTTGTAGAATTGCCATACATACATAAAAAAAAACCAAAACAAAACCAAAAAACTCCATAAAAACAATAATAATGAGTCAAAGCTGTCTGTTAGGAGTTAACATTACATCAAGATTTAATTTATGTCTCTTGCAGAATATTCCATTCTATCCCATGCTCAGCAGTAATGAGCTAAAATTGTCTGTAAACATTAAAAACAAGAATGATCCCAAAAGCAGAATTCCTAAGTGGATTTGTAATTCAAAAGTGCCAAAAAGTGATTATGGAGGATTCAGTGTTGATTCTAGTCCATCATAAGCAGAAATGGTGCACATCTTCTGCTTTGCTGCCTCCTCCTCTCCCCCCCCTCTCCCCTGCTGTTTTTGTTCACTTTTGCTTAATGTTGCTATAAGCAAACAATTAACCATAAAGAGAGATGAGAAATACCTTCCACAGTAGTTAACCTTTTTCTTGCCCTTTACTTATCTGTGTATGTTGATCAAATGATGAAAGCAAACAAACTTGTTCCTTCCCAATGTGTGCCTAATAATTGTGGCCAATGCAAATTTGATCTGTCAAAAATCTTGTTGTGTTAGCTTGATATGTTCGTTCACAGCACAGCTAGAAAGAAAGGCGGAGTTGTCATTTGTTAGCAGAACAGCTGGCCTAACAGACTGGAAGTTGTGTTCTCCAGGAATTAATTTTTTACCAAGGTAAGTTCAGCTGCAGATTTTAAACTGTTAAGGCTGTGCTGCTTGCCTGGGTAACAACGGAATTTCGGAGGAGATAAAAGAGAAACCGTGGAATATATATTTGTGGGGTGCTGGTCTTAATTTTTATTTTCCACCTCTGTAAAGGAAGTTTCTGTGACTGAAGTTGATTGCTCTGACAGCTGCCCAGGGAAACCAGAGACCCTTCTGTGTGGGAGTCAGGATACGTATGCTATATAGTTGTTTACTTTATATCTTTTTTTGTAGTGTCTTTGTTAGCAGGATTTTTCTTAATAAAAAACTGAAACCTCATTAAGGCAGAAAAATGAACCAGTATTTGGAGTATGTTGAACTCAATTTTTCTTCGTTCTTTCTTTACTGCTGCATATGTTTGTGAATGCTATGGACACAATATTCCTAGAAGTCCACCACTTGAATAAGGAGGGTTCAAATAAACAAAGAGAATGAAGGGTTGTGAGTTCTCTATGGGAAAAAAAAAAACTTTTTCAGAGTGGAATATTTATTTCTCTGTGTGTTTTTAATAATGTTTAAAATATTTAGACTTTAATACCATATGGTCATTGAAGCAGGGAAACATTTGTTATATTTGCAAGGTGCTCTGTGACTGTCTTGGTGCTGCATTTACAAATGCATCCTGGTGAGTGCTCCATGCATGTGCCATGAGTGTCTGTAACATCATGTTTCTTCTAGTAAATTATGCTATGAACCTGTTCTCAAAATTAAGTCAGTAGCTGCTCACAAAATTTTTCAAGAGGTGTAGTATTTGTGACAATCTCATGGCTAAGGTTGTGTTTAGATTTACTCTGAAATACTTCATGGTTATACTCTAAAGGTATTGTAACAAAACTCTAGCCCTAGCTTCACATTAGAAAAGTTAAAATTAAAGATCTCTGTAGCTGTTGACCTTATGGAGAACAACCTAAAGTCAGTTTGTCAGGCAAAGACATGTCAATTTGCCAAAGCCACTGCAGGCTCATCGAAGGCCACACTCTGTCACCTCTTGGAGAGCATTATTTAACTTGAGTGGAAAAAAAAAAAGTCCTAATCAAAAAATTCAACCACTCCAAAACTACAAAGGGGGTTTCTTCATGGCTTTGTTTTTAAGGCAACAATGCGGATTGCTTTTAAAGACTGAAACTCTCCCAAATCATGTTTTGGTTGAATGAGGCCCCTAAATCAGACTGAGGGGTTAGGGTTGAATTGGTTGAATTGCCCTTAATATTGTTTGGATCAAACATCTACTGATGCTTTCAGAGGAAATATTTTTAATGTCCCTTAAAATTCTTCATTGTTGTAGCTTGGGTTTAGACCTGTTTAAGAGAAAGGCCAGAAAACAGAAGCTGAGCCACTACCTAAGACGCAGGGTGATATTTGGAATTTATTTAAGAATTATTTCTCATACAGTCACTTTGCTTCTTGAAATTTGATAGACTTCTCCAGTTCTACTAGCTGTTATGCTTCTAGAGCTTCCCATCTTATGTTTTAAAGATAGACTACTCAGTTTCCACACACAGCACACCCAACCTGCCCTGATGCATAAGAAGAACGTATTAGTTAAACTGAACATGAGTCTGGGTGTTAGAAACATTATTCCAATGCTATGATCTGGGGAAGGGATTGTGAGGTACCTGACTGGGGTGCCCCAATCAGTTGGTTACTCTGCAGTCCATCCACCTGGTTCTATGTCTTGTTGAGTAAACACTGAAGTCTTCTTAAGAAGCAGAGTGTAGATGACAGGAAGATAGAGCAGCTTTCCCAGTCATTCCTCCTCTTATAAACTCCATCTTTTCTTCATAGTCAAAGGTAGCTCAGCTATTAGGTGGAATATGAAGAAGGTGGATGAGAAATTTATGCAGATAAGGTTTTTAATTTGTTTTTAGAATTTGTGTAGAAAGGCTATTAGAAAAGTGTTTATATGAAGTTCAGAGTAGCATAATGAGACTTGTGTCCTTAGAGATAACTACAATAATTCCTAAATTTCTCAATATCAGATCGAATTTTATTTGTATAATATTTTTATTTGATTCCAATTCTGTGATGCTTAAATTATTTTGCTATTTCTATATCAAATTTATTAGCTCTTAATAAAAGTATCAGCTTGTAGCAGTACAGAAACTTAGCTTCTGAGTAGTGTTGAAATTACCTTGGAACAGTTCATGCCACCAGTATTGTATCAGCTGCTGCTTTATTTTTCACATGCACGTGCATTACATACTAGTTTTGAAAACCCACCTGCAGTAAACCTCAGAGCTTTGGTACTCTCTGTGTGAAAATGCACGGCCATAATAATATTTTGAGCAATTTCAGATACATGCAAATGTTAGGTTAATTTTTTCTACTTTTGCAGAGTTCAGCTTTTTGTGCTTTTAACAGTGGATTGTGAAAAAAATTTCTTGTATTAAAAGGCTATGGATACTTGCCTTTCCTTGCAGTTCACTATTTTTTTTTTTTAATAATAGATGCCTATAAATGGTCTTGTATGAATTTTAATCAGTACATTGATATTGTCTTACATTATTTATGTTGTATCCAGTATCCCCATTGCTCAGTATTTTGTCTGACGATTTGACAAATAAGATTTTGTTCTTCATACAGGATGGGAAGAGATATGTAATAGGGAGAGAGAGAGAGAGATTATCTGCTCATAGAATCAAGGAACGGGTGAACGAAAAGTCAGAATACTAGGATTAAAAGTAGTACCTCTGAGCCTGTGCAATGCAGTACCTTGTGTGACTAACGACCCTGACAAAATGAGGAAAACCAGCAATGCCTTTGTGCTCCCACCATAACACAAACTCCTTGAAATTGTTGTGATTATGGTAACAGTTGTGAACTAAGCTTGTCAAATGTTCATCCGATATTGCTAATCTCAGGAGTATTAGTCTTTTTTTATTACTGCATTCTGTTTTCTTTCTGTTTTTTCTTTCCTCTTCTTTTTCCTCCTAGGCCCCCTCCCGTGGTATTTTATCACAAACTGAAGGGGTAAGCTCTTTGGGACACTGACTTCGTTTTTACAGCATGTCTATACAGTTCTTGGTTAAACTAAGCCTTCAACCTAATGTTTCCCTTTCAGTTTAGTTATCTTAAAGTTTAGAAAATATGATTTTTTTTTCTAATGCTGTTAAGAAAATACAGATGGATCTGGCTCATTCATTATTATAACTCAGGGTGGAAATTCACCTATTTTAGTGCTGTCATTTTTCAGGTAGGCACTTGCTGGATGTTTGCATGCCACATGCAAATAACTGTCTTTGGCTTGGCCTTGACAGCAGCTGCCCCAGGGAAGAATAAGTAATTACCTCCATTATTGTTATTTCATAGTAATTTATATTCAGGAAGCTCTTTGGTGTTATAGTCAGGGCCGGGAAGTCCCATGGTGGTAGATACTCTTTGTATACAAACAAATCATAGGTTGAATTGAAAAATTTGCAGTCTAAACAACGGTGAGCAGCATAGTTTGAGCAGCTAGTCTACTACAAGGGCTTTCCAATACCAAATACCTTCTTTCTACTTGAAATTACACATACCCCCACTAAACATAGATACATATGCTTCTACATGTCAAATGTACTCTTTGAAGGCTATAACTCTCTAACCATAAACTGGATGTGTTCTAGCATATTTGTAGTGTAGAACAATTTGGCAATTAAAATTATGTCAGTAATTTAGAATGCTACAGAATGACATAATTTGGTGGTGTTCATTAGTGTATATGCAGCAGTACTTGCATTTAGAGACATGGTCAAAGTAATGTAGTAGAGACGGCAGCTTTCTCTGAGAAAGATAAGATGCCGTGCTCCAGACTTGCACTTACCAGACTAGTTTTTACTGACATGGCTATTCCAAAGGCTTGCCTCAATGTTTTTAGCATTTCCTTTACTTCGTTTTATAAAATAAAGCATGTAGCGTAATGAAAGTGTCAGTTAATGTTCCTTATCTTTCTTGCTTTCATTGTTTCCTTTTTTTAAAAAAAACTCCTTAGCCTCTACTTTTGTTTTATGTTGCACAAATATTTGATAGCATTTAATGTGAGGATTCAACATTAACCCTTTCAATCACAGAATAGATATTTGTTGTTGTTGTTTCCAAAGAAATAAATGTAGTTAGAGGATATTTCTTTAAATGAGACATGATGCCTTTCGTGTTTAACTGTAGTGTTGTTAAGTAATGCTAAGATGCCATAAAATTATTTTTTCTCCTCATTTTATACTGATTTAAGTGTGAATAGATGGTAATGATGATTAGACAGGAACAGACTTTCTGAAGGAGAAAATGGTAATACACAGAAAGACTTAACTCCCTTTTTGGGGTTTTGCATTAGCCCAGCAGTGTCTGCATTACAGTAATATCTAGCAGCCCCAATCTAAAGCCAGACCACATTGTGCTTGCTACCATAAAAAATTACTTGGAGAAACATTTCTGCACTAAAATCAGTGTACCAGGCCCGAATCCATGTGAGCAGATTGAGAAGTTATAATTAATGTCCATGATTCCTTAGTATCTTTGCATTTTTTTCAATGAATGTATCATCTCAGTCATAATGCAAAGGGGTGGTTGTAGTTGGAGTCTGAGAAATGAAAATGCAGGGGACTTCAGGCATTACTGACTTTGAAACCAGTAACCCTGAGATGCTTGAGCTAGCAGGGAGGGGAGGAGGGCAGGAAAACTTTCAAATATTGTGAAGAAATGACGTACTTGAATCTACTGAAAAGGACCTTTTCCTTTATTTGCTGGAGTACAGGATATGATGTGATGGCTGTCTTGTGTCCTCATGACATTTTGCCACTCTTAAAGTGACATCTGCTAGAATATCAACAGATTTGATACACTTCTTTCTGCATGAATAATTTCTCTTTTGTTTGAAGGGAGATGATCCCTGTTAGAATCACATATAGAAGCTTCTCAAGAAATTCAAGTGAAGCAGAGATTTTTATAATTAATAGGAAAATGTAGTATGTTGTTATGTGTTCTTAGCATAAGAGTCTCTATAGAGCAAGAGAGAATCATCTTGACATCAGTTATACTACTATCATGTAGATGTTTCTAATGATGGTTTCTTATTCCTCTTGTGATTCATTTATGGAGCATGTAGTCTCAAATGCCTTAACTCAATTTCCTTTCCTTTAAGGAAGCATTTTGGTGGCTTGGGACTCACATGGCAAATTCTGTTAATAGATGTTTCTTACATCATTCTTGCATGTATTTTTTTCTCAGTGTTCTGAAGTGTTCTGGGAGATAAAGTCATAATGTTGAATAACAAATCATGTGAAGCTGAATTTGGAAGAGGTCAGCACTGGTGAGACTGAAAAAAGTCTTCTTTAGGTTAGATCAAAGCACAGTTTGGAAGGTCAACTGCTTGTAAGAGAATCTGCTCCGATAACGGAAGACAGAAGTGCCGTTGTTAGCCTTGTTTGCAAGTGTCTGCATCTTTGCTACTATCCAGTTTTTGTGATTATAGTTGTACAAATACAAATGAAAACATTTTTAATGTTTTGGCTTAAGTGTTATTATACAGTGGCTCCTAAATCAATGTGCTCTGTAAAATTGTTAGTACTGCTTTGAGAGAACTTTGCCTTGAGCTAAGTCTAAGTGATTGCACTGGAATATAAGAGTCTGTTGTCTGAGAACAGCTGAAGTCAAAATGTGAAGACCTTTAAGTCATGCATATGTCACTGAGAGTAAAATTTGATCTGCAGAAGTTATTTTCTGCAGTTGCTGTTACACAAGCTGAAAACAAAAAAATACTTGATTTTCAGTTTCAAGGTGGTGTGTAAATCTTCTCCCCGCCCCCCAAGTACATTTGACGTGCATATCATGGGAGAAGTCCAAAAAGTTTTACATTTTGCTTTCAAAAAGTGTCAGTAAGCACTGTCATTGAATGCAGCAACAGAAACATGCACTATTTAGTATTTCTAGCCCTTCCGGTGTATATGGTCCGCTGCTTTGTGCTGCTACCATAACTGTAGATTACAGAGTCTATCCATGTACCATATAAAAGTTCAAAGGGAGGGCATTTTTGAAGGACCTTTTGGGTGGTTCTACATTTTTTTATGTCGTCTTCCCCCTCTTCCCTTCCTCCCTAGTCAAGAAGGTATATACATGTGTACGTTTAAAGATTTCTTATTATCATTTATCTAAATGGCTACTGAATTAAAAATATACAAACTTTTTACAGATCCCCGACTCCCATCCTAAAAAATGAGAGAATAAAAAAGAAACAAAAACTTTAAACATCCTTCTAGTCTAGGCTCCTAGAATTTCAAATAGCATTTTTGGCCTTTGAGCAAAAGAACCAGGGTATTGATAGGTATGCATACTCAACTATTTTAATAGGATTTGTTTCTGATCCAATTGAATTTATGAAATAGCAGTGAGAGTGGGTTCCATGCATTCAAAGTAGAAGTTTACTTTGTATTTTTAAGCTAAAGATGTTATTTTTGTCTGTCTTCACAAAATTCAATTTTTTATTTAGAAGAGTTTTATGTTCTCGGTTTATTTTTTTTTCCCCCCAGGGGTTTGATAGCTACAGTCCAAATCGTCCTTTATTAAATTGAGTACCAATTTTCCATGCTTTATACTATGCTTAAACTCATCTGTATTTTCAGTGATCATTATTCTGGAAAGTCTCTTTCTAACAAAGATATGATGTTAACAACCTCTTTGCCACACTCCTAATCTATTTTTGTGTGGCTGGAGTCTCAAAGATTGTCTTTTTCTGGTTTGGGATTTTGCTGATAGCCTTTTTGATCTAATATTTTAAACTTTACTATTAACTTAAAAATGAAATAAACACAGAAACATATTAAAATTTCAGCCATATAAATATTAATGTAATATTTCTGGAAAATTCATTTATAGATTTAAAAATGTTTTGTAAATGCAGTAATTACTATAGTACTGGCCAAATAATTTGTTAAAATTATAATAAGGATACCAGCTGAACATTGGCAGGTTTGTGATAATCATTTGTTGCCTTATTCTGTTACCAGTGTACACATATATATACACTTAGGTATACATACATTCGGATTTTTATGTGTGTATATATGTACATATGTGTAATATTTATTTCTTTAATACTGTAGTAAGGTATAAAAGTCAGTCAAAGTCTTTCAGCATAACTGTGGTTCCACTGGTGTTGGTGGGTGTGCTTAAGCCAGTACCAGTTTTTTGATTTAATGTAATGTACTCTCTGGAAACAATTCTGTTATCAGACCTGAAAAATAAATAAATGCACGTACAGAACAAGAATTGACGGGAAAAGAGACATTTGGAAGGTACTGAAGGAGAAAAACTCAATTTGCTTGTGCATTACTGCTATTCTGCTCTTGTTTTTTTTAATGACTTTCAAGCAGGTAGCTGATACAGTCAAATTCATACAGGCATACCACATTAGGCCTATTCACAATGTACTCATAAAATTCATAAATATGATAAAACTGCAGAATTATGCCGTTCAGACAGTATACTGTATTTTAATAGATATGCAAATAGGATTATAGATGTTCGGGATCATTACGGTTTAACATCCATGAGCTGCTATACGTAATGGGAGCCTCCTCGGCTGTTAGGAGCTTGTCAAACCGTCACCTGCTGCCTCAAGTCCTGTGGATAAAGGCCATACTGCCGTGAACCTCAACATCATCTGCGATGCTCCTCTGACTGTCTCTGTGATGGAATTATCTTACTCTGTACTAGAAGTAACGGGACAATGTCTTTCACACAACAGAACTCTGCCTCCAAAATACTGGTGGCGATGGTCTTGTATGAGTTGCCATGACAGACCAGGAGGAAGACACGCTGCAGGTTTTATTACCTTTGACAGTAAACAAGAAGGAGATAGCATTGGATAAGCTGTTTCTGAGACAGTTGCAACAATTTTGTACTTAACTATCCAACTGACATCTGCTGGTTTTGAGCCTGTATCTTGCTGGTTCTTATGGTTAGACACAATTCAGACACAAATTCAGTGACTTGGCTCAGTAAAGAATCCGAAAGTGCAAGAGAAATCTGAGTTAATGTATAAATGTGTCAACTCTACAACACAAATATGAGGCGTCAGTTATGCCTGCTCTTCACAAGGTCTCCACTAAAAAGAAATTCATCTTGCACATTGTCCAGAAAGGCAACAAATCAAATCTGAGCCCCTGGATCCAGTAAAGGGGTATATATCATAAAGCTGTTTTGTTTGCACAGTGAAAATTCTGTGGAGATTTTCCTTTGTTTTAACTGTGAGATGTTGAGTTTTGGCAGTACAGGCTGGGAAGAAAATTAGAAAGGGGCTGAGGAGCCCTAAACCAAGGGAAACTTTGAAGATAATCCTTATGCCTTTAAACTCCAGATATGAATCCTCAAGTAAATTGGGTTATTTTGTTCCAGCCTTGTTTTTCAAATAATTGTAAGCACTGTAGGAAATGGACCGTGTTAGTGTAACGTGCATTCTGGCTCATGGTAACTTTTTTTCTGAAAAAAAGGCTGCAATCAAGGAGCAAGAGGTAGTAATCAGAACTCTCTTGAACTGGGCACTCGGTGTCTGAGGAAGATCTAATCAAACCATTGTAGAAGTAACATGTTTTCTAGAAGAGCTGATACGATACTCTGATGTAGTGACTCTTTTGTTTAGGCTGGAAAAAAGTCTTTCTCTGGTTTAACTTGCTCTGTTTAAGATTGTTGAACATTTTTGTTGCAAATCATTTTCAGAAATGAATGAACCTTCATATAAACTTATTCTAAACTAGGGTTTGGCAGACTCTTGTGCTAGAATGGATGTTTGACCAGAGAGAAATTTTTGAGTCAGAGTGTGCTTTGGACAGTGTAACTAAGTCCTCGATTTGTTGTTTAAATACTAAAAGTAACTAATTTTTCATTATTGAGTGACAAATATGCATGCAAGCATATGAAGTGGTGTACAATGTACCCTTCACCTGCAAAAGCATATGATTTCCTATACATTACTTTCAGCACAATCAGCTTTAATATGTGGAATTTACACATTAGGATTCGGTGATTTCAGTTACTATTGAACTTTCTAACATTCCTAAAAGGTAACCTTTAATTGCATTGTTCTTTTGGTTGATCTTGTCTCATATTTATTCCTCTTATTTAGGTAGAAGTTCTCACATCCTTCATTCCCTTTCTTCCTCAGTCTGTATTTCAATGCTTGTGGTGCAAGAAGTTCATCAGCTGGACCTGAGCCAGTAACATTGGGTTGGACCCTTTGTTGTTGTTGCTGTAGCAAGGCGTTACGGTTTGCTGTCAGCACTGTGCACCTGAGCGAAACCAAGAATATTTCACTTCCAAATCTCAAGATTGTCAGCTAAGAACTGTGTCACCTATCAATGCTGGCAGCTTTCTGAAGGCATAGCTACATTGTTTGTTTGTTTACGTTTTGATCTGGCAATATACTGCTCTGGATTAGTATGGCACTGTGCCTGCATGATTATGTCCTGCAGGTATGACTAGGCTCCTAAATGCCACCTGCCGGTGCTAAGGTGCCAAATTATGTCAGATCATCCAGATAATGAAATGGAAAAGGTTTCATACTAGACTCGCTTCACCTGGTTTTGTGTGCCTTGTATGTAGACACCAAATAGATTGTCTAACATGAGTATAAGCATTACAAATAAGGGCATGGTGAGCTACTCAGCCAGCTGATGTAACCTTTAGCTTCAGATTTTCCTCAGTTCTGTGAAGATATTCATAATTCAATGTTGCAGTTACATGGATTTATGCATTTAATTCCCAATTATTTTTTTTAAGTACTGCCTGCCTGAAGACCTAAAAGCTCCAGTTTCTACTGAAGCTGGTATGTTAAGATTCATCTAAAATCTGAGCCATGGCGTGTGCTTTTTGAAGTCTTTGAACTGAATATAGCTTTAGTTTGAGGTCTGCCTACTTCAGAGGGAAAGGAAACACTTTCCTATTCTCCTCACAGACAGCCTACGCTGGAGGGCTGCTGCCTCTCTTCTCACAATGACTGCAGCAGCTAATCATGTGTAATCCCTGTGTTACTGCTCACAAAGAAAATTTGCAGGCATTGGAAAAGCAGAAATCAGTGGATATACACATTTTACATGCATAGATGCTTATACTTTATTTTATAAGCCATATCCTTTTGGATCTGCCATTATCTTGCTTTTTATGTGACAGATGTCATAATTTCACTGGTACTGCTTTGCTGTTGTGGATTCCTAAAACACCTAAGTTGTAATTCTTGATGAGATATAATGCTTTTTCTTTCTCTTTAATGAGATGCAAATATTTTAGGGGAGTTTTCACTTTCATTCTTTAAGATAAAATGGTGAACTATTATAAATTGTTCAGTAATAGAGATGTTATATGTCTGGGTCTTCCAGAGGTCTTTTTTTTCCCTTATGCAAATACTGTTCCTGGGTATGTCTTTGCTGGTCTGCCAAACCTCTGGAAACAGACAAATAGCTATTGCGAATGGATTGTCTGATTTTCTACTGCAGTGAGTTCAACACATCGGGGTTTGTCAGAGTTGCTGTGTATGAGTTATGCAATGCATGTTTCCACCTTAATATCCAGCATTTGCCAGAAAGAATTGTGAGTCCTACTGAGTGTGATGAATTGAACTTTTACTTATAATATCAAGGATCTCGATGGTTTTATGCTCCTATGCAAATGTGAGTACAAGTTTTCAACATTTTCAGATGGTGGTTTAGATGAGATTGCCTGTTTCGATAATTGTATTCCAAATTGGGCAGAACACAATTTTTTTTTTCTTGATTGCTTGATAATTTAGCTCATTGATGGTATCAAAATGCTAGCCATGAGTTGGCATTTAGAAATACAGCCCTGCTCCCTGCAGAAAACTATATGGGTTTTCTCAAAAAGATGCAGGGAATTTGTTTACTTAAGTGTTTTGGAAATTGTTTTGAATGTTTTTTTTCTTAATTTATTTTTTAGTGATTCATTCTGGCATTGAGTTTTAGTCCGTCCTTTTGCAGTTGCATACAGCCAAGTTTGTCAAGAGTGTCCTATGAATTCCAAGTAGGTTATTAAAGGATTCAGATCTCTCTCTGAGGCGTAGATATTTATAGAAAGATACTTAGATCCTGTACCAAAAAATCTGAGACTATATACATTCAGAATAAATATTAAGTTTTAGTGTTGTGGACGTTAACAATAAAGACCCGTCTTTGCATGCACATGTGTACATGTGCTGTTCTTCAGGAGCAGGATGGGAGTGCTGCCAACCTTTAGTTCATTATTTCTGCAGTTTATGAATACTTCGATAAGTCAAATAGGTCTAATTTATCTCCTCCATGAAATCCATCAATTGCCTTTGTAATCACAGGTATTTTTTATGTTCAAGTTTTGTAATTTGGGGTTTTAACAAGGGGTAGCAGTATAGTGATTGAATCTTTCTATCCTCTTCTCTTTGAAGGAGTTATAAGTTGATGGCTTTTCTATTCTACAAGCACTCTTATGACAATTCTGGATTTAAATTTTTTCCCTCTTTGAATGACAACATTAGGTCAAGCATCTTTCAACCCTATACTTACATCTGTAAAAAAACTCTTGGAAAGATTTGGGATAACCTGAGAGTCTGCTTGAGTCCAAATTTCCTTTTGCCAAAAGCAGACTTCACTGAATAAGGGTTTTCTACTATCTAAGCAAAATTAAGACAGAGGTGAAGTTTGCTTCAGCTTCAGTCTAAATCATGTAGAAGTATTTTTGGCAGAGCATTTGTATATGACAGAAGTTAGGTTTGTTTTCCTAAAGATTTTTACCATCCATTTTCATTAAGCTGAGCAATTTATAACTCTTTATGAATACTCCCCATATTTTTTTCTAAAATAGCTGCTTTAAACATGCTCTTAATTGTACCTTATCTGTAAGGGTGACCTTTTCTTCCAGATCAGCCTTTACAATGTTTATCTTTGTCATAGCCAGATTGGATTATGATGTTCTAGCCTGATTTTAGCAGCATCTAAAGGTCATTCAGAAATGCTATTAATAAAGAATAAGTCCTCTTTCTTGCTTAATCATGTCTCATATAGATCTGTGTTCTGTAGATAATGTACTTGATAATTCATTTACAACCTTTGAATCTCCTAGTAAAGGAGAGAGAAATCAGATCTGCTGAAATTCGTTATAACTGCAACTAAAACCACTGAAAAGAAAATAAAATGAGAAGTACACTTGGCATATATTTATTTACAATTGAATCTGCTATTCTGGATAATAAATGAGGTGGTATAAGGAAGATAAAGCAAAACCACAAACTTAAAACATATGTTAAATAGCTGCAAGAGCGTACTGTAGATAATTTATATTTAAACATGAAATGAAGATATGGAGTGAGGTTAAAAATGAAATGGAAAAGTTTAGGGTCTTTTCTGCATGTATTACAGCTAGTTTGAAACCTGGATAGTTTTTCCATGACTAATTGAAAATTGACTATATTTC
The DNA here is from genome assembly GCA_009769605.1 of Bucorvus abyssinicus. Taxonomy (NCBI): domain Eukaryota; kingdom Metazoa; phylum Chordata; class Aves; order Bucerotiformes; family Bucorvidae; genus Bucorvus; species Bucorvus abyssinicus. The sequence goes on from CM020025.1 coordinate 41,825,526, forward strand.
ACATCTGTTTTGGCTTAACTAAAGTATACCGACTACTACTTGCACTCAACGCACAGGTTATTTGTGTCTTGTTCAAAGGTGTACTTTACCTGTGCTGTATTTGTTGCATTCTGCAGATTAGAGTCCAGGCCCGCATTCGTTCTCCTTTTTTTTAAGCTATAACACATAACCAAATTGATGGTTTTAACTGCTGTCTTTGATCTATATTCCTACTTTTGAATTCTATAGTTCTAATATCTATTATAAGGTACGAAAGGAATTCTGCTTTTCCTATTAAGGTTATCTTTCCAGTACAACCAGATTGTTGTGAACAACTGGTAAGAAAATGTGATCAGAGTTAGTTTGCATTACCGGGCAGATCATGCAAGCTGTTTTTATTTATCTACTCTTGTCTTTTTAAAATCACTCATTTTCTACCTGTTCTTGAGATACCTTTCAGTATTTAATTATTTGCAGTAAATTATCTTAAAGATTTAAACTAGGATGTTTTGTGTTATATTCTTGACATGATCTAATTCAATTTGTGCTTTTTAGATGCTTCAGTCAGTCACATTAAATTGTGTTATTGTTTACTGTTCATCCAAGATGCACAGCCAATGTTGTGACACAAAATTGGAGCTGTCCTGTAGATACTCTTCAGAATATACAGAATAAATATCAGATTAAAAAAAAATTAGTTTTATGAGATATTTTAGGGTGAATTTCAGTTCTATTTTAGGAAGAGCTTTATGCTTTATATGAAGCTTCAAAATTTGCAGAAAAGGTGCGATCTACTAGTCCAAGTCTGCTGCCTGTTAAGGGGGAGAAGTGTGGTGCCGTGTTTTGCAGTGCGGATGCTGTCCTTAGGAAGGGTCATGGAGGAATATTGACTGTTTAGGGGATGATATCACGTTTTTCTGACTGCTGAGTCCGGTTAAAACTGTAATTGCTCTATTTAAATATATCTTGCTGACACAGTTGTTCTTTTAGGCGTGTTAATCAACTTCAATATTTAACTGTATTCGCAATTTCTCTGAACTTTAATACAGTTAGCTGGTACTCTGTCAAGTTGTTGTAGCTTCTTTGCTACGTCACCTGCTAGAAACAGTCCACTCTCTGCTTGCTAGGGAACATGTCCATGGCATGCATACACATGTCTGTGACTTCATGCTAACTCTGTGGTGGAATGTGAAGAAACTGTCTAAATTAATAATCTCTCAGCAACTGTTGAATCTCAGACAGGTAAAATGTTTCTGGAAAGGTCTGGAGAAAAAAGCTGGGGAGAGATTCAGGCACTAATTGCCTTTGCAATAACACCATTAAGTAAGGTGCAAAATCAGCATCTGTACTCCAAATCCACTTCAAAGACTAGACAACTACTGCAGTTCACTGCTGTTTTAAGCTTGGGGGAAAAGAGAAAAAATCTCAGTTTAGAAGCAAAAATTAAGAGAAGGTGGATGGTCTCTTGTTTTACTCTTCAGTTCTCCTGTGCACTGAGACTGAGAGCATGCCCAGAACATGTACCTTCCTCTCCAGATTCTCACCATCATAGGCAGGGATCTCAGGAGTGCTCTAAGCATGGGGTGGGGCAGGCACCTTTCCAAAGAACGGCTGGTTAAGAATAGTCTGGCTTTATCACAGACTGAAATTGGCAGTGGGGCAAGACAGAGGAGAGCTAAAGACCCTGTTCTTCCCCACCACCTTTGCAACCTGGTGTGACTCTCTGGGTGATTGAAATGCACAGTCCTGTACTCCCAGAAATGCTTCAGCGCCCCTCTTATTTTGGGTGCAAAGAGCCTTGTGCATTTTTGCCTCTCCTCTTGTAAGGTCCTGGTTCAGCTCCATCCCCTTCCTGTTATAACTATGCTGACCTTCATCACCCCTGACATCTCCGAAGTGGTCAGTGTACTCTTCCCTCTATAGTATAGACATCTTTGTTCAAAATACACAGCGAAGACGAAGATGCAAACATGTTTCAGCATGTCTCTGTGTGTGTATAAAATATTAGGAACACTCAGACTCAAATAACTATGCCATTGTTCAAGTTTCTACAAAAAGCAGCAATCATCAATCACCCATCATACACAAAAACTATGCTAATGTTACAGATCTTCAAGGATCAGAACAATGGAAATAAAAAAGCTTTTCAAAACTTTAATTCTTAATTTTTCTCCTCAGTGCCAGGCTGTGGCTTTGATTTCACACTGACTTCACTAGAATTATTAATATGCCTCTGTTATGTTCTGTGTAGAGCTTAGATGATATTTTATATGAAGGTGGCCTTGCTTTTTGTAACAGTGATTTTTGCAGTATGTTTAAATTCTGTCCCAAATAAGCAATACTATAGAAAACTATTAATTTCCTCAACTGGTTACCAGCAAACTGCAACACTGACATTTGATCTTTGCACTTACAGACATGGAGACTTTTTTCATATAAGCTTGAAAACCATAGAAATTATTCTGCATGTTGTTTGATCCACATGATCTTGGGCAAAGACTGCAGAACTGCTATTTTCAGTCTCTAGAATTAAATCTAGATGGTTTAACATCTCTGAATTTAGGAAGTGCTACTTAGATTGGAAAGATGATATGTTTCAAGAAAAGTAATATTTTAATTGGGCATTCTCTAAATTCATCAGCTATTGTTCTACGTTATTGGAGCCACTATCTTCTTCATGTGCAGATCTCTTTTTCTGAAAAGTTAATTTACAAGGCCATAGGTGAAAAAGTAAATCTTTAGAATTTTGAAACAGCTTTTCAACTTTAATTTAAAAATAGCCCTTTCTGTTTATGTAACAAATCTGTCCATACAGTCAGTAATTATTTAAAAATGAAACTTTTGTGGAGTTTATGCTGGGGACCGTTCTGATGTTGCCACAGAGGAGAGAAGCAGAAGTCACTTTGTATGGGTGGGTGTGTATCCAGCCATATACACTACATGAGAAAAAACCTTGCCTTTGTAAGGAAACATGGTTTCACCCAAGGGGCTTTCTTCCATCCAGCAGTAAATTTAGAAGGCCAGAGATAAGGTTGAAGCTGACTATTCCACTGTTTATCAAGTTCACCCATTTGGAAACTCAGACATCACACCAGTGCAAAAATCAATGCAAATGTGGTTTGATTCAACCAACTCCATATGCAGTGCTGACACTAAGTATGATTTCTTTCTAACTAAAATTGCTCTGACTGGTGAGACTGGAACAATTTATTTATCTATTTTCTTCAGGGATCCTTCTCCACTGAGATTAGATGCTCAGATAAATTGGTTTTTAGTTCTCTTAATAAAGCAAGGGACAATTTTGTGGAAAGCCAAGGTTATTCACAGTCCTGGTACCTGCCAGGAGGAATTCCAGCATGGAAACTGGACCACACCACCAGCTGAAAATGCCAATGCAAGTGAAAATGCCATTTTGCAAGTGATGGCTGGAAAAAGTCCAGGATGCATAGTCAACAGCTGTCTTCAGTTGTCCCAGTACTATATGTCATCACTGATTCAGAGTGAGGCTTGTAATTTTTCCAGGCTCTCTTAGTGCAAGAGAAAATGCCTATGTGTAGGAATGCTGTAGCTGGACATTTTTGGGTCCTAGGGAAAATCATAGAGTGAGAGCAGATTTTTGGCAAGGCATTTGATGCTGTCTCATACAACATTATTGTGTGAGGGTGTTTGCAGTCTGATTTGTGGTCTGATGGTTGAAAAAGTGGTTTTGGATCATTGGGTCCAGAGAGCAAGGTTAACGGCTCATAGTGGCAAGTGGAGTACTATAGGGATGTATTCTGCTTGTGTTCAGTATTCTCGTCAATCATTTGGAGGAGGGAACAAAGTGCTTGATTATAAGGTTTGCCCCAAACTGAGTGCGGTGACCAGTCAATACAGTTAAGGACAGGGCTGCAGTCTAGGGGGACCTAGACAGGCTGGAAGGTTGGTCCAACAAGCGCTTTATGAAATTCAGCAATGTCTTGTTCCTGGGAAGGAACAATCCCCGCAAAGATGCAGACTGAGGACTGCCTGTCTGGGGAGCAGCTCTCTGAAAAAAATAAAACAACACTGGACCTGTGGTAGGTAGCAAGGTGGGCATGGGCCAGCAGAATCTTCTTGGCAGCAAAAGCAACCAACAATTCCCTCAGCTGCATGAACAGGCACATAACTTTAGATCAAGTGAAGTGATTATCCTCTTTACTCAGCTCTCCTTATATCCCATCTAAATTACTACTCATGATTTTGGGCCCTTCTGTACAGGAAATGTATCAATAAGCTGTAGGGAGCTCAGCAGAGTGCTACCATACTGGTCAGTGCTGGATCACTTAACCTGTGGTGAGAGACTGAGGAGCTGGGGCTTGTTCATTCTGGAGAATGGATAGCTTTGGGAAGACTTAACAGCAGTCCTTCAGCACCTACCTGGAGGTTTTAAAAGAGATGGAACCAGTCTCTTTGTCTCTCATTTTCTCACCATGTTCAAATTGAGAAAAGAGAAGTTGTGCTGATGCAAGGAAAAGCTTTTTCGCCAGGAGGACAGTACAAGTACTGGAAGAGATTGCAACAGCACAAGCTGTGCTGGCAGTCCTTGGAGATTTCCTAGACCCATTTGGGAACAGCTCTGAGCAACCTGATCTGAGCAGACCGTGATTGGAGAAGGAGATTGGACTAAAGCTCTCTTGAGGTCTCTCTCTCCAGCCTGAATTATTCTGTGATTATCCGGAGAGGGCACTTTATGGAACAAATAGAACAGCTGTGTCCTGTTCCCACCATTAACAAAAACCAAAAAACCACCACCAACAAAAAACCCAACCAAAAAATAACCCCAAAAATGCCCTGTGAGAAGGCAAGGGCATGACTAGACCTATACATCCCCAGAACAGAATGAAGAGCCCATTCCTCCTCAAGAGTAGTTCTCTATCCTATTGCCAGCCATGCAAAATGAGAAGCAAATGTAGAAGAGCTCTGTTTGCAGCATCTGAAGAAAGTCTTAACAGAAGTTTCTCCCTCTCCCCAAGTAGTATTCCACGGGCATATCCCTTACTCTGCATAGAAGGTTCTTTCCTTCTGGTTTGAGGTTTTTTTTTTTTTTTTAATAACTTTGATCACTACCATTTGATCTGACAAGCACTCTCTCAGGGCCTTTTCCAGGACCATGATACTGTATTAATGTCAGCCCTAAGGAAGAAGGAAATTAATGTGTGCATGTGTATATATTTCCTGATTGGGGCTTTGCAAGCTGGGAACAAGATACAGGATTTAGAGTCCTGCATCTGTGAAGAAAACAGACATACAGTGCTAGGGAAGTGAGTCAGTCAGTCACAGGCACTAAGGATGCATGTTCAGTCTCATTGCAAAAGAATGTTAAAAGAAGATGACCATAAGCAAAGACAAGTGATATCACAGAAACCAAGATCCAGCTCTTTGTGAAGCATATTGGGAATGCTGATCCCATGTGCAGTCATGTGTTGTTGAACCAGAGTTCCCACACAACCCTTCCTGATCTTCCTGCTACCCTTTGTGCAATTTGAAACATTGCCTCTGTTGGCAAAGTCATGGTCCCATCATCGGTTCTTGTGTAATGGTAAATGCAAATCTGGGAGCTCCATTTGTCCGTGAATGAGGAGAAGTAATTTGTCTGTCAGAAGCTAGCTGTGCTGGAGTCATAAAGGTGATAACGTTCTTTCATTGCAGGGGCAGAGTACCAGTTAAAGAGAGCAACATGTGCAGTGATTTCTGCAATGGGGAGCAGCCATTTGTAAAAGTTACATCTCTGTCTTGGTGATGACAGTTAACAGACATAAACATGAGCAATGTGGAAGAGGTATGATCAGATTTTCCAAATTGAAAACAAAACAAAAGAAAAAACAAACCACAACCCAAGCACTTCTTGCCTGAGTAGAACTAAATTCATGTAAGGGACCATAGCCTGGTGAATGGTGCATTCTATCTGAATATACCTCTATGAGTATTAAAGCCCACTGATATGACCAACCTCTGTAACAAAATCTTTATTAAGAATTGATACCCAAGTAATTAGTTTGTTTGGTTAAGCAAATTAGTTTTGTATTCTGCAGCAGGAGAGAATTCTCTGAAATGGATTATTACGAACTAGAAACATCACAGTATTTTCCAAACAGTGAAAAAAAAAAAAAAAATCTTTCAACTGAAAGAAATTTTGTATATATCAAGTCATTCCTATTTGCCATTGACAGACTGATTGCTGACCTCAAGGCTCAAGGAGACCAATGAGTCCTCTGTAATTTATGTCTCGAGTTTGTAACTTGAGGAAAGAATCTTCAGGTATTCACGTATACAGACAGGATGGTAATATTTATGTAAATCATAAAAATCTCTGGGTTTGTTTTTACTGCTTTCGTGGGTTTTTTAAAAAAAACAATTTTTTTTAAAATCTAGATGGCTGTGATATTTGCCTTGCCAATACATCATTATTCACAAAACCTTTGTCTCCTGTACTACTTTTTATGCTGTATTTCCAAAGGCTTCTATTGATTTTATTTTTTTAAAAATGCAAATAACTTAAAAGGATTTCATGTTAGTTGTTGCAAAGCTATTACCTTTAGTTTGAAGGGGTTTAATTGTGATTTTTCTTGAATGCTATATTGGAATTTCTTTCAGCAGTTCATGATGATTCTATGTTTTAAATGAATTGATTATGTGCACTTAAAAATATTAGAAGGGTTTTATTAGATGTTCTTTTATATATATATATAAAAGGTTATACTAGGACTGTATGAAGATTCCTGAACTGTCAACTGCTTTTTGATGAAATTTTTAACAGATGTGTTTCAGATGTACTGAATTTTTTTGTGATAACCTTCCAAAAGCACTCTTGTGAACAAATTCATTGGTAATAATAGCATTGCGTAGTCTGAGGATAAAGGCTATGAATGCATGTTTAACGATTATGGGGATATGTTTTTGCAATTTTTTTTTTTAAATGTATCAATTTTCAAAAGTTTTTGAGACAACTGGTCATGTCCTGCAGCCATATGGAGAAGCATATAGTGTCTGAATTGCAGTGATGTTTTGTGACTACTGATGTAACTAGTTTTAATGGTACGAGCACATTTTAAAGTTGTTTGGAAAGCTTTCATTGCTCCTGCATAAGGATCACATTTCTTGACCAATTTATGTTCCACTATGGGATGTTGTCACATGAGTGCTCCCCTTTGCCATTTCAGCTGGATCTAATTCTCTCAAATGATACCATTGTTCTCCAGAATCCTCATTCCTACAGGGTAAGAAAAAGTAGACTTCATGTAGGACACCAGAGAGTTTTAAAGCTGTTCACTTATGTTTGCATAGTCTGAATATTATCAAATACAGTTCTGCTACAGTTTTAGGTATTTCAGCTTTTTCTGGGTGATTTACCTTTGAAATAAGATATCCATTTTTATAGTAAACTATGTTAATGAAATGTGTTCTGCTATATTGAGACAATACTTTCGCAGCACTTTTATCTACCTGTAGCTCTGATAAGTTCCCTTACATGAACTCATTGAGGGTTTTGTTAGGTAAATAAAAGAACACACAGATATATAAGCATTACACTACACACATCCAATGCTGTGGCAAGATAGTATGTGTATTTTGCCACAAAACTGTCCATGATGTTTAAGTATGAGAATAAGTGCTTTTGGTGTTGTTCATTTAGTGATTCCATTGTTTTCCTCAAGATTTAATAAATTAAATCATATGAACATGGAATTTTCAGAAGTGCTTGTATTGGTGTAAACTTTGCTCCAGTCAAAATACTAGTTAAAAACTATCCATGTTGTTCAATAATGTTTAATGGCTTAAACGTCAAGAAAAAAAAAAAAAGAAACCAAGGGGTAAATTGAAGAAAGTTTGCGTTAATAAAAAATAGATTATTGTTCCTTGCACAAATACTAGCCAGTTTCTGCCAAGGGAGAGACAATTCTGTAGAAAGTAGGATAAGTTTCTGCTAACTTTTAAGCCCATTTGTATCCAGTGAAAACTTGTTAATGTTTTAACAAGTGTGAGTTTTTCAATGTGTTTTCCACTACGTTACCCCAAAAGTCAAAAGCTGGTTGTCACTGAATAGTGGTTCTTCCTTACTGTCCTCTCTGCTTTTGGCATTTGAGGTGTACGTTTCCAATAGCTTAGAAAAAATTTGGGGGGTCATCTGAAGGCTTGTCAGTGTGCCCTAGTTTTAGGAACTGAGGAAGTGAGGACTGAATATTCTTTGGTCTGGATGACAAATGCCTTGCTTTTAGCCAGGTGGCTTAAGTCAGCCCTGATTCAAGCCCTGTTGAGGTAACGTGCAAAAAAAAATTGGTTTTTTAGAACATCAGAACAGATAATCAGATTAAAGTATTTGTTTCAGATTTGAAGAAATTAAAGAAAGTAACCTTTATGAATCCATAGTCATTGGTGTACTATGAGATCATCTAAAGGTGGCACTTAGATTAGGCATGGACATGTATTTCTTTTGTTTCAAATGAGCATCTGATTTATGCTAGTTATAGGAGGACAGACAGTGCCTGGTTTGGTGTAAACCCTGCTAGTACAAAGCTGTAATTTCACTTGAAGTCGTACAAGTGCCAGTGGCTATATCAAAAAGAGAATTTTGAGGTTACGCAGACAAAATCTGTTTTCAGGGACCCAGTTCCGCTCCCCTCCTCCTGTAAATGAAGTCTTGACCACTACGTGTCATTCTTTTTTCTTTCACAGTGCAATTCCTGTTCAAAGAAACAAAATTATTCCCCAAAAATTTAGGTGAGACACTGATAGTAAATTTGATCAGAGTACTTTCAAGTGGCAGTTGATTAATAATTTTTATTCATAGCTATACCACAATTTTTTAGCCAACTGTGCTCTTTAAATGGAGGCTTTTTAAAAATAAAATCTTTAATGAAGATTTATGAAGAAAGTAAATTCTTAAATTGTTTGCTCACTACTTATGAGCAGCAGAAAATGCAGTATAAAATCCTCTCCTTGTGTAAATAAATACAATTCTCTGTGTTTAGCAAGAAGATTGCTATCAGTGATTTTTCTCTTAAAGTGTTTAGATAATTTATTTTATGTAGGCTGTTTGGATTTGATAGATAGCAGCTGTATCATAATTTCTCAAAGGCATAATAGAAGTTCTCCCCCAGCTGGGATGTTTGTTTTGGGAATAAGTTTTGGGAGGTCACTATGAAGAGAGATTTTATAAATCATGTGTGAGTAGCTGTTTTTGATGAAACTCTGGTAAATATTTGGACTTGCTCTGTGATTTAGTAAAATCATTTATGTGATAAAAACATATATTTGTTCAGTTAGAGAAAAAAAAAAACAATAGTGTGCTCTACCACTTGTCATATGTTGGGGGCTGAGAAAAGCATAAGGACTATACAAGCTGGTAGCTAATTTAAGACCATTGGTTTCAGAGCAGTAAATCTGAATGTTGCCTCCCTGAATGATCAGAATATAATCATTTTGCCACTTTTTCATAAAGGTACTGAAAAAAAGCTATTTTCAATTTTATGAAGGGAATGAAGTGTAGAATACAGCTCCACACTGAGAAATTATTGCATTGAGGTAGAAACAGGGGACTCTATACTTTTATTTTAATCTATTTCTTGCTTGTTTACAAAATATTGCTTATGTTCCACATTAGAATTCAGCTTGTATCATCTGCCTTTAAACTCGGCTGTGGTTTAATTGTTAAATATACAGAAAAACACCAACCAACTATTATAATTTGCCTGAGGAAGGAGTCTGCAATGAAGAGTATCTAGAGCCAAAAACTGTCTCCAGTGACATCATGGGAATTGCAGTCTAGGCTAGGAAATGCCATTGATCACAAGGTCACGTAATAGAGATTATTTATCTGACATGTAGTCCTTAAATCTCCTTAACTCCCCAGCCAGCTTTAGAACTGCAAATTACATTATTTTGCTTTAAAATCTGAAGAAAATGATTTTCTGCAAGCCTACAGATAAAAATTTTGGGTAAGGAAAAATGAGCAGCTGTAGCTAAGCTCTACGTAATAAAGCAAATAAGTCCTGCTTAGATGGAAAATCTTTGGATACACATGTATATACAGAGAACTCAATAGGAATGTTTAGTAAACTGGATACTGGGGAAAGTTGGGAAATGTGTTAATCTCTGACTACCTGATCATATTTCTGGTTTGTTTCTGATTTTTTTTCCTCTCAGCCTGTCAAAATACAGCCAATAAAACTAATTTCTTCTTCTCCCACACCCCACACTTATCAATATCCACAGCTTATACTATCCAGAAGCTTACGATTTTATAACAATATATAAAGAGCACAATATTAGCTAAAATAAGGCTGTTCTTCATCAACTTTCTGACTATTATTGTTTTACAGTGCTGGACATAGCAGGTGATTGTTGCATCCAGTCTTACTCAATTTTTTGGTAGCTCCTTGCTTTTTTATTTCTTTTAATATTGCTTATCACTGAAACATTTTCCTTATTTCTTCAGACTCTCCTGAGCTTTACCTGTGTTTCCTAGAATGCTGATGTTACTACACATCAGGAATTCTCAACTCAGACTCTTGAGGCTATTTTAAGAGTGGGAGTCTGTAAAGGTAGAAAAAATATTCCGTGCACACTTTATGGTCTATCACACCCATAAGAGGCAGATCTGCTTGTTGGTATAGCAGTGGCTGTAAAGTTAGGTCAGGACTGCACAAAGTCTAACTTTAAATGTCTGTCTTTGGATTTGTACCTCTATTATCATCCCCAATTTCCTGATAATGAGATTTAGGATATAATCATGTGACTCATAATTTAAAACAATGTGTATATGTTCAGGTTTTGAGTACTCTGATGATATGGCCTTCAAAAATTCTTTAAATAAATCACACCTTAATTTTCTGTTGAGAAAGCAGGTTGCACTACTATTCTTATTAAGCTATACACACCATGTATTGGTCGCTGGCAGTTTCAGTGGATGGCAGTCTGTTCTTTCAGGCTATTTTAGATAAAAATGGGAACTGTTATACTCAGCATCTGTGAAAATAGGGACAATTTCAAAATTATCTGCTGACATTTTGAAAGCAGTTAAAAGAGCAGGTCTCTAGGCTCCTGGAGGTTAAAGGGGGAGTGAAATCATCTGTTGAAGGTAGAGAGTTTAAACGTGAACAAATCTGTTTTTCTTCACACATTAACTTAAAACAAATTTTTCAGGTTCTAAATTATGGATGGAATAAATCAAATGAAAAATAACAGGGATCATAACAATATGACTTTCTCAATATTTAATTTTTGAATATCAGTCCAGCTCTATTCTGCTTGTCTTGGGCCCTTTAAATACAAGAGATGTTACTAGGGCAGTCTGACCTTCTAAGAAGGGAAAGCAAGTGCACAAAGGGCTTTGGCAATCATACTGACAATACATTTTGCTGCAATACAGAATATTATCAGTTGCAACCCTAATGAGAAAGGTAGATGTATGTTCTTCATGACTATTTGGGTTTCATGATGTGAATGTAATCCTAATTTCAGATTGAAAGCAAAATTGGGACACATGTTTTTTCACCCTATAAATTGCATCTGATGCACCATACTGTTGAACTCAGGACTGGTCGTTTTCTAACATCATTGTCATCTTGTCAGTGGTGTTTGCAAATACGTAAGTCCTATGGGCTTTGTTCAGTGCTGTATTCTACCTCACTTTTAGGATGCGATCCGGTAAAACCCGTTTTGCTTGGGTTTTATTCCACCTTCGTATAAAGTCACATATCCACTCATGAGCTAAACTAATCATTGAAAAGATAGCGTATACAAAAGGTGAAAATACCATTTGCTTGGTGATAATTACTAGTGTTCATTTTCTCACTTAAGTGATAGGACAGATCACGCTGTTGCCATAGCAACTCTGATTCTCTCCCATTAACTGGCTAATGTGAATTTATGAATGCAAGTTTCAACGTGTGGAAAGCAGCTCAAAATAAGGAGTGATTCATCATGTACAGCAACAGACAGCTGAGTTGCAAGCTAAGTCAGAGCTGTCTGATTTGGTTTTCAGCATTAAAGTGGTATGCTGTGATGTAGGTATCCAATTAAAGATGAACCAATTTGATATTTAGTGAGAATTAAAATGATGGTTGAATAGCTTTTTTAATTTTTGAACGTTCTGTGCTGCATTATGACCTTAAAAATATGACTTTGTTTTTTTAACGAATGGCTCTTTTGTAATTATTTGACTGAGATTTGAGACATTTCAAAGGTGAAACCCATTTCAGATTAGATTGCTAATGCTGAATGTGCTCCTGGGTCCTGTGCTACAATGGGTTTACTCCCATACTTTAATTAGTCTTTCTCCTCATTTACACCTCAAGAAAACAAGTCTGTGAGTAAGGAACTGGAAAGAGCTCTGGGTTCAAATCTTGGCTGTCCCATAGACTTCCTGTGTGATTTTGGGGTAAACATTTAAGTCTTTCTGTGCCTGCTTTTCTCCTGTAAAATGGGGATGGGGGGTGGGGTGGGGGAGTGGGCAGGGAAGGGGAAGAAAAAGCAACCGTTCCTAGTCCTTCTCCCACATGTCATAGCTATTTAGACTCGATTCCTGTGCCTACTTGCAATTTGCACACTTGTGATGAGTCTTAATAAATGTATTGGCAGTTGTAGAAGTAGTCTTCGATCTAAAATAGAAAATGAATCTCGACTTGCAGTCTCTCTACTCAGTGCCCAGCATCCTGCAGCCACATCATTCCTTAGTTGGGTTCAGTTCTGAGAGCTCCTATAAAATGGATAGTATTGAATGCAGAAAAATTGCATTAAGGAAATGATATCATGAATATGATGCCAGTCACTTAGACATGGAATTAAGGTAGTTTACACAATTTTATTTTGCGTCTGTGCATCTGCATGATGGTACAGTCCCTTATTACATGATTATGTGCTATTTTTAGCAAGTTTTTTGGAGTTAAAAGATGTGCTGTAAGTCTTTCTCTGGAAAGCATGTTAGACTATTCATTGGCAAGTTTAAGGTTACTGGGAATAGAAGAAATACACTTCCTTTTATGCTGGCTACCTTTCAGAATTAAATTCATACTACAGGAATACATGTTCAATCTTTTTGCATAGCATGGAAGTGGAATCAGACTCCAGACTTCATTTTCATGCTTTGCTTTTCTGTGTGTTATTACATTACACTGAACCATTCAGTTCCAGAGGAAGATTTCTGCTTTATTGTAGTCGAGAAATTTGCCTTTCAGGGTTGTTCCACGGGCAACTGAAAGAAACATTATCTCTGCTGTCATGTCACTAACACATTTGTTCAAATACAACTTGTTCCCTTCCCCTTGCTTACCTCTTCTTGGTAAATTTCCGTTGTTGTGCTGCTCCTGCATGTACCTACTCAGCTCTTCCAGCCACCACTGGCTACTGATAACACCATCCAGCAAGGGTGATCCCCCCAACATTACTAGTCTTTCAGCCAGAAAGGCCAATTTTGCTTGTAAATCCTTAAATGCAAACTTTATTTTGAAGTTGGCATTCCTGTATTGGGAAGGAAGGATTAAAGATGCTTTGGGAGCCAGTGGTGACATGTGGTTTCACAAATAAGCAGTGACCCAATTAAAGACAAATAAACCAAAACCAAAACCCAAACTACTCTTTTAAATCAATCTCGAGTGTTTACATGGAGATTAAACACATGACCAATATAATAATTAAAAGTCTGATATGAAGCATGCTTGTAAATTACTAAGATCCCAGCGTTGTGGATTTTCATTAGAATGGTTGTCCATCCCGTAAATCTTTCTTAATAAATGAGAGAGGTAATTGCAACTACAAAACTTAATCGGTTTGCATAAAAATAAACAGGGGTAAAGTAGGCTGGGTACAGCTGTTGACACATGTCCAGCTCCATGCAGAAACGAATCCAGAAGAGGTGAAAATCCATCTTTCTGGTCTTAACCTCTTCCACTGAATCCTGAGTATGTGCACTTTGTGCATTAAAAAAAAAAAAAAAACAAAAACAACACTCTAACTCAGATCTCCAGCTGATCTGGTAATTATTTTTCTGTCTTGAAAGATAATGGCCTATGGGTCTTTTGTTCATTGAAGTGGGATCCTGTAAATTGAAAAACAGCAATTCTCTTTAAGGAATCATTTGACAGAGAAAGAGAAGAAAACAGAAGTGCTTTGAAAACTAGACTAGTAATAATCTTTTAGGAAAACCACCAAGTTCGTTCTCTTTGCTGGTTGACTGAACCTAGCAAAACAGTCATGAAGTTGTCAGAGAATATAAAATTGGACATGAAAATGACTGTATGAATTGATAAAGGAGGGAAGAGCATGTTAACAGCTAAAAGATACTATTCAAGTGGTTTCTCTATCCATGGCACCACTTTACAGAGCAATAGAATGGGTGACTTCTTACTTCCATGTATGGTAGAGGATGGAGTCTCACAAATCCCCCAGAAACACAGAATGTCAGGATGTTGATCTGGATTCTGAGCACCAGGGAAGTTGTGTGAGGCAGGGAGATGCTTTGGGTTTAAATTACTTTCCAAAAGTGAAATATTGCATTCTCGGATGGTCTGATAACTGACACCTTTACAATTCTTACAGATGGAACTGGGTGACATTTCAGTGAGTAGTAAGTTAAGAGAAAACTGAAATTTCATAGATACTGAAGCTACACATGGATCTGGTTTGGATTTTGATCAAAAGTTTAAAGTTGATAATTTGTTTTTAATTTGCTCATTCAGATAAAAAAATAAAGCATTTAATTTCAGAAATGCAAGGACTATTCATACTAGTTCACTTTTGACAAGGGTTTTAAAGTTGGTTTTGGAAGTACAGTTCTGCTAACACAATTAAGAGAATTAATTAGTTCCAAATCATCCTAGAATTAGACCTCCCCAGTTTTGGGTTTTTGCATTTTGCAGCAAAATAAGCACAGATACATACTCATTTTGAAGAAAAGCCAGCTGAAATCAGTTTGACGTACATTTTAATCTCTTATTAACTGGTTCAACCACTGAATAAAAACAGGATTTGTATTTCGCTTTGCCCTCTGTGTCAACGTCCTGAATCATCCAGAGCTTTGATGTAGATGTTCCAAGACCTTATACAGTGAATGCCTAGAGGATGGGAAAAAAAAGAAAAGTTTTAATAGAATATAAATTTTTTAAAAAGTAGACTTTAGAATAGAGTTCAAAGTGAGTATGTCATAGAATTGAAATGAGAAATAAAAAACAATCAACCCAAATCTTGGCAATTTTATTGTTCTGGGGTTCAGCTTCCAAACTTGTTTTGAGTTTACTTAGTGCCTTTTTGAGATTTAACAAACTCAGTCCAGTTTTTTGTGGGTGCAAGAACTTTCTTTCAATCTCTGAAGCCTGCCCTGCTGTTTGTGGCAGCTCTTACTCTTGCAGCTTCTCACTTCAACTGTGATATTTTTCTGTGTTTACACCTACTTTTTTAAGAAATACATACCCTGGGGTATACCACAAGTAAACAATTTTCATGAATCACAAATGAACTATTGTCTTGAATATACAATTTACAAATATACAAATATAAAGTTTCATAGAATAGAATCATAGAATAACAAAATGCTTTGGATTGGAAGGGACCTTCAAAGGTCATCTAGTTCAAGCCCCCTGCACTGAGCAGGGACATCTTCCACTAGATCAGGTTGCCCAGAGCCCTGTCCAACCTGACCTTGAATGTTTCCAGAGTTGGGGCATCTACCACTTCTCTGGGCAACCTGTGCCTGGGTTTCACCTCCCTCAATGTAAAAAAATTCTTCCATATATCTAGTCTAAATCTCCCCTCTTAGTTTAAAACCATCACCCCTTGTCCTGTTTCAACAGGCCTTGCTAAAAAGACTGTCCCCACCTTTCTTATAAGTCCACTTTAATTACTGGAAGGCCACAATAAGGTCTCTTTTCTTCAGGATGAACAACCCGAACTTTCTCAGCCTGTCCCCATAGCAGTTGTGCTCCATCCCTCTGATGATTTTTGTGGCCCTCCTCTAGGCTCGCTCCAACAGGTTCATGTCCTTCTTGTGCTGAAAACTCCAGAGCTGGATGCAGCACTCCAGGAGAGGTCTCACCAGAGCACAGTAGAAGAGGAGAATCACCTCAGCCTGTTGGCCATGCTTGATGCAGCCCAGGATAGGGTTGGCTTTCTGGACTGCAAGAGCACATTGTCAGCTCATGTCCAGCCTTTCATCCACCAGTACCCCCAAGTCCTTCTCTGCACGGCTGCTCTTAAGCACATTATCCCCCAACTTGTATTGATATCGAGGATTGCACCAGTCCCAGTGCAGGACCTTGCACTTGGCCCTGTTGAACCTCATGAGTTTCACAAGGGCCCACTTCTCCAGCTTGTCCAGATCCCTCTGGATGGCATCACATTTGTCAGGCATGTCAACTGTGCCACTCAGCTTGGTGTATCTGCAAACTTGCTAAGGGTGCACTCAATCCCGCTGTCTCTGTCATTGATGAAGCCGCTAATCAACACTGGTCCCAGTACAGACCCCTGAAAGAAACAACTTGTCACCAATTTCCATCTGGTCATGAAGCCATTGACCACTATCCTCTGGATGCAACTATCCAACCAATTCCTTATCCATCCAACAGTCAAACACATCAAATCCTTATCTGTCCAATTTAGAGAGAAGGATGTTCTGGGGACCCATGTCAAAGGCCTTACAAAAGTCCACGTAGATGGCCTCCATAGCTCTTCCCTTGTCCGCTGATGCAGTCACTTAATCATAGAAGGCCACTAGGTTGCTCAGGCAGGTCTTGCCCTTGGCGAAGCCCTGCTGGCTGACTCAAAAAACCTCCCTGTTCTCCGTGTGCCTTAGCATAGCCTCTGAGTGGGTCTGTGCTGTGATCTTCCCAGGCACAGAGGTGAGGCTCACACAGCAGTAGTTCCCAGGGTCCTCCTTTCTACCCTTGTTAACAATGGCTGCAATGTTTCCCTTTTTCCAGTTGCCAGAGACTTCACCCGATTGCCAGGACTTTTCAAATATCATGGAGAGTGGCTTGGCAGCTACATCAGCCAATTCCCTCAAGACTCTGGGATGCATCTCATCAGGTCCTATAGAATTCAATATGTTCTGGTTCCTCAGGTGGTCATGAACCTGATCTTCACTTACAGTGGGACTTTGTCCTGCTGGTCCCCATCTTGCAGTCCAGCAACTTGGGAAGTGTGAGAAGAGTGGTTAGCAGTGAAGACCGAGGCAAAGTTGTTGAGTACCTCATCCTTTTCCTCATCTGTTGTAACTAGCTTGCCAGTCACGATCATCAGAGGGGTACGCTTTCTTTAACCTTCCTTTTCTGATTGACATACCTGCAGAAGCCCTTCTTAGTCTTCTTTGCATCCCTTGCCAAGTTCAGCTCCAGCCATGCCTTGGCCTTCCTGACCTCATCCCTACACAACCATACTGTTTTCATCTGTCATGTTGCCCTATACCAGTCACTTTTTGGGAGTATACAGCGGGCAGCATTGAAAGAAAGGATTTCTGAAGGATTTATTCCTGGTGATACAGGGGGTGGGAGTATTGCTTAAGAAAAGAAGCAGTTATGGCAAGTTCAGCTTATTTAAACAGCAGTGCCTTGGGAAGATTTTTTTCAGTTGTGTAGGAAAGGTCTTGTTTTCTTTAACTCATGAACTAGGAATTGCAGCGAGTGCTTTGAAAGCTCTAGTTGTCAGGATACGCAGTGAAAATATGTCACTGCTTAAAGGATTAGAAAGTCAGTCTTAGGTGGCTGCTTAGATTTCCGCCTGATAATGAGGAGAAGATATTTATGTTTTTGACAACTTGTTGCACAAAACCTATGATATCACCGGAACACAAACATGTATGACATGTATAGGCCTATCCATTTACATGCCTAATCATACATGTATATGATTGCTCAAATAGGGATCTATGCTTATCACTTTTTAACACAGAAAAAACAATAAATTTATTGCTTTATATTGGCTTCTTTGGAGCGTGGAATGTTGAAGATTAGTCCCAGGACACAGATGGACATTCAAAATATTTCAAAGGTTAACAAAGACATTAAAGGGAAGCTCACTATTTACCTAAAGAAAACATAGCCTTTTGCTGCTAACTGGGTGGCCTTCTGCAATGTGTTGACTTCATAGCTAACATCGTAACTGCGGGCAGTTTAGCTTGAAGCAACACAAGGAGTTGTTGAAAGTGTATCAGAGTTGAAAAGCTGAGAGAGGGAGGAAGTAGGACACACTGTCAGAAATGTCAGACAATTTCCTGTATTTCAGTTACTGGGAGTTTTGTGGAGTCAGTTAACAAGAATGTCTGCTAAGGATATATGCATGATGTGGCTTTTATTTATTTTTAATTATTGGAATTGACATCAGGAAAAAAAGTTTAGAAGTTTAAAGATTGGAAAATTATGTGATTGCATTTTCTATTAAATGCTGCGTATATTTTTATACAATAGCTAATAAGCCAAAGCTCAGGAAAGGTATTGCAATTGACTAACAAACATTTTGAAAAAGACTTATGGTAAATGGAAGACTTAACAGGAAGATTTCTATGACTTGCATGATTAAGAATTTCAAGCTTGGAGTTTGGGGCCCATAATTAGTAATAACTTAAGTATACTTAAGCCTCAATTACTTAATGCAACCTAAAAATGTTTTAAAACTTAAAGATATATTAAATACTGAGTACCTAAGTATTCTGATTATCAAGATTGTAATAATTTTTCACTAATTGTTATGAAATTTATCCTAGAGATACACCAGTTAAAAGAACAAACAAATACTCATCTGTGTTTACAACTGCTTGCACTTTAAAAGTACTAAGAATGCTAACTAATAAGGAAGGTGCCAGTTACAAATTCATAGGCTGAACTGGGTGTTATACTTGATTCATATCCTATCCAGCATTTCTTTTACAGACAAATAATGTTTCATCTTCTGCGCATGCTTGCTCTTTGACAAAAGATAAGATTTTGTAAGTGGTTCTATTTAACGCTATGATTTAAAATCAATATTTAGTTCTGTATCTTTAAAAAAGGGAATTAAAAAAAAGTAAATGTGGACATATTTTGTTCCAAACACTCTTAATGGTAGAATGACGTGTCACTACATTCCCATTAAATTCTCTTAGTGAAATCTAACACACGCCTTATACCTACAGTTTTTTGAGTAAGGATTATTTTCTTACCCATTCTTCTTCGTAACATAAACATTTTTTTCCAGTAGGAGCTAAACAAGATTCCTCCACAGACAAGCACAGGAAAAACCATGACGCCTTTTGAGGGCTGTTGTCATCAGTCAGTGTGTTCAGTGGATTTAGGTCATCTTCAGGAACCAGTAAAAGTGCCTTTCAAAATGGCAGTTATTTTTTATGAAAATTATTCCAAATAACTTTAATGTCTGTGAAGAACATTTGCAGCTTTCAGCAATTTAAAATGGAGAGTTTCTCTGTAATTTTTTCAAAAACACATATATTTTTCTCCTGCTCTTGAGCAAGATAATTTCTATTATCCATAAAAATGACTAAAGGTGCTCTACAATTACTTCTAAGTATTTCAAAACTATCTGTTTTAAATGACCCACTTGCTGGTATGCAGAGGAATGAGGAGAGCAAGTGAGTAGAAGCAAGACAGGAAAATACAGAGACTGAGATGGGGAGGCAGGATAAGACAGAAAGGAACTGGAAGATTGTTCAAAATGCACTTTTCACTTAATCCAGTGATTTACATGGTCAAAATTATATTTAAAGACTAATTCTGAAGGTTTTTATATGAGGTAGCAATAATGACACTCCAGCCAATACCCCTTCTGTGGAATGTTATATCTGACGTCTAAGACTTGGTGAACATGGGGCTGCAAAGGAGGAAAGTGCCAAGTGATTATTAGTACTGAAGCTGTGAAACTGCATGAACAACTCCTCCAACAAACAGCTCTCACAGTTCTTTCCTGGCTGCCTTTTCCACTTGCATCTGGACTCAGAGCTGCTTATTTAAAGGGAACACTTGATTTTAAAATGAACTTATTTCTGAGCCCAGTTGACATTAAAAAATCTTTAGAAGTCATTGGGTTGCTTGGGAGGTTATACTAAAATACTTGGATGGATCTCGGTGCCTGCAGAGACCAGAAACACTTGCTCTCCAAGGGAGCTGAGCTGAAGTTACACCCAGGCAAGATGTGCTTGAAAGGGAGTGTATGTATGGGTCATCTCCATATTCAGTGTTCGCTAAAGGGCTCTACAGAGCAAGTCTTCGGCTGTTCAGTTGTGTTCATCTCTTCCAATGGCTCTTCTGTAAGTCTTTGATACTGTTATGGTGCTGTTCAAACCAAAATTTGAGAAGAGCTTGTACTTTTTAAAAAATCAGTGTACTAGGAAGTAGCCATGTGTTCTACAGATAATTATCTTTACGAAAAGACTGTACAGCAATTTTAAATTACCATTAGTAAATAAAAGGTTTTCACAGATAATAGGTTTCCTTTGATAAACCGAGGTGAACCTTTGTCTTTCTGCTTTTTCAGCTTTTGCCAAGTTTATTTGTGTAGTATAGTGTAACATAGACTAAGATCTCCTTAGGGGTTTATTCAGCTAGTGACTGTTAATTGA
This sequence comes from Bucorvus abyssinicus, assembly GCA_009769605.1. NCBI lineage: Eukaryota > Metazoa > Chordata > Aves > Bucerotiformes > Bucorvidae > Bucorvus > Bucorvus abyssinicus. Next base: position 41,846,062 of record CM020025.1, read on the forward strand.
AAAACTCATTTCAGATAATCCTTGGGAGTGAAATTAATCTCTTGATTTCGATGAAGTCATACATGACCAATATTTCATTAGGAAAATATATTTTACATTTATTTTAACTATCAGGTTTGGAGGCTTATTTTTCATTAGATATTATGACATTACATTCCGGATGATACTTTAAAAAAGCATACTCTTATTGCTTCTTTAAAATAAAAGCAGAATATAATTCTTTGTGCTCTTACTGCATCACAAGCTTTGCAAAGACTGTAGCTACCCTTTCTTTCTATCACAGCCTAGCTGTTCCTAAAAATGACATAGTTCTCAATCTGTTGTAATCTCAATTTAAATTATTTTTTTCCCACTACGAAATATTTAGAGTTAAATCTAAAGAGGTATCTTTAACAATTCCAGCATACAATACAGGTACTTAGGAAGATCCCTCTAAAATCTTTAGGGAGAGCTTGTAACCTGAAGCAGTTCAATGGCACGCAATTAGTTTGTAAGAATGAGCAGCAGTGCTTTCTTCTTCTCCTGTCATGATTTTAAACGTGTTAAATGCTGTACTGTATGCTTACTCCAGTACTGTATTCGTGGATTTAGTATCCAGTGTGGTGTCAGATGACTGCTCTTTGGTGCCTTGCGGGAGAGACCAACAAAATTTGCTCTTTTGGGACTACGTGTTATATATAAACTAGTAGCATTCTACTTGCCATAGAAAATTGTATGTTTACACATATATTGTTTGAAGATCGTTGTGAAAATAACATTATCAAATAATTGGGTGTTAACAAAGATAGCAGTTAAAGCTGCTGATTCCTCTGAAATTCACTGCCTAGGCTTCCATGTACCAGGCTGTGCTTTCTGAGAACCTGATTACACACTGTTTTCCCCAGTGTCCTGTATCACCCCAGGCACAGAATGGAATGTCTACTTTTCTTGTGACTTACTCTCTGATATTTATCATTACAGTATCTGCATATTTGCCCTTGCAACCTGTTTTCCTAATAGTCTAGTTGAGGGAATGGTTTTTTTTTGTTTCTTTGTTTTTAATGTTTTATGGATTAGTACCGGAGGGGCCCTAAGGTCAATGTAGAAGCCCAACTGGAGGTGCTTGGGCCCTGATTTTTCTTAATATTTAAGAGTTATATAGGACTTGTTACATTCAGAGCATAGACCTTATTTTCTTCCACTGGCACTGTGCCAGCTCAGCGCTTCTGCAGACCAGACCTTAGGGTGTGCATCCAGAAAATGAGGAACATGCAATTAGTGAACATATGCAAAGGGTCTGGTTTATCTTACGTGACTACCAACATACAGGAACTGTTTGGCACAGAATTTACGCAATGTTAATACTCTATGCTGCCATCCCCATGGTTTGTATTACAAAATTCAATTTCAACCACAAACTCATGTCAGCAAGATTATATAAGAATAAAGAATTTATGAAGACAGTTTGGGTAATTTTAACCAGGTATTATATGGGCAAAAACATCGTCCCAGGTCCTTTGAATGCGACAAAGGAATCAATCCACATCCAGGTCCTTAGTGGGTGCTGCTGCCTGCACAGGGGCATCTGGATATCAGAATTCCAAGTATTAGTATGTATCAATGTGGTCACAGGATATAAGGATGATACAGTTTTGACACTACACTGTTGTCAAGATTTTTAGATAAAATTGTATAGAAACTGTCCTTTTCATTTTATTTTGCTCTTGGAGAGAAGAGGCTGAGATAGGAGTGGACGCTATGGTCTCTCTGGAAATATTTTACCTGTACCTATGGTTCAATAGGAGGCAGTTTTGCTTATGTATAAACACATTATGACCTGCTAGCAAGGAATATTTGGACCAGAGGCAAGAGGAAAATTTAATAAAACATTATCAATCAGATGACTGTTGTCAGTGTTGTACATCTGACTTACCTAAGGCTTATTTTCAATAAAATTGTTGAACTGAAGTAACTACCCTTTCTCCATGGATGAACAGATGAATTGACTGAGATGCTCGTGACTCAACTGTTTTGGTTATGTGGAAAGTAAGGAAGACATCTCACTTCCTTTCACTGAAGAATACTGCAGCACTCCTGCCTTGCTAGTGCTGAGAAGTCAATATAGGTCCCTAGTCCGTAAACCTAATTAGAGAGCTATTCTGCTCCCCTATCAGCTGCTACTGAGAGAGGCAATCTCATTAGTGTGTGGCCTGCTGAATGCAGACAATGTTTGTGCCTTTTCAAGCTGTATTGCATTTTTGCTGATAATATACTCCTAGCAATTATCCTTTTCTCCATCAATTTGCGGGTGTCTAGGGCTTTGGAATATTAGCTCTTCTTTATGTCTGTCACTGTTAAAATCATTTTAAAGAAATCCAGCGTGCCAGCCTTTGGCTCATATGCAGCTGATGGCAAATCCACTGTCACTATCTAGTCCATCTGCAGTACAAATGTTCCTACATTGATAAATACAGGGTAGGGGGGTGTAAAAGCTTTTCAGTGAAGAGGACTGAATTCACATGTTGTGAACTCCCTCCTACAGTTTGTTCTTGGATACCTGAGGTAGAAGTATGGTCTTAGAATCATGGTGCATCTGTGACTGCTATTGAAAATTGTGATATTTATTTATAATTTTAACTTCAGAAATAACAGGTAGTGTTTGCTAAAAGCACAATTTCTTTAAAAAACCCCCCATCATGGAAAAAAAAAAAACCAACAAACCCAGACCTCCAAAAACACTAGAACACTTTTTAACTTTAGTACTGACAGAGCTATTTTAAAAAATTGTACAATATTGTTGAACATGGCAAGAATATATGATTGCAAAATGGAAAAGAGAAGAAGATAATACAAATTCCTCCCTTACTATTAGCTATTCTAAGCTCTTCTTGGTGTCAATAGTATAAAGAAGTTTTTTTGCAAATGAGATGATAAATTCTTTTGTTTCTATTATTTGATTTAGTGTGTTCTTTACTGAAGTGACAGAAACTGGTATTTACAGAGCTAATTCAATTAAATAATAAGTCTTCTTAGTGGATTAGAGAAATGCAGAAATTTGAGGATTTCAGAGGAAAAAAAATAAGATGTTATTAGTACCATAAGTAATGCATAAACCAAAGCAAATCTTATAACAAAATGTTATGTAATTGTAAGAGCCGTATGTAATTTCACTACATGCAGCAAAAATCAGTTTCTTCTTCCGAAGACTGTTTTTGTACTAGCAATAGTCCACTATTTTGAGCTAATGGAGGACCAGCTTTGGTAATAAGGTGTCCCTGGAGGTTCATCCCCTGTAGCATACAAGTCTGCAGGTGTGCTGAATTTGGTCTGTTTTCTCTCCTATGATGGAAACTTCTTAGTAGCTTAAAACAGTTACGCACCGAAAGGCACAATTAAAAATGGGAAATTTCAGAACTGATTTTACCTGTTAATGTTTCCATCTGATATGGTGATTTATTTTTAAACAAACACTTTGAGGCAAATACCCTTTAAATTTCCAGTCAAAACCTTTGTAATTTAAAATCCTGTTAATATGAAAGTATTGCTATTGGTTGTCAGTGATGATGAAACATCAATATCAATAGCAGTGCCGATCATCTTAATTAAACCTTTCTTTTATAAAGTTATTTTTTATAGATACATTAGGTTCATCAGTAGGCTTTTTATTGCATGGTGGAGAACAGTCTTCTTAAACCTTAAATGCCTTCAGGTTTATTATATTATTATTGTACTTAGGTGGAGACATAGGTAATCTAAGCTTAGCTATGTAAAAGTTAGGTTTCTAGTGTGTGTTTGTTGTCTAGCATCAGTACATGGCAAACACAGAAAATGGGAACCCTCAGGGGGTGAGTCACTCCACGTTCTTTTCCATTAATTGTAAGAAAAGCTCAAGTATAAATGCTAAATTTTCAGGTGGCTGAAATTTGACAAAATGATGCTGTCATTAGTGCTGGGCTTTCCCTGTTGGTATTTTCTGCTTTTCCTACTCAGTTTGAAAAAACACTGAGTAGAAGTAACATGGTTTGCTTTATCTTTCCAGAACAGGCTGCTTCCCATGATGATTTCAGGGCAGTCAAACAGAGCAGCTCCCGAGTTCAGTTTTCAGGCTTTCTTGTGATGCTAAGCCTTCTTTTAAATTTTGCCTGATCTATTTTGGCTTGCGTAGTGGAGCTGATGATATATGCTGCAATGGTTTACAGGCTGCACTTTGCCTCCCTTCTTGTATTTAGAATTGATGTGAACACCATTAAAAAAAAAATGCTGCAGGTTATTAAAATGCTTTTAAACAACACTATTAACAAGAGCAAGAAGGTAGTGCCTGCGGATTCTGACTTTTTCATTAAATTTTTGATGGAAAAATAATAATTACATTCAGGCAGATTTTCTTGAGAGTGCTGTTTATAAAAAGTTAGGTTACTGCTCTGCCGTGGTATCTCATGGTGGATTGTAAGGCAGTTTTTATACTGATTTACCCATTGCAAAATTTCAAAATTTGCAAAGCATTGCAAAAAACGTTGCTTCAAACAAGATAAGCACACATTTTTTAAGGAAGCAAATGATGACTTTATTAATATACTGGACCAAGGTTATTTTTAAGGAAATGGACTTTACCTTTCTTCCCCCCCCCCCCATTCTTTGTTCAAAATATTACCCAGCAGTGTATAGCTCTTACTGAATAGAGAAAACGTTCCACGCTAGGGTCACTCAGACTCCAAATGGGGAAGCTTTAGGGTGGCCTATTAATTAGTTTTTGAGAATTTTTCTAATGAGCATGTCTTCTGAAAAATCATTAGTAAGACAGAAGTTCTTTCTGAGAAAATATTGTTCTTGTTCTATGGGAGGGATAAGTCAACTCCCTGAAAAGGCACCTTGACTCAAGAATTTGGGGGGAGTTTGCTGAGTACTGCCTGTTACTTCTGCCTTCGTTCTGGGATGCAGAGATCAATCCCTGAAGGAAGCACTGCCACCTTGGGCTCCAGCACTGTAACAGCACAAATAGGAAATTCTGCCAAGAAAATTGTTTTCTAACACCGGAGAGCTGCTTGTTACCTTAAGGCAGGGAGACACAAATCCTGATGTTTCCTCCCAAGAACAGAGATGTATCCTTTCTCACAGACAGTTACACAATGACTCGATACAATGAGATTTTCATGTTCTTGCTTTAATGGTTTCTTCTGGATGCTTTGTGGTGCCTTTAAGAAATTGCTGTTTGGTGGATGCCTACAAAGAAGTTCTAATAGCTGTTTCATTTCCACTAACTCTGTAATTTGAGTCTTTTTTTCCTTCTACAATCTTACGTTTTACTGATTAAAAACCATAATTTTCTTTTTTTCTTGTAACACATACATAGCTTATTTGTCTTCAGTTTGCATGAATTGACGTTACAGCAAATGGTATGTGTATAGACAAAGATTTGCAAGGTTCAGCTTTCTAAAAGTTTCACCACAGGAAAAAAAAGTCTCTTTTTGAGATGAATTGTCCAATGTATACTTTGGGTGACATATTTCTGTGTTCATCTCATAGACTGTAAAGAAAGAAAAAAACAAGCTAGCACCTCAAGATTCCAGGACTGTGTTGGGGTCTTTTTATAGACTCTGAATTATGACTCATAAAACTACTCCAATAGCTAAGGGTACATCTACTATTATCTCTAATTATTAAGAAACTATGAGGAAAAGTAAGGATAAACCTCTCCCTCTTACCCTGCCAAAAACCACCCACTAGTATAACTAGGGTAGAAAAGGGTGCACCACTTCAATTCCACGCTGAAGATGTTGAAGCATCCAATCAACTTCACCAGCATAAATACTCTAAAATTGGCATGCACTTACCACTTGCTGCTTGCACTCTTCTGGTGGTGATTTGTAGCTGTGAATAGTCAAGGCAAAAGATGAGCTGTTTGCAGGGGGAGGTAGTTACTGGGTGGAGGGTGGATGGAGAGGGTGGTGGGCACACCTGATGCAACTGGGGAAAAGAAAGAAAATTTTAAAGGTCCGATATCTAATTAAAGATAGTAATTGCCTCTAAAAAAGGGGAAAACCCACCTTAACCACCTTTCCTCAACATAGTAAAGCATTCTTTTCAACTGCTTTGGGAAAAAGAACATAAATTAATTCATTTCATAAAGTAAGTACAGTTTTCACGTACTGCATATAAATGATCTTTGAAAATGGCCTCATCTTATTTAAAAGGGGATATGCATAGCTTCTGTATTTAGTTAAATCACAATCATAAGCTATATTCATGTTATACAGAAATAAATAATACGATATATATAGTATTAAAAATCTCCTGCACAAATCTTTTGAAATCTATTTGATGAGTTGATTATGCCTAATTGCATACTTGTAAAGAAAGTGAGCTTCACCATTGTAGCTAGTGTGATACAATAAGAATACATATCAGAAATGAGAGATCTTAAATCTGCTCTAAAGAAATAGTAAGTACTAACAATGGAATAAGAAAAAGATAAGCATTTGTCCTTGTATATTTTGGGACAACTATAAGAAAAATTCTGAATTAGTAATGGAGAGTTTGACCGATGGTTTTCATGGCACTCACAAGGGAATTAATAAACCATTAATGTGATGTTCATGCTTCTTATGCTGGTCATCTTCTCACTTGAGTGCCTGAGACAGTCTGTCCCTATGTCACTTAAATAAGCCGTATGTTTTATTCATTCCCTTAAAGAACAGACGTTACAGTTACTCTCATATGTAAAAAGAGTGGCGGAGTGGTGATATTTAAACAGTTTTTTACAATGATGGAGATGTTTAGTCACATTTACATGATTAAGCAGTTACTACAAGACATCCATCCTATAGCTTGAGACAAGTTACGTTCATGTGTGGAATAGCAAGTTGCAGCTGTTATTTTAATGGACTTCACTTACCATATTTATGGGACATCATTGCAGGATTCTTATTTCTTTTTATGGTTTTAGAGCAGATATATCTACAGTTATGGCTGTTGATTTTGTTTACCAAATGGAAGAATTACCTTCCTACCAAAAACATCTCAGTATGATCTAGCGCCTACATGTTACCTCAAATTGAACCTTGCACCCACTGCTTCAATAAAATGCTTAGCTATATTAGAAATACAAGAACTAATCCTCACTTATTTGAAAAGCTGCTGTAAACTGACTTTGAGCATGGTTTTGCTTCTCAGATAAAAGGAAAAGAGCCCTCCCTGATGCTATCTGCAGCAAGGAAATCTACTCTGTAGTTGTTATGCTCCAGGAGCTTCTGCGCCCCTTGCTGTGCCTCAGGTCAGCCAGGAATGTTTACACCTACTTTCAGCAAGGCATTTAATTGTGTGCTTAACATTAAATTCATCAAGACTTATACACGTACTTAACTTCAACAGTTGCTTGCCGTTATCAGGAAGACTGGTTTGCCCCGTTGGAATTACATGAAGGAAAGACAGATTATCCTGGTGAGGTAGATACCCATGGATGCCAGCATCTATACTAACATCAAAGAGACCTTTTTTTCAACCCAGGAGCACTCAGATCAAAAATGCAGTGCTACCTTTCCAATGATGTGGTTAGCGGAGGAAAGAAAACAGTTCTTGCCTCTAAGAATAGCCCTTATCACTCAACAACCTTCCATCAAGACAGCAGAGGGCACTTCGGAGTCACCTTTCTCACTGCACTCATTTCCCTCATAGAGCTGCTGACATTCTTCTGATGTGGTCAAAGACAAGTTGGGAGGGAAGGATTACAGCTGTGGAAGGAAGGCTGTAGTGACCCACCGGTCCTGATGTATGAATTACTGTATTTCTGCTCTTCTCAGAAAATGTCAAGTCCCAACACTGTGCCTGGCTGTTCCCTCCAGCATCACAACTTCCCAGATGCTCAGCCTCTGCCTGTCAGTTTCTGTGCTTGACACTTGTAAGATAGAGCCTACTGCTTCATTTACTAACACCAAATTCAAATTAACAAGAGTCAGCCTGCATTGACTTACAGTCTAATACTGCTCCAGCTCAACTTCTACATTTTCCCTTGGGGTCCACCTGTGATACTGCTTTAGTCAGCTCCCTGCAGAGCATGGGAGACCATAGCCATATAGATTACTGACAAAGAATTTCATTAAAGGCTGCAAAAGAAGATGATGTATAGGATGCAGGACAGTTATTCAGAAACGATACCCGGTCTAACATCTTTCCTACTGCATCACACCGTATTACTACACACAAATCTCAGAAGCAAACTGTCCTTTGATTTTGCAGTGCTGGAAGGAGTAGGTTTGAATTTTGGATAACCTGGCATCAGAAAGTTGGAAGGAATTCAGAGAAATCCATCAATGATGATTAAAGATTTAGAATTCCTGAAGACATATTAAGAACTAATTGTATAGAATTTGTCTAAATAATGGAATAGCAATATAACTGTGCAGAATTATTCTCAGAGGAGAAAGTTGAGAATCACTGATGAAGAAGAGAGGGTCAATTTCTATTCCTCAAAAGATCCCCCCCAAACCAGCTCTGTGTACTAGGCCATTGCTTTGCTAGTCTACAGGAATGGCTTGCTAGAAGGAGGTATGATTTGTAGTAGGCAGTGTCCTTGTCTACATTACTTTGTATAATCCACTTAATGTTACTTAATTTATAGTTGTACTCTCATGTCAATTAACGTTTCACATGTCTCTCACAAACTCTTGAGAGTGAAGTTCATGGTAGATTAGCCAGTCAGTGTGCACTGTGATTGCATACTCCAGAAGCAACAAATGAGAGTTTCAAGCAATCATTTGGAAAGTGGAAGCTGCAGTCCCTCAAACCTTGCAAAACTTGATCAGAAAAAAATCCCAAATCCTACTCCGTGCCATTGTTAAACACTTCTAGCATAACAGGGCTTGATTCTGATTAGGCACCTGTCCTCGGATAAAAGTATTGAGTATTTGAGATGTTACATTTTTTTTGTGGATTAGACAAGTACATAGGATCTTGAAATTCATAGTGTAACCACAAGCTCAGTAAATAACAGAATGATGTTTAGTTTTGACAGAAAGAGCCTACAGAGAATAGGTGGAAGGTCCTATAGATTTTGCTTTTACAATCCATGCTCCCCAGTGACATCCTGTGCTCTCAGTCTAGAGCCCTTCCAATCTGCAAATGCAGTGTATGTTTGGGGGCTTATCCATCAATATTTTAAGATATAGCTGTGGCACCAGTCAGCACATTGTAGTTTTTTCTATCATACTTAATCAAAGCTGTATCCCTTGAGTTTGTTTTAATTTCTAACAAGTTTGTTGTCTTGTTTTCAACGTAGATGGGTTGCATTATAATACATTACGACTGTGGAAAACCTTGCACAATTCTGCCTGTGTAAAAGCTCATTCTATTTTCATGAATATGCATATCCACTTCTCAAGGGATAACTCTTTTTAATATTTATATTACAGTGTTGATAACAAGCCCTAGTCAGAATGAGAATCAGGGTCTCGGGGAACGTAGCAAATGAAAGATAGGTGATGAAAACGGCTAATTAATGTAGGTGTCTTTGCTGATGTGAGATTTGGCAAAAATAAAACGTCTTAGGTTTGGAAAGGCAGTGTCTCCCACTATTGATAACAGCTGCCATTGAAAATGAAGACAGTGCATCTTTGAGTGAAGTAAGAAAGATTTACATGTTTCCCCTCTGGCTTGTATTACATCCAGCTATACTCCTCCAATGGTCATATTAGGAATGCATATCTTCATTTCTTCTTTTTTAAAGTTCTTAAATGTGAAGCATGTTCTGTAAGAAACTGATAATCAAACAGCATGGGGAAGTGAGAAATCTAAAAATTGACGATAGAACAAAAAATATTTTAAAAAAGGTAAAATGCAATGAGGAAAAAGCACAGTAATAATCTTCCTAGCTGTTTTACAGGCATTTTCAGAAGCATGTTAGGAGTAGCCTAACTCCTGCATACACATAGCAAATTCCCTCTTGAGCACTGCGTAGATGCTCATGAAAACAGGCACGACTGAAAAACAAAAGCTAGTGAAGAGCTACAAAGGGAGCATGGAACGATCCAGTTCTTACTAGCTAAGTGAGTTAAAGCATGAAAGAGGGAGCTGAAACTATAATAAGGTGAAAGACGTGCATGAAATAGCAAAGAATATTTTAGAATGCTAACAGTGATGAGTGGGCTTGAATAGTTCAAGCAACAAAAGAAATAACCTTTAAAAATCCTCCTGTTTTACATGGTTTGCTGTAATTCTTTAATCTGACTAAGATAATCCACTCTAGAAAGTGCTCGCCAAATTATGGTTAAAAAAATGTCAAAGACTAATTAAATAAAATGCTTGAGTCATGATGTTTTTGACACTTTTTGCTACAGGAATGCAGTGAGGTACTTTGAATTTTGGATTTTCTAGCTGTCATGATAGTCACTCGTGCCACCAGTGGCTCTGGAAATTCAATAATTTTTTACTCAAATTGTATACTCAAACCCTCATAAAGAGGATTTGGTGCGAGTTCTGGAACCTATTTTGGCAATATATGGTGATACAAAACCAGTATCCAGTGATTTGAAGTAACATTGCTCAAGAAAGATGAATGAAAAATCATAAAATCACACTTAAAAGCTCGCTTCCTTTTTGCCCTCTTATAATTTTCCAAAGACAAAGAAACACCCTCCACCAAGTCAAACCATCCAGTCACACAGATTAAACACTTGTTTAAAACCTTAATATCTAATTCACTTTGTGAGAGAGGGAGAAACTAACAAATAAGCCTGGTTTCTAAATCTTTAGATCTCCAGATCAGTGCTTCACTGTCAGTGTGAGCTGCATCTTAAATAAACAGGGACGACTTGATATATCTACAGTGTCTGCTTTGTGTGATAAAAGAGATCATTTGACCTAGCTAGAATGTGTTCCTGAGCCACAGAAGATGAGTACTATTTTAATGGCCTTCAAATTTAAAAATGAAAGGCAAGTGATGTGAAAAGTACTACAGTCTGTGCTGTAAGTAAACTCTCAGTATCGTTACATTAGCTGGCTTAATAAAGAATACTGGGAAGCTAAGGTCACAACAACAGCGGAGGAATTTACAAGTCCAATATCTGATCATTGAGATCATAACAACAAAATTTAAAGATATAGTTGGCAGTGCAGGCTAATGAAAGGGCTGTTCTTCAGAGACTTAAAGCACTAAGTAGCAGGAATGCTAAGTGGAAGCGTTGTGCAGTGTCTGCTGTGTCCTCTGAGGAAGGCGCTATGTGGAGTTTAGGATAAAATAATTTAGCTTTATATGTGATGTATTTTAAAAATTTGAAGATTTTCATAACCTTTCCTCTGACCATCACTATGGGCAATAATCTCTCTTGTGTGGGAAAATGGGCACAGGGAAGTTCCTGACTTTTTCTCTGCACTGCGTTTCTGCTGCTTTGTTCTTCTAGGGAGATAGATGCCTTCTCACCCTCCTTTCAGGACTGACAGCAGATTCTTTCAAGAAAGATGTGCAGTGGTGTTGTGCCTCTCAGTTGCTTTCAGTCCTCATGGACCTTTAAGTATATCATCCTTGGGTCAGTCTTTCTCTCCTCAGCGTGTATTGATTCACCAGAGGTATAGTCCCTAAATATAGGGACCCCAAATACAAATGGGTTTCCTTTGTTCAAGTTAGCATAGGTAGTGTAGTGACATGTGAGATGTCCCAGTACTTTACATTTGTGCTTCTTAGCCTTTGTCTTACCTTAGATGATTCAGAATTGTTTGTATTTCACTGCAGTACATAGTGGGGTATGCAGTACATAGTTGGTCATTAATAAACTTCAGTGATAAGATGTGCTTGACAGACATGGAAAAAATGCTTATGTCTGTTAGATCTGTTCAATTTATGGTTAGTTCAATTTATGGTTAATTCAATTTATGATCTCTCTGAAGAATTTGCTTTTTTATGATGTACCCACTGTATATTACTTTCACAGTTGTTCCCTTTTTTTCATATCTGCTGTACATTGGTAACTCCATATTTATATTTTCCTGCCCTTTATTATCCCTGTTTTCTCATTCTGTCCCCTTATATTTGAAGAGAAAAACAATTCAAGCAACTCAAATATAACTGCAGGCACCATATTTGAATGTTTAAAATGTGACAGAACTTCTGGGACCTGACTTATTTTTATCTCCCTCCTCCATTCATTAATTTATATTAGAAAATGTAATTTGGTAGTCTTTTCTTTACCCTTTCTTCTTCTTCTATCCTGTCCCAACATCTGACATGGTTTATTATCATGATGGGTCCTTCTCCTTCTCAGGCCTGGCGTGATGGTCAGTGGTCATCACATTCACTTTCATACACTGCAAAAGTTTGGGCAGTTTCTCACTATTGCCTAGTGATGAAATATAGGAGATTATCTGACTATTTTAACAGTACTGTAGATTAGGCTTGGTTTCTGACTACAGGCTAACAGTGCTGAATGTTTTAGCAGCAGAAAACAGTGTAGGATACTTGAAAAATCAGGATAGTGAGCCCTTTTGGGGGGGGGGGGCGTTATATGTCTTAGCTGTAATGTAGTAAATAGTAAAGTAAATAGTGGATAGTTCTCTTCAGCTGTGGCTTTCGAATGTGTAGATGTGGCTGTGAAGAAACTGTCCCTCCAAAACATAGATAATTGGAATAAAATGCTCTCACCCTTCAAGCCCATTATTCTAACATAAAAAAATCTCACTGAGGCAGCATTGCTATAATGTCTTTCCTTCTATTAAGAGTGCATTAATTAATACTTAATTTAATTTTCAGGATGTCAGCTGTAAAAGTGTCCTTAGCTTTACTTCTCTTTGAACGACAATTTACACTTTAAGACGTTCAGGCAGTTTTATTGACTTAAACTCTTTTACAACGTTACAGTGATGTAACATTCAAACACAAACCTCTGCCCAGAGGTTCAAATACAAACCTCTGCTTTGTTTTCTGTGTCTGCAGTTCTGTGTTCTACAGTGAGTGCACAGACAGGCTGCCTGCTTTCCATTTTAAGATCTTATCTGCAGTGTCAACCCATATGAATGATACAAGGGAAGAGAAAAAAAATAGCAGAAGGCTTTTCAGACCTTGCAAGTGCAAGAAGTGTAGTTGCTGGTATGACCTTTCCACATACTCCAAAGGCCCTGTGCAGGTACACACTTAAGAACACAACTAGGTGGCCATGTACTCAAGTGATGACAAAGCAGAGGTGAGGAAGAACTTTGTAGGCCATAAATATCTATTTTTCTCTGGCAATAATTTTTTCATATTAAAAAAGAAGGAGATTACTTGAGGTTATGACAGAAAACGTTTTTGCTGTACTCATAAAGTCAGCTGACGTGAGATTTTGTTATCTGCAATTTTCAGTCTAATCTGCAGAACAGTACTTGGATCCAGGTGGAGAACTACACAAAGTCTTGAAAACTGTAAATAAAAAACAGCAGAGGAAATTTAGCTGATACAGTTTTAATGAATGAACATTGGTATGATATATTATCACTTCGAACACCTGTCAATTTTCTCGTGAACATATATAGTCGTATCCTGAATCAAAGTAGACACATATGTGCATATGAAGAAATTAGGTTATACATACACACCTTGTACTTTCCCAGTTGCTATGGTGAATGGATAAAACTAAAATACCGATTCACAATGAAAAATATTAACCTAGGTAATGTGGTGCTAACAGGTTTTGGTACAGTGGTCCACAAATTCACATACCAAGTTAGAGTCAAATTGGGATTTGCAGAGTCCAGACAGAAGGCAGAAATCGAATCTGAAAATCAGAGAGTTGTGCATTACTTTGGAAGATTCATGATCAAAAGAAATAGGTGGCAAAGCTCAAACCGAGCAGAGCCAAAAGCAGGAATGGCATTCTACCCTATACATACTGTATAGGGCTTCTAAAAGGAAGAAGGATTTGGAGGGAACCATAGCACCAAAAAATAGATAAAACTAATGTAATTTCCCGAGCTGCTTCCTTCATACAATCAGTATAGTCCTAGTCTTATTGAGACAACATAGATCAACAGGCTTTTCTTCCAGTCTCTGATTTAGCTAGCAAATCACTGCCCCGTGCTTGTCATAGCTTTCACAATACTTGTTTTAAGTGCCTAGACTCTCAATAAGATCATGCAGTGAATAACTACCTACCCCTTCTGTAGGAAACCAGAAAAGAAAATTTCAAGACTAAATATGGTTTTTAACCCATTATGTTCACTGATTTTTTTTTCTGCTAATGGAATGTGTGAGGATACGTCTTCATGTTAGGTTAAAACCAGGTTATAAGCAAACAAAAATGGCTTTTGCCTTTAATATAAGTCATTCTTGGCTAGTGTTCTTTTTTTGCCTATTATTGTTCTTTATATTTCATTCCTGTTGTTCTTTCGAGTACTGTGAAATAGAAAGCGATACACATTTTTACTCAAAAAAGTGTGCCGGTGCTAGAAACACATTGTTTACTATGTACCAATTGTTAACTCGTAGTATTGATTGAATAGGGGGGAATTACCCCTTAATTTATAGATGCAAATGCTGTAGTTTGACCTGATGACTATAAAATTCTGAGTGTCAGACATATTACTAATGAGATAAAATGCCCCACAGGAAGACTTTGATAGTCGCAATTTAGTATGTTCTTGCAAATGAATTCTTAAACTGTGCAGTAATTACCTTGTCAATGTATAAACCTTTACGTTTACTGCTTAGAGTATTATCTGGAAGCAGAAATAAAAACCCTGTTATGGTAGGGAAGGAATTCTGCATATTGGAGGTATTGCCTAGACAGATTCAACATCTTATGTCTCTGAAGTACAACACTGTAAGGCCACAAACTAATTCAACATCTCAAAAGTAACCTCATTTTTTTTAAAAAAAAAAGGAATGGAATGCTAAGGCTAAGAACTTTAGTAGCAGATAATTTCTCTTTTCTTACTCTCATTTATAATGTCTTAACCAGCCCTATATGAACATCTCAGAAACTATGCTGAGGTTTTTTTCCATCTTTCAGGGACACCTTTATTAAATAATGATATTTTACCTGTGCATTAAATATGCCTATAATATGCAATACTTCATTATATACTGATTTAAAAAATCTAAACATTTGGTAGTAAATGAAATACACCTGTACTCTATAATGGTCTCTGTAATGTAACATGTATGTTTCGCCTTACACAAGTTTGAGAATCTCACTTTCTACCTGAAGATGTCTTCATTCTTAAATGAAATGCCATATATTTTTTTTTCATACACAGCTGGATTTCATTCTGGATTTCATTTTGTAAGCAATATTTAATTATGAAAACATGTTCACCAGTTTACTAGTGTCTCAATTTTCTCTCGCCCCTTGGTTTGTTTTCCTCCCTCCCACCCCTTCTCCTCCAGTTTGTAAAAATGAATAAAGGATGAGCTTCTGGTGTTTTCTGGTGTTTTCTATGGAAAGTTAAGCTTCGCTGACATCGAGCAATTTCTTTTACAGCTCACATGCACTTTGAATTTAAAATTTAATCTGTTCAAATCAGCTTGCATTACCAGGGAATTGTGCTTAGCATGTTCCATGAATGATTCAGTAGATCTTAATAGCTACCTTAGTAATTTCTTACGAATGATTGAAAGAGATCACATTAGTAAACATTAGTGGTAAGTACTAAGCACATTTTTCATGAAATTAAATTTCTCAAGTATTGTTGATTCCAAAATATGTTGTGTAGGTGTCGTTAGAAGAATTATGTGTTGCATCTTAGGTTTATTGTGTTTGAAGAAAAGGGTACTTGATTTTTTTTTTTTCAACACTCTAAAACTGCTATGAATGTTGCACCAGCACAACCACCGTGGCACAGTCCAGTGCGGTTGCCAGCACACACAGAATGCTCTACTCCGTGGACCAACTCTAGAAGTGATGTATAAATGTACCTTTGGCTTCCTTTCTTATACCGTACTCACTTATCACATATGCTACTTCTGAATTTCTAGGAAGAAAAATGGTGTTATTAGCAATTGGAAGAATCAAAATAGCTCATGGAAGTAATAATTATTAAGGGAGGTTGATGTTTCATAAACTTTATGTTCCAAGGACTTTGAAGTAGCTCTTAATTCAACAGTGAGAAAGTGGAGTGCTTTTTCTTAATTATGGTTCCCTTGAATATTTAAATTATGAATGAAGAATGCCATTGTTCCTTGAAAGATGGTAATATTTATTTAAATTCTGTTCCATTAAAAAAAAAAAAAGAAGAAATGACTTCACATTCAAAAGCTTCATTAAACTGTATGGTTGCAGTTATCATTTATTACCTGTAATTACAATCTTCCCTTTTATTTTTAATTTACAAAAATCCTAATACAAGAAACTTTTAACGCTTGTTTTTGTTTAAGAAAGGTGTATGCTGCTAAGAAAGAGTCTGTAGCCTTTAATGTCATCTAGTATTTTGATGTTTTCTGTGAACTGTTTGAAGTGTGATTACTATTTTGACACTATTATTACTGTAACAGGATACATAGGCAAAGGGTGGATAATTTAAACTTAGGAGTGTCAGTGTAACTACTTACCTTTTACACATTTTTTAGTCAGAATAATTGCAATATAAAATAAGCAAACAAATCAGGCACATTTCTCTTTGAAGTGTAAGATGGAGGGACAGTAATCCCTAACCCCTTAGCTGAGGAAGGAGCTCGGTGCGGGAGATGCTGGGCACTCACAATTACATGTGGGCAGCAGTAAGCAGGATGGAAAGATTGCTACAGAGCACGTTGAACCTCTCTACCATACTACATAGCAACAATATATATGAACATATACATCTATTTTTGCAGTTGCATAAATATCCATTGTTCATAACAATCCTATTTTGCATTTTTACTGTGCTTTTAATCTCATACCATCCCAGAATACGATAAGAACAAGGTGTGCAGAAACGGGTGCATCAGTTATTCTGACACGTACACACCTCTGGTATACAAGAACACGCACAAATACGAAGGGGAAGGAAAATCTGGCAAGCAGCTCTCCTAAATTTCAAAAAAACCCAGCAGGGAAAACATGTATCTATGTTGTGAATTGTGATTCCCCCCTTCTCTCTGTGGGAAGTTGTTGTGTGGGTAGAGACTGCACAGTTTTGTGGTTGTCCTGTTCCACATGACTCTCACTGAAGTTCTGCTTGTATAAAATTGCTGGTTTTGTCCTTGTGATAATGCCTGTGTTTTGGGGTTTGTTAGTGGGACTACATCCTGGTAATAAGTACTGTGACTATGGCCTATGGTTTGGAAGATCTTGCTCTAATGCATGACGATGCATTAACTCCTAAGAGTACATGTAAGCTAGGCGAATTCAGGTGGGACAAAAAGACGTAATTCTGACATTTCTAAAACTTCTAGTATGTGGCTTTGCAACTACAATATTTTTTATTGTTTTAGCCTTTGGCATGCCATATTATGAATAACCTAATAAAAAAAAAACTTTTGAAAAATGTTTGGAAGCTATTAGGAGACACTTCTGCATGTCAGATGCAAACTGTCCTCATGAATGGGAGATCAAAGTAAATTACAAGAACCAAATTTGGCCTTAATTTTGAGCTATAAATAGCAATTTGAATGAAAAGAACCATTTGACAGTTGACATTCAAGCAAGTCTGTTCTTTTCTAAACCAGATCCATTGTGCTTAACTTGAGAACATGTGCTATATTTCATCTTTATTGAGGAATTTCCTAATTTTTTAGTTTCCATCATAATTCCAGTATTAATAAAAATAAGTATGCTTTGCAAGTAAAGTTTATCGTGTGGCTGTATAAGCAGGATTATATTTTTCTTTGGACGGTTTATGTTGAAGAGCATTGATTTATGTAATAAAGTTTAACGTAAGCAGCAACAAGATTTATCTCTGGCCATAAGGAATCATCACTTTTTTTAATAACACAATATACACCCCTATTGTTGACATAGTAATAAATCAAAGACTTCAGTAAGGACTGGATTAGAAGGGAGAACTGTGCTGGAGTGCAATATTTGGTACTTTTGGAGGAAGACACATAGAAGTATATAGGTACAATATAATGTATGACTAGATATTTTGTCTTCTGCTCCCATTGCCTTAGCTATGTCAAAAATGTTTCTGTATAGAGAGTACAAATTATGAGTGATTCGGTATGGAGTCTGTAATGACAAAAAAGCATGTATCATTTGTTTTAGTTGAAAAAAACTGATCTCAGCGCAGTAATATTTCCTATGTCTTTTTTTTTTTTTAAAAGAAAAAATTAGGTCAATCCTGAAATGAAAATCCCCTTTTGAAACAAAAGGTTGAAACAATTTGTTTAGAAAATTGCTTCTAAAAAGTCCAAAAAGCTATCACAGGACTTTCATCCAGCCAGAATTCTTTGCCCAGCCTGGCTTGAAACTGTGGGTAATTTGGCCATGTTCAGAAAGGTCATTTTTAGTCAGGCTTACTCTCTGCCAATAAACTGTTTCCAACTCTGTCATTGTGTCCCAACTGTTAGCAGAATGAAGACCTTTAAGGCCAAGAAAAATGTGTCTTTCTGTATTCTTCTAGGCCACTTAAAACATGTGGGGCACCACAGCCTGCAAAATAACTTAATAATATTGTTTAAGGAGCAGTTACAATTAGTTTTGATTACTGTATATAAAACTAATCAGAAGTAATGCCAAGTAAGAGCTTATACATGCACAAATCGTTTCAGTGTTTAAAATATGCTGAAGTAGTTATGAAAAGAATGAAAGATAAAGGAGAATTTGGGGCGTTTTAAAACCACATTAATTTTCAGAAGAGATGCAGGGGCTTTCTGTTTGGTTTTATTGAAGATGTTTCATCTACAATAAAAGAGCTGATTTTGCAAATGACATTTTTGCAGGTAATTAGTCTGTGATATTTCTGTAGTTCTTGTTGATATTTTGGAAATATTTTGAAATAATTCAGCATTTCTTGTTTTCAAAGTGCTAAGTGTAAGGTTTTCTTCCTGCACCTATTTCACAGTAATAATTTACATGTGTTACATTATCAGCATGTAAATTCTGATTAATTTAGTCGAGTTGATTACAAACAATGTAGAATTGAATGCACCTGCTGATTTTTTCCTCTCACATTCCTTTGCGTGTGTGCTCATAATTTGCACATTGTTATCATTCCTTGTCCATAATGCTAGGAGTAACCAGCACCTTAAACTGCTCCTAAATATTCAGTGCAGACTGCCATGTAGTCTGCAATGAGAAGAGGATAACAGTGCAACAACCTTGTGGTGACTGAAACGCCCTCTTGGTAGGAGTTGAACAGAAGGGGGATGTGCAATGCTTATTTCTCGTTACCCCAGCTTGTTACCCAAATACTTCTTTACAGCCAGTGTGGCTGCTGCGCTGCTCGGGGGCAAGTTGGAGTCATGCCACACTCTGTGGGCCAAATACAGCTCCCACACTTTGGGTATTTATCAGACTAGGGGGTGACAGAGAAGCATGAGAGACGTCTAACTGTACAGACCACATGTCACCAGAGCATTTCTGTGTGTAATTATTTTTTTGAAATTAAGCAGCATGAGAGTCTTTCTGCCCAGTGATGCCTTGAGTCATAAAATAACTTCATCTTCGAGCTCCTGTTGGCATGGGGAAAGCCCACAATTGCCCTGAGGAGCAGTGATGCAAGAGTAGCTCCTCCTCGTGGGGTCTGTGGTGTTGAGCCTCTCAGTGCTTGGCTTTGGTACTGGGTGCCTGAGTCATGTAACACTGGCAAACAGAACGTGTCTTTAACATTTTTATCTCGCGTTTTTATCATCTAGCCTGTTTTGACGGGGCCTGTGTTTCCTCTTTTTGGTCAGATAGCTTGAGGATTGCTGTAGCAAGAGCAGCAGCATGTGATATTTCAATTAATTTCTTTGGTTTTTAGAGAAGAACGTATGCAGCTATCAGACTAAGCTGCAGTTAGGGGGAAAATGTTACGAAGAGTCTGACCTTGGGAAAGTATATTCTCACATACCGTCTGACATTGATACTACTTAGAGGTAATGAGCTGTGTGCTGAATTTTCAAAGGAATAACTTTCACTGTAGACATTTACTTAAAAAATGTTACATGTCATTCCTTTCCCAGCTCACAAGAGTTCAGAAATAGAGAGGAGATGTAAGGCTTGGAGAACTGTAATTTAATTGTGATTGTCACCTCTTCCCTTGGAAGAAACACCAAGCTGTCAGCAACTGAGAATTAATCCTTATCTTGCCAGCTGTTTATCATGTATGAAATAAGTTAGCAATTGTGCTGCAGTTCTCAGTGTCCAGGTGTCCCCACGACACATACCACAATGCCGGTTGGTACAAACACTCAATATAGTTTGAGAGGAGAAAACATAGCGGAAGGACCTAGGCACACTGTTAGGGATTTGTATTTCTATCCAGTGCAGAAGCTGCAAGGTGCTTTTGAGGAATACTAAGCCATTGTTCTCTTTTGATCTCTTTAAACTTATCTGTGAAGAGCTTCTTACTTTTCATAATTTCTTAAACGATTTTGATTATATTCCTGGACTACTCCTATTTACTAAAAAAATATTTTTTGCTTGTAACACTAGATGTTTATGAAATGTCAGTTCCCCAAAAGATGCTACGCTACTTTGTTGCTGGGCTAATTATTTAGTCATGTTGAAAATAAGGAGTCTTACTTATTAAAAATAAATGAGGTTTATCATTGACTTCTGTTTGCTGAGCAAAGAAACCGTATCATTGTATTTTTCACCAAGGAAACACATGCTTTATTCAAACTTGTCTTTTATTAGCCTGTAGCAGCTAAGAAACATCAAAAGCTCTGCTCTTGAAACTGGAAAAGTTGTTTCTTTAAAAAATAGTTTTATGTAGGTCTGAAAGAATATTTAGAAGCAGAAAGAGGGAAAAAAAAATATTCAGACAATTATTTTTAGGCCTCCCTTGCAAAAACCCTTAGGCTTTTGTGAGCCTAATATACTTTACTCTTTCATCACCTGTACCAGCAAGTTTTTCCATTTCATAAATAGATTCAGAGGTGAGCTTCTACAGAGTAGCACATAATTTCTGATTTCAAGCCCTATTAAGAGTTATGAATTTTGTATTCTGACACATAAAAGTAGATCTTTGAAGAGTCTTGATGAAGATGGTATTAGAAAGCAAACTTGTAATCTGATCTATGTAAATTCGTAGATTAAAGAGAAATTTTACTCTGCTGAAGGACAACAGACTCAGTAGGGTACTTCAAGCTGGAATAATTGGATTAGTGTAAATAGAAGCTATAAACTACATGAGCTGAAATAAGATAAAAACCCTGTTTTCTTAGTTAGACATTTTCACTAGATAGATATATTTTCCTTAAGAATAATTTTGCTTAAGTTATTGTATGCTAAGAAACACTGGCAAATCGGTTCATTTATTGCAGAGTCTGATACTTAGATACACAGCCAGAAGTTCAGGATTCAAAAGTGATTTTGGAAGGTTCTAAAATGTAGAAAGAGGAACTTTCTTTTCAGTTGTGAATATGGACAGGTGGTATGAAGAGTCAAGTGGGATTTGAGAATTGTGAATCCTGATCACACAAGGCCATGAAAAACTCAATTAATGTCATGAGTCATGGTTGGACAATTCAGTTACAGTCTGTGACCTTCCCCTCTTAATTTTATCAGTTACTTCCGCTCGCTTTAGCAGCTACTACATCTCCAGCTATTAAAGAATATTTATGCTTCCATTTTAAATAGAAAAAAATTTGTGACAGACATCCTGTTTTGGCACATTCCAAAAGATTGTGTGCCTATTTTTACAGAGCCAGCTGCATAAAATATTAAAGATAATCGTTATACTTATACACCCTTGAAAGTAAGTGAATTTATAATTTGAATGAAATTTCAGGGGTTTTTTTCATAAGAATTTCTATGTTTCATTGTGCTTTTATAAGTGTTACAAAGTCCCGAAAACAAGTATCAACTTCTATAAAATCATTATAATATCAAATATTTTTTACTTAATTAAATGCTTCTTTGAAACCAAGAAGGCACAAGATGAATTGTGACTTGTATTGAAAGCAATTCTATTTTAAGAAAATACAAGAAAAATGGTTTCCATTGTTTGAAACAACTTTTAGGTTTGTGTTTCAGCTTTGCATGATGATCACTTTGAGATGCTTTGATGGGTACTGATAAGTACCTCAGTACTTTACATAACTAGGAATTATATATGAGGACACGTTAACATTTCTTAAATATTATCAGTATTTTTCAGAGGGCCTTTCTGCATTTGTCTAATTTCACTGTTCTGCATGTGACACATGCCACCTTCTGGATGTTGTCAGAATTGCCGGTGGTTTAAAAAAATTGGAAAGTGTTTTCCTCCTCCGTGTATCTGTTACAGAAATCAATACAGCTGATATCCATGTACAGGTTAACATATCAGAGGAAGTGGCCCACAATTCTCACTTTACTGGTGTACAATGGTTTTAGTCTGAGGTCTGGTTAAGTCTTAAGCAGTGTTTCTGTGTCCTGAGTCATTCTAACAAATTGATTATTGCTCTAAAATAGTTATGCACTTTGACCACCCAGTTAAAAGTGACTTTGGAAAAAAAAGCAGCAACCTATCAAACAAACAAACAAATAAAGTCAAAATTAAAAGACTGAGAAACATACACAGAGCTGTTCAGGTGGGAGAACCATGCCCGTGTTACAGAAGAATCGGAGATGTAGGGTGAAATCTTTTTGAGGTTAGAGAATTACAAGCAGTTAAATATTCTGGAACAAAATTCTCAGACTTTATGCGTAGCTGGTTGTAAAAAGGGAAGTGGGGTTTGATTTATTGAGTCTAAAAATGAGTTAGTGCTTTGTCAAGGCCCTATAATTTCAGTGCCCTTTACTCACTGTCACAATTCAGTCTCCCTTCTACATGTATTAATTAGCGGTAACCTTTTCCCAAACAGAAATACGCCCAGACTTGTACAAAGCCCTTCACAGTCCCCTGTTGTCATTGGAGGAGTCTTGCTACTCTTATTCTACCCCTCAGTCTCATACCTACAGAATGATGACAAGCTGCCTTGTTGGCTTAAAATGACAAACTGAAATTATTTATTTTTTTGCAAGAACACTTGGAGTTGGTTTTGAAATTAAGCCGCTACCTAATTATGGCTTGCAGTTTAGAAAATTAAAATTACAGCTTTCCTAATCCAATGGACTCCATCAATTGAGGGACTCCAACAACTGATGTAAATAAGATCTCTTGTTACTCAAGCCTTTTGCTTATTTTCGTTTGTTGTTATTAACGGGCTTAATTTTGTCTGTTGTCTGTTTTCCATTATGAGCTGTTCTCTTTAATAAGATTTTAGTTCTAAAGGGGATTTTATACATGAATTATATGGAAGCTTAAAGATAATTGGAAGATGAGCTCCTTCAGGTCTGATGGGAGATTATAGCAACGCTTGCTGCTTGACCTGACTCAGCAGAAATTTCAAGCAGAAATGCGTGAAAACGATGTCAGTCTAAAAGCTGTCCCTTCAGATATTCTTTCTTCAACTGCTGTTTCTCTTCAAGAGATGCTCTGTGCAGACTGTCAAAGTCCTCATGGCAGCCAGCAATTACTTCTTTTAAATCTTTTCCAAAATATATCTTCCCCGGGGAATTTCAGCTTCCAGTTCAGAATGGCAAAATGTTCAGGTTTTTCTCTCAGTTCCCTAGTGGCAGAGTGCTGGCTGATGAGCTGAAGGATTTTTATGCCCCGTTAACTGCAAAAGAAGGGAAAAAACCCTCTGCCCTTGAGATTTGCCCAAGTGAACTCAGGTTTTGGGGTTTTTTTAAATGCAAAATAGGAAGCTAATGAAAGAGCAAGTGCCTTAAAGCCAAGATAGGTGTGTCTCTGTTAGTTTAACCTTTTAAAGCTTTTAGATTTACATTCTGAACGAAGCATGAGATGGAAGGAGAAAGATGAAAAAATGTATTATAGAGAATAGTAGCTTTAAAATGACTGGTATGTAATCAGAGCAGAACAAGCAAACTCTATGAAAAAGCTGTACTTGATACTCAGCAGTTCGTTTCAGGCCATGCAGTGAGAGCTACTGCACTTGGAATGATTCTAACCTGAGCCTACAAGAAAATTAAGCACTGTTCTGTGAACACAAAATTGAAGTAAATATCATAAGGCAAAACAGTATTCAGGTCAGGTTACAAAGCACATCCTAGACCAAATATTCTTATGTTTCCACAGCACAACTTCAAGCATGTGCTCCCTAAGGAAGCTCGTACACTTTAAGCTAAATCGAAGGCAAAAGATCCTTACTCAACAGAACAGAAAAGTCTGTAACGCATCCATGCTTTCTAACATGCAATTCATTTATGTGGCAACTCAACTTCTCGAATGTGAGGGTTGGTTTGAGTGTGCATTTTCCAGGAGGTTTGGTTGCATTCTTCACTCAAATGTAAAACAGAATTCATCCCAAAACATTTTTAGCCAAGAGTTGCACAGCCATGAAATGTAAACAGTTTAAAACACAGAAGTTAGGGGGAGAAACCAGCAACATGTCAATTCCCAAACCACATAAATAGTCTTCCTGTCTCAGGGGGGTAAAACAATCACCCAGAGCTGTGTTTTGAAATCCTCTTGAACAAAAAAACAACTTCAGAAAAAACAAAAACACACCCCAAAACCTGTTCTCAGAGGAGTAGCCAGTAAATATAATTTTAGATACAATCAACTCACTTGCCATCAACACTTTTGATGTACCACATTAAAGCAAGCGTATGGAATTAGGTTCACTTTCATGTTGTATTTAACTGGCATTTGCTTTAATGGGAATGTTTTCCCCTTTACCCTGTCAAAGTGAGGGTTTGTACTAGCCTCCTCTTAAACTCTGTCTCCATGTTGCAAAAAAGCCAAATACAAGTAAAAGAGGTTTGATTCATTCCTCAATATCGTACAATAAAGCATTTGCAATTAACTTTTTTGTAAAGATTTGCTACACTGTAAGTTGTTTTTATTTAATGGCTTGATGGATGGGACTGTTGTGATCTTATCTGTGGAAAAGGGTGCTGGGAGAGTAATAAATGACAAGGCACAGAACTACTGCTAGTAGAGCAAAAGCATTAGTTGCTAAAACTTGCTATTTTGCTTCATCTGAATTAGATGCAGCATCAGAGGAATATTTTGTATTTGATGTGGCTTAGTCAAAAATGTCAAGGTAATGTCAGCTGAAATTTGTTATGTAATGAGTGCGGTACATGCACAATTACCAAATATACAAGATTGGATTCCACTCACAGAAATAGGTCCCTTCACTTTGGATTGACTAGAATACTGGCTTCAGCTGGTAATAAGAAGAGCTTTAAAACAAAGTGTGGAGAAGAACTCATAGTCTTCTTACATATTTTAATAAATAGAAAGGTGGCAATCGGATGAAAAAGCAGGAGATTTGACAGCAAGCAGTAGCAAAGGTAAAGAAACCAAACGTTTATGGGGCTTTCCATGTAAGTGATACTGATAGTAAAAGGACCATAGTTAGCGTGGCCCGTAACTGCCCGTGTTCCACAAATCACAGCTCAAAGCTCTGTGCCTAAATGTGAAAAAGTGGGAACTACTTTACACTTTGAAACAAGGTGGCGTTGGTCTTACGGAATTCTGGTTGAGTAACTAATACAACTGACACAGATACTGAAGGGTTCAGTGGTACAGATTATGTTACAGACAGCAAAGACTGTAGATAAAACAAGTTTAATTGGATCAATATCACTTACATGAAAGAGTTTCAAATGGGATAATGCCGAAATATATATTTTAATGTATCTTTAAAGTTGTTGGAGAGAAAAATACTTCTGAAATGTGGGTCATTATAGAAGATCGGTCCCTAGTTAACTAATTTGAGAACAAACATTACTAACAAAGGTAGTCCCAGCATTTTTTCACTCCAGTGCCACTGAGGCACCAAGAAAATATTTTTTACATTTAATTTTATTAGGTTGTGAAGACATTATAGGAGAACTGTTAGCAGAAAAGATCCTTGACTAATATGGTCACACATTGTTGTCATTTAAATCAAGTGTAGATTTATAGAAGCTTTCATTTTAAAATAGCAAATTCTGAGAAATAAAGAAAGCTCCCTAGCAAGGTCAGCTAGACTTGAGAGTTGGAGAACTTGGGTGTTTTTAAGTCAAAACTGTAAAAGGATTTTAAACGTTTATGCCCTCCCACACACCCCACACACACCCCCGAAGGGAAAAAAAAAAAAAAAAGAAGAAGAAAAAAGAAGAAGAAATAAAAGCTTTGTGTCTTAACTGGATAATTTGATTGTTCAAAAGGGATATCTAGATATGTAGAGAACTTAGAACTGAGTAGGCAGTAATGAAAGTCCATTTTAAAAGCCAGGAAGTACTGTAAAAAAGTGAGCTTCCTGAAATGAAGCCTGGTTAAGCTTTTTTCAAGAACTTGTGAGAAATTGCAGTGGGTTCTTTAGACACATGAAAAGAGAGAGGAGAAAGATGGGAGATGATACACCGTAACTGTAACATCAAGATTAAAGGTAAAGTCAGAATGACCTCCAATTAAATGAATACTTGGAGTCAGTTTTCGGTAAAAATATTGATGTCAAACATGGGGCCAAAGGCTGGGTGACTAAATAACTAGAATGAGTGTATAAAATAGAAATTGCCACATCCAAGAGACAGGAGGACAGTATTCTCAGTAAATGGACTGTAATTGTTTGGTCATAAGATACAGAATGGGCAAAAAAGAAGTCTGGCATATATGAAATTACAGGTCAGGAGTTTTACTGACTATGAAACCCAGGATGGTACTGGATGAAGAGAGTTGCAAGAGTTTTACAAATTTTTAAAGAAAAAAAATTAATCCAAGGAGCTATAAAACTTTATAAAATGCTTTATAATATACTTCAGAAGAAAGAATGTGGAGGTAAATGAATGATAAAATAGAAAATGACACAGATTTACCAAAGGTAGGCTACACCTTCTTGTCTTGAGAAGACAGTTATTCCTCTTGCTGAAGGAAATATAATAGATTACAAAAAGCAGGTAACATTAAACTGAGGAATTATTTACTAAGGCAGAAAAAGTAGCAATTAGTACATGATTAGATAGATGTGTAAGGAACATGAATGAGGAAATTCCAAACTAGGGCTGGAAACAAGTTGCTTGTGTACTTGCTCTAGGATAGGTTTGGGGGTAAATCTTGTTTAACACTCTCATTTATGACTGTGGCACAACAAGGTTTTTGCCAGTGGCATTTGCAAATCACAAAGTTAAGATACATCATCAAAGGAGGATCAAAACATTATAAAGAGTATCTCTAAGGTCCATGAGGTAACATAAATTGGGGAAAATATATAAGTCAGCTTGCTTAGTGACTCTGTACTTATAATATATAGGATATTTAATCTGAAAATAATTATGATCATAAATTAGATAAATTAGATCATAAAAAATTATGATCTCTTGATCATAAGGTGAGTATGAACTCTGAGTGGGATGAAAAGCCAAATGTGATCCTAGAGTTGTTGAACAAAATATGTTCAATGGAAATAGTGGCATGAAAACTTCCCTATCTGTGGTGCTGGTAAGGTGTCCTCTGGGATATTGCCTTTGTAGTACAGAAAGATTAATATAAACATAATGGTCAGGGGATTGGTTGATTTCTCTTAAGTATCACATGAGAGCTTGTCTAGCCATGTGAATCAGAAGCTGAGAGGGGATATAATTTCTCTTTATGAATGCATTGTGTATGATAGTGAAGAATGAGCATTAGGGAAGAAGAAAAGCTGAATGACTGTCACAAGAAAAAAAAAAATGATCCTGAAGAACATTAGGGATGGAAATTAGAACCATGAGAGAACTGAAATTATGGAACAACTTTCAAATTCAAGTGCCTGGGGAAAAAAAGTACTTATGTCAAAATGGAGTATGGTAGAAATCTATGAAATAAATATAGTGAAGTGATTTACTATGATAGCAGAAGTCTGAATATCATGACCTAGGTCTAATATACCATCCTCCTAACAAAAAAGGAAATATAATGTTAAGTTTCCTAAATCTATTAGATACAATTCCAAAAAAATTTCTTGTATTTGCATTTCTTTCAGTAGGTATCTATTTATAGCAACACATGCAGGTTTTGTTTGGGGTTTTTTTGGGGGGTTTTTTTTGTTTGTTTTTTTTTTTTTTTTGCTGCTGTTTCTGTAAATGAGCTTCTGCTTGAAATATTAAAATGTTTTCAACTTTTCTGAAGAACTCAAAGTTGCTTTCTGTTTCTGTAATCCTACTTATGTCCATAATCCTCTTTGCTTCTGGAAGTGCTATTTCTGTTGTTTGAGTGTTTATAACTTCAGTTGTTACAAGTCAAGAGCTGGGTTGTTGTAAACTCTGATCCTGAAAAAGGATGTAAACACCAAGAAGAGAATGGAGTTATGTGGCTCTAGGAGAAAGCTGATACTAAGAGAATAAAACTAAGCAAAGCAAGAGAGGTGAATACCAGGAAGCTGAGAAATCTCATCACAGAGCTGTGTAAAACTCCATTGGAAAAATCCCTAACATAAAATGCAGAGACTGAAAGATTTAGTGTTGTGGAAATGAAAAATAACACCACCTGGTTTTTCAGTCTAATCTTGATTTTTTTCCGTACTACTCTCTTCCTTTCTCTATCAATGCATTGTTATGGTAATAGAGTGTACACTTCCACATGGTGAGTGTTCATAACTATGTAAGCATTAAGATGACTAAACACAACTGACTCATAACAAAATGTGGCAGGGAGAATCATAATGTAAGGTCATCAGTTAAGCTACAAGCAGGCTTACTGTTTCGACCACCCTGTTGCTGCTGATACATATTTGAGGCATTAGGTCAAGCTATAAATGAAACAGATATTTTCCCTTAAAATCTTAGAGTAAATGGGAACAATAAAAAGTCATCAGTTGGTCGTTTTGCCCCTAAACCTTCATTACTTATTTTTCTGAGCCATTACTACCGTGTTCCATTGCTACTGTATGCCATTGTACTTTGTTCCTCCTATACACTGTCCCATCCTTCCACTCTCCTTTATTTCCTTTCCTGGCCTAATTCTAAATGAATGGATGAACCTAAGCTTAGTGGGTTTTTGTTTTGTATTGATGTGGATTCTTCTGGCAGCTATTACCATCTTATTTGAAAGATCTTGGCTTCATTCTTATTTGGATTTTCTGTCTTGGCTTGAATATTATACTGGTTAGCTGATTTCCAAAGCAAATGGCTTATGAAATAACCAAAGTAAAGTACTCTTATAATGCTGAACTACTTTGTACTGCTCAATGACATTTGGAATAAGCATAGTTACCATTTCTGGAGACTCCTTTGTTTTGGGAGTAATTGAGTTTTTTCACTATAATTATTATAAAGCAAAGTAAAATTACTGGAATGCTGGACATTTTTAACTTTGCATTGGCTACCAAAAAGAAACTTGTATGGCAGCAACCTCAGCTCCTGGGGTTATTCTGGTTTGGAGCATAAGCTCTGATATCCGGTTTTCACTGGTGTTCCCAGTGAGACTATTTGTGAAGATCCTAGAAGTAGTCGGTGTTCTTCCCACCTAAGTATGTCAATGATATCTGAGCATTACTGCTTCTTAATAATTTAAGCATCAAGCTGAGGACAATCAGTACTAGCAGTTCAGTTCCATCTTAGCACTCATCCAAATCCCAGCAGGAGAAACTGTAGAGTAGACAAGAGCGAGCCCGAATGAAGCCATGCAGACACGGCACTTGGAGAAGAGGTGCAGGAAATGCTCAGAGCACTGGCCTTTACTCTCTGGGCTTCTTTGGTGTTACTGTCTGATGGAATTCTCATGTAAAATGCATCCAGTTTCCAGGGAGCTTGGTCTGTCTTCTTGCAGTTGAGTGTCCTAATCACAGGGTCAGGTTTTATTTGATCTGCCTTTCAGCTGATCATACAATTTTTATCTTCACAGAAGCACAGGTGGGCTGGAAGAAGGAAAGTGCTGTCAGCTAGTACATCTGCTGGTGACCTAGTAGTTTAGGGTAGTCCTTTGTATTACAGGAGATCTAATTTTATTGCCAGGCAAACTGACTACATCTAAAACTTTGACATTTCTTCTTCAGAGATGAGTTCTTTAGCCACAGTCTTGACCTCACCTGTTTTGGAAGTATCTTTCTGAGTGACTGGAGTGCAACTTGAGTGCTTGTCTGGGTGAATCTTGACAGGAAGGAAGGAAAGGCTGGAGGGAGACACTTGTCCTCTCAGGGCAGTTATTCTGGAGAACAATCAGGCATACTCAGTGAGGTAAGGTCACAAGATGGAGAGTTTCCACTCCAGCAAGCAGTCCCTGGAAACAGGAGGGACTAGGTAGGGTTTAGGTCCCTAAACCATGAGGTAAACCTTAGATTCCTCTTCTCGTGCCTACAACTGGCCTAAACTGTTTTACTGATTCCTTTTTCCGCTTAAAGCCCACCCCCAAGATTAGGAAATAATGTTGCCGTACACCCTCATGGCTGGTGAACAGGGATGTCCTGCCACTAAAATTCACTTTGAACATTTTCCTGCTGACAAAAGTCAGAGACTGCCTTGTAGTTTAATTGAAATTTTAAAAATGCATATGTAATTTCTTTCCTCTCCTTGTCCACAATTTCTTAACTAATGCAACATAGCATTTTATGCCTTAAGCATATGCATACTTTGAAGATGGAGAAACTATTAGTATCTTTAATGTTAAGTAAATACTGCGCAGAATGCATCCAGGCTGGCCAACCTCTAACAAACTGTGTTCTGTATTTCTAAGGGTATCTGGATTTGACACTAAATGAAATTGCCCTTATTAAAAAACCTCCAACCCTATAAATAACTATTACCTACCATTTTGTACAATTTTTAAAAAAACATTTTGCCTTAAACGTGCCATATTTTAATACACAAACCCATTTTACAGTATCATATGACTTTGTTAAAGAGCACTATGGGAATAGTGCCAGTGGAAGATAACAATGAAAGTTAAAATATGACAATTGTGATACAATTATTTTGTATGTTTTCATTTTACCCTCATGCTGTTTTTTTAAAAAAATGCTGGTTTCATAAAAACATAGTTCTTTTTAATGCCCATTACTGCTGTGAGTTCATTGACACTTATGTTTTCATCAGATATTTTTCTCCTACATGTTTCTTATTTTTCTCTGTGGGAATGGCAGAAAAAGGCTGGCAGAAAATGAAAGGAATTGTGCCCTGAAAGCTTCACCAAGTGTGGTATTAGTTTAGATGTCTCAAATAACATAATCTTTTGGCTGGAAATATAGCATAGGATCAGATGTATTCTCTTCTAGGAGACAGCTTGTGTGATTTTCCTGTAGCCTGTTGACAGATGATTTTATGGATTAGTATGATCTGGGATGGATACAGAATGGCCACGTCTCATGAGTTGTCACCTGCTTGCAACTCTCCATATTTACTGTGTATGAGTGTTAGTAACAGAAGCTGTAGATTCAAGACAACAACTATAATTTAAGTAGTAATCGAAGACAGTAGAAGCAATTAAGCATCACAAAGAATAATTAGCAAGTTCAATTAATTTTTATCATCAGAGTCATCTACAATGAGGCAGGAAAAGAGCAAAAAGGTACTAAAGCAGAGGTGCAGCCATCCTATGGTATTTCCTGTGATGGAAATAATCACATATGGCATAATGAATTTAAAAAAAAAAAAAAAAAAGGCATGGCAAAGATTTATGTTAAAATTAGCATGTCACAACAGCAAGCATGAAGGAAAATGGCATAAGCAAAAACAAACCCACAAACCACCACACCCCTCAACGCATCTCATGCCAAGCTGTGTATGAATCTATCAACACATTATAGGTCTTGAAAAAAGCCCTACTTCTCTGTTTAGCTTACTTAAAACTCACGAGCGCATTAATGAATATGACCTGTTGTCATGGAAGCATCACAAGCCTTGATCAAGAATTGAATTAGTATAATGAGTCATGAATTTTTACCTTAATAAAAGGGAAACGAATAGGATTGCTACACTGCAGCAAAAATAGGAGTATTTTAATAAGTGAAATAAAACTTGCTATTGCCAGGAAAAGTTTTTTTTTGAATGTACAAATTATTGATCAGCTTTGAGATGACATTAATTTTTCCATTAGCTTTTGTTAATATACCTCAGGGTATATCATTAACCAACCTTAGAACATATGGTCTGAATACTCCATATTTGCTGACATGGTTATATTCATTTCAAGTATTTTTTTTGTTAACAGCCGTGTGCCAATTCTGCTCAGAATGAGGAAGGGAATTATGATAAAGTTCAATTGTTGTTCCTGGAGGCCTCAGCTTGTTTACATCCTGACAATGAAGAGTTATGCCAAACAACTTTTATTTTACAGGACCTATTTCAACCCTTATAAAGCAGAATATCAGCAAGAAAATAGTGCAAAGTTTAGGAAGGGAGAATAAAGTTAATATCTTTTTACAAGATGTAAGTGCAACAAGTATTTATAGTGTTTTATAGTACCACTTTAGAATGCTGTTTTTAAACTCTTTACATTTTGAAACCTTTAAACTTTCCAGTGGCGGTACAAACCTCTACATAACATATCTTCCTTTCCTTTGTTGCCCCTTCAAGGCCCTTTAGAAATAATGCAGAGTTCCCTTGATTTTCATGGACTTGCTGTTGAAAGCCACTGCGTAGAAAACTAAGCCAAAACATTTAAAAAGAAAATATGTCTGCCAGGAACTAAAGTTATTCTCTGTGGTTTTAGTATTTATATAATTACAAAAGGGAAAGAAGGTTTTTAGTCCCAGTCTACATGGTCACATCAAAATATTGAAGCTTATAACATTTATTTTGAAGTGACCTGCATGATTATGACCAGATCAAAGCTCTAACACTGAATAATTTAGCACTTGAAAATGTGAGACAATATGTTAAGGAAAAAAAAAAAAAAAATCAGTCTTCTCTTAGGCAATAAATTCAGAGACAGATAAGGCACAAGGTGTACGCCTGTTGCATTGTAGAATCTCAGAGATTCCACAACTGACTGCAAGACCACGTTATGAGTTAACTACAGGCAAACAAATTAGAAAGTATAGGAAAACCTGGTTGAAAACAGTATCACATCACAAAACGTATTTTGTTCGCGTTGTTTGAAAAGCAGGGTAAGCTGTTTATTTTTGCAAGGATTTCAAAGCATGGTAGTGAACAATCTATAGTCAGATGGGACGAAGTCTTTGTGGTATAACCTCTGCATATAAGTCTTGTGCTGATAAATAGTTCAGTGAGAAACATGGTGAGAAACTCACGTGATTTTTGTGCTGAGTTTACCAATGATTGGATTAACAAAATAATTCATTTTTAAACAGTCATAAAATCTGTGGAGAAGATACTACTTTTACATTCTGTAGCTCTTGAGAGTTTCAGTGATATCACTACAGTTTGGGAAGAGTCAGAGGGTAAATTGTTCAGAAATAAGATAAATTTTCCTGCAGATAATCTTTCCATTGCTCTTAGATAAAAACCAGATGGACTCTGCATAAGGAAATTATTTTGCAACTTATTCTTAACCTCACCTATATGAACACTATTGTGTTTTAGTTAATTACTCATGTTGATACGTGACTTGGTTATAAAGAACTAGAAACCTCTAATTAATGGAATTTAAGTGAGAAGATGCAGGAATCTGAATTGCCAGACTGTAACAAACTTTTTGCTGGTTATACTAAATAGATAAATATCTTATATATACTTCATATTAATGGTGTATTATGTTAGGTTTTGATTAGGCTTAATGAGATTTACTTTATGTCTGTAACAGTGCTCAAATTACATAAAAATTACAGAAATGGAAGAAAATGGAAATATGCTCCTTCAATTTGGTTGAAATGGCCTTAATTTATATTATTATGCAGCCCATTATGTTCTTTGAAGAATGTCCAAGCTGTTTCCACACTTATTTTTATAGGGGTATGGTTTAAATAAAAGAACTATCAGAACTGTTCTTGTATTCAGCCGCATACATTGTCATTTCTGGCAGAATATCATCCCATTCCTTTGAAATTAGAAATGTTTGTCAGATATCGCAGGTTTCAGCCACATTTCTCTGTGAATTCTAATTAACATTAAATAAACATGTTATGTTTAATGAGCTGCTCTGAAGTTTTTGCCTCATTTTTATAATGAATATTTCCAGTATCTGCTTTAGGATTCAAAGCCATCATACAGGGGTTTTACTAAAACCCTTCTGATTTTTCTGCATCAGCCCTCACTTTTCACTCTTATTTTTGGTATTACAGCGACACATGAAGCTCCAGTTGATCAATGACCCTCATGTGAGATACAGCATAGTCCAATGGGGAGAGAATTGTAGCCCAGTCTTGTCTCTAGGATTAGAATAAGAAAAGAAAAAAAAGATGTACAAAAAGTCCCAACAAAACTCATCAGACAAGCACTAGGCAAATATTAATGCCTGCAGCCCCATGGCAGCCTAACCGCAAAATCAACAAGAGGCTCTGCTCCCCTGACTTGCGGGTTGGATCCCACTCACTGGGATACATTTTTGGAGAGGCTCCGCAGGCATCGGTAGGGGGCAAGCTCTGAGCAGGCCTTGGTTCTAGTGCCCCAGCTTCTTTTCCCATCACATTGTCTTTTCACTTCACAGAGTCAAGTTCCTCCCCCGGTTCTTGACTGGGGTGTCTGTTTTGATACTGTAACAGGTCCCTGGCTGACACTTTTTTGTCAGAGAAGAGGAGTTGTTTGTGCTGGGTTCATGACAGATGCACACCCATGGTGTGATGGTGAAAGGACTCTGGTACCTTAGAACTGGGTCTTGGAGACATCAGGCCTGAGATAGTCTGGTGGCTCATGGGCCAAGATACAGTCCTCTTGAGGACAATTCCAGGCAGCCACTTTAGTATATGGATCAGACTGGAAGGAACGTTTAAATTCTCTTCTCACCTCGGTTACACAGTGCTCTGTATAACTTGTACACCCTCGATATTTAACTGGGAGGTGAATTTCTCTATCTAAGAGGAATTACTTGAAAAGACTATTTCCATTCAAATTAGTTTGGATTTTGGTTTCTTTCTTCAAAACACGGCTTAACACATTTTCAGTAAAAGTAGTTATTTTTAATATACCTCTGATACAGTTATATTGCATTTTAACTGAAAAGCTGATATAAACCTACATTTCTCATGTTTT
The DNA here is from genome assembly GCA_009769605.1 of Bucorvus abyssinicus. NCBI lineage: Eukaryota > Metazoa > Chordata > Aves > Bucerotiformes > Bucorvidae > Bucorvus > Bucorvus abyssinicus. The sequence goes on from CM020025.1 coordinate 41,881,164, forward strand.
CAGCAACAATCACATTCTCCTTAGAATTCTGCCTTAAATTAAACCATATTTTTAGCCTTGAAAACTTTTGTGGAGAAAATGTTTTCATCAGCTCTCGCTGCACACAGAAATTTCTGAAGAACAGAGTGTGGTTTCCTCTAAAAGGAACATCTGCATTCGTATGGAGTATGGCAGCCGGTGAGTCCGTGCTGGCAGTGATTTAGCCAACACACTGGGGAAGATTACAGATGTGCCAAGCTGTTAACAGGAATATGTTGATCCAAATTGCCTGCTAAGGGGCAACAGCCTCTATTTCAGTCCACAGCCAGCAAAAGACTGCACTGAAGCTGTGGCATGTTAGTTAATTATAGACCAATTACTTCGTGTTCAGATATGGAAGGATGAAATTCAGCCACAATATATTCCTTGAATGTTGAGAAAATGCCAGTCTCTTATTTTATTTGTATACAGCAATCTGTTAAAATTCAATTCCTGCACTAGAATCACTAAATAATTCTTTTTAAAAAATTCATGGTCTCATAGATTTTGATGCTGTTATGACATGTACTAACTTAACTTCTGTAAAGACTAGAACGAAGCCTGGCAAGTTCACTGGACTGATAAAGGCAACCTACTCATAGCAAAGAGGGAACTATTGCCAAAGTGGAACTATTTTTGCTGATAAAAAACAAATCCTGGTCCGTTAAACACAATAAAATTCCTTCTGAAATTCTTTATTCTCATGGGTATTGTCCAAGTCCAGAAGATTATTTGTTGTAATAGCATGGGCTGTGTGTGCCTATCTTATCTTAAAATATGACTACGGTCGTTTTTTTACATTGTCCAATAATTATCTGCAATTTTGCTGTCTTAAGAATCTTCTTTTATGGTAGATTTGATAAAGCACGCATTGATGTGATCAATAACCAAATCAAAATGTGACAAATAGCCACTACTGTGTTCATCGTTTACACATCTTTTAGTACCATTTAAATATAAAGTAACATTTTATACTGTGAGGATTGTCAACTACTGGCGCAGGTTGCCCAGAGAGGTTTTGGAGTCACCATCCTTGGAGATATTCAAAACCTGACTGTACTTCGCCCTGAGCAACCTGTTCTAGGTGACCCTGCTTTGGGCAGGGGTTTGGACTAGATGATCTCCAGACATCCCTTCCATCCTGGTTTGAGTTAGTACAGGACGAATTCTGTTCGGTAATTTCACTTTTCAGCTCAGTCTCTTCTAACTGACTGCACTGTCTGAAGTTAACAGTGTATTTGTGCAGACAGTGTCTGCTTCTAGAAGTGACAGCACTGGATGTTTGCAGTCACTACCAGGGATTGGTGGGCAGAAAGGCTCTTGCTGATTATTTGCTCCTGTGCAGACCAAGATCCTGGCTAAATCCTGTGTGCCACGGTGGGGGTGCAGTAAGTGAGAGGCTGCAACTGCGGGGAGGAGCGGATAGGACAGGTGACCCTGAACTGACCAACAAGGGGTGCCATCATATTCGGTATAAAGCTGAGGGATCATAAGGGTCAAGCTCTCTTCTTCAATGGCTGGTGTCCAAGGAGGACTTTGTCCATTCTGCCTTCAAATCCGTGCATTCCTGAATCCAGTTCCAGAATCCAGTTCCTGCATCCAGTTCCCCTCTGCTGCTGAGTCCAGTCTGGGCCTTCCCCAGTGTCTGCCCAGAGCATCAGAGATGACAGTGACATGGTTGCTATCTGGGGAGTTGGGTTCAATATTGGTTTTATATATATTTGTATATATTTCATTATTAGTATTATTCTCATTAAAGCAGTTTTAGTTTCCTTTTCCAATCTGTAAGTCCCTCTCCCTTGCTCCTTTTCTCTTTCTTCTCTTTGGGAAAAGGCGGGGAGGGAGGAGGGGCTAATAGAGAGTGTCTGTCATTTGTCTAGTGGCCAGCCCAACCCTAACCTATGACATCTTCCTATCTCAATCATTTGGTGATTCTGTGAAATTTTAGAACTGTAGGCCATGCCCTCTTGCGTTTCACCAACATGAGTCTTCATTATGAAAGCTCTACAAAGTTTGACAACCAGCAGGATAAAGTCCATACGTTTCTTAGCAATTTCATGCACTCTCTCCTCCTTGTGGGTTTCTCAGCATGTTTAGTCAGTTCAATTTAATTTTTGAATAGATTGATTTATTACCTAGTGCTAAAACTTTTGACTTTTCTGTTCCCTGTTTTCTACTTATCTGCCTAGATATTGATCCCAAGGTGGATCTTCACATAAATACTTGGGAGAGTGGAACTGTATTTAAATGCTGATCATAGATACTGTATTATCAGTCTTTCAGTACAACAATATGGTCAAATGTGAAGTACTTTGGGTCAGATATCCTCCACGTGTGATTTTTTTTTTTAATAAAGTAGTATCTCACTTGTCCTTTTTATTACCAATAATTTGAAAGATGCATGTGTATTTTAGTTAAACCAAAAGTCAAGGCCTTAATTTCCAAGTTTTGTTGATGTAAATAATTTTTTTTTTAGTAAGTAGCAAGACTTCTGCTTTTAAACAGATGATGTTGGTGTTCTACCCTTGTAGCTATTGCTGCTAGACAGATATCAATAAATGAACATGTGAAACTAGCATTAAGTTTAATCTTTAAGTTCCTACTTAGAATATAATAGCTGGTTCTAGTTTTTCATGCTGATGACAACAAATCTTCTCTTTTGAACTTTTAACAAGTAGAAGAGGGAAAAAGGAAAAAAAAAATTACAGATACCAAAGGCCAAATATTCTTCATTAGAGCAGTGAGAAAGGTAGGAATAGATGTTTTCAAGCTACCAGACATCCAGGTAGTCAGGAAGTGCCGAAGTCATATTGAGTTAGAATTTAGCCAAAACGTGCTTAATTTGAATTAAATTTTGCCTGCTGATCTTCTGTCTGAAGCTGTTTTTGAAAGTTTCAGTCAAGACAGCTCATGTGTTTAGCAGAAACATGGATAAACCTTGTTCTTTTGTACTGTTGAAATAATTCTGGTGGTGTTCTGTTTAAAGTAATTTCAAATATGGTAGCCACGTGGCCTCTGTGACACACATGACATTTTTGTATCGTTCTGGGAGATTACTAAGACTTTGAAGATGGTCATCCATCAGGCATGTTCAGTAAAGACTTCTGTGGACTATTCTTTGCTGGTACATGTTGTTCTCTGAAAGACTTGCATGTGTGTCCAGGCTGCAATTGAACTGTTTGACAGAGTGAATTTATTTTTCTGTCTAGGCAGGTAAAGCAGGATTTTCCTGTAATTTCGGTGTTTTGTGAAGGTCAGAAAGGATAAAGTACTATCTAAGGCCAGGGAACCCATCATTCCTGATTTCTCAGCAATTGACACATTACTCCTGCTAGAGGAGGAGCTTGCTTTAGGTAGAAGGCTGCATGGAGGATGAGAGCAGAGACTTGGGTTGGGAGCACAGAAAGACTGAACTGGAAGATTGGGCAATGGGAAGAAAACAAACTGCTGGGAAATTATGAGCTGGAGGTTTGGAAATCAGCAGAAGAGATTGGTAGAGTTTGGACTGGTTTTGAGTAGGAAGGAGGGAGCTGTGAGCCAGCCACCAGTGAGAGACATGGAGATCAGACAAGCCTTGAGGAAGGTAAGCAGAGACGGTCTAGACAGACAGAAGTAACGAAGCTATCTATACTTGAAATATTCCTTTACAGAAATAATGTTTGTTTCTTACTCCCTAGTTCCCTGTACATTGCATATATATATTCCCAAAGTAAACTGCAGGTACCAAAGATGCCTTTTCCTTCCTTTGCGATGCAGATGTACATTTGTAGTGTCTTGTTTTCAGAACTGCAGCATGATTTTGTTCTCATTGTTTCCTTAATAGACAGTGATTTTAGGTTCAAATGATATTCTTTTTGGTTATAGGGAGAAATCATTAAAAATGAGGCAAAAAAGGAAAATAATATTAAGTACCTTACACCAGTTACAGCTTTTTCAGGTCTCTGTATTCTTGCCTCTAGAAAAAAACTGGCAATATTTCTGCAAGATGAGATTTGTGTTTGCTGTGATTTTATGGATACTTGCTTTCCTGATGCATCTTTGAAATGTCATCACTTTGCAGAGGCTACCACTGCCCTTTTAAATGGTTCTATTAAAATATATTTTAGGTCCCCTACAGCTTTCTCAAACAAATTCCAGCAAAAACAAATTAAGTTCTGTTAGTGAATGATTGACTTGGTAGACCTCCCATTCAAAATAACAGATTTTTTTTTTTCCTATTTTTCTTTCTGTTTTTAGCAACCCAAGTAAATGCCTGTTTTGTCTTTCTCTTGGTTTTCTCTTTATTCCATAGGGTAAAATTTTTAAATGAAATAAATTAGGTAATGTCATCAAAGGGTTGCCTTAGCTTTATGTAAAGGAATCTTTTTTTTTTTCTGGTAAGTTACGGTAATAGCAATGAGAGTCAGAATCTGATTTGATTGGAAAAGGGAGCTTTAGCAACAGCTTTATTCATGTTGCTACATCATTAATATGTAGGTTACTTGTAATTACTTCTATTAGTTCCCTTTCTATATCACGAACAATAGCTGTTCTAAGAAAATTTGTTATGAAGCCATCCTTCTCTAAAGCCAGGGAATTATAAGAGCCAACAAATGTTACCAAAACATTCTGATCTCATAGACAATCTATTATTGCCTTTTTATTATTTTTTGGATACTAATACAAATATGGAAAAACAAATGGAATTTTGTTGGATTCCTACCATATGAAAAACAATATAATTGAAGACAAAACCAATATTTTTTTTATAACTGTTGAGATTTATAGAAGCATATAATCTATTTTTCCAGAAAAGCTATATTAAATTTCCTTTTTCCTTACGGAAAGAAGAAACCCAATGTATATTTCGCTTTCAGATGGTTGATGCTGCTCTGTTATGAACAGAAATTATAGAAATTTTAATACCCTTATAATCAGACCATTAAGCAGTCAGATTTATTCTGATATTTTTTCATGTAAACTTCAGTTTAGTAAGATGTTTAATTCTATAGCTTTAAACGAATGACATAATTTCATTGCTGAAGCATCTAACTAGCACTTTCACTGGGACAAGTACCAATATGTGCACATATGTGAACCTATGTATAAGTACTGATCTGAATGCAAAGTTCAGTGCTTTTCTTGACTCATATGGTAACTGTGGAAAGTAAAATAAATTTAGCATGAAATTTCAGTAGTCTCACTTAAAATACTGTTGGAAGGAATATGATGGCACCAAACAGTACGTATTTTATTTACATGCAAGTGAAAGTTACACAAGCCATCAAGCAAAATTTATTTTTTTCTGCAAAATGATTCTTAAGCACTTAGTATATTATTTGAGAACATGTTAATTTGGTATAGATATTAGGGAAAGGAATTCCAGCAAAAATGTGTAAGTATTCTAAGTCTTTAGGTGTTCTTTTTTTTCTATTTTACCCTGGCAACACTGAATTTAGGTCTATGGTTTGAGCAGAAGTAGTGGGTAATTACGGCCATACTTTGATGATGATTACAAAGATAGTTATTCATCTGCTAAAACCATCATTTCTTTCATCTTTGTTGCAACAGCTTTTTGATGTCTGTTACAGACTTTTAAATGATTTTAAAAATATTGCAAATCACTTCATATTCTCTTGCATGAGAAAGATTTATCAGTGTTGTGTGGTTGCAGAGAAGATTCAGATTTCTCTTTTCAGTCCATGCTTATATTTACTTAAAACTAAGGTGTTAATGCCAATATTTTGAAAGGAAAAATATTGGCTTAGCTGAAGCCTGCTGCTGCTTATGTGTGTGCATGAGATAAATCTGACTCCATCTGGTAAACGTCAAGGTTGTCAAGGAGTAGTGACAACTCAAAGGAGAATGAAAGAAGCAGCCATGCTCCCTCTCCCTGCAATTCTAATATCATGTCTGCTTGTCCTTGTATTTTTAAGTATCTATCTCCCTCAAGGCTGACATGACAAGAATGTTGTTACCACCTTATCCACCTTCATAAAAATATATTGTGTTTGGTTTTTTTTTTTTTAAACAACATTTCTATCATGGGAAAGATACAAACACTTTTAAATCAGCTGCATCTGTTAACTCTTACTGCACTGCCTAGATCCTAGTGGGAGGAGCTGATGAAAAACAGAGAGAAAATTGGCCATGAGTTTACAAGCCAAATGTGATGAAGGATATATATATGCATATTATATTACACGAGATGACTTGGGCATGGCAGGCTGCCCATTATACTGTTGTTCCTCCTCCCTTCTCCCACCTCTGTTTTAATGATCAGTAGAGGCTTGAGAGTGAACTTCTGAATTTTGTCATCTGTGAAACAGGCTGTCTGAAGACCAAAGTGCCTTCTCTCTGTACATCTTGAAACCAAACAGTATCTATACAAAAATAAAAGAATATTACTGGAGAATGCAGAAAGTCACTACTTGATTTGGTAGTATGCATAGGAGTGGTAAGAAAGAATTACTTCTTCCTCACCTCTTTTTGCTATAGACCTTTATTCCCTTACTGAATATGAACCCATCTGTGTATTCTGAATGAGCTTTCTGCACGAGGGCGTGCAGACCTTTGAGACCTTAAATGGTAACAGCCATTTAGATGACAGCCCGCTGCTACAGTTGCTAGAGAACATATCTGTGTAGGCACCATTTTTCTTTCTGTACAAAAAGTCAGAAAGGTATTTCAACACAGTATCTTGTAAGAAGGGATTCAGTGACTGATGCTGCATGTCTTATGTCTGCTTTACTCTCACAGGACTTTGCTGATGAATATTACTCTCATTGCTGAAAGTAGATGTCTTATCACATGTGCTTTTGTCAGGAAGATTGAGAAAGATCTGTAACTCCAAGACCCAGTCATTGCTGTTTATATATAGGATGTTTACTTTGCTCAATTAACTGCAACCTGGAATAGCTCTGTGTGGTGATTAACTGGCCCAGCCACTAGTGCAGTGAGTTAAAGGGGAGTCCATAGACCAGTGTAGAGAATGAGAATGGGATATGTAGCAGTAAAAAAAAAAAAAATTAATAAATTACAGAGCTCCTTCTATTATCTGTGTAATAATCTCTCCTTATCGAGAGCTTTAGCATGGAAGAAATGGAATATTTTCACCAAAAGTATATTTTTCTACCACTAAAAAACCCCATTTCTTTCTATCAATATTATTGTAGCCTTGTGACTATTTAGCTGTATAATCTCTACACTTGTGCAAATTGTAAAATATTACATAAAATAAATTCTTAAATTTCAGTTCAGAGAGAAATGCAATGGTGTGATGTGTACACTGGAGCTGACCCACACCAAGTCTTGCTGGTGCTGGCAGAAATTTTAAAAATATAAGGGTACATGGCAATGCAGATGACCCTTCTTCCTAGGCTATTGCCCTTGGTAGGAGCAGTCCTTACCCCCAGTTTACACTCCTGCAATGTGTGAGCAAGTATGTAGGCAGGGCAATACTCAGAAGAGTATTTAAGGTATCTGCAAATTAAATTCAGTAGAGAAGAGGGCAAAATGGGAGGTTCCTTCTGCCTGACATCCTCTTCTGGCATTAGGCATTGATCTTCGTGTCTCAGAATGTAGAAGGAAATATCTCAGATAGTCAGCAGCCCTAAGGAAGAAAACTGAGGTTAAGGTTATACTACTTTGCCTAACTAGGATTTTTAAACCATCTAGCTACCAGACAGGTAGGCCTCTTCCTTCTGCTAGTGCTTTCCTGCTTTGTATCCATCATTCAATGTTCACAGGACCTGGGATATGAACAGAGTGGCTGTAGTCTAGAAATGAATACAAAATTATTTCTTCAAACTGAAGCAGATCCTGGAAGAGAAAGCGGGAGAGTTCCCACAAGTATTCAGACTCAAATTGTGTGGTCTCTTTGCGAGTTACCTAACTTAAGCTGTCTTGTTTGCTTTTTGTCTTAGATGTGCTCTGGATTTGCCCCTGGCACAGAGACATCTGACAGTGCAGAAAGAGAGCTTGTCTCTTGGATATTGGCTTGACTAAGAATTGTCTGCATATACTTTCTTCTGGAAATATGATGGAGATTAGGCTATTTCCTACATATCCCCGGGTAAAATGCAAAGTTAACTGTCTCAGAAGGCACTGGTGTTGGATGCTTAATTACCTGTCATAAGGTCACTTTTCTTATATACCTGGCATAAAATCTTGAGCCACTTTATAATAAATGTTGACGTTAGAGCTCTGCTGGGGAGTAACTGAGTGGTCTCTACTATGTGCTGCATCTTTAGTCAGCCCTGCACTGACATTTTGCTCAGCATTAAATGGATAACTTTTGGGCAAAAGTATTTGCAAAAAGGGTTGCCATAATCACAGCCATTTGATGGGTCACTGAGGCTTGAACAGATGTCTGACCTCTCTTTTTCATAGCTATAAGCTGATATTTGGCTGTGAAAATAAGAGCTGTGGTGTACTCATAGTGTGAGGTCTGCATCTGTCCTAGTTCAGGCTGGGCCTGAAGAGGCTATCTTCAAGAAACTTCCCTTTGTCTGTCCTGACCCTTTAAGATGTGGTAATTCCATGCTTTGTGTGTTTACTGAAAAGAAATTTGAAAAACTGCTTTATACACTAGAGCTCCTAAGTACAATGCCATCTTAATGCTTGGCATGATCCTTAAACATATGCTAATCTTAAGCTGGGAATGAATGAATACAGATGACCATGTTAATTTTATATCTCAACAAAATATTTCTGGGCTATAATAAAAATGGTCATAATGGAATATAATCTTGCAAATATATTTAGTAGTCTGTATTTTGTGAGCTTTACTGCTTACTAACATCTCCTGACTGGGCAGTTGGTTGTATGCTGATTTAACTGGGAGATTTTCGTGATCATGTTTCTTCTTCTCCAATGTGTGATTTGGTGGTGGCTCTGCAATCCAACAGGGAATGCTTCTGTTGTACCAAGTGATATAAGAAGGGAGGTAACAAAGCTGGCAGATGCAGCAGAGTGGGGCTCTGGGGGATCAGTGCCCCAGAGGATGACATGCCTCTAGGGATATTGCAGCACCCAGCCAATTCCTCATGTGGTGCTCAGGAGATCAAAGGTGCCCCAGACCATCAGGGCAGTCCACAAGCAAGACTGGGGCCATGGTACCAACTACTTACTAGGATTAGATTTAGGGAATGGAAAGGAAATGATGCCTTTTTTGGTGTCTCTCTTTCTTTCCCTCCTCCTCAAGTTCTGGAAATGCAAGTGTTCATGCCAAGGCTTTTTTAAAAAATCTTATGGCCTTTTTTTCCTCCTAAGCAATTCCACACTATTTAGGGTTGTTTGTTTACTTATTTTTTTCTGTTCTTCTTTCTTGCTACAGCAGTGAGAGAGAACTTTGATGTATGAATGCTTGCTGCACTGTACAAAAATGTTATGAATCATTGCATTTATTTCAGCTTCCTAGAGTACAATGCTCTTACTCAGCCTATTTCACACCAAAATATACTGTTACTCACATGTTCAAAATATACTATTACTCACTCACATGAATCATAGTTCCTTTACTAAAAGGTGACAGTGCTTCTGTCACAAGCAGGTTTAAAAGGGGGGTGTAATGTATCTCTGTTTCGTTTGGTAGCTGTGTATGTTATTTAACCGCACTTTTTTACTCAACAGTAAAATACATTCAGTAAGTATTATTTCTGTGTGTGATGGTGAATGGTAAGAGATGATTTGTTTGTCTCTCAAAATACATGGTGATGAAATTACTTTAGCTATATATGTGCTATGTACAGATAAATCCTACCTGATTTTGTTTATACCTTTGTGGAATCACCATGACTTCTCAGCCTTTTAGTGAAATATAGCACCATCATATCACTAGATGAGTAGGAGTTCATTTGAGAGTCATAACTTAAATATACAGGAATACTTTTCACAGCACTTTCTACTTCAGCTCTGAATTTAGTCCAGTGAGAAGAATCTTGTAAATTAGTAGAACCTTGTAGGTAGTCTTGAGTTTGCTGGAGCAGAGGGAAGCACAGAAATTGTAAATAAGGATCAAACTTCATCTAATTCTTGCATTCTTTGAAACAGAATCTTCAGCTAAGCCTTTAAAGTGTTTATCATCCCATCAGAAAGCACCCAGCATACACTTTAAAGTGTTGTTCAATATTTTACAGCGACAAAATTCCAAAGTAACCTTCTTAGGTTTTCTTTTTTTTTTTTTCATGCGCAGGAAAGGAAGGCTCAGGAGTCATCTCCTGAAAGGAAAAGTGACATTACTGGACATGTAGGGGCCTGACTCACGAGGAATTAGTCATGAAAGTAGTATTTATTACCCTCTTCCATTTCATATGGGCATAATATCATTTTGTCTCTAAAGGCTGTGCTCATTACTGTGCTCACAGCAGTGCTGGGCAAAACTGCTGTGTTTTTGCCCACAAGCCAGTGCAATTCAATGCCCCCTTTCACTTATGGTTCATCTGCTGCACCTACCTGTGAACTAGGAGAGCTGAGATGCACGTGCACATTCATTTCTGCCAGTTCTCCCACCGGTGTGATAGCCTCTGGCAAACTAATGAGGAAGACAACAGTAAGATAATGGGTGTTGTATTTTTCAGAATACATAAAAATAAATTACCACAAGATCTGCTACGGCTTTCAGAGGTGTAAAAGACTGTCAGAGCTGTGAGACAAGATGTGTTGATGCTTTACAGTTTCACTTTTCCTGACCCAGTTTATGGTACTGACTTCCTTCTTCTTACTATTGAATTTGATGTGATTATACTCCTTCCAGACAAATAAGTAATAGTGTTTATAAATGGAATATTATATGCAAAACAAATCAGGAAGAAAATTTTCCAGAAGAAATATCAGAAAAGTTAAAGAAGTCATAGATTTTTAAAATTCTCTGGAAAAAGTAATTTCCTTTAGAATTGTTACCTTCCCAAGAAGAAACTCAATATCTAACATACTTAGAGCTTTTTAGGAATTGTCCCTTTTTCTTTCTTTCTCCCACTCCTTTTCTCTTTCTCTTTTTTCTTTCTCGATCTCTCTTCCTTTCTTTTCCTTCCTTTTTTCCTCCTATTTCCTATTCTTCTTTCTCCCTCCTCCCTCTCTTTCCTGCTCACTCACTCAGTCACTCACTTATTTTATATATACCCTAATTATTCAATCTAAAACGCATATTGCAGCTCAAGGCCAGCCATTTCCCTACTATTCACAAAACAGTCAGCTATTCCATGACATCAACTATTTTAAATGATCTTTCTGCTTGATTATTTGGTTGGTTATTTGGGGGAAATATTGGAAATATTAGACTTCTTTGAGAATATAAATCATATACTGCCAGACAGATGGAAGTTTGCCTTGTCCAAAAATATAAAATATATGACTCATTTTTATCTTTGGTTTTCCACTGTAAAGAATGAGTGTCAGCTTCCTGTGTAATTTTGATTTGTTTATCCAGCAGTTTTGTTTGTCCATGCAGTTTTCTCTTTGCCAGTTGTGGTCTATATTTGGTTTCCATAAAAGGTATGTTTTCTTTGAGGCTGTCTTTTTTTTTTTTTTACCACTGCCAAAACCACAAGTGATGCACCATTACTTGGACTTTTGTTCTTAATTTAAACTTGGCATAGTGTCTCCCTCTGGTGTAAAATATGAAACAAAATCCATTTTGACATAAAAGCTAGAAGGTCACTCTGTTTGAGATTGAGTGTGGGTTCTGTTGTAGGGAGTGAGCTTTTGTACTTTCCTTGTATTGGGAAGGGAGGAGATAAGGAATGAGGCTAGAATATTTGCTTGATGATTGAATATTTATTGGGGTCAGTCCATCTTATGACTGTATGGGAAGTCTGTCATCAGGAATATAAAAGTTGGGGAAGCAGCAGTTTATTTTGCAGAGGGTTGCACCAAGCCTTTCTTGCTGTTTTTCCTAATGTGAATGACTCTAGTGCCTTTGAGTGAACTGGAAATATGTGAAAGTGGAAAAAAGATCAGTTCCAGTTAAAACATAACCACATGTGGGTCTGTCCAGTAGCGATACTAATGACAAGTTTGGTGTAAAATACTCGTTAGATTAAGATGATAGCAGTTGAAGAGGTTTCTTTTCCTTGCTTCCCTTTTTCCTTCCTCCCTTTCCCCCTTCCTGCCTTCCCGCCTTCCTGCCTGCCTTCCGTTTTTTTCTTTACTTCTTTTCTTTACTTCCTTCCCTTCTTTACTTCCTTCCTTCTAAGAACAAAGTTGAAATGCCAAATCAGCATGAAGCATAAGAGATTTGGAAGAGTGGATAACAGAGAGCTGACAGACTTGGAAGCACAAAAGCTCCCTGTGTTCACCTTGTATTGTAAATATAATTTACATATTTATTCACCCTGGAGAGAAAGGAAATTACAATATAATGTTTTACCTTATGCAATCTCAGCCAATGATATCCAAAGCCACCTGTGAAGAAAATGTACAAAATTTCTGTGTATGAAACTGTGAGCTTACTTACCTCCCAAAGGCCATGGGGCCCTGTTATCTGGTCATGGTTGTGCAGTCTGTTTGTAGTGGGTGTCACTCCAACCTTGCACGGCATCTGCTAAAGTTCCTCTGACAACAAGTGAAAGCAGCTTTTCACGGCCCTTCACCACTACCACTGTCAGTATGAGTTTGCTGGCCGTTCATTGCGTTGTAGAGTATCACAAGCTAGTCCTTAATCACATACCTTTCTCTTTCTTCCCTTTATTTAATAATTTTTGTCCTGGGAGAAATAGCAGCAAGTTATAGCAGCACAAGTCTAATGTTTTACTTTGTGTTGCCTTAGCCACATAGAGGTAAGCTGCTGTGTTTGAGCTTTTAAGTGACATCTGCATCTCAGTGTGGATGAGAGAAGTAGGGAGTGAAGATCAGAGAAGGCTTGAGTTCTGCAGTCTGTGCTGCTTTGTCACGGATCCTCCTCCCCTTCTTTTCCTTGCCTGATTCTGCATTGGAAAATGTTGCTATTCTGCCTTCAGACGGGGGAAAAGCAGAGAGAGCATACCTTTCTGTTTGTTAGCGCAGCTCAGTTCAGATAGTAAATAGTGTCAGCTTGGGATTTAAGGTGGATAGTTCTATATTTTTGGAAATAAAAAAGGTATTTCAATCAAACAATTTGAAGAACTAATGTAACGCCGCCTAAGATGTATATCATGTACTCTGCTATTTGGCATTGACTTAGAATCATAGAATCATTTGGTTGGAAGAGACCTTTAAGATCATCAAGTCCAACCATTCACCCTGCACTGCCAGGGTCCCTAAGCCATGTCCCTCAGTGCTACATCCACACGTCTTTTAAACACCTCCAGGAATGGGGACTCCACCACCTCCCTGGGAAGCCTGTTCCAATGCTGCAGAACCCTCTCTGTAAAGAAGCTTTTCCTGGTATCTAACCTAGATCCCTCCTGGCGCAACTTAAGGCCATTTCCTTTCGTCCTGTCACTTGTCACACGGGAGAAGAGACCAACCCCCACCTCGCTACAACCTCCTTTCAGGTAGTTGTAGAGAGTCATAAGGTCTCCCCTCAGCCTCCTTTTCTCCAGGCTAAACAACTCCAGTTCCCTCAGCCGCTCTTCTGTATCCTTGCTGTTGTGATGTTTGATGATGAAAGTAATTCCATCTTCATTCTACTGACTCTTCGAACTAGTGTTTTCCTGAAATGTTTGAAGCAAACCACACAACAGATCCTAGTACAAGCTGTATCAGATTTAATATCTGGACCTGAATACAACAGCAGGATTGGATCTGTTGGAAAAGCAAAACTTCACTTGTAGTGTACCATTTTTTTCCTAAATTTTCAGTCAGTGCTACAAATAAAGGAAAGGGGTCTCCCATTTAAGTAAGAACACAGCTCAATAGTGTGTTTGACATACAGGCTATGATTTTCCAGAGTTTGAATTGGGGTAATGAAGAATACAGGCATACAATTAAAAATCCTTATTTCTGTGCACTGCAACTGAGAGGCCGTGACTCAAAAGCCTGAGGAAAGAGACCCAGAAGGCAACAGTCTGTTAATTATAACTCTGGCTGTGGAAGTCTCACATATGGTATCAGTAATTTCTGTTGCTTTGGGGTTTTTAACTGTAAAAGTGGTGGTTTATTGCCTGCATCACAAAATACTGAAATGCATAATTTTTGTGATGAAACCCACAATTAAATGGGAACTAATACAAAATGTTATTATTTTAATGTTAATATCGACTGTGACATAAATTAAACAGTAATTTAAATTGTTTTCCCCAACAAAAAGGCCCATAAACTCTTTGCCACTTTGTCAGGATTACCATGTATAGTTAATTGCAAAAATCACATATAAACCATGGTTGCATAACTTATTAAAGCATAAGCATGACTTATTAAAACATTTCCTTTTTTGACATATCTGTGTGGCTTCTGTTGTCTCTGTAAGGTTTCCATGTGTGACCTAGATAGCAGATGTATGATAGCCACATTATATCACTAGGCATTTCTATCATCATTTAAGAGAATAAGAACATTGAATTATGCTTAACCAGAATCAATTAAAAGAACAGAGTGGATAAGACTTTAAGTACAAGTCAGATGATGCTGAAGTCAAGTGAACTCCCCAATGTATCAGACATCCGTTTTTTTGCTCTTGAGCTCCTTAATTCTTTTCTCTTAATCCCATCCAAGTTGTTCCTCAATTACATGAAATGAACTTTTGTTTTTATGCTGTTCTCAGGGCTTAGTTGAGAAACAGGAGTGCAGCTGTGATGGCCTTGGCCATAGACTTTTTTTTTCACTGAGACACATTCCTTTCTCCTTGCCTGCATCACTGGGCTCTCATCCAAAACCAACTAGATTGTGTTTATATTGTGTCCTCCTTTGCTTTAGCCTTCGTTAGGATTCTGTCATGCTCAGCTCTCACACTATGTCACATTCATTATGGTGACTCCTTTATCTCCCTTTCCCCAGACTTTATCATGAGAACTGAGTCACATTAGTCTTTGCTGAGCACATTTAACTTTTTTTGTTGGTAGAAAAAAGATACAAGATCAAAATGTCTTCATCAGGCAGAATTCTTAATACTTTTCGTAATTTTAGCCTCAGATTGATTTTTTCAGAATGCTCAAGTTCTGTCAATCAGAATTTCTAAGAGATCTAAAGCATCATATGTCTGACTGTCATCTGAGACTTTTCTTTCTGATTGCTCCATGCTATTTTCCACTCTTTCTTGTTTGATGCTGCAATTCCTCAGTTCATTGTTCTTCAGATTAAGCCATTTGTTTCTTACTCTCAGCAAGAAGTACATGGTTGCTAATGCAAAGGCTTTTTACTGGCCAAAAATACTAGTGAATACTAATCTACAGGTAATTTCATCTTCAGGTGCCTTGAAAATATTCTTAGACACTTTATCATTACAATGAAAGATAATTTCTGAAAGAATTTTGCAAAGCTTTTTAATCAATTTGTCAGTGTGGAGTTTCTGCCATTGTGTCTTGCTGCAAGAAATGAAGTTAGTCTCATTTTCATAAAAAAATAGACTCCTTCTTGCATGATTTACTTTTGAATGAATATTGCAGTTCAGTTATTTAGTGCTGTGAAAACTAAATGTTTTCTAGATGCAAAATGGAAATACGGGGAAAAGAAAACTGCTGAAAGTGATTGGAGAAAATCCATATAATATGCACATCCCTGCCATTTAGTAAGTTAATGTTTGTGTGCAGGGGATTGAATGAAGAGCTTGATCCTTTCCTTCCATTTCTTATCTCCTTCCTTCTCTTCCATTCTCTTTCTTTTTGATCAAATACAACCTACTGAATTACATTAAAATCTAAGTCTCCCTAGAGTATTGGGTCACATTGTGGCATGAAACCATGAAAGCCAACGATATGCTGAAGAGGTGTGAGGATCTCCCTAAGGCCCCATGTTACAATGTTGTATCCAGTGTTTATCAGAGTGATATATTTGTCTGTTATGCAGTTCTACATCTCTAGATGCTGTGAGCATCCTTTCCACAGCTGACATATCTCTTGGCTCATAGAATTTTCTCTAAATGAAAAATATTGCAGATCTGGCCCCACTAAGCACGGAAAGAATTTCGCAGTGGAGGTTATCCATAAACAAGTTACCCACCACGTCTTCCATCAAGTAACACAAACTGAGCAGTGCATTATCCTATCTACATATCCTGTGTGTTTGGTCAGCAGCATATAAACTCAGCCAAATGCAACTTAGTGAGCTATCTTTTTTTTTTATTTTTAGTTAGGAAAGAAAAATATTTCTTCCAGTCTCTTGCCAATGATAAATTGATAAATCACAGAACATGGGAGAAATTTTTTTTTTATTTTTTTAATTTTTTTTTTTTGGTGAAGAGCAAAGAAGAGCAAAGAGGAACATCTAATGTTGACATGTCGTGGCAAGTGTATTTAATAGAGAGTTTTATAATATATGTGTCTCTACACATATATCTTTTTTTTAAAAAAAAAGCTTGAGATACTTTTTAAGTTTCAACATTTGTATCAGGCTATAAGCTTTTAAATATGAAGAAAACTGAGTTCACCTGAAGGTTTTTGCAATTAGAGGGAAGATTTTTTAAAAGCACAAATAGCAGGTAGGTACATATAATTGTGTAAAAGCCCCTTGCCTAGATGACCCAACCACTTCAAACCAGTTGTAGGGGGTGTGCCTGTGCAAAATCAACTGCATTATTTAGACAAACGTGATTAATCCAAACTCAATCCGTGTATTAACCAAGGGTATTTGAATGGAGGGTTCACATGAATTTTTAAAATGAGAATTAGACAAAGTAGTATATAATTTAGTGAAGAACCTTATCTGGTAGGCAGTACTATCCCTGGTCTTTTATTACGTCCTTTACTATGACCGCTATGTCACTCTATAAGTTTCACTAACAAATTGAATGAAATATCATGTTCTCCTGGATATAATTCTACCTCTCCTGTTTGTGTGAATTCTGCTTCCTATTCCAGCCATACATGATGACGCAGTCAACTATTAAAGCAGCCTTTTAGCACTTCTAAACCAACATCTGCGTGGGGGTTTGCAAGACGGAAACTAAAGAGAGAGACAATGAAGAGGGTAAAGCTTGAATGAGATATTTTGGAAAACAGTCTTGAGTTCCTGAAAATATTTCCTGGGCAACTTAGACAAGTTGCTATAAAATATTCTGTTGGAGAGCACCTGACCATAAGGAGCTTACTGTATTAAATATGGACTTCCATTAAATATTGCACTTAGATATTTTCTTGATAATTGCATGGAAGGCACAAAGCTGGACCATCCTTCTGTCTTCCCGCTGGAGTACTCCTGCTGGACCTACTGACAGCAATACCATATGTTCACAAGGTGAAACATTAGTCACAGAGCCAAGAAAGTTCAGACTCAGGGTAGGAAATTACAGGCATTTTCTGTCTCCTAGGCTTTAGCCATGGGATTATAGCTACCTGTAGAGGCCAGTTTGTAATAGGCATTGTTTGGTTTAAACTTGAGTAATATTCATGAGATTATGTAAGTGACATAAACAGCGCTCAGAGCCCTCTGCATCCACGCGTACACATACACACACGTTTTTCTTATTTTCGTGTGTATGGAGTAGCAAAATTTTCCAGGAAATTCCCAGCTGAGAAATGACTTTAGGCTGCGTATCATTCTTCTGATCTTTCTTCTTCTCATGAATTTTAAACCTGCAGGACATGCATTCTGATACAGCTGAGGGCACAGAAGTAATTATAGGTTTTCTTTGCTTTGGACATGGCTATTTCTCTGGGGGCTGCTTTCCTAAATGTGGAGTATAAGAACCGCCTAAATAAACCAGGTGTCAGAAATTGATTCGCACAATCATTTTTATAGTGAACTGAGCAGCTGAGCCTTCTAGACTCCTGAACTCTGCTAAAGCTATAAGGATTCTCCTGTGTAAAATTAGGATATAAGGCATTTGGCATTTAAAAATCTTTTTTTTCATGAAGTTAGGCCCAAGCATTGCAGGGTAAGTTCGTGTCTGGTAGGAAAATGGGCATTTTGACTTGCTGTGATTATGTAGATGAATAAAACATTTGTGTTTTCTTTTTACCCACTCTGTTTGTTGACAGTCATTAATTAAATGGCCAGGTGGAATTTTTTCATTAATGAGCAATTGCTGAAGTTCTACCCTAAATCTGTATCAGTTTTTGGCATCATAATTATGAAAAATATTTTAAAATCTCTGGTCCTTGCCAGAAAACACTCTATCATTCTTATCACATGAGAAAGCTGCTGTCTTATAAAAAAGCAAGTATATTTCATTTTACACATAAATGGCTATACTTTATTAAACAAGGACTAAGGTGACCCTCGTGAATTTTGAAAAATGCTATACTTACATACACGTACAACGACTGATCCTGCTGCTTTTGAGAGCAGTGTGACCATCACTTGGACTTGGAAAAGTAATTTAGAGTTCTTTTGACTCTTTCACGGATATTATTTCCATTATTACCCATAAAAGAAAGAACCTTGAAATAAAATACTGCTTCACTGAGGTGATGTCTCAGGTTGAAATAAATAGCTAGAAAATGCTAAGAAGCAGACAAAACAATTTTCACTTGTTTTGTAGTTTGAATAGGAGTTTTAGAGGAGAGAACTTTCTTGCCAAAAGCGGACTGCTGGGAACTAATCTAATAGGGTGAGTGGATAGCCAGGATAAGAACGGTGTTTTGGGCTACATTTCTTAATTTCCAGTCTGCTCCTCTGAAAGAAAGCTCTCATCCTTCAGTTCCGTCCTGTTTTTCCCACCACAGGGCAGCAACAATCGCCCTGAAACATTTAACATGAAACTGCTGGGTGATACTTGCCGTTTTCAAAAGGATTAACATAGCAGCACCCAATTACAGAGCACTTAAAAGCATTTTCATTTCTTGGTGATTAAAATCTGCATAGGAGTCCTACACTTGTCAGCAAGAATTTGCAAAAATTTCCCATTGTTGTTACCATTGGTTCAGTTTCCTTGGTCCAAACAGCACTGGACTCCAGTGCAGATCTGTTGTGGTACCGCGTTGATGCAGCATGTGTTGGCTGCTGCGTGCTTACATTTGTTGATGAAAAGATATTGAAAATCCAAGGAGTAAAAGTGTGTGTGCATCAAAGCAGTTCAAAACATTTTACTGTTGCTTTACAAACAGTGGTGTTGTTGGTAGTTTTACTTTTCTGAAGTGTTTTGCTTCTTAAGTAGCGTGTGTGTTATATTAAGTAGTAGATCCTTTAAAATTAACTTATGAAATAGTTTAATGTAAATACAGTCTTGGGTAGCGGAATCTCCTCTCTGTGTTGAACAGTGCTGATATTAGACTTTCTTAGAGGTACTGTAAGAACTATAAAGTAATGCTGATTTTCTCAACTCTTATTTTCTACGAAAATCTTCAATGCTTCTCCTTATTGAAAAAGTCATTGTGTAGTGCATTCAGAGAGCTTTAGCCCTAGAAGTAGGTCATCAAATTGGAAACTAATAATTTCTATTATTAGAAACTTCTGTATTATTTAAGAAGAAGGAGTAACTTGTTCTTATTGTAAATTATTCATGGGAATTAAAAAATTCCTAGGTGACTAGGGGTGTAAATCCAGTTAAAAGCCTAAACTGTTGAGGTGATTTGAACATCTCAAATGAAGTACAGAAAACTGCGATGATCTTGTGGTACAGATCATGAAATAAGCTGCAGAGCTTTGAAATTTCTGGCTTTGCTGTAAGGTGTCATGTTTGATTTCTGAGAAACAGTTTTATCTGTGCCCATGTTCCACACCACTGAAGTGGGAATAGCACTGCAGAGACAGGCAACGGTGATAAATCAATTGAGTTTTAAAAACAGTTCCGGTGCTGAATGCAATATAAAAATAAATATTAAAAGTCCCATCAAAAAGATACACTAATGATATCTCATTATCTCTCTTTTTAAAAATCAGTCTTGACATAATGCTGCTGTATGTTGGCTTTAATTTGTTGGGTTTTTTTGAATCTCTTTGGCACATACACAATGCTTGATTGCCAAGAACAATCAATTTATAGAGAAGCAAATGTCTTCCAGAACTGTGAATATTAAATGATGTCTTAACATTTTCTGTAAAAACATATTGGTGGTTATGTTTGAATGTGTGAATTCTGCCTGCTGCAATCCTTCCTTCAAATAGTTATTTAGTAATGAAAAACTCCTCTTAGTTCTTTCATTCCCTAAAGACCAAATCCAGTTCTCATTAGTGGCAGCGTTAGTGCAACTATTTTTGACAACTTCAGGGGAGGTCAGTGAGGACTCTAAGTTAAAAAAAAAAAAATGCTAAATTGCAAATATGAAATTATAGATTGTACTTAAGTGTTTGATAAAAATCAGTAAAAACGTGTGAAACTTTCAGGAGTCTACACACAAGATCCCCACAATTGTCAGGGCCTTCTGCTTCCCTCCTTTCAGTGACTTACACATCTTAATGCTTTTGAGAATTTGGCTTTAATTGATAGATCTAAAGACCCAATTTACAAATCCGGGCTAGCTTTTCAAGGTGTCTTATCATGCAAATAGGAATTCATGCAGTTTTACTTTGAAAGTCAGTACACAGGCACTTATGAAAATATCCTTAAGCACTTACTGGCATATTAGACAAGAAATGACTTTAAAAACTAGACACAAGTGACTTCAAAACTAGGATTAAACCCAGATGTTCAAAATTACTGACTTGACTCACTCCTTGTCAGTGGGAGTTAGATGTTTAAGTACCTTTGCAGATTTGGTCGTTGGGACATAAGAGTGCTCTACATATCTGAGCCTGGATCAATGTCCCTGTACACAGTTGTCTAATTATCCACCCCTAAGGATGTATACATGCGGCATCCCATGTGTATCAGATGGATTGCTATGGGTTAAATTTTAAACTGCATTTAACTTGCAAGCTTCCAATACTTTTTGTGGGAATGAGATGCCAAAATAAATACATTTCAAACCTTTATCTAATTGTTGATCTGTTTCAAGCTATATTGCAGCAAGTCTCAGAGATAAATGAGCTATGCAGGTAACTGAGCGATGCAGTTAAGGTATCGGGAGTGGACAAGTTGTGGCAGCACCAAGCTCTACCTGAGTTACTTCGATTTACCAAACACGTTAACCCACAGAAAGAGTTGTACTGGCCTGGATCACTTACAGCTGCTGCAGTCTCTTCTGAAAGAAAGATTTCAGGGCTTTCAAATGCTTTCTTTGTTTCTTGCATTTGCTTATGCAGTGATGAATGTGATGTAAATATCCAAGTACTAGACATGTAGTAGAATGACTCCAATTTTACACCGTTGTAAATGGAAATATAATTATTTGGCACCCCTGAGGTTACTAAAGGACAGGCTGAGTCTATATTCTGGCTAAAAGGAAAAGAACCGGGCATACAGTATCTGCAACTGCATCACTGAGGGTACATTAATAAACCAAAATCATTGAGATTTCTCCCCAAAAGCTAGAAATGTGAAGAGGAAGCTATTACTATGCCATTAAGGGAAGATATTAGGTGTTCTGAACAAAGCTCCTTCTATTTCAGGAATTAAAAAGCCCCTCAACACCACAGGAAGGGCCTAAAATCAAAAGTAATACTAAAAAATAGGAATTCATATTGCTCCAGAACTTCTTACTAAAGAAAAAATTATATAAAAAAAATTACACAAAACGTGAAATCATGCCTTGCTTGAGACCATATAAATCTGTTAGAAGGTCCTAATTCTGCATATATGTAGTGCATAAGCTTAACTTAATGTAAGTGAAAGTTTCCCTTTGGGTTTAATGGATTTGCAAGTGAGTTTTAGGCTGCTAGAGCATACACGCGTGAACTGTGGGGGCAAAGGAATTCCTGTTCTTGGAAAAGAGCTAATAAAAACAATATCAAGCTATAACTCTAGAGAATCACCGTGACTATGTATATGACTGAGTGTACAAAGGCTGGTAGAATAAGGACATGGAAAAGTAAATTATGTGGGTTTCCAGTATCTCTATGTAAACTCAATTTTTATATGAAGTTTTTTGTTTTTCTTGGCCCTTCACAAATCCTTGCTTTGTTTTTGATTGGTTTTTGAGTGTATTTATTTTGGTTTTAGGGGCAGTAGTTGCAAGTGGGGGAAAATGTAATTGTTTTTTCTTTTTTGCTTAACATTTTAAGTAGACGAAATAAACTCCATAATTATTAAGTTGTCTAATTGCATATTTTTTCTGGCTCATTGTTATCGGTGGACAATAATTTGTTGTCATACATGGTTTGTTGGAAAAGAGATTTGGTCTAGTCCAGTCGTGGTAGAACAGATGGGAAACTCTGAATTACTGAATTATTTTAGAGCACGTTTCTTGAGTGGCTTAAAGCTGCCATGCATGTTTCCCCAGTTGGTGGAATGGCAAATAATACTCCGTGCGTAAAATCAGTGAGAAGTTCTCCTTCAGTAGAGGTAGGTTTTACACCTGAGATTTGTCTCACCGTGGTTTTGTGGCAACAAACTTAATATGCTTAAAAAGCCTTCTTTTAAAATAGTGTGATATACCTTTTTATATTAATCAGAATATCTGTTGTTCAGAGAACTTCATACTTTGAACATTTTACTTGACAGTGTGTAATTGTCACAGATGAGGGATCTTCATTCTGTGGTCTGTGGTTTCTTGAGGTGGCCGCCAGTACCCTATACAGTTGTTGAAGAAGTACCTCCACGTGGTCCACACAGAGGCCTTCCTTGCTAGCAAAGTAGCAATGCTCGTATCTCTTGTGGCTCCATTCATAATGATTTAAATTCTGAAACAATTCTGGACAATTACATTTTTAATGTAATAAAGATATAATAAGATATTTCTTATATCTTATTAAAGATAAAATAAGGTATTTCTTTACTCCTAGTTAAAATTCTTCAGCATTAGACCTTTTGCAATACAGTTAACTGAAGTCACGCTTTTTTGAAAAGTCGGGAGAGGACAAACATAGACATGGTGGGTCTGTAAATGATGAAGTGAGTGCTGAAGTAAAATCCCCTAACTAGGGAAGGAAAAATAAACATTATGGATACAAGAAAGAAAGACAGGTCATAACCAAAATGTGTCACCCCACATTAATACAAGCCTATTGCATTTATCTCCCTTCCCACTATTCTTGTATTATTGTGAAGCAATGAAAGCAATTATTATGTAATGAAGCATGGAAGTTTCCAAAGGGAAATGTGTGTTGGGATTGGGTGGCTCCAGGATGGGTGGCTGTAGGATATGTCTTAAAAAATGGTCTGCAGTGTGACCACAGTTGAAAAGCAGTTTTACAGGTTATGTTCGGCTGAACATTGAGTTCAATTTAAATAAGGAAAAAAAATCCCAGTTAAAAATACAGAAAAGGACAGAGTCTTGGCTAGATCCCAGGTGGTTAGTGGTCTCAGGTGATCCTATAATGCAAGAGCATGAGAACTATGGATCTACTCCATCCCTTGAAAGCCAACAAGGGATTCTTCACCTTGCTTCGCTATTTTTTGGGTTTTAGCACAAGAGAGCTAACCCAAGTGTTTCTGCACCTCTTCTTTCAGGTTTTGAGAGCTAAGTGGGACATTGTCCACCGACCTCTGTGCTCGAGTGATGTTCACCCTAAATGCCTGTTTCAGAATGAACAGCTTTTATTACCTTAAGTAAAAACAAAATGGCTTGTAATTTGTTGAAAACAAATAAAAGCATTCAAATCCATTCAGTTCTGTTTGTTTTGGGTTCTGAAGAAAGCCTTCCTCCCAGCTGGGCTCATACTGCAATTTATTTTATGAGGACTTTTTACATAAGGGAGAAGAAAGGGGATGTGAAAGGGGGAGATAACTATGTTAATTCAGAAGCAGCTCCTTTTAGAAGAGTTGAGAGTTCCTTTTTCCATAATTAGCACGGTTTTTAAACTGCTGACAGGGCTGTGCTGCTGCTTATTTTGAATAAAAGCTGGACATGGGCAAAGTTGGGTTGAAATCTTGCCAGGACGGTTTTGAAAGCAGAACTATACTTTATGTTCAAATGTTATATTTTTATCTTAATTTTCTGTCCCTTTTGACTACTATTATGAGATTAAAGTTAGATGGATAAAGTCATTTGAGAAGCTGGGCTGAAACTAAATTGCCTGAGTCAGTTCAAACAACCAGAAACAAAGCTACATTCTTCCTGGGTTTTAAGGATTACTAAAGAGGTCTTTTGTGACATTGAGATTAAGCAATGTTATACGATAGCGCTCAATCTTGATTCTCCTTGTTTGACTGGAGTGCTCCTCTTTCCTACCAGCTGTTACTATCATCAGTTCATTGTTTTCATGTTGTCTGTAAGAATCTTCTTTCATGAAAGAAACCTCAAATCGATCCTTCTGGGTATTTCAGCAGTATCAAGATCTCTAATAATTTAATCAGTGCCATAATAGAGAATGTTTGGGTTTTTTTTGTAGTCTGGCTAAACATAGTAATAAACAGAAAGACTGTAACCGTATGGTGCTGCTGTCAGTTGGATTTGGCATATGGTGGCACAGGAATGACACGTGCATGATTTTTATCTGAATGTTAATGGCAGCAGTAGCAAAAAAACATCTAGCAGTCTTTAAAGCTTGGGTCTGCTCTTTGCAGCTTTGCATCACTTACCTGTAATTTGAGGATGGTGGTAACTTGGTTTTTGAAGGCATGTTTCTATTTAATCAAGAATTGTTTCTGACGGTGTTAAGGCGTTCTTTCAATATTATGTGGTTTTGTTCCCATTTAATCATAAGGGTAGAAAATTTTATTGTTGTATCATGAGCAAAATGCATGGAAGATATGGAAGACTTGACTGAATATCTCAGAAAATACTGCAGTACTTCCACACAGAAGTGTCTACTAGTCTTCCCATCAATTCATTGGAAGTGCATCTAGTAGGTGAAGGTAAAATAAAACATTCTCTTGCAGACAGAAGTCCAAAAGACACTGTCATCCCAATGATACTTTATGTGTCATCTCTGCAGACATGTCCTAGGAGTGGGAAACCTGGGAGATCAAAGCAAGAGGAATCCTTCCATCTGAGCCAAGCCAAGGAGAAAGTGGGTGCCCAAGAGAAATCTGACACACTCTTAGTGACCAGAAAGTGAACACTGAGGAACAGGTTTCTCAACTAGAATAAAAAGATCATTAGGACAACACAAGGACCATAGCAGTACTTCAGTGGTCAGGATTTTAGTCCTTTGGAAATTAATGGGGATTTTGTCACTGACTCACCTAGTTCTAGGATTTCAACCCCAAAATAGGTAGACCTGGTTTCTCACATAAAGGTGTCTTAGCAGCAGGACCTAATGGGGAGCCATCTTCCTTATGGCTGTCCATGAGCAATCCAGTGAGAAGCTGCAGAAGGGGGAGCAGATGGGCAGTAATGCGTGCGAACTTTGGGATGTCAGAGAAAAAGGTCACCATGCAAGGTTGCTCACTGGCCTGCTTTTCTGTCTGTGTTGTGCCATGCTGCCAGGTGCAGGGAACACACCTACCTGAGCCCTGGGCTCAGCTCACAGGAGTACACTGCAGCTCTCTTTGCTGTTGAGAAGTCAAATCCTAGAAAATATGGCAAACATTTGAAGCAGCATAGGTTCATATGTAAAATACGAAGCTGCAGCAGAGAGGGATGTAATTTGTTTAAAATCATGTCAGGAATGTCAGAGCTTTAGCAGGAATCTGGGGCTGTCTCAGAGCACAGCTCACGTTGCTGACTTCCCCTGCAGCAGTGGCATGGACTGCTGGCGTTTTGGTTTGCTGTTCTGCTCTTGTTGGCCAATAACAAAAGTGCTTCCAGATCAATACAGGACATTGCTGATGGGGGTCGAAATCATGAACTTTATTGGTGTTACTATTTCTGGGATTTCTGTCCAAATGATGTCTTGACAGGTCATACAGAGATAGCATAAAAACGCACTGAGGAAAAAAACCCTAGCTGAGAAAGTAAAGTGCAGGAAAACCAGTGTTTTAACATTTCTTTTATTTTTCATTAGTTTCTGTAACTATCTTCTCACTCCATCTATGTTTTCTTATTTTGGGGTTTTTGTTTTTGTTCTTTCCCCTTCATAGCTCTTGATAACCTTTTTTCAAACTCTCTCCTTTTCTGTATATGGGAGCAATACTGTTTCATTGCCAAATGTATGTTTTAGTCCAGATGACATACATTTTCTTCTTGTACATTTTATGAGATGCTGAGGACAGATGTCACAAGCAGTTATTTGCAGTGGTGAGCTTAGGCAAGTCCTTAGAGCTATGTCCCCTCTGTGTTATGTGCAGCACTGTCTCAGTGTATCCTCTTAATTGTCCTTTAGTAGGTCATCTGTCTGAAACCTGGGAGAACTGTATTCTTGGCTATCTTTGGAATGAAAGAATTTATTTCATCTATGTAACACAAGGACAATTTAAGTGGAATGCTCTTTGAAATGGTTTTATTTCACTGTAAATCTTGCCAAATGAAATACAGTTTTGTACAGTTGGGCGGTGCATCAACAGCAATGTAGTTCAAACAATGAAAATAATTTCCTTAATGTTTTGAGGTCGCCTTTACTCAGCCACATTCTGGGTGAAAGGTAAACATCTTAATGGAAACAATTTATTCATATGAATCCCAAATCTTTGCTGCAACTGTTGCTAAGGATTCCAAACTGCCATCTTTCATCTTCTCCCAGATCATAAAATAAACACTTTTTTTCTGTATTAGTCATTCTGTATCTCAGATATTTCAATGGGGATATCACGAAATTGAAGCATTCTCAGGGATTAGTGTGTAACTTGTACTTCCTATGTCTAGCAGCTGTCAGCCTGCGGAAAAAACCAAATAAAGCATCTTCTATACTTTCAATCAGGAAAATTTCACCAGCCTTCCATCTTCTTCTCTCTCTTTTTTCTTTTTTCTTTTGGTGGTGGTGGTGGTGTGTGTGTTTTCTTTTGGCGTTTTGTTTTTGGTTTTTGTTTTAAGTTATATAGCTTTCCAAGTGCAACTCACATTGTTCAGGAATCACAAGACAGATTTCTGCTTCAAAGAAACTGGTTAGATGAGATGCAGTATGAAAACAACACTATTGCAGATTAGCCTGTACATTTTTCGAGTAAAGTGTCTTCTCCTACAGGCACTGGAAAGTTAACCACAAGGATCAGTGAGTGGGAGTAGGCTGGATAAATGGGTTAGGAGATGTCATCCAGCATGTCAGGTTATCAAGCTTTCTTACTGCTTATAGCAATGTATGACATGTCAAGTCTAATTGCAAATGTTAGGGAAGGTTGGTTTTGTCTCTTAGAATAGCTGGGGTTACAGTCTTATGGGTAAGTTTTAGGTTTTCTACAGAGATTTTGTGATACTTTGGTCACTGTTGGTCCATTAATAATGAAAGTTAGGGATGGGTGTCCTGTAATAAATATTCAGAAGTATATTTTAATAGAAATGCGAGGTATAATATCGAATTTTTTGGTCTTCTCTGTATGTGTAGGTGTGAGGACTGCAAACTTTGAAAATGTCAAAGCACATTCTGATTTTTGTAATGGAGGCATCATATATCACTGTAAAGACAACAAAATGTTCCCTGTTGTTTTTTGATCCAAAGGCTTGCTTTCAGCTCTGTACTCTAATGCTCGTGGTTGTAAGGGAGCTTGTCAGAGAACAAAACACTCTTGTCTTCAAGTCAGACTCCCAGAAGGAGTAGCTTCCACAGTGCGATCAGAAGAGTAGAAAAAATTTAATTTTCTGCACCTAGGATAAAACACTGTGTTTTCTTGCTAGGAACGTACTACGCTGCGTTGGTACGGCTCATTGGCAGCTTTGCCACGGCCAACATTTACAGTGTTTGTTTTGCTGCTTCCCTACAGCTCCCAGTTCACTTGATCTCCCCAGCTGCCTCTTCTGCCTGTGTGGGAGCATGGCTCTGATGCACGTGGCTCTGTGCGCCGCGCCGCAGGAGACGCAGCGCTGTAGCAAGCCGTGCCTTGTGTGAAAGTAGCAGTGCGACCTAATTCGCTCACCGCATAACGGGCCTGGGAAGTGCAGCTTAATGGGATTTTGGAGTGATTTGAAGCAAGACTTTGAGGTCTCGTTTCAATGCACTAGAGCTGAACTAGAGAAAAACAACAATATTTTCTTTGCATTTCATTGTGGCATAATTTTCTAAATCATCAAAGATGCACTGTTCCATGGAAAGCTGAAATTTTCGGGAACATACCTTCCGGAAGGCATTTGGACAGAGTGCTTCCAACTGGAAATATTTTTGACATGTCCCTAAATTCTACATCTCAATAGGAAAATAGTGGAAAAAGAAGTATTTTTGTAACACATGAGTAAACTCCTGCATGAATTCTAAATTAGAAACTTTCATTTTGTTTTCACTCTACCATGCTGCAATCGATCTAGAATAACAGAAGGCTAAAATTAAAAAAAAAAACAAACCCAAAACCAAACCAAAACAAGCTTGGAAGTTTTTCAGTATTCCTTTAAAAGTCTCTGATGCGGAGAAAATTAAAAAACAATACAGTAGTGATAAATTATTCCAAGAATGGCTGAAACTTGTGCACATACTCATGGAAAATCAGGGACATAACTATGGTAGTTCAGATTGAAAAGAATTAATTATGTATTGATTTTCCATCAGGGTCAGGGTACTGCGGGAAAGACAGAAATCACATGCTTAGAGAGAGGAAAAACATCGCTTATGGACTGTAAGACATATATGTGACAGCATGAATTTATATACTCTTATTCCTAAAATGGGACTTAAGTGAGACATAAGGAGTACACAAGCCTTTTGCCAGCACTCTGCATAGAAGCGAATTTAATCCAGAATGAATAAGGGTCTTTTACTTATTTTGTTTATTTTCTACAGTCACTCTGCCCAACTCCTAACAGGGTGTTTTTCAGATGGTGCTTTCAGACAGCAATGTACCAACTTTAAGTCAAATATTGAAGGCAGTTTTTATAGGACAGTTAATATATTGCTTGAATATAAATCAACATGTTGCTTTTATGGATTACTCAAATGTTAAAAAAAAACACTGTTAATTTTTAAATCCTATAGTTTAGATCAATTGCTTAATGTTTATGAGCAAAACCACATGAAAAAAGATTGTTTTCTAATAATTGAAACAGAACTGGGTTTTTTCCCCCTCACTGTGTAGTTTGTGGTGTAGCACCTGATAATTTCAGGCATTATTTGTTTTAAGAGAGCATTTTGTGAGTGTGATATACTGTTCAGTGCAACTTGTGGCTGCGGATTTTTGCCACTGTTCCACCATTAACCTTATATGTGAACTGTGATTTCTGCATGCTGAACTGTCAAGTCATCCATTTAAACATTTTAAATATTAGATTTCTAAATGTTAATGGGAGTACTCTTGTTTCTTTTTAATACAATTGCTATAAATGGTGTTAACAGCAGTAGATTTTCTTTTAATATTGTTATTTTTTTAAATGCTTCTTTACTAACTTAGAGCTTGTGACAAAAAACTGTGTCATTTGAAGATAATTTGCTTTATCATCACCAAAAATTCTTTTAGGTCTAGTGTAAGTGGTTTACATTAAGGACCTAGGAGGCAAGTTTGAATTTTTGCGTTTGGAAAAAATATACTCCTTACTATTAGCAAGAGAAATATATGGTCTTCAGTAATACAGTCAGATCATGATACGTTTGTTTTCACATTCTTTTTTTAGATTTTTCTTGTATTCAGCTGAACAATTGCTGGTTTTAATTACTTATCTTTATACGTGTGTATGTATATATATGCATGAATGTCGGCATCTGCAATTTGCCTTTCTTTTTAAATATAATTTATTGATAAATATGTTTTTGTAAAGATAGATGCTAAATAAAATTTTCTGTTGTCCAAAGATACCTGGGATTGGAATTCTTTCCAATATACCAATAGGTGCAAATGTAGGTATTTTTTTCATTTTGGTGTCAGACATTTATTAACTTAAATTAGTTCTTTGGTATGTGCTTAAAGCCAGGTTCAGTCATTGTTTCAATATATGTAATTCATACAGATTGCAGGGAGAAAAAAATTTATAGCAATATTAAAACAATTTTATTCTGTATATATCCAAGCAATGTTTCTGCTGAACTATGAAGATCAGGTCTGTAATTTTACAACAGAACTCATACAGGAGGTGGAGATATGCATCGCATCTGCTTTGCTTTTTTTTTTTTTTTTTTCAACTATCAAAAAGCAGCTTGACTTTATGAAAGTTCAAAATCTTACTGTAAACATTTATCTAAGCAATTGTAAACTTTGCCTCCAGTGTTTTTTCAAAATAAGTTATTTTCATCCTAGAAGGATACCATACATTAAAAAAAATGCATACAGCTGTTTTTCAGGGGGACTGTATTGTGTGACGTTAGAAACTCTTAGCTTTGGGGCTACTTTCAACTCACGTCAGTGCAAAAAGTAATGGAAAACTTTTGCTTTCTGTCTGTACTTTACAAACAATACATAAAAATTTGGTATGTGGGTATGAAATACACACTTGTCCTCAGTCTTCTTCATGGAGATTGAAATGGCCCTGAAAAAGCCATGAACTTTGGACATTAGACTATTGTGTGTAAGCAATAAATAAGAAGGTACAGCTGCAGTCTTGTAATGAATGCTTTTTGCAATTCTTTATGCTTTTGAAGGAAAACATCCAATGCCTCTTATGGTACTTTTGTGGCCAAGACAATGTCTGTGATGCATGTGTTGCAACCCCTTACGCTTCAAATTGGGGGTCTTCTAAACCACATTATTTTGAAACAGTAGCTCTTTCTCTGTTGTCAGTTGTGTTTTTTGGGCTCATGTAATGGCCAGTGTAGTGACACAGCCGGATTAATATTTCTGAAGGTGCTGTTTTACTCAACCACAGTAATCTGTCTGACAGAGTTGTGAATAAACGTCTGGATGTAGGAGCTTAAAGTAAAAGCACTGATAAATCCTTAACTCCAATGTCTTCTGTGTCATGGGGCAGCTGTGGCAATGGTGGTGCTCAGCAGCGTGTTTTACAAATCAGGGTAGTTACTCATCAGTGACCTCTGATAATCAGTTCCTCCTCCTGTTCATGCACGGCACCATTTTTCTTTCATGATCTTACATCAAAGTTAGTGTTTGGAATAAACTTCTCAGATAACTACAAGCTGAAGTAAAGAGGATTAATACATTTGTTAACCCTCAGAGAAGAATATAATTCTGTTGCTCAAATGGTTGGTTTCACACTATGCCAAAGAATCTTGTATAATGACACAAACTCATGAATAATCTCAGAGCATCATTTCTCTCTGCTTCCTCATCCCACCACTCCCATCTCCCTCGTCTCTTGAAAGCCTGTAAATTATCTCTCATCAAACTGTGCAAATGCACAACTTTTTTCTCCTTTCAGAAAACATGGTCAGACCTGCCAGACTTGATGGGATTGGCAGGAAACTGGAGCCGTTACAAGGGACAATATTTATTCAACTAGTGATCCACTTAATGCTCTAATGGTGATGCTTCTCATCAAGCATCCAATATATTTCACAATATATTTTCCCAAATATTTCACAGGATCCCAAAAATATCTGTCAGTAGCTTAATGCAGTTTTCCTAGTAAACTCCATAGGATGTAGAGGAATGTTTTCTTCTCCGTGTTATTATATTCCCTCTCTAGGGAAAACCTATGGAAACAGGTGTGAAGCTGTCATAGTAGTCCTGGTGTCTGTCTCCATTTCTTTCAATTACACAGAGTAACCTGGTGTGACTCAGACTGTTTTGGAGGTGGTGGGGTGGTGCTTTGCTAGGAATAAACCTCATACCATTAACAAGGGGGACCAACGTGGACTCGTACCAGATGAGAATTGAATCCCTCCCTGTACAGCCTGCATGAAGATGAATTGGCCACAGAATCACACTGATTACGCATCATATTTTTCACACATTTTCATATGCACGTGGCTTAGGTCCAAGTCAAGCATATGAAACAGTGTTATTAATACACAGCTGTTGCCTTTGTGGCCTGGTGTCTCAATCTGCACTAATTTGTCCTTCAAATGCTGTTGCATCTGGAGGTGAAGAAGGTCTTGTCAAGATGCCTTCATTTCTCCGGCAGCATGTTCCTACCCTCAACTTGCCTGGGGCCAGACTGCAGGCAGCTCAAAGCATACAGAAGCTGGGGCCAGACAAATCAAAGCAGACAGTCAGGTGTCAGCCTAGTTTCTTTTTTAACCTGTATTCATTTGGTACAGCTTTCTTTCTTTTTTTTTTATTTTTTTTTTTCTTCCACTATAACTGACATCTGCAGTCTTGGTGCTTTTTAGCTTTTTTTTTCCAGGAGATGTCATCAAGATGTTGAATGCCCAACACTCAGTTCTTTTCAGCCTTCTGAATTCAACATTTCCCTTTGTCAGAGGAAAAACGGTTCTTTCAGCCACAGATATTTCAGCTTTCATTGATGAAAGGAGAGGTTATGGTTTGTAGAGAGAAGTGGTATCCTTTATTATAACAGCTGATACAGCTGAAGGAAAAGGCAAGCTTTCAGGCACACAGCCTTAGTGAAGGTCAAGCTTGTGAGAAAACTTTTACTTGATCTACTTTAAATAAAATGTGGGTAAGTACAAGCTAGGAAAAACTCTGAGCAATAGCAGCTGCTCAGTGCTTTGCAGTAGTTCAATACAAAAATAGTATTTCAGCCCAAACTCCTCACTTTTAACAGATGACATGAGAAGTGGCAATCTTGCTGTGTTCGCTTGGAAAACAAGTCATCTCCCTTCCACTTATTCTACAAACTTGCCAGTAAACCTCTACATAGAAACATTAAAATGTTTTAATGGTATGTGTGTTGGTTTAGAATGTTAGAGAGAGGTATGTGTATAGAGATGTGCGAATGCCGTGCTTATGGTGGCCATTTTCACATTTAGAAAAACCAGCCTCCTCAGGCAACTATCTGCTATACGTAAGCAGATTGGTCTCGCCATCAGCTAATAAAACTATCACTGAGTCCTGGGATCGAAGTCATCCTTGTGGCAGCTCTGGACATGCTAGAAATACTCAAGAGTCTCTTTAAAGCAGAAGGAGCCCTTTCCTGAACCAATCCATTTCTCCTCTGTGTTCAAAGCCAGAGCTGGATATTGTTCCTTTCCTATCTACCTCCAATCATCCATGACAAGGAGTAACCAACTCGGAGTCTTCACTACACTGTTCAGAGAACTAAGAACAGAAAATACATATTTCTGAGGGGAGGAACTCCTGGTTTTATTTCCATTCTGTAGTAATTTGGGGAAATATTTCAATACCTTGGTGTTGTATCAACTGCCTTTTTCTCTTACTGTTAGAAAACAGAGGGCGCAGAAAGAACCGTGCCTCGACTATACCACTCAAGGAGACCCTCCGGTGTGCTCTTTGCAACCGGTCTTGCCTATCCCGCATTGGCCTTTTCAGCCATCAACGCGCTTGCAATAAGCGTGGGCAAAGCCCTTCCCAAATCTTCGTCCGCGAAGCCAAGCCATGATGATGAGAAAACAGAGGCTGTATTTGGGTTCAGAAAGGTCTGCACAGTCAGGGTTATTTCTGCCTGAGAGATATGCTGCACACTCACCTGGCTCTTATTCTCTTTCCTTTACTTTTGGATTTGCTGATTGGCTTTATAGTTTTTTACCTTTTTAAAACTGAGTTTACCTGACTCGTCAGATGATGTGAATACTTCATGAATATCTGGTCTGGATTTCTGAGTCATTCTCCAATAATTGTAGCTGAATTACAGTCTGCCTTTTAGGGGAAGATTTAGTGTTCCCTAAAAATTTTCCAGTGATGGAGAAATCACAATGATTGCTACACTGTTTTGTTGGCTAATTAATCTGACAAGTAAGAACTGCGCATCTAATTTCTAGTCTTAGTTTATAGAACTTCAGCATTCAGCCCTCCTGCACCTTCTTGCAATTTTGCAGTACAGCTGTCTACAGAAGAGCTTGTGTGGTATTTGCAGTAGCCCGCTTATCTGAGTTATGTTGTGAGTTAAGTCTGGCCTAGGGAAAAGGGTTTTTCTTCTCTGTGTGAACTAATCTGATTACAGCATTCATATAATAGATGGAGAATCCCTTCCCTTTTTTTTTCTTCTTCTTGTTAAAATAAATGGATCTACTCAAAGTATTTATTACTTTAGGATAGATAAAAATCATGACATTAAGAAAAAAGAAGTAGTTTGCTTAGGTTCGTTATATGTTGGAAATAGCACTTATGGTGATCTAGAGTTTAATACTGGGACAAATTGGCCTATTTTTGAGATTTGGTTTGCTTTGATCTCTTATTTCCTAGGGATTTTCTACTACTTCTGTGTCATAAAAGCTGCTTTGCCTGTTTGACCTTAGTAGAAGTCATATAGCAGGCTATTTCCTAGTGTTTGCATAGCCTGAAGTGTCTCTTTCTTTCCTGCACTTATTGTTATGAAATCCTCGACTACTTTTATTCTTAAATAAAATTTTTCCAAGGATCTATCATAAATATTCCTTCAAAAAAAAAAAAAGACCTGCCTTGTCTTCATTCTTCTTTATTAGAATGGTAGTGTCAGTTCTATGCCAGAGGACAGAAGACACTGAATGATATTAGGCAAAATTCTGGCCTTTTGAAACCTAGCTGGAACTTGTGCAAGTACCAAATCTGTGGCATTTCTTTTGGGCTAATTCCTGAAGTTTTAAACAATAAATTTTAGACTATGTTATTTCAGACAGTTCATTGCTTTGCTCCTCTAAATCTCGCTGGAGATAATAGAAATGACCTTTTTATCTTTTATGATGGCATATTGTAATTCTGTTGTCTTGAAATAAATTTCACATTATTTCTTCATCTGTATATTTTAGAGTAGTAGGTTCTAGTGTTTGTCCCATGTCTTAATTAGCAGAAAAGAGCTCTTACAACATCTATTACCCTTCCTGTGTAAATAACACTAATGCAGAAGAGAAAAATCTCTATAATCCAGAAGCAGGTGACGCCACATTACTCTTTGTGTTAATAGTCATTCTGAATGCAAGCAAAATTGTCTTTAGCAATTTTGACACATACAACAAAAAAAAAAAAAAAAGGAAAAAGGGAAAAAAAGAGAGCTTTGGACTTGTGTATGCTTTTGGAAAAGTACAAACATCCTGGATAAGATAACCAAGGAGGACATTTTGTATTCTGCTGGAAGCTCTTGAACTGAAATACAGCAGTTTTGATCCTGCTGCTGCCATGTTTATAGAGACAAAACATTCCTCTGGAGAAAATGTGCTAGGGTAGTCCAAAAGTGTGTTTCCTATGTGGGACTTCTGTGCACACTCTTTAACAAAGCTTTCAAGAACCAAGGTAGCAATTTGAAAACAGTTCTAGGTAGATGATATGGCTGTGGAGGAATTTGCACTTTAAAGAAGGGGTGAATATTCTTTTTCTGCCCTTTCTAATGCCTGAATTTTTGCTCTCTTGAGCCCGAGTGTGTTACATTCTTTTGCTTATGAAATAAACTAAATCCAAATCAAACAAAGTTTCTTTGCTCTAGGTCCTTTCTTTTCTTTTTTTTTTTTTTTTTTTTCTTTTTAGACTCTATTGCCCAAATTGGGTTGAAATGCTCAGTCCCATTTTATAGCAAAACCACAGTTTTGTAGCTTTTTCCACGGTGAATTACAGATCAGTTTTGCTTTCAAAGATGACAGACATGGACTTGGTTAGATTGTTGTATCTGTCTTAGCTTGGGTTCCTTATGTTCCACTCTAGCAAAAGCTCACTTGCCAAATATTTTTATTGGCTTGTCACCTTTGCTGTTATAAAAACACTAAATTGAGAATCTATTAAAACCAGATTTTAAAATGCCTGAAAATTTTAAATATGTATTACAGTAATGTGTGTGGGGTCATTTTAGTGAATGTCTGACTTTTTATTATTTTTTTTTTTAATTTTCAAAATCATCTTGCCTAATTTAAGAGTTCCTTAGGCACTACAAATGCTGTCTTTCAATGTTTCCCAAGGGAATGGATAATTAGTCTGAAATCTGTGAAAAGTTTCAGCTAATTTTTTCTCTGAGATATCAAGGGAGGGCATGGTAGGAAGACCTGCCCTTGGAGCAGGATGATTAACAGTGTCACATGGAAGGCAATGCATCGGGGAGAAAGTCTCCGAGAGACGCTCTCTCAGAATTTCAGATTGGGAAAAAATTGCCGGCAGCAGCAAAATCTGACCCATTTGAACTGACACGAAAGTTGCTGAAATAAAAGTAGAATGATGTGCAAAATTACAAGGCATCTTTGTATTCTGTGTGACATATGGGCTTGGATATTTCCTAAAGTTGTGGTGGAATTATCTCCATTTACTTGCCAAAACATTACAGACGCATAGAGTTTATTAAAACTGAACTTTTGTATAATATAGGTAAATTTTGATTTGCAATACTCTCCTGAAAAGCATTTTGTGATGAGAGATATGATTAAATGGGATATCCTGTTATAATAACAGAGGTGTTAGCAGTGTTTTTCCTTCCTTCCTGCCAAAGAGCTGTCTCTACGCCTCCAGTGCCTTTTCTACATTTACTTGCTATAAAGGCAATAAGGGGCTATAAGGGGCCTACAGGAAAGATAGGGGGGAGGGACTCTTTATCAGGGAGAGTAGTGATAGGATAAGGAGCAACAGTTTCAAACAGAAAGAAGGCAGATTTGGATTAGGTGTAAGGAAGAAATTCTTTACTGTGATCAGACAAGTTGTGGATGCCCCAACCCTGGAAGTCTTCAAGGCCAAGTTGAAGAGAAATTTAGCAACCTGATCTAGTGGAAGGTGCCCCTCACCATGGTGTTGGTGTTGGAACTAGATGATCTTTAAGATCCCTTCCAACCCAAGTCATTCTATGATTCTGTGAGTGACTATCTTTGACTTGCAGTTATCTTCTATCCATGCAAGTCTTTAGATTTAATTTTCTTCTTTTAAAATTACTTTATACAGTTTTCGATGGAAACTCAGTAACACGTCCTGATAATCATTTCAGGACACGACATGCATACACTTCTGTTTGTAATGTATTTGATATCTAAGTTGGAAAAAGTAATAAAATGTAGAGTTTAAAAAACATTCATTCTTGGACTTGACTACAAACTGCACCTCTGGCCCTTCCTTAGAGCTTTATTTTCTAATCTTGCTTCTTTCAGAAGACTTCCTTTGCAACTACAAATCAGTTGAACATATTCTTGCACCATGGTTATTCAGCTTTTCCTGCTGCTTCCTGGAAAAAAAAAAAACATGCACATGCATTTGAGTTTCTGGACGTGTACTGGAACAAAACCAAGAAGCTGTGCAAAACTATTGAAAATTAGTGGTATGTGGCAGATGCAAAATATATTTTTCTTACTCTTGAAATACTGGTGTTGATCTATAGTTATCTAATTTACTCTTTAAAAAGAAAAGCATTTCTTTGAGTGGTTAATTGTTACGTGTTTTGAAAAAAAAAGCAAAGAAACACTAACAACCACTTTGTTTCATGAATGTTGAAACTGGGACTGAATTTGGTTTTAGATTTAAAGCTTTAGTCTTCATGGATTTCACACTTAGTTATGAACGGACACATAGTAGTTTAAAGCTGTTATGCTTATATTCATATTTACTCTTTCTCTGAGTGAACTCTCCACTACTGAGCCTAAAAATACACTTTTCTATCAAGTGTCCTTTCTAACTCATGCTGATTTTTACATTGGTTCAGTTCTCATTCCTGTTTAAATGTGTACTTTAATCCAGAGTGCCTGCATATAATTTCATGGGCAAAATCAATGTTAAAGTGCCCAAGCATTAAATAAGAGTATCAAGGGTTAGAGCTGGGCCCTCTACTAGATGAATGACAGATGCTCTCTATTACCCCCTCCTCCCTTCCCCTCTTCCCAAAGAGGGGAAAGAGAAAAGGAGCAATGGAGAGACAGTTATGGACTGCAAAAGAAAACTAAAGCTGCTTTAATAATACCAATAATAATAAAATTATACCTATACAAATATATACAACACCAATACTGAACCCAGCTCCCCTGATGGCAACTACATTGCAGTCACCACTGATGCTGTGGGCAGACGCTGGGGAAGGCCCAGACTGGATTCAGCAGCAGATAGAAACTGGATTCAGGAGCTGGATTCTGGAACTGGATTCAGGAATGCACAGACTGGGATCACAGGCGGAATGGACAGAGTCCTTCTTGGACACCAGCCATTGAAGAAGAGAGCTTGACCCTTGGGATCCCTCAGCTTTATACCGAATATGACATATATGGGATGGAACACCTTGTTGGTCAGTTCAGGGTCACCTGTCCTGTCCGCTCCTCCCCACAGGTGCAGCCTCTCACTTACTGCACTTCATTGTGGCACACAGGATTTAGCCAGGACCTTGGTCTGCACAGGAGCAAGTATCAGCAAGAGCCTTTCTGCACACCAGTCCCTGGTAGTGACTGTAAACATCAAGCGCTGTCACTTCTAGAAGCAGACACTGTCTGCAAAACTACGCCGTTAACTTCAGACAGTGCAGTCAGTCAGAAGAGACTGAGCTGGAAAGTGAAATCACTGAACAGAATTAGGTCTGTTCTCACTCAAACTGGGACAGACCTCCAAGTTGCTCTCAAAGGCCCCTTGTTTAGATGTAGCCTCTGTCCACAGATACGCATTTGGAAATGTCTGGTCCTTCAGAGTAGGGAATGGAAAATGGTCTTTATCTCCTCTTAAAAAGGTTGTACCTGTGCTCCTGTCTGCCAAGAACCGCGGAGTACAATGAGGACCAGCTCTGACTTGTGTGAAACTAGTAATGCATCTGTTTGAGCTACTAATGCTCAGAAATGTCTGACAGTATTAAGCTGCCTGGGCTATGGATAGATCAATTCTATTTCTTTAATTAATTTTTAAAGTATTAACCAAGGCTCTGAAGTATTTTAAAATAGACAGCAATTTTCATGTTCTGTTATTTAAGTAATTAAGGAAGTTTATTTTTTATTGAAAAGACCCTGCATCACTATATAAAACTGATGCCATTGAATCTCAAAATAGTAGCTTCATCAAATTATTCTTCTACTTTGACATGATCCTGTAGAAGAAATTCAAAGAAAATTTTTAGAGCCCTCAAAAACATTTAGTTGTACAATTCCCACTAATTAACTGGTTTTGTTCAAATTTGCCACTTAAATTGTAAAAGTTAAATATACAAATAAATGTTTACAGAATCAGGGAGTTTGTTTTTAAAATGTATGCATAATTATAAGTCTCTGTCTTTGTATTTGGACCATCTTTTACTTTATTGCATTAAGAACATTTGTTTGCTTTCCCTGTGTATTGGTAATTTATCTGTTGAAGGAAAGACTATAGTAACATTGTATGAAAAGGAAAGTTATTAATAGTAATGCTGGGGGTTCTTTGGGGTTTTTTTTTCTCGTTCTGGCCTGAAATTCTGTGTAAAAAATGCAATGTGATTCGTGATAAAATCAGTAGTCACGGGTTTAAACTTTTCAAAAAGACGATCAGTGACAGAATAAAATTTGACTAAACTTACGGAGGCGTTGCCCACAACAAAGATTTTAAGGCAACTTCCCAAGTTACAAGAGCAACAACCCTAATACTTCCTGCTGCCAGAGGCTACCCCTGTACACGAATCTGTTGTCATCCAAACCTTTCTTGAGCCAGAATACATGCTGGTACCAAAACACTGGATGCTGGAAAAAACTTTCTAAATGCTTTGAAGGTAAAGTACTGGAACAGGTTGCTTAGCAAAGCTGTATAATCCCCTTTGAGGGGGACGGTGAAGAAATGATCAGGCAGCGATCTGATGTGTGTGGCCCATGTACTTAATCCCCCTCTCCCCCTCTGTTGCTAAGGGGGTCAATTGGATACCCTCTGGAGAGCCCTTCTTAGCCACATTTCTAGAATTTTTGTGATGATAAACAGACTAGTATGTAATCGGCATTAATATTCCTTATTATTCCTGTCAGTGGGGCTGAACCAGTACTGGGGTTAAGTAGGAAATTTCCCTAAAGCCCTTGACTTGTAAATCAATAAACATTTCAGTTAAGGCTATACACAGCTCTGTGGTCCTTAAATATATGGAGTGACAGGAAGCAGAACGGTCCTTCTAGCTAGAGAAAGTAATTTCAGTCCTTTGGCTAGGCAAAAATGCATATATCCTATCAGCAGGTTTTGCCACCGGTCATGTCAAGCCAGCTGAGATCATATGAATTGCAGTCATAGTGTAACAAATATTCCAGATATCTCTATGATGCTTCTAGGCTGATATTCTTGGAACTCTTGTATCCTGAGGGCAGAAATTAAATCAAAGAGAGGAAATTAAGAGTGAGTTTGTGCCTTTGGGCCAAAATATACTGTAAGGACTATCCATAAGCAACAACACTGAAGGATAAATGTGTGGTAAGAGGCTTTGTAGTATCATCTTATATGCCTGCACAGGAAACTGTTTTTAAGGAGTGGGATGTAGGCAGAAAGAATTAAATGGGTTAAGCACAACTGCAAGTGGAAAAACAGTAATTTGATTGACTATTATTTTTAAATTTTTTTTTCCTGCTAAATACATATAAGCTATTCCCAAGATTAAAAAAAAAAAAAAAAAAAGGTTTCTGGTTTTCATAATATAAATACCTTGTGAAGTGCTTTAATGAAGTTTTCCTATAACTTGGTGTCCTTCAGCTACACAGATTACAAAATACATTGATGTCATTCTGCTGTGTTACTCTGGAGTTGAAGTGCCCTAAAGAAATCTTAAAGGTTCAACAGATTTTTAAAATGCAAATAGCTGTTGTTGTCAAGTTTGCCCAAGTGTAGTTATTACTTTTGCTACTTTATTACTTCTTGAAATTCAGAAAAGGAGGTTAGGATGTGCATATATTGTTGCTACTTGGCTAGCAGTAGGTGGTCAAAAGCAATAAGTGCTGGATGGGAAACAATTGGGGAACAATTTTCCATGTGGATGAAGATGCGAACTGGAGACGATTGCCTGATCTTCAATTCATGTATGGGTGTTTTCTGTTGCACATTTAATTGTTAGTCATCAATAAAAAGTGGGAGTTTGTTGCAAGGCTATGGTTTTAAGCTGCATTGGGACCAATTATTTACTTCCCAAAACTATGTTCAAATTTGTGGGTATGTCCAAATGTTGCTCAGATTTTATACCGAGATTTTATACACTCTACAAGACTATTTTTTCCTCCATGAGAATTTTGCAACAGTGCAATTCTGTCATCCCACTACTGTTCCTTCTAATGATATTCACTACTGGAATTCTTCACCATATTTATGGTGAAGAATAAAATAATAGCATAGTTTTTTATTGCTGTTTGGGGTTAATATTGTGCCTAAGTGAAACAGGTCTCATTGTGCTACCTGATGCAGAACTGTAGTTCTCAAATTACCAGTGTTGTGTTCAGTGCTAGCCTTTAACATCTGTATCGTATCTGATTCTTAGTTTCATTATGAGGGTACATGGAAGTCTGCAGCAGTACTGTAGGCTAAGAATTGTCCAGAAGGTTTGGGAGCCATCAATTTAGAGATACATATATCAGCTATTGACCTAAAGAACTTGCAGTCCAAATGTATGCAAGAGATCCCGTCTGTGGCAAGTGGGACCAATTGCTTCCTTTTCAGCTGGGTTTGGATGGAACATGGTCACCATCCATATATTTGAGATTGGCGCACGATCCCAGTCCCAGAAGACCTCTTTGACAGCTAGTGATGTAGGATGGTCCTGCCCACGGCACCAAAATAAAGCTCATGTTATTGAGCTTGAGATTGACTTTAGATTGACTCAGAATAATACTGTCAGGCTTTTTTGGTCAATACAAGAAAATGCAAAAGAAGAAAGAAAAAAAAACTGAAAAAAATGGATGGTTTTCGCTTTTAGAAATGTATGGTCCCAGTAGTACAAGACACTTGGTTTTGACATAGATAATTAAAACAAACACACAGAAATGTTATTAAGTTTGGCAAACTGCCAGTGGCAAGGGGTCTTAGAATGCAGGGTTTGGGATGTTTGGCCTGGTTCTGGGTGGTCCAATTTTAATTCTGTCTTCTAAAAGACATGATCTGGAAGCATATCCTCCATTCTTCACGAAAAGTTGTTGGCTATGCTGGAGATGTATTAGGCAACTTACTCTACCCTTAAATAATTATAAAAAAATTATTGGAAAAAAAAGAAATAAAAAGCTTTTTTTTGTTTAAAAATGAATCCACTCAATTCATAAATACGATTTGCACTGCCAAGGGGCAGAGGGCTGTGCCATAGAAGTGGGAATGATGTTGGGGACAGGAAGACAAAGGTATGAATCATTTAATTCAGTGTTTCTGCAACATTCTTTGTAACTTGAAACTGTAACCTTGAGTGTCTGAAATCCCATCATATCTAAGGGAGACTCACAGTATGATCAGTGGAAGGAAATAGGCATCTCAGGAGGTTGATTAGTCTCATCCTCAAACCAAACTCTACTTGCTGTCTGTTGAGCACAATTACAGCTGGTGCTGGCTTGCTCAAACTTAGATCGATAAAGGTGCGTGAGATGAAATGCTGCTTGTGTGTACCCTAGAATAGGCCAAATCCCTTCTACTCCTTTAATCCTCTTACTCTGAAGTGACTCCTTTCTCTCAGCACAGACCAGGTCTTAACTGGGACTTCTGCTGGTCTTCTCAAACGCTCCCTTGCCCTGTTCAGTTGACTCCCCTGTCCTACTCTTCCCTGCCTAAAATTAAATAACTGTTCCATAGGCTAATGTTGGTCACACAGCTGAAGAAGTAAGCTAGATTCAAATTGCAGCCTCAATGGTTTTTCAATGTTATTTTTCCACTAAGTTGTCAAGCATCTTTTGCAGGAGGAGCAGCTGTCTGGGAAGTAATTTGATAGGTTTGCTTTGGGCAAGTATAGACATGTTCTAACATAATACAAAATGTAGTTCATCACTTGATAGAGACGTGTTGTATCTGTAACAGATACAACAGACAGATGGGGGAGCACAAGTTTCAAAAGAGACAATTATGATTCATTTGCAAA
Organism: Bucorvus abyssinicus; assembly: GCA_009769605.1. Lineage (NCBI taxonomy): Eukaryota > Metazoa > Chordata > Aves > Bucerotiformes > Bucorvidae > Bucorvus > Bucorvus abyssinicus. The sequence continues at coordinate 41,924,087 of CM020025.1, forward strand.
ATGTGTGTTGCACAACAACTGCTTCCCAACATCAGTCCTACAGCTGTGCAAATCTATTTTAAATTTTTTAAATTGTTTTAGAGAGAGAAAAATTTTTTTTTTCTCTAGTAAGTTTTAAATGTTTTTTTTTTTTTTTACATCCTGAAGTAAAACATCCAGAATATTTTTAGATGAAACACTTTCGCAACTAAGAGTTAAATATTTGGAAGAAATGTAGGAAGAAAGATTTTCAGTATTTTTTTGGCTGTAATTGATCACTGAAATTTATCGCTGCCCCATTTAAAACATAACCTAAACAGGTCAGTTTGAAAGAAGAATTTTGAAAGAGAACAACGCAGTTTACAGAAAAGAAGTAGGAGTAAAATGTCTTCTAAAAGTAAAGAAGGAATAATTTGCTCTTAGTAGTTTTCGGGCTGAAATGTAGATTTTCTAAATATATTTTATCTAGTTTTTATTGAAACATTTCCTTTGTTGCCACCTTTCTCCTCATATTTTTACAAATTCTATTTGTTAAGTCCCACTCCTGATTTAAAACTATGATGATTGTATGGCTTCAAGGTTAGAGAAATATCTAAATTTCCCAAGGAAATGACCGTTGCCTGAAATAGAACAGCCCATGCTTTTACAGCTATTCATTAAGTGCTCAGAATGTATTGTATTGCCCAGTGGATAATAAGCAAACATGTGCTCCACTTGTAAGTGGGAAGTTTACTCCTATGACAATTTTTCTGGCTTTCTTAGGGAACCAACTAACATATGTACATTATAGTAGTAGTTTTTAATTGTTTCAGAACCTTCCTGGAAATGTGGGATGATTTAATATTTCATGCATTTTCCTTCCCTGCTTTTGTACTTCAAAGGATGGTGAACAAATTAGCAAAAACCTCAGAGCCAGCTACTGTCCTATATCTGCACAACTCCCACCAGCTTCAGCTTGCAAGCTCTACTTAATGGCTTAAAATGGATCTTTCTTTATAGCCTGTATCTGATGATTGAAAGCCTTCTGATGGCAGTGAGAACTGAGTATGTGGTAGGATCAAACCCTTAGGAATTACATTACGCTAGTGTACAGCTGAAAGCTACTTGCATGCCTTAGCTTATTTCACTATAATTGAAATCATGTATTTTAATCTATACCTCATCATCTTTGCCTTAATGTGAGAAAGAAAATTAAAAATAGCTCATTAAGTACAGTAATTTATGCATACGTCTAACAAACTATACAGACACTGTTTCAAAATAGTTTGTGCTACAAGCAGAAAAAATATCAGGTGACTTTCAGTTCTCCTTTTTAAGAGCTGCTTCTTAATAAAACTTTGGATTTAGTATAGAATCTTTAAAGTAAAAAATTATGGCAAGTAAGGAATTTTTTAAAAGGGGAAAGAAAAGCAAGTATTAATTTCAATCTGAGCACATAATAGTTATAGGGTACATTTTCAAATCTATATAATTAAGGGCTTTAGAAGGATTAGAAAGCAGTTTACGTCATAGGATTTTTAACTGAAATGTAGTCATGGGCTGTGCATAATAATCTGCATTTTTCCTTCATTGAACAGCTGAAGGACAGTAGAATGGGCAATGATGAAACAATCGTAGAATCCAAATCATGACTCATAAATGCCCCTTACTGTAAGCATAAGAATACAGTAGTACTGTTTTCTGTTCAATACATAGGTATATGAATAAAATGATCATGAAAACAATGAATGGCCAGGATCTGATAATATTTTTAATATGGATGGATGGATGGATGGATGGATGGATGGATGGATGGATGGATGGATGGACGGACAGATAATCTACCATCTTGCTTTTCCTACAAATAGATACTATTCCTGAATATCTACTCTGGTCCATCTGCATTTTACTGGTTGAAAGATCGTAGTCACTCCATCATCTTCTTTGCATCATAGCTGTGATGGTTTACCAGTCATCTCCTGTTTCATAGTTCAGACCTTTCCTAACACGCTGGAGTATTAGGTGATGGTGAGGAATCACCAGCCAAATGGGGATGATGTCTCTCAGCCCTACTGTTTCCTAGGGGAGGACAGGCTGTTTTTTGTTCCCTGTACAGCACTTTGTGACCTTGTTTGTGGCTATGGCTCTTACGTACTACAGAAACATGTAGACAGAGTATTCAGGTTTGCTACTGCTTCCCATTGCCACTGTAGTGTGGGACTTGGAAGTCGGAAGACATTTGGGAGTAAAGTTTTGCTTGTACTGTGAGTGTCATGGCAAAGAAACCAACGGCTTCTCTCAGTGACATTCAGGAAAGGAGAAAAGCAAAATGTTTATATCGTTTCAAAGTAATTTAAAAAGCGTCTGAAGCTTTCAGGTTTTAGATCCTTTCCTGATGTCTCAGACCAGCACTTTCAATATAAAGTTCACAAATTTAGATCTGGGCAACAAGTCTCAGCCTTTACATAACCCACTGCCATTCAAATGATATTTTTCCATTCACAGATGAGTTTTGACTTCAACTTGGCTGCTAGTAGAATAAGAAGATCTGAATAAATAAATTTTTAAAACTACCCTTAATTTTTCTTTTTTTTTTTTTAATCAGTTCAGAAGAGCTTCTGCTGAAGCCAAATTTGTTGCAGAGTTTGTAGAAGTGATGCCGAATAGTTTGGCCTGCCAATTTAAGCAAATCTCATAATGGTCCTAAAGTTTCTACCATCCCCACTAATTTCTACATTTACTTTGAAATGATTTACATAAATGAATAATATAATCCCAGACTCAGAGTTCTTGAGTGAGAACTATAGAGCACATGTGGCCATCAAAGTCTATGGAAAGATTTGTGTCTGTGGAAAGATTTTTGTGGAAATTGGGCTTGGATCTTGGGTTCCCTGAGACCACTGCAATTAGGGATGGATTTTTTCCCTCTCTTTCATTGAAATCAGTGAAAAATTGATTACTCAGAAACCTTTAAAATTCTAGCCTTTCAACAACCTAACTTGAAGCCTTGTTAAGGAATAATTCGTCTGTAAGATTTTGCTTTCATTTGTACTATGTAAATCCAGCTATAATTAATGAGAACTTGAGGTGGCCTAAGCTGAAGTCTGAAATGACTGCAGATATTCCTACCCAGCTGAGATTATGATCCAAAAGGTATGGTGCTAAGGTTTGACTCACTTTAACTCTGTTTTCTGTTTGGAAAGTCTCCTGTTGAATGTCTTTTTTTTTTTTTTTTTTAATTGAAAACAACTGTCTTTCATCAAAGCTGGGGGAAGTGTGAGACTCTTGAAATCCCAGATCAAAGAAAAGCAATCCTCTAAAGCAATCCTCTAGCCCCAGTTGGACAATGTTGAAATTTCTGAGCTCCAGTATTATGTGGACAAGCAGGGTGGGTTGAAGGCACTAGCATGCGTGGACATATATCTGTGAGCCTGCTGTGGACAGCAAATAAAGGGTGGCTTTATCAGCAAGATTCTTTCAAATAAAAACCTACTGGGATAAATTTTTAAACAGAAGTTATAACATAAGAAGGATTCATATTTTGTTAAATCTAACAAATCGTTGGCGTGTAATACAAAAAATAAATTATTTCCTGCTGGAGGAAAACTCGCTGGTATTGATTAAACTTATACCAGGGTTAAAGTTTACCCAAAGCATACAAAGTACACTTTATTGAAATGATTTTTATTTGTAATGAGTTGAATGATTAAAAAATAGTTGTGTAACAGTGCTAAAAATAAAGATTTAGAGAACTTTTTGATCCACCTGCTAATTGAACTCACAGAAGTCTAGAAATTAATAAAATAATAATAATAAAAAGGTCTGCAGACTTGAAAGAGAGCTGGACAGTCATGCCTGCTGCCTGTGTCAGCACTAAAAAATGCTTCTTCTGTATTCTTCCTAAGATTTTCTCTGGAAAAAAAAGCTTCTCTTGATATTTAATATCTCAGAAGTTACATTTTCCCTTGATTTGAAAGTAAAATATTTCAAAATATGATTTCTGTTGAAAATTCCAAATATTTATGATGTCAACTTGTAGGGTAGCCTAAAGGAAAAAAAGAGGGTTAGGGTAGAAAACTGAAATGTTCACAAGTGTGTTGGAGGATAGAAATCTTAAATAGTGTAATATTTATGAGCAACCAAGAGGCTACATTCTGCTCTCAATTACTGTGGCATAAATCTAAAATTACTCATTGAAAGTTCAAAGTTTTTGCTGCAGATTTACACTCATATAATCAGGAACAGAGTTCGGTTCTGTAAGGGTGGGAAAATCAATTTGGCCAGAATATAACTAGCCTGGAACTCAAACTCTAATCACAGAAAGAAACTGTTTCCAGGTCAGATAGTAGACTGCACATTGTATATCTCTTTTTTCCCCTCTTTCTTTGTTGCTGTTGTTATTGTTGCTGTTGTGGTTCCTCTTCTTTATCTAATATATTGAAGCTGGCATACAGTCCTATTCCTTGCAGTAGCATCCCATGGCATTAGGCATCGGGCTGTTTCAGTTTTATCATGTCAGGCAGGATGAAAACGCTCAGATGTAGTAGAGTCATGAAGTTCCACAGAAGGCCAAAAGGAAGCAGGGCAGTTAAGCAAAAGTTGCTAGATTATAGTCTGAGGGAATAAAGTGTGGACACTTACAAAGGGCAGTGAGAGGGCTCAGGGAACCACAGGAGAACAGTAAGAGGGGAAAGAGTTGGAATCAAAATCTCACGTTGTGGACATCTGTGAAAGGGAGAAGTCTTTCCCAAATTGAAGTAGGTTTCAGAAAAGACTAGAATCTTTTGACAGGTTGTCAGAGCGGACTTTTGTATGCTCTGCTAGTTACAGATCCCAGTGTTGCTCAGGTGGTTTATACTGAAGAAACTGTAATGCTGTGCTCTGATGGTTTCTGAAAAGAAAATAAAAATAATGTCTGCACATCTTGTTCTTATTCTGGAGAACATTCTCTCACTGGGTGCAGGGAAGGGTAATGGAATGAAAAATAAGACTTTCAAAGTCAGTAAAAGAAAACAATAAAGGAATAAAACCCAATAATATGTGGAATCTAATTATACCTTTTCTAAACATAAAGAGCGAGATTGTACTAGTATGTCTCCGACTTGGCTGACAGAAGTAGCAGGAATTATGCAGTATTGTAGCAGCTGCAAATCTTTCTGGGTCTATCAATAGAATTATTGAACTGTTGGATGTGATGCTGCATGAATTTGTAATGAAGACAGTTTCTGTAAATAATGGTCTCTGACTTTGTCACCAGTGAAGGTGTGCGTGTCACTGCTGATATTTTCACTAGTGGCTGTTAACTTAGTATTTGCTGATTTCTAGCTAACAATCTATTTAGGTGGATGCACTAGCTAAGTAACCATTTAGTCTCCCTTCTGTTTTTGATAAAACTGTGCTTTCTTCATAGCTCATCCTAGCATTGTTGTAGGTGGAACAAAATTATTTTGGCTTTCTGTTTTATTTTTTAATTTGTGAATGCTGATGTTGCTTTTATGGTTGCCATATGCTTGTTACATATGTCAGTTCTAAGAGCCCCACTGATGGATGAAAGCTGGGAGAGGAGCTTTATCATTTGTCTTCCACTTTTCTTGTACTTGAAGGTAAGTCCACTATAATAAATAATCATAACCTCCTTTTTTTTTTTTTTTTAACATGCCACATCTGCAAGATAATATTTCTCCCCAATATGCTGAGAAGCAGGAAGGAAGTATCTAACAGCTGCAGGATTTGAAGTAATTTTTGACATCTGTGTGCTATTGAGTGTTTTGGTTGGTTTTTTCTTTTTTTTTTTTTTTTTTTGAGAATGATAAAACAACCCAGGTGAATTGCTCAAAGGGCATTAAAGACTGTCAGACATGTTAAACGTGTACTCGTATGTACATAAAGGTACACACAAAAGATAAAATCAAGATTCTATAGACAGAGAGGTGGTGAGAAAATACGTTTTGCTGATCTGAAAAGCTGCTATTGTAATAATCTATTAGATTTCTGTTAAGATTGCACAAGGTATATGGTGTAGTATAGATGGGAGGTGTTTGGTAATGAGAAACAGCGGTTCATCCTTGACACCTATTGATCAAAAAACTGGAAAGTTTCGTCTAACAACATAAAGAATCCATTTCAGCTGTTGGCCTGGAGCACACTCTGATCACAGCAGAATGGAGCAAGGCACAAACTTTCAAGGCTAACTGTAGGAAATGTTCACATATGGCCAACAGGAGATAGAGACAGACAGTTGAGATTTTTGGTATGTGTATTTTGTCCAATTTTTATTTGAAAGAGCAAAGCACCCACTTACAGCTAAATCATACATCGTCAAGTTTTTTCATTCACTGACATACAAGGCCTGTCTGCCTAATATTTTGCAGGTAGAGATGTGACCATCTCTGCCACAGCTCCAAGCTGGCCAAATACAAGCCAAGGGTAGGAAAAGACAGTGAGTGTGGTGATAAGCCCATGAAGAAATGCTGCTAAAAAATGTGAGCTCTATATAGTGCTATCGTAACTCCTCAGTTAGAGCAAGCAAATAGACCAAAGACATGGGCAGAAAGAGTATGTCTGTTTATCAAAACAAACAAACAAAAAATCCTAGTTTGACTCCAAGTTACTTTGCAGTATCTGTTCTTTGCCTAAGAACTTGAGATCCAAAATGGCCTTACTGGTCAGCGCAAGGATCCATCACTCAGTATCCTGCTTTTGGCCATTGGCAGTAGAAAATGTGCGAGGAAAATATGTGGAAATGGGGCACATGGAATCATAGAATCATTCACACAGAAAAGACCCTTAAGGTCATAGAGTCCAACTATAAACCTAACTCTGCCATGGGGCATAATTCTTCCCCCAGCACACCTGTCCGGCATCACAGTAAAGTAAATGCCAGATGTTCCAATGGGAATTGTGTCAGGGAAGGTGATGTAAAGGTGATCTTATACGTCTTCACGAAGAACTACAATGTTCATCCATAATTTATGTTGAGATGTTACGTTTGCCATGGGAAATCTTGCCTTTAAAATGCCTGTATCTCATGAATTAGTGCAAATCACAGGAAATGTAGGATGATTACAAAATATTTAATGGTTAAAGAAAATGAAAATAATGTGGGTATTGTAGAAAGGCTTACTTGATAACAAAATTAGTTACGATGACTATGTGCAAAGACCAACAGGAAACCAAAAACATGGCTTGGATCATTCACCTATACTGACAAACAGTGAAGAATAAGAGGCAATAGTTTCAGCTTAGATCAAGGTATGGGGAAGTGGATGGAGAGAGGTTGTATAGTTAGCACAGCAGGTATTATAAATTGTGGGTGATGCAAGCCAGCACTGAATGACTATAGTCTCAAAGCAAGAAGGAAGCAGACAGTAGATTGTGAGTCAGAAGAATTTCTGCAGCTGCAGTGCAGTTCATACTTGTTTAAGGTCAAATATCAAAGCTAGTCCCTGACAAACTAACCGTCTTTGTTTTCATGAAGAATTCTTTAAGTATTAATGTAGTCCTCTACTTTTTTTTTTTTTTTTGAAACACCTATTGCTAACCTTTCACTCCCAACCATTTTAATGATGATTTAAAAAATTGTGCTTTTCTTCACTGCTGTCTATATACACTTCTGGCAGAGCAAGTTTTCTTCATCTCCCAAACTCTCTGTGCAGTAATTTCCATTGACTGCAGGGGTATCTGCTGGTGATAGCAAAGCCGATTGACTTCAAAGTCTCTTACTGTTGTTGCCGCACTTGGCCAAGAGTCTGCTCATGACTGTAGCAGATGTTTCTCAGATTGTTTTTAAAGTTGCATTTTTTTTTTTTTTTAATAGACCAATGGGAACCTTATGGAGCAGTTTTTCACTACGATCCTGAAGTGAATGCCAGTATAGCTATGATTTTGAAACCCTCTCTCAGATCCACAGTGCTTGTAAGAAAAAAGTTTTCCTTTCCAGCAGTTGAAAGTATAGGTTTGCCACTCATCCAGCTACCTCATGGCAGATAATCAGCAGATTCTTGTTTAGTCTCAGTTTCTTTATCTTAATGGGTTATTTTTTACAGTTAGTTAGAAAATTTCATAGTAAATTTATTCTCTGAAGAAATTTTGGATGAAAGTTCTGAACAATTCACACTTAGTATGGAGAGTCAGAACAGCTTTGATTATCCCAAATATATTGCCAACTTTCTTCTTATCTAATTAGGACTTGTAAATGTCTCCTTAGCATCATAAACTATTTCATCAGTATTTTAGGCTGTACGTGCATTGGGACACTTTTTTTCTGGGAGGATCTGTGTTGACAGCATAGTGATTGGAGAGAATTTATGAAGACCACTTTTGGGGGAAAAAAAGATAATAAAAACCTTGGTCAAAATATAAAATAGAGCAAAGCTATTCTAAAAGTTAATAAAACAGGCCAGGAATTCTGTTCCTTACCACTTCCACTGAAAATAATGTTATTGCTTAAGTACTTAATAATGCATTCTAGAAATGTCTGGTTTTGTGGAGTCTGCCTTAGACATGTCTCCACTAACTCTAGAGAGAGATGGAAGACTCTTAAATGCCCTGAGTAGTGAGGGGAATGCTCCTTTGACAATGCAGCACTGAAGCCATGTCATGTACCCGTAATGTATTCCAACAGAGAAAAATATAGGGTAAGCAGGAGTTGAAATCAGTAACTGACCATGGCCCACCAAAGGTGATGAAAAGCCAGAAATCATTGCAGAGACAGAAAGCCAAATGAGGAGGAGAACAGAAATGCAAGAGGAAGAAAGTATCTTGCAGTGGCCAGAAGGATGCTGGAGAAGCCAGTGTGCCTGCTATAGTACATTGTGCCCTGGAGAGGGTTTGTAAATGTGGAACTGAGGAGACAAGGAAGAAAGGAAAGAAAAGCTGGCATTTTGATTCTCAGAATGAGTATGAACTTTCAGATCAGATTATGCAGATTGGAAAAACTGGGGCATTTTCCTTGCTGGCTGCAGTTAACCATAGCTTTGAGAGTCTTTGGCATTTGTTGTTTGGTTCATTTACTAGAAAGGAACAAATGGATTATCCAATTTTATTTTCTTTTCCTCTTCCACCTCCCAAAGAGAAAAGCTGATGCTTTCATTAAGCTTTACCAGCTGGCTATATGGTCTAGTCAGTAGGTCAGTATGTAAATACTTACATAGTGTGTTCAATTGCTGTTAGTCCTTCCTTATCCTTACAAAAGTTTTGTTTACTTTTTCTGATCCTATAGTATTTAAGCTTGATTCCTTTGAGCCAAATACTTCATGATTATATACAGTGCAGAAAAAAAAAAAAGAAATAATTATAATTTTTAACACTCACTGATGTATAAGCCAAAAAAATCCCTACTCAAGAAAGAGGGTACTGAGGCCCCAAATGAACTTGGGAATGTCATTTATCCCTATGGTTCTACTTGACTATATTTTCATGTATCTTACATACTTCACAAGGAGGTATGGTGCTAAATTATGCATAAAGGTTTAAAACCATCTGATGGAAGATGCTACAAATGTACGGCATGAATAAGAATTATAAAGGATTCTACCAGTTAATGCATTCAAAACCATAAACTCCTGGCTGAGCTTTGAGGGGCCAAACTGTTCAGAGGATAAAACAATATCCTTACTTAAAAGTTGGCCTCTTTGAAAAACTTCCCCAAACATTCAGCCACAGCATAAGGATTTCCTTTAGGAAGCCGGATGCACCTTTTTCTGTGACTGTAACTGGGCTTTGAATTATATATCTTTGGGAATTCCAAACTCTAAAACAATAGCAGCTTACTTCGTAAAATTACATACTTGCAAATATCATTAAATACTTGTTACATGACTTGCCTTGAGACTAATGGATTCACCTGACTTTTGTAATAACAAAAATAATGTCAGTAGAATTATGCTGTGAACATGAGTCAGGGATGAACAATGTCTCTTCATTATCTGACAGACTGAATGTATTTTGTTACACCAGACAGACATGAGGCGTTTTTCTTCCTTGTATTATAGAAGTTTAAACTTAGCTTACCTGAGTTTATTAAATACATTATATAAAATGTTTCAGGTACCTTCAGTATTTTAGTATCGGTTGCCTTTTCAAGAGTTCTGTGTCCCCAACTGGGGAAAACTTCTGCTCAACCTGAAATCAGTGCACACAAAATTGTGTGATTGTATCAGCCATTCAAGCTTGTTCAGAAGTTGGCCCAGTTCACATAAGCTATAGACACAGCTGTTACACCAGTAGTATGAAGTAAGGAAACAGCTCAAAACAGACCTCTGCCGTCGCTGGACCCCTGACATTTCCTGTTTGACCCTGGACACATGCAACAGCTTCCTTGTCAAAGATCATAGACCAGAAGGAGCAAACAAATCTCTTGGCTCCACTTTTGAGGCAGGTGTCCCCTCTCTTGATATTTCCTGTGGTCTGGGAGACAGTGCCAGCTGTCTGTTCAGTTCAAGCGAACAGTTTGTCTGAGGGCTGGGGGTACAGAAGGGGAGCAGCCTTCATGGGACTCATTCTGGTATCAGATGTGATGAAGGAAAGGAAATTTATGTTGGGTGTTATGTTTTGAATGGTTATTCCTGTTAAGTCTTGAGAACAAACATTTACCTTAATATTGCAACTGACAGATACCTTCTTTTATGAGGTGACTTGGATTTCAGGTGTGTTTACTCTTGTTATAGGAAATAAATATTACAGCTTTTTCTGGGATGGGGGCGTTATTTTACTGAATGCATACATAGTGTCCCACTTTGAGGTACAGGTCATTCATCTAACTCATAATTTCTGTAAAAACATTGATTGATGATTTCAGTGTCATGCTTTATAGCCAGATTATCATAATTTTTAAAAGTTACTAGCTAAAGAAATGGTCCTGCCTTCAACATTTTACTGGACCTACCACTACTGTTGACAAAACTACTAAGAATTGTGTTTTGATCTTTGCTCTGTTTTCCAATTTTTTGGTCTCTCTTTCCACTTTTATCTCCTTATCTAGCATCCCACTTGAAATGCTGACCTGTTTTTTAACACGGCTCAGTTGTCTTCTAGCTTCCTCATAACTCTCTAAATGTTCTGCACAACTTCATCATTTCCCTTGTGTCAGGGCTTCAGTCAGGAGCCGCATTCATCCTCCTGCATCCTGAATCCAGACGATGTCCCCTACTTGCCTGGCTTGAGGACGTCTAAGCTGATAAATGTCAAAGTGGTTAAATTAGAAACCTGCAAGTCCTCTCTCTGTACAAGGTTTAGCCTGACTTGTTTCTTTGTAATCCCTTTCTAGATATGTCTCTATTGGTTCCATGTAACCAAGGGAAGGTATGTGTCCGTTGCTTCTCTCAACCATAGTTTTTTACTCACTATTTCTCTATCTTGCCAGCAATACTTTTGTCCCTTGTGCCAGGCAGTCTAGTTTTGTCTTTGATTTAGTGTAAACCCAGGTTACAGCCACCACTTGCAACTTCTCCACCCCTGGTTTCTTACAGATATGCCTTCTTTCTGTTTGGGCACTATTCACAGATAACTAAATCATCCTCACACCTTCTTTGGATTCTCCCTGGCAGCTCTGTTTGATGGTCACTTAGCTCACCACTCCAGAGCTACCGAGGACAATCCCACCAAACTCACATTGCCAGTGTGATGCCTAACAAGGGGCGCCCGTCTTTGCAGCTTCCAGCTTTGCCCTCTCCTCACAGTTATGGCCTGTTCCTACCTTTACAGAATCCTTGTGGGCGCAGATACCTGTGGTGTCATACCCTGCCTGTCCAGCTCCACCACCAGGGCATGTGTCTGGTGCCAGTCCGTGTATGTTGTCTACAGATGCTTTATCCTGTGCTTTCCTGTTTGCATGGAAAATGCCACTGAAGCTGAGCTGATAAACAATATTTTCCCCTGATAGCCTTCATAAACCCCACATTCATCATGAGGCACACAAAAGCCTTTCATGCAAAAAAATACAGCTAAGTGATTTCTAAGGATAGATGTTTGTTTATTTATCTTTTGCTTAGAATTAGAGATAACAAAACAAAACAAAAACAAAACAAAAAAAAAAAAAAAAAAAAAAAGGAAGACCAGGCATTCAAACAGGCTTGTAACCACATTCTTACCTATGGCGTAGTAGTATTGTTTTCCCTCGTTACCATTCCAGATTCCTGCAAATAAACTTGTAGATTCTTCTTTGTATCTTTGGAAGACCGGAAGCACTTCTGGGTTTTAGCATTGTAAAAATTCTGTTACATGTCTGAAGTTGATGGCCCTGATCTGGTACCAGCTTGAATGTCATAATATAATTAATAACTCTTTTGAAAGAGTAATAATTATTTAGCAAGAGTAACACCAGCTTCACATCATTGTTTCCAAACCCTGTTGGTTATGTATTACAGATGACTCTCTCCTAGCAAGCTTGCTTACTTATTACTTTTAGGATTTCTGTGCTGGGAAAATGGGTTGCAAAAGAGACTGTGGGTATCATGACCTCATCATTCATATTCTAAAGAAGAACAGCAAGATTACCATAATGCATTACTTCGTAAAATTATAACCCTGAGAAGTAATAAGATTCAATTACATTTTTCTGGCAAAGTTCTTTTTAAGAAAGTATCTGTCTCATGACTCTAGTTTATTCTTTGTCTTGATCATGGGTTAAGAGTCCTCATGAGGATTTTTCATCTCCTCAAACCTTGCAAGAGAGAAATCCCTCTTTTCCTGTGGTCCGCTTCAGCCTTTGCATGTGTGCACTTTCTAAAGCGTTAACTGTTAACAGTTGTGCCTAAGAAACCTAAATTCCTTACACAGCCACAGTACTTTATGATACTGGAGAACAAATGTGGACCGCACAAGGAGCTTTCTTCTCCTTTGCTCTGCTCAAGACCTGAAATGTCACACTGAACAAGAGTATTCCACTCTTTGGAACAGAGTGCTGGATCCTGTGGGCTGAACTTGTCTGTAATGCAGAGCAGTTATCTCTGCGCAGTCTTGCACAAAAACCATTGCAGCTACTGTTAATGGTGGAAAAAACCAAAGAGAAGATAAGCAGAGGATGCTGAAATGGGTTTGCTGATCCTCCCTATGCACACTTCAAAACTCAGGAGATTCCTAAACCAGGCCAGGTTCACTCCTACAAACAAGAAAGGGATAGTTTATAAGTCAATACAGAGAGTCGAATTTTTAACTACTGTGTCAGTGTGATCTTTATAAAAAGAAGGTAGTGGATAATACTGTGTATTACAGTTATATTCTGCAAAATAATTTCAAAGGGTGATTAAAAGGGTCCTTTTATTCTACTTCTCATTTAATCTGTTTTCTTTTCAATGATTTTTCTAACTCTTGCCATCCTTTAATACTTTTGTACAGAAGGCTCTTATTTTCTTTTGGGCTTACATCTACAGTGTTAACAGTACATACTGTTCAGGGAAGGCAGGATATTAGTGGCAGAATAGGATTCAGATCATCCTACCTCTTTATGTTTTATTTTGGAAGACATAAGAAGAAAAACGTGGAGCTTTTTTTTGCCCATAATGCTGGCTGATAAAATCCCATAGGATTTTAATGGTGTGGCATTTCTGCACATTTTTTTCCTTACATCACAGTTTAAAATGGGTTCCCCTGCTATAGGCTCTAAAAGGCATTTATAGATGTCCTTTTAAGTAAGCATTTATGCTGCTCAGCAATTTGGACTGTCCATTGTGACTCATTTTATAGCCGTCTCTGCTTGCCTATCTATCTTGTATTTCCAAGTACAAGGATTTGAGGCTGCCAGCAAGAATATTTCTGTGAGCAACAAGCAGAAATGATACATTGGACATGGACTTCTTGGAGCTTTAACTGATTTTAGGAAGGGAAGTGTTAACATTCAATGGATGACGTTAGCACCACCATCAAAAAAAGAAAGAAAGAAAAAACCCTCTGAAAAGCAGTATTGACTAAGTCTTCTAACAATGCTTGTGATTTTCCTATATCCTGCACTGTGTTTTTGTATGGATTTTTCATAGCACAGACAGACGTTACCCATGCTGTGATTCAGCGTCTGTTCCTAGCCACGCTCTTGCGTGATTTTAACCTGATTTCATGGGAGGAACAGGGAACGAAACACTGTGGCTCACGGTTGTCAGCAGTGAAAAATAGCCAGGAATCAGACAAACAGCTTCATTGCTGAGATTATTTCCGGGATAAAAACTCTTCCAACAGCTGTTTGCTTTGGCCACTACTCAGGTCCTTTTTTTTTTTTTACATCAGAAAAAAAAAGAGGTTTGTTTTTTTTTAAGATGTGGGCTGGTTATTTATGTAGTCAGGAAGAGGTCTCTGCTTCCAGTGTTGTGGTCTCAGAGCTGTTTTGACAGTTGGAGTACGGGGAGGTTTCATCTCTTCTCCTGTCCTTCATTCACTTAACGCACAGGTCTGGAATGCTGTAGGAAGAAGAGAAAGCGAATTTATGAGTTCTTTAATCCCAAACAGGCAGCTCTGTGGCAGTTACCTTCAAGAAAAGTTCACGCCCCAAAGGAGTGTTTAGTCTTACAGAGCCACTGACTCACTGAGCAGTGCATGTGAGTGGCTGCAAGGGAGAAGAGGAGAGATGAAGGAAAAGTTTTACCTCTTCGTGAAACTTGTACTATTATTGTTTTAAGACGGTTTTGAAAAGATGACTGCTACTTTTGTTTAAAGTATTTGTTCTGGAATTGCTGAAGCTGGAGTCTACCAGACTGAGGTCAGGAGCATTTTCTTTGGCAGAAAGAAGATACTTTTATAGAAGCCATGCCTGTTCTTGGGGTTGCCTCCAAGCTAAGACAGCCAGCTGTAGGGTCAAAGCCTGTTCATACTGCCCTCCCGATACCCAACCTTGGCCCCGCTGGCTCACAGCAGTATTCACCAAAGTCTTTGGACCTTACTGGGACAGACAGCTCGATGCTTTCTTGTCAGCTTACATTAAAGTCAACCTGTGATTTTGGAGAGAGGAGAGCGCTTCAAGGAAAAACCCAGGAGATCGAAGATAGCAAGGTTAGTTGTAAACTTTACCTGTGGATCTCAATTCTCAGAAAATGTTGATTTGCTCAGTCAAAAATCTTACAGAAACCTACTTCTTGCAGAACTTAGGGGTAATGGGGTAAATAGACTTTTTTCTGCCATCAGTGACCTGCCTTGGTAATTTGTTTTGCTCGGTGTTGCTGTTTGAATAAACATTCTGGTTTTGAATGTTGCATTTAGAAGCATTTTGATAAGGATCAGTAGAATCATAACTGAGAAAAATCATTCCAGCACTCAGCAGCAGGGCAACAACATGACAGTACTTAAAAAAAAAAAAAAAAAAATATATATATTGGCTGCTTCATGTTATACTGTGAAGCTTAAAAAGAGCTCTCATGTCCACACCTATTCCCACACAGAAGCTCTTTTAAAATAAAAACAAGTAATTGATTTTCTTTTCACTTTTTAAATGATCTGGCTACTCTTGCTGCAGAACTGCTGAACCAGAAAACCAACTTCTAAGTGAAAAGTACCTGTGTTTCTCCCTTCTGCAAAATAGCTTCTTCCTAGCCCCTATTTAGCTCTGATTCATTGTGATTTTTCTAAAAAACGTTTCATCTGAAGTAGGATGCTACTACATCTTTTAGACAGCTTACTTTTTTTTTTTTCTTTTGTAAGGGGGTGTTTTTGAGTCTCAATTAACAAAAAACTTCTGCTTGATTTTCTACTAGTCTTTCTGCTGTAGTTCAAAACTTTTTTCATGCTTTGAACGTGAGTCCCTTCTTATCAATAGTATATATTTCTGTAGATCTTCTAGTCAGTACATTATGTCTGCATGTGTGATTTAATAGCTTCAGCAAGCAGTGTTATATGAGGTTAACTTTCCCTTGCTTTTCTAGTGCTTTTGGTTTGTGGAACTGATTACCACACTGGGATTAAATATATATTTGTAGTTGCTTCTTATTTAGTTTGAGGACACTTGAGTGTCATCAGAGTTGTTAAAGTGGCAAGATACACATAAAATATGTACTTGGTTTTCCTTTGTTTGTAGTTACTGGGTTAATTCAGTATTAGTGAAGAAAGTTGGTTTTGTGATTAAAGCATAGGGTATGGTTTCTGAGCATTTGGTTTCCTTTTTAATCCCTGCCACTTATTTCCCTAAGATATTTTGGTCATGTCACTCGATTTTTTCCTTTGGAATTTTTTGTATCACATGTCCCTGACTTCCAAAGATGGTGATCTCAGACATGCCATATAGAAATATAAAGAAGGAGCAGACTGTTCATCTCTTGATTACCAGAAGTGATGAACAGCCCTTTGCTATGACATGAGTGCAACATGAAGATAATAATACAACTTTTAAATACAATGTGATTCATGCTTGCTTGCTTATTTATAATAGCAAATAGATTCTTTATGTTTCCTCCTTAATATTGTTCTTTAATGGGTATTGCATGTAAATTAGATTTGCAAGTACTATTTTCAGAAAAAAAAAAAAGAATATGGCTACATTGTCTACTGAGAGATGTTTCTTGGTTCTTTAAAAAAGTGTGGAGAAAAACAGAAAAAATCTTGCCTTCAGTGTTTAAAACACTTGAGAACTATTATTGATTAACATGAGACCCAATGGCAGTTATACCCTTCCAAGGCTTCTGGTTCTGAGCACTGCTGAAGTTCTAGTGAGCAAAGTAACAGGCTAGATGGACCCAAGCTCTGATCTTGATTTACCATTTCATGTTTCATTGGTTTGACAACACTTGTAATCTTAGAGACTGTTTTTTAAAGAAAAAAACCCACAAAACAAACCAACTTCCAAGAAGACCAGTCTACCAGCCATTAGATCTTGCTTTCTTTCTTTTCGCAATGGAGGCAGCTTAGCAATTTTGAAAGATGATCCTTAAAGAGTAAGGCCAACTTTTGCACATGATGGGCTGAAAATGTTCCCTGGCCACCTGGATTTACAGAAGTGCTGAACATTCAAGAAGTTACTAATTTTGGCAGCTTTCCTGTATTTCCACCCTACAAGTCCATCATTCCCAGTATAGATGAGTGACAGCCCTTCACCCACTTTTCTTCCAGGCACATTTTTTTGAAGAATGCTCTTTTATCCACCTTTTAAGCAAGTTTCATGAAATCTTTTGCCAAAGTAGTTTGGGTTCTAAGCTGAGTTGTTATGATGAAGAAATTAATTTTAGTCTTTTCTTACTAGTAAGCATTAAGGTATCAGCCTAAAAGTACTGAAAGCTTTTTTCTTCATCAGTGATGGAGACCCGTGCCACCCTGTTTCCCAGTGCCTGGTAGCGTTGGCAGTATGTCCCGGTTATCTAAGCATTGGTCCTAGGCACAAATTTGAGGCAGTTGTGAGAGTTAATGTCTCTTCAGGGTTGCTGAGCAGATGCAAATTCAGCATTACAGATTGTGTTGTCCCAAAGGTTGACCATTTGTGAGTGCTGTTTCCAATAGACCTGTGGTTGGTTTCTTTGGTTAGCAAATGTTAATCAAACATGATTTCCCTGCATGGATCTGTGGTATACAATGCTGCACATTGAGAATTTTTCATTATAACAGTGATCAGATAAAAGGTCTCTCAATCAAAATGTAATGAATACATTTAATGAATACAGGTCTGAGTTCCCAACTGAGGGTAAAATATGCCTGTATGATTACGTTATATAATTGGATATAAGGCAGCACTGATTTTTGAGGGGAAAATTATGGATTTTTATCTGCAAAAGATAATGGGACCTATGAATTAATCACCTGGTTAACTTTTGCCCTTGGCTGCTGGATTGCAGCCTTTAGCATTGCTTTTTTTGGTATTTTACGTATGCTGCTCTATGGGTCACCAGCTTTCTCATCCTGTCTGGAAGGCACTTAGATTGACACGTGTAGTCACTGTGGCGTATCCTGTTGCTATCAATAAGTGCTAAGGATTCCTAGATAAATTTGGGTTATACATGTCAATACAGTAGGCCATTGCCACCCAGCTGTTTCCTCTATGGCCTTCAGACTCACCAGACCTGACTGTTCGAGACTTTTGACACTTATGTTGGCTTTCTCACACAACTGCCTTGCCAAGGATGGTTAGGAATACAGCTGCAAACATTAGTTCTCTTTTCCCTAGGCAACTCTCCCATCTCACGTGATTTTGCTGCATTTGCACACATAGTGTTGGTTGTTTTCTTTTTTGTGGACATGATGCAGTTTGAAGTTTAATTAAAACAATTTTATTATTTTAATAAATGAGGTTCAACTTTTTTCTTAATTGGATAGAACATAGTTAAGCCTAGGAAAGCAAATAATAAGTTGCTAATGATTTAAATTATTCTGTGTGTAGTTTATTCAACTACATATTTCTTCAAAATTTTTATAATTCGAGCTTTGGTACCTAAGTCACATACAGGTCCATCTTCTTTCCGGCTGAACCCACTAATGCTTAAACTGACTGCATGAACACTTACGAACTGAATAGTCATGCAAAATATTTGAACACAAGCATTCAGAGCACATTCTTTTTCCCTGAGTATCATATAGACAAAAGTTTATTCCTATATATGTACACAGGAAAGTAATCCAGCTGCTGGATTCATGAGGTGAAATGCTGGCTCTCTTTGAAGCAGATGGAATAGTTGTTCAATTGGACCATAGAGCGTTTTTTATGTAAACCCATGTCTGAAAACACCAATATCTTTTGTAATAATTTTCTAACTGTGGGTACAGTATTATTTATATTTCTATGCCAACACTTTTATACTGTTTGCTAAATTAATGAGAACAAAATTACCAGATCATGCTAGGCTTCCTTGTGGTACTGTTCTAGTTGTAGAATGGGCTGTTAGTAAGAAAATGAAAAAATGTCAAGTGATATTGTAGAAAGGTAAATGAAGCAATGGCTTAAAGCTAAAGGAACAAAGAAACAGTTCATTTGCAAAAACAACTTATTTTGTTCGCTAAATGATAAATCTACACTATATTGACCTGTAGCAAAATCCCAATGGTAATAGCATTTTACTCCAGGTCACCATGATTGATTTCAGCTGTCCTCACACATTTGATGGTGCCGTCACAAGGGCTCTACCATGAATCCTCTCTGGCGCGAGCTGAACAGCTGCTGGGAGACAGCACCCTTGCTAGGTATGCTGGTCTTCTGGCCTGGCTTCCTGCGACTGCTCCTTGCAGTGCTCTGCTTTATGATCCCAGGGTTTTCCTCCCATCACCAAAATGTCTTTTTTCAAGAGCACCACCCCATCATTTATGCTTGCAAACTGAATTTATGCAGCAAACTGTGAGCTGAATCTGATAAATTAATTGTAGTGTCTTGCTTATATGACTTGGGTGATAAGATTTTAGTCTTCTTTCCTGAGTTAATTAATTAATTCACTGTCATATTATCTTCTGTCTTTTCTTTTTTTTCTTGTTTTCAGTTTCTCTTTGTTCAGCTATCTATCTGCTGCTGTCTTCTTTATCTGCTTCTCCCTTCCTGTCAGCAGACATCTTAACAGGCTTCTGCATATGACTTGTTTTTCTCTGTATCCACTAATCAAGTCTTCCTGTCATGACTGCAGCACTTTTCATATTGCTGTTCATTATTGCAAAGTGCTAGTAAAGATCTCCAGCCCCACCAAGTTCGTCATTAAATAATCTAACTTTGATACAGGAAGATCTCAAGGGAACTCAGGGAAAGGATCTGCTGCAAGGCCTTCTGGGAGAAATGACAAAGAATATGATGTGTCCACCTGAGGAAAGAGGCACAACTGACTTCTTCTGAGCAGTTGGGCTGGGAAAGTGGTCTGTAAATCAGCAAAACAGAGAAGAATAGATAATGCTTTACCTAGGGAGCATGGCCAATAAGAATAGGGTCTGAAACACTTAGCTGTACCAAGTGAATACTATTAATCTAAAATGAATATCAGTGTCACAAAACAAAGCTAAATACTTTGATTAGACACAAACCACATACTACTGCAAGTGACTCTTGAGGTTCATCTCATTTAGTATCATACTATTGTATCTCAGTCTTGGTCTGACGGCTTCCAGTGTCATTCCGCCAGCCCTGTTGCAGTAGGACATTGGAATGAGCATGAAAACCTCCCATTTTTTCCTCATCAATTGTAAGGAGTTTGTCAGTGATGTGGTAACTCCTGCCCGTCACCAGACACCAGACTTGGAGGACAGCTAGGCTCCTCTATCCAGACAGATCTCAAGACAAATATTTTTGCTTTTCATACATGGGTGGAGCTCCTGCTCACGCCAACGGGAATACTGTGCACTCTGGAAAAACAGATGTGTGCCATGAACGACTTCCATATCTCCATCTTGTCTCAGCTAACCCTTCCACACCATTTACTTAGGTTCTGTGTGAACCTTTCCCACCATTCCCCAAAATCTCTCCCAGGCAGAACATCTTTTTGCAATCCCACATCTTTTTAACTTTTCAATTTCTTGGATACCTTTTTGTTTGTTCTCTCAAGGCCAAGCTCCACCAAGTTTCTTGACATACTGAATCGAGGGAACATAAATAATTGAGTTTATTTCCCTATTTTGTCATACCCTTCATTTTCTCAGTACTAGTGCATCGGAGATGTCTGTCTTGTGGGTTGGCAAGAAAGGAGGCTGAACATTGTGCCTAGTTTCTTTTACAGCCCCATGGCCAAGGCAACAAAGAGAGCAGCAGAAGCAGCCACAGACCGCCCATCTTCTCCCCATAGTGACCACTAGTGATGGGAAGCCAGCATTGTTTCAAAAGCACTGAACTAGCTGCCAGAACTTTCAATTGGCACTGCTGACACCTGGGACTATGTGTGTTTAAAATTCACACAACCCCAGCGAAGCCAGGACAGTTGGCAGGAGTTCAGATTGTCAGCAATTTCAGCTTCTTGCCTTGTGCTCTGAATTATTTCTTTATCAAACAGATAACAGCATCTTTAATGGGCTTTGCATATCCAGTACCATCTGTCTATGCTATATTATAACCGATTTAAGAGCCTCGTGTTCTATGAGCTTGGAGTCAACTTCACTCTTACATGTTTATTTTCTAATTATCTGCACCAAGCGCATTTTCCTATAGTTGAGATGAATGTACAGTAACACAACATGTAGCTCTCAATGCTTTTGTTTTTGAGAGCAAATTGTAGTGAATACAGGTTGAAAGATGCTTTTTATTATTCATTGGGATCATGGATAGGAGGGTATATACCAATCTGAGCTTAAGTCCTCTGCGTACCTTTCTACTGCTTCTGTTTTATTTCTTTCACAAAATAGAACCTATTTCATATTAATTTGTGTGTGGCAATCTGATATTAAGCATCAGCAGAAATAAATTACTCTTTTGTATTGCATCTGTGCCTAGGGAAGATGCTTGGGGATTTTCTGACCAAACAACTTATTAAAAAAATCCTTTCCTCGATAAATGGGAGTGTATCTGAGTGTTGATGTATTGGGGATGCAACATCAGAGCTCCAGAACCTGAAGCACTCCAGCAACACTTGCTTGGTGCAACACTCTTGCAGCCCTTTGCGGTAATCTGTTCTCCATGACCATAAATGGAGCTAAGTAGTCTCCTTCTCTAGATAAAAATAATGAGCTTATATTATACCCCAGGAGGTTTTTATTAGGCTTTAGTAAAACTTCTCAGCAGTAACAGTAGTTAAGGAAAGGAATGGTTTGCATGCAGAAGGTGTACTGTTTCCATCGCTGGAGGATTTTAAAACACAAGCACATGTACACCTGCCATTCATAACATTACTTGCATTGATCCTTCCTCGCGCAAAGGACTTGATGGCCGTCCTGATTCACTTCTCATTCTTTTTGCTCCTTCCTTGTTTCAGCTGAGTGCAGGTCTATGGTAATGAAACGATTTCACTCTGGGAGCCAGAGCTGACACCCTGTGGCCCACAGTGCCATTGAGATGTAAGGACTCCCTTTGGAGACAGCTTTGCTGTCTTAGAAAAAGTGCCACTGTTCAGTATGGGTGTTTACAGGGGCATTTCACTGAAGTATTGCAGTTCCAGTTAAGTTTCCCAAAAGCACAGGTAGGGAGGGTATCATTGGAGACCAGCAAGCTAGTTGTTCGCTTGGAAACATTCATTTCCTGGGCATACAGCATACCAGGATTGGAGTGCCCTCATGGCTCAAGATTCTGTGCAATCTGGCAGTGGAGTGACTCTCAGGGACTCAGTTCTGTGCTCTATAACAAGGAACATAGAAGCCTTGTGACTTCATTTTGTAGGGGCTGTACAGGCTGCTCCCTAGAAGCATCTCAATGCACCCAGAAAAGTGAGGGGTACCACCAAGATTAGGAAGTTTGGTTCAGCTGAAAAACATTTCTTCCCTCAAGTTAAAACATATGCCCTCTCTGTGTACTTTTTCTGAGTTTCAACCAGACCTTGATCCCAGACATTTTTACTAGATTGGTGCCATATCATGACAGGTAGTGTGCATGCACACAGGAGAAGTTAGTCGCAGCCATAGAGAACATGTGGCTGTATTACAGGGAGTGTGGGAGAAAGGGGGAAATATCCCTGCAGTGCAGAGGGAGGAGAGAGATTAAAGGGGAAATGGATGATTTTCCCACACTTAGGCTGGGACTTTGAGGCAGGACTAGAAATTTCAAGTCTTAGACTCAATATTTTGAGTCCCAGTCTCCCTATCATAACCAAAAGCCCATCCGTTGTGTTTTCTAAGGGATCAGTTAAGAATAAAACATGCAGATAATGAATTACTTTTCCTGCTTGCTTCATGAGGACAGTTTTGGCTTTTTCATTTCAATGTCAGTGGATAGCATCAGTGTGTGCCCAGCTCTGAGCTGAAGGTGGAATTTTATTCCAGGAGCCACGTTCTTTGATGTACCCAAAGAACACAGACTTTGACACAATTTATTAGAGAGGCAGAATACATTGTGCCCTTTGTGGAGCAGTATGATACTCATCAAAAGTTCTGTGTACTATGCTGTTCATAGGCTTTCACTTATTAAATATGATGTGGAAAGTATAAATAGGGAATAAAAGCAGGCCTTTTTTAAGGAGAGATGACTATTTTGGTCCTCATTTCTGCCTTTGAACACACTGTCTAGCTTCTTTGTATCAGAAACTCTTGTACTTAGTAAATAATAAGGGCATCAATTGTAAATGAGGACTGCTGATTTTTTTTAACAATGTGTTCCTTATGGTCTAGGTCCACTGTCTTTTTTTCGCTAGTACACTAATTTTTTGAGTCTCTTAGTTTTTCTTGCACTTGCATACAGGGCGCGCAAAGAGTAGTTCATTTAAAGCAGCTCTGTGTTTCACTTTGACCTGATTCACAGGATGTGGTCTTGGAGGAAGCCCATGCCTTAACAATAGCCTTTTGACAGCGAGGGTGTTTGGGGATTAGGCTGGAAGAGAAGGAAGCATCTATCTATTCTCAAACCTACTAGTGGAATATTTTGTGCGAATCTTCACTTGCCCGTGATGTTTTTAAGGTCACAATCGTCTCTTTTTTGTTTTTACTGGCAAGCGGATGTTGGCTGAAAGATAGCATAACTTATTTGAAAGTCAGAAAAGGAATGCAGAGTGTTTTGTCTGGTACATGTGAAGGGATAATTCCCCCGTGTAAGATGTGCAGATTTCTGATGGCTCTTGTGTATGTTCTGTGCAAACCAAGTTGAGAGAACTTGGAAAATAAGCAAATCAAAGGGAAGCATAATTTTAAAGTGGTTAGAGCTGGATCGTAGTATTTCTGGATATATAAACTGAGAAGGTGCCAGCCACTAAATGTCTGTACTAGGTCTGTATAAAACATGGGAGCAGTTAACCAAGTATAATATTAGTACTGTCCTAACCTACTTTCAGCATGGCATTTGGTCTGACTTATCTTTTTAGTTATGTTTATTTTCCTGTGAACCCTCCTTTACTGCTCTTCCCCTTTGATCTTAATACAGCGGAAAGCATTTCATCCTTCTATATATCTCTCAACAGTAGTTCAAAATATTTTGTTTAAGTGAAAATTTCCAATTAGTGAATTGCCGCAAATTTGAAAGTAGAATTTGAACAAAAATAGATGTTGA
This sequence comes from Bucorvus abyssinicus, assembly GCA_009769605.1. Lineage (NCBI taxonomy): Eukaryota > Metazoa > Chordata > Aves > Bucerotiformes > Bucorvidae > Bucorvus > Bucorvus abyssinicus. The sequence goes on from CM020025.1 coordinate 41,948,031, forward strand.
GCTCCCTCTTATGTTTTCTATGTCAAAATATGACCCTTTGACAATTTTAACACCTGGCTTTGGATCATGTGATGCTGCATTAAACTCCAGAAGATTTGGCAACGATAACTTCCTGTTGTGTATCAGGATTTCCATCCTACCATTGCAGCTTAGTAATCAAAGTGGTCATGCACAGAAAGATGATTTCCTACCAAATGCTGTAAAACATTTGACCACTTTCGTTAATCAGGAAAGGCTGCATGGCTCATACACTATTTAGGGTGAGTAAGACATTAAGTCAGGGTGCACGACTTTTACTCACCACTACAACAATGGGATTTCCTGGCAACACATCTATGCAGTAAACGAGCTGTTTTCTTTCTTTTGGAGGTATTTTTTTGTTTTGGCTTGGCTTTTGTTTTTTGAGGTGGTTTGTTTTGGGTTTAGGGTTTGGGTTTGTTTGTTTTTTTTTTTCTGGTAAGCTGTCTCTGTAGTGGAAATAAATAGGCATTAAATAAGAATGTGAAATAACAAATAAAATTTCAAAAGGAGTTTAGAAATTTCCTCAGCTGATCAGTCTGCCTGCTTTAGTCATTGCTGGCCAGCTCACCAGCCAGAGACAGAGTGCTGGAAGGAAGTGCTGAAGGAATCTGTTTCTCATGAAGGAGCAGCACAAATCTGAAAGGTTCAGATTTGCTTTTGAAATGCTTCTGAGAGGGAGTAAGGCCTAGAGACTTGCATGGGAAGCCACAATCTATTTTCACTTCTGCTTTTTATCAAGTACCTCATTGAACTCAGCTCATATGTGAAATGGTAATAATGCTATTATTTTTAGAGTAAAGTTTTTTGGTGGCTAAGTACTACTTCATTTTAACTTTCTTTAATACTAAATCAATAATCTTATTATCTACTTTCTAAAATGTTATTGAAGTTACTTTGAATGACCTTTGAATGATTATTTCTTTTTACCTAATCAGTTACTGATGTTAACAGCTTCCTGTCCATCAATTTAATAATGCATCCATTCTTTGTTCTTACTTGTAAAAAGACACAAGTAGAAGGCATTTTATATACAACATACATTTTTCCTGTGTAAATTTGTCATTCTAACAAAAGTAAGGATGAGGATAACAGTGTCTTTGCTCTTTGCTTTACCTCACTGGAGTATCACGCTGAAGTCTGGTATGGTTCTGTGTTATTACTTGAAACCTGAGAAGGAGTTTGCTCCACAGAAAAACTATGTGTAGCGATTGACACCTAAATGCTCTGTTCATAGGTGATGCCGCCTCTAGATGTGTTTTTTTGGATACAGTCTAACTTGCAAAGGTTACAGATACAGACTGCTCTTGAGCAAGAACAAGGTTTCTTCAGCTGGGTGTCTGGAATGGGCTGGTGGTCGTGTCGCTGACGAATGAGGGCAAAGAAGCCCTCCCAATCTAGGACAGCTATGTCAGTCACATCCTTAGAGAGTTTTGGTTTATAAGATAAGCTATTAACACAAGAGAGTGGGAGAATAAGAGAAAAATGTGTGGAAATGAAAACAAGGCTTTCTTCCCAGGGCCCAGCTGTGTCAGCGCGGGATTTTTCTGGGTTATTCTGCCTCATTTGTGGACATGATGCTTAGAAGATGTGGAGTCATAAGGGAAGCTGAAAAAGCAAATCAAACTAAGTTTCAGAGAAGGAGGCATACAAAATTGAGCATATTTTGCTCAATTTGGGAACCGGTGTGTCGGACTAAACACTGTCATTCAAAAATTTCCTTAAAGGGGATTTGGCAACAGAAAAAGAATATAATACAGGAGATTTATATCAGAAAAAGAGATACTGGAGAGCTCAGACTCCCTAAAAGCAAGAGGATTAGGGACATATTTGCATCTATGGAAAATTTGATCCCTTTTCTCCTGAATATTGGACGTGACCTCATTTAATTTGAGGCAAGTTGTAAGATCTCATAGTGAAATGCTGATATAAATGCCAGCAAAGGCAGGGTGGTAGCGGTCACATTTCAGTCTAAAGGAACAAAAGTTTCCTTCACTTGCCATTAAAACTTTCAACTTGGATAACAAGAAAGGCAGTATTTTCAACAGTAATTTTCACTCAGTTGTATACATTCCCTTAAGGATCTCAGCAGCCTTTGCACAGAGTAACCCAAGATTCACAACACAGTTCTGACATGAACAAGTTATTTTGTCCTAATTGATTGGATATAAATATTGTGTATCTTGGCCAAGACATAAATCAGTGCCATATCCAAGAACTGGACATAGGGAAGGTGAATATTGGTTCCTGATGTATTAACAAACCTGTATTTGTACCTGAGTCCATTTCTTGCAAAACTCTGCGTGGCTGCAGTAATTAACCTAAAGAGGAGGCTGAGTGGAGGCTTTTTACAGTGTATGCATATTGCCTCCATTTCAGATCAACAAAAGATTTTGGATCTTTTGGAAAAGTTTGGGGTGTTTGGAAGCTCTACTGTGAGGCAAAGTATGAGAAATTATGTCCTTGTCTTGGTATAACATGTGGTTCTATCACGGGCTGTGTGATTGTACAACTGTTTTTTTTAGTGTTGAAACATTGTAACAGAAATAGAGAGGTAGCCATTCTGTTACAAAAGATGAAACGCCAAGTGCGACAGCTCTCTTCCACAGTTACCTGCGGTTATCGTTATTAGACTTTGGGAATGATGATATTTTAACTAATACTTGATAGAATTCCAAGTGGAGATTTAAGAGCTGTGTAAGGCAACATTACATTACATTACATTACAGTGGTTTTTCATTTGTTAGATCAACCCAATGTCTTCATTTGAATGCAGTTTGGGTTTTTTGTCCTTAACAGTTAAGCTCTTCAGAAGAACTGTTAAACTAATAGTTTTTGTTCTCATCTATCTAACTTCTTTCTGCAGCTGCTTTTTTAACACTTTCAGATGTGCTACAGTGTGACAAGTACTGCTGTGCCCTAACATTTTCAGGGTAGCAGGACACAGGCTGGAGTGGAGATGACTGAAAATGTAAAGACAGTAAATCATTGTCTGAATAGATAACTACAGTTCCTCTAAAGGCACTCTGAAATTTCATTTTTATACCAGAGAGATAATAAATGTATGTTTAGCATTTTGCACCAGTACTGCATCCTCCATAGACTGAAACCACTACACATACTTAGTTTATGCTGAACATTAAAGACAGAGGTGGATGTGTATGATCATATACAGGTACCTGCTGGCATTTACCTACGTTTTTACAAAAGTTTAAAGTATACTCAATAAAATATTTTTAAAATATTGTAGAAGGTGATTTAGAGACATATTTAAATGAGCCACACACTTTAATAATTTTTATTGATACACATGTACCATGTCACATACGTTACGTATCTGTACTAATACATATTATACATGTGCACATATATATGGAAGTACATGTCATATATGACATATATGTTATCATTTGTGGTGAAGACTTAGAAAGCATAGAATTACTGCTCAGAGTAATGAAAATGAAATATACGACGCATCTTTTTGCTTTTCATTACTTGCAGAATTAATTGGTACGTCCAATACTGAAATAGACAAAACCAGCAGAAGCACTGATCCCTGTGCCGTTTAGACCACGTGTTTCAGTCAGTGCATCCACATCAGTCTTAGCAGCAGCTCAGCGGCCCTAATTCCCAGTGTCAGGCAAGGGACTGGTAGGCAGCTCTGCAGTCAGTCCTTCCACTGTCCCTCTCCTGGGCTCCTCCAGTTCCTCTTGGGTGTGAAGCTGCCTCAGCAATGCCGAGGAGACTGATGTAGAAAAGGTAAATAAAATGTTTAAGGTTATTGAGGAGTCAGTTTCCAAACAGACTAGAATTTGTCACCCTCTGTTTGTATGCTTCTGCAGCTCTCTGCTTTCACCACCTCCCTGATATCCTTCAGGGAGATGTCCAGTGTTGCTTCATCACTTCAAATACTTCATTTTAGAAACATGGCAAAATCAGTCTCATGAAACTAGAACTCACTGTGTTCTTGATGAAATCAATAGAAGTTTCCACGTTTTCTCACTGGAGTAAGAATATAATCCCATTTTATTGTCGTTAGAAAATTTGTAACTTCTTTATCACAAGATAGATTTTCAAGTCATACAGACCATTACTTCTTCCACAAACCAGCATGGTGTTTTTTAAACAAACAAACTGCATCCTGTCATGGACAGTGTTATGTCTGTAACTTGTTCTCATTACTCTAGTGTATTAAAGGGTGTCTAATGTCATCATTAGGTAAGCAGGTAAAATAAAATAGCTAATAAACCTATTCTGTTATCATGAAAAATATGAAATATATTGGTTTAAATTTTTACATAAATTCATTTTTAAATGCTTCATAGACATGTATTTGTTCTTGGAGTATTCCAGCCTCAACCAAAGCCTAAAATCCAGAAAGACAAATATGCTTAAATTTTTATACCCAGGTTTTTTCATAACTCAGGAAGTCCATCCAGTAGTTGGTTAGTAACCATCAGGCATTGCCCCATAGTGAGGTTCTTTTTTGATAAATTTGATTAACATCTCTTCCAGACTTTCTATAACGAGGCTTCACAAGTAAACTTGGACAGAAACCACCAACTACTTGGGGAAATCCATTTATCTGTCTATGGATGTTTGGATGTGCTGTTGCCTATTTGCTTGGGTTATGGAGGTTGTATATCCATTATTTTGCGGGTGCCCTGATGGTCATGGGCAGAACTACAGTCTGTGTTAGGGTCCCTAGCCCTGTGAGGGGAAAGAGATTCTCCAAATAAAATACAGTACCTTGTATGTGCAGGACAAAGGCCACGTTTTGGGGAATGTTTGGCTATGTTAGTATCCTGAGCTGGTTTATGCCAGATGACTGGTATTTGCTGATAATCAGGTAATCTGGGACTTTTATTCATAGAAATTATGAATTTAAAGGGGAAAAACAAGTAATTTCTTTGTGCACTGAAAACATTTAGAAGGAGTTGTTTTGTGAAAGCCAAGCTTGTAACAGAAAAACTTTCTCTACTTTTTTCTTCTACTCTGTCTGTTTAGAAGACCTATGGAATTTGAGTAATTTAAAAATCCCCAAATATTTAGGTTATGCTTGTTGTGAAGTCTTTGGAAATACAGATTTTTATTATGAGTGATATCATATTGTGTTTCTGAAGAAAAATGAAGTAACCATGACTGGCATGTCACTGCCTTAAATTTCCTTGTATGGTACCGTATGCAGTTCATGTCCATTTTATGCTCTGTATAGCCAAACTTGAGTATGCACAAACAGTATGAGGAAAGGGTAATCAATCTGACTGCGTGAAAACTCTGAGGAAACACTGATAAGTAAAACAGCTCATAAATTCTGCATAGAGAATTGTTCGCATTCATGGCTCCAAAGATTAAAATTGAGGCTCCTTCTGTCCCACCCGTAAATGACTTTTGGCAGTAGAAATGTGCTTAGTAAAAATCCACTCACAATCCTTCTTGCCAATCCACATCTGCCTTCTCTGTCTTATTCTACATACCAAAAGGGTCAAGTCGGTAGGGACCATTGTTCTGTAATGTATTTCTTTGACGAAATCTTTCTGTTTGAGTTTAGCAATATTAGGTCCCGATAGCTGAATGCTGTAGTTAAGTCAGGATTAAGTGCATGTGATAGATAGCATGAATAGATGATGTAGACCGCAGGGGACAGGCTGTTTGGGACTGCTTTTTCCTGTCTGCAAATAACTTGGGACAAATGGAAAATATCAGGAAAGTTCAAGAGAGTCCTACGTTTTTTTCCTGTGTCATAGATCAGTGAAGTCCAGCATCAACAGAGAGCGGGGAGCACAGAACAAAAACCGTTTGAGGAAAAGTTGTTGGTAATTGTCTCTTGTAATTTTTGCATTCATTGACAACTGAAGCAATATTAGTTGTACGTGGCAGACTAGGAGAGGGTGGAGGAATCTGCTGGAGACTGAGAACACAACTCACAGGTGAGAAGTTAGTCAAGATATTTTCAGAGACCATATGGAGGCTCTGATCACAGTGGAATTAATCTCACCTCAATATAGCCAGTTAAAAAGGTTGATGTCTAGTCTGAGCTAGTTGCTTGGGCGTCTACTATAGTCAGATGGCAGAGATAAATACTTCTTAAGGGCAATATCTTTCACTTTTCTGAGATGTTTATGTAAAGGTAGAATGACTCGCCCTCTGGAGGAATGTGCATCTATTACTTAATTAAGGGGAGATGAACTGTCTCATTTAAGTTAAACACCTAATTTTCAGTGTCTAAAATTAGTTGAGATGAATCTTACCCATAGTACAGAACTTATATTTGGAAAGGTGTTCTCTCTTCATATACTTATTACTAATGTAATCATTGTTACAGATTGTACCTCTGTTCCAAAGTATGTTATTTAAATCTTTCGAGGCTAGTTTGAAAGCTAGAACAGACATAACCCTGATAAACGTGATGGATCTGAGCATGCTTTTATCAGAGGGGCATCCTGTGGGTTTTTTTATTATTATTACTCTTAAAACAGATTGGTGATAGAAACTTATGGAAAGTCCCTGAGAAGTGGTGAGGAGGAGTGATGGGCAAGCAAAGATAATACTAAAATATGATGGTTGCGTAGGAAATAGAGATATCTCGGTGAAGGAGATGTGTTTCACTTTGATATATTCTCACAGCTTTCTGCTTACTGCTGCAGAGATAGTAGAGATAGCGAAATGGATCATTACCCAGAACTACTATAACGAATATATTACTGAATATACGGCAATGCAACTGTATATGTATGCACATAGGCCTTATATGTACACACAAGGAGAAATATTTAATGAGTTGATGGGCAATCGGTGTACTTGATATGTATCTCAAAAGTTCTCTACTATCTAAGCAGCGTTTCACTACAGATTTATACAGCACTTACATTCAGCTGCCAGCATTAAACTCCTTCCTTCACTTGCTGTCACAGCATTTCTGAAGAGAAGGGTGACATTAATCTAGAAACTATTCATACACTTAAAGAAACAGGATCTGAATACAAGTAATTCAACCAGTATAAAAATGGGATGTTCATTAAAGTGTTCTCAGACTTTTGCGGAGTATTGCATACATCATTTTAGGAAAGTTTCTCTTGGACATAACCACTTCCCTCACATGAATTATTTTTCTTCTTGTTAGGAAGTGAACAACATTGCTGTAGTAGCTACAGCCGTTGCTTATGGGGAAGGATAGCATTAAGGAATTGCGGTTGCTGCTTAACAACTCAAAATAAGTAGGAAGGCTTATAGCAAGTGACAGGGCTACATGCAGCCTTAATCGAGTTGGATGTGTGCTCTGCAAAGGGTGCTGCTTGTTGGCTGTAGTCACTGCAATCTCCCCGGTAAATCCCTTTCTGAGCTGTAAGCTGCTTTGCTTGGCAAACTATCTTGAAGTAGAAATGTTTGGAAAGCACTGGAACTGCCACCTGTCTAGCCAGTGCGCTTGTTTTCACTTTGGACGTTGCGCTTGCTGTCTTAGCTAGCAGTGGTCTGTGTACTGCTCTAACTATGCCCCACAGATGTGTCTTGGTGCCGACAACTAGGTTGCCACCATTTATGTTTCAAACCAGGCAGCTGCAAGAACGCAGACATAGAGCCTTACACTAGAATAAGAAAAAGAAGGCTTCAGGCAATTCAGAACAATATCCTGCAAAACAGAGGGCAAAAGGTAGCTAAATGCCTGCCATCCAAAAGTATAAATACTTCACTGAACTGGTGTTACAGGCATATGGGAAATAGGCCTATTAAAGGGGTGACTGATGTGTGCATCTGAGTGTTTATGGTCAACTTTCAAGTTGGATGATCTAAAATTTAGGGCTGTCAAGATCACTAGATACTCTAAATATCTAAATCCCAATATTATTTATATTTATGCTAGTTTCTTTTAGAGACTGTTGATTTTTTCTTTCTATCCTCATAAATTATTTATTTTTTCTGAAACAGCAACTTTCAAGGTCTGAAAATAATATAATAACTCAGTTTATCTCACCAAGGGGATGGACAAGACTTTTTCTGATGAACTTCATCTGATATTGGTTTCTTCAAGTTCTTTCACAGGCAGCAGACACTTACAAATGTGTCCCTGAAGTTGAATCACCCTCAGGAGGTGCTTTTCTCTCAATCGCATATTGAGAGAACCTGTGGTAATTTTGTTCCCAAGCTGTCACCTACAGTTAGGTGCAATGAATATGGGGCTTTTTTCTTGAACATGGGATTTGCTTCTACCAGCTCTCTCAGCTTGCCTTATTCACCTCTTTTTTCTAAAGGATTATCCACACCTTCATTCAGAGTAATCAAACTATTGGTGAAAAGTCCTATCTGAAATATCTTAGAAAATCAGTTATTTTAGGAGTAGTTTGTATGCCTAAAGAATCTGTGATAGTTCTAAGAGAATCATCTATAAGGCTTTTTAATATCAATAGTTTTAACAGCTTACACAGCCTGTAGGTAGGTGGAGGTTAGTTACCATTTGTACCTGACATGTTCCTCTTGTAGCTTCTTCATTACACAAGATAGATACTATTGATCATCCTAAAGAAGTGCATGTAAATTTTCTCTTGTCTCTCCCATTACATTAGAAGCAAGAATAAAACAGTTTAACTGAGAAAAAAGCAAGCCACCAAGTTGTTAATATTTTTGTGTTCTTTGGAATTGTTTTTAAACCAGAAACTTAATTTAAATTGTAACAGGCTGACCCCAGTCCTTTTTACAATTCCTCAGAAATTTGTTGGTTGCTCACATGAAACCAATGATGTTTTTCACTTCCTGTGGCAGCTGTGGTACAGCTATTGTACAGCATGGCTGTACAATAAGGCTTCTCCTTAAAGGACTCCACTTCTTGCATTAAGAGTTCTATATTGTGCCTGGTTTAGGGTTTTTCTTAATAGTTCTTCAAAACTAAATTTTGAGGCTAATGAACCTACATATTTTATTATTTACGATAATAAATTTGGCAGTGTCTCGGATAAAAATGTAGCATACTGCAGTCAACCATTTGATTAAAAACAAACTTATATATTCTACCATCTTAGGACTTCCCAACTCTTAAATCCAAGCGAGGATCAGTGATGCTAGATGCTGTGCAAGTGGAATAGTGATCTAGATTCCGTTCTAAAATGCGTGTGATATAAAAACAGACTCAAATAAGTGAGGAGAGAGAGAATAAGCTCACAGATAAATAGTAATTTTATCTATGTTTATGTTAGTACATAAATGTTTAAATGTTGAACTTCTCTCAGCCTTGCTGCATTATATATGCTAACTTATTTCTTGTCAGATACTGCAGCAGAAGTAGCTCTTGGGAAGGGGCAATGAGAGCCTCGTAGAATTTCAGTGCCCTAAGGATGGGGCGAAGGAAGTGTGTATGTTTAGAAGAGGAGTGGATGAGTGAGCAGTGAGGCCCTGCTTTTGCTCTGCGGACAGTGGGGACGTTAGCAGTTGATAGATATGCAAGGGCTGTGTCTGTTTGAAAGAGCTTGAAGTTAAAGGCTAGAAATTTGAACTCAAGTGAATCAAAGGAAGGATGTTCAGTGAAATGGACAAAAAATTCTTCTCAGCTGTCTCTTTTATTTGGCATGCCCTAATTGCTATGATTGTTTTTTATGCAGTGCTTTGATGATTAGGGGAATCTTTTCCAAACAAAGTAAGCATTGAGGTTGATACTGCAAAGTTATCTGGAACTGTTTGTGTGAAAATGGCTGCAACACAAATGCCACAGTCACTGCATTCACTTGCTTGACCTGGCAGCCAGCAATTTTACTTTCTCATCGAATGAGAGCTTTTCTTCTTAACTCCACAAGAGGGAAGAAGCAAGAAAAAGCAGTAAATTAGTACAAATTCTCTTAGTTTATTCTATGCTGTGTCCACAAGTCACTGTGCTTACAACTAGCATGTCCCTTCCAGAATATTTCGCTGACAGGTTTTAAGACTCAAACTAATAAAAAGGATACTAAGGAGGGGTGTGCAGGAAAGAAGGATGGGGTCTCTGAGGAGACAGGAGGGGATCACAGCTACAGAGGATAGGGCTATGCAGCCCAGCACTCATCAGAAAAGGTTCATTCACACAGTCTGTGCTGTGACACTGTTCATAGACACAGTCCAGGGACTTTTCTAGTGACTCATGTGCATGTAAGATCCTGTCCTTTCTATATTACATTTTATGGACCTTATGATCTTAATCCTGAAAAATTAGAGATATTTGAAAAGGAAATTAGAGCTTGATTCTTATCTGATTGTGTACTAGAGTAATTCCACTCATTTGCTGGAGTGTTTTACACTTGTATAACTGACCTAATTAGAGCCACGATCTAACTAAACAATGAGGCAAATATAATATCTTTTGTTGATTCTGCTTCATGGTTTCTTAAAAAACTCTCATCAAAGGGTGTTTCAGAAACATACTGTGAACCATCTATCAAAATTTATCACCAAATGAAAGAAATAAGAACTTTTTTTTTTCTTTTCCATTGGTTGGTGTTTATATGAAATGGTGAAAACTTGGCAAATTCTTGACGAGTTAAGAAAAGGTGCTATAACACATAGAGTAATGAAAACTTAGCTCATGGTCTGCATAAGAGCACTGGAACCAGCTACTCCATTCTTTGTAGATGGATGTCCTTTCTGACTCCTCACTTATCCTTGCACAAAAGACCCAGATTATGGTCCCATCTCTGCCACTCTGGAAAAGTTAGATGGGGTGGTTTCTGAAGCACATAAGCAAGCTGTTGGTTCGGTTGATGAGGATAACTTGGGAATAGCCTCAGATTGAGTCATTCTCCCTCCCTGCTTTCAGGGACTGAACAGTTGCCTTACCCTGCACTTTCGGACCTTGTCAGGCTGTTCCTGCAAGGAGGGCTGAGGGAAGCATTGCTGGCATGAGGTTCTCCATGGGAGGCTCTCGCTCTGGCCCTTCTGGAAGACTAGGGATGTTAGAGCAGATTTCTTCTCCTGAGGCTAACGAAAATTTCTCCAGCAGTATCTGTGGGGTCCTTAACATATGGGAAGGTGACTCACTTCAATCTTTGCAGTTTGAGTCACACCTGACTAGTATGTAAGCACTCATTGGTGCTTTACTAAATACCTCAATAGTGGCATCAGTGGTATGCTGTTTTCAAAACATTAATAAGAGAATATTTTTTCCATGTATGTTTTTGACATACAGTTTTCAGCTACAGACTTATCTGAGGATAGTTAAACCAGTAAGAGTTTGAAATTCTACAAACTCATGAAGTGTATATGATGATTATAAAGCTAGTTAGCACATTTTCTCCATTACTCATTCCTATTATTTCAAATTGTCATAATCCCTCTAATAGTGATATATTTTTATACAGCATGTTGCCCATGAAAACTGTGGGGAAGTCCAATTTCTTAGTATTTTGTGCCCATTGGTGATCACTTTTTCAGATATAAAGTCTAACCAGGGGTGAGCTTACACTGCAGTCTTCATTGAGAGTATTTTTTTGCCTGGCTGGCTATTTCCATTTGAAAGAGGGGTGGGGGGTGGGATGAGGGGGTGGAGTGAGGGGGTGGGGAGGGGCTGGAATAAAAGCAAGAATGTAAAACCTTTGGGAACTCTCACTCTCCTTCAGATTTTGTTCAAATTAGCCAGCAGGTTCAAAAGCTGTTAGGCATGTACATGAATAGAACACAATAGCATAATCCTATTTGTATTAGGAAATCAATTTAAAATCTAGTGTCAGAATAGTATGTGTGTAAGGAGAAAAAACCCCTCTATTTTCCCTTTCCTCCACTGTAGTCCATCTTGTCTGTATAAAGTATTCACACTATATATGGAAATGTATATGTATCTGTGTAGCCATATGTGTATATATTATACATATATAGTCTCTACAGTTTTTACAGTTCAGAGTTATTCTATCTTCCTCTCAGCTGCTTTGCTATTTATCAAATTCCCTGAAAATGTCTTTCAAAGTCTTTGTACATTTTCTTATTTATGTGCCTGTCATAAAATGATTTTTATTTTTGGTGTGAGTCTTGAAGATCTTAGACTTTGTTGAGGGAAAACTCACACTTTAAATTTAATTACACTTCATTAAAGTTAAAAAATTCTCTGGCTTGTGAAAATCCAGAGAAAATTCTTATCTGCAAAGTTTATATCATTAACTTACAAGTCTCCTTCTTTCTGTTATATCTGTCCAAATCAATAGAAATTCCTTAAACAGTCTGAAACCCAGACAGGACAACTGAGACAAAAAAAAAAAAAAAAAAAACAAACAAACCAAACCTGGGCAAAACTATCTGATTTCTCTTTCCTATGACCAGGATAAACCTTAAATACCAAATAGGCATTTTATTTTTGGCTTTTCAAACCCAGATATATATTTTTTGAGTATTCATTATTTTGCCTATTCCTGGTAAAATCTGTACATAATGCCAACGTGAACATTCCTTAGCTAAATAGGCAAAGAACAGCTTTTAGGGACAACTATTCCATCTTGAATCTAGAAGTACAAGTTTTAGTTGTTCAGTTGCACAGTTCCTGTGTTTGAATACGGCGGCATTATGCAAGTAGCCAAAAAAACAAAACAACATTAACTGTTTGGCAATTCAGTTGGAGAAGAAAAAGAGAATTTAAAGTCAAAATATTAGAAGCAGCTGTGGATACCTCAAACAGGTTTAAAACTTTAAGAGAAGTGCATATGGCTTTAAAAGTGAACAGGGAGGAGTGCTGGCATTGGCTCATACAATTTTTGAATGGCAAGGAACATAATATTTCAGTAAGTCTTAGTCAAGCTGTTTTAATTAGCCTACAAAAGAAAAAAGATCTTATGAACTGAAAACATCTTGCACTGAGTGGGTAAACTTGATCAGTTTAGTCTGAATTATTTGGCTTCGGTCTACATGTCTCATTTGATGTTTGTTGGCCTTTGTACAAGTGCAGAAGAGTCATGTAGGAGAACGGGGTTGGAAGCGTTGTAGTCTGTTCTTTTCAGAGACATTTGTCCCTCAAATTTGTGTACTTGAGCCAGAGAGTTCAGGGTAATGCTTTGAAAAATAGTGCTTCTTGAAGCATAGCCATATTTATCTGGCATGAATTCATATACAGTGGATACAACACTGGCACAATTACAAAAAAGGAACTGATTTCAAAAGTGTATGGAGTGGTGGTTTTAATAGGGTCACAGTTTATTAAAATCATAGCAAGAAGCAAAAGAAAACTCCAGAAAATTTTATCTTATTTCTCCTCCCTCCAACCTTCCTTCTATATATCTATGAATATACCACTACCTGTTTTTCTATTTTGAAAAAAGATAGGAGTTTTTTAAATGTTTCGTCTTTACCAGGCTTTTCATCCATGAAAAAAGCAAAAATTCATTTGAGCAAACAACTGTACTTATTAGGGCCATAGTGCTGAAGGCAAGTTCTGTAAGATTAAAATTAATAGTCTGTGAAATGCTATCCGTTGTCTTTCCTCAGAATAGCATACATCAGAGAGCATTCACTGCATGTGTAAAATCTGGAGAAACTCGGAAGGTTACCTAGTAGATCCAGATTTTCTAGCTTTTTACAGCATAATTTAAATTATTGGTGAACTGAGGCCAGAAGTCCAATATGTATACACATACATATATGTACCTCTGAGTTAGAAAAGACTTTGGATGTCTGCAAGTGCATAGAGAACGTCTCACTTGAACTCTTCTGACATTAGCCACCTGCTGCATAAGCTATAGGACTAGTAAAATACAGTTGCAGAAGCATCCTGTTCTTTTTACTTTCCAGGCAGAAAAGTATTGTAGCCAGTTTTTGAAAACTGAGCGGGACATAGAAAGGAGGCAATAAGAAAAACCCTCTAGAGATCTGAAGTGCTTTTCCTCATGGTTGTTTACGGTACCGTCAAAAGGTATAACTGCACTCTTACAGGATAGAGTCAAACTACATTCCTCTGAGACATTAGAAAAACTGATACTTGGACATGGTCCAAAAGTCTATTGCAAATTATGGGTGGACTAGTTTTATCAGCTGATCAAAGGAGCAACTGGGTCTAAAATTATTTTAAAGTAAATCTCTCATTCTCCATGTCATAAAGTAATTCACTTTTAATTCCCAAATATATTTATATGAAGATTTTTTCTTTTTTTTTTTTTCTTCTTTCCCCTTCTTTCTGGTGTTTTCTCAGATTTGGTATTCTTGCAGCTTTTTTTTTTTTAAACTTGGCTTTCTGTAACTCTTAAGGGGCTTCTCCAGATGTTGGATGCACATTAAAATGAATTCTGTTCTAGTCCAAAGTCTTTGGAGAAGCACCGAGTAAGGCAATAGTCCATTGATTCCCTCACATTAGACTGAGTGTTGGGTTCATTTCATGGACTTAAGTTCAGCAAGTAAAAATGTGCAGCTGTTAGCTCATTTCTCAACAGCACTTTTGGCCAAAGAAGACTTTTATGTACTATTGCAATTACTTACTTTTTTTTTTTCCTGGTAAAGATAAAGGATGATCTTAGCTTCCTTCGATCATTGTTGTGAATCTGATGCACCAGTGATGAATTGCTTTTAAATCCACACTGACAAACCTGACTTTTCTGCCATTGGTGAAAGACAGCATGCCCAGACTTTGCAGAGTCTGCTGAGTAATTTCAGCGTGTTTAGATTGGCTTGCTTTTATGTTTGGAAGAAGGAAAAAAAGCACAAGAGTCGACTTTAAAATTAATTTTAAGAGCAGGGTAATCCTGCATAAAGTAAGAACATGTTACAATGGAAGGAAGTAAATTCAAGAACATAGAGGTTATATCCTACTTCCTTTGCTTTTTACACCAGCACATAGTAATTTAATAGACTGTATTAAATAAGTGGATAAGGGAAATGTCTTTTTTTTTTTTTTTCCTAGGGAAGACAAACAATTATTTTTCATATTTGATTGCTAACTGCAACCTTATATTTTACCTAATGCATGCATAGTTTATCAGGTGTGTAATTTTGGGGTTAGTAGGTTGTTCACTCCAGTAAACTGCTTTATTTTTAACCTAAATGCTTTTCCCATCTATTAAAACAAAGTGATACCTATTATCTTGGTAAGACCGTAATAATGCCAAGGGAATTGCCCCTTTTAAAACACTGCATATTAAACAAGTTTCTAGAGTGTAATGCTAAACATGACAGATGTATAATTAATACTCAGATATTTTTAATGCCTGTTGTAAGTAATCACCCTGCAATAATTACAGATTGATGATTTGCATGTAAATTTTATTTTAATCTTGCTGTTTCATGGCCATCAAAAGAAAAACCCAGTTCATGTTAGAACTATTTCCATCAGAAGGAAATAGCCATTAAAGAAGGTTTTCCTTTTTTCCTAACTGAATTTTACCAGTTCTGCTTATGTGTCTTTATTCATCATCACATCCGTTATTGTAACTATTGTAAGATGCATAGTCTGATAATCAACATATCTTATTTGTTAAATTTTCTAGTATGCTCAATCTTACTGCATTAGATATTCTTTACTTTTGGCCTGCTTTCATTTCAATGAGAACCTTTGGATTTTTTTATTGGGAAAGAATACAAATTCCCTTGATGTAAAATATACAAGATGCTTCTGGATGGCTGACTACAGGCAGCATTTGAGGACACATTCAAAGGCCTGTTTGGCACAAAGAAAGTTGGAATGTGTACAGAAGGAAAATATATCATTACACTGAAAACACTTAATACAATACACAAATAAGGTACAACAAAGCCACCTAAAATGAAGACATTTAGCTTTAAAGTTGAAAATGTAGTTTGAAAACAGCTATCCTATAGCTTACCCCGTTTTCATGGTTTGCTAGAAGTGTTTGATTGCTCAGTGAAATCTGTAGCAAGTTCTGAAGGCAAGTTCTTATCCTCCAAATAAGGCCGGTATTCATTAGACCTAAAAGACTCTAAACATTTATGTACATGAATAGATTACCACAATGCTAACTACCACTAATCCATGGGTTCAGATTTATAATTCTTTGCTATCCTGTGGTCACTCCGTGCTCACTTCTTTCATTCCAACATAAGTGCAAGAAACATTGACCACCAGCTGACTTCACAGTAACTGGTTCTCATTCCCAACCTTGATTACAAATATTACTTTGGTTTTACCAGGCCACAGGGAGTGGACGGGAACCACTGTTATTGTATGTAACTGTCACTGATATCAAAAGTATTTTTGCAGTGACTTCAGGGGTGCCTGGATTAAAGCAGATGTGAGATGGGGCAAACCTCACACCACACCTGACATCACTTTGGGATGAGCATTTTATCTGTGAGTGCATCTGGGAGCCATGCATGGCCAAGGACAGAATCTGGTCCTTTACCTCTTTGCCAGAAGGTAAGGATTTGAAAATCCCAGTGGCCTCATGGTTGTTATTCATTCTAATGAAACTATCCTAGCACTTAGAGAATTTATTTATAACATATATTAGGAGTTGTCTCTTTTTCTTCAGAAGGGTGCACATGTGCACAGCAGCAGTCTTATGGTGGTTGGCAGGTATCCTTGCCTCACTCAAGCATCAAACTGTTGCTTTTTTGCCTGAAATTCCTGCACAGGGAAAGATTATACTCATGGTTGCCATCTGGTTGGCCACATCCTTTTGTTTTCAGACAGCAGGGAAAATCTGTATCAAATGGATAAGGAAAGTTTTTGAAACCTGATTTGACTGTATTGCTTGTTGTGTGTAGTTCTGTGTTTCAAATCATTATTATGTTTTTTAAAAAAAGTATACTATTTTAAAAGTATACTACTGCTTGCATTTCAAAACATATAACACTTTAACATAACAGATTCAAGCATAAGGATAGGATGCTTTTTGTAGATCTACTCAGAAGATGTAACTTCCTTGCAGCCTAATTTTCTTGGAAAACTTTCTTCCCTGCTTTAGATAAGGATTTTTTTTCCTGATAAATATTAAGATATAATCTTCATATTGTTCCTTTATACCTCTTGCACTGTCTCTTTTTGTGAAACCTGTATTTTTCCGCACTTCAGCAGGGCCTAATACAGAAATTTTTGTTCCTTGGTTGTTCTTTGTCAATAGTAAGGGCATGACGTTTGAATCAGCACAAAACTTTTGCTAGCCAAACCTGTGCTTTTTATGGCATCTATTATTCTTCAGCAAATACTGTTGAAAGGAGTTCTGTTATATCTTCTTAAAGTTTCTTTCTGATTTTACCTCTCAGATTAACTTCAATTTATCAAAAAAAGGTTTTAATTTCCTTAGTGTTAGTGTATGGCATCTACTTTAAGGATAGGATATGATTCAACTTACTGCTCTGCCGTGGTTGTACACCTCCATGATTCTCTACTCTCACTCTTACGGAGAGAGTGTTGGAACATGCCTATGCGTGCATTACGTCTGTGTGTACATTAGAGAGCTGCACGAAGACCTGCATTGAATGGAACTGTAAGAAGCTGAGCAGCTCTATGAGGCCTCAGTGTACAAGATCAGGGTACTGCAGATTCTGTAAGCTTAATAACTCATAATTCTGCCTAAAAGACTTTGGAGCCAAGTCTTTTTCCATTCCTTAGCCAAAGAATAAAACTTTATTCCTAAAAATTCTTGCATGCCTTCCTCTTGAACATAAGGAAAAGTGCAAGTTTCACAGAGATTGCCATTGCAGCAAATTATAAGGGCTGATGGTCTTTGATCCCTATAGTAGCCTTGGGATGGAGCAGCAATTCAGATTCTCATTAATTCAGGCCAATTTAAAAGATGGTCTACCTCACCTCGCAGCAGGTGGGAAGATCGATGATCTTAGCAGGATCAGCCCTTTCAGAGTTCCTGTGTGCTTATGACATGATTCCCTCTTCTCTACCACCCACTCACATCTGTTTAAAGATTTAGTATAATTTCGAATATCAGCAGAACTCCAGAGACAGCTCAGAGCTTCCCTTCATGGTGTCTTGTGAGCTAGAAGGAGTTACTCTGGCACGTCCTATACTTGCTCTTCACTCAATGGGCAATAAAAGAGGCCTCAATAAAGGTGCTTGGCTGCTTTTCTGTTTTTTGTCTGTCCCCTACCGAGAGCTTCTGGGGAAGACGGTGTTGATCTTGGAGTGGAAGCTAGTTGTTTGGGTCACTAACCCTGATTTAGACTTTCTAAAGCAGACTTTCTGAAAGGCAGCATGAGGCATCTCTTTGTGTTATTAAACATCATGGCAATGCTGTCTAAAACAAGCAAGCTGCTATGCTTTGGAGTGAGTCTAGGGGTCTCTCTTCATGTTAAGTATTTCCTCTTAGATCAATAATGTAGTGTTTCTATTTCACACATTTATTTTTATGTGGCAGAGAACACTGACCCTTGCAGAAACCCACTACAAACACTCAGTGTTGATTTTTGAGATGTTATTTAGCCAAATCTTAATCCATTTAAAGTGTGGTAGAGATGAAACACAGCTCAGATATTAAATGGGACAAAGAGAAGCATGATTATTAATTCTGAATTCTAAGTTCCCTTGTTCCAGTTTTCGTTTTTACCACAAGTGAAACTGAATTATGAACAACCTTAATCCCCTTGAATGATTATGGTCTTCATTCTCCTGAGTGCACAGGTGAAAAAGACAGTGTAATAAACACCAACTGGTTATGCTAAATCTTCCATTAACATCTATCATTATAGTATTTGTTCAGATGTAACAGCTGAGGAATGTATGGGTTTGACCATTTTGGTCAACTGACATTTTCTAGCTGATATGTACTACTTGTCTCATGCTGCTGTTAGATATAGAGAAAGGGTGCTTATAGACTTGCCTCATCTGTTCATTTGAGAGCATTACTGCTAGTTCTAGTAATAGGGTTTTATGTAGAAAACCACTCAGGCATGATCCTATTTTTAAAATGGAAAGGTCCATTTGATTTTAACAAGACTGTGCTGACGCCCAATAAATGTTATCAGGCAGCTTCCCAAAACCTTTTTTACCCTCACAGGTGTTTTATACCTTATAAGTCTCTTTGACGACAATGTTAGGTTCTCTTTGGCACAGAGGAAAATCAGGAAGGCAGGTACTGAAGATTAAAACTTTGAATTAAGAGCTACCCTTGGCAACACATCTGTATCTTTTAAACAGATTAAAGTGTCCATGTCTCCTTAAGAAAGCTGCTTGACATTAAGCAAAATTATTTTATAAATGTGAGTTTAGAAATTTTCCTGGCAATCACTGAAACTGTATGGCTTATTATGGCTTTTAACTACCAGATAGCACTAGATATTTAATGTGTGCAGTCAAAGTTATCAAGAAAGTGCGATGTGTTTTTAATTGTAAAATTTAAAAGGTGATGTCTTCAGTAAAATTTATTTCAAATGTATACCTTGGCCAAGTTGTTTCATGATCAGCCTATGAACTACAGGTCTCTCAAAGATGACCCTCAAGTTACTTTGAATATTTGCCGAAGTCATGTGCAATGCATATGGTACTCATGCTATTCCACCTGCATTTTTCTGGATAATGATTAGCCTCCAGGTCTGCTTTTGCAAACACTTAAGCATGATTGTTACTCTGCCTTTGACTCTTCTGACCCTCAGTCTTGAGCTAACACAGGTATACAAGCAGTCATGTAGATTAATAGATCAGAATTCATAGAGTCATATAAGAAGCTAAATAAAAAATGTGACCTAATCTGGATCTGTTCTCCGGTAGCATTCACAGACTCTTGTAACAGGAGATGAAGGGAGAAGTAAGCCGTGAGTGTAGGAAATTGATGTGAGTTTTGAACCAGTTGTCAGTTTATATCAAATTAGAACATTCATTAGGAGAACTCAATGGCCTCAGGTTAAAAATAAAACGACCAAAGATAAATAGGGGAGACATTTTATGACTGTATTTACATCTCTGATGGATAGGCAAATATATTTTGAAAATACTGTGGATAGATTTTATATCATTCCAGTGTTATTTCCTAAATTTATCTGGAATCATTGGAAGATTGTCTTCTAATCAGACAGTCTGAATCTGAATATTCTTGATTTGAAAATTAAGCAATAGATTTATACAAAATAAAGCCATGGAAGAAGGAAGTCATGTGTAAGAATTAAATAACAAAGGATTTCCACTGATGATGCAGTATACTGAACATTGCAAGCTTTTCAGAAAATGACTGCCAGGTGAAATTATAGTTCTAAAGGGTCAGCACTATCTGTGCTGATTTATCTATTGGCATAACTAAATGACCAAAGCGACATTTGTATGGCTTCTCCAAGGATAGCGTATGTGTTTCTATATGTCAATATATACACACCACACGTATTTCTAACATATATATTAATGACTGGCCTGATGTAGGAAGTAGGAAATAGACTGACGGACTTTTTAGTAGGACCAGTAACAATAGGGCAGGAGGTAATGGTTTTAAACTAAAAGAGGGGAGATTCAGACTAGATATAAGGAAGAAATGTTTTACAATGAAGGTGGTGAAACACTGGCCCAGGTTGCCCAGAAAGGTGGTAGAAGCCCCATCCCTGGAAACAATCAAGATCAGGTTGGATGGGGCTCTGGGCAACCTGATCTAGTTGAAGATGTCACTGCTCATTGCAGGGGGATTTCACTGGATGACCTTTAAAAGATCCCTTCCAATCCAAACTATTGGAAGATTCTATGATGATTCCATAACTTCTATAACATAAAACTGAAAGAAGAAAATCACACAGATAAGAAATTCAGATTACCTCTGTAGCAGAACTACCATTCTCTATTGGTTTGCACACACATTCATGGTCATGGAAGCACTTTAGGATGATTAATAACTAAATGGCTTAGATAATCATTATATGTTGTATTTAAAGAACAACATTTAAGCCCTCATTCAAAGCAATGTAGTTTGCTTCTTAGAATGTGTTTCTAGATTTTTTTATGGCCTTTATAATTGCTGTATCAGCATACCTGACACATATGAATGTTAAAAACATTCTGAAAGAGTAGGATGATATTATAACCTTCATTTACTTAATTTTCACCTTGTGCCAGTTACCCACAGAACTGTAATTCCTTTTCTTTGTTTCACCAGAGGCAAACTGTCTGTTAAATGATTAACTCCTTTTCCAGCAGCCTCTAAGTTTGCTGTAAATGTCTTCTTTCCCTCTAGCTGGTTTCAAACCTGCTTTTGTCTAAGGTCTGAAGACACTACAGACTTTAAGACTGCATAACTTTCAAAGAACTTTAAAAGAAATTCTTCACTAAATGGCAAGGACAGATTTTCTTCCTGCAGCATGCAAATTGTTTAGGCTGCAGGATCTATCCATGAGAAGCAACTTATGTAAGATCAGGTCTTCAAACGGTAACCATGAGAGCTAGAGTAAGCAGAGCTGATGAACATGAGATTAATAATGTCTCAAATATTCGGCACAAAGCTTTATGGTATGCTAATGCAGATGACATAACATATATTTAGGTGTATAACGACTGAAAGCTGCCTAATAACAACTGTTTTTTCTTTCTTTTACATCAAACTAGAGTTGATCCTGTATTAGGTCTCTGAAATTAAGGATAAATTTTCCTGTGGAGCTGACATGTTAAACTAACAATATTGAATTCATAAGTCTTGCAGAAAGCAAGGCAAAGAAAGGAAGAATGTTAAATCCTGCTTTAAATAAAAAACATAGTGATGCTTCAAAGGAAAAACACAGCCAGATTTGGAAGGCAGGAAATATTTTAGCTGAATGACAATTTCTCTCTTAAATTCATCTTAAAGTGAATGAAAAGCAGGTATGTGGTTTTGTTTGGGTAACATGAAAGGAATTATTTGTCATCATTAAGAACAGGTCAAAATTTTCCTTGGTTAATTAAATTTATCTCTCTTTTATTATTATTCATTTTACTGAGAGCTATTAAGCAGATTTATGAAGCTAATATTCTTTTGAACTTTTACTGCCAAATCAAGTTGAAATATCTCCAAAGACAATATCATTATTATTATTGTTAATATTAGATTTTATTATCATCTGACCAGAGAGATCAGCTCATTTTCTTCTGCTGTACCCCAGGTTTCTCTTTCTATTGTCCGTATGACTACTTGCTCAAGAAACTCACCTTTTTCAATTCACTTGATTTTTCATTCACTCAGTACGTCTCTTTCTTCCCACTTGAGATCCTCTGTTGCTTCTGAAACATTCTCTGAGCCCATTCTTTATTCCATCTCCTCCACCATTTACAATGTCCCTTTTGTTTTGTCCTCTCACACCTCTCATCTTGTCCTTCATCTTCATGGTGTGCCTGAGTGAGGAAGGAAGACAGAGGGGTACTTATGAACATATACTGTCTGATTTTGTAGGAGCTTTAATATTTCCCTAGTGTGTCAGTCATATGGGGATAATTGTACAATCTTGGAAGTAATTTTAAAAATACAGAGGGAAAGAGAGTATTGTGGACTTTGGCTTGTTCAGAGTTTTCCCCATTGAGTTTATTTGGAAGCTCCTGTACTTGTCAATTAGCATGTGCTAGCTTTTTGGCCAACTAATTGAAATATTTTATTCCACTCTTCATCACAGACAGAAACTGTGTGACAAACACCTTATAAAATGAAACAGTTTTCGCTTAAAAATGCAGCTATTATGAGCATAAAACAGTTTTACACCACCAAATAACGTTTATGGTCTGTAATGTTCATAGAAATATAAAGAATATGCACTGTGAAGAGGAAATGCCATTAAATTACGTATCATCATAATTTTTTGAATGCATATGTTTCTTTAGACTGTGGTAAAAATAATGCAAAAGCCTTGTGTGAGGTTTGGGCACAGAATGTACTTACTTTATTTTGTTAGAGGTATGATTAGAAATGATGCAAGGGAGAGAAGAAAAGGCTTGAAGAGGAACTGAATAAATTAGAAAGTCAGTCATATATAGAAGTTTTGTTTTCCAGGAGGTGAAGGAGACACTATAGAAGGGGAATTAATCACATTGAGTGGCAAGACAAAGAGAAGTATTGGAAAAAGACATCTGTTGGTTAAATAGAACATAGATTGGCAAGAGACAACTGAAGGAAAACTTTTTTAACATCTCAGAGGAACATACTTTAAATGATATTTTGGAATGGAACAGACCGAGGATTGCAACGCATTTTGATCTGAATATGGAAAGATGATGCCAAATTAGGAAAAATTTAACTTTCTGGAGTGGAATTTAATATTAAGGAATTAATATATTCTGGATGAACAGTGGAAAAGGGTATATAGGTTTTTTCAGAGCTAGGCATGTTGTTGTGAAAGTGAAAACTGAGCATGATTCTGGATTTAAGACAAAGATCACTGTTCTGAGCCCCAGGTGTAGAAGTTAGATGTGACTCAAAGAATCTCCTTGATTAACAGTGCTGATTAAGAGTGGCCTGATTTCTAGCAGGTGGGATAATTATTTTTGATACATTAAGCAAGTGAGAGGTGATCCATCTTGACATGAGGGAAGTTGACACATTCATAAGGTAGAAGAGTGTGTTTACTACCTGTTTGAGATTATACTACTTTAAATAGAAGACTTATCTCAAGAGCAGTCTTGAAAAAAGTCTAGAAGTAGCAATGAAGAGCAAAGCAGTTAAGGCTGAAAAGTACCATATCAACAGTGAGATCACAAACTGCATCACCCCCCAGGGATTTAAGAAAATAATCCAAACAATTTTACCTAACTTTTTAGCCAATGACAAGCATACTTAAGTTTTTCCTGAAAGATTTAATTAAATGAAAAATTCTGTAACTGTGGATGCCTCAGAGTGGTTTCTCCTGGTTAAACTCAATAGCTATGTCCCTGTTTCCTTGAGATTTTCAGGGATTTGCTAGTCCCCAAAATGCTTCTGTTCTTTGACCAAGCTCCAAACATCTCACAGCAGACTGACCACAGTGACTGCAACACGTAGCTATATTTTCTTTTTCTTTCAAGGTATGACAAAAGGAGGGCATGTACTCTTTGCTTAATAGTTGAATGTTGTGCTTAAATTTTGTACTTACACCAAGAAACGGCAGACATGAGATTTAGGCTTTTCTCAGTCCGAATGCACAGACCCCCATTTTCTTCAAGAGTGTCCTAGCCTTGCTGCTTTCACTGGGAAAAATCCATCAGTCTCTCTGTTGAAGTGGAAACAGGAGCAGAGGGTACTGGGAACATCCTTCTGACAGCATTCAGAGAAAAACTTTTTTCTATTCCATGAGTAAACAAGATTTTTTTTTTTTTTTTTGGTACAACCAACCTGTGGGAACAAGCGTAACGTAAATTTGATTTTTTTAGATTACTGGATGAGAAAAAATTAACAAAGGGAAGACAAAATTCTCATGCCAGGCTGCAACTGCTGGTCTGGACAAAGAGAGTGAGATGGATGCTACAACTTGCACAGCATACTGCACATAGCTGCACATAACTTCTCATCATGGGGGTCTATTCAATGCACAGCTTGGGTGGAAAGGGGTTTGGTGTCTAATTAAAAGGTAAAGAAAACCCATTTCCTTTGTATATGCTTCCTACAATAGGAGGAGGGGAAACCAGTTTATTTGAATTTCAGTGGAAGTGATATGATGCCCAAGTTCCTATGTACTTTTAATTGATACTTCTACAGAAGGTGAAACATGTTCTTATCACCTTAGTATATATAAAAAAACCCAAAACCCCAAACCCAACAGTAGAACAAATGTGTTTATGGAGGAATAAGTGCCTGAAAGCTAGATATATGAAATAACAGGACAAGGGCCCTTAAATACTGCTCCTTGAGAAAGTTGGCTTTGCACAGTGAAAGTGAAGAGGTAGACCACCAATGAACAACTTGAGAAGATTTATAGCAAACAGTGCTTTTGCACGATTAGGTGACGTGACAGTTTTTATAATACTCTGAACTTTGTAAGAAAGAGTAGAAAGGGACGGCTTTCTTTGTAAGAACAGAAATTTCCACAACCAATCCCTCAGTTTTCTCTTTTGTTTTCCAATAGGGCAAAATGGATTTAATATTAGAAATATGTTCTCTCTGGATCCAATTTCAATCTCAGCCACCCTCCTTAAATAAGTAACTGTAATCCAACTGACTGCTCTTGCAAAGTTCCCTCTAATATATCTGTAAATGAAAATATGTATGCAAGCACAGACTGCATGAGTTTAACTAAATTGGCTTGAAACACACATATTTTAGCTAAGCGTGTGCAGGATTTTGTGCAGACAATGTCTATATCACCTGCCTATGAGTTCTGTTTTAGTTAGGAAATATCAGAATGGAATGTCAGTGGGGGGAGGGGAAAATTCAGTTATAATCAGTTATTAGAGGATTTTTAATGCAAACCACATTATGAAGGGAATGACTACTATACTTCAACTGGTTAGTATGAAGGCTACTAAAAATCTGGGATGTTTGAAGAAAACAAAACAAAACAAAAGCCCTTCCTGCTGGGAAATATTTTTCCATCTTAATAGGGGAAAAATAAGAAATATCCATGGAGATAAAGAGAAAATAATCTTTGAATGTTTAATGGTATAACTTAAAACATTTAAATAATAATAATAAAAAGATCCAAAATCTGCTCTTGATTATCCATGACTTTCAATGAGTCAAAAGAGGGTAGCACACACACGTCCAAAGGATAGAATTTGACTCACAGACATAAGGAAAAGGAAAGACTTGAGAAATGCAAACTCCATATAATGATCATCATCATTACCATGAAAACACACATGGCTGAATTTTAGAAAGTGTTTGCAAATGTGGTGACAATTGATAAATTAATTAGAACAAGTGACAGAAAGTACATCTGAAGATTATTGCTGTTCAGTAAGAGGCACAGTGGAGGCTCATCTGCAATTTTACATGAGGCATATATTTTGAATTTAATTCTTCCAAGATATGTGACATTTGCTGTTGAGGTATTGATGGGGTTTTTATAAAGTACATTGTATGTAAATTATATTATATTTATAAACTACATCATAAATTGCATATTATGACTATATTTCACTCAAGATTTGCAATAAAATCTTATTTAAGCTTTTAAACTTCAAAATAAGTTAAAAGCATGAATTTTTGCATGAAGAACTGTCTTTGTATAATCAACAGAAGGGTGAAATCCGTTACGTACCATATCTTTGTAATTCGTATTGCACCTGTGTAACTTCTGTTTGAGAAGACACTGCTGTGACTGTGTCTGGTTTGTTTATGATGCCTTAAATAGCTAAGCGTAAGTGTCGATAATTACCAAACTATAGACAACTGGTCTAATAGCTGTTGGCAGAACTGTTCTGTTTCCTTCCACTACCTGCAAATGCAGAACACAAGAAAGTGCTAAAATGAAGTAAATAGCAGCTGTTCTTTTTCCTGCTTAATAAACTGGTCTTATACCAGAAATCTCCATGGAAGTTCAAATACTGGAGACAGGAAGAAGATAGGAAGGTGCCACGAGCTGTGTTAACTTGAAATAGTTCATAGAAAGGGTCATGCGAACAGAAGGGCTGTTGATGCTGAAATCTTGCAATCTGTTTTTGTGGCCCTAAGGGGAAATTATGGTAATTCATCTTCCTAGAATAAGACTGGATCTGTGTGGCTGTTATCAACTTCTAGATAACACATTATGAAGATAGATAACAAATTATAAAGAATTGTATTCTACAATTCTTACGAAAATCAATCGTGTCTTGGTTATAACCATAGATGCATCTGTTTAAATGGACTTCCCATAAAAGTGCAAAGTTGAACTGTTCCATGAGGCTAAGGTGAAATTTGTAATCTTTTCGTTTCCCCACTGTAATGCAAAAGTTAGTCCTGCTCTTCAATAAATCTTAGATTTCTTTTTAATGTAAATATATGTGAAAATTTTCTGCATATGCATATTTAGAATTTCAGATTTGTCAAACAACATTAAAATTACCTTATTCTGAAAACAGCAGAAAGTGAAATTAATATTTAAAAGATGTCATCAAGATTCACTGGCCACAAATGTATAACATATCTTCCAGCATTCTGTGTTTTATGCTACTCAGATTAAGCAAATTATAAAACAAAGACAATATCTGAATTTTAAAGATTCTATAGCCCTTCAGTGAAAGTATGGTAATTGATCGTGAGGGTTATAACCTATATATTAGACTAATTTCTTACTGAGAAAAAAAATTGCACTGGAGGAAGAGCTTCTCCAGAGGCCGATTGTCTGTCCATCTCAGTGCCAAATAAATCTCAAGATCAATCCACACCTCATCTGCATTCACTGAAATCGTGAATATTTTTATTGGTTTGGCAAAACCTAGCTTTTCTTCCTTTTATTTATTCTCATACAGTTATAGTACCATAATCCCTTCCATCAGGTTAACCTTTATTTATTTTCTGAGACTCGAGTCATGCTTCTCCCTTCATACTTTAAGTCAAAATTGATAGTGACTTGTGGAAAAAAGAAGGAAACAGGTTTTTGTTCATGATTCAGAATTCAAAAAAATGAATGAGCTAGTGGAGAATACTACATAATTCATACTGTTCTTTCAGGATTTTGAGAGTGCTTGCTAAACTTGAAACGAAGATCAGAGGCTTGGAAAGGAAAAGATTTTGAATATTCATTTCAAACATACTGGAATACAGATAGCAAATTATAACCACACCATCCTTAACTGCAGTCTTCATTTCACAGAGCTCTGTAGTTGCTAACGACCCCATGTTTTTAAAATGGTTTTGATCTTTGGATGCCTAATTGGAATGCCCCCACTTGGATCACGTCTGTTAGGATGATTGATGGACAACACTGATGTGAAATTCATGTCAAAACTAAAACCAGCTATATTCTTCAAGAATATCAGTTCCTGTTTTTACAAAGACTCATTTGTAAAGTGTTCAAAGAATAAGTCTTCTGCTCATCATTTCTACTCTCTTTCCTTATCAGTGCAAGGGATAAATGTTGGCTAGCTCTGTTGACATGACTGCTGGAAACACAGACCCCAGCAGACACAGCAATGTACATTGCTGCTATATCTCCTTTTTCTGAATCTGAGCCGCATGTGCTATTTCGTGTGCTATTCACCAAGGCCAAGGTCTGCATTGTTCCGTGAGGGTACTACAGCTGGTTGAGATGTCCATTATAGCTACGCGTGTAGATGTACACTTTGGTTGGTTTGTACAATAAAAATCCATTGGTTTGGCATTGCCTAAGGTCAATCATACTTTTTCTATTCAGTACAACAGCACAATGTTGCAAATAAGACAGTTAAAAATAATTGAGCTAATAAAATTAACAGCAAAAATTCTGGAGAACATTTCTGATGTTAAACTTTGCAAAAAGTTTTTCTTTAAGGAAATATAAATGTTGAGTCTAAGCCAAAATATCTGGTATTATCCTTATATAGATAAAAGCACTATATATTTTTTCCCCCCAAAAAATAATTTAATTTATTGTGGTAATTTACATTATTAACTTCTAAGGAATTTGGAAACGTATTTGCCATATGCTGAGTTTCTGCAGTTTGAGCTGTACTTTGTTCTCATACAGAGGATATGTATATGACAGTAGAGATCACAGAATCGCAGAATCATCTGGTTGGAAGAGACCTTTAAGATCATCGAATCCAACTGTTCACCCTGCACTGCCAGGGTCCCTAAACCATGTCCCTCAGCACCACATCCACACGGCTTTTAAACACTTCCAGGGATGGCAACTCCACCACCTCCCTGAGCAGACTGTTCCAGTGTTTGACAACTCTTTCGGTGAAGATATTTTTCCTACTCTGCAACCTAAACCTACCCTGGCACAACTTAAGGCCATTTCCTCTAGTCCTGTCACTTGTCACATGGGAAAAGAGACTAACCCTCACCTCACTGCAACCTCCTTTCAGGTAGTTGTAGAGAGCAATAAAGTCTCCCCTGAGCCTTCACTTCTCCAGGCTAAACAACCCCAGTTCCCTCAGCCGTTCCTCAGAGACTTGTTCTCTGGACCCTTCACCAGCTTTGTTACCCTTCTCTCAAAACACTCCAGCACCTCAATGTCCTTCTTGAAGTGAGGGGCCCAAAACTGGACACAGGACTCAAGGTGTGGCCTCACCAGCACCAACTACAGGGGAACAATCACCTCCGTCCTCCTGCTGGTCACACTATTTCTGATACAAGCCAGGATGCCATTGGCCTTCTTGGCCACCTGGGCACACTGCTGGCTCATATTCAGCCGGCTGTCAACCAGCACCCCCAGGTCCTTTTCTACTGGGCATCTTTCCAGCCACTCCTCCCCAAGCCTGTAGCATTACAGGGGGTTGTTGTGGCCCAAGTTCAGGACCTGGCACTTGGCCTTATTGAACTTCATACTGTTGGCCTCCGCCCACCGATCCAGCCTGTCCAGTTCCCTCTGTAGAGCCTCCTGACCTTCAAGCAGATAGACACATCCAGCCAGCTTGGCGTCATCTGCAAATTTACTGAAGGTACACTCAATCCTCTCATCCAGGTCATTGATAAAGATATTAAAGACAACAGGCCCTAATACTGAGCACTGGGGGGACACCACTTGTGACTGACAATGAACTGGACTTAACTCCATTAACCACCACTCTCTGTGCTCGGCCATCCAGCCAGTTTTTTATCCAGCAAAGAGTATACACATCCAAGCCATAAGCAGCCAGTTTCTCCAGGAGAATGCTGTGGGAAATGGTGTCAAAAGGCTTACTGAAGTCCAGGTGGACAACATCCACAGCTTTTTCCTCATCCCCTAAGTGGGTCACCTTGTCAGAGAAGGAGATCGGGTTGGTCAAACAGGACCTGCCTTTCAAAAAACCATGCTGACTGGGCCTGATCCTGTGGTTGTCTTCTTCGTGCTTTCCCTGGCACCAAGGTTGGACTGACAGGTCTGTATTTCCATGGTCCTCGTTCTGGCCCTTCTTGTAGATGTGCGTCACATTGGCTAACCTCCAGCCAACTGGTACCTCCCCTGTTAGCCAGGACTGCTGGTAAATAATGGAAAGTGGCTTGGTGAGCACTTCCGCCAGCTCCCTCAGAATTCTTGGATGGATCCCATCTGGCCCCATCAACTTGTGCACTTCTAAGCAGTGCAGGAGTTCACTTACTGTTTCCTCTTGGATTATGGGGGTTTGCTATCACTCTCCATCCCTGCCCTCTGGTTGAAGAGGCTGAGCACTCAGTGAGTTGATCTTACCATTAAAGACCAAGGAAAAGAAAACATTCAGTACTTCATCCTTTTCCTCATCTTCGGTCACTATGTTTCCCCCCACATCCAGCAAAGGATGGAGATTCTCCTTAGCTCTTCTTTTGCTGTTAATGTACTTATAGAAACATTTTTTATTGTCCCTTATGGTGGTGGCCAGATTAAGTTCAAGCTGGGCTTTGGCCTTTCTAATCTTCTCCCTGCACAGCCGCACAAGAATCTTATAGGCTTGTTGAGTGGCCTGCCCCTTCTTTCACAGACCGTAGAGTTTCCTTTTCTTCCTCAACTCCAGCCAGAGCTCTCTATTCAGCCAGTCATGTCAGATAAGACATAGCAAAGCACTATAGGCACAGTTCATAAAACTTCAGTTGAGGCCACTGCACAGAGGTGAAGCTGATCCCACAAAAAATTTGTAGGTCTTATTAACACTGAAAATTCCTTGATTATTTGTAGAATCCTGGTAGATAATTATTCAAATAAGCCAACATTCTTAAGTGCTAGTAATAGGTGAGAAAAATAAACCTGCAGTTCAAATAGGAGTTATGACTGCTCCGTCATAATCAGAATGTAATACTGAAGTTCCCTTCAATTTACCAAGTGGGTTTACACTTGACTTCCTGAGAACATAGACAAATAGCTTATTTTACGCACATATCATACATATATATGCTATTTTAAGTAAAACTAAAATAATTGCAAGTAAAGTTAGAGTTGCAGTTATGCTGCTGATAATAGATCCATTGGTCTGGAAAGCCAAGAGATGGTCAAGATATAAAAGAAGTGTTCAGAGAAGATAATGTAGCAGAAAAGCTACAGATTCTTCTCATTTTCCGTGTACTGTGGAAAATGCAAGGAGATACTTTCACCAGAGCCCTTCTCTATGAGGAACTCATAAGGACTTCTGTGTGAACCTAGCTGTCATCAGTTGGCATTGAGGTGGGAGCAATCGCGTGACAATTTCTCTCTCCAATCAGCCTCCTCCCCATTTCAGGAGAAAAGGGTCAAGGAGAGATAAGAAGAAAAATTAAGCGAGGCCTCAGTTAAGCTTAGGAAACTAAAACAGTCTTAATAACAAGAGAACAATATTATATACAAAACCGAACAAGATATTAACAAGTATATATAAGGATCAGGGATCTGGTGCAGCAGGGGTTAAACTGCGGGTAAAAGGAACAAACGTGATAAAGGAAAAATCTACCAGTCTGTAATGGCTGATGGCACGCGGTATGGACAGAGTTGGAGCCCACTGGGCTGGGAAGCAGCGGCTGGAACATGCAGCGGCTGGAACATGCAGCGGCTGGGAAAACGGTGGCGAGGAGCAACGCGGTGTCCCCCCAGGGCAGGAGCAGTTGTCCAGCAGCAGGGAACAGCAGCTCGAAACACAGCAGCACTGATGGGCAAATTCCTTGTGGGCCAGAAGGAGGAGGCAGGTAGCAGCTCGTCTCGGACAGCAGGCAGAAGGAGCGCTCCCATGTTTTTTCCTGCACCCAGCTCTTAAAGAAACAATGTCCTTACAAAAAGTTCCACAGCCAGTAAGATGCAGTGAGGTACAGGGGAAGGTATACTTTAATTGGCTTGCTTCTACGTCTATCAAAACAAACCAAGTTGTATTTCTCTCAACCCAGGACACTAGCATGACTCTAGAAATCACTATTATGAATGAAATGAATGAAATGCACAAAATGAACAGCAAAAACTTGACAAGTTCAGATATTATTCTCTACAGAGTTCTAAAGTATCATCTGCAATGGCATGTAATGTCTTGCTTGAACGCGTTTGGGAACCAGGGGACTGCATGACGCCAAGCATGACACCAGTTCCTAAAGAAGTTTGCAGGAAGAGCTGAGGCTCCAACAGCAGTACTGCAAGATTAGCAGAAACATGGTGTACTTGGGCTGACTCAGCAGGAAGACCAGCCTCCCAAACATTCTGGAGAACTTTGAAGGGGTCCAAAAGCGTAAGAAGGTGGATCTATCTGATAAAGTCCACCTCAATTTCCAAAAGGTTTCCAACGTGCTTCCTAATCAAAAACTTTTGAAGAAACTAAGCAACCACAGCACGAAAGCTAAGAAATCCTACATTTTATTAAATGCAGTTTGTTAAAACAAGGATTAGGAATATATGATCACCTCCTCTAGTGAATTGGCATAGGCATTATCTGTGAAATTCCACAGGGACTGTTGCATAAAAGACCCAAAGAAGGCATGAGAAGGGACCTGACAAAGTTATATATGGTTTGAAGTTATTACGGCTAGAGATGACTGAAGAAATTGCAGAGCATGATGAAACTGAGGAGCTGAGCAAAGAAATAGCAGATTAAATTCTTCACAGGTAAACTTTTTTAAAAGGCACATGTGAAGAATCATGCTACCTTCACACATTAAATGATAGGGTCTGTCATTACTGCTCAGGAGTAAGATCTTCAGGTTATGATCAATAATACTATTCAAAGGTCAGCTCAGTGTTCAATATAGTAAGAAAGGCAAGCTAAATATAAGGAATTATTTGGAAAGTAATACAGAAGGAAGTAGCAAATGTAATTTCACCATTGTTGCCATTGTGTCAATTCCTGCTGTCTTATATACACATCTTGAACACTTTTTGCACGTAAGGTCTTTCCATCTGGAAAAGGATGCAGTAGAAATGGAAAAGTTGCTGAGAACAGAGCAAGAATGATCAAAGATATGAAATGGTTGCTGTAGAAGGAATGACTAAGTGAACTTCAGTCTGCAAAATACATGGCCAAAAAAGTCTGTGATATCAAGAATGGATTGGAGGGAATGTCAATGTCTTAGGGAGAGGGAACAGCCATTCTTTTTCTATTCCAATTGACTAACCAGAAGGCCATAAGTGAAGCTATAGAAGCCAAGCTCAGAACAAACAAACAGGGTAATTCTTCATGCAACTGGTACTTGAGCTGTTGAACCACTTGCCACAGGATGTTGTGGATGCTGAAAGTTTGCATGAGGTCAAGAGGAGACCAAACCAGCTCATAGAAGATAAATTCACTCAAGTTTACTACCTAAAAAATACATCTGGCTAAAGTTCTTCAGCTGAAAATGTTTGGCAATTGCAGATATAAGGAAGAGGTATTATGTATACTTGCTTTTTTTTTTTCACGTACTTTCTTGAACATCCTCTTTTTAGCTTCTGTTAGGGACTGGTTACTGGACTAGACGATCTTGTCCTCTTACCAGATATGGCTATTCTTGTATTCATACCAAGTTTTAAACTTTTTTTTTTTTTTGGGGGGGAACATATTTCAAGTTCAAGGATAGCTTCTTTCTCTCTCTCTCATTTTTTATACTAGGTTTTCTGTCCAATAGTCTATCTAGGCATCTCTTGTGTTGGTTAGTGAACCTGGTTAAAATAAATATTAGGTTTGGCTTAAGGAAGTTGAATTATGGATGTGCTTTTCAGTCACTTTCCCAGACTTTGGGGAAAATGGAATGAAGTTCCTGTGTGCAACCAAAAAGGGAAGAGGCTTCTTTGCCTTTAAAGACCGTAACTTAGACAAAGCTGAACTTTCCAAAGTCTGCTTTACAGAGTCATCTCTGCAAGTGATGCGGAATGTTCACAGCGTTCTACAACAGAAATTAGAATGACTAATAGGGTAAGATTTTATTCTTAAAATTTTTATTCCCTTTGAGTAAAAGTTTTGTTTTAATTAAAAGGCTAAGCAAAATTAGAATAAAGAAATTCCATTGATTAATTCTGTGTCATTCTTAGTGAATTGTGGATTACAAATGAGCTCTGCTCTGAACAAGATTTTAATTAAAAAGTTCCTAAGAATTGTTTTTTATAAGTCATAAATGAAAAAATGCGGGTTAGCAGAGTTCAACATTGAAGTATTCTCTTAATCTCTCCCTTAGTGAAGTAAAACATTAATTCCTTGCAGGAACTGAACACAGAACCTAGACTCATAAGTGTCTCCCCACACTGATTTGCCTTGAAAATTCGGCTGACGGAGACAGTTGAAATTGTGCACATAAGTGAGCAGCAAAATCAGATTCTTAGCGAACACAAGGAGACAGCCTTTAGTTTGTTCTTAGTAAAATCTCATGATGAGTGGATTTTGTGAGGCGAGGAATTTTTTCCAGAGAAAATGGAAAGTTATGCCAGGCTAGATCAAATAAAGAATGTGACTACAGCAGGATGATTGAAGTCTTTCAGACCAGCATCTCCTGATATCTTAGCCTTCAGTACTTTATATTTACCATATGTCTCTCAGTGTAACTTTAGAGCCCACTAGGAACACAGCTTTTGGCTCTGGAACATGCCCAAACAGTCCTATTCTTCTGCCTGAGACTGGCGAGAGACTAAAACCAGGGCAGAGAAGCCTGTGTGCTCTCTGCTGGACAAGAAGGGATTCCCACCAATCAGAAGCCCTTGCGGGGAAAAAAAAAAACCTTTGGGAATTTTTATTTTAAATAAAAATATGTGAAAATTGGCATGCATCCTTTTATAAGAGGCTGATGATTACTGTCACCCGTTGGCCGAGGTAAGCCAATCCCGGGGACAAGTCCTCTCCTGTCCCTAAAATCCCTCTCCCCTGCACCGGGAGAGAAAGGGTTAAAAAGCGGAGATAGGAAAAGGAAGCAGAATTTGTAAGACCTCTGAACGTTTGGAAAACTGAAACAAAGTTTAATAACACTAGAACAAAATATATACAGGGAAAAGCCAATGCAATGCTAGAGGGTTTGTACAGGATGGAGCAGTGAGGGTTAAACGCGGGTGAGGGAAGGAACGGTACGAGGAGTGTCCAAAATGGCGCCGGCCACGTGGGCGCTCTCTCGCAGAGCAGAACAAAGGAGCCGCGGCTGTTACAAACGCCGGGATCCCATGTGCGAACCGCGGGCTGCGCTGTCCTTCCGGTCTGGGCGTGCGGGTTGAAGGAAGAAAAGCAGTGAAAGCGGCGGCGTCAGCAGCAGGGAAAGGGCAGCCCCGAGGCGCAGCATCTCCAGCGGAGGGGTCTGTCCCAGGTGGGGGGTTTCCGCGGCGACGGCTCCGCTCCGGCAGCGCGGGGAGCGCAGCCACAGACAGGCAGGCAGGCAGGCAGGCAGGCGAGTTCCTCTGAAGGGTTTGAGCCGAGGGGACACAGCCTGTAAGGTCCCTGGAGCCAAACCAAGAGCCTGGACAGCCTTTTCCCGAAGAGAAGGTGCAAGCCCGCGGCGCCCCTCGGAGTGCAAAGAGCGAAGGGTCCGGGACGCAGTCGGAGTGCAAAAGAGAGCGAGGTGAGGGCGATACGCGCCTCTCAAAGGGAAATGAGCGCTCGCGAGAAACTTTTACAACCAACGAGAGGTGCTAAACGTGACATGGGAGGGAATAGTCCAATTGGTCAGTTTAGAACAAACCTCCCGAACAGGAGAAACGGGGGTTTTTTCCTAAACTGGGACAATTACACCTGAGAGGAAGGGTCTGAAGTTCATACTCCTGCTTAGGGAGTCATATCCAGAGAGCTGAAGTTGCCAGACTATGCGAGACTATCACGAGACTGTGTGTAACCTCACTAATGTAGAATGAGTTTACTCCTCCTCTGTTGGCTTTGAATGACTTCACTGACAATAATGGAAGATTTGG
This sequence comes from Bucorvus abyssinicus, assembly GCA_009769605.1. NCBI lineage: Eukaryota > Metazoa > Chordata > Aves > Bucerotiformes > Bucorvidae > Bucorvus > Bucorvus abyssinicus. The sequence continues at coordinate 41,983,671 of CM020025.1, forward strand.
AGAAGAACAGAGGTTATTATATTTCACTGAGTCCATCCCTCATTTGAGAAAGGTGGGCCATGACTTCCAGTCTTGCTTTAATGCCTCTTTATTTAGTGTCTGCTTAATGCACAAGGTCAAAGAAATACTGGAAAAAGGAAAATGCAAGTCCTTTCAACACTTTGAGTGCAGGGGTAAGCACCATCTTTCCTTCACCACCTCAGCTGTGACAGAAAAGTGTAAGCCTTGCTTAGTCTGCGAATCCTATGAGGATCTTAAGAAGATGGAGGCTTCTCTGAGCCATTTACCTGAGTCTCAGTCTTTGGACACACTCCTCTCTTAATTATTATTTTAGGCAAGCCCTAGGCAGTTGTAAGTCTGATGCGTGGATCACTTAGACTGTTTTTTGGTGATGCCTATTCTTCCACAAGCGCTATACAAGTAGCCTAGATTCCTCAGAAAGACATGGATTCTACTTTGTACCAAAAGGTTTAAAGGTAGGCGATTTAATGCCTGATTTCATGTACATTTGCCATTTATTGGAACTGTTCCTTTCTTATGCTTTCTTATGACTTTCTATATCTCAGCCTGATCATTTCTAATACGCTCTTTTATAACAATTCTGGGAGATTGCATTGACTGATGTGATCACTGCCGTAAACAGGATCGCAGATACTGTTCCACAAAATTGACAGTGGAAAATTTAGCAACTAGCTTAGTAATATTTTTTTTTTATTCCCTGCCCAGATTTTGTTGGCAGATATCAGATTACCTTGATGTGCTCCATAGATGGCACATAATTGTACTTCCCTGTACAAATCAGCAGATGTTGCTTCCTCTGTGGCAGATGCTTCAGAGACCAGGAGACACAATGTTTCAGCTTAATCCAGAAAACTCGGTCATTAAGGGACATGAAGTATTTGCAGTTTGATATGAGGTAGAAAGAAAGGTATAGCAGATGTCTGTAGTGGGGCATGATGTGGAAAAAGAGGTGCAGGAGATTTCCCCTTTTTAACTGTTATGGTGGTTCTTGGAAACTGCATCAGTTTCAGCTAAAGGCCACTCAGCTGCCCTAATGAATCAAAAACCTGTGATCTGAACAGCTCAGGCTGTTCTGAAAGGGCATTTTATTTCCTAATGAGTCTTTACTATCATGTTCTCTTTTCTGCTCTCTACAATTTATCAGCGCTGAATTTAATTGCTGTGATTACTTGAGGGGAAAGAAAAAAAAAGATAATTTGATGCATGAAGTTCTGGGTTATATCAGCTAATTCGTATTAATGACTTCATGCTTTTGTAATCAAACTAATAGTGACCTCAAACGCTGCTAAATATGGCAAAAGCCAATTAAAACAGAGCTCTAATAATTTTGCAGAGAAAGTGGAGATTTTCACATAAGGTAGGAATTCCATTTAGGGCCTATTAATTTTGGCAAATTGTGCTGAAGAATGAGGAAGAACTCTATGTTTATATTAAATAAGAATGCTCCTTTTTTTTTTTTGCAACCTCATCTTTTTTAAAAATTTCAATGATTCTTATGTAGTTTAAAGAGAATTATAAACTTAATCTTCGTAATTCTGACAGCCTCAAACAAAGAAAATGTAGATCATGGTTAGATTCTAATATCACATAATTTAACCCATTGTTTCAAGTTATATCCTCTGAAACTTAATTTTGTGTTTTTGAAATGAAATTCAGCCCTCTCTAAATACTGTCCAGATCAGTCATAACTAGCTATGTGATGGCCTGTGTGTGATAAGTGTGTGGTCTTGCATTTGAACAGATGTTGATATTTCAGAAGTCCACACTACAACTGGAAACAATTAATACCATGCTGGAGATCACAGCAAGGAGGCCAGTGACTGAGATAAGCTTGGAGACTAAACTGTCCTTTGACCCAGGAGATGGTTTTGCCAGTGGCAGCTGATGTAGTCATCATTAAGAAGTTTGCTCCATATCGTGTGCATGCTTTGGGTAAACAGAGAAATTCCACATTTTCAGATTTCAGAAGCCTTTCATGACTCTTAGAATTGTTGTTTAAAAATAGAATGTGTAACAATGGTAAACTCCAGAGTCCTTGCTTTGTTATCACACAGCAACATTGAGATTAATGATTTGCATCTTTCTAGTAGTGTTGCCAGATCTTGCCAACCCAATTACTAATAAATGCTTATTGGTAATGATATCGATAAAAGCACCTTGGATAATTTACCTCCCCATGATTCATGCCCCATATCCATACAGAGAGGTATAAACTGCAGCATCACAACAGAAATCCCTTTTTATCCAGATACAGAATCACAGAATCATCTGGTTGGAAAAGACCTTTAAAATCACCGAGTCCAACCATACACCCTGCACTGCCAGGGTCCCTAAACCAAGTCCCTCAGCACCACATCCACACGGCTTTTAAACACTTCCAGGGATGGCGACTCCACCACCTCCCTGAGCAGACTGTTCCAGTGTTTGACAACTCTTTCGGTGAAGATATTTTTCCTACTCTGCAACCTAAACCTACCCTGGCACAACTTAAGGCCATTTCCTCTAGTCCTGTCACTTGTCACATGGGAAAAGAGACTAACCCTCACCTCACTGCAACCTCCTTTCAGGTAGTTGTAGAGAGCAATAAAGTCTCCCCTGAGCCTTCACTTCTCCAGGCTAAACAACCCCAGTTCCCTCAGCCGTTCCTCAGAGACTTGTTCTCTGGACCCTTCACCAGCTTTGTTACCCTTCTCTCAAAACACTCCAGCACCTCAATGTCCTTCTTGAAGTGAGGGGCCCAAAACTGGACACAGGACTCAAGGTGTGACCTCACCAGCACCAACTACAGGGGGACAATCACTTCCCTGCTCCTGCTGGCCACACTATTTCTGATACAAGCCAGGATGCTGTTGGCCTTCTTGGCCACCTGGGCACACTGCTGGCTCCTATTCAGCCGGCTGTCAACCAGCACCCCCAGGTCCTTTTCTGACATGCACCTTTCCAGCCACTCCTCCCCAAGCCTGTAGCATTACAGGGGGTTGTTGTGGCCTAAGTGCAGGACCCCACATGAAAAACTGAAATTATATGGCTGGAATTTCTGTTCATTTAGGGAGAAGCTTACAGTCTTATGAAAAATTTCAATGAGAAGAAATTAAGGTGCTTGACTGAATAATTTATATACAGTTCCGTACAGTGACTTCCAAGTTTTGGTCCTACTTCAAAAAGCAATAGATATATAGGATACCATGCAGATAGCAGTTCATTGTTCCTGCCAGCGTGTTAAATTCCAGTTTGCTAACTAGAACCTGAGGTAATTTGTAACATTTTTGGGATGGTGAGGAGGTCTTCATGTGACTCAATTTTATATTTGTGCAGTGAGATGCAGTCTGCCAGTGGAACAGAGATATAGGAGAGAAGAGGGGCTGATTTTCTGTGTTAGATTAGGAGTTATGGGTTTCTCCCCACTTAGGGCATTCACTATCTTAAGCGGATACTATCTTAATTGCCTGTCTCAGAGCTGCAATGTTCTAGAGGCAGGAGGTGACAACTGAGTACACCTGCACTGACTGTCAGAATAAGGTATGCAGTTCTGAACACTGTGAGACAGCAGGTACACGTATGTGTAAAGTAATAGCAGATTTTTTAAAGTAGTTAAAAGTATGATAAAGTGACTTTCTGAAAACTCGTTGAACAGTATCAGTTTTGAGAATGGGATTTTCAAACCAATTTGGAAAATACTGGTCCAAAAAATGATAAAGTTACTATTTCTGGCATTATTTGATTTCATTTATAAACCTGCAAGACCTTATTTCCTTCTACTCTGAAATGTTTCTTCAGTCATGAGATTCACTGTAAAGTTATAGCTGTAAGAGACACATTTAGGTCCTCAAGCCCCTCTTTTTGCCCATGGAAGAGCATTTCTTAGTACACTTCATCTTTTGTTGTTTGGACAGTTTGGGAGGACTTAACTTATCTGTGTGTGAACATGCTTTGGCCTTTCACATAGGTACTGACTAAAGAGGCATGTAAACACTGACGTGCAAGAGGTTTATAGTGTTAATATTGAGGTATGAGTACAGCACTTCCATTGGTGAACCACCCCTGAGGTCCTCCTGTGCACTGATGATTTGTGCAGTGCTGGCTGATCGTCAGCAGTCTTTTGGGTTCTGTGACAAAGTATTTCAAAAAACAGTGAAACTGTTATGCTCGTAACCTTTTTAGTGCTTTCTAAGTGGGAAAAGAGAAAGTTCTTCAGGCAGTCAATTTCTTTGTTAAGACCTGGACCACGTTTACTATGCAGATCCTGTTTGAAATACTATTGGAATTACTTTTCTTTTTATTGCCAAATATTTATCCTCTGCAGGAGGAACTGGGGGAGCCACTAATGGACAAGCTTTCCTTTAAACCTTGCTTTGCTAGCACCCTTTTCTTTGTCCATTTGAGTTTTCAGACAGAGCAGGAAACCGTATCCATGGGAATCCTCAAGTAATTCTTTGATGTAAATCATGCCAGTAAAAGCATTTTAAGAATTAATAGGCATAAGAGCATTCTTTTTTGTGTGTTTAAAGGTTCAACCAAATTTTAAAATGGATTTAGATATCCAATGCAGGTGGGTGATTTCTGTTCTTATTTCTATTGCAAACTATCATGAATTCTCACAGAAGCCTGAAGCTCCTTTTTGTGAATGTATGTATAAAGACTAAAGATCAATAGATCTGTGACACTGAAGGCTCATCAGATTATAAACCATCGGTGAAATCAGTACTATAATCAATATGTAGTCAGAATATGGTATCATATATAGCAGTGCAAAAGTAATAGTTCATTTCACATGGCCAATGTCATGCTTTACCAAAAACTGATAGCAATGGACATAATGGTACAAGAATGCTGTTTTTATAGTAGGTCCATCTGTAAAACCCTCTAATGGAAAAAATTATAAATTTTGAAACCCTGCAAAATACATTTTAGATATTGAAGATTGCCATTACCACTCTTCATATCAAATTTTATAACCTTGTTATAAAATACATGCTGGGCTTAGAGTTAGATCTGACACTGTAAGTCTGGGTCAGTGCCATACACCTGGCTTTTGCATTATTATAACCTTCCCAGCTTTGAGATGGAAACCAGCTGAGTATTGTGTTTTAGGGTACATCACTATTTACACGGTATATGATTATTAAGTAACTTTTAGTATTTCTTTCTGAGTATCAAGTGAATCCCACAGAACCATAGAAGTCAGTAACCTAAAAGAGTTATGACTTACCCAAACCTCAGTAAAACCCTTGAAAAAATTCTCATTGACTTCAGCATGCTTTGAAAGAGTGACTTTTAACTAAACATTGAACAAAACTCTACTATTGTGTTCAGGAAACATTTATGTTGTTGCAGACAATTATATATCAAAGGTGGTCTTTGCTCTGTCTTTCACTGCAAATTGTTGTTTTGGTTAAGGAAAGAGAGGGGAAAGATTTTTTTCAATACTCTGGGTCACTGCAGCAAGATAGCTAAAGACAAGGGCCCTTAACATTCAGAAATAACATATGAGAGTTGCTGGGGTTAAGCAACAAAATGGGTTTGATTGTACACAGTTAGTCATCTGTTGGGTTACATCCCGTCCTTTCTAACAGAGGAGCCAGAGAGAGAACAATTGGGTGGAAAAGATATAAACAAAGGAGTTAGAAATGGCCCTGAGGCTTTCCCATTTAATTGGTGTGTGCATTTTGGATACACATAGATGCTGTTCCCTCTTGGTCTTGTGCATTCATTGTGCTGTGCTTCACAACATTTACTCAACTGTGTTGACTATATACTACAGTTCAAGGATCAGAACGGGAAAGGTAACATTTTTGTCACTTTCAGGTGCTAATCTGTGTACAGAAGTTATATTAACTTCTACTGTTAGCTGTTTTTAATTAGATTTTTGTCTCATTTTGAAAAAAATATCAGAACAAAGTGAATGTTGTATTTCTTCACCCAGTTTAACTAGAAGGAAGGTGTGGGCTTAGAGCTTGTACATAAGTTATAGTCATTCTGTAGTCTGAAAGCCTGTATTTAAACATACGGCAGTGAAAAAGAGAAAATTTAAATCTTATTCACAGGATTCTTTGCTATTTACAGTGTTTTATGCCATTTACTGTGTTCTCATTTTCCTGGCTAATACATTCTTCATTGATGCTTTTCTGAAAATTCTTTGAGGACGTAAGCTTTTACTTACCAATCCTTTATACTCTGTTGTCTTGAACTTTAACCTTGCTTCAGAGGTAGTCTGAAGCTAGGAATAAGAACAGCAAATCCGTAATATTATCCCAAAGTAGCATTTGATGATAAAACTAAGTAGAAATAATGCTTCTGCCTGGAGAGGACATATTCCTACTCCTGTCTCACCTGCTCCCTCCATTCCTGCTCTAGGCCACGTGCTTTCTTCTTCTGCCTGAAGCCAGCTCTGGTGCTTAACAAACTTCTTGCTGACTTGATTCAGCTTGTCCACCTTTTCAATAATTATCACCCTCTACCTGTCAGGCTGTTTACTGCTGCATTCAATTACAATAGTCCAGCAGGTTGGGTGACAGCTGTATAATTTTGGAGAAGGCTAGTGGTGGCAAACACAGTTGTAGGAGCAGTTGACAGATGATGAATAGAACAGAACATCATTTTGTGCCATATCACGCAACTTAAGTCTTGATGTTTCCTCATACATCCATGTGGTTTAAAAGCTACTGTTTAATTTCCTATGTGTAATGTTCGTTATTTGCTATATAATCTAAAGAAACATGGACAATTGTCATGCATGTATGATATATTATTTAGCTACCCATGTCTTTAATAATTTTTTATTTTAATCTTCTGGTTTTATGTGCATAAGTACAACAAATTATTGTGCCGTTAATGAATCAAACTATGTTTCCAAGAGAAAACAAAGAAACAGAAACTGAAAAATATCAGCTTTTTAGTAACTTAAATGAAACTTTCAGCTCAATTTTAAAAAGTTAAAAAGAATAGTGTTCTGGAAGTAAATTTCACTTACTGGAGAATCAGAGAAAGCTTTAAGGAGATATTTCAACCTTCTTTAAACTTACTGATCTCGCTGACTCCTTTCAAAACAGACCAGAGCTGGGACTCCCAACTGTGCTATGCATGCTGCAGTGGAACACGCGTGCTGTGGCTCCCAAGAGACTTAGTTTTCTGTACAGATGACGTTTTTCTCCTCCTAAAGGGATTTTAGTTGTGTCCTAACTGCTAGTCAAAGGCTTCTTGCAGAAATTCTTTTCACAAAACTGAGATCAGGAATATCTTGAAAATGAAGTCTTAAATAGTGGCTTTTGTCAAAGTTACAAAAAATCAAGATCTTGGAACTACCCAGCATGAGCTCTTATAGGTAGCTTATATTACTGAGCATGTTGTGGTATTCTCTCCCAGGTAGAGTTTGATGACTGCTGAAATATTCATGCATAGTAAAATAGTGTTTCAAGGATCCAGCTGAGAAGCAACTAAGGTAAAAATATCTGTGAGTACGGCATTTTCTGCTGCGGTGGATTAGGCTAACCACTTGGAGGTGATACAAAGGGAACTCATGGCTGGAACTACAGATATTGCTGAAAGCTTAATGTCAGCAGGAAGCCCAGAAGTGCTCCTAAATCAGGTCTCAATCGACCAGTTTCACTACGGCCATAAATTCTTCTAAATATTCTCCCTTTTCCAGCAATATGTCCTCCTGCTTGCTCAGCTGATCTTCCCATGCAATATGGTTGAAGTAAGTGTGTATCGTATTGCTGGTACTTGAATTCATATTATGTGGCCAGTCCACCTAGATACACGCCTTAACATAAACCCTTTAAGTTGGAAAATGGTTCGGTTTAGATTTTTGTTCATTGTAAAACTCCCCACTTGCCCCAGCTCTCAGAAGAATATAAAATATTACAATTTTCAGATTCTTCCATTCCATTCCTTGTCTGAAGTCCCCAGCTTTGTATTCTGCTCTTGCAAATTTCTCAAAGAGCTTATTATATGTGTTTATGTGATTGCATCCAAAGATACACAATGTGAAGGAAGAAGTTAGCAGTTTATGTAATTTGTAAACAACATTAGTGAATTCAATGTCTCAAGAAGAATTTTTTCCGTATAATTTTATCTCAGTTTTTATATTTTTTTTAATGTTTGTAATTAATTTGTTTGGCTTGGGATGTTGTGTTTAACAGAATATGCTGATGATTTTGTACATTCACATTTCTTTCAACATTGTATATGAAAACTGGAGCAATGTGCAAGGCTTATCTTTGAGTTCACTTGGATATAGTGATAATTTAATGGCCACGGAATATAACTTTGGAAATTAGTAATAAACAGCTATTTCAGTATTTTAAAAACATGACAGAGTACTTGTTCAAAAGGAATAATCAAGCACAGGTTTCTTTTACTTGTTGTACAGAATAAAAAGCAATGCCCTAGGAGCTCTTCAGGCGCTGACTATGAGTCTTTCTAACCCAAAACAGTATTCCTTAAAATATCACTTCCTCCAACTTTCCATCAATTATGTTCTATGTTATTATGTTCTTCTCTTGCTCTTACATACTATCTACAGCTGCTGTCATCAAAATACCAATTTAATCCTGTACAGGTAAATTAAAAGTCCATGTCGAAATGTCCAGGCTACCTCTTCCTCTTCCCTTTTTGTGGTTTCCTTGGGATAAAATTTTGACATTCTTCATTTTCTTCTAGATACTTACTGCACACAGTAAGATATAATTACAGTATAAATTACACTTTCTGAGATATACATTCATTTGTGTGAGAACTTTCTAATGAACATAAAAAACCAATAAGTATTAATTACTTTTCATATTATTTTTGATGCAATTAACAATGTGCTAGATGACTGCCTGTAAAATTTTATTGTTTGAGCCCCAAAGGACTAATAGCAGCTGCAAGTGTAAAGGTTAAGAAAGGACAATGCTTAAGGAATAAAGAAGAGTGATTTTGATGACATATTTACTTTTCTCTCTTAAATCACCTTAAAATGAAAAATACTGAATACTTAATACAACACTGCATTTCTAGCATCAAAAAAATTATAGGAAGAATTATTGCATTGAGATTTGTGCAATTTTCATAACAGTATCACCTGCAATTTTCAATAATGGATCAGGCTGAAAGCAATGTTTTCTTGACAGATTTTCTTCTTCGATGCCCTGTATATAATGCAGTCACAAACTGTCCTCTTATGCATATTTAATTTGTGGATATTTAAATAATAGATAGATAACTTTTCCCTTAAATATTAATTTTCAGTTACTAACAGAAATTATACAGCTATTATTATACAACTATTGAGAATTATATAGGAGCTGCACTGCTAAAATTGTAATAGGGCATTGTCTGCTTCCAGCTACATCACTGTAAACATAAAGCAAAGCTTTTAAGGAGTTAACAGCTGTAAAACCATGTACCTGCAGAATGCAATCTCTTATTCTGAAAGGTCCTGAATGAGAACTGACATTGTATATGATCTCCCTAAAACAGTTATCCTCAGAAGGACAGTGAAAACAAATTTAATTCAGGAAATGCACAGTCCCTTTTCTTTCTGAACAAATAAAGCATTTAATTGACTTCCGTATGGTTTTGTGGTTCCCCTGCCCCCTTACTTTCATATAAGGGAAGACTGATTTTAGGGAATTTCCGTTTTTATTGCTGTATTTTAAAAGAAAAAAAAAATTAAAACCAGTTATTATGAAGGAAAAGCATGACAGGAAAATAGATCTGACTACTCTGAGCTGGAGTGCTGCTGCCTCTATTTGAATAAAAACAAATCCCAAACCTTCCTGTGCCTGCAGTCTCATGCCTGCTTTTGCTTGAGCATTGTTTAAACTCCGAGGTTACTGTGAATACTGGAAAACAAATGATACCAATGAACTGACAGCATATTTTCCTCTGAAAAAATTGCTCACCCGCTGTTGTTAGAATCTCCCAATCCCCTGCAAGTCAGTTAATGACGCAGAGTAGCTAATGGTGCCTTAGGATCCTAGCAGACTTCACGTCAGCTGACAAATGGCTTCAGTGACTTCTCCAGTAATAAGCAAATTACTCTAATGTATTTCTTGGGTTTTTGCTAACTGTTATTTTTCCCCTCTTGTGCTTTCAAAAGAGTTCAAAGTGTACGCTTGCCCACTTCTACTACCATTTCCAAACTTCATTCGTTTTCCTTAAGCTTAAATTTTTTCCCTCAGGCTAATTTGCTCATCTGAAGTTCCCATGCAGCCTATTACAACAATTTACTTGCGCATAACATGGGTTTTGATTCAAGGTAGTTCTTGATGCTGCAGGTAATCTATATTCACAGTAAAATCAGAACTTGTGGTGCCTTTCATATCCCAGTACAGGGCTACAGAACACCTTTTTAGGGGATGCTTTCTTTATGAATAGATATACAAGAAATACTTTCGGGAAAGGATCCTTTCTGAGAAGGCTATTCTACTTAGGCGATCGTTTCATTTACAGGCCTATTTTATAGTTCTTTGAGAAACTTGAAGAAGCCCTATTTTTAGAATATGGATTGTGGTCTGATGGAACTAAGAGAAAATTACAACTTACATTTTGGATGAAAAAAACTAACCCACCCTACAAGTTATATGCTTAAAATGTAATGAATAAAATACCCTTGCTGTCTACGGATTACACTTTAGGACCATATCATTCCATTTCTGAATGCCACAGTGTCCATGCCAGAGGTCCCATAGCTAACAGGAGTGCTATTACCCCCTGCTCGGGGGCCTGGGCTGGAGCCTCCCCTGAGCCTCTCTGGCAGCTGCAGGGTGCTTCTGCCACATCTGGCTTCTGACTCAAGGGCTTATTTATTATTTTTCCTCCTTCTAGCCAGCTAATTAGCACGCTGAACTGTTCTGGATTTTAGTCCCAATTCTATTTCTTTTTCAGGCAGAGGTTTTAAAACTGCAGACAGATGATGAATAAACTGCAGTTAATAGTCAGGTCCTGGAGGTGGGACATCTGGTCAGGACAGCTCCCTGAGGGTCTGCACGCAACTGTCCTAGAGTGGGATGAGAGGTCTCTGAGAGACTAGTGTCTTTCACTAACTTCACAGTTTGGAGATATCCACCCTTTAAAGTAGATTGCAGAAAGAAGACAAGAACCCCTTAATCGGTCTCTCTGTTTCCGGTGAGGAGACAGTCACGTGCCCCATACATGACATGAGATGTCCAAAAAGACAAAGCTCAGCTAAGGCTTGTGAGAAAATTTTAAAAGTGATTTAGGGACCTAATGTCTAGGGCTTAATGATTTTCAGTGCCAGTCTCCCAGATATATTGAAAGATGTTAAGGATGGTGAATCATCTTGTCCATTACAAGGCCCTGTTTTCAGCCATTTATAGGTTTGCCAACTTTAAATATATGGGCTAATACTTTTAAGGCAGGTGTTGTTTTTAAGCAGAAGTTTTAGAACAATACCAATAAAGTTATGGGTTTTTTTATTTCCATTAATGAAGAAGAAATGGAAACAGGCTCTACTGTGCTGGATAAAACAGGTAGAGTCTTATGACTATTTCACTAAGAAGCTATGACAACTCTGTTTTGGAGTAGAGTCTTTGAATTTGGCAAGGGAATGCTGGAGGGTCAGAAAAGTGTTTTTCGCTCCTTCCCTGTGAAAAATCTTCTGAAGTTTGAAAAGGATGTGAACATTGGAAAGACTCAGTTCACACAAGCTTTCTAAACTTGGAGTTTAAAAAACAAACCACCCGGAATTACACTTGTACTGAACATACTCCAGTCTTTCGGCTTGCTTTTGCCAGCAATCAGAAGTCACACGGGACATGGGCACTGAGAAAATGAAACCTCTGTCCTGAACCACAGGATTTGTCTTCCTCAGGCCTGGGTGGCATCTGGGGGAAAGAGCATCAATGAAACAATGAAGGCATTGTAGTTTAGAGCTGTGCTGAGGAGGAAAATCAGGTGGAAAAAAAGGTTGGGAGAAGGTTGAGGCTAAAGAAACAGGTGAGTGGGAAAAGGAACTGATGTGGTCTGGAAACTTGGGTGAGAAGTCAGGAAATTCCATGGGTGAGAATTAAAATAGGATGTTGAACTTAGCCCTTTACGGTAGGGCCATGCCAGAGGTGGAAAAGGCAACAGTCAAAACTAAACTTTGGGAACCCTAATTTGAAGAAATAAACCTCCTCTGAGCCCATGATATTTGGATAAGTTAAGACATCGCTAAGAATCCTTATTGAATCCTATTGAACTAGAGTCTGAACTATATAAAACAAGAGTGCTGGCTGAGGTGCGGTTGGGGTGGCATTACCTATGGCTCCCCTTGGTGCCAGCTCATTGTTGACTAGAGTTCCAAATCCTCTTGGCACCTGGATTTGGAAGCTTTCTAATTCACTGAACTGGCAGTGCTGCTCTGGGAAGTGCCCTTGTTCCTGCTCCTGAGAGTCGCTTCTCCTCACCTGTCCAGCACAGTACCTTTCTTTATGGAGGAGCAGTTTTTCTTCTCAGGTGATAAGGACCTTCTGCAATCAACAAAAAGGACCAGTATATTTTTCTGAACATCTAACTGAAAACCTTTGCTAAGCTTTGTAGGCTTCTTCTTAGCCACGTCACTTTTAAAATTTGTGAGGGAAAGGTCTGGAAACTGTAATGCAATTTAAACAAAATTCATTGTACAGATAATTTTTCAGTGGCTTCAGGCACAGGTTCTTGACACTGTTCCCTAATTAAATATGAATCTAGTTCACCCAGCTGTTTCTCTATTAACACACTAAATAATCCAGTGCTTCATTAAGTTTGGTCACACATCCTAGGGCTCAAAACATCATAAAACTTTTCCGCTTTGTATAGTAATTACCTTCACTTGTGAATGGTCAGCATATCCAGCTATAGAGACCGACCTCTAATGCCAGGGCACGTGCACACTTTATTTCCTTGCTATATTATAAAGGTATTTTTTTTTTCCCCTCAGAAAAGATATGTATTGATTTCACACAGCAGTGTATTTTGACTATTGCATTTAATTTTGTGTCTGAGTCATGAATAATTGACTTTCAGTTAACCTCATTCACTGTGTGAGTATTGCAAACATTTTCTTTTGTAAACTGTGTGTTTGCAAGAGAATCTTGAGGCCCCTATTGGGATTCATTTGGATCTGCATGTGATTCAAAAGAGTGTAAAACTAGGGTAGCTCACAGAACTGCCTGCATAAAACACCACTGGGATTATATCTTGTAAGCAAAGAGGAGGAGTTGTAGAAAAATAAAAGCTCCCTTATGGCTATTTAAATCATAGTTTTTTGCCCTATTCTTTCTTTGTTTCCTGAATGCCTTTTTCTACTGTCTGGTGCCTAACACTTCCATGAGTGGGGTTCATTTTTCTCATTGTTTTGCATTTTTCTTATTCCTCTGCTCTTTACGTACGTTCCACTCATCTAGTTGCCCAGAGGCCTTACCCCCACTTCTGGGCTCAGTAGAGCCCCTCTACCTGATGGAGGAAAACAGGATCCAGCTTCTTGCTATCTCACAGTTTTCTGGCTATTGGCAGAAAGTCAAAATAGCTGTCACAGTGTGTCTCTGCTTAATTCAGAAATATGGAATAGCTGCAAGGATGAACAGCTGCATTGGATGGAGGGAAGGGACATGTTTAAAAGACAAACTGGTGGAAGAATTTAGCTCTTTCTAAAGCAGTTCATTTCAGGCAGCCGCTCTCCAGGCAATTTGAGCTTTCTCCTTCACGGAAAAAAAAAAAAAATCATCCTAATAATGCATTTGAGAAAGAAAGTGTTTACAGCCTTTTTTTTTTTTTTCCTAATGTTGTTGATAAACAGCTTCAGTGGTGATTTCTCAGATGGTGTACCAGCTGGGGTTTTAAATCTAGGATAGGCAGCCACTGCTCTGGAAAGGAGGATTTACTCAGAGTGCAGCACTTTCAGAAACTTGTTTTTCAGGAAGCTTGCTGTTTAAGACAGAGTCAGTTGTTTTCTTCATGCCTTCTCCCCCTTGCTTTTGTGGCATTGGCTCAGCAGAGTGCTCAGAATTCCAGCATGTTAATTTTTGGTGACAGATTGTAAAATAAGATGTATTTTTAATTAGATGACATACTGAAGTTTATCAATTCCCTTTCTGGCTTCAACTGCCAATATTTTAAAATAATAATTAAACCATGTTCAATGCTAAGCCACTAGTGAGGGTTTGAATGAGTGAAATTTCAAAAGATGATAAGCATGGTTGGGAAAAATCTGGACGGCATTTAAATATAGCTGAAAATTAATCTGGAAGAAGTGAGACAAAACATGAATGAGATTGGGCAGGTCAGCTGACAAGATCGGTGTTCTAAAAGCTACATGGTAATTATGCCTGTGAGAAATAGAAAAAATGTAAGTAGGAGATACCTAGAAATATACTGTGCATTTAAGTTCCAACAAAATAGGTATGAACTAGCTTCCTTCCAATCTAGCAAGAAGAGGACTTTTTGGACTGTTTAGGAAATAAGATGTAAACCATTTGGAGTTTTCTTATATTTATCATATTTGCTCTGAAAACCATCTTCTAAGCAGGTCAAATAAGCTATAGGGTCTTGATTAAAACTGTATGACTTGAGTGTTAGAGCTTGTTGAATATGATGTTTCCTGTGCTGGCAACATGTGGTGAGTGCTGTCTGCTATAGTGACCTATATTACTGTGCCATGGGTGCCAAAATGGTGCTGCCCACAGCAAGATAGAGACCCTGTTCCCATGATCTGACTCAGTACTCCCACATCGTGTTGCTCTTTGCCATACAGATTAGTAACTAAACACCAGACAAGCATGAAAACACCACAGCTGGACACTAGGATTCGTTCCCTGAGGGACAGGATGTGTATCCCTCAAGAGTATTTGCCGGGAAATGCAGTTTGAGTGTACTTCCAGTGCAGACGTGCCTGGCGTTCTTTCATTGCTAAGCTAAGATGCTTTGGACTATCTCTTGTTCTTGCAGGAAAGAGAATATTGCACTTTTTTTTTTTTCCCATCATTTTAGAAATCTTGATTGGCCCTACAGTATGTTGAGAAATGAAGCTCGTGTAAGACTTATAAACTGGCAGAGTAGAAATAATGTAATGAACGTGTTTTGAGTTTTCTGCCACTTTTATTTATTTTTACAATGATTTTGGTATAGGTTCTTGAGATTTTACATTGGAAATGGGATACAATTACTTGCATGCTCTGAGCTTTCCCTACACATTGTTCACCATGTGTGCTCCCTCCCCAGAGTCACTCATTATTCTGTCAACCTTGCCCCCATGCATCTGATGGGGGTTGTCTGAGATGAGCTTGCAAGCTCCTCACATTAGAGCTTATGCTTTCCTCTGCCTTCAGCTTCTATGCCATCAAAACGAATTATATGCCTCGATGGTTAAAAGGTGCAGGCTCTTCCTCGGAAAGCATGAATGATCTGTGTACATTCAGAGGGTTCCACAGCATTCCAGACACAGGTCCTGCCCTTAAATTCAAGCTGTTCTGCCAAGGCAAAATGCTGTTAGTGGTGAGAAAGGATCAGGAGCTTTTGTAGCTGCAGGAGCAGCAGCAGCAGCTCTTAAGGAGCTGTGTTGTCCAGCTGTGTGAGGAACCACTTCCAGTCAGGAGCTGACTGATGCAGTGTGGAGTTTTTTAGGGGAAAATGGCAGATACAATGAGCAGCAGAATGGACTAAAATCATATACAACACGTTTTTAGTTTGCTCCAACCGACACGTGGCCTGTTTTGAGAGGTGTTTTAACATTGTCATTGGATAAAACAGGACTAATTTTTCATCAAAACCACATTCCTGGCACAGTGGACTAGTTTCCTCCCCTTCTGATTTAGTTTCTTACCGAATTATGAGGCTGGTGGTATGGGTGGGACAAGAGACAACAGGAGAATAATTAAGATTCACAGTTTTAATTTTCTCTGGTTCACTTCTGTCTAGCTGGTGCTTTTCTTACCTGTGTACACATCCTACTCTGATTTTTTCACTTTTCGTTAATGCATTTTGTAAAGGGTTTATTTTTTCCTCATATTTCTGAGTATTTTGATGATATTATGGTTTCATAAGTATAAGGTAAGTAAGTCTTAAGCGTATCATATATTCCTGGTATTTCTAGAGCAGGATTTTCAGTTCAGGCTTTGCTGCAGTTCTTTGGATTTCCATCGTATTTCAAGGGAATAAAACCTTTTATTTATTTGTGCAGTAGATATTTCCTCATACCCAATTAAAAGCAAATTGTAATTTTTCTGTATTTGAATATACTCTGATATTTGGGCTTGTCAAACACTATGTCCCATCTCCTTTGGTCACAAATTAAACAGACAGAGGTGTGACCAAGTTCAAAGACTGAGGAGGTATTTTTAGATGATAGACCAGCTAGCCAGTCATTTTGTTTGCCACTTTTTTTTTTTTTCTTTGTCAGAATTTTCCCTTGGAAAACATTTAACAACATTTATGCCTCTCCTTCACTCTTTCAACAAGTATATCTATCTCACTTGTTTGTTTCATTGTTGACATTAATATTTTTGTTTGTTTCAGTATTCATCTCCCTGTCTGACAGCAGCACCTCCCTTTAGGAGTTGCAAATTTTCATCATTACCTAATATTGTGGCACTTGCATAGTCAGTATAAAAGTCTATGTATGACGTACTCAATATGCAGGAATGCAGGACTGAATTCAGTCCTCTATGTAATTGTCAGTGGATCATGCATTCCAACGTATTAAACTTTAAGTTTCAGTCTACCATTAAGGATGATTTCTGGCATGGGGAAGGATTAATTTAAAATTTATAGTTTATAAACAATCACCGTCTGGCAGGACAGTGTTGTACACATCTACAGGAACTTGCTGATTTTCGCATTACCAAATAGAACAACATCGTAGGAACAAGCAATATAGAAAAGACTAAGCCTGCCTCTGCCTCTGCCTCTGCCTCTGCCTAATGACAAAGCATCGTTCGCTGTCAGCTGAGCAGGTTGAGAGAAAGTAAACATTTACTATAAGACAGTAAGGATTTTGAACAGAAAACTTTAAAAGGATAACTTGCACTGGTTATCATAGTGTTCTTACTTGTTTTGATGTTAAAAATGTTACAAGGTAAGACTGTTGAATTCCTATCATTGACATGCAAATGCGAAATGTGTTCCCTATTATACATGCTCTCTGTGATACTTCAGAATCTGAGATAAATCTGTTTATTTTACAGTGGTCCTTCCACAAGTGCAAGGCGGATTTCTTGCTTCACACTCAAAAGGCAGGAGCTGACAAAACAGTTCTGACTTGGTTTGGGGCAGTTTTGCCTTTCTCTGCCTGCTCTGTATTCATATAGACTTTTCTAAGCAGAGAAGCAGGTACTCTACTAAATTTTAACATCATGTTTAACAAGATTCTGTTTTACAGTATGTCCTGAGAGGTTTGTTAATAGATTTATTCATGTGCCATTTAGATACTTTTATTAATCCTTTTAGCCTTGTGAAATGAAGTTGCTTATCTCATGTTATACTTGATTTTGATCTGATGTAATAAGGGATGTTCTATATTATTGTGGAAAAACAACACCAAGCTGGGTGGGCATGTTGGTCTGCTTGAGGGTATGGAGGCTTTACAGAGAAATCTGGACAGGCTGGATTGATGGGCTGAGGCCAATAGTATGAAGTTCAACAGGAGAGCCAGATCCTGCACTTGGATCACAACAATCCCATTGTCCTGGGTTCAGCTGGGATAGGGTTAACTTCCACAGCCAGGATAGCCAGACCGAACCAGCCAATGGGATATTCAATACCATACTGACGTCATGCCCAGTATTTGTATAAGGGGGGGCTAGCGGCAAGGGCAGGTGGCTCTAACTAGCGGTGTGATGAAGTGTGGCTCAGCTCAACTCAGCTTGGTGCGGCATGGCAGTGGCGGTAAGCAGTGCGTTGTTTTCTCTCTCTTTGTGTTGTTCAAGTAAACTCTCTTTATGTTAACCCACATGGCTTTATTTTTACCTTTTTATTTCTCCCTCTTGCCCCTGGGGGCAGTAAGGGATGGGCGAGCAGCTGCATGGCGCTTAGTTGACAGCGGGGTTCAAACCATGACAGTCCTTTTTGCTGCCTACCATAGGGCAATACGAAGGGTCGAGCTAATGGCAGATCTGACGCAAGCATGTTAAAACAATTTTGGTATATGCACTCAGTTAAATAATCCATGGCCACCATGTTGGTCTATTTGCTTGTGTGGTGGTGTTATATAAATCCTCATGAGCACTGTGTATTCCCTGTGGTGATGTTTATCATCTCTGGGTTCAGATCAGGACTATCATGTTGCTGTATTTGATATTGTTGACCACTGGTTATGAGGTTAAGCTGGTATTTGTATGTGACGTTTTCATTTATTAGTAACATCACCCTCTCTATGGGCAAGACAGGGGAAAATACTTTAACAGCTTTTGAGAAATTTGAATATCCTTGGGATGCCCAAGCCAGCATTCACTTATTTTTATATCTCCTGAATGTGTCTCAGGTCTTGTTTAGTGTTACACGAAGTTTTTTTAAGAATACCACTCAAAGATCTGCCTGAGGTTGAAGAGTTATGAGCAGCAGGGTGCATGGGAGAGTATGGGCAAGTGCCTAGGACAGTGGTTCCCTTCAATGCTTTGGAATTTTACCCCTGAACAAGTACAAGGTCCTGACAAACCACTAAAATATTTGGAAAAAACTTGTTGTCAACCAGGCAGCTCCAGGGAGACACAAATTACTGCAATGTGCTGGGGCCTGGTCCATGCCTACTGAGCCCTGTTCAACACTATTCAGTGCCCTCAAGGGGAAGAGAAGGTGTCTGGGCCTAAAAGCAGACCAGCAGGCTCATGACAACCATGGTGACGACTCAGACCCTGGCAGCAGGCACTGCAGCTGAGGCAGAGAACCAACCTATGCCGGTAACAGTCACACCTATACAGAAAAAGAAATATACCAAAAAATCAGTCTGCTTAGTGAGGGATGATGATGAACCGGGGTCGTAACAACAACAGGAGGAAGAGGCAGAGCCGGATCCCTATTGCTGAGTGAGCTGCAAGATGTAGAAAGGGATTTCAGCCGTCATCCAAGCAAGCACAGTGTTATCTGGTTGCTCTGATGTTGGGATAACATCAGGACAGTGGTTTGGAATCAGAGGGTAGGGGAGCCAAACAGCTGGGATCCTTGCCTAGGGAAGGAGTCATTGACAAGGCACCAGCAATTTCCTCAGGATCAACATCTTCAGCCTGTAGACCATGAGCATGGCCCACACCAAATACACCAAGTCGGCCAATGGATACTTGATACCATACTGACGTCATGCCCAGTATATATAAGGGGAGGCTAGTGGTGAGGGTGTGCAGTTTTAAACAGCAGCACGGCTCGGCTCATCTCGGCGTGGTGTGGCTTGGCAGCAGCAGTAAGCGGTGTGTAGTATATAACTGGCTTTATTATTGTTTCCTCTCTCTTTGTGTTATTTGGGTAAATTCTCCTTATCTCAACCCACTCAGCTTTTCCTTACCTTTCATTCTTCTTTCTCCCCCCACCCCAGGGTAGAAGAAAGGAGAGAGCAAACAGCTGCTTATTTGCCAACTGGGTTTGTACCATGACACCCATGCAGCGCTACGGGCTTGGGGAAGAGTAGCTGGAAAGGTGCCTGGCAGAAAAGACATGGGGGTGTTCATTGACAGCTGGCTGAATATGAGCCAGCAGTGTGCCCAGGTGGCCAAGAAGGCCAACAGCATCCTGGCTTGTATCAGAAATAGTGTGGCCAGCAGGAGGAGGGAAGTGCCTGTACTGGGCACTGGTGAGACCATACCTCAAATCCTGTGTTCAGTTTTGGGCCCCTCACTACCAGAAGGACATTGAGGTGCTGGAGTGTGTCCAAAGAAGGACAACGAAGCTGGTGAAGGGTCTAGAGCACAAGTCTTTCGAGGAGTAGCTGAGGGGAACTGGAGCAGCTGAATTTAGCCTGGAGAAAAAAGGCGCAGGGGAGACCTTATCACTCTCCACAGCTACGTGAAAGGAGGTTGTAGCGCGGTGGTTGTCAGTCTCTTCTCCCAAGTAACATGTGATAGGACCGGAGGAAATGGCCTCAGGTTGCACCAGGGGAGGTTTAGGTTGAATATTAGGAAAAATTTCTTTACAGAGAGGGTTGTCAGGCATTGGAACAGGCTGCTCAGGAAAGTGATGGATTCATCATCCCTGGAGGTATTTAAAGCATGTGTACACATGTTGCTGAGGGATGTGATTTAGTGATGACTTGGCAGTGCTGGGTTAATGGTTGGACTTGATGACCTTAAAGGTCTGTTCCAGCCAAACTGATTATGATTCTATGAAAATAAAATAGATTTTTAATAGGATGTCATGTGTTGTTCTCTGGATTGTTTAAGTTGTAACGGCAAATACATACTGCTGGCTAAAGGTGCCTGTTTAGAATATGCTATGGCTCTGAGCTGGCTATGTGTGCCACACATTTTGAAAGAGTCCCTTTAGAATTAATAAAGTTTTGTAACCATCTGTCACTTTGAAGTACAAAACGACTTAACCAAAACTGCTCTTGAAGCAATAGTGAATGATGGTGTGGGGACAGTCAGGAGAACAAGAGTCTAGCAGCAGGTGGAATTGCTGCTGTTCCGAGGATGCCACTGTTTTGAAAAGGAAATTGAGGGTAGGAAAAGGGTTACAGCTGCACATCAACAAAAGTCAGCATAGGTCAGTAAGTTACCTCTTCGGTATGTCTTGGCGTAATAGTGCCATTCTTTCCCACAATCCGAAACCCTTCAGTTGTCACTGGAAGTGGATGTTGACATTGCATACTTCTCCTTGGCTGTGAGTGGTCTCATGTAGTTCTTATCCCGTGTGAAACACCCTGCAACTGAAAATATATATCGAGTCCAGATTTTACCAAATAAACCTTTCCAGATCCTTTCTGCCAAAAATCCAAGCCAAGAAAATACACCACTCCCATATTGCTCTAAGATGCTGCTTAATAGTGGCTTTTATCATACTCCTTCCAGTTTCCAATCTCATTTAGACATTTGAGGGACTCTTTCAAACAGCAGCCACAAATTGTACGTGGTTTCCTTGTACACAATGCAACCGAGAAACACACAACAAGAACCCTACAGTTCCTGTTTTTCTGCAAAGGTAGTAATTTTCACATGCTCGTAAGAGTTTTCTCTTATGTAAATAAAACGTGTGCCTAGAAACAAACGTCCTTGGAAATCCAGCTGGGAACATTTCTTCCAGTAAATTATGGATTTTTTCACAAAGTTGTCACTGATATTTGAATGGATCACAGCTAATTGCACTGGTAATTCCCTTCTCTTTCTCTCACCGAAGATTTACATTAAAATAAAGCTTACCAGCATCTTTAGTTATGTATATATGCACTGTTTAAACGGAGCTGAAAACACTACATCGAAGTATGACCCTTTCCCTGAATATGTTCCCCCAGTGCCAGACTCTGAAAGTTGCATTATTATATAATCACGAGTAACAATATATACAGTTTAGGTCAGACTTGGCAGGATCCAGAGCAGCACGAGCACCAGATAAGATGGCTATCACTTGGTGAGGGCCCTGGGGAGAACAGTCAGCCTAGTGAGCCTTTGTCATGCTGCTGCATGACTGCTGGTAGGTAAGGTAGACCTGATGTAACTGGGGATTTCTTGCAACCCCGTTGTTCATGAGAACTACAGGACGCTTTAGGCAGCTGGCACAAGGTGGAGTAGTTTTAAGGCTACATTAATTAATGCCAAAATATTGGCCTGATACAGAGCTGGCTCAGGATCAGAGGAGAATAAAAGCAATTTATTGTGTTCATCTGTATGTGCTCCACGTATGTCATATAAATATATTAATACTGCTTGACATGTTTATATTTTAATATTGAAAGGATGGATAGCTCTAGAGTAATTTACTGCTGTTACTTTATTTCTCATATTTAGTTTTTTATGTCCATAGATGGAATAAACTGATCTTGATAGAAGCAGTTGACTGCATTTCTATGCTCTATCACGCTAACACTGTTCACAGTGTGCTATTTGACTTTTGCTGCAGTGTGGTGGTGTTTTGGCTGTAAGATTTAATCTCAGTGTTTCCAAAAGGTGGTCTAAGTTTAATGTATGCTTATAATAAATTAATGCACACCTATAATAAATTATACATAGAATAGGAATAGCCTGGTTGTGTTTGTGCAGAACTGAAAGCAGTTAGAGTTGTCCAAACCCCTAAAACAGAGATGGCAAACTGGGCCTTTGCAGTGAAATCTGGAAATTTGAGTAGGACGTTTTATATTCCATAAAGCTATGGTGTTGCAACATATTTAACACCTCAGAATGGGACCTAGATCATGAAAAGCACCTTATGTTGTGTCTTATTATGAATAAGAGGTTTTCATGTCTGACTTCAGAATAGTAATGCTTTTTATACTTAATATTTAAATAATTTAAAGTACTGGCTTCATATTTCATTATACTGATGTATTTAAAATTCTATTCCAGTGCCTTTGCTCATCTTAAAAAAAAAAAAAAAAAAAGAACAGGTAAGTTTAAAAAAAAAGAGCTGAATTGGCACATAGATGAATTGATAACTCTCAGGTGTTTAGTAGATAATTGCATGTTGTTATCTTGTCTTTTTGATAAGATACGGTAACGCCTAATGGGGTTAGGTAGCTGGCAAGGAAGATGTGAGCAGCAACATACTCCAGGCCAGAGTGCTGGGATGTCAAAATAACACAGAGCTACTGCCATCAGGGAGGGAGGGGATTATTTAAACATTATTAAGTGTCTAGTTAGATGTGTACACATCAGAGGTCTTGCCACACTATGAAATCCTATTCTCAACAACTCTTCCTGTATTTTCATTCTTCTTCGCCTTCAGCTCCTACAAATAAGTGTACACTTATTTGGATGTGTGACCAGTTTCTTTATACCGATACATGTGCCAGGCCCAGGATACTTTTTGATTGTGCAGTTAGAAAAACAAAATCAAGACAGTGAGATATGGATGTTTAGGGAATCAGCATGTCCCTCCTGTAATACCTGCATCTCTACAAGCTCCTGCTTTGCAGATTTCTGCTGTTCCTCTGCAGGAACTGTTCAATCCAGAACGAGCGTACTCTGTTCAATCTTGGCCCAGCAGAAATCCACACATAAATTTGCACAGATTTCGCTAAAAGCAAAATTGTGAGGATCAAGTTCTGCTGCACACTGTTTCTTTCTATAGATCTTCCTGTTCCACTTGTAAATATTCAGCCAGTTGCCTCCAGAGTCAACCAGAGTCAAAGTTTGACTTTAAAGATAGTTGTGCACTACATGTGGAATTAGTCTCACTAATTTTCATAATCTAAAAATTAGGAATTTAATTTAAACTAGTCCTCTAGGTTATTGAAAGGCATCTTCAGAGAAGAATTAATTTTTCTCATATTAGACTCCTGCATGGTCTTAAGTGCTTCACAGTTTCCCGTTTCCCTGGGCACTGACTATTGATGGTGTCTAGATGTTCACCTCAGGCTAGATGCCTGTATTTTGGATGAAATTATCTTGTCCCTAAATACTACTGATTTTAATTGATCAGCCGTATTTGTTTCCATACCAGACAAACTGGTATGGAATATGCATATATGCATATATAAATAGATTCTTCATATATAAATAAATATGCAGAACTCAGAAATATTGCTGTATAGTCATGCAAGGTATATATTCTTTGACATATTGCATTGCAATTAATTGGTATATTGATTGATCTGAGCGTCTCAGGTATGGGAGCAGAGGAGGGCACAAGAGGACTGAGTAGGCTGCTGGATGCAGCCCTGCTTTTCCAGAAGTCCCGTCCTGTGTAAGAGTTGACTGCTATTACTCCGCTTCATCCTCTGTGTCATTATTCTCTGGTATGAGTGACTCACATGATGTGGGGGTTGGAGGTGACATTCCTTCCCCACCATAGTTAGTCACCATAGGTCCTGCATCTCAGTACTTCCCCTGAGTCACCCTGTGGACTCAGTGCCACCACCCATCCCAAGAGCTCCCTTCTTAGCTTTTGTCGTGCTTCTGGGAGTGCTGGGCTTCTGCTGCCTACCTTGATTTAGATGCCTGGCAAAGATGATAGTATTAGGGAAGGCAGTTCATACCACCTACTTCCACATGAAAAAAAGGATTAAGACAGCACGAGGTTTTGAATTACATTAGTGAACAATTGATCCAATGTAGAAAAAAAGTCAACTTTTGCTGTATCTACAAACAAGATGGGGCATCAGATACTCATTAGTACCATAAGCTTACAATAAGCTGTGATGAACAGTTCCATTTCTGCAGCATTGCCAAAGAGAGATGTGGTTGGTTGGTTTGTTTGTTTGCTTGTTTGTTTAGCTCCAGGCCCTAGTTCTTAGCCTAAATCCAAACCCCCTTCTGTTTATATGTTTTTGTCAGTAGAGCTATTTCTGATTTCTTGTTGTACAGATAGGAAGAGGCCAAAAACCGTAAATTTTAATGAAAGATTCAACTGAAAACAGATGGATGTGTTTCAACTCCTTTGTGAGGAGAGGAATGTTGGTTATTTTTCACATCAGATTATGCTTCAGTTGGACATTATTGATGGAGGTGAAGAGGATCTTGCCTGTGCCTGAAGTGATGACATTGGGTGTTCTACTGGTAAACAGACCTCCTGAAGTACATTGATAACCCTTTGACTTGAACAGCTAGTCAAAATTTCAGATCTTAGCAGGTTATTCCCAGCAGAAGATAAAAAAGGGGAAATTTTAAATGCTATATTCTGCCTTACATGAACTTAGGACATACTTCTATCTTAAAAGCACAAAAAAAAACCCCACAAAAAACAACCCCCTCCCCGCATAATCTGCGGCAATCTCCTTGCCCATATCCTGAGATTGTTTCAGCCACAACCTTAACATGAATTGTTTATTTATTCTGCACATTGGTACTATTCAGGTTATTCTGTGATTTTGGTTTTTCTGCAGTGGTTTTTCTGTTCCTAAGTTTTGTCTCTGCTTCTTCTAGTCAGCTCTTTTTTTCATTTTTCTTTGTCCATCATCTCAACCCAAATAGTTTTAACAAAGTAATTCTGCCAAACTTACCTGAATCTCTGAGAAACATTGCATTTGCCTTTGCTCCAAACAGAACTGTATGCTTAGCTGTCTCTTAAGAGATATACCTTATCTCATAATTTAGAGATATCTTCAGAGAGACATATTAAGAGATATCATCCATTTCTCTTAAGGGAAAAACCAGTGATGAAAACTTTGATATAAGGATACCTTCTTTTCTAATTGTTTTCTTTCCTAGTTCTCAATGTATGGTATCATTTATAGTAGTCCCTCCTTGTGTTAAGATTTACAACACAGCACATAGCAGACCTGCATGAATCAGTGGACTGCTTTTTAAGGCATCTGTGAAAAGCAGCTGAAAAAAAACACTTACAAGAAGTAGGCTTACATTACTATACAGAAAACAAAACTGTTCTACAGGAAGATGTTTTGAGGTGAGCAAAGTGTTTGAGAGCTGATCTTATTCCGGCTTAAATGTAAGACCGAATACCAGTTCTATCCTCACTGCAGTGCCATAGCTCCTGAACTTTCTCATTAGATAAGAGTATGATGAGAATTGTTGTTGGTTGGGTTTTTTTCCTTATCTTTAAGGTACTTTCTATATTTAGAGCTTTTGACTTGAATAAGTTGTCTTATCTGCTGCCAGGTAGTTATGGCTATAGGTCAGTTTGGGTCCTTTTTTCATGGTATTCGTCCCTTGTATTACCTTAATGAATACCTTAAAGGAACAAAGTGACAAAGGCAATGTAAATGCAAAATAATCTTTCATGCAAAAATAAGAGAAATAATTATTAGCAGATATTTTCTATCTGAAGGCAGTTTACTCTGCCCAAAGCCGAGAGAAGAGAATAAGATCAAAGGGCATCCTGAAGCTTGAAGATGATGGTGCTAGAAAGGAGAAACAACACTAAGAGATAGTAGGTACAGAAGGGTACAAATGGGATAAATACTATTTTTGAAGGGTTGCTGAGAATTTTACAAAAGTGGATGTGATGTTCAGAGGGACAGAGCACTTCCAGTGTGCTCACCCAAGCGAGGTAAATACAGAGGCTCCAAGATCCCCATGGACTGCTTCTGGGTTTAAGAGTCCATTTCCCCAAGAAGAGCATGTGCGCAGGTTTGGAGTGGGCCAGGACACGTTATGTCTGGCATGGCTCTCTAAAAACTCCACAGTCACAATGACAGGAGGCCAGGAGCCAGCACCTTCCAACCAGGAACAAAGAACAGCCTGAAGTAACTTTACAAATGCTTTCAAGGAACATTGAAAACTTAAGCAATGGAAAAATCTGTTTGTTGCTTTAACCCTTTGTTCTGCCTCCTGACTTTGAGTGAATAAATACATGAATAAAAACAATGTTTAGAAGTATTTGGGTTTCCCTGCAAACCAAGATTCTGACAGCTTTCTGCAAAAAAGGCTCACTTGTGTCAAATCCAAATGGTCCGGTTAGTTGGATAAATGGTGTAAGAAACAGAGCAAGGCATAACTAATCTGAGGTGTTTGCACTGCATGTTCCCATAAAGTGCACCAAGAAAGGTGTGCATACAGCAGAAGACTTCCACAACTCTACAAGTTGTGCTCCAACATCATACATTCTCTAATTTTTGTAGTGTCTCTGCACATGGGTTTGATATTCATTCAGTTGTTAGATTCTTCATGAACTCTGCTTACATAGTGTGTATTCAATGATTGGAATATATACAGCTAGAACAATCAGATGATAACCATATCTTCTACCCGTGGATTTAAGAAATTTTCTCAAGTTCTTGCTTTCTTCTTGGGTCATTAGATTTTCTTAGCACAGCATGAAAAAAAAAAAATCCAAATGCAAATTGTAGGTCGGGGGGGGGGTTGTGTTTTTTTTAAAAAATGTTTACCTAGTAACTGCTGAAGGACATCTGTGAACCTCTCATGTAAACTCAAGTGCCCATTAAACTAATAAGCATCTGTTTTGTAGAGTGGACAACATGTAATTACATGTGCATGCTACCATTTTTCAGATAAACATTGCTTCACATCAGATAAATTCAAATGGGTTCCTGATTCTGTGGACAGATTTTTTGGTTGAACACCATTGCAGGACTGATTATGTAGTATTGTCATGCTCCCTCTGTATCACTGTGGCTGCCATGTGGTTGGAACTTGGAGCATGCTGACACAATTAATTGATAATTGTTCACAGGACGGTGTTGTATCACTGAGTTATCACTGTGAATGTTTTAAATACCATTTTTAGGATGTAATATTTTTTAATGGCTTACACTTCAAAGACCTTTACCGTTCATGTGCTAGAGTATGTATTTTACTTCAGTATTTTCAGACATTTTACAGTGTTCCATTTTATTTAAATTCTGCAAGTTTGTTTGACATGTACCAAAGTCAGCTATTCTGCACTGTGGTATAACTGTCTATAAGAGAATACTTTGTCTATTTGAAGTTGTAGAAGTCTAGTACATTTATCTACACATTACAGGGATACAAAATATTTTGGGAGAGACTCACTTAAATCTATCTAGCTGAGCTGGGTTTGTTTTACTATAAAACCACACACTGAAGAAGCCATTTGTCCACTTTCATTCTTCTTTAATGTATAGAACATCTTTTTCAGTCAAAAAGTCACAGATGAAACTTAAGTCGTTCAGGAGATTCTAGATCAGAGCTTGAGTCTTAAAAGAGTTTTACTGCTGCAACTCAGGAATAATTATCAAGCCGATAATGCCAATACCATTGTAGCCGGTAACAAGATAATGACAGTAACATAAAATGAAGCATTGGTGTAAGTATGGGCTTTTATTACTGATAGTGAACTAACATGAACCTGCCCACGGAAGTTGAGAACAAAGCCATCTGGTGTAGTGTTTGAGAAACTTTCCTGTGGACCTGCATAACTTGAGAGGTACATCAGTTTGATAAAATTTCAACCCTCACTTTCCTCTCCAGCTTGTCGTTCCCAAATGTACAAATTCTAAAAAAAAAAATTAAAAAATAATAAAAAAAAGCATTAGGGTTCTATATGTTTCCAGGAATTTCCTCCAAAGCATTTCTTCTTACATTTCCATCAGAAATGAGATATTCAACAAGCCCTACTAAAAAAGACAGTCCTCTATTATCAGAGGCCTTCAAGAACAACTATAAGAATTTAAAGAAAAACTTGGTTAAAGGACTATTCTATTACATTTTATGCACTAAATAATTCAGTAAATGTTTAGACTTTTAACAAAGGATGTCCTTTGTAGAGTAATTCCTGAAATATGAGACCTTCCCTCCTCCTCCTCCAAATAACTTATGTTCCTATGACCTACCTCAATTGCATTTCAGGTGCCTATATCCATCATTCTCATCCCCAGAACTCCCACTCACCAGCTGCTTCTTTTGGCAGCACTTGTGGTGCATCCATAGTCATCTCAGGTTTTTACATTAAGAATCTGTACAGACATGAAATTGTACTTTAGAGGCTTCTCAGAAGCTGCATTGACTCAACAGAGTCAAGCACCTTACCAGCAAAGTTTATTTAAAGGGCAGGTGAAACAAACACCTGCCTACTCTAACAAAGAGTTAGAACTGGCAAAAAACCCGCCAGTGTTCCAGAATGAAGTATTTATTATTTATTGACAATGTTTCTGTGTTAAAAAAAAAAAATCTAAAAAACCTAGCAGAATTAAATTATTTTTCTTCTTATTTTATCAGGGAGTTAGAATGTTACTGGGAAAGGTCAGGAAAAGCAGTTTTGCTTTTTCTAAATAAGTAGACTAAATGGAGAGCTGTCAGCAGAAGTCCCCAAAGTAATACTCCACAAGCCTCTGTACGATTAAAGCAGGTGTGTGGGCTCTGCTGGAGTGCCAGCCTTCGCAGATATAGCTATCTGAGGAGCTAGTGGTGCCATTAGTGCTATCCTGCACCATAGCCTGAGAAAACAACTGAGCATAACGTGGAATGGGACACAATGTGGTAGGCTACTGTTTCAGGGTCTTGTTTGAGAGGAGACATGATGCTCCTTTTTCTAGGATCATTTCTGTTTCTTACTTACATTAGTAGGACAAAATACAGAAAAGCTCTTGGGAGGAAAGGCTGGTGCACAATCTTCTCTGTCCAAAATGAGTGCTGTAATCTCTAGCCAGCAGAGTTATTTGTTTGTGTTTTCAGTGAGTCCCTTTCTTCTTCATCCTCCACTTCCTGCTCACAGCTTCCCAAATCTTGAATTCTTTTCTGCATAGTGGTGTGGCTGCAACGAGAGTATCCCCTTCCTAATCCTTTACAGAAGCCTTTAGACCCAGGGGGTGATTGTGTGGGAGGTAGAAGATATGGATTTAATTAAATTTAAAGACAGTGGCCCGTTAAAGTGAGCTAGCCAATCCCTGTCCTTCATTTCTAGTCTGTTATGCAAGAGACAGGGGTATCACTAGGGGGTATATTTTAAAAGGAAGCATAGGACAGCAAGTGAAGAGTTGCAGATGCAGAGAGCAGTCCCTTGAGGAAGAAGGTGGTGGGTGCCCTGTGTAGGGCCAGTCATGAGAACCCAGAAAACAGACCTTAAACACAAAAGCAATGTTTTGTGTCATAAGAGATGAGTTTGTCCTTGAAGTAGAAAAAACCAAAAATTCATGTGCCTAGAGCTAATAGTACCATTTGTACTTACATGTCAGGTAGTGGCTGTAGGTGGGAAGAAAAAGAGAAATTTGGGTAGTTGCTGAGCTTCCACTTTCACAAAGCTCTCTCAAGACCTTTCTCTTCTTTAGGTATCAGCCCCTTGCTATCCCAGATATGCAGTAGACTCTAACAAATCATTCGGTTTGCTTTGTGTTTTACACATTTGTCTGTGCCTGGGGTCAGTGATGACAAGCCTCTCAATTTGCACCAGTACATCCAGGACTGGGAAGTGTTTCTAGCTTTCAGTCCCACATCGTCTGGTCATTTCTTTCTGTGCCATAAAATTAACATCACAGTATTGTGATACCACATTTGCAAAAAATCTGCATCTTGTTTGTAGGAAGAGAGATACATATATCCTCATTTGGATACTAATTTGAAGCAATGGGGTCCAATGCTTATGCAAAGGTGTCCATATGAGTGGAGCTATAACCTTTCCTACCTCAAAGCCGATAAAGAACTTGTGTTCATTTCTATCAAGGTGGATCTTTAGGAAACTAAGACCTGATCCTTCATCAATGGCTTTGCCATATAATGAAAGATATTACATTAATATCTTATGACATAATATCACTATTACATAATTTAAGAAAATTGTCCATAGTAATTATTATCCGTTGTCTAATGAATAATCTTCCAGTCTCCAGACCTGAAGTTCACACATCTGTATGTAAGTATTTGACATAATAATGTTCTAGTTTGGTATTAAAAAACTCTTTAATTAGAAGTCATGCTTTTATCTGCTGCTAGACTTGATTTTGTTGTTGTTGTTGTTGTTGTTGTTGTTGTGGGGGCCATAGGGGATAGATCTTGTGGTCGCTATTTTAATACTGAGTTAAGAGGCATTTTTTGTTGTCTTCAGAGGTGAATTGTAAGTGTAAAACTTTTGAGTCATGAATCACATGTCTTTGATATTACTTTGGGGAGTAGTGTAGTCCTATAGAAGTGTATAGCAGAATTCAAAAGATGGGATACATGTTATAAGATTTGCACGGGAGACTGCAGATTGAATACAGATGAAGGACAGACCCAAGGTCATAGGAACCTCCCTTCTTGAGAGACTGCCTCATTCCATGTGGTGTGCAGCTGGAGCCCTCACTAGGATTGTTTAGGCAAATCATCCCTTTTGTAATAGAAAGGAATAGTGTTAAGAACATTTTTAGTGGGAATCTAGAACCTTTTTCTTTCTATTGTATGGTCCTTCCAGATTCAGTTGCATTATAAAAGCTGTATATGAGACGGGTCCTTTGTTAAGAAATGAGGAAGACTATAATGTTGAATCTCATTTGGGATGAAAATTCTGTTATCAAAAACCTATGATAAGATTATTATCTTCTTGTTATTTAAGATTACTGTCTGGCAGAATTTACTTAATATGTAAAATTTGTTGTGCTGGTTGATTGCTAATTTAAGTATTATCATCAGAATGGACAGGTCTTTTTTGGGTGCAGTGCGTTCAATGGTAATCAAAGGGAAATAAGTCCCAAAATACTATTTTTATTGTAGTGAGCTGCGACCTTAGCCTTTCAAGTCAAACACTGTTTTACATTTCTTGAACTGAAGAAATATATGTATGGGCTGTCATCTGTGTAAGCAAAATTTTACTTTCCTAAGCTTCAGCTAGGCAGCAAAAGGCAAAATGATTGCATGCACAAGACCATTTCAGCTTACACATTCACCACCAAGACCTGTTTTAACAAAAATTAATGACAGTAAGAAGATGCTCAAATCACTTATGCTTGAAAGCATTAACATATTTACTTAATATTAATGCCATGTTATCTTTAGCACCAGATTGGTGTACTGAATGTGCAACACATTTATTCATATTAGAATTATAGCATTGGTGACAAACAGATTTTAAACATCAAAGAAAAATTAAACAGAAGTTAAAGTGTCTTGTTCTAAAACATGTAGCTCGGAAAGCAAACAGTTTATTTTGTTTATTTTTATTTGCAAAGACATTCTTCCACATGAGAGGAAACCAGACAATTCAAATCAGTTTCTTAAGCCTCAAAAAGTACAAGCTAGATGGACGCTTTATAGTTAAAGTTAGCTGCAGTCTTATTTGCCACTCTTTTCTTGCAATGGAAGAACAAAAGCATGTCTTAATATTTCTGCATCTTTACATATCAGAAATTTGCCTTCCCACACTTAAAAAGAAATGCTGGAAAAGAGGGTTATTTTGATCCCTGGGCCAAGTTCTTTAATGCCAAATCGCAGTGTGGAAATAATGTCTCAGTCCAAGTTATAAATCCTTAAAATGAGCTTTGATGGAAAATCTGGAGTAGTTTCGCGATGGAATCTCCTCAACTCCATGTGAGGAGCGCTATTGCTGCTTTGTGAAGGCATGTGCCCACTCCACCCAGGAATGGTCCGGTTGATACCAAGAGTGGTTTATTCCTTCTGAAGAAAAAAGGAATCAACAAAGCAAATTACTTCCTGCAAATTACTTCTGGATTTCCAGTCAGGTCTGAGAAGTTTTTTATCTGTTCTTCTGTGTTGTGATATTGGTAAGCCACAAAGAAAACCTGTGCAAACTCAGTTCATTTTTCCCTTTGCAGAAAACTTATCTTTGCTTACTGTGGGTTTGTTTATTAAAGTGAATGCAGGGCTAGTCACGAAACTTACCCTGGCAGTGACAAGGCATATATGAGGCATAAGATTCATGCAAGCTTAGAGAATAGGAAGTGTCATTCAAGGGCATGGAATGGAGCTTCTGGTGTAGAGGGCCATCATTGCTATCTTGGATGCCCAGAAATGTAGAAATATGGCTTTCTTTTTACCTTTCCTCCTTTGGACAGGCATGGGTGCTCCTTCCCAGATCACCCGTTTCATCCAAGGGAGAGGTTTTCGGCCAGGAACTGTCAGAGACAGATGCAGCTCAGGTTTGGGCAGGCTTGGATGTTGTTCAAGTGTGCATGATCATATATGAGAAAGGGCAAGTTTCATATGTTTGGGCTCATTTATTTGTTTTGGAGGGTGATGGCACTGTTCTTTTGGTCAAATTAATTTCTTCACAAATTAGACCAAAACATGTCCTCCCCTTATACTTGTCACTACTACAGCATCACACCAGCTAACAGAAGCATCTGACTGCCTGTCTCACTACACAGGAGAGTCAACAACTTTTTCTATCACGTCTTCCCTCTCCTCCCATCACTTCTGGGACACACACATGTCAACATTAGCAGTATGGGTTGCTCTGTAGGGAAAACCAGTTTGGTACTAAGGAACCAGCATCTCTGAGGTATGCATTTTGGGGGTGGAGCATTTCTTGGATTAGATCTTGTTTTGTTGCATGGACTGAATGCCAGTTAGTGAATGGAGTACGTTCAGTGTGCTCTTGAAGATCATCTTTCTGTTTCATTTCATGTGGAGAGGATCTCTGAGACAGCACAAGTGATAGCAGGCTGCCTTTAGAAGCAGAATCCTTATCTGAACTACAATACTAAGACAGATTCACCTTCTAAGAGGTGTCTCTAGGTACAACACTTATGCTCAGCTGGGAATCCTGGTCTTCCTCACACTGAGAAAATTAACCAAGATATTAATTTTAATCAATGTTTTATGTAAAAGCTGTATTGAATAATAGCTCCTGTATGTTATTGTACTTTTACTAAAGGGATGCTGAAATGTACTTTAAAGTTAAAAAATGTATCTAAGAAATAACTCCAAAGTTGTATATGTAAGTACGTGCCGTATTTATAACAGAAAGTCTCAGGGTTGCCTGTTTTGGAGGATTGCTCTATGTGGCACTTAGGACTGTCTCCTGTTAATTCAGGGAGCCCAAGGCCAATATTAATAACTGTGGTGATGTTGTTCACTTAACAAATATCACTTCCCAGCAGCACAAGTCTGCAGAGAGACAGAGAGGTCTGGTCAGGTTCTCTGCAGCTGCAGGATGAATATCTGGCTCCTTCCTGTGGTACTTTATTGCTATTGCACAAGGCTGAGGAGTAGCTGCAGTAAGCCAATAAACAAAACAATACGATTAAACTGTAAAGCAAATCGGTGTGATTCTTTTCAAAGGATGAACAAGCTATTTAATTCTATAAAGAGCTGGATTTTTAACTGTGCAATATACAAATCACTTAGCAAACCTTACAGACAAATACACACAAATACACATTCAGAGGCTTATACCGTTAACTATCTTCTGGCACAGATGCATCAGAAGTCTTGCTCCTGTGCCATTGGTGAATATTGGCCTCCAACACACATATTAAATTAATTCTGAGTTGGGATTTGAGAAGAAATGGGAAGAAAGAGAGCACAGTAAGTCAGTACAAATGTTACTTGGGTGATTAGATCACAAACTGTAAGTGAAACTTGGAAATAAAAACCAGCCCCCTTAAAGCTGAATAAGTCATCTAAAGCTTGCCAGTGATTGTTGAAGAGTATTGTTTCTATTAATTTTCTTAGCTGGGATTAGTGGAGTTCTATTTAATTGTATTTTTATCTTAAAATTACCGCATAGTGTTGATGGATACATGCTGCTGTTTACAAAATAGAACCGTACTATAGGGATGCTGACATTTTTGTTAATTAGTATGTGTCCTCTAAATGGTTTCTATTCCTTAAGTCATAATTGTTCTCATTTGCTCAGTGGGATTCAAAAACAGGGTTTGAGGAATGTCATTTAATACTCATTTCATTTTGTTAAATGAAATGCGTTGGCTTCCATCTTGCCTATAAATTAAGTCATTCCAGTTTAATTTTCTGGCCATATATTTTTAATTGTGTAAATATTTTTCCTTCTCATGTAATTTGCTTAATGTTACAAAAAGTGCCACCCCCTCTTTACTTTACTTTTACTTTATAGCACATCAGTCACAGAGTGTTTTCTATAGTCAGTTAAATCTGGACATAAATTGGATGCTTGATCTGTCTCTTATGGCAGTCTAAATGTGAACAATTGCTTTCAAAGTTAGCCATTTTCCTTGCTAAGTGGAGGGCTGAAACTAATAAATTATTCTTATGCAACCCAGAGAAATAACCTTCAATAAGAAAATATTTAAAAGGTCAGATCCTGCCTTCCGGTTAAATTTTCCTTAGTGCAGAGGCAGTGGGAAGGAGAAAGGCATCTCATTGCAATCTGATTTCCTCACCCTATTCTAATGTTAGTCAATGTGTTGCCCAGCTTTTTTTTATAAATACAAACAGCTTCAGACACACTCCAACACGTGTTTTGCTACCCACAATTTATTAGCCAAGAATAGCTACGTTGAAATAGAGTTGTGGTCATGCCCTCTTCTCTGGCAAATCCTCTTCATCAGGGACTCTGGGACTGTTATGTAGGCTGTGGGGAGTATTCAACATCCAGGGCAGGCCACACACTAGAAAATCACCCAGGAAATAGGTAGATAGGCTTTATGGCCCATTTTGTAGCACACTGGAGAACAAAAGAAACTAGTCATCAATCTCCTCTTCTACAAGCATGATTGGAAGGAGCATCTATGGGTAGAAAGCTCTAAGTGCTATCAACAATCAACTGTCTCCAATGGCAACATTTTAAGCAGAATAAATACATTACACTAGAAAGTCACGTAGCCCTTTTGTTAAGGTAGGAGTGCCATATTTTCACTTTGGCTGACTGCTAAATTTCTAGTGTTGGTGCTTTTTAATAGTTTCATTTTCCTTTATTCTGAATGTTTTTTAAAGAAAAAAAAAAAAGGTTATGAAATGTATGGGTATAATCCAAACAGAATAAAAACCAGAATCCTGCTGTGTTAAAAAGTGGTGTTGTGTATTGCCATGAACCATCGCAACTCAGGTATACTGCTAGAAACATTTTTTCTAATAGACAGCTTTTCCTTCCATTTCTCTGACTCTGTTTGAAACAAGATAAAAGAGGAAAGAAAAATCTGTGGGAAACCTGCTGTTGCCTACAGATTTCTTTTGGGAAATTAAGTTCTTAAAAAGCCTCCTCACTCTCAAAGATATTAGGGTGTTATCACACACAGAAGAGAGCATGAGAGTAAGCAATGGGGGACAGCATTTCAATTCTTTCATGCTAATGAATGAGGATACGGTTGTCGAATAGAGAGTATTTTAAAAGTGATAAGAACTGGATACTATCTGTTCATTCCCACATATCTAGGAAGGAAACTTTTTCAAATAGTGGACAAATACTTAAATCTTTTTCAAATATAACCTATCCTCCTAAATGGCATGGAAATCTGTCATGAGGTCTTGGCATAACTCAGTCAGCAGCAACTGTTGTTCTTCCTAAGCAGCATTGGCACCCAAGGGAGTGACAGAGGCGTACTCTAAGTATGGAAAGCTGGCTTCTCGATAGCAACAGGAGACCATTTTCAGATCTGAAACTCTATATTCTGTAGCAGACAAACAAAAATATGCAGAAGAATCCTGATTCTTGGAATATGCTTTTTGCCTCCAAGCCTGTTTATAAAATTGTCTGCTAAAAAAGCGTATAGAAGACATGATTGCAATTCAGAATATCTGTGTTATATTCCCAAATCTGCTTGCCCTTTAGTGAACCACAGTAAAAAAAAAAAAAAAAAAACCCAACCAAAAAAAAAAAAAAAGAAAGACCAAGAAAGCCTTTGTACCTCAGTTTCCCCGCATCTACAGAAGTAGTAAGTGATAGGGGTGATCTCTTTTGTGTCTGGAAAGCGCTTTGAGCTGACTTGTTGGAAGACACTAACGAAGCGTCATGCATTATTATTGCATTAGGCTGACTGTACTTCTGAAATCCATCTGACATTTCCCAGTTGGCATTGATTGTGGGTGGTAACATTTCTGTATTAATTTTAAAGAGGAAGCATTATAGAACTGCCTGATGTATAATTACACGGTTTATGATTAAAGCGTTTTCTAAGAAAGGCAGAGATCCTCTCTCTTTTTCACTTCATTAAACAACCACGTTACAAAGTGTATTGTTTCACTATGGATCCTGCCAAGCAGCTCTACTGTGCTCCTTATAGCTATGTGTAAAGTATCGAGGTGAAGTTCATAACTATATTTGGGTATCAGAGTTTATTTCCTCTACTCTCTTGAAGGTTAACATGACGAGTGGTTAAGGAATGCTAGGGGAAACCGTTGTTAACATGAGCAGGCTGTGCCCAAGCTCGGATTGCCCCACTGAATCCTATTTTGTGTCACAAGCATTTAAATCACCAGGCGCTGGGACGGGGCTCAGACCACACAAACACAGGATTGGGTCTGTTCTGTTATCGTGTTGCTGAGACTGCTCCTCTGCATCACAGATAACAGCAGCTCTCCCCTACGTTGTCAGCAGTCAGAGCCTAGTGTTGAAGTCAAATGCTACCCAGTCAGACGTGCCTGTAAAGCACAGTGGTAGGGGAGGAAGCTTGGAGAGGAAATGAGTAAGTCAGCAGTCCCGGCCAATGTGGAGCTGTAAGGCCGGGTGACTGGAGCAAGCAGTGGAGTGGGGAGGAAGTGTTGCAATGACTAACCCTCGTGTGTGTGTGTGTGTGTGTGTGTGTGTGTGTGTGTTCTTCTCTGAAACAGCCTCATCACAGAAAAATCTAAGATAAGAGGATTCGGGGGAAACATTACTGCACAATTAGTGCAAGATGGAATGATCTATTGCTAGTTCTGAAGAGAGGGGGAGCATGCACTGCTCCTTTGTAGAGGTGCTCAGCACTCAGTGGAAGGGGAGTACCTATAAAAAGCAAAATGTTGCATGAAGATTCTGATTTTACACCCTCTGTTCTGCATGACTTTTCTATCCTTTGTGAACTGAGTACTGTCAATGATGATGCACAGTGGAGCTTTATGTTTTCCTGATGAGTTAAAGATAAAAGTTTTAGGAGTTACATTGATACTTAAAAACTACGGAGGAGGGATCCTATATCTCTCATGATATTTGCATCAGAGAATTTCATGTAAAAAGAATATAGTGGCATGTGTACATTCTTATAATTTCATGTGTCTATCTACATGCTTTTAATTTTTTACAACTGAGTCCTGAGCAGCTGTGCCCCTGGAAGAATGAGATGAATGAGAAGGGAATCCTATGGGGAACTGGGGAAACTGAAGCAAGTGGTCCCTGCCGAAAGGAAATTAAATGTGACATTCCACCGCTACCTGGGTGTTGGTTTGCTATATTGTTTTTGTCGACAACTCTTTACCTTTTTAATTTATTTAGAATACTTTTGAAGTTAAAAAACTCCTCATTTACCACTGTCTCCTCCCAGAATTTTTTTCTACCATTGCATGACTGTCAAAACACTGACCATCAGTAAAGTTTTGATATGATGTGTGTTATCCACCTCTGTTTACAAAACACTGCTTACATTCTTTATGCTTGTCACTTTTAATTTAATGAGAAAAGAAAATTATGAAGGGGATGGATGAGTGGGTGAAATCCATTCTTTGAATACTACATACTTGAGAAGCAGCTGCTAAAATGAAATTTCCCTGGCTGCTTAGTGAGAGTTCAAATTCTAGTCAAAATTAGGATTGGTTCACCAAATTATGTGTGGGTGTGACAAAATAAAAATGAAAAGCTTGGTAAAGTATTTTTATTTGCAACACAAAACTAACCTAAAATAATATTGGTGGGTATTAAATTCTCTAAGTTCCAGTGGATCAGTTTCACTGGAACACAGAAAATAATTCTGCTTATAGTAATAGCTCGGAGAATATTTTTGAGACATTACTTTAGAAGAACGACTGAAGTTGAAATACTAGTAGTAGCTAATACGAGATGCTATGGTGGTGCTATGTGTCTTTTATTATCATGATTTCATATTGTTCTAAATATGTATACATACAACCTTTAGAGACTCCACATTAACATTCATTATATATGGTTATACAGTTGAAGAAACAATTTCTTACCTACAATTGGCTTTAAAAAACATTTAATAGAGCCTTTCATGACACTAACATGTAATAGGGAAAAAATACTACCAGTCAGTCAAAACACAGATGACTAAACAGATTTCTGGGCGCAGCAGGGCCCCATCTAGCAACAGCATCCTATTGCTATGGAAGAGTTGAATTTGCTTACACAGTTTAATTCTGTGGAGTTATTTAAAGTTCTAAAGCTCTCAAGAAAGCTATGTCAAACAGCTGGTGATCCACCTGCAGGAATATGGGAAGAAAGAGGGTAGACCAAACAAGTTGCATTTCTCTGTCTCTTTAAATGAAGAGGGAGAAAATTCATGACAAAGGTACTCAGATAGCAAAGAGTCCTTAACATGTGGACATGGACAGAGCAGTAGTACTTTTGCTGGGGGAAAGTGGATGTTAGTTCTCTGGGTAAGACTCTGGGCTGAGAATTGCATCCATTTTCCCACCCTGGCTCTACCACAGATTTCGTTGGTGAATTAAGCAAGTAGTTAATGGCTTTGCCCACTGTTTTTCTGTTCACAAAATGGGATTCTGACCCCTTCCTCCCAAAGGTCTATGAGGTTAAATAAAAGGATGTTTATAAAGTGAGGAAATGTTGTTTTTATGGAGGAGATGCAGTTTCAACAGTTTCAAACAATATTTTCAGCAGAGAAAGAATCTTGGATATTGTATTTACTTAGACAGTGATGCTGTTGTACATATATGCTTTCTCTCAGTGGTAACATCCCATGAGAGTGGAAGGTTCTGTACAAGCACTTTTTTCTGGAGTGGGGAGAGTGGCCACGAACACCTCACAAAAGAGAGCCAGCGCTGGCTGCCAAAAGCCACTGATACCCTGTGTAACACCCCTGTGCCAAGTTCCACTAGTCTGATCTGCCTGTGGATACTGGGACACCCCAGGAATGGTGTGAGCACCTCTTGGGGCGCACTGCTCCTTTGGTACATATGTGAAGTTGTCTGTTCCTCTTATCTCAATATAAGTGAACCTGGTTCCCCTTGTGTGCGTGCTATAGGTGTTAACAAATGCTCTCTCTGTGTATATATGCACCTTATGAAATGTCTTCAACCTTTCTTCTCAATCCTCGCTTTTTTTGGGGGATGTAGTTCAGCTGGTCCTTTTCAATCATTTGTTGATAAGAGCCATTTTTGTGCTGCTTGTTGCTAAGTGGTGCTGCTCAGTCTCATCCTTCCCCCCTCCTCTTTTACTGGAGAGAGGACACAGCATATTTCCAGAATATATGCTGTAATTCCAGTGATGAGGCTACTGTACATCTGGTGCTCTCAGTCTCATGTGTGCACATTTGAGCACACTGAACCATAGGCGAGGGGACAAATGACCTGTCCCCGCGTGGCGGGACATGGTGATTACTGCAGAAAGTGTCACAGAGGCATCGCCAGGAGCGGGATCACCAGTGACAGCCCGATGAACTCTTACCAAAACGCAGGGATGTGTCTCTGCTATCACTTTCTCTGAGGCAGCCCCAGAGTGTGGAAGTCTGTGGTGGGGTCTGTGTAGAGGTAGAAACACTGTGGGAGGTGGAATTGCGGTGGAAGTGACTGATTTATGACAGGAGTTTTCTTTACAGTCATAAGGGGAATTTTGCTTGGTCACAGCAAGTTTGAACCCTCTTGAAACAGCCTGAATCATTTGAAGTTAAAATAAAACAGAGAATGGCAGGGGGAGGGGCACGGCCGTTTAAAAAAAAAAAAAAAACCAACGGCAAAAAACACATTAAAATTGTTTCCTTTGGTGCCGACTTCTTAAATGGGAATGTGATCCAGAATAGTTCTGGTGTGCAAGCCAACATTTGTTTTAAGAATTTTTATTGTCTTTTTTTCTCTCTTCCCCCTCTCCTCCTTGCCCTCCCCCTCTGCTCTGCAGATTTACACCGACTGGGCTAACCACTACCTAGCAAAATCTGGCCACAAGCGGTTGATCAAGGATTTGCAACAGGACATTGCAGACGGAGTTCTGCTAGCAGAAATCATCCAGATCATCGGTAAGACTAGAGCTAAGAGAAGCACTGCGAGCTGACTCCTTGCATGAGGGAATATATAATTCAAGCTGAATGTATTTAACAATAGGATGAACCCTGAATAATACAATTTGACTGGGTCCATATGTCCCTGATAGTTGTGTGGTTCATCCTTGTCTTAATTAAAAAATATGTTTATGTGAGCATGTTTGGAAGTGGCTGTTTAACCATACTTTAAATGGCCAGAACTGTATCTTACACACTTTGAATTGTCAGAAATGAATGCTCCATTAAACCATATGTCTCCCATGTGTGCATTTTGTTAGTTGGAGAGGCTCATACTTTCTGGGATGCCTTGAAACTGTATCCTGACCCTGCAAAGACAATTGTGGAAGATTTCATGTCAGCAGTTATTTTGCAGGGGCTGAAGAATTAGCAGCGACCTCCTTCGCACTTCCCCCTTTGGATGATTTGGCATGTGGAAGCAACTGCTGCTAACAAGAGTGTTGTTACTGTACAATCGAGCTTTACTTAGGAGCTCTGTGTCAACAAACCCCTGTGCACTTTATTGCTGTGTCTTTTCTGCGCTTCTCCTGTTGCTTTTTTGTTTGTTTTATTTTGTTTTGGATTCCAGGTCTTTTTTTTGTTGGTTTTTTTTTTTTTTTTTTTTTGCCAGGGTGTGGAAAGTTTTATCTCATTGTTTACTTCTGCTTTTCTCCTCACCGTTTTTGTTTAGCAAATGAAAAGGTTGAAGATATCAATGGCTGTCCCCGGAGCCAGTCTCAAATGGTAAGAATAAAATATATTTTTAGTCTGTGTTGGCACCTCTGCACTTCCATAAAATGCTTTTAAATAATGATTTATTTAAACTGTGAATAATCTGTCCCTGTTTTACCATAAAGTCCTAATTCTCATACAGTGTTTCTAGTACTTTTTTTTCCACATGTGCTTCACTTTATTTCTGTGCTTGCTAGCATTGGATCCTGAGGTAACCCAGCAGCAAAACTTCATCACTTATAATTAATCCAGAACTGCCTCAGTAGAACTGTTCTGACGATCCACATAATTTCATTTAACTTCATTTTTAAGGGCAGTAAATCCAAGAACAAATTTTTAAGTGGAGTCTTTGTGTCTGGAAGTCTGGTTTGATGAACAGGGCTTGCCAAATTATTTTTGAATATAAATAGCCTTTTGGATTGTCCACTGTAAAGTCCAGTTAGATGCACTGACTCCAACAGTTTCAGAAATAGCAGTTTAGTCATATAGCTCTCTGAGCTATTGCTGGCAGCTGCATTAAAGACTTTTTAATATTCTCAGGCAAGAAGCATTTTGTGACTGTGATTCATATGGAATCTTATTAATCTTTTACTGTGTTTATGGCTAGTCAACTACATTTAATAAGATAAAGCGTCCTTAGAAGGCTGCAGAACTGGTAGGTACAAAATCTGAGCCTCAGTAACATCACCATGCATTTACTGAATCATCTGCAGTTCCAGTCATGCTCCCCCATGCTGAGGACTTTGCCTTTCTGTTCACATCCAAACAGTATGTGAATAAGGTGCACAACTGTGTAGTTTGCAAGGATTTTGGAGTATAATGATATGGATAAGTTTGCATAATAGCAAAATGCTGAAGCCAGGCTTAAAAATGGAATTGGAGTAGAAAAGGGTTTGCATTTATTTAGTGCATTTTTTAAAGGAGGAAGGTATTTTCATCTTTTTTCTACAAAACTGCAAAAGGTAAAAGGAAAAATTTTGAGTGCCAGTGAGTTGACTAATTGAGTCTTTTGGTTCTTACTTTTCAAAAATGGTGCATGTTTAGAATAAGTTTTTTCTCTGGCTTTCAGGATTTTTGAAACAGTCCATAGTAAGAATATATGCAATTTCCTTAATAATAGTTATTATTTTAATTACTCATATTACAGCAGCACCTAGTGGCCCCGGCTGAGAACACTGGGAACTCCAGCATGGAACTCTAATATTACACACACAGATCTAGAG
Source organism: Bucorvus abyssinicus (assembly GCA_009769605.1). NCBI lineage: Eukaryota > Metazoa > Chordata > Aves > Bucerotiformes > Bucorvidae > Bucorvus > Bucorvus abyssinicus. The sequence continues at coordinate 42,026,166 of CM020025.1, forward strand.
ATAATCACTCTCTACTTTAATCGCATTAAAACCTGCCATTCCAGACAGACAAGACAAACAAGAAGAGACAAAAGCACAGAAAAGTGATATGATTTCCCAAGGTTATGTAAGTGATTAGTGACCATCTAGGATTGCATAGGAGGACCCACCACTCTGATGATAACTGAGCTTCATTTCCATGAGAGAAAACTGAGCTGCAGAGAGAACTCTAGCAATGTTTTCATCTCCAAAGTGGCAACATTTCTGTACATTCCCTGTTGATAGGTAAATCTTGATGTGGCATAGGGATTCTGCATTTCATCTCTAGCTCCGGTACAGTTATGGGGGAAGCATGGTCAATGCATGGTGCTGCAGCAGTACCTGTGGGAATGTCTGCCTCCGTCTTCCTCCTCCCATATGCACGTCTAGCTCAGTCAAGACAAAAACTGTCTCAGGTGCTCTAGGTCTCAAACCAGATGCTTCAAACACTCCTGAACATAGTCGTACATCAGTGTTTGTACAGTGCTAAGGCATCATGTTTGGCCATTTTAACTTGATAGAAGTAGAATATATTTTTTCATCCTTCTTTGATTTGTTCAATCAGATTATTTTCCTGCCTTTTGACATACCAATGTTTTAATGCTGATTTCTTTGACTGATCTAGGAAATTTAAAATGTTCTGAAGTTAAAGTAGTTCAAACTTGTCAGCTTTCGCCTCTGAGAATCCAAGAGACCCCAGGTTTTGAGTCTGCTCCCCACTTGTTTCCTTTTGTTTGTGTACTGATCTAGCCTCGCTGAAGGCAGCATTTTATTCCATTTTCAGGTGATTTCCCTTGGTAAAGCTCAGTTTTGTCAGCCTGCTCAGTTAATGATAGGGCAATACTCTTCTTGTAGCAGTGAACTCTTGGTTTTTGTAACATGCTGAAAAAGTAAAGGTAACAGTGGTCAAAGCTAGTTTACATATTTGACGTACGCCAGTATGTAGCAATATGTCCTGTCAGGATTTGTCAGAACGTCAGCCTCCAAACCAGCAACCGTAGTGGTATTCTTATACCACTGCCCTGGTTTGAGTGACAACCGTGTTTGTTAGCCATTCATTCACTGTTTTCATTTTAACATTTTTAGGTAATAAACCTTGAGAATCCCACCACCCTTTTCTTTCATGCGTGTTTTCATGATCTTTGCTCTCATAACTTGCAATTAAAGAGAAATGTTTTCTATATTCATCTGCCACTTGATACCCTTCCCAGGAGGAGATGTCTAAGATATTTTGTTAGTTTAAAAGAAGCTAGAAAGCACAGACATGGATTGTCTGGTGGTGGTATGCACTTGATAGCCCCTGTAGATGATATTGATATCAAGTCATAATTGATCACTACCAATATTCCCAAGTTTTGTTCCATTCACCATTTGGTTTTCCTCTTGCCGTTGGCTTAATCTAATTTTTAAGGCATTTCAAGTCAGCTGTTACCTTAATTTGTAAATATATATAAATATTTATTTTAAATATGTATAAGATGCTTCTTTTTTAGTTTTCTTCTGGTTAGGTCTATTGCCATGTTTTGCACCCTATGCAAGAGAGTGCAAGATGTCTTGGCAGCAATACATAAAGTACTTGCAGACAAGTTGAACTGGCTCCACAGGTCCAACTTTATAAAAATTAAAACCTGTGACCCCAGCAGCATCCAGTGTCTGCACCCTTATGTTTACCAGGATCCTCATGCATGTCATTATGCTTACATTTTTGATGTCGCGCACAGAATTTCAGAACCTGAGAGGTGTTGGGGAATAAATTATTTCATATTCAAATGTCAGAATCTTTAAATAAATGAATCTTGCAAGAGAATAGGCAAGATTTGCTTGTTTGCTGGGTAAATCTACTGTGGTAAAAAGATTTTGGTATTTCTTATGAATAGTTTTAATAAAAATAATGATTTAAAACTGTATTATAACATAATCTGTCTACACTGTCAAATAGTCTTCTTGTCTTGCTTACTTTTTCTTTACAGCTGTGCATTCAAAGAGGAATATAACACTTCAGGGGTTTTTTTCATCATCTCTTTCAATCCATTCATTGTAAAATAATGCCACATTCATTTCTATCTGTTCCTTGTATGATTTATTCCATAAGTCTATCAATTAAGTAAGCCTCTAATCACCTTTGTTCAGAAGATAATGGTCTTTCAAGGGTTTACCTTTTGATGCAACCAAAAGCTGATTCCTTTCTGCTTCTTTACAAGCCATTTATTTCTTTAATTTCTGTTGTAATTTCCCCCTACATTAGAAAAAGCAGGATAATGTCCTGGGTAGAAAATAAGTCATAAAACTTTTCTCTAATGGTCCAAAGAGAAGTAATTCAGATTTTTTTTCTTCCTGAATGTATTAAAAATGTACTGGAAGATCTCCAGTGTTTTATCTCTAAACAGATCATATTAAGCACATAGTAAGCAGAGTATCAAATTTAATCCATGCTGGTGTTGTCAGAGATCATGCAGGAGAATCAGAGATTGTCAGACTGAAAATCTTTTTATGGTGACATCTGCAGTGTTGTCTCTAGAGAATTATACAAAACTAGTATTTTTATTCTTTTCTCATGCAGTCTACAGTGCTTTCAGATGCATAAATAGTAACATAAACTTCATGTTGCTAAAAATTTTTAGTATATTGCTTTTCAAGTTTATTTTTCCTTCAGAGATTGGTGGTGTCTTATTAGCTGATTTTTCTTTCTTAGAATTAACTCTTGTTAATTCCCATGAGAACTGTCTATGCCACTACACGTCTATGCACTAGAGCATCCTTAATTGCAGTTAGTAGCAGGGGTTTTCTCATAGTTATTAAAGGGCTGGAGAGACCCTTCTTATTAAAAAGATGCCTAATGTAGTTTCATGCATTTAATGAAGACTATTTTTCATTTTGTCAATCTTATCTTTGGCACAGCTTTCTACTGGTTTATATAACCAAAGGTATGCTTCAAAGGTAATTTTTATGGTTAGGATACACACGTGCTGTAGTCCAATAGAGAGAGTTGAGTTCAATAAAAATACAGGTCTTGCTTACCACATCCTGGAAATCAGGGCATTAAAAAAGGTGTTGGAGCTGTAGCACATTGCCAATGGATATGAACACTTAGTAAAATGCTGCAGTTTGCAGAACTGACACCATCTTCAGGTGAGTAGCAGTGTACCTGTTAAAAATGGGAATGAGTATGACTATGTGTAGCACTAAGATAATTTCTACAACATTGTACTTCATTTCATTTCATTAATAATGCCTTTAAAAAGATGTTAATAAATAAAAAATGTTTCAGAAAAGAGCCATAAGAATGCCAGTAATTTTGCTTTATTCTCTGAGTCTGAAGAAAAGTAGGGTACTTGAGAAAAAAGAAGGTAGAGTTGGTGAATTAGCCTCTGCTTAATTAGGAAATATTTTTGTGATAGAACTTTCTATGACATAAAAAGGGTGTGAAACCTGAAGCTGAAGTAGGAGAAAATGATCATGTCTATGCTAGTTGACATTGCTTTGTAATTGGGTAGATGTGCTTCATAGTATTCCTGTAGTTCCACAAAAGCCCCTGGCGGCTCCATCTCTGCTCATAAGCTTGAGTTTTTTCTCTGGAGGGAGTCAAGGTTGCAAGAGGATGAGGTGTGTGTAAATCTCTTCTTAGCAAGGAGTCAGCCTGTGGACAGGATGAATAGCTGGAAACTGGAACTCCTAAATGTGCCACAGAGTCTACCTGTCCTACAGTATGTATACTTCAGTATAGACACCTGCCTTCAGACATCCTCCGACAGGGATGTGCTGGGAAAACACTGTAGAGCAGCATTCGGTATCCAGGAATGTCTGTATTGAAGGACAAGAATATTGTCATTAGCGTGCTGTGTCTAAAAATTGTTTGCAAAAACCAGGATAACTTCGTATAAAGTAAGCATTGTAGGTTCTCTAAGGCCCATAGTATTCCATACGAAAACATGTGGCATACAGTTATCTGGAGCTCTTTGAGGACTGCAAAGCCTGAAAATTTCATCCCTACTTTCTCTGTCAAGTGGGCCCACATGTGAGCTCTTTTTGTTTGCACAGTGTTGAACTGTGTAGGAAGCTTCTGGCTTTGCTGGTGCTGTTTTTGGTGACATTTGCTGTATGGATTCAAGATACACTTTCTGTGCTTTGGAGCAGCTCCAGGTGAGCCTTCCACACAATATGTACAGAAATTTGGCGAAGTGTAAAAATATAGTCCCTTACAACTGGAAATTCCGCCTGAGTTTTGAAAACTAATCTCAGCTTCTTCCACATGCAGGCCAGTTTCTACCCACAATGACACCTGTATAAACCCCTTTCGTTTAAATTCAGATTGTGGCACCATGGCTGTCAGTGGATCTTCACAGATTTTACAACTGGTTAATGTGAGAGTTTTGTGAAACACAAGGGGAAAAGTGATTCTAGTTTTGTCAGCTGAGCAGGTTTGGTGTGAGACAAGTCTCGTTGCTCTGTTTCCACAGTGCATGCTTACATACATAATTTTTAGAAATTAAGTGAATAGCCTGAGGAGTACATTGCTCTGTTTTAAGGAAGATGCAGTTTGCATAAGAGGTAAGACAAAGCCTGACAAAACAGCCTTGGTACAGATGTGTTTAAAAATGTAGTCAAAGGACTTCTCACAATATGGGAAGGACAGAGTCAATAACTCATTTCCCTGTCCTTTGCAGTGGGTAAGGGATATCTAGGATTTGATAATGGAATAGCCTTAAGAGGGAAAAAATTAAAGTACTTTTAGAAAAGGATGACAGGTTCACAGCATGATATCTTGGGAAGTGATCTCAGTAAAGCCAGAGAAAAGAAAATGGTAATAATTAAAATCTGAGCTCCTATGAGAGGTTTCCTGTGTTTATAGATACAAAACCTCATATTTCAGCTGTGTTACATAAAAAGAATCTGCAAAACCTAGTCATAACTTGTGTGTAGGTGTTTAGAGGAGAGCAGACTTGAAGACTATGCCCAGATGTTTAGGTTAAGGACTGTACGGAAAGGATAAGAGGAAGATTGAGATTTTTGCTCGTGTTGACAACTTGTAAGAAAGATAATTTTAATTTTTATGAGATTATTGAGATCTGGAACAAATAAAGAGACAAAATTCTCCTTTCAGTGACACTGTACCTGTATTCTAGATTGTTGTAATCCACATAATTGGCTATTTAGAATGCCCACTTCAGAAATATACATACGTATTTTTATTTGCCAGAGAAGTTTTCAATGTACAACATCAAAATCAGCACACAGGGGCCTTTACCTTTCCTATACAGCATGTGTATGTCCGTGAGAAGGGTGGTACACTTGATTTCTTCCCCATTCTGTCAACTTCCTGGCAATACAGATTGAATGCAATATCTTTTGCTGCCTTGCATAAACTTAGCATGGGATTTTCCAGTATCATCTTAAAATTCCTCTCTGCTCTGCAAGTCTCCCTCTCTGCCAGGTGCATTTAAAAGGACCTGGTCACGCTGGAGCTGAGCAGTCGTGTTTGTGTTACAACAGGACCTTTCTCTTATTGGCTTCCTTGGGTAAAGTAAAAGATCCTATCATCTTGGAGACCTGCTACCTCTAGGCGTAGACCCCAATCTGCCTTAATTAAAAGTACACACTTGGATTTCTGTTCCCATTGACGAAGGCAGAATTTGGACATCAAAATAGATCAAAGGCCTCCAAGTTGCTCTGCCCATATTGCCCATACGTTCATGTGGCCTCAAGCCAGGGTGTTATCCAGAGGAGAGTTTTATGAGGACATTTTGCCCTCAGTGAGGCTGAGCTTGTCCCTGCATGTTACCCAGCTCCCAACAATTGCAGCTCTTCCTTGGACTTTGTAAGTGGTGGCAGAAGTATCATGCTCGCTATTCCCTGGAAGAATTTGACATGGTAATGCACAGCTTATATGTTCTTTGGTGTCCTTCCTCCCCAAGGATTTACTTAGCAATTAATTCTGCATTTCTGAAACCAGCTTTTGTGGTTTGGCAGAGTAAAGCGTCATGCAATTTTTCATGCATGTTGGTAAAATACCCATTGGAACCACACTGATGACAAATACTTCGTCTCACAGTCTGTTGTCTTCTACCTTGCAACAGTGGCAGCTCTAGACTGAAGCATGCACAATTGATACAGCTCCATTATGAAAGGATCTAAGCAGATATTTATCTATGCACTCCTCAACATGATACGTATATAGGTTTCCCATTTTCTGATGGCAGTTTCAAGTAGACCCACAAAATTTTTTACTTAACTAGCTATGCTTTCTGAGATTCCTCACTAGGTAGGTGATTTACATTCAACTTGTACCCTTACTGGGATTCCCAGTAAGGTGCCCAAGACTGTCATAGCCAGGAACAAGTCTTTAGCTATCCTTCTGAAGATGTTTTCTTGGACAAATCCTCATTTCCTAGGTTGGTTCAGAGTGTAATCTTCCCTTTGAGGAAGCTGTTCCAGGGAAGACTTTAGACTGTCTTGGACATGTTTGACACATCCAGCCACTTGCAATCCATGGTACAGCATAGAATGGCTTCAGAGCATATGCAATCTGGCATTCATTAAGTGTTCAAGACTCATTGATGCCTCCCGTATTTCCTTGGTTGATGACAGGAACTTAACTTCTAAGATGCATTTTCATTTAACTCTGCTCCAGGTTTATAGGGCTCTGAAGCTTATTCCTGCAGTCAGAGAAATCCTGTGACACACAGTTCATATGTCATGTCCTCAAAGCAGTGAGAAATTATGACCAAGCCTTCTAAACATGTGGTCATGCCACCACCTAGAAATAATGGGAATGACAGCAGCAATCTATATGAGATGCTCTTCCATGCAGGGAGGTGGCCACTCTGTTGAACCAGTGTACTGAGCATCAGGTTGTATGTAACTACATTTAACTTTCTCAGAGCACTGAACAGTTTGGAGAGTGAAGTAAGCCCTTTCAAACTCTCAAATCATAAATGACAAGTGCAGGAAAAAAATTTAGAAGCTAGCCTTCAGTACTGGAGCTTCTCTCTGTGTTTTAGACAACAACAAACTTTTTTTATAAACTTGCGTATGCCTTATAGGGATCCCATGGCTTTTATATGTAATCCTCTATGCCACAGATTTTAAAGGTTCTCTGGTTAACAGCAATGTATGTAGGTATATCTATAGTGTAAATATACAAATAGATAATTCAAATTGAAGGATAGTTACAGGAAGTAACATCATCTTCATAACTGTAGAAATTTAAATTTATTTTTTGTTTGCAGACAAAATTAACTTGACATAAAGACTAGAGTAAAAATGAAAATGAGAGTGTCAAAAACAGAGGTGCGTGGCACCCCAAAAGAAAAAATTAAAGGGAATAATGAGGGTCCATCTAAGGATATGACATGGGAATAACTATGACAGTATGAATGGAGAGAATAAAGAAAGAAGATAGAATTTTTGTAAGGTTAAAGGTATTAATGTTAAATATGGTTGACATTCAAGGATGAAGATTTTGCTAATTCTGCTTCCAAGTTTTGCTGAAAAGAGATTATGAATGTCATTAACGTAGCCAGTTTGAGTAAGACGAGAGGTAAATTTCTTCAGTGTGGAACTGGTAGAGGAGGATTTCCAACTGCTTTTGTGAACAAACTCTAAAATTTCTAAAAACTCTAGAAATGGAAGAGATAATATAGATGGGGTGAAAGCTGGACAAGCAAGCAGAGTAACGGTTGCCTTTTTGTGGGAGACCCAATGTTTTTATTGTGAGGGAAAGAGGAAGCTAAGGAAAGGATGGGACAACTGCTGTGTTAGATCTGGTAGAGCATAAAGGGTAGGGAAACTTCATCCATTCTGCCGAAGAATGTTACAGGCCTGGAAATGAAGGGCAGAAGAAAGCAACCAAATCATCACTGTTGTGATATGATTTGATTCTGGTTTGGCTTTTTGTTAGACCTCTTTATTCTGCACTGAAACAAGTAGTTCTTTTTACATCCAAAGAAGATCGGAGAACATTAAAAGGACCGCAGGATTTATGACAATCCATCTTTGCAGGGTAGCTCAGAGTTACTCACTCGCATCACTCATATTCCCCTGAGTCACTAGCATTTGACTGTCTGAAGTCATAAAAGAAAATGCCACAGGAACACATCCTGGATATTATTTTACTAGGCTAGAAGAAGTACATTATTCATTAAATATAAATTGTATGCACTTATTAGGCTTTTTGTTTAGGCTTACAAATTCCTTGTCCTATTAATGTGTGGAATCACATGAGAATAACTCATCTAATTGTTAATGAAATAATCATGTTATAAATACTTATACTGTGATGATATCAGTCTCCACAAAATCTACTGAGACATTAGGTTAGGGCTGGGTTTGCATGACTAGGGTTGTTTAGTTAGGAATGGGGTTAGGTTATGCACGTTTCTGTAGATCAAGATTGTTGAAACTCAAAAAGATCCTTTTGTTCCTTAAAATCAACTATTTCCCTTCAAACCTTCCCCACTCTCTCAACACTCAACCCTCTCCCCGCCCCCCCACCTCACCCACCCCAGCAACTCCTTGAAATCTCCCTCCCTTTAATCTATATCTGGAATATGCCAGTGTGTCCATGCCCATCTCACCCATCTCTCCTCCCTCTGCCTCAGCTTTGTTTGTCAATAATGTCATTTGATCAGAAACTCATGTTAAACTGTACTGTGAGGATATGCAGAGATGAAATACTGAAGTATACTTGAAGACTAGTGGGTGACATACACTTTGAAGTATTGTTTGAAGAGACGCCGTTGACAGTCTCCCCATTTCCCCCATCTGTAGTTAGATTTCTAGGCTTTTAAATTTTCTGGTGTTTTTTTTCTTTTTTTTTTGGGGGGTGGTGGTGGTGGTTTTTTTGGTTTGGCTTTTTTTTCCCCCCCTCAAAAACATCATGTGAACAGTTTCTGAAGTTTTGGAATTGATTAAATATATGTTGTGATATAGATGCTTAGAAATGTCCTTGAAACTTCTATTAATAGAAATGCACTGAAAAATTTTAACACAAACATGCAGCTGAAATACATACACAGAAATTAACTATGACATGTATTTTACAAAGCACCTGTTAGTTATAGTCATTAATACATTTTTTCCCAGAAAGCAGCAGCAGGATTACTGTAAATATGTGTGCTTCATGATGGTGTATTTTTATCATCTTCTATAGGGAGAGTATGTTATAAATACTAGGAATGTCTAGAATGTTTACTGGATTTAAAAATAGGGAAGAAAGTGCGTGATGTTTAGCTGAACAGCAAAAATGTGTATTTAAGCTGAATGAGAAAATAAACAATGTCTCTGAAGTCAATTTATTTTACAGTATATCCAAATGAGGCTTTTTGGTAATTTTGAGATTTTGTCAGCTTTCTAGATTTTTATCAAATGTCTGATTGGTTTGGAACTGTGGCAAAATGCCAGTTCTCTCATGGTTATATTTAAGGACTTACTTCTATTTAAAGATTTTCTAACCGCTCCCTTTACAATACTTCTGCTCAAATTGTCTTACAATTTTGTGTGCTGCATATTAGTTAGGAAAAGTTATTGTTCCACATCTGTGAGGCCTTGAATTTCCTCAGAGAGGTAGGCATTTCACAAAAGGACATTTCTTTTCATTGAAGCAGAGCCCCAAGGTCTCTCACTCATCTTCTTCCTAAGACTATTTGCCACTGCCTGTCTTGACAATGGTGAATTCTGCAGCTTCAGTAGCATGCCAGACTCTCAAGAATCAGGGTAGGTCTGTGTTTCCATGTGTAGCACGCACATGAGTAAATGCATCCATGGGAAGTACCTTATGTAGTTCTGATGAACCACCAATGATTTAATTCACTTTGAAAGACACTTAAGTCACTCTCCCTGCCTCTCATTTATGAATGAAGGTTTGTGGCAGCTTCAAAATTCTGGGAGCTTTGTTGAATAATCGTATTTTCTGGACACCTGTGAGAGTCTGATATGGCCGCTCTTCTACAGGGTTGCCAGAGCTACAGTCTCTGTTCCTTAGGGTGAATCCAGATTAAGTTTAGAAAAGAGGTACTAGACATGGTTTGAGATTTAAGCATCAATATTTGCAAACAATAAAGGAGGGCACATAGCAAGTATGAATATCATCATCTTTTATTTGGTTGGGCTGGAGAATCCAGCTACTGGGAAGAGGTTTTAATGAAGATACAGGAATTGTGCAACTGTCCATAAAATGTTATCTGTGGTGTAATGTGCAAAGCAGCAGAGGGTGCCAGAAATCAACGAGCTGTGACTTCCACGGTAATTAACGGAAAAGGAAAGGCATTGAAACTAATGACGTTAGGGTGGAACAGGGTTCATGTTGTGCGTTTGTATGCAGAAGGGTGGGAAGAAGATACACTTCTTGTAATTTTAAGCACTTACATGTGTCCAAAATTAAAATAAACACTGTTCAACAAATTGTGAAGCTTTTGGAGGGATTGTGTGGCACATTATGCCTAGGTGACAGTGTTTGCCACTCAATCATCTTCCAGCAACTATACATACCCAGCATTTCAAAGCTTGGCCTTACATCAAAGAAGCTGCAAGACAGGAAGATAATAATAACATAGAATGTCCCAACGATGCAGAGTGTTAATTACAAACCAGCGTGGAAACGAAAGCCGTGCTGTCCTTCTACATTTGTAATTGTTAAACTCATTAAAAAAGACTTGACAGTCTCCCCCTGCTCTCCTGCTGGAAAGTAAAATAACAAAAATTAGATTCCAGAGAAGTTTTTTACAGCAATATTGCATTACTTCCAGAATATAATACAGTTATAATGTTAGGAAATTAAGAGAAAGAACAGAAAGTAAGTGCATACTGAAACTGCTGTAATCAGTCCAGATGTATTTTCTCACTCTGCCCCTGATCCTTGCTGGAACAGGAGCTGCCTACATCTGCCGCAGCTAAGTGCTAGCCTGTTTCATGGAAAGTTTGCCAAATCTGCTTGATTTTAGAGTAGTTTTTACAGACTCACCACCTTGGAGCTCCTTGGCTTTTAAGCACACTAACCCATCTAACCTTTCTCTTTTATTTGGCAATAATTATACTCAAAGAATAAACTCCTCTTTGAACCCCGTTGCAAATCTCTTCCACCTGCAGACTCTCCCCAGTGCACGCCCTATGGCTGGCACATGTGAATGAACACACACTGCTGCATCAGAGCACTGGTCCATCAGGTCAATATTCCCTCTCTGAGAATGGCAATGATGTGAGAGGTGACTTAGCAAGAACAAAAGAACAAGTACCCTGCCATGTTTTTTTCCCTCTGTTCTCCTCCTTTTTCTCCAATATCTAAAGTTATGGTATTAGGGTGATGAGAAGTTACTTCTTTTCCTGCTCTTTCACTTATGCACGACTGTTGTGGTTACCTTTTATTCCATGAAATGTCAAAATGAAGCATGCTGGGTTTCTCAGAAAAAATCTTCTGTCTCCTATAATCATGTACACAGCCATGGGATCAGGTGCAGTGTAAGCATGGTTTTTTCATCGATTGCAACTAGTGCTATGCCAGCCTGCTCCTGTTGTCAGGAGCCCACAGATCCAGCTGATCCAGAACGGCATAAGGCACCACCAGGCAGCAGAAACTCTGTTAGTAAAGATTTTGGTGGCATTGAACTGGACTTAAATACTGATCTTAACTCTAAAGAAAAAGTCTATTACAGCTGGTGACCCTATTAGAGGCAATACTATTAAGGTACACAAAGGTAAATTGGCTTAAGCTAACAGTAGAACTGACAAATTATCACAAAGACTGCTTATTTCAACAGCATTAACTAATCCCTTCTCATGTAAAGGCTCTTGATCAAGTTAATTAAAATATTAACACAATCTTCTTATGTTTTTTTTTCCTGTAACTTGTCTATTTAAATTCACTCTGACCTGAAACTTAATACATAACTCATTAGAATACAGTACAACCGTTTTAGTTTCAGCAGAAATAAATAGTATGAATACAGTAACCTATTTGGCAGCTTTCTGATGTGCAGGAATTATTTAAAACACTCCCAGTCTGAGGAGTCTGCTGACCATATGACCAACAGATGATCATATGACATAAATCAGAGCTATACTTATTTTAAGTTGAACTTATTTTAAGTTGGCCCAGTGTCTGGATATGAATTATTCTGGGCAGGGTTCAGTTTCAGAGTCAGTCCAAGATACATTTTTTTTTGTTTGTTTGGACTTACTGATTTTATTCAGTCTCAGCAACTGATCACAAATATGCTTTATATATGCAGTTCTTTATAAAAATCTTTGAGGTGGCATCCCGACCAGCACCAAACCTGTGAATTCCTAAAAGCTGAATCAGAACACTCTTCCTGAGATAGAAATACGTTTGCATTTTAGCTTGTAGCTCTTAGCAGTCTTTAATGCTATAGTAATTAGAATGTGCTTCGTCTAGGCTTGTATTGTCAACTAACTGGAATCTTGTTTGAATTATTCATATCTCTTGATTGTTCAGAGTTTCTTTGGACTTCCAATAGGAGCATACCACTGACATTTCCCTCTAGGGAAAAATTGTTACAAGAATTTTCTTTGTCCCAAGGTTTCCACACTTGAGAGCTGAGACTATTTTACAAGAAATAAATGACAGTTCATGAAGTTAGATAGCTACAGTTTTGTGTATTCTAACTGCACATATAACTAGCTAACCAGCATCCCATTCTAGTAGGCTATTATGCCTGTCACTCACAGATTTTCTCAGTCATTCCTCCCAATAATAACTTCAAGTTAGCTGGGGGTATTTCTTTCAAAATCTCTCACTTAGTTCATAGACAAATCAGCAGCAACAGCCCACAGTATGTGCAAGAATGTCTTCACAGTTCTTGTATATATAAGGCTTCTATTTGGACTTCTTAGCATAAACAGTTTTGAAAGGTTTATATTGTTCCATCATATAAATTAATGTATTTGAAGATATATGCCCCCTCCAAAGCCCAGTAAGTGCTTATTTTATATTGGCTGTATTTTGGAACTTGAAAACACTGGGTAACTGTTTAAAACACTGTTTTCCCTTACACTTCATGATTCATTGGCTACAACTGGAAGTGAAGTGACAACAAGCAGTAAGTGCTTGTTCAGGGCTCATTTTATAGCCTCGAGCACTTCTGATTTTTCTATTACAATATTTGGCTAAGAATTCAAGAAAAAGTCCTGAACCTATTGAACTTAAAAGCGGATATCCCGCTGCCTTTCTGAGGTTCCAGGTGCTTTTATTTTCCTTGACTGAGAACCTAGGTGCGAGATCTTCATTGTGAAAATGTGGAAAATGCTTCCCATGGTTATGATCATAGAGCAAAGAGATAGGTAACTGTGAAGGCTGTTTATAAGCATGATATGAAAACATATACAGCATGACCTTTTTTTTTTATATTATGCTAAACATGGTATAAAACACAATGCTCAGGTACACTAGCAAATGTGAAAGCCTGAATTTCAGTCTTTTTTCTTTAGGGCTTAGATCAATTTGAGTCAGAAAAATGAAAACTAAACATAAAGGAAAATCAGCAACTGATGTTATGTTCTCTCTTGAATATAGTTTCCCAAGGACTTTAGATTCCAGGTGAAGGACGAGACACATAACTTCAGATTTACAGAAAACTCTGGGCTGTATTTTGGAGGTTGTTAATAACAAATATATTTATCATTTTTTCTTCTGGTGAGCTTAATGCTCAATAAATAATTTTCAGGGTGATATGCAAAATATATTTCATTAAGAAAATCAGAATGTTTATAAAATCAAAGGCAAGAAGGATAAGAAATTGTTAGTGTCTCTCCCACACATGCTGTAGCATTATGACTTCTGGTCTAATCAAGAGGGAGTGTTCAGAAAGCATAAAGTGCATCTGGATGGATTCCGTTTGCCAAGTCCAAGAGATGCTGTGAAATGCCCCACAGTTTACCTGTTTACTTATCTTTTAAAGGATTCATCCTGTCACTGGTTGTAATTTCCCTTACTTCTAAAAGCTACTTTTTTTGATGAGCTAAATGAAGTTGCTATGAACTAAGTAGTGGTGAAGGAGAGAACTGGAATGCTTTCAAAGGTTTAATTAAATCTAGTAAATGAACACTCTGTTGTAGACTTTCTTTTGACCTAATGGAAAGAAACTCTTCTATTTCAAAGAAGCGTGCATTTTCACGTTGCCCTCCAATTTTCAGAAGTTGCCAAGTTCCATAAATATTTAGGTGTCTGTACCTTGCTGACTCTGAAGTGTTGCATACCTAAAACAAGAGTGTAGACAGGCTTGCTAAAGTGATGCACTGCTTTAAAATACACTGTGTTTAAACAGACTACCTTTTATCATTCCCTTAAAAAACGTCCTCCCAGAGTAGTATTTATCTTCAATTTTGTGTTCTTAGTGCATGTATAGGGCTCTTTCACAGTGGCAGTGCCCACGGCCCTGATGAGATGAGAGCTCTGAAGTAGGCAATTACTTTGAGACTTTGGAAGAGAACTCTTGCCTAGTCTTTTCTTTTGATTCATGCTGCTGTCTAGTCATACTCTAGCTTTCTAAGAAATTAATGCAAGATATTGAAATACTTTCAAGTTTTTCTGAATCCAAACAGGAGTCTACTCAGGACCAAATCCAGCACTATATTCCAACCAAAAATCCAACACTTTCTTCTCACAATTTCTAGCATAGCAGCATAAGAGCACTTCAGAAATTACCATCATGGTATTTTGTGCTTTATAACGTCTGCTGTAGTGACTATTACATAGAAATTGGTAAAGCAAATGCAGACAAGACACAGAAGGAAGAGTGGGTAAGAAAGGAAGATGTGAGAAGCAAGATCACACCATTATATAGATGAACAGAGTAAAATTTTGCATTCTTGTCTTACCTGTATTTTGGGGTGTTTATGGATAGAGGTTTTTTGGGTTTTATATGAAAATGACCAGCAGATGTTCATAATAATCTGTTTGTCCCTCTAAAAACAATGATTAGGATTAATGCTTGTATTTAGGAGAACTGAATAGTTCATTAACTTGTTGATGTGTACAAGCAGAAAAAACACCAAACAAATTGTATTTGACATTACAGAGATTCACCCTAAGCTTTCCAAGCACCAAGCCAGGAGCTAGGTGAAAAACCTGCAACAATTATCACTTTCGTGTTCCTGACAGGACTGACAATAGTATGTACCAAAAGGGATCCATTTCCCACCGTAGCATTTTCTTAAAAATGATACACACCCCAGCTTATACTCTGATCTCAACAATGACCTCATGCATTCTTTTATCAGCAGGTCAGGATATATGTCTGTTGAATTCTCCAAGTATTTGAGAAGTTAATTTGTTTTCACATTTCTGGGTTTACTGGTCATACTTCGTGTTTGGAGTACATGTTGGAAGAATTTGATGTGCATGTTCCTTAATAACTGTTGGAAAAGGAAGCGGAAGGTATTTCAGTTTTAAATAATACCACCATCCTTTTCTCAAAAAATAACTAATAATTAAATAACTCCAGCATCATTTCCTAAAAATTTTTGCCTGGGAGGCCTTCTACATACCAGTAGTTATTATCCTCTAAGGTAAAATTCTCCCCAAATGCCTCCAGTAAATCTTTTTCTAATTTGCATATATGGTCTCTTATTGTAGATTCAATGCTCAGGTTGGAAAAGTTTTTTTACACTGAAGTTACATGGTTCACTGATAGTTATTTTTATTAAATGTTCCTTAAATTATTGTATTGCAAGTAATGAGGAGTTTGTAAGAAAATAGTTAAGCTGAATGTGTGTACGTGTCAGTGTATTCTGCTTAACTCCCTGAAATACATTATAATTTCCACAGAAAAATGGAATGTGCCTTGCATCTGGGTGAGGTAACAGGCAACGTGCAACAGCAAGTCAGCAGAACACACTTAATATCTCCCAGCAGGACTGCTAACACCTGTTTTATCTGGGTGGGTTTTCAAATTTACACCACCCACAGAAACTTGACATTGCCTTCCAGTATAGTTACAAAAAATCATTGCTTTAAGCTGTCATGTTAGGAGCTCGTGGAAAATAATTTATCAGAACATAAATAATGTGATTTTTAAATCTCTGTTCTTCTTTGCACTTTTGCAAATTTTACTGGAGAGCTTTTTCATCTCCCATTTTCCCTTTCTTCAAATTGCCCCCTTTTCTACAAAGTGAACTGAGAATTCATGGTAATTTTCACCCAGTCTCAGTACTCTTCGGTCAAAGGAACAGTGCAACATGCAGCCTGTCATCCCAGCATCTTGCACAGAGACTGCAAATTTGAAACTAAAGAGGTTCCTCAGTCAGGTCACTATAAGTTTTGCATTGCTCTGGACCACATTTCTTCCCATTGCATTTACTTCAGGATTTGGAAGAATTTGGGTGTGTTCTCTGTTCTTCAAAGTGTCTTTTATTAAGTAGTAGTAAAAAATGGGTTTTATTACTTAATAATACCAGGTACAGTTTCATTACAGGGAATTTTGATAGAAATATAAGACTTTCAGACAGTCTTGCTCAATAATAAAAATATTTTAGTATTAATTTAGTAGGAACACATATGTATGTTAATAAGCATACCCAACAGATGGCTTGCTTTCAGATGTGTGAAACTAGTTTAACCTGTGCAATATCAAACGAAAACAGTCAGCTTGTTAGTTCAACTATAACACTTGTAAAATGAGCCCATAGGAAATTTTTTCACATTGTTCCCTTTGAAAGTCTTTAACCCTACTCTTTTGCTCTAGCTATAGTAGAGACAAATTTGTGAAAAAATGTTTTCTGCAGCAGGATCCTCCCTTTTGAAATACCTAGAAATCAGCTATTTTGGATAACATACACGAATACCATGTGGTGAATATCCTACAAAAATTTTGTAAATAAAATTTCATGACAACTTGTCACAGAGAAAAGGTAAATCAACAATGTAAATCGAGTGGAGTGCATGGCATAGGTGTTTCTTAATAATGATTGAGGTTATTAAGCCGTACTTTTATAAATAATTAATATAAACCTTACCCTATATTATAACAAATAAATAATAATTGCTTTCTTTTTATGGATTAGATACACTTTTTTCCCACAAAATATGTACAATTACAAAGGCATTAGGGATTTTTCTTGTTTTGATTGTGTTGCCCTTTGCAAATTTTTCTAAAGAGGTGATCAGAACTTCAAGTGTGCTGAAGGTCTGTTTTCAAGTGAAAAACAGGGAGTTCTCAATACTGAATATTGTTTCAGTGATCATTTAAGCATCACCTAGACTCCCAAATGGTGTTGAAAATGTGGCATTTGAAGAATGGATAGGCAGAGGCATAAAGACATTGAATTGGGTAATCCACTTTGGTATACCAGTTTTAATCTAGGAAGATGATTTTGACTTCAGTTGAACCTCCTTGGTGTAAGCCAACAGTTGCAAGTGTGTGTTTGGGCCTGATACTTGGTCTGACAAAATCATGGTACATATAGACATGTACAATGAAAGCATGACGGTAAGTAGCACAGTGGGCAATGTGTTAATTTATCACTTGTTTAAAATGAAGACAATCCTTTAGTTGCTTGATTTTCAGTTTTTGGCGAAGGAATATTTTGTGGACCTGTGCCTATTTTGTACATAGTGAAAAAACCTGAATGTCCACCTGCCTGGTTTATGAAGTCTGGTTTGTTAAATGATCTTAGTGATAAAACTGAGGATAAAAACACATGTCAGTACAGAATTGCAAGCATGTTCTCTTTGTATCTCTATCTTGTAGCTTTTTAGCCCTTTGCTTTAAAAAGAGAGGCAAAACAGGAACACAAACTAGTGAAACCAGATGGGAAGAAAACTAAGAAGGAACAAAGCTACAAGGCAAACTAAAAATCTGGGTGTTTCCCACACCACAAGTGAGTTGTCAACAAATCACAATGTGTGCAACGGATGACTCAATTAAGAACAGAAAGTGAAATAAACTTGTCCTCCTCAGTCTCTGAGAACAGCTTCAGCTGTCGCATGTTGCGCAAGGCTATACTTTTGACCAAAACCCAGACCCTTTAGTTTGTGTGTGTATGTGTGGGAGGTTTAAGCAGGTATTTGTGAGAGTGTACATGAGCAATTCTCACGCTGTTCTCCATCAGGCCAGGGAAGATCAGGATTTAGGCCATGTCCACCTTGAAATATTTTCCAATTGCTTCCAGACCATTCTATGTAACAAAGTCTACCACGGACAGACTCATTCTCTCACCAGCTCCAAATTTTTTTTAAGCGCACATGATGGCATCTTGGTTGCCTGCCTGAAACTGTTCTTTTTAGAACCTGCAATCAAGACCAGAGCACTGGCACTTCACCGACTACTAAGAAAGTAGCCAGAGCTCAAAAGCTAGTGTGTGTCCTTCCATGCTTGGTTCATGTGAAAGTCAGACAGACAAGCAGTATCTGCTCTTCCCTTTTTCATTTTATTCATTGTACACAGCAGTGTATTATGAATATTTAGAGTCCTGGATACTACCTGTAAGGCCTGCATTGTATCTTTATTTGATTTTGATTCTAATAGTGCTACAGAACTTGAATGAGAAGGAGCTGTGTAATAACAATAAATTATTTTCTAATTCTGCATTCATCTAAATCCATTGACCTCCACAATTTTTTTTAGTGAGGAATATCCATGGGAATGAAAGAGTCAAATCCAGGTCACCCAACTGAGGTTAGTACTCTGGAGAAATTTAGGAAGAAATTCTGTTGGTAAATTGTGTGAAATACGGTTACTGTGACATAGAATATCTCATGTCATAATAGTAATCTCAAAGGACTACTATTTAGTATTTGTTTTGAAAAAAAAAGCAACAAATGCTGAAGAGTTTTTTATGGCATTCTATGCTCTGGAAGGTGAATATATATGTGACTCTCTGGGTTTCTGTTGCAGACTATTTTCATGAATGTCCCTAATCAGCCAGCAGCAACGTTAAAAAACTTCTACAGTGCAAATTCTTTGCCAAATTTTATCTGGGGATTTGGGTCATGAATCAGAATGACAAAACACACACAGAGCTATGAAAGACAGTGCTGAATGAAGTGTTAACAGAAATTACTGGTTTTCTGCTAAAATATCAAGAGTATTTTAGGAGCATGTATGTATAATATATGCTTTTTAATAATACAGTGTCATATTTACAAAGGTGTCCCATGCTTCAGCAGGAGGAATCCAGCTCCAAGTAGACAAATACCACGTAACTTGTGTACGTCTGTATGTTCTTGCAAAGTATATTGTCATAAACTGACCAAGAGAGAGTTAGTCAAACCAAGTTGTTTTTCGGAGCTTCTTACGCATTCGGAAAAACATAATGCTCTATTAGTCATTGTTACTTGTCTTCTGAGCATCCCACAAATAAATTTGTGTTTGGAAGTGAAGAAAGTGTTGTCTGCCAGACAAAAGAGATGAAAGCTAGTCTTAGTAACAGCAAAAATAATTGTAATAAATAGACATATTCTATATGTTGAGTCACCGGTAAATACAATCCCACGAACAAGCTCTTCCTGTAAGTCTGCTAACTGCTGGGTATTAAGCACTATTCATCTATGTGCAAGTCCCACATTCTGGTTTAGTGATTTATTTCTGTCAGTATAATTTCAAATAGCTTCCAGTCAAAAGCAGATTACCCACAACTACGCAATGTAATACGTTACAGCAGATTTGCAATGTATCTTCTTTGTATGCCATGTAATGTAGTAATAGTATCAAAGTTGTGATATTGCTTCTTATTTGTACATCATCATTTGGACTGTAACCCCTTAAAATGTGGGTGTAGAAGTATCCTGGGGCTCACTAGTATTTATAGTGTATTTCAGGTGCTTTTTTGTGTGTATCAACAATGTTAAAAGGATTTGATTTATGAAAGAAGCTTAATATACTGTAAGCATAACTCAGTAGACTTAACTTAAAAAGCATCTAATGGTGTTATCTATCAAATGATGCCCGCAAATCTTAATTCCTAAATTATCATCATCTTAGCTGAGTTTATCTACACCCATGGTGCTGGAGCTACTTTCCAGAATTTGACATACTATACTTGAGTTTTGATAAGGAAGTGAGTATATTATCAGAGAGCATTTTTTTTTTTACCTCTGAAAAGCAATGTCTTGTAGTATTGATTGACTTTCAATGTGGTTAAATGAATAGCTAAGTGAACAAATAGCTATATGGCAATGAAGGTTTATTATATAATTAATTCTTTATCCAATGTATAGGTTTTAAGATTTTTAATGTGGCAGATCTGCTATTTAACATACTGCACTTCTTCCGCTCTTAGAAACTTTGATATAAAGTGTATGCCTTGGAACAAAAATCTGGGGGGATTTACAGAGATGGAGAGCTGTTCAGTACCAGTCTGATCTTGGCGACATCTACCTGTAGAAGCAAATTTCCAAATCTGAGTCACTTCCTGTGTCTCGATAAGTAAGGTTTGGAGTCAAATTTTATACCCTGTATTCTGTGCTGTAATGAGCTGTCTTCTGCTACAACATTTTGTAATTCTAATGATACTATTCGCGCTGATGAGGAACACCAGCTCTGTTATAAATTTGTATGTTTTGCAAGTAAAATTCACTACAAAATTGTGGGCATACGTAAGACAGAAAATTTGTCTGGTGTCTATGTTAAGTGCTACACTGCAAAGTCTTCAGTCCTTGATATATAAGCAGGTAGAGTTCTACATATGCAGTGTCAGCAATAGGAAGAGTTTACTCCAGCATATAATAACCCCACCACTAACTACTTAAATAAACATGGACCTCAGGGATTCATACCACTCTTGATTGAAACAGTATTGAGGAATGGAAGCTGACTGTAATCTCTTAGAACTTTTGTAATTGCAAAATTACTCTCATCTGTTAGTAAGTTTGAATAAAAAGTGTTTGGGGCTGCTAGGGTTTGAGTTCAAAGAATAACTGTGGTTTGCCAAGGCAAGAAGTAGGTAATTAAAGTGATGTTTAGAGACACAGTGAAAGCTTCAAAATGAGACAACTTTAAGGCTAACATTTCCTAGGCTGGAGAGGAAAGAAAGTGAAAATAACTCAAGAATGTATTAATGCATGTCTCATTGAATTTCCTAACAATTTTTGAGAGTTGTGTAGTAACTGCAGTTATTATCAGAAAACTGACCATAAGAGTCACATTCTGACATTTTCAGTGTATTACGTGACAGTGAGTTGCCACACCAAACTTGCTCAATTCACAAGTCAAAACAAGACTTTATTATAGGGCTAACAACACAACCACAGACTATTGTCTGAAAGTCGGCCACTGCTATTACTTAATACACCATCATCATGACTTTGGATGACTTTGGAGCTAGGACTTCTATCATAGATCTCTTGGTGAACTACGACGGAAGACAGAATTTGCTTTGTAGTTAGGCAGTATATTAAGACATTGGTATTCATTGTAATGACTAGCTTTTTGTGAGACTTTGAGATGCGACTTCAAAGACCCATGTTGGAGAAACAGACAAGTAACCAGGTACCATTTCTATAGGATATTTTCACCTTAAATATATGTTAAGGTTTATGTATTAGGCTTACTATTTACTAAATATTCAGCATTGCAGATAGATATTGAGAGGTTCTCACAGCATATTAGGGCTTAAATGTTCTCTAATAAATTAGATTTTGTTTATAGCTACAGTCTCCTGAACTACTGCACAGGAGACATGCCTATTATCAAAAATCTCTTGGTTACCCTAAGAGGTCTACTAGGAAATATTGTTTCAGTAGTTTGGAGACAGATGCTAGCAATGTTAGTCTGATTTTTTTCTTTTTCTTTCTCTCGCTCGCTCTCTTTTTTTTTTTTTTTTTTTTTTTTGGCTTCCGGTACTTAGTTGTACACTTGAAAGTTCAAAGAGACACTGTCACTCAACTAATATCCAAACAAATCTTCATTTCATTTCAGGACAGGAAAATTTCTATTCAAGTTGTTTTCTTATGTAGTTGACATTGTTTAAAGGTCAAGTAGAAGTATTCTCATCGTGCATTATTTTCAAGACTGATGCCGGGGTGTAGCTGGAGGTCAGGGCTGACCCAGCCCAGTGTCCTGCTGTTGTCATCAGGAGTGGCACCTTGTGCCTGCCCCTCCTTCCCACCTTCCCTTTCCTCTCCCAAACCATGCCTTACTCAGGCTGGGATGTGCCCTACCCTCTGCTGACTCCTGTCTCATCTGACTGCATGGGAAACTGGAGTGACTAAAATATGTTTGCCTTTTTGCTGGGTGATTTTCTGCGCAGAGCCAGCTCCTGGTGAGCTCAGAGAAGCACAGAAGCCCAGCAGAGGCAGCAGCAGCAGGGCCCTGCGCCTAGGAGGAAAAGGAGGTGAGGAAGAACCAATCTTCCTATTTTAGCTGCAGCCAACTTGGAACTGCCTTAGCTGGGACACGTCTCTACACCTTACCAAATGACCTAGTTAATTTTGGGTTTTCTCATGGTGTAAAACCATAAACTTTTAAGGAAATGACTGAGTTAATGTCTGAGTTTCTGCAATTACTGTCCTGGGTCAAAGTTGGAGTAACCGCATGGATTTTAGGATGGTTATTCCACATTCACAGCTGTGCAAATTGGTGACACCCGCCAAATTGATTTATGAAAGCTTTACGGTAAACCCCAATTTTTAGTAACTTTAGTTAGTGCTAGCTGCAGAGTTTGGGATTGGGTTTTTTTTAAATTGAATCAGGAAAGAGGTTATTTATCATGCCCTATAAATGGTAGCATGTCCTTTAAAATAAGTGTTTGAAAAGACTTTTTTAAAGAAGCTTTTACTAATGCTTTGGAGTTTATTGTGCTTAAAAAGTGTAACTCTCGAAGTTTTGCAGGTTCTTTTAAGTTTCTAAGTACTACCTGTGGATCAAGAGAGTTTGTGTGAGCTCGTAATATATACTTCTACAGTTAATAGTAAAAAGTATATTTTTCATTGCTGTTAGCTAATATTGCTTTCTGAGAATAATGCCAGAACTACAATCATAGAAACATGACAATAATGAGAGGCCCTCCTCCTAGAAAAGATACTGCCAAGGATCAAGCAGCTTTTATTCAAGGAATTAATTTACCTTTCAAGTTTTGATGGTTGAAAACGGTTGTTATGAGGTATTGTAAAATATGTAAACATTCAAATAAAATTCAGTTCATGGACTTGATTACTGCAAGATAATATTGTTTGGTGTAGAGTATTCCTTTTTTTCTCTTTTAATATTCTCCAATGAAAATAGGAACTTAAAATACATTGTTAAACATTTTGTTTTATTTTTCTGATGCTAATTGCCTTTAGAAAAATCCATCAACCTAAAAAAGGTATTTTAAAATCATCTGTTGAAGGCATCTGACCTAACACACCTCTCTATACATAATTATTCTGTTTTTATAACAGCATATTTCTATATAAACCTGTTAGTTATAAGATTTATACATATAACTGGATATTTGCCTTAAGGAACCTGGAAGGGCTGGGGGAACCAGTTGGGGATGGTGACTCAAAAGAACCTTTTGGAACATTCTGGCTCCCTAATCTATTAGAAATAGACACATGAAAGAAGTTAAATTAATTTTGTGATTACTTGTTTTAGAGGCAGAAGTTTTATGGTTTTATTGATCTACATTTAGGCTACACGTTATTCTCATCTCTTATCTAGGTCTCTCTGTGGTAACTAGATTTATTCTAAACCACCAAGAGAAGTCAGCATCACATCCTTCAATAAGCAAGAACTCTTCTAAGAAGCATAAATATTAAATAAATTAAAATTATTTAGCATAAGATTTGAAATGAAAAAAGAGAATAAACTACTGCTGTGACATCATTTCCATAGAATTCTACATCATCCCTAGGAAATACATTTGCTAAAACATTTATTGGAGGTTTTTGCTTACATTTTTTAGTTAATTCAGTATCTGTGTCTCCAGAGAAATACTCAGTGTCTAATTCTCTATGGATGTTTTCATTGCTGCTTGTTTGCAGCGCATAAAATCCAGTTTTATGTTAAGTAGGTGGGTTGCTGATTTGCCAGCATGCCATTCTGGATCGGGCATTTATGAATTGTTTTTAAGCACCAAAGCAGACAATGAAAGCTTTATATCAATTCCCCAATTAGAAGTAATCATTCTTGTTAAACTTTGGTAAAGAGCTGCAGTATGCAATGAATGTAAAGTATTCATTCCTGAGCTGGTTTGTTTTTTTTTTTTTTTTCTGCCTTCCATTTCTACATTTTGTCAAATATTCTCATGCTGCTTGTTACTTCTGTTCATATTGCAGATTGAGAATGTTGATGTCTGCCTTAGCTTTCTGGCAGCCAGAGGCGTAAATGTCCAAGGTCTTTCTGCAGAAGGTAAGAGAAACAAATTATCAACACAAATAACAGGACATTTTTTCTGAAAACTGATTTTCTTAATACAAATTATTTGCACCTAAAAACAAACTCTAGCTGTCTTGAACAGCATGCAAATATAGATTAGTGATAGCAAATGAAAGAGAAGTTTAGATTTCCTTTTAATTTTCCCTTGAAATTGAACCAAGAGATTCAATATGTTTCTGAAGCCTGAGACAATGTTTTAAAATAACAATTTTTTCAATAGTGCTAATCTTTTAATGTTATTTGCACAATGCTAGATAGGCAAAAGGTTTCCCAAGAGTAATTTTAAACTTGCTTATATATGGGATTCAAAACAACAAAAATGGATATGAGAATCTTGCTTAGTTAAGTAAACCAAGGAAAACTATTTGTTTAAGCAAATTTGTTATCGGTAGTAATGTTGTCAGGATGAGTCTGAAAATTATTGTATTCCTTTGATGTCATGTATTAAGTGAAAGAATGGTCAGTCTTGCTGCTTGTATTATAGCCCTTTTTGCTCTGTTAGTCACTTCAAGCAACTGCCCCGTGCAGCTGCAACTAAGTTAATATAGATATTAAGTCAAAATCATTAAAATACCAATTGTCTTAATTAGTATGTAATATTTGCTTAATTAATGTAGAATTAAGTCAGGTGAATACCTTATCTTGTAAATTAATAAAATGTATACAAGTGTTTGTCCTGTAACTAATTAAGCAGTTCTGCAACGTGCTGGGTACCTTCAAAATCCCTCTGACGTCCATGGCAGCTGAAGGCAATAAGTGTTAACAAGATGCAAACCTATATTTTTATTTTCCGTGTAGCGCTACTAAGAGATAGACGGAAAAATACCTTTTTTCTAGAGATAGTAATTTCAGTTGAATTTTAGAAGATATCTAGAGAAAAAAAGTTGAATGCTAACCACTGCTTTATTTTAAAATTAAATCAGAATTGTTGTCTTTCATCATTTCCGCCTTTCTAGTACCTTAGTAGAAGTGTAATAAGCCATGATACATACTATATCTACTCACTTTGTCTACTTATGAAAAGTTCCTTAACTGATTTGAAAGAACATCTGTATGTACTGTAGATATGTTGATTCATGAGACCACTGAATATTTACATGTTACCATTCATCTCAAAAGCTGTTCAGAACTTGAATTTTTTAGTGCAGTGTATTTTTACTTGCATATGAAATAACAACCAAATGTGTGAATAGAATTAATTTATTTCATGAGAACACTCTTCATTGTTTAATACCATGACACTCTGCATGACACTTTTTTTCCCTGTACTTTGTTAAATCAAAATCTGAGTACATCCTGTAATATATTCCTTTATTTATACCCTTGCTTTGTTTTGGAAAATAATTTTTCATAGGATATAATCTTCAATCGTGCAGCATTAAGTTAAAATAAGGCTAAAAGCTATAACACTACATACTGTTAAACAGAAGCACTGTTTTTTAAAACTTTCATTAATCTTTAAAACAGAATTTTATGAGACAGACCTTGAGTTCTGAAGTAAGATTAAAACTAGTTTTGCTGTTTTGCAGCTGGTCTTGAATCTGCTGTAAATGTGTTATTATGTTTGTGATTATATTAGTTCAAAGTATCACAGAAGTGTGATTCCTTTAAATATTCCATTTTTATCATATACAATCCTGAATATTTCTCTTGAGGATAAGAAATTGAGAAAAACAGACTTTTTTATCATGAAATTGTCAAGTTACCTTCATAGTTCTTTGTCAACACATTTATGTTTGAAATCAATTCAGTTTAGAAACTGTAAGTCTGTTTCTTGTAACAGGCCGTTGTAAACGTGTCTTGTTACTACTGGCTTGTTTATTAATGACCAGGCAGTTTCTGGAACAGTAAAACATGAGCTTAACAAGGACTGACGATTTCACAACCAGTTTCCCACCTCATTTTGACATTTGAGCAAGGAGGTCTAGAACAAAAGTAAATTTAAAATCTTGACTACAAAATCTCTACTTGAGAACTCAAGCGATAAGTAATAAGCCAGTTTCTACAAAGAAAAATATTTGTCTCCTCTTCTCTGCAAGAGTTTAGTACATATTCTGGATTTTTTCAGGTTAAGAGAAATCTTCCAACTTTGACTCATTCAGAAGGAGGAAAGAAAAAGAAGTTCAAAACTTAACCTTCTTTAGAAGCAGTAAAAAGTATAGTTTAAGAGAAAAAAGTGCAAAATTTTAAGATAAAAAATGAGTGGGGTTTAACAAAGTGGTCTTTTCCTGAGTATTATGTGGTGCAAAATCATAAGAATAAATAAACTGGTATCATGTACAGAAAAATCTTTTAGAAACAGAACAGCTCAAAGATGGATAGTTGTGTGGTTTTTTAAAGATAATGTGGCATATAGTTTTTCTGTTTTCCTTGGTCATGGTCTTCCTTGAGACCAATGTGCCTGCAAAAGTCATTGTTGCTTAAAAAGCTTTCTAATTCTGAGAAGGTTTTTCTGGTGGTCTCATGGGGAATCAAAGTTCCTGCACCATCTTCACATGGAATATGAGAAAGTATGGGTACTTAGAACGGATTACAGTTTTGCAAAGTATATTCCAGTGTTCTGGGTTGCGTTTGCTTTTGAAGAACAGGTTCAGAGCATAAGGGCTGCGGTCTTCACTAGCCTGTTAGTGTACGTACTAACACTTCTCTTAACCTATGGAAAGAAACTGATTAAGGTTTAAAGGACATGAATATGACAGTCGTTGTTTATAAATTCTGCTTTAAAAGTTACCGAAGAAAGGCTGTGTAGTACATACAGCTCACTATTTAGATCTACAGGGAAGGCAGAACGATTGCCGTGTCGCATGTTAGGTTACAAGGCTATAGGCCTAATGAAAACCTTTCACAAGAAGTTCAATGCCAAAGAAAATTAATAATGAGGTTATGAACAGACCTAAGTGCTGCAGATAATTTCATCAAAGCCTCCTGAGGTTCCTTTTTTGACACAGAGATCCTTTACGAGCAAAGAATAACATCCTTTTAAAACCTTACTCTCAGGCTGCAGAAAAGACTAAGAAAGGAATGGGAGACAAGAGGATGCTACTGTGGCTCACCAGAATTTCATATGGGTATCTATTTTAGCCTCATATGAAAGCTATAGTTTTGAAGTTTTCATTAAACAATAACAGCAGGGTAAAACAGAAAGTTAGAAAATTTTGTAGTTGGAAAGTTCAACGATGAAACCGTGAACCTTACTGTTATGTTTTTTAATAGGCATTTTCCATTAACATCCTTTTCTTGTGTTCCTTGGGAATTCTTGTGAATGGATATGTGCTCATACACAAGACTGTTACTCTCTCTCCTCTTTCCGATTTTTCTAGAAGCCACTGTTTACTCCTGGTGCGTACAGAATTTGCCCCAAAGCAAGATTAATAATTACAACCATGAGGTAGAAGGGATGGTACCTAAGGCCAGAAAGAATTCAGATTTTTCCTGAATGCCCCTCTGCTTACTAAACTATTTGCACCATGTTGAGGCAGGAGTATTAATTTCAGATTATGTATACTACCTAAGGTTTGGTGTACTTTTCTTTATGACCATCCACATGTGACTCATCATGAGGACATTATGGAGATATGTGTTTATTGCAACAGTGACATATAATGAAGGAAAAATTATAACAAACAATACAATATGAGTGATATGTAACATGTCTCTGGTATTAGAGGTAAATGAAGAGATATAAGGCAAAACATGTATAGCTATAGGTATGTATAGAGATGGTTTAGTATAAAACTGTTACAAAACTGAAGTCTAAAACCACAGTGTTTTCAATTCTTTTTTTTTTTTTTTTTTTTAATAGAAATAAGGAATGGAAATTTGAAAGCTATTTTAGGGCTGTTCTTCAGTTTGTCTCGGTACAAACAGCAGCAACATCATCAGCAACAGTACTACCAGTCTTTGGTGGAGCTACAACAGCAAGTCCCTTCACCTCCAACTGAAATCAGCCAGTCTAAAACACACCAAGATATGCAGTCGAGGTAGGTTAAAAAGTTAACTTTCTCAGGTGGAAAAGCTTTTTATTTGTCTGTTCAAAAAATACAAGTTCATGCAGAAAAATTAGGTAACTTGCAAAAGTCTTAAAGACAGGCTTTTTCTTTTTTTTAGCTACTATTGCAATGGATATAGGAAAACAATATCTTAAGTGTTTGGTATTAAGCTTGCATACCTTCAGAGTAAAGCTAGAGGGAGAGCAGAGAATATACCAAATTAAATTTAGTTCAAATTTTAATTGATTTTAAATTTATTATTGATTTTACTGTCCTTTGCACAATAAGAGACGGTTAGCACACCATGAGTTTAATATACACACTATTTTCATGTTTTCCTCACGTATGCAGTTCCACATCTAAATCAACAATTTCAAAGGATCAGCAAAATACATGGGGAAGAGGCACAATTAATAATTCCGTTTGTTATAAACTCTGCATCCCCACACATTTTCTTTATTCGTGCCTAATATTTGATTTTATTTTTTTTTTTAAAGGGAGAAGAAATGACCTTAAACTAGTTGTTTTTTTTAAGTGGTCAGTTTATGATTTAGTTTTAGGAAAGCAAAGCACTCAGCAGAATCCTTAATTGCTGGATTACGTTGCTTTCAGACTGAAGCTGAAAACATTTCGAAAGGGTAGTTGCTTAACCAGCCATGGCAAAAGAATCAAATTTAAACACAAATGTCTATTTAAATGGAGGGACTATTAACAACATATATTTTATTGAGGAAGTTAAAAAAAAGCCGTTCACATGTAGGGCTATGTAAAGTGCAGTTTAATGAAGAGCTTTATATATTGCTGTTTTGAGTTTAATATTTGTCTGATTTATTATTTGCTTGTTGAAAATTTTTTTCATACTTACTGAACAATTATATGTCTAGAAGATGATAAGTCAACGACCTAGGATGGATTAAAAGTAATGACATTTTGGTTCTTGAGTCCATTCATATCTAAATTATCCATTCATGTTTGTAATAAATATATTTTTCTTCAGTGGAGAAAACTATTCACACTTTAGTCCAATAGAAATCTTTGTCTTAAAACTAAGAATGTTGTAAAAATATGTTTACAGGGAAATGTTGTTTATGGCATTTTAGTTAACTCATTTGATAGAAAAATTAAGATACACTTGCTTTTGCCTTGGGTGTTATAAGGTGAAATGCACTCTTTTTTTCTCTGCTACTGAAAATTAATGTCTATGAATGTGTTCTCCATTAAGTTTACTATTAAAATGTGATCTATGGAATTATTATGTGATCCTAGAAGAATTTGACCACTCTCAACATTTTCTGAAATTTTATTTCTGCTTTCTGAAGGATTTTTAATACTGCATAAGAGGCAATAACGTTCTGTTATTCAGAAATTAAATGTTTTTCCTATCATAAAGAAGACATTTTGAATGTAGGTCTACAAGTATTCACTGTTTTAAACAGTGGAATTACAGGCTTAGCCAGCTTTGTGTAAATACCTTTGGTTATTGGGTTTTGTTTATAATTTAGTAAAAGAACTGAAACATTTCCTGCTTTTCTGATTTACCCCTGGTGAATTTTTAATAATAAGTTTCTATACTCCTTTTTACATCACCACTCTGGTGAGGAATTCTGTTTGTCCAAAAGAGCTTGGAACAAAGCTGTTGTTTACTGTTTGGGAGACAGCGATTGCACACTAGTCCTTTGTATGCTGAGGAATGGTAGGCAAACAGGGAATGAATTTTTACAAAGCTTTCTTTCCATTGTAATTCCCCAAGATCCTGTGGTCCTTCAGCACCTTTCTCCCCCTTTCTACTTTGCTATGTTTACACATAGTTCATTATGAGGAATGTCAATCATTCCACCTCCAGAACCCCAGCATTCATGTGACATCTAAGGCTAATTTAACAAAATTTCTACTCCCAACAGTGTGCTTTAGACCTTTTACTTTAATATCAGCTATACTTCAGCTCCAAAATGATACTACGTAAAAAATTACACCAAGATTGATACCGTCTTTCTTATTTCCTATCAGTAAATTGAAAGTGAGAATTTTTCTGTTTGCTTTGACATATACAGAAGTTCAATGTTTGTCATCATAAACTTTTGCACTGCCTGAGAGAATATGATTTTCCCTATTCATATATCTTTTCAGTAAAGCTCTTAAGGATACAGAAAGGTCCCTACTTCTAAAAACTTTGTTCTGTGTGAAAGGTTTCTGTCTTCTGCTACAAATACATCTAGTATTGCGAGCTACTAGTAAAACAAGGACCGTCAGGACAGAGAAACAAAGAGGAATTTAGATTTTGTTGATATTAATTGGCTTCTTCATTTGTCACAGCTTTGAAATAATATTAGGAAATTATCATAAAATAATATGTCACCTTTTACAATAAATGACTACATTTGAAAAACATGTTTTCCACAAATAGATGGGCATATAGAAGTACCCATTGATATGAACCCTCTGTGGTGAACTTACCAACCCTTCTATTCATAGCAGTCATTTAATTTAATTTCATTAATTCTTTCTTCCCCATCAAAACAAATATTTTGGAAAACAATTCAAAATGTTTTCCCAGACAGCTTTTTAGTTTTAAGCTGTTAATAAGTAAATAAGAACATCCGTTTAGAAAGAAGCCAAAATATAAAATTAAAAAAGAAAAGATGCCTTTTAATGGGATTTACCTTGCCTCTTGCCTGCCTTTTGCTACCTGACATGTGGACAGGTAGCTTACATGACTCTCAAGACTGATTTCTATGATACGATTACTTTCATGGCAACTGTGTTCCAGCATTAATTACAGAAGGAAGCAACATGACTGACTGATTTGCAAGGCAGGATTTCATGATTCAGAAGGTCCTAAGGAGTTCATATGGCTGCTCCATGGAACACTTGAGACCTTTATGTATTTTTGGCAAAAAGTAGTTTCATAGATACTTAAACCCTTCTCTTTAATTGATCAAAGAGTATTGAAAAATTATAAAATTTAGGGTGTGTAATAATGTCACATTCTTCATATTTTCCATGTAAAATTATTAACTCAATAGATAATCTAACTGCTATCAACAATAGAGTAATTTTACTTTTTTTCCTAAAGTAGTGGTGATAAAACCAGCTATTTTATCCTTTCATAGTGGATGTTAATCTTTAAGGCAATTTATTGTGCAGATATGCCCGTGTTATTACCCTGTTGCAGTTCTGAATACACTTTGAAAAATTATTAATACTTTTATTTTTCTAACATTTTATACTGTGAAAAGCATTGGCATGTAGAAACCTTATGGCAGCAAATTATTAATGATGTATGTGTTGGAAAAATTATTTGGCAAATGCATATAGCAGAGATAATTTTACACTAATTTGGTCTGCGGTCCTTAATTACCTAAAACCAATTCTTTCACATTTTTGAGAGGAACAAGAAAAATTATCGTATTATTATAGCAGAAGCCAGATAATGAATGTAGTAGAAAACGCCTGAATGGTACATTTATCTTTATTCAGTAATGACAAAGCTCTTCAAACCTCTTCAAACAATTTTTGAGGGTATTGTGAAAATTATCTTCTTATACCTATTGGTATTTTATTTTACTTGGAAGAC
Organism: Bucorvus abyssinicus; assembly: GCA_009769605.1. Taxonomy (NCBI): domain Eukaryota; kingdom Metazoa; phylum Chordata; class Aves; order Bucerotiformes; family Bucorvidae; genus Bucorvus; species Bucorvus abyssinicus. The sequence goes on from CM020025.1 coordinate 42,058,052, forward strand.
TCATATATTTCTACTGTGTTAGACACCTGAGAAATAAAGCTGTCTTTTTGAGGCACTGTATACATTTAAGTGCATTTCAAATATACATGTTTGTACGTGTGCAGACATGTAAGCAAAAAATCAAAACATATACACTGAAAAAGGTCCATGCTTGTTACACACTTTGTGCTTCCCTAAAATGTTCAGTAAGCAATCACATTTCATCTTGCAATTTAAGTCTTCAAAACTACGTCTTAATAGTTGCAGTTGCTTTAGGTTAGATTATTTCATCGGAAAAGTGATATTCTGTGTTGCTTCCAGCCAAGGTATAGTAAAATTATTTCTTAATTTCAACTTGATTTCCTTGGAGGCAAAAAGCCATTGTGTGTGCTGTATTAAACAAGAGTGAAAAGGTGATGCTGTACACTGTTATAAGAGAGAAATACAGATTATACATGGGAGAGAGAAATATGTCTGAGAATTCAAAGAAGATGTTCAGACTACAGAAGTGGTAGCATTCAGGCCCTACCAAAGACCAAGAAAGTTTTGTCCTTGTATGTAGAGGGCTAGTGTGTCACTCTTCTAATTTAAGAGTGGTCCTGCTGATGATAATGACAATGATGGTACTCTCATCCTGATTTCCAGGTTATGATGTCCCAGGTAATGATCAATGTCTGTGATCATTACTGGGTCTGAGCCTGTTCCAAATGTCACCAAAGCCATCCTACTTTAGTTATCAACCTTAATGAGAGATTGTTTGGGACCTTTGTCAAAAAAAGCTGCAACAGCCGGAAGAAAAAAATATTTGAACTCTACAGCTTTGACAGTTGGGTTGTTTTTGATACCGTAAACAAACAAAAGTACCAGAAAGATTATAATCAGAATATCATGAGACTGACAGCATTAGGTTTACGCAGAAACGAGGAATTCAAGAGACTAATTCAGGAGGCTAGTTTTTGTTGGATGACTAGGTAGTCAGTGTCTCTTACAGAAGACAACACAGCTCAGGAATGTAATTAAACTGATTTCTGGAGAAGCCTCTTTTCCCTTAGTGTAAAGTTTGCCTAGGAGGATACTTAATTTTCTACAACATGCTCCTAACAAAGTTATCTAAAATCAGTGAGTGTGGCAATACTTTAACATACCTAAACCCATATAATCTGTCTGTAACCAAGCTCAGAATTATGAAAATTGTGCATGCAGAAAGGAATTAGGATTCTACATGTGAGAGAGTATCATTGGCCTATGTAATCCTAGGCACAACAGCAACATTTCAAATTAAATATAAAAAGAAAAAAGGAAGTTGATTTATGGTAAGTGACATTTCATTGCAAAGAATATGCTGGCTTTATGGAAGATTATAATTTCATACCACTAAGTATAAAATCTCATAAAATTATTGGGACAATTATTGGAAAATTCTTCAGTATATAATAAGTGGTAAACTAAGGGAGACAATGGTTTTAGATGTGATTTATTATTTCTTTTTATCCTAAAATTAACTAAGTTCTTGTATGACTAGCTGTGGGAGTTCAATACTGCAAAATGTGAGGCAGGCCCTTCACTCTTTACTTAGGACTTTGTTGCAGCTTTGAGATTTAGTTAAAAAAATACAATGCTGGTGGCCTTATTTATATCTGTCAGTACAGATAGATGACAACAATGGTTACATTATATTTTTATGCTTTGCTTTGCTAGTGGATTCCATTATCACAGCAATACATCTAAACTTTCTGCAGTGATGATCTTTCAACCACCCAGATACTAAGGGAAAACACATGTGGATGAAAGAAGTTCTGTCTCATTTATGGATTAAGCAGTAACTGGTTTCAGTAAACTGTCAGCAAAATTCCCTGAGACGGACAAACTATTTTATCACGTACAGGAATGATGAGCACAGCTTGAGGTCCAGATGGATTTTGTTACATTTGTTTTATTAAAAGCGCACCCTGGTTTTCCTAAACGTATAAACAAAATTAGGTAGCTGATTTCTACCGGCAGTTGCATATCTAACTACTGCAAGGAACTGGATTTCATTTTTCCTCCTACTCAGAAGTACTAGGGAAAAAGTGAAGTATATTGGACATGCAGCTTGTGCGGTGTGAAATACAGTAATGCAAATGTGCTGGTTTGGATTATGAATTTAAATAGATCCATGCAGAATACTGGCAATCTGTATGCCAGTATTGGTTATGCCACTCTCAATTTAGAAAAGAGCATTTGTTTCAGTATTCTCGAGGTTTAAAATATAACCTTTACAGTCTATACCAAGGGCCTTGCACTGATACAGGCTAAAAAATGGAATGTCTATATAGTCGTGTGTCTTCCCTGTTTAATGGAAAGTGATGAACCAAGTCTCTTCACTGTCCTTAGCTCTTGCCATTGCTAGACACTTGGTTTTAGTGAAGGGAGACACGTCTTGCTTTTGCCACTACAGAATCGTTATCTAATGATTGCAAAGAAGAAAAATTAGGGAAAGATTTCTTTCTTCTTTCTGTTTTCTATTAAGGTTCTAAGTGAACAAACTGCTATTAGTCTAATCTGATGTATTTTTTATGCTTCTGGAGAAAATGTAGAATTAATTGCTTAATGTGATTGACCTTCAGATGGACCTTAGGGATTTAATTTTACTTTAACTGAGCCATCTTTCTATGTTGAAAATCAGCTTTGGCCCTGTTTTGTTCTACTCCTCAAAGACGCAATCATCACAGTCTTTACAGTCCCCAATGAAAGGAACTTCAAGAATGAAGTTCTTTCATATTCGTTGTCCCGAAGTCTAAGTAACTGAAGTATATAGTATTTCTGTGAATCAAATTAATCAGTTACCTCTGTACCTAAGGAAATAGATGATATTTAATAATTATGAGTTGCATAAATTAGATTAGAGATTTGTTCCTGTGATAAGAACTACATAACTCAACAGGAAAAGTGGCTTTTCTTGCACATGCCATTTGTTTACCTCACATAGCTGTGAAATTAATTTGCACATTTCATAGAACTGTAATTACATGTTGGGAATTACTGCATTTTCAGGAGCTTTTCTAGGCTATAGCTGTAATAGATTGACAGAACATTGGAAAAAATACATCTTCATAGCCTCTTACATATTAATATTATTGCCATAGTTTCATTAGCAACTTATTTTTTTCCCCTAAATTCACCTTAATGGCTATATTTTGAAACAGCATGCAAAAATGCATCAGCGCTATTTGGAGTTTCATAATGCAAGTGTATGTTTCATTTGAGAGATTTAGAAATTATCATACACAAAAGGGTTACTTTTCTTGTGATGGCAAATGACTAACCTTTCTAATAATCTTCACATAGGAAAGGCAGAACAACGACAAGAATGCATTTGTCACATACTTCTTGCCTGTAGCCCATCTTCTCTAAGATATGTCATAAGATTTCATGAGCTTCAAATGAGGAAAAAAAAGGGATTTCAAAGTAGACTTTCAGTTTCTTAAAAAAATGGTCTTTACCATAGCAATAATATGGTGCCTGCTACATAGAATATATAAAGATGTAAATGATAAAGCATTTAATAGCCTCTCAATAGCTTATATCTTTTATCTTCTTACGTAATTCTGTGGGCTGGATCCTGGAAAACTTGTCCTTTCCTGGTTGGTACCTGCCGTAGTGTGTTATTCAGTATGTTCTACAGTTCTTCCTCTCCGCAAAGTACCTGATGTTTGTCTGAACATTTTCTTTAGGAACCTGTGACACGCAGTTACACTGATTTCTCCTCTTTATAAATTACCTCCTCCCTCTGCTTAACAGTGATATTTCTTTCTCTGCTTCTTGTTCTGTTTGCATTTCAAAATGCGACTGTCGTTCTTTCTTGCCCTTTTCAAAAGAGTGTTTTAATTCAGTTTAGTGAGGATTCCAGTCTGTGCATTTCAGATATTCTCATGGGCTGGCACTTGTGTCCTTTGTCACTCGTTACTTTTTATATTTCAGTTTTGATGTACTTTGGTAATAATTTTCACTGTTGCTAATCTGGATCATGTAGAATTTAATGGGAAGTGTTCCATTCATCCTTGTAGCATTTTAATCCAGCTTTTCATATATTTCCTTTTGAAGTAATAGAAGCTTTATACTGTAATTATTTTTCCTTCAGACTTTCTTTGTTGCTCTACCCTCACTCTCCATAGAGATTCATTAATTCTTCTCATTCTCTGAAAATGAGATCTGATGCAATAGTGTCCACGTTTTTTCCTTTTCCAGGCTTGCCACCTATTTAATTCTGATCTCTTGCAAACATATGAGGTTGCCTATAATTTTGTGTATGTGGCAAACAAAATTTAAATAGATGTCAATTGCAATGGGAAACATGTTGAATTATCGCAGTCTTCATTCTTTCTTTTTTTCCTATGATTAATTTTCTTATCTGTTGTGAAGCAAAACATTCTTTCCTTATTCCTATTTATTCCTTAATAGATTCCTTTACAGTAATGTGTGACTCGGTCTTTTCCTTATATTTTTACATTCATTTAAGTCATAGTTTTACATGTCCTGCTACTTCCTTTTTTACTATCAGTCCTTTTTATCAATCTTTATCTCTTAGTATTTTCACAGTCTGTGCAACAAGTGTGATATTCTACATACTGTTGTTTTGCAGATGTCAGTTAATGAAACAACATTACACTTCGCAGCTGCTATGGAGAAGATGACTTTTTCTCCTTGTTTACCAAAAAAAAGAAGCACAAGCAGTGCTGTTTATGAAAATCATTGTCCATGGAAAGTGAATTAAAAAAGAAGTGAAAAAAGGAGCTTTTGTTATATTGAAAATGAGATAAATTTGCATCTTAGGAAATGTACTTTAATACTTTCAATAAAAGCAGGCTTAACTATGTGATAATTGTTTGACTGATGCAGGTTTATAGTAACCCCAACCATACTTTAGGATTTGTTGATTAGTGTAGATTTTCTGGAAATCTATGAAAAGTTTCAAGAGATGGTAAGTGTACATTTAAAGAAATGACAGCCTCAGGCTTTCTGGCACCCCCTTCTTCATTCCCTCTAAGAGAAAACTTTGTTACCGTCTTATTCTATCAAGCTGTGAAACAGAATAAGTGGCGTACGTTCCTGTGCAGGTCATCTGGTATAATTTTGTTCTACTGCTCAATCCTAAGTGGTATGGACATGATAAGGTCATAAAAAGCTATCATTGGTCCCTAAGGGCCTAGTCCTATTTCTGACAGCATGCTGTTATCCACTTGGCAGATTTGTTCAGAGAAATTAGTGTTCTTTAAAAGATTGCATTATTTTAGGTGAGCTACAGGCCGGGTAAAGCATGGTAGCTAAGCAGCACATTTATTACTTTGTTGATTTCCTCTTGGTTTCTTTAATGTTGTGATTCATATATTCTTTCATTAAATTCCACAAAATACCTATACTAGAAATAGTGGGATGAGGGTGGGAACGGTATGGTCACTGTGGTGGAGGATTTGTTCTTATTATAAGTCACTGTGTTCTGAAAGAACATAAATGTTTATGCAAAACTGGTCATCTGCATTTTGGTTTATGAGCTGCGAACAACAGGAAAACATTGAAAACACAATTTTACTTGTACCTCCAAACCTGAATCAGTTGGAGATAGACTTCTTGTGTAAGATGCCAGAAGTTCAAAGAGCAGAAAGGAGAAACGTCCACCTAATATAGAACAGATGACATGGAATGAGCTAGAACTGCCTGAGCCATAGACAGTTCCTCACGTGAATGAAAAAAATAAATGTGTGTTTCTGTGTTAGATAAATATATTAGATATATATAACATAAATCTATAAAATATAGATACATCTATAAAATATGCATACTTATTTAACAATTATATATAAACAATTAACTGTGCATCTATATATATATATACATAGAGAGATAGATACATACATATACATAGATATAAGCATATATTAATTCACCAAATCAGGCTAAAAAGGCAAAAGCAATGTCTGAAAAATATTGTTCATGGGAAAATTCAGGTTTTTTGTTTTCCTACTCAGTGTTCTGTGGCTGTCCATTTGAGGAATCAGAGATCTTTTACCTGCCCAAACTGTTTTGTGTGGTGAGGAGCCTGGAAAATACTTTTTCCTGTGGCATGTCTCCAGGCACACTTGGGATTTAGAGTCAGGTGAACCTTAGACTATTACGTCTTGTGCTTTTTGCCAGGAAGGCTGGTGATAATTATACTGCCAATGAGCTTGTTTGAAAAAACAAACAAAAATAAAATCAAAAAAGAAAAAAAAAAGGAAAAAAAAAAATCTGTGCATCACAATCAAGACCTTCTGGGGAAAACTTTACATTGAAAATACACTGGTTTTAAACTGGTTTTTTACCAGGTAATCGTGTAATAGAAAAGTCTTGGACACTTCTGGAGTGCAGTCACACTAGTGATAAAAATGCGCTTTGTAAGATCAACAGCATATTAAAATTCAAGTATGCCCATAAGGTAGGAAGACTTTGATTACATACTACAAACCCTTTTGCCTTTTGTCTACTTTTAACATCGCATAGCTGGCATTTTAGAACCACCATGTGAATCAACATTATAGGAAAATGACAGTGTGGTGTAACACGATCCTTTTGATCTTTCAAAAGACTTAATAAAAAGTAGGCAGTGTTCAGGGTGACGCTGCATGGGTTACTTTGTGAAGAAGGAGGATAAAATATTTTCAGCTTGATTCATGTTCCGCATCTGGGTTTATAGGAGCTCCATCCTTCAGCTTTATGTGATATACACACTTGCAAGGAGCTGTTTCCTTCCTGATATTTGTCTAGCAGTGAGACAGACTGGCAGTTTAGTCAGTGTCGGGCAGTCCCTTACCACCCCCCCTCATCTTCTTTGTTCTTATTTGCTCATTTCAGCTGAATATTTCACTTTCGGTAGGAGGACATGTAAGAACCTTTAGTACTGTAGCTTGTATTGGCTTCCTGTGTTCCCCTATCCCTTTTAGGTCTATTTCTTAACCCTTTTATCCTGCCTGCAACTGCATGTCCTCCATCAGTTCCCCGTCTCAGTGGAACATGGTGCATAGCTCCCCAGTGTGACTGACTGTGCTGCATGACCAAATGGTACAGTGCACAGTCCTGGTTCCTGCAGCCAGCATAACTGTAGTACAGCTGTGGTGTCCCCCATGAGCATGGGGTCTCAGGGTCAGGCCCATCTCTAACATCTCTGTAGTTTCCTTCTCAATACTACTCCAGCTACCTCTGTGCTTCACTGCCTTTCGGGCAGTCTCAGCATGTTGATTCCATTTTCTCACAACATTTAACCAAGGGACCAGCAACAGAATTTTTCCACTGTCACCGATTCATATCTGCTGTGTTGGCTAGTGTTTCCCTGGTTTATGAGAGAAAAGATGGGGGCTTAATTTCCACCTGGAAGCCAGTTTGAAGGGTCCAGCTGCTTTCTAAGGATTTTGCATTACATGTTTATAGCACTCTACCTCTTTTGAACTGGATTTGCTTAACCAGGAGCATCTGCCTTCTCTTCCCCTATGCATTAGGTAGACGAGGGGAGCTAAGCATGACACCAGAGACCAGAAGGCCTGTTTCTGGCCCAGGTCCAGTGCCAAAATTGCCTCCAGGACTGCAATGCATGGCTATAGCTGCAGGAGCAATGGGGTTTCTAGCCGGCTCTGCAGTCAGGGTTGAACTCCTCTGTAGTTCATATGTCCTTTTCCTACCAATGCCCTGTGGCTGGGCTTTTTAGGTGAATACTCTGGCTCCTCTGAGTATTCAAAGCTGTGACCATGGGAAAGACTGCTGGTAGAAATTTTATGGCAGTGGAAAGGGGCTTGGGAGAAGACAGCTGAGAACTAGAGGCTTTCAAAATCCCTCTTGCCAATCCTCTGACAAAAAAAACCCTTACTTATCCTAAATGCTGTAATGTTAAACTTGTACTTGTTAACATGCATCTGCTTTAAATCAGGTACATCTTTATTAAAACTTTGTGTGAGTCCATAAGCGTAAAAAATGACAGTTTTAGACAAAACAGGTTTATTTTCCTGATTGCCAGATGTTACCCACAGATAATCCCCTGGTAGAATGGAGGGCAACAGGTACATATTTGTTTATACATTTGGAAGAGTGGCTAGAGTTTAGATGTATGGCAGTTCATGTCTGTAATAATGGAGCCAGCAGTTGGGAAACAGGCATCCTTGCAAAGCTTTAATGGGTCCAGTGTATCCAGTGTTAATCAAGAAGGAAAACTCAAAAGTCATTAGGCATTTGATGCACCTGGTTTATATGCTGTTAAACTTCTCTTTTTCCCTTTCATTTGACTTTTCCCTTTCATTACTTTGGAAAATAAATTTACCCAGTTGTAGTGGAAATCATGTTTTACTGACATTGACACATCCATCAATGACTTTCAAGCATTTCTGGAAAGTTTGAAAGCAGTCAGTAGGCTGACATTTCATGAATTTGCTAGTGGATTGAGCCCCAAGTAACAGGCATGGAAGGAAAGCAGTCTAACAAGCATTTCCAGATAGGTTAAAAAAAAAAAAAAAAGTGTCACCTATCTATGGGCTACCTTACCAACAACTCAGCAACATCTCTGAGATTAAGCCGTTTGATCTTACCAACTACTTTGGAATTATGTTGTTTGAGGTAGAAAAGCTACGATACACTACGGCAAGGCAATGCCTTCAGCCTTTTCAGCCAGGGGTTAAGATGCATCCTATTCACTCTGTTTTTCCAGCTCACTGTCCATGTTGATTGTACTGTGTATCATTTTACCTTTTACAACATAAATGCACTAAGGTTTTATTTGACATACCATGTTTCTCACAAACTTCTCAGCTTAGTCAATACAGCTAACCAGCTAACCATTTCTAGATTCCTTCATTTTGAATAAGTCGGCAAAAACACAAGTGAAAGATCTTATCTGAAGATGGTTTATTGTGCCAGTCACAAATGTAACAAACTCAGCGGAACATCCTATGTCACATTTGCATCTTATGTACAGTCGTTATTACAAAAGAGAGCAGGAAAGAATTTAATATGCTAATGACTAGGTGGATAAAAATATATGAATTATCATTACTATGGTACTATTACGATTTATTACAATTCCCATGGAATTTATGGTCATATAAAAGAGCACTTTGTCAGCATTATGCTAATCATATGTGTCAGAAAGCTGAATGCTGTTTTTGTGTATTGGATAATTCCTTTTTGCACTCTTAAGACTGAGGTACCCTCCTTTTTATATATTCATCTTGTGCACATGTACTATATGTAATTGACAGGCACAGAAGCAATGCTGAACCACTTACTGGGGTTTAATTTGGTACAGTAACAATAAACACTATCTGCTTCAGTGAACTAGCAGAAATTGCTTAACTTTTCTGGTAGACTCAGTACCACTAGGTGTTTCTTTGTAAGTGCTGCCAGCCTGTAAAGCCAGGACTAGAGCACTGTGGTTTCTGCTGTTATTCAGAAGAATTGTTGGAAGATGCAGAACCACAAGACACAAAACCAATCTGTGAGTTTCAGAGTTACTGCTTACTCAGTTCTCTGTCACTTCCTTAATAAAGCAAGGAATTTGATGATGTGATTTTACCTGGCTTAGGTGCAATCCTGTATCCTTAGGCTGTGTGGATACCAAAGGATGCACCTGTTTATAGTAATTGAAACTACCTGGCAGGAGGCCTTACTTTGGCCATACATTTACATCTCTCTTATGCAAATGTCTAAAAGAATAGAGGCATAAATTTGCTGTTTAGTAATGACACCTTGTTGGGTGTCAAAAGGAACATAGTTTTTAGCCCTGTAGTTCAGCATATCTCCTGTAGCAGAAACACTATTCAGATGCCTTAATAGAGAGAAAGGTGCCTTTTCCTATGGAACTTAACAGTGAGCCTAAACATGTCTGGGCTTTCCTAACGGAGCCTCTGATTCCCATTGCCTGGGAAATGCATTCACATACATGACCTGTGCAGCTATAAGAGTAAGGAAAATTATGATGGGATGCTTCTTCCATATAGGTCTACTGTCAGAAGGGTCATCTTTCTTTGGTGGGAATTTTTCTGAGTCCATGTTGGATCCAGTATAACAAATCTGTTTTTAATTGCCAGACTGTGAACTCAGTCAAGATGCTGGAGAAACTAGTAGCTGTATATTTGTGCTTAGTATTTTTTGTGGATTAAAAAAAAAAAAGGCACAAAGTTTTGAGGTGCACTCTGTGTGAATTGAGTTAGACTTCAGTAATTTAATCACTGTGGAAATTTGCCCACATTGTCTATTCCTGAGATAATTTCTAGCAAATGAGACAAATGACAACAATATCCATTACTTCATAATCTGTGCGTTGCATCTCATAAAAATCTGCATGTTTGCATTATTTCATATTTTTGCCAGTTAATTTGTGTTTTCTATCCATGTTCAATTTGCATTCATTAACTCATAGTGTTCTGGTAAGTGTGTTCTTTCCATACATGTTCAAAGAAATTCTTTAATTCAATTTCTCTGTTTCTTCTCATACAGTCTCACAGCCAGATATGCAACTCAGTCTAATCACAGTGGAATTGCAACCAGTCAAAAAAAGACTTCTAGGTCAGTTAAATGTCTCTAATTTATTGCTTGTTAGTGATACTCAAGCAAGTATATGCCCATTGGTATTTTATTCTTTGGACATAAGCAGACACTAAACAATGTGTATTTATGTTATGCGTGCAAGCTTCGCAATTATGAGCTGTGCCACGGGAAAGCTTATATGGACTGGAAGGAGCTGATTTGTACTGTTTATTAGCAATACTTCTGGTTGTTATGTATCCTGCATCTTTGTATCTTGCATGTAAAATACTGGATGTGAAGGATTAGTTGGTGATTTTAGTGCTCTCTACTCTCTGCCTCAAATCCTTACTTTAACCATGAGTGAAAAGAAGTTTGAAAGTCCATCCCAATTCCCACTAGAGGTTTTGCGTGTTGAGTCGAAGGAAAGTTGAGTTCACAGAGCCAAGTTCATACAAATAAGTGAGAAGCAATATAGAGCAGACAAAAAAAAAAAAAACCAAAACCCACTTCCAAGACTTCTGCTCCCTCAAGAGTAGCCTGCACACAGTCCCCACTAACGCCACACTTTGTTTTGGCAAGTGAATTTGACAGAGCTGTGTGTAGGAGCTGAGCTGTTTCAGATTTCATCAGCATTTTAGTTTATCATTTCCATGAGCACTAAAATCTACAAGCCAGATTGCAGAAGAAAGAAACTGAGGTCTAAAGCTTACTCTTATTTCTAGCTTTTTTTTTTTTTTTTTTGGTGGGGGATAATTAATGTGTTCATTAATTATACCTTTGCTGTACAGTTCATTGGTGAGAACAATGAACTCTAAATTGCATAATCTACAATAAAGATTGCATTTTGCAGTATAGCTCACTAACACAATTTGTGTTCCTGGTGATAGCTTGCAATGAGCTATACCACGGTCCAGTTGCTTTGCACTTGCATTTATAGGTCTTCAGTTTTCCTTATTGCTGATGCTCCTGTCTTGTCCACACTCAACATGTTGGGGTTAACAGTCTTATTGTCTAATACTTTAAATCTGTGGCAGTGTTTCCGAAGCCTGTTCAGAGGTATGTGACTTGTCCCTTATTTGTTATTCTCCTCTTTGCATTTCCTTAGCTGCTTAACATGATTCTGCAAGGGCAATTTAAAACCTGAATTCAATTTAAAAAGACAGCAAATGAGGTAAACTGGAAAGTGTGTGGAGCGAATGACCTCATGTATAATGTGCTTACTGTGGCAAGTTCTTGAATTCTGGCATGCAGAATATATGCATAACTATTTCATATTTTAACAGAAGGGATACACAGTGTTGCACATGCCTTCTTACTGCTTTTTTCATTACCTTTGACGAACGATCTCAGGGCTCTTACTGCCTGTCAAATTAGGGTAATGAGAAGAAGCAAATGGATTTTTAAGTTTGTTTTAGTGCATTCTTCAGGGAACAGAAGATCACTCAAATTCATGGGTCATGGTAAAGGTTAGCATGCGTTAGCAGCTAGGTTAGCAGCTGCAGAGCAGAAACTGTCTGCTTGGGGCTCAACACAGAGACCAGCAGGGCAGGCTGGCAGCCAGAATGAGCCATTAAAATAACTAATGGATTAGCTCTCTGAGGCTTAAATTGGTAAAGGAAGATAACATGGAGCTGTTTACATATGTTTGCTAATGAAAATAAAATTATTTGAACATTTCTGCTATACCAGTATATTAAACAAGAAAAGTCTGGAAATCTAATGTTTTGTAATTCTTTGTAATGTGACTCTTTTTCTTCCCTTCTGATGCTGCTCTTTCATAATAAAGTGAAACTAACAGAATTCAATAACTCTGGTATAACTTGTATTGCCATTATTAAAATCATCACATCATTCCAAAAGTGAGGAACAGAAAAGAGATTCTTCTCCTATGGCAAAAGCCTCTTATTGATTTGAGCATTTAATTTTGTCTATCAGATAACAAAAATGGAAAGGAGTGGGGGTGCCCACAAAGATGCTGCAGAAAGTTTGAAGCAAGCACATATTAAAGCATCTAGCATCAGAGAACAGATTCAGACAGAAAAAAGATGCAGGCTTACACACACCAGGCACAAGAGAGTCTACATTTTTTTCCTTAGCATAGCCACACAGTAAGGTTCAGATGGTGGCAGCAAATAGTAACAAATGAACTGTATAGTCTGCATGATATACTTCTGTCTAAAAGGTACACATGCATCTGTAGCTTCTAGATAAAATATATATTTTCAATATTTTTCATTAAAAATAATGAGGTGGAAGTGCTTTAGCCAACAGCCTTCTGAAAAATAACCAAAGAAGATAACTAAAAAGCCAGCTTTTATGCTGGACACAGCTGTGAAACATTTACTAGAGTGAGAGATATGGAGTATTTCTCAACTATGTATTGTTGTCCTTTCTAATCTATTTCTGTAACATTTCCTCTTCAAAAATGACAGAGATAAGTAAAAGTTGATACTGCACTTTAATGGTTTCTTAGGGTGAATCTGTTTTAGCAACGTTAATGGCAAATGCAAAGCATCTTCTTACATGTCTTGTGACTCTAGAAAGCGTCTTTTTCCCTTTTGTGTGTGTGTGTAAGGATAAGCTTTTATTTTCATTTGTGGAGTCTAACTAATTTGAATCTTCCTGTTCATTGTTGCTTACCTGAAATCATTGTTTTCAGTTGTTGGTTTTAAATTCTAGTCTGATATTTGCATACTGTGTTGCATTACATAAAATGAACTAATTTGTGATTATACCATTCCAGGCTTCCAGGACCCTCAAGGGTGCCAGCTGCAGGCAGCAGTACCAAAGTCCAGGGAGCTTCTAATTTAAATCGGAGAAGCCAGAGCTTTAACAGCATTGACAAAAACAAGCCTCCACAATATGCAAATGGAAATGAAAAAGGTAAGTGATTAAAAGTTACTAAGCTTACTCTATGTAACATAAAAGGGGGGGGGGGGGGCGGGGGGGGTGGAAATCTCCAAAAGAACCCATCCACGAGGGTCAAAGAAGTGAATATAATATATAGACTTGGCAAGGAAGACTTATGGAGATAGGGCTCTAAATTAGAACTTGTGGTTGAATTGGGATTAAATTTCAGAACTGAAAACTTTCAAGGTGTTATATTTTATACCTCTCTGAAGGCAATATTCCTGGGTGATTTTTCTGAAGTAAAAATTAATCCAAATAATATTTGTCCATGTTCAAGTCTACTCATACCCAAAGGAAGATTTGGCATAATTTTCAGAGGACATCACAACTTAGCCTCTAATGGAGATGAATCAGAACGTTATACTTGCATCAGAATATCAGATGTGTCCGTTCCTTCCGAACCTTACCTAGTGTATAAGTAAGTCTGAATAGAGGATTGGAAATTAAGTCAAATATAATAAAATTTTGCAGAGTCTTGAATTCAGTGTTCATGTTTTATTGCCTCCTTTAAATATGAACTTCCATTATGGAAACAAACTGAGTTTCCTGGGTCCTTCTGTTTCTCCCACCCTGACACTGTTTTCCTGGAAAATGTGCCTCTTCAGGCTTTATCTCAGAAAGAATAATGTAAAAATTCAGTTTTCTGAGTTTTGTAGCTAATCCAGCCTCTTTCCCCCCCTTCTTTCTCCCTTTGTAAAGTGAACAGCATTTTATTCATATCTTTGGGTTAGAATACAGTTGAAAATGATACAATATACATAGTACCCGTTTGCATCCTTGGGGTCTGTGGGAGGAACAAGTATGCAGTGAATGTTCTTCATCCGAGCAACAGGCAGCTATCCAGATTTTTTTTACAAAGTTCTGATGAACACACTTTGCCCCTAGCTGTATCTGAAGATATAAACCCATCCTTTCAATAGTTATTTCTTTATTTTTGCTATCAGGGTTGAATGTTTTAGATAGTTCTATAATGGGATTTATTTTATCAAGGACTTGTTTACAGCAAGACATCCAGGCTAAAACTAGAAAGAGATCAGAGTGAAAACTGAGCAGACACCGTATAGTTTGCAAATACAATAGTGAAGTTATGAAGTAGATGTGTCTACTTGAGAGGAGGAACGTACAACAGTTTAGGTTTTACTATTGCTTCATAATGTTGACAGAAGTTTGCTACTGAAATCTGTGACAGTGAAATGATTCAAGGTGAGACCTGCTTGTAGATGTTAATATTCTTATCTTGTTACTTGGAAAATGTCTTTTGACTGCTAAGGTTTGCATTGCATTGCACATTTCTATCGTTTTTTGCAGGATGGAGTTCTTTACTTTCCTATTTCTTTACAGCAGAGAATGAGAACCTTGATGAGATTTTTAGTGAAGTCATCAGTTGCAAGAGCTAAGGGGTGGCTTTGTTTGTGTATAATCATTTAATTCATTTTACAGAATATAGAAAATGTAACATTGCATAACTACCTAGTACTATATTTGAGATGTTTCTGTCTTGCTCTTTTTCTTTTCTTTGAAAATAGAAGAATGAATGGAAGAACATTGATTTCACATGAGAATATAAACAGAATACAAGCTTAGTTTAGAGCAAATTTATTTACAAATTAAAGAAAATAACTGCTATGAGTACAAGGATAGTGAAGTGATATTTTTTATAATATCCTAAAAAGACACATGAGAACCTGTATTTGAATGCACCGTACTATTTCTTTGCCTAAAGAGAAAAACAGCTGAACTATGCTATAATTTAAATTTAATTATTATAGCGGATAATTTTTGAATATGACAGTTAAATTTGCAGGCAGTCTTTTGATTGGTTTGTTTTTGGGTTTTCTTTTTTTTTAATATTTGAGGATGTTCTGTGACCTGAGTTTTCTGAAGAATTTTTTTGGAAACAAACTTCAAACCTCATAACAGTAATAGTAACAAACACCTCTTTACAAAAAAAAAAAAAAAAAAAAGTGTGACTATTGAGAAGCTTACAGTGTGGCACACATACTAAACTTTATATTTCAAATTTTGCTTCTGATGCAGATACTTTAAGATAACTTTAACAGCTTCCATTGAATGGATATGTAGTCCATATACTCTAATTTCTGAGACATAGGTCATTTAGTAAAGAGTTTGCAATTCTGCATTAATGCTGCATGAACTGCATTAGAAAAAGAGAGGACTTGTGCTAGGTCAATAGCCATTCGAGGATGGGACCTCCAGACTTCTTCAAGGCCAGACCACTTTTGGTATATTTTTCTTTGCTCTACACCTTCCTATATGTGCTATTAGGAGACCTCAGAAAAGAAGCACAGCTTAAGGGATTTTTTTAATCCAGTTATATGTAATACTTGAAATCCATTCCTGCACAACACAGTTTTCAACTCAGTCATAGAGGAGAATGGATAGGTAGTTAAAGAGAATCTGAAGGTGACCCAAAATATGTTGTGAGATGGGCCTTTTACTTAGTATTCCATTATTTAGTGTGTCATTAATGTTATCTCCTTTGAATGTTGCTTAGGGAGTAGTTCACACAGTAAGAAACATAGCTCCCCTAAGTGAAAGCAGGTTTGCTTTTTATTGAGCACAGCCCACTTTTCACCCACAGACCCAACCCATTGCTGTTACACGAGTTTGTGTAGCTGAGGTTAAATTAGGACCATAGAATGCACCAAAATAATAAATATGCCATTAGGTGAAATTCATCTGTGGAGCTTTAGTGAGCTCATCTTTTTTTTTTTTTTCTGAACTTTGCAGCTTATGGATGGGCTTCAAATCTGTTTTCCGTGTCCCATCACATCTATTGGCTTCTAATTTAATAAAATAAAGAGAAAAGTAAAACTATGACAATAAAACTATATTTGAATAAAGTAATTATTCACATTGCTAGTAAGGTTGATACCCAGTGTGTTTTGGGACCAGCAAGGAAATGTTCTAATTGAAGTCAATATTTACAATTTAGAGCTTAGAAACACTGTACCTGAATCCTGATAATTGTTTCTATGTCATGGAGCTTAATTGCCTATTTTTCAATATAATTTAATAATTATAAAATATTGTTTGTGTTGGTATTTGTCCAAACTCAGGTTCAGCAGAATTTGGTTATTTTGCCCATACCAACTCTGAGAAACTCTGCCCTGGAGCTCCATTGTCTGATGATGAAAATCATTGTTCATCTGTGGCCTATACATACCTCTATAGCTAATTTGTTTATTTTTCTTCTGGTGCCAGGGTTTTGCCAGTGGTGTTCTCCTCCCATGCTGATAAGGGGTAGCTACTTTCTCACGGACAGCTGGAAAAGGACAGATGAACAAGCTGAATTCTTTTAATCTCACCTGATATACCTCCCATTTCTCAAAACTTCCTTATAGCAATCCCTTGCAGCTCTTCCATTTTCTACTAACATTTTTTATTGTGAGTGACTTAAATTAGTTAGTCTAATTAGTTAGCACTTGCCTGCAACAGAATATTTAGATTATCAGTACCTAACTATGCTGCAATGGGGGAGCTGTTGTCACTGAGGTCCTGTCCTTTCCAGCAGCACAGAACACAACAAAGTTCTCAGATGAGAAGACAAGGGACATTGATTATATATTGGGCCCAGGTCTAAGCCCTTACGCATCCTTTATTTGTGCAACAGCCTGTGAAAATTGGACATGAAAACGTCCATTCAGTTGTCATGGTCTCTCTGGGTTCTGGCAGAAATTTCTCTCTTTGTACTGAACACCTGGGGGTGTTGCAGCTCTGCTTTCCCAACACAGGTTGGACTGAGCTCTGAAGCACTGAGCTCTCAAACAGAATGGAAAAGCTGATTACACGTTTCAGCAATAAGAGGATTAGGCTCTAAACAGAAGATTGTCTTCCTGTAAAACTTAGTTTATAGAAATAATGAAATCCTTGTTGTAGGTTGGGTTCACTCTGTATCAAAATCACCACCAGGTGGGGACAGATTTCATGTAATGAACAGCTAAAGCAAAGTCAAATTGAACATGCAGCAAGCAATGAATGATGTGCAGCTTCAAATAATGACTTTGCACTGGGAGGGAAATAAATCTTTGTATTCTACATCTTTAAACATACAGACAGGCTCTCAATATTTCTTGAGAGTGTGCCGTCCACATTCCTTGCCAAAATATTAAGGATACCCTTTAAATCGAAGAATAAAGGCAAGTTAAAGTTCTGTGTAATTTTTTTATGCTGTTTATGGTTTGTGACATAGGGATCAAATAAGTACCAGCGTTTCCAGGAATCTGGGGGGGTTTTTTGCTATATATGTAGCTGAACAAGCTGTTGAAACTAAGTACTATTCTTTTTACAATTCACCACCACCATCGCTCCCCCACTTCCCCCCCCCCACCCCCACTCCCCCCAGTGATTTTAACATTTTATAGCAGGAAATATGACATGGCAAGGAATACATTCTCCTTTTTAACCAGAACAATTTTCTTTTTTTTTTTTTTTTTTTGGTAGTAAAACTAATAGCCTAAGGCCATACAAATGTAACAGAATTAATACACTGGAGCGTAGTGGCATCCTATTCACAGACTGTTACATGTATTCTTCATTAGCTTTGCATGTTCTTAGAGTGAATTGTTCTTCTGTAAAACTATTGGAAGAATTGAAGACCTCAATCCTCCTGTGTAATTAAGGCAAACTTAGTGCAAGACAAGACGTGTGCAGAAAGGTCCTTGTGCACACTCAGTCCTGGGCTATCAGCCACACGGCTGAACCCTGGTATAAATTAAGGAAGTCTGAGGGCTGCAGTAATTTCCAGCAGCTGTTGTTGGCTCCAGGCTCTCCTTTAGCATCTGAAGATCACCAGAAATATCAGAGGCCCAGCCACAATTCCCATCTTGTTCTCAAGGGAGGAATCAGCTCTGCAGCTGCCCACCAAAGCTACATCATGAGCATGGTACTACCTGGAACCTAGGGAATAAGCCATAACTTCACCTGTCCCAAAAAATGGTCTGAGACAACCCTCACCAGTTAATGTTTTCTTGCCTAGTGATTGAATGTAGCAAGACTGCTTGAAATCTGCTCCGAAAGAAAACAGCTCGTTTAGTGCTGTGAGGTTTGCATGTCATGCTGAGGAGCATCAAAAAACCCTCTGGGCAGATGGAATTATAGAGCACCTATTGAAGGTGGAGGTGATTGGCCTGTTGGCATCCAGTTGTTAATAGTATTAAGCAAATAAAAGCTGTTACATTTCTGTCATGTTATTTTTGTTTCGATGACTTTTATTATTATTTTTAAACTGGAACTTAACGCTATTTAGAGAAGTAAATTTTGCTATGTTTGCATGCTCTTTGTTAAAGACAAAAAGCTCCCCTTTCAGGGTGCTCAAAATCCTTCCTTTCCTATGTCTGTCAGTGGCCTCCATACTAGGTCTCAGGGCTGAGACTTCATACTAATCCGTACTAGAGCCTCAGGACCAAGAGTGCGAAAATGAAAGTGACGCATAACTTCAAACTCTATGGTGAAGGGACAAACGTTTTCAGTGTCCTCAACTACTATATTATTCAGAGAGGGGGACCCCCAGGCATGACTTTGACTTCATGTCTGTATGCAACACATCAAGCATGCTTTTTCCATTGCGTAATCTGTATTTGCATTACATGTTTCATAGGCATTCTTGTAGTACTGAATTTTATATACTATAGGCAGGCTTATGCCTAGTTCACTGGGAGTCCCAAGACTGAACGGCAAGACGAGATAGAGATACTAAGAGAAACTATGCCATCTGCTGAGATAGCTATGTACCACATATTTGGTGCTCCAGAGTAATAGTGTTTAGTTAGATATGTCTTGGAAATCTGAGCTTAGCCTTCTGTACTTTGGTCCGTTTTACTAAATAAAGCCAGATTACTTTTTTGAAAATCATGGTTGTCAATTAGCATAGTTTGACTATTGCAGAAGGAGTCTTCTTCTCATTCATTCTGAAGATTTGCTGAAGTTCCCGAATAATGTAAACGTAGTGAATGTACCAGAGCCACATGAACGAGTCTTCTGTACCTGCCTGAGCTACAGGCCCAAAACAACTATCACCACATAGGTGGTGTATCTCTAACTTTCAAGTACTGAATCTCAGGAAATGGTTGATATATTTTTTCCCACCTATGAGAGTGCACTGGGTTAAGTTCCTGAAGTCAGCTGCTAAAGGCTGTTAACTGTACTTAAAACCAAAAAAATGTATTACTCAGTCCTCCTCCTCTCACCCAAAACCTTAAGTTTTTTAGCATATTATTTTACTTTCACTAAACATCAAAACCATCCTTCTCCAGTTTTGTTTTTCTTCTAACATCATAGCATTCTTTTTTCTTCCATGTCTCAATGTTTTGTTACTAACAAATGATTGGAAGAATTTCTTTATGACTTATTAAAGACAAAATCTTTTAATTGGAAGGTTTAATTTGTGTAATAAAATGGTTACAAGGAAGGTGTTTCCAAAGCTTTCTTGAGCTCATAGAAGTATTGGATAATACTGTGATGGTGAGGGGTAAAAAGGCATTTTCGATTAGCATCTTTCATGTTCCATGCACATATAAATTGTGTTTATTATAAATCACATGTAACTGTGTTTTAAATGTCAGAGCAGTATGCTATCACCTTCAAGCAGGAGATGGAAGAATAACTGCACCATTATGTTTTTTTCTGTTTTTTAAGCAGATTCACCAAAAGGCCCTCAACAAACTGCAGGCATGAATGGAAATGTGCAGCATTCCACCAGCACTGGGCAGCAGCAGGTCTCTGCCATACCCTCTCCAAGTGCCAGCAAGCCTTGGCGCAGCAAATCCATGAATGTCAAACACAGCGCGACCTCTACCATGCTGTCTGTGAAGCAGCCTAGTCCCGCAACCTCCCCTACTCCATCTTCAGACAGGCTTAAGCCACCCCCTTCTGAAGGCGTAAAGCCCCCTTCATCTGGACAAAAATCTATGCTGGAAAAATTCAAGTTGGTTAATGCTAGGACTGCTCTGAGACCTCCTTTGTCACTGAGCTCAGGACCCAGTGACAGTGGGAGAGAGGATGATACCTTTTCAGAGTGTGGTGAAATGGATGTCTTAAGCGGTGGGGTGAACAGTGGCGGCTCCACAAGTAGCAGTCCTAAAGTATCGCCCAAGTTAACCCCTCCAAAAGCTGGAAGCAAAAATCTCAGCAATAAAAAGTCTTTGCTGCAGCCAAAGGACAAAGAGGAAAAGAACAGGGACAAAAACAAAGTTTGCACTGAGAAAACAGTAAAGGAAGAGAAGGACCAGGTCACTGAAACATCTACAAAGAAGAGCTCAAAAATTGCAAGCTTAATCCCAAAGGGAAGCAAGACAACAGCAGTCAAGAAGGAAAGTTTAATACCGTCTTCTAGTGGGATCCCAAAACCTGGATCGAAGGTGCCAGCAGCAAAACAGAGCACTTCATCCACATGCACGGGAAGTAAGGAGGTTGAAAAACTGAGGACTACAAAAGGAAACCAACCTCAATCAGTACCAAAATCTCAGCTTAGCGAGAAGTCTTCTCCTTCCTCTGGTCTTGCTTCTTCTGAAGGGAAAGAACCAAGTGCAGCTCTCACCCCAGGGTCCTCCGCGGCTCTGTCAGCCTCAATGGCTGCAAGCAGCGGCCAAGGCATGGGAAACGGTGTCGTCCAGCTTCCTCAGCAACAGCAATACAGTCACCCCAACACTGCCACCGTAGCTCCTTTCATTTATAGGTAAGGTAATGGAGGGAAATTGGTTTTGTGTTACCATTTAGGAAAGAGTGCTAAAACAGATAGAGTTATGGTGGATCACGCTGTTATGTTTCTTATCTCCCAGTTCTATCACAACATCATGCACATGTTCCTAATATTATTTTTTAACTAATGTTGCTGCATGAACAATTTCTTCCAAGAACTCTGAGCCTCTACCTTGTACAAAAGCAATCCATTGCAAATATTTGCCACTTAAAATTCAGGATGTTTCGATTAGAAATGCAAATCACATGATACATTCCCTGTGCCGCTTTTGAAAGGTCACGGCTGAGTCAGGTTTCTAGTGTGAATATTCTTGTTCACAATTTAAAAACCACAACATTTATTTGCTTGATATTCAATAATATTTGCTTAACATACCCTGTTCTCTCAAAAAATCCTAAAATAAACTGCTGATGTATTTAACAATGCTAGTGTAAGAGGAAAAGCCATACACATACTTCTGCTTGTATTCCAAAATATTTTAACATTTTGGACAGGGAGAAAAGGTTGCTGTGTGCAGGTCCTTCTCCTGCTTAGTTTTATACATGAACTAGATATAGATTAACTCCATGGAGGCAGTAAATTTTTAAAGGAGGTATAAGCTCTTCTGACTGCCAAAGCTCTGGAATAGATCAATGAACAGATACATGAGTCAACCTTTGTCTGAATTTATTTTACTGTATAAGAGAGCAACTGAGGAGAAGCTGAGAGATTTCATTGTACAGCTCAGAAGACAGTGTAAGTGTAGAAAGACTGGCAGGCTGGTTTGAGTAACGATTTCAAATGTCAGCTGTTGGAGGGCTTAAGCTACAGTTGTGGGTAAATTTAACATCTGATAAGATGACAAATACATTATTAAGTAAAATACTGGCATTTTTTTGGTAGTGAGTATTACTCTAGATTATTTTGGCTAAAGATTAAAGAGGTGCTGAAGTAGGCTCTGAGGGAGTATGTATATCATTACACACGACTAAACATGGCTTCAAAACCAGTCTGGATGAGTGATAAATTGTTTGAGTTAATTCTGAACAAAAGTAGTTCTGAAAATCATATGGAAAGGGTAAAAGGCATAATATAGGCTAGATTTATTCTAATATGCAGTGAGTAGTCTCTGGAGTTTCAATTAAATGTATCACTGAATGTGCTTAATATACATGTTTATAACTATAATCTCAGTGATACTGACTGCAGTGTGGTACGTAGGATGGCCTACATATATGTTAGGGTGCATATACAAGGAGGACAAAAAGCAGCTATGCTTTGCCTTCAGATGCATGCGCTATTTAATGGCAATTTTACTGTATATTGATGCCATTTCATTGCATGATGGAGATACCTTACCGTTCTTTTAAGCTTCATCATGAAGTAAAATGTATTCTGAATTTTAAAGGCGATAGAAGCAGGTATCTTCCAGTAAAATTTGTTATTAATAATCATCGGTTTGCTTCAAACAAACAACAAAGACGACTGTATTTGAAGTTAAATCTCACATGAAAATCAAATTCTCAGAGCCAAGGTCTGATCTCAGAATGCCATTAACCAGAGTAATAGACTGACTTTGATGAGGTTACTTCAATGTGTATCTCCGTAACTGAGAGCAGAATCTGACCCAAAAATACACACTAACTACATTCCTCAGAACTCTCGAGGGCTTTGTAACAGTACACAATGATTTTGTAGAAGAATATCAATATAACCAAGGATAAAATAACCAAATTTCCAAAGTCAGCATATTTGTTTTTGTGGACATATGGCAAGTGGAATTGTGCTGGGATACTGTATTTACATTTTCTTGCACTTAAACACAATTGTTTTCTGAGCAATCACCACAATTTATACACAGAGTTTTCAGGTGCGCTTGTTTGCTGCTGGAATGGCTTTATATATCAATGCGTTAGTTAATAAACAATAGTTACCACTCAGGCAGGTTTTTTTACAGCTGGAAGGAATATCTAGGCTCTGTGAGTTTGTCCTGCAGTCCTTGTAAAAAGTTTTAGTACAATTTACTAAAAATACAGTGCATTTTATCCAGAATCCTGCAGAATACTGCAATATATGGCAATGTGCTGCTGTGATCAGTTTAGTCTGTTAGCACGAGGATAAGTAAGCTAGTGCTTTTTCTGTTTTGTTGCTGATACCTGCAGATATGTATTTTGCAATGTTTGGTTATTACCCAAGAGGATATTACTTTAGATTTGTGAGTAAAAGAAAGTATTCCAAAGTTTCTTTGAGGCCAGCATGGTTTTTGCTTAAACAGGGAATATGATGCTGTAACAGTTATCAACACTCATGTTTTCAAGTAGTTGTGTATTTTTTATTAATGGCCAGTAGACAGAAAATATTATTTCACTAGGCAGTTCTAAAATGATATATTGCACTATTCAGCTTTGCCCTTTTGGTTCTTTATCCTATCTGGTATCCCATTGTATTTTTATGCCTTTTAAACATCATGGCATGGAAATTCATATGGGATTGTTACTTCTCTTCAAAGATTAGCAGCAACAGTCAGAGTTGCATTTGAGATAACCTAAATGGGTATAATTTAAATTCTCCCATACTCCTCAGCAAGTGATTATTTATTTTCAAATGCCGTTGTGAATGTGTTATTGACAGCTCCTTATGTGTCCCCTTTGAAGTTGACTGCAAGGTCCAACTGATGTAAGTAAGGCTGAAGTAGATGTAGTTTAGTGGCCAGAAAGCTTGATAAGAGAGATACCGCTGGATAAAACAACTAAAAGGAAAATGTAAGACACTGTATAAAGTGCGCCAGCCTCTACTTTAAATTTCACATTCTGCTACATAGACAGAATTGGAGAAGATGGAAATTGTGCCATCTGCCAGAGACCCTTCGATTCGTATTGAAATTGGCCATAGAATTTAATTATCTTCCTAATAGTGCTTAAATTTCAGATGGAGAAGAGTAACACAGAAGTTTAGTGCTTACTAGGTTATAGCAAAAAGAGGAAAAAAAGAAGCATTAATGAAAACAAACAAAACAAAGAAGACTGAATCTTTCTCTAAAATTCTTAAGAGAATAACAGGTTAATTGCTCAGTATTTGGAGTGTTTTCCTGCACATTGCTCAAAAGTGCAATATAACTTGTAATTCGAAACATTTTCTTGCACATAGAAGAGCCTGTCGTATCCAATCTTTGCTTTATTTTTTGAGACCGGACTTGTGTAAGTCTACATTATTTCTATAAAAACAGAAGCAGTAGTCCCAGAAGTAACACAAATGTCACTTCACTCCATGGAGCAAATCCTTAGCTGATGTAAATCAACATAACCCTACCTGAAGTATGAGATCTGTTGGCAATTAACATTTGCTGTGGATTTCCTCAAACATTAAAGGAATATTTCATAAGGACGACACTGAGTTGTGACTGGACGCATCTATTGAAGTTTCGTTCTCTTTATTGACTCCTTCAGTAACAGATGTAGAAGCTTAGTGGGTCTCTTTTTCATTGCTGGAATGTAGAATCGGAAATGCCCAAATCCCAGGGCCTGTGATGCTCAGGAATTGCTTGTTGCCTGAAATGCTGAAAGTATAAAAACTGCTGCAGAGAATTAGCTGACTACTCATCATCCTGAGCTGCACTTCTATGTTGTGCATCACTTAAATTTCAGTTCTTCAGCTAAATTTGTAGTTTAACGATAGAGACTTCCAGAAGTTTCAGCACTCTCTGAATTGAGACCTTGCCAGATACACTCTTCCAGTGTCGGTGCTGGACTACAAAAACCAGTTTGACACTCCTTTTGTCCCTGAAGAGTAAAAAACTGGTGACTTCAGTTACCTAATAAGTTGATGTACAGAAGATGGGTTCAGACTCTTCTCTGAAATTCAAACTGAAAGGATAAAAGGTAACAGATGCAAGTCACATCAGGGGACATGCTGATTAAAAGTTAGAAAAAGTATTTTTACCTTGAGGGTGGAGCAGGCTGCTCAGAGAGGTTGCGGAAGCTTTATCCTTGGACGTGTTCAAGACCCAAACAAATGAGGCCTTGAGCAACTTAATGTAGTGAACCCTGCGTTGAGCAGGTCATTGGAGGTGGCATCTAGAACACCTTTCTGAAATAAATTACTTTATGATTCCATGAGGACTAAACTCTTCACTGGATAGAGACAGAAAGGAAATGTCAGTATAAGAAACATGTTACCAGGTACTTAAATCTTCCTATCTCCTTTCCTACAGGGTGATTGAAACAATTCTATTACTAGTCCATAGCTTCATGGGTGCAAGGGAAGTGCAGAGCAGTGACAGATGGGCAGGAGCATATAATCTGGTTGCACCTCTGAAGGCGTAGTGAAATTCAATTCCAGCTGCCTATTCAGAATGTTTTTATAGTCTTAGGGAAAAAAATAAACTACTCTTCAAGGATCTCACAAACATAGCATCTGCAGGGTTTGTTGAAGACATATTTATGTGCAGTTTGAAAGATTAGAAGCTACTTCTGGTCACTGATTGTGGAGTTAAAATTAAGTTTTCAGTAAAAGCCATTCTATCAGTTAAATGGGTTTGTTAACAATAGATCGTGCTGTTAATCGTACTGCAACTTTCTTTAAAAATGTGATGATTCGAAGTTATACTACATTACTTTATTGAATTTCATTATTTACATTATTGTTGTGAAAATAAAACAACAGTCACCACCAAAAGTTTTGCAATTGTAGGTAGCACTAAACGTTGCCTCTCACCACTTTTACTTGGAACAAAACCAATGTTTAGAAAAATCCGTCCATTTTTTATGCTTGATTTTCAAGTAATTGTGCAAGAAAGTTTTCCAGTGTAGAGGTGTTGGCTTAAGAGGTCAGAAGAGGGGTAATGTGAAGAAATCATCATAAACATGTACTTGGTCAATGCTGAGTTGAAGCAGTAGCTTGATAATTCGGTTGCTCTTATGATCTGAAGTTATTTTTTAAAATTACCATACCAACAAGTGTGGCCTTAATCCTTTCACTAATAATAAGTAAAATGTGGGATAAAGAACCAAAAGGGATATGCTGTTCAGTCTTTTGTCACTGGCAACCATATTAACCCTTTTATAAAGCAAATAGTTTTTTTTTTTTTTTTAATCTAGTTAATCCCCACTACTCCAATGGAAAGTTTCCTCCAGAAACTCACTCAACTTGTTAAAAATCTTTACAACCCACTAGGTGAGATTACATCAATTTATTATTTTGTTAATATTGTCCTTTAACTTAAAAGATGTCTTCCCTCCTTTTGATCGTCCTTTTTAAATATATGAGGGAATAAACCAGTCCTCTTCCTTCTCTTTTGCAAGGCTAAACCAAATAATCTCTTTTCTTTACTTTCATAAGGGTTTCTTCTTCCCCATGAGCATCCTAGTAGCCCATCCCTGCAGCTGTTCCAAATTTAACTCACACGTCTTGAGCATGGGTGATCAGACTGCTCATATTCCAGATGTGGTCCTGCCAGTCTATTACACTGACAGTGATACACATTCAAGACAGCTGCACCTCAGAGATATGTCAAAAAAAAAAAAACATCCACCATATTTATCTGATACCTTTTGGAATGTCAAGTAAAAACCAAACAATCTTTGATGTTATCTGTGATAATCAAAGGTTGGTTATTTTGTTACAGACAGGAAATGACTAACTCTGCTAAAGACAGCTTATAAAGTTGTGTTCCAAATTCTGTTCTTGATTACTCCTGTACTGGCTCATTTTTATCAAACTGAATGAGCTTGTGCAAGTATGATTGAGAGGAGGATTTTTTTCCATTAAGCAAGTTTCATGCTCTTACAAATAGGTAGCATGTAACTCAGTGGGTTGGGGATAAAAGTATTCTCTGATTGTCACAATTAAAATAGAAAACCGGTTGTCCTCTTTTCATGATGGTTACCTAAATTAACCTGTGCTGCAGCTGCACAGCACTGGAAGAAATATCAATGGTGTTACTTTGAATAAACTGAAATTCTTTTCACTTTCCTTGATATCAAAATAGACGCAAGAATTTAATTAATTTTTATGGCAGTGGGCTTTGAATGGTTAGAGGATTGAGGACCATTCATTAAAGCCAATGAGTAAGGTTAATGAGAAGATTTTTTTTATTTGTTATTTTCTTGCCTTGAGCTTAAACCATGCTGCAGTCCTGCAGAGATCACTTGAATCATTCATTGGATTAATATGTCCCACAGAAAAAAGTAAAAGTCAGAAATATAGGGGAAGACAAATCTCAAAATTTTGCTTCTTCAGGGTTTGTTTTTTTTTTTCCTTAATTAGAATGGTTGCAAAGAGGCATCTACATGCTTGGTCCAACGTATTACAGCCTTTGACAGGCCTAGAGCAAAGCAACCTGAAGTTTTAGGGACCCAGGATCTCTTTTTTTCCTCAAGAGTTGAGGCTTCTGCATGATTTTGTGTGGAAGTCTTTCACCCCTCGACCATTCTCAGCACATCCAGCTCGACTTCAGACAAAGTCCATCATGCACCAAAAGACAGGGCTGCTGTGGCAGCGGAGACCTGGTGGGAGAAAAGCTATTCATGAGAGCCCAGTCCTTAGGTTCCTCCTTGGGGTACCTCCATCATGGCTGCCCAAGGGCTGGACAGGGGCCTTTCATCCCATCGCTTCCACAATAAATAACCAGTTTTCTCAAGTAAGCAGAACTTAGACTGCTGCAAAATCCATAGTCCTCTGTGGGATTTCTGTTGTTGCTTCAGATAATTAGAATCACTGATGGTTTTACCAAATCAAACATGAAAATGCTGAATGAAGTCAGTATAGCAGTTTCTTTGTTATTTATTTTGATAGCAAATCACATTTATTTTACATTATATTTAATCTTTGAAGTTTCAAGTAAGATAAAAGGGACATTTCATGCTTCTTAGATCTGTTATTTCAGGCTGCCTATAAATTTAAGAAAACCACATCATATTAACATTTGGTTTGTGTTTCCATGGTTTTCTTTGTGCAAATTAAATCAAACATTTTTAAATTATTAACGTGATATGGTCTTTGCTATTCAGTATTTTTGCTTTAAGGCTTAGATTCTAATGCCATCTTATGTCCCATAAACTGGATTTTGTGCTGCAGTTAATCCCACCCATCAGATTCTAAAATTTGGAATGGAAATCTTTGCAAGTATCTCTTTTCACAGTGGTTTTCAACTTATCGTCCTGGTTACAGCTGAGTCAGGTTTTTGAAAATGAAAAAAAGCCCATAAAACACAAAAATGTGTTTTAGTTAGTATTTGGTATATCTCTAAAAGTTTTGATATGACCTGGGCAAGCAAAGTTGTGAACAAGTGAAAACTTGTATTTGTTGTTATTTTAAGTAAACAGATTTACTCATCATGCTGAAGTTTATGTAGTTGCTGTAAATCACTCATTACTTGTTTGTACTCTTGGAGGGAGATCCAGTCCTCTTGACATAAGTATCTGTGCTCCCGTACAGTCAATAATGAGTTATGCATTGTTCTGTATTGCCTTTATAGGCAATAGTCACTGCCAGAGGGCATTCTAGATCATTGAAGTTCTGTTTTACCTATCCCCTTTCCCTAGATGAAAAAGCAGTGCAAATGTTGGGTATGGATGGCTTATGAGGGTCCAGACCACTTAATCCCTTTCTGATGATAGATGTTCAAACAAACGGGAGTGGATCCTTTCTATCCTCTTAGAAGATAGCTTACATATATGGCTCTTGGTCACTCCAGGAAGGGATTGCATTACCCTTCTGGGTTGATACAGTGATGGGTGGTTGAACAGTTGTACAATCTGGAATGTTCAGAAGAAGAATGGGAGAAAAGGATCTCTTTTTGTTGCTAACCAGAGGTGGACTGATGTAAATCTCGTATATATCTTGTGGTGAATGCTAGGAATACTTGAACGGCACCCACCTAGCTAGGTATTCTTCCTGCAAGACTGAAAGCAGCCTACTCTTTTTCAGTGTTCCTCTTAACGAACTCCAGACTCGCTCTGGCTCTAACTCCAGCAGCTCCGTGATTTGGGTTTAACAAAAAGAGTGCAGACCATTAGAATTACCTTTAATGTTATTATAAGTGCCTGTTTCTGAAATGGTTTTGGGCTGATGGTTTCCCTAGACTGATATAGCACTAAGTCTCAGCACTAAACCCAGACAGGAGCACTCAGGAGCATTCATGGTCGCTCAAAGTGACTTTCAGTGAAAGTATACATACCTCTCATTCATTCTGATGATTTGAAGCAATATGGGAAAGCAGGTGGGACTGTGGAATTTTGATGTGTGTTCATTGTGGAGGGATAGAGTGGGCCTTTTGCTACTTAAGACTCTGTCCTCAGGCACCAAATGTAAAATTACATTCAAAATCAGTAGGATAGAGTTAACCTTGCAACATGTGCTGAGCTTGTGTTTCCAGTAGTGTGTGACAGAGAGAAATAGCAGACAAGAACCAAAAATAGTTTTTTATAGATCAGTTGTCCATTTCCAGCATCTCAAAAGTATAGAAATTGATAAGAAAGACGGTGCATCAGATCGGGCATCATTCATATTTCTATTTCTGTGTGAGTTGGGGTTAAATGATTCTAACCAACAGATTCCACCATGACAGTACTTGCGCCATTGTGCATGCATGTATCTGCTCCCTTGGTTACTGTCATGAATTACTGAACAAATCCATTCAGGAAGTAACTTTGAAGAAAATGTTAACTGGAAAGTTATTTCATAAAATATGTTGCTATAAATTATTTTGAGAGGTAAGTCACTGCTTTTATCAGTTATATTTATAAAATACACATTCATCACACAGTTAACTGTGTTTACAGTTTATTTGGTCACAGGAAACATTTTCTGCTGAATTTTGAGTATTGAGCTATAAATTTAACATTTTAAAATTGGGATATAATATTTCATTAGTCTTTTAAGAAATCAAAAGACTGAGTGTGTTATTCATGTCAGGAAAGCTGCAAGTGAAGGCCTTTTTCCAATTTATTTTAAAAAGCGGCTAGCCTATCTTCAGATGTATTCTTTTACTGTATACAAATGTGGTTCATCTCGCTATTTAATGGCATCGTAGTTCAACAGTTCCTGTGTGAACTAGATGCTACAGCTGTCCCTTAAGAAGAGAGGGTAATTGTGTAATCTATTTTGTATTCTGATCCATGTGCTTGTGTATTTCTTGCTATTTATCACCATGTAACAGCAAATAACTGTATTCAGTAAAGGGTACCCATTATAATTTATCGATGATATCCACAGAAATATACCATCAAAGAAAATATGGGCTATTTATTAGCAAGTTAATGGAAAAACTTGTATTATCCCATTTCCCCAGAGTTACATAAGGGGCATTATTGAAAGAAGCTGTACATAGATTTAAATATCTGGGCCTGATTTCCATTCCAGCCTTGCATAAGCTTCTTCCCACATGGCCTTTCTTGCTTAATATTTCAGCAATTGCAAGTTTTCATTTCCCTTATATACGTGCAGGGATGTGACTTAACCAATTTTAAGTGGATTCTGCCTATATCTGGGTGACAGTTCTTGCAGAGAAAAAGTAAGGAAACAGAATAGCTCCAAATTTCCCATCATTAACTCTTGAGTTTTTCCTGAAGAGAGAGGGAGTTCCTAGTTGCTTGCAAATTTGTGGAGTTGGAATCAAAGTAACACTGTAAGAATGGAACAATCGTGGGGTTTTAACCGTATAGTGATAGGATTCTAGATGGAGTTGCAAACAACTAATGTTTCCATTAATACATGAATGACAGATAAGAATAATCAATCTTCTTACTTGATTTCAGAACTCTCTCTGAAAATGACAGTACCTCTTTACCACCTGCTGACTCCTGCACCAGTCCTACTAAAATGGATTTGTCATTCAGTAAGACTGCCAAACAGTGCCTAGAGGAGATATCTGGTGAGTAACAATGAGTTTGGAGAAGGCTGAGAACTTTTCTATTTACATCTGTTTCTTTTGCAATGGGTTGAACTAATACTTCTGACGTCTGTCCATGACTGATATTAAATATGCAGAAAATTTGGGTCATGCATGGTGAGTGATTCAAATGCATGGTTCCCTTATCTGAACCAGCTCCTTCTGTTCAAATACCCTGTTCACCATTTTGCAGAAACTGGGCTTTCACGAACTAGGCCTTCAAGCCATTGTTATTTCTTAGTTATACTGAGCATTTCAAGTCAACTTTCCACAAGTGTTTGACACTGTTGCGTTTAACATCATCAAATTCAATCATAACATCAGAACTGAGACATAAATTACATAAGACATATTTTGCTTTTATAAATGAGTCTATATTCAGAAAACGCACAATTTCTTACTGTTGCTGTTGCTAAAGCTAAGCTGCTAAAAGTTGTGTTCTGGAATTCCTTGTAAACCTGAAGTAAAGTCTTCATTAGGTTACAAATATGAGGGGATTTTTTTTTTTTTTAATAATAATAATAATTCATTTGAAGTCAACAGAGCAATACTGATTTACATCAGCCCAGGATCTGTGTATGACCTGGCCATAACTCTGCCTTATGGATGCAAAAAGCAAAGTGTGTCACAGCTGACTTTCTTGCCAGGACTGATTTGCACTGCAAGGTTGTGTGGGAGTACTTTGAAAGGAACTCTTTGCCAGAGATGTCTTGTTGGGTTTTGGGGATTTATTTTGATGTTGTTGGATTGGTTTGCCTTTTTTCATTAGCATCCTTATTCTTCTTATCATTTTTATGAGAATAAAAGGTGAAATACTGTCCCACCTGCAGTTTTGCCTTTTCATCCCAAATTTTTAACATTCAAATGGATTTATGTCATGTGTTTCTTAAGCAGGATATAACTCACTTAAAGCACTAATTTGACACATCAGTCTAAAATTATCTCTCCACCAGAAGGAAAATAAGATGCCCAAACTTTGTGGGACTGCCTTGGCATTTAGCTGACTCATACTGAAATTGAGGTTTCGTCTTAGTTTGTCTCAGCCCTTTTGGAAGTTTTCTTAGTCCAACATCCCTTATTTGCACAGCCAGCTTTTGCAATAAATATACCACCCTGAAACATGGTGAACTGTTCACTGGAGGTGACACATGCCTGTTAAAATTAAAGATTATTTTTAATTAATCCGGAAATCAGACTAATTGATCTTGTATGTATAAAGAGTATAACTGAAACACTTACACAAATCAAAAGGTGCTTCAAGAAATTATCCACAGAGATAAAAATCCCCATAAAAATCACAGAATCATTTGGTTGGAAGAGACCTTTAAGATCATTGAGTCCAACCATTCATCCTGCACTGCCAGCGTCCCTAAACCATGTCCCATCAATTCAGTACCTGATGAAATGATCAAATGTGATATCATGTCTCCTGGCCTTTTACTGTTCTGAACAGAAATGGAACAGCATCAAAAAGAAGGAAATAGCATAAAGGGCACTTGACATCAGAGGTGTTTCTAATCTCATTATTCAGACTCTGACATTAGCAGCTGACTGACATAACAGACAGCATAGCAGAACCACTGGGAAAATGTGATCAATGGTTTGTTGCATACAGAGGCAAACAGATGTGTGTCACCCATAATTGGCTGTTAACAGCAAAAAGAATGAATGGATCAAATACTACATTTGCTGAATAAATAATTGTTGGCATTGGTGAACTATCACCAAGTCATTAGTGATTCTGTCATTGGTGAACCTGCATGGAAAAAATCCTCACGTGATGGATGTTGAGGGGAGTATTCCATGATGAATTATCAATGAGAAAAGACAATTAAATTAGGAGCATCTTTTTTTCTGATATGATTATACCACAAGTAGCAAGAAGATATGCAAGCTTATTTCCTTGATCTGGTCACTTATATTCAGGGTGTTAAGTGATGAATCCAGAGTTTCTTTCACTTTGATATTACTTTTTTCCTGAAATCTTTCACTGCTGATATGGATGGGCATCACCTTTATATTATCTCAGGATTCTTTTGCAACTTGGTAGACAAACACACTAGCACAATATATTGGTATGCAGTAAGGATCGATCAGGATCATGCAACGAACAGAGCATCTGTGAAAAATGCTAAACAGCTTGTAGGAGTGCTTTCATAAAGTGCTGTCCCACCTGTATGGTGTTTCTGCTTCATTAGTCTTTATTATTTTTACAGCACAAAATATTTGCAGCTGAGGCTAACATGCTCAGGACTGGGATATCTTAGCCCATTTCATAGTATAAACTGTTTCTCTACTTTCAGAATACTTACACAGTCCTGTTTGTTATTGTCTCTTGGCAGATTACTGCTCCCGTAACCAGTCAAGCAGATCATATCAGAACTCCTAATCCACTTCAGAGCAAAATCAGCCAAACAGTTTTAAACTAATGCTGTAAGCGTGGCTGGTTCAAAGCTACTTCACAATATAGTCAAAACTTGTATGTGGAAAAAAAAAATTAAGAAGTTTTAGGAGTGGTTGGTCAGGCACCATTCTCCTTGAGTGATTCAAGATACTAATACAAATTTCAAGCAAATTTCCTTGCCCTAGTGGTGCACAGTCATGGCTCTATTTTCTGTGCCAAGCAGGCAGTTCGCATCCCTTTGCTACTGTCTCAGCACTGGTGATGGGGAAGTAGAGAGGGAAAATGAGAAGCTGTAGGGGTAGTTTCCAGCTCTTCTCTGCTCTGTCTTCCTCCTTATTTCTAAGGGAGCCAGTCACCTTCAAAACCTCTCCTGTCTTCCAGCTCAGAGCTGGTGAAAGGATGGGGCAAAGTCAGGGCGCAGACCTGTTATCTGCACTTCTGCAAGTGATCACTTGGTTTTGTTTGCACAGCCATGAGAGGAAGATGGTGCTGGAAGAAAAGGGAGATGATGAGGCTGGTGTAGGCATGGATCCGGAAGTACAGCCCCAATAAACTGAACAACTTCTTTATTTTTAGCTTGTCCCCATAAACCTGCTGCCCTAGGTAATTTCTCATAGAGCTTATACCTAAAGCCAGTTCTGCCTCTTCATAGAGCTACTGTAAATCTGTGTTTCTTCACTGTTCCTCCAACTGCTGGGAATTTGTTCCAGATGCAATCTGAAGTGATTTAGACTTTTTTTTCTTTCGTCTGAATTTTTCACCGCTCAGCCAGAGCAGTTCCAGATGTTCCCACAGTGCACGTGCAGATCAGCAGTACAGAACATGCATAGTAATTGTAGGGCTTCCTGCACGCCTTGGATGCCCTCTGCGTGCACGGTGCCAGTGATACATGTACACACACTGAATCAGTCCCATTTGTAGGCATAAGTCACTTGTGCAGTAGTTTTGGTTCATTCTGCATACAGTAGATTTGTTGCACATGTGGCACACATTTGTAGACTTCTGTCCAGGAAATCCTGGACAGAATTTTGGGAGTCCTAAACAAGGACCAGTACTGCAGTCATGTATGAACACGCTTTCTTACATGTATTTATGTACCAGTTGCCTCAACAAGACATCTCAGTATCTACATTACTGCAAAGCTGGAGTATAAATTTATAGACAGGATTTTAAAACAATAATAAATAGAAAGGCTAATAAAGTATTTTTCCAGTTTGAATCTTGTTTTTTGTGGTATGAGTAAGAACAAATTGTTCAGACTTTCTTATGCAGTATTTCTACTCGTAGCTGTGACCTTTATCAATCTCTGCTGCAAGTTTACTGGAGAAGGGTGTCAGTGAGTTATTTAATAATCCATTGTAAACTGTACATATCAGTAACTACAAAGTATTGTTTTATTAAATCAGTGATAGCGTTTGGCTTTAACAAGTGTTTGTACATTCAAAGAGCTTAATGCAAATTGTTTGATCAAATCATTATTCATGAATTTACAAATATTGACAAATTATAAAAAAAATATGAGAAATGAAGCAGAAATAAAAGAGTAATAAGAGTTATAGGCCAATGTCAATGGCAGGATTAGCATAAAGACATTCAAATTTCAAACTTTTATATTTACTGTGCTTTTTTTTTTTCCTCTCTGAAATGGATAGTTAATTAATAGGTGTGGAATTAGTTTACAAATTTTTTTCAAGCAAGCTTGGCTGAAGAGATTCATAATCTTATGCATTTGCAGATCTATTACATAATTCATTTGTAAGGCTCTAAACTATGTACTGAGACTTCAAAGAAAGTCTTATCTGACAGCAAAATTTGTCCCTAGATTGTTAGGTCTTAAACTAATTTTTATAATTCCTTTTATGAAAAAGAGACAGTAAAAATATACTATGTTACACTGACTGTGATGACTTGAGGAAATTCCCTGTGCTCTTCTTGATTTAAACATATTCCTTCATGGTGGGTGGGGAATACATTGCACTGTGAGGTAGTTGGGGAAAAATGCTCTCACGACATTTGCTCTCCTCAGGTCTCCTATACTGTCTTGATGTATTTTCTTGTTGCTATACTTCAGCATTTTAAAATGGAGGGATGAGCTTTACAAAAGTATTTTTCAATGAGTAAACCCAAGAATTTTCCACATTGCAATTTTATGTTTTGTCGAATGACACCCTGCAGAGAGGTGTGGTAAAGCAGAAGGATAAATTCAGTGTTCCTTCTGCTGAGCATTTGGTTCAAGATGCACATATGTATCTACTATATCTGAGGATGATCATGATGGCCTGTCTACCAAGTGAGGCAATGGGATTAATGGGAGAAAAGTTCATATAACCTTGTAATTAAGGGCTGTAGTAGTGTTTGTGCACATGAAGGCTGAACGAAGGTTGTGTGATTAATCTCAGTACCTCCATATCCCAATATCTGACGTATTGTCCTTTTAATGTATGTAGAAAAGAAAACAAGACAGGTAGATGTTGGAACTGCCAGCTAAAGTCACATGGCTCCCACACACTTCAGGTGTCATTCCCATGGCTGGATGATGGTCTGTGACCTCTGTCCTGCTGGAGCTGGAATAGATGACTAGCTGAATAGCTGAATAGGGAATAGCTGACGCATGATACAAAACAGGTCAGCAGAGGCACTGGGATCTACTGGGTTCCCCAGGACCCAGCTCTACCTCTACTAGAAACCCTTCCAGCCCGAAGCGATGCGACATCTATTGCCAATACCATTCATGAGGTTTCGCATGGCTCGATGGGTGAAGATTTTTCATCCCCTGCCATAAGTTTTGCTGCTTCCAGAAGGGCTAAATATACCTGTCCAGTTCCGGCAGTCTTGTATCTGATCTATTCATGCCCAGAGCTGGGTGGCCACACTGTGGATTACTTCACTAGCAGAGCAATGTGTAGCATGAGGGGATACTCCCTGTTCACAGGGCTTACTGAGGCCAGATACAGCACCACAGGAACAACTACTACATATGACCAGGCACACACACAGTGAGTTTCATGTGGCAGCAGAGCAGATCCATACCTGCCTACAGCTGACCATGCAGACAAGACACTGACTGTAGCTGTTTAGGTGTGAAAGGGCAAGTGAGGAGGTTACCACTCATTTATTTGGAGTATTAGGAAGTGATTCAACCTTGCTGTTTATGTAGGAAAAGGTCCTGTTCCAGTTATCTCACTGCAGCGCAGAGTCGCATGGGCCAAATCATTGTCTTTCCTGTTAATCTGAAACACAGCAAATAAGAATAATGTGCCAATATGAGTATATGTTGAAGTTTTAAAAACATGGAGTGGGGAAAGGGTGAGATTGCCCTTCATTTTGCAAACTCCGTATTGTAAACACAGTCCTGCGAAGCCTCAACAGCTTCCTCAGCAGTGCTGAACAGGGGGTTACAGCACATACCAGTGCAGGAGCATGCGGCCAGTGCTGGAGCTGTATGTTCTCAGCTGAGGCCATGTCAGCATCTGCACCAGCGCACTGGGCTCTGCTGCGGGCAGACACCAGCACATTCATGAAAACATTTTAAGAGTCCATGTGCCTCTGCAACTGCAGCTGGCAGATCCTGGGAGTAAACACAGCAGCCTTATCTTTTGCTTCCATGCTGAAGAAGTGGCAGGAATTTAATATTTGGGATGGTTTTGTACTCAGGCTGACAGAGTATTCTTGTATTCTCTTACTTTGACTTTGTGGGCTGGATGGGGTGAGGAGTAGTATATCCTCTTGTTGTGGACCATGTCTTTCTAGGAATGTGTCAGTGATTTAATATGGAAAACCATCATTGCTTGAGACGGCTGAATTTTTTTCTAGATTAGTTCTGTGTTTATAAGGGTTACCTAGGAAAAAATGTACCCTTCCTTTAAAATTTCTAATATGTTTCTCCCATTAATTTTTTTCCTTATATATCTTTAATAACTATAAATTGAGCCCGCAAAAAGCAAGAAGTACACAGGGGCTTCTGTTGTCACCCATTTATTCACACAGAAAATCTGCAAGCAATCTGTGATTCTTAGGGTGGCATTTTAAAAGGTTACTTCCATCTCAATGTTTCTCAGGTAGGGTTTTGAGACAATTGCAATTTCACACTGACAAAAGCAGTATATTGTTATACAGTAATTTTCATATATGTAGATTTCTACTTAATGTTTTATGAAATTAATTGCCTCTAGTTAAAAAGTTTGTATCTAAAACATTAGAATGCAATTCAGCTAGTTCTTTGTTCATCTGTCTATTATTTCTGGGACACATATCTTTTTCCCTGTGAGAAAAGGTATATATGAAAACATAAGTCTTCTGTCTCTCTTGATAATGTATTTAAAAACAACATTTAGAACTTGTGAACTTATTTCAGACCTGATACTGAGTTGCTTTATAAAAATTTGCTATTCCATTAATTGATTTTCTTCAAGAAATTGTGAAACAATGATTTTATTACATCTTTTTAAATCCATACTAACCTCAGAATCGCACTGGGATGCAAACAAGGAGAAAGAAATTAAATATTCCCTTTTATAATCCTTACTGGGCAGGTACTGTTGTGCTCTATTTTTTAGCTTCTTTATGATCCTAGACTATATTTTACTTATTTAGAGCATAAATTGCAAGACTGAAGGTCCATTTGCAATATTGCTTTTAGCTTCCTGCACAGGGAGTAGCAGTGATATGGAAGAAATAGTTTGTCATCCTTACCTTTCAGGGAGAAAAATAGGATTTGTCTGTGAGCTAGGTCCCTTACTGTAGCATCCCATTCAGGTGAAGCTGTGTCTTGAAACCTGTGGCACTGTAAACTGGGCAGAGGCTTCTGTGTCTCCGGTTTAATTCACCAGGATGTTTGCTGCCATGGCAGCCAGCAGCATTCACTGCAGTAGCAGAGAAGAGTCATATATCTGGGAATGCAGGTTGAATACT
This sequence comes from Bucorvus abyssinicus, assembly GCA_009769605.1. Lineage (NCBI taxonomy): Eukaryota > Metazoa > Chordata > Aves > Bucerotiformes > Bucorvidae > Bucorvus > Bucorvus abyssinicus. The sequence continues at coordinate 42,096,365 of CM020025.1, forward strand.
AAAATGTAAGGAGGCTTGTGCAGAGCTTTGCTTCAGTGGTTAATTTTGGCTCTTTATTGAGCTCTGACGTGGGGGCTGTACTTGCAGTTCTGTGTCAGCCCATCTAAAGTGAAGAGCCGTGCACTGGGATCAGTCATGATCTGGTGAGGGCGGGGGGAAAAGCCCGAGACAGCACTTGTGTCTACTTTGGATTTCAGAAGGCAGCAGCTGTAGACAGAGATGCAGGCCCACTGCTCTGATGAGACTGGTGATTGGATGGAGAAGGGAAAACACAGTTGGCTTTTGGGATTACTTCTGTGCTGGAGCAGAGTGTTTGATCAACTCTCTTCTGCTTGAGAGAAATCCAAGCAAAAATGACTGTAAGTACTGCAGATTAATGTGACAGGAGAGAAGTGGCTTAGCAGAGACAGCGGCGTAATTCTAAAGAAAATGACTGTGGCTGTCTAGTCATTTACGCTGCATGTTTGAGCTGTGCTTTTCAATGTGAGTGAAAGTATGTGCTACCTGGGACGAGGAGCGTGTGGTGTTGGAGGGATCATCTCCCAGACCTCTCAGGAGAATTGAACACTGTCCGTCTCGGAAATATGAAATCTAACTGACGGTGAAGCCCCAGTAGGAAAGATGCAGAGATCTGCTGAACTGTCAGTGTTTAAAGGCAAGGAGGTTAGAAGAGGGTGTGTTCATCTTCAGAAGCAGAAGTCTCTAACGAATCTCACGCTCATCAGCGAAGGGGAGAAGAGGCGATACTCATACCGGGAGAACTGGTTTGGAAACGCCTCCAAGTCCAGCCAGAGTTACCGTCAGCGGGAAGCAGAAGCTGGGAGCAGAGGCTCCCTTTCCAAAGCACTCTCGCAGTCAGTTCACTCTCTCTACAACTCCAGCCTCACTGCACCCCAAGCTTTTCAGGCGATACCACCTGCTGGAAGCAGGACATCCAGGAGTTTGGGAGACCATCGTACAGGTGAAGGCTTTGAGACTGACAATGAGCAGAGGGGAAAATCAGATGATGAAAATGTGTCCTGCACGTCCCATTTCCCCAGCAGGAACTGGGCAGAAGAGGAGGAGGAAGGCTGCTTGCGTGAAGGGACTGCACATCTGGATGAAGATGTCATAATAACAATGCTGGGGGACCTAGAACAGGTCCTTTATGCTGATATTTTAGGTAAGTTAACTTTGGCTTGACATCAGGAAGGACAGGAAGAGAAAGTGTTAGCCCATATCTGTATAGAACAGGTTTTGGATCTTGACAGTGATTTCTCGAGACAGAACTGGGTTTATTTGCAATAGTATGCAAAAATAGGGGCTAGTCATTTCTTTCTTGTTTGCTTACTCTTACCTCTAAAGACTGTATGAAATGAAGACAAATGTCTAAATGATTTTTGATGGGTGCATGGGCAGCTACAGCTTGTGAGTAATTGAACATAGTTTGCTTAGCTGTTTGCAAAAAAATAAGGTGAAATATTTAAGTGCTATTAGTTTACTCATAAATAATTTAATGACATTTGTTCTCATTAATTTAAAGTTGAAATCATGAATCCAACTTTTGGTTTAGATAGAAAATACCTCAGCCCACCTACGAACTGTCCCTCTTAGTACTGCATCCCCATTACCCCCTGCTGATAATTTCACCCCTATATGTGGAATTGTGAGTGCCAGGGTTTCGGTTTAGTTTAAATAACCAAGATTTTTATATCAGTGCATGCCAGTGAGCATTTGAACTCCACAGCCATGGGTGCTTCAAAAGGCTTCTGTATTACTGGCTTTACTTTTAATCTTTCAGCCCTTTATAAAATGCTCAAAGTGTGCATTTCCAAAGCTTTGTTCTTCAGCCAGTCAAATGGTTGAAGTGGCTGCTTGCTTTTCCAAGGTTATATAGCATGTGTCTAGCCTGGAGCTTCTTTGCTGGTGGATATGTTAACCCTGACTGTGTTTAACAGTCAGGATAAAATTTTTGCTATGTATGTAATGTCAAAAACTATCATCTCAAAATAACAAAGAAACAAGAATTCTCTTTTTATGCATACCCTTTATGATTAGACTATAGAGTATGCTGAAAGGGGCTTCTCCTAGAGATTGGAAGCTTGCTAGAAAAGGAAACTGAGCTCTCCACCTGCCCCTGCTCCTCTTCTGATGTGTGTCACTGAGTAAATCTCTGTTCTCCTGTAAGCCTCAGTTTCCTCACCTGCAGAGAAAAACTGGTACTTTCCTTTGTGAATGCAGTTAATATCTAAGAGTGGATAATACTCTGGGGAGCTGCTTATTATTTATAAATCCTTTAATGAAAATCAGACAATGAATGGAATAATTTTCCCCAGTTTATCTGCTTTGGGGTGCAATTAATGTGCAGAAGTACCGTAATGATCCTGAACAGTATAATTAAATGTGCGATTATAGGTGAGCTTCAGAAATGTGAATGTAAAAGTTTAACCTAGGTATTTAGTGATTTCTGTAAAATGTTTAATTTGATTTCCTGTGTTCGTATCTCACACAATGAGAGAAATTAATGTGTTCTCTAGATATTTATTGAAGGAACCTCTATTGGTTCACTCGTTATAAGCAAGAATTTTGAGACATTCTTTTGGAATATTTGTGTATAACATAAATGATGACGCTACAGGTGATTTGAACAGATTTTATTACATGAGGTCAGGAAAAAATTTGCATCAGATGTTCTTGTAAGAAGAACAGAATATTGACAGAAAGTTTCAGGGTACCCTGATTTTAGTCTTTTTTATCCCAGTCTCTCTATGTATGAAATAGAATGGCTTTTGTCCAGTGTACAGACCAGAATCACTTGAGGTGACAAGCCAGGGAGCATTTCTGATATGTTAGGTCACGCAAATATGGATAGACTCTACAACGGCAGTGGGCCATAGTAATAAGGGACAACGTGCCTGGGCGAGTCTGGGCTCCCTTTGAACCCATGCAGTGTGTTCCAACCCTGGTGCAATAAGCACTGTAGTATCTCTTCTGGTAGGCATGGTGTAGCTAGCTTTCAGAAAAAAAAAAACAAAAAACCCCAAACATGTATTCGCCATCCCTATGGCCCTCCATACCGAAGGAGGCTTGATGTAGATGGGGAGGCACAGTGCTGTCCTGAAAATGTAGGTAATGTCAGATCCAAGTTAGGTCTGAGGATCTTGCACTCAGTGCAGAAAGTTTCTCAATCATCATGTTCAACTGTTCATACTTTCTGACTTGTTCATCCATGGTACAACATGAGTCCATTGATCCTTAAGAGATAGATGGAAAGAAAAAAGAAAATTAATTTTAAAATGCTTAATAGTTTCAGTTATGAGGATTTTGTATGTAGTGCTGTGTAATATTTTAAGATCATAAAACACCAGTTGTATCTTTTTTAGAAAAAAAAACTAGTGGAAAGGTTTTGAAAATATCCTTTTTGTCACTGAGAGATCAAAAGAAATTAGACCTCAAACTTTTCACCTTTCCAGGATAGAATAACACCACTTTTATAATTTGTCTGAAAGTGAAATATTCTTCTCTCTGAAAACGCATTTTGGCAGTTTGCCATTTTTTTGTATTGCAGTTATACCTTAAGGCTTTGTTAGGCTATTTACTGTTCAAAATACATTTAAAAAGACAGTTGCTGTCATTTTTGCTGCAAGAATTTGCAGAGTTAACATACAGCAAAGGACAACTGGCAAGGATAAACAAGGAAGGAAAGGGCGAAGTCACTGCAAATATGAATTATATTCAGTTCCTCAAATAAATGTAAAGTATTGCTTTGCCTTTAATTTTGCCTGCATGAACCCTGGAATTTGTCTTTCTGTGTTTTACAGAAAATTGTCTTATACCACCAAGGTACTGTTTCACCTCTGGTTTGAGGCAGGGCAGGTAGCAAACTGGTCTTGCGTTTTCCTTATATACATACTGTGGCAGGAATATCATGTGCTCCTGGAAGTGAATTTGAGTGCATTTGGAGGAGGAGGGAAAGCAAAGGGCATCGACAGCAAGGAAATGAGTGCACCATAGGCAACTACCTGGAGGCAGGCATGGACAGTCTGCCTGGGAACTGTCTGGGCTTGCAACAGCAGGTTCAATCTAACAGGACTTAATGGTCTCCAGCTAAGCCTTGGCGTAAGACCTTCTGACTCACGGGAATCTCCAGGATGGTGCAGAAACCTCTGCAAACAGTACATGAGATCCATGGGTACATTGATCTTGATTGAACACATCTAGCTTGAAACCCAGGAGTAGTTGTGGTCATTTCAATCTGAGTGGGAACATTTGCCTCATGCAAGGTATTGCATGTAAAAATGCACACAAATAGTTTATTTTATGGAGCAAAATTTTGTGAATGGATGTGTTCTCAGAGTGTGGCTTGAGAAGATGGGGTGTTTGGCAGCAGTGCTGGGCCTGCATCCCCACTTCTTGTCTCCACTCTGTCCAGATGTTGACACCCACTGTCAGTTCCATGGTGCCAATCCAGAGATTTATGGACTGTTGGATCATTAAACCACTGAAGAATTTATTTGGAGCCTTAAAACAAACAAACAGCACTTCCTGAAGGACTGTTTGGCTGCAGCAGAGGACAGAAGCCATAGCCAGGACAGAGTAGATGGGAAAACCTCAAATTAGCATTGCTGAGAAAGCCAGCTTCATGTTGAGCCACAACTGTAGGGTACATTGGCTAATACCATGCATCATTTGCTTGTTAGGGAAGAAATAAAGGGTACATGGAATGTATATGGAATAATTTATTTCCGTTTGATGGCAGGAGCTGGGATGTTTCTTAAGTGCATGCAGAGTGTTCAGGCGGTAGGACCTGGACTGCAAAGAGGGTACAGTAGCAATTCAGTTTGTTTATGACCTCAAAGGCTTCATCCTTTAGTCAGAACTCAAAATTAAGCAGCTTAAGTGAACCATTGTTCAAATATAGTTTGTTTCTGCAGATTCTTCCTTATATTTGAAATAAATCCTTTCTGTAAACCAATGCTAAACCCATACTTATAGTTCCGCTGCAAGTCATCCTTTTTCCCATGCCTTCAAACAGATGTTGTGTGGAGATTTTTTTACCTTACCAGAATTTTTTCCTCTAGGACTTTTTTTTTTTTAGTTAGTTTTCCAGAATGTTTTATTAAATATTAAATTTTCATTGCTTCTGGCCCCATGTTGAATATTTACTAGTTCTCTGTCCTATGCAACTTTTCTTGCAAGCTCTACATTGAGATCTCTTCCTTCCTTTCTTCCCATTTTATCTACTTTGCAGAGGATACCAGCTTTTCTTTCCCCTTTCTTTGCACTCCTTCCCAAACATCTCCTACCTGTTTTTTCATTTAGATGGCACACCATGCTTTTCCTCAGAGACATCCCCATTGCTGAATTTCTGTCTTGTATAAGCTCACACACAAACCTGTGAGGAAGAAAGGTGGCAATGGAATGCGAAACACCGCAAGTCGTTTATTTACATGAGTATTTTACATTTTACAAATGTGAAATACGGTATTATTAGATGGTATTTTGCCTCTGCTTGCATTTCTGATCTTTAATTTTGTATGATGTTGAGTTTAAATTCACCAGACTATCTCCTGTTAGATATATTCAAAGATGAAGAAGTTTCTTGATATCATAAGGATTCCAAAATTAGATTAAAATCTTGTTCTGTATGAGAATGCGAAAATCTAGAGTTAAATATTAGAAGTAATTTTAGTGGTTGTACAATATCATTCTTTATAACATTTACAGTATGAGAAGTAAAATTAACTTAACAAATTGAGGTATGACATGAAATTTATCATTGATAGAGTAAAAAAGAAATTATTTGCTCTTCACATTCGGCAGTGTACACACAACTATAACAGTGATGCTTCTTGCTAAATTTCTTTCAAGCAACAGGTACAGGATGCAGACAGAAACAGAACAGTAGCCTTGAACAAATCAGTGATTTTTATTATAGATTTTGTTTTGAAGTTCTCTTATTCTGCTAAAGAAAAATGAACTAAAATTCCTTCATATAAGAATATGCCAAAAAACATCCATTTTTGTTTCTTCATGTATGACCTTTGGAAGCTGCTTTAAGGCTTGTTCCATTCTCCTTTTGTAACACAGTATAACGTTTTTTCTTACTTTTTTTTTTTTAATCGTGTGAAGTAAACATTATTCGGGATGTTCCAGGTGAAATTCTGCGAGACTCACTGTTCAAGATACCAGAGCAGCTTTTCACAATGGATCCCTGAATGCTGTTAAAATCCATAATTGTATAAGTGACGCATGTGCTTAGAGTGTTTAGGTTTTTATCCCAAGAAGAGTATTTTTTATCCCATATGAAGAGTAAACTCCCTTTTCAGGAAACCATTACTGTTTAGGAAAGATTCTTTATTCAGTGACTAACTTAAAGAATACTTTGATATAGCCCGGATGTTAAGTGCGTACTGAACAGTTGTAACAGTCATCCCAATTCTTTCCAGACACAGATTTACTGTGGCTTTATTTCCTACCCAGTCATGTAAAATGTCAAGGAGGAAAAAGGGGCTGTGTAATGTACCAAGTGGTCTGGGGCTGCATCATGCCTTGATTACAGAGGATAAAATTCCTAATACTGTAAATCTGAGTTTCATTAACAGATTTGGGCCCTAACAAGGATACTTTACCAGGATTCTTTTTGGTGTGTTTTTTTTCTTTTTTTTTTTTTTTTTTACATACCACATGTTATTTATAAGAGTATGTGTGTTTTATTACTGAAAGAATCGGGTTTTAGTTTTAAAATATTAAAGGGACAGACCCATTTACAAACATATGCATGTATTCTCAGCTGTATATAGATGTGTGCAATTTATTCAGCCTTATACACTTGTGGTGCTAAAATTTATGCTGTTTTATTCCAGGGGAAGACCCTGAAACAAGAAGAATGAGAACTGTAAAGAATATAGCAGACCTGAGACAGAATTTGGAAGAAACCATGTCCAGCCTTAGAGGGACCCAGATAAGCCACAGGTATAATGGGTTTGTGTAGGCTGGTAAAAATTTGGATGGTAGGAGGTATTTCTAGCTTCTGAATGAATTAGAGTCTTGCAAGGAGAAATTAACTATGACACTAACCAATACTGTTTGCTAGACTGCCCCAACAACTTACATGTGACTTTAATACACTTTACTGTCAAAGTGTCTTGTACGATCATTCACAAAGATGATTATTGTTTCATAGACATCTACTTTGAAGCCTACAAAATTTAATTTCGATTATAAGTAGAGATTATTGTATAGACAAACAAAAGTGTGCATGTGAAGAAACACACACACACAGAACCTTAAAAAAAAAAAATTCTTCCAGCCTTTGCTTTGCCTTGTTTCTCAGGAACAGCGAAAGCACCGTTCACTGATTTCTCCGTTTTGTTTGGCAGCACATTGGAGACAACTTTTGACAGCACTGTGACAACTGAGGTGAATGGGAGAAGCATACCAAGCTTGACAAGCCGGTCCACCCCAGTGACTTGGAGGCTAGGGCAGGCCAGTCCTCGGCTGCAGGCAGGAGATGCCCCATCCTTGGGTGCTGGTTATCCTCGCAGCAGCGCAAGTCGCTTTATACACACAGACCCTTCTCGATTCATGTACACCACCCCACTTCGGCGAGCAGCTGTTTCTCGCCTTGGAAATATCTCACAGATTGACATGAGTGAGAAGGGAAGTGGGGATTTGGACATGGCCTCTGAAGTTGACGTTGGTGGCTACATGAGTGATGGGGACATTCTTGGGAAAAGCCTCAGAACTGATGACATCAATAGTGGGTAAGTAACACCTTTTCACCATTTGAGCTAATGCATGATTGGCAGGTTTAATGGGATTTTTCTAATAAATTCTGGTACACAAATGGAAATTGCATGATGGTTGCAACATAAAAAATACATATAAAAAAGCAAAACAAGAATAAGCTCCTAAGCTGCCGGTGATGTTCTCAGCTGCCTTCAAATTCAATTTTTTTCCTTTAACATCAAGATGATGTTGCTATGAATGTTAAAAAGTGCACTGGTACTTCTTATTACTTACTAGAATTTCTTAGTTACCTGGTAAACCATCATTTTTGTTACTTTCGGATGGGTCTTCTTCTGGTATTTTTGTATTTTATTTGAGATGGTAGATATAGTAGATATGGTATTGGATGCAGCTGATGAAAAGCAGTTGCTGACAGCAATGTCTTTTTCTGTTTCTACTTCAGATATTGTCTAGTGTAGTCTGTGTGATAGGCCTTTATTGCAATTTTTCAACTGTGCATATCATCTAAGCTGTAGGAATATCTTTTCATAAAAGAATAGATCAGTCACTCTCCTAGCATAGCCAGGAGGAAAAATGACAATTATTTTTGTTTAGGTTTGCTTAATCGATTGACTTTGAGATACTGCATTCCCCATGTTTCAAACTACTGTTTAACAATTCCAATATCAATCTTGGCATGTAATTCACTTCTATGTATATCAGAACTCCTAAAGATTAATTTTAAAAAACAAGCTACGTTACAATTTTACTCATACTTAAATTACTGTTCAGTGCTGTTGTTGGCATCTCAAGGCTGCTTGGTGGCTGAGGTAACATTGGGCTGAAAAGAAGTCTCATAGAGTACATGGCTGTGTCATACCACACTACTTCACCCTGTATAAATTTAGGACTCTTGCTGACAATCTAATCTTTTTGTTTAAAGTATAGCTATCATTAGAGAATGGTGGCTGATGAAATTGGATATGATATGTTCCTAAAGGCAAATGTAAGTCTGTGATCAAAGCTCTGCCTAGAGCAGTGTCTCACCTCAAGCACCATCCGAAGATAGTTTCTAGAAAAAACATAACTATAAAGAAAACATATATCTATATCTCCCTGGTGCACTGTCTCAATGATCTGTGAATGAAGCACTGCTGACAAGGTTGTCCACGGCATAGCATTAGCGACTATCAAGTAAGATGCCATATTCATGTGTGCTAGAACAGAGAAAAGACATAGGGAAAATGCGTTATTTTAATGTCTGAAGACATTTTATACTAAAGGAAATATAAATGCTGCGAGATGCATGGGTTTATTCTTTTAAAAAAAGATAGGGGAATCCTTTTGCAGTGCCTGACAAGTTGTATTAATTAGCTTATCACACTAGACGATGACTATAGCAATCTTGTGTGACTTTTCTTTGCATCTGTAATAAGGATGACTCAATAGACAGTAAGTCGCAATGCGCTCAGTTAACATTTTAGGTGCAGTAAATGTTAAAAACAAGTTAATAAGCTCTGAAATTTCAGGATTCACTGAGGCATGTAAAGTCTTATCTCCTTTATGCCTCTTCCATTATCAGTTTAATTACTTTAAACACTTGGGTACAGAAATGCAGCAGTAATTAGAAATTAGTGCGAGGAAGGCCTGTTGCACTTGTTCAGTCTCTCCATTCAGACCTTGCTTATACAGGAAGAAAACCCATACAGTCTGGATTACATTTAAACCACAGCTAAATTTAATATGCAATGCCAGAGCCTTGGAATCTACTGCATAATTCACCCCTAGCTAAATAATCTGCTCGAAAGTCTAAATTCTTTCATTAATAAAAGGATAAATCTAGTGTGTAAGTGTGACTCTTAATTTGCCTTTGAAAATAGATGTGAAGTTACTTTCTGCAGACTCCAGATACCAAGATTTCAGAAATCCCTTGCTGAACTGTAGGCCAAATCTTACCAGTGCGTAAAATGCCTCAGAGTTTAGTTAAAAATAAACAAATCAACTCTTTGTGTTTTAATGCATTTGAGGTTGCCTTCATCCAGATTGCCATCCAGGACACGATGCCATCTCAAACTGTAGCTGTTGCACAGGTCTACTTTGCCACAGCTTTGTTCTCAAAATCTGCACCAGTTCACTCACCCCAAAGCTTGGGGTCGGAGGCTGGTGCTCTCAGACTGCTGCATTTGCCCTGAGGTCTCCGGAACAGTTGATTTCAATTAAATTAGCTCCTGGAAGGAACCACAGGGAGAGGGCCAACAGAGCATCTGGAGCACCAGCAGTATGTGTGTGCCTTGGCTTGCGCCTGGAAGTCTGTGTAGCATTATTAAAGTTAAATGTTTGTGTACTTGGACATATGCTTTGACTGAAAGATGGGTTTGAGTGGCACCATTTCATGACTCAAGGAGAACTTTTGTTAAAGATTATTTGAACTAGGAGTGAACTCCAGTAGATCATTTTAGTCATCATCCTAGCATTAGGACTATGCTTATTTCAGTAAGCCTGTAATTTTATGTTGAGTAGGTTTACCGAACTATACACAATTTTTTTCTGTATATGTATACTTATATGTGAAGTGCCATACATGTGCAGGGTCTGTCACAAATAGAATCATAGAACCACAAAATAGTTTTGAGTTGGACGAGACCTTTAAAAGTCATCTAGTCCAAACCCCACTGCTGTGAGCAGGGACATCTTCAACTAGATCAGGTTGCCCAGAACCCCATCCAACCTGACCTTGAATATTTCCAGGGATGGGGCAGCTATCACCTCTCTGGGCAACCTGTGCCTGTGTTTCACCACCCTCTTGTAAAAAATTTCTTCCTTATATCTAGTCTAAATCTACCCTGTCTTAGTTTAAAACCATTACCACTTGTCCTATTGGAACAGGCCTTGCTTAAAAGACCATTCCCAAATTTATTTGCATGAACAAATTTGTGCAAACTGTACTAGGCTGCTACACTAAGGTTACCAAAATCTACAAGAGGGAAATATAAAATATGATAGCCTAAGAGGGAAGATAGTTTAATGAAAGGTCCTTTGAGAAAGTAATGGACGGGTTTGAAGAGTAGGACAGTCTTGTGTTACTGCTCAGTTATAAGCACCAAGATCTCTCACAGAGATAACTAAACTGTTGGTAGGCATTCCAGAAATTATTGCTACCCCTTGAAATTCAGGAACTTTTACTGGTTCTCTAGTGACTAAGCAAACTACACTCTCTGTTTGATTCATTAGTCATTTGTTATAATGTGAAGTGGTGGGAATCAAGCAAAAAGAACAGATAGAAACATTCTTGAATGCCATTGGAAGGGCTGCAGTGTATATCTCTTTCATATCTGAATAATTATATCACAGCAGGGACTACGGATTTGGGTTCTCAATTTCTGTTCCCATTTAGATGGATGCTACTTATTTCTTTTTCCTTTTGTTTCTTTGTTTTTTAACTGGAGTTAGTGCTTCTTGCATCTCTTTTTGACAAAACTACCGTACTTAAAAAGTACTTAAAATGTTTGAAGATACTTGAGGGCTTCAGTCTAATTATATTTTAGCAAAACAGGTTGGTCTGTAAGCCATCACAGAAAAAGGCAAGTGGTCATAGAAAATAGGCATGTATCTGATCTCCCTGCACTCGACATACAAATTGAGAGTATTTAGTATAAACTTACCTTCTAATAGGACAGCCTATGCCGTAAACATTTGAATTCCACAGTCCATTAACTTTAGAGTGAAACACGGTTGCCAGATGGCTGCATTTCCCACCAATTGACCACACATTTATTTTCAGGTACATGACAGATGGAGGACTCAACCTATATACAAGAAGCCTGAACCGAATACCAGACCTAGCTGCCTCTCGAGACGTCATTCAGAGAGGGGTTCATGATGTGACTGTGGATGCAGACAGGTAACACTGCTTTGCTAAGTAAAAAACTATCTCAGCTTTACAAATATTTTTCATTCTTCACTCCTGCTAATATATCACCATTTTGTTTATAAGGAATAGCAAGAGAAAGCAAGCTTCTGAGGCTGCTAGGTTTCTGAGCACACAACATGCCACGAGGGGGGAAAAGGCAAATTTCTCACATTTGAAGGGGACTTAGGAAAAACTTATTGTTGAAGATGTAAGAGAAAATATTAAAAAGTCCAGACCTTACTTGCAGTGTTGAATCTCTGAAACAGGGCATGATCTTTACAGCTTGCCTTGTCAATGGATTGGTGTAGGGAGAATACACATGGTCTCTAGGCAGCAGATATCTTGCGTGTGCCTGACGAAGTGTGTCAGAACATGCATTTGGAGTTGACGGGACCCAGAACCCTGATCTTCTCCATCTGCTTTGCCCTTCGTGGGTGTCAGAAAGAGGCAGTACCCATGAGCAGTGGGAAGTGGGTATCCCGTTGTCTATGCAGTGTGAAAAAAGTAACAACACTATCTTGCCCTTATACGTGTATATATGGGTGTGAGCCTAGACACTGTCTCCCACTAGTGCTTCTGCAGCTTAGGCAAGTGTTTTCTGTTTCTTCTCCTTGACCTTAAAGTAGATTTATATTGGTGACTTGTATCCATGTCTGAGATATAAAAATCCATAACCCAGCTTTTGCAGAACTTAGAGCTGTCACTCCGAGGTTTTGGTCAGACCACCACAGAGATAAGGAACAGCTGTGAAATTTGGCAGTTTTCAGTTTTAGGGGGTTGATTTCAGTCCCATCTTTTTAAAATCACCTTTCCATTAAGGAAATAAAATTATTTAATCAGGAAGGGAGAAAGGGTTCATGGAGTGACTCTAGATTTACAAACCCAGCAAATTAGTTGAAGAAGTTCTAAGATATTAACCTAGGTACGATACAATTTTTACTTTTCACAGTTATCCGGTAAAAGTATGCCTGTGACACAAGTCAGGGAAAGTCTGCATTAGTTAAACAGATGCAATGCATCAGGATAAAAAAGACTATTCTCGCCTAGAGAACCAGGTACTTAAGAAAAGATGGTTGTTTTAGCTGCTGTATTAGCATTTGTTGACTTTGCAGTAAAAAGCTTATTTTAGATAGCTATTCAAAAGAACACGGCTCAGTTCTTTGGAAGACAAGCATTGGCATGATGAGAAAATGTACAGCAGGAGTTTAAGAAAATAATTTGGATAGAACTCAGGCAGTAACAGAAGGAGAAAATTAGAAATGAGATGTGGGCAGGAGGGACTTTTGTGGAGGGTTGCATGTGAGAACAAGAACCTTAAACTCAAAGTGGGAGAGAGGGTGGAAAATTTAGAGGCTGGGAGTCATGTAATTAAAGACAGAGAATGTCACCAGCGCCCACAGTTTTATATGTCTCCATATCTTTTTTTCTCCTGGGAGTGAAGATTTTAGAGCTCTTCCCACCATACAGTATTCACACCCAGACTTGAAACCAGGCACATTTTCCCTAAAAAAAAAAAAAAAAAAAAAAAAAAAAATTAAAAGAGGTCCAAATTAAGAGATTTTAAAATTTTTCTTAATATTCCTCAAGCTCTAGATGTCAGTGAGACACTTTGTTTTGCTTTGAAGTGTTATTTAGTAAAGTATGTGTTAATTTGTTTTATATAGTGTGCAGGTACATGCATGTTTTACGTGTAAAACCACAGGGAGGCTATCACCAGTTCTCAGTTAATGAGATTGTCCAGCATTTCCCACTACATAAATCTGTTTTGATTTACACAGCTTTGTCAGACTGGCTAAAAATGTTGTGCTAAAAACTACTCTTCTCTTTTTGAGTCTTTCACCTCTGAGTCTATTGCTTGTCAGGTTGTGTGGCAGGGACTTCAAATTTGTCAGGAGATTATTTTGGGTCTTGTGTGAAAAGTTGACCAATTTTACACAAGACACAAGTTTTTTTAACAAAATGAATTTCATGTGTATTCAGGAAAGATTTATTTCATCTCAGCAACTAAAATCTCAATATATTCCAACTTCACCGTGCATTTGCAAACTGCTCTTGACATTAGCAAATTGTATGAGCAAGCCTCAAAGTCATTTTTGAGCTTAAAGCCTACAGATGTGAAGCGGGGTTTGCTTTGTAATGACTGCTTTCCCTTACACAAAGAATGAAAGCTGGACTCCTATGCTCTTCTGGACCCTCCAAACAGGGTGTCACAAAACGTACTATAGCTATGATTTAAGTAGAGACTTTGTCATAATGCACAGCCATGAGGGATTTAAATTATGAATGTTCAGACAATTCTGGCATTTCCTAACCTTTCAATGCTTGATTTCTCCAACCGTAATAGTGCTGTGTTGACAGAGGTTTTTTGTTTGTTTGTTTGTTTGTTTGTAAGTGCATGCTGTTCCTTGGGGAGGCAAAAAGGTGTTTAGGAAGCGGAAAAATTAAATATTTTGATAAGTTCTGATTATAAAAACATAAAAAACCTGATATGCTTACCAAAATGGATCACAAAAAAAAGCAGTATTAGGCCAACCATACACCCTAAAAATTGTTTATGCTGATCTTCAACAATGCAAGGCACATTTGTGATATAAAAACAGGTGGAAAAAGCAACACAGAGATTGCTGAAACTCTTCCTTTGTTTAGCAGGATAGGTTTTGGTCCTTCACAATAGCGTGGGTACTGGAGGTTTCATCTTATCACATGCAGCGTTTTAGATCTTAGTTTTTCTAGTCTGAACAAAAAATGATAGGGTTTGTGGCAGGGCTTCAAGGCATCCCTTGCCACTGGTATGATGAACTTCCATGAAAGAGGATTATTCTCTTCTTTGTCATCCCTGTAGGTATGAGAAGAACATATACATTTTCTCTATGGTATCATTAGTATAAACTTTTTTCATAATTGGCATGATTTTTCCCGACCTTTCTCTTGTAAAAGACTGCTGGCATCTCTGTGCAGGCAGAAAATAAATTAAATGCTGCAAATATCTGATTTACATCAGCAAGCAGGAGAGAAGTTTCAGTATTCTGTCCATCACTAGAGCCAGCAACTTTTGCTGACAGCAACCCCATGTTCTTCATGACGACTGAACTTGGGTTTTCTCTGACAACCTAAATTACAGCTCCTGCTTATATCTTAAAACTTTTCATTTTAGTGAGCCGACAGTACAATATTCTTTAGATACGCGGGCTGATTATTTTTGGCAAATGTATGCTTTCAGATTGATTCTTGTTTCATGAATAGATCAGAAATAATGCATTCAAATTAAGGGCATGGAACTGGTGTATAAAGAAAATCATGTCCCCAGTTTGATTCCATTCTAAATTGGTTTCAGATAGTACCTGCATCTCCATTTTTTTGCAAAAAGCAAAGGAGTGAAAGATCTTCATGTGGAGACCTAGCCTGAGACAACTTATCCAAATAATAATATTCAATTGCTCTTTGAACAACTTCACTAAAAGTTAAATTCATGAATGCAACATGAGCCAAGGTTTAAGCATTGCTTGCATACCGATCTGGAAAGCACGTTGGTGTAGAAAGGAACACAGCATATTTGCTTTTCTAGGGAAAGTATTGTTATGGTTCAATAACAGGCTGAAGGGACTCTGGCAGCATCAGATGTCAATGGTTGTATCATTCTTCTTTTGATCTTCTTTTCTAATTTGGACTCTTTCTTTTGGTCTATAAATGCCCTTTCCTTGCAACTTACCTTGCTTCATATACCATAAGAAATTAATTAGAGAGGAACATGGATTCTCTGCAACGGATGTAACTTGGCATGTGGCTGAGAGAGTTCTCAGAGGTATATTATTACTTTTCATTTATCGTTCTGTCTTCCTCCTCTACACTTTAGCATTTGTCTTCTGGGACTCTTAGAAGGAGTATTTGAGGAACATTCTTGGAGTTCAAAACCCTTTTCAAAGTAAGAGGAGCCAAGAGAGATTAGACATAAGCACACAAAATGAATTATGTTCTTGGGAAGAATAAGATTTATTGAAAATAAGTTGCAATGTTTCCAAACCACTCCACGTTGTCCATAAAAACTTAGGGAAGTTTAAACAAGCCCTTTTAGAAGGGACTATAGTGCCACAGAGTTCAACCATTGTCCTTCCAGCCGCTATGTTTGCTGAATTTAGTGAAGCCGCAGTTTCCTTCATCAGTCAACAGTCAACATCAATTGTGTAGCCATTCTCCCCCCATATGACTTGAACGCACTATTGTTTGTTTTCTTCACCTTTTCTTCAGATGAAGCCCAAATCTTTAAAGGTAGCTTATGCTGCCTAGTGTGCTTTTGTCATGACCCACTTCAGTTACTTTGCTGTTGCATTGAATCAGAGTCCTAGTTACACAGAGTTCTTCTGCAGAGGGAGTCTTTAAAATACTTTCACCATCTGTCACATGTGCAGAAGATTTGGCAGTTATCTCAGACTAGCTCAGCCAGGCCTGTTTGTTCTCAGCCAAACTGTAATCACCATAATACATTATTAATTATAATTATAATAAAATAATTCCAGATTTTGCCTGTAGTTTATTAACTATGCTCCTGCATGAATGACTATAAGTCTTCTTCTGGTGTTTGTCTAAGTAGAAGAGCCTTGAGCTGGGATATTGTTTGGAAAAGGAACATTTCCAGAGTTCAAAGGGGTATTGAGCTGGGAGTCCTGTTTCATAGGGTTGGTAGGATCAGAAGAGGCTGAGAGACATCATGAGCAACTTAAAATCCTAATAGAATACAATGCCTCTTTTCATACTGTAAAGTTTTGGCAGCACATTGAAATTGCTGATGTTGTTTGGAATTTCACCCTTTGGGATGCTATTCAGTGGACACACTTTATGTTTTCCCTTTCTATCCAGATGCTTCTGTGTAATGTGTATTTCAGCACTGTACTAATACTGTGCTTTCTGCCACGTGTCTCAGCAGTTTGGTATTGATGTGATCACCGTCCTGCCATGCTGTAACTATTACCTGTTCAGTTTGGTGCTTCTGGTAACAGAGCAAGATTCACTATGGCTAATTAAAAGAAATATATATGTCACAGTACTGAACTATTCACTCTGTGCACACATTCGACTCTTTACCCTTTCCTCTGTTTCCCAACATTTCAGCTGTGTCCAACTCTGAGTACCCATGTCTATGGCAATAATACAGATATTCATCCCATAGTTATGAAG
Source organism: Bucorvus abyssinicus (assembly GCA_009769605.1). NCBI lineage: Eukaryota > Metazoa > Chordata > Aves > Bucerotiformes > Bucorvidae > Bucorvus > Bucorvus abyssinicus. The sequence goes on from CM020025.1 coordinate 42,113,157, forward strand.
TAATAAAACTCAAAATAGATATACCTACTTGTTACTGTCTAAGACTTTCTTGGGCAAAACTGACTTCTACTGTGCCGTGTAGGGAGGTTTCCTATACCTTTGCACCTGCCTTTACCACTAAGTATGCCTGTGATTGCTATTCTGTCCACAGCCTAAAAAAGTTGTTATAGACCTTAAAGTCAGCATGGTTCATGTAGTCATGTGATCTGCTAAAATTTTCCTGTCTGTGATTTTACAGTATTAATTGGTTCTTAGGATACTGAAATAATTATAAATATCTCTACCTCACTGTTTTTGCAGTTGTTGTGCAAATATCGCCAGGAACCATAATTAAACAATCTTGCTTGAGAAGCAATTTAAATTTATAACTGTTTTTACTATTGTTGCTCTCTTCTGTACTTTTAATCGTCCATAATTTCTTTTCACAGCTGTTGTTGGTAACATCGCCCACCATTTACTTTTATTACTCTCAAATGATCCTGCATTTTCTTAATCTCTGGTGTAAATCTTTCCTCATTTTGGCATCTGCTAGGCTATTGAGAAAGTTACTAGTTAGAAATATCTATTACAATGTGTATCTGGGTTTTTACTGTTTCTGCAAAGTACGGATGCTAAATTTAAGTACCTAAAGCATAAATATATGTGTATCTATGCAGGAAGAGCAGAATAATTGTGTTGAAATGTACAGTACTGTTTTTTTGCCTCATTATATTGTTAAGTATTGGGGATCCTTTGAGGATTAATACCTTATTTTCAAAAGCATAATGAGAAATGAAAATTTCAGTAATATGATTTTGTACAGCGTTATTGATTTAGAAAGAATAGTATTTGAACTGAGTATGACTTTGTTTCTGGTCAAAAGTCAGGATTTGGACAATACGAAGTAAGCAGAGCAGCTGGACATTGGTCTAATTTTGTGACATTGCCCCCTTCCTTAGTTGCTTTAAAATTCTATAGAAATTGCTGGTAGAACCACAAACCACTGGAAACATGCTGTGTGCTTTTAGGTTTAGATACTTTATTAATATCAGTGACATTAACAGACTGCATTGTTAGCATGCTGTCATTAGTGCGGTAAACTGTCATGATCCTGCAACATCATGCCTGCAGGCATGTTTGTTTGGAAACCACGTTCAGAAAAGGCATGAACAGTGCATGGCAGATGTTTAGTTTAAAACAAGACTGAGCTGTAAGTGATTATGTGAAATGAATGACAAATGACGCTTTCTCTTTCTCAGTTTTTGTCAAGTGGCAAAGTGACAATAACAAATAATTTCAGTTTATATAAGAAAGTAATTCATGGAAGTAAGTTTTTAAACTTTTGCAAGGAATGAAAGTGAATTACAGTCCTGTGTGATACTAAATGACCTGATTGTAGTTTGCTGTAGAGTTACTTAATCGAAGGCTGGCTGTTTACAGCTGTCACATTTAACATTCTCACAAATCTACTTTTTCAAAGTGGTTGGTGTGGAGATGATAGGTATTAATGTCATGTAGTCTGTTTGCATTCTTGATTTCTGCTTATCTCAAAGTTTGGTTTAGATACTTTAAAAATATTTTAAATGAGGCTGGATATTATTGTAAATTAATGGATTGCTAATACTTCCCTTCAGGAAAAATGCAGATGGTTTATTTTGATTATAATCCTCTTCTGAAGACAGTACCAATGTATTTAATAACAACCACATAAGACTCAGTTTACAGTTTCAGCAGCAGCATCATTTTGGTCCACTTTATAATTATCAGCAAAGGCTAAAGTACTGCCTCTTTTGTCTTAGAGCAAAACATGGATAGCAAGATTTAAATCATCACCCAAAATACTCCAGGCTCGAATACAAAATTAAAGAACTTGAATCTCCTGTGTTACATATATTTGAGTACTGAAGTCAGGAAACCCATGGAGTTCTTTATAAAGTCTTGATTTGTTTGATGGCTGGAGGAAAAAATATTGTAACTTTACTCTCCTGCATGGGTATTAAAAAAATACTGAAATTTACATTACAGTAGGTGCAATTGAGAGTACAGTTCTAACATCAACAAACACAACATGTTTTAGAGAAATGCTTCATGAAACTGAATATAAAAATTTTGATTTTGGTAATTTAGTATTGGAGAAGCAGTAGCTTGTGATCCCTAAGTTGTTTTTTGTTCTAAATTGCCTCAAAGAGATCTACTTCCTTGTGGAGTAAAATATTCTTGTTTCTTACTTAAGTAATGTATTAAAGAACTGTTTTTCTAATAGCTATTTACCAGATTGAGGTAGTTAATGGTATTAGTATGTATGCATGCTTGACAAAAAACCCCATATGAATTGTAAGAATGTTCCAATTAATACTTTCATAGAAAGGGATTCATTTGTAACACTAGAAAAATCCTTTGCCTTGGATTTATTATGTGTAAGTTCATTTTAAAGAACATTTGGATTTGGGAGCTTCAGCAGACCTCTAAAATGATGTGACAGGAAAAAAATGAAGTGCCAAATTATGGTGCACTCTTTTGCACCCAGAAGAGGTAATGAGAAATGAGCAAAATGATCTGCTGTGACAGCTACTTGATGTTGTAGTGTACACCAGATCTTCCTCTTAGTTGGCAGGTGGACAAAACTGGTAAGTGAAAGGAAGGATAAATTTAAATTAAGCTTAGCGTCTTAAGGGTACCAGTGTATGTCTGCTGCTTGAGCTGTAGGGCTGCTTACAGTGCAAAAGAGGAAAATTCCAAGGCTTTGACCCATTTCCTTGCAATGTGCAGCTCTCAGAGCACACCACTACTGCTGTCTGTCCTGGCGCTACAGGAAAGGAGTGATATTCACTACAGTTTGTATTGGTAATTGCATTGCAAATTAACTTCATTAATAGTGGCTAACAAAGGTGGCCAGAATCCAGCCAAAAGCTAGTCTGGGTTATCTATGGTTAGATAAAATTAAAAGAAGGGTGTATCAAAACCTGTGAAGGTTAAAAAAGCACAGGAGCCTTTTATTTTACAGCAAAAGAAATGTACTTTCAACCCTGTAGGCTGGCCAGACAGTGTTCAAAGGAAGAGAGCATGAAGGAAAATCTGTCAAGGATATAGCGTGGCAGAACAGCTGCCAGGCAGTGCAGAGAACACCTCTTGCTGTGGGACACTCACTGTGGAGCGCAACATGAGTTAAGTATTCTCTTTGGAAAAAAACAAAACAAAACAAAACAAAACAAAAAACACCTCCATTTGCTTGCATCAACACCTTACTTATAAATCTTAACTATGTCACCTTGGAGTCTTCTTTTGATGGAGAGAAGGAAGGACGATCCTCCTTCTTCAATCTGCTCTCTGAGCACCATTGTGGAGGCTTCCTGCCCCTCCTGAGCCCCTTGTGATAACATCAGTTCCACGCAGAGAAATGTTTGATGCCGCAATGTGCCTGCAGTTTGTTTTCTTTTAAAGTTGTGCCACTAATCTCATCTGTATCTAATTGTTAAAATATTAAGTCTTCAAAGATTTCCTTTGTAAACAAAAGATTGTCATAACAATTTAAACAGGATCAGATGTGTAAACTTAAAGTGTGGAAACCTTGGTGCATTTTACACAAGAAGTTTTTTACAAAAGGATACCATATAGTTATAATTCAATCCTGCCTATTGGACTGAATAATCTAAAATACATTATTTGAATGAAATTTTTAAAATAGCTTTGCTTAATTGCAATTTACCTGAACAAACAAGATTTTAATCTGTTACCTGTGTGTATCAGCTTTAATTTCCAATGTACTAAAATTTCTTTTATATTCCTTTTGGATGTATTATGCTCTAGATCCATTTCATACTGCAGAATATAATGTAAAATGGCTTGTAACCCTATTAAATTATGTGTAGGTAAATTCATGAAAGCAAAAATTGCTTTGCTGCACTTTAAAATCATGTGAAGTAGTGGAAATAACTGCATTGTCCTGGGAAGTACAATAATTGACAGAACAGTTCTCTGTCATTCCTCAGAGTGTTTTACCTAGAAATAGATCTTATTGATATAAGCTAGAGTCTTTTTTATTATAATATCCAACAACTTTTTATCAGACACTTAGTGTACTGACTTAAGAGTGAAATTAAGATATTTCAAATGGAGAGGATTTGAACCAGTTTCTAGAGAAGAAACTACAGAGTCAGAAAGCGTTATGTATTGTATATCTTCTGACTGTTCATCAGTGAACAGATTAATGTTAATAGTCAGTGCCTAAAATCTGAATATTTGGTGATTCAAACTAGAAATGCACACACAATTGTAGTAGCGAGATCGTGAACTTTAGGAACAAGACATGAGGGATAAAGGTAGGCTGTACTTTTATCTTCATTTTTTAAAATCAAGCCTAGATCTTTAAGAGGTTTATTGCCAGACTCAAATACCAAAGTAGACAAAAGTCAATGAGTGGTCTGTGTCTGGTGTGACTGGAGGACATATAATGCTTTATGAGAGGCAAGTGATCAATAACGGTATATAACCTTCATGAGTCACGAACCAGCCTCTGGAGGCTCTTATCTCTTTCTATTGACTGTATCAGAATCATAGCTAGACACCTAGTTTTGGGTTTCTGTTAAGATGAACCATGACTGTTTCAAAGACTTTTTTACAAAACAAAGCAAAACAAACCAGACCAAAACAAAACAAAAAGAAAAACCCACAAAACAAAGCTGCTGGTTTGGGGTTTTGGTTTTTTTCATTTTAAATAAAAGAAATTCTAGTGGAGCACTGCAGTGAAGTGACAAGCCTCTATGTAGTTTCATCAACCACAACCTGACATGACATACTGTCATCCAGAGATAGTCCCTTAATGGAAGGAGTTACCTTCTGAGGGAATTTAGAAGGGCTCAATTTTAGGAAAACCAGTTTCTGTACAGCAAAGAGATTGAAAGAGAAATCAGCAGGTTTCTTTAAGGTTAAAAAGTTATTCTTTTTCCTCTTTGAGTTAAAATCCTTCCCCTCCGTGAAAAGAATTGCTTCAGTGTGCCACGTATGACCCAAATCTTATGATGCGTACAAAATAACTGAATTGGCTCTATTTTACAAGTATTTTCCCTTTGTTCAGGATAGAAAGACATTTATAATCGCCTGTTTTGTACATGTCTCTTTCCTTCTTTTTAATCATTTAAAATAATGATATCAGCAATACTCTTGAGAAATGAATGAATATAAAGTGGATAAACTCAATGGAAGAGCATGTAGGAAAAATAATTTTTTGTGTACTAAAAATAAAGTATGTGGACAATGATAATTTATGGCCTTACAGATAAATGGTGAAAGTTAATATCCTAACTACCTTTCCAGTAGTTTTCCCTAAACAGCTATTTTCCATAAAATTACCCATCATATTTTCTTTTGGAATGATTCTATTGGATTGGCAATGTAGGAAATTTTAAGAAGACTGGACTTGTGCATGTAAGTGCCACTGAACTGTTGAGTAATAATAAGTGAGCCCCAAGAACTCTGACTCAATTTCTGCAGATTTCCGATGTGGGCAGTAAGAACAGCATACATCACAGAAAATTTATGACAGCTCATTTATTAATTTTGGATTGCTGCTTTGGTGATATTTTGTCAGATTCTTGGAACTGCTGCAGCTGTTTGGTACAACTCAGCACAGAGGCAATCAATACTGAAGGCAGCTGATCAGCACTGCTACGTGCAGTATTTGACCTCAGTCTGTAGTGTGTTTGACTAGTGCTTACTGAGGGAGCCATAACAATTTCTGTGACAGGAGCTCCATTTCCCTCACTAGCCTTGCCTCTGATAGGAGGGGGAAATAAATGATGTGAAATTTGGTGTCTTACAGCTGCAAGAATCTTCTCTACCACAGCCCATTCTGAAAACAGTAACTGTTGTCCTTCCTCCATAAAAGTAGCAGTAAAACCCAAATATCGAGTTCGTTTCACAAAGTGAATAATAAGGTCTTTGAGCTTCTCTTTCAAGAAGATTGCAGTGCAGTTCTGGGTTTACCGCTGTGGCCTTGCCATAGGTAATTATTATGATACCAAATTGCTATGTACAGTTCAACATTTTTAAATTAAAGAAAAATATAAAAAATAGTTTATTCTTTATTTTCAGCACATCACAGGTTGTGACATTTCTATCTTGATAATACATCCTAAGTAGCATCAAGAACTGATCACAAGCTGCAACTTCTTATAAATATACCCTAACTAAACTGAAGTTCTTCTAAAGAGACTGCTGAAATTGTGCATAAATATATGAAAAGGATACTGAGAAGACCGCTGTTCTCAGGAGCATAGGTACCACAAGTACAGTGTGCATGCCTGCGTAGCCACCCTTTGGCTCCGGTTAGTATGCCAGTAAAATAAGACTGTGCAACATCCTCATCCAACTCAGCTGGGATAATCTGAAATGATTTTATAGGTTGTCGACTGAAAAAACCGCAAGTATTTCTGTTGTGTCTGGTTTTGACATGGATGCTATGATTTCTTTTAGGGGAATACGATTTGCCCTTTGTTGCAGAAGATGTTGGCCAGTTGCAGAGAGAGAGCCCTAAGTGTCCCTGCAATGCTTCTGGCATCTCAGAGTGACCTAAAAGATCAGCAGAGGTGGTGTGGCTCCCTGAGCATCATGCTTCTGCTTTATGCTGCTATGTGTAGCCAAACGGTCGCTCAAGAACCCTTTGAGATGCTCTCAATTACAAGAAGCATTTCATTAATTTCCGTTGATCCCCAGACTGTGGAAATCCAGACATGGCCTGGAGGCATTGATGTGTTCTGAGTGCAACTGGGATAGACCAGGAAATTTAACCTGCAGTGGTTGAGTGTGTAAAACTTTAGCCAGATAAATGAGATCAAGGAGGAAAACTGCATTAAATCTAGATAAATCAGTGCTGTATTGTGTCATGAATGGAAAGACATATATCAGCATAAGTACTTGAGAGTAATATGCTATAGTGGCAAAAAAAGTAATGATAGTTTTCCTTTGTGCTGCAGTTTCAAAGTTCTCTCATGCATATTTAGCTGCTAGTTTGTAATAAAGTCTTTGTGTCAGACCCATGAGGACTTTGTGCAAACCCTAAGAATCAGCTGGCTTCATATTCTAATCAAAGTAAAATCTCATGAAACTAATATCAAAGGCTCTACAAAAATGTATGGCAGCAACCGTTTTTAATAAAAAATTAATAGAATATGTGGTGTGTAGCAAGTCTTTAACTTTATTCGTCATTTTGCTTTAATGCTCAAGTTCCTTTAATTTTCCACTAGTTAAACAAGTGCAAGGCTTTTTAGGTTTCCCAGAATATTTTCATTTTGTATTGTTAAGTGAACATTATTTTTGGCAAAGACAAAAATAATTTGTTGTACAAGAACATATAGAATCATTCATGCATTTCCTGAAAGCTAGTATTATGTTGATGTTTCCCTCTGAAGCTGTTCCAACTGCTATTTTTCTGTAAATTTTAAGAGAAATATTAGAAATCTTTTCCAAAATTACCACCGGTAAATCAGGAGTTTTTTAAAGCCAAACTTTTGCCAGTTATATTTTTTTCGTGTTTGTGATGGATTTTTTTAAAAAAGCCACTACCTCAGTTATCTCTGAGTCACTGCTAATTTAAAATCAGACCCCCTTCCTTAATGGGTTTCTCATCCTAGTGCTAGTTTTTTCCTCTGATATTTTTATAAAGGCCTTCTGTATTCCCATTTGGATATTATTACTTCACGATTCTGCTTCTCAGGCGTTATCTCTTGCCTGCAAGACTTGGCTGAAGCCATATTATTAATTGGTTTCCTCCCTGTTTCCCTTTTACAAGAAAGGACTTTTTTAACCTTTGAACTTTGAAATCATATCGGTCATTTATTTCTCCTTGCATTTTTCTTTTGAAGCAGTATTGAATTCCATTATACCTCCTGGTATAATGGTGTCTTTTAGGTTTGACCAGTTTTCCTGTACTCTAGCAGCTGTGTTGTTTGGGTTTGGGTTTTTTTTCACATTTTCCAGCTACTTTTGTTCTTATAGTCAACATTTGTTCGGTTTGTTTGTTTGTTTTACCAAAGAAAAGAATATTAAGCTCCTCCCTGTAGTTCTCCCTTTCTATAGAATAGACTATAATTCAAAATAAACTCTGATTCTCCTTGTTGATAGATATTTGATTCTATTAGTTACTCAGTCATTAGCTATAAGACTCTCCCATAGTGATCCCCTCTTTTAAATTTATCACCACTGCATTTTTAATGGTGAGATTATAGCTCAGTGACGGTTCCATTTTGAAATGTCAACATTTTGGCCCTCCCTTTCTGTCACTTCAGTAAATATGAGAATGTATTTTTGCGGTTCAGTTACATTTATGAAGACAATTGCCACCCCTCTTCAAATTTGGTTTTGTGGTACCTTATGTTCCTCCAGCATACCAATTTCAATAGCTCTATCTTTTTCCAGCTTATCTTTCAACATCTTCTACCGACCTTGGCAAACGTGGCTTAATTCTGCTACAGTTGTAATGAGCACTGGCTGGACTGTGAGAGAGAGGAACGGTAGTCAGGAATGAGGAAAAAAAAAAGAAAAGGGCTGTTGTCAATATTCAATTTGGAAAGAATCCTTAGACATCCTGATGAATGCTGCTGATGTGGAACATGCAAAGAAATTACTTCAGCTTTGCAAAGTGGGTGGTAACAAACATGACAGCCAAGAATGCTGGAGCATGAGAGGGGCACAAAGTTTCCCAAGTTGGCAGGGACTTAATAAATTGCTACAGACTTCAAATGCTTTTGCTGTCCACAGCTATATTTTTATTTAATCTCTCACTTGTTAATCTGCTCTCCAACTCAAGTATTGCTATCATCTATAAATATAGAAAGTGGGGAAAGAATTTATTTGTAATGAGGGGGGTTTGGGTTGGTATTTTCACCCCCTATATAGAAAAGCCATTCAGGGTCATCTCTGTCTTTATGTTAGTGACTTGTCTCTGAATCTTGGAACTCTAACTGGAGTAATTTATGAACTAAATGAGATGTGCCAGATTGCCGCTATGTCTTTCCTGAAGGTTTCTAGCTGATAGAGGGTTTTTTTTTTTTTTTAAATTTGTTTCATTTTGGCCTTGTTCTTTTTTGTGTGTGCGTGCAGTTTCAGCCAAGCAGTAGCCCTGCTTTTTTGGTCCCTTCTGGCTTTAACTCAGGATGACATTTATGGGAGATGAGAGAACTTCAGGATACTGGGAAAAGATCCAGGGTGATTGACTGCTGTTTGGCAGTGATTTATTACAGCAGCACTCCTTATCTCCCTGAGTGAGATCCTGGTACATTTACTGCTATAAACCTAGCTAGCCAGAGGTCTTGTTACCTTCTCAGCAAAAGTTTGGAGTATCATAGACTTTGACATTCATTTTCAATACCTAAGAATTATTTAATTTTTAATACCAAACATTGATATGTTCCAACTAAACTATGGACCTTCCTTGCAGCAATCAGCCATTTTAGATGCATATCACCTCGTGTATAATTTAAATGCAGAGTCCGCTTTGCTTTCTCAGACAAAATAACATATGTTTTGTAGTATTTTTGTAAAAGGATGAAAATTCTTTGAGTTTCAGCCAGACTCTTTGTATTACATGCAGGTGCTTTGGGGCTTTAATAATTAGGGGAACTTCTAATAGAAGAATCAAAGGACAAGGCAGGAAAATTACTACAATGTGGGTTCTTTTTGCCTCTACAAAAAACTAATCTTTCATCTTTTTGCTAATACAAAGTGGTAAACATACAGCTATGTTTCAGCCCATACTTATAGGAAACACAATGCAGAATTGGTGGAATCATTAAATCATTACTAAGTATCCATGACGTATTTCAAGCTACCTGCATTTAATTGCTTTACCTTAAAAAAACCCCACCAAAACCCCAAACCAAACATTAACCTCTATTAACGTGAACAGCCAAGCAGGACCAAGGTCTGAAGTTCCTGGGTTAATACTATGTCACTTACTGTTTTTAAGTTGTCATAGTACAGTGAATCTACAAGGACTGGTTTTTTTTTCCCAAGGCCAAACAAGGAAATGGGCGTGCTTTTCATAGTAGGCGAGTTTTCAGTAGGCGCAATCTTGCCTTTTTTCTTTACTGTGTTCCACCCCTAAGCCACACAATATTTGAATCAACTTAGAAAACCCATCACAGTAGGTCACCAACTGGTACATTATACATTTACATATGTATATTACAGGGGGACTGTATGGATGAACATGTGGTGTGAGCGTCTACTCTTGTACACAGCTATATGTCAGGGTCTCTCTGTATGTGTAGAGTGTATGTGCACATTGTTAGGGGAGGAAGTAGCGGTGTTCACAAGCTGTGCTGCCTCTTCGTTCTGTCACCATCCATGTAGGCTCTGGGCCTAAATCTTCCTCACTTTGAATATCACCTAGCAAACTGATGGGAGTTACAAGCTAGGAGGATGTGACCTTAAATGGTTAGCAATGACACAGCATGATAAGTTTTTAGCTCATGAAGGATAAAGCATAAGAGTCATCTTAGGAATCTAACAGATAAATACTGACAGTATGAGACAAGGGGACAAAAATGCAAAAGGTTCCCCTAGTGATTATAGATAGAGTAAAATTATTCATGAAAGCATTTTGCAAAGATGCGTTGGGCTCAAGAAGCTGTTTTTGTTCTTACAGTCTGATGAACTAGATAATTAAAAATTTACCCTGTCAATGTTGTTCAAAGCTGCTAATTATTTAGCTACTTTTGCTTGACAGCATGGTGCCATATATTAGACATAATTGACATTATATCTTACTCTGTGTATCAGAAGTGGAAATGGGCAATCAGCATATGCGAATATTTTCCTTTTGTTACAATGACAAGGAAGGAAATAGTCTGTTATCATACCGTCATCATCATTCTTAGGAAGTACCCATTATTTAATATTTTATATTTTTTTCTTCATTTACGAACATTCATTGATATTCCAAACATCCCAGCTGAATTAAGGAAATAGAGGGAAAAGGGTAATTTTTGTCTTAAACATCAAAGTACTGAGCCTGCTCGTTCATAGACTGGCTATCCACCCTTTTAGTCCCTTAGAGTCAGGTTTTCAAAAGCCATATACCCATTTTTGCCTCAGAAGCAACCATAACTTACCTGTGCTTTATTTCTGCAATGGGAAAATGTATTCTTCCCATTAACTGTGATAAATCTGCCCCTTACACCTTTAATCCTCATGTTATTGATTAGGCAAACAACTTCTGTCTGGCTTTTTCATCTGCTTCTTTGCTCAGCTCTGCATCTGCTCACTATTGATGCTTCTATGCTCACCCCAGCTGTTTTCTCATCCTGTCGTGTCCTAAATGCTCTGGAAATCATAAACTGTCTGGGGCAAAGACTCTTATTTGCATGTTCCTTCATTGTGTATGCATCCTATTCAACCAAAATATTATTTCTAGATGATTCCATAATACATCCTATGCTATTAGTAATAATCACCCAAAGCAACTTCTGCAAAATTAACTTTACAGCCATTGTTCGAATTCCATCAAAGCCATCACCTAATGTTATTCCTTAATGATTCAGTCATGCTCGTCTTTCAGAATACTTAAGTGTTTGGGGTTTTTTTTCAGCAGAACTCCTATTTGAAATAACCTGCTTAAAATAGATGGAATGAAACTGTTAATGAAAAAGTTAATTGACAGTATTTTGTACTGAGAAGGTGGGGTTGTGCAATTAGAGATTTGGATTAGAAAGCCCCTTTGTTGCTCCATCTAATCTAATTCTGCACTGCTGCTAAATAGAAGTATTTGGCTGTCTGTTCTCAGCTTGAATACTCTTATTTCCTTCAGCAACAATTTTAATCTGCCTACAGCATCTTGTTAGATTTCCTCCTCTCACTGGGTTGGGCTTTTATATAGATGTTCTCAAAAGCAGTAACATAAAATACTAAAATAAAAAATAGCAATAAATGGTAGGAGGCAGAAAATTTCAAGAAATATATGTGGGATAGCTATCAGTAAAGCTGTCAGAATACACAAGGCAAAATACCAAAGCAAAATACCAAAGCTAAATAATGTTAGATTAGGTAGTCAAAGGAAGTTCAATAAAAAGAACAATTAAAAGAGCACAATAGAATAAGAGAAGTGATAGATTTCATAATCTTACTAAAATTGAATTAGAAAATACTCTTTTATCAGATAGTAATTTTGTGTCCATTTTGATAATGCAGTCCGCTGATTTTCTGTAAGGCAGCTGTTAATTATCAAGGTGCAATTAGCACTTGATACTAACAACAGGGAGAAACGTCCCTTGATAACTGTACGGTCTGATGTATCTGGACAAAAAGCATCCTAGTATTTTAAAAGTAAAAACGGGGAAACACTTTAAAATGATGCTCAGTGAATTCTTGAAGACAGGAAGGCAGTATCAGTCAACTTGAGAAGTTAAATGCCGAACCACTCCACAGGAATACGATACACAGGGAATCAAGAAGTCATTGCTTAGTAATCCTGACACTTCATTCAGTATATTCAAGTGTCTAGTATTTACATAATCCTCACATGTGGAGAGAAATATCTTTTATTTGACCAACACCCAAGATGTGATGAAACAGAACATGCCGGGCATATCGCTGCTTTTTGGTAGTGCTGTTCCCTTGCATTTGCTATAGATTTCTAGATAAAAGCATTTAATAAAGCTTTCAATATCCTCTCTCACCGATAGTTAATTTCTGCCATAAAATAACAGAGAGACCTCCCAGACCTGCTGTGTGAGACCTCAGAAAGAGCTCCTTATCTAATCAAGGAGAGGAATCTCCTGACTCTCTTTATGGTATTATACAACCACGTGCTTGCTGTAGGTGGTCTACCTATTGAACGCTAACCCCCAGAGCATACTGCAATAAACATTTTGCTAGAAAAAATGGTAAGCTGAAATAGCATTTAGCAATTCCAAAGCTATTTTTGGCACATAAAACAAGGGAAAACAAAAGGATTGCAGTATTTCCCAGGGATTTTTGTCACTGATGATGTTTTGAGTATTCATTGCACGTTGTTGTTCTATCAAATTTCTTAATATATCATTAAGTTAATGGAAATAGTCATAGAATAATGACAAAATATTCACTATTATAGAAAAGTGTTTAAGGATGTTTTCATCCATCAAATATCTGAATATTGAAATATATTAGAGCAATTCACAGTAAACTGATTAGAAACCAGTGAGAACAAAGTTAGGTAAAATAATTCAACTCAAATCAAAATAAGGTAATTTTTCAAAACACTGTTTTCAGGTTCCATTTTTCTGCAGGCTCTTTCTTGAAAACAGCAGTCATTTCTTTAAAATCTTTTTTTTTTTAATCAATATTTTTTGCAGCAGTTGAGATTAGGTTATTCATTGCAGTGACAACAATGTCAATGAACTCATTTGGCCTTAATGATTTGATTCTGGCAGCAGCTACTAATCCTGTTTACCATAAATCCTAAGGTTTTTCATGCAAAGGTTAAAGATAGAAGTGGTTCCTGGGATGGCTGACAGGGTGGATTAGTGCTGCTGAGCCCTGTAGGAAAAGGTCACTGCTGCAATACACAAGGGAGGGTTGTCACTGAGAGAGATGAAGTCATATCTAGCCTGCAAAGAGAGGTTTGGACGTGGGTAAAATAGCCATTGGCAGGTATAGGTACAATTTGCATATTGTCTCCTGCTTATCTTTGCTTGCCAACACTAGTCCTGGCTTCTAATCACTGTTGCCAGGCAGCCATCACAGTGATGGGACTGTCAACGACTCTCCCTTCTTCCAGTTCTGGACATTGTGACATTTCCAAATAGAAAATCTTGAGCAAGCATGGCACTGCTGGGTGAGCAAGAGAAAATGAAAGACCTTTTATCTACTGACAGATGTTTTTAAGCTATGGAAAGCTCCTTTAGATTTTTATATCATTTTTGAAGTTGCACAAGGTATCCTGTGCTTATCTATATCTCACTGAGAATTCATGCTCAATCCTAATAACTTTTACATCCTGTTTAAATGGAAGTAACTGGAGATCTCATTACTTAGGACTTTGAATTATTAGTTCTCTAAAAATTCACAGAATAGTGTAGCATATAGTGGCCTTAGGAGAAAATTTCATTCAGTTGCACAAGGTAATATTTGGTATGAAATACAGCTTGCTAGAAAAATGATGGTTCAGCAATTCACCCTGAAATGTCAAGCCATTTCAAAGACTTATCTTTTACAGTGCTGTATGTTGCAAACTTTCTAGGCTCTTCATTGAAGCCTACATACACAGTAAAATTATATGGAAATGGAAGTGCATGAGAAAGTGGCAGTTTGCAAAATGGCACCTGAATTATAAGAAATAAGAAGTAATTGCCAGCTTTTGATTTGCATTTAATGTCACCTGGGTTACCAAGCCTTGTCTGCAGCGACATGAAACGTGCTATCTGAATTTGATGAACTGACAGTCTGGTCTCACTTAAGATGACTAACTTTGCTTAACGGCACTAGCTTCCTCCATCTAGGTTAGGTTTTTTCTTATACCAGCTTCATGCTCTGTTCTCTCCTCAGTCATTCAGAGGCTCCAGAACTTGGGATTTTTTACTATCTCTGTACACTCTTGTTATACTGCAGTACATTGCAACAGAAAATAGAAAATTTTTAACAGTTAGGAGAGCAATTGCAGATCACTATTCATGTTCCTTCCCAATCCCAGAAACAAAACTTCAGTGTGGAGAGTGACCAGTTAACAGGCATGTCTCACAAAACTTCCTCTAATTTTAATGACATTGCAGATAGGTAGTACACATGTATACTATGCAAACGGTAACAGGAGTCCTCAAGGTTTATACACAGTTCCTGAACCATTTTAGCTATATAATCAATTTAGAAACTAGCCTAGTTAAGCCAGGGACCATTTGGGAGGATCCATATATATATATGTTGCTACAGAACTGTAGAGCTTAGTTCAGGAGGAAAGATCTAGTCTGGAAGAGGCAATTTAGTGTTTCTACTGTTCGTCATCCAGGCTCCTTGCAAGAACTTAGTGCATGTTACAAAAGGTAGAGAAAACCAAATAATTCATTTGAAGAGCTGGAAGGCAGTGAATTTAAGTTTGGATCATGAATATTTATCAGATCTTGCTCCTGTAAAATAATCATCAAGCAGAACTTTTCTTTGAGAAAAGCTGTCAAGTTTGACGTACCGCGCATTCAGAACCTGACTTAGCAATTATTAACTTAGAAATGGAAGAATCTTTTCAAGCAGCATTAAACAGAGCATTTTAGCAGTTTCCCATTAAATTTTCTTCAGTGTTTGTAAAGTTCACTGATTTCGGAGAAATAAAAAGCAGCAATGTGTAAAAGTTGGAGACTTAGTGCTCAGGAGTAAGCCAACTCCTCTCCCTTCAGACTTCAAAAAATAAGAAGAGGCTAAAAACTGCATTCAGCTAATGAAAGGGGGTGATTTAATTTGTCTCATATCTGGGAGTGCCAGATAGAAGCAAAGGCAATAGGAGGCCTTCCTGCGTTCCCTGCTTGGCTGTATTATTCGCTATAATTTTAGGCAGGCTGTCTCTCAACAGGCTGAAGGATGTGCAATAGCTGAGAAAATCAGGCCATTTGATGATGTCGTTAACTGCTCAGGCATAACATTTTTAGACATTCACACTTAAGAATTTTGATCTCTACCCAAATCCTACATGTCATAAAGAAAAATGATTCTACATAATAACATCAAATTTGGTATTTTGAGTCACTCAGAAATAAAGTGCCGAAAACCCTCCAAGTTATGGTTTAATAACAAAGGAAATCTCTTCTCTAAGGGAAAATGCTAGGAAAATGCTAATCCTAGGGTAAGGATGTTTAGGGATGATTTATACCTCAGAACATAAAGAGGAGGTTTTATGTTCATTCTAATATAAAAATGTATTTTTGCATTTTCCTTGTGAATTCCTAATTCCTTTAAAAAGACTAGCTAGGCTCAGACATTTAATTGTGCACTATTTTATGAAATATATTTCATTTTTGTCAGTTGTTGTTACTCTTCAATTTCAAATTTGTCAAGTTGGTTAATATCTCAGTTTGCTTCATTTCTTTCCCAAGAGACTTCTGCTTTTGTGACTGTCCAAAGTAAGGGATTTTAAAATAAATGACTTTCAGTGATAGAACTATAAATAAAACAGTTAATATTTCCTTGTAGAAGTTTTGTATCATAAAAACCAAACAACCAAAACTCAGCCAGAACTTTGTTATAAAAACTTGAAGTACTTGATAAGATAAAAGAATAATAAGCGCAGAATCAAATATTGGTAGATGTCAGATTTTTCTTTTTTTTTTCTTACAAATTTCCTGACTTTTACTGGCAGACTGTTTTGATAGTGGAAAGGAAGGATATAATGAGATGGACTCACATGCTGCACAGTCTACGGGAGAACCCTACTCCCTACTACTACCGGGCTAGCAGTCAGTGACTTGATGTCCAGATGGAGATCAGTGACAAGTGGTGTACCTCAGGGGCCCTTAATGAGACCAGTGCTGTTTAGAATCTTCCTCAAGGACACAGACAGTGGGATCGAGTGCACCCTCAGCAAGTTTGCAGATGGCAACAAGATGAGTGGTGCAGTTGACACACCAGAGGGACATGATGCCATCCAGAGGGACATGAGCAAACTGGAGAAGTGAGCCCTTGTGAATCTCATAAGGTTCAACAAAGCGAAGTGCAAGGTCCTGCATCTGGGTCAATCAGAGCAATCCTTGGTATAAATACAGGCTGGGGGATGGTGTGATTGAGATCAGCCCTGTGGAGAAGGGCTTGGGGCTACTGATGGATGAAAGGCTGAACATGAGTTGACGATGTGTGCTCGCAGCCCAGAAAGCCTGGGCTGGATCAGAAGAAGCATGACCGCCTCAAGGGAGGTGATCCTGCCCCTCTAGTCCACTCTGGTGAGACCTCACCTGGAGTGCTGCATCCAGCTCTGGAGTCCTCAGCACATAGACATGAACCTGCTGGATAGGGTCCAGAGGAGGGACACAAAAATGATAAGAGGAATGGAGCACCTCTGCTGTGAGGAGAGGCTGAGAGAGTTGGGTTTGTTCAATGTGGAGAAGAGAAGGCTCCAGAGAGACCTTATTGAAGCCCATTGAAGTACCTATAAGAAAGGTGGGGACAGTCTTTTTAGCAAGGCCTATTGAAACAGGCCAATGGACAATGGTTTTAAACTAAAAGAGTGGAGATTTAGATGACATATAAGGAAGGAATTTTTTACGAGAGTGGTGAAACACTGGCACGCGTTGCCCAGAGAGATGGTAGATGCTCCATCCCTGGGAATATTCAAGGTCCAGCTGGACGGGGCTCTGGGCAACCTTCTGTAGTTGAAGATGTCTCTGCTCACTGCAATGGGGGTTGGACTAGCTGACCTTTAAAGGTCCCTTCGAACTCAAAACCTTCTATGACTCAATGATAATGGCTTGTTTATTTTCCAGGGTTTCACACTGCAGCATTCTCAAGTGTAAGCCTTCTCATTTGACAGATTTGATTACGACCAGAGGCCTGAACCAGCAACCTGTCGTGTTCAACTATGCCAAATGCTTTTAGTAACCACGTTACAGCGAAAGAGTGGAGGCTGAGCAGCTCTCAGTCTCAGGAGATTTCTAGACTTTGCTGTATTACAGACAGAATTCAACTTGCTCGTAGGCTTATCTTAGTAAGAGGAGGGAGAAATCAAATTTAAATGATTTCAAAGAAAAAGCCTGAATAAACAAATAGAAACTCAATGGGCCATTGGAGTTGGCCGAAGTCATAACAAGTAAGAAACCTGTGATGTTTTCTGCAAATACCTGTAACAGTCGTACTTTCTTTTCTGTGCATGGGAGCATAGCTGCAGCTGGTCAAGCAGCAATCAAGTCTATTTGTAGACTACTGCAACTAGCTGCAGACTTGGACTTTGGATTGGGACTTTTGTTTTTGTCTTCACCAGCAGTAATTCCAGTGACATTTTGGCTCAGTGTCTAGTTTTCTGAAGAATGAATCTGAGGCCAAATGCTAGCATGTACGTGGATCAGATCCCTCAGCAGGCAGAGAGAAACAATACCAAGGAAGGTGAAGGCTGCACTGCTGAGTGTGGAGTACCCTATGGCTACTTTGCTTTTGAACATCATATATACGTTTTCCCTAATCTCCAGTTTTACAGTTATTAAAATTAAATCTTTACCTCATTTAACTGTCACATTTGTAACAATCATCTATATTTAAGTATCTCACAATCAGAAAATTAGAATGGGGTTATTTGACTACAACATGAAGTTCACATGAAGTTCTGTTAGGTGCAATGGGAACTTTAGAAGTGTCAGTTGAAAATTGGAGCTTTGAACGAAGGATACGAGAGCAAGCATCTTCATTAAGCCTGTGAGTTAGCAAAAAGTGGATGAAGGTCAGAGGTCCTCTGTGTTCTCTCTGATTTTCTCCTCTCTTGGAAAAAAGTCACAAAACATAGCAAGGTGATTGAAAAATTGCCTCCGTGGTACTGCTACTCCTATGCCTTTGCAGTAACTGAGGCAATATGTTGAAGAAAAGGAAGCAGTGATTTTTTGCAGAGTTTTTCTTCTGCACTGCTGGAAGGCAAAATGGTAGTCTTGGTTTATTTCTTAGCAGTTAAATACTTACATAAAAGTTACTCCTCTTGTCATTTGTTCTATCTGTTATATTTTAGCACAATAATCTTGATTGCTACTCAATATAAGGTTAGCTATTCCTTTACACCAATTGTAGTCCTTCAAAACCATTTTAGGACGTTTCATGATTTATATTTATGCCACTAATCCTGTACCTCTCCTGGGAATTTAAATTTGGGAGGGGTTTGGACATGGAAATGAGGACTTTTTATAAGGGAAGAAGCTGTAGCTGTTGTAAACATTGCTTAGTTGTAGAAGAGCTGTGATCTGTATTCATATGTATTCATATGTACACATATTGTATGTGTTGGGGATTTTAAGAGATAAGTTTACACTAGAGTTTCCGGACTGCCATAGCCTGTTCTGGCTGTGGCAATACCCTCTGCCCTTTAATTTCCACTGCTTCTAATAATTTTATGTGGTCTGTCAAAGAGCCAATATTATCTGAATTTTAGGTTAAATGGGAGGTTATTTCAGGTGAAAAGTAAGAAATGCAAAGACAAAACAATGTTTCTCTGCTAGAATTGCATGAGAGGATTTTTGCTGCAGGCCCTGTGCCACTCTGTAATGACCTTTTATCTCAGCTGTATGTGTCTAGGGTAGAGATGATGCAGCAAATCAAGTCTCCAAACTCTCTGCTCCCTGCCTATGTCTAGGGCTCTGACCTTTTTAGGTAACATCCATCCTTTTTTTTATGCCAGATTTGAGCCTGGTGTCCCTCTCTGCTGCAATCCATCATATTTCCACAGTCTCTGGTCTTTTGATGTCTTTCTTGAATCCTAATTCTTTCTGGAACGTTGCAGATGAAAATTTTCTATCTTAGTGCTCCTAGTAGGTGATAAAAAGGACTATAGCCATTTCTGTTCTCTTTCCAGCAGAGCTGCAGGCTTCATGCCTATCCATTAAAGTATTTTTTTCCCTTTCTTTCACATGGAAAAACTGCATTGAAAAAAACTTGTGTGCATTTTTTCTTTATTTCCTGTTAATTTCAGATTTACTACCCCGCTTCATAGCTCACCTAGGGTGGAGGTTTTATGGGTGGTAACAATAAATAACAAACTTGCTTTTTATATTACTAAAGTTAATCACACAGTTAATTGCAAAGTTGCAAGGATAAATTGCACTTAAAATGTGTCTTGTTTGCAGCCCCAATGTAATCATCATTTTGGAGAGATGTTTAAACTGGCTCTGAGATGAGGTGTCCTACGTGGCAAAATGAGCTGCCAGGAGGGACCCTGCCCCCAGTGCCCAGCAGATAACTGTGTCTCCAGCAGGAAGCAGTGGGCTTGGCACGTAAACCGTAGCAAACAGACAAGTCTCCTCCCTTGCTGTCTTTATCTGCTGCTACTGTTCCTCATGCACACATGCACGGACATGTTGGTCTGGAGACGACCAGACAGAGGACTTTTGTCTCTGACATTCACCACTTCTTGTTTAATCTCATCACAAAATCCTCTTTCTGCCCCTTAGTGCACTCCTCAATCATCCAGAATCCCCAAGAAAAAGCCAGAACGTAATTCCTTAAACATATGACAGATCCTGACAGGTTAGGGGAGTAAATCCACTCGGGCAGTTATTTATGTGCCTACAGGGAGATCAGGCATTGTTTTTCTCCTGCAGAAAAAGCTTAAAGGCTGAAATGGGTTCCCTTTTAAAAACCTGCAACCACACCACACTGACAAGCTGTGTCAAGAGTGTCTTGAATCCATGAGTAACAGTTTTCTTTTTCAGTCAATCTGGCAATGACAGTAATTTTGATACTTTCAGCCCCTGGAAAGAAAAACTCGCAGTGAGATACATTAGTGCTGCCACAATTTCAGCTGAAAGGGGTGCTTTTAATGTGCTGTTTCTCTGAACTTTGAGCTAAAAATGGCCAAAGGAAATATTCTATTTTCCAGAAGAAGGACCACAACTTTCTAATGGCTTCAGGATCTTTTTTGAAGAAAAATTGTTTATAAAACCAGCACCAATGGCTTCAGGAAACATCAGTCACTGTACCAGGAAGAATATCAAAAAGTTTAGGATGCATAAAACTTTGTTATTCTTACTGGTTGTTTGTCTTTAGAGATTTCATCAAAATTTGCTCTTTCATTTCAAAGGAATTTATCGTATTTTGGCTCTGGTTTTGCATTACATTATGAACAATTTTTTTTAATTTGTCTCAAGAGAAATTGAAATATGTTTGACTTAAAAAGAAATTATCTTTTAAAAGTTTTATTTCAAGCATCCATTTTATGTTATCCTTTATTATTTTATTATCTATACATTTCTTCATACAACTAGCATATGGTATAATATTTCATTGAAGATGCTTCAATTTAGAAAAAGATAGTTTTCTTCCTTATTAAGTAGACTTTTCCATAATGATTTGAAATATCAAAAAAAAAAGTGAATTAAAATACAGAAAACTAAGATATAAAAAGAATATCTTCAATATCTTATTACACCTGATTTCTCGTGCAAAAAAGTATTATTTCTGATTTTAATATGACAATGTAGGTATAGGTTGACTGAAATTTATAAATTGGCTCCTAGCTTATTCCATTTTTTAGCAAATTATGCTTTTTTTTTAATATTGTGAAAAGTCTCTTTTTCTATCAAAAATCATGATATTGTCAAATATTTTTGATTGAAAATTTCCATGTAGCTTTATATACACATAGCTCCATTATATTTTGCGCTGTCATAGTCCAGAAACCTGAACTTTTTATCTGGCCTGCAACTCCTCTCTTGTCCACACTCCTAAAAACTCAATAAGGATTAGGTTGAAACCTGAAGTAATAGTTTCATTAATGAGCTCCTACTCTCATTGGCAAAATGATAAACGCATGGCACAGAGACTCCTTCAGAAACCATGGGAGCAACAAAGATTGTGTACGAATGGTATACAGCAAAACAAATGTATATGTTTGGAAACTTGTGGTGATAGAATGGATCCTAGTTGTAACTCTGAGCAGGATTAAAATGTTATGGCTCAATGATTGCTGTTAATGACCATGTGAAAAGCAGCAATGTAATATAAGGTGCGGATGAATGGCGTTTAGAATTGCTGCAAAAACCTGGCAGAAGTCAGAATAAAAGATGATATTAAACTCTTCAAACGGAATTTGTCTAAAACTAACCAATGTCAATAAACCTAAATGCCCAAATAGGTCTTTAATGCAGAATGAGAAAATCTTGAACATTTGGGGAGTTGAGAAAAATATCAAATAAATGCTAGGATGACTAAGCCCTGCAAATAAGTTTGGTTCTGAAATCTGTGTTTTCTAAACTCAGCAGCCTGACCTTCAGAAGGGAAAAGGTTAGAAGGAATTAAATATCAGGAAAAAACCTTCAAATCTCAAACATGAAAGAAAATGTTCCATGAACCTATTTATTAAAAAGAGAATAAAGATATGCCTAAACTGGATGAACCTTTTTTTTTTTAAGCAAACTCATTTTGTGTACAGAATGATGTATGTCAGCTATATTTAATTTGTATTGCACATTTCCTCTCAGAAAGACTTCTACTTTACCTCCGTCTTCGTACGACTGTGCATTTGCATGAGAGTTACAAACTATTCTTTTTTAAGCCTTCACATTTTCTGGAAAGTTTGGTTAAAATCAGACAGCCGTTTTGCCCAGGCAACAGGTAATGAGCAAGGGCTTGAAAGCCAGATGCACAAAGAGCGTGAGTAGTAAAGTCTTCATTCCTTACTAAATGATGCTAAAAATCAGATCATGCAGAAGCAGGAGGAAGTCCCTTCCTGTTTTCTGCTAATGCAGTAATCTCGGTCATTACTCAGCAAAATCTGGGAAACGAGCAGCAAATGTGAGTGACAGTCCTGGCAAACAAAACCAGAAGAAACAGACTTGTGTTCTGCTTAACTTGTCCTTTGTCAGACACGTTGTTGTGTTGCTGACTGTGAGCACATAAGCCTATTAGGCTTCAGGTAATAGGCTTACCCTGTTATCTGAACATATTTGTGTGGATCAAGCTCTCAAAGAGTTTCAGGGGTGAAGATTTTTATTAAGAATCCCTTTAGGCATCTAACCAGCAGATTTTCCCACAGTCTCAACTTGTTGCTAAACTCAGCAAACAAGCACCTTGTCTTGAGACCTGCTGGGAAAAACTACATGGAATGAGGGTGTGTGAAAGAAAGGCCGTTGCTTGCAGGTGCTTCCTAGATGAAAGTCATCCCACACTTTCAGAAGGCCTGCATTTCCAACTGTGCTCACTGTGGTGGGAAGCATCCCACTCCCAGGGTGTTCTCCCCACTCCCAGGGTGCTCTCCCCACTCCCAGGGTGTTCTACCCACTCCTTGGATGGGAGTGCAGGGCCATGAGGCTGTCAGCTGGTAAGAAGGTTATCAGGGAGTGCTGCAACAAGGTGACAAGGATTGGAGGTCTCTGACAATAAGTTGTTACTTTCAGCTTACAGTTGTAAAGGATTTTTTTTAAAAAAATTCTCAAAATTATAAATCAGCTATAGTAATTTTGGTTTAGTCTCTGCTTGCCTCATCTTTTCATCATCAGCAAAGGACAATGGGGGGTAACAAATGTCTCTCACAAGCCAAAATCAACTCCAAACTTTGCTTTACTCCAACAGCAAAGCTGCATAAAACTGCTGCTTTTAAGAGTTGCTGTGTCATAGAGGGTTATAGGATGAGTATTGTGACCAGAATGAAGAGCAATGTACTTCTTTCCGTTCTACTAACATATTTTTTTTTCTTGAGATTAAGTTTATTCTGTTGCAAGCAGAAAAAATAAATCCCTACTTCTGCACATAAGCAAAAATAGGATAGATAGTTCTAGCAACAAATATTCTTAAAAGTGAGAGAATAACACGTAGCAGAGCAGGTTACCAGTAGAGTGGCCTTTGACATCAGGCAAATGATTACTGGGGCGGAGCTATCCTCTGAAAAATTATCAGGAGGATCTGTTTGGTTTCTTCATATGCAGTAAAGACAAGGTTGAGTAAAGAGCTTTGATTTTTCCGTACCTCTCTCCCAGCTGAAGCTGTGATGGCAGTTTGCAAACATGAATGGCAAATTCTGCTTATTTCAGGGTATTTAAGTGGCTGGTTTTAAAATTATTTTACTTCAAATACAAATGTGGACCCCATGAGATGTTTCTTTATGCTTGTGGGACCTCATTTCTCTTTTCAGTTTTGGGGAAACACTGAAGCTTCACACCAAAGTGAAGAATGGTATTTTTATTTCTTAAAGTGATGATGTAACAAGAAATAAAGATTTATATTGGGTTTGTATCTTCTGAAGAACTATATAGGCACTGTAACTTGTTTATTTATGTCCATTCAACTGATGTTAATTAACTTGTCTGAATCTGCATTTCAAAAATCTAAACAACTGGATCGAAACAGAATATTAAAAACATAACAAACAACAGCAGGAAGATAATTCCATCAAACGATTTTCTCCCTTGGTTCGTTATGATATTGTCAACAGTTTTCTTGATGGAATTACTTCCTTACATCTTGCTTCAGCCCATATATTACTGTTTTCCATGGACCGTTTGAAATGTGATTAAAAATGCATGTTCGTTATCTGCCTCATACAAAAAAAAAAACCAACCAAAAAAAAAAACCAAACACCCCACCCAACCCCCAAACTGTGCATTCCAGGATCAAAATCTCTTTTCTAGTTGGATAATTATTATTTTATTAAAAAAACACTAGCCTAAATTCCAGTTTGCAAAATTCCTTCTTCTGATAGTTAATACACTGTTATGAATTTAGGGACAATTAATGACTTTCTGCTGTTCCGATCAAGCATTGTGTTCAGAAATAAGTGGAAAGCAGAAGGGGTTCTGGCAAAGACTTACTCAGATCCTGAGGTGTGGGTATGCAGGTTTTGCAAGGTATGCATAATTATGACAAAAATGTAAATCTTCCATCCATTCATTTTTTTTCCTGCAGGCTCTAAAACGAAATTATTTCTTAAAGCACTTATTAAATGCTTGGAAGAAGAAATATGGAAATACATTGACCTTGCAAAAATGCATTTTGCTCTAATTGTGCTCTTGGGCTAGAAGTAATTTCTGTAGTAGGATATGATTTTCTAATTGGATCTTCTTATTAAAAAAATTCCAAATGTGAAATAAAAGATCCTCCCAAAGTGACACTGCATGAAAGCAGATTCATAAATGCATCTCTATTCTTTTTAATTGTAAACAATTTTCCTTAGAATATGCTGAAAGCATCCTTTTTGAAGTGTACACGACATGATTTTCTGTCCGTGACCTCAAAGTAATTCAGTGTGAATGCTTCAGCGATTGCCTTGTTTGGGTATGACAGGTAATGCGTTACATTTGCTGAGGAGAAGGTGGTGAAGTATGAGTTCAGCTGGCTATGTTTTCAGTTAGCTGTGAGGGTAGAATAGCTGTAATGAAATTTATAGCCCCTGCAAGTTTCTGGTTTGATTCAGGACCTGGTCTTTGGCTCTCACAGTCTGTGGATTGAAACAAGATATTGATTTTATGAACTCGGTGCCATCTTGAAGCTGTCTATGAAGGCTCAGTGTAGTTTTATGAATAATAAGCAGCTGACCTCACAGGAAGAGATTTAAAATAGATTAATTCATGATGAATTGAACTTTGAAGGAGAAAGTTTGCCAGCTGATATATTGGCACGCTAGTGAGGAGTTGCTTTGAATAAAACAGTCCAATTATTTTCTTATCTTTTCTCCTTAATGAACTAAGAGATCACTTCTGTTCTCAAAAGTCAGTTTTAAAGACTATTTTAGACTGAATCCTGCCTTACTCTCCTGAAATGTGTTCTGAAATGTGGGTGTCAGAAAGGGTGGCAGCCTGGAATATATGCTAATAATTCACTGTATGCTGTAGAGACACAACATCCACCCGCATGGAATGTGTTGTGGAGGTTGATTTATGCATTGCATCCCCTGTTTTATGGATTTCATGCGTGCAGGACTAGCTTAAGCACAGACTGATGGTCAACAAGTTCTCTCTTCCTCTTGCAGGGCTTAATTTGTATGAGTAAAGACAGGTATACTAAATTCAAGCTTTCTACTGTGAGCATCTAGTCCTCTAGTCCTCTACCTTGCTCATATCTCTCCAGTATTCCCTTCTTACCCTTTGGATGTACCTGCCTTTGTCTGCTGACTACTTAGGGAGTTAAAAACCAGCCTTTGATTTCCTAACTCACATTTAATGTAGATGCCTTACACATCACTGACACAAATTGTCTTACACTCCAGGTAGCTGCTCACTTCACAGATGGCAAAATTTGGGGGTTTTGCTTTTTTAGAGCACTCTTGGCTAATTTAAACAACTATCCAGTATAACTGAGGGTGTCCCAGTCCTAGCTGCTGCAGTAGGCTAGCATACCTGCATCTTATTTGGAAACATGGAAGCAGGCTATTCTAATCAAAGCTATTGCTTGTATTTCTCATAACGCTACTGTTTCTACAAACAGTGGTGTAGAGACATCCAGAAGATCCAAGAGAGGGACGTGGAGACCTTCGTCATCTGAGGATACACTAACATAAAAAAGCCAGCTATGTGCATCCAGAGGAAGGGATAACTCCTCACTGTTCATCTTTGATCTGCTCTTAGTATGGATTTGTAGATCCTCAAACACACACTCAGGAGTTAAGTTTCTGTTTAGGCCCGAGTGTTGCTCTTTTGTCATGATCTCAGCTATTTTATTTGTCCTCTAAGACCAGTCTCCCTAGCAGCAGAAACACATGTGGGCACTGCCTTGTATGTTCTGTTATGGTAGTGAACGATTTAAGTGTTTAAAAGTGTTTTCATGTTTTGAAAGCTCAGAGTTTCTGCAGAAAGCAAGTAATTGCTAAATATGTTTGTTGACAAGTCCCTGGGAGCATGTGAGTTCCATTGACATTAGCAAGAATACGACTAAGGTTTCTCATTTCTAAGCAAGACACAGAAGAATCATCGGTCTACTACTGTGGTCTAAAGCCTTTCATGTGTGGTGCAAAGCATGTGATAAATAATGTGCTATTTTTCATTCAGAGTTACAAACCTCCCTAGATAGAACAGTTATTCTGATTAGATGAATTATTTAAAAGGAAAGGTTTTGGTTTTGTTTTCTAGAGTTCTTTCTGCAAGCTGTAGTTCCTGCTTCTGCTTGCAAAAATGGGTAATGAACCAAAGAAAAAAACCTGCTAGCAACTTGTCAAATTATGCCAAGGGCTGGATGCATTGAAGGAACCATACTTTGACAGCAGACTCAATACCGCATAGATTGGAGTCTTGCTGCCTTCATATGTCTGATCTGCTTGTGAAAATCTTTTTCATTTGCATACTTAAGCCACTTTGGCTGGAGATGCTTTAAAAAATGAATGAAGTACACCATTTCCAGGCATTGACCCAGCTTAACAGTGTGGTGGACTTCATTGAGCTGGCAAGTTTAAGGGCTTGTAGGAAAGTGCTGATAATAGAAACAGGAAGGGTGGAAGGAACAATCATTGTGGTTGGGTGCTCTGCTGTGTCCTATTTGCAATTAGAGACTGCTTTGATTCTCTGAAACAAGAAAGGAAAATATTTTAGGTAGCCATAGAGCTAACAGATTGTTCATACCTCGTCCTCTTGTCATGTACCTTCAGGATTTGTTGCTCTCCAAATGCAGTGCATTTTGTATTTTCAGCCACCATGCAAAACACCTAGAAAAAAACTGTTGCATATTTCTTCAGGTCTTCATTATGTAGGGTACGATCAAGTATTGTCTGCCTTGTTTTATTTCATCTTTGACGTGGAGATCTTTTGCTTGCCTGCCTGCTGTGTGAAATAATGTCTTATCCTATACAAAATATTTCTCCTTTAGTTCATATACTTCAGTGTGTGAACTCAGAACTGGATTATTTTCAAGTGAAGACAAGCAAATTCTTGTGGAAGGCAAACACAGAATTGTCAGGAGCACAGCTGAGTGCAATTTATCTTTCCATTTGAGGGAATACTTGTGGGAATATATTTATAATCTTTGTTCAGCTTTACATGCTGATGTTAAGCACTGGGTATTTTGACTTCAGACACCTTGCTATTTCTAGAACAACTATGCAATAGAAAGGTCAATGAGAAGATTATTACAAAGAGATCTTCTCAATACTAATGAAAGAAAGACAAAGAGTGATAGCAGAGACTAAGGAATTGTATGGATAGCAAGTTGTGAGTTCCTCAACTTCACGGTGTATTTGATATGATCAAGGAGCTGGAATTGTGCTTGAACAATTTGGAGCGATTTGTGGAGCATTGGGATGTGTACAATATTCATAGCCACCTTCAGCAGTTAGTGACAATTTGGAAGTTCTTTCCAGCAAAAGTGTTATTTCTTGCTTCAAAATGCCCAAGAACTGATCAAATTTGAAAGATGTAGTCTAGAATTAGATTATGAGTTTTAGCTAGTGCAAATAATCTCATACACACACCTAGCAGGACAAAGGAAAACACAGATCTTCTAAGCAGAAAGAATATTGGTAATATTTCTTTGAGGAGCCTGAGCAAACTCAAAGAGCATGAGGTCTGTTTCTGGATGAAAGTTTTAACACAGTGGCCATAACTATAACCAGGAGATGGGAGGAAAGCCAACCCTCAGTGCCTGTCACATGGTCAAACACTCTTTCTCTAGCTTCTAAAGTAAAGGGACATTCCTACAGCAGCACAGCTTTCCTACTCAGATTCAGCACTGTGTATGACTGAAGTGATTGAATAATTATCAGAATTATAACATTCATAAAGTTGAATATTACTCGTGCTATGCAAGGAGAAATTAATGAGATTGTAAAAGCACTCAGAAGTAACAAAATGTTTGCCTGCGTAACCTTAACTCAGATTTCTTGTGCACATACATTTTTAGGAAATCATGGTTTTATCAACAGCATCCCCCAATCTCTGGAGTCCTTATTTTATATAATGTGTAGATTGAGGGCTTTCAGTTTCAAAGGAGCTATTTAGCATTTTATGTATTCCTTGTTACTTACCACGTGCAGCCCCTTATTTTATTTATCATATACCATTTGAACATTTTGCTAAAGAGAAAGGCGCTTTTTAGTGTAGCGTCTGAGTATCCATAGTTAGCAGAGACTGTGTTTTCAAACTTGTTTGTGCGTGTATTTTGTCTGTATTACAGATGGAAACCTGAGGCACAGTGATAGTAAAGGCAAAAATAGCTGCTGATTTTTGACATGAAGTTTTGAGTTGCTGGCAACCTGAATTTTAAGATACCCCTGCAGCAAACCATAGGTTCAAACCACACATTTGCATGCATTACATCTTTGCAAGTCAGAAGCTTTTTATTGGTGTCTGCCTTGTTAAAAATGTTGGTTAAAGCAGTCACCTAATATCTTGCCGGGAGTCTGGTACACCAGGGGCTTCAATCGTAGTTCATATAGTCCCTTTTGTTACAGAAGTCTTTCAATTTCTTTGAAAATGACAGCAGGCAAAATTCAGATTCATTCCTAGAGCAAACCTCTTATAAGCACTAAATTAATGAAGCATTTTTAGAGAAAAAATAGTATGTGGTTGTGTTATCAAAACCTGTGTGTACATTCACAATGATGGTAATGACTGCTGGGCTGTTCTCTCTCTGTTTGCTGATTTGAACCCAAAACTAGACAACACACAGCGGGCTGAGCTGAGCTGCTGGGCAGGGAGGAACCTTTGGCCAGTTAGCTGAAAAAAAATCTCTCTCAGGCATATGCAAACAGTGATTTTGAAGAGACTTGTAAATTTTCTAGATTTGAGAAGATTTCTCTTAGAAAGAACAAAATGCACATCCTTAATGCAAAGTTTATGCTGAATGTCAAGGTTCTTCTCCAGTTCCTCTTGGGATCTAGGAGATTCTCAAAGAAAAGGATGCCAGAACTTGTCAAAACAAGGCATTTTTCTCTTCACCTCAGTCTCCCAGATAGCTGAATTGCATTTGCTGACATTTTCTTTTAAAGAAATCGACCTGAGACAGACACCCAACAAGAGAAAAAAGCAAAGTTGTAAGTTGCTAAAATGGTTTTAAAAAGGGAAGTGGTGTCAGGCATTAATAAGCAGTAGTACTACCTGACCTGTCATAAACTCTGTAGGATGCATGGAAAAGAGAAAAGCAAATGAAAGATAAAATGCAAATGAAAGATTAATCTTAGCCAGGAATTAAATCTTATATTAAGTCCCTCAGGTACAGTTTGACAATGAATATTGTTTTGATGAGGGGTAGGAGGATCTAGAACAAAAATTACAGTGAGACTGTGCTGCAGACTCCCAAGAATGGTTTTCAATCTCCAGGTGATGCACATGTAATTTTACCAGATTTGTTTGTCATACATTGGCTAGTTTAAAGGAGAAATCAATATCAATAATCAAGATTTTTTCCCAAATTATAGGTCAGGCATATTCATTATCAAAAATTACCCTTAACTTGTCTGATAGTAACTATACTATCTAGACATTGGGAAAGAGTTCTGAAAAGGTAGAAACAATAAGTACTGAAAGATAAAAGATTTAGCTGCATCAACAAGTTGAAACAGCTCTGGACAAAGCACTAAAATAAACACAGAACAATGTTCTTCATTGCCAAAAGGGTGGCTGATATGGTCTATTTTCTTGGAGTTTTCCATTTTTACCGTATGTTTTCACAAAAGTGGTGCAAATTGTTGTTTCAAGTAGGAATCAGTTTCTCTAATGGTCCTCAGAAACATGACGTACAGGAAAGAAAGAGGTTTTGGATATTGCTGGTTTTTTCAAGCATACTGAATATTAGCAGAAATTTGGGGGTATGAAAGCCCACAAATTTAGAAAACATCTTGAACACCCAAAAAATCCAGACAAATATAGTGATGGCTCTGAAAGGTCAGTAGCGGAGGTGTCAAAATAATCTTCTCTATATCTTACAAGATGGCAGTGAGCATTTCCAGAACCCACTAATAATCCACTAGTGAGTGAGGTGTGATGAGTGTAAAACACCACAGAGAAGCCGTAAGAGAAAGGAAACATGGCCATAATAATTTTTGCCTGAAAACCTCAGCTGTAGATTACGTGTTTATACTTTGTGAATCAGCTGAACTATTTTAGAATTTAGAAAATGTGAGTCTTCTTACAGAGAAAACTGAGCATGAAATTAACGACCAAAAATTAAAAAAGAGTAATATAACAAACTATCATGAAGAAACAGAGTTAAACATTGATCTTGGTCCCCAGCGTCTTAGGGTAGACTCAGAAAACTCATGGACAAGTATCAATTGACATGAATGTCATACATTAAAAGCTTATGTGAAAGTGCCAAGATATCCCATTTTGGACATGGCGTAGTATTTTTTTTTTTTTTAAGTATCTTTTAATGAGAGCATATTATCTTTTCTAAAACCTAACCACAGTTAATATTATTTATGTTTTTATCCATCTTTAAGGTTCTCAGTCTTAACACTATAATACAAGGTATATTCCCATGTAGTAGATAGCATTTGAAAAATGGCTTTTAGCATCAATGAAACTCCGTATCACACTAAACAGTGAAATAGATACTTATTTTAGATACTAAATTTTACTATTAAGTCACTCGTGTATATTACCTGGAAATGTTGTGGATGACATATTTGTTTGTAGTCATTGTACTCAACAGTGGAAAGTGCAGCACTGTACTAAACTCTTGGCCCCTGCAATATGTTTATCTTGTCACAGAGCTGGCTTACTAACGTGATTTTCTACCTTTCGCAGAACTAAGGTAGTGCTTGCTGCAGTTGCTATGATACAAGACTGGTGCGGTGAACTTTCTGGTGCATCAGCACACATTTTGTACCATGCTGTTCAATGGCACTGCTGTTAATGACTTTATAAAGCTTTCCATGAAGAAGTGGATGAGTGAATTTAATCTTACAAAACACCACATGTAAAATAAGGATTCATGGATATTTTCCGTGTTTGCTTTAAATGACTAGTAGCAATAGTACTGAGCTTTAACTCAACTGTGGGACTGAACTCGAGATTTTTTGTAAAAGGCGGCACATGATGCAGGCTACAGCAAAACAAGGATATTCTCTTCTGTTTTGAAATACCTAAACATGTCACCTAGCTTTGTCTCTCCAGAAGTTATGTGTCTAGAACAGGCTTTATCAATCCTCTGCTTTCTAGACAAGGGAAAGACATAAAGAGACACCTTCAATGGCAAGTTCATCCCATAAACCTGAGATACTTTACGCCAAGATTAATTACTTCCTAAAGGAGCCTTCTTTGTCCTGGTTAGAGAGGGCACCTAAATAGATACCTTAATTGAGTTATCTGACTTTTATATAGCTAAAACTATAGGAGATGAATCCTACTGGAAGTGATAAGGTGAATATTTTTCAAACTCTGTGGCCTGGGAGTAATCCAAAAACAAATTTACAGGTGGGGATGCAACAAAACTGGGAGTATACTACAGTATATGGCAATAAGCTAAGAGTCATAATGTAACACCACAGAGAAGCAATGGTAGAGAAAGGTCTGAGAAACACAGGTCAACCTCCCTTCTGCACAAAAGTGAGGCTTTTGTGAGACTAAGTAAATGACATTTGTGTGAGAGTAGCCTTTCTCTCATTTGCCTCCTCTGTTTCAATCTCCCAAAGCAGAAAGTTGACAGCTGATGTTTCTTGAGAGATGTATAACATGTTCTCTGTCAACTCTGGTGACTGGGAATCCTATTTTGATGACATTGCACCCACTAGACAAAGGCCGAAGACAAGAAAATAAAACTTTTGGAAATACTGGCTTCCTGCTGACAGTTGATTAGGCTGCAGAACCGATACTCCTTTTGTTTTTCTGTAG
This sequence comes from Bucorvus abyssinicus, assembly GCA_009769605.1. Classification (NCBI taxonomy): domain Eukaryota; kingdom Metazoa; phylum Chordata; class Aves; order Bucerotiformes; family Bucorvidae; genus Bucorvus; species Bucorvus abyssinicus. The sequence continues at coordinate 42,145,523 of CM020025.1, forward strand.
CCTGGAAATCCATCAGCTGTTTTCCAAGCTATTAATAATGCTTTGGCTAGCAATACCAAGTAGGCTTAATGGATTTCCCTGCCACAGTACTGAATGTGATTGCAATGAAGCATGAAACAACCTGTTTTAATGACTTACAGTAGTGCTCGCTTAGACCTGATGTTAATTTTTTAAAGGCACCTGGATCTTTGATTAATTGAACAAGCAACCACTTGACAATGAGTGAATAATTAATTAAAAAGTCTGAAAACTAATATTCATTGTACATTAGGAAACATTACTGAAATTTTTCTGCTAAACCTCTTGAAGAATAAATAATCATACCTATTGATTTTGAGATTCTTTCTGCCTGTTGACAGGCAGTATATAAAGTAGATGTGCTCCTTTCTCTGCAGCTGGGATGACAGCAGCTCAGTTAGTAGTGGCCTCAGTGACACTCTTGACAACCTCAGCACGGATGATCTGAACACCACCTCATCTGTCAGCTCTTATTCCAACATAACTGCCTCTTCAAGGAAGAACACTCATGCCCAGGTGAGTAGCTTTTCATTGCCATTTCTTGCAACACCCCAGAAGCATGCAGGGTAACAAAAATAAGTTTAGTATCAATGCTTCTGGAACAAATGAAATATTCATATTTTACAAACTCCTCTGTTACACTTCTGTGCAAGAAGCCCATGAACCCCACTGATCCAACCCTGACCCATGGGCTAGCACCTCAAATGCCCTATTCCCACAGCACATCTCACTGCTGAAGCTGCCGGCTGGTGAGACTCTGTTCTGCCTGCCCTGGGGGAAACTCCACTGGTCCCAGCTCCAGGAAGCCCTTGCTGCATCCTAAAGCACATACCACAATATGACTGGATCTGTGATGGGTGGATTTCTACTCACTTCATCACTTTCAAAAGATAGCACAATTTAAAATAATACGGTTTTTGTCTCTCATGAGCTGACATATATCATGGAAGAAATACCTAGGCTGTACTGTCCTTTTCCTGTTCTCTCCACTGGGAGAAAAGAGGCTGAAGGAAGGAACTCACATGTGGCAGAACTTCTCTTTGCATCAGTTAGGTCTAGGAATAAAGGTGTCCCATGGGCCCACAAACTGACAATGCATAGTGTCAAAATAGAGTTCTGAGCAGCATACAGCCATGAGTTATGTACACAATACATATATATGTGTTTGTGTATATACATATACATATGTAAAGCCCTTGTGCCAGATATCGCAGTATTTCTTTCCAACTCCCCTCAAAATTGCAAGTGCTGAAAAAGACAATACAGAATCCTTGCAGGACTCGGTTTCCCCCCCAAAAAAGAAAGAAAAACAGAGGAATTAGTCCCAATAGACAAGTATTCTCTGCTATGTCATCTCTTGATTACAAGCAGGGAAATTCAAGACTGAACACTCAGCAGAGGGGAAGAGTTGTTGCCTCCAGTGATTTGATGTCAAGTATTTGGTACACAAGACTGACACTCCCAATTCCATTTAGACTCCTGCAGGCAGCCAGTGCCTACAAATCAGGGGACTGTTTTGTAGATGTACATTGTGGCAGACTTTGTCAACAGGAGAAAAACACATATTTGTCATTTCCTCCAGATAACAGAGAAATAAAGTTACTTTGGGAATGAAGATTACTTTAATCTGTAGCAGGGAAGATTTCAACTGGATGTCATACTCGTGCAAGGATACTCACACAGATGCAAACATTCTTACCACTGCCTTTCCCACCCCATCAGAGTCTCCCATGGTTGCTACATTGGAGATCAGCCTCTTCCCTTTCACATCAATAGCGATGGCCAGCTAATCCTGGCTTACTTGTTCCTTCTTCATCATCATCATCATCATCATCATGACTGGGAAATCTGTGGCTGACTATTTAACTCTTTCAGGTTTTTCATTTGAGTGATCTCATGTTCTAGCTGCTCAACAAGATACTATTAACAAATTGCTCTCTGGCAGACAAAGATGCAACACATGTTCAAATGTTCCTTTCCTGCCAGAGTTGTTTTATGGTATGAAGGTTGGGAACAGACTTTTATCAGGTCTGCATTTACCAGGCAGATTAATCAGAATGCACTGTGCTCTATGTTAGCCTGCAGTCTCAGCGAGAAGCTGAGATGAGCAGAACACGTAAGTATTTTCCAGCAGTTCTCCAGGTGTAAGACATACTCATGCAACACAGAGATCCCTTTTGCAGCCTTTTAAAGTGATTGGAGCAGTGCAAGCTGGCTATAACCTGAGGCAGAAATTGCATACTTTGGTTTTGTTTTCTTATTAAAAGAGGATTAACATAACATTTTGGATCCCATAATGGTGAAGAGAGGCTTTTAGAAAGTATTATACTTGTCATTTCTTGGAAATTATACAGTTTGCTTTAAAAATGTATGGTTATGTGTGTTATAGTTGTTGTAACAACAACACTAATGGAAACTCTCTTCTGAAGGACCCTGAAATATTTGTGTAGATGTTTGGTTGGGCTCTTTTCCCATCAATCCTTACCCAAAATCTGTGCCAGAGTCTCCAAAGCGTATATGAAATTACAGAAGTCCAGAAAGCTTTTTCATTTTATATGCCTCAAATGACAAGTATGTAAACAGCAACGGATTAGTCTGGTGGTCATCTAATGAGTATTAATCCTACTTATGACAGCAGTGCCTAGGAAACAGCCACAGAGGGATATCTGTGGAGAAGGAGTTGTGGCAGCACAGAATAATAGATAGCCCTCCCCTGGATGCAATCCAGTTTGCAGTCCTGCTTAGGTTTGCTGTGCTGATACCTGAGAGCAGCACCACCTCTTGGCTATTAAAGAGGGACAGAGGTAAGCAGAGCTGGTGAGATGATGCGCAAATAAGGCTTGAGGCTGAGGTCAGGAGAGTGCAGGAAAGGTTACAACGAACAGCCTGTCAGCACAAAGAACACAAGTCTTATCAAACACAGAGGGAAGGGTCAGTCTCCAGTGTTTCTATTTAAGCCACTTTCACCTCTTCTACATTGTCTGTCTTCTTGTTGCTTGCAGCACACCCTTATCAGCTCACCTCAAGGAAAGCAGATGCCACAGGGGTGTTAGGTACTCACAAAGGCATCTTCCACATGTGTCTGAGTTTCAGAGCAAGCGTGACCCCAGTTGGTTACCTTCACCCCACTGGTGGGTAGTGACTGTGTAAGCCTCACTTCTAGCTGCTCTGCTAGCTGATACAGCTACAGTGAGTTTCGTGTAGGAAACATGGCATTTCAGTGGAGATAAACCAGTAGAAAATCCATTAGCTGTAGCACTGATAACTTTGTTGAAGATGTTATCCTTACTCACTGGTGGCATAACATACTCAGTGCTGCTGGAGCAATATTCTTAATTTGGTCAGTGGAACGCTTGGGTAGGAAAAGGCAAGAAACGAGACTAAGGTTATTTTAGTATTTAGGAATTCCTTCATTCAAGCTTCTAGTAAAATGTCTCAGCACAGTAATTCATTTGTGAAATTCAGAGGGAGTTGAGGAAAAATAGGGTATCACCACTGATGATTTGAGTAAATTATGCTTCACTTCATTATGATTTATCTGTGAAGCAAAGAGTTGAAAACTTTTAAAAATCAAAGAAAAGAAAAATGTCTTCCCTAAATAGGAATGGTTTTAAACTTTTGGGATCAGGATACTAACTTTTTAGAAGTGAAGTTTCCATGGCCCTTGGTACAAATAAATAAATATGCTTATTCTCCTCCCCTCCTGAGATTTAAGAAATCAGCAAATACTGAAGATGCTGAGACTGACCATTTCTCATGCAAATCTCTTGTAGCTGAAGACAGACTCAGAGAAGCGCTCAGTTACAGACAGCGAAACTTGGGGCAGCACTGAAGAACTGAAGAAACCAGAGGAAGACTTTGACAGCAGCATAGACAGCAGTGGCAAGTGGAAAGGCCTTCCCTCTGGGCTGTCTGAAGAGTCGGAGAAGGGGGGGCAGAAAGCATCTCTCTCTGTTTCACAGACTGGATCCTGGAGGAGAGGCATGACTGCACAAGTAGGAACAACTCAGTCCAGGCACAAAGCAGGAACAAGTGCACTCAAGACCCCAGGTAGGAAACTTCTGTAGTTCAGATTACAGCATTGAAAATTAAGTCTTTATACTTAGAAGTCATCTATAAGCAGTAAGGAATCTTTATTGGGCTAAAAATAATTAATGGATATTATAAGTATATGACAGACACAAAGAACTGTAAGCATATTGGTAGGTCTTCTCATAAATGATTGCAAGCCAAGATTGTAATAATATACTAACTTGTTTGTCTCTATAACTGTTAGTTTGCTACAATCCGTACTAATAATTTATTAATCACACATAAATGTATCCATAACAAAAGCTGTCATAGCATTTTGTTTTATTATTATTTGAGTATGTCAACTTGTATTAAGAAATTCTTGGAAGTTTTTTTTAGGACTTCTCTATGCCTTATCTTTGCTCTCTAGAAAACCTGTAACTTTGGTAATTGAACATATGCATAGAAATGGCCAAAGATTAGAAGTTCAGACAAAAGGCTTTAACATTCAGTTGAGGGAACTCAAAATTAGTGTTTCTGAACTATAGCTGAATTGTCACGTTCCAGATAACGTAGGTATTCTATAGACCATTTTTAAGAGATAAAAAAATGGTATAAAATATCTTCTTACACAGTTTCTTCAGCGCTACATGACTTCTTATCTAATTTTGAAAGGCCTCTCAGAAGTAGTAATCTCTTCTGCAATCTAGTTTTGAAGGAAAAAATCCAAGGTTAGTGGAAGACATCATTAGTAAGACCATCTAATCCATGTTTTTACTAGGGAAATATCGATTCTTTGTAGGACATTTTCTAGACATTTGTCATATCCTGACAAAATACTCCGTGAGCATGCTTTAACCTCCAGTCATGAAGGCAACTAACAAAGATCTCCTCAGAATAAATAAAAATCCTTTGTGAGCTTCTTTTTTTTCTTTGCAGTTTGGAACTGCTGCACAGTGGTCACCCTCTGGTCTATAAGATCCCCAAGGAGCATTGCCATGGTCAGTGGTCATATGGACACAGAAATTACACCCCTGTAGCAGCAATTAAAAAAGGAGATACTAAAAGGTTTATCATATGCCAGACTAAGCTTCCCAGATCTGTTTTGCTGAAGATGAGCAGGCAGCCATTGTGCAACAGAGAACCAAGGCCTTAATTTTTTTAAGTATATACTAATAGTCTGTGTCCTGTGAAGAAGTCTGATCTGTATCTTGGTGTGTGCATGTGTTCGTGTAGCATAATATGCACACTGGATAAAAACATGAGTGGATTTAGTTCTGATTCTTAGGTGTTGCTCTTTATTACAGTTTAGTTCCTTAGAGAAGTTAGGCCAGCCACCTCCAAGACTTCCATAATCACCTGAAGAGTGAATTAAAAACTTCGTTATGCTGAATATTCGTTCCTTACTAGGAGCATAGGTGCTTAAAGAGAAATTAGAATAGAAGAGAAATGGGGTGTTTTGTCTGTAAAATAGGAAAAGGGAATTTTCTTTTAAGATAGAAGAGAGTATCTTATTTAAACTTTTCTGAACGTCACAATAACATTACGTAGAAATATATGGTATATAGCTATATTTCAGTGCAATACTGAAGACAGCCTCTCAGAAAATCAAAAATCTTGAGAAGGTATCAAGAATATGACAAAGACTATTAACCCATGTAACTGATATCATTATAGATCAAGAAGATTCAAACCATGATAACATAATCTCTCCCTGATAATTTTGTGTAAGTAAAAACAAAACAAACTTAGTTATAAGCTAAAAAAAATTGTAATCCGTAATAAAGAAGTCAAGAAGTACCACTAATTTCTACATACACAAATATTGTCATACTTCTGGAAATTTTAATTACATGTCATGTTTTGTTTTCAAATATTTCTTACATACAGAAATACTATTAACGGGGCGGGGGGAAGGCACCAAACAAAATTCCTTATACTTCATTCAGGATAATTTTCTACATCTATGTTCTCCAGCTATATATGAAACTGGAAGTTCTCAGGAGAAGTTGAAGCTTTTTGTACTTAATGCTTACCTGTAATCTATTGTACTTTTTACTGACTGCTGATGTGGGACTAAAGGCCAAATTGGTCTGTGTCCTTAGGGCAAATTTTCTATGTGTGCATTTTTTGATTCTGAAATTGTAACCATATAGTGTTAAACCTAGATATAGAGACATTACAGCTTAAACACAAGTGACCTTTTCAAATATACTTTTATTTAGGAAAAACAGATGATGCAAAGGCTTCAGAAAAAGTGAAAACTCCCCTGAAAGGAGCCTCCATTCAGCGCTCTCCATCAGATGCAGGAAAAAGCAGCGGTGATGAAGGAAAAAAGCCTCCCTCTGGCATAGGGAGATCAACTGCTACAGGGTCCTTTGGATTCAAGAAGTCTGGGATGGGATCTTCTACCATAATCACCACAAGTGGAGCGACCATCACAAGTGGGTCAGCGACTCTAGGAAAACTGCCAAAATCTTCAGCCATTGGTGGGAAGTCCAATGCAGGGCGGAAAACGAGCTTAGATGGTTCCCAGAACCAGGATGACGGCGTTCTGCATGTGAGCTCAAAGACGACTCTGCAGTATCGAAGTCTGCCTCGCCCGTCAAAATCCAGCGGCAGTGGGATCCCTGGCCGGGGTGGCCACCGCTCCAGCACCAGCAGCATCGACTCCAACGTCAGCAGCAAGTCTGCGGGTGCTGCTGCCACCAAACTACGAGAGCCAAGCAAGATTGGATCTGGGCGGTCCAGCCCTGTCACCATCAACCAGACAGACAAGGAAAAAGAGAAAGTGGCCGTGTCTGATTCTGAGAGCGTCTCACTGTCCAGTTCCCCCAAATCCAGCCCAACTTCTGCAAGCGCCTCTGGTACACCAGGACTTAGGCAGCCAGGATCCAAATACCCAGATATTGCCTCCCCCACCTTTCGAAGGTTAGTGCTTTTCTATGACTTCCTGAAGTTGCATTATATACAACAGGAATTTTCAGTGTGTTGAAGTACTATGCAAAAAGCCTTTTCAGGGCATATTTCGCTGCAAACAGAGAAATGTGTACAAAAAAAATAAAAGGGTAATATTTTTTCACACAACACAATTATTTCTTTAAGATCTAAATACCTTCCAGACCTGAAATAGCTGCTCCTTGGGCTTTGAGCATTTTAGGTACATCTTTATAAAAACAGTTTGAAGCCTAGAAGTTGTGCTTGATGATCTTTATGGGTCCCTTCCAACTTGAGATATTCTGTGATACTAAGTTCAGGCACATGAAAAGTTCCCTCTCAACACTGATAAACCCTCAAAGGGAAGAAGGATGCTGCATTCAGGTGCATTCGGTTACTGGAACAGGTGATGCCATAGCCTGATTGGAGAACTGAAGAGCTCTATAGATCATAATAAAACATTTGCTTTCAGATTGTTGGCAGCTCCAGCTGCAAACGTTTCATTATCTTAGCAGCTTTGTTACATGTTTTGTCGCAAACATTAGCAAAGTTAAAATTCAATTGGAAATGCCCTGTTGTACCATTTCTGGAAGTATAAATCTGGATGAAGTAGGAACTGGAATTGAAAACTTGCGCTGTTGGTGAAAAAGCCAATAGTGCCCTCTTGTGCCTCGTTACCAAAACAGCATCTCAGGCTGCTGGGGAGCTGCAGCTGATCTTTGTGGGCTTGGTAATATGTAAAATGGATTCTTATTACCCATGCTTACTTCACATCACAAAAGGTTTTGCATTTTTTTCTTATTAATTTATGAGCTGCATCTTAAGTGCAGCTTAAGATATTTCCAGTAAGACACTAAGCCACCACGTGACCTTTTATTTCAACGATTGTAGAGGATTTGGGGTTTATGTTTTTCATCATCACTACAGAATTTTCTTCTCTAGAATTGCTGGAAGCAATTATGTGAAATACACCTCTGTCATGGCTGCCCTTGGAGACAATCTGAGCCCATTTTAGCTCCAGTGCAGTGTATTTTGTCTGAATGGTTACTACATGACCAATAACGCATGGCCATCTGCGCAAAGAAACGATGAGAGGGAAATTTTACGCAACTGCTTAGATGTTTATTAAACTATGAAGGATTTTGCAAGTGTTTGTTGCAATTGTTTTAGCTGATTCGAGAAGCGAGGGATGTAAAAGCTGATGACTTAAGTCATGGGAACACTTAATTACTGAATTTGGGTGAAAGTGTAAATGTTTATGCACTAATAAGAAAAAAGTGTGATTATTTTACCGCTCTCTGAGAGGGTCTATATGTGTACATCTGAACAGGAGTGAATGAGAGCTGTTGCTAATGAAACAAATTCTGATTATTGTGATATGGTTAAGTGAATTTTATTTTGCGATGCTATTGATCAACTAGGTAGGCATGATTTTAGTAGCGGTAATTAAAAATGTGTAGTTTGGCTCTTAGGATGTTAAGCCATGAATGTTTAATGTGGCTATCAGTTTCTCTAAAGCTATTTGTTTTACATTTAGGTTGTTTGGTGCCAAGGCAAGTGGTAAAGCTGCCTCTGCACCCAGTACTGAAGGTGTGAAACCCACATCGGCAATGCCCAGCCCTAGTACCACATTGGCACGGCAAGGCAGCCTGGAATCGCCATCCTCGGGCACAGGCAGCATGGGCAGTGCAGGTGGGCAAAGTGGTAGCAGCAGCCCCCTCTTCAGTAAACCTTCGGACTTAAATGCAGATGTTGTAAGCTTAAGTCACTCCTTGGCTTCCAGTCCTGCCTCAGTGCACTCTTTCACATCAGGTGGTCTTGTGTGGGCTGCAAACCTCAGCAGCTCTTCAGCGGGCAGTAAGGACACACCAAGTTACCAGTCCATGACTAGCCTTCACACCAGTTCCGAGTCTATTGACCTTCCTCTTAGCCATCATGGCTCTCTCTCTGGACTGACAACAAGCACTCAGGAGGTTCAGAGCCTGCTCATGAGGACTGGAAGCGTCAGATCTACTCTTTCGGAAAGGTGAGCTTGCCTATAGATACAGTGACCACAAAACCAGTGAGAGGCAAAAGGACAGGAGCAAAAAAATAAACCCTCCACCTGATTTCCTAAAGGGACACTGTTTAATTAGCAGCTTAGTCCTCTATGTAAAAAAGGAAGGAAGGAAGGAAGGAAGAAAAGAAAAGAAAGTTGAAAGACATTGGATGTGGAGTCAACTGCCTTTTAAGGTTTTACAAGCACTTTTTCTGTCTTGAGAAGTTTTTATTTGGTTCCCTTGTTCTGAAGAACAACCAGAGAGAAGGGGGAAAGTGCCTGCCTAATTAAAGGCAAATCTAAACAGCCACATAATGATTCCTGCATGCTGGATCTACCTGCTGTCCCAAGCAATTGGGAGCTCCAAAGCTGTATTGCTGCCCTCTTGCCGACAAATCTTCAGCTGTGGGACCCTACCAGTTTTTTTCCCATTAGCTCAAACTAAAGGTAGAGTTGGTAAGCCCCTGCCTTCAGCTGACCAGGGTTGCCTTAAAATACTCAGACCTGACAAGTTTCTTCTTACATGGCAATCGTTACACAGATCCTTACTAAAACGCAGTTTCACGGGCAGGGAGACAGTTTACAAGATGAGACCCACACTGGCAAGTGTCTGGAACAGAAAAAGAAAAGCAAGAAAGGGTTTTCCTCTGTTTGCTCTATTAAAGGTCTTTTTGACATGCAGATGTTTTACCATTTAAGTGATAAAGAGGTGCAAAAACCATAGCACAGTTGTAACACCTTTTTTTTTCTTTTTCTTTTTTTTTTTTTTTTGTGTATGTGTGTGAAACATTTATTTGAATTTTGCAAGAGAGAAAAAATAATCTTTGGTAGGTAGCAAGTAATTTTCACTTCCTGTGAAAATTTTCAAGTTTTGACAATGAAACTCTTATCTCACATGGGGACTGAAAAATCAATATTTAATATTTCATTAGACTTTGATACAAAAAAAGGAAAATTACACTGAATCAGTCAGGAATATTTTAAATGTTTTCAGGCTAAACTTAGTTGTTTAACAGCACAATCATTTACAAGAAAAAGAACCTTTTACACACAATGTTAAGATTTTTTTCCCCTTATACAAACCCAGAGATTTTTCAATACGAATCCTTTCCATGGGAAGATTTCCCTTTCAGTGAATCGACATTAAAAAGAAACACAAACATAACCAAAATCTAGATGGAAACTCACCACAGATTTAGTCCTCTTATGTTACATTCATAAGTATTACCATATTAGCTAAAATCACATCTATTACTAATATAATTATAACACTATAAAACATTTGTGTGTACCAATATAATGTGTGCTAACAATAGTTAAAAATACGCTGATACATGAGTAATTTGTAATTTGCACTGCGCCTTTAATTTTTAAATAGTAAGTTGCTTTGTGTGCCATGAACTGAATGTGATGATATTTCTTAGAATGTTAATTATTAATATTCAGCTTATTAAAAACTTCACTAATGCTTTGTGCTACATATATGGATGATGAGCTCAACAGAATGTTGTAGTAGAGTATGAATTTATGCCAAAGATCATATTTATACAGAAGATGTTAAACATCACGTTTAAAATGTTAATGGTTTGGCGTAAGCTCCTGAGCAACCCCCACTACTAATACTTTATGTATTTGTTCAGTCACTTAATTTCAGCAGTTCCAAATACGTTGCCTTTGGCAATATTTTTAAGTTTCAGATTTGTCCAAATGGGAATAGTATGACTGAGTCCATAGAGAGTCATTTATCTTGTTGATCTGGCCTCAAAACAAATATGTGTACTTAGAGAAAAAGGTGTCATTTCTTGAATTATAGCCCCCATAGGGTTTTTGCAGTTTGATTTTTCTGAAAGATCTATTACAAGTGCTGTGTTATTTCTAAACTGTTTCATACAGTAAAACCTATATGTAGCAAGTATTTTTTTACAACAAAAGCATTGGTTTGCAATATTAGAAACAGATATGTTTGGCAACAGATTATGCCCTTTTTCCTTTGTAAGCTCACATTATATTTGAGATGCCTCTGGCAATGCTAGTTGTAGTCTGGCATAGCATAAGAAATTATCTGAAAAGAGGCTTATTCTTTTCCTTCAGTCACTCTAGAGCTTCCAAAAGACTGAAAGAGCAGTCTGTATAGAGAGATATACTAGTATATTATAGTGAAAAAATCAGGAAGACTGAAGCACAAAATGAGATACAACTAGTAAGCGACATAAAAGCCTATGCAAAGAAAGTCTAGGGAAAGCTAAAAAAGAAGAGGGAACTAGTGACAGATGGTACAAATAAATATGGTCGTGCTTCACAGAAGCACTAACTGCAAAACATCACTAATGGGAAGCACGCTAAGAGGGAATGAAAAGGTTAAAGTTTATTCCAGTTTACTGGTCCTGGTGAACTTTTCACTTCCCTGCTTCAGAAACAGTCTGAAATAACCCTGCAGTCATTATGACTGAAGAAGAGGTTTCAAAGGGTCTGTGCTGAGGAAGGAGTGAGGAGGAGGGCTGGGTTGGAGGAGGAGGGCATTATGGGCAAAGCCACCTTGCCTCAGTTCCTGGAAAGATACTGAGGTTATTAAACAAGATGAGTTAAGTAACATATGACATGGGGTTAGTCATCAACAGCCTTTTAAGTAAGACTAATTTAATTCATTTTCAGGAAAACACGTTTTGTGAATAGAGGAAAGGTATTAATAGATACAATAAGAAATTCTGAACTTAGTAAAGCTTTAGGTGCTATTTCAAACCATATTCTCATGAGCACATGAGGGAAATAAAGTAAGGTGCTTGACCAGTTGCTAAAGAGTTATCAAAGACTAGTGATTAATTGTTTATTAGCTTAAAGAGATATAGCAGGAAAGGATATATTAGCACAGATACAAAATGGAAAATGATAAAGCTATTTTGCAGAAAGGAGACTGTATCTGAGAGGTTGTGGTGTCATCACTGGAACAAAGCATTTTCCCAGTATTTTGAAAATGAAAGTATCACATGTAAGTCTTAGAAAGTAGTTATCAAATTCTACTTTTTCACATTAAGGCTTTAAGTTGAAGACTTTGGGACATCAAGTTTTAGGAAAGATTTGGTGCAACTGGAAAGAACCCAGAACCCCAAATTTCAGGTTATATCCATGTTTCATGATAAGGACAGTAGCCCTTGCCTGCATCCAAAAAAGTGGTCACCTGACATGCAGACAGAAAATCTGCAATGCCTTTGCTACATTTGCCCACACACCCCTGCAGGAATGATCAGATGTTGCCCACCCCCTGTCTTCAGGCTGCGCACCAAGCAATGGTATGCCATAAACAATGTTCTCTGACCACTGCTGTATTGGTACAGTGTCAAAGTTTACTCTGGCCAAATTTTGTGGCATTTGATGAGATTCTGTTGCATTGTAATAATCAGAAAACAGGTTCAGTTAATACTAGCAAAATATTTGCTTCTTTTTTTTAGCAAACTTTATACCTCCCTCAGGACTTTTACTGGTTTTGCACTAGCAGTATTTATTTAGACAAGTCTACTTCTGTTGTCATAGCAGTGTAAATCCCTGTGCGGGAGGACACTTATCTTTTATTTTATGGCAATTTGAAGGGATTAAAATAAATGATACCGGTACTTATACTCTAAAATAAAACCATCTACTGGGGTTAATTTGTGAAATATCACAGCTTTAATTGATAAAATTTTCCACATGGACACATCACCAATGGTTCTTTTGAACCCTTAATTGCTGTTGGACTTTGCGAATTTGTGTCTTTCTTCTGTTTGGTCTGCTTAAAAAATGCAGAAATATTGAAATTAACAGTGGTCTCATCAATAATGGCTGCATTCTTAAGATTAGCAGAGTGTAAGTGGTTTCTAATTACATAACTGGCTTGCTCTGGTTTAGTTTAAAAGAATGTTTAGTTTTGAGAGCCACGAAAGTGCATTCAAATTCACATAAGCTGTTCAAGACTTTCAATTATTTTAAATTATCCTTATAGTTGATGATTGTGGTTTCAAGGGGTAAAACAGTGCATCATGTATCAGATTTTCTTGTCTGCTCAGCCATTTGTATAAACTCATTTCTAAGACCCTCATCAGTTTGTCCAGCCTGTCCTAGACCGCTCTAGGTGTTTCTTAGCTTACAATACTTTGTTTTATTCCATAACAGCTCTGCAACAGTTAGATATAGCCCAAGGATATGGCATTGTGGCCCTTTCTCAAGTTAACCTCAACCCCAAGGGCAGGTAGGAAACTGAGAACTGTAAGGTGTCACCCAGAGAACTTGCAGATGGTTTCAGTGGCACAAAATAAACAAAAGGGGACAGACATACAACGGGCTCAATAACTTCAGCCTACATCTGCATGTATCTTCCTGCAAGATTCTATTTTGCAATTGACATGGCAAAGTATCAGGAATATTCTCATCCTCACTTTATATTGGTATTTGTTTTGAGCCAAAGAGACAGATTCCCAGTACGAATTGTTTCTTTCAGGAAATTACTGACTTTTTTCATATCATCTTTAGAGATCTTTTGAGGTCAGATCAGTTTCTGTAAAAGTAATATACCCAGCTTTTTGTGGAGGAATTCTTTCAGATACTAAAAAGATCTGGGCGGATATCAGTCTGAATTAATAGTTACGTAGAACTATGTTTAATGGTTTCAGGGAATTATCTGAAATGTAGGAGCATCTTCACAAGATTTAAAACCAAGATTTTAAAAACACAGAATGAATGTTTGCTACATTCACTTTCATGCAGTTGCAGTAAGTTCATACTCATGCTGAGAAATATTCACCTCTATTTCATTTGACTATCTGAATTCAGAAGTTTTTTAACAAAATCCTATGGTCACTATTAGCCTATTTATCTGACTGGCTTATAACTTTCTGTTTATGGATTGCTTTAAAGGAGCACTGATTGACTCCTTCATTTTTAGATAATGTGCAGTAGATTATTTTGAAATACGTTGAACTTCAAGTTAAAGCAAAGTTCATTAGGATGTTTGCAGTATTTGCAGAAGAAACTGATGGTTTTATTATGATCATGTTTTTTATTTTGAAATTTAGAGGTGCATAGAGATGCATAAAGGTACATAAAGGAACATCAAGGCCTCATTCTTCTCTGTAAGGAACTAAAAAATATGTGAATCATGCATTCCACTGTACGTTGTCATTTTCCCAACCATTCTTGTTCCTGTTAGTTATGTTGGGAGCAAAATGCTTAAAATGTAGTTCTCTGTCTGATAGAGGACTACTCTTAGCTATGGACTATGATAGCTGAAATTTTGCTGTTTCTCCTTCCATTTGCTTCTACTTCCATGCAGAACAAGGCCCTGATTAAACAAGTAAAATTGCCTATAAAACTTCCTGGTGGTAAGAACGATTAACTTCCATCAGTTTGAGCCCTAATGGTAATGGATTGTTAACGCCAACAGAGTTTTCACTGCCTTTACCTACTTGGATCAAGGTTACAAGACAGTAGAGCACCCAGCATGCCCAGCACAATAGAAAATGACATTTAATAATGGTATGAGAGTTTTCTTGGGTAGGAAAGGTCCTAAGATACTGTTGCTCTCAAAATTGTGATTATGGTATGTAATTCAGAAACTTTCTAAAGCCATTTTGCAATTTAATCCATAGGTGACACTAAATTATGTTCTTAAGGGAAGAAACATTGCAACACTTACTTGATGATAACTAGTTCAAATTCAACCCTCAATAATCAGGGACCAATCTACCAAGTCTTTATAAGGAAATGCGCAAAGGACACTTATTTGAAGGAAGGCTGGTGGGTGCCCTCTAGTGATGGGGTTTAAATTAGAAAAACTCAAGTCAGATTTCTGGTAATGAGCCAATTTGCCTCCGTGTGCATGAGTATGGAATAGTGTCGCTCTGGTGCCACTATTCATTGTCCCCACTATCACCTTCCTATGTGAGCCTCACAATAATAGAAAGCCAAGGGTCTGCATATTTATCATGTATTTCTATATGCAGAGCTGTCATTTGGCTTCTGGCAAGACCATGCTGTTTCTTAACAGGTGACACAACCTTCATTTCTTTCGGAAACCTATTGGCATATCATACACAACTGTGAAAAATAAAGATTCATACTGTGACCATATGATTCTCGCACAGATTGCAGGGTGAAGTTGTAGGAAGGTTAGAAATGGTAAGGAAGGACTTCTTTCTGACCTGGACAGTCTCCAAATTACAATTGACCCAGCCCAGAGCACGTCGAGATGAAAAATGAACACGCAGCAGTCCATGTCCTATTGTCCCCTCCAATGAGCCAGGGATTTATCATGAATGATATATTAAAAAACATTAAATGACCTTCTGTTATGCACACAAATCTAGACCTTTAAAATTTGTAATTCTGAAAGGTCCTGTTTACTGTATGTCCTTAGGGATTTTTTTTGTTTTAACAGCATGCAGCTTGACAGAAATACACTACCCAAAAAGGGATTAAGGTATATATTTTTTTGAGCATGACTGCTGATTTTCTGTTTTCCTGTAACCTTTTCTATACTATCTTTCCTTTTCTTTCTCCTTTTGTTGATCCTGTTTACAACAGAGTTCTTGGTATTTAAATTCAAACCAGAAAACCTAGATTTTAACAAGGGAGTTTTTCTTTCCAAGTCTGCCTGGTGAATAAATTTTCTTTCAAGATATATCTTGGAAAGTGAATACTGTTAAGGATAGTTTCCTTATGCAATGAATCTTAAAAGGCATTGAATCCTAGAGAACTAAAAGAGACAGAACAAGGTACTTCTGCAGTTCAATGGAACTAATTGATGAAAACATTATTGAGAAAAACAAGGTTTTAGAGGTGGATCTGTACTTGAACTCTAAATGCAAATGCTCATGCAATTTGAATTGAACATCTAGTAAAGGGTAGGGCTAGAAAATTCTTATTTTAATATCCAAGGTTTGTAAGTATAAAATGAGCCCTGCTCCAGCGAGTCTTCTTGGTCCCTATCCTGCAATACTCAACTTGGCTACTAATTCCCCACTAATTAGAGCTGGCTTCATCACAGAAAACAGAAGTCATCTACCTTCTTGTCCGCTCTGTGGTTAAAAGAGGGGATCGTTAGGTAACTTGTCTGGTCTCATCAGGCATGGAAGCTTATTGCCCTAATCGAGGAAGGAGCTTTGTCAAGCAGGATATCTGTGCACGCACACAGACTGCATCCACACTCTGCAGCCTTCCAGTCACTGAAATTATG
Source organism: Bucorvus abyssinicus (assembly GCA_009769605.1). Classification (NCBI taxonomy): domain Eukaryota; kingdom Metazoa; phylum Chordata; class Aves; order Bucerotiformes; family Bucorvidae; genus Bucorvus; species Bucorvus abyssinicus. The sequence continues at coordinate 42,161,731 of CM020025.1, forward strand.
TAGTTAAATCTCTTGAGTTATTGATAAATAATATTTTATGAAATTTTACTTGTCACTAGAAAGTACCTTCATTTCCGCACTAGCTGTCCTTTAATAATAATTTAATCAAATTTCCTGTTATTCCGAAACATTAAATTTGATTCAGAGAGAATGGAAAAGGTGAAAGACGTGAAAGAGACATAAAGAGGTCCCTGCAAGGGAACTATGAGATGACTGAGGTTTGTGGCTGTACAACTGTAATGGCAGCTGAAAGCTGAAAGTAACAGAGTAGGAAAACAGTTTACAGGCATATAAACCTGAGCAGTTATCCCAGAAAGACTGTCAATTTGATTTAATGTGCAGAGATCCCAGTCCAAGACCCAGATCCTGAATTCTCACTTTGCCATCTTTCTGAGCTGATAACCACTGGATAACTGTTCTACCATATTAATAAGCAAAGATCATAACTGTCTTTTTGAAAGGAGAAAGGAAGTAAATATTTAATCAGAACAAGACATTAGTGCTTTAAAATATTGTGCAAAACCCCAAGCAAAACATTAGAATTTACATGTTCATTTAATCTGCTTTGTAAGCAGAAATACTTGCGCCTAGCAAGCCCGAAGCCAGAATATCAAAAGCCCTTTCTGGTCTGCTGTTTGGGGAACACTGATGGCTCATGGCAGTGGTGAAGGTGCTCATTTCTCAGGAGGAGATGGTGCTGAACGAAGCAGACTATTGCAGGCATTGCTGAAAATAATCATTTGGTTAAGACTCACACTGCCTGCACGTATTAACATTTAACCACTGCCAGAATTCCCTTCTTCCAGCCCAGCCAAGAGTTTGAGCCAGTGAATTACCAGTTCTTCCTCTTAGCCTGTGTGTCAATTTGCACTTGTTTTATTGGTTTGCCATAAGAAGCAGTTGATGAATTATTTGACAGCCAGACTTCTTCCTTCCAAAGAACTTGTTTCTGCTAATTGTGGATTTTTCCTGTCCCTTTCCCTCCCCCTAGTCTGGGGCAGGACAATACCAAGTAGCATTCACAGTGGCAGACAGTGCATATTACCATGAGTAGCTGTCATTACTGATGCAAACTCCTCTTTCAGAGTTGTTGATCCCTTTCGCTCCCGTCATCTAACTAATTGCCCACATGATCTGTGACGGATGTCATTTTGTAAGCAGCTACTCACATTTCTTGGCTTCTAGTCTGTCCATTCCCCATCCCCATACAGCTTCTGAGCTTTTGCATCAGCCTGTACACTTCCTACAACTCTGAAGTCCTTTCCTGTCAGCTCAGATGTCTGTCTTCTGTGGTTTATCATCATCGCTCTTCAAAGTCAAGGAATGTCGTTTTGGGGAGGGGGATGAGGAGGAAAAGGGTTTCGAGTCTCGTATTTTTTCTGTTTCCAGGGTTTTGTTCTATCTAACTGGTGAGGGGTATTTGACACCCGTTTCTTTCCAAACTGTCACCTTTTTGAGCATGTCAGCTGTGGTTTTTCAGATACACTCCGTCATCCCGGCAGACGAGTCAGGAGGAAGGCAAGGAATGGCTACGCTCCCATTCAACTGGAGGCTTGCAAGACACTGGCAGTCAGTCCCCGCTTGTTTCTCCTTCAGCTATGTCTTCATCTGCAACTGGAAAATATCACTTTTCCAACCTGGGTAAATGCCATTTCACTTCAGTGTTTCTCCCACTCTAGAACAAAATCATAAAATTCAACGGTTCGTATTTCTTAGTTTGCCAAACTAAGTAGTCTATTTTAACATCTCCATCATCATATTGTGGTACCTCACTAAAGAAGGGAAAATCATGAAGTTGTTTTTCATGGAATAGGCCAGAGTACTTCAATCAATCAATCGTAACCTATTGCAATATAATATTTTGGGATGTGAGTCACATTTTGGATTTATTTGATTGCAGGTCAAGGTTTAGATTTGGTTCTTCTGGATCTTGTTTGAAGTTACTACAACACAAATTTAGTTTTGTTAATGATTTTATTTTTTCTTTAATGCTTAATAGTAAACCAGATATTTTCACCACACTGGACTTGTACCTAGGTCCACTATGAGCTTTTGTGTTTTAGGCCCTTACTGTGCAATTAGCAGGAACCTTTGAAGCATTCACACTTCTTTTGCTCTGTCACAGCTTATGACATCTGTAGGTTACAATCACTCAAAAGAAATTTGGTCAGACACACAAATGTTTGTCTTTATTACGAATGGGAGAAGAAGTTGAACAAAGCCACTTTTAAAAATTAAATTTGATCCTGGCAAAGCAAGCCACTGCTTTGGATTTCCTCCATGTACTTGCCGTCATTTTAGGCACAGCTCTTTTTAAGCAGTGTTTCTGCTTACAATTATCTTCTTTTTATTTTTGTTCATAGTTCTTGTACTCACAACAGAGAGCAATAAGATCGGGGGTGTTTAAATTTATTTTGTCATTGTCCTTTCCTTCTTTCCATTATCATAGCCCTATGGAATAATTTGCTCTCACAACACAGCTGCTCTAGTAGTTTATTACTTAAGGCACATCTTGCATGATCTAAAATAAAAGTCCAAATACTGGGGGTGAATTCAGATAGATAATTAGCTTTTTCTTCTAGGCATTGATTTTGTGTGGTCCATGTGAACCATAACCAGGCTTTCCTTCCTACTGGCAAACAAACTTTGCAAAAACTTATGTTTCTGGATTTCAGCCATGAGTGACTGGACTACTGTTTATTATGATGAGATTCAACTGGCCTGTGCAGGAATTTTAACCTCGTTTAGTGGTAGGTGCTGTACAAAATCAAAGAATAAATCAGTCTTGCATATGGCGGTAAACTTTGGTCTTAACAGCAGTCGGTAATATAGGTGTGTAACAATAAAATACAGATACTGATTTATTGGAAGAGCTGCTTACAAAAAATGCTTATGAATTCTTATTCTTTTTTAACTTCTAACTTTTGAATCTCTCCCTTAGATTTTCTGTCTTGGGCTGTCAGAGCAAACAATTGTGTATTCAGACACCAGTCTTAGTCTTACCATGCATTTTACGGGATTAATCTCATCCAGTTTCAGCTCCTTGGAGATCATCTGCTTTGCCTTTTTGTGGCTTTGTATGTAGGAATAAAAGCCTTTCATTTTCTCAGCAGCGTAAAGTCCACATAACCATGTTAGTCCTATGTTACAATTTTGTACAGAACCAAAATTCATTTAATAGAAATGTACTTCATAAATAAAGCTTTGTATTCCAGTGAGTCCAACCAACCTATCTCAGTTTAACCTTCCTGGACCCAGTATGATGCGTTCAAACAGCATCCCTGCACAAGACACTTCTTTTGATCTGTATGATGACTCTCAGCTGTGTGGCAGTGCTACATCCTTAGAAGAGAGACCGCGTGCAATTAGTCATTCAGGTTCATTCAGGGACAGCATGGAAGAAGGTAAGACTGAGATACTATCTGGATAAATGAATAGGCCCCAAAGCAGGCCCCCAAAATAGGCCTCTAAAGTGTACTAAAATTATGAAATATTTCTTTTGCAACATAAAAATTTAAATAATTTTGTGAAGCTATTTTTAAAATTCTGTTGAGCGAGACTCATAGGACTTCCTTACCCTAAAACGTGGAGGATATTTCTATCGCATAGTAATTTGAAATGTTTTGTATGTCACACATGTATAAATCCTTTATCAGAGATTTTGAAGGCAAAGAAGTCATTGTTGGAGAACTATTTTATTCTCTTTGCCTCTGAATTTGAAGTGTCTGTCATACCTTGACTACTGTGATTCCATGCTTTCTTAGTCCTACTTCTGTATTTCCAATTTTTTGTCCAGATGCCAGTGCTATGTAACATACCCTTTCTTTGGTAGTCATTTCATTTGCCCATTTTCCTACAGACTCCTACAGCAAACACTATGGGAAATTCTGTATTTAAACTGTCATTTATTCTGACCTCCCTACTTTCTTTATGTAGATTATTACTGTTGCTCTGGTTTCTTTAATGCTATGTACACCACCTGGAATTCAGGGAATATTTTTTGGTTTGGTTTTCGTTCTGTTCTTTTTTTAAACACAGAGCACCTGACAACTCCTAATTAAATGCACTGTAACTTTTTAATTCTGCCTAACATTTCTGGTAAATCTGATTAATTGCAGAATTCCCATAAGCTCAAAGTCCTCATGCCCTTCATTAAAACAAAACAAAACAAAAAACCCCACCCAAAAACCAAACAAATAAAACAACAAAGCCAACCTATATTAAAAACAAAACAGAAACAAACACTGAAGTTTAATAGAGATACATTCTATATCATAATCTCATCAATCTTGCTCACTGCTAAGAGATGACAGTATAAATGGTCTTTATAACGAGCAGATAAAAGTCTTCCCCTAGCCCCAAAGCTCATAGTTATGAGATAAAAGGGAGAAAAAAAAGTGCTATATGAAACAACAGAAAACTAATACTTTTTATTTTTCAATTCCTTCTTCTGTATTTTAGACAGTATGTCATGCAGACATCTGGGTATGTAATACTAGCAGTAGGTTGCAGGACAGATCAAGCTGTGAGTTGTCAGCACAGAGAGGATGGCTGAGTGCACAGAAGCATATCATGTAATTCAAGGACAGAGGTGACTACAGACACTTTGCTGAGGAACATGAAAATTATCAAAGGAAACACTGGAAGAATAATAGAGAAAACAAGACAAATAATGCATGCATAGAAAAAGAGGTGTTAAATCTAGAATTTCAATAATGGGTCACCAGTGGCTTTGATGAAAGTTTTTTCATTGGTCATGTTTCGTGTCCTGCTGGAGTGGATAACTATGATCAACCTGAGTAAATGAAAGTCAATGCACCAATAATAAACAGTTTTTAGAAGTTTACGGTCATTAGAGATTCATATGAAATGATGCTGTTGGAAGGCCAGAAGTATTTTATTTAAGATAGGAGCTCTGAGGAAGGTTTTAGCAAAAGAAGTGAGGTAATGTGTAGAGCAACTGTGAATGAGAGCAGAATGGGAGTTTAGCTGAAAGATTTAATGCAGAGACTGAAAACCAAAGATAGATTGAAAGCAACAGGGTTTGAATGGTCAGTGTACCACATCTCTGTAAATATTTGCCCAGTTACAAAATTAGGTTTAAAGTGTTTTGCTAATCTAACTATTCTTGTTGTCAGCTTGACATGCAAATGTCAGGCAGTTATTAAATCAAAATAGTTTTTTAACCAAACCCTGGAAGATTGTAAACATTAAACAGAAATGAAAAGAAGTAATGAAATAAATTATTTTCTTTAAAATTCTCTGTTGGTGTATCCTTCCTCAGGAGAGTCATCAGAAGCATAAGGGACAATTTTGTCTCAGTTTACTCTTCACTTGCCATTTCCATAGAGGCCAGGAACCCCATTTTTTGAGTTGAAGTCCTACAACATTCACCTGGTACCCTTGAAACTGATTCTACTGATGATGAGTGGAAATATTGCCCTACATCTTGCAGTAACCCCTTCACATGATCTAAAAAATACATGAATCTGCATCGTGCTGAGGGCAGAAACAAGTTGAGCAAAGCCTGGGAGCTCACCCGAGGGAATGTGAACACTTTTGCAAAACACAGTCACCTATTAAAAACAGTTTGTTCAGCTTTAGACAGGTGTATAAACAGCTCAATTTCTGGTTTCTCTAAAGACTGCATTTATCAGGTGATTTGTTGTCAGAACAACGAAAGGGATGCTTGCTTTGCTAGTAATAGTACTGAATCTCACTGGCTTACTCTCCTGCCTCATACACAGGAAAGTATTTTTTCTGTACAGAACAATCTTTTTAAATGCAGGAAAAATATCAATAGTGTGTCTATACTGATAGCTCAAAATTGCTCTTCGTAGAAGATTGGTTCTCATTTTTAAAAGATTTTTAGTTATTGAACTACGCGGGGGAAGTTTTATGCTTTCACCAATATTTCATGTTATTTTTCTTTTTTTAAAGTACATGGGTCCTCATTGTCACTTGTCTCCAGCACATCCTCTCTCTACTCTACGGTGAGTATTGACATTTTAGAAAAAAGTTCTGCCTGCTTCTGTTGTTGTTCATTGATCATGAAAAGTTCAATAATTTGAGGTTTAGAAAGATTAAAGTTTTACTGCAATAAATCAGGAACATTTATTTTCAACTTTGGTATTACTGTAATGTTATTTTGGAATCCATTATTTTCATCTTTTTATGTGACTTGCTTAGAACCGCTTAAAATCACCTAATGTATATTTAAAAGCTAAAAAGAAGGTAATGGTCTAGGTGTCTCTCTTTAAGGGGGCCCCTTATGCTATTGTAGCTGATAATTTTGAGTGATTTTGCTTATTTTCAGCTAGTTTTCTAATTGCACAATTTACAAAGTGTTTTGTCCTCTCACTGTTTGAGGTACACTTCTTGAAAAACAAAAGATTGCTTCAGGGTAAGGGACATGAAATTTGCAGTCTAAATGACTACTGTTCTTTGTTACAAATGACATCATTGAGTTGTTATTTCTAAAGAGAAGAGTGTATTTTAAAAATTTTTACTATTAGTTAATTGGAATGAGTAATAATCATATTCTAGCTCAAGCAGAAGTTCTAGTTTTAATTTTTTTCTCTATTTTTATATTATATTTATATTTGCTGAGGAAATACAGTATTTATATTGTTTGGGATCTTTTTTGAGTTCTTCTGCATAATTTGTTGCTTCAGTTGTTCTGCTAACAGGAAATCATCCATATGGAAGGAGTTAAGCATGTTTAGACTTTTCCTTGCGCATACTAGTCACTTTGTAACCAATTTGCTAAATAAAATTACTTGTTGTAGTAGCCCTTTTCCACGGGAGATCAACTCACTTATCTGCTTTCATACCATGCGTTCATGCATAGTCCATCTCCTCTCCATATTTTCAGGTGTTGAATAGTGTCAGTTGACCTCCCAGGAACTACATGGACTCCTCTATCCAGAGGCAACAGCTGTTCTTGCCTGGGAATACCAAGCCCATGCAGTCTGATGTGTTTGTACCACTTGGTAGCTTTATCTCAATGCTAAACTCATGTTAGCTTGGAAAGTAGGTTGCATCAATCCACAATGACTACCACAACGTGCCATTCCTAGTTCTGTTTGATCATAAGAAGTCTATACAAGGGCATGTCTAAAACATCAGGTATGCAAACATTAGGTTTGTCCAGGCCTTAAGCAGGAAGTTGCAAGCAATTCCAGTCCAGACCATTCCTGAATTATTTTGGGGAGTTGAATGTACGTACAGACTGGCTGCACATGAGGTATGACTAACATACAAAATAAAGCCTTCCACTTACGTTTTGGTAGTCAAAAAAGAAGTTTACTACTATTTCCCTGTCTGTGAGACACTATGATCAGTTTACATGGGGGCAGTGTCCAAAATTATAATTCAAGCTTTGAAGTCAAATTTTAGGAATATCTTATGAAACTGATAGATGGTAAAGATAAAATTATAAAGTGACACAGGATGCTTTCAGCACCTGATCAGTCGTTAAGTCTGAAATATCTCTGCTCTGATGTTGTATAATGTAGCAAGAGTTTACTAATACTTTTTATTTATATAACCTGCTATCATTCAAGACTACAGAGTATCTTGGAAGCATCACCGACACCCCGTGATAATAAAGAACACATTTTTTCCTGCAAAAAAAACCTTGAAGCTGTTTACCCACATTCTTACTCTAAGTGTATGAATGTATCTTCTGAAACGTCTGACTGTAAATTCACACTGCAGCTAAGCCCCGCTCCTTAAGTTAAGAATTATGTAGACAAGATACTGGCAATCACAGAAAAACCTGTAAAGGGCTAGAAAGGCATTAGTATGACAAAATTACTAGGGTTGGCCTTTAGGGATGATTTTTGATCAGAATTTTATCTGCCTGATCCCTCTCCTCCTTTGAAAAAAGTTTAAACTTTTCAGCAACTATTCAGAAGAAAATGCACAAGTGGAGTATAGAAATATGGCAGGCTGGCAATCAGTATCACATCATCTGAAAGTAGAGAACAACGTTTTGTTGTTTGATAATACCATGCAGTGCTCCATTTCCTCCAGAAAGGGATCGCTTCATAGGATTATGGCATATGTAACTTACTTTCAGCTATTACTGATATCAAGGAAGAGTGTGAGAGCTGTTTCACCTTACTTGAGAAGGCCAAATTCTTTTGCAGGAATTGCAAAGCAGCTGCCTTTCCATAAGTATCTCAATCAAATATATTTATCAGATTTCTCAAGCATTGCCTTAGGCCTTGGTGCTAGTAGTTTTCTGCAGCCTGATCACTGGAGAGATTCAAAGTACTAAATAAAGATCGAGGTCTTTATGTATTATTACCAAAGGATAGGTGAAAATCTTGAAGTTAATCTCTGAAGGTTGTTTCTTTGAGAATTAGAATACAAGATTCAGAAGAGACATTTCATGATCTGCTACCATTGCAATGAATAAGTCCGATGAGGCAGAAGTTCTGCATTCACTAGTATTTTCTGTATGAATTTGCTTTCTTCTGGTTTAGTTTTGGAACTAACAATATCTAGCTCTCCAAGAAGTTGAAAAAGACGTGTGGTAGTGTAAATTATGATAGAAGATCTCCAATTTTAATCTCCTCCGGCTCAGTACATGAGACACTGCAATTTTCACATATTTAGTTAATTGCTATATTTCTCTCACTGGCTCTCAGCATTAACTACCTTTAGAATCCCTAGACTTCATTAAACGTGCTAAGCCAAGCTCAAAGGAGATGTGTAAGGGCATGTCATTTGTATGTTAATATTTTAAGTCTTCAAAAAAAGGGAAAAAAAAAAACCTTACAATGATGGGACACATGGATATGATGGAGAAGCAGAGGGAGAAAAAAAGAAAAATTCCTTTTGGAGCTTTCTGAACCAATGTCTGAGTGCTGAGTTATAATGGTGTCAGCATAAACTTTCAAGTAAAAACTGCTAAGATGTATTTGGTTGTCAGATTTTATTTCTTGAGTTGATACTATGCCCAGATTCCTGTTCTTTCACTTCTTCCACTACCCACAAAAGTTGACTTGTGGGAACCACCTCTCTGAGCTCTGGGAAGGAGGCAATGCTTTCTCATACAGTCAGACACCTGTTAACCTATAGGACAGCCCTCATCAGCAGGGGCCAGTGGTCTAAGGACGAGGGACCATGTCCCCACACGGGAGTTTCAGGAAAAGTTCACCAACTTTAGTTTTTTTGCTTTTTATGGCACAGTAGAATTCATAATGGGACATGGTCTTTCTTGACCCCTTTGTGATTTTTCATGCACTATAGGTTTGAAGTTACAGTAATGAGAATAGAATTTCATTTTTTCCTGTTGACAGCTCTGCTTTTTGCAAACATAGGTCAGAAAGTTACTATCAGTATGTGTGTCACATCAGTGCTGGCCAATAAAACAATCATTACACTAAATCATTCCCATAGTGATGTATCAGGTATTACAGTAGTTTCAGCCAAGAGCAGTGCAAAGCGTTATGTGGGGAGATATCATACCATCGCAGTCTTTTTAGTGACCATTAACAGATAAGTGTGTGTGGAAAAAGGCATTTTCTAAAAGTCTTCTCCCCCCTACACCAGGTAAAATAAGAAAATATTTCAACAATAAATTATTAATATTTTGATGGCATAAAAGCTGTGCTTAATGCAGGCTTAAAGAAAGCAGCTCTATTAATTTGTAATAACACAGATACTGTCTGATGTCAGGGAATCTGCTGAGCAACTCTTACTTTGGGTTTTCTTACCCCTTCTAGTGTTATTTATAGCTAATTCCTCCACCCACATTTCCCTTTTACTGCTTACTTCTTTTCCAGACCATGTTAGATTGATTCATGCGGCATGTACAGGATAGTCAGGTGATCAGACCCAGGCAACATAGATTTATGAAGGGCAGGTCCTGTCTGACCAACTTGATCTTCTATGACAAGGTGACCCATTTAGTGGACGAGGGAAGAGCTGTGGATGTTGTTTACCTGGACTTTAGTAAGGCCTTTGACACCACTTCTCATCACATTCTCCTGCAGAAACTGGCTGCCTGTGGCCTGGATGGGTGGACACTTCACTGGATAAAAAACTGGCTGGATGGCCGGGCCCAGAAAGTGGTGGTGAATGGAGCTAAATCCAGCTGGCGGCTGGTCACCAGTGGTGTTCCTCAGGGCTCAGTAGTGGGGCCTGACCTCTTTAACATCTCTATCGATGATCTGGATGAGGGGATTGAGTGCACCCTCAGTAAGTTTGCAGATGACACTAAGTTGGGAGGTAGTGTTGATCCGCCTGAAGGTTGGGAGGATCTACAGAGGGATCTGGACAGGCTGGATCGGTGGGTGGAGGCCAATGGTATGAAATTCAACAAGACCAAGTGCTGGGTCCTACACTTGGGCCACAACAACCCCCTGCAGCGTTACAGGCTTGGGGAAGAGTGGCAGGAAAGCTGCACAGCAGAAAAGGACCTGGGGGTGCTGGTCGACATCCGGCCGAATAGGAGCCAGCAGTGTGCCCAGGTGGCCAAGAAGGCCAATGGCATCCTGGCTTGTATCAGCAATAGTGTGGCCAGCAGGAGCAGGGAAGTGATTGTCCCCCTGCACTCGGTGCTGGTGAGGCCACACCTTGAGTCCTGTGTCCAGTTTTGGGCCCCTCACTTCAAGAAGGATGTTGGGGTGCCAGAGCGTGTTCAGAGAAGGGCAATGAAGCTGGTGAAGGGTTTAGAGAACGTATCTTACGAGTAGCAGCTGGGGGAACTGGGATTGTTTAGTCTGGAGAAGAGGAGGTTCAGGGGAGACCTTATTGCTCTCTACAACTACCTGAAAGGAGGTTGTAGGGAGGTGGGGGTCGGTCTCTTCTCCCTTGTTACAAATGACAGGATGAGAGGGAATGGCCTTAAGTTGTGTCAGGGGAAATTTAGGTTGGATATCAGGAAAAATTTCTTTATGCAGAGGGTCATTAAGCATTGGAACAGTCTGCCCAGGGAGGTGGTGGAGTCCCCATCCCTGGAGGTGTTTAAAAGCCGTGTGGATGTGGTGCTGAGGGACATGGTTTAGGGACCCTGGCAGTGCAGGGTGAACGGTTGGACTCGACGATTTTAAAGGTCTCTTCTAACTAGATGATTCTGTGATTCTGTGATTCTCTGAAATTGGGCCATCTCAGATCACGGGGTGGATTGATTTCCAGAACATAAAATGATTTGTATTTTATGTTATGAAAGGGTTCCTCTCTCATGGCACTCCATTCCTCTCTATTAGAATCTCACTGAAGCCAGACTTCTCTGTCCACCAAATGCATCCTAAATTAGACTTCTCCCATGCTTACAAATATAATGACTTTCAAAGGTTTGCCATGTGATGATTTAGTTTCTTAGCTTGTTGGAAAAGACTGGTGAGTAAATAGCGTCATTATATGACACAATACATAAAAATGTAGAAAATATCTAAAATTATTAAATATTATTAGCAAGTTTAATCTGAAGCATTAACATACTGATAGCCCTTAATATTTTGGTCAGTACTCTGTATGGGAGAAATTGCTTTAAAGTGCAAATACTCCTTTCCCCTCACCTTCCCTCCATATATATTATACTGGTATGCTGCCAGCTTCTCTTAGCAGGGATGTCTATTAGGAATATTGCTTGGTATACAGTAAAACAAATACAGTTCCATTAGCCATAATAATAATTACAGTGTAAGAATTTGTTGGTGACAGGCTAAGGTCCATTCAGTGACAGCATACCAAATTTTCTTCTGTATCTTAGAAATGTAGCTGCAGTTTCCGCAGTTCTGTGCCTCTTCTCCCTTTATCCACTGATTCATGTTGTCAGTATGCTGGCAAACTCTTTGGGTTTTCAGCTGGAGCCTTGCCAAGTAAGTTGAAAAGAATTCCATTTATTGTTTTTACTGCATACCTTCCTTAAATGTAATAGATCCGTGAAGCTATTCATTTCACTTCAGTGTAGCTGGCTTTTATTTTCTATTACCACAATTATGTTGCACACTATTTCTAAGCCATTTCTTCTTTGTTTTCTTTCAGGCAGAAGAAAAGGCACATTCAGAGGTAAGAACCTTTCTTCATTTTTTATATTTATGTATTGCATTTTATTATTGTGAAGTTTATTGTTTACCTGCTATGGCTAAACTGCTGAATTGCTGGGGAAAACACAGCCTGTGTCTCTGCACCACTTTTTAAGAGCATTGGTAAGAGCTGATGCAGTTTTAGTTCACTAAAAGGTGTTTTCTTAGCATCATGCTGAAGAATGCCTCCTGGCCAAGTGTCTGAAAAGGGGGAAAGAATCAATGAGAATCAGGCTTCTGAGTGGAGGAGTTGTGATATGTCTAATTTCAGACTTAATACTGCTCTGTACCGGATCTAAGGGATGGTGCAATTCAAGGCAATGTGCTGCCTTACAGGAGAGAAATACTTCAAATGTCCACTTTGAACTTCTCTCCCTTACATTTTGCATTATATTAAATTTCTGAAACTGATCACTTTGACGGATTTCAGAGCAACACAGATTGATTTCAGAGATAAATCAAATCTGACATGGAAAACAGCTGCTTTCTTCTCACAGTGTATAAGAATAGATGGCAAGCCTGGGTCAGCAGCTGGATACAATTACGTCCTTTCTCAAAATGAAGTCCTGGTTGTATTAAAAGGGCAGCAAGGAGTAGCTGTAATAAAATGCAGCACCAAGAGGTACACATCCACTGCACAAAGCTGCATGTCTTCCAACTCCTGCATTTATGCTTCTCCTATTTTTACTACTCTAATCAGAGAAAAAGTCAACTAAAAAAATATTTTGAGCGAGTTGAACAAACAAACATATTCTTCTCTGCTTGTCGCAGTACATTTCAATATAATTTCTACATGAATTTTCTAAGATCCTTTCTCTGTAATTTAAAGCAAAGGAGCTAAAGAAGCATGCCATGGCTCAGTAGTGTAGATGACAATTCCTCATTTCATTGTCCTTTATATAGGGCTGTATACAGAGGTAAACCAGCGTTTGTTTCCTGTATATTTCTACATGATATTTTCTCAGTATCTAGGTCTACTCTGTGATGCTTTTGCAGGAGATGTTGAACAGCACTTCATGAGAACTACCTTTGTATAGTTGCAGGAATTTGATGAAAGTGTATGATGAAGGTCAAATAATTGCTACTGAAAACCAAAGAGAAAACTTGGAAAAAGTACAGCTGTTCTCCAGGATGGAGAACAGCTCAAAAATCTGTCTCCATTGCTCTGAGCTAGTGTAAATGACCTAGCTATTTTTGTATCATAGATGTAAAATAACTTGTTAATTCTTAAACTTTGTGCAATATTCCCTGTTAATTATCATGGAAGTCATAAAATTAAAGTACTGCAGTAGTCTTTACTAGTGAAAGTTATGTGTTCCGTTTCCTAGACTAGTTTAAGATGGTTTGTTTCTTTAGTCTGGAATAATTTATGTTTGAATATGAAAGGGGTTTCAAAGTGAAACTCCATGCTGTGCTTAAGTTCAGTGCAGAATTCCTGGAGACCCTGTAAGATCTCGAATATAATTAAATGAGCTTAAAATGATGCACAAGCTTCATGCTAGCTGTCTATGAGATGAAATGAAAACAGATGCTTTTCTTAAAGATTCTGTTTTACATTAAAGGATGCAGGAGCCTTGGATTAAGTTTATTTTCATGTCAACAAGCACATTTAAAGCTACTTTTTTTTTTTCAAGTTGGCAAGCAAGTTTTTGAATAGTTTATGAGGTTTAAAGAGGATGCATGTTTGAATTGCAGGAATTGTAGGAGGTATTGTGCTAGAGGAAAAAAAAAGAGGAAAAAAAATTACTGTACCTCATCTAACTTTAAACATTCATGAAGCAAAAATCTGTGTCTGAGGTAATCATCAAAGCTTTCTTCATGCTGGACAATGGGGGAGTACTTTTTGGCACATTGTCTGAATCTAATGTAGACATTTATCATATATTGTTTGCATCGTATCTACATATCTACAGTCTGGTACAGTGAACCTCACTCAAATTTGTTCATGTTTCATATTCTCAGGCCTCATCTAGGGCTGCTAGACCTTGACTGCACTAGGGATATGTTTGGAACTTACAGGATTTGGTAAAGAAAAACCATGACATTTACATGTGTCAACAGAGGGTTGTATATATGAAGTAATTAAGCACTTGCCCATATGTGCTACCTTAACTGGGATCCTAGCTTGTACCTGGTTAAGTGCAAGAGAACAGCTGGAGCAGCTCTAAGTGCCAACTTTTAATAATTTATATATCTGAATAGTTCCGGCTTTAAATAAGAAACTAAGACATTGTAAACCTATTAGTGATCCCTTAAGAAAACAAACAAAACTGCAACAAAATGAAATTGCTGAAATACTGACAGCAGTCTTTTTTTTTTTTTTTTCCCTCCTAGCAAATTCAGAAACTACGGAGAGAGCTGGTTGCATCACAAGAGAAAGTTGCTACCCTTACATCTCAACTTTCAGCAAATGTAAGTATTTTTGCTTGTGATCATAAAGAGTATCAAAGAATACATTATCAGATTGGCTAAAGGCTCTTACACAACACATGGTCTGGGAGATTTTTACTATTTATTAATTTTGGTGGTTTTCAAATTAATTATTAATTATATTGCCTCAGCTTCAAGCAGAAGAAATCTTGTAATCGAACAGTGGAAGTGGAAAGGAGACTTTCCACATTTTGGATGTGACGACAGTCCTATCCAGTCCAGTTTCACTCTTTCCTCGGAATCAATTAAAAAAAAGCCCAAAAGGAAGGAGACACAATCAAAGAAAGAACATGAATTGCATATTCTGGTAGAATTATTTATAATTTCATTTCACAAAGATAAACACTGCAAAACACAGAGAGATGTAGAAGGAAGCACGGTATACTTTTGTATATAGAATTCATATGCTGCAATAACTATGCTTATATATAACTAACGGAAACCAGGCTATTTCACAGAGAGCTCCCTCGTGTTCCCTCCCATTGTCATACACTGGTAATAGGAGTTATTGAACATGTTACCAAAAAATAGTGCCAGATACGGAATGTGAGCTACAATCTTGTCTAATTACTATGGCTTCAGATTAAGTTACCAAATAGTTACTGAACAATCTGTTGTATAGTGATTTTTAAATGGAGTTCAGGATATAACTATAGTTACCATTCCCAAGGAAAGCTGAGATGCAGTTGCAAAAGAGTATCATTTTGCATTTTAAGAAAGCAGTTTTCTGACTTCTTAGGCAACCTATAGAGGCCTTTTGAAATGTAGATGCACTGAGTATTTAGATTGGTAAATGCTGCCATTATTTTCAAGAAATTATTTCAGTTGGTGAAGCAGTACTGTGTTCATGTTGTGAGAAAATAATCTCTAGCTGTGTGAAAGCTGCTTGTTCTCTTAGGACAGCCACACGGGAAAATGTGGGAGAGCTGCTCTTAAGCACCTTCTGCTCTCTTCAGGTGGCTGCAGAAAACCTGTGGATGTTTGTACCTCTGTAGTGGTATGTGTTGCCAGTTTGTTCTGAGAATTAGCTAGTAAAGCAGAAATATTGGGTCCTGCAACATTTGTAACTTCAAAATCTTGATCCTGAGTTGGGATATCAGTTTGGGAATTTATAACCAGTATGTCTATCCTGGGTTTCCTTCGCTCAGACACTGATATTCATCTTGGCCGGGTTGGGCAGTTCTTCACTCACCCACTCTGAGAGCAAGAAACTAAAGCCAACACGGAGAGGTCAGAAGAGCTAAGCCAGCATGCCTTGGAGAGTCATGTTTACTAATAACTCCATAGTTCCCTGCAGGACACTTTTATTTCCCCCAGGAATGCAGGGCTGCAGCAGCTCTGCCTTGCTGTGGGGAGCACAGGAGGCAGGCTGTGGCTGGTCTTGTCAGACAGCACAATCACAGACACCCCCACGAGCCCTGTTAATGACCACACAGCAGCAGCTGGTGTTATCCAGAGGAGTTAACTTGATTCCTGCAAGCCCCTAATAGAGTGAAAAATGTCCTTTCCCACATCCAGGGGGTTGAAGATCTTTAGAGGTCCCTCGCAACCCAAACAATTCTGTGATTCTGAGCAGTGGTGCCACATTAATAAAAACTAAATTGTTTCCCTGTGGTGGGCTTGTGCTCAGGTGCCTGTATCAGATCTGGTGTGGGGGCCACTCTGATGGTGATATGTCAGGCTTTTCCTTCCATTCCTCACTTTACTCTGTGGGGAGAAAAGCAGTTTGCCCATCTCACCTTCCACTAGCTCTGAACAGAAAACACCAGCATATTCCTTCTCGCTGATGTGTTGAAAGGGAGAGTTGAAAGATGACTCTAGTCTCTATATTTTTCTAGTCAGCCCAGCAATGCTGTAGCCTATGATATAGCAACAAGTGCAATAAAGTGAGGATGGCAGGTCATTCTTCTCTACAGCTGAGGCAATGAGGCCATTGTTTGGTTCATTTGGACAAATCGTGTCCAGTCTCTCCCCAGTGTCATTTAGAAGTCATTGACTATATCTCTGGCCAGTATTCCTTTGTGTGAAGTAAACATCAGACTGGTTTCTAATAACATTACCTACTACAGTGAAATTGTCAAAGTTAGCTCCAAGTTACAGTCGGATGTGGTCCATATTTCAAAGAAACTGAGTCAAGCTAAAAATGAGTAGTTACATTTTGGCTTGGTTTTCACTCAAATTAATTGTGCTGCATGAGTGAGAAATAAGTTGGGTTTGATCTGTATGACTCACATTGTATTGGTTGGGGATCTGGTCCCATGTACTCACTATGGACTTCTGAACACATAGTAGGAATGCCCATTGCTTTTCTACTGATTTAATTGGAAGGTTTACAATTTCAATAGGGTAGCTAAAAAATATACACATGTGCTTCTGGTTTTGCCTATCCAGAAGTACTACATTTGTAAACCTGTATGTGCTCGTATGCAAATATATATATGTGTGTGTGAGCGTGTGCGCACATGCATGCTGTATGTTGTATAAAGGTTAATTTGATCACATTCTTTTGCCTGTGTCACTCACCTTCTAATCCATCTCCATGGAGACACTCTTTAAACTCTAAACCTATAAGCAATCCTAAGGCTGATCCTTTTAGCACATGGGATTTTTAAATGATACCAGGGAAATCTTTCCTTTTACCAAATCCCCACCATGTGGAAATTCCCTCAAAATTAAACTTGTCAAGAGCATGAAACTTAGAGGCTTCAAATTCTCCAGGCATGGACAAGGGATTTAAGCACCTTCGCAATGAATACAATCTTAAAAGAAAGGGTTTTATTACTAGATATTATAAGTAAATATTTTTTGGGATGCTGTCATGAGACTCGCACATACTTTACAAAACCAACAATGGAAAAGTGTTTCACAATAAGCCTGGTTCTGGGTTCTTTTTCTTCTATTTCTGGTACAGAAGATGTAAAGCATTAAAAAACCACTTCCACATAAGTCCAAAGGATCAAAAGAGACCGCTTAAACATGCCTTAGTACTAATTCTGTCAGTCCTTTGAGCACTTCACGTAAATAAATTCTACAAAGTATCACTCAAACATCAGGAATAAAATCCAGCTTGCAAATGGAGTGAATATGCAACCTTTTAATTGTGATATGGCCTCTGAAATTTAGTCTAATTACAGAATTGATATTTAAAGGTCAGTGATTATATACTTTTCATTAAAATTTTGAGAGTAACTAACAAATACTTGATTTAATTTGCAGAAGTTATATAAAAAAAATCCAGGTGGGCTTCTAATTTTCATGAACTTGTTCTGTCTTAGCAATGTTTTACTTGCATGTAATCATGTATCACTTATCTCCTAATCTAAAAGACATACTTCATCAGCCCCTGGCATTTAAAGGAGAAATAATCCTAATCACAAAAGCTGGAATTCCTCCTCAGAGAAGAAATCGAACCCATGTATTACTCTCTAAATGGCTAATACTACTGTGACACTCATCTTGAGTCACATTTGCATGCCAGTAGGCTAAAACCTGAACAAAGAGTAAATCTAGTGCAGAAAAAAGTTTGACCTCTTTTCTGTAGATACATCCATCTCTGGCAGGCAGAGAACTATATGAACAGAGTATCTTCCGAGGTGCCTTTGCTGACCAGAAAATGATTCATTCCTTTCTGATGCCTTTGTTATAAATGTATTCATCTTAGCCTTAGTCCTAAGCTCCTTCAAATTTTACTTTCATTGGCTGAAAATAGACAGCAATTTTTCCTCGCTGTGGTCTGGAGGAGGAAACTGTTATAAAAATCTGTTAAAACCTGTTAGAAAAAATCTTACTTCCTCACAGTTCGTCTTGGGATTGTATTAATTGTCACCATTTCCCTTTGTAGAACTGAGCAAAAGTATTGTACACCAGTGAAAAAAAGCATCTTATTCATGTCATTTCAACACTATTCATGCCTGTCTTTGCTTCTCCACAAAATATTGTTGGTGAGAGTAGTACTTGTGTCATTAAAAGACTATCAGGCTGAAATTCGACTTATGACATCAAGCCTTTGCATGATATATTCTTTTATATCAAAATCTGTCAATTGGAGTTATAGCATTTCACAGGCATTTTGGAAACTTTTGCTAAGACTTTTCTTATTTGATTTCATTTATTATTCAGGTTTTGTTGGCTGAACTCAAGTGCTACACTTGATTTCAGCAGTTTATTTCATTTGATTAACCCCAAAGTGTTTTGCCTGCATAAGATTAAATTCAAGCAGAGCCCAGCTGTTGTTTGGATGCTTAATTTACAGGTTTTTTCCTGTGATTCTGGGTTTTCCACTGGCGCCTGTTTTTGATGTTGCCGAAGGGCAAATCTCATTACTAATTAAGAAAGAGCCTGTTTTCAGCGTAGAAAGTGTCCAACCAGCAGACTTCCTACATGACTGACAAGAGCTCAAATTCCAGCGAGCAGCCTGAACCCAGCCTATTCAGAGGGACTTTGATCAGTGCATTGTACTGTATAAAGCTGAAGGGTGCATGCTTGCAAACTGTAGTAGACCCAGGATGCCAGTAGGAAGCGGAGGGGGTTCGCTAGCTAATACTCTTGTTTGGCCAGCTCTGAACCACTATCCTGCAGCCAAACAACAAGATAATAGCAGGCGGCGAACAGAAAAGGTCACCAGATGTACAGTTGCTTCTTGCAAACAGCCCGATCCCTTCTGGGCTCTCACACCTCCTTTCATTCAGCCGTGTCAGGTGGGAGGAAATTTATTTATTTACATTTATTTTATATAGCTGAACACCATAGGTCAAGTCGCAAAGTGTGTCAGCAGGTAGTCTTTGGATATGTCGATGTCCTGCTCAGGATGGGCTGTAAACGTAAGAGCTGAGGTATTTGGGGTTTGGCTGGCTGGGATCATTTACTAAGGAAATGTTTAAAATCAAATCTGTCACCTCAGCACTGAAAGCGTTCCCTGAGCATATGTTTCCGACAATTTCAGGTGTTAACAGATGTCAAAGCTAATCCATATGTGATTTATCTACAGATTAAGAACTGTACATCATCTATGTATCTACTATGTATATCATGTGAAAGATGGATATATTTTGCTGTAGGCATACTTCCAGTAATGCCCAGTTACTTAACTGACTCCACTACCTCTATCTTCAAGTACAAATGCTGCATTTAATTGTGAAGACACATTTTTACTTCAGAATGTTATTCTAAGCACACGCAGTATTCAAGCTATATTGTATGGTATTCAAATGATGTATACAATCATTTGCAGAATCTAACACAAATATTTCTAAGGTGTGAGGGATTGGCTGTAACTTTAAAAAAACTTCTCCTAAATATTTTAACAAGAATGAAAAAATGGATCCTTTTGGATACAGTAAATAATCCTCAGAAACTGAGGATTACCAATTCAGTCCAAATCAATTACCAAATTTAAAAGCGTAAAATAAATATTTAGTTAGAATTTTTAGTTTAATGACCATTTTTAAAGTCACCATTTCTTCTTTCTATTTGTTTCTATTGTTTACTGAATTATTTTGCATTTAACTATTTAAATGCAAAATCTGATCTTAAATGGCAATATTCAGACGTATGTTTTATACATACTTTGACTCACATATAAATATACTGATAATCTACCTTTTTTCAAAGTAGCTTTTATTGATTTGTTACATAGTATTTCTTCTGGGAAAATCTGAGCAAGATTTCAACAAGTAGGAGTTCCCCAGACTGCTTGGGGAAAGGCAGCACAGTTTATTACTCTGAAGGTAAAATTAACACCTTGTATTTCAGAGAAGAATATTCTGTTTAAGGAACACAGTAATGAACAATGCAATTGAAGGGTTTTTTCTTGAATCATTTTCAGTGGTGACTTTGGAATTATGTTTCTTTATTATTAGCAATTCAAGACCTTATAGGCTTTACCTCAAATGAGTTAGGAAAGATCCATCATCTTGATCCATTTACATTTATGATGCAAAAATTTTAGTGTGCTCCGCCAAGAAGGTAATGTATGCTATCACAGCCTGAACTTTAGCAAGAATCCATAGGTGTAACATGGCTTTCTATAAAGACTATCAGACGATAACTTAGTAGTTTCAGTGACCTTTGATGACGTTTATAATTATGCTTTCTAGTTCTTAGTTTTTCTTGTGAGTTCCTTAATTTTTCCAGTAAGTTCCTTGTGGTTTATTCATGTACAATATCAGCTGAAGTTGTAGCTATGGAGTAGGAAAATACATTGCAAAAATATGCATAGTTAGATACTAAAGACCTGTGGTTATTACAGACTAATTGTAAGGAAATGAACGAAAGCAATGCATAATTAAGCAAATTATTCCTCTCTTCAATCCCTCAGTCCCCGTTGTTATTCTCATGGTAAAGCAGAACCGTGGGCCACCAGCCAAGCCATAGATTTTTTTATGAGGCAGGGAAAAGCGAGCTCCATTAGTTTCCTGTTAAACACGTGTAATGGAGAGACATTTGGCTATAATTCTGTGCTAGTGCATCTACTTTGTCTCTGATTGCATTCTGGGTCACTGGTCATCATCTTTGGAATGAAAATGTCATAAATTAGTCTGGATATTTTAATATGTACATAATTATTAAAGCAAAAAAGAAGTTTAAAAACTCATTGCTTTTATCTTCTCAGAGGAAGAAAGTAACAAAAACAACCAAAGGCTGTAGTTTTCAAACTAGCTAGAGTAACTTTATATTAATTGACAAGTTTCAGGAGGGCATTTGACACATATTCCAGGTTCATTTTGTTTAAAATTATAACTTTAAGAATAAAGCCTATGTTAAAATAGGATTATACACAATTACTAATTAATCCTTAAGAAACTGCCAATGTATCTAGTTTGTTGTTTATCCAAAGTTAGTCCCTGGGGTATGTATCCTTTAACAAAAGAATTATCCCAAAGGCATGCCTGCAGATGCAGAAAGCAGGTGCATTGATGACTATACCCATAAATAATGAAATAAATTATTTATTAATAATATAATTTACAATAAGTAAACTTCCAGTAAGCTTAATAAGTATATAATAAGGACTTTACAAGATACTGAAATGTTTATAGCAATACAAAATTATTTACGAAACACTTATCAGTATAAGAGCTCTGAAGTGGAGACACAAAAGTAGGCCACTATTATATACATGATAATCTTTTTTATGTGCGGAATAATATAGGGGGTAAGGTGGCAAGAAGACTTTTTCCTTCTCCTGAAGTGCATAACAGAATCCTTTTTAGATTATGCCTTTTTCTGATTATACCTTAGATTCTGTACAACCATATGTATTTGGACAATTTCAACTCTGCTTTTACAAACATGCAAATCTGTAAGAGAAAAATTTGCCAGGCACTGTGTGTGCCCCTACTGCTCTAATAAAAAAGCTCAGTTAATCCATTTGTGCATATAAATCTGATATTTGGAAGTTATAGTCCAAGTGTTTCGTAGTGTCTATGTTTGAAAACTTTGCCTATTACCATTTTTGAGATGGTAAAGAGAAAATAAGTATTTCCTCTGCTTTTACTATTTGGTGTTGTGAGAAGAGTGGAAGGAATTTTATGGAACCTCATAAAAATTAAGTTCTTACTTTCCCTTGGTTGTACAAACTGGCTTATCTTGTTGGTTTCTTTATGACCATTTGCCTTTCTTTGCCTACAAACCTCAATATCAGAACCAATGAAGAGCCCATGTATTGCTTGTATGAATTCTGCTTGCATAGGGTATAGGGTGAATATTGTTAAAAAATAAAATGAAGCTTTAATTAATTTTTTAAAATCTTTTAATCAGTTTCACCTTTATTGCTTTTCTTATTGAGAAGTAAGATTTCCAATCTAAAAGATTGTCTTTTAGATATATATTTGCACACCCATATAAATCCTATATTTATATTTTATTTAAGTTTTATATTACTTTTATGCACGAAACATGCACAAGTAATCAATATAAGACGAGTAGACTAATAATAACTTTTTATAAAACTAGCTGTGATTTTTTTTATTTGAGTCTCAGGATTCCTCTGGAGTTTTTTATTTGTGAGGATAAGACTTACCTTCTAAGATAAAGTACTTGAACTCCTGTTTGGAAGCGTTGAGTAATTCCTCTATTGAAGTGTTGAGTAATTGCTCTATTGAAATGTTGAGTAATGGAAAATAATTGTTCTTGGACTTCTATTTGACAGCATTTTGTCCATTATATCAGTAAACTAAAAGCAGGGCATTAAATCCGTAATTCATTTCCAGGCAGAGATACCTGAGCTAATCTCCTTGGGGGATAAAGAAGCCTGTGGAACACAGGGCTCACTTGGCTGTTCCACCTATCCAATTTAGCTCAGTCTGGGTTTAAAACTAATAGAAAAGTGCTGGAGAAGATGAGCTTGGAGGGGAAAAAAATATTTTAAAAAAACAAATACATCTGGGAAAATTGTCCCATTGCCATGACGAATGTTGCCTTCTGTTTCTTTCACAGGCGCATCTAGTAGCAGCTTTCGAAAAAAGCTTGGGAAATATGACCGGCCGGTTGCAAAGCCTAACAATGACAGCTGAACAAAAGGTACGTTTACCAAAGCAGATGCTTTAATGTGGAAAACAGTCAGCAGATTATATTAGAATTTTGTTTAAAAAACACTGAAAGGAAACAAGGACAGCTGTGACAATAAGACAGAGAAATCATTCTTTAATGCCTGTTGTGATCAAATCTTCATAAAGCTCCAGGAGAATTAAACTGTGTGACATCACGTTTACACAGACAATATCATTGAATAGTTTGAGGATAAAATCTTTCATTTCCAGATTTTAATTAAAACATATGCAACCCTAGGTTTAATCGGTATTGAAAGATCCTGTAACAAAGACCAATCATCACCTGCTGGAGTGCTTGATTCCAGCCTGCCAGTGTTGACAGAAAAACAGAATTATGGGAAGGGAAGAACTCTAAGTAGAGAAAAATTACTCCATTCAGAGAGTTAATGCAGGTTAGGTATCCTATTCATGAGTAAGCAGTTTTGTTTTTCACTGTGCTGTTTTGACTATTGCGGAAAAAAATCTAAACCTGATACATAGAAAACTTGAAGTGACCTTTTGTACCAAGCTCGGGATTAAGAGGCTGCTTAGCACCTTCCAGGACTGAACTTCTGCAACTTTCTGCCCCTATTGATTTTGAACAGCATCCTATAAATGGAAAGGCCTCTCTGAGCCAGACTGTGAAAGAAACTGTATATTAGTGAACTATTAGTCACCACTGGAGCCAGCGTAGCTGTCTACAAAAATAACATTTCATGGTCTGGGTGAACACCAACAGACGAAATATGATGAGACTTATTGTTAAGTACATAGAAAATATTTGTATTGCTTGCTTTTTATCAAAAAACACCACGACATTTTCTTATTACAATTTCCCTCAGAAGGTTTACTTTCTAGAAGAGGTTAAGCAGTGATATTGAAACAGATCTTCTCCAAGCTTCTTCTCCAAAAGATTTGAAATATGTTCTTTTCTTTATCTTCTTTTCTCTGTTGGTGAGATTAAATTCCTTTAATCCTCATTATATAAATACAGACTGGAAGGACAAGTTTAATGCAGTAGTAATAAAAGCTATTTTTTAATTAAAATTGGCTATGAATTCTAATATAGAACTTCCTGCACTTAAGTGGAGTCATTTTACTCCCTCTTACAGGACAGTTGCTATTAAATAGTGGGGGTTTTTTTATTTTATTATTATTTAGCAAGTTAAATCTTTTGAAAAACACACAAATTCAGGTTGAGATTCATCCATTAAACAGTAGCCTCACATACCAAAGGATGTAATTCAAATGGTTTTATTGTCTTTTGTAATAAAATTGTTGGGTTTATCCTAACTTTTAATGAATATTTAACTGAGACCCTTTTCAGATTAGTCTTTATTAAAAATGTTTTGGTCTCCATAAAAATAGCATGATTGCTTTACATAGAATAAATGGAAAAGAATATGTAGTTGAGTTTAATAACTTTGGAGAGAAAATATGCATTCTACTTAACTGTTGCCCTTAAGTTCACCCAAGCAGTCCCTTGAACTTCAGTTTGACCACTCTTATCTTGTCATATTTTTTAGCTTAGACAAACATTCTTCTCATGTCATATATTTTGATCTCTCTTTGCCCTTACCACAGGAATCTGAGCTTATAGAGCTACGGGAAACCATTGAAATGCTGAAAGCCCAGAATTCTGCTGCACAAGCTGCTATTCAAGGAGCCTTGAATGGTCCTGATCATACCCACAAAGGTATGCTTTTGTCACTATTAAAATAAATGCAGAGTTCCTTCCCAGAAAAAAACCTAAGCTTCTACTTTTCTGTTGTTTTGGGGACTCTGTTGCAAGGACAAGCACATTCTGCAGTGCGTGGTCAGCATACTTGTGGTATTTCCAGAGCTGGAAACCTTGAATGAGCTTCCCGTTTGTCAGAGTTCCTGGAGCTTTGTCTTCTCAGAACTGGGTGGCCAGGTATTGACTGCTGGGTGTCAAGAGTTAACTGTCACTGCAGTTGTCTATTGAAGTACGCCCAAGTCACTAGCAAAGTCTTATAGTTAATGGCTATAGCTTGGAAATACAGTGTAAGTTGTAGCTCTGAAAATTGGTGTACTAGTTGCTAAGGGATGGCTTGACAACAGCTCAGCTCCTTCATAAGGTGGCAAATCAGTGCAAGAAAGCAGGCATTTTAAATTCCAGATTCTGAACTGATTTGTCATTGCAGTTAAGCAGATGTCACATGATAAATATACACTTCAAAAGTGCCTGTTGATAAGCAACAGTGAGGGAATTACTTGAAGAAAAAAAATATAATAGCAGAATTCATTTTTGAGAGTGTCATTGATCTTTCTTTAAAGAGGTCATTATTTAGATGTTTGCCTTAAAGGTCATTTCATTTTATTTCATGGCTTAAGTATAGTAAAGCTAACTTCTAGGAAGTAAACAATAATCTAAAAAGTAATTTCCCTTGGTATTAGTGGGTATGTTCTGCAAGAATATTTTCCAGTAATTAAGATAAGGTTATGAGAGACTTTTAAAAAATTGAAACTCAAAAGTCTCACCAAAAATTTCTAATATTTTCCACTTCTTGATTATTTTGTTTCATTGATTTTTTATGAACTCCTGCCTGCTTATTTCCATCATGGTATGTTAGAAGGTAGCATCTGAACACTGGTTAGGCCTGCTACAAGTGAAGCAGTGTTTATGTTCCTCAGAAAAAGAACTGTGATAGTAATAAGACAAGTAATCCATCTGTAACAGAAACTGCTTAGCTATGACGTTACACCTACATAGATTGCTGTGCAGGGTCATTGCCTTCATGCCAATAAAACTCCAGTTTGGAGAAGCTCCTAAGCATAACCTAATTGTATGCATCCTCATTGACCTCCATGTGGTTTCTCACAGATTGCAACAGCTTGAATCCAAGCCACTGCAAACATCAATGCCATTTATGTTCATTTAGGCTCCCTTTGAGGAGGAAGATGCTATATAAATACAAAAACTATTGTTATATTCAGAGATAGATGGATTTCACAGTAATTCCTTTTCTTTAGATTTACGTATAAGGCGGCAACATTCTTCAGAAAGTGTTTCCAGCATCAACAGCGCTACAAGCCATTCAAGCATTGGCAGTGGTAATGACGCTGACTCCAAGAAAAAGAAAAAGAAAAACTGGGTAAGTGCTCAGCAAGTTTAAACCTATATTTTAGCTATTAAGTTGTTTCCTAGTGCCTGAGTAGCATAACGATCCATTTCACCTACAATATTCTTGTGGGGCCAGACAGATACAAAGCAATTCATGTGTATCCATACTGTGACACTACCAGCAAACTAAAAATTGTGCAATATCATTGGAGAATTATTTGCATAAATCAGGATAATTTTTTAAAAAACAATAGAAAAAAATTTTAAAATAGCTGTTGTGACCAAAACCATCTCTGGGCCACATTGAAATCCTGTTTGATTTTTCTTATGCCTACTTTTTTTGGAGTTTGATTCAAAAGCCTGACTCAAATATGTTACCCAGCTATGAAGGGAGTTGAAATTTGTTAAGAATTCTCATGTAAAAGTAATATAGCATTTAAAGAAAGTAAGATGCCTAACTGGAACACACAAATACCACATAGTGCAAAAGGTTTAATCAAATACATTCAGTAAATTTTCAGAAAATATGTTTTTGTTGTGTCAAAAGTATTACCTGCATAAACATTTGTTTTAAAATACTGATCAACCTTCATTCCCTTGATTTGTAATTCCACACTCTTTCATGTTTCTGCAAGGTGAACTCTAGAGGAAGTGAGGTGAATATAAACCATGGAAAATTTGGCATGCATCTATAAAGAACCCTACCTTGGCATGATTGCTATTTATTTTGGCAGTAGGCTTTTATACCTTCTAAAAACAGATTATCCTCTATGTCTTCTCAGTTTGTCTCTATTAGTTTTAATCTCAAAGTTTAGACTATAGAAAGGGGGAGTGTAGCCAAAATCCATTTCTTTCTCATTAGATATCATGAGCTGGAAAGGACTTAAATAATGTTTCTCTTATCAGTGGTCACACTCCCTACTCTCCAATTATATAATGAAAATAATACATTCAAATACCTCATTTTTTTATAGAGGAATCAGTTTGTCACTGAGTTCTATACAATTTTAATCAGAACAACTTTCTGAAAATAAAAATAAAACCCAACCACGTATTTCCTAAGATGAACAACTTCTGTATTTAGACAAAGGTATCAACGAATGAGCTAGTTAAAATTCACTGCAGACAAAACTGTTGTCTTCTTGGCTCCTGAAATAAATGGCTCTTTGGCTATTCTGTCCCTTTTCAATACTGGATAAGAGCTTCTTGAGGGAAAAGGCAATGCTTATACCTTCAGAGACCTTACTACTCTAAAGGAAGCTGCAGCAAACAATATATACCTTTCAGCTAACATTCTTCTCAGCAGTACAACAAAGCAAGCCTCGTGCCCCAGCTTAAATCTTCTTGCTTGTGATCCAAACCCCCATTCAAATTTTTAATGGGAAAAGTAAATTGGCAAAACCAGTAAATTGGACTTGTCTTTTGATTTCAGCAATTCATAACAGCAGGCTCTGCCTGAACCTAGATGAAAAGTGGTTATTTAAAGCCAGTCCTTGAAGGGAATGCCATGGGAATGGGATTCCACTGGGGCTTAATGGTTTTAAATGAGCACCCTTCTCCCATAGCCGTACCACGCGGTCCTGCACTTTTTCCATAGCATTACGTTTGCGCTGGGCTGAATTAATAAAGTCAAAACAAAACACTGTATCATGTTTTTAGAGATACTGTGTTGCGTTATGTTAATACCTTGCTTCTGTATACTGACCTCAGGCAGTGGCTAGGATGGCATCTGCAAACTAACTCTTTGAAACATGAGCTGCGCACAAATGGTGCGATGAGGAAAATAATCTTGCTCTGTGTTTGTTTTCCAGCTAAGAAGCTCTTTCAAACAGGCCTTTGGAAAGAAGAAGTCCACCAAGCCTCCTTCCTCGCATTCGGACATAGAAGAGCTGACAGATTCCTCTCTTCCTTCATCACCCAAATTGCCCCACAGCTCAGGAGAGTGTGGGGCAACATCAATGAAACCATCACAGTCAGCATCTGCGTAAGTCTCTCTCTTGCGAAACCCTTCTTTCCAAATGGGATGGACTGTAAAACAGATCTCCTCAAGGGCGGCCATTTGCGGTTCAGAAACCATTGCCAACAGCTGCAATCTTTCAATCTCGTGCTCCATTCATTTGCCAGATTTCTTGTGAGCTTCACTCCATTTACACACTACTTTTCCAGCAGCTCTTTCTTAGGTCGTTCTATCTTCCTTTCACAGCCTTTACACAAAATCATCTAGCAGCACAGATTTCTTTCAAAATTCATATCCAAAAGCTTATGTTGTGGTCTCCCTGCACCTTCAACAACTTTATCATACCCACTTGGTAAAAGCCAAATACCGCACTTTTCTTTCTTCATGACATACTAAAAATGTGATTTTATTTTCCAGGTAGATATGAATTTTTACAAGATACTCATCCCTTCTGTTATTACTTTATCTGCTTTGTAGCTACTAATTTATGTAATATTTAATCTATTTGTCCTCTTTTATCAGCTTGGACTTTTTTGCGGGATTTTACTTTAATTTTTTTATTCAAGTCACCATTGTTAAGGTTTCAGGACTAAAAACAAATTGTCAGTCAAAAACTGTCCCATTTCTTTTTTTTTTTTTTTTTTTTTTTTTTTTTTGATATCTAATACATTCTTCTTATGGATTTCTCAGCTCCCATTCAAATTCTTCTACCTAATTTTTTTCATTCTGCTAAACTCATAACTTTTCCCAATTTGGGGAAATCAACCTCTTTGAACCAACAAATGCGTACTATTGAAGCCAGTCTTACTTTCCTTGTCCTAACTGAGAATAATGAGAGTCAAAACTACTCTTCCTTAAAGCACTGGGGAACTCTAGATTT
Organism: Bucorvus abyssinicus; assembly: GCA_009769605.1. Lineage (NCBI taxonomy): Eukaryota > Metazoa > Chordata > Aves > Bucerotiformes > Bucorvidae > Bucorvus > Bucorvus abyssinicus. The sequence continues at coordinate 42,190,655 of CM020025.1, forward strand.
GTGAAGTGATTACTGAACTTTAGAATACAATTTTCCTGCAATAGGTTGGGTGCCTTTTATAACTAATATTTTATAGACTAATGATTTTTATATACTAGGTTTAGGAGTTTGATGACAAATATTCCCATGAAAGAAATCCCTCCACATTAAATGTTCTTCTTTCCTCACATTCCGTACAGACTAGTGAGGAGTAACTCATCTAGATTTCTAGTTTTGTTGGGTTTTTTAATAGGAAGCTCACATTTTTGTGGTTTCAGGTATAAGTGTGTTTTGGGAGGAGTATTTCTATGTGTTTGGAACCCTTGGGTCTGATTTATTATCAACTTAAAAAACACTAGTAAAGACCTTAATAGAAAGTGCCTGAACTTAAACAAAACACTTTTATTCTACAAAATTATTTACTCAAGATTCACAGATCTGTTCTCACAACCTTATCCTGTTTCCTTTCCATAAGCCCTGCTTTTTTCTCTGCCTCTTTGAATTGCTATCTAGATGTACTGGTGTTCCCAGAATTTATCAAGGACAAAACTACATGTTTAGTGTTTCAATCCAAGCTCTTCCCACAGCTATTTTGTCTCTGAGCTTGAACATCCTACATTCTGTCCCATTCACAGCCTTCTGGTTCTTCCTCCATAACAAATTTAAACACTGATTTTTCTGATCATAATATCGTATTTTTTATTATTGTGACTTTTCTACACAGGATAACATAGGATTCTTCCCTTCCACACAGAGATCATGTAAAATATATTTATTTAGATTAAGTTCTTTGTCTGTTATTCTGATAATGTTACTTACTTTGGAAGACTCAGTTTTCCTTTGCATAATTTAAATTTCTGTCACCTTCAAGACTTTTCATAACTGTCAGCAGCCTCTGTTCAAAGATCGTGATTGACTTACTCCTTCTACCCAAAGCAACATATTGATTTTGAAATCCTGAGATTGTAGCAAGAAAGAAAAAGTAAAACTCTTGGTTTCTAACTACTTTGAACCTTTGTCTGAAGTCTGATCAAGCTTCTAAACTTCCTTCTGTGACTGCTCAGGAACGCTAACTTACCTTTTTGTTTTTCTTCCTTTTGATGAAGTCTTATCTTCTTACTTAATTTTGCAGTTGTAGGAGCTGAGTCTTGAAGAGCTCTGGAATCTACAAAAGAAAATTAAATTCTTTCTGCTTCCATTCTGCTTATCTTACCAGTCTACACAGCTTTTTCCTGCTTCTTCCAGAACCATAATCTTGCTCTCTGTTTCATTTTTACTATCTCTAAAGCTGGCTTGCCAAAGTCTTTTTGTCCATTCTTCTCAAGATCAGCGCAAAAAAGCTTAAAAACAAAAAAAAAAAAAAAAAAAAAGAAAGATATGTGACTTCCCAGTTGTTCAAGCTGTTTTAATATATGCATGTAAATAAAATTTCATCTTTTATTTGGTTAGCATACGTATGGGCATATCAAACCAGTAACTTTACCATATTTGGAAAAAAATCCTAGTATATACCTTTATTCATTTTTACTCACATTTAAAGTATTTGTGCATGTTGAGAATTATATTCATTATTTTCCTTCTTCATTTTGCCATATTTTTTATTTGCCATAAACTTCTTCATCTTCCCTTTGCTTACAATTTCTTTATATATTTTCTTGACCTGAGTCTCATGTTCTAAACCATTACCTTTACTTTCTTCCAATTGCATCTGTCTAATACGTGTGTATGCAGGTCATCTCTAGTCTGGGCACCAAAGAAAAGGCAAAACGGTCACGTGATCTACAAGCATAGATCCCGGTAAAATTGAGTGTGGGGCATGGAGTTGTATACCCAACTGCTGACCTGAAGAGTGCTGCATTTTCTTTCCAAAAATGCATTTGCATGCATTCTGGCAATTGAAAGTTGACCTCTGTTTCTTGTTTGTATATTGGTAGTAATAATCTCAATATTAATACTTATTATTATAAAAAATTTTTCATATTTAAAATTGTTCTGTAAATATTAACTATTTATAGTGAGAGTAATAAAGAACAAATAACATTTAGTTAACTGACTGAAAATATTGCTTAGTGTAACAATGTAGGCAAATTTCAGTGTTTTATTTTCTACTGGTTCTGTTATGCAACAGATCTAGATCTGATGATAACAGAGAGAGGCGAAACAGTCTGACATGAGAACTGGACAGTTGTGGGTCCCTGAGACAATCATGCTTTGATCTTTTCTCACACTGTAATGGTTTATTCCTTTAAAATTAAAGATCATGAAAAACAATCACATGGTGATTACTTTTAACCCATTCCTTAACAAAACAAAACCAAAACTAAAGTCAAAACCAACCAGCATGATTTCAGATACCATACATTACCAAATGACAGACTATAGGCAAAAAGCCAGCCATCACAAATCAAAACCATTATCGAGCAAAATCTTCTAGATTGTGAAGTCAAGGTCTGTCTCTTTGCGTACTGTTTAAAACAGAGAAAACTCTTGATGCCTAATGAATATCTAATGAATATCTAATGAATATCTAATGAGCATCATTAGTACAGTTTATTCAGCATACTTCAATTCTGACTATTGCTACTTAGGCAAATCATCACCTTTGCACCAAAGAAATAATGCAGATATAAAATCACATTAAAATAAATGGGTGATACATTCTAAAAAAAAAAAAAAAAAAAAAAAGATTTCTGAGAAGTTTTTAACAACTTTTTTCCACCATAGTGAACTATCTAACTAAACTGGAAAGGTATAAAGCAAGCTGATCGTTTCATCTGGAGAGGGCTTTTTTCCTTTTTTAATTTGCAATTTGAGCCTTTTCATGTTTCTTTGATAAGATTCTTTCTTCACTCATAGGTTTCACCAGCTGCAAGCATTTTCTGTACTTTGATATTTAGTAATGACACTGCTTTGGGGGGAGAACATCCCTTTAATCTTCTGTCTGTTTCCTGCTCCTCTTTAGGATCTGTGAGTGCACAGAGGCAGAGGCTGAAATTATTCTTCAGCTAAAGAGTGAGCTGAGGGAAAAAGAGCTAAAATTAACGGACATTCGTCTTGAAGCCCTCAGCTCTGCACACCACCTGGATCAGATTCGAGAAGCCATGAACCGCATGCAGGTCAGTGCAGTAGCTGAAGTGATGACAGGGGTGCACACCAAAGGCATGCCTGGTGTATTTCCTTTCCCAGTATTTGCTTCAGGTACTGAAAAACTGTGTATGCAAAGTAAATTACTCGATTGTCAGTACTTCCAAAGGATGGGTTTGATAAATAATTCACCTTATAATAATAATACTGTTAGCATTTATATTAATAGCTAAAATGTGTTTAGGAGTTATGGAAGGAGAAATAATCCCTGCCCAAAAGGTATTTGTTATCTAACCTCTGTGACTGGGGAAAGCAACATGACAGACAAGCAGATCAAGAAGTGATTTTTACAGAGCTTTAAATCCTTGGACTGTGGTGGGAGCAAGGTTATATGTGCAGACTCTCTCATCAATTCTGATTCCAAACCCAGTTGAGAACTGCTGAAGCAAAGAATGTAAAATTGAACTAAATTATTGTATCCAGCATCACTAAAATTTCACTATATGATTTTGTGACACTGCTCCAAATCTTTCTTGAACACAATTTTCATCAGAATACTTTCTCTTTCATGTGGCTGAAAGGATGCAAGAATGAATGGCAGTGTTCTTCAGTGGAGCGTGGAGCTTTATGGGACTCAGCTCTGTTGTCCACATACAAAGTATCACATTGGGTATCTAAAAGTATCTGCAACACCCTCAGAGTATGGCATAGGTCCATGAGTAGATCTGGGTCCTTCTGAAATGGCAGCTGGGATACCTAGGACATCCCTGAAGGCACTATAAACCTGTATTTGGGAAACAAAATCAAGGCCATGGGGTGGAGATTCACATTGAGACTAGGAGAGTTGCCTTTAGATGTCTAGGTATAAACTAGGTAATAAATTCCTGCTGTAGTCAAGTGAGTTTTAGCCCTGCAGTAGTGGGACCTAGAAACCTATCCTAAAATCCTCCTTAGATAGGTATAGAGGGTGAAGTTGAATTGTTTGAGCATAGGAATCGATTATCATTTGAATTAGCCTTAGGTATTTTCATCTGTACAGAACTTGTAGGTTTAGCATTCTTCCCATGGAAGACCACGTTTACAATGACACTGGAAACCCATATTGACAGCTGAATTGAGCCACGGTGGCTTGTCAACTGAATTGCTCTGTGCTGGGTGCTTAGGTCAGGTGCACCTTCAGGACCTTTTGTATAGATGCCCACAGTGGCTGATTTCATAACTACCAGATTTAGTGTGCTTGCTGTCTTTTCTAGACCTCTTTGTTTATATAGCAGTCTCAGCCACACCTTTAAACACCAATAGCACCTATCATCCTCCCAGGTGCTCATACCACTAGGTGCCAACATTCCTATGGGATATTTGGCTGAACTTCACTTAGGGATAAAGAATAATCAAGAACTGATCTGTAAATAAAGGTTTCAATTGTCTAGACATAAGTAAGGCATTTGATCTAGAGTGACTAAAAAGTTTTAGGAACGGTAGGGATAAAATACAGTTAATTGCAATGGTGGAGAACAGGATGTGAAGGCTTGTCAGCTGATTACAGCCTTACAATGGGATATGAGTGCCTAAAGCAGCTGAACTCTCCAGAGAGAGCAGTCTGCTGTAGTCACAAGCCTCCAGATTTTGAATTTCACCAAAGCTGGTGAGGGACGACTAGTTCAAATGCTGTCACTGGTAATCACCACTACTGAAGTTTTCCCTAAAGGATAGGCAACCACCTTGGAGCTGCCAAACTATGACATTTTGGAGAATTGATGAGGATTGGTAAGAGGTAAAGTAGGATTGGTGGCAATTATATATGTATATTGTGTGCATTCAAAGCACCTTAAAAATCTAAAGGTCAGCTGAATGAAAGACTGCTAAGAGTTGTGTAATTAATCAGCATAAATTGCAGACTAGATGGAGATTGTGTGCCTCATTTCACCATAGCACCAAATCTGAACCCCAGGCTAAATTGGTACATTCATCTATGACCTTCTGTCACTATTTTGTTGGTTGGTTTGTCCCTTCCCTTTCACTATCTCCTCACTTTTGCCTATATGACCTAACATTTTTGTAGCTCTTGCAGGGTTTTTTTGTGATGCTATCCCTTATGTTTTTACTTGTGTAATGTAGCTGTGCAACATTCATAAAAGAATAGGACTTTTAGCAGACTGTTAGTGGAATTAAATTTGATGTGCAAACTGTCTGCAGGAATAAGCAGTTGCTTTGTACTGTGCTCCGTGAAGCGACTGAAAGCTAGATTTAGCTGGTACCAGCCTGTTCTCAGGCTAAGTTTTCATTTTATTATCGGACATTCAATAATCACTTGGCACCACAGAGGATTTAGCTAAAAAAAATTCCTAGTTGTTCTGATTCATCTGTCATTGTATGTTTTCATCAAAGAGGTTTTGCTGGCCGTTATGTGAACAATCCCATGTTTGAATTAACAAAGTCTTATCTGCTAGCAAGAAGGGTTATGAAACTGTTAAGCTATCAAATTTTAATTGTCCGGTTTTTATTTCATTTTGTCTCTGCTTAAATTTTACATTCAAAATGATTTGCTGTGATTTTAGAAACATTGATGTATCCAAGATTTTAATAATAACTTTCTAAACTGACTGTTACTGAAGATATTTGACAATAGAACGTACCTTATAAAACTGGGGATAGCTGAGGAAATTCTCACCACACTTGTATTATGGTCAAGTGTACAATAAACACAGAAGATTGACGCTTATGTTGTTTAGGAACTGTCTGGAGGCAAAAGCTGAAACAAGGTTATAGGGATTTTTTCCCTTCATTTCAGAAGTGAAGGCAATCTGATGTATAGTGTTACATAGTTCTGTGAAAGTGATAAACCAGTTAGCTCCTGCAGACAAACAGCAAGCATCAGAATAGCCACCCCCAGTGGTTTCCCAGAAGAATAACCTCCTGTGCTTTTATGTTGATTTCTTTTGAATACAGAATGAAATTGAGATATTGAAAGCTGAAAATGATCGTTTAAAGGCAGAGACTGGAAATACTGGAAAGCCTGCCCGGCCTTCATCAGAGTCTTCAAGCAGCACATCATCTTCTTCATCACGGCAGTCACTAGGTCTTTCTCTGAACAATTTAAACATCACAGAATGTGTTACATCAGGTAAACATATTTCAGGCACATGCATGCCTCAGCAATTTGTAAGAATTTATTATCTTCACCCTCTTAATGGGCCATACATGAGAGGCATGCCTGAAAAGTAAAATGCCTCATATCACTCAGGTAAACATCAGTTATACAGTCACTAATGGAGATGAGGAAGAATGCTGGCAGTCATTTCTGAAAATGTAGCTTTTAGAAGCTCTGGATAATAGTAACAGACTGTTCATTACATTTGCTTAGTTCATAGCAATGATACTCTCTACCTACTTAGTTTACAATACTCTTTGGTCATCTAGTTTACAATTCATTTGAAAAGGACAACATCTGTTGTAGTATTCTTGACAACTGTAGAGATATTTTCTCTTGTCCCAATGGGAAAAATATGAGCATAGTACATGAAACTTTATCTTGTTTTTTTACAGATCTTTTACCATTCAGTTAGAATCCTTAACTTCATTTTGTATTTGCAGCTGTGGCAGAAGGTGGTCTCAGTTAGCATTATCCCTTACATTTTTTAATGTGATATAGCTAGTTAGCCTTTGTTGGACCAAATCACCATTTATCACAGGAGCCAAACCCCGCCTGGCTTATTAATCACTCTCATTGTCTCCAGTGAATGAGAGAAAGCAAGCAGAACTTTGGACTGCGTCCTGAACATTAACATCTGATTATTTTCCATGCCATAGACTTTATGATAATAAGTCTTCTACACTTGTTTTGATAATGTAGCCAAGAAACAGAAGTGCTGTCTCTAACATTAGAACCAGGAGCAGAGCAGAAGCAAAACAGTGCTCATTAGTGTAGATTCCACAGAAAATATAATACAGTCTCTGGAAGCAATAAAAATGTGGCTAATAATTGTGGAAAGAGTCTAGGCAAGAGTACAGCTGGGAATGTGCCAAACTGCCTGACTCTAATTTGGATTGGCAGTTAGTTGTATTATCTCGCCAGTCATTGATTACACAGATAGTTGACTATTTCTTCCGGTTAATATCAGATTTTATATAAAAATAGGTATATTTTTTATTTACATTCCAATCTACTTTTTTTGCCAGTTTTAACTTTTAGCATGGATGAGCCTGAGCTCGGCCTCAGTATACAATGAAGTGTTGCAAAAAAGGGAGAAAAGTTTAACTACTGTTTCTGCTCACACATCCACACATTAAAAAAAAAAAACAAAAAACAAAAAACCACCAAAACCAGGACAGATTTTTTTTTTTTCCCCCCAAATGGTAATTGTAGAATCTGTTTCATGAGCAGCAGCTATTAGCACTTTGTCACTTGGCACTAGCTCTGTCTAGATACAGGAATAAACATGGAGGAGGAAGAGTAGGAGTAGGGATTTGAAGAAAGGAGAAGGAATTGGATGAGAATAAGCCAGGAAAAGACCAGGGGAAAGAACACAGGAAGGTGAAACATAAGAAAAAGAACAAAGATGAACAAGAGTTTAGCAAAATGCTAGAAGAAATAAAAGCTGGAAGAAAAAGAGGAAGAGAAGGGAGAAAAGGAGGGAAAGAAGAGAAGGAACAGGAAGAAGAAGAATGGGAAGACTGGAAGAAGTGGTTGGACTCAATATCTTAAGGGTCTTTTCCAACCTAGATTATTCTATGATCCTATAAGCTTTATATAATTTTCTGTGTTATTGTTTCTAAACGTCTTTCTAGCACGCTAAGTAATTACTTTTGCTTATAAGAAATTAAAGAAATAAGGATGCCTAATGAGGAGTGGAGGATTTAATTTGATTATTAATCCAGGCTTTTTGATCATTGTGAATGTCATTTTGTTGCTGTGCCAGAGAACTTGGAAGGGTGACAGCTTCCTATGAAGTTTCGTGGGATTTCTGCGGCAGCTGGAGTACTTTTGAACACAGTCCCTGAGATATGGAGACATTAATCCTGCTGGGGACTAAGCTGAGGGAGATAACAAGGGCTTTGGATCATCATGTTAAAAATTGCTGTGCCAATTTCTGAGAGACCAATGTCTCCAAATGACCAAGGTCATCTGGAAATTACCAAAGCTATCCAATGCCACTTTCTAAGGGTATGACCATCTCCTCTGGATAGGTGTGAGTGTCAAGCTAGGAAGGGGGTCAGTGGACACAGACACCCATATTTCAGTCAGGCACTGGAGTAAAAAGCAGCAAACAAGGACCAATACATGACTCTGTACGTTCAAAGAAAAAGAATGCCAGAGTTCAGACAACAATTGAACTGGAGCCACTGTAGTTCACCTAAGGAGGAGGCCTGGCAGGAGGTAATTAAAACAATTAACTCCACCATGAAATTAGACCCCCTCTGGGCATCTTTTCAGCCCCTTGTGTCAGAGGGAGGGATAGCTCTTAGAAAGGGGAATTTTTTTTCTAGCCACAGAGTTGTTCCTCATTCCTAAAGACTTACAGAAGAATGTATTTAAAAGGCTACATGAGGGTCATTTAGAGATTGAATAATATTACAAGGGGATCAGTTATATTGTAAATTGCCCTCAGAGGAACTATGACATTATGGAAACTCCTAAGGTTTGTCAAGTATGTCAAAACACAAGACAAGTGAAACATTCAGTATTTGTGGCCGAACGCCACGCAGAAAAGCTGTCTGCTTGGAACAAAACAAGCATGTATTTGTTTAAGCTCGCAACAAAAATGCTTCTTCATTCGATCTATTAAAAAAAAAACAAAAGAGCAAAATCTACTTTCGAGATCCAGATGTGTTATCAAACCTTTTACATGAGGACATATTTTTTAATACATTCATTGAAGCCATATCCATAAGCCTTCTTTGGTTTTGCTTTGAGTAAGTCACTGAATCTTACTGGCACCTCATTTAATTTGGGTGAAATCTGACCTCATGCAGACTATGACATGAAGTATATGGTTTTCTTTAATCACCACAAGAAGAAAGAGCAGAACTTAGGGTAGTGGATTACTGTGCTGGCCTTTGAAGAAAAAGCAAATCCATAATCTCTCCTAATTTGATGGTTCGTTTAAATGTCTGAACAGTAAAATCTCTGAGAGGACTTCTAGAGGAAGACAGCGTTTTTATCCCTTGCAATAAAGTTGCAGGCTCAGCCTTCAGTAAGAAATATATCCTCCTCTTTTCACATTTTGGGAGTTAGTGAAGAGGTAGAAACACAGGCGCAGGGCAAAGCAGAATCACTCTTTACTTCCAAGAAAAATTAAACCTTTTCTTAGAGGAATGGCTGAATATAGAGTCCCATATTCTGGAGGAGGACTGCAAAGTGGTTTTCTAATGAGTACTGTTTGTAAGCCTGTATTGTGGGGGTAAAAACCACTCTATCCATGCCATACGTACAGAAGGTAAATAAATCACCTGGAAAGAGAAATTAAATGTTATTCTACTTTGCAGTAAGCATATCAATGCAACAGTTTCTTGTTTTTCTCCTTATAACATTCTAAAGTGTACAATAAGTGCTCAAAGATAGAAATGTAATTTAAGTTTTAAACTTCATTACTTCGTGGACATATGGTAATTTTGAGCAAGTTTCAAGAAGAAAAGCAAACACAAGGCTATAATACAATATTTTATATATTTATGGATTCCCTAATTATTCTACTTGTTTAAATATCCTAATATTGCTTTCAAAATTGACAAATTGTAACTTTTCTTAATCTTCCACAGAAAAGGTGAATTTAAAAAAAAAAAATCCTTGGAACAAATATTGACTTGATGATATGAAGATAACTAATGTGATTTGTCAGATTGATCACTTCCCTTCTTTTATTGTAGATATTTTGTTGGATGATGCTACTGATGGAGCACTCCACAAAGAAGGTCATAGCGTGAAAATTTTAGTCACTATAAACAAAGGCTATAGTCGAGCCAAGGTAAGTTCATTATGCAAAGGTCTAGATGCAGAATTATATCTCAAGCAAATCTTGCAGTATAGTAGCTCAACTTGTTTCAGCATTTTCAGACAGGAACTGAAGGGAAATATCCTGAAGAAAGCAGCTCTCTTCTCTGTCATCCATGCTCAATACAGTTAGGCACTCTCCACAGACTAATGTCATGTGGCCTCCTTCTGCCTTTGTGATAGCTCAGACACTACCAATTCTCAGTTTAATTAGTAGTAGGATGTTCTGGGACTTGTTACCTCCATTTAAAAGTCATTATAAATTAGATCTATGCCTTGGACCCCTTAGAGTGCAACTATGACTATGCTGCCGAGGTAACCTATTTGGAATTGCATTGTTGTGTTTTCATGTTTTGTATTACAAAAAACCCAGTGAATCTTATTTATATTCAGGTCTTTATGAGCACAGATGCAATCGAAGAGCGGAATAAGATACTGTATTTCCTTCCTCACAAAAATGTGTCAAAGTAATATCATCTATACCTATTTATGGCACAAAGATTATTAACAAAGTTGTAACATCATATTCCAAATATTATTTTTCTTCATCACGAATATTATCAATCTTCATAGAAAACTAATTACCACCATTTTTAGTGCAGTTTCCAAAAATCTCTCTTTACAGGATCAAAAACCGCGTGCATATCTGATAGGATCAATTGGAGTCAGTGGAAAAACAAAATGGGATGTTTTAGATGGTGTAATCAGACGTCTCTTTAAGGTAAGACACTGAAAAATTAGCTCAAATATTAAGTCAATTTTCTGTTTCACTTAAGAAAAATTCTGTATTCTTTGGGTTGTTTTGCCAAGTTTTTGTTTTGTCTTGGTTTTTTGATATATAGCTAACACCAATATTAAACTTTACTCTCAATGACGCTGTACTTTTTTCATGATTGTAGGCAGTTCTCTTTTGAATGTGACTGCAAGAATCTCCTTGCCAAGTGACTTCACCTGTATTAAAATATTTTCAAAATGGCTTTCATTCAATAATCATTTTTATTTTTATGTTTTATATTTTCATATAATTTCAGGAATATGTTTTCCGAGTGGATCCAACTACTAGCCTGGGTTTAAGCTCTGACTGCATCGCTAGCTATTGTATAGGGGATTTAATTAGAGCCCATAGCCTAGAAGTGCCTGAACTGCTGCCTTGTGGATATCTAGTTGGAGATAATAACATCATCACTGTGAACCTGAAAGGTAAAACCCCAAGAATATTTTTGCAGATACTGTAAAGTTCTTTACTGCAGTCCCCCATCCCTTCGTATTTTTTTCTCACATCTGACCTTTCTGTACTTTGTCTCCAATTCAAGGATTCATTTATCACATAAATTCTCTGTATGACATTCTATAACACCTAATGCAGTGTGGCATTTGAAGGCAAATCTAAGAATATCTCTGTCCTTCCCTGTCTGACTGCCAAATCACAGCAAAGTACAAATTTCTGAATAGTGGAAAAAACCACCAACCCCAAAACAGAGATTACAATGAGAAATATTTATGCCTTACCCAGTTCCACAGAAAAAGTTATACATTTCAAAAGTTGTAGGGACCCTCTGAAGGGCTGTATATACATTGTTGTGACAACCAGTAATCCTTGTGGCTGCCACTTTGACCTTTTTTTTGTCATGGTTTCCTGTAGTGCCTGAAACATATATCTTTGCCTCACTGAGCCTTCTCTTCATATTTCGCCTCTCCCATCCATCTCGTCCCACTATCCCTGTTTAACTTTTTGGCCCCGTGGAAGGATATAAGCATATCTACAGTAATGTACCCTGTGATATGAATTTGATTTAGGCAAAAGTATTTTACCTTCCTTAGAGCACAGCACTGATGCCATCAGGTGCTAAGCCAAACCTGTACCTACCGTAGCAAGCATGAAGACAGGCCATTTTTCTTTTCTTTTGTTCTCAGGAGTGGAAGAAAACAGTTTGGACAGTTTTGTGTTTGACACATTAATTCCTAAGCCAATTACACAGCGGTACTTTAATTTGCTGATGGAGCATCGCAGAATTATTCTGTCGGGACCCAGTGGCACAGGAAAGACCTACTTAGCTAACAGACTGGCTGAATATATCATAGCTAAGTCTGGCAGAAAAAAACCTGAGGATGCAATTGCAACTTTTAACGTTGATCATAAGTCAAGCAAGGTAAGTTACAGTTGGAAAGATAACTTATTGCCCAATCAGCAGTGATGATGCACAGTAGATCCCCTTAATTAGGATACTGTTTTGTTGCTCAGTTAACATTTTTTTCCTACAAGAACTCAGTCTCCAGTCCCAGTGAGGAATAGGGCTTAGATCTTATTGTTCTAAACAAACCACTGAAGCACTGTGAAGGAAGTCTGAATTTTCCCTCACTTGAGGAAACCCACTGTAAGGATAGACACAGTTTCAAATTCCTATATTCTTGGAGTGTCTGTAATTCCTTTGTCAGAAAGGTTGGATATATACTAATACTGGTCTAACTTTCATTTTTATAGTCATAATAGCAGCCTGTTGTTAGCAAAGATTTCAGAATGGTGATTTTGAATAACTGACTCAGGTTCAGCTTCTTAATCAGCACTAGATAAATACAACTACTGCCACATTTTCTGGTGTGCATCAGTCGGGAAGCTGACCATGTTAAAATTGCCTCATGCATCATGACCCATTCAGAGTGATTTACACAGCTCAGATTATCAAGCTTCTAACACGGCTACTGTGCTAGCCACAGATAATACTATTCACTTGCTGTCCTAAATTGGGTATACTCCTAACCTGGTATCTAGGGAAAAGAAAATGAAAGGTTTTGCCCAGAGCTTTCTGATTTGCACAGTACATAATGAATGCCAACATAATATGAGAAGGAAGAACACACAGATCCCAAAGTAGAGGGAGGACAATTCCAGTAGACACACTGCTTTTCACTGCCTTTATACAGAGGATTTGTGATGCCATTTACTTTGACAGGGGATGTGTTTATGTTTTGTTGTTATACCATATACATTTATAATGAAAATTGTCCCACAAAAGAGCAAGCTTTTGGATTTCTGATAAATTGTTTTTTATATGTGAATTTGTTTCGGGGTTCTGGTTTTGAGGGGTTTTTCTTTGTTTTTCCTTTTCTTTTGTTTCTATTAACATTTATATAGAACTTTTAGTTTGTAGTCAAAAAGAAAAAAACAACACTGTTAAATATCAAGTGGATTTTGATAAAATAGATGGCGCTATTCCATGAAAGAAACACATGATGCTCCCCTGGAGACATCTGATCACAGAGTCACAGAATCAGAGAATCTGAGAATCACGGAATTGTTTCGGTCGGAAGAGACCTTTAAGATCATCGAGTCCAACTGCATCGAGTTCACTCTGCACTGCCAGGGTCCCTAAACCATGTCCCTCAGCACCACATCCACACGGCTTTTAAACACCTCCAGGGATGGGGACTCCACCACCTCCCTGGGCAGACTGTTCCAATGCTTAATGACCCTCTGCATAAAGAAATTTTTCCTGATATCCAACCTAAATTTCCCCTGACACAACTTAAGGCCATTCCCTCTCATCCTGTCATTTGTAACAAGGGAGAAGAGACCGACCCCCACCTCCCTACAACCTCCTTTCAGGTAGTTGTAGAGAGCAATAAGGTCTCCCCTGAACCTCCTCTTCTCCAGACTAAACAATCCCAGTTCCCCCAGCTGCTACTCGTAAGATACGTTCTCTAAACCCTTCACCAGCTTCATTGCCCTTCTCTGAACACGCTCTGGCACCCCAACATCCTTCTTGAAGTGAGGGGCCCAAAACTGGACACAGGACTCAAAGTGTGGCCTCACCAGCACCGAGTGCAGGGGGACAATCACTTCCCTGCTCCTGCTGGCCACACTATTGCTGATACAAGCCAGGATGCTGTTGGCCTTCTTGGCCACCTGGGCACACTGCTGGCTCCTATTCGGCCGGATGTCGACCAGCACCCCCAGGTCCTTTTCTGCTGTGCAGCTTTCCAGCCACTCTTCCCCAAGCCTGTAACGCTGCAGGGGGTTGTTGTGGCCCAAGTGCAGGACCCAGCACTTGACCTTATTGAACTTCATACAATTGGCCTCAGCCCATCGATCCAGCCTGTCCAGATCCCTCTGTAGAGCCTCCCAACCTTCAGGCAGATCAACACTACCTCCCAACTTAGTGTCATCTGCAAGATCATAAAAAGCTGAACAAAAGCCTTTCTTGAAATAAAAACAACGTTGCGTGCTTCCATTAAACAAGAGAAGATTCTGCTATCTCTAATCTGGAAAGTAAAATGGTAGTAGGAACCTTGTCCATAATAATGAATGTTCCCAACACTGATAAAATTAGGTACCTCTAGAGATACATCTGTAAATCTTGACTAGTCCAGACCCTCAAAAGCAACAAAGTCGAGAAAAATATGAAATGTTTTGTTTGTAGAAAGTTCTCTTTTACTCCAGCACTAAATGACGGCCAGGCAGGTAGCTCACAGATAGCAAATTTTATTATGAGGTGTGGTATAGTACCCTTAAAGGTCAAACAAATTTTCAATGGGAATGGTGAAACGAGGTAACTGAAGGAGCAATTCAGTATGTCTAAATCATGTGATAATTTGCGGTTTTTTGGTATATAACTGTGGCATTTGTAAGAATGGAAGTCCAACAATTAATGTGTATATCTCAGCCCATTGGAATGGCATATTTTATTGCAACCTATTTTCCTCTGGAGGTGAGATACTTTATAAGCAGATTTCTTGGGAATGTATCCACCAAATAAGAATGTGTATGTTTCAGTCAGTTGTCTTATGTTTACTGGCTTTGTTTTTCCTCGCATGTGGCTTCATGTTCCCCTATCTTAGGAGCAGGATTTCCTGCATGTGCTGTTGCAAGTGAATGATCCACAGTGGGGGAACTCTGTAGCAGCCTCTTTATCTTTCTGAAAATCTTTTCCACTGAAATTACATCTACGGTCTAATTGGGTTAATATTTTCCGGGTTTTTTTGTTAATTCTGCTGCAGGATCTGCGACAATATCTAGCAAATCTAGCTGAGCAATGCAGTGCTGACAACAATGGTGCTGACCTCCCTGTGGTCATAATTCTTGATAATCTTCACCACATCAGTTCACTAAGTGACATCTTCAATGGTTTCCTCAACTGTAAATATAATAAATGGTAGGTAGTAACTCTTTTCTCCCCTTTCACACACTTTTTTCAATTAAAACAGTAAAATCTGTTTGTTATTTTGCAAAATAAAATGTCCCAGTGGAAACTTAGGCTGCCATGGGCTGTCAGCAAAGCCCTTATGTGCTTGGGTAGTTTTAACCTTCTTCAGCCAAGTACTTAGGTGTCCGTTTCACTTTATTTATATGACTCCCATGCATCTCAGTGAGATGTAAGCATACCACAGAACTTAAGAATGTAGTTAGACTGAATTAGGATATTAACTCTTTCACCCTGTAAGATCACTCAAGCTCATTAGTAGCATGAAGGCAGCTTATGGGAGAGTAAGAAATGTACTTTATAATAGTGGAATTTGGAATATGTGTGAACCCATGATCCATGCAATGCAGAAGCTGTAGTATATCTTTTGGATTTGCACTTCCTACAGTTTTTCTGTAGCAGTGCAGAAGTATGAAGTTTGCTGGCTGTCCTTCATTGCCAAGCAAGAATAAAAATAATGTTTTCTGGAACATTTACTGGCCTATAACACTGGCTATTGCTGCTGTAAAAGTTCCATCATAGGGACCTCCTTCATAAAATCACTGCATGCTATGTCTTACTCATGAGATTTACTGACTTCTGAAATTAAAACTCTAAGCCTACTACAAAATTATGATGTACATGAGGACAGGGTTGCCTCATTTATTTCTTTATTACAGAGGAGTACTAGTAAACTACAAGTGTGCAGAGAGGAAAATAATACAAGAATAAAATTTAAAAAACCAGTGCCTCAGAAATATTTTAAACCTAAGAAATATTTTGAATCTAAGACTTCTTAATTGGCCTAGTGCAGCTAAGAAGAAAGAATATTCTCTGAATATCTGAGTGGATCCTCCCTCAAAAAAAACACTACTGTTTTTCTCTTTTCAGTCCCTATATTATTGGAACAATGAACCAGGGAGTTTCCTCTTCACCAAATCTGGAGCTGCATCACAATTTCAGGTAAATTCATTCTGTATTTACCATGGCTCTGTTTGCACAACTCCCTGATTCTCAGCTCAGTTCTTCAACAAATACTGATCTCGTGTCTCATCACAGCAAAGTGTTTCAGTTTCTGTGTCTCTCCTGTATTGACGGGTCTCTGAATGGTGTTGGAGACTGCTGAAAGAAATAAGATACTTTCTGGCACCTCTAGCAAGTTGCTGAAAATGATTGCATTTTGCATTCCATTTGTCTTCAGCAGTGTCTGGAATTCCTGCTTAAACCTGTAATGACTGTCTTGTAACAGTGGGCAATAATGCGGTTTACTGGAGCAGTTTTATACGGCTGGCTAAAGGGACCCAGAAGCTTATGCTATTACATTAATCTGTAAGTTTAAGAGAAAATTATGTATTTGCTCTTCATTGTTGCTCGACATTTATCTTTTCTACCCAGGTGGGTGCTGTGTGCTAATCACACAGAGCCTGTTAAAGGTTTCTTGGGCAGATATCTGAGAAGAAAACTGATTGAGACTGAAATAGAAAGGAACATACGCAATAATGATCTCATCAAAATCATTGACTGGATCCCCAAAACATGGCATCATCTCAACAGCTTCCTAGAAACGCATAGCTCTTCAGATGTAACCATTGGTGAGTCCATTGGTGGAATGGTTCGAAATAAGGATGCACGCTGAGCATTTTATATATTTTTGTATGATGTATTATGTTTTTAAAAGTTGTCATCTCTCAATGGGACATACATCATCAGTGTGGGGAATTGTTCTAATTGCCAGCAAGACTGAAATGAAAATGGAACGATTAATAAAAGCATTTCCTGGTATTTCTGCCTTGGTCGCTAAAGACTTTCAAGTAAATAATCATGATTTTCAGAAGTCAAATTTACAAAAAATTACCTCAGTAGCCACTTTCCTAAGCTTATTTTTTCCCCCCTGCATTCATACTACAGAAAATTACAGCAATAAAACCACTTGGTCAGTCAGTTCAGGAAACTAGAGGTGGGAGTTATACATGTACCTGAGCTCTTTTCATAGAATAACTAAGCTAGGAAAGAAGTCATCCTTTTACATAGCTCTGCCCATAAAACTTCTAAGTGTTCATTAGGCACTTAGATAAAGTGACAGTAGTTCATTTTTAATAACAGGAGACTGATAGTTCCCTTTTCCTAGTTCTATATTAGGGTTGTCTTGAGTCTGTTCTGATACTACTTTTTTTAATTTGCTGAGGGTTATTTTTAGTGTGTTCTCTAGTTCTACTTTTTTAATATACAACTTGACTTCTCAGGTCCCCGCCTCTTCCTTCCTTGCCCTATGGATGTTGATGGCTCCAGAGTGTGGTTCACAGACCTCTGGAACTATTCCTTGGTACCATATCTTCTGGAAGCTGTGAGAGAAGGACTTCAGGTATGTCATTTTTTTTTCCAGCACTTTTTTTTTTTTTTTATTAGTTTCGTAGGCTTTCTCCAAGCTTCTTTTAACCAATGCATCCAAGTATGAACGCTGTTGGGTTTGCAAGAAGAAAATCTGTGGAGGGATTATAGAAATCAGCCTTGAACTCATTTTGACCTACTCTTACTCTGAGGTATAATTTGGCTTTGTCTGCTCCAGCACTAGTATATCTTGTGTTTTTTGAAGAAAGTTTCTCCTCTGTTTCTGGAGGAAGGTTCTTTTTCCACTGTTTAGTGTTCACACAATGCTAAATAGAGCTCAGATTGCCTCCCTGAGTAAAGACAGTCCCAGTAGACCTCTGCATGGAAGAGTTAATAGCCCTTACACTGGTGCAAGAAAATGGCTCTGGTCTGTGTAATCCTCTCCCACCTATGTGAACATGTAGGAACACAGTTCTTGTGAAGGAAAGCTTGTGAACAAGGATATCTTCACCATTCAGGGGAAGAAAAAAAAAAAAAAGTGTTTACTGACCTTTCCTAACCAGTTTGAAAAAATTTAGTCTTTGGCTCTCCTGGATGTGAAGGTCTGTCTCTTTTTGCCCTTAGATCTTGCAGCCTTGCTTGTATTTCCCATAGATTTATTTCTCCTTTTTTATTTCTTTATATGGGCTAAGGTTTCCTCCTGGCTGTAATTCTCATATTGGGTAACAGTGCCATCAAATAAGAGTGCTTCATGGTTCCCCCTATCCTGTCCTCTCCAAAGCTAAGTGTTAGCGGCAGTTCCATTGATTGTTAATGAAATATTAAAATTTCTCCTGCTTTAATAGAAAGAGGGCTACATATAGATTTGCTGTAGATAGCACTGTAAGCTGTCCCATATACGTTAAGATTTCAGACCATTCCTCATTTTTGGAGCAAACCTAAATTTTTAAATTAATCCTTTTTTCTTTCTTTCTTTCTTTCTTTCTTTCTTTCTTTCTTTCTTTCTTTCTTTCTGTCTTTCTGTCTTTCTTTCTGTCTTTCTGTCTTTCTTTCTTTCTTTGGCTTTTTCCCTTTTTCTTTTATGCACTGCAATTCTGTCCTCTGAAGAGATGCTTTGTGGGAAGGCAGTTTTTTGCCACACATGACACTGAAAGAAATTACAGCACAGTGGAGAGAGGATTGTTGTGGACTAGTCAAGGCACTGTGTAAACAGCTGCAGTTTCTTTATCACCTTGTATTGACATAGTGACATACTGATATGATGGAGGTTTAGAATCTTGCTTGTTGAATACCTCACACTTTCCTAAAACTGCTTATCTCTCTGGGAATTACAGAGTGTTTATGCCTTGTGCAAAAAACTGACAAAGATCTGATAGAACAGCCATGGTGAGATTAACAGCAGTTGTTTAGATGGGCTATAAAAATGCAGTGATATTCTTCATGCTCATATTTTCCCAAGGATACCTACTTAAATGAAAACTTCAATTCTGGAGCAGAAGATGGCAGCATATAGAAGAAAATATGTTGTTTCATGAAGTGCTCCAATTTTTAGCTGCTTTGGATCTCTTCCATGGAATGTCATTATTAATAATAAACAGAAATCTTTTATATGGTATAATTAGATGTTCCTGGAACCAGGGATGGGTAGAAAATGCCTTTCTAGCCTGGCATTTTGCAAACTCACTTGTCAGACACAGAATTTAGAAGCCTTGCTCCAGATTCCAGAAAAGATTAAATCGCTGTTAATCTCAGATGAAGGAATGTGCTGCCTACAGCCTGAAATCAGCCTGCTACCTCCCTGAGAAACATTTCCTCTTGGCTTATTTAGGCAGATCCCTGTTATAGCAGCCCAGCCTCAGTGTAGGGCAGAAGGAGTCTGAGTATCTCTGTGCATAATATAGAGAACTTGGCTGCCTAACCTGAAGCTCTGGGTTTAACAAATGCCTGCGAGCAGGTGTTGCAGTGATAAGCACAACTCATGTCTCTGGCTTTACCACTAAAATCCTTCACCGTTTTACTCCCTTTAGGAGTGCAGCCTACCTAAATGCACAATGAGCATATGCCCTGCCAATATCATATCACTTCTTGAATTGCGTGAGGCTGTTTGAGCCGGGGGGAAATCACAGAAAGCCCTGGTTCCCCAATGCGTCATTGTCTCAGCTAAGGGAAATCTGTAAAGCAGCAGCCAAGGGGCTTTCAGTTCACATGTTTCTTGTGAACAGCAACGTAGAGAAGGGCGCATTTTAGTGACGAAGCTACCAGACCTCCTAAACTTACAATATTCTCACTCTTCCTCTGGCCTCCTTCCAGATTTGTAAGCATTTTTGTGCTTCATAGTAGGGAAAACTTATCCTTTGTGGATCTCAAAGTGTGGACAGATGCTTGCTTCTGCATCCCATTTTGCTAGGGGAAGAGAATGATATGTACTGGCACTTCCTAACTCGCTTCAAACAAAATCCAATCAACTTAAAACGTTTCAGATAGGTCTGAGTTAATTTCTGTGATATGCCTTAAGAAAATTACCTAAAGGTCTCATTTCACATCGTATCAAGAACTTGTGGCTCCCACTGTTGCCTACAAGTATCACTAGTTAGCGGAGTGCTTTTCAACTTGCAGCAACTCTGCATATTGAAGGAATATTAATGGAGATTAGGTCTTCTGAATGTCTTATCATATCCAAATGCTGAACACATCTGAAAGCAAACCACTTACTAAAATGGTTTAGGTGTTTTTGACAACTTTTATCTGCTGTTACAAGTAGTGCTGAAAACTCTGTAGGATACTTACCTGTGTTATATCCATAATACAGATGTATGGTAAGAGGGCACCCTGGGAGGATCCCTCCAAGTGGGTGGCTGATACCTACCCGTGGAGCTCTGCATCTCTACAGCATGAGTGGCCATCACTACTTCAGTTAAGACCAGAAGATGTTGGTTATGAAGGTTATGCATCAGCAAAGGAAGGAACAACCTCAAAGCACATGCCACCAACTGATACGGAGGGGGATCCCCTGGTAAGATTTAAACTTTGTGGAAAAGGCTTTTCAGTATGTATTTTACTGTCACATGTTAAATTGTACACTGTACAGTAAAAAACTACTGTGTACCTGTGGTGAAATGGACTTTTAAAATCAATCTACTCTAATTTATTGAAAAGGTTGAAATTAAAAGGAAAATCCATCGGGGGGCAGGTATCACCATCATGTTAATGTGTCCCTAAACTGCATTTCCCATCTGTCAAGAAATTTATTTGGTCTTTATTATCATAAAGTTTGGGTAACACTCTTCAGCAACTTATTAATTGGTTTATTCTAAAAATGCCTATCCAGGTTGGACAGTCCTTCATCTACATTCTACAAATGAAGGACTGAGAAACTTGCATTATCTAACTTGTCCATCAGAGAATTCAGTGGAAAAGCAAATTAGAGCCATCCTCCCATTCCTCAGAACATTTCAAGATAAATGATGACTGTATAACAGTTTTAATATAAAACAGTTTCAATATAAAAGGAATGTAAGTGTGGAGGCATTAAAAGATAAGAGGTTGATTTCCCTCAATGCTATGTATTGTTTTATTTAAATATCATCCCAGACGTTTGGGTTTACTGTTGCCTCCTCTGATATTGGACTATTAAATTGCATGCATTGAACTACTATTTTTGTATTATTCTTTCTCTATAGACTGCCTTTATCATAGTTCAAAACACCATTTTAGAGAACTATGCTTCTGGAATACAGGCAGCCCTTGGAAAAGGGGATTTCTCGGGGGAAAATGCATTTAACTCTTATCAGTGCTAAAAAAAAGACTCCTCAACCTCACTGAAGTGTTTCGTGTCCGAAACCAGACCTTGCATGCTGAAGAAGTGTAGAAAATCACCTCATTTAATTCCCTGTCTCCCAGTTCATAAGCTTCGAGGTGATTGTTTGACCCTGTCATTTGGGCTGCCATTGAATGTATGGTCAGGCTTCCAGCATGTATGCATCATCTCCACTAAGGTGAAAATACTTGGGCAGCTAGAGTTCAGTGTCCCATCACCCTTACTCCCTGTAAGTGGAGTGATCACTGTGATCAGTATCTGTGTCTGAGTAAATATCAGAAGCTTGAAACTTATGAATGAAGGACTTGCCCCTGCCTGTGGTGGAGCTCACGGGGAGACAGATGCTGCGTTTGTGGAAACAGGACATGTCACATGCAGGCTGTATTGCACATCCCCCACACGTATTCTTAAACATGGATACTCGTCAAACCTTCAGCAAAAACTACCTGATAGCATTAAAGAGTATAAAACACTGTTCAATGCCCAGAGAAATCTTAACAAGCTGTGCAGGTTCCCGAGCAAACTGGAAACAGGGACCTAACACACAAACACACAGGAATACCTCTTTCTCTTTGGTTTTTCATTGCCTGCTTGTTTGTAGTGACAGTGTATTTGTTCCTTTAAAAACACTAAAGCAATGTCAATATTGCTTGAGGCCCTGAGCACTTTGGCAGAAGTGGATGTTTTACAAACAAAATCCTGATCATTACACAGAGTTATGCATCAAGCATCCAAGTAATTTTCTGGGGCATAATGCTGGGTTTTTGATGATTTTTCAGATGGGTTTCAGGTTCTAATAATCCCCAAATTATGTGGGGGCTCTCTTCTCCTGGGTAGGAGTATCTGTTGCTGTTCCCCTGCTGAGGTCAGCCCCTCGACAGCAGATGGGACTCTTTTATGAAGCAGCTGGCCTCGGTCCACTCCTCTCTCACTCCCTCCCCATCTCTCTCTTCCAGAGGGGGTATGTTAGTGTGATTATGTTTTCAGTTGCTTTTCCAATGTAGTGTGTCTAAGCCATCCAAAAATTATCTGGAAGCTTGACTGACTCCAAGTATGGGCCCAGATGTCCAGCTGTGATATGGCTTCCTTCCCTTGCCGGTGTTGCAGCTGCAGCCAGTCTCACCCCTGAATTAAACAGAGTTATCAGTCAGCTCCATTGTATTCCTCCAGCTCTTTGGACCTTTAAATTTCTATTTAAAGACCAGAAGGCAATGAAAAGTGTGCCAGTAGGAGCGGCTGACACCCTGCCCTTTCTGAAATCCTTTTGTTTGGTCCCCTCAGCTAGATACCAGCACACCTCATACAGCAAGGGAGCTTAATTAAATTTTAACACGGTCACTGCAGCATTAATGAGACGAGATTATGTAAACATTGCTTTCTTCTTTCAGATGAATATGCTAATGAGGCTTCAAGAGGCAGCCAACTATTCGAGTGCACAAAGCTGTGACAGTGATAGCACCAGCCACCATGACGACATTTTGGATTCATCCCTTGAATCAACTCTCTGAAAGGGACAAACCTGGGTGGAGGATTATGGTAAAATCTCTTTCCACTAGACCACTGCCAATATTAAAGCAGCATGCCAAGGTCCCTGAGTGAGAATGCTGTGTTGTAGGTAGTCAGGAAACCTAACTCTGCAAAGTCAGAAAGAAAAATTGAAGTGGAAAGCTTGAATTAGTTTAATTTCAAGGCATTTCAATACCTATGGAGCCAAGTGAGACTCTATTTGTCAACTGGAAAGGGCCCTAGATGAAGGGCATCTAAGCAGATTGCACACGTTAGCCAAACTGGAATATTTTTTTTCCCTTTTCCTCTCTCTCTCTCTCTATGTGTGTCTCTGTTTCTCTGTACAAGCTTACGGTGCAACTTCTGTTTTTTTCCTTTAGTTTACCTGGGGTACTGCATGAACAGTGCAGCCTTCTAATTCTCTGCTAACCTCTGTTGTGCCACATGGTGCTGGTCACAGGACTGCAGTGGTGTTTGTATTGTACGCTACTGCCCATTCCAAAATGAGTCTAAGATGATGATAGTAACTCAGAAAGCACAAACAGTATTGTGCAATCACCAGAAAACGTGACTGTGATACGCTGGATAAGTGCCAATTTAATTCTAACTGCCATGGTCATGGTGATGCGCTCCATCAAGTTTTTAGTACACGAGTCACAGATTTTATAAAATTGTTTTTACCACAAAGGTCTTTTTTAACCACCTGCCCACTCCTTAATGACAGTTTTATACCAATTATTAACCAACACTGATTAAAGGCTTTTTAGGGCTTCATTTGTTTGAGCCTTTTCAGTGAAAGAAGGAACATTTCTTATGGTGCTGTCTCACTGCCTTAAAACAGATTTCTAGAAGTTTAACAGTTGGTTTAATTCCTAAACCATTGGTAATTTACACTGTTTTTTTCTTCATTTACTAATGAGAAAACGTCAGTTAACACAGTAGCCTCATATCTGTATATCATGATTTTTTAAAGTAATGGATAGGAGAAAGAACAGTTGCTATATAATATTTTTATCTTGTGAATAGATTGCTCTGCCTACCCTCAGAAACACACAAGGAACCCAAACCCACTTCCACTGCCACCTAAATGCTGAGAAAATTGGCGCAAATTCATTTGGTCCCATGGAATGGAGTTTTTGGAGGATAGATGTTTTGAATTCTTATCCAGCAGAGCTGGATGCACTTGATGCAGCATGAGCACAAATATATGGGTTGGTTTTTTTTTTTCCTTTTTCTAGTTTTAGCATGTTGTTTTGATTGCTATTGTTGTACATGAAGAATTCAGCATAAAAGAACACTGAAGCAGTGATGTCCACTGTGGAAGAGGAGGAGTTTATACTGTAAAAGTGGGTTGGTTTTGCACAGTCTACTGGGTGGGTATTGTAAATACTGAGAAAAAAAAAAAAGAAAAAAAAAAGCCTTGCACAAATCAAATCAAAAACAAACAAACAAAACAAATTGTATTTTATTCTGTTAGTGTTAAGAGATGTTTCACTTGCTGAGATTTCCTGTATGTTGCAAACAAATACAGAATGCAAACCTTAAAATCTGTTATTACCTGGTGTGTTTGTCCTGTACTTACAATTGTTATGACTATGCAGGAGCTATCAATGTTACAGTCAGCATGTTTCAATATCTATATGAAGCCAATACATTTTGGGGGGAAAAAATATGAAAATGTTTTAAGTGCATATGTCACGGCAGGCTAAAACCAGATTGCATTAAAACTGCTCAGAATAATCGGAAACACTCGTATAGCACAAGAGACATCCGGTTAAAATAGGTGCATATAAACAAGAAAATATCTAAGGGCTTTGGCATTGTGTAGACATGTACTGTACACCTCCATGGATGTTACCTTCAGGATGTGTATTTGGTGCTATTAACTCTTTGTGGCCACCCTGTGGTCATTCGCTGCAAAACAAAGATAAATCAATGCAGTGTTTATCTGCACTCATAAATCAATGCAGATATATCAATCCAGTGATGTAATGAGATGCATCACTGAATTGATGCAGCTCATCAATTCAGTGGTGAGCTGCATCACTGAATCTAGAGGTTCCTACACGGTGCTATTGCCCTAATAAAACTCCAACTGCATGTAGGATTCAGTCAGACCAACATCATGCCCCCAAATCTGGATCCATTTCTGATGCAAAATGTCAGCCCATACACCTCGACTGACTCCAAGCACTAAATGAAAGCTTTTCTGTACCTTTGCTCTGAGCAAACCTGCAAATCTATTCCTGCCATACTTAACATACAAACACACAATATTACATACACAAAACTTCCTGCAATACATCTCAGTGAGTCCACCTAGTTTACAACTCAGAAATTGTTTGTGAAACATTTGTCTGTACACATTTTATATTTTGTACATTTTTGATGTAACATATCATGTAAATAGACAGAAACAGTGAAATAAATCATCTGAAAAGTTTTGTAGTCTTTGTAAAGCCCTAATAATAAGTATTTGGTGTCATCGAACTTAACTGGATGATGTATTTTCTATTGGTTTATTGTTCCTCTAGCTTGTAAACCAGCTTGCGTATATTTTTTTGCAGGTGTGCGCACTGTATCTGTCTAAATTATTACTTTACCATTAAAGTGGAATTATTTATTGAAAACACGGTCTGGTGTTTTTACAGTCAGGACCACTTAACCGTTACGTATTATTTCAAATACAAAAACATACAAACAGACTGACAAACCGAAGGATGTGATTTTCTGTATTCAGCAGAACTAATATCTGTAGAAACAAATTAAATAGTGTTTCCAGTTCCAGTGATTCAGTATGATTTTTAAATGGCTGTTTCCATGATGGGAACAGGTTGTACAGTTCAGAAACAACTTAACAGTCTCCCCATTCTCAAAATAATCTTCAAATACAAGTCTATTGATTTCAGTAGTGGTAAATCTCTACAAAACTGGTGCAGTATTATGCCTCATTTTCAACCTGGAAGCAATTAGAGCTACATCTTCAGCAGGTATACATCAATATGACTTAATAGAATTCAAAGAAAAAGGTAGAATTATGTTAACTAATCACAGACTTTGAGGCCAGAAGAAATTATTATGATGCTGCAAGTCTTCGGCTATGAATCTCAGTATGAGGTCTGTAATTTCTCCTGAAATTTTGATATCCCTAGAAGGACCTTTAGCCATAACAGTAAGGAGTAGAAGATCCAGCACCTCACTGTCAATATGGCTAATTATTCACTGGTGAGCTTTATTTGCAGTTAGATCTTACATATCTCTTTCTTTTCAGGAGAAAAATACCCCAAACTCTCTTTTGTTATGCCTTTTCCTCCTATACTACAAAGCCAACCACAATCAAAAACATCTTTTACATTGAAGTAATAGCCTTCCTTGCTTTTCTTCTGATAAGACAAGCAGCTTGCTCATTCTTACCTTATCATAAGGTATGCCTTTCAGTTCTCAACATATTTTTTGCAAGACTTTCTGACTACCTTTTGATTTGTCAGAGTCCTTTCTGAAGTGTGGGTATGAGAACTGCGTGCAATATTCTTGTGATGATTTTACTTTTGCTATAAACAGAACAAATACCACCTTTCTACTCCCACTTCATATTTTCCCTGCTTAGACTTCAGGGCTGACATTCACTCTAATTGCATCATCCTACTGCAGGCTCATGTTCAGTTAATCGTCTACCAAGACCCTGACTTCTTTTCATGTTGCGTCATTTCAAAATACTTTGTCCAATCCTGTCTGTATAAACTGTGCTCCGTGTTCCTTAGATGTATGATTGCAAGTTTATCTGTATTAAAACAGGATATTCAAACTAGCCCACCCTAACAAACAATTCAGTTTATTTTCTACAATCACCTGATTTACAATTCCACTATATCCCTGACTTCCAAAAGCTGCTAACCATCATCTTAGTTTGTCTTTCAGTGTGTAGGTAAAGGTTTTACAAAAAGAGACCCCTATTGAGTCCTGCTGGGACCCCCAAGAAATCCAGAAGATTTCTGTTTTACAGCTGCATTGTTGATTCACTTATGTTATGGGTATATTTTTATTCCAGTTAACATGGCTATGAATATCAGAATGTCATACAAAAAAGCATGTGTGTATAATATTATAGAAAATATATGATGAGTTACAAGGCTTCTCTATCCCTGTAGGTCTCTCAAGGATGGATTAGATTCTTTTAGTTGAAAATTACATATGTAGAATGGATCTTACACAGAAAAGGTAATAGACTATATAATTTCAGTGATCTCAGTGTAGCTTTCTTAGAATTCAGTGCTGCAACCTTTGCACATTATGCAGCTGCCATTACTTAAGGGAAAAGATATAAAATTTAATTGTCAAACTCATTCGGTGTCTGCTCTCTCGGAATATCTACTTGTTAGCCTTCATCTGGAGACCTTGCTGGTTCCCAGGATAGAAACAGGAATGGGAATGGGATAGTGCAGTCTTGGAAATAAAAGCATTTTTAGCAAAGTACTTGAGACAGTGCTCTTGTTTACAAGAACTCATTTTTTATGCTGTCATTAAAGAGCCATGGTGTTTCTCAGCATGCACTACTTTTTCTTGATAACTGAATAATGTCACACAAATTAAATGCTGCCACTAAGTTTGACAATGCAAGAGCTACAGATGCACTATCATGGGAGAAATGTATTGCTGGGTAATAATACTAGTAGCGGAAAATAGAATCTGTCATGAAAGATAAATTAACTAAGACCCAGGCCATGTGACTTTGCCTTTCTAAACTAAATTGCATTTACTGTTCTTTGCTCATTTGCAACCTTAAACAAACATTGACAAATAGCAATGAGTAAGCACACTGAATGAAGTCAAGTCCTGGTTTTCGTAACAAATTTCATAAAATAATGTTTTGCCTTTGTCAGTGTATTTACTAGTTTTGTAAGCAGCTTTTATTAAATCAAATTACATAATTTAGGAAACTAAAATGCGTCTTGACAATTAAACACCAAAGCCGAAAGAAAAGGCATCTGGTAACTGCTGTATAACAAAATTAAGTGTTTACATGGTCACCCATAACCAACACTAATGACTTTACCATGCCATAAAATGGATGGTTCTGAAAGAGCACAGAAGCAGGAAAATATGTATTATCTGTATGACCAAAATGCAAGGATTAAGTGAACTAAGTAATTTATACTAGTGGACTCTATATTAGCACTAATAATTCAACACACCTTAAATAAGTCCAGGTAATCCAGTGGTTTGAGTTTTATAAGTACAATGAAAAGACATATGAGACTGAAGAAAGACTCTTCAGTGCGACTGCAAATGCAGGTTAGTAGTTCCACGCATGTAGACTATAGATAATATAAGAGATATAGCTTCTGTACAGTGGTGCCTGAGTTCCCAGGAATAATTAGGTGGCAGAAGGAGTCATTTAGCTCCATCATTACCACACTCTTCGTATAACCATAGTGACCTTTAGCGTACCCTGTCCCTGCTTATCCAGGTCAAGCTAATGGCACTCTATTGGAATAGTGATACTGACTCTTGATTGTGGCTGGGGAAAGTCGTGTTGGAGGAAAAATCTCACATCTTTACTGGACTAACATTACAGAGCGAATATATTTTCCATCTAAAGGAAATAAGAAATCGAAAAGCTATGTAAGAAAATTTCATTGTCTTATTAGTAGCTGCTACTATTAATCTCATTATTACTTAATGTCTTTGTATGACGGCTTTTCTAGTGCCAATGTGTCTCAAATACTTTATAAATAGTTTTCTTTTAAAAAACAAAATGTCTTTCCAAGTGGAAAATTATGGTGCTTGTTTTAAAGCTGGTTAACACCTTGTTTCAGACTACCAGCCTTTTTAACAAACTATGTCCACATAGAGGAAATTTCATTTCTGGCTGAAGAGTCGCTGATGTTAAAGAACTTCTTTAGTCTTACTATGTGTTCCAAGTAAGTAATGTCCTTTAATATCTGTCCTGAATATAGCATTAAGCATATGAAGAGCTTTCCTAATATAGACTTCAGTGCTTGTAATTAGTTCTTCCATAAACCACAGAAGATAAGATGGTCAACTGCTGCAAGATTCAGCTGAGCATTATTTGCCGTGACTGTGAGGAACATTACAGTCAAGAATTATAATTTAATTGCATGCTTAGACACAGCATTCAGTAGGATGCCATATTTCCTGTTGTAATGTTCTCTAAAGTTGAATAAAACCTTCAGAGTATGTTGCTAATCAGAATGGGGAGCGGCCTCCTCCTTTTCCGGAGTGGAGCAGCTGCTATCAATAAAACCTAAATGAGTATTTGTAGCTGCAGGACAACAGAGATGCTACTCCACCTAGAGAAATATAGATAAGCTATAGCATATGTTACGGGGCACGCTGAAAGGAATCTTTCATACTGGAAAAATATGAGTATCATTTAGCTGTTATCATCCCTTGCTGCATATCAGAATTGGTCAGGTAACTGTTATAATTAATCATAACATTATCTTACCAGGTGTCAAGATATTTGTAGGTTTTCTGAACTATGCAGTAATCAAAATATAAAATATAGGACTGAAACTCAATATGAACCTTTGAACAAATATCCGTGCTTTAAAGGCCATGTTATGTTGAAACTCTCTGCCTAATGATCAGGGACATAAAATGGTGAGCAAAAATTATACCTGTATCCACAGAAACCTCTGCGCTTGCACAAGAATGCTGAGTCATGTTCTTGTCCTTCTGGGGGAGCAGGATAAGGAGGAAAATGGATTTCTGGTTCATTTGCCTCTTCACATTCACAAAAAATGCCCCTTGTTGCTGATTCTCTCCCCTCAGTTTTGTTAGCAGACCTGCTGAATATCAAACCACAGCTGGTCAGGAAGTTTCCAGCTGAAAAGACTGTCCTTTGAAGCCAAAATGATGCACCAAAGAATATCAGAGCAAATAAACTTTGGATGTACCACAAGCAGAGGCTGTTTTTGGCCCTGTTTCCTGCCAGTTCACCAGGCAGCTGCTTCAGGACCAGAATTACGAAGGTCTGCAGGTCTGGTGACATTTTGTTCAGGACCCATACTGTGAAGCTTCTTGCTGCAGAGCCAAAGACGCTGGTTGCAGGACTTCAGCTCCCAGCTCCCCTGGCAGCCCTGAACGCTCCCGCTGCAGCCGGACTGGGTGGGGTTTCCTGGCATCCCCCTGATGCTGTGGAAATACCCACACCACCCTCAACTCCCACAGAGGAACATCTTCTAAAGCTGAAGACGATCTAAAAATTACCAGGATGTGAGGAAGGGACAGGGGACAAAGCAGATGGTTGCCTGATTTGTTCCAGACAATATGAGCAAAACCACTTACACTTTCTGCAATTAGGGCATAGTGCATTTCTTTCTAGTGGAATTTTTTAGATAAGCTTTTACAGAAATTATTCCAAACACACACAGGCATACACACATTTCCTGTAAAGGTCATTTCTACATGAAATCAGCTTTTTGGAGTTAACGCAGGTTTCTTAACAGTTTGTTTAGGCTGCAGTGGCAGCGTTAACTGAAAAGTGGGGTTGGATTTGCTTTGCTGAGGCAGACGTTGAAGGTTGCTCTGGGAGCTGCCATTACCAAAGCAGGGAAGGCATGCGCCCAGAGAATTCCAAGCACTTGCGTTTTAGCCTTTTTTTTTTCTCTTGTAACATTTTCTAGATAAGAAAATAGGTACTGGCATCATCACAGGCCTTTTCGCTCCCTCTGCATTTTGCCCTCTCCCCTTTCTGCCCTTCTGTCCTTTTGAACATCCTTTCTTCCTCTATTGCCTTTCTTGTACGCGTTCCTCTTCTCACTGATGTTCCCATTGACGTTTGGCTTGGCTCCCTTTCTCTCTCTGGCACATTTCGCTTGTCCATCTCCTCACTCCCCAGAAGGCTGCTTGTTGCTTAGAGCATACAAGGACACCACTGTGTCCCTTTCTGGCTCTGAACACTGAGCATATGCTGCCACAGCTGAACAGTGCACAGCGATAGGGATCCAGCCAGCCACAGCCCCTGCCGGTCACTGCCTGAGCACTGGCTGTTCTGCTGGCGCCGTGGTAATACCCATTGCAGCAGCAGGAGAGGACAGCAGGCTCTGGGAAGAAGCCCTGTACCTTACCCATAGCAAGCTGAATGACTTGCGAGGTCACGGCTCCTTGGTGTTCCTGTCCATTTCTCTATACCACCCTCTCTGTTGACCGAGAAATATTAAGTTAAAAAACAACCTTTTACTGTTCTTTAGTACTCTGCAAAAACTAAGTAGCTCATATTTTGTAGCTTAGAGGAAGACTGTGGGGTGTAAGATGGAAGAAATGCACTCAGCTGGAATGGAAAGTGCGAGCAGAGGCTCCAAAACTCTTCTTCAGCTCTCAAACCAAGTCTTTTCAAAGGAGTTTTATTCTCTTTCTTTTTTACTTGTCAGAGGAAAAGAAGGATATCTGCACTGCTGTTCTGTGACCAAGAAAGGTGAATTTTCACTGTAAAAAATGGCAGAACTTCGACTAAGTAAAAGCAGAAACATCACTGGAAGAAAATTAGAAATAGTTGTTACTATAATGATATTTGTTAAGTAGTCATTAGCTCTGGGCAAACACAGAAAACATTTTTCCATAGCTGTCGCTGGAGGTACAGCAATCGGATAATATTATTTAGTACTTGCTTAGTGCTTTTGAGGCATCATCTGAGAGTACTTCACAAAGGTCAGGACGAGCATTATTGTTAAGAAATGGATGGCAAAGAAATCTCATCAACGGCAGGGGGGTGCAGATGACAATATAGCACAGCTTCATGCCATAGACCTGTGTCTCAAGATGCTGTTAATGAAGAAAGCCCTAGAACTAGATAGATGAATGACATTCCTATTATCTGTCATCCTCTTTGTGGGAAGGCTCTGTATATAATATGTAGTTTTGAGCTGTTATCATGTAAGATACTACTTCCAGGAAGTGGAAAAGAAGATGTTGGCAAAGCCTTTCAGACCCATATAATTGCTCACAGAAAATGCAAAACATTTTGATATCTGTGAGAATACATGTAATCATACATTCACATATGGAGAAAGAGAGAGGAAAAAAAATCACTGGATTTGGGGATTCTAGAAAAAGGGATTTCATGGGGGGGTTGTTCCTCACCTAAGTGATGATGAAGGAGCCTCAATCCTGTTTTCAATAGTGACTTAAGACTACTTGAGTAGACTTCATATCATCTCTTGATAGTCTTTATAGTAGTTTGTGACAGTTTTTCTCAAAATCTCTAAGCTTAGGATTAAATGTGACAAGAGTAAGCATTTCAGAATAGAATCCCGGCAGCATTTATGTCTCTGAATTCCCAGTTTCAGCAATCCCAGTTAGCTGGACTTGGAGTCCTCTGTGGCTCTGTAGAGCAGGCATTTCCTGTGTGCTTTTGGGAAGCAAAGAAGATTAATCACCTCATACACTGTGCTCTAATGTTATTTCTGCAAATGAGGTTTCCAGGCAACTGCTAGACATATGGTTTTTGATTCTGTATTTTTAGTTTGATAACAGTAATCTTAGATATAACTCATTTACAGATTAGTCTAGTCCAGCCAAAAGACCCCATCTTATTAGGACGCAGATAGGCAGACATTCTGGAAGCTGCAGCCCCTTCTGTATCTCCACTAAACGTGCTCAGCCTAGCTTTCCTCAGGAGATGGCAGCAGCATTCCTGGGATGGCTGCAATCATTTCCCTTTACTTTTGGGGGCACGAGGTGCAAAGAAATAGTTGGGTGTGAAACTACTCCTCCCTCCTCCTAAAAAATCCACCCTGCAGCCATGTGGAGTGTTACACTTAGAAATACAGACCTCTAAGTGTTTCACACAATGCAAGTGGTGGTTGAAGTGGTACAGTCAAAGAAATATCAAAGTTTGAGTGAGCTAGACCTTACCTGAACATATCATAGGTAACCCAAAACAAGCGTTTCCTTTTCAGTCAACTGAACAAAGGGACTTTAAGCAATGCTGTAGCAGGGTAGCACCTTTGCCTGTCACTGCTACCAGCTTGCCTACAAATGCGTTCTCTGTAGACAGAGCAGAGGGCTGAAGAAGGACAGTGAGAACAGGCTGACAGTGTTTGTGCTCGGTGGTGAGCAGGATTTCACTTTGCCATGGGAGATACAGGAGAGACGAGGGAGGAAAGAGTAGAGGGACAATAATATGGCAGAAACGGGCAGGGAGCAGAGAAGGCTATTATATGTTTTAAATTATATGTTTTTCTGATACTGTAGAATATAATATATAACTTATAATATATATATACCTTATACATCATAATAAACACCTGCTATATCCTGTTTGTACCATAATCCTTCCCTCACAGGGAGGAGCAGGAATAGAAGAACATTTTGTTTTCTGAAGATATTTTCATTTTTCTTGCTTTAAAGACATGTGCTGCTTTGAGACTTAAGAGGTCAGAGGTGGGTCTGAGACAGCAGTAGGTGAGGAGCTCTGTCGCAGCACAAAGCTCCCACCTGGGCTTGCATGGGCAGGACCCACCCTGCTCACAGAGGTGCACCAAATGTACAGAGATGTCAAGGACCATCTTCCTCTCAGATGAGCAGAGATGGGTTTTTAATATATCTTGAACACAACTCTCGAGCATTTTGATTATTTCAATATGTTTAGCTTTCTTTTGATTGCTGTTGAAAACCTCTACAGAGCTCAGAGAGAGGTTTGCTACATATGCAGCATCCTGACTTACTGACAAAGGTAGCTCCGTGTTACCTGCGGTTTTCTAGGACTGTAGACTTCATGATCAGATATATCACGGGGCCCTACTCCAGCTGACAGGTGACAAAACAAGAATAACCATTGCCCTGTTCTTATCCTCTGCTATTTTTGCCAATCCTAATTTGTGTTGCATAGCAGCCTACCACTTTTCATGGGTGCTTTGATCACATCCAAGTATGAGACAATATTGGTGGCAATGATATAATTAGCTGTGTTGAAAGATGAGCTTATGTATTGTTCATATATGGTTAGGGAAAAGAAAGGGGGCGTCTCTGATCATTAATGTAATGGCTACTCAGAAAAAAACCCCCACAAATACATAAAGAACAAAACTAAACAAGAAAAGCAACAATGCTGTGCTTTTTGCCAACTAGTTCATTACCCTGGTAAGAATCTCACCTAGGGAAACAAATTTTCCTGCACAAAGACGATAACTGGTCCCAGATCTATAGCCAGTCCCTCCATCCTTTTCAGGCTGTACGTTGCTCTGAGCCAAAAGCCATGTCCAGATACTTTGCTACCCTTGAGGCTACTTGAGTGCATCAGCCAGGGTTGTTGTGAAGTTGTTGTCATTGTTTCCTCACCAAAGAAGGCTAGTGCATCCCAAGGGTGGATACACAGCTCTCTTCTACCTAATGCTTAGAGAGGGTGGAAAGGGGCAGGTTTTGTGTAGGCCTCAGGAGGAAACCTGTGGATTTTAAGTACACTCATGATGTTTAAAAAAAAAAAATAAATAAAAAAATTAAAGAAGGGACAAGGAGGATAAAGTTGCTGCGGATTAACCACGTCTGCTTCAATATGGAGAAACTTGAACAGTGTCCGAGTTACATATTCATGTGCTTGGGATGCCAAGTAGTTGAATAAGGAAGAAGAATTGTTACAAGGACTTCTCCCTTTCTTCCCAGTATTCCTAAAAGAGACAGCTCCTTAGAAGGCCAAGATAGGTGACTTCTGAGGGTATAACATAAATATGTTTTCTGAAATTATGTATTTTACCTCTGTCTAGAACAGGGATGTCAAGGACTAGACTTGACACCATGAAGTTTATGTGACAGCTGAAGAACTATCATTTAAGAAAGCCACAGCTAGGACTGTGATAACAATTGTCTGTGGGGCAGAAGGAACAGGAGAGCCTAGAAAAGCAGAGGTAATACGTGGGAGCAGCAGTCCTTACCTAAAAACTAGGGAGTGTTTCTGTACTGCCTTTCTCGTCACACCCTTCTGATTTCAAATGGTTAATGGTGTGATGAGGTGAGTGTTCTCTGCTTTGCTGTTTCTAGGTGGCACTGCTGGGAGCTGTCTTGATCCAGTTCTCTCACTTCAGCTGAGAAACAGAGGTTATTAGTAGTAGAAGAAGGTTTTTGAAGGAATAGTTTAGAGAAATCTGAAGTACTTTCTAGAACACAGCTGCTTTCAATTGTCAGGATTTACATTCTTTTCAGTCTTTAGAAGTAAAAACTGAGCAAGACCTCTTCTCACCTAAAGTGGTAAATTGTAGGGTGAGGAAGCTGAAAACGGATCAAAATTAGGGTGGAGAAACACTGGAAGAACTGGCCAAGAAATGCTGTGGGATCTCCGTCCTTGGAGATGTTAAAAACTTGCAAGGATATGACCATAAGCAACCTGCTCCAACTGCTAAGTTAGACCTGCTTTGAGCAAGGAGGCAGGCAAC
Source organism: Bucorvus abyssinicus (assembly GCA_009769605.1). NCBI lineage: Eukaryota > Metazoa > Chordata > Aves > Bucerotiformes > Bucorvidae > Bucorvus > Bucorvus abyssinicus. The sequence continues at coordinate 42,225,929 of CM020025.1, forward strand.
GTAGCTTTCAGAAGTCAATTCCAACCTTGGTTATCCGGTGACTCTAGGAAAGATGGATCAGAAAAGAAACCAAGTCACCAAGTCTGGCTCCACAAAAAGTGCCTTTAATTTAGTAAAAAGAAACACTGCGGCCAGCTGCAGACGACTGAAATTCCACTCTCAAGAGAACAAATGGGAGCAGCCACTATTCCTGTTTTTCAGTATCTCTTCACTACAGTCCAGTCAGAACTCCCAGATAATCTTCCTATCTTCTGAACAAAAGCATTGCTTTTTGCTGTAATACACCATCTGCAGCTCAGGTACTCTCTTTTTCTTTGTCGGATTTTCAGCTTTATTGAAAGACACACTGATTGGTCCCCATAGTCAGAGCTATTGATAATCCTTGATTATTTAAAGGTGTGTGAGAGGGATGAGTGAACCGCTACAGAGATGCTCAGCATTAAGAGTTTAGAGCTAAATTTAGTGACTGGGATAGGCAAAAGCCTGACAGCTTTATAGACTTGTGTTCTAGTAATACTCTGCATCTAAGAGGGGCAGCATCTTGGACTATCACTGTTTATTATGGTTATTAATGACTTGGAAACAGGTTGAACTTTGACATGTCAACAGTCACAGGTAATAGCATTACTTGGATTGTAATGTCTGAAGGTGGTCTCCTCCAGCAAAAATAAAGGGCACATAATGGCAAATGAAAAACGCATTAGCAAATGTAAGTAACTCAGCTTTTAATAAGCACATGGAATTATTCATGCACTTGCTAGGTTCTCAATTACTTGTAGACACTTGGCCACCTGCAAAAAACCTCTGCATACTTGACAGTGCTGGTTCAAAAGGCATATGGATTGCTGGGAGGTCTGAAGAAAGGAATTGAAAATAGCACTGAGGATATTTTATGAATAAATACTTTGCATTCAGCTGGTATGATGATGATGATCCCAGTTCAAGAAAGGTAGTACAAGAAGAAAATTATTAACAGCATCTGAGTGGAGGTGAGATAGCAAGGGAATTTTTGGGGAAGAAAAGATCAATAAAAGGGGATAGGCATATCGTAAGACAAGAACAATAATAGAGAACAAAAAAGTAATGTTTTTAATTTCCTGTTTCTGTGCAAGCGGGGAAGGCAGAGAACAACCAGTGAATCAAATTATGAGTTAACAGCCTGACACTGTTGATAGGCTGGACGCCTTACGCAAACACAGATGGGCAAAGGGTCTCAGTCACGAGTGTGGAAGGGTTGGGACAAAGAAACAAAGTGTCTGAGAAAAGAAGATTCCTGATTGCAGTAGGTCCATGCACAGTTACTGTGAACTGCTGAAACACAACAGTAACAGTCCCCACGATATGAATACCAGCACTAGACTTTTAGCTGTGTTTTGGTCTCTACATCCTTTTATTGGTTCTGACTGAAAATGACTGGCCTACCAATAGCAAGAAAGGGCAAAGCTCGAAGTGAAAACTATTTTTTTTACTGTTACTCTGGAAAGCTATATAAGCATATGAAAGCGCAGCTTTTACACAGTGCTGGGATGCTGCCTGGCACATTAAGGAAGGCAAAGCCTGCATGTGTGTCCACCTGCTGCTCCTGAACCATGTGCTCCATGGAGGAACTGGTGTCTCAATGGAGATGGAGATGGTCTTCTCCCCTCTTCATCTCTGCCACGCAGCTCACTAGGAGATAGATAGCTAAAGATGATCAAATCTCCTCTTGCTGCGACATGAGACTTTTGTTTCTGCAGCATGGTTGATTTAAAGAGAAAAAAGAAAACAACAGTCTAACATTGACAATACAAAGGCAGCCAGGACTGATGCTACCTGTTTTTCCCCAGTGCTTTTGTGTAGCACTCAACTGGGTAGACTTTGGCAGCAGAAATGCACATTCCTTGACACAGCAGGTGGTTTTAGCCACAGTCTTCAACTTTGTTTAGCTGTTATCACAGAAAATCAGATTTGCTATGACTTCGTGCTGTTCACCTTAATTAGATACAGAAACTAGCTTTGGACTCCCTTATGTCGTTCTGGATAGCAAGATCAGCCAAAAGCCTTGTGTCCATGGTTATTTGAGATTTTATTCTACCTGTTTATTTAGCGTGGTCATGAAGATGTGATGCAAGCAGAACGGACTGTGTGCTGTATCTGGCTTGTTTGTTAAAAGTTTCACAAATAAGAGATAATGGCAAAATTGTTGTGGGACTTCACTTGTGCTTGACACAAGTTCATGACTTTAAAGAACAATTATCAGTTACTGGACCTATTCAGGCATTCTGCCCACTCTGCAGAAAAGCTTTTACTTCTCAAAAGTCTCTTTCTCAAGCATGTACTCATAAATTTTGACTGACTATCTCATCAGATAATTCCCAGGATCGCATTCAAGAACTGGTTGTTTTACTCCTCTAAACCATCTCATGGTTCTTCTCTGACCCGCATCTGGTTCACAAGCGTCCATCTTGAGGTCTGAGCTTTGGAACTGGACAATCTATTCAGGCAGTAGCATCAGTGCCACCTTCTAAATACATTCAATTTACCTTGGTCAGTATTACCTTGTGTGTGCAACTCTTGTTCGTACATTTTTAAACGTATCTGAGGCTGAGGTCCTATGAAAGGGTCTGGAGTTATTCAGTTTGCCCCATTTATTCCTTTTAAAGTTAATAGGATTTCTCAAACAGTCTAAGCTTGCTAAAAATTGCTGTGATCAGTGTTCACACAATTCTTGCAAAATTCTTGTATACAAGAATTCTGTGTACTGCAAGTTGCTCCTATTGAATCCCTACTGTTTAACCAAATCCTAAATTACTCCAGGAGAGAAATTATTTTATGATATGACATAAGTGTACTATTTGTCATCTTTTCCTACTGCAGATAAATGTACTTCAGTGTTCTGCCTTGTATCTATGAGATTGACAATGATATAATTTCTGTTAATTCTTAGAATTTGCTTTATAAACTTATAATTAACTCAGTTTTTCCTGCAATAGGCCTCTTCTCCTTTTTAATTCCTTCTCAGTGTTCCTCCATTGCTTCCTTCTAATTTATATCAATCAAAATATCAGAAAGGTATTATCTTGTGAATATGTCTATAATATATAGACATATATATTATATATTTAATATTAATACATTAAATATTTAATATATTAAATTATATATTTAATATTTAATATATTAAATATTTCTAATTTATGTATCAATGTAGATGTATGTATATACTCACATAGACATAATAAATAATATTTTTATATATTCTTTTATTTGCATATCTTTCTGCTTTGTCTCTTAACCAATTTTGTGCTGTCGTTGTTTGCATCTAAGTAGAGGGATTACAGTTTATGGTATTGATTTTAAGTTTCCTGTCATGTTCACATAGTTCTGTCAAATTACTTTTCCCAAATTATTAACTTCCTCTCCTTTGTCTTCAGTTTCAAGAACACTATTCATTATCAACAATATTTTTATTTCTCATTCTGTTCGCACAAAGCCAATGTAAAAAGTCAGGATTACATCTGTACTGCGTGATCACGCTCACATGACCACATAGATCACGGTGAGGTCCTTTCTGTGATGCCAACACATCACATGATATTACTAGTTTCTGGATCTGTGATCCAAATCTTAATTATCTGTCCAGATGAGGCCTAATACAAAGTTCCTTTGTGTTGGATGAACACATCTGACTTAAGACATGAACATAGAGGGACAGGTGAGTGTTGACACTGTCATGCAGAAAAAAGTCTTCATGGTAATGTAGTATTCCCTCATGACTCTAAGTTATTAGTGCAAGATAGTGTGTATCCTGTTCTCTAGTCTGTTTTTTTATTATCAGAAGTGAACGCCAATTACAGCTCTAAGCCTTGGAATAGTTGATAACTAAGAATCCAAGAAACTGCGTTTCTTTTTTTTGACCCTGTCAAACTTCTGCCCTTCAGTCCACTTAATTTGCCTGCAATGGGATCTACCCAATAGCCCTAGCATGCTGGCCATACAAATGTTCCCATGACGTCTCAGTAATACTTGCTAAGTGAAATATATGCCCTTTAATGAGTAATTCTGATTCCTTTTGTTCATTAATAAGGTCACTGATATTGCATTATAGGCAATTAGAGATTTTTTTTTTCCCCACTCTTCATGTGCTTTGATGTCTTGATTAATTTTTTTCACAAATCTTATTTTGGCCCTCAGTTCCCTTTTTTGTTAAATACCTTCCAATTTGTTTAGCTGTGCTGTCCCCTCAAAGTTTTCATTACATTGACATAGATTCCAGCCAAATCATATAACCCCTTTAGCTTGCATAAGGCTTACCAAACATGCTAGAAGAAGAGAGCCCATCAGTCTGATACAATTACCTAGGCAAAAACCAAGCAAACAAATAAAACCTCCATAAAACAAAAAAACCCCAAACAAGTCTCTCTCTTCAGATGATAGTGAAAGACAAATGAATTCCAGAAAGACCACCTGTCTGTGCTCAGCCCACTTCTGAGTTTCTCTAAAATAGTCTATAAACCACAAAGATGCTATAGCGAAGCATCATTAGTCCACCTTCTTCAGTGCATCCTCGTTACTGATTTCACAAGCCTATTGAATCTCAAAGTACAGTAGATGCTGCACTATAATGTAGAGGTCCCAGTCAACCTTAAATGAACTCAATTGATATTACAGACTGCAATGGCCATAGCCCTAGAAGTGTAATTTACTGGAGAAGGAGGAGACAATTAGATTGCTTTGACTTCTTTCTGCTTGTTTTCCTGTGCCAAGACTCAAGCAAGCCTGACCTTCTGATTTTTTCTTTTTCTCTTTTTTTTTCTTTTTTTGTTTTTTCTCTTTCTTTTTCTCTTTTTCTTTTTCCTTTTTCTGTTTTCTTTTTCTTTTTCTTTTTCTTTTTCTTTTTCTTTTTCTTTTTCTTTTTCTTTTTCTTTATTCCTCTTCTTCCTCTTATTTCTTCTTCTTCTTTTTCCTTCTTCTTCCTTCTTCTTTTGTATCAGTTCTTAAAACTGGTTCAGATACTGCAATATCTCACTGCAGACTTGTCAGTAGCTGAACTTGGAGAGTGGTACCTTGTGTTTCTGCCTTGTGGATACAGCACACCATCTGCTGTCTCCTTGTCCTTTACAAGATGTTCTATCAATTCTGTTTGGGGCAGGAGTCATCACAGCAAACTACATTCTGAACTGAAAACTTGTTTTAAACATTACATCTTTGAACCAGAAATTAATCCAGTCTATCTTTTGAAATCTTTGTTTTAACCAAATACTGTCAAACCGACTATTCTTTCTTTAATCCTGATTGATTTTTGGGAAGTCTGTGGAACTTGACATGAAACTTAAAAAAAAAAAAAAAAAAACCCACTAGCCACCAAAACCAGAAAAAAACCAAACCAAAACCACAATCCTTCTATCACAGCTAAGTTCAAAACAGGCTGGACTGTTTTGGACAAGGCTGTATGACTTATTTGGATAGATGCAGCTGTCTTTTATGGGTGTACTTAGTTTTCCTATAGCTGAGAATTGTGCAGGTATGTCTTACTTTCCCATTTCTTTACAGTAGCTTTCCTTCCTTCTTGGCCAGCTGGCACCTACAGTATCAGCTGCATCATGCTAATGAACTAATGTTCTCATTTGAAATTCTGTTTTCCTCTTTGTTAACCAGAGAGCAACCATTTTCTCTCCCTCCCTGTCCTGGTCCTGGTCTTCTCATTTCCATTGGCTATGGGTCAAAAATTTCTCTTTCCCATTCCTCAGTGGCCCGTTCTTTCTCCTTTGGAACTTTGTTTTACCTTAAACTATATTTCATCTCTACTTCTTCTGATACACCACTTTTCTGGAACAGCCATCATTTTGCATTTTATATACAGGAAGTTTCTCCTGGCTTATTGCAGGAAAAAACCCACATCTCATCTGTTATCAGAAATAACCATCATGGTTTATGATTTCTGAACTCCACAGGGAAACTAATTGCTAACCGCATTTTTAAAGGAAACATTTGACAAGATGTAATAAATCTGCATGCTTTTACATACAACTCAAGGACCTACTTGGTGTTATGAAGAATCTCTTCCTTGGGTTCTTCTGTATTTATAATTACTTAGATGCAATATCTAAAATTAGCCAGTGACCACTTGTAGAGTCAAAAATACTGGGTTAGATAATACCACTGAATTGTAGTGTAAGGAAATTTCTCAGCTCTGTATGAAATTCCATAACCTTGACAGTTTTTATACCGCAAAATACTTTGAAGAGTTTTCCAAACGAGTTGAAGAGCAAGCATGTATTATAACCGATATTTTTTCAATCTCCCTGTCTACAGCAATAAAACTAATGGTAACTATGGAAAACATTTTAATGATATAGAGAGCTGGATAGAAGTCATCAGCTAATTTTATGTTGTCAAAAATGTTTCTACATTATTTCCAGTTTACATAAGTTTATTATTCTATTACAACTTGGAATTAATAATCAGATGAAACAGAAAAGACTTCTTAATAACTATATATTTGATGGGGTAAGAATAAATCCTTGAAGACAAGAAAAAACATTGTGAAGATATTTATGAAAAAAATTAACATAGCTTAGCATTCATATCAGTAGAACTACAGGAAGAATAAGGTGAGGCAAGTAAATAGCAGCCAGGATTTAAACTCCGTGTTACACCTCTTTGTATTGCAAAAGCATGATAGCAGTGATGTGGAACAGAACTGCCCAGGCTTACTAGCTCTGAGGATCCACCACTCATAAAATTTTAATAACCTTTATAACATGCAGCTTTTCAGAGATACAGAGCCTGGCTGTAAAATTACAAACACTCTTTGTGGAGTAAAAGCTAAAAATGCAGAATAGTATCTGGACTAAGATGAGCTAGAAGAAAATACAGGTGCTCACATCAGAATTAATCAGGAGACACTGTAAAAACATTTTCTTTCAATATATATTAATAAGGGGAGGGGAGATTGTTGGGCTTTGATTCATGACACTCTTCACAAAACGGAATTCCTGTCAGGAGCCCCGTTAAAGTACAGAGGTGTTGCTATTAAAACCACAGTCCTATTTTAGTATTCTAAACCAGCCTCTGCTTCAGTTATTCATATGCATTCCATATAAATTGTCCTTGAAGGACTTGTACTTTCGAAAACAGAAGCTCTTTTGGATAATTTCTTAGCCCTGTCGTTCATGATATATGTATATTCATAGCTCTTTAGGGTAATATTTTAGCCCAATCCTTTGAGGTATATTCAACTGCACAGCCTTAATTCAGAAGTAAGGGATTAGAAAACCAGTTGTAGCAGCGAGGACAATGATGAGGAAAAGCTGATTTTTGAGAAAGAAAGGCCCTTTGGCCATGTGGAGGTAATACAGGAGGCAATGTTGAAGGGAAAGAGAGAAGAACCAGAAGAATGGAAGTCAGAAAGAAGCAGGGATGCTGGTGAGGAAACTGAGAAGGACAAAGCAGCTGATAAAGCACAGATCTTCACCAAAGATGCAGGTGGGAACAATCAAATGCCAGGAGAGATCCTAGTCCCACCGAGAACATGTCTGCCAGCAGAGAAGCTGGAAGGGCAAGGAGGAACAAAGCTGGTGTCTTGAGAGGACAGCATTTGCCAGGGGCTCGCAATTGAATGAGAAGTCGGTTAGCAGGAGCAGGTCCATGTCGGTGCTAGATAAAGGTCAGCCAAGATGTAAACTCCCAGGTTTGGTACCAATTCATTGTCTTTTTAAGAGGGCTTGTCCGTCTCTGTCCTGCAGCTTTCAGCATCCTGAAAATATATGCACTGCTCTCTATATGAAGGCATTATGTAAAAAATTTTTTTCCTGTTCAGTCTCCTACAGTGTGCCAGGTGGCATGGAAGGCAGAACAGTTACACAAAATGCCCTTTTTATATCAAGCAACATTTAAATGGCGCTGTTCGTTGAGTGTGGCCCCATTCCCACAGAAGTCAGTGGGTACTATTGAGCAAAGCTACCACGATGAGATTAGGCCTTATGCTTTTGAGGCACTCCCCTGTTATAGTCCACACCTCAAATAGCATCTTTCCTCTAACAAACAAGCAGGATGGATGGGAGCAAGCTGCTTCCCTGGCTGTTTCCTGCAGCACTATTTTATACCCACCGTCTGCCTACCCATCTGTTCAATCCCTTCTACAAAAACTGAAAACATTCTTGCTTTTTAAATGGGTGGAAGATGCCTTAAAAGAGGAATAGGTACTGTGAGATCTCCATTAAATGACTGGAATGCTTTTCCCAATTAAACAAGATAAAACCAGGAAATCAGGAAGATTTTTGTGCTGAAGGATATAGTCTTTTCTGAAAGTGGTATATTTTATTAAGGATTTATGAAAGAACCAGCAAATAACCCTAGTGCCACTCAATCTCCGTTTATGGACTCCTAGGCTAATCTTGAAACGTTTAGTGGAGCAAAGCTGCTGGCTGATGCTTCTGGGAACCTTTGGCGGCAGAGTGAGCAACAGATCTCAAACCCGAGTCCACAGAACAGCCATGAATGCTGAGAAACCACGACCCCTGGGGAGCACTTCACAACCAAACTGTGTGTGGTGGCACCATAAGACATTAGGTAGCTCTGGCCCATTACAGACCTGACTTTATTCACAGGTAAATCTTTGAAGCTTGTGACCAGGCCCGGGCTCACAGCCACTTTGGGATGGCAAGCTGCTCTTCTCCTGACTTGGGAAACAAGGATGCATCAGAGTTCAAAGAAGGCAATGAGGGTCAGGGAGAGCTACTGCCCCGGGGGACTCTTCTTGGACTCACGGGCCCCTGTACGGGCAAGCCCCGGTAGGGAGCAGTAGGGCTTGGTGACCCAGGGTGATGTCTGCTTTGCTGTATTATCAGGGGCTGCCTTCCTTAAGAGGGGATCACCCCTTGCAATGACTGAGGACAGTGCCTGAAAAAGGCATCTTCAGAAAAGTCAGCAGATATGGCAAGGATCCCCACTTAGTGAGGCTGTCGTCATTCTGTAAGCTGAGAAAGGAGGAAGGCTTTCTGGTCGGAAAGCAGGAAAGGGATTTTCTACAGCAGCCAGATAAGGAGATGCATTAGGAAGCTCCTTGAACGGATGAGGTAAGGCTACTTGGCATTGTGCCACAGTTTGGAGAGACATATTGAGCCAGCAAAGCCTCAGCAATACTTCTCAAGCAAGAAGGGAATTTACTTGCTTTTAGATACAGTCATAAGGCTCATCTGTAAGTAACGCAGACTCCTAGCTTGAAGTCTTACTGCTGGCTTAGCTACTAGCCAGGAAATAATATTTGCAGCAATGCCATAGAGAAGACTGAGCATGAACTAGGTGTGGCTGTGTATGGGGAGTGGCTCGTTATGTTTTATGGCCCCTAATTTTTGCAATAGTGGTAAATAAAACAGTTTATTCATCAGCTGTTCAGGAAGGGGGGAGAAAAGCTAGACTGAAGACCTTCCCTGAGACAGGAGGAGACACTGCTGCTGAGGCCACCTTGGTTTGTGCACAGATGAAGGTGGGTGGAGACAAAGAAGGGCTTGTGTGAAAACAGACCCAGTTAGAGGACAACTTCTAGAAATCATGTAGTTGAGAGCTGTATTTTGCCTTATTATAAAAGTAGGCAAGTTCAACGTCTATCTCCTATGGCATCTTCATAGAGTGAGCTAGTCCTAGAAAAGGACCTGCTACTAGTCACAACTGTTCATTTTTATTTAAGAAAAAAAAAGAAAAAAAGATACTTGCTCTTTGCCAGAGTGGGCTGGTGCTGAACTTCATCTTTTCTGACTTTTTATAAAGCCAAGAGAGTTCAGCGCCCTGGCTGCTCTTCATGTGTGACTAATACCAGCTAGTGTCACTGAAATCAAGGTTTATGAAAGAATCTCTTCAAACATTCCCGTTTGAAGCTTATGGCTTAGGCTCTTATCTGAGAAAAAGGAGTCATACACAACATAGAAATGAATTTTAGCTTGAATTGGTGAATATGGATTCTGATTCCAATAAAAACTAAGTCACTGGGATTTGGGATATTTTTAAGATGAGTTTCAAATCAAACTGCTTTCCCTCTCTTGCCAATCTTTTTCCACACAGAGAACATCTTGCTGCATTAAAGACCAGGCTTATCAGCAAACAATATGTTGCAACAAAGACTTAGTCTTTTCCACTAGACTTGTCTCCAATTAGAGAAAATAAATATTAGAAACTGCTGAGCAGCTGCATTGAGCAGGCAAAGATTTAGACAAGTTTCTAGCTGAGAGAATGTTGTCTACCATAAAATTTGGCATGGAATAAGGTTGAGTACTGCCTTGGGTGCAAATGCTGTTAATGTTCATCCTAAAAGTTTGATCCAACAACAACTACTATCATTTTGTGCCATTTATAGACTACAAGTACCACTTTGCAGTTCTTCCCAGTGCTGCAGGACAGAAGGCAACTTGCAAGCTGAATGTTGGGAACTGTAGTCTGTGCACAATGCAGCTCCATATTAAAGGTTATTATGAATGATCTGCTTTCTGCAGACAGAATGCAATATTTCTGATAGTTTCTAACCTTCGGTTTGCTTAATACTACAGTTTTCTGATGCTCAGTTAAAAGGGAACATTATTCTGCAAATTGAACAAAGTATTTCGCAAAAACAAGTGAAAAAATCAAGTGTTTCTTAAGTGATGTGAGAACTTTAATTTTTATAAAATCAATTTCTTGTCGGGGAAGCAAAAAGAGATGGAATAGGACTACTCTTAAACTCTGTGTAAGGAGTTTGCAGAGTACCTGATCCAGTCAAATGTATTTATTATTTTCTAAACTCAAACATCCCTGCAATTATTTCTGACCCTGTAGAAAGTATAGCTGGCCAAAAGGTGCTCCAAATACTAGAACAGGGGGAAAAAACAGTGGGGATTTGGGGAATCAGAGCCTGCTTTGTTGTTTCTGATTGGTATTTGGACACTGAAGTCAGGGTGTCCTCAGTACGCCGTTGCCAGGAGGCCAGGCTGGTGCAGGCCAGCCAGAGTGGGACTCCGTCTCCCTGGGGCTGAGGCCACTCCTTGTGCTGCCCCTGCTCTTCTCAGACATGTGTAAAACTACTGCTAATATCCAAGTCCCACATGGCTCATGTAATCTGTAGATATTGGAGCTCGTCAGTCATTACAGACCCAGAGGCATGGAGTCTCAGTCCCAGGCTCTGGGGTGCATTATGGGATAATGAGATCTTGTGCTCTGTGTCTAAGACTGTAATTGCCGTTGTCAGCACTGGATGGTAGCTAGCTGCAGCTATCATCCATCTCCAATAGGTATAAATATGTGTGCAGAAGGCAGTAAAGAAAGTCTTAATGTGCATAGAGGAAAACAAAAATAGCTATTAAGTCTTGAAAGAGAGACGATGCGTATTAAGATAGAAGCTCCTGGCTCCCACAGCAAATAACAGGTCTTCAAGAGGATTTTCTTTTCTCCTGTGTTGGCAGCCACTTTGTTAGATAATTGCTGTGTCCCAGCCAAATGATACTGCTACACAGCTTCTGGAGATTGTCTGGTGCTTATTTGGGCAGGGAGTTTTTCCATTTCATCCGGGTTACAGACAAAATAATAGGAAACTTCTAGCAGTCTGTCTTTACTGCTGTGCATACTATTGGGACTTAGAAATCAGTTTTGCTGGCAAGATGTCTAATTTCTAGTATCTAGCACAAACAGTTGTGCTAAAGATGTATTTATCTTATTCTGGGAGAGACGGGTACATTAATTTGTCTTTGTTATTAAGATGGGATTTCTCTATTAAGAATGCAGGGAAAGGAAAAAGCAGTGAAGTAGCTTTCTTCAAGACTAGGGGACTATGCAAGCAAGGAACTGAAATGTTTTTTCTTCTTCTTACTGGTCAGATGGTATTTATAATGGTGATGAGGAGTACAGTCTACCTTCTTTTCCCAGACACTCTGAGTGGTTTTATAGGAAGCATGTAGGGTGGATGAGGACAGGCTATATGGTGTGTTTGCCAAGTTGAGACATGAAAATAAATAATAAAACAAGTTGCAGCTCTTTCCAACAGCATCCTAATATCTCCACGACTGAGTGGAGAAGGGCAGTCCAGTACCTCTCATAAGACTACTCTAATCAATTGGTCCGAAAGCCAAAGTGAATCTCTAACAATTCGCTAACAAGCTTGTTCAAATGCAAGTGGTGCTTGGTTTTCTCAGCAGAATTATTTAGAACACCACAGAGTAAGCCAAACTCATAATTTTTTGCAGTTATGACAAACTCTGGTACAGTAGTAGCTCAGTACCCTGACAGGATGCTGGGCGTGCCGGGTCTTACTAGGTTCCTGATCCACTCCTCAAAGTGCGTTAGGCTAGCATTTCTATCACTGCAGCAGAGCACTGAGACCACAGTCTGTATTCAGCTGATCAGGGTACACCTGAGATTTTTTTCCTCTTGACTCAAGGTCAAATCCTGAGTCCTCATATAATGTATGCCGGTGTGATCTTCTCTTGTCTGGTTACATAAGGTTGCCTGAGAACACTTCTTATAAAATGATGTTTGGTAGATCACCGTCAGTGGTTTCTTAACGTAGTTTGTAGACTAAATAGTTTGGAATTTAGTAGGGCAAAGGGTTTCACCTTCACCTTTGAGTATATTTTCCTGAAATAGGAAGGCATTTTCTTCACCCTGATGTAGAAACTCAGCCAAAGGAACTTTCTTCTAATGATAGGTCATTAAAGTTCTGATATCTAACATTAGCTACCATTGTCTCCTTTTATAGAAACAGGTTTTTCTAGAGAGCGATTCATCTCATCTGAAGAAAGACACCTAATGTAGGTCAAACGAATTGCTCTTTGGAGGCATCTATTTTTCTTCCTTGACTATAAAGGGAGCTTGGGATGAATAACTCAGATGCTTGAAACATCTAAGCCACGAGGAGAAGAATCTTGCTTGAAGCAGTGAGCCAAAGAAAGTTCCATGGAAGGGTATTGTGACAAACCTCGCCAGGAGTCAGACCTCACCATATATACAATTAATATTTTTTTTATGTTATTGTTTGTCATGCTAGTAACTCCTTAATACTATGTTCCTGTCTCTCTGGCTTTATGGTGGCCATATTTCTTCTCTCTGCATTCTTGGATGAGCTCTTCCTTTCCTGTCTAACAAGTCGTCTTCTTCTCTCTCCCTCACTCTTCCTTTATCAGGTTTCTCCTGACAACCTCTTTCTCTCAATGTCTCTTGCAGACAAGAAGTGAGAGAATCCCTATAGGTGTCTAAAGCAGAACTGCATGAGTTCACAGTTCATCCCACGCTGAAGAGCTTTAAGGAGTTGTAATAGCTCAGAGAAGGATCTGGGGGTTTGAGCACTGTGGGCTGCGCGTGTCATTGCCAGCAGTTCTTCTGTATGAGAAACTGGTTTCTTTCATTCCTGGTCTGATGTATCAGCCACTCCCCTGAGTTTTGTAACATCAGCAAACTCTCTAAGGGTACACTCTGTCCCTTCTTCCAGGTCATTGATGAATATGTTGAGCAGGACTGGATCCAGTACCAATCCCTGGAGAAAGCTGCTAGTTACAGGCCTCCAACTAGACTGTACCACTTTTCTGTGAAAGGGAACTATACCCGCTTCCTGCTTCTGCAAACGGAAGCAACTGCCTGGGAAACTGGCAAAGCCCGCCACAAACCAGGGAGAAGCCAAGTCTGTTCAGCAGGAAGGCAACAGGGCATGTTTTCTTCAGACCAGGGACTCTTTAAGCAAACCAATACTCAGGGGCAGGTATTTCTCTCTTACTATTACAGCTTATTTTAAAGAGTTTGGGGTCATGAAACCTGTTTGTAATTTCACTTGCAAGTTCATTGTACCTAATGGAACGGCCATTCTACATGGATCACAGTCCTGCTTATTCATGGCACAGACCCTGGGAATATCATCCTCAAGGTCATCCCTCTTATTTTTAAAGTCTTCTCTTCTAATATCCTGTGTGACTAGTGGTATCCTAATTTATACTTTTCGATTTAACCAATTTGTCCCCACTACCAGCATCCCATATTTAGAACAAAACAGAATGCAGCATTTTCCTCCTGGAATAACAGAAAAAAAGTGAATGGGAGAGAAAAGGTCTTATGTTCTCTGTAATACAGTTGTAGGAGTGTTATGTATTAGTCCTTAGAGAGATTAATAGATGATAGTTGTATTATGTTTTAATTGATGTTGCCTTCTAAGAGATAATAGTCATGAAAGAGTCAGATCCTTCTGGTGTGTAAATTGTTGTAATTTCATTGACCACCACTGAGCTTCGCGAACCCACACAACCTGAGGATTAGGTCTATGAGGTCTCACTGAATCCTCAGAGTTCACTGTAAGTGTATCCTGCTGTATTTAAGACTGGCATTAAGGAACTATATGTCATTTGTTGTAGTAGGAGTAACCTTTTTATCATTTCCAGCTTTCGCTTTCTCTGTTATTCCCTAGTTCATTAGCTTATTTTTTGTGTTGTCTCTGTCTTTGTTCAGTGGCATTAATTTTGTTTAAGTGTAAAAGTTGTACTGGAAGATGTTGAAATAGGGGGAAGTGTCTCGTGGATTACATAGTTTTATTATTTGCTACAAATGAAAAACAGTCTCTTATTGCTTATTTGCACCACAATAGTTCTTACAACCTTAACTAGGTCAGAGCCCCACTGTACTGGAGAGTTATGCCATAAAAAAGAGTCCCTGAAGCAAAAGACCTAAAACTGTAGAGATAAGAAACAGCAGCTCAGGGAAATAGAAAAAAAAAAAAAACAGAGAGAATATGAAAAGGTCTAGACAGGTATGAAAAACAGTCTCTAATTTCTATCTGAACAATTCTTAGGTGTATTAAGCCAATTAGTAGTAATGATAACACCTCTGTTATTTGGTCTTCCAGTAAGACTAGGCTGAACAGAATTTAAATTTCAGAGCACTGCATACTAATTTTGTTGGTATTACCCACGTGCCTTTTTTCGTGGTTTTGAATGCTTTATCTCAGACTTTGTATTAATTAAAGCTTTTGGATGAATGGGATTGTTTGGCCTGGACAAACGACTTAAAAGTTCAGCCTATTTCACAGCATCAAGGAAGTCAAGGACAATTGCATCAATAATGACCTGCTGAACAAGGTCCTCCTGCCATTATGGTGCGCAAGTAGATCCTTGGCCTTTCTGACAGGCACCAATGGATCAACAGCAACAAGTTTAAAGCCATCATAACCTGAAAGATATTTTCCATGACTAAGATGTCACTAAAATATAGTTGCTCCTTCTGCCTTGAGATACACAGTGCTTTATGGTTTTAGCAAATGCAAGGATCATACCTTTAAAAATAGTACAATAATGAAGAGATGGGCAGGACCTCACATTTGCCAGACTCTTTAATCTCTTAAAGCTTACTGGAGGACACAGAAGAGTTAGATTGGTTATAATTAACCTCAGTTTAACGCTCAGGAAGATTTGCCTTCCCATTTTCACTGATGCCTCCAGCTATTTCCATTATTTATTTCAATAACCAACACATTTCACATAGTCATCCTTCCTACTACCCATTCTCCTCATCATTAACCTCACAGACTTCTACTCTGCATGTTTCCAGTAGCAAAATTATTGAGATCCTGGGCTTAAGATGTTACTATCTAGCCCAGCAATGTTCTGAAAGAAATAAAGAAGTATAAGAATTAGCATCACCAACACTATTTGCTATTGTCTATTTGGTGAACCTCAAGGTTGCAAAGAAAATGATGTACCTAATGTATGAAAATTCTAAGGTCAAAGCAGTTTTAAGGAGACAAAGAGCCATGAGTGAAACAACTGAACCAGCTGTATCTCCATAAATTTGCTTCTCAGCTAGGAGTCACAAACCACAAGATCTTTCCAAACTTGCATTGTACTTTCTGACATTTTCAAAAGTTCACACTGGCCTTCTTCCTTACAATGTTACCCCACTCTTGTTTGCAGATAGATTACCTTTGTACACCAACACATTCAAAACTGAACTGTGTTTCAGGGGGCAACACACTAGCAATAAACTAGCTCTTTTATTTGCAAAATATGGCTCTGCGGAATCTTTGTGTCTTTTCTATCATTATAACTTTTTAACAGGTTTGTATATAAATGCCTATGCCTCTCATCAGTATCTTTGGTAACAGGCAGTACTTTATGGAATTTGTATTTACCAGGGCATAACATATACAGATGCTAGTTCTTCAGAGGAAAGGCAGGTTTCTTGGCTGAAGAGCAAGCATCTTAATTTGTAGTGTTGACATAGCTGGAGATGCATGGCAGCAAGAAAGTGAAGTATGCTGTTTGTGCATAAGTAAGTGAATCATCCAGACAGATATCTTCATAACTGGAGTTGCTGCAAGACCAAATTTTATTGGGTTATTTTTTCTTTGTCTATAAATCAATACTTATTTTATCTGATGTTGCAGAATTCAGTAGTCACACATTTACTGCTTGAAAAATCTTCAGAAAATAAATTGAAATCTTTCCTGAGCTCTGCAGAAGGAGGTTTGTTTCCTTCTTAGATATTTTTAGGAACATAAGGCCATACATACTTCCTGACTGAAATTAATTGTCTTGCTTCAAGCTGTGCGAAGTGTTCAGTTCTAGAAATTTAGTATGACTATATAGCTGTAAGTAAGCATTTAAAAATGTGACTTTTTTCTCTAACAACAGGCCAATATTCCATTTATGTTTCCATTCAGTAACTATTCTCTGAGGTTTTCTCGATCCCTAAGGATATCTCTAGAAATATCAGCAAATTCTTGCATAATGAATGCATTTTGCAATATCGTACTGTAGTAAAGAGATAAATACAAAATAAAATCCCAAACAACTCTAAAATCAAACGGCCAGATCTTGCGTTTCCTTAGAATGAATACATTTTTCTTCTTAGAGGAAGGAAACATTTTTTGTCTTACTTCAGGAAACTGGGGTGTACCTTCACCTCACATTTGATCTAGCTCTAGTACCTTACAGCTGTAGGTCCTAATTCATTTGCAAAAGGAGAACAGGAAGGAAATATGGTTGGGAACAGAGTTGGTTAAGTATGCTAAGAAAAGTCTTGCAGTTCCCCTGGATAAAGAATTACTCTGAGTACTCAGAGATTTCTAAAGTATTCCAATGTCATTCCCAACGTCAACTATAATGCAGTTGGAAAAATCTTCTGTGTTTCTTGTATTATTTCAGACAGTCTAAAATGCCCCTAGGAGGATCAAATCTTTATTTCAAAAGTAATTCACCAAGATAGATAATTTTCCATTTATGTATTTATTTATTTTTCAGCTCATTCAAATGTGCAGCATCGGTCTTATCAAATCCATGTGGACATGAATGCTTTGAATTAATGCTTGGATGGTAATCATGTTCATTAACATGCTGTATTATTTGGCTGCAATGTTGGGATTATAAGAAAAATCACTGATAAGTGATGTTAGGGAGACTTTATTATTAGAAGAACCAGGAATAAAATAGTTAGTGGATGCTTTTAATAATGATAATAATAAAAAATCATCCCCTCACAAGTTCCGTTAATAGTGCTAATAATAAAAAAAAAGCATCCCTTCAAAAGTTCTGTGCTATTTTCTTCAGTGTCAGTGTTCTTCTCAGATATCAATTTGTGGATACTCTTTCAAAGTGTGTTTTCTGTATGGAAAGGTAGACCAGTTTGTCTGCTAAAGTTTTGTTAAAGGTAGTTAGTGAGTGGTGAGCTGTACTGGTTCTGCTTTCAAAATACACACTTGGGCATATGAGTGTTTGATCAACAAGCAAATGAAGATCGCATACGCTTATCAAAAGGGAAGCATCATTTGGCATACCCAGAACAAATTCCCCCTTATTTAGATTTTTCTCTTTTCTTCCCGATTCTAGCCCATCACAGCATAAAATAAGCTCCTGGTCTTTCAGACTATATTATTTAGCAAAGACTTAAGAGGAAATTAGAACCCTGCTCTTGTTTGAAGAATGATCAAGAGAGGTTTTACTTCATTCTCACCTAGTTAGGGCCTCTTTGGGAGCCTTTTGTTCAGTAGTCAGGAGATTACATTAGTCAATAATAGACAAATTTAAAAAGCAGGGGATTTCAATAAATTTTCCCTGACTTTCAGAAAGGATTTAGAATATCTAGTTGTCCCTAAGAAGTCAGATGAAGGCTTAGGGACAAATTCCACCACAACTGCAGGTATATGTGTTGAGACTAAGCCACTGTCGTCTCAGTAATACAAACATTAAAGCCCATATGAAAGAGAAACCTGTATAAAAAAATGCTGAGAAAAAGTTTAGGGCTGCTAAAATGATAAAGTTTTTCTAGAGACCACTGAATCCTCAACTATTGATTTTTCCAGAGGAAATAATTTCCAGAGATTATATTTCCTTTAGATAGTTACAAACATATACCTGCCTTTCAGCCCTTTGTGAATGAAGACTTGTGAGCTATAAGGCAGCTTCCCTAGTGAGAGGCTGGTTTCTCTCACTCTCCAGGACTTCTGCCTAATGGAGGTATTTGTCTTCCTCCAGGGAGAGAATACCATAACTCCATTAGAAGTGAAGTCAAACAATTGATACAGTCTTGACATCTTAGAGCATGAGTAATGCTCATGGCAAAGGTTGCTACATTTGAGCTGTTGCTAACGTTTCCTGAGGCAGTAACCCTACTGGATATGGGAAATTCCCTAGAAGTATGTTCTCCCCTTTTAATTGTAAAACAAACGGTGAGTTAAACAGTTCCATGCTGTGTACTGAAATTGTAGGAACTGTAGTGTTAAATCATAAAAATCTTATTTCAGCAGGGAACAGGGTGCAGTCGTATGTTGCTGGAGAGCTGAACTGCTGGCAGATGAGGCTGCTGATGGGTGCTAGGAGCTGGAATTAAGGTTTCATCCTGAAGAGTGTCAGTGCTGGCCGCATTTTCCTGGACCTTCTTCTGTAATGGCAATGTTAAAGTGATATCAGGGATGAGTAAACAAGTAGTCCGAACAGTGTGAAGTATTGCTATTACTTTACTTAATGAGGTAGTCTGTGTGTGAAGTACCTGCATGTTTCTGAACAGTAAATCTTTTTCTCCTTCTCCTCAGAGGGAAGCTCAGCTCTGGAGCCAGGGAAGCAATGCAAGTTGTGGTCTCTAACCACTATTCGCTTCCTCATCCCTTTTTTCTTTTTTTTTTTCCCCTCTTTTTTTCTTTTTTTTTTTTTTTCCTTTAGGCCAAGGAATGGGTAAATGCCACGTACCTTAAACACAGCACTTTTATAGAACGGTGACCTTAAGAGTTTTAAATGACTACATTGTTTAATGTGAAGGAAAAGAATACCACAGATCAGAGGAAATGTCAGCAGTATTTTTAATGAATCAAGTTTGTTTTAATCGATATCCAAGTCTTCTTTCCTTTGCCCTGAGATTGTCTTGCTTTGAAAAGAC
This sequence comes from Bucorvus abyssinicus, assembly GCA_009769605.1. NCBI lineage: Eukaryota > Metazoa > Chordata > Aves > Bucerotiformes > Bucorvidae > Bucorvus > Bucorvus abyssinicus. Next base: position 42,245,276 of record CM020025.1, read on the forward strand.
ATAATAGTAAATGTCATGCTCTGAAAAAAGTGGTGGCTTTGTTGCTGAAAATCAATGGAAGCATTGTTCTACTACATGTGACACATGAGTGATAGAAGTGCTGTCTTTCCTAGAAATCACTGTTTCCATATCCTGTTTAGCAATGGGTCCTGAGGTGTATTGCTTAGAGCCTCAACACTCTGCTCTTGGGCTCTGCAATGGCTGAGAGAAACTTGGGAAAACACATGCAGGACACCGGAGTCTGAATCTGAGTGAAGAACTACCTGAACCACTCCAGCAGACGTAACAATTCTTGTTTGTAGCTCTGTACTGTGAGTGTTGGACTCCATCTGAGAAATAAGCTTGCTCCTTTTTTATATTTAGGTGAAATCGGAAACTGCAAAACCGTATCACATGGTTTTCCTATATAGGCACCTGAAGCTTATTTTTGAGGAAAAGTCTCTTTGCCTTCTCAGGTTTTCATTTTAATTTCTCCCTAGCCTTTACAAGAATAGCTATAACTTGTTTGTTTGTTTGTTTTATAGGTCATTCTGTCATGCTTTTCTGGGGAATATTTAGGAGTAAGAACCTGTAAATTTATTAGCTGAGCATACAGATGTCTGACTTCATAAACTCAGTCCAGCACTGGCCCTGACAGTGAAGCAAGTGAGAGAAGTGGTGTGTCACTTAGTTCAACACAACTTCCATTGACAAGAATCCATTCATTTAATGCCCAAAGCAGGCAAAAGTACACTGAAGTATAAACTTTAATACATTACATTTATTCTGGACCTTGAGACTCAGGCAATTCTGATTTTACATTTACTTTCTCAACCTTAACTTTGTATTTCTGCAATTGATTCAGTGGTGTGGAATTTGAATGGGCAACGCATGTCCAGGTTCGTGCTCCAGAGGGTTTATCAGCTTTATGAGCCATCAGAGCGAGTTCTTCTCAATGTCATAACCATGTCCTTTGATTAACACCCTACAGATGTGTTGCTGTGTACCACCAGACCATTCAGGCAGTAGCAAACTGGCTGCTGTTGGCTGCCTCTCTCTGCCCCACTAGTGGTAACAGGTCTTCTTCCATCTCCTTGTCCAGGACACTGCCCAAGCAGTGTTTGACTCCTTCAGGAGTCAAAACATACAGGTGGACGGAAAAGGCAGGAGCACAGTAATGCAAAATAGTATATGTATGCACCAGACTACTGCTATTCCCTAGGAATCAAGATCTGTAATGTTAGCTTGTAAATTGAGATCTATTTGAACAGAATTTCCTGTCTTCCTTTTCATCTTTTGAAGAAAGCTTCTGTTTCACTGCAGTGGAAAGATAATAAGGACCCCAGGCAATGCAGCTCTTGCTGACCAATTTCTTTAAGTGTAGGACTGGTATCAACTGCAGGATGGGATGGGAAAACATTCCCTTAAAAACCTGCTGAAAACACCCAGGCTCTACCACAGACTGCATGTTTTGCATCCTTGTTTGCTAGCAGACAGATACTATTGACATGGTTGGCATCTATTTAAAGAAAGCGTTGTACAAGTGGTTTTCTGCTTTGTAAGTATGAGTTTGGGGAGCTCATTATGTGGATGAATTTATAAGACTAGACAGGAAAAAAAGCAGAATCAAAACTGAAAAACTTAATTCCTACATTTCATACAGAGATTACAGAATTTGAAAGGACAAAACTTCAGTAGTTTGATTCTCACTGGTAAATGTACAGAATCTCCTCATAGAATGAATCAGCTTTTTCTATTTGGTCTTGCTTTACAAAGGCTGTTAAGCTAGGAGTCACCTTTGAGCTGTGAGGATAACACTACCCCATTATAGTCCAGATCCTGAGCTCTCCTTCTGCATTGCTTCAGGTGTTCTGATTGAACAAGTATTCTGGGGTGTTACCTAAGGCCCAGTTCTTTAGGGGCTGGGGATGAAGAATTCCTGTTCATAGACATTCTTTGTTTTCGTAACCCCAAAGTGGCTTATAGACATCGTTTTCTGCCAGCTCCATCATCTGGGAGAGCCAGGCTTGTACTGTCATACTTCATTTCAAGTGTGACTGAATTACGCTGCATTCTTGGAGACCTCTTGTTCTGATGCATACTAACACCAAGTGCCAAGGGCAATTGCTAATAAAGTATGTAAAACTTCCTTGATTATCTTGTTTCAGTCATGACAGTAAAAATACATTTATATTGAATATACATTTGAAATACATTGAAAATACATTTATATAGAATAAGCATGGCTGGCCTGCATTTTATACTGTAAGTAAAGTATAAATACCACCTTGTATGTCTGTAAGTCGAATCCCTTTTTCTGGTGGACCCATACCTAGGCTCTGACAAATGATTGAAATGAAGGATTTTAGGACAGGCTATGTCTAATTTTTTTTTTTTTTTTTTTTTTTTTGCATTTAATGTGAATTATATATGCCACATAATAGATAACTGGCTTGTCCTTGCACACTTGCAAAGAACTATTAGACTACTGAAGTAAGAAAAAACGAATTACTAGCACTCCATGAAAGGATAAACATGCTGAGGTGCCCTCTGTGATATAATTCCTTTTGGATGTATTAGATGCTTTGCTGCATGCATTTGCTCCGAGCGTGCCCTCTCAATAGCTTTTTCTGTCAGCAAGTCCCATCATGTTTATAGGAATCTCTATTAAGCGTTCTCGGAAAGCTAAGAAATATATTCGCTTCAAGCATAATGCAGGGGGACTTGTTAAAGCAAAGTAATTTCCATGCTACTACAGTGTGCAAAACTGGACCACAAGATTACAGTTGGGTTAACATCCTGAAATGAAATAGTTGACTGAAGAAGAGAAAAGGCAGCTTCTGAACATTAGAAAAAAAATTAAACAAGTAAATTAGCAAGTTTAACGAAAGATAGGAGGGGCAGGTAGCATCCAGAGTCAGCTTGTTTGGAAGGGGGCTACTTTTTTCAGGCAGTTATGTACTCGTCTGTCAGTGCCTTCCTATCCAGCCCTAGATGATTAGTTCAGGCTCAGATCAGTCAAAATAGTAATTTGCTAGATATTAAGCACTATGTAACAGGGAATTTTCCGGGATGCTTTCCAGCTGACCACCAGGAGCTAAATGATGTTTCTAGAGGAGATAGGCTGCTGTTGCCATTCTGCAGGAATCCTGGCAAAGAATCAGCAGCAGCCTTGACTCAGTTTTCCCCAATCTAGACAATCATACTGACCCATTCTGAGATCAGTAGCTTTTATAGTTTGTCCCAATCGTTGGTTCCCAAGCCTTGCACTGTTCACATAACTGAAGAGGCTCCCTACTTCTTCCACATCTTACAAATCCGCTTCATACAAGCTTCACAGAATTATTCACAAAGCAGCTCTGAGTTAAGAGAAGGGAGGGAATATGCTGAAATAAAGTAGAATCTGGCTTAAAAAGGCATAAAAATCCCTTACCCATACCCCCAACATCCTCCCCCCCCCAAAAAAAAACAAACAAACAACCAAACTCCCCAATTGTAAGCATATTTGTGTGCTTGTAAACTTGCAGATATATACTGATTCTCAAGAATGTGGGGTAGGAGAGTCAGAATACCCACAGAGGAGGGGTTAGAATTCAATCTGGCTTTGAGATATGGCTTCTGCTTATTGACAGGGCAATTGCTGGCATTTGAATTGTGATGGGGGACCAAAGCAGGACTGCAGAAAGAGGTGTTCTGCCTACACATCAGTGTAGATACAGTTCCTGGCAACTGTTGTAAGGTGAAACCGGGGCAGTGGAACAGTTTAATGTTGTTAATAGTCCTTAAAACCATTGAAAGAGTCGGCTTTTACTGCTGTTTGGTTTCCTTTATACCACTGGACTTGGATCATGTCACTGCGTGTGTTCGCAAGAATGTGGGATGCAATCGTACAGCAGGTGGTGGTGAAATAAAAGATACTTTACATGGAGCAGATAAAATAAACTGTAAAAAATGTACATATAATAAACTGTAAAACCATATCCAGAGTTATTTAGGAATATTACCACCTTTAAATCATCCAAATTCTCTCAAATAATACTAGAGATTAGCACTTGACATAGGCTGGAAAGTGCTTTTGAAGAAAGCTTCTACTTTGCTCTCACGAAGTCCTTATTTATCATCCCTGCTGCACTGTGTGTCTCAGGTGCTGTAGACTGCATATACAGGTCAATTTAATGTTGCCAGGAACATTTGTGGGCCCAGAGGCACTGGCACAGCAAGCCCTGTGCCCAGACCTGGGAAATGAAGTGTCTGTGAGCCTGCTGCCCATGAGGCTGTTCCCTGGAATATACAGAACCCAAGCCCAGCCTGGGAGTTGCTGGGGATAGTGTTAATTACAGGCCAAAGTAGTGCAAGGAAGCGTTATAACAGTTTGTTAACGTAACCAACTGAATTTTGCATATTCCTGAACACTTTAATTTATTAGTATACCTGCAGCTGCATTTTACTGTGAGGCTTAACTTTACTTTTCACACATCATAAATATATTTGATAATCTTTAGCAGAGGCAGTTGGATGCCATATTGTATATGAATACACTGCTCACTTCTTCACACTAATTCAGCAATTCATCTCAAATTTAGAGGTAATTTCTTGAATTTGCCAAACTCATTATCATGTTTATTACCTTTTCAGTTATATGCCATGTTTAATGATAGAAAAAGTTAAGAACCAAATGTTGCTTATGTTTTCTTCTCCACTACTCCTCTTCGATGCAGAAAAATCTTCATGAAAAACAACTTGTCCATTCCTTATCTGATAGATTTAGGCTTATATGTACACAAATACACCTATTTCACACTGCTTTCAAATCCACTAAGCTATTTACAATAATCACATATAGGAGTTTGAAGTAAGACCAAAGGGGATAATATCAGACAGTTAATCCTGTTAACTGATGCTGTGAACACTAGATCGTGATGTATTTGTCCAAGTTCATTATGCCACTCACTGATGGTACCCTAGCAGAGAATCTCATATTAATTTTCCTGTTTGGCAATTGGCCAATCACAAAAATCTGTTTTATGAGATACAGACTACATATTTGTGCTGCCTCTCAAAATGCTGGTATGATTTTACATGCTGCATGAGGTGGAGGAAAACAAAAGAAAATTTGTTATTTTGTTATAGGAGACAATGGGAGACGAGCCCTGCTTATGCCAGAGCTAGATGGCTTCTTTGCTCCCAGCAGTGCTGCAGTGGCCACCTACCCTTGGAGACCTTGCAGGGACTTTTGTTGTGCTTCAGTCTGGATGTGAGCCCTGCTGATGGTAATCTGCAAAACTGAGAACACATTTTCTTGTATTGTTCAAGAATAAAGCACCTATGCTTTTATTATGTACAAAAATATCTTAAGGTCTCAATCAGAAGGGTGAAGTTGCTCCAGAATTGTGAGTAGAGGAGATTCTATCTACCCATCCGCTCGCCAGGAGTGTTGTCACCTCTGATTTACTGTACCTGGAGCTTAGTGGACTGAATCTTTGCAACCAACAAGGAATTCAATAAGACCCACGCCTTTGTTCACTATGCTATACCATGAAAGTTAGGAAACCAAAACAGACAAAACAAAGGACGTTAACAGCATGGGGATATCCTGACACAACCATAAGCCCTTCCCCTTCCAAGCATAGTTGCTACCTTAAATAAATGTTGTGTATCAAGTGCAATACACCTAGTAATACGTACTATAGCACTCAGGAATCGAAAGGGTTATATATGCTGAAAATGTATCATGTTTCCATTAGTCGCAGAACCATAATTCCGCATTAACAGAGCCTGATCTCTGGTATAGATTTACAGAATTTGATAGCATTATGGTATATGTTAATTAAATATCCAGAACAGTATTTCTAATCACAAAAAGATCAGTTTTGTTGAGAGCAGAACCTACTATATTTCTGATATTTCACCCTTCAAAAGAGTGTCTTTTGAAAGAATTAATAAGCCCCATCTCCCTAGAAATTAAATACATTGAAAAGCAGCAGGGTGTTTTCCATGTAACCTAAATACTACAGCAATATAATCAAATTTCTAAAACACGTGATCCGTAATGATGGGCAACAACTGTTTCATGCTGCCATGGCAACAGAAACGCTTAGGGATCTTAGGGTTGCAAATCCATAATTTAAAAAGATTATCTTGAGAGTGAAAAGGGTTTTTACACTGGAGCTATAGCCATAGTATACACAGTACACAGTTGCTGGCTACCTGTACATACTTCTTTTTTTTTTTTTTTTAAGTTTGTCCTGGTTTTGATGTTTTTTAAAGCCTGTTCGTGTGTGTGATGTTTTTTTCCTTAAGGATTTGTTTGTCTTTCATTTCACCATGAAGTTTTTATTAATATGATTTCATGCCAGCTTATAATATGCTTTTATGAGCTGTCTGGGGGTTTGGCCACCTATTTATTTTATAATAGCAAATTCAGCTCTTCTTTTAAGAAGTATGTTGTTTTGTGTCAAGACTACTGTTTGGATTTTAATGTTATCACTGCATATTGTCTTAGAATTACGTGTATCTAGACACTGTTCCCTCGAGTACAATATCCTTTACTCCAAGCACTGCAAGTCCTGCTTACTGCTATATAGCTATGGGTTGTTTGTTGGTTTTGGTTGGGGTTTTTTTTTCCATCCCCCAAAGCCTGGTAAGTAGGCAAGGAATAACAAGAAGGATTAGAGAGGTTTTCCAGCTTTTTCTCTAAAAGTTAGCCTGTGATTTTGGGAGGTTGACTTTTCCAGTGTTTGCCTTTATTTAATGTTGAATAGCTCTACCGTTAGGCATAAAATACATGGATTGTAATACATAAAAATTTTACCGTAATCAGTGACAAAATTCCTATAATCTTCTGGGGAGACAGGATTTTAAAGTAAAAGGATGTTCTGTTCTGAGCAAAGGAAGCATGAACAAATTATGAAATGTTCTCTCTTGATCTAAGACGCAAGATTGCTCTTCTAGTCACATGGAAGAGAATGTCTCCCCATCCTAAATTTATCCTTAGACAGCAATCATGGAGGAGGAACATTGTCTGAGTAGATCTGTCTTGTTAACACATTTCATAAGACTGAAGGGAACTCCTGGGTACATGCCATCACCAGAAATTGTGTCAGAAAGTTAATAAAGCTTTATCTTAAAGCTATGCAAGTTGTTTGCCTTTTCATTACTCGTACTGAAAGGCCATTCCTGTAAATATTCCTCTAACTTCCAGCCTAAACTGAGTCATACCACATATACATTTGTTCTGGTTGTTCCTCAGCTCTAACAGGTCTTCTCCCTTCCTGTTGTCACCCTCTAATGTATTTAGAGAGAAAAATCTTATCTCCTCTCAACCTCCATGTCAAGAGCTGAGCTCCTAGTCTCTATAGCCTGTCTCTCCTTGATTCATCTAATGGCTCTTTCCTGCATGTTTTCCCATTTGAATTCAGCTGTCCTGAACACGAGAGAAGGCAGATCAATGCATTTGACAGAGTAACTGCTGCCACACTGGGTTCAAGTGGCAGAACTTGCATAAGATCCATAGCTCCAAATCCACTCTGTTCCCACTATGTATCCTTCACAAAGTGGAATTAAGTTCTTATACTGTTACATCATTGCCTCTTAGGATTTTGTCTCTTATTTTACAGTGTCACTGTGTGTGGAAATAAAAGCAAATCAATATTACCAAGAACAAAACTCCTGATACACGTGAACAGACTTGTGGCTTCATGTTAGTCAATAGATAACAATGAGCAAATCCTTATATGGTCTCTGCAGTACATCGTATGAGGTGTTGATAATGTGTTCTGTCCCCTTGAAATCCCAATATGGCATGGTATGGACCTTAAGCTGAAAGTCAGATTTGTTGTATGACTGTTCCGGCATGGATGGCTGAAAATAAACCGCTAAGTATTTCTGGATTATATTCAAAATATGAATAAAATTCATTTGTGGCTTTTTTTCAAACTGGATCTGAAGAGCTCATATCTCCACAGAATCATGGCATCTTAAAGAACTGTGTGCATTATGAAAAAAAAATGTTGTATTTTTAAAAGATAAGTCTGAGTTACAAGGTTATAGCTAAGTTCACAAACCTAGAAGTCTTAGCAACGACTTGCAACAAAACTCTGAAGTAATAAATATTGCCATAAGATCATTACTGACTAGAGGATAGATAGGGCTTTATCTTTTTAAGTTCTTATCTGGAATAGCACATACAGAATACAGAATAGACACTGCCTGAGTTTATCTTGCACATACTATTTCACAGTGCCGTGAAAAGTTATAAATTAGCTCTTGAGACTTCAGGGATTTTCCAGAGCAAGACTGAGGTTTGCACGAGGGCACAAATCCCAAGGCTTTGTTCCTTTGGTGTAGCTCTAGTCATAACATCCACACAGAATCACAGCCTCATTTGGGCTGAAAAGTATACTAGAGTCTCCTAGGCAAACTTCCTGGGTGAAGCAGGATCAGCACTGAATTCAGAGCAGGTTGCACAGGGCTTTTTTCCATAACCCCCTGGGCAACATGTTCCAATGCTTAGTTTTCCTTATTCAGATTTTTATTTTCCTATATTCCAAGTCAGAAACTCCCATTTTAATTTGTGACCATTGTCATTCTGTCATCATGCACCTCCATAAAAGGTTGGTTCCATCTGCCTGGTAACCATCTCTTAGGTACCAGTGGAGTGTTATCAGATCCCCCTGAAACCATCTTTTCTTCAGGCTGAACAAGTCCCCTTCCTTCAGCTGCTCCTCACAGGGCAAGTGCTCCAGTTTCCAACCATCTTGGTAGTCCTGATGGTCAAATTCAAAGACTGCTTTACTTCCGAGCAAGAGGTTATCATAAGAATTACAGAGTGTCTATGTGATCATGATTGGTGAGGAGCTTGATATTGATTCGTATTTCAAAATATAGGTATGTCTTGAATGCCAAATTGATGAGGTGAAGGGGACTGGGTTGATTTCACTTTGGAAACCATAATGACTTCAGAGGACTGAACAATGCTGGCACATTCGTTGAGAAAAGAGTGGTCTATTGGTAACTCATTTCTGAATCCTGTTTATGAAATAAAAAACAAGTGTATCGCAGCAAAGCTTAAGATGCCTGTCTCTGGCTAAGCACGCTACCTGTCACAGGGGATGCCTGGCCATTCCCCACCTCTCTGAGGACAAACCTTGTGCAAGCTCTAAGGGCAGCTGGACCAAGGATCCCAGGACTGGACAGAGAAACCAGCCCTGTATCTCACACCATGAAGAGAAGCAGAGGACTTTATAACAGGTGTTGTTAGTTAGTTCTGATGTCACTCAAGTTTCCCCTTTGATTGTCCTTTCTTGCTGCTCAGTGTTTCAAGGCTGTGTGAATTCAGCTGCCTGTCTCTTCTACTTCTTCAAAGCCCTGTCCCTGTGGCTGCTCTGTTCTGCATGTGGAGAAAAGCTTTGAAATCAATGCGGTGTGACCATAGCATCCAAGTAATGAGTATTTAAAAAGAAAATCTGTGAGCACTGGGGAAAAGGAGGAGAGGATGGGCTGAGGGAAATGCTCATCTGTTTAAAATGTCAAGGCTTAAAATACAGCTCCCCAGGAATTTCAGGGAGCTTTGAGCCCAGCCAGGAGCTGCCTGCTTGTCCCACTTCAGGCATTTTGTCTTCAGAGAGCTATAGTCTGCTTAGAATAGGGTAATTTTTTCCTCTCATTCTGGATTTGCATGCTCCTTGACACTGACTATTTCTTTTAAATCATGAAAATACTGATACAATCGATAGTATACAATTCTGATTGTATATCTGACAAGTGGAATCTAAACTTACAGGTCAGTTGAAGGCATGAGTTGTTTATGTATCTGAATTGTACACACAGACCTTAACCCACGGAATAATTTTCTTCCTACTGGCACAGTCTTGATGTCCCTCCCAACCCACAACCCCCGATGTATTGATGAATGCATTGTGTATTATTCATTATGGTTTGTAATGTTCATATTACTGCAATTTAATTAAAATAATTAATATTCTTGTACTAATAAATGGTAGCAGCAATTTCGTGAACAAAATGGTTTCGAAAGTACCCTATGTGCATACAAATGGCTTAATTTAAATAAATATTATAATTAACATCTTATTTATAGTGTAAATCATGAAATGCTTACAGAGCTCTGTGTTGTGCAGCACTTTTGAAAGACAAAGCTCCAGGCGTCTGCAAACATGCAAAGAAACAGGGCTGAGAGGAAGTACAATACAGCCACGGTACTGTGTTCTACCATTTAATCTTCCAAGGGACATAGAACCATAATAATAAAAAGCAAGATACAGGATCAAATGAAAGGAAGGTAAAGATGAGAAACTGAAAGACAGAAATCACACTGTTGTGACAAAAAAGATTAAACTGAAGTTAACATGAAGAGGTGCTGAGTTTGAATCCCCTCACTTGTCACTGTTTCATTGCATTACTTTTAGTGGGAAGCTCAATATGAAGCCTTTGCTGGAAGACAAAAGTCACTGTCTTCATGCAGGTCTATAATTCTAAGCTATTACGTGTGGAAAAAATAAAATCATATGCATAAGGACATCCTGTCACTGTGTAAATGTGGGAGAGCACTTTAACTGTTAGAGCTGTGCCATGGCTTCCCCATAAAGATCTCGTTGGTAACATCGAAAGTATTATCAGTTACCTAAAGCTCTGTCTACCATATTTTGTTGTTTGAGAGCGCTCTTCTCCACTAAAACCAGTAAGTAATGCTGGGACCTGGGAGAAGGGGCTGAACCTTCTTCTGAAGAGTTTCCTCCTGTTTGCTTTTACTGACAGTGCTCCAATTTCTCATCTGAGCAGACGTGGGCTGTGAAGTGATTCTTTTCACTCTGTCATGGTTTCCACTGGAGTCACATGACACTGTTCCCTGAGTGGGAGGACTTTTTTTAAAAATATTCCTCCAGATGGCCTTTCCAATTGTCACCTTTTCTCTTTCTTTCCTTCCTCCTTCTTCCCTCCCCTGCCCATTTGCTTATTTCTCCATCTTTCATGCATCACGCGTAGAGTTTCAGAGAGAATTGGATGGGACACACCTCCCCTCCCAACCCGCACATATGTCTACACTGTTTCTCTAGGAACATTTAGGCACCATACCAAATAAAGAAGGAATACCCGTCTTTTTTCTAAGTAGTCATTTCAGCTACAACAGAAAAATTCCTGAAAGGTCCAGCTGAAGGTATGCACTCAGCAAACACAGTTACACTGCAAGGATTTTGAAGGGATCCGTTTTTTACTGTAATCTGTAATATTTGTACCCTGCCCAAATCCTGATCATCCCCAGCTGCCAATCCTACATAGTAAGAAGTGTAGACGTAGGGAATTTGCTCCTACTGTCGTGTGCGTTCTTCTATTAACAGGGGCTGCAGAGTACTGGGGTGGAGGAATTATCTTTCTGACATGTTGATCCCATATTTGGATTCTGCTGCTCTTCAACCAAGCTTGAAAATTTTAAGAATCAATATACAAACAATCAAAAGCCTGTCTAATGTTCAGCCTAATGATTAGAATATTCATACTGGGAACAGGCTAGGATTCTGCTCCTTCCTCTCTGGCCTTCATCTAATACCTAATGGACATGTTTGTTAGATGGAAGATGGAAGTCTTGACTAGCTCACAGTCTCTGCATCATTTGATAAGAGGTAGTAATTATATCTTGAGTTTTCTGTAATTGAGCAAACCAAGGTAGGATGACAGTGATATGCCCAGAATTTTACATAGAGCTAGCTACTCAGACTGAGATGGAATTTCAAGATGATACTGTGCTGAAAGGGTCACTGTGTTGAATGTGTCTGTATCCTTATTCAGGTTCACTGCTATTGTTTAAATCGAAAAACTGTTTTTCTATGTGCAAAGTGGATATTTTCTGACTATGCAACAAGAAAACAGTCCATGTTCCTTGTAGATGATTACTTCCTGCAGCTGCAGAAGGGATGGTAGAAGAGATACCTCCATAACAGGGCACAGATTAAACACAAAGGCATCTAAATAAATATTGCCTTATTAGAAAATATAATTGATACATTATTTATTCATCTTTAAGGGATGTTTATTTACTTTGGCTCCAGTTTGGAGTTATTGGTGTTATTTTTTATGTTGTCTACTGGTTCAATGCCTTGTTAAGAAACAGTCCTTGCCTTGTAAAACACTTTCTGGTTTTCAAGCTAGTACACTTGTACAACGACAAATGTATTGTCAGACCTGAGGACTTTGAAGGCAATAATTTTGAGAATTGGAGTACAGGCACAGAAGCGAAGAAAGTATATAAGAATGCTGTGGTAGACAGAAGAATCCTTTGGAGTTAGAAGAGAAAGACGTTGGATGGGATTCATTTCCCAAGAAGCCTCTCATCAGGAAGCCTGTGTGTTTTTAACGCTTGAACTGTTGTGAAGCAATTTGTAGGTTGTGGTTCTTCCCTCAAGGCAAGGCCTATGCTAAAGCATCAGTGTGATATTATGAATAAATTTCATTTAGAAGGAAGGCCAAACGAAAAAACCACGTCTGTTTCTTTCAGGAAATGCTGATGCATCTCTTGATTTATATCTTCTCTCATCAGGAAATTTATTGCTCCAAGGAGAACTGCCAAAGTTTCATTTGGGTGAATTCTTTTTTTTTTTTCCTTTAGTGAAATGACTTAGCAAAACCCAGTAAATTACTATCTAATTTTGTTTCTTTATCCCTTTGCAGTAAGCAGATTTCAGTTATATTTCTGGGAAGTGTTAATTCAGTATAGCACTAGCTTTCTGTTGTGGTTGTGGTTCAGGTTTGAATTGAAACACATTGCTTCAGTACCAAAGGGACCTCTATTAATCATCTTGTAACAGTATAAAAGGAGTTTGGCAAGAGAAAGAAAGTAATTTCAATGATCATCATACAAAAGCACTTGTGTGGATGTCCTGGAAAACTGTTTCGGCTGTATACCAGATCATTAGTCATCTGAATGACTGTTCTGACTTCTGTACTCCAGTAAACTGTACCATTCACAGTAGCATCTACTTCAAAGCAGTTGCTTGATTTTTGTCCACTATTGCAGAGAAATATATCAGTAAATCTGCAAATCTACTGTACACAAACCAACGTGGAAAAGTGTATGGGCCTGTGATAAGAGAATCAGACAGCTAATGGTGAGCATATTCAAAACATTCTCCTGCAGAGTGGATGCAAGAGACAAAAATTAAGCCAAACACTTTTGCTTAATTTTTAAGAATTTAGAGCAGCACAGGAAGGTAAAACCAATCAAAAAAGCATCTGAGTGAAGAAGAGAGATGAGTCCCTCAGACAGTGAGAGGACAGTCAATGGTACTATTTGAGAAGACATTAACCAAAGAGGAGAAAACAGGCTGCAAAGCTACAATACATACGGTCAAAATCAGCTAGGTGCTCCCCATAGATCAGATAAACCAAGTTTATCCCATTAGCCCCCTTTTTATGTACTAGTAGCAGTGAATGCCCTGGCAATGAGAATAAAGGTTAACATTTCCATAAAGGATGTACAACAATGAACTTCCTCCTCCCCAGAAGAGGGGCCTTAATGTGGTCTGATACAATTGTGTTAAACTGAGTCCCAGTATAACTTATTCTAAGTCCTTATCTCAGCTACAGCAACCATCTTCCTGATACCTATGGCCCAAAGCACTGCTCAGGGTGGTTGCAGTGCTGCCCACTCTTTGTTCTAGACATTCCCCTGAAATGGTCCTCTCACTTCCCTCCCGGCTGCTAGCCTCAAGGGCAAATTTACCAGTGACTTGGAACCTGAGGGACTCCTCCAGTTCCTGCTGAACTCAATAGTTTCTTAAACCGCTTTTTCAGTCATCGACTATGTATTGGCTACTACACTAGGTCCACTGACACTTTCCTCTACAGTCTGCTTATTGATCTTTCAGGAATACTTTCCTGGCTCTCAGGCTTTCTTCCAGACACTTTCTGCTGCATGAAGGAAGGGCTGAAAAGAAGGCAGCTAGCCAGTGATTTGTTTGAAAACTAGCTATCTCATCTGTCATTATGCTCTGGGTGTTTTAATGCTTCTGTTTTAAAGTCTTTCTATTTTCTACCTTTCAGGCTTGGTAAGTAGCACCAGGTTTTGAATTTCCCTGTTCTTAAATACCATTTTGTGCAGGAATCTTTCAGTTCCCTAAGGGTCATGATGACTATGTCATGCTTCTTTCGAAAGAGGGTGGAAGTCTCCATTAATATTTCCAAATTTATTTAATTCCTGGATTTTCCATTTGCTTTAGACTCACAGTTTTGTTTATTAATGATAAATACAAATGTTGCATCAGTGGTTCCACTGATATTTTGGCAAAAATGGTCTAGTGAACATTGAGATTATAATACATCGAGAAGGTAATAACAACAATTGTTGAAGTACTTACTTACATTAGCACTATGAAGGTAATATAGACAGGTGTAAAGTGATTGTTTTTCTTTTTATGATATTTTGTTAGGCTCTACTCTTGACTCTTTAATGTGCCTCTGAGGGTTTGATGGAGCTTGTTCAAAACCTCATCTTACATAGTTACCAGCATTTTGAATCAAGTAGCATAAATAGATTCTCAATATAGTTTCAAATAGTTTCAGAGAATATTGAAGTTATACCCATATAATTTTGTGATGTGCTATATAATGCAAATTATTATTGAAGGTACGGAAAGAGGTAAGACAATTGGCTTTCTAAAGACAATTAAAAACATAAATTGGATTTCAACAGTACTTAAGCATATAATTTCTGTTTGAAATCAAGAATGCTCCATTAGTTCTTGATGGAGTCTACACTTATAGAGGAAAGAGCTAAAAAACCAATTTATTTTAGACGGCAGAGGACGTATCACTTTGTCATGGCTTTCAGAGGTTTGCATGTTATGCCTAAGTGTGTATGCTGCCTCTTTAAGGAAAGTCTGTATTGCCCTACGACCTTTGTTAACTGGAGAAAAGGTTGCATGAAACAGCCTGGGCATATCAACAGGAGATTTCTCCTACAAGTGTTTTCCTACAGCAGATGTTTCATACTTGAAACCCAGTGACAAGGGATGAGGAAGGGCATCTAGAAATGGGTTAATGTCTTTTTGTGTGTATGTGCATGCATGAGCTAATAGAGCTGTGTCAGTAGAGTTAAATACAAAGTACTGTACTCTGCCTGGTTTTATCCTGGCTATATGGGACATCAGCCCATCAGAGCAGTAGGAGTAAGAAAGAATATTTTTGCTACCAGAAGGTTACCTATGGTATCCCATGCTGTGATTCATAAGGGGAAGGGGAAGGGGGGTGGGGGGGGAGGAGGAAAAAAAAAAGAGAGGAGGAAAAAATAAAAAGGAGCACCTTGATTCTTATTTATCCCTTATCCTGGGACAATGACCCATACGACAAGGTTATAATCCCACACATCTTGAAACTAAGTTCTATCCCTCCTTCATGAAATGAAGTAATTTATCTTCCCCTGGAACACGTCCAACAAATACTAAGCAAACAAAACTGTTGGATCTTTCATAGACGCACATCGGATCTCTGCCTTTTGCGTCATGTATACCAATTGTGAGCTATATCAAATGAAAAGATAAAAGAGAAAGGTGACTATTAACATGACATTTACATTTTAATTAGTGTCCTTTAGTGTTCCTATTATTGTAATTTAGAAAATAACTTAGAGGTGATAATTAAAGAAAAGATGTTTATTCATTTTTTATCTAGGACTCTAGAAAAAATCAGAAGGATTTTTATACCAAAATAGTGAACTAGAAGCAATCTTTCATATTGAGTTAATCCTCCTCTCATCACTGCCATATTCAGTTCCATTCATTAAACAATTCTTAAGCCCTATCCTAAAACACTAGTTAAATTTCTGACCTCTTTTTTTCCAATTATAAAGCTGCTTCACTCCTGTCATGATTTGAAACCTTTTCTCATTTCCAGCCTAAAAGTATTCGTGACTGCTTTACACTCATTTTTTCTTGTGCCTGTACTGCCTTCAAGTTTGAAAAGTCCCTGTGTCTCTGCGTTTATTCTTTCTTCCCTCACCCTATATATTAATAGATAGGAGTCTTATCCACCCTCATCCTTCATATAGTTTAGCTTAACAAGCCAAGTTCTACTAGTCTCTTCCAATAGCTCAAATTTTTGATGCCTCTGCCAGTCTAGGAAAAGCATACTGCATCTGCTCAATTTGCAGTATTTCCATTGTGAATCAGGTATCTCGAACATATGGAAATAAAAATGTCTGTCTTGCAGATGAGATCCTGGTAAGAAAATGTATGTGAAGCATACAGAAAAATTAAATGTATAATGTATCTCTGTGCTGCTGGTTTTTACCAGGATATCTTATTGGGTTTCTGTGTTTGTGTAAATTGTAGGTTATCATTTCCTTACATTATATTTTTATATCTCTTTAGTTCTAAAGATACTGAAGCACTCCTTGAGGACCAGCACACCATCTTGTTGATGTGAGGTCTTGGTCATGGTTGTCTTTTTTTGCCTTGTTTGCAATTCATCATTGAAGAATGATTAATTCAGCTACCTTGCTTCTACCTCAAACCTGACACTTTCACTTCCATGCCCTCTAGGATCTCCCTCTAGGAGTCTATAACAGTCTCTCCTAGGAAAAAACCTGCCTCAGTACAGGCTTCTTATTATCCTTCCCTGAAGTGGTTGTGACAAACAAAAGTCTGCTTTGTCCATGTTATCTTTTCTTTTAACTCATGTGTCATTACATCATTAATGCAGCTTATATGAGCACCTTTGCCTCAATTTATTCCCTAAAGAGAGCATATTGTTTGGCGCACCTCTTTCTCTTCCACCAGGTTTTGTTTATCTCTACAACACCAATTTTTACATGCTACATCAGTGGTTAGAGTTGTTCCTTGCAGTATTATCCTAGGAGCCCTCCCAGACCCAGTTTCCTTGAAGGATTAGATGTATCAGTTTAATTTACTCCACTGTCTATCTGGCTGCTGCTCTCATCCATATGGGTACCTTCTGCTCTTTTCAGCAGGTTTCTATTCTTCTCTCATTAGAAGACTGAATCAAAATACAGGACTCCTTCTCTCCTAGCTGCAGGGAGTGATAATAACAGTGACATAAAATGAAAACTAGGTACAAGCACAAATGGAAATTTTCTGTTAGAATAACAATTGTGATAAATCTGCATTTAAAAACTTATGTCCCCTCATCCCCTGTCATTTCCTCCACCCTGTGACAAAGTCACCAGGAGGTTGCTACAGCTTCATGCTACTGTTTTACTGTTCTACACCTTTAAACTATTGTAATAAAAAGAATGATCAGTAGCTCAGTTACAAAAGAGTTTGGTGGTAGGAGAGGGTTTGCCTGCTTGTGAGCTAGACATCTCATCTCATGCAATGAGGCTGAACAACTTCTGTTTGATGATCGTCACGGTTGGCTGAAGTGGAGCAGGGAGGGAATAAATGTCTTTCAAATTAGATTGCAAAACTACAGGGGGAAACACCTGCCTTGAATTTTTAACCAACCACAGGTCTGGTTAACTAGAATCATGTCTTTATTTAATTTGATAGCTACTTTCCTAATTTAGGCTTAAACTATTGAAGTCCAGTCCTTTTCAAGAGGAGTCTGTTCTGAGGCCGGTTTTGCCTGCACAGTCCTCGACGTGTGCTGCTGAGGGCAGCTTTGCCTACCCTCTCTGCCTCTCCCAGCTTCCAGTGAGCACAGTTATCCCCACGCAGGCTCTGTGGGAGTCTCTGGCATCATCAGAAGTCAGCTCATGGCATCCTGAGACCAAGACACTCCGAAGAACCTGGAGTCAGATGCTTCAAAGGGGGCAAATTCACAGTCAGAACAGCCTGCACCTCATCTTGAGAGGCAAGTAAAGGCAGCCCTCAAGGGCCAGGGTAGAGGTAACCACTGAATTTTAATGAAAAGGGTGCCCTACTGTATTATGGATTGGGAGCACAAAGGTTTTACAAGAGTTCTGTTTGCTTGAACAAAGTCTAAAAATGCACTTGAATTCATTGTTGAACCAGGACCTCTCAGATTCAGACAATAAAACTTAATAAGCAGAATGTGAGGTAAATCTCATATGAACCTTGCTTCCAACAAAAATGCTTCTATCTTCTTTCTCAGATGGCAGCAGTCAGTTAATTTACTTCTGTTGCTGTTTGAACAGATGAATTACAAATGTGTTTGCTTTTAACAGTAAGTTTGGGTTGTGCCGGATACATCACATTCGCTTTCGATTGAGCAAAGTGGATGCCATGTTGCCAGTCATGTTATTTAAATGAAGCTTTTCATCATCAAAATTTATACTGTGCTCTCAATTGGCAACGGCTTACAAGAGTGATACATGGAAATATTCACATGATAGAGGTCAGTCATCTCTTCAGAGTGACAGCGAAGACTTTTCTTTAGAATCTTAGGTGAAATCGTGACTGTGCTGATTTACATCATTTAACAAGATGGCCCAGGGGGACAATAAATTTCTTTGGAATAACTGTAATTCAGCAGCAATGTTCCTATCTTCCTGCTGATAACCTCCAAAGGAGAATGACTGACTTATATTTGTCGTGGTTTCTCCGTCAGGGAAAAAAAAAAGGTAAATGGGGCTGTCTCTGCCATCAGCAGGAGGTGTTGGGAGCAGTGTAATGGAATGATGAACAACCTGTTCTGACACTCCGGGGAACCTGAAGAAAATCAGTCCAGCTCCTACCACTGGAGAAAGATTTAGGGTACAAGAACCAATTTACTCCACACAACTTAGGCTTCAGAAGGATGAAACTGTCCTTTCCAAGTCCCTAGCTGATTGTAGCAGACAGGAGAAATGAGCTATCACTAACCCTCTTGCTGGTTTCGCTGGCCATTGGAGGAGCAAGGATCTCTTTTTAAAGGTCTCCTGCAGGCAGGTCTGAGGCAGGTAAGTCCATCTGCAGTGTCAGCGGGGCTCTGCAGTAGCACCCACATAATGACTGTCTGCTTGTTGTCCTCTTCAGGGTCTAGAAAAGGTTAGGTTTTAGAAAGAACACATCCTGTCGGTTTCAGGATAAAAGTCTCTAAATGGCTTGTTTAGTTGGGTGAGGGACAGGTCAGGTTACTTAATCAACAAAAGGAGAAAGCCAAGCCAGTGGATGACTAAACACTTTTTCTGAGACTACATTTGCTTCAAGTTTCAGCTTTGCTGCAGCCAGTGTAATTAGCACTAGATTTGGTAATGGGACCATGAATTTTATTCCTCTTTTCTTCCACTGCTTTTGTAAATTTCACAGCCTAAGGAAGGCTTAATCCTTAGTTTATGATTTGCAGCCCTGTGTGTTGGATTATTTTTTGTTATTGTTTGGGCAAAATGCCATGATGAAACCGAAAATTACTAGGACAGAATAAGCTAGGACAGTTTTACAAATAGTAATTGTATCCTGGGCACCTGCAAGATCCGTTGCTGTTCAGAGTGGCTGGGATGAACTGACCTGGTTGTGCATGGAGGATGACGGGCAACCCTGCGTACAGGGTCTGCTCCCTGCCTCATGCTTTGTCTCTCCTTCATTGGAAAGCTGCCTTTAAAAGATATCCTGTTTGGACTTAGCTCTGCTGGACCAGCCACAAAACAATTTTGCTGCCGGGAGCGGGAGTTGGGGGGTGATGTGCGTATGAGCAGGACTGAACTCTGCAGAGACAGTATCCGGCTCACAGAGAAAGGCATTTTAACAAAGCTAGGCCAGTTCTTTCCTGCAGGCTCCCACCATGGAGCAAGTTCATGACCCTTGTTCTTTCTCAAACAGACATATTTTCAATTAAAGTTGCCTCCTTAACAAAAAAGGTTACATATTATAAAGGGCAGGCTGGGACGTGTGATGACTCCCCCAGGCTCTTCCCCTGCAGCATGACTAGAAGAATGGCCTCTGGCAAGGCTGCTTATGAGAAGGGGGCAAAAAGTTTCTCCTACTACCTTTCAAGATAAGGCAAAGCTGGAGGGCATTTCTTCCCCCCCACCGTGCGCTGGGTTTTTCCTCTACACAGCTACCCCCTGACACAGTTCAGGCAGCATTAGTGTGTCCATTATAAACCCCTTTGTGTGAAACATCCTATCTATTTTATATGGTATCTGAAGAGAAAATAACGTAATTTATAAATGTGTGGATGAGAAAATTTTTGGTTTGGAAAAAAAAAATTAAAAAACCACAAAAAAATCAAACAGTCTGCGGCATTTCCTTCCACATGATGTCCCACTGGTATCAGTTGTGTGTCCCCTACTGACCAGATTACTGGGTCATCACTGTTCTGGCCTCATCAGCTCTTGAGTCTTGCTTGGCCTGAAGTCTGCAGGGCTGGCTCCTTTCATGGCCCTGCTGTCATAGTTTCTGGGACAGACCTGAGGGTAACCCTCAACCAAGTTTTTATAAGAAAACTCTTGCACTTGAGTTTTCTTGTTTCTCAGGAACTGCCCCTCCATTTCATACTTTGATTAAGTCCTGCATTACTTGGAGCACTGACCCAATAAAAGCTTCAATGTTGACTGTAACACAGGAGAAATACTGCACCTCACCTATGATTTTCCACCTTCACTGGTCCCTCATTTTAAGAGCAAAAACAACTCCCAGCAAGAAGAACATCACTACAAAGACCCTGGAAGCCACTGTGTCCCACAAATGCTGTCTGCCAAAGCTGGACTCGGATGCAAAAGCAAAGGACCAGAGTGTGAGGAGGATGAACAGAACTGGTAGATTACAAATACTTTGACCCTAAGCCAAAACAGAAGTTTTTTGAAATGTAATATCTAAATTTTCTTTAAAATAGATAGCTTCCTCTGACTGTGATTTTTCAAGTCCAGCAATATCCTGTAATATGGAGCAATGGAGAAAAGAGAAGAGGTTCTCTGCTGTAACATGATAAGGAAGTAGACATCTAGCAAATCCTTGAGACATAACTTGAGTTATTATTTTATAGTGGTTATAAAGAAGAAACAGTTGTATGGACTATGAATAACACAACCCCTGATGGTCCCAGAGTTTGCTCCTGGTCTCAAGCAGGAAATGCTTTTCCACTCTGCAAAATTGCAGTGTCTCAAGAATGTTGTCAAATGAAAATGAATGCTGCCATAAGCAAATTTAATCTCTGTGTTTACAGCAAGCAGTTCTTCCAGTGCTGATTAGGACATGACTCCACCTGTCTCTGGCTGGTCACTCTGCCATATTCTGTGGAAGGCTTGTGTAATTTAAAGAAAAACCTAGATTGGAAAGCAAGCTCTAATTTCCTCCTTGCACAGCTGCTTTTTAAATTATTATTTTGTCTCTATGCGATATTTCGATTCCTTTTGGTTCCCTGATTCCTACATCATGTGGCTGTTCTATTTTTCTGAATAGGTAGCTGATGCATTCACTTTAAAATCATCTAAGGTGATTTGGTTTTGTTTTTTGTTTTGGGGGGTTTTTTTGTTATTTTTTCTCCACAGCTGTTAAAAGCCTTCATACACGTTGGCTTGTAGTCCATCCTGAAGCGATTCCAGTGTAGAGCTTTCATCATACATTGCACTCACTGGCTTGAAACAATAACTTAAAAGTACCAGTGGGGAAAAAAAGTTTAAAATCTCTCTATCTGGATTCCCCTCAGTAGACAATGATGTTTAGGCTTGCTTTAAAGTATGAATATAAAACATAGTCAAGTATCAGCCACTTCCATAGGTGCTATTGCACTAGCAAAATAAGTTCATCAGACAGGAACGAATTGGCTTAGAGGAATATAAGAGGACACAAGAAAACTAAAAACGATAAGGATTTGTATGCCCACGCTTCTAGGTTTTTGCTGAATGTAGAACAGGTGATTTTGTATTATGTACCCATGCACCTGTATTATTTTTTCTTTTTTAAATCCAGTAATGCTAATTGTTCTTGTGCAGAGCACTGTTTTCTTTGTGAAGCTCTTCACAGCAGCACTTAACTCCCTGCTCTGTGCTTTAATAACAATACCATCTGGCTGAGGTTTTCAGACTTGCCCCTGGGGGTTGAAAGCCCGTTTTTCCATTATAATTAATGAGATTTGGGTGTTGAAAACCCCTGGGCAGCTTTGAATACATCACCTGCATCTTCTTGCGTTCATAAGTGCTCTGAGACTTTCAGAAGAAAAAGCCATTAAGCTGACCTGAGATGATAGCTTGCTATTCAGTCTTGGTGTTCAACAAACTAGTATCTGTGTAAAGTGGCCAAAGTTTGCTTTATTGTGCCTGAAAGGGAATGTTGCTGGTTTTATTAAGAATGAACACACCTCTTGAGGACCTTAACAAGTACATTTAATTTTTATTCCTAAACTAGTTGACTAGAAGACCAGAATGGCATTTTTTGTTTTTCAGTATAAAAGCAACATTTTTAATATCTTACATTAGAGCAAAATTTGGCACTCATAGAAGTACATAAAATTCTGGAGCCATTAGTAACAGCAGTTTTCTGTAGTATGACAAATACACAATAATTTGCTTGAAGATGCTATAGAGCAAGGGTGGCCAGCCTTAATGTCAGGTTCCAAAATCTCCACATGATCCCGATCAACAAAATCCATTCCATATTTACAGAAGAGACGAGAAAAGAGGGCAGGCAGTTGCTCCTTGTCATCTTGCAGACTGGATTTCAGCTGCAAGGGCAGACCTTAGCTGTCCCTCCTGCATCACTTCTCCCAGCAGCTGAGGCTTTGAAGGCTCCCACAGCTGCAGCAGCTGGACCCAGCTGTGCTGGGGAGTCACATATGCAAATGGCTCAGGAGCCACCCTCTGGTCATTTCGTTCTTAAGCAAACTGCCAAATAGCTTGAGAGCAGAAATGCTACACCAGAGCA
Organism: Bucorvus abyssinicus; assembly: GCA_009769605.1. Classification (NCBI taxonomy): domain Eukaryota; kingdom Metazoa; phylum Chordata; class Aves; order Bucerotiformes; family Bucorvidae; genus Bucorvus; species Bucorvus abyssinicus. Next base: position 42,268,021 of record CM020025.1, read on the forward strand.
TTTCTGTCCTGTGCATAAGTAACGCCTGTCTGATGGCAGATGTATTTCACGATCATCTGCATAAGAGGGTCTTCAGCTTTTATTAGGAAGCTGTGCTCCATGAAAATTGTGTAAAAATGGAGATTTGTAGGACAGAATTATAAATGTTTTCTATTTACTGCAGGAGAATACTTTCAGCAGAGGTAGGATAGATGGGCTCACTAACATAGTAAATGATATAAAAAGAAAGTGGCTTCATGCAGAGGACAGTCATTTGCAGTTAAACGGCAAATAAAAAATAAGTGGTGAGTCAGTTCAAATAATACTGTTTCAAATAATATCGTTTGGGGCAATCCATTTGAGTGTGCTTATATAACCTATTTATATAAGAATCTACATAAAAATTGCTGCACTCAATCTTGTTCACTTTTATGTTGTTTTGGACTTACAACAAAGGTTCCTTCTATATGTTCTACAATCAAAAAATGGGTTTATTCTTTTAGAAAATTAATGGACTACAGAAATTTTCGTGCAATAATTTTCTGGACTTAAATATGCTACCTCAAATATGACTCGATTATCAGATTTGTAAACTGCTGGATGTGGTTTCATGCTCAGTGAAAGCAGATACATATCTTGTACCACCTTCCAAGACAGCAATTTTAACTGCAGGACCTCAGCTTTCCCTTATGTCATTCTTAGCAAGGAACAGATCTGGCTGAATACTAACCAGTATTTGGGAAAACAAATTAAAAAGATAGCACAAAGTTTTCAGCAAGGTCAGTTTGCTTGGCTGAGCAACACAATGAAAGGATGGAAGCACAAGGCTAAGGGCAGGGTGGAAGCGGGAATCACGCTTCTGGCCTCAGTGTAGTCTCAGGTCAGCTTACACTCCTTATGCCATCACGCTCTGAGTCAGTATGAATATGCCTCTGCAGATAAAGTACAGGCAATTTAGTACATCAGAAGCAGCTGGCTACATGCCAGCATATCATAATTGTTGATAAATCACATTGCTGGCTTTTGGGTTTGGGGGCGGGTTTTGTGTGTTTCTGAGGTTGTGGGTTTTTTAAAAAAACTGCTGGCTCTATATTCTACAAGGACATTAGGCTAAATCATAGAAATAATTAGCTCTCTAAGTATGCACAGCAATTTCCCTGTTAGTGAAACAGAAGGAAATCCTCACAGACCTAGAAGAGAGGGAAGAAAGGACAGCAGTTTTCCCAGGACCAAGACACAGGTTTCAGAGTGAATACTGTGTGTAAATAATATGACAGCAAGCTCAGTAGGATGTCAAAAGATACGGGCATGGTAATGTCTGCGTTATTATTTGTTATGAGTTTCAAAGACTGCAGACTAGCCTCTGGAACAGTTTATTAGCTGGGCTCAGCAAATCACTTCTGCCCTTGTTTACTGGTGAAAGTGAGCAAGAAGGGAATAATGCTGTAATTCAAAGCATTACAGGGAATGTATTACAGAGTGTTTGCACTATGTAGCCAGTTGTTAAATGATATAAACATTAAAAAGGCAAGACCCCACTTATGTTTCTGGAAGGGTAGAACCTTTGTATTAAAGTAAAAATGTTACTGAATTTGAGAGCAATAATTCAAGAGGGGATTGCTGATTCATGTACACTGTAAGAAAATCATTGTGAGGTACTGCAGGCTTCTATTTATTTTTCCATGTTTCCATCCCTCACCCCCTCCCCTCAACACAGTAGCTGAGCTGGGACTGAAATACTGTTTTTCCATCCCCCAGATGGCAGTGCTGCCTTCCAAGATAATAACACTCGGTAGCTCTGGGAGAGAAACATGTGCAGGTCTCTGGCTGGCTTACATGCCATGTTTCTTTGTTTCAGAGGAAATACGCTACTAATTCTCACGTAACAAGACTAGGGTAATCAGGACGGGCTTGCCCGTTCGAGCCTGACCCAGCAGCCGTATTCTGTCAGAGGCACCCACCAGATCACAGCCCATCCGTAAGAAATGACGTCCGTGAATGCAGGTTGGAATTTCTACTGAACTTTACTTTAAACGTGCAGTGTCTAATGCCTTCTAGGTGGACTAGAGAAGAAATGAGATGGCCAATTTGGCTCTTAAAGGAGCTGCAAAAAAAGACTGTGTGTGCTGATCTGGGTCCACAAGCCTTTAACATCAGACCTAATCCTGCTTCCGTTTTCCTTACCAGCACAACCCGTTCAGTCCTCAGCAGGGTAGACACTGAGCGGCATTGTAGATACTTCATTAGGCTTTCAAATCTCTCACTGGTTTGTAGGGCAAGATACTTGTTTGATCCCTTTGTGACGTACTGTGTGCGTTTGGACAGTCCCTTCAGATACCTGAGTAAGAACCGAACTCAGTGATCCGCCCTCGGCTGCCCCACTGAGGTGTACTAACGCACCTTTAGTGGGAAATCTTTAATGTTAATTAATTAATCCTAGACATAAAACAAAGGGTGTAACGGAATAAGAGAAACCTGGTGCATGAGGGTGGCTGCCAGCTCCAGCGGCACACTGAAGAGGCAAGAAGGAGCTCTCAGCCCCTTGAGAGGACTCGGGAGAGTCAGGCCAGTTGTCACAGGAAATGAAGCTTTTTAGCTATTGAAAATCCAACTGAATGGTCTAGCATGTCCCTTTTATTTTGGAAATTATAAGAAAGGTCCTTCCAGGTTGGGAGGGTACGATCTTTTTCAAGGATCTGCACTCTCATTGCAGCTTTTTTCTGTGGCTGGCAGACAAGAAGCAGAAAAGAGACTTTGTGGCAGTGTTTGCATCTTGTTCCTTTCTTTCACTGGAGATAATTGTGAGTGTCAAGCCCTCTCCAGAAATTTCTGCTACTTCTTGAAGATCCTAAATCACAGATGGCAAAAGAATACTCTTAAAGATAATTCTCTGACCCTGGCCACCCATTTTGTGGTTTATAGTTCAGTGAGGAAAGGCTTTTTTCCACCTTTCCTGTCCACACAGTCACAGAGCCAGTGAAGAAAGGCTAAATGCAAGCAGAGCTGGGATATGTATTGCCCTTCCCCTGCCAAGCCCAGGGGATTTGAGGGCCCATGGCAGAGGGGGGTTCCCTGAGTCAGAGGTGGTCAGGGATAAAGGAGGGGAGGTCAGCAGTAACCTCACAGAGAGTCTGTGGCAAAGGCTTCATCCCCAGTTTCTTCTGGAGGTAGTGCTGCTCTGTGCTACTCTTTAATTGGAGCAAGTGGTAAATATAACCCAGCCTTCCCAGTTAATAGGATAAGAGAAATGCAGATTTAGTTCAGAGCAGCTACTGTGTTGCTAACAGTGCTTGGGTCAGAGCTTCCATCCTCAAGCTCTCCTTTATCCTCTTTTACTCCTCTTTTATTTATTTTATTCCCTTTGTTTTTCTACCTGAAAAAAAGAAAAATCTTTTTTTCAGGAGGGAAATGTTTATTCCACCTTTTCAGAGTTCTCTAATTCCCCCTCTTCTCACTCCAAATTCCTGTCATGTCAAGAGTCAGGATTTGCAACCCCTCACCTTCATGACCACTTTTTCTGCTGACCTGAGAAACTACTAACCCACCCTACCTAAAAGGAAGAGTTATCAAACATAAATTGTGCAGTTTCAGCTCTGCCACAGCTGAAATTTTTCTCTCCTCTCCTCTCCTCTCCTCTCCTCTCCTCTCCTCTCCTCTCCTCTCCTCTCCTCTCCTCTCCTCTCCTCTCCTCTCCTCTCCTCTCCTCTCCTCTCCTCTCCTCTCCTCTCCTCTCCTCTCCTCCTCTCCTCTCCTCTCCTCTCCTCTCTCCTCTCCTCTCCTCTCCTCTCCTCTCCTCTCCTCTCCTCTCCTCTCCTCTCCTCGCTGTAGAGAAGCTTGTGGAAAAATATGAAAAACGTAAAACTAAAAAATCTGAAATCAAACCCCTAAGCAATAATACTTTTATTTTTTTTATTCGTAGTGGGAGCACTCAGCCCTCTAGCCTACTGACAAGTCCAGGACCTCCTTAGCACTCCAACACACACATAGTCCAACAAATAAATGTATTTGTAAATGAAAAGCAATAGAGATGGTATTTGAAACAGAGAGGAAGAAACTGTCCTCCAAAATGGGGTCTGGATTTTACTCTATTTTCTCAATCAAAAGCCCTCTCCTTCTCGAACATATTAGCATGAAAAACGCACAAGATGAAAAAGACAGCTTGGTTTAAAAAACATATTATCCAATCCCAAAATATCTTTTTTTTTTCCCTTAAATGTGCATACACAGGGAAGAGGGAGGAGGAATTCTGGCATCTCAGCCATTTAGAGACACATCTGCTCATCCCCAGAACTTTATTTCAGGTGTCACCAACTCACCTGAAATGATTATATGGGAAACCAAGCTTATCAACTTCACTTTCCCATTTCCAGTGATTACAGCACTTTGTAATTCTGAGGTTTTTTTGCCTGCAGAATGCAGCAGACTAAAATATAATCTTGTTTTATTTTTTAAATAACCAGACTGCTCAGTTCAAAAGAAAACCAACACAAAATAAAAACAGTATTTCTGCTGTTTCTGAATAGTCTTCCATCTTTTAGAATAAGTTTGCTGCCAAACTGATGATTTTTCCAATGTTAGAACATATTTTTAAGTTAAAATTGAAATACGTAAAATATACTGAAAACAGAAATATTTTATCTGAAATTAAAAAAACCCAGAATGGTCTTTTTTCCTCTAAATAAGAGAGAAAGTTTGCAACTGCTTTTTATGATTTCCTCTATATGTGTACTGAAAAATTGTGTTTGACACAACTTGGAAATATAATCTCCCTCTTATTTCCAATGTATTAAATTGGAAGACAGTAGCAAAACTTGTTGCTATGCTTGGATTAAATCACCCTGACATTAATATTACACATCCTGCATTATCAGTAGACATGTAAAAAAAAAAAAAAAAGCCTTTGGTACTTTCTAAAAAAATAGCCATTGGTACTAACCTTTGAGTTCATACAACACCTTCTGGGATAGAGCCGTGCCTGGGACACTTGCAGGGCAGATGGATAAAAGGATATGGATAGGGATTCATTCTTCTTTTGTAGGGAAATTAGTGTATTTCTCTGCCTCTGTGTGAAATAAAAGGCAGGAATAACATTAAGAGTCTAAGAAAAAAAATGTAGTTAGAAGAAAACTAAAGTATAAGTTTTTTAGGAGCAAGGGCTAAATAAAAGTCAGCTGTGAACTTCCTTATGCCCAAGTTTTACTCTTGTTTTGGCCAGGAACCCTTGGTTGGAAATACACAGGTTGCACAGGAGACATGCCTGTCTAATCTCAGATTTTCCTTTGAACCAAAATCCTCTGTCTAAGTGCTCGGGTCAAAAAGGGCAGTGGTGTTCTACAGCTTAGCCAGCAGAACTTGGTTAAATGTCTGTCTCCTGACAAATCAGTATTTTTTAAAACAGAACTGACTCAGAAACTTGTGAGGCAGGAGGGCTGTGCTGCTCAATAACTGACAGCCACTTTACTCTCCAAATCCTCCCAGGGCAGGTAAACTTATAGGAAACATTTGTTTTGATTCAGTGGCATCTATTGTAAATATGCATATTATTAGGACAAAGGGCAATAGCAGATGCCCCTTATCTGGTTTTCCTGTTTTGAGTAAGCAGTAATTTGTTGCAAGTCCTCTTCCATAGCTGGGCATAACTGAGAGCCCTCCTGATCCTGTCTTTGTTTTTCTGCCATCGACTACTATGCCACTGAAGGATAAGGTTTATTCCAGCCATTTTAATTGCCATGTTTGTCAAGACTACTAATAAACACAAACCACCACAGCAGCACTTTGTGTTTCAGAAAGATCTCACTCTGTCTTGCACAGTGGCAAATTCTGTTTTCCTTACTCATGTGAAAAATATCTAATTCAGCCAGAGATCAACTGCACTGATTTTGCCAGGTGAGCTGGAGGTGGCCATGCCTTAGCACTTGCAAGGACAAACCAGCCTGGCCCCCTGAGATCCCTACTGGGAAGGAGGATCACACTTGGATCCAGATTGCGTTTCACCCAGATATTGTCAATTCACATTAACTTTTATTTTTGATTTATTTATTCACAATTACTATCCAGAATATTCAACCTGGATCTGATTCTGACATTTTGAAGGCCTAATTACTAGTCTAACAGGGAAGCCTACGTTAATTGTCAGTAAGATAGTGTGACTATTATCAAAGTAACTGCTGGCAACATACCCAAGCCTGCTATCAGCAAGGGAGAAAGTCTGCCAACTTTATGCTAAAGAGAATTTTTGCTCAGAGTGGGTTTTTGATTCTGAAAGTTAAATCAAAATGCAAAGGGTATTTCCAGAAAGAATTATTATGGTGAGATACTGAAATAGAAAGTGAAGCATAGAGAATCAGAAAGAAAAAGCTGCATGGGAAATTTTCTCCTGGATGCATAATTTGGTTGGAGGGAAAGAGGATGGAAAACAGAGAAGAGAATTTTTTTTCATGATGCACTGAAAACTGGAGACAGGTTGTTGGGAATGGTACAGGAGTACTCCCACTCCTAAAATTTCTCAGGTTCTTGATTAGCGTAGCTTGCTCAGCTTTAAAGAGACTGACTCATTTGTGGGAAGGAAAGAATATTTCCATAGGGCAGATATTGAAGACCTCTTTTATTTCTATTTTTCTTGCCCAATTTCATTGGGCATTACCACAGATGGTCCAGGAATTTAACTTCACAAATTTCATCCTGTCTCAGAGACTCTTGTTCTCTTCTGCTCTGTTTCTGTGACACATTGTTTGTGCTTTTACTGTTTAACAGTATGCTGAGGGTACTCAGGGGTATTTGCTATAGTCCCTTAGACCTTTCTGAACTAAATTTTTAATGTCTGCCTATGTCAGTGAGGGAGATAAACCTGTTGGAGGAAAGAACCACTTAATGGCACCTAATGACACCACACATAAAAAAGTTTGCCATGAAGTCACAGGCCAGTTTGTAGCCTGCTCCCTGTGGAGCATTGGACATGCCCTCTGGCAGAACTCCTACACCCAGGGCTTTGTACCGTACAACCATGGCAAGTATTTACCTCCATTTTTGAAGTTCTAAATCCAGCCCCCATCCAGTCCACTCACTTCGTAATTTCTTAGGGAGATCTAGTCCAAAGGAAAACAAACCCAGGATAACTTGAAGGATGATCACATTTTGGTACTGACTACCAAATTTTCATTTGGGCTATGAGATACATTATAGCTGTTCCTCAGAAATGACCTAAGAAATCACCGCTAAACAGTATGGAAAAGTAAAATAAGTAGATTGCTGTGGAAAGTAATCACTCAGCTCATTTTTTATATCTTTGCAATGCAGCTTTCAGGAGCAGGAACCAGAGGGATCTCTTTGTGGAACTGGGTATTTCCACTTACGGAGGCCAGCTCCGTTGTTTGAAGATGCTTACTCCACTGGGAAATTTCTTTTGATGTACACACTGTGATGCTTTATCCCATTCTGGTAAGAAGATCTTAAGTTAGACTTGGTAGGAGTTATTAAAAATGCTTACCGGAGAAAGTCATAAAACTATTTAAAAACACATGCTTTTTGCGCATCTTGGGAAAGTTTTAAAAATATAGACAATGTTTAGCAAATCCAATTGAAAAAAACTATTTATAGTTCAGATTCATGGGAGCAGCTGCAGTGGGAAGTGCTGAATCTGTCTTACAGGTATTGACCATGCAAGATGACAGTATTGATGTTGAACTTGTGCTTTTTCTTGGATTTTTCTATGGGGGAATCTATATGACCTTGGCTTTGAAACTCTAGTCATAGCACCAGGAATTCCTCAGTAACCACCTTTTTTTCTTATAGCAACAGGATCATCTGATCCTCTTAGTATTTTGCCTGAAACTAAAGATCTAATTGTCTTTTTCCTCATTATTCAGCGTCTTGCATGTTAAAAACTCAAGAGCTAGTACAACTACGTTCTGTTTCCTTAAGTGTTACGGCTCGAGTTTCCCAAAGGTAGTTTTAACTTTCTTGATTGCTTTCCCCGCTGTACGGTCTTAATGCTGAAGTGTGATTACAACTATCAGCTGACCTACTTCTGTGCTCCTAATCTGAAAAATAATCCTAGTTTAATTTATGAAAGAATGTTTATTAATTTTTCATGGGATATTTGGATTGAGAGCTAAGGTTTTCCCGGTGTTGAAATTCACAGTATTTTTCCAGCCAGAGTTTGTAATATGTTTCTTCCTTCTCCCGTAATGACTCAGTTAAACACGAACAGTTTCTTGTGGCAGAGTGAAAGCGCAGTTTCAGTTTCTGTGTCAGTTGGGGTATCTTTTTTAATGCTCTTTATGGGCCCGTACCAAACACTAACAAAGTAAAAGGAATCATTCTCCTTGGAGGAACCTGACTTTGGAGCAGGCCCCGAAATAACATTGAACCCCAGTCTGGGTTTAAATGGCTTCTCCTTCCCCAACACTCCCACATCTTGCAATGCACTGAGGGAAGGAGAAAAGCTAACACTGTTGCAATATCCTTTGTTCATTTAAAAGCGGTGCTTTTAGAAGGAAATAAATATGATACCGTGTACCCACTTCTAACAGCCATGGGTAAAATTGTGCTGCATTGGTTATTGTTCTTTACATACATTACCAATTGAAAAGGAAATTAAATTTGAATTAATGGACCCATTTGTACAAACATGATTGTTAATATTAATATGCAAGGTAAGTCAGTCGGCAAGAGCAGAAATAAATTAGTGGGTCTCTCGAACACAGTATTTCGCTGGAGGACAACTGCACAGATGCTGAAAATGCAATCCTGTAGTTAAACCGGTGTGTGGGGAGACTGCTCTTAAGAGTTCAGGGGAAATATTGAAGTGCAGATTCCCCACAGTACACTCTTATTGTCCAGAAGTCTGCATGCACTGCCAGGAGATTATTAGTGTTTACTGAGCAAAAGCCCTCTGCAAAGGAAGGAACTGGAGGAAGTAACAACCTTCCCCATTGCCTTCCACGGCTGCCGGGCTCACGCTGCAGTGGCAGGATATTCTAGATGGATTTTTCAGTTGAAAAAATAGCCACGGGGAGTTTGGTTTTTTATATGGCTCAGGCAAAATTGTTAAAATCCAGTTCTTGAGCTCTGCCTGTCTGGGTAGCGCTCAGGCTGACTTCCACGTGCCTCCGCTGTAAGGGTAAGGGCAGACAGAACAACCAGAAAGACTGCAGGTATATTTATTACCCTCAGACATGCAAGCTCACAGGATGAAACCCTGTCCTTAGTTGAGAGTTAAAGCTTTGGAGAGCTCTCTGGGAATCTCATTAGTAGATTAGAAGTTTTGCTAGTTGATTATTTATGTTTCTAAACTATTCCTCTAAAGACATGCAATTTGTGATCTTTCATTATGATGCTGAAAGCCATATTTTTGTGCATCAAGTACAAATTTCTCTTGATTATTAATTATCTTCCAAGAAATGAGCTTTTTGGGAGAAGGAAAGCCACCCACCATAACTACACATCCTTGTTTGTAATCTACTACTTTATCTCTGATTCTTTCAAAAGAAAGTATGGTAGTTTTGCTGGCCCATTTCAGTGCCAAGTTGAAATTATCCTACTGAGACGAAGCTATCAATCTCCTAACCTGAAGAAACTCTGCAAATCAATAACAAGCTGTCTTTTTTATAATAAGGAAGGGCAATTTTTCCAGAAATCAAAGAATCTTCTTGCAAATGGTCTTTCTTTATTTCTGTGAAATACTTTTTCTTTCATTTTATCCGTTCATCAGGCTTTTCAGATGTAACAGTGGAATAACAATATTAGGAAAAAAAGAAAAAAACAACAGGACAATCACTAAAATGTTACATTCTGCATCTGAGTGATAAGAATCCCATTAAAAATCAACACCAAAGCATTGTTTGCTGGGGAAAAAAAAAAAATCATGGCTTTGATAAAGAAAAACAAAAAGAGCCTTAGCTTTTCCAGCTTTAATCAAGTAATTTGTGACCCAGTAAGAGCTCTGTACTGCTGAGTTATTTTCAGAGCTTTTATCACAGGTGTTTCACATGTGTTCAGCACATCCTGATTCTAATCCTCTTAATATGCTTAACAATAGTAGGGCAGCTTTTGAGAACAAGTGAACTGGCTCTCCTGGTTATTTTGGATTTTGTTCTTACACAAGCATTATTTGTTTGGTATTTGAATCCCTTTTCCAGCACTCATTTAATCTAAAAGTCAACTCCAATTGTGTAGGGGTGGCTTCTTATACTTCGTCACTAAGCAGAACAATTCCTGCTGTATGAAGACAGAGGGATATTCATGGTCAAATCTAAGGTTCAGGCCAGTTCCTTCCATCTTCATACAATGTTCAGTGTGCTGGATACCAACCACTTGAAGGAACTTTCCTTTTCTGTCTGCCCACATTTTGGGTCTTCTTATCCTGTTGGCTGGCACCTGGGCCATGTTGTGGGCTTAAACCATGATGCCATGCAAACAGAAGCAGAAATAACCCACAGTTCTCTAATTAGCTTCATTAATTCATTACTTGTGAGAGCTCCTAGCCTCACTGGTCCTATGATGGATTGTAGCAAATGCAATGTGCATCCCAAGCCAAAGGGGAGGGCATGTAGGAGAGCAATGTCCATGAGATGATATTCAGATCCAACAGTGACTATTTTCTGTTTATGTATTTAATTTTTTTTTTAAGTACTCCAGATCATTTTTCTTCAAATGATTATGCTTTTACTGTGTGATAAATAAGACTCTGCCCAAAGATACCAGAGGGCATGTGGCACCAGAATAATATCTCTGCAACATATTTTGAGTGGTGATCACACCATTTCTCGCTCACCATATGGCTTAGTGCAGATGTCCTAGCTTTAAAATGACCTTCTTCATTACATAAAGGTCACAGATGCAGAATTCAACATTTTGTAACCCTCTGGCAAGGGTACAGGCTATGCAGAGAGTACACCTGTTGCCTTGCCTGCAGTTCAGAACAATGTCACCCAATAATTGAAATACAGGCATGGAAATGTAGCCTGTATTGCTGTTGGTAACATCAGTTAATAAATTTAGATGTTATTAAACATTTCAATGTGCTGAGATTAAAAAACAGAAATCCTAACATACTAGAATCAACTTCCATATAGGTTTTACTTTGGTAGCCCTAGTAACAACAAGGCATCACATTATTCTTTTCTGAATCTCTGCCGATGGTTGTTTTCTCTCTTTAAGAAAAGAAAAAATAGAAAGTAAGGTAAGGTAATGATCAGGAGTACATAAAATAATTAAATATTACTCCACTTAAAAAAGACTTTTTCTGCATCTTAATATTGGAGTGGGCAGACTGCCCACCTTTAATCGCTTCACCCTGCCTTCTCCCACAGAAGCTGCTCTGTTACTGAAGGGCTGAGCTGGGTTTCCCCACCCTTATCCCTAGGCTTTGCACCACCTTCTGTTTCTCTGACAGAAAATCTTTGGGGTGTTCCTCAGTGTGTATCTCCTGCAGCCCTGTGCTGCTTCAGTCAGGCAGCATGTTGAACAAGATGGAGTACTTGGCCTCTTGATTTAATCAGGATTGTAAAGTTCAATAAAGGGCACAGAAAACCACCAAATACACGCTTTTTCTCTCATAGGAATGTTCCACAGTGTTGTCTTTTGCTGGTAATCACTAGAAAATGTTGTAGTTTACATGCAGCTCTGAAGAATTGCTACATAGGATGTTTTAAACAGCATATTCTAAAATTAGGATAGGATAGGATAGGATAGGATAGGATAGGATAGGATAGGATAGGATAGGATAGGATAGGATAGGATAGGATAGGATAGGATAGGATAGGATAGGATAGGATAGAATGGAATGGAATGGAATGGAATGGAATGGAATAGAATAGAATAGAATAGAATAGAATAGAATAGAATAGAATAGAATAGAATAGAATAGAATAGAATAGAATAGAATAGGATAGGATAGAAAATAGAATAAACAGAACCACTTCAGTTGGAAGGAACCTACTACAATGATCTAGTTCAACTGCCTGATAACTTAAGGGCTGACGAAAAGTTAAAGCATAGCATTAGGGTCTTTGTTCAAATGCCTTTTAAACACTGGCAGGCTTGGGATGTTGACCATCTCTCTAGCAAGCCTGTTGCAGTGTTTGATCATCCTCTCAGTAAAGAAATGCTTCCTAAATTGTACTTGACATGGCTCTTTCCAGCTGACCATCCAAAGTACTTTTACACAGCTACTGCAAATTCAGTAGCCCTTTTGGAGGGATTTCAGCAGTACAATAGTAATATATTCAGGAACATCTCAAAATCATGTTCCTTCAGCCAGTCTCAGAGCACCCTAACACACATATTTGTTCTGCCTGCTCTGTGCATCTTCCTTAGCAGTGAGTTAAGCTAATTTATTTTGTTTTGGACATAACCAAAACATGTTTCTTGACAATGTAATTGAACTAGGAACATCTGACATGGGAACATTTCATTAAGAAGGGATATCAACCCCTAATCTGGGATGGGAACTTTTTTTTGTTTGACCAAAAAAAAAAAAAAAATCCCTAAAACCACCCCAAGACTGTATTTTATTCCCACAGCTAAAGGGACAAAAAAAAGTTAAAAAGCACAGAAGGTAAAATGTACATGATGCTCAGTGAGATTGGCACAGCCTTATGAAATATCTGATTTCAGCTGCCAAAGGGGCTTATATTGATTTTTTTTTTCATTGTCCGTGTATGCTTTTGTAGAGACTTGAAATAGAGTCTCCATTTTGCTCTTATGAAAACCACATTTCTTGGAGGGCAGTGTGTGTTGGGAGGGGGGGAAAGAATATATATTTTGCTTGGAAAAATAGCAACCTACTTAGCACTTACCAGAGGATTATACCCCCTAATGTTCTGAGAGGTGCCTGTTCATGTATGCATTAGAAGTATTTAGAAGAGTGATTTAAATCCATGCAGAGTGCTGTGTGTTTTCTCATTTGTGCATTGTGAGAGAGATCCAGATTCCAGACATCCCTTTCAGAGCTATAAACCTTAAATTAAGGGCAAAGAACACAGAGTAATTTAGAAATACCTCAATTTCTATAACATAATTGAAGTTATTGAAAAGGTTGTTACAAGAAAAATTCTCTTTCTTCAGGGCTGCCCCAGAAGCTAGTCTGACTCCTTGATGTTCAGATAAAGACTGTGGTAAACTCCAGTCATGGTCCAGGTCTGAGTCGTCAAAAGACCAACTCTTCATACAGTAAAACTTTTCTGACAGTTGAGAAAATTACAAATCTCTGCAGTATCAAAGGAAGATTTATTAGCAGCACAAATACCTGAAAACGTTCCTTTTTCAGAGAGGCTGTTACTCTTAAGATGCAAAAGAGGTGCATAACTCTTATTAGCAAATACATTTTACTGCAGCATGCGAAAGTGAGAGAACTTGCCTTTCCGTGCTTTTCCCTAGTTTGTCGTTGTGCAGAGACTTTCACCAGAACCTCTGCAATCTTACATCTCCACCATGCCTTTCTAACAGCCGGAGAAGTTCTAACGGCTTGCAGTTGTTCCCTGCACTGTGGTTTGACTTGCATTAGAACTCTGATGCAGGAGACTTATTTCATTGCTTTTTAGGAAAATGGTTTTAAAAAAGAATAAAGTTTGATAGAACTCCAGCAGAGGAAAATTAAAAATACTGTAAATAGTCTGAATCTATTGCTGCAAATGTTATCTGCCTCCCTCTGTTTTGCACTGTAACAGACCAAAATTTGAGCCATCAAAATGACAGTTTTAAAGAAGGGGGAGGGAAGGGACGACAACAAAAAAATTCTTGTGACTCAAACATCTTTCCTTTTTTTTCCCCCATGCTATCTAGCAGAATTAAAAGCCCAGCAGGAAATTAAACATATACACCTGAAAAAGAACTGCTTAGAAGATGTGATGTGTGATTATAGATGACTCATTCTCAGTCTGGAAGACTGGCCTCCTTTAAGGATTCTAGAAAGCTCTGTTTTCTTTTTCTTTTTTTTCTTTCCCCCTCAAAGGCATTTTACAACTTCGTTTTGTAAATGTGATTTGTAATTATTGTTTATTGCATAGAAAATAGGAAATGAAACAAGCTTCTTTTAATGCTGTTTTCTAGCTAGTCAAGTCATTGTGAATTTATATGCCAGGTTCACAAGTGAAAATATTTTAGCACCATGTTTTTCCATCCCATAGAAAGAATTCCTTTCTAGGTGCCTGTGAACTATATTTTTAAACTAGTGTGGAGCTAGCTGGATGCTCTACTGAAAAAAAAACCAAACAAACCCCAACATAATAATAACTTTGCAAGTAACGCGGTAATACTTAACACTTACATGGCACTTCTTACATAAAAGTCTGCAGTGCCTTCACAGTGACTGAAATAATTATTTTTCATAACACCTCTACAATGCAGGGAACAGATACATAACGCGCACTCAGTAAAGGATGGAATCACCAGAGGTGATTACTTCTGGTGCAGAGGATAACAACTTCTTAAAGTCTTCATCAACAATTAACAGTTTAAGCAGTAACTTGGTTTCCATTACTGAAACTAACTGGAGATTTGAGTTTTCAGCATGCTGTTCCTGAGCTGGAATTTGTTCAAGATATCCAGGTTAAGAGGCAAACTGTGGCTTTCAGAAAAATTGCCATGAGTGTTAAATGGTCAAAAAGGGGTCATATCTCAGCAGTAGGCCCCATCAAAGAATTAGACCTGCATCATCAGGGTGCTTTTTAATAAAGTATTGGCTCAGTATAGACTTAAAAGCAAGACTGCAGTCTAGTGAATCACTAGCATTGCTAGTGCAGACTGAGTGTAATGTCATGTAACTTGAAGGATTTGGCAGGATGAGAACACAAAGTGGTGAGACGAACAGCTTACAACCATTGAGGACTCATGCTTTCAGAAAAAGTATTTGAAATATTGCACTAAATTACAAGGACCATATTCAACTCTCTTCTATACCAGGCAATCATCACTGTAAAAGGTGCGTCTATAGGACTAAGAAGTCCCTGCATACTGTACTGTGAGATCCTGTTATTAACAACCTGTAACATAACAACTTGAATGGTTCAGAATAGAGTTTTTCCTGCTCAGGTGCATCATTTATTTGTGAAAGTATAAGGTTTTTTGAGAACTGAGATTACTAACAAAAGAATGCTTTATCCATGTTAGAAAGCTAAAATACTAGCAGCTGTTTGACTGAGAAACTCTACTGCTTCCAAGCCTTGGAGACAAAAATTGACAAGGTATTATATTGTTTTGAAGGACAGAGCCTCTTGCCTTTTTTTTTTTTTTTTTTTTTGGTAAAAAAAAATTGACTACAACTGGCCCAGACTTTAAGTGTTCATGTTCAGTAGAAATTTATAAATCTGGTAGCAAAATTCTCCCATGTTCCTGATCTGTCATGTTGACACCCTATCTCCTTGTCGAAGGAATATCTCTCATCTATCGGCCCCTGAAAATCTCTAAGCTATGCTAGAAATGATATTTTTTCTCACAGAAGGGTGAGGAACTGGATGTAGGAGATGTGCAGAGGCGAAGAAAAAGCAGAGGACAATGTTGAGAGCTAGAACTGAGAACAATTAATTTGAAACAGAAGATCTGAAAGAGAATGAAAACAAGAGAGTGGGAAGTTACTTGAAGGGAGGAGGAATTGAGGAGAAAAAATGAGCAAGCTTTTGTTCGGTGGCAAAAGAGAATGGGAGGCAACTTTTGGAGTGATGACAGAGATGAGCACTGGAGAGAAAGAAAGAATAAAGGTGAGCAAGATTAGAAGAACTTGGGAGATGGACATAAGTGTAACGGAACAGATAAGAGAGCGCAATTCCGTACCCCCTGTCCATGAGTCTGAACAAGGACTAATAAGCTATGAACTCTCCCAGGAAACTCTGTTTTCCCAAATTCCTTAAATGGCAACTCTTGACACAGCTCGGTAGAAATTACCTTTAGTTTTTAAGGGTTTTTTGTCCCCCTCAAACTTGAATAAGTAAAGCTTTGTTAAAAGTTTGATAAGATAGCTAAGCTTTTGGGAAATGACAGAATCAAGTGTCTGTTTCTATTAGATTTTACCTGGTTTGAGGGTTTGGGTTGAGGGGTTTTTTTGGCTTATATTAAATCTGGGCAGATATCTAGGGGGAGAGAAGGAAATCTGTAGTTATTTGGAAGAAAAAAGAGGAAGCTGAGGAAAGGGAGGGCAATCAGAATGGGTGCAAGATTTTGGAACTTCTGAACTATATTGTTGGTCGTAATTGAGACCAGGCCAGGAAAGATTGGAAATGATAGTCATGGGCTGGCCTGTGAAAAGCTCTAACCTCTAGAAACTAAATTTGCTAGAAAGCAAAGCACATTTTTCTAACTGATAGGAAACAGCATTCTGAAATGAAGCTGTATGGAATATGACCTTGTTTTGCCGAAGAACAACTGAGACATTGTGACTTCCATATAAGAGCAGAAGCATAGTTTTGGCGTGTGAGGCACACCTTCGAGGGGAAAAATTACGTTGATTTCCAGTGACTCCTTCCTGGAAGCCTAATTCCCTGGCTCCTGATATTAGTGCTGGACCTGACACCACAGTAGGATAACTGCAAAACCTTGCATGTACTACTCAGAACTTACTGAATTAAGGTCCTTGGTTTGATTCTTTGACCAAATAAAAGGCATAAACTGATCTGCTTCGCTAAAGCGTTTTTTAGACTTGCAGTAGCTTTGCTTGCAGACAACTGAGATTTACAGATGTGTACAAAAACCAATATCTGACAGCAAACTCCTCCCTCTTGTATCATCACCGTTGCTGGGATGCCTTTCAGCATCCTTAGGGAGACGGTGTCTTTCCAGGCCTTCACTTGCTCAGCTCAGCCCTCTGATGTGGTTGGTGATTCGTCTCTCTTTGTTCTTCTTGAAGAGCCTGTCTCTTTGATGACAGCCTTTGATGTTCCTGTGTCAGATTCAAAGATACTGCCTTTCTCTACCATAAAAAGAAAGTTTTAAAGCAAACCAAAGGTCATAGTAATAAATAAAGTTCATAAAATCAAACAAAATTAATTAAGATTGCATAGACATATTCCTCACAGTCTCTAGTGCAGTGGAAAGTCACTGATAGTTTACGAATTTTTTCTGTGTATGTTTTTGAATTCAGGGTTGGGAATTTTTTTGCTACTACTATATGTTTATATAACTTAAATAAAATTTAAATTATTGCAGTTTTTATGAATCATTTCAGATGGTATTCACTGCTTTATTACAGTCATTATGATCATAGTTTATTCTCTGGCTGATGTAACTTACCCTCGTGAAAGACATAATTAGTGCTGTCGAGAGTATTTGTTTAGAGGGAGGAGAGGTCTCCTAATAATGTCCCCAAACTTTTTCCTCCTTAGGAAACCCTCCAAATCATTTCACTTTGTGCCTAGAGGATTTACAAGCTCTGAAGTAGCACAGTAGTGACAAAATGAATGCCAATCATAAGAAGGTACCTGCAGAATCTGACATGTCTTTTATTGGGCAGATACTGTCTGTTATGGACAGGAAAAAGTCTTCTCCTTCTAAGGCACTGAATTTTCAGCTGTAACAGTAGTTTCAGCCATAAGAAGTTAAAGTGCTCAAGGCTGAAACTGGGCTCTGTGCAGAGTGGTGTATTATTCACTGCCTTGGCTGCTGTGTTTATTCCACCTCTGTTGTTCTTAAGTGGTGTTATATATTGTCCCTTTTGAATTTTAAAGCAATGAAAGATGCCATTAATATAATAGACTCCTTGACTTTCTTGAGTTTGAATGATCAGAAAATTCATTCCCCAGAAGGGGTTGTTAAACTGTAATGAAGAATAAAAAAACCTAGCTGCATGTCAAGGAATCCGCCAGATTTTCCTAAGATCTTTCAGCTATAAGGTAGGAAAGGGCAGAGAGCCCAGCTGTTAAAGGAAATAGTAGAGGAGAGCTAAAATATTGCTGAGTAGAACTCAGGCCAGTGAGCTGTAAACAAGGAAACAACATGCATCCTTGAAGAGGACTATACATTCATTATGTCACTGTAAATATTTTCCACAGAAAGCACCAAATTAAGATTTCAACCATTCTGACTAGTATTACAGCATTTTAGAGGATGAGCTAGGGGAGGATGCTGGTGCAATTTCCAGGAAAATATGTTTGACTATGGAAAGTTTATGGTTGGAATGACTAATAGTAAATTTAGGCTTGTAATTTCTATGGCAAAAGAAAACCCAGCTCTTTCAAAAAGCATCAAAAAGTGAAAATTTTATCCCTGAGGAGCCTGACACAATCATGTGGGGTGTTCAGAACGTATTAGCTATTAGCCATAGTTCTATTCAGAGCCTTAGTCTATAAATGATATTGCAACAGCTTTGTTCAGGAGAAAAGAGAGTGAAGATTCATAATTCCTGCTGTAGGATTCACTGAAGAGAGCAGGACTTAACAATCAAGCCTCAGCTTTCTTTTTACTTGGAGAAATGAATTACCTGTTTAAGCCAAATGCTTTGAGGGATGTGAACGTTACAGTTCAGACTAGTTCTCTAACAATATAGTTTGCAATATGAATAAATAACTGACAACAGTTTCACCGTGATATTTATTAACCCTCCAGAGACTGTTATTCCAGCAATGCCTCTGCTTACCCTCTTTTAGTATCTTTGAGGATTCAGGTTGGGACTTCCAATCACAGAGGGCACGAGACAAGTCCTGTACCTTCTCTAGCTCAACAAGATTGTAAGGGCTGTCTGAGGCCTTCCAAATCATCAAGGTAGATTAAGGAGACCACAGAGATTCAACTGAGTACAGGGAATAAACCTCTTTACCTGTTCATCAGGTGAGGCAGGGTATAGGGGAGGTGAGAAATGGGGTAAACTGAGATCTGTGGAAGTGTCAAGGACATATGGCAGAAAAGGCAGAGGAAGAGATGGACAGGTGCCTGTTTCTCTGCCTGTTCCTTGACTGGTGATGAGGAGTGCAGCTACCACCATCCACAGCCCTATACCCACAGCCCACGGCATCAGCCCAAACCAGTGACACTTGGAAAGAGTGTTTAGATGAGCCAAAATCCAAAACTCCCAGCTGGTAACAGTCAGTTGCATACAACATCTTCTACAGGTGTCAATAGTTTAGACAAATGTTCTCTGCTACATGACACAGGCAAATAGATTAACAAAGAGAGTGGTCTTGGGGAGTGAACTGGAGCTGGGAACAGCAGTCTAGAGATGGAGATGCAGAGGCAGAACCTGGGAGATGACAGAGGGAAAGAGACAGGCAGACAGGGCTAATGCCTGTGGCCTTTCAAACCCCTCACCTCTCCCTTTTGCCTTTACTGCTTGCACACGCAGCATGGCAGACATGGTTAGATTATCAGTACTATTTTCCTCTCAACTTTTTCATGCTTTACTTTGCAGCCTGAACAGGTATTTCTAAAATGGTCTCTGCAACACCAAGAGGAATTGTATCAGACAAGTTGCAAAGGCAGTTAATTTCCTAGTTATCTCAGACGCAGGTTTAAAGAGCGAGAGTAGTAAAGTAGAATGGGTGAAGGCTCACCAAATAAAAGAAAAGCAAATAAATCCCTAAGTAGAGCTTCCTGGGTGGCTTAGAAATACAGCATTTAGGTGGTACAATAATTAAAGCATGTTTTCTCTTTGACTGTATTTCTGTTAATTTTGTGATAAATTCTGCAATTTTTCTGGCATTAACACAAAAAGGGAGCACCTAATTAAAAAAAACCCATATTAATTCCTGTCTTAAAAATAAAACCTTCTGAGAGTAAGGCTTTTTTCTCTCATATGTGTTGTTTTCTTTTACCTGAATCAAGACAGGATTTTTTAGTAATGTTATGTTTAGGTTTTCCAGTATTTTCCTCCCTTTTCCTTTTTTTTTTTCCTTTATGTTCTTTTGGGTTTTGTTTATTTGGGTTTTTATTTTGGTGTATTTTTGCCAAGGGCTTTTAGAGCTTAAAAGTAAGAAATGCTTATGTAGGGATATATTTTATTCTTGACCAGTAAAATTGCATTCAATTTTGGCTGAAGTGAGAATTATTTAAAATAACTAATTGCCTTCCGTAATGTGTGTTGATTGGAAAGATTCTGCAGTGTGTTAAAATTAATGAATGTCTAGAAATGTTCTGCAGAGGCTGGCTCACTAGCCTAATGAGGGTCTCTAGCATCAGCTGCAACACCACTGCCTGGCTGCTTCTTGCAGAAGTGACTATTATGGAAAGGGTCGTGAGAGAAATAAACATACTGCGTCCTACCATCTCTCTGGATTCAAAACATATCAGCAGTGCCACTATCTCATCTCATATGGGTTACACCTTGCAATCCTTTATATTTTGGTGGGTGGAGAAAAATGTACAGAGCTCTCTGGAATTATAGTTGGGACCAGCCTCTGGTAAGACGATGGTGACAGTCATCACGGGGAGGCTTCCACATTCCTTTTCCACATCCCTCTGTGTATGGCTGTTAGGTGTGGGAAAAGGCCAAAATGATGATTTGTTGGAATTGACTCTTCTGCACCATCCCTTGGAGCAACAGTCTTCTCCTTTATCATCTGCTTATGACCAACTATGCTGCAAGATGTCTCTTCTGGAGGTACGTAGTTCAGACACTCCTGATAGTAAACAGCGGGTTTGTTAAAGAAAGGTACGCCATACTTAAGCTGAAAGGCCAAACTTCTGAAATATAGGATGTTCCAGTAAATAGACTGTCTGTGTAATCTTAATTCACACGCAAATTTCCCTGGAAAGCTACAGTTCATAACACTTTCACCACAGGACCCAGGTGATGGTAACATAGACATTCTGCACTCAAAGGAGACAGAGATAAGGATTCACAATCATGGAAAAGGTATTTTCCAAGTTATTAATCTTCAAATCCTGTGGAGCAGGTGTAGATTCAGAAATCCCTAGTCAGTGTAGAGTAATGGAGGGTAAACATAAAAGTGTTCACCACAGGTTTTCAAAAAGACTTCTGGAAACCATTTAGTCCAAATTCTCCCCCTAGAAGGCAGGACAGTCGCTGATGCTAGTTCAGGTCAGCCATGGCTTTGTCTAAACACGTCTTAAAAACCTCCAAAGATGGAGATGACACAGGGCTGCACTGCAAAGTTTTTCATCCTAAAGTTTTTCCTAATGGCCACCTTATTCTCTCCAAGTCCTTTTTTTACTACCCTTCAAGTAGTTGTTGCCTGCTATTATACCAAGTCTTAGAGTCTTCAGCAGACTAGGGACCTCTCAACATTTGTGGCCCAGGCTTATGTATCTCCCCAGTAGGTGGTCCAAAACTCGATTCACTTTTCCACATGGCAGCCTCACAAGCTCCAGGCAGAGGGGAATAACAACTTCCCCATATCTTTTGGGCAACTTCTCTCAACACAGAATGATCTGCAGTTACCTTATTCACAGTGAGAAAGTGTATTCAATCTTGAGTCCATCATTACTCTTCAGCAGGACTGCTACTCGTTCCTTAAGCATGTCTGAGCTTACACTGTCCCAAGAGCAGGAGTTTGCTTTTCTCTTTGTTGGACATCATCAGGTTTCTGTTGTCCCAGTTCTCAAGGTTATCAAAGTCTCGATGAATTCAAGTTCTGTCATTCATTGTAAAAGTCTCTCCCTCTAATTTAGCATCACTGATATTTGCAGGTCCTAGGTCATTGATTAAGACATTCAAAGAATATGATCAAGAGTTCAGCCTTTGGGGTACTTCGCTCATTGCTGGCCACCAAGCAGGTGCTGAGCCATTCGTTGCCACTCTTTGAGCCCAGAGGCACAGGCAATTTTCAGTCCACCTAGCCATCATTTCTTCCAGTCCACAGTTCTTCAGCTGCCAAATGAAAATGCTGTGGGGCATGAAGTCAAAAGCTTTCCTAAAGCTATGGTATATCACACCTGCAGGCCTCCTCATGTCATTTTGTTGTAAGAGGCACTCTGTTTTGCTGAACATCATTTGTCCCTGGTAAATCTATGCTGATTATAACTTCAAACCTTTTGTTCTTCACATGTTTGGAAATGAATCCCAAGAAGACAGGATATGTGATCTTTCCAGGGACGGAGGTGAGACTGGCTGGCCTATAAGTCCCTGCACCCTTCCTCTTGCCTTCCTTAAGGGAAGGCACCCAGTGCCACTGTGCAACCCACCCAGAGAAAGCAAGCAGGAACCAGGGAAATGTGTGTTTTCTCTGTGATGGTCAGAGTAACCTGGAACTGGTTTGCACTGCCAGAAGGGTCAGAGTCTGGGAAAGTGCCATGTCCTGGCAGCATCCAGTGAGTTCTTGCTGGTCCTTGAAAAACTGAAGGAGATAGTGTAAATCTCATGCCAGGCCATGCCCATATGTGCACAGGTATTTATCCCAGCTGACTGTGTCACCTGTGTGCAGTCATACCAGCTTTAGGCTTCTCCCTTAGACATCTGAATTAACAGGGCAGGTCACCACATACATAATAATTCCTCCAGTAAATAATCCAGAACTTGCAGTTTAATCACCATTTTAGCTCAACTTCATTCTCAGTGTTTTGCCCTATTGGGGGAATTGTGGTTATAAAGGAATCTGACTCAGCCCCCTGAGTTAAGGAATCATTCCCCTAGGCAGCGTGACTCGTCCTACTGAGTTCAACTAGAAATTTATTTCATGGCATAAAGCAGCAAGATATGATTCATATTTTGTTAATACTCAGCTGCATGTTTGCAATTTGAGCACATAATGAATTTCAGTCCAACAAATTAATTGCCAGTTTAGCCTGAAAAGGTTTCAGAGATCCTTGGGAATAAGAAAGAACAAAATTCAGTTCCCCCGTCTGTGTGGAGCAGCACATGACCTCTGCAGCTAAAGCCATCTTAAGAAAAAATATTTTGTCTATTCAGAGCAGCAATCACCAAGCCAGCAAAACCAGGTAAAGTCACACGCCAAGAATCCTTTTGCTAATTATCACTGGGCACTAATGCAAAGAAGATTCAAATGTCAGCCAAAGCAATCGACTCTTTACTTGAAAAGTCACAGGGATTTTGAAACTGCAAGAGCCTTTTAAAAGATATTTTAGCATAGTATTTGATGATCGTTTTGTTTAGAGGTGGTTGCATTTGCAAGTGTTGTGATCTTCAGTTTTGCAGCTAATACACTGTGAAAAATGTCTGGCTTACCAGAGGTCTCCTGCAATGCAGGCACTGCACCGTTTGTCCTTGATCTTTTGGCTTCTGTGGCAGTGTGGGGAATATGCCACAGAAGAGAGACCAAGCAGCAGCAGGTTGGGTTGGGAAACAGCTACATTTCAAGCCTGCCAACGTTGACAGAACAAACTCAGGAATCCCCCGGAGATTTAGTTGTTTCTAATCCACACCCTTAAGAACTTCATTCTGTCTCTTAGACAATATTGCTACAAGGAATAACAAACACAAAATGCCAATAGATATTTTTGGATAATGTCACCAAAAGGCCAAATGAAAGCAGTGGGGGAAGCATTGTGCGGCTTTATACATCCCAAGTTTGTGACTCTGGATAGAGAAATGCAGGAAGAAATCCATGGCATGGATGCCACTGGAACGATGTTAATTGAGGGCATGGATCGTGAAAAATATTTCCAACTCTGTCATTTGTTACAAGTTGCTGATTTAAATGCAAAATGAGAACTACAAAGGTGTGCTTGCGGATAAGCATTCATGTTTCTGTCTTGGTATAAAGGGCTGAGAATAGAGGTGAAAAAGCCAGGGAATGAGAAGAATACAAAAGATACCCACACATCTAGTGAATATTACCTTGTTCAGTAAGTGACATGCTAATTTCCTCTTTGAACATTACATACTGTGCCCCTGCTAAAGTTTATTATCAAGTAAATTAAACTGGAACTTGCAACCTTTGGTATATCAGTCAGTCCAGGGAATAAATGCATTTCGTTACTATTAAAAAAACAAACAAACAAACAAAACAAAACACCAAGGAAAGAAAATAAACCAAAAAAACACCGGAACGTAGATTAACTTGATTTTCAAAGAACTAGTGGAGTGATGCATGCTCTTTATGTTGTATTTTAGGTTCTCTATCGTTCAATTTTGTGTCTCTACATGAGGTTGCTTAGAAGTTAGAGCAAATTAGCAAAAAGATAATAAAATTTCTTAAGAGCTTGTCACTTTCACTGTATATCAACTGGCTTTTTAAATATAGTGATAGATGCAGGAATAATTATGTTAAATGTGCCCCTTGTCTCTGAGCTACTCCTGAAGATAAAGTTCTGCTTTACTTACTGTGCTGGTTTCAGAGGAATACAGCAATGTGTTCACAGAACCCTGATCTAAACCTTTATCTTTTGTGTTTGAGACTTCATTAGAGAGTAACTATGCACCTCCAACTCTAAAAGAAAATAGTTTGGTCACTGAGAGTTCATGGTCTTTATGCAGTAGAGTCTCATATACGTCCTATAGTTAGACAAGACTTAGACAAGAATTTTCAAACCAGCAATCATAGTCCTAGTCTTTTTTTTTTGCAGCCTATCTGCAAGTCATGTGCTGTTTTCTCTGCAATTTATACCTATATTTCTCACATTTCCTCCAGTAATTATATTTTTATGAATTTATTTTTATATTTTTATGAATTTATTTGGATATCATTTGAGGTGGGTAGAGTAATGTGTACTAGGGAAGGCAGTAAAATGTTTGGCATAGAGGAGATGCCAGTTCTCTATCTGTTGCAATATTGTCTTCTTTATTCTCTATAAATCTGCCATCAGTAGCACAAGAAAGACATATCCCTGTTAGAGTGGGTCCAGAGGAAGACCACAAAAATTATCAGAGGGATGGAGCACCTCCGCTATGAGGTCAGACTGAGAGTGTTGGAGTTGTTCAGCCTGGAGAAGAGAAAGCTCCAGGGAGACCTTATTGCAGCATTTTGGTACTTAAAGGGGGCTTGTAAGAAAGGTGGGGACAATATTTTGAGCAGGACCTTTTGCAACAGGAGAAGCTGTAATGGTTTTGAACTAAAAGAGGGTAGATTTAGACTAGATATAAGGAAGACATTTTTTACAATGAGGGTGGAGACATTCTGGAACAGATTGCCCAGCGAGGTGGTAGATGCTCAATCTGAGGAAACACTCAAGGTCAAATTGGACGGGGCTCTGAGCAACCTGATCTAGTTGAAGATGTCCCTGCTCACTGCAGATAGGTTGGACCAGACGACCTTTAAAGATCCCTTCCAATCCAAACCATTCTATGATTCCATGACTCTATGATTCTATAATGAATTTGACTCCCTAAATCTGTAAAGGCTCTTTAATGCCTTAAAATCAAATTGTTTCACAGACTCTCAGAATGTTCCCTGTCTGCTCAATAGGCTATGCAAGAGAATTTATCTCCAAAATGAACTTAAATAGTTCTTAAAAACAAATCATTGAACAATTAAGCTTGTGTCAGATAGTAACGTGGAGTTTCAAGGTCTGGGTTTTTTTCAAAAAAACTAATATTTCATGAGAAATAAAGAAGTTGCTTGTTGCTGCCATTGCTGAACTGACTGATGTCTTTGCGTGGGTGTTCCTTATTGTGGTTATGCAAACAAAATCACAAGTCACAGGCAAGTGCAAGGAGACAGTTATTGTAGGCACTGCCACCAAGCTGGGGGGTGGCAGAGTGCTGCAGGCGTAGGGGGGAACAGCAGTTCTCTGGCATTCTGGCTCCTCAGTCTTCCTACAGTCTTACATTTGATGTTTTATTTAAACAGTGACAAGAATGGTTGCAAATTAAAAAGAGGAGCTGGGACTGAACTAGGAGAAAATACGAAAATAAGATGGACTAAGTAAAATGAAACAGGAACTGAGGAACATGCTGATAATGATACAAGAAGTGTAGTGATATTTGATTAGGACCAGTTTATAACAATGATTTGCCCACCTGTAGCAGTTGTGATGAAGGATAATGTTTTCCCACCTCCTTTTCATTCAAGTGTGACAAACAAGATCAGCAGCAAAGCTTTCTTCAGGAGAAGTTTCTTATTCCACTAATCTGTCAGTGTTATCTCCTGAGTGGTTTCCTCCTCCTGTGAGCCTGCAGCAGATGTAGTTACATTGCAAAAAAGCACAGAAATCACTTTGCAAGTCATTTCTATCAGTACCGTCAGCTAACTTAACAAATACAACCCTGACCAATTGTGTTGAGTCTAAGGCAGGGTCTCCATCCTAACACATGGTCAGTGAAGTATCACCAATGACAGCTGTCAACATAAGACAGACAAAAATTGCCAAAAATGCAGGACAAATTAAAAAATGAGCAGCCAGCTGGATGCTATCAAAATAAAAGGCAATAGGGTTAAAACAAGAAATGGGAGCACATGAATCTTGTGGTCATAGAGATGTGTGGGAAAAAAAATTAGTGAACAAAAACCTAATTATTATACTCCCTGTTGTTGAATGAATATAAAAAATTACGCAAATTAACAACCAGGAGGTTGGATAGTGCTACGACTTCAATGAGGAGTTTAAGGGATGCAAATATGGCTATCCTAGAGAGCGTGAAGGTCCTGGGCGTTATGAAAGGATGAGGCTGTGGTTAGTCCTCTGTTTCTCAGTTAATACATCACGGAACAGTTCTGTCCTTCAACCCAAGTTTACTACAACATTTCTGATCCTATTGTGGAATAAAATGTAATGATTACGGTGTGGCTGGATTGGTCCATTCCAGGTCTGGGTACCAAGGAACCAGAAATCTAACAGAAGGGATGACATTGATTCATTACAGTACCTTAAAGAAATCAGTCACATTCAGGATGCTAGTTTCAATCTGTTTGCTGCAAGAATTCATCAACCGTCATGTTTATCTCTGCAAATCATCAGATAGCTTTGACTGCGAATGGCGATGCTACCTGTTATTACTAATAAATATGAAGGTGTCATTTTTTTGTCATTGCAAGAAATACAAGTTCTCTTGAATAGAATTACATCAGGTTTTGCTTTCAAACTCATCATGGGCTTTTTATTTATTACAAAAGCTGCATTGGTAGATCAATATAGCAAACAGAGAAAAAAACCCTTTTGGTGCAGAAATAGTTTTAATACAGAGCTGTGGAAAATAATCCCAAGACTAAGCTCTTCTCTCTGAGCTGTTTGTGGCTAGCTCCTGCTCCAGGCAGTAACTAATAGCTTGCAGTTTGGCCTTGACTTTCTGGGGTAGTGGAACAGTGCTTAAAGCACATTCAAAGTTGAAGGAAGAAGCATTAAGACTTTGACGCATACCCCTGAACCTCAGGTAACGAATGCCAGCTTACATCTTTGAAACACATTAAAGTAGCTTCAGGGCTGCTGTCGCTCATGCTGTTTGCTTGCTCCAAGAATGCCAATAGGGCTGTTGGGGAGAAGATGAATAGAATGACTCTTCAGCAATTTCTGGTGGCTTACTGTTGGAGTGGAGGCATGGCATAGGAGTAACGGTGGCTCTTTTATGCTATGGTGACAACTTGTTTTTTGCTAAACCAGTAAAAACTGGAAGCAGAAGCTCATCATCTGACTGTTATCCTTTGAATGCACTTGCTGGGTTTTAACAAAAGAGACAGTGTCCAAAAAGTTTCAAAATTTGAATACTCCTGAAAAACAAAGTGTATGCTTTCCCCTTATCTTTCAATGAAATGACAGCATATCTGCCAAGTTTAACTCTCTTTTGCGATTAAATACGTGCTACCAACATTCACTCTGTCACTGTAATCTTCAGATTTGCCCCTTGGGGTGGTTAGGTGAGGGGCTGATGGTCAGAGTCTGAATTCTTTCCGCAACACTTTGTTCAGAGGAGGATCCAAGGAGTTAAACCTGTGTCCTGTATAATATTCACCAAGAGCAACACACAGTCCAAAATACATTAGTCTTACAGTTTCCTAACAGCAGTTTTCTTTATGAAATTATTCTCCTAATTGCTGCCAAAGCAGAGGTCTGCTATTAACAGAAGGCTGGTGCAGAGCGCAGAAGGCAAGGTACTCGGCGCTCTTTGGGCAGCCTCACTTTCTATTCTGCAATGTTTCCTCCAGTCCTCCATGCTTGTGCAGAGCCGGGTTTTCTCTTTTACTGTAAATGGAATGTATATACACCATTTTGTGCTAGAAAAATTGAAGCACTTTAATGCCCACATCCACCAGACTGATTTTTATAGCATGGCAATGTTTCACAGATAGAAAAGTTGAGATTTTGTCAAGAACTTAGGAAGTGAAAGGAAATAAGCTTACAGTAAACCTTGTCTGAAAGTGCAGGATGCTTGAGAGATCGCCAACACAGCAAGTGCTCTATGCTGAAAGACTGTAAATTCTGGGAAAACAGGTATGTGAAACTCAGTAAGGACTAAAGGCAAAACTAATGCAGCATTTCAGTCTATTTTTTCAGTCCATAAATGTTTCCATTTATGTAGGTGGTGATCTCCTATAGTTTTCACAGGTTGACTCACAGCATATTGCTGTGCAGATGGGACAAATAACCACAGTAAGTAGCAACGGAAGTGACTAAAAGCCTTAAACATCGCAGGGCAAAGAATATTTTCACCATCCTTGCATATACCTGGCCACTACACTTATATATATACACACACGCCATTAGCAAAGGTAATCGTGTGATAACCCACAGTCCTGTCTATATAGTTATCTTTATAGCTATCTTTATTATTTGTTATTATTATTTACCTTCCCAATCTTTATTGCTATGTGGATACTGCATGCAAGTTTTGCCATGCAGCTTGCACTATGGTTTGTTTCTCCATCTCCTTAGGCTGTGTTTCCATCATCCCAAATGTGCAGTACCAGACAGAGTCCCAATCTGCCAGGTTTTTCTTTTTCTTTTATCTCGCCTCTGTGAATTAACATTCCAGCAAGTGTCTTTGTCACAAATAGAAAATGGAAGAAAAGGTAACCTGGCTGTGGGGAAGTCCAATTCTATTCTCTTGCTTGGGAAAAAAAAAAAACAACCAACAGTTTTTACCTTTGCTTTCTATTTCTCAACCATATTTAAAAAGCAGAGTGATAAACCATCCATGATGGATTGCAATGTGTCTCTGTTCCCAGATTTATAAATAGGAATTTACAACGGAAAAGTTGTTATAAAGCATAGTTATCTCAGACACGGTCCTAATCAGCAATACATTAATTAGCAGTGCTGAAAAACGCATCAGAAGAGATATCTTTATTTTCTTACAAAATTTTACTTGCGATGTCCCTGAAGTCACTCAACAGCATCAGCAGCAAAGCAGACATTAACCCGAATTGCATGGATGTGTGATCCATAGTGAGCATTTTTCTGAAAAATAATGAATTAAATACTACATAAGCCATTAATTTTCAAGGAAGGAAGGTTGTTTCTCATTACATAAGGCTTAAAAATCTCATATTTCCTGCTTGCGAGTGTAATCCTTCAAGTTATTAGTTTCTGGAAAGACTGGGGTGTGGAGGCCTAACATGTCTGGTGAGCAGCTCTGTACAGACAACATCCGAAGCATCTATCCTCTCTGGGGAGCTGCTGTGCTGTCTGAGTGGTACCCTTCTGCTTGAGAGGTTGGGTTTTGACATAAAAAATGGGGCTCATTTTTGCAGCCACCATCTTTCAGTCTCCAGAGTTAACAACAAAGCCTTCCAGGCATGTTTGTAGGAAAGCAGGGCATTCAGAGCCAGGCTTTGTTCATTTGAAAATGAAATGAATTAGGCAATGTGCTCTAGATGTTTGTCCCAAAGGCTAGTATTATTGCTATTTAAGCAATGGCTGTCATTTACTGAAGTACCAAACCACATATTTAATTTTAATGTTACTGTCACATCTGAATTGATAAGTTAGGTATGTAAATTTGATTCCAAATGAGAAATTAAATGACTAATCAGCTGATCATTATATTCATCGTATGTCATTAGCATTTTAGGACTTACATTATTATTTCTCTTTGACTACTTGGTACTTTTACTTTCACAGCATGTTATTTAACCCACTTGCTATTTTTCTTCTTATATTTAATTAAAACTTACAGGGGAAAAAAAAACATTTACAAGGGAAAAAAACAAACTTTCTGTCCTGAAATAGCTTGGTGTATCTCTTACAGAGGTACAAAAACACTAGATAAACATGTCTGAGGATGTAAGATATCACAAATGCAGCCTTCTGCACACAGTTCATTTTACTCAAGCAGAACTTTCATATCTGCTGTTGTTTATGTGCTAAATTTACGTGGCTGGGGTAAAGCAAAGACAATAATGACTTGATTTTCACTTTTCCAGTGTTTGTGCTTTGGAATGGTTTCCATTGTTTTGAGTATTCATCATACCGCCATGCTACTGGTTGGTCCATTGAAAAGATAAGAGGTTACTCCTACATCACATGAGGGGAGCTTTTGCTTATATCCAGTTCTCTGGTTTGATCTTCAGGTTTTAATCTTCAGATGATTGTTCTCTGTGGGAGGCATTAACAGATTGTTGTGGGTTTTTTCCTTTTAACTTATTTTATCTGTTGCAGATGAGTTTGGCAGAATGCTGAGAAGAATGTTTAAGGCTCTTGTAAACCAATAGCTTCTCTTTTTTTCAAGAGGAGGATCAGCACAGAGGGTGTTTGGAGAGAATATACATTACCATCAAAACTATCTTTTTGTTTAGAAACTCCAGCAGTTCCTGTCTTGGAGTTGGATTTGGCATTTAGTGAGGAGTAACTTCTTTATACATGAAAACCCACACACACTTGATAAGTCAATGTAGACACCTCACACATCTTGAAATTCCAGCATATAAATGCCCTGAAAGTGTCATTTTCCCTGAATGCGGAGTGGAGTTGGATTTCTTCCTGCCATTGCAGCTCTGGGCTGCTGAGATTGTGCATGGTGTACACACCCACACTGGATGGGTTGTGTGTTTCTCCAGTTCTCTTCCCACTCTTTGATCCAGCAGTATGCAAGACTAAGTTAACCAGTTCAGATGCACAGGGGACAAGGTAGAGCTGAGACAGAGATATTGGAAAGGTGGATGGTAAACAGGGTAAGGAACCTCAACTGTGAGTTGAGTCAAGGAACAAAATGGGGAGTTTGGCATGGAGTTGCTGTCAGAGACACTTAAATGTCTTTGGGAAAGACCAGGAACCCTGGGAAGCAGTCAGTGTTCTTGGTCTCCCAAGCAGCTTGGAGAGTGATTTATGTAGGAACTGGTAAAATTGGAAATAAAAGAGAAATAGGTCTGAAAAGAAGTTTAAGTGCCAGCGGGAGAGCAGCAACTGCTCAAGGTGGCAAGAGCACAGAGCAAGGCTGAAGGAGATAACTGGAATAGACCCTGTTTAGAATACAACTGGAAACCTAGGGTAGAATAAAAAGGAAAATGTAATTGAGCTAACAGAAAGGGAAAATGAGACTATTCAATAAGACTACTGGATGACGGAGAAGAAGATATGGCAATGGGCAGCAGTTCAGAAAAGTAGAGAAGTGCTGGCTATGCAAAAAGGGCTGGGAGTAGGATAAGAAATTAGAACACATCTGAGAGTAGTGAAGTGAGGAGTTGTGTCTTAGGAGTAACGAGGTGAAGGGCAGAGGCAGGTTGAGGAGAGTGTGCACACTGAATCAGGCTTGGAGCAGGTGGAGAACAAAGCATCAAAGTCTGTTCCCATTAAAGCACACTCTTCTATAAAGCCTGGTGCTGGACCTGAGATCCCAGGCCCACTTGCTTCCAGTGATGGCCAGGTATATGTGTGTTTGCAGCATATGCTACCCATGCCAATTTACTCTATTTACACTAGATAAGGAGGTGGCAATACGATCTCCTTTAGGTGCGATTGCAGAAACACAGGAAAGGCCCAATTCATGCTAAGACCTCTGATGTGTTAGGGTTAAATTAATGCACATATGTTATAACATATTGCAGTATGCAAACACACTGTGGTGGTGTTCCACACTGATACCTGGTTGATATACACTGCTTTTGCTGTCTGTGATAGACAGTCCCAGTTCTCAGGCCAAAAATTTGTCAGATCTACATCAGAATCCAAAAGTTCGGTCCATTTCTGATCTGGATGAGATCTCTCACATATGCAGTTAGGATTGTTAGAGAATCTGATTCCAAGGAAACAAGGACCAATTACACAAAGACATACACAAAAATGTATTGCTTACAATAAACCATTAGCAGAGTGTTATGCAATAGGTCTCAATGTAGTGGCACAGTCTGATGTCAACCTGAATATCACATTGATCTTGGCCTCTCTTCCTGACCTTCAGTGGGGAATTTGAGTGAGGGACCTCATTCTTAGTCCCAAGATACCTATGCCTGTGCCAGTAATTTTTCTACCCTAGCTAAGTCTCGTAAGTCTTGACAGTGCTAAATAACTTCCTATCTATCTTACAACTAAATGTTGTCTAGATTCACAAATTGCCATCTTTTGCCTGTCTTTTTTTATTAGTTACCTGTTTCACAGCCTACCTATTTAGATTAAGCCTTGCACAAGGCAGGGTACCACTGCTAAAGGCACTGCCACCAGTATTTTTCCAAAATTCCGGTCTCTAGAACATGCACTTCGATGTGGGAAACAGCATAAATTATTTAACCAGCCACTGGACTGTGATGACTGTAATAAGCGGCATTCTTTGTCTGAAAAAGCTCAGTAGTTTCTGCTGAATTTGCTACATTCTGACTAAAAGAGTTAAACCATTCACCTGAAGTAGGATCAGAATTTAGTTGCCTTGGTTTCACACCTATTACTCATAAGCACATCTCTATGAATGCCCATCTGTTAAGTCTGAAGCTTTTTCTGTTTCCCTAGTTCAGCAAACATGTATTTATTTCATGCAATGGGAATTAGGTTCCACTTAAGTGAAGCAGTAAGTCTGTGACTTACTTTTGGGTATTGTACAGGGAGCATGAGGCTGTAGAAGCCTGTAAATGGACTGGGGCTAGTCTGTGGCATCTGGGTCGACCCGTCGCTTTGCACTGATTCTCATTGCTTTCATCCCTTGGTTTCTACAGCCTGTCCTGGGACGCGTGCTTTGATTTCCAGGAGTACTGCACACACTTCACTGTAATTGATACAGTAGTAGCTATACTTGGGGTGGATACAGTAGTGTGTAACTCCAAGTGTTTTGAACATTTAGGCTCTGAGGGTTCAGACTGAGAACCCAAATGTTGGAAGGGTTCCACACCTAGGCTTTTTGGCTGTCAGGTGGAATTAACATCACTCCTGGCAGTTTTCATAGTGCATAGTGTGTGTGAAACATTTAAATGGTATTGTGAAGAACACCAGAGAAAAGCTTTTAGGGAGACAAAGCTTCAGAAGAGTTTGTTTTATATTTACTGTCTGAATCCAAAACCTGAAAAATGACGAGAAGACAAAACAGTTACAGGCAGCTCATTAAGTGAGCTCTGTACATTTTGACTAAGGTAAGGACAGGTAAGAAAAAAAAATATATAATTATTTAACTGGAGAATATAACATCATGTAGATGTGCATAAGGTTGAGTAGTCTAACAGTAATTTCCGCATTTCTAAACTATGGAGTATAATATTCCATGACCTTTTCATGTAGTTTTGTATGTAATTTTTTATACATGACTTTTAAAATCTGACAGATGGCAAGCTTTTGCAATTATTATCCCTTTATTCCCTCAGAATGAGACCTGGTAGATTGTAGAATAAATTCCTAAGGAAAGTGTTGGTTGCTTCAGTGGTTGTGCAAGTTAAAACTGTGGTGTACAATATATGGTAAAGGACAATTCTACAGTGATAAGTCAGAGGACTGTATGACTTCATACGGCTTTTTCTATTTGTGCTTTGTATGGTTCTAGGAAAGGGAGTTAGATTGACTCTGTATTATCCTGCTGCTCTGCCTCAGGGAAAGACTGGACTCGGGTAGGATAAATTAATTTTCATTTGGACCATGTCTCTCTCCCTTTCTCCTGGCATTGCATTTGAAGTCCCTGTGTTGTGTGATCAAAAGGCATGTGATGCAGAGAGTCAGTCAGCTCTGTTACCATCAGCTCCACTGTGTACAATACAGATGGTACTACGGATTATGGAGATATTATCTGACCAGTAAAGAGAAGAGAAGCATCCAGCCTTTAATAAAATGGTTATATCAGTGGGAGTGGAGAAACATTTGATCAGTGTAGACAAGGTAACACTTAGTAAAAAGCTTAAGGATTAACTTTTAAACTCTAGCTAATGTGGAGAAAGGAAAAAGAAAAAAGTTTATCTTCTGAAATCAAACGCATTTTCTTCCCAGGGCATTGAATGTTGCTGTACAGCAGCCTTCATTTGGCTAACATGCATTGCCTTACCCGAGAAATATTGCCCTAAAATAGTTTAGTAGAGAGAACGAGGATTCCCAAAATTTCTCCTTGCCTATTCATAGCCTTTGGAGCTAAGCAATGAAATTGAGAGCATCTGTTGTATGACTGGACTTTCACCCTTCCCTTCCCTTCCCTTCCCTTCCCTTCCCTTCCCTTCCCTTCCCTTCCCTTCCCTTCCCTTCCCTTCCCTTCCCTTCCCTTCCCTTCCCTTCCTTCCCTTCCCTTCCCTTCCCTTCCCTTCCCTTCCCTTCCCTTCCCTTCCCTTCCCTTCCCTTCCCTTCCCTTCCCTTCCCTTCCCTTCCCTTCCCTTCCCTTCCCTTCCCTTCCCTTCCCTTCCCTTCCTTCCCTTCCCTTCCCTTCCCTTCCCTTCCCTTCCCTTCCCTTCCCTTCCCTTCTTCCCTCTCTTGCTCTCTCTTGCTCTCTCTGTCTTTCTCCCTCTTCAGGTAACAGCACTGCCCTTCAGTTGCAGTCCCCTCTAGCAGCCCTCTGGACCCTTTGGTCCTCTGCAATCTCAATACATTCAAGTTCCAGTCCAGCTGGCAGTACTGCTGGCACATGAAGGACTCTCAGTCTTCCTGATGTGCCTGGAGTTGCCTGAAGGAAAAAAAGTGTTGCTGTCTGAATGGGGTAGGTAGTAAGGGATAATCTTGGCAAATATAATTGATACTAACATTGTGAAATATAACATGATTTCTTTGATTATCTGTTCTAGAAATAATGTATTTCCAAACTGAAGCAATGTGTGTAATTCCTACTCCAGTTAAGTTTGCAAAACACTTATCATTCTGATATTGTTTTCAGGTGCTTGTAGCTTTATTGAAGCATTCAAATGCCATTCTTCAACTCTGTCTGAAAGCTGCCCTATCCAATATTTTTTCCCCCAAAGGTAAAAGTGGAACAAAATCAAATTATACAAATTTTAACAGCTTAGCCCCTCCAACAGCCTGTGGGTTTTAATTGTCACCTCAGTTAAACATTCTGGCTAAGTGATTAATACCTTCTATGCCAAAGAAAATTATTTATTTTTCCCGTTTTAATGCTGACAGGAAAAGGTTTGTGTTTTGTAACAAAATAGAGATGCTGTTCAATGTCAGCCTGAATAGTACTGTTGTTTTAGCCTTTTTATGAGCGGATAAAGTTTCCCAAAAGGATGCTTACTTGAGAGATGTCTAGAGTTTACAGGGGGTGAGGGGAGTGGATGTTTCCAGGGAGAAAGTGAAATTTGACAGCTTATATTTAATGTAATGGTCATAGACTGGTTATTCTTGCTCTATTCCCTATTAAAAAAGAAATATCCTGCATACAGCTAGGATTATATATCCTCTACCTAGTTAGTGACAGCTAAAGAGTTTAATGATGTCCTCTGCTGCTGATCATTCAGAAGGATTCCGTACTGCGGGGAAAACTGTTCCAGGATTTGTGCAGAAAAGCTGGAGCTAGAAATACGGTATCTTTTATTTAATTTAATGGTCATAGACTATTTATTGTTGTCAAGTTCAATAAGATTCTTATTAAAGAAGAAATATCCTAAATGCAGTTCGAACTAGGTATCTACCACTAGCTAATGACAGTTCGTGGGTCTAATGGTCCTGACCACGTCTCCACTGCTGTGTTCTGTCCTGTTATGACCGTGTAAAACTTGTTTACACAATAGCACTTTTAAGAAGATGAAGCTAACATGCAAGAATACCTTTTGCTATTCTAGAACATCTCCACAGTCTTCCTCAAAAGCTGATTTATGGGTTTTAATTTTCCTTCATCCTAAGGCACACAGTTGTCTATCCTTTACCTCGAAATTCTCTCTGCCATGTGGATGAATACATACATCTGCTCTGTCTTCAGGAGGGAAGGAGAGGAAACAGTTTTCCCTGAACGGACCAGCAGAAAATGCATTTGCAATGGGTGATACCACTCAGTTCTGCAGGCCTTGTTGCAACATTTGGTAATGGTTTGTAAAACGTTAATCAGGGAATTTAGACAACAGTCAGCTCTCTGAGAACTCATTTTCGAATTGTCTATTGTGTCGCCTTGAACAGCTCAATTCTTGTTTTAAATCAAGAAGAAATTGTCTATAAACCATCTCCATATTTAGTTTAGTATTTCAGATAAAAATAAGATGAACGTTTTCTATCTAATAACAAAGAAAGATGCTTCTGCAATTGTTCCAAACCTCTATTCTATTTGGCAATCTGATTCAGGCTTTGCTCTGTATTGAGTTATTTTGGAGGCTACCAGGGCTAAGGAAAATCAGAAGCTGTCACTTGGTTCTTAAATGCTGCATAGTTGTTTAACCAGTGTTGCCCTTGGCCAAGGGAACAAGAAGCTTCTCCCACACAATGTAACATGAAATGAAGTTGAAAAATGATCTACCACTTGTGCGTGGGTCAAATTTATGAGAGCTTTGTCATGGTCAGCAGGGAAGATTAATGGAAGCTGGGACTTGAGTCAATCAGTGTTGAAGCAAACCAAACCAATTAATTAAATGGAGACATTTAGCGGAGTCTGTATCAATAAATACAGATGAATATTGATGCAGCTCTGTAAGATTGGGGGAGGGATGGGGGGGATGGAGGAGGGGGTGGTGAATAAAACAATGTAGAGAACAGAAAAGCCTTAAAGGGGAAGTTTCACTGTTTCTGCTGCGGGTCATCCAGAAGGATTTGTCATTAAAGGGAAAGCTGCACTAGGTCTTGTACAGAAAAGTTGGAGCTGTCTTATTTTTCTGTAATATATCTGCTCTGTATTTCTCTCATAGTTTTCATCTGTAGTCTTTAGATATCTTTTGCTCTTTTTGCTTTTGTTATGTTTATGCTATTTACTCATAATATAGAACACCCATGAATTTATTATGCTTAATTACATGATTAAGTCAAAGCCTGTAATCGGAATTAAAAATGTACAGCCCCAAAACACCATGGGACAGTTAACATATATAGAAATTGCATTTTCCCCAGTTCAATTATTCAAGTGGCGGCAGTTCTTCATAACTGTGTATTAATAAGACCATCCTTGTGACTGGGGAGGTTCCTCTAGAGCACCTCACTTTCTGAATTTCTTCAGAGCGCCTGTATATAAACTGAGAAGAGGTGATGCTAGGAATCTTAGGACTGCAATTAGGCAGGACTTAAGAGATGTTTAGGTTTAACTAATGTTGTAGATGTATTTTTTATGAGCAGGAAAAAATACTGGGCAGTGTTTGAAGGGGGTCTGACCAGGACAGCAAGGAGTACCGTGGTGAAATACAAATAGAGAGGATTAGAAAATTATATACAAGGACGTTAATATTCCTACATCAAAGAAAATCATGCTCAAAACCAAATTCTAGAGTCTGGTGTGATGTAGGAAAGAGTATCTTATTCAAATTACAGAGTTTGCAGAACTTAGGAAAAAAATAACATGATAAAGATCATTGGGTATTTTTTCTCTGTCAAATGACTGAAAAGGGCAATACATATTCAGACAAAGGAATGGAATCATTTATGTCTTTCTCCCCCACTTTCTGGCCACAGCATTAGTAACTGAGACATATACAGACACAGAAATATTTGAAAAAATATGAAGTTGTCCTAATAACTTGATTTTTGCATGGCAACCAGTTATCTTTGAGGTGCAGCCTTCTTGCGTAAATGAACACTGCTGGAAGGGCTATATACAAGGTTCCTAGTACAGAATCCAAATTGAATTAAAGTGCCCTTCTGAGCCGGGATCTGTCCCTGAAAGATAGAAGAAACAGAACAGAATAACATCATGCAGTTAAATTCATCTTGTTATATTTCAACTCCTGGAAGTTGCTGGATGGTATGACCTCAGAGAGGTTCATCTCACTGCTAAGGGGAATTGTTCAGCTGAGTGAGCGCAGCCAGGAAAAAAACAAAAACAAAAACAAAAACAAAACAAAGAAACTACCAGCAACAACAACAACAAAAACAACAACAAAATTGACTCTCTGGGCCTGACACAGTTGCTGATAAAATCACATGTTCTACAACTAACATGACTGGGAGCAGGTTCCAATTTCATTTCTCTTTTATATTTTTAAGAAACCCCTTTTTATTGCTTTGTAATGACATGAACAAGCAAAATGCTCAAAATTTTTAGAAGTTAAGTAGGAAAATAAGCTTGCTTGCTGCCTTCCCCACTTTCCCAGCAGAGCAGAGGAGCTGCTGCATATAAATAGGGACACAATTTTGACCAGCATTGTCAAAAATGAGGGGAAAATATCCATAGCTTAGCAAAGAAATAGGTTACAAATTTTAAGTCTAATGTGGTGGCAATAAGAAAAGTGAGTATGCTAAAGAGCTTGGTACAAATGCAGCCACACTATCTGTCAAATTTTTATCCTCTACCTCATTCTCAAGACTCTTGAATCCACCTGCTATGGTCCGACAACACCAGAAAAATGACACATACTGATGCTTTTACTTTTAGACAACCTATAGTTTTCAGGCCTGGCAATTTTTTTTCAAACAATCATTTTGGTAGGATACCTATATGTACATATCCTGTGGTTAAAAGTCACAGTGCAGAAATGTGCTGGTATCAAGTTATTTACACCATACTTGCTGCTCTTCACAGACCTAATACGACATTATATTGGCAAGAACACTTGTATAACTGCATCTTCATTAGGGGAACTCTGGCATTACAACTTTTATGGCATATTTAAACCAGTTAAAAATATTCTTTAAATGGACAAGAGAGTAAAAAATCTTCTCCTTTTACTCTCTCTCCTTTGCCACATTAGGGTTTTTTGTTGTTGTTGTTGGGTTTTTTCTTTTCTTTTTTTTTTTTTTTGGTAACCAAAGTGAGCAGCCATCTTTGTGAACAGTCACCTTGAAATAAGAAAAAGGATAAAAAGATCACTGATGGAACAGATTGCCCAGAGAGGTGGCCCCATCCCTGGAAACATTCACAGTGAGGTTGGACGGGACTCTAAGCTACCTGATCTAGTTACGGATGTCTCTGCCCACTGCAGGATGGCGTTGGACTAAATGACCTTTAAAGATCCCTTCCAACCCAAAGCATTCTATGATTCTCTGAGTCTAGGGAATGATAACAGCAGAAGTCCCTTCTCAGCCACCTCTCAGTCACCCCTCTGTCCTTTGCCTTCCCTGCCTGCTCATACTTACCATCGAGAAGAGCTCATATAAAATAAAAGGCTGTAATAATCTCTTGAGAGTTTTCCCATTAATTGCATCCATGTGTATGAATAGGAAGACTTTATAGGAAATATTTTATGCTTTATAACAGATAAGAATGGATAGGAGGCTCAATATTTTTTTTTGTGAAATTATTCCCTGCTATGTGTTCCTCTGTCTATACAAAGAATCCCTCAGAACGTGAAAGTGAACTAATGAGAGTATGAATGTAAAATGTTATAGCTTTCCTTTACTACTTCCCCATTGTAGATTAACATAATGTGCATAATTCTTTGTGCATTATTAAAGGGTCTAGATGTTGAGGGATGGCTTATACTAAGTGAAACTTACAGGTGCTACCAGTTTCTTTGCATTATTGAATTGTTTGCTTTAAAGAAAGAAGAGAAAATCCTGTGTTATCCTCTCCAATAGCACAGAACTAGTGAGGAAGATGTAAGTGGGAACTTACATTAATAATCAATAATAATCATATTAATAATCAATAATTTTTAATTTTAGAGCAGCAGTAAGTATGCCACTCACCACCTGAAACATATTTTTAAATGTTTTTAAATGTTTTATGTTTGCTCACGGACGACTGGTCTGTCAAAGTAAGGTTCTTATTAGTTAAGCTTTGTAACAGCTCAAGCAGACAGTTTTATCCGATCAGGATGTGAGAGGAGTTTCTTCAGAGAACTCAAAACATAAGCCCAATATCCTGACCCCCAGTCCCATGTCCTATAGCAAGTAACACTAAATGATGCTTCTGTTGATTTCCATATTAAATGAGATAGTGTTTTACATTCCTATTTGGAAACACTTTGCTAGAGCATTCAGCATAATTAGTTCAAAACAAACTACTTTATCTTTAGCAGAACATGGCTGAATAATTTTCTAGGTTAGAAGACACCAGTGTGTGAGGATAAAAGCCTTGTTTATTTGAATAAACAGAAATTGTTTCGTAGCTTGGCAAATCATTTCCTTTAAAGCAATCTCAATAAATGAAGACAGAGAGGTTTCTTTTAGGTTTTGTTTTTGAAACAATGTTAAAAGCTGTCCTAGTGTAACTCTTCTTGAGCCTAATGAATTGTCACTGGAGATTAATTGGGTTCTGGTATCTCTGTTTTCACCTGCCAGGGAAAAAATGTTTTTCATTTAACTTTACGTATTAATCACTCACAGGCAAAGAGACAAGTCCTGGAACAACTCTGTCTTCTTTGTATGGACTCTCTAATTCAGTTTGTTTTCTAATGAGGGAAGTCAAGATCACTCCTTTTTTTTTAACAGCTTTGAGTCAGTTCCACAGATTTGATCATATTTACCCCCAAACTCAAGAATTTCTTGCTGGATTAATCAATGCCTGAGAAAAGGCATAACTTTCAAAGTATATTTGGAGAATGGAAAAATTAAAAACACTTTGGACATTTTATTAGCTGACTTGTGTATAAAAAGTTGCTTTGGATGAAGCTGGGGTGACTTTCAAACATCTCAAAATCTCTAACCTTCAGATCGGTGGGAAACGTGCTGCATTCCTGCTCTGCCTAGACAGGCGAGATATCTGCCAGCGCTGAGAAAGTGGCTCCACAGTGCCTGGGCAACAGGCCCGGGATCTCTGGACTGGCAGCAGCTGCAGAGGGGCTCCAGAGGCAAGGCTGCGCTCTCCTGCTGCTCCCTTTGGACCATACCTCCCTGCGCCAAACCTTCTCGCAGGCCTGACGTGCTCCGGCTGCCTGCACCCAAATTAGAGGGGAATATGTTGTATTTAAACAGCAGTCATCTTTTGTCTATACCTATTCACTGCCTAAGATTTTTCTTTGGGAAATATGTTACTTTCACAGTCTCGTGGCTTCCAAATTCAACGTCAATAGCATGCAGCTCCTGGAGAGCTTTAATTCAAAACTAGTTCTGCCAGGAAGCCTATCTTGGAAATGGGGTTTAAAAGATCTCTCTTAATCAGTAGAACACCTCTCATTAAAGAAAACTTGTCTCTATCAGATGCATTGACTTGCAGATCTAGTGGAAATTTGTTGGTTTGGCTTGTTCCAAAAACATGGTGTTATATAATGCAGATTTTAAGACATTGCAATTTCAAGAGTGATGTATTTCAGTGACTTTCTCTTTAAAAAGAAAGGTTGGTTTCTCTTCCTTCACCACAATGGAATAATTGGTGGGCTAGCATGAATGCGTCGTGAGCTGCATACATCAGGGCCACTTGAGTCAAGTTAAAGTCCTTCAAACATCAGTTTGTAATTAAAAATGAGAGTATAGGCTCAGTCCTTAAATCCTGATTAGAAGTCACTTAAAATAATTACAGAAGCAATGAATGCAATTTGAATTATTCTCACCCGGCTAGGCAGCAGCTAATCCTAGTTGGTGAGCAAAAATCTCCATAAAATATTCTTGAAAGTGATAATGTAAAATTTCAGACTATGTGTTTCAAAAAAAGAATGATTACTCAGATGTACAAAAGTAGCCCAGATTATACAGAGCCAAATTTCAGTAGTATGTTAAGAGCATAAAGTATATACCATTATGTATTTATCCTCTATTATACTATACAGAATTGCTAATAACACGTTGTATTTAATATTTTATATATTACTTTGATAAATCAGCTATATTTTGGCATAACTGCTCTGACTTCATTATCATTCATGGTTGCAAATCACTGATGTGATTTCATTATGTGAGTTGATTTGGACCCTAATCTCTGTAGATTTTAACCCGCATTTTTCCTCATGTATGTAATTATTTCCTCCTTTTAGTTCTTCTGTTTTGATTTCTGTTTTTTTGTGAGACTCTGATTGAGAATCACAGCTGCTTGGGAATGAGGTTAGAGAAACCTGCTTGTGCTCTCTGTAAGGTTTGGGAACTGACTTTTTACAGACCCCTTGCATTCCCTCAAAATCTTCTGAACGGTAATACACACATTATGGAGCTGTTGTCTCAAGGCAGCCTTCCATAGAGTATTGAGCATTAGTGCACTATCTGTTCTACTGCATCATTCACATGATTCATCAAGAGCCAGGAAGGAACAGCTTGCTTTTTCTGGCTAGTACACAATCATCCTTAATGTATTTTCTGAGATTTAAATTCAATGCCGAGTATTGCAAGGATTTCGGACAATGCAATGTCATTAAAAGCTCTTGTACTACCAGTGTCTTCATCAAGAGTTATAGTGTGAGCCATATGTATGTTACAGCTTCCTATTAAGGGGGGGTTTTTTGTTGTTTATTCCCACCTCCTCTTGCTTAGAATCCACTTTGTCCTGGGAATAGATTTGCAGCTTTGTCCTGTTGTGTAGGTGGGCAGAGCAGTACTGCAGCCATATTTTACTTTCATAGTAAACACATTTTCACTTCTTCTCCAAGTCTGTGAGATACTCATGACTGTCAAAGGCGGGGGGGGGGCAGAAAGAAGTAACCCTTTCTCTTTCTGTCAACAGAAATGAGAACAGCAATTTGTATTTATGTTCCTACTGAATTTTTCTTTTCTTTTCTTTTTTAATATATTTAGGTAGGACAGAATAAGAAAAGTGCTTCTTCTGAAAAGATCTAAGAGTTACATCCACCTCTAGTGAAGGTTCATGCTTCTTTCCAGGAGGACTATGTCCATCTGGTGGGTCCACATGCACCCCCTTCTTACCAGCTATAGTGGTTTGTGCTGACCAGTTTTGCTTCATGTTGCAGCAGACTAGGAAGACACGGGCAAGATTGGGTGCATATGTTCAAAGTTTCTTAAACATATGGAGGGATTTTAAAATACGAGGATTTTGCTGACCCAAGGACCAAACTGATGCTGAGAAATCTGCAAAGGATGTCAGAGCACAGTTTTGAATCATCCTCTTTGGGTGTACGCCAGTCCACTGAGGGTGACTGTGAAAGGCTGTGGCCATGAGGCTGGTGGCCCTCCTTATGGTGGCATGAGAAGGAAGCCTTTCGGATTAGCTGACTTACCTCTGGAGAGCTGTAGGTCAGTCCAGTGAAGGAGTACACAAGAAGAAAATGTAAATACGTTGCTCTGGGCTTGTTTAAGGTTAGATATGTTTATTATCATTTTTATAATGAAATCAAAGAGAAAGGGGCAGAAAAAATTGCCCACTTCAAGACATTTCACTCAGAACTTCTAGCCCTGCATATGTTAGGTTGTATTCACATCTCTGATTGATCTCGTTAGAGAAAAAGGTACTGCAAATTTCCTTGACTGAATCAGGTGAGGTTACTTTTTAGGGGTACTAAGTAGAAATATGTGCATTTAGTGGTAGACAATGCCATCTTTGTGTTTATGGATCTTTACATCACTTCTTGACGTTGAAAATATATGTGCTCAAAAGTTCTATGTAAAATATGTCATAAAAGGCAGCATTCAAAGAGGAGAGGTATGCAGTTGCTGACTCTTATGTTTAGATAAAGAGATTTATTTAAACAGTTAATCTATAACTCTTTTTTTCTTTTCTTTTGAGATGACTGAAAAATGAGTGATGTGGGAAGATAACCTACTTTAATCAATTTATGACTTTTTTGTTTAAAAAGGTAGACACTCCTCTACTATTCTGTGAACGTGTCAGGATGTTTTGACCATCTGTTCTGCTTGCTATCTTAGTTTTAAAATCTTGGAATAAAATGTCCATTT
Organism: Bucorvus abyssinicus; assembly: GCA_009769605.1. Lineage (NCBI taxonomy): Eukaryota > Metazoa > Chordata > Aves > Bucerotiformes > Bucorvidae > Bucorvus > Bucorvus abyssinicus. The sequence goes on from CM020025.1 coordinate 42,311,941, forward strand.
TCCTTTACTATCTGAGGCTGCCTACTTCTACGAAATACATGCTGAGGTCCCATAATTGTTATTTCATCACAAATTTATGGTTAGTTAGTCAATGAATTTCCGATGTATGATATGAAAATATTTTCATTCTTGATTTGTTACAGAAATAATCTTGAATGAGTTACTTAAAGACTGATAACAAACACACTCAAAAATGTGCTATATTTAGATGAAATACTAAGATTGAATTGTGAACTTGATTTTTTCCATCCCTTAACTTAATGGGTACAGTAAGTACTAAGGGGATCCATCACAGAGAACAGCACCTCAATTTAATAGGCATGCAGCGTAAGATCAGCTTTGGAAAAATGTCGTTCTCACATTGCATCTTTGCCAAAACTTTATTATTGAATTTTAGAAACGGTAATTTAGAGTTTTAAATAGAGAATGATGGGAATATATCAGAGAAATGCTGGGATTTTTGTTGATTATGTTTTTATATAAGTTCTATTACAACCAAGAATCACAGATTCTCAAACATCACTTTTCCTGCTGAGTTAGCTTTTAAACTAAAACCCACAGTGCTGCCCAGCCCATGTAACTTCCAGTGGAACAAAAATGAGACGCAGGGGAAAAGAAATCCCACTCCACTCTGTGTCCAGCTGCTCCCTCTGACCTCTCATTTAGCAGCTCACATAGGATGCTCCTGGCTGAGCCATCTCTCTAAACACTTCCTTCCAAGCCTGTCCACAAATACATCATTTTCTGCAAAAGTCTTGATTCTTATTCTCTCCACTGTAGCATCCTAACACCAAGTCACACCTTGCCCATCCCATGAATTGGACATGCGTTTACTGGGTGGCTTCTGTTGTTCCTGCCAGCCAGGAGGACACCGTCAGAGTATGACCAGTACATTCCCCCACAAAATGCCCTCAATATCTGCACAAACCCTCACCTCCAATCTGGGAACTTGGATGGTGGTACAGTGAAATGTAGTACAAGGAGACACCTAATCCCTTCTAACACCTACTCCTTCAGGGTATTTATTTTTTCTAAAAGAAACTGCTGCCACATTACAAAGCACTTCTGGAGCATTTCCCATGTCCACAGAAAGGTGGAGATGCTAAACTGAGCTGCTCAGGTGCGACCCAACCCACAGCTGGAGCCACCTCAGCAGGCCAAAACTGGTCGCTTCTGCAGATCCTTCTTTTGGACCAGGTGTGAGACTAGCCTGCTTGTGCCAGGCCAGAGCAGCAGTTAGTGCAGCAAGCAAAGAAAGCTTCAGCACAGGGGTTTCAGCCCCTCTGGTCCCTCTGGGCTGTCTGGCCTCTGAGCTGGTGCTGCTCACTGGGTCTCCCTCTGTCCCCTCATCCTTTTTCTGCCCTGCTGCTTGCAAAGCACCTTGCACAAGGGGGGGGGGGGGGGGGGGGGGGGGTGGGTTGTTGCTTGAGGTCTGTGTAGGTACATTTCTAGGAGTCTTTCTCTCTCCATTTTTGAGTCCTGAGCCCCTAATCCATGCCCGTGTTATTTCATTACTGTCTTTTTTAAAAATATGGTCTGCACTTGTTGGCAGAGATGTAAGAATTCATCCACGGCAAAGCAGTAATCTATTTTGTGTGTTGTGTACTACCAGCAGAGACCACAAGATATGAGCAGTAGTGCTTCACAATTAAAAGCACTGCAGGCCCCCATGACATTACCTGCTCTAATAGAGGAAAGATAAAAATAAAAAAAAAAAGTTACTGAGAAGCTGGAAAATCCTATTCACTATGCGCAAACTTAGCATTTCAAATATGCTCAAATGTCTATGAAAATTAATGAAATGTCAGTCTGAGAGCTGGAAACATATTGTTAGATTATATTTTAATATGAGCAGGTGAAGATGAAGTACATTCCATGTAGCGAAATAAGTAGAAAAGTCTGCAGCACTTACTTGCCAAGCATACTTGCAAATAATTGCATTTTAGTTGAAGGGGTACAATATTTAGGCCAACTGACAATTAATATGATTAGCAGGATGCATGGGAAAATAGATATACTGCTTCACCTAGGAGATGCATTCTTATTTCTGTATGAGCCAAAATTATGAGGAATTCCTGTCAGAAACTTCAGGACCTTCTGTTAGGTACAGCCTGATGATAAAGTGTGCCAATAGAAATCAAACAGTATGAGGAGAAAGTGGCTGTAATCTTCATGCCCATTAACAGCTCTAAATTCAATGACATTAACCATAACAGCGTTTGGCTGGGACAGAGTTTAAGCCATTGGTGGGCAGGTGGGGGAAAGGGGAATTAGATCATATATTCCTTGGAAAACTGTGTGCAATCCTGTGCTTTGTCTTTCATGCCTCTCTCCCACTGAAAAGAAATCCCAGACTTTTTTTTTTTCCTATTGGCCAGTTTCAACCACATTTGACATAAAAGTACAGGTCTCAGGATTAATTAACTTTGTCAAAACTTATGCAGCCATGACATCTTCGCAGTAGCTCCTGTAAAGAAAAGGGTGGTGTTAACTCACCAAGCAATGGAGAGTTTGTACTGGAGAAATGTCTTCTAAATGTTCTCCATATACTTTGGTACATCTTGTATTTTCTAACACACCAAAGGTGATCAACCACGGGACATTGTCCTGTAGGAAGCCAGACCATTGGCTTCAGTGGTTGTTGAACCAGTTTTTTAGTTCACAGGGCATGTTACTCAAAAATTTAATCCTACAATATCACTAGAAATGTTTCATTTTCAGTATATCTTATAAAATGGCTGTCTGATGACTTTATTTCTGTTTTAAATTAGCACTGTATTCATAAGTGCCACTGATTGGGCAATATGCACAACACTTTTGTCCCTTCCTAGCAAAAGAAAGCAAGTTGCCACCTAATTCTTTTCTATCTGAAGCCATAATGCTTGTTACGTGGTCAGAATTCCACCTCAGATACTGATACACAGAACTATTTCCATGAAATTCAGCATCAGGAGTGTCAGGGAAAGAAATGAGGAAGAATGTAAGATGTTAAGCAAAATTGTGGCTAAGAAGGGTGGCTCTTTAACAATCTCCAAAAGCTGCTAGATGAACTTTAAAGGTTGTGTACATTTCAGCAGGCAGAATCTATGTTTCAGCAAACCTGAGACTAAGTGACGATAAAGTTGAATGCATATTGTCTACTTCTGTAAAAAGCACAGTGGAAAAAAAGAAACCTCAAAATCATGCTTGCCTAAGGATTTAGGAAAAATGGTGACTTGTGGGTGGATGAGATTTAAGCATCATATAAATAAGCTAAGTGTTCTGAGGCAACTTGAATCTCTTTAAGAAATGGAATTGACACAGAGGAATCAATGACTATAGCAAAGCTAATAGAAAATCTTCTGGAATAAGTAACAAAAAAAGATCATTTCCAACTTGGCAATTGGATGTTATATGTAGTCATAAAGATAACAAAAGAACAGAAATGTTATATCTCATTGATAAGGTATGGTGGCCTTGTAATTTGTATTTATGTTTAGGGAATTTCTGCCTAAGTTCCAGGTATTTTAATGTCAGTTACTTCAGTGTCATTTTCTTTTTTTATGTCTCACAGATGTTGCTACACAATGATTCTTAAATATATCTACTTCAGGCAATAACATAGGTAAAAATAGGATGGTGTTTAAGGTACATCAAATATTACACCGGTTTTAATAAGAATGAATTTAATGTATGAACCTTATTTGCTATAAAGTATAAGAATATCTTCAGAGACAGCATGCAGGATTCTTGACAATATCAAGCAAATTTAGCTGTAAATGAAGTTACTTTCTCAGCATTCTTTTCAAAAAGCACTTTTCGAGACGTGCTGCTTTGATATTTATTTAGGCAGTTAGAAAATAAAGCCTCAGGTTGTGAAAACATATGCATGTCAGTAGCTTATGCTTCAAATTGACAACTGGTGCATCTTTTCAACAAGCCTCAGACGGTTTGTAGTTAGCTGGCCACATTAAAGATTTAAACTCTCAGGGTTAGTGTTTGCCTTTTTCAAGGGAAGATAATTTGCTGCATCTTGCTCTCCTGCAGACTCTCAGTGCATCCTTTCTCCTGAAAAGTGGTACTAATGCTGTACTGAGGTTTCAGCCCTGGTGTCCATCATTTTGCTTTCTCATGAACAGGAGCAATTTACCTGATGACCAGAAAATGTACAATGTTCAGCTTTGTCAAAAGGAAGATATGGCAGTCAGAAAAATTCCAGTGGCTGGAGAAGCGTATCCTACCCTTGGCCACGTGAATTCACAGACTTTCTTTCCTTATAGGTTTTTTGGTAACTTTAGTGCAATTCAGTTCTTGTTTCTGATGCAGGGCCACAGGACTATTCCTGTAGTGTTTAACTGATAGCCCTTCATTAGAAATACACTTTCCAGTTTCTACTAGTTAGTTGGCATCTTTCTTTCAAGTCTACACTGCTGGAAACCCTGATGCATAGGCCTGAGGCAAACACGTTAGCATGGCTGAAAGCGAGCATCTCCCAAGTAAAGATAGCTTTCCTTCCCTTCCTTCTTGTCATCTTTAAATTTTGTTCTTTTGTCCAGTGCAATACCAATTAGGTAGACTGAGGCACATGGCTATTCAGGGGGGAAAAAAACCCAAACAACAAACCACTCTTCCGTGTTGTTTATTCTATTCTTGGATTTTGGTTCTTCCTTTAAATCTTCCTTAAGGGGCTTTCAAAAATCCATTTAGCTTGACTCAATTTGAAATATAAATAGCAAGCAGATCAGTGTCCCAAATATCATGTGTGCAACTCTCTTTAGCACTTAAACAGCATTTGGTAAGTGCCTGGCACACCCACAGAGAAAAAAGTCTCTGCAGGCTAAGCTGATTTAAACAGACGTCATGGGACCGACAGGTCAGTAATTGCCAGTTTACACACCAAAACTCCTGGCCAGCCTAAGAGCTCTTAACTGGTAGTGAAGGAAAAAAATACATAATAAATTCCCAAGGAGTAATTTTTACTGTAGATCATGAATATTTTTACCATGTTGCAAGTTAATTCTTTAATGGATCCTGTGATAACGCGTTCATCTGGCTGTACCCGAAGAGCAGCATTTCTCTGGAGGGAGATGTCTGTGTCACTGTTAAAGCAGCCATGTTAGGGACCAGACCTTTATGTAAACATTTTTAAGAAGAAGAAAACAGACCAATTTATTTCCTTTGGTTTTAGCAAACTTCATACTTGTTTCTGTGTTACGACATGTCTTATCTTACCAAAAATACGATCTGGAGGATAACCTGTGGACTCTTATCTCACTTATGCCTCTGCATGGTTCAAGCTGAGGTCACCACCTGCCTTGGAGGTGTAAATCCTGGCCTAAGAACAATTAGGCTCAACCTGTGTGTGTCCATATCTTGTTTATCTATGCAGATATATGAAAAGTTTATATGTGGGACTGATAGGATCCAGGAGGCATTTTTATCAAAAAAAAGTGGCTAGAAATAGCACTGTCTAATTTTACCCCCAGGTACAATTTCCACCAAATTTATATTTTAGCAAGAGATAAAATCACATTCTGAAGAAGTTTTACATTGTTTTATATCTTTCAGTAGGAGTGTACATTTTTGTATGAAGCTTCTAAGGAAAACTGCCTGTCTTTAAGTCCAATTTTTGAACCTGTAAAGGTATCACAATTAGTACGGTTTGATTCTCAGTGATTACACTTTAGAGCAAAGAAAGAAAATAAATTACATGTTTCAAAAGATGTAGTCTTTGAATCTCCTCATCTGCATTAGAGCCTGAATTGGACAACACAACACTGTTTTTGTGGTAAGCATCATTTTTCCTTCCCTTGTGATATCTGCAAGCCGCATTCACCTGCCTGAAACCCTTCACAACAGTCAAGTTTGAGTTTTGTCCTCAGCTGTCCAGAATAAACAGAATGAAGATCCAGCACTTCAGGAAGGGTGAGATGGGACCCATAGGCATAACGTTCAGAAACTGTCAGTTGTTCACTTTTCCAATAGCTTAGTCCAGTTAGCTCTTCATTTTTTGAGATACATAGCAGATACATTTACTCTCAATTTTCTGATGGCCACAGTGAAGTATTTGCATGATGATTTATTCTGTTGCTGAAAAATGTGACTTCCTCCCAAAATAGATCCAGTGGTAAAACAAAAGCTGATTTCTAATTTTCTTTCTTTGTGTCAAGTTTTGACTTCAGAATTCTCAAGTTACTTTTTATGTAGCGTTTTATCTCTTTTGCAAGATGTTATCTTCAAGCGTGTCTTATTCTTCCAGTGACTAAATGTTCAGCAAGAGGTGTAAAAAAGACATACTGAATCAACACCTTTAAATTTTAGAAGTATATTCGATGCTACAGCTCATGTGGGAAAATTAAGAAAGTGTGCTATCTGCTAGGAGCCATTTCAATTATGGAACTTTATTAACAGTTTTCTGAACACAATCCAATGCCTCATGAAAATAGTTTTTTATCAGTATTAATGTTTGTTACGAGTAAGTGAAGCAAGAAAATATATAAAGGGCCATAAAGTAGGATTAAATGGAATCACTCCTCAAGGATTATCAGAGAGCCTTATATCACACAGAGCCTTGTGCCACCGTATCATGTGAAAATAGCTTCTATTTTACGAGATTTTTGAAATTCCTAATCTTTTACCTCCCTCATTTCTACAGACATATTTTGCTTGATCTTAGCAGAAATGCTTAATCACTCTGCATTTGGCCTCACCAGGCATTTGAACTTCATATAATTTCAAAAACCTAATTTAACTATTAACATCTACATCCCTGTTTTCTTTTTTACATTTAAGTAATATTTTTCATTTTCTTGCCCATTCCTGTAAACTAGTAAAGCTTTTTTAATGTGACACAGTCAGTTTTTGCTTATTGTTCTGGTGTCTGTAAAAGTTTTTTTTTAATAGCAAGATGTTGCATTGCCCTGTATATTCAAGACCAGAAATTCAAGAAGATACTTAGAAGATCATCTGAAAGAAGCATCAAATATTTGTCAATGCATGTATAATTTTTGATTACAGAATTTTTGACCAAGATGAATGATTTTTCCATTGTTTTACTGGTCTCTCTAAGTAGAAGAATACCAAAACCATTTATATGTTTGTGCTTGTGACATTAAAAATCAGATGCGATTCTTAAGCAAGTGTTGAGATGCAGTTGAGAAATTGAGCTAGCTGAGCAGAGACTAGCGAGGTAACCGTGTGCTCAGCATGGTGGAGAACTCTCAAACTGCATAGGTGAGGAAAATCTTAGTTTATCCAAGACTGATATTTTGGCTTAATTCTAGATATAGCACAAGTACTGTGTGTAATACAACAAAATGGTTTATCTGTATACTTAGTTGTCTAATATCCATTTAGCTGATATTTGGAGAATTAATCATGGCTGCAATTCTCTAAGCCATGTCAGTATTCTGTGTTCAAAGTGCTCCTTCTTGATGGAAGGTTCGTGATCCTTAAAGATCCATCCATCTGTCCAAAGATAGGATTGGCTGCACATAACATGTAACTTCTAAAAGTCTCCAACGCTGACAGCTTGATATCTCTCAAATCTCTTTCATTGCTTACCTCTTCTTCTAGGTAGTTTTCACCACTCCTACCCCCAATTCCCAGTCTAAGGCCTTGCCTTACACTTATGAAATCTTTTTCCTACTACATCTTCTCAGAGCAGAACAAAGGGGCACGGGATGAGGATTTCCTGGATTGAAGTGTGTAACAATTCTAAATACAGCTATTAGCATCAGGAAGCCTCCACCCATTTAAGCTCTGCACAACCAGCATAAACAATGATGATTACAGTGCCAATGTTTTCTAAATAGGCTCTTTTGCAGAAAATGGCTTTTCTTTTATTTAATAAAAGTGCAGTTGAATGTAATTTTGTTCTTTCAAGTAAACTGTTCTCTAAAAGAGATGTAATTACAAAATCACAACTCAATCTGTAAAGAGGCAATGTTCAACAGGTTCCAAGAAGTAGAACCTAAATTATCTTTTGGGTTCTTCAAAGCACTCTTTCAAGTGACACTGCTTAATAACAACTGAGAGTTGCATTCTTTGTACGTAAATTTAGTACTTTAAGAGTTGTTCTGGCGCAGCATAAGATAGTCATCTCGTCTTCCTCTGTTGTCAGTAGAAAAACATAGATGGAGTGAATTGCTTTGTGGCTGCTCCTGTCTCTCCACTGACTATAGATAAAACCTAGACAACAATCTCTGACTGGCCACTACATTTTTTATCTTTCACTAAAGGAAGATTTTAGGATCAATCCTATTTATGAAGTCACCAGCCTTTGCTGAATCTTGAGAGGATTCCAGCTGTTTCTCCAATCCCTACAAAACTCCAGAGCCTCTCCAGCTGATTTATTTCTTTATTGAAAAAGGAACTTTGTCCAATCCTGTAGTGTTCATACACCCTTCCCTCTCCTTGTCAGTCCCTGCTCAGCTCAGATGTTTCTTTACTAAAGGCCTGCACAACTCACTGCAAAATTAATGGGAAATTTCTCTCTGCTTTCACAAGGCTCTGAAGTAAGACTTCTGCGTGCACTGTGACCTTATAGGATTTTCCCAGTCTTACCAGTTTTCTAGACAACTCTCTAAATCTGACGATCAGCTTCTGGTTCAAAGAGCTGTCAAATGCCCTGCTCTGCACTAAGTAACTGCTGCTTATTTTGCATTGCATACCTAATGAAGCCTGGCGCATGTGCGGTACAGCACGTGAGAGTCAAACTCAGCTTCCTGAAGTATACCAAATGGAGGGAGATATTCACTGTGAATTCACAGCTTATTTTCTTTGATTGCAGGGTAGATAGAGCTTAAAGCTATCACAAATCCTTCACATTTATCTTTTTGATGCATGCTTGGTTTCTCCCATATTCCATTAACAATAAGAGCAGTTAACTGTGTTACTGTTGCTCACAAACGCGTCCTCTGTGCCAAAATACTTTTTTACTGGCATATTGGCATTGTTGTTAATGGGAGCATATGAGAGTGATGGGGAGGGAAAGCATTGCAAGGCACACGCTCTGCCTTTGCTAGCAAGAGCAGATTAGGGGTCTCATAAAACAAGTGCAGGGAATGGCCTGCAACAAATTCTCACTGGCTGTGCTGCCTGCTGGTTTAGCTCCTTGAGAGCCCAGATCTGTTCTGTGCAATGGCTCTGCCTGTCATTTCTCAGGAGGCTACAATAGGAAGCTGTCACCACCCTCGTGAAGCTCCGAGTCACTCTGCCACACAGCCAGTGCCAATGTTTCCCGAAAGTCTCTGGGCTGCTATTCCAATGCTCCTCTCTGCCACCCTCGTGACAGATGGTGCAGAGCTATGCAGCGGCCACAGCTGAAAGTATCTTGTGGAAGTGTGATTCCACTGTAAAGGTTTTCCAGCACGGCTGCTCAGAAAAACTCCAGTGACGGCATGTAACGGTTTAAAATTCTATTACGCACATAAAAGCATTTATTCACCCCTCATTGAACACAGGGCTGGAGGGTACCAGCATGCCTATTAGTGACAATTTGCATTACCTGAGTATCATGAAGCTCTGCTGCATGAAAACTAATGCATTGTATCCTGACTTGCCAAACAGGTGTGAGGAACAGCTATAATTTTTCAATAGGTTTGACTGGTTCTGGTGTTGTGGGGGGTCTTTAACAGTCATGGGAATTGGAACCGCACATGTCTGAGAAGCTGCATAGCCAGCGCATGGACTAGCGATAAGGGCAGTGCATGCTCTTCATCTGGGAACATTTCAGATAGCCCACCTTTCACACAAAGGGCTTGCACCGAACGGAAGGCAAAGAACACTGCTGCCGGGTGGGCTGTGTGAGCCTGGTGACAACAACCCACTAGTGCAATCACCTGGCCTTTGCACCGCTCACAGCTGGCTCACAGCTGACTTAGGGGACATCTGTGAAAAAGTGGAAGTTTTTGGAAAACGTGGAAGAGCCTTGTCTAATATTCAGTGTGCAGAAAGTTCAGATTTTAGGCAGTCTTAAGAAAAACCAAGCTGATGTAGTCCAGAAACTGAAAGTATTATCTGAGTTCTTGGAAGACATAAAGAAAACTCTGTAGGACAGCAACCCACTAATTGAAGCAGGACAAATTTTCTTTTCAATAGGCTACCTATTCCCCAAGAAAGCTAAGAACGCAGACACTTTCACTGGGGTCTTAAAAGGGGAAAGATATTTTTTAATACACACTTCTTTCAAAATATCACAAAAATAGAATTTCTGGAGAAAAACTAATGTGCATCTCACATCAGTTACACCACAGTAGTATTGACCATTATAAAGTTATGTCTACAGAGGCACATTTGTGCCTCTTTGGACAATGTAAACTTTTAGGCTCCTCAGTAACCACAGCCATACTATACCAGTATCTGTATAGATATGCTATAAGAATGTAGGCTAGCAACCTATGGCATTTGCATTAGAGAATCTTACAGCTGAAGGCAGATGTTGAATTTTTGGCTAACAGGGTTATAAACAGGCGTGGACTCTCCTCCTTCCCCACTCTTGCTCTAGCTGGCTTCACTTCTCCACTGATTTTCTTCACTTCTATGATTTCTCAATCTGAGGCAGTGTGATTGCTTGTTGTCAACGACTCTTCTGTATAAGGTGTCTGCCTCTAAACCACTTTCAAACTGGTAACTCTTTCTAATAAGCTGCAAGAAGGTGCTCAGCGTGTTTAATGTTTCTATTATTTTTCCACAGAACTAAAACCCCTTACTAAGATTTTTTTTCTTGTTAAAATCTTTTTACTCCTCTATCAGATGGAAGAGAGAGAAGACTTATGCCACAGGTGCACAATTCTGAGCACAGCTGTCTTTCCTGCCTGTTCGTGATGGCTTGTCATAGAAAACAAAACCACTGCCAGCCTAGCTACTAACAGGAAAATACGTATTCACTGATTATCATTTTTGTTTGGGTTTTATTCCTCTGTAAAATAAAAATGCAGATGTAGAGCTCTACGTGATGTTGGCACTGGTGCCCCGTAGGTCTTATCAGAGAAAATTAAAAAAAAAAAAAAGAAAAAAGAAAAAAGATATTTCCTAATTTATGATTATAAAAAGTTAAAAATAAAATATTTTTAAAAGGCATCAAAGTGACAGTCACTTCATAAATCTGGCAACAACAGGGAAAAACAACTTCACAGCCTGATGTTACTGCAGTTTGGCAGCCAAATGGTTTTGTGTAGGCTGTTGTTGGCAGCATTTTGCATTAGCTTAGGGCCTCCTTTCTGGAAAGACAGAATCGAGCTATCAGACACGGACACCCAGTTTGCAAGCAGGACTCACTTGTACACTGTCCTGTTGAGCAGCCCTCCTGGGCCTCTTCCATCTGCCTGTCTCTAAGTGCAATTCTCTTATTATTATGACATCCCTTCTAAAACATTTAAGGATATTGCCTAGCAAATACCTTAACTTCTTTCCGATTCCTTTACATCTATTTTCTTATTTCACAAAGGGGTATAATTTACTATTTTTCTCCTTTTTGGCTATGCAGATCTCTGAAATGAACACTCCCTTTCCAGTAATTCCTTATATATGAGCCAGTAACAAGTTTCTTTGGAGGCTTTATATAAAACATTTTGTGGTCTTGAATTTTGACATGTTGTATTCTTAAACAATGAGAATAAATTTTTACCTTCCTTAAATATTTGGGGTTTAATTTACAAGGTTTTTAAAGGTAAATTTCCTGCTATGTTATAGTAAACATTAATAATCACGGCAGGACTTCTCAGTAAGAAGAACTAAGTCACGTTCCTGTATACTTTGAATGAATACCACTGTCACTGTAAACTGCTGTTTGGATTTGGGCATTGTTTGAATTATTATTCATAATTATGTTTCATATAGTGAGCTCAGTAAACAAAATTAATCTTGTATCATGGTAATGTTCATTGATCTTCTTTGGTAGATCCCTCAAAACACAGAGCACTTGCAGAAAAAGAAATCAGCACCATTACTGATCAGATTATTGTTATCTTCCTGGTGCATCTGGTCCCATTACTGTTCCCAGACTGAATAAGACCAGAAGGATTTAGCTCTTCTTCTTTCTGACTCCCTGAATAGAAATAAGAAAATATGAATTCTTCCCAGAGTGATAGCATAGAAGGAATTAATCTTGTCCTCATGGCAATAGTATTCTTTTCACGTAATACCTGTTACTAGAAAACATTTTAAAAATTCTTTTAGGAAACAGTCCTCTTATTGATCTTGTATTGAACATATTTGAGCAAAAACTCTGTATATGACAAAGTTTTAAAAATTATACTTTTCCAGAATTCTGGAGATTAATCTGGAGAAGAATGTCTCATGACCCAGAGAGACTCCTAAATAAATTGTGCGTAGGGAATAGTGCATAACTCTACTATCTCCCCATTAGAAAAGTTTTCTCAGTATTTCTATACTAAGTGGAAATTTTTCAATGCAGTTAACATTTGGACTGGAAAATCAAACTTTTGGACATGAAGGGATAAACTTTCAGAGCTGCAGTGACATTTGCTCTATTTTACTACCATATGTCTCAAGGATGTGAGGTTTTTCCTCTGCAGTCCAGCCTTCTAATATGCAGAGTCCAACCCTCTATATGTGAGAGTTTGAAGGGTCTCCAGAAAATAAGAACTCACTTGTTACTTTATTGTCAGTCCCGCCTGAGAGGGGAGTTCTATTCAGTCAATGGAAGACAGTATCACTACCATATCTTGACCATGCTCATTACTTACAGCAATGTATTCAGAAAATAACTACAAGAAAAACATACATGCTAGAAGTTAATTTGGGTGAGCGAAACATTGCCCCCATTGTGCAGCTAAGTAGGTGGGGTTCAGCAGTTCTTTGTTTTGCTTTCAGGTTGTGGTGGGTTTTTTGAAGGATGGAGGGGATTGATTGGTTGGTTAGTTTGGAGTGCATTTTTTTTTTTTTTTTGCAGCTGTGTCTGCACCCAGATGTGGCATACACAGATTAGTACAGACCAGTACTTTGAGTGATATACAGCTGAGGACTTTTTCCGGGAGTTTCCTAAGTCTTTCCTTTGCTGCTGCTATGTACTCAGTGAAGTCTCATTATATCAAGGTCAAGACCAGCCAAACAAAAAACACCTATCTCCATCTCCTCTCTCTACATTATTCAAATAGCAGTGGAATTCTCCATTTACTTACTCTTTGGCTTATCTGGTATGTATTCAGACCTTCTAATATTTCCATAAGTCTGTCTTGCAAGTGAATTATATTTGTGATTTGCTACCTTGGATATCTTCCAATCTGTCACTGTCTCCCTGTAACGAGATGTCCAGAGCTGCTGCAGGTGTAGTTGTATTTATTGTCCTACATAGATGAAACACCCTCTATAGATTGAATGCTATTTTAAAAGCTATGGACTTTGGGCTGCCCAACTGCATTGCAAAAGCATTTTTTGATTGCCTCACGCTACTACTAGGTCTCTTTCTGTGTGTTCAAAAGTGAGATATAATTTAGATTTTTTTTTTTTTTTATTAATTTAAACATGTGAAGAAACCTAATCTTTTCACTTCCCCAGAAGTTTGAGGTAGCTAAGCTGATTAGGCACCTTTCTTTTACTTGGCTTAGGTTAAGTAAGATGTGTGCTGTGGGAAACAGTTTGTAATAAGAAATTGTTACAGCCTAAGTGACATGGAAGTGCAGTGAAGAGAAGGTAAACATGATTCTGTGAAAGAAAGAGAGTTCAGTCCATGCTCACATCTTCTGAGACATATATAAATGACAAACGCAACTCCTTCTTGAGTGACTCATGTAGAAGGCGGCAGAAGTAATGCATAGCTAACTCATTTATTAGGCGTGCCCTGCATAAGGCAAGTGGAGGCATCTCTGTGACTTTTAAAAGTGCACACTAAGAGACGTGAAGGAGTAGTGGTCAAAAACTGCAGTCACAAATGTTGTTTTTCTCTCAGAGGATATGGCATCTTTAAAATTCAGCAGTTCTTTTGATATCTGTCAATGTGTCTGTTTTGTGGAAGAAAAAGATGAAATGCTGCTTTTTGGTAAGGTCAAAACCTTTCCTTTTCAATTATACCTGAAATGTTTTGATATAGTCAAAATTCACATTCTTATTTACAAGAAAAAAATAAAAGTGTATATCTGTATGCTCTAAAATACAGAGTATTTATGTCTTACCTTAATAGACTAATGAAGACTGTATAGGTTTGTCAAAACCTTATAGTTTAGTCGATGACGTTGTCCTTATAACTGAAAAAAAAAAAAAAAGGATTAGAAACTTTTTATTTCTCTTCACTATTAGAACATCATTTTTAGGGGACAGAAATTGTCATGTTCAATCAGCTGGCTTTGAAACATTGAATGTAGTGTGTAAGGTCAACAGAGCAAAAGGGTAGGCTAGATCATGCACAAATGCAAGGACACAATCTCAGATACCAGTATTAATATGCCAGCTGGGCTCAGCTGTTTTATTTGAAACACCAGTTCAAATATTTCAGCTTAATGGGGACATGTTTTATAGTAAGCCTATTCCAAATCACCCTCCTTTGGTGCAATCTTCCTGCAGAGCCAGTAACATAAGTACAATCAAAGCTTCACTGAAGACTGAAGCTCTGCCTATGACTTTACCGTGTGTCTCTGTCAGTACCTTGTACAAGACTAAATGCGTCAGCAACCTCCTGTTCTCTGTGGGAAGGTTCTAATACAGGATTTTTCAAGAATTTTCCTCTAAGGAGGTTCATTTTTGTCTAATGAGAACATATGGTTTTGGCATCACCAATCTTTAAGGAATGTAGTCAGGTTTTTTTTTTTTTCTCCTTTAGAAAGTATCAGCAGAAGTGCTGAGCTCACTTACCAGTAAATCAACAAGTAGAATGAAGTAGAATGTAATCATAACTATCGACACTTGAAGAAGGCTTGGACTGACGTGAATCATAACCGCGCTTCATAACAAAGATAATATTGTGTAAATGTTCCTATCCAGAAGCAATGAGTCATGCTACAATGACCGTCACTTAATCATTCTGACTGAATGTGTTAACTTTCAAAATATTTTGGAGAGAGAGAAATATGACAAAGTATAAAAATATATAAAAGCTACCACTGTATATTAATTCATGTGACCTAACAGGTACTAGATTTACTTGTAAAATATGTGGTCAGTGGGAAAGGTAGTTATGATTTCAATGAACATGTTTGCAAAATGTACAGTGGGGAACACTCTTTTCAGTATCAGGAAGAATAATCCACTTGACCCATTAACATGCTGTCTATGTTCATTTCACAGGAGATGAATGTAATAAAAAATGCCCGGTATAGTTGAAAGTAAAAACAGCATAGGCAGTCACAAATGGGGGATTTTGCTTCTGTCCTTGATGTGACTGGCTTTTCTATACTTTACCTGTTGATTAAAACCTATTATGGAGTGGCAGTTTGCCATCAAATGGCTCTTTAAAGGACTGGTTTATAATCCCATAGCTAATGACCTTGGATTCCTCTTGCTGGTACCAATTTAATAGCTTTCCTTTACAAATTCTTTAACAAAATAAAGCTTTTCCTAAAATAAAATCAAATTTGAAAGTAAAACTCTTAAACACTGGGGTTTTTTCCATACTGCCAAACACTGAACAGGAGCCAGCAATGTGCTCTTGCTGAAAAAGCAGCTAGCGGTGTCCTGGGCTGCATTATGTGGAGTGTTGCTAGTGGATCGAGGGAAATGATCCTTCCCTTTAATCAGCAGTCGTGAAGCTGCACCTGGAGTGCTGTGTCCAGTGCTGAGCTCCCCAGTCAAGTGAGACATGTACATGCATAAGAATCCAGTGCATCACCACTAAGACGATTAATGGACTAGGACTAGAGCAACTCCTATGTGAGGAAAGACTGAGATACCATGGACCACTCAGGCTGGGTATGAGAAAGCTCAGGAATATTTTGTCAATGTATGCAAATATCTGAAGGGACAGTGTACAGAAGATAGAGCCAGGCTCTTTTCAGTAACGCTAAGTGACAGAATAAGAGGCAATGGGCACAAACTGAAACAGAGGAGTTTCCCTCTGAACATCAGGAAACACCTCTTACTGTGAGGGTGACCAAACACTGGCACAGGTTGTCTGGAGAGTCTGTGGAGTCTCCATCCTTGGAGATACTCAAAAGCCATCTGGAGATGTTCTTGGGCAAATAGCTCTTGGTGGCTCTGCTTGAGCAGGGGTGTTGGGCCAGATGATCTCCAGAGGTCCCTTCAAGCCTCAGACATTCTGTCATCCTGTCATCCTGTGTTCTCTTATAATTGAGTACCCCAGAATTGATGATGATCAGAAATGGTATCACTTGAGTAAAACAACAAGTGCTGAACTCCATTCTAAATTTATATTTCAATCTCTATTAATCTTCACAAACTTTGGAGGGTATATTTGCTCTGAGTTTTTTCCTGGATTCTGCTTTTCCTGTTCATTTGGCCCAACTTCTGCACACACAACTCTTTCAAACCTCTTTCTTAGCCCATGTATTGCCCCTTCCTCTTTGAAGATGTTCTACATAGCCATTTCTAACTTATTGTCCTCCTCTGAGTTCTTGTACTGGTATGACATCCATCTTTTGCTGTTGTGCTGATACTGTCATGTTTCCTGCTGAGCAATATTTTCTTATTTCTTTGTAGTATCCTGTTTGCAGCCACCCTTCGAAACAGGGAACATCTGGTTTTTACACACTGATTAACCTAGAATGGAGATTCCGTGGCTCTCGGGTAATACAAGTAGACGATGAGGACAGCAATAAGATGTGAGGCTCCAGCCTAGCATATTGATTTCACCTACATATGAATACCAAGTTTTAGAATAAAATCTGATGCCTCAAAACCAGTTTGTAAGCTCCTAAGGATTTCCTTGGAACCAGGTCTTCATCTTTGCTTTCCCAGCTAATCCAGAATTGAAGCTTTGAATAAATTCATGTTCTGCTAGTAGTAAGTTATACCTACTAGATCCAATTAAAGAATGCATTCTATAGGGAAGTGAAGCACATACATATTTTCATAGATTATGAGAGGGAAGTTTTGTAAACATACGAATGATATACAAATTGGAGCATAGAAAGCCTGGAGGCTTTTTTATTTTTCTTCTGAAGAAAAAAAAAAGGACAACGATCATGTTATTACAAAAAGATGCCATCAAAACCATTCTACAGATTTGTGTAGCCCTTCTATCCTTGAGCAAAATAAGGTGGAATGCAGCCATAATCAAAGTTTAAAATGTCAAGAAAATAATCAGGATTTTTAAGAACAACGGGAGTCATGTGCTTTTGGATAAACATAGTTATAAATACCGAGGATGCAGCATAAGGTTAATCATTATTTTTTCTTGCCAAGGTTGTTGGTGGGCCTCTCTTGCTTTGGATGTAACAAACTTTAGACCCCTAGTGAAAGTAAATGAAGGAGCTAGGATGATGGTAAAGGTGAACTTGGAAAGAAAAAGATCACATTTGGATAAATCTTCTTCCTTAGTGTTAATTCGGCCGAACAATAGGTATTATCTTTATAGAGACAGTTTAAACACAGCATGGCACATTCCCTTTCTAGAAGGAGGACTAGATTACAGAATCACAGAATCGTTTTGGTTGAAGAGATCTTCAAAATCATGAAGGCCAACTTTTAACCCAGCAGTGCCGGGTCACCACTAAACCACATCCGTAAGCACCACATCTACACATCTTTTAAATACCTCCAGGGATGGTGACTCCACCATTTACCTGGACAGCCTGTTCCAATGCTTCACAACCCTCTTTGTAAAGGAATTTTTTCCTACTATCCAGCCTAAACCTCCCCTGGAGTAACTTGAGGCCATTTCCTCTTGTCCTATCACTTGTTAGTTAGGGGAGCAGACTGACCCCCACCTCCCTACAACCTCCTTTCAGGTAGTTGTAGAGAGTGATAAGGTCACCCCTCAGCCTCATTTTCTCCAGGCAAAATAACCACAGTTCCCTCAGTCGCTTGTGCTCTAGATCCTTCACCGGCTTCACTGCCCTTTTCTGGACATGCTCCAGACCCTCAATGTCCTTCTTGTAGTGAGGGGCCCAAAACTGGACACAGTATTCAAGGCGCAACCTCACCAGTGCCAAGTACAGGGGAACAATCACTCCCCTACTCCTGCTGGTCACACGATTTCTGATACAAGCCAGGATGCTGTTGGTTGCCTTGGCCACCTGGGCACACTGCTGGCTCACATTCAGGTGGCTGTGTCCCAACATCCCCAGGTCCTTTTCCACTGATCAACTTTCCAGACACTTTTCCCCAAGCCTGTAGCATTGCAGGGGACTGTTGTGACTCAAGTGCAGGATCCAGTACGTGCCTTTGTTGAAGCTCGTACAACTGGCCTCAGTCCATTGATCCAGCCTGTCCAGATCCCTCTGTAGACCCTCCCTACCTTCAAGCAGATCACAGTCCCATGTAACTTGGTGTCATCTGCAAATTCTGTAGTAAGGCTGTAATAGGGAGGTAGGAAACAATTTCTTAATTTTAATCTTAGTGTGACTATTCAAACTTTACATTTGCACAATCACTTGCTGTCAGGGAAAAATTAGTAGGGGAGAGAAGGGTGTTCATAAATAATGTTGAAGAGATACATAGCTGGCACCACTGCTTGTTGCTATTTTTGCATTGTACAAGAAAACAGGTACTGTTTATGTCCTCTCATAAAATCTAGTCTGCTTGAGGTCTCAGTCAGGCCCTGCACTTAGCACACTCTCATGTGTTATACCAGCACATTTGGCTATGCAGCCACCTACTCCCACCCATTTCTAGGTCCTGTTAGTGTAGCTCTGGGTTTTCAGCAGGGCAACGTGCCCTGGGATAGGTGGATTCCCCAGCATGTTTCCTTTCTGAAAACATCAGGCTTGGAAAACAACTCCATTTGCTTCTCCACTGCAACAGGTCCAGGATGTGCTTAGGTAGCTCAGCTAGATGCAAGGAGCACAGTGGGTCCGTGTGAAAGGTTTGTACAACCAGTTGTCTTGGTTGGGTATCTGCTAACAGTGTAGGGAGACTGGCTCGAAGGTGGATTCTGTGTCAGTGGTGAGTAAGAGCTCTTGCAGTTAATACAGGGGCAGGCATTGAACATCTGCCTGCCTCAGTGGTGTCCTACAGGCGCCATGGGGCATGTCTCTCCCACAGCAGAGGAGACCTGAATGTCTCCCACTCCTTCTGCCAGAATGAGTCCTGGCTGAGAGCAGCAGAGTCAGCATCAGCCTGGGAGGAGAGTGGGAACACCATCAGTAACTGTGATAGCAAGGTTAGACTATGACGGCTGGCACTCAAAGTGAACTGAAAATAGATGCAAAGCATCCCTGTCAAATAAGCAGGTGCTTAACTCCATGTTCCCTGCGCTCTCTGACGTGGTGGCTGCGACTCCAACATTAGCTACCACCTCCAAAGTGTTTTCCCTCATGTAGATCAGTAACACTAAATTCAAACATCTCCATAGGAAGCAAAAAATTGAGAGTGATAAGTCAGCAAGACAGGTGATATTTTCTGAAAGTAACATAGTGATCTACTCTATTTACAGCCAGTCATCATAGTAAAAGAGCAGCATGTAAATCTTGAAAAAGGAGTCAAATGTGGGAAGATGACTGTGGAGGGGAGGACATACCTAAAGAAAGGAGATTTTGTAATTATTTCTAGCTTATTTATCCATACACATTTTAGCTATATCATTAATTAAAATTATACAATAAACGTGATGGTAGGTCTTTTGTTCTGCAGTTGAGTTCTGAGAAAAAGGAAAGTCTGAATCTTCTTGCTGTAAAAAAACAGTAGCAAAATTTAAATTAAAAAAAAAGGATTCTGCATAAAAGAGTCATTAAGGGTCACAGAATTCAGTGGATCATGCCTAAATTCAAACTAATTTTAAGAATTTGGTTTTTAAGTTGCTGTTCCCAGCTTTTGTTCTGGATCTCTGCTGGCTACAATCCGGGTTGTACAAGATCCAAATTCATAGAGATGGAAATGCCTCTTAAAAGACAATCAGACTCTACAGTACATGAAAGTTACATATCAAAAACAGATTTAATAAAATAGAATGTCCATGCACACATCCTATCTTGCCTTCACCTAATCACAGAAGCAATGACTTATTTTTATGACACAGAAGGTATTGACAGATCAATAAACTATAACTCCTGGTTCCTAATTCTGGTTCTTAATCCTATTAATTTCATTTAAAATAAAATGTTATACATTCTATTCATGGTTACCATGGGGAATGAAAGTACACAGTGTAACCGCAACTCTAACTCTATTAATATGAAATTATCAGTTTGTTTACATTTCCCCTATTTTACCAAGAGTAACCATAGCAAATGAAAATGAAGAGAACCAGTACATTTATGTTTATATCACCATGACGTGCTATTTACCACTGAATGATATGGCAGCCATGTGTTTTTCTTAGAATTTATTAGGATATTCTGTCACTATCGTAAAGAATTAATAATCCAAAAATGAAAAAAAAACCTGCACGTATTCAGAATACTCTCATTCACTGTGCTAAGATCTTCTTTTTTTAACCCTGTTTGTACCTCTCAGTGAAAAGATTGCATTACTGTGAAGGAACTGTTTCTCAGACAAGTGTATCCAAAATTTTCAGCCTTCACAGTGTTCAAAGGCTGCTACTACTTGAAATGAAAGGATCCCTCCCATTTGTATTATATCCTGCAAGTTTGGCAAGTTGTGTCAGGTGACTTGACTCTGAATTTCCTGTCTTGTAAAGACCAAAGAGCTGCTGATAGGCATTTGTAATTCTGAGCTATAGCTGCAGGTGAACTCTTAATATTTAGGCACCAAACCGAATACCTAAAGGCAAAGACATTTTTTGGTTTTTAGTCTTGAAAGATGTACATTTACATGCCATCAGGATAATTCAAAATTTGCTGAAGTGATTGTTTTTTGCTTTTGCAAATCCATTTTTAAGAGGATACGTTTTGAAAGTTTGGAAGTACAAGCAATCAAATTAATAAAGGAAATTAAACTCTTGCAAAGAGGAAGTGGAAAAGCTTATCAAGTATCTGTCAAATTCTGAAAGCCAAACTTTTTTATAAACAGTCATTAAGAAGTTACAAGTAACTAAAAGAGTCCCTGATAGCTATTTAAATTTATATACAGAACTATGGGAAATGTAATAGTACTGAATGTACTCTAAACTGGTCCTTTTCAATTTGCAGCCTAATGCATATTCCAGAACTTCCTTCTCCAAGAAGGAACTCATCCACAGGGAAAACTGAATATCCTTCATAATGTAAAGCTGCAGTAACGGTGCATCAGTGGTTTATTCCCTTTCCTTTTTAGGTAGGAAGACCCTTCAGAAACCTATTAGGTAGGGCTGATGGGGTTGCACACAGGAAAGTATTTCACGTGAGTTGCAAGATAACAATTGCTACTACTGACACTCGTGAATTGAGATCAGAGGACTCAGAGGATATCTTGCAACATGTTGTGAATATATTTTTTTATTTGTCTGGTTTTCTTTTAAATTTACTATTTTTCTATCGTAAAAGAAGAGTTTGGTCAAGTAGTATTTGTCTTTGTGCTTCTCTTTTGACAAAAAGAAGTGCCTACAGTAACATTATTTGTAGATCTCTGGCTTTATTTTTAACATCTGTCCTGATTTCAGCTGGGACAGAGTTAATCTTCTTCCTAGTAACTGATGCAGTGCTGTGTTTTGGATTTAGTGTGAGAATAATGTTGATAACACACTGATGTTTTAGTTGTTGCTAAGTATCAGTTATCCTAAGTCAAGGATTTTTCAGTTTCCCATGTTCTGCCAGTGAGGAGGTGCACAAGGAGCTGGGAGGGAACATAGCCAAAACAGCTCACCTGAACTAGCCCAAGGGATATTCCATACTGTAGGACATCATGCTCAGTGTCTAAACTGGGGGGAGTTAGCCAGGAGGTGCTGACTGCTGTGTGGGGACTGACTGAGCATCAGTCTGCAGGTGGTGAGCAAGTGCCTTGTGCACCCCTTGTCTTTTCTTGGGCTCTATTTATCTTTTGCTTGTTTGTTTGGGCTTTTGGGGGGTTTTTTTGTTATATTCCTTTCATTATTTCATATTATTAGCAGCAGTAATTATTATTATTATATTTTATTGCAATTATTCAACTGGTTTATCTCAATCTTTGAGTTTTACTTTTTTCTTTTTGATTCTCCTCACCACCCCATGGTGGGGAGGAGTGAAAGAGGGGCTTCGTGGTACTTAGTTACTGGTTGGAGTTAAACTACCAAACTATTTTTACATTAACTCAAATACAGACAGGTCTTTTGACCTTCACAGCTTTTAGATGACAAATCATTTTACATCTTCTGTCTGTGATTGATAGAATTAAACCTCATTCTCCTAAGCAGCTGGAATGGAATTGTTCAAAGCAAAGAAAGTTGAACCTTGATAAACTAGTTCTCATGAATGTTGATTACGTATAACGTATTGCAGAATTGTACGAACTTCTAAGTCTTTGTGGGCCACCTCAATATTTTATACAAACAGACCGGGTAGAAAGTCAGGCGATGAGAGGAAGGACTGAGTGAAATATGAAAGGGAAGTTGTTTAAATTTAAATACGTATATTCACAAGAAGAGAGGAGATGTATCATATCAGACAGTTCTTTACTTCTCAATAAACTTTGGAATGATATCTTCTTTCATGAAGAAGCATCAAAAACACCAAAAAATCAGATTTTTTTAAAGGCTTAGCAATAATTTGTGGTAAGTATTGCACACAACTCCACTTGCTTGGGGGATAAAAAGTGTGACTCTAAGTTAATAGATATGGGTGAATATCCATATTATTCTGCTAACTTGACTAGACATTAGATGAAGTCCAGCAAGTAGAGAGTATTCACAAAAATACAAATAACAGTCTGAATTACTTCCATTCTGAACCACAACAACAAAAAAATGGTAACGTAGGGAAAAGCTCATGTGTTTAATTAATTCCCACATACAAAAGTGAAGGTCAGTTTGAGGTCACTTCAAAAATATTCCTGAAATTCTCTTTTCCATCCCAGTACTCGTGTTGGTAGAATGAGCACAGTCTCATTTGCTTCTGTCAGGTTAAAAAAGAAACAAAACAAAACAAAACAAAACATCAAAATCCTGGGTAAAAAATTAAAAAACCTCTTCAAATCAGCGAAAGACAAGCAGGAAAAATTTAGTTGTTGCTTCTTGCTCAAGATTGACTTTCAGTACCAGCAGATTAAAAATATTTCTGTAGTGTTTTGCGAGCAACTTTCATACAAGATTAGTGGCAGAAAGCATTTGTGAAAAGTACTGCATAACTGCTACTCTGTGTGTTACAAGATCAAATATGGAAAACTTTCTGTCATCCCAAGGTGAAATAAACATAAGAAGCACTTTAATAGACTCAGTTCTTAACCAATCTTCAAAATCGAAGGCACTGTTTGCACTTAAACACGAACAAGAGCAAGCCATACAGTGATGCATTAAAGTACCTTGGTGTTTCTCAGCTTTGGGGTTTTGACTCAAATATTACTAGAGCTTTAATTGTTGACAATTAGATATTTTTTATGTTAAATAAAAATCCCAGTCCTACATAGTTCTTCTTAGTTGATGGACTGACTACTGCCTTTGTAGCCTTAATCAGTAAACATTACCAATCTTTTTGCTGTAGTGCTTGCAGGAGTTAAAATTGGAGCCTAGCTAAACACATTGTTTTACACCGCTTTATTTATGTTCCCATATGCTTCCACACAGCTTTCACAGCATTGATCCATTTCCCATCTGCTTATCTGAAAAGCAGAAGGATCAAAAATACCAATACATAACAGACATACAAATCGTTATTACTGGCTTTGTCTGGCAATCTTAAAAATGGTACGTTCGGGTGCATGCAAATCATCTATTGCTTGTACAGAGAAGTAAACTCCTGCTAAACAAGAATTTTTAGAGCTTGTTTTTCAGAATCAAGGCGTCAAGAAGTTTCACGAGACCTTTTGCTGGGCATTGGGAAATTCCAGTTCTCCATATGATACGATACTGAAAATTCCTTTACCCCCCACACACAAATCAAGACAGCTATTTAAAACATAGATTTTATCGGTTAAAAGGAAACAGTCTAAATGACTTTAAATCTATGACACCTAGTAACAATTAGAAAAACTGATTCAAAAGACATAGAATTAGTAGAGTGCACAAGTCTGGGCTGAATCCTTCCATTAGCCTTCAGTGCTGTGGTTTTTATTTCATGGGTTCCTCTTAGGGACCAAAGAAACATCAAAGCCAATACAAAAAGAAACATATTACTCCTAAGCTAGGGTCAAGAATCTTTGCTGAATTTAAGAAAAGGATATTGAAAAGTATCTCACAACTTACATGGGCTGCAGATATCCAAATTCTTTTGAGAATTATAGATAATGCCAGCTCCATCTGATAGTGCTTGGACTTGGCAGGAGGGAGACATATGAAAACAAATCAAGACATGTTTATGCTTATAGTAATTATGGGCTGCTTCCTCTCTTTTTTCTCTTGGATTCAGATGTAACTCAGAAAACTGAGTTCAAATAGGAGTATTTTTCCCCCAAAAAATGACACTGATTTGACTTTGGGAAAAAAACCAAATCACTCTGAGTCCTTACCTTGCCGAGATGCTGGCTGTCAGATTCATTCATTCTTCAATCAAGGGATTATATGGAAAACTGCTATCTGTAAATTGACTAGGTATTTGAAAGTGCCTGAATCTTCTAAACCTATCTAGCTTCCTTGGGAGTCCAATAATTTCACCCTCAGGCAAGAAAAATAAGTGATTTTTTTTCCCTCTCTCTGAATTTATATTCACATAGGGCCAAAGAACACTTTAAAAAATATTATTCTTCTGGGTTCGTCCTTCTCATTTCCCTCTCGTGGGCTGAGGCATTCGGTCCTTCCTTCTCTAAACTGAAACTAAGTGTCTTATACTGATTGAATTAAAGGCTCTGTAAAGGTACAAGGGAAAATCTACTGAGATTCAGAATGTTTGTTGTGAACATATTTCAGAAATTACAGCATATCCCAGGCTGGAAGAAAAGATCATATTTGGGAAGGTCTTTAAAGCAAAGCAAAACGGAACAAAAACCAGGTTATTGCCTGCTCTCTTCTCCCCTTCTCCCCCGCAAACACAAGAAAAGTTTCACAAAGAAATCTCAGCACAGAGACTAAAAAGAAGACTTTATATAGGTAGACTGACAGGTCTGTCACTCTATTGCCCCTCTTCATGTCTTGTTATTAAATCAGCCACTCTTGGAAAGCAGTTTAGATTGTCTCTTGATGCAGGGAGCTTCAAAATGTTTCAATTTCAGATTTGTTTCAGAAGAATGTGCTGGAATCAGACCTGTCTCTCTCTCTCTGTTCTTTAGTTAAGCAGAACCTGTTTTCCCACCTTCACAAATGAAAAAATTCAGTTTTGACCCAGAAGGCTCAAAGTGTTTAATGCTTTAATTTTACATTACAACACCATCATGAAATCCTGCACAGTCGAGGCATACATCTCTGAAGTGATGTACTAAAAGCAGTGTCATTCTTTCAATATTCTTTTCCCCCAAACCCCCAAACAAGATCACATTAGGAAACAGAAGATCTCTGATTTATGAAAAAAAAAAGGTCCATGTCTAAGCAGTATGTTTGACTTATTTTGTTCAAATATTTTACGGAGATCTCTTGAAAGAAAGACAAAGTCTGAAATCAGCATGGGTGTATTTAGTTCAGCTTTATCTCTGGACTGGCAGCTAACTGCCTGTCAAAAGGTTTTGAGTAAAGTTCTTGATTGCAGGTCAGTCCTCACTGGATAAGTCACAGAAACAGCCACAGATAAGGCACATGATTGGCTATTCTCCCCCTTAGGAGAGACTGCATTAAGGTAGACTAATGAATACTGAATCATTTTTTCATCCT
Organism: Bucorvus abyssinicus; assembly: GCA_009769605.1. Classification (NCBI taxonomy): domain Eukaryota; kingdom Metazoa; phylum Chordata; class Aves; order Bucerotiformes; family Bucorvidae; genus Bucorvus; species Bucorvus abyssinicus. The sequence continues at coordinate 42,337,796 of CM020025.1, forward strand.
CAGGGTGGACACCCCTGTCAGGGCTGAGTCACTGGGAAGGCAGAATGCTGAAGAGATTTGAAATGCAGCAGCCTTTGGTGCTGGTGACAGATGGATATAACTTGGGCATCATACATACTCATTTTTAGGCCTTCACAAGCAATGAGTACAAATATACAAGAAAATGAAAGATAAACTGTCATAGAAGTCTCCTGTTCATGCATATGTTAGGAAAGTGCAAAGTGAAGAACATTTCATAGCCATTTAAAATGACCACAGGGGACTGTCTTGTAGAGTAGTCAAAGGTGGGTATTTTATTCCAACATTTCTTTTTTGCTTTTTTCCCCGGAAGACTGCAGAACTTCCTGGAATAAGCAGTGTGTTACCCCTGCATAATGAAACTGCATCTTTTACATTTTGTGCTGAAAAATTGTTCTGATGTGATCATCAGTTTACCCAGTCAGCTGGAGGTGTTACAGCATCAGAACTGCAGATATGAGAAGCTTGAGGTACATTTTGATTTTGTCAGTTACATTTTAAATAGAAGTACATGGACTTGTTTGAGAGAGAGAAGATAAAATATATGTCTTAAGGGCTTGGCTCTGCCCTGGATTATGATTTCTGTTTGTATAATTAATCCTGGTGTTTGGCATCAGAAATTACTCACAAGCCTTGCGAGTAGGGGCTTGTGGTGATCTCCCAGGGGCGTCTTGTGGCAGTCAGCGACTAGCTTGGGACGAGCCCAGGAAAGGTGCTAGTTCACACTTCTGCCCAGAAGACTTTCACAAAGATCCACCTGCTTGTCATCGAAAGTTGCCTTCTCCTGAGCCTTTGAAGAAGGGTGCAATTTTGCGCAATTCTGTGATCTCTCTGTGGTGAACCCTCATTAGTCAAGAAGTGCAAACAATGGGTGCAGTGCAGCCACAGAACATGTCCTGTAAAGAATGCTATTAATAAAAACGTGGATAATGAAACTTCATATCGTACATGCATGAATTCTTCCAGCTACTCAGTCAAACCGTAGTCTATGGAAACTTAAATTAGAAAGCTCCTTGGGAAAGGAATCACAATGCAAAAGGTGGCTATGAATAGTCACTATCAGAATACCTTTATGAAAACAACAGCTCTAATGCTTGTGTGATGTTCTATGTCATTTAAAGCGCTGCTGTTCATTGTAGAAAATGAGACTTTTAAGCTGACCTTCTCTTTTACCTTTGGAGAAGCTAATGCTTGTATTGCAAGGGGGAATGTGGTTGACTGTTCTGCATTATGGTATGTGCGACAAATGAGAATGTCGGGAAGGTCTGAAATTTTATGTCATCCAAATCTATTTATGTTAATGTTTTTTTCATTATGATTTCATCCGGATTAATTAACAGAATCTGTGAATAATATGCTGCACGTATTTGATATGCAAAACCAAATCAACTGTACAATTTATGTTTCCTTGCAGATGCTGTTTCACATGTTGACAGTCAGAAGTATAGACTACATGCATTAGCCTACACCAGCTGTTCATGACTAACAGCTCTCCATCCTGAGCCATGAGTTGCCCTGGATGACAGTTAAGACCGGTGCTAGCAGCTGACCTTGCTGGAGTCAGAGCATCTGCAGTGACAGCCAGTCCAGAAAGCAATATCCTCATTTGAAGCTCAGGAGGTTCAACACGTGTTTAGATTATGCTGGTATAAACATGCCTCAACTATTGAAATTAAAAATAGTTCAGGATAAACTTAAATAATGTCCAAATTTGATTTCAATGACTTGTCCAGTGGTTACTCTGAGATCCCTGTAAATTGCCTTACTGACATGATTCATCAGTAAGTAGACACAGTAGATAGAGGAGTAGACTGTTTATAATTGCAGGAAAGCACTCACGTTCAGCAGAGAGAAGTTTCTGTTGATAGCAATAGTAGTGGCCAAATAACATCCTCCCTACATTAATATCTGATTTTTCACAGAAGCCATTTTAAAAGTATCTCTTCCCCCCACCTCCCCCACCCCACCCTCATTTTATTGGCAGGTGACAGGATAAAGATTTGAGGTCCTTTATACCTTTTTTAAAACTATCTTTATAGGCAACAAGATCTTGATGTATTGTTATATTTTGAGGCACAGAACCAAAATAGTGCAAATCTGTTTTCTGATTTCACTGGGCTTGGCACTGGCTCCTGGATATTTACGTCTTAATTTCTTCCACTCAGATGTGGTATTTGATTTGAGTGTTTGTGAAAGCTACCAATCTGACAGTCCTGCAGACTGAAGCCTTCCATTTATTCCCCTGTTAAGTACAAAGTTCAAGTTTCTCTTTCCAATTAAAGTGCCTCTACCCTTGCTGGCCAGACCACCTTGAGGGAGGAATCATTTAAATTCCATCCACACACTTTCCCCTGCCTTGCCCTTGCGAATACCAGCAAGAAACCGATTTGTGCCAGCTGTTGTGTATTTCTAATGGGCGCACTTGTCTATAGGGAATAAAGCGATTAGATAACTTCTAGAAGATAACAATTTCAGGTTACTACCAATCTGGGCTGGATTTGAACTGGTACTCCAGAAGAAAGTTATTCTCTTCCATTACCATTCCAGATATGCTCTCTAGTTTCTGTGGGGATTTAAGAAGTGTCTTAATGGAAGTGGCTGTATTTTTAAAATCTATCCGTTAACAATTAAGTGGATTATTCAAATTTGAGGCTGTATTAACTGCACAGAGACATGGTTCATACTTAATAGGTAAGAAAAGTAGTTCAGATTATAAATGCAATACAAGTATATTATACTTGGTGCACATCTATCTACACAGTGTCAGGTTCTGGAACAGCTTACAGTAACTCTGCATCTGTGCTGTGAATCCAGAAAGAAGTTGAGGTTTACTCAGCTAAATCCTTTTTCATGATGCTGGCAGCTGAGAAGGAGTTTGTCACTGTTAGTTTACTTTTTCTCCCCTGTTTCATATTTCTGAAAAGGACATAAATGAGAACAGATTGATTCTATAGTAACAGAAGGAGCAACACAGAAGACAATAATGATGAGCATGTTCCAGTTGGATAGATTATGGAAGAAGCCCCAAACCTCTAGGTTCTCATTTTCCCGCAAGACAGCCAATTCTGACGCATGAATATATGGTCATGGATATGCCAGAGAGGGAGCAAGGAGGCATTTCATTCTTACCTGTGGTTGCAGCTCAATGCCTTTGGTACCACACATGCTCCTGGCACCACACTGTAGCAGCTGAATGATGAGCCTCACTCTTTCAGGGAAAACGTAGATAGGGAAATGGCGTGTTCCGTGGAAGCTGTGTTGAGCTTCCCATCTGTGCTATTGCCACTAGCTTGGGATGGAAAAGAGCTTGGCTAGGATGTATCTTTGTCCTTGGTGTGTGACCCACAGAGTGAGTTGAGCCTCACTGTTCTTGTTACACAGAGGCATATATTTCTGAATTAGAGTATTTGTTTCTTTATGGTTTTGCACTACTTTGAGTGCCCTGGAAAGCCACTATAATCTTTTTTGCTAGTAGAGAAAGAATGAGTGCTGCTAGCGTGGACTTTGGAAAAGGGTAGAGAAGGCAGCTGGGGCGAATGCTCTCTGGGGCAATGGGGATGCATGTGCTGTATGGCTAAAGTTTCAGCAACAGCTGGGATTTGCTGCCAATGGATTCATATATATTGACTATTCTGCAAGTTCAATCCAGAGGGCCATGTGAAAAGAGAGATCTCATCCTACTGACTCTGAACTGTCAACCTGGAAAAGAATTCACAGTAGATGAGACAGAAAAGCAAAATGCCTAAGTGTCTTTTCCTGCTTCAGTTTCCTACCTTCCTCAGCAGTTTGACATGGGGTTTTTTTGCTTCTTGTGGTGTGTTTTTAAAGAACTGGTCAAAATCCTCCAAGTTTTACCCTGGTGGGTTTATTTCTTCCACATTTTGTTCCTTTTCTGTCATTTCTCCTGTCCAAACCAACCAGCCTTTAACCCTTGAAAAATAAATTCCAGCTCCTCTTGACAAACAACCCCCAGTTCTGTTTTGCCAAGTGACTGATAAGTTATGGGTACCCTTGGCCAGCCTGTTTCTTCTGCAGCGCTGCCAGTTCATCCAGTGGTGCTTCCGTGTGAATGAGTGATCACCAGGGACTTGAAGATTTCTCCTGTTGGGCTTGTATCACTTTCTACTTCCACACAGATGAAGATACACAGATAGACAAAACCTTCAATAAATTTAGTGCTTGGAGACTGGCATATACAATGTCTGCAGTATCAAAGAGAACTCACGGGAGCTGCAACAGATTCCTCAGATCATTACAGGACTAGTTATTTGCACTTGGCTAGCACATGCTGGGTTTTCTTTAAATCCATGTCTCTCAGCTGGAATCCATATTTTTTTTCTCTTGTTAAGCTATCTGGGTTTAATATAGTGGTAGTTTTGACTACTAGTAGACTGAAAGAAGTGTGAAATACATTCATCACATGCAGGAGAGAAATTCTGTACCTTGTAAGGATGTCACCAGCTTTCTTATTCCTAGCAGGTGGGAAGATCTAGACTTGCCAATTCCCTCATCTGCAGTCCTTTTCTGAGACTTTTGTCTAACATCTCAGGTCAAAATACTAATTCCCAGCTGTATCCCAAGAGTGGTCCTAGAGCTGTGGCATAGGAATTTTCACTGTGGAAGTCTTATTTTCTGTGGTTTTGTTAGGTGCTTGCACTATGGGCTAAACAGAGAAAAATCAGTGCATTTTGTTCCTTGTCCTTTCCTGGGTGGTGGGTTGAGGAGTTCAGGCAACTATTTAAATCAAGGGAATTTTGCTTGAAAGCCTAGTCCCAGGTGAGTTACTCCAACACAAGAATGGAAAGGAGACAAGAAGTAAGCAGAACCTGGCTGTGGAGAATATCTAGTCCCTACCCAACTCTCATAGACAGAGCTTGCCAGAAGGGCAACATACAAGATGAAGCCTAGACAAGAACTTGGCTGTACCTTGCACCAGTGACTCTGAGAAGTGCTTTGATAATCTTTCCCTTTAGCTTTCCTTTTTTAACCTGGGAGAACCCTACAGACCAAGGCAAATATCTTAGATAGAGAAACAGGCCAATCTTTAGCACGCAGATCCATAGGAAATATCCCAGAAAACGTTATGAGGTTATGCTGGATATTTGAACTAGACTAGACAACCTATTAATGGGCACTAGAAGGGTGTTGTTTGGAGCAGGCATTTCCAAACATGCTTAGAAGATTGAGAATTTTTGGGTGGTCATCCCAAATCATTTTGTGGGCTATTACAGCCTGTGGATGAGTTTAGCATTTCTGCCTTCTGTTACAGTGCGTATGTCACTTATATCCACCTACATCCATTATGACCATCAAAGCAGGTGGCAACTTACTAAAAAAAATCAGCAGTCAGTATGGGACCCTTTGGTTTGTGATTTATATCTTTTCAGCTTAGCTTTTAAATTTCCAAATGAAAGCTTCTCAGCATGCATCAGTAAGAGTTTAATCTTGTATCCCTCTCAAAAATAACCGTTCATAGTTTTCCCAGTTTGTCAGAAACTCTTTTATTCTCAGCAAGTAGCCTCCTGTTATGTGGATGATGTGCAGATGGTCATTCTTCCACCTTTCACAGATTTGATAAGCAGTGGTCCTTCTCAACCTGCAAAGCACTCTGCCAAATGCATTCATTTCTTGAAAGAAATTAATAACACAGTGCATATATATACACCTAGATGCTTAGTTTTACTGTCCCCAGCCATCTCTCGGTTACAACACAGAAACTTAATGGAAAGTTAAGGCTGTGCATAGTCATTAGAAAAGCCAGTTTAAATTTTTATTTCAGCCAGACATATATGACTGAAGGTCAGGCACTGCAATTTTTAATTTTACAACTATAACCACGGAGTCTGCAAAAGGATACTCATTTATTTCTCTTTTGTTAAAGCATAGATAAATATATTCATGACACTAAAACATTTGCATTATGAAAGCATTTGAATGAACTTGAATAAACGGCTAATCTGAAAAGGCTATAATTATTTTTGAGCAGACATGAATAAATAACTTTTTTGCAGCATCAGTAATCTTATGTGGTCCATTTGCCCTTGTGTACTTGTAAACTCATATACCAGTTGAGTCACCTGGATCAAAGCCATGTTTTAATAAGACATAGAAGAAACCAAGTATATTCACTGTCAGCTTTGTCTACTGGAACTACAAAAATAATCGTAATTGATTTTACTTTTTTGGAAAAAAAAAAAAGCTGACTATTTGCTTGGACAAACCAAACTGGTTGTTAACCATTTTCAGTGACCTTTCTCTTAGCTGACAGTTGGTTTGTAACAGATGAAACTGAGTAAGCAGATGACTGTAGTAAAAAACAAAGCCAGTACCTGATGCAGTCTGGTTTTGAACTATTATTTCTGATACATGTGGATTTGTTACAAAAGCTTCAGCATTTTGAGTATTTTTGTCTTTCTGTCCAGACATTGAAAAATTGTTCAAGCCTGTTTCTTCAAAGGAAATTTACATTTCATTTCTGAATTTACAGAGCTGGATTTAATAGCATTCTTGTTTCCTATTTTCCTAGAAACTTTTCTTTTCCTTGGGAGCTTTGAGAATTCCAATTATATCCAGTGTTAAACATCCCCCCTAGAATGAATAGTAGCAGACTAACATTTGAAGGCACTGACATGAAAAAAAGTCTGACTTTCATTTGAGATGGTGTCTTTGTTGCTGAAATGAAGAGAGACAAGAAATACAAGCTGAAACATGTGCATTTATGATTAGATGCTAGGAACAAAAAATCCACAGTGAGAGTGTTCAAACACTGAAACAGCATGTCCAGAGGGGTTGAATGATCCCCTGGAGATATTCAAAATTCAGTAGGACGTGGCATGGCCCTGAGCAAGTTGACATAAGTTGTCCCTGCTTTAGGAACAGCAGCAGGAGCTGAACTGGATAATCTCTAGAAGTTCCTTCCAACTTGAATTATTCTGTAATTCAGAGCCTGCCACCTGAAAGAAGACAGCAAAGTATTTTCTATGATTGTCATCAGTTCTCAGATTTTAGATTCAAGATATTATTATCTTTGCTGATGTATAAATAGCCTTGAATTCTACAGCAAAAAGATTCTGAATATTCATGCCACAACTTCCATGTCACAGACCTACAACTATTTGTTCCTTGGAAAACTGTCCTTCAACTAGCAGGTTCTTGTTCTAGCAAGAACAATCCTGACTAAGTTTGTCAGTTTTATCTTGGTGGAATACTAGGATTAGATTGTGCCTGCAAATAGATCAGAGAAGTGAAATATTCTCCCTTAAGTTTCTTCTGAATTCTTAATCAGAAGTGTATTTCATATATAGTGTACACATATATATATAATGTATGAAATTAAATTACTGTTAGTTACTGTTAACTAATTTGAAAATGAGAGGGGCTTTGGAAATCGAAGCAATGATAATGGAATGACTGTTCATGCCTTCCTGTGATACGCAGTGAAAGAATCAAGAGTGGTCTTGGAGTTCAGATTTGCTTACTATGTCATGCAACTGGTGGTGTTGCCTGCTGCAGGCAATAGTGAAAATGCCTCAGCAATTGAACAAGCAAACGTAAGTAAATATCTCACTTGAAGCACAAATTTTTTTCTTTTTATTTCTTTCCTTCTCGGCTATCTTTCAAAGTTGTTGAGCTTAGCATGTTGGAAAGATTCAGTTTGGTTTTACCTTCCATGGATAAAGAAATCATTAGGGAAGGTATGGGATGGAGAAATGAGAAACATACCCATCCACATTTAGCTGGTCTCCCAGTTTTACTTGGTTAACAAAGTTCCCTTTAGAACAGGCAGAAGGAATAAAAAGCATGAACTCTGACTGACTGTATTGGCAAATAGTTGTTTTTGCTACATTCTGCCTTCCTTTCTGACCATACATTCTATTAAACAATAAGTTATAGATATTACAGTAGCTGGAGGCATCCTGATCCGTGGTTTAATGATACTAAAGATAAAGAAATCTCATCTTCCCACACGTTTTGTAAAAGAAGACATGGAGTTGCTGGACCTTCTGAGAGGAGAAGAAAATAAAAGCATTTCAGGTTCTGGGTAGCAGCACCCCACATATTGTTACTAGTTTATCCAGTTTCAGGAATGCCTAGAAAGCATGAATTAGTAGAACAAGTATAAATGCTAACTAATGACTGCTATCATTCTTTCATGAGTCAGCAGTATCATAGACACATCAAAGAGAACTAGACCTAATGCAGGGATCTCACAGAGAGACCCAGATTGCTAGGACTGCCATACTTCCTACGGGCAAAAGTGGTAGAGTGGGAAGGATAGGACATGGTGGTCCTGTGCAGTGGCAGGCTATCATCCATGTCTCACATTTATACTTGCTGAGATGCTCCCTATTCAGGGATGAGACACAGGAGCCTGCTATAAGAAAAACACTTGTTCTGACCTTATCCATTGAGCATAACATGGAAGAAAAACAGAATTTGAAGCAGCCTGGATCTCCAGAAAGGGGTTACCCCTTTCCTGGGGGTAAGCCAATAATCTACGAGTTATTCTTGCATCCAAATTTGACTGTTAGTGAGAAAGAGATGACATGGCAGAACAACATTTTCTACAAATCTGATTACGGAAATCAAATTCTGTCCAGTGCTTGTCTAAATCAATGACTAACTAATATTTTCCATCACAATAATTGGTTGACTGGAGAAGAGCAGTATTGTGCTACGCCTTATTGTCTCCAAATTCTTGCCTTCCTCCTTTCTTTTCTAACCCAAGACTGCTACTTCTCAGCTCTTTCCTGTGGTGCAAACACACATCAGGATTTGCCAGTTAGCTCAGACTTGCACCTTTTTTCACCTGACTTGTGCCTTATCAGTTAGATCCATCACAGTGGTTGGAAAGGACCAAACTAATGAAAAAAAATAAAAAATGAGGATATATGTACTATAATTTTTCTTGGATAGCTATAGTTAAGATCTTCCACTACATAAGTGTGCTGCAATCCCATTGAAAGCATGTAAAGATGATGCAGCATAAAGATGATTTGCTCCTATATCTGTGAGAACTTCCAAGTCTTCTCTGGTCATCTTTTGATCTTTTCAAATCCATCTGGAAGGTGCTGGAAAAGTTGGAAGATGATGAATATCGTTACCTAGCCATTTTCACTCACATTTCTTCTTAGCAACGGAAAGACTATGCAAATGTATCACTGTGAGATGATAATGCAAAATGAGGCACAGAGCAAGTATCTCACATATCACAATAGTGACAGCATACAAACCATCACTAGTCTACTTTGAAAACGACTCATGATTTTTTCCTGTTATAAACTTAACACAGTTTCTAATTTAAGAAATTTGACTTAAATTATCCTGATAATAGAATTTGTTTCATTTAGAGACAAAATCAAGACATGAGCTAGCAGACTTCTGCAGCTCTTGGGCTAACAGCTCTTGTTCTGTCTGCAATTTTGATAGCAGGCAAAAACATTCCCTGCAGTGGATCTGTGAACTTTGTTATCCACAAGTGAAAATGAATATGTTTTCCAGTTTTGTTACCTCTTAGTCTTTTAAAATCTTGTACATGCTCAAGCTTAAGTTTATTTTACACTGTTTAACATTTGCAATAATTACTCTTTGTAATAGTTGCTCTTTGTAACTTATAAAAATTGCAGTTCCTTGTTTATTTTTTCTGACTCCGAACTCTCTGCTGGCTGAGTTCCTGTGTTTCTTGCTTTCCATCATATGACTCAGTCTTTCAAAGGCAATTGTTCCACTAGGAAGATAAGGTGAAAAGGCAACTGAAATAATGCAATGTGTCATCAAAATAAAATGTGGTACAATTTTAGTTTATTGCTACTAAGGGAATTCCATTACAGTATCTTTCCCTTTGTGTCCAAAAGTAAGATAAACTAGTAAGCATTGATACTTCTGGTCAGAAATTTTCAGTTATATAACATACTGTCATATACATGTTACTTATACAAGACAAAAGCAAGATATACTCCCTACAGACAAAAGATTATTAGCCTTTAAACTTTCATTACTTCTAGATTCATGTTATCCTGCAGATAAAAACTCGTATTCTTTTCCAAGAAAAAAACCCCCTTGAGTCTCTAGCGAAAGCACAGCATCCTCAAAGTATTGCAATTTAAAAATTTGCCTCAATCAAGGCTTTAAAATTCTTTTGGTGCCACTGTGTAGCACTCAGTATATTTCTGAAAGCTTTGTAATGGTCAATTAACTTGGCTGATAAACTTAGAAAATACCAACTTCTTGTGGAAGTGGCACTCAGTAGTAGCGACTCCTGTTACCACAGATCTGTTCTGCATATCTGCCAGAGACCACAATCAGGGTCTGACGGTTTGTTGGTTTTGACTGTAAAAAAAAATCTGCAGGGCAGATTAGCAGTCTTCCTGCCAAGAACTCAATACCTGAGCTGAGATAAGCTGAATTAGTAGGTGTAAGAAATCATAGGAAACAGGAGACAAGCGTGAGACAAACTAAGGTGTTTTCTTCTATCAACTCTTCGACACTTCTCTCAGACATTCCACAAAATGTTTACAAAGCCAAAAGATAAAAGCAAATTACTTGAATTCAAATCCAGAAAGTATACTGTGCTTTCTGCAATGAGGAATACTTTTTCAAGACTCAGTAATGGCTCCACAGTTTCCCAGAGGCATCAGCAATAATTCCTTACTTTTGGTTGGTTGGTTGGTTGGTTGGTTGGTTGGTTGGTTGGTTGGTTGGTTGGTTGGTTGGTTGGTTGGTTGGTTTTTTTAACTGATTATTGTTTAAACTAGATGTTTTACAGAAACATAGACTGATGGAAAAACATAATTTTATGAGACACCACTCAATGGATAGAAATCTGGATCTCAAAAGACTTAACAGATGTTGCATTAAATGAGAGGGGAGAGAAAAAACCTGTCGTGTAAGCAAAATAATCAAAAGACAAAGTAAAAAATAAGCAGCTGTTGAAGAAGGAATACGTTATTGATCATTGTTTTCACACAGGCCATTCCAGTCAATTAACATAAAGCTTTTTTGAGTATTGAACGTTATGTTAAAGCACTGCAAGCCTTGAATAAATCCCTATGCAGGACTAACTTCCACCTTCGCTGTGCACTCAACTGTCATGACAGAGATATGAGCCTGGCTGATTCCTCCCTGACCAAGGGCCCAGTTCTGTTACTTTCAGATCAACACAAATTTGGAATTGTTCAGCTGAAGGTAAAGAAGTTATTTTAAATTGATACCAAAGTAATTCAGAGTAAGTCCTAATGCAAAATGGGTGGATCAGACAATGTCATGTATTGAATACAGACATAGATGCAGGGTTTCACTCACTGAGCAGTGAATAGAAATAAATATTTAATATATTGGTTAACTAACAATTAATTAGATTTGTTTAATGTTCTATCTGTTGATAAATAACATTTGCACTGAAGCAATTGTACTCCTTGCTGTCTTGCTCTGTGCTGCTGTGATAATTATTATTTCCAAGCAAAAGTCAGTCTTTTTCCCTCGTTCAGGAGATCCCATCCACCATATGAGTTGTGGATTTTATCTAAAACGTACAGAAGTCCATTGGAAAAACTCCTGTGGCCTTCACTGAGCTTTAGATCAGTCTCTGAACAGGTCAGGGTTCTTGTGGAAAATAATGGTGTGAGACCTTGTAATTATGTTTGAACATATAATACCTGTGCACAGGGGGTATATTTGAAGAAATCACAAAATCTCAGAATGGCTGAAGTTGGAAGAGATCTCTGGAGACTGACTAGTCAAACCCCCCTGCTCAGAGAATGGTCAATTAGAGCATGTTTCCCCAGGGCCATGCCGGAACGTAACTTCAACTTTATTTCTTTAGTTTTAAATGACTGACTTTCCCAGTTTAATGTTCTCTCACTGTACTACATTTTACTCTGTAATTATGGGATCATTTGCCAATCTTTTGTCAACTCTTTCCAAGAGAGTGGAATCCTGTTGTGCATTTTACATTTAGCTTTTTTTTTTTTCTTCACTGAACAGGGCATCAGAAGTTGGAGTTTTAATGCAGCCTTGGAAATGATTGTAATGTGCTAAACTAATTTTGACCTTTTTAAGGTTCTATATTTTGATTGCAAAGCACTCCACTTCTTTAGCATGCATTGGCGAGACTGCAATCAATGGAGAAAAGAATTAAACAGAACTAATGCAAAATGGATACCTTTTGGAAGGGTAGGTAGAGACATACCTTCAAAAATTGTCAAAAGACCTACCAGAAACGCAGCGCTCTGAGCTGCTTTGTTGTCAGACGTCACTGTTGAGCCTCAGCAGAATCAGGACACTGAACACTCACCTAGGTTTCTATACAGATAATGCTCAATTCTTGTCCCACTGACTTGAACAGAATTGTTCCCACAAATTGTTGTGTTCATAGCCATTTGCAGAACTGCTCCACTGAATCTCTACAACCATTTCCCTGGATGTTTATGAGTTGACACCCTGCAACACCCACATTCTTGTGAATCTGGTTTTTTTTCAATTGAGAGCTCTATGGCGAATAGCTGAGAATAATACCAATTACAAGGGATTGATTGATGTTGTCTGTGCATACCTGATACTGATTGTTGATGAGAGTTACAATTTAATTAAAATTACAGCTTTTTCTTACTACATATTACTAGTTAATATGAATTAGAGTAGCCTTCATGCTGTTATTTCTGCTGGCCATTGCAAAGCCAGAAATACATGGAGCATAGGACTGGGAAAAGAGTAAATATCCAGGGTTGTAGCCAGTTTAATGAGGGCATTTTCCTTGGATCAGGGGAATAGGGGATACAAATCAAGTTAGGGTTTTAAATTTAGTCCTAACCTTAATCCTCATCTCCCATTTCTTTATAAAGAGATAGAGTGACATTTGTTCTATGGGTGGTATTTTCTTTCTTCTATTCCTTTATTCTAATGAGGTCTCTAATTTAAGCACATTGTCAATTTTCACAAACTTTGAAGTAACTGAAATATGTTCTATGAGTAAAGTATATTCTCACATGATAGAATTAAAAATTTAGATTTATATTATTTTTTAGTGTCTATTAAGCATTTTATTGAATGAAAATTTAATGTATGCTTTCAAAAAGTAAAATCTAAATCTAATCAAAATTCTAAACACCAGAAAATATCAACCTGAAGTGTGTAAAGTGAAAAAGTAACTACATTTTAGAAAGAGACATCATGGAATTGTTTTCCAGTTCCAGGTTATTTGGGTCTTGTACATTACTGAAGCATTTCTGAATCTTTTAGATTACTGCAATTTTTCTGGTGGGAAGAATAAATACACTGGCAAAGAACAGTGACTGACAGTGACCTGAAAGTAGTGAGGGACAAAGTCTGCCTGATCTTATTTGAAATGATGTTTCAGACATCACAGCTTACACTGAGAAGGCTCTGTTATCAATCAGTGACCCTGTTAGCAGACTAATTAATGGTGCTGCTTGGCATAGATTTGGGGGATGAGTAGGAAATGGATATGACATAATTAAACGTAAAGTCCCAGTTTTGAACTATTACTTCTAAAATAGTTGGTGGATATGCAAGTTTAATCAAAACTAAAAATATGCAGGAATTTACCTTGCATTAGCTAATTTTTGGCACACAATGCCAAATACAGCTCTTTGTTAGATGCTGCTTTTGGATGTTGTGTTGGGTTTGTGTGTGGTGGGGTTTTGGTAGCAGGGAAGGGGCTACAGGGGTGGCTCCTGTAAGAAGCTTCTAGAAGGGTCGCTGGCTCCAAGCCAGACCCACATCTGCCCAGGACCAGAGCCCCTGTGATAACATAATTAAGAGGGGAAAAAACCTGCTGGGCAGGTTTGCGGGGGAATGGAGGAGAAGAGTGGGATGTGAGAGAAATAACTATGCAGACTCCAAAGTCAGTGAAGAAGGAGTGGGACAGGGTACTACAGGCATCAGAGCAGAGATTTCCCTGCAGCTCGTGGTAAGACACCAGGCTGACTCCCTGCAGCCCGTGGAGGTTAATAGTGGAGTAGAATCCCACCTGCAGCCCGAGGAGGACCCCACAACAGAGTAGATGACTGCAACTGAAGAAGGCCATGACTCCAAGGGAAGCCCGCGCTGGAGAAGTCTGTTGCTGGGAGGATCACAGCTTGTGAATGGGACCCACGCTGGAGCAGTTTGTGAAGAGCTGCAGCCCTGTGGGAAGTACTCATGCTGAAGAGGTTCATGGATGACTATCTCCTGTGGGAGGAACCCCATGCTGAAGCAGGGGAAGAGTGTGAAAAGACCTCCCCTGGGGAGGAAGGAGCAGCAGAGACAACGTGTGACAAACTGACCACAACCTCCACTCTCCATCCACCTGCAAGGCTAGGGAGGAGGAGGTAGAGAAATTTGGAGCAGAGCTGAGCACCTGAGGAAAGAAGTTTTTAAGATTTAGTTTTGTTTCTCATTATCCTACTCTGATTCGATTGGTTAAGTTGGTGGTGGTGTTTAAACTAAATTTATGTTTTTTCCTCAAGTTGAGCCTGGTTTTTGCCTGTGACCATAATCAGTGAGTGTGCCCTCCCTGTCCTTGTCTCAACCCTGGAGCCTTCTGTTATATTTTCTCCTCCCCATCCCACCAGGGAGTAGGAGTGAGCAAGCAGCTGTGTGGTGTTTATTTGCCTCCTGGGTGGGCCTAAACCATGACAGATGTGCTGTGAATTAAGTGTAGAATAGCATTTTCTACAGCCTTTAACTTACAGGGCAGAATGGCAGCAATCTTGCCTAGCTAGGTTTTCCCAGTCTGTGTTTTGCTGGGTGCCACCACAGTGGCTTCAGCCTTCAGTGTCCCTGAAAGTGTGAAGTACAGTGCTGTAGTCCATCTCCTCGACGGGGGCAGGGGGTCAGGGATACATATTACTGTTGTAAAGAGTATCGTAATGACTCAGGATGTTGCTGCTTAGAAGTAATTTGTCAGCAGGTCAATATTCTTACCCTAGCAGACACAATGCTACGTTTAGCTGACTTGCCCTGCCTGTTTTCAAGTTTTCATATGTTGTATGTTGAGCCACGGGATTAAACAAATTATATTATAGAATGATAGAATCATTTAGGTTGGAAGAGACCTTCAAGATCAAGTGGAACTCTTAACTTATCACTGCCAAGTCACCATTAAACCATGTCCCTCAGCACTGCATCTATATATCACAGAATCACAGAATCATCTAGTTGGAAGAGACCTTTAAGATCATTGAGTCCAACAGTTCACCCTGCACTGCCAGGGTCCCTAAACCATGTCCCTCAGCACCACATCTACACGTCTTTTAAACACTTCCAGGGAAGGCGACTCCACCACCTCCCTGGGCAGACTGTTCCAATGCTTAATGACCCTCTGCATAAAGAAATTTTTCCTGATATCCAACCTAAACTTCCCCTGACGCAACTTAAGGCCATTTCCTCTCATCTTGTCATTTGCAGCACAGGAGAGGAGACCAACCCTCACCTCCCTACAACCTCCTTTCAGGTCTTTTAAATACCTCCAGGTATGGTGACTCCACCACTCCCCTGGGCAGCCTGTTCCAGTGCTTTACAACCCTTTCAGTGAATAAATTTTTCCTAATATCCAACCTAAACCTTCCCTGGTGAAACTTGAGCAGAACAGACTTTCAGGTAGTTGTAGAGAGCGTGATAAGGTCTCCCCTCAGCCTCCTTTTCTCCAAGCTAAAAACAACCCCAGTTCCCTCAGCGGCTCTTCATATGACTTGTGCTCGAGACCACTCACCAGCTTTGTTGCCCTTCTTTGGACACGCTTCAGCACCTCAATGACCTTCTTGTAATGAGGGGCCAATACTGAGTAGAGGGGCCACACTCTGTAGAAGACCACAAAATTCCTTGCATATTTCAAAACCATATAGGCTTTGCAGTTTGCACATCCACAAAATGGAAGCTCTATCAGTTTCTAGCAAAAATAATGTGCATTTCAAAGAAATATTATCTCCAAACTTATATATTAAAACAGCACCTGCCCATGGTGCAGCAAGGAGCACAGCATAGACCATGTTGGTGCTCCTGTTTGCAAATCACCTGCTTCAGGGGCTTCATTACATCATGCCAAACACTGAGTTATCAGTGTGGTGGTATCTTGCCTGATGGCATAGGGATAATTAAATGAGAACTTTTAGGGAGAAGACTAAGGAGAAAATGAAAAAGGAAAAAAAAATATTAAAAATTAAGTTCCATAGCAAGGGAGGCACTGTTAACCGGCCACTATCCCTACCTGGCTACTTCTAAGCTAGAGAGGTTTAATCTTTGCGGTCCTGAGGCTAGGATCAAGGATTCTGAACCACTGACTTAGAAAACACCAGGAAAGCCGACGCAGTTATTTGCAATTGCTTGGAGGGAATCTTAGATATACAAACAGCCAGAAAGTGCTCCAAGAAGGGCACTTTTTTACACCTTGAGTCCCTGGGATGAATGAAACTCATTAAATCTTGTAAAGAAGGATGAAAATTCAGACAAAAGATGGTAAAACTGGCCTGTGGCTCCTGCATGAGCAAATAATAGGCGTCTTTATCTAGACAGATGGGGAAGTCATGAATTGTGTCCACCAAAGAACACAACAGAGATACCAGTAAATGTCACTTATGATAGTAACCGTAATGCCTACCTTTTTGATTAACCCAATGCCTTTTGAAGTTTGAAGATTAATACAATGCTAGCTCTTTCACAGTCACTTGATTGTTCTAGCTGCTCTGCAGTCTAGTCCCTTTAAGCTTTTCCACTATATTGTGTGGACTTCATTTTGTGCAGAGGAGCTCAAACAAAAATACCGGCTTCAGAACAATTCATGGATGAGGAAAGTGGTATATACAGCCAAAATGGACTTCTAAAAACCTGCCTATGTTTCACCACAAATCTGGGACATATTGTGCTCAAAGTTTTCCAACATGTACTCAATCTTAGAAATGTTAGCTGTATTAGAGAGAGGGGTTATGAGACTACTCCAAAAAATTCCACGTGCCTCCAATGTTTTTTGATTGTAATTAAGCAAGCTAGAGCTGTAGGCAATCAACAATCTAACCATGTGACAAGCCTAGAGGCGACTCCATTGCTGCCAGAGGAACCTGCCAAGGAGCCGGATGTCACTGGGCATGTTTCTGTCATTACTGAGTCCTGTGGCTGCCATCAAACAAGAGAAGGAATGGAATAGTCTTCTTTTCTGAGGCTAGCCCCCTTTACATCTATTTGCTGCAATTCTGTTGCCATTTTAAGTAAATAGTTGTATGTCTTTGAATTATTCTCCAAGCTAAAACATG
The DNA here is from genome assembly GCA_009769605.1 of Bucorvus abyssinicus. Classification (NCBI taxonomy): domain Eukaryota; kingdom Metazoa; phylum Chordata; class Aves; order Bucerotiformes; family Bucorvidae; genus Bucorvus; species Bucorvus abyssinicus. Next base: position 42,355,057 of record CM020025.1, read on the forward strand.
CACATATGTGTAAGGGAGCGAAGCTTCTAGGGTTTAAAAAATAAAATTGTTTATTACTAACCACTAATTCTATATATTATTAGCATTCACTGTCATAGTTTGAAAGTGGAATTGTTCAAGGCCAGGTTAGATGAGGCTTTGAGCAACTTGATCTAGTGGAACCTATCCCTCCTCATGGCAGGGGGGTTGGAACTAGATGCTCTTTAAGGTGTCTTCCAACCCAAACCATTCTATGATTCTATGAAATGAAACTTTCTATTTTGGATATATTCAGATCTCATGGCTTAGTAAATCTTCAGACGCCCATGAGGATGAAATAAGTAGACCTTGGAGCCTTTATAGAGTTAAGGCTTTACAACAACCTTTTGGCATTCAGAAACATCCAAAATCACAGCGTTGGAGTCTAAAGCAGGCCTGTTTCATTCACTGTCTGGGTTTTAATCATTTGCAAAGCAACACAAGTAAGTACTGGAAGGCACTGAATTCTTTTTGATCACTGATTCCTCATTCCCATACAGGAATATTCATTCCCTGGGCAGTAATATTCTGTTTATTCTTACATTTTTAATGATTACCCTTCACTCTGGTCCTGTAGATAAGTGAAACTCAAACTTCATTCACCTGGAAATCAAGCCAGTCCGAAACATTAGTTAAGAGAAAGGCTGCTATTGATATATTGCTTGATATCTCAGGCTTGTCTTTAGACCTTAGAAAGGTTTTGTGCTTCTGATGCACATATCAGACTCAGTGGATGATGTTAACAGAGATTTCTACGCTATCAGTTAAACAGAGGTCAGAGTCGATCGTGAATCCAAGATATTCTTCTACCTCTCCACAAGGTTTCCTTCAGAGATGCTGTTCAGGATCAGGCTGAGGGCTCTGTAAGCTCTGTAGGGTGAAAAGCCAGATGTGCTGAGAGAACTGGCACAGCTTCTGAGCAGGGTTCAACTGCTTGCTAGATGAAAGAGCATCTCAGGACACAGCTAATCCTTTTTTGTCTCCATCTCACTAACATGATGTTCTGTTGCTCTATATGTAGTTTAACACTCTGTGATGTATCTACATAAATGTCTTCAAAAGTGGACACTCAAATTTCTCTGTTCTGCCACTTGAAATATTATTATGGCATGGTTTTCCTCATCTGCCACACGCAGGCTCTGCCTAATCATAGACAAATATTTACTGTTCAAGATGCATTTTGTACTGCCTCAACTATAGTTTTCACTAAAGCCAATCAAGAAACTGCAAGCCCTAAGTTAATCATATTTCCCAAACCTCGAAATAGAACAAAAGCAACCTTTTAGTTATTGTTGCTTTCATTTTTGTCCAGTAAATGAGAAGTGGGTTTGGCCATTGTGTTTTGGTTTTATATCTATAGCATAAAAGGAAAGGGTAAGATTATAGAGAAGTTGGGGCAGATAGAAAATTTGTGAGCCTGAGATTTTCTTTCTAATCCATTGACAGATCCAGCCCATTTGAACTGAACTTCTTAGAACCCACCCAATGGAAGATGGCCTGTTATTACAAACCGCCCTATGATACCAGATCATCAGCCTCTGGTTTAGTCTTAGAGTGACTAAATTTTAAAGGCCATGATGCTTGAAAGGTGGGGAAAGAATTTGTAGTGCCTGGAGGGCTGCTTTTTCTACCTTGACAGCATCCGTTTTCTGCCTTTAAGGTTTTTAGTACTGTGGATATGAGGGACTGAGGCATCAGCATCTGTAGCTCCTTCCCACACCCCACTCCTCTCCTGTTAGTTCTCTGTTGAAGAAAGTGTGGAGATTTATTTATGATGGCTTAGCAAGAATATCCATTCAAATGTAAAAGAAAGAAATCCAAGATCTGTGTGAGCTTTAGCTGAGAGCTAACACAGAATAGAATATGGCCTGACCTTAATCTTTTTTCTTTAAAAGTAAACACAGGTATTTTCAAATAAAGGAAAAAAGCCAGCAATTCTGACTCATCTTTTTTCTTAAACTGATGTAATTTCAGTTGGCCTCATATGGAGGAAAAGAATAAGGGAAAAGAAGTGGGATAAACATAATTGCAGCAACAGAAATTAATAATTTCATTTACTATAAATATTCTTTATCAAGCTTTTAATGTTCTTTGTTTCAGGGTTCATGTGGCCGTATTTCATATTTCATGTCCCTCATTTCAATTATTTTGGAGTCTTTTCCTAAGAGATGCTGTAGTTCTCTATATGCTAGTAAACATATGTTGTTTAATACTCACTAGAATATTTTTGGACCAGTTAAGTATCAGTCAAATCCTTTTATCAAAAAAGTCTGTTCTTGAAAGATCACCTGATTCTAAGCTCACTAAAATGAAAGCAAGAGCCCTTCCACATTAGACCCTTTTTTCCCAAAAGATTTCAATTTTCTTCTCCAGTCCTGCCACTTTACTTGCTAGTTGTATTATGAAAAGCTGAGCTTATAGCAGACCTATTGTAGAGTGAAAAGAGAAAATGCTTTGCTACAAGGCAGTAGTTAATTCGCTATTCTTCAGGGACTGATATTCATCTATCCTTCAATAAAAGCTAATGGTTAAATAGACCCAATGAACTCAGCTAATCTAGGAAGAAGCTGATGGCTGGGGGTTGGGATTCAAAGTTCATGCTGAAGCGCTATTCCTGAAGACAAAGATATTCTTATACTTGCCTTAGAAAAAGATGACAATGCTACAAAAAAATACCAGACGGCTTTCATTCTCAAATACATGGTTTTATAAAAAAGTACCTACTGCATCTGAAAAAATTATATTTTATTAATTTTTAAACATGCATTACTCTTACAATTTTTTTCTTTTTAGGGGATGTGAATATTTAAACAAAGGTATTATATTTTAAATAACCTTCTATCTAGTCTTTTGCTACTTGAATTCCCACACTCTTAAGAAGCTATGATGATTTTTTGTCAAGAAAAGCAATTTTTGCAAAGCACTCCCAGAAGAAGGGGAGATGACAGCACCACATTTCCCTCTGTATAACTACCGTTCCAGTTAAAGGTACTGCTGTGCTGTGCATATCAAACAGTCCAGTGCAAGAAGGAAAGCTCACTTGAGAAATCAACAATGAAGAACAAAAGCAACACAACAGACTACGCAAAGGCAGAGCAAATTTTTATAAGCAAGGTTATGACTTAAAATACAATATACAGCAGATCACACGGCTTCTGGACAGTTGCTGCAGCTGTCTATGAGTGCAAGTATGTCACTGATTCTTTTAATAGATAACCTAAAAGTATTTTGTCTGTGCTGCAGGACGTTTAACTTAGCCATACTGTGAACAAGCCTGAAAACAAAATGACCCGAATATACAGATGTATTATTTAACTGCAGGACTTCTGGTCACAAAAGGTCTAATTCTGGTCCCCCTGAAAAAAGTGACTTTACCAGAAACAGGATGGAATTTTAACAGGAGCACAGCTGAAACTGGTGGCTTGTGTCCTTATTTCGGGATCTTCTCATAGACAACAAAATGGCATATGCTGTAAAAAAATGTCGCACCTCTGCTCACTCGCTGATCACTGACAGAACAGCTGTGTTTTCTCAGAAACACAGGGCGAAGATTCAATGCATGCCTTGTGAGAGGGCTTGAAGATTTGTGTCTTCTGACAAACTCAATACTGCCAATGATTTTTCTCTTTCTGCATCTTTCTCCTTGTTTATCAGTTAGAGAAATATATATACATATGCATATCTTTTATCTCACAGGGGTCTGTGCACTTTTTCAGTGTCAATATGTTAATCTCTCCTTTAAAGCATATTTGCTGATAGGGCATCATCTTCCTATCTGAGGCCAGACTGCATCCCTCTTGGTCTAGAGAGAAGTACTACAATGCCATGACAGCAGGTCTTCCTTCCTTTCAGCATGCATCAGTGGGGAAGTCTGGGGGCAAACACAATCTTGCAATAATCTGAAAAGCATCTGTTTGCCTCCAAAAGCTCAGAAAAGGGAAATCCCTGTTAACTCCATATTGGCACCAAGAGGATTGAGCTGTTCATGGGTTTAGAGGCAGTATACAGGTGCTCACTTAGCAGATTTCCCACATAATTTTTGTGCAGGTTTCTCAAGTCCTTGTTGCTGTAGAATCAATGCCATAGTAGTTCAGCAGTGCAAAGTAATGTGGAGCCCAAGTAGTCGGTGTTGGAGAGATATCTGAGATATTGCACCAAACTGATGGAGGCCTTAGAGATGGTTAAAGGACAGAAGTTTTAATGAGCTGTCCAACAGCTTTCAGGTTATTAAGTAAATTCATGGCAGCTGCATCACATGTGAAAACAGAAGCGGGTCTTGATGTTTGAGATAAATTTACTATGTATTACTGCTTTCATCTGAAAGCTATCTATCTCAACATCTCTTTATAATATGGGTCAAGATCTAATTTGACAGGTATTTATTTTTAAATTCTTTATATTACAATTAACTAGAAAAGATACATATGTTGCACTCATAAATATGTCAAACACAGTTTTGGACTTTACAAAGTTGGTCTAGAAATAAAATCTCCCATTACATTCTTGTAATACAGTAGGCTAGGCTTTGTTCATAGCTACTGAAGTTTGGTAAACGTAGGCTTTGTTAGGCAGCTTACAGAGAGCAGGGTACCTCAGGGAGTAAGGGCTATCATGGCTGTAAGTGCTAACAGGCACTCATTAGGCAGTGTAGTCCAGTTACACTACTGTTAACAGTATGGATGGGACCTGGCTGTTTCTACTGCCATCTCTTGAAAATTAATTCAGAGCAGGTATGGTAACTCGGTGATGGTTGTACCTGGACCCTGACAATGCTGGTTGTGTAAGATAGGGACTTATTGTTTTACTTCATTTACGTTCTCTCAGCTCTGGCAGGACGATAAATCAGGAAATGAATTCATTACAACCCCTGTCTCTCATGCTGCCATTGCAGGTACACTAACACACGTTTCTAACCCTATCATTGAAAAGCTCATTCAATTATTTCTTTCTCATTCAATTAGCTGTTTATTACATGATGATTTGCCATTCTGTTACAGCTTTCTTACTGAGTTTTGTTCCAACAAAGGCTGCAGTAGGAGGTACTGTCACATCCAGCACGGGCAATATGGGGTACCTAGCTTTCCGCCTCAACTTGCTAAAAAAGACTTGCCTTTCAATCTTTTTCAGTCAATAAGATATTTTTCAAAGTTGTTAGAAGTCAAAGATTTTCCCCTTCTGTTTGTTAACATTCAGCAAGTCAATTCCTTTGAACCTGCTTGTTAGACAGACTTGTTTAAAGAGTAATCACTGAGGGCTGTGATTGATCTGTATTACAGTTAGTTAGCAATTTATGAGTACGTGCCATTTCCTTTTCTCAGGGTGTCAATTTTTGCTAAATTTAAGCGACTCTGAAGAATTAAAATATATGGAGGGTTCTCTGACTCTGTCTTCTCAATCAATTATACTGAGTGATTACAAGTGGAAAGGCCTGGGCCATTCAAATGTACTGTTTTCCACTGAAGAAACACTACAAAATGCACGAGGCATTTGGTATAAGACAAAGAGGTCACAGTCATTATGAAAAACAGAACCAGGAGTACAAAATGGTCAATATATGAGGGGAATATGCATAGTGGAAAAACTATTTCTCTCCATAAATACATATTACATTTCTTTTTGCCTGTTCTGCTTTTGTAGAAACTGCCTCCTCTGCTTTTTAAATGTCATCCATATTTATCAGACTGCATGGTTCTTGACATTTAGGAATATTTTTTCATCAAACTGTAAGTGAAGCCTTGACAAAGGGTACTAATTATCAAGGGAGTGGATTTTTTTTCCTCCTTCCCTCTACCCACCCCCCCCCTCACCTTTTTTAAGAAGCAGCAGGCTATAGAGAAAGTGTGAATTATCAGCTATTTCTAATGTTCCTGTAGCAGTGTCTCTTCCCTTGCTGTTGTAACATAGCTAGAAATAAGAATTTAAATGTTTGCTGAAACTTGTACAAAATGTGGTAAGAGGTGGATAACTGGATTTTAAATGACAGAGGAATTATTAGGTTACTTACTCAAGTAAAAAGAGTTACCACCTGTTACAGCTACATACAATCCCTATTAAAGGAAATGTTATGAATATTTTAAAATGTAAACGCTGATTACTCACCAATGATGATTTCGTTGAATATGGGATGCATAGCTTGTACAATGTCACGATACGGTAACTAAAAAATTACAGCATGAAAATTTGAGAAAATGTTCTGTTACTAAACAGAAGGCTGCCTTTTTAAAAAGGTCCATGCATACTGCGGTGTTTATCGACAAAAGTTGTTCACGTTGGAAATAATCTAGTCTTTTGTTGTTATTGGTAGTAAGGACATATTGGACCCTCATCAGAAAAAGAATGGTTGTTTTTCACAAATTTCTTTCATGATCTTCCAAATGAAGCCTAATGTACTTGTATAGATAGACATCTGAAATCTATTATTCATCCATTTTCAGTTGCCTAGCAATGGCACAACTGCAAAGGAAAGAACAGTATGTGGTGATAATACTTTTTTCTTTTTATATTGCTATTGATACTCTCGTGTCCATATAGTTCTTCATTATGACCTTGCTTGCCATCACATACAAATCACATATAAATGATGTGATTTCCTTGACTTGTCAAACCCAAGCCATTTAGCTTGAAGTGAGATTTTTAACTAAAGATGAAATACAAGATATTCCCATTACAAAATCAATTTTAATTTAGTTACAATATCAAAGCCTCCTTTGAATACATGCTCCATGAACTCAGCTGTGCTAACAGCAGTGCCTAGGTCATACTATCTGAATGAATTCTATAAAAGTTCAAGACTAAACACAACTTTTTTGTCTGGCTCAGCCTTGTTTTAATGTCATTAATTGCAAATTGACACATTGTCTTTACCTGCTGTTTATCTAACCATAGTTTCTAAGTAAAGAATGAGGCCAGTCCTACTAGACTCTCAGGGGAGACCAGTGCCAAATAGTTACCTGTGACAGCAGAAAAGAGATATAGACCTAGGTATTCCTGAGACTCAGCACTTTCTATAGAGCAAGCTTTACTTTTTGTTACCCCTTTTATCCTGGTAATCCTAATTAATGTTTTCAAATTACAGTTTTTAAATTGGGAAGGGGAGGGGAGGGGAGGGGAGGGGAGGGGAGGGGAGGGGAGGGGAGGGGAGGGGAGGGGAGGGGAGGGGAGGGGAGGGGAGGGGAGGGGAGGGGAGGGGAGGGGAGGGGAGGGGAGGGGAGGGGAGGGAAGGGGAGGGGAGGGAAGGGGAGGGAAGGGGAGGGAAGGGGAGGGAAGGGGAGGGAAGGGGAGGGAAGGGGAGGGAAGGGAAGGGAAGGGAAGGGAAGGGAAGGGAAGGGAAGGGAAGGGAAGGTAAGGGAAGGGAAGGGAAGGGAAGGGAAGGGAAGGGAAGGGAAGGGAAGGGAAGGGAAGGGAAGGGAAGGGAAGGGAAGGGAAGGGAAGGGAAGGGAAGGGAAGGGAAGGGAAGGGAAGGGAAGGGAAGGGAAGGGAAGGGAAGGGAAGGGAAGGGAAGGGAAGGGAAGGAGTATGGTGCTGTCTCTGCAAAGAATGCACAACAGACCACCCCAGCCTTCCTTTGCATATGAATTTACAACTTTTTTTTCTCCGAGAAACAATTTGTCATACTGACCTAAAGCAAATAAACAACAACAACAAAAAAAAAAGGAAACAGAAACCCCTTTCTGATTCTTTTTTTTTCCATAGGCTATTGAAAACTAAAGCATTCCTGGCTATAGCATCGGTCTTACAGGTTTGTGTCTCCAAAAAACATTGAAGCATTGATTTATGTCTTATAGCTGCACATAAATTTGGTGCTCTTTTCCTCTTCTTTGTTTATTCTCCTCAGCATCAACTCATAGGATGTCTCTGAACTTCAGTGGATCAAGGTGAAACGGAAAATCCTTAAAGGATGCAGAAGGATGCAGTACTGTGAAGGACTGCTGGGCTCAGCTCTTTCCAGTTTATGGGTTTCAAGTGTTGAGGAATGTGTGGCAAAAGAAATTGTGGTTCAGTACAGACTTAGTGGCTCACTGATGTGGTACTTTGCCATTTTCCCTGTGGGGTGGTGGAAAGGATGATCTAATCCTTCTTCCCTCATACAAAATGTCATCGTACCTCTTGAAGTTTTCAAGTAACTGGAAAAGTAAGAAATTCTCCTTTCTCCTTTAAACAATTCTATTACTTCAGTATATGACTGATATTTTCTTGTCAGTCACAAAATTTAAGGAACTGCTTGACTTCATCAAGTCCTGAAGACATGAAAGTTTCAACAGGATTTGGCTCACTTGTGTTGTGCTTACGTATATAGGTACCTATTCATTAGCAGTACAAAATGGAAGTGAGAGTATTGAAGTTACATAGATGGGTTTGCTCACTTGCCTGTATGGAGGACAGTTCTTGAGAGTTTCAAGAGGAAAGTTCTCAATATATCATTTTCCATAGGCTCTCTCCACCTGCATCTGTGTCTTCAGCCTCTTTCAGTGCTGGAAAAAGAGGCTTTTTTCTCCATGGTTGAAGTGGTTGTGAAAAGTTCACTACTTCAGTAGGACCCTACTGCATTCAGAATAGGTGTTAAGGGTAAAATATTCCCTGTGAGCTGAGGAATAATCAACTATTTATCTTCATTATGAAAAATCTATATTGTACTTATTCTGTGGTAGAACTCTTACATCAGGTCAATTTACCTGACCTGCTATAAATACTGTAGCTGTCTGGTATGCCAGCTAAGACAGGCATCCCTTTTAGCTTCTGCAATCACCTAATTTTGAATATTTTCATCTGGCAGAAAGAGCACAAAAATCTCATGACGGAGGATAAACAGCTTTAAGCAAAAACAGTATTTGAAGGATAGTGTGTAAATAAGAGAAAAAAGAGAAGTCACTAGGATTAAAAAGTAGCAGACCCCTTGAGAGAAATTATTGCCTGGCAATTCAGAGTCATTTCCATTTTTAAGTAGTCCTTGTGAGGAAGAGCAAGAGTCATTTTCAGTCTAGTACTTGAATATTGAACTAATGGAGAAACGGCAAGCTTTGCAGTGGCTTTAGCAGAAATCCAAGTATTTTTTCCAGAGAGACCTTTTTCTCCTCCATATTGAACTACATTTGTCTTAGAATTGCTTGACTCTATTTTAAGGTGAACTAAGATCTCATTTAGCTTTGTGATATTTTCAAGTTTCACCAAGAAGCAGTGACAGTATGAAGAGATCAAAATTATTACACTCTAGTGAAAAACAGTTTTGAGAAAAAGGACTTAGGTAAATAGACGCATGACATTAAAGCCAGTGCTTTAGTAACCCATATACCACCGGCACTTTGGCCTACCTGTCTTTAAAGTGCTCCTAAATCTGCTAGATAAAGCACCTGCTTATGCCCAAGGAGGTTATGGAGGTACTGAGTGAATCATTTGCTGTAAACTGGCCGTCTGGTAAAAGCCAGGAGTGATTTGTGTCCCTGTGCCTGAGAGTAACCTCCTCTAGAGTTGGCTGGTTGCTCCCACACTGCAGACAACTTGGCCCAGACCTCTTCTGGTACCCTGATTGCAATTCCAAGGCATATGTCTGTAGCTATATATATTTGTGTCTTCTGCTTCAAAGTGTCTGAAAAGAAGTGGCCCACAAAGCAGTATATTTATAGAACGACAGTAGGAGTTTATGTTGCATGTTCTGAGACCTGCCATGAGATTAGAGGAAAGACAGTACTTGACAGGGCAAGGTTTGGGGTGGTTTCCAGATCTCTGGAGAGTGAGCATGTCACATCCGGCAGAATGTCATTTCCATTGCCTTTGAGAAATAAGGCCAGTAACGAACTACCAAAGCCACATTCATGCTTTGTCTCTTGGATTCATTCCAAGAAGATCCCAGGAGGCCCAATAAGCCCTTCTTTATCAAGATGAATGACCAGAACCCATCAACAAACCAGTAACCTAGGTTACATGACAGCGTAAGCATCTTCCAAAACAGGTCAGACAACTCACTTGCTGAAGGCACTCTACTATTCTGTTTGAACAGAAAGGTGTTTGGATCACTCAGATATCTAAAGATTTACCTCTGAAATCGAGTAACATGAAGCTACCCTGAGTATTCCATGCTTTGGGGTAGTACACAAAGTAATACTACGCTTCCATCATGCGCACAGAATGTAGACTTCAGAAAAACAAGAATAGGTTTAAAAAACTGATTTAAGGGCTTTACTCTTACGGAATTTTACCAGAAAAATCTGTGACCTGAGTAGCTCACAGTCACACAGGCATTGGTGGCAGAGGAGTGGAAGTATTTGTGACTTTTGAATGCTGAAATAGTATCTCTATAACTTGAATAACACAACTGTAAAAGCTGTCACTAAGACAGTTGTCCCAGAGGAGAGTTGCAGCACCTATTTAGCCAAACAAGTCAGTAATAAACTCACTTCTCTCCTTCTGAATACTTTAGGTTAATAATTTTGTTTAATAAACTGCTGTGACTCCTTCTACTTGCAGGACGTGGAAATTGCTTACATTTTTAAAGGCAACCGTTTTTAAAGAACACTGAAAAATTAAAAGGAACTTGTTACTTTTATATGTGAAAGACAGCTTGAGAATTTCGACTGCATTTGGAAGTTGTATTTTAAACCTTGATTTAATCCTGGCAATCACAATGCACAAGCTGCTTTTTGTGGGTTCAATGCATGCATGGCCAAGCAGTAATTTTGTGGAGTTTGGCACAAAAGGAGGTAAAAAGAAGCTTTTCTGGAGATTGCTAACATCTCCGAATCCATTTTAAAAGCATAAGGAAATAGCTTCCTATTCTTTTATATATCTTTTAATATTGCTATTCTTTTGGTTAAAAGCAAAAAACTTTTTTGCATACAATAGCTACCATACCTGTTTTGATTGCAATGGATGGGAATGTAGGGCAGTCTTACTGTTGCAGTCAGGGGATGTAAAATCACACTTCTGTGGCAGGACTACACAACACAAAAAAAACCAGGACAGGAATGCCCATGCTAGCACAGGCTGAGCTGGTAAGTTTAGCCTGGAAATGGAGTTTATTAAGCTAGTAAGAAGCTACAGAAGATCTGTAGAAGGACAACTGAAATGATTAAAGAGATGCAGCAGGTGTCTACGTAAACTGAAAAAACCTGAAGTTGTTATGATGAAAACATGAGGGTGCTGCTGAGTAAGATGAACACAGACTATTGTTCAGCAAATCCTACAGTACAAGAACAAGATGGTATTCAATGAAACTAGTAGAAAATCAGTAGAAGCATATATCGTCGTCAGCTTTATGAAGGGATTCATTAAATTCATGGTCAAAAACCCATAAACAGATACTAAAGCACCAATGATCGTGGATTGCACTCCAATGGCCAGGATTGCACACTCTTCCTAAATAACTTTTCCCAGTGCCAGACAGAACAGAGGGCTAGATAGACCACTGGTCTGATGCACTGGGTGTTTCTTATGTTCATACTGTTGGACGTACTTGTTCTGGTGTAGCTGAAGTGTACCTACACAATGTTCTGCCACACAGTACAGACCTACGGGGTTCTTCTAGCAACAGCAAATACAGCTCTGAACTACATTTAAAAGATGTTTATAAGAGAGCTGTGTGTAGCAGTTAAAGAGCAGAATTAAAGCACTGACATTTTACAAAGTGCAAGCCAAAATATGGTTTGGTGGACTTCTCTACTGTCTAGATATGTCTCAATTGACCTGGCTTCAAAGAGGCTGACCATTCACAATAAGCCATGGCAAGACTGATTTTTGCCCTAAAGACACTAAACCCAGACTGTAAGCTGATCTTGTCCTTACAGATACAAAGGACACATCACTGATTCCACTGGTTGCTATCTGCTGAATTGTTGCTACATGTAAAACCTGAGGTAAAAATTCAACCAGAGCTTTCTAGTGGTGCTCCTGCTGCCTATGTATAACTGTGAGAAAGACAGTTAATTTTTAAGGGTGCATCTTCACGAGCTCCAGATCTGGCTCTATTAGTACCGAATTATTCATCTTTTCTGTAAATATATTGATAATTTTGTCTATTCTGTAATACCATAAATGAAGTAATGCTTTCTAAAATTGATCTAAGTGGCACTGATGAGAGTTTATACCATAACTTCTTCTATTCCTCACTTTCTTCTATCTGTAAAATGGAGAGTCCAAGGATTGCAGAACTTTTAGCATTATTAATGTTTGTACAGTGCTCAGAGAGAAGACACCATACAAAGGCAAGATATTATTGCTTTAATAAAAGTTCAGGGCCTTGTCTTTTATTTTTATTTATTCCCATTTGACCTTTGAAAGGGATGAAACCTGAACTTTCTACTGTTCCTAAGTACCATTTCAGATCTCACGATTTAAAACCTTTAGTCTTTATGCTATAGTATTAGTCATCACTAATGGGCAAAGCAAATACATCCCATCTGATGCTTTGAAATTGAGAATTGGACATTTTAAAAATAATAATGGCTAGGCAATAGCCATACTTTAGCATTAACTTTATTGGACCACAGAGCTTGTGATAACCAGGTTTTAAAATAGTAGTTCCAGTGAACTCCTATGGTGTTTAGTAACTCAAGAGCAACACTTTCCTACCTTGCCATTTCTTATGCTCACCCTCTCTTTTCTTGCATAACCACGAGAACCATGCTACAAAAGCAATGTATTTAGGTAGGAAGCCTTGGATATGGATGTAGGTGTATGCAGTACCCTATACGCTTTCTTAGCTCAACAATGACACAGCAGTTCTCAAGCAAGAAAGTATCTTTCCAGCAGACACAGTCCTCTAATAAAATACGGTGTATTTTGTGGGCTGCAGCTTCAGCAGATGCAATTATTAATAACCGTAACCTGTTAGATTTTTAGAATGCTATGTTTCTTGAAGATAAGTAGTTATCTGGCAGTACAGAAGTTCAGTTCTCAACCAGCAGTTAGATAACTGGCATGTTTAAGCTTATCAGATCTCTTTTAAAAAGTGATGGGATGATGACAGAAGGAACTTATCTTTTGCATTGTGAACAGACTAGCACAAACAGTTATGACATCATAAGACAACTTCAATAAAGTTGAATACATCAGCATGGCCATTTTTAACAGACTCTTTAATATGACTAATTTTAATATGAGTAAAATGTGGATTTCAGGAGTGCAGTACTGGCTGAGTAAATCTTTAACGGTCTATAAAACCATATTCAGCCACATAAAATGTATGTATTTATAATATATTTAAAGAAGCACTTTGTTGATAGCATTTTTTGATAACAAATATGGATATTATTTTTAGAAGAACTGACGGATCTCATCATATTGTGCATTGTAGGAAAAATACAAGGTGACATTGTCTTTTGAAAGAATCTTTAACATAAAGGATATTATTCAAACTTGCAGTCAATATATAGAAGAAGTTACTTCTTCAGGAGAATTCACCTTCATAAAAGTCACTCAATCTTGCCATTAGAACTCATTGACAAATGTGTTTAATTTATATTCAGTGTAATTGAACTACTCTGTCATTCCTTCCTGTTTGGACGGTTATGGCCACTTAGGAGCTTTACATCACTTTTAACCTTGGATGATACTGATTTTCCTTTTGATGATCCCTGGACCAAGAAACTATAACTTGGGTATGCTCTCAGCAGTTTTGTCTTTAGTGTGTGTCTTATATATTTCCCAGTGTTTGTTCAATATAAACTCCTTTAACAAAGGAAATAGAAAATCTCCATGCTTTTAATTACTTCTCTCTTTAATTTTTAAAATATCTTTAGATTTCCTTATAATTTTTTCCATACTGACACCTTCATTTGTTAGTGCTAAGCAGCACATTGTATTTGACCATACAGTCTCATGGTTGGCCTCTATCTCTTCATATGCATTGAGAATACAAATGCATCATTTCTATCTATTATAGCATGTCACCTCTTCCATATGTAAGCTTTTAGGCTTTTGCAGTTGCTGGCTTCTTAGGGTATTCTTTTTCCTACAGACTGTTAACGTCTTTTTGAGGCAGGCACACTTATATGAGGAATACAGACCTGGAAGGACAACCTCAGGCGTCCCCCTAGTAAGGTGCAGAGGGTAACTCATGCTGCTGAGCTCTCACCAGGTCTTAAATGTTCTAAGATAAAAAAAAACAATAAACCAGACTGGATCTCACAGAATGGAGGAAAATTCACTGGTTTCAGAAATATTTCTATGTGCATAACTATTCAGAATATTATGTGCTTTTCCATTCTGACCTACTGAAATTTTGATAATTATCTGTAATACAGACAAAATACTTGTATCTGTAAGCAATCTTGACTTCCATTTTCTACAGTTTGGAAGAAGATATGAAGAAATCGGTTGTCCAGGGAGGAAAAGTACTTCTTACCAAAGTGAAGTTATTTCACGATTCCTTGCCTTAATTCCATACAAAAGAAGCTACTGAATATTTGCAGCTTCTTCTTCTTAAAAAAAAAAACAAACAAACCAAACAACAAAACAACATTTAAAAGATATTTTAATGAAAAGACTGACTGTAAACAGGAATTTTTGAACTGATTTTTTAAAATACTCTTTAATTCATTATATTTTAATTCAATATATTTTAAAATTATATTTTAGTATTTTTTAACAAAAGAAAAAAGAAAAAGAAAAGAAAAAGAAAAAGAAAAAGAAAAAGAAAAAGAAAAAGAAAAAGAAAAAGAAAAAGAAAAAGAAAAAGAAAGAAATGAAAAAGAAAAAGGACAAGAAAAAGAAAAAGGACAAGAAAAAGAAAAAGAAAAAGAAAAAGAAAAAGAAAAAGAAAAAGAAAAAAGAAAAAGAAAAAGAAAAAAGAAAAAAAAGAAAGAGAAGTCATGTACAGAGGAAGGAGCTTTTGTGATTAAAATATAATTGCTAGCTATTGTTTGGCAGGCACAGCCTGGGGAAGACGCCTACTCACTAGCATTCTAACGCTGCTGTTTAGTCATATGTCCAAGACTGCTCATTAGAATTCCCAAGCATGCATCAATTTGAAAATGTCTTTCTTTTAACTTGTCAATATGGAACCCCAAAGTGTACTTTATTTGTGTAATAGGTTCCTTCAAGATGTTCAAAATCAGCTGTGGCTCTTCTGGTTATGTTCAAGTGGCATCCACTCAGAGAAAAAACAAAAGTTTCTTTTTGCTAAATAATAAAAGCAGGGAGTGCAAAGAAATAATGTGTTCTGGACTGATTGCTTTAAGCAGTGACAAGAAACACATGGTGTTCTCAGATGATATATAGTGCAGTATTGTCATCTTAAGAGTACAACATCCTCGTGCTTATTGAATCTGGTTCCCAGATTCACCAGATGTCTCCAAGAGAAGCACACCTTTATATAACATTATTTTGCTTGCTATGAATATATTTTTTTAATGCTCAGTAAGTTTATCAGCTACATATGCAATCAGTCCAGAGACTGATGAGTCCAGTTTTATTCAGAACACAAGAGTTTTCCTCCACGTTCCTCATTTTATTGAATTTGGTTTTATTTTCTGCTCTACCAGGAGCTGTAAAATGCCTCCTTCCTTTCCCCACTCCCCCAATAAAGATTACCTATGTAAAAGAATGGAGCTTTGGGAGAAGAAAATTCAGCATATGTTTGATACACCTATATTTGTACCTCACTTGCTCTGTTGTGCCGTGTTTAGATGCTTTCATTCATCTTGCATCACACACTTCTTGGGAGTTAGCAGAGACTAGATACCTATTTAGCAGCAAGTCAGAGACTTTCTTATAAGAGGACAAATCTCTTCCCTTTGATATGAAAATTGATAACAACCCAACTGTTAGTAGGTTCCAAGGGTATATCTCATCGTGTGTTCTGAGAAAAATGTTTGTGGCTGTGAAATTTAACAAAATTGTAAGGCATTGGCTAAAATAGTAAAGATAAGGGTTCTGTAGCAGGTAAACTGGAACTGTAATCAGCAGGGGCATAAGTTGTAGTTTATAAAGGACAGCCACATCATATTACTGCCTAACTGCCTTCACTCAACTGGTTAAAGGCATTTTTTTTACAGCACAGCAGAATTTGTCCCCTTCCATCTCAGATTGCTGTAAAACAGAGCAGCAATATTTATATAACTTCCAGGGATGTGGCAAGGATTCACTAATTAGAGACTATTTTTCAAACAGTGTGACTCAACTGCTTCTGTCTCCCCACATCTGCCCTGGCAGGATCAGGACTCTGGGATCCTCCTACCTTGGATTCTCTCTTTAGGGCTTGGGTGAAATGGTGAAGTAGGACTTTCAGAGAATTTGTTTGCTTACGCTGTGAAGTGTTTCAGCCAAATTACTAGATTATTTAGCAATAGTATAACAATATGGAAAGCATGGAACATGCTTAGAGCTGGCATCATATCTGTCTGTACACACACATTTAATGAGGCCAAATACCTGAAAAGGTCGACAAATAAGAGGAGCCTCCTTGCAGCTTTCTCAGTGTTTCCTTTTTGGGGAGTTCAGGATGTGCTTTTCATACAATCCTGCATTTCCATGCTGCTCTCTAGGCTCTTGCAGCATTATCTTGACTCTTTCTGATGCATATTGCAACAGTTTTTCAAGGGAAACGTGTAGCTACACAGAAGACCCCCTACACCTATAGAGTGTGTGGAGAAGAAAAAAAGGCCTGTGAAACCTTCATTGCTTGAAAGAGAACAGAGGAAATCTCAGTGAGGGAACCCTATGTAGACAAGTTTAAAATATGTGGTTTGATCCATTTCCAGCTGATTTATTCTCATATATCTCAGTTATTGATTGCAAAGTAAGTTTAATTGAATATAGGGTAATACTTTCCTATCTTACAGAGGGGGGAAAAGCCTAGTTATTTCCACGCTTTACTCATATGAAAAGCTATCTCTTCTCAGTTGTTGACACAAGAGGAAACAATTCCTACAGTTTCAGAATTGCACATTTGCACAGTGGTGAATCATTCCTGCCTTTAATATTTGACAGCATGTAAAGTAGATGGACTGGGTTTTGCTCATATTCACTATATGTCTGCTTCCTCCTGACAATACAATTTTGGCTTCATAATAAATCCCTGCTGCAAATCATCTTAAGAATTCTTGTCCCATAACTCACCCAAAGCTTTTTGACCTTGTTAACTGCAAGTTTTAGAGTAGGAGCTTGAAATAAATGTCAGTCAGCTTTCTCCCAAGAGGATAGCTTAATATGTTTAGACCACTGGAACTGAAAATTCTTTACAAATTTCAAGAACCATCATTAACTTATTTTAATAATGGAAAGCAAAACAGACTGTGACAACAACTTTTGCCCTGTATCTATCTTAATGAAACTCTAAGATCTGTAATGAAACATTGTTAAGTAAGAAAGGAGGAACCAGAAGAAATGCACGTTACTAGCAATTTGTGCCCATTAGGTTGTCATTGTTGAGGTTGGTCTTAAAAAATTTATGAGCTGGTAACAATGAAGGGAAGTATGGTTTTTGCTCCGTTGCTGCTAAAGTTTAAAAAATGCAGTGTGTACCTAGATGAGATGCTTCATCGAAGTCCTGCTTTTCTCCCGCTGAAGTCAATAGGCAAATTGCTATTATCAATGAGAGCAAGAAGGTGCTATAGTAAAAGCTTTACAGCATTTGGACTTAAACAACTATAGGCAAGGGTCCAAATATGAACTGAGTCCTTTCAATTCTTTTCTTTCCTGTAGGCATTAACAGAACAAAATATTATAAAGAGAGATGTTTTTCTTATTTTTACATCTTCTTTTCTTAAAGGAAATAGAGGATGTGAGGAGAAAAGTTTGGGTCTTGGAAGGACTGTAGGTACCTAGTGCCCTTGGTACTGAAATGTCCTACAAGCAGCATTGGCTACACTGTCCTACCGTCAGACAACACTTGCAGAATAGTCACAACCAGAAATGAATGCTGAATATGATTTTGCTGATGATGAATGAGATAAAGGTCTAAGCACTAGGGACACTTGTAGAAGGATAGTGTTAAAAAATTTTAATAAAAAATCCAACTATATAGTCATGATACAAACCTGATGACTGCATCAGAAGCCTCTACAAAAAAACCCCTTGGGCTGTGGCTGCATATTGTGGAGTGCACAATTATGGATAAAAAGTCTTGGTTTTAGGAGTTTGTAGGTGGTTTTGACACAGTGAATTCTGGAGGCAGTATACCTGAAGCAAAGGAATCAAGAAGTCTTCCCTTCATGCTGTATGAAAACCCTCTTTGGTCTTCTCAAACTCATATCAATATCTGGACACAATGCTGAGCAGAGCATCTGAAGGATTTAACCAATTCTAAATGAGTTAATACCTGCCAAGGTGCCTCGCTTCTTTATGGAAGTAATTTCATGCGATTCTAATCTATGTCGCTTGTTAAGTGAAAGTGACTCATGATGCATTGAAAGGGAAATTTTAAAGAAATTGTTTCTGAATTTAATGCTCATGACAGCAAATGACCTTAAGTGAGGCATGTTGCAAACAGGAGCAAGACTGAGAAAATGTTCCAGTAAGTTTTGGTTATCTACCCTCTCCTTGAAAAACAAACTTCTACACAGTTAGCCTTAGGTTTCTCTTGAACAAATTCAGACTATCCACATTTACCCAGGCTACAGAAAAAAGGGTTTTATTCAGTCTTTATTCAGTCTCTTTAATCAGCTTAAACCTGTTTTCTTCCTGTTAGATTTGCGTCAGTGAATTCAGAGGCACTGAGTTAATGGAATTGATTTTAAAACAGATTTCAATTAAACCATGTAATTTATGACTATAGAAAAGGCCCGCATGGCTCTACACATAAAGACAGGCACAGTAAGTGCATTGACACACAGGGTGGTTTTTTTTTTAAGACATATGACAGTCATCTTAAACATCTAACGTCAAGATGTGAAAACTTGCTCCGCTTTTCTGACAGTAACTTTCCAGAGATAGAGCTGCAGTAGTACCATTTTATCCTGTGTAACTCTTGAGGTTCACTTTACCCATCATGGTGCTTTTGGGTAGGTTTGTGGTGCTTGAAGGGACTCTTTCCTCGGCTGTAGAGGGTTGTGACTCTGTATCCCAAGTCCTGTATAAGAGCAGGAACATTCTGTGTCTGATCTAGGCAGGATTGCTTAGATGGTCACAAGGAAATAAAAGATCATGATGGTGGTTCAGCCTTTCAGATTTTCACTTGAAGCTTAGAATGTAGCGTTATTTTATTTGGAATCACAGTGTTTATACGTGGCTCTTTTCTTTGAATTTGCTGCTACGCTGATCATGGAAAAAAACAACTTTCCTCCTGTGTAAAATAAATGGTGACAACATGTAATTTTCTTCTTTGTGGCCCTTGCTATAATTTCCTTCCTTTCAAGCAATAAAGCAGTCATTTTGAGAAAACCTTCTCCATTAGTCTTGTCACTATCTTGTTACTTGTGTGTAACTGTTGTATGACTAAACATCCTAATTGTTTGGAGAAGTAGAGTTCACAGGTGTCTTGTACCTAAAGTAAATATTTCCCAAGAACATATTATGGAAATAATTTGCTGAAGTACTTCAGTTTCAGTGATCAAAAATAATATCTCTGCTGCAAATGTACTCAGTGTTTAATTCAAACACTACTATACACTTGGATTCCTTTTGGCAAATGAAGCTGCCTTTTCTAATTAACAGTGCTAATAAGAATATATATAGTTCTGTTTCACGTATTACTGTTTCTATTATACTGGTAAAATATGACCTAATTCTCAGGGATAACTGCAGTTTCAGGACAGGCTATTTCAGTAACAAAGCTGAAAGAAGTGAAGAACGAATATCTTCAGGCAGGCAGCTGCATTATCAGCAGCACTGGCCAAGGACAGCCAGCCATGGAGACAGAGAAGGGGAACAAGACTTGGAAACAAGGAGTTTGGAGAAGGTATTCTTGCAAACCATGGGCGCTTTCCTTGGAGACCAAGTGATGCCAGGAAAGGATTTCCAGACTTCAGCATGGAACCTTAGTCCTTTCTTCCCTACTTCCTGAAACCACAATTTACTTTTAAAAATAAAACCTAACTTTCTGCTCATTTCAAGTCTCCGGATGCTTTGACTCCCTTACCATGTTTGTTTGTACCGCTCCCCAACCCCTGCTTTAGCTCTGTGCTGTCTGTGATGCTTCTGGCCAGCAAACTACAATTACTGATGGTTTTCACCAAGTCTTCTAATGGTATTGCTTCTGCTGGTCCCAGCAACCAAATCAGGAGACAGCAGGTTAAAATTTTAGCAGGGTTCACAGAGGACAGCTCTGCTCTTCTGCACGCTAAGTTGAATTAGGCAGGGGGTGGTTGTGGCTATGGTGTTTTTTCAACATTCTCTCTTATTATCTCTCTGGTGCCTCCCTCTTTTCTTCCTTCTTTTCAGCATCCTCATCTTTCCTTGTTTTTATCAAACCACTTGCTACCAGTTAACCACACCTGCCATTCCTAGTAGGCTGCTATAGAGCATTATACTTTCATGATATAAAAGTAGGACACTGCACTGGCCAATAAAATACACTAGAGTAAATGACTCTTGTTGAGATAATATTCCTTTGTGTCAAGAGAAGCAGGCAAGCTCTATTGCTTCCTTCAAGCAAAAGGATAGGAGACATCGGCCTAAAGAAAATGGAATGACAGAAGGAAATCGGGCTGATTTATTCTTGCTTAGTCATAGACTGTCTTGCTTTCAGTATGTCTGCAATAACAAAACAGCCTTACAATTTGGAAGGGTGAACAACAAATTATTTTCTAACCAGAAAAGTATCCCATTTGGTTTAAAAACATATAGCAATACTTTAAACACTCAAGAAAAATGTCCAGTAATTTCCCCAAGTTGTTTACTGATTTAAAAAATAATTATATGAATAGTTACTAATTATGCCCTTTGAAAAACGAGACTTTTTTTTTTCTTCTTGAAATTCCAGTGGCACCTGAAACAGGTAATATTTTTTTCCCCTCTGTTTACTGGAGCCTATGCTATTCAAGTGCACTGATAAATTTTCTCCCTGGTCTTCTATTCTAGCTCTGGTGTGGAAGGGTACAAAAATATTTAATTTCATGCTGCTACTACCTGAACATTAGCTAACTTTGGCAACTTCATAATTATCAGTGGGAGATGTTAATTTAGACCCCTACAGGCATTTCCCAGAGTGTTAAGGTTCTTTTGAAAATATGGCTGGGATTTAAGTGTTTTAACAGCATGTTTTCAAGACTGCACACCACCGCAGTTTTTCTCTTAAACATCCACATCTAATTAAAGAGTATTGGTTGTTAAGAGAAATACATATAGTCTCTGTTGCTTTTAATGAAAAACCACATCCGGTGATAAGGGTCACATTTGGGGACAGGGAGGGGGACACACCTCTAGCCTTCAAAGCTATAAGGCAAAAATATTGTTTTACGCAGTGTTTACTTACAGGAACTCTGAAAAGAAACAGAAATGAAAATGGAAATTGTCAAATGCACACCCAGTAAACAGCAAGATAATGATACAAGACAGTGAAGAAAGATTGATTTTTTTGTTCCCCCTCATGCTGAGACTTACATTTACGATTTGCTAACATAGTGATTAGGCAACAGGTGAAATCCAGCAAGTATGATTCACACTAAAGCAGTGTTTTGATAGAAAAACACTATATAATTTAGATTACAGTGTAAGCATCCAGGCTTTCTGCATAATCTACCCGTGGATTCAGCCACAACAGAAATCATGACTGCAAATAAAGAACACTGCCCCAGCCATACCCAGTCCCTTAGAAAACACACAAGTTCCCCTCCCTTCTAATATGCCAATTTGAAAATGCTATGAACTATATCAAACTGAGAACAGGAGTGGTAATTTGCAAAGTTCAATTACAGAGCTCCCACTTCAGTAGTCTCACTGGAACAATAAAGTAGTTTGAATGCATGCTTCATCGTAAAGTTTGCCTCACATCCTGAAACATCTTTGATTGCTAATAGTTCTCTCACTCAAAAATGTGTGAGGGCTTTGGGTAGAAATCACCAAGAGATAAGCTTATGATCAGCAGCCAGACATTTTGAGACCAATAATTTGTTGTTTTCAAATGACTTTCTTTATTGCATTAGGGGCTATAAATAAATGAGGTTGCATGCGCTAGGCAGATTATAAACGAGATGAAACTACAGCTGAGCCTATCTTTTCTATAGCAACCAACAGGCAGCTCCACCTTTGCCCTAAAACACTCCACTTCTCTCAAACTGACCATATTTACATGAGGCAAAACCCTTTATATCAGCAAGCTCCAGCTGGTAGCCAGGGGGCTGGCTACAATGTCAATGTGGAGATGACCACCTCTTGTTTTGGGTCATTCGTCATCGGAGTACAAGCAAGCTGAAATCTGTAAAACAATCGAATAAACCTTTGCAAAGCAACATTAAGGAATGTAATTGTTGATTAAACTTTTTTCCCTGTATAAAATTCATTCTGAAGAAACCTCTGCATTTAGCAAAAGCTAGAAGTGATTATTCTTTTGGTTGTCCTAAGATTGAACTAAATTTAAAACCTGGAACACAAAGCATTCCTGTAGCTTCATTTGGAAGAGTTTGTTTCTTGTTCATGATTTACAGGGGAATTAGTATTTCTTGTTGGCTGTGTACTACGTGCATGTGAGAGCTTTGAAAAACAGTAATAAGCCATTCTCTTCTGGCAGACCTTGGAAGTTTGGAAGTAGGAATCATACCAGGACTCTTTGTGAATTTTAATCCTGTTTGCATCCTATAAAAATAACAGTACTTGCATCCCTTATGTGGCTTTGCTGTACTATACTGCTGTTATAGACTGAGCTGTTGAGGAGAGTGTTTACGGAGAACCATTTAGTGCGACTTGAAAGAGAAATTTGTTCTCTGAATTGAGAACATGAACTACTTGAAGACAGAAAAATATAGCCAGAAAAGGCAAAGAAACTAGAGTGACTAAGACAATTATGAATATTCAATCCCCAAAGGGACCGCAAAACTGAGCAGTATCTTTACATACCATTGTTTTTATATTATTGTGGTATTTACTATTAAAGGAGGTACATTCTCTTATAAACTGTGAACAGAAATTGCTTTGTGTGCCATTGCAAAGACATGCTCAGGTGAAAGCATTGTCTATCTGATAACTTTTAAGGCAGAAGGAAGTTGCATAATTAATACTAAAAATGTGAGAAAATTTAACTTTGACAGCACAGCTGCTAATGCTGATTAACGTTAAAGGAAGCTATGTTTACAAATTAATGAAAAGTAAGAACTTACAGCTGATGCCCAGCTGATATACCAAATATACAGCAGAGTATGCTTTAGAGAACATGTTATATAATATCTTTGTTACACGTTATTCAAAATTATAAAGCCTCTCCGTCATTTTTCATTATAAGTTGACGGGTCTCAGGAGGCAGACACCTCCTTCAATACATGGAAATCTCGAGGCAAGTCCCCAAAAGAAAAAATTCTCTCTCTGCCTTGCATCTGGAGAGGTGTTTCTGTGGTTAGAATTTTGGAACAAGCATGTGTGTGTCTGTGTGCAACTATGTGCTCTCCAAGGGTAACAGAAGCCAGAAAACAGAATAACACTTTCAGTGAACCAGTGTTAAATCACATATTTTCACAATCGGCTTCTTATGGCATGGTCTTCTGTAGTCTTTGATATTTATGACATCATGCAATCAATCAGTGAAATAGCAAATTAATGGCAAAGTAATGACCTAATGAAAACTTCTAGTTACAGAAGCACTAGGATAAAGCAGTCCAGTCAGTAGAGGGACACCAAGATGGTCAGGGGGCTGGAGCACATGATGTACAAGGAGATGCTAAGAGAGCCAGGTCTGTTCAGCCTGGAGAAAGCAGCTATGGTAACACATTATCACTGCATACAACTACCTAATGGGAGGGTATAGATAAAACTGAGGCAGACTTTTTTTGGAGTTACATGATGAAAGGGGGAGAAGGAATGGATACAAATTGCAGCAAGTGAAATTGTGATTAGATATAAGGAAAAAAAAATTCACAGTAAAAGCAGTAAAACACCGAGAGATGTTGCCCAGAGAGACTATAGAATCTGCATTCTTGGAGATGTTCAAACTCAGCTGGGACATGGGCCAGATTAACCTAATTTAATTTTAAATTTGGACTTTGGGTGGGATGCTGGACAAGTCAGACTCCAGAACTCCTTTCCACCCGAAACTATTTTAGAGTTGTATGACTTCATAAATTACTCAAGGGCTGAAACCTGAGAAGAAGTGAGAGGTACATATTTTTCCTGAGGAATATTCCATGCTAAGAGACTCAACAGTATAGGTATACATGGTTCATAACTGCATAATGTTCATTTTTCAAACCACCTCTTTAAATTCTGAAGCTTGTTGACTTTGTCATATTCATTTCTATTTAAAATGTGCTGGAAAAAAACCACTTTCCTCGTGGAAACAGACTTGAACATACAGTGAAAAGTTGTTAAATATTGAATCATTTATAGCCAAGTAACAAACTGCAATTAGTTTCAGTTGTACATGCCCAAGACTTTTATGAAATGAGATAGAAAAAAAAAGATATATTGAACTGCATTGAAATTGATAATTACAGTTTCAAAAAAAAAAAAAAATGAAGCTTCTGACAATCAAATTTCAGTAGAAATGCACAGCTGAAAGCTGTATAACATGCTAATTGAAATGTTATTTTTCCTAAAATTTCTCTTATACAGAAATACTTCATTCTTCTCATGCAATTTAACTGTGACTACTCAAAAACAGTCACTCAGGTTTGATAGAACTGCAGTCACTCTTTTACCAAAGTTGTCTAATGCATTACAGTACCTCTTAATTCTGAGTAAATGATGAGTATATATGCCTGCCAGGAAATCTAGTCCAAAAGCAAGATAGGACCACCAAATGCCAATGAACAGTGGCAGTATGCTCTCCTGGGTAACGCAGTTCAGAGCGGCAGTAGTTCAAAATAGTAGCTCCTATGGGCCAGCACATGAAGTGAAAATTAAATATTTTCATTTAGGAATATCCAAATATTTTATTTCAATAATAAATATTTCTTAGTCTTTTTCAGTTATTGGGCATTCAGTCTTGGTCTAAGATACATCCAAAAACTATGCATAGTAAAATTTAGGTTTGTAAGCCGTTCAGAAGCAGTTCACTATGATGATCAGCACTTGGTCAAACAAACCACATTTATACTGGACAAGAAAAAATTACAAATTAGCACCATGATTTAGAAGAAGGTATCTCCTACACTGAAATAATATAAGTACAGTGCAGGAGGACTGCTTCCCTCCAAACCCCAGATCTCTACCCCAAAATAAATATCTTTGAGTTGTTTTATTTTTTCTTGTAATTGCCATTTAAAAAAAATTGAAAGTAACATGATAATGAGTCCATTTCTATGGAAATGGTCTTGTTATTATTTAATCAGCCCGGCATCGAAGTGATTCATGAACTGCAGGTTGAAATTCAATAAGCAGTTCATGAACCTCTGAGTTGAGAAAATCTGGAAGAAAGAAAAAGGAGGAGAAAGAAACCCCTTCCCCAAAGGACGTGGTAAACACCCTGTCAATGACGAGCGCTACCTAATTTACTTAAAAGCACTTAAAAGCTACTCAGTTCCTTAGCTTATTCAGTGGTCACTTAGAGAAACAGTTGGGCAGCATTTATGCATTATGCTAAGCACTATATATAATTTCATAGTAAAAGGAGAGAAAACGAGTAGCTTAGAGAAATTAACTGCACAAAGTGGTTGTGAAGGGAGTTAGTTGAAATTTGGGTGTATTGCAAACAAGCCAGAAATTTTCTTCCACAAAGGGAAAGGGATCAATGCACTGGAATAAAACTGCCTCATGCTCCATGAGCCTTTATATTCATGCCAAAGATGTTTATTTTTGTCATCCTTAAGTTCCTGATCCCAAGGCCAGGAGAAGCAGTGTGTATTGCTTTCCTTGGGAGATGTTCATCAGCTTGCGTAGTTAGGTATGCATTCACATATGTATGCACATACACAAACATATGCTCATGTGTGCATTATAGGCACTTGCATAGCATTTGAGATTCCACATTCACCTTAAAAATACCTTGCAGTCATGATTCTAAGAAAAAGACTATTATTCTAATGTTTCTGCAGGGTGATCTTAGAAAGGCTATTAAAGAGTTGTAATTAGCTAGAGCTTAAAATAAGCAAATGGAGGAAGAAAATTTGCACTGCAGTTTAGTTCAACGTGCAGAATGATCCCAGACAGCTACAGTCTCCTGATCTGTAGAAGAGTGATACTGATTTCCCAGGGAACAGAAATGCTGCTCCCACCTTTCATAATTGCTTTTTATTGCCTATTCTCCCATCTAGTCAAGTTAAACAGAAAAGGAACACGAATGAAGAGGGTAGGTGGAGAGAATACTGCTGGAGCAAATGATGCAGCTCAAATTCTCCTCATTTTCTATCCCTGCCTTTTGACTGGAGATGTGCATGGCTTTTTTAAATAAAAAAGTAATCTTTTTGGAGCACCTGATTGCTTTGCTCTTAAGTTGCGTCATATTTTTTTCTGCCTGCTTTCATCTACCTTTCTTATATCAAACATAAATGGGATTCCATCACTTTATCAGGAGCAGAGAGCTCCTAGTGATATTTTATCAAGACAAAAAACCCTATAAAAGCCAAAACACATTTTCCATATTATTACTGTAGCCTCCATAACAGCAAAAGAACAATACTGTTAGACAGAATTTCAAGAACAATGAGATTTTTATCCCAGATCACTCTATAAGTATTCTTGCTGCAGGGGCATGTGAAACTTAGGAACATATGTGTTTTGCTGAATAAGGATGCTAATGGTGCTGCTAGTACTGATGTGATTCTCAAAGGTGGTGGCAGAGTGTTGTTAGTGAATAAAGAATAGACGGATAAAAGGCCCTGTAACAGGGACTTTATATAAAACTAAAAATAAATATCATGTGGAAAACCATTTGGTTTCCTTCATTTTCTGACTTCTTTAAGACAAAATCATGCTGAAAAATGATGGAAGTCAGCAAATGCTCACTGTAAACTTGTTTAATAGAAGATAGAGATGATTCACTGTGATCTCCCACTTCGTAAAATCATTGACTTGTCTTGCTGATCATCAATATATGTAAGTGCATTAGCTACTAATAATTACAAGCACTCCCAAGGGTAGCTGATAATTTGTCTGGAAAGGGACCGCTTTACATACCAGTGAGATCTCTTTTGAATTGTTTCAGGCTGTTTGCACAGTGGGAGATTTTCAGCTGACTGTTTCAGGTGAGGTATAAACTCAGACACTCATCCAGAAGGTAAGAAAGGCTCTTCCTTTTGTCTCCAAGGCCCTGTAGTTGGACATTGACAGGGAGGCTGATGAAAGTGCAATATAGAAAACAGCCTGCAGCCATAACTGTGAGGAATAGCAGGGTTATTCTAAGTGAAGTTGGATAGTATAGCTATCTTCTGCTGTGGGTCAGAGAGACTCACAGACAAGCTGGGAAATGGAGAGACGAGTGGGGTCATGAGAATAGCCCATCTAGAAAGGCCCAGGACTGATAATGTGAGGGATCTACTTAAAGGAAGTCCTGTGTCAACCCTTTGGTATCAAGGTACAAGTAAAGGGTAATTAATATAGAGCAAGATGTGAAGAACTGGAGAGAATTTTTTGTTCTACCAAGAACCTCCTTACTTCTGAAAGCAAAAGTCAGACATCTTCACGACTGGACTGAGAACCGCACAGAGAGGCTCTCATAGAGCCCTTCTAGAGCAGAAGATGGAAGTGCCTGTGCATTGTGGTCATGACTCATCATCATTAACAAGTCAATGCTGGTGACTCTCCCTGAAAGAAACATCTAGCAGAAAACAGTTTCACAGGGACATGCTTTTGCAGAGTTGTCAGAGTTTTGTACATATTGATTTTGCATTTTTACCTCCCAACTTCTAATATTTTAGTTACAATAAATGGAATGGGTTAGGCTGTCATTTATATTCATCCAGGTCTTCTATTACATTATACTGAGAACACAACTGAGTGTGTTAAAATATTAACTAACACAAAGTGTAAGCTGTAGTTGCTAAGTATTTGACTACAACAATTGGCATCTTTGTTGAGACAAGAACGGATTTGCTTAAGACCAGAGAAACAGGTACTGGAGTAAAATATGTGCTTTACTCTGTGCAAATATGACAAACATAAGCTTGAAAGATTATTGCTCAAGAGAGATGACCAGATAAAGATTTTGATTTTTGTGGGTGGACCTGCGTGCCTCTTTTACAGTTCCACTGAATTCATTGGTCTGACTGAAGGATCAGGATTTAAATTTGACAAAATCCAGATAAAAATAAGAAAGGTATAACAGGAGAACTAGAAAAATTAATAGATCATTTCTGTAGTACTTGTTTTACTAGTCTGAGATTATTAGGAACATGACCACCATGGCAGAAGGTAGCAAATTATAAAGAAACATTGACTGGGGTTCAAGAGATGGGAAGCTCTGCTTGAGCACTGTTGGCTGAGACATCATGTAATAGCAGAGTAAACAAGATGTGTGCATGAGTGGTGCTGTTCAAAACCTTAAAAGTTATGATGCAGTGAATGTCAAACACTTACACGAAAAGCCGTAACCCAATTTTCTTACCATACTCACAAAAAATGTGGCAACTTCATATTTTGCAATCTCCAAGTCCAACCTTCTCATACACGAACTGTCACAGTGAATAAATCAGGACTGTTTAAAGCCCCGTAGGCTCTTCACACAACTCAAGGCCACCTGTTTCTAGTTCTGTTGACTTTCTGTGACTTGCTGTAAACACAGCATTCCCAAGGTCAGCAGCTGTAAGACTTACTGGCACGGCTGCCCTCAGTTACATGAAGTCATAGTCAGATTACATCACTGCTCAGACCATGGCCCTGCCGGCCCTCAATGAATAAATGTTCTCTGCATATAGGAGCTCTATGTTCTGGGACACAGCATATAAAGCAGTCACTTACTCCATGCTTACTTTTATGTATGAATATATAATCAAAGAGATAAAGAAGAACAGTGATGCAGTTTAAAAGCAACAGCAAGGGAATCTGTGCCACAGGCAGAAGTAAGGCAGCCTTTCCATTTAGGTTTCTGAAGGCTTCATTGTAAACTTATAACCTAGGAGAGCATGTCTATTAGATGCACTGCCCAGAAGTAGGGCAGAATCCACTTAGTTCTTAACACGTGCATTCCTGTCACTGAAATTAACTCTGCATCAAAGATAGACTTTTAGGCTATGTTTTCACTGAAAAGCTGACACAAGAGAGTGGTCATACTACTGACTACGCCTCCAGCAGAACAGAATGATTGTGCAATGATTTCATGAAGTGTAACCAGCTCAAGTTAAAAACGCCATCACACTTAAATAAAATGTTTTTATATGTAATTCTACTCAGACCTGAGTTCTGTTATAACCTAACTCTCAACCTGGAGTACAAAGGAAGCGAGGGCCAACCCAGAGTGACCTTTTTGTTTGCAGAACATCAGATTTCACTCATTTCTGCTAGCTGGTATATTGTGTACTGAATAAGGACTCCACCAACTCTTTGTACTGCTCCCAAGACAGGGGACACCAGCTAGAAGATCCTGGTGACATATGCAAGATCCCTTCTTACTTTCTTGATGAGCAGCTGAGCTCATATCTCACCGACGACTGTCAGTTGAAACTCCCTGTGCAGATAGTCTGAAGATAGCTGTGGTAATTAATGTGGCCTTTTCCAGCTGAACATTTTAGCATCTAGGAGACCTAAAGAGGAGGGTTCTATTAGTAAAATGGTTATAACTTGTGAAGTTTGGTAATGCAGAAGTAAAAACAGGGAGTACATTTATACCTAGCCTAAGAATTCCATAGGAAATGTTAAAGTGCTGTTGGCATATGCTCCATCAACGCCCTTATTGCCTTGCCAAAATACCAAACCAATCTTTCTTTTTCGTTCAGTCTGATCTGGTATGAGTGTTGGGTCCCAGAGCATATGTTACGGGCTTTATTGGCAGGGTAAAGCTGGCAAGTGGATCTGGTCAGATTCACAAGCACTATCTTTCTGACTCCAGAGCATCTGTATACTGTGGGCAGACTGTTCAAAGAACATGTAAACTACTTATGCATCCAAATGGGAAGTAAGATCCATGCCAGTTTAGCATGTGGTCTGTGAAATGCAAATTAAAATAAAAGGTTGAAGATGGGCTTTTGTTTCTGAACCAACCTCGTGAATGCAAAGATATCTGAAAGGGACATTTTTGTCATTAGATCTAAACACTGCCATTATAATAACCATTCTATCTAGTCCTGAAGGGCGCATAGAGCTTCATTTTCCTGAGAAGTCTGTTCTAGACCCTTGCCAGTCTATTCCTTGACTGGCTTTCTTATCCCCAGAAAATTTTAACCTATTGCTGCTGTCACTCATTAATGTAGTTATCAGAGAAAATCAGACCCTTGGATTTCCTGCTAGTTTTTCATTTACTGCTCCAGCCTACTGCTGTTCTTCATCACTACTCATGTCTATCTGCTTTGGATAGGTCTTTTTATTCACTTTTAGTTTACCTTTCAATGCCTGGCCTCTCTAACTTCACTGACAATTTTACATTTGACTCAGTTATCCAGTGCTTCACATATTAGCATAGTAAAGATCTCCTGTGTTTAATTTGTCTAGAAAATGCACTGTCGTATTTCACCACTTACCTCTAACTCTCTAATGAACTTTCCTTCACCATTTGTTCTAATATCTTATATGCAGACAAAACAGCGAGTTTGCACTTGCTTGAATCACATTTATTCTCTATCGATTATATCACTACTAATTTTTCTATTCTTCAACCATATAGTAACACTTCCAACTGAAAAGCTTTGTTAAAAATACACCATATCGAATTTGTAAGCCTGTATGGCATTTCTATGAAAATCAGTGGAAAGTGTCTGTACCCATTATCTCTGCTCTAGCACTCTAGCTTTGCCCTGCTAGTTTGTATCATGGTCCTATTCTTAAAAGTAAGAAATTCTTGGTGCTATCAAAGGCATCATGCCAAAGCTCGTATTTTCTTCCTACTGTATGGAACCTTTGGTATTTCTGTTCTCTTTTTACTTGTATTGCTGAAGAACTTTTTATTATTTTAATATAGTTCTCAAATCCTTTCTGGTCCCTGCACTTTTTGACCTCTTAAACAAGTATTTCTTTGCCAATCAGTCCTTCTTCATTTCCAAATATGCTTTCTGCTTGTTCTGAAGAGCCCTTCACAAAGTAGTCAGCCAGCTGGCAGGTCTGTAGTCTGCAGGTTTTTTAACCTCCGTGTTGTTTGGAATATAAATTCTAGACAGTTTTACATCCATCGACTAGAAGGAATTTAAATCTTCCTTCACATGCAAGTCCTCGTGTCCTCAGCCTGATTGTTAATACTGAGTGACTTCTTGAGTTTATTAAAGTTTGTCCAAGTTTGTCCTTTTGAAAAAGAATACGTTTTTAATAAAATTTTCTTTATCTTTCCATGCATTTTTAAAAACTATGAATACAAAATGACTCATGTCTTTATTATATAAGCCAAGATTATTTTCCACAGCCAGTTTTTCTATGACAGCCTTGCTGCTTACTGGTTCCAGCTCTCATAACACCTCCTCTTGATTCATGGGCACTTTGAGCAACAAAACTAAGGAATCTTTAATAAGCGATCATCTTCATTCTGAAAGGTTTAGCATTGCAAATCATTGGCTTGCAGGTAGTTCAGCAGCACGCTTTAATGTTGAGGGGAACCATGAAATAAGAGGAATGACGTAGCAGATTTAGGAACTCCTCTATTTTCTAGGCCATTTGTTGGAGCCTTTTATTTCTAACAGTGTACCACAGATTAGGCATTTTGTTGTCAGAAAGAGAATGCCCACGGTGGTGGGTTTTCTTCTATTCACACTGATTTCAAAGCTGAAAATGAGTGTTTTGAGACCTTTATTTCAGCTTTTCAACACCCAAAATGGTATCGTTCCCCTCTTTGTGAGAGCCATAAATTTAATTAAAATTCATTAATTTATTTTTTATTATGATTTGTTACTCGACTGGATAAAATCTTTCTAAAATACTGTTGAAATTCTTAATATGATAAAACCACCCTGCTATAAATGGTTCATGGTGGTGATTTAGAGTATTGTCAAAAACTTTATACTTCATTGGAGGTTGCAAACTTTAACGAGAATATCACAAATCTACAAAGTTTCAATTAACCTTAGTTCATATAGCTGCACCCATGGGTTTATTTCTAAAGCCATGAATACAAGTTGTAAACAAGGGGTAAGGAAGCATCAAATATTCCCTCAGAGGTCAGTTTAAGTTAAAAACGAAATGAGCTCCTCAGATGGTCATCTCAGAGAATCTCAGTGAGAGGAATATAAAATACCTTTTCACTCTTCAATGATGTTCAACTCTCCAATGATGTTTAAATTTACTAGCTGGTACTCATTAAAAACATTATCTACGTACTCTTCCCTCTATAATCCAGGATGCACAGGTAAATTACAAATTAATCTTTAATAGTATGAGTTAATTTCATGGAAATTAGAACAATTTTTTTTCTCTGTGGAAAAAAAGCACTCTACAAACTGCATGTAAAAGGCTACTGAAGGCTGATTCTTCACCGCTTTCCTTGGTGTAGCTGTTCAAAACGTAAGTAAGAAAGCCAGCATGATAACATTTAGTATTCCCTTTTCATTCTCTGCACAGTTGATCCCTCAAGACACAAGAATTTGGATAATTCTGGTTGTAGGAGATAGGGATGAGTTAAAAAGGTATCTTTTTTCTCTGAGGAGAGTAAACATAAAGGAAAACCCATAAATTAAAAACCAGACTTTTTAAAAGAGATCATGGTCGACAGCTGCCAAATAGTATCATATATATTTCACACGCATTTTTGGCAACTAAGATGTAACAAATTCTATAAAGCAAAATGAAAATGAAAATGAAAAGTTAATAAAAATCTTTATTGAATGTCAGATAAACCACTGCTTGAAGGAAAGGTCTATTAATGTGAGCATTAACCCTGCTTTCTCCCTTTTCTTTGCACTGGGAAAAAATCCCAGCCAGTGTCGGGCTAACTGTCATCCATCCATCTACCTTTGCAGCCCTCTTCCCGTTCCTTTATGACCATGCGTGTTTTGCAGTACTGGAGCTGAAGGTAATCAGTTTAGCACATGAATAAGATTTGATTATTTTTGTTTTACATAGGCTATAAACCTGTCCAATCTGTTTTAAAAATCCTTGCAGTGTTCAATTCGCTTAGCTTTCACTGAATTGAATTCCCTGCCTGAAATATATTAAGCAACTGGGATTAGAACAGAGGAGTAATTTTTTTCACTTTTAAATGCAAAGCTTTCTCACTTTATTGGAAGAATTCTTCATTAGAAATATGAGGATTTGGTGCAGAATTTTCCCTTAGTGTTGTCCCTGAGATTTTTAATCATGTACCAACCTCATACTACTTCAGTGGATTGTGTATAGTATTATCCTTTCCAATTTGGTCGTGGTCTCTTGCTGGCTGGCACTGGTGAACTGGTTTCAGGCAGCAGCTGCTGGTTTGGCAGTCAGTTCTGTTCAAGGAGATGGTAACTGTAGGGCAATGCATGCCCAATAAAACAAGCTAAAATCATCAGGGGATCCTTAAACAAGAGCCTGCTATATTGAAAAAGAGGCAGTCTTTAAATAAACTCTAAAAGGTTTCTAGCAGCCAGGAT
This sequence comes from Bucorvus abyssinicus, assembly GCA_009769605.1. NCBI lineage: Eukaryota > Metazoa > Chordata > Aves > Bucerotiformes > Bucorvidae > Bucorvus > Bucorvus abyssinicus. The sequence goes on from CM020025.1 coordinate 42,388,725, forward strand.
GCAAGTGGAAGCTGTCTTCCTTTGGAAGTTTACATAATCATTTAATTTAATCCTTCTTGTGGTGTTTCCCAGCCACTGCTTTAGTTCTTTGATCATAATATGCTAGGACAAATGTCAGGAAATATGAGTCTACAAAGTGATGTAAATCTTGTTCCCTATTGGAGATGTGACTGTAAGCATTATCTTCATGATATTTTCTTTCTCATGTATTTATTTCTGCTTTGTTTTTTTCCAGTCTGTGGTGACACAGAAAAGCAATGGCTTTTAAGCTAAACCCAAAGTTATCTAGCATTCCTACCCTGGTTAAGAGAGTACTTTAGGTTGCATTTCAAGATGAGGAAAAGCCGTATTAGCCTCGGTATTTTCTGTTATAGTGTGGTATTTGTAATAAGCCATGGCTTTTGGCTATCATATTGTTTTGCACTTGCTTCGACTCCATCATAGGCATGTGTGATGAGACCTGCTTGTATATTTGTCTCACAGCAGCCAAACATCATCAAATATGGCCATTTCTTGCCTTTCAGTAGCTTTATGGCCTTATAGACTTTATGACTTAGACTGAATAAAAGTCTTGAAAATGATACATTTATGTCAACAAATACAAAGACATTAGCATCAAATAAAACTTGGACATAAAGACATTTTTGGTTCTTTTAAACTTTCCATTTACTAATTTAAAAATAAAAATAGAGAAAGAAACTAAGAATCATTCTGTCACTGAGGCAGCATATACTTCATATTCCTTTGGCATTTCATGTGATTACACAGCACCATTGAGGTCATTACACTAAAGGGAAAATAATGGTGGAATGTGGAAGACAGCAAACCAAAGAAGAAAATGTTTTGCTACTGCTAATATGTTGGTATCTATTAGGTAAGGAGTTTTGTCAGTGAAGTCCTAGCTTGCTTTTAATTAATGTTGCATTACTCTTTTTAATAACAGCAACTATGTAAGATATTGTTAATAACAACATCTATTTAAGACATTAAGCCTCTAGCATTAATTTAATGGAAGCATTCCAATGGCATCTATTATATGTTCCCAGTTAAATCAGCATGACGGTCTTTTAATGGATGTTTTAATAGACATTATTAACCAGAATATTACAAAACTAAAACAGAACTCAATGGGTTCTTTGAGTTCCTATTATAATGTTCTGTGAAGTCACTGATTCTGAAAAATAACAGCCTATATATTTTTAATTTAATTCAATGGCATTTGGCAAGAGCTAAAACATGAACATGCATTTATACGGCAGGAGTAAAGACAAATATTCACTGAATTAACATGTGGTTGATCTAGAAACTATCTTATATTTTGATCCTGTGGGTCAAATTCTTTAAGAAGAGGTTCTTTATAAACATTTGTGTACCAACAGCCATGGTGATGTTCTTTCTTCACTGCTGATGCACATGATGTGTTGAATTTCCTGCCGAAATCAGCTCTGAAAATAATTGGGAATCCATTTCTTCAGAAACCTTCTTTTTATAAACTACCATTTCCCATATTTTTCAAAAAACTCATTTTCTCTTGTTAGTTTGTGAAACTACACAGTGGGTGTGCATAGTAAGTCTCTCCAGCTGGGCTACTTCTACACCAGATTCAAACTGCAAAGTATTGTAAAAATAGATTACAGATCTGCCTATTAAGCCTTATTTTGGTCATCAACCATTAGTACACAGGCAGCAGAATTCGAACTTTCTTCTTATTGATTTTCTATTTCTGATACACATTCCTGAAAGCAAATATTTTATCCACAGAAAATATTATTGTTCTCATCAATGAAGAAGGCTGCTGGTCATCATTGTTTCATTTCAGCAGCCATTACGACTAACTCACATTTTCTCTTCTGATCACCTTCATTCTGATGTGGGAATGTGGGAGAAAAGACAACCTGTCATACATTTAAAAACCTCAGATAAAAGCAGCTTGTATAACCAGTTAGCTGACATTTTGGATATGTCATTATCTCTTGGGTGGACCTTCTTCTGGAACTCTCTGAGTTTCTGAGTGCTATATAACCAATGCTCCAAGAAGTACTGTATAACATCTCGGAGATAGCTGAAAACTTTTCTTTTACCTAAATTACTTGAATCACCAGTAATGGTCTTATTTGCACACAAATCTGTCATTTCACACAACAGACAAACCTGGCAGACCTAACATGAATTTCCCATTAGACTCATTTGAGAGTATGAATCCAGCCTTCACCGAAGGAGGACTAAACAAATGCCTTCCCATCTCCCAGAAAGACTTGTCAGAAAGCGCAAATGAAAACCTCTACTTTTCTTACAGCTCTCTTGCTACCTGCCTATATCCACCTGGCACTTCGTGATAAGGTCATGCCCATACATGAACAAATGGTGTTTGCAGGTTGATCTGTGTGCTTTTAGAAAATACGTGTGCTAAGAAAACAAGCAACAAAATGATTAAGTTGTAGCCTGGAAGTGGCAAAGCAAACACATACATCGAGAAGACAAAGGGGTTTGTGGTGTTTTTTAAACAGTCAATCTTTTAAAGGTATGTCTTAAACGAACGTGCCTAAAATAGTTCTTTCGTAAGCGTGAAGAATATTTTTCCTCTAACAGTGAACTTTACGCTGCATTCTCTAATGTTGCGCAGTGAAGCTTTTATTGGAAGAACCTGCCAGGAGGCTCTTTCAAGAAAAGAAGATGCTTTTATTTATAATCTCCAGAATTCCCCAAATGCAACAGGGTACAAACACACTTAAAAGCAGACTTTGTAATAATATGGGGGAAAGATGCAAATGCCTGCTGTGCTGAGCTGGTTTGATTATACTGTAAAGCCCTTAAAAACTGAGTTTGACATGACTTTTGGGAGAAAAAGGGAAGTTAAAATACGCCTTCATAATAGGCCTATATGAGATAGGAACAAGCTGGTTGCCACACATGCCAGTTCGCCTGTGCTTTTTATTTTAGTTTGGATCAAAATAGCTCACACTTGTAAATCCAGGGAGAGAATGAAGTAAAACACAAGAGTTCGACATTTCAAATAGATGATGAACTTCTAAATTTCCATTTATCAGCCTTTCCCCTTAGAAGAAAAACTGCTTCAGGCAAGTTCTGCTGCCCCTCTTATCTGGGGTCAAGTCCCTCCGCCTTTTTCCTGCCTTGGACCTGGGAATGGAGGGTAGGACTGTGATTAGGGTAGGCATCAAGGAGCAGTGAGGAGCCTGCACATCCCCAATTCCCTCTCCCTCCTGGCTCCATCTCTGGGATCGGACAGAACATCCCTACAGTGCCAGGGCGAGTGACAGCCCAGAGCTTCACAGAAGTGCCAGCTGGAGTACAAAATTCCTGTTTAGCAAGGCTTTGGTGTTATTCACTTAATAGAAAGGAATGGGTCTATCAAAACTGAGAGTCTATTCCTGGATCCACCACATGGCTTGGGACAAGCAGAGGGGGATGGAGGGCCAGGTACAAGTGCCTCGTCTGCGTAGCATGGAAGAAGCTGAATCCATCCCATTCAAGATTTGTTTAAAAGAAAAATGTTTGTTTGATAAGGGATGCCGACATCCTGACTTGCTGACTTGTCTGAAATGAAGATGACCCAGATCCAATTTTCAGTTCTAATTCCAGGTCCAGATTGGATGGAACAGAGCCTTGAACACACAGCCTCAATTCCCAAGTGAGCCCCACTAACTTAAAACTGAGTAGCTAGAAGAGCTCCTGGGATTTTTTTATTTTAGTTTTGTTACAGGGATTTCAAATTGGAGCCCATAATTGCTTTCAGCTGTAGTTTCATTGAAACAAATGTATTCCTATAGAATTTGATTTAAAACAGATGGGCATTTTCTGCCAACATCAGTGAATCAAGAATATTTTGGGGAGCTATACTACAGAAAGATTATTTAAAAGAAGACAGATGGGAAGGGTAAAAGAAGAGAATGGCAGGGGATCAGAGAAAGAGGTAGATAAGCCAAAATAAACTCCTATTTGGAAGAGAAGCAAGAACTTTTCTTCCCTTTTAAAAAAACCTCCAAAGCATCCCTGTTTGGATGTTTATTCTACGGTTACAAGACCAATAGACTTTCTGCTCACCAGCGAGCACCAGATCAGAGAAAGAGATGTTTATTAATTCACTGAGTTATCAAAGTCAGTTTTGAATCCAGAAAGCTGCATTTATAGCTGGAAAACCATCAGAGTCCAGTTTAGGTCCAAGATCCTTGAGGCCTATTGTAGCTTTATTTTCTGCCTTTTTCCTCACCATTTTCCTTTTACACTTTCTGAAGTAAAATTTATTTATAGAAGCGCCCTTTTGTTTTCTATACTGCCCTCAGGTAGAGCAGGATTCTTTTTTATTGCACTGACATTGTTTTGTCCAGAAGTTTCAAAATCACTCATCAAGGAGATAAACCTCTTGCTTTGTTCCTTTGAGCAGATGTGCTGATGCGTTTGTTTTCCTTAGAATAATAGATGTAATCTTTTGAGCAAATCACCTGATTTGAGAGCAGAAATCTGCATTCCAGTAGTCTCCAAGCTAAAGAGGTTAAATTCGCTAACCATGAAGTAGTATAGTTTGGTTAGCATGAATGAAGACAATACTGAAACATATTAGAGCTTTTTAATCTCTCCCACTTTATTCAGATACAAAATAGTCTAAATGTCTGATCTTGCCTGTCTCCCAGCTTTGAGGTGTCATGGATTTGGTGTCAAACTGGCTTCTGGCTGTCAAACCGGCTGGAGCCACCTCTCACTTCAACTGCAAATAGTGCTGTGATCTAAATGGCCGTCGTAGGACAAGCATGAGGGATTCTTGAATCACTAGGAGATGGGCAGGGTCTAGTTCAACTCCCAGGTAACTTGTGGCAAAGTGAAACAATTGCATAGGAATCATAAAGGCCCAGGGGTTAAGAACCGTTATGGATATGTGCAAACCCAAGGACATGAAAACACCCATGGTCTTGTCAGATGTATTTTACAGATTCTGTGGAGACTGCTTAGGAGTGCATGAATACTAGGCCAAATTAACAGGATGGTAAGGCAAGCACTTAGTGGCATAAGAACAGGTCATTAAACTGGTGAAAAAAAAAACCAAACAGGAAAAAGCAGGAAAAGCTCTGGAGTTCTAAACCACCAGAAAATAGACACAGTTACTGACATGTAACAGGAAAGGTATAGAAGAAGATCTTACATGAAAGCAGTTGAAACATAAAAAAAAAAAAAATGGGCCTTTTGGTGTGCAATTGAGTTGAAAAATTTATCTTTTCATATAAAGCAATCCACCAATTCAGTATATGCCAGAATGTGTGGCACATTCATGCCAAACTACTAAATTACACAAAGAAACTGCTGCACCTAAGCAAATCCAGTGCATGTTAGTGAGATGGTGATGCTACCATACAGAATAAGGTGTCCTACTGGAAGGCCTCCTGGGAAAGTTCCAGAATATACATAATCAACCTGATAATCATCAGATGAAATCCTCTTACTTGGTTTTAGACATGGATTCAGTCTGAAGCACCTTTTCTGTACAATCACATTTACCTGTACAAGGAAGTATTTTGGGAAGACTGAAACAGTTTTCTGACTGTTCAAGGAAGATGCTACTATTGCTACTATTTTCTACTAGTCCTGTGTTTTGCTTAGGAGCTGCTGTAGCTTTTACTAAGGATCTTGGAATACTGGCTGTTCAGTGTTTACCTTAAAATAACAATTAGGACAGCAGGAAAAAGGTATTCTATTTCTTTGGAGCAACCATATAAGGTTAAATGACTTTTTGGTCATCTTCCCTTTCTAATAATTATTTGTTATTAGTGCACTAAATGTAAATTCCTGTGTATTGGCATTGTGACTGGATTGCAGAGGATTTGAGGATCTTTAGTATTGCCAACTGCAACTATTCAAACAAAAGATATCCCTAAATCCCAAAACTGGCTTGAAAATTACATTTAAAAAAATACATGAATTTGTGTATCATACTTGCACCTCATTTGACACTTGGGTGCTGGTTTTTTCAGGCTTTACTGCATAATGTTTTTAAGCTAGCCACAAATGTAAAACAAGTAAAAAATAAATCTGAAATGTTCATGAAATCCTGAGGCACAGAGTGGAGCTGGGAAGTGCTCAGTGTCAAAAGAAATTGAGTTGACTGAATTTACTATGGGTAAATCACAATACCACACCGTACCTGTTTTTGAAAATAACTGTGAATTTGAAATATAAGAAATAAATGAGTGTGGTATATTAATCTCAATTTGGAATGTAGTTTAAACTGCTAGACTCATGCCACGTTGCATCATTCCATATAACTTGTTTACACAACAACTTGTTTTCTGCAATGATAGTATGCTTGTTTTGGGGGACAGTCATTATTAAACTGCCTTGCAAATTCTGATTGTGAAAAAGAGAGCACCTGAATTCTGTAAATATATACCCAATTACCTAAATCCCAGCTACGTTACATTGATTCTGTCAGTTCTTCTGATTTGAAAGAGAAAGATCTGCTTTAAAAGCGGGCTGAGTTTCAAAACACAAGCTATGAATTCCTGAAAAACAGAAATGGTAGAAGACTGAAATCATGGTGGAATGAGAGAGGGATATGCAGAACAAACACCAGAACTATATGGGTGCCAATGCAAAACAGGCTAAACATGTTCTAGTGATGTAATACAGCTGGTATTTTAATAACAGAAAACATTTGAGAGTTAGTATATGAGCAGGATGTTATGTGGTTCTAGCCCAACTTAGAGGCTACTGACAGCTGCTGGGAGAGGCTTCATGCAAATTGTTTTTTAAAAACTGAATCTTTCCTGATTGGTACTCATGTTATATCTATGACAGCAGATATTGTTTGAGAAGGGCACAGCCCTGATGTGAATGTGATCTCTAGCCTCTTACCCAAGACACGGGGTGATGGAGTGGGGTTGAGCTTACTCTCCCAAGCCCAGAAACATCGGGACAGTGTATTGCCTGGAGCCCTGCCTACACCCTACAACCCAACCTTGACAAAACTATGCTAGTCGGGGCATCCTGGCACAGACATAGCTACCGTATGGAAACGGTGTCTTCAGTGCCCTCCTCCAACCCTTCCACCATCTTGCATTTCCAGTACAGTTCTACTAGGAATCTGACATTTTCAGATCAGGTATCTTTCTTCAATTACAAATCAAGCATCAAGAAGAGCACTGCGGATCTCTATTCTTAGGTAAACTTGACCTGTGTAAGACTGTGGCTCTATTTCCCACTGCATGATGACCTTTCTCTCACTAAGCATACGTCTCTGTGTTTGGAACACAGGTTCCAACTCTTCCTTAGTTCTAACAGCAAACTGGTTCTGCCAAGATAGCAGCCAACTTGAATCCTTGAGATGTGGAAATAAGTGAAACCATTTTTAGAAACAGAGCTTTTCCTACTACAAAAGCAGTGGTTTTGTGTCTATCTACATCTGAGCTTCTTTGGATTTTAAGAAAAAGCAGTAAATTTGCTTTAAAGCAAAGTATAGTAATGCAGATGTAAAATTTATCCTATTTTTAATATAAGCTTTGGTTTAAAGATGAATGATGTGTTAACAGTATCTGTCAAGAGGATACTAAAAAATATAAAGGCAATTTCTAGAAAGTAAGCTGAGATCCAGCAGATTCTGAGTAGCCATATAGGTTGACATTAAATTAGGCTGCTAGAATAGCATGTTCAAGTGAAGGGCCAGTATTCCTGGGGTCAATGCCATCAAGCAAATACATAAAGAACCAGAAGCCAATTAAGGCATTTAACTAAAAGGTTTGAATCTGAGAAGCTAGGATAGTCAAAGATCAAAGTAGCTTCACACTCCTAAATTAGTTTTAATTGGAAAAGCCTGGGCTCTGTTAAACCTTGAGACCACTAAAATGTCCAAATGGAAAACAATAAGGACATGTCCCAAAACTGTCAGTCATCTTGTAAGCAATGGCTTTTTAAGGAGTTTAGTAATGGAAAATTTAGGCTAAATCATGCAATCTGCATAGACTGAGTCACATACAGGAAGTCTAACTCAAATGCAATTTAAATATTACATGCGGTGTTATGGAAGGAAAAATGGTGGAAGAACTTTAGAGAACTGGGAGTAAAATGATACACTTCAATACAAAGAAGATTGGGAATTAAATTTAAAAAGCCCCACAACCAAAACTCTTGTACCACCACAGCAAAAAGTATATCTTAGACTATGAAGAACAAAAGCCAGAAAATATCTGAATTACCTTAATCTAAATGATAATGCACATATTTACATAAAAAATAGAAATACATACGGGTTCAGTCATGAAGAAGTGGGAAGCGAACTGGTCATAAGCATCCTCAGATTTCAAGTTACCCGGGGTCTTTCACCAAGACCTCTATTTTACAAATTCTAAGTCATAAAAGTCCCAGATTTCCATGATATCTGCTGAGAGATCTTGGTACACCATTATCAGCATAGCTGTATGTCAGTGAAATTGAGTACATGATTCAAATTGGAATGTTCTTCTGGAAACTTTCCCAGAAGTTTACATTACTGGATTCTCGCTGTTCTACTTTAGGACTATAACACTATACTGTGCATTAGAGGCTGAAGGCACAGAGCAAAGAAAAGGTTTAATTACAGTTCCTGTGTGGAACACTATAAATATTATGGAAAGGATAAAGAAGTCAAGATAAGAAACCAAAAAGGAAAAAAGATACTGATGAGAAAATCACCTTAGAAATGACATCCTCAGGGAGAGGATATTGATGATGAATAGTAATAATATTCTATCTCAGATAGTGCTGATGGTTCCAGCAAGAGCTGCAGAGATTATGTTTATCAAGATATTAGTCATTACTCTGTGGCTTATTAGGAGAATTCTAATTAAGCCAACTCTCCAACTCTTGCTCAAGTGGTATGATCTGAAGGCAAGGATTACTTTGCTACACTTTCTAGCATGGAAGAATGCATTTGATATATTTTTTAACTAGAAGAATAAACACACACAATTTTCTGGAAGAAAAGTACTACAGAAGGAACTGTTACTGAAATTGTATTAAAAGTATAGTTCTAGAAACTGAAAGACTCTTGCATATTTTAAGGTTGCTTCAGGGTATTCCAGCAACCCCTTGAAGTTAAAAAGAATGATATCAGAAAGAGCTTTTCTCATCTTTTTCCAGACAAAACCCAATTCCAAAACAAACTTTTAACTCACCATATGTTCTCCATGACAAGAGTATCTTTATTGCTATACTAGCTTTACTACTAGCTTTAATACTGCTGTACTAGCCTTACTATTTAATTTACTTTACACTGCTATAGTATATATACTTTATACTATACTACTACTGCTATACTAGGTTTGCTACTTTATTAACTATTTTATTTTACTCTACACATTATTTTTTTTCTATTCTGCAAAATATACTATTTTATTCTTCTTTTTTATTAATTTACCATTTTATTTTTACTACTGCAGTAGTAGAGGCAAGCATATCAGACAGCACAGAGATTATAACACTTCATTGTAGGAAATATAGGTACCATCCTCCCATCTCAGTATGAATCTGTGCATGACAGCTTGGAAAGGAAGTTTCCAATGTATCAGAAGGTAGAAAGAGTAAGCAAGGAAAAGGTGCTGAGATATCCATTCCAAGGCTGGTTTACAAGAAGGAACATGAAAAACATAAGTATAGATATAGAGAGTTGTGGATATATATATATATATATATATAAAAAAATATATACTAAACACATTTTTACAAAGGTGATTCATGGACTAAGTCTGTACGGTCTTCTAAGACAGTAGCAACACCTTGATGCACACAGAAATTTCCATCCAAGGTGCATGCTCCAGCTGCATCCACACTGCTGCAATCTATAGAGTGCATCAAGGAAGCACATTGTGTGCCACATTGATTTCCCCTCAGTAAAAAATCTTAGGAGTTATAGATCACCACATACCATTATTTTGCCTTCATTGACACTCAGTATCTCTTTCAAACACATGCTGTAATTATCCCAGATACATGGGTGGTCTCTGCTTCCCAAAGCCCACGGCACATCATAGGCACTCTGAATCTCCTCTACTGACATCCTGCACCTGAGTGCTCATCCATTTCCATTCTTCCACCAGGAGAACCAGGACAGAATCTGTTAAGTCAAGTCCTAACCTCCTACCAGGGTAGACTGGGTCATAGTTAAATCTGAGTGCAATCTACCCTTTGCTGTCTGGCAACTTTGAACAAATGAAATTAATTCCAGCTAGTGGAACAACATCCCTCTCCAGGCCTGGAACAACTGAAAGCAGGCTTTCAGGATGACAGTGAATTTCAGGACAAGACTAAACACATTTGCTCAGTGTTTGGCATACTCCTCTGAAGCTCCTGATCTAAAAAGGAAGCCATTATCCCTTTCAGCTTAGTCGTTCCTGATCATTAGTTTGAGCTAGTAGAATCTTCTGTCAAGATCATAGAGATGTACACAGACTTTCTGTATATCATTCATGACTGAATGGTTTCAGAGGAATCCTGTGCCAGGAATTACACAGCTTCCCCAACTTTTCAGAGCCATAAATGGTTTCAGAGCATAAATGCTCTATAACAGGAAGGATACTTGTGGGTCATGGCCTCCTTGACACTGATTTCATGCAGCAGGTGTGGGAAGCTGCCCCATTTTTGGCTGTTTCTGTTCAAGGATGGGTATGCATATGCACAGCCTTTCAGTTCTTCAATTTATAGCTGTGACTCTGAACCATGAACATGAATCAGCAGTGTGTCATTGCAGCAAAGAATGCTAACTCCATTTTCGGCTGTATTGGCAAGAGAAAAGCCAGGAGGTCAAGGAAAGAAATCTTCCACTTCTCTTCATTGTTTGTAAGACCACATATGGAATGTTACGTCAGTTTGGGCATTGCAGTTCAAGGAAGACACTGACACCCTGGAGTGAGGCCAGTGGAGGGCCACCTAAATGGTTATGGGACCTTCATCCACCAAGACACTCAGGACTTGCTGAACAAAGCCCTGAGAAACCTGTTCTATCTGGATCTGCCTTGAGCACGTGGTTGGAACGGATGACCACCAAAGCTCTCTCCCACCTGAAGTTATTTTATCAATCCGTGACTACATGCTATTAGCAGCAAATCTTTGTGACTATTAAGTTTAGCACCTGGATGCATCAAATCTTTTTTTCTCACATAGCTCTCTAAGCAGCACCAGAAATAGGAACAGAATCTGAAATGGATCCTCTGTATGCTACAAATACAGGTCTTTGTCGTATGGCAGTGAGGGTTGGGTTACTTCCATAAGGGCACATATGTTGCTGGGATCCTTTTGGGGGACTATAAGCTGGCCAGACATGGTATGATAGCATTCACAGTGAAGAGAGCCAAAACAGGCTGAAAGCATCAGCTAGTCTCTGTACTCATGCTACAAGGTGCCTTTTCTAGGACAGCCCCTGAATGTGTCCACTAACATATAGGCAGTATAGAAAGTCAGTGGACTACTAGTCAGTGGCAAAAAACAGGATCGCAAAACCACAGTGCTACTAAAATACCCACAATACATTTGGTCGGAACATTTTTTATGTTCTGGTCATCACTAACAGGTCAGTGCCGTTTTTCAGGGCCGGTCTCCTGACAGCAGGATAAGGCTGCCCAGGTCCAGACACAGGTGAATCTACTGCCATTGTGACTCCCGTAATCTATCACGGCTCAGCCTGCAGAGTAGAATGTGTCAGAGTAAACGAGACATTAAATTGTAATTAAACTGGCAATTAAACTGTAAATAAGTACAGCAAATAACCTTTTCCATCAAAGAAAACTGTCAAGGTTTTTTTAGAAGTGAATGCAGGAAAAATCAAACAAGTTCTATTTAAATTAGTGTACAAGGGAAGGCAAACGAATATAAATCTTCTGGAAAAAGTCAAATGTGGACATTTTTATGAACCCCTGTAAGACAAAAATGACATGACCAGTTCCTACAAAAAAAAAATCAATTTGGTCAGAGATAAAGCTTAATAACTTTCAGAGGGAAAGCCAAACTGAAGAGGTAGTTAATAAAAACCCTTACTACTGAACAGGTCTTTTTAAAATTAGGAGGAATGACTGTTGCTCTAATAAATCCCTGAGATATTCTGCAGATACCATCATATTTATGAAGGAATAATGATGATAATGCCTCTCTGGCATTATGGTGGAGAAAGTGTGGGTCATAGATACCAGCAGAAGGAAGAAAGTTAAGGCATGAAAGCGTCCACTGTAAGTCTCAGAATAACTTAATCTAGGCTCTCATCTTTAGAAAGAACATTTTAATTTAGAGTTCCAACATCAAAGACCATATGAAACCACTATTTCTTTGAAAAGACAAGAAGATATTGGCCAAAATCCTTAAACTAATTAGTACCAAACACTCCTCTGGGCTGAACTTTTCCCTAGGATGAAATTACTGAGCTTAAGCCAGCAAGCTCTTAGTCCTATTTCAGTGTGGGCAAGGATGAGCTTCTAGTGACGGCAATCTTTATTATCTCCATCCTAAATTGCTTTTTAGTCTGTTTTTATTCTTTTATTTATTTTTTTTCTTCTATCCATTAAATAACATTCCTGACTAGCTACTTCTGGTCAGACAAAAACAAGAATTAAAAACAAACCAGTGACTTAGTGGGTTTTCCATTCCTCATCAGGGAACAATCCATTACTGTACTTCACCAGCAGTTACAATTCTACAGACTCTACCTCCATCCCCACGAGAAAAGCACCAATCCTGATTCTTGCAGAAATATGTCTGTCAAGGCTGAAGAGGATGATGGTGACTGTCCAGATAATTTCTCACTTAGGACTGGGAATGTTATCAAGAAATATAGTCCCAGATAAACAGGAAGAACGGAGAAAAAGGAAGGTAAGAGGACTGGCAACTAAAAAGGTCAGAAGTAAAAAAACTAGGAAGGGGATAAGGGATTCTCATTCACAGGTTTATGAGCAGCTGGGGAAGATGATCTTGCCCCAGACAAAGAAAGAACTATTGAGTAAGGAAGAAACTATGGTCCCAGCGTGCAACTGAAGTCTCTGTTCCCTTAAAACTTCATCTTTAAACTCAGGACTGGAATTAAAATTATGTGTTGCTACATTAACTTCTTTAGGTCTCTAAGATATCTTGATTTATAGAAGATAGTTTAAGACAGCAGGTCTTACTACAGATTTATAGCTGTGTAACTGAGGAGAGTGAGGTTCACTGGGTAGGATTTATTTTTTCTTTGCCTAAGTTTTTAAAAAACAAGAAAGGCCATTTTACATTAACATATTCTAATGATTAAAAATTCACCTTTGACTTGGATAAATATCTATCAAGGTTTGCAGAAGAGACATTACCATTGACCTTATAACCTTAGCAGCACTGTTGCAGTCAGAGCGCTCTATTTCCTTCTTATACTCATGTAATTTGAAGGCTATGGCATATACTATAGAAAAAGCAATACGGGAAATAAAACAAGCCTTTTAGTTTGCAAACAAAATGATGCTGCTGACAGACAGAATTGCCAGAGGTAACTAGTTTACCATATTGCATACTGGCTAAAACACAGCTGTGAAGAAATCGAAATAAAAAAGTCTTTTCTCCTAATTATATTAATGATATATAATTTCCAGTTCATTGAGCCATGTGTTTTGCAAGCTTTAAAGCCCAACAGTAGTCTAAACATCAGAATTGTACAGTGACTGCATTTCTGTAAAAGAAGTAAATACGTTTTAAAAAAAGAACAGAAAATATTATGAAATGGTGACTACTGTTAAAAAAAAAATCCTGACACTTTTATGGTTTGGCATTTTAAATATAAATACTAGGGTAAATTCACTGTGCCTTTGAATGAAATGACTGTGTGAGCTAAATGAAAACAAGCTCCCTTGAAAATTATTTATCAGGCTATTGATATTCAAAAGTCTTTTCTGAAATTTAAAATACATTAACTAGTTTTTTACCCTAGAAACTCTACCCTGTTTTTTCCTTCATATGGCTGTTCTTGGTCTCCTCTGCATAGTTAGGTGGTAGAACTTACCATGCTTCATGGCTGGCCTGACTTTCTGGGTATCTTTGTTATATGTTGTATGGTGCAGGTTTTGTGGAGATCTCAAATTAGAGACATGCAATTCCGGAAGCCCCAAGCCAAAAGGTTTTACCTACATTTCAGTGCTATATTCTAATATTCACTCCCACTCCACTCTCAGGTTGATGTAAATATAAACATATTTTGCACTTAACAGGCAATTAACTCGAGTCTCTCCAAATGGAGTTATCCCTATTTTGTATTGGAGACAATGGAACCTCCTCTCTTATACACATTGTGACAATCATGCGTAACCATTTGAAAACAACTCTCCCTCTCCTCAGAGTTAACGCTGACTGCCATTATACAGCTCTTCCTCCCACTTTGTGAAGGTCAGCTCCACAAAATTAAATTAAAATCCCACTTCTTATTCTTTTTATTACACAGTCATCCATATGATGCATATGCTCACCAGTGATTAGAAATTTTACACAGGGGAAGCCATAATGTCTACCACCATGAGGTAAGATTGGAGATTGATAACATCGGGGCACTCTGGAAGCTAACGGTTTGGTAGTTTGTCATTTTATATACTAGATTCTGCCTGAAAAGAAAACCAGGACTCAGGCCAGTTTGTCCTACCCACACTGAAAATGCTTTCTGTGGAGTGTCACCCTGAGAACCACTTTCATGAAAACTGATGGTCAAAGAGGGGAGGAAGATCAGGGATGCAGAGTTGTCAGCCCAAAAGAGAATCTTTGAACTAGGGGCACCATCTACAGGGGAACAGACAGACATTGACTCAGATCTGTCCCTGCATTACACAGCTGACATCTGTGCAAAGCATATGCAGGTTGGATTGACTACACCTGAACACTCCCTTGTAAAAGACTATTTCCATTTTCATTTATGGTGCCACAGCATCCAGGAGCTCTCTGTGCCAGCTGCTATACAAATGCAGCTAAACAACTTAGAAGGAGCAGCAGATGTGTATACATCAAACACAAGAAAACAATGAAAACAAATGACACATTGAGACAAACATCAGCCAGTGGACTTACAAGTTTTGATTTTAACCTTTGATTTTTAGCTAGAATTAAAAGCAAAACAAAACCCCAGCACTTGTTCTCTACTCCCTCTATCCAACTCACAATCTCACACATTGCTCCAAAAATCATCTTCAGAGACTTACTTCATAGGATGCTTTTGTTAGTTGTACAGCTGAGTAGTTACTCCAGTATTTATTCATTTTACTGAAGGTTAAGTCTCACTTTTGGGACTTGGCTTTCTCATTCTGCTTTCATTTCTTTCATGTTGTCCTGATGCAGCCTTGGCTTCCTCACTAAGAACGTGCCTTCTAAATACATCATCATCACCCGGTATATACTGTGGAAACTTCACTGAAATCAAGGGAGAATGACAGTGCCCTAAAATTCCAAGTTTTTAATTTTCAGCTGTACATACCAGCACTTTGACTCCCAGTCAACTGGGAAAAAGAAACAATTGCGAACGGGTGTTTCTTTTATTGAAAAAAGTTTCAGAAATGTCAGCTTGAACTCAGGCAATCAGAACCTCATTTCTCCCACCTCCCTAAGAAAAAGCCGATTCCTTTGCCCTCAGGCATACAAATTACTCTCAAAATGAAAAAATTGAGGATAGAAAAGACCAAAACAAAGGAAAAATAGGAAAAAAATAACATAACAATGAAGAACAAAGTAAAAGAATCTTTCAGTTAAAAATAGGTACCTGTGATCTTGTGCAACACAAGGTCAGTGAAGAATTTCATCATGACAGTCACAAGGCAATCTCTGTTATAAGTTTATAATTCTAAACTTTGCCTAGTAAGTAAATTAACATGCCACCAATATCATTCACTCGTTCCCCTAGCACTGATTTGCCCTCATGATTGGCCTGACTTCCTGTCTTGTACATCTAATTGCGGCAGTGGTGACACTTGGTCACATAAAGGCTGAGGTAAAAAAGAAAACCAATGGCACCAAAGCCAGAGCCCTGACTGCTCTTTCTGATGTGCTACAACTGCCGTTGCTCCCGAATTTGCCTCACTAAGTTCAGTGACTGTTGTTGTAGTATCTGCTCTTTATATGCCATAAAACTTGCCAGGACAGGCCTGGGAATATTTCGGCTTCATTGGCTTTGGCTCAGGCTTTCTCCCTCTTTATGGAGCAAGCAGAAGTCTTTTACTTTCAAAACCTAGTTTTTATGGCTCATATTGCTTTCTAATCTTGAGGTTTTATCTCGAAGTCATAGTACAAAGAGAGTAAAAAATAAAAATGGAAACGACAAACATTGCATAACTCCTGGTCTTGCTTTTTAATTCAGATTCTTCCCAGATGCTCCTGTACCTCCGGCTCAGTCAAAGCCTAAATTAAAAACAAGGGATGTGATGGATATAACAGAGTCTAGTTCTTCACTCGTACTTAGCAGGATTCCTGATGGAACTTCTGAATGGGAGACACAACTTAAAACTCTCTTTTGATGCAATGATGCACCTTAAAAACCAAAACAGATTAGTTCTCAGGTTTAGAATATAATTTCTTCTGGCTTTGCATGTTTCTTCTTTTTTTCTCTCTTGATAGGATACCTTCTTCTTCCCTGAACACAGCTGTGGAAGACATAACATTAATAATAATAACATCATCAATAACCACTGTGTTTCATGAGTTTAGTGGCTAGTATTTGGCTAGGACTCCAAGCATTTCTCAAGTGGCTCCTCAGCTCTTCTAGAACATCCTTGTCCATTCAGGACATGGATGTCATCTCTCAAGTGTCACAGATTTCTTTGGTTTAATTAACCCCCATGACTGGACAGTAACTACCTATTTCCTTGAGGATGCAGTAGTGAAATAAAATTTGCTGAAAGGACTGGAGAGCTCGTCCTGCATGAACAAGCTTTTGGGCCCAAAAGGAAGTGAAGGAAGCATGTGTGCTAGAAGGAATGCAACTTTTGCAGCAATTTCTTCATCACAAACTACCAAGCTGAGAAAAAATTAGGTGAAAACCCTCTCACCACCCTCCCAGACTCTATCACACCTGCCCTTTTATTTTATTTATTTTTCAATCTAGCAGAATAATCATATAGGGACTACCGCAGTCAGAGAATGAGAAAGCGACGGCATATTTTTCAGGGCTACTGCTAGATAGCATTTCTGTTCCTTACTGTCTCTACACTAAAAGAGGGCCATTGGGCTTAAATCATGTTTCTCGTCTGTGCTCAAATACTAAGACAGAGTATGATGTGTCATGCCTTGCGAATGCCAGACTCCCACAGACGTCTGGTTGCGTGGCTGTTAGGAACACAGCATCAAGTCCTCATAATTATTAGTGTTGAAATGTGTGGGTTTTTTAACTGACCAGACAAATGATCCTAGAGAAAACAGTTCTTGATATTTACTGTATGGTACTGGGAGAGAGAAAACAGCTACATTTTTAAATCATACAGGGTAATCTGGGCCAGGTGACCACTTCTGAATATGCAGTTTAAATTATGGTGGTTCCTCCTTTCCATAATTCAGCAAGAGCTGATACTTGCTTTACCCTTTCCCCTCTCATGACCTAATGTGCCCATAGGAGAAAGATTCATACTGTGACAAACAGACCTAAGAACACATGTCCAGAACTGAGGCGATCAGAAAATGTGTATTTGAATGGAACTGCAAAAGGGCTGTGACTTTTAGAGGCAAATCCCGCCACAAAATCTGAGTAGAGAACGGCAGGATGATGTTCTGTTGCAGATGTAGTTAAGTGGCTTCTGAGATGTACCTGAGAGTGTCTTGACTTCTCAGTTACCTGCTAACGATGGCATAGGGGCTCCTCTCCGTTCCAACACTTGCTATTCATCATATTACAATGTGATTTAGTTACCTTTCACTCTTGTGTACTAAGTGAAACCAACTAAAAGGTTGTGTAATACGTAACTACTTTAAGTTTTCTTAGCACAACTGTAATTCAGCAGAATCCTGTACTATTGTGCATCAAGCCTGGGCTAGAACCTGTATGCTCAGTACCCTGTGACCAACTAAAGGTTATGGGAAACTCTTACAGAAATACCTCACTATTACTTTTACAATTTTGCAGATAAAATTATGTTTTCCTCCCGTGCCTTTGAGGGTATAGATGCAAAAATAATACAGGCTGAGGAACAAAGAACTTTAGTCCGTTGTGTTTTTCAAAGCTAACCTTACATCTAAATCTATTTCCATTTCCCTCTGGAACCTGAGCAGCTTTTTATGTTATATTAAACATTAGACAAATAGGGTAGATCTAATTAAAAGTTGAAGAAATGTGCTTCTCTTAATTGAATTTGCTACAGTTACATTTTGCAGACCAATGTTAATCAAAGCTCCAGTTCAGAGGGGATGGATCAAGGGAATTACGTTAACCCTTGCATATCCTTACCTGAACACGCGATACGCTCTGCTCTCGCCTAAGCCACAGACGCCAAGTACGACTCACTGCTCGCTCGCCACTGTCCGGGGCGGGCTGCCCAAACGCCCGCCGCAGCGGGAGGGCCGCGCACCGCAGGCTTGCTGAAAGTACCGAGTAGCGGGGGGGCAGGGGCAGCGGCAGCGGCTGGCGGGGATCGCCGCCCCCTCAGCTTCCCGCCGCGCCGCCGCCCTGACGGTCCGGGGCCAGCAACCCGCCCTGCCCGGGTCACCCGACGGCCGCCGTGTCAGTGGCATAGCGCCTCGTGCCGACCGGCGTCATCCCCGCGGCGGCCCCAGGGGCCGCGGTGCTAGCCCTGTCCGCCATGCGCGGGGATACCCTCCTCCTCATCGTCCTCTTCCCCCGCCTGCCCCTGCTCGGCCCCGCCCGACGGGGTGGACAGGGACCGCGCGGCCGCGGGATGGGCGAGGCCGGCGCGGCGGTTCCACCCATGCTGTGCGCCGGCCGATTGGCTGGTAGAGCCCGTCTCCCCGCCCCCCAGCCAATGAGGGCGGCGGGCCGGGGGTGATGGGCTGCCTCTCGCGGGAGGGATTCCTGGAGACGCTGCAGTGTGGCGGCGCTCCCGGCGTCGCGCAGCCCCCGTGCCGCCTCCGCCTCCCCACCCGCCTTGCCCTGCCCGCCGGCGGCCGCTGCCGCCGGTGAAACTTAACGCCCGGCGTGCCGCCAGCCCGGCGAGCGCAGGGGGCTGGGGCAGCGGCAGCCTGCCTGCCTGCCGTGCGCGGGGGCGTTCCGCCGCGCACCCCGCCGTGCACCGCAGCCGCGCCCCGGGAGGGGCCCGAGCGCGTGTGGTGCTGCCGCGGGGAGAGGCTGAAGGACGAGCTAGCTGCGTCCGCCCCGGTTGCCAGGTAAGGCAACGCTCCGGGGCCGCCCGCCGCCGCGCCCAGGCGGCGTCGCCTCGGGCGGTGGTGGTGGGGAGGGGGCTCGCCGAGCGGTGGGAGAGCCCGCGCAGCGGGCGCGGAGAGAGCACATGCTCCGGGGGCGGCTAGCGGTGCCGCCTGCTCGGCGGCTCTGCCCGCAGCTACTGGGGGTGGGGGCCCGCCCCCGGGGCGCTCCCGGTGGGGAGGAGGTGGAGGCGGTTACGGGGGGAGAGCGGCTCAGACAAAGGGGGCACCCGCACCCCCACCGTCGACGCGGTGCTCCGCCGTCGTCCCCCGCTCTGGCTGTGGAAGTGGGGCGCCGTCTGCTTGCCCGCCTTCCATCGCTCCCTCCCTCCCTCCCTCCTTCCCCACCGATGCCCGGAGCCGGCGCCGAGGCGGCCGCCGGGCCAACTTGTTTCTCCGGGTCTCACCTGGCCGCTGCCGCCGCCGCGATGTCCCCGCCCTGGGCTGGGTGCTCTGTGCCGGCAGCTGCCAGGGCTGGGGCGGTGGGGCACGCCAGTGTGCTTCCCCCCGACACCAGCCCCCGAGTGCTGACCTCACCTCCTGCCCCGCAGGGCAGCATCTAATAATTTGTGTATCAATTTACAAAGAGCCTTTCCTACATTACTTAGGCTGTCAAGCTAATGCATTTTCTTTCCATGCAATTTCGTTCTGTGTTCTTGGACGTTATTTCCTTCGTCCTATTTAATACCACTTGCGTTACTTTTATTTCGGTGTGTTAAGGTCTGGTTCATATGCGCACAAGGTGTGGATAGAGGATCTGTGCTCTCTTTAAAAGTTAATTTTTCCTATCCAACTCTACTAGGTAGAACAGTAAGAAAGTGGCAAAGAATGCTATTATGTCTTTTGTTTCTAGTCTTCTGAAATAAAGATATCAAATGACTACCAGCTTCTGGTAGTCAGTATAGTAAGTAAATTAAATGTAGTCATTGGAATGAGCCTTTATGGCACTTTCAACAGTCTGTAATTCAATCATCTCTGATACAAGCTGCCTTTTGCTATTATTCATCAGACCCAGCTGAGTGATTTCTGTCAGATGGGAAGTGGTAGAGAGAAATCTCTAGGTAAATGTAACTGAAAAGCTTTCCAAGTGGAGTCCTAAATGAGTACAGAAAAGCACTTGGCCACAATCTCAAGACAGATGTTAGCAACCAAATAAATAATTTCTTTTGATTGTCTGGGGGATGTCAAGTCTTATTTTCCTTATTTAATAGTCATTTGCGGGTGAAGAAGGAGGAGCTCGCTGTTTATTACCTTGTAAACTCGATGCAAAATGCTGTAGTGCAATAATATTTCGCTGTCTCTGAAATAGTATTTTCTGTACAAAGGTCGGTGGAGTAATTTTAGATACACATGCGTGTTGTAGACCATAACTAGATTTCTAATCAGCAATGGCGATATTGATCCTGAGAGCGGCTATGTAGTGTGCCATCCGTGTTGTGGGTTAATCTATTATGTGCAGTTTAAACTGCTTTGTTGTCCGAGAGAGTTACTTCATCTTAAGAAAAGGAAGATGATAGTTGAACACCCATGGTGACGCTCCTTTCCCTGGTGACTTGACATCTAGAGTTACAGATAAGCAGTTGTTTAGGAGTGACCCTGAAAAGGAGAGGGGGAGCTTCTGGATGCAAGGTCAAGTAGGCAGCAAACTAATTTGCTTTGTGAGGATATGAAATGACATCTCCTGCCATGCTTAAATAAACCTGCTCAGGAAAAGTGTAAGGAGATTCCACGTGTGTCTAGAACAGTATTTTCTTGTCTGTCTTGAAAACAACCAACCTGATTTTATGTCTTAAGTGTCAAATATGTATCTTTTTTTCTTCCAAGTTTTTTGTACTTGTATTTCTATTAGTAGTGTCTGAGGGGAATATACTTTAATGTGGTCTATTACTTGGCTTGTGGTATAGTTGCTCAAAATTTGCATGCATGCAATTCATAAATTGAAACTATATAGCTTAAAAACATAGTGTAGGCAGCTTGAGTGAGAAGAGATAATTTAAAAAAAGAACCACAGGGCAGAAGATAATGACATACTGTAGGAAATAATCATACTCCTGCACTTGCAAAAGCATGAAATGTTCCAGTCTAGCCATTTCATACAAGCCCAATTTTCTCTCACATTAAGAGTGCCTAAGTGAGGCTTATTAATCTTTGATGCAAAAGATGCTAAATCCATTTTAAGGATTGATACAGGAATTTAAAGAGGTAGCTCACAGACTAACAGAGCAGTTCTAACTGTTTCCCCAGAACAAATGTGAAAAATAGTAATTTACCATGTATGCCATAGCAGCGCAAGTGGGATATTATCCTTCTCTGTTAACACTGACAGGCAAGAAGCCCTTTGAAACCACAGATACAAAACAGTGTTTGATTTATCAGTCTGAAGTGTTCTCTTACCTTAATCATAACTTAAATCAGAATTAAGAGCCCAGATGTTCAGTGTCCCTTAGTGTGGTGGTTCAGAAGGTGGGAGATAAGGGAAGGTTCTGTTTGTCAGAAACCTAGGGAAAAAATCTATACTTTTCCAGCTAGCATAGAGAGACTGGAAGCATAAAATCAATTTTTATGGTCTTTTGGCAGGGTTGGCTGTAATAAGTAAAAAGAAGGAGCAGCTTAGGGTCTTGGCAGAAGTTTTTAAGCCACTCAGCCTTACAGAAGTCAGTTAATTGATGTTTCCCCACATGAAAATGAACCTCTTATTTGGTATATTGCAGGCTTCTCTTGTCTATTTAGCAGTCTCCTTACAATTTTAAAAATACTTTTGTGTGAATGTGTGTGGTTTTCTATTTATTTACGCAGTTAAACACACAGAAACTTTATTCAGAATGCTGTTCCCAGTAAGAGGAGTGCATGCAGCCTCGTATTATGTGCTGTGGAAGAGACATTAAAGTTTGCAATAAAATTGAAAAGGACAGGGAAATATGTGTATACAGAAGAAAAGCATGGAGGAGTTGCTATGCACGGATACCATGATGTCTTTCCCTCTGCTGGTGATGCCCATATAAATGTGCAGTTTCACAAAGAGAAACTTCATTGTTTCACTTCATCGTTTGATTTACTTTTGATTCTCTGTAGAATATTTGTTTTAAACATTATTCGGTATCTAGGAAGAAGCTTAATTAGAAGTACACATAAAGGAGGCTTGTTAGCCAACTATGAATTTGTGTTTACTGCTGACATTTACTAAAGATACTTGAGGTTAAAATAAAAGCATTTGCCAGATTGAATAAATAAAGCATTATGTTAACAAATATTTTCAGGATCGGTATGTACGAGTGTCGGCTTTGCTAGAGTAGGCTTTACTCCTTCCTAATACACCCCAGTAAGAGGGGGGATTAGGAAATGCTGGTTATACTGCTATATCTTTTACAGAAATACCAGATATTAAAGCAGAATGCACTAGGAGGAGGACAGCTGACAAGGACGCTACATGATTTCTTTTGGTAAGAGGATAAGACCATGCTACAGGCAATCTCTTTCAGGGTCTCTGTGGCCTAACCAAGTGATTTGTACAAGCAACGTGTGGAAAAAGTTGTCTGGTTTAATTTTTTTTTTTTTTCCCTGAGGCATGTTGTGACCAAAAGCTAGGTAAGAGCTGTAATAAAAATATTTCCTAAAGTATTACTTTTGACAAATGTCTAATCAGAATGTTTTAGAGGCTGCCTTTTCTATTGTTTTTTTCCCCAATGACCTAATGAGTAGCACTTCATGGATCTCCTATTTACTATAAATGCTTGAGAGAGTTGATTATTTTTCTTATCTTGTTTTCTTATTGGTAGTGGTCTGGAGGCATTTCCAAGAACAGCAGGCACTGAACATTTTTCTTTCTCCATCCTAGAGGGAGTGATGTTGCCATCTTATAAATTCTCAGAGGTTTGCCAGTTCAGGATGCTGCTCTTTCTTCTAGCCATCCCTGAAGATGCTGGGAGAAATGTGTTGGAATGCAAAGTAAATCTAGAATGTCTCCTGAGCAGCACAGGTTTCTGATAAGCTGCTAATATTTATATTATTCTTATAAATGGAATACCATTCAAATTTAGAAAAGTGTCACCAGAAATGATTCAAACTATTTGTTATAGTCAACTGTGAATAATTATAATATTTCAGGAAAATAAAATTTGATTTAGAAGTACCTAAAAAAATCTGGTTATTTTAATGAGGCTGTCTGTAAGTTTCCTGGCATTATTCAGGATTTATGGTACTAGCCAAATGTACTGTAGTAGTTTTAATAATGTGGTCACAGCTGTAGCGACTAGGTGGTACAGTGCCTCAAATACACGAGGATACATGCCTCAAAGCTACTCAGTGATTTAATGAAGTTGTTTAAAAATCCATTTACATGTTGTGTTTTGTCTTAAGGGTATTACTTTTCCGTGTGTGGGTGAAGATCAGTGTAGCAGTTGCAGTATGGGAAAGCTGGTAACCATTACTCAGCTTGGCTTGGAAACCTGATTGCCTGCAAACTCTCTCATCTCCATGTGTTTGAATAACCATGTAGATACAGCAGTTGAAAATAATCCTGCATTTGAGGAAGGTGCTGGGGAAATAGACCATTTGTCAAGGAGTCTTTATTTGCTTCAGGATTCTGTCTCTAATACTTTTTCTGGAAAATGTGTACATCATTGACAAGCAGACATTAGACCTAGCTCTTATTTACAATGCTTAATGATCACTTGTAACATGTGGTTTTAATTAATTATCTTTTTATACTTATTTCCAAAGCTGTGGAGAGTATTTCTTCATAATCATTTATTTGTGTTTGATTTCTATCATCAAATCTTAGAGTTGGGAAGAATTCTGAGAAGAATGTGTGACAATTATGATTAGAGTGGGTGGTTTTTTTTTTTTAAAGGCTAAGTGTGGTAACGTAAGGAAAATTTAGTGGCTTGGTGTTTTGATAGAAGACACCATCTACTGGCAAACAGTTGAGGGTTAAAGATTGAGAGGGTAATATATCCCAATCAAAATAGTTTTGAAAGTCTGTGGGTTTTTTACTATTAAAAAAGTGCTGTTTCTGTTTCTTGTTGAAATTGTAAGCTTTGTGTTTTGACTTCTGTAAGTCATTTGATTTAGCTTAGGGTGATGTTCTCATTGTAAAGTAGTACTGCAGAAGGGCACCACTGTCTGTGTGAACAGATGAAATTTTTTGGTTTGCTTAGTAGATTGCTGACAAGATAGTGTATGAGAAATCACTACATCCTTTATTCCAATTCTATTCATTACCTTTGACAATGATCTGGAATAAAATCTGTATTTATGAGTATTTATTAAAGTTGACACACAAATCAGAAGTGAAGTTGGAAAAAGTGCGATTACAAACTGGTTTAACTGGGTTTCTCGTCCTACTACATCTAAATGGGTGTTTTAACAAAGCAAGCTATAATACTTTTGCCTACTGCCAGTAAAAGTGAATCTGAGAAGAGACGTGGGGATTACATCCAAGGAACATATCTGTCATTGTTTTAAATAGCAGAGAATCTGTAAGCAGCTGTAAACACTGAAGTGTTTGAGTAGGAAAGGTGTCCAACTTCAGAAAGGATGATGGACAACTAGAATTAGCTTAATGAAGGGACCGAGGAGTTGCATGATTTGAGATGTGACAAATATGCTTCTTAATGAGACTCCTAAGCTCTTGCCATGCTCCTTGGAAAGCTGTATGTCCTGAGAGATTCCTTGAGTCCCACACAGTGGAAATAGTGACACAAAACTTGCTCTGGTATGTAAAAGTTCAGGTGGCAGCCTGGTCGGGCATGCAAGCTGCGAGAGCTCAGTCTGGAAATAAGGTATCCAGTTTTGTCTGTCAGAGTAACAGGTGTATGGGCTACCTTACTGGGGAGGTGATACCTTTCTGCTCAAAGTCTCCAGATCAGTATTTTCTTTCCTTTTAAGCTGACCAGGTACAAGTTCTAGATTTGATGTGGAAGTTGCTGGATTTCTGATTTGTTGTTAATCCTTATGAACAGAGTAGATAATCAGATATCCTTTTGGCCTTAAAACCACCAACCTGTTGAACTTGCTGCCATTAACTCCTGTTGTCTCTTGGATTAAGTCACCTTTTTTGTAAAAGGTGTGGTGACATGGTATTCATACAGTGTGAAGAGGTTCTGTCCGGACTTCTCTTAAGCTGCTGTTGTATGTTATAATCCTATTTTGACCCACCTTACTGACAAAAAATTTCTGCTTATTTATCTAGCTGGTCTTAATCTGAGACCTGATTTAAAACCCACTGAAATTGGTAACTGTTCTTTCCATTTATTTTGTTTCTCTGATATGTCCTAAAACTATAAATTGTGCTTAATAACAGGAATTCTGTTTACAAAGAATGCCTGTAATCCTTTCAGCTGTGGGAGGACCAATATCATGTGCCCCGTCAGTCTGGCCTGGGTTTGTGTGAGCAGGCCTTAATTAGTTTGCAGATGCCCATCAGTCAGTTCCTACCTGAAGGACCCTGCTCTGCCAAACCCGTTCTGGAGCTGGTTGTGCAGGTGGCAGTTGTGGTGCCTGATATCTTAGCCAGGGATCCCCGTCATGAATCTGCTTTGCACCAGGACGAGCTTGTCTTGGCAAAAGTCTTCCACGTCCTCTTTCCGTGTGCCTCTTCTGAGAGAGATACAGCTCTGCTGAAGTGGCAAGCAAGACTATCTTTGAGATTGTCCTCCCACTGAATGGCCAGAGATACGTCCTTGAGTAGTCCAGGCAAGGATGGAAGACAAACAAATTTTTGACTGTGAGTAGAGTGATGGTTGAATTGCAGGATTTCTGGATCCTCTTTTCTAACAGCCCAAATATTTAATTAAAAATGTGTTTGTTAAACTGTTGCATTTGAAAACTATATCTGGGACATATTAATATTTCCTCAGGAAAAGTCTGACAGTAGATGCCTTTTTATCTTTTTCCATAGTTTTCATTTCATCATAGTTGTTTTTCATATACTAATAACAAGGAGTTATCTGCACTTGCTCTTCAGATTCAGCTTGCTTTGTTAGGTTACTCAGCTGCTAGTTAGAGCAGAGAAACACCAGGAAATATCCATGGGACCTTGACAGTGGTTGGTTGCTTCTTCCTGATACTTGGTAGCTGTGTAAGTCTTTGCTGCTCTTATCTTGTGTATTTGTTTGATTTTTGTAAATCCTGCATAATAGGATTGAAAGGTTTCTTTTCTATATTAATGTGTGTTTAGGACTCAGCTTGCTGAGAAAATGCTAAAATTGAAAACTTCAAGTAAAATCATCTGGGACAAAACCACCTGAAGTCATGTTCTGTAGTGTTTTTCTGGCATTTGTAATTTTTAAAAATATATATCCACTTTTAATAATGACCTACTTTATTTTATATGCAAGTATTGGCTTTACAAATAATACACTGGCTAATACTTGTGAGGTGTTTATTCTGGAATAAATCATTGTTTATAAATATTGATGGAAGTTCTGTGTTGTAGGTGGGCAAGGCATAAAACTTGCTATGAAAATCAGTATTTTAGAAGAATAGTAATAAATATTTTATCTCAATATCAAGTAGCTAGAACTCGGACTTTTGAGCTGAACAGTGTTCATCCTTGTAGTGTCAGTTGGCTTCTGAAACAACAACTAGACAAATGTACATTAAAAGTGACAAATCAGACTTCTGCAGGCATTGTAGAGACCGTCTACACTGTTATTGAAGGGTTCAAGGGAATCCCTAAAGCCAAAATCTTTTTCTACCTTTCAAGATAGCTCATGGATATCTGTACCCATCAACAGGATTCCAAAATGCATGTATTGCAGATAGGTGAAAAGAAAAATAATTGGCACAATTTTAATGGAACTTGTCAATATTACTGTAGTTATAGCTTTTCCTTTTAATTTCCTTTTATTATTAATATGAAACTGGAAGCATTTAATTTGCTTTGCATTTAAATTTGGCCCTTAACATGGCTCTGCTCCTCAGCTACTTTTAACACAACTTAGGAGTTCAATGGTGTTAACTGATTTCACAGAATAAAGCTAAAATATTTGCTGGAAAGGGTTATCACCTGGCATGCCTTAGTCTGTGGTGTTACTCCCTTCTCCCCCTCATTTGGGTGACCTTTTTTGTGAAGAACAGTAATCTCTTCTGGGCAGGCAAAGCCCCAACCTCTTAGCATAGTTCCGTTAGGCCAAGTATATTTCTTGGGTCCTTTTGGGATAAATGTACTGATGGTTTTGATTAGCTTAGGAGTTATGCTGATGAGTTAGTGTAAGAAATTATTCTTAAACTGTGAAAAATACTGGTTGAGCCTGTCCTACTTGCAGCCATAGTGCTGGTAAGATACTTAGAAGTAGTGGCTTCAATCAGGCTTAGAGATAATTGTGTTGAATAAATTCTAAGTACAAAGTTCAAGAGGTGTATTGTAAATAATATAGAACTGCGCTTAGTGTTTCTCTCATGTTGTACTTATATTAAAGAGTAGGGGAGTGTACTGAAACTTTCCCACTCTTAAAGACCATCGGCAAGTTTACTGATTATGATTAGTCAAATTTGTAGTTTAAAGCTACTGCCCCATTATTATTTGGCATATATGTTTTCTGCATGTATGTGAAATTGTAGTAAGACTGGGAAGAACTAAAGGTAATGGGTTTAGCAGTGAAATGTGCAAGTGGAGGGGCTGTAGGTTCTTCAGTGATGGTCAAAAATTCTGTATGTGTTGGTGCAGAGATAAAGATGATCTGTATAAACACTGCAGAGCAGAGATGGAACCAATGTTAGCTGACTGGTTGCGGGAATGTAGGTAGTCTCTGACATGCAGTATGCATATTTACCATACGGGCTAGAATCCTTGCAAATGTGGATATAGTCACAGCAACCTGTGCAATAGATATCAGTTTTAGCAGCAGTAAATATATGTGGTTTTTTCCTAGATAAGGTGCACAGAGCGAGCCTGAGATGGACACATGCTGAAATTTTGTTTCCTCTTACTAGGCAACTGCTTCAGGCCACATTGCTTTTTCTATTGGACTTAGCCTGATATTGTTCATCCATTTCTGGCTCACTTAGACCAGAAATCTTGTTAATGTATTTCTCAGTGAATCAGATTTCCTTTATTAAATGAACTGAATTAGATACCAGAAATTTAGATTTTTTTTTTTTTCTTCAAAGCCCGTACAGATGAGTTGAAAGGCTGCATAAAAAGTCATTTATTGTCACCATCACAGGATAGCTAATTAGGCTTTTAAACCTGCTTTGGTTTGGTAGGCTGATTTCTTGCCCCACACATGGGGAAAAATCAAAAGCAGTATTTTATTTTTTTGGCAAACATCCTAATGTGTGGTGGGCAAGTTTCTTCTTTTTTTTTTTTTTTGGTATAAATAAGGGAGAAGATCTGGGGATGATGGCTCACCTCTCCACATTTTCTGTAAACATAGTGAATTCCAAATGTGGGTTGTAACTGGTGACAGCTGTTTCATCAAGAGCTGCTTCATGTTTGTGAGAAGCAGTGTTTGCTCTGCAGTCTCCTTAGAACAGAGCCTGACATATCTTGTAATGTGTTTATACTGTGCCTAACATAATAGAATCCAGATCTTTGACTGGGGACATGGACTATTGTGCAAAACAAATAATAATTAGCCCAAATGTTGAAAAAGTGCCATTATTTAAAGCCTACAGAGATCAATAAACAATTCATTGCTCTAACCATATCAACCTTCACCTTCAAAGGGATTTTAATTGTATCATGGAGACTTGACAGTTGAAAATATGAACACTTGTCTGTTAGGCACTCTGCTAGATATATCTTGCTGGTCATTAAGGCTGTACTGTTCACACTAGGGGACTTGGACACTCAGTTTAGAGCTCTAAGTAGAAACTATGTTGAGTTACTCTTTACAACCTCTTTACCTTCATCCTGGTATAACTGATGAATTTATCAGCTTTAAATAGAAAAAAGTTTCCTGTTTTCCAGTAATCTGGTTTGCCACTTTCCGGTTGAGAACTAGGTAAAGTGTTTGGCTTGCTACTGAAGAAAGCTGGTTTATGCATGATGCTATGCTCACAACTGGGGTTTGATTTATTTGCAGGTGAATGGTACAGAGGGACTGGATTTTAACCTTAAGTGCCCAGGAGGGAATTTATCTGGCATAAAGGAGATAAGTATTACTGGAGCTGGAAGTGGTTTAAGAGACTAGCTGCCTCATGCCAGAAAGCAATTTCTAAAGGTTTCTGTAATAGAGGAATTAGCAAAGTTCTGCTACATCAGCTTCCAGTATAGGAGCAAATTTATCTATCTGGAAGTTAATTATTTGAGATTGAAAGGGGGAGCAGAAATGAGAAGTTTATGCAGGAGAACATCCAGTCCTACTCTGATATGTGATAGTGTAAACAGGTAAAATAAATTAAAAGCCAAAACCATGACTGCCCAGGTAGCCTGTCTTGAAGATACACCTGAAGATTTTGGGTAAAGATTTAGGATTAGTTTTTTGTGAAGTGTTCAGACATGTACACATCAGATGGTTGTTTATATTATGTAGGAGCTTATCAAAGTGTTGTCCTATTGATGTGGTGAAACATAAATCCTATATGACAGATGGGGATCAATGACAGAGGGAGATTAGGGATCTTACTTAACTTTAAATACCCTCAGAAGGTGATACATTTGACCTACCTTACGCATCTGTCTTGGCGCGAGGCATGCTGGTCTCTGGAGGTATTTGTTCCTATCCAGTGGCTGTAAAAAGTCTGGGATCATGAAGTGGACTTAATCAGCTAATTTTTAGACAACTGACATGGGACATTTGCATCCTAAGTGATGTGCCTAAGGCCTTACTGGGAAGACTGTGGCAAGGCTGAGAGCTGAACCTAGATTTTCTGAATCCAAATTAATATCACAATACCATCTTTTCTATGAAGAGGAAAACTAGATCTATGTCTAAAACTAGTTTGTGGTGGCTGCTTAAAATTGCTTTTAACAGTTGCAGATAAAAAAAATTAATTGGCCCAAAGGGGTATGGTGGTCTATTTGGAAGTACCCAATTAAAATCCAGCTCAAAATACTTATTTTACTGCTGTTAATATTACTGCATTTGATTCATAGGAATATGTCAGCCTCAGTAGTGCAGTAACTTTGTAGAACAGTCTAGGTTTAAAAAGAATATTTGGAGATAAATATTTTACTGTATAAAATAGCAAATTAATAAGTCTGCAGAATCTGTCCAGTGCTGTCAGGAAAGACTAAACTTTATATCTTGAAGGAGAGTTCTCAATAATGAAAATTTTTAGTATCAGCTCCACAGAAAGATGGATGTCTTGTCAGTAAAACTGTAAATGTCCATTGTATTGGGGATGACAGTATTTTATTCATGGTTATAGGCAGTTTGTTGAAGTTGGTTTTGTCCAGTCTGTGCTGATGAAGGTGGGTTTGCATGAAAGGAGACACCTTACATTACTGTGAACCACAACAATTAAGAGGTAACAATGTTTTCTGAAACTGGAATACTAAAACTGATATGGAGAATGCTATTGGTTTGGTCAGACTTTGGATCTTCCCTGAAGTGTGCAGGGAGCCAAGGAGGTCTGCACAAATGGTAGCGATGGAAATAATCACATTTGGCAAAGTATTGAAAGGCTTGTCTTATTGCCCCTCCTCTGATCAACAAAGCTCTGGAGGGAGAGAAGAAAAGCAGCAGCTCAGGTGTTGCTAGAGTGTGTGATTTCCTGCTCTGAACTGCAGTAAGCTTTGCACTGAATGGGCACAATGCTCTTGGGGGTTTATCTTGGTTCTTCCTTGCTTGCCTTCTCCACATACCAGCCCTGCCCTTCCACCTTAGTGTACTTTTAAGGCTATAGTTCCAGTGTGGTTCATGACTGAGATGAAATCGTGTTTTCTGAGCTGTAGAGCATAATCTGTTTAAATAGCTTTGTGTAATTTGTACGTAGAAGTCTACTCAGATGATCCTGGTAATACGTGACTTCCTTAAATTCATGGCATTGTATCTCTTTACATGGGAATACACTGTTGTTAAAGCTTCAAGGTGTAAAATATTTTTGTCAATGAGGTGCTGTGGAAGAAAAAGCAGGGGAAAAATTATGCTTTATTAAGATAAAACAGAAGCTGGTTATGTGGAGAATAAAATAGGATGTATATTTCAGGCTTATGCAATTTCATGCTCTAAAAATTAGGAGATGGGCATTGGTTTCACAGTACTGTGTATAGTAGGAATTGTGTCTTCATGTTAGGTCTAAAGTAAAGCTAAATTAGAATAGTCTAGAAGTATTTTTTTCTGTACTAGGTCTTTCTATCACAGCAAAATGGTTGCCTTGCTCATACCTTTGGTCATGAGGATTTCTCATTTGTTTCTATGCTCTTTTGAATAAGCAGCTACACATGTGTTTATAGCTAAATGAACCTTTATAAGCTAGATATCAACTATATATAAATGCAGAACAGTGCATCTAAAATCTGTCATGCTGTCAGAGTACAACTGTTTTCACTACGAATATGGAAATTGTCACTTATCTGCATTCTTGCCCTGCCCTACTTTCCTCCCCATATGTTGATATTCACCCACGTGAAAGAGGCCAATTATACTTTGGCTGTTGTATAAATAATGCAGAAGTTGTAGCAGAGGAAAAATTATGTTAGAAAACTGGGAGAGTGAATAAGGAAACAAAAGCACATTTTAGTGATATCTGTTTCTGTATTACTTCATGTTAAAAGGTATTACAAAAAAGCTTTTAGTAGTTATAATTATTCATCTGAAGACTAGCTTTTATAATAAAATCCTAGGTCAATCTTGCATCAAAATATTTTGCTTTGCGCTATTCTCCCTTTTGATTTTTCCCCAGGTGTGCCTGGGAGCAGGTACTGGGTCTTACGCTTCTTTAGAAGAGGTGCTGAGCAGTGCCTGAGCTGGAGGGATGTTCTGGGGTCATGGGAAGGCTTGAAGTGATTGCACATCTCTTTCCTCTGGCTTTATGGAAAACATTTGGAAAATACAGTGCAATCTGGAGTCAAGCTACCTTGAAAGTAAATTAATTAGGCTCGTTAAAGGTGGACTTGTGAACTTCAGAGCAGCTGTGGTTGGCTTTTGATAACTGTTGACAGTAGAGCCAGGGCCCAGACACTTCCTGAGGCACAGGCTCACTTGGAGTTGCTGTGAAGTTGTCCAAGCTAAATAGCACCTTGTGAGTGTGGCTTATTGATGGCCACCTCTTCTGGGAGGTAGTCAAAATGTGATCCTAGATGGTGTACAGAATTTATTTACTTTATTGTCTCCCTCCTCCAACTCTCTTGAGTATTATTCTGAGAGAGGGAGGATGCTGTGTCCTTAAATTTAGTTGTATATAAGCAACCATTTGGAGGATCTCACTGACCTGACAGTCTTCAGTGAAACTTGCTAAGCAATGCCTTTCTGACTTGGGCATCAACAACAGATGAATTGCTGTACTAGCCCTTGCCTCTCATAACGGACTCTGTTTTCCTATGGTGATGCTCTAAATGTAGTTGTTAAATAGGATACCTAGAGAGGGAGATAAAGAAAAGCCTGCATCTTTGGTGAGGCTTAAAACAGGAGTAATAATGAGATACTCACTTATCTCCTTTGTCTTTTATCAGGGAGCTGAAATTTTCCTCGTTATCTTTACTCTTTCATGACTGAGCTGTTTCCGG
Source organism: Bucorvus abyssinicus (assembly GCA_009769605.1). NCBI lineage: Eukaryota > Metazoa > Chordata > Aves > Bucerotiformes > Bucorvidae > Bucorvus > Bucorvus abyssinicus. The sequence goes on from CM020025.1 coordinate 42,421,660, forward strand.
GTGGCTCCTATGCGTGTGAGGATGGGGTCATGCACAGCCCAACATGCTCAGCTTCAGGTCTCTCATCAAACACAGCCCAAGGTGCTGGGCACGCTGATCTGTTCAGAGCAGTTCAGTGGCACATCCTATAGCAAGACTCTGGTGCTTTCATTTCCAGATGCAAAGGCTTTGACGCAGCATCCTTTTGTGGGAGGAAGAGATTTCAAAACTGAAATGCACAACTGCAGACACCTATAACCTTTATAATGAAAACTGAATTTATCAACATTACTACAGGTGTCCAGTAGCAGAACACTTTGAACTTTTTTGTTCCAGATGTTGCTTTCAGTAAACTATTACTTTTTATCCATTCTGCTATAGCAGAGTTCTTAGTGTAACATCAGTTATGTCAGGTGGAATATGTAAATAATTATGATTTTTTTCACTGTTTTTCAGAAGTCCTCACCAGAAAAAAGAGATGGTGTGTGAAAGTACCAGCACCATGTGTTTAAGGGTACAGTGACACTTGCAGAGGCCTTAAAAAATGCTGCTTCTTTTTTTGGAACACCTAAATATGATTCTTAGATTGACTTTACCTATGGCTGTGTAAGGACTTGATTTGACTAGACATTTTCCCCACGCTTTTCTTCTCTTACATGTTCCCTTCTGTCCCATACTTTTTTAAAAACTGTGAGGGGAGAAGGATGGGACGTATAATTAAACTCGAGCATCTGCAATAAGCTCTGGTTAGGAGGCAAAAAGCACTTAACATACTGGAAAGGCTGAAGAGTTGTCATCAACTCTTTAAAAATAACCATCATTAATACAGTAGACAAAGTGATTAGGTATTGCCCTATTCATCCGACGTTTAACACTGATTCAGTGGGTTTATAAACTGTTCTTCAGTAAAAGTCTGGATTTCTGAGTGTTCTTGTTCTGTTTTCCTGGAAAGCATAGTGGTGCTTGGTGGGCAAGCCCTGAAGTCTCTAAGGTAAGGCTCTTATTCTATGCAGTGCTTTGTGCTTATGCATCTCTTTGGACAACATGTTATTAGTATGTCTGCTTTGTGAAGGTATACCAGAGAGATTAAGATAATCAATCTTAAGTGATAATTAATAAGTGAGTAGTTTTCTGAAACCTTAGTCACCTGGTCATTATTGCAGTAAGATTTTTGTCTCAAGACTTGTGTAATTTACATTTTCTGAAGTTTGTTCAGAAACTTTAACCTGGAAATCAAAGTTGGTTTTACCTCTGCTGGGTTATAGCAGTGTTTAAAAATAAGTGTGTAAGTTCAGATGGCTAACACATCAGCTGCAAAAGGACATAAAAATCCCATGTGGAAAACATTATCATTGGTCAAATGATCTAAACACTTCAGAAAATGCTGATTTGATTTTTTTTTTTTAATAGGACCTCTTAGTACTGATTGCTAGTAAAATAAAGAATTTAGAAATAAATTTCTCTTGCTGAAGTAGCTTTAGTTTCTGTTCAACAGCAGAAAATCCGTCATTACTCATATCACTTGGTGATATTGAACATTTTAGACAGTAGTATTTGTCAAAGTGAAGTAATTTTTCATTCTGTGTGTTATACAAAAGAATATAACCCTTTAAATTGTTCATATCCATTCTTGTGATGAACAGCATTGTACAAACTAGAGTTCATTAAAACTTCCAAACTCTAATTATGCCAGTAACTGGGCCTTAAGATTACTATCCTTATTGTGGAGCAGAATGTTATAATACTTACTGTTGACAACTGAACAAAAACTAGATGTACTAAAAGTAGTTCATACTTCAAAAATGTCATGATAGGTGGAGGTTTTTTCCCTGACTTTTTTCATATTTTGACTTTCTGAGCTCATTTAATTGTATCATTAATAGAAATAGACAATTGGTAGGGTTGGGAGGGGCAGATTCAAGCTGCAAGAGAAACCTAGAGCAATATCAAAACATAACGCAACATAATATCTCCAATTTTTACATGGAATCTTTTTACTACTATTTCAGTTTTCAGCAGATTATATTTTTGGAAGAAAAAATAAATTATGCTGACTATAGCAATAATTGCATTACATGTAAGGAGGTCAAATGTTACTTTCCCACAAAGAATAGAACAAAAAACTTCACAGGCGTTTGCTTTCATGGTAGAAAATAGTGACATATTATTCTATTCAATTTTGAGTTGTGCTTCATTGCTTTTGAAATAGATCTACATGGGACATATGCCCAAACTCAAGATGTGGTCAATGTGCTACTACAATTATTTTGTTGTTGAAGAGCTTTTTTTTGCCAGAGAAGGAATTACCCAAGACAGATGCTACTGTGACAAACAGCTTGATAATCACTACAATAGATGCTCAAAAGTTTAATTATGGTAAGAATGTAACAGTGTCAAGACCATAAATGCTTAACAAGCTTGTCAATCTTAAAGCATATATGGGAAACAATACTTAACAGAAGATCTCCGCAAGTTTTAGGGGTGACAGGCAAAACTGGATAGCTAAATTACTATCATTTTTTATGCAGGCCAGGATTTGTAAATGACCAGTTCTATCAGCAGTGCCCAGCTTGAAGCACATTTGGAAGTGCCTTGTTTTCAGCATGTGCTGGGCATGCATCCTACTAAACCTAGGCTTTATCCACACTTGACCCAAAGGCAAGTTTTATTCTGATGTTAAAGAAACAGAGAGATATGACCAATAGGACTATAGAGAAAGTTTCCTGATGCTGTGTTATAGGCCTGTCATCCCTATCCAGGATGTCCTGGGTACTGGTCAGAGGCATCCCGTATAAGATCTTTGAGATAAGCGTAGCTATACTGTGTAACGTGATTAATAGATGAAACATGCTTTGCTAGACCAGTACAGTGGCTTTTAGGAGTACTTTCCAGTGGCTCTGAGCCCTTCTCAGAACCCACTGAGTAGATGCATGTGAAAGTTTTACTATAAATTTTGGCATGTCCTCACTGTCACCCGGTGTTGTGGGTTAGGGCTAGGATGGCCACTACATGAATGACAGATGCTATTACCCTCTGTCCTTCTCCTGCATTCTCAAAGAGGGGAAAGAGAAAAAGAGTAAGGGAGAGAGACTTATGGATTGGAAAAGAAAACTGAAACTGCTTTAATGAGAATAATAATAAAATTAAACATATACAAAGATATAAAATACCCCCCCACACACTCCCCCCCCCCATTGGCAACCATGTCACCATCACCACTGATGCTGTGGGCAGACACTGTGGAAGGCCCAGACTGGACTTAGCAGCAGATGGGAACTGGATTCAGGGATGCTTGGATTGGGGTTGAAGTCAGATTGGACAGAGTCCTCCTCAGATATCAGCCATTGAAGAAGAGAGCAAGAGAGGGTAAGACCCTTGTGATCCTTCAGCTTTATACCGAATATGCCATATATGGGATGGAAAACCTTGTTGGTCACTTTAGGGTCACCTGTCCTGTCTGCTTCTCCCCACAGGTGTGGCGTGTAACTTACTGCACTCCAACGTGGTACACAGGATTTAGCAGTGACCTTGGTCTTCACAGGACCAAGTAAAAGCAAGAGCCTTTCTGCACACCAATCCCTGGTATTAACTGTAAAGATCAAGTGTCTTCATTTCTAGAAGCAGACGCCATCTGCACAAATATGCTGTTAACTTCAGTGCAGTTACTTTGAAGAGACTGAGTTGAAAAATAAAATCTCTGAACAGAATTAGTTCTGTCCTAACTCAAACTAGGAGACCTGGCTTAACCATCTTCAAAGTAGCTGTCTAGTCTAAGATGTGAAGGGTGACTTTCTATCATTAAAAGACAGAAGAAGGGATACTTCATCATCCCTGTTTTAGATAGCCATTGTAGGATGAGGAATCATACTGTAATGCTGGAGCTCTTTCACTGTTGCCTGTAGTGGGAGCTGAAGTTGCTACCATTGGTTTAGGAGGATGTAATGTTTGCATCAAAAAGATCTATTAATTTGTGCTCTTTTTAGGGAGGAAAAAGTTAAATGGAATTTTAAAAGTGTTCTTTTAGGTAAACATTTTTGAGGAATTTTTCTAATTTTCTATCTGTGGAAACAAGTGGATGGTATCCACTTCTATTCAGCAGGAAGAGTTACTTGGTGGTAATTTTCATGATAAAAGGCTTTATGGGGATTTGTACTGAAAGTATAAATCGGTAGAGAAATGAAGCCAGTAAGGTACTTTATTTTTCGTACTTTACATGTGAGTTTTGATTCTGGGTTTTTATTGTATGTAAACGACTTTTTTTATGCCTCTTGCACTTTGGGTATCGTGTCTTAAAGCATAACACAGGGAAAAGGCTTTGAGTATTGAATAAGGAAAAACTCAATCACTTTTAATCAGTACTAGTATGACCATTCTTCTGTGTGTGATATTTTTTTCTAATCTGATAAATCTTCCAAACTTCAGTGTGTGCGGTTTTTTTTTTTTCACTTGGCTTTGTCTAATCATAGCTTGGAAACTTCTTCATGCACAGTGGTATAAAAAATGGTCTAAGTAGGTTTCTACTGGTTCACTGTCACAGAACACTATTGAATAAAGTTGAAAAACATGTCCATAATACTTCCTTTCTGATCAAGATGTGTATGTCTTGTATCCATGTCATTTTGTCTTCATTTATACTTGTAGCTGATATGCACTCCAATTAGTATTCAGGTACAGATTCTTATATGTGGTATTTTGGTTCTGCAAACCTGAAGGAATTTCTAAGTCTCCTAAGGAACTAATAAAACACAAACTGCATGGTGACATAAAATGTTACTAAGAGTTTTCTGTTGAGTACCTTTCAGTGTCCTGCTCTTTACACTATTACTTAATGGGATCCAGAGAGATCGGCCATTAAGCATTTTTTCTTAAAGTCTTGGAAGCAGGTTACCTATTGGTGCACAAAATTGGGTTTCTGAAAATTGCAGAAATCTCCTGCTCATGCTTCTTTTCTTTCTCTGACTGCAAAAATGATACTGTAAATCCCACGTATTTAAGAAAGAGTTGTCAGTTTAGCTGAGTTGAATGTGCACATGAGTATATGGATCTATGTACCGTATACATTGGTATTGCACAATTTGCATGTGCCTGCCAATAATAATGCTTTTAGCCTGGCATGACTTTTTTTTTTTTTCTGGCCCTGGGCGTGTCTTTGCTATCCTTAGGAGCTGGTGCCTTCCTTCATGTTCTCTGTCATTCCATATTTGTGGGAGAGAACTCAGAGATGCTAAATAGGTGTCATTTAGCCAGGATGCTTCAGGAGTGACCTTGAAGTATTGTCTTGGGTAGCCAGACTTCAAGCATTTTAGTATTATGCATGCAAACAGCCTCTCCAGTTCAGAACTGAGACTTTGATTATAGAGTTTCTATGAATGTGCAGAGTTGAGGGTGAGTATGGAAATATATGTATGTAAATATTAGTGCAAATACAGGTTATTTTATATCCTTAAGGGTAGTGTGAACATGTGTAGTTGTTCTGTTCAAATTACCTATATTAGCCATCCATCAGTTAAGTTAGAACAAAAAGGCTGGAATAAATAATGCTTTAGAGCTGCTAAATTAATTTTAAATGCAAATGTTCTTTTAATAAAAGACAATAAAATGACATGTAAAGAAGCTACTACAAAGCCTACAAATTGATGATTGTAATGCCAGTGTCAAGAAGCAAAAAAAAAAAAAAAAAAAAAAAAGGCAGCCTCTGCATAGTTATCCCCCATCAATTGCTATTTCTTTCCCAAACACAGATTTCCAAGCTCTTCTCCCCATCAACACATTATGGAACCTTTTTTTGATAATTCTATTCATGGACTTTTAGGGGAGGAGGGTCAAACCTCAGGTACAAGAGTAACATAAAATACTGAGGAGTAACTGTGCAACAAACTTTCATTCCCAACATGTTCCTCAAAAAAAGGTAAATCCTTAGGCTTTTCTCCTAGTGATAGCAAGTGTACTTCAGAAAAGAGTTCCGAAAACTTAAGTGATAACTTCCAGTAGTAGTGAAAGACTTTAAGTTAATACCTCATAATAAAGAAAACTTTTTTTTAAAAGAAAAAGGACAAACAGAAAACCAACAAAACCCCCAAACCAGACAGCTAACTTTTTCTGACTTGTCCCAAACAACATAGTGATGCTAGTAAAGGACATTGATTTTTAGACAATCAAATAGTAAAAATGTTTGGACAACTGATGTCTCAGGTGGTTGCTGTTTGTTTAACCTTGTGCTCAGGTTACTTAGTACTGTGTCCTCAGAATCTTAAACACTATGATGCTGAAAAAAATCATCATTGTCTTGCCATTAGGCACTTGTCACCTAGTATGGAATTTAGAAACATAGCACAGGAGCCTTAACTCCATATATGAGGAGTTGGGCAGCCTGGAACAGGTTTTCCAATGATTGTCAATGCTGCAAAATGCTGTAAAGACATATCTGTCTTGGTGCTGTCACCTAGCTCCTGTCTTTGGGCTGCCTGCAAGTGTCCTCAATGACTTGGGTTTCAGCAGCTCTGAGCCCTCTTCTGAAAATAAGTGTGCATGTATCATTTCCATAAAGATACCTTTGTCTGCTTTCCTTAAGGAAGGAAAAAGTAGTGGTGAATATTGCTTGCACAACAATCTGTTCCTTCCAATCAGTCATCTTCTAGAAGGAGTTCAAAATGAAGATGAGTGGCTTTCCAGTCTTGCTTTTAGGATTTTTTTCTTTATTAACATTTTTAAGACATAGGCTAAAATAAATAGTGACCACTTTGTTCTTTGGTTATTAAAATAGGGGTACATTTCTCTTACTTCCTCATTTGACATGGTTTTGGATTAAAAATACTGTCTACAAGTGAACACTGCAGATGCAGATGCTCAAAACCCTCAGGACATAGATGGGTAAATCAGTGCTTAATGTAGGTGTCCCAGAGGGTAGGAATGCCAGAAGACAGCCTTTGGCACACAGAATTTTGAAGTATTCAGAAATTTTGATACCTGTAGAGCCTAACTGAAAGATGTAGGTGCGAAACGCTCTGGGAAGGAGGTTGGTAATTGCGTTCCTGACCTGTCATCATTTTCTGAAGTCATATGCAATCTTAGAAATTTTCTGTCGTCTTAAGGATATTTTAATGAAGAAACCAAAAGACATTTGTCTAGAAGAGCAAGCGAGCGTGTGTGTGTTTGTTCCTGTAAAGCATAAATCTCAGTAGAAGTTAAGTATCTCTACGACTTGGCAGTTTCAGCATGTAGACCAAAGAAGAGAGCTGTCAGGAACTTACGGAAGAAGGCTCAAGTAAATTGAACTGGGATTTAAGATGAACTTTGGAACTGTAATGTGAATAAGAAAGTGTTGAGTTAAATATATTCCCTGTCTTCTCTTCAGAAAGAAGTGCATTACAGGTCTACATTTATTTTAATAAAGCTTGGAAGCTTTAGCCTCTGTGAGCCTAGCAAATAGTATGCAAAAAAAGTGGTTAAAACTGAATATCATGATTTAGCAGTCAGTAGTTCTGGTGACATATGCTGTTTCTTGTTGTGTTGCTGATAATTTGAGATGTTCGATATCTAGCTTTGCTGTCTGGTTCTTATGAGCTGCTTAAACCCTACAGATTTAATGACTGTCTCTAAATGATACACTAGAAAGAAACCTTTTCAATGTGTCTGAGACTTATGTAATACAGAAGAAGCTGAAAAATTGTTTAGATCAGTCAGATTAGAATGCCAAGTTCACAAATTTAACTTTATAAAAGCAGAATATGTTATTAGTGTATGACTACAACTTTCTAAAAGGTTCAATTTAACAAGTACATGATTTTGACTTCCTACCTCAATTTCATGCTATTATGAATTTGCCCTGTGCAGTTTCTTTCCAGGAAAATTTCACAAAATCAAGTGAATATAGAGAATAGAACTAGAGGGGGCATTTCAGGGAGTTAACATTGGCTAAATGCTACAGAAGAAAGGGAAATTAAAAATGGTGATTGGAGACAAACCTCAAACATTGTAAAAGGGAAAGATGAAGACATGTAAAAGGAATTAAGTAATTTATTAGTTGATACTATCACTGAAAAGGATGTTATAGTTTTTCTGTTGAGTAAAAACCAGTATGTGAACAGATGAATAAAGGACCCACAAACCCAAGGCGTGCAAGTTTAAAGTATAGGTATTCTGGAGGCATCTGAACCAGCAGTGATACTGCTTACAGCTATGGGAATGTGTGGGCCTTGGTAATGGGATACAATAGGTCTACTGTGTATGTAATGACTGAGGAAGTTGGCTTGTGGTTGACAACCAGGAGCATGGCCTTCCCTAAGGAAGGGATATAAAGTCAGCAGGGATGTGAAAGCTGCAGTGCTGTAAGCCTTATTATGCAGAAATGTAGGTGAAGTGATAAAGATAATACTGAAACAATTTGGTTTTTATTTTTCCTACATGAATATCTGTCTCCCTTATGAAAGATTCTGATACAGCCTTAAATTATGGGTTAGTTTTGTGATGTGGGAACAATTGTAAACAGATCTGAAACTTTAAACATTTATCTTTTTATCTTTGAGAATAATAGTCTCAACGACTAACCCAAACAGCATTTGTAGTTTTACAAATTTCCCTGTTTTACAAGTAGGGAATTTGATGGGTGGTTTAAACAATTTTAGGAAATTTGTAACAATCTCTTATAACAAGCATAGAAATATACCTGCATTCATGACACTGATTTATTCTTTTTATTCCTTGGTCATTGATGGTGTATTTCTCATTGTTTCCAAAAGTTAGCTGTGTGTAGGAGTCTGTGTTGAGCATCATGGAGAATGCTGAGCTGATTTTTCTTGAGTCACTTAACTACTTTAAGTATGTTTATCATAGATACTGAAAAATCATGAATTAGACCTAAAATTTGAAACTGGCAGAAAATTATGGTTTACAGATCACTTGAAATGTTTATCTGCTTTTTGATTTGGGGGCTAGAAACCCTGTTATATGATGAAAAGTCAAGTAATCATGATTCATGGAGTTTGTTTCAAAGAAGGACCCCAAATAAATATTACAATTACCATGCAGTAGTTTGAACATGAAAGATATGAAGAGTAGGATTATTTAGAAATGTAGGAAGAGAGCTGTGGTATATGTTTTTCGTAATCCAAAGTCAAAATGCGAGGAATAAAAAATTGATTTTTCAGACTAGCCAGCTGCTGTTCCTGCCCACTACTGTAGCAGCATATGACTTGGAGGTATATGACTGAAACACGTCACATGAGAGCTTCAGCTAAACCGAGTTCAATTATAGGAATCACTGTTTATGCTGTACACTCCCACAAGTGCATATTGATCTGTTTGTGATTCTAATGCTCAGTAATGACTTCACGCTTCTGTCGTTGCCACCTCCACTCTGGCAAACTTAATGTTGCATCTGGGCACATGAAAGACTGCTACCTGATTTCTTCTTGTTGATAGGTTCAAACTGAATAACAACTCCTAAAAGCTTAATATATGCTAACTACTTATTTAATAATAAGTAGTAAGTGCTAATTACTTAAGTAAAAACTGTATCCAGTTGTTCTGGTGGGGTTGTCTACAAAACTGACATTGGACTGTGTAGCTACTTAGCATTTATTGATTCAGTTGTCTTTGTTGTGATCTATCAAGGAATAAAGGTTGAAATAGTGACTCTAGTATGAGTAAGTTCATTAAAATAATTAGTGTAGTGTTAGTAATAATTTGGAAGTATTTCTAATATATTTGTCCAGCAAGGCTGAATTCAGTTACTCCATGAACTCAATGACAAAACAACAAGAACATGTCCAGAGTCTGGGAGCTATGTTCCACCATAATAGATAGTGGCCACTCTTACTGTTCGTATGTTAGTTATCTCAGTATCTGATGGTAACTTGTCACAACAGTTCATCTTGACTAATGAGCGCTGGATATGGAACCTGTATGTCCCATTTCTCCTGAGCTTGTGCTTTCCCTGCAGCTGCCCAGGCAGCATGTGGAGGGAACCTGTCCCTGTTGTTCACCTTCAGGTGACAGCACCAACTTGGAGGCAGATGCCATTCTTGGAGGTGAGAAACTGTAGGGAAGAGGTGAAATGCCTGGTCAAAGGTGTTACAACTTGGAGGCAGCGAATGTGAGTCAGGGAAATGGGAAGGGAAGGTGGAGTGGATGTGGGAGTGAGTGATGGAAAGGAAGGGATGGAGGCACTCATCTGCTTCACTTACTACACAGTTTCCTATTACTGCAGCAAATGAAGCTGGAATTCTACTGACAGTCTCCTTCACTGTGTAACTCAAATTAATCCCCAGAGCATCCTGTGTGCTAAATGAAGCAGGATCCTGTGGAGGGAAATAGTAGAGCCTTAAAAGAAATTAAAGACTGGTGCACTAGGAGGCTGAATTATCTTTGCACTAGCAATCTCACATCTGGCTTTTCTTCACTTTAGAGTACTTACCCTAGCAACCACAGCATTATTTTAATCTACATTTAGGGGAGAAGAGGGTTGTGATAAATAACAGCAAATTATATGCACAAATGTAGAGCATGCAGAAAGTATTCAACCTATAGTACAACTCTTCCTGACCTCATTGTGTTATTGATTGAGGAGACAATTTGCCTACTACTTAATCATTTTTACTTTCAAAATACTATGAAAAGACTCATAGACAGAAGGGGGGGAAGGGAGATACTTGCAAAATAGCTGTTACAGTTACCATGAAAATGATTTATAAATCCTAGCATGGATCTTCAACAGTTTCATCTGTATTATGTAAATAGGTATTGCTTCCAGGTGTGTGACCCACCTAGCAGTCTGAAAGTGACCACTCTTTGTGAATTATTTAATAGTTGTATGACAAATATTAATCATAAAAAGGACTGAAGCATTTTCTTAGAACACTTTTTGAATCTGGAGCTTTGTTTGCAAGTCTCTTAATGCAGCCTAGGACTGTAACTAATAGGTGTGCACGAAGAAAAACAATTCACACTGCAGCTTTTTCCGCCCACGTCTTTAGGGTTGCCAGGAATCCTATCTGTCAGCTAAAATGATGTGAAAGTTCTACACTGCTCTAATCCAAATATGACAGAGAATAGGATTAGCAGAAGCTGTTCAAATGTGATAAAATACATGAATAAAAATGAGCTGAAGAGGAAAGCATAATATCAGTGGAACATGACCCAATTATATATGTAAAAATATACTCAACAAAATAGGTCAGAAATACTTGACTAGATGCATTTACATACTGTTTCGAATGTGGAGTCTCTGCGTAGCCATAATAGTATTATATAAGATTTTGATATCTCTGTATATTTATCTATAACAAACTCCCATAAATATATGTAACTGAAGCGAATCACTGCAGTCTTACTCTTTTCTAGAATACTAAACTACGTAAACCAGGACATCGAGCTCCTGCATCGATGCAGACTTCATATTGCTTCTGTCTCTTCCACAACTCTGACAATAAAATTCCAGTAGGTCATTTATATAAATTGAGAAAATAAATTTGTTGATCTTGAAATACCTGAGATGCAATGGAAAGAGAAATGAATTTAGTTCTTCCAATAATGAATTTCCCCAGAATCAAGTTTTAATAGCACTCGCAGATTAATAACACAGTCTCATAGGTAGACGTAGCTTCCTAAACAGTGGTTGAATGTAATTCTTAACTCTTTAAGTGTATTGTGATTTTTTTTTTTTTTTTTTTTTAATACTGAAGAAATGTTCAATTAATCTGTGAAGTTGTTATCCAGTTCTGGCAATATTAAGTTATATTACAGTTGGCTGCTCCCTTTCTCTAATGGTAATAAAGGAAATATGACATGGACTGAAAAAGAGAAATTGTGTTCAGATCAGATGTAGCTAATTATTTTTGTTTCCCTTATCTTCTCATCATATAAGTGACCCATCTCTATACATTGTTTAGAAAAGCCTAATTTTTGTAATCTCAAAATTTAAATATCTTTATTTTTAGGTAACCAGATCCACTACCATTAATTGAAGAACATGGTAAATAGAAATTTATAGGGCATTTGCTGGTATTTGTTTTAAAATCTGGGCTTCTTTGTTCTATAAATAAAAGTAGTCTGAAGATCAGTGTCTTTAAAATAGCCGTTGAACTTAAAGTCAGAATTAGTTGAACAAGCAAGTGACCTTTTAGTGTATTATGTAGCTAGTTGAAAATGGTCTTTAAATCCTGCTTTATCTTTCTTTAGCTAAAGAAAGCTCCCAGTTAGAGGCTGGGTTAACTCTTTCCTCAAGAAAGGTGAGAGCAAGACAGCAATGAATGCAAGAAAACAGCAGTAGGGAGAAGGAAATTTATTCTACCAATCTGCTAAAAGCTGAGTAACATGGATTGCTTTTATAGATGAGACTTCTTCTAATGTAAGGAGGCTTTAAAATCCTGGTACTAGTAAATTCCTGTGTCTTGTATTACAAGTTCTTTTTGAAATATTCAGAAGATTGTACTTTATGAATGACTATTTAGAATAACTAGGTACACCTAAGAAACCAGGCATATACTTAAAATAAGTTTTTCATAGCTTCATTCTGACTTGATGTCATTGGAAATACTTTACCAAATGGTACAAATCTATACGAATTTGTTGTGTTATCCACTGGAAATCCAGATGCTAATAATGAATGGTCTTTTTCTGGTGTGAATTTAGTTGACTGTAAATAATTATAGCAGGCAAAGGTCATATGGTTTGATTGTCCTCCAATTATACCAGAATTGGTATGTGTTTGTCCAGTGGTAGAATTTGTCTTAATATGTAATAAAATACATATTTTATACTATGGTTTTCTTGTGATGAGGTATCTAGAAGCAGACATCCCCCACCAGGGTAAGGGGAGCGCCAACCTCCAGTAGCTCAGCTTGGATTGCCATCGAACCTTCTCCCTTTTTCCCCTGGCTTTGTGGACCTTCTCCCTCTTACGCCATTTCTTGCTCTTGTATGACCAGATGGTAAGTCAGTTCAAGGGACTGAGCCAACAGAAAGAGGATCCAGGAGAGAAAAAATAGTAATTATTTTGACTGGCTCAGATCACTGGACTTGCTCATAACCTACTCATTTAAGTGTGAGTGCCAGTGCAAAGGAAGAGGCACAACTGTGTCCAAGGGCGGGGAGAAGAGCAGGCAGCTGGGAGCCTTCGTTTAGATGCTGCTATGGAGCTGAACAGTAGGTAGTAACTTTCTAGATGAGCTGAGAGGAATGGCAGTCAGGGTTGATTTACCTTGTTAGGTGGTTGGGGATGGAAGGGAGGTAGATTGTTTCTCCTTGATGCAAATCTACATTTAACTGTTTTCTAATAGACCAGAGTAAACTATTCTGTTAAAAAGGTTGATTTGAAACTTATCTTGAAGGAAGTAGCTCACATTACATTTGGGATATCGTGCTCTCTGATGTTTGTTATTCTCAAATGTCTTCCCCTGCATTACTGTGAAGGGTCTTGACTCTTTTATAGTTCTTCTTCCCAGTGCAATACATAGACTAACAGCTTATAAATGATTATATCAGTTTGTTCATGCATAGAAGTAAAGCGAATCTACTAATTCCGTTCTGTAATGTATCCTGACCATGTTATTGATCCTGGCATTCAAGTAGGGCATTAGGTGACTCTGCGCTTGATGGTGCAAAATGGTAATTTCAGAGGGAGCTCCAGATGTTATTCCTTGATACAGTTCCTTGTAAACCCAAATATGTATTCAGAAAAATGGAGGAAAGTATGGAGTTCTTGGCTGTTCACTGTCAAATATCGCTTCATAAAATTTCTGATTTTCAGGTGACCGACTGTGAGTGCGCTCACACAATATAAAAGGCCAAAGTCACTTCTGTCCACTGGTCTTTCATTTGCTTCAGTGGATAGCAGCTGAGAAGTGGGATTCTTGGCTTTGGACCAGCGCACAAGAGAAGAAAGAGGATAGTTACATAGGTTTTTATCAAGAAATTTTCAGTTTCCAGTCTTTATTGTCAGAAGAAACTTGTCTGGGACATTCCTTTATGTATTTTACCTTGTGCAGATATTAAATGTTTACTCTGCTAGGAATATCAACAATTTCTAGTGACCTTCATAGCAGAAGCTCTTCTGTGTCTTCGTTTTAATTGGACTTGAAATATGGCTCATGAATATTTGTGGGAGTGTTATTTCTAATAGACTTTTGCATCAGAGCTTTAGAGTTTAGCAGTCAACACTTTCTTCTCATTGCATTTGTGTTGCATGTGCCCCTTGCCATGATCAGGACTTCCTTTGCAGTTGGACTTCCGTGTTTTGTTTTTTTTTAATTATTTGGGGTGTTGAAATAGTTGCATTTCCCACACTCTTTATGACCCCATCTTTCTGGACTTGCCATTATAGAGAAGGAGCAAGATAATTGAGAAGCAGAGGGCACAGAAGGTTGACCTGAGCAAGGATACATGGGAATGAATAATCCTAAGTTACTCTGTAAGACTGCTTTTTTTTGTTTGGATGGGGAGAATCTAGAAATTTTCTTTTAGTTTAATGTGATGACATTAAAAAGGCATTACCTTGAAACTACTGAACTGAATTGTCCTACCTGCTGTTGCTTCACCTGGAGAAAACTAATTTAGACATCTCTTGTCATAGATATCTCAGAATAACTGGACATTGTCTGTAATAATGCTCTACATGTGCAGTTTTATTTATAAGTTTTATATGACATCTGAGAGCCTGACAAACACTGAAGTCTAATGCCTCAACTTCAAGGTGTGATCTCTCCACTTCATCCATGTCATGAGATGTCAGCTCCTGTGAGAGTCATATCCACTGGTGTATCTGGTTCTGCACTCAAATGAGGCACTCAAAATCTATTGCTGCTTATTTAATTCCAGTTTAACTAGCTTTTTGAAGGCCATCTGCTGATTTCCTTGCAGGGTTGAGAACAAACTCAGCATTTGAGTCCAATTTCAAAGATTATTCCACTTAAACTTATCTTAGTGTTGAAGCATTTAATAAATACAGCAACTTAAACTTTACAAGTACCTATCAGAGCAAGCAAATACTATTAGCTCTGGTTTAGATGGCTAATCTTAGAATATGTGCTTGTTTCCTCTTACTAGTACCACAAACAACTTTGCTGGTATCAAGTAACTCCTGTCTGGTAAAACTGGGGATGGGGATCACATAAGCTCGTGATGTTCTGAAGCCAAAGTTTAACTAATTGTCAAATAACTTCTCCCTCGTGCTCACTAACTGTCTAATACACCCACTGAAAGTAAAGTGAGATGCTTCACTATTCAACAAAATTTAAAAATCCCCAAATTTCATGAATGAAAACTACTAAAGTTTTTCTGCAGTGCTTTGTGTATCTATCTATATATAAATATATTTTTTTAGATCTTACTGAAGCTTTTAAAGCCTGACAGACCTGAAGATGATGTATGTGGCTTAAAATATCATCTCCCAGTAATTTATTAAGCTAGGCTGTAGTTATTTCATCTAGGCAAGTACCTCATCCTTCCTAAAATAAACTTTGATAAGGTTACCTATCAAAACCCCTGACAGAGCTACTGTCTGCCTGGCAGTGACAGAATTAGGTTTCTAACAAAAATAACAGGAAAATAGGAAAAGGAGCACCTCTTCTAGGAAAAGCCATTTGAGGCATGCCACAGTCTTGCTTATTTTTGTTACATGGTTTGTTATCCTGTTTTATTAAAACTTGTAGATGCTGATTTGGTATTAAAGATCTTGAAAGAGAGGAAAGCAAGAATGTGCCTTGAGCGTGTGTGCTATGGGGTTTTGGAGGGGGGGGGGGTGTTTTTCTTCTGCGTGTTAAACCCTCATGCCCCAAGTATTTTAATGCTGAATGTTTCTTCTCCATCTATGGAGGAAATGTAGAAAATTGGAGTGGTAAAAAAGAGCTAATTGAGCTTTGCAGAGCTAAAAAGCAACTGTGTGATGACATGTAGGCCATGGCATGAGAAATGGTTGAAAACTGATTGTGATATTGCTTTGTCTGTATAGCTTGTGGTGACCCTTTGAGTGCTTGCATTGAGAGCAGTTCTATATGGAAGATGGTAAATGTTTGCCTTGCTTTGTTTGGACAGCGAGTCTCAGAAAATGCATGACAATAATACGCTGGTGGCAGCGATGGGTTTAAACGTAGGATCCTTCCTTATTTTTTACAAGGGCTACTTTGAAAGTAATGCCTCCTATTTTATTATGTTGTCACAACGTCAGAGGCAGATGTTGGTGATCTAACAGTAGAGGTTGAACTTCCCACCAATATTCCGTTAAATTTTGTTGCCCTGTGACAGATGGCAGCAGAGGGGTGGTCTGACAAAATGGCATCTGACATGGAAGTGCGTATGAAGCAAAGGTGTGTGACTGAATTCCTCTATGCGGAAAAAATTGCACCAGTTGACATTCATTGACGCTGCTGAATGCTAACAGAGGCCAAACCGTGGCTGTCAGCACAGTGAGGGGGTGAGTGGTGCGTTCCAGCAGTGGCGACAGTGTCGGTGGGTCCCCTCTGTGGGTGCAGATTTTTAAAAGAGCACAACACGCAGGCTCTGTTCATCGCTGGTGAAAATGCACAGCCAATGGGAGTGACCGTGTCAAAAAACAGTGTTTTGTAGCTGAGAATACTCTGCATCAAGTAGTTTTATGGTTCTCTTTGATATAGTTTCCATGGAAATAAATACTACGTAGGAGGCATTACTTTCTGAGTGACCTACCTGTTTTTGGTAAACAAAAAATGGTGACATTATTGAAGTTTTCCTCCCTTAGACAAGGGAGAAAACAGGTGCTGTAAATCCAAGCTGAAGCTTGGGTTGCGCTTGAGAGAGCTCAGTTTTTCATGCAGCAGTGAAATGCCTTCGAAGTGTGCGTCAGGACAGGCACCTCCTCATCAGGCCAACTAACCTGTTGGTGAGTGCCTCTGTGTGAAGCTGATTGATCTTCACCTTGAGGGTGAAATATGCAGATCCAGCAGAAGCATTGTCGTCCAAGTACTGCGTAAATGCTATTCCAAAGGCTTATGCCTTGAGCAGAGTGATTTTTTTAAAATACTTTTTTGAATTTCAGTAATTTTTAAAAATTGATATAGGTTAGTTTGCAGAAACTATTAAAACTAAACCTCCCTCTCTGTCTGTAGGCTATTACTCCTTTTATTCACTTGCAGCAGCACCAGGCTGACAGACTATGCTTCAAAATTTGGAATTATACATCAGATTAGGAAACAGCATAGTTCTTTTATATCCTCTTCTTTATTCCTTTCTTCTCTTCATTATGTCATTTTTATCTTTCATCAGTAAAGTGGGGTTGTTAAAGCATTGTTAATAATGCTGTTGTCTCTTTCACGGGCACCCCCTTGCCGTGGGGAAAGAGCTTGCCTGCCCTTGCGAAGTTGAGAGCTATGCTGGTGGTGGCATATGCCTCCGGTAGGGTCTCCCAAGCCTGACAGGTCTCAACTGAAGGGTCAGACAAAGTGTGTCCACGGGCAGGATGGGCTCACTAGCCTGCGGGCAACCATCCTAGGAGAAGGACAACTCTAACTCCAAACCCGGGCAGATGGAGCTCGTTTAGCTCTGTAAGGCCATCCATCTAAGAGAAGGATACTCTAACCAAACCTACGACCTGAGGACTTCGCTGTCACTGTCCAAGCTCGCTAGGCCCTGGCAGATGAACCTCAGGTGTAAAGGGTGGGGCCAGTCTCGCACACGCTGCGCCTCACCTAAAAAATCCACCGCGCAGGCTTGAAGGGTGTACTCGCGTTTGCAATGATGCTGTTGTGAATGCTGCTTGTTAAAACATTTTGCTGCACTCACACCAAGCTGAAACAGTTTGTAGGATGAGATAGCAACTAGAAACATGTAAGTACCATTGATACTTAACATTTTGTGTCACAAGGAAGATAGAGATCAAGCCAAAACATAGTGATGTCCTCTCTGCCTCTGAGTTTCAAGGAGGCCTAGTTGCCAAGTTCCACTGAAGAGATAGATGGTGTTCTGCCTGATTATTAGCTCCTATAACATGTTAAAATTTACAAAAAGCTAATTTATTGGCACTGATGGTTTGTTTCAGATAGTGAATTTTAGCTCCAGGAGTGATGTTTAAAATCTTAATAGACCAGTGTTTTTACGGAGTTGGTCTGATAGTGGCGTTTACTCCCAGTGACTATAGCATTTTATGCCAGCTGTGTATGGCATAAAATAAGTGTGTATATATAAGTATGTGTGTATATTTCTGATTTGAATTGCAAAGAATAAGCAATGTAGCTGCAGAGGTCAGTAGCTCCACTGGAAACTTCTGGAGCTTCTTATAAACAGGGGCAATTGCTCGCCTTTGGATCAACGAAAAGGAGGGCCTTCATTGTTAAAGGTTAAAAGAAAACTAGCTTTCCTCAAAAGCCAGCTTCTCTTTGAATGAAGAGGTTTACGTTGGATATCAAGAAAAAATTTTGAAGAGGTTTAGGTTGGATATTAAGAAAAATTTCTTTCTAGAAGGGGTTATAAAGCATTGGAACAGGCTGCCCCAGTGGAGTCACCATCCGTGGAGGAATTTAAGACATATATATATATATATATATATATATATATATATATATAAAAATGTGGTGCTTAGGAACATGATTTTGAGGTGACATGGCAGTGCTGGGTTAACTGTTGGATTTGATGATCTTAAAGGTCTCTTCTAACCAAAACAGTACTGTGATTCTGTGAAGAAAATACTACAGAATTTCATATTGCTGTTACCATGCAAATTGTGAGTGACTGAGCCCTGGAGTAGATACCAGAAACCATGAAACCAAAACCCTAACAGAAAGAAAATGGTAGACAGACCCTACTCTTCAGACAGCAGTTACCAGGCTCAACATGGCTGCTATTCTTTGCAACACCGCTCCTTGCTTCAATGTGAAAATCATTACAATATGCTGACTATTATTTGAAATAGAAGATGATTTGTAAAGAGACTATCAATACTGTAACTACGTACAAGAGTAGTTTCAATCTCTCAGGTTTATAGTGCAACCTTGAAGAACAAAATAAAGGTTATAGTTTATTAGTTCACAAATCCTCATTTGAGGGTATGTGGGGTTTTGAACTGAACTCGACACTGTTCTGTTTATTTTAAGTTCACTTATTTCCATCACATCCACTTTTGGTCCAAACATCCGCTGACAACTTTATTTCAGTTAACACTGCATGTTACAATTTGGGCTGCTGGCTTCTTGATGATTGTTTGGATTTATAAAATAATACTTCTATCCATATCGTATTTCAGTCCTTTTAAAGCCTGTGTCTCAACAAAAAACCACAGCTTCTTTCCATATGTTTGAAGCACGTTGCATATCCTGCCAATGAAAGGAAAGTTACGTCATGACACAGTCTTCTCTTAGGGGAGTCTCTGAGAGTGTAATGTGAGTAGTAAGAAGAGAGAGAACAGTGAAACTTTATAAACAAGCACTTTTAATTAAAATTGTCCATCAGGACGGTCTTGTTGATGATCACTCAGGCTTTGATTTCATAAAGAACAAGTTCCAAATAAAATACGTTTAATTAAATCAGTCTCCCATAAACATTAATCTGAGGAAAAGGAGTGGTTTTGTGGCAACTTAAATTAGCTTTTCTTTCTTAAAGTGCTTTGACATGATTTACAGAGTCAGTTAAAATAATTGTGTAACTTACAGGCTAAGTATTAAATCAACATTTAGGAAACATGAATGTGAGCTTTGATAGAAAACTTACATGCTGCTACTGCTAGGTTTTAGTGAAGTATTAAAATGGTTGGAGTAGGAATTAATTAAGGTAATGTGAAGAACGACTAAAAGTATATGCTTGTTTCTTTATAAAAAGTAACACATAGAGTGTTACTTTATTTGTCAGCATCTTCACAGAGCTTTTTCTCTTTACCCAGCATATCTGATGTGTTTTAGGATTCTTTTCTATAATTAATCTTTTATTTGAAATGTCGCATTTTAAAAAAAAGTTACTGACCAGAATGACTTTTTGACAATATTGATTTATCTTTGTTTTACTTCTAGATAGCTGCTTGAAAATGGCAATCAACTTGTTCAAACAAAAAAATCCACACACCCCCCAAAAGAAAACCCCACAAATGAAAACAACCCCAAACCAATCAAACAAAACAAAAAACCCCAAACCAAACAAAAAGCCTCAAAGAAAACCCTTCAAAAGCACAGGGACCAGCAGGATATTAATATCTGTGGATGATTAGCAATCAACTTAGAAGTAACAAATGCATCACAGAGCTCATTTAGGGGGAAGGGAGGAAGGCTTGCAACAAAACACTTGATATGCACACACCAAAATGCTACCCAAAATGTGTTATGAGACATAAACATCTTTTCTAATCTTTCTGTCCAGGGCTAATTTTCATTTGGAAAGCATAATAAAGTATTAGAATAATTAAAATTTACAGTACAAAAGATGAAGCAATGCAGGATTCTAAATTAGTTGCAGTTGTTCCAATTTAGACATCAATAACCCAAAATAGTACCTAACTGTTCTGAAGTTGAAATATACCCTTTGAAAATCATAACAGAATTATCCAACCGGAAAAGCATTAAACTATAAATAATTCTGGTTGCTATTTTTCACTAGGGTTCAGCATGCTAATGCTTCAGTTTACCTGCTCTGGCAACCCATTACATAGTAATGATGAGGGGGCCCTTAAGTTGCTTACACGTGCAGTCACATATCTTGTTAGACAAAAACTTTTATTTGTGTCTTTCTACTAATCAAGAAATGAATTTTAAAGCAATTATGCTATCTACAGGGTTGTTCATAATTATGAAGTGCATTAATCAACAGTTCTGATCTGTCTGATTAGTAATTCTTAATCATAAGCGAAGAAGAAAACACAGATGTATTGTAAATAAAAGTAATTGAACTCCATACTCTGAGTTATGTTTGAATGTATGCAAAGAGACAGTCAGTATGGCCTAGACTAGTTGATCGAAGATGTATGAGTGCATTGGTTTGCCCAGGTTTTAAATGAGCTAGGTCTTTAAGGATGGCTGTCCATCAGCCACACCTCCATGCTGCTTCATTGTTTTTCAGTCTTCCATGTTGTACGGTCAGCATTGAAATAACCTGTGGTGGTGCCTTACTGTGTATGAGTAGGTTTCTTGCTTTGCTGAGTTTATTGTTTTTATAAAAAAAAGCTAAAATCACCTTAAACCTCAACAATCCAAAAAAACCAAACCTTGTCTTGACCAGTTTACACACCCAGTTTGGGTCACCTTGGTCTCTCCTGCACCTGGTTTCTTCCCCTTTGTGGTCAAGTTGCCTTCTCTGAGATGGAGGTGGGAAGAAACGATTCTTTTTCAGTATGTTGGTGAAGATGGTGGACTTGGTCAAAAAGTATATAGAGAGAATAATTTTATTTACTTTTTGTTAAAGTAATTACTCTTTGTCTCGCTTCCTTATGCTTTTCCTTAATCAGCCATGAACTGGGAGCTATAAGTAAAAGATGGTATGTTGGCTATTTATTTTAATACTTTGATATAGTACTGGTAAACACTTAGCTTTACATTACATCTATTATTTTTCTTGGGAAGTCTTTCAAAAAAGAATTTACCTTAATCCAATGCATGTAATTTTTCTGACAGAGAATGACTTATTAATATCATAACATGAATAAACATCATTCAAAAACATCCATTAGCATTCACATAATAAAGATATATTTGTTTTATTTCTCTGATTATTTTAATGAATTTTGTGATACTTTCTGAACTGACAGTAAATATCTATTCATTTGGTTATTACTAAACACTATTCTAGAAGTTAAGTGGTGTTAAGCTCTAGACATGGAATTAATCATGAAGAGGTATCTTCCCCAGAATGACTAACTTTGTGATATCATTCTTAGTCTTGAAGATTATAAAAGAATTATAAAAGAAACTCCCCCATGTGCACTTACACTGTTTTTCTACAGTTGTAAAATAACATAGTGAAGGGCTTATCTAATACCCTATGAAGACAATGACATTCAACAAATTTAGTATGAGTACATAAACAGTATCCAGATCTTGACCAAAACAAGTGTCACAATGCTTATGGGTAAGAAAATGTCAATATTCCTAGCAACCTTTGATCATAATCTATCTGTATGGCATGTTTTGGAATGTTGAAGGACAATTTGGTAACTAAGTCTTTGGATCATCTCCTTGACTAAGTTGAGACAAAAGGTGAGTATGAATGGTCAGTAGTATGAAAATGCCTCAATGTCCTTTACAACTAAATTTATTTCATACTAGGGAAATTCTCAGATGCATAGTTTTATTGGGGCATAAAAATGGAAGAAGGAAAAACCAAGCTGTGTTTCTTTCTTAAACTGATGCATGACTCTTTTCCCCTCAGTCTTTTAGATAAAGTGCTACCGAAATAGTGTTTATGTAGTGCTTTTCAGGTTCAAAGCCCTTTAGACAAATTATTTTAATTAGTTTTCACATCTCCTCTGAGAGAGGTAAGTAAATATCATTATCATCTTTTTTACAGGCAGGGACTGTCCTCTGGAGAGGTTAAGTAACTTGCCCAAGGCCACAACAGGGGGAATATTGTCATAGCTAGACCCAGAAACTCAAGAGCTGTTATAGCCTCAGTCCTTTACTTTGTTTGCTAGATGGTAACTTGTGTTGTTAATGGTTACTTAAGTGTTACAGAAATATAGATTTTTACTTCTTTGGTCTTAGCAGTAGTTTAAGCAAGGAAGAAAGGGGATTTTCTGTAGTCAGATTACAGCATACTAACACAGTTTCCTTAAACAGAAACGTCAAGTTACTTTCCTGCTATGTCTGTTAGTAAGTAGAAAAGGTAGTAGGCAATACCCATTACATTTTTTCCCATGGGATGGTGCCCAGTCCACAGTCATTGCGTCGGTTCAAGTCATGTTAACGCCTGCAGCTCTGGTTTATGGGAGATGCAGAAAATGCAAACTATAGAGATTTTTCCAAACCATGTGTGTTGGACCTCAGACAAATACAAATACTGACTGTATGTGCATCTGCAGAGAATTCTTTTCTTACATAAAGAAGATGCAGAAGCAAGGGTCAGTGGGTTTGTATTTAAGTAACTCAAAATATGACCCTACTTTTGTTGTTTTTGGTTTGGAGGCTATTGTATTGCATGTCTGCGAAGAGTTCTGTCTCTGGTCTCATCCTCAGCTGGAGGTTGTTTAAGGAACTAAGTTTGCTGATTGAATTTTCTGTTTCTTGAACTTTGGGAAGGTTGGTCATAATGTAAAGAATTTAAGGGACTCAGGAGACTAGTCAGTGTTATATTTTAAAAGGATAATGGGTGGAAAGGAATGGGAAGGAACATTGTTACTTTAGGAATTTATTACATGTCTCTAACAACTATACCATTAAAAAATTGAAATGCAACCAAGATTTATATTGTGTGTATAATGTTGCTACAATTAGTGACCCTAATTCTCCAGACAGCCACTCGCTGTTAGTCTGTGCTAATATTAGTACAGTGTTATAGTGCAGGATGCTGTGAGGCTCAAGTTGCCAATAAGTGGGGAACTGGGTGAACACATGCAGGTGTCCAGTCAAAGAAGAGATGAAAGTCAAATGGGAAGGGAAGGTCTTTTAAGGAAGTTCTCTTAGCCGTAGTTTTAATGATTAGGATGAGAGCTCATGCCCTCTCTTGTCCAAACAGAGACAGACCTTTTCTTTGCTAACTTGAGATTGAATTGTGAGATTTTTCTGTCATCTTTTCCTTGTTTCCCAAGGAGAGATGTTGAATGATTTACCCACTTTACCAGGCACTTGCTTCTTCAGAAAATTGTGAGATTTCTCTGTGGAGCTGCTGGGTGCTATACAAGAGCCATCAGAAATCCATACCCTGCTGCAGTGCTGGGTAGGCTTCTGGGAGATGCTTGGTGTACCCGAGGGTATATCAGATAGCACCATGTGCCTCGTTGCAGCCTCTCTGAGTTTTCTAAATCCTGTAAAACACTTAACAGAGTATAAACCTCTTTCTCAGTCACCTTGCACAGTCATTTATACCAGAACGGAGAGATGAAAAAGGGGAAGGAGCCCAAGCAAGACAGTGACATAACACGGTTTGTGAATCCAAGTGAAGGAAAAAATACTGAGTGTTTTGCCAGACGTTCTGGAAGCTATGTGCTCAGCATATGTGCAGCAAAATCAACTACCAACGGGGTGGCAAAATTAGTCATTGGTGGAAGTGTTAGGTAATATTTCATGCTAATGATTAAACTAACCAAAGTATTTATGGATAGTTAGTATGTGAAGCTGGAAAAATTAAATTGTCATTGGCTAACATGCAGTCCCCCCTTCCTTCCAAACACACATACTCCTCTTCATATTGAGCTATGAATTATTTTTGTCTGTAAATTCAAATAAAATCTGTCCGTGTCATGTAAAGATCTTCTCCTGAACAGCATCTTGCTCTTTGGTTTTAAAACATGCATTTATTTAAAGATGATTTACAAGGATTGTATTCTGTTAGCTGTACTGAAAACTTTGATCCTTTCTATCTTTTCACAGTATGAATACAATTAATGAGCAAGGATTATCTTAAACTATTTGTGGAACTCAAATACATAGTTGCTCTGTTGCTGCATTTTGCCAATTACAGGAATTTAACTATACTAATTAAGTATTAAAATTTCCCTGTTTCCCAACACTGATGTCCCACAGGTTTGGCTGCTTCTAAAATATCATCTAGAAATTTTGTGATTAAAACTTTAATGATACCTTTAGTTCATTCATATGGAAATTGTGTCTTTCACTGTCCTTTGCTGTAGCGGCTTTCAGAGCTTTCTGTTTGAGATCACTGCAAGTGGTTCAAAACTTCAATTTACTGTTTTTTCTTTTACAAATTCTTTATTTGGCATCATTTAGATGGTGAATACACCTCAGTTAGAAAAAACCTGAACATTTGTGTGTTAGTGGTGAAGAGGTTGGCATGATTTATGTTTTCTGACTTCTGACCCTCTCTCTCTTCTGGCTCCATGTTGTCACTGGCAACAGAACCAGCATTATCAGCCTTGTGTGTCCTGCAGTCATGGTATTTTAACTACTCAAAATCTATGAAGCTGATTTTGCTGGAATTTTGAGAGTTTAAACCTGCCCACCTGTGTTACTCCTAAGTCTATAACAGTGTGCAGCAGCAGTACAGATACGTTTTCAGGGCTACTGAAAAGAAATTGTTGCAGGACTGCAGAAGAGAACAATATCCATGCAAAAACCCACTTATGAGCTACTGTGCAAAATTCTGAGCAAATGCTTAGAGACAAAAGAAGTTTTCAAGTGTTGTTGTTCTAAAGCAAATAGTATCTTAGGACAAATAACCAGGGAGAAAAACAGGACAAAGTGGTAAACAATAGCGTTGCCATTTTCAATACTGTGTTCACTTCTCACTGAAGCATTACGTTCCTGTCATGTTCAGTGCTGAAGTTTAACTAAAGACTTCTCAGGAAGTCCTGTCACTTAAATCTGTGGTGCTGTTTTGTTATGCTAGCTGAGTAATAGCAAAAACTGGCTTTGAAGTTTAATCACTTGTACATTACACAAGGAGTAATTTTAATCAGTTTTTAATATGTGGAGTTTCTAGACACTAAATGATTGCATCCTTCCAGGTGAAGCAAGCTAACCTGACTCTATAGCTACTGGACTCTGCTTTTGTTAAGGTCGCTTGGTTTTAGTGTGGCTGTTATTGTTTATCTTAGATTAGGTGCAGGAGAACATAACTCCTTCTATTGCCTTACTTCAGAGATAAAATATCCAAAAATCTTTTGTTTATACAGGATTGATGCATGAGGCAGTCACTTTTTTAGGCCTTTAAGGACCAATCAAAATATTTGTATAGATGATTTGAATATTTCCCTTCTTTTTAATGAGAGATGGATCTAACTTTAAGGGAATAATTTCTGAGAGAACAATGAAACAACTGAAAAAGTCAGATATGCAATGTATACTAAACTTACAAGAATGAATCATGTAGCAACAAAAGCAGGAGCTATGATTACTAGCTTTGGCAAGGAAATTGCTGTTGCCAGGAAGAGTCCAATTACTAGAACAGCTCTAATACATAACGATAAATTTTCCTTCCCCCTTTTTGTAATAGGATGGGGAAAGTGAGGTTTCTACTTGGAGCTAGAACATAAGTAATCTTTTAAGTAATACTCTTCAGTTTTCTCATATAAAAATGTGAGTAGATGTGCATTATGGATAAAGTCTTACCTGCTGCAGGAATAATATTGTATGGTAGTACTGAATGATGATTACACTACTGATGACTTTAAAGAGTTTACCATTTCATGTAGCCCTGTCTGGTAAAACTACATTTTGTAACGTGCACTTATTTAAGGCTTTATCTGTGTAGCTGTCTCTGTCTTTGCTTTTGCAGTGCCTTGTTTTATAACCTTTCGCTTCAACATAACTACCTTAATTTTTCATGAATTTTTTTAAACTTGAAAATCGCAAGTTTAGATTAAGTTTCATTTATGGAGTTAAATGGTGACAAGAAGCAAGTTTTGAAAACCTGGTTATATGATATATCTGTAAGCTAAACTCAGTGTGTCTTATTAAAATGAGGAGGCTTTTTTCCTTGCAAATTTCAGGTTTTTTTAGCAGAAAGGTTGGTCATGGAGCAGCAGACCAATTTGTTTGAATATAAGTGAAAATACAGTGTTCACACAGCTGGGCTCCAGACTTAAAAGTACAGTTCACCTTTTCCTGTGGTGGGTAAGCTAGGTACTGTTTTGCAGAATAGGGTTGAAGCCTATCCTGATCTCAGGTGGTTCTTCTCACAATTTAGCACTCATACAGCATAAAATTACAGAGGAGATTAAAGCTGTGAAGTCAAGCAGTAAAACCTAGGCAGTGCTGATTATAATGTTGCCCAGGCAACTTTATTTCCATTGTCTTTATATGTTTGTATGTCTTCGTTCTTTCTCCACGATCATACAGGAATAGAAGAAACAAATTTTTGTTTTCTGATCGCTGTCTGTAATCTCCAAAGATTATTCTCAGTCTTCTTGCAGTCGTCAGCACTATTTACTGCCCACTGTTTACTGTCCAGCTGAGACAGAGGACTGAAAGCTTAATATATAATTAAAGACCCACAAGAGTGCTAAATTAAAGTTATATCTTGCTCTGTGTGGTACCAATAAAATGCAAAACATTACCAATAATGAGTATTGGAGGAAATGGATGTGGAGTTTTTGTTGTCATTAGTCTTATGCCAGCTTTCTCTAGCAAGAATAACAGGTCAGATTTAGGATCAGCCAGAGCTAGCAATTTTTAATAGCTTCAGCCTGACCAAATTTGCATGTGTTTTCATGGATCAGTGCTTTTGACTGCTTTTTTATATTCTCTCCTATTTTAAACAAAATAAGTGGACTGGAAAGAGCATGGGGAAAGTGGAGGGGGAGGCAAGCGAATACTAGAACTTAGAAAATTGCCTATTTAGTCCTCAGCTTAGTTTTTGAAAACCAGTATTTCAATCTAAAAGCTTGTCCTGTCTCTCCTACACCCTACCCTGAAGACTGGCAGAGTAGGAGATGAAACATAGATTATTTTAGCCCCATTGTTCAGTCTGCCAAAGCTATAAGCAGCTAAACAATGACTGTCTAATTAAAAAACATTAGCTAAGTATAATATGGGTGTTTGAGCTCTGTATTATCAATGATCAAATAAGATTAACTGTATTTTAATATGATTAATGACTACATGCAAGAAGAAACAGGTTCTGGATAGCAGTTGAAGAACCTGTTTCTTCTAAGAGTGAATGTCAAAATGAGGAGAACACCACAGATCCCTTTAAGCCAATCCTAAAATAATATTGCTTAAGGAGAAAAAGGAAATTAAATGCCAGGTATGATTACTTTGGAAGTCATGGGAAGTTGTTTATGTGACCTTACAAGCCATTTAATAATGAACGAGACTAGAGAACAGTAAATGTGTGTATCGATCGCATATTAGTAATTTAGTTTCAACACACTGTGTTTAGGGACTGATTCATAGAGCATTAAAGTGGAAACTTTGTAATAGCATGTATGGAACCATCTGTAATAGTTGAGGAATACTTGATTTTGGTGGAACCATTGCAGTGTAATTTCTTAAAGGAATAATTAGTTTAACTCCATTTTGTATCTTGTTCAGATGCAAAGAGGAGAATGGTTTTAGATAGGTGCTTCTTAGTTGAACTACATTGTGCATCTGACTTTATCACACCAGATTAGCAAAACAGCAAATGCCAAATACTTGTGAAGAGACAGTGCCAGGACCATTAGTACTGATAAGTCTTATCTTCTTGCTTCTGACCCACCTGTGAATCTAACCTGACAAAGAAAGGCACAGGTCACAAAACTTGAAGGTTCAGAGCAGTCCGGCCAGGTTAACATAGTATATGAGGGGAAAAAAGAGACCAAAGAGAGGAGCAGGGAACATTGGCAAGTGTTGAAGAAGCCAGGCCTTACTCTGGTATCTGAATCAAATGGAGAATACACAGTCGAATAAAAATACAGAAATCTACTGTTTAAAAAAAATGTTGTCTGCAGATTTGCTTTTGTTTAAGTAAAACTGTTTCTCCAGAGGAGTATTGTTGGTGGTGATTTGAGAACTAGGCTCACAAAAAGAGACTACCTGAACCTTTGGCTCCCTCTTACAGTGATGGGAATACATAGGTCACTTTGCCTAGATTATTTCCGAATTTGGAAAGCTATGAAATTTCCTACTAAAATATTAGTCCAAAGCTGTTAAGTTTATCTGGAAAACCCCCACCCCAAAACAAACCCAAAGCACCCAAAAAACACTGGTGGGAAAAGCAATGCAGGTAGTCCTACCATTGTGATAAGCCCCTACAGTCCAAGGAGCTTGGTCCAGCCTTTAAATTGTTATGGTCAGCTAGGCAAAATTAAGCTGATGTAACTGAGTTCAGACCATAAGCTCTAATGACAAGGTACCTGAATTTGGAAGAGCTGGTCTCCAGGTAAGAAATTCATACCTTAGTACGTTTTGGTTGCATATAGAGCAGATGAAATCGGTTACGGTATGTTGCTGGTCCTTCAAAGAGCTCTTTCTCAAAAACTATTTCTAGATGACATGTTCTACCTGACTATGAAATGCAATAGCAGCTGTGATTTCTAATAATAATACTTTTTTTCCTGTATACCAGAACACATTCTTGTTGACATTTAAATGTTACTCAGCAAAGATGTTTCACGGCTTGAGGGAGAGGAAAATTTTCTCATCCTCAACACATCATGATTCTTTTTTTCTAAGTGACTAACTTCAAAAATAGAGAAGGGGATAGGACTGAACAGCAGCTGAAGGGTTATGGATGGATGACTGTTCCAGTGTAGTCTTCTCCCTTGTGTGCCATTTCTGTTTGAGTTCTGCAGCTGCTCTGTTCTTACTTCTTTACTAATTGGCACCAGTGCCCCATAAGATCTCTGTGATAATTCTTCCCACTGTCCCATGTTGTCATTTGAAAGGCCAGTGCCTGCAGTCGAAACAAACTATGCAAATACTGGATGCCATTGCCAAGAGAGGCTGGTGACTCCGGGCAAGGAGTGAAAATGATGTAAAACCTCAGTAAATCTGCCCGCCACAGCACCACTGGCCATCTTGGCATGGTGCTCCATCGTATCTCCAGGCTCCAGAAGGAGTTTTGGAAGGCCCAGAGAGTGCCTCTAGACCTTTCTGCACTCGTGTGACCTTGTAGAAATACTTCATTCAAAAATATTCACCAAGAAGATCCATTAGGTTTTTTTACCCTGTTTCTTTTGCTTATGGTCAGTATTTGCCACAAAATTTTGACTCCATGGTTGATAATGTTTGCCAATATGTTTTCCTCAACTATCTAATGGAATATAGTGCTTTATGTCCTTTTGCTAAGAGAATAAATCCTGGGCATAATATACTTGACTCTGAGAATGCAGCATTAAAATAACCTGACTTACTGGTGGGGCATTTTAGGCAGTCATCAAATATGATCAATAGGCTGTACACACCTGGAAGGATGCTGCCTCTCTGAACTAGTCCTCAAGGAAAGAACAGTAGCAGAATGGCTTCATGTCATTTCTCTTACAGCTCAGTGAGTTGCATAGACTGATCATTACTGTGAGTTAGTGCATTTATAAGCTCTTTTTAAACTTGAGATAACAGCTTGCAATAGAATCTGCAATTTCATTTGATTCCTCACTCCTAAGCTATCAGTTACACAGTGTTGTGGGAACATTCCCAAGGCAATGTCTGATGGAGTTATTAGTAAAAACATCTTTTTTTTATTGATTTTTTTTTCCTTTACACTGAGAGAGTATTTTTGAAACCTATAGCAAGCAGGAGAGATAAGGGATACTTGTTAGTCCCTCCTGTACATGTGGCTGGAAAAGTTTTAGCCTCCTTATGATGAAAACTTCAGCTGAAATAATGGTAGTCTGAAGCCTGATTAACTTGCACAGAGTTTGTCAGTGACCCTGACATAATTTATACCAAGACTACACTTCCTGGAGAGTCATCAGCAAATGTGTTTTAAAACATGCAGCATAAATAACTGGATTTTTTTAACGCTGCATTCATTTGTTGTGCACGTGTCCTGTGGACTCTTACATGATGTAATATAAAATACTGGGACACAAATCTTAATCTGTCATTGACTGATTAAGATAATCCCAACCTACCTTCCCTCACTGCAGCAGAGCTATGGTTTTGTGTGTTCCTAGCTGAATGGCAGAGATTTTTCTCTAGACTAGAAGAGCATTTTGCAGTGTGAGCAACTGTAAGCTGTGGCTTCTGGCATGTGTCACTAGCAGATACATCATGTGATGTGGACATCCTACATACACTCAGAGCACTGCTCCCCTTTCTCCCCTGAGATAGGTGACCCTTTTAGAGGAGTCTCGCATCACCGTGTAGGAAAGGGGAAGGTTTATGAAAGGATGCATGTGCTTTTCCATGAGCGATTTCTGGAAAAAGTGGCTAGGTAGAGTTGGTGCAATAAAAGCTATATTGACTTTTTTATTTAAATATCCCACTTCTATCTCAAGTATTCATTCTCTAGTAACTCTTTAACTTCCTAGCAGGCAGTGACAGTAACAAATAGCAGTTGTCAGCCTATTCATTTTCAGATACGTTGAAGTAGAATTTATAGGTCTGAATTAAGATGTCTTGTAAAGCTTTGAGATTTTGACAGTTTAATGTTGAGAGGAATAAGTAGACAGTTCAGGAAGCTTGAGTAGGTTTTTTTGGAAATAGCAGCTCTGCTGTCTTATAGATGGATTCACCAAAGCTATTTAGTAAAAGGATGCTAAATTTTGAGCAGCAACATGGCAAGTGCATCAGTGAGATGTATATTTCTAATCTTTTACCATGCCCTATCATTTGGAAGAAGCCATGAACTTTTTTCTTTTTTTAACTCTTTAAAAGTGTGAATTAAACAGGTGAAGCCTAGCAGTTATATTTGTCTGTATTAGATCCCTAGTTTTTCTGGCTAATCTCCCTGATTTTATAATTATCTGTCCCCTATTTAGAGACCTACATGAATAGTTTACCTTAAAAAAAAAATTTAGAAAGCATTTTAAAGTTTTTAAATATGTATATGCTATTGATGTATGGGGAGGCCATTTTATAAATGCTGAATTTGCAAATACACTTTTTTCAGTTAGCAAAATATAATCTGGAATGGTAAGAGCTTTTTGGGGAAAAACCAAACAACTATTTTTTTTTAACATATGCTGGAAAGATAAACATAATTTCCTAATTAAAACACATTTTGTATAAAATTGGGCAAACCTGAGCCTCTGGCCACTTTGGCAAAGTTTTAAAATAATCATACAGATGATGTTGACAACCAGAGATAAGATAAATAATTACCAATACAGAGAAAGAAAAATATGAAAAGAGGGTTGCTCTGCAACAGTTGTCAAATGTGACTATGTTCAAACTTTATATCCAGTATTTGTTCATGGGAAAACTGTAAGAGATTGAGTCCAGGCTGAAGGAGATAACTTTGTGACCCTTGCTTTGGGCTGGAAAGGCAAAGGCCTCATGATGCATAGGTGAGAGGTCTAAGTGAATTATACCAAGCTACTTCATAAGTGTGTTGTGGGGTAGAAAATCCTATGAATCTTCCTTGCAAATCTTGCATTCCTCAAGCTGTGACAGTGAATGGATTTGAGCTCCTCCTTCTAGTCTGTGTTGTACTGGGATAAGAACCAGGAGGAGTTACAAGACAAAAAGGGCCATGGCTTAAGGATTGTTTCCAGGTAGTTGGCATGAGCTTTGTAAGAGTTAAATGGGGAGGTAGGCTGCTGTGTGTTCATAAAGCTCCCTGTTGTGTCTAGGTAATACAGCACATATGGCCTTCTCTCAGGAGCTGTGGGAACAGTGGGGGAGTGTAGGTGCCATATGTTCTTCCTGTACCCTAGTCACTCACAGGAAGTTAAAGATGATGTGGCAGTTTTAACTTATTTCCTTTTATTCATGTGAATCTCAACTTTAATGTCCTCATTTGCATAAGTTTAAATAACTATGTAAATTATAGCTTTGAAACTGACATATGGTATTTTTATGTGCACATCTATCCTCTAATGTATACTTAAGGAATACAACTCTTTGACTAATAGAGGCCAAATGCTCCACTAGAGACATGTTGCCTGCTTCTAGTGTTCTTACATTTTATGCCTGAAAGAAAGGGGAAAAAAAAAAGTCCTTTTATTTCCAGGACAGTTACATTTTGTAGGAGGCTGAGTCTTTCTGGAATTCAGACTGAACACAGTATAACATAAACAGTATGTCACTCTGGAGGACTGGTAGTTTAAGTCAATTATGTAGATTTTTTCAAAGCCCGGGTTACACTAAACTTTCTAATGCCTGAACTTTGAGGAGGTTATTGATGTAAAATAATTATTTTGGCACTCTTGACAGATCTTAGTCAGTCATCTCTTTTTTCACACTTGTGAAATTACAGTAGAAACCCTATTTCCTGCTATAGTGCTACATACAGTTTCTACTGTCAAAGACAAAATTGTAGTAAAGTAGATTCCATGATGTCTAGTTGAGGGCAACTGCCTTTATTCTTTTTTAAATGACCTTTTACTATATTTAAGATCCACAGGACAGTTGTGCTTGTGAACAGGGTGCACTAACATCGTCCAGTTGCCTTTTTGTTAGGCATAACCACTACCGTGAATAGCTTACAAACAGGAAGCAAGGACATGCAACAGTTACCTCTTACATTCTGATGTTATAGTATTTGAACTTTTTGCATGTATTATGCTATTATTCAGGTTGGTATTTCGTCTAGCAGTGCAGCTGCTGAGTAACTTCTTACGCAATCAGAAGAATGGCGCAGAAGATTTTTACAACTGACATGTTGCTGGGGTCACAGTTCACAGTCTGGATCTGTGTGCCTACTGCTGATCCTGCGTAGGCTGGGAGGCTCTTCAAGTTGCAGCCCTCTACTATCCTGTCACTTGTAAACCCATAAAAGGTTTTTAGTGGCACCACATACAAAGTTAGATGGTGTGTGGAAAATTCTCTGTGGGACCTTCACAGATTGGCACGCTGCGTGTCAGAGAGCCATGCAGTTTATCACCATTACTGCACCAACAATTCTTCTGAACCAATTGGATACCAATTCTCCGCGTATCCTTTGCAGCATGTTTGTGGGCACACTCCTTTATCATTTGGCTGCTTGGAGAACAGGAGCTGGACACCATGGAGCTGGTGTGAAATCTTTTTATCTATAAAAATATTTATAAAAGATATGAAAGAAGAAATAAAAGGTAGGTGATATTAGGTTTTCTGTTTTTCTGTATAGGTTGCATCTATTTTGTGATTAATTTCCTTCTCGAAATCCTTCAGGAGATCAATGCAGATTGGTATTTTCTCCTAAAACTTATCTTTTTCTTTATCAGCATATTTTCTTAACTACGATAAAGATCCTTCTGTTCCTTCAGAGACATTAAGGTCTGTTTGTTAGACACAGCATTATTTTCTGTATTGATTAAACAGTTAACAATTCATCAACTCAATGAGAAATAATAATCTCTGCATATCTTCACTTTGAGACTTAGGGCAGGATTCCAGACAATTCATTGTAAGCCACAGGAGATACTTCTGTTCATCACCTCTGCTTTCTCTTTCTTCCTCTTCCCAGTGCTTAACTTCAGATGGGTATGGTCCTGACCAAGAACTGGTTCAGTCTACTTAATTAGTACATTGAGTTAATGCAGTAAATAAACGCATATAGTGCCTCACTGAGAAAAGATGTGATGATAATTAACTGCTCTGGGATGACACTACATTTAGAATGACTGACACCTGCATCTCATTCACAGGATACTGTGGTACTGGGATAAAGGCAAAGAAAAAAGCAAGTGAAATATCTTGTATTTTTCCTATATTAGCTGTAATGTTGTTTGCTAAGCAGGTCCAGAATTTGCTGCCTAAAAATCATTCTATGAATGAGAAGTGGTGCTTTGCCCATGGCCGATGTGCTCTTAAATTCTATCACAGTCCCAGTAATAAGGAGGATATGCACAACCAATGAAAGGCCATATTAACATTGCATTTAATTTGCTTGTAAGATATGAATTTTGTTTCATTGTAACTATGGTTATTTAATTTAGTAAATACAGCTGTATTTTTATTCATCTACATAAAAGAACTGTAAATATACTTTGAATTTCCCAGAATATGGGTGGCAATGCAGCGTTTATGTTAATACTTAATCTGACCTGTATTTGTTGTAGTAGACTACCCACTTCCGATACTGTACCTTGATTGTATTGTAAGAAGGGGGACTGTGGAAAAAAGGAAATGGATGGTAAGTGTTACAGAAAGAGTGACATGTTGCTTATGTCAGCAAAGCAACTTGTGAGCATAAACATTGAGCATCACAACAGCAGCATTTTTCAATTCATATTTTGTATGAATTGAGGCTGAAAATAGAGATTGACCCAGCCTTGTTATATGTTATTACTTGACAGACTTTGGAAAATGAATTATTTGCTGAAAAATGAATGTGAACTCAAGAAGTCCCCAGGGATCTTCAGCTGGATTTTTTGATTCTTTTTGGGGTGGGGTTTTTTTGAAAGATTATGCCAGTATAGTATTTTTAATTTAATGGAAGTGAGATGTCTTAGCGGATCTGAGAATTTTTACACCTAGAAATTGCAATAAACTAGAATTATTCTTCCTAGAGACTCTTCTCTGAACTGTGCATTTAAGTGTTTAAATTCCGGATTATAATAGCAGTTTGAGTCCACACTAAATAATTGTTCTGATACATCTTTAGGTACTGTAACATGATTCATCATGTATACTCAATGTGTATATAACCTTCAGTTGTTATGTGATAAAAGAAAACACTTGCTTCTTGTTTTGATTTAGTTTTATGATCTGTTTAGTACCAGGCTGGTACTCAGGAAACTTGAGTTACAGTCCCAGCTCTACCCAATGGCCTGCGCTGACCCTGGGCAAATTATTCACCATCTCCATCTGGGCTGTTCAGAAGGTGGTGCTGCTCTCCCTGGTAAAATGCTTTGAGATTGATTGATAAGTGCCACAGGAGGGTGAGTTGCTGCTACTTACAAGTCAACATGTTCCTACCTTCTAGGATTAGTAAGTAGCGCAGCAAAGGGTTACCTCAAAAATCTGCCTATTTGGGTTTGTTCTTCTATTTTGACTCCAATTTTATTGGAGTAAACAGTCAGTGACATGACACTCGCATTAAGATGGACAAAGATTGGGAAGTGTTGTGGTTTAGGCCCAGCCAGCAACAAAGTACCACGTTGCTGCTTGCTCACTGCTCCTCCTTGCCCCCAGCGGAGTGGGAAGGAGAATTGCGAGGAAAAGGTAGAACCCATGGTTGAGACAAGGAGAGTTTAATAGAAAAACACAAAGAGAGAAGAAACAGTTATAACAATAATACCAATGAAATAATACATAAAGTGAGTGATATACAATGCAACAGCTCACCACCTGGAAACCGCTGGCCAGCTGCTCCAGATTGTGCACCCTTTCCCAGGCCAGCTCTGCCCCCACCACCCACCTCTTATATGCTGGCATGATGTCAGTATGGCATCGAATAACCCATTGGCTGGTTCATTTTGGCTGTCCTGGCTGTGGGCCCTCCCAGCTTCTTGTGAAAATTAACCCTATCCTAACAGAACCCAGGACAATAGATTAACCCTGTGCTTATCTAATTATGATCAAAGTGGTGCATTCTTCTGTGTTACACATCATCTAGATCATTCCTTCTCTATCTTGCCCATCATCATTAAATGAGCATTTATTTTACTTGTAGCATTAGTGAGAGGGAGGGAGCAAAAAGGCTCAGGTTTGCTTTTATTCACATTAATAACAATATTGCTTTGAGGATGGAAGTAATTCCTAGCCAGCTCGGTAAGGAAACGCAGAGAAGTTTTTCCATCACCCCATCTCAGTGTGCTCAGTCTGTTGTGCCGCAGTTGCCTATGGGCAAGAAGGCCAGCTGCTATAGGTAGATGTGCAAGTAGTACAGACATTCCTCCACATCCCTGACCTACTTAAGCAACCTCCCTGTGATGTAAGTAGCTGGGCTGTTGATTGAGCAGATGCTTTTTCATTCTTCTGATACAATGGATATCCACACTGGTTTCTTGCATGGTATATGATATACCTGGGCAGATTTTACCTAGATTGTAGCTACTACATTGCAGTGTAGTCTGTTCTTTATTAATTTCAGTATTTTTTACAGTTATGTTTAAATGAGCAGAACACACTTTGATTAGGAACAAGCTTGATGAGCTCTGCCCCATTATGAAGCAATCAAATGCTTTTAATTACTTCCATGACTGTTTGCTTGATAATATTCTTTCAAACTGAGACTTTTAATTGCTTCTTTAGTGGTTCATTTCACTAGAAATGTCAGTTGTATGAATCTCTCCACTTTCCAATCTCCTTGTGCTTGTATATAAATTTGTGAAGTGTGGCTTCTCTATGACTTGTGCGTATGTCTAAATCAATATGTTTTCAATAGCCCCAGCTTCTCCTGTCTATTGTCTTTCCTTGACAATGATTATAGAAGTATGCACTGTAAAAACCATCTGCTAGCTTCTTTTATCAGCTGTTCATTGAAGTCCCTTGCCTAGCATATGCTGCTGCCAAAGCTCTATCTCATGTTTTTCTTTCTGTTCTCCAGGGAAAACTGCCCTATGGAGCAACCTTCCTTTCTACTCCAGAAGCCAATGACTTGCTTGTAAACATTACAGTCCTTACAAGTATTGCTAGGAAAAAAAAAAAAAAACCGACAACAACATCTACCAAAAAGCCCTGCAATTTATCAGATGGTGAGAGGCTGTGACCTTAGCTTCCTATTATTCCATCCTTGGAATCAATACAAAAGGTGCTACCAGGAAATGAGATCCCAACTGGCTGATTCCCACTGGTTTTTTGCAGTGCTCAGTAAAGATCACTTATGTCACCATTTGAAGGGACTGAGAAACAAATTCACCTAACTGAGAACCGCGCAAAACAGATTTAACTTCCCCGGTCTTTTGAGTTGTCTTTCAGTGAGACAAGCGTGTAATGGTTCAAAATTGCTCCATGTCTTGGAGTTAGATACCGCAGAAAGGGAAATTTGAATCCCTCCATGTCAGGGGTAGCTATATCTTGAATGCTTTGCCAGTGTTGTGTAGTAAGAAGTATTAAATATAAAAGCCTCCATGGTTTTAGGAGAAATACACCAAAAATGTGTTTTGTTTCTTTTTTTTTCAGATTGTATTATTTTTTTCATGTAACAGTGTAGTCTACTTGGGATAGATTCCTGTTTCTTAATGCAGGTACCCTCTCTTCTGTACATATGCAGAAATCCATCTCCTTTTCTCATTCCCATACATCTTAAATAGCTGGGCATGAGCTGAGTTGATGTCTAGCTCCATCCTGGATACACTGTGATGGTCACCTTTCTGAGAAGGGATCTAAGATCTGCTATATGCATGCTATGTATTTGAGCATGGCCAATAATATGCAGCTATATTCTGTTCCTCCCAGTAACATCGGAGAAGTATTCCTACTCTCTCT
The DNA here is from genome assembly GCA_009769605.1 of Bucorvus abyssinicus. Classification (NCBI taxonomy): domain Eukaryota; kingdom Metazoa; phylum Chordata; class Aves; order Bucerotiformes; family Bucorvidae; genus Bucorvus; species Bucorvus abyssinicus. The sequence goes on from CM020025.1 coordinate 42,459,636, forward strand.
GGTTTCCCTGCAGTGTACCTGTACAAAAATTATACTTAACAAGAATATGCTTTATTCTGATTTATTTTAAGCAGTAAAAAGTGCTTTTGTGTTTTCTTGTAGATACTTGACAAGAACTTAAATGAAAGGTGGAAATACCTATTTAAAGATTTCAAATATTAGTGTGAAGTCTTTCAGACTTCACTTGCTTCCCTTTCAGATTTGAGCTATCGAGATGTATTGAAATGTGCAGTGTTCAAAATTACTCTAACAAATTTTCCATTATTCTCTGTAGATGCCAAAATCTTCTACTGATATTTTTTTTTTGTGCTTGTTTTAGTCTACTGATGGAGTACAAGTAATACTTAATTTCTTTAAATTAGACCTATAACTAATTTTTTTTTTTTCTTAAAATGGGTCCAGATTAGTTGTTAGAGTTTATTTTAAGTCACTCAGTCTCATCTGGAACTAATTCTGACCATGAAACAGGAAAATTTCTGCTGTCAGTTTGTTGCACACTGATCCCATTTTGCATGTAACAGTACAAATGCCAGGAGAAGGACCATTAAGTGTTCCCTCCATTGCCACCAGCGACATCTAGAACACCAGCCATAGCTAATGTTAAGGGGGCAGGAGAAAATGAACACTTCATTCCGGTAGTGATATGCACAAATTCTGAATAGAAAGATACTAGCAAGATACACAGCTACAAATTCAATTAATAGAAGACTTAAAAGGAAATCTGAGATAGCCAATACATTCATTTTCTCCTTCTATTGCAAAGACACTCAAGCTGTTCTAGACACTGGAGAGTTTGAGGAGCCAGATTAAATTATAGAAGTATAAAGTAAAAAAACAATATTATCTTGTCAGTATCTCTTTCCCTTGCAAGGCATTTACACCAGTATAGGTTAGTAATTCATTAAAAATCATAGTTGCATGGTTTAGGTGTCTTGTTGCAGTCCTAAAAGCATATGTGATTTGTTTTTAATCTACAGAATATCATCATACTGTTGTGCTTAATCAAATTCCCCCAAAAGTGTGATTTAGTTCCAGAATACTTCAAGGGGTTTTTATTGTCACTTTTTTACCAAGAGCTTCAGCCAGCTATAACAGTGGTAGTAGCGTAAGAAATACGTGTAAAGATGGTGTCAAAACATGAGTGCTGGAAAAGGAGTAAATCAGCTAGAAATATCCCTGTGTGGTGAAAGGATGGATAGAGAAAAGAGGGAGAAAACAGGGTTGGTTAAGGAGGATGGGTGGAATACTGTTGAGATCAACACACTCTTAAGAGAGTAGTCAGTTAATTTCATCTGGATTGTAAAGTTGCCCTGAAAAACTCTTAAGTGACACCAAAACTTTTTTGTGGGAGAACTGCTTTTTACAAATTTCTTGGATAAAACAAATTTTTTGAAACTTGCAGAACTTTACTACTTTGATTTTTTTTTCTGGCTAGACATGACATTTTTTAGAAGGTAGGAATAGTGAATGTGTTTGGTTTATGAAAATTTATTGGCACAGAGGAAATGACAAAATAGTGCCTACCTCTTGTGGTGTAAGGACTTGCAGTGCTCTTGGAGCTAATTGAGTCTAAGCTCACTGATGCAAGGAGACTTGATGACTTCCTTGAGACTGGCTTTGTCAATGATGGTATTGGGAGCAGGGGAAAAAAGGCAGGTTAAAACGCTGGCAGCAGCAAAACTGGCAATGAACACAAGGTATTTAAATCATTACTGGGACTAGGAATGTGATTAGGGAAAGTTAATGGAAAACTAAGCCACTGTGCCAAATGGACTGTTGCTGGGTTAAAGGAGGATAATTGCAACACCGTAATGAAATTAGGCATGCTGCCTTTGTTTCTGACACTGAACAGTGTAAAAAAAAAAAAAAAAAAAAAAAAATTAGTTGTATGTTCTGTATTTGTGGGCCCTCAACTTATCTGCTGGATTTGAAAGCTGGAATAGTGCTGCCGAGGTCAAGTAGCAGTGATTTCTGACAGGCTTTGGAACATAACTGGCGGATAAACAGGTATGTAAGATGGATACTGGACCTATCAGCCAGGACTGCTCTGAAAGTGGAGGGATTATAACGATGTTTTCTTATCTTTACCTTACCTTTTAAACAGAAATAACTTCCAAGAGATACAACTCTTTCAGCAAATTCAAAGGGCAGGCATTTCACGCCTTATTAAGGAGTCTGTTTAGGCTTAGACTGCAATTAGCTGACCATTAGAAAATTTGTCTTTCTGGGAGGTCTGAGTCTGCATGGCTGAGTTTTAACCCACTGCTGGGTTGTTCTTTCCCCTTCACTCCAGACAGACATTTTATTTCTCCTTTTTACAGGAAATGATTGTAATCTTATGCACCTAAGTCTTGCTCCTCAAACTAATAAGTGCTCCTTATGAATAGTATTTTTGAAATTTTTGAGGGTCAGAAGGGATGTTGTGTTTTGGGTGGTGTTTTTTCTATACTCGGAAGCAATGATAGAATTCAGCTACCTGTTGGTTATCTACAATTAAAATCATCAGACTGTGATATAGCATCTGTTTTTATAGTCAGAAGAAAGAAATAGTCACTTCTAAGTTACTTGCTCTTAACCTAAAGTAAATACTTGAACTAAGCCAAAAGAACTGTCCTCTGAATTTTATTCCTTTCCGACTGTAAAGGGAGCCTGAATTGCAGATATCAAGGTGGTTATTTGTTGATTCCTGCTCTTTACAACCCTTCAGTCCTATTTACAAAACTCCAGAGGAGTATTTTAGCTCTTTTTTATAGCATTCATTAAATAAGTGATATTTTTATATGATTTTTCCAATTGTATAATACTTTCACATAAAAAGCAGAAGCAGCAACAGCCAGTCTTTTCAACATGGTTCACTGGACTGTCAAGAATTTAGTATCAATATATATTTTATTGAAATACAATGCAAATACAATTAGTATTTAAATTCATCATATGTATGCATGTCTATTAAGACTTGTAACTAAATTAGGTAATGGTCATTGTATATAGTTTTGTCTATTACTGAGCTTGACCTAGTATATAATCTTCCTCAGTTTTAAAACTGCTGCTCTTAACCATAATTTCCCATCTTAAATAGTAATGAAACAGCCTAAATGTTTTAAAAAGTGTAAATATTCATTAAACTTCAGTGGTTCTTTCAGATGAGTAACAGAGGTAGATGTTGAAGTAGAGTAACTGTTTGCAACTTCCCTAAAAGACGAATTACTTGACCTAATACACAGTTTCTCTAACAACTGACTGACCTGTTTTAAAACGTTTCATCTTGTTAGTAGCATATGTGGATGGTCCTGGCTTGTGCTGTGTCAGATGAGTTGTTTGCCTGCTGGGTTATACAGCAAATGGGTGTGGGTCTCTTTAGAGAGACAGATTCAAGCTACACATTTTGGAATGAGAGCTATATATGAGGACTGAGGGAATATTTCAGCTAATCTTTGGTAATTGTTGCATCTTTTGTTAATAAATTCTAGAAAGCAGGTGGGAGTTTTCATGGCAAAGAACTGTGGTCTTCAGAGAAATGTGGGTGAGATTTATGCGTACGCATGGAACAAGACAGAGAGAACATGCTGCTGTTTTTCAGTCTGTGTGCAAAATGGGTATCAGAGCAAGAATGACAGCCAGACCAAATTATAGCTTAACAGGAACAGTGCCAGAAACTCAGTAAACTTCATGCAACTCTGTAATTTATCATACTTTTTTGCCTTTTCCAAGGATGCTTTTTAGTTCTGTGTTCTTATCCTAAGGCTATTGCCTAGGCAACATTCCCACTCAGAAATTACCACAAGAAATTACTTTGTGTCACAAGTATATCCTTTGCATATTTTTATTTATATTCGCACTCAAATAGAACATATTTTAGATTTTGTATATGTACCTCACACTGAAGGTGGCATAATATCATTTGCTTTAGGGAGCTGATTCTCTCTGTCATTATATCAGATAGTGTTAAACGGCAAAAATATTGGTTTAGTCTCATACATAGCCACTCAAGGCTTTCTAGAATGTACATAAAAATGGTGTTTCCTGACTAAAAATGATGGGCCTGCACACTTGTGCTGATAGGGAGGATGGAGAGGAAGGAGCAGAGCCACCAATGTCTGGTGGGAGTCACTTACTGTCAGGATGGTGGGAGAAAAGAGCTCCCTGGCAGCTGCTCCAGATGCCCTGCACTCTTTCCTAGAGCATTGCCTGAGGCCTCCCAGAGGAGTCAAGATGGCTTTCTAGGCAGAGGAGGCATTTTCTAACTGGGGTCTGCTGTGGTTTTGTTGCTCAGGGCATCTTGGAGCACTGGCATGGTGAGTTCCCATAAGGTTGGCCCTACCAGTTAAAGGATCTGGGCTGCACACCTCTCATGGGCATCCCTGCACCACCTAAGGATGCCGGAGGAGACTGTGACTTGGGACATGGACCACCTCATTCTAGATGTGTGCAATTACAGCCTTCTCACATGTAATTACTCTAGAAATAGACATTTAAGTACAGGTTGCTATATGTAATGCAGTGCTAATACTAGCAATTAGCATAACTGCTATCTGTTTGTGATACCTGGGGATACAGAATTGTGTAGGTGACTTTTTTTCCCTAGGTACAGAATATTCTTTTTAACAATCTCAAGTCTGTCTTGTCTCAGTGAAGCAGCTTATTTTAATTTATAATTCACTGCAATTATCAATAGCACCAATTAGTAGGTAACAATGTAAGTTTACTTCATTAAATCAAAATACATGTGGATTCAAGTCTTACAGCAAAGTTTTATTGTGATTTAACTTGACATTTCAGACCACTATTCAATATTATGCTTTCTACTTATGTATATGTTATAAATATAAATATAGAACTTGATGATCTACTGCTATCAAATAAACCAAATTAGGAAAAGGCTACATACTGTTCCAATAATTTTGCTTGATGACTAGGTTAAAGCCTGCAGTAAACAGTGGAAATGCTTAAATTCTCATTAAAATCTGTCTAATTTCTGTTTTACCTTATGATTTTGCACATTACTACAAACTAATGGCATTATTAGATAGTTTTCTTGGGCAATTTTCACAGAAACAATGTCGTCTTTTTTTTTCTAGAGATACTTCACTGAAAGACATACTCTATAAAAAGCTCCATATAAACAAACCCAAAGGTATTAATTTTAAGGCCAGTTGAAGTACTAGCAAAAATCAGAAGATAAATAGAATCTCTCTGGTAAAAAAAAAAAAAGTTCACGTGAACACTGTTCTCATCTTCTACATTAGTTTTTTTAAAGAATTGGGAATTCAATATCTGTGTGAATGTTTAGTTTCTTGAGTAGCAGAAGTTTGGACCGTGATACCTCAAATTAATCTACATGTCCATGTCTCTTGGTCTGTCACAGAACTCTGCCACACAAGGAGTCTGTGCTGGAGCAAAGCACAAAAAGACAGGTTTCTCCCTTGGGAAGGAATAGCTATTTTATTTGAAAAAAGCCTGAGTATACTTATGTACTCTCTTGAAGTCTTGTAGGATCGTGTATTTTAGCATGACCAGCTGGTGGTCCTTTAAAGAAGCAGCACACAACTTCCATTTAGAACCTGTATTTATATCCACGTATGTTTGAGCACGTTAATCTAAACCTGATTTTTGCCGCCCCCTTTTTTTTCAAGACCACCCCCCCCAAATTTACATACTGAGGAAATCAGATTTCATAGATATTGCTTATTTAAAAACTGTTGAAGTGTTACAAGGTGTAATGAGATGAAGAGGTGTCAGCCTAGATGTCCCATTTGAATTTTGAATTATCCTGGTTTTGTGTTCATTCCTGTATACACTCTATACATTTGACCTGTGGCTTAGAAACGACTCTTTTTTTGCTTACCTTAGGTATTATATGTAATATTTAATTAATTCTGTTACCCAATGTTTTGGCACTTGTAATAGCATGGGAATCACCAAATAGTATCCGCTGTGAAATATGTAGACTAATTTAAAAAATAAATGTATTATGTTCTTTAAAGCAACCTCTGTGTCTTTAGATTATACTCTTATTTAAGTACCATCTTCGGAAAATGTTTGGGTTTTCATGAAGTTAACACCTATATTAAACAAAAAGCTGATAGGAATTCAGTTGCTCATGCCATAGGGTGAGAGTTATCGCAGAGGAGAAGCCTTTGGTTTGGGGTGTGAGGAGGTCTTGTGTGCATTGACAGCCACTTCTGGGTACTGCCTCAAACAGCATTGCCCAGGGAGCTGCACGTTTGCAACAGCAAGGGAACAGCTGCTCTCTTTGTGTGCTTTTGCAGCTCCCTTAACAACTGGCTGATTAGAAATTGAGCAAAAAACCAGTATTCAGCATGAAACAGGAAGGTGTCTTGTGTTTCTGAAGTGTGCACGTGATGTGATGAGAGGAAAAGGACATGCAATAGGAAGAAACATTGTTTCCGTAAGAGATTTGGCTTTTCAGAGCCCCGGAATCAGTCTTCGCTTTTATCACGGACAGTCAGGCACTGTGACCCATCAGCAGCTTTGAGGAAAAAGGAAAAAAATCGAGATCTGTAATTGCATGGCTGAGACAATGTTTTTAGGGCCCACTGCTGTGAATCGCTATAATTAATATAAGCGCTCCTTACAAATGTTTTGACTCCTTCTGTTATGTGAAGATACCCTTTGAGGTGAGTATCAGTAGTTCAAGTTGGAGGTTTGTCATAAGTTCAGGTGTAAATGATGCCTGTCAAATTAATTAGTAGAGCGCTAACTTTGATCTTGTGGTTAGTTTCTAAGCATTGTCTTAGGTACTCATCGGTTCCAGCTAAATTCCAGGGAAGCCATGGTGTCAGATGCCTCCAGCTGGTGGTGAACAGCAACCAATTTGCACTTACAAGGGAATATGAGAGGACAGGGTCAATGAAACAGCTGCTTTTAGCGTAGGGCTCCATCATGGTTTGACCCACTCAGCTGGCAACAAAATGGTAGGATGGGGAAGAGAAAATACAAAAGGCTCTAGGGTTGAGTCAAAGGACAGCGAGTGCTCACTCAGCAGTTATGGTCATGGGTGAAAGACAGAATCCACGTGGTCAAATAAAATCAGTTTAATTTTAATAAAACAACCACCCATTCACCAATTGAATCGGAGAAGGACAATGATAAATACAACCAGATCTTAAATACACCTTCCCCCCACCCCTCTTTTTCCCAGGCCCAGCTCTGCTAGCTCCTCCTCCCCAGCAGTGCAGAAGGGCAGGGAATGGGGGTTACAGTCAGTCCCAGTGTGTTCCATGTTGTTTCTGCCACTCCTACCTCCTCAGGAAGAAAACTTCTCATAGTCCTCTGCTGCAACGTGGCGTCCCTCCCACAGGAGACAGTCCTCCATGAACTTCTCCTACCAGCCTGGGTCTCTTCCGCAGGCTATGGTTCTCCCAGCAATGAACGGCTTTAGCGCAGGCTTCCCTCAATAGTCATGGCCTTCTTTGGGTTCAGTCCCCTGCTCCAGCATGGGGTTCCTGCATGAGCTGCAGATGGGATTCTCCTCCACTGTTGACCTCTAAGGGCTGCAAAGGCTCAGCTTGCTGTCTCACCCTGGGCGAAGGTGAATTGCTGATCCAGCACACTTTTCCTCCTCCTTCCTCACTGACCTTGGTGTCCGCATGGTTGTCTTTTTCCTGACCAGCTCATCTCCAGAACAAAAGAACTCCTAAAACAAAGCAACCTGCCTAACAGGTTTTCCCCTCTTAATCAATGCCTCTTCCATAACATATTTGGCTCAGCCTTGGCCGGAGGCGGGTCGGACTTGGACCCAGGGGAGCTTCTCAAAGCTTCCTACAGGAGCCATACTAGTGGTCCCTTCCACTGCTACCAAAACCCCACCAGACACAAACACAACAGAGGCTCCTCCTCATTAATTTACCCAGGCAACTGATATGCCTTTGGGCCAGAGAAATAGTGGAAGATAAATCCTGGTTGAACAGAGAGGTGTGAAGAAAAGCAGTACCCTTGTGTATAAGTACTAGAGAGTGGTATTATATGTTATCTGGTCAATAAGATCTGACCTTTTCCTGTCAATCTCTCCATGGAAGTGGCAACAATAGTTGCCTTTATCATGGAGATGCTATGATGACTATTAAAAAGACAATTTAGGTTTGTTTAGAAATCTTCTGTGACCCTCAGGCCACAGGCTTGCAATTAGTAGCAGAGGGTTTTTTGTTTGAAAACTGTTTTAATTATTGGCACTTGTGCTGTCATGCATAATCAATGGGGCCCCATTTGTGTTTCAGCTGGCTCTGCCTCTTGATGATCAAGTAAACAGCACCTTTTTTTGATATGGAATAAATTGTTGGCATCTAATGCTAATTCAGCATTAGAATCCCTGGTGCTGCAACCCTGACCATGACTGCTCAGACTACTTCTGTGGTACAAAAGCTATTGCAAAAAGTATGACAAGTGTGGAGAATAGTTTTGCAGCCCCTCTCTCCTGCTGTCCCCTTCTGCATATGAGAATTCCTTCCTTCAAAGCCAAACCTCTGTATAAACACAGTCCAGGCTGTTTACAATAAGAGCACCTCAACTGAAACAGCTGTCAGGGAACAAGTATTAATCATGCCAATATTCAGCAAGCCATGTCCGAGAGCTTTCTTGTTCCTTTGAGCTTAATATGGGTAAAGCCGGTAGAGAAAGAGAAATTGGAAAGGTGGCTTCACTGATAAGAAAACTTACCATAAACTTTGAATTAGTGACAGTGTATACCAGATCGGCCTCTGGAGTGTTTCATTAGTATTGTGTGCTGTCTTTACTGCGTGTTAGCTTTCTGCTGACATGTCACCTGAGATAACAACATCATCTATTTAACGGGCCCAGGAAAGAAACAAATTAGTTTCCTAGTGTCCTAAGAAAAATGTGAATACTCAACATATTCACAGTGATTCCACACACACTTGGAACTGTTCTGTGTTTACAATTTACATGTTTTTCTTTGTGAACAAAATTTTCTTTTTTTTTCCACCCAAAATCACACGACAGATTGGATCGTGGAGAATAAATCTCATTCAGGAGGTGAAACAAGGTACAATAACATTATGGGACCAGCTGCTCACTTTGTATAGTTTGCTATGTAGACTGCTTTTGCAGAGCCCAACAAGGATGAAACCAATTAGCTGATTAGAAAGCACCAGAAATAAGACAGAGCACTTAAGTGACAATGGAAGTAAATGCAGTTCTCCAGTTATTTATCTCAGCAATACCGATCTAAGGATTTATAGGGAAATCACTGAGCAATATATTGTGCCTAAGATTATATTTATCCAACATCTTTTTTTAAAAGCTTATTTAAGAGATCTTGATGAAACTACAATACTAAACAAGTACAAATTCTGCAGATGAAATGGCAGATTTTAATAAATGGAACAGCTGAGCATTGATCAAAGTCAGTACTCAAGAGCTACATAAAAGTAGACAAGCTCTAAAACTGAACATCTTCATAGTTTTAGAGTAACATGAAGTATTTATTTTTTCAAGTAATGTCTCATTTAAATGTAAATGATTTTTTAAATCATTCTACATTTCTAGGCATCTAGGATCAAAGTCATATATTGCACTTGCAAGCCAACTATTCAAAATGGCTGATGATGAGATGTGAATTACCTCGAAGGTGGTCTTGAGAGCAAATACTAAATAAACAAATGACAGAAAGTGGATTCTGGAGAGCTCTATGTTTAAAAATACAATCTGTACTTTTCAGCTCTCAAATGAGCCCATGAAAACTAATTTATCAGTTTCTGTCTGGGATGGTGCAGAAAAGCCCAAGGGCAGGAGAGAAGTTGGGAATGATGGTTGTTTTTGCACTTAGATGGTGTAAGAGCATAGCAGCACATCCCATGACACCACTTATGTCAATGGGAATGGAGCAGACCATATCTTGGGTAGGTGGAATAAAGCCAACTGAGTGTAAACAGAAGCATTTATAGCTCTCTGTTCACAGGCAGCACAGTGACTGCAGTGTAACTGTTAATGCATATTTTTGAACCCGGCTAGAGCAGAATGTCTTTCGTTAATCTCAGTGCACACATCCTAGGCCCACATGAAACTCTCTAGGATGGATGTCTCTGTAAGCCAAGTCCAAATGTTTTTTGCAAGTTTTGTGATAAAAGAGAATGAGCAACATTTTACTCAGAGTGTGTTGAGTTGAAGATACTGAGCTGTATAAAAATCCCTTAATGTATAAATCCTGTATAACTTCACTGCAGTCAGGAAATATTGGAAAATAGCTGTCATGCTAATAACAGAGGTACAGGTTTGAATACCTGTTTGTTGTAGGGCAGTACTGGAGACAGAGTGTACTTGTGTATACTCAACCAGATAATGGTTTTCTGAATGAAGTTCATAACTAGTTGTTTACTCTTTCTTTTGTATTTGCATACAAATAGTTGTATTAATGTTGCCTTTCCTCATTTACTTTATGCTAGGGTCAAAACAAACTCTAGCTCACTATTGGTAATGGCATATTTTCTCACCGCCTATTTGGTTTTTGATATAGGTGGTTTATTATGCATTTAGTTAAAAATGAAGTTTAAATAACTTAAAAGAAGCAATTATTGCAATAAGCAACTGAATCTAAGGGATGGGCTTGTTCTGGGAAGTGTGCAGTTGACTTAAAAGAATGATGTGTAATGGTAGTGTATGAATTTTCAAACTAATTTTGGGAGCGGTTGACAGTCCTTTCAGTCAAGTGCCTGGAGCTGTGAGCAGCATGAGGTGGTAAACGCTCCAAAATAAGACAATGCAAAACATGCAGGATGGGAACAGCCCAGATGCTGAGCTGATTAGCTGGATGATTAGCCAGGATGCTGTTCAGTCAACAGCTGTATTACTAATTTAGCTTTGGAAATTCCTTCTCCTGTGATGGCTTTCCTAGCCAGTTCTTGGCTCTTCATTTTGTTCAATAAAGAGTCCTGGCCTTATCATAAAAGAAAGAACTGCCAAGGTCTCACTGACACTTATTCTTGCTCACTTCTCAGTCATTTCTGTTCAGACAAATGAAAAGGTTACTGCTCTTTAAATATCCCTTCACAAGGGTCTGTGATAATTGAACTGTCTAAATTCATGTTATCTAGTTAGATTAGACTTTTTCTTTACAAAAAATAAATCCTTGAATTTGTCAGTTCTTACCTCCTTAGGAGTAAATCGCATGTGTGAGCCTTTTCTGGAAAGTGACTGTTAATGAAAGCTCTTTTTTTGCCTCTATTCATTCAGACTGTATCAAGTAAGTCCATCTTTTATACAATGTCTGAATAATTTTGTAAATAACAAAGCCTACAAATTACTGTCTTTAAACAAGTAGGAATGTATATGTATTGAGAAGAAGATAAGTTATAGATTTGTGAGCTGAGAAATGGAATTCTTCATGATTGGTGCTGGATAGTCTTTTCCGATGTATTTTGCTTTATTTAAGGCAGAGTTGATATTCAAGTATATGAAAATGTCACTTAACAGTTCAGTAGTAAAATGTAGTTGAAGTGAAAAGATCACAAATGTCTCAGGGGCATTCCTGAAGAAGTGAAAATTCCTGAAAAAGTTAAATAGATTAGTTAGCATATTTAGTCTATGGGGGAAAAAAGTGCGTATGATTCTGTAAACAGATATAGCTGCTCCTGAAAAATACTAGTTGCTGTTTAAGGAACTTTGGAAATGTAAGATGGGAAGGGATCTCTTCATTTACCTTCTTCAGCTGCTTACTGTTTCAAGTAGTACTTTATACTGGTCCACTTTTTGAGCTTGTAAAGCATGGTGCAGCTAGCTGTTAGTCTGGGGAGGGGATGGGGGCTGCATCCATTTCTTCTATTCCAAGGCTGTTCCAGATTCTCATTGTTCTAATGTTTAGACTTTTTTTATTTTTTAATTTACAGCATAACTTTATTCATGGCCATCTTATATTCATTCTTTCCTGTGCCAGCTGTGGCCCCCAGATTGATTTTTTTCTTTTTTTTCCCCTTCTCTATTCAGTTCCCTGGCATATTTTCTCTCAGCTTTCATTTCACCAGACCAGATATGCTTAAGCACTTTTAATCTCTTTTTGTCAGATAGATTTTCCATTTCTCTGATCATGTTGCACCTCTTTTCTGCACCTCTTCCAATTTAAACTTATCGTTCTTAACATGAGTGAACAGGATTCTGTGGCATATTAGAGATGCCAATGATTAGATTTCCCCCACATCTTGTACAATAGCATCAGTATTTCCTTCTCTCCTGAAAAATCTCGTTTGATGCGGCTTAGAGTTGCAACGTTCATATAACACTAACAACTCATACCTAAATTCTCTAACTGATCCTTTTCCACCTCAGTCATTTTGAACTGATGAACTTCTGGCTTATGGAAGAAATATTTTTATTAGTCCTTAGGGCATGACCTTGGCATTCGTGTGATAGATTTTTGTTTCGTTTACATTATTTGTGTTCTCAAGGTCATCAAGTTCTTTGCATATGGATGACCGAATGTTCCTCAGTATTTAATATCTCCCGAAAAATGAATTATCATAAGACTTCACCAGTATAGATACTTTGGCCAAGGTCATTATGAAAGTAACAAGATTCCTCCCAAGTCTGATCATTGAGGAACTCTCTTAATAGCTTCTCTCTAGCCTGAAACTTTTCAACACTAAGCACTTTCATTTTCTCTTTAGTTAGTGTCTTATTGACTTGATATTTCTCATATTAATCCTAATTTTCTGTAGACTGAGTAATAATTTCCCATGTGGCACCATATGAAAAATGCTTTTCTGAACTGCAGGTATTTGAGGTCTCTCATACTCCCAAAGTCTTATAATCCCCAGAACTTCGAAGAAAGCTTTTGAATTGATGTAGTGTGATCTGCCTTCTCATCCTCCCTTCACTTGCATGTCATTAAACATACTTTATTTGAAAACTTCCTCTAGAAACATAGACACTTTGAAAAGTGTACTAAAATCAGCTTACTGACCATCTGTTGCTCAGCTTGCTTTCTCCTCTTCTACTGTGCTGCTCTGTGTTATTCTACTTTCTCCTGTACCTATAGGACAAGGTAACAATCTTGCTACCTGAAATTTCCTGTTCTTTCAGAATTTGGGCTGGAGGTTGTCCTGTCACCCTTAGCTTAATCTTCTTGAAATTTTCTTCTAAGTTTATAGTTAACATAACTATAATGTCTAATTTTTACTCCTGTTATCCATCTTCATCCCTGCATGCAATATTTTCAGCCTAATCCTAAATTCTATACCATCTTTACTCCAGTGTGATCCCTTTCTCATTTTTCTTGTAGGTATTTTATTCATATAGGTGAAAAATCTTTTTACTATTTGTACTTAAGTACAGAGTTTTTATCTTCACTTTTTATCATTATCTACTTCAACCACCATGGGAACAAGACTGGTGTATTTATTACCAATTCCATCCTGCTTGTACGGATATATGTGTCTGTGAAGAACAAATACTTTTGAGTAATAAAATATATTAAAATCAAACAGCAGAGCCCTCTAGATTTTTGTCTTTATATCCATACACAAACTTTGAAATAAGTTTTTACTTACAATACACTCCATATACACAGAGTTAGGCAGATTCAAAGGAACGGCATAATTTATTTGCTCAGGTTTTAACCTAGCCTAACCTGTACACATAAAATGAAAGAATAGGTTTAAAACTTTATCTTACGATCTATGTTAAAAGAATGTATTGGCTTTTCTGTGTTAAGTCGAGATAGTATTCAGATTAAGTGCGGTTTAGGAAGACTGGGAGGAGGAAATGGAAAGTCTTGGGAGACAAGTTGAATATGTGAAGTCAATAAGAAATTGAACACTCTGGAATGAAAACTTGTTAAGTTGAACACAGAGCAGAAATTAATGCAAGAGCAAAAGAGAGGAAAAGAAAAAAGTGGTGAGGAAGACCATCACTAGGCGGGCACAGACAGCACAGGGGAAGTGAGAGCCAGGCAGGTCACAGGGTTTAAATATTTTAATGGGGTAAAACTGAGTTCTCTGCTATGAGAAGAGGTGTGACTGAAATTTCCCACTTAACGCAATGTGAAAAGATAGCGGGAGAAAAAGAAGAGGGAAAAGATTTTGAGCCTAGAGGAGAAAGATGTATGTTCACTGGAGGCAACCACAGGTCCAGTGACATGGTGAAATAGAAGCCTAATATAAAGTAATACAGTACTAATACATACAACGCAATACTAATACATTGTAAGAATTTGTTCAGCTGAGAGCAGAAAGTGTCAGTGTATGATTCTGTCCATATTTGGGTTAATTGAATAAGAAAGGTAAAAAACAAGAGGGGTCAAAGTTAATTTTTTTTTTTTTGTTTACCCACCAAAAACATTAGGGTAACTTCTGCTAACTTTCTTGACCTCCCTTGTCTCTATGATGTGATTATTAGTGGAGGTCTTTTTGCCCTTTGAAAGGAGTACAGTATTACTCAAGCTTATGAATAATTCAGGTACTCCATTAATGTGTTGCTTTACTTGCCGGTTGGTGGGTCACTGATGTAATTCAGGTTGCTGTTTCAAAAACACAAAAAACAAACCCCAAAAAACTAGTTTAATTGCTGATAGAATTCAGTACTAGAGAAAAATTCCAGCTCCTTTTGCATGGATTTCCATAATAGATGCTGTAACCATAGTTTTAGAACTCTTCAGTATATTAATTTAGTAATTCAGAGCAAAGCCCAGAACTACTTATCTCAAGAGTTCATGGGGTTTCTTTTGAGATTTCCTTTCTTTCTTTTAATTATTTATTTTCTATTAATTATTTAATGGTATGTAAAGCAACATGGTCTTGATTTATTTGCAACCTGGTGTCTAAACTGAGATATTGATGATACCATTAACAATATACCAAACTCTGTGAAACAGTTGTTTAATTTCATCTACATGGCCCATGAAAATGTCATTGGTTATTTGGGTTGCTGAGGGCTCGTGTGCATAAGTATGGGTGTGTGTGTTTATGCATTTGCCAAATTTCTGTTGAATAACATCTGCTACAAGAGGGCAGGTTATGGGCATAAGTTTTACAACAGAGGTGGCCAAGCTTTCACAAAGCTCTGCTGGCTCTTTCTTGTATCTGGAAATCTGGTGTAGCTTAGAACAGTTCTTAACTTGCTCAGGACTGCATGCAGTAAGCAATCCATCATGGTGCCTCTTCGTCACCTTTGAAGTACTAGCTCTTTCCTCCAAGCAAAAGTGAAGGAGCTATGATAGATATATAACTATTAGGCAGTTACCGAGATGAGACTCTTCTGCATCTTCTTGAGCAGTAGAAAACAGTTCAGTAAACTTTAATGAAACTGGGAGTCTAATCTTATAGACAGTGCCAAACATTCTACAATTTTGTAAATGAGTGGATGAAGACTTTAAAACAGAAGCTTAACTCTTGAGCTTGTTGGTGTACCTGGTGAAGCTCCCACCAACTTCTACTGTGGGACTGCTCTAACATCTAATCAAGAAATGTAGATCCATTGTGTGAGGTGTTCAGTGTATGTAATGACAAAGACACCACTGGCATAGAAGTCCAGCAGATGGATGTAACTGTGAAAAGGGGTACAAGACCCAGAGAATCAATTTTAAAGAATGCATAACTATTAGGTCAGTTTTGATCATAGCCAGAGTTAAACACTTGATTTCTTCAGTCTTTGTGCTTAATAGGGTTTAGCCACGTTAGTAGTACTACTGACTGCTTTAATAAGTACTGTTCTTTGCAGACACTATGGTTGAGGCTCTAAAATTAGAGACAGGAACCACTGTTTTGCTTTTTGAAATTTTAGTGGCCTCTGCACCATTGGGAGGACTTGGGAAATGTGGCTCCATTCTTTATAAACCTTGGTTTTGTTCTCCACTATTTCTTCCTGGGAAGTTTCATTTGTAATAAAAAATAACTAATGAAGACTTTGCAACAAAAAATAACTAATGAAGGCTGTAAAATATGGTGTCACAGCCTCTGTTATTAGCGAACTTTTAATATTTTTATTAGGATATTGTATTCTCCGTAAGCAATTTGTTGCTTTCTTGTTTTTAAGTGTGTAACAAATCCTTCTAAATGTCAGTCAAGCTATATGGGGGAAAAAACCTTGCACAACAAGTAAGTTCCCAAGGTTAATAGCTAAATGATTCTATATGGGACTCTTAATGCAAATCTCTTCTCTCATAAATCAATGGAGATATTAGATTTAGGTGAAAGGGATGAAGATGCTTAGCTGACTAGACTTTCAGCTGTAGCAGTAGTTTAATCAGTGCTAAGGAATTATATAGATGTTTAAGTAATTTAAAGAAATAGGATAAAAATACTCTTATCAATAGCAGACCAGTTTAATGAGTAGTATTGAAAATGGTTGTAAATAAACAGCATCTAATGAAATAAATTCTCTTTGCACAGCTTTAAAAATGTAATTAAAACATAAATGCTATTTATGGAAAAAACTTGTTAAAAAAATTACAGTAACTTCTTTTATTATGTTCTTTCATTGAAAAACAATAAACAGTAGTGTTCAATTTTCCTATTTTCAACTAAAATGCTATTGAATTTTTGTACATAGTACTTTTGCTCTTTTTCTCTTCCCGTCTATATATTTCACCTTTAAATTAAGAGCTATTGTTTTTTTCCAGAAATAATTGGGTCATTTTTAATTACTGCCAACAATTTATTAGCTGGAATAAGACTTTCTTTAGTTTCAGTCATGGCTGTACAAAAGCTTCCTGCAAAAGCAAAAAGCTTTTGTAGCAGCACACTGCCCTCTTCTCCAGGAGTTTGTTGGACATCCATGTCCTCTGCCACATAAATGAAGGTAGAACATCCTGGCCCAAGATGTTAATTTATAATAATATTAGTTCGTTCTGAGCATGGGTTTCAAAGTATACACAAACCCATGGAGAAATAGTGATGGATATGAGTACGTCCAAGAAGGCAGATGGATCTTAACTTATAAATTCTTATTTTCATGAGTTGAATGGCTTATATTAGAATAGCCATAAGGGTTCAGTATTTTCAAATGGCTACATTAAAAAATAAGCTCTACAGAAAGATGATATTCTGACTAGATAATACGTCACTGCTATGCTGTTTTGTTTGTTTTTCTAATTATTGTGGTGAGATGCTCTCCTTATTTACTGGCATTTGATAGGATCACACCAGTAATTCACCTGAAATGACTGTCTACAGTCTTACAGGGTCTTATTGCTGAGGTTGTTTGAATGCTAATGTAGGACATAATTAATCAATAGTAATTGTGAAAAACATAAAGCTTTTATATGTTCTTCATATCTGACACCTAAGTTCTCCACAGGAGACAGCCTGAAATAGTAGCAGAGCTTAGCCTCGCATCTCTTTGTTCTAGGCTCATCCCATTTGATATGCTAGCGTGCATGCCTTCAAATAGCCTCCGAGGTGAGTTGTTCAGACATGTCATGTGAACTGAATATAGTTTTGTGTGCTCCTGTAGTGTATAAAAGAACAGAATACAAAAACCAGTTCTAAGTAGCATACAGGAAAAAATTACATATTTAAATCTTTTCTGCTAATCTTCCAGAAACAGGATTTTAATGTATCAATATTATTTCTTAAAAAACTATTTTCAGGTGTTAATTAAGAAAAAGCTGTATGTGCTTCTTTAAAGATTCATGTTTTGCTTCCTTTCCAGGTATGAAATAGTCTTTTTCTAAAAGCTTCTCTCAATGTTAATAAGTGCATTTTTTTCTTAGCTTTTCTTTGTGTTTTGTCTTTACACCTTCTTTCAGATAATAGTTTATAGCTTACATTCTCTGTTTTAACATTCTTACTGAACTTTCTCTGCTGAATAGTAATTATAGTAGATTTTCCAACAGAAATGGGACTTCGGCTTACATGTGATGATTGCTGAAAGTAAGTGGTGTTCTAAAACTGTGTATACTCCAGGAAGAGTAACCGTGCAATTGCAGAACCTGGAGATGAAGCTGATTCTGTTAGTATGTTATTTTTGTCAAAAGATAGAGCTAATAGATTTTTTTTAATGCCCTGATTTTAAGGCTTGCTATATTGCTTTGAATATTACATTTTGATGGTTACCTTTTGGAAAAAGAGATTGATGTTATTAAGGGTATTGTTAAGAAAAATCTGGAGGTGGCCAAAGCTAAAGGGAAACGCATAGTAGGTTTTACTGAAGTGACTAAGCATAACAGGTGCCTGACTCCCATGACAGTCCACGGAAATAAGGTGCTTACTCATTTGGATGCTTTTATAAACTCCATTAGGTGCTTTTATATATCTTTAGCCATCTAAATACCTCATCCGCTGGTCTAAACAAAGAAGTGCATGCACTGGCAACATTTATAGTGAAGGAAGTCAGGTATGCTTTGACTCAAATCAGTGGGTTCTGTTCATTTATGCCTCTGTCTGAAAATATTCTAGCTGTAATCTGTTTGGTTGCCAGCTGACCAAAAAAAATTCAACTGAAAAATTACATTTCAGGAGGACTAATAAATGTATTTTGAAGATGGGGAGACAAAAAGTAAAATTACTTCCATATGACACAAAGCTATTAGAGATCTGGTAACTCTGGATTAGTTTCAACTATAACAATAGCTTGATGTTAAATCCCTGGCCAAAAAATAGATAATTGGAATCACACAATACCCAGCTTTTCAGTTTGGCATCAATTTCATAATACAATAAAACTTACCATTTGTAAGCTTGTCTGGTTTCAGAAAAAAGACTGAGAACAATTTGATCTGTCCTGGTACACCAGACAATACAGTGCAGGTGGTTTAAAAACAAAACAGTTAATCAAGCAAAATTTTACTTAAACTACCTGATGATTCATCATCCAGTCTATGCACACTGTCAGTTGTGCCTTTCTGAGCAATTATTTATAGAATATTTAAATAGCCTGAACAGCATGTGCAACTACTGAGAATGCTATTGTATTGGATTAGGAATTGCTTCTTCAATTTGTTTCAGTTCAGTATAGACAGACAACATTACAGTGAGTCAACCTTCTGTTTTGTTGAATGCAATGCAATATACCATTTGTACTGAAAATTAAACTTTGACTCAAGTATTGTTTTGGCCATGTTATGATGTTCCTGAAGGAAACTTTGAAATGGTGTGAAAGTCAGAATTATTTGTTTAATCACTTTCCACTTCTTTTCACATATGTATTATCACAAAATTTAGAAGTTGTGTTTATATCAGTAATGGCCACTATTAAACTCTTACCCACATGACTCCATTCAAGCACAGAATTGCATGGAAACACCGACAGAGAATATGACGGAGTACTTCCTTAGTGGGCTGGGTGCTAGTTGGATTTTTTTACAGAAATTGAAGAAATGTAGAGAGTAGAAGGAAGCTGAGAGATGTCAAATACACTAAGGGTGAGATAGTCAAAAACTGGACAAGCTTTGACAGGCTGTAAATTAAAGGGAAGAAATTGGAGAAAGGAGAAAGACTGAAAAAAAAAAAGGAGAAAGGTGGCGGTACAGTTAAGGATGTGAAGTGGTTATAGAGTTTATAACATAGCACTTGGAGCAGAACCAGTTAAGTAATTTTTCGTGTGCTGAAATTTGGCAAGTGGAACATCAAGGAGATGGAATTATGACTGGTAGCAGTGGAGGTGATATCTAGTTTGAGGACCATGACCTCAGTAGTTAGAACTAGACTGCATGACTGGTGCTTTCAGGGATCCTGGTTGCCTGTTCATCAGTGTGCCTGAAAATCAGCGGGGAAAGGATAGGAGAAACGAAATGGGGAGATATCATTGTGTGCAGTTAGGTCTCATCCTTGCAAACTACAACATTAATTGTGATATGTATCTGCATTGGGTCTCACCGGAATGGAACTAACTTTCTTCATTACAGTTTGTATGGTGCTAATTTAGAGACTAAACCAGTATTGATGACACACCAGTGTTTTAGCTGTTGAGTGCTCCATAGCGTCAAGACTTTTTCTTACTCTGGCCCCAGCAAGTAGGCCAGAGGTGGGCAAGAGGCTGGGAGGGGACACAGCAATCGACCGAAGGCATATTCTGTACCTTACAATGTCATGCTTAGTAATAAAAACTGAGGAGTAGTCTTTCCAAAGTAGTTGTCGCTTGGAGGCTGCATGAACATTGGGCTGCAGTGGGATGGAGAGAATGATTGCCTTTGCTTCACTTGTGTGTTCTTTCTCCCTCTTTTTTTCCTTCACTTAATAAATTGCCTTTATCTCAACCCATGAGTTTTTCTTGCCTTTGTGCTTCAGATTCCCTTGTCCATGCGGGGAAATGGGGTGAGTGAGTGGCTGGCAGGTGCTTAGTTTTTGGCCAGGGTCAACCCCCCACAGTATCTGGAACTTCAAAGTTCTTCTGAATTCCACTGTTTAGAGATTGTCAAAAAGCTGCCAACTAGGAATTAAGTATTAATGTTGGTTTATCTGTAGTTAAAATAAAGATATTTGATTGAAAATTTGAAAATGAAAAAATAATGTTGATCCAAATGGTGTCTAAAAAACTGATTCCGCCCATGGCCATTTGGGGTTTTTTGAAGGTTTTGAGGTACTGTGTTATTACTTCTCTGATAAGATCTTCTGTATCACTTAATATTATGTTGGAGGTTCTTAGAAAACACTGGTTTTTGTAACACGTTGCTTCACACCTGTTAAGCCTGATCATCTAATGCTGACAAACATCAGGAAATCCTTGGAAAACTAAGTAGACTTTTCACTTGTTTTTAATGGATTTTTTTTGAGTGGTATTTTTGAAGTAATGACTTGAAGTCTTACGGAGCCATTGGTTATGACATTTGCTCATCACATGGAGACTGTATCAATGAGTATGACCTTACTTCTGGTACTCAAGTGATAGTAAATTTGTATCTGGTTATTTTCTTCACTTTCTATTTTGAGTCTTGAGAGAAATAAAAGTGTCTAAAATAAGGTCACGTCTTTCAGAATATTTATTTAAGGTGAAAACTAAAAAACTGTAAAACTACATTTGACCTACACCCACCCAGAGACAATATAGACTAGTTTCCTCTCCTGTTAGGTCTTTTATAGATGTTACCTTATAGTTAAGAAAGCAGTTCTTCAAAAACAAATAAAGAGAATTAGAAATGGTATCTTTACCACATCCTGGCTAGTCTGGAATTACGAACTGGATATTAATACATTAATGTTCATTAATCTGTATGCATATAATGTGAAAGTTAAAAATAGAAGATGCAGACTGAATAGAAGATGAAGACTATGCAGGCCTTGCACTCTTTCCTCTGCCAAGGCAGAATCAACTGTGCTGTGTATTTGTTTGTCTGAACTGATTTTAAAAATCTCATGTGTCTTCTTGGATACTGGATGAAAAAGAAATGATGGTGAACTTGTTCATTCTAAATGCAAAAACCAGTTTTCAAAGGAGCTAATTAAAGTCTTTACTTGATCCACAGCTGTGAGCAAACTCTGCCTGGATACACGTGATGAGTTCATGCCTTCTGAGATTTCTAATTTGATTGTTGTTTTTTTTTTTTTCTGGTTTATACAGCCTTTTTTTTTTTTTTTTTTTTTTTTTTTTTTTTTTTTTGATTCATAGTTTGCCAGAGGAAATGGCAACCTTCCCTTTAAATTTTTCAGTTGGGAAACAATGCTTTCCAAGTGGATTTTTTTTCTTTTCTTTGCATATGTGAGAAGAATGGTAACTGAACTCATCAAAGCTGTTTTGAGAGGAAAATGCTTCTTTCCAACATAATTGACTAATAAACTGTTTTGAAGAGAGTCCAACCTGAGATAATGTACAGGATTTTGATAAACTGTGAGCTCCTATTCCCAAAGCTTTGTGAAGGTTGTTTTGTCATCTTAAAATGTACATGCTGAATTTTTGAGGTGCAGAGTGACACATTGTACATCAGCTGAATGTTGACAAAGAACATTAAACTCTTAATTTGGCATTACAAGTTGTCAGCTGGTCACATCAGTTGACTTTAATAATTGCTAACTGAGCAAACACGTAGATCTGGAAGACAGAACCTCAAAACCTACCCTTGCTTTGTCAGCTTGTTAGTTTTGTATGTTTGGGTTATTTTCACTTGTAGCATAAAAAAAAAAAAATGCTTAGTTACCTTCTGCAGTGAGTTCTATATCATCAGGTTGTCTTGTGTTTGATGTTTTTCATAAATTGAAGGTCATATTCGTAGCTTAAGCTTGAAATTGTTCCTTAGTAGCAAGTAAATGAGTTAATCAGTATGGCTTTCTGTTGGTAAGACAGGTCAAAATGAGAGTTTGAGGATAGGACTTGGCACAATATAAGGAAGTCATATAAAACTGATGTGTTCACTCTGTGATTCTTTTTGTTGCATGCTTCAGCATTTATAGCAAAGCAAGATGTCTGTCACAATCTGCTTTTGCTATAGCAGAAAAATTCAGAGATGTAGCTAGAGCAAAGGGATGTTACTAAGTAATACTACCTAAATGAAGTGGAAGTAAGAGGATAACATACAGAAATTTTCATGAAGACTAGTAAAATAGGATGGTACTAGAAATACTTTTTTTTGCTTCTGTCTGTTAAGTGACAAAATAAAGAGTCGTACTTTTGCCAGTGCAAACTAAAGTATTTGCATATATTTATTGCTTGCTGCTTTTGATTAAGAAGTAGGGAAAGGGACCAGAATTTCCATTCTCAGATGTGTGTAACTTTAATAGATGAACAGGAATTTCAGTTCAAATTCTCCTGGGGGAAAATATCCCCAAAAGGAAAGTAAAAAATTATCCTACTGAGACCAGAGAGACTAGAAATTACGTATGAGCTTGAATAGTGACATGTGAAGACAAGCACATTTTCTTGAAGGATGGCAACTCAAAGATGTTGGCTGTATGTCACCAAGGTTAGTTGTCTGAGCTGTGTGCTACCATATGGATACCTAAAACAATATACAGGGAAGGAACAAATTCGTCTCCATTCCAATTACCAGATCGGATGGATTTAAGTCTTTATGTTCACATGACTCTGTACTGCAGTCACTTTATATTCTGGCATTTGCTTTTCCATCTAAAATGAACTGTAGTTCCTTCTAGTTTTTAGACCATCCTGTTGTATTCTGTGTTTACACTTATCTGCCTTACACTAACGTATGCTATGTAAGGTTAGAAAATTGATCTAAAATTTAGTATTATTATTACCTTTTTCATTCAGCATTCTGAGTAACAGCAAAGGTGGGCATGTTGAATTGATCTTCTTGCAGATATTAATCCCAAAGTACTTACATAATAACTGGAAGGTTCAAATACATTTCACTGGTAGTATGGTGTAAAACTTTCTCATACATGGTTTTTGAATCGTGTTTTTCTAGATGACAAAGTACTTGTACTGTAGTAGCGGTTGCTCTGCTATTAATGGAAGAATGATCATGGTCGTACCAAATTTAAGCCATACAAATTTGTTTAGTAGAAATGAGCTCACATGCAATACTAAGGATCAGTAGGTGATGCAGATGCATCATGAAGTATTTTTGACTAATTCCTGAAATACAAAGTCATGTGTTTCCTTGCCTGTGCTTAGACCAAAGTATAGGTCAAATTCAGAGCATCTCTTGTTAGAACAGAAGAATGGTCCCAAGAGTTCAGACCAGGGATTCTTCTAGCCCAGAACCCGCAGAGTCCAGCATCCTGTCTCCAACAAACCACAACAGATTTCTAGAGAAGAAAGGAATAGAGTGAGAATATATCACACATTTCTCAGAAAATTTCCAGCCTCCAACTGTTTTCAGCTCAAGGGATTTCCTGAACTTGGTGCGGTTTCTCTAATTCTCGATAGATCTCTTTTCCAAGTCCTTGTTCAGTTTCTCCAGTAAACTTTTAAAAATTTTTTTGTACCCCCTAATTTGTTTCTGAGAGTTTTATAGATCTTCCACCTATTTGACAAAGAACCACCTTCTTTTGTTTGTTTCGCACTTTGCTCCTACCAGCTTCCTTTATGGTTGCTAGTTTTCATATATACAACAATATACTGAACCTAAAATGATATAGAAGTACAATTTGAGTCCTCTGTTTTGATGCAGATTATTGCAGAAGATCACAGAAACTCATTTTTACAACTGAATTTATTTACAAACAGCTTTACAGAAGAATATAATTTTTACAAGGTAGAAATTATCAGTTGATACTTTTCCTTATAAAACTCTATTGCTTACCTGGTCTGTATGGATGTTGTACGATAAAATGCACTGAGATCAATAACCCCATGTTTTTATTAGTACTGTGATAGGTACTCATATTTTACACAAGTTTTATTAAAAAGCTATAAGGATAATGATATGAACTGGACTTTGCTGATAGTTTGAATAGCAGACAAGCTTCAAAATGGAAGATCAGAGGGGGACCTGATAAAAGTAATATAGGGTGGAGTGATGTCTGTGTATTGCAGTTCTCATTTAAGGTTATTTATCATGTAACAAACATTTTATAACATGTCTTTAGTTGAAGCTTTAAAATTGTGCTGCACTGTAGTTAGGAGTCATTTGCAGTAAAATAAAGAGATAATCCAAATCTCTACGTATGTCACCTGATAAACTTAGGTCAATACTGACTGAAACATCTCGCTGCTCTACAGATGCCAGATTTTTAGAGACTCCTGAGGGTGTTGCAGAGTGGAGATAACTTTAATATGCTTCAGACTGAAAGAAATGTTTTTGTTTAGTACAGGAGATAAAAATATAGTAAAGAAATATCATTATTGTATTTCAGAACTAAATTTTGAGATTTGCGGTTTTTCTTCTTTTTTTTTTTTCTTTTTTCTGAATAATGATGCTTCATGAAATTATTTGGTAGCTTTCTATGATTCTAAAAATTGTGAACTTTGAAAAGGAAAACCAATGCACCCAGTGTAGCGATACATTTGGAAAATTAGTTGAAGGGATTGAAGAATGTCTGAATCTTGGACCTCTACTGTTTGTGTTGGTAATAAAAATATTCTGCACTACTAAATTGCAGTGTGAGCACTGAATAATAGAAGTACGTAATTGTCAAAGATGTGTTAGGTGGGCTGGTAGATGGGCTACAACTGTAGCATTAGCATCAGCAGTGGAACAGGCTATTATACTTAGCAACAGGTGCAGATTAATTAAATAGTTTTCTTCTGAATATTGGTTAAAATTGCTTTGCTGACACAGGTAGTGTCTCTGCATTCTTTCAAAAACATAAAATAAAGTTTTCTAGTTAAAAAAAAAAAAATCAGCTGTCAGAAAATGTAAAGTGAAAGGTATTTTATCCCAATCGTTTGTGGTAGAGAAGACAGCAGGCAGACATTGTAAGGTTGCTCAGATTAATGCTTTTTCTTTCTGAATCTTGTTGTTCTTTATAATGTAGCAGTGGGCAATTCCATAAGTTTGCAGATGTAAAGAGCCAATGTCACTCTGTGTGGCATGCAGAGCAGAATTATACCTTCAGCCAAGAAACACCTCTCGAGGAGAAGCTGCCTGGTAACCCTCATTAAATTATAGTTAATCTTTTCTATGGACAGATTTTTTTTTTTTTTCCCTCCGGAGTTAATAAGAGCAAACTGATTTTATCTTCATTGTCTTGTGTTTCTGGTATCATCCTTTGTAAGTTGGTCGTTAGCCTTTCTTGATAAGAAATCCTTTTCCCATCATCTTTTAATACCTTCTATTCCTCTCTCTTTCTGCGTTTTCCCCAAAATGTTCATACTACTGGGGAGGTCTCCGAGAACCAGACTCTTGGTGAAGAAAAACTGATTCATTAAAAATATTCCACTAGCTTAGATATATTTTTATGCAATTAAAAAAGCAAGACACAAAATGCAAAATGAAACTCCCCCCCCCCCCCCCCCCCCCCGTATTGTTTGCATTTTGCATCTTTGTGGAAGACACATAAAGGTTTTCCACAGAGACTGTTAGTATTCTGGCAAGCTCTCACTTGTGATCCATAGACCATCAAAGTGCTGACAGGTGTAGTATTCTACAGAAATGCAAGGATTATATTTGTGTTTCTTTATGTATTCTGCAAAAAACCTAAAACATGCACATCTCTCCTTACTAGTCTGTTCCAGCACTCCCAAGCCATCTGCTTGGTTTTCCTGTTGCATTTGGTCTCATTAGTCATGTTCACATGTATTTCAGGCTGCTTAATTTCATTATGCAAAGTATTATGCACTGTTCATCCAATAAGTGAGAGATATTCATTCTGCTCCCCAAGGGACTTGTAAAAAGGAGGTTTATATCTGTAAGAAAACCTGAAAATTCTTGTTGAAACATGGATTATGTTTCACTGTTACCTTTATTAACATACTAAAACTTCCTTTATTGATTGCGGTATCTGTCTTTTCCTGATTCCCAAAGGCTAACTGCTGTCTCCTTAGAAATATTTGCTTCTAACTAGGGTTTTTTAACACAGTTAAGATCTTGACACAAAACTAAATCATACTTGAAATTTCCTGTTTGGTGGAGTTAGTTTTTCTGCATAGTAGTGAGGTTGCCAGTTCTGAACAGAATGTGCATGTGGCAATCCTGTGAGCATTCACTTGAATTAGCAAAATCATAAGCCTTTTTAAAAACATCTGATTTCACAGAGGAAAGAGAGATCTGTTAATGCTGAAGATGTAAAATCTCCGTTTGTGGTCATTGTTGAGTGTGGTCAAGCTTCTCAAAACTCCTAAAGCTGACCATGATAAACCCATGGAGTGACTCAATATACTTGTGTTATAAGACAAAAAAAGGTAGAGAGAGAGTTTCCTGTGATGGCTCTTGACAACTCCTTCTGAGTGATGAGAAGGAATCAGCCCCTGCAATGAGAGCTGGGACCTCAATGGGAAGAAAAGTACCAGTATAGAAGAAAAACAGTCAGCCTTGGGCTGAGGAGAGAGTAACCAAGTCTTGATGGGCAAAGGCAATGAATTAATAGTCAACCTAGAGAATGGGAAGGGACATAAAAACTGGACATGGAGTGGGAAACTGGAACTGACCAGACAAAAAGAGTGAGAATTGGCAGGGAGCTCTAGGGAAGACAGATTTAATAAGGAATTGGATATCTGGACAGCAGATGTAGAACTGCCATCATAACTGCCATTAGCATCAGCCAGTAATCCTAGCTGGAGAGAATGGGGAGTGCTTGAGAAATAAGCCAGGAAGGCAGGAAAATGGATTTTAGTGGGAACTGTGCTTAGGTAGACAGGAACATACAGTATATACTATGTGCACTGAAGAAAAGAGGGGAAAAAAATGAGGATCTATTATTGGGTGTAAAAATCCTGGAAAAAATATCGCCATGAAAATCATAAATATACTTTAAGAATGTAGTCTATATGGTATATAAATTATAGAGCATTCACATAACAGGAGGGGTGGACCCTTTACATTCCTTTAAAAAGTGAGCCTAGGCACTGGATAAGCATGGCTCCCCACAAAAAATAGGTGACTCAGAGGCTGTCATAAAGCTTCAGAAAGAGGCTGAGTTAAACTCTGAGTGCTTGACATTGCAGTGATGTTCTTTATTAATGGTGTGATTTGCATCTAATGAGTTTAATTTTACTTTGTTGTTTTGATAAATAAACATATTCCAACCAGACAGCCACAAGGTACAAAATATTTGTTGACTATGAAAGCTGGGGTATTTTTAACCTAATTTTGTTAACCTGGTTTTGTTAAAACCCTAGGTCCTGGAGTCATTTAAAGGATTTACCCTTTCTTTCCTGATAGAAAAGGCACATTGTGTGGAGGTGTAAATTCTTGTTGCCCCACAACTTTGGTGACTGTAAATTCAGTGCATTACATCTTGCTCATATGGGCTTTATTTCCTAAAAAAGTAGAAGGCAAATTATAGGTATCCACATTTATAGAAAATTCCATCATTTTTACTGTTTTGGTTGATAATATTGATTTCTTAGCTCATTAGAAAAATGAGATCTTCCAAACTATTTAAAATACTTTTCATGAACTATTGAAATATGTAATGCTTTTGTTGTTTAAAAAAAAGAAATCTTTTCTAAGAAATTTTGCTGTTTTAAATATTACTAAGACCTGCAAAATGAAATAATGATGGTATTTCTTACTAAGGAAAATAATAAAAAATGCTACTTGTAAGATATGGGGACTGAAGACAGCTTTTATGGTCTATGAATAAGGTATTGGGCAAGGATTCAAGATATTTCAGGCTGAGAAGGTTCCTTAAACCTTGTGTGACATTCAGCATATCGTTTGTGTACCTCAGCTTCCATCTGTAGAACAAATATGTTGATATAGCTTTACTCCTATCCTTTGCCTGTCTCAGGGATTTGATTTATAAAAATCTTAAAGATCTCTAACAGTCTTGTTCAAACAACTTCCAGCACAGTAAACATTCAGTCTTCACTTCACTGGAGCTTCTACCTGTAGCTGTGGGGAAAAAAGTGACGTGAATTCTCTTAATTTACCAGAACAGGAAAATAAAAGAGCTGAAACAGCTGAGAAAAAAAAAAACCCACAACAAAAACCTTCTTGTATAATCTGAATAGTTCTATGAAATTGTTCGAGTCTAAAGATTGGAAGGATTTAATGTCACTTTTGCCACTGCATGCAAACTGGTTTGAAATTGTCTGGTTGTGTATAGAAGTTAAAAAATGTGCAAGTATAAATCCATGTGTTTTTATTATCAAGTGAATTCACTGAACATGCTAAGTTAAGGAACCTTGTGGGATATAGCAGTAGGAAAATACGATATGTGTTAGATCACTCAAATCCACTGTACTTGGCTCACTGATGAAATCTTCAGAAATATACAATATGGACAGTAAGAAAACAGCCCAGATGAGTCCATGATGAAGAAAACTTGTTCATGGTTTGTTTTTTTTTTTTTTTTCCTCCTGTGTATCTTAACAATCTGATTAACTGTCATGATAATCAACTTCTTGCAATAAACAGCTGAAGGGCATTGAACAAACCAAGTATAATTAAAGGAGTTTTTAAGCAGCAGTTGTTTATGGTCAAAGATGGAAAATACAGCTTCATAGACACTGGCAAAGCTTTACATGGAATGTCTTTCTCTTAAAGGGAGAAAAGGAATTTTTTTCTGTGCTGTGAAGAAACTAGAAACTGACTGCTAGAGCCTTCATTCAAGATTTCCCCCTGAAAAGAAAACTCTGTTGATGCCAATCATATAAGGTATTTTAAACACACATGGATTCTGTTCCCTTCCATACCCTGTTAAATGCTTTAATGCATAGTGCTTTCCGAGAAATAAAATTAAAGTAGTAAATAATTCAAAGAAATATTTTTTTCTATGTAAAATCTATTAGATTAGTGAACTTATAATTTTGTGGTAATACATTGTGTTTCATACTCGCATTACAGATGAAAAAAAGCAGTCTATATTCATTTGCTGGCTGTTCAGAGAGTAGTTGTATTGTTTGCTTTCTCTCACCATCAACTTGCATTTTATCAAATCCCAAGCTGTCATGGTTCATTATCCATAGATGATCTTGAGCAGCCTTGCATCATAAAAAAATATGCTGTGGCATCTGCCATTGTGCACCACTACGCAGATCACTTCTGAGTAAGGTTTGTCTGAGATTTATACATTCAGTAGTACGTATTCTTACATTTTTGCCTGTGACTATGGAAGCTGCATATACCTCATTACTGTGATTTTTCGGATTGTAGATAAAATGTCTGCTGTGCCTTGTTGGCTAATGAGTTCCGTTTGAGTTAAGGCTGGCACACCTCAATCTCCATCAGGCAGTCGCTTTGCTTCTTGTAGTCATTTCATAAGCTCCTGTACCAGTGATGTAGACAGCACATTGAAATTAGGACCTATATTATACTGTCAGTCTTGCGTTCTAGATCCTGTATTTTGATTTTAGGAGTCAGAAATGAACCTTATATTATGATTGTATTAATAGAAAGCAATAATATCCAGATTAGTAAATATATTTACTAAAAAAGTCTTTATTTTCTGTAAGGTAATTGCATTGATAAGAGATTATTATTCTTTTTTGAAAGACAATTAGTAAAAATAGCACGATGCTCATAGGTATTAGTAAATAAAAGTCCTTCATTCCTCTAATTTACATCTCTGTTTAACTGTTGTCATAAGGGGAAAAGGAACTTAGGTTTTTAGGGATGGTCATTTAAGGTCATTTCACTGCTATTCTGTTTTGGTGATAAAACATTTAGAAATTAATTTATTGTACTGCTACTGTTACTGTTTCATCTGAAAATATTTGTTTCAACAATCAACAGTGAAAAATTATTATTAACCATTTTAGCTTTTTTTCAATACTTCTTGACTCGGTAACTATTTGAAATTAATCAAAGGAGCTGTTTTTAGG
The DNA here is from genome assembly GCA_009769605.1 of Bucorvus abyssinicus. Lineage (NCBI taxonomy): Eukaryota > Metazoa > Chordata > Aves > Bucerotiformes > Bucorvidae > Bucorvus > Bucorvus abyssinicus. Next base: position 42,489,864 of record CM020025.1, read on the forward strand.
AAACAACGTGGATACTTTTCTGAATATGTTAACTCTAAATAGCATTGCTCGCCATAGCCCAGTTGCTTTGATGTTTTCTCCAGGGATGAGAAGAGTAAGAGAAACAATCCTGTTCCATTAAGATCCCTTATAATTGCCAGGCATGCTGCAATTTCAGTGAAACATTACGCTAAAACCATTCCTTTTGGTAGAGGAAAAGAGTTTCTGTATAGTCTGAAGGTATTTATAGGACTTCTGTTTGCATGTCACAGTTTCCATACCAATTAATTGTTCGTACTTGCAACGGCTTCAAGACTTCATTTGGGTTAGAGCCTTTTGTGCTTTTCTGAATGTGCAGATACTACACAGAGAGCTTGTGCAAGTGGAGATCATTCACAGGTCAAGTGAAAAGCAACAGTGTATAAAGACAATGAAATGTCAGGGCATTTCTCAATGAAAGTTCACAAAATAAGTGAAAAGCCACATGAAAATGCAAAACAATCTATCCTCAAAGTAAATTGTCCCCAGAGAAAATAACTCACTTAGAACAATACTATTCGTTTGTGCTGTAGAGCAAATCGTTGTGAAACTAACTCTCTGTGTGTAACTTTTGCGGTGGCTGTCGTTCTGCCCAAAGCCCACCTTTTATTTTCAGTAATAAAACACAGTACAGCGCTGTCATGAATGTGGAAAAAGAGGGGAGAGAGCAAGAGCGAGATTGAAAATATATTTTATTTTCTAATTCCCCTGCATCTATTCCTGTTCCACCAAAAATAAATTTTGATTGAAGTAGTAGTGTGTTCATCACAGTAATAAAATTAATTTCCATCTCTGTTCAGCATCATGCGTGTCTCAGACAGTTTCTTCTGAGAATATGAAATACCATCCTATGAATTTGTCTGGGGATAAGTCACCAATGTTATAGCTTGAACTAATTTAAATAAAGGCGAATGTTTTGGGATCTGAAAGTTGAATTTCCATTTGAACAATAGCTTCAAGGACATGCATGCACATTTGACTGTCTCATGCCCTGAGGTGGGTTGCTACTAAAGAGATTATCCACCCATGAGCTACAATAAGGTTCACAGGAATGTGAAATAGAAGGAAGTTGTCTGTTAAGATAAATATGAAGTGGAAAAGCAAATTAAAGTAAATCCAGGAGAATTTTTTAAAATCTACACTGGAAACTTAAGGATGCAACAAAACCTGAGGATCTAATGCCAAATCTGAACTAGAAGTGCTTCTTAATCTGCCAACCAAATCATAGAATTTGTTTGGTAGGTTTCTCAGTGTTGTTGATGTCTATCTATAATATGTTATAAATTGGGTTAAAGGGCATCCAATAATAAACAGATTCAGCAGAAAGTATTTTCTGAGACTTTTTGAGTATTAGGAAGTGCTTTACTGAAACACAAAATAATTGCAGATGGTTAAGTGTTACAAGGAGTCTTCCTATTGGAAAAAATCCATTAAATTGGTAAAAATACTTCTTTTTTTAGATGCAATTTATCTTTAATACTACTTTCCATTTAGAAATGTTTATGATGTGTTGATTTTGGTGTTATTTTTCACTTGTATTTGATGATACTAACAAGTATGAAAACAGTTGTCCTGTTACAGGATCTATGACTTCCACTGTAGTTGCTTTGGGTATTCTGAAAATGCAGAGTGGTGCTCAGGTCAGCTCTGAGGACATCTCCACAGAGTGCAGAGGAAGGCTCTAAACAGTACAGGTCCAGAATCAGGAGGCCCCAGACCAACCAGTCTCAATGGTCTGACCCCATTTACTTCAAGAAACTGTGCCAGCTGATAGTAAAACTCTCATGAGTTCTTTCCTCTTTTCGTGCCTTAGCAGTATTTTGTTTCTAGCTCGTTTATGAAAACAAGAAGAAATCCTGGAGTCCCCATTTCTTTCACTTGCTTGTAAAACTCCATTAACCATGATGGAGCATGTAGAACTGCAAATAAAATTCCATTTCAGTCAGTGAGTTTGTCTGGTGGAGAAAACTGATGATTTATTTTAGGACGTATACTCAGCATACCTTAGTGAAAGTAAATATCTTATAAACTAGTGTTGAATATCTCCCTACAAGGCAAAGAACATAACCTATGTGTTCTCTAAATTGGTTGAGAAAAATTATGCTTTCCCAACTTATTCCCCCCCATTGGGGGGTTTTCTGTTCTTTCAAATACTTTTAGTACCTTTCTGTATTTTCTGGTCAGCAAAGTCCTATCTTTTATGTTATCATAGGGCTGTTCAAGCATCAAGGACTAAGGCGTTGTTGCAATGAACACCAAATTACAGGTGAACAATGTTCCCACAGTTTGCAGACTTGTCTCAGAGCAAAGGTTGATAGACTGTAAACCTGTCCCTGAAAATATAAATATTTGCACAACTTCTTTTTATTTTTCCTGTATATTTTGACCTTTTTTTTTTTCTGGACTGATGCTTCACTTTATTCCTCTTTTGGGAGCCAGCATTCTGCTGATAAATTAAAATCCCTAGGCTGTAGATGGATACATCTTGCCTCCTTTAATCATTTCCATCTTAAAGGTAAACCATTAACCAATAGTGACAATTGAATTTTACATATATCTGTGGTGCATGCATCCTTTAAAAGCAGGGAGAACAAACATACAAAAATGACTTTAATTTGTTGGAATTTATTACATTGTGCATAACCTTCTTAACTGAAAGTAATTTCAACTATCTTATACTGTCAACATAGGCTGCAATGAGATTTTTGGGTTTTGGTGACTGAGGATGAGTCAGACATGCCAAAGGCTTTTGAAGTGAAAATAAAATTTCACAAAGTAATACAATGAAGTACAAGTCTTACTCTGCCTGTAAGAAAGAGAATAAAATTGCTGGTGCAAAAAAGGCTTCTTTCTTCCCACAGTACTCCATTTATTGTGTTACAGTCTAAACTAGAAGCAATTATACATAAGCAGTTAAACAAAATGAGAACAATCAAACAGTCAGCTCGCTGAGCCAGAGGTGGTACTTGGAGTCCTTGCTGTTTCTCCCAGTCAATCTGAGCATCAATGATGGTCAGCAAATCGATGCTCATTCTCCTGCATATGTTTGTTTGTCAGGGGAAACATGGCTTTCCTTTCCTTTTTGGAAGACAAAAAAAAAGAAACTAAAACCGCTTGGGTAAAAAACCTAGATTTATGGGGAACGTATGTACCTACAAGTGCACATCATACCTGGAAAGAGTATTGTGGGTTTTAACTGGCTGGATAAAAGGTCTGCCAGATTACTACAGGATGCAGCCAAGAAGCTGGCAAAATTCCAAACAGTTTTGAATTTATATGGCAGAGAGAATTGTAACAGTAAATTCTTGCGAGCTTTTAGGGGGAAGGAAAAAACACATGTAGGGCAAAATAAATGGATAAGTGGTAGGGTATTCTTTCATGCAATGAATTATGTTCCAGATAACTGCTGCAGGAGATTGCACACATTTTTTTAAATAATTGATGTTGTCATTTGTCAGAAAGAGGGTACAAGATTAGCTAGGCTGTAAATTTATTTTGGTTCAGAAAGTCCTTTGGTCCTATCACAGGTTAGGTCAAGTGATGTAGAAAAGATTTGGTGACAGATTGGCTCAAAATCCCTAACAGAATATTTCTGACCATCTTTACATGTGAATAAATCAGGCTGGACATTTTTAAGAAACCTCAATGTAAGATTAGAAGAGCTGTGATCCAGGTCTAATAAGGGTAGTTATTTTCTGAGGTACACTGGAATCATGAGCCTGAAACAGTCCAAGGATGTAGTTTCATGAGAGCATAAAAGCTCATTTTTGCTGAAAGTGATCTTGGCCTCCCTTTTTGTTCCAGCACTAAAAGTTAAGAGTAGTTCTCAGCCAGATAAGCCTTATTGCTGCCACACAAGGAATAGTGCAGTAACGTGCATGTGGGAAGTAGGGCAGGATTTCGTCTCCTTTGGCAGCAGCAAAGCCTTAAATGAGTTTAAACACCTCCTGAAACCACTCCAGAACTTTGAGCCTTCTCAGAAGGTGGCTGAGGGCAGTAAGTGCTGACACCACCACTTAACTTTTCTATGATTCAAGTACTGCTCACCTCACTACTAGTGAGTGTGCTTAGCATTGTAACGAAAAATGAGTTTCAGTGACTTCCATGTAATCGAATCAGCCAAATTAGTAAAAAGGAGTTCCCTGCTTTGATCTCCACATGTGGTGGGTGACCTTGGCTAGCTGCCAGGCCCCCACCTAGCTGCTCACTCCCCCTTCTCAATAGGACAGGGGAAGAAAGTAAGATGGAAAAGCTTGTGGGCCAAGATAAGGACAGGGAGATTTCATACCAATTACCGTCATCGGCAAAACAAACTTGGCTTGAGGAAAGTTAATTTTATTGACAATTAAAATGGATTTGCATGGTGAGGAACAAAGACAAAAACTAAACCACCTTCTTCCCTTGTTCCCAGGTGCAACTTCACTCCTTCGTTCCCAACTCTTCTGTCTCTCCCCACTGAGCAGTGCAGTGGGGTTTTGAGTGAGTGTTGTGATCAGTTCATAACAGTTGTTCTCTGCCACTCCTTCCTCTTTATCTTTTTCTCCTTCTCCAGCACGGAGGTCCTCCATGGGCTGCAGCTCCTTCAGGGCATATCCACCTGCTGTGGTGTGGAGTCCTCCACAGGCTGCAGGGGACAACCTACCTCACTATGGTGTCCTCCATGGGCTGCAGGGGAATCTCTGCTCCAGCCTCTGGAGCACCATCTCCCCCTCCTTATTCTCTCACTTTGGTGCTTACAGGGCTGTTTCTCACACTTTTTTCCCCTCGGTCTTTACTGCCAGGCAGTGTTTTTGCCCCATCTTAAATACACTTTCTCAGAGATGCTGCTCTCTTGGCTGTGGGGCTCAGCTGTGCCCTGGGGGTGGGAGGGGGGGTCAGTTGGAGCAGGGGCATCCCCAGCTTCTCCTCACAGAGGCCCCTGCAGCCCCAGCTACCAGTACCTGCTCCCCATACACCAAGTTGCCTCTCAAACAGTTTAAACAGCTAGTGAAAGCAAAGGTCATTTTCTTAGGGCAGTCTTGAAAACTTGAGAGTTTTTTTTTCTAACTTGATCTCACAGACAACTGTTTTCCAGTAGTAGACCAATACTGGTTGCACGGGAGCTCGTGTTTCTAAATGCATCTGTAACAGCATAAATCCTATCATGTATTTTAAGGATTTTTTTTTTTATCAGGCCTGTGCTTATGGTAGATACAATGTTATTTTCTATGTTATGTTTTTGTATTTATCCATTACTGATATTAAGTGTGGCTGAAAATTTGTGCTAGAAATGCAAACGAGTAGGTGGATTTTTTTGCCACACTACAATTTGGAGCTCATCTGTCATGCAACACAGCAAGATCATTGTGCAGAGCATGGTGTGACAGAATTTTGCCTGTAAGCTTTCATATTTGGCATCAAAAAGAAAAAAAAAGAAAAATTATTCTCCTCTTCTAAAAATATTCAAAAATATTTGCCTTCCATATCACTTTGAATCCGAAATTTGTATGTCCAGATATGTAAAACGTGGAAAAGAGAGAAATGTGTGCCAGAGGAGAGGCACGCCCTGGGCTCTGGCAGACTCTTGCCTGGCAGGTGGGAGGTGGATGGGTAGCTTGAGTCAGGCAGATCTGCTGTATGCTTTCTGGTTCCCAGCTCTTCCTTTGAGACTGCCTGTTCTCTGGACTATTGGTTAGAACACTGTCCTGAGATAAATTCATCCTCTGCTGTTCTATTTCTTTGGTAGTCTGGGTGAATGCTAATTCCTGCTTTATTATTTATAACTTCTGTGTCTCAGTGTCAAAAAGGTGGTGGCCCAACCAGAGTGATACATTGTCCTTTATAACATGACGAACTGTTTGGAACTGTTGGCACAAACAACTGATTTATTTTGTTCTGACATTAAAAAAAGATGCGATATGAAACCTTCAGTATTTTTAAAATACAAGTTCTTATCTGTGTCTGACAGATCTCATCACTATGAGAGGTCCAAAATTTGTGGTTCTCTCTGAAATTTAATTATCTGGCACTTTCCAACAGCAGCTTGTCTGCTGCTTACATGTAGAATTTCATTTTGTTCAAACATCTTTTTTGTGTATGTCTCCTTGATATTGATAACAGTGGCTTGTGGTAAAGCTTATCTCCTTTTGATTCTGTAAATGTAATAAAGAAGGAAAATACAAAGTAATAGCTACATGCATTAGTTAGGCAGACATCCATCACTTAGCTTTTCAGATATCTCAAGAAACAGAGATCATAAAAGCAGCTTTAGCATGGGAAACATGCCCACAAAACCAGGTAACACATTGTCCAAACAAGGATTGAACCAAGACAGATCTTTCTTGTTCACTCATGAGTTTCTTTGTTCCCCTTTTCAGATAGTTTTCTGAACAAATTTTTAATTACTAATTGCCACGGTTATTTCTCTTCATAGCTACCATAACTGGACTCTTCAAGGTATGTGAGGCTTGGGTCCATTACCCAGATTCTGGAAGATGTGATGGGTATAGGAAGTCAATGCAAAGAGGGAAAATAATAAGAAAATAATAATCTGTTATATACAGATAAGAGTAGTCAGCTAGGAAAAAAGTGTAGACTTTCAAACATGTGGAACTTGATCTGATCTGTAAAAGAAATCTAACATTAAAGAACTAGGGATATAAATACAAACAACTGCAGATGTAACTCTTGCTTTATAGTTTTCAATCTAAATGACTGAAAATGCTGGATATTTCTATGAAGAACATGTTTATATACACAACTTTGGTCTGTACTTGTGGATAATGACATGGAAAATATTTTCATCCTTCTGTACTTACATGTACATATTTGGAGTATTTGGGGTATGACATCAATATATAATGGAAAATAGGAAATTTGATGGGGTTTATGTTCCAATATATGCAGAGTTTTATTTGTACAATATTTGTTTGCAAGACACTTTTTTTTTTTACATATATTCCTTGATTATGTAGTGCTGTATGTGCGCAATAATCCTGTTTCAGGGCTTTAACTTTGGTCTGAGCAGCCAGATTTAGAGCTGACTGAAGATTGCATGGAGAAACCTGTACGTTTCATTGGCAGGGTGTCTGATTTGATGAGAGTAACAATGGCAATCTGCTGTACATTGTGGGAAAACTGTAAGTATTTTTGGCTTTGTGATAGGCTGTCAATAGGCTTTGATAGAAGCAGTAAACAAGTTTAAGCTATGCTGAGTGCCATGGAAGAGTCTGCACGATGTGGCCTGCTTCTCTGGAGAAGCAGAGGTAGAAACCAGGTTTCCTGAGCTCATAATATGATTATTTGAAAGCTTGTATGAAAGAAAAAGCAAGATGGGTCCAGCTGTGTGAAAACCATATCCTTGATGATCAGAGCACAAATGAGGAAGATGTGTACCTTCTGATCAGGGATTACATGTTTTCCCTAGACAGAGGAAGCTCATATTGAGTAGCTAAGGCAGTTCACACTTCAGTTCCTTGACCCCATCCTGCTCGTGTGGTGACTTCCAAGTCAGTTGGAATCGTCAACAGAAAACCGTCTGACCAAAGCACATGTGGCTGTACAGCTAGAACTAAAAAAACCTCTGAAACAAACAACTGTCACTCCTCACATACCTGAGTGTCCAGGAGATGTCATGCACACTGCCCAATGCCTTTTTTATGTGTGCATATATAAGACAGAATGGACAGGCGGGTCAGTTCTGGAGAGTGTCAGCACAGCCAGCAAGTGGGACTATCACGAGCATCTGGTATATTGCCTTTTGTAAGTAAAGGTTTAAAGTGTACTGGAATAGTACTAAAAAAAGTTATAGTGGGAGCAGGTGGAGACAGGAGAGAGAGCTTCCATCTTGTTGTGCTGTTCCATCTCTGTGTTAGGAACAGGTGGCTGCAGTGAGATGGGATTCCTTTCCATTCTGTAACCCCAAAGGCCATTAAAAAAAAAAAAAAAGTAGTTTTTATGGAGTAATTGTCCACATAGAGGTAGAGAATGCAGCTCTACTTTTCAGTGACAGAAGAGATACATGACAGCACTTGGACATCCTTCAAATATGTGATTAGTTTTGGCAGGGAAGGTGCAAGCTAGCCTTACTGTATTTTATGAAAGACAGCTGTTACTGCTTTTATTGGACAGCAAAAGTCTAACCTGTATCAGTTAGAATTTCCTTTTACTGCAGCAAATAACGGCAGTTGAGTAAGATTGACAAATTCTTTAAGCACAAACTAGTTACACATGAAGGATATTGGCTGCAAAATTTCATTCCACTGCTGCAAAACTGTATGTAATTCATATATGAGGGTAGGCCTGACATATTTGTAAGCTCAAATTAATTTTACAAATAACATATTGTTTAGAAAACAGTAATGTATAGATTAAAAAAAAAATTCAATCTCTCTCTCTGCTGCTGTGCATTCTGCTGTTTCTTTTTCCACTAGCAACCAAATGGTTATTTCTAGATTAATACATTCCCCACACGTGCTGCTGAAAGAGAGATAGATTCAGATCATGCTACAGTGAACAGTGTTTTAAAATGTATATAAACGGCATGGAAGGCAACCAACATTGCAAGTCTCAGTCCTGCATTCTTGTGTGGAGAATGATATATAACAAATGTGAGGAACATGTATTCATGCATGCAGCTGTATGTACATAATGCAGGTTCATGGTTATGGCTGCTCAGGCATGTTTGTTCTTGAGCGGCACGAGGCAGTTCGGTAGGTAATGCCAATCTGCAGGTATTGAGTCAGTTTGGTGTCTGTGAGTCAGCTGCTTACATTACAGGTCAATACATTCTTCATAAATAGGAAGGACGTGAAAGACATTTTGAGCTGGGTAATTTTTACATTAACTTTCCCATCCTAGTCTTTTGTGTGTCTGTATAAGACTTCACTTACTGTTGTGTATTAGCAACCTGCGATTTGAAGACACCATTTGAAAACCTCTTTTCATGTTGTTTTGTCAACAGTGATACACGGTATGCTATTAATACAGCTTTTGAAAAAAAAAAATTGTTGACATCACAAGTTTACAATGGCATGGTCACAGTGGCACTATGAATAAACTGATTTAAACTCTTTGTCCATGAAAAATGTGGAAAAGCAAAATATTCAGGCATGCAGGTGTGTAAGCATTAAGGCCATGTTCTGCCACTTGTCAAAGGGTGACTTCCTCCAAGGTGGATGGTAGCAGCAGAACTCAGCAGCTTTTCCTGGCCTTCAATACCACATTTTGAGAGATACAGGTGCCTGGTGGGGGATCTTTTACATAACTTGTGTCTGGGAGTATTCGTTGGAATCTGTAAATTCCCCAGTCACGTATTTCTTGGATTATAAACTCTTTACACGGAGGAAGGATGTTTTACTCGTATGTAAGTAATTTCCAGTGAAATCTTAGAGTTCCTTTCTCTTTTTGAATACAGGTTAGGAGTGATTGAATTGTGTTTCATAGAGACATCACAGCCAGCCCTTCTCATCCACCCCAAGGTTTACAGACAAGGAAAAGTGCCTACAAATTGGTAGCACAAAAGCGTCCAAAATAAATTTTCTTAATTGAATTCAAATGTTGTATACAGATCTTGTGAAAAGATGACACCTTGAAATACACATTGTATCCCACCTGAGAGTTGTTGATCCAACTTACACGTTTGGTTATGTTGATTTTAGTGGAACAGTTGTGGATTAAGATGCTAGCCAAACACACTAGTCACTGCCAGCAACTAATGAAGTCAGTGCTCAGCTAGGACTGGAGATAAATCTGTATCTAGTTAAAATGGCAACATGATGTTCATTAGCTTCAGCAAGGGTAATTTCTGAGATCAAGTGTTGCTATCACCCAACATGTTAAATAAGCAGTTGGACTAAGCAGGTGGTGGGCAGAGATGAATGACTCTCCATTAAACAATAGGTAATTTCTCAGTAGGAAATTACTTAGATTCTGAAAAAGTGTCATATACCAAATTTCTTATGCTGTTTTAGAGTTGTACAAAATCTGCCAGTCAAGTATGTGAGCTCTAGAAACATGAAGAGGCGTTACAGATGTTTTTAAGGGTTATCTTATTTATTCTGGTATACCTCAAGGCTTCATTGTGCTTGACGCCGCATACACATAAGGTCTCAACTTTACACTGAAGCTCACCACTAACTTATTCGTATGATGAATATTTCCCAGTACTACAGTGAAACTGTAGTTCTAAAACACCACCCTTGCATATGATATTAAGTATATAGAAGATTGACTTTGTCATGTACTTATGTATGCTTAACATAGGATTTTGTGGGGAAAGTGTAATGGATATAAGGATGCAGATATGGATACATTACTTGGCCTTTTTGATTAACTCTTGTATAAAACTCTTTATATGATTTGAGGAAAAAAATCCATTATCTTTGCTTTTCATTTAGCCACATCATGGCCTATTTCAGATTGAAAGCAGAAGTGTTGATGTTGGGAGTTGTTTTCCCAGCATTTCCAATTTATTGTGTTGCCCTGAACTCTTGCCTTCAGCTGATTCGATTTATATTCCATGTCAACATTAGGAGTCCATGTAATATAGCCTTGCTAAACACTATGTTTATTTGATGATTACCTTGTCTTTGCTGCTAAATTCTTATAGGAGACTCAGAATAATGTCTTGTCCTTTGCCTGACCTTAGAAACCTGAGGAAAGAAGTAACAGTAATTAAAGTTCCTTCTAAATCATTAATTTGTTCATTAAAATGGTATTTGTGTCACTGTGTGTATATATATATTGAATACTTCTTCAGTTGCATTTTTTCCTGTGTTTGCAGAGAAAGGATGTGTGTGTAGATATATAGATACAGAGATTTTTGTATTTGTTTATGTACGTATGTGTGTATATATATATATATGTGTAGGTATGAGGCCATCTTTAGCAGTCTGTTGATTATATGGAGAGAGATTTGGTTTACAAGATTGAAGAGATCATTCCTGAGATTATATTAGAACTTTTCTGTATGGCAGCCACAGCCATAACGTATTTCACGCCACATTTGTACAGTCAATAATACAGAAAACAGCTGTTTTCTTAATTTTTGTGGTAGATTTTAAAACAAGTTCAACAATGGGAGTAGCCACTTCAAATAGGTGTGAAATAAAAATACATCATTTTATAGGAGTTCACTTTTCTCTTGGATAGGTTCACAACATTAGTAGGTAGTTGTAAGCTATCTAATATGGTGCTAGCATTCAATGAATTTTATGATGACTACATTGGATTTTAGGCTGTGCAAACATTAAACTTGTCTTTTTAAAGTTTGAAGTGAAGAGGTGCCTACATCCAGTCTATTAAGCAGCCCCTCAATTTACATTTGACAAAAAAAGTAAATGTGCAATATGAATCCAGTAATGTGTAGCTAATTAACCTGTCTAAAAAGTAGAAAATATTTCATCTACTTTTTTTTAACATTGTCATTTTGTTTGTTCACATGTTTACGAGTAGAAAAATCAGTAATATTTTCAGTGAGTGTGGAGCAAAAAAGAGCCAGTCTTGTACCATATCTACTGAGAGTTCCAGCCTCTAAATATTTTACTGGCAGGGATAACTTTTTGTGTACTGTATGGGGCCATTCATAATGTTTTGGTAGAAGGCTAGACCCAGTATGAAATAAGAATAGCAGACAAAATACATGAAAAGGTTTGTGGATACAGAAGTATTAGACAGTACTAACTAATGCACAGGTAACAACAGATTTCTAGTGGTATCCACGGTCAGAATTGTCCGTCACTCACTTTTAGAAGCATTTGTTCTTCATTTCTTTCTCTAGCAGATGATATTTCTTACTAGCAACGTTTCTCACAGGAATGTATTTCTAATCTGAATTATTTTTTCCTTCTCATTTATATTAATAATCTTACTTGATGATCTGAACTTAAAATCAAGTTCATTTTTCTTTACTGTTCCTCTTGTGTGTTCTTTCCCTTTCACTTTAACTCACTGTAGTTAATTTTTAATTTGATGTACCAACACCTCTGTCTTTGTTAATGTTTGGCAGCTTTTGTTGTGAGTGTTATTAAATATAAGACTGTGTCTGAAGAGAAAACTTTTCAAATCCCCAACACACTTTTTCCCTGTAGAGACAAAACTTCCTCTGACTTTTCTCTTTGTATGTTAAACATTTACTTACCTCCCTTATCTGTGTATTTGTGAAGTACTGAATATACTTCAGAACAAGCAGATGTAAAAATGTCCATGAATTACTTCAGACTAGTATTAGAACGTTGCTTCCTATTACTGCAATTGAAATAGTCTTCTAAAACAAGCGAAAAAGCTTATGTTGGAGCATCATTAATCCATTAAATTGATATTTTATAAATTATGACTATGGTTATGTTGAGACTAATAAGATCACATTGGGAGCAGTTTGAAAGAAGTTGCAGACTGAAGCACGGAGAGTGAAATTATGACTTTTATAAGACTGTTGAATGTATAAGAAAAAAGATGCGAGTAGATCAGGAGAGGCTTATGACAGGTGAGACAGACGAGAGTAGAAGAGAAGGCAAGAAAATTATAATTACCAGGAAAGAAAGAAGTTAGACTGCAGACAGTTTTTCACTTTGAAAAGTCCTATTTGGTGTGCTTTTTTTTTTTTTTTTTTTTTTTTTTTTGGTAAGGAAGGAAGAATTTAAGTGAAGGGCAAGAGTTTATAAATATCCTGAGCCATAGCAGAAGCTTTCCAATTAATGAGGCTAAGCACTGAAGAAGGGATGAGCCAGAATACAGGTAAATGATTTAGAGAAGTCAGAGTTGTTTTGGACCAGCCGTAGTAAGTTTGAGCTGCTACCAGGCCATTTAGAGTAATGCATTGGGAGGGAAGTCAAACATGCAGAACGGGGAACTATCTGGTTGTGAAGAGATGAGTCATTGACTCACAAATTAATAACTAAATCCACATAATATTCACCAGATAAGATTAAAAGATAAGAGAGTCCAGTGCAATAGAGAAATGAAACTATAAGGCAAAAGCAGGATGAGTGAAAACTAAACTACAGGTCCATAGAGACTGAAATAGATGTTACAAAAAGGAATGTAGGCAGTAATATGAAAGGCTGTACAGGTGTTAGGATGGCAGGATTTAAGACTTAGCTAAGAACTGATCAGTGTAGTAGTAAACACTGGTAAGGAAAGAGCCAGACATATATTTTATAATGAGGCTGTAAAAACCTCTGCTTTAAAATGCTACAGAAAGGTAAGGGATGAAGACAGATTTGTGAGAGGAACAGTAAAATGGCAGATGGAGTTGAAGATCCTTTAGTTTAGAATGTGTATGGACCAGTAAGCGAAACCTGGATGGAGTAGAAGCAATAGATAGAGTCAGATATTGTAGATATGGTAGTGTGATGAGCAAGAAGTAGTAGAACAACAGTAAGATGCTTCAGTCAGTAAACACAAAAAGAAATGAAAGAAAAGGTAAAGGAAAGAAGAAATAAGTTTAAGCCCATTGGACTTTCCATTAAAAGCCTGAAATCCTGAACAAGAAGAGATGGTACAGTAATAGGTCATGCTTTTCAGTGTTCAGCCATGAAAATGAAGTTTTGAAATACCAAATAACTATTGGGTGGTTAAAGATTCAGGCATGTAATATTCTCCTTAAAGAACCAACCAACTTAAATCACTCTGACCGTATTTTAGCACATGTGCAAGTTGAGGAGCAATAGATTCACCAACTCCATCTGGTTGCCTTTGGACAGAGGCAACCAATTTACCAGCTGGCAAATAGTGATACTGAATATTTAGCAGTTGTGAATCCTCTTAATGGTCTTTTCACTTCTTGTGCTACATAGAGAAGTATCATCTCCCTTTCCTCTGGTACATTACTTCCTTGTCCATCTTCCTGTCCTTATTTTTCATTCTGCTGCATTTATAATCTGTACCATGGTATTTCAAGTTCACCGGTACCTCCTATGATCATTGTATTCTTCTTTCAAATACTGAACACATTAAGAACTCCTGAAGCCTTTTATCATAAAATAACCTTTTAATCTTGAGATAAACTCTCTAGCTTCTCTCTGTTAAAGAATTTGAATGTTCTGCACTTCGGTATCCTGAGCTGCTAACAACATTTCAAGACTGGTGTATAAGGTGTGTCTATAGTTTGCATTTTGGAGGTGTTTAGCCTTTTTAAAATTACTAGGTCTACCATAAAAAGACAAATTCCACCATCTTACTTTAGATTCTGGTATCCAGCTATCTCTATTTCCTTTGCCTCAACGTCATTGTTTTCTGGCTAACTCAAGTAGCAAAATCATCCTAGTCAAAGTCATCCATTTCTACAAATGGGTAGAACGTTCTGATAGTTGAAGATAACAGGGCAAAAGCTAGCAAAAACTGCTAGGTCGTGTTTACTGCGTGAACTTGAACATCAGTTAATGAAAATTCTAATACCTAAATTTACTATGACCTGCTAAATGAATAAGCCTTATCGTGGTTTTAGGCCCAGCTGGCAACTACGCACCAATGTGGCTGCTTGCTCATTCCTTCTTGCGCCCTCTCTATGGGATGAGTAGGAGAATCCAAAGAAGAAGATAAATACTCGTGAGTTGAGATAAGGGCAGTTTAATAGGACAAGACAAGGAGAAAATAATGAAAAGGAAATGAAAATAAAAAAAAATTAAAAGGAAAAAAAAACCAAGAAAGAAATATTTTGACTATGGAGAAAAGTAGCCTATATGTCAAAGGCTGAATACTTCAAATTGTCTAAAGATGTTTCCTTTGCAATACGCATATTTAATTTTTGAGAAGATACTGGCCTGTAACTTACTGACAGAGATTTTAATTGTGAGATCACCAGATTTCCCTTTAATAAATGCTGCTATGCTTTTCTTTCTTGCAATTATTTCATCTCACCCATTGCTCCTTGCAGAATAAGCAAGTTTCTTCCATTAATTTTGATCCTTTCGTGAATCTTCTCTATTAGAAGGCTGCCTTGGTCACATTTTTTTTCCCATTGAAAAAGCAAATGGCTAAGTCATTTTTATATGCTTTGTGTTAAGGAAGACTCAAGCTGAGAGACTAAGCCTTTAAAATCATATATACAGGTATTGCAAAGATTAAAACCTGAAGAAGTTAGATACAGCCCGTGACATGAGGATTTTGTTTAATGGAACTGTTATTTTTCCTGATTTATAAATAATCCCCTTGCTTATGCACCCTAAGACCATAGTAACCTTTTCAAACAGCTGTTACACGTGGCTCTGTACAGATGACCACCACTGCTTTTTGCCACGTTACCTGAAAAGTGATAGACAGGTCTATGTTGGTCTTGGTTTACCTTCACCAAATGTGCAACACTTCCTATCTTAAATTTCATGCTACTATCATCTCTCTATATGCCTATTTCATTTAGTTGTCTTCATTCTGGCAGTGTTTTCTTCATTATATTATTTTTATTTACATATCACATCACAAAGTTTGTTTAATTAATTTTAGCCAATTATTAATGTATTAACATGTATGATAAATAAAAATGTTACATTATATTAGGGTATTATAAACCCAAGACTATACTAAGGAAGGGGTTTTACCAGCTGATAACTTTACGTGGTTTATGAGAAACTAATCTGAACAGGACGAATAGCAGCACTTTTAATTTTTTTTTTCCATTTTTTTAATACTTATGGTATTTTATTCAAAACACATCAATAAAATCAAGAAATGTAAAGTTCTTCCTTCAGCATGTTAGCTACTCAAGTATTGTTTTTACTGTTAACTGCACAAGTTTGGATGATGGCAATGTCAAACACATTTAGTGCATAGCATCGAGCACCTCTGCACAAGCTCTGTGCAAATATTTGTGATGATACCCTATGCATTCTGACACTAAGGGAGACTTGTAACTGGGATTAAAAGTGTGGTGTTGGGCTTTGGTTTTGGGGTTTAGATTTGTTGGGGTTTGTTTGGTTTGTTTTGTTGGGTTGGGTTTTTTTCATAAAACATAGATCTATCTTTATAGGATTGTTCATATTTAAACAGCTGTGCTTTTCAGCTGAGTATCATTTGTGCTGTTGGAAATTACAATACTGTGCATAATGTCTGTTCAAATTAATGTGATTTGTGGTATATCAGGGTAACTTGTAAAGTAAATAGACAGGTTTTTCAAAATCAGAATAAATTTAAATATTATCCAACAACAGCAGTGATGGAAACATGGTCCTGTGACTGACTTATATATTTAAAGTAAAAAAATACATTTCTAAAATTAATGAGTATTTGAGTAGATGTCAGACTTGTTGACTAATAGCTTTATTTTTTTTTTACTAATTCCACTGAGGAAAACCAAAACCACTGAATGACTTTGCTTTCTTAGAAATATAAAATGTAAAAAAACTCCTATGCAACCTCTTCCTTACTCTGTTTAGAAATTTTCCTTCTCCTTTGTAATACATCTCTACCTTTTCACTTGTCTATGCTCTCATCCACAATTTAGTGTCACGTTTCTATTAACTTCCAAATTCCTGAGCTAATCTGGTTCTCCCTGCTCCCCAAATAGCTTTTGCTTGTTCCCTTGCATTTTGGCTTTTAGTACTTCTATTCATAAGCTAATCTTAAGGCCCTGGAGAAGAACTTCTTCATTTGTCCTTAGAAATGCTCCTCAAGTTTGATTGAAATACAGTCTATTAAAATTACCCTTTTGCTGCTTCCTTTTAGTGGAAGAATTGGAAGCTCACAGAACTCACTCAGTAGTGGCACTCAGTAGAAACAAAGTTTCACTGCACTGTGGTTGCAGTCAAGTGCCATAATATGTATAGCAGTTTAAAGCATTTGATGAATTTCAGTTCTATATAAAATCCAATTTAATGTCCAAGAGACAGTTTTTCCCAGTGTTCTGTTTTTAAGGACTGGTATTCTGCTCTAGAACCAAATAAGACCCAGCTCAGGCAGAATGCTATGGTTGCAGTCTTTTCTGTTTGCTTAAAGTCTCACAATATATATTTAAACTTTTTTAAAGTTTTAGGTATCCATACTAAAAATGTTTCTTTTGTAGCTTAAACAAAATTGAATTTCCATTCCCTCCATTTCAAAATATATGGGTTTTTTTTAAGTTTTACCAGAAATTTCCATGCTATTAGTATCCTTTCTAAGAGCTTTTGTGGTAGGCTTTTGTGATTTGAAACATCCACTGTGAAACAGAAGAGCTCCACAGAAATACAGCGAGAATACACTGAAACTGCCCAGGAGCTGCTGAAGCAGTCCCATCAAGTGGATTCCTCATGGCATCTTTCTATCTGCTTAGTGTCCACTGCGTGACTTCTATAATACCATGCTGTTCTGCTCCTGTCTCCCGTCATCTACTGGATCTTCCAGGTGGACACAGAATTCTGCCCAAGCTCCTCTCAGCTGGAATACCAGCTTTCATCTCTCAACTGGGTAACTACAGCTCACAGAAGCAGTTCAAGAGTATAGGAAGAATTTGTCTCCTGTAGGTTTTGAACAATTTGAACGTGGATACATATTTATTCACCTGCTTTGAAAAAATTGATAATTACTTTTTATGAACTGCTTTATCCACACAAACATATCCTCCAAAACATGAATCTTCTCCATTGTGTATATGAAATTCTGATGCCATATTAATAATTTAGTGTGACAGATGGAGTAACTAGGGGGCAAAACATTTCTAGGGGACTAAGGGGATACAGCATTTCTAAACTTCCAGCTGCTTGGCTTTGCAGCTTTGACAAAACTACTGCTGAATATTTGTTTAATCTGTTTGTATGAGTCTGTAAACAATTCTGCATGTTGATTGAGTAACCTATGTATTCGACTAAGAGCTTCCTACTGCTTCACTATAATCTTCCTAAGGTAACTAATAAATGACTGTAGTTGAATGAGTGGCTAACTTAGGTCCAGTAGTTCATTAGATGAATAGGTAAAAGAGTTCCTGGAGGCTGCAGTAACATAGCTCATCAGCATAAACATTACAAATCAAAGCATGTTACCAACGTCTGATGGAAGCTCTGTAGCTGCATTAAACAACTTGATGAATACTTAGAGAATGCTGAAGTGCTGTCTCCAATTCTACCCCCAACAGCTTTATTTAAGCAACTTTTCCCTTGCATTGCATCAAACAAAAGAATGTGGGAAAGAATACAGAAATGTTATTTGACTCTCTTTATTTGTATAAAATATTTTAATTTTTTATAGCTCATTTTACTAGCAGCTATTCCACACTGGCATAAATAGAATAATCTTTCCTACCAGTAACCTTACAAATTGCTTTAGAATGCCACACTTCACTGTGTACTGACACTTGCACTCTGAGCTGCTGCAAAACCTCATTTCGTGAAACAAACCCCATGTCACTTTACATGGCAAGAGAGTGAATACTACATTCATAGCTCATATAGAATCTGACAGTTCAAAACTAAAACAAATTATTTGGAAGGTCAACTCTCTTATTCATTGACCTTGATATTAATAATGTTGGTGCCCTGGAATGTAAATGAAACACATTACCAAGGTCCTTCTCCATCAAAATAAATTAACAGCTTTTTAACTTACCTATCTATGAACTATGGTTATTTTCAAACATGTAATTTCAATCTACCTTAATCAATGTAACCAGGGACAAGGCTAGGATGTGACTCATTTGCTTCATGCTAGTAGATAACATTATGCTGCTAAAGGAAGAAATTCTGACAGATTTGTGTGCTTGAGAACCTTCTTGGCTGTTTCCAGTTGACAAAACTTTCACAGCAGCTAATGTCCAAGTGTGGGATCCAGTATGTGAAAGAGATCTCATCTGAGGGAGATGTACACATTATTCATGCTCAAAGCAATTGAGACAATTCCTTTGAATAATTCTTCTTTCAACCCCAAGAGATTCTGAGTTTGTGATGTAGCTCTACTTTGTAACAACAAGAGGAACCCAAATTATTTTTAATTATTTTTCATTTTAGTAATGAAAGATGGCAATAGAAAGTAGTGTTCTTCAATTGCCAACAGATTAAGAAACACAATTACATGAAGTCAGTACAGAGTCAAACTAAGGTCTGTTTCCTCACAGCTCGGCTCTTCAGAGAGCAAGTTGAAAGGGACTCAGTAATTCTGAGACGGAAGGCAGTCAGCACTTCTTGTAAAGTGCTTTCATGCTTTCAATTAGGAAAACTATTCTTGTCTTTACCTTGTTCTGACCCTTCTTTCATGGCAGTGAGCTGAAATCCTGACCTGAGAAAATATTACAGTGTCTGTGTTTGGCATTGTAAGTCAAGCTTTCTTTGCATATGTTACAGTATATAAAGAACAGCAAAATATTAGCTGGGGCTGGAATATACGCTATAAGGTTCAAAAATGCATAGCAAAAAAATGGTGCTTTTTTTTTCATAATTCAGTGTTGACAAAACCAGAGGATATGTAGTACAAGATCTTCATTTTTAACTGTATGCTCGAGTGATCAGTTTCTTCTTATGTCCACTAGTTTTCAATAAAATGTCCATCACTTTTTACAAGCTTGGAAATGGAAATCAGTACGGTCGTATCTGAAAGGATAGGTTAGACTAATAGGAAAAGCTAGCTATATATGTATTTTGAATAAATTTTTGATTTATGTCCTCTTATTAGGCAAATTCTTGAGAAAGAATACTGTAAGACTCCTGGACAGGAGGCAAGAAGAAAATGTAAAGGCAAGGGTTCTTGAACTCAAGCAAAGAATATTGAGTGATACTTCAAGTTGGCTTGAGACTAATGACTATGAACTGCACTTGATTTTAAGACATAATATTACGATCCCACCATGGCCCTCAATGAAAGACTGGTTAATGTGCAGCCTTTTGTTGACTTTTCCTTTTGAAAGTCCGGAGGCAAAAAATAGTTATATATCCTGGTTTGATTCTGTTCACTACCACGTGTTACGCATCAGAAAAAAAAAAAAAAATTTGTATTGTTTATACTGTTATACAGGATCAGTTAATGTGAACACGACCTGTAACTAGAGAAGTGTGTTCACAAACTCAAAAATGCTCCATACAGTTTACACTGCCTCCCACATCCTCTGGTAGTGTAACTCTGCAGATTCTTGGCCTTATCTGGTCAATCAAAATTGCAGGATGGTTGTAATCTTTATTTCCAATATAGACAGTAGTTACATGGAGCTAACAACATAGTATCTGCTTGAAGTGCCATATCTGCTAAAGAAATGTCATGCTTTCAGATAGTTGTGCTCTCAGGGTGATAAATACTTGTTAGCTGTACTAAAATCTTGCTCGATTAAAAAAAATATCCAAATCTTTATATATAAGCACTGTCATTTTCAAATGGTCTTAGTGGTTCAGGATGATGTTCTTTGCCATGTCTAAATATAAACCAGCATTTTTTTCTGCTGGGGAAGGGTGCTTAATATTCTGAAGTCATGCATTTTGAAATAATTTCAGAATAGAAAACCAAACTGTGAGAAATGCAAAATCATTTGTCATCACTTGTGGTCACTGTATGGAGAACTGAACCACTTGCAGGGGTAACAGTAAGTATGATCTACAAACATTTCTGGTTTTGTAGCTTGATGTCACTGACCAGAAGTCTTTCGATTATGAACTAGGATGTTGAGGCATCCACACTCTTACACCGCAGTAGCTGAGAGATATTTTCACTAGTATATAATCATAGGAAAAAAGTACTGGAACTAGAAATTGCCTCATTCTTGCTTAGTGTTTGAAAACGAGTCAGAAAATCAGAAGAGATTAGGAGGCCAAAGAGCAGGGGGGAAGATAACAGGAGAATTAACACTGAAGGAGATAATCGGAGGAGGGGTTGGAAACTGGACAAAAGAGTCAAAAAAGACAGCTGAGTTTTGCAGCATTGTTGGGGCATGAAAATTACAGACAAAGTGATACAGACTAAATTAAAGACTAAGAGTTTAAGATGGATTTGACTTGGGACCAGGAGAAATGAAGCCAAATGAAAGAAGAAAAGTGAAGAGAAGGTAGGAGGGGTATGGAAAAGACCCAAAGGGAAAGATGACTCCTGTTGAACTGATTGAAGAAGTTGATATATCATATGACAGCAGAAGAAGTGGAGGTGAAGAGAATATATATAAGTAGAACGTGTGATATTCATTAGGCCCGGAAAATAATTGCTTCTTGGCCAGGACAGGAACTGAACTGAAAGAGGACAGAACAGATTTGTAGTGAAAGAAATTGATTTGGTCCCAGCTTTTCACCGAAGGGCATTCAGACTGAACAGAAATAGGAAATGGAATTTGGAGGTTAGAGGTCAGAAGAAGAATGGAGGAGGAGGAGGGATTGCAAAATGAATGTTCATTGAGCTGAAAATAGCTCTATATTGTTTTAAAAGGAATCTCATATTTCATTAAATCCATCAGCTTTGTCCTGACCTCGAAACATAAATCTCATGTAAAAACTGACCTAGCAGAGAACTAACGGATGATTTACTATTTGCAGAGTACAAGATGTCCTTTCAGTTCCTGAGCAGTGTTGTCAGTGCTATTAACCCATTGATCTAAAAGCGTTTATTTTCAACAAAATCAAAATAGAAATCGTTTTTCAAGCTTCCTTTAAAAAAAAAAATCAGCAAAATTAGCTAAATAAATCCAAAACAATATTTTTTTCTATCGCAATGTGTACAAACTTGTTTCTTAAAAATCAAGAAAATTAATAGCAAAAGAGAGAACAAATCTTTCATTTTTCTGTCATGAAACAGTAAAATGCGCAAGGCTAAGTATCCAGAGAAAATGGAAGGGCTTGGGAGAGCAATTGATGGCAATGAGGAGAATGATTATTATCTCATGGTGTACTCCTCCTGCTATGGTAGTGACTTAAGACTCTGCATTGTAAACCAACCTTGTTGTACAAACCCAAATCAAAAAGACAAGCCTTACTTTCAACACCTTTATATTACTTTCAGGTAATAGGTTAAATGCAAAGCATTCCTCAGGCTTTAAGATTTGTGGTACTTATTATACAGTAGGTAGCTAGAGAATGAAAGGTTACAGGATTTTCTAAAGTGATGTCTGTTTTTAAATAACAATAAATTTTATAAAGCTTCCATTTAAAAAAAAATTCATGGAATCAGTATTAACATTGCAAACGTAATTTTATGATACAGGAAAAGGCACGCTGAAAGAACTGGATTAAGGAGCCATTTTATATTAAATACATACTTTTTTTCTTAATAAACATTCTAGTTGTCAATGCAGTAATTTTAAAATCATTAAAGATTACTTTTTTTCAGTATCAGTTTGCACAACTCACCAAAAGACCCCTTTGGATATGAAAATTAGGTGTGAGAAATGCTGTTCATGTATTTGAATAGTTACAGTTTTCATTACAGAATGTAATTTTTTACTTAGAAATGAATGAGAAATGACCTAATAGCAAAGCCCTGGTATTGGGAGAGTTTCTTACATGTTTGGAATCTCTGCTTCCATCTTTAATTGTAGAATAGGGGAACCATTTTAAGTTCTTTTCGTATCTTCCCCAAATCAACAAGACAAACATGAAGTGGTAGCATTTGGGATATAAATATATTTACTAGGAATGCAGTTTTATAGCATCTCTTTAAATTTGGTTACTAATCTAGAGTTAATCTATAGATGAAGAAAGAATTGACAGGTAGGTTCTTTTCCTTGATTAAAATTTTAAGTGTAAGAAGATATAAGGTACATCTTGTATAAGAAGATACAAGATAGATAGGAAGTTTCAACTTCAAGTCTATACACTTGTATTATTTATTTGTCTTTTGCAACTCAAGTACTTGCCTTTCCCCTTAATACATCAGCAACTTTTCTTTTGCCAATGTTAATTTCAATGACAAAGAACTATGGGTAGTCCTCAAATAAGATAGTATATCATGGATGGTGATGAGTTAGAGATGAAGGACCAGACAAAGCAATTGAGGGTATTCAAATCTGTTCTGTAATATTTATTTTCTTTTTAAAAAATATACCCAAATTTCATTAGAATTCACTTGAGAAAGTGGAAGACAAAGAAGAAAAGGCCAGTTAAGCTTTTATTTCAACAGATACCGTTGTTTGTTTGAAATAGCAAGATTAATTTTTCCAGGATGTTTTAAAATTTAACTTTTGACGACATGGGATTGATCTGGGGGGTAGCATACCTGTTCAGAACTGAGCGGTGAATGGGGTTCACCTGTCAAATGTAAAGCGAACAAACCAAACACTTAGTTTACTAACTCCTTCAAAAAGGAGGAGGAAGGAATATTTCCTAGGGAAAGGAGCAAAGAAAGCCAATATGAGGCACAATGGAAGCTTTGGGATGCAGTATTATGCCGTATGAAAACTGCACAGACTAGTTTTACTGACCCATAGTAGAATCTGGTGTAACAACTAAGTCCATCGTAATTTCCACTGAGCTGAATAAAAACTCATAAAAGCTACATGATCACTGTAGAAGGGCGAAGCTAATACAGATAGGTCTGTTTTCCCTTCCACCCACAAGTGGTAGAAAAAGACAGCAGAAATGAGGAGAAAAGTCTGCTCCCCATGCCACCCTTGGGGTATCTTCAAATTGTTATTGCAAAGCCTTATGATACTTGAGTTTTCTTGAGCTCTTCTGCATCCTATCACTGACTTAGAGATTTATGTAGCTCTTGGCTCCTTGCATGAGAAGCGTCAAGTGGTTTCAGGATGGTAGGGTGTGTTCTGCAACTTGTTTTCTTGTCAATGTTTAGAATATTCAAGGCCATTCTGGCCTAACGGTTTTTCCAGGGTTGTCTGTGGCTGCAGAGGGCTGCACTTGGTGATGGGGTAGTTCACTTCCTTGTTCTGGTACGGCTCCTTGGTAAGTATGAAAGTCCTGGGACTTCTTCATTTCATTCTTTGTCATTTCAAAGCAGTATCGCTATCTTAGAGATGGTTCTATAGGAAATTGTAAAGGTACACCAGATTGTCCGGCTTTGCTTTAAACAAGGTAGGTTGAACTAAGCAGGAGGATAAATTAGGCTGTCCCAGCCAAAAAAAAGTCAGATCCCCTACTTTCAGTAGTAATCTTGCTACTTGCATTTTCAGGGAGAAGGTTTTTTCCAGGCTCTACCAAAAATTTCGGACTAGATCAGTCTTCAGTACTAAGGACCAGCTAAGGCCAGCAGTCTGGCCAGCTCTGTGCTGTCCCTGGCGCCCACAGAGGTTGTAATCCTTCTGCAAGGTTCTTGACCCAGCTGAACTTGACTCTGTTTTGCCTTGCCTTTTTAATCTTAAGATGATATGTGCCCTTGGCCACCCTCCTTTCAAGGGGAAATTCCAGCATCCGTGATAAGTTTAGCTGGACTGCCTTCTCCAGTGCAGAGCTACCTGTTACCTTCAGGCAGAAAACCGTGCTATATGGTAGCCAAGTCGGAATAGCTCTAACTCGTGTTTCTCTGCATAGTATTGCCTCATGGTTATACTCTTGGTGCACTGGCAATAACTGACAGCTGATAATTTAATTTGTTTCTGGCTCCTTCATTATTTCACATGGTTTAGCCACTTCATTCTGGGTACTGTGACGGAAAAAAATAAATAGGATGCTATTATTTATATTTATTATGTTAAATCAAAAAACTCAGACATGAAGCTTTCTATTGATATTTGAAAGACTAGTGTAAGGAAAGTGCTGTTTTTAATAAAGAGGCTTGTTGTACAGAATATGCCAAATCAATATACTTAGCCGACTTCCAAAAGAGATGTTCCTGTACTCCTGCAGCACAACCTTTTGCCTCGTGTCAAGGTAATTATCACGATCAATGACAGTATCTTTCAACCTGTATTTTAGTTGCATTGCTTAAGACTTCAGAAGGCATTCAGTCAGAATAGAGACCTAGAACCCTGTTAAAGAATGTCTCTCACTCAATCTGTGTGTACCATATCCAGGCTGGAGCACACCATCTTCCTGTGTTATTCTTGTGCCATAAATTGTATGGTGTTTGTTGTGGTTGTTATTTCAGAACGAAGTACAGTGACCTTACTGAAGGTTTTCACACAGCCTGGGCGTGAAAGGCCTCACTGTTTTTGCACAGTGATGTAAATCTAAGCACTACCATGGAGGCATCTAATTTGGGGCCATCTCCCATTTCCCCTCTTCCCTTGTGTAATTTGAGACTCTGTAGCCCAGTATCTTAGATACAGGTGATCCTTTAACAACATGTGTTTTGTGATGTAACGTAACATGCCATTGCATTCTAAAGACGATACCTCACTCTATATTCAGAAATGACAACAATTACATTTTTAATGTGTTGTTTATTCACACATTCGGTTTTATGCCCATATTTGTGTGACTGTACTGCGTTATCCAAAGTAAATACTTCTGCCTCAGAATTTTAATCATATAAAGAATATAATTTATGTCTGTCATAAGCATATGTATGGACTTTATCCAGTTACTGTTTGGTGCATATTAGTTCGTAAAAAAAAAATCCCCAAATAAATCCAGAACAGCTATGTGTAACAGAGCTGGAGCTTGGTTTTCTGGGCACACTGGGTGAGGAAAAGGGAGATGTATGTGGGAGTGGATACAGCTTGACAAAGGCATACGTACCTGCAAACACAGATACGTGCCTGTACATAAGGTAGTGTGATTAATTTAGGGCTACCATACATAAAAATTCCTTACCTTAGTATTTTAATTATGTAACACAGTAAGTGTACCTAGCGGGGAAAAAAAAAATCCCTGTGAGAGTGAAACATGGAACAGTAAACAATTTAGAATTGTTAGTGAATTCACTATATTATGTTGAAGCAATTCAGCAAATACTGTCAACAGACAGAAAAAAACTGTTAACAGTCTTGCAGTCCTTTGGCCCTGTACTAATTCTTCATCTTTGTATAAACCACTCCATTTAAGAGTTCATTTACTTTTTAGTTGAATAATTTCTCTGCTGATGAAGAGATAATACTTTGGGATTTAGTAGGATAAATGTAGTATTTATAGTAGTGGCAGGTAAATCATGTTAAATATATTATCAAGCCTGTTGTTTCTTTGTAATACAGCCTTGCCCAGAGAGAAAAATGTGATGAGTCCTCTACAGATGAATAGAGAAGCACTTGTAGCTTCAATGATTTTTGTAAAACAAGATGGTGAAAAACAATGAAGAGAAGGATAGAAATTTTCATGTTTATAATGCCTTATAAAAGCAATCTTAAGGCGTTAGGGCCGAAGGAGAACTTAGACTGTCCTGTAATTTAATTCTGGAAATCAAAAGTCCCAGAGGTGCAAACATTCAGTCCCCATGTCAAAAAGATTAATAATCTAAAGGGGAAATTTTAAAAAACATTCAGGGTTGCCTTGATTCTCTCCTACTGAAGCCAACTTTTTTTGTAGACACAAGCTAAGACACAGTCCTATAGTTTGATCCTTACAAGTACTGCAGGAAACTTAAAGTGGCAGTGTTTATTCAAAATACTACAGACTTTAATCTTCCAAGCTCCTTCATGAGTTGGATATTTTCTCTTCGTTTTTAGCAGGGAAACTGATGAGTAACATAAACATGGTAGCAGAGCGAGTCAGAGACCAATCCAGGTTTACAACTCTAGAGTTCTTGACTTCTAACCCTGTTTTAGCTCTGGCGATTCCACTTGCCTGCGCAATAATAACTTGGTATTCGCTGGGGGGGAAAGGTGGAAACAATAAAATAAATATTTAGTTCAACTAGTCCTGAGTTCAACTAATGTAAGATGATTTCAGATACCTATTTTATCGTGCTTTTCCTAGTCCAGCTTTAAATTTCATGCATAGCTGAACTTAGTACTATTTCCCTTAAAATATATTTACTCTTTTGCAGAAGGGTTTTTTAGTATCCAACCAGTGCTTTATTTCCTCGTTCTGTGCTGTTATGCTTGCTTACACTGCTGGTCATGTGTCAAATAATATCCAAATCTTAATCTTTCAGATACTTCCTACTCTCTCTTCAGCCTTTTCTTTTTTTAACAGTACCTGTCTGCTAGCCTTATTTCTTCAAAATCTACCTTATGAGGGTCCTCTTTGCTTTTTCTTATCAGTGATCTGTTCAAATGGTTTGCTATTTGTATTTGCAAAGCAAAGAGTGAAAGCATATGTATTTTTTCAACAGGCCAAGGTGAAGTTATTATCTGTAATATGCATGGAAGATAGCAGTTAAAAGACCAAAAATCACATTGGTCTGTTTTGTTGTTATATCTCATTGCAAACTCATTTTTAGGAGAGAGCACTAGGTAAATTACAGTATAGTAGATCTGGATTTCATGTCAAGCAAGAATTGCATTGCAGTTAGGGTAACAACCTCTCTGCTTCTTTTTTACGTATTCTGTGGGTGTTGCAAGATTCAGTGTAAAGGTGCTTTAAAAAAGTTTCTTACCATCTGCTCAAAAGAACTGTTTAGATGCAAAGAAAAACAAGTGTCAACTCTGTTTGATGCCCATTTTAGTTTAAAAAGAACATGGATGAGAAGGAGAGAAATAATGTTAGGAAGGAGGAAATGAAACCGGGGCCAGAGAAGGAGACATTTGATTTCTTTGGTCTTTTATCTTCTCTCTGACTCTTACTTGTTTCTAATCTTACACAGACTTATTGCCTTGAATTTTCTGATATATGGGCTGAGCTTTAAGAAAATAGTTAACAGAGGCATTTGATTTATTAATATATATCCATGTACCTGAATGCACCCCTAATGTTCATGTTTTAAGCTGTCAGGGTGTTCTGTTCATTAAACATTTCACATTGCATCCTAAAATCTCCACATGTCACAAAGCTTTGCTGAAGACTGACACTGCTGTGAATTGTGTTACTGTATTCTAAGGGAATTAATTTTGCCTAAGAGCCCACACTTCAGTTATTCTTGAGACAGGACTGTAACCTTACAGGCAATACGCTGATTTTTGTCAAAAGGAAAAGAAACTGACAGTCAGCTCTGCCAGAATATGTTGAACATGCATATTTAATGTTGCTGCAAAGCATAGATTAGAAAATTGTCTGCATACTTTGTGAGTGATAGTAGGAATTGATTAAAGCAATTGATTGTACCCGGTACAAGGAAGTATTTACGTTCATTACAGTAATGCCAAAAAGCACCTGTCAGCTTCAGAAAGGACATCCGCTGATTTGTTGACAGGCAATTTCAAGTTCTCTTTTTACAGAAACTCATATTAAGAGCTTCTATGAACTAGATGATCTTTAACAGATACTTCCTTTTTGCCGGATGCTGAAATGCAATTTTAGATGCATCGTGTGGTGTTTTCTTGATCTGTTTAAAATCTGTGCTGAGAGACGCTAGAACAATCATTCTGCGAAGAGATGTCTGTTATGCTGTCCCTTCCTATCCATGAATGCAGTTGTGCTCTCAGTTGACTGTGTACCAAAGCTACATTTACATGCACCTTTCTACTCACAATGTGTTCCCTTACATCTGCTTTGTTAAAAAAAAAAAAAAAGAAAAAAGAAATCTTAAAAAATGTTTAGTGGGACCTGCTAAATTCTGCTTTGGATCATTCAGCAGAGAACTTCAGTGTTTCAGTGTTAAGCATCTTCCCTCTTTTGGCATTGCTGTGAGATCTATGGTGTTACAGCATTTTGATATAGAAGGAAGAAAGGGAAATAAATCCCTCTCCAGAGCTAGACTGACTACAGAGTTGAGGATGGAACTTCAGGAACTAGACAAAGGGACTAGACTAACCTAACTGCAGTGTTGCTCGCCTCAATTAGTCTAGCATAAGTTGGCCTTCGCTAGGTTCCTTCTTAAATGTCTAATACAGCCTGTTTTAGGAATATATTGCAGTATTAGATGTTCACTGGCCAGGCTTGCTTTGTCAGTAAGAAAAATACGTGAAGCACATTTTGGATAATGATGTTCTGTGTTGAGGTAGAGTGTGTGCCTGCCTCTAGATGATTCAGACATTTGTTATGTTTTCTAACTTTCTGATTCTGCCTCTTCTGGGCCACGGGTAGCACAGATTGCTTTTGTTTTATAGTCTTAGCTAATGTGTTTGCAAATTGCAATGAAAGAATCTCAGAAAATTATGCTATACATCAGCTGAGACAGAACAAATGGTTTTTCCGTTCCGACTGCTCCAGTGTGCTATTTGAGTGCAAATCAGTAGGTTTTATGAAGTGGCTAAAGTTTGGTCTGAATAAGCTATTTTTTGGAGAATCTAATAAGCAAAAATTAAACAGGTTTCCTTAAGACAGGAAGATAAAATTAAAGGGTGGTTTATGCTAACATTTGGCTCTACAAAGAGGGAGAAGTACTGCTGTGGAATACTTCATTAGCAAAAGTAGCCCAATTAAATATTTGCCATATGGGTTTTTTAGGGATTTCAAATAGACCTTTCTTGAAATTTCCTTAAGTCAGAGATGCTAACATTAAATGTGACGCATGAGATGGTAATTACTAGGTAATTATTTGATTTTCACTAAATAAACATTTCCGTTAGATTCCTTCTGGCAGTATCTAGCTGAGGAAGTTGATTTTATAGCCAAATACAATATCAAGATGTCCTTTTTTTACTCAACTATGTAAGGAACAATAACAATAACTACCTCTTTTAATGTTCCTAGCCATCTGTACCTTGATACTCTGCAATGTCTAATGTGCTACTTTTTGATTAGGCTATCAGATTTGCTGAATGTGGACTTGATGCTTCCTTTTTTCTTTTCATGTAGACTTGCAAAACCACCACTTGTCCTTTATCCTGCTTTTTCTAATATCTTTGCATGTAATCTGCAAGGATTGGCTGTTAAGCTCTTCTGTCACAGCCCAGGGTGACACCTGTGATTAAAAGGTCTGCCTGAATTCCCCAGTCTCTAGGTTTTTGCCTGTAGTTTCAAGATTAAAAAAGTCATGATACTTCAACGTTTCATCTCTAGGATTGCAAAATCAGATTCATTTGTCAGGCATGTGCACATACTGAGTAAAGAAATGTTTTAAGATACTGAAATTATATCTCCAGATGTTGTACAGTTATGAATTTAGACCCAAATCCTAGCAGCAATAGGCTAGTTAAAACTTTTACAGTGCTTCCATAAGTGTGGAAATGAAATTTACCAGGTAAGGAAGCCAAGGCAGCCATGTAGTACGTTACGATGTGCCACTGACAGTGGAAAGTAGCATGACTTAATTACGCTACACTGAGACATCACCTGCGCTTGGTTAAGAGCTCTGATGACTAAATTCTCTCCCTTGCACAGCCAGCCAGGCTGATGACCATTTATCTCAGGGGTAGAAGACATTTCTACTGAACTGTGCAGCTGCTGTTGTGTTGGCTTCGCAGCTTCTGAGAGTCAAGGTAGCATTTGCAGCTATTGTCACTTCCATACCCACCCGGTAATTTTCACAGGCTGTTGTCATTTGTCACTCCAGGTTCACTGTTGACATTTAGGTTATATGTTTCTTCATGAAGTTGTAGCCTGACTGTAAACTCTAGGTTGCCTTGCTTTTGGCATTCATGTATTTTATACCCAGTCAAAGCTTCTATCTACCTTTTTTGTTTGTTTTTTTGTTTGTTTTTATTTGTTTGGTTTGGTTTATTTGTTGGTGTCTGTGTGATTGCTCCTCTGTGTCTAGGCAAAAGGAAAAACACTGAAGCACCAGAATGGTCTAGCGACTGGTCATCTCATTATTTGTGTTTGAGGATCAGTGATGATACTGATCAGCACATCTCTTTTTTTACTTCTGTAATGGTGCTATATACTGCCCCTTTCAGGAGAGACTGCTGTCTGCTACAGTGACAGTAACTGAAAAAAATAATGTTCTGGGCAGTACTAAATAAGACAGACAGTTAACAATGTCAGGAGTAGACTGTGACAAATGTGAATATAACAGAGTTTTACAAAAACTGATCTGTTCAGTTCTCTAATTTCCAGTGGCATCTCCACAAATCCTGTTACTTTCATGATAATCCATTTTATTTTTTGTTTCTTTAGATCTTTGTGCTATAGAACCATAACTTATCAAAATGCAATTTTTAACAATTGCTCAAGGTTTTTTTACTATCTGTAAGGAGGACTATTATTCTAATATGCTGAGGAAGACAAAGGACATGGTACAAGATGAATTCGTATTTTCCAATGATTTTGTGATGTTTATACAGCAGACTCATAGTCGTAATCCATTTTTGTGACAAGTGTATCAAAGACAGAAATAGCACAGTTAATTTCTTAACATAAATAATTAGAAGGCTGCAAACATTTTTTGATTTTTAACTAATTGCTCATGATTTCATCATCTTGATTGTATAGCCATAAGGTAGTAAAGTATTTCCACTGATGACAGTGTAACTGTTTGCTTGCTGGTTTTTTATGATAAAAGTTAATTTAATGCTAAACCATAGAGGAATGATTAGAACCGTGTTTTTTTTTTTTAATTAATTAATAAAGTATTATATGTTGTAACTAGAAAGAAATCTTTAAAATCTTCAGGTATGCTTCTTTATTTAGTAATCCTATTATTAATAAATTCTAGTACTAGGACAAAAGTTCAGTGCTTTCCAATTTGATTATTATTTTTGAGTTTTCATTCTTTGCTGCTCTGATCACAAAATGGTAAAATGTATCATCTCTTCTTGTAAAGAAAAATATTCATTTAAGTTGATGAGATTGGTTCAGCAAAAAGGAAAAGCCAACTGTTACCATGAGAGTAGTGAACTTTCACGTGAAAATGTAAACCAGGACAAGACCCAAGACAGTTACCAAGTGGTAGTGATTGTGGGACTTCTCCCAGCTGCTTATAGAATATTTCATCTACATCTTCATCCTGATTGGGTGGTCTATAATAGGCTCCCACTGTGATATCTGCCTTGCTGACCTTCCCCTTGATTTTTACTCATAAACTCTCAACCCTATGTTGACCACCATTATGCTTGACAGTCAAAACGCTCCCTAACATACAGAGCCACTCTCCCACGTCATTTCCTGCCTATCCATTCTAAAGAGTTTATAGCTATCCAATGCAGCACTCAGGAAGGGAGTCCACTTTGAAGGGATGCATTTAAAGAGCCAGCAAATATTGAAGTTGTTGCCACTGTTAAGTCTCTTTAGGGTAATATAGAAAGGTGATTAGAACAACTCATCTGTACATCACAATGCCTAATCTGCTGAGGTGCTGATAGTCAGTATCAGGTTTTATGGGTGAATTGTTTGCCCACGTTAGTGCATATTTATAAAGCAGAATTGAAAAATGAGTTAAAAAACCCTCATGACAAACTTCCAGAACAGAAAGATCAGCAGCATTATGTAATGTATAATCACTTCCTGCAGTGGATATTGCAGCAGGTTCTTTCATCCTGTGATAAAAGCAATTAGATTTTGAATCTCCGAACCCTGGAATGCAGCCAAGTGTGTATCGAAGGCACTGGAGTTCTTAAAAATATTTACAGTTAGATTGCTTATGTTAGTTCCATAAAATATACCAACTATTAATGTAAAGATCTATGTTACCTTTCTAGGAAGGATTCGGGAAACAGATTAAAAACCTTCACTGTGCTTCTAACTAAATCTTGGTCTGTAGCTGTAATAAGCAAACTAAATATGAATTCTGAAACAAATTTTGCTAGGAACTATTTTCTTATCATTTCATATAATCCAAGAAATCTAGTCTAAATAGTGTTATGAAGAAACTATTTCTTTTTTCTAAAATTACTCCGAAAATAATGGTAGCTCTATATGTTTTTGTCCAGGAAAGCCTGAAAATATTTCGAATTAAATTTGATGAAATGCTTTGTCAGGAGTGCTGGTTGCTTCAGCTGAAGCCTTGAAAACTTTCATTTAGGAAAATGAAGTTGCACTCTGATGTATTATGTTTTTAGGGCTTTTTATTACTAATAGATGTTAGTAGTATTCTTCTGTGTTCATATTTGCAAATGAAAAAATGTAAGCTTCATTTACAGTTGGGAAGTTCTACTGTTCTCTAAGAAAATGTCTGAGATGTTAACCAGCAATCACAAAGCAGAAATGACAAGCCATGCACTGTGAAGGCTCTTGCCAGAGCAGCTCCTCAGTTACTATATGGCAGATGCAGCAAAGTGGTTGAAGTGTCCATGTATAGTTTGAACACATCCAACTTGTCTACTTTAATGATCTGTCATATGTACAGATTTTCTGGGAGTCTGTGCCATATTTGCACATATTTGCCACATCTCTGGCACATCTGAAATCCCATTTATACATCAGGACTACAGTAGTTTCACTGTGAAGTGAGTGTTAGTAGAGGAAGAGCCATATGTTGTCCTGAATAGATACCGGGGGGAGTGCTAGTGCTGCCTGAAATTCTGACAGTCCTTTGGCATTCAGGCGTATGGCCAGAAGTTGTCATAAGAACAGAAGCTCAAGGTGATTCAGATACCAATTTGTGACTGTATTGTCACTGGCCGCATTATCACCGTTAATAGGTTTTCTTTCTTGAAAAGAGAATCTTTCAATGCCCACTGATTCATATGATTGTTTATTGATCATGAAGTTATGATACTGACCTGAGTGTGGTTGATTGAAATATCAGAGTGGATGGCTCTTTTAACATCAAGCCAAGCGTGAGGATAAAGCAAAAGCTGAAAAAGGCTGTTGATGAGCAACGGGAGATCTGAATCCACCAGGGCTGAGAACCATAGAGGGCAGCAAGGCACGTTCCGGGCAGTGCTAGTAAGAGAAACAGCAGCTGAGAATGTGAGAAGCATCACGCAGCTGGAATTGAGATGCAGGTGTGCTTGAGAAGCAGCTAGCACTTCCTGTGAGTTAGTAACTACTCTTTAGCCTATGTATGAGTTGTGTATAGCAGAAACACAGTGTCAGATGGAGGTGTGGAGTATAAGCAAGCAGTAACTAGCCAGTTCCCTGTAGAAGGACCACAGAGCCTCCATGGAGCTGAAACCCTTGGATCTTTATTTTGCAAAGAACTGAAATTTTGGGGAAGCCATGGGTGAGCAGCAGCTTTGAACATTAGGGAGCAGGTAACTAAATACAAGTAAACAGAGGTCGAAAAAAGCAACTTCGTTGCTAGTATTGTAAAAAGTACTCCCAGAGACAAACTCTGCAATAAGCAGAGTCCTTCACTACACAGAGAAATCCCTAGAGCTGAAACCTGTGTTCAGATTTAACTGCATGGGTCACAGGGTAGAGATGGCCAAGCCACAGACTGACTGGGCAGAGGAAGCAGAGTCTAAATACTGTTTTTACCACTAGTGACCACAGTGACACTGCATGTGTATTCTGCTAAATCGTAGGCTGAAATACTTAAATGTTGTATGTCAAGACCTAATAAAAATAAGCTTGCAATCTAGTTAATATCTGTAAACTTAAATGGCTAGCTGAATGGTGGCTCCCCTATATAGGTAACCTGTCATTACGTACTGTGCTGAATAAATGCTTGTGTGTGTGAATGAGGATGGGAGAACATCTCCTGTCCCACCAGGAAGTTGTGATACAACCAGTACCTTTTTCATTCTGTGACTAAATTTCTCCCTTGTCTTAAAAAAGGTCTCCTTGTCTTTATTTTTTCTCTTTCATTTCCTGTTTCTATAATTGTTTCTTTCCCCTTAGGAAAACCAGTGTCATGCATCCATATTTATCCATTTCCACAAACTTACTCCCCATCCTAGTGCTTACAGGCACAAGTTTGCCATCTCTCTCCTCTGTACACTGACAACTAATAGCAGAGACACGTCTGAGAATTTTTTTTTATTTAAAGCCTTAAGTTTTTTTGAAACCCTCTGGACTGTTGCAGTCCAAAATGTGAGAGCTGGTGGGTGTATTTTTGTGTGGCACTTGATGTGTTAATCACATTCTATATACAGTCTGAAAGGCTTTCCAGAAAAGGGGGGGGGGGGCCTCAGAATTGTTTAGCTTTCCTACCAGTATTTATTCCTTTATTGGACATTTCGTTAAATTTGCAATAAAGATTAAAATAAGTACTTTTTTTCCTTGTTTGCTTATTTACTAGAGAACTTTTAGTTCTGGATTTTGATTTACAGAATATCAAAGACTACTGAGCCTCCTTTCATTCATTATCCTGCAAGTCACTTGTTTGTGCACAGTCATCTCTACCATAATGTGTACATCTTTATCAAATGGTATGTATATTGTTTTTTACTCTTCTGTACTGTTTTCTATCATTTCTTACTGGCAAGGAGGCAGGGTGATGGGTGTGAGGGGAAGTATGCTGTCATCTAATATATGGTAACTTAGAGGAGTGCTATTTAGGGTGAGGTTTTCTGTGGAGGTGTATTTAAAATTAGTTTCTGTTTTGGTATATTAGAGGCCTGAATTCAGTCAGTAATGACCTCAATAGTGCCTGTTTTAATGTAATCCCTGCTTGCTGACTGCTGTTCCAAGAATAAAAATTTAAGCCAAAAGATTTAATGAAATCCTTTGGGATTAGTGCTCACTGGGCTGGGGAAATTGCATATCAACCTTTTCTCTGTACTTTAACCATACGGCTTGGTATTTGAATAGGAGGGAGTCCAAGAGAGACAACTCTGAGTTCATCAATAATTTACATTTTTGTTAGTTACAAACCTGGTATTTGGGATTCTGTTGCCATAGCAATCCATCTGGGCCTGAACAGAGAGTGTTTTAAGTGGTGGTTGTATAGGGATTCACAGTGTGTGCTTTAAATCCCTTCTAAACTAATCCTCAGATCTGTTCTGTGACTTGAGGCTTCGACAGAATCAATGTTACTCACAGTAAAAAGTTTATGCTGAGAAAATTAAGCCCATAAAATAGTAGAATATGCATATGATTAAGGCCTGTAAAGTTCATAATGTATGACAATTTCTGTTTCAGTATGTGAAGCAATTAATAAAGGCCCACGACTCCATTTTTTTTTTAAATACATTTAATTTGTTGCACATTATGCAATTAGAAATTATCCAGACTCTGTACTGATTATTAGCTAATTTAAACTTCATAATCAAATGCTAGCCTCATTTTCCCAGATGTCAGTTCTATGTTTTACAGGATGTCAGTCTATTCATAATACTGTATAACTTCTACTTTCAATTAATCTGATTTTCTCTCTTATAAATAATTCTAAAGCAGAGTATAAAATTCAAAACTCCTATTTTCATTTCTAATGCTACTGGAGTTGGGGTTTAAGGCTGAGCTGGTAAATTCAGTAGGCTAAACACCAGCTGCTTTTTGTTTGAAGGTTGGTTTATATTTTCTCATTTTGCAACCCAAAATTTCAAAATGGTTTATTCAAAACCTCCCAGATATGCCACATAAAGGGATGTCCTCAGATTTCAAAGACAATCCATAAACTCCTTCAGCAAACCTGGGCTAAGTTTCAGCTCTGTCAAAACCAAAACCCTCCTGAAACTGATTTCCAGAGCTTTTAGTTCCTCCAAACAAAAATGATCACTTCTGCTCTCAAGGTGTGACTAAACTAGAATGACATTGTATTAGCAGCTCTTTCTTACTCTAGAATATAGAGGTTCAGTTTTTTTATTATTCCTCAGTGGCTGAAAGACGAGAGAGAATAATATTCGAATAACAGCCATACGCTCTAATAATGAGTGTTTAGCCCACCCATAATCTTAAACAGACTGAAATTGTTTCTTGGTGGAGTACGTAAAGATCACACGGTTCTTCCTGGCTGTAAAAGTAGTAATAGAATAAAGAAACTGCAGATGGCCTAAGAGTTTTTGAGAAATCTTTAATTACCATGTAATATTCCTTTCGTCTTTTATGTTACAGGTGACAATGAATAGTGAAGCATGTACTAGAAGGGCCTTATTTTTGCCGTGACTCTGTGATGCCAAAAACATTCTTTGTCACCTCTGATAAATATAAATCCACTCTGTTTCTGTATGAGTTAAACAAGTGTTTTCTGAGAGAAACTGCAAAGAATCCCTTCCTTGCAGTGGAGTAGGATTTTGTTTCATGAGCAAAGATATGCATGTATATTCTTAAATTCAGTGTGGCTGACTGAACTTCCTTACTTTTAGAGGTTCAGAACTTCTACCCCAGCTTAATGGGACTACTTCCGTAATTGGTTACTGCTAAAGGTTACTACGAACAGAGAGCTTAGAATTAAGTAAAAAAAGGCTTTGTTTTGATTGCTTTTTCATATCTTTATGACTAACTGAAGTAAAAGTTGCAGATCATTTACATGATTACTTATCCTAAATTACATGCCCTGAAGTGTCTTTTGTAGATACCATTTGTTAAATACAGATTATACTTCAAAGGGATATTACAACATGTATTGAGGCATATCAAAATGTGTTTCTGTTGATATTTCCAATGGTTTCATTAGGAAAAGTCTTCCCTTGCAAATATTACTGAAATGAAAATGCAGCCTTGGAAGATACCAGCAGTATGACAGATGCTGTTTGTAGCTCTGGAAATATAGTTGTCACTGCAGGGGCTCTCCTGCACTGAAGACCCACAGGAGTCCATAACCAAGGGTGAATGAATTAATCTTCCAACTCATCTCATAAAAAATTGCCTGTGTTTAATAGTAAGTGATTGAAACACAGTTGAATTTCTCTGGTAATTTTTTTGATCTTTATCTAGAAATGCAAATCTTTCCTGTTTATTTCTCTCTATATATTTAGCTTTTCAAGTCCTTGCCAAGAGTGCTGGCATTTAGTCTCTTTGATAACTATGGATTTTTATTGATTGGTTTTTACTTATTCCAGATCTGCATTATGGTTTTCATATGTTTCAGAAACTTCGTCTGTCAACTTCAAGGGAGCAGGCAGACTGTCTCTGCACTTAATGAAGCACCACACTGACTCACATTTTTACATAAATTTGCATCTCTAGGAATTAACCTCTATTTTTTTCAGTTATTTCTTATTAATACTCAAGTAAACATCTGTCCTTCCGTTTTCTGTCTTTGCAGCAGAAGGAAATAGTTAATCTTCTGAAAGGCTCAGTAATAATATGACACAGCTTGACAGAGACAGCTTAGAGAAACAAGGGAAGATTGAGACAGTGTACCGCAGAGCAGGTGTGACACTGTGTGTTAATTTCTCCAAGGCACTTGCTGCTACCTCTACTCAAATGCAAGATGTACACAGAGACCTGAACCAAAACCCTGGCTCTGAACCCCAGGAGAAGGTTGGGATTAGAGCTTTTAATTGAAACCTGTCTCTGAGTGTGTCTGAATTTCATATCCCTCAGTTTGGGGGGAGGGGAGTGGTGTGGTGCTGAATGACGGGGAGAGGCAAGGTCTTGGTTGAACCTGTTCAAGAGGTATTTGAGTACAGTAGTTCAGATCAGGTCTGTCATGACCAGGACATATTATACAGCTGATAAGGAGCACCAAGCCGTGTAAGGCCTGATAAGACTATTGTTAGATGTATGACAAACTCTGGGAAAGAAAGTAGTTGATCCCACATGTGTGTTTTATACCAGCATCTGAATTATTCTAAACCCTTTGGAATAACGGTTTTGTATCATCGTCCAGCTAACTTTGCATTGTTCAAGTGCTCTACAGATAGCCACTGATGTCTAGGACATAACAACATAGGCTGTTAGATAGAAGAGCTAATCCCTACAGTTCAAAAAGGTTTAAAACTTAATAACAACATCATAATGTATACTTAGGACTCACAGACTATATAGCCCTCAGCTCCAAACAGCTGTTCCTTGTTGCCTGACAGGTTTCTTTGGTAGACTGACATGCAAGTGAGTGATATCATGGGTGTTGACAGAACTATAGAATATTAATTTTTTTACTAGAAAAGAAAGGAAAATTGGATTTTTTAGAATCAGTTATTTTCTGCATCCTTTATTATTTGAGTCATAAAAGATTGCAGCCTGGTTAAATTAGAATGAGTTTCTCGATGAAATCTTGATTTGCCTTTTTTAAAGACCAGAGTAAGTGTTGATGTGATACAGTTGACAATTTTAGATAACAGGAGTTTCATTTTCCTCTGACAAAGTTGATGTAAAATTAAAAATGCATTTACCTGTATTGGTAGCTGTGCGTTTGGCTCCTTTTTTTAATGGCATCAAAATTGGTCATCTTCACATTTAAGTGCCTTCACAGATTGATCCTGCCTGCTCTTTCATGTCAATGTTGCCTGTATTGGAACCCTTATTGCCCATCAGTCCCAATTTTCTCCATTCTCTTATGCAACATTTATTCATGAAAATTGTTAATAGTAAAAATCTGCAAAGCCAGTATGGTGTCTTCCTTCAAACCCTGCCTAAAACCTCACTTCTCTTGTGATGCCTGTAAACTGCCCAAGAAAGGCTAAGCAGCTGGTGCGCAGTGATCAGTGCTTGTTATGCTATTTGTCTGCACGAAGCAGTGGGAGTAAGGAATCAAACACCCTCTGCAGCGTGCCCCACTCTCTTCCAGAAGCCGTGGGGTAACCTGTGGCTGTCGTTGGAGGTACACGTTGTTTCTTCCTTAACTCCTCAGTCTAATGGGGTAATCCAGCCAGGATCTAATACAGCATGAGAATTTAATTTTGACCATAGGATTGTGAGCCTCACAGGTGTGAAAGCCTGTCACCTTCCCTGAATTTGGGAGAGCTGCAGGTGCCCAGACGTGATTCAGATGCCCAGAATTTGGTACGAGGTTTCAAAAGAGATGTGTCCCCTGAACCTGTGGATTTCCCATGTCTGCTGCTATTGCAGTGCCTAAGACTGGAAACTTTGCCTTTTAAGGAAAAGAAGTGATATGGATCTCTTCTGGATGATTTCACAAAAACCCAAGGCTTTAAATCTTGGAGTAAACCAAAACTAAGTACGAAAATGGCTTCTATGGTGCAAATGAAACTACAGAATTAATTGTATGTAGTAATAAATGCATATATTTATTTTCTTACAGAAACGTGGAGTCCTGAATAAACAAAGAGAAGAGAGTTAAGCACACAGACTGTATTGTGAACAGTAAGTGACCAGATTACATTCTCTGAAGCTGAACACTATTTGTGCTTCCATTTTTAGGGTATTTTTTCTTATTCACAATTCCTTTAATAAGTGTAAGAATTTAGTGCAGTGAACATTTCTGCCTTTTATCCAATTCAGTTTCATTTCACAGGGGTAGACTTTCATTAATCCTATAATCATCTTAGGTAAGAGGCCCAGATAATCCACACAACGTGTCTTCATCACTGCCCGTACTGAAAATATTGCCACCGCCTTCTGAGTAAAAGTGAATTGTAATACTAGGATATACTAAGCTAAAAACAGTATTACACTAACATTTACACTTACCAGTTAACACTACCTGAAATTTTACAGAAAACCAGTTAGGTTTATCAGCGTAGCCAGATCCTGTTGGGTCGGGACACAAGTAAGCGAGTTTTACAGGTTTGTGTTAATCACTTAATCTCTGACTAACTGTTTTGAGCTGTCCTGGTCAGAGCTGTGCTGTTCACTGCACAGTGTGACCAATCACAATGCATGGCTGCTCTGGCCTTTGATAACTACAGATTTATGAAACATCAAGTAATTAAGACTACTCGCAGAGACAAGAAAATGAGCCATGGTTGTGTGGTGCATGATATTATTGAGGTTGTCCTTTGGAAAAAATCTCAGGCTGCTGGTGAAGTACCAGTTGTGCTACAGCAGAGAACAGATGCTGCTTTTATTGCCAATCCTAAGTAATATGGCCTGGGAAACGCAGTAGGTTATGTGGGTGTACTGCATTACTGGGTCGAGGACCAAAGCGGGTGAATGTGTATTAAGGCATTTCTATTAACAGTTCCAACAAAACAGTTCCTCTGTGCTGTGTTCTAATAGAGCCTGCCTTTTTGTGGTAGGGGATTGTGGACAGTGAGTAATGGACAAAGAGTATGTGCTCTTCAGCACCATTCTGCTTACAGAATATGCGTTTGACAGTATATCATGCAGTAGAATTGAAGGAATTTTATTGTCGCATACAAAATCTCTATCCCTTTAGCCAAACGGGTGTATCAAACTGACTAGTTTTGAATAGAAATTAATCTTGAATATTTTTTGGCAAGCAGTAAGAATAAAATTATTTGGTGGAAAAGAATAGCTATAAACCTCAATAGCCAAAAAATGCCCATATTTGTCTGGGCAACCAAGTTCAGTGATGGGTTTTAACATTACGTTTAATCAGGTGACATGAAAGGAAGTACATGACATTTCACTGAAGCTGAGGGCAACATAGTGCTTGTTTGAAAATCTGTATAGTTACTTATTCAAAGTACTGAACTGTGCTACCAGTAGGCATTTTTTAGACATATGAAGAAACATACATATGTTCCAGAAGATCATTAGAAAATAAATCTGTTTTGAAAAGAAAAACCTTCTCAAAACTTTTATTACTTATTTATTCCTCTTAACTTTCTATTACTGCTTCTGTCAATCATAGTTTCCTTCTGTTTTCTCTTCGTTCCCCCTGTGACTCTTGTGGTTTATATTCCCTACATGCTGTCACACCTCTCTTCACCACTGTCTTTTCAGTCTTTTACCTACACAGCTAATCTGCTCCAGCTTCATAGTTTCTCCTCACATCTCCCACACAAGGCCATCTCCTCTTCCTCTTGGCAGAGCTGCATTGCAGAACATTCCTGATCTTTGGTGAATATTGTGCTTGCTATTTCCAGTATCAAACAGATACTCTGCAGACCAAGAGCATTATTGGTATTGTTGAGTAATAATGCACAGAATAATGCTATATACTTATATCTAAGGAATTTGTGAAGGGTTGCAATGTAGCGTAGTATGGGTCAACTCTTGCAATTTTTATTTCACGTGTGGAAAGATATGGTGGAATTTTTGGGAATTGTTGCTTAACACACGGGATACCCTCAACCAAATCAATTACTTTTTTCTCCTCGGATATTATGTTTTGGCAGCAGATGATTGATAGTTAACATGCATAAATATTAGCAATTCTAAGCAATTTCTATAATTCAGCTGATGTATGTACACAAAAAATCCAGGAGTTGTTATAGACCGGTTTGTAGAAAGTAAATTTCACTCCTGCAGACAGTTGAAGATTTTCCTCTCACTTGTATTCCTCTGTCAAGTGGCCAGACATCACAGGCAGCTGTTTCAGAATAGTGTGGATTTATTTGTGTATAGTGACAAAAAATTAATGAACTATTACTGGTACTCCATCACATACAAATTCTCTCTCCTGCTGGCAGAATAGGTTGACAGAACCTTTTCATAGTATCCATCAGTTAATTTTATCAGTCATGGTATTATGATTATAAACTACAAATGATCTAACAATGAATATGTAATTACCAAAATGAAGCTGTACAGTGGTTATTTAACATTTGTAATGTGTAATTTATTTAACACTCTCTTTGGAATATTCATGGGAAATTAGAATAATAAAACAGAAATAATATTACATTTTTCTCTCGATCATCGTCAGTGAGGAGCAATGTTACCAGCTTGATCTGGCTATACATTCAGCCATATAGGGAAGTTCACATATGCTACCTTTGGGCCTGCTTAAAACACCCTTATGAACTCTGTGTTATTCATACACTAAGCAACAAGTCATTCTTCTGACACTGGGACTGATAAATTGTGGATCTTTGTTTTAAAATACTTTTTTGTCTCAACCTGAATTAAAACCTAAAATTTAAAATCCAGTTCTGAGAGGCAAAAATCTTGGATTCCAGATATAGGAAGAAGATAAAATTAATATTGTTCTTATTAAGAAAGGGATAAACTTAAAGTCATAATATATACTGTATTTTGTGGGGTTTAATTGTTCTCATCTTTGTTTTAATTGCAAGGGCCTTTGTCATTTGGCTTTGATACTACAAAAGACGGCAGTCACCCTGCATGGAGGAGGGAAAAAATCTTGCAATATGTATTCCAAAAAAGGTGTCCATTGTCCTCACATAGTCAACAGCAATGGAATTTTTATCTGCCACATACTTTGGTTTATCAAATAATTGACATCTTTGCTGGCTGCTGGATAATAACTTTTTTCATTATTCTTGTTTAATAAAGGCAAGTTCAGGTAATGTAACATAAATTAGGAGACTACAGCGAAGCACTAAAACAGGAGGAGGATGGCCAAACCATGCTCTGCTGCGAGCAGATGAGAGGAGGCTTGGACTGCTGAAAATTATTGTATGGACAGTTTGACTCCATTATATGTAGAAGAAATAAATTCATGTTATACCTACCATTAGCTCATGAGTGCACAGGATTACTGTTGTTCACCCTAATATCTATTTCAAAAGCTACCGTGTTTTATATTTTACCATTTACCATATTATATCTAGAGGTATGTAATGTAGCAAAGATGAAGTAGCTAAATGAAGGGTCAGTTTTGTAAAAGTTAAATTTATGAGCCTTCAAAAAGAAATGAGCCTGTGATTTCTGAATGTTCTCTGCTAATCACAATAATCTTCCCTTACATTACGATTTCAATCTTTCATTGCAATAATAGTAATCTAGAAGCAGCATGGAAGTGCCCTCATTCCTTGCGCCCAAAGGTTCTGTCATTGCCCATTAAAATTCATGTGCATACACTGCAGGCTTGGATAAAATAGTTCATCTGACTGTTGACACTGCCTGAATTCTTTAATGAAGTCTTCCGTAAATTAGTTTCACTTTTTTTTTTTTTTTTCCTGTTTTGTTCTTTTTCCCACAGTGGAAGTGTGAACGTCTGCTAAGTTATATAGTAGCCATTGCATAGTGTAAAGGTTTTTCTATTTTGTCTCTGTTTTGATTGTCATGTAAAGTAGTATGTTCTCAATGACTCATATGCTTACAGAATTCTGAGCCTCAAAACCTCATTTGTCTTTTTTTTTTTAATCCATTTTGTATTGCAGACACAGCTTTGCTTTTTTTTTAATGTGAGATCTCTGACACGGATTTAGATTCTCTGCTGCTTTGAGGTATGCTAGTTATGCAGCCTAATTTTGCAAAATGGCTCTGTATTTGTACTTCCCTGGGGCTTCAGTTTAGTTGTCATCTATCATTTTAGCACCATGATTGATTACCCTCTACTATTTAATTTATCTGCTGCAGCTTCCCAGCTATTTCTTCAATTGGTAAACACATACTTTTCTAGACACATTTTCAAATGATGTGTTTTCCAAGTGCCCCAGAATTCATGTAATCATATTTTTCTCAGCTAGGAATTTAACCATTTAAGCCATTTAGTTTTTAGTTCCAATAAATTGCTGGGTGATGTTTTGTTTATTACTTGGAGGTTTTGCACTGGAAATCTGTGTTGTATTTTCCATTTTTCAATGTTATTGCATATATTTATTCTGAAATACAAGTGTATTTACTAGTTGCTTCTTTGTCCACCAAAAAACAGTAAAAGAAATGATTGCCTTTTTTAGGTGTAGGAGCAAAATGCATGGGCTGATGTTGCAGTAGACTTTTAACCATGTTTACACATTAGGTTTCAAAAGCAAAATATTTATTAGCATGATTTGCTCCTTGGAATTTCACAATCCAGCTTCAGTCAGTAGGGTTAACATGTGCTTGTTTTCTTGTCCTGTATACTGTGTTCCTGTTCTGTAATTTGCTATTTTTAAAAATTATCTTGAATATCAACTTGGCTATGATTTTAAATTAGGCACTTTTCAGAGTAACATCAAGTTTCCATTTTAAAAAGGGTTTTTTTTTT
This sequence comes from Bucorvus abyssinicus, assembly GCA_009769605.1. Taxonomy (NCBI): domain Eukaryota; kingdom Metazoa; phylum Chordata; class Aves; order Bucerotiformes; family Bucorvidae; genus Bucorvus; species Bucorvus abyssinicus. The sequence goes on from CM020025.1 coordinate 42,534,330, forward strand.
TTGCATTAAGTCATACTGCATATACACATGGCAGCAGTTTTACGCAATTACTGAGGCCACTTCCAAGAAGCTACTATAATGAACTGCGTCTGTGATCCACATATCAAAGAAGTTTTAATGTAAAATTTTATTTTATCCTGCAGTTTTTGTCATAGCTCTATGATGTCTGTGCTTTTGAATGAGATGATAATTCCTTTTGATTTTTTTTACTTTTTAGTTACTGACTGTATTTAGCATTTGTGATTAAAATCTCTCAGTAAGAGGAATTGTACCGTGTCATCATCGTTCAGCTTTGCTGACGTTGGTAACTGCTTTCGTGGTCCTGTCTCTAAATACAATCTAACAAAATGAATAGACGGCTGCATTGTTGTGTGCTTTTTGGGGGCAGTTTGTTGTTCTTGTTTTTTTGTGAGAGCGAGCAGTAATCAGCACCTACCTTTTATTTGAAATTCGTAATCTCTGCATAATCCGCTCTTAATGACTACCAGGTTAGCTTTAGATATGTATCTTAGTAATCCCTGGTAGGCGTATTCCAGCCCACATTTCATTAGAGGATTGAAGATAGACAGTTCTGTCACTGTTCTGTCACTGTTCTTGTCAAATCCACTATTTTGCATTTATGGTACATGAAGGTTAACTCAAAAAATAACTACACGTGATACAAGTGATTACGTACATACAGGTGAAGGTGACTCCCAAGTGTGGAGTCGGTGATAGCTAGGGAACATTATTTGGCAGTTTTGGATCCTCTCCAAGTGTGAATTTGTTCTTTAGTGATGACTTTGTTTCCTTCTTTCAAAGTTTCACACTATAAATCTTATTTTGAAGACATATAGCCATCATAAACATCACATTTTGGCAGCTTTTCTTATGTGAATGAAACTCGTTCAAATAAGTTTGTTCAGAAATGAGAAAAGATATATCTTAGACCTGTTTGGAATCATATCATTAAATTACTAGTATATTGACAACATATTTCAACAAATGAAAAGAAAATAGGAAATTCAGTCACTCACTTTCCCATGTAAACAAAAATGTTTTGTGAAGCCATTACCAATGGTAGCACATTAAAATATATTTTATTATGTTAATCTGCTGTGTTTATGTTGATATCTGCAGTACATGAAAACATTCACTGTAGATTTTTTTCTTGTAATAATGATTTTGAAAATGCAAAATTCAAAATTAAGTATATTTGGAAAAACATGATTCCTTGCATTGTGATTTTTTTTTTTTTTTTTTTTTTTTTTGACAGGGTGGAATATACTTTAGAACTGCTAGAAATTAGGATTGATTAGGAGTGCTCAGGAATATATCAAATATATTAGCAGTCTGTCTACAGTGTGCTTCTGCTGCAATACCTTCCAGTTTTGTACTGTATGCTAAACAGGCAAAGATGGGGTTTTGCAGTGAGAAGCGTCTGCACAAGGGCTCTTACAACCATGTTGATTGATGTATTTCCTACTCATGACTCTTGTAGCTGTGCTAATAAATGTAACAAGATTTGAGCTGAAGGCACAAGTTTTTGAACGTGTTTCCAGTCTCTCCAATTAAAAAGCATTAGTTAAGCCATTAAAGATATGAAGATTCTGTTTTTCCCATGAGCTGTGTATTTGGGAGTTTTTCTCATTACTGCCTGATTTCCATGACTGCTTCAGTCCCTCCAACATCTCAAGGTTTAGAAGTGTATTTTTTATGACAGGTGGGATTTTCATGCAGTCACATGGATCCAGGAGCTGAAACTTCCAAGGATAACTCCCAAATATTTATAGCAAAGTCTGGCAGTACTGTGTAAAATGCATGATAGCCTGGAGGTCTCTGCTAGTACTGTACGGGAGTACACTTTGATCTTTCTCAAAATAGGTCTCCCAATACCTCTTCATTTTTAACAGAAATAGTGCCCAGGCTGCTCTTATGCCATAAGCCTATTTCACTCACCCTTATAAGTTGTGATGCCAAGTGAGAACATTTGTTTTAGGAAGAAGGATGATAAAAAGGGGGTAAGATGTCATTTAGACTGTGCAACCTTAACCATTTTTGATGGGACTTGTTCTTAGAAGCGTGTCTCAGTGTTTGAATCTTCAGTTTACGTGAAATGCTTAACACCAACAGTTTATTTAAAGATCTAATTTTACTTCAGGGATAATAATTATAAGAACTTTAAACTGCATTAAAACATTAGTTAATAAACAGCTAGCTATTGAACTGTTAATAGTTCATCCTGGAGGTAACAGTGATTCCTTTTGGAGAGTTACGGTCTGTTGGGCAAATATGCATTTAGGGAGGTTTTAAAATGAGAATTACATCTAAACCTTATAATTATGTATTTTGACATTCCTTAAGGAGAATAGAATTAGTAGCTTTTTATGTATGAATCCATACGCTCCTCAAAAAGATCTAAGTATTTGCAGTAAACACAGCCATGCTAAGAATAAGGAATCTCAGTTGCTATAGCATCATCATTTTTGAATTTTCTCTGAGATTTGACTGTTTGCAGCCTTGGTTTGGAGCTATGACCTGTTGGTGCAGACACTTCAGCTGCACTCTGGAAAACCAGTACACATCCCAGTCCTTGTGGACTAGTTCCATATACATTTAATAAGAATGAAGGAATTTGAAACGTGACTTTCTTTAAAAAACGGTTGTCAAAAAAAGGTGGGTAATATATGACTTATATGAAACCATTGTTAATGCATAAGAGCTTCACAAGCCCTTTGTGTTTCTTCTATTTTCACATATATTTTAAAGATTGTTTCTTCCAGAAGTAATAATTGTCATTTATATTAATGATCTGCTGCGTAGACTCATTATATTAAATCACAACTAGAATTCTACTTACACTAATTGCCTTTGAAGTGGAACCAGTGATTTGAAGCATGTGGAAAGCAGTGCGATGCTATCCAACCCCATCATGGATCATATACAATGGCTTTCACAGCTTTCTGGCATTCACAAGAGTGTGACAGCTGTACTTTCCCATTCATATGTGGGCTGTCCTTTGTGGCGGATCAATACTGAAACTTCATTTCCTTCAATCTTTTTGTAGCGGTACTAGTAGAGATCACATTGTTCAGCTCTATCCTGAATTAAAGGGAACTGTTTCTTGTACTTGTCTAGAGTTTTTAGTGTGATTGTTGAAAGTTCTTTTTTCACTAACGTGTATCTCTTGTGTCACATTTTCACTGTGCTATTCCAAAATGAACTTCTCTTAACTAACTTTACTTTTAATTAATTTGGGAATCCTTTTTCCTGTTCAATTTTGCTTCACACCTTGAAGAGTGCTTATGTGGACCCACAATAAAGAAAAAAAAAGGACGAAATAAAAAAAAAAAGGCATGAAAGAAATCCAGATGTCCAATATTGAAATTTTCCAAGGATATGTTAGTGGACATAAACAACTTGCTTAAACCCTCTTGAGTAGATTTCCTTTTAAAAATGGATATGGTGACACATAAAAACTTTCCAGGGGGTTTAGTATTCAGTGGTGAAATGGATAGTACTGGCATGAAAAGAATGAGCTGATACCATCCCATGCAAAGGCCTTGAAGAACTACGGAACTATGTGCTGCTCTTACTTATCGTTTTTCTTTCAGACTCTGAGACTGTTCTGAATATTGATTTGTCCAGCAGTGCCTACTTCTTAGAAGGTGCCAGTGTGTTGATCTGTTTGATATGTTCATCAATACCTGATTATTTTTGATGGACGTTAAAAGAAACTGAGATTATATCTGTTGTTAAATAACTATGGCTTTAAAAAAAAAAAAAAATGCTTACTTGGTGTTTCCTAACCTTGAAAATACCTGTATAGGACTGTGAACAAATCCTACAAAAATCAAAGAGAGTTTCTTGCTGCCTTTTTTACCAATATAAAGTCTCCCTGCCTCCCCTGTTTATTCTCTTGGGAAAATACAACAGATTTTACAAACGTGAATAATGAGATGGGGCTAGGGCGGAGGAAAGCTCTGGTATAATTATCCTAATCTGTTACGTACTACTATGACATCTAGCCCTATATTGTTTCTGATTCTCCTTTCACCTTTAATTTTTTTGTAGTTGTTGTTTCTATTCGCATGTTTCTGCCTTTGCTGCTGTCTTATTGGCAGCTCTACCTAAATCTTAGTTTCCCTTCTAGTGCTACCTTGACCATACTCTTCTGGAAAAGATCCTTCATTCCACGGTGTCACCTCATTTCCATAATCCCTGATCTTCATAGCAGTTCTTTGAAAAGGATAACAATAGGGTTAAAATACGACTTCTTTCACTTACATCTGCTGGAGTGTTGTAACTAGGTTGTGACTGACCTGGCAAAGAGTTACTTAGGGGATGGTACCTGTTTATGTGATCAGCAATGTATGTAGACATAGAGGAAGTACTTGTTTTTATATCTACGCTCCTTCCTCCCCATGCCCAGATATCTTACTGTCAAACTACAGAACAGCGAGGGAACCTGGGGTTTGTATCCATTCCTCTGTGAGTGTTTATTTCCTTGACATAACCTCAGAGCTCTTTGGGCATCTCTTTATCCCAGTCAGCAAACTGTCTTTGTAGATTTGCTTCTTTGTCTTCCTTTTTCTATGGACACACAGCTATAAGGTTACATTGCTTCAGATATAACACTAAATTTGCTTATAGGTAATAGATAATACATGAATACATTATCTCGGTGCTTTTCTGTTGGTTGTTAAACCCTTAGCTTTAGCATGCAGTGCTTTCTGCAGATCATCTGCCTATAGCACCCTATGTCTGATCTGTTTGAAGAGCTTCTGTTTTCTGCTTATTAGTTATTTTACTAAAAGCTCCCCCCAAACCCCATATTTGCTTCTTGCGTACACGCGTGCGTGTTTTCTCGGTTTCACTCTCTGTGTCTCTCATGCTTTTTTTCTCTGTTTTGCTGGAACTTTATGTGCTCAGCTGTCAAATAGTTTTCTCTCAGCTCAGAAATTCCAATGCTGAATTGAAAGAAATCAACCAGAAGCTCTAGAAAATGATTCATTTTTACAGTGAAACTGAATTTTACAAGTCTTAAATGAAGAAAAGTGTATTATTAAAAATATGGTATTAGGCTTGTGTAAAGGAATCTCTGAGATTTAGCATGTAAAACCAGAAATGTTACGATGAGATTATGAAACCTTGAGGGGTTGTTTGATCTGCTTGCTTCTACAGACTACATAAAGTTATGTTTTATTAATCCTAATTATCTTTTTATTTGTTGCAATATATCATATCAGGTTTACAGCATCTCTCCAACGTTAATTTCCCAGGAAAGATGCCACCAAAGCGCATCTATCAGTCAGCTGAGTGATACAGATAGAGTGCTGAAAATAAATATGGATGACTAAGCAAGTTGTTATTTTTCAGAAACAGCATATCCATTTCTGTGCAGTATCAATAGGAGATTTTTAAAATTGTGTACAAGGTTCAATAAACTGTTGCACAGTCTGTTTTTACAGACTAATAAACTGGTTTTGTGAGTTAATCTATTGGTCAGTAAAGGGTAAGAGACAGGTTATGAGTTATAGAATATCAATAACTGTTGTGAATCATTGCTGCTTAAAAACATCATATCTAGAAGGACTCGTTAAAGCCTTCTCTAAGGATTCTCTATAAAGTTGATGATTGAGGTATAAGTAAAGGCATTTCTATAGTGCTCAGCACTGCTATTTTGCTAAACAATGTGTAGCTTTTGGAGGTGAATCAGCATACAGCATACTTGTCCTCATTTATTCTTGCCTGTTCCTAGACATGTATTCCTGTTACCAAAATGTTGCTTCATCAGTTTTTATCTTAGGAGTACAGTATAAATGCTGTGACAACTTCTTTAGCAGAAAGTTATGGCAGTAGTTGGACAATTCATTTAACAACTTGAAACTCACAGTTTTAGATGGACCAGAGCTATGTCAGTTGATTTTATACTATAGTGCAACCTGCCTTATGGAAGTGTTCTCTAACTGAGGATTTAGAAATACTTTTCAGGAGATTTGGATAATGTCGTTATGTAAGTTTTTTTAAAGTTAATTGAAGTGTAGTTAGTACTTCTTATGGGAATAAGCAGGAGGAGCAAATGAACCCTGGGTTCCAGTCACAATTTTAGATGTCACAATCAAACATCTGATTGATACCAAGAAAAAAACCACTAAAATTAGAGAACAGGAGATGTCAGAATGTATCTAAACAGAAGCATTCACACTGAAGCAAATAGAAGCTGTCACATTGCTGACTTCTGAAGTTCAGTTATCATAAGTGGACTTGGTGTCCAGGGGACAGCGATCAGAATTTTTTTTAGGCCACATGTAGAAATAGTTGCACTTCAGGAAATACAGTACACTGTACTTGATAGAAAAGAAATAATTAGGGACTTGCAGTGATAATACAGAAGAGAAAGGACAAAAGATCACTCTTACTTAGATTTAAAAGGGATCTCCATAGTAACTGTGTTCATTTAAGATAATTAATACATATATTGTTACCTCTTACTTCTCTCGGTGAAATCTGTTTGGTCGCTTAGAATTTGTTGTGACTTGCACCATCAATTTATCTTAGAAAGGGCAAGAGATTGAAATTAGAGAAATAAGGGTGAGCAGGGTAAAGTAAGGGTGATGGTCTTTGGTAAATTAAGAGGTAATAGCAGTATATGTAACAAAAGAAGAGGTCCAAGAATTACATTCTGAAGGCTGAATATTTATTTATTTAAGGCTGAATAAGTATTTATTTACATCTGAAAGACATAAAAAAGGTGTGATGGAAAGGATATTTGTTACAGATATGTTAGCTATATTAGTAAACAAGAGCATTGGCAACTTAGAGCTAGAAAAATGAAGGTACAGATTTTGTCAAAATACGAGTAAGCTCCTCTAGAAACCCTTATGAAAAATTGCCACTAGTTGTTTTTCTCTTGTGGTTGCCTTGACCTCCAGTATATTTTCTGTAGAACTTCTGTCATTTTCCCCCAAAATATGAATAGCCATTCAGAAAGCTTTAAATTTTTCTTGTAGATTGTGCCTGGGTAAAAAAAGTAGAAGCAGTTGGCAGTGACAAATAGTGTCTGATCTGTAGGCAACAGTTGTACTTTAAAATGATGTTGAATGCTGTCTCAGATATTTTCACAGTTAGGTATCCATGGTTTATATGGATGCTTGTTCACAGATTAAATGGTTTCAAGTGAGTTTTGGATGTGTAGTTTTTGTACACCATTAATGAGCAGCTTTAATTCAGTTGGGGTTTGGGAAAACTAACAGTGGTAGATGCACATCACAATTTTAGTACCTTTATGGAGAGCACGCTGAAGCAGGTTGATTATGTAACAGAGTATATGTAATTTTGTATGTTAGGACTTGACTGTCTATTTTATACAAATATCTTTTCCTTAGTAAGCACAATCTTCCATCCCCTTTAAGGATTTTCGATCAGAGTTTATCCACAGATTGGTTGCCTCATTATTTTCTGATGCTGTTGGGGCACCAATGCTTCTCTGCTGGGTGAAATCACTTTTTTTTTCACCCCTGGGACAATGAGTTACAATACAAGACTTTTCTCAGAAGAAACCTGGAGTGAGTGTTGTTTGATTTTGGATGGATTTTCACATGTCAACATTGGTAATTGTCTTACCACCTTGTGATAGGCTCACCGATAAAATACTGTACAGTCCATAAAAAATTCACAAGAACTTACATGGTTACTGTAAACTTAACATGTACTCTGCTTTGATTCTCTCGCTTTCCTTGGTCATGCAAACCCAGTATCTTATTAACTCTTATGAACAAGGTAGTCTTCTCATTAACATTAGTTCCAAAAGATAATCAATTATGATGTTGTACAGAAATGGCAAATGCTTTGAGTGGTGCTCAGCTCTACTTTCTCATGTATGGAGGAGAGTCTGGCAGATGCCCTGCTGATAAAACAGTGGGATCTGTGGCAAGGGGGTGATCCTATTGCAGGACATACGTGCTGACACAGCTCATGGTCTACAGAAATGTCCACTGGAAAAATGTTGGCTAGTATGCAGAATTTTTGTGAGGAAAGATTCAAATTCTATTCGATTTTTGTGAAGCTCTTATTTAATTTTCCAAGAGAAGTTTCTTTCCTCCAGTGGAGTGTACTTCTACTGTAGTTAATAGTTATTGCTAGGTAGGATGTGACTTCTACCTAGGTAAGCTTTGCTAATAAAGAGGATGAGTCAGTTCTAAGGGATCTTACTCTCTTCTATTATGTTATGCAGGGGTTTTCCTCCTTGATTGTTTTGGATTTTTTTTTCCTCCCTTTTTTTTTTATTTTACTATTTATTTATGCTTGATACTATAGTATTCTTGGTGGTATGCATCTTACTATATACATTCTTTACATTTAGTGGTGTATTCTGTGTTTATTGCATTTGGATATGCAGGTGGCTAGTAAATATTTCTTAGTGTCTGTATTGTCTAACCTTATGAGCCTGGAAACTTGAGACCTTGAAAATAGCTTCAAGAATTTTTCATGATCATCATACATGCCTGGAGACCCTGTACTTTAAGATAAAGTTGGCTTTCCATTTGTCAGTCACCAGTGTAAGAAGGTCAGTTACCAATGCTGTCACAATCAGAGCAGGAAGCCCAGATAACATGTAGTTTGTGTTTAGCCATGCACTCTTCTCCCACTTACGCGATTTGTCTTAATACCAGGTTATGGAAACTCAGTATTTTCTCTAGTGAGTAACACTTGTTACCAGGCAAGCAACCAGTTCACCCCCAGGTTACAGTAACAGTACTTTTCAAACTAGGAGCTGAGTATTACTTAAGGAGAGCCCATTAGATGGCCCTTCCCCTGAGACTAAGCCTATCCAATTTAAAGCCCTGTATGATGGCTTTGAAATATAGTTGCTAGAATGCCACCCATTTATTCCAGTAGAGCTGTCAAGATACACAGCTAAATTTTTTAGCTTTTTAATTGAAGATGCATATCTGAGGTAATGTAGCAAAAGGGAGTTTGCCTAATTAACTCTCTTTAGTTCACCATTCTGTCAGTTGCTGGCAATTAGTAAATATTTGGTTTCTTTAAGCCTGGTTTCTGTAGGTGGGTTATTTAGATATTTATAATTACAGAAGAAGAGATCAGTTAATTTCCATGGTATCTGCTTGGACTTTCCAGGTCACAGTGCAGCTTAAACAAAAATATAGAAGGAATGCAGAGCGGTTCACACAGGGATATGTTTGTGAAACTTTGAATTTTGTTCCAAGATGATGTTTTAGTTACTGACTATGAGTCTAAAAAAAAATTATCTTTCCACACAAAACAGTTAATTTTTGTAATTCTGTAGTCTTCTGTAAGTGACAGGTGAAAAGATGTAGTTTTATTTTTAAAGTTTATGACTATGTTTTTAAAAGTCTGTTTACTGTAGGGCATATTCATGGCCTCTTGAAACTTCAGTACATAAAAGGGAGTGAATAACAGTCCTTAATAGAACTGGAAGTAATATATAATAGACCACTATCAAAAGTCACTATATAGTGCAGTTGTGTTCTGGACTGCGTATAGTTATCCCGATTTCAGTGTGGGTAACAGGCAGCTGTGAAAAGTGATCCATTCTTATTGCCTACATGGATATTTTCTGTTCCACAGTAAATGTTAAATTTATTCTTTATACCTAAATTAATATTTTATGTCAAAGATTGAGGAACAAAGAAGGGCCTTTGCTGGGGAAGAGATGAAGTTTTTGTGCCTAATTGAAAGCTGCACTGAAAAGGACATTTTGGTTAATGACAGTTCCCATGGTTACTTGCAAATAATTATGCGGTTTTAAAAACAAAACTTTTTTTGCAGTCTTACTTCCAGGCAGATAAGTGTCCAGCAGTTAGTTATAATTAGCTTTGTAAGAAGTAAATTATCAGCCTTGATCTTCAAAATTTATCTTAGCCTACATTTTTTTCACCTGCACATACGGCATTTTTATTAGCTTCACTGATTAGATTTCCAGGTTAGGCAATTCTATCTAGCTTGAATAATCATTTCAGGTCACTATCATAGTTTATTCTTACTTCCACATGTTTTATGGTAAGATATGAAAGCTTTTAGAGAAACATTTATTGTTTTCTAAAACAGCATCTATTAATACATTCAAGATTTGCTCTATTCTATTAGGGCCTTTTTTTATTGTAAATGTAATTCTGTTAAAACCATTTAGATCATGTGTCCCTTGCTTTGCTGGGACAGAATCATAGGCCAGCCATGGTCTGCCGGCCATTAGCAGTTCCCAGTCAGGCAGGGCAGCTGACCTGAGTTCGTTCACAGGTGTATTCCAGACCATAAACGTCATGCTCAGTAAAAAGGGGGAGGTTTACTGGAGGAGGGGATGTGCTCCTGAGGACTGCTTTCCTGTTTATTGTCACCACCACACATTTATTGGCTGATTATAACTGTGTATATTTTATATTGGCATTTGGTCTTAGTTTGACTGTTTTATTAAATCCGTTTGCATTTCGACTCATGGGTCTCCTCTCCTTTTCTCGATCCCCCTTCTTGGCTGGGGAGGGGTCATCAGGTGATAAGAGTGACTGCTATACTTAGACATCATGAAAACCACAATGATGAAAATACAGCCTGCCATGAAGATTGGTTGTAAGAGACCACTGTTCTTGTGTGCTTCAGTAATAACAAAAGTACGTTCATCTTATTAATAATACCAGTAGTAATATGATTATTATATATGCCATATTAGCATGAAAAATAAGCAGATTAGATTCAACTGCCCGGGTTTTTCTAAATTAAACAAAACTCTGCCACTGTTTTGTTTGCGTAGGTGCCCTACATTGCCTGCCATGGAACTGCACAGTATGTGTTACTGCAGAATTAGGGGAGCATCACAGCTAGCTTAAAACTTAACATTGTTCTGAACTTCTATTCTGAAAAGATTTTTACCCTTGTGTGTGAAGCACTTTCAGATAATTCTTTCTGCTTAGATACGTGTGAAACTTTTCATGTTTGCAGCATTATTTTTATAATTTGTCAGAAATGCATATAACAAGGTATGTCATTTCATATCAGCCCTACTGGTTTCCTGTTTGTCTTTCCTGTAATTTTTTCATGAAGGCATTTTGGTATAAAATAACTATTTTTGTAATTAATACCTGTGATAAATCTTAGCATCAAACCTCCTCATTACCATGAGTTGCGATCATGTTTTTAGGATGAGGATAAACCATAAAACAGTGAGGATGAGGAAATACTACTTGGTCACAACAGTTTTGCACACTGAGGGGGGAGTTGGTATCAGCAGGTTTTTTTTGGCAAAGGAAGCAAGAGAAACACTTTGATTGACTCTCAAACTGTAGAACCACATAATCATTCAGGTTGGAAAGGACCCTGAGAGGTCTTTCAGCCTGGCCTCCTGCTCAAAGCAGGGTCAGCACTTGAGTTTAGAGCTGGTTACTCAGCACTTTCTCCAGGCAAGTCTTGAGAAACTCCAAGGATGGACTTTCTGCAACCTCTCTGGGCCACCTTGCCAGTGCTTAAGTGTCCTTTTGTGGAAATGTTTTTCCTCACATTCAGTTAGAACTTCCAAGTTTCAATTTATGATCATTGTCTCTTGTTCTCCCACAGAGTACTTCATGTACAAATAAAAAACATTGTGATCCATAAATACAACTTACTTAAATTAGTATTACATGCAAGAGGAATAATAAACCAGTCTGTCATGTCATGTTTTGACCTCAATTCATATAGAAAATGTATAAATTGATGTGTATAGTGTATAAAATTAAAACCAACTTTGAGGACAAAATCCAGAAATTTTCTCAATATAAAACTTCCAAGAATGACATTTTAATTTTAAATATTCCTTACTTAATTTTCAAATCTCTTTATTTTTGAGAAGTTGTACAAGGTAAATATAATTTTGTCAGCAACGTGCTTTTTTCCTCTCCAGTGGAAGGGTTCCCTGGCTAAAATGTGCACAGATTCTCAGAAAGATGCTCCTCTTACAGCTTCTCAGTGCTGCTGCTTTATGCGAGCATGACATCTGGGCTGTATTATGAAAAATATATTTGGAATTGCCATTCAAGCAAGATGAAAGTTCTTTGTCACCAATAGATACTCTATCAGTTTAGAAGCCTTCCATTCTGAAATACTGAAAAAACAGATGTAAAGCCTGTCTGGGTTTTGGTAGTGTTAATGAACTTGAAAGGGGGTTGTAAGCAATGCTATCTTGTCAGTTCTTCAAGTAAGGGATAATAAGGGACCACACAGCTATGTAGAGTCAGTTCTGCAGAGGAATGTGTCATCCTTGCTCTGTCAAAAGTCATCAGTCTTCTTATGTTTTTGTAACTATAAGTAGCTAGGTTCTTAATAAGTCTTAAATTCAAAAAGCTGGATAAGAGAGCTTCCTCTAAAAAAAAAGAAAAAAAAATAATTACTTTCCTTATTCTGCCTTTGTTTTTCTACATAATTCTGCTTCTCTTCACACCAAATTTCCACTCAGGAGTCTTTTTAACACCTTTTAAGTATTCACTTAACTGTCTCCCTTTTTTCCTTTTTTGTACTTTTACTGTGAGCTTGAGTTTTTCTGGGCATAAGAATTAGCTTGCAAACTTCTACAGAATTGGCTCAGAAAAATCTTGTGTGGAAGGCTGGACCAACCAAACCCAGTTTGGCTATATGAAGTTATGTAAAATGCTACAGTGGGCAACAGAACCGTACTCCAGAATCCTCCATGCATTGGTTGACAACTACTTGTCAAAACTAAGGCTGAAATGAAAATGTAATTTGTTCCTGTTTTTACCTTGGGAAGAAGAGTATCTCAGTGTCATTGCTTCTTTGCACGTATCAGGAAAACTCAACCAAGGTGGAAACCCTCATTTTTCAACTACCACTTCAGCACAAGTCAAGACATTCAAAATTTGCAGACTAAGCCCAGTTTGGTTTCAAAAGACTCATGAAGAAATGCAATATTCTTTGATTAAGTGTCCATGATTTGATTTGAACTTGTTTGGATTGAAATTATATTGGACAAATTAAATGTTTAAAATGAGCTAACATTACAAATCAAGACATGGGATTATTATTTTTTTTCTGTGGGCTTTTCTGTGATACTTCATATTGTCATACAGTAAGGGTAATGGTATTGTACTTGGATACTAAAAAACTTGCAGTACCCATGTGGAAAGAGGAAAAGTTTTTAGTTCCATTTTATAAATGGTTCAGTAAGGCACATAATGCACAGGAGTGTCCATTCATTTTGTGTGTCCAATGAGCACAAGACCTTTAACATCTTGATTCTTTCAGAATGCTACAGTTTTGTAGCACATAATGCATTAAAAGCCTGCCTTGGAGGAGCTTAAAACTGGAAGGAGGCAGGACACATTATTAGCAGATTTCACAGTTATTTGTGGACAGCAGAAAAGTACTGAGAAGCTGAGTTCAAACCCAAATACTGATGTGGGAGTGCTTCTATATGGCACTGCTCTTTGTTTCTGTTTCTGCAACTGCTGATGCTTTTGTCTGAATTTCTTCTACCTGTAATAGTTCTCATCTTCTCCACACACAGTCTTCCCTGAGCTCTTAATACTAGCTTGCCACATCCATGTGTACTCTTTCTTAGTCTCTATCCACCTGATCCTTTGTGCTTCTGTCCCAGTCCCTTCCTGCCTTCCGTCTCTTCTCTCCCTTCTCCAACTCTCCTTCCTCCCTGGGCTGTTGGACTGGCCATGTCCGTTTGCACTTCCTCTGGTTTCCATCCCTTCTCACTATCCAGTCTCCTTGCCCAGCATTGGTTCCAGGGCATACAAATATATACACTCTGACCAGCCATCCCCTTAGAAGATGATTCTTACCTTCATCTATTCCTTTCTTTCTGATTGAGAGTCAATCAAGTCTTTGCCTTTCATGCCTTTTCATACTGTCTGGTTGCCTGTAAGACTTCATATAGAAAAGATGGTCCTCTTATTCTGAGTTCCTGTATGTAACACTGTGGCAATACTCCTAAAAATTTCTCCTCTTCTACACCAGAGGTCGTTGGTCCTTCCCTTTCTTATCTGAAACAAGCTGATTGCAGGTGGAAATTTGGCAATAGGGTTGTAGCTGCTGCTTTTTATTCACTACTGCAAATAGATGAACTGAGGATTTTTTTTTTTTTTTTTTCTGTAGGGCTTATTCATTAGATGGATTTAGACACTTCACAGTAATCAACATTTTTCTGGTGCTAGGGTGAACCTTCTACCAGACTGAAAACAGGTGGGGAAGTAAAACTTCTTGAAAGACTTGTGAGAATTTTTTTTTCCCAAAAGATGTCTCTTTTTCCTCTAGGATTATATTTTTAATCAATTTGAGGAAGATAGGCAGTGTGGGAATTTCAGTGGCCAACAGATTTGATACAGTAAACAGACTCACATAATCAGACGTACTGACAGCTCTTAAAAATAGGCCTGAGGTTCTTCTCTATCACATAGTGTTTAAAATAGTTTTTCATATATTTCTCCATATGACAAAATTCATAAGCTGTGGATTGAAGATGGACATCTTTTACAGTAAGCTGCTGAATTTCCTTCTTTATTAAAATCAGTATATAAATCATATTCATTAAGCTGGAGGGCAAACCAAGAAAAAATTCAATTATAGGATCCAACAGAGTATTATGTTGAGATTTAAATGACTGCTTTGAAAAGATAAACAAAGCATTTGTTAGATTTCCAGTAAGTGAAAGTTTACTTCTATTGAAGAACTTAAGCCTATTTTCATAAACTCATTTAATGCTGCGCCATCTTCCTTTCTCAAGAAATCTGGTTAGTATGTGTTTACAGCAGGCTGTTTTGCTTGTCAGAACCTTGGAACATATCAAAGTCAAATATAGAATCTCAAATTAATGCAAAAATGCATTTAATATACTGGTAGATATTCTACTCAAATGGTCCTATTTTACACTTAACAGTTTTTTAATTGTAAAAAACCAGAGTGAATTAATGAGCTCAAAGTGATGGCTTAGTGTTAGTAGTTGGGGTTGGAACACTTTTCTTGGGTGGTACACACGTTTTTCTCAGAGAACTCTGCCAATATAATTCAGCCCAGAGCTGGAGAAAAAGAGTAACCAATCAAACTAGTATTTAACACTCCTAGTCCAGTATTGGCTCAACAGATGATACCATTCACTGAACCTCATAGGAGTACTGTAGGAAAGGAAAGGACTAAGTGAATAGTAAGTTAATATGGGTCGTAACACTGACTAGTGGGTATTTTGATAAGGCTGAAATTAGAAAAAAAACTTTTAATGGTAGATACCAGGTATAACAACTACCCTAAGAAAAAGCTTCTCTTTCCTCTTTTATTTTCCAAATCTCAACTTGAAAATTCACCATTTTATAGAAGTGTTTTGTAGAAGGCACTCTGTTGGTTTCTTACACACACACACACAGTGTATTTTAATGCATGTTTCAGTTAAGAATGTATTTTCTATTGCAGTAAGCATGTTTGAGCCCATGTCTGTGAGATTTTTTCCTTTCCATATTTTAAGATACAAGTTAAATAAAATGTATAGTTAATTATTCTATATCTCAAGAAGATCCTATTGTGGTATCTTTCTGTATAAAAACTGTAGATTATAAATCCATGATAGTACTGAGCTATTTTCCTATGTTAGTTTTTAAAACATAAAACCACAATATTCATCAAAAAGTAACTTGAAATACGTTATCCTACAGTGGCAATTGTGTTGAAGGCTTGGACAGTATAATGTCAAAGGAGATTTGTAAGTAAATGTAAACAGACATGAGCTTGGGATTGATTTATCAAAAGTTCTTTTTGGAACGTACCAACTTCAATCAAAGTACAAAGGCTGGATCTGGGAGAGTGGGAAGTGACAGAACTGCTGATCCATAAATTACAGAACAGTGGGAGGTTAGAAGTTAGGAGACTTAGCAGACTTTGAACAAAGCTGACAACATTTTTCTTCTTGTCTTAGCCCTCCTGCTCTCTTTTGTACTCTTAATACCTGGAGTAAAAATAAATAAAAAATAATGTGAACTGAACAGTTTAATCAGTACAGCGCTTTCATTTTCACCTTATCTTTTAAACATAAATAGACAGAATGAGGCTGGGCTGTCAGTCAGGGTACAATTTTAAGTTAGAGACAGGATGATTTCAGACAAAAAGGAGAACAAAATCACTTGGGCACAGGTCAGATGTCTTTTCCTGCTTCTCCCTCAAATAATACATGATTTCAGTTTCTGGGCACACCTTATGGTCTCATCCATCTCCTTCTGTCTTTCCTGCTACTCCCATCTCCCACATGGCGTGAAAGACTATTTCAATAGGTGAAGGTCCACAACAGAAATAAACTTATCCTGCCATGAACTTAAACAGTTGTGGAGGAAACACCTAGTTAATCTGTCCTTCACTGCAGCTGGACGAATTTTACTGAAAGACAGAAATACTGTGAGCCTCTGGTCTCTGTCATCAACCAATGTAGTCAGCAAAAACCCAAAGGTAATTCTTTTGGATGGTAAAGGAGACCTTACACGTTGTCGCTATACCCACATAATGACAGAGGCATGATAACTTTTTAAAGTTCAACCGTTATTTCTGAAAGGACCGCAGAAGCTTCTGCAAGTCTTTGTTGTGATGGTTCAGAAGGAGCCCAGTCTCTGCCCAGAGTGGTAGAGCTGTGGTCTCCTGCTAAGTTGCCCTTCCTGTCTGGCTAGATGATGTTTAGTGGCTCAGGCCAAGTAGTTTGACATGGGGACGGGTAGTGCGTCTGGGCTAAAGCCCTGGTCAAACATACACTGTCTCCATGCTCCTCCACTGACCCCAGAAAAAAGAAAATGTGAAACAAGGTATGGAAACCAAACTGTACTGTTACTGGAGCCCGAGAAGTGCTTTCATTGAAAAGAAACCAAAGTGATTTGTTGTGTGGCTGTGAAAGTTGTAGAAGAAGCCTGGCCTTTCTTGACTTGCGCATGCATCAGTGTCATAATGGGTATTCATTCCTGGCAATGAAAATGCAGCTATCAAACTCGGTGCTTTGAGATGTATCTACTTTTGATTGCCCAGTGTAAGTCTTTTTTTATTCAAACCTTTGTCCAGATGCAGGAACTGAGCCCAGTAGTTGCTGGGGTGGGGGGAAAAAATACATTGGAAGGACTGTTGAAGAAAAATAAGCGCTTACTGGACACTGAAGTTGAATGTCATGCTAACTGCTGGTAATTTTCGTAGATCATGTCTTTTTGATGACCTGAGGCTAGTAGATTTATCTTTTCCCTCCTTCTTGTTATTTCATCGGTTCAAACCGGAAATGTGAAGTATGGTTATTAGGAAAACAGTGTGGTATTTGCTTCAAAAGGATGATACTGACATTGTAGCTGCTTATGAACTATTTGTGTGTTGCTTTGCCCGGAATTTGGACAAGCTAGCCACTGAAGCAGAAAAAGCACAGCCAGTGTTGTCAAATATTATTGGTGCAATGTGCCTTTATACGTGCCTGGCTGAGCAGCATCAAATGGCATTTGACATGGTTCTTTCCCAAGGCCATAGCTTGGTGCATACAGCAGTCTTTTGGTGGAATCACGTTTATATTTACACACACACACACATGCATCGTGTTTATAATCCATCAGGGTAATTCGCATGAATTTGTAAAATATTCTTCCACCTACCTGACTTATTTTTTTCATTTCATATTAATAAGCCACTTTGAAAAAATCATGTCATCTTTCCCAAAATAGTATCCTTGAGTTAAATAAGCCTCAATGCATCTAACTATGATATACAGTAGTCACAAATACATTTTCTGAAGTATTAAAAAAGACCTAAAATTATTGATTTAGCAGCTGTTAAATTATACAAATGGTGGGTTTTTTCCTCAATTATTTCTTGGTTGAAGACTTTCAGACCTGTAAGTTTGGGTTTTTTTATGAAGCACTGAACTCTTTCTGTTAGGTGTAGTTATGAGGAAATATAAACAGCATTTGTTGTCTCTGCCCTCAATGCAAATAGAAATCCAGCACCATTATGTAACATGTTCTACGCAGAAGTCACAGGGAAATGCCTCAGTGTATTTAAGTAGCATTATTTTTGAACAAGTTGATGCTTTTACAGCATTTTTTTAATGCTACTTTCCTTTCTTGTTAGGATTTTTCTGTTGAATATTTGTTTTGCCATTTGTAAAAATAGTATTTCAGAGGCATGATAACTTTGATGCTCTTTATGTTCAAATTTAAAATTAAAGAGATGTTTGCTTCTCATATTTTACTTCTTGTACAAGTCTCCTTCTGTCCAAATAAATGATGTAAAGCATAGATGTCGGGGATGAGAGCAGATATCTGGTATAGGTGTGAAGAAATCACCACATATTTCTGTTTTAGCTGAATTTTGACTAATCTAGACCAAATAATAGTGGCATCTTTTCTGCATGCTGTTTTTATTTTTCTGTTCACTATAGACTGAGATGAAAAACACCTGCCAATCCATACTGAAATGTTTGTATTTCATTGATTGCTGCCTGCAGGGACTGTACCAGTAATGACTGTGTAACAACTTGGGTGTGAAAATGATCTCTCTGTCTAGTTTTCTGTGTGATAACTCCCTATGGAGAAGAACAAAATGGTCAAAGCCTCACTGCTACTTTGCCCTAGACTTGTCTTCTCTGTAAGATTTTTTTCATCTTATGTCCTGCTTACTGCTGGCAGCAAACATGGGGTTTTTTAGCCCTGGCTTATGAAATTATGGTTTTATTAAAGCCTGTGCACTATGTTGTTAACTGGGTAAGAAAAATCTCTGCATTAACGTTTAACTCAGATAATAGCCTAGCCTATTTTGTTTAAATTATTTCAAAATCGAATTCCAAGGAAAGAAATATGTAATGGATAATTTTTTACAGGCTAGAAATTAAGTTTAGTGGGGACATATTGTCAGACTATTTAGGATTTGTCATCTTGTCACTTTTTAGCTCAACTGAATTACAAGTTGGTAGTCATAAGTGCACTATTAGTATGTAATATGTTGCTAATTTAATGATTTGTATTTTAAAGTAGTTTCAAGAACACGATTGCTACTTGAATTTCTCTCCTAATGTAGGCAAAATAATTGATTGTTTCAGTGTTCTTTCTCCTCCCTTGAAGAGTGAAAGAGGTAAAGGGGAAAGGAGGGAAGAGGAGGAAAGGCTATGTGGCAGAGAAACTATGCTTCAGCTGCTGTCAAAAGCACAGAATCAGCCAACTGGATCAGAAGCAAGAGAAGAAGCCTATAATCTCTTCCAGTTATAGCAGTATCGGAACATTAGTTCTAGAGTTATTTAAAAATATTTCAGACATGATCTTAGTGTTCTCTTGATAACATTGTATATCTGATAAGTATTTATGTAGAAATAATTATTCTGTAGTTTGGACTTATTGTGGTTCAGTATTCTTTAAAAGGAACACATACAAACTACTCAAATTTTTTATACAGTGTTTACCTAAAGAAGAGGCAGGGCATCATCCCTTCCAGAAGTTACCAGAATTTCCAGGCAATCTCTATTCCAAGCATGATGGTTGTTTTCAACTTTTATTTTAACAGAAAATCATGCTTTCTAAATGCATCTTCTTAATGGAAGTTACTTTTTCTTTTCTAGGTGACGCATGTTTAATTTTCATAATTTAACCTTTCTAGCTTCTAAAATTGACTGATTAAAATTGAATTCAAGCTTCAAAATTCTTTTATGTGGGCTTCCAAAATAGTAAACACGTTTCTATTGGACATGTTCTGTTGCTGTTTTTCTAAGTGGCCACTTATGCATAAGTATTGACCTGATTTTTTTATAAACTACCATTGTTTTTCCATTATTGGTATGAAACTGTCTTTTCAAAAAAAGAACGGCATTATTTTATCCTTACTCCATTCCTCCCTTCATCTGTCTTCATCTGTCTTCAGACCGTTATGGCTGGGTCTCTACCAAGAGATGATTTAATTTTCTTTGTTCTCTAATCACTTAAGGGTTAGGCATGCTTGACAAGATGTTCAGAAAATGTAGTGATTTGTGAGTATCTCACTTCTGAGGGTTTAAAGGATCGTGATTGTCAGTGCACACTGCACATTAGTTCTATGAAAAATAACAGCTCTTTAACATGAGCTAAATGATGTCAACAGTCATCAGTTGAGAAAGTTGTGGAGCTAGCACATTTGTTATCATCCAGGTAGGGAGCTACAGCTTCTCAGCAGCGACTTCTTAGTGATTCTGTAGTTCTGTTGAGTTCTTCTTTTCTGAGTTTATATGCATTTTCCTAAGATAAATCTGATTTAAGAAAAACAAGACTTTTCATGATCTCAAAATTGATGACTTGCCACATATAATTTCAGAGTATGTGGGCAGCACACTAAACAAGATATTCTGCAGAACAATTTTGAATTGGTCCACTATATTAGTATTGATTTTTTTTTTTTTTTGGTCCTTTCAAGCTTCCCTAATATAAATGTGGAAATAACTGCATGAAGCACAAGCCAGAAGCCACTGTCTGTGTAAGTGCAACTTAGCGGTGGTCTGCTTCTGTTAAACACTTGTTTGCTATCAACACAGCAATAAGATTAAATCAAGTTTAGTATTCAGTCCAGCTTGAAGCAGGGTCTTCAGCAAATTCAGTTGTCTTCAGACTGTCAAATATAACCAGAGTATTGAAAATGGCTTGCTTTAACAGTGTAGACTTTTTTTTTCTTTCATGTAACGAAAACAGTTTGCCCTAGATAACATGTAATGGAAAATTTTCTACTACTTCATTCAAATATTGCCTCCCATCCAAATCCTCAAATGTGCATTAATCTGAAAATTGAAAATAATTTGCCAAAAAAAAACCCCAAACAAACAAACAAAAAAAAACCATTGTAAATGTGCTATTTTGAGACTAAAAAAAAAAAATGGAGTTAATGATTTTTTTTCCTTCTATAGAAACTAAAGCTTAAAGTGTTTGATTTCCACGTCTGGAAACTCCTGGTAGACTTGCCCTTGTAAGTGCACAGAAATCTTAAGTAACCATTCACCCAAGAATGCATTTTTTGGGAATATAAATGTTGTTATTGTTATTATAGTAAATAATTTCTCATGCCTGAACAATAAATTTGGAGTGACTTTTTTTTTCTAATTTAATTTCAGTCATTTGCTATGACTCTAGAATACCTTTTATGAAATACCTTAGAGATATACATCAGAAGTGTAGAAATACATTAGAGAAGGAAGAACTTTCATGATTAAATTTTGGGTTTGCTTTAATAACTCAGACCAAACAAACTAGAATAAAGTAAATATCATTCTTTTTATATCACTACTGAATTCATTTTATTATTTGTGAAATTGTAAAATGCATAATTCTCCATTACACCTAAATATTGCAAAGCTTTTTCGTCTGTACATGGATCAACCAAGCTTAAACTTCCCTTTTATACATTGTTCTGAAATAAAAGTTAAAAATACAAGAATGTAGATACCTGAAATACTTTCATGGTAATATTTAGTGTTTGCTTCTATTGAAATAACATTTCATATATATATATATATATATGAAATGTGTATATGAGTGTGGGAAGAGTATTAAAATCAGTCAATAAGGACATGTAATTCTTTTTGGAAGGAAGTTAAAATACTTTGTTCTTTCAATTCAGGACTGACTTGGGTACTGGACAGGCTACTGAGTTTTCTGCAGTTGCATTGCTTCAGGGTCTATGAACATGGGAAAGTAGAGGACTTACAGGACTTTAGAAGCATTTAACACATTCATGGGACACTTTAGTATTTCTTGATTTTTTTTTTTCCCTAAAAAGTATGCATCAGAGAATTGAATATTAATTAGCATTAGAGAGCTGAGCGTGCATCTACATAATTTGTAAATTGTATTAATTTTTGTAAATCTTACAGAAAAAAAAAGGAAAAGATCACCATAACTAAATAAGATTAGCTGGCTTATAAGGCCTTCACTTGTATGAAGCTTATTTGTTGAACATGACTCAGAAGTGTTCTGATGCAAGTGGTCTCCTTTCAAATAATTACGTTTATTTTCTCTAGTGATTAGCAGATGATCCTGCCACTCTTGTTTTTTAGTCCCCGATCCTCTTCATATGTTTTGGGATTGTGTTGGGTGTCTGCAAGTTCCAAGGAAATATCTTTGTGACAGGAAATTGTTCTGGATTAAGTGAATCCAGAATGTTATGTTTCGAAGGTAAATCTGGGTTGTTACCTCTCTCACTAATCAACACTGCATTCAGTGATGGACTAAAAAAAGAAACCAAGATCAGCAACAGTAAGAATAGATGACAAGAGAAAGGGTTAAAGTCAGTCAGACCTTGTAGAGCTAATTCTGTTTGGTCTGGACATCTTTTATACTGTACTTTGTACTTCTTCTGTGAGACTTAGACTTAGAAGTTTCTTGGGGAAGAGTATGATCAGCCTGAAGAGAAAATAGCCCCACAGAATATTGAAATTTTACTCTATGGGCGGTAGGTGGATTTGTAAAGAGACTAAGAGCAAATTGACTCATAAAATCCTCTGTCAATTAATCATTTAAAAATATTTAAATCCTGAAACATATATAAATACTAAACTGCAGCATCTTATCCAAATTATTAATTCAGCAGCTTTTCTTAGGTTAAGTCTAATTTTGATGAACTGATTTAATATTTCAGTACATATATTTATTATACTATTATTCAGGCATCCCATTCAAATTTAAAATAAATATTCATGCTATTTTGCAGACTTAAAAATCAAATACTAATGAAGCTGTCCATACCGTTATTATAGAAACACTAGATGCTAACTGATATCTTTATTTGAATTGAAATATAGAAACTGCTTTGATTTAAATTGCTCAGGGTAGATTTTATTGGTACTTTTATTTTCTGAGGATATTGCATACCATAAAATAAAATGTAATTAAACAATATAGAAGACAGTGATAAAGGAGTTTGAAATACTTATGATGGAAGAAAAAACTTCAAAATAAAGCCCATGCAAAGTTATCAAAAAAGGTGTCTGAATTAATCCATAGCCATTTAAGCATGTGGTGTTATTCGCTGTTACCGCTTTTGTAATTAATTCCATTTCTCAGTAAGAGGAAAGCAGAGGTCTAAGGCTGCAACTTTTAGTGTTTCAAGAAATAATCAGAAAGTTGATCTGCCCTGTGTATTTTCAGGGAGTTCAGGTAAATTATGTTATACCAAAATTACAATTCTGAAGAGAACTGAGGTTATTGGAGCCAGGTAGAGCAGCTCCTCTGTCCTCCATCTCTCATTATTCAAGAGTTGATTGGACCATTCATGAGTTACTACTGTTAGATTTGAAAAATATACTAGGTATGGTGGAAAATGTGTAGTAAACTGCTGTAATCCCCAGTACTGTGGCAGTCTTCCTGTAACTGATGTTCAGAGTGCTCGTGTGTGTATCTTTCATATGGCAACATCCATTTGGAATGTGGGATTGAAATGTCTCTGTTGTCTGTCCTTGTGCTTTCCTTTTGGAGTGAGTTACAGATGAGTGCAATACTGAGCTCTCATTAAACATGGTGCTCCTTTATTTACCTGGAACCCCCACTACAAAAAGGTGGAAACCACACGCATCAAGCTAGTTTTTCAAGCTTGCACTTTGGACTGTCGATAACTAACAGATCACCTGATGGGGGTCTTTGATTGCTTGTCAAGGCCAGTCATTAGTCACTGGCAGAGAAAACACTTATTCCAGCAAAGTATTCGTAGTGTAGACACCGTCAAGTAACCACAAAGACCCTCTGAGATGAAAACAGCTTCCATGCTTCTATTGTTGTTAGCAGCTAGCTTTAAAGGAATAGGCATGGAGAGAGTGCTTTTGCTGTGACTCATCTTGCATTCTGGGTCTTCTTTCCTAAAAGGCTGAAGTTGGACCTTCATCTTATTCTTGCTCTTACTCAGTTAAAGGCAGGACAAAAAGTGTGGTTTTAAATCAAGTTTGCCAAGAAGATAATGGTGATAATTGTAATGAATTATCAGAAGAAGAAACTAAACATCTGTCTTCATAAGGAAAGCAGGAAGGTCATGGATAGAGTGAACATGGAAGGAAGTCACTGCTGGCAATTATCTTCAATCAGCATTAAAGAACAAGGTCACCTTTGAGTCGAGAACATTTGCATTTTAGATCTCCAACCAAGGCTCCAAGTTGGAGGCCTGGCATTTCATACTTTTATTACTCCAGGGTGGCAGACATACTAAATTCTCTTCTTTGTTACGTATGAATAGGTAAGTTTTCTCCTGAACGAAAAGCATTTCATGGTGATTTTTGCTCTTTACTGAAATTTAAAATAAAAGCTGATTTTGTGTTCTTATGATGATGCTGTGCTTTCTTTTTGTTCTGAGCCTCTTGTAAAACCAGCATAAATGGCTTTTAGCAAAAACTCAGTAGTTGTGCTGAATTTTACTCCCACTATTGCCTAATGCAATTTGATTACTTTTGTGATAGTAAACAAAGCACTCATCATAGATCAAGAGGCAACTTGTTAAAATACTATAGAAACTTGTAACAAAAAAATGCAGTCCCTATCTGAAAGAACTTGCTGCTGAAGTACACGTGACAGGCAAATGCTGTATTGAGTCGTGCAGGAGGGCATAGGGAGACAGTGAACTGATTCCTCTGTTCCGTGATAGTTCCCGGATCACAGGTTGCACCATGAAAGGGAGGATGACTTCAGTTCTGCCAAGTGGCTGTAACAGTCTGTAAAGTCATGGACAGGTAAAATGGACGTAATATGGATCAAGCCTGGCTTGCTGGCACTGTTTGCAGCTGACACTACAAGGCTACTGTGGATTTGTAATGTCATGATCTAGACCCATGCAAGTAACATGTAACAGGATTTGGTGACTTTATTGCCAGTCTCTCTTAAGGGTCTTTGTTATTTTATTGTTGTTTTACCACACGGATAAGCAATCAAAGCTTAGTTACAGTTTCTTCTGCAGGGTTGCTGCCATGTGTGAAAGTTACAGTTATGTATGGTTACTGAAAACTACCTTTTTATATTAGAAGAGAAGCAAGTACAAGAAAACCACGAGATACTATTGCCTTTAGCAATTATTTGAACTGTCCAGGTGGAAAATTGCCTAGGGATTTCATGGTCAGTTTTCCAGATTATGGCAGCCTAAAGGTGAAGGTGTGAGGTGGAACATCTTATGCTTTGTCACTGTTCCAATGCCTATTTGTTACTGAAGACAGCTTCTTTCTTGGTGAGAAGGTAGATGAGGTGGAAAAATCCATAAAGTATTCTCTATGACAGTGGGAATTCTCATCAGAGGGTGGTGGTTGTGGTAGCTAACCATTTTTGAGTGTATGGACACTACACTGCACATGCTGTTAGAATGTAAGAGAGGTATAATATGTTTATGCAGTGGATTTAGAACTCTTTTCCAGGTTAGTTATTTTTCTCTGGCTTCTCTGTTAGTTTCAGAACTATTTGCATAACGTGCCCAGATTAATAAAAACTAAAATATAAGCATTAGCTTTAAATTATTTTTATGATAAAAATAAAATCTGTTTTGTTCAGAGGGTAAATTACAAGAACCATATAAAGAAGGGAAATAGAGTTGGAGAAAATGTAAATGAGGAAACAAACAACTTGGACTAGAAGATATCTGTTGTGAAAAGTGAATCAGATGCTTCACATTTAGCTCAGTCTATTTTAAATTAAACCCTATGTCAAAATTCAACCAGCTTTCACATACTGTAATAAAATTTTGAACTTGACTGTTCTGAGCTAGAGAAACATTTTTGGTTACATGGATAGAAAAACATTTGTGAAAAACATTTTATAGACATTTAGAATAACAGACTGTCCCTTATTCCAATTCTGTTATGTAATTTAGTACATGACAACCTCAACTGATGACAACTGAAATTATCTCTCTATTACCTGCAGAACAATATCACTATAAACAGTATTAGTACAAGCTTCTGCTGATTACCATAGCAATATACTTCATCTTTTCTCTTTAAGTTCACCTCTTGATGTGAAAACAGGTCAGTTTTTGTTCTCTGCTATGTATCAGCATGGGTGTCAATCATGCAGGTGATGAACGTACTCCCGTTAGGGTGTATATTTAAGATCATCAACTCATTTCATGTAGGCTTCTAAACAGATGGTTTCTCTAGGTCCCCAGAGACATTATCTGGATTTGAACCACTGATATGAGTGTGGAACAGTCTGTTTATATTCACCAATCTCCTCAGTCTAGCTTCCATCTATTAAAATTTTTAAGGCACAGATTTTAGTCTGTATGAACAAAGCATATGAAAAATCACTGTATTGGATTAATAAGTAATTAGTGGAATTTCCTTCAATTAAAACTGAACATACAAGCCTGCAGCCTTGCATACTGAGTACATTCTTTAACCAAAGTAGGCACCAGTATAACTTGAGACAGAGCTGTGATATAAAATTTCCAGCATATATTAGTCTGATAAGTTTTGAAGGTGATTTGCTTTTTGTGCCTTTATTTTCCTGACAGTTTTATTAAGTTTCTCAGCCATTTGGCAAATAAGAAAATAGTATTACACCCAGAACAGAAATATGCTGCCTAAATTATTTCTGGTAGTGCAAATAAAATATCAAAGTTGTCTCATGGATTTTGCTGTGAATGAGAAACCTATTCTTTCGATTATGAATTCTCTGACCATCCAATCATAGAATTGCAGAATCATAGATTGCTCTGGGTTGGAAGGGACCTTAAGTTACTCACTGTGGTCCACGTTTTTGTTTCCTGATTTGATTTGATGTGATTTGATTTGATATGACTTGATTTGATTTTTTGGCTCTCCTCTAGCAGTGCAATACTCTTGAATGTTATTACTGCTGTTTGATTTGCTGTACCTCTTAAAAGCCGTAGTTAAGATGAACATGCATAGTTAGTTTATGTTGCTGGATGCGTTGTAATATAAAGACACCAGAGCTAGATTTAAATGAGTTATTGAGGGTACCTGGAGCAGTCTATCAGGGGAAGCATAGGTCTTGATCTGTAGCTGTTTATTCCCCTTAGCTTAATACAAACATGCTATCAATATAATTCCATTCCTCTGAGACAACTTTATGGTTTACTGTTATGTGCATTACACATACATGAATGCAGAATTGTTTCTAAATTGTATATGCTACATGTATTTTTTTCATTGTAAATTTATTGTAATATGATACAGCATCTTGACTCTGTATGTAAGATTTGTTCCATCTAAACATCACCCCTGAATATCAGAACTTCTCAAGTAGTCAAAGTAACAGAGGCTACTGTTTCTGCTGTTCTAATGGAAATCGAATCTTCCGGTGGAAAATAGTTAGTAATGACCACAAAATCATTATGAATGAGTGCATATAGTTGGAACTGTGAGAAATTCTGTTAAAATGCATACTCATAACATTAGCACTTACTTACACAGCCCTTTTTTGTGAAAAGTGTTGGTACTATGTCAAAGTCAAAGTTGTAAGTCGGGATATAAAAATAAAGGATCAATACATGACTATATTCAGAATTAAATCTGCAGAGTATTATAGGCTGAGTCTTGCAAGCAAAGAAGATGAGATTCCTCTGTTGATAGACTAATGTTTGGGAAGTCACCAAAAAAAAAAAAAAAGTATTGCATGTAGAGCAAGTAAAAAAGTTAAAAATTAAAATTAAATTTACATGGGTTTTTGTTTGTTTCTTTAGTGAAATAAATGTTTTGGTGTTTAAATAAAGTTTCCTCTGAATCTAGAATTTTGGGGGGTTTTGCTTTACTTAGCTAAATGAGGTTTAAATATTAAAAAAAATAAACCAACCTGTTTCTGCAGATATTGTATTGAATTAGCTTTACTTTTGCAATTAGAACTTTAGCTAACACAGGAGAGCAAGATAAAAGTGGTTCTCAAGCACAGGTAAATGGAGAGGATATTATTTCTTACCAATGCAGAGGAACTTAAAATGGTCATTGTTTGCAGAAACCAAGAATCCATAGTTTGTTATCAACATGAGAATGTTTTTAAATCATCACCTTCTGAATTTAAATTTACATGAGAATCACTTCTCTCTCTAAGATCATTTTCTAGTTCTTCCTGGGGGAAAAAAAAGAAACAAAACTTTTAGTCTCTTTTTTTACAGCTCAAAAATCTTGTATGTGGAAAGTGATCACATAGTTACCCATTTAAAAAAAGAAAGAAAAAAAAAATAGAGTTCCAGTATGCCAGTCTCATGATTTTGGGATTCTTTAAAATGGTGTCTGAATACATAGGGATAACAGTACGGTATAGTTTTTCTTTTCTTCGTGAGTATTACGGCATTCACAGTGAGTAAGCAGCTGGGTGGTGCTTAGTTGCCAGTTGGAGTTAAAACACAATGACTTAAGTAGAAATCAGGAGAACGCTTAAACTACTTGTTAAAGCATATCCTCATAAGAAGCTTCTGCAGTGAAAGGGTTTCTTACTGTGTGTTGTGTGTTTTAATAGTTAAGCAGTCTGCTCAAGGCAGGCTTGACTGCAATGCGTATTCATCATAGTGGTTCTTCTTGCTATATAATAGCAATCAGATACAATACCGTTATAATCAATAAGCCATTTCTACTTGAGGAGAACTATAAATTTCTATAAGGAAGAGTTCAACAACTGAATAATTTTTTTGTTTACTTGGATGTCGACTTAGTGAATTGGGAGAGTATTATCAGTGCTGGGATGAAAATATCCAGGTCTAAGTTATTGTGTGATTATAGGATGTGAAGCTATCACTAGGAAGCTTTTCCACACCTCGCTACTAAAAGTTGTAGTTGACTGATGATACTTCACCCTTTACAGTTAAGAGGGATCTCTTTAATTTTCTTGTCACAAACTAAAACTATAAACTTTTTTCCTTAGGTAGAGTCCGAATTTCTTACCAGAAAGCAAGTTTTCATTTAAAATCCTGAAACAAAGTCAGAATGACCATACTATTCCTACTTAAAAATGTTCAGTCCTATCATTGTTCAATTTGGGTTGAATGGAAAACAGGGGGTTGCTCCAAACTAGAACTTGCTGTCCCTACCAAAGCAACAGCCTAGCACATCATGAAAGTTTACAGTTGTGGACTTTTAAGGCAGACATTTTTCAGTACATGGGATACATATATGACTTGGTCACCCATAGTTTCTTTCATAGTCAGTGGAGAGAAGTAGGCACTTTAGTGGCAAGTCTGGTTTCCATATCTACTTAAAGAAAACTATGCCCTAGAACTCCACGGGTTAGTCCATTATAGTCAATACCAGCTCTATAGTCCATTGACCCCTCAAATGACTAGGCCAGGTGAAAACGCCTGTATTGTTGTCATCTGTGGGAAGGGTAAGGACTTGCAGGTTGAATTAATTGCCCTGTCATTTTAAATATTCCTTACTTACAATGAGGCAAATTGTGCTGTAGGCACTATTAAATATATTGATTAGGCTTCTGTTAGTCACAGTGGTGACTAGTTCAGCTGTAGATGTCTATAATGGTATGCATCTAAAATTGAGAAAGATGAATTGTTGACTCTTCTATTGTGTACTTAAGTCCTTTTGACTTCTTGAAAATATTAATTTATTTACTGTAAGGCTTTGTAAGGACAGTATTGAACTTACTTGTCTTTGTCCATTACAAAATTCTGTGGCTATTGTAACCACTGACAGTTCAGTATTTGGGGTATAGTTCTTGTGTTTATGTATACTGCTGTTAAGTCCATAGTCCCAACTCACTTCTAGGCAAGCTTGCTTTGTCCTTGGCTTGTCTTGATGCTGCCCCAGTAATGTGTGCTGTCATGCTATGTCCAGCACTGATTTGCTTTTAAAATCTTGCTTCTACCACCAAAAGTGGGTATGGAAATGGGCAAGTGTCAGGAATATTACACTCTTCTCTTCATCTTCAGCAAATATGAGGAAAGTTCTTTTCTTTCTTTTATTCCAAAGCATAAAGCATTGATTCTCTTTAGTCCCTGCCAGAAAACATGTTTCTTATGGTGGTAACCTTCTCTCTTTCTTTCCTCCCTATCTGACTCTACTTCTCTGATTTTTCTTTTTCCTTTCCCAAAAGAATTCTACAATTTAACTGCTTTGGGCCACAGATGTTCAATTGTTATTTTTGACACACCAGGCAAAGTAACTTTGGCCTTATAAGCTAGACACAACTATCCAGTTTTTGCTGTGAGTATCGTGAGGATCACATTAGTGAGGCACAGGTTTTGTCTCAGGATGGAAGGAAGCCGGATCTGCTGCCTCCTTAGTTAACTTAGAATTTAAATGATGACATGTTAAGGTGCTGATGCCTTTTGAGTGTCAGTCTAGCCAGTATGACTCATCAGAATGGTAAATGAAAGAATATATTGCTGCCTCTTGAGTTATACAAGTAACTCAGCTCATCTCCAAGCTGAACATTGCTGTTTGTTTTAAATTTCTCTGTACGTCACTCAATATTATTAAGCACGCTTAATTCTTGAGGATGCTACAAGCAGGTACTGTTTGTGTCAGTGATTGTATAGTACTGAATTGTAGTTGAGGATGTCTTTCAGATATCTGTCTTTTTAAGAAATGCATTCTGTTTGGTAATCTAGTTCTTTCCCATAACAGACATGAGCTAGACTTCAGAGTCTTTTCATTAGCGAGTTTTCTGGGCTGTACAGAATAGCTATTAAGATGAAAAAACTGTGACTTAGTGAAGTTAAATTAGATTTTTTACTGTTCACAACTGAACTGCCTTACGGTAGCTGGCATGAGCTTCTAAAGCAGATGGAAAAAACAGAGCATGAGGAACACAACAATTTTTCATTGTTGTTACAGATGACGTATCTAAAGTGGCAGTATGCAGGCATAGGAAGGGCATATAAATTAGACCAAAAGAATTTCTTTAGAATTTTTCAAAAGCATCATCGCTACCTAGCTATCTTTCAATGCCAAAAGAAAAAAAAAAAAGTACTGGAGAGAAAAGTAGGTTTGGACCTTTGTTCTGCAGTAAGTCAAAAAACAAATATGACATTCAAGGAAAGTCTGTACAAACTTGCCTTAGTTCCTAATAGTATGTGCATATTGCAGTCATTTTTCATTTTGAAAAGAATGAGATTACTAACGACCAATTCAAGGAAAACATTTTTCATAGCTGGCTGGATCTTTCTGTTCCAGGGGCATTTCTAAAAACCAGTGAATTTCCTGCCATCTTAAGTTTCAGTAATATTAGATCAAAAGCAAAGTTTGTTGGGTACTAAGAACTACTACTTTATGCCATTGGAAGATGGATTTACTTTGGTACATTTTGGGATAATGTTTGACTGTCACAGTAGAGGACTACTGGTAAAACTGGGCAATGGCTACTTTAGGTACCGTTGCTGCTGTTTCACTCTTCCCTTAAACTACCTAACTGTAACTGAAACTAGGTTTCTGTGGCACAAACATCTCTACAGTACTTGATAAAAATGTGTAATTAGAGCACAAATAGATTTGTACAAACTAGACAATGACTTTTTTTATATGAGGAAAAGGATTTTTCCTCACCTTGTTGTGATGATCTTCATGTACTGAACTGGTACCACAGTCACATTTTCAAAGACCCTACTGTCCTAATTGGCTTTTCTCTGTCTTGGAAGAGTTTATAAAGGAATCTATGATACAGAGTTATATTTTTCTCCAGAGCATTTTCTTATTATATATGGAGGCTATCTCCCTAATCTTGCTGGTTAGCCCACTGCTAGTTTCTGAAAAGATTTTGCTTTTCAGTGTATCAGGCCTTGACAAGAAACAAATTGTGTCCAAGGAAGCAGGAAAGTGTCCCCACTGCAAGTGTGATACTTGAAATAGTTTGTCACAGGCTTGAAGCCATTGTCTTAATTTCTTCAGTATTGTCCTTTCCCTCTTTTCTCCAATGCAAGTGTTTTTCCATACAAAAGGGGAAATATCTGTCTTTGTTCAGTTACTGTCATGGTAGTATTTGAAAATGGATTTTAACTACTTCTGATAAAGGACAGGATGATAAATTTATTGCAGGTGAACATGAAAGTTTCACAGTAATAGAGGTAAGGTGAGAAATATGAGACCTCGCCTCAGGTAGCCTGCCTCCAGAGTGTCACAGGGCAGCTGCAGCTGCTGGCCGTCACTGCCGCTGCCTCACAGGGCACTCCTGGACATGGCACACAGACATCGCTTTGCAGCTCATGTTCAGCGCTTTCCACCCACACGCCCTACACCTCCTGTTGTCATGGTGTACGGTATGGGTGAGGCCGTGCCAGTGGCAGACAAGCTCTTGCTTAATTGGAATATTTGTTTTATTAACTAATATTCATAAAACGGTATCTAGAAGTAGTAAAGCAATAATGCCTGAACTCTACCTAAACAACAACAGTTACAAATAGTAACGCTCATAACGCGCACAAGCACATGCCCCTAACTCACTCACAGCCTGCTAGAGTTGCACCCTACCTATAGCCCACACCCCAGGTACACCAGAGACCATGCACCTATCTCAGCAGGTGAGGCTCCATGCTTCCTCCTGTGAGGCCATGCCTCCACGCCATTGTCACACCTACAGAAGGTTGTTGCATTGGGGTCTTCAGATGATTTTCCTCAAATACCTCACGGTCTCAGAAACGTACTATTTGCTTTACCCTGCTGTGTTTATATAATCAGCCTCCTGGTCTAAGCATGTCAGGGCTTGCTGAATCACATATCCAGTCATTATCCCTTCCATGTCCTGCTGCCAGTTTCCTCCTCATGTTAATTCTGAGTAGTGATGTCCAGGCAGAGTTCTTCCTGTTTGTCTCTAGTCTCTGCTACCATCATTCTGGAGGCAAACATGAGTTTCTGCCTCCTGCCAGCTGCACACAAGGTGAGACTTAATTCTCCCTTCTTACAACTCACTGCTGCTGAGGTGGGTGCACTTGCCTCTGTGCAGACCCCTCCACACACGGCTCTGGATGAGCTTGTCAGGGGGTACCTGTGCCCCAGGCCGTAAGGGATTCTGCAGATGGAACAGTGGGCATGAAGTAAGGGATGCAATTATTGAATGTACAGTCTTGCTGCCTTTGCCAGGAGGAAGGAATGTAGAGAAGGTGGATGAAATGGTTCAAAAGTGGGTTTGTTGCCTCTTTACAGCCTAATGACAGTGGAAGAAGTCTCAGCAATTTACTTTGCTGGGAAAATTCCTATCTGTCAGACAGTTTTTAGCCTTAACTTTATATCTCAGGTACTCAGACGACAGTATACCCTCAAGAAGAATTAGCCAAAGTTTCTATGAAGTTCTGCAACTTGAAATCAACATTGTTCTGACTTTTTCTATTAATACAACTTGTTTAAAAAAGTAATCCATCAATCTGTTCAATTCCATAGTTGTAGCACGAAATTGTAGTCCTTGTGGTCTCATCTGCTGTTTCATGAACACAAATGTAAAATAGCCTGATAAAATTAAATATTACACTGCGAAGGGACTACTGTTTCCTAAGAAGAATGGGGGGAAAAAATGGGAGTTGCATCAGTTTTTCTGGAGTGAAATACTTCTGAACTTGCACTGAAATGCATTAGAAGCAGCTTTTTTCCCCTGCCAGATACTTGCAGCATAGTGGCAGATTGGCTGTTGATTTACAAAATATTTTTACCCAGTTTATTTTAAAATAGAACCATAACTCTTTTCATTTTGAGTGGCACTAAAGCAATATTACATGATGTAAGCAATGAAAAATAATTGCAAAGGCTTAAAAGCTAAATGCTAACATGTTGTCATGGTTTAACCCCAGCCAGCAACTAGCCACCACACAGACGCTTGCTCACTCCTCCCACCCTCCCCCCGCAGTGGGGCGCGGAGGAGAACTGAAAACAAGTAAAACTTGTGGGATGCGATAGGAACAGTTTAATAACTGAAATAAAAATAAAATGTAATAATAATAGTAATAATAATTGTAATGAAAAGTAACATAACAAAAAGAGAGTGAAATGAAACTCAAGAAAAGTGATGCGCAATGCAGTTGCTCACCGATGCTCAGCCAGTCCCTGAGCAGCGATCCCCCAGCCCAGCCAACTCCCCCAGTTTATATACTAGGCATGATATCGTATGGTATAGAATATTCATTTGGCTAGTTTGGGCCAGCTGGCCTGGCTACATCTCCTCCTAACTTCTTGTGCCCCTTCAGCCTTCCCACTGGCAGAGCATGGGAAGCTGAAAAATCCTTGACTTAGCATGAACAACATAGCGACAACTAAAAACATCACTGTGTTATCAGCGTTATTCTCATCCTAAATCCAAAACACAGCACTGTACCAGCTACTACGAAGAAAATTAACTCTGTCCCAGGTGAAACCAGGACACGTGTAAAGGCCAGATTCTGAAGGTTTTGTTTCACTTTCCATAGGCAAAATTCCTGCATGTTTCACTGCAGTTTCCACATTGCAGTTACTGATTTACAATACACACAGGTCCCGATTAATAGAACAGATAACTGAGCTTTGTTAGCTGCCAAATCTGCGTCTTTTATTGTGTGTGGTTATCAGTGCCACAGATAAGTTTTATGTGTGAAATAACCAAGTGTGAGCATACACTGTTGATGTGTGACTCTGTATTTTGTATCCTCAATTTCCCTTGCCTGGATGCAGTGTCAACTCACCTCAAAAATTGTCACCCAATATAATTAAGTTCTTTTACGATCAGTATTAATTACTGATGTGTATTTCTGAATGATAAGAAACTTACTTTGTCAGGGCAATGTGCTAAAAGAGCGTTCTGTCCCTTCCTCAACAGCATCACTTTCCAGAACATTTATTCATCTTTGCAATGCTTTTGCAATGTATTTTCAGCCATTTTGTTTCCATGGGTTAGCTTCAGTTGCACTTCACTACGCCCCTGGAGTTCACGGACAGGAGAACATGGGTGGGATCAGACAGCAGTGCTGGCTTGACGTGTTTTAATATATGAAGCGTGAAGGTGAAAACTGCAGTCAGCAGTGCCAGTCGAATGGATTAATACTGTTGCTGAAACTGGAAAGAAATTACTAGGGCAGGGTAAACTGATCATTTGCAGTAAATGTTTTAAAATCATTGTGCTCTCTCATCTTAATTTTAATGATTTGAGCACTAAGGACTAGGATTCATTTTGCCCAGGTGTAGATAGCTGTAGTTGAGTGTGTAAGTTTACAGTACAGACCTCAGCTGATTTTACAGCCAGTGGAAGGGCAATTCATCTTGTTTTATTTCAACCTCTATTATAGGGTGGGATGACTCATCTTCTAAGGGAGCTGTTTCTCGCCATTGACTATGAAGGAACATAGTGTCTGTCAATTAAATTAGGGCAGATGAACTTGCTGTGCAGCTTGCTGTGTCCACCTCCTGGAAATAAAAATCATCTCTGAAACTCAAAATACTTAAGGGAAATGCACAATCACTTCA
Source organism: Bucorvus abyssinicus (assembly GCA_009769605.1). Taxonomy (NCBI): domain Eukaryota; kingdom Metazoa; phylum Chordata; class Aves; order Bucerotiformes; family Bucorvidae; genus Bucorvus; species Bucorvus abyssinicus. The sequence continues at coordinate 42,569,638 of CM020025.1, forward strand.
CAGAAGTGGAAACAGCAAATGTTTTGGTGGAGTCGTATGTGCATTGGTAGTGAATCAAAACTTTAGGTTAATATTATAGTTAAAAATATTTTTTATGGTTATCTGTTTTTCTCCAATAAACAGTGTATGGTTTTTATATCAGACAGAGAGGAAAAGAACATACCTTTCTTCAGTTAAGCAGATGGTTCGGTGAATGGGTCAGACATGCTTTTGCCTCATGGGTGCATGGTATTCTGAAAAAAGATATAGGAAAATATCTGAGAAGTGTAAACCTGTATTGCTTGATAATGACATATGATGCTCTCATCTAGTGTAAACATTAACTACTTCTTTTTTTGCCAAATCAAGTGGAGGTGTTACTTTAAGAAAATGAGAAACAAAAATGCTTAAATGTTTGATCCGATGTTTGGTAAAATTTAATATTGAGGTCACAGTGATCTATTTCCTAAAAACTGGTGCCCAATAATTTTTTAAAATCATACCCATTTAATGGGTTTTGTAGTGGTAATTTCAAATAAAGGAAATTAAAATTACTATTAAAGACACTCTTATACAGATTTTCCCATAATCACAGAATCATTTTGGTTAAAAGAAACCTTTAAGATCAAGTCCAGCTGTTAAACCAGCACTGCCAAGTCACCACTAAACCGTGTCTCAGCACCACGTCTACACATGCTTTAAATACCTTCAGGGACGGTGCCTCCACAACTTCCCTGGGCAGCCTGTTCCAATGTTTTACAACAGTTTTTGGTAAAGAAATTTTTCCTAATATCCAGCCTAAACCTCCTCTGGTGCAGCTTGAGCCCATTTCCTCTCTCCTATTTTTATTTATTTTGGTGTCAACAACAACTCTGACCCCACAGTATGTGCAACATGACCTTAGTCTTGCTTTTCATGGGAAGTGATTGTATTGGTTACTGCAAAGCTGTGAGCCTGAGGGCATGGCTTTATAGTTATATTAGTTCAATATCATAATTAGAGAAAAAACCTTCTACAATCTGACATATCTTAAATTAACCTTTCAAAGTATTTTGTGGGCAGTCAGGTTCACAAATCATTTGGTTTCTCAACCCTTTCTTCTCTGTGGAATTTTGATAAGGGAAGTTCATTAAATAATAAAAAAAACTATTAAGAATTGTGTATGATGTATGATAATAGGAATAAAGACAAAGCCAATGTTGTTAACACTCTATTTATGAAATCAATCATAATTTGATTTTTTCTCATGCCTTCTCAGAACCATTTTACAGTCTCTTTAATTTTACTTGCTCTTCTCCCTTTGTTTTGTTGTCACTAGACATTTTTCTCCTGCCCCTTTTCTGCCTTCTCTTTTCAACTTCCTAAAGAGATTATACATCCAGTTAGAATCAAGGTGAACTTTTGAACTTAGTGTTCTTCAGCTTATTAGAAAATGGGCATAATAGGGAATGTCATTTTTAATAATGATTTCATGAGAGTAATTGAATAGTGTCTTTCAGCTGAGATCCCAATATGCTTTGTAAACGTGAGGTGGTATTATTATTGTTCAACAAATAATGAAAGTGGAACAGATAAATATAGGCACGCTTTAAAAAAATATTCACCTTTGAAGTAGGGTTCTGATCCCTTTGGGCACTCAAATTCTAGGTCAAGCTTTGCCGAGGTAACTACCTTGAAGCTTATTCTGAACCTGCTAAAAGCTGTGGGAACTCAGTATGCCTAAAAATCAGGAATAAAAGACGAGAACAATCACACATTCATAGAATGAACAAATGAACTCAAGATGCAGGAAGTCTTCATCTTCCTGATGTATACATTTGTCTTAGCAGCTATCTTTTTCATGGTACCATTATCCTCAGATGCATAACTATGACAAGATAAGTGTCTGAAATCTTTCTAATATCTTTGAAAGTCTTCACCAAAGTAGTTTTCCTCAGGTCCCAGAGACCTCAGACACACAGGAACTTTGCATCTCTAGTTTTCTTTAAAGGAATAATATATAAAGCATCTTGTAGAGTTTGATAGGTGAAGAAAAAAATATGACTTATAAGTGAGCCATAAACAATTCACTTTACAAGAAAGAGAGCAGGCTGATTTAATTAAGAAATTAGATAATTCTGTTATCAGTATTGGAGCTGTGATGATGCAACAGGTTTGGAATCCTATAAAAACTGGAAGCTATGACTGTGCCCGTTCAGTTTAGCTTCTGTTGGGATCACTCAGAGATTATTAGGTAAGTAAAGCCAGAAACAGAGACAATTTTAGTATTCTTTTGTTTTGTATTGCCACATAAAGTACAGTATGATTTTACAGTGCGGAGTATTTATAGCAACAATAACATTTTTCACTTTATGTTCAGAGCACTCAGCCAGTTGCAATGCACCAGTTCCTATAATTCTACCATTTGTCATGTCATAATTTACAAAATCCATTTATGTTCTTCCCAGAGTAGATGTGTGTGTATGTAAAGAACTAGGGCATGCGCATCCAAAACCTTTGCAGAAGGATATCTCTTTTGTGTAAGAGAGGAAATTCTGGAGTGATCTACAAAATAGTCTCTTTTTGTGTGAAAAGTTATGTAAATATTTTTGATTATTAAAGAACTCTTTGCACTTGAGAGAGAGAATTTACAAATATAGTGGACAAGCTAAATTATCCAGTAATGAAACCTTCTCTTTCTGTGTAATTCCTATTGTTGTTTTATATGTACATTCATCATTTTTAGGTGACTAGTCCAATGTGGAAAACCTTTTGTTAACTGGTGTTGCTTCCCTTGTCTCTGTCTAACATCTAAAAGCAAGCAATTACTTTTCTTTCACGATCATGAGAGGAAACAACCCCCCCTTTTAAGCAGTGTTTGGCTTTGAAGGTATTAATGACTAGAGAATACTTTTAAAAACATGAGGTGCTAAACAGGCAGTCTGACCTATGTTCAATCCCCTGTCATGAGGCTGTCACAAAAAGGAGTTTCTTCTTAAAGAATAGTATTGCAGATACTATTAAGTATTATTTGTAAATACATCAACATTTGCGTGTGGTGCCCTTGAATTCATCAGGATATTTGCCATTGACTCCAGCAGGATCAATATTCCTTGAATAGTATAATTTTGGTGTAAAGAATATGCACAGATTTCTTCTGTGTGGCATGCGCAGCAAAACTGAAGAAACAGATTTGATTTCCCCCACCTGTATTTTGTCCTTCTTTTTCTACTATTTTATTTTTATGTGCTTTCTCATGCTTCCAATACCTGGCAATGAAACTTAGCTGAAATACCACAAAGCGTGTGTTTTAAGTTTTAATCTACATACAGAAATAATCCTCTCAAAGAGTCAGATATGACTAGAAAATACATAATCAACTTGTCTGATTCAGAATGAAAATTAATTTCTCATGATTAAAAAACAGATTCAGAGTGCATGTGTTTTATGTTGATTATTGGTGAATTTCCTGTTGCACGCTCAAGTCTCAGTGTAACCTAGAAGAAATTAAGGTAATTATTCAGAGGAACTATATCCGTAAGTAGTGATAAAACATTTTTGTTGCTGTCAATAAAAACTACAACTAGTGGAAAATGAAAATATACTTTTTGTTTTTCTGGACAATATGAAACAACATATAGATTCAGCCCTTGCAATCTAATTGAAGAGCTCGATCTCATAGCCATGTTCTGCTGCAGTATGGTCTTCACTGCCTTCTTAGTATGTACTCACTTCAGCTGAGTATTTGCTCAAGTCGTTTACTGAGATCCACACTCCTGCCCGCCTCTTTAGGTGGTGTCTTACTCTGCTGTTCCTCTTCTCCAGCAGTTCTTAACATGGTCTTAAAATAGTCACTGTGGCTCATCGTACTGATGGCCCACCTCTGTCCTTGTTTTTTACTGCATGTCCTGGTTTCGGCTAGCATAGGGTTAATTTCCACAGCCAGGATAGCCAGATCGAGCCAACCGATGGGATATTCGATACCATACTGATGTCATGCCCAGCATATATAAAGGGGGGGGGTAGGTTCTAGCGGGTTCGAACAGTGGTGCAGCTGCAAGCAGTGCATTGTATATCACTCACTTCATTATTACTATTGTTTCCTCGCTTTGTGGTGTTCAAGTAAACTCTCCTTATCTTAACACATGCAGCTTTACTTTTACCTTCTTTTCTCCTCCCCCACCCCTCCACCTCGGCCAGGGGTAGGAAGGAGTGAGCGAAAGGCTGTGTGGTGCTTAGTTGCCAGGTGGGTTTAAACCAAGACACTGCTTAACTCAGGCTTGCCCATTCTCTGAATGCATTTTTATAGCTACAAGCCTCTTCAATTTGATAACTCAAGTGTAAATATTCACATAAAAGTATTTGATATTTTAGAAAATTTGAGGAAGCATAATGTCAAAGTTCGTTTATTTAAAAAAAACCTGGCGTTTCTTTACTTGTTTCCTTCAAATAATATATTGGAAAAGAATGAAAGGACATAATTTCCTTAAAGACTTCGTAAGACACAGTTAATTTTCTAAATTCCTGATTTTTCCTATGCAAAAAGAAAATTAATTTTTCATGATTTTACTACAATTCAGTTATATAATATTAAATCTAACTAAAATGTAGAAGGAGCAAGCTGTCACCTTTTTAAGTGTTAATCTACTGGTAAGAATACTTTTTAAAATTTTTTCCACATGGAATTCTTAGTCAATATAAAATACTATCCTATCTGTCTTGGTTTCTTTTCAACTGCTGCTAGCTGTGGTAGCTTCTGAGAGTGTTTGTGTTTGGGGACATCTTTCTGTAGAACATCCCTTCAAAGAAATGATGTGTCACTCGAAGCCCAGTGCGTGCAGGTGCACCTACAGAAGGGTGTTTACCAATGTGTCTGCCTCATCACTCACAGTTGACGTTCACATTGTGAGATTAAAAGGTTAGCAGCTTAAAGCTCAAAAATAAGGCATCATCAGATGGATATACTGGGAACTGGAGTAGTTCTCTAAATCTTTATATTCTTGTTGATGATGATTATATTGGCAAGTTTGTTGTTAGTAGTCTGTTACTAAGTAGTAACTGAGGGGACAAAATTTAAGAGCGGGCAGAATCATGTCTTAAAATTGCCAGAATTGCAAGTAGTAAAGAAAACTTTAATTCCGACAGTTGAAATCTTTTTGTATTAGAATGAAGTAGTGTCATGTAAAGCTTACAAAATAATGTCAGTAAATATGACTAAGGTTATATGTAGAGTTTGCACATATCTATGTTTGCTTTCCAGGGAATACTGAGGCAGGATGCTTGAAAATATCTGCAGCAGAATAGTGCTCTGTTCTTAAACATATAACTTTGCACCTGCATGCATGGGTCTAATTCTGCGACTTAGGATAGGAATCTCTTCTGCTGAGACTTTCAGTGAAAACCAAGGGATTTCAGGATCCATTAAAAAGGTTTTTTAACGTCATGGAATCAGCTAATTACAGCTAATTTTTGTATGGAATGTTTGTTTATTTTTCCACTGTTTTTAATAAATTCTTTACCATTTGTATATTAAAAAAAAAATAAATACATGGTTGACAAACTTGTCATTCTTGCTGCACATCCTGGACCTGCTATTAGTCCAAAGATCTGCCTGTTAAACATGCCTACCACTTGTGAATGTCACCAGTTCTGTCCAAAGGTAATTATTTCCATGGTACTGCATCTCTGTTATGAAAGCTTTACCTTGGCTGTTTGTGCATTTTGAATTTACAGGCTAGAAAAACATATGGACTATTATTTAAAGAGGTATCTTTTTTTTAACACGTTTTCTCCAGCGGTGTATTGCCAGGAATTTCTTGAGTTTGAAGTGCTTTCTATTCCTCTGGGACCCCTCTACTTAACATTTCCTAATGTTAAAGGTCTAACTTGAGATATTATTTTGAACCTTCTATACACTTACTTGGCTGTAACTTTGCAATAAATTTACGGCTATTCTGGTAGATAGAATCACCAACTATTTGCTCTTTCTGCTTTTGTAGATAGTTAGGCAGGTGTTTAACTGTTGGGAAAGAAGAGTGTAATATTTTGCAAATGTAAAGAATGAGCATAGAACTGCCTGGACTTCAGAATTCTTGAGGAGAAGCTTCTTGATTTTTGTTGTGATGGATCTTCTCATTATAGTCTTTCTTCTCCTTTAAAATAGCTTTAATTATGATTTTCTGTGGCTGACCCCTGCCCCTTGTGTGTTATCACTTACACATACATGTTTAGAGTTTACTAAGTTTGATCTACCTTGGTCCCATTTCTGAAGGATACTAAGAAATAATAATTCAGACAGCTTTATAGAATTGATGGCTCTGATTGAATGAATAACAAGTGTGTGGCACACAAAGAGGAGCTAAAGCCAGGAGTGTTCATAAATACTTCTCTTCTGTATGTGAGGATAAGCTGGTTGCCATACTCATGCTGTATAGTGATTATTAAATTCTTTCTACTCCAACAGTCACTAAGGCTACTAACACTGGAAATCTTAAGTCAGTACATCGGGGTAACTTATATCTAAATATTTTTAAAAGATTGGCAGAAAAACTCTCTGAATTTTTAATATTGATTTTCATTATAGCTTGGAGCACTGAGGACGTTCCAGAAGGCTGTGGGAGTTAAAGTCATGCTAACTTTTTTTTTAAATGGGTGAGATAACCGAGGTAATTATAAGCCTGTCAGTCTGATATCAGTCTCAGGCAAAATAATGGAAATGCAGGTGTGGGACTTGACTAATAAAGGATTGGACTCTGTTGAGGCAAACAATATGTTTTATAGGCACAACTGTTAAGATATAAGAAAGGCAGCTCAAGTTACAAAACAGGAGGTGCTACCCTGAAAAAGCGTTTAGGTGCTGTAATGAGTAACAATAATGGATAGAGATTAAGGTTTTCATCTGAAAGAGTAGCCAACAAGAGCTAATGTCATCACTAGATGTATAAACAGGGCAATAAAGAATAAAACTAAGAAGATCATTTTATGTATTCTGCTCTGTGTAGCTAGAGGAAACCTAATCCTATTTCCTACTATTCAGCAAGGATGTTGGGAATCTGAAGAAGGCTTGAAGAGCCATAAGGCTCATTAGAAAATGCTCTGTATAGTGATGTATTATCTTGAGGAGTTTTATTCAATTCACTTAGCAGAGAAAATCATTAAGGGAAGACTTGAAATTAGACGTAATTGTATACATGCAAAACAGAAAACTTAAAATGGAAGGCTTAAAACCTGGCAGACAAGGATGTAAACAGATTAGCAATTGAAAGTAGATGAAGTCATACCATAAATAAAGAACCATGGTGACACCTCTGAAAATAGCGACAGTGAATTCTTTAGGATGGGTAGTTTATACATCAAAGTCATGATTTTCTAAGACAGCATCTCTGCTACAAATAGGAATTTCTTCTGGGAATTCTCAAGCCCTTTGTAATACTGGAGGTCAGACTGCGTGATAGCAATAGTCCCTTCTGGCTTTCTAATCTGCCTCCGTGTGTCAGCAAAGCAGGTATGGCTTTGAGTTGCACTGACAGTAATGCGTGGCTGTAATCGGCTCTAGGAGCACATGGTGGTGTGCTAGAACTGTCTCTTGATAACAGAATGATGGGGGTTGGAAGGGACCTCTGGAGATCATCTAGTCCAACGCCCCTGCTAGAGCAGGTTTACCTGAAGCAGTTTGTACAGGAGAATAATACTGGAAAATCATACTGGTTTAGCACTGACAATACAGTGTTTTAGTTTCAGCAATTTACTTTCAGAGCCAAGAATAAGACAAATAAGAAATATAAGAAACAATATGAGGAAATCTTGAAGAAGGTTTTGCAAGTATCAGTACCACCTTGCAGAATTCTCGTTCCATTTAGCTTAGTTTAGTTTAGTTTACTATGGTTGAATATCTCCACAGCTTTACAGGTAACCCCCCTATCTAACTTTTCCATGTACAGTGTAAGGAATAGTTGGTCATTTCACAAAACCCATTTGCTATTAGTTTCCACTGTACAGTTATCAGGCTGTGCCATTAGAATATGGCATTTTCAGCCATTACTGCTTACATCACTTCCAGTCAATTATTTAAAAATTTTAGTTCTTATTGATCCTGCCTTAAAGTTGAAAGTGTTACAAAGAACAAAAATGAACTCATTTTAGTTCTCTCACAGAAATATTTTTGCTTATCAGAATTAGCATATGCTATTTCAGTTGAAATGAAATATTTTAATGTTTTTCATTTTTAGCCTAATGTTATAATGCTTTTTCTTTACAAAAGTTTTAAATAGTACCATTGCAAGTATCTTCATAGATATCTGAAAATATGTGCGTAAACAGAAAGATAAAGAACTCGCAGCATCATTGAGAACTAACTACATTTTATCATTCATGGTACAGAGATTTGCAATCATTTGCTTTAAACCACAGACTTCAAATGCAGAGTGTATATATCTCCTCCATTTTAAAAATACTCTTTTACTCTAATGTTTATTTTTTTTAATTTACTGTACGACAAAAATAGATACATGAAATGTAATACTTGGTTGTGCCCATGTGTTTATATTGCAGTACCTTCTAAAAGAATCAGAATATTTTCCAAGGTATGAGTTAGTATTTTTAGGAATTTTCTTTTGCCCTGGACCATTTTAGAACTTTGTAAAAAATCTGCAAGTGTTTAAATGAGCATGATCTTGAAAAGACTGTGGTAAGTAAATGCACTAAAGTGAGAAAATATGCAAGAATATTTCAGATTTGTATGGACTCTATTATTCCACTCACTTTCTTGGCTCTTAAGAAAGGGTAGTTAAATGACTTGCCAGTATTAATGTGTCGTACTAATTAAAAGGTGTTTGAGCACTCTGCAGATTAGTTTTGGCCTTGAGGCGAGAAAATCCATTGCCTGAGCACACTTGATTATCATTAATAGAATTTTACTTTTTATTATCTGAGTTAACTTTTTTGTGTAAAACTCAGCTGCTCTACTTGTATCACTGGTGTGATGACTCCAGCTCTGGGGGAAGACCAAGGCTACGCTGAAGGTGAGTGTAGGTCTGAATATCAGGGGGACTATATTGATTCATGCCACCTGTCCCTAATGCTATCACATATGTGCAAGCTGCTGTGAGATTTGCTCTGGCTTCTCTGCTGATATCAACAGGCGGGAGCTATACGAGGCTGTGGAATGTGACAGGAATTCACACTTGTCCACATCTGGTTGATTTTCAGCTTTTTTTATACTGCTTAGGCAGGTGGACCTTATGCTTGGGCAGTTTCTGCATCAACTGAGAATATTACTTATGTTCATGTGAGACCACTGGCAGCTTTATCTACTTTGTGTACTTTATTTACCAAACAAGAACTTAATGAAGAAGGACTACTGAAAGAAAATGTGAGCTTGAACCTGGAAAAGATTAGAAGATAACAAGATAATGCTTAAGAAGAAATAATTCTGCAATCTTTTGAGCTTTTTAATGTCATTATTATTACTGAATATTCCCTCGATTTCAAGTTCTGCAGAAGGCATACATATAGTTGCACATTCTAAGCAGTGATCTCTGACTAGTAAAAGAAAAAGAACTCCGATCACTAGAAAAATATCTGTAGCATGATAAAAAACTTCACCCATTCACCTAAACTCGTCTCCAAGTAGGTAACAGATTCTTTGTGGCAAAAAATGGGATGATATGGGTGGCAATCAGAAATTGTTGCCTTAGTATGCAAGACTTTCCCTGGGTTCTTTAGCTCTTGCTGGTGCTTCTTTTGTGAAGGAGACAGGTAAAGTGTATTTATGATGGTTTTGTCCTGATACTGTTTAATGATATTGTTAGCTGAGAGAGAAGTGGGTGGGGGATTAATGTTAATATCACCAGTCGCAGCTGCAGGTCTGACACCGGAACTATAAAACCCATGATGACTTGCCTTAGTTGAATTGAACCCATGGAGCTGTATGACATGCTGTATGGCTCTGTGTTTTCTCTTCAGGTACTTGGCTTTCTTCATTAATTGTCAAGAAAGCTCTATCATCTGAGCATGTAGCCTGTGACAAAGCATTTAAGGGGATATAAATGGATATCTTAGAAGTATAAACACTATAGAAGAAAAGAATAAGGTTTCAAGATCTCATGATAGCTGTTGGTAAAACACTGAAATCTTTGCCATAGACTATGATTTGAAGCTACTGACATGGTTGAGCCGTCTAATGTGCATCAAACATGAAACCAAAACAGTGTTTTGGCTAACAACAAATTTACCGGTATCAGCACCACAGGAAAAGCCCTTCTCTGAAGTTCTCTGAATCACCCCATTTTGCTGAAAAGCCATGGAGGGACAGGTTCAGTTGTGGCTCTTCTTGTCATGGGGTGAATGTGGTCAAGTGACCTTGTCTCCAGTCTTCTCTAGTTCTCTGTCTGTAGAAGGTAAGAGTGACTTCCTGATGCCCCACAATATATGTTTTATCTATAAATACATGGTCCAGGGACTGCTTTGTTCACTTGAACTACAGCATGCTTCACAAAAAAGCCTCAGACTTTTGTGATATCTGTTCTATGCAAATGATTAAGGTATTCTTAATCATGGTACTTCGTTGTATTAATTAATTTTCAAGAGTAGTTACTGTACTAAGTGGCTGCTTACTTAAGTAGTATTAAAAATGACAACATTTGTGAGAAAAGGCTAACTGAAAATAATAAAATGGAGGGAGGATGCAGAATGCTACATAGCAAAGACAAAAAAGTAAGAACAGAAAAGGTAGAACACTGCAAACTATGATCTGAGTTCCTTAGGATACACCTTTGATTGACGGTGGTGGATATTTTGCTTGGGTGAGAAGAAAAGTATTGGTACTGTGTAGATGGATATAAGATTTCAGCCGAGGTGTGAGCGTACATCACAGGTGTGAGAATAAACACACAGCTTTCCTTTCAGACAGAGCAGCAGACAGCAGCTTGCGGCGTGCCGCTCTCATGCAAAACGGCCATGTTTGCTTTGTACACTTGAGCACCGTGCGGAAAGTCCCGGTGCGGTGTCGTGACTTCTTAGCACACTGTAACCCAAACGTGTCAACACGACCCAGGCAGTGCATGGCTCTCTTGGCCTTAGTACCGGACTTCTCGTGTCTTTTCACTCTCCTTTCTGGCTGAATAAAAGGGAGAAAAGGCGCTTCACTGAGTTTGTGTCTCGAGTTTGTAGTCTGGCAGATGATCCAAGCCATTCATGTGTTTTCCTGAAGAAGTGCTGTGGAATTGCTGAGAATTGCCTGCATCGAGAGGGCTCAGGTTAACTCTGCACAGGTGTCTGCGTTGTAACAGGTGGGGAGGTTTACAGGGCATGAATCAGAGTACACAAAATCCTAAGACATTTTTGACATCACTATGTAATGTTCCCAATACGAAAAAGAAGAACTATCATCCCATCCTTCCCTCTGTCAAACATTTGCCAGTAGATACAGAAATTATTAACATTAGTTGATACTTATTATTTGCCTTTTTATTTGTCTTTCATTGTTTCTGTCTGTGGTCAAACAACTCCCTGCCACCAATGTTGGGAGTATCTAGTTTCCCTGTCTGTCCACTCCCCAGTTCTCATAACTCTGGGACTTCCTGTGAGCCACTACATGTTACTAATCCAGCAAAAAAATGAGCTAGCAGAAGAGGATGGATAGTTTACAACTGGACTAATAAGCAGAATTATTTCATAGAAGGGGCCACTGAACATTGAGGAGAGTGGAAAGAGTTTGTGGATACACATAGCCAGGAATAGGGAAAGGAATACAGAGGAAGGCAAAACATCCTCCTTTCAGTATCAATAAGCCCTTAAATCAGATCAGTTCCTTACAGCCCCCCATTTTGATCTTACCTATCCAAATTTATATCCTTTTCTCTGTTATCTCAGTTTGTCTCATTAAAGCTTAATCCTCTCAATGCAGTGTTTGCCTCTCCTTCCAGTTTCTTAAACCGTAGGGCCACAGCTTTGGTACAACCATTCTAAACAGACAGGCATCACAGTAGAGTTCTTCTAGCAATAATTAGTATTTTTTTCTTTCATAACCATATGTCTGGAAAATAATAAAATTATTAAGAAGATACAGCTGTAGTTTTTACCAGACAAAAATAATTGTTCCTTGTTCTGGTGTCAGCTATGGGATTGCTAGTTAGAGATTACATTTTTTAGGTTTGACCAGAGGGTAAGTGCTTTGCATTCAAATGACCTTTGCTGCATCACTGAAGGAACAGGCTCAGTTTCCACCAGTTCTCTACATAGTCCTTACATTGCTCTGTACTTTTCTACTCGTCTTACATGATTTGCTAGTCGTACAGCTTCCAGCTTTTATCCCTACACATAGGAATGTGTAGTTTCCTGAAGAAAGTAACCTTTTTCCATTATAAAGTACCTCGGTTTACTGCTCCTTGTGTTTGTATGTATTCATACCACTGTAAGAGTGTTCAATAAGTGTTAATACAAAACATATGTGAGCTTGAATATGAAACGTAAAGACAAGGATAAAAACAGCCAAAAATAGGCTGATGCTTTACCCCAGTATAAATACTGAGGAATTACGAATTTGCTGCAAGGCTAGTAAATTTTAAGACACATGTGGAGGTTTTGTGTCTTTTTGATATCAAAATGGTAATACCTGTAAGTTTTATAACTTAAACATTGAACGTAAGAAATGAGTGGACTAAAATCAGATCTGTACTAATTTTATAGTAAGTCTATAGTATAGCTTTGTACTCTTTGACACAATTATACTTATTCATCAATAAATATAATTTGCGTATGTGTGTCTAATGCAGTGATATTATGAGATGGTAATAATATATTACATTGCCAGTGTTGTTCATTATGTTACACAGTAAGTACAATCAGTTTTAGTTTCCTTTTTTGGTGTATTTGGATGTGCACCAGGACTCATCTTAGCTAGAGAAATTGAATTAGCATATTGTTTCTTGGAGAATGCCCTTGAATATGTTTGAATGTCTGTCTTGCGTGAGACGTGAGCAGCATTGCTTGTAGAGAGGGTCGAAGTTTGTTTCAAGCAGTACGCAGTAATCCTGTGTTGCTGTGCCTGCTTTAAAACCTCAGGAAAGCTCTTCTGACTGTCAGGATCATTGTTCAATGATAGCAAGCAGCAGTGCTGGGCAGGTTTGCCACCTGAAAAGTCAATGCTAGGTCATTTTACAAAGCATTTTGGTAGAGCTTCAAACAGGGTCCGCATGGGAGGCCAGGTAAGAATCTAATCTGACTTTGTGGCTAAGGAATGAAAAGCAAAAATAAAGCCTTTCTATTGCTTCTCTGTGGAGGATGAGGGCAGGGTGTGATGCGCTGGGGGACACATACAATGTAAATTATCTAAATCTGGCTTTTTTTCCATAGATGTATTCCAGGAGTTTATTTCAAATTTAAATAGGGATGTGACTGACAATCTAACAATATTAAATGCTAGCAAAAGTCAACCTTAGTGTGACCAACCAAAAGAGACAGGCAACATGACTTTTTATTAATATTGCATGCCAAGGAGCATTGTGTCACTTGCTGTGATGAATGGAACAAAATGTTGCTTTCTGGCACAAAGCTTAGAAATGGTGAAAATTGAAATCAATCAAATACAGCAACATTAGTGAAACTTGGGTGAAAAATCTAGTAAAAACAAAGGAACTGTGTAACGATTTCCCGTTATTGTTCCTTCAGCTCATGTGCAATCCATTGTGACATTTAACTTTTATTCTCATCACACTTTTAATCAAGACTTTATTGTGAGAAGTAGAATTCCATTGAAATGTCCATGAACTGATGAACTGTTGCTTGCGGGCTTTTTTTTTTTTTTCCCCAGTGTTTTTTCTGTTTTTTCTATTTTTTCTATATCTATTTAAATTTGAGAATGTCTGCGTGCACATACAATGTAGATTATTTTAATGTATTTATTTATGGTAGTCATGTTAAGCATAGAATGAAGTATAAAACTTTTCTTTTGCCTTGATAATAAAAGATGATGTGCTGCAGAGTTGCAAAGAACACTGGTCCGTTATCAGCAAACACCACTTTACAGCTAAGGTAAACTCAGCCAATGACAACAGATTTGGGTACAACAGAATTAGGGACACAAAACAAAAAGCCAATCATAGAATTTGTTTATATACTTACTACTCAGTTAATGATATATTTTATTGGTGTGAAAGTTATTTCAAATATATTTTGCTGTATATAAACATAGATATGGCATCCTAAACAAGTTTGGCTTTAAGAATTTTGAGGTAAATACTGTTGCCAGGAGCTTTTTATTTCTCATGTAAGGAACAGCAGCTGTATGTGTATGTATGCTTTTATGTCTGTAAAATTGAATGGCCTTTTTTTTTTTTTTTTTTTTGTTACATATTACACTTTCATGTATGCTGTGTTTTCAGTATTTCTTCCTGTTTAAAAATTGCCATCACACCTGGGAGGGAAAGAGGAGATGATTTAACTTTTGTTTCTTCTTCTTACTTTAGTACAGTAACTGTTTACTGATCGAAGATTTCACTTTTCTTAATGAAGAAAACATCTCTGCCATTATGTTCTCCTTGTGGTCAATAGCCTTGGATAGAAATCAAAGCAGTTGTCACTGTTGAAACTGAAGCCACCATTTCGGTCTTTTTGTCTTGAAAATCAAGAGAGCTAAACATCACGTAGCTTTGTCTTTGTCCACAAAAAAAAAGTAAGAACAAGAATCATAAGAACTGGGAGAACTGAAATTAAGCTGGTCAGAGAAGATGCATTAAGGCTCAGACTCACAAGGCATTTCTCAGTCTAGATTTAGTAGATTTTAATAAATCCTAAATGCTTTTGTAAATATAAGTCATAATGCCCTAGAAGCAAAAAAATCACATTTCCAGTAAAAGACATTTTTACAATTGCTGTGGAACAAATGCTGGTCTCCATGACACCAGAAGAATCCAAAAAGAAGAATCCAAAATTGCCATCTTGAATTAATTGTTGTTTACCTGAGTTGGTTTGGTGGGTTTTTTTTTTCGGGTGAATAGAGGCAACTTGTGATCTTACGCTAGTGAGTGTTACTGCATTGATTACTGATTTTAATTGCTCCTTAAAAAGAATGCAGTGTTACAGAAAGTCATTCATGTACAGATGAAGTTCTGATTCTCCATTAGACAATACATAATATACTGAGACAGATTTTGTTCTGAGTTATGTAAGTATAAATCTGGATTAGCTCTATTGAAATCAATGCCATTTTCTCAGTTTGTGTGTTTTAGCGGTAATTTTGAGAATAGACTGTGGCCTGCATGTTTTTAGATGAAAAATGGAAAAGAAGACTGAAACAACATCTTAATATTTCCTCCCTCATAATCTCACTTGGTTAAACTAAGAAAAGAAACACATAGGGGTTTATTTCCTTTAAGTATCTCTACTTCCATTGCTGTTAAGCTGGTTTTACAAGCACTGAGACCCAATAAAAGTGTTTGTCCTACAGAGTATTTCTCTCATTTGCGAGTTTATTTTTTAATTGTCTAATCATATTATTTGCCTGCTCATTGTTGCTGAATAGCTTGGATAAGTCTTTCACTTAATCTCCTGTGTGACATACATCTTCTAGCCTCTACATCCAAACTGAAGTATTTCTGTTAATGTCCGTTACTGTTTTGTTCATTCTTTTATGAAACAGCAGGAATCCTTGTTTATGGGAAAAGTCTATATTAAAACAGAAATAAATGTTATTTTATCTGATATTTATTCTTCCCCATCCACTTCCATACAAGTTCTAGTTTACTTTGGTCATATACTGTTCTTCGTTTATGACTTTGGTTATAAGCTGTGTACGAAGCAGATGTATATGTCTTAAAGTTTAGCGTGACATCCATACCTCACCAAATGGGACATCAAGTTTTGAGCTGTGTCGGTCTGACCAAGTGTAAAACAGATCCATCCATGAATGTTTAGAGTGAGCTTTTGCTCCTTGTTTACAACATTATTAGTAAACACAGATTTTATTAGATGTATTCTGAGATTTTATTAAATATATTTTGTGTAAAATAAACAAACATCTATATGCATGTGTATGATTTTATTTTCTTAAATATTTTTTATAAGTGTGTATAAATTTATTTTTATATGTAAATATTCCTTTGCCTTCAAGTAAGAGAATTCCAGCCACAGCTTCATTTAGTGTTTCCAGAAGTCTATGTGTAGCTGAAATATTGTGAGGTACTAGACTCGGTGATGTGAACATAGTGGCAACAAAAAATTGAGGTATTTTAGCTGTGTACCACCAGACTGCAGGGACTCCTGGCCATAGCTATACTTATTACTTTGTTGTCTGTGTCACTTAATCATCCGCCTGATTATTATATGTAGTTTGTTTTTCTCACTTCAAAGACCATTAAGTCTGAAACAAATCTATTTTGCATTTTGTAATGCACTGTATTGGTTTATACTGAAAGATAATTTTGAAGAGAAGTACGGTAATAAATTTTATCCTTGAAATAATATTTAATCTTTTGGTATGTATAAGCTGTAGTAAATAGCACTATTATTAAAGGTTAAGTATTTTATCAGAGAGTGAAATTGGAGGAAAACTGTAAATATTGAAATAGAATATATTGGTCTTTGGCCTTTTATAACGGGCTAGATGACTATGAGTTCTGAAATTTCTTGCCTAATTTTGAAAGGCCACAGATGAGAGGGTTTTAAAATCTCTTTTGAAAGATCGTTTGTTGGTTAAACTGAGTCATAAGAGCTTATATTTAATTTTTTCGTAAATCAGAGGCAAGGAACTCAAAAACTTTTAGACAAATGATGGAGAACCTGCCTTCTTTGGATGGTACTATTTTATATTGAAGAAGAGCAACACGAGTGTTATTCAAAATATGACTTTCTCTGTGCTGAGATAATGAGAATCAATGGAATATGTGCTAAGCTTTATCATCTCCATTCTTTTCCTCATGCATGAAAATTTTTTTCATACGTGAAAAAAAAAAGATGTGAGGTTCACATGTAAGGTAGGGCAGTCCCACTCAGCAAAAGCAACACAAGGTATCAGAATTCTGTGTGTGCTCTGGGAAGGAAAAGAAAGTTCTTCCTGTGGAAAGATTCATAGGAAAACCTTTTCGGTGACAGAGGAGGAGGAAAAATTGACATCAATATTAAAGTGCAATTGGATTGGATCAGAAGTCTTGATGATCCATCTGGGAACAGAATAATGTAAATCAATGCAGGTATAATTATGAAGGTAATTGCAATGCAGTGTATGTAGTACCGAAAAATGAAATTAAAAAATTGCAAAGCAAATAAAATCATGAGAAGCCAAAAGACAAAAAGTTTGTGATAAATGGTTCATTTAGACCTGCAGTGCTGTGTGGGCAAAATTGGATTGCAATCATAGCCATTTCAAAAATGAAAACATTAAGAGAAAAGGAAATTGGACAGAAATGGCATGGAAATTACAGCCTTTGATCCATTTTTGAAGAACCTTTTATGAGACATCATTGTGAGTGGGCAGCAAATTCTTTCCAATCTCCTCTTAAAGCACTTGTGAAAGCTTGGAGATCATGAGACTGAAATAAACATTTTAGCATGGATTGTGGAAGCATATCTTTCTCTGCTGACCTTTTTTAGCTTTTATGAGCAGCACAAAATTGCACTGAATATTTAGTGCAATAATACAGAAAGTGTATAATATATGCAATTATACAGAACATAGCTTAGCACAATGATGTGGAAAGGAGTATTTTTTGTAGTAGCACTAGCCTTTCATTAATTTTCTGTAAAAATCAGGACCCATAGGTGGGGATAGACGGCATGTTGTTTTTTAGAGATGTGTTAGAAATGCAGGCGGGTTTTGCAGATTATGATTTTGAGAGCTCTCTTAGTCTGGTCTGAGTAATTGTCTGTCTAAACTGGCCACAAGTTATATTCCTGAGGAAGACTGTGTCTTTTTCTTCTTAATAATGCATAGTTTTGAACCTTCTGGGTTATCCTGCAGTCTTGAGGGATTTACAATGTCTCAGCCTGGAAATTCAGTGTATATACAGAGAAAAGAGGTAAATTGTTAACATGAATAATATGCTGCAATTGCCAAAGCATAGCCCAGCTCTGCACTAGCTAAAATAAGATTAAGCTCTGAGGCTATAAAACAAAGATGATCATAGACTTGTTCAATCACTATTAAAATACCCATAATTCTGTGATAAAACTTTAATGTATGGATGTATTTGGCAGTGCTCCTTATTAAATACGAGAAACTACAATCAAAAATACATTGGTTTGGCTGTCCCATTCTATAAAGCATGAGTAATTAGCTTTCAGGTAATTGGTCAGATTAGTAACTGTACATAAAATGATTATTGTTGATGAGAAGAAATATGTTACATCCTGTTTTGAAGGATCAGGAATTCTGTCACATTAAAGAATTAAGCACACTATTTTACATTTCAGTAAACAACAGCTGGATTCTTCTAAGAGTGCTGCTTAAATCAGATTTGAGCTGCCTGAAGCAAAATCCCTGTTTATTTTTGTATTTTATTTGACTTGACTGGGTTCTGTTTTCATTAAGATTTTCTATCTGAACTTTCAAATTAGACAACCTTTTCATTCTGCAGAACAAGTCAAGTTTTCTTTGTATTTGTGAAATTTAGAGTCTTTCTTTTTTTAACTTTCTGTAGCGTTAATAAGGTGAAAATACTTTCCATTATATCCAAATAAATATTATAGGAAAGTTTAATATAAAAGTAGTAAAAATGTTTACTTGTTTGTACACCATTTGCTTTTTTATTTTGGATTATTGGCATATTAAATAGGAAGTGGAGACAGAGCTGTATTTTGCCATTGTGCTGCTGCTATTATCATTATTAATCATTTATATAGTTTATGTATAGCTGCTGTTCACATCTTAGGCAAATAAAAAATGTCATTCATGCCCTTAAGTGTTTGCAGTCTAAAATTAGTCAAAAGACCGACAAAGAGATAACAGGTGGTAGCAGTTGGCTCTAGAAGTGCAAGTTTGGAAGAATATGTTGTTGTTTACCTGCTGTTCTTTTACCACTTACCGTTTGAAATGCTTGCTTTTAATGGACTGCAAACTAGAGGGTACACTCTGTCCCATCATCCAGACCATTAAGGAAGATGTTAACAGGACTGGACCCAGTATTGACCCCTGCTGTACAACCACTGGTTACTGGCCTCCATCTAGGCTGTGTACCACTAATCACCACCTTCTGTGCCCAGCTCTTCAGGCAGATTCCAACCCACCTCACTGCCTGCTCATCTATCTCATACTTCCTCAGGTTCTCTCTGAGAATCAATCTTTCAGGATACTGTGTCAAAAGCCTTGCTTGAGGTCAAAGTGGACAATAACCACTGCTTTCCCCTCATCGACGAAGCGAGCCATTTCATCAGGTTGATTGAGCATGACTTTGCCATGCTGACTACTCCAAATCACCTTCTTGTCCTTCATATGCCTGGAATTGGTTTCTGGGATTACGTGCTCCATCACCTTCCCAGGGATGGAGGTGAGGCTGACCAGCCTGTCATTCCCTGGGTCCTCCTTCCTGCCCTTCTTGAAATGTGAAGTGACATTTGCTTTCCTCCAGTCTTTGGACACTTCTCCCAGTTGCCAGAATCGTTCAAAGATTATCAAGAGTAACCTTGAAATGGCAGCAGGCAGCTCCCTCAGCGCTTGTGAGTGCATCTCATCAGGGACTGTGGACTTACGTATGTCCAGTTTGCTTAAGTATTCCCTGACCTGATCCTCTTCCACCAAGTATATGTCTTCCTTGCTCCAGACTTTCCCTTTGGTCTCCAGGGCCTGGGATTCCTGAAAGCCAGCCTTGCTAGTAGAGACTGAGGAAGAAGGTATTCAGTACCTCAGCCTCTAATCTATGTCTGGTGTCACCAAGTCCCCTACCACATTCAGCACTGGGCTCACATTTTCCTTAGTCTTCCTTTTGTCACCTAGGTACTTATGGAAGCTCTTGTCTTTTAACATCCCTTGACAGGTTCAATTCCAGGTAGGCTTTGGCTTTCGTAACTGCATCTCTGCATGCTCATCCAGTATCTCTATATTCCTTCCAGGTTACCTTTCCCTGTTTCCACCTTTTGCATGCTTAGTGTTTTGTGTTTTAATTTTGCTGGGAGCTCCATGTTCATCCATGCAAGCCTCCTGGCGTTTTTTTCTAGCTTCCCTCTCACTGGGATGGAGCAGTTGCAGCTTTTGCAGAGAACCGTCCAGCTCTTGCAGCTTCTCCTCATATGAAAGATGCTCCCATCCCTTAGCGATCTCTGGGGCTCTTCTCTGGGCACGTTCCCGTATGTCCATGTCTGTCTTGAACTTGGGAGCACAGAACTGGACACAGCACTCCAGCTGTGGATTTACCAGTGCTTTTTTTTTTGCTTTTTTTTTTTTGCAGATGGTTATAGCAAGGGTTTTAAAGTAATGGATGAGGCAAGACGAGATTGTGATTAACATGTGACTAGCACTTTCATAAGAGTAAGAGGAGTAAAGTTTGCAGGAAAGAAAAGGGAATGAAAAAAAAACAGTGTGAAGAGTCAACAGAAGAAAGTCACTGGGGTAGAAAACACAACTAATTGGAAGCAGCAAAATAGAGCAGAAGGATGAGATACATATCTTGGGAAGGTGAGTGGGAGGGTGAGGATAAGAGGAGGGAGCTAAAGCTTGATAAAAAGTTAATTGAAGGCAAGAGGAATCTTTTATTTCAGCAAATTCTGCTTAGGGAACACGTAGAAGTGGCAGGTTGTTAGAAATAAGATACACCCTGTCTAGACTTCAGATTTCCTAAAGTTCAGCCATAACAAGTGCCTCTGGGACTTTGAACCTGCTTTCTTGGGTTAGCGGCTGATGATTGCTTTGGTACCTCAGTGGCATGTGCTTGGAAGAGGGACTGAGTCTAATGACAGCTGTTTCAGAAGAACATTTAATTTGTGAAGGTTGTTCTTTTAGCGGAAAATACCTCTGCCTGGTTGTGGCTGAAGTAGGTTACACACATGTTCCAAAGACTGAGTATATTAGTATATCTATCTCTTTAGAGCATAGAAAAGCTGCACAAAATGAAAACAGGGCCAAAGGGATATTTTAAATTGGCAAGTCCTCATAGGGAAGATAAAAGCCTAACTTTGATTTACTGCTTAAATTATGCACATTTTTGTACTAAACCACTGAACTGTCAAGAAACTTAAATGGTCCTAACAAGGGTAGCAAGAGATTTGAGCAGGTTTACAGTGTAAGAACAGCATCACATATTTTGTGAGTCTGTGAGCCCTAAACTCTGGTAAGACCACCCTTTAGCCTTACTTTCTGGGGAATTGATTGTTTGCTTTTCTTTCTAAGTGTTTCCTTATCTTTTTTTATTACTGCTTTATAACTAACTTGAGATTCAGTGCTAATGTGCAAAACACATGCCAGTTATTTAGTTCTGCTTCTATAAGCTTTTTCAACCCTAAATCTCCGAAAAGTTCCCTATTGAAATTTCCTCGTTAAGGTGTATTACTGCTATGGTCATCTCCAGGTAGCAAATTCCCAAATGAAATGTCCAATGCTAGCATGTCTGTGTTTCATGAAATGAAACATGTCTGTGTTTTCATGAAATGCTGTGATAAATAACTATTTTGTTTACTTCATAGAATCCACCAAC
This sequence comes from Bucorvus abyssinicus, assembly GCA_009769605.1. Classification (NCBI taxonomy): domain Eukaryota; kingdom Metazoa; phylum Chordata; class Aves; order Bucerotiformes; family Bucorvidae; genus Bucorvus; species Bucorvus abyssinicus. The sequence continues at coordinate 42,591,213 of CM020025.1, forward strand.
CTCTGCATGATCTTTGGTTTCTAAATTGTGAAAAAAGTATTCAACATTTAAAGGAAAAAAAAAAAAAGTTTCTCAAAGTTCTGTTTCCAAATGGCACATAGCCTAGTATACATAAGTGTTTTGTGTAATGTGTCTGAACAATTGGTAAGTCACATCCCCTGTAAACTGGAGAAGAGAGAAGAATGAATTCCAAAGGCTATGAACAAATAAAATACTTGCCAGTAATTCCCTTGGCTTCCTTCCCTTCAAATCAAGAGAGTTGCTACACCGTTTCTACTGAACCATAATTACAATTCTATTAGTACAGACATCCACAGTATCTCCAGTGTAAAATACTTTCTTCTAGAACACACGTATATTAGCTGTAAGGGGTATTAAAATACCTATCTTCTAATAGCAAGTAATAGGTAAGTGGGAAAGGATTCACAGATGACAGATTGATAACTAAGGCAATACTGTTCAACCAAGGATTTCATATACTTGCACAGGATTATGTGGTGATAGGGAACACGGTAGATTTCTTAGCCATATCTCAGTTGCTTATATCTGGGACTATATGAAAGCATTACGGCTTTTGAATACAAAATGGGGAATTGCTTTAGTGGTAGCCAAAAACTCATTGTATTTTATTTGTTTTGCTCTGAGGAGGTGATGGAGTTGATGGAAGAGTGGGATCAAATCCTTTTTTCCCATTCTTATTAAAGTATTGTTTTATGTTAATGGTTCTTATCTTCTTTACAAACTTCAAGAAGAAAATATGAAAAACAGCTTTTATTAACATTCTGTGATATTTATAAGGATGGTGAAGGAATAGCTCATAAAAAGATACTTCTAAGTTTTAACATACTGACTTTTTCATTACCATAGCAGGTGGTCATTTTCATATAAATGAAGCTTGTAAATAGCAACTCACCTTTTCACATGGATTCAATTTCAAATACTTCCAAAAGCCAAATGCATGGAAAAAACCTTTTCTTTCATTCTCTCTCTAACCAAATAAATGAATCTTTAAATCTTCTTTTATATATATACTGGTCATAGTCTAAATGCAACAATAAATAAAATAATACTAAATTTTTTTCAGGTCTTTTTTTCTTCTTTCCATTTTTCTTCCTCTTTGTTGATATTAAAGCCGTACGTAAAATCGTTTAAACCAAAGTGAAATTTACTTTTTCTGTTTATATGTTTGTAAAATAGCCTTCAGGTTTCTCACAGGCTCCTATTGACCTGTGCTATGCTTTTCCCCTTTTCTCACTTAATATTCTCATAAATCTCACCCTATTCTTTTGGGGCAATCATTATTTCCCAGGCTGCTTCTGGAAAACAGATTAGAGTGCAATGCATGGCACTTCATAAACTTGCCAAGAGTTGGATTCATCTTACCTAATTTTAGATCTATAAAAGTTAGACATCATATAAATACATTAAAAAATCAGATAAAACTATATAAACTTTCCTCTGTAGGTGTCTCTTCTCAATCTGTTTTTTCTTCCCAGTCTGTTGTCAGCTCACATATAGTATGTAAAGTCAAGTGAGACAAATCCTACTCTTGAAGACCTCAGTGCCCTAAGAGGTCCAATTAACATAACAATCTTTCTAAGGATTATTGAAATTATATGAAAAAGAGGCAACACACAGTACTGATTACCATGATGTCACTATCATGCGTTTGAAATGTATTGCAAAAGTTAGTAGTATTTTATAGGGTCCATAAAAGTCTAAATAAGATATTTCCAAGTAAAATGAAATGCATCTTGGCAAAGCATTGAAAGGTGCCTGAGCAACATTTTAAGTAAGAATTTTTAAGCACAACTTAGTGGGTGAGAAGTACACCTTGTCATAGAAGTACAGCTTTTAACCTGCACGCCACTTACACCAACAATGAAAATACTGCTTCTGGTGGGATTCCCTGGTGAAGATCATTTAAAGAAATTATTCCCCCAGATTAATTTCCAAAGACATTATTGGCCTAGGCAAGTAGAAGCAGGGTCTCAGCACAGTGCTGTAGCTTCTGTCTTCCACTCATTAGTTTCTGCTGTAGGAAAAACAGATAACATGAAGAGTTTACACAAAATCGGTCCATTTAACGGGGGGTCCTTACAATTCTTTAAATCTGTCTTTCAGTCCTCCATCCTGCTGGCACACAAAGGTGACAATGGAAATCCTTGGCGTTTCAGATCCTTTTAATCACAACTGATGCAGACTTCCTCCGTAAATGTCTATTCTGTCATTTTTATTGTGGTGAAGAGGGGTTTTAAAGCATGCCTGTTGTGTTTTGGCAGTGGTGATTCCCAAAATGATGATGATGTGAGGTAGGTAGATTTCAGTTTCCCTGTCAAAATCATAGTGATTTAAATTGCTATAGTAAAAGCTACTAAATTCTATCCTAAGCACACATGCAAGGGTACAAATGTTGGTGTGCATAAAAAAAAGAGTTCATGATGTTTAGCGATTACTTTGACATACAGTTTGTATCCTTTTTTAAATTACTATTACTAAGCTCAACTGCTGATGGAAAATATGTATGCATTAATTAGTACAAGGACTGATAAGCATATTAAATCAGGCACACTATTTTTGCATATAAATTATGATATTATGGAAGAAAGGCTGTTGAGCTGGACATAAAAGTGCTAATAGTGATTTGTAAAACAATTTTTATAATGAAAAGATATTGAAGTTGATGATAAAAGGGAGTCTCAGAAGAAGGCATTTAGCTTTAAAGAACTAAAGAACTTTTCTCTTTCCTTACCCTATACCATCCTTAATCCTGTAGCACTCCCTTTTTGTGCAGCTACTCTCTTTGTACTATTATAAGCACAAGAGATTGCATCTGAGCCCTCCACGCTGGCTCTAAATAAAGATTCTGCAGTTTCATTCCAGGTATTTTGGGGGTACAGATCTCTTGTCTTCAGAGGCATGAATGAGCTTATTTCAATGCCTGTGATAGGGAGGGTCAATATTATTCTATTTTGCAGTTTCTCACTACAAACAGAACATGTAAATTATTGTGCTTTCCTGTTAAGTAACCCATAAACTGGTACGCAAACTACACAGATAACAATTAAGTTTCTTATTCTTCTCACATGAAGATTTACTGAAAACTAAGCCATAGGCAGTTTCTAATATTTCTTTAACACCATTTCACATAATTCTTAACTAATGTCTTTCAAACCTTTCTATAGAAGTGTAAACAACATTGACTTGCCACAAAATAACATTTGGTGATTTATATGAATTGTTTTCTGAGTGGACATGGTTATATTAAAACTAATAGCTAAAGATGTCTATTTGTATTATTTATATGTATATACAATTTTCAATCCAAACCAGAACCAAACAACCTAGAGCATTTTACAAGTAGAATGTTACTGTTTATTTTATGGAGGTTCATGCTCTCAGTACTCATGATGTACTACTTAAATAAAGATGACTTTTCTGAGTTCTTAAAGCTGAGCACACAGAAGCTACCCAAACGCGAAACCTGCTTTGAAGTAACGGTGAGAACCCAAAGCACCTGTTCATCTCAAAGAGAGCTGAGTGTATGCAGCAACTCTGAATATTACTTTGTTTACTTAAGTTCTTGTTCTCTGGCGGTCAACTTAAACAAACTAAACCATTTTTAAGGTACCACTTTCCCTTGTGTTTCATAACCATGTCTCCTCAGTAGACATCATGAAATGACAAACTGATGAATCAGTTCAGCTGAGACCTGAAACGCTGTAGTCTAGAAATTCCGCATCTGAGGATCACCTCCGTATTTCTGCCTGACAGAAAGATTATATTAAAGACAAGTATTAATTCCCCAGAAAAGTGAGATTAAAGATTAGATATTTTATATTTTCTGATTCTTTGTGATTATATTAGAGAAATTAATTCCCCAGAAAAGCGAGACTGAAGATTAGCTATTTTATATTTTCTGACTCTTTGTTATTTTACGATAAATTTTAAGAAGCAAAATAAAATAATTTAAATACATATTTGCTTTAAAATAATCTGAATAATAAGCATTGGTAATTGCCATAAGTTTTCAGAAATTACAAAGTATTTGGGTATATTTTGTTTTCATTTTGATTTATCATGCCTATTTTCATTTCCTAATGCCTGTGGTTTTTCAAGAACTGTAAATAATTCAGAGATGTCCTAGATTTAGAAAGTGATGTTTTAAAAATCTATGATTGAAATTGTGCCTGGAAGAGGTACTTTATTATACACAAAAATTGTTTTCTTGCTTTCATGTTAAAAGATGATTCAGGCAATGTTAGACCATTAGTCTGACCTCAGTAATCTACAAGGATTTAGAAGATATTTTTACAAAACAGTAATTAGGGGCATGGAGGTAATGGAAGATCACATGTAATTACTAAATATAGAGCATGCCAGACTAAATTGTCCATGCTCTTTGATGAAATAGCAATTTTTTTCTTGAGAAAGGAAGCTCAGTAAATTTTATCTATATGGACTTTCTTGCATTTTGTTTGGAAGCATATTTAAAAGAAAGAAAGGTCTTAGTTATGTTGTAAATGTGTATAAAAGCTGTAAAGTGATTACAGAAGGATTAAACGTGATGATGGTCTGTATTTAAAGTTGTTGGATAGGAGGAAGGTTACTGACAAAATTCTTAAAGGAGCATTGATTAGTCTTGTATCAATGTTAATTCTTTCAACAACTGGTCCCAGAAAGACAGAGAACTTAAGAAATTTGCTTCTGATATGTGTTGGACTGTCTCTAGGAAAATAGATTGAGACTGAGGAGAGGATCATTAGAAACAGATAATGTGTATAAGTGCAAAATGGAAGGTAACCAGTGATAAAAAAAAATCTACCTTTCTGGGTTGTTGAAAACAGCAAAGAAGGAAAAAAAAAAATACTAGTTCATGGGTGACTAGATATATCACCATGGAAAACAAAGATTTCTAGGAGTTACTGGGCAAGATATTAAAGAAAAATGGAGATGTGTTAATTTAAAAAGCCACAGGTGAAATTGCACTTGGAATGCTATATACAGTTCTTGCCATCCCTCTTCCAGGGAGATAAATCCATATTACAGAAGACAAAGAGAAGGGTTATTAAAATGATCGAGGGAAGAGGAATACTCATTGCTTAAGGACAATCAGTTAATGGTCAGATGTCGGTTACAGTTGTCTTAATAGCCAAGGGTTGGACAGGGACCTCAGAGGTCAACACAAACTGGAACATTAATTCCAGTAGATCTCAAATGGAAAACATAAGTTTCATGTAGTGTTTGAATCCCTGTGCTAGGTTTTCTATGTTCCTTAGTATTCCATATAAGAAATTATATGATGCCAGCTTTGACAATTACTTTTTTTAGCTTTGTGCCAATTTTTCATAAACCCTACATTAAACCCTACATTTGTGCATGTTTGTGTCATTAAGCGGTATCTTCATGGTCTCTCATTTTAGTAGCTCACAACAATGCATAGATATCTTCACACTGTGATGCACTAAGAAATTCAGCATCTGCTAAAACATACTTAGGAAGTCAATCCTTTAGTGACCCATGAAGTTCATATGGGTTCTCTGTGATAGATCGTTTCTGTGATAGAACTGAATCCAAAGTTCAAGGCAAGCATTTTCACTGCTGGATGATTTGTTTTCTGATTGCATTTATGCGACGTCATTAGTGAAGAGATAGCAGTAGAAAATCCCTGGGGGTTCAGTCTTATTCTTTCTAAGTGTTGTATTGCCTAACAGTATTTTTTCAGTACTTTTGTAAGGGGGTGGTCAGTACAGCACTAGCTAACTGATAAAGGGAAAAGCAGTGTTATGACTTCTTGGAAAAATACTCTTTCTACTAAATAAGTGCATTTCAGAATAATACTATGCTACTTTTATATTTGGGGGCAGATTTTGGAGTAAGACCTAGCCCAGTAATTTATATATTTAGATATTTACACTGAGCTGGGCCTCTTATATGTTATTTGTTGTTTGTGATTGCTCCAGGACTACAGACTCTGTGTGAATCACATCATAAAGCTCTGGAAATGCCAAATATGAGTCAGTATTTGTGGTGTTTATCTGTACAACTCAAGCCAAGTCTTCTTCCAGAATGGCAAATACCTCTGAAAAAAGATTTAAATTCAGCAGGCATAAAAGCTTGTATCAGACTGAACCGTATAGGTCCTCGATGAAGGACAAGTAAACCCGGAAAAACAAATAATTTCACACAATTGACCTTATTGCCCTGCTTCTCTGTAGAAGAGGGCCTGGCTTTCTAAAATGCTTGCCTTCATCTGGTAATTTGGGTTTGTTTCAGAAATCTTAGAAAGTGGTATTAGCTGGGGTGCTTCCCCAGTGTTAAACATGTAGAGGGAGGTCTACAAAGTCCTGTATAATAGCCTAGTAATGTTAATGTGCGCATCATGCTAAATATTCCGGGTATTCAGACATGGCACTAAATTTTCAGCAGACGTTTAAGTCATTGAAAATGGCAAATTTGGAAATGACTGCCAATTAAAAAACTTTAATCTATTATAATGACTGTCAGTTCATGTTTGAAGAGTTGCTGGGGGTTTTTTTCTGCTTTGAAAAGACTCAGGATACTTGTTTTATCTAATCATCTCTTCTGTTGTCCTAATGTGTGTGGAGGTTTCATTGTCATTGCATTGTTCAGGGAATGGAGTATATATGGACTATTATCTGTTTTTATTTAGACATGCATTGGTATCTGAGATGGCTTGGTATTTTCCTGCTTGCCTTGAAATGTTGTTCCTTCCAATTTTCCTTCTAAAATATCAAATACAAGTTTCAACCCTGAAAAATATACCTAGAACTATCACTGTTGTGAGGTTTTCAAAATTCTTCATTTCCCTTCAGAACTGTGTCTCTTCATTTGTCTTTCTGTGTTTTGGTTCTCAGGCAAAGTTATTTTTTTGAGCTTTCAGTGTCATTGAATTTAAGAACGACAGCTCAGACCTTCTGCCAAGTCAGAGTTTGGGGACCAAAGTTGTCATTGGTTTTCTTTGTTCTTGAAAAAAATACAATATTCAAACTTGAAGCCAAAGTCCCTTTTTTGTAGAATAAATAATTATCCTGACATAATTTCCATTTGTACATGCGGCATAAATTTTGTGAGAACAGAGCAAGATGGGTTACAGTCCCAAAGAATCCTGGCTCTGTTTTCTCAGTTTATTTCAGCAATAATTTCTCCTGGTCTTAAACTGAGAATTCCTTGTGGGGCACGAGGTTTCTATGTTGTGAACTCGCTAGTCTCATGCCATATTTAGGCTGGCAAGAAACATCATGCTTCCAGTGCTGGATGTTTTTAATGCCTGGAAGCAAAATCTTTTACCTTTGATGAAACGGTATCCTGGGCTTCTGTGTATATAAGGACATTTTGTCCTCATTTTTGACCATTTCACGTTACTATCTGGAAGACTGACTATGGAAAAGCAGACTGCACCCTTGCGTTCAGGCTAGCTGGCTGTATATTAATGTCTCATTTAAGTGTTAAACCCATGTTTACATCCCAGTTATGAAGACGTTGTGCTACACTGCTAGTCATAGAAAACTGAAACATCACAGATGCTGAAATGTGAAGCAGAGGGAATGTGCTTGCTGGGAAAGTGCATCCGGCAGCATTTTCAGATTTGTCGCTTTCACTGGGCTGCTGGTTTTGCTTATTTGCTTCTACGTTCTGACTTTATCTTTCAGTATAACGTTTTTGTTTTGTACTGGCACTTAGAGAGCTATGGATGGCAGCATGTTTGCAATATTTTGATGTAAAGATACTGGCATGGCAAATTTGGGAGTAAGCTTTTCCTTAATACTGCGTACAAGCCTGATAACGTCCTTTAATTTTCCTGTGCTTCAGATGCCCGCATACAAAACTGAGATAATCCTTCCCTGCTGCCAGCTGTACTGTTCTTTCACTCCCCCTACAACAAGAGAACACTCTGAATAGTTAGGAGCGGGAACTTAAAACATAGAGGATTGGAAGGGGGTAATACCGCTAATCCAGAGTTTTAAGAAAAGGAACATTTGTTACTTGTTTATAACTAATTTGTTGCAGTTATGAGCACTGCCAGTTTGAAAAACTCCCTAGCTTGGTTTGACTTGGGTTTTGGGTGACTATATCACAGTATGAAATAATGAGGGCAAATTTAGGTTATGAATAGCTGGACTGAAGGTACTAATGCAGTCACTCCTTAATTTGCCTGAGCGTACAACTATTTGACTAGATGAGGGTTCACCTGTCAAATATACTAATAATGAGAATTGGCTAGTAAGATAAGAGCTGTACTTTTGATAGAAAGCCATTTTCACTGTAAAATGGAAAATATATGATATGCACATTCAATGTGGATTAAAAATATGTGTTCTTCAGAAAAACATTACATTTGTTGTTGAAAGTTTGCTCTGGTTCTGATATACAACCAAAATAATCACCTGCAATTTCAAGAGGAAACACAAACTGCAAGTGAGAAATACCTGTTATGAATTATTGCCTTGAAAATACAAGTGAGAAAAATAAAAGAAGCCGTGTAAGAAAACGAAATATCAAAGTCAAGAAACGTGCTTGAATATACTGTTTTCAGTGTGTCCTATTTTCCCATCCCCATGCCCTCCAAAAATCTAACCCCTTCCCACAGAATAAAACCATCTTTTCAGTTCTACTAGCACCTGCAGTTTGAAAACAATATCAGCAAGAACGTATGCACTGGTTTGAGAGGACTGAGGAAGAAGCAGAGATTTCCAGACTGCAAAGCTGCTGCAGCCTCAGCTGGGTGGATAGGGCATACGTGGGAGTGTGGGAAACCCCCTGACATGTCTTTCAGCTTCTTGCACCTCCCTGTTGCATGTTCGAGTCACCGGCTGTGGGAGCAGGGAGTGGAAGTATTTCAAACTTTACCGAAAAAGGCTTTGAAGTTTGTCAAATTCATCTCAGCATGGAAGGGGGAAAAAAAAATCTGCTTGAATTATTTTTGCATGAGGAGAGAATTGCTTCCTGCTCAGCACTAGGCAATTTTAGATTGTGGGTCTCAAACACGTACAAACACACTGTCTTGATGTTTAACTGCAGGGTTTGGGTTGGAACCACTTCAGAGGAATACTTGAACATTCCCATTGGATATTTGAATAATACAGGATTAAGATTTTGTCTATGGTGTGTATACACATGTGTATTTTTACAGCCTGAGTTTTATCATAAAAATAACTGGAAAACATCCTTTTTAAGTACTGCTAGATGTAAACCATCTGCAAAATATAAGTCATGATGATCAATTTACAGCTAGCTCTGACATCTGACGTGTTCCTCCCTTCATTAATAGAAGAAGCTGGGACGAGTCAGGTAGAGCAGAAGGGTCAGAAGAGGGTGAGAGCTGTTAGCTGTCTTTCCCCTCATCGCTTTGAACAGTCTTGCTGTCCTCGCTGCCTCAGTGCCAAACCCCTGTAATCCTGAGCAGTACCTGCAGCAGAAGGATTTGCTGTCTGAACACAAATGCCTGCGCTAGCCTACCTTCTTCTTATACCGTTGTCTGCAGATGCGTACTTGCTGTTGGATCTTTTCCTTATTGTCTAATTATATTGTCCAGTGAAACAACTAAAATATGGCAAGGGTAATTAACAAAAGAAAACAAAATCTCAGATTTTTTTCTCAGCCTGCTGGGAACATACACACAGCCACAGGCTGTAGCTGACCCACTTCTTGATAAATCACACAGCAAAAATGACACTGAGGCAGCTAATGCCATCTACTGACTAAAATAACAATACCACAAGGATAGTCAGCCTCAAAAGAAGCTTGCAGGGCTGGTAGTATTAAAAGTAATCAGAACATTATGTACACCTCTTTGATTAAATATAAGCTGAGTTTGAGAAGTTAAACCAGATGCTTCAGAAAGCAGGATTTGTTTGTCTTAAGCTTGCTCTGCAGCAAGAAAGCTCAAATAAACTGTTGTTAGAAAAGTCTTTCAATAACCCAATTTTTAAAATTGCTGAGTACCTTCTCTCCCATTGTATTCAGTGAGATTTGTGTCTTCTCAGAATCTCTGAAAATCCATACTGATACTGGTTTGTTTTATATGCTGGAACTCATTTAAACCAGGAAAAAAAAAAAAATTGCCCTTTCTCATCCCCGTTCATTGTTACAATGATTTATACCCAAGTGTGTTATAAAGCTGATTGTTTTCACTTCAGAGGTGAGACTGGGCTTTTTATTTTCAATACCTCAGTATGAAGACATAATCAGCGTTAGGTATGTCTGCTTTATTATATCTGCAAATAACCACTTAATTTAAAATATCCTTTCCTGTGTTTATATTAGCAACTATATTGCTTTGATGCAATATGCAGAGAATTTGCATATGAAATAAGAGCCACATTTCCCGCTGAAAATCATTCACTGAGCAGGTGGATTACATATAAGATATCAGCATCCTCCAGGTTAATAACAGAGAACATTCTCTCCAATAATGAATAATCACCTTTACACGGTAAAGCAAGTCAGTGTGCTTGGCTCTTTTCTTAGACAATTAAATTATAAATCAAAGTCTCATTAAAGCAGACAAGGTACTACTTCAGTATGTTTTTAAGTGGGGTGGTTTCACTTTAAACAGGCATCACTTTTCTGCATGCTGAAATATTAACTTTTCTGAGGCAAAATCCTACTGCTTGTGTGGAGCTTGGTAACTTCACAGAAAGAGATGCTGTCTCTAGTCAGAGTGTATCTGCACTGGCTGCCTTTCACCCAACAAAATCCTGACTCATTAAAGCACTGGATTACTCTCTGTTTAGCATTCTCTGGGCTTTTTAGTAAACCAGATATGCAAAGCTGACTTCTGGGTCAGCAACAACTTGCAGCAACTTTGTATGTACGTTCCTTCCTGCTCCACAGTGGACCTGTATCCTTTATTCGTGGCCTTTGGACCACTACTTCACTTTGTAGTTTTAATACAGAGGCAGTTTAAAATTTTATGGAACTTTCCACAATTTAGCCACTTCTCCGCTTTTTCAGGTGAAAAGGATCTTTGGTCATTTTGACAAAAATAAGTCTTTAGCTAGAAAAGAACATGATGAAGGAGGTGTCATAATGTAACAGGATATGGACTAGTACCTAGGATCCGGTATTCATAGTTGATGTTCAGGTCGTCTTCTGTAGATAGTATAGTTCAAAGAATAAATCCAATTAATAGAATTCGTACACAATTTCCACTTTCACATAGTTTTACCTTTCTCTGCCGGAATCATTTTCATTCCACTATATTAAATCTGTAGGGCGTTCTACCAAGTAGTCTTCATTCCTGACTTTAAGTATCATTTGCCAAGCTACCTACTCCATCAGATCAGAATAGTTCTTAGTTTGACCAAAGTCCTTCCATGGCCTAATTAATTACTCTTTTACATTTATTCTACCTCATATCTATCGTAAATAATCCAAGTTTGAGGTCATTATATAATCTTTAACATTTCTAAAGATGCATTCCACTACTTCCATGTGATTTTTCCCTTAAGTTTGTTGTATAGTCGATTTTTAAAGACCCATAGAATCTCTTTAGGGTTATCGATTTTATTACAGCTTTTTGTATTCTATTTGGTTTTATTCACACAGTCACTGTAGATGAGAACAAGTCAAAAAGATATATGATGCATACTTTCTGTACTCATTAAGATGATTTTCACCTCTCAAGATCTGACTGCTAATTACTTTTAAAATTTAAAATACACGTTGTGGACAGTACATCTCAGCAGTAAGCATATTGAATAGCAGAATAATAGCAATCGTTTCCACTTTTCTTTTAATAACTTTCAATCCTACTCCATAAAAGGGAGATTCGGTTTGTTTTCCAATGTTGTCATCTGTACTGTTTCACAGGTATTTACGAAATAGCAACTCAGATAGACTTACAGTGGGTTTCATTTTGTATGAGCAGTCCACTTCTGTTGATCTTGGATGAAGATCTTCAGGGCCTGTGAATAAGTAAGCTTTACCTAAGCCCTTCTAGGACAATTACAATGCTACTGCAATTTGCCTAGAATACCCTATTAAAGTGATAAATTACATTTTTTCTGCATAATTTTTAAGTGGTTCAAATGGTCATGTATTTTATTATCACATCATATCTATGGTGATTCAGAAAATCTGTAGTCTTTAGGAGGGGATTTCTTGTTTTCAGTTATATTCCGTGGACCCGAAGAGCAATTTCTGTAGAATTTACTGCTCATTTAACTCCTTTTGTGTTTGATTGGACCTTTTCTTTTAGAGATTGAGGATGCATTTATTTTGAAGCTTGACGAAGAAATATATCTATCTACATATATAAATCATAATTACACGTATTTTTACCAAGATACTATAAGGGTGTTTTCATAAGCAAAAAGCATTTCTTGAGACAAAGGTACAATATTTTTGTTGCTTTTGTGTGAAGTGAAAATGTCGTCTACTGTTCACTATAGTTAACTAAGTTTTGGGTTTCTGGCACAGAAGAGATTTGTTCCACATTGGTTTAGTAGTTAAAAATAATAGTATGGGGTTGGGGAGGTGTGGGGGGAAGTGGATTTTGTCGAACGGGTTATATTGTTGTTTTCTTTGTTTTATGAAGTCATTTAGATTCTCTAGTCATGTTGTTTATATTCAGAACGTTTTCTGGTACTCACAGAGGACATATAGGAGAAAATATTGAAGGTCTCATGGCAGCAATATATGCAATAGTCAAGTCACTGTTGTTTGCTGTATCTAGGAATTTTTAAACAGCTCCATTAGAAACTGTGCACCATGTACAAGCATTGGTATTTTATTAGCTGTTATGAACTGGGGTACTGGTTTCAGAAAAAAGCTGCCCAGCATTGTGTGGTAATGGCTGACTGTGAAGCAGGAAGATTATGCAGAGAGCATTCATAAAGAAGCCGTATTTATAAATAGAATATGAAAGCCCATTTTAAATTGCTTCATAAAATTTGATGGCTTTAAATGAACCTTTGTGCCAAACAAGCCACTCTTTTTGTTTTTCTGTTCCCTCTCCTGAATTGCACTAAACAATCACACCTCTCTGTCTGTCACCTTCTTCCATGACTATTTTACTACGACGAGCACTTTTTAAGTGCTTTATCCTTCATTTTTGTCCCTTGATACTCGCCCCTTTCAGGATTTCCTTTTCCTTCCTGTCATAGGCGCTTTGAGGTTAGCATTTTCCCTGCAGATTTGTCTGCTCCCCATCAGCAGTAGTACAGAATTCCCTCTGCAGAAGGAGGAACAGGAGTGGGCAGATGCTAATTCTGTCCTGAAGTAGCATCACCTGTAAAGAGGAGAAGGAAACCTGCATCTGAATTCAGCGCAGACTTTTCTTTCTCCTGTTCGTACTGCCGGTGTCAGGGGAAGGAGCTGACTTCACTAGGCTGAAGTCCTGTCTGAAACATGAATTAAGGTCATAGAGGAACACAGCACTGGTCCTTTTAAATGCTCACTGAGTTTAAATGTTAATATTGAGTTTTGTGAGATATGGAGCTGGGGTGTTTATAGCCTCACAGGTTTTTCATTCCATGCTCATTACTAATTAATTAGTTGTTTCTCTTACCAGAAGTTTAGTTCTGCTTTTGGTTTTTCTGATGTTTGATCACTACACTCCACAATCTTCTTATCCAAAGTCTCTTAATAAATATTACATAATGACGGAAGATGGTGGAAAAGGTTGTGTTCTAAAGGAGTGCACTGAATATTGAAATAGTGCATTAGACTCCACTGCTTAGCCATTACTTAGTCTTCACTGGTTTTGTAAGTATTATCTGAATTTTTGTGTACCTTTTCTTTCTTCTGCAGTGGAGGAAGGGACCAGTAGATAAAAATCTCTCTGCCTAGTCAGAGCAGATACGGCTGAAAAGCCATCATTTGGGAACATCACTTTTGGATACTACTGGCCCTCATATGCAGCTATTCAGATGCATCCATCTCCATGTACAAACCTAAACAGACCTTTTTTGTTGTTGTTGTTGTTTTAAATATAGCTTGTCATCAAAGGGAAGGCTATGTTTAGGACAGAGAAATATTTAGCTTCAGGCAATAAAATCATTCTTCAGCTTTTAATGGTTATTTTCTATTCAGTCTCTTCACTGCCTTAGTAGCGCTTCACAAAGCCAGGCTCTTGAGGTGCCAGGAGGCGACACTGGGAAGGGGTTCAGCCAGCAGGGCCTTATATGTACACTTAAATGTAGGTGCATAATAAAGAGTGGATAAAGATGATCATAGGTAGCAGCTGCACAAGGAAAAACTACATTTCACAGTAACTGTAGTGGCCTACTTGTGTCATCACAGGCTCAGTGCCACCCATGCTCTCTACTTTCTTCTGAGGCTCTGTTTCTCTATCAATCTTTTGGTAATGACAGCAGAAGCTCTTGGGACTAGTATGAAGTGTCCAGATTAAGAAAAGAATGCTGAAAAATAGGAAGATATCTAACAAGATCACCAGGGGACTGGATAACCTGAATTTTACAAAATGAACAAGCTTGTTCACTCTAGCAAAAAGAAGACTAAGAGGAATACTGAAAAATATTGGTGATATAAATACTAGCGAGGGAAAATACTACTGAAGCTAAAAGAGAACTCTGGCCATGAATAATCTTAGACTGGCAATTAAAGGAAGCTTTTCAACCTTGAGAACAATGAGATTCAGGAACAATTTTCCTGTAAATGTAGGAAGATGAACATCCTGAACTGAATTTAAGAGGATTTTGGAAAATTTCTGAAAAGACCTATATGTCACTGTTGAGTACAGGACTCTCACTTCAGTTGCCTTACCTCCCAGCTAATTTTCGCTTCAGACTACATTCTTCAAAAATTGAAGAGCATTTCCTGTTTCTATATTTGAGAGCATTTTTCTAAAATGCTTGTTTACACTCATATGCATCATCTCCCATAGAAGGTCTCTTGGGAAGCGTTTTTTATAAAAGTCCGTCTCTGAGAGCATCCATTTAACCCTTTTTGTGTCCTCCAAGCTATTTTTACAGGGTTTTTTAGGTTTTCTTGTATATAAGTGGGAGATGCTCTATTCTACTAGTTGAAATTATTTCAGAGCCTGTACAAAATCTGTAAAATCTTTCTAAAAATAAAAATACAAAATTTCCTTATTCGTAAGATCATCTGACACAATTAGACTGAGTTCTTCTAACATGGGAACGGTGAACTAAGTTTGCGCAAATCTGAATCAGTCATTCTCAGTAATAGCAGTTTCCAGAAGGTTTATGCTTCCCCCTTTCCTTGTTTTCCGGTGTAATTGGGATAAGCATTGTTTAAGCTTATCCACATAAGATGGTATGTACTAAAAAATGGGTACTGCACGTCCAGACTGTATCTCTAAGAGTCTCCAGTCTGTAACTCCAGTGCATGACCCTATTTTGTCTGCGTTGTCACTGGGTTGCCTTTAATTATATTGCCATATTCAAAGACATACCATATGTAAAACACTAAAATGCTGCATCATATTTTGCTACTATGTTTTCCCTTCCATTTACATTTCTTAAAATGCCTTGGAATTTTGTCACAGTGCCTTCATGCATATGCATGACATGCCACTGCAGAAGACAGAACTCTTTTATTTTTAGAACTTATGAAAAATGCATCCAAACTTCAAAGATGAATTAGAAATCAAGATTTCTGATTAGATATTTTGGGATTCAAATCATATGAGACCACTAGAATGTAGACAATAAAAAGGGAGTTATTAATGTATCTTTAGAGAGAGAAAATATCTTGCATAAATCCCAAGCAGTTTTCTAAGCATTTGGGAGACAGGAAATAAAAAACATAAGCTAAAATGACAATTTTACTGCCTACAGTTTGTAGCTTGTGATAGTTTTAATATGATTGCATATTGTTTCTTTCCTGCTGCATCACTAAAGATGTGAAGTGTCCTGGAATAATCTGTGTTCTATATATCAGAATTCACTGAAACATAAACAGAAAGAAAACATGATGAAGTGTCATGATTTTAAGCTTCTGTAAGCATTATGTGCTGATAAATAAATTCTAGGATTGAAGTGGTTTACTAATACATTTATAATAAATGTCACATGAATATCTACTCTTTGCTGGAAATTTTTCTTTTGTTAGCAGGTGAAAATCCACTAGCAGTTTTTGTAAATTTGGACATTTTTTATTAACTTTCAACAAATTTAAAGTCTTTACAAATTAATTAATTAGGAATTTAAAATGTCAATCAAATACCACAGCCCATTGCCAATCTGTGCTTACTAAACTTTGCAGTATTTTGCATTGCATGTATTTTGTCTGACTTCTCAAAAAAAAAACAGAAACAAAAAAACACAGGTTCTGTTGTGAAACTTATTATGCTTATGTATTTATGGAACTGAAATAATGGGCTACCTAGAGATAGTAGTATAAAATCAAAAAGTTACTGAATAGAAATTATTCTAAATTTTGAAACATAAGCATCTTGAGATGAGCAAATAGAAATGTCAGAACTGCATACCCAAAGGTAGAATTTATAAACATTACCACTTTTAGTCTTGTTATTTTCCTGTTTTCAAGGGGAAAATCCATGGTTGTTAAATTTGTGAAGGCTGTAAGATCTTTTACCTGTGTCCAGTGCCTCCAGCTTGTGGAATTCGCAAGCTTCACCATTTGAAAGTGATTCACCAGTTTGTTCTTTCAATGTTTATATAGTATGCCAGAGAAAGTCTCTCTTCTGTGCTTAGAAACTGAACCACCAAAAAATCCATGCTGTGCAGTTTACAACCTGTGCAGCAAAACGAAGATGTCAAAACAGAATCTGATTCCTTTTTTTACCAAAAAATAGTTCTCTTGGTTCAAAACTGTCCTTCTCTGTATTGGGCCAGTTCATTAACAGATAACGTTTGCCTGCCCAGAGCTCTGTTTGTTTACCAAATCTGCATATTAACTATAGTATTTACTTCATTCTCAGTCGCAGGTCTCATAGCTCTTCCCAAGAAAGGAAGGTGATTACTGCATATGAGATGAATCCCATTTTTAACTACTTATAGTTTATTCTCTTTAAACAGCAAAGCATTTCAGTCAGATGTACCTGAAACATAACAATCTGCAGTTTGAGATGTGCTCAGAAAATATTGTCTTCGGGCATTCAAAACAGGAACTGTGAATATTATTGAATGGCCAATGCAAAGGGATTATTTTCAAACATTGACTCTTCCTTTTTCCTCTGCTTTATATCCCTGCCTTACTCAGTAAAAATAAATCAAAACAAACAAACAAAAAATTCCACACCAGTCAATAAAAATGGCAAGTTTCATTTAAAGGAAGGGATGATAGGCAGGAACATACAAAAAACTCGTGTGGTTAGCCTTGAATATACCAGGCACTTGGTGGTGACCGTTAAAATGACTTCGAAGCAATATGTGATACATTACTATAGGATGGAAGAAGCAGTTATTCTAAGATCGGAAGTGAATTAGGTTGTTTAACTTCTTGGCTTCTTGAACATTACAGCCATTTTACTATAATTAAATGGAGATGAGTTGGATGACAATTGCTTTCCCATATTTACAAGGTCTAACCATGATTTCACACTTGGTTTTAAAAGTATTCAACAGAAATGTAGTAGATCTTCGAATATGGCCAAGCACTGTTCTGTGTTTACGAGTATACAGAAATATAGAGATTTACTATACTAGATTAAACCTGTATTCCATCCAGTTTAATATAGATTAGTACCCATCCAATATAGTATAGAATGTCTGGTAGTATTTAGAATCAGATGCTTCAAATAGGCATGCAAGGAATCCTAAACCAGCTTCTTGTGGAGTAATCTGTCATATGGGAAATTACCCCTAACCCTTTACAGCCGACAGTTTGATAAGTGCAGGAAGGAATGAGACCGTGTAGCTTTCCAAGGGTAGTGAAGGTAGTTTTAGAAGACGGTGTGGCAGGACTGTTTAGGTCACATTGCAATTCACTTCTCGAAGGATACGTCTGATATCTCTCTGCTTACACAAAATACTTTTTTTTTTTCCCCCTTTCTCTCATGTCTCAGGAGAAAGAGGTTCTTGGTTGTATATGCCTAAAACATAATCAAAGAAACTTGTGAAAATATAAACCCAAAAGAGTTTAGAGAGATTTATATTAACAAAAGTTAAAAATTGTCCCTGCTACATTCTGAAGGTACAATTTCTTTTTACCTTTTCAGTACTAGTTTCCATTACAAGTGGAAGTGTTGGGCTAAAAGAATAGCAAATTAACTTTTGTACAGCATCGTTAGGCTGCAGTACACACTGCGATGAACAGGTTTGCTAAAAACACTCCTTTATTTTCTATGCTATAATAATGAATTTTCTTACACAAATCTTTTAACAGTCCTGTGTTCTAACCAGACAGCCATTTTAAAGTAACATTTCCATCACTCCTGAACACTTGTGTCTTATGAAAAAGACCTGAAAGGAATTGATTATTATTCACTCCAGCTTTGCTAAATGAGTAGATTTATTTACTTCTGCTCAAGTGTTGAGCAGTTGAAGTCATGCTTTGCAAACTGAAGCACTTCCTTAGCCCATTAGATAGATGCAGAGTATCAGGTTCTATAAACGCATTCTATCAAATATTTATTTTGCACCATAATTAACATTCTTTGTTGCCTTTTTTTAATTATTATTCTAAAGGGACAGTCTCTGCATCAAGGACTGTCTGACGTCTTCCCATCTGTAACTCTGCTGACCCATTCCCACATGTGCAGGTAGAACAAGGGCTGAAGAGAAGGCACGTTTACGTTGTCTTCTGAAACCGGGTGATGCCGGCTGACAAAAGCTGTTTCTATTAGGATAACGGCATACCTTAGAAGTTTTGCTGACATGTCTGCACTACAGAGATCTACTGGCATAACTATGGCCTCAGTTAGATAAGCAAAACTGAGTAAAGAGAACAGAGGAAGGAAGGGACAGATGATGAGAGGAAGGGGAGTTGAAAGTAAGAAAGGGTTTTGCTGCATAGGAGGAGAGATATGAACGCGTAGGAGGAGATTTTTTCAAAGGCATGAATGATAGCAAAGTGTCTAAATTTCACTTTATGCTTCTGAAAATCTCTTACTAACATTACACAGAGGCCAAGGTAAGAGAGAGAGGGAGAATAAAGAACCAGAGAGAGAACGTCTGGAGGAGGGATCTAAAGACATAGGCTGAATATGGTTAATGAAGCAGAGAAATGTGATTCTTGGGGTAGCATGAGTCACACCCCAGGAAAAGGAAAATGAAACAACAGCCATGAGCAAAGAGGAGACAAGAGGCTAAAACCACCAAATAAGTAGAAGAAGAAACTTAGCCTTCAAGAAAGGTTCAAGTTCTTTATTTAAAAAGGAACGGATGTTAATGCAGGTTGTGCTGGGATATCAGATGGTGACAAGGGGATTGTATGTGTTTAACCTCGCCTGCACATAGA
The DNA here is from genome assembly GCA_009769605.1 of Bucorvus abyssinicus. Taxonomy (NCBI): domain Eukaryota; kingdom Metazoa; phylum Chordata; class Aves; order Bucerotiformes; family Bucorvidae; genus Bucorvus; species Bucorvus abyssinicus. Next base: position 42,610,587 of record CM020025.1, read on the forward strand.
TGCTGCTGCAGTGCACCACACAGTGATGGTTCTGTTTAGCCAAACTGAATGCCTGTTGCAACACGTTGTGGCTTCTACTGAGGCTACACATGTAGATGTCAGATGTAAATGGAGCCCTAAATGCCTTTTAGCCTAGTATGTATATTTCAGCATTATTCACAACCTTCATCATGGATCAGATTTTAATTTCACAGGAGGTATCACTTGCCCATTTTGTCACAGGATGGCTTGGTGCCAGAAGCGCGAGTAGGCTTCAACAGAAAGAAGCAGAATTCACCTACTGTACCAGCTTTGCCTGACAGACAGAATTAAATAGAGAAATAAAGGTATCTAACTGTCTTTTTTCTAACCACTGCTCTAAATGCTAATCAATAGTTGCCCTTGGTAAGCAGAATATAGATACCTAAGACCCCAGTATCCATTATTTCCCTGGTGTCTTATAACTGGTTTTATAACAAGGCAAAGTGTGAGCTGTTCCCCTCCCATGTAGACTAGATTCAGAAACTACTGCTGCTAATACTAAACGGAGCTGGGAAGTATCTGTACTGTAAATACAAAAGTTCTTTATTCAAGTATTGCAAAGGACCCAGTAAAAAATGTAATGATAATGTAACTAGAGATTCTTGTTACGCTAGGTAAAAAAGTAGAAATACAAATGCTTAAGGAGTATCTTTTGAGAGTTTGAGACTGTAGCTTCAATGTTCTGGTGGCACAGCCATCGCTAAGTTCCCTCTGACCGGAGGACTTAATGCTGTAAGCCAGTTCTTGCCAACTGCAGTGTCTCACCTCGAAGGTTTCCAGTCCCGTTCACTCTGTCAGCAGAAAAAGCTGCAGTGTTGAGCTGTTCCCACGTCACAGGCAACATGCATTTCTCAAAGCGTTGTGCAATCACAGCGTACTTGGTGAAGTTGCACTAAGGGGCTACATCACCTCCCTGAGTTTTGTTCTTTAAACTGTTCCCTGTTAATGATAAACTCACGGGACTGGAATGTAGGCTAAACAAATAGCTAATAAAGCAATCACTGAGCTTTATAAGGAATCTGCAAGCACAAAGGATAAGAAATGTTTGAGCGAGAGAGGTGAAGAATACTTGTTGAATCCAAACTAACCAAGAAAGAGTCTTTACACTATACAATTTTGACTAAAATTTCAGCTTGTGTTCCTGAAAAGGCATCCCTGTGCTTCAACCCTCGTGATCCTTTCCTTCTTTTTCTACTGAAGTTACAGCCTCCAATTTGTTCCAATTAGCAAAATCCACCATCAGCCAGTGCCTGGCTCATACTGCATTTCTTTGCTCTTTAACATTTCTTCTACAAGAGGTGACAGTGTTTCAGAGGGATGACATTGTCCCTCTTTGGAGACAGCCAGCTGCCACTATATTTTCTTCTCTCCCAATGGTGTATTTTGGCAGTAGATTTCCTTTGCAGCTGTGACTACAATTTGCATTTGGAGAGTATTGGTTTAGAAAGAGAAGATATTTAACTGAGCTAACAATTATTGTTTTCAAATGGTTGGAAAAGTGATGAAAATTCCAGTCAGTGCTTGTGCTTGTGGATTAAAAACAAATATCACTCATTGCCATAAATGCTGCTTCTCTCTCCTGCTGTGACGGCTCATAATGGGTGAAGCACAGATGCCACATTAGACCAGGTTTCAACAGGAAGCGACTTTTGGTGGGGACTTACTTCTCAGCCTGGCTCCAGGTTTTTTAAACTCTTCAAGGACAGCTGGACTGCATGTGCATAGGATGAGGAAGCTGCACTTGTTCCTAAGTTCTGAGGAGATGTCTTGGCTTTTTGTTCTTTAGGCTCTGTGAACCTAAAGCTGCTGGTTTTTTAAATGCTTTTTTTAAAAAAATGCTTCTTAGTGTAAGTTAAAAGAATTAGAGAATACATCTTTCCATTACAGAAGAAGTCTTTTCTTTTCTAGCTTTAAACAATTTTAAATTATCCTATGGTTTTTCGCAGCAAAAACATTAACTGAATGAAGTTCAAAACTATGTTGTTTCAAGCTTCTATCCTTTTTTTTTTCCTAGCAATTAGTAATGAACAAACAAGAATTACAGGCTTATAATTAAAGGTTTATTAGTTGCTGCTTGGTTTAAAATGACCTTGAAGTGGTATTCTTCTTTTCATCTCTTTTCTCTTTGCTAATGTACATTCCAGCAGGGCTAATTCCTGGCCCCCCCTCCTTTTTTTTTCTCTCCAAGAGCTTTGTTGAAGGGAAGACAAAACTTTGACTTCCGTCTCTTCATATTTGTGATAATCTTTTCTTGTCACATTCTTAACATTTTACTGCATCCACTTTCAATCCATTGTGAATGTCCCTTGTGCTCTAAGTCCAATTTTCTGCTTTCACCTCGCAGTGCTTAAACTACCCATTCTATTCTGCTCTGTTTTCATCAAGAGCCAGCCCTTAGCAACTAGATAACAGCCTGATACTGAAGATTCCTTCTTTTCACACGCTACAATACATCTTTTCACTTCCAAAGAGATTTCTGGAGCTCATCAAATGCCCGTGGTACAGAACAATGCATCCATGTGCTTTCTCTCAAATATCTTTTCTCTTCACAGAACTTTGAAATGCCTACTTATTTATTACTCTCTTCCAAAGAGAAAGCAAACAATTTCATCAATCATTTTGAATCCTTTTGTGCTCCCTTTTTATAATGGTGTAATCTCTGAAAAGCTCTTGGCTGCAACGTTTTAAAGAAAGCCAAGTATTTCTCTAATAATTAGGGCTACATTCATTATAGAGGACCAAACTCTTGCAAGTAGTGCTGGCATTATCATTTGATTCCAGCCCTGTCTTTATGTGCTCTCATGAAGACAAAATGCACATGCCACAAAGCAGAAACATGTGTACTGAAAGGATCTTAAAGGTCACATAAGCCTTCCTACAGCCTGCTTCTGCTTTGGCTCAGGATCCTCATTCTTTTCCAGAGCTATACACTTTGATTTATGGATTGCAGAGGGCAAAAAGCAGCTATCAGAAGCTGGAAGTGAAGTTAAAATTATCACAGGTCTGCCATGGCCACTTCCTCCTCTTGAGCACATAGAGCAGCAAAGAGCATGAACCTCTTCCTTACGTCATCCTCCTTGTTGGCCAAGTTTACCAGCCAAGCAGTGGTAGCACATGACCTTGGAGGATGTGTATCTTAAGTGTTGAAGCTCCCTAACTGCAAGTCTGCTGTGCCAGGCAGTACTCTGCAGGCCAAAGGCCACATGACAGTAAAAATGGTACTGTTTTCAGCTAGAAGTGTGATAAAGGTGCATAGTTGTATGCCAGCTGTGGTGACCTAAAAAAGTGGGAACTGAATGCGTAACTAATTGTCTCTGTTCTGTGCTCTGATAATCTTATTCTCCTAGGCACATATGATCAGTAAGTTTTTTAACTTTTAAATGGATCATGGTTGTAAGTTAGGGTTTGTGACCAATAAATGGTTATAATGCCATAACTGTGTATAGAACTTGGCAATAAAAAAATAGGGGAGAAAAAAGAAAACTGAACAAACACAAAAAGCATTATAGCATTGAAGCATTCAATTGGACAGCAAGATCGTCAAAGAAAATAAGATCTGTAACAGAATAGATCTTTTTAAGTTATATCAATAAGATGCCTATACAAAGAAGAACTCTCATAGTTTCTCCTATGTTCATTTGCTTACTTAAAATTGTTGTTTTTCTGCGTGAATGCTAACTGTATAGCACTTAGCGTACACACAGCCCTTCTTCTGATGTCCCAGTTGGACAGTTAGCTCAAACAGCTAAATCTAGAGCGAGAGTTAGGCGATGTGACGATGTGCATAAGAGATCTAACAGTGTGCTAGAGATCTAACTGCAATAGCAGTACCTGCTGTATTGGGTTATAAAACAAACTGTAACCATCCTGTAACCAATGAGGTTTTCAGTGCAGTCCAGGTTTAATTACCAGCAGGTTAAGTAAATTTTGCTCAGGTTTCCGTACACAAACTTGAAAAACTGAATTATCCTTCCTCCAGGCTTTTGATGAACAGTACTTTCCCCCCAACAAGCACTGAGTCAATGGTTTACAACAAAGAGCAGTGTACTGGGCAGAAGGAAGAAGCACTCAGAACAAAATTGGGAAAGCCAGCAACAGCAATAAATCAGCCATGCCTATTAAGTAGGATTTCTATCTCCCCAGGTTGTTTTGGCAAGAGTGCTAACCTTAGTTGCCCTCCTGCAGCAGTAAGTGGCTAATGAGGCAGAATGGTCTATCAATCACTGCCTCAGTCAGAATGCTACTGCAGAGTGTTGTCCAAATTTAGGGTAGATCCATCCCTCAGTCTAAAAGGGCATGCTGCTCTGGGACTTTACGTGCCATCCTAGATGAGGCACTCAGGAGGACTGCTTTCAGAATTCAGCTCAGGCCTCTTAGCTGGCCTCAGTCTACCAAGGTTCTTTCAAAGCTGTGCTGAACTTCCAGATGGAAGTGGGGGGTATTCATGACCCAGAAAGATCATACCATCAGACAAAGACACCAGACTGCTTTTTAAAAAAGCAGAGCAAACCCAGGTTGTGGGTTTGACTAGTGGACCCCTGATGCTGTGCATATAAATACCCCACTCTGTACAACCTTGGTCTGTATCACAGCTTTAGACCAAGCTTCCCATGTAATATCCGGAAGATGTGAATACCTCAAAATGGGTTGCTCGTCCGCCAGCATGCTGAGTGAGAAGCTGCCTAATCAGCAGGGTGTGCTAAAAACAGGAGTGACTCATAAATCCTGCTCCTTCTCTGAACTGTCTCCAGCACAGCCTCCCAGGTGATGTTTGTGTCCTCTCCTGAAGGCGGGCATGCAAGTCCTTTTTTCAAAAGTTGAACAGCGATGACTCTTCCCTTTCAGAGAAACACAAATAAATGGAAGCAACAACATTGTTGTATGCAAAATTCAGTGATGAGAGAACTCACTCGATGAAGGTAACCTTAGGCTAAGGTCTGTCATCTGTCCAAATGAATTCAAGGCTACGTCATGTGAGCTTTCTCTGGTCTAGAGAAAAGATGGGAATGAGGCCACACCAAGCATTTCCATATGCAAAAAACCTGGAAGTTTTAAATTCATTAAAATCCCTGAATTATTATTCAGTCCATAACTTTAAACAAAAGTTATCCAGTAAGTTATCTTTTTTCCTTTTGTTTTGTTACTTCCTCGTCTTTATTCTGAAATTGTTTTCTCTAGTACTGCTAATGCATGAGTTGGATACAACATTCCTGTGAATGGGATCTTTGCTAAATTGTTCATCTACAGAAATAATTGCAGAACAAGAAATACTTGTACTATCAGCAAGAAGTGGTGCTTATACTGATACTTTATAAACTGCCTCAGTTTACAGTTATCAGTTGTTAAAATAATTTCAGATATTTATAAGGGCATCTTTTAAAAAGATGGCTTTGCAAACCACTGTAGGAAATGCATGATTATTAATCTCGAATTAGGATCTTTTTTTTTCATTTCAGTAGAAAAATGCTACAAGTTAGGAATTAATTGTCATGTAATTGATTGATAATTTTCCCTCCTGCTGTGTGCAGAAAGCTATTGGATGATGGCATATCATTCGCAACAGGAGGAAAAAGTATTAGTCATTATGGGACAATTAGTTCCAATTTCCACTATTTTTCTTCCATGGGCTGATAAGATTGCCTTCAAAGTGTAAGTACAGTAATTAACCATAAATATCAATTTTTTTTAATTATTTATTTTTAACTTAAAAAGCAAGTCTAAATGTAGATGCATGCTGCACCCCCGTGCTCTTCTTTCCTGGACTTGTGACACTCATGAAACAGTAATTTTCACATAGCTGCAATTAACAGAACCTATCACAGTCAATCAGTTTGCATTCCTGGTTTTGCAGCATTGTTACTGATTTCAGAGTGCTGATATGATACAGCTGAACAAAATCCAGAAAAATCTTTTCATCAACATCACAATTTATGAAAATTGTGTATTTCCCCACAAACCCTCAATCTGTTTACAAGAAAATTCTTCAACCCAAACTGTCATTGTTTGCTTTATTGACAGTGAAATCATAATGCTTGGTTAGTCACCTTATAGCAAGCATAATAGCATATCATTAATGCACAAATGGGAGGAACATACCTGTGATGCATGTACACAGAGAGATGTATTTGTCTACACGCAGGTACTGTACATGTATCTGATTGATACCTGCGTGATGAACTACTGAGATTTTTTTAAAGCTAAAATACATCTACCTGAAAAGTCTGAGTCTTTTATCGCAAAGAATTTGCAAAGCTTCATCTAGAAAATTCACTCACGTGTGAGTATTTTTTCCATTAGTACACTTGGGTGACGCATCTTAAAGCTTTAATGCCAAATACTAACAATTTACATTTTTCTAAATGCCAGCCATGTGATTTTTTCGCAGGATCTGAAAAACCAGCTGAGCTGTTTGCTTCTCCCACCTACCACCAAGTAATGCAGCCCAAATTTCTTGTGCTTGGCTACAAGGATATAATGCCATGCCTTCGGCTGTAGTTGTGAAATCTGCGGTACATTCTCAAAGATATAATCAACAGGTCTTTTAGTTTATAATTGCATTCATGATGCAGAGGCGGAATACAATCTTACTGTGTTCTTGTTTTCTTAGGTTTTTGACACTGCAGATGTAGCAGGGGAAAAACAGTCATGGTGAAGCTGGAATGTGGCACTCATTAAATTCAGCATATATGACTTAGAGAGCAGATCTTCTTCAGAAAGAAGGTGCCATTTTTATATAGTCACTTGTCAGAGTAGAATCACACTCTGAGGTGCCAATTATTTCACAACCTAAGTCCAAGACTTAAATGATCTGTGAGTTAGTGCTGAATCGCACGTCTCAGCTCCCCATATTTGGTTCCTTAGTGCACGTACCGTCCTGCTTGTTCCTAATTAATTTTACTAACCCCATGGTTACTGAGAGCAGAAGCTGGAACACATAGGACATCTCAATAGAAGGAAAACTCAAAGGGGAAATAATGAATTTAGAGCTATGACCTACAGATACCAAAGCAAGCATATTAATAGCACTTCTCCATATTATTTTACAATTTCTGTTGTGTTGTTCCTTATGAATTTTACCATGTCATAGTTAATCTCTATGGCACTTTACTAGTTTATAGGCTTTGTTAGAGCCACTGATTGGACAGAAGCCAAATATGTGAATATAAATTGATTTTATGCAATATACACAAGGAATTTATTGGTATAAAGGGCATCGTTGTTTGTGGAATTACTCTAAAATTATTTTGGAACAGCAGGAGTTCTTTGTGGATTGTATTAGAATTTCATGCTTAAATGCAGTTGAACACTAATTTTTATATGAATTCTTTTGTCTTACACTGCTCTAAAAAGGGAGTCTGGAAGTAAATACCAGGGGAGTAAAAATGCAGATTACAGCTTCAGGAAACAAGATGCAAGCTTGAAAGATGACAGAATGATCATGTGGGAGGAAATTTCTGTAGTTTCTTTCTTTCCCTTATTCCTATTCATAATTAGCTAACATGAACCTCCGTCATTTTGAAGTGCCGTTTACAGCAGTAGAGGAAGACAGAAGGGTTAAATTATACATATTCTGATGCTTTGACAGGTTTGGTAACCTCAGTGGTGCTGAAACATGACAACAATGTCAACATCCAGAGAGACAGGACTGTCTCTAGCCCTGTTACCTCTAAAAATCAAAATAAATGCATGATTAAAAAATATCATATACTCCGGGGAAAATAAGAGTTTCAGAACATGGTTAGGGCAACAGGCATTTATATAGTGAATCTATGCAAGGGTCTCACCACTCCTGACTTACTACAATGCTCTTCACTCTTGATTTTTATGTTTCTCTGTAAGCCGCTGTGACTTCTCTGGCTCCGGTGTGCCCTTCTGCATTGCAGGAGAGGAAGTTTGAAGTACAGTCAAAAATTTATGGCTTTTTTCTGGAAAGCAAATAGTGTTGGCTTCAGTGTTCTCATTTAAATTAACAGCAGTCTTATCAACAGCTTAAGGAATGAGTCTGAAACTATCATTTTGCATAGCTTGGTACTGCAAAATATACTATCATTATTTTCCCCTAAGTATATGATATTTATCAGTCATGTATGTAATCTATGAACAGCTATGTGACTGAGGTTCTTTCTGAAAATGAAAGTTAAAGTTTCTCTTGCACAGACTCTGCATCATAAGATATTTTGGATCCCTGTATGTTGAACAGTTCTGACACATACAGTAATGGGTGACCAGGAAGCTGAAAAAGAAACATGTAGATTTTGCCATGTACCGAGGAATTTGTCTTTCCAATGTTTACGGTGTGCATATCCCTCCCAAAATGCTCAGATGCTTTGCTGTCCACTGGGCAGATCATTTTCTGTGACATTATCTAGTTAGCTTTGAAACACGCTTAGAGATGAAATCATACATTGTAATGATTTCAATGAAATAAAATGAGTTTATCATGACAGAGAACTGTGAACTAGACTATGTTTACTCTACATATATTCTGCGTTTATTAGATATGAAATGAATTAAAGAGGTCAAGTAGGTTAAGAGTACACAATGATTTGGACATTATTTAGATATAACTCATACTCAGATAATAAGTTTTCAGTGTGAATATTAGGCTGGAAATCTTACAATGTTTCATTTTCTCATGACAATGACTTTGGATTTGACCATCAAGGTAGTGTTTTTCAGTTGTTTTTTTAAAAATTCTGGAGGTTAATACTGAGCTTATGTCTCATAATGGGAAGATTTGTTGCCTGGTCCAGGACTGTGCTGTAGATAACTAGTCTAATTAGCTGATGGCTCACAAAACTAACAGTTTTGATAACTTTCAAAAAATATTTCTGCCAAGCTCTCCTCCTTTCTACTACCTTGGAGTTGCAGCACTTCTGTCTGATTTGGTATGTGACTGCTGTCCTACCCCCACACTTGCTTAAACTCAGACTCAGACGTTCCCCCCTCCATGTATGTGGGGCTCCTCATCCCAACTGTCTCACCACCTCTTGTTCCTCTCCATATCTGCAGCACTATGTTCCTCCATCCTGCTCCAGACCAATGATACTCCTTTGGCAGGACTCACAAGCATAGTAATTTCTAAAACTGAGCAATAAAGTAGCTGTGGGCTTTTGGAGAGAGATTTAGGGTCTTTGTCTCATTCATTCAGTGAAACCCATGAAACTGTTGGTGTGGTATTTGTAGCAAACATTGGAAAACAGTTTTAAAGCGCTAATGTACAGTTGAGATCTAGGAAGCATTAACTGATGTTTCACATATGGCACCAGGAGAAATGTCTCTCCTGCACTGAAACAGGTTCAGGGGTGATTCTATGGGGGTTTGCTTGAACATTTCTTGTGCATTGGTAGCAGCACAGACAGGACATCTGAATTCATCCACCAAGGTTCATCATCATAACTTTTCTCCCCTTGAAATGTTGTGCCTTTCATGTACCTTCTCTAATGCAGTAGTAAATCTGGATTGCATTGTAAGCCATTGTGGTAGTGGTGAAAAGACTGTTTTGATCTGATATCTTGACCATGACCTTCCATTCTTCTGAAGATGTAGTTACAGACCCATCTTTGTAGAAAGCCAAGAAAATCTTCTGAGCTTGTCTTTTCAAATAAATATCCATTACTGAAACTAGAAAGATAGCGTATTTCATTAATAGAAAGATGAATGAGTAAAAATGTATTATTAATCTACCAGAATACTTAAATCTAGGAAGAGATCATTTATTGTAGATATCTTTAGACATTCTTGTACTCTTCCCATCTTCTTAATGTTTAATTAATTTCATCAAAAACAGTGTAATGGAATAGGCTAAATTTTCAGTGTGGTGTCAAACCTTTCTCTGCTAACACTGCATAGTTACCCTGGACACAGCAGCACTGAAATCTAATAGTTACTTTCTCTTTTAGTGCACAGGAGCTGTAAACAAATATGACAGAGAAATACAACTGATGTTAACGTGACTTTTTTCTTTCTTGGATAAGTTTTGTGATTACATTCCAAGCTGGATGTAACTGCTGAGGTGAACGTGTCTGGAATGCTGAAAAGATAAGCCATACAGGAAATACCATTTAACAATATAGATCCCAGTGTACAACTTTTCCAGGCTTATTGAGGTACAGTGACCAGCTCTACTACATTTACAGCATTAAACATTGAAAGAATGGTGACAATTACTTCTGAAAACTTATACAATTACTCATAGTAACACTATATTTGTATGTTTTCAAGAATTTCATTAATCTTAATTCTTAGTATGACAGAAAAATTTGAGGGACAGCAAGGTAAAAGGACACTTTCCAAAAAATTTCTCGTTGGGAGGGAATGATTTGGGCATTTGGTGCATCTGACCTATTTTCTGTCTCACTCCACCCAGTTTTATTAGAGAAATAAATGGAGGAATGAGCAAAATTAAATTGTCTGAAATCCACCATGCAGAAGGAGCGTCATCAATTTTATTTTCATGAGATTAGATATCCCCTAAGGCCTTTAGCAGCTGCTATGGTATACCTGCTGTAATTTAACCACATAGAAACCATACACATGTGGTTTACTGCCCTTCAGGCTTTGTTTTGGTTTGTTTTTTGGTAAGCCTATGACAAATCTCCCCATGATTTGCCAGAAGGTGATACATTACTCTGAGTTTTGCTTTTATTCCAAATCCTGAAAATTCCTCTTTCCTGTGAATCAGTGTGAACATCCCACAGCATTCTCCTTAGTTTTCAGACTATTCAATTTATTTTTCAAAAAACAATTTAAAACAAGTAAAAATTTCCCATGGGATTAGTCCTCCCAGATTGTCCACATCTTACTTCAGGTGTGCCAGAACGTTTTCAAGGAGAGGCTATTGCCCTTGGAACACATTCTTTCAGCTCTGATTTCCAGAGTCTGCTCTATGCTCTGTAATGATCGTTGTCTGAAGTATTATTCATGATCTTTACTCCTCTCTTAAGAGTAGTTGCTACTTTACTACTCTCTTAAGAGATGCTTCCCAACAGGGCTCTTACCATCAGGATCCATACCAGCATGCTAAGGCAGTCAGCCAGTACTTTGTACCTCCATCAGGAAATCTCTTGCTTCTTATGAATCTCTGGAGTGCAGCTGTATTTTACTCAGATGCTTCATTGTCAAGGGTTCAAATCATCATCTCTGGATCTTCCGTCAACACTTGCCTGCTTCTGTATAGAGACAACAAGCGTTACTTCAAAGTATTCCATGTGTTTGTTCATTGTTTTGTTTTACATGTCTTACAGTGATTATATGGCACTAGTATGGATGGGCAGTGGTATACCGAAGACTTGGCATGCTCAGGGAATATAGTCTATGCTGTATTTTATGGAAGCATGTAAATGAAATTGTACTTTTGTTTATGACGGCCAATGTATTCTTATTGATGACTGCATGTTGCACGTGAAACATGTAATGTTTCATACCTAGCACTCTAATCATTCTAGTGAACACTGAACTGGAAATCATAATTGAATTCTATGACATTTCTTTTTTTAACCTATAAGAAATTTTTGCTCACAACTACCATTTTCATAAATGGCTGATAATCTGCTAGTATTTTGTGGATCTTTACCTTCAGCAATGCACTGCAACATTAAAGTAACCTTTTTTTTTTTGCAAAAGACCAATTTAAATCTAATTATTCAGTACTCTGCAGTTCTCTAATAATACTATGGTGTTTATACCGTTATTGTGGAAAGCTGCAGCATTACAATAATAGAAGCCGTCAGATGTTATCTCTATAAGCGAGTGGGCATGTGCTCATCAGAAAATTCTGTACTGTAGAAAGCTTTTTCTGAGACAAGATTCTTTTTCAGCCCCTTCACACCTATTTAAAATATCAAGACAGTGTCATTGGCTTGTAAAGGTCAAAGGCTCTCTAGCAAGTCTCAAAGCATTTGTGCATGCCTCATTAGATGTAGTGACCTCTAACTGCACTAGGACTCTACTGAGGATTGTTCCTGGAGTTCAGAGGAGTATTTTGTTTTGTTATTTTTACCTTCTTGTAAGTAAATGAAAGTGGAATGCTTCAAATTTATTCTTCTAATATATTTTCAAAATATAGCTCTAGAACTGGAAGCAAATAAATTACATTTGCCTTAATTTTTAATTAGCTGAAAGTCATCACTGCAAATTGTGTCTTCCATTACAAAATAAAATAGTCATCTGCCAGGCCTGAAATAATTAAGCAATATATTATAATTAAGCAATTTAATTTTGATTTAATTATGATATATCATACAACTTTTCTTCTGATTTAACTGACATTCATTGACAAAATGCTATAATATAAAACAGCACTAATGTTTACAGCTGATGGCTCTGCATGTTTTGCTTCACAGTATTTGCCATTCATCAGAGCATATGGAAAAAGTCTTCTAGTCTGCAGTAGCTGGCATGTTATTTTATACTACCCAGATTATGCAATACATGTTTTTTCCGATTGTTATTTTGGGAGGCAAGTGGGGAAACCTACTCAGACTTGAGCCAAAGTTCATGGATATTAATTGGAAACTTTCCATCAACTTTGATCTGCTTTAGATAGTGAACTGCTCCCATGTTGTTACAGGCAAATAGATAAGACTGCATGCTTATCAAATATTTATGGAGCTGAATCATATACGTATTCTGTGTCAACATCAACATGATTTTCTATTAGGCTAGAGATTGTGAGGGCAGAAGCGATGGGCAGGCAGAGAGTATCACTTCGTTCAGTGCTGGATCGATAAAATTGCTGCAAAATATCCACCAAATTGCTCCTTCAGAACAAGGCCAACCCCCTATTTTTTAAAAATCTTTTTCATTGGATGACGGTATTGGAGAATGGCTTCTTTTCCAGGCTTCATTTGTGTGCAAACCCCTGTTTAATGACAAGAATGGTGAGGGTGATTCTGCCTGCAGACACGTCCGCACCTGCAGGTCTTCATGAGTGCAGGCTCGTAGAAGTAAAGTTAAAGGACAAAAAGCCAATTCTCATCTTGATTTAGTGATTTGAGCACTCTCAGCAACATGCATGAAAACAGTCACGTAACACAAGAAAGCTCATGATTCATTGAATTTCGTGCAGTCAGATACTCTTATGCCCCTTTAATTTTGATGTGTTGTCTTTTTCCCCTATGGCGATGTTTAAATTTCTCAGCAAAAGGTCAAAGGCCAAATGGTTTTTGGGGCTGAGAGCAATTGTAAACTCAGAACAATAATGAATGTGTTGTCTCTCAAACCCTTTTTCCCTCCAGTTTTCTGAAGCAAAACAGAGTGATTATTCAGGTCAGTGATGTTTAGGATGCAGCAGAAAATCATAATAATGTGTTCAAAACCAAAATAAACATTTCAGCCAACCTTCTTGTGATGTTGAAATTGCTTTGTGCAATTTGCCTCACCTTCACCCCACTGGCCCAAAAATCTTTGTTTTGTAACGTATGCTCAAGGAAAGGTTGTACCAAATGCCCATTAAACAACATGGAATTAAAAATATGCTGGTGTGGGATTAGCTTTGTGACAGCCTCTAAGATATTTCCATATGGCTGCATTTAGGTATCCTGCAGATGTCGTAGCTTCATGAATACCCCAATGAGACATCTGAATAATTTAAGAGAATATTGTCGGTAGCAAATGTCACACAAAATAACTGGAAGGACAAATTACCTTCAGTAAGTGAAGATAAAAATGGATGCAAATCAATTTCTGTTCAATATAGGACTTGCTTAAATAAGAAACTATGTTATTACTTCGACAGGAAATCTTGAAGTGTTTTTATTATATACTTATCACTTCATTTATTTTATATAGAAACTTGGACTATGATCCACGCCTCTGTAACTTTCATAGAAAAATAGTTGTGTAAATACACTCTGAAATTTGCACGTAAGGAGCAGTTATTACCCAATTTGCTTATACTTTCAAAACTGAAGGCAAAACTGCATGAGAGTTCTACAGGAATTTTGAGGTTTCAAATTCAGTAGTTCAAAATACAACACCGATGGAGAAGAACGCTAAGCAATAAAATTATTCTGGCTGAAATTAGACCTGCAAAAGACTTTTCTCTCTTGTCTAATAAATATTTTATGAAGAACATAAAGCAATGTGCTGATGTTGTATTTAACCAGTGAGCATGAGCACCAAGTGATATTCTACCTATTTAGTCTTTTATTGATAAGAGATCTATTTCAATGATTTAAACATTATATTTTGGGGTTTTTTGTTGTGTTTTTTATTCCAACAGCATATCCAGGGGTTAAAATGGTGAGTGAAAGTCATCATGAGGCCCTGGCAGCACCGCCAGCTACCACGGTAGCAGCAGCCCCTCCAAGTAACGTCACCGAGCCAGCCAGTCCCGGAGGAGGAGGAGGAGGAGCAGGAAAAGAAGATGCATTTTCTAAGCTAAAAGAGAAGTTCATGAATGAACTGAACAAAATTCCATGTAAGTAAAACTTGATTGATTAAAAACCTTCTGTCAGCAGATTAGACTTAACTTGTCATTTTCCTCTTTGTCATTTATTTAGACAGCATACTAAATGTTTTCTAGTCAAAAATAGAAAAATCAGAATATAAACTTGATTTAGAAAGGTACTCAAAATTAATTGGATTAGAAAAAATAAGGTCGAACTTCTGTAATTTGGGTCTATTCTTGATATGTCAGATTGTCTTGGTAACTTTTGCTCGTGAATTTATGTTGCTGAATCAACAAAACTGGAATGGCAGAACTTCACAGTGGCCATGGGACCAATAAGCAAAGTATTTCCTAACAGTAACACTTAGGGTTTCATGTTTATGACAAATGTGTGTGGGCATATTATCTTAAAGCAAAATTTGGCCAGAACTCATAAATATTAAGAAAATAAGGAAACTGTGTATCTTTCGGGATTAGAAAATGCAGAAAAAATGTGGGAAAATGGCTTTTTAACAAGGAAATAACTCTAATACAGCATTAATGTGAGAAGATAGCCATGCTTTTCCCACTCAGTCACTCTGTCAGATCAGACATTTACTGTTGTTTGCATGAGTTCCTGTACCTGTGCAGAACACTTTAAAGTACCGATGTATATTTCTGTGAATTCAATAAGGTTAAAGTCAGCAGGGTTCTTTTGGTCTGTGCTAGTAGTGATTCAAAGCGGAGGCCTCAACTTGTTCACGTCTGTAAAAAATATGTAAGCATTAACTTTTTGCTGTTGTTTATGATAATAGTAGGGTTCTTGAACCTGTTTGGTATGTTTTAGTATGCATACGCTGGTATTAAATACACAGATAATTCCACATTGTCGATGTCATTTCATATAGTAAAGAAAAATTCTTTTTCTTACTGACAGAAAAATTACCTAATGATACAAGCGGATAGTCTTGGCATTTTCGTAGATATGAAGGTGAAGTCTTGAGTGTGTATGTGTGTTTTAATAGCAGGCGTTAGAGAGTCATTCAATCTTTAATAATTTTTACTTCAGAAGAATAAATAAATGTATAATATTTTCAGGGAAGTATTTTAACATATCTAGGAGTTTTCATTTTTAGAAGGTTATCATTTCTGTAAAGAAGTGATGTGTGACTGATAAAGACAGATAACAAATTAGAATATTAATCGATTTTTTAATCTCTGAAATGGATCTTGGCAATTTGACAAAAGCGATTTTTGCAAAATGGATAGCAAACAGCTTTGCTCTGTCAGTCAAAATTCTCCCTTGCAAGAATAGAGGTGTTACAGTGGTAAGAAGTCCATATGTCATTAGTTTGGCAATCTGCACAGTCCATTGCAGACCATGCTGAAATGAAATTGCCTGATGATATCATGGGAAAAACAAAACTACAAGAAGAAAAGGAAAGGAAAAAATAAAAGACAAGACATTGAGGGAGAAACAGTCAGCGTTTGAAGCACTTGTCTTTTAATTTTTATTTCACCATGCTATGGAAAAAAGGTAGATGACATTTTATGTAGATTTTCCTTCATTTTTAAACTTTGATTTTAAGATAGCAAAGGCATGAATGGTTTCCGGAATGAGAAACTCTATGATTGGTCGTTCTAGAAAACGGTCTGTGGAGAGGAACTCTCAATGCACTGCTGCATACTTTTAAAAACAAGTGGCAAGTGTAACCCGGAGAATCTTTCCAGATCGGACTGAATAAAACTTTTCTCTTTTTATTCTTTTGATGATTAAAAAAAAAAAAAAAACTACTATTCCATGATAAAAATGCTTACGGGGAAAAGCGTACTATGCTGTAAGACAAGTCTTGTTTATGATAAATACATTATAGTATCTATAAAATATGGTACCTTATGCCTATAGTGAGACCAGGAGATATTTCTCCCATTTTAGAAATCTGGACTCTTATCCAAGATCATGCAGTAATTTTCTGGTGGAGTGGAGAAATGAACCTGGGGGTAGTCACAAATCCCATGCCAATTTTCTGTTCTCCTGGAGGCTGCAGATGTGAATGGGTATTCCCAGCATCTCCATCAAATACTGGGACTGCTTAACATGACATTCTGCTGTGTATTTTTTTTTATTGTTGCCATTTCAAGAAGAAAGTTGAACATTCATTGTACTACAGAGGAGCAAAGGGTTTGGATGTGGGTTTTTTTAAATATTTAAAAAATTAAACAGTGTCATTGACATGTTGGCACATTTTATATCCCAAATAACTTTTGTTTTCCCCATTTTCCCCAATAAGAAACCCTGCATGAATGAACTGTAATTGACAGGTCTATATGTGTTTCTCATTTTTAAACTAACACAGATCACCAAATAAGTTTAAGTAGGCTGTCTCCAAAATATTGGGGCCATGAGGGGCAAGGAGACCTCATTTCCTTATCAGACAATTAGAGGATTTCCTTACTATTTGTTCCGTTTATGTCAGTAGAAAGTTCTGAGCAAGGTGGTGTTAGCCTGTTGAAAAGCTAAAGATTTAATTGTGGTGGAAAAGTTGTCAGACCTTACCTCTTACAGCTAGTTCCAAATTCTTAAGAATCTCTCTTAAAACAGAGCGACCAAATCATTTTTGTAGTGTCTTTCTGGGAATTTCTTGCTGTATGAAAGAGAATAAAGATAGTGAATGGGCCCCACTGGGACAGCACAGATACTTAGCACTAAGAACACTTCCAAGACCATGCATGGATCAGGTTTTTCCTCTGGTAGGTTCAAACTGAAGACCTGACCCCGAGTCTTACACGTGGCAGAGGAACACCATAGTCAGCAAGTTCTCTAATCCTTGCAGACAGGCCTGTTTTCTAGTTCATGTGCTTTCTCATTTAGAACTTGTAAAGGTCTCGTGTTCATCCTCACGTGACAGGGAAGGCTTTGAAAGCTCAGTAGTTACTGCAAGATGTTTTTTTTTCAGTGCTCTATTGCCTATATGCAAGAGAGAAATAATTAGATGGTTTGGTTGCTTCTAAGATGTCTGCAAATGGAAAGTAAGCCATCATGATTTAATGGATGTATAATAGAAGAGAAAGTATCCATATTGTGAAAAAGCTCACCTGCAGTCAACTTGGTTTGAGTGATAAAAAAAGCCAAGCTGTAGTAGGGGCTAATTTATATATAGACTCTTCTTTCTGTTTTTTCATAGAAATTACATAATATCAAGTCATACTTATATAAAAAAACCTCACTCAAATAGTGGAATACCTGATGACAAAAATAAAAGTACAGCAAACTACACCCAGCTGAATAAATACTGTTCCTTCCATGTGGCTTATAATAGAACTGTCACCTTTTTAAAAGAATATGTTTTGTAGAACATATAGTTAAATAGTCTACACATACTTAACTAACTAAAAATATCAGGATTCCCATTAAGATTTCAGTTTGCAAAACTACAAGATAAGGTCTGTGCAATTTAAATCATACTGATGTTTCCTCCTGTAATAGATGAACCAGAGAAGTCTTATTTTGTCAAAAATGGATAATTTAATAGAATGAGGAAATAAAAGCTCCAAGAAGAAGAGGAGGCCCATTTGTATGTATACTTACATTTATTTCAAGAGCAGTAATGCAGTATGTAAACCCAGTTAAAGTTTTGATTCATAGAAGCAGAAATTCTGGGGGTTTAATTGATTTGTGTCTCTTTAAAGTAGAACATACTCCACATTTTGTGGCAGTGGAGCGTAGGCTTCCAAAAGCACACAAATCATTCAGAATGGTGATATCTTAACATATATTTCACTCTGGATAAAGCAAGGGGGATTATTTTATTGCTATGAGTCATACAATTAAAGTGCAAGAATCCTGTAAGGTTACCGAGGCATAACTGTGAAGGATTTTTTTCTCCGTTATGTAAATCCCTGCATTTTGGTTGTGAGTGGCTGATTTGCATAATCATGGTACAGTTGTTTTTCCATAACTGCACTGTGTATAAAAGTCACTTTATCTTAATTGGTTCTTATACTTTCTATCCCAATTTATCTACAATCTACAGAATTTTTAAGCTGTTTACCAGAAGGAGAAAGAAGGCTCCATCTCTGCTTTTACACTTTGCATTTTAAATGTACTAATTCCAACACCTGAAGAAGGAGGTAAAAAAAGCAGATAAAAAGTCACCTACACATTGCATTAGAAGACTTTATAAGATATATTGATTCTTTCCTTCCTCCCTCTCACTGCTCTTCTATCTGAGCCTTTGTCTACAGGCTAGGAAAATGCTGCCATGCATTTACAGCTAGTGAATTCTAACTAGACTGTGGGAATGCAAGATGGCAACAGCTGTGAAGGCTTTAATTGTCAAGATACTGATACTAACCATACACAAATAAAACTTAGCATCAATCAGCGTTAATTTATTTAATAAGCCTCTTTGTAAAGCAAAGTGATCTTGATGTGTGTCCTAAGAACACATTCCTGCATGAATAGAAAACCTTGTTCTGCTAGTAAAGTAAGTAAAACAGCAAAAATCCAATAAAATTCCAGCATGCGTCTGACTGAATAATTATATGCTGTTAATGCTACTGGTGTAATCGTGAATAGCTGTAATAGCTGAATGCATTGAATCCAGGATACTGCCATTACCTCTTTAATAGGAAGTTATGGCATATTTCTAATGTTCTCTGCTGTCTTACATTGTAATTAGATAGAAAAGTTACATTTCTATACCAACCTGCTCTGAAATGTTTGGCTGGGTGGCAACTCCATTTGGCCTCAGTAGCTGGTGCTCAAAACCCCTAAATTTGATTCATTGTGTACAACTGACTGGTAATCCCCTGAACCAGGAGCTCAAAACTGTCTGATGATTCAGGCTAAAACCCGATGTTCTGTGCAGCTTTGTTTCACGTTCTGTTTGCAGATAATCAGAGAAAGGTTTATTTCCCGCTCCTTGCCTTAATGACTGTCAAAGCCAAATGGGGCTCGAGGCCATAGAGGAAACTGTAACAAAAATGTAAAAATAACTTTAAGACTCAGGACTGGTTTAATTCTAAATAATAGCTTAGTAAGATAAAGTATGGCGGTTGAGATATATTTGGGTAAAGAAGCAAATAAAATAGTTCTGGATTAGATGTAAAGCATTTAAGTTAAAGTTTCAGCATTCATTAGTCATCCTAGACACAACTCACCACTTCTTTCTCCCCGCTGGTCTCTGCTGTTCTGCCCTTCTGCCTTTCTTGATTGACCAGCTGAGGTTGTATTAAGAGCTCTTGTTGCTCTCTATAAACGGCAGTAAAGTTAATTTCTTGATTTTTCATTCTTCTTTGGCATCAAGATTATCAAGAAGATATTATTGAATTTTGTCTGTTATTAGAAAATTGATGATTTTGTGCGGGGGGGTCTTTATGAAACTTAATTTTTATGGAGCTGCCAGCTTGATCATTTGCAGAAATCAATTCAGGCTGTTCATTTCCCTGCTTATCCTAATGGTTCCTGGGGTACAGGTGTCACTGTCAGAGGGAGGAGAGGGCACATTAATTTCTAAGTTCATAAGAAAGAAGCAAAATGCTGAGAATTGAATGCTTTCGGATTTCCAAACTGGATTAATAGAGACAGACAAATACCATAAAATCAGAATAAAGTTCTCAGTAGTAGCTATTGTTTGTATTTCCATGGCACATACAAATGTTAGTCATTGCCTAAGATCTTCTTAGGTTAGCCAGAAAAAGATTGAGCCTCTGCTTGAGACACCTTCCTGTATAAATATAAGGCAAGTAATAGCTGCCTGCCTGCAGAAAATGAGGACTATGTATGTGCATGTTCATATATATATATATTTATATATGCATACACACACGCGTGTATTTGTCAACACAATAAGCCGTGATGTCAGCTTAGGAGCAGTCTGACATTGGCAAATTGTTCAGGTATCCTTGCAAAAAGGACTTGTAAGGAGAGATTTAGAGGAGAATAAGGAAAGAAGTTTCTTGATGTTCAGAAATGTCTGAAGAAAAGCTCTGGAGGAAGTGGGAAGGCATGAATTCAAGTCTTCTTGTTTTCCTTCCTGTCATCAAATCATTAGTAGTTGCTCATGCCAAGAAAATAGGTGCAGCTTTACACTGGGGAAAAATCAGAGATATCAGAAATAAAGATTTATTTTGGAACACAGAGAACAAGTACTAGAAAGAGCTATTACAGTACAATAATAGAGAGGGGAAAATCATTATTTCTAAATATAACGATTTAAATGCAAATCTTAGACTACTTTGTTTTCTCCCTGAACCCTATAGTCCCAGAGTTTAGAGTTAAGTTATTATATGAAAACTTAAGCACCTTTTTTATATTAAATGAAAGTTTCTAGACCACCTGCTGGTGGGGAAAAGCTTGAAAATACTGCCCACAATGCAACTCTGGTTTTTTTGTGAGCTCACAATATGAAAATGCCTTCATTATTTTTATAGGTCCAGCATGTTTTAAATGCTTGAAATTAGCAGTCCTGAAAACACAGCTTTTAAATCCAGAGTATCTAAATAGATACTGAGGGGTGGAAGAATGGAAGTGAAAAATTCATGAAGCAGAACATGGATGCAAATCCTTGTCAGGATTATATAGCAATAGCACGTGGTCTGAGATCCTACTGAGTTACACTCTTTTGTTTTTACAATCCCTGAGTAATTTTTCCTATGCCTTCTGATAGGCTTCCCCTAACATGTCCTGTACTTAAACTTTTGGGTCCATGACAGCTGCCAGTTTGATCCCCATGCTGGGCTGAGCTAGCAACCCCAAGCTGTTAGAAGTATGAGCTGCTCTAGCATGACCCAAAAGTGCCGCTGCAGAGCGTAGCTGGATCCAGCACCGGCAAGGGCACATGCTTGCTGCGAGGTTACACATCAATTCTGATCAAGGAAAGCACAACCCACGCATCCGATGCACTTAAGTCTGAGGGAAGACCCCATTCCTATGCTCGCCATTATCTTGGCTCCTTGGACAAGCCAAGCAGGAAAGGAGAAATCAGAAGAGCAGACTCCTGCAACTTGAACCCCTGAGCACAGAGGGAGCCCGTCACATGCTAAACCCATGTCCTCTTCTGCAGCACCTTGAGAGTGCACTGGCCTGTCTGAAATGAAATACTTTCTCGTAGCCAGAAGGATAGTGGGAGCGTAACCTCAGTGTCAAACAGAATTATACATTATTGATTACATGTGTCTGAAACATCGTTTCCAGACACAGCTGTTGGTTTTCAGTTGTATAATCTGAAAGAGGGAGAAGCAAGTTCTCCTGTGAAATAAATGATGCTGAGAATATTTCAGCAAAATATAAGAAAATAAAAAAAAAAAAAATTGAGATTAACTTTTACAGTCATGGGGATGAAATTCATCTATAACAGAAACAGGGGTGAGCACCTACCTTTGGTTTGGTGATAGGAATTTAACACGGGGTGCCAGAGTACCCCCAAGGTTCTCCTCTAGCACATCACTGTGATTATTATTTTATATGTTGCAACCCCTCTGGTATGTACATTATTGCACTATAGATATGTCAAGTTATGTCAGTGCCTTATAAATTGAGTAGAGAATTCAATTTACAAGCAGAAAACTGAACATGGTTGCTGGCTTCCTTTCAGTACTGGGGATGTATCTTAAAATTTCATTACTTTTTATAAGGGAAAGTGCGCTAAAATTATGTTTACATACATAAACTAAATACAATCTTTCCTAGTCTTTTTTCAAACTTAGCTGCAGATGAAGTGTCTGCAGAAATTACCCATTATCTGTTATAATTCAATTTGTAATCTTGCTCTGAACATGAGAGTTCATGGAACAATTGTTCTGAACTTAAAATTGAGAATACATGTAAAAATTGATTCTCAGCCGCATACTGCATAGAAGACAAAAAGCACTTGGGACTGTGGTTAATAGGTTTGCTTTTTAAAAGTATGGTATAAGTGGACAATGAAAATACAGGAATTACTCTTAGGATTGATATTCCATCCTTACCTCAGCTACTTGTGCCTAGGCACTGTGGCAAGCTACAAGATATTCTCTTGCATTTTTATAAGAACCCAGAGTAGATAATGAAGCCTCTGTTATTCTGAAGCACTGTTGTAAACTGGCACAGCTGAAGAATAGAATGTCATTTTTTTTGTTGTTAAGTGTTTTACTTAGAACTGGGTGATTTTGCTACTGAGAATTATCCAAACTAAAGTCTCGCCTGAGGGATTATAAATATATAAATACCCTCATTATTTTGGTTGATTTTAAAGTATTTAAACTTTTCTAAAGAGACCAGATTTCCTTTACTGATATGTGAAGTGTTTAAGATACCTGGTCATCAATGCCACATTGCCAAGGTGGGTGAAATACTAAGCCACTGACCACCAACAGGAGCTTTCAGGAGTGCTGTAGGTCCCTAGCACCATTTCTGGCATTCCTTTTATCTTTTTAGTCTTGACTGGTATTTCAAGCAAGATCTTGAACTGGTCTAGATTTGAAAAATCTCTACTGCTTCCAGAACACGCAGACAGTTTGCAAGAGCTGTGGAGGTGGCCTCATCTTCAGAAGGGTCTTGGTATGGGTAGACTTTGCTCTGACTCCACAGAAGGAAGCTGTGCTGCTGAACTTGAATGACTGCCTCATGAAGGCTGAGTTCCAGCTGGCAGCTGAGTGAGCCATCTGCCTACTCCTGTGCAGGTTTCTGACTCTGAATCTAATCTTACCAACTTCAGCAAGAGCTCCCTAATTTGGTCACAGCCCCTATTTCATCTGGGGGCATGCTTCAGTACTGTAGCTGGCGCTCTTTCTCTATTGCAGTGAGAGCCACCAAAGTGAAAGGTGAGGTCTGCCCTTTCAGATGGGAAAGGCATTTCAACTCGCATCTAAAAAGGAGCTCCAGAAATGCTCAGGGTTTCTACACTTAGCTTTTAGGAACTAGGCTCTGGGACTCAAATTCACAAATCTGAGTTAAATGCCTTGGCTTTCTTCAGAGTTACAGAGAAACAGGAGGCCCAGGTTTATCCAGAAGGGAAGACTGGAGGGAGATGTGTCTGAAATGCTGCTGGTCTCACAGACTTTGACATCTAGGAGAAGCCCTAGAGTAGGCCTTTATAACAGATTCACAGCCTGAAAACACTTTTGCTGAACATAGAGACCTAATTTCTCTCCCTTTAAGAGCAATTGTTTTACTCTTCTCTGTCAATGTACAATCTGCTAAAGAGCAAGGGAACTCAATGGACCAGAGACCTGGCTGAAGGACAGCATAAGCATTTTGCAGTGAAATGTCATTGGACAAAATAAGCAATTGGGTGTTTAGAGCTCCTTACTATACGTGAAATGTCCCACACCAGCCTATGAAGTATGACACCATGAATCCTGCATTTCTTTCCTAGCTATTCCTGCAGGAAAGGCATATCCAATTTAGCTTTCCAGATTGATCCCTTGATTTCCTTTAGTCTCAGGAAGACCAGGAACTCAGGTATTTTAGGCTGCAGCCTGAAAGATACTCCTGAACCGTTGCTGGCAGCTCCCATGTTCTAAGTTTGAAGCAGCCACACAAATCATTCTTTTGACACAGTGGCCGTGTGGCAGAGGTGACAGTTCCTTGAAGAGGAACTTGGTAAGCCCACGATAGGACTGAAAGTCACATTTCCACATGAGAAGCTTTCTTCCTCTAAAGCTATGTCAGGACCATCCTCTGTATGGTTGTACCCAATCACAGAATCTTTAAGATTCATCAAGTCCAGCCATTCATCCTGCACTGCCAGGTTGTCACTAGACCATGTCCCTCAGCACCACATCTACATGTCTTTTAAATACCTCGAGGGATGGTGCTTCCACCACTCCCTGGGCAGCCTGCTCCAATGCTTTACAACCCTTTTT
The DNA here is from genome assembly GCA_009769605.1 of Bucorvus abyssinicus. Lineage (NCBI taxonomy): Eukaryota > Metazoa > Chordata > Aves > Bucerotiformes > Bucorvidae > Bucorvus > Bucorvus abyssinicus. The sequence continues at coordinate 42,634,828 of CM020025.1, forward strand.
GTAAAGAAATTTTTCTTAATATCCAATGTAAATCTCCCCTGACACAACATGAGGCCATTTTGTCTCGTCCTGTCACTTGTTACTTGGGAGAACAGACTGACCCCCACCTCACTACAACCTCCTTTCAGGTAGTTGTAGAGAGCAATAAGGTCTCCCCTGAGCCTCCTTTTCTCCAGACTAAATAACCCCGGTTCCCTCAGCTGCTCCTCATAGGACTTGTGCTCTACACCCTTCACTAGTTTCATTGCCCTTCTCTGGACATGCTCCAGCACCTCAATGTCCTTCTTGTAGTGAGGGACCCAAAACTGGACACAGGATACAAGATGCAGCCTCAGCAGTGCCGAGTACAGGGGTCAATACCCTTTGCTACTCCCACTGGCCACACTATTTCTGATACAAGCCAGGATGCTGTTGGCCTTCTTGGCCACCTGGGCAATGGGGAGGAAAACTCCAGGATTAGGACAGGCATCTGATTTTTTTTTTTTTTTTTTTCAGAGGAAACATTTTATACACAGGCAATACATTCTTCATGTAGTCAGCAATGTCAATAATAATTTTTGTACCTTTCTTACAGATATTTTTATGGTCCTTCGTTACTAGAGTTCAATGAATTCTTTATTTTCCTGCTGTGTTATTTCTTTTATGTATTTATTAACATTTTCCTCTTAGCCAGAACTCACATGAAAAAATTGACAGGCACAAGCAATATAGCTGTTAACCAACATTGAGATTTGTTTCTTCTTTAGGTTTCAAAGCTCACTTCTACTCCAAAGCTATCATTTTATCATGTTTTTGAAGATCTTGCTACCCGATTTTCAGCAAACACATGCTCTAAACTGGAATATAGCATTTCAGGTCTGAGCCCCAGTGTCAATTATTTGTATGGGTGCAGATTGACTTGTAGCATGGGCAAGGGAAGGAGGACAAAGGAAGACAAGGCAAGCTTACTGTTCATATATTTCAGTGTAGCATGGCATTTTAGATTAACACTTGGTGATGGTAATCACTGTATAAGAAAATGTTCCAGAACACCAATTTCTAAACTCTCTTGCCTCGCTTATTAATGAGTTTTAATTCCTAGGACAGTGAGGTGGCCAAGATGATGGAAGATAGTATGGGGAGTGGAGAGGACAAGTGACAAACAAGAAAGCTTAATGTTACCTGAAGTCAGGCCATAACATTAATGATGGTAACATAGCATGAAAAAAATATCAAAATGAACTTGTCTATTCTGAAACAACCATGCATTTATTTAAGAGTGATTGTATGGTACAAAAATACTTACACATACTGCTTTTCTTGGTATAAATACAGGTATGTAGGAAGAGACAAAATGGAAGAGGGAAACTATCTACAAAAATCTTTTTTCTATTCAGTTAATGCATTAACTGAAGTGTTTTAACTGTGCAACATCCTTCATTTGCAGCAGCTCATTTTTATTAGGAACCTACTGACAGCTGGGCTTTGATTCTGCAAAGTGCATGGACCTGTCCAATACCACTACTGCTTCTCACTGCCACCTAGAATAAGAAAAGTAGCTATAATTTTATAATGATAATAGCAAAAAGCATTTTTATTCTGTTAACTGAATATTTATCCTGGTAATTCTGGTAGAAAAGGAACAGAAAATAATTTTCAAAAACAAACAATCAATCCTCTAAACTGGGTATGCAAATGTAATTTTAGAAAGATGTGGCACACATGCATGTAGTGGTAGTAGTAAATTTCTTTTTAGACCTTCATAAATATCAGTGCAATTTTTTTACCTTCCATTTAGTTTTAGTAGGCTGCTTGCTGAGAGTTGTACCCTCTTTTGTCACAGGGCTTATTATCACAACACACATTGTCATTGTTGTCAAAAAAAAAAAAAAGATGGCGTTTAGGGCAGTTGTTTAGTTTAAACAATCAGTTGAGTGCTACTTTGAGATCACTTGGGATGGGGGGAACTGAAATTTTCCAGTGGAAACCATTAGAAGAAGGTAATTACTTCACTTGGGATTTGGGCCAACCCTGCAAACATCCGATTTCCACAGAAGCGATTGAGGTTGTTTCCATTTAGTTTAATGAGAGTTGGATGGGGCTCTAAGGCATTACAGTCCTTTTGGGAAAATCCCAGGGGATCTTTCATCACCACAAAAGCTGAAGACATTGGTTTTATGCTTCCTTCAAAGCACAGCAGCCTTTGCATCAGCGTATCTCCACCGCTGTTCCTCAGCATTACTGGCTCAGGGGGAAGCAGACCACCACAGTGCTGCTTTCTATGCCTGAGAGGGATCCAGGATCCTGGCAGATGATGTTGTTTAGCTTTCTTCTGGGTTTAGGTAATCCATGCGCTTTAGTGAGTTGTTCAGCTGTTTGGTGAGTGTACTGGAGTGCTGTAGCAATGAGCAGGGAGCAAATGTGATACCTCACTAATTCCTCCCTCCTTTCAGCTTCAGCACTGAGAAGCATCTGGAAGTCAGCATCAGACTGTCACAGGATTTGAAGTCTCTGTTACAGATTTTTTCAGTGGCTGGACCCCAGCAGTCCTTTAATCCTTGCAGACAAAGTTATAGGATTTCCTCCAGTGCTACTGATAGTTCTCCATTTGGCCAGACTTCTTTAATCTTTCCCCTGGTATCAGGGGGAATTTTAAAGTGCTAGGAGCATACATTCTATCAGTCATATATGCTAACATTGATCACTTCTAATAGATCAGCAAACGCTGTAATGCCTTTCTGTTTCAAAGTTGATTTTGCTTTGGTTTGGTTTTTATAAGAGGTAAAGACAGGCTGTAATACACTTAACATACACTAAAATTGTGTCCATGTTTATAGTTGTCGGGGAGAGTACTTACTGTCCAGTTCCCAAGCTTAATGAGAATATACCCAAGTGGTGAAGATGTTGAATTACAGCAGTGTGTTACTTATTCAGCACAGGGTTGGGAGACATTAGGAGACTGAAGTGTCAGTGAGGATTCTTGATGTAGCAAAGGAATGCTGCTATTTCCTGCTTTCCCACAACATTTTATGGGGCAAGGAAAATAACGGGGGTTTGCATCAGTATTGTGTTCTTACTGACATTTGGGGAGCGGAGATTTGAGAGTTGTAACTGGTCTATGTTCTTGTCCTGATGTTAGGTGAACTTAAACTTGCCTTTTTAAATAATAAAAATAATAATAATAATCAGTGATTCTTTCTCCAAGAAGGTGCAGCATTTGCTTCCACCAGACTGATGGCTGTTAATGACAGTATATGTCTTCACAATCTCTATGTCAATAGGTCTGATGTTCTGAAAATTACTATTACAGAGTGTGTTTACAAGATGTATGGCTTGTAAGCATTAGAGGTCACATCTGTGATCTGAAAGTAAGTGATCACCAGTTTATGACTTACAGCTCCAGTTCTTCTCACTATCTATCACCTACTGCTTCTTTTCCATACTTTTTCCTGATTCCCTCTTCTCACAGCACCTCTCCTTTACACTCTCTGTGTCTCCAGAAAAAAAAAAAACCCTCAAAAAAAAGTTTTGCTATTTCACAGAGAATACAGTTATAGGAGGAAATAGGAAAGTTAAAGCCTCTGAAATTTTTTTTGACATATGGCTGAGAGAGGCATATGGCTCCCTATCAGTGCTAGTCTCTGTTCTGTTCTCCAGGCTGTCTATCTGCCATAGATTACTCCTGATGAAAAAGAATAAATATAAAACAATATTTCTCTACTTTTCCCTCTACTTCACACAGAGCTTTCTAAGAAGGAGTGAAAAGCATTCAGCTAACAATTGAGCAAAACTGAATATTGGTGTTTATTTTTAGTAACTTCAAGTCTAATGTCCTGTAAAATGTAAAATTTTTTCCTGTCAGAGTGGCAGAAGTCATGAGGGTAGGATTAGCTGGTTTTTTGCTTAAGACTGACAGGGCTGCTGTCAGTGGTTGTTCTTTACCCCATGAATATGTCAAATGTTCCTGCACTGAACCATGAACTGGAAACCTCATATCCCTGCTCAAATTTTTGGAACTGCTACTAACTATGCTACTAGTTGTACAGGAAACATTTTTGGAAGGAGAGGCAGAAGAGAAAAGTGGGTTGCAGGTAAACCTGCAATGTTAATGCCAGGCAGAAAAATTGTGTGAGACCTCAGATAAGCATCAACAATTGAGGCAAGCCAGGATCAATTGCAGCATTGCCAAGTTTAGTGAGAAGCCAAAGGAAAATTGGTTAGCTTGGTGGTTTCCAGAAGGTTAGGTCCTGGCATGAGCTGGCTCAACTTGAAAACATAGGAAACCAATTAAGTACTAGCCACTTGCAAGGGGTATGCGTGTCAGAAACTGCTTTCATAAAGGGATTAAAAGGACTATCAATCGCAATATAGTCTACATGTTGGCTATAATTAAAATACTTTGATTAGAGAGCTGTTTAATACGGTTCATTTAGAGATGGTATTTTTAGCTCTTCAGTGGTTGCATCTGTGGAAGCTACTGCAGAGATAGTGGATTTCTAAGACCTCGCAGTGAGGTAAATGGAATTTATCATAGAATAACAGAATCATAAAATGGTTTCAGTTGAAAGGGACCTTAAAGACCACCTAGTTCCATGGGCAGGGACACCTTCCACTAGATCAGATTGCTCAAAGCATCATCCAACCCGGCCTCGAAAAATTCCAGGGAGGCAGCATCCACAACTTCTCTTGGCAACCTGTTTCAGTGCCTCACCACGCTCATGGTAAAGAATTTCTTCCTTATATCTATTTTAAATCTACCCTCTTTAAGTTTGCAACTGTTACCCCTCATCACTACACTCCCTAATAGAGTCCCTCTCCATCTTTCCTCAGGCCCCCTTTAAGTACTAAAAGGGCGCTAATAGGTGTCCCCAGAGCCTTCCCTTCTTCACGCTGAACAACCCCAACTCTCTCAGCCTGTCCTTATAGGGGAGGTGCTCTAGCCCCCTGATCATTTTTTTGGCCCTCTTCTAGACCTGCTCCAACAGGTTCATGTCCTTCTTATGCTGGGGGCCCCAGAGCTGAACACAGTACTCCAGGTATGATCTCACAATGTGGAGTACAAGGGGAAAATCACCTCCCTCGACCTGCTGGCCATGCTTCTCGTGATGCAGCCCAGGATAGGGTTGGCTTTCTGGGCTGTGAGCACACATTGCCATCTCATGTCCAGCTTTTCATCCACCAGTACCGCCAAGTCCTTCTCTGCAGATCCGCTCTCAATCCACTCGTTGCCCAGCCTGTATTGATACAAAGGATCACCTCGACCCAGCTTCAGGACCTTGCAGTTGGCCTTGTTTAAATTCATGAGGTTCACACAGGCCCACCTCTCAAGCCTGTCAAGGACCCTCTGGATGGCTTCTCTTCCCTCCAACATGTCAGCTGCACCACACCGTTTGGTATCATTGGCAAACTTGCTGACGCTGCAGTCAATTCCACTGTTCATGTCGCTGACAAAGATCTTAAACAGCACCGGTCGCAATACCAACCCCTGAGGCACACCATTCATCTCTGGTCTCCACTTGGACATCGAGCCATTGACCTCAACTCTTTGAGTACAACCATCCGGCCAATTTCTTATCCACCAAGTGGTCCATCTGTCACATCCATGCCTCTCCAATTTAGAGGCAAGGATGTCATGTGGGACAGTGTCCAATGCTTTGCACAAGTCCAGGTAGATGATGTCAGTTGCTCTTCCCTTATCTACCAACGCTGTAACCTTGTTGTAGAAGGCCACCAAATTTGTCAGGCACGATTTGCCCTTAGTGAGCCATGTTGGCTGTCACCTGTCTCCTCCTTATTTTCCATACGCCCTAGCATAGTTTCAAGGAGGATCCGCTCCATGATCTTGCCAGACACAGAGAATTTTGCTCCAGGGAAGGATCTCTTCTTTCATCAAGTGTCACCTCTACCATGATGTGCCTGAATAAATATATCTAGCTTCAGTTACTTTAGTGGAGTCTCCTGGGATAACACTGCCAACATAAGTTATTTATGATTTGGGATGGATTGAATACTAGTCACAGCACAAAAATATTACCTTCCGAGCTTACTGCGTATTGCAGGTGATGGACACAAAAACTTCATTTTTATTAAAGTACTGTATCAGCATAATACTAAAATTTATAGGCCCATTTTTACCTCTGCCCACTGCACTTCTCATATACTATAGTGTTCCTTTATGTAGCCATAACGTAAGCTCTGAAGCGCCATTGACAAGGATTATTGATGAGGTCTTCCTTTTCCTCAGGTCAAGGACAGGCTTCTAACCACCTAGCAGATCCAGGAGTTTGTGACAAAGTCTGATTAGAAACAGTCAAACTGTCATCTCAAAATAAGCAGGAGTTTTCTACTAGTTTCTGGAAACCCTTTTTGAGATTTCACCAAATAACTCCTAATTTTGCTGTACTGCAGAGTAATATGCTAGTATCAGCAATCAGAAAGTAAGACAAATATTCACAGGGTTATTTCTGAGGTAATCTGGGCAAACCAATATTTCTTTGCTGCATTCCTTGGTTATTGAAAATACAGCAAAGGCAGCACATGGTTAAGATTCAAATTTTATAAAATGTTGTGCTCACCTGTATAGTCAACTTTTAAATCTAGAAGTTAAAATTCGCATCAGATGTCCAGTATTGTTTTTAAAAATAATTTGTCTTACTGCATCTTGTATCTTACATGTTTTTTACCATATTTAAATTACCATTCTATATTTATGGTGGCGTAAAACACTGTGCTGATTTGAAGACAATTCACACGTGGCTGAGCCATGTTAAGTCTTTCATAAGTTCGCAGTTTGTCTTATGAGTACTGTATATTGAGCAAGCACAGGAGAAACCCGTGATCAAAGTAATATAAAAGTAATAGTAAAGATGATAAAAATACACAAACAATAAATAATGACTAATTAGTAAATGAAATATTACATACTAAAGAGTAAAACAAGTAAATGCTATGTCCTCAATGCAATGTATGTACAGGCACATGTTTGTACCACACTCCAAAAGCTCCAAATTGCACTGAAATCAAAATCTGATGTAAAAATAACAATACGTTTGACAGTCCCTAGGAAATGCAAGATACTGCAGTAAAAGACAATGTCGAGAAGATCTAGGTCTGAATAAGATTTCCTTTGTATAAAGTTAAATGCTTTTCATTTTGAAATTTTCTTCATGTTACATACTTAGGAGAAAGAGAACACAATTTTTTTGAAGTCTCTGTTACCCCAAGGCTTTTTAGTATATTGCACAGGACTGTTAACCATCAGTGCACATATTCACAAAGGGGGACATTCATTCTGCTGTGGGGCCCTCTGTGACAGCCTGTGCAGCACATACCCCTCACCTTAATACAGGTTTTGAATTATGAAAGATGCCTTTTGCAAGCTTCTACAATGGAGAAAATTTCACAGAGGCATATAGAAAAATACCTCGAAAATGACTATTTGATTAGCAATTTCATACTGGCATTTCATGTGAAAATTAGTTACAACTTACCAAAATATCCTTTTTCAGTGAATCACCACACTTACCTTTCCTAGGTTAAAGGAATGCTGTAAAAAAACCTGCAATGCTTTTTTCCTGTGTATTAGGCAGTTTACCTCAAGACATAATCCTACAAACACTGTTCAGCATAGTTTTGTTGAAATTAATGGAACTATTTACAACTGAAAGGACTCAAATTGGAGCTCTACTTATCTAGAAACATCAGGCAGCAAAGAAAATTACTTTAATGGGACAATTTTGAGAATTTTCGTGACTTATTATTTCTTTTTGATAACAGAGCCTTCTGTGTACATTTTTACAAACAGCAGACCAAATTTTCGCCATGAGATTTATCTGTGTTACCGATTGCTTTTTTACTTGGAGGTTGTATTTTTATTCATGGAACTAGTGGAAATACAGTGGGGCTGAAGAAGGGAAGGGAAATTTTGGTAGTCTTGTCACCAGTTTTGTTTTATATTAAGGATACTCGCTAAGGCACTATCATGAGAGGAGGAAGAACATGGTTTGCATCTTACTTAGTATAAACAAGTTTAAACCCACATATCTCACCCCATAGAGAAGAGGGAGAGCCTATAGGCTATAGGTTAGACTGCATGAAAAGTACAATACTTATCCCTCTCACTGAGACGGATAGAGGAATCCTCTGTGGCAGACCCATGAACTGGTGGACACTGTTCTGTGGGTGAAGTAGCTTAGCTTCTGGCTTATGTGGGGTAAATAAATGCGGTACCCTGGATAGGGTACCATCCAAGGAAAGAGAAGTCTCCAGAGCTCCACTTCCAAGTGTATTTCCATTTTTCATACAGTGACTATTTCATCAAAAATGGTAGGAAGAGTCAGTTTGCTGGCACTTTAGGAGAGTGTCATATCTACAGTATAGTTCTTTCATGATCTCATTTCATGAATATGCTCTAACACAAAGTGTGGCCAGATGTGGAGAGTTTCCTAGGAATATAGAGCTATGCCTATCCCACGGAGTCAAGGACTTACTAGAATTTGACATTTTAGCAATCTGGAAATGAGTAAATTCAATATTTCAGCCATCTGGTGAGCCTTGAAAAAGGAAGGAAGAAGAAGAACAATGAGATCTAGAGACTCTCTTTAGCCTGCATGGATTCAGACTCCTGCCAAGCACTGTACCTTCATATCTTTGGCTTCCTATATAGTTATTTTAGGTGCAACATGATCAAGACAGTTTAGAATATTTCTCTTAAGATGGGAATATGCCGAGTATCTTTGTTAACGTAATACCTCATGGAAGTATGTTGTGAAGAACTTTTCATCAAGATTTGTCCTCTTTTGACCTTCTTAAGCATTTTATAACAGTTTTCTGATACGGAGTTTCTTTCCAGAATTTTTGAGAGGGAAAGAAAAAAGTTAAAACACTAGAATTTATTCTTTTACTTTGGTCTCACAGCCTCTTGACTGTATGCTGGGTAGAGGGTTATGCAAGTTATTTTAACTCATGGCCATTTTAGTTTTCAGATTTTAGAATAGCTTATGGCAGAATTTCAATAAGAATAATTTAAACGAAGTCACTGAACAAGACAAGGGTTTGATCATGCCTGATTTTGCTCTGGACCGCTCACATCAGTAATGTAACACATCTGCCAAAGTGTCCTTTTGTAGCTGAGTTCTGCCTTAATACATGAGGCTGAAGCATGACTTACATCTTCAAGTTTTTTTCTTTTTTCCGTCTGTATCATTTTGCCTAATAAAAGGACAGTAACTACACCAAAGTGGCCTCTGTTACTGTTGTATCTGTGGATACATTATCCCTGCTTCTGCTTCTGTGAATGAACATTTCCAAGGCAGCTACAGAGAATTTATTTGCTGATTAGTCACCTCCTATTGAAGTCGTTCCAAATAAAGTGAAATGGCAGACGCACAGGCTCTTGGAAGCTCTTTCCAACTATAAAAGGAAATCTGTGTGTTCTCTGCAGTGCTCAAGCTGCTTTACGGATGCACCATATTTAATTAGATTAGTTTTAATTAGACTGTAGATGCAAAGTTGCATCTGTTTATCACTATTAGTCTCTTTCGAGGCATTTTCAGCCAATAAAAAACCACCGTCACATTTGCATTCATTTAAATGTGTTAACCTTTTACTTGCTGGAATAAATATTGTGGAATAACATGTATAACTTAGAGATTAATGTGTTGTTATTGTCACGTGGCACCATATACAGAAAGTGAAGTAGGCTAAGAGACCATCATGCAAGGGAAGAAAAAAGGAAATTGCACTGAAGAATTAATTCACTCTTAAGTAAATCTTACTGAGAATTCAATTTATACTTATTTAAATTCCTTTAGAGTACTTATTTTCCAAGACAGTCTTTGCAAGCTTTGGACTTTATTGTTTGCTCTTCTACCCTTAATGTTTGTTTTCTTTATGATATTTTCATTTTTATTTCTTCATGCTTCACACAGCCCATTTTCTTTTGCTGCCTCTCCCTTTCTGTTCTAAGCCTAATACAATTCTGAGGAGACAGAGGATTAATTGTTCATTACTGGTGATGCTACAGGTTTGAAAGGATTGTCAATTAGCTGTTAGAAAGTTCTTACCAGGAAAGAGCACGGCTGCTTCTTTAGTTAATGGTAGAGTACTTGCAAGAGGAATTGGGAACCTGGGACAGAAACCTTGCTGGACAGAAGTCATCAGGACCATGGCCACTGACTCCTAATTCCAGAAGTGATTATTTTTCCTTAGCTACAACATTCCCTTTTAATTTGTATTTCTTTATTCTGGCCAAACTTGGGGTTAATCACTTCAAGTTGGATTGTATTTATATAGAGACAGAAGCAAGAGCTCTGTTGTGTACTTTTAATTTTAAGATTTGATCTTTTTTTTAGCCTCTTTGATCAGTAGCAATGATATTAATCCAGTGTGAAGAATGGGGTTTAAATAAATTATTTTAACATTGAGCAATGAGGGGATGCAGTGGTTGTTAAATAGCAATAAGAAAGTTGCTTGTCCATGTAAAGCAGCTGCTAAGGTTGACTGTAAATACTGGAGCAAAACATTACTAGAGTGGTAATATGCCAGTCTCACTGGAGGAGCATACATGGGGCAGGGGGTGACCACCCTGAAGTTTTAGTGACATTCTTTGTGATTCTGAAAGGAAGTGACAGGTCATCCTCTCCTGACTTTCTTTCTTTAAAAGGAAAATATACTTCTCTGACTATGCCAATTAGCAAATCGTTATGCAGAAAGCAATTCAAAGATAAAAAGCAGTGAACGTGGAGTGGTGTCAACCAGAGGACTATAGATCCAAGTCTAGTATAGAATTTTTGAGTCAGACCCTGATGACCATTTACTGCAGCAAAGTCAAACAAGAACCTCTAATAATTTATTTTCAGTGCTGGCATAAGGTTCCATTTCATATTCTCTTCATCCCGGTGAATAGAAGAAGACGGTAACCTTTCAGCACTGAGTTTTAAATATGCCCTTACAAGAATGTTTCACTTAATGGAGGAAGTCTGGCCTGGATGTACCTGTAGGATCAATCTGTGCTGGGCACACTCAGTGTCAATTGGACACTACAGAAGGAGATGGAGGAAAAGGATGCTCTTTGTGTGAATTGAGCTCATACAATTAGATCCCATAAGGGAGGTAAGTGCCTAGAAGGTATCTGGTTTTCATCTGAGCAGCGTAAGGCAAAACTGACACCTACTGCAGATAATCAAAGGTGGACTCTGGTACTGAGAAAGGGGATTTATTTCTTTCTGTCATAACCAGGAAAAACGGCTGACATAATTTGAGAGAAGCTTGCAGCCTGCATTCAGTGTTACATGGCTGGACTTGAAACTCAACACAGTTGGGAGTCTAGGGGTCTCAGAACAATGAAAAATCTCCCAGGCTGGCTGTCCAGCAGCAAGCCAAATACAAGGGTTTAAAATAGAGGGTTTCCATCTGAAACCCTTAGCACGTGTCTCAGACCAGTAGACTGGTTTACCTGTCTGCTTGACACTGGGGAATGAAAAATCCCCTTCAAAAGACAGCTGCCTACATCCCTTCTTTCCAGGGAATCATAGAATGGTTTGGGTTGGAAGGAACTTAAAGATCATCTAGTTCCAATCCCCAGCCATGGACGGGGACACCTTCCACTAAATCAGGTTGCTCAAAGCCCCATCCAACCTGGCCTTGAGCAATTCCAGGGAGGGAACGAGAGTAGGAGTAGAACAAGGCTGGGTCTTCTGATGCTACGCTGGTAGCACAGCTCACCACTTTTTATATATTAATCTGAAAGTTGGCATGCTCCTCCAGGAAATGGTGACACTTAAATTAAATTCCTTCATCAAGCTGGAAGCTCTAATGTATGACAGCACTTCTAACTCACGCTGAAGTCGTGGAATTGTGTAGGTAATAATTCAAACTATAGGCCAAAATGAGAGGGGAGAACAGATTTCTGGTTTACATTCACAACACTCCTAAATTTTAGAATAAGCAACAATCACAAATACAGAAGTAGATGAAAAGAGTCTTCTTTTTTTGTAGTTTCTTCTCTGTCCCAAAGCTTGCAGTCATACTTCAGCTCTACTTTATGTCAGGTTTAAAAAAAAAATAGGGAGGTAAAGGTATTGGATGAGATTTTTAGGGAGAGTTGCTGTCTTAAGAGACAACTGATAGTGGTTGCTTTTACTGATAGCAGGTAAGATTAACAGGACAAAGAGAGCACTGGGACAAACTGCCATAACAAGAACATTTTGTGCTGTCCTTCAGGATGATATGTGTGATTATAAAACTAAAACTATCAACTTTGTGTTACAGCTGTAACACACACTCATGGCCTAGTGAATGTAGGGCCTGACTAGAGCTCAGGTAAATTAATTATTCAGGGTAGTTAGCAGAAGACTGAAGCACAACATGAGAGAAAACATATTCCAGGCATGCTACATTAATACTGTCTAACATTACTAGGTAGGCAAAGTGAGAAGGACAGCAACAGTGAGGAGTGTGTTACAATATACTAACATGAAATTTTGTTCTTGGTTCCTCCAGCAAACTGACCACTTTTCCAAGACACACAGCTTCCCTGGTCTTTTACAGGTAGCTTTTAATGCCTCCTAGGGGCAGTTTTAACTTCCAGACTGGAGAAGTAAGGAAAATTTGAATGCCTAGCATTTACACAAAGCATTTTTGAAAGAATTGTAACCTTACCTCAATGGAACAAAATTTCAACTTTTGTATTTATGGAGACCAGAAAAAAGCCTCAGAGTTCTTATCCTAAAAAGGATAGTCCTCCTTCTTAGGCAGCATCACTCCAGATTTGATTAAATCTATTAATGAGGTCAAATGATGCTTTTAGGCTGATAGCTAATGTAAACCAAATCTATTTATCACTTTGGCAGTGGTTCCTGCAACAAAGTTAATGACCATTACAACGTTTATAGTTAGCCAGTCAAGAATGGTGCTTTTTGTGCAAAAATGCAGAAGTTAGTAATCAATCATCATCATCATCATCATAATAGTGCTGCTAAATGAGGTTCTGAAAAAGAAGAGCAACATAGCTATTAACCTTAACCATACCTTGAAAATAGATTTCTTCCTACAGAGGCCTCTATTGATATGTGGGTTGCAGCCTTGATAACTTCTTGAAGAATAAAGGTGGTCAAAATACTAGGCAAGGGCATAGCCCGTATTTAGAATCTTTGCTTAAATCTTTTAAAATAAAACTGAATGTTTAAAAAGAGAAAGGTCAAATCCTGCTGTCAAATCACCTAAATAGCAGGTGAAAATGTTTTTTTTCCAAGGGACTTGAGTTGTATACACTCAGTGAATAACCAAGTTAAATTTCTTTTTTCTGTATTAGCAATGTCAGTGTCTAATAACATGCAGATACCACAAAACTGTGTCTTCATAATATCTTCTGATACACTTCATAGGGACAGCCGTATGCCGGCGGAACAGAGCAGATTTCTGCAAAAGCTGTCTTGCACATTCATGCCAGTGGTGCTTTCTTGGGAAGTTTGTCTTGGCAGGGAAGAAGTGAAGGGAGTTGCCTTTTGTGGTGCTTGCTGAGGCAGAGGTGAGGCATGCCATGGGAGCGGCTCTCTCTTTCCCTCCTAACACTAGGACGAGGCTTGGGGTGGTTGGACTGTGGGACCTACTCCCTTGAAATTTGCAAAGCTGGTATAAATATCCTGACAAGCACCTCTGCTTAATAGATAGAAAACATTTTAGTTTGAATGCTTGGGGCAAGCCTGGGACCATCCAGTCCTTCAGCACGCACCCCCTAGGCATATGGCAGACTACACACTGCAGAACAGCTCACCTCGCTGCCCTGGCCTGCCAGGCATGCATCATATACCAGTGCAGCAGAGCCCACACCGTTATGCCCCTGATCCCATGAATCAGTGTCACCCATATAACGTTCTCAAAACTCCTGCAGCGTGGACAGTTTATTCTCTGCCCTTTCCCAAGCTGAGCAGAGTCCCACATCAAGGGCAGAGTTGCCAGCCAGGAATGCTCTCCCGCATGACCCTGCACAACTGAATCAGTACACAGTTTGAGGTCCCTTGGAAAAATGCATACATACAGCCACAGCCAGCCTTGCTTGGTCCTACCAAAGTGAGCAGAGCCAGCCAGAGGTGGAATAGCACAGTCTCAATGACTGCACCCTGCTCTGGTGCACTCTGACTGACGTATGAACCCTTGCCTGTGTACGGTGCACCTGGTCAGGCATTGCTGGACATGAACCAAGACTGGGATTACATAGCAATCCTAGCATCCAGTTACACCCAGATTTGAGAGGACACTGGACCAACAAAGTGTTTCTTATTGACGAGTTCTGTGAACATGTGCATGGCTTATGCTGGTCATGCCCGCCAACATCTACAAGAATTATGGGGCCATTCTTGGTGTTACAGATACCCTAGAAACAAAGGTGATGGACCATATGGAATGTTTCGTGGTGACTAGGGATAGGGATTTTCATCTCAGACTGAGGGTTCAGCATCAAAGTGCTTGACATACAACCATTTATGCAAAAAAGAGACAAGACTCTGTGGCCTGAAGAATGAATATACTAAATTTTTATTTGGGGCATTCCTATTAAAAGCTCTCACCCAGAAGACCAGAGCAAGCTGTGGTTGAAATCTGTTTTGTCTAGTGCTAACTGCTCTTGCCTCAATAATGCAGTCAGCTCAGGCGCTCCTTTTGGAGGGTCCCAAACAAAGAGAGTCTCTTGGTTTTGTGTCCTTTGTTTCAGGGCCCAGTCTTGGCCTTAACCTTGTCTACTGGTGAGGTATGGAGGTGCCAGGCTGGCTTCCTGGGTTCCCTCCAGAATGAGGTCATTCATGTTTTAGTTGGACAGGATCCTAGGAGGATCTTGTTGAGGTGATAGTAGAGGTATTTAGCAAGGGTTGTGCACAAGGCAGTGCTAGGTGATGTACTTGAACAGACTGGATCTGGTAGTGTACAAGCCTGGTGTGTTGTCTTAGGCTGATGGGTGGACAAGGGCACAGGTCTTGTGAGCAGTCAGTTAGTTAGACCAAGATGGGTCTTAGGACCTTACACTGTAAAGCCTTTCAGGCAAGACTTTTTATTTCATCAATGTGCAATGTCTAATCAGCTGAGGCATTTCTTCTGAGTCAATGCCTTTAGGCACAACCCACACACAAATGAGTGTCTATTAATAATGCTAATATTTAGTGAAAGAATTTTGCACATTTAAAGTAACAGATCAAGAAATGCAGATATTGAGCTGATTTCTGAGTTTATACTATCACCCAGCAAAACAAATATGCTTTTACAGTTAGTTACATTCATTTCAAAAAAAAAAAAAAAAAAAAAAGGCTTATTATATGAGCAGTTACTACCTGTATACGACAATTGGCCTAACAAACAGTTTACTAGCTGGAAGAAGGAGATTGCTCCTTGATTGTTTTTATAATTGATTTATCACTACTAGAGCTATACAATTATTTTTTCTAATCATTCTGAACACTGAAGATACAAAAAAGTTCTCAAACCTATTAAAAATTAACCTTTCTTACTTCCTACCATTCTTAAGTGTGCAAATGCTTTCCTGTTGAAGCAATTCTAAAAAATGAAAAAAACTATGGCTTTTATTTCTGAAAGTATTAATCGATTTTAGAAATTAACCATGATTCTTAACTGCAGAATACATCTGTTTCTTCAATAAGTAGATGGCAGGTATAATGCATATATATATTACATTCTATGCTGCAGATGAGTCTTTTTAACCTGTCTTTATCTTACCTATCAGAGGGGGGAAAACAGGTTTATCCCAGGCCTTTTCAAAGGCTTGATAAAAGCAGACATATGAATCTGCTTAGTCTTTTTTTAATGTTTTTTAAATACCTCCACGGATTGTGCCTCCACCACTTCCCTGGGCAGCCTGCTCCAATGCTTCACAACCCTTTCCGTAAAGAATTTTTTCCTAATATTCAGCTTAAATCTCCCCTGGCGCAACTCGAGGCCATTTCCTCTTGTCCTATCGCTTTTTACTTGGGAGAACAGACTGACCCCCACCTCACTACAACCTCCTTTTGGGTACTTGTAGTGAGTGATAAAGTCTCCCCTGAGCCTCCTTTTCTCCAGGCAAAATAACCCCAGGTCCCTCAATCAGTTCCCATAATACTTGTGCTCTAGACTCTTCACCAGCTTTGTTGCCCTTCTCTGGACATGCTCCAGCACCTCAATGCCCTTCTTGTAGTGAGGGGCCCAAAACCAAGCACAGTACTCAAGATGCAACCTCACCAGTGTCGAGTCCAGGGGGACAATCACTGTGCTACTCCGCTATTTCTGATACAAGCCAGGATGCCATTGGCCTTCTGGGCCACCTGGGCACACTGCTGGCTCATATTCAGCCGGCTGTTGACCAACACCCCCATGTTCTTTGCAGCTGGGCAGCTTTCCAGCCACTCTTCCCCAAGCCTGTAGCATTGCAGAGGGTTGTTGGGACCCAGCACTTGGCCTTGTTAAATCTCATAAAATTGGCCTCAGCCCATTGATCCAGCCTGTCCAGATCCCTCTGTAGAGCCTCCCGACCCTCAAGCAGATCAACACACACACCTACTTGGTGTTATCTGCGAGCTTACTGAGGCTGTACTTGATCCCCTCATGCACATCATGGATAAAGCCATAAAAGTGAACAGAGCCCAATACTGAGCCCTGGGGAACACCACTTGGGGTGTGGCCACCAACTGGATTGAACTCCATTCACCACCACTCTTGGGCCCAGCCATCCAGCCAGTTTTTTACCCAGGCAAGAGTACACCCATCCAAGCCATGAGCAGGAAGTTTCTCCAGGGGAATGCTGTGGGAAGCCATGTCAAAGGCTTTACTTAAGTCTACGTAGGCAACATCCACAGCTCTTCCCTCACCTACCAAGCAGGTCACCTTGTCATAGAAGGAGATCAAGTTGGTCAAGCAGGACCTGCCTTTCATAAAACCATGCTGACTGGGCCTGATCCACTGGTTGTCCTGTACGTGTCGCGTGATGGAACTCGAGGTGATCTGCTCCATAACCTTCCCTGTCACCGAGGTCAGACTGACAGGCCTGTAGTTACCTGCATCCTCCTTCCAGCCCTTCTTGTAGATGGGCGCCACATTTGCTAACCTCCAGTCGGCTGGCCCCAACTGGCAGTGGCACAGCCAGCAGAGGGGAGATCTGTGTTAACTCCTCTGCTCATATTCTGTTTCATTTTGATTTGAGGGTTAACAGAGGAGCTCTTTTCATTTTAGCATTTATACAGATGAAACGTGATATTTTAGCTCAAAGACCTTTGCAATCTTCTTTCAAGATTCCTTCAAGAAGGAGATGTCTCAGCAGCATTGCTTCTCTTACTCTGGCTGCCTCCCCAACCCTGTGTCCCCTGAAAACTCCCCTGCCTTGCTTTTTACCCAATGTGTCCTGAGAGATGAGGGGCAGAGGAGCTGGTGAGACTGGGCAATGAGAAGCTCAGGGAGAGAGAGAGAAAAACACATTGGAAAGAAGTAGAGAGAAGTAGCAACATAGACAGAAGTAGCTCTGCTCTGTAGAAAGAAGATACACTGTTGAGTAGATGTGTTTTACCATGACAAAGAACATATCACATGCCCTAAAAGATTAATTAATGCCAGCAATAATAAATGTGAATGACCTGCAAATTCCAATGGTAGGTGTGGATTCACCTTCAAGTAAATATTTTAGTAATTTTATGCATTTTGACTTCCAGCTTTGGAGGCATACGGTAGACACATGAGATTCTAAAGCAGCCCAAGCACCTCAGTTAAATTAATAATATAAGTAAATACCTAGGATTATTGCTAAATTCAATGTCAGTTTATTTGCAAAGTCTGGAATGTTCAGTCATACGAAGTTTGCATAATTTTGCATGATAATGTCTAACAAAGAAGGTATAGCCAGGGGTATATTCACTGAGTGAAGCCCATCTGATCAGTGCACTTTCCCAGACTGTTTTGCA
The DNA here is from genome assembly GCA_009769605.1 of Bucorvus abyssinicus. Classification (NCBI taxonomy): domain Eukaryota; kingdom Metazoa; phylum Chordata; class Aves; order Bucerotiformes; family Bucorvidae; genus Bucorvus; species Bucorvus abyssinicus. The sequence continues at coordinate 42,652,740 of CM020025.1, forward strand.
TGTGGAGAACTTTCACTGTCAAAACTCTTATCTCTTAGCTCAGTTAAAGCTTCAGTAACTTCAATAAACTATTCATAGAGACAGTCTTATGCAACTGCACGTGCTCAAAAATAGAGAAGGGAGGGGAAATGTCAGCATGAGAGCATTCGTTAAGATATTTAGTAATGCTTCCTTCTAGTGATGGGTCAAAGGTAGCATCGTTAACTTGAAACACACCAAAAAAGTGAAAAAAAAAAAATAATATCTTGCAAACATGCTATTAAAGCAAGAGATCGTACATAAGGTGTCTGGGGTGGAAATGTAGCTGTATAAGCCTGAAGGACAGTATTTAAATCATCAGTATTTGTAAGCATATATTTGCAATTTTTATCTTCCTCTTTTACAAGTCATTTTACCATGTATCAGCATTTCCTTTTCTTTGCATTGATCACCTTTTTATTCCTTCTGCTGTGAATAGTGGTATCATTACCTGGGTCCTTGTTCTCAGTACATTTTCTTTAAGTAACTTCTAATGAAAGTCAAATTGATTCCCTGAACATGGCCCCTGAGGAGATTCTATACAGAAGGTCTGAATATGGGTATACATGGGGGTTTTTTTTCCTGATTAGGATCTGTACGTGCAAAAAGCTAAGATAAAACTATGGTTCGGTAAGTGAAAACTGCCAGTGCTCTCATGTTCAGGCTGCCAGAGCTATAGATTAATGCACTGCCCTTCAGATACAACTATTTGCCAATTGCAGCTTCCTGTTAAGTATTGTGCCCCCTCTGAAACATAGGTTATTAATATTTATGAATTCCGACATGCCATGGGACTCCTTGGCAGAATAATATGGAAGCTGCCATCATCTAATAGTCCTTTGGTGTCACAGTTTAAATGGAGCTGCTTACTTAATTGGGAGTTGTCAGTGGACAGCATTTTTGGTATGGAAGCCTTCACTCTTCAATTCAGCTGCTCTCTTCAGTTCTTCCTTTACCTTCCCTTTCTTTGGGCCCTAAGTTAATAATGTTCCCTCTGACATTGCACACAGAAAGGAAAGAAAATTATTAGGATGAAGGATTCTCTTCTCTTTTACAGACTGTAGCACTTTGATGCTCTTACACATTTTGCGACTTCCCTCTTACTGTCTTTCCTCTGGAGTCAAACGTCCTCCGAGGCGTTTGATAACTTTAGATTGTCGTAATGGGAATGTCAGTTTTAGACCCAAGGCCTGTACCTCTCCAAGCATTTTGTGTAAGGCCAAGTAAGGATATCTTTATATAAGGGGCATAGTTTTTAACTTGTAAATTGAATAACTCAGTAACACATCCTTTCCTTTGAATCTAGCATATTCAGTGGAATAAGATTTAATGGCAGGCTGGGACCCAAGCTGTATTTAGTACTGCGTAGTAGAAGCAAATCAGTGGAGTCAAGCAGTCGGTCCTGAGGACCCAGCTTTACACTACAAACGTTGTGGGGGTAATGCTTCTGTTTAGATTTGCTCCTGTGGGCCAAGTGTCTTTTGCAGTTGGAGAACCATTAGATGAGCTCTGAGAACATATATTCCCATTTGGCCCATCGTGCCCTCCCAGATTGCTGCATAACATGAGTCTAACCATGCTATATTGGTATGGTCTGGAGATACACCTCATAAATGCACTCCTAAGCACAAACCAAAATGAGAATCTCAAGTGCATCACAGCTGCTATATTTGTGAAATGCTGCAAATGCATCAGATGACCTCACAGCACACGTACAACCCCGGCTGGCATTAGTGGAAGGAATCAACAGAGAAGGATGAGAGAGCTCACTAACTCCTTTAGCTGCATCCATGTCTGACTGATGTTGAGCATGAGTGAAGGATGCAAAATCAGTACCAAAATGCCTCGATTATCAACACAATCCAAGAGCTTACTCTTCTCAGTGCCCTGCTATTGCTCAGGAGTAAGCCATATGTTTCATTTTCTCTACACTCTCCTTTTACAGATAGGCTTCATTCTTGCATTTCTCAGTAAAGTCCTAGAGTATACACTGTTTGGATTGAATCAATAAGTCTAACTCAAGACCTTATTTACTAACTGTGGTGCTCTGCAGATCCCCTCCTGTAGATTTGTCTTTAAGAGCCTTGTAGAATCAACAAATCACGTAGCAGCTCATGATGGCTTCTTCAAAATAAGTATTCTGTATTTGCCCGCAGGAGCGGAACAAAGAAAATAGCACTGAATTACCCGAAAGTTTACACACATATTAATTATCCTTAAACCAATAGCTTTTCCTTGATCGCATAGGTAAGTATTGCTTGTTTCAAAGCACCCCCTTGTGTAGGCACTGGGTAAGACAAGTTGTACAAGAAGCTTCTGGCTCCGAGAGACCTCGATCGGTTGGTCAGGATCCACGTTTTTCAGGTCACCCACCCTGCTTAGTCTGCCACAGAGGTCTTTTGTTCAACAGATCATGTCTGAAGACTTCCTGAGGTTTCGAACTCGGCTACTGAACCTGATCAGACTGATTTGATATAGGTGGAGGTGGTCTTCAAACTGTAGATTCCTTTTGTTGTCTATTTAAACACTGGAAAGATGAAATTCTTTGAAAACCTTGCATAAGTGTGGATAAAGTCCAACTGAAATTAACCAGTTTGAATCTCCAAAGTGAGCTATGGTGCAAAACCAAGAAAGTTCATACACTGTCAGTGAGGTTTTTATAGTTGTTATTTACAGATGGTAAAAAGGCTGAAAAATTAAAGGCTGTAGACAAGACTCTTCCAAAGTGACTAGTCACTTCAGTCATTTCATTCTGGACTGTCCACCTTGAGAAGACTTTATAGAAAACTCATTTTTAAAAACTTAGATTTTTCTGGAATTCAAACTCCTCTAGCAGCATCATGAACTGGGGAGCACAGATATGGAAACTCTCAAAGTCTTTAGTAATTTTGGAAAATCTTGTCCATATTATGTAAAATTGTTAACATTTAAAATTATTTATGTAGTGCTTTGAAAGGAAACAAATATCGCTTCAAAGCCAGTGGTAACTGTGTGTTTCACTTGTCTTAAACCTAACATTAACATCCGTTGCTTGGGCAAGCTCTGTCAATGGCACTGTTCAGATAAGCCATCTCCTTGACAGAGATAATAAACTTTTATTGGGGGAAAAAAATCCATTTCTTTTTGCTTTTTCAGACTTGAATGTTGAAGTTGTTTTGGAAATGTCTGGATTTTGGGTTACCCCAAAATTTTTTCTCTGTACTTATGTTTTGTTTAATAAGAAAGGAAGCGTATTTTCTTTGAAGAGATAAATAAGGAGTTCTGCATAATTCTCAGTGCCTCAAATATTAATTTGATGATCATTTAATTGCATCACAAGAGCTACTGGGTGAAATTAAATTATGGACAGATGAGAGCAGGCATGCATTATAAAAAAGATGCTGAGGTATCTGCAAGTGTTTCAAATGCTCCCCAAGGCATCCTACATTGTTCATGCTCCAGAGAACCAAGGTAGCAGTGCCAGAAGACCACTTCATACCAGTTTCAGCACAAAGGCACCTGACTTCACTACCTGCGCAACCTTTTTCATCTGTAGAATGCATATGTATATATCCTATTAACGCCCACATTCCCTGTCTCCTCAATTCCTTGGTTCTCCCAGCTTACCCACATTTGATGTGTCCCTCCTTCCTCCCACAGTACCAACCTGCTGGCAGAACCACCCCCCAAAAAAAAAAAAATTCATAGGAGAGTCAGTTGTACTGCAAAACATTACAACACCAGATTTGAAGACAAAATTAAATCATTAATGCATGAAGTACAGATTTTAAGTGGTGATGAGTGCAGATCTAATGCAACTTTAACTGCAGATTGCTGCTGCTGACACCATAAAATACATCCCATAAACAGCTGTTAATCTGTTCATTGTTTGTCTTTTAATATTCATTTGTTTAGTAATCAGTTCTCATTTGTTCTACATATGGCACAGCTTCCCTTTTATAGCAGCTGCGTTTAATGAACATTTGGAGGAACAAAAGTGTTACAGAAATTACTGTTTAACTGTTCAACTGCATTATTTTTGTATCTGTCACCAAGGACATTTGAATAAAAATTAGGAAAACAGGTTGTTAAATTTAGGGTAAGGAAGGTGTAGGTGCTCTGTCCTCTTCTTGAACTGGTAATTTGTAGTGGAAGTTCCTGTGACCATGTTTCCCTCTCTACTTAGCTCCTTTCCACCGTTAATTTTCTCTATTTATACTGTCCATTCCCTTTTGTGATTCACTGACGTCAGCATGTCAGGTTTGATTCACTCTTCAGTTTGGCTTTGTATCATACTGGAGACCTTTAGGTAATGCATTGAAAGAGTATCTTGCAGACCTGATTGAGTGGATTTCGAGATTTTTAGAAAATGACAGTTCGCAAGATTTAAAGTTTTGTCAGATGTTCTGGTTAAATGTGGGATCAATGGTAATTAAAGCTGATTTGTATGAATCTAATTCCCTTCCGGAGTACTTGTGTTTAATTGTCATCGTCATTCCAAAAATTCTTATCTTTAAAAAGACCATTTTATCATAGTAAGTGTTCTCTGTTATTTATTCACGCTTCAGCCATGTCCAGCATCCTGGACAAAGTGAATGCTTTTCTTTATAGGAAAGTATAGGTGACGATATAGCTATGTATTGTAACTTTGCTAGTGTTAGGGCATGATGTCAAACAGGGCAAAAGCCCTTGGATTGGACAGTCCTCTTTCCTTGGTCAGTCGTTACTGGTGACCTTGACCTGCATCTGTTGCAAGAAGTCTGCTCAGCGAGTCTGTCAAGTACAGCAGCGGGCAGAGGAGAAGGGATGTTCATTAAAACTGACTGTTTGAATCAGATGCCATTCCAGAAGAGGGAACTTCCCAGTCAGTTCCACCGCCAGGTAGGTTGGGGAGATGATTAAAGAAAGAAGCAAGTAATTGTCTAAATGTGCCAAAGGTTTTACAGATTTGCACCACATAAATGTTTTGGACATATTGTTTTCAGATGGTTGATTAATCAAAATAGCTGCAAGTGAGTTTGATATGTGTCACCGGGCATGTAAATAGACAGATGTGTGAAATTGGCTTTGTGTGTGCAAATGCTCAGTTGGGAGAAATATACCAATGATGACAGAATATTTTCAAAAGGATTTCAGGTATTTCTGCAAGGCATTTTCACTGAAAAAGGCTTAGCTGTGAGAGAAGTAAGCTTGTTTCTAAATTTAACCCTACTAACAGTTTACCACCTTCTTTTTGTGTGTGTTTCTTTTTCTCTTCCAGTGCCACCTTGGGCCTTAATAGCCATAGCCATAGTTGCAGTCCTATTAATCCTTACCTGCTGCTTTTGTCTCTGTAAGAAATGCTTGTTCAAAAAGAAGAACAAGAAGAAGGGAAAGGAGAAGGGAGGGAAGAATGCTATTAACATGAAAGATGTTAAAGATTTAGGGAAAACCATGAAAGACCAGGTAAAGTACCTCTCCTTTTCTTGAACTCTCGAGCTATATTTGAAGGTTTCTGTTTGATATGTCTAGAAAAAATTCTGCTTGTTACTTCAGTAGTGGCTCTTTGAAGAGGAGACTGATTGGCAGCATCTCAGTCATATCACCAAAGATGAATTTGGGTGTGGCATCACAGATAAAGCAGTCAGCCAATTTCCCTGCTCTGCTAAAAAACAATGAGCAGGCATATAGTGACTCACCTGGAAGGGGCAAATTTATTGAGAGTATCTTGGTTGCAAAAATGAAACAAAATGTGTGCAATTTTCACTGTTCATTTTCAAGACTTTGACCAGGAGGTAGTGCAAAAGGAACTCTGAACTCTAACTTTCTTTTTACGCAAAAGCAAAAGTTTGGCAGAGAAAGAATTAACAGTATAGAATTGAAAATGAGAAGCATAAAAACAAGGGAAAGCAACCAAAAAGGAAGAGCACAGGAGCATTCAACACAATGATGTTGGGAGAATTCATTTTATGCTAGAGAGGAGGAGATTAAAGATAACAGGCCATATCTGTAGCTATAAGTCAACAGAGTAACTTGTAGGAAGAGATTAGCGTAATGCCCTTTGAGCAACATCATTTTCATAAGGGCAGAAAAAAATTGTCCTTGAGATCTGCTTCATGAAAGAGAAACAGCAGGTTGAAGGACCTAACCCTCAAGGCCATAGACTTGATTAATATGTTCCTGAAAGAAAATAAAGCTTTTTTTAACAGGGTTTTAGTATTTTCCTTCCTGGAGCAAGCTGTTGGGAATAGGCAGAAGAATGGAGAAATACATATGAAGCATCCATGTGTCCTCACTGCATTACCAGATTTCCTAAGCTAAGAAGACAAAGGGCTGTATTTTTATACAGAAAGTGCTGAAGAAATTTAGGGAATTGCTTTGCAAAACCTCTTGAGTAGGAACCAATAACTGTAAACATATTGCATGGGCAAGTCTCTGCTCCCAGGACCTCTGGTAAGGTTGAGCCAAAGCAGTCAAGGAGCGCTTCTCCAAAGAGAGAGCATAAAAGCATGATCAGGAATGAGAACTTCCTTCCACAAGTTTGGATCTAGTGCAGAAGAAAGCTGGGCTGAAGACAGGTTGATTAGAAATATAAGACAAAGCTGGGAACCCGGGGACTAGGGCCAGCTGATCAGGAACAAAATCCGAGAAGCCTAGAGCACAGTAGCTAAGAGGCCCATGGAGCAGTCCAGAGCAAGTGGTGAGATGCCATGGTACAGTGATGGAGCAGCCAGCAATGTGGCGCATCAGCCACAGTCTTGAGAGTCCTGCAAGAGGTTAGCATGCTTCTCCAGGCATGTAAGGTGTGATAGGGGAAGAGCAAAACTTGGAGAGTGGATGACTAGCTGAAACTGGATCACGTAAGTGGAGTCTGAAAGGAGCTGAGATAAGGGGAGGAAAGTAATGGATACACTTGAAAGGTACAGAGCTATCAGAGCTTCAAGCAGATCAACACTCTGGCCTAACTTGGTGTCATCTGCAAACTTACTGAAGGTTGCACTCAATCCCCTCATGCAGATCATGGATAAAGGTGTTAAAGAGAACAGGCCCCAAAACTGAGCCTCGGGCAACACTACTTGGGATGTGGCCACCAACTGAATTGAACTCCATTTGCCACCACTCTGGGCCCAGCCATCCAGCCAGTTTTATACCCAGGGAAGAGTACACCCATCCAAGCCATGAGCAGCCAGTTTCTCCAGGAGAACGCTGTGGGAAACAGCATCAAAGGCTTTACTCAAGGCTAGGTAGACAACGTCCGCAGCCGTTCCCTCATCCACTAGGCAGGTCACCCTATCATAGGAGAATTGTTGCGTTACCCTGGGCTACTGTTAGCCAGCTCCTCCCATTGAACCAAGAATAATTTGGAAGAACTGTTTGATTATGCTTGTGGAACAATTCCTTGAGGTGTTTGTTATGTTCTACCAATGATAGCAAACCTAATACTTTGTTGTAGGACAAATAATGTTCAATTTGTTGATTGATATATATGTGGAATTTGTTTCATATCATGTAAGGCCATTGTTGTATTTACAATATATTATTAAGTGTTTTTAATTATATTCATTAGAGCCTGGATAAATGACCATGGGTTCTTGGAAAATATAATGCAAAATTACATTATGTAGTTAATATTTAATTTCATTTCTATGTTTTTCATTGAGAAATTTTATAAAAAGTTGAATCGTGCATCTCTTGTCTACTAAGAGAGTTCGAACTTTGAAATGTGGCACAGATAGATAGGTATTTTAAGATTATTCCAGTCAAAATACTGTGTATAGTTATTTAATGATACTTTTGCCAAAACATTTTGGGATTTAATCAGTTTTGCACAGTTAATCCTAAGGAGGGTAGATTCTCATTTGGTGTAAATTTCAGACCATTAGTAAGTGGATGGATCACAAACTCTCCAGCTAAACTTCATCTTCTCTGTCTGGGATTTCAAAACCAGGCTACTTAAGTTAGCTCCTTAATTTTGTAACTAGCAGTCTAATAGTCCTTGGCATTAAATAATATTAACAACTTAATCCCTAATTTATGAAATTTTAGCTGTCTTTTTTTTTCTTTGTGAGTGATGGCTTTTATTCTAACAGTTTAATCTTGAATGATCAGTGCACATTTTAATATGCCTAGCTAAACTTAATGCAGTGCTAAATGTAGAATATTTCAGTTAAAAGAATTGAACCACTTTAGAGGCTCTGGCATAAAATAGAAAGGATAGTAACAAGAATGCCTTTTAGCTCTTTAAAGAAGCAAATTTTAATGTTAAAAAAGTAATTGAAGATCAAGAAGTAAATCTAATGCCATTATGAAGGGCAATGTACAGTACCGGTCAAAACTAATCTTTTGGGGTTTTTTGACCACATTTCAGACCGGTACTGTACAAGATTAGTTCAGTCATTCTTAGGCCTGAACCTGCAAGTGCTAATTCTTTCTTCAGCTGAGAGTGCATAATAGCAGTTGATAGGCACTTGGCATCTTGCAAGATCCTAGTTCCCTAAGCACACAAAACTTGAAAGGGAGTAGCATTTGGTAAATTGAAAGCATCAGATTTTGGAGATAAAATTTCCATCTTAGTTTGTTTTTGTTTGTCAAAGAGAACTTCTGACCTACATGTATTCACGCTGGTCTGCACAATCATTATAGAGCCATATAGCTTGACATAGTTAAAGAACCTTTTGACACAGAGACTCAGTCAGCTCAACAGTGATAGCTAGGTATTACAGAAAAGAGGAACAAAATTTTGGTCTCTGTTAGAATATTTGTGCTTCAAAATGTTCATTTTCCTGAAGAGAACTTCAACTGAGAAAGTGTTTATGAAATAATATAGATATGAACAAACATAGCTGAGGTAAAGAGGGAGATGAGTTGAAAATAAGATTAGGTTTGTGGTTTTGAAACCCATTTCCATTGCAGGCAATGCTTCCTTTTTCAAGTAGAGTATACAACTCCACTTCTAGGGTAGGCAAATTTTTAGTGAGCGTACTACTGTAAAAAGGTCATTTCTCCATGGTTTTTACTAATCTTTGTGTGTGGATGTTTTAATTTTTATTTCTTCCTCCTATGTCCTCCTTGTCTATGTTCTGTCTCATGACTGTTCTGGATTGTCATTTGCGGTAGGTTTATTTTGCTATTTGGACGCACCTTGTGTAAAGCTCTGATACATATAGTCTTCTGACAGCTCTGGCTCCTCAGCTGAGATTTATATGTAATAGCTTTGATACACACATCAAGAGGCTGAACTAAATTGATTGGGTATTTTATTGGTTGGATATGTATTTGGGGGGACACTGCATGAGGGTGAAAAAAAAAAGAGGTTGTCATTCTTTCTGTAGTTTAACTATTAAGTCAAACTGTACTAGAAAGCTCAAGTTTAAAATTTATAGAGACATAAAAATAACTTGCTAATTTTATTTCCTTTTTGTGTAAATGTCACCATATCAAAAGTTGATGAAAGCAGTGCTTATTTTTAATATCTTAGTTTCTAAGTGTTGCTAAAATGATTGGTACCTTATAAAACTTGCTGTGGGCTCTCGCACAGTGCCCACGCTTTAAGTTCTTAGTGCTCCATACCAAACTCTTTTAAGCGTTCTTACTCCAGATTTCTTTTGGTGCAACTGAATGACAACTAGCACCAGTGTTTTAATGAGATCTTATCACAGTTTTCATCTTTATAATTTTTCAGGCTCTGCTGATGCCTGTCGTGGCTCCTACTACTTTTTTCTTTAGAAAAAAAATAGCCCCCAAACAGCCAGCTCCAGAGACACCGTACTAGCTGCTGATTTATTGGGTCTGAATTTAAAGCATTGGCCCAGCAATATTCTTGCTTAAGCTCAGCCTGTGGGCTGAGGAAAGGAATAGATATAACCATTTCAGTCAAGAACAACAGCACTGAAAAATTACTAAAATTTAGCCCTTTTGCTTGGAAAACAATTGTTGTGGTGGTCTGAACTTTTTATGAGGACACAAAGCATTTGTGGCAAAGGAGATTTAATAGCTTGGTCCTTTCTCATTGCATCAGGCTAAAACACTGTCACTAGTGAAACATTTTTGGCTTACAATGAATGTGTCTGTTAAGTGACATAGGAGATTTGAGATCACATATATGTACTACACCCTGGAGTATGAGGAGTGTATTCTTGGCTCTGCTACTGACTTGCTGTGGCCTTCAGACATCCACCTGACTTCTCTGTATGTTTGTTTTACATTTACATAGGCATTCCTTTTACAGCGATATTCTGATTAATGTTCCTGTAGCAATAGTAGTGAAACATCGGGGCCTTATAAAGAAACATGATATTGAAAGCTGCAATTGCACCTAACTGAACTTCCACAGATAACGGTTTTCTTATACTATTTCACCTTATGATTTTAGCTGTTGAACAGTAAACACCTGTGCCCTCATGGGGTCAAAATACTGAAGGAACAAGTTTTATAATGTTAGGTGCCCTGAAATATTTCAAAGTAGTTTGTGTTGACCTGGCAGCATGAAGATGATAGCCAAAATTAAGTCAGTAAAATCCACACTGACATCCAGAGAGCCTGGATTTCACTCGAAGGTGCCCAAGCCTTTATTGCCAGAAATAATCCAAGAGCACCTTTCTGAAGGACAGGAGCTCTGTTGCTGGCAGTGGTCTCTTCTTCTGCAGTGTTTGCTCATGTGCTTGTTTTCCCAGTTGAATGTCTAGAGAATAGTGAGCGTATTTATTCCACAGTGCCACCTGTCTTGGTCTCAGCATGCCAGTTCCCATTTGTTGGCATCTTCAGCCCATGCTGTCATTAATGGTCACTGTGACTTATCCACAAGGCAATGAGAGATCCTAATTCACACACAGAAAGATAGCATGTGCTGCAGAGCCATTACAGTGTAGAAAATTAGTCAGAAACAATGGGGACAAGTCTTTCTTAGAAAACAAGTCCAATACTTATTGCCCAATGCTGTAGCAGTAAAAATGGGTTGACTGAGTCCCATTTGTACGTTAATTCAACCTCAGACTTGACCAATTGTCCTGCTTTTTCCCCTCCCTCAGAAGGCCACCGTGCTGGGTACATAAAACTTCCCGAAAAATGTGAAAATATCATGTTTTACGAAGATGCAATGAGTGTTTGTGTTCTGCAGGGTTTTCCACAAACTCTTTTGTAGCTTAGATTTATATTAGACTTCAGAACTCTGAAAATATGGAAGCAACAGCTGTGAGACATGAAGCTGGGCTTATTTGCATTCCCGTCTCTTCTTCTCAGTCAGTCCCATGAAGACATAGGAGCTTGCTTTGCATGCTTTGTTTCTTTTTCCTCCTTTTCTAATAATATTTTTCCTGTAAAATAATTCATTTATTACTTTTATTGTAACCTATTGTACTTTTAGGATAATATGAAAATACAGATCCTACTCATTTTCTTACATGTCTTGTTTTCTATACTGAAGATCTTGCCCCTAGAAGCTTCCATTGTCAAGGACATTTCTTTCTTGTGTTCACTTGATTAACAGGACAAACTTTGAATTCTTTATTCAAGACCAGAGTCTACAGGTTCCTAATGAGTAGGGTATAGGAAGTATGCAATTATTCCCTAAATTAGGTGATTTGAATCACATTCTCGAGACATTTACCTGTATCCACTGATTACAGGGAGAGCTAAACTCTTACACTAAGTGCCCGAAGTTATTGGGTATGAATAACCTACAACAGGAACAGCAGTTCATATCAATGAGGTATAAATTTCAAGCCCCATAGGGAATATTTAATTGTTTTGTTTAAGCAAAAGCATTTATTCTTTACAAAATGATGAAGAATAAATATGAATAGTGAAACAACCTTCAAGCATAAGAATATCAGATACTTGATGAAGTCCTATTTAGAGCATGGTGAGAGGATGATCTTGCCTATTTTTCAGCAAATGAGCCAAAAGTACAGGACTTTGCCAACTTTTTCTCCGTAGATCAATGTGGCACCCAATAAATCATGTCTGTCTATATTTAGGTTAATTTTCACTGTTAAATAGATGTAGTCCTAATTACATGGTATGGCAGATTTTTCAAACAGAAATAAATGTAGTACTCGGACCGCTCCTCCCACGTCAAGGAGCCAGCTCTGTCCCAAAGCGTGCTTCCATCTGGCCCACTGCCATTCATTTGGGGAGGATGAAGAACAATTGATTGAGCAGCATGCACTGGCCAAGCAGCCTAAAGCTGCCTCCTACTCACAGCCTGCTGCTTAGCAGAACCAAGCACTGCCATATGGGAAGTGGGGGCAGAGCACACTAGTGAACTGGCGGGAGTGCTTACTTCTTTTCCATTCATGCCTCTGGGCCCTGCGTTCAAAGCAGAGCCCTGACCCACATGGTGAACTTCCAAAACAGGCCCCCAGCCTGACATCAACTTCATCTTTTTTCAGCAAATAAATGCTGGCTACAAGAAAAAGAGGTTGGTTTGGGGACTTAACAGCTCCAGCTTGAATGTATGCATTCATATTTTACATTGAACACCTCCAGCTTTTGCTGTATTCTTCTGTTGCACCAGAATAAGTTGGTGTTTTAGTACCCAAACAATTCAGCGAGTTCTTAAGCTGAACATGATGACCACATGTCATAGCGCTCCTAAAGAAAGAAAGCCTTTTGAATAACCCAACAGACCATTTAAAACCTGGATAGCAAGCAAGGAAGTACTGTCAAGGCATTGCGCCCTGAACACAGCAGGGTCTTGCTCATTCTGTGCATTGGTGTGGCCCATTGCTGGTCTATGAGAGCAACGCTTACGGCACTAATGGCAAAGTAGATTTCACAATGACCAAAGCCTGGCTCAGCCACTGGAAACCCATGCGCAACATGCTCTTTAAATTAATTCATGGAGAGAAAGCAGATGCTGAATGAATGAAATATTGCTTTTCCTTCTGAGGGCCTCTGATAGAGAATGTGTTACAATTGCAGGCTTGTCTGCTTTGTGATAGGGAATCAGCCAGGAATTTTTAAAGGCTTTTTTTTTCCCCCCTGGGATAAAAATTGGCTGCGTCAGAATTATGGTGTTCTTGAATGTGAAAGAAATTGATAAGAGGTGCACCACCATTAGTGGAAATGCAGCCATTCCTAGGTGTGGGGGAAAAATTGCCTTTCTGATAAATTCATTGTTGGACAGGGCACGGAACATTCTTGCTACAAAATCATATTGTTTTCTTCTATTCAGCTAGGCAGGCATTGTACAAGCCTGAGGACTGAGGACTGGGCATCATTCACACGTTAAAAAAATATCCCCTTCACCATGTGAACAAAAGGAATGATTAATGGGGCAGGCAGAGATGGAACTCGGGACAGCAGCATGCACTGTGCAGCAAATAAACTTAGCAGCTGCAGTCTGTGTTATGTTTTATTCCTAACATCTCTCCTTCTTGCTTACTGGTAATTTGTTTCCTTAAAAATGAGGCCATAGGCCATGCCGTGAATGGAAGGAACCCTAAAAACTGTTAACGAAAGTGTTTCTTTACATACAACAGTGAAAGGCTCTTTGCAGTCTTAAATAGCTCGTGACGTGAAGTAGGCATTAACAATGAGACATGAAGATAACTGAGACTGGAATCAAAGTGCAAAATACACCTTTATGGGTCTTTGCATCCTCCTGGTGACTCAGACACCACTGTGACCTGTACAGGAGGGAAGGAAGTACACTTGCTCCCCCAGCAGCTTTGTTACACAAGGCTCGTGTAAGTTTGCCTACCTGGTACTTCTGCACGAGTGGAATCTGGAGGCAACCAGCAGATCGGTTGGTTAGATCGCACTAAATCCCTTGCAGACCCTCTCGATTTCCCCACATAGTTCTGAGAGGGGTGAAATGGAAGTGTGCATAAAGGTGTTTTAATCCCCAGAATATCTCTTGTGGTTTGTAGTGGATAGTAGTGGGGTAAACCCAGTGACAGGGTGGAGGGCTTTTGGTGGAACTGAGCTGCAAGCAGTTCACAGTCTCAAGAGGCAGCATCACTGGAGAGAGGCTTTTGTCAGCTAGGGAAATGAGAGGAGGAGGAAACCCAGGAAATGTAAAAATTCATTGCAAGGTGTGGAGTTTGCAGAACTGCAACCATGAACTGTTTTGTTTTTTCTTTCCTTTTTGAATGCAAAAGGTGCAACTACAAAAAAAAAAAAATTGAAAAGGAAGCATTTTCTTTAACAACCCAGAGGAAAAGGGGAGACTGTCAAACCAGTCTTAATTACGTTATGGAAGTGAAGAAGCAACCAGCTGATTGAACTGTGGATCCCAGATTGCTGTAATTTTGCCCTATTTGTTGTAGGAACCACTACAGAGCAGATGAGCTTGAAAACTATTAACTAAATGTGGCACAGAAGATAAAAACCTGATGTCATATGTAGATTTATGTTTGCACCCTTGTTTAGAACTAGTTACAGAACTCATTCAAATATGGATTAAATGAGAGGTTGCTCAAAAATTCTTTTTGTCTTCAAGGTCTAAGAAGGCATTAATTGTACATTGTTTGGCTCTGTTAAGGTCCCTGGAACAAAGTAACTTTTCCCACTGGCTGATCTCATTAGATGTGGATGTATCACCTTGTAATGGTTGTATTTGATTAACACTTATTTTGTGCATTCCTCCACCTGCCTACCTATAAGCTTACATATATATATAACTTATATAAACATATATGTTTTTCAGATACTTATACACATGTAAGAGATTGTAGAGGTTTCATTGTTCTGTATTTCTGCATATGTTCTGCAGAAATGAAGAAACCACTTGAGTGAAAGTCACAGTCATCCCAAATTAGAAAAGATAAATCTGGCATACAGCACAGTGCAATAATGCATTTCTGTGTTGCATATTTCACAGAAAAAGCATTTTAAATGTCATGGAATTAAAAGAAATATCAGGAAAGGAAAGGCTTATACTCCTCTGCATCTAAATCCAAGCTTTCTGATTACTGTTGTGTCAGTTGAAAAGGCTTGAGGAAAAAGTTGGCTTATAATTAAAAATATTTTATTGTTTCTAAAACCAATAAAATATAGCAGCTTATTTTAATTGATTGTAGCAATACGACAGTAAGATTCAATATAGTGTGGTACAGTGTGCTATCAATTGAGGGTCGCAGTACTATTCCATTAAATATTGATCTTTCAGAGAATCAGAATACAAAATGAAAATCCCTACAGGGTGTTTCAAGCACTTTGAAGCAATCCGATTCTTCCTCTTTGGAACTCAGCAGCTGCATCAAACATGAGAAACTTCTTTGCTTCCTTTGGCTCAGCTTCTTCTTGAAGTATTGCCCTCTAGTTTGAAAGCAAATTCCTCTCTTGATGGTAAAAACTATTATGTACAGACTGCTGCAGAGATAATAATTTGTCATTTCTTCTCTCCTCCCATGCCACAACCTTGCCCAAATCTGAACACAGTCTCATTCTTAGTGTTTTTTAGTGCTTCAGTGTTTCTGAGTCAAGGTCAAGAAGAATCATATAGCTTCTCAGCTGGTGTGAGTAATGTGCAATGTTTTCCATCTCCCCTGGGAAATAGCTTTCACCTTCCAATAGGCCTCTCATAACCTGCGAGAAGAGTTTCCCAACCATGCAGTGTTTTCTGCCTGCACTTCAAAACTCCCTTGCAAGATGTTAGCTTCCCATTATATTTTCTGCAGTCATAGTAAGAACTTTTTTATATTGAGTTACCCACAGCCCTGGCATGTCTTGGATTGACTAGCTATGCTGAAGACTATATAATTTTCCTAGAGAGAGTATGGATATGTAACTATAGCTTTGATGCAATAGTTACAAATTCCTCATGCCTAGACATAAGCATATAAGGTTCTTTTTTTATTCTCCTGTGTACCTCCGAGGAAGGGCTGTAGGATATTTCGTCTCAAAGAAAATCCAGGTCAAAAGTAGATGGAACAGCAGAAAGTCCAGTACTTAGCCCAGGAACTGTGATATACTGGAGCTGTTTATCACTCTTCTGTCATGGAGTCCTCTATTAGCACAATACTGGGATGATTCAGAGCAGTGGATCTTGGAGTTAACATCCCACTCTTGAGTTATTGCTTCCTGTTGTCTCCAGGCTCAGATAAATATGGTGAACTGAGTCACATCTTTTTCTTTCATGATCACAAATCTTCAAGCTTATTTTTTTACCAGTGAAAGCAAGGTGTTTAGCATAATCACATCACCCCATATCCTCAAAGTCCCACGAATGTTCCTGCAGGGACAGTGCCTCTTGCCATTGAGCATGTCAGTTTTGAAGCGTCACACTCCTTGTTGTACTAATAAAAATGTGCTACAGCCAGGGAACTCTCTAGCAGCTTGGCAATTAAAATGTCTCGAAAGACTTTTCGTTTCAGGCAGTTCAGCCCTTCCAAATAGAAATGGTTTAGTTCAAAAACTATTACTCCTCCAACATCACAGGTGATTTTCATTCACTGCCAACCTTTCCCACCAATCTCATCCAGGTACACTGTAATTTATGTTCCTAGTGAAGAGTCCATCATTCACTAACATTCAGATACTTAACTCAAATCCAGCTTCTCAGCTTGCATAAATCAATGCTGATGCATTGATTTCAGTTCTGTTATGCCAGCTGAATTTCTAGCTTATTTCAAAAAGTAGAGAAATAATTTCTTAATATTGCACAGTTTTGAGTCTGACCTTTTGAATTTAGAGCTGGCTTCTGAAAAGTAACATTTTCTGCTTCAGAGATCAATCTTTCTTCTTACCACACCCACACAACTGTTGAGTGGCTGCCGCTGCATTCATGGCTGAGTGAGAATGTTAATGCTTTCATGTTTGTTCTTTCACCAACCACCGTCAGCCGTGGATATAGCTACTTTCCAGCCTTGCTATCTCTTCAGATGAAGAGATAAATGCTGTAGGTTTCTTCAGACCACCTCACATTGTGAAAAAAAGGAAGAACGTGCCAAATATTATTCCTGCACTTAATAGTCTGTTTGTGCAAGCAGAAGCTCCATATAGAAGGAACTTTCATCCAGATAGGGCTCTTACAGATAAGCATACTGTTTAGTATAACAATTATGTTTGAATTCTCAGTATTGATTTCTTGTTTTCACACTCTCAACTTTATTTTGACATTTTCCACAAATTCTCACTATTTCTCTCATCACTTTTGCCCATTTTTCAGTTCAAAATCAGGTAAGAATTCGCTGGAATAAGATTTACATAGTTATGGTTCATACGGTTTAATAATTATATGAATTCCCTTTTCCACAGTGCAAATACTTCTGCTTTCTGGTACAGGAAAAAAATTATTACATCATTCAGTATTTTAATTATGTAAAAAATCTGAAATTATTGCTGTGTCCTTTAAAAATAGCAAGTTTTATGCAATAGACAAAGCTGTAAGCAGTTCTGTATTTCTTTATTTTTGCATTTCTTTCTAAGCAAACTAAATCAACTTGCAATCAATTTGGTTCAGCCAGGCTTTATAGCAAGAATGAATAAAAAAGAAATTGGTCTCGGGAGGGAGGGAAAAGGAGAAACATGCATTTGCTAATGGCATGGTGAAAACTTTGCTTCCATATTCATTCTAAATAAACATGAAAAATGTTTGGCATATGATTGTAGGAAGAACTCATCCACAGCACATGCTCTGTTTCATAGTAATCCTACAGAAACTTGTTGCCAAATGCAAACAATTCACAGCATGCACGACCAGGTTTGACATTGCCAAGATATTCTTAAGTTGAATGAATGTATGACTTTGCTTATTTAATAGCATGTTTGCCTCCTTGTGCCTCTTTAAAAAGACAGCGTGAGCCCAGAAGAGGTTTTTTATATCAACTTGGTATTTTGTTTCTACTTTCAGGTTTTATAATAGTCTTTGCTTGTAATAGTCCAAGAAGCTTTCTTCCTACTTCCATTGCTTGCTTGCTGGTTTATAACATTTTCTTGAGCAACCTAAGTAGTATAAATACATATGTAAACTGCATATTTGTATTTCTGCTGTCCTGCTTGCTTTTAATGGCTTTAAAATAAATTTGAGGACACTGTCTATTTTAAACTGGTACTTAAGTGTTTGCCCTATTTCTGAATATTACATTCCTTCTTTCTAGGCTCTTAAGGATGATGATGCTGAGACTGGGCTGACTGATGGAGAAGAGAAAGAAGAACCCAAAGAAGTGGAGAAACTAGGGAAAATCCAATATTCTTTGGATTATGACTTCCAGAACAATCAGGTTTGAAACAAGCAATGTGTAGCATTTCATTTCTGTATGTGCAAGGGGAGAATGAAACAATAAATTTAGTTGCAGTAGATATTTCTGAAATCATTACTGCTTGCACTGAGTAAAGAGAGAAAGCAAGACTGAAGATTCATGACAGTGAATTGGTATTCAATGAACTCGGAGTTTACATTACACCTTTATCAAAATTGAAGACTTGGTTTTATCTAATGGTTATTAGTAGCTTATGTAATAAGGCATCACCAATCAATGTCAATCCACATTATATTATGGAGTCTGCATGCAAACAGTAAAAGATAGCTTCAGCCTTCAGGTATTTAAAATGTAAGCAAACAAAACATGTGAGGTAAAAATGAGGAACATTAAAGTAAGTTAATTCATTGTGGGTCTTTTAGAAAGTTGATAAGATTGGCAGGAGTAGCTTTCTCTCACTTCATCAGGTGTGCACTTTGCCTTATTAACTAGCCACATCAGGTTCTGTTGCTCTCCATGAAAGTACACCTACTAGCCAAGAAAACTTTAGTTTGGAACAAAAGTTCCAATAAAAAGGTTTGTCATTCTAAAAAGGTAAGGTTGGCCAAGAAGAATCTCTCCAGTCAAGGACTGATATTCCTTCAATACCCTACTCTAAAGCTGGTAAACCCAAACTTTGGCATACATACCCTAGTTTTCAATAGGAATAGATGCCAATCAACCTACTTAACAGGTCTGGCCACATCCTGAACTTATTTAATTCCCCTCCCTGGACTCTTGCTATAGTTGGGATCACTTTCCTAATTATACCAATTCACAGCCTCACATGTGCTTAACATTGGGCCAAAGTACACCAACGCATCTGACTTCTTCATTTCTACTGCATGTCTTTCAGTGAACTTGAGAATACATATCCTGCATTTCATTTTTTGACAACTTCAGTCAAAACCACATCATTCTTCGCTATTTGGGGAAAGAAATGACTACTGAACTTAAATCCCTGTTAATTCCTATTCTTTATCTGAAGTGACTTCCACGTGTACTTGTGATTTATTTCCACATTCAGATTCTTTACTTGATGCTGTTCACAAAATGCAGTATGTACTTGTTGGAAGACAAAAAAATAAGAAAAAGTAAGAAAAATTTTTGTGTCAGCGGCAGGATATTTAAACACAGTTATGACCTGGCATAATACATAGTATTTCCCTGTCTTTTCAACTGTCTTCTGACAACCAGTGCTTGTTTTTCAATGCAAGACCCAGAAAGATTTCTGAAGCCTTTCAGGAACCTGTCATTAAAGGAGCTTTTCCTCGACTCCCAGAGAAAATTTCCTTGGTCATATGATGAGTCGCACTGATCCCCCTTGAAATCAGTATGAAATCAGAATGAGCGTTAGACCCTTCAGAAGCAGAAGATCTAAAGAGGGGGAAAGGAAAAGCTGCAAATGTGTTCTGCCAAATGGATTTCCATTTCTTTAGATTATGAAAACTATCTGTGTGAATTTTATTAAAGGAATGTTGATTTTGTGAACTATATTTTACAAAGGGAAACAGGATGGGAGAGTAATAAATCTGTAAAAGTGTGTAGTATTTAGTTAAGTTAATGAATTATTTGAGTAACGGATTCCTATTCTAATTTGCTGCTCTACACTATATTGCAGCTTGGAATTTGTCAGAGAATAGATGATATAAAAGAGTAGAAGAGGAGATTCAGTTAAGTTAGTGCAGTGACATTAAACTACGGACCAAAAATCTGGCTAGTACATTGCACAGGGTTAAGAATGGAGACGAGATGACTGATGTACTCTCCAGAGCACAATGCCTCAGTTTTAGAGAGAGAAATTTTAAAAGTGAGTTGAATTGCTTTTCCATGCTGTTAACTAAAATCATAGACTTGTTTTTCACTCTTTGATGTGAAAGACTTGATGTAGACCCTGAGCCTATCTATGTTGTCATGAATTTTTATGCATTTAGAATAAGAATGAGACTGAAAAGGAAAGTGTTTCTTGCAGCTAAAGGAAAATGTTTCTTGAGGCTTAAGAGTCCTATAGATGGGAAAGCATGCTCGCTATACTGTGACTTTAAAATGGGTAAAATAAGTCCAAATGAGGAATCTCTCAGAAGCTGGAAGCTTCTTTCCTAGATTTACTATATTGTTCTGTATTCTGGTTGTTAGAGCTTCTGTTTCCAATTTTAAACAATTCATCCATGAGAGAAGCAAATATATTGTGACTGAAGCAATGATTTAGAAGAAAATATTCTCAGACTTCATTCCTAGTTCTTAATATCTTGTCTGCAGTTTGACCTTGAAGAGTGTCTTGAATGTTTACCTTAGTTCTGTGTCTATGAAATAAGATTAAAAGTATTTGTATTTTCTTTCTCTCAACTCCATTATGCTGATGAGGCCTAATGTAGACTAGGTTATCTAGATAATGTAACATAACATAACATAAACCTTCACTTAGAACACTTTAAAAAATTGCCAAGGCATTTACAAGTTTCAAATTTGCTTGTCTTATTTTAAAAAGTGTATAAGAGATTTAAGAAACTAATTTTTCTAGTTTGCAATGAGATTTCAAATTGTTACTAGGATTCAGTTACCAAAGGTTAGTTTTCATGGAGTATTTTTTGAAAATGCTATCCTTAGTTTACTACTAAAACCAATTTGTATACATAGCAAGAGGAGTTAAATATGAGGAAGACTGCGAGATTCATTTATTTTCAATAAAGCTTTGCCTGAGTATTTGCATTTGATATATCACCTTTTTGTGTTTAGCTGGAGGAAAGGTTACATGTTGAGGATTTAGAATACAAATTTTGTAGTCAAAATTAGACATTCGTGATTGTTTAATAATGTAATTTCTATTCATGGTGCCCAGCATAGAAAAATAATGCACAAGAAGAGAGAGCAATTGAAAGTTATTTGATTGCAGTCTTTAAAAAGATGAAGTTTGTATTTAACTGTAATCAGCTGCCCTTTGAAAACCTCTTTTCTGCTTAAAAACAGCCTTTGTACAGTCTGCATCTGCTATAATTGGTTTTCTAAAGTCTGTAGTGTTGCTTCATTTGCCTTCCTTGAAGGGGGTGGGGGGGAGGGGGGAGAGAAAGTTTTTCATAGACCAGAAATAGAGTCTGAATGTGTATGTCTCTTTTACATTTTTTTTATAAATATCTATTTGAAATTTCATTCTACTGTTTTTCTCTTTTCAGCTTCTGGTTGGGATTATTCAAGCAGCTGAACTGCCTGCATTGGATATGGGTGGTACATCTGATCCCTATGTGAAAGTTTTCCTGCTGCCTGATAAGAAGAAGAAATATGAGACAAAAGTCCACAGAAAGACCCTTAACCCTGTTTTCAATGAGCAATTTACATTCAAGGTATTTTTTTTATTATTATTGAAACTTTTTTATTTAACCACTATGTATCTCGTGATTGTCTACAAAGTTAGATGTCTTAGTTAGTTGGTAATTACAGCATAGTGATTTTTCATGTTGTAGAAACCTGTGATATTCAATTTTATGATGAAAATGGTGTAACATAGGATCAGACCTCAGTAGGTGTAAAAGGCACAGTTTGATTTTAGGCATTTCAGTTTTCCTGATGTATGACAACCTGATCCATATTTTATCGGCTGGATAAAACTTACAAGAAAGTCAGAAAACAGTGACAATTTGACAAATGTCAGATAAATTTCACTAGACCAGCATTTTCTCTAAATATCTTTGTAGTCTGATTTATGAATTTCAGTATACCATTTCTTTTCCCCTCAAAAATAAATTAAAACTCAGGGAAAGTAAATGGATGAAGGACAATATGGCAGATTAATCTTGCTAGACTTTGTCATAGCACCTCTTTGCCCCGCTACTTTACATATGAAAAGAAATCATGTCTCAGGCTTAATAACATATGAATTAAATAAATGTAGCTAAGCCTTATGTTGCAATATTTAACTTGTTCCAACAGTATCTGTCAACAGTATTTTTCTAAAACTGTAGCCATACCTAAACCCCAGTTAAATACGGTAAAGCAATACTATACAGCATGTTTCATAGGGCTTCTCCTAATATACATTCCTCTGCTGTTACTTTAGGCATTTCTCTCTGTGCCCAATCTTATAATGACAGCTACAGATTGAAAACAGGAACAGTGAAAGACTCAGGCTATGTAATCATTCAATGAGAAAGATATCCCTGGAGGCCAGAACTACTACTGCATATATAAGCTTATTTTTTCCCCTGAAGATGTTCATAAAAATAATCTTCTGTGGAGAGTTGTTTTTTTCTTGAGCTTTCCTAAGAGAGTATTTAAAAGAAAACAGAGTTATAAATTACAGACTCCCATGCAGCCACAAAAGAAAAGAAAGAACCAAGAATACTGTCATCTAAGATGAAGGCACAAATTCTAAATCAAAACATCCACTCCTGGGCTATAATGTCCACTTGTTTTAAGTTACACCGGTGTTAAGTAAATATTTTCTTATGCTGCATAAGAAACTTTGCTTTCCATGCAAGACCTGACAGAGTGTTCAGGTGCATCCCAATACGATACTGATCATCCCCTGAATACTGTGGTCCATACTCCAGAGAAAACCAACAGTGCATGCCAAGTACTATCATTGTTCTGGGGACTACAGTGAAAAAGACAAGCAACCATTTAACCAGTGCTGCAACTGTAATAAATAACTTCTGTGGGAACTACGGACAGTGTCTCATTTACTTGGGCAGAGCCTTGGTACTGTGACCCACTTCAGGTGGTGCACAGCATCTGCTGGCATCCTTCCCATCTCTCTCTTTAGCAGAGCTGCCCTCCAGGCAGCCTAGGCCCATTTTGTTACCTTCTCCCAGGGCACAGCTGTGAGCTGCCTGCCTTCCTCCCAAAGAAGGGCCCATGGGGCTGAGGTGGGTTATGTTTCTCTGCATTGCTTCTTGAGCCCTAGACCTCATTCCTTCTCTTCTTTGGGTGACTCCCTGTGTTAGTCCCCTTTTCATTTCTTTTTCCCAAACATCCATGGTGTCGTTCCAGGGTGCAGGTGAACATCAGGCTCCAGCTGTCTGAATTGTATATCCACACTGTGCTGCCAAAAGGAAGCTGAGAAATCCTAGCTGGTCTACACCAGTCTGGCAGATGGAGGTGCTTCTCCTCAGGTCCAAAGTGGGAAAAGGGTTCATGTCTAGAGCAGTGACATGTCTGTGCCAGAAAAGCACTCCTATACATGTCCTTCTAATGAGGTCTCACCTGCATTAAGTCACAAGGCTAGTATCTCTGAGTGGAGCAGGAAGCGGGAAGAGGGAGCAATCCTTCCCAAGATCTGAGGACACCTTGGGAGTCCTGAATAAAGCTGTAGGCTGAGGATACTTTAGAAGTAAGGAACGGAGGAAGCACTGTCACTAGAACTTCTTAAAAAGGAAAGTAGCTAAAAGAAGCTTTACTGAAGTCAAGTTAATAATAAAGAAATGTAAATAATGATAAATGTAGTCTTTTTGTGCATTCCAAATGAGCAGTAGTATTGTAAACTGTTGTAGAAAGAAGCTTTAGAGGATTTCTCTTCTGGTTTTGAGGCTGGGTAAAATTAAAAGTTAAATTACTTAGAATCTTGCCTTCCACATACATTTGTCCTCTATGGCTTTTTAGAAGCTTCAAATAATTTACAGAATCAGAATAGATTTTGCTATAGTGTTTACTACAATACACAACCCTGTACCCACTGAAACTATTGTACTTGGTAATGGAAGCTGGAGCTCATCTTGAAAAGCTTCTTTTAAACATCATATAACATGTTATGAAAAAGGAAAACTACTCATGCTGTTAGTAAGTATTTTTAAAAGCAATCTGAAGCCAAACAGTAACAAAACCAACAGTCCTAGTGTTTAAATAGACAGGAACATACAGAGGTTAACAAGGGCATTGATAAAGCCACACTTTCATTTCTCTTTTTATATAGACAATTCATAGAGAAATGTTTCCTGAAGCCCATGGAAACCATTGATACTTGCAGAAATATATTCAAATTGACCAAGTGTTCAATATAAGTCCAAAGAATTCCTAAATCAGACCTCTCCAGACAGCCACTTGAGTGTAGCTTACCTAAACTATGCATCTTCGTCTGAGTATTAAAAATGTGACTCATAAGCATCCTAACCCACAGCATCTGTCCGAAACACATCAGAGCAGCTGCAGGTTTAGTCAGAACTTGGCCAGCTGCCACCACAATTTCTAGCTGTACTTTAGTGTTTATGGTGCGAAAGGTATAATAATGAAAAATATGCCTTGGTATGTAGTAGGTGGAGGTACTGTAAAAGAACTATTTAGAGTCTAATTACTTTGTGTCAGATAGAGTAAGCCAGTTCTGGTTTTTTCATCGGTTTGGGAGCTACCCATTTCTGAGTGAGGAGAGTTGATTTATTGATTCACACCATTGTGTGAAAAGTTCATGTGTCTTCAGTGAAAATAATTGGGCTTCCTGTTTCAGTTTCATCACCCACAAAATGATTTGAAGTAGAATGAGAATAACCCAGGGAGTGATGAGTGAGCTGCCACATTGTTCTATTGAGTGCCAGAGCCTGGTCTCAAAAAATACTGCGTCTGGTGACTCTGAAACAAATACACCTCATAAGTGTCTCTGCAGTTCGATTTACCTGAGATGACAGCTGATAAACCAAAGAAATGGATTTGCATTGTAGTGGACTGATCTTTATTGTCTTGGATACAGAGTTTGTCATTTTCTTTTCTTTGCAGGTGCCATACTCTGAGCTGGGTGGAAAAACTTTAGTGATGGCAGTTTATGACTTTGATCGTTTCTCCAAACATGATATCATTGGGGAATACAAGGTTGCGATGAACACAGTGGACTTCGGTCATGTCACTGAGGAGTGGAGGGATTTGCAAAGTGCAGAGAAGGAAGAGGTAAGAAAAATCTGACTCTTTCTTTTTTTTCCCTCAGGGCACTTTTATCCTCAGCTAGAGAAACAGTCAAACTAGTAACATTTTTTTAGCCAAGACAGCTCCCATCTGTTATCAGCATTTCTCAGACTTACTTCGCTTGATAAATTTTTGATAAGCATCTTTTCCAATAGTCATTGAATGGTACGTTCTCCTTTGCTAATCCTATTTTCAATCCTTTTGACACTTTATGCAACATATTAAGAAAGTTTTCATGAGTTTTACTTTTTCTTCAATTGATGCAGTTTGGGTCCATAGAATTTGCATTTGAATTATAAGAGCAGCATGCGTTTAGGCTTCTTTGTGACCATAATCATTCTCAATGATTGCATCTCAAGGCCATCTTATTGAGCATGAAGATAATGGTAGGTTTTCATTGAAATACCTTAGAGTTTTATTGAGCTGCTACGCAGTAATATCCATTGATTAGAATTATGCATTTGACAAACACCTTGGAATGGCATCTCACTCAAATATTAATCATCTTTTTTATTTTCCTCTCTGTGCCAACATCCCGTGGGTTCATTATTTAGTAGTTATAGTGCTACATGTATACAAGACACTTTTTGGAAATATTTCATCACTAAATTGTAGATCCTATGAGATTGTTCATACTGGCAGATCCACCTTTTTGCTTATTATAAGACCATTTTCTACTCAGTTTTACATTATTTTTCCTTTTGATTGCTAGATAATATCTGCCCACTCATAATAGTCAGAGTGCACAGCATGCTTTAGTTCTCTGGTGTGAGAAGAAGGTATCTGAGACTGAGTTCCTCATTGTCTAATTTAGGTAATAAGCTGCTTTGGATTCAAACCTTAGTTTGTGTAATTAAAGGGAAAATCTCTGGATGAAATCTTTCCTTAATACAAGTGACAAAAACCTGAATATTTGATTTAGACTACCAGCCGTGAAAAATTCAGCAGATGCTGAGGCATGAAGCCTATCTCAGATTTTCAAAAATGTTACATTTCAGTCTTGCCTTTTTGAGTGTTTATTTTTAAAGACTGTATTTTCAGATGTCTTTCTTCCGCTGCTTATTGATTTGAAAACCACTGCTACATTGAGACTATTCTGCATGGCATTGTTTCATAGTGACAGCATTTGCAAGACTTTTATATTGCATGTGACATTGGTATCCATGCTATATGGGGCATTTCTCTTCCACGCTTTGAGCTAAAGATGAAAATGAAGAGAAAAAGGAAGTTTGCAGTTCAAGGGCCCTGTTCCTTCAAAGCCTCAGCATACCAGAAAGCTTGAAATGTGAAATCAGAGAGTATTAACGCTTCCAAACTTTATTAAGTATCAAACTGGACTATTGTGTGTGATAGCAAAAAGTTTCATGTTTTTCTGTTGTGAAACACAAAAAATAATCCAAATACTACACAGAGAGAAATTTAACCTTCACATTATAGTATAACTTCAAACTTTTAGAACATAAAATACTATATCCCCTTATACAACGTGTCTTGTCTATTAATGTGGGGTTTCATCTGTCTTGTGACATAGACCATTACCTCTTAAGTTTTCTAGCTCATGTCCACAGTAAGACCTGACTCAGTCCCTCGGTTGCTTCATAAAGTTCATATCCTGTTAATACAAAACAATGTTTAAGTTGCTTGAAATACAGTGTGAACTCCTTCCAGAAATGTATTCTGACTGGAAAAGAACTTTTTATTAAAGAAGGGAATTAAAAGAAATAATTCTTAAAGTATTTGGATATTAGAAGAGTATTACAAGAACTTCGAATAGTTTGCAGTAGGGACGAAACTTGGGTTGTACCTTATTTGTACTTTTAAAGCCCAGGTGAACTGACAGATGTGTATTTTTACATATGTTTGTCATTTGTCTATGCAAATATATTTGCATGAGAGTCATGTTAACTAGAATAAACTAGCTTGCTTTAATTCTTTTTTGAGCCTCTGCCATCACCTTTCTTCAAATTTCAGGTACTTCATATATAGGAAAGCCATTGCCATTTTTGTCAAGTTTTTTGAAAAGCCTTTCTGAAGCTCCTACTGATGCATAGCTTTTTTATTTATAAGCTAGGCAATCTTATTCTATGAAAACCTCCTGAAAAACTGTGCTTGCACTAATGCCCTAAATATTTTTTCACAATACAGGAGGTCTCCTGTTCCGTTTTTGCATCTCTATGCTTATAAGCATGCAAAGTATCCAATAAAAATGGAAAAATATAATAACTTAGGTTAGTTGGAGGCTTTGTTAATCTTAGTTTTCTATATATTAGTTGTAGCTTTCCTATAAAAGCTCCTGAGCTTACTGTACAATTACAAAGTGACCCCACAGAAACCAGCTACTCAAGATGTAGGTCTAGCAAGGGTAATTTAATCCAGAAGTTCTTCACTGATTTTTGCTCTGTTGTGGAACATTTACTTCTGTCATATATGTGCTGAGCCTGATACAAAGAATTGCTCAGCCCAATTTGGAAAAGAAATCTCTGCCAAGAACCAAGAGAGTTGCATATGTCAGTGGTTTGGGAATTGTGTTTCTCAGAAAATGCCATTTATATTTTCATATTTGACTGCTGCCAAGCACCTCAGCATCATTTTCGAAATCTCAACCTCTGCCTAGCAGCAAAGATGCCATGCAAACCCTACATCTAGATTTCTCATAGAACTCTAGTTTGCGCTAGGTTGTTAAGAACTGACAAACTTACCTAAGTGCTGTAAGGGCAAAAAAGCATGTAATTCTTCAAATATTGCAGATCACATACAGTTGAGTTTTAGAAGGACAAATTAATTATGCAATTATAACATGTACAATACTCTACAAAAGATATTTTGATAGTAATAGAATCACATTTGTCATAAATTTTTGGATGAAATCCAGTTGCTTAGGTTTTAATCATGTTTTCTTAAAATTAGTAAGCCAGACTGCCATATCATGTTTACGATCACTACCAAGAGAGAAACATGTGTCTGCTGCTACACATCTGACATAGGTAAATCATGCTAGCCTTTGTATCTGCAGTACTGTATTTGCTAATTGTGAAGCCAGGGTACTTCTTGGTCGTAGCTGTATCTGCTGTGAATTCTGCAACATCTGCTGTGTCAGCTGATGACAGATTTATGGCAACAGGACTTTCCCACCCCTCTTTGTCCCCTACTTAATATCTCCTAAAATCCACTACGATGTAAATATGTTTGCAATTAAGTATCAGATGCCAAACTGTCCTTAATGTTTTAATTATGATCCCTGAACAAGATGTATACCAAAGCACATCAGTGGCAATTGTTACTGGTTACTTTGAAAGAGCCATCTAGGTGGCATCAGTCAAACTGAGTACAAAAATCTTATTTTATTTCACTTTATGTCAAATTCAGTTGATGCACATCACAGAATATACAATTTAATTAACACTGCAATCATAGAGGCCAAAATCATTTTTCAAGCAGTTATTCTTCCTTTGCTCATAAAGCTCTATTGTATTTTCCATCGTTTTTTCTAAATCGGCTTTAAATTGATGGCAGAAGGTGACGGTTTAATGAAATATTTGAAACTTTACCTCTCACAGCCCAGCCATTTGAATGGCACTGCATTCTCTTCTGGGGAAGATCTTCTTGATATATTTATGTTAGTGATGCAATTTGAAGGTACAAGGTTTTATGTAAGCATTTGTTATGACTGTGAGAGGGTTTGGGGAATGTACAAGTCTGTATAATGACTGCCAAATATTGGAGAGGCTACTACTAATGAACTGGATACCTTGAATTCTTTTTCCCTGCCTGCTTTTAGCTATGCTGTCCTTGGAATATATGGAGATAATTTATCTAGCAGTCCTTCAGTCTCATATGACTGAGAGCATGGAAGGGAAGAGTAGTAGATGCTGAAAGATTATTCACTTTTACCAAGTCTGACATATAATGGTTTGGGCACAGTTCTAAAAAACAGATGATAGGAGTTTGCTCCTCTGTGTCATCTACCAGATATCACTGCCATTAACTTTATCTGAGTACACACTGCATCCAATATCTGTTATCACTCCCATACAGAAGGCCAGACAGACGACTTCTTTGCTCACAACAGTGTGAATCATACTGAGAGTCATCTTCTGAATACTTCAACTGATTTCCCTCCAGACATTTTGTTATATTGGCACTTAAATTGAAAACTTGTCATAGCAAACATTCCAAGAAATTTTAGACAATATAAGGAAGAGCAGAAACAATTCTTTCCTTTGAAAGCAGTGAAGAAGCAGAAGCTTATTGCATGAGGAGAAGGATCTTCAACCTGCCAATATCCACCACAAAGAATTCTGCAGACCTCTTACGTTTGTCATCACAAGACTCTGCATTACCTGATCAGGCATCCACCATGCGTAGGTTATATGCTCGTATCACAGTGGGTTGTGATGGGTATATTTTGTACATGGCTTCTGAGTTGGAAGTCTGCTGGAAAACACCAGCAGGATACATAACATCTCTCCCACATGATGCACAATCTCAAGCAGGAAAGATGCTACAGTACTGCCTTGCAAAGGGGTGAGATGCAAGCGGCCTGCATCTGGGAACTGGAATGCCAATTCTGTGAAGCTTGATGTGCACTATTCATGAAGATTGTTCTTTCCTTCCTCTTCAAAAAATAAAAGTTGAAGGAAGGAGATGAAAAATTTGGCCTGAAATGGACATATTTGGTACCTCGGTATGCTTCAAAGAAGTTGGAGACGACACAGTTAGTAAGCCATCTAGCTTATTGAACCCTCAGCCCTGAAACTTGCAGAGACTTAAGAGGAAAGGACATTTTTACAAATGCCACTGTCAAATCATACCAGCAAATCACTGCCATATTCTGTTATATCAGATATATATATATATATAGATGATCTAATAGGCCTTTCCCATCTCTAATAATAACACCTAGTTCTTACAGAGCTTTGCAGATAGCACAGTGCTTTGCAAAAGAAAGTATCATCATCCTATGGAGGTGCTGTCAGAGTGTCAGACAAATTTTTAAATGTTAGGTCTCCTTTATTTAGCTATGTATTACATTGGATCACCGTGTTTTCTGCCTGGTGTTCAAGTTTTCTGAAGTTCATTTCTTCTTACACCTAATTAGAACTTTAAAATGTTAAACCTAAGGAGGTTTTAATTTTCATGTTTTGTGACAGTTACGTACAGTAAATGCACAATGTTGAATGCCTGTTCAACATTGTAAATGCAGCATCTGTCCTGCCAAGGAACTGGATTTGATAGTGAGACAGGAAGGAAGAGAGAGGTTCTTAAGTCTGAGGATAAGCAAACCTGATTTGATATTCTTCAGCAGGTAATTGGTCGGTTTTCATCTTGAAATTGAAGATGATGAGATGTTATGATTTTAAAAGTAAAACCATATGACTGAACTAGAGCAGTTTCAGGCTATTAGAATTATGCATTTCTTTTCTCGCCTTTCATACTCAAACTGACAATCCCACTATATACCTTTGTTGAGTATTCTCTTTCTTAACTCCCTCTCTGGAAGAGACACCTACCTTAGGAGGTCAGAGCCATTCTTGTGTTATAACAAAAAGAATGTAATTGCCTTACTTGAAATCAAAAGGGAACTTGTCTTGATTCATCTCAGACTGTCTGGCTTTACAGATATTAAATTCAAATACAGAGGACAGTAGACAAGAAGAAGTTGTTCAACGATACTGTTAAATTCAGACTCTGCTGGGCCCTTCTGTTTCTGGACAGTATTCACTCTGACATCAGAAAAACTTATGTTGCTTATTTGTCAAAAACATTACCACATTTCAAGTGTAGAAGGGCATCTTGAAGTTAAATTGTATTGACAAAGTAAATCCTACTCTTAGTGCTAAGCATCTAATGAACCATATACAAAATAATAATAATTCTATTAGTGTTGATTCTAGACAAGGCATATTCAAATGACCTTGTAGAAAGTTGCCAAGCCAAAGGAAGGAATAGTGGACAATCCCCACCTTTGCCTCTTAATGTTATTGTGTGAGTTTTTATTGGTCGATGATAGGATATTTTAAAATGCTTAATAGAAGAGAGAGCCAGAGAATTCAAAAGCACTGGACTTGAATTTTAAACATACAGTGGTACTTGAAAAGTCATGTTCTGAATGGTGTTTTTATAGGCTTTTGAGAAAGTTGCTGACAGGGATCAAAGTCATCTTAGAGTTCTTAAAAAGGCTTAAGCAAAATTTATATCACTTAGATGCTGAAAGTATTCTCCATGTTCCTGCAAGTGATTCGTTCAGATAGCTGATGTATCACTGATTTGCATGTGGAGGGCACTAAAACTATACTACAAAGAGATGGAAACTGCAGAAGGAATTACAGGGAATTCAGCCATAATTGTGGAGCACTGCCAGTTATAAAGGTCTGTAATCTGGGAGGGACTGCAAATGCATCTGCAGAACCAGCTGATTGATGTGAAGGGGCCACAGAACATGCTATATATGAAATTTTCCTTCATTGTTCTCCACCCAGACTTCTATGTAGTCACTTATTTTTCTGACTACCAGCATCAGTGAAGGCATTATCCAGAGGCAGAAATTGCATTTCTCACCGGGACTCTAGGCAAATGCTTTGCAGTGGTCCAGTGTAATACGTTATTTCCTTTTCTCTCCTCCCTTTGCAAACCAACAGTGACAAAAATCATTATGATTGCTGTTACAAACTAGGATCAGGAGCTAAGAGAAGCTGTAAGATGGCTATATCAAAATACTCCATCGTAAGTGTCTGTAGAAGGATCTTCAGAACAGAGATTGGCATTTTAACAGTCACAAGGAAAGAACAGCTCTCACAAAGAAGAGAACAGCTTTTTTACTAAAAGACTGAGGTGTAGTACGCCACTCCGGTCTCCTGTCCGCTCCAAATAGAACTAAAAGATCTTGGTTTCCAGAAGCATCAGACAAAGATGTATTTTTGAAAAGGTTAAAGATGAACATTTAGGAATAGTCGTCTGAGAAAGAAAGGGATTAGCCATTTTCTTCATTTTTTTCCTCTGTCAACTCTTAAACACCAATTTACACAATGTCGGGGATTACCATAGTAACACCATTTAACCTCTTTTCAGAGCCCGTTGTGTTTCAGTTTAGTTCAACAACGAGCTTAACTGGCATTTGAAGCACTTTGCATTGTACCTGTGACAGGAATTAGCACCAAATGCCCTTATTTTAGAGAAATCATAGTTAAAATCTAGAACATAATACTGTATTTTCAGTTCGATCGTGTTAGGCTTTTATTGGTTTTATGCTATTATTTTAAGAGATAGAGCACATGAATTTAGCATGTATTACCAGGTCTTATTTCTAGGCTAAATGGAAGACAGACAGGGATAATTCGTTCCTACAGTTACTTGTTCAATTGTATCATGAAACTCAGCCTTTCACTAAAGGACAAAGAAGTTTCTCACATTGGCTGATGTGCTGTTGGAGTGTTACAGGTGATGCAGCCTGGCAGTTTTAGTGCAGCTTACTCTCTGATTGTTATCATGATAACTAGAGAAACAATCAGGACATGATGATTTAAATGAGATTCTAAAAACCTTTAGAGTAGCATAGCCTTTTTCTCATGTTCGTGTCTAATTCAGTCTGGGCAAGATGCTGTTCTACAAAATAATAACTTGCAAAAAAACCTCTTTGCATAGAATATCTCTGTTTCTGCATTTTATGCATTCTTACCTTGTCGGTTAATGGAGAACTGACTTTTCCAGTTTTTAAGATCTTGCGGCCTGTGACATAAACACAGTTCTTATTGAGGGATGGATTATGATTAGTCTTTCACTTTCAATCACACAGATCAAAGTAAAAGTTATTATTTTTGGATGTTCATAGGTAACTCTATGTCATACATAAGATTTAAAGATATTAATAAGATAGATGTAAATGCTTTTCTCTGCCTTATATCTGAGCATCAACATATATAATGCTGGTACTACACAATTAAAAAATTTTTAACCCCTCTGTCATCTAAAATTCCCATAGTGAGGAATTCTTCTCCAAGAATGATTCCACTGTCTAAATATCAACCCATTTCCCCTCTCTATGTCTGTCTCTCCAGACTTTCATAGCACTGGCCACACAGTTTCTTATTATTTTAGGGTTTTTTTCTTTTTTTCTAACTTCTACCATCATTAGATACACCTGAGTCAGTTAATAATTAAGTTGCACTTTTTAGCCTCCTATCTAAAGCTGTTGTTTATTTTACGTATGTGTGTTGACCACAGATCGAACTGTGTGGATCACTCCACCTCCTCACTTCTCAGAGTGTTCTCACTCGTTGCATGTGTGCATAGAAGAGGTAGACCTGAACAGAGTAGGAGCAGAAATGCATCTTTTCTTTTATGATGCATATTCTGTGATGGAAGCTTTTGTGAAGACTTTGATAGTTTTACAAGCAGCCTTTAATTGCATTAACTGGGACCTTTTGTTTCCTATGGCTGGCTGGCTGGCTCGGTAGATGGATGGAGTGGTACTGTAGTTGTTTTGTCCCTTCCACTGGCAGAGTTTGCAGAGTATGTTTTTTTTTTCTGTAGAGGGCTTGAATATTGTCACTGCCACAGAGTTACTACTCCTGCTGTCTCCTTAGAGCAGAACACAACTTGCTTTGAGCTACAATCATCAGTGCGCAGATGTAATTCATTTCTGATCTCCTTTGAGACCCAGATGTTGTCTATACACGCTTCTTGCTGGCTAAGCACTAGGTGAAAAGAAATACCTGAAACTGAATCCAGTGACATGGAAGCAAAGACATTTTTCTTGAGCATTACGTCTGCAACTACAATTATAGAAATAGTGCCAAAGGTAGGCGTTTCCAAACTAGCAGTGAGAAAGAGTTCAAAGTGGTATGTTATTGTTGCTTGATCAGCTGGATGCATTTGCCTATAACAGAACAGAATTAGGAGTTACTGTTACTTCCACTGTCACTGATAATGACAACTAAATTTGGGAACCCTTCTCTAGTGCCTTTTTCCATTTGTGTCTGACCTTAAGTTCAAATCTCTTCTTTTTAGAAGGAGACCTTCCCATAAAATTCTAACCTGAGTCATTCCCTAGACAATTACCATTATGTGGGATTTATAAATTACTTTTGATGCCACCAGAATAAAACATGGCACTGCAGCTTCTCAGTGGTATGGATGGCAGTAGGCAGACAGTGTCTGAGCTCCCCAATAGATGCTTATCTGATTTTAGGTTCCTCTTAAATTACTTCTGGTAATCTTC
Source organism: Bucorvus abyssinicus (assembly GCA_009769605.1). Classification (NCBI taxonomy): domain Eukaryota; kingdom Metazoa; phylum Chordata; class Aves; order Bucerotiformes; family Bucorvidae; genus Bucorvus; species Bucorvus abyssinicus. The sequence goes on from CM020025.1 coordinate 42,686,997, forward strand.
AGAATTAGTGGGTTGCCTGGAATCCTGTTCTTTTACCTTTGTTTTTCCATATCTTCTTCAATAACTGTGAAAATTAACAGGAGGATCTCTGTTGATGAGTGGAGCTCAGGCTTCAAAACTGGCAGCAGCTCATTTTCATTTGAGTGCCCTGAGGTCTGCAGCTGACATCCCCTGTCTATTAATGCCCAGACCAGAATTAGATAGCAGCAGGTTGTGCTGAGTGTTTTTACTCATTCAGATTTTCACATTAATCAGTCAGGCCGAACATTAATTTTCTGTCATGTTTTTAGAGCAGGCAAGTTTTCCAGGAGATGTGGGTCATTTTAATTAACTTTGATTACTGTGAGTTTTTCCTTTGATTGATTGATTGATTGATTGTGCAGAAAATAGGTAAAACTATTACAAGTCTGTGACACAAAGAGCTGCGGGTCTTCCACAGCACATCTATGTAACCCATGATTTCTTTCTTGTCTTAGTAGATACTCATCCCTGCATGAAAATCACGCTTAAACATTAACTTGTATATGACAATATATCAAAGCCCTCCAAAAAGCCCACCTGTAACTTCATATGCCATCCAAATATGCCCATGCTTCCCCATCCTCTTTTTTTTTTTTTTACAAGGATCAATTTGTCTCATTGCAATTTGATATAGCAAACTACATTTGTCTAGATACAAAATCATACTTTTCTACATACCCTTTAAATCATTAAATCACTTTAAATCTCTTAAAAGACATTATTATTTCTTCAGAATATCTGTCTGTGATATTAGCACCTCTTCTATGAAGAAAAGCTGAGAACCTTGGGGTTGTTCAGCCTGGAGAAGAGAAGGCTCCAGGGGGACCTTATTGCAGCCTTTCAGTACTTAAAGAGGACCTAAAGAAAGATGAGGACAATTTTTTTAGCGAGGCCTGTTGCAGTAGAACAAGGAGAAATGGTTTTGAACTAAAAGAAGGGAGATTCAGACTAGATATAAGGAAGGAATTTTCTACAGTGAGGGTGGTGAAACACTGGCACAGGTTGCCCAGAGAGGTGGTAGATGCCCCGTCCCTGGAAACATTCAAGCTCAGGTTGGACGGGGCTCTGAGCAGCCTGATCTAGTTGAAGATGTCCCTGCTCATTGCATTCTATGATTCTGTGATCTAAGCTATTAGGTGATTTCTTAATGGAGAACTGTATGCTTTTAGTTTTATCCATCAACCTGAAGGGAAAATATGCACATTTAGTGTATTGAACATTACAACTTTTATGATTAAAAACAAAATCCAAAATCTAATATTTTCTGATATATGGTAATTGTAAATGAAAACAGATTTTAAGTAAGCTCTACTAGATTTGCTGCAACAATCATATGTTTCAGAATACTTGAGAATATTGTCTTCCTGCTTGTTCTACAATTGGCATAAGTTCCCAGGAGCCCAAACATCAGTCACATTATGTAAGAATTTAAGGCTCTGAAACTTTCCAGATTATATGTTCTCTATCTTGAAAACTAGCTGTTAATGAGCCTTCAAGCACAATCACTACATATGAAGCTGTGAATGTCTTGTGTATAAACACTGAGACATGCTTCTTAGACCTCGTAGCCTACCTGTTCATTGATTCCTTTAGGTTTCTTGCCAGAAGGCATCACTACATGAGCATTTACAATTCGCTGAGGATGACAGGTCTTTAAATCTGATCTATTTTATTTGCCCTGAGCCTAGACTAGCTAATATTAAAATTTTCTTTTTGGAAAAAAAAAAATCTCACGTTTCAAAAATCTTTGCTTTGTTTGGAAATACTATTTCCTATCAAATTGGGATTTTTCTAAATGAGGTGAGGTTGTCTGCCCTAAATCTGAAGGACTTTTCAAGGAACATTTTAAAGAACCTCCTATAATCAAACTCAATCTAGGAAACAGGCAGCATCCAGGAGATAGTAGTGTTCCCCCTGTACCAAGTTGGGAGGAAGGCGGCACAAGGAAACCCCCTTACAAACCTGAAAGTTAGACCTTGTTTGGTTTTGGAGCAAGAAGCTAGAAACCCTCTGATTCTCAGCTTGTGGCATTTTGTCCTGGCTGCATGGCCATAGACTGCAAACTCCAAAAGCTCGGGGCATCCTGACTTTCAGCATTATCCTGCATGTTTTCAATGAAGTTCACCAAAGTCCCCCATGACACATTTTGATGTCATCTAATCAGAATTTTGTGGAAACTCCACTGGAAAATTCTGTGCGAGATCTTACTGAAAAAGGTTACAAAGAGAAGGCTGCTGACAGTATACCAGTGTTTGTTGTAGGCAGCTTTGCACTTCCTCTGGAAAACTCTTAGCGGGTCTTCAAACCCAAAGAGTTTGCAAGTTACTGATTTTAAGACATCAGTAGAAGGAGAAAATTACACATCCCTTATATTTTCAGCGGTTACTCCCCTCTGTGTTTAAAATGTGTACATTATTTGTTATTTGGGTGTTACTGGATTCTACTCCAAGTCATTGATTCTTGTAATGCTCTTCTTCAGTAGATTCAAGCCATTTAATACATGATGCCTTCTCTCCTCTTCAGTACTTATGCCCTGTAATCAAGTCACTTTCAATCCTTTTTTCAGGAAGACACAGAAGTTTATCTTTTATGTTTTTCATGACCAGGCTTTTTCTCCATTTTTCCAATAACAGTTGTGAATTTTTACCTTCTTTGTAGTTCTCAGCATCTTAAAAAAGTATATGTACACAAGAACTGTGTGCAGTATACTTTATATCTTTGCCAGACAGGCAAAGTCAACAGCTACTTCTGCTCACTTCTATTTAATGTTTTGCACAGCATTATGCTAGCAATTCATGATCCGTAGCTGATGACCCTAAATCCTCAGCAGGAGGCACTGCCCTGTAAAATATATTTCCTGATTCAGTAGATACTTAGAAATAGTCTTGAGTTCTTTGTCTTAGGATGTAGAATTTTTGCTCTTGGCTGTATGAAAATGTACTCTGTGTGACTGGTTACAGCTAAGAGGTTTGGTACTTTCTCTCTGACCAAACTGTTGTGTTATTATTTACCATTATGATAATTTTTGTATCACCTGCTTTCTGTATCGGAATGTCTTCCACATTAATAAAAGCAGCAGTAGATCTTGAACAGAACAAAAAAAAAATTTGCCTGTTTTCTTCATCAACCAAATTTACAATCTTATCAAAGAGTGAATATGGTTTTAGTTGAAAAGACCTATTTTCCATAAAACCCTGTGAATTCACATTCATTATGTTTTATATCCTTTAAAACAACATTAATACAAACTTTTATGACTTCTTTCTTTGCTTCATCTGGGTTCGATAAAAGGCAAATGGCTGATAGATACTGCTTTCATCCCGTTTGGCCTTTTTTTGAGTAAGATGGGCATAACACTAGCACTGTTCCAGTCTTCTGGAATTTCCCTTGTGGACTAAGATTTATTAAAAATGAACATCATTAAGTCAGAGATCTCATGATAAGTGCAGTTTTCTTTCTTAGATTTTTATAGATGACTGCGGTGACCTCTTTCAATTTTACTGAAGAGATTAATGAAACTTAGTGTGTGGTACTGATTGCTATGATGACCTTTGATGAGCTGTCTTGTCTTCCTAAAGAATGTGTTAAGAGAGTTTTTCAAAGTGAAATAGCCAGAGGAAGTAGAGTAATAAAAGAGGGTTTTGCCAGAATGTATTTATCCAAAAACTTTAGTATCTTCCAGTGGTTTCATACAAATATATTTTTGAATGCTTAGTTTAAGAAGTTGATATGAGCCCGGTAAAGGTAAGTCAATAGATTTGATTACATAGCACTAGTTAGAAGGAGCTCATTCTTGAGCTGAGCACAAATATTTAAAGAACTGAACTTAAAATTTATAATGCAAGGCATTGTAGAAGGAGGCGTGTATTAGGTTCTTCATTTCAACTGGAAACTGAAGGCAGAAATATTGAAATTATCTGAGAAAGTATTTTACATATTTCCAACTTCCCTGAAACTAGGAAACACTAGAACAAGAGTGGCTCTGAGCTTTTCTGAGAGTTTTCAGCTTGCCTCTTTTCCAGCTGCATATCCTTTACCCCATCTCATAATTTTAGGGAGTTTTGATACTCTGGAAAAATCTCCAGTGCAAAAAGTAGGGAAAGAGGACAATGTAACAAAATTTTCTAAATGAAGAGCAATGATACAGAAAGGGATTTCAAATCCTGCCTGCGCTTGTAGTGCAGAAGTGGATGGAAATAAAAAATGGCATTGATGAGTGTGAAATTATACATGAAGGAAAGTCATCTTTGTCTTGATAAATTACAGGTGGAGAACTGTCTTGTTATAAGACTTCACCTATCAGCTGTTACTTTACATCAGGTGTCTGTGGTTTTCCCATTAGCAAATACAGTTCCTTTCCAGGTGCTGTGCAGTTCCCCAGTTGCAGCCCTTTCCAGGACATCACTGTGGTTGTAGTGCAGTGGGGTTCCTGGGTGGTCTGTATGGCTGAATTCTCATGTGGAAATAAAGGCACAAGCTAGTTTTGGCACGAGCTTGAGTTACGTGCTGCCCTGGAAGCTGGGGAGCATGGTAAGAAGGTTCCTGTAAATATCTATACTCTTTGAGACTCAGATTCTTGCCCTGTTCAGGGAAACACTTGAGCGTGTACCAGGTTGTCACGTGTTCTCTTTGGCCTCCTAAATTTGCCAGTTTAGGAGATTTTGAAGGAGGTTGCTGTATCGTGTGGGTTTTGGGATTGGGGTCATGGAAGGAAGCTGGAGGTAGCGCTGGAGGATATTATGGAGGAACATGAAAGTTGAACTGGTGTAACAGCAAGCAAGAGATGAGAGAAAAGAAGGACATCTATCTAGAGAAGCTAAGTAAACCAGGCTGTGCTAGCGTCACTGGAAAAGGAATGTAGCTAGGACTGGTATGAGGAGCAAGGTCTTTTTGTCTTGGTAGTTTGTTACAGAGGAAAAGGAGGAAGCTAGCTGGCTATGAAGGTGATGCACAAATACCACTGAATTTTTCTTTGTGGTTCTTGCGGAACAAATAGAAATATACTGTATGACTTCAGTAACAGAGGCACTGTATTCACCTGGTAGTCTTTCCCTGGGGCTGTTGAATTTCAGGAGAATTTACCAGCAGTCATAGATGATTACACATTCCATCATGCCAATCATTCACACATACTGGTTTGTTTAATCTCTTTGTTCTGTCTTTCTTAATTGATAATGTATAGTTGTTGTAGCAAAGACTCTGTTCATGCCAAGTTTTTAAAATGCTAGCACATGCAGTGGTACATTTTACAAGTAAGAAATCAGTAATTTATTAGGTTATTAATTACTGTTCTCTGCTGTCTACCAATCCTGTATGTTTTTGGATGTCTGCTGTTATTCCAATGCATAATCTAAAGCTTCAGAATCAATCTAAGACATTCTTGGTAGTAGAAACTACTAGGCTTTAAGTTGCCCATACTTACAAGAAGAGATGTTTTCAAATAAAGCAAGGGTACTGTACTGTAGCTTCCTGCACCCTATCACAGGAGGACAAGGGCTTTCTGTAAAGTAACTGCAATGCACATATAATATTCTGACAATTATGGAAGAAAAGCTTTGTGATTTGACTTCTTGCAGTGTCTGATAAGCCAAAAAAAAAAAGAAATCTTTCAAATGTATTAAATTTCCTTTCCATGTTGTACGTAGACTACTCACTAGAAGACTAGCCTTGTGACATGCTATAGTTAATAAGTTTTCCATGCTGTCAAAAGTAATAATATTAATGTGCCATTCAGTTAAATTAATTTTGTTTTGTGCACTGGCCTGCATAAATGTGAGTGACATTTAGAAATATGATCAGGCAGGAGCTGAGGAGAAGTGAGTGGCAAAATAGAGTGAGATGCAATCATTAAAGCAGAGCAGGCAGCTGCAAGCATTCGTGGGTAGGCAAAGAGTTACAGAAAAACAGGCTATGATGTTTGGGCATATATGGTTTTTTTAATTCATTCTTACCTTTCTCATTTATTTAAGAAATTCATTTTCTTCTTGCTTAATTAAGAACTTGGTATGTTTGGTAGCATGCTGTCTTGTTTGGAAATCAAAGAGTGCGTTTTTGCTAAGCTTTGATTTCAAGTGCCTTCATCCACAGTGTTTCTCATTTTGCAAGAGGCAGCTGATTGTAATGCTTTTAAACTGACGACCGTGAAGTGTCATTTTCTACTAATAATAGCAGTGTTTCTTCTTTCCATTTCCTCTGCTTTTAGAAAGAAGTAATAGAAGTGCTTTGTCTAAACAGTTAAAAAGGTATTAAAGAGGACTAAAAGGAGGAAGCTGACAAAACCTGACATGTTAATTTTATAATAACATTGGCTGGCTCAAGTGAATACCCAACCTGCTTTCAAGTCCAATTTACCATTATGTTGAATATTACATAATTAGGGCAGTTAAAAGAAATGCAATCTCCTACCTTTCTATATATATATATTGCAATAACACTACAGACATTTTAGAAGAATTGCTATGTCAAGTAGTGCTGTTCAGAGGGGAGGAAAAAAGTATATTTTTATTTCCACAGAAAAATTCTGCTAGGTCTGTTCACTTTAAGTAGTGCTGGCTACAGAAGTTGTATCAGAAAGAAGTCAGAGAGTAGGACTGTAGTAGGGAAATCAGTTAAAAGGAATATGCAATTAAACCGTTTATTTTGGCTCTTTCTCACTCCTACTTTATAGAATGACTGTATCCCTACAGATACCACCTCCTGATATCTTTAGAAATTCACTTAAATTGAAAAATTGTTCCCTGTCTGCCCTAAAACTTCTCCCTTTTAAAATTTACCTCAGGGACCTTTGCTTCTATTTCTGTTCTGTGTTCACCTAGAATCGGTTTCCTTTCTATCTCTTCTTTAGCCTGTTGTCACCGCTAATCCCTATTTTTACAGCATCTGAAGCAAGCCCTCTGGATCTTTGCCTCAACCCTCTGTTTCTTCCGAGATCTCCTGCTGTAACCTATTTCGCTTTGCTTCTTATTTTACTTGTTACATGGATTGTAACAGAACACTTTACATTAACAGGAGCTTCTTTTTATGACCCAGTTTGCACATCTGAAGATGGTATAACCTATTGTTAGGGGTTGAGTTTCCGAGTAAAACTCAAGGTCCCTAACGCTCCTTAAATCCCTTATTGATATAGGGGAAAAGGGAAACAAAACTCAAATCTCGGAATATATGGATGGGAAACTGAAACAAACTTTTAATAAAAATTCTAAAATACTATCATATCACACAACTATATATTAAATGCAAAACAAGAAAACAATACAGTAAGGGTTAAAACACTGCAAAGGGAGGAAAAGGGAAAAACTACAATTATGGCCGATTGGCCACAGGGCAGGAGATGACGTCACGCCAGGATGGCAGCTCAGGAGATGGCGTCTATCCAAAATGGCGGCGGGCCAAGTGATTAAAAGTTTTTAACAGCTTAGAGAAGTATTTTAACGAGTTCGCAGGGAGAACTTTTTCAGTGTCTGTAAAAAAAACCTTCGAGGACACCCCTGACCGAAGCGGCGACTTCTTCAGATGCCAAAGAAAGGAAAAGCCCTCGCGGCCGGAACGCAAAGGGGGGTGAGCTTCCCCCTGTCTGAATCCAGCGATAGATTCTCGCCGAGTGAAGCAGGCTGGAGTTAAAAAAAAAAAAAAAAAAAGCTCCTCTCTTACCCGATACGAGAGAGAGATGCTGACTGAGTCCCACAACAATTCACAGCAGGGCTGGGCCGATAGACAGAAACAGTTCTGAGTTAGGCCCCGGGTGGGGGGGCAGGCCGCAGGCTTTCGGCCTGGACGGCAGCCAGCCCTCTCGCTGTGGCTCTTTCTCCGAAGCTGTCCGGTGTCCAAAGAGGAGGAGACTCCTCCTGGCTGCAGGTTTAAGGAGTATCTGTTGGAAGAAATCTTTTGACCTGCACTTTTAGCCAATGGGATGCCGGGTTTATGGAGCTTGTATGAAATAATCCCGATACTCTATTGGGCACATTTCCAAAACAAGGAAGTCTTGGCTCAAACTGGAACACCTATGAAGATATGTTAGTAAAAGCAAACAGGAGAGATGTTTGACCACAGGCACTCTGTTCTTCCATTTTGTAAGACAAGTGGGTTATTCCTGTGAATAAAGACTTATCCTTGAATAAGGAAACATGCAGCAGGGCACTTGTCTGTTCATATGTTATTGTTTTAAAATATTTTCTTCAGAAGTGCAGTGGGTACAGTCGTGAAGAAGGTTCTTCCTTCTCTCCAGAGACATTTAGCACCTCTTCAGTGTTAGCTGTATAACAGCGTGGCTGCTCTGTTCATGGGCATAAAATTCTTTTAGACAGCAAAGGAATTTTTATACATGTCAGATTAACAGTTTAGTTGTAAAAGTCCTTAAGTTTATATTGACTGGGTTTATAGTGAACATTTTGAAAGTCTGAAACAGCTACTTCTGTAATCAACTTTTGGATTGAAAAGGCTGGGGAGAGCTCTACCTCTCCTATTTGCTCTCAGTACTTTATCGTAGGAGTAGCCCATAGACTTTGGGGTACCTTGGTACTTGGTGTGCATACATATTCATGTGATGGTCTCCAAAAGTGCTATAATAATGGCCTGACACATTAGCTTCAGCATTTCTTTCTCTTTCTGGGTCTTCTTTATCTTTCCCTGCTGCACCATCTATTTCTAGCCTATTTATGCAAACTGAGTTTTAAGAGCCTCTTGCTCACTTCCCACTCCTTTGCCTAATTGTGGCAAGAATTGTCTTCATATTGTGAGGTCAGCTGGTCCCTGATTTGCAAGTGTAAAAGAAAAAGATTGACTTTTTTTCCTGATTATACCTATTGCAAGTTTGAAATTTTCTGCTTTGTTCTTTAACCATGTATTTATCAAAAGTGAAATGCCTTTGAAGGCTGGTGATGTTAAAGACAGCTGTTGTGGCAATAAAATTTTAGCTTTAAAGGAAAAAAGGGAGCCCAACTGTCATGAAAACAGGAGGCCAGGAGAATAGACAAAGAAAATTCCTGGCCCAGAAGGGGGGTTTGCCAAACCCTTTATAATTTGTCCAGTTCCACTAGTTTCCCAAGGAAGACAGACTCCTGTAACCCAACCTGCCCACCACACTCCTGTCAGGGAGAAGGGGAACCTCCTCGGGTTCTTTACAACTTGGCCAGCCTGCCAGGCACGCTGGCAGCGTCACTGAAACCAAAGTCCCTTTTGGTAGCCCACAGGATTGGAGGATATTCGCCTAGCCTATTCAGGGACCCTCACTAGCAGTTACACAAAGACAAATCCCTTCAGTATTAAAATCAACAATAATAGTTTATTGAGCAGATTCGTGACTAAATGCAGGTTCGAATGATACCGGTGATAGGGTATTGACTGCGAAATGGATTTAGAGCAAACACTAAACACACACACACACATACAAACCTAAACACACAAGTAAACCTAAACACTAATGATTATTAATAGCTAGCCTGATGTTAATATTGAAGCGCGCCGAATACAAAGTTCTTACCCAATAGGCGTCCGTATGGGGGGGGAAGAAGATAGGTTCAGCCCGTCGACCGATCTCAAAGTTTTGATGGTGGTCTTCTGTTCCCCAAAATCCCCCTTTTAATCGCTAGTTTTTATATTGTTTCTATACTTTTAGGTGGAGCTTGAGTGACTTTAGTTATACCTTCTTTTTATTCTGATTGGATTAAAAATCTCTCGCTTCGCGTTTAAAGGTACAGGCGTCAAAATATAGAGCGCATGCCCAGTGCGGAGTGGTCGCACCTTGGAGGCGGGTAGCCTTTGGGATGGAGGTGTGTTTTTGTATTATAATGACATTATAATTAGCAAAGTTCACCTAGAGGACACGATTTCTCCATTTTTGCTGGCACGGCAGTAGCGATCCATCTTTCTTGATAGCAGCTATGCGGTTTCTCGTAGCAGCCCATTATCATCCTGATAACGGAGAAGGGCTGCACCACCTCCGTGTTGCTCCGTTCTCCATTTCAGAGATACAATACATTCTGCCCAGTCAGGGTGGGCCTTATCCATGGCAACCGTATTCCATTCTTGGGATCAGCAAACTGCTTCTTAGCTGCTTCATGGCTACTTTTCGTGTCAAGGTGTAAGCTAAAATCTGGGAAATAGGGTTTCCCTCATTTCCCCATTATCCGTCGTTTTCCCACAGCCCAACAAAACGGTATTTCCTTTTTCCCAGTATGACCCCTATTTGTCCTAGGGGGTATGGAGGAGCAGTGCTTTCCCAGTTGTAGACCCCAGCTATGCGCATGGGTTGCTAATTCTGCCCACGTGCTACGGAGGCTTAACTAAAGCTGTGGCCAGTCCATGTCATCCATTTCTGCATCCATGTAATTCTGTTACTAGTGTCATTTTTTAACACTAGTTAAAAAATAGTTTGAGCTTACTGTATTCATGGTTTACATGCCAAGAAAAGGGATTTGTTGGATTTGGGATCTACATGTGTAGACAGAATACAGTGGTTTCAAAACTCTCTGAAGCCCATGGATGTGGGAATTGGGATTAGAGATTCTGCCGTTACAGTTTACCTGGGTTTCTTGAATTTGAAAGACTCTGCTTTATCTTATAAGCCACCTTTATGCTGTTCCTGTTTTATCCACAGAGTTTTAAAACACTTTGGTTGGTGTGAAAACTATAGAGTGAGCATTATGAGCTTTCATTGTAAATATTGATTGGTGAAAGACTGTATTTTGGGTCCTCACCCATAAACCATATCCTATTGTGTTTTGCTCAGGCTTTGGCAAATATCTGCAATCAAAACCAGGTATTGAAGTTGGAAACCCATCTCACTGTGTTTATACCCTTCCTTTACTGACTATTTTGGAGTCTTAGATCCAATTAGAAAAAGCACACGGTGCTGTGGCTCATTATTTTGGTATTGTTTTACCAGGAGAGCTGCAAGCGTCAACTTTCTGTAATAACTTCCACAAAAATGTGGAAAATGTTTATACTAAGAAGATAGATATCTCTGTTAGATATTCTGCAGTGCATATGAGAGTAAAATGCATAAATAGCATTTTTCTCTGTAGCTCATTAGGAGAGTGCACTGTCAAGGCAAAAAAGACTGCTGACAAATATGAGAAGAAACATGAGACAGGCAGGAGCCACTTAGAGCTGTCTCTAAAAAGTCCGGGTTCTCAACAGGACTTCAAATGGCCTTTTCTAAGCTGAAAAAAGTGTTAGCAGCACTATGTCATTTATGTTCTGCTCCATTGCATCCTTTTTAAATGTAATGAAGTTATGAAATTGCTTAGATGGAGAGAGTCTTTTGATTGGTGTTCAGGCATTATACATGAGTAGGTTAATGTCTATGAACCTCCCAGCTGGAAGTTTCTAACTTACGCTAACTTACAGTTGCCATCAGAGATCAAAGTAATTTACTAACATAAATAATTTATACATAGGGCTGAAAGAAATTCATAATAACAATAAGGCACCTCCATGAGATAATTAACATACTAGGAGCACTCATCTGTACCTTGTAGCCCTGCAGGGATTTGTAATTATCTCCTGCAAACCACACCTCTAGTGATTGCTTTTTGTTGCTTCATTGCAGTGCAGCCACTTGCAGCATTTTGCCTCACAAATATTTTTAAAATTAAAAAAAAAAAAATACAAAAAAACCCCCCAGCTTAGGAATAGAAAGCTCATGGCAGTCATGCAAAGAGAAAATGTTGTAAGTAGAAGAGATATTGAAGAAATGCAGTTAATACAAATTTTAATGACAACAAAAAAGTACTAAATGTTATTCTGTAGTCATTTAAAGAGGTGCCTATGCTTTTTCTTCAAATTATTCACTGGAATGAGCCCATCATCTGCTGTCATTTGCCACGGCTTGGTAGTGATCTATGGAAAATGGTCTGTTTACATGATGCTGGCTTCTTCCTCGTGCTTCCTGCAGCTAGAATTACATTAAAAGAGGCTGAAAATGCATTAAATGCTCTCATAAAATTACTCTTCTGTGTAGACAATTGCGGAATTTGCAGAGAAGCATAACATGATTACAGATGGAGAAAGGCTGGTGAGAGGTGATGGTCTCCGTGGCAATAAGTGTGTTTGTAAAGTACCTCCTCCAGCCTCTGCTGAAGCACTCAAATCAGAAACAACAGTCCTAACACCACTTTATGCTTACTAAACACACTAGTCTCAACGAAAGTATTAAAAAACAAAATTCGGAAAAACCATAACGAACAAAAACTAAATCCATTCAAAGGAACAATTAAAAGCATGGAATTGATTTTAAAGTAACTTCCAAAATAGCTGTTTAGATAATCAGTCAATGAGGTATGTTTCTGGGCAATATAAGGGAGTACGAGTTCCTGTGCTGCTACAACCAAAGCTCTGCCTAGTGAATCTAGAGATGAGGGCAGAGCCCTTTAATGTCAGGTGATACGTGAGTACAAAGGTCTCTAAGATGGGGGACTGAAACTAACTTTCAAATATACCCCATTTCAAGCCTGTTCAGAGCCCCATGACACAGCTGGGCTAATTTAAACCAAGTCTACCATGTAACAGAACAGTGACCGCAGAGAACACCAGGCAACTGGGCGAGCTGTGACCATGATAATACAAATCAATAAGCAATTGATTTTGTCCATTCTGAACAAGCTGGAAGTGATAGACCAACTTCAACATTAGCCTAGCAGATACAGACTTCCCAAACCGAGTGTCAGGGGGACAGGAGCGTGTTTTGTTGTCACCATGCCATTGCCGGCTCAGTTAGAGCTGAGCATGAGCTATGCAGATTGCATGGCCGAAATCCATATTTCCATAATCTGAATGTATGCTGGGATTTATAACAGTACAGGCAGACAGGGAGGAATAGTAAGTCCTTCCACAGCAGAGCAGTCCATGCTGTGAAAAACAGGTTATTCTGGATATGAGTTAAAAATGTAAATTTTCCAATATTAGTATCTTTTATTTGAGCACGGTTATAACATCATTGCACCCCTCCTGGATCAGATAGAGGTCTCTAAGATACTGCTCCCCAACTACCTCCTTTGCAGCCCTAGAGATACTGTTGTACCTTAAAGGAAGGAGGAAAGCAGCTTGGATCATCCTAGAGATCATTTTAAAGCAGTATTCTTCTCTTTTTCGCTCTCTCACATATCTGCAAGTTCAAATCTATTATTCCTCCTCTTAAAACAAAGTTTCTGACATTCTGAATGTAATTCAGCCTTTCCCTCTTTGCCAGGGCTGTTAGGAAGGTACTAAGCAATGAGTAGCACAAGGTTGCATTTGGCAGAATCCCATGCAATAGGCTCCAAGGGTGAAGGCAAAACCGAATCCTTCTAACCATTCCTGATGTGAGGAGGGGTGCAGTGTGTCCTTTCCTGGTCCATATTTGCCTGTTTTTATTTTTTTCCTGTTGGATAGATGTCGTGTCGTCTTTTTGTACTGAATGTTTTCTGCTTTGCTTTTATATTTCTTGCTTTTGTGACAAAGTGTGGTGAGAAAGATCCGAGTTACTGTTTCACAGAAAGAGTCTAGTAGTTGTGTGTGTGTGCGTGCATGTGTGTGTGTGTGTTAATTGATTTTCACTGAAAACAACCTGGAAAAATAACCAAGACATGACTTGGTTTAAAGGGCAAACAGTATTTGTGGGACCCTGATTGTCAGGGGTGAAACGCTGAGCAGTGTAACTTACTTTGCAGCCAGCATGTATCTTGTCATTTGGCTCCATACAGGGTAGTTACCGTGGACTCCAGTTGCTGCAATGGACTTGAGATTATCAAGGATTTAAGCTGGGCAGCTTGTGGTGGATATATCATGCTGTTCATTTGAATGTTTTGATTAACTGTAGGAGTTTGAGATGTGATACCGTTAATTTTCTGTGGGGCTTTCAAAATTGCATTTTTAAAAGGTACAAAAAATGATTAAAATATAACACCATATCTTCTTTGCTTTCATAGCAAGAAAAACTGGGTGATATCTGCTTCTCTCTCCGTTATGTGCCTACTGCTGGTAAACTGACTGTCGTCATTCTGGAGGCAAAGAACCTGAAGAAAATGGATGTTGGTGGGCTATCAGGTATGTGCATGAAAATCTGCTTGTAGATTTTTTTTCAGGTTTGTAAAGGCATAAAATCAACTCATTTTCTATTGGAGATCTCTCAGTTGAGAAGGTAAGGTCTCTTGTTTGCTGTCTGAAAAATGCTGTTTGTGTTTTCTGAAAGTTATCAGAATTCATTCTAGCTTAAAAGAAGGAATTTCATTATACATTGCATTCCACTCTAAGACAAGGTCTGAAGAGTTAAACAGTCAGATGACATTGCAAGCTCTCCTTCCAACGCCTACCATTCTGTGATCCTGTGAGATAAATACAGATTATTCAGGCAAGAGGAAAAAAATCTGACTACAATTCCTATTCTCTGTTTCATCTCACAAAACATGAGCATTTCCCTGAAATAATAATACATAATAGAGGAAGTCACCACAGGTCACTGTGCTGACAGATAGTTGAGGTGCTGGGATAATTGTTTCTACATTTGAAGGGCTCAGGTGTGATTACTTCCACATGCACAGTTGGGAGTGTTCTGCATTTGTGTGTGCATCAGCATCAAAATGACAGTCTTGCACTTGTGGTAGTCAGTGAGGTTGTATCTCCAACATGCTCAGTACCTACAAATAGTCCTCATAGTCTTTCCTCACAGTAAGGCTGTACACACGGTGAGTGAGATGGTGTGTGCCATCTAAGGGAGGGTGCAGTCACGAGATGTGACATCAGGACTGTGTGTCTGTGATAGGGCTGTGTCCCAGAGATCTGGTGGAGCTCCATGTAGGCTTCTGTTCTCTGCTGTGTCTGGAATTTGGATGCAAATTACTGCCTGAATTGCCAATTAGCTGAGACCAAATTAAATAACAAGATGCTTTATAGGGAGAGATCTTTCCAGAATAATTTTACTTTATATACCTTCTGTTTAAAGAGACAGTTTCTACCCACCATTGAGAATGCGGATATTTCCAGTGCAGCTCTAGAACTTTTACAGCTGTCGTTAACATACAGATGATATAATTGCTGATTTTGAATTAGCAAGTGACAAGAAAGAAGTGGTTTGCTTTTATTTTCTTACAATCTTAGCACAAGGTAAGAGTTATATCCAAAATACACAGAGAAATGGGAACCTGCTAAAAGCAAGCCTGGGGGTTTTACTGACCATTTTTGCTGAACAATAACAGGAGGACTTTCCACAAAGTGAGAGGAAACAAAGTCTCTCACCAGTATCGGTTATCTTTTTTTTTTTCCACTTGCTTCTAAAGTCTTCCACTGAACAGCATAATAAAGTATATAATAAAGTCTTCCACAACAGACATAATAAAGTAAAAGACATAAAATACTGTTGTAGTCATTACCTCAGCTCAATCAAGTCTATCTTTTTCTTGTCTAAAATGGACACTGGGTTAGGACGCGCCACTGATACTTTCCCTAACACTTGTACTGAACCAATTGTAAATTAATGTTCTTAAGCACGTTTACTTCCTAATTGTTTCCTAATGAAAGACTAGATTCTCATAATAAGGAAGCGTGGGGTCTTTGACTGTAACTCTAAAAACCAGAGCATCTATATTGTCTTCCGAGCTTTGCGAGAAATGTGATGGATAATGGATACTCAGCTCATAAGAAAAGAAAGTTGCAGGAGAAGCACTAATGAACTGCAGACCTGCAAACTTCAGATGGAAAATATAATGCATTGTGTTGGAAATAACTATGATGAAATGAATGAGCTTACCCTCCTCTGTTCTGAAGCACACAGAGGATGTTTAAATATATTTTTAGGGGATGACAGGTTTTGTTCCCCTTTTTTAGAGCCATGCCAAACTAGAAACACCATGTTCTCTCAGAGACAAACAAACCCAATGGGATACCATAGTTCTAGCAGGCATTCAAAAGTCACTGACAGTGATAAATGGCAGTTAGTACAGTATTCCTGAGGCAGTAATTATAGATTAAATAATGTTGGTTTAAAGTGAATCTAGTATCTTTCATTAGGGAATTTATCTTTTGAATAAATTATGCAGAAATAACTTTTGAAATCACGCTGAGATTCTGTTGTCATTATTCACACTCTGTAATACCTACTCTCAAAGTACAGTACTGCTAAGTGGTAATGAAGGTGACAGGATTTTATCTTGATTAGCAAATGCTTTCCCCAGTACTTTTGTTGTTTTTTTCTAGATACTAAAATGGCTTTTCATTTTGCAAAACTAAAAGTTTTACATTGCAGTGGAAATAAAAAAATGTTAAAAGTCAAATGTGATCTCAAATTGAATGTTACCTATATACTTAACAGCACTTACTGTCACCAAGGGAAAGCCATTAGCAAGAGGTGAAAATTATGTAGTTGACACAGATGGGGGAAAAAATCTTAGAACTTTGTCAAAAATAGGTTAAAAGTATCTCGGGGGTTGGGGTGTGGTTTGTTTTTTGTTGTTTTTTTTTTTAGTTTAGAATATGTCTTTTTATTTTTCTCTTATTTTGAAGAAGACGGTGGAAAAAGCAGAAGACAGACATTTGGAAAGGGCTCTGCTTTCTCTTGCATCCAGTCTTTATGCCCCTCTGTGGAGTTTATCTGCCTTGCAGAAAGGAGGAGCAAGGCCCTGCCTCCTGCAGGAGGTCTAACATAGTGCTGCCAAGCATTCACAGCACAGCAGCGGGAGACCTTGCAGTTTCCTTCTGGCTGCTTCTCTCTGGGTCTTGAGCATTACTGCTACTAGTAAATAATCTGCTATTCCTTTGTACCTCAACGATGTGGAAGGCTTTAGCAATTATGTTATCTTAAGCCCCAATACAAAGACCCAGTCACTGTGGCTCAGTCTGATAAACTTCTATCTAGAAATTTATGAAATCCACAGTTGTGGTCAACTGAACTTAAATACATACTTGATTTTTAATGTGTATATTTATGTTGTGCAGGTTGAGAGCCCAGTTACAAAAGTACCTATCAAAAGCAAGAGATCAATCATAGTAGATTGAGAGTACTACCTTTCCTAGCATTTCTAGAGGGCTTCTACTAGTGAAACCTTGATCCTGCTAGTCAGTGTATATACCCTATTTAATGATTACTACGGTTGCAAAAAAGAAAAAAAAAAACAAAACACCTTTATCTCCAGCATTTTGAACCTTTCCATAAATTTTATTAGCAGTCAAAAGCTGAGCAGAAATTACTTCAGAAACAGACAATAAATGACAACAGACTAATCATCTAATTCATTAGACTCCTTGTAACAAAACCAGATCACCCATCTGAGCAATAAACTCGAAGGTCTTAAACTTAATTGTAACGTCAGGCTGTGACTAAAGCAAACCCTGGCTCAAACACTGGAACTGTTCAGCCTGAGCTCTTCAAGTCACCACCACAAGTGGAAATTATTACTTCTGGTGAACAAGGGCCTCTGGCAAACAATTATGCATGTTTTAAAGTGGCATTTGAATTATTTAAGTTGTATTGAAATGCATTTTTAATGCATCTGACATCTAGCAGGTGATATGTAGGAATGCAAGCTATAAAGAGATTATTTTTATTTGTCTAAATTTGGTAAAGTCAGGTTACATGGCTTTATAGGTATACTTCAGCCAAAATGTCTACGAGACTTAGAAGCTTAGGTCTTAACAGCAAATCAAGGGAACTTAAACTCCCAAATCACTGTGGTGTGACTTTTTTTTTTTTTTTTTAAATTTAATTTAGATGCATTGCAAAATTGGAAGATTTCAAAACCAGGTTGCCGCTTAATCTCTACAAATTGGCCATAGAGACATAGTCTGACTAATTCCTTGGTAAGAGCACAATGCAGCTTAGCAATACCATTAGGCTCACAAGAGTTGTCTGTGAATTATGATACTTTATTCAGGTTTACAGTCCCTTCTGTGCCAGAAGGAGGGCAGGAATTATCTGCAACTCCCTATGAGATATTCATTTAAATCAAAGTGGTAGTAATTTCACATACAGATTTAAATGAGTATGAAACTTTTATCTAAATTCCTTTTAATCTTGTTTTGAATTTGTAGTTTTTACTTATTTTCTATTGAAAAATTGGTTGTTTAACTTCAGCACATCAGACATGACATTTAGCAGCTAAATGTGGTCTGCAATTACATGGGAAGATTTCCAATATCAATACACATTTATGCAGACAGTTCTATAGATTCCCATGTATTTCGTCGTACCCTTCATGTTCCTAACATGAAATAAAAGCTTTCATTTCAAATTCCAACAGCTTACCCTGCTTTCACCAAGCCAATCATTGAAATAAATTACCTGAATACATCGAAAAGCATTTTCTCTCTGAACCTTCAGAAGAGGCTGGGGCTGGCTTCTGGACAGACTGTTGTTATGGGTGTTTAGCTACCCAGGCCCTTGGGATTAAAGGCCCTTTTGTTCTTTTTTTAAGATCTTCAGTGGCTGTATATACTGGTGAAATACTGTTTTGTATCAAAAAGTCATTTCTTAGTAGCTGATAATAAGTGTAATCCTTAGCATAGCTTCTCATCTCTTTTCAGGATTCATTTCAGTATGGTTTATTCCTTCTAAAAATCTTTGAAAGCTAATGTGGTTTTGTTCTCTGTGTCCTATTGTATTATGCTTAGCTTTCATTCACCAGGAATGTATCCTAGTAGCAAGCAAGGTACCTTCCACTTATCTCCTTGGCACTGCTGCCTCTCACCACTCTCCCAGATCAGACCTGGAGTTTCAATGAGGAGGAGGTGCCCTAGCTGACATAGCCTCAGGTATTGCCTTAGGAAGTGTTGCCAAGTAGCAAAAATTATAGGAAACCCTAAACTGTACCTATCTATGCCAAATTAATGCTTAGGAAGAACTGCAAGGAGAAGAGGATTCTCATTAGATCCATGCGCTCTTTCTTCTGCAGAAAGCTGCAGAAGAGCAAATGGCCCATAATCTAATCCATTATGTGTGAAAGCTAATCTCAATATTTATGAGTTATAAATAGAAAATACACAATACCTCTTTGTGTCTGCCAAGCAAGTACTATAAACCAGAGCCATCTCTGGGGACTAAATGGTACCATAGCAGAAATAAAGCTAGCTTTCTACAATTAGACATTTATTTGACAGATTGCATTCAAATTCAAAAGGCTTAGTTGGATGTCTTAGAAAATAATTGAAAAATTAAAAATTGTTTAGAGACCAGCTCTTTGCAGACAGAGTGAATACTTATGAATTATGCAGTCAGACCATTCACTTTAATAACTTCATTAAAACATAAGAAACCTTAAAAGCTAGCTAACATGAATGCAATATTATGGAAAGAGAAATGCACCATTACTGCCATGGCCTTGCTATAAGCCATATTGTAAGCATAACTCAGTGAATATTTAGGGAAAAGAGAACAGCCTTATTAAAAGACAAAAGAAAAAAATAAACAACAAACACCATCACCACAACAGCTGCATTTGCAAATAGCCTAATCCAAAAGAATCCAGCAGAGATCAGTACCAGTAAATGCTTACTGTGAAGATTTCTACATGTATTATCTCAGGATCTCTACTGTAATGCACTGGCAGAACTTCCAGCAGTAGATGGTCATAACAATACATCTCTCCAATGCTTGCAAAGCGGTCTCACAGCATCACAGTAAATTCGCTGTGGGCTCCTACAGTGGTGGTGGAATCAGTCCTCAAGTCTCCATCATGTTAAAATCTTTATCTCCTGCCTAGAAGAACATTGCTGTTGGTAATTACCAGTGAAGTTGTACAAAACCTGTAGGCATTGCTCTCAGAAACCTTAGGACAAACACTGTGCCAAAAAAGTGCCTGATCTCGAGAGGTGTTTGAACAGCTTCTTAATTTGAGAAAGGAGAGAAAGCTCATTGTATGTGTACGTCTTGTTAATCGTGCATGCTGACCAAAGGTACAGGAGGTCAGCACACAGCTGTGTGGACTCTGACAGCCAATAGTCATAATTTTCTGGCGTTGCTAGAATGTCAGAAAAATAGCCACATCTAAATAATACATTTTGTGTGAGTTTGTACGTGTGCTTCTTCCTGATTAAATTATAGTATGATTTTATTTGGTTATGCAGTCCCAAAGCAAGTGTGAAGATGTGTGTGTTAATTGCTTATACGAAAATGAGATGATTAATACTTTAGGTTTTCAAGCTCTACAAGAATGTCATAGCAATGTGAGTGGCTGTAAAATGGATATAGAAATATTGTAGATAAATTCTGAAGTCCTTAGGGAAATTAGTCAGTTCTCTTATAAGTAAGTTTATTTTATTTGTACTCTCTGAAAATTGCAGCCTATGACTATTTTTTAATGGGATCAAAGAAAAAAATTAAAATACAAACTCAAAAAGCACATGTCCTTTTTCATCCCTATAAATACAGTTTAGATCAGTGCTTAAATGGTCACAGAAAGTGAGAAAAGTATAACTGAGGGTATTTCCTTTTCAGGACTCTGAAGTCATACAGGTTTGTAGGACAGCATGATGAACATTTTATTAGCACTGTTACATGGTTGAAGTTTGATGGATTTTGCAGGATTTTCTGAAGAAATAGAAACAACTTTAAACTGAAGTTTATACCTGACTTTAAATCGCACGTGCCTTTTTTGTTTGTTTAATCTCATGTGGGCAAGAAAGGTGATTCGTTTCTGCTAGATCTCTATAAGGCTACTTCTTACAGGCCTCCTAACTCTGTTTCTGACATGCAGCTCCTTTGTGTGCACATCTCAATGGAAAGAAACATTTCACAAATTAGACCCTTGATCCTGATCCTGACTTATCCCTGAAGGAAGCAGGGGTTGTACGCTGAGGAGGGAACGGCACATCTCCTCTAGAACACGGTGCTTGAACACACGTCTGTGATAACAGACAAAGTGTATACTTCAGTGTAAGGAGAGAGAGGAAAACGAAGGTTTCTAGTTCTTAGTACTTTACGTGTATGCTTTATGGGTGATAGTTGTTCAAATCCGTTCACGCGTTTGGCAAGTGAAGCTCTCTGCTGGCACCTGCAAGTTGTTTATTATTCAACAAAAATGCAGAGGAAGTTTTCCCATTGCCAATTCCAAAATTTATTTTCCAAAACCTTTCTAACTGAAGGTGGAAGTCAAGTCCTGCCCTTTCTTCTGTTGATGCAGTTCCTCAAAAAGGCCCATTACCCTTCTCGAGGTAACAGGAGAGAAATATAATCTTATTGCTGACTGAGATTGAGGTGCCAACATTCAGTTATTCTTGTTGTGCCTTCTGTGTGTCTCAGGAGAGTGATATGAATCTCAATGGGATTATCTTTCCAAATATTTTATCCCTTACTTTACTCCCATGATGCTATTGATGAAGTAGAAAAGGCAGCATTCGGGCTTTGTTTCTTCCTTCCAGAAGAGGCCACCTTGTCTTAAAGCCGCCTTGTTCTAGTTGAGTGAGTCACCGGGGCTTTGACTAACTGCACATTACCTGCCAACTAGGTGGAAAGGCGAAGCCCAGAAATGCCACTTTTCTCCTGTAAAGACATTCTTGTGAGGTGAAGGTGAGGATTTATCTGTGTTTAATTCCTATCTACCATTTCTTGTGCTTTTATTACCTGTCCAAGTCAACACAGCGGGTGTCCTGTCTTCATTAGGGTCTTCTGTATCATCATTAAGGCATTTTTACATCATCTTTGCAATAAACTGAATAAGCTCTTCAGACATATTATTATAAAGTGTATGTGTCACTTCAAATGAATTGAAGGGGAAATCAAGCCTGGATATGAGTGAACTATATGCATAAGCAACACCTTTATTTAGATATTTAGTTTGTTTAGGACAACTGAGGTGCTAGGCAATTGTTTTGCAAAGCTAAAGATAAGAGTGGAATCAGGCAGGTTGTTTTTTTCTGCCTTAACAATATGTTTGGTTTTAAACTAAAGACTGTGTGGGTTTTTTCCTCCATTGTACCAGTCTGGATGATAAGGTGGTGCCAGATGCATTACTCTCTGCTGATAGATCTATCATCAATCTAATGTAATAGTAAAACTGGGAATATGGAGGGAACATCTCCTAGTATTTTATGGTTTTTAGTGCAGTGACTTGAGTCCATAGGAGGAGATTAAGATTTTCTTCCTGTTTTATTTTTTAAGCTATCTTTTTTCTGTCTTGTTGATGAATATGCTATTGTTCATTCCCTGCATCAATTACTTTTCTTTCTGGTGAGCTGTCTTCTGGTTTACAAATAGCAACATTTTTTACTCTTTTTAAATTAAAATAATTTATGTGCAGGGGATACTTGCGGCATCCCAACACATTAGATATTAATGTAATTATCATTGAATAGTAAAATATATAGCTCTCATTAAGGAAAGACACAAATAAAGCACAGACCACATAGCATCTGTCCAGTATGTATGCCAACAGACATAAGCTTCTTTATTTGACTCCAGAATTCAAATGTTATGTAACACAATTGACCAATGTGCAGTGGATAACATTTAGAGTTTTTCTTGCAAAACATACCTAAAAGGGATTCTGTTATAAAGAGTCCCACCCACTGCAAAGCTCAGCTGTTTTCTACTTTTTTTTCGTAAAGGCAGAAAGAAGGATTTGTAAGCTCTGTATTTTGAGCTTTGTCACAACATAATCTACCTCAGATTTGATGTTGTCGAAAACCAAATAAAGATACAGATATATATTATTAAACTGGGCATGATCTAATAGCAGGCAGAACCAAATTTTAATTCCTGTCCTGTAAGCAGTGACACATGAGGATTTCAGGATCCAGATGTAATTTCTGCAGCTCAGCAGCATCTCTATAGGAATTGCTTCAGGTCAGGGAAATATGGGGTTCTCGTCAATCTCAGCAATCAAGCCCAATTCATGGAACCTCTTTTTCTTCAGATTCCCAGTGGTATCAGAGAATACTTTATATATACAAGTCTGCAGGTTAAATCCACCTTCCCAGTGAAGAGAATATGATAATTTCCTGATCGAGCCCTAGTGAGAAAGCATCTTAAATTCTGTTTGAACCTCTCTAGAAATCTTTGCAGTGCAGCTGGCTACAGGGCCAGACTTGTTACAACGTTGTTGTGAAGAAATCTGTTCCTGCGGTAAGTTCCAGGAAGCCAAGTTGAAGTACTCAGCTATGTCGGTTGCTTCCCATCAGCAGTCACATGCTTGTCAACATTTGAGGGATGATAAAAGTAGTGATTATGAAAGCATGCCACATAACGGATTTTTTAAGTTCAGAAGCCCTGGCTATGTGGGATGTGAAGAAAAGCTTATGTAAGGGTGTGACAGCATCAGCAAGCCTTGTGCTGCAAATTGTTTCACCTGCTTGGGAGCTAAGTTAATTCAGGCTGCTCCCTCATGGATAAAAAGCGGAGGGGGGAATGTTTAATTAAAAAGAAGTGCATATTACTTTCAAATAAGGTGTTTGGGATCTGGATCTGGAAAGCTGTGGGAGCAAAGGTGTTTCTGAAGAAAGGTTTCTGCTGTTGTCATTCGAAGTCACTTTCACTGGGGTTAAGCAAGCTTAAAGGCTACCCGACCAAACTCCTTCCTGGATGTTGGAAGTCAGGGACTGGCTCCAGTCATTACTGGAGACTATCTGTAGTGCCCATGGCTGAGGAGCATCTACTTCAGGAGGTTACTATCTAGCTTCTGGTTAGGAAAACAGCACATGAAGAGAACAATCTTTCCATCTGCTTCTCTGCTCAGTCTTTGTGTCTGGTAGTCTCTGCGGGAGAGCGAATGAGTGGTTTCCTAAATGGATTGAGTTCTTTGACCTGAATTAGTCAATAGACTCAAGTATGAGATAGATGTTGCTTTTGTCCAGTCAGAGCATGGATTGCATCTTTTTGATCTTGGCTTGAATTCTTCTCACAACAAAATGGAGTAGTAAAGAGAATCCACAGCAAGGATAGCAATCATTTGTTTATAAATGAAATTATTTAGACAAGCAAATCTTCCATATATACCAGTGCACTCTTTCCTTTGTGTAACTAATGTGTCTATGGTATTATGAAACAGCAATTGCTGTAATGTCTAGGTGTTATGGTCCTCAATTTCAGGTTCCATGAAACAGCAGGGGATGTGGACTTGCTAGCTTTTCAGCCTTGAGGTAGGTTTTGCACTGATGAAATGTTCCATTGCATCCAAGGCCAACAGTAGTCCTTCAGTACTTTAAAATACAGTTCTGTGAACAGTGGAATTGTAAGGCATGATTTCCTATAAATTCTGGAGTGTGACTGGGTATTCTGATGTCTAATAAAACGTGTGCCTCAGCTGAAACTTTCTTCTACAGTTTGAACATCAATATTCTTTCATGCATGTATTTTCTGGTGTGTTATTAATAAGAGGCAAGACAGTGTTGCAGCTTTCACCTCACACAGGGATACTTAGTAAGCTCTCTCTATTCCGCCTGGCTGCCTACTTTCACAAATCTTGTAGGAATTTAATATCCTTGAAAGGCCTGTGATCCTATCAAGTTTGATTGACACTGGCCAATATACTAAAAAGGTATGGAAAGCGGGCAGTCAGTCACCAGGATGGTACTTGCACACAAAGAAGACAGAATGATTACCTACACTGGGTTTCCTTGGGAACCCAAAAAAAACCAACCGAAAAAACCACCCAAAAACCACAACAAGAACAAAAATGTGCTTTGTCTTATTGCAAAACCCGTGACAAACATGCTTTAATGATTCATGTTTAAATCTATTCTCATTTTCTTGCCACGTGGTGACTTTTATCTTTCGTTCTGATCTCTGGATAAAGGAAATAAATACATCTTTTTAAAATCTAGATAGCTCCTTGAAATCATTCCATTACTTCCTCCCTAGTTTTGTTTTCCCTGCATAGGAGATCCTGAATATGAGTAACTTAAGCCATACCCTGATTTCAGAAAACAAATTTTGGTGCTGTTGGCATCGTAATTCAGCAAAGAGCACAGTCCCCAAGTATTCCGTCTCTGCACATTCCCATACAGGTTTGCTTTCTGCAGAGCATTCGCAGGATAAGCACTTTGACTTTTCTTGTTTACATGCGGTTTGCTGTATTTTTTCTTTGTTTACAAAACAAAGGAAATTTGAGCGTCTTTGAATCCGGATAGGTTAAGTGGAAAAGAAGACTAGCATTAGCCAGAGTGCTGCTGCCTGACCTATCCAGCACACACATCTTGCTTTTAGAAAAGCCCAGTCATTTTTCACCAGGACTTTGAGGTACGTTCAAATCTGCTTTGGCATCTGTCCAGCCCTGTGTACTATCAAGCAGGGGACATCCTGTCTGAGAGCACAGATTGTTATCTCAATTATATTCCTGAAATTGAGTTAAATTTTCATGAAACCAGCTTCAAATGTGAAAAACCCTGGAGGAATTGGGGGGGGAGGGCGGGGGTTTGTTTGTTATATGTAGTAATATAGTTTGTTATATTATAGCAATCAGGCATAGTAAATGAGATGCATTGTATAAGCGCATGTTCTGTCTACAGTTTATGGCTGTTTCTGCCATTTGTTTGGTAATGGCGTGAAGTGAGTAAATTGATAATGCTGCCATCTATAGATAAAGTTATTGTGCTCAGCTTGATGAGAAGGGTGGAGGAGCTTGGAGTCCTCTAAAATTTTGTTAATAATGTTATATTGAAACCAAAGAGAAAAGGGAAGAGCTCTAAGCTGCTTCTGAATATGATTAATGACAATTCTTCATTAATGATGATCAAATTTTATGTCATTGGTCTGGGTTTCCGAAGTATGACACAGTAATTAAACAGTCCTTCAGTAGCTTTGGGTCAGACTTGGTTACAAGCACTGTCTCTGGACCATTGCTAATCTTATTGGACTGAGAAGTGTATTTTGCTAGTCAGGATCATGTCTGGTATATTGAAAAGAATGGTAGCCTTCCTGTAACACATAGCATTTCAGTCCATTTTTTGGTAAAAGGACAGATGGTGCAATTTTTCTGGCAAAGATCCAAGCATCCATATGGTACAATACTGTTCTGTATTAATTCCAGTGTTGTTTCATTGAAAGATAATATTCTGGTCAAATGCAAAACATTCATGCTCAGTTTTTCATTTTTACCTTTTTTTTATCAGTTAATTTTTATTTATTCTCAAAAGAATAAAAGCTATCTTCTCCATCTGCCAGTTTTATCTTTCCAAATACACCAAATGTTTATTTTCCTCCTTGTCTCTCAAGTGCATACATATCTTAAGTGAAAACTGGCTGTAACACCCAGAGTTAGAGTCTGCCATTCCACAACGTATTTTCAGATTGTCCCACTGATCTCCATCAGGTGAAGCTTCTGTTTTACCATGTAAAGGGTGGTAGAAGTCAGATTTGGGGTTTTGTTGTTCATTTTTTTTTTTTCAGTGCTGTTTTCTTTAAACATCTACATGGCCACAGAATTAGTAAAGGCTTTGCCTATCACAGGAGTACTCTGCGTTGACTGGGTGTTGTGCTTGTGTGTAAATGAATGCCACTTTTTTGCCTCTGGGAAACAAGGAACATTGCCTAGCGACATCTCTGGTTTTTATTTCATGACAACAATTTCTACGTGAATTTTATAGAGAGATAATAAAGTAGTCTGAAAAATACATACTCTTAAGTGATCTGCAAGCCATATTAAAGAGAAGTGCAGCTATTAGAGAGTGTCTCACAAACTAATCAGAAGGAAAGAAATAAGCATATAAGAAACACTAAATCACATAATGACGTGATAAATAAAAGTACTTGGCAAGATGGAAAAAAAACTCTAAATAATTACAGTGAAAAGTATTTGAAGGAAACTGCATGCAAGCTGTCAGGAAGGCAAAAATCTGAGGTTCGTAAAAGATACAGGGAGTTGCCATCTGTCGATTACCACAGACCAGGCAAGCTAACACAATCACATCACAGTTTTGGCAATGGTCATAAAACACAAACTACTGTAGAACAGCATGAGATTTTCAATAGCCTCACTAAATCCATATAAAGCTTGGCTTTTCCTCGCCAAAGTCCTCGTAAGCTGAAGCGTTAAAATTGGTTCAAAAGCATATTTTCAATCTTTATATCAGCAGATTTGACAGTATATGCTGACATCAGACCTCCAGTTCTACTGTTATGGGCATGAAGCTCAATAGATAACATACTAATAAATTAAAGGCAGTGAAAGGCAAGACAAGCTTTACTAAAATGATTACGAACTTCTGCTAACAGTTTTATTTCAAATAAGGAAAATTCATGGATTTGAACTCCAGTGGGTGACAGGAGTTTTGGATTTCTTTCTTTTCCAAGCATGAATAGACCACTGGCACGTCTTTATATGTCCTCTTGCATATGCAAAGAAGTGGCATTCAATTACTCTTATGAGGCAGACGATTTTCAATAGACAAAATGAATAGCCATAGACAAACAACTGTGGAAGAAAATTGCTAAGGAAAATAGCAAATTTTACAGTGATTTTTTTTAAATTCAGGAGCATAGAAATTTGGCCACAGTTTTAAAGTCATTTATGTGTCTTTAGATACAGAATTAGAAGTCAGATGGGATTTTCAGTAGTTCTCTGAAAGGCTTTTACCAACTTTTCCTGATTCAGTTAGTCACAGAGATGAAATTTTTACTGAATCAGCAGTTCAGGGCCAAGCCTTGATAAACTGAAAAGCAGAAGGTTGGTGTCTCAGTTATATCAAAACTCTTTTACTCAGCTCTGACAGCACAGAGAAGCTGTTCATGTTTTTCTCAATGAATTAGAGGACTTAAATGCAAAAAATACTTTCTAATACTTGAGGCTTCATAGATATTTTAGGGCTTAAGCTAATGCTTACCTGAGTCTCTTAGATGTGCAGTCAACAGGGAAATGACAGAATGCATGTGAATTTAACCATCTAGTAGGTGACTTGGATGGGCAAATTTGAAAAGGCGCACTGAGAAGGAAAATGTGCATATTGCTCATTCCCTTGAGCTCCTTGGTTCAAAAGCTGATTCCTGCATGTCAATGAACCATATTAGTGCTAGGTGATAAAAATATTTAAAGGAGAGCTTAGAATAGTAAGTACTCTTGACTTTCTAAGGCATCAAAACAAAACCAAACAAGGAAAAATTGTAACTGTGTGTGTCTGAAAAGTACCTCGAGCATTTCTTAGAGAGTCTCTAAACATTAGTATTTCAAATGGCTCTGCAAATGCAGCTGCATGAGGCAATGGAGATACAGGTGGCACAGGAACATGATGAATTTAGTAGTATCTTCTGCTCTGAACCTTCAGAGAAATCTTACTTTCTGGCTCCCACTTTAGTGTATCCTTTATGGGTGGGCTTTAACTCAACTCCATAATGTAAAATTCTTGTAAGATCCCAGCAAAGTAAAATCTCATAGAGACCCTCATCTGTCGTCATCCACTTAAGTGTCCTAACTAGTGGTTTGCAAAGTCAAGACATTTTCCTGCCAGTTGTCCCAGAAGCCTTTCCTTCTTATTTACTTGTGTCCAGATTTGGGAAAAGGGTTTAATTTTCTAACTGCCAGCCAAGAGTATAGCCTGGTAGATAGGAAATGCTCAGAGGAGGTGGAGGATTAAATTCTCTCATGTTGAGTAGGAACAGGACTGGGATTCCTGCTTCCCCAGTGCATCTTCTGCTCATGAAAACCTGGTCTTCAGAACCACCTTCTTTGTTTTCAGGGACAGCTTCATTTTTAACCAAGGATGCAAAGGTTGTGCTTTGTGCAGTGCTTGGTCACAACACCTCAGTCTGTCTCTGTGCTAAGCATGAGCTGAGCCAGAGTGCATCACAGAGGAATCTGAAGTGTGCAACATCCCTAAATGTTTAGGAGAGTGAGGGCATCTCCACATGTTAATTGACCAAATAAACATGTTCTGTGGGAGGTGCGGTGGTGTGATGTTGGACATATGGACAGCTATGTCCTCTCACATGGACATGTAAAGTCTTCTTACATTTACTCTTTTTGGTACCCAAGATATGCCAATGTTGTTCTGTGTTCTGTTTTGTGCCCTAAGGTTAACTCTTTCCATATTTGCTAGTAACTTGTTGTTTGACCATATGTAAAGGTATTTGGCTAAGTTTGGTCTTGGAGAGCATTTCTTTGTGCCTTTGTTTGCATTCATCGTCTCCAGTGTGGGACAGTACTGCCTCTTATTGTTTAGAGCCAACGTCCAACTGAAAGGGGCCTCTTGAGTGCTGCTGTGGCAGTAATAACAATAGTAAGTCTTGAATTTCCTGATTTTTCCCTACTCTTTCCATCTGTGCTCAGATCCCTTTGTTCTCTGAGACTGTTGTATATTATTTGTATCATCGCTCTCTTTCATGGGCACCCCCTTGCCGTGGGGAAAGAGCTTGCATGCCCTTGCGAAGTTGAGAGCTATGCTGGTGGTGGCATATGCCTCCGGTAGGGTCTCCCAAGCCTGACAGGTCTCAACTGAAGGGTCAGACAAAGTGTGTCCACGGGCAGGATGGGCTCACTAGCCTTCGGGCAACCATCCTAGGAGAAGGACAACTCTAACTCCAAACCCGGGCAGATGGAGCTCGATTAGCTCTGTAAGGCCATCCATCTAAGAGAAGGATACTCTAACCAAACCTACGACCTGAGGACTTCGCTGTCACCGTCCAAGCTCGCTAGGCCCTGGCAGATGAACCTCAGGTGTAAAGGGTGGGGCCAGTCTCGCGCACGCTGCGCCTCACCTAAAAAATCCACCGCGCAGGCTTGAAGGGTGTACTCACATTTGCAAAGCCCTGTAGCGACAGGCAAGGGACGAAACGGCAGGTGGAAAGATGTCACTGGAAGCCGCAGACCCAACCCTGCATGCAGGCGGTTCAGGACATTGGTCGCTTGAGACTGACCTGGGAGATGACAGTCTCGTTCGGCAGCATCCTGAATGACCAAGCAGCCTTTTTCAAGGAGAGCACTGCTTGCTCCACATGGAGAGGGGCCTAGAAAAGGTGGCCTAACCAAAGCTCATCTCCCCTTCCAATCCGGTTGGCTAGCCGCGGCCAACGGACATCTTCTGCGGTCAACCAAAGACAAAGAGACAAAGGCATACACCTGCCTCCAAAGGTGTGTCCAGATTGATACTCGCATGTTGGAACATCAGAACCATGCTCGATACAGCAGACAGTGGGCGTCCTGAACGCCGTTCTGCTATAATTGCTCACGAACTGTCACGACTCAACATTGACATTGCTGCGCTCAGTGAAGTTCGCCTTCGTGAGGAAGGCAGCCTTAAAGAACATGGTGCCGGCTACACATTGTATTGGTCAGGCAAACCCAAAACCGAAAGTCATCGTTCTGGAGTTGGCTTCATGATTAAAAACTCCATCGCCTCTAAACTTGAAAATTTGCCAACAGGTCATTCCGATCGCATTATCTCCTTACGCCTCCCGCTACACAACAAGCAACATGTTGTTCTCTTCAGCATATATGCCCCAACTCTCCAAGCTGACCCTACAGAAAAAGACAAATTCTACACCGATCTGCGCTGCCTTACTCAAAAGGTTCCTGCGGGTGATAAGATCATAATCCTTGGTGACTTCAACGCCCGAGTAGGTAAGAACTCTGAAGCCTGGAAAGGAGTACTAGGCAAGCATGGAGTTGGAAACTGCAATGACAACGGTCGCCTCTTGCTAGAGTTTTGTGCTGAGCAGCAGCTTACCATCACCAACACTATCTTCCAGCAGAAAGACAGCCTGAAGACAACCTGGATGCATCCTCGATCTAAACACTGGCACCTCATTGACTATATCTTAGTGCGCCAGAGAAACGTTCGCGATGTCTGTCACACCCGAGTGATGCCTAGTGCAGAATGTCAAACAGACCACCGCCTTGTGCGCTGCAAACTTAACCTCCATTTTAAGCCCAAACCTAAGAGGGGCGGCATTCTGAGGAGGAGGCTCCAAGTTAACAATCTTCAAACAGCTGCAGTGAGAGACAGCTTCCAGGCAAACCTTCAAACTAGGCTTGAAGACTGTCCCATAGACTCTTCTCCTGAAGCGCTTTGGCAACATATTAAAAATAGCATCCTGCAGTCCTCCGAAGAATTCTTAGGGTTCTCCACAAAGAAGAACAAAGACTGGTTTGATGAAAACAATCCAGAGATCCAGGAATTGCTGGCAAAGAAGAGATCTGCTCACCAAGCACACCTCACTCAGCCATCTTGCCATGTAAGAAAAGCAGCCTTTCGTCTTGCATGCAGTAAACTCCAACAGAAACTTCGAGACATCCAGAACAAGTGGTGGCTCAACCTAGCAAAAAAGACTCAACTATGCGCAGATTTGGGTGACCACAGAGGATTCTATGAGGCTCTGAAAGCAGTGTACGGACCCACACACCAAGTTCAAAGCCCCCAACTCAGCGCAGATGGCCAAACGCTTCTCACAGATAAAACCTCCATCCTGAATCGATGGTCTGAACACTTCCAAACTCTCTTCAGTGCCAACCGTGTAGTCCAAGACTCAGGAATCCAGCTCATCCCAAAACAAACGGTGAAAAATGAATTGGATATAGCCCCTACTATGGGAGAGACCCTTAAGGCCATACAGCAGATGAAAACCGGCAAGGCAGCTGGGGTCGACGGAATCCCGCCTGAAATCTGGAAACATGGAGGCCAAACGCTCCATGCTAAATTTCACGAGCTAGTTGTGCGCTGTTGGGAACAAAGCGAACTACCACCAGATCTCCGTGATGCAATCATCATCACCCTGTACAAGAAAAAAGGAGTAAAGTCAGACTGCTCAAACTACCGAGGCATAACTCTGCTCTCCATTGCTGGAAAAATTCTCGCAAGAATACTATTGAACAGATTGGTACCCGCTATCGCAGAAGAACTTCTACCTGAAAGTCAGTGTGGTTTCAGAGCCAACAGAAGTACCACAGACATGGTATTCGTTCTTAGACAACTGCAAGAGAAGTGTAGGGAACAGAACAAGGGTCTCTATGTAACTTTCGTTGATCTCACCAAAGCCTTTGACACTGTGAGCAGAAAAGGTCTGTGGCAGATCTTGGAACGATTAGGATGTCCCCCCAAGTTCCTCAAAATGATTATCCTGTTACATGAGGGGCAGCGCGGCCAAGTCAGATATGGCGATGCACTCTCTGAGCCCTTCCCAATAGCCAATGGTGTGAAACAAGGTTGCGTTCTCGCACCCACTTTATTCACAGTTTTCTTCAGCATGATGCTCCAAAGGGCCACGGCAGACCTCGACGAACAAGACGGCATTTATATCCGATATCGTACCGATGGGAGCCTTTTCAACCTAAGGCGACTGAAGGCCCACACCAAGACCCTGAATCACCTTGTCCGCGAGCTGCTTTTTGCTGACGATGCCGCCCTTGTTGCCCACACAGAAGCAGCTCTGCAGCGCTTAACATCCTGCTTTGCAGAGGCGGCTGAGCTTTTTGGGCTGGAAGTCAGCTTGAAGAAGACAGTAGTTCTCTACCAACCAGCACCACAAGATGATTACCATCATCCCTGCATCACCATTGGCGAGTCAGAGCTTCAGCCAGTCCAGCAGTTCAGCTATCTGGGTAGCATCATCTCCTCAGATGCCACGATTGACAAAGAGATAGACAACAGAATAGCAAAGGCAAACAGAGCTTTCGGAAAACTCCATAAAAGAGTCTGGTGCAATAAACACCTGAAGAAAAGTACAAAGATCAGTGTCTACAGAGCCGTGGTACTGTCTACTCTTCTGTACGGGTCTGAATCATGGGTCATCTACCGCCACCATCTGCGACTCCTCGAACGCTTCCATCAGCGCTGCCTCCGCACAATCCTAAACATTCACTGGACTGACTACGTGACTAACGTTGCTGTCCTTGAACAGGCAGACGTCACCAGTACTGAGGCCATGTTGCTGAAAACACAGCTGCGTTGGGCAGGGCACGTCTCCAGGATGGCGGATCACCGCCTCCCTAAGATCGTGTTCTATGGTGAACTTGCCACCGGCTGCCGCAAGAGAAGAGCTCCAAAGAGGAGATATAAGGACACCCTGAAACAACACCTCAGCCTAGGCCATGTTGACCACCATCAGTGGTCCACCCTGGCCTCCAATCGGGAGATTTGGAGACACACCATACATAATGCTGCTGTCTCCTTTGAGAGCACGCGTAGAATCAAGCTCGAGGAGAAAAGACAGTGCAGAAAGAACCGTGCCTCGACTATACCACCCAAGGAGACCCTCCGGTGTGCTCTTTGCAACCGGTCTTGCCTATCCCGCATTGGCCTTTTCAGCCATCAACGCGCTTGCAATAAGCGTGGGCAAAGCCCTTCCCAAATCTTCGTCCGCGAAGCCAAGCCATGATGATGGTATCATCGCTGGACTTGGTTAAGATCTCCAGTCAGTTTCACCATGCTTCTGCCCTTAAAAGCATTACCCCAAAAGTCACATAGCAGAATTTCGAATACCTTTCTTCCTTGCCATCACCTGAGCATGAATCAGGGATGTAGTGGATGAACAGCAAATGGTAAGCACTCCTTATGAAACACATAGTGTTGGATATTTTCTCAGTGGGATTAACTAGTTTACAGTTGCTGTTTCTGGTACATGAGCCTTCGAACCATTAGCACAACACAATTTAAAAACTTACAGCTGAAAATGCACTCGGCAGTTTTTTATATTCACAGAAGCTGAAGTACACACTTCTCTAGTTCAAATTTCTAACTTTTTTTTCAACTGTCGACGTACTCAGTCTCACTGAGGAGCATCTGTAGATTTCAAAGCAAATTTTGGTACATCTGTAGCTGAAACTGTCTCAAGTTCCTATTGAATCTGATAATTCTTATCAGATATCCTTGAAGATGATAAGAGGATCAGTGCTGTCAGCAAGTGCAAAGCAGCACAGAAATGCAAGTTGGTGAAAAGCAGCTTCATTGTAATGCAAAAGCCATCTCAGCGCTCCAGCCATTCTGGGAGCCTGTGTGCAAGTTTGAGTGATTTGAATACAAGATTCCTGATACAATAATTTCTGCCTCGCAGGAGACTCAAAATGATTACTTGTCCCTGTAGGGTAAATGGACCTGCTCATCATGCAGGTCTTTGTAGAGATAATGTATACACCTGTTTGGAAGATTTAATAGTTGTGGTTGAAATACCAGGTCTGAAGCTCAAGGGTTAGGAGGGTTGGTTAAGCTTTAAAATCACTTGGATGCAGCTGATTTTAAGTTGCCATGGCAAAGGATTTTCAGACAATGAGGAGCTTTTACATTAATATCTTTGTAAGCCTTGTTGTGATAGAATTGTCTCTGTGAAGAGCAGTCTCTTTCTTCCTCCTGCTGGCACATACACTGATAAAATCATGAAGTAATTATATAGTGCAAAAATTATTTTGGGGTTTCTTCTCAGAGGGTTTTACCACTGGTTTGGAGATTCCATCTCTGCATATCTGGTAGATTTTATAATAGGGATCTGTATTATTCAACATATTGTTTTCAAAAAAATTATCAAGATACCCCCTATTTTTGCAAAAAATACCCATGTATGGAAATGGCAATTGATTTTCAATTGTATTAGTCTATAATTTTGAGCAATAACTAAATAAAACCTATCTGCTCTTTTCCTCTTTTCTTTGTTTAGTTCTTTTTTTTTTTTTTTTACTTTGTGGCTGTCGCGGCTTGATTTTTTTCCCACATTTTTTTTTTGTAAATGGATTCTGTGATTCTCCTGTCTTCCCCCTCAGTAGCCAAAATATTGGTCTGAAAAAGTGTGTCCCATCTAAGATTAGGCTGAGATAAGAAAAGACGCTTATTGTCAGGGGGAAATTTGTGGAGAATTTTGCAGGGATTTATTCAGTTTCTCTTTGGGGAGGAGAGAGTGTAGTGCCCACTCTTTACAAGACAGTTTGGAGTTGTCCTGCTTGTTGCTAGTTAAATTTAAGGTTGATCACCTTTCATTTGGGACCCGATTTCGGTGCTTAGCCAGATACAGTTGGTCACTTGTGCACATTGAATCTCAATGCCAAGAGGACCAAAGGCCAGTACTATTAGTGCTGTTTATCTTTGCCAGCTGCCCAGAAGCTGACAGCTGATGCAAATGGTACTGGTAGCAGATTCTGTACGTCAGGAGCTGGGAGCAAGTAATACCTGTGTCTCTTTGCTGCCACCTCCTAGAGGCTAGCTGTGCTCTTGGGCGTTTCAGAGAGAAGTTTTCTGAGATGCCCCTTTTCCTTGGCTGCAGGCACAGTCAGAATGCAAAGGGGGAAGTTTACAGGTCAGAAAAGGGCTTTGGGGAAAGCAGCACTGAATTTCTGACATTCATATGCAGTGGCACTTTGTCATATTGAAATTCAATGGGCTTCAGAACACAAAGTGAGATGTATTTGTTCTGACACACTTTTAATTAAGGTCTTTATCAAATTCTTTTTAATTTAATATTTGCTTGACGTTGACCATTCCTTGTTTGGGATTCTGCAGGTCTGGAAAGCTTTCAGATAGGGCTTTAATTGGAGGGTTTTCAATGTAATTATTAGTTGTGTGTTTCCTGGGAATGAAGTAGATTCTTTTAAGTTAGCACAGTATAAACGCTTCATACACTCAGATGCTATGCTAATGCACAGGACTGGGATCTGCATTACAATCCATCATCTACACTCTGTACTGCAGCACAGAGTGGCTATTTACTCAGTCTAGTGACAGCAGCAGCACACAAGTAATTGGGGCCTGACAATTCTCTGTGGGTGTCATTAATTTAGCACTACATTTTAGTCATAGGCGGTAACAAAATGCCATAACAATGTACAAACATATTTAAACATAAACAGGTTGATTGGATTACATAAAAAGATCAATCAGATTAATCTTAAATCCATATATTTTTAGACATGTATTATTAGTTATACAGAAGCACATGTATGAAAAAGAATACTTTGTACAGCAGTATGAGCTGTTAGTTTTTAACTCTTTAAAATCAGCCAAAATATTTAAGCTGAGTTAAATGAATTATATAGGAAATACGTAGAGAGTACTGAAATAATTCACAAGATTAATGAAGTATTTGAAGGTCCTTAAAATAAAGTAGTCTAAAGATGCAATAAATGCCAAACTATTTTGAGATAAGATTTAGTAATAAGTGGGGGGAAAGAAGAGGTATGAAATTAAGGATGCTGATTAGTGGGTGGGGATAAGCTTCTTTTATGTAATAATTTAAGAAGTTAAATACAAAAATAGATGGGAAACTAAGAAATAACTGCATTGCAGCTTTTTCACATATTCACAGCTCTTCCAAGAAGCTTGAAGTCTATAATATAAAGCAGCAATGAGGAACTATTCACCTGGTATGACAGCACAGCAGGGCTTAAATTCTCCAATCTTTCTCCCATTATGCAACTGAAAATATGCTTACCACATGACCCTTCCTATCTGTTCAGGTGGTGTGGACAGAAAACGTTGCAGTCGTACGATGAATATGCTTGTAGTGTGGCAATAAGAGGAGCTCTGTAAGCCTGCAGGTCAATGAATAAGAAGCATGGTATGCAGTTCCTGCAGCCCTTGCCCCACTCCCTTCCCTTCTGGAGGACATGTAGGGTAGACCTTGCAGTCCAGGCTGCTGAGCCATGTATTTCCTGGAAAGTTCAATTCAGACACTCCCCAAACTGCAGAATGGCTTTCTAATTTTCTGGTTGGTTTTTGTTCTGTAAAGCCACAGTCCTGTCAAAAAGACCTTGGCTGGTTTGAGCTGAAAGCATGGGTGCTGCTATTGACCTGAGTATGCAATATGGCCACTTATTTGGGGAAGGGAGTCCTTTGCCTTAGGGTTAGTTTGAGTTTAAAATATCATTTTAACAGTAGATAGGGCCACTACTTTTTGAAATTGTGTAAATCAGGTTTGCATTTTGCAGAGAAATCGCTTTCAATCCTATCATCTCTTTGATATAGAATAGCAATGGCAATTTCTGCTGAATTGATGCTCGGAGGTGGGAAGCTATGAGTCACCCAGTAGTGGTAGAGGGCATCAGCCAAACAGGAACCTAGCCAAATGATTAGAAAACGTTTTTCAAAAACTTTTCAGTTGGCCAAATGTCACTGAATCATGCTAGATATAGCTAAGGAAATTTTCACTGCCGGGACAGTGTTTTGTTCTGCCATGGGTACCTGAGAACGCATAAAACTGTGAATACATGCTTACAAGTAATAGGAACAAAATAGCGAAGCTGATCATTTCATTATTTAAATAATTAATCATGTAATGTTTAAGATTTTTTTTTTAATATGTATATAGCAGCATACCTGTTGTTGTTGCAATAATAATGGAAGTGAACATAGTGAGTATGGTAGAAATATAATGCTAGAAGAACTGCAACTGGAATTCATAGTTATGACAAACGAAGAGGTGAGCAGGTAGTGGGTTCCACTTTGTTATGCTTAGGGCTTTGGTCAATCATCCTCAGTGTACAGCTATTTATGTAGTAAATAAATACTGCTTTTCTACTACTATGCAAATCCCTTTTGTGGGAGTAATGCATCCTTCACTCACTCCCACACCATTTCCAAATCAGAATAATTTGTACTTCTTATAACCAAGACACCCTGGAAGAAATGAATAAACATGCCCCCTATACAATATTAAATTATCATTCTGCATCATATATGGCCAATCCTTCAAGGCATATGCATGTGTATGGGATAAGTGTATATATATACATATACATGTCAAATTAATAAACATGGATGCAGAGTTTTGTCAAGTATTAACAATATTTCAACTTAACAAATGAAAACTTCTGATTTAGGATTAAAAAAAAAATTAAGACTGTGACTCTGTTACCAGAGCACTATAAGACTTACGTGAGATTTGTGTCATACTTTACAGTAATGTTCATAAATCCAAAGTATGTCACTGGTCCATGGATGTTTGGGGCTCGTGTGCTGGCAGAAAACTGTATCAAAAATCAAATCTATACCCATGTATCTGGTATCATACTGTACTATTATCCAACATTTAAAAATGGTTCCACATGGTTGCCTCTTCTGTGATAAGCAATAGGATTGAGTTGGAGGTGAGGAAAATGAACTGCTCCATAGCTCTGTATATTGTCAGGTTTATACTGGAAGCCTACTAATTCTGTGAGCACCAGTACTGGCTTCTCCAATAATGATGCCAGTTTATATTCAATTCAGTTATTTTGGATTAATCCTATTTTTGTAACTTTACATATTACCTTGTAAATGAAAGAATAAAATGAAATTTTTATACAAAAATACTTTGATTTTTAAGGACTTTATATCCACCTTCTATAGTGCTAGTTTAATAGACTCCACTGTAAAGTACTATCACAGAACTGGAAAAGTGATGATACTTTTATCATGTTTATTCTGTTTTCATGGCATGTGTGAAAGAAATGTGTTACTTTTTATCTGATATACTTAAATTCTCCTGACTTATGCAGACAGTACTTTTATTATTTTGTTGGCATAAAGGGTGTTTAATATAAAAATTCTGAAATTTTGTTTGGCTAGTCTCCTTTTACAACTAATTCTTATCCTCAGAGAGTGGTATATGGACAGTTTGAAATGTGGATTTTGCATGCCTAACTTGGAAGTTAAGCATAACTCTGAGATCTGCTAATGAACACCTCTCTTCAAGAATGCAAAATAAAAATATCTTGTCTTCCTTATACCAAACAAACAAACAAAAAAATCTACAATGCAATAGTAGTTGACATCCTGACAGTTCAGTTATAATTCAACACAGCAATAATGTTGCTACTGCACAGTAGTCTTGGTCATGGATCAAGCTCCAACTCAGTTAGATTGTGTAGAGACAGTTTATGATGGTAAACTAGCAGTGTTGTGAATACAGCCTCCAGCTGTGAGTAAATTTTTACTTTTATGTCATGTAAATATTGTTGTGCTAGTTCAAGTATCAATCAATCAGATGAAAAAAAGCAGTATGAATTTTCAGGTTTGGTTTAAAGGAAGAGGATGGCTCACCTCAAATTTGCCCTTTCTACCTACCTGTTTCACTTGTGGTAGAGTGCTGCTACTCGCTAGATTTTATTTATTCTACCACTGAAGAAGAAATTGCACATTGCTGAATATTTTGAGAGAAATTATCTAAACTGCTATACTGATTGTAGCTTGTGAGATGGAAGAGAAATGCTATATACATAAGATGTTCTTAGACTTAGGCTGTATTTATATTGCTAGGTGTTTGGGGCAGGGATTATCTCTTACTCTCTGCATGTGCACAGAGAATGAAACCTCTTGAAAGACACCTAATGAAAAAGACATTTCTGTATATGAATGACTAATGCTATGCAATTGTTATGCAATCCCTTTCTAGAATCATATTGGTCTCAAGATGAGCTTAAAAGCAAATTTGTGAACAGCAGTTCGAACAGAACATTGTTCTAGCTAATCATATGCTGCAAAAGAAGAATGTTGACAACAAGGGAAAAGCATTTTTTTTCAAGTCCTGTGTAAGGAAAACTTGAGGACTTGGTGCTAGTAATTGGAAAAGAAAAAAATAAGGTAACAATCCACAGGTCATGAGTTCTAACATATATATCAAGAAGATGGCCAACAGCTAAAATGGGCTCTTTTCATTATTTTCTTTAAATGGGTAAGATTTCCAAGAGAAGAGAAAGATTTTCTCTTTTAGATTTATTGCAATCTTTATTTAACCGCTGAGTATAGAGAATAAGAATTTCGTATTATTACGTGAGTAACAGAAATGGGATTAGGAAATAGCTGAAGATTTTTTTTGTTCAGCCTGTTCAGGCTGTGTCATGCCAGGCAGATCCTAGACTACCCACCTGGGAGTGCAAAATATGTTAGAAAATGCAAGGCAACAACCTGAGCCTGCGTACGGCAGCTAGCTGAAGCTAGGAGCAGGGTAACAGCACAAGAACAACTGAGATAACAACAGTCTTTGGACTAATGTGTTCTGGTGTTGAGAACCCTCATGAACTAACAAGTATTTTAACTATTCAAAAAATATTATCATACTCTTATCATACTTAGGCATTTTAAATGGCTATGAAAATGCTCATTTTGCTGCAACCGCTATATTGTGAAAGTATAGAAAAGAACCACTAAGTTTCTGCTAAAGGCAAGGGCTCTTTTGAGTATTATGATAAAATTAGATTTCAACATTCTTAAGTATTCAACCTGAAGAGAAATGAAACAATGTTCACAGAACGTATTTTATTAATTTAGCATTTTATGATCATAGTTGTATGAGCATTATTTCTGATAGATTATGTGCTAAGAAAATTAGGTCCATAAGAAATCCTATCACAAATATATTAGCAGATTCCTTTATGAAAAGATGTCATAAAATTTCCAATAAATGCCTATATCAGTAAACTGAGGCTATGTGCCTTTCTCTATGCATAGTGTGCATTTGCAGTATATCTTATCTATTGAAGCAGGCATATATCCATAGATGATATCCTTCTGGAAATTGACACTGACTTTAGACGTAAGCGAACTTGAAGGTGATGCTGTAAGAGTCTGAAAAGTGTATGCAGCGTTTATCATGCATATTATGTGTGAGCAGTAGATTGCAAAAAAGAGGGTATGGGCTCAACAGAAAATGACTTCCCTGGTGCAAGATAAGGTAGGGGCTTTAGATGCCAGGAGGGGTCATGGACTATCCTCCTCAAGAGGGAAAGAAAGGAATAAGTAAAACATTATTCACAGATAAATGAAGACACTACATTCCTAACATATATTTTGTTGATATTTAGAACTGAACAAGACAAATTCTCGTGAGGCAGAACACAGTTTTCGTCTCTCTTCAGTTCTCTAAATTGAGCTTCAGATTGCAAGATGGAAAAATCATTATTAGGAAATTGGTCTGGGGATGAGCATGAACCTGATTTTGAGTTCAACAGAAGACTTGTTGAGACATATAGCTGTGTGTGAAAGATGGTGTAGAGTGCTACCAGATTGTAAAGGCATGGCTCTATATTTATTCAGCACAGTTGTAAATAATTTAGCCAGATGCAAAGTAGTGAGACTAGGTCTAAAAAAAAAGTAAACCGATTATTTTGAACAACCAAGTATGTCATGTTGCTTGTTCAAGGAGTGTTCCTAAAATTTTAGATGGTAGATGATATGTTTAGGGTCAACTTTTCAAGTTTCGACAAGTGTGCCTTTTCACTCGCTGGTTTTGACATGTCTAGTGGACCTAACTGGGGATCTAAAATGAAACAGGCAGACTGATTCAAAAATGAATTGAGATGTCACTAGGGCTTTTATCAAAGAGGAAAATATTATCATTGGTTTTGCTTAGATTAGGAAGCCAAGAGCAGAGAAAATAAACAGGGAACAACAACAAAAAAATTATAGGAAAAAAGACAAAGCCTGTCAGAATTATCCTAATGCAGCAGGTAGTTGTTCTGATCTGGTGGCTATACCATGTTATATCTGAAGCAGTGCCCCTGTTGTGATTCATTATCACTATATAGCGCTATTGGAATTAAAGCTATCATAAAGTGATGATCGAAATTGTGGTGTTGCTACATGGTTTTATGACTAAGGGGCTAAATAACTGGTTTTGTCAAGATAAATCCATTATAAAGAAAACAAAGGTAACCTTTACAGATGAGTAGTTAGATAATTTAGCCTGGTAGGACATTGTGGGCCTAATTCTTTGCTTATCTGAACAGATAAAATTTCACCAGTGATAGAGGTGATGTGCCCATTTATTCTGGCAGAGAGCTGTGTGTAGTTTTAAATTATCTGGTGGTGTCTGAAATGACTCCTTGTCTTTGCTTTGTTAGAATCAGTTTCTCACTGTTTTCTTTCTGGGCTTGCTTGAAAGACAGCTTTGGGCAGCACAGCTGGTTTTTGTAGCACGGGGACTGAGCCTGGTATCAGGACCTAGCAGGGTGCTGGCTAGCATCTAAATATGTAACACAATGTGGTCCTTATTCTCCTTTTGCAGAGGAGCGCCACGTAATTTTCACTGGTCAGCAGCCTTTGTCTATTGAGTACTAGCTGAGGAATTGTGTTTCCTTTACTTACAGTGTGTCACACAGAGCTGTTCCTCAAACAAAAATCCCACTGACACCTCTTGGGTGCTGCCCACGTGCTTGCTCTGCTGTAACTCGTCAGTCTGCGAGAGACTTGGCCAATTCTTGTTTCTCATCTTATCTAAGTTTTTGTATGTAGCATTTTTAATTGCCAGTAAATCCGATCTGGGACGCCTTGTGTGTGCAAAGCACAGAGTTACTTTATCATGCCAGGGGAGGACTGTCAAACACTGCCTGTGGAAACGAAGTTTTTATATCCATTATAGGAGAGAATGGCATGAAAAAGACAATGTTTACAGAAGGAAATCAAGATGACAGTTTAGAAAAAGGGCTAGCTCCTCTGAGTTCCTCAAAACTCTTAAGTTCCTCAGAACTTGATAGTACCACCATTTCTACTCCTGGGAATAAACACACCCAGGAGGGTTTTCAAACTTGGCATTTGGAGAGGGTAAATTCCATTTGGAGCAGGGAACCAGATCTCCTTCCCAGGGAAGTCTTCTCTGCCCTAGGTTCTAAGCTACTAGAGTATAACCATGCCCAAATTATACCACTCTTATATATAACAAAATATTCATTGGAGGAGGGACTTCAACCCTTTTCACCCACCTTTCAGGTAAACTTCTTAACCATTAGGTTCACTTCTCCTTCCTTACCTCTTCTTTCTGTCTCTCTCACTCTGCTTTTTCTGTAAGAAACAGGTTGCGGCACCCAACTCCATGGCCCTTGTAAATGATAAAAAAAAAAAAAAAAAATTCTCAGGGGATAGTTGGTGCGAAGACTAGCTAGCTGGCCTCTTGCACTTCTTTAGAAATGTCACTTTTGAAACCAATCAACTGGGCCTGACTCTGGGCCTCGATATGAATGGTTCGTGTTCTTCCAATTCTATTTGATTAATTCTGCCAGGACTTAAATTATGTTTTCATCTAATCCTTTGAAAGACCTACAGAGAACCACAAAGAGAGAGAGAACCTTTCCAGTTCTTCTCCTAATTATAATTTTTAAAAAGTTACTGCAATCAACAGGTAAAAAGAGAGAAGTTACTTTTTTTAAACAAAGCTGAATGTATTCAGTACTGGCATTGTACCAAGCTGAATCTGTGGTGACATGAGTAGCTTGTAATAGCTGTGAATACTTCGATAAGGTGTTACTTCATGTAAGGCAGCTCAACTATATAATTTTTCTCAATTACTAAATCAAGTTTTGTATTCTGCAACAGCTGTGTTACTGTGCTATTTTCAATTCGTAACATAAAATGGTGAAAACCAAGTCATTAACAAGTGCTACTACATATGCTATAACTTCCAGAATCGATACATGAAGAAAGACTCTGTCAGTTTCAGAGATACTCATTGCTATAAAGAGGTTTTTGAGTTGGCTGGATTTCTTTCAATTCCATCAAAACACCTCAGAGCAATGAGGGTGGGTCATAATATAAGTAATAAGAGAGTCATCCCACAAGATTTCATGTTAAACTAACCTAAAAACAGAGAATATGAGCTAACAGAGCAGCCTGAAGTCTATAAATCTGGTTTCATATCTAAAAGATCGTATTTGATCTGGCCAGAAGATTGGCCAGAAGATACTATCTTGATGAAGTAATCTTTTGGTGAAATAGTGCACAGGTATGTGAAAGGTCAAATTGACTGGTCACAGCGTTCCTACTTTCCTTTTACATGTACAAATAAAATTCAATCAAAAATTCACAAGGAAGATTGTCCCCTGAATTCTGGAAAGAAATGTCTTGATTCAGGTTGCAGTCACGGGC
Source organism: Bucorvus abyssinicus (assembly GCA_009769605.1). Taxonomy (NCBI): domain Eukaryota; kingdom Metazoa; phylum Chordata; class Aves; order Bucerotiformes; family Bucorvidae; genus Bucorvus; species Bucorvus abyssinicus. The sequence goes on from CM020025.1 coordinate 42,730,656, forward strand.
AACCATCTGTGGAAGTCAGATGTCCTGTGCTATGAATCGAGGCAATAAAATGGTGATCTAGATAATTACTACTCCCTCAAAGACTCATAAAGGGATGTATCTAATTTTACAGAGCACAGTATAAACAGGTATGAGATAGTTACCTTCTACAGTCAGAACATAAAGAGAAAGGAGGAGAAATGTGGTTGAGATGATCCAGGTCTTTAATCCATGTTAACTAACTGGGGTGAGAAACTTGGTGTTTGTAATTGCACATGATAAAATGCAGAGGTCCTATGAGTGCTGCACGTCAGGATGAGGGATACCAGACTAGTCAGGAAGATTTAGGATAATAGTTAAACTGTAGTCAGAGCCTTTTTTCCCTCCCTTATCTCTCTTTCTAAGCAGAAGGATAGATTCTTTCCGAGTGATTCAGAGGGAAAGCATAACTCAGGTGCTGCACTTCTCATGACTGTGATCATGCACCATGAGTCGGTCTCTTGTATCTGTTCCTCCTGCTTGCCACCTTTCTTTCATGCTTGCCAGAGCTCAAAGTTTGATTTTCAACAAAATCAAAGCAAAATAAACAAACAGGCACTATCTGAAAATTACGTGGCACAGCTATTTTGCTGTAGAAACTGCAGGGAGGGTTTTTTGTGTCCAGCACTTCAAAACCATACTTTTGTCTGATTAGTCTTCTAAATTGCTTTATTTTCACCCCAGGAGAAAAACTAAATAATAATTGAGAAAGAAGCTTTCTATCACACTTAAAGCTGGAAAAGGACTGTTGGAAATTTAGTGATAAATCTTCTCCCAAGAGTTAAAAGTGTAACACAGAATACAGTAGTTAGTTAGAGAAATATTTGCCAACATGGTGAGAACACCTGTGTGGGTGAGTTATGCTGACCTGATAGAGAGTCAGTCAGTACAGTTCTCATCATTTTTCCTTGGCTGTTTTGATGTTTTACTCAATTCAGTATGTTAGTGATGCCACTATCCTTGCTCCGAGGCGGACACCAACAAGAATTTTCTGAAGACTTTATTTTGGCTGCCTCTGACTTCATTCAGTTCTGAAAATTTCCTAGGAGTAGTGTCAGGCACAACTACAAGTAAAAGGCCCTCTTGATGACGCTTTTAAAGCTTTTGTCACTGCATGTTGACAATGGTTGAAACAGGAGCCAAGGCAGAAAAGACATAAGAATAAAGGTCACAGGTGGCTCAGTTTCAGAGCAGTAGAGATATTACCAAATCCAGATTCCCAAACTTTTGCTCGGCTTAAAAATAAATACATCTTAAGTAGTAATAAATAAACTATTCATGATTCGAAGCTTTGGATTCTATGCTTTCAGACTTTTATTTCTAGCTCTGAGGGTTAGGGAAGTTATTTTTTTATTTGAAATGCAAGCTGAGAATCTCTTATGATAACAGAATGCTGAGAAACTAAGGCTTCAAGAAATATACTCTTATATTTCAGGGATTGTGATAAAATCACATGAGTTGGCAGCAGTGAATATTCTTTACATTTGCACACAGCTGATTTTGCAATCTCCCTTTTCTAATGATACAAGAGCTGGTTGCTGGCTTGAATATCAATGCCAGAGTTCTTCAGTGACTTATTTCTGTTCAGTAAATAATAGACTGATGCCATAGAATAAGGTTCAGATTCTGATCCATACTGAAAAAGAAGACAGCTGCAAAAGTAAACCTAACCCCAGGAATCAGAAGCAAGTAGAAAGATTTTAAAGATTTCTTTATATATATATATATTTAAAAAAAAAAAAATTACATATTTATATATTAAAGTATAGAATTTTATATGAAATTTTTGCAGAATTCCTGGCATCTAGTTTGGGGCAGTACTCCAGTGTTTTTACTGGTACTCCAGTAAGTACTCCAGGCAGCCTTTACCTCTGACTTTCTAGTTTGTGAGTGCCATGGTGCACTGGCAGTTGCGAGAGGCTATCAGGAGAAAAGGATTCTGCCTACATTTTGCTGGAAACCCATAACATTAAGATCAGCTGCATCCTGAATAAAGAGCCTCGGGACAAAACACTAACTTTCACTCTCATCAAAGCAGCAATTTTTTAGATTGCCTTTGCCTTCTGGTACATATATATGTTTTTAAATAAAAGACCTTATCATTGAAGGCAGCTAAAAATCTCATGAAGCAACTTTCCTCCTGGTGTATAAAGTGATTTAGAATATCCAAAAACTTTTGGACTATTGTAGCAGTGCAGTAGAAAACAGGTTGTTATTTAAAGTGCCCCCAGTAATTTTCCCCTAAAATGTGTTAGGTTTCTGGATAATAACAACCTTTTTTGAAGTTAGACTGCTTGTTTTCCTTCGCTTAGGAGATCAGCCATTTTTCAAAGGAAAGAAGTTTTAGCTAAAATTTTCCAAGGTATCTAATACTGTATTCTGGCCCAGTCAATAACTGCAAATGATGAAAGGTTTTCTCTCAGCCTTTGTGCTCTCTGGCTGCATTAGAAACTGAATGAAGATATATGAGATGACACAGCAGACTTTTTAATCCTTTAGAAATGGTTGGCAAAGTCACCTCTTTACTACAAAACATATAAAGTTGGGGTATACCGGTATTTTTTTAAATAAATGCCAAATCTTTTTTGTAATCTACTGCATTTTCACAGTCTGGGGTTGGGTGAAGGACAGTACTTTAAGATACCGAGACATGTTTTTGGCAAGTTCAAAAGTTTATAAAACAAAGGTGCTGATAATTCCGGGAGAAGCAGGAAAATACAGACCTTTTGAAAAGCTCCTGTAGGTTTTGCTTACAGCTCTGTCTGGAATTTGCTGTGGTTAGAATGAGAGGGGTGCTGTGAAAAATAAATCTGAAATGCTGCGGTGCAGTGCATAGTGTGTTGTAGGCGAATTTATGTAATAGAGCTCACTCTAAAGCTTTAAAGGCACTTTAAGTCTTTATTTTATGAAAATCTAATCAAGATACCAAGTGTGTGCCAGTAAGACTTACAGTTCATATTCTACCTGATTTAGGAGAAGTTAATCGACAGAAAATTATAGCAGTATGAAAGCTGTATTTTTCACATCTTTTCACTGCTTTTCTTCGCAATCTGCAGCAAACGTAACTCCTTAGACACTAACTCTTAATTGAACAATTCTTCTCTATAGGTGAGCAATATGTACAACACGATACGTAGTAACTGGCTCGCAAAGGAATATCTAGTGAATTGAATGCAACGTTGTGTCTTCTGTACATACTCTGCCCTGTTGGTCTCTTTTCCATCAATAGTGTAGAAACAAGTCCCAGAACCTGGAATGGAAAGAAACAGGGCTTCAAACCCCACTGCTCCCTACTCCCTTAAATTTCTGCCCAGCACACCAGCTTTTCATATCAGCCTCAAACATAACTGAGAAACCAGGATGCAACCCCATTGTTGACTCCAGCTACAAAAGAAAAATGAACTCAGATTAGCAGCAAGATGGCTGTAGGCTGAGTTATCAGCTGCATCCTCTAGGTGCCACCACCTTGCCTGGATTTGTCTTTATCCAGAGGACTCTTCGAGGCCCCAGGGTGGAGTCCAGTTTCCAGGCTCCCACTGGTGATGAGTGCTTAATGGTGTGACACCCTACAAAAGTGTGTTTCAGATCTTCCATCACAGGTTGATGTGACGACCTCTGAGCTGCTAGTTTTCGTTCGTTTGATACTGAGGGTGGACAGGAGTATCTTGGTGCAACTTAAACTGTATTATACACAGTTTTTATTTGCTAAAGATCATATAGTCTGTAGGTATTTGAATAGTTAAGACTGGCGTTCAGAAAAGCGACATGCTTGGAGCTGGCAACAGCATGCCACTACCACGCCTTAGCAAGAAAGGAGAAAAGATAACGATGAAGTCAGTGTGCTAGAGGACGAGCACTATATAAATATTAAACTGCAGCTTTATTCTTGTCCCAAAAGCTATAGAAAGTCATGACTACCATCATATTTCTGCATCCCCTCAGCCATTGCTGACTTTTATATCAAGACAACATGCTGGTTGACAGAATCCTGCTGATTTTCTTCCCCTGAACAAATACGAGACATACATGTAATCTTCTTTATTGTTAGTCTACCACCTTCCACAAGAGGTGGTAATATTTCTATGGCCAAAATATGATTTCTGCCACTATCTTTACAACCCTTTGAATTAAATTCTGTGCAGAAACCACCTCACTGATTTTGCTTGTGTGAGTCAAGGGATTCCATGGGACTCTTAATGGCTGAGGGTTAGAAAAACTTGTGGATGTGACAGTTCCCTACCCACTGCAACCAAAGATAACCATCACAAGTGACATGCATGATTACTAAGGCTGAAATACTGTTGTTGCTCAACAATGTATCCATCTCCCTATGTTTTTCTTACTCTACAGACTGTTTTCTTTCTGTGAAATAACAGATGCTCAAACCAAAGCCTATCTGGATTTCAGAATAGAAACCCAAACCTTACATTATTAGGCATGCTGACATGCAGTGGGGTGCATACTTGTGTGATGTGAGAGGAGGAGGAATGGTTGCGCTGTGGGCTGCTGAGGAGCAGGAGGGGATATGGCACATCGCCATATGTGTGGGGCTGGTGCGTAGGTCCGGGCACCAAACCCCAGTGGTCCTTCATCTCTGTTGGGATGGCATCTGGAGTGCCTGCATCTTGTAAGCATCCACCATCTTACAGTATCTACAATACTGAGAGCAGAGCGAGAGAACTTTCACAGAGCATTTCATGACGCTGAGTTTGGACTCCCAAATGCCATGCAGTAGCAGTAAGACTTTCCCACATTTTACAGGCTACGCACTGACATGCCTTGCAAATCTGGCCCTCATTCATGCACAGCAGATAAGAAATCCATAGATTTCAATCACAACTACATGGAGTTGCGTCCTTTCATCAGTGGCATAATAGATTAGTTATCAGACAGACCTTCTCTAATAAAGGTGGCTTAAGAGACGTCCGTGCTCACATACGCAAGTGTAATAGCAAGTCCTGTGTTCTGCCTCCACACAAAGAGCTGAATTATTAGCAAAGCTTGTACTTCAGGTGAGATTTCCTAGTGAAGATTCCCTGTGAGTACAGGGCTGTTCACCAGTGAAAGAGTGACTACATCTGTGATTAGGGGAAATCTTGGTGGAAGGGCCAGATTGGCTGTAAACTAAAATTTTTGTTAATAGAGTGAGAACAGTTTACACTGGCTCCATTGCGATATAATGATGCTTTCCCAGCCTAAAAAAAAAAAACAAAAAAAAAAAAAACCAGTATTAAAAGCATTTGAAGCTGATCATTGATATGTATCCTGGGATTATTTCACTCCACAGCAAAAAAGAAAGGTAAGGAACAAGGTTTGCTCGTATCTGCGAATCTGCTTCCAAGCTACACTTCAGTAGGAAGTACGATAAAAGTAAAGCCAGATAAAGCAGCAGCCAGTCCTACTGCTTAGGATTTGTTTTTTAACTATTATTTATTTTGTTTCCTCAATCACTTTGCTTTACTCATTTGGCTGGAAGGCAAACGCGTTCCCTGTTGATTTATCTCCACTCAGCCAGGGGCTTTTGCTACTCGGTTTGATTCCTAATATGGTAGCAACAGCAAATTTTGTCTGACTTCCAGAGGGCTCCTCTCAGCTCCTGGAATGCAGCAGGGAACGAGTCCTGCAGAGACCAACAAAGACAGTTGTTGCATTAAGACCAATAAAGACCAGAAAATGGGCTTCCCCACATACACTGAAATTCCTTCTTTCGCTACTCTCTAAATCACCTGTTTTGTCTTACTTTACGGTAAGGCTATGAATTGTTTCCCATTATCCAGCTGAATGGCCTTTCTTGATCACATTAGAAAACATTTTTCAATAAATTCGGAAAATCCCTACTCCATCACAATAGAGTTTTTATTATATGAGTGTATGACTTGACACATGCTATCAGAGTATCAGTGGATTAATTATAGCACAAAGGAATAATACATTACAGGAAGTGAAAAAAAAACCCAACTTAGGAATTCCCCTTTTATTTTGTTTTTCTTATATATTGGATTCAACACACTCAACCTTTCAGTGCTCTGAAATATCTGCTGTTCATTATGGAAGGGAACTAATTTTCTTTATTGGGTTGTTGGGGGTTTTTTTCCCTTTTAATAAAGTATTCTTCAGGTAATAGGCTGTCAAACTCACCAAATCTAGAAATGGCCTTTACTGGTGACATACAAAAATCCAAAGGATTAAATTCTTCCACCAAACAGGGTCTCTAAAAGGTTAACATAGAGTTGGAAGTTAATTTCACTCCAAATACAGAACAATAGTGTGCAGTGACATGACTTTGGAATAAGCGTTTGTTAAAGCTAAATCCTCCCTAAGCCCTGCAATTGTTTTCCTTTGTGCTAATAGCAAGCTGACGGGAGGTGCTCTCCCCCTCTCTCTGTCCCTGTCTCTCTCGCTCCTGAGGGTATCAGAAAGGCAAGTTTATTGTTTGCTAGATCTGGCTTTTTTTTTTGTTTATTAATTAAAATCTCAGTTCTCCTTAGGTCATTCTATTTAACATTTGTGATCTTAATTTCTGACAGGGGAATTTTTTGTCTTTTTGAAGTCCACAGATTTAATATTATTCCTTTCTGATTGCCATTGCTGGCATGTACGTTAAACAAAAAGAATTTAAATTATTTCTCACTGCTATTGAGTGACTGTCTTGACTGTCAGTGTTCACAGGCAAAAAAAACGAGGCCTATTGTCACCTAGGTACTGACTAATGCAGAGAAATGTTCAATAGGAGTTTCCAGAGGAAAGCTGAAGCCTGAGACTCCGGGGGAATTGATTGCTTTGTGTTCTTACCAGCGATTATTAGCAAGTGTTAGGTGCCTTTGAAAATAGACCCATCTCCAACTCCAAATTCTTAATACCTTTGAAAATCTATTCTAAATTCGGTGAACATTGCTTGAAAAGAGTTGCTTTTTGAGCTTAGTTTCACTGAAATTATTTATATTCTCTATTATACACAGGTACTGCCTTGGCTTGGAAGCGGTGTCATCCATCTTTCCTTTACTAAGTTTTCAGTCTGTTGATTCCAAATAAAAACACTTACGAATTTCACTCCTCTGTCATCCTCTTCCTCTTCATCTAATAACCACAAACACTCAGGCTTATCTTTGCAAATATTCCTACTTTCTATTCTGAAAAGCCAAAGGGATTCTGAAATTCATATGTGCTTTTAGGATTCCTGGGTTATTTGATTTTATTAGAGATCATGTTCCCTTGACTAGACTACCTCAAGATCTTGTTTCAGTGGAGTAGCATGCAGAAATATGCTGAGCTGCCCAGGTTCAATCTGGTTTGTCAGTGAAGCACAAGATCAGATTGCTCCTCCACTTTTGTACCAAATTGAATATCTGCTGTATACATTTGCAGCAGGTATCCAAGCTGAAAACTATCACATACCTTTGGATTTCTGATAGGTTATGTCATGTTTGACTGCCTTTTAAACCAAAGTGGTGTACAGTAAGTGGCGAACATGTCAGTCAGATATCCATTTGTGCCATTTAATGGCTGGGACAATTTGAAGAAGAACTTGGATACTTTGAGGCATGAGCTATTGGTCATATTATCAGAAACACTTCCATCTTTCACCTAAGGACGCCATTTGTCAAGTTATTTGTCCTCTTGTCTTACAGCAGGACTAATGTTCCTGGCAGCAGTGTTCTTATTACAGATGCTATTGGCCTTAAACACTTGTTCTTTAATCTACCTTGAATGTTAGCCCTTACATAGCTCCTTTTGTAACTTGTCTGGGGTAAATAAACAAGGTAGATTGTTTGTTCTACCAAGGACTTCAGCACTTCCATAACTCTTCAGTAGGCATAATCTAGATGTTACTCTTGTGTATGTAAAAATTTGCCTTAAGTTTCAGGTCACTGCTTCTCATTATGTAGAATCGACAAGAATGCCAGTAGGCATTCAGCCTCCCAGCCCTTCCTCTGCAAGTATCCGAGTTAAAAATCTGACCTTCAGGCTTTTCAAAACTATTTTTTTTCATGGTAACTGCAAAACAGGTTTTCACTCAGCTGTCATTTTTGAAAAACAGATATAATTTAGCTGAACTCAATTGAAACTGCTGATAAATCTAGCCTACATTGTAACTTTTCATGCCAAGATTGAGATGAAGATGTTGCCCATCTCAAGTAAATCTGCTTTTTATATTCTTCTCCTTGCTGTAGTTAAATTTAATCCAAAACAAAGCCAGTCTTCCCACCAATATTGGAGAACACCATCTGGAATTGCCCCTTCCACTGCCTAAACAGATGCAGTTCTGACCTGGCAGTATTCCAGGAGTCTTCTCCTCACCACCAGGAAGCACATCAACCAGGCTTGTCCTTAGCTCTGAGCAGAGAGTAGGGAAAGGTTTCATGTGGCCTTTGTGTCTAAACACACAAATAAACAACTGTATCACGGGTTGCTTTAGGTTTCATATATGGGATTAGTGGTGTATGTGTTGAGGCAATGAAGACTTTGATCCCCTGAATCACACTAAAATTAGATGCCACACATAGCCTATATGAATAACCAAAATACTTTCAAAATCCTGTTTAATAGACACTGGATGTGTTGGGAAACAGAAGAGAGGGGCAGAAAGAGAGCTGTTAAGTATTTTCTCCACATAATTCTGAATGTATATTTTCAGGCTAAAAGCAAAACTGCAATCATGTAACTCCTTCCTTCCATGTACATTCTTTCCTTAGAGCTCAAATCTAACAGAAAAATAATGAAAACAGAATGAGAACTGACATTTACATAAATATAAACTCCTCAGGTAGAAAAGGTGTTAGGAGTATTATTTCAAATTGAGACTGAAAACCAGATGCTGATGGACTCCCTTTATATGCAGCCACTGATGAATGAATTGTAGTTTGAAAGTCTTGATATGATCTTAAAATAAGTATCAACCTTGATAAAGCATAACTAGGGTTGGTTTCTCAGCTGTGAAGACTTCGGATCAGGCTGCTTTACTGGTAGTCACTGGTGAAGTAAGACTTTTTTTTTTTATTCCTTCTATACTGCAGCATTCCTGCAGTATTAGCTCTCAGTGCTACTTCTAGTTCAATCATCTGAATCAAAAAACATTTCTCTTTCACATTATCTAAGACTGAAATGAGAAAATCAGTTTATAAAGTAGAAGCAATAGGGTTTTTATTAAAAACATCAGAATTATTTTGCAGTATATTGGTTTGCATTTTTTGTGGTGACTCATTTATATGAGCTAAGGTAATTGGGTATTTCCTACCCTTTCTCTCCTATGTAGGTAAAACATCATGCTGCTTTGCCTTTTTGTTTTTGCTGTCCTCTGCTTATTCTCCCAACTCACCTAACATTATTTTGGATTCTGAGGCTGTGGAATACTCGGCCATAACTGGGTTTGCTGCATTTGAAAAAAAAAAAAACTGTCCCTGTAAACAATGTGATAGTTCAGTGGTTTTGATATGAGGCAGCCTTTATCACTGCCTTTGTCTGCTTTTGAGTGTGTTGCTTCTAACTCTCACAGGTTACCCTTAAGCAGGGTATATTAGCTTTTTTCTGTGTAAAGACAATCAGAACACGGCAGTATCATGCTGATGTGCAGTCAAGTTATAACACCTTCCTGTGGCAACATTGGCATGAAGAGTCTGTAGCATGAAATGTATATTCTTGCTACAGTAAATTGTTAATGTGCTAGTTAGATCCGGTTTTGGTTTTAATAGAGTTTCTCTATGTTTCTGGGTTGAGTAATTCCTTCGAATTAATTCTGCTGCTCACTCCAATGTGTTTTTCTTTATTACCCAGTAATACTGGCACTCCTGTCTGTCCTCAGTGCCGTTTGAGATTAGGACTTGTTTTGCCTCACAGCTGCCACTTTTGGGGTTTTGGGCCTCAAAGATGTGGGACAGCTCCTATCCCACCGAACTGCCCTTCCCCAGGCTCCGTGTGTCCTGGCATTTGCTATGCAGCTCTGTACGTTTCCTGGCCAGCCTTGCCCCAAACACCCCCACTCTTTGGTCACCCACAGCTGGCGGACATGGATGTCCTCACCCATGGGCCAGCGATGCCCCTGGGACATGGACAGACACAGGGACACCAGGGACGTGCACACACCGTCATGTAATCATTTCAGCTTTATTTCATGGAGGCAGGACTGTGGTTGCGTGGCAGCGGTGGTGGCCGGGGTTCTCAGGGACACTGGGTCCTGCTGGGGTTCCTGCTGCGCTGGGTCCTGCTATGGGTCCTGCTGCACATCCTGGCATGAGTCCTGCTGTGCTGGGTCCTGCTGTGGATCCTGCTGGGTGTCCTGCTATGGGTCCTGCTGCAGGTCCTGACATGGGGTCTGCTGTGTTGGATCTTGCTATGGCAGGTCATGCTGCACTGGGTCCTGCTGCACTGGGTCCTGCTGGGGCTACTGCTATGGCTGCTTCTATAGCAGGTCCTGCTACAATGGGTCCTACTACATGTCCTGTTACAGCTGATCCTGCAGGCGCTGCTATGGCATGTCCTGCTACGGCAGGTCCTATTACAGTGGGTCCTGCTACAGTGGGTCCTAATGTGGGTCCTGCTGTGGCAGATTCTGCTACAGTGGTCCTATTACAGTGGGTCCTAGTACCAGCCCTGCTATGGCAGGTATTGCTACAGTGTGTCATACGAATAGGACCTGCTTCAGCGGGTCCTACTGTGATGGGTCCTACTATGGTAGGTTCTGCTACAGAGGGTGCTACAACCGTGGGTCCTGCTACGGCAGATCTTACAGGGGCAGGTCCTACTATGGTGGTTCCTACTATGGCAGGTCCTGCTATGGAGGGTCTTGTTACAGTGGGTCCTGTTATGCAGGTCCTGCTGTGGCAGGTACTACAGCGGCAGGTCCTACAGTGGGTCCTACAATGGTGGGTCCTGCTACGGTGGGTCAGGCAACAACGGGTCCTGCTACACTGGGTCCTACTGCAGTTCCTGCTATGGTGGGTCCTCCTGCAGTGGGTCCTGCTTGGGCGGGTTCCCCCATGGTGGGTCCTCCTACAAGAACGGGTCCTGCCACAATGGGTCCTACTATGGAAGATCCTGCTATGGCAGGTCCTGCTACAGCAGGTACTACAGTGAGGGTTGTACTGCTGGTCCTGCAATGGTGAGTCCTGCTGCAGCGGGTCTTACAACGGTGGGTCCTACTATGGCTGGTCCTGCTATGGACCTTCTATGGAAGGTTCTGGTACGGTGGGTGCTGCTATGGTGGGTTCTGCTAGGGCAAGTCCTACTGCCAGTCATGCTACAGCAGGGCCTACAATGGCAAGTCCTACAACAACAGGTCTTCCTACAGCAGGTCCAGCAACGGTGGGTCCTACTGCCGGTCCAGCTATGGTGGATTCTGCTATAGTGTGTCCAACAACGGCATGTCCTACTATGGTGGGTGCTAATATGGCAGGTCCTGCCATGGCATATCCTGCTACAGCGAGTCCTGCAATGATGGGTTGTGCTACAGCAGGTCCTACAACAGCAGGTCCTACTGCTGGTCCTGCCATGGTAGATCCTGCTACGGTAGGTTTTACAACAGCGGGTCCTGCTACGGTGGATCCTACAACAACGGGGCTGCTCCAGCGGATCCTACAACGACAGGTCGTACTACAGCGGGTCCTACTACGGCAGATCCTACAACAGTGGGTCCTATTGCTGGTCCTGCTGTGGCAGATTCTGCAACGACATGTCCCACAATGGCATGTCCTACTGCGGTGGATGCTAATATGGCAGGTCCTGCCATGACAGACCCTGCTGTGGCTGGTCCTACAACAGCGGACCCTACAATGGTGGGTCCTAGTATGGCAAATCCTACACCAATAGGTTGTGCTACAGTGGGTCCTACAATGGCAGGTCCTGCTTTGGTGGATCATACAAGGGTGGGTCCTACTGTTGGTCCTGCCATGGCAGATCCTGCTACGGCAGGTCCTACAAAGGCGGGTCCTACTACAACAGATCCTACAGTGATGAGTCCTGCTACGGTGGGGCCTACAACATTGGGTCAGACTCTGGCGGATCCGACAACAACGTGTCCTACTATGGCAGGTCCAACAATGGCATGTACTACTACGATGAGTCCTGCTACAGTGGGTCCTGCTACGGTGGACCCTGCAAAGGCAGGTCCTTCTACAGCGGGTCCTGGTGTGTCGGATCCTGCTATGGTGGGTCCTGCTATGACGGGTCCTACTGCTGGCCATGCTACAGCGGATCCTACAAAGGCGGGTCCTACAACGGCGGGTCCTGCAACCACGGTTCCTGCTATGGCAGGTCCTGTGTGGCAGGTCCTACTGCAGGTCCTGCTATGGTGGGTCCAACAATGGCATATCCTGCTTCTGCGGGTCCTGCTAGAGCGGGTCCTTCTATGACTGGTCTTAAAACAGCAAGTCCTACAATGGCAGGGCCAGCAATAGCAGGTCCAGCAACTGCGGGTCCTTGTGCGGCGGGTCCTGCTATGTCGGGTCCTGCTACAGCGGGTGCTTCTATAGCAGGTCCTAAAATGGCAGGTCCAGCAATGGCGGGTCCTTCTAGAGCAGATCCTGCTATGGCGCGTCCTGCTATGGCGGGTCCTGCTATGTTAGGTCCTACTGCTGATCATGCAACAGCAGGTCCAGCAACGGCGAGTCCTTCTATGGCGGGTCCTGCTATGGTGCATCCTGCTATGACAGGTGCTACAGTGGCAGGTCCTACAACGGCGAGTCCTGCAACCACAGTTCCTGCTACAGAAGGTCATACTGTGGTGGGTCCGGCAACAGCAGGACCAGCAGCAGCAAGTCCTTCTACGGCAGGTCATGCTATGGTGGATCCTGCTAAAGAGGGTCCTGCTATGTTGGGTCCTACTGCTGATCATGCTGTGGAGGGTCCTACAACAGCAGGTCCTGCTACAGTGGGTCCTACAATGGCAGTCCAGCTACTGCGGGTCCTGCTATGGTGGGTCCTACTGCGGGTCCTGCTACGGCAGGACCAGAAACAGCATGTCCTCCTATGGCAGATCCTGCTATGACGAGTCCTACTGCTGGTCATGATATGGCGGATCCTACTGTGGCACGTTCTACAGTGGAGGGTCCTACTATGGCGGGTCCTTTAATGGCAGGTCCTACAGTGGCATATCCTACTACAGTGGGTCTTACTGTGACTGGTCCTACTACGGCGGGTCGTTCTACGATGGGTCCTGCTACGGCAGGTCCTACTGCGGGTCCTTCTACGGCAGGTCCTACTGCAGCAGGTCGTACTATGGCGGGTCCTACTGCAGGTCCTTTTATGGTGGGTCCTTTTATGGCGGGTCCTACAACGGCATATCCTGCTACAGTGGCTCCTGCTACGGTGGGTCCTGCTATGGCGGGTCCTTCTGTGGCGGGTCCTACTGCGGCAGGTCCTACTGCAGCGTGTCCTACAACAGTGGGTCCTGCTACATTGGGTCCTACAATGACGGGTTCTACAAGGGCAGGTCCAGCAACGGCAGGTCTTAAAACGATGGGTCATGCAACTATGGTTCCTTCTATGGTTGGTCCTACTGTGGGTCCTTCTACGGTGGGTCCTGCTACGGCGGGTCCAACACCAGCTTGTCCTACTATGGTGGGTCCTACCATGACAGGTCCTACTACGGCGATTCCTGCTATGGTGGGTCCTACTATAGTGGGTCCTACTGCAGGTCCTTCTATGGCGGGTTCTGCTATGGCGGGTCCTTCTACGGCGGGTCCTTCTATGGCGGGTCTTGCTATGGCGGGTCCTGCTATGGTGGGTCCTATAATGGCGGGTCCTGCAACCACGGTTCCTGCTATGGCGGGTCCTACTGTGGCGGGTCCGACTTTGGGTCCTCCTACGGCGCGTCCTTCTGCGGCGGGTCCTACAATGGCAGGTCCAACAATGGCATGTCCTACTACAGTGGGTCCTGCTATGACAGGTCCTGCTACAACAGTTCCTGCAATGGCAGGTCCTACTCTGGCGGGTCGTGCTGCGGGTCCTTCTATGGCTGATCCTGCTACGGCGGATTGTACAACGGCAGGTCCTGCTGTGGCGGCTCATGCTATGGTGGGTCCCACTGTGGCGGCACCTGCTACGGCGGGTCCCACTGTGGTGGGTCCTGCTATGGCGGATCCTGCTACTGCGAGTCCTGCTACAGCAGCTCCTTCTACTACAGGTACTAATGCGGTGGGTCCTACAATGGCAGGTCCTGCTACGCTGGGTCCTGCTACGACAGGTCCTGCTACTGCGGGTCCTTCTAGTGTGGGTCCTTTAACAGCGGGTCCTACAACGGCAGGTGCAGCAACAGCAGATCCAGCAATGGCGGGTCCTTCTACAGCGGGTCCTGCTACGGCCGATCCTGCTACAGCGGGTCCTGCTATGTTAGGTCCTACAACAGCAGGTCCTGCTACGGTCAGTCCTACTATGGTGGGTCCAGCTACAGCGGGTCCTTCTCTGGCGAGTCCTACTGCAGGTCCTACTACAGGGCATCCAACAACAGCAGGTCCAGTAATGGCGGGTTATACAACAGCGGGTCCTGCTACGGTGGATCCTACAACGGCATATCCTACTACAGTGGCTCCTGCTATCACAGGTCCTGCTACGGTGGGTCCTGCTATGGCGGGTCCTACTGTGGGTCCTTCTGCGGCGGGTACTGGTACACTGGGTCATACAACAGCAGCTCGTTCTATGGCAGGTCCTACAATGGCAGGTCCTGCTACTGCGGGTCCTGCTACAGTAGCTATTGCAATGGTGGGTCTTAAAGGCCGGTCTGCAACCATGGTTCCTGCAACTGCCTACTGTGGCAGGTCCTTCTATGGCAGGTTCTGCTATGGCGGGTCGTACAACAGCATGTCCTACTATGGTGGGCCCTACTATGACAGGTCCTGCTACAGTGTGTCCTGCTGCAATGCGTCCTGCTATGGCAGGTCGTACTGCGGGTCCTTCTATGGGGGGTCCTACTGCGGGGGGTCCTACAACGGGGGGTCCTGCTGCGGTGGGTCCTACAATGGTGGTTCCTACAACAGCGGGTCCTGCAACCATGGTTCCTGCTATGGCGGATCCTACTGTGGCGGGTCCTACAACGGTGGGCCCTACAACAGCGGGTTCTGCAACCATGGTTCCTGCTATGGCGGGTCCTACTTTGACGGGTCCTACTGTGGCGGGTCCTGCTACAATGGGTCCAACACTGGCTTGTCCTGCTACGGTGGGTCCTACTATGAAAGGTCCTGCTTCGGTGGGTCCTGCTATGGCGGGTCCTGCTATGGCGGGTCCTACTGTGGGTCCTTCTACGGCGGGACCTACAACGGAGGTCCAGCAACAGTGGGTTCTAGAACGGCCAGTCCTGCAACCACGCTTCCTGCTACAGTGGGTCCTACTGTGGCAGGTCTAGCAACAGTTGGTTCTACAACGGCCAGTCCTGCAAGCACGGTTCCTGCTGCAGTGGGTCCTATTGTGGTGGGTCCTACTATGACAGTTCCTGCTATGGCGAGTCTTACAACGGCATGTCCTACTACGGTGCATCCTACTTTGACAGGTCCTGCTATGGCGAGTCCTGCTATGGTGGGTCCTGCTATGACGGGTCCTTCTACGGCGGATCTAATGGGGCGGGTCCTGCAATGGAGGGTCCTACAACTGCTGGTCCTGCAACCACGGTTCTTGCTATGGCGAGTCCTAATGCAGGTCCTCCTACAGCAGGTCCTTTTATGGCAGCTCCTACAATGGTGGGTCCTGCTACAGTGGGTGCAACAACGGTGAGTTCTACAATGGCAGGTGCAGCAACGGCAGGTCCTACTACAGCAGATCCTGCAACCACAGGTCCTTCTACGGCAGGTCCTGCTGTGGTGGGTCCTACTGCAGCTCCTGCTACGGCAGATCCAACAACAGCATATCCTACTAGAGTGGGTTCTACTATGACAGGTCCTTCTACGGCGGGTCCTGCTATGGCAGGTCCTTCTACGGCAGGTCGTACAACGGTGGGTCCTGCTACAGCGAGTCCTATAATGGCGGGTCCTACAACAGCGGGTCCTGATACAGCGGGTCCTGATACAGCAGGTCATGCTATGGTGGTTCCAGGCCATGATGGGACTGGCCAAGTGGTGTTTATGGCCATCCTCTCCCACCAGGTACAGGCAGCTGTGTGCCCCTCATCCTGCTTTTGCAGGGGTTGCTTTGTGTCAGGGACTGACCTCACCCATGACATCCATGGAGAACAGCTACAGGCTGGCCCCAGCCCACAGGAGCAGGCTGGCTGCCCCATGCCAGCGCCAGCCCCGCATCACCACCACCTACTGGCAGGTCTGCTGGTCACTGCATCCACGAAGGACACACAAGAGGAGCCCTTGTGCTGGCTGGCAGCACAGGAGGCACAGCATGAAGACATGGCACAGGGGCGTAGGTGCCAGTTGCAATGTCATTGCTGGCGGCGGTGCTGGTGGTGCCGGCTTTGCTTGTGCGTGTGGCTTTTGCTTTCCCTATTAAACTGCCTTTATCTCAACCCTGGAGTTTTCCCACTTTGACACTTCTGATTCTTCCCCGCATCCTTCTGGCGAGGATTGAGTGAGTGGCTGTGCGGGGCTCCATTGCTGGTGGGGTTAAACCAAAACACAGCTCCACCATGAAGCTCCAGGGGCTGCAGGTAGGTATCTGCTCCAGCAGCATTTTACCCTCTTGCCTATCAGCAAAAGAGGGGTGGAGAGAAAAATCCAGTGTTTAATTGCTTTATTTTGTAAAACAAAATAGATGAACCCCAAGACCCGTAAGCTGGCACAGCTGTAGGAAAACAGTGGAGGCTTGAAAAGGTGAAGTGTAATTCCTTTCCATCACACTTTTCCCAGGCACGTTGAGGCAGCTTTCCACCCAGGTGTCTGGCCCTTCCAAACCCCAACTTTTGCCACCTGATGCTCCTCATGTGCTCACTGTTTCAGCCTGATTTTTTTAATTGTGTCCTCCACTTAGCAGCATGTGCCTCAGAGTGAGGTAGGGCAGTTCTGCCCCCTCCCCAAATATTGATAGCGCTCTCTGCATGGCCCTGTTACAAAGCCAGGTCAGATCTAGAGGACTTCAAGGTATTCATTAACAGTGCAGTGCAGTACATCATTATGTACCCAGCTTCTGTGGTTTTTTGTTGAAACGTCCCACGTGGTCTTGCCTTTAACCTTGGGTTGTTTGGGTTTTTCTATATTATGTGGTTCTGCTTCTCTCTGCGCTCTTCTGCCTGTCATTATTCCTCAGTCAATGTGTATTCCTTCCTCCCTCGCTCCTCTCCAGTTCGCTTGAGGACAGTATCTCTCTAAGCCTCTGTGTATTACCGTCTGGTATTTTCAGTACCACCAATTTAATAAATATAAATGTAATTATTTTTGTCTCTATGTCATCAAAAGGCATTACATAAATTCAAACTCAGCAGTCTGCTGGAATTTTTTGCCTGAAGTTTTGCCAGTTTGCTTTGGTTTCGATCTGAATTCCTTTAGTGGAGAATCTGCCTGTATCAGCAGCCCCAATTAATACCTTTCCACCGGTTGATGTTAAAAGTCTCCCTCATCTTAGTTGCAGTTGTATTCTTTCTATTTGTATACAAACATGACATATTACAATATGCTTTTTTATTTCTCCGTTTGTTATCTAAGATTCCGGGTGCCCTTCTCCAGAATGTTGAAGTTTTAAAATGCCATGCTGTCTTTCCCCTTCCTAACTACATTCAAACTTCATGAGCAATCAGTTCCTCCCTTTTTGGTGCAAATACAGAGTAGCAAGGTTTACTGCTCTGATGCTCGTAGTTTCCATGTAATCACATTCACGAAGTGTTTGGTTGGGTTGCTTTGCCTTTCCACAAGAATATTCCGTGTTTACCCACAGCCAAAACTCAAGGTGCATTTTCCTGTTGGTTCAACCCACATTTGCTGTGCTCTACAGAACTATTGTTTTGCCTGTGTGTAACTGTGCGGAAGTGAACTGCTTGGATGCAAGAGAGGCAGATCATCTGCCCTTGCTCTAGCAGTAAACTTAATCATAAGCTCATAAGCACTAATTTGTGCTGTTCTTAAATAAGAGTTTTGGCTGCTGCCCTTTTTTTTTTTTTTCCTCTCAGTTTTCTGCTACTTTCCCCATCTGGCTCTGTAACATTTATTGTTACGTTCCAGTTGGAAGCATTATGGGTGGAACTGCAGACTCAAGTGCTGGCTGAATAGCCCTAAGGCCTCTGTGAACGTTTCTGTTTCCACTATCAGCTCTACGTGTTTAGCAATCTCAGTTTGGAGTTCTTGGCTGAGGGAATCGTTGGCTCGCTGTCGGTTTTACAGCACCTCCTTCTTCCCAGGGCTCCCTGGATCTCTGAATTCAGCATTTCAACAGCAACTTGATGTTCATCTAACTGCACAACAGTGTAGAGTTGTTATTTTGAGACTGCTTTGCTACACTCTCGGTTCAACTTTTTTCATTGTGGGCAGCCTGTTGTTTTTATAAATATCAGTCCCTTCTCCCCCACTATAAATGGATTATTGGACTCCATTATTCCTATGAGAATCTGCTAATGTTATTGAACATGAAATTACAAATGTTTTAATTTGTAATTTACCCAGCCTTACAGTGTATTCTTTTAAAGATGCTGATGGAAATAAGTAATCCAAAGTCTAACTTGTTAGACTGTGACATATGATATGAGCAAGAAAGGGCCTGATGGGCAGTGTATGTGCTGCATCTGCAGCAGTCCACCCATGGGGCATGGGTAGACATTAGCAAGAGTAGTACAAATCTTCTTTTTAACTGAGCTGCTTGCAGCTATATCAGGGCCACTCTGGCAGCCCATCTGTGCTGCTTGCAATTTCTCAACTCCATTCTGGCCAGTATGCTACTGGGTGGTGTGGGGAGAGTCTCCCAGGCACACCGCTCAATCCTCAGCCCACTTATTAAAGTGATTTTAAAAAGTGTTTTGCTGGGATCAGGCCTGCCATAGATAATATGCAGGAATCTACAGCAAATACTTCTGCTACCCACCGTTGCCTTGTGTATTGATCAAGTACAGGCTACAGCTAAAGATTTGGCCCATAACATCAAGTAATCTACAGCCCAGTGGGGTTATGGAAACTATGATGAGGTCCCAAGTAGCTAAATATGAACATTAGTTGAGGACTGGACATTATGTAGCAAATAAACTTTTAAAAAAAATAAACAATCCCATTTTCAAGGAAATGTGGTAAGAAAAAAACCATAAACCCTATATTTTATGCCAAGAGAGTTGTTTCTAATGAGAATGTTTTCCAATATTTCCCTTGAGACATGAGCTGCTCCTCAAAAATAATGTTCCAACTTCAATCTGCGCATTTGTGGAGGAAGGTAGAAGGCCCAACATGTTGTATCAATGAATATAAACTATAACTTTTATGTAGTCTAGAATGTACTAGAGCACTTGTACTCCTTCTTAGTAATTGTATCTGGTATTGTTTCCTCCCCGGATAACACATTTTGCCCCTCTGGCTTTCCTTCCCATTCAAAGATTTTCATTCATCTGAAAAATACTAGTTTAGACAATCCAGACTCAGTATCACTCTAAACTAATTATTTCAGAGACTTTAATTATCCCCTCACATCCATACATGAATAAACAAAAGAAAAAAAGTCAGGGTAAGTTATCCATGGTCCAGACGCTAGAGGCTTCATGTGAATCATCCCTCTCTGGGGAGAGAAAGGTTTATATGCCCACAGTGGAAGCATGTCCCATGATCTCTGGGAAAAAGCAAATCTGTGGGAACTCCTACGAAAGTTTGTCCTCTTTTGCTCTGCTCTCAGAGCCCTTCTGCTTTCCACAGCACAGCTCTGGCAGCCACTGCTGTTGCTTTCTGAAGGCAGAAGCAAGCATGCAGGTATTGCTGATGCTGGGAGCCTTCATCCCTGGCACAGTCTCTATTGAAAATAAAGTCGTTTGTTGTATAAAATTGCTGCTCTCCCCATGGCCTGCTCCCATAAGCCAAAAAAGCTTTATCTGAAGGGTGTTAGCACAGAATAGGAACAGGTTAAGGGTGCAATATTGAATCTAGCACTGCTCCAGCTATGGCGTGGCCTTTCCTCAGCTTTGCATCCCACTGCACTGTTGCAGGACAAGAGTGATTATGTCTCTTTAGCATGGAACTAATGATCCACCTTGCAAGTCACCTCTGTCCCTACCATGTTTTCAGAGCCATTTAGAAAGCTGCATCTCCAAACCTGATTTTCTTTGCTTCTTGGATCAATTTCCAAGCTCCTCAGGAATTCGATATGCTTCCTGGAATGGAAAATCTACTGTCTGCTGACACCTTTGCTCTAAATGTCAGTGATGTGTGCTTTGGCACAGGTTCAGCATAAATTTTCTTCTGATGGAGAAAAACATGCTAATTAGCATGCTGTTATTCTGAACATTTTGAATACAAAAATACAGCTGGAGGCAAATCTGGCACTGTATTTCTTCTCAGTTTCTACATTTTAGTTGAGAACATCTTATTACAGTGTTTTGTCATAAGAAACTTTATTCAGCTGTATCTATGACTCGTTTGTTCTGGCTCATTTTTTTTCTATTAATCATGTTAGGCTTACTCAAGGCTTGTAGAGGGTTTTCTCTTATCCCACCGCACAGAGCTGTGTGGGATTTCTTTTCTTTAGACCATTAAGCTCCACCCGCACTCAGGCGCGGGACTGTGATTGCACACCCAATCAATTCCAGTGTTATCCCTGTAGCATTTTTCGAATTTGTCAACTTTCTAGGTGCTTTCTTTTCATATTTTGATTGATTAGATTACAGAAGCCTTAAAAATATTTAACAAAGATAGGCACCATTCCTATGTTTGCATTCAGAATAAACCATCATAGTAAAAACATCCCAACCTGAGTATATTGTTGACACTTTTCTGCTGAAGATCCATACAGTTGGAAATTCTCTCCTCCTAGGTGGAAAATTATTTTTCATTAACACTATAACACTATATATAACACTATAACAAATTTTTCATTCATTTCTTAATATCCACTGACAAGCAGTCATTCTCAAGTTCCACCTTTTCCTCAGATCACAGAATCACAGAATGGTAGGGTTGGGAAGGGACCTCTGGAGATCATCTAGTCCAAGACCCCTGCTATGGCACGTGTACTGACAGCAGGTTGCACAGGATCGCATCCAGGTGAATTTTTAATAACTCCAGAGAAGGAAACTCCACAATCTCTCTGGGCAACTGCTTCCAGTATGCTGACACCCTCAAAGCAACAATTTTTCCTCATGCTCAAGTTAAGTTTCCTGTGTTCCAGTTTGTACCCATTGCCCCTTGTTCTGCCTCTTGGCACCACGATAAAGAGACTGGCCCCATCCTCTTGACGCCCACCCTTCAGATATAAGCTTTGATAAGATCCCCTCTCAGTCTTCTCCAGGGTAAATAGACCCAGGTCTCTCAGCCTTTCCTTATAAGAGAAATGCTCCTGTCCCCTAATCATCTTCGTAGTGCTCTGCTGGACTCACTCCAGTAGTTTCTTGTCTCTCTTGAACTGAGGAGCCCAGAACTGGACACAGTACTCCAGATGTGGCCTTAACGAGGGCAAAGTACAGGGGAAGGAGAACCTCTCTCAACCTGCTGGCCACACTCTTCTTAATGCACCCCAAGATACCATTGGCCTTCTTGGCCACAAGGGCACACTTCCGGCTCATGGGTAACTTGTTATCCACCAGGACTCCCAGGTCCTTCTCTGTGGAGCAGCTTTCCAGCAGGTCAACTGCTAACCTGTACTGCTGCATGGGCTTATTCCTCCCCAGGTGCAGGACCCTGCACTTGCCCTTGTTGAACTTCATTCAGTTCTTCTCCACCCAACTCTCCAGCCTGTCAAGTTCTGGTTGAATGGCAGCACAGCCTTCTAGTGTATCAGCCACTCCTCCTAGTTTTGCATCATCAGCAAACTCACCACATGTACACTCTGTCCCTTCTTCCAGGACATTGTTGAATATGTTGAACAGGACTGGATCCAGTACTGACGATTGGGGAACGCTGCTAGCTGCAGATCTCCAACTAGACTCCACACCACTGACCACAACCCTCTTCTGTCATCCTGTCAGTTCTCAATCCACTCCACTGTCCACTCATCTAACCCACACTTCCTAAGCTTCTCTATGAAGATGTTATAGGAGACAGTGTCAAAAGCCTTGCTGAAGTTGATGTAGACAATATCCAGTGCTCTCCTCTCATCTACCCAGCTGGTCATGTCAACATGGAAGGCTATTAGATTGGTCAGGCATGATTTTGCCTTGGTGAATCTTTGTTGACCACTCCTGATATATCGTCATTAGCCACAATTTTCTTCTTTTGAATTGTAGTATTTTTTTTCAGCTGTAAAGTTTGCTTTTGTGAAACCTCTAATAATGAAGTGCATCTTGTCCACAACATAATGATGATGAACTAGTCATTATTTTAAGAGGGTTCTAATTGTATATATATGCCTTATGGTCCAAATGACTCCAGAAGTCTTTACCGGCTTTTACATACCATTTCACTTATCCTTTAAATAATGTATTTGCATTTTACTGCAAACTTCAGCTGTTCCCCCAGTGCTTTTAAAACTGTTCAGCTAGCCTGCCTTGAGATGTTGTTTTAAATCTACAATGTAGCACAATTAGTTACCAGTTTTACATCTTTTTAGCATGCATGGCTAGTTAATAAGGGAATAAATAGCAGAATTTTGTTTAATCCCACAGATTATTCAGCAAGGGACACACAGCCATTCTGTCCCCTTTGGCAGAGGGACATCCATAGTGCTCTGAATGTAACTTCCCTTCTTCCAGACAGATGGGTGAGGTCCATCCACAGATACCTGTGGATGTAATGTGGATCTAAACCCTGTTTTCTTGAAAGGAATAAAACTGGAGGAAAAAACAGAGTGATGTTCACCTCTTCTCTCTTGAAATTTCCTCAGTGTGCCTGTTTACATGAAAGTGAATAGACTGTATTACGTCAGTGAAGTGAATATTTTGGGGTGCAATTTATTTGACCAAAGACAGATATTTACTGTGGAATGAGATAACTGCCCAGAGTACATAAAGTAAAATGCTTATTTGTTTTCATTGGTGTCAGATATAGACATTTCTGCTTGGTCAAAATAATTCTGCCCTTTATGCCCAGACTATGCGCTTAACAGACAATTTGTCATTGCTGGCGTGTAATATCAGTGAGACCATTTACATATTAAAGTATTACTCAGCATGAATAATGGTGCCAGCACTGAGGTTATGTTGCAAGTAAAGAGATTATTCCATTAGCACTAAACCCTATCTCAGAAAAATCACTGGAGACTGGCATTTCCCAGAGGTTCTGCTTTCTTTTGATTATCCTCCCTCCTTCTAATAATTGACTCCAACCAGTTCAGCTTCTGCTATTTGGTGGAACAGAATCCATCTTTTTCAGAGGTTTATTCATGAAGTTGTAAGAAAGTCTGTGCTTAGGTATCAGATTGTCCATGTAGATTTCCAGCAAATAGATTACTAGAGAGTTGAGGGAGTTAGGAATAATGTCATGGGATATGGGAGAGTGTAACTGAAGATAATGCAGTGGTGAAGGGAGTCATATATGAGACACAGAAGAATGAAGAGAGGAGAGAACAAGGTAAGACCAGTATACTTCAAGAAACAGGAAATAGATGTACAATCTGATGTGAAGAAAATCACTTAAAATCTCTAATGGCGCATTCCCTTACTCAAGCTGGACACCCCATTGTGATTTGTAGTGGTTTTGTCATGAGTAAACTTATTTAATACTTTCCTCTGAAACTAGAAAAGACGGAAAGTTATTTCAGTTAGGTGATCCTCAATTTGTGTTTGTTTTGGCATGACGATTTTACCCTTGGATGAAAAAAAAATTAGGATATTGTATCATATGATATGTCCTCTTCTGTGCTTCATTTGGGACATCTACCACTGACAGTTCTACATTACTAGGGCAATCTGGTACCACTTGGATCTTTCCTACTGAAAACCTGGCATTTGACTGAGCCTAGCTCAAATCCCCAGAGAGACGAACATAAGAAGCTGATCAGGACTTGAAAAAGAAACCGCAGAAACCTAGCATCTGGGCCTTGTCCCATGGCCATGAGTTATCCGGGATCAGATTTTGCTCTCATACCAGCATGAAGATAGAAAATCTAGAAAGCCAATAGAAGAAAATCACTTAGAGTGACTGTACATGTGGACCGTGAGCAATCACATCCTCTTGAATTCTAGGTTAAAAATATTTTTCTCCAAAATTTGGAATGTTTATCAAGGTAGGAATACATCTGCGTCACTAAGAACAATCATCAAGTCTGTGCATATTGTCTGTGAACAAGCACAGGTCAGTAAAGGATTGACTTACATTGACTGCATTTATGTTAATAGAATTCTTCAGTTCCAATCCCCTTAATAATAATGTATTACTGCACTGTTTGTTTAGCCTCCCAGCTCCCTGTAGTTACTCAAATTGTATTATAAGACATCTTTTTTCATTTCCATATCTTAACACTCTACCACTGGCTCCTTGACTACTGAACTTTCTTACTATGTATTAGCTATACCTAAAACATAATTTTGCATGTCCAAACAGTTGTGCATTCAGCATGGGGCCTCAGCAAACATAATAAGGTAGATGAGTTTTTCTGAAGTGTCATCTAAGGTTGAAGGAGTCCAGATTTACCTGTTTTCCACCCTCAAAACCCTGCATGCAGCAATGTTGAATTCAGTATTCAAAAAGAAATAGAACTCCATTGGCTTTTTGCTAGTATTTCTGCTCTTCACATGACACTGCTTAATTCATACATTGTGCAGCCAGAAGGAACCCTTGCAATCCTCTGTCTAGTCTTGAGCATAAACCTACCCAGATTTAGTTTCCATCTGAACTTGAGTCTCTTGAGGGAGAAGGAATCTTAACCCTCTGTAACCACAAACGCTGAGGAGCTACTCCAGCTGTTTCAGTAGTCTTGTTACTAAAGTACAGGTCCATTTCTAAGTTAGAACTTGTGCAGTTCCTTCTCACAGCCATTGGATCTTATTATAGCCCTTTGCTTGAAGAGTCCATTACCAAAATTATGCTCCCTTCAGAGGTGCTGTAGACTGTGATCAAGTCACTCGAGTAACTTACCTGTCCCAAACTCCTAGGTCTTCCACGGTAAAGCATAATTTGACAGTTGCAGAATGCTGTTACTCTTGTCAGATACTCCAAGCACGAGTTTCACTGCAGAGTCATAAAGCATATTCTGCTTACAGTAATAATGTTTTATTTTAGTGTTAATTTGTCATTCTTCTTCTGTAGCCCCATTCTTTTCTCAGGAGGGAAAGGAGAAGCCCTTTCCTTTTTGATAGTTTGCATTCAGACTCCCTTAATTTATGCCACAGATGACTTGTGGCTGCCTGGTGCTTTGTATAGCTCCCACAAGCTCACTAGAGGGAAGGCTTGCCTCGACCTACATCACAGTTCAGCTGCCTAAAGCCAAGGGAGGTACCTACCCAAATTTTGGTGACAGTACCATACAGGTTGTTGAAAAGGGTGAGCTTGGGATGTTTCAAGTTGTGCTTTACAGGAGGACTAAACAGAAAAATAACTGAGCTCAGTGAAGGTACTGCTAATTAACACCACTATGAAAGCAGGGATAGTTCATTCCCTAAATAGGAACATGGCTCTTGTAACAGACTGATAGTGCTATTCGGTTTTAAGCAGCAAAATTGCCATTGAAAGTGTAACCACTGAGATGCCACTTCACAGCAATAACATCCATGAGAGTTTTGCTTGCGCAAGGAATACCTGATTAGATACCAAATCAGTTCTGTTCCTCAGCCACCAGAAGTGATAGAAAATAACAATGGGAATTCAACAGAGAGCAGCAAGAACAATTTGTAATTTATACTGATACCGTGGCCTGCACCTTACTCTTGCATTTAGCACTAAGGTAGAGGACTGGTATTTAAAGGGCAAAGCCCCTTCCTGCTATGCAATCTGTCCATGCACCAGACCCACGAACACTGCACTGTGTCAGTCACAGCCCACCAGGGAGGGCAGAGGATGGAAAACCGCAGTGCAGCTCCCTCCCACGGAGCGACATGAAGAGCTGCCAGGCAGTGGCAGAGCAGCCAGCCACCCGAGCCCTGTACCTGCCATGCAAGCATTCAGCAGTGCTCACAGCTCTTGGGAAAACCACCCCACAGCCCTGTTGCCAAGAAATGTTGGCGGTGTTAAAGTAAAAATGTTTCTAGGATTGTTAATGAGATACAGAACAAAGTTAGGTGGGAATTTACCCCTTCCTCACAATGTTAAGGAGATAATGCAATAATGTTTTGTACCTTTTTCCATCAGGAACACTTTGCAATTGTACAGGAGTTTTTCTATAGTGGAAATTAGGACTTTGTTTAGTACAAGCTGTTTGTTGCTAAAGGTTTTCCTTTTTTTTCATCGTCTCTTAAATTTATGGGATTAAAATCTGTAGATAACATTGAACTACCCTTCTTATCTCTACTTCTTCCCTTGGTTATTTAGATCCCTATGTGAAGATCCATCTGATGCAGAATGGTAAGAGGCTGAAGAAGAAAAAGACTACGATTAAAAAGAACACTCTGAATCCCTACTACAATGAGTCTTTCAGCTTTGAAGTACCATTCGAGCAAATTCAGGTAATGTCAAACAGTGTTTTGTCTTCCCTCTGCATTCCATTTCTCAGCCCTTATAAATATTTAACAGGAATCTTGTTAATTATCACGTGCGCATGCCTTCATTAGCACCTAGGTGCCAGCCCTGTGCTACGTTAGATGAGTGTGACTGCTTGAAGAGGGAAATGATAAAAAGCACAGCACTTATGAAGCTTTGATTCATCAGTGAGAAATGGATAACTGACATTTTCCACTAATAGAAATGGATTCCGGAAAAAAAAAAAATCCTCAGGGAGATAGTGAAGGAATGTGCCAGTAAAAAAGTATAGGGGTAAAAGAAAAGGCATCTATAACAATTTTCCCCAAATTATTTGAAATAATAAATTTGCATCATTAGTTAAATTTGTATTCCCTATGCAATTATTGGTCCTGTTTGTTGAAAACACTGCCGCATCCCTCTTAAGTAAAACACATAATTTAATCACAACTTTTTTTCAGTTATTCACCACACCATAAAACTTTTTCAGTGATTTCTCTGTGCCTTGGAAAGACATTTGAGAATCTCAGGGGTCAGTACTGCAGTACCAGTTCTCTTGGCACCTCAGGGAAGCTCCAACAGTTATCCAGGTGCTACTGGAGAGTTCAGTGCCTAAAATTAGGAGCCTCAGAAGTCGGCACAGTGAGCTGGAAGTCCCCTACGTTAGGAGTGGGAAATACCAGGACAAGGCAACGTCATTTCTTTCAAGGTCTCAATTAAGTACCTCTGAGCTGCTGGGAGGCAAATCATCTCACTCACGAGAGTGAGATTTAACTTATTCTGATGTTAACTAGCCTTTCCTCACAAGAGTAATCTCTTCTTAACCATCTCAAGAAGCATATGGAAAACCTGCATCCACTGTCCTCCCTAAGTGAATTTAAACCTGTTATCTTCAACATTTTAAGTACCCCGTCATCTGTGCCTATGGCTTCTGTTGGCAGTGCAACACCAATTTCTGCTTAAATAATATGTATATGGTTGGCCACAGAGCATAAGATCACCTGTTAGTTCACTTGGAAAGGGAGAGACTTTGGTCTCTGGTCTGATCAGGTGATGTAAACCACATGACGATCAGTTGGTAC
The DNA here is from genome assembly GCA_009769605.1 of Bucorvus abyssinicus. Lineage (NCBI taxonomy): Eukaryota > Metazoa > Chordata > Aves > Bucerotiformes > Bucorvidae > Bucorvus > Bucorvus abyssinicus. The sequence continues at coordinate 42,758,344 of CM020025.1, forward strand.
AGACCTCCTTCAATTTTTTTAAAGCCTTAACAATTAGTGTTTATTGCATTATTTGGCTCACTTATTAGAGCACTCATTGGCAAGGAAGATGTATGGGTTTAAAGATCCTCAGAAGAGAAAAGAACTGCGTGCTGGCTTCCCACCTGCCCACAGAGACCTATGACCATGGTGATGTTAAGCAAGACGATAGCTTTACTGGGTGGAGCTGAGTGTGGAAAGTGTACTTTCAGGGGCCTCCCCAGTTTGAATGACCGTAATTAAAATAGTCTGGGAATACATCCTTTGGTGGCTGTTGTAAGAGAGGGCTCGGTATGAATTAGGTGCTGTGCTGCTTGTCGTTTAAAAGTTTAGATGGGTTTAAATGGCCTGGGCCAAAGTGGGAGCCCCCTCTTGATTAGATGAAAGTATGGTATGGGTGTTGAGACTGTATCTTGGATTTTGATAACAACTGTACAGGAGAGGAGCCCAGGAGCCAAGACTGACATTTCAGCTAAAGCTGTGTGCTTGGTTTTTATTGACTTGGTACTGACAAAGATAATAGAAGCAGACAAGGCGAGGCAGTAGGAACAGCGATTCAGATGCACGACTAGCCTGTTCAGGGTTTCTTCATGCCCCACAGCATGTACAGGTGTCTGTGGACTCTAGGAATCAAAAACTGGGAAATCCAGTGGGGCCTCATTCCCATTGACTTTAATGTAAGCCGATCTGTGTGCTTGTGAAAGATCTCATAACAAGCATCAGAGACCCAGAGGCAAAAATGAAGATGAAGCAAACTGAGCCTCTCTGACAATTTAGGCAATGAATGTCTTGATTTCCAAATAGGGACAGGACTGGGGAACTGGAATAGGCACCTCCAAGTTATCAGATCTGACCTTTGGCATGGTTAGGAGTATTCTGTAAGTACTTGGCCATTTTGCCTTGTAATCCTGAGTCAGTTTTGTAAGGTGGGTATAGGCCCTGTAAAGAGCATTGCAATTTAGCCGTTTAAATTTTTGCTTTGTTCTTTTTTTTGTTGTTGTTGTTGTTGTTTGGTTTTTTTTAATAAGTTTATTAGAATGATTTTATAGCTGTTTACTTCAGTATATAGCCTCAGTTTAAAATCTCTAATTAGGGACTTGGGTCATATGCCAATGTATTTTGGAGTTAGTTATGAAAGACTTTATTTAGAGATTATTTCATTAGGGTTACTGAAGCGATTTCATCTTTAGAAAAACAGATTTTAAATGTTATTTAGACTTAATATGTTAAGAGTCACTGTGACTTTTGGGTAATTCATGTAAAAGTTATTAAGCAAACTTTCATAATCAAACAAAAACTAATGGTTATTCAAGTTTCTTGATTGTTGGAAAGTGAAGATGAGAGAGTTCATGGAGGGAAAGCAGCTCAGTAGCAGCACATTTATGTAACTTAAAATGGGCCAAACATTAAAATTTTCAACAATAGTGACTATGGATTCTGGCTCTTAAGGTAAAGAAAGAGATGTCTTTAAGGGTAATGGGAGAGCACTACTTCGCAGTCAAATTCTGTTGTTACAAGCAGATGGAGCACGTATTTTGCCACATGCAAGACAGACTGCCTCCATAGCTAGCAACATCTCTAGGCCCTTTCAGGCCAAAGAATGCTTAATCATGCTGACAAAACTGCTAATCCAAGTGTTCAGTAGCAGAGGTGGTGCTTTCTACGAGCACCTCTTAGGTTTTGCAGTGCAGCCGTTCCTTTAATTTACGGTACAAAGACAAAGAGGTGCTCACATTTCCCGGTACATTTAAGCCAGAGACCACAAGGTGAAAATCATCTGCGTTAATCATCTCAGCTAGCTGTTCTTACACCTTTATAGAGCAAGGAAAGGGGTCTTTTGTTTACAGTGCTCACTGATGTCTTATAATTAACACCAATTAAAAAAATATATCCCAATAGCCCCCAAGCTTCTACGTACAGAAGGCAACTTTTCTTTTTACTATAAAATAATAATGTCATGTTTATTTTTTATATCTGTGATTACAGCATGCATCTAAAACATAAATGTTCATTTAGGGAGGTACCATCAACATTAAAAGTGAGTGTATTGCAGACAGCAACTCTGAAACCTCATTTTGGCATCTAGAAATACTTGCTTCAGGATATTGCCTTTTATTGTGAGTGCTCTGGGGAGAGACAGTCTTGAGTTTGATGTACACTTGTGTCATCAGCAACTATATAAATACTTTAGTGCCTGTTGGAATGATCTCTTTCTCTGGCTCAGCAAATTGTACAATATCTTGTAAGAGAATGGACTCTATAAAATAAACCTCATGAGCCTGGTTTTGCAGATATGCTTTAAAGAGTCAGTTACTTTTAAAAGATAATCCTGCAAGCACTGAAATTAATCACTCTAGTAAGAAATCCAGATTGTATATATATTTAAAGCCTTAAATTTAAAAAAACCTGATGCTTGAGAATAAAAGATTTTTCTGGAAAAAATATGTTTTAGGACAGCTCTTGCTACAGTTCAGGAAACCCACACTGTAATACGGAGCTGCGTGTATTTATGGTGGGATAGAAAGGAATCAGGAAAAGGACTGTGTGTTCATCTTTAAAAATAAAGCTCCCTAAGGAGAAGCATTTACAACATCGTAAAATCAGCCCAAGGCTGTTAACATCTTAGATGCTGCTGGGGAGAAACACCACTCCACTGAAGCAATAGCTGTTTGTGCTCTTTTAACTAGTATTAATGACCTGAAGGAGAGGAATGTGTGCATGTACACGCAAATGCATACACAAATGCCTGGCTTGATCATCACCTCCCAGTGTGCCCCAGTCTAAGTGAAGAGAAAGTTGTCTATGAGCTGTGACAGATGCACAGATTTTCTGCACAGATCTGCACAGATTTTCTGGGAATAGTTTAACCCTGTTTGCTAGAGGTCACTGTTCCTACAGCAGAAGTGGCACTCCAACTCTGGCTCAGTCATAGGCAGCCCCCCAAGACAGTGGGTTTTATAGTTCTTTACAACTACCCCAAGCATGCAGCCTGTTTTCTTAGACTCCTTTATAAATATAGAGAATATACACACATGCTTCCACATGCACACACACAAACACAGATGCGTATACTCATATGTGTATATGTATGCAATAACATACATCTAGGGCTACCTTCTGAATTTCTCTGAAAACACCTGATTTGCATGCTGGATGGATGGGTAAGAGTTGTTTAGAAGCAGAAAAGCAATTAACAGAACACAGTGCAGCATAGCAAACATTAACTTGGGGTAGAGCTGTTTCTGAATTTTAGCTGCTAACTTACTCACTTAAACAATAATGACGTGTTAAATAGCATGACTTTTGAATTGGCTTACCTTAAGAGCTCCCTCTTAAGCCTACAGAATTCTAGCAGTCTAAGTCTTCAATAACAACACCAAAAAAAATCCCTAAGTTGTTAATCTGTTTATGGAAAAAACCATCAACCTCGATGCCTATATGAAGCTCTTTGGAGCAAGGGGGCAAGTTTCAAATTAACAGGGAGGTTGTGAACTTAATTTTATTTGGAAGGCTCACAGGAAGCAAAGACAAAAGTTTGAATTTGCTTCTCACGGGGGGAACCTGCTCTGGCTGTCACAAACTTATCCTCTTCATGGAGTCTCCATTGTTACTGTCTGTCCCGAGATTCATCCCTGCCCACCTTCCCTTTACTGTCATGCTGACTGGTGCTTCTCTATCTCATTGTAGAAAGTGCAAATTGTTGTGACTGTTTTGGACTATGACAAGATTGGCAAGAACGATGCCATCGGGAAAGTCTTTGTGGGTTACAACAGCACCGGCGCGGAGCTGCGGCATTGGTCAGACATGTTGGCCAACCCCCGGCGGCCCATTGCACAGTGGCACACCTTACAGCCTGAGGAGGAGGTAGATGCCATGCTGGCCGTCAAGAAGTAAATTAATTTAAATTAAATTATGAAGAAGAAAAAGAAGAAGCCTTTCTGCATTTGCCCACATAGTGCTTTTTAGCCAGTATCTGTAAATACCTCAGTAATATGGGTCCTTTCATTTCCAGCCATGTGTTCCTGACACAGATCAGTTGTACTTTTAAATTCCCATTTTAATTTGCACAAATTTAAATGTAGAGAGCCCTCCTAAAGGCGCTTCATTTCACCACTGCCCCCCCCAGATCTACTCTTCTTTTAAGCAATATGATGTGTAGATAGAGCATGACAGAAATTATTTATTGTATCACACAGTTGTATATATACACCAGTATGCTGAGAATTTATTTCTAGTTTGTGTATTTGTATGTTGTAAGCGTTTCCTAATCTGTGTATATCTAGATGTTTTTAATAAGATGTTCTATTTTAAATTATGTAAATTGACTGAGATATAGGAGAGCTGATAATATATTATAGGGTAACTATTGTATCGTCTGCATTCCAGAAAAAAAATTCCAACTTGTAAGGCACTAGTAGTGTTACGCTGACATCTTAAAGGACAACTTAAATCTGAGCTTTTTACTGGACCATCCTAATAACACGCTACGCATCCACAGTGAATCTTGGAGGGGCAAATCCAATTGGGTAGACTTCTTTCACAGGCAACTTAGCATGATCTGAGCAGCTCCATGGCTGACCTCAAGGAGATGTAGCCAGAAGCCAGGATATAATTTTTTTGTATATATTTCAAAGCAAACACATAACAGACTGAAATGGCTTTAGATTGAAAGTTGAGGAAGCAGTTCCACAGGAGGCAACGATTTCATCTAACATACAAAGTAAGACCATTGCAGAGGTTATGCAGGGAGGGGGGGAAGGGAGGGGGGAGACACAGCAGTAGCGAAATGCTGCCATGAAAACAAGAGTAGCTCTCCGTTATCACCTTTATACAAATTTGCATACTGTGAATTCCATCCATGATTTCACATTATAATGAGTTTGCACATTAGACTTTGTAACAAAATATTTTATTATACTAACTCAGATTAGAAGGAATGCAGAATATTTTTTAGACACAGCCGTGTGAGTTTATTATACAAAATAGTTTCGTGGTAAACAGACAGTATTGTAATCCCATCAGAAGATGACAAAATTTAGCCATAGTTCTAAATGCACTTCAAAGTAAGCCAAAAGAGAACAGCTAGTGACCTTTTATATACTATTTATACGTAAGTTTTAATTTGTCCTTTAAAAAAGGTGAAAACAAAGAACAAGTTCTAGAAAACTGAAGCAACCTCTTCTGTATACTAGATGCTCGTTTCAGGAGGAGTTTTTAAATGTTTTCAATGTTATTATGTAGTAAATGGCACTATTATGAAGCTATTAGTCATTCCATAAGAGTCTTGAAAGACTGCTCTGTGTATCACTGTGACTGCCGTGCGTGCTTAGAAATGTAGTTTTCTCAGTGGATAGCAATCAATTTATTCCGTAGTGATATTGTAATAATACTGCCATTCCCTTCTACTGCACTGCCGAAGGAACGCATAGCACAAGCAGTTCTAGTTATTACGGACCAATTTAGAACTGGAGAGCTATGCAGGGGACAAGGATGCTATACTGAATGGGTTGACCACGCAGCATTTTGTCAAGCCCTGTGCAATACTCCACATTTTTCCAACCTCCCTTGCCCTTGCCCCCCGCCGCTTTACTGTAGATAGTCATCTTACGACTACCCAGCATGTCATCTCAGCTTGTACCATCTCATCAAGTTATTTAGGGCATCACTTCTATTTCATGTACTGTCCTTTGAGGCCCCTCGCTTATCTTTCCAAACTGTGAATATATTTATAATGCTTGGAAGAGTTCATTTTTTTCAGCAATGCAAACTACCCCAGAAATGTGGAAATGCTATAGCTTTTGGAGGGAGGCATGAGAATTAACCGTTAATGTTCTTATCAATTGTACCTAGCAGAAATTATTGAAAACGAAGAACAAAGATGAACATAATCAGAGAACTGTGCACTGAAAACTAAATTCCACAGCCTCCCTCAAGGCTCTGCTTCTGGGAGGGCTGACAGTCTGAGAGGTCAGTGCAGTGATTGCCAAGCACCAATGTTTTCAGTACACTGAAGGTAAAAGATACAGCAAAGAAGTGGGAGGAGAAGAAAAGTCTAGATCTCTCCCCACCTCCAAAAGTGAGAATAGCAAGATCCATTTTCTTGCTTTTTTACATGAAACATGGAAAAAACACAAGCGAGACATTTTCTGATAGAAACAGGCGCATACATGCAAAGCATCAAGCTGGAATACTTTAAAATCTTATCCTTAAGGACCAAACCCCACCAAAGAGAAGAGGTAGTCAGTCAGCTTTCCAGCATAAGAGCTTCGTGGTCTCCAGCTTTCAGTTGTTCATTCAGGATAGCTGCAGGTTCAAACTGCCAGGACTGACTCATTGTGTTAAGGCATTCTTAATGCTTTCTCTTCCTACACTGCCAGACTGAACGTCACCGTAGAACTGGTTTGTAAGGTACGATGATTCTCAGAGACTGAACCTGCCATGTGACCAAGATGACATTTTCATCCTCAAAGAAGCCACATGTACCTTCCTGACAAAGCTGTGTGAAGTATTAGAATCTGATGCTGTAGAAAGATCCTAGTTGCCTTTGTGTATATTTACTGCCTGCTTGAGTGTTTCTCTGTGTGGGTTTTCTCTGTATCTTGTAGAAATGTTTGGGGTGTTTTATCCTGCCATATCGCTCGTGGCCCGCGAGCTGACAACTTTAGCCGTATTTTACCTTCATTTTTGATGAGGTGGTTTATATTTTGTTTCACTTTGTGTAGTGACTTCCCGCAGTAGAGTTTTCCAATTGTCGTTGAAATAACATACATATTACACAGATATTCAATAAAAATGTTTTATTTCCTGTTGATGTTCTAGCATTTCTCTTTTGATCTAAAGTTTTGAAAAGACATTTCACTCTAGAAATTTAGCACAATCATAAACTTCAAAGTATCACAAGTGTAATAGCGCAGCACTTCTCAAGGGGCTGTGAAAAGCTGCTTTCATCAGTGTGGTCCGCTGTAAGATGGTCACAGCCAGCTCCAGTAGATGAATTCTCCACCTCTGTTGCAGATGAAGAGCTATTACCATGTTTTCCCAAGAGTCTGATTACTTGTCTGCACAAACATCATTCTCTCAAAACATGGACTAGTTTGTATACCACAACAAGAACTGCAGATAGTTACCTATACATCAGTATTCTTCGAGCCAATTGTGTTAGAGCCATGGAAGTTTTCATTTGGAGAGAGATGGTATATTTTAATCTACATTCAAGAGCTACTTCTAAGCTGGTCGTAATAATCAAGCCTCTTGTAGAGTGCAGATTATTAAATAAGAGCTTAAACTTGGGGGGCGGGGGGGGTGGGTGGGGTGTGGGGGTGGGAGGGAGAAGGTGTGGGAGGAAGTGAATCCAGAAAAGAAAAATGATTGAAAAACATTGTGCTATGAAACAACTCCAGTGCCTGAGCCTATGAAGAGAACCAGCTCAAAACTGCCCACAAAAAACCAAGAAAACCTCACACCTTTAGCCATGTTTGTTTTATGAAACCATTTTGCAGAGCAATCCCCCTCCTCCTTGCTTTTTCTCCAGTCTCCAGAGAAATATGCCCATTCCTTTCAGGAACACTGCATTAATTACTGATATGCATCAGTTTACCCACAGCTGTTGTTACACGAGGCCTTATTACGAATTAGAGCTCATTGTAAATATTTTCAGGGTTGACCCTTCTCCCTATTCCTACTGCTCAGAAGGTGCCCTCTTTTCTCCCAACTATTTTTTTTTATATATATTGTCTAGTGTCAATGAGTACCAGATGGACTAGATGCCACTCCCAGCAAATGAGAGCAGGCTGACATCTCCTAGTGTCCCTGGTGATTTGGAGAGCAGTTACTCTTCCAAAACTGTGACTGAGTCAGTGTCGATGGCTTTACAGATCTGCTGTGAGGTGATACCTGCTTGGTCTGCAGGAGCTGAGGTAACACTCCTGTGCTGCCATGTAGTTCCCCATAGGTACAGGCAGGTACCATACTATGGAGGTATGAGATACTGTTGCTCCCATCCTTGCCATCTAAGCTGTTGTATGATCAGACCAAGCACGTACTTCCCTAAGAGGAGCAGTTTGCTTAAGAGTGGACCCAAATCTATCAAAGTCAATAAATAAAAATACTTTGATATGCACCAGTCATTTTTTGCAGATCTTGAGAATACCAAAATGACATCTTTGTCAATAACAGCTCTTCCAACAGGGCTGATGATTGGTTAAAGCCAATCATTAAAACTAATGCGAGGAAGAATGCTTCATATACTAAGTAGGAAAAGCAGCAAAAATTGTAATTTTATTCAGCTCATTTAACCCCTAATCAACTGTCAAGAAAAACATTCTTCTCAACTCACAGACTGTTACCGAAGCAAAGGATCTACATCTCTCGATCACTTCTCACATCACGAGTCAATGAAAGTTAATTGCCTGTTAGTTATGCAAAGCAAGAATTAGAACATTATATTTTCTAATTACTCTAACACAATTCCCTTATTTATTTTATGCATTAGCATTTTCACTCCAGGCTGCCAGTTCAATTTCTTATACACATACTGACCTGCTTTTCAGAACATCTACCAAATTCTCATCCAGCCCCCATTTTCAGTGTCAGCGCAGACACCATTGTTCATCCACACATTAAAATATGGAAAAGGGTTTTTCTATGCACACCACAAGAACTTCTACCCAGTCTTAGCTACATTTACCTTATATGCGGTAAACCTTTTTATATTCAATACAGAGAATACTTTTCATACTGCTCCAAAAAGTTGTTCCAGAAGTATGTGATCAATTAGTACAGAGAAGACTTTGTGCGGTACTTTGTGACTGACACCTGCAGCAATATTTTCAGGCACAAGAGCTATACAAAGAGATTTATTTCAAGATTATGATGTATTTGACATTAAAAAAAAAAAAAAAAGTTCTACAAACTAGGGAGTGATCTAGATGTCCTTAATGGAGCTTATGAAGAGGCCAAATAGGTTGGGGAAGTGAAGACAGTTCTTCCAGACTTTTGGAGTGAAGGTGGAGAGGGCAGGTAGCATAGCCTTTTTGTTCTATGCATGCACTGTGCAATAACATACTGAGATTATGAACAGCCATTTAGACCAAAAAAAACCAAACCAAAACAAAAGGGTTTCATCTTCTGACAGAATCAGTCTCATCAGTTTGACAGCTCACATTTAATTTCAGTCAACTATCTCATATCTTTGTACTCTCTCTTACTAGTTACAATAAGAAAAGGACACAATAGGCAATGTACTGATGTTACATGCTAAATAGAGCTGACATTGGTTTTTCTCATAAACAAAAGACCAATGCACAAAAGTGACAAAATATTCTCTGTGCCACTAATCAAGATTATCCCACAATCCCGTGCAAACCTCCCTAATTTTGCTTGCATTTTCCCAGAGTCCAGGGTCAGTTCTCTCCTTGTTTTTATTGTACTCACACATGTGTACCTTAGCCTAGAAGATTTCATGACTCTTTCCTAAGAAGCAGCAGCACCCACTGGCACCAAGAGGTTGTTCCAAAACCCTGACATGGATCTGTCATTGAAGAGTTCCAGATTGGGGTTAGGCTATATTTATCTTCTCCCTTGGACCATTTGTCACAAGGAGGAGGATCTCTGGCTGTAAATCCTGACAAAGCCTGACAGGTTGGAACCTGGAATGCAATGCTGAAGTCAATCTTTTTGCACTTAGTCAGAAACACTATCATCCACTCGTTCAGGTGAAAGACAGACTCTGAGGATCAGCAACTTCCATCCTGCTCAAGATGGGTTTTTTCCTTCATGAAACTGGCAATACTATTAAACCTTTTTTTTTTTTTTTTGAGATAGTTTCTGTGACATTCACAGAGTCAAAAAGGCTTTCATGTATTTTCTTTCTTTCAAATACAAGGTTGCCTCTGTTGTTTAACTCGGTTAAGAATATCTAAGGCAACTCTTCAAAGGTAGTAATAAGTGACTGAGTTGTTTCATTGGCTTTAACTCCTTGCTTCATTGAACTTCTTAGAGTTTTACTCACTCCTCTCCAACCATACACCATGATCTGATACTGATTGATACACAAAGCCCTGATGAAAGGCTATCAAGGAATTTAAGTAATCAGAGTGACTGATAGAGACCTTTCCATGCATTAAATGAAAATTAAACAGTCAAATTTCAACATAGTGTAAGATGAAGGTTGGGGTGCTAAAAGGTTCATTGTTGCAGATTAATATTTATTAATGACCTAGAACACAGATGAATAGGTTAACCCTATTTATCTGTGGCATAAAATTATTTCAGCTGGAACAGATCCAAATTATGAGGCCATCTCTGATTTCATATATTGAGAATCAAGTACCCAGACAGGCACTTCAATTCAAATGTTATTGATCACACAAATATTCTGGAGGGATTTGTGATCAATAGTACAAAAATGTCTGTAAAGATGATCTCAAATGAGAAAAGGAGGTACGAGAGCTGGTCAAGCCATTAAGGAAAATGAAGGCAGAACCTCTTTTTCGTACAGGATTTGCTGACAGAAAAATAGATTTGTCTACTCAGTAGTCTCTAAGAACATAATGAAAGCTTATGATGAAGTGGGAGTACACAAAGGATGTTCCAATTATCATCCTCATATACCTATTTAGACTTCATAGAATCTGGAATATGTTCAGTTGTAGATATACTTCACACATCCATCGAGTATGTCTACGTGTCCCAGCACAGCACTGTGTAGAGATGCCAGGATACTTCCTGACTTCAGTAGGAGCATTTCTCCCTTACAGTGACTACTGCCACTGAGATATAGCACCCTCTATGCAAACATCTCAAAGTGCTTCTCAAAGATCAAACTAAGCCTTGAAAAAGACCTATTGGAAAATCAGAAAATACTACGCCGTTATAAGCTGTTATATGATCTGTCATAGAGTAAAAAAAGCGCTCCATGGCGGCTGAATCAGGTAAGTCTTTGAGGCTGAAACACAAACTATAAAAAGCAATTGAGAGAATCCTTGGCAGGAAGAAGTTGTGAAAAGTAAATCTAAAAAAAAAAGCCAATCTTGAGGGAAACAGAAGACACTTATGGAGATTGTATAAATGAAAAGAAAAATAAATGTGGGGCAAATGGATAAATACATATCCTAGCTACAGACTTCTACCATCGTAGAGAAAAAGTATCTAGTTACAGATTTGTACCAGAGCAAAGATGATTCCTACCTAGGCCACCGACTGTCCTGTGTTTGAGCCAGAATAGAAGCCTGAGAAGATTCAGGTTGTCATTATTGCTTTCCTCCATACTTCCAATAAAAGTCTTTTTTTTTTCCCCACAGAAAGAATTACATCTCCCACTCCAGCCCAGTCATGAGGAGAATTAGTTAATTCTCTCACTCCTTGGATTTAACACAAACAAATAGCTGCCTGAAAGGTTTGAGTACCGTGACAATAATTAAATCTGCAGTAATTTGTAATGCAACAACAGCAGGCAAGCAAGCTTCTCCAGCTGACATTTTTTAAAGTACAGATAACACAGAGAAATAAATTGGGAAAAAATGCAGGAAGAAAAAGAAATCACTTGCAGATCAGGGAACCAAATCTTCGTCTCTTGCCATACTGCCCCAGCCCACATGGTCTTACTTGATTCTGCCTTTCCCCAGGTCACTGTTATGTCAACAGAGCCACAAGAACTCTTCTAACTAAACTTTTGATCCCATGTTTGCTGCTGTTCATGTTGTACTTACTGTGTTCCCTAATCCAGCTGAGCACAAGCTGTTCTGTTGTTGATTCTTCCTATGCTTCCCTTGCTTCACTTCTGCTTAGCCAACTTTCCTTTCCTTTCTGAAGTTTATTCCACCACTCTGCAACAACTGGTGCCTAACAATCTCTTAGAAACATGGGTTGAGGGAAAAACACTGAGTCGCAAAAGCCTTTGCAACCAGTTAATATTTGTTTCAGAGTATAAATTAGAAAGATGCTACAGTGGTTAATCTCTTCCCACAGTATAACACCTTTTGTACATGTGCTTTTTCCATTATTTCATTCTATACCTTATTAGCAATGATGAGTCACACCAGTACTTCAAAGAAGTGCAGCAGCACTTTTGGTGGAGAAGAAATGTGATGGACCAGGTGACACTGAGGGTTATTTTTTTCCCCTGCACCAGAAATTCTACATCAGTTTCCACCATGACTTTCATCATCTCAAGTGCCTTCATCAAACCTCTTGTAACTCTTTTCTCTGAGAGAGAGAGCAAACACTCTCTCTGCCTAGCACCATAATGCAAGCCCATTTCATTATAACCAAGGTAGTTGAACAATCAATATGAACTGCACATTAGCCTCAGCCAGTCTCCTCCCAGCGTTGTTTGAAGTTGGCAGCACAAATACCTCTCTTATCACACACTAAGAGGACTGTCTCTACTCGAGCTGACTTAGGCCGGTTTGATGCATGTTCTCTCTTTAAGGCATCTCTGGAGAGGTGAACCTTTGGTCACACCACTATCTCACATCTATTTTCAGTTATCTGAAAAGGCAAAATTCACATGATACAGAGTAGACAGCAAACATTAAACAACGTCAATGCAGGTGAAATAAAAGTAAACTTCATTGAAATCTAGATTTTAAAATGCATTGAAAGAATAAGCAAGTTAAAAGCATTAACTGTCAGGGAACTCTCTCATTTTCGTGCTAGCCAGACTAATGGCTTCAGAGTATCTTCTCTTTCTTTTGTATGTGTGTGCATTCGTTATCTCCTGGGTGACAGCTCCATAAATCCTCTCACCCTCTTGATATTTTCAAGGATAGATGAGGAGCTCCTTCATGACAGAATATTTCATGTCCCTGCACAATAACACGGCATATTCCTTGATTAGCAGCTGTTAAATACAAATATGCACTGGTACACTGTATTCCTCAGCACCTCAGGAAGTGGAGGTCTCCCCCACATGTAAGCAGCAACGTACCTCTTCTTGCTGAGTGTATTACATGGCATATACCATGCTTTCCCACTTCATTTAAACTCACATTGCTGCCATGTTTGATTTCTTTTCTTATGGTTTGCAGCACATAGCATTTGCAAATCCTTCTGATCCATAATTTGGGCATCTGGGCATCACTGCACTGCAAATGCTAGCTTATACCCTTCAAAGCCACAGCAAAAGCCTTCAAGATCCCTAGCTTTTAAGATTGCAAATCTGAAGTTACCATTGACACAATCTGCTAAACACCCGTATTATCATCAGCCAAGTCATCTTACTAAAAAGCCATACGGATTTTCAATATCCTTAAAGGTTGCCATACTCTTCCTTAGAGTGAAAAAGGGAAAAAAAAAATTAAAAAGAGAGAGAGAGAGAAATTAATGCCATTTCCTGATCACCTCATTAACAATATATTTTTACACTGTAGAACAGCCACTTACTGTGACACGGGTTTGCAGAGCTAGATCAGTTTTCAAAATCCTGCAAGAATTGTATCCTTTTCATCTGAACTACTCAAACATATGAAAGCATTTGATCCTGTTAATTATCTAAAAGAGTTACCCGTGGAGTGGATTTGGTCTTACTAGCAGCAGCATGGTCTCTTCCTTGCCATGCAACATGATTCAACACATGCCTGATAACACAGCCACAGAGTACTCATCTGGGGAAAAGATAATCCCAGCACTTCGGAAGTCACTGATGTGGGTAATACCATGAAATAACTGATGGCTTGTCCGAAGAAAGGTAACAAAGCTGGTGAAGGGTCCAGAGGACAGGTCTTATGGCTGAGGGAACTGAGGTTGTTTAGTCTGGAGAAAAGGAGGCTGAGGGGACACCTTATAACTCTCTACAAGTACCTGAAAGGAGGTTGTAGTGAGGTGGGGGTTGGTCTGTTCTCCCAAGTAACAAGTGACGGGACAAGAGGAGATGCCCTCAAGTTGTGCCAGGGGAGGTTTAGATTGGATTCTTCACTGAAAGTGTTTTCAGGCATTGGAACAAGCTTCCCCGGGGAAGTGGTTGAGTCACCATCCCTTGAGGTATTTAGGAGATACATAGACATAGCACTTAGGGACATGGATTAGGAATGGACTTGGCAGTGATAGGTTAACAGTTGGACTCAATGATCTTAAAGGTCTTTTCCAACCTAAACAATTCTATGACTCCTAACACATGGCTCCTGGAGACTATCTGGAGATACAGTTCAGTGTCAGCCCAAGGTGTAATAAGTGAAACCAAGGAGCTAGTAAGGAGCAGTGAGCTATTTGCTTAGGTTATGGATGCAGGCAGGCAGTTTTTCCATGTTTAATAACTGCAGCGCGTGTAGCAAAGATTTGAAGTTTCACCAGAACTGCGGGGTGAAACGAGGAAGGTCCTGCCGAGGGACAGCTCAGGACTTCAGCTAGAACAGAACCGGATTGTGCTCCAGCCTCTTTTGCTTCCCCTTCCTCCCTACTTGGCATAAAAAGCATACAAGAGAGTTGGCATGTTTTCTGGTAAACATAACAGCAAGGAGACAGAACATCCATAGTTCAGGGATGTCCAGCATTGGTCCAATCACCCAATCAGCAACCATCAACTGCACCAGAGTCTTGGCTTAACATCCCCAAGCTTCTCACCTTCACATCAGTGAGCGTCAGTTCATGCACAGGCATGACTGATCCATCTTCTGTGCTGGTTCTGTCAATAAAAATGGGGTGAAACACTGCCTTTATATGTACACTGCGGCTGGATTTATGCCATATATATTTTTTTTTTCCTGCTCTACAGTCCAGGGCTGCATTTCAAAAACTTTGTCTGATCCCAACCACAGCTGTAGGTGTTTTTTAACCATTCTAGTCAATTAAACTTCTTGTGTGCTTAGCAGCCAAGTAATTGCTGGGCTGACTGACAGAATGCTACATTGTGATGACTAGGTTTTAATCCTGACCCGCTTTTTTTCAGGGAGCCTTATGTAATTTACTTCATGTTTCTGTTGCCTCTGTTTCCACATACGTAACTAGGAAACAATCTTTATCTCTTTGAGAATTTGAGGAAGAGAGTTGTGTAAGTAGTATGTAACAGTTATATATTAACAATACCATTAATTCCATAAATAGGAACTTATGTAACTCTTTTTCAATGTGCTGCGTAAACCTTGTCCATCATATCTAAAGAACTGTTTCAGTAATGAGCTGGTAAGCATTACTACTCTTCTTCTAGGCAGAAACTGAATGTCACTTATTTGACCTCAGGTTGGCAATATGACACAAAAGGCTGCGGCAGTGATTAGAGTTTTGGTCCTGACACAGCTCAGACCTCATGAATATCTAGACATTCTCACTGAGCTGTAAAGCATCACTGAAGACTTTTTAGAGGTTTCACAAAGCTGTTTGTGCAGTATCTTGTGCAGAGTCACAGCAGAAACTAGTCACTGCTACTCCGTGGTGTAGTACATGCCACTATGCATTTCTACCTGTAAATGAAACCACTGTTTTGAAAACCAGCCATTGTCTCCCACAAGAAACACATCCTACCACTCCGTCAGTAAGATCTGTGCCAAGCTAAAGAGAGGGTATGCCATGTGCATGCAGTACACGCACTTCATTGCTCACTCAAGATGGATTAAGATAAGAAGCCTCTATCATTTTTGGTTCTAGAGCATTGCAAAGCTGGATTGATGAATTATCTCTCTCACTTTCAGCTGTCAAGCTTCAACTCTTTTTTCAGTGCAGAATATTATTCCCTTATGCTTCAATCGTTTTTCCACATTCCTTTCTCTTAGTGCAGTTGCAGCTCCACTTTGTGGAAGATGAGGAAAGCGGAGAGTGACCCAGGTGTGTTAACTGCAGGATTGTGCAGTTTCTGAAGCTGGCAGGCATATAAAAGAACATAGAATCATAGAACATTTTGGGTTGGAAGGGACCTTCAAAGGTCATCTAGTCCAACCCCCCTGCAGTGAGCAGGGACGTCTTCAACTAGATCAGGTTGCCCAGAGCCCTGTCCAACCTGACCTGGCACGTTTCCAGGGATGGGGCTTCTCCCACCTCTCTGGGCAACCTGTGCCAGTGTTTCGCCACCCTCATTGGAAAATATTTCTTTCTTATATCTAGTCTAAATCTACTCTCTTTTAGTTTAAAACCATTACCCCTCATCCTGTTGCAACAGGCCTTGCTAAAAAGACTGTCCCCATGCTTCTTATAAGCCCCCTTTAAGTACTGGAAGGCCACAATAATGTCTCCCTGGAGCCTTCTCTTCTCCAGGCTGAATGACCCAACTGTCTCAGCCTGTCCTCATAGCAGATGGGCTCCATCCCTCTGATCATTTTTGTGGCCCTCTCCAACAGGTTCATGGCCTTCTTGTGATGATGACCCCAGAGCTGAACATAATGTGGGTCTTCAGAATCAGCCAACAATGATTAGTGAGGACTAAGACTATTTCTCAATCTTTTTCTTCTTAAAAGGCACTCAAATCAACACCTTGCTGTCTTTCTTCCTCCTACCTAGTTGTAAATATACAAAAATCATCTGTAAAATACAGCATGCAAAAAACTGAAGGGACATGTATTTCCTACATATCTACATATGCAGCCATGGAAAATGCCTGACCACAGATTCATTTTTCATAAAGGAGGAGGAAGAGTTTTCAACCTGTTCAGTACCCTGTTGAATATTCTCATAGAAATTAAATTCTCCAGTTATAGGGTTAATGTTGGAGCTGAATTGGCATGGGTTTTGAGTGTCCACAGGCTACGGTTATGAATGCCTTTAAACGTATTAAATAACTAATAAGAATACTTAAACTATATTTTTCAAAAAGGGCAATTTGGAATAGCCTTCTTTAAAAAATGCTGGTACTTCTGGATGCTGCAAAATCAAGATCACTTTGTAATGAGGGTGGGGACATCTGACTATAGGTATCCACATACACGTGTCTACAAGTGTACCTGATGCTTAATTCCAAGTCTAGACAACAGAGATTTGGCCAGTAAAACAGCAATGTCATGCACAATGCAACACGTGCATGCACTGGGGACTGGCATCACTCTCTGAGCTCCAGTGACTACACTAGGAGTTCAGTAAACCAATGCTCATGCACAGACCTGTAAGTGGATACCTCAGTTAATGCCAGTTTCAAAAAAAAAACCTATGCCCAACCATCCAAGCTGGCCCTGCACAGGACAAACCGTTATTCTGGCACTCAGCTTTGAAGAGATTGTGGTTTAGGAACCCCTCTCAGTGCTGGCCCTGTCTGTGCTTCAAGTGGAGCATGCTCTCTTAATTGCAAGTTCATGTCATGTCAGACTCTGGTAAGAGCTGTAAAGCCTCACTAAGTGCTGGTCACGTCAATTTGGTCAAAACCGCGTCAGAATAATAGGAAGAGTGAGGAGCTGGATTATCCTTTTAGCAGCTGAGAGCATTATCTCAGCTCTGGATTTTAGGGCAAATGCTTTTAATGCTTTGTTGGCTGTACTCAAACCAGGCCCAGAACAAAAAAAGTGAAAGTAGCTAAGGTGCTTTGAAATGCTCACCCATGACTCTCTTGTTCCAGAAATTTCATTTCAGGGATGACCTTGTCTGAGGAGAAAGCCCTAGGTCTCTGTGAGGAGTAGGAGATAGACATGTTCTGAACAATCTTCATGAGGCATTTGAGGACTTTTCAGGAAGCCATATAGCAAGGGGGAAAAGTAACAAGAATTTTGACATGACATGGAAAGTGCTGAGAAGGGTACTTCAACTTCTACCACGCAGAGCTCTGAAGACTACAGGTAGCATCAAGGGATGGACACTTTGCAGCAGTGTAACATACAGGTCTGTCCGCTCAGGCTAATGCATGCAGAGAGAGCACTGAAAAACTAATGGTGGCCCAAAGGAAGAACATGAAAAAGCTGGATGCCTTACTTACATACATACAACCTAGGGATGCATACAATCTTGGAGGATAGTACAAGGGGGCCTGAAGCCTTCTCATTGATGGCCATACTGCAGGACCACACAAAGCTCTGCCTGGGACTGCCTGCTCAAGAAGTCAGAGCTGGGAGGAGAAAGTGTTCCAAAAGACTTTGTTTACTTTAAAGAAATTCAAGGAACAAACACAGCTTGTAAGTGGCTGCAGCGTGTCCCAGGCCCAAGAACACCATATCCTCAGCCACGTTAAGAAGCAGGCAGGCATCTGGAGCACGAGCATCAGCCCTTGTTTCAGGACTGCTGCCAAATACCCCACGCTGACAATTTCAGGCTTTAAATTCCCACCAGCTCTCCACACAGACCATTCATCTGGGGGAAGTTTCCCAAGCAGACCTCTTTGGAGAAATCACGCCAGGGAAGCAGACCATGTAAACAGTCTGAGCCTCTGAATGAAAGGAATGCAGAGGGGAATGGAGATGAAGGCCTAGAATGTAATTCCTGTAAACAAAACCATCAGCTTCTTTTAAATTAAACACATACCTATCTTCCCACTGCTTCGTATATATACGCATAGCAGCTCAGTAAATTCCTGGGAAATATGAGAGACAATGGTCTAGCATCCAAAAAAACATTGCTTTAAGGTTTACTTAAGGAAATGAAATTTATGAGAGTCTAAAGCCTGTATTGTTGTGAGGCTTTGCTGCTACGTGACAGTGGTCTCAAAGATGCAAGTTAGATGCTGAACACATTTTAAAAATTTGTTAGACTTCACAACACAGTTAAAATGCACCTTATCTATTTGATACTTGTTTTTAAAAATGCTTCCACTCCACCTACCCCCCTTTTTTTTTAATGTCATCAAAATTAAGAATTCTGCAAAGGAAACCTAGAAGAATAACTGCAAATACAGAATTTGTGTAAGACTTTGCATATGCAAGTAAGGTGATGAAGCAGGAGACAACGATAATAATTCTGAGGGTTATGAAACCTTAGTATGACAATTTCACAAAATCAGTTACGCTTTTTTTTTTTTTTGTGAACCCTAGGGCTGTAATGTTCTTCGTTAATTGCCGTACAGGCTACTGTGTAGTATGGAAATGCCACCAGAAGATGTCAGGCACGGACCGCGAACGGGGGTGGGGGCAGAAGGGCGATGCTTGACCAAGCCAAAGCCAGTGAAATAAACATTCAACCGAAAAGCACTTGACAGGCACAGATGTCATTGCCAATACTGTGTCACTGCTTCATACTCAAGGAAAATGTCAATTTGGGAGAAAGAGAAAACAGTTTCTGATGTTGTTATACCTCGAAATTGAAAGTAAAAATATCTTTCTCATCTACTCTTACTAGCTCTTTTAGTACTTCAGAAGAGCAATTCCGCTAATACCTGAATGTTGGTTCAAACCAAGAGACCTGCACCCATGCCGTTGTATACCCATGCACGCACACACAAACCCCCACACAACTCTGGGATCAAGTATGACATCTGTTTGACATGTGCTACAACTTCCTGCAGTTGCAATTTGTGTACTAGACATAACAAAGTCCATAGTGATGGAATAGGTTTTATTGCAATTCATTAGAACAGTTTTACCCAAGAAACACAGCGCAAATTGTGTTTGACTGTTGCAATTTTTATGTCTGCAGATGCTCTTTCAGGGTACTCGAGAAGATATTGATTACTAAGAATAGAACTGAGTTCAGTGCATTGTAGACCAAAAGGTTTATGACAAGTAAGACTACAGTGCTTATCTACTCTTTTGCTTTTGCTCTCACTACGAAAGATTATACTGCAGTAGGTTTTTATGACTTCTTTCCTATTTCCTTATACCCATCCATAACCTTCACTGAGTACTGGGATGACAAATGAAGCAATTAACAACCTACTCATGTAGATTCATTTCTGCCCAGCGTCTAGTGCTAGGCAGGTAGCAACTGGTTGCCTGTCTGAAGACATTCTGAACACATGCTATCCGCCAATTTTCAGATGCCAGATTGCAAGTCACATTTTTTAAATTTTAAACTGTAAGTGGTCCCACAGAAACAGCTTTACCAGGTTCAGCCCCCTATAGATTTGAGAACATGTGCTGGGACGGACTGTCATGCCTTCTAGCTGGCAATCACCGAATGGTTCAGGTTCATACAAAATCAGGAAACAGAACAGTTTGGATTTCAAATGAAGAGTCAGTGTCTTTTTTCAGCTTCCCAAGACAGAAGGATTTTGTTGTCCCAGCCTTCAGCAAAAGGCAGGGTGGGGGGGAACAGATTTTTGGTTCAACTGCTCTTTATGAATGTAGATGTGAAGGGTTCTATCTTCAGCATTAAAAACACAATTAAAGCCAAGTTAACAGTAAGAAAGTACTGTCTTTAAAATGCCCACAGCCTTAGAAATAAGCAACAGCTTCTGTTTAGCAATGAATTATGAAAATTATTTACAAATTTATACTAATTCAACCATCTTGGAAATTACTGTTCACTTTAAGGTCGGGAACAGGTGCAGCTCCAATACTGCAAATTCATTAATGCTTTTGTTTCCCATAACCGTAACTTTGGCACTTAACTGCCCATACCTCACAGAAGTTGATCACAATTATATTAGGATGTTTTTCTTTGTCACTTGTTTTACTTCGGTTGCAAAAAATCGAGATAAACCACAACTAACTTGAGTATGAGTCAATCACACACCCATATCTACCCCGCAGCAAACCAGCCTGGAATTACATAAAACCTCTACTCCATCTACTGACCTGCAGTACTGGAATTTGTAACGGAGTTCATAAACTAACAGTGCAGGTCAAGAGAAGAATGTTGAAAATGGGAGACAGTAAACAGACCAGCCAAGAGACACGACTTCATCCAAACTCTCGCGCCCAAGGAATTTGGAGGCTGGGAGAGCAGGACATGGTGTCCTCACACACCTTTAGGGCTCCACTTCTAAGGACTAGGTAGAACTGTTCAACTTGATTTTACTAAATATATTCTCTGAAATGAAATTGCATTAAAATGATTAGTATAGGAGGAAAGAGAGATGATAAATTTTTATTTTCCTTTGAATTAAATTGGCATGTGAGTCATCATCTGGTCAAAACAATGTGAGCCCCACCTTTTCCTTCTGAGAAAAACTTGCAAAGTCCCTCAATTATGAAGCAGTTTGTAACGTTTTAATGAAGGGACCACTAGGCTCCTTTAGGTTTGATGGTTTTTGGTGGTGGTGGTGGTTTTGTATTGCTCTATTTCTCTTTTTACATAGCTCTAGTAGTTCTATATATCCGATGTTTAAAATGAAGAGTAGCTCTTATACCTGCAAAAATACAGAAGAGATAAACAGCAAATGATCCTGAACAGCAATTCCAAGAGACACCGCAATACATGTAATATGAAAGAAAGCAACTTTCCAACACCTAGAGCCATGACATACAAGTCCTCATTCACATTTTGGTCTCTTCAGGCCAAATGAAACGGCCTGGCCTCCAGCAAAAGAAGTCTTTCTTTCCCATCTCAGAATGAGAATACAAATGCAAACCTTCACTACAAATAGAGTTGGACATCCTGACCTCACCAGGTGCCTTGGTCTCTTACCTTGCCAAGGTAGGGGAGCCCTTCACACTCAATACACAGCTCCTCTTTTACCTCACCCTGTACGAATGGCAGTCACAAGGGTCATCTGTTGGATACCTTTTCCCTTACTTAGGGACAGGACTTTTCACACTATGACCCCATTTACCTATGTCCCCTTCAGCCTCAGCAAGGGAGGAAGAAAGTGTGGGACATAACATGTAGGGACCAGTTTTCTTCCCTTTCCTCACTGGGGCCTCTGCTCTGGCTCCCTCAGAAAGCTCTCAGCCATCTCGTTTATTTTCTTCTGAAAACAGGCATTGCTGAACTGACTTCTGATTTTATTCCTCAGCTGGCTGCTTCCCACACCACAATTCTTTGATCTTAGCCTTTCCATAAAATTACCAGCAAGTGGTGCCCAGCCGTATTTCTACGCTGAGTAGGTTTAGAGAGCCCGAGCAGCCCCAGCCCTCTCTCGACCCAGCCCAGCCCCGTCCTTGGAAGAGAATACAGGAAAGGTCTCTGAGAAGCAGCTGCCTCTAGAAAACAGCTGATTAAAAGGTCTTGATTGAGAGATCTAAACATCTCTATCTAAAGAGTAACTAGGCTATTGAAAACAAAAATGCTGGTTTAGGATGCAGTTCATATCACCCGGTGTATATAATCTAGCACATAGCTGAGTGACAAGTAATGAACTGGACAGAGATCCTGTTTCCTCAACAGCAAGGCAGAGAACAGGGCAGAGAATTATCAGAAAGAGATTATTACTAATTGTTCAGAGAGGTCAGTGTTTCAACCAGAGTTTGAGTGATTTTAAGCAGCCTGTGGTCAAGCAGGCTATGGGATTCCTCTCTCCCCCACTCTTTAGCATTGCATCCAGCCTAGTCCCTCCTGGGGGCTGACATGCTTCTCTAGTCATCATGCTGTTGAAGTAGATTTCACAAATATCATAATACCAGTAGATTCCCAAATATGGGCCACAAATCACATGCCCTTGACCTACAGAAAGCTGACTAGCTCTGTCAAGCTGCCTCCACTTATTTCATTTAGGGAGAGAAACAACAAATGAGAAAAAAATGTACTGAAGAGAAAAATGGATTGTACAGTTGTATCAGTATTAAATTAACAGAAAAGTAGACAAGCTAGAAACACAGATGCTTTCCTACTGTTGCTTTTCCACATAGTCATTTTCTGTGCTACAGAAGTAGTTAAGCAATCCTGAACAGATCTTCTATTTAACATGGTTATATTTGGGAGGAAACTTGGGAATTAGTTTTTGTTCTTGTACAATGAAATTACCTTTGGTGAGACTGCCCTCTTCCTGGCTTTCTGGCATACAGCTCTCACAGGAGGACTGCACGGTGACAAGGGAAAGTACATAGAGACTAATTAATTTTGTGTTGCACGTTTCTAATTCCTAATTTAGAAATATCTTTAAAACTTAGTCTAGAATGGCCATCCAAAGTTCTGGGCATGTTTTCCAAAATATCCAGCTCTCCAGTAAGAGTAAAACCCATTAAACCACAGTCAGCAATGATCATCAAATCTACCTCTCCCTTTCTAAGAACTATTTCAAATCCTTTCCCTACCATTTCAGCCTAACTGAAAGAAAGGGGAAGGAATGAGAAGTGTTAACAGTATCTAGATAGCTAAAACTTCAGTTCTCTTGAAAGCTAAACATGCATTATAAACCATAGAAAATTCCAGAGTTGAGGAGTTCTTACGGAAAACAGATCTATACCCTTACAGTCAAAAAAAGTCCCTCTTAAATAAAATCAGAATCCTTCTACAGCAGATCAGAGGTGAGAAAGGTAAGCTCCTCTTCCTCCAAATGCACCTGGTGCTACGAATGACAGAATGGCATTTCTCCTTCCTTTTAAAGGTTCTTTTCAAAGGACCAGACGCTTCCCAGGTGTGTGTTTAGCGGTTTTTTTTTTTTTTTTTTTAAACAGAAAACACTCCATGCTAAGATCATCCTGGGATACTCTTTAGTTCCTCTCGGAGACCTTACTCTCACTTTGCTGTGATTCAAAGGAACAGGTTACTACTGCTAGTGACATTGGTCTGTAGAGTTTGTAGTGCTCTGTCCTTCCTATCACTGCTCATAGCCAAATTCCTCCTTTCCTCAGTGAAGAAAATCCCATCATAGCTGCTCTATTATCTCTTCATGAACTGTCTTTTAAATCCTGCCTGGTTCTTGTAGAGCTTGCAAACTCCCAGATTTCTCCGAAGCTCCACCAAACCAACCTTGCTGTCAGCCAGTATCAGAGACTCACCCACACGGTAATTCACCGGAAGACCTGACAGAGCACACAGCAGCACACACACACTCACAGCTGTTGCTCAGAATTTGCTACTCCTCTGCTGAGCCATCTTCATCGCCTGCAGGTACTTTCTCATTTCTCTTTCTATTGCGTATCACCGAGACAATTTTAAAAACATGTGCCAAATACACTTTCAAAATACACCTGAAAATATGTAGTAAGTTTTAAGCCTTGTACTGTGATGTTTACCAAAGATTATATAGGCTTAGTAACATCATATAACTCTTTTTATCAGCTGAAAACTGACAAAAGCGATAGCCTCTAAAAGCTTATCTGCCTGAACAGGAAGAACCTCCTGGCTCTCACCTTTCACAGCCCATAGTCTGGATGCCTTTCTAAGTTGACTGGATGCCTTTCTGGTTGACTGCTATTATTTTGCTGAGTGCTGGGACAGGCTGTCTGCTGGCAAGAGGACTCCAGTCACCCTCCTCTCACATTTGACTTACTGTGCCCATTTTGTTTTAAAGCATTTTTGCAACCTCCTGTTCTTTTACACTCTGACCCCTCTTCGGTCCCTTCCCACTTCCTCTGCATCGCAGAGCTATTGCACTAAAGAATTAAAAGGAAAAACAAAATCAGTATGCATGAGGACTAATTTTTAAATAATAATATTTTCCACAGGTTCAGGACAACCTAGCTACTGTGATAACTTTTTTTCACACCAGCCAAACAGCATTGTCTTCTCCCCTCCAAAGTCAAACATCATCATCTCTTACAAATATACTCCTTGCAGGCGTACTTACCAGTGCCTTGTTCCCTACCTGCCATCCAGCCTGACCTTTGCTCATGTTCCTGCTCTCTCGGACACACCCTGAATTCTCCCTGCGACACACAAACAAAAAACACTGCAAGTCTGCAAGGTAAGATGAGCATCATAAAAAGCGTAGTTAGAGGAAGGAGAAGAGGCTGTATAATACACCCAGCCTTTTCCCATATGACACTGAATTTGAAGCAGAGGTTTGCTTTCCCTAGCCCTGCAGCTTCCCATCCTAGACTTGGGATCCTAGAGCCATGTCAGTAAGAACTGTCGCAGTGCACAATCTGTGTTAACTCACCAGGCAGAACATGACTCACTAGGAACTTGTGATAAGTAAGCGTCTCCTAAATAAATGTGTCTCCTTTTCTGTTTTGGAAAAAGGACTATATTCTGTGCTCATTGGGGTATTATTTTATAGAGATCTGATTTCTTAAGCATTGAAAGAAATATTCTTCAGAATGTCATCTTCTGTCTTCTTTCAAGTGACAAGAACACTTAACAAGCTAAATAAGGTAATGTTATGCAGGGGACAAAAGGGGGGGTAGGGGGGTGAGGGGAAAGTTTCTGCCCATGATTTCAAATTTGGATGCTTTATTCAAAATGATTTAATTATTACTTTTCTTAAGAGGAGGTTAAAGCTCATTTAAGTCCAAAGTAACATTTGCCAAGATCTCAAAACAGTTTATTATTTCAATTCTTGCATAATGATGAGGAGAAATGTGTTTTGTTTCAATCTCTTTGGTGAGGAGATATGGCATTTTACCAGATCACAAGGAGGAAAATTCTCCTTGGTGCCAACGCCTAGTAAACTGCATCCTGTGCCTCACCGCCTCAGTGCTGAACAAGGCAGCTGACAAATCAGTAGGTAACTTGCTTTAAAACCTTCCTGTTTCAGAGGATCAGGACATGTTGTTATTTGCCAAAGAGCTGTGGGAAAGACGGGTAAAAATTTCATGGAGGAAGAGCAGAGGAGGAACATGACATTTTGCCAATTTGCAAATAAATGGAAGCTGATTCATCCTGCGCAGTGGGTTTTCATATCAGCGCTCAGTTAATGATACTACCCTGAAATATGTTGGTTCAGCTGTCTAGCTGCAGCAGCTTAGTGGACAGTGCAAGATATCTAGTGCATGGTCTGAGAGAGGAAAAAACCAAAGTGCTTACCTCTAACTCTTGCTCCCCACATAGGTATTTCAGTTGTTTACCTTCTGCAATCACACAGCTCTGACTGCAGCACAGGGCCAGAAGAGATTGCTAATAGATTCAGATATTGAGTATTTGGCAGCATTGATACAGGCATTTCCTGAACACCTCAGTTAAGTGTTTTTGCCTCCATGACTTTAAAAACTAAGTAAAATACACAGAACGCTGCAATTGCAGAGGCAAACAGTAACCTGCTGGGATAACCTTCCTCAGGTTTAGAACGTAAACTGAACTATATTTCAGCTTAAGTGCTGAAAATCTCAAGAGGTATTAATAAGGCAAAAGATAACAGAAGAAAATGAAACCAAGAAAAAGGACAATTACACTTGTCTACCATAGAATCCTCAAGCAGACAAATGAGATCTACTTGTCTTTGTTTAAAGTGTCATAAAAAATATTTCAATGCTGTTGAAAAAAAAAGGATACTGAAGTAACAGTCCTGAAGAGATTGTGTCTTTATTTACCTATAGATTAGACAGAAGCACCAAAGCAAAATACCAGAGAATTCAGCATCTACAGAATAGACAGACCAAGACATCAGCTTTATTCATCCATTTCAGTAACACGCTTTTGGATATAGGAGTTCAGTTTCTATTTTGAAGACTTCTTTGACCTCATCTGAACTAACACTCAATTTACAGTCTTACTGTGGATCTCAGCTGTTAACAAAATTCAGAATGGGGTATTGCTCTGTGTGGCAGGGGTAGCCCTGTGAACACCCGCCGGTCACTGCTGCCTTTGAATCACTGAACATTTCCACTTCTGATTACAAACCCCAAGCAGCAATCCACTTTATTCTGCTGGTGGAGGAAGTTACACAGTTACTGCCAGGAACAGCTTCCAAATACTGGAACACGCTCCCACAGAAGGAAACCAGTGCAATTCCTTCTGCTCTCAACTGCCTCAGCTACAGTATCAACAGCATTCAAGAAGACACGTAACGGACAGGCTGCCAAACAAAAAGGATGCGATTCCTACAGAGAGAGTTTCTCAGTGGAGACTGCTGACAGCTGCTTGAAGGGAATCTGAATGAAGAGAATGCTTACAGAGCTGCACCAGACACTTTAATCAAAATAAGAAGCACCTTTCTTGAGATCCTTATCCAGTTCTGGGCTTTTACAATCAAGTGAACCCAGAAGAGTATCTTTCTCCTGCTGCTGTGCAGACCAACCAAAAACACACATATGAAATTTCACTGAAACAGAAAAAGTTAAGTAAGTAACGAATGTTACTGACTACTAAAGAAAGTAGGAAAATGTAAACATAAATGTTTTCTTTTACCTCAGGTATTACTTACAATACAGTTAATAATCATTGCATTTCTTGCAGGAATCTGACTTTCAAGCCATCAACTTCTGGATTAAAATTTTTAATATTAACAACCAATGCATTTCCTGTAACAAATCAATTTTTCAAACAAGTACAGCTATTTAAATGGCTGTATAGTAAGCGCCTGAATACAGTTTTTCTGTTACATAAAACATTGTTCTAACCATGTAAACATAAACCTCTGATACATATATTTGTAATTATTCTAAGTTTTTTAAAAAAAAATTCATACAAGCACCTCAGCTTCAGACAGGCACAGAGAATTACACTAAACTACTAAATGACTTCACTCAGTAACATTATATTCAATGTGCTTTTTTTAAAAGACTTTTTAAATGGTTTTGTTTTCTAACACGAGCATACACCTATCTGGTATAGTGCAAAAGTAGATGTCTTTTTTTTTTTTTTTTTTTACATAAATCTCTCAGCAGTTGCTGAAGATGACTTTGTTATATTTAAATCTGCAGGTGCAGCAAGAGGGCTCTCAGATGCAAGAAAATCAAAAGTGCTTCATATGGTCCTGGCGCTCTAGCAAGAGAGTCCCACCACATCCTGAGAATCGGCCCCATGATGTTTCTGCTAAAGATCTAAATGCCTGTGACTAGCCTTACACATTCCCCAAACCATCAAACATACTAACTGATATTACCATAGTAGTACCACAAATTAGGTAATATTTGGAAAGTAATGTCCAAAATTTCTGCCAACCCATCTACAGCCTAGCATGGTCCAGGAAAGGTATGATCAAAGCTGTGATTTTAAATAGTCATTTGGATTTCTTGAAGGGCAGAAAGCCATATTCTTTTCATTTTTAAGTATTTGTGCAAAGGTGACCAAATGAAGGGCTGGAGATCATGTTTTTCTCATAAGAACCACTATATTGTAGTAATAACCACAACCATTTTTAGATCCTCCTAAAGTAAATGAATTCAGCTTGTCATCCTTTTCCTGTTGCATGTGAAAAACTGTTGGAGAAAACCTAGTTTTCCTTCATCCTTACACACCGCTTCCTCTTCCCAATATTCAATGACCGCACAGTCTCAATCCATACATTTTCTCCTTATTTTCTCCCTGCTTTTAAGCCTCCTTATAAATCCTGGAATCTGGAGAGTGAAAATTGGAAGTGTCTAGTCTTTTTTAAATGTCACTTCTCATACAAAGCCAGAGCAACAAAATTGCAGGGGTTTTAAAGCGATATTTTATTACAAACTATAGCGAGCAGAAGCAATCAGGAAGAGAGTGTGATTCATTTGGGAACAATTAGCATTTTCTATATAACTGCTTCACAGAGAAATATGAAAGTTATTTCTAGAGAGTCTCAACTTGCAAAGCTTCAGTAGTTTTATTGTCCCCACCCATTAAATATATTTGGTAGCTGGCTGTAACCACGCTTACGCTGTTGCAATCAAAATTTTAAACTCCCTAAAATGCATCATTGTTACAATGAGCCTTCAGGCAAAAGCAGAGATTAACATTTCTGGGAGAGAGAAAAACAAAGATTTCATTCCACAAGCTCCCAGTCTACAAAATCTGATTTCCAGAGATAAAATACTAATGGAGAATGTGCCAAGATGCCAATTATCAAGCTGCAGTTTTCACAAATATAACCTTGTGCAACAGAAAAACAGCTTTTCTTTAAATTACGTTTTGGGTTCTTAGAAAATATCACGGTATAAAGAAAGGACAAGAGTTAATGCTGCTTTTTTGCATAAGATTATGCAATAGCTTGTTGAACGAGCCTGTACTACCTAAATATCTTCAGGTCACTTCATCAAGGGAAACCCATAAAAATTCCCTGAACTCCCACCCTAAAAGACTAAGTAGAGATTACGTACTCATTTCTGCTGTCATCACGTTATAAGTGCATCCTTTTGATAATTCAGAAAGCATGGATTTTATTAGCCATAACACCTAAAGAAGTCAACAATGAGAAGATCAGTTACAAAACTTGCTCATCTCCAACAGCATTTCTGTTTACCAGAGAAAAAGGCAGAGCATTAGCACCAAACATGCATATGTTTTCATTACTGATTAAAGAAATACCAGATCTCAAAATAAACTTTGATACCTATGTTATTGAATAGTCTTAAATATTTACAGCATATTGATTAAAAATCAGCAGAACTTGGATTATTATCTCTGCAGCAGAGATAGGACTTTCATCTTTTGTTATCTCTAACACAACTTTACCATGTAACAAATACCTACAAGTCAACGGTGTTAATTAACAAGATATCAAAGATGGCACCTCTCATCTCATTCCTTCTGAAACTTAAGACAATTATTGCCAAAGTTTACTGTTTAATCACTGAGCAATTAATGTAACAGAAATATTTCTTGAAGAAAGCCTAAAACACAAATTAAAAAGTAAGCAAATCTCACTTTCCCTACTCCTTCATTAGCAACATCCACTACAATCCCATCACTAATTACTAACCATGTTTTGCAGTTTGGCCAAAACTAGTACAAAATTGAAGTCAGACATTTCTAGAACTCTGCTGTTATTCTTTGCTATATCGAAGTACTTGCAGACCTTTGGTGTGCAGAGGCAACTGTGTTCCCTACAAGCCCATCACATATCAGAAAGACATCCCTGCTGTTGAGTCCTGCCCAAATGCTTTCCGTATGTCAACACCACTCTTATACCTTATTCCCTGCAAGGTTTACTTTTCATTTTTAACAGTTGCAGACTAACAGGAACTTTTTCTGGTATAACTAGATTGTCACAATATCTACATCAATATTGAATCCCTCTCAAAACCTTGGTGTTCTTGGTGTCCCAGAGCAACTTCCAGCAGCAGTACGTTCCACAGTGCAATTATTCACCAAATGAGAAAATTTTCTCATACAAATGTTCAAGGTCTGTTGAAGAAAGGAAAAAATCAGGCAAAGAACTGTTTTATAGAAATTTTTACACTTCATAGATACCACTTGAAGATTCTAGCAGAACAAGGGAAATGAGAAGATACCAAAATTACAGAAGAGAGAAAAACTAGAACAACCACAGGAAAACACGCTAAGTATTAAGATCAGGTAAAGATAAGATCAGATAAACTGTGATATAGTTATTATCTTCCTGGTGTTTACTCATGATCCATTTTTTTTTCCTTACGTGCAGTCTGCAGCAATGAATGAAAAGGAGGTTGTCTTTAATAATTCTGACTGTGCAGAAGAGAACATGTATTCATATAGAAATCTCAGAAATTACATCTACTGTGAAGTCAATTCACTTCATTTGAGTAGAAGTAGCACTATAACATCCTTCATTATGTTTTCCTGGGAAAGGCTATACTTCAGCTCTGAAGTATGGGAAAAGGTCATTGCCATCCTCTTGATGGAAGGATACTCACTACATTTCCGAAGCAGAGTAGAGTGGAAATACGCAGATTTCTCTTTCGTGTGTGTGCAAACACATGCACACTTGAAGAATTAAATCTGAATGTAAAAATAATCCTAGCAGTTTGAATTGGGAGCTTCCCAGTATGGGTGACAAATCCAGTTAGAACATTAGTGAGACAATATTAATTATCTTTTAAACACAATAAGTAGTCAGCTTGGATTGAAAAGAATTTTGTTTTATTTGGACAAAGGCACACAGTCTTTATTGTTAAACAAGTATCTTTCACCTGCAGCAGTAAGAATGTCAGCATCGTTTTTAATCTGGTATCACAAATAATATCACAACTAGCCAATGTTCAGAACTAAAATGGATATCCAGTTATTTATAGCTCAACGATGCTTCAAATGGATATTTTAAGAAAATTACTCCACATTATGCTTATGAGACTATTTTCAGAGAAACACTCAACTATTACAACTTTTCCAGAACAGAAAAATCACAACTAGCCCTGAACAAGAACAGTTACATCAGAAATCCTGAAATAAAAGCAAAAGGATTAAATTAACAAGGCAATGTACATCTGCTACAGTACAAAGAGAAATGGCAGATGGAGATTTGTTACAGTAAGTCAACATACTTGAAGATCATGAATTCTACTAAACTATGTATCAAAGTCCTTTTTCTTCTGGATATTATTTAAGTAGTCCTAAAGAAATGCTTAATAACATAAGTAGAAATGCTTCTAGAAATGCTGGTGTCAATGCCTTTTGCAGGTATTGACATCAGAATGACTGGCATGGAAGAGATCTGTAGCAAATTTCTGTATCTAATTAAATGACAAGATCCAGAATTCATTTGTATCATTAAAAAAAAAACAAACCAACAAACCTTTTAAGTATAATCCTTAGCATCTTAGCCTCAGCAGCTACAGGTACCAGCACAAATATTTTTAAATAACTTTTAATTCATGGCTTGCAATGGTAATTTCTCCAATTAAAATATTTTTCTTATTAAAAATATCAGATGTTTATGACCGTTAATACTGATGCAAATGGACTGACTCAACTGACATCTTTATTAAAGGGTCTGAGCACAAGAAATACTGACACTTGGTCGTACGTTAATGGTTATCCATACTTATTACTCATGTATTTGTTTCCCAGTAACTAGCTTTCCTCTTGGTACTAATACTGATTTGTTTCAATTCAAGCTGGAACTAGCCACAAAGAACTTACAGAGAACCATAAAACATCTGGAGTCAGTGTAACTCTGCTCTCCTAGCAAAAAGTTAAAAAGTAATTTGATCTCCAGTGTTCCTTTTGTTCTCTCTTATGGTAGCAAGTTTCCAAGCTGTAATGATACCAGACAAGTTGAGAAGAGCTTTGACGTAGGTTAATCAGTTGTTTCAACCACACTAAAACCCCTGTATCTTTTGTAGTCCTTATGCCAATCACAAATTTTTCCACAGCAAATTCTCAGTAGAGGTGAATAAAAAACACAAAAGCATGAGGTTATACTTTTGAAGCCGCTGATTTATTTCTTGTTACCCTCTTTTCTCAGTCTACCTCTCAAATTCAGAGACAACCTAACACAGAAATAATTGATCTCTGAATGTGTAAATATATATCTGGCAATTCACCAAGAGAAATTCTGCTTTAAAGACAGAAAAAACACTCATTTGCAAATACAACTGCACTCTTTCAGTAAATATATATATTAAGTAACACTGAACTTAAACATGACCATTTAATTATTTTAAAAATGAACTATTTTGATTTTTCTTGTAACAATCATCAACATTTATATACGGTTGAACTTCTTTATGGAATAAATCCCACAAACATTAGTGATAAAAATATTTCTGCACAATTCTAACCTTCAGCTCTGGATGTAGTGTATATTTTCTATACAACAGTACATGACCATAACAGGAGTATCATTGTGCATTATCAAAACAGGAATTACGTGCTGTTCTTTATTAAAGCATCTTGGAAAAAAATTGCTTAAGTCAATGGGAGTACTTTTCTGCTCAGATTTCCTAGATGACCCAAGCTACCCAGAAACACACACACTAGACCTAAGCGATTTGGTATGAATTTCAAGATATGAAAGTTCGAAAATCTCAAATACAGTTAATATTGCATACTAACACTGCCCCCACTCCCCACCCCACCCCTCCCAAAAAAAAAAAAAGTCCTAGTAAATTAATTTAGCCTAGGTATGTTAACACCCAGATTCACCCAGGAATCATATAGCCTTCCAAGTGAGGTGGGTTCCCACTTATAGCAGTCTTAAATCACACAGCGGAGAACAATCAAGATGTTGGACTGGCAAGGATGCGGACATGGTTACTGAATTGCTGGTAAGGTAGCTAACTTAACACCTTTAAATCACCTAGGATAAAAACTTATTCTATGTTTGAGCTTGACTATAAGGGTACCCTACTGAAATAAAAAGATATTGGCAAGTAGACCAGACTATTATTAACATTCTATGTAATACATCCTTTTTCTTATAATCTACTAAACTTCTCCCAAGAGCCTGATAATGTAAGTGACAATGAATTGTTAGTGATGTACTTTTTTCCAAAAAGCCATCTAAATCTTCCAAACTGTCAGCAGAAGTGTTATGCTTGAAGATACCATTTGTGGGAATTTTTAAATCCATGAAGAGCTTTACATTTGTACAATAATATAGGTACAGCAACAATAGTGTCCTGAGGTACTTTATCTCTGAGTTCCCAGCAGTTCCTTTGTTCACATGTTATGCCTGAAGCACTACCGGTTTCAAATATTTGGAAATGTCCCTTGGCAGTATCTCTCCAAGGTAGCATATCAGAAGTACTTCTGCCAAATATTCATGCTAGTTGGATGGCCAAGTTAAAAAAAAGAAATTTCTAATTTTGGCATTACTGCTGTTAAGTTTTAATCAACACACATGCAAACCAAGAAGAGGTAATATGAAGACAAGTAATTCTTGTTTATGTTCTTTGTTGTTAATTGTTCTTTGGTTTGAAACGTATGTGAAATACAGTTTATGAAATATCTCATTTACAACTTCATCTTATTATTTGTGTGTTCTGCATTAACTCCTTAATGATGCTTCAATATGTTTGACATCACAAGACATAAATCGATATGTGTATTTCCTACCCAGTACACAGAGAAGGAAATCAGATGTTCTTCCAGACAAAGTTTCATATTTATTCAGAAGGCATACATCTCAACTTTTAATTATGTAAAATTTTTTATTTCATTAAACTGATAAATTAAGGGACTTCTTACTGTTTGAGTAATACTAAAAGCAATATTCATTGGTGTATATCATAGTTCAGAGGGCCTACATAAACCCCCCATACCATTTAAACCCTTGAGTAAAGGTTTTAAATGGTGTCCCACAGGATCTCATCCACTGTGATGGAAAACATCAAGGCATCCTGGAATATAAGTGACTTGAAAAATACTTTAAAGCTTTGAAAAATTCCTACTTATTAGAATACATCAATGCAAAATAATCTATCCTATATCCAAAACAATCCAAGGTGTAACAATAATACCTGGATTTGAAATTTAAGAAACTCTGTCATTAAATACAAGTTACGAAAACAATTGGCAAATCTGAAAAAGTGATCATTATATATTAAAGTTGCATATAAGTTTTAAGGTAACAAAAACTATACGCATGCAACTTTCTGACACCAAACTTCAAAATCATCAGGAAAAAGCCTTGACTTATCAAGATGTTTTCACTTCTAGTGTCCTGACTCAAATGACATACAGATTTATTCTCATCAGAAATAAAAAATGTACTGTGTTAAGGTGAAATAAAGCACATTAAATTTCAGCCTAACAAGAATTTTAAGGAAACAATTTTTAACTGAGGTCTCTGGTTAATGTCAAATGAAAACGGTGTCTACTGTCATGTTAGAGAAGAATCAGCACGCACTCTTAACTGGATTGTAACATCTAAACAGGCACTTTTAAAACACCTTCATAGTTTAAAATCAAGAATAAAAGGGGGGTTTTAACCATTTGATGTTTCAAAAGGGCATGAATCACTTGTCTGCCCCTCTACTTTGTTATGTACAAAAATTTTCACCCATCTTAAAAAAGGAAAACATTAAAAAACTCATATTGGTTATGATCACTACGAATTTTAAGATGACAGCTTTAAGAGTATTGCCTAAGTGTCTTTGCTAAAATGAAAGCTCCAGGCTTTGTGTGAATTCTCAACACAGCAAACAAACTTACTGTCTGATAGCAAACTTGCATTTCATTGCTAAAGCAAAAGCTGCAAGTGCACAAAAACTGCAGTGCACAACTTCAATATGATTCTAAGAACTCATTAATGCTGATACCACAGGTGATTGATAGGGTGTTTTGGTGGTTTTGTTTGTTTGTTTGTTTGTTTAATAAAAACTCCCCCTTCTGCCAGAATACTGTTACACAGAAAAAAATTTTGCTACTCTTTACTATTGTCAGTCTTTCAGATACAGTAAATAAACCTCAACATACAAAAGTTTTTGAGCAAGTCTGCAAAATGTTATACATCAGTAATAAGACATCTACTTTACAGCTGTTTAAACAAAAAAGGAAATATTTCCCAAAATATATATTTTGGATCTGTGTAAACAAAGCTTATATGTATTGCTTCCATTCATTTCAAAAATATACACCCACATGGACTGAAAGTGATCTTGCTGCTATGAATCTTAAATTACTGTAATTTATCCAGATGTAATCTGAAGATACAAAACCCAAATATTTTTGAAGTCAATATTTTGAAATATGTAAAAAATTTTAATTAATCTTATGTGAAAAGAAAGCTAAAAATATACCCCAGATTTGATGCCATTTCATCGAATGAAGAAGAAAGTACTATGAAAATAAACATTCATCTGGTTTCCTAACAATAAATATAAAGACAGTTATTATACTGCAACACAGGAAGTATTACTATATTGACCTTAACGTTCAATCAGTAGTTTTTAAATCTCTCCTCATTGAGGCTTGAATCTTCTACCTTGTCAGCTGTCCAACAACTTTTAAGAGGGTTTTATTTTCTTGCTTCAATTGTTCATTTTCATCTTCTATATCATCTAGGTCCTGTGAATGGAAAAAGAAAATTAAACATTTCTCAGGACATAAATAGAAACTCTCAATTAGTAGCAGCAGGAATTTAGCATCTTAGCTCTGAAATTAAGAAGCTGGGCTTGAGAAGAATTAGTGTCGCAGCAGCTACCCTTAAATCTGTTAAACCGGTCTTTTCCCAAACGTTACTGTAATTACAAAACACTAATATTATATTCCCATGTACAAGCACCTTTAAACGGAAACATATAATCAAAACTAAAGCTACAGCAGGAATTAATGAATCAAGAAACCATAACAGGACAGACCTGATTATTTTATTGGCATATACAGAGAGTATATTAGTCAGCTATTGTCTCTGCTTCCCAGACTGTGCTTGTCTGCAACCATCCTGTTCACATATACATGCCACTGGTTATTACTGCAAGACTTACTCTGTTTTTTAAATTATCAATTTTTTCAGAAAAAGTACTGTCTGTCCATTTTTTTGGTTTTGTTTTCTGTGAAAAAAAAAAAGCCATTTTGTAACTTCAGTCTAAACTGCAAGAAAGAGCAGTAATAATGGGTGCTTGAATAGATTACTCTCACCCCAAATGTTCACTCCTCTTCCACCAATTACCCTATTTAATAAGGTCTCATTTCACTTCTTCACTTCCTACCAAGTCTTTTCAAGCCTTTAAAATGAAAACCAGTGAAACTGGCTGTTTAATGTAAGCATTGCTTCAGTAAAAATAATTTTACTGTACAAAAAAACCATGGAAGAAACAGATTGAGAACAAAAAAAATGAAGTGACCTTAAGGACAGCACTTGAAGCAGGAAAAAGAAAGGCAGGCGAAGGAGGAAGAACCAGGATTCTCATTAGAGATCTTAGATGCCTTTTGATTCAAGTCTGCAAAACTCTACTGTGGCCATGCTAGATTAAACATAAAAACAGTGATAGAGAGAAGATTTTCTCTCTCTTGTTCCTTTAGGTTGTTAAGCAGTGTTTGACTTACAGAGCCTACTTTCTTATTTCTTTTTAGTGGGGTCAATCCAGAAGTGCATGCTAGAGATGTTGTGTTTAATCAGTATAATGTTTTTTAAAAGTCTCTTCAGTTTGCCAAGCCAAAATCCATACCGCAATAACTTCACAATTACTTACTGTTTTTGTAATGTGGAATCAAGAAATCACTAGCAGAAATTCCTCTTCCCCTCACAGAAATAATGCTGCATCACAGTATGAATTACTTCCAGAAAAAGCATTTGACCACTCCAACATAATAGATACAAGTGACTTAAACAGCTAAACATGGAAAGTTTGGATGGATGGCTACTATAAATACAGTTTGCTATGTAATTGTAAGAAACACACTTCTTTTTTTTCCCCTCTTGTGCAGTTCAGATCAACAATCAGATGGAAGGGACAACACTTTTCAACAAAATGATATTTTTTTAGTTCAGTATACATCATACTGTGTTTGAAGCTGTTGTTAACCTAGCTATCAGATGCCTCAATTAAACTTCCCTAAACACCTTCTGTTTAAAATACCTGTAATTTACTCAAAATAAATATTAGAAGTTTGTGGAATGTTTATGCTGCAAAAATAACATTCCAGAGACTACTACAAGTAAGAGTTTCTTGAATATAGCCAGGAAAAATAACTATTGCAGTTTAAATATCTACAGAAACAAGGACTGAGATGTAGGTGGTTTTTGCCACTCTGCAATTTAAAGTTCAAAATTCAAAATTACAACACTAATTCATGCTTAATAGTAAAAAAGACACAACAGCAGTAAAGCTTGAGCTTCACATACCAAAGAAACTGATAACTACATAACTGACTCTAACTGGATTGTAAATCCTTGCTGCCAGACTCTCTCCAAACACCCATTTAACTACAATGACTTCTTAGTGAGGTCAGAGATGACCAAGTATAAAACAGTCGACAGTTGAACTTAGCCTACAAATATTTAAATGTCTTGAGATGCCTTTCCGTTCAGACATTTGAGTGGTTTATGAAGCAATTACCCCTTTCTTACAAAAAGCATGTCAGACATACCTTTATGGCTAATGTACTGGAGTCAAAGAATGCCATTTACGACAGAAAGCTTTTTCCATTTCTCAAGATAAGTATAGCTCATGTTCTTTAAGTATCTTTGTGAGGTACTGAATGATCTCAATAAAGCTATATTGTTACAATAAATAAACAAATACATTTACTTAAAATGAGAAAAGGTTTGCCAAGGAGTTTTCAGGATTTTTGGAAAAGCAGTTTTTCAAGTGTAACACAAGATCTCTGCCAATGAAGGATGCATCCATTGTTATGAATTGACTGAAATATTTAGAAAGAGCATTTCTTTAAATATGAGGACAAAGCATTCAGAAGCTATGCAATTAAATGGCATTTTTAAAAGTTATTTAGGCTTTTTCAGTTGAAATTCCACATCTGTGCAACCTAACATGCAATAACTGCATGTTTTGATTAATAGCAGAGATGAAGAAATACCACGAATGTGTAGACGGTCACATTTAAAGACCTCTATTCAGGTTACCTACCAGTAGAATCTTTTAAAAAGGTCTCTGCATAAGATCACTAAGACCTCAAGTTTACTCCTCAGGACATCCTTTTATCTGGGCACAAGGCTGAAGATCACAACTTTTCTTCCATGCAAAGCATCCAATCCTGATACCAAGTCCACAGAGTAACGTTCCATGAAGAACAGATGGATGTCCAAGTGCTGCCTCTGACAAGTGCTGCCTGAGATCATAAACTCAGTTATGATAATAAACCTCAGGCAAATATGACTATCCCATTAACTTCCAAAACCTTCTGTAATGGGAACAATGCAGTACTTCTGTAGCTTTTCCACATCTTTCCACTTTCTAAATCCACATGGATAGCCAATATAGAAGCAGTCATAAATCCAAAAGCTATTAAAAAAAAATTGTACAATTGCATCTGCTTTAATAGAAGCATCACCTGGAATCTGTTTTAATGGAAGCATCACATGGGTTCAAAGTTTTGTAAGAAGACAAATTATTATAACGGTCACAAAGTCAAAAGACAGCTATTCATCATTAACCTACACTGCAATCAAGCTAACAGACAAATGTTATAGCTATGATAAATGCTGACCTGATGGAGAAAAAAAATAAGAAAACATTCTCTTCTGCATTTAAGAGAGGCTACACCTATGGACCACCAATAAACTGGCTTTATATACTTCATGGAACAGTACCATTTTAGTCATCTTATAATAAAGAGGTTTTTGGAAGGAGTATATTCTGCTTTATGTTTCTTTCAGCAAAACAAGGAGAATTGCCACCATACTTCAACACAGACAAGGCACAGGCACTGCTTGACTTCACTGCAAATGTTAAAGATGGTTTCAAGTCAGACACTCGATTGATTTAATTTAGGACATAGCAGGGAAAAAATAATATTGTTTCTGGAACAGCAAACCTTGCAAAAAGTCAAGGTCCTAAAATACAAGCTTTCAGTGATTTAGGCTCTTTTGACTTGTTCTTTCTGAACTCTGAGTCAGGAAGTCAGGTGTGACCGGCAGTATCAAGTAGCTTTGCCATCCATTATGTAGAAGGAATGAACACTTGTCTTGACTGTAATAAGGTCATCAGCTTAGATGTGACAGATTGTTTGCAGAATGGAAAAACGGCATGAAGACCAATTCTTCAATTAAAATAGAAAACTCTCCAAAAGAAGACAATACTTCATTTATCCTACAAATTAACTTCCATCTTTCTTTGTTAAAAAAAACCAAAAAGGAAGAAAGAAAAAAGAAAATATCTCAACTACTTTAGTCTTGTAGACTAGTTTGCAAACTTCTGTTTTCCTCCTCTGCTATAAATGAATAGCGTAAAATGAAAGTTTGCCACTATGCACATAGAGTTATTGTCTCCCTCCACTCCTGGATTAATCGAAGCTAGTTCTAAATTTTTTTTCTGAATTTTTATGTGAATACCTGCACCAGAGCAGTAGAAGCATATTTCCCCAGTACATCCAGGCTCTGCACCTCAGCCAGGAATCGCAACATGAGGTCACTAATCCATTCAATGAAAGAGTTCCAGACTTTCCTTAAAACTGGGACTTTAGTTGAAGTCAGCATATTCTATCAGCTTTAGAACTACTCATACTGTCCCATTGCCAAACATGTCTCACTCTTCCACCCCCTCTTCTCCTGTCTACACACCTTGCCTGAGGGATGCTAGCCTGAGTCTCTTGCGCTCTTGCTTGTTCTGCCTCTATTTGGGGATTAACAATAAAGACTATGAGAATATGTGTGAGAACATAAAGCACTTACTCCCAAATCTTTCTAAGATCATCTAAACTATTATTAGTAATTAAAAACTGACTAAAATGAAATTAAATTTATAATTACTTTGTCCTACAAAAGTCTTGGGTAACAATTAATTGAGAAAACCATCAAAAACCCCAATTTAATTATT
This sequence comes from Bucorvus abyssinicus, assembly GCA_009769605.1. Classification (NCBI taxonomy): domain Eukaryota; kingdom Metazoa; phylum Chordata; class Aves; order Bucerotiformes; family Bucorvidae; genus Bucorvus; species Bucorvus abyssinicus. Next base: position 42,798,231 of record CM020025.1, read on the forward strand.
TCCTGGCATGCTACATACTGAATTTGGAAAGAAGAGGCAGTAAAGAACTATTGCTATTGTAATATTGTTCTATGAACATTTATAGCAACAAGAAATTCAGGTGTTCCAGTATCAGACAACTTATGAAAGTTAATCATGCCAAACAGAACGAAGCTGAAAAAAAAAAACACCTTATTGACATGCCTCAGTAAGTTACACAAATACAAAGAAAACCCCACACTTAATTCTCTTCCGACTTGCCCAGTGGATGTGGGTGCCTGAAGAGAAGCACAGAGAATGCAGATTCTTTTATACCCTCTTTGGACAGCACAATATAAGAAAGTATGTGCTTACTCTGTTTAATAAATCAATTTCTTCCTTCAGCTTTCCAATTAGTTCTTCTTTGTCTTGTGTCATCTTCATTAATCTCGCATTTTCCTGTCTCTCTTTTGCAAGTTCCTAAAACCAGAATATGCAATGAAGTTTGAAATTTATTTTTTCTTTTAAGAGACATTTTAAGCTATTACCATTTAAAACAAAGAACAAAAATCCATCTACATTTACCTGTAATTCCTTTTCTACAGCAAGTCAAACCCACATCTTCAAGCCCTTACATTTCAAGAAGCTAAAGAATCACATCTAAGAAAATATTTTACCCACAGCAAATCTGTGTGCTCTCTCTGATTCCAGAGATAAAATTTTAATTAATATTTAACTCAAGCCCAAACCCAAAAATTGGATAGGGGTCCAAAACAGAAGTAAATAAAGTATCAGCTTCCAATCTGTTATACTGGGAGGATTATTTCTTCTTTGTTACTGTTGGTTGGGTTGGTTTTTTGGGGGGAGATAGTGAGGTGTTATATTACCATTAGATCTGTGGGCCTGAATGTGAGAAACAATGAAAACATGTATTAGGAATTCAGTAAAGCAGGTTCAAGATTCTGAAAGAAAGCCCTTAAACTTTCCTCTATTTTTGTGTTACTGGCAGTTAAATTATTCCAGAAGGAAGCTGATTTGGAAGGGAGGATTACGGTGCGCCTCACTCAAATCAGGCTTCCCCAAGTCTTTTTTTTTTAATTATTTAAACTAATTTCTACAACTTATGCTTTATTTTCATCCTTTCCAAAAAGTCTATTGAAATTATGTTTACTTAGTAACTTTCATCCATATGAATTCAGAATATTTGTCAAGTTTACCACAAAAATCCACTTCAGAGGAAGATGGAGAAGCCAATAATAGATTACACAGAAGACACTACTTCGTAAAATACTGTTTTAGGGTGAAAATCTCATCTTACCATTGTTACATTTTCCTAAAATTGTTTGCATGAAGAATGTCTGAAATAATGAAAACTTTGCTTTAAATATATTTTTTAAATGTTTAAATGTTTAACAACTAGATAGCAATTAAATTTCATATTTCAGTACATTAAAAAAAAATCCAAAACAAGAAGTAGACCAGAAGCAGGCTTGATAATCTGCAGAACAGCCAGTGGGCCCCCTCTTCCCCCAGGTTACATCCCACGAGGTACATATGAGAAACACGCAGAGTGCTGCTGGGCTCTTTTAAGCATATTATCTTTAGTATTTCTTACTTGTATACCAAATGAAAACTAAACATCTGTGATTATAAAGTTCACATTGTTCTCAGTCAGTCTGACTCTCATACATTTTTATAGACATAACTATCTCTACTTCAAACATTCAGCATCACGTCTATCTGTACTTGAAACATTTAGCATCATGTCTACATATTTACTTGTAATTTCCCCATGGAGTTTCAAAGGTACTTTCTTTCAGATGTACCCTATGGCAGCTATAGTTGGTAGTTACCCTTTCAAGTTCCTCAATCCTCTTTTCCAAAGCGTTACATGGTAAGGAACTGCCAGAAGAATTTGCATCTCTGCTGTAATCTGCTGTAAGTTGTCCTTTCTGTTCGGGAATATCTACTTGGAGCATCATCTTCTGGTGCATTAGCTGTGCTACAAAGGCAAAGAGCAAAGCGACACCTATTTATACATTTAACAAAACGGAAATTATAGAAGTAACAAGAAGTGCTTTCCAAAGCACTCAAAAAGTCAGTCTAATAGACTGTAAAGAACTTATTTCACAGCTCTTGTGTGACTGAGAAGTCACTAAATTCACTGCCTCAGGGAGTCAAATACTTGGATAATGCAACTCTCATCACACAAGTAATCATCTTAAACACATACTTATCCTATTTATTTTTAAAGATTTATAAGTTTTACAAACTGTGTACATTAATAACCTAAATATAAAAAAAAATTTAAAATATATATGAGAAATCAAGCATTTTCAAAGCCACAAATTTAACAGTGTTCTTCCCATAGCTATTTTCTCCCTAATAGCATATTATTTACCTTCAATTTGGAATCTAATGAATAACTAAGAGCTGCAGAACAGAGTGCCCTGGGACCAGGCAGAGAGATACAGATCTTCCCTTCTCAGTCCACCAACCCACACTTCTTAGACTTCAAAATACACAGCTAAACAGCCAAAGACAAAAAAAAAAAAAAAAACCAAACCAAAACCCTTGTTCGTCTTCACCAGAACAATCAAAAGCCATCTGGACATGGTGCTGAGCAGCTGCTCTAAGTGGCCCTGTTTGAGCAGGGGGGTTGGGCAAGATGCTGTCCAGAGGTCCCTTCCAACCTCTAGCAACCTGTGATTCTGTGAAATCACACAACTAAAATATGTATACAGTGGTTTCTGGAGCTCTTAGGGAAAGAATGAAAAGCACTACAAGTACCCCTACCACATTTTCTTTAAAACATATAGGAGTATATGATTAATGTGTTCATTTTATAGTTTTGCATTTCGTAACTCTAGAAAACCCTGCTGATGATTGCAAATCTAGATGGATACAGTGCAAATCAAAAGCAGGAGTATCTGGCAAAAGGATGTCTTTTCGTGGATATAAATATTGTTTTGCTCCACTATGTGGTGAAGTTTCCAAGGCACACTGACACAATTGTAAGGAATTTTGTAGCTTAATGTTATTACCATATTTAGCACTGTTTATTCTTCAACTCGAAGATTTTTTTTTAAAACATTTCTAGGACCGGATATGCATGTTGCAACACAGCTTATGAGAAATATTTTAACTTAACTCTATAATTCTAGATTATTTAGCTTTCTGAAAGATCTGTTGTTAATGTCTCAAGGATAGACCGCACAAAAAAGGCTCAATTTTTCATCACTAAAAAATGAACCCTTTTGCCAATATACGGAGTATCTAAACTCATCTTCAGTGAGTGATATTGGCAGATGCTCCTACAGCAAAATAGAAGAATACCTAGAAAGGAAGGGTTTCTAATAATGAAAATGAAGATCTCTTCTGTATTTTCCCTAAAGCTCACACTCAAAAATTTCCTCACCTGTTCCACTGGGAAGCAGACACAACTGAACACATTCCTTTTCAGTATCAACAAGAACTTTTAAGGAGGCTTTAGTACATAACACAAGGAATGCGACAGATACAAAGTTATTTTGGATGTTATAACCAATGTCGAGCACACAGCAACAGCAAAAAAGGCACCAGCCAAGACACAGCAGACATATCTTTCACAAAGAACTGAATTTTAGTCTTCAGATACAACGTCACTTTGAGAGTCTTAAACAAGAAAGAAAACTTGATCTACAATAACAGTATCACTCAACTTTGTGTCTACGCTTTACTAAGAGAAAATACCTATCAATCAGCCCCAACAAAGATATCTCCATGGAAATAAACCTGTATATATATTTATAGATCTATTTTATATTTATAAATAATACTACTAATACTAATAGTAATAATAATCTGTCCAAGCCAAAGAGCTTTGTATACTATTAAGAAAACAAACTGGGGTTATGCCTTCTTTTGGTGAGGTAGGGAAAAGTGCATGCATGTGACAGCAGAACCAGTTTAGTTTGAGACTGCAACTGAAACCTTGCTTCCTTCACTTCCTACCTGAATAAAGGTTTACAAAACTTGGAAGTTGCTGGAATCTCACAAAAGGTATGAAAAAAAAAGGAAGTCTATAAGTACATTGGGTAAAAGCAGTCATTAGCACCAGACAAAAAATTACAGAGGTCTGCAACTTAAAAAAAAGTAGAGCCACTGCTTAAGAATGCAGTTCAAAACGTATTCCACTTTTTAGCATTCAAGTAACTTAAGCACGTACGACTGTTTCAGCACTTCCAGTTGAAGCATCTAGACACAGACTGTGGCTGCAGGAATCAGTATTTTTTAAATTATTTTTCAAGAAGAGTGAGAGTGTACTTGTAGCCATACATACACTGGATTAGAGTGTCCACCTGGAGAGTACCAAATGAGAATGCATCTGGATAGAAACATCCCTCACTACTGCTTCAAAAGGGCATATTTGACAAGACATTTAACAAAATTCAACTTGTTCTATCAGCTTACTTTCAACAGCCACTGTCGAAACCTCATTTTAAAAGTGTATTCCTGTATTAGAATGATGGAAACAGAAAACGCAAGAAGATTGGCTTTTGCAACTTTTTTCTGGCTATACTTAAAGAAAATTCATACAGCAAAATCAATCCACACTACCATTTGACTGCTCTTACAGAGAAACAAAAGGTTTGTTTCAGAATGATGTTCTGGCAATTTCCTTCAATCTAAAGTAAAATCAGTTACACACAGACAGGCAGGTTTAACATCCATATTACAGAAAGGTAGAATAAATCTTGTTCCTTCCAATGCCTCCTTGGTTCTTTCAACCTTTTCCTGAAGCACTGTCCAAATTGCAATTTCATCCAATTAAAATCACCCAGCCAAAACCAAATTGCATTGATTTCAACTGCAACACACTTATTTTTATTGCCAGAAGCTTGTCACTATACTTGATTAGGAAACTCCTAATTATGTCACTGAAACCCAGCCAGTTGCCAACAGCTTCTTTGGAAGAATGAGCAAAAGACAGTATTTCTAAATAGGCCACCTTGGACTTCTGCTACTTCAGGCTGCTTAAGGAAAGTCCATGGCTTTCAGAGCTGGGCTAAGGAAGGGCTGTCTTGTCCTCTACAGCTGCACATTCTTAGCCTTTCCACTTTTGCTGGCCCTGGCCTTCAGGTGACTGAGTAGGAAATCATTCAAGGAGCTAATGCAGCAATCCAGCAGCCAAGCAAAGGAAGCCATCAACTTTCAGCAACAGTGTTTCCCCAAAACATCACCATGTCCAGTTCCACGAGCACTGGCACAAGGGACAGTGAGGAACGGCAGCTGGCTTAACTTAGACCATCAGAAACTTCTGCAGAAATAAACCCTAAGCGCTCCTGCCTTCTCATAACATCAGCACTGGCTGAAAAGGGGATAAAAAGTCAAGAAAAGTACCTTCAGTGACCCCTGCCAATTTTAAGCATTCCTATCTGCACAGTAGTGGTCCTAATGTAACAAGCTAGATGAGTCAATGCTTATACAGCCAACCCTCGCTGCAAAACTCCCAAACACAGGCAAGCAGGCAAGCCTGGGCATAGTGTTATGAAACAGTACTTTGCAGCTGTGGTTTTGTTTTTTTTTTTTTTTAATTAGTGAGACCATGGTTAGTATGATGGAATGTAAATTGTTACAGTTTAAGCTTTGCAGTAATCTAAAAAACACTGAGCAAGAAGAGATTTTCAGCAGCACTCTATTATTCCCTTCAGAGCACTTCCAATGAGTGCTGTGAAGCACCAGCTTCTTCTCTTCTTGTGGTCTCTCTCCCTCATTTATTTTTAAGCTCTTGCATGAATGTTACACTCAAGTACAATGTAGTCTTTTAGAATTAGTGGGCAAGGGTCTCTACCTGTCGTGTTCCATGTTAGTGTGCTGTACTACCCTAAAAGAGGGGGGGAAAAAAACCTCTCTGATATTTTGTCTGGAAGCCATAAACTATACCATATTGTATTCATTTCCAGTAATAAACAAACCTATAAGGGAAACACACCCCTGAACCACCAAGAGATTTTAATCTAGCTCTTTCTGTAAACTGATCCAGCCTAATCTGTCTGATCCATGAACCATGCAAAAATCTTCTGAGTTATTTTAAATCCTGATTTGCAAGGTTTCCTTTTCAAGTTAAGACAGTTCTAAAAAACCTAAATTTCTAAAAAACCCTAATTGTCCACTAGGACAGTCTTAAAAATAAGATGCTAAAACAAATTCTCTGTGCTTATAAAAATATTCCTATGTCCACATACCTATCTTGCTTTACTGCTACTTGCAAACAAACTTATCAGTTCACAGGACACAAGAGAAAGGTAATTCCTGTTTACATGTAGATTACACTCAAATATTTCAATAAACAGAACATACTTTGTCATTCTTTTGTTCGAGAAATCAGTGATGACACCAGCTACATTGATAGCATCAGACCTGAACCAGAGAACCATTCTTGCTAATGGCAATGTGCTCATTGCTTTAAAATTATCTTCTCATGAAGCAGTGCAAAAACTGGTAGACCCAGTTATAGGAACAGCAGTTTGGAATGGCCAAGATGAGGCATATCACCTTAAGAAAAACTTAGAGAAAAATGAAAGACGAGGAAGTTGATATGGATATTGGCTATTACAACTGAAGGATACTTATGCATTTTAATCACGTGACGCTCACAGTCAGGACAGATGGCTGATCTCAACTCCCTAATACTCTCATGAACATGTCCTGTGGCCTTCATGTCAGCATGACCTTGAAGGTTCTGGTCATGCTTTTAATAGATCTAACAGTACCACTCCAGTTCACAACAGAATCATCACTTTCTTTGAAGAATATTTTATGTGGTTAATCATGCAACTACAAGGGAAACCCTCCATAAACTTTTGGGGTGTAAATGTGGACATTTTTGAAGTAAATTCAGAAGACTCTACAATTATAGACTAAGATCCTCATCCCAAACTTTTATTTACTTTACTGTATAAGGAGACAGGCTCAGTTTGTCCAAGTCAGCCAGAAGTAGAATAACACAACAGCAGCCAGCAGAGTTCATTTGTAAACATGTATTCCAGTCAATGGACACTCAGTGAAATGGGTTTCTCAGTGATGTAATACAAGTGTTTAACCATGGATTGCTGCATCTATATAAGGCAAAGTAGCCAGTGGGGCTGATTAAATAGGTAGTAAAATCTGTGCAATGCCTTGAGCTCTGGAACTTATTGAGAGAACAGCAATGCCATGAGAACACAGAGCACAGATCCTTCTTCTTTGCTCTTAAGTTTCTCTTGTCTTGTTAGGTCCAGGAGGCTGGGTATCTCAATGTAGATATGAAAAGAGATATATGGGAAGGGAAAGGGAAGGTACCAAAAGCCTGGAACGGGGGAGTAACCCAGGAGTAGAAGTCAGAAGAGGACAGAGGATGGAGACAAAACAGGAAAAAAAACCCAGGAAACCACAAAAACAACAAAGAGACGACTAGGACATCAATGGTTAAAGAGAAAGGGCAAGAGTGTGGAAACGGTGTTTAATTGGGCTAGGAAATGGAAACCAGCGAAGTGAAGCAAAATGCCGAGATGAAGAGGTATCACTTCAGATGAGGAACAACTGGGGAAGAGGGATAAGGCAGAAGAGGAAAAGCAGGAGTGGTAAAGATGAAGGAAAATGACCTGAAAATTTCTGGTAAATAATGCCTTCTTTCCACAGGGGAGGGAGTCCATAACAGAGCCCAAGATTATAGGAAAATATCTTTTCACTTTTTCTGTCATAGGTCTATAAAGTCTACTAACAGTCTCTTCCCCATCCACAAAGTGCTGACTACCTGTAGTCAGAGTAATGCATGTAACAGTTTCAAATGGGATCTCAAAGCATCCCCTATTTAAGAACATGCTTTGCTCACAGTTTGCTTTGAAAACTAAAGAGTACACCCAAAACTGTTAAAATCACATTAAGTTGAACATATTTGAGCCTTCAAGCAGCTTATGGTCTCAATTCAGCCTTCTGGCATTCACATTCCAGTTTCTGATGCAACCACAAAATGGAATTTTCAGTTTCCAAAGGACTTTTACTGTATTTGGGACTTAAGTGAGATGAGTGATTTGAATAAGTATTACTGTAGAGGAGGCTCTTTTCTGAAAGACCTTCCCTTACTGCAGATGTTGGAAGGGGCAAACAAACCAAACAGTGGCAGAACAGAAGAGGACTATGGTCATGACTCCTTTAGCACTCACACCAGAAAGTTAAGCCACTGGAAGACATACTTTGTTCAAGTACTCCTACCTGAAAAATTACTTCAGGGGAGATAACAATTTTCCAATAGAGAGGAAAATCAATAGAAACTGTTAACTAATCACAGTGTGCATTGTATACCTCATGGAGGTACAGTTATAATAAGACCCACTTAGTATTGTGAGCACTAGGCACTGTGCTGACTGAACAGGAATAATCCTTTTTTTCAACGTGAGGGTTGAAGACAATGCAATGAGTAAGATAAATGGCAACATACATAACAAAACTGAACAGCAGCTCACAGCAAGTCAGATTCCTCCTGAATATGATGTCAGGCCTGAGGGGTAAGTTGATGAATAAAGAATATACGTCCCACATATAACTAAAGCTGACTGAACAAAGACGGCACAAACAACTCTGATTTTAGCATTTCCTAGCTTTGGCATTTCCCATTTTTGCAAAGCTAATCAGAAGAATTAGCTTATTTTCAAATAAGCTATGAATGTGATTGTGCAAACGGCTATTTATTATTAACCCCCACATAATCAGTTTTGCAAGTGAGCAAGTATATATAGCATGTGAATATAGTAAGGTTTACAGAAAGCCACAAAGCAATATGACACACCACTAAGTATTCGGCAGATACAAACAGCAATGAAATTCTGCACAGGGACTGAAGAGGAAGTGAAGACAACTAAAATTGCTTTGATTAAAAGAAAGTAATCACGAAGTTATATAGTTATTAAGGTTGTGACAGTAAGTCCATCCATTCTGCAATGACGAAGTGATTATAAAAGCCCCCTACAGCAATTTAAAAAAAAAAAAAAAAAAAAAAACACTCAGCTAGGTTTATTAGAACCCAGTAATATAAATATAAAAGACAGCACCATGCTAAGAAATCTAAAGCACAACAAGATATGTTACTATTTTTTTTACAATGAGGGTGGTGAGACAGTGGAACAGGTTACCCAAGGAAATTGTGGATGCCCCATCACTGGAAGTGTTCAAGGACACGCCGGATGGGGCTTTGATCAACCTAATTTAGTGAAAGATATTCCTGCCATAGCAGGGGTCTGACCTTTGAAAGCCCCTTCCAACACAAAACCATTCTATGATTCTACAAGCAAACAAGTCTGAGGGGTGGAAAATACACCAGTGAAGACTATGTAATCATAGGCGGTCTTTGCACTTAATTCAACAGCCAGGATATACATACACAGAGGAATTAAACACCTACTCATTTTAACTGAGTAAAGGATATCTAAAAGAGAACACATTCAATGTCAAATAAAATATATTTACACAAATGCCTTGCTTCAATTGACTTATTTTAGACCCCATGTTGACCATTGTATTTTCCTAATAATTGTGATATTTGTGTCAATATTAATTCCTCATGGGCGAAATTTTCACATATTCGTCAGGTGCATCAAGAGCTTCTGAAATATTTTTTTGATTGAAGAACTTGAGTAATGACCAGGGTAACACTTGGCTCAAAAACAAACAAATAACAAACAGGACATGCTCCGTGTGGGCAGCATCCCCTACAACTGAGACAGTTGTATGACAAAACCATAGACTTTTCTTTCAATATTACTGTGGAGAGCAACAAAACTAACTTCAGAAGATGGTGGTTCATAAATTAACTGAAACTACTGGCTCCTGGGTGATGTGTAGTCAGGTTAGACATTTGCTTGGGAAACTGTTCTGCATTAGTAAGACCCAGCAAAATGCTACCTGAATTATTTTAAAATACTAACATAATAGAGGTGTTCGGATAAGTGTGCTGTGCCTCTCATGTCCTTACCCCAGACTCAGGCTATGTATCTACAGTAGCAGTATGATGACTTTTACTACAAACACCATTTAATCAGCTTTATTTCTGGGAGAATTATTATTTAAAGAAATGTGTTGTGCATAAAGATCTCATACCTTTTATATCTGCTTGAAACCATCCTGGAGGAGTCCTAAAAGAAACAGAAAGGAAAAACTGATTAACATTTTTTCTTGTATTTGTACCTCCAAAATACTTCATCACTTGATAAAAAATGAAGCCTGCAGTTAAGAACAGGAGGCCCATGGCTGAAATGGCTGCTGTGTAATTCAGTTTTGCACTATTTTACTGTCAGGAATAGCCAGAATACCAGGATTATTGACACCATGTTACTACTTTTGAACACCAGCTCAGAACCCTTCAACGACAGCTTCTGGTTACATCTTAAAACCGCATGCACTTACTCCATCCCTCAGCATCCAGAACATGCATCTCACTGAATCAGTATACAACCTGTCACCAATACACCTTCACTACCACTACTGATATGGAAACTCTTGTGCACTTTGATAGCAGCAAAGCAAAACTGTTCTGATTCTTTGGCACCACTGCCAACCTTCTGGATGGAACAAAAAATGAAGCTGGCAAGTAGTCAGGGTTGAGACTCAAATCAATTATTACATATCATTCGGGTCATGGTAACCACAGGTATGCTCTTTGCCATGCTAAGCCAGGTGTTGCAACCTGGCTCAGCTCAGTTTCTCTCAGAGTAACCGAAGTGGTCTTCTGGCATTTGCTGTTAAGCACATAGGCTAGAAGTCTATACGTTTCAAGCACTCAGATGTCAGACAGTGACTTATCAAGCTATGGCAAGTCAATTTTTAGGTCATTGCTTTCTAAGCACCCAATCCGCCGCCCACGCCGCAGACTCCGACCGTCTGGGCGGGCATGGGGGGGTGGCAAGAGGCTTAATGCATTCTTGAGTACAAACAATACATTCTTGACTGCATCTCCTTTGACTGCTATTTGGAAATGACCTTAACAACTGAAATAGTGAGAATCAGAATACATTTAAAACAGAAATACAGATTTTCAAATACCAGTTCAACGGTGCAAGAGCTGTGCATCTTGCCCTTCAAAGACACATACATGGATTACTTGCAAATTACAAGTCTTACCATATTTTTTCTAGCTTAAGGTGAAGAATTTCATTATTTTTCAGATTCCCACAATGCAGTAAGATGCAGTAAAATTACATTTTGTTCAGGGGTTTTTTTTGTCTGTTAGTTTGGGGTTTTTAATTTGAAAAAAATCCATTATGTTTTTATTCTGGCACTGTAAAGATGGAAATTGAAACAAAAAGAACAACAGGGCTTATTTATTGTTACACAAACCTAGAAAAAACATCGATGAATTACATACAAATGAGAAAACTTGAAAGAATATATTTGCATCAATAGTGCTATGCTTGCAGCTTCCCAATACCAGTCTTATCACATAGAAAAATTAAGACATGTTTCAACTGGTAAATGATGTCTCAGATTAGACAGACTAAGTCCACAAATATTTTTTAGGATGTTGTAAGAACCAATTTTTATTAGTCAGAGACAAAACTCCCCCCAGCATCAGCAAATATTAGGTAAAAAGTCAGGAAAGAATATTTAAGGAGTTAATAAACTGAACAATTGCCTTTACTGGAAAAACTAATGGCAAAACATGAAATTCCGTCTATTTAAGACAATAACTGCAGACAAAGGAATAAACGAGTTCTCAAAATAAGATGCAAGAAAAATTCCATCCACTCTGAAAATCCTACAAAACTTTAGACTACCTTCATTGATCAGAGCATTAATGTCTTTGTACGTAAATAAACAAGCTTAAAAAATGAGATAAAAAGAATATTATTTTATCATAGAAAATCTTAAAGCGTATTTTATTTTATGAAGCATTTTCAACTTCTGCAATACACGCTACACTTTCCCTAACATAAGCAGAACAACAGTATTCAAAATTAAGTCATGGAATTTATTTAAAGAAATCCACAAAGTGGTGTAAAATAGCTGTTTTAACACTGGTAACTATTTTATCACTGATGACAGCATCTGAAAAGTAGCAATTCACAGCTATGAAACAGCAACTTAATTTCACCTCTAAAAGGGCAAGGACACAGAATTTTAATAGTACTATTTTTAAAGTTTACTAAGGGTACTTTATCTTTGAAAGGTCATGGCAGTAGGGGGCGGTTTCTGAGGTCTGGAAGAAGTAAATGTCACTGCTGTCTTCAAGAAGGAAGAACTACAGGCCAGTCCTTACCTCAGTCCTCAGTAGGCGATAGAACAAAACCCGAAGGACAAGAAGGTGAAATCGGCACGGATATGTGAAGGGGAAATCATGCCTAACTGACTTGACAGCCTTCTACTGATGACTGGCTCAGTGGATGAAGGGAGAGCAGATGATGTTTATCTCAATTTTAGCAAGGCTTTCAACACTTCCCACATAACACATGTATAGGCAAACTGTTGAAATATGGACCAGGTAGGTAGACTGTGCGGTGCAATGAAAAGTCACTGGACTACCGGGTCCAAAGGGTTATGAAGAGCAGCACGAAGTCCAGCTGGAGGCCAGTCAATTGAGAGGGGCTGATATAGGGGCCAGTACTGTTTAACATTTTCATTAATGACCCAAGTGTTGGACCCTCAGCGAGTTCGCAGACTACACAAAACTTGGAGGAGTGGTTATAATAAATCAGATGGCTGCGCTGCCATGCAGAGGGACATTGACAGGCTGGAAAATGGGCTAGCAGAGACCTCATGATGTTCAAAAAAGGGGAAATGCAAAGTCTTGCACCTGGGGAAAAAATCCCAAGCACCAGTACATGCTGTGGACCAGTTGAAAAGCTGCTCTGCAGGTGGACACCAAGTTGAACATGAGCATCAATGAGTCCTTGCAAAGGTGGCCAATAGCATTCTCAGGATGCACTGCCAGCAGATCTAGGGAGATGACTCTTTCTCTCTGGTCAGCCCTGGTGAGACCACAGCTGGAGTGCTGGGTCCAGTTCTGCGCTCCTCAGTATAAGAAAGACATACTGCAGAAAGTCCAGCAAAGGGCCACACAATGATTAAACATTTGGAGCATCTAAGACATGAGAAGCTGCAAGTGCTGGGAATGTTCAGCCTGGAAAAGAGAATGCTCAGGAGGTATCTTGCCAACATGTATAAACACCTGATAGGGTAAAGAAGATGGAGTCGTACTCCACTGTGCCCAGAGAAAGGATGAAAGACAATGAAAGGAAACGGAAATACAGGAAATTCAACTTAAACGTAAGAAAATACTTTAGTAGTGTAAGATTAAACACTGGAGCAGGTTGCTTAGGGAAGTTACGGAGTTTCTATCCACAGAGATAACAAAAACCCAGCTGGCCACAGTCCTGAGCAATTTGCTGTAGTTGATCCTGCTTTGGCTGCAAGGATTGGACTACAGACTTCCTGAGATCCCTTCCAGCCTTAATGATTCCGTGCTTCTGCTCTGCTCATCTGAGTTTTCCATCTGCATTCTTCTCTCAGGTTAGTGAGTTTAAGTGAACACATACCTAACATCAGGTTGCTTCAGAGGATTTACTCTGCCCTCTAATACTGTTATCTAGGGACTTGCTTATCTGAACTTCTACATATAGAGGACTGTAATGGGGCCTGATTTTCAGCTTTTAGATAGTCAGTAATTTTGAAGAGATTCAAATAGTTTCATTTAATATGTTATGTGTTCTCTGTATACGAGAACTGCAATGCCGTATCAGTAATATTAGTCACAGCTCTTGGTGGTGACAGTCTTAGAAACATCTTGGTTGTCCCATTAGCTATAGACAAGCGGTTCAGCTCTTTTTTTAAACTTGGATGGAGAGAGACACATAGGTGACTGGGTCAAAATTTTGCCTAACTGTCTGTAGATACAACTCTTGCAATAAAGTAGGAACTCCGGGCTCTAAGCTGTTTCCTTTTTTAAACAGCTTCTTTTTCAGAAAAATGTTGAAGTCTTGAGTTTATGGCCATGCTTCCTGGTGAACATTAAGTGTCTGCTTGGTGAAAGGCAGAATTCACAAGAAAGAGAGAATTTGCACAGACAATGCAGTCTAATGAAGCACACATACCCTTGTGTAAGGGGGATGCTTTTCTTCTACTGTAGATGCCAAAGGGATATATTGTATGCATCATACATCCTCAAATTTGCTAATAACTTTTCACATAGCAAATGCAAATATAAGCTGTAACACAATCTATACACATAGACTTGCACATTTACCTCAAGAGGAGACTTCAAAAAGTTTGGCAGTACTATTCAGAAAAGCCAGCGCTTCAGAAAAAGAAAGCTGGGAAAGCAAACAAATGCTCAGGGACAGAGTACATGGCAAATATTCTCATTTGCTACAAATGACAGCTGTTAAAACTAAAAGACCCGATTAACTAGCCCCTTGTAACAGATGTTTCTACAGCAAGTATTAGTGGTTTTAATTTTTTAGTTTAACCATAAAAAAAAAATTAGAAATACACATCTGATACATAAAAACAATTTCTTCTGATAACCAAATTAATACTGCAAATTTGGTATATTGTGACTTTTGTTATTTTTGAATCTCTAATGTAAATGCAAACCAATTATCCTTTAAGGTGATGATGCAAGCACCAGAAAAAATACTGTTTATCTCTCTTCTCATGCTATGAAATTTATTTTGTGTATGCTATTTATCCAAAAGTTGCTGGGAACAGGAATATATGTAGTTATACTATAAAAAGCAATAGTGACTATTAATCAAAATTAATCTAAGCTTTCAAACTATTCAAAGCTCCTAAAATGAGGCAAACATCTCTTATAATTTAAGTTCTTGTCTCCTCTGCCACTTTTGGAGAAGAGAAGGTTGGCAGGAAATAAAAAAAAGGCAAGAAGAAAGAGGATCCCTGTTCTGCAAAGAATTAATCTAAAAGCAGATGATTAATCATGTATATAAATACAAACGTATGTATATAAATATAGGCATGTATGTAAATACAAATTTACAGATCTTGCTTATATTCTTTAATATTTTTAAGCTCTGTGTTTTAACCTGTGTTTAAAGTATCTAGTCATTAGTAAAAAAATTAATGATTTCTCAAAATAATTGGTTACGTGCAATTAAGAGATCAGTTTTTGAACATCTACCTTTGGAAAAGGAATTCTCTATACTGTCTGTGGAAGTTCTGAATGGAAGATAACAATTATGATAATGGTTTCCTTCAGAATGGGGAAAAAATATTCCTGCCAAAGACATCTAACACCATCAGTTCTTCATCCAGGGCTGAAATCAAACGCTCGTTTCAATACAGTATTCCAAACACAGCTTTAAAATTACTTTACTTCTTGCACATGATCTCTGCCAGTTTGCATTACCTTTTAACAGTATGTACTACTGCTAATAAATTATATAATCAAATAGTCTTGCTATTGTTCCATCTCACATGGGAGTTCAAGAACACTGTAGACTGACATACATCAGCATTGCTCCAGAAAACGGGTCACTTCTACAAAAGTGTTAGTGCAGCCATGTATTAATGCACAACAGGGTGTGATCTAGGTGAAAATAAGCAAAGAAAAAGCAAAGGTTTGTCTCATTCCACATGAACCCCTTCATCTGATTCACCACACAACTAACACACACACACCCACACCCCTGCTGCACAAGACAAAGAGAATGTGTAAGGGCAGAAAAGGCAGCTGAGACCATTTCCATTAATGAAATAATTTACAACCACTTAAGTTTCTGTCAAACTAGGATGCAAGCAACTTTGCTAATTCATCTTGGTGTTTCAACTGGCCAACATAGAGATTAGATAAACAAGCTGGTCATCAGCCTTTAAACAAATAAAGTTCACTGTGTTTACAAGTGTCTGACAAAGATCTCCAGATATTAAATCAACCCTACCATTACAAATCTGCTAGTTAAAATGCACTAACAAACATTGTTCTTAAACATGTATAAACTCTGGAGTAGGCTGGACTATGAACACAGTTCACTGGAATCCCCTGAAAGACTACTTAAAATTAGTCTGGATCAAATCAAGCTGCCAGGGTATGCTGGTATGTACACTGCAATGTAGAATGTGTGCAGTGTCTTACAATTCAACTAGATACTAGTGTAAATTATGACTACGTAATGATATCCCTGCAACATGCAAGGTTAAATTTTGATTGAAATTAGGCCATCAAAACAATTTATTTTTTCATATGCAATCCAAATACGGCTTCCTACAAAGTTTCCTATACGTTCTTGAGGATGTGAGCAAATAGAACTTCTCTGCATGGAGGAAGGACATCTGTGGCTTGGGTTTCTTGTCTTTTTATACATCAAGGAACAGGTAGATTCCATCTCCATCCATTCAACCAAGTTAACTCCAATCACTTTCATGAGTCACATCTTGATTAACTACATGTACTCTGTTCTTACATACAGTACAACTTTATATTTCCATTTCCTTGGAAACAGCAGTCACGCATCTTCTGCAATGCAGACGAAGTTTCATTCAGATATTAAAGTGAGATATCATCTGAACACTTGACAGCTGAAGGGCCATCTGATCCTAATACAAACCAGGAATAACTGAAGGTATGAAAAGTAGGAGAAAGAAAGATGAAATGCACTCCATCAAAGTCCCCAAAGCAAGCATCTCTCAGGAGCAATAGAGCCATGGAGATACCATTTACCTTCCACTCCTGATTCTAAACCCCTTGAAAATTTCTACTGATGTTTCTCGTGAAATGCAACACAAATTCAACTTTGAATGAAAATGCTTACGACATGCAAGGGGGAAAAAATCTCCACTCATTATTTCCACCAAAACCATTCTTTCCAGAAGTATTCCAAGGTGTTTTCAATAGGCTTAAAGCAGCAACTGCACTCTCAACTACTTGCACCCCTTGTAGCTGTGCACTTTTAGATCTCTACTTAGACAGAATCTTGTACGTCCAAAATCATACCAGGCTCCTCCACCTCTCCTATTCTCCTAGCAGCCAAGATTTATGTCTATTTCTGAGATGCATTAAATTTTATTTTTTCCTGGTGTGGATTTCTGAGGGATGACCTTAAACACTCTTCATTCACCCAATAAATCTCTCTGATAAGCAGTCATTCTAAAAATGAGCTTTTATTTCTAAAACTGTTAAGAAAGCATGAAGTTATCGTCACCTATTAATCAGTTACAAAATAAACTGAATGGGAACCTGGTAAGATAGAAACAAAACCAAAAGCTGACCTACTGTTCTTAAACAGCCTGACAAAATTTTTTGTATTTTGATCTTCCTTTGATTTGTACTTTGGCAAGTTGGAACCAACACATTTTAAAAGAGCCTTGTTTAATTTACATGCAACAGATCTTTTTAAAACATGCCATAATGAGTAACATGTAACAGAAAAAAATTTCGAGCATGAAAAAGACATTCCTATATTCTGGAGATTAAAGTTCAATTGCCAGAACTATTTTGATATTGTGACACCCATATAATTAATTCCAGATCAGCAATTCAGAACAACCTCTTCCACGTGAAGCAGCTGATGTAGACAAGCAAGACCTAAAAAAAGGTCATAGGGGAAAAGGAAGATACTGTTTCTTTACCTGTGCTAAACAGAGGAAGTTTAAGGTTAATATACCCTCTGGTCACAAATTTCTGAAAGGCTGAGTGATTGATTCAGGTAGGCATTTATAAAAGTGCAAAGGCAATAGCATTACAATATATACAAGGATGATGCTTTCTTTAGGAATTGAGCCATATGAGAAAATACAATAATAAGTTCAATAAGTAAATTAATCTGTTAGAGCATCTGCCTATATTTTTTTATTGAGAGAGGGACCAAATGGAAGATCCAAAGAGAAGACACCTCTCCAGACACCAAATAACCTAAAAATAAATGAGGACAGCACCACAAGTTATCAGTTCCCTAGAATGACTTTAATTTTCCCAGAAAACAAACAGATTGGAAACCTAAACTTCAGTCAGGGAAAAAAGTTAGGTGTCCTTAATTCCATTCACTTACTTGAATGAAACTTAACATTATTTTTTTACAGCCTCATCTACTACCTTTAGTTAATATGTAATTAATAAGGACTTCAAACAAGAACTAACATAGACATGCTAAAACATCTGGGTGCAACTGATACATATTATTCCTGTGAAGCTGAAGGAGTTATGACTCATGTCCCTGTTCACATACAGCCAGGTGGCCATGGAGAAACACTGTGAGAATACCTAGGGAATAAAATCAGATGTCTAACAAGAAGGTAAGCATCCTCAATCCCTACCTATGAAGGAATCTACCAAGGACATTAGGTGAGAGGAAATATTAAAGCAATACCTGCAGGTAAAACAAGTAACTCCCAGGGAAGTCACGTGTCACCAAGAAGAAATAGCTCCCCAAAACTGGGAAATCAGAATACTCACCAAAATATATGAACAGTTTTTTCCTTATTCCTTATTCTCCATTTCTACACCCAAACAAAGAGCCAGAACAAGAGGTCAGGACAAGCAGTTATGCCCTTGGAAAAAAAGCTATTGAAGGAGCTGATTAGATCAGGCTGACAAAGCCTGACTAGATCTCAGGTGACTCACTGACAGAGCAGAGCTGGAAAACTGATCAGAAAGACAGTGATTACATCCCACATATGAACTTAATGTATCAGTTGAATAGTCATAAAATGAAAATGTAGGCTTCCTAAAACTTCCTGAAAAGAAAGGGAACCTGGAAATACTTGCACAAAGTTCCCAAATTCAGTGTGTCAATGAGTCATAAAAAAATAAAGAATCAATACGTTGCCAGAAACCTGAGGAACACCTACAACACACAGGCAAAAAAGCACAGGATATAAAACACAAAACTTGAGACTGAAACAGATGAACATTTTAGAAAAAGAATTCAGATTAACAGAAACCTTTAAGGCTCAGAGAAATTAAGAGTGTAGCGCCAGTTCTTAACGGCCTTTCCAATCTATATGATTCTAGGATCTTGAGTCACAGAAGAGCTAAGTCACAATATGAAACCCACAGCAGAGGTGACGATAGTGAAAACACAAAAAGAATTTGCTGAAGTACTTTATAGCAAGTGTAAATATAAAATCCTGAACAGAGCTATGTGCATAGCCCCTTCACAACACAATACCCTGTGTCCAGAACATACAAAAACACAAAATAAATTTTCCCAAAATTCCCTTGACAGATTTGTCTCACGTTTTACAGAGCTTTATAACTTCAGCCTCTAAACCTTAAGAGTGCCAAGCTGCTTGTTGACTTGTCTACACAGTAGTTTGCACACTGTGTACTAGAAACACAAACAGTGATTAAACCAGCTTCTTCCGTGGAACGAGTTTAAAACAATGAACCACGCTGCCTACCTCTACTAGGTGCTAGTTCCAAGAAAAATGAAAAGACAAGGCCTCGTCATTCAGTTGTTAGCAGAAGCTGTCTGGCCCATTCTGCTGGTAAAAAGAGGAAATAGAGGCAGACAAGCCAGAGACTACTCTTATGGCTCCAAAGCCATAGTCACCACATCTATGCTCCAAAGCACTTGATGGTGGGTCTCCCCCGTGTCCCACATGGTGTCCCTAAGAAATATTAATCTGTTCCTCTCCAGTCAAAATCATCTGAAATAATGCGAGGGCTCAACTACAGCCCAAAGTGGTGGTTTCACAGCATAAGACCTATGTCTGTGTTGCATACTCTGGTGTGCTGATCAAGGGCATGCAGCTGTTTCTGAGCTAACAAAGGCTAGTAATGTCCTCATAGCACTACACAGGCAGCCAAACCTGGTGCTGTGATACTCATTCTATATGCAAGGACTGATTCCTGGCACATTAATCCTCAAACAGTCCCCAGGTACGATATAGGAGAGCGCTAGGAGCATGAATCAAGACCATTCCAGAAAACCTTGCTAATAATTAAGCCATAAGCTCTATCAGCAGTGCAGCAGGTTGAGGTCACACCCTGGTCTTGCTCTTTTTAGCAGTATAAACTTAGCCAGACTGTCTCCACCAAACAAAGCTCAATTCCGGATTCCTCCTCCCTCCTGAGCCATCACATTAATTACACCAGACTACAAGGATGTAGAGAGCCAGGCTTCCCCCCACCCTCACACCACTATGGAACTCAAATATGCAGCTTCTAGAAGCACAAGCACATCTGAATAACTGCCACTATGATATTCTTTAACTCAGTATGAATAACACGGATGTATGATCCATGTTACAAAAATGTTTGACAACTATTGCTACATCTATTTCTGCAGAGGTCTATAAATTTCTGCAATACTGAACAAGTTGTCTCCTCTCTCCACCTTGCATAAAGCCACTCAGCAGAGATCCCCTTGGTCCATGTAGGTTCTTGCAGCAGAATGTCCTTCCCCACCGAATACATCTGCCAAGTACCCAGGCTTCAGACTTGTTCCTGGTAAGAAGGCACTATTACCCAAAAATTCTCCCTCTGTAATAGAATAGCAGAAAAGTACAGGAGGAATCAGGAGTATAACCATACCTTACGAAGCTTTTGATATCAATCAGGCTGTGTCATCTATTTGTACAAGCAGATGCGGCTTTTCAATAAATTTGTATTTACCAAGGACTACTCTTCCACAGAACCTCAGCTACAGTGGATCATTATACTCTGCGGGATCACTTCCCCCAAAAAAAATTTAAGAGAAAACTGGGAGGAGATACCACTTAGACATCATCAACAACATTTTTGACAACTGCACAGAATTTCCATGTTGACTCTTTCAGAGGTAAACAATCTTCTCAAACCAGCATTAGTTAGCTGAGTTAAAAAGTGATACCAGTCCAAAAGAAAGCATGCGGGAAAGAAATTAATTCTTTCACATGAGGCCCCTGCTGACTGCTCAAAACATTAGCTGAGTATTTGAGAAACTGCTTCCTATTCCTTATGGCCACATAAAGGCTCCAAACCAGGGTAACACCAGCTAATGTCTGCTCATACAGCTAAGCACATTAGCAGCAGCATCTGTAGATAAGAAAAGTAAAAAAGCGCCCCCAAAATAAAATCTTAAGGAAGGATCAAAACCAAACTTGAGAGAAATTCCAAGAAGGAAGTCATAACTTACATGCTTTACTTCCCACTTGGTCTACACAAGAACCTAGAAAGTACCCGAAGAGCAGGCTGTGCTGAAACCCCTGCAGTTCATAGGCAAAACCGTGAATTTAAAGCCTCCGCACCACCTTGCCTTCAGACATACAGGCTTGGTTCAGTTTTAGTCTTTGTGTAGGTCCTGTGATGAATGTGTACAGGTTCTGTGTACATGTGCATAGGCACAGAAAACCAAGTACTCAGTTGTAAGAGACTTCATGGGTACATTTAGCTCTATTTAGTGGGAGTGAAACACATTGCCAAAACAAAATTTTAGGCTTAAGCCACTTATCCACTAGATTAAATTTTACTGAACGCAGATGTTAAAAATGTCATAATTTTTATTCCTTTCTAAGAAAGCAAAGTTTGCTTGTCAAAGGTAATCAAATGTATGCTGACAATGATCAGGCACTGAAAACAAATGATAGCTTCCACAAACAAACACAGACTTCTCTTGTTGATTAGCTGTTACGAAGACAAATGTTGATAACCGTGTAATAGTATTTCCCTACATGAGTGGAAGTCAAATGACTCAAAGTGGGGATGCCCGACCTGCATCCTTGAGGCTACACATCACCAGCCAAACCACCTCATCTGGCTCATAGCTGCTTCAGAGCCCACCTGCCTTCCTTTCAGTCTCCCAGTAGTACCTGCTGGCTCTCAGCCCCCTTATTTCTTAGGGGCAAAGGGGACTGTGATTTCACTTATAAGCACTTTCCAAAACAGCAGTAATAGGTAGTGCATGCACAACATAGTTGAATCAGATTTGCTGAGCAAGTCTAGATCCTTTGGGAACATAAAACCCACTGAACACGCATGGGTCAGCAGCACTACACATAGACACACATATACTAAATTTGCTCATGTGAGAGAGGAGAAGGATAATTTTGGCAGAGAAACCTATGCTGCTACGACGTCTGTTATGTAGCATAGAAATCCAGACTCCACTGGAGTTTCAAAACTCAGTTTCTATTTAAAAAAAAAAAAAACCAAACCAAAACCAACACACACACAATTTAATTAAAAACTAGTAATCTCATTTCTGCAAAACAATTAATTCAGTGTGTTTAAAGCCTCTGGTTATACCAGCCAAAACCACCATGCAGCGTTATTATATTATACCTGGCTCTGTGCCTGGTGCTAGCAGCAGGACTTTGGGGTTTTTGACTGTGGGTCCGTTTACACACCAGGCCTGCTGGCAACAGACAGGGTACGCCTGTCTCACAGGGGAAAAGGATCCTTGCACAGGAGTTGACAGGGCTCATTGAAAGAGCTTTAAATTAGATTTGAACGAGGAAAGGCATAAAACCAGGCTCGATGAAGATAAGCCTGGGAGTGACAAACATCAATGTTTGTGGGATGGCATGCTGCAAGCTCCTTGGGTCTGCCATACCAGTGGAGGTAGGGGATGGTGTACCAAGTGACAGCAAAGACAGAAGGGATACTAACAAGCTAGAAATCACGGTAATGCTTGGGAATGGTCAGGTAGGAATCAGGACTTCTCCCCCGAAAAAGGTGCCAGGATCAATAGCTCAGCTACAGTGCACCTACACCAATGTACGCAGCATGGGCAACAAACAGGAGGAGCTTGAAGGAGGGGGGCTCAGTAGAACTGCCACCTTGGACTTCTAGAGGGCAGACTTTGGCCTGTTTAGGAGACTGGTTGACACAGTCCCTTGGGACACAGCCCTGAACGGCAAAGGAGTCCAGGAATGCTGGACATCCTTCAAGAAAAATCTCCTAAAGGCGCAGGAGCAGGCCATCCCCATGTGCCAAAAGACAAGCTGGCAGGATAGAAGACTGGACTGGCTAAACAGAGAGCTTTACGTGTAACTCAGGAAGAAAAGGAAAGTCCATGGTCTACAGAACAACTCACAGGCCACTCAGGAAGACTACAAGCCTTTTGCAGGCTATGCAGGAAGAAAGTTAGAAGGGCCAAAGCCCAAATAGAACTTCATCTGGCCACTGCCATAAAAGACAATAAAAAATGTTTCTATAAATACCTTACAGCAGAAGGAGGACTAAGGAGAATCTCCATCCTCTACTGGATGCAAGGGGAAACACAGCGACCAAAGATGAAGAAAAGGATGAGGTACTGAATGCCTTCTTTGCCTCATTCTTTAACAGTAAGACCAGTTGTTCTTTGAATGCCCAGCTCCTTGAATCATAAGTCAGAGAAGGCGAGCAGAATGAAGCCCCCATAATCCAAGAAGAAATGTTCAGCGAACTATTACACCGCTTAGATGCATGCAAGTCTATGGGGCCAGATGGGATCCACCCAAGGGTACTGAGGGAGCTGGTGGAAGTGCTCACCAAGCCACTTTCCATCATTTACCAGAAGTCCTTGCTAACCGAGGAGGTCCCAGTCTACTGGAGGTTAGCAAATGTGATGTCCATCTACAAGAAGGGCTCAAAGGAGGATCCAGGCTAATTGGACAAGGTTCAATAAGGCCAAGTGCTGGATCCTGCACTTGGGCCACAACAACCCCCTGCAATGCTTCAGGCTTGGGGAGGAGTGGCTGGAAAGCTCCTGGTGGTAAAATACATGAGGGTGCTGGTTGACAGCTGACTGAATATGAGCTAGCAGTGTGCCCAGGTGGCCAAGAAAGCCAGCAGCATCCTGGCTAGTATCAGAGTGTGCCAGCGGGAGTAGCACAGTGATCATCTCCCTGTGCTCAGCGCTGGTGAGGCCACACCTTGAGTATCATGTCCATTTTTGGGTCCCTCACTACAAGAAGGACATTGATGTGCTGGAGCGTGTCCAGAGAAGGGCAGCAAAGCTGGTGAAGGGTCTAGAGAACAAGTCTTATGAGGAGCATCTACAGGAACTGAGGTTGTTTGTCTGGAGAAAAGGAGGCTGAGGGGAGACCTCTACAACTACCTGAAAGGAGGTTGTAGTGAGATGGGGTTAGTCTCTTCTCCCAAGTAACAAGTGATAGGAGAAGAGGAAATGGCCTCAAGTTGCTGCAGGGGAGGTTGGGTAATAGGAAAAATTTCTTTACAGAGTGGATGTTAAAGCATTGGAACAGGCTGCCCAGGGAAGTGGTGGAGGTATTTAAAAGATATATAGATGTGGTGCTGAGGGACATGGCTTAGCGGTGACCTAGTGACCTGATATTTAAGCAGGGTAAACGGTTGGACTCGATCTTAAAGGTGGGGTTTTTTTCCCAGTCTCCAATAATACAGACAAAAAGCGTCTAAAGAAAATTAAGACTGCAAAGTCAGCCAATTCAGAACAGGTCAGAACGTTGTTGATTTATGCAACTTGCATTCAAATTCTTACACCTACATGCATCACGACAGTGCCATTCCTGACATCACCACACAATTAATTTTTCTGCAAGATCTCTTAGGTGGAACACAAAGAAGAGTACTCAGTGAGGAGTGTTCAGAATTCTGCATTTGATTGTTTTTCACAAAGCGGTCAGTATGCCTTGTTTATACTAACATACTCAAACCACTCTGAATACATGCCTATACTGCTAGAAAATATTTGTGTGATGGCCTGACCATACATGATCACGGAAAAATGGTATTCCTGTGTTCCTGTTTTCCTTACACAAATCACAGGAATTTTTTGGGTCTCCCAAGCCTTACCAACCATGAAGGTTAAACATCTGAAGCATGTGGTTCATGTCAGAAACTGTACAGGGCAGCAAACTTCCTGCATACACAAGACTGACTTTAAATGCAAAGGCTTTAGATGCATGTTTTAGACATACAATAACATTTCCTCACGAGTCTTTCTACTGCATTCACTATTTTTGCTTACGTGCTTTGTGAACACTAATGACTATTTTTATATCACCTCTGAAGTGCATCACCTTCTTAATCCGCAAATAGAAAAGCCAAAATGAATATTAGCTGGTAACTAACTGTCAAACAACCTGATTTGGTAGAAGTACATATGATTTCATATACTGAAACACTGCTGCCCCTAATTTACATATTTCTGTATTTAAATCACATTTTATTTACTCACTTTTTAAAACAATACCAATATTATAATAACAATATTTTGTAAAATAATCCTTGGACTAACATCTGAAGAAATACATCACAGAAAATAAAACACATGCCTTAATACATTTGGGCATGCCCTGGTAGCACAACTGCATTTTCTCTATAGACAGAAATTAACACCAAATAACATCATGACAATATACTTATAAAAGATTAATTATTACTCTTGAATGCATGCAAGATCCCTTGCAAGGTCTACATGAAATATAGACACAAAACACTTTTCAAAAGCTGTGGTCAGGTATAAATAGATATATTACCACATACTTTGGATAATGAGAGCAATTGCAAAACGATGCTGTATGACATTACACTCCTGTGCAAAAATAAAAAGCCAGGAAATGCAAAACAGACAGGTATAAACTGCCACATGAGTTGAAGAAGCTTATTTGGCTGCTTATTCTTGGCATAAGATTCAAGTACAAAACTCTGGGGAAGCTTATGCCAAGCAGGTTTTCAGCTCTCTTTTGTAATCGAAGTGCATGTAATACTGCAGTTCCCCGCTTTCCTCACACAGCTAAGAAGTCACTAGAGACTTTATTCCCTGAATTTCTTTTATTTACTGTTTTCGGCACAGCTTATAAGGTGACTCTATTCAACATTCACACCTCTGTAACACTAGCGTATATCACTGTTTCAGAAAATTTCACCGTGTTGGGTCACATCTGAAGTAAAGGATGGTATTTAAGCAAACAGAGTACTTCCATGGGAGTAACTTGGAACCACGTTCCTTTTAGAAATTGCCTGCAATGTTCTGGTGAAACGTTAAGCTTTTTTAGAACAAAAGGTTAAGAAAAGATCAGATGTAGTTTTCCTTCAATTTTAATAGGCTCTTGGATGACTTACGACTAAATGCACAAGTCATAACTAAATGGTCACGTTAATAAACGAAGTTTAGGCGATTTCACCAGCCGTCTAACCTATTAATTACTGAGGTTAACTACGAAGAACTCAATCTGCTGTGGCATGATTTTATAATTACACCATTAGGTAAATGCTGATTATGTTGCCATTTCATCCTATCCTCACCTCCAATCAACAAGAAGGGTTCTTTCAAAGCTACTGGGTAATTTCTACACTAAAGAGAATGATTATCCAAGCATCTATCATAAGCTAAACTCTTGCAGAGAACAAAAACCTGCACTGCTACTACAGAGAGGAGCAAGAGCAATCCAAGACATGGCAATATCACTGTGTACACAAGTCAGTGTTGCGAGGTGAAAACTAGAGCAACTTCTTTTGTTGTCTCGGATTAACAGATCTACAGGAATTCAGTACTAGGGTCAAGCTTTAGCCTGCCTACTAATACACATAATTTGAATTTATTTCAAGAATAAGATACAACATATATAGATATAACATATACATATAGATATATTTATAAAGACAAGGTTCGATGCTACAAATGAAATGACATTTTTTGTCTAGCAAGTCTGTCTAGTGTTGTAGTGTTGTTGACAGTGATTCAGTGTGGATGTTCAAAAGTTGTGTTTTGTATTAAATAATTTGGTAAGATTCAGCATCTTAGTTCCTTGAATTTCTTGTTGCTGCACGATCTAAGAGCAATACAGGGACTCCAAGAAATGCCCATTACAATTGCATATATAAAAAAACCTAATGTTTGGAACAAGATGATTGCAATTTTTAACTAGAGTGCAAGTGTCTCAGATGAGGTCCTGGACTTTGCAGCAATATGTAATACACAATCAGGTGCAGCAAAACAGTTGGTGTGGCTTAAGAAAAAGATTGAGTCATGTCTTCCACTGGGGTCCCAGACTTCAGAATGTTCGAGAAGCAAAATTGCCCCAGTAGTTTCATGCCAGCAATACAAATTCAAAAGCTGGTTTCTAGCAGATGACAGTAGAGAGATCTTCATCCAGACACAAAAGGTATTGGTACCTGTGATAGTTATGATTTGCAGTTTATTAATGTGGAATTAAGAAATACACTGGACAAAGTTTGCTGCTGTGCGACAATAATAAAGATCAGCATTTCCTTTTTACAGCAGGATACTCTAAACCATTTTTATTTTTCTAAGTAATTACCTTTCCCTTGAAGGATTCTGAGTATTTCTTTCATGAAGATTGAACCTCATTATCTAAGTGACTCAGAGCTTCCCCTTTTCATGCTCACAGGCACAAAAATCGGTTTCTCACACTCCTTCTAACTGATCCTTATTTCCAAGTCATGTTAACAGCAAAAATCATTCTGACATGCTTGGTCCAAGTTTGCAAGGCAAAGGAAAGGATTCTGCCCATTTAAATTTAGACATCTACATCTCATCTATTGAGACCCCTTTTGTCATCAGTGGGGAGAAAAAACACACATCCAGAACACAGTAAACCCTAACCCCATATGTCACTGTTAAAAATAACTCTGAAGATCTCAAATACCTTGCAGTTTCTTGGTCCTTTTGCCAATACATATTTAATGAACTATTCCTCTATCTTACACTTAAATGTCAAACTGTTCACAGACGATGATTTTTTGCAGTGTGTTCACAGAACACACAGCACAACGACTAGCATTCACAGACACCACACTTGAAATAAAATGTAAGCGGAAAGGAACCAAAAAGAACATAAAGCAAGGGATTTCAAACTCCCTCCAAGGCATTGGGAATGACAGTTCTGTGTGATTAAGGCGTAATTTCCAGAAAAACAGCCAGTTGTGATTTGAAGGGTTTTAAGAGATGGAGGAGCTACACTTGTATTTCCCACTGCAAGGCTTTATGTTGGCTTTGGATTAATCTTCTCAGCCTTCCCAATTTGCTCTCCAATTTTCGAAGAACACCACAAAGTAATAGAGACACCACAACATGTCATGTTCAGATATCACTTCTATAATGACAGAGAAGTCATGTTAACCCTACTGCCACAGGATTACACCAGAAAGGGCACATACTTGTGCATCTGGTCTCCTAAAATATTCTCCAAACAACAGAATTCCAGGAGGCAGGTGACCACAGTATGAGCACTAGCTGAATGCTTTGATGCAAAATTTAAGACGTTGCATATGGTGGGTTTTGATGGGGGTTTTTTGAGCATTAGCACAATAGTAGCATTTTTCCACATTCTGGAACTCAGCAAGTCTTCTAAGAGACTTAAAAAAATTCAGTAAACCAATAGTTTTTTCCAGCCAAATCTTGAAGGGTTTTTTGATGCAAGTTATCTTTACATTGTGTACATACTAAAACCTTCTCTAACTAAGAAAAGAGAAGACATTCATTACCCTAAACATAACATCATTTCTGTTCCACAGCAAGAAAGGCTTTGCTATCAGATTGTTTTGCACTATTTTCAATTTCACCTCTGCTAAGCAAGAGCTGGATTTCTATACTTGCCAGAGTCCACTGACTCCTAGTTAAAGTAGTAACTTAAACTATGCTAATCCTTAGCATTATGAATTTTTAGCTCATTTGTAAGAGTTCTAAGCTTCATCACATCTAACTTAGCACTCTCAGTCTGCATTCCTGTACACATCAATGAGTAGCCCACAGCACTGTGACTCAGAAGCTGAGAAACACTGAACTGCAGTATTAAAAATAGGAGGAAAATCAAGCAAGGAAGTCAAGAGACATAGGTAACACTTGAGTTTGGGAGTGGATTTAGTGTTGATTCACCTGGTGAGGTGTGGCTTTCCACACTGTATTTTGCTAAATTTAAGTAACAGTTCTGACTGTAATTGTTTTTCAATGTTTATAATGTTGCCAGACCCATCATATTCTGTATTTCCACTATAAAATGATTGAGAAGCCAATTTCAACCAAATAGTTCTGTTTCAAGGAAAACATGATCAGGTCTGATATACTTCTAGAAATATTCTTAAACAAATCTCTTATCTCTGTGCTTTCAATCAAGGACTTCTAATTCATGCAGTTTTTAAAAAAATGAGCACAACAGCAACTTCTGGCAATGTTAAAACAGAACTGAAAGATCAGTTAAGGATTGGAAATAAAACATTATTCAGCAACATACTTGCCCATCAAACATGAAGTCAATATTAACTGTCTTGTTTACCGTAGTCACAGTAATTATATATGTGCAAATTTCATAAAGTGATAATAGAGTGGACAAATCAGTAAAAAAGACTGTAGCTACAGAAATGTATTTATTCTGCTTAGTATATACAAGTAGAATAAATATTGGTCAATGGCAACGAGAATTGACTGAATTCTTAGGTCTAAAACAAACTTTATTTTTAAGAACAGAATTAGGCTTAACTTGCACAGAGTAGAATCAAAAGGAAACTGAAGTCATCAAAGCTGAAATAGCACTGCTGTCCAATTCTGTTCAAATTGGGCAGGTTTTAAGTCTTCTAATAAAAAGCGAGTTGACAGAGTCAGTAATAAACTCATTAAGTCTTAGCAGCTACAACTTCCTTAGGTTCCATCTGTTCTGTACATGTGCCACCCTGGCTCTTTGCCAGACCTGAGGCCTGGGACTTTCTTCTGTATTGTCAGTGACAGGACGCCCCTGCTGTGCTCTGTCAACAAAGAAGTAGTGCCTGTTTGAATATGGAGGTGACAAACTTGGAACCACGTAGGATACCATTAATATAGACAGCCTGGTAAATAGAAACCGAGATTGCTGGTCAAGAAGAATAGAAAATATGGATGAAAAAAAAAAGGGCATGGGAATATAGCCAAAGCATTATGTAATAATACCACTAAGGGAAACTAAAAGTGACAACTTTGGGAGTACTTGTTGAAGAAGTGAAAACAGAGTGAGCATAGTAAGAAAGCATCTAACGACTTGGAAAAAGCATAAAAACATTTCAGAATGAGGAATCCTGCCAAACAATCTGAAAAGATAATAGATCAAGTTATAAGAGGCATACTCAGAGGAGACTGTTTCTCTGCAGAAATTTTTTGCTGGTGTTCACCATGGAAAAGCCTGGTAAAGGTCCCACATAAGAGCATTTCTTCATGGAAGACGCAAAGGGTCTGTTTCAAACAGAAGCACTGGTAGTACTTAAATAAACAAAATGAAATAAAAGCTAGAACGAGAAAGTATTTACTCCTTGAGCTTTGAAGAATCTATTGAAGTTACTGAAAAATGTAATAGCTAGACTACTCAAGATCATATATAACCTCTCACTTAAAACTGCCCTAGTACCAGTGGTTAACATAATCACCATCTTTAAGAAGATTCTAAAGCAGACCAGAGAACAATAGACAAGTAAGCTTGATATTTATACTGAATAAAGTGGTGCTAAAGTCTAAAGCAAAGAGGGAATCAGTGAGTAAATATGATATAGTGTGAAAGAGTCACCAGGGCATTTGTAAAACAGTCACATTTCAACTTTTGGAATTAAAAAAACGTCTAAGAAGAGAAAGTTGTTTGACAGCCCAATGAATTTCAAAAAGGCATTCTCCAAAGCCTCTTAAAGAAATTAAGCTACACTAGTATAAGAGCTAACGTCTTTTTGTGAATAAACCACTAGTGAAGAGACAGGGAATAATGGTGGACCCTGATGGCCAGTTTTCGCACTGGGTGGAGTACCCAGAAGAGTTTCACACGAACCTGTTCCGGGACCTGTGCTTTTTGATGTATTTGGGAAACAGATGTTCAGACACTATTCTCAACAGAAAAAGATGAGGGTCAACTGTGAAAATGTGCAGGATTTCTCTACTGGGAATGGCTGGGAGGTGAAACAGATGATGAAGTTTAGTGTATATAAGCATAAAGCAAGACAAAAAGGTAAACATGCTTCTAAATTTACCTATGCATCAACCTCTGAGCTTGTTTTATCGCTCACAGATAGCTCCAAAATGTTAGACATCACAAAAACAGTAAACTCAGTGCTCAGCAAACAAAAACGCATATGTCAGGAACTGTCAGGAAAGAAACAGAGAACAAACCAAAAACCATGATTAAGCCACGCTACAAGTGTGTGTTGTACTGAACTCTTCATTTTCTTGATCCCAAATAAAATATACTGAAACCAGAAAAGGTACAGAATGTTTTTTAATATCTCCTGTACAAGGAACAACTAAATAAAATAGAATTTTTCAGCCTAGAGAAAAGGCAGCTGAGAGGGACCACGCTCTCTGTGGCACTCAGTCACACAAAGAAGCAGCAGTTGTTCCCCATATCTTCTACTGCGACACCTTGGTGAAGTCACATGGAAACAGATGACAAATGACAGGTTCAACTTAAACAAAAGAAGACTGTTCTTCACATTCCAGGTAATTAAGCTGTAGACTATTTTGCTTTAGGCTGTTCTAAAGTTCAACAGATCCATGAGCTCACGAAAGACTGGGCAAAATTTTAGAAGGAAAGTGCATTCAGATCCACTAAATTCAGTGATGTCCCCTCTGGTTATGGGTGGTTTAAAAACTATCACCATGAGCTTGCTCTGTTCATGTATTTTTCTCCCTATGCATGTGCTATTGCCTCTGTCAGAGTCAGCAGGCAGAGCTGTATGGCCTCAGTGTGTACAGCTGGGTTTGCACATACTGTTAGGTAACAGAAGAGGAGGAGAAACAAGACTGGCTAAAGAGACTAAGGGCACGAAAGGAAAGAGACAGGACATTTGACACAGGCAGTACAGTATGCAGGAGGGGTGTATTGGGTATAATGGGCAACATTTTGATGTGGGGGTGGTGCTGCAGGACTGAGAGTAAGCTGTGGTGAGAGGGTTTGAGAACAACGAAAAGGGAGAAGAGGTTTCAGAGAGGTAAGGAATGTTTTCCCCAAGAGTGTGCTTGTTTGTTTCAATCCCAGAATCAGTAATTAGAAGTTTGTTAGCTGACCATAAATTAAATTAGACAACTGGCTCCCAATTCGAAAAGTCTACGTCTAGTTAACTGAATATTCTAAACCTGTAAGTATTTTTCACTTGAATCTCCAGGTTTCTCTTCCTCTCATTAAATAATAATTTCTATGGTGAACATCAACACTGTTACCTTCAAAGCCCCTACAGAAATAGAGGATTCTGTTGTCAGAACCGGGTCTCAGTAGTATTGAGTCTGGGGAATGGTACTTCATACTCTTTTTTTGGTAATGTTACAACTCATGAACTTTGTGTTTGTTTCAATATAGGGTATAATCTACTGTTAAGTACAAAGAAAGCAGTATGAGTTTTAAAACAGAGTAAAATATCAAAACAGAAAAGTGTTAAGATCTCACCTGCAGTAAGTATGAGCCAGGGGTATCTGCACAGGAACTCTCATTTTGAATTGTATTCTGTTGGGTAATAGCATCCTCCTTCTTTCGCTCTTTCTGCCCTGCTTCATCATCTTCATACTCATCGAGGCTCTAAACCCAAAAATATACAGTTATAAAATAGTCTTTGTATGTTGCTTCACATGCTTCCCATATGTCACAAAATTCATGCATCAAGTGAATATTTTCAAACATTAATTTCATATTTCAGAGCAGTTTTAATTGTTTAAATGCTTTTCTTTCCATGGATATTGATATCTCCAATAGAAGAACTTTGACAACTAACTGCTTTTTCCTAATCACAGAAATAAGAAATAATCAAATCAAGATCCAACTTCACAAAGCTTCAGGCAACACTGTCCGAGTTCAGTGCTAATCCTGCTGTGAGCAGGAGCTTGGACTACACCTAAGGTCCCTTCCCTCTGAATGATTCTACAATTATAAGTAATAATTTTACCTCTACATAAGATTTTGAGGAAGCACAGGAAAGGAAAAAGAAAGGGAAAAAAAGACTTAATTATAGTCTTCACTGAACAGCTGATTTTTTTTGACACAGTGGCATCTGATGAGATTGAAGTGTCAGTCTCAGTCAACCATCTTAATTTTGCTCTCCTTGTTCTTGGTTTTGTCTTTGGAAGTTTACCACTGAAAATTAGTCACTTTTAAATTAGTTACTAACAATCAACACTTACGAAACATTTGTGTTGGAAAGCCAAAATGCTACATATACTAGATTTGCTTAAATACTTCATTCAGAAGAAATTTTATAAACTGTAAAGCTTAAAAATTTTGGTAACATTAAGTCTGTATCTTAATTTATCCCATTATCCTAATAATCCATTCTGAAGTAATAAAATAAGAAATAATACAAAAGACAATAATAAGAAATAAGCCACTACTGTAACAAGAAATGGAGTGATCTTCAGTTCTCATAAAACCAGTCATTCAGAAAGAACTACAAAGCTCACAGAAGATCTCACATAAATTAAGACTAGTGTCATGCTGAGATGAAGAATGATACTGTGTTAGAAAAACAGGACAACTTCCAGATTGGTCTTCCAGCCTCCAAGTTGTTCATGTAAGAGAATGGAAATCACAGAGAAACTCAAAGAGATAGTTTGACATGAGTTTGGAAGAGCAGCCTCTAGTAAGTGTAGTAGAAAACCAACTGGAGAGAGAAGAGACCAGTAACCTTCACATACCTCAAGAAAGCTTTGTATTTTCAAGGAATAACATTCTTTAAAGAGAAGCACAAAGCTTAAATTACAATACTGTAGGAAAAAAAAGTCTTTCTAGCTACTAAGTAGACAAGTGCTCCTTTCTCCACAAATTCCCTCCTCCTTCAGATTCATGCTTCTCATAAGCTTTCCAGAGACTGTCAGAATTCCATAGAAATATTTTTCTCTGAACACAATTACATCTGTGAGGAAGAATGTTCTTCTCTCTTTTGACATAAGATCACCTGCTACTAACTATTCTTCTACCGGTTTTGGACAGGAACAAAGCGTCATCATGTGGTAAGAAATTTCCAGTCGCAAAACTATAAACTAAGCACTTTCAGTAAGGATTTGCCAGTGATGTCCATTCCCACCCTTTCCTTTCTTCTGAGGAAGGTCCAAGATCATAAAAAAATGCTCATCCATGCCATCAAATACCATTGACCACCATGCTCATCAATACCATTCAACCCTCTCAAATAGTTCATACTTCCAAAGTTAAAGGCTTTCTTCTCAAGCACAGGACAGCTAGCTAGGAAGTTTATGTAAATCTAATCTGGAGCACATAAACTCTGCTTTAAAGGCTACTGGGGCTTGCTCCAACTCCTGTTCCCTTCACTGGAGCAGGCCCTCAGCCAGCGGGGGCCAACACACATTTCAGTGGTTAGAACCACAGAAGCAGATGGTTTTTATTACTTGTTACAGACAAGGTAGAAGAGTAGTGGACAGGTTGATCCTCACCATTTGCAGCTGATATGGCACACATATCAGTCCTAAAGCGGATTACTAGTCACTGTCAAGGAACTTCTTTGGTTTCCCAAACACAAAGGTTACGTTCCCCTTCCAAACACATGGACACACACCCTCGCATGTTGATTTAAATGATGTCCATGAAATGGGGAGGAATAAGCCCATGCACCAGTACAGGTTAGGGGTTGACCTGCTGAAAAGCTGCTCCACAGAGAAGGACCTGAGAGTCCTGGTGGATAACAAGTTACCCATGAGCCGGAAGTGTGCCCTTGTGGCCAAGAAGGCCAATGGTGTCTTGGGGTGCATTAAAAAGAGTGTGGCCAGCAGGTTGAGGGAGATTCTCCTCCCCCTCTACAATGCCCTCGTTAAGGCCACATCTGGAGTACTGTGTCCAGTTCTGGGCTCCCCAGCAAAAGAGAGACAGGGAACTACTGGAGAGAGTCCAGTGGAAGGCTACGAAGATGATTAGGGGACTGGAGCATCTCTCTTATGAGGAAAGGCTGAGAGACCTGGGTCTGAAGAGAAGATTGAGAGGGAATCTTATCAAAGCTTATAAATATCTGAAGGGTGTGTGGCAAGAAGATGGGGTCAGTCTCTTTACTGTGGTGCCCAGCAACAGAACAAGCGGTAATGGGCACAAATTGGAGCATGGGAAGGTCCACCTAAACATGAGGAGAAACTTGTTTACTTTGATGGTGGCAGAGTCCTGGAACAGGCTGCCCACAGAGGCTGTGGAGTTTCCTTCTCTGGAGCTATTCAAAACCTGCCTGGATGCGATTCTGTGCAACCTGCTGTAGGTGAACCTGTCCCACCAGGGGGGTTGGACTAGATGATCCCCAGAGGTCCCTTCTAAACCCTACCATACTGTGATTCTGTGAAAGGCCTGCTGAGCACAAGTCAACATGATAGTAACTACAGAATTTTAACATTTCACTGCTTTTTACTAAACCTATTACTTTTTGTTTCAACAACCATTAGCCTTAATAAGGAAGTCCATTTGTTTTGATTCACAATGAAATAAGCTTTCTTATGCAAAATAAACTTTACATTCAATATCCTGCTTATGCAATTCTCCATCAGCTTCAGTTAGACTGCTAATCTTAACGCTATTTATACTCTAAGCTAACTTTTAGACTTATAAAAATCAATAGAAGCCAAATTTCAATTGATAGATTCATTATTATTTAAAAATTAAAGATGTCCTAAGTGTTGATAACACACTTTAAAAAACATGTTTGTTCAAACTGCTCTGCAGCTGAAATCACCTCAGCCCGCAGAACATTTCAATCAGATGGATTACTGCATTGCTCGCATTGCAAGCTTCTTTCAAATACCACACTTTGCTTTAGAAACTAGTTTCACGTCACTGAAAAAGACATAAAGGCAGTAATTACTTTCTGTCAGCACAGCTGAGAAATGGACTTGTAACCACAGAGGTGTAATTCGGACTCATTATATAATTCTCTCTGTCCATTCTCTTCCCCCTGCTTTTTTATTTTGCTGCTAGGCACACACCATTTCAGATTCTTATTTTCCATTAAAATCATCTGAGTTTTGTACAGCAGATATTCAATGTGACATTCCCACATCTGATCTTAATATAAGGAATCCACAGAAATTCTTTAGGTTTTCTAGCATTTCAGTGAATGTTAGAAGCTGTAGTATAAACATTTTTCTGTAAACCTCTAGTATGGAAAATACAAGCAGAATAAGATGCTTTCAAAAGAATCAGACTGATGAAGGAAACAGCCACAAAGATATCCCCTCATTCCAGTGCACCACCAGCCTGCAGTTTAAGGAGACGTTGTACAAAGAATATTTCTAATGATTCACTTGTTTGCCTCCTATAAATATTTGTCCATTGCTAAGAACAAACAAAAACTGAGGACGGATTGTCTTTTCCATAAAAATAAGCGGTATCCCTACATGCAAAAGATCAGTTTCTGAGCGCATACAAGCTGCTCTCACCACCAAGAAATGGTGCTGAGTTGAAATGTTGCTATCCCCATCCCCCTTCCTGCACCAGCTTGCTTTTTTGCCCTGCAGTTCTGCTGGACGAGCACATATCTAAGAGCTTCTCAGCTCATTTCATGAAAAGGTCAGTCAGGTTAGTTTCAGCAGTTTTAATTATCCCAATTCATTTTGCCTGAACCAGATAGGATCCCATTCAAAATATTTATTTCGCAGAACTCCAGGAATGGTTGCACATCAGCTTTTTGAAAATGATGAGAACTTGAGATAATAACATATTTAACCAGTACAGCAAGATATGCAGGCAGATACATACTCTCAGTAAAACCCTGTGTCCAACTTCACACTGGGCAATAAACAGGATCTCTACAACACAAGCACCGGCAGCTATCTTGCCTTTTTTTAGCTTCTTAGCCATGCTAATAGTTTAGAAGAAGCAAATCAGGGCTTCCTCCCTCATCCCCGAAACAACTGAAAAATTAAAAAAATTTTTTTTTTTTTTAACATCAGTTTTACCACAAGGAAATTTTCCATGTTTAGTAAAAGTTCAAAGTACACTATCACAAATTCATATCAAGATACCAGGAAAGTGCAAAGGGATATTATTACATATATATCATATATCACATATATTATACGTAAACATTTCCTAAAAGCTTCCACAGTAGAAAAACAAGACAAGCTATAAGAATTGTTCTTAAGACTGAAAAAATGTAACTAGGCCATTAACTACAGCAAAATCCAATTTAGGAATCTACACTTTTCCCCTCAGCTGATGATTCAGAAAAGCCTGAAACAGTTAACTGCAAATAGAAGATTACTATTTTACACATAATTTCTTTATAATCACTCTTCTTACTGCAGCACTGAGAACCAAATTCTTCCTCGCTTTATCACACACAGCTCTGGTACCTGTTAAATACCATCCTCCTACCTCTTTGCACAGTATCAAACCTTTCTATCATCATCTCCCAAATACACAGTAAAAACAAGCAAAAATTCCAAACAATAATGATTGAGATTGTATTACTTTTCCTTTTCAGAAACACTATTTTTAATCACACTTTTTAAACTGGCTTTTATTATAATGTCCAGACAGTACCCAAAATATTTAAGTAAAACAGCTTTACAGTAATATCTTTTATTAGAACAACAGTATAATTGGAAAAATTGTATGTTTTTCACTACGCAAGCCTTTCATCAGGTTTAGCATGCCTAAGTGTTTTATTTTTTATAGAGGCGAAAAGAGCTAATTTTATGGATATGCATTACCCACTGGAAGATTTAATTTTTTTAATACCTGACCTTAATTCTCACATTAAGAAGGTCCAAAAAAACGTATGGAACTCGAACACCTTATCTAAATAATCTTTGTGAACAGATTTTTAACTCAGAAAAAGAGTAAAGGCAGGAATCTTTGGTATCTGAGATCAAAAGAGACCCGAATGCAGCAATAGGTCAGTGACCAGCAGGTGGGCAAGAGCACAGCTGACTGCAGCTACAGGATGCAGTCATCCTTGACCACACAGCCAACAAAGGAATCCAAAAAGACAAGCATCACTTCGAGATCAGCGAGATGCACATCTTGCTCTACAAAACTCATAGCATGCATGATCATAATTCATATTTACATTTTGTTTGAACTCTGTCCTTTTCTCACCCACAATGAGAATTCACAAGTGCCTACTTTGTATACTCTGTTGTATTTCAGAGTAAATACAATCTGTAGTCTTAAAATCCACTTAGGAATGTTTCTGGGGGAGAAAAAAAAAAACATATTTGTCTGTATTAGAGGAAAATAACAAAGTATTTTGAATTCTTTTAAAGCTTTAAGTAAAACATCAACTACATCAACACCAGAATGTCAATTACCCCTCATTAGAATAACAAAAAGCAGCTATGTTTGCAGTTTGTTATGCAGCAAAATACACTGTTTGGCCATGACTGCCTTCAAACATACCACAAGAATGAGTTCAAAAGTCAAATGTTTAACTTAAACTAATCACCAAAAAATCCCCTATCACAAGGTTTGTCAAGAATGATCAGTGGAAATGCTCAATTTCACTACTTAGTATGTGATATTAAAGTCACAGAGTAAAATGCCAGGGATACCAGAGGAATTGCAAAAGACAAGCTATCTAGCATTATTAAAATCCTTTTAGAAAAGCAAAAAACAGAATAAAAAACTTAGATTGACAGGTTATCAGAATTAAGCACCCAAAATTTAATACTACACTCAAAGTTAGCATCTTAGAGCCTTTTCTGATTGTGATCACCATCTAAGAAAACAAGTATCAAACAGCAGAATTGACTGAAGATCCTTAAGCAAAGAAGTCAAACTCCTGATGCCCGTTCCATGGGGAAATGATTATATGAACATAATAATGACTCATCCAAAAGACGCGCCAATGCCTTGCTCTTAAAAAGAAAATAAAAAACATGAGTGAAGGGGCTAAGAGGAAAGCAGCCAAATCCTCCTTTTGCTGTTGGTATGATCCATAGGCAGTTCCAGCCCATCTGACTTTCCAAACTACACGGCCCAGACTTCAGATATAGCACAGCTCTACGTGCTAGGAAATTGAAATTAAAACATCCCCCTCCTCTTTGAAATTTTGCACATTGCTCTTCTTACCTCTATGCTCTAATCAAGTGTTGCTAGTGACAACACATCTTTTCCCTCCTCTGCTGACAGTTTATATCTGGTATAGTGTTAATAAAGATATATTCTGTATGCAGAAATCATTAACAGCATTGAACATACAAATCTAAAAGTTACATAAATGTTCCCAAAAATCTCACACACATGCAAAAAAAATATAAAGCCATAATTTTGTGGCAAAGTGGAGTCATTCACCAAGTCACCAAACCCATCTCCTTAGCCTCCTAATTAACATTCTGAAATGATGCATCCTACCCAATAGAAAGATCTCAAACCAGTGGCTCAGCAGAAGAAACCTGGCAAAACAAAGTTTGCCCGTTTCTGCCAGAAGGAAAAAGAGAACTGTTGAGGATACTTCCATTGTTCACAGAAGAACTAATTCTGTTTGCATCACGCCTTACATCTTAGGAAACGACAATCACAGGTTGTAAGAACTGCAAAGAGAACTCGCCCTGGATGTACAGAATACAAGCTATAGTTTACAGAATTGATCCCTGCCTACACTATTTT
Organism: Bucorvus abyssinicus; assembly: GCA_009769605.1. NCBI lineage: Eukaryota > Metazoa > Chordata > Aves > Bucerotiformes > Bucorvidae > Bucorvus > Bucorvus abyssinicus. Next base: position 42,837,594 of record CM020025.1, read on the forward strand.
TCCTATAAAACTTGCTCCTGTATAAGATAGGATTCTGGGAGATACTGGTATTAGAGAGCGGTAAACTATCTGAAATGGGAGCAGTTTACTCACTCGGAACAATGGCTGAACAAAAGCCACTCACACAAGTTTGATAATGGAGTTAAAACGTCTGTAACCACCATCATTTTGACTTCCACTACCATGTACTTCTGCCAAAACTAAGCAAGCAGAAGCAATGCTCCAAAAGAGAGAAAAATGTATTGTCATGTAGATAAAGATCATACAGATAGCAAACCCTTCTCTTTTAAGGCCAGAAAAACAGGGAGAGAAACAGATTTTGGAGATTAGCACACTATTTTCGAAACAGAAGTACTCCTTTTAATGGGACCATCTAATATAGAAAGCACCTAATTCCTGTTTTCTCCCCTACTACATTCACGGTGCTTCTAAAAAGAAATAAAGATGAGATCAGTATTCGAGGAATGTTCTGAAAGGAGATCAAACAGGTTAATCAGTATACTGTTATTTCTAAATATCCTATCCTCTGAAGCATGCAGTTTGTAGCAATTTATATTGTCTGAACATCAAGTCGCATTTAATTTTTTTTTTTAAATGCAGCACAGTGCCTTCATAGGTTTCTGCTCTCTTGCTTAACGAGCTAACTGTCATTTTTCTTTTTCTACCCAACTGACTCTCATTCAGTGTTTACACACAGTGGGTGTGGGATTGGTCAAACTAAACAAAGACAAAGAGGCTGCTGACAACCAAGTGAGCACAGACAAGCCACCACAATAGACACAGAACCAATTCCAAGGGAAAAAAGTAAACTTTGGCATAATGCTTTTTTGAGAGTTGTACTGCATTTCTCATTTGGGAGTGGGATCTTCTGAATTCACAGAAAAGCTGATAAAAATATCAACCAGGTTGTCTGCTCTCTCAGTTGTTTGAGTCCTAATAAAAATATCTGTTTTAACTGGATAGATACGGACGCTACAAACAGCTGTGGGGCAGAAAGGGCGAGGAAGTACTGAAAAAGCACCTTTAACATCACAGGCACGTATCTGGACAAAAACTGTAGAATTTGACTTTCAAGGCAATAAATAAGCACTTTTGAAGCCCTCAGCACTGATGTCAAGAACAGACAGTACTGATCGAAACCATGCAGGCAGACAAAGCACATCTGTAGTACTGAAGCCTGCTAGGATGGCAATACCCAGATAAGATCAAAAAAGTTTAAAGTTGCTGCTGCAGTCAGTATTGTAACTATTTCTTGAGAGATCACCTTATAGCTACAAATTAATCCTAGGAAACAGCTGTGAAGCTATTTCCCAATCTGGACTTCTGAGATCACTCTTAAGCTCTGCATTTGGAAGGAAGACCTCTTCCTCAGGGGTTCTGCCAACATTTTTCTTTTTTTTTTTTTTTTTTTTAAAATGCTGGTATCAATGTCCAAGGCTTCTAATGGAAATCCAGCCCAGGTTCTCATAGTGTAATTCCATGTCCTAAGAGCATGAAAGTCTTCTGTCACCAGCATTTGTACCACTGCTTCTTACAGAAACTGTGCTTAGAAATCACAGCTCTTTTGTCCCCATCATTTTTTTAAGTCACTAGTGATGGGGGGTGACGGGTGTTGGTGTGTTCCAGATAGTAATTAATAATATTTAGTAATAGATTAGTATCTTTAAGATATGAAAGTTGCACAAGTGTGGGGGTTTTTTTTTTTTCTTTTTTTAATTCAAGTTTGCTGAAAGTAAAAGATGCAGATTAGCTGCCACAGTAATTCAAGGGCTAGACAAAGCAGGCAGTTACCCTTCCACCTGAGCAGTTCACACTGCACAGAGCCCTGAACCAGCTCAGCAGGTGTTTGACTCTTCCCATTCAAAGGCTCCGTGAGGAACTGAGGGAACTATAGTGTTGACTTAGGAGCGAGGAGAAGAAAGCGTGGGAGACAGAAAGAGCTGTGGGAAAGTATCATAGAAAGAACACGTAGCTGATGCCTGGTGAGAGGGAGCTACTCAAGTAAACTGAGATTACAGCAGCAAAAATAAGCAAGAAAGCAAAGGACACATCTCTCTCAATCAGTATGTGAAGCATAACTACACACTGTAATTTTTTCTGGTCTTTCTGTCACTGTCAGAGTGATCTGCCTAATTTCCCCTAAAAGCACTCACCCAAAATCTTCACATTTTGACTACCAGGTCTAAGACAGAGCTGGACATACTCCACTCCCAGAAAATAAGGAAAACTAGGATATCAGAACGGGAGTATGTAGATACACTTTGCTACTCAAGAGCATTTCATGTGCATGCTTTAAGCCCACAAAACAGCACCAGCAGGTCCAAGTATCTTAGTACAAAAGCAGCATTTGAGTATGGTGACCTCAGAACAGAGGAGAACATGCACAGACACAAAACCAAATCAACCTAGGTGTGAGGAAATGTAGTTTAGGATCATAATGGGAGGAGTGAGTCACACCATACAGCTGGTTCAAAACAACTGCACTCGTTGGAACCTTACATTACTGTAACTCATTGTATAAGGGAGCAATGGTATTTCCACAGCAAATCAAACCAGAATAAAGCAGGGAAAATGCTGGATAAATAAAAGGTTATATTTGCAAATGCAGAAGAAGTTTGCACAAAACGGTAATTTTCCATTAGTGGTTTCTTGAGGTTTTTTTAATTGTTGAGTGACTGAAAGAGTTTTGGGGTTTATTTATTTATTTTTATTTTTAGCTAAACAGTTACTTGCATACTATATAGTGTAAGTCTTGGCCAGGTCTTCAGCAACCAAGAAGTTCTTTGCACGTCAACAGATCTACCTTTTCAGGCCAGACACTCACGCAAATCACAAAGACTTCAGCTTATAAGGCATTTGTTTATCTTGATTCACAACATCAACTATAACATGAGTTTCTCAACTGTAAATAGGAATAAAGGGTAAAGTCCTCTTTTCTGAAGTACTCAGCAATCTACTTATTAAAGATGATCAGGAAAATCTGTTACATGTTGACATGGATCTGCTCCCTGCTCCAGACCCAAGGCCCTAGAAAGGATCTCCCTTGCTGAGGCACAGAATTAAAAGGTCTATGACACTCCTTCCCACCATTTTCTATTGAATGTAAAGAAAGCATGAGGTTAAGGTTAAGACTGATACACAAATTAACATGCATCGTTTTCTCCATGGTAACAGAGTTGTTTTCTGTAGACCAAACTGTGATAAACACAAGGTATTCAAGCTTTACCCTCCCCCAGTGAAAGAAAGGTAAACAATTTAACATATTCTTTAGGTACCACCGAGTAGGAGCGTTCACACTGTTACCATGGAGCAGCCCTGAGCCATTCATATGTCTTTCACTCTGACCAAAGAGGACAAGGGGAGAAATTAGCATGAGCTGACAAAACTAGAGATGGGATTCACAGCTCAGCAATAATCTATCATCGCAGCTGAATGCTATTTTAAATCAACATTAAAAAATCTGCTTTTAAGAATCTTAATGACAAAAGAAAAAAAGAAAAAACCACAAAAACAAACACTTCCAAAGATAAAATGATGCTCCAGTATGGGTCTTCATGGTATAACAGAGGGTGGGGGTAGGAACCCAAAACAAAATCCCCAAAAAACACCACTAAAATAAATCCCCCAGCCATTGCCACACTTGAACTCCAACCCAAGCCACGGGAATACAAGTGAGGAAGTATCCAAAGAGGATAGCAGACTGAGGATTCTGCTGCTCCCGTTATTAAAACGTGCTTTTAATTTCTCAGGCTACAAGCTAAAGCCCGTAATAATGTCACTTGGAAAACAGAAGGCTGACTGAGCATCTGAGGGTGAAAAGGAATGTTTTCACAGGCGCAGTTAGTAAATACCACTGGCTCCTGCAGACATTCTTCCTTAAATGGAAATTAACATTGCTTTAGGTTAGAAAAAAACCTCTTGAATCAATAGAAGTGACAGATTAGCTATTAACCTTTTAGCACCTGCACTGAAAGATACAAAAATTAGCAGAAGGCTTTATATATATATATATATATAATTCTTTGTTCAATTAATATTTAAAACCCTTACAGTCTCCTGCCACATGATTCTTCTCTATAGATTTGGAAGAGTAAGGAATCCAAAAGTCTCTCAAACACTGTTAAAACAATGTGGAAATAAAAAGGTCTCTCTGCAAATCCTTGACCAACTGTATGAGAGCATCAGACAATTTAAAGAAAGTATTCAAGATAGAATCAGAATTGAACCTTCACCCAGAAGTTGAGCCAAACTTTATTTGGACACTGAAATAACTGCATTGCTTTGATATTATTTTTACTTCCTATTCCTTATTTTCACAAGCCCCCCTGCAATTGCTTTCTCCAGCCAGGAAAACAAGACTTGTCCCTCCCCCAAGATTCCTAACAAATTTAACAACATGAAGGACAAAGGCTGAAGCTCCACAACAGCTTAAATTACCCTGTGTCCATTTAGTCATACTCCAACTCTTCCTCTTTCCCGCTCCTGTCCATGGGCATCTACCAGCCACCTGCATCACCTCCTCTGACACTGGTAAGCCACATCAGGGTAATTTACTAGCAGAAAGCTACCTCTATAAAAAGTGAAGTCCTCTGCACACCTTGGTCTAACTAAATACAGGATCGAATGAGTGCCAGCGTCAGCACAGGCAAGTCAAGTAAAAGCAAGGATCCAAAGCAGCCTGGATATAGAAAATGTTAAAACTCTCACAAAATTAAAACCTCAGCAATTCAAACCACAGGAATACTGAAGCATTCATCTAAAAGCACATACTAATGAGGAACATTATCAACTATTCTGGGATACAGAGTCCCTGATAATAGTAAACACCATCTATTTTTAAGGGGAAACAAACTCTTGATTCAGATTTCAGAGTTCTGACACATGGCCAAGGTGACTTTTTAACCTGCAGGTTGCATGAGCTAAAGAACAGTGTTCCCCTTGTAACCTGCACAGCTGCTATTACTCTAAATAGCAACAACAGGATGACTACAGAGATGCAAAGCTCATCCATCCAACACCTGGAAACTTCACCATCATGCCACAGAACAGCACTGCCCCATGTTATAATTCCTAAGATAAAAAAGTCCATCAGGAGTCAAGGACAGTGGATTAAGATGCTCCTTTCTTACAGCTTGGCTCCACAAGCAGCTGGGCCATTTTAACTAAAAGAAAACTGCAGCAGAAACATAAATGAACAGTATGAAGAAACATAACAAGCTGGACATGTTAACCTGGCTTTTTCACCACAAACAGGATGAACTCAGAAAAATCTACAGACCGGTCAAACAGCCCAGCCTCATCTGTTCATCCTGAAGTCTGCATTGACCATCATTCTGTCCTGGCACAATGCTTACCTGTACAGGAACTTATCTTGCTGTAAATGAATTCATCACAGAATGGTACAGGTTTGGAAGGGACCTCTGGAGATCGTCCAGTCCAACTCACCTACTAAAGCAGGTTCAACTACAGCAGGTTGCACAGGATCATGTCCATGCAGATTCTGAATAGCTACAGAGAAGGAAACTCCACAGCCTCTGTTCCAGTGCTCTGCCACCTTCAAAGTAAACAAGTTTCTCCTCATGTTTAGGTGGACCTTCCCATGCTCCAATTTGTGCCCACTGCCCCTTGACCTGCCGCTGGGCACCACAGTGAAGAGACGGACCCCATCTTCTTGACGCCCACCCTTCATATTTTTATAAGCACTGATAAGATCCCCTCTCAATCTTTTCCTCTCCAGGGTAAACAGACCCAGGTCTCTCAGCCTTTCCTCATAAGAGAGATGCTCCAGTCCCCTAATCATCTTCGTAGCCTTCCACTGGACTCTCTCCAGTAGTTCCCTGTCTCTCTTTTGCTGGGGAGCCCAGAACTGGACACGGTACTCCAGATGTGGCCTTAACGAGGGCATTGTAGAGGGGGAGGAGAACCTCCCTCAACCTGCTGGCCACACTCTTTTTAATGCACCCCAAGACACCATTGGCCTTCTTGGCCACAAGGGCACACTTCCGGCTCATGGGTAACTTGTTATCCACCAGGACTCTCAGGTCTTTCTCTGTGGAGCAGCTTTCCAGCAGGTCAACCCCTAACTGTACTGGTGCATGGGCTTATTCTTCCCAGATGCAGGACCCTACACTTGCCTTTGTGTGTAACTTCATTAGGTTCCCCTCCACCCAACTCTCCAGCCTGCCCAAGTCTCACTGAAAGGCAGCACAGCCTTCTGGTGTATCAGCCACTCCTCCCAGTTTTGTATCATCAGCAAACTCACCATATGTACACTCTGTCCCTTCTTTCAGGTCATTGTTGAATATGTTGAACAGGACTGGATCCAGTACTGACGATTGGGGAACGCTGATAGCTACAGGTCTTCAACTAGACTCTGTACCACTGATTACAACCCTCTTCTGTCATCTAGTCAGTACTCAATCCACCCCACTGTCCACTCATGTAGCCCACATTACCTAAGCTTCTCTATGAGGACATTTTGGGAGACAGTGTCAAAAGCCTTGCTGAAGTCAAGATAGACTATCCAGTGCTCTCCTCTCATCTACCCAGCTGGTCATGTCATCATAGAAGGCTATCAGATTGATCGAGCAAGATTTCCCCTTGGTGAATCCATGGTGACCATTCCTGATAACCTTCTTTTCTGCCACATCCTTAGAGGTGACATCCAGAATGAGCTGTTCCATCACCTTTCTAGGTACGGAGGTGAGGCTGACTGGCCTATAGTTTCCTGGGTCCTCCCTTCTTGCCCTTTTTGAAGACTAGAGTAACATTGGCTTTCCTCCAGTCCTCAGGCACCTCGCAAACTCAAAAATGTTCTTTTCAGACCTGCTACTTGCTCTATTATAAAAAACAGGTGTCTATACACAACAAAACAGACAGAACAAGGACAGGCAGCACCAGACCTGGCCTAACTCCTTGTGAAATTTGTAGCAAAATCCCCCCTCTCTTGGCACAGATATGTGAAAATGTCATTAGAATACGTATACCTTATATACATAGCATTCCTCACATTAGTAATTTCTGCTGCTAGCATATCCAAGTAATTTTAGGAAGAAATATCCATTGAAATCATGACCACAAAGATCATAACACAGCTATTACACTATGCTTATGTACTAGGGCTCTGGTATCCTCTTATTACTGCTTTAAGTAAAATTTTCCACATTTTTTTTAAATGGAACTCCTTTTTCTTTAAACAATTAGAGCTCCATTCACACTTCCATGATTTTCTGTTATTGTACTTCTGGCATATGGATTTTTAATAAGATAAAAAGAAGTATTGTTAATTACGCTGTAGTAGTTTATGCCTGAAATATAAGTCTGGCCTAGGATCTTTTCTGGCTGTGAATCTGAAAATGTGAAACAGCTAGGCTAACATTTTCTATCTTTATATATAATGGAGTATCTTATTAACTGGAGCCGAGATAATAAAACACTCTGAATCTCTTCTGTAGCTGCTTTTCAATTTATGTTTTGTGCTTGTAGATGTTTTTACAATGTGCAGAGAAGGCAGACACCCACAAAAGCTTTCACAGTCATTCACGGATACAAAATGCTGTAAGAAAGGTTTTTCCAAAAGTCCAGTTAACATTATAAACAACTTAGTGCCAGCAAAGAGTCACCTTACAAATAAGATACAGACTGATGCACTTACACATCTCATTGAGCCCAGTAAGATTTTGTGGCAAAAACAGCAAATACATTACACAAACAAACAAACGCCACACACAAAAAAGGGCATACAGCAGTTTGCCTAGAAAAGCAATCTTCATCACTGGAGATCTTAAAGAACACATCAATGTCAGATAAATATCAGGGATAACAAAGGTACAAGGATCCTTTTGGGACAAGATGACAAACTAGATGATTCTTCAAGGTCCCCTGCAGCCTTATTTCTAGGATTTTAGAACAGTAAGCTCTGTGCAGAAGTTGCAGTGCTAACACATACAACAAATAAGGATAATGAATTGTACCAAGAATGTACTTTTCGCCACCGACCTTCATGCATACATGCCAAGTGGACCAATTGCAGTGCACAGCAAACTGTGAGAGGCAAGCATAAGAAGAAGGGCAATTCTGCCATGGCACCATCCAGCATGTACGAGATTGCAACATAATGGCTCATCATAAGAGACGGGCACACACATCAAGAACTCCCTAAGCAGAATATTGCTCTAATCTGAGAAGGTAACAGTATAAAAAAAAAAGTAAGAAAAAGTTTGTTGTACACCTGCTTTGCTCTCAAACATGTTCCTACTCATCCCTGCCAGTAAAGGACACTGGGATGGTTAGAGTGTTTCCCTGAATGAGGACAACTGCTCTTGTGCCATTTTGATATACAGACTTCAAAAAATACAGAATATCAGTTCTTAAATCATGTTTTTCCCCTCTTGACCTTATCCAGTTGTCTGCACCATACCATTAATTTCAATTACTACTATTCTATCATATCTACTAAAGAACCTGTGATCCATATCCATTTTCCCTGTTCGTTTGGTCAAAATTGCTACCCTTCTTACAACCTCTGCCTTCCTCTTAACACAAGCTACGAACAAGACGACTACAATCGACTTCTGTGATAAAGGTCTCAAAGATCCAGTTAAAATCCTAGGAAAAAAAAGTTCTGCTAAATTACACTGTTTGTTCTTTAGTCCAGAGAATTAAAGAAAATAGATCTCCCGCTAAATTACCTGGAACTGACATCTATCCAGCTAGCATCTGCTGACCTAGATTTATGCTCCTGGATTTGCTTTTTCAATTATAATCATAATTCTATACTCAAATTCTCTGAGAACTTCTCCAAGTATTCCAAGGTTTCTCAGAAATCAGTATTACTGGACCAGAGGCTAATTTGGTCAACTGGTTTGAGTGCAAGTTAGCTGGATATGCTCATTTCCAAATGTTTATCCGTACTGGAGATGAACTAACTCCCTGGAAAATGCTCTGATGACACAAATACTTACTCCTGTGTACACTAGGCAGAAAACAGAAATATTTCTTGAACATGTACTTCTAATGGCAAACACTCATCAACGAAGCATAATTATACCAATCTAACCAGAAAGACAAAACAACATGACTTAGATTATGACCAAATAATTGTTTGAGGAAAAAATGGCACATTGAAGTGAGATAGGACCCTCTAAATGAAATGCAGCACTTGGCCACGGCCATGCTACCAGACCTCTGAACTGAAAATATTCATTTAAACTCTCCAAACTGACTGTTTGAAACCAACCCCTTATTTTGCCTTGGTATTTATAATGGGCTAATAGCACATCCACTATCAGCAACTCTCCCCTAAGTGAGAAAGCAAGCAAGAGGCACAAAACCCAATACTAAGACCATAATAGTCGATGGCTGACCATAGCCCCAAGTCTACAGAAGTCAGTTCCTTGTGGATCCCTCCGGCAGATGAATGAAGCTTCTACTGGAAGCAGGACATGTCCAACCCAATCTGTAGTGGTCAGTAACAGATGCTGCTGGGCACTTCCAGAGGAAAGTTCTGAAAGCCACTGGTTGAACCATCTCTCTTTGCATGGAGTCAAATGTTGGAAACATTGGGGATTTATCTGACTACACCGCCTTTGATACATTAATTATTTATACCCTTTATAAAAAGAGACAAGAATTGTATTTTTTTCTTTTTATTCAATCCAACAGTTTGTTTTATTTATTACACTCCTACAGTGCTTTTAATTTGTGGTTTTCTTCAAATGCCACCCTCCACTGAGCTGTGCTACTAGCAAAGGTAACCACGCTGAGCTTTTAGTTATTCAACAGCACAGACTAAACATTTACCTCTATTTGTCACAAAGTGTACGCACTATTACAGTCTATTCTTAAGGACAAAATTTTAATTGAAGTATTGTAAAGAATGCCTATTTTGAAGCACAGCTTTCAATTGCTCTGTGAAACCCTTTGGCAAGGATATTGTGCATTCCTAGGAGGATTTAAATTAGTTTGCTGCAGAACAAAACCTGGGTTACGGATAGTAACTTGGATACAGTCACACACACACAAAAGAGAGAACATTCTCATTCCTCCTGATCTTTTTTCCTTGAAAAACACAACTATCAGCATGCAAAGTCTGTTTTAATAAGATAATGGGGGGGGTGGGGGGTGGGGGGGGTGGTTGGTAAGTGAAAAATACTTACTGCAATACTGTTTCTACACCGAATTAAACCTGTTTGTACTTCTCAAAACTACTATGGAATCTAACTTCGTAAAATTTTACTGTACTTGAAGTTGAAGCTGCTAGTTTTAAACGGACATATAAAAAATATAATTTTACATTAAGGACTGAATTGTACAACTCTATTTCAAATGCAATGCCTTAAATTTTTTTAATAGTATTTGAGACATGCTTGTCTTAAAATAATTTCTTATTTACTCATTTCAATCTGATTTTTCCCCTCAGCCTATCAGTAGGGCATCAGAATAAAAAAAGGCTTTAACATAAAAAAAGAAATTTAAGACAGTCTCATTAAATCCAATCTTCTCAGCATTCAGTTCCCATCTTCCAGGGAATCTTCATATACATGATAATTAGTTTCATGAAAGACTAAGGCTTAAATGTCATTTCTTTGTGTTGTAAATTCTAATTATTCACAGTAAATAAATTAGTGATATTCTTTTATAGCTTAAAGCAATGCAGAAGCCTGAAGTAATCATACGACTGGCAAAAATTAGGAGTTCCAAAAAAGGAAGTAAAACTTCATTCTTCACATTCCAGTAAACTTAAAAAGGGCTCCATTAACACTAACGGGGAAAGGGCCAGTGACCTAGAACTTTACTCGTGGTCCGAAACTATTAATGAAGTCTGAAGAATAAAGAGTAATGGGTATTCAAAATCCAACTCCTGTGATGTAGCAGGAGAATGAATAAGCTGTGCTCTAATTTACTCTGACGCGCAGCACATCATGGCTGCAGAAGCAGCATGTTAGAACAGACCATCTTTCGGGAGTCACATTCTTGGGAAATGGCTGATTCCTGTGGATTCTCACACGACCTTTAGTTTAATAGCAAAATGGGGGGGGGATGACGACACACACGAGGGGGATGGGGACAGACACAAAAAAAAACAACCCACACTCATTTTACTCAGAAATCATAATGAAAAAAGAAGAGTTAAAGGAGTTGGGGGAAGAATATCTTATTTAGTCTCATTTGAGAAGGAAACTGTAAAAATCAAATGGATTTTATGACTACTCTAACATCATTATTGAACACTGTCAAGCCTTATCCCATCCTCAAGTTTTACATTACAGATGTCGCATTTATTCACTACTGGAAGACGAAGCCAACCTGAGTATGCCCCTTGAGAAACAACCTCAAACCATCAAAGACTTTTAGGCATCTCAAAAGCTGGCTACTGAGATGCTTTACTGATAAATAAAAATAGAACACTGACAAGTAATAGGATGACAAAATTACTTTGAACTTCCCCCAAATTGTTTTTGGGCTCAACAACTAGATCAAGCACTTTGAACAAGCCATACCACACCATTCTGATTAACATAGAAAGTGCAGGTTTCATTTTTGTGTTGCCCAAGTATAAGTTTAATATCAGCATGACTAAAGAGTCAAATTGAAATCAAACAATGGGCCTTATTTTCAACCCAGAAAAAAAAAAGAACTTAGCCAACAGAAAGTACATATTTGAGAATTCATATTGTCCATTAAGGGAAGCTAAAAAAAATTTTAAAAATTCTTTGGACACATAATTTAGAATTTGGCTTTCTGAAAGGAAACCAAGGAAATAAAACACCATTCTTGAAAACATCAAGCCAAGTGATGCTTCACAAACAGCAGCATCATTCAACTCCCCAAACCATCCTGTAAAAAACCCCACTATGCAGTTGTATCTATATCTAACCATTTCTTAAAACTTGTAAGAACGAACAAATATTATTCTCAAAATACTGGAGTAAGTATTTTTTCTTATCAGCACTAAGGCGGCATGTAACTTATCAAAACAAACACTATCAGAATGATTAAGATATTGGGATGGACTTGAAAAGTTATGATATTTTTCTACTGGTCAGAATAAACATTAAATATTGTTTTCACATTCAAATTTAAACCTCAGGTATCTGTAACTGGAGAACAGATATATTTGTATGTGCATTCCATAATTCACCAAGATTATGAGTCTCCTAGATGGCTGCTGCAAGCAATATCAGAAGTCTTTAAAATACTAGAAATATGTGAATATGTATCTATCCAAATAAACACTGACTATTTTTGTTACTAGAAATACTTTTGGTTCTGTTAGCAATTAAAATGTTTCAGTTTAAAGAATGAGGAACAACCTAAAAAAATATTCCCTACATAGAATTAGTGTATTGGACATATCCTTACTGGATCCATCTTGATTCCATCATTGAAAGAACAGTTGAATTAATTAAGCTCCCTAGGCCTCCGAAACATCTGGAAAGAAAAGGATCTGACAAAAATATAAATTTTAACTAGCTTCAGAGAAAATTATCTGTATCTCAATGTAATTTTGTTTCTTTTTCCTAAAATAAAAACCAAAAAACAAAAATGACCCCACCCAAGCAAAAACCACAACCAAACCACACTCGCTCTGATATGCTTCTGATCATATTAGACTGTTAACTCCAGCAAGGAGAACCAACAAAAAGAAACTTTTTCTCAGATATGCTTCTGCTCACTACCAACAAGGGCAAGGAGAAACAACAAAAATAATAAATAATGCCTTACAGTCCCTTTACTCCTATTAAAACATGATTAATACATAAAATTGGAGTCATTTTTGAAATGAGAGAACCAAGTGAACAGGAGGAAGAGAAACTAGAGAGGGACTATAGAGCAAGATCACACTAAGAAGATGGTCTTGTTTAGTCTGCTGAAGAGGAAGTCAGGCAGCAATTTAATAGCAACCTAGAACTATTTAAAGGTTAGTTACAAAGACGATGGAGCTGGGGTCCTCTCTGAAACAGCAGATGATATACCAAAAGGTGCAAAATGCATCAAATGGACACTAGGAACAATACTTCAGTGAGAAGAAGGTACAGCAGTGGGTCAGGCTACTCAGAAAGACTGTAGAACCTCCATCCTCATAGGTTTTCAAGCTTCCCCAAGACAAAGACGTGGCTAACCTAATCCATGGCTGCTGAAAGTACTGCTCTGAGACTTGCAAAAGCCCCCTTCAAACAACGTATCTACAGATTTACAAAGCCGGTGGTGTTGTTCGATTTCTTTTTCATGCCCTGTCCCTCACTTAACCCCAAACTGGAGATGTCAGGGTCCACTTGGCTTTTATTTTTCTTACATTTGGCCAACAAACGAGATTAATGCTTCCTTCCTAAGATGACTCAGGCAAACTGCTCTGTGATTCAAAGCTCTGTGCAAAGAAGGATTTAAGCACAAATCGAAAGATGCATCCAAAAAAACATGCAGAAGCAAACAATTTGGCAAAAAGAAAAAAAATCCAAGCAATCAATCAATCAGATGCATTTGTGAAGTAGAATGTCTAGAAAAGTTCTCTGAAAATATGCAACAGAAAAGCTTTTAAAAGCCAAAGTTTCTGGTTTTGAAACAGCCAATTAATACACTATTATTCATTAGGAGAACGAAGAAAGAGACTGTTTAAAATGCACGCACTTTATCTGGATAGGTGTGTACTTCTTCCTGTAACATTTGTTTAATAATATGTTATCCACCTCCAAAAGTGAGCTGTCCAGTCCAAAGGTTTATTTACTGCTTCACTGTTTCAACTCTTACTCTACTGGCTACACACATAGATATAGACACAGTCAAGTCACAACTCATATCACACACCCCATGACAAAGACTGTATTTTGAGCAAGGAGTTCTGTCTCAATGCACCAAATCCAATGACAGTCAGGTTCCAATGCATTTGTGATCCAATCGATTTGTAATCTGATGGTTCACTGAACTCAGATCAAAGTTGACAAACTGAGAAATCTCTCTCCTTTGCATGAATTATTTTCTGCTGTCTTCTCGTGATGCGTTCACTTATATTACATTTCCTTCTGTTGCATATTCATTAGTTCTCTTCTCGGCCTTCCATTATGGAATTTGGAATAGCTTTATTACTACTGAGAGTGGCAACTTTCTCATATCTAAGGAAAATAAGAAATAGGATTCATGGCTTAAAAGCTGTAGCAGGCAAAAAAAAACCACAAAAGATTACTTTTACCACTACTTTCCCAATAAAGAAAGAAGTTATCAACCCATATACCTGGAAACCCTGCTCACCTAAAGAAAAGAGACAATATGCATGCTTTTCTCACAGATATTCTACAAATCCTATTCCTTGCATACAGCTGCATGACCTTACTGAGAAGCCAAGGGACCCACTGATGCAGCCTTTAACTTTTCATTTTACATGGCACTGAAATAAGTCCAATGAAGACTGTTTGAAAAGGTATACTGGATGTATGAGCCCAACTGTCTTTCCAGTACATGAATAAGACCTAGCTCTGTAACTGAACAATCTGAAGTAATAATGATTTCACACCCATTTTTCCGCCTCATTTTGAAAAGCTGCTTTCACAGGTTCCTGAGGAGGACTTCTGGGGACAGGTGATACAAATAAAGATAATACAAATATTAATTCTATGAAATTTCATAAACTGGATTTGTCTACAAAACAAGTCCAAAGGGTACCTACCACCATTAAACTAACTAATTTTTCACAATGATTCGGTGTACAACAAGGCACATGAGGCCAACTATATTTTCATTATGAAGTAACTTCTTAAGATGATATTCCCAAATGTTCCACTTAGATAGGAAAGGCTTGTTTGATGAAAATAAATAAATCTGCAGTCAATAACTACAGTAAGCAGTGGGTGTACTGACAAAGGCAGATCTATACCAGAAATTAGCTTATAGTAAATATTTTATCAATATTAGGAACCAAAGACAAAAACAATTAAAATCTTCAGCCAAATCATAGCAGCATTTAAAAAAAAAAAATAGGTGAAACCTGTCTTGGGAATTAAGGCTGCCTTCAAATTAAGCTCAAGAAAGCACAGAGCTTGGTATATGTTAATTTTATTCGGTTCTCAAAACAAACTGCACTTAACCTTCCTAGCAGGCCATAACATCTGGAAGTAACTTGCCCATTTCTGTTACAGTACTCTACCAGCAGGTACACAGTGACTTCCAGTGCGTAAGCTTCACAACATCTTTTCTCCTTGTTATTTCCCATCAAGGTATGACTATCAAGGGACTTTTCATGGGGACTAACCAGGCAGTTGCCAAATGTCTTAAATCAGTAAGTGACCAATGACAGTTCCTTCTGCCTCATTACTGGCACAATGAAGTACCTTGTAGCATGAATTCATGCTTAGAAAAATAAATAAATTTTAAAAGTCTCAACTTTGTTTTGAGTTCCCCTTCCCAATACTTTAAAAGAGTCAAGTGGGAATTGTTCCTATCTTGTTATCCAGGTTTTGGTGATGTTGCTCATGACCTACTAACAACGTAAGTCACTTCCACAGAGATGCAAGTTTAAATGTAACATGCCTGTGTGGACTGAATTCCTGACAAGTTCTTGTTGGATCAGCTGATGGCAGCAGTAGACATCTAGCTATGTTTCAACAAGAACTGACTAAGCCACAGTGCTATCTTCAAGTCCAATATTCCCTAAAAATCGAGGGATTCAATCCAACTGCTGTGTATAAAACATTCTGACCAATAGGTGAAATATTTAGAGGCCAGGATTATGTTCTGAACAATAAAAAGAGCCCTCTGGAGATAAATGGCTTTTATAAAGCTCTTAGAAAGAAATCCACCTTTCAAGAATGGTTCCATCTTTTGAAGAGATTGGTCTTGAAAGTAAAAGCACTCATCTATAAACTCATTAAAATTATAAGCAGCAAATGCATTTAGGCAGAAAATAAGCACATTCTTGAAGAGCTTCCCAATTAAAAAAAAAAAAAACCCTAAACATCCACAATTGCACTTCTACCTATTTATATCGCAGACTTTCAAAGGTTTTAAAGTATTTGAGCAAAAATAAGAGCAACAACAACAAAAAAAAACCGAACAGCAAATGCTTATTTTGTTCAAACCCAAACCATTTTGCAACGATTTTTAATTTAAAATCGAAATGGACACATGCTATTTCATCACAACACTACAAGATCTGCGATTCCTCGTAACACATAGTATGTTCTGGGTGAAATGTATTTAAATATCTCCAAAACATCACACACACACACACCCATTGCCACATTCCCTTCTCCCCCTCCTCACATTTTCAACTAATACTTTGACATTACTGGCCTCACTAAACTCAATCCTGCAAATTCCTGACATTCATGTCTTCTTAATCTGAAACGTAACTTGAGGAGATGGTTAACATTTGACCTTTGCTCTACCTCAGACATACCTGGAGACAAAAAAAAAGTCCAAGGCATGCAATATGCTTCCACAGTCTGAAAGGATGTTTTATTTCAAAGTTCCCAGCACACAGTCTTCAAAAAAACCCCAACCCATTAAAACTTCAAAAGGTAATTTAATAAAAATCATCCTACAAGCACAGTTTTGCATAAACATTACAAACTCATACTAAGAATGAAGATCTAAAGCAATAAATAAGAAATAAATCCCTAGTATACACCCAAAAGTTATGGTAAATTTAAGAATTAAATGGCTACCATACTAATGAAAACAGTCAGTCTCATTTAATTAAATTGGATACTATGGCGGAGAAGGCACAACAATAAATCATACATTGATTAAAGAAGTAGACACAGTACCTAAAAGGCTATTAAAAAAATTAGTCAGAAACAAATTACTAAGGTTAGGTGGCAAATCAGAAATAAAAAAGCAAACTGCTTATCTATCTGCTTGCTCTAAATGAAGCCAAGCAAAGACTCAGGTACAGTTGCCTCTGCCCTTTTCTTTCCCCTCTAGGAAATAGGTTTTAAAACTGAATCTTAAATATTATTCTTGTTTATCCACTCCCCTATTTTCCTTCATTACACCCACACAAAAAGAGTAAAGACTTTAGAAGCTTGCTAGCTGCACTTTAAATGGGTTACTCTCTTTGTTCCACTCAGTAAGTGGAGGGTTTTGCTGTTCTATTTTGGGAAAAATATTTACTACAAATTAAATCCTCTCAATGATCAAGAAATGTTGTGCTGATGTCACATATTTTTACCTCAAATGAACTTGTTTGGGCATATAGGCTTCACATCCTTTCTCCTCTTAATTATTAATGCATACTACTGCCAGTATCTGGCAGTGCCAGAATTTTGAGGGAAGAAAGAAAAGAAAGGGTTGGAATACCAGGGATGAACATGATTGTTTAATGAGCCAGTGTCTCTTTGCTAGGAGATAGTCCCTATTTGCTGTTATCTCTGTTGGCTTCAGGCATTTTGTCTGTCATACAGTTAAGGCATGACTGAACATGCCATTTTGAGATTGTTCTTGTTAAATAAAACCTGCAGCTACAACTGATTAAGGGAATGTGATTAAGGGAATGTCCTCTTACAGGCATAATGTATGACACCTAAAATTTTAATCAAGTACTTAAAAGTAAAGAGTGAAAAATAAGGTGAATAAACATCTTTTGTTTTCAAGAAATTTTCACTTTCACATGCAATCACGCTTTTCAAAACAACCTCTACCAGCAGCTGCTAACTCATTAAAACACTGATGAGAAAATTCGTAATTTTCTCAGAGCAAAGTATTTTACGGTACAGATTTCCATAACTACAAGCCAAGTAAACTGCAAAACCTTTGTTTTCAAACAAGCTTCTTCTATATGTAAAAAACAGGAGCAGACAGAATATATTATTTAAAGTCTTCTTTGGAAGGGCTGCCTATCACACAGGAAACATGTCCTTCCTTGTACTCATAGCTGAGGCCCTCCAAATCAAATCAGCTGCACTTATTTTGGTTCAAGCCTAGATGTGGAGCTGATTTCAGAGTCAGGTGACTATCTCCATGCACAAAGATCTGTGACCTACCTTTCGCTGAATTCTTAAAGCTTCTTTGTCTGGACAGGCTGCTTCCCACTTCACTCAGTCCACTCTTGCCCATCCCATCTGGCATATTCAGTTCCCCATGCCAGTACCAATCCCTGTAAGCTCGCTTTTTACACCCCGTCATCTATGACATTCATAGCATGCCGCCTCACAAATAGTTCATACATGTGAAGAGAGTTAGAAAAGTATGGTCCAGGCTAAATTCCAGATATATGGCAGCATCTGTTATAAACATCCTTGATGGCAACCTCTTGACACGGGTACACAAGTTCCCACTGCTATGTCATATCTATAGCCGTGTCCAGATGCAAAATTAGCCTTTCCTTCAGCATCATCCAAATGAAATCGACTAACCAATGGGTATTTTGAGGTTTGATTTACTAGAAGATCCCAGTATGACATCTGAGTACTGATTTTAATTTAAAGAGGAGAAAGAGCAGTCTTTCCTATGAATGCAAGGCTAATTAGCAAATATATTTCATGATTTCTCTGTCAGATAGTGATATTTCATCAGTCTCTTTTGTCAATCGCTAAAAACTAAAAGCTTTTTTAGAATGTATTTGTAATGTTAATATTCTAAATTTATTATTTTAATAATAATATCAGCAATATCTAAGCTGCACTTAGAAACAAATCAAAAATATTTGCATTTATTTCTCAAGCTTTTATTTAAACACAAGTCCTAATTGTAAAAAAAAAAAGTAGTCCCCCTCCCCCACTATATTGTGATATTTTCAGGTATTAATTCACGATTTATTAGTGCAGCTTCCTAATAAACAGTGTCCAAGTGAAAAAACCATCCCTGCACAAAACAGAGAAAAATCCAAGTTCTGAAAATTGGATAAAAGCAGATGATAATGCAAAAAATTCCACTTAGAACTGTGAAAAAATATTTTACAGGCCCTACTTCCTTTTTGCTAATCAGTAACTTCTGATGTTGAGAAAACACTAGCCCAACAACAGATCCTGGTTCATACAGTCACGCCCAACTTCAACCAGAGTCCTGCTATGCAGAACCAGTGACTGTGACAAATCAACCAAAAAAGTCTATTTAGCTTTGTTTCAGATTTAGATCACTACACTATTCATTACGTAACTACTACCAGTTCCATTTCTCAGATTCATGGGGGAATAAAGAGGTACATTTTAAAGTGTACATTTTAAATACTGGCTCATATAAACATAACCAAACTAATTTTCACACTTTAGCTTGGATTCACATACATTTATATGAACTAAAACTCTGGTCACCTGTCTTCTAAGAATGTGGTGTAGAGTGCTTCCTATTTCAGAATCTCTAAGTGAAAAACACGGTACACACAACTTGAATGGAACACACTTCTCTTTCTCCCTTCTCACACTCAAACCTGAACATTCTACTTGGCCATGTGCTCACTCTGTTCTTCCAATACAAGTTATGTCTGTCACATACTCACGTTGGAATTGTTTTGGAAAATTAAGGGAGAATCCATTCACCTAGGCATTGCAGATTTAAAGCAGTTAATGCTTACTGCAACCCAGCCCGGTTCTTTCCAGGATTCTTCAAAAAAAGTTTATCTCAGTCTCAGAATTATGAAGAAACCCAAAAGGCTCTATAAACACAAACTCACATGCAAGTATGAGCACTGGATACATCATGCATGCAAGAGACAAAAAAAAAGAGCAAAAGGAAATGAAGATAAAAATAAACCAATAGATGACACAAAAGAAAATCATATAAGAAACATTACCAAAAATATAATAGTTCTCTTCACGTTAGGCTATCGGCTAAAGTTCTGATGTTCTAGCAGCAAAGGGAATTAAATCTGTTCTAATCTTCTATTTCTTCACTTTATTTACTATGGTAAATAACAATCAATGATGGCAGTAATGAAGTCAAAACCATGGACTTGGGCACTTGAACATTTAGTAGTTTTTAGTTTGCTTGTTAATAAAACCAATTACAACTGAGGATAACATTACTGAGATAAACAACCCATACTTACGCCTCTATTTTGTGAGCTGCTCATTATTCATCATGTTCATCAATTCTCTACAGATAGTAGACTGTAGTCCTAACTGAGAAGAAAATCCACAAAACCGTCTGTCTCTTCTAAACTCTGTCCATAGTTAACTATCATTCCTTACCATCTGCTTTTTTAAATATCAGGACATTTGTGATCTTTGTTGAAGTTCTGTTACATACTACGGGATAGACACATCTTGAATTTATCTTGCAGTTAGCCATTTTTGTCAGTTACTACAACTTCATAAAATCTACTTCTTTTTTTTAAATTAAAAAACCCCAAAGAAATTTAAAGAATGTTTATACAGGCATATTTTAAGGGGACAGTAACACATTTTCAGATATATCTTTACCATTCCATTCTGCCAAAGTGGTATAGAAGCTATTCTTTGTAATATAGCTGCTTCCAAACTAAGGTCTTAGACACACAAATCAATGCAAAATCTGTGCTGATTTAAAAACATAGCTGTACTTAACGCAATGTAGTGGCAAGCCACTAAACACTCTTGAAAGTGGGAAGCAACACTGACATCCAAAGGTCTGAGAGTCAGCTTGAACATCACTGCATCACATTTGCATATTCACAGGACACATTTGCTTACCCAGTACTTCTAGATGGAGCCAGGTTAGGTCAGTGTGATTTATTAACCACAAGTTCAGCAGTGCACAAGTATCATCATGGTGCTCCCATATCGACCCAAGTGGGATCTCAAAGCAGAACAACAACTCTCAACGTAAACTTATAAGCTGTACCAGCTTATAAAAAACTGGCGGGATGTCTACGCTCATCATAACCCAATAGATAAGTAACTGATAGCTTACAATGTAGCAAATTCAGGCTTCAGACCTCTGTTTCCAGTCTCTCTGAGCCAGCTAGCAGTTAAGTGCATACATACAAACACAAGAACCACCTCCAAAACTTTCTAACACAAAAACATGTATGAAGAATCAAAAAGAGAAGCAGAATGGTAGCCAGGAATATTTCATGCATGCATAAATATATTAATATACCTACTTCTAATTTCTTAGTTGATTCTTAAACATTCTTGAATCTTATAAAAAATGTAACATGCTCTGAGAAATGGTTTCTAGTGTTGAGCTGCTTAGCAACATCTGCATTCAAATAGCCTCCAGGGAAGTTTGACAAAAACTGATCTGACATCAGACGAGCCCGATTTTTTTTTAGTTGAAAGGAAGAAGCAAACCCACAAAATGTGATTATATTAAAACACCTATTTATGTTTTAGACTGTTTCTGCCTCAGGCTAAAAATAACTCCTACATTTCGCTGTAGTCAACTGTCTGAGATGTCTTTATTTCACGCAAGATAATTGTGATGCACATCATCTTCACCAGGATACAAGATACCTTTATGTGGGCATACTCTAGAAATTCTCTTAATTTTCTCTTTATATCCGTTTTCACAAAGAATTACCTTTAGGGTTTCTATGACTTTCAAGCCACAGGAGTTCATGAAGAAGTATTAAGGACTCTGTCCTTTTTCAATTCTGTTGATTAGCTACAAATCCAAAGAGCAGAGAAATAGGCTGAACAGGAAATTCTTTCACACGTGTTAGGACCAGCTAAACTCTAGCTATGCCATAATTCAGAAGTGTCTAAATGCAGGCCCCTAAATACTTGGTTGTCAAGTGCAGGCCCCTAATATAATTGTTAAGTATGCTCAAAGTGCCCAATTCCAACATACTTCACGGGAATGCTTTAATAAGAGTACTCAGCACACCAAATACATGCTACTTACTTAAACATTCGGCTGTAGATTTCCAAATCTGAAAAATTATCACATTTCTGAGTTTAGTAGAGTATTTAATACCTTTATAAAAGAAATGTGACTTCTTTGTGAAAGACAGGCTTCATTAATGTAACATCCTTACAGTCAGACTTGTAGCATTGCTTTGCCATTGCCCACTGTAGTAAAAACTTCCCTAACACCCAGTTCTGTAACATCCTTCAGAGTATGACTTCATGCTGTTCCTGTCTCATTTATCTTCTCCCCAAAGCAGAAGCCTACAATTTGGTACACTCAAACATTATGAACAAAAATGACAAATCTATAAACTAATAATGTAAGCTCCAAACACATACTTTAACCTATTCTCAGCATACTATAGCAGAAATTAATGTAATTTTTATAAACAAAAAAAAAAGAAAAAGAAAAGAAAAAAAACCTAAAGGACTGCCCTGCCCCTTAGGGACAACGAGCACAAACTGGAACACAGGAAAGTCCACTTAAACATAAGGAAAAACTTTACTTTGAAGGTGACAGAGCACTGGAACAGGCTGCCCAGAGAGGTTGTGGAGTCTTCTGGAGACTTTCAAAATCCGCCCGGACACGTTCCTGTGCAATGTGCTGAAGGTGAACCTGCTTTAGCAGGACAGTTATACTAGAGGATTCCCAAAGGTCCCTTCCAACTCCTACAGAATTCTGTACATTCAGTTTTTAAATCACTTAGCATGTCTCAGCATTTTACAGATGTTTGTAGCTTTTGTCTAGGTGAAATGATAGTGTCATACAACTAGCCTTTGAAGCACAACACTACACATAAAAAAAAACCTTTGATCTCAACATTAGTGCATTAATTCAAATAGCATTTTCACTTAACAATCTGAGAGCCTTTAGAGGACAGGAAAAAATGGTAACACTAAACTTGGCTGTGTAACATACAGAAGTTAAGCCACTCGTTTAGTACAGGTCTAGAACACAATTTGCTACAGGACCAAGCACTTCCAGGTTCCACACCACCTCCCACATTCCAAAATACCCAGATCTTTACTCAAAATAGACTTCATAAAAAGCTTGCAATAGAAGTATGGAAGATGTTACGTGACTATTCATATAAAAGCCTACAATACTCCTGGTGGAAAAAAAAAAGAGAAAGATTAGCTCCTGACTTTTTGTTGTAGAGGCAACTCTAGTAGCTACCAGCTTCAGGTAAAATTACTAATCATTAAATGTTGTCTCTGAAAAGATTATAGATACTAAACCAGTATGAAGAGCCGAGCAGACACATAGCGAATCTTTGCTGAGTTTTGGTACACATGCTAAAATTTTGTTTCTACAGTCTAAAGAATGTGTGTCATATAACATAGGATGAGGATAGCTAATCAGTTAACTAAGGTATTAGTAAGGTATTGCTAAGTAGTTTTGACTAACCAGAGATCAATATGTCTTTTGATATTTGGCTTGTTGAAAACATGAAGGTTGAAGTCATGATACTATTTCAGACTGGATTTAGTCTACAAAAATTAATAAGCCATGTCAGCATAAGTAAAAAATATACACACTCTACTTCCAGTTATTAACACTCTGGGACACTGGCTACAGGCACAAGTGCTGCCAAATTTGAAACACAAAAAAGTAAGGCTAATAAGGCACTGATAGATCCGCCTTGGCAAAGCATTGCTTAATTGATCAATAATAATAATGAATAATTCCAAGTTTAACCTGCAAAGACAAAAAAGTGCTTTTGTGGAAGAAGTTGATATTATATTTCATATCACTGATTAGTCTGTTCATTGCACCTTGGAAGAATTATTCAGATTAAATTAGTTCTAAGAGCTCTGAGAGCAGACTGAAGAGTTCTTAGAGCTCGTACTAAATGGCTACTCACAGGACATTGTTATTTTAAGAGCTTTTTTGAAGTTCGGTTTGTTTAATAATCTGCTTCAGGGTACTAGAACATAATTAGCTCCGAAACTTTGCAATAAAGGTCATCTTTCATAAGCTCAAAAGATCTCAAAGATATATTTATTTTTTAAATTCATGAAAGACATATCAGATTGATAAGTTTCATATTCCCAGACAGAAAAACAAATCTCTTAAATAAAAAAAAATTTAAAAAAAGAAAAGGAAAAAAGGGCGTGGGGGAGAAAAACATTAAATCAAATTCATTTAGCATAACAGCTTGCTACTTATTAATTTAAAAAAAGACCTGAGTATGCAAATATGTGCCTAAATACTGAAGGGGACAGAAAAAAAAAAACCCTGCAAATAACTCATTTCTCATTTGCTACAATCTAATTTAGCATTCAGTATTAAAAACTTCTCTACCCTTTCCAATTATAAAAATGTAGAGGTCTGACTTCCTTTAGTGCTGCTGGCTTGAAAGAGGACATAAAACAAGACAAAAAGCATTACATAAACCATTAAGAAGCTACTTTAAATCAGTGACCCATTCAAGAATGAAGAATATCACATTTGTTTATTTCACCACCAGGTCAATCATCAGGAGCTAGCTTCTTAAGTAGCCTTTATCCACATATAATTTGTAAACACAGAAGCATCAGTCTCTACACTTTGTAATTTTTATATACAAGCAAAAAAAAAATTCAGCAGGGATCAGCAATGCTCAAGTAATTTTTCCCCCTTCTCTCCTCAGAACAAAATATAGAAATTAAAAGAGAGATTATAGAAGAAAATGTCAACATCTTTACATTCATGCCAACCGCTTATTTGGTAGGGCCTGGATACTTCTAGACATTATAGCACACAGGCTTCTTACGTGAACTACTGAATGAGTAAGAGATTGGCTTTTGATAACTAAAGAGGGCATTACAGAAGAGGAGGTTGTATCAAATAACTTGCTGTTTTGTACTGAACAACCACATGTGGTTGGTTCAGCTAATACATTTACATTTCCACTTTAAAGGTCTTTAAAGAGATATGTATTTTAGAAGTCTGCCCTTATGACAAATTCTGGTAAACTAAAAGGAGATGCTTAGTGAGGCCACCTGAAGTTGGCTGCACAAGATGCATGCACTTGTATGATGAGGACCCAGAACTTGTCATTCAAGCAGTTCAACAGTCAGGGCCTGTATTTCCAACAAACCAGAAAACTATACAAAAAAATTCTAAGCCTACCTGGATGAATAACCTAGTTCTGAGAGCAAGTCTACAAGAGAACATGTGGTAGATGTGAATGAATCCGCAAAAAAACCCCCTCATTTCAGGTATGGTTCCACAGCAGCTTAAGCCAAGGTTTACATCAGATGAACCATCTTCCCTAACAGAGGAGCCACAAAAATCTAAAAGTTTGAGTGCTTGCACAGAGTGAGGAAAAGTACCACAGCAGCTCCACAGTAAAAAAAAAACAGAGGTCCAAAGGGACAGCAGTAGATAGATGGCTGTAACAGACTGTCAAACGAGAGCAAGAGACCAGACCAGCGATCCCAGCAAATGAAACAAAATTAAATTAGAAAATGCCTCTTAACAATTATGACAGCCTTGCTCTAGAATAACTAGTGAATAGAGATCATGACATGAGGCCAACACATAACCACGTTCTGTTTTTGGAGGGAAGAGGAGGAAATAATAATCATAAAAAGGTGGTTCATCATATACAAGGGTTCTTAGAAATCTGGACCTCATTGCCCAGTGTTTTTTCGTACGCTAACAACTGACACAGGTTCAAGGGGAGACTGAAAGAATACTTGGCAGATAGAAATCAAAATGAATTTATCTGTTTAGTTATCTTCATCTGATGCTGCAACTCTTCAAGATGGGAAGTGCCAAGAGGCTAGAAAACTAATTCACAGGAAACACCTGATAAGATTTCTACATTCTTTTTCCTTATTATGTATCTGTTTATGGCCACTGTAGGAGCAGGACACTGAGCTATGAGGCTCCTTAGTCAGATCCAGTATAAACGGTAATTTTCTTACAGTGTACAGAGAGGAAAAATGAAAGTAGAGCTTTACAAAGCAATTAAATGCACCTTATGTGCACGTAGTGGGAAGAGATTGGTCCGGATGACCGCAGATTTCAATTTAAATCCCACATGCCTACAAACACTAAACTGCACGCTGCCTAGAAAAGAATTCATAAAATACATACCAGCAGCTACAGCAGACAAGTAGGACGTGCACAGGTTCCTATGACTCATAAAAGGAATTAGCAAGGTCGGAAAGTGCTGAGAAAAGGAACGCTGAAAGAGGGGAAATGCAAGTTGCTGCTTGGCTTCCGCCTACCACTCTAGTCTCTGGTCATTGATGTATTTGGCTTAAACACCACATATAGAGACAAATAGGAGTTATTCCACAACACTTTTTCCACATCTGAGTGCTGCCTCTGTGCGTCAAATCTCATTATATCATCTCTTATCTCTGCTAAGGAAAGCACGCTAGGCTGTTGCGCTGCCAAAAAACCCAAAAGCATCTTTTCTCCAGTTGTCCCAGGTAGTCACAGAGTATTGCGCTAGGGTCTTTGCAGCAGTGCATGGCAGGAGACAACAGACGTAAATTTAAAGGAGAGAGGTTCTGACCAAAAGAAGGGAACATACTTTCATTGTAAGGACAGTCAAGTACTAGAAGGGTTGCCCAAAAAGGCTGTGCTGTCGTCTTCCTTGGAGGTTCTCAAGACTTGATTGGATAAAGTCCTGAGCAACCAGATTGGATTAATGACCTCCTGTGGTTTCTTCCAACCTCAATTACACTTAGATTCAGTGTCTACACACAGAAAGCACTCGGTGCTGCCCCAGACCTTGCTTCTACAAGTCTATCACATGCTGAAAAGTTTCTGACTTGGACGATCAAAACATTAGTTACCTTCATAGGCTTCAGATCAAGAAAATCAATGCTATCTCACTGCTGATGAAGTGCTGCATAAACACACTGTGTGAAGTTTGTACCTAGCCCATATTTTTGCTTCGTATTTTTGGGTGGGTGAGAGTTGAGACTTAAGATAGGTAAAATTTGAAGTTGATATGGTGTTATTTTGTTTCTCTGAGAGTTTTTTTACTTGTTTGGTATGCTTCGTTTTGGTTTTTAAACTTACTTTCACCCAGGAAGATGTTCTTGTATTAGGCACCAAACCTAGTCACATCTAAGATGACACGTGAGTCTTACATGGTAAGACTATGCAACAGAGTTGAATATGATGTTTGCAGGCCTGGAGAAAGAGACCTAAATGTTCCATCCAGTCCTTCCTCACAGCACACAAGCAGATCAAATACAGTAAAATCCTGAAATAAAACATCAGGGTTGTGTTTTTTATTTTAATTTCCCACAACCTTGTGAAGCACGGGAAATAGTCATCCACCTACAGTCTTCCAACTGGAAAGTCTTTAAACACATAACTCAAAAAAAAAAAAGTAGCAGAGAAAAACATACATGAGTTTGCATATATGGAATGAATGCAAACCAGATAAAGATAGTTTTAGGCAACCAGTACAAACTTATGTGGAACTCAACACTTAACAGTGACCTTTCCAACTCTGAACACTTTGAGCTACAGGAGTATTTAGAAAACAACTATGCTCCAGAGATGTGATGAACTAAGAAGCCTGAGAAGTTTGTGCCAATAGATATTTTGCGTATCAATTAATACTACCATATTTAAGTTAGAGTTGGGGAGGGTTCTCTAGCCTTTCCTTGTGAAAAAGGAATCCACCAGCTCTTACTGGGAAATACAGAAACTACAGTTTTGACAGAGGATTTTTAATTTTCTCCTTAAGTGGCACAGAAAACTGAAATAGCGAAGGTATAGTCAAGAGCTGGATGGTTTTTAGGGGCATGGTTTTTTGCTTCTCTCATACAGGAGGCAGAGGGTTATTTGTTTTGGGAGGTTTTGTGGTATGATTTATTTGTTTGTTTTTGCTGTTTGGGTTTTTTTTTTTTTAGCTTGGTTCTTTTGAAAGTAACACATCT
Organism: Bucorvus abyssinicus; assembly: GCA_009769605.1. Taxonomy (NCBI): domain Eukaryota; kingdom Metazoa; phylum Chordata; class Aves; order Bucerotiformes; family Bucorvidae; genus Bucorvus; species Bucorvus abyssinicus. The sequence goes on from CM020025.1 coordinate 42,865,253, forward strand.
GAGATATAGTACATTCAAAGCACAAACGGATTGCTGAAAGTTATAATGCGAGTCTGGAGACACTATAAAATAATTCACAAGGCTTCTGGTGGTTTATGAATGACTGCAGAAATTAAATCGTTCATGGTTTTTACTCTTCTGCATCCTCAGAGAAAATTACATCTGTGGAACCTAATGGAGAAGAGTTGTGATTTTACTTTTTTCCAAATTTTTTAATAAATAATTTATGAAAGCAGTTCTTATAAATTAAAAAATACTGTTATAGAGACATAAATCACAAATAAATCACACACCCCAGCCTAGACAGAAATCTCTCGCTCTTTTTATTAAAAATGTCCTCCTCTCCATTTTTTTGAGGGAGTATTCTTCAGCCTACTGAACCTACAGTAGAAAATTGAAAAAAATTAATTACAGACTAATTTACTTTTAGTTTTGGGATTTAAGAACTAGAATTAGCACAGTTTCACTAGAAACAGTCAAATCAAAGTCAAAATGAGGAAGTCTAAAATGCATAGTCTATAATTTGTTCCTTCTAGTCCAGAAACAAACACAAAAGTCTAATTTATCTTAAAATATATTTTATATTTAATATTTAGTCCAATCATCTCCTTCCTGATGTGTTTAATAAATAAGTTCTCAGTAATTAGTTCTGAATATTCAGATTTGGGGTGAATCAGGATCCCCCAAAATCTTGAAGGCATTTTGAAGACATCACAATTCCAAATGTTGAGGTTTCAGAAGCAGCAGCTTTGGAGTGGTTGTCCATTTATCCTTTCATTTTTTCAACCTTCAGGGTTTACTCATTAAATTATTATTTCCTCCACAGCTATGAATACCAGCACTCACTTTTGAAAACACTATTAGAAATACCCAAGATTGCTATTCAATACCATTACCTTCAGAAGATAGCTCTACGTAATTGCTCCAAGAGATGAGATAGCAAAGGTGGATTCAACTAGAGAATGAAGCCAAAGCACAAACTCATTATCCATCATTCAGGCTAGTTTCATTAAAATATTATAAAGTTTTAGGGGTTTATAATATTGTTTACATATTAAATAGTTAAATATCAAAATACAACAAGTTTTCCACAGAAAATCTACTTTAGTACTACTCTTCTGAAGTATTAATAGCTTCATCTACCTGAAACAGTACAATAGAGCAACAAAAGGGACTGATCTCTTCCCATCTTTCAAACTACTTCTTTTGTCCTGCTGCCTTGGAAAAAGCAAACGTTTTCCAGCTCTTCCACTACCAAAAAGAAACTAGAAAACCCTAAACAATTTCTCTCACATAGACAATTTTAACAATTCAGCTGTATTACTGTATACATTTCTCATATTGCGGTTTTCAACACCAGCAATTCCAGAAACTTCCAAAGTTTCCTTTAAGGATGAAGAAGGGCCTTTGCCTTGGTCTCCCTGTAGTATCCTTAAAGCCAAACTAGTTAAATACAGCCCACAAAAGTGTACCAGAGAGTGGTGGAATACTGGCTGCATCTTCATGCTCAAAAGGTTGAAATCAGTATTACAAACTTCCGCTGGCAGCCAGGTAAGTGGCATCCCTCAGGGGTTGATATTAGTGCCAATAATATGCAACACCTTTATTAACAACCTGAACAATGAGACGGAAAGTACTCTAAACAAGTTTGTGGCTGACACCAAACTGGCAGGGACTGGTTAAGAGCCTGGAATGCAGAGCTGCTATTTATTCCAGCTTCAGTGGGCTGAATATATTCACAACTTCACTAGGCAAGACTCTAAGCTATCTGATCCAAACTGGCCCCACTTTGAGCAGGAGATTGGACCAGACAACTTTTTCAGAGATCCCTTTTTTGAAAAAATTGACAGATAAGTCATTTTTAGCAATACTTAGCAGTGGGTTCAGTTTAGTGAAATAACTTGTTATATCAACAATTACCTCTCTATTTTTCATTGAGATTGAAGTCCGCTCATTACCACTGGAAAGCAAGATGCCTCATATATTTATTTCAGTGCAAAAGTAGACAAATGTACAGCTGACAGGTTGTTCCTTCTCTTTACCCTGAAGTATTTTCTCTTCTAGATTATCTTGTCTATTAGATAGGCTCTAGAATCATAGAACCATCTAGGTTGGAAAGGACCCCGAAGATCATCACATCCAACCGCAAACCTAACACCACCAAATCCACCACTAAACCATGTACCTGAGGGCCATATCTATGCACATCCTAAATACCTCCAGGGATGGTGTCTTGACCACTCCCCTGGGCAGCCTGTTCCAATGCCTGAAAACCCTTTCAGTGAAGAAATTTTTTCTACTATCAACCTAAACCTCCCTGGCACAACTTGAGGCCATTTCCTCTCGTCCTGTCACTTGTTACTGGGGAGAAGTGACCGACATCCACCTTGTTACAGCCTCCTTTCAGATTGTTGTAGACTAAACAACCCCAGTTCCCTCAGCTGGTTCTCACAGGCCTTGTTCTTTAGACCTTTCATCAGCTTTAGGAACAAACAAGACAGAGAGCGTTTCAAATACTAGAGAAATAGCCTGGAAAGCACACAAAGAAATACTTACCTTCAGCCAACCAACATCCACACTTATTAAGGGTTATTGGCTATATGACAGCCTGGTAAGAAAAGGCAGTAACTGGCGAGGCTGAACATCAACAAGGCTTCAACCACGAATTACAACCTATACTAAACACTTTTCATACTTGCTGTAGAATTCAGTACTCAACAGAGGAGGAAATACTTGACTTACATTGCATTTATTTTCCACCTAGTAACTGTATCACTTCAGATGATTCACCCCAAAAACAGAAGAGTGAAAAAACCCAACCATATAATAATGTTTTCCAATTATACCTATTAAAAATTCATTTTAAAAACAAACCTTCCCAAAATTGCACTTAGAGATAAATGCAAAATCAAAAGAATTAGAGGGGAAATTAACAGCTTCTGATACTTTTCCATCATCACCCTTCTTCCCATTCCAGGAGGAATGAGTGCTGGAATTATAAAGAACCAAGTACATAAAAGAATCAGTACTTTCTGGTAGTATCCTGTGAATTCCAGCTGTAGGTGCTAGTCCACCATCTGTTTCTCTATGAAAACAGCCTTATTAAATTCAGCAAGAAGTTATCTGTATCACCTCTTGAACAGAAATTACATGACTTCCATGTATCTTCTCCACTGCACTGTCGAGCATTATTCCAAAATGGCACCATCCTAGAGCACAGAGACCCCCAGGTTTGGAAGATGCACATGCAATGATTTAGAAGCTGCTAAAAGAATTCAGGAATTTAAAACTTTCCAGACTTCTAAGTTTATTATGTGATTTATTTGACCAAATAACTTCCCTTAACTAGCTAAGAGTCAGGATATTAAAGCATACGCTTAAACAAAACAAAAAATGGGAGTGGGATATAAGTTTATCATGTGCTAAAGAAAAGATGGAAAGAGAAGAATAAAAGAATATGTCCTCTCAACAGGTATTGCCCAGAGGCTTGATCAAAATCAGAATTCACAAAGGCATTAATGGCAAAACAGACTGGTTGTAAACAATCTTAATACAATCTTTCATTAGAATCTGATTCTTTCACCCTGTCACATCTGGAGGAAGAACCATACACAGAACCCTAATAAGATGAATGTGTTCACTAGACAAAGCAAGCAGGAGGATGGCCTAACAGAACATGAACAGTCATCCAGGTCAAATAAACATATTTCAGACTTGCATCATAACACTAATACCCCTGCATGGATAGTAAGGGTATCAGTGGTCAGAAACGGGGTTTTGTTCCAGTACTTTGAAAAAAACACATTTAGACTTTTTTGGTTCCAAAATACACACAAAAAAAAGCAAGTTGTTTTACAAGAAAACGCAAAGAGATGTTAGACAATGCAAAGACACTACCTCATCAATATGAAGAGATGGCTAGAACTGCTCTTTCATTTAACTTAATCCTTAGGTACAGAATCACTAAGAAAGATACTGCTGAAGGCCAACTTCTGGTCAAAAGAGTCCAACCACTAGTACAGTTCCACTCCGCTCTCCAGTTGCCAGCCATTCAGAGAAGGACTTAAATCCCTTTACAACATACCCAGTAATTGCTATGCTTGACACATTTGGCATCTAAATTTTCCTTAAGTTTTTCCAAGTGGAACGCAACAACTTTCTGTCAGTCTACACAAGCCGGCATGCTGGACTACTCTAGTAGCAGGAACTCCTCCTTTTACCACAGAAAGAGCTCATTGCTCTCTGCAAACAATACTGTCATTTGGTATGACACCTACCAAGCACCACATATGCAGTGCCTTCTAGAAAGGCAGGCAGACTCTCGGTGGTAAGCCAACTGAACAGTTTCAAGAAGTCATATCCTTATCGCTGTTTACAAGAAGAGAGAACACAGACCAGCTGAACATCCTATACAGATTCGACATCTGAATCACTTCTACCTTTTACTCTATTAGTATCTTCAGCATTTCCCACAAATAGGTCAGGAGGCTGTTGTATCTCGCATCTGGCAGCTTCACGTGCAAAATACACAGATCTGAGTTCTTTACACATTTTTAAATCATTCATCACCCTGTTATTAACAGAAGAACACTTCTGAATTTCGATGACTTCCATCTGGTTAGGTGAAAATGTAAACTTTGTCTATAAGAACACATTAAATAAAACCCAGATATCTAACTGTCCTTCCTAGATGGACCAAGATTTTGATTATATATACACTTTTTTTTAAAAAAGGTAACCACAAAAATAGTTGTTATTCTCCTGGCTGGGGTTCAGAAAAAAACCTTACCCACACAGCTATGCCACCGGAATCCTCCAGTGTAAACAGTTACAAAAGTAAAGCTGCACTTTCACCACTGCAGCTTGTTTTGCTTGGAGCAGGACAGAAGAATTACTATAACAATACAAAACATAACTTTCATCCTATATGTGGGTCCTCACAAAGCACTGTCAGCATAGCATAACGGGAACCCTATGTGCTTCTTGGATAGATACTAGCACAGCTGTGAATGAGAAAAGTGTCACAAGTAAACTTAACACCTGCAAGAAGAGAATTCCTACAACTGAGAAACTTTCTCAGACTGCTAAAAATGGTGATAAAGCTTGATATTTAAAAAAAAGAAACTTATGTAGTAATTATAATTACATACAATTTTGTTACTTTTCACAACCTGAAAAATTGTTAGGAGGCAACAAAACCCAAATCCCACAGCACTTCGTATTTAGAGTGAAATCAACTTTCAAGATTCAACAAGCTATAAAAAAAACTACTTTACAAGTAGTTTCTTTTCTGAAAAGGAAAAAAGCTGCAAGTATTTCAGAAGCCATTTTCAAAAGCCATCATGACTTAGATAAAGCACTAGTGATGAGAAGATAAAAACCAGCCTTTAATTCTATCACAATGGCCTCTGAACACAGTGTCACCACTAGCCCAACCTGTCACCATCTGTTCTAAAAGCTTCCCCTAGGGTTTCTGTCCCCCACAGACTTCAACACAGAATACATTAAAGACACAGAACCGCTGAAGAGCTAGCTCTACTACCTTCCTATTGAACAGAAAAGAAATTAATCATTAGTGAATAATGATCTGCTAACAGTTTTCATCCCTATTTCAAGGTAACTGAGACAACAGAAACTTTTACTTTCCTTATTCCACCACCTTTCATACCATTAAATTATACCGCTGCATTGCAACTGGAATTAGATCCTACGTCTTTGGGGTAAGAACTGCTTTTTGTATTCCACTTTGGGCAGAGAAGCCTCTAGGTACTATCTATCTCCTGTGAGTGCATTCTGTGGACAGTTACACGCTCATTTTAATTTCAGAGTATCAGAATCTCCTATCATCATTCTCCACCACAGTGGCATGCTCATCATAATAGGGAGATGTTTAGCATAAAATGGCAACCCTAATCTAGAGAAAGACTATTTTCTTGAAAAATACAACAACAAAACACCCAGAAAAACTGTAAAAGAACATGTCCTGAAAATTATTTTTAAAACATACACCACACACAGCTACGAGTGCTAAGTGGTTAAATCTAGCGTGTACTGCTACCAAGTCACTATAAGCACCTCATGAGACAGACAGCAGAAACTGGCGTATTCCAGATTTTGAACTTGATTATTCCAACAAATCATCATCTGCATTTCAGCCTTCTTTTGTTCAACAGCTTCAACTGACAGTGTTGAATCAGTGCTTTAAAATATTTTCCCATGAACACATAGATATATGAAGGACAGTGCAAGAAAACACTCTGTGAAACATTCATTGGTAAGTAGTTACTCACATTTGACACTGGACATAGCTTTTGAAGCTGCCCACCATCAGGAACAATCTAGTGCTCCCTAGCAAAATAATTCTTAGAAATGCATGTGGTAATGATTAAAAACATTTAAAAAACATGAAATACTGAAAAGAGATAGCTTTGCATAAGTATATGCCAGACAAAAATGCAGCAAAAACTACTAGCAAGTTTCCCCAATAATACCTTGTACAACAGATATCTACGTTTATTAAAATAAGATTCTAATGGATGCTGAGCAAGGAATGTGCTTTCCTTGAAAGTAAAGCATATTTCAAGCAATACTTAAACAAAACAAACAAAAAACCCAACCACCACCAAACCAGCAAATCCCAAACCACCCTACCCCAGAATTACCAAAGGAACACTAGTTCAGAAAACCAGTTCAAAGAACTAGGACACTACTCTGAAAGAGTGAAAAGGAACCCACCACCCAAAAGCAAATAAAGATGATGACTGGGGATGGGATACGCCGCAGGGGCCCCTAAAATATGTTTAACACTGCTTGCTGCAATGTGCAAAACCATTATTAACTGGGCTAGGTCTAGTTTACTTAGGAAAGTAAAGACACAGCATTTTAAGAGTTCCCACAGAAGCACAGGTAGGTATTCAGGGGCTTTGTATAAAACAAACCAACCCCAGTCTAGGAAGCCTGCAGGCCATGAAGCCAGAGAATTAAAGACCTCACTTTCCAAAACAGGAATACTGAAGACCCATGCCACAACACTTCATCTCAAGATGAAGACTATGCAAGTAATTATTCTCAAAGAACACAATTATAAAGCTTTCTACTGTTCCTAAAACTCATTCCTCTCCTTCCAATACCTTCTCTGCTGTGAAAGTGCCTAGGATGTCACAAAGAAAAGATTGGAGATTTCAGGTATGGAGAACATGATTTCACCTTCTCCCGCTGCTTCAGAAACAAAGATCTTACTTTCTCATGTTATTTTAATAATCTATAATGTCAACCAAAAGAAAAACTGCAAGTTTTTTTTACAGTGATGGTGATCATCGTTATTACTGCAAAGTTGTAGACTAAAATCCAGCTTTGTTCAAAGTTTCCTGAGGCCTTTCTTACTAAGTGCAAAAAAGCTAAAGACTTAGTTATCATTCTTCTGAATTCCTCTAGGAGTATTATAAATCAATGCCAGACTTTTATACCAGTAGCAAACCACAAAGGACAGTGGTGTTGGCCGATAAAAATATCTTCCTCTGCCTTCAAAAAATGCTCTTTAAACCACTACATTTTTTCCAGTGCAGGAAATTCTTCTGGGTTCCAAACAGAATAATATTTACACCTGAACAGCTATTCAGAGATAATAAATCAGTTTTCCTTCATTACTGTTGTTTTGACCATACTTTTACAGGCACGTGTCTCAGTTCGATCTCTCAAAAGCCCTAGAACTTACCCTCTGCCAACAAGAAGACATTAAAAAAAAGTCACAGGTCGTGACAGATATTATTTAGAATAAATGTCCCCTTGTCTGTTTGGATGCCGCACTGTAACAACTCAGTGTATATCTACTCCTCAGACTCAGGCCTTCATGCTCCTCCATGAGGTGTGGGGAGAACACTTCACTATCGCTGCCAGCCCACTAGAGAAGCCCCGGCACGGATGAGGAGCGCTCCAGAGAAGAGCACCGGGGCGCTGCTGCCCCCGCCGGCGGAGCCCCCCACCCGCACAGGGCACTCTCAGCACACCCAGCACCGACCGGGTCAGGTGCGGTGGTGACCGCCCTCCTCGCCAGCGGGCTCACCTCGGCGGCTGGGATGTTCACCACACCTGTCGACCTCCTCTTCTCCCTCAGCTTCCTCTTCTCGATCTGCCCCTTCCCCTTCCTGGCGCTAGGGCCCGAGCTCTTTCCCTTGGCGGCCAGCTTCTCCTCGCCCTCGGGAGTGCCTGGCGCGGCGGCGAGAGGGGGCTTGGCTGCAGGCTCTGCCCCCCGGCCGCCGGCGAGGGCCGGCGGCGGCTCCTTGGCGGGGGCGGCCCGGCCCAAGGCGGCGCTGGGGAGGCTCACGCAGTTGACGGCCCCGCCGACGGGGGGCGCCGCGCGGTCAGGCGGGGCGGCCGGGCCGCCAAGGGTCAGGTTGTTGTTCAGCTCCGCGGAGGCGGCGCCCCCCGTCGGCCTGGTCTCCCCTCCGGCGGCCGGCCCCGGGCCCGGCGGCGCCTGCTTCGCCCGCATCTTCTCCCGCTTGGCTTTCCACTCCTCCAGAAAGTCTGTGGTGCTGCCCCCGGCGCTGCGGTAGCCGCCGGTCGCCATGTTCCCGGCGGGCTGGACGGCGAGAGCGCCCCACCAGCACCTCTGCCGCCGCCCGCCCTGAGGCGGCTCTGCTGCTGCCCGGAGAGGAGAGGTCCCGGCGGGGCGGGCGGGAGGGACGGGGGCGGGGAGAGAGACTCGGAGAAGCACAAACACCCTGGAGAGAAACAAAAGGGGAGATGTGAACCGTCCCACAGCGGTGCCCGGCCTCGTCCCGCCGCCCCGCCAACTCCCCAGGAAGCCCCCCGATCCGCGGGGACGGGTCTCCATCACCGCCCGCCCTCGCACGCTCGGCTCCTGCCGCTCGGACCACGCCGCCAGCCGCAGCGCAGCAGCCCGCGCTCGCCGGGGTTCCCCTCACCCCTCGGCGCGGGGCCGCCCGGAGGTGCCCGCCTCCCCCGATCGCGGACTCCCCGACTCCCGCCCGCCCGCCGCGGCCACGACGACCGTGAAGCGCCGTCCCTCGCCCCCGGGGCCCGAGCGTGTGCCATCCCCCCGACGCCCGCTTGCCTGCCGGGGGACCGTGTTCCCGCGTGGGGCGGGGCGGAGGCGGCCGGCGCTCACCTCCCGCCCGGCGGGGCCGCGGCTCGGGCGCTCCCAGCGCCGGCGGCACCAGGTGAGCTGCACCGCCTCTCACCGTCCCGGAAGGAGCGGCACGGCCCCGAGGCTTCCCGAGCTCCCCCTCTCTCCCTCCCCTTTCCCCATCGCGGCGCGACAGAGCCGAAGCCAGGGCGGAAACTGCCGAGATGGCCTCAACAATGGGGTGAGGGCGGGGAGGCCCCGCCCGGCCCGGTGCGCTCTGCGCCGCGACCTGACCGCGCCGGTACCAGCCCGCCGCGGGGTCCCTCCGCCGTCGCCCCGCCACCTGCCCCGGGCAGCGCCGGCACGGGAGGGAACACGGACCCCGGTGCTCTCGACGAGCGGCAAAACGGGCAGGAGGGATCCAGGGGCGACGCGGCCGCGTGAGGAGCGGGACGGGACGTTGCCAACAGCCGCTCGCTTGCCCGCCCGCCCGCCCGCCTCAGGCCGCGCTCCCGCTCCACTGGCAACTTTAACGGGCGACGGGCGGGGGCTGCCGGAGCCCAGCCACCGGGGGCCGGAGGAGGCGGTCTGGTGTCACCTCCCCCACGCCCCGCGGCGGGCTCCGCCAAATTCACACCCCCTCGCACCTGCCGCACAGTCTCCTGTGAAGGGGGCTGAGCGGAGGAGCGCTCCGCGCCCTGGCGGCACGGCCGGCGTGGGGCCTCCTCACCGCGGGGCAAGCGCCCGGGGGTCAGGCCCTCGGGCAGTGCGGCTCCCCGGCACCACCGGTGGCTGTCACCAGCGGCAACGCAAGAAGCCGTGTGTAAAGCACGGCTTGGTCAAACTTCGGGTTCGGCTGTCGGTAGGGAAACGCTGCGGTGGGGACACAGAAGCGCCGGTTTGGCCTGAAAACGAGGTGTCTGCCGCTGCTCTCGCTTCGGCAGTCGGTGCACGGTGGGAATTGTTCCCGCAGCATAATAACTTCCTCTCGTCCGCTCCTCTGGTGAGCAGACCGAAATTACTTCATGGAGTTCCCTCCTGCAGGCGAAAAGCTGGGAAAGAGTCTGTGTTTTCGTTATGTTACAAGGATTGGAGGGGTTTCTTGCCAGCCATGCTGCAAAGGCTTGAGAAGTTGTCTCGTGTAAATAATACAGCCTTCAGTGGGGAAAAACGAACATGCAGGGAGTGTGATGGGATTATGCCATATCCATTTATTCAGGTGATTGAATGGCTAAACGTGAGTGGAAAACTCAGTTTTTTTGGTTTGGTGGAATTCACTATGGATTAACAGCACCCTGAAAACTGATCACGGTACTTTTGGAAACCACTGCTTTCAATAGATTTGTGACTTCAGAATATCAACTTTGCAAAAGTTTTTTATTTCTTTTTACAGAAAAAAAATGCTGCAAATAAAAATTGTCTAGCAAAATGGGTCTCCACATATCTGGCACTAGGCTTTCTGCACTCTACCGGTATAAATAACAGGCTTAGTCCATGAAACCACCTTCCCTGTAGGTACATCCCTACTCAGTTCTCTTCCACAGCACTGGGCACTGTCTCACCCTACCAACCTTCTCTGCCCTTCTGGTGATCATTCATTGACTCAGACTTTTCACTTACCTCATACCTGATTTCTGCTCTGGTTTAGGGGTTTGGGTTGATTGGGGTTTTGGTGGTGGTTTTTTTTTTTTTTTGTGTGGCAATTGGTTTTGAAGAGGGGTTTAAATGTTTGTATATGTGGAGTTTAAGGTATCAGGATCATCAGTGCAAACAAAACCTCTTATCTTTCAGGCTAAGGGAAAATCCCAAAACAAAACAGGCTGGTTGTTCTGTGTTGTGCTGGCAAGCTGTAAATAGGCAGAAAAGTAGTGGTGAAAACATAGTTCTGTTCTAGCTCTGTTCTTTAATAGTCAGCAATAAAAAATTAGTAAATTTGGTCATATTTCTATCTGCAGATCAAGCACTTAACAAAAAGTTGACCTAACAAAAGTTTTGACTAAGCACTCTCCTGAAAAAAACACTCTTACCTGTAGAGTTTTTAAGTCAGAAAACTACTCAACTGTATTTCTAGAAAACAGTGTAGAAAAAGGATCCTTCGTGTGAATTCTTGTCTCTGTGCTGTTCTTTTTTTTTTTCCTTTTATACAATGAGAGAATCATGTAAGTGTGACAATACGAGTATTTTGCCCCTCACTGTTACACCCCATGAGCAGCATAGCTGGCCAAAAATGAGTAGGAAGAGTCAGATTAGAAAGTCCTTACTTATTGTATGTTGTGTGTATGGAGAAATACAGTGATGTATTTTAGTTCTTAGGATACTCTCAGTTCTCCGTTACCCCAGGTCTCCCCAGCTGCCACCTGGGTCCCTCTCTCTCTCTGTGGCAGTCCTTAATGATTAGCAAAGACCAGAGATGCTCGCCTCACTTTGCGTCGTCTGCCCACCTTTCTTATGTGTAGGAGGTTCCATTGCCAGGCTTTAGCTGCACGTACCATTGCTGCTGGATTTTCTTTTTTTCTCTAATCCTCTATAAAAAACATGGTAGGCTTTTTTCAGTGCCAAAAAGGCTTTGTGTTCCTTACAGTCTGTTATATATTAACAGAAGTTATGTTGTGGTGAGTGAGGTTGGGCTTAAGTGCCCAATACAAAAATGCTGACTGTCAGATGTTTGCATCTCAATAAGGTTGTCTGTACTGGAGAGCTTTCAGGGATAAAGTCCCGAATAGTTTTAAGTATCATGCTGCATGTTTTCCTCTGCCACAACAGCTTAATAGCTTGCAAACATTTTTAGAACAGCAGTTTTCTCTTTTCTTACCAAAAAAATCTTCAAGATCTTCGTAAGGCCTAGAAATACAGGTTATTTTATTAGCTATGTCTTAAGCTGGCATAATGACAAGGGTCCCTGAGCCTTAAGATACTGTGGGGTTTATGTATTCAGTATTATGGAATGAGACTCTCCCCTAAAGGTAAAATTACCAGCAGGATTAGGTAGGATGATCTTGATCTCCTTTGCCAGGCAAAAGGCAAACACTTCATTTTTCTATTTAGAATAAAAACTGTCATTTTTCCTTAAAATCTTGGAGAAATGAAGTGTGTTTTGGGCTTGGGCCCTTCAAAGCTGGTTGCTTTGTAAAGGGTTGCAAACTGTTTAAGATTTGTGTAATTTCTTGTAGAGATTCAACCCAATTATCCAACCTTATTAAGGTTCTGTGTACAAGTTTATCTGAGCCATAATGTTTTCTGAAGTGGCAGTTTTCAAGGGCTGGAAAATAAAATAGTGAACACAATAACATATTATTGGCTGAGGAAATTAAGGACCATGTCTTTGCTCATTACCATCGGGCCCCAAGCTTAGCAAATATTTGTTACACCCACTGGTGCTGGTGTCCTCTGCACTAAAACATTCCCACCCTCTCATCCTCTTCAGCATCTCCAGAAGCTCTCTTCACAGCCTCTGCTGTCTCTCAAACACGTGTACTCTTCCTTCTGCTCTGGACTTCACCTCGCCTCTGCCTGTCTTACCTGAATTTCCATGAAACTTCACTTAGTGCACCTATCTACTGCTTCCCATATCTGATTTCCTTTGAAGTCCATTCAATCAGCATTCTTCATGTTTCTTCTCCCAATACAAACTTTTTTGGTCACATGCTTGTTCTACCTGCTTTATCACTCATGCTTTATTAATAGATGTTTATTAAGCTTACTCCAGTGCTGTCCCATTAAATCTTCCCTCTCTTCTGCTTTAAATTTCACTGCTGGATAACCTTCACACCTATCACTGTACCCCAACTAACCTACCTACCTGCTTATTTCTGCACTATCCTATAAATGCTGTTGCTTTAAATTACTCTGACTCAGTGAAATCTTACTGCCATCTTTTTGTAGAAATATCTGTTCTTCAGAAACTTTTCTTTAAATGTTTCACATTGAATCTCTTACCATAACTTCCCTGTAACCTTCCTGTAAAATCCCCACCTATGCTCCATGACATTTCTAACATCAAATCTCCCCCAAAAGTAAATAATCCTCAAACATGGCACTACTATCCCTCTTGTCTCTTCCTTTTAACCTTTTCTTACTAACACTTTCCACTTTCTGCTGTCCCTCAGCAATACTTCTCTCTGCAGCCACTCGTGCTGCCTTAGACCATATGCCTAGGATGAGACAAACCCTAGTGAAATGTGAGTGCTTTGCAAGTGTCTTCCTCCTTGTTATATTGCTAACAGAACATCTAATATCTGTCAGAGATGGTCAAAAGAGTTTACAGAATTAGGTGGTGCTCTTGACCATTGGCCCCTCTCCCGTGACTCCAGAAGATTCATTTGTGTAGAATCCCAGTGAAGCTGTGTCTGAAGGTGTGAAGCTGTGAAGGATAACATAGAGATGCTGGTAGTCTCATTTCTGAACAGTGAAGTGATTATATATTTTTTCTCTAACCAACTTCCTGGTTTTTTAAGTATGGAGAGGGAGTTTTTATTTCTGTTTACACCTGTACCATTTGCTTTTCAAATTCTCTCTTAATCTTTGGTTTATCTCTTCTTACCTACCAAATTCAGCTATCGCTTGGTCTTGGTTTTTTTTGCATTTTTGTCTAAATGTGGATGAACTGCCATCCCTTGCAATTTCATACACTTTCTGTTACTTCTGAGCTATGAGTGCTATCTAAATCTGAGAGGCTTAGCCTATTATTATGGAGTTTTATTTTCTCAACTTTTCTTCCAGAAATTAATTAAATTATTTTTCCCCCCCTCACTGGAGCTTGGTATCACAGTGCTAACCTGGCAAGGTTTTCCTCTGCAAGAGTCTAACAATTAAATATGTTCTAGTCACTGTAGTCAGTGGTTTATCTGGATTACTTTCTTATGACTTGTGTCTAGAAACTCATACAAATCTGACAATCCCACTTCTACTTAAATATCAATTTTATCCCATTTGCTGTGATACTGAATTGGATACCTAAAACTTTTTTTTCAAGTGTTAGATCCTGATTTGAAATCTTGCGTGTAAATACAACAGAGCTGGTTTTATCAGGAGGTGTTCAACATCAATCCTACAGTCCATCTTCTAGTCTGGTTTCCATATGTGTTTTACCATTCTTGAACTCTGCTCTCATTTGACCAAAAAGAACTGTGTAGGTTTTTTTAACTACTTTGATTTGACAGACAAACTGGTATTGTTTCTTGAGCAAAGTTCGTTCATCTAGCTGATGTGCAGTGTGAAAAGGAAAAAAAAAAACCAAAACTAACCAAACTTACAGAAAGAAGTTTGCCTGATTTTTCAAGTATTTAAACTTACAGGATGAGAAATTAATGCAGAGATTGCCATCTGCCTCCAGTGGGCAGTTGTTGGGTAAGAATGACAGAGGGGGTAGGAATGGATTCAGTATCTGTGCAGATGACTTCAAAGCTGCAGTGAGAACATTTTCTGCCCCAATTCACAATCTCACTCTGTAAGAAGGTCTGTGGCCGCTTCTCGTGTTCTGGACCATATGAGGGTACAGAGCGATGACTCCGCTTATTTTACGGCTCCTTGCTATGAAGTTCAATCAGCATAGCTTGGAAACAGTTTATTGAGCAACCTTGCTACCTCTCTTTCTGTCCAAACAGGCACACTAGGGCTGGATTTGACCAGTGAACCGGGTGAGTACACCCTAGAGCAACTTGTTGAGGAGGAGAGATGAAAAACAGACATGGAGTCAGTGAGGTACAAGAAAGTAGAGGAAAAACCGACACCAACAAGCCTCGCAGTGCTAGAGAAAGAAGGGAGGAAAGGGTGGATGCTGTAAGCCAGACTATAAATATGTCTCTGAGGCCAGTTTGCAAAAGGCAGGGAAGCAAATCCCCTGATGGCAAATCAGTAGGGCCAGGATATGATCACCATACAAAAGAAGCACTTGGAAGAGACATTTTTTCCATATGGCCCCCACTTCTGTGTTCACTGTGAGGGAACCCAGGGAGCATCTCTCAGTGGAGCTCTTCATTATGGAGGATCCATCAAAACCAAAGTATTGGAAAGAAACAGAACAAGTTGAGAAAGTGAAAAATAACAAATTGCCAAATGGCAGTGATGAAGTAGCAGATGGAATTCAGTGTAGGTAAATGTGAAGTGACTTATGCAAGGGAGAATTTTCTAAGGTAACCAGCTACCGAGACATAGGTAGCAGCGCTGAGTCAGCCAAACTTGAACTGCTTCTGCAGGATGTCCAAGGTGCCTCACAGTAAGAATACCAGGGAGCGTAATGCAGAGGAATTGGATTTGTCCGTACGCTGGTTCATTAGCCCTTTTGGGACCAAACTGCTTCCAGACACAGGTGCTTCTGGTATCTTTGCTTTCCTCCAAGAGAGAGCGAGCTCATCTAGTCTCCCAGATGTAAGCTAGCCTTGGGTGTTTTCTGGGGCATGTCTTTGTGCCTCATTGTTCTTTACATTCCTGAGTTCTCAGGGATACACTCCATGGGCAGCTGGGCTGCCACCATCTCAGCTAGTGGGGGAGCCGCCATGTTATCAAGCTGATGTGCCATCTAAGATACTGTCTGTCACCTTGGTACTGAAAAGCTGACTGTACCTATTTGTAGGACATAAATAATACTGTAGGTTTAAGTTAGCCTTAAGATAAAGTTATCTGAATAACACTACCTTTGTTGCCTTTTATATTTACAATACGTTTCCAGCACCTACAGAGCTATTCATTCTTAAAGACAGCTTCCTCTGACCACACTCACCTCTATACAGCTAACTCTCCTTACAGTTTAAAACATTGTTAAACAGATTTTGGTCCACACCACAGATGACTCAATTCCTGTCTTTCTGCCTCTCCAGATGTAAGCATGCAAATGAATAATTAGAAACCAAATCCAGTGGTTACTGGCTCACTGTCTGTCCATGTCTTCTTAGTACTGGTTACAATTCATAACCCCTCAGGGCTTTTACAATTTTAAAAAAAAAAATAACAGCCCTCTAGCTCTTAAGAATTATTTCCATAATCTGAAGGGCCAATACAAAGTCAGTAAAAATTAATGTCTCTCAATTCTCACTGTGTACGTCTTCGTTAAACTGTTGTACCTGCATCCTTTTGATCAAACCTCATGCAGGTGACGAGCTGCACACAGTAGAAAAGTGCAGCACCAATTGTGTGCAGTGGACATGAAACTATGTCCCAAAAGAATCATAGTTAGGGCTGATGGATCTCCTCAGAGAGCTGACTAAGAAACTTGGCCTTCACTGAAACGCAGTAGATGATGCATGCAGAATTTAGTGTGATGGCCTTTTACAGTGCTTTGTTTGAGCTATCTGTTCATTTTGCGATTATTTTTCTCCTGCACCACAGTATTCCTAGGGCCTGCAATGTTTCATATGACGGACCGTAACAAAGTTGCCCTATAAAAGGAATCAGACAGATTATTTCAGGAATTTAGTACTGGTTATTAGTAGCAATCATCTGGAATTGTCCAAAACAAACACAAACAGCAATCAATCAATGGCTGTGACATATCAGTGATTGTAAGCAGAGGAGGGGGAAGCACTTGGAAGAGTTCAGAGTCAGTGTGTGTGAAACCAAAAGCTACAAAGGGATAGAATATCTTAAAGAACGTAAAAAATAAAATATACTTCCTATTCTTAAAATTATGTTGCTAATTTATTTTACAAAACTCATTTCAGTGATACATGGCCGTGCTATAAGCATCTAGGGTAAAAGCTTGGGACTGTATTTTTGTGTGAACAACTGGAAGAAAATCTATGTGCCTACATTGTAATGATTTTATATCAACAAATGTGGACAATGCTTAAAAACTAAGTTTGTGTTTTGTTTGTAATAGACATTATTTGCTGTTTCAAGGTGAAAACTGCCAAGGTATTTAAGAGGACAATCTTCAAATATATATTGAAAAGAAGTTTGAAGTTAAAAAGTTACTTGAACAGGGACAAGCTCCATACTTCATCCTGCCCAACACCAAATCTACAGCCAATGCTCAGTTTATAGAATTTATTCCCAAATTAGGCATTAGGACCCAACAGGCATCCCCTTATGTGTTTGCTTCATTGTTGGACACCCAAAAAGGGATCAATGGAAACTGATGAAGAAATGGTGAATGGCTGTTTGCCTGCAAACACCTCAATGGGTTTGAAAACAAGGGAAGAACTGTAAGACCTTTCACTGCTTTCACCCTGAGACCATTTAGAGGTATGGAGTAGAAAAATATGAAAAATAGTGCGAATTCCTGAGGTGGGGAGTAACTGGATGAAGTGGGAACAGGTGACTTCTAGAGTGCTTAGTTTATGGTAAAACGACCCCTTTGGATTAGAGAGAACTAAGAGTAGGTGGGAACTAAATGGCTGGGTAGAGACACTCCTGCTGAGTATAGATTAGATTATCAGTGAAAAAAAGCTCCAGTGGTCAGGAAAAGATTAATCGGGTCTTTGAAACCATTAGGGATGTGTGCTTCTGAGGAGCTTGGGATAAGGTTGTGCAAGGAAAGAGGGAGCAGGAGGTGATTGAGGTGGAGGGAGATCTCACAAAACATCGAGGCTCTTGGCATTACGGAGAGAGCAATTGTGGGCAGTAGAGAAGTCACTAGAAGATACAGTTGTAGAGCAGTTAGCTCAGGAAGTAATGAGCATTGGTTAGGTCTGAAAGGGGAGTGAAACAAGGAGAGAGAAACAGCAAATGAGTAGAAAATGTAGGAACCAAGCAGAAGGATGAGGGATGGTCTAAGGGGGCAGAAATAAGCAGCAAGTACCAAAAGGACTGAGAAGTGCTGGGAACTGAATGTCCAAGGAAGGACTTGGTGATCTGGGTGGCACAGAAGAGCCACTGAGGAGACTGACAGCTGAGATGAGCAGAAGACAGAGGAGAGCATGCCTCCAGCAGCTGTGTCATGTCAGTAAGCTTGTAGTGACTTGTTAGTAAAATATGAAGGGATTTCTTGCACTCAGTGTCTGCATGTAGCAATTCCGACTGCCACTCCCCAGACACAGGGAAATTCAGAGAGTGCTCAAGGCCCCAGGGGAAGTCACTTGTGGGGTATTTTGGTTGTGGCTATCACCAGGGATAACAGGGAACGTATTTAGACCTCAAAGCCCTCTTGCACAGAAAGTAATTATATGTGGTGGCTTGGAAATAGGGCAGAACCCTATCCATGCAGAGGTGAGGAGAAAAGGTTGAGGAGACTGGAGAAGAATGTGAGTGCCCCTGGTGTGCTGCACATGCTTGCAAGGCAATGAACAGGGAGAAGAGACTTGAAGGGGGCAAAGGACGTCTACAAGGACCTCGCAGTGTACAGACTGCTCTGGTTACAAAGTGAAGCAACACACTTACACAGTGATCATACTGAAAAGGGGTTGAGCCAGAAGGAGTTAACCTGTGTTCTGGCATTTCGGCCAAGGGCAGTGCTGCTATGAACTGCTGGCTGAACAACTTTTGGTGCCGAGGATTGTATTTTTTTTGCTGTTCCTCTCGACTGTAGCAGAGCTGTCCTGTGGTGCTCAGTAAGTGTCTACTCCTAGTCTGCAAGTGTGCAGTGGGTCCCTGTCTGTACTCACCGGGGCATCCATTCCTCCAGACCCACTGGCCAGCGCTCCTTGGGTTACAGTTTCTGCCTCCTGATGGGATGGATTTCAACTCACCAGCCAAAAATGAGAGCTCTGCCATTCGCAGGGATGTAAATCGTGCAGCTCCTTCCGCAGGCTGTCAGTACAAGACATTTAAAAGTAGTCCTTGCTGCACTCAGACTAACTCAGTGCATCCCTCACGTCTAAATTAATTTGAGGTTGCTTTTCTCTGCCACGCTTCATCTGTCGTACTCGAACTGGCTCAGCTTACAGCAGAGGCAGCATTTCCTCGAGTCACCGTTGTTTGAGCCATCCAACCCCACGTACTGCTGTCAGGGGGAAGGAGCGGGGGAAAAGGCTGTAGGAACCAGGCTGCCCTCCCCGACGAACACCGGCCAGGTCTCAGAGGCCGTGCCTTGCTGCCTGGGTCAGAGCTGTCCGACACGGCGGCAGCTCGCCCCTCCGAGACGCTGCGGTAGCCCGGGAGGAGCCGAGGAGAAGCGAAGCCGTCTGGTGCCACCTCCCGGCCCAGCCGCCCGGCAGCGGCCCTTCCCCGGCCGGGGCTCCTCCGCGGGCTGGAAACTCATCCCGCTGTCACTGTTTCTGGGCGGAAACTGGTGAAGTAGTGTGAGCACTTCGGTCCCTAACTAGCATTGCTTCCGCCCCCTCCGTCCCCACCCCCGTCCCTGATTTGAAATAGAGTTGCTCCTTTTTGGTGCCCAGGAGTAAAGATGAGTAACAAGCGCCCGCGGTGAAAGCTCTCTTACTGTCACAGAGCATTTCACTGGCGTTGTATAGGAGAGGAGCTGAAGATGAGTAACTAGGCAATTGACTTAATGCAGCACCTATAGCCATGGATTAAGTGGGAGGAAAGAACTTGGTGTAATTTACTGAAAATAGAGAGGTGAGCTGATTGATAGTTGGAGAATCGTGCCCATGGTATCGACAGCTGATGTAAACGGGGATTTTTAAACAAACCCACTTCTCATTGAATCTTTCTGGGCAGTGACCAGGCTGTGTAGCTCAATGTGTATTTTGTGTAAATAATTTTGTGTAAATGTGTATTTTGTACTAGCTGATGTAATGAAGTAATGCTCTCGTCTTTGAATCACTTGGGGTCCAAGTCCAGGTAACCACTCACAGAAAACAGTAGCTTTATTTTAGCTGTAATGTGGCAACTCTGCCAGATCAGGCCTGTCCTTTTTTGAGGTAGAGACATAGCATTATACGGGGGCATAGAACACAGACACAAATGAGGGCAACAGGGCTATTTTCTCTTTTCTTTTGGGGGGATGTGAGGGGGCAAGGGGAGGCGCAGCAGTCAGCTGTGCCAGAGGTCCCACTGTAGGCAGTGGAGGCAGGCGACGTGCACCGGACAGTGAGATCTGCAGCAGCTTCTCCCTGCACTAGTTTGCTAAAGAAGGAATTCAGCCCAGTGAGTCTTTGCTCAAAGGACTCTCTACTGGAACAGGTGGAGCACAGAAAGATGGCACCACAGAAATAAATAGGTCCTTCTCACCCATCATCCCCAGTGTTTTTTTTTTCTCCCGCAAATAAAACAAAGTGTGGCAGAGACCACACTGGGAGATGAATTGTGCTATCTTGGCTAACTACTTCTGCTAAGCTTTAATAGGTTTGCAAAGCAGACATGTGAACCCTGGTAAGAAGGGTGAAATAATTAGAGTTGGAATGTGGGGCTTTTGTCCCTCCTGTAATTATCCCTGGGCCAGATGAGAAACATTAGACATCCAACAGGTGATGTTTTTAGAGGAGAAAGCAAACAGTTCCTCCTTTCTCTGAAGGCTACATACTTTTCCTATCTAATCAGTAACACAAAATGGGGAGGTGCTGACACAAGCAAGAATAGCTGATGACTTCATCAGTGTGGCAGCAGCTCTCCCTTTAAAGTGTAAGCAATTCAGTGTGGGTTTGGGAGTTTCTTGTTTGGTTTTTTTTTTTTTTTTAATTCTGTCTTCTATTCAGGTTCCTGCAGTCACCTTTAGGACTGTTGGAGTCTTATTTTAAATCTATGCTGAGGCAGAACACAATACTACATGTGATTACTAACAAACCCCAGCTGCTGCTCTGGCAATCAAAACAAATGTAAAGCAAATAACTCTGGTTACCAGCCTTTTTTACCCTTGTTATCAGTGGCTTTGACCTAAGAACTTGAGGAAGGTGAATCACCATAGCTAGATGATAACGTTGTGTACACAGCCATGAACAGCAAGAAACATAAGCAGATGGCTTCTTCTGTCCCCCAACAGAGTGGCTATTCCTGCATGGGGGGAAAAAACCTTGTAATTTCACAAAGGTGACCAGCAGACCTGCAACAAAACTATTCTAAAATTTAAAGCAGGTGAGAAAGCAACCCTCTACAATGCAGTTAGAATTGTTTCTCCACCCTCTTTAAAAATAGGCTCCACAAAAAAAATCTGTAATATTTGCATGGGTGCAGATTATTTTTTTTAAGTTGTACATTATGTGGTGAATTTGTGTTGTATTTTGCTGTAATAGTCCTTCAGACTGTAGCTGGAAATTAAATTTCATCTAAAAAACATATTAACCTCTCAGCTGCACAGTTAAGGTGTCAAAACTATCTATCTACTGCCCACAGTGTGTCTTATGTCAAGTTAGAGAAGCTGAAGCTACCACTAAAAGGGGGAAAGTGACTTTCAGTGTAAAAATGTGGCTGCCTGCACCTTCCATACTGGACAGGCTTGAGGCCACAGCTGCCAAGAGCCTTCGGCACTCCTCACCCCATGGAGGGCCTAGGCGCTCTCTGGGGAGACCCAGCTGGAGCTCCCAGGACCCATGGCTGAACTGCCTTGCAGTACGGCAGATTTGACCACCTCCATTTAAGCTTTGGCCACAAGACCACAAGCAACAAGGCAGAGACAAAAGGGTGCGTATTCCTTCCCGGAGGAGCTGGCCTGTGATGCAGGTGGGCAAGATCTGAAGATGCCCTTAAATGAACTGTAGAGTGCCAGCTGTGTAGCGTCAAGCCACTTGCAGGATCATCCAGATCAAGTAAGAGTCAGTGTAATGATTATTTTCATCATCGCAGCTTCATTTAACAAGAAATTAATACCTCCTCTGAGCAGTAGTACAAGCCAGCAGCAAGGTCTAATTCATACTATTGCTAACTTTAAAGACAATTTTTCTCTGTTCAGGAGTTGGGGTGTGATGGGGCCCTGAACTCTAACTTGGGACCAGTTTGGTTCTGATGTGTCGCCTACCTTTCTCCAAGTGAACTGCTAATTTTCTGACACGGTGTTGCCTTTTCATGTCCGGCACTGTGGCATACTTCCTCCTCGCCACTTGCTTTTCTTTGGGTAGATCTCCTGTCTACTGTCATACAGATGTTTTTGGTATTACGTGGTACCCTCACTCTTGACTATAAACCTCATGGTTAAGTCAGCCAGCAGGGATGGGAGCCATGTCATATGTGTAATAAAGCTGAAGGAAATAATAAAAATTTCTCCCTTTACACACATCTAAAGCAGACATCTTCAGCTCCCCAACACTGTCCTTTTTTCCTTCAGCTCCCCAACACTGTCCTTTTTTCCTCTTCTATATGATGACATGCCAATAGTTACTCTTTCTAAAAAGAAATGAGAGGACACTTGTTCTATGACAACACATGTGCTCTTAAAAGATCATCAAATGGACAGTGGCCAGGAATATTGAATGGGTAAGATTAATACCCATTGGTTTAACGTTCATCTGAGCACAAACCAAAGTTCAGCAAGGAAGATACTGCTAAAGGAGGGAATACTGAGACTGAAGTTTTTTTGTACTTGGTGCTGAGCACACAAATGCACCA
The DNA here is from genome assembly GCA_009769605.1 of Bucorvus abyssinicus. Taxonomy (NCBI): domain Eukaryota; kingdom Metazoa; phylum Chordata; class Aves; order Bucerotiformes; family Bucorvidae; genus Bucorvus; species Bucorvus abyssinicus. The sequence continues at coordinate 42,887,709 of CM020025.1, forward strand.
ACCTCAACACACTATGAATTATAACTGCTCTTCTTGGAATCTGGCAAGGAAATAGCAGAAGTCCAAAAGCATTATGTAGTAAGAACTAGGGAGATCAAGAGGGAATTGCTCATGATGTGGGAGAGGGGGTGGGCAAAAATGAATTTCCAGCTTCTGAGTCTTATCTTTCAGGTAACTGCTACTGTTTGGAGCCATTAAGGTCAGGCAGTCCTGACACAGCCCCGCTGCCACCACCCTCCCTGCACTCTGCTGCCCAGGCTGCTCTCCCACTTGTGGTCACTCCTCCTTGGGTGTTGGCTTCCTTTATGGCTGAGGCTGGTTCTGGACATGCCCTTTGCCTCTCAGCTCTCCAGCACCAGCTGCTTCCATGCCCCCATGTGTATTTGATGTTAATTCTGGGACATGAAGATCCCCTTCCACACTGTGACAAGTCCCCTGGAAATCTAAGTTGCTGTTTTGAATTAGCATTTAAGCCATCAGTCGCCTGAGGAAGCTTGCCAGAGCCAGCAATAATGTATTTCTCATATGCAAACCGTCTCCTAAACAATAAAATAGTCCTCCACTACCCATTTTCTCTCTGCAGTAGCTGGATTTTCTGGGGATGTGTTTGATCGGCACAGTTTGATCAGTACAGTAAGACAGTGGCACAAGTTTAGCATTTACTTTGTGAGATTCGGTTAGTATCACGTAAAAAATGGTTCTCAGATTCTGCACACAGACAGGTTTATGTAAAATATATAAACATTTGTCCAAGTTGTTACAGATTGCATAAATATGGCATTTTTACTGTTGCATTTACAGATGTGCATGTACAATGATGTGCAAATAATCACAATTTGATTACAATCTTTGAAAGGTACTTGAACCTTGCATCCAAGTAACTCAGTGAATGAAAAATGCCCACCAAAGAATTTAAACAGCAAACTTATAACATGGTTTAAACTCCTAACATATTTCAATGTCTTCTCAGTAAAACTTTCACACATTTAAAATAGTTTGTATTCATTTTATTTGTATATGTCAAAATACAATTTTTTTTTTTTCCAAAATAGTGGGTTTTGCAACTAGTTTCATGCAGATACAAGGTCTGCTCAGTACTACCAATAAAATCAATATAGCACAGTAGCCATTCATTTTTTAGATATAAAGAATAAATAACCTAAATATAAAACACTAAAATATTAGAAACACGTATTTAATCATTCACAGGCACCCAAACTTTACCAAATATAATTCAGAATATGCCTAACTGTCTTGTAACAGAACTCAATACGTTGCAGCCATTCAATTCTTTACGTTAGCGTAAGACAATGGAAGTCCCTACAGTTCAGACCCACCTCTCATACAGATCAATTATGATAAGATATCTCAAACTATCTGTGTACCTTTAAAATCAAGAATCCTGAGCTTGGTAGTAAGAGCATAACCTTACATCTTCAAAAAACCAATCAACAGAGAGAGGACATCATGTCTTCCTTACCAAAACAAATCCCACCCCTGTAAAACTAACCCCTAGCCCCCAAGTAGGCAGTAGAACACAATGACCTTTTTAAATGAAGGGGTACAAATTCACATTTAATATAGTATACAATATAATCAATAATACAATAGCTACTACAAGCTTTACAATGTACAATTTGTTTTAATGGCTGATCCGTTCAGTGGTTTTAGGCAATAAACTATGTGCCAATAGGATGTTTTATTTTGAATGGTTTAGTGAAAATATAAAAGCTGTTTCTAACAAAAGCGATCTTCACTTAAGTAATTTTTTTGTTTTTAAAGGCCACTGAAATGTATAAAATGGTCTGACATGATGGTGTTATCAAATCGGATGCCTTCTCACATGGCAACAACAGTGCATATAAACATTAATGTGAGTGTAATGGGTTATGTTTTTCAAATGATTTAGTACATTACTTTGGCTAGCACAACAGTTTTGGACAGCACTCAGATAAATACAGGTATGTGAAATGTAGTGAAGCAGTTATATTTATGCAATTTTTTATTATGGTGAACACTATCAAATGAAAAAAAAATGGGAGGAAAAGATAATAAAGTATTTTATATAGTTTAGACCTTTTGTAAAGATAGGGCTCCATACAATGTACAATGTCTAAATTCTTTATACCATAAAAATTAATGAAGTTTGTTAAACACACTATTCTGGAGTAGCCTAATTTGCATTAACAGACATTTGCAATAGGGAAATATATTCAAGCATGCCACGTGGTGGTCTGAAAAATCAAACCAGTACACATTTATATATACAGCATCACTCAGTACCTGCTCAAATGAATGTGACGATTACAGGATCTAACGTCTTTCACTACAAACTTTTTTTTTTAAAGTGACCAATAAAGGCAGAAAACAGGACTCTTAAAATATTTCTAGTTTCAACTGACTTTTAAAGCATTTTGTATAGGAAATAAATGCATATTGCACAAACAGTGAAAGCAAATGTTCCACCAAACATCTCTGTTCCAGGTGGTTGGACAATACAACTCTAGGTAGCTACACGAATACGTAATTTAAAAGGGTGTGTGGTCTCTGCAAATGGTAAAGCTGTGAAAACACTGTACAAAAAAATCTGGTACATGAATAATTAGAAGGGAAAAAAAAAATCCAAACTTAAGATTTAAAGTAAAACTGAGTATAGAAACAAACTGGGAATTGTGGCACAACAAAAACGTTATCGAGTAACTGTCTTCTGTGAGAGCTGAAAGCTTTTGTTGATGTAAAAGTGTTTATGTACAACTAAGGCTTACTGGTTAAATATATCTGAGGCGTATCTGGCCTTGAACACTTTCCTTATTATGCTGTAGCTGTAAACAAGATTTCTCAGTCATTTTATCTTCTCAGCAGCTGCATTTTAACAGAAACAATGATCTTGATACAAAAAAAACACACAGGTAAGAGGGCGTTTGGCAGGATATCTGAAAATGACAGTCTCCGAGGGATCTTCCCACATTTCCAGTGACTGCCATACCGTGGTCCACTGGAGTTACTAGTGATGTGCAATACCGTTATTTGCTGCTGTAGTAAACCCTTTATTTGGAAAGTTTGCTTATAACTCTGATCAAGGCCCCATTTTCATCTTTTAGCCTCTGGTTGTCTGCCTTCAGGTCTGGTAGCATCTATGAAAAATGAAACATGATGGTTATTTGCAGCAAGACTAGACAAGCACTGGGAATAAAAATCTTCATTCGGCTTAAGCATCTTGGCAGTTCTCCCCCTTTATATCAGCAGTTCAGAAACATCTCACCCTTCAGCACGATACAGTTAAGAGTTACAGATTAGGACTTTTCATTTGCTTGGACTAGATGCACTAGAACTCAGTGGTGCAGATGACAAGCCTCTAACAAAAGCATTTATAGTAGCATGAGGAAAGTAATGAAATGCTTTGAATTCCAGTGCAAAACAAAAAAAAGTTAATTACCAACTATTTAAAGAGGCTTGTCTATACTGCACTTGCACAGTGTCAAAAAAACATGCTGTGGCTAAGCATATCTACCCCTGTGCTCTTGGATGATTTCATCCTGATGAGATAGTGTGATTCAGCTTGTTAGCTCACAGCATTAATCTTCCAGCCACTTCCAAACTCATGTTGAAGGACACATCCTATAATTTAAGATCGTATCTCTGAATACTACAGTTCACACAAGATCAGATCATTGAAAGAGATCACTGGAACACCAGGCTGCATATGCAGGCATACAAGTTAGATGTAGATGGCAAGTTAAGGTTGCCACAGGAGATGGGTGACACACAAGCACAAGAGCTGGAAGGCAGGAGCCAAGCAAGGTGAGAGTTGGACAGGATCAGACAGGAAAGGAGGACAAGTCAGTGCACAGAGGTTTGTACAGGGAGAATATAACTTGTCAAAGAAACCAGAAGTAATCTCAGCAGTTCTCCTTATCTACATTCACACACTGATAACAAACCAACTATAATACTCATGGCTAAATTACGTGTATCGTTTCTAGCAGCAGGTTTACACAGGTGGTAACAGCCGATTCCTGCACAGTGGTTATTCAGTAACCTCAGGTGCAAGTGCATGCAAGAGGTCCAAGTCCAGCTAGTGACCTACGTAACAACTGCTTACATAATTTTTCATGATGAAATTTCCTTGCCACTAGTTCTGTTTTCATATACTTTGAAAATCATTATATTCAGAACATGATTATGGAACAGAAAGAACCGACCGTGCATTACACTAGAGGCTTCATTTACACATCTCTTCTAATGGATTCCTGTCCACGCTCAGTTCACCAGACAGCAGACCCTCTCACAGAGTGAAACAGGTTGGTGCACTGAAGATAACCAAAGTTATAGGATCCCTACTTTATTTGCCTGAGTTTGTGGAAAGAAGGTGGCAAGAGACCGTAAGAGGAACAAAGGTGGTGTCCACTGTTAGAGTAAGTCAAAATCATTCTGCTAACCGGTATTCCAACCCTGCTCCATGACGGAGCCAAGGACAAGCCATCTAAACTGAGCTCTTCACAGAGGCAGAGGGAAGCTTCCATTATAGACAGGTGAGAGCTGCGCTCTCAACAGAAAGTGCTGTAAAATGCTGATTACTTGAAAAAAAACACACCAAGGTGTTTGAAATTGAGCAACACGAGTAATCATTTGGCAATTTTCCAGTGTTATCTGTCTTAAGTTTTCTAAGCTGTATAAAACAACTACTGGTGTCCGAGATACACGTGCTAGGGGTGATACCCAGATAACAGGTGCATGTCCCACGCATTTGTGCATGCACCTGTAATGTTAGGATAAACCCAGGATTGTTCTGTGATGTGTATCTGCAAACAAAGAAACAGCCATTTGTTCAGGCAAAGCAACTAACACCTTTCCTTCCTCCTTTTTGTCCTGTTACGGACTTCACACCAAAGATCCTGGGTGAAACCACAACAGCCTTCATGTAGCCACGCACAAGGAAGCAAGGGAGTCTGATCTGGTTCTTGTTAGTTGTGTATCTCCACGAGTCTTGTGTATGCCTTCCAATGAGACCTCAAAGTAACTCCAGGAACACCACATTTCTCTTTCAACTCACAGACTAGGGAGCTGCAGCCCATAATGCTTACTTACATACAGGCAGACACACAGATTGGCATATTTTCTGATGAACTATGTTAACAAAAAAAGCGGCCGTTCAGATGTAGAGCTTTAATGTAATCCAGTACCATTATATGTCTGCAAATCTCTGAAGATAGATTTTAATCCTAATTAAACTAATAGGTAGAATAGGTATTAAGAAAATATTTTCTTTTTTGTTGTGAGTCTGCTAAAGAATAGGGGAAGACTGGTAGGAGACAAAAGCACTTATGAGTAATAGGAGATTGATCAGGAAGAATAAGTAAAATACTTAATGCTTCTCATCTATACTAATCCCCACATACTTTAAATCTGGCCAAAGACATTTATACAATTTTCTTGAAGCGGTACATTCCTATGGTACTCAAATGTCTTACGAGGTGACACCACACACCATTAATGTGCAAAGGCAGGAAAAAAAGCTTTGCAGTCAATTCAGTAAAATTCAGTTACATATTGTACTTAACACTTCAATTTCCATCTTGCTTCTCACTAAAATAAAGAAGTTATCTTCCTGTGATGAGATTCCCGAACAAGATTACCAATGCACCATTTTGCCTGTCTGTATTGTATGACTAGATTATAACTTTGCAGTGCTGCCACTGACCAAATTATTCAATAATCCCCTGATATACGTGGAGCCAACTCAGATCTGTACAGTAATAATAATATCTGTGTTTGCTGTAGGACACAGCAAACAGCTGTAAATTAAGATTACAGAAGGCTCATGAACTGTTAAGCTACCTGTTCAGATTAATCTGGCACACTGCTATGGTTAAGCTACCATCATAATGTCAAGCCTCCCTGGTGTTTTTCCATTGCTTTTCTTTTGCAAGCAAGGCTCCTCAAGCTCCACAATGATCTGCCATCGAAAACCTCCCCTACAAAAAGGAATACTGAATAGTTTTCTGTGGGTTAACACCCTGAACTGGCTTACCGTGGTTAAAGGAATGCCAGTGCTAGCAAAAAAGAGACAGTATGGATGGGATGTGTGGCTGTGGACAGCAGGCATTAGATTAGCTCAGCTGCATTGAAAAACCACATTGTTAGCTGAGGCTGATTTAAGATGGACTGCCCTAAAGGGACAGCTCTCCCTCCTCTTGCAGCACTATGCTCCTGCTGCTTTCTGCGTGTTAGTGATTCAACAACACTGGTGTGAGATGGATCAAGTAATATAACAAAACAAGTAAAGGGATTTGTTTTCAGCCAAGTCAGAGCTGACTGGACTCGCCCAGCAAGGGTTAACACAAGGGAATGTTGAGGAATGCAGGGCCTGAACCAGGAACAACCTTTCTATCCACATCCTATTGTCAGACCAACTACAGGAAGACACAAAGCCGAGGATAAACCTTCTCTTTCTTTCATGCTTCTTAGTAGGGAAAACCTGATATTGGACTGTAAGGAGAATGAAAAAATGTGCACTCACTGCCTTGATTCTGAGTGGGAAGGGGGATAGGCTAGGGGAAACAGTACAGCAAGAGTCACTGTGCAGATGGAATTTTTTTTTTTTTTCCACCTACACACCTTAAAAGCTCACTGAAACCTCCATCCTATACAGTTGTTGTATAAGAGAAGGAAGAAAGGCATATAGATTTGGTGTGGAATAAACCCACATTTTTTTCCTCATGGAAGTTTTCAGCCTTCAGTGGGTTTCTGACACAGCCCTGCAAGAACACTAAGGACAACAAACTGGCATTTTTTTCCAAGATGCAACTTAAAACAGTTCATACCTTTAACAGAAGGGGACTGAACCAGATGACCTAGTAAGTATGAACCAATCTGACACACTAGGCAGGTGTTTTGCATCTGTGTTTGTACAGTCCACGCATTACAGGATTCTGGTCCACAACTAAAATGCCTACATATATAGCAGTACAAATGAATTACCTTAACACAGTGCTAAAACTGGATATTTAAGCTACCTAGATAAAAATAAGGAATGGCCAGAACTACATGGGAAGTTAATATGTGAAAATATTAATCAACTTGAAATTCCAATACATTTCTGAAAGAAAAGACTTTGATCCCCTCTAAACACTAAATCACACAAATGTAAGAAATAAAGTTGCTAATGCAACTGTTCAGGAATGCAGAGTCTGAAACCACTTCTCAAACATTCTTTGAGAATTCTTTAGTTTGAGATGAGATTTGTATCAATTCCATGCACTTTAATCATACTGCAGTAAGAAAGCTCAATTCTTAATTTCAGTGTTAGAAAACTAGAGGCAAATCTATTTGAGCATTTACTCAAACATCAAAACAAGGGAGTGACTTCAGTGTATCCTAGTGCGAACTCAAATCCCTTCAATTGTTGCTAAGGTTTCAACACGTCAAAGGTCTCCTGGATCACTGCCATTTTATCTTCCAAACAAGGGAGGACAAGCTTCAGTGCTATTAAGGACAATACCACACCATACCAACACACCTGCGACACCTGTAGTTGGTACACCGGACACCATGCTTTAGCCACATTTCCATAACCGAGTAGCAGTAAGTCAGTTTCTGACACACAAGTGTTAATAGTAAAATTTACTCAGGCACAAACTGAATGTCAACACCTGCCTGGCTACACAAAGGAGAAGGCAGAAATTGCAAGTCCACAGGGCGCAGTTGCCTATAGGACCCTGACAGCTTGGCAATCACTCGGGTCAAGGCCCTATTCTCAGTCACCAGTCGCTCATTTACGAGTCTCAAAGATTGAATCTGCTTTATTTGTTGCAGGTTCTGCAAGAATCAAAGAAATTGGAGTGAAAATGAGGAAAAAAAAATCACGTATATTATGTTTAAAAGAACTAGAGATGAGCAGAACTGAAAGAAAACTTAGAAGAGACAGTCCTGTTTAAAGTAGGTAAGTTGCTGTGAAAGGAGAGTATCAAACAAGTGGCACATTCTTGAAAAGCAATATAAGAACCAGCAGAGATTAGTCACAGCTTTCCAAAACAGTTCAGGATACATGAACAATGAGAGCTATTCCTGGAATTCTTTACTTAACATCCTAATCGCACAAACTAAATCTCCTATTCAAAAGTCTGTAAATAATGACACATTTAACATATACTTTGAACATGGCAGTGTGACAAATGATACAAAGATTATTTAGTCTTTAATTCAAAACTTTCTGCTTACTGAAAGAAAGCTTTTGAAACAAGGCATTATATTTGCATTCTCTATTTTTCTTGAAAGCACAACCTTCCCTAACCAGAATTTACAGATTGATGATAGAACCTCACATCCTGCACTCAGACACAGCTATTTTCCCATACCATAGTTTGCTTCCTATATATTTCATTTCTAAAGGCCTCTCAAGGAACCAGAGACATTGTGTCCTCCCTTACAGCAAACTATCTTGGTCTGAATCCAAGGGAGCTGGAGGCATCGTGGTTGCTCTCTGCCTACATCTGCCTGTCAGCTTCAATGACTTCAACAAAACTTCCTGCGTGAATGTTAATGAAAAGTATTTTGAATTTAATGCCGTTTCCAAGCACCAGAGGGAGCTCAAAATTGAGTGTGAAAGGAAACTTTTTATTGATCAATTACAAATATCACTAATCAAAACAGTGGTACTTCTTTAAAATATTGGTGTGCAAAAATGTTTTCTATTTCATCATGTTCCACTAGTTTTCTAGTCATACTTTAACCCAGTTTGGTTTGCCCTGTCCAATATTATACCCAAGGACATAATACAAAACAAGTCTGCCAAATTTCTCACCCTTCTTATCCATATCAGAGACTTAACATTGACAAACGACGAAATAAGACAATGACGAAATGACGAAATGACAAAATGACTGGCTTAAAAAAAAAAAGCCAGAAGTGTATTTAAAAAACTATTTTCCTTCTGGGATTCAGTTTATACAGAATTGAAAAAAGGGAAATCAGCATGTGGTAAATGTTTCTTATTTGTCAACACCTGAAATCTATCTACTGCTTTATATTAACTAAAAACTGATTATTATTCACTCTATACAAATGAAAGTTTTTCTTTTGATATCGGTAACGTGCTGTCTACTGTATAATTTAAAGAGCATGAGATAAAGGTTGCACAAATATTTAATGCTTAAATATCTATGAAATTATATCCTACAATTACTTTTAAGTTAATAAAATATAGGGTATCACATAAAATCATAGACTGCAATTCCGTCTTGATTAGATCATAAGACGTTTCACTGCAACCATCTCTGAATGTTTCTTGTTAGCCAATATGTTACAGAAGCATAAGTCTCAGCAGCACCTTCTTAGAAGTCCTACATGTATGACTGCTTATGCTGGCGTAACAGCTTTGCTACAAGCTATATGGCATGAGTGATTTTGAAATGCAGCTATAACCTAGTTATCTTCTAACAAAATTATAGAAGAGGCCAGTAATGCTGCCAGGCTACACATTGCACTAACATAGTCATACACTTTGTTATTAATAGTTTAATGTGTAGTAGTTTACTTACTTTCAGTTCCTCTTCCATTTCAGATATCCTTCTTTCTAGAGCTCTTCTTTCCTAAATCAAAAGATGTGTGTTAACACTGAACAATACCTTTTTTAAAAACTACTGCTTGTAAATACTGTGGTAACAGTGAAATACTTCAAGTTTCAAAGATCACACAACCAAAAGCACAGTGTGGACAGGAAACTTGTGATGGCAGTGATATATAGAAATTTTGTCAATATGGAATTTTAATATCTGAGGAGGAAGAGAAATAGAGATTTACATCAAGTCCTATAAAATATACTCCTTCCTTTACACAAATTTAGACTGGTTTTAAGTACCATTTGCTTAATATACAAGAAATGCAGAAAATGATCAGAAATAAACAAGAATATTAAGAGAAACAAGCACAAAAGCATAAGCTTTCATAGACAAGCAAACGTAGCTAACACATCTGTCTCAGCTCAGTGGGATCTGTCCACACTATAAACCAGAACATAGTGTAGATGCACCTAAATTTACACTAAAGGAGTTCAGCTGAGTACTAGCTACGCAAGACCACCTGCTTCTTCAGTAAATAAATGTTTCCTGAATATTTTCTGCATTTCTAGCATAGTTTTATTTTCCTCTTTTTTTTCTTTTTACCTGAGAAGCACAAGAAATTATCCTTTGTAGAGAACTTCAGGCTGTTTTGATTACATGGATTACAGTACCCAAGCTAGCCTACTGGAAGTTAGCATGGGGTTTTCTATATTATGCTCAGTCTGCACTGCAGACACACTACCATATTTCTAAATGACATCATTTTGTTTAAACCCAATTTTCAACACATCTGACAGATGAAGAGCTTGATTGCTTGCTTTCCTGTGTCAGACAATGCAATGTGTCTCATTTAAAAGCAGCTGCGGTTATCAGTACTTTACATTCAGATTTTTCCAAAGTGTGAAAGGCAAAAGCAACAGATTATTGCAAAGTGGACATATGCATCTGCATACAACAGTGTTATGCAAACAGCAAGCAGCATTGACTGAAGTGTGTAAAACTTTGGTTAGATCATACCGCCCAGTAGATACTGACTCTTGCCGGTCACCTTTCAGATATAAATCATTTGAATTTAGTTTAATCATAGTGCAGTTATACCCCAACATTTCCCCATTTTTGCAAACAACTTTAAAGGTCTATCAAAGTAACAGATTGCTGCAGTTGTTAGTACTTAATGTTCTCTAATTCCTTTAAGACTGTTCCCATAATGATACTTACTAATAGTAATGGGCATAGAAAGTACCAGTGAGTTAACTGCAGTAAACAAGTGACTAACAAAACCCCCACATCTCACAGTTCTTAGAATTGTACCAGCTACCTACTAGCTTTGTAGAGTAGCATATATTGTCAGTGTTCTTATATTAACCAATATTTAACAATTCCTGCGATTACCAAGAGATGAATGATCAAGTAAGTCTCTAAATTTGACTTTGTCAGAAAATGTTAGTCCTTTTGATGCATTTGCTTAACTGGTATATTGAGCTTGTCTAAGAACAACACTTAGCAATAAAAGCCAATCAAATAAAATAAAAGCCATATTTCATTAATTTTGTATACTTCACATTATAGAAAAGAAACATTTAAATGGACTGGCCTAGATATAAGATTTTTTTGTAAAAACATATTGTTCTCATTAAATGAAGCTATGCTGCTCTTTCTCCTGAACTGCTTACTCTTTCAGGAACTGGCTTGAGGAATGCCAACAAAATAACTCGTTGCAGTTTCACTGGGAGGATTTGCCAGTGTTATTTGATTAGTCCTTGGACTCAAAGAAAGTGTTTGAAATTTATGCAGTCTAAAATTTTATGATCTACTTCCAACAACTCTATACGGTACGCCAAGGAACATTTGTAACCCTCAAAATAAAAAAAAAAAATACATGCCAGTATCTCAGCTTATAAAATACAATAGCTCATTTGTATTTATCAAAGCAACTAGCAACCACAGGCGTGGTGCAGTGAGATTGAGGCACGCGGATATACACAGGTGAAAACCTGAGTCCAGAGTTATAAAATCATTAAGAAGTAAAAAACAGATGGATATACCTACATATATTTGTATATTCAGTAATATCAAAAAACACATCTCTCCACAAAGCAAATTTCCAGCTGATGAATTCTGAATTTAAGAGAAACTGGTTAAAGGTACCTACAATTCTGACGTCTAATCCAGACTGAAACCTGGCAGTTTGAGTTTTATTATTACATCAATATGAAATTCTGCAAAGGACTTTTAGTGTAATTTTCAGAGTGACAGGTCATTAATGAAACCCTTATTTTTGCCTATGTATTGCTAGGACCCTGCATGTGTGATCCGCTCTGTACCCCCATCTCCATGCAATCAGCATCCTTCTGGTAAACAGTTCTCAAATTAATGACATTGACAACGCATCACCAAATCACATCATGGAAAACCACTTCTGAAGGCTAAGTTCAAATAAAATTCAAAGCTAGTATTTTCTAAAATTTATTACTGTGCAGTTCTAGGTTTAATAAATGTTCCTATCTTCTTTACTGTAAAGGTATGTTTCGACTTGGATATGTCATAGTTCAAAGATGCCTTCAGGTTGTTCTCGGCAGCATTTTATTTCTTGCAATTTATTCTCTCCATGTTACTTTTCCCCTCCACTTTATTTATATAATTTATATAAACATCTTCAGTTTTATATTTATTTTAGTGTAGTCATATACTTGGAAAAGTATACTTAGAAAAGTTCTACAATTTGTTTTTACTGTTGACATTTATATTGTTACATTACACATTAAAAAGGTGTCTTTAAAATTATTTTTAAATTCTGAATTTGGTAAGCTTATTTCTAGAGATCAGCTATTGATGACTAGCAGCTGGGAATCCTGCTTCAGTCACTTTCAAAGTAAGAGTAACTGCAGATTTTAACAACAAGGGAAATATAATCACAAATAAATACTTATTTTAAAATCTTTTTTGAAGAGAAGTTTAAAATTAATTATATTTATAGAATTATAAAATACAAGGAACAGCTCCTAAATCTTGTGTAAATCATGTTTCAGCCATACAGCATTATCACTAACTTAATTTTTTTACCTGCTAGCTATTATACATTTAGGAAGAGTAACATTTCTTAAAGACATTTTGCTGTTGGACTAAATGTCTTGACCAAAAAAAGGAGCAAGAATTTCTAAGGTAGCCAATTGTTTTAATGCAACAGCTGATTTTAGGAAAAAGCAAAGTAGTAATTTAAAACTGAAATAATGTCTAGCTATGGCAGTACTGAGCGCTCTGCAGTATGGGAGCTATATTTTAATGGATGCAGTTAAACCTATGAAATAATTAATTGTCCACTTGTGTGGCCACGCTAGCATGCAAAAAAACAATGGAAGATGCTGATGAAACTCTTCTAGTGATGAAATCACTGTCTACAGCAGGATGCCAAAAAATCAAGGAGAAATAGGTGCTTAAAAGCTGCTGCAATTATCTGGAGAGATTATTAAGATAATGGAACTTCACAAAGTGCTTGAGAATATTTCGACATCTCCATGAGCTCCTACAAAATCTACCAAGTGTTTGTTTATACACCAGACAGGTTTGTGAAACTAAAAATTGTTTTCTAAATGTCATATGCCAGAAAGTAAACATAAAAGGCCAGTGAATGTGAAGTTTACCAGGGATAAATAAATGTGTACCATATCACTTTTTACTGTCAAAGTCCATTTCCTTTTCCTCCTGTTTAAGTGTCTAATGTGTCACTCCAGGATCAGGGGAGGAGAAACGAACATGTGGCCAGGCTCATAAAGGAAGCCAGGACTAGAACAAAACCAATGTATTTTGCTTTACGTTGCTGTGGAACTAAGCTTTTATATGGATGGATTGAAAACTAGCATGAAACTACAGCCTCAAATTATCATGTGTCCACCTTCTGAAATAATTCCTGTAGTCCGTCTCATACGTATTTATTATATGAGTCCTTTCCCATTCAATTTAGGGTTGCCTCTGACCCTGCTGCCCTTCCTCCCATATTGCTTACTCTTTTTTCCCCCCGCCCCAATATCATATTTCCTCTGTAAAAAGTTACAGTACAAGGAAAGAGACAGATTATGATTAATTTTGTATCATAAGCAGGGTCAAGGTCTCATGTCTGCAAGGTAGAAATAGCTACTTCATTACCAACAATAACTGGTAAAACAACACGCATGCTTCTGAAAAGCTCTGAGGAAATTAAAGTCTCTGAATCTTGCAAAGGCAGTAGAAGATAAGATGCTCTGAATTTGCTTAACCCTCTGGAATGCCAACATTGTTTTGGATGAGATGGAACAAGCGACAGATCTCTGGAGGGGAGTGGGGTTTAGAGCCTGGTTATCATGAACCAACAGGCAACCCAAAGGCAATGACTCTTAAGAGTAATTCCATCTCACAGTATCTCACATTCATTGCCACTTAGAAACCTAAAATTCCCAAATCTTCTAAAAAATGCAAGTTATAAGAAAAGCTTCTGTTCCCACTAAAATATATCCAAGCCAGGGCTTGCAAAACAAACTAAAACAATGCCTGAACTGGAGTACTCCAAGAGTACTTTGGCAGAAACTCACCCTTTTCTCCATTTCCAAGAGTGATCTGTCAGCAAATCTTTCTTGTCTCTGAAACACAAAATTAATGAAGATATTGGTACTTGTTCTTAAAAGACATAAAACTGAGGAAAAACAATTCAACTGGACATTCTGTCAAAAGTATGTCTTCAGAAGCATTTTAAAGTGTGTTCAGGGAAGTAACACTGAAATAAACTAGATTCATCACGCACTTCCTCTGTGACCATACCTAAGTAATTTAATCACTACATAGCCTTTGGCAAACAGGAGTAATCTGGTATTTCTATCCAAAAGCAATACAAAACAAACATCTTTTTCATTGATATTTACGGGGTACACTTAAGTACAGGTAAATTCTGGCAGATGTGATCTGAGAATAGGAAACACTCTTTCTACAGAAATTTAAGACAAATTGTAAATTCCGTGTATGTACTTGGTATTACTGTTCGCAGAACTGTTATCTGGCAGCAGTTTTATCTGTAACTGGAGTGCACTATTTGCTCTTCGGTTCTAAGATAAAGCTATCTGACCAGCCAGGAAGAAATAGCAGGTTATGCCAATTTGCCAGCAGGTTTATGAATTAATCAATCAATCCCGACTGACAGTTTGAACATGGGCTTAAGAGTGTAGAAAGCGTTTATCCCTACCCTGCAAAGAAGTTCCAGATACATGCTGACAAGAACCGCTACTACTTAAATAGACAGGAGGCAGTCTCACACATTTTGTTCACAGCTGAAAAGCAGAATCCTGCACTCTTTTCTCTTTAGAAACAGAGAGGTACTCTTCTTCACTCCAATCTTTGGATAAGAAACAAAGCTGATGGCTAGTAAAGAGCAGCCCATAGCCTGGGGTGCTTCTAATTTGCTATCTACTTTGTCAGACATGTTTCTTTTGTTTCATACAAACCTGAGTGGTCTTCTCCAACTGTAGCTTAAGATCTGTAAGTTCCATGTTGGTATCATGTAACTGTGCTTTCAGTTTTTCATTTTCAGCTAGAGTCTGTTCATAAAGCTAAGAGAAAATATTAATTGAAAAAAATACTGAATAATGATTCAGTGAGATTAGCTGAAAAATTTAAAAACCATGATTGAGCTGCAGGTAAAATGAACAAATACATTAATAGTATAAGAAGTAAAAATCGGTTACAGATTTTAAAGATGTTTAGAATTAGCAAACACTTTAAAGAACTGTTACCAAATATTTCTACAAACAAGCAACTTTGCACAGGGAGCACATAACTTACCTGACACATATTAAAAAAAATACTTGCCACTTTTTTGTGTCAGACTTCACATATGAGACACCACAGTAAACTTGTTGACAAACTCCTACTCTATTTTAAAGCAAGATCTAAACAAATTTTTATGTTATATGTATGTAAGCTAAAGAACATGTAAAATAAAAGCCTTCACATATGTATAAAGCAGTTTTAATAATACAATGAACTAAAAAAATAATATGATAGTATTTGTCATAAAATAATGGATCTTGGCTCCTCTGGATTTCTCCCTTGCCTTGAAGAGAGAAGTGCCAAAGCCAGAAGCTGTTTTGTAATGTGCATTTTCCCCCACTGTAGCGACTGCTCTACTCCCCCATTCAGCTGAGTTGCTTTAAGTAGCATCAGTGACACAATGTGAGATTATTTCCGGACAATTTATGAAAAACAGTAATAAAGTTCTATTTTTGCACCAAAATAGCTGGATCAGATACCTTCTTAAAATCAGTGCTATCTTCTTTTTCTAGTCTACTGCAGTACGGTTTTCGATCTTCGAGGTAACTCTGTGACCCTGACCGCCCCTGTGCTGAATCGTAACGATCACCTGAAGACATGCTGAGGGATCCTGTATCATACCTGTAAAAGAAAAGTTCCTATTTTTCTTTGCCTTTGTGTTCAAACAGAGACCACTCACAGTATCAAACATCTTAAGTTTGCTGTTTGCTCTTACCCAGCTGAAAACAACCAAATGCAATTATGTATTTAGTTAAGCCACTGTCTTCTAATTTGATGCAAATTTAATTTTAACATTCCCTCAGTACTTGAAGATTCTTTGTGAAAATGTTTTCAAATTGCTCAGCCAAGTAAGTGCCTGCCTTATATGCAAAGAAATCCTTTAAATTAAATTAAACTATTTAATTCAAGCAAATATTTACATGTCTTAAAGTACTTTATATTAGCTTAGATACTTTAATTCTTCTTTATTTATAAGGAAGATCTATTTTTAGAAAGTTTATTACTTTAATTGAAGGGTTTTTAAAAAGTAATCTCTAAAATATCGACCTAGATGAATTCTCCAAGCTTTATTAGCAAAACCAAGGAGATGTGACTTCTAGCATTAATAAAGTTTAGAATAATTTCACACTGTTCACTCTTCACTGATCATGTGCTGTAGTAGTTGTATTTAACAGATATTCAGCACAGAGGGAACATAATAAATTCCAGTAATTAATTATAAAGGTCTAAAAGAGGGGCAATAAGAACTTCTTGTCTTCCTTGCAAAAGCTGACTCCATACTGAAAAATGTCTAGGGAATGGAACTGTATCCACCGTGTTCTACAAAATGCCCAGCCTGCCTTCAGTGCATTACAAATATGAGTCCAATATGTTCCCCAGAATGGAGTATCCCACCTACACATGGAAAAAAATATTCAGCGTGGCAACTTTGCAATTGTAGTTCATACAAACGTCAAATATCATTAACGCCTTTTAAAGCTCAACCCAGCTAACCGCTGGGGTTAAGGTGAATTTGTACATAAAGAACTTACTAAAGAACAAATGAGAATATGTGAACGAAAAGTGTAACACACTTAAATTAATTTGTTTAAATTGCACATACCTTGAAAGGCTGTCACTCTGAGGTGGGGAGGGGTAAAAAGAGAGAGAAAGAATAGATCAAGTCAATGATTTAATTAAATACAATATATAACAATCTGTGAACAAGTACAGCTAAACAGTTATGTGAAACGCACACACTATCCAACAGTTTGTATTATCTGAACGTTGTCAAGCTTCAATTTTGTTATGTCTGGGACAGAAAAGAAATATGTGCTAGAATACGCTTGCCAAACTATGATTTACAAGGACATTAACATTACACTCGAAGTCTGGACTGTCCTAAACACTGGAGTCGTTTCAGCAGTCCTTGCATTCTGCAATTTGCCTGACAGTTTTCAAAGGCATCAGGACTATGATCCCTGAATTCTCTATTTCTTCTTCCTCTTCTCTAACATCAGCAATAATGTTTTGAAAGGTCAAAATAATAATGACTTCAGTTCAAAATAATAATATAAAATAATCTACAATATCATTGTTTCAACATAGCTCAATGGGAAACAAGCTACTATACCAACAACATAAGGAAGTACTTATTAACTGAAATGACATAATTTCATTTTTTGTATTGCTTTCATTCATTCCAGGTGAATCCACAGGCAAAGAGTTCACTCACTTTACTCCACAAGAGAAATTTAACTAGAAGTGATGACCTAACAGTGAGGGAGTGCCCTCTAAGAATTACATCAGTCATATAAACCCTTTTTGCCTCTGGGTGGTCAATTCAGATTCATAACTTATTCCAATTAAAACAACAATCTTGAGCGAAGACATTTTAGACAAGAAACTCTACTGATGATCATCACCTGGACAGCCTCCAATGTTATTCACCTAGCAGTGGCTGAAGCATTCCCCACAGATTTTGTTTAGGGGAGAGTGGTGTGGTTGGTTGGTTTCCTCTTTTTAGCAGAGGAGTGTATCTTTTCAATGTGCATAGAGGAAAACACCCACATTCTCCACAATACACTTGAATTTTTCCTTTGACACCTTGAAGTGCATTTAAAATACATAGGATATCAAAAGTACATGCTGTAGCCTAACCACTCCTAATGAAATGTTATTTTCTGTCAAGAGCACGAGTAACGCTAAGAACTTACAAGAGATTTTGTAGAACATGCCGCAGTTAGGTGACATGCACCTATACATGGACAGTTTTTATGCTACTGGTGCAAGATTAACTTCCACCTGTCTGCTTCATTAAGATCACTGTAGGATTACAGAATTCCACCACCTAATCAACGACCTACAAAAATCCCTTTTCCACTGCTTCCTTCTCACCTCAACAGAACAGAGGAAGTTTTGTTTGTAAAGACTTTAGGTTTTCTTTTTTTCCTCGAAGGAATGCTGTATACAGAAAAATGCTAAACTGGTCCTTTTAATCTTTAACTACAATCTAGCACAGCCACCACAAGGAAGTAAACCATTCCTACATTATTTCTTAACAAATGCGCTTTCTAAAGGCTGTTTTTCTTTGCTTCTAGTCGACTCACCGTGGTGCCCTGGGAATATGAAAACCTCCCAGATCTCCATTCCACTGCTACACTCTAGCTTCCCAAACGGAAAGGTAAGTTACTAAGTCACACACAGCCCGTATCAGAAACAAAAATTTCCAGCTACACAGGTGGACAACAAATGAACTGGCACTAATTACTAGAGGTGAGGAAACACAGACGCTGCCCATTCCGTTCTCCTGGCTGATGTTGGGAACCTGAGAAGCCAGACAAGAACTTCGTAATCTTCAGAAAACTGTGCATCTGCCATTTCTGTTCCCTGAAAGCCGTGAAGCCCTGCTCCTGCTGCTCAAGCACCATCCAGCCTCCACATCTCACTGAAAGAGCAGCACATTTCTCAAGAACATGCCTGTTCTCGTCCCCCTCACTCTTCACAAAGCACGTTTGGTTTGCATATTTATTGAGCACATTCTTAGCGGTTTTCTTTATTTATTTTCCCTTTTGATTTCTATTAGTTCAGCTCAGTCAAAATTTTTTACATTAGACCAAAAACATTGTGAAAAGGTGTAAATCTACAAACATTGCATAAAGCTTGAGAAGAAATGATGCCACCACTGATATAGCCGTGAAACCAAATCACATAAGGTGATTGTTCTTCATACAGTCACAGAACTGAGCAGACAGAACAGCCAGTTACATTGGCAACACACATTAAATTAAAACATACATATCCATACCTACACAACCTGAAATAACATTTACTTCTTACCCTATGCCATCAGTCTATACAGACCGTAAGGGTGCCCAGAAAGAAACTTTGTATTTGAAAATGTACGCTAAGCTTCTAGACAGGCACATTACATTTTAGTGAGGTTAGGATAACGACTGGTAATGGAAATAAAATATCAAAGTCAAATGGAATTTTCTGTTCGGAGTGTTTCTGTAAAACTGCCACAGCAGTGAATCTGAGAAACAAAATTTGAGTACAGCATTTAATCAACACTATTAATGTCAGTTTCTCAGGTTTATTCCCACAGAATAAGAAAATCTAATGACATTTAACAGCCTAATATTGCTAGCTTTCACCTTTCAGAAGTCACATACTGGATCTCTGTCTAAAATAAGGTTTCGGTCCATTTAATTATAACCTAATCACTATTCAAATTAGTTGTTTTCAATACATCATACTAAAAAACAGGCTTCACGAAAATACTTTTTTACTTAGAATCCTTCAGTTGCCAAAGTGATCATCTGACTTTCTTATTTTTAAATGGCTATCCTACAACTTAGTTCCGAGACTGCCCTTCTAGCAGAAACACTAATGTCCCTTAAGTAACATGGCTTTTTTTTTTTTTGTGCAAATTGAAGAAATTCTCAGCTTTTAATGTTAAAAAGTCTAAACCAAAATTTCATTAGAACAACTTCCAACTGTGAAAGTGTTAGCAAAGTCTGACTTTTCTTTAATAGCTTTTCTTTATTGACAAATGATCAGCTAAAGACATTTCTGAAGAACAAGGAAGGATAAACAAATCTCACAAGACAGTTCTTTCAAAGACCTCTGAGTAAGGTAATAATTTTTCTGGTTCCTTAAATATTTCAGGCTAGAAATTACTTTGCCTAAGGTCCTTTAATATTCTTTGAGGCATGCACCCATGTGCAAGGCTTCTTCTTCACCTCCTCTCTTTAGTTTAAATTCTTGAGCTACCGCCAAAGCCTTTGGAAGTTTATTGCTACTGTCTTCTACTTCTGGCTTGTAGCTTCACCAACCAAAAAAACCAACAGCAGCAGCACATAAGGGAGTAACAGAGAATTTCAGTATTTCCAAAATTTCTGTCTTCTGAATAGCAACTCATCAAATAATCAGCAGAATTGAAAAAGCTAACTATTTTCTGTTTTCTGAACATCTTTCATTATGATTCTAGTTTATTCATATCTCTTATCCTCCTAGAGCAGAAAAGGATTTATAAGCAAATATTGATGCAAGATTTGAGTCAAAGTAAAAGTAGATTCAGCAACTGCAAAAAGGAAAGAGCAATTTATTTAGGTGTTTAAAAAATAAATTAAAAATGCACTTTTTTTGCCATGGATTTGGGAACAAATTACCTATTAGAATGTTCAAGATCTATTCCATTGTTACTTACCTAAGGTGGCAAAACTCTGCACTGTCAAAAGTAATATATTTAGTTCTCAGTTCATCATTTATAAATGCTAAATAGTTGTCTGTCAAAGAGAGGAAGTTACCTGAAATCTACACAATGTTTTAAATCTCTGATAAACCATTTGTATGCAAGGGAAAAAAAAAACCCACAAAAACAATGAAATTATTATATACAAATTTTAAGATATCTCATAGTTAGCAGGATTATAATAATTAGAAGGCTAGGACATCATCTGCAGTTTAGATACTATACTGGAAATTCTGTACTAGGTTTGACAAAGTTTGAAAAGTAAACTTAAAAACACATGAAATACTTATTTTGCTATTCTGCACACTTCCACTCTGTTTTCATATTTTCTGCAGCTGATGTGACAAAAGAGCTTATATCAACACAGCAAAAACAATTTATGTAGCTAGGTGAGAGTGAACTCGGTTCACACATCCAATTTATTTCAGAGCTCTTCGTTAAATTCAATCTGATACTATATTGATTTACAATGAAACCAAACTGCCAAAGTCTTTTGTATAAGTATAGAGGCTAGGAGGAATGTTTTTGACTCCTAAGACAAGCCATGATTAGGCAGCCCTTTCTACACTGCCTCCACCACCCACCCCAACATACCCACCCTTTTAATCATAGATAATTTTCCTAATTTTAAGCCTGATTTACCACTATTT
This sequence comes from Bucorvus abyssinicus, assembly GCA_009769605.1. Taxonomy (NCBI): domain Eukaryota; kingdom Metazoa; phylum Chordata; class Aves; order Bucerotiformes; family Bucorvidae; genus Bucorvus; species Bucorvus abyssinicus. The sequence continues at coordinate 42,908,948 of CM020025.1, forward strand.
CACTGTAGTTTTATATGAGTCTAATTCTATTAGAAACACCACACACACATTCTACCAAAATGAATTTCTACAGAACATAATATGGAGTAGTTACAGAACTAAGGATAACAATATGTACTAGTGGGAGGAAAGGAAACAGGACTATGCGTTTATGTTAATGTGACATGGAAATCAAAAATACAGAAAACCAAAATGGCACAGAATGAATCTCTTAACTAAAGTATTTAAGGAATCTGTAATGAAAAATTTTACAAAAAGGAGAGAAACATCACTTAAGTTTTATTCCTCAGTAAAGAATCTGATTCTGTAGTGTGTTACTCCAGTGTTTAGGTCAAAAGAAATGCATTCTGATATAACATTTTATAGTACAGCTTCAGATACTACTTCCCTTTTAATCCCTCTTCATCCCACTGTCACATACCATTCAGCTTATAAGGACTTTTTCCATTAAGTCAAGCCTAATACAGTGTTTTCCTCTGATTTTTTTAACAAGACTAGTGTAATACTGAACAGGCACGTTCAGAAATCTGTTTTCTTCAATGGAGAAATCAGGTACCTTGTGCTTTTCAACTTTCTATGCTTCATTATATTAACATCTCATATTATTTGTAATGACATTATTGACAGCCCTGGGTTTAATTTTAAAAGGTTTTAATTAGTTTGCATAAGTCACTGGACATCATTTCTCTGAAAACAACAGAGCAGGTGGGACAAAGACTTGTGCAAAGTAGAAGCTGAAAGCTCCCTCTAGTAACTTGCTGCAACATGTCCCTGACCTATGTGTTAGTTCTTTCACCTGCATTTTCTGGGTGCTAATTCTACATAATCAGAATGGAAAAGAAAAACACCAGGGTTAGCTAGTTAATACATTAAATACATTAAAATTTAATACATTAAAAATTGTTATTAAAGCCTACAGATGAAACGGCACTGAACAATACACACAAACTATGAATTAGAACAACTCTACCATATGTCCTCTTTTAATTGAATCCAATGGCTACAGAAATTTTATGATCAAAATATATTTGTTATAAAGTTAATAAACTAATTATCTTTTTTTAAATTACCTGAGTTTCTTTCTTGTTTGTTCCTTCTTCTGAATCAGACTGGTGTTCCTGTTCATTTTCATCACTCTGGTGAAAGAGGCAGGAGAAGAAAAATAATTAAACTGTTGAAAGCTTACTGAGATTTTTAGGCATTCTGGACTTTTAATATGAAAATCTAAGAGCAGTAGAACTCTATTTAACTGAATTGTATAGAGAATATATGAGATATATGCTGAAAATTCCCAAACAGGTACATTTTTTCAGAAGGAGAAGAACTTTGCATTTGGCACATGAAAATCTTGCTTTTACAAAACTACATACTGATCCCGTGACAAAAAAAAGGGAAAGGGAATCAGCTGAGATATCAACTATAGTCCTTCTAATCTGACAGCAGCTCTTTCAATGGTAAGTACATGGCTACTTGTAATCTGCCAGATAATGAGTCTCATTCTTACAGCTTTGATATGCATGCAACAGAAAAGAATTGTTCAATGACTACTTCTTAGATTATGATTAATGCCTATTAAGTGATGATTATTACAGTATTCTAGAATTCTTTGTAGCATAATGAACATAACTTAGATTTAATTTTGATTTTGCTCCTGAAAGCTTCAAGGCAGAGAAACAGAGAATACGTAACTTGAACAAGCACCAGATTTTCCAGACAATTAGTTATATAATGTATTACTTCCAACTATTCTCTACTTTAAGAATACACTATACACTTTCCATAGTGCTACGAACTAAGGCTATAAATCAGCAGTAGCAGCCATTTACTTACATCTTGAGTCCAATAGGAAACTCCTGTTGATCGTCGTTTTTCTCTTGGTCGCCGCCTTTCCCTTATAGACTTAGGCTGTGACTTATCTTCTTCCTTTTCTTCCTCTTTCTTGCCCCCTTCTGTTAATAACAACTTTCTTATTAATATAAGTATGACACAACCTAATTTTCTGAAAATTTTCTGACATAATTCTCAGTCTTTAAAATGCTTACATTATTTTTTAAACCTGAAATAAATTTACTAAAGAGCTTATCACATACAGCATTTGCTGTAATTCACATTCCTCACAAAATAGCTCTTAAATACCGTAAATATTGTTCCAATTCTTGAACAGTGACTGCAAACTACTAATTCCATCTCAGTCACCTAAATAAAACGTTTCAATGTAACAGTAATACACTATGAATTTGACTTACAATTGTCAAAACTGTCACATAATTCAAATAACTGTGTCAGTAGATGTACAAAAGTACAAAGAGAAGATAATTCTTCACCATTCTTCATCAAACAAGCTTTTTTTGCTTACATGAAGAATTTGTTATTAAAAAGAAACCCCTTGTAAAATTCTGTTAAGTGCCCCTTTTCGTCACAATCCTCTCCATTTTTGCTCTAAGGAAGAATATAGAGGGATCTCCTAGATTAGATTAATACTGTATTACAGATTTCCTTTTTTCTTCAAAAAAAAAAAAGCAGTTGCAATTCAAAACTGACATACCACCTCAGGATTATGTTTCTTCCCCTATATCTTTACACGTGATTTGTAGAAAAAAAAAATTAAACAATCCTGCCCAAACTGAAGTTATTTACCTATTACCATGAAGTGTATTCTGTCTGCTGTTCTTTCATTAAAGAAACCACAGATCTGAGTTCAAATGGAAGCATCACTAATAACTTTACCATCACTAGTCTTCAGAGGTAAATATTTTAGTGTGAAGGAAGAATTAAAAACAAAAGAAGGAAATACAAATATTCATGGCTAGGATATGCCTTTCCTAATGAAATAAATGATGATTTTACCTCTAGGCTTTCAGACGGTAATGCATTTCTCCTCCTAAAGTCATAATTTGAAAAAAAAAAAAAAAAACTGCTGTAGCTAATATTTACCCGTGAAAATATTTTCCATAGAACAGTCTAGAAAGAGTTTCCTAGACTAAGCATGCATTACTAAAGAATCCTAATCCAAATTTCAGTCATGTTAGAACAAAGGGGAAAAAAAGTGTATCCCTGAAGCTTAGCCCAAATAACTCCCCCAGGAAATACCAGTCTACGGAACACGGCAATACTGCTACACAGTTCATGGAGACTTGATCAACGGATTATTTAATCTTATCCTCTGTACAACAAAATTATCAATTTCAATCAGCAATCCTATTCAAGTTACTGATCAATAACTTGAATTCAAGTATTTCTCGCAGGTCAACTGAGGCATGCCTCCAAGAGAGAACTGGAGATCACACTGTACGTCCATATCCTCCTCCTTTCACAGGCAACTAATCAGGCACAACATATCTGGGAATTATTTGCAGGTGATTCACATTTGAAATGAGGGCAAAAACTCTGTGACATCAGAGAAAAACTTTTTTCTGACCTCTGAATCAGCCATCTAATCCTCAGTTTAAGATATCACAAACCAGTTAAGTACATAGAAGTATGGTTCCATTAAATATCCTGAGCTACCAATGGAAATATCCCCTTCTCTTTGTTTCCAGCTTCACACAAAACTCTTGAGAGGTCCTTAAAGCATCATTCCAATCTTTCAATGTGGAAGGAGTGAAAGAAAATCCCAGGTATTTAGCAATTATTTAATCAAGTAAAATTCCTCCTCAATACCTGCAAGTATTTAAACTCTGAAATATCATATTTTATTACAGCTGCTGTGTTAAAGCAGAAATGAAAGCATTACGTGGATACTGATGACAGTGTATTTGATGTTTCTATGACTCATCAATGGAAAACACAGATTCACATACTGAACAGCTGCAAAACATGAAAACCATTTTTTCCCTCTATACACAAGCTTTGGAATTTCTTACCTAAGATGGGAGTAAGATACATCCATAGTGGTGTTACATATCATAGCCCATTTTGAACTACTTTTAGAAATATAAGCTGCCCTTTGTCAACTAAAACAACAACAAAAAAAAACCCTCTTCACAAACAGTACTCCTACCTCGCTCACTTTCCTTTGTTCCGCTCCGTGAATAGGCAGAAGTTATACCTATAAGGCTGTTTGGTCTGTTTAGTTGACTTGAAGTTGAAAGAGAGCTAGTGGAGGTGGACAGCGAAGAGGTGGTTGATGAAGTTGTTGAAGTTGAAGTTGGTCTATAGCGATGATATGGCTATTCATCAGAAAAACGTCAAAATTAATTTACCAAGATTAAACAAACATAAACCACAAGATACTAAAACATTTAAATATATACATAATTCTTATAGTAGTACCAAAAGTAAAGTATTATAGTTGGAGTTAAGATTCATATGATTTCTCTACCTAAAGAGACCTATCATGAAAATACCTCGTCAACAGTTCGGGAATATCTTTGTCTATAATCATCATCTTTAGTTTCAGATTCTTTCTTTTCTTCTTGTTTCTCTTTGTCTTGTTTTTCTTTCTCTTCCTTTTCTTTTTCTTCATTTTCCTGTTCCCTGGTTCGTGTGGGACGACTTCTTCCTATAGTTTTTTCAGCTTCTTGAAGATCTGTCAGTGTTACACCCTGTGAAAACAGGAGTCAGCAAACGTTTCAATTATCACTCAGAGTAATGTAGATGACATTACATAAATACGTATTTTAAAGACAAAACTCAGCATAAGAAAAATTCTATCTATTTAGAAACAAATTTAACCTATATATTCTACCTATAAGCCTTCCTCTCAAATCCTGGAACCAAACACCCCTCTTTGACTAGTGGCAAGTGTTTGCTGTAGTGCGATCTACCACAGATTCTCCATCAACACAATTTTGAGTTGAACTAGTACATATACAACATGTAGAAAATCATATAGAAATCATTTGAGAACCCACTAGATCCTTCCAATATCATAAGCATACTAAATATTTTTTGAAGAACCCTAAAAAAACAATACTTACAAAATTCTCAGAAATTTTCATACTTTATAAATTCCCTCACTGCAACTGGATTTTTAGTTCAACACAAAAAACTGCATTGACAGCACCAGAGAAAGTTGCAACTAATTCCTTATTTTCTTGTTATTCTGAGGCTAGAAAAATAGTTTTGAAACAAGCTCAGAAAGCAACTAAATTTTTGAAGACAGCTTTTCTCTACTGCACTTTTCAGCTGACGTATCTTACTGAGGCACTGTTCAAAACACTTTGTAAGCTATTCTTCAAATCCAACTTTGCAGCTTATCAGTTATTTAATTGCTTTTTGGTTGATAAGGTTGTAATGTAGTAATTCATGGCAGCTTCTTCACTGTAAAGATTCAGCAGTAGTTGGCCTGTGGTTTGACCTTCTCGCAGAGTAGTAGAATTAGTACCAAGAGGCAAAAAATAACTCCAGAAGATAAAGTTGTATCAAGCAGTGTGGATCTCTCGACAGGAAAGGTAACCAGAAATATCTGAGGAGTTTAAAGCAGCAAAGACTTTAAAGTAACATCAGTGGACAATGTACATATAGACTCGACCTTAAAGCAGATAAGGACAATGGCTACAGTATTTCTTCGTGCTGTTTTATCCAGAGACTATTTGCTGATTATTCTCATTTTGTCAGCAGACACAAGAAGAGATGCGTAGACACACTCCAGAGGATAGCGGTTGATAATTACTCCACTGCCCAAAAAGTGTTCAAGTACCATTTAGAGATAATCTGTTTTGCTACCGTCACATTCCCTGTTAGGATTGCACTGGTTGCAATTCACTACGAGGTAGTTCTGATAGAAATTGGGAGGAACCACCAAATATATCAGTTTGTAAAGTAAGAGAGAGAAATGCTGAAAGAAGACAGGCATTTAGATTCTAGATTATTAGCAAGTAACAAAAATCTCTTCCTTAGTAATCTTCCATGTCCACAGAAACTATGTGGAAGGTTTTTATTTCTATGCCATGGATCTTATTAGCTATCCATATGTTGGTCAGCTAAATCACATTATCTTCAGTAGTTCATGAACAGAAAAAAAGACACAAAAAATAAATACTACAAAAAATAAATACAGTATGCTATGCCTGCTTCTCAAGTATTTAGCCTTTAGCCACTACCATATCGCTGTTAGCTCTTGAAGAACTCAAAGTCTTAAACATCTACAGAACATCAGGTTACAACTACTGGAGTAAGCCATTTTACCATTATGCAATCAAAAACTTCCTTTCAGTGGAGGCGTCTGTGCTTTCAACTTTGTATGAAGTCATTCTTCAGTAATTAGAAAAAACAACTTTCAGTACACAATGAAGGGTCCTAAAGCTTTCAGGCAAGAAAGGGGGAAAAAGACACTTTATTTCATCTGGTACAAGTTGTTTTATACCAGGAAAACCCATCAGTTCATTTGGAGCTTTACTGAGAACTTAAAACTTCTCTGTACTCACAGAGCTACGTGGGTATGTTTCCATAAATGTAGAAGCTTTAATATAACTATACCTGCGTAGATCTTCTAGACTGTCTTGCTTGCCTGGATCTAGCTTTTCTTTGGGACTCTGACTCTTCATCCCGTACTGGAGTGAGGTATGATCTAAAGAGTTAATTACAAACAAAATTGGCAAATGATAAATTTTGCACAAATGTATTAAATGATCAGGAAAAAAACCTCAGAATACAGTATGACTGAAAACCAAAACAGTTAGAAGAAAATCTTTAACTATACAAGATGGGTTATATTTTAGACATTTCATCCATATCATAATGATCTGCTCATCGAGATAGCAGCCTTAGAACTCAATTAAAATACACAGTGTATTCCTACTTCAACTTAGATTTCTTTTTACCATTTTCTCTAAATATAAGTTAAGCTTTTTTGGTATTTCACTAGTCTACTAACACAGAGGTAGAAGATCTCAAGAGATTCAGCCAGTAAAACATCTATACATATAATATGCATATTAACTTTTAACACAACTTGTAGGCTTTTAGAAAAAGCTAAATGTACTGCTAATGCAGAAAACCTAATTATAACATCTATTGCATCTATAAAATCCTTGAGGAGGCGGTTACCATATTTTCACATGAATCATCCATACTTTCAGTAATCCAACTCCCTTTGAAAAAAAAATTATTAAAAAAAAAAATTCTCATGAAACCTGCAAAAATCCTGCAGAGTAAGCAGGTAAGTGTAATCAAGGCCAAAGGCTACTAGAGTAGACATACAAGGTCTGGAATCTTTAAAGAAGTTCTCCAATCCAGGTAACTGGGGTGAAAAAAACCCCCATCATAAATTTATACGTTTATATGTATGTAACATGTATATGTTTGTATGTACGTAAAATCATCATTAAAGTACTTAAAACTTCGTAATGCATTTGTTGATTTTCTACTACAGAAAATTCTGAGAATGCCGCTATAATTCACAGATTAGCTAACAAATAGAAAAATTTGAAAAAGCAGAAACAGAAGGTTGTTAAAAGATTGCTTAACACAAAACCTATCTGAGCTTCTTTACGTCATAAAATTAGCTACATTAAAAATAGCAGAGTCAGATTCTGTAATATTTTCTGATTGCCTGTACTTTTTAAATGTCATTAGTTAAGAATTATTGGCTAATGATTCAATAATTGTCAAGTGATTATGTTTCAAAAACCATCACCAAGTAACACTGAAATAATTTATCTATGGAAAGAGCAGTTCTTTGGTCACCTAATCACATATTTGTTAGTCTTAGCACATGCTAAAACCAGTTCTAAAACAAACCTCAGTTTAAAAAATAAAGTTAATTGACACAGAGCTATGGATTACTGCTCAAGTTCCATCTCTATTAAACAAAATATCCCCAAAACACAAGAAAATATTTATCATTAACTGCTAACAAGTACAGCTGTAGAAACATCTCCTATGTTATGACACATCTTAAAAAATCCCCGCTACGTTAATTTGATTTCCCTATCCTGATCTCTTGCAAACAGAATTTTTGTTAGAAGATCCATTTTTCTAGAGCCCAAGGCCCTATCTGTATTAGGAAAAGGGGTGCCTGTTAGCTGCTTTAGCTAACATGACCTGAAATACAACCTACCTAGGAGGTTTTGACTGTCGAGCAGGTGTGGTCTTCAGGGCTTGAAAATTGCTACAAATTACTCCATACAGTTTGTTCTTTAGTAACTGGTGTACATAAACCTACTCTCCAATAAATCTGAAATACTTTATATGAATACACTGAATACAACAAATCTGAACACACTGAGGGAAAATGAAAACTCTCAACTTGCCAGGTGCACGCTATAGCTACTGTCAGAGTAGCAAGTGCCCTCCCCTAACATCCTCTGTGCATGCCACACGGGCTACCTACGCAGTATTTTTCAGGATAAAAAGATTTAAACATTAAAGTTTGGAATTCTCTTCCCGTTTCTCTAAACGAACCCTAAAAATCAGATTAAAATTATAGCTTCTTCAGCTATTCCAAAAGGAGGCACCATTATACACTTCATTACTAAAGGTATTTTGTAACATCTTCACTTTTCAAATATTCTTTGAAATACTATTTCAAACATTCTTTCTAAGTACACACTTTCAGTCTATAAATATGGATTAACCAACTTCATTTCTTAAGAAAATAATTAGTGTACAATACTTCAGGTACAGACAAGTTTTTCATGTTCATATAAACATACATATATATACGTGCATGTATGTGTACGTATGTATCTGTATATAGGCAGGTATATATGCATGTGCTGATACCTAGGGTACTACCTTCTCACATGGCACGCAGTAATTACTCCAGTTTTGCTGTTTTCTAAGATCTAATTGATATTTTAATATGCCACCAAGAATACATCTGCAATAGTATATTATACAATCGGCCCGGAGCCAGATAAAAGCAAGAAATTTTAGGCCAGTTGCAGGTATCTAAAATGTATGTAGTATATGTGCATTAGTATACGCACACTAGCAAGAACAAACAAGACAGCAAAAGCCTTCATTCTACATTTCTTTGCTTTTCTAACTCATATGAGACTTCAATAGCATTTGCATTTTAAAATTGGAAATAATTTCGGAAGAAAGATGCCTTTTGTTGGTTTTGTTTTTTTTTTTCATTTGTAGGGTTCAGTCAAATTTCATGATGGAAAATGCAGGTTCTGACCATGGTTGTTATTGAAATGGATTGTAAGCATGTATGGGCACTTCCTGAATCATGGTGGGGAAGAAAAAAATAATTCCCATTTCACAGAAGTCATTTCCTCTCAGTTTTGGGTATAAAAGGAAGACTATGGAAAACAGACCATCCTGAACAGGTCTAAAACTATGAAGAATCTTTAAAAGTTGTTGCTGCCTTAGGTGAACCAAAAGAACGCAGATTTCTTCTGTAACAACAAACAGGTTCATTACCTCCATGAACATAGAGGCATATCTGGCACTGATACAGGAGTTTCAATTTCAAAACTCCTACAGGAGCAACACAGAAATCTGAACTTGCATTTCAGCAGAAGGGTTAAAGGATAAACATTTATAAATAACCAGAAGAAGAACCCAAGGAAAGCTAACAGGAATTAGCAACCTTGTGAAATCTTATTTTTGCTTCCATAAATAGCAGGTAACAACTCTTTACAGAAACATAAATATGCACCAATCTTAACTCATCCTCCATGTAACTGTAACAGAAAAATCACCATATTCTTAAAGAAAGATTTACATCAGCTTCTTACTCATTCTGCATACTGAATAGTTCTTTAACCATTGCATTTACAACGGTATATGATGTTTTAAGTAGAATAGACCCTAAATGATGCAATGAAATAAACAGAATGTGTTGGGTTCGATAGTCTTTTCTCAGTAGTGCCAGTCACACAAAATGACTGAAAAAATGCTACATTGTAACTTATTAGCATACTGCCAGTGGCACAGAAGCAATGTACTTGTAGTAAGTAATTAATTATTAATTTTCTCATTTTTAATTCAGTGTTCTTACATAGCTCCATTATGGGTGTTTTAAAGAGAATTCATTTAATCTATTAACAGAAATACAAATATGAAAATACCACATACCAAATGAGAACCCAAGGCCAGTCAAAAATATACAATATAAAAATTTAAATTTCATGAATGATCTCTACCAGTACTAAGCTCTTACATAAATTGAGGTATTTGCTAGATGTTTCAATACATAAGCAAGCAAACAACACTGCTTTACATACATTTGTGGTAACTGACATATTCCTTCAAATAAGAAAAAAAAATACACTTTGTGTATAAGAGCAACATTACTCTTAGGACCTTTACACACCTCCGTCTCTCCCTGACCTCTGATGTTGAGGACACAGTGCCAGAAGTAGCTGTAGTCATGGCTGTGGTAGTGGCTGTAGCATTTACAACAGATGGTGCAACAGGAACGGTCACTGCTGTAGAAACACTGTCCTTTTCTTTCTCAGTACTATCCTCAGCCCACAAACGATTTGAGGTACTACAGCATAACAAGCAGCAACACAAAAAAAGAGAAAAGGAAACAGCTAAACAATGAAAGCATTTCGCTAAACAACTAATAACATGTAAATTGAGGGATGGATTTTTTTTTTAAAGCAAACTGAGAAATGTCTCCACTATGAAAACTCAACTTGAGCTATTAAATTGAATAAATTAAGAATTGAGCAGTTCACAATAATTGAACTTGTATTCTTCATGCCTTTCTAACATTGGATTTATTCTTTTATACCAACATGGCCGTCAATTTACAACAGAAAGCCATTCACAATTTTCGAGCCAAATTGCATAAAATCAAAACAAATTTAACAGGGAAGTGAAAAAATCCAGAGCCCCAGGATCTACTAAACAGGAATGCATGCACATACATAAGCACACAGTAGACCTGACAAAAAAAAAAGAAAAAAAAGAAAAAAGAAATGTTCTGGTGCTATTACCTGCTTTGTACACCTGCTGAAGTTGAACCTGTTGTAGTCTTTGTAGTAGTGTTTGCGCTGGCAGGCAGTGTTTTCTGAAGACCAGCGGAAGAGGTAACTGTTGATGCAGTACTTGGAACATTAGAACTAATCAAATCATCTTGTCTTCTACCAAAGGAGCCACTGAAGGAGAGACATGTACAATGGATGCATTTGTATTACTTATCTTTGCTCATTAAAATACCACAAAGCTGCGAATGATCCATTAAATTCCTGCCGTTGTATTCCATGTCTCAGTTGAGTTTCGGCAACTTCTGTGGCAAAAGAAGCATTTTCTTCACTATTCCCTCGACTAGGACTTTTAATTTATGACTTCAGAGGGCAGCAGACGTGTCCCTTAGTATTGACCATTCCTCCACAAGAAGATGAGATAAAGAATGGAATCTCACTGGTTTATGTATGACTGTCTTGATCACGTCTGCTGAAGTATTCACATAAGGCCCACAAAGTCCCTTTTTTAAACTGCTGTTTCGCCCACACTTAATACCTCAGAAAATACAGAATTTTACTCCACAGCTTGTCAGAAAAGACAATGTGATCAGTATCACTCCTCTTATAATTTTCAAACAATTAAATGTACTGACTTTTTTTTTTTTTCCTTCATTTTAATCATTCCCAGAAAGATTAGCCTCCCACTCAGGCTTTTCCCTTGCTCTTCAAGTTCTAAAGAAGATCCGTGTTTTCCACATTTTGATTCATTGGTTCTGGCTGAACAAATTTTGCATTACCAGGTCAGGATGTTTGCCCATGACTAAAGCTCATAATCCACAGTTAGGACAGACAGAGCATAGTATTACGAACTGCAAAAGATTTAAGGAAAGATGCTGCTTTATCATTCTGCAATTGATCTTTTTTCCTATTATTATCTATTTTAAAATCACAAATAAAAATTAACTGTACAGGAAGAACTAAGGAAAAACACCAGTAAAGCACCACATGCAATTTCAAAAAGTGATGAGTACATTATGTTTGAAGACTGGGGTATAAATATTGATAAAAGTTAACATGCAAAGATTGTTCTCATATATCAACTATTGATATTTTTCATCCAGAACAGGAAATCTGTGCAACATCAAGTTAGGAAAACTGAGTTTTCCTTTTAAGGCAGGAGATTAACAAAGATGTAAGAGAAACAGACTGACTAGGGGCCACTGACAACATCAATGTGAAGCCAAAAAAAAAAAAAAGGTTAAGTATGTTACATCAGCAGCATGTATGTATTTGCAGGATATGATTCCTTCTGAGAAAATCCTGCAAGATAGGAACAACGCATATCTGAAAATCGTTTTCATATTAATAGTCATTTACTTTGTATTCAAGTATGATGCTCATACTCAATGCAGGTATGGCTATAATCTACCATTATGGAGAGCAGCCCAAGACCTCTGATACTGTCATGCAAACCCCAAAATTCAGAGACAATACTCTCCCCATTTCTTTTCAGATACCAAGCAGAATTACTTCTAGTCCAACACCTAAATTAGTTATCTTTGGCTACTGAACTGATTTGGAAAAAGTAAAATGAACCTCAAACTAATATAAACAATAGGAAAAAGGAAACATATAATTTTAATTATACAGCAGTTGCTCCAACACTCTTAAGCTAGTAAAAATGGTGTAGCTTTAAAATCAACATGAGCTTTGCATGAGCATAAGTACATACTTACACTTATTATTATGAACAACATTTCAACATGTCACCATTCAATTTTAAACTGTCCTTACAAAGTGATTCACAGTACTTAATTTGTTTAATTTGTATGCTTATTTTGATTAAAAAAAAGATAAGAGATAATTCCACACCTTCTTTGATAACTTGTGTTTAAGGATGTAGGACCTTCATTCAAACTGTTTTTCTTGACATCTTCCTCCCATTTTCTTCTAGTGTAGGAACTGCCACCACGTATTGAGCTAGCAGATGAGTCCCTGTAAAAAAGACTTAGTTCAGCAAACTTGTATTAAAGAAGGTTTTGTTGTGAGCTGAAAAGGAGTTTCAAATTAAAAATTAAACCCTGGATAACACAACTAAAACAAACATAACCACACAGAATAGGAATAAAATGACCTTTATGGACAATAATTTTCAAGGTCCTGGGGAAAAAAACTACACTAATACTAATTCTGTTAGAAATGTTACTGAAAAGTAGCACCAAAAGAAAAACTGCTAGAGAGGATTTAATCAATACAAAAATCAATCATCAGCTTTTATCTGTGACCATTGCTGTTTTCATTTTTCTCAAAAAGGAATGAGAGGCTTTTCTGTTTGCTCCTGATATTATCCAGTGCAATAAAGGGAAAACTACTTGGGTTTTTTAGAAATGGATTTTATGAGATTTTTCATTTTTGGATGTTATAGGAAGTTAAAAAGCTGACTACCTTTTTAGAATTCATGATACGGTAGACGAGTGTAAAGAGGCCTGCAGTGGCCTGCCATGTATCAGTAGCCGACCTTACTTGAGTCATGAGGAATTTCCAGCCTGCTGTTGCACTTTATAGCAGCAAGAAATAACCTTGCAAAAATCTACTTAGAAAGACTACCCTGAAAACTGATACTGAGATGCAAAATCCTTGAATTCCTAATAAAAATGTCTAGTCAAAATTTGAAGTACAGGTCAGCTCAAAGGAAGAAAAAAATAGTCTTTCATAAAACTTACACATAAAAGGCAACCAGGTGTTTGAGGGGAAGTAAACCAAAATTTTGTAAAAATGTTATGTGGAAAAAAAGGTTCTAAGAAATAAAATTGAAATAAATTATTTATCCCAATCTTAAGGTATCATCTAGTTAAGACACTCCTGGAGAACAAGAGTTTCTGAGAAGATCTCAAAAGAATAAATATTGAACTAATAATAATCTCTCTTAGAAACAAACCAAAACTGCCTAATAAACTCAGCTACAAAGAATATAGTACCCCAGAGAATGATAAGCACTAACAGAAGCTCCAAACTGCCCTGTTATAGAAATACAGATTAAAAAAAGTCTGGCCAAGTAACATGAGAGATGCTAACAATTTAAGATGAACTTCAGGCAAGCATGAGAGCTGGAATACCCGTTTCAAAACAGAATTTGTCACCCAGAGACTAAACTGAGGCAACAGTATTTTGCAACTTTGAGAAAAGCCAGTATTTAACTCGCATTTGTGCTGAAATGAACCATTCTCAAGAGTAGCAACAAAGTTCCTCTTCAGACATAAGGACATTTATCAGTTTTATAGACAATAATTGTAATAGTACATTTTGAACAGTGAGAGGATTTTCAGTTCAGGTCATCCAACCTTCAGCTATCCAGACACAATCCAACAGAAACAAGACATTAGGGAGTCTTCTAAGTTTTGTACTACGAACTCTATATTAACTCAAGAAAATGTCTGAGCAGAATGTCAGTAAAGGAGAGAAGTGAAAAACTGGAAGGTTCTGACAATGTAAATATGCCATGAAAGTACTCCAAATCCTAACAGGTAACCCGCCTGTGCTCCTAAACTTTGTGTTTCTTTTATCCTGAAAGCTACAGAAGAAATATCAGCAAAGAAAGTAAAAACCTCCAAAAGAAGATGAAAGGTCAACATATAAACAAGAAAAATAGAACTGCTTTTGTAACTTCACTATGATTTTTGTAAATCATTGCTGCTGCATGATATAGTTTTAATCAAAGACTGTTAAGAAACATAGCATTTTATTATTATCAAAAGTAATAATGGAGCCCAGTAGCAGCACTCCATGGCTCAAGACAAAGCAGTAAAACGCTTTTAACACCTTTCAGTAGCTTAAAGTTTACGACTTCATATTTTGGATTCTATTTATTTTCTCCCCCAAGAAGACAGCACTAATTGCTCAGTTCTGCTTTTGTCATATAATTGGATTTTCAAAAGGTTCATTAAAACTTACAAGATCAAAAACCTTCAGGAATTGGATTATCTTATTGATTTGCATAATCTACCAAGCACAATAATGATATAAATTAGCATTGTCTGAGAATCTCTAAGTTTGTCAGCCACTCTAAAATCAAGTAATTTCATATTTAACAGAAATTTAAACTTCAGAGTCACCTGTTTTCTTTTTCATCAATGTCAGAGGTACTGGCCAGTCGTCTTGGTATTGTAGGTGCAACATATGCAAGTCGAGTTCCTTTTCCATCTTTCTCCTGAAAGAAATGTATTTTTTGTTAAGTGTTATTATCATTGATTATTCTGCTGTTGGCTGGAAAATCATCACTATGACAGCCTTCAACTGTATTTATTGCAACCCCATTACACACATGAATTTTCAGCTTTAGTAAAATATCACAAGGATTACAATAGGAAAACAAAACTGTTTATGTTTTCAGTCTAGCTATGCAAATGACTTGATTTTTTTTTTTTGCTTTGCTGCAGTAGAATTCCAACATTGATTACTGAAAGTAACTATTTTAGTATTTCTATTATTCTTAATCCTGAAAACATTTAAACATTTGTACTTGAAATACAACTGTAAGTTCTGTGCTGTTCAGTTACCTGTTCCAAATTGGTCCTTCACTTCAGTGTATTCATGTTTAATTCTAGAACTAAATTTTTGTTAATAAAAAATGACTATGGAATACAGAAAGAGACTCCTTTTTTATAACATTCCTTCAACAGCACTCTCCAAGTGATGCTGAAACTATTAAACCTCTGATCTACCTTAACTTTAAAAACTACGGCTAGCATTGCAAGTCCCAAAAAAAGAAAAGCCCCAGACCTATGTACCAGGTAACCAGTCACTGAAGGTGCATACCAGGCTTTTAATGGGACTAAGTAGAAGCTGCATAATTTACCTTCTTGGAATTTTGGTAAAGAGATGTGCAGTATAGTCTACAGAGAACATCATCTACAATACATCATAATCATCTGTACTAAGAAAGATAGATCAGTTCCTCAAAATATTGTTTCACAGTGAAAATGATTACCTTTTCTTTATTGTCCAACGAAGAAGAAAGTCTAGGACTTGAAGCAGAACGCATAACACCTGCAGAATCCTTTTCTTTCTGAGCTTCTTTGGAAGCAGTAATCTCCGCAAGTGCACCATAACTACCAGTTTTTCTAAGACCTAACCTCCACGAAGCAGGAGATTCATCTTTCCTCTCTTCTTCTCTGGGAGAAACCTTGGTTGTAGATGTTGGAAACTATAAAATACATGTAAATGAATTTACATCATTAATTTACTTACCTGTGGCAATACATGCTGCTTCTGGAGATTTGAGAACACAACTGTTTTTAATAATCATAGAAGTGTTGAATTTGCAGGAGAGTTGTGGCGAGAGATAACCTACACACTCTTTCCTTAAATTAGTTAATGAGATAAGAAATGTAAGCCTGGTCAAGGTATACTACACCTCTAAAAGTTAGCTTTGAAAAACTCACACTTCGTAATACACACTGATCATGAGATGCAAACTTAGAAACATGCAAATCTAGTACCAGCATCTTGATTAAGTATGTTATTTTGCAACCTGTGCACACCAGAACCTCACCATAGATTTTTCACCCTTACTGGGCACAAGAACAATGCCAGTTTTGCGCAAGCCCTGCCTCCATGATGCAGGATCTACTGACTCCACGACAGGCATGAGAGGAGGAATGAAATCATACTAAATCCAATTAAGACAAGACAAAGATGAAGATTGAAAGAATGGAAAATAGAATCAAAAGGTTGTTTTTAAACCACATAGTTTGTTCCCATTTTTATGTTACGCAGCTCTTCATTACAGCACAAAATACCAAAAAGCACTAAGAGCGTTAAAACTTTAGTAACAGATTCTTAAACACAACACAGCATGTTTAGCAAACTCATTAGAGAGACAGAATTACAGTTTGCATAGAAGAGGACAGCAAAGCTTGTTGACTTAATAAGGTCCATGGCCTAAATCATATGGCTGAGAATACTGTAAGATTCACACTAACATACCTCTCATCTTCCTATCATATTTCATTCATATCGCTTAATCACACCCCATGCTAGCTTAGCTATCAAACCCATACTTTCACTCCCAAATTTGCCTTACTTCAGTACCTTCAGACAGAAAGCAGCATTACTAAATGCCATACAGACTGAAGAAAACCCAAATTCAAGCTTAATACACTGCATCTGCATCACTTGGGAGCAACATACGGTTTGGCCATCTATGGTGTAAAAGCAGAAGAGCAGCTGCAGTAGCACAGATGGAGCAAACCTGAAAAGGCAGGTCACGAGTAGGTGCAAGATCACACATACAGTGCTGTTTTACCTTCTTTAATAAAAACAGTTCAAAGCCTTTTTGCCCATTGATATGAGCTGCAACTGCTTCTCTAGATCACATGTACATGCTATGTTGCAAGATGATGAGTCTTGATATAAATGTGCATTTACTTTGTAGCCACAGAAGGACCTGAATTTCTCACGTATATTATTAGAAAGATACCTATAGTTTACTTTTAACCTGCACCTTTTACCTTTAAGACCAAAAGCTAAGCCATTAATTAGCACATAATGAAATTAGAACAAACTAAATGCCAGTGTATTAATGATTTACAGAAGGTTATCATTCAGCTTAAAATCATGCTTAATTCTTCTAACAAAAAAGTTCCCTCACCCCTACATGACCATTTAATCATGTACCAAAAAAATTATGTCTATTTGATCAATGAATTCTCGAATATCCAAGCCACACCCCAGCTAGCAACAATTTGGTAATGTCCTATTGCTGAAGGTCATATAGCTTAGAAGGCTTTTGCATGATATGAAATAAACTGATTGGAAGGGACAAGCTTTTGACTTCAAGATGAAGTTCAGACAATTACCAAAAAAGTTGTTTTAAGTGTTAGATACTTCTTAGAACTGTGGAGAGCGCACCAGTTAAACAGCCCAACTGTCACAATGCTTGTTTTACTGAAGTGATTTAAAAATATAAACCATATAAAGAAGGCCTATTTCCTTGCAGTAAATTTCACACTATATATTTAAATTAATTCCAGTTAGGTACAGTCAGCAAACCAGCAATTACTCACAATGTCTTCCCTCCCTCACACATTTGCTATGATTTGTGAGGAGAACTTGTGTTTCTTGAGTTCTGCACAGCTCCTGAGCAATTGCAAGTGCAGCTCCCATGACAGAGATCTGTAATTCCTTACTGAGCCAGCAGGAGCTGTTTAAATTAACGTCACAAGATCACCCTGGAATCTTGCTGTCTGCCCAGCCACAAAGCTCAGGGTGGGGGAAACAGTAGTCATTCCTGCCAGTGAGCCATGCCCGCGATTCCCCTTTTGCTCTCATGGTTCTTCCTTGAGATGTATCTTGTGGATATCAGTTACAATTATTTTTGTCAAGTAGCTCTTGGGATCAGGAAGACTGTACCAACCCTATTGTACAAGATTACATAATATGATGCAGTTGGGCAATATATTCTCTGCATCTGTTATATTAAAGTATAATTTGTAAGATGAATCATCATTAGGTTCTATTGTGAATCTGAAAGTATAACTTCAATAAAGCTCCCAGAAACTAAACACAAGACATACTATTTACCTAGCAGTATGTCTTCACTCTCTACTGTGACTTCAGTAAATCATGGCTACCATTTGTCCTGAACATACTTTTCAGAAGCTTCAGTGGAGCGTTATGCATTGATTATGATGCATATAGAAAAGCTGCAGGGATTGACAAATGAAGCCTTATTGGCTTACTACTCAGTTTGCTCTGATACGCTAAATGTTTGACTTCTATACCACCTTTTGACTATTTCATTGCATTATTATCTACTGTAATTATTTTCCCTAGACATACATATCTTCCTTTTGACAAGCAAAACTAAAATGCATTCCAATTAACTTTTCACATTAAGCTGTAGAAAGCTTCCTACACACAATATGGCTTTGCTAGATGTGTTTTTGAGCTGTGCACTGAATAAATCATGTGCCCCAATTCTCTAGCTCTTCCATGACGTCATAACCATACTGAAATCAGGGTTAGGACCTACAGCACTTTCTGCTTCTTATTTCAGGCATCATTTTCAACTTCTGTGCCTAAGCACTAATCGAATGTTTCTAAGGACTCCTGAAAGTACCTGAGTCACGCTTGCCTCCCTTGTCTTAAGTGCATCACTAACACAGGCCCAGAGAAACTGTAGTTAGAACTGTAGTTTCTAAAAATTTTGGAGGAGTCTGGCATAGAAAACACTTTCAAAAGGTAAAGTTTAACTTCAGAAGACAAGAACTCTACTCACTGTGCAACAGATTTTTTTCTTTTTTAAAAGGCTCTTATGTTCAGCTATTTTATAGTTCTGTATTTTAGATTCCTGTTTAGAATCAAAACCATTCAAAATGTTAAAAATTCAACACAGTTTCTGCAGAAAAACACGAGGTCTTTTAGGAATCTGAGCATATTTTCATCAATTCACTGGATAACCCAAACCATTTTTTATACAAAAATCAAAAAATGTATGCTTACAGAGAAGAAGAGAAATCTAAAATCACAAAAAACTACTTTATTTTACCTTCTTAACAGGTGATGGAGGTGCCCCTTGGCCACCAGCTACCGAAGGCGGGGTCACAGCTACTGATGCTGATTGTGTACTTGCAGAATTTGCATTATTAGTTACAGCTGCCAAAGTTTTGGTCTTATCTGCAAAATATTTACAAGATTTTAATTTTCATTCTTCATTCACAATTTCTTCACTTCTACATCACACAGTTGATTTTCTTTTGAAAAAATCTGACGGTCAGCTCTTTGAACAGCATTTTATTATTTACTCCTCAGTGTTTTGCCCCCTCACTCTCACTTGGTTTCTTAGTTAGGTCCATCTTTTTTCCATTATGGTCATGCATGTAACTTTTCTTTTTTATTCACCAAGTGTTAGAACTCTCAGAGATGCAGAGACAGAACCACAGAATCATTTGGGTTAAAAGTGACCCAGGGAGGTCACCTAATTCAATCTCCTGCTCAAAGCAGGGGCAATATTGTGTACAAACCATGTTGCTCAGGCCTTTGATGAGTCAGGTTTTTAAAATCTCTAGAGACAGAGATTCCACAGCCTCCCCTGACAGCCTATATTTTAGCTATTTGGCTAATGACCATAAAAATTTAACAGTAGGAGGTATGTTGGCATGTAATAGTTTATCTGAACTACGGAAGATGCTGTGTATGTTGAGTGCAAAGAAATAATTAACAGTACAGAGAACCCAGCAAATGATTCCCGTCACTAGAATGAGTCGAGGCAGGGACTTGCCTTCCAGAGCTCTGACTTTCCATTTGTTTCATTCCTTCTCTGTCTCTTGTTTTTCCTACCTAAATCTCACTGTCTACCTACTCTACCTTCTTCTGCTTTGTCCTTCCTGCCCATATTTCCTCCGCTGTCCTTTTATTTGTGTACCTTGTGTACTGTTAACCCCTCTTATACACACATACAGGAAATGTCATGGTTGTGATACAACACCTGTTGTCACTGCACTTGCTTGAGCTTCATAATCTTACACCTCACTTCTGTTTCACCTATTCAAACTGGACATTCTTTGGAGTGGGATGCTACATCCTATCTGTGCAGTATGGAGACACAATCCCCATTGGTTTTGGCCCTACTATAAACATACCTTTATGTCTACACTACCCATACAGCATAGAAGTTTATTTAAAAAGCATGCAATGTTTTCATACACTGTTCTCACATCTAACACTCAAATTAAACAAAGTACGAATCTATGATTGGAAATCATATAATTAACAGTATTTCTGTTAATACACTTGTTTTAGTTATGGACATAGTTGAACAGATGTTTTGAATAATTACTTATGCAGTAAACAAGCACAAATATAAAAAAAATCAGCTTATATGAGTAACCGTGCACTTAAGGGAAAGTTCTTTCTAAAGACAAGTGAAAATAAATGGTGGTAAACTTCTAGGCAAAGGTGCTAAAAAGTTCAACAAGGCAATGCAGATTGACAGTACGATTTGTTGGCAGTACAATGTTGGAAATTTGCAAATGAGTAAACCAGCCTTAAAATATACAGAAAAAGTTATCAGGAGTGAAAGTACGCAAGGACAAAAATGGATTTTTCACAACTGTATTCTGAAATTATTCCAAGGACAGCAAGAACACAGTTGTATGCAAGATTTGATTAACTTTCAGAAACATTCAACTACCTCAAAACAAAGTTAAAAAATGTGAACTGCTGAAAATTTTATTTTTCCACTTGTTTCTGTTCTTCGTATTTCCCTTCTTGTTCTTACAGACAGAAAAGTATTTATTTTTAAACTGTATTCTCACTTTATCAATGAAACAGAATGTTAGAAAAATATTTCAAATAATCCCAACAGATTAGAAATCACAGTTTCCAGTACTTCAGCATACTGAACAGTTACAGTATTTTACAACCAGAATGCTCCTTATAATTTTAAGATATTTCACTAGGAAACTACCATACGCTGAATAATGGGAAAGAGGGGAAAATACAAGCTTGAAATTTACATATTCAGCTCTATAGGGAAAAGCTTAAAGTCTAGCTTGCCCAATAAAGTACAACAAAGCCTTGTTGATACTAAAACCACCAAAGTTTACATAAATTAATTCTTATGTCACAGTCAAACTTTCCTGGCACAAACTATCTACTGGTAAGGAACAGAAGACAGTTAACCGAGTCTGGAGACATGTTCAGGTGACATTAGAGTTAGCTCAGTGACTGAAATTACTACATGTTATAAACTACAAGTGTTTTGAGTTTATCAAAGCTCAGTCTGTACATAAAGGATGCAAGTATACTAAGGTGAAAGACTAATTACAAAGCTTGACAGATCTTTTTTCCAGCCTAACACTGAAATGCTGTTTTATTTCAAAATACAAAAAAATTTAAACCATAATAGATAGTTCGTTTTCACAACTTATTTTTTATTTCTGCTTATGTTAAATATTTATGATATATTGCTTAGATCTAAAATCCCTTCTTAGTCTTATCTTTTCAGGTGAAGAAATTAGGAAGAATGTTTTTAAATGAGAACTGAGAGCTCACCAAAATGAATTACTTCTTTTAAAAAGTGTAAGGATAAAATATTAACAAGGTATTTATATGACATCTATGTCTTTGTATTGTATTGCTGCAATGTAATTCTAAAATTCTTTATTAGGATTGAACAATAAATCCTTAAACACCCATTGCCTGACATTTATTCTCTGATTTGAAAGAAAAAGATGCTCTGCTGTTCTTACATCACTGGTTACTTTAAGACTCTGACAATTGTTCAAGGAAAAAAACCCACCTACATTCCATTGGAGAGAGTAGTACAGAGTATTGTGTTTCTTTGCATGTAATTCCAAACTTTTCAAAGAACACTCCTCTTAAAATGAAGTTGTATATGAAGTAACTTAACATTAAAATAGCAGCTTTAAAAGCTTGTTTCAGTACACACTGAAAATATATATATGCATCATTACTTTATGAATACCCGTACCAAGATTGCCAGATTATTTGGTAATTACTTCAGGATGGCAAGAAAAAAATCAGGATGTTTGCACTTCTGCTGTTCCAATCTCTACACCAGTTCCACAAGCAAACACTGCTAATGAAGCCTTCATTTCTGATTTGATCTTGTAACTTCTTCAGTGTTTTCTGACATGATACTTAAGGCTTATATTATTCCAACTATTTAATAAATTGCTAAGTAGCAAATCAAATAAGTAGGTTTAATAGCTTTAACCTAAACAGCCACCAATAAAGACGTCTGTTTAATATCTCTGTTATGACTTGAATTTAGACATACGTAAACTTGCTTTAAAAAGACTAGAAGTTAAGTGAAATACAGAAGAGTAAATGAAACTTCAGATACTTAATTCTGTATCAAGTGATATTAAATAAGTAAATTTATGAAGTAAAAACATAAATACTCCGAATAACGTACCAGTCTCTGCTTCGGATTCTGAGTCATCATCCTCTTCCTCTTCACTAGAGCAACTGGATTCATCCTTCTTTCCCTCTTCTTCCTCATCTGCTTTTTCTTGCTCCAGGGACTCTATACTAGACGCATTCTTTTCTTGCTCCATAATCAATGTCTCCTTACTGAGTTTCAAAAGAAAAATACTTACTAAGTCATGAAAAATTTACTAAAGCCTGTCAAGTAGGACTTTGTGACAGCTTGTAAAGTTATCTTTTTTATCATTTTTCCTAGTTTACTTACTTTTTGAATGTTTTCTGTGTCTGATTATTATCCATGTTGGCTGTGGATTCAATTAGGGGAGATTTCTTTTCCCGTTTTTCACTATGAAGCTTCAAAACACATAGAATGATGCAGTTAAATTGATCGAATGGTATTAGTGTGAAAAAATTACAAATGAAAGGAAATCTTCTCTAACTACTACAAACACTAGAAAGTGCTTTCGAAGTGTTAAAGTTCAAAATTCTAAAACCTCAGAATCTTAATCCAAGTAAGCTGTTCATTGTTGATGCTTCAAATCATGAAATGCCCACTGGACAAGGCAAGAAGAAAAGCATCTTCTTTCTTCTAAGGCTTTTTGGTCACCATAATTGACAAAGTAAGGGCATAAAAGATATTTTGAGATGACTGTGGCATTACCTGAATTGAAGTCCCAAATCAAACCTTTGGTTTTAATCTATATGCTGCTCTGAGCTGTATACCATAATGATACGTATAACAAGTGTAACATGTATCTATATATCTCTCTCTATATATAGCTCTTTATATGCAAAAGGCCTACCAGATTCTGCTTCTTTTGTAATTCTTCTAAATATCCTAGAATATCTTCATCTGCCACATCAAACGCTGTCTGCCCCTGGAGAAGGGGAAGAAATAAAACACCATAATTGTACAGCAGAAATTAAATATAATGGATTACGATGCCTTAACAAAGGATGATGCAGGTAATGAGCACATTCAGAGAGAGAAATTAGAACATATAAGCCAAGCTCTATTACAAACTGTTAGTCTTGTCAGTAGTTGAAAACACATTTGCAATATTACTTTTTTTTTGGGTAACTGAAACAGGAACCCCTATATGTGATGAGTAAATACATTTTTTAAGGGATAAAAACATGGCTTCAATAAAATTTTGCTGTCCTTTGAAGGAAAAAAAATAACAAGGAAAAGTAGATTGAAAGAATATGGTTCTCACAATATTTGTTCCAAACAACTCTTCCAATGGCAGTTGTATGGATGGATTCTGAGCAGCTCGGTATCCTGTCCATCTTAGACTACCATATACAGCTTAGATTTTTAAAGTTTAAACTATTTAAGCAAGTTATACTAAATTTAAGTAATTGTGCTTTCATATTTTTATAGTAAAACTGTATTTAATATTCCATTTTAGAAAAGATCTGCTACAACTATTTGTTCATATCCCTCCTGAGTGTATGATCTCCAGGGAATATTTTACTTGAATAAACAAATCATTATGTGATTAACACAGAGTAATGCTGTCAGCTAGAATTTCTTCAGCTTGCCATATCTTACACCTACATAGTCACTGTAATTCTCGACTAGATCAGATGCCCACTGGATGTGAGATTCTATCTTTAAGGCCTGCATTGGTAAAGATTTCAAAATTTTCCTTTCTTCATCTTTGCTTGAAGACTAGAAGGGCTGAAGCTCACACAGTTTCACAAAGAGAGGCTATCTTACTTTGATACTGCAATACGATGTTTTCTATTTGGAAATTTGCATTCAAATACAAGAAGGTTGGAATCTAGGCAAAGACCTAGATCCACTAGTATAAATGCAGCTGCATCAACATGCTGGGTGGACATACTGAAATGTTGGGAGGATCATGACAAGATCACTCATTTGTAGTTCTTCTGTACAATAATCAGCAATAAAGCCAGAGCTGTCATTTAAAAGTGGTATTAGAAGCATCTAAAGGAAATTAGGTGTTGAAATTTGTCTCTGCTTATTTCAGTTTCTCAGAATGTTAACTACAGGCAAACATATTCCTAATTTCACTATGAAGGCTATCTTAACTAGTTAAAAAGGATGGACCTTCAAACCACTGATTTTTCACATCCATAAAACTTCTGACAGTACAGCAGAAGCACGTGCACCTTTGAACAAGCATTACCCAAAACAGCTTGAGGTTCTCTGACATTTGAACTATTCCATTTAGTATAACACAGCACTAACCTGGAAACTAAACAACAAAATTATCTCAAGTTTATATTTGCATTATGACTACAGTTTTTAATCTGGCCATCTATTTTTAGGGAGCTACTAAGTGGGTTTATTCCTAAAAAGTATGAGTTAGACCTACCTTGACCACAAAAAAATCACTTTGCAAAAGACTGTTGTACTTGGAAAGTTATATCTAAAACCCTATCCATATCTGAAGTCAAGGGTCTAAACAATAATGGTTGAGTTCTCTGAGATGCTAAGCACCTACAACTGAAACCAAATCCAGAGGAGTTTTCAATCTTCATTATCTCCAAAAGCAAAAATGCTTACTAGCTTATTTAAAAACACAACAGGCAGAACTTTTCTAGCTTGCACAGAAAAGCCCATACACCAAATAAAGCAGCTTATATCTCTCTGTACCTCCTTTATTTTTATTCTTGTCCGAGTTAAGTTGACCATACTTTCACAAGAGTGCTCTCTGGAATACCACCCTTCACATTTTCACAACCCCAGTAAAAAGTTTAACAGATAATTTGATACACTACTTTCAATTAATTGCATCAGCTTTGGTTGCCTGATGGAAAATATAGTTACACAGTTGATATTTAGAACTTCTGAAGTATTATACAGAAATAGAGTTGAAGCTATCTGAAATTTAATTCCACATTTCATTGATTTAATTACAAGCCTCCTCAATTTCTAAGGAAGAAAAAGTCAACAAAGACTAAAAATGTTAAGCAGCAGTGGTTTTGCCCTCATATAGAGTCAATATTTGCTAATTCACAATCTGTATCTCTGTATTTCCCTAATTTATTTTAAAAAGTTCATGAAAAAAAATTCAATGAGGAATCCATCTTAAAAGTTGCGTGGTCAATTTACACATGCAGTACTGTCAGAAACTGGAAACAGATCAGAACCTATCTGTAAAACATACTGCAAAGAGAAGGAAGAGAGCTTTAGTGCTTACACAGTTGAACGAAAAGTTTTGGATCCTATGTGAATCATGAATATACTTAAATCTGTTGGGAGCAAGATCTTGCAAAGCCAGCAAGTTATGCAGGCCTTTGCGTAAAAGTCAAGGAAATATAGCAAGCACTCAAACTATGCCTATGGAGTCTAGAGATGCCTACAGGGTTCTTTCAGTTCACTCAAACCAGCATATAGTGATAACTCCTTAGTATACCAACACAAGATGATTTTAAGAGTTTTAACACTACCCAAAGGCATCATTATCATCTTCAGTGATCAAATGAAAGCTTGTACGCAATCCATCAAGTCACTGATTTTGTACCTCTGAAACGTCAATAAAACCATTCTATTTTGAATTTCCACATCGAAGATTACATGGAACTAGATAGAACTAAGCATAAAGTGGGCCTAGAAATTAATTAGACAATCAGATAATTAATTTAGTTTTGAACATGAACATGCTGTTTTGACAAAACATGCATTATATAAAGCTCCACGTACAGTAAACAGCAGTTTATCATCACTTTTCTTACCCTGGCTTCTAAAGTCACTTTAGAGACCAGAACTTTGTATCTTGACAAGGATTACATAAAAATCCTACCACTTTGTTGACAGCCTCCATATCACATAGGTTTTCCACTAAAATGCGACATGCTTCTTCTTTACCCCAGTGAGCAGCAGCATGAAGTGGTGTCCAGCCATCATAATCTTTAATATTTACATCGTAGCGAGCCTGTATTAAAAGCCTAAAGAAATAAAAAGAATTAGATCTGCTGACAGGGATAAATTGTTGTAAAATCACAAAATTATTCTACAATATTATCCTTCTCCTTTTTCATCATGTATATTTATTAGTTGGGCTAGTGACAATTGACAAATTTTATTTCTTCACAGAAACATTTGCCTTTTCATTGTTCAGTAGGTATATATATTATATATATATATATTTTTAAGGAAAATTCAAGAAAAAATGCCTTTTGCATTTTCTGCTTTATTCCTTTCCTCTTCATTCAAAGTGCGTTGTTTCTATACAGTTAGATACTTTGCTCTGCATGTGCAGTAATAGAGAAAAGCCCTTTTAAGGAAAGGAGAGCTGTAAAATGCCAAAAATTGCAGACAGTGTTCTTATCTAGTTTATTATTAAAACCTCCTCCTACTCTAATATTAGTTTCTTGAAACTTGCATCTCCTTCTGTCACTAACATTTGATGTTGTGATAATCTAGTGTTTACGTGCTTCAATTGCTCTCTGAGACGGAGCAGAGCTCCTCAAATGAAAGATCTGCTTCTCAGCCTTCATTCAACACCAAAATTTGGCAGGGTTCTGACATGACTGTCAAAGTGACAATGGACACCTAACCTGACAAACAGTTTTGTATAAAGGGCTATCAGCTCTCTGAAACACTGTCCGTAATTATTAAAAATCACATAACCATTAAGTATTCTTCTAAAACTATTTTCTCTCTTTCTCAAGAGCCAATGTACTTATAGTAATATCCTCCAGTGAGTCAACTTTCACACATGCTCAGCTGCAAAGTCTTGCAGTCTTGCATCCTACTTAGAGCACACATTTTTGATAATTTGAAGCCATCACAAAAATTGCCTGTACGTATATTTTTCCCCTCCTAGGAAAAGTACATGGACTGGCCTACAAAAAAGACAGTTATAAATAAAACTCCATTACAGGCACATGCTATTCTACAACAGAAATTACTAATTATTATATTATTAATATAATAATTACTTATTTTCCAACAGAATAATTTCTCTTCATCCTGCTGAAGCATTCATGGTTTTTTCAAGCAAAACTCCCATTCAGTAAATTGTATGCAAAGGTTATAGTGATTAAAAAAGCTCTGTCATTCAGCTTCTATTGTTGATGAAGCATTACAAGGCTCTGCAGACATTAAAGGCAGCAATACTTACACAGTCAGGTTACAGAATCACAGAATCATTTTGGTTGGAAGAGACCTTTAAGATTATCAAGTCCAACCGTACACCCTGCACTGCCAGGTCACCACTAAATCATGTCCACATCTATACATCTTTTAAACACTTTCAGGGATGGGGACTCAACCACCTCCCTGGGCAGCCTGTTCCAATCCTTAATGACCCTTTTGGTAAAGAAATTTTTCCTAATATCCAAACTAAACCTCCCCTGGTGCAACTTGAGGCCATTTCCTCTTGTCGTGTCACTTGTCACATGGAAGAAGAGTCCAACCCCCACCTCCCTACAACCTCGTTTCAAGTAGTTGTAGAGAGTGATAAGGTCTCCCCTCAGCCTCCTCTTCTCCAGGCTAAACAACCCCAGTTCCCTTAGCTGTCCCTCATAAGACTTCTTCTCTAGACCCTTCACCAGCTTCGCTGTCCTTCTCTGGACACGCTCCAGCACCTCAATGTCCTTCTTGAAGTGAGGGGCCCAAAACTGGACACAGGACTCAAGGTGTGGCCTCACCAGTGCCGAGTCCAGGGGAACAATCACTTCCCTCCTCCTGCTGACCACTACTTCTGATACAAGCCAGGATGCTGTTGGCCTTCTTGGCCACCTGGGCACACTGCTGGCTCATAGTCAGTTGGCTTTCAACCAACACCCTCGTGTACTCTTCTGCTGTGCAGCTTTCCAGCCACTCCTCCCCAACCTTGTAATGTTGCAGGGGGTTGTTGTGGCCCAAGTGCAGGACCTGACACATGGCCTTATTGTACTTCACACTGTTGGCCTCAGCCCATCAATCCAGCCTGTCCTGATCCCTCTGTAGAGCCTCCTGACCTTCAAGCAAATCGACACACCCACCCAACTTGATGTCATCTGCAAACTTAGTGAGGGTGCACTGGATCCCCTCCTCCAGATCATTGATAAAGATGTTGAAGCGAACAGGCCCCAATACTGAGCCCTGGGGAGCACCATTTGTGGTGTGGCCACCAATTGGATTGAACTCCATTCACCATCACTCTCTGGGCCCAGTCATCAAGTCAGTTTTTTATCCAGCAAAGAGTATACCCATCCAAGCCATGAACAGGCAGTTTCTCCACGACAAAACTGTGGGAAACAGTATCAAAGGAGGCTTTACTAAAGTCTAGGTAGACAATGTTGACAAGACTTCCTTCATCCACTAAGCAGGTCACCTTGTCATAGAAAGAGATCAAGTTGGTCAAACAGGACCTGCCTTTCATAAACCCATGCTGACTGGGCCTGATACCCTGGTTGTCCTGCACATGCTGCATGATAGCACTCAAGATAATCTGCTCCATAACCTTTCCCAGCACCGAGGTCATACTGACAGGCCTGAAGTTCCCTGGATCCTCCTTCCAGCCCTTCTTGTAGATGGGTGTCACATTTGCTAACATCCAGTCAACTGGTACCTTCCAAGTTAGCCAGGACTGCTGATAGATGATGGAAAGTGGCTTGGTGAGCATTTATGCCAGTTCCCTCAGTACCCTTGGGTGGATCCCATCTGGCCCCATAGATTTGTGAACATCTAAGTGGTGCAATAGGTCACTGACCATTCCCTCTTGCAGAATGTGAGCTCATTTTCATTCATGTTACAACATACAACTGTTCTCTAGTTCTGCTAAAGCAGTCAAATACATTTACAATGTCAATAAAGCAATCTATTATTAAGCATGCTTTACTTCAATAAAAGCAGAGCTTTGATGAAAAACAATTAAGCATCTGTTACAGTGAATATGACCTTGTGTTGTATTAATGAAAAGCTACCTGTGAATCAGGGGACACCAAAAGTCTGAAGGTTTCCAGGGAAGTTTTCAAGAGGCATGATTTTTAACAATATCAAAAAGGCAAAATTAAATTCTCTGTTCTTTAGGTCTAAGAACCTTTAGTGTGGATTACAAACTCTGCTTTATTTATGCAAATAAATATGGTGTCTTGAAAATATGCATCACCCCGAATGCTAATCAGCATTACAAAAAGGTATTAAGCTTCTTTATACACTTAGCTTTAGAAACAGGGTGAGTTTTTTTGCCAAATTTCTTCTGTTAAGTAAGTATTCCGGCTCAATATGTAATCTGTGTTCATTTAATGACTTAATGCAGAAAGCTAATAGCATCATGATTTATGAGTGCTTGAAAACATAAAATCAAGCTTGAAGGAAAAGATAGTTCTAGAGATTGTTATTTTTCCAAGATACAACCCCTAAAAGTCAGAAGTGTCCAATCCTATCAATTCCAAGCAGCACTACATCAACAAGACAATGAAATATGAAAAATTTTCATTTAAAGCACACTTACTTTAAGACTTCTGTATAGCCCTTAGCAGCAGCTACATGAAGTGCTGTACCACCAGATTTTGCATGTCTGACATCATTTATATGGCCGCTGTTGAGCCACTGTCTTGCATCTCTTAGCATTATTCGTTCTTCTTCTTTTCGAGCTGCCTCTATATCAACTCCTAATTTAGACAGGGAGGGGGAGAGGGGAAGAGAGGACAAGATATTTTAGTTCAAATATTTCAACTCAATTATGTAACAAATCTTATACCATGTACATGCGATACTCATATCTGTGAATGTTATTCATATTGTTTAATTGTTATTTTATTGTGCCTTTTTGAACATTAAAAGAAGGAAAAGAAAAAAAAAAACAAAAGAAGAAAGCTACTAAAAGTGGCTCTTCAATTTTAAGAATGCCTACCATCACAGTAATAATCACTGAAATGACCTCTTAGGAAAAGAGAAAAATTATATTTTAACCTTCTAAGCACCAAAATATAAGTCTGGCTTGAATTATCTGTAGGAAGTAGAATAGAGCTACAATTTTTTTTTCAGTGAGATAACTTTGGGGAAAGGAACAGCCTAACTTCTCAACACTGATGATAAGAAAGATGGGGCTATATTTTTCACACTTTCTAAAGAATTTCTGGTTTGTCTTCTATCACTATGAAACAAAAACACTGAATTTTTTTTTAGTACATCTCATGAAAAATTATCATACACTGATGAAAAGGGAGGAACTGAATATAACATTTATAAGTATATACATTAGGTTAAACAGATTGAAAAAAAACCCCAGACCCTCAATGGGCAAAGCCAAGCATGTATTTGCAAGCATTTTTTTTAATTACTGCCATATGGAGTGATCTAAAGAAAACAGCACGAAAGGGGTCTGGAAGAGAACTCTGCATGAGTGTGGCCCTATCTATGCCGACTAAACAGTGACAACTTTGCGAGGCAAAGGGTCCTAGAAATTGCGGTCAGAGAGCGCAAATTGTATCTGGGTTCACCTCTAACAGAAAAACAGTCGGCCAACCTTCAGCAAAATTATTTTATATGTATGATTAGTCTAATCTTAGACACAGTATATATCCTGGGAAAGATACACTGTTTTTCTGCCTTTTGAATTTTTAATTTCTCATGAAGCAAAGCATTAACTTGGACATAATAAAAAGAAGTGAAATCTAGAAACAGGTACAGATTTACTAGATAATACCACAAACCTCAACAGTACTCCTTATAGCCTATAAAATAGAATTTAAGATTAATTTTAAAACACACATGAGATAGATGCTCTTTGATTAATTCTGCCTTCTTTCAGTATTTCCTGCTGAAGCTTCATCTGTCCCCAAACTGTTTTTCTCCAGCAGACTTCTTTCTATCAGGTAACTCTCCTAAGTGACCAACTAATCAAAGCACAATATAAAGCAGAGCACAAACAAGACTATGGAAAGCTATAACGTATCTTTTCAAAACTACTCTACATAAGTAATTAATTTTCAAAGTCTTTATAATGAACAGCAATTTCAGGTTCTAACGTCTTCAAAGAAACTAGGAGATATCAATCCTCTATAGAGTGAATGAAACCCCAGAATACGGAAACCAAATGAAATCCAACTTGACTATCAGACATGCAATAGAAACTGAGATAAGGGATGAAGTCGCCTTCATTAAAGAAATTAATATCACAAAAATAAAATACATAGCTAATACAGAGATGATCATGTGCCATGCAATGCATGAATATAAAATGTCATAAAAAAGATTATAATAAACCAGATTCATCAAGCTCTTATAAACCCACTGGCAACTAGAAAGCTGCAGCAACAATCTGGCAAACTGAAAGCAATTCCATTGGCACTGCTGAAATACCCTCAAGGCAGCAGAGAGCAGAGTGGGAGATCTATTACATTACATATGAATTAGTATTTCACAGATGCTGCAATTCCCCAGGTATAGCGCAAAAAAACCCTGGAAAATGACATGCCCAAATCGAAATTTCCTGAAATGCAGAAAGAAGGAATGTAATTATTACTTGCTTTTGGAAATGTAACATGTCATTTGTTTGGTTTGTGGTAGCATATGACCAAGCAACAACAGAGATCACTTGCTTTTTACTGTTTTTCCATCAGTTCACACTATAACAGATATTCCCTGTCTACAAATACATTAGAAAAATAATTTAATTTAAAAAAAAAAAACCCCACAAAAAAAAAAAGTCAGTTGTAGAAAAGATCCTGTTCACTAAGTAAGTGTGGTAGAACTTTATGCTAAGGACAGAGGAAAAGATACAACTTTACTAAGTATCATAAAATAACCAAGACAGGTTATACTTTAAGTGTTCTAAGTATCTGACTGAACTCCTAGATTCACCCACTTAATTGATTAAAACAATCATTTCAGTACTGGCAATTTAATAAAAATTAACAGAATTACGTTTTATCAGAAACCGATGAAAACCCATACGCTGGAGGCTAAATCTGCAAGATGCAGGGAGATACAAAAGATTGTTGAAGCACTAAACAGAGGAAGAAGCTAAAAGGCACTTGGTTTGGAAGAGACTGTGGTAAAAATTAAATACATGGAAGTTTCTAGAACTGTCTTTCTCAAGACAACCCATGACTAAATAAATCTGAACAGACATTAGGTTTTACACATCTAATTATCACTCTGATGAACAGGAAGAATGAAAAGCAGGAACTCTGAGTCAGTAAGACACTGATAATCACATATACCCATTCCTCCAGAAGGCTCCTACATATTGATATGTGAACTACTGCAAACTGTAACTGCCTTCGGTCTTTGCATCTGCTTGCTTTTCAGAATGACACAGCAGTGCGGATCAGCAGATCATGGGAAAATAATTCTCTTGAGTACAGTCATTTACATGTCAGTGTTGCCTGCAAAACACTAGTACACAAAGAGTTCATATATAATCTGTTAGTGACATTTATGCCCATCCCCTTTTTGCATGCCTAAGGTCTAATTGTGAATCCTTATCAGCATGAGTAACCTTCTCCACCTAAAGAAGCCAACATAAATTCGTATCAGTGTAAAACCGTTCGTGTGTGTGTCTGATCGTTTTGAGGCATTTTTGTCTAAAAGAAGAACAGAGAAGAAGTCACTGATCTTGAACTTCTAACGGTTAATGTCTAAGCATACTTTCCAGATATGCCTAAAGACCCAGAGAATTATGTCAGAAGAGCAACACTTTTGCAGAAAAAGAAACTAATACTAAATACAGATTTCTATCAGTATCATAATGGCTGCATCAACACATTATTTTAAAAGCCAGCAAATTTCTGATCATATTTCAACACAAGAAAGTACAAGAATCTTGCCAATCTAAATAAAATATCCCACATTAATAACTGGCATGAAATCGGGAATTAAACTTTGTGCCAGAGAGCTGTCTGAGATAAGCTAAATACAATTCCCATTATTAACTACAAAAAACGGAATGTAAACAGCCTTTATTATAACTTGTACGGACCTTTCTCCTTGTTTTCCAGACTCTATTAGACAGCAGGGAAAAAGAAAATTCTCGTCATGCGTTTCAAACACTTTCTTCATACAGCCCATAGATGGCAATGTGCTGCCTCCTAGCTCAACTTCAGCCTGAGTATTCGCTCACGACAGTACACTTAACTGCTCTGGCAGTCTAACAACTTCTTAAATCATTAATAATTTATTGCTAAAGGCTTTAATTTTTTCTGATCAACAAGTGTTATTCAACAGTTCCAAACAGGTTTGAAAACAGTGTGCCGTTCAGTGAGCATTTAATGAATTTCAGCATAAATCTAATTGCTGAATCATTGTTTCAGGACTGCTCAGCCATATAAAGGCATGTTTTATAGATACTGCGTGGAAGATCAACCCACTTTTTACTTCATGTAGTGAATGTTTATATACAAATGTAATAGGTCACATTTTATCCGCATAACCAAAGCTGAGCTAAGCAATACGTATGAGAGTCTTGTTAAATTTACCTTTAATTAAGAATGGGGAACATTTGCTTTTGCTTGGAAAAGGGAGTGATCTCTCTGACAGTACTGAATAGCTGCCATGCTGGATCATCAACTCCTGATCCACCTCACGTCACCTTTCCCCACTAACTCATCTCCCAAGAATGCTTCCTATCATTCAAAGTAAGTGCTTAAGGAGTTAAAAATAATTTTAAGAGGATATCTGATGATAAACAGCTAAAAAATAACTTCAAACCATTACACTTAACCCTACTCGAGACCTGAGGAAAGGCAACATTTAAAACGGGTCAGGGCGAGCTGGGACTAAAGCCACTTTTCTCTCAAAGTCTGCTAGTTTTCACCAGTGCAAATGAAAACTTTACATTACTGGCAAAAAACAACTTCCAAAACAATGATATGCTGAAACACTGAAAAGTAAAAAAATAAAGAATCTCACTGAGAAACTGTAAATAACATTTTGAATGAAGATAAAGAATTATGTGGATTGCAGTGGCACCTGTATACATAGGATTGACCCATGATAAAGATAGCTGCCATAGGGGAAAAACAACAAAACAGGTCCTAAGAGAAGTTTTTTGTGTCACACACAAAATAGCTAAAACACATGATGTGAAAAGTTCAGCACTACTTTGGAATAGTTTCTGTAAAACACCTAGGTTTCCTATTTGTGAAGTGTTCGTAACTGTGTCAAAAAAAATCTTTATACCTTACCTAAGCATGAATATAATTTATCTTCTCACAAAGTACAAAACTAAAGTAGGTTTTAAGCTTAAAAAATAATTAAGCCAATATTTCCCCTTTGAATATTAGGGTAGAAAAATGCTTTCCTTATTATCAGAGTGGTATGTCTTCACTTATGGCATAGCTAGTCCATTAGTTCAGACTTACTGCATCAACAGGGTCCTGCCTATATGCTCAGCAGAACACAGGTTGCCTTGCCTGGGGATCCGCAGCCCACACAAGAGGACACATGAAGCCACCTGAACCAAGGGTCATGCTTTAGAAGTGTCGCATATGGCAATCAGAGTAACTGAAGAAAGATAGACATTGGATAATAATGCTATAAAAGCTCTTTTTTCACGTCCAACACTTCTTACAACAAAACTTGTAAAACACTACTAATTTGGATCACTAAGCAGCATCTCCTCTCTAGACAAGTCAGACTTTGGAGTCTGAACACTAAAACAGGACAAGCAAATACTGCAGATTCTTCTTTTTATTAAGCCTATAACGTCACATAGAGCTGAATTGTGCAGTATTCTGTAATTTAATTCTGTGAATTTAGTGTCTCCAGAGGTTCTCATTTTTTATCCTGTAGTCAGATGTGTCCTTTAAATATAATTTGATACCTGTAAAAATTGGGCATAGGTACAAACAAACTGATGATCCGTAGAAGGCTGAACAGTTGCACAACTGGAAAGCTCTGTTTGAACTTTTCCTATGAAGACCAAATGTCTGCAAAAGCAGCAACAAGGGTAAGCTAACATGGTGATTCTTCTCCTATTTCTAACAGGAATGAACATCAAATGTCATCACTTAAATATATCTGAAATCAAAATGAACATGACTGATCTTTCCAGGCAATCTTTTGCCACCAAACGACTCTGACTGCTGATGCCAATACGTAGGAAGAGATATTCACAGCATTAACCAGGCAACACAAAAATGGAACTACAGTGAATTTATGATTAAGTACACGTGAAAAGGTTACAAGACAAGAATGTTATAGAAACCATCTACTAAATTTTCACACGGCATGTTTTACCTACACAGAGGTAAGACTTTTTGGCACCCAGGTTTGTTTATATTCAAAATAGACTGATCTTCCGCTACCAGTAACACTGAGACAGGGCCGATCATTCCACAGACCCCGCAGTTAACTTCATTGTCAAAACTGGGGCACTGCTTTATTTTATACGAGGAGCAATGCTAAAGCTGGAGGGATAATTGTATTCAGCCACATGTATAGTCAAAGATGACTCTGTCACAATGCATCAGTGTTAATTCCACATTAAGATAAACAATTAAGTTCCTATTTTAGAACTATTAACTCCTCTAGTCACAACACACACACAATTAGGCACTTTCCAAGTGATCATGGTAATGGCTAAATAATCATTCTGTACGTACTATTAAATTTATACGCAAGTTAAGGATGCCATCAAAAGCACACGATTAAAACTTTATTGCTGAGACAACTGTCTCATGATTTACTAAGGTAAATAGACTAGGAGTTCACATCCAGATTCATACCCTTTCTATTCCATTCTCATCCACAATCACTAAATATTTCCTACGGTTTTGTTCCTGCAGGTAAAAGCCCTTAGTTCTTACACCTTCAGATTCAAATTTAGAAGGAGGGATGCTGCATGCCTTCTTCTCTGCTTCTGGGAAACTGAAACTCCTAGGTGGTCTAACAGCAAAACACGTTAGGTGGAATACATACATATAAATGCATTCATACAGATCTGTGTGTAAATAACTCAAATATATATACATAAATAAATTAAAAGTATATAGTCTATATATAGCCATAGACTTTAGTGTCCTGTTAAGATCAGGAAGGCATAAATGCTGTCAGGGATGTTCACAGTGTGGTCGATCTTCAGGACAGCATCCAGTTCTCCACAGAGGGAGGTCAAACCACTCTTGATGCTCAGACCTAGCAAGTTTCTTCTCACCTGTCATGGTGCCTCATTCAACCAATATATTTTTCAAATCATCTGAGAAAGACCAATCTTGTGAAAATCCCTTAGTTAGTCCACAAGCCAAAATGCATAAAACTTAAGAGGAATGCTTGGAAAACAGGCTTTCCATAGCAAATGAAATTTGGTATTTTGAAACAACATGAATTATCCCTTTAGAAGCTAACAGCTACAGTGTGGGAACATCTACATTCTTCTCAGACTTACGAAGACAGTACCATAAAGAGTTTTAAGCTTACTTAAAGCTTACAATAGAAAGCTTTTTTAAAACTTTAAGTATATAAACCACACTGAAATTTTCAGTGAACTGTGGCATTTAGTTTAGGTCGCCAATGCTAATTTTACAATTGTGCTGTTCGAAATAATTAAGCTTGCAAAAGAATAAAAATTAGCGGATAATGTTGATTCTCTGCCTTGCAAAAATGTACACAAAACACCCATATAAAAAGTTTTTGTTTTTTTTTTTTTCCAAAGCAGTAACACATAAATAAGAGATTTTGAAAGAGTTCTTTTCCCAAATAATGTCAATTTTACAAAGAACTACTAGTCAATTTGTACAGCACATCAGTAAAATCACATTTCAAAAACGTTAAGGAATTTAGGCTGAGGGACATCCCAGAAACAACTCTTAGCAAAGATTGACAGTACTGTTAGAAAAGAGAACAACTTTTTCATATTATATTTTTTTTATATTTGTATTTTTTCCAACTAATTAAAATAGACAAATGGTAGTACAGACAAAAGAAATATTGGCCCAGCCCTAACCCATGACATGGCCCCTATCTAATCTGATGTTCTTTGCGTGCTAACTCTAAGAACTGTTACGAAAATTCCGTTAGAAAGAATAGAATCAAGGCCTTTGTCAAGTCTACAGGCTACTTCTGTTTATCAGTAGGTATCTCTTATTTTTGTGCATATCACATCATCCACTTTATTTTTACCATTTGCTCTGGGCATTAAACAGGTTTAACTATGCAAATTATATCAGGGCAAAGCCTGAAGTAATTACTAGTTTACTGTTAAATTACATCAATGTGTCTTAGAGATACAAATTCAAAGCTCCAAAAGAGTAACATTTTCAAGGAGAAAGAAGCCTTTTAAGAGGTAGGCAGGGGTCTAGAAGTAATGGAGATGCAGTCCCCTAGCACACCCCCTACAAAGGCTCCATCTTCACTCTCAAAGTCACCTTCCTTCAATATATAACATTAACTCAGACCTCACCACCCCAGTTCTTGTACTGGGAGTTCTGGGATAGCAATGCACTTCTATTGGACTCAAGATGGTCAGTCAACAACTGAATATTCTTTCCTCTGTGGAATGGAGAAAAACAGAAACTTTTAAAGACCTTTCATTGGAGAACCCACCAGTGGATTGAAATACGGAAAACAGCAGTGTGAGGAGGGGGGAAGAAGCAGGGAAAAACTAATCAATATGTTTTTTCAAAGGCCGATTTCTCTTATAAAGGCACCACTACCAGTATCAGCAATTTTTGAGGAACAAGATGCATAAATTTAGGCTATACATTTATAAACAATACTGTCAAAATTTCATGCCTATCCATCAACTGTTACATGAATTCTCACCTACACAGTGCTCTCAGAAGGGTACACAAAACCAGCAGGAACTTAGAAGTTCATGATAGGTTCGTAGGCCTAAAACAAGTGCGATCTAAGACTCCTTATCCCAAGCAGTAGTTTCAGACATTGAGCATTGTAGAAGGGCATTCCAAAGGTCAGAATGAGATACAAAGGGTGAATGATGGGATATAGTACAGTTGTTTACTCAGTTATTCTAAGCTTTCTTGTAGTCAATGGAAATAAACATTTACCTTTGGAGTGGATTCACTTCATCCTAAAACTGACATCTGAGCTACCCTAGAAGTGCCTATTTCTCTCCTCTCTAAGGCAGGAATCTCTTTAAGCATAGTCTAAAGCTGGGATATGTTAGCCTCTATCCCAGCTGCACTGAAAACCATCCATACCATCTGAATATCATCTAAATTCTGTTGAGTGAATGAAAGAATCAAATCAACACCTGGATTCAATACTTCTGAACTTTTTCTTCACAAAAGGCTGTGATGACTTAATAACACCTAGAATACAGCTTGAGCAGTGTACATTGTATTGACAATTCTCTTTAGAAAGTAAATTGACTTTAAAATTCCTACTTATGGTTTTCAAAAATATATTTAGTGTCCAACAAACAAAACCACCCTTCCATATTCAAAATTACCTTGTCTATTTACTTCATTCTGAAGCAGCTCTTCCATTGCCTCTTCTTCAGCAATATCTAATGGAGTGTCTCCTTCACTATTTACAGCTCCTACATGTGCTCCTTGACTAATTAAATACCTGCCAATAGAAAAAGAGAAAGAAACTGTAAGCAACACAGTAAAGTTGATGCAAAAAAATAGCAGTCACTAGGGTATCATATGCAATGGGTGTACATATGCACACGTACAATTAATAGAAACAACTGTATTAGGTATAAGTAAAAAACCTCATGACTGTCCACAATCCCTGAATATCTGTATGTCTTTTCCACATAATGCCCATTAACACACCCAGCCCTCTGTCTGCTCTTCAGTTTGCCACAAAGACTCCTGACACATTTAAACACATACTTGCAAGAACTGAAAGAAGAAAATGGTTAGATGATCAACAAAAGCAAACACAAGGTGAACAGGGGTTGAGCCACCAATTCCCACAAGCTCCTCATATTAAGCCACTCTTCCTAGAACTTCCAAATTCAGTAGCACATTATGTTTCTGTACTTTGCCAGAACGATGACTCCAGGCCACTCAGACACCTTCATGAAGTTAATAAAACCAGAATCGCCTCTGCTCCTAAGTATTCATAAGGTCAGCTTTTAGGGGGAAAGACGCAAGAGGAGAAAGGTAGTGCTACTTTACACCCTTCCCACCCCAATAAGTGTTTTCTTACTTAAAGTACTATTGTCTCAAGAGTCAACAATCCAGACTCAGTGGAATTTATTTCTGAATTTCCAATTAAGTGAAATGGAGCAATTACAATAGTAAGTCATGAAAGGATTAAGTTATTTCATTGTATTGAACCATAAGCCTATAAAGCTATTGAGAACCTACAGCTTAATATATAGTCTAAGTAAACAATGAACAATAATTAAAACATACAGATCAGTTTTACACTTCTGACCATAAAATTTTCATTTCCCTAAAAAATTCAACAGTTTTGAGCCATGACAGGATGCAACACAAGCAAAAAATTGCAAACATACCTCCTGCCTGGCAGAGCTTAATTTATACTTTCCATGTATTTGAGGGGAAAAAAATAAAAAGATCAGGAAATACTCAGACCTGAAGAACAAGTTATCCATTCTTTAACAGGTGTGTGAAATCAAAAGTTCTTTCTTAACCTCACTACTGCAGAACACCAAACTATGCAGGAGCCAATCATAAAATTAATCCCACACTAATACCAATGCTTTAGAGTACTTCTGCTTAACTACTGCCAATTAACAATAGAGTCCAGATCTAGGACGGTATTTTCCTTATCTATCTTCAATAACTCAGCATCACTCTCATACATTTCTATTTAATGAATGACTTTAATAGCATTTGTTATTAAACCTCTGTAATTACGTAAAGAAGAGGTAAGAACTGACAGATCACAAAATGGAAATTAATTCCCAGAAGTGTAAAGATACCTCCTAGGATGTGCATCATCAGCTGCCAGCACTAACTTCGATGCTGGTATGCAGTTCTGGTTTTATACCATTCCTCTGAAAATAGGGCTCTTATCTCTCTCCAGTTTAAAGATTTAACTTCTGCAGGAATGAAAAATTAATACAACATTTCTCAACAATACCAGTTGTACTGTTTTAACAGTGACAATGCCTTCCTGGTCACAGATTAGGTAATTGCTACGCAGGTTGTAGCAATTTTTTTTGCCAAGAGGCAAAAACAGCAGTGGGAAAACTAACTTTCTTACAAAGCTAAAACACTGATTCACTAAATTCATTGATTCACTGATTCAAGTCAACCAATGACAAAAATATCTTTATTAAAAAAAATCTCAAGTCAACATTCATGTTCTTTCAACCTGTTTTTTCCAATATAGACACAGATAAGGTGATGATTAAAAAACCTATAGGGAAAAATTAAGCTACTTTTGTAAAGAAATTACGTATCTCATTGAAGTGGTTGTATTTGGTCAACTGGGTCAGTAACACGACATGATAAAAGGAGCAATGCGTAAGAAAGGCTACAGTAGCATTTTAGAAAGTTATTACTTAGATATTTGAACAACTACATAGTCAAATGATCCTTTAAAGTAGACGCCAAAAAATGAAGCTGCTTACAGAACAAAATCAGATCAGCAGTGCTAGGAGGATCAGGACGGCTGGAGAAGTGGAGATATCCGCGTTCTCCTTTGCACGTACTTACAGGGCTTTGGTTTTCCTAGGTCAGCAAACGGAGGATGCGTGAACCTGCCCCGAGTTCACAAGAATTAAAGGGATGGGAGAAACAGAAGGAAGATGAAAGGCATCGCGCTTCTCACCAGGGAAGTGAGAACAGTCCTTTCCTAACCCTCCTGCAGCCACTCCAACTAGGCCTCCCCTCTGCTATCCCCACCAAAAAATAGTGATCCCCTCAAGTAAATCACAGTGAAAGAGTAATACTCAGTATAAACCAGATTAACCAAAATACAACTATTTTAAAGACATCTTTTAAGTCTGGTCATGAAATCTATGTTTGTTCTGATTTCCACATCATTCAGTAACAGATGACCTTGTCCTGAAAAAGTTTATCCATTTGTTTATCTTCATTTACAGTAAAAATAGTTTCAGCAAAGTAATGACAGAGTTCAGATGGTGCATGAAGTCTACAGGATTGTAGCTTTTATTAGGAAACCCAGGACTACCAAGGGAAAGGAGAGCAATCATTTCAGACCTGTAAGTAACTTGACTCTGCATCACATACAGAAAGGGAACAGGTTTGGTAAACAAGTCCAAGAGAATGATGCTGAGTTTGTAAGGCATAGGTAAGCAGAAGCTGGTATCAGAATAACCCTAAAAATCAGAAAGTTTTGTTGCTTTTTTTAAAAAAAACAATTTCCAAACAAATCATACTTCAACCTAAATGTTAATTAAAACACAGCATGACTTCAAATATGGGTGTAGTTAAGTTGTTCTGGTACCATACAGTAAAATCTTCACATACGACAGCATATTATTGTGTGTAGGTATGTATGAGTATTTTAAAAGTCATCCACATTTCGAAGAAAAAAAACAAACCCACAAATAATTACTTGTATTTTATCAAGTTTCTTTATTATCTTTATGAAATTTCATCTCAAAATGTCATCTTTCTAAAGCAAGTAAACTAATATAACTTTAACTTCCTCAGCTGGTATTTAATTGATACAGTTACTCTTATGCAGTGAAAAAGACACTGGAACTGTGTAATAAAAAACCCAGAGCCATGCCCTTCAATACCACGTCTAGAAAAAAGTGCTTTTTGCCAACCTGGATGCAGTGGAAAAGTAAAAATTTATAGGTCTCCCACCATCACCAACTTACAAAACCTTTTGGTATAGCACTTGAATTTGTATCTTTTGTAATCCACTTCTTGCAAAATGGCCATGTTCAACAGACAGCTACAGAAGAATAATTCAGAAAATCCAATGATAATTCATACAATATTCTGGTAGGCATCCATTCAAAATATAAATAAATGAGAAGGAAACAGTACTTTTGATCCATACCAAGCTTATTTTTGGAGCTAAATCTTTCAAGTGTTGATATTGAAGCTAAAGGTACCTCTTTTAGGCACTCTTGCAGCCTACACATACAGAATTCCAAGTATTCCACGAATATTAGGAATGACAGGAGCAGGAAAATAAAGTAAAATTGATCCTGATACTCATGCCCTGATGTTTCCATGACAAGCATTACACAGTCTGGGTAAGACTAGAAAAACAAGATTCTTTGTGATACTATTGTTTTATGAAGGCAAAAATACTTCTAATTGAAATTTGACTTTTAGGAATGATTGCTGTACATTCCTCAACAGC
This sequence comes from Bucorvus abyssinicus, assembly GCA_009769605.1. Classification (NCBI taxonomy): domain Eukaryota; kingdom Metazoa; phylum Chordata; class Aves; order Bucerotiformes; family Bucorvidae; genus Bucorvus; species Bucorvus abyssinicus. Next base: position 42,951,854 of record CM020025.1, read on the forward strand.
TATCATAGACTGAAATTAACAACCTTGGGAAAGAAAAGAAATATTTATTTTCTGGAATTATGAAACCCAATTCTCTCCCATAATTTTATGAAAAATATGTTTCAATATCTTCCATAAAGGGTTGGAATCTCAGTATCTCTCAGACAATAATATCAACGGTCTCAGACTATGGTACAAAAGCCAAATAGTCTACACCAAAACCAAACTCAGGAACTGGAAGTTAAAAATTTTCACCATCAACTTGGCCTACACTCTGAATTAAAAAAACAAACCATCAAAAAAACATTACAGCTGACTTTGTGTAAGTCTATTAACAAAATTTATATAGAGGCACAAAGTAAACGGAGAGGAAGACACCTTGCTCTGAAGATAGTTACACACAAACTTGAGTCTTATTTGTGAATTTAGTACTTAAGAATCTAGAATATGCTGAAACTTTGGCTTTACTAAAGTTTACCAGCTGCAGACAACATTCTAGTATTATTTATCTCAGCAACTGAAAGAGGGGCATATGTTCACATTCGAACCTTGCCCCAGCTCACAGTATCTGGGAACAACTTTGCAGAGTCATTAGGGATATAATTAACTTTAAGTACTTGTTGAACCTGAAGGTCACCAGAACTGGGACAAACACAAGGCAGGGCGGAGAAGTGGCCGCTGAATTGATTTAGTTCATTAAAATTGCCTGCTGAGCTCATTGGAGACTCTAGTGAAAACAAGTCCTCTTCAGACTAGTTAGAAGATTGGATAGGAATCTCTAACTCCTAAAATGTGAGGAGAGGGACTCTCCTAGAAAACTCTTGCTGAGTTTTGTATACATTTAAAATAAACATGTTCAGTGTGGCCTTCCAGGGAAACACAGCATAATTGTTAGCGAGGGTACCAACCAACAGCACAACCTGTCTCCCAACAGCTTTGACTAATCAGCAATTTCAGCTAAAGTCAGCTGGCTTTTTTAAAAATCTATTGATGGTGGAGTTCAGAGTAAGAGTCCATGAATGTCTTAAATGAATGATAATAGAAAGCCAAAGCCAGAAAAAGTGTCACTGTGTGCATGCAGCTGTGCAAAATGTCATTTGACAAAACAGAAAAAAAAAAATCTGCCCTACAGTCCACAGGATATAAAAACAAACTGAAAGCCTACACATCTCTGGAACATGTATTTTAATTGCCTTCTGCTAAAATGCCTTTCAGAATTATTTCACTGATTTTTAAAAAATATAAAGTATTGATATGCTTTTAAAAGTACATCTTTTAAAATCATTCAAATTAGTACTAAAAAGACATCCATAATAAATCTTGCCAAACAATTAGACATTCAAGAGACTTTTAACAAATAAAACTTGTAAAATTTTAACACTACTGTTTCCAATTTTCTTTTTTTGAAGTTGAAGTACACTAAAACTACCACCTGATCCTTTTCAAACATTCTATTGGTCTCAGTGTCTGAGACCAATATTTTTTCACTGCAGAAAAGTTCCACTTTGAATTTAAATTCTTAAAAATATTGCTATTAACTCAGACAGAAGTAGAACTACTACCTCAAACTCCCCAGGCCTTCTCAAAAGTGGTTTAGGTTTGGGTCTGGTTTTGTTTATAGGGTTTTTTTTCTTTTCTAAATTTGCAGCAAAAATAGCACTTAAAGGCCAGGCAAGCAAAGGTATACCTACCTGCATATACAACATATCAAGCTATAAAATTAGAGCTTCTATATGATTCTTGAATTAAGGTGCACTTCTCAAAATAACATATTGAAGAAAGGCCTAGCCTTTTTACTCCCCCCCCCTTTTTTTTTAAATCTTAAATAATACAAACTCGAAGCAAAATACAATAGCATCAGAATAACATTGTGCTAAATCCTGTTGTGGTACATAGCACACATATGTCCTTTGTCAGTGGGTAAGTTTCAAGGAACATGTACAGACAGCCAAACACAAGTGAACAGCCAGTACCCAGCTGCCCCTCGAACACACTCTCAAACACCCTGCACCCTCACACTGCCACACTCGCTTTTAAATACGGTATTCAAAACCCATACAAATGTAATGATTAAAAGTCACAGTTTTAGAAATATATACTATAATCCTTGTAAGTATTTGGTGGAAAGCATTAGAAAGAGAGCAACACGGGGCAGGTGGCCGGCAGATCTCACAAGGCACAGAGAAGCCCTGCTTGCCTGGTTGGGGGCACCCACAGAGCACCCCACGGGATCTCTTCGGCCCTGTTAGTGACAACCTACAAATAATTTCCCTTGTCCTCCTTTCTCCACAGCTGAGATACTCCTGCAGTTTCTCTTCTCCTGAATCTATGATTTATGGAAGAAAATGAAGGCTCTGTGTTCAGTACTGGAACCAACACTGCACAAATTCAATTGGGCCAACAATACCTTCTCCTGCATGATTTTAAGACCGATGTATAATAAAATAAATAACTTGAAAAACAATTAAGTCAAACTCATAGGGATGTCTTGTTCAGGCACTCCACAAAATGCCATCCCACGCTGTCAGTTACTGCTGTGCCTCAACATTCTGTCTCCAAACTTTTAAAACTGAATAGAGACTGACCTAAGACGACAGTTGTCTGTGATGGCATTTCAATTAAAATCAAATTGTGATAAAACTCAGGCACTTTTAAGGTTATTTTTCTTTGCAAATTCCAGAAGATTCTCTCTCACACCTTACTCTCTTGGAAAAAAAAATGCTGCAGCACTTTTCTAAATAGGAATGCTCCCACTACAAGCAGTATCATCAGCCAGCAGCTACACAAAACACCAAGTTAAATAAGGCCAACTAGGATTATTTGGCAAAACTAAATCATTATTTCTCCTGAAACCTGTTAGTGATGATTTTAAGACAGCTGATATCAATGAGACTTCAGATGTGAATTTATGATTCACTCCTCCAGAACACAAGAGCTTAGAATGTCAGAAAACTAGAGATGTTTAAAAAAATGAGTAAAAAAATAGTTGAGAAACAAATGGCCAAATGATTCTAAGCAAACAGGATGGGACATTTCTTTTCAATTTTCATCAGTATAATCCAGACATCAGCATATGCTTATGGATGAGATTGGAAGGACTTTCTAATATGCTTCAATAGGAAAGAGCTCCAGATAGTGCCAAATCCAGCTTCTGATTTTCCCTCGTGAAGCTGATGCGAAAGGTATCTTGGACAGACACCCATCTTTAGTTTAAAATTGTCAAATACTCCCAAAGCTATCAAAGCAGTATACCACAGAGAAGAGAAAAAAAATTCCCCCTATGCAAACAGCATTTTTCTATTAGTTTTAAATACTGTACCTATATGAAAAACATACTTATGTTTATGAAGCCAACACTCCACAACGTACCAATATACCACTGAGCTCTGCACATAGCTCGTTGTCCCTGGCCTCCAGTGCAGCTTGTATGCCCATGGAAGGGCAGTAATTAGAATCACATCTGTTTTCCCTCTTGGTATGCAGGAGCATAGAAGAAACAGTGTAGATAACAGTATCTGGTAGTCTTAGTCCTCCTGTGTTCCAAGAAACCTCTGAAAAAAGCCAGCAATAAGCTCAAGAAATATTTGTACATAGGCAGCCACCTAAACATCAACATGGCAAAGACAGAACAGGAAAAACTCCTACTTGCAGCATACGAAAAGCAACTAAGCCTTCATATTTTACCATATCCATATAGAGGAAAGACATATGAGAGGTGGCAGAGCTATGTTTAGGTAAAAGTAAACAGTGACCTGAGAAGAGGAAAGTAGGAAATATGAAGCAAGCTATACAGGGAAACATATGCCCTAACCTATTTACAAGGAAAAAAAACCCAACCAAACAAACGAAACCAAACAAACAAAAAAACTTGGGGCCTGGCAACATCAGGATGAAATCAGGGCAAAAACTTCAGCAGGAAAGAAAGAAAGTGAAACAGAAAGTATTTTTAAAGCATATATCAAATGTTAATTTCACTATGCACTTTGTGAATAAGTGTTTCTCTCCTTTACTTTGAAGTCTGCACCCTACAGTGCAAAAATGAAGGTTGAGTTTGAAAAATACCTTATTGCAGCTGCAGGAGAGTACATACAGCACATAGAGCAACTCTAGCTCATGCGACTCTCTGTGCTCAGGATGCTTTCCTGTAGCAAGTCTTCAAGCATTTGTGGTGATTTGTGAAGTGTCATCAAGGTGAATACTTGGGATTGAGTTACACAGGTTGAAAAGAAGTAACAAGAGCATGGAGGCAGAAAAGGAGGAGGAAGAAGGAAAATCATGCTGCTGCCCACCTTTCTCAGCTAATTCCTCACCAACAAGAGGCAATCACACCACTAGCTCACCATCTCTCCTGTCTTGTGCCAAGAGTAGCATTGCTATGTTTGGCTATAGTAGCAACACAAATTCTGATTTTTAATTGCTGCTTTCTCTTTCAGCGGAAGTTGTGAGTATGGACCTAACTTAAGCTTATTTTCCTCCAACAGCCACGTGTTAGCATTTATATCAGAAAAAATTAAATAGGGATCAATTCTTTCACTGAGCTTAAACAGATATTAGCATAGCTATAATCACTACTTCACACAAATTATCCTGTTTGTAATTATATTATGCAATAATATAGTGTCCAAATCTCTCTATGAAGCAACATTACTATCACAGTGCAGCTTTTAGTATCACCCAGTAGTACTGAACTCAGTCTGATCCCGTCAGGTATCAGCAGTCTGCAATTCGTAGCAGTTGTTTAGCCATTCCGTTCACTTAGAACTTCCCTGAAAACATATTTCTTCCTAAAGAAACTCTTTATTCAAATTTGATAAGCAGTACCTCATCTGTAATCAAGAGGTTTCAAGTAATTCCTTTTTTATATTTTTTCCTGCCATAACCACTGTTTATAAAAAAAACCCTGCGTTTTATACCTTAGTACCTGAATTATATCCAAATAAGTCGCTCTCATCAATGCACAGCAGCCTTATGGCTCTAGAAATACCACACTATATTTACACAGATTTCAGAAGAATTCAAGCAGCTTTTATCCTGCCTCAGTGAGGGATAATACTAGAAAAATACACACAGATTAGGATCATTTGCACAAAAATGACGTAGTTTAGGATATCCAACAAAGGACACAGCTGTAAGAAAGGATAAGTAGGTCATAAGTTGCTTTAGTGTCATGATGTCTGTGTGTGGCAGAATCGCGTCAAACGCGCAACAGAGGAGAACACTCAGGTAAAACCTGAAAAAAACCTGGAATGTACAGAAGTGACAATCTACAGCACACCCATGTTTTCTCCTAGAAAATACTAAAAACTAACTTTACTGTGAATTAATTTATTTTTCTATAAGATAACTGAATAAATACTAGATTCAATATTTAACAGCACTAACAATTCCCTAGATTCCACAGTCTAAGAAAAATTCATTGCCACATATCCCTAAAACAGTAATTTCGAATTAGTTGATGAGACCCTCACAAGGTCAGTACATTATACTTACCAAGCACTTACTCAATTCAAAACCTGGTTGCTCATGGATCTAGAGCTGTTCTCCCACGTTTCAGTCACACCTAGAAAATTGGCGTTCATCGGAGGCAACAGGTGGTTACAAGCCATCATCCAGGGAGGACCTGATGTGTTACGTTTCTCAGGAGTCTACTTGAGCTCCCAGACTTCCACAGTATCACTCTTCCATATGTCTTCGCTTCCATATGTATCACATTCAACTTCAGAATTCATAGGTAAGATATCTACTCTAAATTATTCTCAGAATACCAATAAAACCAATGGTCTGTGATAAACAAGATCTTTTCTACACACATCACTTCTCAAATCAGGATGGTTTTTTTCAGACATGAGCTGCACTTTCAAATTCTTTTTCAGCCAAAAATTACGAGTGCCTTGACTTTTCATTAGATTCAAAAAACTGCTAAAGCATATTAAAAGAAAAAAAATACTTTCCACTAAATCACATGTCCCTGAAGAAGATACCTCTGAATTTAAAGGTCCAGTAGATTTACCCTTAGAAGAACAGAAACGCAATGTATGTACTAACAAGTATTTACAGTCACAAGTGGAGAACCACACAGTAATCCAATCTGAAGAAGGCAGCTTTAGAGCACACACAGGCTTTGTACATCCTAGAGTGATCAGCTCTCCTACTCACTCAGTTGAACAAACAGGTATCAAATCAGTTAGATGCTATAATTTTTTCTAACCCATCAACCATATCTTACCACGTATTTCTGCCAGCTGGTTTTTATCCAAACATCAGATCAGAGCTACACAGCAGAAAAGATTAAACTCTACCACATAATGACATGATTTTTGGTTCCCTGTGGCTTGGATGAGTGTACTCTTTGCTGGATAAAAAACTGACTTGATGACTGGGCCCAGAGAGTGATGGTGAATGGAGTTGAGTCCAGCTGGTGGCCGGTCACAAGTGGTGTCCTCCAGGCCTCAGTATTGGGGTCTGTTCGCTTCAACATCTTTATCAATGATCTGGAGGAGGGGATCCAGTGCACCCTCACTAAGTTTGCAGATGACATCAAGTTGGGTGGGTGTGTCGATTTGCTTGAAGGTCAGGAGGCTCTACAGAGGGATCAGGACAGGCTGGATTGATGGGCTGAGGCCAACAGTGTGAAGTACAATAAGGCCATGTGTCAGGTCCTGCACTTGGGCCACAACAACCCCCTGCAACATTACAAGGTTGGGGAGGAGTGGCTGGAAAGCTGCACAGCAGAAGAGTACACGAGGGTGTTGGTTGAAAGCCAACTGACTATGAGCCAGCAGTGTGCCCAGGTGGCCAAGAAGGCCAACAGCATCCTGGCTTGTATCAGAAGTAGTGGTCAGCAGGAGGAGGGAAGTGATTGTTCCCCTGGACTCGGCACTGGTGAGGCCACACCTTGAGTCCTGTGTCCAGTTTTGGGCCCCTCACTTCAAGAAGGACATTGAGGTGCTGGAGCGTGTCCAGAGAAGGACAGCGAAGCTGGTGAAGGGTCTAGAGAAGAAGTCTTATGAGGGACAGCTAAGGGAACTGGGGTTGTTTAGCCTGGAGAAGAGGAGGCTGAGGGGAGACCTTATCACTCTCTACAACTATCTAAAAGGAGGTTGTGGGGAGGTGGGGTCAGTCTCTTCTCCCATGTTACAAATGACAGGATGAGAGGAAATGGTCTTAAGTCGCATCAGGGGAAATTTAGGTTGGATATCAGGAAAAATTTCTTTACACAGAAGGTCATTAAGGATTGGAACAGGCTGCCCAGGGAGGTGGTTGAATCCCCATCCCTGGACGTGTTTAAAAGACGTGTAGTTAAAAGACGTGAGGGACATGGTTTAGGGACCCTGGCAGTGCAGGATGTACGGTTGGACTCCATGATCTTAAAGGTCTCTTTCATCCAAAACGTTTATGTGACTTTAAAAAGGGAAATTCACCATCAACATAAACAACTTCATTAGTTTTTCATGATTCTTAGGACATACATACATGCAGCAAAAACACGTCAAAAACAGTACACTACCACTGTACACTTTCATGAACGAAAATGACAAGTGATACTAGCTCACTCATCTCCAAGTTTCTCCATTATTTTGTCTAACGGAATTTTGCGTTATCCTTGCAGATATCTAACGCAAGTTGGGAAAAGAAGGAACTTTTATATTGTTCATAAAGAATGAGCATCGCACTTTGATTTGGGGGCAGTGGGAAGAGACTACCATACTAGCATATTAACATTTTTTTTCCCAATCTGTTCTACCAGGAAGAAACAAGGCAGCAAATAGAAATTAATTAACTGAAACAATCTTCAAAGCCTGCAGTAACCTCTTCATGGCTCTCAAAACAAACACCGCAGCTTTACCAGTGTCAACTTGTAAAAAGTCAGTCATTCTTCTAGAAGAGCTGTTCTTCTTTGGCTGGGAATAAAACTTCTTTCCCTGCTTTTATTTTGTAGTGTGGCTTGTTTTATAACATATCCTTCTGAAGTCCTCTTGTCATTTTCTGAGTGGCTTGTATCAAGTTTCATCTTTGGTGCTTCTTACTTTTAATTCTACTCCTCCAGTTAACATTTCTTTGTGCCATTTAGAGTAACATCTTGAATCCTGACAAAAACGTTCACCCACCTTGTAGCATCTCTATCAGAACAAACACTAAATCAGTTTTCATCATCAGTTTGCATGTGGTTTACATCAGACCACCAACTTCACCTCATCATTCACAAATCCAAACTTCTGATTATCCTCCAAAGATCCATTGCTGAATGTACCACTAATAACATCACTTTATAGTCTGTTAGTTCAAACCATAACTGGGAACAAAGCTAAAGGAGATGGCAGCTATCCCTGACATTTTTATCAGTCTGCTTTGCCTAAATCGTATCTTGCTCTTCTAGAATTACAATGGGTTACAACAAAAGAATTTAGATTAGAAACACTCCAGTAAGTAACAGCTCTAGATGATCAAGTTATTAAAACAGAGAAATGGACTAGAAACAACTGCTTTGAAACATCTTGTGGCACCACCACCTCCAGATATCGTGGAAGAACATTCAACAGTACCAGCTGGTTCAGGCTCATGAGGTGGGAGATGAAGGAAAGGACTCCACCTCAGCACAGGCAGCTCTCCACAGCGAGGCTTCTGATCAGAGATGTAAGCCCTGTTTGAAAAGCAGCTCAGACTTTTTTTTTATGCCCACATATCTATGCCAGCTCCTGCTGGCAAGCCAGATCAGCTCACTGATCCAAAAGAGAATACACCCTCCAAACTCCCTGAAGGCTAGTCTTAAGCTAATAGTTCCCACATTGTTGTGTGATCTTTAGATAACACAAGAGAGGGGGTAAGAGGCTGTGGAGGAGGGAAAACCAAGAAGTGAAGGGAATGACTGCCTATTTCTGCAGTAGTCTGAAGTTAGTTCACATAAAGCATATTGTGAAATTGCACTGAGTTCCCTTCACTAGCTGTTGCCAGATGAACACTGGTCATGTCCTTGTACCACGGTCAGGAATCTCTACCACCCAGCTGCCACAGCAAGGCAATTAGAGCTGTAAGTAAACCACCTATCACTGAACATCTATGTATTCAACTACAGGTTTGCAGGACCCTCTCTCACTCGCCCATACACTAGACAATGATCACTCAGTCTTAATGGACTGTTACTAAAATAGAGATCCTGGGACAATGGCTTGCTGAGGCTTCAGCAAACTAGTTCTGCTGGGTTCACTTTCAGGTGTCTGGAAAAACAGACAGGCGTCAGTAGCAAGGCAGTGGTTACACACAAGCCTTTAAAAGTCTGCTTTAAATATTAGGGGAAGGAGGGGATGAAACATAGAAAACTTTGGGCAGGAAGGAAAGTGGGTGAGCTGGGTTTTAGAGCAGCAGTTAGTCAAGCTGCTATTCTCTTCCTAAATGAACCTTTAAAACCTGTAAAATAAAGTGTATTTTGAAACTGAGCTAAGTCTTAAGGTCTGCATGTTTAACTGCATGTATCAAGCATGCCTTCCAAACATAAAAGTCACCACACTGAGTTAAACCAAACATCCATAATATCTAGCCCAAAAAGTGAGCACATCTTCAAGAATAAAAACGGCATATACAGGCTACTTTTCCTGTAATACCTTTCCAGTCTCCAACTACTTTGATGGATTTTCTGAACCAGATCCCATTTGTATGTATTTGTATTTTTTATATATACACTTTCAGTGGATTTCTCATCTCTTGAACCCAAGAAAAATTTTAGTATGTACAGCAACATTTCGCAAACTGTTACTTAGACGTAGTACCCAATGTATGAAGATATAAAACCCCAATTCTTCCCTCAGAAGGCATTTCCCGCCCCCTCGTTTATTTTTGCACGAAAGTGTAACTGTCACTGACTTCTATTTAAGTTGTTTTTGCAAAAATGCTTTTTTTTCACTTGCTGGGGGAAATGAAAAAACATTGGTATTTCAGTAGTGAAATTGTATTGTAGCCTGTAAATACTTGCAAACAAGCTTCAGAATACATCAGCTATGCACTCACATCCAGGCATGGTACAAGCCCACAAGAAAATACATTTTTTACACTAACTTTAAATATTGAACAGAAAAGAAACTCCCATTATACTGGTGCAATATAGAGAGAAATAAAAAACTAAGCATTTTAAAATCCTGTTTCTTAAATGCCACTCTGTATTATTTTCCCTCCTTTATTACATATTTTGCATTCTAAAAAGGAGTTTTATTCCCTGATACTGAAATAATATACAAGCTTTTAAACTGTAGAAGAGATTTATCAGATAAAAAAAATCATTATATGCATCCAGAGAGTTTTAGAAGGGTTTTACAAAAATTAATTGAAGGGCCCTACCCACTAAATACCATCTTAAAGTATGCACGTAAAATATCTGTTGAAGTCCTCCTGCATTAAAGTTTGTTTCCACATAACTATAGTTTTTCAAAGGATTTGATGCTGACTTTTTAATTCATACTAATACACTGGAGAAAAAAGAAAGGGTCCATTCTGAAAAGCTATCTGTGTATGCAAAAAAATGTAGAAAAATAGAAAAAGTGAAAATGCTATACAAAACCCACCTGTTCCAGCAATTTTGAAGAATTTTAATTTAAAACATGTCCATATTACAATTACTTGTAAGCTAATTCACATGATTATAAACTAGATGAACATTAACTTAAGTAGGCAATTCTGAAATTAAACTATTACAAAAATTTCCAGTAAGCTGAAGTACTCCCAACATTTACAGACTACAGAAACAAAAGGAGCAGTTGCCATCCATGGCAGAGTTTTTGCTTTTACAGCACAACTCTCCATCTGCAACCAGCTGACACTTTATGTCACACTAAACTATGTTCTCTTGCTGTATTACACTTGAAGTGGGCTTCTACACAACTAGTATTTCTTAAGTGGAAGGTGTATTTTTTTAGATGCAATGGGAAGCATATTGAAGAGAAGGCAGCTGCCCCAAAGGAGCAGAAAACTGAAAAGTGACAGGAGTTATTGCTGGGAGAAGATGCCATAGAACTGGTGAACACAGTGGAGGATGACAGGTACAGGGAATACACCTGCAGTAAGAAGCCCAGTGGCCAGACAGCACAGTTAGAGAAAGCAAAATAAACCACCCAATGAGTCGGGGCCCATGCCTCAAATTCACTCGGCCTGCTAGCAGTTAGTATCAGACCAGCGCCAAAACACGGCTGAAGTGGTGGCTCCCTGAGATATCCAAGGGTTTTTTTGAGAAGCTCCCTACACCTACATATCCTGTTCTTCTCCCTGATCTCCAGTGCATGGGTGCACTCACTCAGGAAACTCTGAGTAGCAGCAGGTGCTACTTAAAAACAACGTGTACAACATAGAGTGAGAGCAAGAGAATCAAGTGTTTAGCGAAAGTGCAGTGAGATGTGAAGGTTCCTGCATCGATCGAATAGGGAAGCACCATTCTGGATTAACCCGGAGCAACTCCCAGTCATTCCCATTTACTGTACGTAGTAGGAAATGGGTGTTTGTAGCAAATGGATGGAACATATAGAAAGAACTGCTGAATTGTGAGATTGATTGTGTACTGATTCAATTATAAAAGCAGTCTGAACAGAAACCTTGCTTATCCTGTAAGGAAGTACATTAACCACCTCAAGTATAATCCTATGGAAGTCATATGACCATCAGGAGAGGAAAAACTATGATAAAGATTGTACAATAAAGGTTTGTAATGTTTTGTTGGTTTTTTTTTTTTAATTTTGAAAGCAGAACTAAGAAACAGGAAATGAACTGAAGATGTTCTGTACAAAAATGCTAGTCCTTATCATATAGGACAGAAAGATGACAACCTATTAGCTGTAATCTTTTCAGAACTATTTATATAAAAGCCATAATTCACCCAAATTAAAAGCTCCCTTCCACGAACCAGAAAATTTAGTGCTAAAAATGAAACATATCAGATTCAGCCACAGACACACACTCTCATGCTTCCCAAGAAAGATGCATCCTCACTGAAGCAGATGCTGGACCCAGTGTGTACTATGGGGCAAATGAAAGTTCAGATTTCCAACCTTCGGTTATTTATTGTATCATCTTTTTATCTTCCCGCAGTTCTGCCTCAGCTGCAAATTCTGCTGAGCTCCTCAAGAAGCAGTTTGAAGAAAATCTAAACTCTATGGGCCTCATCAGATACAAATATTGCTCCAATCAGAACCAGGCTTCCCTTCTCAGCCATACGTGGAAATTTGTTTCAACAGTTTATCTTCAAAAGTCCTTGCACCTCAAAACCACTGCTCTTCCAACATCTTAGATGTCCAACATCCTACAGGATTATACTCCGATAATATAATTTCTTTGAAGGATATATATAGAAAATATGCAGACAAGTCCTGTCCCAGTCTGAGAGAATAAAAACCACATGACAGTCTTCATTAATATTACAGATTTCAGCTACTCAAGTCAATAGTGAAAAAACTCTCTTGTGGACAAGCGACATTGCTCTTTCTTCCGTGAACATCTGCATACATTAGGCTGCAATACCACACCAAGAACATTTATTCAACTTTTTCCTATTGTGGAAAAAAGGCATGTGTTTTACCTCCACTAAAGTGAAGAAAGGCTTATATTATCTCAGTTTGTAGAGAAATTCTTGTCATAGTATACCCAACAAGTAAACACTTCCAGCATGCATGCAAGGGAGATTACAGCATCAAACATCTGCATAGTGTACAAAGGCAGATTACAGAAGTTAGCGGTCACACAGTGTCACAGTTATAAAAAAGATATACAAAGCACTTCACTTTATGAACACTCAAAGAAGTATTTTCCCAGTGAAAACAATACACAAGTCTCCAGATTTATCCTTTCTCTTAAGAGTCAAGCAATTAAACCTCTCAGCCTCACAGAACAGAATATCAATGAACGATCCCGTGAACTTACAATTTCCATCTTTTGCCACTGTAATTATACAGTAACATAATTACATGATAAAACACTACTAACACTGGGATCAGACATCACACTGAGTTTAGCAGAATTAATTACGTTTCTGTTTACCCAAAGGGTCTTTAGAAAGACACTAGTACCTCCTTTAATGCAAGAATAGCATGCTGAACAACATATGCCACACATTTTCTCAAATCAATCATTACTTCAGGTTAAACCAGAAAACCTCTGGAAAAATTTGCTTTTATGATATCTTCAGTGGCCCTCAACAGACTTCAAGAGTAACCACAAAACCGCTCCTGGAATCTAGTACTGAGTACGCTTTAACTAAGACCATAACAGGCATCTAACTTCAACCGTAAGATTTTGCTCCACAGCCAAAATAATTAGCAAAAGGTACCACTTTATACCACACCCGAAAAAAACAAGTTTCAAGACTGCAAACACAATTGCAAAATTAATCTCCCACACATAGACTTATACTGGAATATTGTTTCTGACAATTAATGAAATGTAAATTTGAACTTTCTCCCTGTGCCTCTCCCCATAAAAACCTTTCTACACAAGAAAATAATAATAATAAAAAAATCATTTGACAGTCATGAACAGTCTTAAATGGTTACATCTTGTTGCTACCTAAAATACAATGTAAGAAAGCTAGAAAGAGAAAATGCAATGCACAAATAGTTACGCACACAGCACACTTCACAACCAACACACAATATAAAAGCATTCTCTCTCACTGCATGTCTCAGAGGCAACTAAAAAGACAATTAATGAATGCCCCTCTAACAATGTATTAGCAAAATACACTTATGTCAAAAATAGAGGGAAAAGTCTTACTCTGCTATATCAAGATATCCACAGGAAGCAGCTGCATGTAGAGGTATCCAGCCTTCATTATCTGGTTGATTAATATTTGCTCCATTTTCCACCAGAAATTTCACCATATCTACGTTATCATCTATACAAGCCTACAAAGAAAGAAATGTTTGAGAAATAAGTTCATATTAAAGCTGTTCTACAATACCATGCATCTTTAAGATCTTCAGGAAAAAATTTAAGTACTCTCAGGTCTGATGAGAGAGTAGGGTTTCTTTGTTGGGGTTCAGCAGCAGGATGGGAAGAATTTGAGAGAAAAGCAACAGGTGTTACAGATTTGTAAAAAACTCCTTAAATAAACAAATTCAAATGCAGTTTAACAAAATGAACAAATATGATTTCCTCAGGTAAGTTTGGTCAGGTTTTTTGAGAAACCATTTACAATCCCCACTGCAACCTTGTTCTCCAGTACAAAGTGGTTCCTTTATAAAGCCCCCAGGCCCTCCCTCCATTTCAGGCCCGGCTCAGTCACTTAAGTGGATATTACAATTGAATAAACAGCTACACCACGAAGTAGAATTGCTGAGACCAAGAAATGGGGAGCAGTTTGGAAAAAAATACCATAATGTGGTCTTAAGTACAAGGTGGTTGAGACGAATGAGTATCGAAGGGGATAGTACCATTGCATTTCAACACCACCTGCTGTTTTCTACTGCAGCATATTCTACAGCACCATACATCTTTTAACAGTCTATGAATCACTGCTGTTTATAAATTTGAGTATCAATTTCACACATTGCAAAATTATTATCATTTGTGCACATCTCTTAATTACCAAGAAAACCATGCTGCCCAGATGCAGAACTATGCCGTTCTCCAGATGTCCATCTTGACTAGCTCCTATTCTGCCTTTCTTCTCTGTGTTGGAGTATTTTTCTCACAGGGTGCTCAGTCAGTTTTCTTGCCAACTTCCATACTGCTGCCCTTAAAAGGGCAGAGCAACAGACAGAAAAGTCCCTCTGCACTTCAGGACAGCAAGGACTCAAAACAGCTAGACCCCACAAGACTGGTATTAATTTTTTTGCTTAATAAATCAACAATACTACATAACCAGAAGGCTGAAAAGAGAACTTTTACTGCTGGGCTTCTAAATCCTTGTAGAGAATTATGCCTCTAATTAAACACAATTAAGGTATAAATTTTCAGAACACTTCTACAGCAATAAAGACCGGACATTATATACTGCTTTATTATGGCAAAAACCCCTTCGAATTTCCTTATTTAAGCAAGCGTGCCTTCCAAGATGAATCCTATCCCCCAAGCTTTCCTCCATTCTGTAGTTCTGAGGCAACAGCTACACTGTGAGGGAGATGTGTTGCTGCGCCCGTTTAACCAGCCAAACAAAACTAGACACAAACTATCTTTGACCCCATTTGCTTTAGTTAGGTACAAATTTAAGGCTTTGTTTAGAATGTAACACAAAACTGTTTTAATGAGTCTCATCTGGACTTGTTCATCCATAAACTTTGCAGCTAAGACTGCAACTAGACTGCAGTACACTGCTTGCACTATTTGTTTTTAATTAAAAACAAAACCGCATTATTGAGTGAAAACATTCATAAACCTTGCTACCTTTTCAGATATTCTTGAAAACTGCCTTCCTAAAGGAATTTTTGAATTGCCTTTTTAGTCATATCCACCCCTAAATTCAGCAATTCTTTTAATAATATAATTTATGAACATACTCCAACAATAAACACGCAAATTCCTCAAGCATATTATCTTCAATTTCTTCCACTCATCATCAGTGTACAATGCTTATATATTAGTTACAAGCTCTGAAAGAAAAGAATGGCCCCGCTTTGCAAGGTTTTGTTGCTTAAATGAAAAGGAACTAACTGCAAGACATCATAACTCAGTTCAGGAGGGAAACAAATTCAAGAAACACAGATGTTTACACTTAACAGAAACATTATCCTAGCCGTATTTCACACGTCATACATCCAGTTTTTCTGGATATCCAATTTGTCTGACCATCGATATCCTATGTATATCATAATATTCACCAGTTTATTGTAAGAAAAATAAACTTGTGTCAGAAAACTTTGAAATTGCCTAAGCATTTTCAAATATTACATTTTAATATTACATTTCAATACACTGCATGCTCATATATTTTTCAATTCTCTAAAACTCATAATCTGTGGAAAAAAAGGATATCCTAAAATTGATTAGTACTATTATTAAAAAAAAAAAAAAAAAAAAAAAGCCAGTCCATCTGGTTGTGACACAACACAACCCCACACAGAACAATCCTTGCCCATTTTTCAAGTATACATAAGAAAAACTGGCAAGACATACTCATAAAAATACTGTTGCTAAGTGAATCAAAAGCTTACATATGCAGCACATTAAAAGACATATGACTAAGTGGCTAAAAATATTTGACCAAATTTAGGCAGTTTATTGTGCCATACATGGCAAGAATCAGGAGAGCTCAAATACTCAAGTATTATCAGAGATTGCACCTTCATGACAAGAAAAGATAAATCTGTGAGATTATATATATTAGGATGGTAGAAGAGTAACTATTAAGATAATAAAAGAGTTCACTTGCATATGCAAATAGGAGAGTGCTAGTGACCACATTTTTGAGGTTTAAATAATGTTTCTCATAACTCATTATGCAATCTGAACAACTGTTCTAACAATTTTATTATGAAACAACAGAAGCCACAGAAGCTGAAGTTGATGAAATGGAAGACAGTTGTATAATTTAAAAAACCTGACCTTTGAGCTTGCTTAAACAAAGATTACCTAAAAAAATGAGCCTTGTACCTGAAATATTTTATAGAAAACTCACTGTGGCCTCCGAGAAGGTTATCACCTATCTTAAAGTGAAGAAAAGCAAACGCAACTGATCCTATTTCTGAAAAACACATATATAATACACCCTATTTCTCCTGGTCCCTTTTCCCCGCAGGCAGGTGTTTGACCGACCCTATCACTCTCAGCACTTTCCATATGAAAGACACCTCTGACTATCAGTGGGTACCTTAAGTCAGAAAGCCAAGAAACAAATGTTATAAAAGAAATTTTATCTCAATGTTTTTCCATTTCTACTCCACTTGTCATTGTGCTATCTTCATAGTCACTTCTAAAAGCATTATTTATCAAGTGCCAGAAGTGCCTCTGTTGTTACAGACTGACATCTCAACCCCAAAAGGAAAGCTTGTCAGAACAGCATGATAAAGCAACAGCCTCTGAAAAGTCTGCCCTTCTAGACCTTGACCTGAAAGTTACTACAAAGGAAAAACCAACGTACATGCAAGATTAAAGTAACAAGATTTTCACTGATGTTACAGTGACTTGAAAAGATAAATTCCCATGACGACTTCTGTCCCAGTCTCTGCACAGAGGACAGGTTGCCACAGGGCTTCCTCTTCCACGTCTGCTACGATCCTTCTAGGATTAATCTCCGTTCTTGGCGTTCACCTCCATGTCCCCAGCCTCTCCCTTCACAGTACTCAGTTACCACTTAGTGAAACACCGTATCATCCTGAAGCTCCTTCCGAGTGCTTGCTAACCCGCCACATCTGTAGAGCACACAGACCAGCAGCCTGCTCCTGGGCAAGCAGAAGACCACAGGAGCTCACGCTCAAGATTCCCTTTATCCCACGCACTGTTTCTGTCCTTCAACCCTATTCCCAGCCTCCACACACTGGTAGAAAGGCAGCATTTCAGCATGAAGCACTCATTACCCTACCAAATTTAATGGAAGTTAGCCAACAGGACCCAAACAGAACAGCTGAACAGTACAATCACGTAAACGTCATTTCCTTTGGGAACTAATTTAGAAACTAAGCTAATTAGTCATAAAGGAAGCAAAACAAAGCAAAGTTGATAATACAAAGTCTGGTTACCTTTTCTGATAAGAACAGAGATGAAATCTCAAAGGAAGTATATTACTGCCCAAGAAAGAAAAGGAAAGAAAACAGCTTTCTATCTGTACAACAACCTGAAACCTGGACTGCAAGGACAGGCAAAGATCAACAGCACCAATCCACACAGACCAACCCTAGGTAGGTCCAACTTGTTCTGGAAACAACATGCTGGAGTTAAGTGAAATAACATCTAAAACTTTTCCCAAAAATACTTTCTGATCACTCAGAAGGGGATAACCAGACGCCTGATGAACATCTTAGATTTTATCTGTATTCACCATGACTTTCTATCTCAGTGCAAGTGGCACATAATCTAGCTGGCACCCATTACCATCAGGTGTTAAGCACATCAGTGAAAGGTAGACCTAAGTCAGTAAGTCACCTTAAAAATAGATAGTTTTAAAAGAGATACCTAGAGTGCTTGGTTCCTCAGTGAGTAAGCACCCAAAGAATTCAGCAGACAGTACTCCTCCCCAAAAGACAGGAAAAACAAGTCACTTTTTTTAACCAAAAAAACCCAAAAACCAAACAGAAATCTTGTAGTGAAAGAGACAATCTATCAGTTAAGACTACTGACCCATAGACATGTCACAAAGCTATATGGTCTGTACCTTACACTGTACTACAATTTTTGTTCTTTTTCATCAATCATGAGATCTAATGAGGTAATATCATCTAATAAGGTTTAGATGTTTGATTTGTTACCAGTGTTTTCTAGAGAGAGATTAAAACCTACCTTTTACTGTTACCTGATTAGTATCCTGACCTATTCTACAAATTAAGATACTTTGCCTTTAATAACAGAAAATAAACATTGCATATTTAACCTCTGTCATCACGTTCCATTTTTCCTCATTTACTCTTAGTACAGAAAATACATTACACTTTAAGGAATAAAACAAGCCAAACAACCATTTTGAAGTGCTGTGGGAATGCTGGAAACAAGAGAAAGCCCTCATGCAGTGGCCTGAAGAATACTTTATCCCTTCCTTTGATTTATCTAGTGAATCAAATTCAGTGAGTCCCATGGAACTAAGCAGGACATTAACATCTTTCTTAACGTACCCGAGAATCAAATTAAGGCAGGGCATCCACACCTAGCAGCAGAGCTGGTTAAAAGCAGTTCCTGTTCTCTTCACCCTGGATTGCTTGTTCCCTCTGCCATCATATACCACACCCTCATAGCTATGCCGACATACTTTGCTGAACTGGAGCTAAAGTGGATCAGAAAAGCAATTAGAATTTAAAATTAAATAAAATAAGAAAAGGACAGCAATATACTACTATCTTTATCTGATTAAAGCAGAATTACTTGCTTTGATTATATTAAAATGTTTTTTACATTCAAAGAGGGCTTGCTCTGAAATTCATCTTCATGTCCTAATTCCACCATCAGAGAAAAAGTTTTGTTTTACTGTGAAATTTCACCCACTACAAATCCTGTGTTAAACCTTCTTGTTTCAAACTGACACTTTTAAAAGAATACAGTTCTAAATGTGCAATTACTTCCATCATTCTCACTTTTAAATTTACAACACATTTTAGCCAACTTTTTTGTTTGTACAGACTTCCTACAGAAATAACATTACTCACTCTGTCTACCTGGCTATCCTCCCTCCCTCAGCAAATTCAACTGAAATTGAGACACAAATAGAGGTTGAAGAGAATTAAATTCACTACTTGCCATGTAAAGGTGGTTAAAGGATGAGTTCTCTGAAATAATGCTACCAAAAAGCAGTTCACAGTGTGAACTCACAGTTATCACTACTACCTTGGTCCTCTTGCTGGCCCTCCAGAGACCTCAGAACTTCCAGATAATCCCCACAGTTTGAGCAACAGTGTCAGTCTGCAATGATTTTTGCCCTCATGAGGAAAGGTTTTGCTAGGACTGAAGACATTACAGCTCACTAGACACTGTTTCCGAACATCATCTGTCCAACTTCGCCCTCCTTGGGGAAAAAAAAAAAAAGAGTAAGCTTACATATTGAAATCCTTAATTTAATTTTTTTCTTTCAATAAACCACTCATGGAGAAAAGTATAAAAAGAAATTTGTTCACAAGATACAAAGCAAGCTTGAGCAACACTTTCTACTTTTGCAAGGTTACATATTTATCCTGCACAATAATTAAGAATGCAGCACAAACAATTGAAGTGGCAGTAAGGCATACGAAATGAAAACATAAGCCTTATCTAACTTCCAAGCTACAGATTCCAGGTAACCTGGCATTTACAGCCACTTCAACAAAGGAGGAATATTTTTTGCACCTTAAATTTGTTCATAGGTCATTAATTCAGTGTTTCTGTAACCAAGTATAACATCTTCAGAGTTTATTATTAGTAATGGCTATGTCCTAAGACTCTCTGAATATTTGGGAACACTTCCAGGATAAAGGGTAATAAGAATAACCAATAAATTAGGTCATGAAATCTTAAGTAATTGTTACACTTATTTACTTTTAAGGAATCATTGTAAAAGCATGTATTTAACTTTTGCTGAGTATTCTTTTTAATGTAGTACATACAGGGTGGAAAGGCTGCTGCTGATGTTCACATTTACAGCAAAAAACAGGACAGTTTTGGTGTTGCAACAGAACTTCAGGCACTAATCTAGTATTACAGATGAAAAATGTTGCTCAATTATGAAATTAAGTATAAACCTTCCAGTGTTCGTTTAGCCAACCCTCAAGTCACAGCTTCTATTTTTCAGTGAGCTGGGGTAATACTGGATATCTCTGCGTATTGACAAAATCTAGTGTTACGATTGAGTATTTTATTTTTTAAAAGCATGCTTACTAGTAAAATTGGAACAGTTTACTGTGCAAATATTATTGATAAACTAGTAATATTACCCTTTTGCTACACCAGTGTTATTTTGTTTAACTGGTTTGTAAATATTGTGTGCATGACGCATTTGTGTGTTATTTTAAGTTAAGAATGGTGTACTATTTCAAATCCTGGAGAGCTGGTCCATACAAAATTGTTAAAATGATAGTTGCCATATCCAATAACTCAGATTAACAAACCATTTCAAGAGCATCTCATTGCTTCTGCAAGTTCTGGCAATTTCAAGTTGTTTGTATTTCTCTCACCACAGAATATGAGTCAATCTTGGCATAAACTTCAATGTCAATCTCCTTCCCCCACTGCAGGGCAGCAAACTTTCCTCTGGAGAAATCGCTTCAAAACGTTTCACTTCTAAATGTAGAAAATGAGAATCCTTTCAGACACCTGCAAAAGCAGGTGGGCAAGACACTTTCTTCTAAGGAGAAAAGATGACTAGAGGCTGATGCGATGTGTCATGTCCATTCTAGTCTCATGGGGAAGGCACGCAGATACTATTGACATCGAGCAGCCATTAACCATCATTACTTAATTCGAATGCTGCAGAGCTGTCAAATACTGACAAAAATAGACAAATCTTTCCAAAACTC
The DNA here is from genome assembly GCA_009769605.1 of Bucorvus abyssinicus. Lineage (NCBI taxonomy): Eukaryota > Metazoa > Chordata > Aves > Bucerotiformes > Bucorvidae > Bucorvus > Bucorvus abyssinicus. Next base: position 42,972,931 of record CM020025.1, read on the forward strand.
ATCTCTAGCTATTAATTCCACTTCACGTAAACACCTTGTCATATGCATAAGCGTATCTCAATAGAGGTTCACTTAGATTTTATTTCAGCTCCAAGAGGTGGATATAATCAGGAGCTACACGAAATCGGTAACTGTTTAGCTCAAATATTCAGTAAGAGCGTAATGTAATTTCTATACTACAATTTTGCCTTGTTGTTTGTTACACTGAACTACTAAATTAATTGCAAACCTTAAGCTTTGCTAGTTTGTAGTTTATAGTAAAATCTGTAAATTTCATTAAGGGCCCAATTCTTGAAAAACACTAAAATCTATCACTGTTGAGACTGATACAATCTACATGTTATAAAACTGATCTCATAGAGACTTCCCACTATTTAAACCCTAATGAATGCTTAATCATAGTTATTAATTAGCAGTGTAATAGAATACACATAATTAACGATTTCTAGCGTGTTTCAAGTAGAGATAGAATTATTTTTGTCCTCTAACCTCCCGCCCAGATAAACAAGTGAAAGAGGAGAGTTGGCCATAACATGGTATTTACTATAATCAGAGACGCTACCATTCCTACTAGCAATTCCAGTAATGGATCAAGACTCACTCTGACAGATGTTATATAGACAAAATAACCCAGTCTAATGCCCACTTTCCCGGTTTTGCTGAAAAAAAAAACCCCCAAAAAACCCAAAAAACAAAACCAATTACTCCAGGCCTCCTAGCATTACATACAAATCTACTTCCAAATCAATATTTCTTTTTTAGCTGAGTGCAAATCTGTTTTCAGAAACACTTGAAATTCCCATACTAAAAGCTATCTCTTAATTTAAACTACCATACTAAATGTTCAGTATTAAACTTTAATGCTATTTATTTATTTCAACTCGGAGAAAAATCTCAAGAGAACCTGTCAAAGAAACACCTGGAAAAAGCCTGCCAAAAATCCCCAAACAATCCCAGAAAAATGAGACGACATGGAAAAAAAAAGCTAGCCCTTACAAGGTTATTTTAGAAGAAATCAAACCAAACAGCATTTGAAGACTGAAATACTGATACTGGAGCAGCTCTATTTGCTTGAATGCCCTTTCTTCTCCAGGCTCATTATATTGACATGAAGTTAGTGAAGATACTGGACACAGAGGACTCCATGAAGCAACCTTTGCCTAAACTTCACACAAGCGAGGCTCTCCCTTAAACTCGTGATATTAAGCATCTGAGAAACAACTTCTGCTATTCCTTCTGGTTTCTTTCAATCTAAAAACAAAACCAGTACATTCTGTGGAACAACAGAACTTGCTTTTAAATGTAGATTCAGGTTTCTTAGTCAGCTTTGTAACTACATTGCAGGTGACAGAGCTTCAGTTTACCCGGTGAAATGGAGAAATGAAGATCTGACAGTATAGTATTACGGCTGGTACGATGTACAAATTCACAAACTCTCTTGAACCCTGAAGGCTTACGTAGGTAGCTATATACAAATTACATAAAATGGATTGTCATTTTAGCTACACGTTGTTGAAACCTACGCCATTTGTCCTGCAGCAACAAATCAGCGAATTTTGGCGCTAAATCCAGAACTGAATTTCAGACTCATTCATTTCACAAATGGCATTCTCACTCTTCTGGCTTGTGCCTGCGCAGTTTGCCTTCCAAGGCAATTTCAACAGTTGCAGCTGCACTACACTCAGCAGGACACAGACACACAGCCCTTCACATCTACCTCCTGGCAGGTACAGAAGCAGTCTTTATTCATTGAAAATAAATGGATTTTTAGGAGTAAATAAATTTTTCATACTGTAAAAATACAGTGCCATTATGCAGCTCTGCTTTCACCAAGCATTTATTGTTATAATTTTGTCAAATAGTGATTAGTTTTCACGGTCACACATGGTGTAAATACTAAATTTGGGAAGGAGAAGGCAGGGTCATATAGTGTATATATTTCTGTTACAGTCAAATTTAAGAATATGCCAATCATATTTCAAATATTTTTTTTTCCATGAGTAAATGTAATCTGCTTTTAGCATATCGGCAACTAAACAAGTTCACGTGCCAAAGCAGCTTTTCAATTTAAAACACCCAACATACTGACACCCTTCAAAAAACATCCTTAACCAAATTAATCATCTAGCAAAACAAAAGGGCATTGAGAAAACTTACTAGAAGAATCTGTTTACATAAACAAACAGGTTTTTTCACTTTTATGTTCCTTAGATTAAATTTAAACCATGGGTGGCAAGTTTCCCTTTTTCCCTCCGCTTCTGACTATCACCTCAGTACAGGTCTGAGTTCTTTGGAGAGGAGAACTGTGCTGCCTTGGAAGGAAGCAGACCTGACCACATCTATCAGCACTCTGCTGTGAACTCTTACCGGAGACATTAGTGATCTCATCATCAACTGACATTTAATCTTCTGCTTTAGCTGGATCTAGGGGAAGTTTTAATTGATTTCTAATTTTAGCCAAGTGAAGTGACAAAGGTGAGCAGAATAAAAGTAATACCAGTGACTTTAATAAAGACAATAACCATGCATCCTATCATGGGAAAAAACACATACATGTTGACACCGCATACCAAACTAACCAAGACAGACTTCCTGTATGCTTGCTTTCCCACTACACATTATTGTGAACAGTAAAAAGACCCTTTAACAGGAGAAACCGAAACTACAGGTACAAAAAGGCAGATAAGACACTCAAATTTACAACTACACACCTATGAATGCATCACTGCCATGTGTGGTTTTATCCTCATCATTATGTGATGTATTAGGAGTAAAAGCATATTTTCAGTAAGCTGATAAGGCTGGTATCTTCCAGGGCTTTTTTCCTCCCTACGCAGGGGAACCTATGTAAATAAACAACTGATTTGTATAATTTAATTTAACATAACAGAATAAAAAAAAAAAAGCGGCAGCTCTCCAATTTTCCTTTCTAGAAAAGACTGGCTGTTATACACACATATATACATAACTACATTTTGAAACAGCTCAATTAATTTATGACTTTAGAAATATATTCAGCACAAAACCTAAAGGAACTGGAACATGGTTTGCTTTCTGATCTGTCTTAAGTTTGAAGGAATTACTCAGGGGAGCACATCAGGTATAGATAATGCTAAAAAATTCATTGTTGGGCAAATTTCACACACATTTTCGTATTCCACATTGTAGGTAGACACGCACTGACACTTGGAACAACCTGTCCAAAGGTTTTTTTTTCCTCATTTAATCTCCACAAAGAAATGTTTCTGTCCCCAAAACGTAAGTTACTTGCAACAGACCAAGGCCAAGACTCAAATCCTCTGCAAGGATAAGATCAACTATAATATACCTAAAGCCAGAATTCAAGTCAAACTAGGCACTTCAGGAATTCCTTCGAGGTTAAATAAGGGTGCACTCATGCTGTGCCTTTGCTAAACAATCTTCTAAAATAACTCATATGAAATACACTGCCATGTTCTAGTATAGTTAACAAAACTATACAAACAAATAAGGAGATGATAATCAAATGCACTACAAGCCTCTGTCAAGTATTAAGAATAAAGAAAGTATTCAACACCAAACTCCGTCTCTATGCAGCTGCTCATCTACACAGATATGGTTTGCAACTTCTAAAAAAGGCATTTTTGCCACAGTGTAATTTAATACTTTATTTTCAATGGACTAACCACATCGTGAACTTGCTGAGCAAACCCTCACCAGCTGGAACAAAGAGAAAACCTCCGCTCGCTTGTGTGTGCTTCCTCTGCCCCAGCAGCAATCCCAGTCCAACCTCCAACAACAATCTTCCGACTATATCCAAATTTTTCACCATCACAAGAAAACAGTCATGAGTACTTCTTAATGAAGATCTCTAACAGTTTATCTCCAGCCACAAACATAAAACCAACATCCACTTTGTGAATTTTCTCTCTCCCCAAAGAGCACCACAGAAGTACCAGCTTCAACATTGTACTCCCTTTGGTCTATCTAAACAGGAAATACTTCGGTAGAGTTATCCCACTAGAAACTTATTACAGCAGATTAACAAAGAAACTGCAAGCACTCACAAGTTCCCAGGAAACAGCTAACATCCCAATTACATTGAAAAATGGAGAGGAAGACAACGGCCAAGAAGTAAAACAATCTCACTTTATATGGAGTCATCTACAACAGTGTATACCACTATATATACACAATATATGGCATTTTAAAAGGGCCAATTTTCAAGCTTTTTTTTTTTTTTACAAAGCAATTTGATGAGAAAGTTACAGTAGTACAGAGATAAAGCAAAGGAATGGTAGCAATTAAAAATAAAATGTTTAACAAGTAAAACTGTGAAAACCGATATAAAATCAGAGTTTCAAATATGGGTATAAATTGTATAAATTTTAAGTAAAAGAGAGTAGAAATTTGGAAAAGAAAGCTATGAACATCAGTAAAACAAATACAGCTGGCAAGGGCCGGAACACTAAAGCATTTCTTAAATGTAGTAAGAATGGGAAAAAACCTAGCAATTATGTAGGGCATATACATAAATAATATATGAGAGAGAGAATTTGTCAACAAATACCTCCATTTTGTGTTTTAAAAGAAGCAGAAAGTTTTATTTGTCTTGTATAATGAGGATTGAATGACCTTCTAGTCTACTAGTAATAAAGAAAAATTCTAAAAACCCACAGGTCACTATTTAACTCAGTAGATCTTGGTAATACAAATCACAGGTATGCTTAGGCAGCTTTCCAGCCACTATTCAAGAACTTAAGGCAGCTTCAAGTTTGCCAATGTTTATTTTCTCAACAGATCTTGAAATACCTGGGAAACAGCAGTGGACTAATTGTACCAGCATTGCAAAGTAGTAACACAGATGTCTAAATGAGTTAGCTTGTCGGCCATACTGGATAAAACAAAAAACACACAAAAAAATTTACATGTGACAGATATCAAGATAACTGAGGTTCATTAGGCTTTAGCAGGAAGGCAACACTGTGCCAACACAGTTACATTGCTTGAAAGGCCTGCTTAGCTTCACCAACAGCACCACTGCCCTTTTTGCACCATGGAGCCAGACCTGATCAACAGTGAAGGGCCCCAGCTGACACACACTCCTAAGACCCGGCACACCAGCAAACACAGTTTTGAACCAACAAGAGCCCAGTGAGGCTTTTTAAGCTTGTAGCCTTGGCAGATAAAAGTTGACTGCATAGGGTAACTGCTTGTAAATGTTCATGAAAGCTTATTAGCGAAGACACCTTAGGTGCAGAACCTGAACAGGCTTCCTTATAAGAGGACACCTTTAAGAGTGTCTCCCCAAATCTGAGTCCAACAGATTTATCTTTCTTTGGGCATAGCAGCCCCTCATCACATCAAGTATCAAAGACTAACTCCATTATTTTGGCACACTATGCATGAAAAGCCAAAAGAAATTGAGTATTTTTGAGAAGCAATGCTCTAGACTCCTCGACTCCATACGTACATTGATACAGGATGAAAGGAAGATATACACTGATTTTTGGTCACTATATTAAGAGAGTCAGTATACTAAGAATGTTACATCTGTAATCAGTACATTATGAAAGCAGCTTCTTTTTCTCCAAACTGCTGTATGTGTTCCAGTACCAACAAGGTTTCCAGCCTCATTCTGGCGATTGGTTTGTATACTATGATTCAAGCGATATCACCTTCACCACTGCCACCAAACACTTCAGCAGATTTGCAGCATCTTACACAGCAAGACTCAAGGACTCTCCACATCATGGCTTGTGGTCACTGCCTATTTCTGTGTGGCAGGGTCTGCGCTGCCTGAAGAGATTGCACCTGCCATCCCCTAACTCTCTACAAACGTCTAAGGAACAGCTTACAAAAAGGGCAAGGATACAGCTGTATTTTCCCCATGCCCTACAGAGCCTTTGGTCCTCACAAACCAAGTTATCTCTGTGTGTAAAGGTAAATCTTCACTTCCCACTTCTCAGCAGCCTTCTGAAGAACGATTTTATCCAAGCAAGCAAGAAACAGAAAACACTGTACCTAGATGAGCAACTGTAACCCACCACATACACGCCAAAATCAGCAGAGCACTCATGTCATCTGCTTTTTTGTCAGAGCACAAGGGATTCATACAGTCTTACACATACTGCAGAAGTTCATCTCTTGCATCTCAGCCCCTCATGCCCTATTTTGGAAGCTTAGGCATCAGTTTCAAGAAGAAAAGGTACTAAAGAATATTTCTTAAAAAAGGTTAAGTACCTGTACTACTTCATCAACAGTATCGCTTTGCAGGAAGCTTTCACTTGAGTCAAAGTACCACATTGACGTATTTCTTCCACTACCTTTAGCAACACATAATACCACTTTTAAGAAGTTAGCAGAACATAACTTTGGTAAAAGTTTTCTTGTAGTCAAATGCTGATAAAAATACACAGTTTAAGAAAGTATTCTAATGAAGTCTATATGATTTTCTTCCCCTGCTACACTTGATTTTAGGTAGTTATATGAAAACAATATCCCGGTTGATAATAATTAGACCCTCACCTGAATACTCTGCATTAGAATCTCTGACATTCAAGGAATTACAATGTTTCAAACTACTCATAAATACCATACTTATTCGATAATTTGCATTTCTGTGTTTCAAGGTGAGCCTTAAGCAATACTCTGTTCCCTGCAGGAGGCAGTGTTATAAAACCAGCAAACCCTAACTCCTTTGAGCTAGCATAGGCTAACCACTCAGGGCATGATTCTACTGGAGCTCACTGTTGACAAACAGGGAGGACCCAGTCACCCTGTTCATTCTCAACTGCACACTCCCAAAAGCATTTGTCAGACTGTCCATTAGCCAATTAAACTCACCAGCAAGGCAGAAGCAATCCCGTCTCCCTCCCCACCCACTGAAATAAATAAATAAATAAAAGGATGGAAAGAAAACAGCATGGAAGGAGGAGCACGCCCTTTCAAGGCAGCAAAGTACAGTATTGCCTTAGTTGCACCTGAAGCTGCAGCTCCTTCTCAGAAAGGATTCTGGATAAAGGGGTAAAAGCCTACATTTTAAATTATGTAGCAACTCATCTGTGTTTACTTATAACTTCTGAGACACTGTTGACATCTTTGAATTGTACCAGGACAGAAAACGCACTGGCCTTCTCTCTATCAAGACTGTGTCAGCTTGAAAGAAAGAATGAGAAAAGAGAATTCTGTTGTTTAACTGACCTTAGCAGTATGCACGTCATCATGAAATTCATCATAAATGTTTTAAAGTCTGCTTCTTGTACATCAGGCTGCTAGTTAAAGATGATTATTATCAAAGAGCACAAAAATGAAAGCCTGGTTGGAAAGCACATTGGCTTTGATGTCAGTTGTAGCAATGTGACTGACTTAACTCACTGCATTTCCCCCCCAAATACCTAAGAACAAGTGCTAAAGCAAACAGGTGGAAAAACACAAAAAAATGAAACAGATTTTATTATATGGAGAAAATACATATACTGCCTGAATATGGGGAAAGTCTATGTACTACAGGGTTTTGGCAGGTAACAATTCAGTGGCCCTGACAGGAACAGAGCAGCAGCAAGCGCAAAGGTAGGGTTTGACAGGGAAGACTTCCAAGTTTCCTCATTTCAGACAGAAGGACAAAGGCCCATCTGGCTTTCTCTGCTCTTCAATCATGCATCCTTCATGCTGCAAACTGAAAGCTCCTGCAATGCAAACTACTTTTAAAACTGGTTCTCAATTTATTTTCATGAAAGATCTGTCCGTCTGGCTAGAGGCTATGCTCCATATACCTTCGAGCACATGGTGAGAAACGGCCTCCATGTTAAACAGAAGAGAAACCCACTCCCTGACATGCCAGAAAACTACCTTTGCTGCCTTGAGCTTGCTTCTTCTCCTCTATGGTGCACACCTCTACAAGAATTCCTGGAGGAGAAAGCTGTTCTGCCAGCTTAATTTACACTACTAAATTAGCCAAAACTTGCTTAAGCTTTATGCTTCTCTAAGGACTGTACTTCTACATTAAATATTCATTTATGCACAGACCTATATATAAGCAATAGTAAGGTCAAAAAGCTAAATATTCCAGGACTAGGAAATGGTTTAATATATGCTGCCTAAGCCAAAGCAACTGGCCCCACAAACATATGACCTGTGTACAGTCCTATATATCTATTTCTCTGCAGACAAAGGAACTTGTTTCATTCAATCTATGAAATGATCAGTGCTTTCATAATGTGCAGCTATTCAGTTATGGATTTTTTTTCACTATTTAGCATTCAGCCTGTATTATTCAAATCTTCTTGCAAATGGAACTCATTTTCTCATGGGGTTTTACACCTATCAGCACTTACTACCATTTAGGTACATAAGCAGGATTTCCACAAAACCTTCACCACAAAAGTTATCATTTTACAGATGGTAAACAGACAAAAAGATCATCATAAGCCACATTCCCTGATTTAACCATACTATTTGAAATACGATGGAACTCAAGTTTTAGGATATACACCATTTTGTATGTCTAAAGAAAAGGTTCCGTTCATAACACCTCCAGCCACGAGTGCATAATATTTCTACAGATTTCCCTGCAGTCTCCTATCCCATATACCATTCTCTTCTTTTCTTCCCCTCACTGATAAAACAGAAGACATATGAGCAACAGCATCTTTTATCAGATGTCCTGAACTATCCCAGGAGCAAATCCTCTATACAGGCCCTATAATCTAGGCATGATGACATAATGGAGTATTAAAAGGTTAAGGCGTGTTAAGTCCATGTACAGATTTCACAGGCAACATTAATTACCTGATACCCAATACACCAACACCCCAGTTCCACTATTTCAGTATTCCCAGTATCAGCCTTTCTTTCCCACTTTCCTTTCCACACCACCACTTAATTTTCCTAACTCTCAGTTTCACCCTGACAGTCAGCCCACATCTGACAGATTGCTTTTGCCTTCACTATTCCGACTCACTCCTACATTCCTGCTCTATTTCTGCATTTTACAGCTTCCTCCTCAGTGCTAGTGGAGGCAAAGAGGCTGCAGCACAGATAGTACTAGAGGATCTCTAAATGAATTATTGAAGTCCTCAGCAACCTGACATCTGTACTGTACTGCTTCCATATTCTGAATTACCATATTCAAAATTAACTTAAATACATCACTGTACAGTACTGCAGTTTTTCCTTAGGTCTTGGTAAATTCCGTTGGGTATCAGCTTTTCTCTGAAGTACTCTTCTCTTCTGGTGAATCTCAAAATGTTTGAAATAAGGAGTATCCTAGCACCCTTCAAAATGCTAGAGTATTAAAAACACAGATGCATCCCAATCTAATTAAGTATTAAAAAAAAAATCCATCCTCCTTTACAAAGATCTGAAAATAGTAAGAGAACAGACTTTGTAGAGATCCATGTTTTTGATCAAAGGTATGGACTATCTCCCAGAAAAAGAACTCAATAGGCCAGAACTCTTCAGCCTAGAACAAAATTACTTTGATGATCATATAATAAATGACTACAACATAATGAGTAATAGAGGGAAAGTAAATAGGAATCAGCTGTTGACCCTTTCTGGTAGTACAAGGAGTTGAAGTCATTACATGAAGCTAGTAATAGCTGTAACCAAATGACATAAGGAAACAAAAGCTGCTTTTCTGAGAGCTGATTGGAATGTCCCCTATCAGCAGAAGCAGAGATGACTTACTACTGAGCTCAGTGGATTGGCCTTTCCTTTTCACACAAACCAGGCATTGAAGCTATATGATTAACTGGAGGAGTTCTAAACGCCACAGGCAGCCCAGATATAGAAAAAAAAACCTCTTCGCTACAAGTCATATGAATACTATACCATTTTTACTGCATATTACTCTCATCACAGCAGGTAACTGACAAAGTGCTCTGTTTTTTCTTCTCTGCAATCGAAAATATGTTGTGTTTTTCATTAGTATTCCAAGTAAAGGTAGTGACATCCTTGCATTCTCTATTTATCATACTTCTTGTAAAACAGGATTCTGCGTATCTGAATAAAGAGATATGACTAAGTTTAGCAGTCTAGCTTCTCATTCAGGAAGGTTTTTTAAAGTATAGGTCTAAGTTACCACAAGGAGAATTACAGTAAAGCTTATGTGCATCCTAATACTTGAGGGTAAAGACAGGGTAGCTTACCTCACTGCAAACATAGTCATTTTCAATGACTGGTGCAACCATACACAGATGCTCTTTCCAGAGAAACCTGAACCAGATCTCTCTGAAGCAACCCCTTAATATGCAAGCCTTGACAGGCACTTATTTAAACTGTTAGCATCTATTCAAGCAGTTAACAAACAGGTCAAACAAACAGAAAAAAAAGCATGCCAGATTCTGCCGACTAAACTTTGTTTATAACAGCTACAGGAATTATCACCAGTTTACAACAAGCTTGAGTAAAGGCACAACAGTTTATCTGATGGCAAAAGTTCACTATGCAACAAAGCTGTACTATCAGTTTGCTACTATTCTTTATTAAATTAGCATTTAGAATTTCTTCTACTAGCTGCATAGGCTCTTGCCACATTTTTAGTTTTAATAATTAGCTACTGTGCTGCTGAAGGAGGCCAAGAAAGCGGGTATTACAGACAAAGCTAAAGCCAGCTGGGCTGTTTTTTGGTGGGGTTTTTTTTTTGTTGTTGGACGGCTGCCTTCATTTCACTGGAACACTACAAAGCAAGTTGACCATATAAGGCACTGGGATTCCCATGGAAAATGCTTACACGAATCAGATCCTTGAAGTCTTTTTAGTTTATATATTTTAGTTAATATGAACATTACCCGTACATTTTTAAAAGACACTTCAGAATTAAATCTTACAGATATAGCATTACTTTTGCCCTAACCAAGTTCATGTAAATAGCCTTCCAGAAGAATCTATGGCTTAACATTCAACTGAATACATTTCTTTATCTTGTATTAGACCGGATCAATTTCAAAACCGCAGTTGGCATTCATAAACACAGCACCCTTGATTTTGGTGCAAAGGAAAAGTACCAGAAAGCCTAATTCACAATTCAGGGGTCTGGCAGCAAATGAATCTCCCTGCCAGCTGCTGGCTGCAGTGTGCATTTATCAGTGGCAGCAACTTGCTGCGTGGAAAGATTATTTGTAGCCTGGATTCCAACAAGAATAACTCTACAAGCAAGGGCTTATAAGGAGATGGTAATAACAGTCTACAGAGAAAGGACAGGGAGAACTGGAGAAAGCACCATTCCTGAACAGGCAGGGGTGCAAAATAAAAGAGGACTGCAGGGCTTCTGCTTCAGAAGGGCAGGGGAGTTTTCAAGAGGATGGAAGGAAAACACTGTCAGTCCCAAAGGAGCAAGAAAGAAATATATACAAGTTTTAGGGTTAGACAGACAAAAAGCCTCAGTTAGAGGTATGTGCCAGCATGACAACAGTATCTTCTTAGCTCTAGGATTTCTTTTTCAGAAGGAATCAAGCACTTAAAATGCTGGGAAGCAACACTTCTAACACGGTATCAAAATTACTATAGAACTCTACCATTCCTTTTATATCCTACCTTCACTTACTATTTGCATTTATTAAAAAGTTATTTAATTAATTATTGTCTTTTTAGGTATGAATTTCACAACACAGATCAATGCTTTATGAGAACTCAATTTTGCCAATACATTGTACAGTTTGGTCAACACTGGGTTTCCTTTTCAAACAGATACACCAAACCGCACAGTATTCTCTATACCAGACTACCTGATCTGTTAAATTAACTGGACATTTGCACCTGCTTTAGCTGAGACTAGAATAAAATTCTTCAATCAACACATAGTTTATTGATCCATAAGGACAAAAAAATGTGTCTGTAGTTTAATACACTCTGAACAGAATTATTCCTTCCAATAAAATTGAGCTGGTGCCACATCTAGCTGCCTTCTTTCACCTCAGAGAAAATTGTCCATCTAATATAGACACTAATCTCTGTAGTAATATTAAAAATAATACTCAGCAATTTTTGAAAGCAGCCTTACTTCCTCATTACTATATGCACTGGTGACCAAGTGCCAGTATGACAGAGGCTCGTGTAGCATGACACTGGAAGTTGGTATTTTCAATACAGAATTCTCCACCTAAAAATTTCCTTTCCCTAACAGAGAAATGAAATTTTTTGATTGTTGCTACCCTGTCTATCATGGCAGTAAGATATGTCCAGTGAAACAAAGTGAGTGAAAACAAACAGTAATTAGTATCAGCCACCAACAGTTCTATCCACTAAATACTAAAAATTGAAATGCTTCCTCCATTGCATATGGATTATGCTATTCACCTTTAATAACTGTTTTGGGATAACCTCCGTCACAACCCAACTGCTTACAAACTGAATGACAATGTCAGCAATCTATTAGTGATTATTCCACTCACAGTGCAGAATCTGTAAAATCACATACAGTGAGACCAACTCTACATATCCTCCATAAAAATACATGGGTTACCGATTAATGTAACCATTTTCATTATATTGTCTACAAAAGCATCTGAGTTTTTCCTGTGAGCACACTAGAAAATTACATTAACTCTCAACGCACACAGAACTGTCTCTCATGCCTAACCAGCCATCACATAACTATGGCACCCTACATATAACGACTCCTGCAACCAAAAACTTAAGTAAATAAGATTTTCCTTAAATTTTACGTCTCCAAAGTTTGCTATGATTTTTTTTTTTTTAATTTCCTGAAGAAAAGAGGAAGACTATGTTCCACTTCAATGTTTAAACTTTATGTCATCATTAACTGGCATTTTCAGTTGAGGCAACAGTCAAAAGACAGGCTTCTGATTTGGAAAAGCAAAACCACTTCTAGAAGGATGAACATTCTATTTTAAATACAATACTGATTTGTATTTGTATCCATAAGCAGAATACAACAGCCATAATTGATAAATGCACACAACTCTCTGCTCACAGAGAACTTTAAGCACAGGCTTCCAAGCACTATAAGAACATGTGGGTTTTTTTCCTTACTGCAGATAAACAGAACAGAATGGGCTAACAAAATTAGAAGTTTATTTAGAGAGACAGCCCTCAAGATTTGGAATGGAACATAAAAGCAGCAAGATTCAGAAATCTGGCTTCTTTGTGGGGAAAATCCCAATAACAAACTCTTCAAGCTCTAAACCTATGAGGCAGGTGCACATCTTTAACCAAGTAAGATTTCACCTATAGATTTAATACCTGTGGATGGCACTACAGTCTTCTAAGCATTAAGCTTTAGAAGAGATTAACAAATACACTGCATTCTTTTCCGTAAGTTATTTAATACCCCCTAGCAGAAGGCATCTTTTCACAGTCATTTAACATAAAATGATGGCTACCACTTTAAGTTAAAACAGCACTTTCTGTTAAGAGACAATTTTCCTATTAAACTATATATATAGATACATATAGATTGCCCAAAGATGCCTCTTCTATTCCAGCTGAGGCGTGAATTACCAGCAAAAGTCTCAAAAGTCAGTAAGTTCAGACATTCCAGGAATAATCTTTTGCTTAAGTTTCCCCCCACATCCCAATGGACTTGAAGACTTTGCTCATAACTAAAGAGGACTTAACCACATAGCATGGTTTCACGCGGTTTCAGACTTAGTAAGTTCAGCATGGGAGTTCAACATGAAAATCTAATTATCAGGAAACAAAGATCATTCCAGACCAATAAAGACAGAAAAATGAAAATTTTCCGGGCCAGATCTCTACAAAATTTACATCTCATTTTTGCCTTATATATTTTAAATTTTTTTAAAAAGTGTGATGTTTAAAATAGTGAGACTAAGATAGATATGATGAATAGTACAGGTAATTACACCAGTTTAAAAAAAAAAAAAAAGCAAAGAAGCAGTGTGTAGCCAAACAGGACCCATAATCATTTTTATTACAGAAATTAAGTACATATGTGACTACAGTATAAATACACACACAAAGAAAAGAGATGCCAACTACATTTGCGAGTAAGATGAAGTTTTGGTCTGTTCTTAAATTTGCCCCCAATGCTAGCCACCTTTGAAACCTACATGCCACACTGGGAATCAGAGCCATCCCTATTCAAGTTCAGAATTCATTTGGCTAGCACTCCCCCAAATTAAAAAGATCCCTTAAGGAGCTGTAAAGCTTTTAGATTAATGTGATTTTATCCACAGAAGAGAGCTAAGATTCCAGTTCTCAAGATCTTATCATTAGGTTGTCCTAAGCAGTAATTTAATGGATTGTTGAATTAGTTCTTGTATCAGTATTGTAGAAGTTACTGCACTTCAACTGCAAGCTCAACTACCATGACTTGCCAAGTAGACAAACTAAACTTCTCTACACAAGAGTGAACAACCATGGGAATATACAAGAGCTGTCAATGAGTAAGTACTGTGCTTAAGTAGACATTTAGTCTATAATAACGACAGCACTGTAGCTGAGAGTACCTACACCCCTATCTAAAGTAAATGTACACTTAGTTCAGAAAAAAGTATCATTACACCAAGGTACATAGGTCGCTCCAGAAGTAATGCCTCCTATTGATTTCTGGTTACAAAGAGCACCACAACACTATTTGATAGAGCAAATTCTCAGCAACATTTTTTTGACGCAGTCACTCCCATTGGCTGTGCATTTTTGACAGCAATGAAAAGAGCCTGTGTGCCGCCTTCATTTAAAAATCTGGAGGGGACCCACCGACACTGTCACCACTGCTGGAACGCACCACTCACCCCCTCACTGTGCTGACAGCCATGGTTTGGCCTCTGTTAACGTTCAGCAGCATCAATGAATGTCAACTGGTGCAATTTTTTCCGCATAGAGGAATTCAGTCACACACCTCTGCTTCATACACACTTCCATGTCAGATGCCATTTTGTCAGACCACCCCTCTGCTGCCATCTGTCACAGGGCAACAAAATTTAACGGAATACTGGTGGGAAGTTCAACCTCTACTGCTAGATCACCAACATCTGCCTCTGACGTTGTGGGACAACATAATAAAATAGAGGGTACTACTTTCAGAGTGGCCCTTATACTTCAAATAACGTTACATTAGCTACAACTATATTTCTGCTCTGCAGGGTATCAATGCGCTAAGAGCACATTTTATGTGGCCTTGGACTCAAGAAGTCACATACATGGGCTCTCCTTAAAAGAAATATCTAAGGAAGTATACTCATTCAATTCCTACAAGCATCCCAGAGATTGCCTCCGTGGCAGCTCAGATGATGAGCTTTCATTTAGAAGGACTGTATTCAGTACTGAGACGCTCTAGAATACAACAAAGTTATTCTCTAATAGTCTTGTGCTAAATATATAACATCAGGTTAACACTGAAGCAATATAGCATTAATATACTGCTGGCCTTAGGAATGGCACAGAAAATGCCTAGTGCACTCCCGAGGACTTACTGTTGTTAAATTAAAATAGGTTAAGCAAAAAAAAAAAAAGGCAGCACAACTTAGCACGATGCAGACACATGAATACTACGAGAACGTCGAAGTCCTCTGCAATGTCCTAGTAGGCAAGAGGGAGAGGGAAATGGGATGACAGGTGAAACTTCGCCTTTCCAAGTTAGTCTGGGCTACAGATGATTTTCTTCCCATGAAAATAACTAATGTCTAAGACAGAACAGATTGCTAAAACAACCAAGTACTTTGCACTTAAATATCCTAAGCTCCAGTGTACACACAAATAACAGCTGATGCTGCACAGCCACCCTGAACCTTCTTATCCAGTCACTATCAGTCATTGGCCTAAAATTCTAGAATCAGTTCATATCTTGCCCTTTCCTTATTCCCCTCCTGCAGCCTAGAAAGTGTGAGAGGAGAAGGTAACTGATTAGCCACAAAATTCAGCCCAGCAATCTTTATGATCACTTAGAAAAAGAATGGAAATTAAGATCAGGGCAAAATGAAAGCACATAGTTTAAATGAGTGACAATTTAGAAGTCTTAAGCCTTGTAAGGTCACAAACAATAATAAGGACTCTTCTTTCAAAACCTACAAACAGCTGACCCTGATCATGTGCTGGGGCAGTGCTCACCCTTGTTCTTCTCACGAAGTTGCATCTCAACCATGGAGGACAGTTCTGCAAGAAGATTATGTTGCAGAAGACAAACACTGCTTTCTGAAGGCAAAGTGAAGAAAAGTTCAGATCCAGACTAGATGAATCAAAATCAGACACTTTCCGGCCAAGCAGCTCTTAGTAACTTTTTAGTTCTCCATCTCCATACAACACCATATTTTTGATACAATCATCAGTAAATGTTGAGTTTCAGAAGAAAAGGCTTTGTTTTAAGGGGGTCATGAGAATCAATTCTCTCAGCCCTTATGAAAAGCAACAGGACATCAGGGACACCAGCAGCAGCACACTTATGAATGGATGAGATTGTTATCCTAGTAGAAGAAACAGCTTAGTTATGCCAAACTCAAAATTCCTCCACATGAAGATGGCAAGGAATAACAGTGGTGAGACAGAAGACACTTTCACCACCTTGCTGCTCTAGAGGTTTGTGTGACCACACTATTCTGAAAGCACAGTATGTAATTACCCAGCAGGCCAGAAAAAAGTACTTTAATATTGTCTGCAGTAAAACAGGTTTAGGTATTACCATAAATGGTTCCTTTTGCTAAGTATTTTATTTACCAAAAACAGATGTGAACTGTGTGCTTAGATAAGAGTTGTTTGTTGTTCTAGGGATGGGGGAAACACCACCTTTGCAAACTGGAAAGCTGCACTGACATTATACCTGTAGTTTTGGAGAATCTAGAACACAGGATTTTAAACATGAGCGTTGAAAAAGGATGCTGAAGTATACCAAGAGCTGAGCGTTTAGCCCCAGCTGAGCAAGCCTTATGGATAATTCTACTAAAACTGTGGCATTTACAGGAGTTTGTGTTTCCACGTGCAGAAGCAACATCTCTTTGCTGAGTCTTTGCTGTCTACAGTAGAAGCTTATAAAGACTTGTAAATAGAATAACAACTGAGGTTTTCAGATGAAGGTGTCAGATGGATTAACAGTGTTCTTAGAAGAATGATTAGTCATATTTGGTTAAGAAATTATCAAGTTTTAACTTGAATCAATTTTATCAAAAATAGGACAACAGAATTGTATTTGTTTTCCTGGTGTTTTAAATCACTGTGCTCAGGTGATTGTAGAGTCTAACAATGAGACTAGAAAATCCTGATGGAGTCAAACTTGGTGAATACCTACAAAGGTAACCCAAAGCCCTTGTTTCAAAACTTCCCCATTCTTATCTGGAAAGCTAATGTTACCCTAGGGAAGAAGTCTAAGCATGCTTGTGCCTTAAACCATCTACAGAATGAAGACATGATTCATGCAGGAACCAACATCAGAGATTGGATGTGGGAAGGTAGAAAGAGTGTAAAATGGAGAATTAAGATCTTGGAAAAAGTGATTAAAAAGTTTAAGAGTAAGTTGTATTTTATTTTGTCTTCCTCTTGGGAAACAAGGTGATAAAGCCATTTTTCTGTAATTTGGAGCTCATTTGGGTGTCATAAAATCAGGACTTAGTTCCTCTCATGTTATAAGCATGTTTAGGGAGCATTGAGGTAACGAGGTGTCTATAGAATAAACATCTACCCAACTGCAACATGTATTACAACACAAGTTCCAGGTATTGTTTGGTAGGTACCTGCTACATGTCTAGCAATGAAGAGTATAGTATCACAGAATATGACTAAGTAGTTTAAGCAGAATATTCGAGTAATTAGTTGAGTTTGGGCAAAGGTACAGTTTGAACAGCTGGAATTAGACAGGAATCCAAGGAAAGAAGCACCTTATTGTTAATTTCATGAATGCCATTCTTTGTATGAGACATCTATGAACTAGCCTCATTCATAACTATGAGGCAATGAGTCCCTAATTACAGCAATCTTCCCTATTAATGCTTAATAACTAAAATTATCCTGGACTTAAGGTCTTGAACTGAAGATGAGGTCTAAATGAAGGTTAAATCTAGAACTGCAACACATGGTAAGTCTTGCTCATAAGGAAATGGCTTGTTTCTTTCATTTGAAATTTGATCAGAACTCTAGCATATAGACACAGAACCAGAGAAGCTGAACAGCTGATGGCCCTCATATCACCAGCAACCTCCTCATTATTCCAAAGAATTATGCCCATATTGGCACAACTAGCAGAAGAAAAGCAAACTGACACCAACCTTATTCTTCAGGTGACATTCTAAAATGTGCAGCATGAGTTTCCTCAGTTAAATTGTACCTCAATCTCAGATGACTGCACTTTTGTTGTCTTATGGTTCTTGAAATAAGGTAATAATTGACCAACCCTAGAATACCAAAGTGTGAAATCCGACTGGCAAAACTGGGAAATTTTAGTAAAAATGATACATGAACACTATGACTGAAGTGCTTGTGTAACCGGAAAAACAGCAGACTGATCTTCAACCTGGTTTATGAGGTGCTTAAACTTAACTTCTGTTTTAAGGATTACTGTTTGCCTTTCAGCTAATTTCTGATCTCAACTTGTACTGAGTCGTTTTTTTCCATTACTGCAAGCTACTTTATTTTTATTGGATGCTTTCAGTCTAAGCATGTTCAAAATACCACAACTTCAGAACTATGGTAAAGCAAGATAAAATTTGCTGAAATTAACAATTAAAATGAGCTTGAAGGAAGAGTTACAGCCCGCTTACTTTAAAAAATCTGTACAATACTCAAATACCAAAATACAAAATTTAACCCATTTCTTCTTTGTTATCAAGTAACTCATAGTAACAGTTTTATCACCTTTTGGATGGATTTCAGGGACCCAACATTTAGATTTTTTTATCATCAGGGATTTTAAAATACCATCACAGCTGCTAGAAGGTAATCAACTGCAGTTTTAATTTATTACTTTAGGATCCCAGCTTTATATAAATGAAAACTTAACAAAATGCAGACTGTTGAAAGATCCTGTGCTTTGTCACATTACAAATAAAGTTTCTAAACAGGAAGAGTGCATATTTGTTTCTTTAATATCTATTGCATTAAATACATGCATACACTATGTTACAAAAAAACCTTACAGTTTACAGGATCATGTGATAGCATTTCAGTTTTCAAAGAAAAAAAACATATTTCAAAATTGGAGTAAGATTGCCCTAAAGAAATTCCGAATTATTCCTACCCAACCACTCTAAATTCATCAGGTAAGGAAAAAAAAACACCAGAAAACAAAATAACCCAAACAGCCTAGGAACAGTGGACAATTTTTTTTTTTGCCTCCAGTATTACTACAGTGCCCCTCAACTCACAGATACAAATGAACCTACCTTTGACAGAATGGTGTAAATAAAAAAATTTATTTTCCTTCAACAAGAAACTGACATTAAAATGCAAGCTACAGTAACTTTCTTTGATTGTATTCTTCCTCCCCAAACTTCATATACATCTTCCACTATGATGGATTGTAGAGCAGGAATGACGTCTTCAGAGGTCTGTACAGAGCCTAACACAAGAGAAGCCACTGTTTCATTAGGAATTTCTGCTGGCTCTGTATGTCAGGCAGATCATGGAAGAAAAGCTATTGAATACAGCAGTTACCACATAACTTCCCATATTGCTGCAACACCTAGGAGCTCTAGACATAGCCCAGGATATCCAGAAGAATCTATATCCACATCTGTGGAGCAATTCAGGTTTTCTGATAAAGATTTCTGCTTCAACAGCCAAAAATCAGCTGCAGTGTAGCAAAAAAACCCAGGATAGTCTTTGAGAAAGGAAAGAAAAGATAAAACAGATGAGTCCTACCTAGCATGCCAACAACTGCACAAATAATACTGCTGAAGAACTATCCTGGGCATCTAAATTTATGCATCCAATTCTAAGAATGATTATTCAAAGCAATCAAACCATACTTTAATTAAAAAATTTTTTTGTTCAAACTCATTTCTCATCAAGTCTGTGCCCTTCACTTCTCTTACTTACCTACTGGCATATTTGTCATGGGGTTCTTTAAGTCAAAAGCATATCTAAGCCATAGATTGCTACAAGCTCTGGAAAGGTAATGCAAGATAACCTATGTATTAAATAAATTTTTGCTTACTTATACAGCACTAAAGTTAAGAACTGTATTTTACATTGCTGCTTCATAGAATAAAGAATACTCTGCTGTAACAAAACGTGTTAGTCTTTTCACATCAAACCTTTTCTGTTTGATGTGCTGTTGCCATTCCTCCTCTCCACTAGTTTCTCTGCTTTTTACATTACGCTTTCCAGGAACTAAGACCATTTAAGATGAGCACAACTTCTGTCCAGATTAACTTCGCAGTAGGTGGAAAGATTATAAACAAATGCCTACCTACCTGCTAGACAAACTCTTAGGTCCTATAGTAGGTTGAGCAAAGACATATTGCTTGTCTAACTGAAGCTTTCATGATTGCATTTAGACTGAAGCTTGCATTTGAACAGAAGAGAATCTCCTTGCTTGGACTGACTGAAATAGGAAAGACCACGCCACAAGCTATCGAGGGCAACGTAACACCAAACAGCATTCTACAGCTGTCTGTTAAATGTATACAGTTAAAAGAAGAGCAGAGTTAAGATCATCTAACTGCTCACAATCTTGGAAAAAAAAAAAGCTAACCAGAATACAGAAGGAAACAGAAGATTATTTGGTACCCCACTGTATTAAGTACCCAGTCTCTGTATATTTATTTGCCTTCCATGGCCAAGGACTTGAAGTTAGAATTCCTTAGACCCTACAAATCAAAAGCCACATAAATCAGATTTAAAAAAAATATCTTTAAGGTAGAAGACAGCCCTCCCATTTTTCCCCTCACCTAAAAGAAAAAGGTTAAGCAAGTATCTTCCAGATAATTCAGTAGTAGTAGTAGAGCCTTCCACTAGGCACTCAACAGCTGTCATCTAAAGGTACTTTATATTCGTTAAATACAGTCCACTTCATAATAGAAAGGAGTACCATGTTCACAGTGTTGACTCTGTGAGAGGTTAATGAGGAAGGTTGTGAAACCTATGCAACAGCAGTTTCTTGCCTTCAAGGCCCAGTAGAAGACTTTTAAAATAATTTTAAGCAACCACAGCTCTGTCTTTCACCTTCTTAACGGTCCTCCAAAACAGGCCTTCTCACCAAAAAGAATTTCTCCTCTGATCTTGCTACTGAGAAAGGATGCTAACCATTCTGCATAGATATGCCATTGTGTTAGGTTTTTTGTAGCCTTAGCGTAGAAATACAAGAGCCTTCTTTTTTAAAGGCAAGGTTTGATTACGGTTACCAGGATTAAGGACGCTGTGTCATTTTTCTTGCAGTTTATGTAGGATCCTTGGGAACATCAGCAGAACTGTTTGGTAGTTTACATACATATATTCCCAGCTCTGCTTCTGCTTGTAAGTCAGATTTTTGTCAAAAACAAAACCTGAAGTAGTGCCAGTTGCAAGCCTCCATCAAAACCTGAAATACACAGCAAGCTTTCAGCCAAGACTGTAAATTTCTGCCTCAGTGTGACAATGGTTTGGTAATTTAGATAAATAGTCCCCTGGGAAGAGCACAGAGCACTAGCAATAGTAGTAATAAAATTTCACCCAGTTTTTGTCTTTAATTTCCAAAGTTGAACCAAGGATGGAACAGTAAACCTTCCATCTAAGCAAGGACATTTACACTGAGCAACAGTGGAGCACAGATTCGTGGAAGTGTCATTTACAAGCATGTAGTTTCTGACTTGTACTTTTAATAGCCCTCTTAGTTCAGTAGTTCCACACTGATGTCTCAGTCACTGCTGCATGCATAGGAAAATGTGCACACAAACTTGCCGAACTATCCTAGTTTCCTGCCATGTTGTAAGTAGGAGCTAATTAAATGCAAATTAACAATACTTCCATGGCTGCTGTTTCAGGGAGTTAAAGCTTGGGGATAGCAAGAGCTGTTGTTTTACAGGAAGAAAGGGAGGAAGCTAGTGAAGGCAAGGATTATGAAGAAAAGACTTTTTTTTTAAAAAGAAAAAAACCTAAAATCTCTGGATATTAAGCAGTGTCCTCATACAAATACTTGCTGGCTTTACGGAAAAGATCTTTGAATTACAGATTGAAAGCAAGTGGCAAATACTGGAATCAACTGTCATTTGGTTGTTGAACAGAAGAGCAAAGTTATGAATTTGCCTCAGTATTTGTGTCCTGGAATTCACAGCTGCTTGGCTCCAATTTTCATCTGCAAAATGAATAATTTCCATTTTAGGAGACCAACATGCAGAAGGTCAGAGCAATCTGGCTATCCTTGATTACACATCATGGTTGGTTACAAGCTGAAGGATCTGCTTGTGCCAGTACACGCACAAAATACAATCTAAGTTTGTCAAAGCAAGTGTACTAGAACTTCATCAGCTGAGGCAGAAGTTGCACTAAATTTTACTACTGAAATTCAGCTGCTACTCAAGAATTTAACATCTGCTTCTAGCAGTTTTAGTTCAAGTGTTGGATGAAATTACAAATTCAATAATCCCATAGCACAGGAATAGTGGGTAAGCATTTTGGTTTCATGCATTCAAAGACTTCTCCATCTTCAAATTCAGTTGCTACAACTCAACATATGTTTGCTGAATAGCAAGTGCAGAACATCCACCCTTCTCCCTCCTCGCAGTCCTTCGAAAGAACTCAGGGAAAAAAAGGATTACTGGCTTATAACACTTCATACTTCTGCTAAGTGCCGTAACAACTGCCACAGTATAGGAAAGAATTACGACAATATAGAAAATCCACAATTCTTTCATTGTATGTGGTATGTATATTGAAGTCACAGGTCAAACCCAATGAAAACATAAATCAGAGAGGGCAAAGTTAAAAGCCTGCCAATTTGAACATTCTTCTAAAAAAAGTTTTGGCTGACATTCACTTCGATTCCCAAGCTCAAAAAGAATGCTGTAAAAGTTTATTACATCTCTCAGTCTTTGGTGCAATTAAAGTCAAAATTTTAACTATTTTATGGTTGAAGAGTACTGTCAACTAGCTAAGCACCTGTATCGTTCGTTAATCAAGGCTGTCAAAACGAGTAAAAACAGTATGAAGACCTACTAATAACATGGAAATATTACAGGTTAATTACATCACTACTATACACCTGAAGGTTCTAGAGCCTATTCAACCCTAAATTCAAGGGATGCCACAAGAGTGAATAAACTATGGCATCAAAACATCTCCTACTAATAGCTACAAAGAAAAGCCTCTCAATGTTAAGAATTATTAACCATAAATGTAGCTTATACTTGAAGTGAGAGGGGAGAAAAAGATATACATGTACACCATGACTGTCACAACAGTCTGTTTTAAAAATATTCTACCACTCTTTGGGCTAAAAAATAAAAGGTCTTTAAGTGGAATAGACAAATCATAAACTCAGACACCTCCAAATACTCCTGAAACTAGACATTCAAAACCACTATGAATTTGCTCTTACCTATAACTTCTTGATATTTGCAGAGAAAGGGTATCTATTTCTGTTGCAAAAATACAACTTTTCTTCTAAACAGTTGCTTGTAACTACAACATCTTCTGCACAAACTTTTGAGTGAGCTTCACTTTATTGCAAGTCCCACAGCCTTTACAACAACCAGTCCAATCTGACATTTGGCACTCTCACATTCAGTGAGATGTAGCACTTCCCTTTGATTCTTGTTTTGGTGGACATTAGCTGTGACAGAGCCAAAGGAATAAACCTGATGACAAGCCAAAAGCATCAGGTTAAACAGAGCTCTAGAAGATACATTCAAATACAAGATAGCAAAGCAGCCAGAACTACTGTCTCAACTGCAGAAATGCACACCTTGCTAGCTAAAAAGAGGGTTCTCTTGGCACAAAGAACCAGTCCATTTAGACAGTAACTTGCTCCCCAATTGCACTTTTCATTTTAGACATTGTGCCAATCTGAAGGCATGATTTTACAAATTAAGTGCTGTTCTCATCCCCTCCACCCCCACAAAGCAGGTGGGGCAGACAAATTACCTTTGCCTAGTTATTTCAGCTGGTCACCAACAGTCTGCTACTCACCCTTCATACATCAGCATAATCTTGTAATCAGCAACTTGCCTTCATTCAGCATCCTCTTCTAAACTGGCAACAGTATTATTGTTGTATGATTAAAGTCTTTTGGGGAAGGAGGGAACCATACTTTCCTCCAAGAGAGTGACAACTTTTTGCAATATTCAGTAGAGTGGTTAATAACTTTTTTCTAAGCATTGCATTATCACTGAGTCAGGTTCCACCAACTGATAAAACTCAGCCACTGAAGTATCTGGAACTTTAAGTCTTGTATTCAGAAATCAAGAAAATTGCAGAAACCTCACACATCACATTGTGCCTAAAGCAGACAAATTCTAAAGCCTTACTAAAATTCTAAAGCATTACTAAAACTGGACTTTGCCCAGAAATTTTTTAGATTAAGAAGGTAAATAGCCTAACAGAGTCATCAATAACCTCAGTGAATCAAGACTCACTGGAAGTACCAGAAGCATTTCACAATCTACACACTAAGACTGACAAAAGCAAGAGTTCACAGAAATCTTTGGTTCACATAATTGGCTTTACAGGAAAAAACTCCTCACATTCTGCCATTCCTTGAGTTAAGCAGAGTCAAACCATTCCAGAGGAGTTCATAGTGCAATCACAGGTGTGGGACGATGGGGTGTCATCTTAGGTATCCTCATGAAGTCAAGAGGAGCAGAGTTGTAAACATCCTGTGTCTCAATGGTTGCTGATACTACCGAAGAAAAGAAACAAATCTGCAGCAGACCATTCTTGGAAGAAGAAATCCAAGTCAGGCACATGCTGGGTTTCCATAAGCTTCAGCACCTAGTTTAACTCTCTACAGATACAGATTTGAATTCAGAGGCTGCTTTTATAACTCTAAAAGAACAAATAACTAACCAGTGCTGCTTATTTATTAAAAGTTACAAGGCAAAAGAATTCAATTCCCAAAATCCAGTTTTTGGTAACACAAGCAGAACTAGGAGACAGGAGGAAAGAAAAAAAAAAGGTGTAATTTACCCGGATTAAAAAAATTCCTATCTCTGTCACTGTTCTACCTTATGATCAGGGGAATATTTTCTACCCTGTCTTTCCTTGTGCCCACCTTTATCCAGGTCAAAGAACTTCTTCAAAGAGCAACTTATGCAACTGTACGATGTAGCATGGGTCTCACAAATCACAGACAGCTACCAAAGATAGAAGTGTAGATAAAAAAAAAAAGTTAGTGACATCATTCCTAGCTAAATGACACTCCTCAGTTTTACAATTGATCACAAGAGCTCAACTGCCAAACATCCAAAGCCAGATTTTTAAACCATCTTTGTTTCAAAATCTGAAGGTTCTGATTTTAAAGCTGAATTGGTTTTAACACCCAAGTAATAGTTTATGAATAGTAATAGTTTATGCCACAACAAAGCAATCCAATTGACTTAGGCTGTTATTAGTTTAAATTCTGCATAAACACTTTTCAAGTACTAACAAAATGCAAAGCATGATATCAAATACATTATCAGCAGTGAAACATGACAAAGCAAAATAAACATTAAAAAAATGGGAGCATTTTCTTGGTTAAGTCATTTAACTTAGCTATAGAAGATAGTATTAGATAATTATAGGTAAGAACTGAAAAGTACTTAAAATCCTAGAAGAGATAAATTAAGACAGCAAAGCCTTCTAAATACAGTCACAAGAGTTTCTGTTTGAAAAGACTAAGAACTTGTTACTATATGTGCAGGTAAGCAAACAGCTGCTGAGATAAAGTCCCTGGAAGACCTCCAAGAGGGGGAAATTAGATATCAGTTCTTCAAGCAAACACTTGAGTCCTATCTCTGTATAGCTGATGACAAACAATGTCACTGAAGAATCTAGGGCTCTGATGCCAACAAGGCTTCTTAATAGAAAGCTACTTTGCAGTGCTGTTTGGTCTTTTATCGGGATACCACAGTTTGCATGCCTTCATTTTTTACTGATGCTTTTTATTTATATGCCATACTTTAGGAAAAAAGGTAAATGGAAAAATATCTTTAATAAGACTACTATTATGTATGTTTTTCCATGCCAGAATCTTCTCATTTTCATGTTTCAATCCAGCA
The DNA here is from genome assembly GCA_009769605.1 of Bucorvus abyssinicus. Lineage (NCBI taxonomy): Eukaryota > Metazoa > Chordata > Aves > Bucerotiformes > Bucorvidae > Bucorvus > Bucorvus abyssinicus. The sequence goes on from CM020025.1 coordinate 42,998,994, forward strand.
TATACCCCTGACAAGATAGGTGTCATGTACTTAGTACTCTAAGAAAGAATGCCAAATAATTAATAGCATCAACAGCTTTTAAAATCCACCATCTTATTAATCAAGTATTTTGTTTTAGCAGGCTTTTCTGAAGTGTTTATCAGTCAAACTGAAGTTGACACTCAAGAGCTCACCTTCCCTCAGGAACTGCTCCATACACATCCAGAAAGACTTCCCTATTTTCACGTTCCTTGTGCCAGAGAACCAACTAATGATTGGGCTCCAGAACGCTATGGTAAATTCTTCACAGGTGCTGTGATTCTCACATGGGTAGGCTTATTGTAGCAAAAATAGATGACAGCTCCAGACACATTTAAATTAATTTTAATCCCTTGCAAACATGTCATCCAGTCTGTCTGTCTGTTACATCAAAATACAAAACTTCACCCAATACAGTGTGCCCTCCTCGGTTTGAGTTGTGTGTAGATTTTTTTCTTTCCTCTGTTGCACTGAACATGAAGATGAACATCTTCTTGGGTTACTGTACTATTCCTGCTTTGGTGACAGGACAGACAATTATGTTAGAATCGAGAGAAAATTCAAGTCACCAGATGGTTACAGTAGGTTTATTTGAATTTCAATATGAAGTCTGTAATCCTAGGCAGGAGTTGGGAGGTTCTGAGAAAGAAGTCTAGTTAATGGCACTTTGCATCAGGAACTGGTAGTTACTATAATGTTCTGGACATAGCACACTTTTCAAAGTGGTCAAACTGAATTCATAAGTCTCAATTGGTACATACAAAATAAGGCAACTACTGGAAGTGACTGGCTAATCAGTTATAGGGCTCCAACCATCCTATTACCAAATATAACCATGTACTGAATGTTATAGCTGCTACTTAGATTTCATGTTTACATGATCTTTATGAACTGTGAACCAAAAATACTGATTAAGAAAAAAATTCCGAACTCCAATAGTCATTTTACTGAGTACAGCTGAATACAGTTGTTCAAAACCATATTACATATTTGTACTAGTCTTTAATAAAGCTCGTTCAGGGTGGTAGTTTTTTGTGACTGGAGAAGGGAAATGACATGTTTGAGCACGAAGTTCTTACACAAGGCAATGCGACATTCAAATATTCTGGGGAAGCCTCTAGCCTTAAACAAGACCAAAACAACAAACTAAACCTGAATAATAGCTAACCTGTGACTAGCCAGGAGATTAAAATTAAACAGTCTCTCAGACATGCTAAAACAGTACCACACAATCACCTAGCACTTCAAGCCTACAATGCGTGATTCTCCAAACAGAATTTCCATCATCTTTGGTATACTCAGACCAATCAATATGGTATTGCTTTGCTTTTCTAGGAACTGTGGGGAAAAAATACTATTTGAGAATTTAGATACACTGCATGGAGTCTAGCAATTAAGATTTTTTTTTTTTTATGTAAAAAGCAGTATCTCAAGTTGGCACAAAAGAATTGCACTATAATAAAGGCAACAGGACAGCTAAATGGAAATGGGCTTTTCCTCTCAGCGATATAAATATCTTTTCCTGCACATTCCCCATCATAAAAGTGGAGAATTTACATCTGACATGCTGTACTACCAAAGCAGCAGAAGTAATCTACCACACCATCACATAAACTGAGTATCTGACACTAAATATTTTTTCCCCACAGTTAATGGTAGTCCGCTAGCTACAATTATCTCTACATGAAGCTCAATCTCCTTTATGGGGAAAAAAAGGAAAAAAATGCTAGGTCTGCATTTAGTTTTTTGAAAGTAACCTCATTATAAGACAGCATTGTCTTTAATATCGCTCAGACACTGTAACAGCACATGGATTCCAAACTCGAAAGCCTTATGAAATTAGATTATCAATTACTATTCATTAGTGCAAAGCTAGCCCATTAGCAAGGAATTAGTCAGGAATTACTAGTTTTAAGTGAAGGATAACTACATATAGAGGTTAGTAGTAGGATAATCTAATTCAAGAACAACTCTCTAGCAGACATTAAGGAAAAGATAAAATCCCCTGACATCTCTCTTTTTCTTTCAGAAATGCAAGTAATACCTCTTTTAAGTAAGAATTCCTTTATACGAGCAGCCAGTGGTTGCCTGTGTTCCATACTTCACATCAGTAACTACAGTTGCATCCTGCACTGGCATACATTGCCAAAGCATAAGTTTATCAAGAGAGCCTCTTCCTGGATCCCAACTGCAGCTCCTCTAACTTCGGTCTTTCTTTTCACAAGCTCGTACAATCGATAAATTAATTTAGATTCACCCACACACACCCACCCCCATTTTACATTCATGATGTTTATACCTGGAGCTATTTACGTACCGAAACAAAAATCAGCAAGTGCAACATTTTTAGTAGTATTTATTTGCAGCACTCAAATCTTTTAACAAACAGTAGAGAAGGTATTCTAAAAATCCAAATGCCACTTGAGCTTGCAAACTCAGAGCTATAATTACTTATAATCCACACTTTATTATGGAGTACAGCAAGCACCCTCTTCAATTGCTGACAAAATAACTGGAAAAGAGCTCCCCCACTCCCACATCTTCTTATATTGGTCAGTAACAGATAACACACTTAAAATACACAGCGTATCTTCTGGCACTCACACTAAGTTGTTCTGTATTTTCCTTTGAAACAGCAGTTTCTAAATCACCACTGCTGTATTCACCTACAGCTATAGCTAAAACTTATTTATACAATTGCTTCATGAGCTTTCTTTGAAGTCACTTTTGAGATCAGGCCAAAGCCAAGTAGACTGGGGATAAGCTACAACATTGCAAATTGCAGATAAAAACATGAAGAAACCATTTCACATAAAATCAAGTTTGACAGCAGCTCAACTAAAACAGAGGGCAATCATACATCTGTAAAATACTGAAGAAGGTCACTGACAGGTATATTACAAGTGTTATAAGAAAGTTGTTTCTCTAAGTGTACAAATACCCAGTAAGCACTTGGACATACAAGTATTAGCATTCAATACCACTATTACACTCATAGAAGTGTAGCTATACAGAGGCCCAAATGCCAAGCATTTGGCTGGGTTGCCCGAAAGCAAGTAGAAAATGACTAACCAGAAACTCATGTCCAGAGACACTCACGAAAAAAAGAAAAAAACTCCACTGACAGTCACAGTGTTAGCACAACACATCCTCTTTGCTCTGCTATTCTCAGAAGCCAAGAAACTGACATTAACACAAAAATTCTTCTGTCAGAGATAAAGCGCTAAACTTTTATTTTCCACTGAGTAGGAGACGAAGTGCAGACTCCTTGTGAAAAAAATTTTTATCTTTAGGACCTAAAATAATTCAAGTTACAGTAGCTTAACAAAATAAAAGTGGCAGCAAATTCTGAAGTTTGGCAAGCTTTCTAAAAACCATGTTTTACATTATTTGCTAGAAATAAGATTATTACTTAACGACAGGAGTCCCAATTTGGCCCACAAGCACAATGCTGTCACCCCAATCTTCTCTTTTCACTTTGATTAAAACCTAAGGCAACTCATTTTTGCCCAATTTCGCAGCAAGTTCGGCACTTAAAGTATCAGGCTGGATTGAAAACATTTCCAAAGAACAAGTTTAAGAGTTACTGACTTTCTGTAACTAGATTAAAAAAATAATTTAATGCTGCAACCATAATAAGCAGGGTTACTTACAGACTATAGGGAAGGTAGTCAAAAATCAAGACTGATCGAGGAGATATTCTAACGCAAGCTATTGGTATTGTTTCATTTCTGGGATGGGGGGGCACACTTTTGGAAAACTCTCAACAATTACATTAGATTATTCACTTAATTAAGCCTAGTCATTCAAGTAAAATTGCATACATTCGTGAACATACTGCAAACAACAAAGCTTTTGTTAGAACTTGCAACACGCTTTGCAGCTTTAACAAATTTTCTACTTCAGTTACAGAAGCATAGGTTTTCAATAAAGAATGCTAAAGCAAACTTCAGGACATTAGTAAGCCGAAAGTTTCAAACCCAGAAGTCCAAGTCAGTATTTTGGTTTCAAGAGGGGCCCATAAGAATCCTGGATTTGACAGAAGAATGTAGCTTCTCAGTGAAAGCTTCAACCAAGTTAAGTGTTTTGGAAGGCAGCATCGACCACATATACATCAGAGCACACACTTGTCTCCTGTGTTCATCTTTGTTACCAGATGAAGATATTTTTATTTTGCCTTAGACAAATACTCAATTCAAGTGTGAAATTTTAAGAAAAATACTGTTAGGTATGTTCACCCTCTAAGTTTGAAGCAGAAGTATTAACAAACAGGTTTCATGTTGCTAACATTCATCTTAGTCATTCTGTGAAGGAACCAAATGAAAAAACCCAGGAAAATAAAATTCACATGAAAAGTGGCAAATACATATTTCAGATCCACAGCACAAGGCCAAGATTTGCATGTAATCCTTGATGCACAAGAAACCTCAATTACTCAAGCATGTATATAGAAGACACTGTGGTTACTCTTCTAGGATTCACTACCAGGATGGTAAAACAGCAACAGCAGAACTAAAAAAGTCACCCCAGAACTAAAACCTGAATAGCAATCACCACTGACTGGCTAACTGATCACGTCAAAGCAAGCTGTCATAGTTTGAACTCAAGACCTCAAATTACTATCATAACATGGGAAAATAAATCAAAGGATACTTCAGACTGATTAAAAAAAAAAATAAAAAACCCCAGCAAGACTTGGCCCAACAGAACATTTTACAGCTGGAACCATTTCTAACAACCACACCTTACAGATATTTTAGTACCAAAATAGATAGTTATATGCTAGTTGTAGACCAAATATAAAAGTATTCAGAAGTTACAGTAGTATAGGAACCACTTACTTGCAGCCTTGAAGACAAATGTACTTTTGAGTGTAGGGCCAAAATGAAGCTGTATTTGCTGGTAAAGTTTATTCAGGGATTTCACTCTCTTAAAGACAACTCTACTCTTTACTGTTTAGTAGACCTTTAGAAGCCATTAGTCTAAGACATTCATTATTAGTGGGGCAAGTACTAACACCACTCCAGCACAAACAAGAAACAGTCTTGTTCAAAGACTTCACCATATCACTCTAATTTTGGTTTTGTGAATGAATCAAAGATTGAGTGTTACCAGGACAAGCATCAAGCTGATTCAAGTGTTCTCAAAAAACTGAAACAGAAAAGCTGGGTACCAGGCCTTGTAAGAACAAAGCATTTAAAGAAAAAAATTTCAGAAATGCTTCCCCCCTACCCCAAGTACCTGGATTATCTTTTGCCTTCTTGTTCTATCCCTAGTCTTGAAATTATTAGAAAGGAAACAGCTGAGGAATGCTGCCACTCTTATGCCACGGTTTCCACTGACTGTCATTTCAGGAATGCTTATAGGAAAGTAAAGCAGCTTGGAATGTCTCCCACCCATTCAGCAGCATCAGAAGCTGTCCAGCTCACTGACAGCTCCGCTGCCTTGCGGCTGCATTCCAGTTTGCATTTTTATGGTTGCCCAGATCAATGAAGAAAGATATATTGTTAAGCACTGATATAACATTTGTTAGGTAAATGTCCTCATACACTGCATGTCCTATATGCATGTACTCTATATTGATACTACAGTATAGCAGTAACAAGGTATAATTTAAAATTTCTTGGTTGCAAGAGTCCCAGAAGTGTGTATTCAAGCTATAGTTGTCCAAAACCACCACCACATTCCTTTTAGAGTAGTTTATCCAAGAATATATTCAGACAGGTTAGACTTCGACAAAATTTAAGGATTTGCTAGAATACATGCATGTGTCTCAATTCCACATCCTGTCAGCCCAGCCTTAGGAGTCACAATTACACAGAAAGGGCCAAGTACTTTGCTGGGCTCTCAATTTTTGAAAGGACTGCAATAAGTGTCTTACTAGTCCATGTAAGAACTTTGAGAAGGAGAGCAAGCAAGAGTACGAGCAAAGGAATGAACAGGTAAAAAACTGGCCAAGAGCCTGTCAAATCATCTGTTCCAACTAAAATTCAGCATATACCCTTTAAGCCTGGAATACAGACCCTCAGTGAAGAAGACCTAAGATATTACTAATGACTTTTACTGACTGTCTCCTAGCTTCAGATTTAGCTAACAAACTGACATTTAGCCATTTGATTTAAAAAAATAACATGCTTACTACTACAATGTCAAGATCAAAATGGCCTCAAACCAAGCACATTCACATCAGTTTTATTCATACATACAAAAGCACATCTCACTCTTACTAGGTACTTTTGACGATTTGTCATGAAAAAGTGTTCTAACACCACCAAGAATATGCCAGGATAGGTTGAAAACCACAGGTAATGCTTTACTGTAAAAGCAACATTAATGCTACAGTGAAATTCATAGCTATAAACCAGCAGACATTGTCCCTGAACACTGGCTTCCATAAATACTAAAGCCCTACCAGCTGAATTCATCCTTCCATTGAATGCAGAACTCTCCCTGCATAACTAGGTACGTTTAAGAAACCTGTCAGTTACACTAACATGGAAACTTGCTTTAAATACTTAAAATAATTACTGAACACTAGAATTCATTAGGTTGTTCTATTTGTGCACAAAAGATATCCTTAGCAATGAAAACTGCTATGTAACCAGACTCAGACATCCCAAGTTCAAACTTGACTGACCATGAAGAGACCAAGAGACACTCGTAGATAGTAAATATAAAAAAGGTGAAAAGATTGTTACTTGTTTTTTATAAAATACCAGGCAGAATACAATTATCTTGAATGTAGCATTTAAATTTCCACTATTCAAGTATATTATGAAGAATCACATATTTTTTTCTCTACTTGGCTCCAGTTCAAAGGGTAAAAAAAACAAACTTAGATGAGAAGATCAGGAGGAAGTTAACAACTACTTACTGTAGTATCTGAACCTAGCCACTCTAACTACAGAGAGAAAGATCTATGGCCCACACAAGAACCAACTCCTATTACATAGATTTTAAACAAATATATGTCTGTAGTCTAACCACTGAGTGAAGTCAACATTACACTTCTCAGGACTCCTTTTTTCTGTGCTTTGTTGTACAAGACAGAGAAAGGAGAATAATGAATCAGGATAACATAATACAAAGCTGAGCAAATTAATCCAAAATTCTCAGTTGTGTATCATCTACAATGAGAGCATCTGGGGGGTTCAGTGGATGGGAGGTTGTTTCCCTTCCTAACAACGAGATTTAGGCATCAGGTTCGTAACTGAGTACAAACCTTTCTGTAGGAAAGGAGCTATCTTACTTGACAGTTTTGAAAAAGTAACAAGTTTACCATACACATCAGTACTTTCACTCTCCAAAAGAGGCCATGCAGAAGACATAGCTAGGAAGTTACTAAGATAGGTTTGAGCTATTTCCATACCTTCATGACCCTTGGTTGTTGGGTGCTGCTGCTATGATGCAAATACCCTAGGGATTTAAGACTGTAGAAATCTGTTCTTTGCTCTTATGACTTGACATGCTCTGCATGCTGTGGCCCCAGCTCAAATACATGACCTGCATTATCACTTGTCAAAAAGGATCCCGACAGTGCAGCCTTAATGCCCTCTTGATAGTTCTAGGGCAAAGAGATCCAGTGCTGGTTGATTTGGTGTCCCTTTTTCACCACTTCTTGCTGTTTGAAAGGATGTCACAACAAGGACAACAGCTGATACCAAATATAACTATGAGCATGCCATCAGGAGTCCTCACAGAATTTTTCATATAAACTACTGCAGAAACTCCTTCAAAGGAAGGTACTTCTCCTCAAAGAAATAAATCCCATAGAACCCAGAGGAAATATTAAAACAGCAATAACTGTCCTTCATTAGTCAGAGTAAGTGTTCAGTGAAACACACTTGTGAAGAGTTTCTCAGCATCTTAATTACTACTAAGGGACCAACACAGCCGAGTCTTACAGCAGTGACATCAAATAAAAATTTCTATTTAACACTGCATACTGCTATGCCTGCAAACAAACACATAACTATAGTGTTCATAAAAAGGCCTCACCTTTGTATTCAATTTAGTTCTTAGAGTTGCAGAAAAACACTGACATTTTCAACAAAGAAACTTCACTTAAACTGTACACGTTCTAGGAAAAAAAAAAAGGATCACATGGATCCTTCACTAAGGATTACGAGCTTTTCTTGCTGTTCAGCCTTCCTCAATGACAAGACCTACAGTACTCAAAGATGCCTATGCACAAACAGCCAAGACAGCACCCTTATCTTACCTCCAAAGTGGTACCCTCTCCATGAAGAGGCAAGATCAAGAGAGCAAGACATGCTCCTTCCATGCTATGTGGTGGAACTAGGCCACAGCATGCACCTTCCTCACCCAGAGAGAATGAGGCCAAAAAATCAGGTTACTTCCTCCTAAGTCTGAGAAGCCTCAAAGAAAAAGGGTAGAGGAAAAAGCAGGCTGCATAAATTGTCATACCTAACCTCAGCCTAATCTCAGCTGTCTTCTTTATCAGGAGCTTGCAGGTACTCCACAGTGCACACCCCATGCTCCCAGGGGAGCAGCGTGCACAGGAAATACAGTCTTCCAGGAAACCAGTCACATCGTGGTCCCTCCCCATCACATGCAGCCTTCCCACAGTGCTGCCCAGAAAGGGTGGGCTTCTCTTTCCTGTACAAAGATCTATATATTTTTAGACAAACTACTTTCAGTCACTTAGGCAATAAATTTCAATTAGAGCTAGCGAACCAAGTCCTCTTTCACAGAATGCAAGGAAAGATAGGAAGAGAGAGAGTCCAAACTCTGAGGAAGGCTAGGTGCTAAGCTTTTTGGATGATAGAAGTAAACCCCACTGCAAATAAGTATGTCTGCTGTAGGAGGGACCATGTTTTATTTAAAACAGTATATAGCCTCTTCTTAACATGATTTCAGAACATGCCACTTTTCCCCTCCTCTGCAGCAACTATTAATCTGTGAGGTCATAGCTCACCTTTGGGCTTCTTTTTTCTCTCAAGTTCTCCTTACGTGCAATTGTTAGGGCAGGTTAGAAAAGCTGTACTGTCTGTAGATAGCACATGACACTCATTCTGCATGACAACTGTCTGGGAATGCAGCATTTAAGATCAATCGACTTCAACCTCCACTAAACTAACGTTACAGACACCTGGTTGTAAATATAAGGTCTAATTTAAAAGTGAGTTTTCTGGTCTTACAGACACATACACACACAATATGTATATAATGCAGGATATTGCAGCAGAATACCTAGTACCCTATCGCAGTGCATCTTTCTCCCATAGACAGAAAAAGTTTTGTCCTTTGTGCTGCAGGCCTAACCTGAATTTATGTTAAAACAAGTTCTTAAAAAGAATGACATTTCAACACAACATTTCATACAGGAATAATAATCATAATCTAATGACAAATTTTGCCCCTTCTGCAAGATCTTTAACTCAAAGAAATGTAATTGACATGTCCTCCGATACGATGCATTTAAGTCCACTCACTTACACACGTGCAAATATAAACCGAAATCACTCATTGGCAGTGACAAGAGACGATGTAAGTAGCTGTATATATACTCTCCCCCTTCATTTGAGCTACCAAGCCAATTTTAATTTTCTTGCCCAAATGCATTAAGAGAAACAATTCTACATAAAGCTTTCTGACAGCGATGCCATTCTACCCCACTGATATGGGAAAAGTTTAGCTAATGGCTTTAGTAACAAAGCTTGATGCTCCATTAAGGACCAAATCTGAAGTTCACCAGAATTTCAGGATTAACGGTACTTTCCCCCCAGCACTTTCAACCACCTGGGCTGTGGAAAAGAAAATAGAGCTTAAGTTTCTTCCTGTAACTGTCATATCCAGCAGGAAAAACAAAGGCTGAATAGCACATTAAATATTTAATTCTACTGCTATTTTAGGCACATGCGTTTGTTCTCAATAACCGCAAAAAAAGTTAGATGCACGACAAAAAGGACACAATGCAAAAAAGGCAGAGTGACTTTATCTTTGCTAAGATAAATTTATTCCTGTGAAGCAGTAAATTCTACATAGGATCTGTTGGACATACAACATAAAAAAACCCCAAACAAAGTTAACAGCAAACCATAGCAGTGTTTAACACAACAACATGGACGTTGACACAACTGACAGTCATCAGGCAAAACTTTGTAAGGAAGAATGACAAGTTTTTGAAGAGTTTCCTTTGAGAACAGATACAGCTTTTTTCCACACCACAGCCAAATCTGATTAAAGGAATTCATGTTACAGACTGCATCATGTATGATTTGCACTTTTTATATGGCATATTAGAGAAAAATAAGATTTATTGATAAAAATAAAGAGAAATCATTCAGAGTTCATCATGGGCAAAGATTTGTTATATGCCTTTTTTTATATAGCAACAAGCAATATTCATTTACTGGACTGCCTCAAGAGGATTACAACTTCACAATGGATATTCTTATTTGCTTTTAATATCATAAAACCAGAAAAGGCTCTTTGGTATCACTAGAGGAGGAGAATGGGGGAGGAGGAGAGTGAGCAGTTCTTAGCAGTAATGTAAGTCTTCACCTCTGTTCCCTTAGACTTTGTCCTTCCAAATTGCAAGCTGGCTACACGTAAAAAGAAGGGGAGAATAAGCTCAGAACGATCTTAATGAAAGCTTTGTTGTATATATTGAAGACATTTTGAAAATACCATCTGGTCTTCCTGAAGAGAGATAACAGCATTCATCCCTTATTCTAACAATGAAGTTAAATCAAGTGTCATCCTTTCCTAACAATCACTGGAGAACAGTAACTTGTAGACCAAACCATCTAACCAGCATGGGTTCTAATACAGAGCTCCCTGGAAGTAGGAAGCAATCATAACTTGATTAGAGAAGGATAAATACATAAAACCTCACTATGAAGTCACAGGCTAGCCTGAAGTCAGGTAACTGTGCTGCAGTAACATGCTGACAGGCTTAACCACAACAAACGTGCATTCTTCCAGTTCAGTTCACAACTGAAAGTAAACCACTACCCTTTTACAGGCAAACAAGTGACAACTTATACACAGGAAACAGAGCAAAGCGTAGTAGAATTCTATATCTTATGTTCAGGAGGGGGCTCTATCCAGTACTATGGGACGACTTATGTATTTGTAGAGCCTCACACTTTTGAAAAAAGATGGATAAAACACATTAAACAAAAATAAGGTGGTGAATATAAGAAACACACCATATAACAGTGTCCTAATTATGTCACCTAACCATTTGGGGAAGATTTCTACTTCATCAACCTACATCTCATAAGCATTAAGTTATTTTTTTAAAATACTAAACAACTTTAAAACTTAAGAACAACAAGCTACGCTGTCAAAGATAATTTTTTTGCTTTTTCGATATCCAGTGAATCTAATATTGTGTGAAAGCTTCTGGCTTTCTAGAGAAACAAAAACTATTCAGGCAAACCCACATTATCTCCGGATTGCCACAGCCTTTCCTTATTTGGCTAACATTTTGAGATTCCAATCAGACTGCTATGAAGTTCAGCATGCACAAAGCATCCATTTTGAGGAAACTTCATAGCCAGTTTCCCTTCCATTCCCTCTCTGCTCCAAGTGAAAGTTATCTCCCTCAGCACCAACTCCCCTCCCACATACCCACACCAGAACAAAGCAATATGGAATCGGTTTTTCACTGCTCTGCAACGCATGAAAGAAAAATATAAGAGCCCTGACCCCCTTGAAATTCAGCTTTCACTTTGCAGCAGAAGCCATCGCTAAAGGAAGCAAGCAGCCTGTTACTGATACATGTTTCTATATTAGGAACAAAACACTGCTTCTCCTTAGAAACCGAAGAGAAATAGATGATCCACACGCCCGCCCGCACACACGAGCGAGGATTAATCGGCTCAACTGCTGCAAAACCGGGGAGACGGGGGAAGCAGGAAACTGCTACCGGGATCCCAGGCAAAAGGCAGCCGGGGGAAGCGCCCCTCAAGGCGGGCCCGCCTCCCTCACCCGCCAGCCACCACCCCTCCGCCAGAGGGGCTCCTGCCCCCGTCCCCCACCAGCCACCTTCCCGACAACACGGGGCAGCGCCCGCTGCCCCCGTCCCTTCCGAAAGAGGCGCTGCCAACAGGGAAAGCGAGGCGAGCGGGGAAAGCGAGAGAGGGTCACCGGCACCTCCTCCCCCCCCGAAGGAGAGGCCCAATCGCCCCCTTCCGACGGCCGGCCTGCGAGGAAGGGGCGCAGCCTCTCGCCCCTTCAAGTCCAGCTGGCCCGGGGGCCCGAGTCGCTCCTTCACGGCCCCCTATGGCCGGCCAGCCACCCCCGAGCCTGACCCCGGTCACCACCGCCTCCCGCCCCACGCTCCCGGCCCCTCCCCGCCCCGACACCCCCCAGCGGAGAGGAGAGGAGAGAAGACGCCTCCGGCCCCTTCCTCCTCCACCTCCTCCCGGGGGGGCACTTCGCCGGCCGGCCTCGCCCCCCCCTTCCTTGCCTGCCCAAGCCTCAGTCCCGCCGCCGAGCGCGGCCAGGCCCCACCCCGGCCGGCGGGAACGGCTCCGCACCGACCTGGTGGAGCGCGGTGAGCCCATCCACATTGGCGTAGTTGATGTCGGCGCCCCGCTCTAGAAGCCGCAGCACCTCCTCAGTGTCCCCGCTGGAGCAGGCGGCCAGGAAGACCGCGCCGTCGTCGAACTTCACCTTGGTCTTTTTGCGCTTGACCACAGGCGGCTCCAGGTCGGTTTCGGAGCCGATCCAGCGCTTCAATTGCTCATTCCGCTTCTGCTTGGCGTCCGCCATCTTCATACCCCGCTCCTGCCTGGCCCCCTTAGCTAACGCCGCACCGAGGATAGACTTTATACCGCCAGTATCCCACAGCGCACCGCGGCCCTCCCTCGCTCACCCACCCAGATGGAGGGCGCAGGGCGGGACGGAGCCGGGGGGGGCGGGGCGGCAGCGGCCTCCTTAGCAGAAACCCGCGAGATTTCCTGGCGGTGGGGCTGGGAGGAGCGGAGTGGGACAGATGCGGGAGGGCGGGAACGGGCGCGCGAAACCGTGGGGCGGGGCGGGTGGCGTCACTGGCTGGAGGGGGGTGGCGGGGCGGGTGGCGCCGTTTCCGGCGGGGCGGGCAGGGGCGGCAGCGGGGGCCGGGCCGGGGAGTGCCAACGCAGCCGCCGCCTGTGTTGTGACTGGGGCGAGGGCGGCTCGGTTTGCTTCATCCAGGGCCCTGGGTTCAAGAGTTCAGCCGAAGGGTCACCGGCTTCCCCTGCCCCGCCGGGGCGGAAATCCCCGCGACCGCAGGGGACGAGCCGGGCCGAGAGGCGTCCGGCGGCGCAGCCTCGCCTCAGGGGCGGCCGGGGCACCGGCCTTATCCCACTGAGTCTACTGTCAAGGCTCAAAAACTACACTCGAAAAGCGATGAGGGCCTTGCCAATCAAACGGCCATCATGGAAGTGTAACAGGGGACGTACTTCATCAAAACAAAGCCTGCGGGGAGAGGGAACGGTACGGGTTATTGGGGTGTCTGGTGTAGGACTTAAGCCCGGAAACTTAAACCAGGCTTCGGGTGTGCGGCTCCCAGGGGCTTCTGTGGCTGGAAGCACGGTGCTTCTCCACCTCTGCCGTGCAGCTTCGTTGGAGGTGCTTCCCATCCCTGCCAGCGGCCCCCGTGTCACAGGCAACATCAGCATCGCTGCCTGCGCTGGCCGACAGGGCAACTGCAGCCACTTGGAGGAAAGAAGGAAAGAAACGGGGCGACTTACTGAGGATCCTTTGTTTTAAGAGGTTGGACATGTTCGCGTTAGGGCAGCTTGTTGTACAAAAGCACCATCTCTCACGTGCCCTGACACGTCTGCGTGGCTGGGGACAAATCCCTGTGCTTACTGTCCGGTTTACTTCAAGTTCACTTCCATAACCTGAAAACCTGGGCTAGCACATCCATCTTTTCTGTTGGGAGAAAACAAGTAGTTACAAAGCACTCAGCATTTGAAGATACAGAGCCTAGAATATATTAGTTTGGAGTTGTGACTTCTTGGAACAAAGCTATTACACGGAGTGAATTTTTTCCCATGCACAGAATGTTTTCTTTAGCTACAAGGAATACATATTTCATTTTAAATTGAAGCATCTCTGGGGATAAAATGTGGTTTTAAGCTTACTGGAAAAAAACATTTTCAACTAATTATAGGAAGCAAAGTATAGTTTGAGAGGGTCACCAAACCTCATACACTTAAAATTTTGCATGGTATGTTCTTTTTTAATTGTATTGCCTCCTTACAGTAGTCAGTCTCACAGCCTGCTTTGTTCTTAACGTCTTTCAGAACAGGTTTTCATCTAGAGATATTTGCATGGCATCCATCAGACTTACTCAGACAGCAATGCCTGAGATACAATGCACTGACAATTCTCAAGTGCAAAGCAATCGTGAACGAAAGACAACATCTTGTAGTCAAGATGAAAGATTTGCCAGAGAAAGTTTTGCAGTCTAAGTATGTAGATGAACTATTACCTGGCACCTAATTTATACCTTCCCATTGACAGCCTGTGTGACTCTCCAGGGGTACAGTTTAGGCTCCTGGCTTTGAAAGTACGGCTGGCTTTACCTGCTGCATTTCAGAAGCAGTCTTTGCAGTGTTCATTACTCACACGGGTGACTGAGATGGGCTCTGGCATAGCGCTGGTACCATCAGCAGGACAGTTACCAGCCGGGAGCTTGTCTGCATCGACTGACTCACATCTAAGGAGGGGATTTGTAGAGGCTCCAGCTGCCTGCTGTGATCTTGTACTTGTGGGCAAACTTCCTTGGGGACAGACTCTCAATCCAGTGCCATTTTCTAAGGAGCTGAAAACTATAACCCAGTAAAAGGTAGCACAAGATAAAAAGTGAGTCCTTCTTCCTCAGATGTCTCTGATATTTTACATGTACCATCCCCAACATGCTGCTTCTCACTTTCTCAGTTGGCTGTCTGAAAATTTGACTCTTCAAAGAAACCACATAGCTGAAGAATGTAATACACTGATTTCAGGAAGCAGTATTTAAAGCAGTGCTTTATTAGTAGCAAAGTAATTCCAGGCAAATTGACAGGCACTTATTCAAAATGCACTCTCTTTGGAATTTCATTGTCATGGAGCATGTTTTTAGGTTTCCATCAGTTCTCTGGTCATGGATCCTCCTTTAACTCATTCAGCTCACTCTCCTTGGCTTGTTAGCGAAATGCAGAGATTCTACAGCTCAGAAAGCACGCTCATTTCTGTTCTTAAGTATCATGCAGTCTGGTTTTAAAGACCAGATCTAATACTTTCCTTTTGTTCTTTTCTCAAGGGCATTTTTTGTCTGATTCAGCTCCAGCTTTTCAGAGAATTTCGTCAAATATCTTTCCTTACACTGCAGCTATTTGTATGTTCTACATTCTTGACTTTATCTTTCCTTGACTTTGTCATTCTCTTGGGTTGCACCTCATTTGGGATTTATATTTGAGGCTTTTCTTGCAGACTCCACAGGCAACGTATAATTCATTTGTGCAGCCTTTCAGATATTCCATATATATGGATTATATATGCCTTTCCCAGATAGCTGTGAGCTCTACAGTGAATTATCTGTGGTCCTTGAACGTGATCTAGCAAAGCATGTTGTCTTTCTTAGGAAGAAGTAGAGCTGTCATTCATGTAAACTGGTTAATGTCTGCAATTGCTCATGTGTTCTGGATTCAACAAGAAGAGAATAATGTTTAAAGTAATAATAATAATTAATTACTTAGTAATAAGTAAATAAAAATAATTCTTAAAATTTGTTTTTGATTTCTGTATTTTTCCTATCTCATATCTCACATAAAATTTTGTAACTTCAATAGAAAAGTCATACTGGGCCATATTCTTTCATCCTACCAGTTTAACATCATTCAATTTCATTGTAAAATCAGTGTAGCTGAGAGGAGATGAGCAGCTTCTAATTCAGTACTAATTGAGTAAACATATAGAATTACTGATAATATTCTCGTCCAATTATCTACCTAAGCATGGAGGGTGAAAGTCATCTGTGCAGAGGGTTAGACCAAACTCTGTATATTAAGGCTCTCTTTGAAGACCGTATTGAAAGTGAGTATAAAATTTGCTCTGAGGCAGTCATTACTGCAAGACAATATCACAAGATTCAGTTAGATGACTGTATAAGCATGTATGTGTCTTTACAGTAACAATAATATGTGCGAACAAGAGCCACTTATCATTTTAGGTACTTGATGTGTGCAACTTAAGAACGCACTAAATAGACCTAGTTTTATCAGGTTGTTTTGATGTGTCTCTGCCAGACTACCCAACACACTAGATGTGCTGTAAAATCCTTTGTTTGCTGGTATATACATAGCTCTAAAGGTGATTGATTGAACATGTAATTTTTCCTGTACAAATGCTAGTACTGAATTCAGTAGGACTACTTTTCTCTAGAGTAACCATGTAAACGTTTGCAGAGATAGCATCTATGCGTGTATTTGTTTTCAGTTAATTTAATGTCAGGCTTCAAGTGATTAATAAAATGATTTAGCTATGCGATTTTATCAGTGTGCTTTCTGGTTTTCCATTTTTTCTTATAAACATTACAACCATTGTTCAAAGCTATTTCACACGGGCTTCTGGACCACAGAAGTACACAGATGAAGCTTTTGCACTACCCAAAATAGTCAGCTCCTGGGATGTAGAATTTTATTCTGACTGCCTAAGGATAATTATCTTGTCTTCAATCTTGAACAGCAACAGACACAGTATGGCTTCTAAAAATTTTGTCCTAACATTTTTCTCTCCCCAGTAAAGAAAATGAATACATCAAAGTTAATTTCATCAACTCCAGCTCTGGGAAGAATGGATAATTTGAAGAGATAGTGACAAATACTGTATGTACTGACACAAAACTGTCTAATAAAACTTCCAGATTTGTATAATGAATCATGGATTGTAAAAGGAGAGATGGGCTAAGAAAATACGAAAGTCTTTTTCAACATGAAAAGGCCATGACAGAGATACTTATAAGAGTAAGGCATTTTTAAAATTCTTTTTATTCAATAGTCATAGTCCTTTCTATTTTTAAATCTGGTGTATTCTCTACTCAGATTGTGTGATAAACCCACGCAAGTAACACTGAAAACTCTGGTACATTCCTTATTCAGAAAAAAGAGATAAGAAGACTATGCACAAAGTGGTATCAAAATTTTGAGGTAAATTATGTAAGAAGCAGACTTCTCACTCTTTGATTTTGTCAGTAAGATTGTTACACAGAAACCCCACATTTCAAGGTGGGTTACTTTTTGATGCTGCATAATCCTGAGTCACCCAAGCCAACACTAAAACTACCATAGTAACCAGAGCACATATTTATAAACTATGCAGGTCTGAATGACATTTGCGATGGTGTATTCTCCCAGCATCTTTCATGAGCTTTACACAGATTGCTGTCTACGTATTCTTGGATGGCAATGCAAGCTAACATCTAAACTTGATTCACATAGAGATGGTCTCACATACTTCTACACAAATCCATCTGTTAAACCAGCATTTGGTCTACTGACAATCTCAACAGTGCACGGGTTAAGGTAAAAATAGTTTCCTTGGCTAGTAAGAAGTATTACCATGTCCTTTAGAAATAGGGAAATACACTTAATTTATAAAACTGACTTTATAAAACCATTCTTACTTTCAATTAAATTAAGTTTGCTTAGTCACTTCATGAAGAAAACAGTAATGAGCCATATGTTGTATAATAAAAATATAGGTGCTACGTTTCTCTTCAGTCTCTGCAGTCCTGGGAATGCTACTTGTGTATGGATGTAGACGTGGTGTTAGACACTCTGCCGTGACAGTTGTCCATTTTGGCCTCTTGCTGTTGAGAACAAGTATCTTTTCTTTATTCTGATGTCCAAAAGGCCACATTATCTAACGGTAGCTTTTATGAACCTCTGTTCAGCATTTCTGCAGTAAAACTAAAGTGTTTCTTTTCCCCTCTTGTGTGTGGCTCGAGTCAAAGACTGTACTGTTGAAACACATGATTTAAATACTGAGGGGGAGGGCAATGACCTGTCCCTCTGAAATGCATGCAAGATGTTCCCTGTGAGCTGGATTCTGAACATATCACAGCTGAGAAACATACTCCCAGGGCTGCAGGAGGACACTTTGAACAAAGAGAAATGAAAGACATCCTGTTCTAGCTTCTTATTCACAATGCAAATACACATACACTCAGGGGTTTTTGGCAGCCATGACACTTAGATTTCTGCCTTTCTGCAACCAGAAGGTACGTAAATTTCCTTTTTAAATATTTGCTTTGGTATATGAAAGGGTCTTTTCTCTAACTTAGGGTGTAAAAATACTGAAATGTCTGTGTGGGTGAACATTTGGCTTGGATTTGGGGCATCTAGGAGTCGGCCCTGCTGCTCATGGTGCCTACAGGCTCTATTTTTATGAGCCGGCAGACGACACAACATAACTGTGTGCTCACATCATGTTTAGTCTTAACAATGTAATGACATAAGTAACACACCTATATGACTGACGCAAAGAATGTCATCCTTCAGCCTATTCAGATAGCCATTGAACGGAAAGCCAAGTGGTTGGTTGGGGTTTTTTTTTTTTTTAGAGATAATTGTCTGCCAGAGTATGGCAATGCTCATTTATAAGATCATTTATAAAGACGTGTTTCCCTGGATACAACAGAAATGAGCAATAGAAAGAAGTTTCCTTGCTCAGAAATCACTTTTTCTAATAGTTCAGTGTCTTAATAAGTGCTTCCGCTGTTGCTTTTCTGTCCCCTGTGTTTTCCACTAGCCCTGTGTTTGCTACTGAAGGTTACTTCTTCCGTAGGTAACTCCTCAGGCTATAGCTTAACTGATCAGACTTCATCCCAAACCATCAAGTGACTCCTTTGGTGGCCTCCTATTGTTCCTTAGCACAAAGCCATAAAGAAATTGAATTCCATCATCTTGTCAGTTCAGAAGAAGAGGATTTAATTGAGACAATTAATCTGCAGCAACCACTAATGTAACATGGAAGTACTCCAGAAGCTTTAACATCTGTATCATGAATGCACAGATATGTACACTTCAGAACCTTCTTAAATGGCTTCTCGTTTGACAGGCTTATGACTTTCAACCCTAATCTGATGAAATCACATTTCCTAACCATTCCTAAATTGGCTTGTTGGCCTGCAATTCCTTCGTGCAGTCATCACAATAACTCAAAAGGCTCCACTGAGAAGGGACCTGTAAAAATCCTTTTCCTGTAGCAGATGCTTACACTAACTCAAAACCAGCCTCTTCTCACCAAAGCATTATTTCATTACTTATGTAAGATGAGGAAAAGGCTGTAACCTCTACATCTTAGCCAAATTTTTTCTTCCCTAAACATTTTGGATCTATGACACGACCTTCACTTTGCCTGAGAGAAAGGCACCTCTTCCAGCATTTTCTCAGAGACCTAGGCTGAGGTTTCACTAGGTAACAGAGACATCCAGGCAGGTTACTGCTGTGGAAAGGGCCAGTCCTCCTTTCTTTGTACTGCCCAGTCCCTACCCCTGAATGCAGAGCCACCATTCCCAACCCTTCCCCAGGCTTTGGTGTTCATTTGACACCTGAATTGGTTGTCTACACTGACAGACTATTTACTTTTTGGCTTAGCTAGATTTCTGCTGGTCTAGGAAACTGAGCATACTCATCAAAGGGAGGCAGGAGGCTTCTAAAACAGTTGGAAGTGTGTGGCCAGGCCTGAGGAAGGACAGAGTGCCTCTCTTCAGAAGCAGGGTGACATTATGTAGACTCAACCATCACGTGAAATCTCACCCATAGTTCTAGCTGTGAACATTAAGTGATTATTTTTCCTTTCTGGGAAGGTTTCTTTAATGGTTTGGTGTCCTTTGGATCAGGATTCTGGCTTGTGGAAAATAAATCTCCTAACTAGAGTAAGGCAAGTGAGCACTGCCTAGTTAATTCCCCATGCTCCTTTACCCACCATTTTGTCTTCTCTGTGGAGGAAATGCATCTGTCTTTTGTTTCACTTTCTATTCCTCAGCAGGTAGCAAATAATATTCTGCACAAACACAGTAGTGCGTGGAGGGCTAGATCATTTTCATCTTAAATAATAATTAAAAAAAGCTTTCTCATTCTTGGCAGTCTTCATTTAAAACAGCAACAGCCTTGAGAGGACACACTAAGCACACACTCAGTCCTGGGAGTACAGCAACATACAACAGTGGCATGAAGCAAACCAGGACCCCAACTGAAACTGACCCCCCAGCCACAAAAAGGCAATGTTCATTCCCCGTGTCCACCTGCCCTTTCCTCCCAGGTGTTTCTGGGTCACGGTCACTTCCCTGCGTGCTCCTATGGTATAGCTACTTCTTTATAGTTATAAAACAGTTGTGGTCAACTTTAACTTTGAGCACTGAGGTTGCTGAGATCAGACACTTGGCTCCAGGTTACATTAAGCATTCCTTGATTTCTGTTTTTATTTATGTGCATTTTGTGGCTCCCTATCTCTAATGGAACTGGTTCGAGGAAGTAAAGACTGGTCCTACAGAAGTTTTACATTGCACTTATTTAAGATAGATATGGATCGATAGATAGATGTGAAATAACATTTCAACCAGATTAATAACAATAAAATTAACTTTCTACTTGTGTATATAATTATAATTTAAATATACAATTGTAAAATTGAATTGTTTTGTTTATTTTGTTTTTTAACATTTTGATTACTTCTTTAGGACTGTGGGCTGCTAAGTAGAATAACTAATAGGAAGCTGGAACATTTCTGGTTCTGCATCTGAATCTTGATTTTACATGGGATAAGTAACTCAAAGTTCTTAATTTTGCATTTATGACCTACTTTTGTCTTTAAACCTCAAAGCTGAATAAAGAATTTTGATCACATTAATTAGAGTCTTTCCACTTCCAGTGTTCACAATTTAAAATTTAAAAGATTTAAATTAAAGCCTTAGTGAAGATATAAAAGTCTGCTGGAGATAAAGCACTCAATGCTGCAATTTCTTTTGCAGTGGGAATTTTGATTAAGGAGTGCTCTGAAAAAACACAAACGCTCTTGTGTGTTAGAAAACAGTAAAGAGGTGTCTGTGCTAAAATGTCTGCGTTACAGTTCTGTGGGCTCCTGTATTTAAAAAACTTAGGTTTTGCATAATTTTGATCTTGATAAAATCACAGTGTTACTCCCAGGAAAATAAATGGCAAACGATTACTTCAAAAGGAGAAGGATTTGGCTGTACTCTCTCATCACTTTGCATTTCGATAAGAATGGAGAAGAAGCCTAACTACTATAGAAAAGGAAACTGTAAAAAATTAATAGCTTAAAGTACCATTCTGATGTCTTCTTTCTGTAAAAAAAATAGCTAATCTATACTTAAAATTCAAATGTTATGTCACTGCTTTTCTGCATTGCATATTTCAGAAGATCCTTACTTTCGAAGAGACACCAGGCAGTTCCCTGCACAAAACAGGAATATCCTGCAACCATATCCTGCATACAGTCACCATCCTATAACCCTCACACTTCTCTGCAGCAGCAGTAAGCCCAAAGGAAAACACATTTCTTAATATTTTATATGCAAAATATATGCAGTAGTTCTAATGACAATTTCTTCTAGAAGAATAATAATTGTATAGGTGATACCTACGTAGGTGACATTAGACACTTGCTCTGTCTAGAGAATGTCTACGTGCATTAATTTATTTTTATTTAAAACATCAAGGAACTTGTTTAGGAACTCCTACTTGTTTTAGTGAATTTGTATTAACTCCTACTAATATCCCACTGAATCCCACTGGAGTTACTTGTGCAAGTAAATGATTTTCACTAAAGGTTTCAGAACCTGAAATTTAATTGTGCGTTAACTTATTATGGGGTTATACAACACACAGACAATTTTCAGACCAGCTCTTTATTCAGGTTAAACATATTATAGCAGATCTGGAATCTCATTCCCCAGTTATATAATGTTCCCACAGCTTCACACTTTAGCTTTAGAGAGGAGTTGAGGATCAGGTCTCAAAGAGGCAATTAGAGATGCGGTCCTCATACATGGAGAGATAAAGCTAAATATAACATAAAGCATGCCATTTGCCCATACGGTGTTAAATGAGCTCCAAACCATAATCAAAACATAGTTAAACAAAACCAGGCAGTTACCTAGAAACAAAAGCGTGAAAACCTCTGTCTCTGTCACATGCCTGAAAGCATTTTTGGTCAGATCCTGCCACTGTTGCTCACATTCCACAGTACACACGAGGGCTCCCATTAGAAACCTTATGGGTTTCTAATACCCATTCTAGTGTATTAGGAACAGTTTGGAAGTTAATAGATGTTTCATTTGCTTTTAAAACTGCTTTTAAAACATAAAATAGGCACCATTTAGGTTCAATATTTGCTTTTAATGGTTCCAGTGTACAGTGGCTTTGTTAGGTTTGTGTTACCTGGCTTGGGCACAAGCTATGCGAGCACAGAGCTCAGCCTAAGCTGCAAAATTCTAGTAGTCTAAATCAAATCTAGCCTAACTTAGTTTACACTTGAGCTTT
This sequence comes from Bucorvus abyssinicus, assembly GCA_009769605.1. NCBI lineage: Eukaryota > Metazoa > Chordata > Aves > Bucerotiformes > Bucorvidae > Bucorvus > Bucorvus abyssinicus. The sequence goes on from CM020025.1 coordinate 43,021,523, forward strand.
ATGCAGCTCTGCATTCGCTACCACCAGTAGCCAAGCTAGTTAGTTTTAAGGTAGCTCAAGCACATCTTTCTCATGTCTTCTGTATCTGTTGACGTTTCATGTGGTGGCGTGGATGTTACGCAGGATCAAATCATCAGCTGGTATAAACTTACTATTTACACTGGATAAAGGCCTGAACCTCAAATTTTAGTACTTTAGGTATAAGATTTGAGTTTCGCTTATAGAAATACATATTTTGAGAAAGTTCAGACTAAGTCTACTGAAGCAAATAGAGACACCTAATTCATAAAAGGGTGCTTGAGACTAGAATTTGGTTGATACACAAATGTAGTGAAATACAGTTGCTGTGCTTCACCTGAATGTCATGGTCAACATAGATAATGTTCTCAAGTAAGCTAAAACCAGCTTTTAGAAAGTTTAGTAGAAATCTTTCTGACTTGATCCCCTCTGACCCACAAGGTAGATTTCTGTCTACCTGTGTGTCACAAGGGATGCTCCTCAACATGGACAAACATTTGAGACATCTACACAGTCTGTCTCTATTTAGTATTTACATTTACTCTATACCCTAAAAATTAGTATATGTTTACACAGTACGTGTAACTGAGCAAGTACAGACAGAGATGGATTCAGTTTGTCTGTGCTCCAAGACGCTGTGTATCTCGTCTGAAGTAACAGAGCTCTTCCTTTCAGAAAATGTAGGTGTACATCTCCTAGACCAAAGCTAGCTTGTTTCTGCTCAGCTTGGAGCACAAGTGACACAAGCTGCTGTCCGCACCTGTCCAAGTAGACTGTTACGACGGGACATGGGTGTATCAAGCCTCATAGTGAGGCCCCGGGCTGGAGTCTGGGTGGAGGCAGGAGCCAAGTAATGAAGGGAATCTGAAATCAAGAACCAGAGACATATAGTACTCATTAGCCTAACAGAGCAAGGCAAGCGTGCGGTTAGAGCTAGGTTTGGCACCCAGAAGCTAAGGAGCTTGCACACACCGTGACAAGAGCATAGCTAACCTTCAGATGGAGCCAGGAAACCAAAGACTGCAATTCATGAGGTGGGTCCAGGAGAAGGAGCAGACAGAGTAGGAGCAAGGACAGATGGATTGGGCTAGAGCTATGACTGAACAGGCAGCAGATGTGACCTGGATCCTGAGAAGTGAAACAAACGACAGCAAAAGAGACCAGGCCTAGAGGCAAGGCAGAGAACAGAGTACAACCCACCATATTTGTTCTCAGGACATCTTTTGTGCACACCCTATATACCAACACCTAATGACATCTGTCTGCTGGCTCTAACACCGCTTTTGGAAACTGGGTCCACTTCCTGAGGGCACAGGACCCAATGACTGGTTGCGTGACGGAAGAGTCATCTTCCTTGGCTAGTCATTGAATAGTCGTACCTAGAACGGATTGCATTTATTAATTTTAATTAAGTTAGAGCAGGACCGTTAAAGAAATCGGTGGAAAATTTGTTTCCTCACAATATTAATCAATATAATGAGGTGCAATCATGTAATCAGTCCCATTGAAACCTATAAGGCCTGGTAGGTATGCACATACTTTCATGTACATTTATTAAGTAAGCATATACTTATTAAGGCCCCTACTTCAATATAAGCAGGAGCCTTAATTTTTAAGGGGATGAGAGGATGTAATAAATGGTGGAACTGGACATTTCAGTACCCATAGGCTGAAGGTAGCTATATTAATCTAACCAAAGACATATAACAACGCTTATGTCTGTAGCACCCATTGCTCTGTGCAGTGCAACAGAACTAGATGCGAGTCTCTTTCCCTTGGTGCGTCTGCTTCTAGCTGGAAAGCTGTGAAGCTTACATATATATGCGACAAGCTGGGCTTCTGCCAACACTCTGCCAGCTTTTGGTCCTTCAAAAACAAAAAGCTTTTGGCCTTTTCCATTTAGGCACTACACCAGTTCATCCCCAGTTTACCTTTAGCCTTATAAACTGTTAGTAAGACTGATTACTGTCAGCAATGAGATGGGTTTTTCAGGATGGGGTGTTCTCTACATAACTATAAATGTACATGAGAAAGCCTAAGTAAAGGGAATTAACCTGCATGCTGAATTATCCACATTAGCTTGTTTCTGTCAGAGGCCTCTGTAAAAGGCATTCAGTAACTTATCTTCCGGATTTGTTGACAGTGATCTTTGTTTATCCCAGGGGGAAAAAAAAAAGAGCAAAAATTTCACATGATTTTCATATTTCTTCCACATTAAATAAGGAAATTAAAAAAGGTAATGTCATGTATTACATGTCATGTATTATGTTTAGGATATGTATCCAAAGCAAATGTGAGGTTTCCAGTGCTTTGTGTTTTTTCAGATGACTTTATCATGTCCCAGTAAGCAGATTGTAATCATGTTATTTTTGCTCTAGCTGGAAGCTTTGGCAGGACTTTTTTTTTTTTTAAGCAAGTGCTCTTCTGTTTGCTGTTTATTGAGTAGTTTAAAAACGTAAATTTTATAAAGCTTTAGGATTATTTTCACCTGGTTCTACAAGCTAAAATTGTATTGCATCAGATTTAAGAATTGCATGAGTTTCTCAAGAAATTACCATGTTTACTCTCAATTCCATGCTGTACAAAACCAATTGTTTTTCCATAATTTTTTATGCATTAAAATGCATTAATTCACTGGTTTTAGTCACTGTTACATTATAGAGGTCATATTTCTTTTGACAGTAGGCTTGATTCTCAGTTGCTGTGTGCTAGAGAGCGCTTCCACAGTCTGAGTTCAGCCATCAGAGTTAGGTGATCAGAGTTGCCCTCTGGAAAGGTCTTTTTCTTTCCAGTGACTATAGAGTCCAAGGAAACTGGTCTCCTAAGGTGGGTGCCTGAAGTCAGACAGCATTAATGTCCCCCACTTCACACTCATTTAAAACAACAAAATGCAAGTGTACGTTGGAATGAACAGACTTGGCTTCTGGTGGGATAATTTTAGACATTGTGGTTACAGTTCTTCGCACACCTTTAAATGACTGGACAGTGAATCAAGCTCTTTCAATTACATCTCAGCCTGCAAAGAGTCTCATTGACTATAAGCAACTGATAAGAGCAAAGGAAGCAAAACCAAAGACTCACCTGGCAGAGAACAACTTGTAAGAAGTAATTATTATTCACAACTTTAGCTACCGTTCTTGGATTTCCACAGCTTTCATTGTTGATCCCATGCTTTTTAGATCTGTTTTGGAAATGTGTGTTGTTACAGAATCACTTTGAGCTCAGCCCTCTGATGCCTTCCAGCCTGGCCACTCTGTTGAACTGGGACATGAGATATACTCTGCCTTCCCTCATTTCATAAGCCAGCCCATTGGCACTCAGGCATTCAGGAACCTAGAGAAAGACAGGGAAAAAATAATCTCTGGGTTTCACTGTTGAAGGAGATCCTTAAGGCTGACCCTGAGCAGTGGCCATACAAACTGAGATATGAAGACAGGTTTTCTGAGAGATGGAATTAACGTACCGGAGACTGTAGGCTGTAGACTGGAACGAGCCAAAGCAGAAAGACATCTGTCAATTTGATTGTCAGCAGCCTGTTTGCATGCATAACTATAGTTTCTGTGGTATTGTGATGAGTAAAGATTAACATGTTTTACAAAACCTTATCAGAATAACGATGAAGACTGTTAACATTTAGCAAATCTGATGTGGCTACTGTTAAGTACAGGTAGACAAGGTCTAGCCACCATGATTTTACAGGTAGAACTACCCTTAGTTAGACAATTACTTCCATGTTGTAATCTGAAGTCTGGTTGGTAAAATTTCAAACGTTTGCTGATTGAATAAAACTGGCGGACGTGTTCCTTTTTGATCCTTTTCCATTAGTGCATGTCTGGATGCTGCGTTAATCCTCAGTGAAAGCAGTCCTTCACCAATGATGCCTATGTTCCTACGACTAGGACTGTTCATGTTATTGACTTGAACTCCATGGCCCAAAGTCATAGCAATTGTATCTCAAAGCCCTCCTTTCCTTCCATTATATTTCCCACTGTGTTTTGCCTCTTTCCCAGTACTTCCACCTCTAAAGCATGAAGGTACAGCTTTGTACAGATCTAAAGAAAAAAATGCCGTTCAAAGTCTAGCTCCTTGACTTTTGTCAGGAAAGAAGCCCTGAATTTCCTCAGTCCATGTAGAAAAGAACAACTGCAATAACTGCAAACTGCAGAACAACCCCCAGAATAACGATGAAACTCTAGCAGAATTATCACTCTGAAATATCCCATAGCACAGGTCCCGGATCCTTTTCAGTTTATTCCACTGACCCTTTGGCACCCTGACAAGCCAAATTTGTCAGAATCACAACTATAGTCAGTTATCTCATCACTGGGGACGTGCAGTAGTCCATTGGTCACGTCCTTCATGTATTCATTATACTGGGATTTGCTGAACTGTCCTGAAAGAGCCATCTAAAGCAAATTAAATAGTTCTAAGAATATCCTTATGGAAAATGTTAAAGAGTTTTCTCATTTACTGTTTTCTTCTTGCTCATCAGATACTTCTCAGTGGCCTTCCTATGCTATACTTGAAAAGCAAATACAGAAACAACCAGAAGAAAGAGTAAATAGTAAAAAGGAGGATGTGATCTCTAACTTGGTCAAGAGTGTGTGGAAGCTAGGAAGTGAAGGAACTATATTTTCAAAAGAGAGCAGAAGAACCAGAAGGTGGTTCAGGAAACATACAAGATGTTTGCACCCCTTCGAATACCAAAATAATGTATTACAAAGCATTAGGACACAGAAGAACCTAAAATTTACTTGCCAGGAACTACTGTACTGTACGGATGATTTTGTGATCTAGGTTACAGCCATCTTCTGCCACATAACATATTATGGCTGAACCAGGTCTTTTCACTTGAGCACAGTGTACACTAAGGAGAATGATAGTCTAAACTGTGATTCATGTAAGAAGGGTCAGTACCTTGAATCTTCTTTGTTCATGATATATTCATAGAAATGTCTCTGCTATGATTTGTTATGTAGATGTTGATTTACTTTGGCTTTCAAAACTGACATATTCACTTAAAATCAGCAGTTCATTTCAAGTGTAAGTGCAAGCCAACTACAATGACACAAATTAGCACAAAGCAGATATTCCTCTGATTCTGACATACCGTCAAAGCATGCCCTTAAGGACGCCTTCAGGTGCACATCTCCGCAGTCTGCTCTGATAATTGTGTATGTGTCTGGCAGTTCAAAATTAGCAGAGGTATTTCTGTCCCTACCCTCTTTCCTGGTAATATTTTCTTCTTTTGTTTTACAAATATTCTGTAAAATGCAACATTCAAATATCACAACAAAAATATTTTGGCTTATTTAGACACAGTCTAATTATGATGTGTTTCCAGCAACAGTCTAAAAATACATGTTAAATAGTCATTTTGCATGGCAATGCAAAATATTCAAGCTATGCTCACATCTGCCTTTGCATCCCAGTGGCACCATGATGAATAGGAAAAATAGGTGGTTCCTCAGGAGATGTTAGTCTGGCAACAATGCCAATGTGAATGTGCCAGTCTAGGAAGATGTCCTCCCTTCGGACTTTCAAAAAGCTTAAAAAAAATCCTTAGATTTTGAAGACTTATCATGGATCTCTCCAACCAGTTGTGTTCACAATAATGGTATGTCCCCAATGATCCAATAACATTTTCACAACACTGGCAAATTAGCTCTTCTTCTTTTATTGGCAAAGTAGAGAGGAGGCTGTGGGTGGCAAACTTGTGATATTCCTTCCATCTAAAGCACAGTTTGGGAGGCAAATTGCACTGTGTTCCTCTGTTACTTTCTCTGTATTGCCCATGGTCACAATACCATACAGACTTGGTAGCTTTGCAGTCTTGGATGAAATGTCTTAGATCTTCCAGCTTCCACATAATTGCTGAAAAGACAAATAATAGTCTTCAGCAGTGTAACTGTCACCTTTTTCTTCCATCAAAGCTCTCATCATTCAGTTGAAGCCAAGTTGGAGAGCTGGGGCTGAACTCTCCAAGAGAGTTTTTTTCCATAGCCTCTCTCCTCCTGGTGAGTGTCAAGGCTTATACGACAGTTCAGCCTCACTTCTCATTACTTGTTTTGCAGTCCATGTACCCTTACCTTACCAAATGCAGGTGTTATATAAATGGCAGTAACATTTTCCAGTCCAGTTATTGTCACAGCTTTACAATCAGTCATTTTAGCAATTGTTGACATTCTGCAAATATTAAAAACCAAACCAAAACAACCCCCTCAATGCCATACTTCTCTAATACCAAAACATCTATTGACCTGCATATCACCTGTATTTCTATGCAAATCGATGGAGAATGAACCATGACGGGAGAAAGAATATGGGTGTTGCAGAGGAAATGCAAAATAGAGTACAGGAGAAGAGAACATTTTAGGAAGTGTAGGCTGGTATGTAAGAAGTTTTCCCTATTAAGTCTCATCACAAACCTAAAAAAGGGGCATTTTGGACTCTCGGCACAGCATAAAGCTGCCCCCAGGGCAGCACCACAGTAGGCAGTGCAGTGAGGGACGCTGGGGCACATCACCCTGCAGGGTTCCCTGGGGAGGGCCACCACAGGCGAAAGCACTGGCTGTTCACCCAGTCCATCCAAACTGCGGTGCTGTCAGCTGCATGCCAGAAGTAACCCTGGTGGTTGAACATCCTTGTGCCAACATGACGCTGAGTATTTGAAAATCAGCCAACTATACGTGGCTCCTGTTTGCTCTGTCTGAGAAGCTGAGCTCTGCCACAGCAAAGAGAAGGTGCTATAGCAAGTACTTTACTACAACATTCATATGGTTCCTCTCCAAGGTGCATCTGCAACTGCAGCTTGCTGGTACACGCAGTGTTGGCCTCGTAGGCCTCACGCTGCATTTCAGAAGTGGACATATTTCACCTCTGCTTCCTACACTTTAGGAGCATTAGTTTCTGCCATTTCAATGATTCATTTCCTTTAGAGACTTAATTCCTTCAAGGACAGGGCTGGTAGGTAGCTCAGGGAGTGTTCTTTTCCCCAGCCAGGAGCTCTACAGCTGCTGCTGACTGCCCCACAAAGGCTACCACAGTCCAACTTCACCACTTTGAAAAGGGAATTTTGATGTGGTTTAAGATAAACTTTTATCGTAATATCTGCTTCTAGTGGAGTTTCTCTATGTGACAAGCCTGAAGCACATGAGATGAGCATGGGAACTGCCTGAGCCACAGTCTGAGCTCCGTGCTTAAGAACACGTCAGCAAAAACATAGCGATTTTCTAAACACATTTTGGAGGAGGAGTATAATTCTGAAAATCAAACTAAACTTGGCGACTTAAACTTCTCCAGCATTAGCTATGTCAAATTTCAAGAACAACAGGAGTGAGGAAAGCTTTTTGTTTCACCCAGAATTGCCATCTTTGAACAGTAAGTACCATTCTTGTCTTTACAGAGGTTATCAGAGCAGCAGTGTTGAGTTTGAAGGGAATAAGTTCAGGCCACAGACTGTTGTCTTTAAGAGGAATGGAAATCTTCTGAAAGTATTTAAATTACAACAACTTAAAATTGGCAGTGAAAACGTATTCATAAGTCAAGATAATCTTTGTAAAACATTAGAGCACCAACATATTTTACAATGCTTGTCCTGCAGTTAAAAAATCTGTGACTTTTAACCAGAACCAGAAAGAAAGAATAAAAAGGAGACCTTCTGCTTGCAGAGGCAAATGTAGCAGCCATTATGCACTTAGCATTAATCATACTCCGTTTTGATACTAGTTCTGCTGAAGACTGGAATGTTGTCCAAGGCATTGGGGTTATTCCCCTTTTCTTTCTACAATGTGCTCTGAAATCTTCAACTTCCAGAGTTGGTCAATATCTTTTTTTGAGAGATGAAGCCACTATTTGTTCAGACTTCTGTCCACAGCATCAGAACATGAGATTTGAACAGGACCTCTCAGCCTAGAGGCAAGAGGGCCACAGCCTGAGCCACACTGACACGTGTCCCCACCGCTCTTGTTGCCCAACAGCCCTGCCTCCACTCTCAGTGCCATAGTGCGATCTCCATGGTGCAGTACCTAGTCCTGCTCTTTATGGACTAAGTCTGCCCTTTCTTTTTCTATACTGTTACAAGAACAACTTTTTAAAAGGTTAAAGGTACTGTGTTGCTCTAAGTCTGCTGAACTGGAGAACTGGATAAATAAATCAGAATTAATCAAAGAGAAGAAAACCATTTTATAGTGAATATGGATAAAGGCAAAGAAGTCTTTGCTATTTTAAAATCATAAACCGGAAAATAAATTCATTGCTGAATGGGTTTGCAATGCAATGCAATGTTTTGGTACATGATTGGACAGACAGCCTTCAAGAATCAAAAGGAATAAAAAAATTCTTGTATTGGTGGCTAAAAAGAACTTGCTTTTCATATTATACAAAGGCCCTAAAGAAATTTTGTATAACATGTACCAGTCATTTACAATTGAAAATTGTTTCTATCTTAGCCATCTCTAAAGCCACATTATCCACCTATGTGGATAATTTTTTTCATGTCGATGTGAACAGAAACTGAAAAGGTTGTTCAATCTATGTATGTATTTATCTTATGGAAGGGAAAAGATAAGACAGGTACATAGGAGGGAGGGAGGAAGGGCAAGCTACACACACGCACATGCACACACACAGAAGCACCCCACAAGAATAACTGGAAAAGAATGACTGATGGAACCGAAGCTGCATGTGTCAGTAGGCCTTAGCATAAACTTAGTATATACTTTGAAGGGTTTCAAACATATGAGTTGGAATTGTAAGACAGAACATCCGTGATAGAAAATCCTTTTAAACTCTTGGGTTTGCATGTTGGGGCAAATGTTTGCCCTGGGGCAAAATCCGAACAAACAGAAGATGTGCAGGTGTCAGGGTGGGGATAAAATAATAATCCCCAAGAGCCATTGCATGTCTGTTCCACAAAACCTGTGTTTTTAGGATTAAAGATGGTTAAAAACTTCCATTAAGATAAATTTCCTCCAAAAGAAAATGTCCTCATGATGAAGGACTTCTGTGAGAATGATCCATTTCTATTGATTTTATTTTTAAAAAAAACATGGTTGTCAAAGGTAGCTTCAGCTAAAAACATTTCTTGGCCATCTTGACTCAGGAATTCACATTGCTGCAGGCTGACTGTGCAAGGCATCGTGACCTTTGGAGCAGCAGACTGAGCTGTTTCCCACCCTCTTCTGCTACACACAGCTCTGGCTAAGACAGTGATAGTGCAAGTCTGGTTTAGCTCTGCTTGGCACCTGGAGCTGTGAGCTATGGAAAATGCTGATTTGAGCTTCAGCTACTATCCAGAGTTAGACCCCACGTTACCTTGTTTATCAGTTTGTTTTAACCTGTTAGTTAAGGGAGCTTAGCTGTTAACAAGGCACTTCTTTTTCCCCTGTAGACAAGCCATAAACAAGGAGTAGCAAGTTACTCTCTCAATGATCGCATGATACTGTTACAGTCATGCAATTGCTTTCAAGGGAAATTAATTTTAGGAAAGCACTTATTTCCATGCATCTTCTAATAGAGTTTTGACATAGAAACAAGGAGGAGCCACCAACATCTTATAACCAGCTCTTTGCTGACATAGTCACTAAAAATCAAGAACTACTGCTCAGTATGCCCCTGAATGGACTCTTACTGACCCTCCCCTTTTGGAATATAAACTTCTGTTGGAAACACATAGCGGTATTTTAATTTGTCACGCATTTGGCACAGAGGTTTCCTCCTGCTGGAGGTTTCATCCTACCTGTAACACCCTTTCATTGAGGACATCTGAGTGGACCTTCCACTATGCAGTTTTCCTGAATGGCGGATGAAGGAGGGAGGTAACTCTGCTGAAAAAAGCTACGGAGTTATTCAAAAAGGTAATGTAAGTAGTAGTTAAAATACTATGAGGAAACTCTTAAGTAAAAGCCATCAAGAAAACAGACTCACATTTTCCTGTAGCACTGCTGAGGTCAATAGATTTGCTTCAGATTTATGCTTATATGGAAACAGACTATTTTCACTTTCAAATGACAGTTATATCCCTGATAAATATATATGGACAAAGATGTTTTATGATGAAGGTCTCGTGTAGGTAGCTCTGCCTTTATGTGAGAGCACAGGTCTTAACTGAAGATGTACAGGAATGGACAGAATTAGCTGCCTTTCTTGCAGTGTTATAGGCCATTCCAGAGCAAGGTCAGACTCACAGTTATGCATTAGTATGATTTGTTATGAAAAGTGGCATTTAAATATTTAAATGTACCAGGTCCTATGTGTTTAATTTCATTGTTTAATCATTGCATAGTTTCCCAGCTAAGTAGTAGCTGGCACAGAGTGGTGGGCCACTCTTTATTTATGTGCTGCTGCAGCTTTCCAGAGCCTTTCAGTGTTGGTGAGGCATTTCAGCTATACATTATTCTTTTTTTGCTCTTGAAGCTGTATATTAAGATATGTAGGATATTAGCAAACCTTTATTCTCTGGAACATTCTTAAAAAAGATAGCCCAGCATATATTCAACAGTACCTATAGAGAAATCCTTGCTCTTTTAGAGTGCAGCTATAAATCCACAGTTAATGTATCACGCCACGAATGAAGCACACAGTAGATGTATATCCTACTGATAATAACAGGAGTTGCATATATACAAATGCCTTGCACCATGCTAACGATGCCCTTTGATGCATTTAAACAACATTTATCAGGTTGTAGCTACTGTGTAGGCTACAGCAAAAACCATAGATGGCATCCTAGCTGTCTCATTGTCGTATACGCTGACAAACCTTTCTAACATCACATGTTTTATACAAACTAGGCATCCTCACTGGAGGAATGGGATTGCCTGCTAAGGATTGCAACCATGCCAAGGTCCAATTCAAACACATAGAAGATTAAACAATTGAGAGCAAAATTTAAAACCAGAAATATTTATATTAGTATTTCTGAACACCAAAAGCATAATAAAGTGAAGTCATAGATGAGTCCACATTTAAGTTTACTATGATGTTTAAAAAAAAACCAACAAAACAACACCCACAAGCTGGAGGGGTGTAAGGACCAAATAAATAGAGACAGAGGGGAAAGACAGAACACGATTCAAGACAGAGACAAGAAAAAAAAGTCAAACATCGTAACGCAAACACGTAATGAGCATTTGGAAGTAAGCTCCTTGAAAATCAGTGCTAAGCAGTGGAGCTTCAAATATTTATTCAAATTTTTTTTTCTGTTCCTGCTTTCCCTCCATGCCCAGTGAAAAACTGTTCAACACGCCTTCTTCCACTGGAGCCAGACATAATGGTGTTGAGGCAATGCAGGGTATATATCTCTCTGTGTTTGCAGTTGTAATTTTGTGTATGTGTACAGCCTGCCCTGGAAAAAGCTCCTAAGCAAGCCCTCTTTTTTTCCCAAGAGGATTACTCTAGCTTTCTGGAGGAAAATCTTAAAAACCCCCAACCCACCCTGAAATACACACCCCCGCACCCCTTGTGTTTTGTGTTTCGGTTAACTGTTTATTCTCATAGTGGTGAATGCTAAATTTACTCTTATAGCATTGGCATTTGCTCATCTTAGGTCTGCTGCATGCATTTGACTAATAAAAGGGATATTTAAAAAAACCCCAATAATTTCAAATGTGCTCCTAAAACTTACATATATTTATGCTGTAATTCTGTCTCCAACATTGCCTTAGTTTGTGTCACAACAAAAGCCCCCACAAGGAATTAAAGCAGCTTATGCACTGTTCACGTAAGAACAAGTCCTTTTCTTCCCTCCCAGTGAATCCTTGATTGCACTGTAACTACTGCAGCCTGCTGCAGAGTTTTCTATATACTCTGCGCACAGGCACAAGATTTGGATAGGGCCAGGGCTTATTTTCCCACAAAACTTGTGGGTTTGTTAGTTGATGCAAGCCAGATTAAAGTAGGAGTTAGACTGTCTAGAGATACATCAATTAAAAAACCCGTCTTGAGTACAATTTGTTGTTAAACTGGTACATACCTTGACTGAACTGGCCTCTAGCTTTGGCTTAGTGAGAGAGTGTTTATGCAGAGGGAGAGCTCTTTGCAAAGCCATGCGCACAGGCTTGTCCATCCACGTCCAAGGCATATATGGATTTAGATGGAATGAATTTTTTTTTTTAATCCAGGAAGATGAAGCTGCCCTGTGAGTGCACAGCAACACGGTTCCAGCTGCATCAGGCACACATGCAGGTTGTACTAATGTACCTATTTCCATTGAATATGCTCCATTGGAATGTGTACCTTATAAATTTACTGATATTTGCTACCACATGAAAGACATCAATATCATAAAACTTTTTTTTTAAAAAAACAGGCTGTTATTAAACATCTCAGAACCTATGCTCACAACTGGTGTATTCAGTTACTGTGAAGACAACCTTTCTTTTGGCAGAGGCCTCTCCTCTGCCTAAACAATACAAAGAATTAAAAGTATATGGTCATAGAAAACAATTTCACTAAAATGATGTTTCAATATTATCCACGTTCTCTTCAAAAGCAGAATAAAAACTATTAATAAAACCCAAGCCATCCAGAGCCTGGTGACATAGCAGTCCCTATATCCTGCAAAGATCATCCCTTGAAGCCTTTTTTCAGAGAGTTCTGCTTTAGATTACATTGCTTACTCCCTGAGCTCACAACAGCCCTACTGAAAACAATTAAGTAATTTATACTTAGAAGCAACTGTGACCCTACCCAGAAAAATACCTTCCCATTATTTGGACAAAAGAGACAGTATGTTATGTTACTTTCTCTAATATGATCTGTTGTAGTGGTATTCTTTATGGGAAATCAACTAAAAAATAATGTTGTCTAGCAACAAAAAACCCAGACACAAACAAAAGAGAAACGGAGTGACAATTCTGGTTTTGATATTGGATATTTCTATCTTCAGGTAAGCTCAGTAAAACTAAAACAACAAACAAGTTAAAATGAACTGGCAAATCAACCTCCCAACGGTGAATTGATATCAGGGCTCTGGGTTAGTCCAACTGTTGGTTTGTTTTTGTTTTGGTTTTTTTTTCAATTTCAAAAGCATCTGAGATTCATTAAGTTCTTCTAAGGATATTTAACTTTATAATTCAATCTTTTAAACTTAATCATTAAGTTGCAGAACAAACATCCATTATTTTCCCCTTCAGCCAATTTTTGCTCTTGAATGAAAAGGCTTTAACTTTTCCATTTTATTGAAGCTGCACAATCAAAAATGGTCAGTTCAGAATAAAGGATATTCTGATGAGTTTTGTGGTTTTCTGCAAAACTTAGTATTTGTATAGAAATACATAATTTATATCACGATAATATGCTAAATGGCACAGTCAAGTTATTAATAACAATGTTGATATAAACAAGCTCCGTGTTTAACTTTGCAAGCTATGAATAGAAAAAACAATAATGAAAGAAAGGAGAAAATAATTAGGTTGGAAAATAGACAACCGGTTAAGAACCACTGAAGTCAGTGGTGATTATAGCCATAGTATTAAAAGGAAAGCGTTAAGGCTGAGCTCAGAGGCTAAGCATAGTGAGAGGTCCACACTGCTCACTCACTGGCATAATACCTGGAGATACCCATACTTATATTTGAAGGAAAGCATCAGCTATGCCCCATGCTTTAAATTATACCCAAGCATGTTCTGTTCTGCAGTGTAGAGGAGCTCTACTTGTGCATGTCTGCTATTGCAGTGGTCACCACTGGACAGAAAGGATGGTTAAGGTTGACAGCTAGCATGGTCCCACCATACACTGACTGCTGCAGCATCAGGTGGGTTTGCTGAGCAGGCTAAATTCAGGCTTCTGAGGATGGTGTGAACACACAGAGCTGGATCTTGGTCATCTCTGAATTGCCAAAAGCTCCTCGGAGAATGAAGAGACAGCATAAAAATGTGTATGTGTTGTCGTCAGTGAGGGGTGGATTTGAGACACAGAACTCTTTTGGGCAAGGAAGAGCACTGCCACTTTGATATTTTTTGGTGACCTCAGAAAACATGGTTGTTTTGAAGGTACTGTGAATTCAGGAAGTGCACGTGCAACCTCCTTCCTCCTCCCTTTTTACACGTTTACATGTATATATGCAGAAAACAATGAGGAAAAATCTTCTGGACATTTGCACCGCAGCTTCAACGCGGGTGGAGTGAGCTCCTACAAAACGAGCTCTGGAAAGACTTGGTCTTGCTATGTTCAATTCTGGAGCATGCCCAGCACACCCGGTGAGCAGTACTTGCTCTTGCACTTTTATTACAGAACTATACCTGAATGAGACCATTCAGACTAAGGAGAATGTTCAGTGCTCATACAAAATCCCTGTAACTTGCTGAATTTGGACTTAGCCAAGACATTTAGCAGCACTTCAAGATTTGGAAAAAAAAGTGGCAAGAGATGTTAACCAACTGAAATCATTATTTTTTGCAGGAGCACTGTGGAACGTCTCTCGTGGACCTAGTCTTAGGAATACATTATGCTTAAAGAAACTACTGCCATAGAAAAAAAATCATGTTTTCACCTGTGATTTCATTTGTTTCACCTGTATGTTTTCAAGACATACTGTCACCTACAGCGTATAGACCTGGTGAAAGGGATGGATTAAAAGATGTAGTAGCAATATTAGCAACTTCCTTTTCTCTGCTGAAGCAAACATCACAGTCCGCTCTGGTACGTCATGATCAAACATGCTGTTCACATTGCTTTTCAGCTATATTATTTAGGTTCCAATGTAACTCATACACCATCATTTTCAGATAGGCAACCCAACCAGGTCACTAAATGCTAAGGTCTCATAGTTCATATTGCTGTAACCTACATACCTAAAGTAAAACTTAATTTTGCTTTTGCCATAAGAAAAAATGATGTTTTAACAAAAGTAAGCCCATATAAGAGGTATCCCAGTCTGTCTCTCTGCATTCTGAGAGGATAACAAAGCAAGGAGTAAGGAGTAGCCGCCCCTGAGGAAATGTCAAGACGAATTTGACTATCTAATTTCCTTTATAGCAAGGTAATGGGCTCTGCAGACTGAAGATTGAGTCAATGCAGGAGAAAATAAATTAATCAGAAGAACATAAGATTTGGGTCAAATCAAAGAGTCCATTTAGCCCAGTATCCTCTCTCTGACAATGGCCAAGGCAGTTGTTTATGGAAGAATATCATCATCATGGCTTGGCTTCGCGGACGAAGATTTGGGAAGGGCTTTAAACATGAGTACGCCCTTCAAGCCTGCGCTGTGGATTTTTTTTTTAGGTGAGGTGCAGCGTGCACGAGACTGGCCCCACCCTTTACACCTGAGGTTCATCTGCCAGGGCCTAGCGAGCTTGGACGGTGACAGCGAAGTCCTCAGGTCGTAAGTTTGGTTAGAGTATCCTTCTCTTAGATGGATGGCCTTACAGGGCTAAACGAGCTCCATCTGCCCGGGTTTGGAGTTAGAGTTGTCCTTCTCCTGGGATGGTTGCCCAAAGGCTAGTGAGCCCATCCTGCCCGTGGACACACTTTGTCTGACCCTTCAGTTGAGATCTGTCAGGCTTGGGAGACCCTACCGGAGGCATATGCCACCACCAGCATAGCTCTCAACTTCACAGGGGCACGCAAGCTCTTTCCCCACGGCAAGGGGGTGCCCATGAAAGAGAAGGAAGAATATAAAACCAGGGTAAACATATAATGATGCATCCTTGTTATATTCTTGTATTTGGTTTGCAAGGCAAGATTTTGGTAGCGGGGAGCTACAGGGGTGGCTTCTTTGAGAAGCTGGTAGAAGCTTTCCCCATGTCTGATTAAGCCAATGCCAACTGGCTCCAAGATGGACTCACTGCTGGCCAAGGCTGAGCCCATCAGTGGCGGTGGAGGTGCCTCTGGGATAACAGATTTAAGAAAGGGGAAGAAATCCCAAACTTGAACTCAGTCTTTCAGACAGTACCACAATGACCTCAGTAGCTGACTCTTTCCTGTTCAGAGTAGGATAAACTAGGATGGGACCTTTTGCTGCACACGTACAGTACTGCAGAACTCAGCATCAGCTAAGTTACCTAGTGTCATTACAAGCTTGTATATATTCCTGAAAGAACCTGGAAAACAAGCTCTAAAAATTATTTCATTCACATAAAAATAGAATTTGTTGTCCACAGGCAATCCAGTGGAGAAAATCTCCAAGTGAGATTATTCAAATACATTTTGAAAAAGACTGAAATGGAAATGCAGCAGGCTGAATATGTCTAAAGCTCCCAGGGAACAGTTTAGCCCCACACGTCAAACTCCATGCACTTCCGAGTCTTAGGACCAGCCAGAAGCAGCTGCAATTTGCTGGTCTCAGTGATCATCATTTTAGGAGTGGGAAATGTTTTGAGTAGAACATGCAAAAATATTTTTTACAGGTTGCTCCAGGTAACATAAGAATCCAGACAATGTTTCTTGCTTTACTAGAGTATGTTCCTTGCACAGGAAAGGTCCTATTATTACGGCACATTGTTTATCATCTCTGTATTGAATGAGAATGTTAAAGGTTGAATTTTCTTCTCTCCAGCCATATAATCCTAGAAACAATACAAGTCTTTAACCTGATGTTATTCTCTCCTTCCTAAAGAGTGGCCTCCTGGCACCTGCTGAGAGCTCTTAGATTTCAGCTCTGATTCAGAGCCCAGCGCTGCCCCTGCACGTGGTGTCAGAGAACTTGCTGCTGTAAATGGATTCAGCAGGGCAAAGACCAGGGGAAGCAGGAACCCTTTGTTTTTTATTTCCCCCCTAAGGGCAATTTGTTCCAATTAGTGCCTCAGCTAGTAATTATTGCTGCACAGTGCTCTGACTTATTTCTGTCTGAACCAGCTGACTCAAAATCAGAGAATCTCACATGTAATGTAATATATACCCTGGCCTAGTGCCCTTGCTATAAAGAAGATCCCTGGCCAGGGCTTATGGCAGTGCTCTCTGGAAAAGGTCTTTCCTTGCCATTAGACTTGGTTCTCGCTTCCATGGATACACGAGAATCACTTTAAACAATAGCTTTCCTTTGCTGTAAGGATATCTGTACCTAATACATACAAACAAAACCCTCCACAAACATGTATGAACGATTTTTCTTGTTGTTACTGCTTTGTCCAGCCTGGGTGCTGACCTCTCCTCCCAGGTGGGTCTCTCACCAGCTCCAGCAGCCGGCACTCCTGGAGGGAGCGCCATGCCATGCGGCATGCAGGTGTGAGTCTCACTCACAGTGCATACCAGCTCCACTTATTCTGTTTTCCTAAGTGAGGACAAACTCCTCCAGTGAGTTATGCAACAGCTGGGTTTGTCACATTTAAAAATCAAGATACATCAGTACACACAGCTAACTATTTAATCCAAAAAAGTTTCACCTGAACAGAAAATTTTAATGATGCAATGGAGAAAGAGTCTAGCCAGAACTTCATTTGATGTGTTTCATTTTTCTGACATTGAACAGTTTATTTAAAGGAAGAGGCCAAGTGCTGATGGACAGCTAATCATGGTTAGTAATCTATTTTCCATACCAATAATAATGGAAAAATAGATGGCATGCATTCAGCTGCTCACCTTCCATTATCATCTGAAGCTGCAATAAGGCAAAATTTAATTTCCCAAAGGTACATTTGCGTATAATTTCTTTGGCTACTAGATTGTGCAAAATATCTTTAAACATTATCGAGCAATGGCCCATTATCTGAATTACGGTGTATTAATGTTCCTACCATTCTCATAAGTCCTTGCTAAGAACAGTTATTAAGGAAGACACAGCTGACTGAATTTTAAAGCTTTCATTTATGAAAAGGTAACAATATTCCCTTGATGCCCTATACAAACCCCTTTTTTAGGGCATTCATGCTAGGATTTTTTTTTTTTTTAAGTTAGACTCTTGCTGAGGTGACATGCTGGCAAGCACACATTTTCTCCCTACAGGCTTGTTAGCAAACAAGTCTCCAAATGCAAAGTGCAGCCCAGAACTCCCTGAGGTCAATGGAGAAACTGCCATTAAATTCAACACGATTTGAATCAATTAATCCAAAGAATAAGCTACATTACGCTGCCTACACTAGGATAGATTTGAATCTGGATTCCTCAGTCTGTGTTTTGAATGGAAACTCCATAGGCCTGAACCAAACAAATGGCTTCCACCAACATAAAATTCAACAGCAACTGAGAGTTTCTCTTTTCAGGGGACTAGAGAGTCTTAAAGCTTAAGTTTTATTCTGGCATAGTCACAAGTGATCATAGAACACATAGAGGATATGGCAAGTTTCATGGAGTTCCTAATAATTGCCGTTAAATGGGATAAGACTGCCTGATTCTGTGTTCTCTCCATGATTATATCTACATCTGCATCTTCTAAGACTTCACGATGCCTGCAGTCATAGTTAAAGCAGTACATTTCCTAATTAGGCATCACTTTGCTCTTCCAATTCTGAGATAATAGCTGGCAAGTGGCTAACAAGCTACACAAAAATTTAGAGTAGGAAATACATAGCAGGTCTATTAGAAGGGATATCTAGAACTGCACACTGCCTCTAGCAACTGACTGGGGACTATGTTTCAGAATGAGTCAGAAGGAAGGGTGCAGTATACACTGACTCTGCCTTCCGTGGCACTGTATATTTTTCTTGGAGGATTCACTGTCAAGTAGAGGCTTAGCTCAACCTTGCTCAGCTTGGGAACTGTGAAGGCGGTGTAAGTCAGTATGGTATTGATTCAAGATAAATTTGTGAAAATTTAACATCTTTGTGTGCTGTTCACCTCAGTGGAATGGCAACACGACTGACAATATTTATCTCTGCCTTCACTAAAGCTGCCAACAGCATATATTCTCACTGTTACATTAGTAAGTTCAATGGATTGTAGGAGACAATTAACCATAGATATTAAGCCAAGTGATATTTTAGAAAGAAAAAGATTTCTAAAAGCAGTTGCTATTATAAACTAAAAATAAAAAAATTTCATCAAGACAGCATTGTTTTTAATGCTTTTGATACACAAAAGATGGAGAATTGTTATGGCCTACATTTTAAATTAACTTTTCCTACATCTAGTTCATGTGCTTGCATTTGGATCAGATTTTCTACACATCACTAGGATTTTAGGATTTAGGATTTAGGATTTTAGACTGATAGATGCCATAACAGCAATGAAACAGGGAGGTGATGTGTCCCATCGGCAGCTCTTTTCACTGCATAAAGAACGAATACTACTACATACAATAAATACCAATCAAATATAGAACTTCAAAATAAGATAATAAATACTGTTCTTTATTTTTAACATGTGTATATGTCTTGTACCAGTGATAAAGCAAGAATTATGTGCAGTACTGGGACCTCATTTACCTTTCTAGAGTGTTCATAGACCCAAACCTAAAATTAGTAGAGCCTCTATAGTTCACAGATTTATTTAGAAGTGAATATTTGGGAGATCTGCAGAATACAGTCCAATCTTCAAGTCCATGGTGCAACTGGAAATTTTAATTTGTCTTTCTGTGTCTTTTTACCCCTAATCAAGCGTGATGATTCTTTTTTGATTAGAGCGTTCTAGCAACTGAGAAGACAATATCTGAACCATGGAAGAGTTTACACATTGCAAGTATGTGAGTCCCTTCAATGAGACTGTGGAGTAATACTGTTCATCTGGTGCATAAATACAGAATGATATGGCCATATCATCCATTTATAAAAATTAACCCCTCTCAACATTTTCCTCCTACCAAAAAATTATGAAGTTTGATATGCTGTTTTCTGATCCCAGGGGAAGCATCAACTAAGATATCTCAAAAGAAATTACATGGTTATCGTACAGCATGTTTGTTGTGGCAAGCGAGCAGATGTTAGTCAACTACCAGAATAATAACACTTTGATATTATTATCTGATCTAGAACTGCAGTAGACATAAGGAATGCTGTAAAGGAGGTTTACCGCACATTCAGTCCAGGTTATTCGTAGAGAAATCTGAGTTTAGAGATCTGAACCTCTAGTAGATTCATTGCTCACCATGCATTTGTAATTATTTAGGCTTATATGACTTATGTTAGAAGTAACTCTAGATATTTTGATATTTAATATCATCTCCCATGCTCCCATAAAAATATTTTATAGCAACTTTTTTAACAACGTATTGCTGTGAACCTTGTAGGACTCTGACAGCTTAGTTTCTAGCCAGTCTGCTTCTCTGGAGTCTTTCACTTGAGTTTCTTTTAAGTAATACGATTGCTTTAATTTTAAGTCCCTATAGGCTTCTTGTTAAAGAGAAACTTGCAAGTTAAGATGGAGTTTTTTCATTCCCTAGAAGAGGCTGATTCTTGTGACTAGGCAGCAGTCATAGACTGATCCCTAGCCCACATCTAGCCAGAGAAATATGCTGCATCTGGTCTAAGTAAATTCTTACGGTTTTCCAAAGTAAGTTGTTCCCGAATATGACTTTAAACCATCTCACAAGTATTAACTCTTTTTTACATGTAGTTTTTGATCTTTGGCAGACCAATGGCCTTTTTACCACTTTGAGTGAAATCATCTACTTGAACCAAGGATTATGTCTATTAGCTGCTCTCAGATGCCCTAGGTGGATGGTGTTGGGACACAGAGTAAAGCTGCCCAGGCTGATGGTACGGTGACCTGTCCCAGGCACAGTGGCAGGAATGAGAGCTCATAACACCTTTAAATAAATGTGTTGCTGCTAATTGCTAGGAAAAGGCAATTCTGTAACAAGTAGACAGAGTACAGAAAGGGCTCCTTGTCTTTTCTGAGTGTCCTAGCCAGACGAAAAGCCTTTCTAGCATGGAACTGCCCTCAAGTCAGAACCCTCCACTTAGATTACAATGAACCTAAAAATAGGGCCACAGCATAGCTAATAGAAATGACAAAAGGTAGATTTATCTATCTACACTGTTCCTGTCACTGCACTCATGCCTTCTGAAATGGGCATTAACTTTTCAATGCCTGCTACATTGAATCTTGAACAAGAGGAAAGAGGACGTTGTGGACTATGTAAGCTCTTGAGCCAATGTCAGAGGCATGTTTGGTGACAGCACACTCAGGATAGAGAAATGAGGTGTTGAGTTTGGTTCTGATTCATAGTGGGAAACTTTCAGCTGGTTTAATCGTGCAGGGATCAAAATCAGCTCTTAGTCCTCTGCTGGTTAATGAAATAAGTGGCATGAGGGCACAAATATCCCAAAATACAAGGGAACGTCAGTACCATGTTGTACATCAGTAAGTTCCTGTAGTCCTATGTTTGTACAGGAGATTTAGAAAGAGTACAGAGAATATCCAGGTCAGATAGTATTCCCAAAGTTGCACGTAAAGTCTCTGGGAAATTGGTGATTACAAGCAATAGTCTGAGGAGATACAACTCTCTTCACTCCATTATGTGAGCAGGTTCATAGCTCATAGTGGAAGTTTGACCCTGACTAGCAGAAAGAGATGTAAATGAGAATTAGTCCTTAATCTGTTTGGTTCTCCAGCACAATGGCTCTTCTGATGACCTGGCTGAAAGTGAGAGAAAAATCTGAATTAGTCCACACATTCCTGGAGAAGATTAGCATAGAAAGAGGTAGGAGCAAACTTTCCTAAAAACTATTTGTAACTAGTCTAAAGAAGTGACACACCTTAAAGTAGCTACTTATCATTCTCCATTAACTTTCTCAAAGTTGAAACATTGGATAAATATGAAAAAATTAACCCAAATTATACTATAATTTTCTTCAAAGAGGGTGGAGCTGTTCAAAATCAAGAAGCCTGGCACCACTCTTCACAGAAATAAAAACATACCCATTTGGAGTATGGGTCCCTGAGGACTGTCAGGTATCTTATATTCACACAACCCTCTGGGCTCATTTGTTTACTTATTTGGGTAGTTTGGCTTATGGCCATGCAGCAAAAGCACTAAATAAAAAGCAACTTATGTAGTCAATTATATACAACATTAAAGTCAAACAGATGTATACAAAATAGAGAACTTAAACATATATAATGATCTTTACCAAACACAACAAATAACAAGAGATGCAATCCAGGCTACAATTATTTGGCTCAGTCAAATTATATATTACAGCAGTTTCAAATTTCTTTAATTACAAAGGTGATGATATCATATGCCTGTGATGCTGCTCTCACTGAAGATTGCTCTTCCAATAATACAATTCTTACTTTTTCCTCTCTTTCATTTTATAAATGTGAAGTAGGCAGGAGTAAATAATTTTGCTAATTAATAAAAAAGATTCTGTGAAAAAAGATGCTTCTGTCATAAGAACCATATTCTGCTTAAATGAATGAAATATTACTTATTCTATTTCTTCTATAACATATGCAACAATATAAAGGGTTTGGTTTGAAAATGTGATAAGATATAAAAATACTTGATGAAGAAGTGAAAAACATACCTGTGAATACTGGTAAATATCTGAATGGGAATGCCTTTTACAGCTCCAGATCCTTTGGACAAAGGACATTCTCCCTTAGTTTTGCACTGGTGACTGCTTTGTGACTGCACAACAGTCTCATTTAATGCCTATGAAGGTTAACAGAATTGCCTTAATTTGTATGGCACCGAGATAGTTTGCCGAGACTGCAAAGACTGCACAAATCTAAATATATGTAAGATGTTTGCCTAGTTCCAAGCGTGAAACCCTTATGAACATATGTTCAGAAGGCATAAACCATACAAAGGCTGGTTATGCTCGTATCAATACATTACCATATGAAACTAAACCAAGTTTTGGGTTGGTTGTACCATCATATCCACTCCAGTAAAAGAGAAATAAAGAAAATTACCCTCCCTCACGAAAGAGGTGATCCCCAACCACGTGTGTATTCCTTGTACAGAGTAAATCACTAATGATTTGTTTAAACAAATGCATTTTGCTTTGCATGGAAATGGATCAGGAATACATGGTTTTAACTCTTCTCATACAGACATGGCCTAAATAATAAACCCCCTATAAACTGTGTTAAACACCCCCAATTTTTGCAGGAATTCTGCAGTGTTTGTCATTTGGAAACATGGCCTAAATGCAAAGCTGCTACCCAGGCAGGTCTGAGCCACCTAAGATTTGTTTTCATCTGCTAAAGACAGGGGGAGGTTAGAGAGTTCTCACTGGGATATGAAGTTTCCAAAATACGAGGCTGCCCATGTATGCTGTCAGTGTTCAGACCCACAGTACCATTTAATTTACCACCATGAACAAAGAATATTCCATGAGGTGGTAAACTGAATCTCATTTCTCATTATGCAAGCTGCTGACAGTCCAGAGGAAATCCAGATGCATTTGCATGGAGTAAACTTCTGTAAACATGTTCTGCACTCCAGCAAAGAAATAAATGTCAAGGTAAGCTTGGCAAGCGACAAAAAAGGATGAGTCATATTTCTCCAGTTTCATTCCAAAGATGCTATCTTCTACCTTCCTCAGTACTGTAGTCACAAGACTGACAATGTTTCTGCTCCTTTATGGGAAACAGTATTCAAACACTCTGGGTAAATGATTTAGTGGAGCCCCACTGCCATTTTTCACACATACTTTGTTTTCATTATCAAAATCTGGAAGGAATGAGTTACCATATGCAGCAATCAATGTGCAATTACCTATCTAAAATGTTTATAAGTCACTCCTCATCCACGCTTTTAGCTGATATATTTACTTTAAAATATATAGGATGAAGTAATTTTGTGAAAGGCTTCTTGTTAAGTAATTAATGGAAAATGTTCTGTCCATGTTGCAAAAGAAGAAACTGAGGCAGCATGCCTAAGACCACATTTCCAAGTGATCATTAGCTTTGAGTTGTTTAACTTCTGATTAACCAAACTGACATATCTTGGAAACTCATTTTCAAGACTGCTATGCACTCATTGTTTCAATTAAAAGCCCACAGGATCTGTATGCACCTAGCAGGTCTGAAATTCAGGCCAACTACTCAGAAATCAAGGAATTAGGAATGAAAGGCCACTTTTAAAAAGATTTGCACAAGATTAGATGTGATGTCTGGGACACAGCCCAGAACTAAAACTCAGTCCCCTAGCTCTCAGTCCAGAGAATTAACAGAGTGATTATAATTCCTGCTAACGCTACTGATTAGTATTAGTATTTTCCTAGAAGAAGCATAGAAAGCACTTCTGTCTAGCTCATCTCTATTCCCTACTGGTTTGTTAATCTGACTGCACCTAATTAATATTTTTCTCTGGAATGATTAATTATTCTCACTTTAGTGAACAAAAGTCAGTACATGATGCAAATATTGTGATATTAATTGGAGAACCCAGCAGCTTATAAAAGGTTTTCAGCTGAGTTCATCAGTGGTTTGTACTAATCAGATCTTGGAGGTGAATCTTGATGTGTGATGTATTCCTTTCCTCTCATGACCTAAGATGTTGCCATTTCAGTTTTCAATTAAATTTTTAAAAAACTGAAATACATAGCAGAGTTTGATGTTGACAAAAGCAATGCAAATTGAATATTTACACGTCTAATATCCCACAATTGTGACTTTTTTCATACTATCCAGGTAAGGTTTTAGATAAAGAGATTCCAGTTTGCTGTTCATTAAAAATTACAACTATTCTTGGCCCTATTCTCCTACCATTACTCATGCAAATACTAATCCTTGAAACTGCAGTGGAAATGTTCTAATGACATGGTGTTCTTCTGCATGATTAGCATTGCAGAATACAGATAGGTTCTTTTTTTTTTTCTTTTTTTCTTTTTTTTGTGGTATATTTCTACCTAATCTAAGTGACATAATCCAGATTCTATCTAGATTATAAAAGCATCTGTGGTCTGTTGAATTCCCCAGCAGACTGGGGATTTCTAAGCATGTCAATTTAAGACAATAAAAGTCTAAATAAAGCTCATCATTTACAAAGGAGATGAAAGCTATGCTTTAATGCGTCCTTGATTATTGCTTACGTACATCAATATGCATGCTGATGCACAGAGAAGACATTTATTTCCATGCCAATGAACAACACCAAACCTATTTTGAAAAAGCAGAGGAACCACATTTTCTTTCAGTTTTGCCTGTTGTCTTAGCTAAGTGCAAGAAAGAGAAGTAACCTAAAATCCATTCGGAGACCTTATGGCAAGCATCTCCAAGCTGGTGATAGAAACATTTCCAAGACATGCAGCTTGGTGTTATTGCTTTAGAAATCTCCCCAAAGCAGGTTTCTATATTTGGGAGTGATTTCTGTTTCCTCTTGGTTATGAATAAATAAGAAAGATATCTTACAACACTGGCCCTGGGAGCTTCAGTTTTACCATTCTCAGGCTCTGTAAGTAAGTGAAGATGGGCAAGAGAGAGATGCTAAAAGCGAGAGTTGCAGTTTTGGTTCAGAGAAGCTCTGATCTTATCTGCATGGATTCAGTCAACTTTGCTTTATCCACACTTAGCAGTGTGATTCCCTCAGCTATGTCTGTGCACATCCGTTGAAAATGACTGGGGTGACAAAACACAAAGAAATTATCAGCCTCTGTATGATAACAGCCAAATAAGACATCCCCTTACATCTTCTGTCCCTCATCACCTTCTATCCCAGGCTACCTTCATATATCTTTTCCTTTGCATTTCCATTTGTCAGTTGCTATCAGTTCCCTGCTTCCTGACACTCTCATAGTATCTATCTTTGTTTTTTTAAACATCAGAAGAAACAGGTAAGTGAATTAGACCTGCCAAAGCCACACATATTGTGTGCTCATGCCCTGTAACCATGAGATGTGTTTACTGTGTTCTCCCTCTGTAACCTTTTTCCCCAGTTACTCAGTCTCAGATCAGACTTTCAGAGTGGAACTCCTATCGCTGAGTTTCAGACGTGAACCCCTAAGCCATCCTCCCATGGTTCTGCCTTATAGCAGAAAGAAATAGGTGCATAGAGACATGATTCATCTTATGCATTTTAGATTCTACCTTTGGATGAAACTACTTGAATCTTGGAAGACCCTATTTCCTTCCACTGACTAGAAGGATAGCCCAGATAACTAGCTCAACAGCTGATAGCCCCATTTGAGATACTTAGATTTGGTCAGACAGATCTTTTCAGTGAGACAGCTCCTACCCCATGTAGACTGGAGGAAGCCAAAGGGTATTTGAAATAGGGAGATGGTGAAAAACACAATTCCAGTTCTAAACAGAAGAAAACCGCAAAATTTAGAGTTGGCAGTGCCAAAAAACTATCTACTGCTGCATGTCTTCCATGCAATTGACCTTTTTAAGTTGGCATTTTGGATGTTATACATAAAGTTTCAACAAAATCCAAATCAACAGAGACCGTAATACCCAAAATGATCTGGTAGAAAAAACTTTTACACTACAGGTTTGGCTCGGTGCTTTAGATGTTACAGCTGCCATTCTTCATCCAGTTTCTGAACATTAAAGATTGGATTTATGGCCCTACAAGCATGGAGGTGAGGAATCATAAGAAAATAAGCACGCTGATTCACATGAAAAGCATGTGCCAAATAAAGACTTAAATAATTTTATGCAGCCTGTCATTCAAACATATTTGACTATCATCCAAATTGTTGGAATTGTCTTTCATACAGAAAAATAATCTGTTTATTTTTAGGATAATTGGAAAAGCAACAGATTATCTTCAAATTAATGAATAGGTCAAGTTGTTTTTATAAGCTTAATAATATTTTCCATAGTCCCTCCCTCTTTAACTCCTATCTTCGTTGCCTAATCGTTCCCATACTTTATTTTTTTGCATTTGGGTGAGTCTTGAAGTGCACATTACGATGATAAATATATAATCTCTGCTTCCTCTTAGTGTTAACTCAGTGATGTTATTCACACCATGAACTTATTTTACTCATTCTATCCTTTGTTGTTGATAACCTTGACTCTGTTAACATCAACAGTACTGCTGGAATCATGTGTTTTTACTTAAAAGCTAACATAAAGGTTTTATCTGTTTTACATTTTATAAATTCAGTCTGGCATATTTTTTCTATTACACCAGTTATTCACACGAAATCACAGATGTTATTGTAATGCAAACTGAAGAAATTAATCTTATATATGAAGGTGACATTTCTCCTATATGATGCTATTTAACTGATTTATTGGAGTTAATTAAATCACGTAAAGGATATTTAAGAAGCTCTTCCTTTCTTTTACAGCTTAGGCACAGTTTCAAGCTCAGGTTGGACTGCTTTCCAGCACCATGTTAGAAAATTGATGCAACCTCTGTGTGGCCCAAACAGAATCACACTAGGGACTTCCTTGCCTGACCCCAATGACTATACTTGTATTCACACCACTCCTGAAACCTGGAGTATGTACTTTGCTTTCATGTGAGTAACAAATGAAATTGTAATAGTTCTGAGACTGCAGTGGTTGATGATCCTGACTGAGAGTAATTACATGTGTGTCATTAAAGCAACATGCAGCTGAGATGTAATATTCTAAAGATAGTAATACATCATTATGCGTGCTTGTGACTGAATAGTAAGGGAGCATAAGATCTCCCTTAAGAGGAAGTCACCGGAAAGTTAAACAAATAAGCAACACAAAATGAGTTGTTTTCTATGCAATCCTTTCACAAACAGGAGGTTCCATCCTGAAATTAAATCACTGATTCACCACGTTTGTGAGTTCAGAGGAAGACAGAATGATTAGAAGTCACTCATTAATGATGAGGTGGAGAGATATAATGATGAGATCTTTTGGAAGGGAACACAAAAGCACACACACATGCTGTGGGAGACTCCAAAAGCAGAGAGATAACCTTTTTCAGCTTCCAGCCTTAGAAAAGACAAGTAAGCTCAGAGGCTGTTTCCTGTAGATACAGGGGTGCTTTTTTTTCTTTTTTGAAAACACATAATTTCAAATAAAATATTTTGCCTGGTGATAGCAAATAACCAGTGGCCTGCCTTTCTATTCAGGGCTGAATACGAGCCAGATTTGTCTGGACGGGGCTTTGCAGGGAAGCGATGTGGGACTATGTGCCATGAAGCTGTTAAGAGATGGGGGAGCGAGGAGTGGCACGTGGGGAGTGTTGGTGGAGGAGACTAGGAAGCTACCTAAACTGGCCTCTCCCTGGTAAATCTTTATCTGTTGCTCAAATGGGCCAAGACATACTGAATGCAAATCTGATGAAGTAACTAGATTGGATAGCCCTAGACCATTTCGTGGTCCAGCCCTAGACCAAGAAATTGTACGGCAAATTGACTGAGTGATGTATTTTTCACTCATGCAAATGTCAATCTTACTATTAACTTCAGTGGGTCAAGACACATAAATTAATTAAAGCACTTACTGGGACTTGCTCTTTAAATGTCTTATTTGACCATGGAGCTTTGAACATCTTTGGTAGCCATTTCTTTCATGATGTTTAAACAGCAATAAAACTTAATTTTCCATCTCCATTCAAGGATGAAAGTTGAGTAAGGTTTGACATTATGCAAATTTCTATGACCAATTTTAATATTAAGATTAAATAAGGAAGTGGTGTACTACTTGAAAAGATCCTTTCCTTGGAAATTTGATTTGTAGCATAATGTTGAAGAAAGGGACCAGGATGATCTAAACACTCACTATCCTGTTAACTATGGTTATCAGATGAGAACTAGTGTATGCTCATTACAGAATGGTTAGTTGTTCTGGTACAGTTCACCTATCTGGAGCTTCTTTCTTCTTTTCTCTGCAGCATGTAGAGGCAGCTATTTCCATACCTATGAGCTAAACCGTCTCTGCGACACCTCTCCAGCCCGTCCCACACCCACCCTTTCCATGGTGGCTGTACCTCCATCCCTCCCTCCTTCCTTGCCCAGGTGGAGACACCGCATTCTCCTGCCCACAGCCCTGGCTCCTCCGGCGCTCAGCTACCGCTCTGCAGCAGGTCCGACTGGATCTGACATCTGACAGAGACTGCCCTTCAGCAGCTGGGCCCAAGAAGCTAAGAACCATCACTGAGAAAGGCTTCTCCCAAGCAAAATATGAGTTTTTCATAGGAAGAGAGCACTCTGGGAGAAAAATGTTAACATGAGACAAAACTGTCTCACTCAAGAGGTAGGCAGGCCTAACTTCTGCTCAGACCTCCGCCCCCCCAGATGGAAATGCCCCTGAAGAACTTAACTCTTCTGAGCTTCAGAGCACATTTCTATTTTATAATCAGGCAGCCCCTCTGTTCTCTGAGTCCACGAGCTCCTCTTGCCAAGCTCATCTGCTGAAGGCACTAGTGAACACTGGAAACATTCCTCTGACTGCCCTGCTTCATGTACTGCATGCTGCACACCAGCGCGAGAGGACTCCCTGTTTCTAAAAGTGAACCGTCTCCTTATTAACAGCCTCATTTACTGGGACACTGAGCTGGCAAATCAGATGCACACGACTTGCCTGGCTGTGCTGCCTCCAAACTCTGCCCTCCTGCAACATGTGCTCTTCCCTCCAAGTTCACTGCAGGTAATTTCATCTGTAAGTACTTGTAGGTGGCTGGCTATGTACTTTTATGCTGCTTATTGCACTGGCAATCTGTGGACAAGTCTTGAAATGATTGTCTCCTTACTGTTTTGACAGACCATGCCATGAGAAAAGGACATGCAATAATCAATAAGATAATGAAATGTCTCCCAAGATCTCTATAAGTCTATTTTAAAACTGCTTAGAAATCCTGTTTTGTGTTTCATCTAATTATTAGTTGGCAACAGATCAATTATTCTACAATTTGCACTCAAAGAGTAATCTGTAAAGTATTCATAATTGCAGATGAATCTTTTTAATTAGTGTGAATATATACAATATACAAAATCAAAATTCCTACTTAATTTTGTGTGTTTTAAAATTCTGCTCATTAAATATGAATGGCATTATCTAAAGATATAGGGATTTCTTTTTCTTAAAAGCAGTGACTATTATTTTGGTTCAGGAAGTAACTTAAATACTTCAGAACATAGGCTATCTTTCTGAATATAGAAAAAACAGGGTGGAACAAATATTTGCTGCATCTTGTATTACTTGTAAGGAGTAGTTGCTTTCCTTGTGTCACTGCAAATGATATAAACATGTTATTGCTTGCTTGTTAGCAAAGAGGCTAGAAATAAACTTATTATCTATTTAATATATGTTCTTCCTGATGGATCTCAGGTTTCTGTCTGATGAATTCAAGAGTTCCTCTCAGCTTTCAGGTAATGAGTTAAATCTCAGCCCCTCAAATGTCAGTGGGAGGTTCGCCATTACATTAATTCGGGCCAAGATTTCACTCAATGAGTTTTTCTTGGAGAAGATCTTAAATACTGTGTTAAAAATCAATTGAGAGAAATTTCAGTTTACAAGTATGTAAGGCATTCATTTCTATCCTAATGTAAAATGACTTGGTCAATGCCCAGAGGCAGAAGCCTGGGTTAGAGCTTTTACATGCTGCTAAAAATTCAGCAGCTCACATCTAGAATAGATTTTGTTTTCACTAAGAGAGAAACAGACTCCAGATATTTAGCTTGTGACATAGCAATGATTTATTATAGACCACGCATCAGTCTAGTTTAGATGGCTTAAGCTGCCAATGTCAACGGCTGGTCATCTTAGAAGCCCTTCTAATTGTGCTAGAAGGTTATGCATCGAGTTACGCATAATTGCACACAAGGTTCTGTGGACGGCACTACACACGGGCATTTTGTATTAGCCAAGGATTTCTGTCTTAGAAAGTGACGTGTTGCTTCAGTGACAGTTTATCGGTAGTGCTCTTTAGCTAAAGAAATTCACTTGCCACTTGACAGCATGAAGATTAGTAACTTTTTAATACACCCGACAACAGCATCTTCAGTTTGGAGCTTACATCAATAATACTATAGCCTATGTGTACCACACAATAATACACAACATTTCACAGATGCTATCCCCCTTACCATTAGGCTTTCAAATAGAGCAAGAAGAAAATAATACAAGCTCGCTACATAAAAACAGTCTTGCTATTTCTGCATAAACCTTTCAACACAAAAGCAAGCTCAGATCATCGAGTGGTGAAGACTGTTCAATGCAGCACCCAGGCTGTGCAAAACTGGTTTTAAGCCAACTATATTTTCTCCTGATTGAGGAACCCTGTTGGGCTTGGTGTATAGCAGAGTTTAAACATTAGCGTAGATGCCAGCAGTCTCAAAAGGGCTATTTTAGTAGCCAGGATTATTGGGGCATAAAGGAACCACAAAGCTCTTGCTCTCTGACTGCTCTGTGCCAATAGCACACAGTGAGGGAGCGACAGAAGACGCGTACAGCATATGAGGTTTTCACTGTTCTGAGGGATTATCTTTGTGACCGACTCCTCTTGGATCCCGGACTCACGCAGATCTGCCACGGTTTACCAGTGCACTGGTTTTATAGTTTTGGGGAGACAGCTGAAGTGCTGCAGATTACATTTTAAAGATGTGATGCTGACAAATTAAGTTCAAAGTCTTAGCAGAACCCTTCCAAGTGGCAGCTCTCCAGGGCTGGACAGTTATAGCAGTAACTTCTATAAATCTTTTCAGAAGCTCCTTGGGCTTCAAATACTTCCAACATTTCATCATTCCCTTTAAACAGGGAAAATTGCCCAATCCCTTTTTGAAGGCCAACATAATCATACCCTTGGAAAATAATAATAAAAAAGTTTAAAAACCAGAACACTGTAGTTCAGAGCATGTGATACAATTAGTTAATTCTCACAGTAAATACTGGCAAAAATGTTAATACAATGGCTTTCTTAGATGCACTCCTTTAAATTTATGTTGATGCACGGAAGTGCAAAAAGAGATTTTTAAGAGATTTGTTTGGGACCCCTCTTTGTAGCTGGGGAGCAGTTTAATTTCAGCTATAAAACCTCTGCCAAGCTGTGTACATGTGTTGCTGTAGAGCGTTCATTTCTTTAATTATTACATCCCAAACAAAACAAACTGGACAAAATATTTGTGTGGCTTTACAGCTACTACTTTTTTCTCTTTCATATTTGCTTACTACTGTTATCTCTCTTAATCAGCATTCTGGAATATTTTGGAGAAAAGAAATGTGAATACAAGTGTCAAAGAAGTCTCTTCTATCTACAGCAATCAAACTGATCACATGAAACAGGACAGCTCACTAAACGCTATGAGCTATATGCTTATGCAGCTGGATACCTCCATGAATGATTCAAATAAAGTATCACTGATTTAAACATGAAAACTCTCCAGTGAACTCACACTTAACAGTAAAGCCTCCAATGAAGGCATGTTTTTTTTTCTTTCATGACTAAAGTTATCAGGAAAAAATTTAGCGTCCGTCCTCACATACAGTATATATAACAAAACAAAAGAGAACAGATAGAACCAGGGACAGCTTTACATGGATTTAGAGGAAGAACAGAATCAAACTGATGAAGACTCAAAAATAAAATGAAAGGAAACACCAGTCTAGCAAATTGAACAGATGCGATGCACTGTGTTTGGGCCCTGTTACACTGCAGACTTTCAGAATACCTTCACTTGGCAAGGCACTACACTGCCTGTCACTCTTAATTTATTTTTTATACTGATGCATGATGAAGGTGATTTTGGTGTTCACACAATGTCTTAACTGAATTAATTCATCTGACACAAAGTCCTCTCCATTTCCTGCATGGATAAAAGGAAACAGATTTAATGCCATTTATACCACCCTAATTGAATACTCATATCAATGTGCTGCTGGATTGATACCAAGTTTTCAGTAAGGTGAAAATCACAAAAAGAGGAGATCCAAAGGACTGCTGGATGCAAGAGACTTTTCCTAAAGCATAATTTGTTTAACGAAGTCTCAGCATGGCTTGCAGAGCACCTTAAAAAACAAAGCCTGTGCTTACAAGAGGAATGCTCAGAGAATCAATGTGTAAGGCCTGTGAGGAAAAAGAAGCTTTGCCTGCCTCACTACTTAAATACTGAATCATTTCCAGTCTCGTGTGCCAGATAATAATTCTGGTGCATCTAAGTTGTACCAGTATGATCTGATACGTCAAGAGGCAAGCAGGTTACATCAGTCATCTTGATCTTATCAGAACACAAAACCTGTGTCTCTTTTTTGTGTTCAGCGTATCATTTCCCAAACTATTTTTCTTGTGCTCCCTTCCCAGATGAACTTTTCCATTCATTGCCTGCTAATTCCTCAATGCAATCTGCATGTCCCAGCATAATTCCTTTAGTTCGTTATCTGCCGCCTGAGCATAACCCCAGAATTTGTTTAGCTGTCGTTCTAGTAGCCTGAAGGCTATTTCAGTCATGAAGACAGAAATTCAATTGCCTAACTTGGGTGCCTGATGCAGTTTGAGAAGCTCTAGGGTGTCTAAGCCACCCATCAGAGGTGATAACACCATGCCTGTGGGAGACCTACACCCTTGTCACGTGGCAGGTACAGACGAGGGCGGGTGACCTTTGGTTCATGTGAAGTTACACAAGATGCCTACATTTGGGTAACTGGATTGATCCTCAACAGCTGATCATAAACATATTATTGTGCTGTGAAAGGTTCAGCTTAAATATAAACCAATATTTTGATGCCTTTAACTTTTTCTGGTGCTGTACATCTCTTCTTTCAGTCTGTTCTCCAAAAAGCAATTAATAAGTAATTATGCTCTACCTCATCTCTAGCTCATGTAAAGGAACCTCAAGTACAGGAAGCTACAATAATGTTCAGAAGTAAACTGTTATTTACTCATTTATTCATTTGCCATATTAAACATATGCATCATTCAGTTTCTAAGCTTGGGCTTCAGTAGCCATAGAAACTGAAGAAGATGGCACCACTTATTTCCTTTTTCATTTACTGATCTTGAAAAGAATTCCTGAATCTGCAGTTGTATTTCATGCACAATTGCTTCCAATCTAATTTTATGTCAAATACTGTATATAACTTCCAAAACATTATCGGGTACCTCATATTTTAGTGTTTTGTATTAAACTTAAAGCAATGGTTCAATTGTGGTACTATTTCATGGCACTTAAAAAAAAATTTGCTTTCCTGGGACCCTCTGTCCACCTTATGAGTAGATGTTTTCATACACTGCGTTCCTGCTTTATAGTCCTACCATTTCTCATTGCTTGCTACATACCCTCTTTGGCTGCTGCTGAAAATGATGTCTGCAGGGGGAAATGGCAAAGTACTGAATGTAGCACCTCAAGGCTGTTCCTATGGCAACTGAAGCCTGGAGAAGTACTAGAACATATATGAGACCTCATGTAGTTTTCAAGCATGGCATTTTTGCAAATGCTGATGATTATAAAAATACCATATTAAACCGTTTTTTTTTTTTTCCTGTTAAACTTCCTAGACATACAGAAAAAATTACTTTTAGGAACAGACTTCTTTTGATATCATGGCTAATTCATTACTTACTTATGCACCCAGGTGGTATGGCAATATGGATGTCATTTGCAGTACCACATTACTACTGGATTTACAAAATCAAATCATGTTAACATTAAAAAAAGGTGAGGTTAGTCATACATATTCAAGTATATGTTATCTTGAATAACTTAAGTTTTTTAAATGAAATGCAAGCACCTAGGATTAAAAGCCTCCATTCTTTTTCATAACAGCTCTATTAAGTATATAAATCTAGTTTAAAAATTAACCTTGCCTGTATTTTACTGTGTATGCTGCCTCCACTTTCTTAAACAGTCACTGTGATAGATTAAAAAGTCCCCGTCTGGTCCAGAAACCTGATGTGAAACTTGAGGTTTTCCATATATGCCTGGTATATGTCTGGCCAAGCTGAGCCCCTCTGCCTGGGGCTGGCTTAGAGGTCTGCACACCCCTTGATACCAGGGTGCAGCCTGGTCCTACTTGTGGGTCCTACGTGGTGCAGAGGTGACAAAGCAGCAATTGCGGGGTAATCAGCAGTTCGCTTGGCTATGAGGTAATTTCTTCCTTCACTAACACAACTCCTTGTGTAAACAGCACTAAAACACACAGAAAATAATACGACAAACCATAGGGATGATCCAAGCTGATATTGATCAGTCCTTGCTCCAGTGGTAGCTGCAGTCTTAGCAGCAGTAACTGTGGTAGCACCCACATGCATATGGCTTTCCTGAAGATGTACCACCAGTGCCAGCATGCTGCTAGACTGCAAATTTGAGCCTGTTCCAACTAACTTGTACATCGACAAGGGTATGTGACTACAGACCCGTGGTCTGTCCATACTGCCATCTGTCCAGATCCCACTGCCTCACTCTGTGTGAACCATCCAGGAGCATGCTCAGTGAGAGGCACTTGTCTTATGGGTCAGGTGAAGGGAATTTTCCACAGTAATCCATCTCCAGAAGTGTATTTCCCTCTGCAGTCTCATGAGATCTGCTGTTTTCCAACACAATAGGTCTTTGCT
The DNA here is from genome assembly GCA_009769605.1 of Bucorvus abyssinicus. NCBI lineage: Eukaryota > Metazoa > Chordata > Aves > Bucerotiformes > Bucorvidae > Bucorvus > Bucorvus abyssinicus. Next base: position 43,056,795 of record CM020025.1, read on the forward strand.
CTGCATCTTTAGCTTTTCTGTGCACCAAACCTTTACAATTCATGCAAGTTAAACAACAAAAAAAAGAGTTTATCTTATGCTTCAGTTAGCCCCTTGTCCCAGGCTGTTTCCACCTCAATAGCCAACTAGTAAAATCTAACATTCAAATTCTTCCTGGGAAATACAGGCAAGAGTCTTGTCAGCAAAAATTAATATCCATACAAGGAGCTTAATAATGCAATTATTTTAAGGTACTAATTACTTGCTAGAGTTCTCCTTTCTCAGCCATTGAAGACTCCACCATTAACAGGTCTTTCAGGCTTTCTCCTAGGACTGTCTTTTATTAATATAATTGAAATATAAGAGAGCAACAGAACAATCCATCATCTTGTATCACTGGGGTCCTTAAAATAATATTTCAAGCTGTATTTCTGTACTGCCTCCTCCTTGATCATTAGTGGGGGCCTATAGTCATCTCCAGTGTGCTCAAAGAGGTCGCTTACATACCATTCTTCACTGAATACCCACAGGAAGGAACCTGGATTAAGGTCACTTACAAAACCTTCTCTGCTTTTGGATATTTTTCTTACAAGCTGTTTTACCGCTATTGTCCTCAGTTACCATGATACAACACAGAGGAATGGGTAATCTTCAGAGAGATTTGTCTGGAAATAAAGAAGCAGAAGACACCAAATGCCATCCTCTACTATCACAAGCACTGCATCAGAAATGTATTTATACATAAAAAGCAAAAGACCTTAAAAACCAAGCTTTTGTGTTATACGTGTAAAGCAAAAGTGACATCCAGTGGCCTGCAAATCCAGACAGATTGTTTGGAGTTTGTATTACAAAAGCACTGCAGAATTTTTCAAAGGCAATTTCATCTTCTTTGCTGACTTCCATGTATTTGCACTACAGTAGCCTCTTTAAAGTTATAGTTTGACTTAAAAAATAAAATCATTGTGCTAGAGTGGTGAACAAATTTGTTTTGAACCCACAAGGTTCTCAATAACACCACAGTCAGTAAGAAAACATTTAAAGATTGCGTATAAGCTCAAGGAGAAAGGTTAACTTCACAAGGATTTGAATACTTGATTCTTGTCACTGAACTGAAGGAATGCTTTATAATTGCTTTCTAAAATTATATCAACATGAGTGTAGAAATTTTATAGGCAATTTAAAAAATGTGAGTAAATATTGAGCTTGACAATACATGCTTTCTGGCAAAACGTTACCCAAACCACTCTGCAAAGAGGTCCCACAATGTGCTAATCATCTCCTAGGACATGATAAAGCTCCATGGGAGGCAAGGTCCTTCTGCAAGGACTGAACCATGCAGCAAACGAACAGTTCTGAGCAAAACGGGAAGAGCCACTCAAATGCCAGAAAGAGTGGTAGGAGAGAACCTAACCCCCCCATGGAAAGGAGTGAAGAGCAGCAGCACCCTGAAATAGGGCAATTAGGGAAGCTCTGGGCTATGATATTTTGCAAACCCAAACTGTTTTGCAAAGTGCTCTTGTCCTGCCTTCTTAAGTGAGACTGATTTCAGATGGATAAACCTGCCCATACAACTCTGCTAATACATCTCTGTTCAGAACTGCTCACAGGGGTTTTTTTCTTTGAAGAGAATAGACATAAGCAGTTTTCAATTGCTGGACCTCTGCCTTCTGATAGTAAAGTATCAATAAACACAGTAAATCCCAGAAAATAAATGAAAACAAGGGAAAAAATACAATCATAAGGTGATTGTACACAAAAGGAAATGAATAGTGAAAGACGATAACCAAAAAGACAGGAGCAAGAGGCATTGCAAAGGAGGAAAGCCTACGCAGTTGCTTTGTCCTCTTTCCTGGAGTAACAATCCCTAGCAATCCCATCCAAATACCACCACAGAGTCACCTTTTTCTCTTAGTAAATCAAGACCTGAGGTATTTTTCTCATGTGCTCTCTCGCACACTTAGAGGTGTCTAGTCATCATATTGGAGACAGTTTCAAAGGCAATCCACTTCCACTTGGGATTCAAATTTACCTAAATAAGAAAGCCTAGCTTTATTCAATAACTTTTAAAAACAGTTGAAGAAAATTTAGAAAACACTGACTCTTGTGAGTTCTTTTGAGGGCAGAATAGACACATTTTGAGTAGTGACAATCTGGATCTGGAAAGGCTGCCAGTCAAAAATCACATGAAAGGAGCGTGGTAAGGAAGCGAGAGAAGTTCCTTCAGAGCAGCTAAAGAAATATAAATATCCTTGATCCCTCCAGCTTGTGCCTCTTTAGAAGGAACACTCAGCCACAGAGTCAGAGGACTTAGGAAGCAGCTAAACAGGTGCCAGTGGCTCTTTTCCTGACTTCGGAGGTAATGGGAGATTAAGATTGCCACGGTTCTGCTGCAGTTGCCACTGCAGTCACATCTGCTGAACAAGAAGTACATTTGATGAGGGATTGGTACTTTTCCATTAAACAAAAATAAATCACAGTTCCCTCTCTATTGACACAGCAATCAGGCACCTCTGTAATCAACTTTTCCACAGATGGACGGTCTTGTTTGGGTATCTTTCATCAGCAGTACAAAGCTAAAAGAGGAAAGAGAGTTTAGCTAGGACACAGCCACCAAATCTGGCACTGTTCCCTTTGAATATTTTTCTAAGGACTTTGTCCATATGAGTTCTGAGTGCAAACGCCAAATAACATTCAGAAGAAAAAGATTAAGCTGATAAAACTGTGCAGCAGGTTTTTTCTACTATTTTGGCCGCCTGTGGTACACAAATTATGTTGCATTTTTCTTGATTAAAATGAAAGGAAGTAAAAGTAGGTACTAGCCTTCCTTTTTGATTAAAAAGGATCATCTGCATGTTAGTCCTTTCATGTCATATTTCACCAGCCAAATGGGTTCTCAAAAGAGCCGTGCTGCAAGATAGGATATCTCTAATGAGGTAGCAATTTTTTTTGCAGGTATCTACTGACTTTATCTGGATACGTCATTGTTAATAGTCTCCTCTGCCCAGGCAGCTCTGTCTATGATAGCAGAACAGCATGTTCTCTCCAGTACAGCGTGTGGAGTTATTTCATGTCCAAGCAGAGATAAAATGTAAGCTACTCAAAAGGAACTTCCAAATCACCCTGTAAAAAGAAACTGCACAAAGACAAGCTGCTGGCAAGAGGAGAGATGAAAGGGTTATGTTAAGGAGTTATTGACCATATTTTTCTTTCATCGGGCTGGGTTATGCAATCTGCCAGGTGCAGGATACTTGCAGTTTCTAAGAGCTGAGCAGGCATTACAGATATGTGCAGAGCTAATACCTTAATTTAAATGACATACTGGGAAAACGAAGTCATTTTGCATTGAGGTCAGGATGTGGAGGGAACAGGTGGCAGATGCAGATATTTTCGAATGGTTCTTCCACACTTTGGAGCATGCAAGGGAAAAGATTTAATCTGCATTGTTACAGGGGTGGTGGATACTTCCCTTCCTTATTTAGACATATTTACTGAAAAGGGAGTGAGACCACCTGCTAATATATTTTTAAGCAGGGCAGGGACTATGAGGAGCTGGAGACCAGCTCTGCTGCAGCGTCACTGGAGCAGGGACTGAGGATCCCAGGCGGCTGAAATGGGGTCCTGGACTGTGGGCAGGCTGGGGGAAGGGGTGAGGGACCCCTAAAATAAACATTTTACACTGGATGCCAAAATTTCAGCTGGCTACATTTGAATGAGGTTAATCCCCCATAGCAGATCTAGGAATACTCTGTCTAATGCTTCAGGATGAATTTTATCAGGCAGCATTCTCACTGACTGATTTGGGAATCTTAAGTGCTTGGGTTTTCTTTACTGTAGCCCTTTGTCACTTGGGCGATTTATGCCAGCCATCTGGTTGCAGATGTCCTTTGCAGAGAGTTCTGCAGCAAAAAGGCATTAAACACTTTGGCCTTCTCGGCATCATCTGTTTAGATCTTTCCTCCCCTCGGCGCAGCAGACCAAAGCTTTCTCAGCCTTCCTCTTACTATTAGTGCAATTACAGAAGGATTTCCTGTTACTCCTTACAGCCATAACCTTTCTGCTTTTTCAGTCCCTAACAGCGTGTTGCTCTTACTGTCGCAGCCATGCTGGAGTTTTTAGCAGTCTTTTTCTGGTGGGTAGCTGAGCCTTCCTCAGCGGTGGCTTGCTCTCCCATCCTCCAGTCTTCCAGGTTATTTGTTTCCCTCTGATTTTACCTATCACCCTCTGAGGCTGGTGAAATCTGCTTATTTTGAGTATCTATTGCCTCATACTGTTCCTCTTTTCAGAAATAGGGAACTCTGCAACTTCAGAAACAGCCCAGGCTGTCCCCATCATGACCTCTAAACTCGTGTAGTTAATCCTGGTGTATTATTTTTCCAAGTACTTAAAGCACTCCGGTCCCTTACATTTTAGCTACAACTGAAAGTATGAAGCAAAATAAGATGTTCAATGTTTTAAGTTAAATCTCAACAATCAAGGTTGGGAAGGATAATTTTAATTATTTGTTTATACCCGTAATGTTATTAAGTTTATGATTACTTTTTTAATTTTGGCTTTACAAAAAGCAGAGAGGGTTCTTTAAAAAAACATTATTAATTATCATGTGCAGGGATCTTGTAAAATGTAAACTGTCTAAAATATCCCTCTAAACCACAAAGAATAGTGGTTTAGTGTTAGCTTTAGCTTCACTGTATTTCTGAGTAATTCATACTGCTTTAAAAGCTTAACAACAACAACAACCAAAAACTATCGGTGCAATTCTGTACAAGCATAATTCAGAGCTAAGAAAAGATGAAAAACAATGGAGGAAGTAGAGGACTGTTACAACTTATTTTCCTCTTTTCAGGGCAAGGAGGAAAAATACAAACGATGTTAAGAAGATAAGACAAAGCAATATTTTTATCTCCTGCTCTTCATTTTCTCAGTTAAAAAAAGCATTACAAGCAAAATGTGGGCTGACAACCCCAAAGCTCTGAGCAAAATTTGGGTGAATATTTCTAAGTGCAAAAGCATGCTTTTCAAAATAAGTATGTTGATGAAAATGCATCTATATCAGTATTTTTATGAAAAGAAGATATTTGAAATTAAAATACTGACCAGAAGCAAAAAATATTCCTAATATGCCACAAACTGCATCTGTGGATGTGCAATGGCAGCATTAAGTATTTCTGGATTTTTGCTTGTTTGTTTTTGGGAATACTTTGCAATTGGAACTTGCACCATTCTCTGCAAAGTATGGTCCTGGGACGCCCCACAAAGATGTTTCATTTACACTGGAGAGAGACACAGCATTTATAGAAAGCAAAATAACAGGCTGATAAGGATTTGCTCAGAAACCACAGAGCAATGAAGCATCTGAGAGAGGTGTCCGTATTTCAACAATCTTGATTTAAAGCAGAGGGAAGTTGGTGGTAGAGTAGCCCAATACCTATTCCCCATGGCAGCGAGGGGAGCTGCCTGCTGCGGCTGTGCCTGTGTGTTGGCATTCCAGCTCCTGCTCCCAAACAAAAGGAGCTTTCATTTAAACTGAGAGGTATTTGGTAACCAGCCTCCACGCAACACAACATACTGAACATAACTGTCTCAAGCGGGGCTCTATTAAAGCATGGGAAATTTGCCATGGCCCCATGATTTATCATTTTAATTGGAATACGACAGATTCCATCAATTATTACTGAGCAGAGCAGCAAGAAATGTATGTTTTAGCAGCTGTTATTATGCAGGATAGACAAAGAGCTAAGGTAGGGGCAAACCCCCTTTTTAGTGTAAAGAGATATCCATCTCACCTGTAGAAGATGTATGAAGGAGAAGAAGGGAAACAGGATCTTGCAAATATAATCAATACTGCAGAAGCAAAATCATGCCTTTTCCACAGCCCTGATATGGCTACAGCCAACCTTCCTTACCTCTTACAAATTCCTGTGCTAGTGCTGCAGTAACTTCCCTCCACTTCTTGTTGGTGCCCACAATGGTCAGCAACAGTCAAAAGCCAAATAAAATAAAAAAGATGACTGTGCCACTGTGATCCAGGTATGAATACTGTGGTAAGTTTGGGTAAGCCGTGGTAGAAAAATCTTTGTTTTGAGGTGAGCAATAGATACTGGCCAGCTCCTGTGTAAGAACACTGTATAGATTAAATCTTTCAACTTGGTAAAGATACATGTGAAAAAGACATGCTGGGGACCTACAAAAAAACATGGTTGGGATCAAGAAGGTGAACAGAATTATGTCTCATTATTTCTTATGATAAGGGATATCAAATGAAATTGGTAGACAGCAAACTAAAAACAAATTGATTTTTTTTTTTTTTTACTTAATGCAGAAGTAACTGAACTGAAGAATTTGGACTTAAAAGTACAAATGAGTTGAGAAAAATAGGTGAGATAGATAAATTCATGGAGTGTAGGTCCAAAGATGCCTATTAAACAGGATAATCCATGTGCAGTTTATATTGGAGGAAGAGATAAATGCTAGCTGTTCACTGGATAGGTCAGGAAAGGGAGGATATTTGCTGCTTCATGCCTTCCAACTTTTTTTCTTAAGCAACCATTGTTGGAAATAGGATTCTAAGCAGTTTCATTAGCTATACATGAGCTGAATATAAGAAGTTAAATATATGGATTTAATCCACTACAGAAAAAGCACATCTGTATTTTCATTACAGTTAAGAGTATTCACACAGCTCAAGCTGTCGTTTGTGAGTGATGGACTATGTCTACTTTTGATTGTCCTCTCATATCCTTCATTGTTGTAGTGCAAGAAAGAATAAATTTTAGTTCTCAAAGCTAAGCTTGTTACCTAGTCCACTTTAAAGGTAAAAACATAGTCAAGAGTAATTCAGTGAAACAACTGGGTTCTGATTACATAATGTCATGCAGAAAGAACAGACAAATTGAAATACCATTTCCCAGAGTTGCGCTCCCCTCTAGTCCTGGCAGAGACTGAATCTGAGTGTGCAATATATCACAATTAAATCCATTTCTGTTAATCATTTCATCAAAAACACTCAGCCAATGGTACATAGTAGGCTAAAGGGTAGGACACTGGCAGTTGCTGTCGTGGTTTGCTAACTAGGAAAGCAGGAAACTGCCAGACCTCCCTTCTTTCACGTCTCTCCCATGCACAGGGGACACAGAAGAGGTATCTTTTTCCCATGGAAAAAAACCCCTTAAATTCTAAACCACCTCCTACACTTTCCTGTGAGTTAAAATTCCTGACCAGCTCTTGGCTCCTCACAGTTAGCCGCTGTCAACTCAGAAATCTCCAGCACATTGAGAAACCACAAGCTGAGGACAGCCCAAGGTAAAGTGAATTTAAATGATGACAAATATTGTAAGGAATACAATTTTAATTCAGTAAAGCCATTCATTTTTTATTCAATGCTTTAGCAGAGTTTCCATTCTGAGATGTCAGGGAAACAGAAAAAAGTGGACAAGTCAAGGAGAGCTTACACTACAATACAGTGCACCTTGGTTTGAGCATTTAAGGCCTTCTTTTCAAAACCTAAACCTGCAAACAGCGTGTGAATCTAACATGTAGTTTGAGAAAAAAGCTGCATAAAAATGTATCGCATCAGTCCATCTCTATTTCAGGAAGTGATGCAAGCAAAGTCTTTAGCCAAGTGTGCCTCCCAGAAACACTCTGCCACCCACAGCATTGTGTAACTTCAGTGTGGAACACGGTTGGGCTTAGCTACTGTTAGCAACAGTTAATTGAACCCCATGCAACCTCGCTGAAAGTTAAAAGAACAACAAACAGCGGATGATGTTATTTCCCTCCCCCTGCAAAAGTGGGTCTGATTGCATTGGTGTTCCTGTGATAGCAGAAAGCGAGTCCTGCAGTTTCTGATGGGAAAACTGCCTGCTCCGCATCGCACCGATGAACATTTGCCTGAGAGCTGTTCGTGTTTTGGATCTTGCCTCTTTCCCACTGCTGGTGTTTCTCTAATTTCAACTTCATTGGTTTTGCTTCATTTCTCTTATTTTCTCTCCCATCAGTTAATTTTCTTTTTGTTCCTTTCTAGTCACAGTTTCCAAAATTGAATAAAAAAGGAAAATGTACGGTCAGATGACAAAACTCAACGCCTGACAGTTACTTTCAGGCAACACTGATGCAATGGTTGCAGCTGATAAATTATGGTATTACATCATTTTTTAATTTGGCTGCCACCATAGTAAGTTTTGAAGAGAGAGCATCCCACTGCATTACCTCAAACCCGATACCTTCTATGCATATCTACATGGACTGTATTCCTGGCAGAGCAACAGCTGCCTCAAAACTATTGCACAAGCAAAGTGGAGCTAGAAGAGAGCACATTATCTGACATTACTTATCCTGCTCTCAGGATATTAGTTTTTTGTGTTTTCAGTTGCCTGTTCCTGTGAGGCCACAGCTTCCCACCGCCGCTGCAGAAACAGTTCATCTGCTATTGCTGTCTTGCTTTCTGAGCTAGGCTGGTGGCAGGAAGCCACAATTGCTCCCTGTGTTTATCTCTCCCCATCTCACAGCCCTGACAGAGCAAGTCTATTTGGATACCGAGAAGCTGTGGTAACTAAGCAGCCACAAAATCTAAAAGGGACATTTCCCAGCTACTTACACTGCTAAGACTAAGTGCAAAACAAGTCTTTTATTAAAGAAGTAGTATACTTTTTAATGTGAATGGAGTGAGAAAAAGGGAGAGCAGGTTTTGTGTGGGTGCTTTAGTTACATAAACTAAATCTTCCTCCTTTAGAATAAAAATTCTTCTTCTTCCTAGAGACAGTTTTCACTGGCAAGGATATTAGCAGTAATTTCATATTCCAGTTCCAATCTCTACATAACTCATCTTGAGCCTTTCTGTGGGTAGTTCAGAACCATGCATAACCCATGTCCCTTCTTTCTCTAGCAAGTAGCTCCCATTTCCTTAGGGAATATCAAAATGCTTGCCTTTATTAAACAGCCAGACCCACTTAACCCTTTCTTAGCACACTTAACACCTTGCCTCCAAAAGAGCTGTTTTGAGCAAATACTACCAGATATATAGAAAAAACATTTGAAAGGGTAGCTTTAAAATGCAAAGCTTCAAACCTAGACCTCAGCTCTCCCAAGGGAGATAGCGCTCGGACCTAGGACTTCAGTTCAAGGTAACCCAGCAGGTCAGGAGCAGACTCAGAGCACAGACCCAGACCAGTGTTGCTCCCAGACCTGCCTCCTGTGCTCTCCTCAGACTGCTTCTGTTATTTTCATTTTTTAAACAAACAATGCTAGTGACCACCACAGTCTCCAAGGCAGACTAACAAAATGGTGATGAGACTGCTAGCAGTAAAGTTATTATTCTGTTTCCAGATGGGTTACTAGAAGCAAAGACAAAACTTTACATCCTGAAAAGCAAGATTTGATCTTAAAAACATCCCCATAGATTTCAGGGAGTTTTCTGCTCACACACAGCCTAGGGGTTTGACGAGATCAGGGTCCAGTTTTTATGCCTCAAGCACCATTATCTTGAGTGGACTTACATTATAAACAACGAGAAGTATTTTAAAGTAGAAAGGGCTATGCCTGCATTCCTGCAAAGGTAAACTCTGCCCGACGGCTGTGTACACCTGTCCTCCAGACATTGTGCTGCCAGCGTGGCAGCCTCTCTGCACAGGGTGGAGGCTGCTCTGTGGAGGTGTTTGTGCATCCTTAGTTTTTTCAGCTGATGGGCAAAATTTCCTGGTGCATTCTGGCTGGTTTTACTGCTTCAGAGATGCAGAGCAGTCACAAAGTTCAATTGCCCAATTAAGCAGGCTTTATAGTTGCTTTGTGTTGCTGGAGTGCCACAAAGTCGATTGGGCAAACTAGTGCACCAGGCCTGTTTGGGTTTTTTTGGAGTTTTTTTGTCAGAAAAACATGAAATACGTGGGCTAAAGTAACCTAAATACAGAGGTGGGTATAGCTTGTACAGGAAGGCACGCATTTCAGTGTTGTGGAAGGAGTTACAAGCGAGAACCCTAATCCCTCCTGTTCTCAGGATGGCAGAGGGAGCCCTGGGAGTGCAAGTAAAGCTGGCACAGCCAGGGCTCTGTGGGGGCTGTGAGATGGAGGGGGAAACACAAGAGCAGCTGGGGCTTCCTGCCGCTCTCCTGGGGCAGCAGAACAACCTTTTGAGAATGAATCATGGGAAGAAAAAAAAAAGCATATAAGCATCAATGACTATTTGCAAATGGAGGAGTCTAAACTTTGATGGGGAGCAGAGTTCAGTGAAGGCAGCAGTAGGTGAGGGCTCAGACCAGCTGAGACCGCAGCTCTGCCTCTCACCGCCTGCTCATCCTTTACCAGGTCCCTTCGGCAGCCCCACAGTTTTTCTCCTCACCCACTGTTGGCTGGTTCCTGTTTCTTTTCAAGCCTCTTGGTTGTGGGCTGACACCGGATGCACGTGCCTAAGGAGAGGAGAACAGCAAACACTTTGGGGTGGTGGAGGCCTCTAGAGACAATTTCACTACAAATAAATACTACGGTTATCTAGACGCCAGCAGGCGTCTCAGTATAAGTGACTTTGTTCGAGAGAGCTGTCTGTTTACTTCCAAGTTAGTATTTTTTTTATTTAACAAAGCAGTTTGCTGACGATGTAAATTAATTGGCTAGAACAGTGCTTCTCAAACTGCCAGCTGCAGCTACCAGAGGAGCCATGGGAGAGTTCAAAAGGACTGATGCTCATAAAAAGTTAAGCAATTAACAGTATTTTTATACTAAAACACCAACAGTTTAAGGCAGTAAATATTTCTCTTGATAAGCAGGTGGTATCCAGGGTGTGCAGGATTTTGGAAACAGACAAATCAAAAAGAAAGCCACACTTTCAAAAACAAAATAATAAAAACTTGTGAAATGGACCTCATTACCAGCCCCCCGCTCAGCCCCCGTGGCAAGATGCCCCTTTGGTAAGGTTCTGCCTGCACTGAGGTCACTCTCAGCTCCCGGCTCATCCCACCTCAAGGAGCAGCCCTGTTCCTCCTGCTTTCTGACAAAGTCAACCTGAAAAGTGTTGGGTTTTGGGTCACCGTCAAAGTTTATTACAACATTTTTTGAAGTATAATTTTTTAATTAGTGAAACTAATGTAAATCAGCTGATTTCTAGTCATCCTTTAGTAGGGATCTGTAGAGACTAATTTGAGTCAGTGCAAACACACTTCAGTTTAGCTTGTCCACTATGTAGTGATGGGGTTTGAAGTGCGGTTCTCGCTCGAGGGTGACTGAAAAGCTAAGGGAGCTTTAGCATTCATGCCCATGGCAGCTGGTGGTAATGCCAAACCAGTATGGTCCCCCTTTAAACGTCCTAAGGGCACTGAGAGCTATGTTGGGCTGTGCACTAGCCCGGCTTCGCCCTCCCCATTCCCTGCCACCCACACGCACTTAGATCAGCACTGAGTCTGTTCCAGGCTTGTCACAATCCTTTGACAAAGTAAAGAGAGACAAAGGAATAAAGGATAAGGAGTGAATTAGCAAGGAGGGGAGCGATGGAAGGAATAAATATGTGGAGTGGGAAAGGGATGAATAGGTCATTGGCTGAAAAAAAATCCTGCCATGGTTTTCAGTTGTGTTTGAGAAGGCCTTCAGTAACAAGCACTACTACAAGACACAGAACAGACGACAGAAGTTGGAAAGGACACTTTATGTGAACTGATTTCAAAACTAGCTCAAATTAGAAGGGCCAGAGGTCTGATCACTAGATAGTTATGCAACAGTCACATGTGAAATCATCAGTTGGTCCTTACAGTGTAGTTTGAGTGGTATGAGCAGGCACTGTAAAAAGTATAAACTCTTTGTCTGACCTCAACCCTCTGCCCAGTCTTTCCTCTGGAAAGTTAATGCAGGAATAGTAGAAAGAAAAAGAAAGCACATATTGAAATTGCTTTCTCATTTTGTCATTCTGAGAACAGCCCAGGAAGTGTTTGTTTCTTTTGGATGTTTTGGAAAGAATCACTACATATATTCTTCAGAGCAGAGTTACATCCTTTGGACTGGTGCTACCTACTGAACGGTTGTAACATTGTTACTTAGGGACATATGCCCACAAAATTTGAAATCCAAACATGCAGACATTAGCAGGAACCTAGAGACTTTAGATAAAATGTAAATTACAAAGCAGAGAAGTTTGCACTGACACTGATTTATATAAAGCAAGATTTCAGTTGCTAAGGTTTCCAAACGGCCACATTTTGCAAGCAATCAGCAAAGGCACTGAATTAAAACTAAATCAGGAAGACTGATGGGGACTGTGCAGCTTCTGATGCTGAAGGCAAGGGCTCTGAGCATGTTCAGTCAGAGCTATTGGTTAGTTTGTTTAAGTCTTTGTATTCAGATGATTTGATAATTGCACAGGGGAAATTCATGCATGCACAGGCTGAGATGGTCTTTTTTTATTTTTCCACAAATGATGGTTTGACTCTTTGTGCTGTTGAAAGGCAAGTACCCTGACAAGTTCATATGAGATACAATTAACTGCAAAGAAATATGTTCAAAATGATAAATCACTATATTGTATTTTAATAATTTATTGAAGCATGATTAAAATTATTTCTATTACATGTAAACTGTATTAATGATGTTTTAATAAATAATACCATGTGGAAAGTCTCAAGTGTTCTATTATTTTCATTTAAAAGGTATAAACACCAAATTCATTAAAATCAAACTCCAATAGATTTGAAACCTGATGCTATCTATGGGTAAAAAAAAAAAATTTATATCAGCTCCATATGATGTGGCAAAAATACATAATTACCATTAAATTGATTTTGGGATGATGGAAGATTGTGAGAAGTTATGTTGATGGCCTATCTATCTAAAATGTCAGTGACCATGAAATGAAATTACATGGTAGAGATTACACAGGACTTTTTCGTCAAAATACTTTAACTCTTAAAATAAACAACTAGCAACTGAGTCCACAATACACAATAAACAGACTTGAAGACCTTTTAAATCCAATCTTAAAAAAAAAAGAGGAAAAGGAAAAGCATTTATATAAGAATAACAGTTCAGAGTATCTTTAAATCCAATGGAATACATTATTTCAGTCCTTAATACTCTGCTACATTTGTCCCAAGCAAACCCCTGGCCTGTCTGTGAGATACTTGACCTGTTTGCTTTCAGTCCCTACCAAATAATGGATTTGCTAGAAGAGAGAGAGCTACTCCTCTCAATACAGAGAGCATGCTAGAGAGAAAATAAATATTCTAAAGGCTTCCAGTGATAATGGACGTAAGTCCTATTTTCAAAAGTTACAGATACTTTGAAAAGTCTAATCTATCTTACTTTCACTTAAATATAGACTATTAAACTATGTCATTCTGCAAACAGAATTTGGGCTCCCAAGTTACTTAAAGGCAGAGGGTTTGTATTCCTTTGGGAGTTAGGCACCTAAATGCCATATACATTTTAAACATTTTTGAAACCTGGACTTCATTTCCCATCTAATGAATGATTACTGGTATAAAACCACCAGTTTGTATTTCCATACTTATATTACTCTCCAAATGACTTCATTTGAGAAGACTTTGCAAGATTGAGTCAACAGTATCTTCCACGGTGTAAGACTACAGGCAATGATCATAGAATCATTTAAGCTGGGAGAGACCCTTAAGGTAGCAGTGCCAAGTCCGCCACTGAATCATGTCATGCAGCACCACATCTACACATCTTTTAACTACCTCCAGAGATGGTGACTCAACCACTTCTCTGGGTAGCCTGTTCCAGTGCTTGACTACCCTCTCTGTAAAGAATTTTTTCCTAATATCCAGCCTAAACCTCCCCTAGCATATCTTGAGGCCATTTCCTCTTGTCCTATCGCCTTTATTTGGGAGAAGAGACTGATCCCCACCTTGCTACAACCTCTTCTCAGATATTTGTAGAGAGCAATAAGGTCTCCCCTCAGTCTCCTTTTCTTCAGACTAAATAGCCCCAGTCTATAGTAGAGGAAAACTCTACTTAATTTTTTTTTTTTCAGTTTGAAATGCATATGGGTCTCCTATTCTGTAGGGGAGCTAAAAGTTCTGTGTTGAAGTGTGGTTTTTTATTTTCAGATAATTTTCTTCTCATATTGAGAAATTTGTACTTTTTGTATTGTACTTTTTCCTCGATTTTGACTGCTGTAAAATTAAATAAGACATTCTGATTTTTCAAAATACATATTTCCCTTTTGTTGTAGTTCATAGATGCAATGCTAGTGTCATAATTTCTATGATACATATTTTGGAAAGATAATACTTTCCAGAAAAAATCTTGAGGTGGTCTTTCTAACATTTAGATCAGTCTGACACCTTTGCTACCAGTGAAATCTTTTATCTGCTCTGTATTTTCTGAATCTCCATAGCTCTACTGAGCAGTCGTAACCATTGAAAAACACTTTTATACAACCAATAGCAGCAGAAGAATATGGATAAGGTGAAATTTTCAGCAAAGCTAAAATTTGGATGCAATGTAAATAGAAAGACAGTCCAGAATGAATCTCTTTTGAAGAGGTGTTTGTAGTTCAGGTGTGATTATTCATAAGGAATGGAGGATAAAAGTTCATGCATCTGGTTTTTTTTAAACTACATTAGGAAAGTCACCAAAGCAATTTCTTTTGCTTCTTAATCTGCAAATCACAATATATGTGTCACTATGCCACACCTACATTAAGACTGTGGAAACGCACTTTCCAGAAATACTTTTTTGTAAGATCAGCAAGAAGCTTATAGATGGCATCATCAGAAAAAAAAAAAAATAAAAAAAAAAAAATCTGAGTTTAAAGCTCCTATGAAACTATGACATAAACATTTGAAAAAGAGTTGTGTTAAAACATTATAGATGATAAGCTGCTATGACGTGTTGCTGGAGGATACCGTCTGAGCGGTAGAGCTAGTGTATGGTTTTTAGCCTAAGATGTTGACTGCATTGAAATAATCTGGAATCCACCCATTGTTTGCCATTCTGTCAGAGAACTGACCCCACCAGACAGGGCAACAGTTTCTTAGAGCAGCTGAAGCACAGCTGAATGAGCTGAATGACAATTCACAAAACAGGGCATTTCAAGGGACCTCGAGATTTTAACAGGGTTTGTTGAAGCACCTTTGAAAAGAGAAGGAAAAGTCAGTATGCATATAGTTTATAGTTGAGACAAAGGTACTTTCTGGGTTTGCAGTGAAACTAAAACCAAAGGACTAGAAGGGCAGTGTGGTTAACTTTAGAGATACTGAAAAGGAATTAGTTCCTAGTTGAAACCCATCAATAATACCCTATAGTCTCTCTCTTACTTTCCTCCATCACTGGTCAACTCCTGTGTTCCATTTCATTTTCCTTAGACTCTAAATTCTTCTGAGCAAGGACTGTATCTTCCTATGCAGTTTTATAACACATAACAAAAGCTGCTCACAATCCTCACTAAAACCTTTGGATGCTAATGAAGTAAAAAGAAGAAACACCATGTACAAGATCAGCCAGCAAGTATCCCAATGATGTAATTATGATGATATTTCTATCAAAAGGACAATGGACTGTTGAGACTTACATTTGTATGAATGTTCCAGACCATCATCATAGGACACATATATTTTACTTTGTGTGTGAAACCTTCTCGAGAAGAACAGAGTACCTCACTAAATGTGAACTTTGCATAAATAAAACCATCTGGTTTGCTGTCTAACCATCTGGTTTGTCTAAAGTTTATAGTCTCTTGAGTGTTATTCACAGGCCCACATATGATCAAGCCTCCACAGACATTTTTATTTGGTAAAAGCTTTCCCACAGCGCTTTATTTTTTCTATCTTTTTTGATCTTGTAAAAAAAATGTCATTTTAATACGTGTGTTGTAATACTGCATGTGTTTGTGTTTCTGTGAACTGTGTGTAGATCTCCTAGTGGGTAGATATTATGGACTAGATTCTCTTGGGAACAGTGGAGGAAAAACTACAAAAGACTCATTTGGACATACCAGACTATAACTTCTTCACCACTGTCCCTGAACAAAAGGCTAGGTGAGATTACTTCAAAATGCATCAACAAGTAAAAAGGCACTGAAAACTGACCTCTGTCTCAGTTCAAGAGATGCAGCTGGTAACAGTAACAGCCACTTGGTCAAACCAGATGGGGACTCTGCTGTGTTCCACAATTCCATGATTCCTGGCAGCATGCAGCATTCAGGCAACCAAGCCGTATTCAGCCCTGTGTGAATAAAATGTACTATTTTCCCTTAACGCTTCGAGCTGGACAGTCACTACATTTCTGCTCGCTCTCTCTGCTTCATAAACACAAGATTTTCCATCCGGAGCCCTTACGAAGCCTTGCCAAGAGGGTTCATTCTCCTTCAGAGTTCAACTGCTCCAGTTTCTGGAGAAAATGTCTCAGTTCTCTGATAGGTCAGTAAGCACACAACAGTTCATGAGCTCTGATACTTCTGCCTTATCTGCACTCTTACCACAGGCAATGGAAAATGTTTCACTTGAAACAACAAACAGATCCAAAATCAGAAATAGAAATTACCTCAGCAGAGACTAATATAACTTCACAGAAACCTACCTCTTTCTGCTCTAAACCACCACTGATGTTTCAGCAAATTAGGCCTGTGCGTAATTAATATTCTATTTCTGCAGTCAATAAGAACAATCACACCTTTTTATCTCCCTAGAAGATAGCAACTTTCTATGCATTACATCAAAAGTGACTTTTAAAGAAAAATTAAAATCTACAGATCATGGATTGCGATACTGTATTTGTAACCTGAACTGGGGCAAAAGGCTGTATTTTAAAGATGTGCCCATTTCTACTGTCACTCTTCCACAAATTTCTTTAACACAGAAAAGTAGAAAAGATCCCAACAGGCCCACGGAAGCTAAGACCCAGGATAACTCCCCTCTCTCCAGAAAAGTTGAGAGAGGGCAGCTGGATCCCACTGGACCCTGCTGTGTTTAGTTTCTAAAAAAGGGAACTAAGCTGAGCAGCAGCCTCCAGGGGCAGCAAAATACAGCAGGAAGCCTGGAGATGCCGTTCTGTTCTGAAAAAATAAATTGTTTCATGTATGTGATTCTATTTACTTGTGAGCTTATTTGTGTAGCTTGGGGGTACTGGGTTGTTGCCCAGTCAGCTTCTTACAACTTTGATTCCTGTTGACATATGCAAGCGTGAGTGTATGAGCTCACGCACACACGCTTAAGTGCAGCTTCTGCGTGCCTACAGGAGAAGAGTTTTAGGTAATTCCAATTTACTGTCAATAAATTGTACTAAAGCCTTGTATACTGCAAGAGAGGTCAAACATAGATGAAGTCCTTTTCCAAATCTAAGTCCCATATATTTAGATTTTATCCTTTAATATATGATTCTAAAATGAGCAGTTAATACACTATCACTTTCTAGCTAAACTATGTTAACGGATAATATGAATTTCCAACCATGGTAAATAGGATGCCTGTTGTAAATTTAAGTCTCACAACATTTTTCAGACTGTAGCAAGAAGTCAGGTATCAGAGCTAAAACAATGAGCCTCAATGTCTGTCTATATGTTCAGATCCGAGATGGGCTTTGTATTTATTTTATTTATTGTAACGGAAAGAGCTATTGTATTCATTCAAAACTAAAGCCAAGACAATCATCAATTGTGATTTTTCCCAAGTAGCAAGTGGGAAGGAGTGGGTCCTGAGTAATGTATTGTATTGCTAATTACTTATATGCAATGAGTTTCAGTGTGAATATGCCTATCACTGTGACAATTTGTTCATTACAAATTGGCTTGTGTTTTCACTCTCAAAGTAACATTAACATTTATAATTCGCAAATGGGAGTCAGTATTCACACCAATCAAGATAATCCATATCCTTATGTTCCAGAGCTTATGCTAAAGAGCTTCCTTAGAGAAGGATAATTAGACCAAAAAAATTGCTTTAGATTTTAAATATTTTCTTAGGAAAAAATATTTACTAATATGAAAATCTTGTGTGATCCTTATTTGTTTTCAGAACATATTTGCAAGAGCTGGGAAGATTTGTTTTCTGGCATGCATCAAACATTTTTCCATTGGTCACAGCATTCTTGCACTAATTGAGTTTACAAAACTCTTCAGCTGCTGCCTGGATGAATACTATCTGTGAAAAACAAGCATCAGAAATAATATGATCCATTAGCTAATTACACTTCATCATCAAATACCCATCAGCTGCCAAACGTAATATGAGAACTATATTCTGGTATCCCAGATCTTTCAGATTGTAAGAGCTGCCATAAAAAAAGCATGTCAGAACCTTCTTTCCTGAAATACTTCATACTTCTCAGTGAAGGAACCCACTGATTTCCAAAAGGTACAAATCTGTACAAGACAAAAGCCTTCTGAAGCGTATAGAGATGATTTTGCTGTCTGAAGTAAAAACTTCAGGGAATATCCTTTGTTTATCATGCATGAAATATGAACAATTTTTTTCCCTTGTTATAATTATCCACTCTGCTATAAAAATCCTACAATGTACAATTCAATTACAAATGCAATGCAATTAAATTGCAAACTGGGACTTTTTGGTAGAAGGCATGGACTTTTTTTTAACATAACTACGGACTTTTACAACGATTTTTTTTTTAATTTTCTATGACAACATACATAGAAGTAACTGACCATATTTTGCCATAGCTCTCACCCTTCTATTAATGTTTCAATAATGCATGAGGGGGATAATCTCACTAATTCTCACACTATTTTTCCATGGACAGCATTTTCTCTCCTTTAAACAGGAGGAAATTTAGAGTCACATTACAACTGGCCTTGTTAACATATTGACCTTGACTCTTTGTTCCCTTACACTCTTGGGAGCTGCATACTTCTGTGTTAAGTGGAAGCTAAAATGCCATCCTCTTGGAATGTTTACCTTTTCAACTTCCATGTGAATTTAGTTTGTAAGATGGCAAGGCCCAAGCAGAGAACCAACACCATGATTTCACATGGAAGTCCAGTCACATGATATTTTAAATTCCAACCTACATAAAATCCCAGGAAAAAACCAAATCACACAAACGCATAAACAGCAATAATCTTCAATAGATTTGACTCCTGCATAAGGATGCCAACTAAAATCTCTGTTAGCATTCAAGTAACAAATAAGTATACATTTACAATCCGCTGGTTGCACTACATCAGCCTGATTGTACTGGTGGGCAGTGGACTGACACCCAGGTTTTGTACTGCAGCTCTCCATATGTTCCACGGCATATGGCACATTTCCAAATGAACAGATAGAATGCTGATGTGCTCAGCTCAGCTCACTGACCCTGTACAGTCCACGTTTGCCCATCTCCTGCCATTCCCTTCCTGCCCTCCCCCTGAGGAGCCATGTTACCCACACAACCTCTTGTGCTCCTCTCGCAAGGTGAGGAAACAGTTGGAGACAGAGACATTCCCCTACAGCGCTACACCCTGCTGCCATACCCTAGCTGTTTCCCGCAAACTGACACAGCAGAAGTGCACGTTCCTGGTCTGTGGAAGAAGAGGAAGTCACAGCAGCATCTTACACCACAGCCTGCAAGGAGGTTCAAAGCAGTTCCAGTGGAGGAGGTCAGGCAGCGGAAGACTCACTATCTCGTAAAGCCTCACTAAATGCCCATGTAAAACATTTAGTAGTTCTAAGATACTTGTTGGTACAAAGAAAAACAAGAGATCATCTGTTAGTACAATACAGGACTTAGACTTGAGTCAAATCCAAATATTTTTCTCCTGTTAGGAAATAATAAAAATGCCCCATCAAGATGGGTTCACACCTGCCAGCTTCCCCCTGAAATGCTCTTTCTAGTAAGAGTGGCTTACCAGTAAATAAGCCTTAATTTCTTTGGGCCTGATTATCCACTGTTTTGCATGATGTGCCTTACATTCCACAGCTGCAATTATTTTACAAACAAAAAGGGAGCAAAGACAAGAGTTTATAGGTGGTGTTCGGAGATGCTTACTATGTTATTCTGTTTGAAATCAGAGCTACTTTACTACTTTGAGGTATTCTGTGCTCAGTAAAACTAAGTAGGAATATTGGTAGTGCTTGGACTTTTCTTAAAAGTATAGTATGTCAGCTGAGAGTTGGGTTTTTTTTCCATTCTGGTATCTTTTTGATTCTTTTGTATATGGTGATACATACAATCTAATTCTCTCTTCCCATGTTACAGCCTAATTTCTGCGGTAGGTGGTTTCTAAAGGCCTTTTAGCTCCTATTCCCATTTTTATGCTAGAAAGCAAAGGAAACAAGCAGCACAAAGATTTAACCTTATCTTCCAGGAAACACTATCAATATATGTTGTTTATCTTCTTATTTTGCTAACAGAAGACAGAAAGATACATACGTGTAGGCATATCACTGGTTTTATACACAGGCTCTTCCAGGATGAATGTTTTCAGCCCCAGGAAGAGCATGCGGCACGGTGAATGAGGATGAATTTTTAAGGTCTTAGGAAAGTGTGCTCCCAAAATGTAAGCTTTATACAAGTGAACATGTGAAGACCCCCTATTTACTAGTGCACTTGGTATTAAGACACAAGTCTTCATTAGCAGACCTCAGATAATGCCGACAAAAGGAACCGATTTAGATTCGCTTTCTTTTCCTTTAGAAGTGCCCTGAACATTCAACGAAACTCAGTTACTAATGGCTCACCTTTGGGTTGATCATAAGTCTTGGTTGAACCTTTCTGTCTAACTGGGTTAATTAGGTATTATGTTTTCTCTTTTTCACCTAAATAAATTTTGTAATGTCTTGTATTTCAGCTCCTGCAGCTGCTTTCATAATGCAACTAAAAGGTCTCTCTTATACGGAGCTACCTATTTTCAACAAACATGTACAAGCTAAATTGGTTTTGAGATTTCCATTCTTTTGTGAAATCTAACTGAAACTGGCCAACAAACTGGCAACCATTTCCCTTCCCCTGATGATGGGAAAAAGAGTGGATGATAGACAACATGTGTGACTGCCTAAACACTGTTCCTTAGAAAACAACCTTAAAAAAAAAACAAACCACCACTTTTTGGGTCACATGTTAAAGCTTTGTACAATTAGGGGTTTGAGATGTGCTAAATCTCACACGTTCTGCACAGCACTATTCACTTGAATAGAACTAATCACTCAAATTGCATAAAGCTAAGTGCTTGTTTAAATCCTCACATGACTGATGACTAATGTTCAGTGTTTAAAATCCTGTCCAAAGACAAAGGGACTCATTGTTTCATTTGAACAGTCAACTTTCTAATTAATCATAGTAATTGAAATCTCTATTGTTTAAAATATCTAAGAAGCACGACCTTTCTTCATCGATAGATTCTGCTTTTGTCCTTCTGGAAAAATTTGCATATTAAATACCAAGCCTTAGAAGTAAAATATTTTCAGTCTGAAAGTGACTTAAATTCCATGTTTTATGATAGATATTACACAAGGAAAAGAGAGATAAAAGCTCAAATTGATGGTGCTCTGTGGATGCCCTGAATCTAAGGAGAACTCCTTGCCTTGATTTTATGGACTACTCAAGTGGGTATAAAGAATTGCCTGAATACACCTCGGTGTGCAATGCTAGAACAGAATACTGGGCTTAATGCTTCACCTTTTCCAGCAGTTTACCAAATTTTAAAACTAAAAAACCTATGTAGTTTGTATTGCTGCATCTCAGTAAAGTCCAAAGACTATAAACCGTTCAGAGAAGGCATCATTCTTTTCTCTTCAAACCAGAAGCCCCTGCAGGGTTCTGCTTGTGACAGGGATACCTAACAGAAGGTACACTATGGTGTCAACAGTAGATGTTTCGTAAGTAACTGAAGAAAAAGCCTGTTGCAGGCTGCGCATCCTCTCTATCCCTCTCAAAAAGTCCTCGAAGCTCTCGTAATCCATGTCAGAGCTGGGGCAGTGAGTGAGCGCCCCGCCCCATTCTAATCTCATTCGTTTGAGCTCGGGCGGTGCTTCTCCAAGGGTGCTGCGCCCCTCACCTGGAGAAGGGGTACGGGCACTCGGCCTCCTCCGGGCGGGGCCCGGGATCCCTCATGGGAAGAGGCAGCCACCTTCCTACTGCTAAGGAGTATTAAGCCAGCATTCGAGCTTCAGGTGACAGAAGTTGGCTGCTGAAAGAGGAACAACGCCTACTCAGGCGCTTACGGCGTCTAATGGGACTTCCCCCCTTTACATTACCAGGAGAAACTGAGGCAATTCTGTGTGCGACTTTAGTAACTTTAAAAAACCACCGAGCAAAACGGGCAGAGGCAAAAGGGGTGATACTACACCACCGTGCCGAGGTCGAGGCGGAGAGCCTTACAAAAGCGGCAGCCTTACACCCCGTTTAACCCTCCCCCAGCTCCTATCAAGCTTCTCCGGCCGGCAGCAGGGCCTGAGGGCCGCGCCCCTCTGCCGGCGGGAGGCGGCAGACACAGCCCCTCCAGAAGCAGCCTGAGAGAGAGAGAAAGAGGTGCGGTCCCCACCCACTGTCTCGCCAGACCGGGCTTAGCCCTCCCTTCCCTCCTCAGGGTCCGCAGGGGCTGAGGGACGGCGGTTAACAGAAGCCGCTATGCCCGGCCCTCCCAGCTCCGAGCCTGCCGCAAACCACGGCCGGAAGTAGAGGGGTGGACGGGCGCTCTGTCGCACTACCGGAAGACGGCGTTGCGCTTTGCGTCCCGGCTGCCCCTGAGAAGAGGCTGGGAAGCCCCGTTCGCCCTTTTCGCGGTGCCGCCGCTGAGGGGAGGGTGAGTGTCTAGCGGGCTCCGGCCTCTGCCGCTGTGCTCGCGCCCTCTCCCCCAGCAGCGCTAACGCCGCCTCCCTCTCTCTTGCAGGAGGAGTCATGCCGGCCAAGGGTCCCCTGCAGAGCGTCCAGGTCTTCGGGCGGAAGGTGAGGCCGGGCGCCGCGGCCCGCTCCGTCTTCTCCTCGCTTTCGGGCTGGGCCGCGGCCTGTGGCCTTACGCGCTTGTGGTATCTTGGACACAGCTCAGGAGCAGCGCGGCCCGCTCCTCGCCAGGGCCGTGTGGCGGGGCTGGTGCATGGGAGAGCTCCCGGTGGCGAGGCCTGCTCGGCAGCTCCACGTGTCCTGCGCCGTAGGTGCCGGACCGCGCTGTGTCTCTGGGGAGTGCCACCGCGGGGCCGTGCGGGAACGGGGGGAAGTAATTGCTCCTTCAGAGAGTGAGCCCAGGTCCTCTGGGTTGGAGTTCGTCCCTTCTTTCGGGAGCGACCACTGCCGTCGTACCCAGTCCATAGGGGCCTGGCGCATTATTGCTGGTGTCCGAGGGCCGTGTTAGGTAGTGGTAAAGTTTGTGCTACTGGGATCCAGTGGCTCGAATAATACTGGGTAACAGGCTCTTGTGAGGAAATGAGTCACAAAAATAAGATGTTGGAGAATGGAGATGGTATCATTGCTTCACAATTAAATCTTATAACGATATAGTTTTTGTAACTATAAACTAAATGTAGTTTTATGAAGAGTGTGCCTTAATACTATGAATCAATACCTTGGAATGTGGTACTGTTTTGTTTAGTGTGAGATGTTAGTCTTGGCCGTTAAACTAAGGTTTTTAAATAGTCTCTAAGCACTACTAGTGCAAAAATAAAATGCTGCACTAATACATGTTTGGATTTTTAGAAAACAGCAACTGCTGTTGCCCACTGCAAGAGAGGAAATGGCCTCATTAAAGTGAATGGAAGACCTCTGGAAATGATTGAGCCCAGAACTCTGCAGTATAAAGTAAGCATCCACCCAACCTCCCCTCCCCCCGCCTTTGTTAAAATACTACTATACGCATAATTGCTTGGGGATGAAGAAAAGTTGCTTGCCTTACTGACGGTGTGTGGTTGTGTGTTACTTCATTGCCCGAAATGTAGACACCTACAAAAATTCAGAAAAATGTCCTGTGTTGTTGGGAAGGGTGGGCATTTTGGTTATCTGGATTAATGTATATTAATGTAAATAGGTAAAGTATTTTTAGCACTTTACATCTATTGTTTTTTAATTGAAATGAGTGACTTAAAACATTTCTATTTAAAAGATTCTTTAGGATTTGATAAAGTAGTTGTTTGAATACTGCTGAGAGAATCTAAAACTGACTAGATAAAGTGTAATAAATAGTGAAGAATGCAACCCACAAATTATTTCAGCTCTTCAATCTTAGTAAGTTGATTTATTTTTCTAATGCTGATGTCATTATGGCATTCAACTTAAACTGCTTGCTTGCTCTTATTTCCCATGTGCACATGCTTTGTTATTAAGATTTTTGAAACTTAAAAAAAATTAAAGACTTAAGTTTATTTTACAACAGCCCTAGTAGATGTCAAAAGAACTCTGCAAGAGGTGTACTTAACTTGAGTGCGTGCTTGTAAAATTGAGGCTCTGTTTTCCGGCATGTTCTATAACTTCACATCTAATAAGCCAACTGCAAGCTCTAATCTTTGTTGCTCCTGATCACAAATGAATTTTCCTACTGTGTTTTGTTTCCCAGCTGCTTGAACCCGTCCTCCTCCTGGGTAAGGAACGGTTTGCTGGTGTTGACATCAGAGTCCGTGTCAAGGGTGGTGGCCATGTCGCACAGATCTATGGTATGATTTTGTGTGCGATCTCCAGCGTGGGCTAAAACAGGTCAAGCCATGTATTTAAGAAGCTTGTGTTTAGGATAGTAATCTGCACATCTCGATGTTCTGTTGCTTTTTCCACTGTGCAAATGTAATTTTTCATAAGGGCTTATTGGTTATATTTTATGTGCAAAGCTGTAACATCTAGAGTAAGTTGAATGAAGTAAATTGATGAACTTCTGAGGAAATGTGAGTAATTGATATTGGTGTCTTGTGGTATGACAGGACAATTCAAGTGCAGCTGAGCACAAAGATTTTGAGAGGGGAGAAGGGGATTTTTCATAAGAAATTATATCTGTAGTTGTAAATTTCCATGTTACTCAGAAGCATCTTGGAGCTGACCTGCAAAGCTAGGCAGCTTTTTCTCCTAGCAGACAAGACTGAGAACACTCTTGTGTTAGTTGTCGCTAGAGTGGCTCTTTTTAAGTGATAGATATGTTCTGCTGTTTCAGTTTGGTTATAGGTTAGTGGAGCTGAAGCTGCATGAAGAGCAGAGACATCTTTCAGACTCGAAGTTAATTCCATTCGTTTTTCAGAAAATTCAGATTTTCATCAAAATCCTGATCTCGATGTTCTGACAGATAACAACCTAACAACATCTTCACAGTTACTCCCATGCTCCTGGTTTGAATTCTGGTTACTCTGTTGACTGTGCTAGGGGCTTGTTTTATTGAGGTATTCTGGAAGAACTGCTCATACTGTTCTGTTGTCCCTTTTGCGTCCTTAGTTTTTGAACACACTGATTAGCTTTATCTTTGTTGAGAAGTGTAGACGTTTCAGAGAACTGTGTTTCTAAGGATTTTCAAAGTTGACTGCTTGTAGGTAGGGGATCAACCTATGTTAATACTCAGGAGAGAAGGTGATTGAGGCTGCCCTTGTACAGTTCCTTGGCTAGCGGGCAGTTGTCAAATCAACACGTGAGCTGTGGGTGGCCTCTTGGCATGGATTTCATCAGATTTGCCAAAGTAAAGGTCACGTGGAGTATGTGGGAGGACAGATTAAGGAGGGAAAGGACAATTTGACAGAAACAAGACAGCAAGTTTCTCAGATAACTGGCAGTGTGTGTTTAAGTAGTGAATATATTTGTGATCTGTACTGATCCATTATCTTTTTTTCACAGCTATCCGTCAAGCTATTTCCAAAGCGTTGGTGGCTTACTATCAAAAATGTAAGTTGTTTTGTTTGTTGTATTAGCTGTAAGCGGAAATCTATGGCTTCTGGTAGTTCTGGTGCAAAAAATGTTAATATGGATCTCTTTCACGTGAAACTAATTAAACTGAAGTGGTTGGTTGGTTTGTTTGTTTTACAGATGTTGATGAAGCTTCCAAGAAAGAGATCAAGGATATTCTAATCCAGTATGATAGGACTCTGCTGGTTGCAGATCCTCGCCGTTGTGAGTCCAAGAAATTTGGAGGACCTGGTGCTCGTGCACGCTACCAGAAGTCTTACCGTTAAAATTGTTCTACAGTCATGTCATAGTCAATAAACATAAAGAGAATTTGATAAATTTTGTGTTTGTAAATTGCGTTTTTCTGTGTAGGCAAATAGATTTTTCATTGTGTGTTGACTTAAGATTGATAAACAAATTGATTGGTGTTAAAGTAAAATTGGGGGGCTGTTGGTGGTTCTCTTTTATCCCTTGTAGTAAGTCAGTCTGGATT
The DNA here is from genome assembly GCA_009769605.1 of Bucorvus abyssinicus. Classification (NCBI taxonomy): domain Eukaryota; kingdom Metazoa; phylum Chordata; class Aves; order Bucerotiformes; family Bucorvidae; genus Bucorvus; species Bucorvus abyssinicus. Next base: position 43,082,974 of record CM020025.1, read on the forward strand.
GATGGGGTCTTTGGAATAGAAAGGCTTTCTCCTGCAGATGAATGTGTGAACACATCCTGTGGTTTTTTATGGGTACGTGCAACAGGGTAGCTGTTCATTAAAGCAGAGTTCAATCTTTGCCTTTCTTGCAGCACCTCATTGCCATGTGCACTTTAGTGCTGGCAGTTCATGTTCTTGCAAAAGACTTCTGTTTTCCTTATATACTCACCTGAAGTACCACACAGAGAGCAAAGTTCCAAACACTGCTATAGAATAATACTACGTGGCAATGGGTGTTGCCCATTTGCGTGAACTGCTTTTGTCTGTGTGTGGTTAGTGGTGAGGAATTTACTCCCTTGAGGGTAACTCCTCCAACATAGTCCTGAAGTGGGTATTCAGGCAGCTGTTCGGAAGTTTGTATTTAAAGCTTATATTGTCAAAACTGAAGTAATTATGGGGTCGGGGTGGGAGGTTTATTGACCTCTTGCCATACCAAATAATGCAGAGGCAGAGTTTTCTGGACTGGTGTGTCTAAATATAGGAAACTTAATAAATCCCATCTATTCGGTTTCAAAGACAGTATTTTGTACTTGTAAAACATGAAAACGATTTTGTGAAACAACTAAGACTGGTTCTAAATTACTCATCCTTCAACCACATGTTCACACAGTACAAGCACAGAGGGATGTAAACCTGAAGAACACCATTAAAACGTTTAATAAAAAGAAAAATCCCAGAGGAAGCCAGACAGTTGCTGATGTCATGAGCTAGAGGAGGCAATTTGAAGGCTTTAGAGAGGTAAGTGGGGAAAAACTTGGAGCTGAAAATATGACTAATTTTTCAAAGATCTAGCTAGGGTGTGTGTGCTGAACATGACATGTTTGAGAAGTTTCAGTTTCTTGACTGTTGAAACTGAAGATACTCATTCTGGAAGTGATTTGGGGACAAAGAAAAGTTCTGAATAAGTCATGGGATGTGCCAGCAAAAGGCTGCTGAAAGGGTAATTTTGTCGCTTGGAAGAGCTGCAAGTAATTTGAGTGAGACCTTGGACATGAGCTGTCCCAACAGGTGTTGGTACAGCCCTGCGCTGTTTGCTCTCTTTGAAAACTAACTTGGAGAGGAACTGGAAGAAACTGGAGACTAAGCAGTGGAGAGCTGAGGTGCTGCTGTATTGCTCTCTAAGCTTGGTGGTTTGGTGTCGACCGTTACATGCCAATACTGAAATTGTTATTGGAGCACCTTGATACTTGAGATTTTTATTGGGCTTTCAATTAATGTGGTGTTTCTTCTCTCACTTGTTTAACGGGAGGTCGTTTCAGTGTACTTGGTCACTATGAAGTTAAACCAGCTTCCTTTGTGAGTTGGGTTGAGGAACCAGAAAGAATAGTACAATTGCCCTTTTGCTCTACTTTAGGAAAACATGCTCATGACTTTTTATAAATGTTAATGTTTGTTATGATGCTTTTTCTTTGCTTTTTCTGTAGAAAGACACTTAAGGCATCTTCACTGAAGTGTAGTTACTCAAGAGTTAAATGTGCAACTTCTAACAAATTCCTTCAGAAAAGGAATCTTCCATCCATCTCCCATTTTAGCTGTCAGTGTCTGCCACAAAATGCTGCATTACATGACCTGAATAGAACACTCTCATTCAAACCCATTGCACTCCCAGTGAAGCGGAGGGGACTATGTATATTCTATCACAAATTTACATACTGGGTTTTTTGTCTTACACTAAGTGAACGAGATATTCTATTCCAGACATTTGCTGTCTCTCTGGCAAGAGGCAGGGTTTGCTTTCCTCAGCTCTCCCCCTTTCTGCACACTCAGACCTGACCCATTTCTTGTTTCTACTATGTAGTGGAGTTGTTCACAAATTATTCTAGCTTTTGGGCTGCTAAAACCTGTCATGTTCTGCCTTCTAGCCTGGCTTTCTAAGGAAAAGATGCTACGCAGGGCTAACTTCAAATTTGATTTCTTGAATTCCTGGCATCTTGATAGATGTTAATTAGCTTCAGCTGAGGAAAAATAAGCCTTTTAGTTGTTTGGCTCGTGGTGACTGAAGAGCAATAGCTTGCTCACTGCTTAGGAAATGTGTACTGGCCTGCCAGTTGGCACGTATGTGCCCTATGGCATGGCTTGCCCAAAACTGATTCTTGCCTGGCTGCTAGAGCAGTTGGATTCAGGGAAAAAGAGAGGACGCAAAGTTACTGTGGTGTGAAATTTAGGGAGGTGGAGGGAGATGAAATATCTGATGCCAGTAACCTTAGGGGAGGATTTCACAGTTTTGAGAAAACCTGTTGTATCAGTTTTTCTGCCCACAGAACAGCTTGTAACAACTGAGGATTTTTGGTTTGCTGTTTTTATGGAAAGGCTGAAAATAAAACATTGCTACTAATCTATCCAGAGATGGTATCTGCATGTCATTTCTTTGACCAAAAGGCTCTTAGGATAATAGAAATTCTTTCACTGAACTCTGATCCTATAAAAATGCCCCATTAATCCTGTAGAGTGATGTCATCCCCACAGACTTGCTTTCTAAATGAGAAATGTTCATGGAATCAGGCTGGTGTCTGCCTGGATGGCTGAAGATTTTTATTCTGAATGGTTACTCACTGATCACCCACTAGAGGGCTTAACTTCTTTGGGGAAGAGTGACTACTGTCAGGTTTGAACGTGTAAGGAGAAAACTTGTTCATAAAAATGATTCCTTTCCTGATGTCCTGATTCTGCAGGGGTGGCAATGAGGCTCTTGTCATTGAGCATCCACTCTGGCCAGAGACACACTTCCACCGAGAAATAGTAACAGTCTGATCTTCAGGCTCCTAGTTCGGTTCTTCAGCAGCTGTGGTGGTGGTTCTTGGAAGAGAAGAAATACCCCTAACCTCGTATCTTCTGGCTCTTTCATTAGTTTCAGTCCTTAGGAAGATCAGGTACACACATCAAAATGTGGCCTCACTTGAATTCTTTGTTGAAAATACCACTTTGATGAAGGCTGGACTGTGAGCTCTAAAAAGTGCCGTGTTTTGTTAATGATGACAGTGGATCCAATTCCAAACCAGGGCAAGCTTGTACCTGTGGCACTGAAGGCAGTTATTTTCTCACCCATGGTTTATAATCCTGATAAACTGTGTAACCTGTATATAAAATTAAGTCCTCTCAAATATGTTGGAAAGATTGGGGCAAATTAATTTTGACTAATATACAAATATTAACATTGAAGTGTTTAATTTTTATTTTTAAAAAAACCTGTATCTTAAAAATGTGACACTAGCATTTTTTAAGTATGGACCAATGTGTTCTGTATTGGGTTTGTTTTCCTACAAAAATGATTAATTTTTAATGCATTTTTACTAAAGTTCAGAAAGTCCCAGTCTGCAGGTATTCTACTACTTGTATAGATAATGTCTGTCATTGCCTTGATATAATTTGATTCAGTTTTTTTTTCTCTCTGTTAGTATAGTCCTGTGGGTTACAGTTCAGTGTACTTGGCTGAATAATTATTTTTCCTTATTAGCTAACATCCTTCATGTGCTTGGGGCTGTGCTGTTTCCTACCCTGCCTTGAGCAGAGATATCCAGACCTAATGAATTTCTCTAACTCTCACAAAGTCCCTTTGCAGCTGATGAGGCTGGGCCTACTTTTTAGGTATTAGAGGTTAAATGGCTGTGAAATACAATCATGCACCAAATATTCCCTCAACTTTGCTATAGAAAAACTGAAAAAAAAAAAAGGGGGTGTGTGTTATTTTCTATAATTTCTGTTATACCAGAAGAGTTCATTTATATTAATGGAAATGATTACTTGTGAAGCTGCATATGAAGCATGGAGTGAAATACGGTCTTGAGGAAGGGAAGAATCCCTGATCGGATTTCTCAGAAGAGTTTGATTCAGTTTCTAAATCAGACTTAGCTTTAAAGTAAGGTAATACAGAGACTGCTAATGGAATTTGGAAGCTTTAATGCTTGAGTTCATCTCTGCTTGAGAGCAACCTAAAGCATCGTTCTCTAAGAGTAGTTTTATGAGAGGGTGAAATGTTGAGAAGCCTCTGCCACTTCCTGTAGGATAGGTGCCTGTGTAGTAGTTCTCAGCCTGTGAGTATGACTACACCAGTGTGTTAATTTGGATCAGGAACTTGCTGCTTTACCTTTTGTTTGCAGTCTGCAGTGGTTTTGGACCACATAGAGCAGGTGACGCTCAGTAGAGAGATGCAGTCCAGCTACAGAGAAGCAGCCAGTCCATGGGACCAAGCCATAGATAGTCAGAAGTGAAAACAAAGCAAAAAAAAAAAATGACTTATGTGACTGTCAGCTTCTCGGATCCAACAGTAATAAAAATGATTCTTCAGAAACAGTGCAAACACAATGTAGTGTTATAACTTATATCAGTTTGCAATAAATATCCCTGGGTCACCAGTGGTCCCAAACCTTCATGAGTACTGTTGGCTGCTGTGTGGACACAGGGTTTTGTCTTTGTCTGTGGTTGGAGCAGCTGAGTGTTTTCCTTTGCCTTCTCTTCTAGACCAGCTGAGGAGAGGGAAAGAGAGCGGGCTGGAATAAATCATGGGAGAACTTTTTACCTGAGGTGCCATCAAGTTCTAAATTCTGTTTTGGCCCAAACCCACCAGAGGGTCTCACAAAGCACATCCTAGGAAGAGTGGAGGGTTAGGCAAAAGACAGGCTTCACAAAATAAAATGAGTACTAGCAGTTTCAATTAGGATGATATGTGTCTTTAAAACTGCACTTTTTAATGATTCTGTTAATGTTAGGGTAAAGCAGGTAAGATTTTTCTATATTAAAAATAATAATTTTTAATTTTGGTTAAATATTTTTATATTTTAATGAAAATTAGAAACAATCCGTTTGCACTGTTAACTTTTCTCCTTTTTGCTAATATGAAATTTTCATAACATATTTTATTAAAAATGGAATAATATTTATCTTCTGGGAACCCTTCTTTTGTGATGTAAGCAAACTACACACAAAAATGTACCTAAAATATTCTTTCTTAAAAAAATCTTAAAAATGTATTATTTAATGAAGGTTCATGTCTCTCCTTTTAGAACATATAAGGAACATTAATATGTTAATCTGGTTACCATTTATACCGTAGGATCTTTGCAGGGTCTTGCAAGGTATTTCCTTGTAACAAGCGTTGTAAAGGTTAGCCCCCAGCACAAGCCTCAAAGCCACACAAAGGTGTGTGACGACTGAAGGAACCCTCAAAGCATCATGACATGGCAACATTTCTGTGTCATTGTCTGCTATGTTATAAAGGGCTGATTCAATTCAACAGAGGAATAATACTAGCAGGTCTAGTGAAAGTGTAACTAATACAGACTCTGCTGAGGAGTTACCATGCATTACTAATGAGAGACCTGCAGCCAGAAAGCTGTGTGCAACACTTGGAAAGCTCCTGAAGCTGTATGTAGCTACCAAGCTTGATGTCTCCTTTTCTTTTCCTTTTCTTGCATCCAACTATCTAATTTTTAAAGGATTTAAATGCGCTGTAGAAATACATAGTTCTAAGATGCCATCATAATCAAAGCCATTAATTTGGATAAATTTCCTATTACTAAGTTATACTGAAATGAACATTGTGGGAAAGCTCAATTTAATGATACCGTGGAGTATATTCTTGCTTCATTCATTGCTGTTCTCTTTGCAAGGTAAGAACTTTATTCTGTTTTTGTAGTAATACTAACTTTTGAAAAAGTTTTTCTAAATATTTTAACATTACAGCTCCTCCTTTTTCTATCATTATTAAGCAATTTTTTTTGATCCTGGCTGGAATTCATAAATAAAAAAGATTTTTAGCACAGGTTAACAAACTACACATCACCATTCTCTCTCACAGGTGTCAAAACTCAAATATAGTTCTTAACAATTATTTAGGGTCAAAATTTGAGTTTCTTGGCTTTATTGCCATTATTGCCAGATAAGTAAGCATCTAATGATTTTCAGTGGGGTATGGTTTTGTTTGAACAGACCGACAGACTGCACCTACAGTATGTTTAAGCATTTTTAGAATGCTAGAGTAAATAACAGCTCTTTGGGTTATAGAAATGATCCTATTTTCAGTGTAATGCAAATAGATCTTGTAGATAGTTTTCTTGCAGCAATAATAAAGATTTCTAAGGCAATATGAGAAAAAAGGGTTTTCATTTCGGCTTGTTTTTTGGTTTTGTATTTTTAAGCATGGACTCCAGAGCATTTTAAATGATTTACGGTTTCTCTTACAAGTAACATTCAGAAAGTTATTATAGATTACCATCCTAGAAGTTTGATTCTGGAAAGCTCTGAGCACCTCTTGTATTTTATCAGTTTTGTTCTGAGCTTCTGAACAACTATGAACTCTTTGCTCTTTTTCATGGTAGCAGGTACCAGAACTGAGACCATGGAAACTTGCAGGTGATGAGTACTTGAGAGAATCAAACTCTCAGGAAGGAAAGCTACATGCTTTGGAAACAGAAAAAGGTTGTGCAAATATCCTCTGGAAAACTTAGGATCATTAAAGAACAAAATTTAATAGTGTTGTTTTAAACTTGACAAACTGTTGTTTGCCAAGTGCAGAGTGAGGCTGCAGAAAAAACATTTAACTTGATGACTTTTTAATCTACAGGATCTTATTGCAAGGTTTCTCTTTTGAGAAGAACTTCAAGGTAAGTTTTTATTCCTTATTTGTCAGTTCCTTCAAACAGAATAAGAATGAATGTAGGATGCAGTGCAAGTTAGAAAGTAAATTGTAGCCTTGAATTAGACATGTAAAAAGTCATGTACATGTACGTTGGATGTAAAACGCACTTTCAGAATGTTTACGGCTCTTTTCAAAGAATTTACATAAAGAGCATGGGTCCTCTGTTTGAAAAATGGAGGTCCTTATGAAAAATGACACTTCTATGGCCTCGAGAATGCTTAGAGGAATAATGGAATGAAACCAGGATGAGATCATGGTTTCATGACTGGAAAAATACATTAAATGAGTATCCTTCTACAGTTTTAATTGCATGATAAAACCCTAGCTTCTATTTGAAGCACAGAAATGTAAGTGCTATACAGCCTTAAAATAAACATTTTCAATACAAGTTTTCATGTAGAAGCTGAAATCCAAACAAACCCCAAACTAGGGAATGTTCCTGATCCCATTGAATTAAATGGGAACTATGCCATCAATTTCAGTGGAAGCATCCAGTCGGACGCAGCTTCAGAGGTCTAATGACCTCTAATACATCTAGTAAACACATGTGCATGTCAAATGATATGCCACCTTGGACTGTTGATAAAACTAAGTAAGTTTTACAGTTTGATGCCCTTGTTTCTAAACTTAATCACAAATTTAAGCCAGCTATGGTGGAGAGTCATCTCGTGCTATTAAATATACCATCACAATATATTCAAATAACACTTGGGAGAACTCGCATCCATTCACACACAGCGTCAAGTAAATGTGAAGCTGCTTTACAATGTTGTATTCTATCATGTAAGCCTATTTTGTCTATTCACCTCTCCCTCACAAGCTCCAGGTACCTCCTTGTCCAAGCAGAGATCGGAGTGCTGCCCAATTCTGCAAAATGAAACCATGGAAAGAAAAAAAAAAAAAAATCACCTTTTAAAATGTTAACCCAAGAAAGACCTCTTTGATAAAGTGATGGTAATCAGAGAGAAGCACTTCTCTCTGGGGAGCTGCTTATTCAGGTTGCTCCAGAGACCTTTGATTATACAAGATCCTTTTTGTTTTCTTCCAGAAATGAGTTTAATGCAACTCGACAGAAGAGAGATCTCGTAACAGCCGAGGTAGGTTATACCTCCAAAAGTGGGAGGGAGGGGAAACTCTCCCCCCTTTTCTGCTCTGGGGCTTTGTCATCCTTACAAAGGAGCCTTTGTGGGGAGAAGGGCCATGGTAACAGGATGACAGTGAGGAGGAACAGCTATTCCATACCTACTCACCCCTGCCTTAGCCTGGGGCCTCATGTCTTCATTTGTTCTCAGCAAAGAGCCTGGTGGGTGACCCACCCTGATGAGCTGACTGACGCACACCATGGGAAATAAAACTGTGACAACTTTGTCTTTCGTGAGGGTGAACAGAGCCCCAGAAAGCTGTTAGTGTTTGGTGAGAGGCATAATGGTGGTCCCACCAGCAAGGCTCCCTCCCGCGTGTGGTACAGTGGTGGCTCTGGCCCAGCACTGGTTTCCATCACCCCGGCCCATCACTGCCTTAATGCTGCATCCTGGCAAAGTTGCACTGAAATCTAATAGTAAGCAGGGGAATCTCATTCCCCCACTGGTACATGTCTCAGACCACAGAGCCCAAGCAAGGGTTATAACCCCATTTGATGTTATGAGGAGGGAAGCCCAAGGCAGTCCCTCCTCAAGGTCTCGCAGGGAGCCTGCAGCCAAACCACAGCTGATTTTCTCTTCGCGCCTTTGAGGTCTACGTGACCAAGTCAGAAGGTAGCCAGTATGAAATGCTGTGCTAAGGTGAGTCGAACCTTTGAGGGAATGGGCCATTGGGACTGATGATGCCCCCGGAAGCCTTTAGCGGGAACGTGCTGTCACAGCAAGGGTGCCCTAACTCCCCGAAATAATGCAAAGGCCCAAAGCCTCTTTCTTGAGGACAGCTCAGAGTAACTATCAGCGAAAATGTAAATGGGTCTTGTGCAGGGAGAGAAAAGATCCTTTCCAGTTAGCAATGGGCCATGGGAAGCAGGAATAGTTCTTGTGTGGGGACCTTCCAGGTGGTGATTTGATAAAGTCCATTTCAGGTTGATTTTAGACAGATTTTGCTACTTGAATGCATTCCACAAGGTATTTCCAGTTGGAAAAAGGAAGTTTTCATGTCACTGTACAAGGCATTAGTAAGAATGTATCCCACTCCTTGTGCAGTGTTCACTTTGAGATCCATCAGTTCAAACTCCAGACATGAAGAATGACTGGCGGCAGGAGGAAAGAAAAAAATCAGCTTACAAGCAAAGATTTAAACAATTTGTTTTGCTTAGTCGTGCAGCCGAAGTCTGGCGTATACGTCTGTGGGGAGCACAGAAGGGTAACTCTTTTCTCATAGAACAGCAGAGAGGGAATAAATAGAAACCACAGGGAAGAAGAGCTATTTTAGCAAAAAGGCCAAGCTTTATAAAACAAAAGGATTTAAACTGGCCATGAATAAATGTAAGAGGGAAGTATTTAACTACCCAGCACTTCACCCTGGTAAACTTCCCAATCATACTAGTGAGGGCTGGGGCAAAAACCCCAGAGTGCTTTCATCCCGGAATGGGATCAGTTCTTGTAAGGGATGATGCAACACGACAAGCTGCAGTAGCAGAGTGCTGGGTCAAATCCAGGGCTTCCTTATAGTCCAGTGCTCCCCAGTTCCTAAACAAGACAGGAAGCAGATCAGGCAGGTCCACATCCTCTTTTGTTTGGGATGAACTGAAACGCAATTCTGAAGGATCTCAAGGAGGACTTGAAATCCATTGCAGCTGCAGTGGCCTTACTGGGATGATCAGGGTGCAGAACAGAGCATGAGTTAGGGGAGAGGATGAAATGCCCCCTCCCTGGAAGTGCTCAAGGCTAGGTTGGATGGGACTCTGGGCAACCTGATCTAGTGTAAGGTGTCCCTGCCCATGGCAGAGGGGTTGGAACTAGATGACCTTTAAGATCCCTTCCAAGGCAGACCATTCTATGATATTGCATCTTTGAGCTTTCCAACTATCAGTATTTGATCAAAGTGAAAAGGGCAGGAGTACTCTCTGTCCCCTCACTCTTCCTTCCAAAGGTAAATGCAAAACTTCCCAGGTGGAGTACTGATGGTTCATTGGTGTTAGAAAGCAAGGGGAGGAGGCCAGCAGTGATTCTACAGTGCAGCCGTATCCTTCCCCACCTCCCTGAAAGCTGTGCTTCTCCTGCTCACAGTGCTGGCTCTGGTAGTCAGTGCCTTCCCCATGAGCCCAGGCTGCCTATCGCTCCTGCAGCGTCCATGACTGTGCCACATGCTGGCCAAGCTGCAAAGTCCTCTTCTGTCTTAATGGTTCCAACCCAATGTTAGGCTGCAAGGTCCCAGGGTTGTTATCAGCTCATTTGTAAAGCACAAATACCCTGATTTTTCTCTTATGTGTCTCTGACAGATTCAAGCTGCCTCTACTCGGTCGCACCTTCAAGGAGCCTTGACGTGGAGTCCGCCAGGAGGTCAGTGCCATACTCCTCACCCACAGGAAGAGATGGTCCTGAAAAATGTTGCCTTCCACAGTTTTCCTGTGTTACTGTGGGTTGTGGAAGCCCTCCTCATTATGTCCCCTACAAAATCCCACCCTTTCTCATTTTCTCATTTTATCCATGTTAAATCATGGAAAATTCCTGTTAAAATTATACTTTCAAAATAATGCCTTACAATCAAATTTGAACAACTAACTAAGCCAATTCTTTGAGGTTTTTTTTTTTTTTAAGTTTACGTCCATTGCAATTTTTCTTTTCTAAGACTTTTTCTGGCCTTGGCAGAGGATATAGGTATATCTGAGAGGCTTGTAACTGGCTTTGCGAAGGGACAGGGATGCTCAGGCAACAAGCATGCAACTGCTTCTGGAGGGTTTTAAGCATTGTACAAACACATAAAGCAGGTCCAAGTTACAGAAGTTGTTCTGCAGAGAAGTTCATTGTATGCAACTGAACTTTGGTATCATTCTTGGAAAATACACATGCCTGAGTAGGAGCTTTTCCATGTCTTTTTCCATGTGAATGAATGTATGTAATTTTACAGCTCATAATTCTAACTACAACAAAGAAGGTTTCCACATTAGTGCTGTTCTATAAACAGTATTTTCTGCTTTGTCGGTATTTTCAGAGTATCTGTGTATATTTGGAAACCAATTCGTAAATGGAAAAAATTCAAAACTAAGCTTGGAAAGGAGTTTTCACAGTGAAGGCTGGTGTTGTTAATAACTGGTAACTTCTGCGTGTACTTTAATGTAAAGGTCCCTTTTAATGTCACTAGCAGCTTTACTATGGCTTCAACGGGAGTGGAAGGGCCACTTTATTTCATTTACTTCCTGCCTTTTGCAATGCTTTTTTAATGACCATCAGCAAGATTGTAATTGTTTGTATCTGGGATTTTAATTCCCCAAAAAGGAAAGCAACTGTCTGCAAAATCTGAAGAAATTTTGCTTTGGGAGTACATTTCTTCTCCACTTTTGGGGAACTATGATTTAGACCCACCTCCATGAATAGTTAGTAGATGACAGTGACGTCTTAGCTTTCAAACAGACTGTAAAGCCCTTTAATGAAACTGCTTTTGGAAACAATTACTAACTATAACATAAAATAAGCCATTCCCATGGAATCTTAAGTCTCTGACTCCAGTCACGTCTTAAGCAGAAATAACCTTTTAACTCACTTTTTAGCATGGGGGGAAGGTTATCTATAATTGGTTTTGACTTCGTAAATTACATATTCTCGACTGTTCATCAGCTGGATGTACCCTTTGCTGTAATGCTTAGGAGGGATATGCTGAACATATGTATAAATTGTGCCGAATTTAGTCAATTAGAATAATCTGTGTCCTGTGTATTTCGAGAACAGCAGGACTGGGATTCAGTTTCTTTACGTGGGAACTTGACCTTTTGTTTGCTGGGAGGAGGCTGACCTTTTGCTCCTTTGTTAGTTTACAAGTCTCAAACCAAGTGAGAGAGAACCTTGCTTCTCTTTTAACCAAGGAACACAAAGGGTAAAATTAAGTGAATGTTAAGAACTAGAAATGGTTGTTGGTTAATTTTCTTAGCTAATATAGCTCCTTATGTTTTAACAATAAACAGATTTAATGTGGATCTCAGCCTGTTAGCAACCTTTCAGTACATACAGTATTTTGTAATGCTTGCTTACAGGTTCATGTCCTCAGGAGTGCCTTAATGGAGCAGCCTGCACAGAGGCAGGTGACTGTGACTGTCAGTTATTTCAGGCTCAAGGAAATAGGTGCCAAATTGGTAAGTTTGGGCCCAAAAGAGTCAAGTTTCAGCTTCAAGTGAGATTTAAGGTGCAGGTTTTTAAAACAATATTGTTAACAGCATATTTGTGATTCCTCTGTTTGCCATTCCACTAGTAACTAAGAGGAGGAATTCTTACATTTTAGCACTTGGACTGTAATGATATGTAGATAACAGATCACTGCCTAGTACATCAGTAGCTAGCCAGCTTTTTTATAGTTAGCTGAACAACCAAAAAGTCACTGCATTTTTCTAACACTCAGTGACTTATTGCAAACAAATTACCAACTATTTCAATGCACTGGTTTCTGGAATCTGCTGTATGTAGGGATCAAGAAGAAATGTCTTCCAGGGTCTGCAGTAGATCAAAATCCCTTGCCTCTACTTATAATCAAAATGTCTCCACTGAAGCAAATTAAAAACTTACAGTGATTGCACATGACTAAAACTGCAGCCTAAACGTTTTTTTAAAAAAAGGTACTGACTTTATTTAAAGCTGAAGAAATAAGGTTATCTTTTGTCCTTGCTATGTATTTCTTTCATAAGCTCTTAATTCCTTTTCGAGCTTTTACTTTTGTAGGGGCCTGTGACACCTGTCAATTTTTGATTACCGTGCTTGTAAACTCAGTATGTTCTCTCCAGTACCTAACACTGGTAAGGACCGAGACGGGATTTGCAAATCATGGGGACAGTATAATTTTGAAACATTTGATGGCATCTACTACTACTTCCCAGGAAACTGCTCCTATATTTTTGCAAAAGACTGCAGTACACCAGAGCCCCAGTACACTGTTTGGGTAAGTATGTGAGCATAAGCTAGAAATAACACTCTGAGTATACCTGTCTTACAGGGCTTATTTTTCATCATAAGCAAAATAAGCAGAGAGATAATAAATGGATCACACTGTTGCATTGATTATTTAACTATAAAAATATGCCGCTGGAAAAATATCTAAGCCAATGTGCAGAAACTCAAAACACTGATGAAATGATCATCAACAGAGTCAGTATATTAAAAATAGCATTTCTTACTCCACCTAACCTAAAAGGTATCTCTCATTTCTGGGAGCAAAAGTGGGTCTTAAAGCAGACCTTGGAAACTTCAATATACTTTAGTCGTCAGATTGTAAAGAAAATTGAGTTGCCAAGTAAAGTGCGAACAGCTATCACCTGCCTGATAGCTGGGCACCTGAGCCTACTGGGCCCTGATTCACAGCCATCGGCACGCTATGGGGAGCTGTCTCCATGGCTTGCAGGAAGCTCCATCCCCTCTGGGGATTTGCATTCTCATTTTGGATTACCTCTACGTCATGCAGAGAAGCTTAACAGCTCAAAAGCCTTCATCTTGACCTATGTATGGAAGGCACTCTTTTTAGTAGTTTCCTCAACTTCATGAGTATCCATGGTTAATGACTTTGGGTCAGGGAGAATTCAAACCTATACCCTCTTGGAAGGAGGGTGCTCTATTTATCAGGGGTTGGTTACTGTGGGGAAAAGATACAAGTTCTATTTTTTTGTTTTTTTTTTTTTTTTCTACACAATGGTTAGGATTTGGTGCTGATTGGGCAGGGGAGAGAGGACAAGAGGGGTCCTAAATCTGAGCCCTGGTGATTACAGTGCTTGTGGGGGCAAGGGCAGACCTAGATGCTGATTTCTGCTCTAAGGACTACTTTCCATTTATAAACACATGGCCTCCTCTCCCCCAGATAACAGCATCTAGTGAAGATAAATATGCCTTTAAAACTGCCATTTTTATTCACTCATGTTATAGACAGATACTGTTATGTCTGCCTTCCATGATTTCATTTTAATTCTTTGGATCCTATGTGCAGTTATGATCTTTTAGGAGTTTTCAGAAAATGCTGTAGTAAAGCCCAAGATTGTATTAAAATCTAGAATCAGTATTTCAGTGGATTCCAGTTTCTCTGGAAAGAGAGAAAACTACCATTCAATTGCTGGAACAAATGTCATGTTTTGTTAAAAACTGAAGATGTTTACTCAGAAAAGTCATAAGTAATGTTGAAGCACTGCAGTCACTACAGACTGGGCAATGGAGTGCCGAGAACCTTGCCAAATCCTCACATTATGATCCTTCTGGCTTTAATAATCCACCTCTCTAGAGAAGAAGAAAACACAGGAATTATTTTGATTTTCCTTGATTGTGTTTCTATCTTGGACTAGGTTTACACAGAAAACATCTGTCAATACTAGTAAATTTATGATGTCTTTAGTTATGATTATCTGTGAAAACTCTGATGCTTTTCCTGGTTTGGTTTCTTTCACTCAGAGAAACAGTAACTGGTTTTTACTTCCAGGATTGTCAGTTTAGGAAGATAAATTCGACTACGTGTTAGCACCTAAAACCAATAGCTCTAGTTACTTTTACAGCCTCCATTACTATATTAACAAAATGTTTCCCAATTACTAATCTATTTAGCTTCACAGCACTGTCAAGTAAACTGGTAATGCAACTGCCATCCTTCTCAGAGAACGGTGACACACACAGTCATACCAGCCATATTTGAGCTATCTAAACTCTGTCTACATTTTAATTTAGGTAATGATAGGTATCTAAGATTCACAACACATTCCTCTGTCTCCTTAATGGTGACTAAAATCAGCTCACAGGCTTTTGAAGCACTGCAGTCTAGGGCATCCCACAAATTTGGGTGGCTTGGTCCCACTGAGATTATTGAAAGCTGTTGAAGTTTTGCTCAGGCCCTTGGAGTAGGTATGTGCTTAAAACTCACTTAGACTACACGAGTATAATTCAAAACTGTGTAGTAGTTAATTGGTTAGAGCATATGCACAGAAAGGTGGAGACCTGTATCCCTATCATCTGTCAGACTAAATCCAAATTCACAGTTCTGAAGTCCTGAGAGCACGACCTGGCCAGTGAAAGCTGTGTGGTGTCTGGGGACAAGGACCTTTCTGCAGGAGTTGCAGTCTGCCATGACAAAGGCTGAGAATGCAAAGGAAGTCTAACTTCAGGGGTAGCCTCATTTTTACCAAACTGTGAAGAGTGCTGATTATCATGCCTGTTCCAAGGTCGTCTTATACATTTTTGATGCGAGATCTACTTCACCGCCATAAAACTATAGACATGCTGACACTGGCATTGCATAGTTTTCAGTTCCAGAAGCACACATCTGAGATCTGTTTAACATGTCTCTCTAAGCAGTGGGCAGTCACAACAGTCGCACATTGCCAATATCTGAGACATACAGTTTTGCAAATCTCTCTCTGGCTGCCTGAAACTTGTATTTCCATTGCTGTATTCCAACTAGGGAAGCTGATATGCAATTCAAACCAATACCCTGGCAGTATGTGTGCCATGGGGAGAGGCAGACTTCAGAAAAGCCTGCCCTTCTCCATTAGCAGGGCTAGAAAACCAGTGCAAACCAGGTTTTAACAGATCCTTATAAGTTAGATGCCTGCAATAATTTGTGGGAGCACTCCAAAATCTCAGTAAATCCTGAGTGGTTCAGGAACGCATGTTGTAGTTCAGCTGGTGCCAGTCTCAGCTGGCGTGGAGAGTCTTGGTATTATACTGAGGTTTTGTGTTGGGTTTTAGTCCCCTCTTATAGATCAGACCTCTAGAAACAGAGCAATAGGGTTGTCTCTACAGTGCAAATAATAAGCTCCTATGTTGGCAATTATAAATTACCTCACTACAGTGTCTCTGAAGTTCATCTACATAAAATACTTCAGTATTTCATTCAATATTTAAACCACTGTATTGTGATGCTTTGTGCTAAATGGTTGCTGTATTTTTCAATAGTATTGGGTAGCGTGAACTTTTAGTTTTGCATATCTTTGTGAATTTTATATTCTAAGTATTTATTTGCAAAGCACTTTCAGTGATTGGTGCAAAGAAATGTAAAATATCATACATGAGTTTATGAAAAATTGCATGAAATTATTGAGAATAAACATTTATTCTTATTGTGTGTGTATTTTTCCTCTCTAAGGTTCATAACAGTCCTCATTGTTATGGTTCTGTATATACTTGTCAGAGGTCCATCAGCTTATTTTTTTCAAACCAAGAAGAAATTATTATTTCAGGACATGAAGTAAGAAAAGACGCAATCAGGTAAGTGTTCCAATGGTGGGTTTTAAAGTTTTATTGCAAAAAGGTAGTGTGGAGTTTGGGAAATTGATGCTTTTTAGTCTAGCCAGAGAAAATAATTTTATATATATCTTTATTGACCCCTCACTGTTCTGTATTGGGGCTGATAGAGCTCTACTGTGAGCGGATGTATTGGTGCTGATGTAACACTTTTCGCATGAACCTTGTGTTCAAATTCTCAGCTGTAACCTACAGACCAACAATCCCTACTTTGCATAGACAAAGTCTGCATCAAACAGTTCTAGCTAATCCTTGGTTCATCCTGATAGCATTTTGAACAAGGCAGACATTATTTATTCTTGGTGGCTGCACTTAATGTAAGACATAATCTTGTTCTAGACATGTCTGAACTGGTTGAATCAAAGATCTTAAGTCCCTTTGCCCCTTCGGGACAAAAGCTCCGCAAAATGTCTCTGAGGTACATCAAACTCCAAAATGTACTTTTTTTTTTTTTCAAAATAAATAAAAACATGATTGCAATGCTATCATAAATATGTTTTACTGGTTGATAAAGTACAAAAAATTTCAAAGAGTTGTTAAGATGTTCTTGCCATCCCCTTTGTAATGCTATAGCTATTAGCATCTGAGACTGATAGCTACAGGGATACTGTTCATCTCAACAGAAGCAATTTTGGAAGAATAGGATTAGATCCGTGCAGCAGTATTATCATCCAGTGGACTTCGGCTGAAGGAGGAAGATATACAGTATTTTGGTCAATAATATTTTCTGTACTGTAAATTCCTCCATTTGCAGACATCTAACCCAGTGATGACCCTGTGCCCAGAAGGGCTGCTGGTGGTCATAGTGTCAGATAGCTTCTCGTGCAATGCAGCATGCTCATGTATCCTCAAGGTGCCTGTGCTGGGCTTTGAAAATGAAGATTCATTATACTTTCAGGGTTATAGCTGGTACAGCTGATAAGTGTATACAGCAGCAAAGCATTCATATTTGATGTTGTCAATATAGAGAAATAAACAGAAGACAAGATAGTAAAAACGTAATGAAGAATTGAGTGGAAGTGACTATACGCCTGGGAAAAAGGGACTAGAGAGTTAGACGGTGATGTTTTATGTGATATTTTTCTAGCACTAACCTCATCTCATCTGAGATCTTTGAAGCAGGCTGTTTATTTTTCCAGATTAACCTTGCCTCAGACAATTGGAAATGCTTTCCTTGAGAGACTGGCTGACTATATTCTGGTGAAGACTACCTTTGGTTTTTCTCTTGCTTGGGATGGAAACTCTGGTATTTATATTAAGCTGACAGAAGATCATAAGGGAAAACCTTGTGGCCTCTGTGGAAATTTTAATGGCAACAAATATGATGACCTGATACTGCAAAATAGTAAGTAAATAGCTTAGAAATATCCCCTTGCCCTGTGTGAACAGCTTCCATGTTCACTTTAAATACAATACTTTAAAAAGGCAGAGTCCTGTCTCAGTTATTTTGGTAGAAAATAGAATATCTACTCTACCATTCCTCATCATTAAAGATGCTGAGGGAAGAGGTCCTAGTTCAAGACAGTATTTATATATATGTTTAAGCCCTTTCTTGCTCAGCAAAGCGCTTGGGGTATGTTTATCTTAGCTGATGAACGTGCCTTCAAATAATAAATAAATAAACAAATGCTTGTGGTTTTCTCTCTGTTTAAAGTTGGAGGGAGAAGGAAAGAAGAGCCAAAATATTAATATATGGAAAAAAGACCATCTCAAGTCATTCCTTTATATAAGCATCATAAAAATGCTAATTGAAATATGTAAATTTCAAAGCTGTTGCCAGGGAGTTCCTTGTATCTCTTTGTTGGTATGGTTTATTATGGATGAGGAGTTGCCCAATGCTGTGTCTGAGGCAGACATGACTTGCTAAGCATGTAGAACCTTCTGTAGTCTGTGTGAAGAATACTCTATAGGGAATTTTGTCCTTCTTGCAACTAATGTGGGGAAAAAAAATATTGAGAATATGAGGAATATTTTTCTCAGTCTCTCATAAACACAGATAGGATTGTTTTACTGTTACCATTAATTGCTGAGGGAATCTAGTCCCATGGCCCTGCATATTCTTAAGTCACAAAAGTTATCTCACTGTAACTTTTTTACCTTCCTCTGTTTTCCCCCACTTTTTATGGTCGATATGGAGCTTTTTGCCTTTTTAAGGAGGAAGATGGTGTGCCTGTCTTTGTATAGTCTTTAAAAACCTGCCCAGTATAAATTTCTCATACTTCTGCCATGAAAGCATTATGTTCTCTGTTTTACTCATTAACTTCTCATCAGATTTTAGTATGTTTACTAACCAGTTAAAACTGGTGATCTGTAATAATGGAAAAAAGTAGAGTTTGGAGGAGAAAATGAATTCACACAATCTCTGAAAAAATAGTAATTTTAGTATCTTTAAATGTATTATCTGTTACAAAAGACTTCCAGATCTTAGCTTTCTTCATTTCCAGAGCTACGTTTCTTCACAATCATCATTTGTTCTAGCATTTTTCTTTATCAGAAATGGTAGTACTATTTTAGTGTACAATTGAGAGTGCTATGAATCATTTTAAGCTTGAACCAGTTGTACACTACGGCGCCTTGGCTCTGTGCAAATACAAAGC
This sequence comes from Bucorvus abyssinicus, assembly GCA_009769605.1. Lineage (NCBI taxonomy): Eukaryota > Metazoa > Chordata > Aves > Bucerotiformes > Bucorvidae > Bucorvus > Bucorvus abyssinicus. The sequence goes on from CM020025.1 coordinate 43,101,645, forward strand.
ATGAAGCTCTGATATCTTCACAAGAATAGAGTGCTAATTCAAATTACTTCTAAGCTGCAACATTTTTTTCAAAGTGTTTCCAAATCTTAGAAATCATTTGGAATCATGATTTACTTCCCCCAGCTAAACTACTTCGCCCAGTAGTGTAAGGAAAGCTCTTACATCTATCCCAAGTCTTCCAGAGTCTGAATGCTCTCTATTTGCAATGCTCCAAATAAGTAAGTTGCTGAGAGGCATGTAATACTCCATTTCAAAGCACAGATTAAAAACAAACTCCTTTTCTGTTTCCTTATCTTCATCTTTAATGGCATTTTTGTATTGCTTTAATATACAAGGCTGTATCTGTGTATAAATCTGTTTCAAGGACAGTGATTTTATGTTGTGGCATTTTTTGAGGAATTAGAAATTTTTTTCAAGCCATGTTGAAATGTAAATTAAATATTTTTAATGTTTTTGCAGAAGCAGAGTTATGTCAACAGGTTTACCTCTAGATCAAAACCCAGCTTTTCATGTTTGGGAAGGGGTTTCTGCATAAAGGATTATTCTGTCAGAGAGAGAGAAATGTTTTAAGTCTCCCTGGTTCTTAAGTCAAACAGGCTGGTGGTTAGGATCTTATCTTTGTTTATTTGTGGAGATCCAGGTTCAAATATCTGATTAGTGTGCTTTGGGGATTTCCACATTGCAGTGTCAAATTTTGTACATCTTGTGTTAGAAGAAGTTAGATTAAGTTTTGGATAGTACAGCTCTGTGAAAAAATACCTGCAGCTGATTTCGTTTCAATACCCTATCTCCTAACCATGCCTAGATATAGGTAACCATAGAATAGATACCAAGTTCTGTAAGGTTTTTCAAGGTGGAGGCAATATACTCTTTTTAACATACTTCAGAACATGTAATATTTAGTTCTTGCTGCAAAAATATGGAATTTTTGGATCTGTTTCTTTACTGCCAGCCTTTCTGTATGTTCGCGTATCTTCCTCAGCCTGTTGCCATAACTTCCGGTCATGCATCGCATTCGTTAATTCTCCCATGCTCATGCTGTCAGGAGAGCTGGGCATGTAGTTTTGTTTGTTGTAGGGCTCTTCAGTAGCAAGGGAAAAGGAGGGAGATAATAGTGTTCACTGACCTTTGTGAAATGTGATGAAAGCCTAAAATTGTTTTAAAGGAATGTATTTTTCTTAAGTATTCAATGCATTATGCTTGCCCTTATTTGTATATTTGTGTAAAATTGTTAGTGATTGCACTTAAAAAAACCCCAACGTACAGCTTTTCATATATTTTTAAAAATCTTTTCATTTAAACGTAGTATAAAATATGGCATAAGTTAAAAAAGAAAAATAACATTTTTGTACACCACCCATACTCTGAACATATCTGTAACTGAGGTAACAAACACACTGAAAAGCTACCAGAAGTTTCCAAGCTGTCTTTTGTGTTCGCAATTTTTTTCTCCTGGATGCTCTTCCAATGTTTTCGTGTAGTAGGTGAATATACAGAAGACATTGCTGAATTTGCAAATAGCTGGGCTGTGCAAACCTCAGATGACGTAGCTTGTGTACCTACTGCCTCAGATTTTTCCAGTCCTTGCTCAGCTGATGCAGAATCCACTGAGGTAAGTTATTAATGTTATATATATCTCTCTCTACAGATATACAAATATACTCTCAATCTCCACTGCCTAGTGATGGTGCAAGAATCTTGAAATATACAGCATGTTGAAAAAAGCCTTAAATGCATTGAGCCTTTGCAAAAGGGAAGATTCAGATCAGGACTGTTGCTAGGGAATGCCTGAAGATCTTCAGATGTTTAGCTTAAAAGTACAAAGGCTCAGATAGGACATTGCAAGAGGCACACGTCTGCTGGCAGAGCTTTTCAGTGCTGCATTAAACTTGGGTTCCGTTTCCAGACCTGGCATCTAACGCTTCACTATTTTGGAAATTGTGAAATACTGCAGAAGTAACATGTTTAGCTCCTGCATTGACAGAAAACACTTTTTTGTCACTTAATCCTCTTTCATCCTAGCTGGTTTAGGAGCAGCATGCGATCGGGACAGCCTAGGCAGAGAGGAGACATTTTAAGAAGAATAATAAAGGAGACATAATAACAAATTGAGACTGTAAGATTCTCAAATTAATGGGGGGAAATAAAGGACCCTAGATTAGGGAAACAAAGCTAAGAAGAATTATGCTTGTTCAGAAAGTATTTGCTAACTGTCATTTACTGTTTCTACTTAATGTGCAGGACATATTCTTCAAGTGCCAAATATTCCTACAGTTTCCTTTTCTCAGCTGTCATGAAAGCATAGATCCATATTCTTACATTTCTAGCTGTATGAATGATCTTTGCAGGTAAGACTGGAGTTACTGTGTTTTTATTTTCGATACATGAAATGAATGCTCACTCTTCTTTTGAGACCAGAACTGAGCAGCATTGAGCGAAGTTAGGAGGAACCAAGTTCAAAAGGAAGCAGACGGAGTTTCTCAGTGGGTGATTTAGTGTGGAAACAAAGGGCACAAAACCAGCCTGCTAAGGGATAGTTTGATTGCTAAAGGTTTACATGGATTGAAGGAAATACTAGAAAAATACATGGAAGATAAATCCATTGAGAATCACTAATGACAAAAGATGACCTGCTAATCACAAAAACCCCCAAAATCTTTATCCTGCAGGTCCTGAAACAAAAAAAACCCAGAGATGTTACTAGGGGGAAATATCAGTGATACTGGAGGAGCTGGACCATTTGTCTGACACAGTTGTACTATTTTTATGAGCAACCACTATGGTTCTAATGCATAGAATTTTTCAAAATTGTTTTATTTATGTAAATCCAGAGCTGTCAAAAGAAATTCAACTCTCTTTGGCTTTGGTGGGAGTTACAGCCCCTCAATTGCTGGCATTATATGCAATCTGGTATTTTTCCCCTTAGATCTCCAGACTCCTGTTTAGTTCTTGTCATTCAGGTTAAACTGGTGCTCCAGAGTGTAATTGAATAGATGTCTGAGCAATGTACGACTTCCATTTTAGAATTTTTTTTAAATTAAGAAGGATAGCAGGATTTTTACCAGATACTATTATAGCCTTCTCAGAGTAGCATCAATTTAATAAAAAACATACAGAAAGGGTCACAAGACTAAAAGTAAGAATCACTCAGTGTAATCCATTACAACTTGTTAGTTCATTTTTGATTACTTTTTAGTTTTCTAATTTACCATGAAGTCAAGATGGAAGAATATGTGTTTCTAGACAAATCTCTAAAGTTTATGATCTGTACATTGATTGCACACAGAGATGAGTTGCCTCTGTATGGTCTCTTTGTAACTCAGGAGTTTATTGTGACTTTTTCTTAGCAAAAGAAGAGTAATGAAAAGTAAACTTTCAAATGTGATATTGAATCAGCATGACGGTGTTAAGGTGGATTTTTTTTTTTGTCAACATGCATATGTGTGTTGATGTGAATTATTTGAACGTTAAAAACCTTGAAAGAAGTTTCTGTGTCTCAGAGCCTCATTAATTTAGGCTTATTTTGTTTATAAAAGAGACCTCTCTTCTTGTGGCTTAGTGTCAGTTTATGAAGTTTTTTGTCAGGCCATCGTATATGCCAAGTATTCTTTCTATTAAGACCCTTTTAATTGGATTAGATAAGGATAACTGGAGAGACTCTGATCACTGTAACAAAGAGAATAGGAGTGTTTGATTTGATAACAGATGTGTTGAAAGCAGGATACAAACATGATATAATATATTCTTAAAACCATTAATTTTGGAAGCATGATCTGACGTACTGAAAGACAAACTCAACTGATCTGTCACAGTTATGCTTATAAGAGAAACATTGTGTTACTAGTTCATATTGACATCAAGTCTACCACAGTGAGCTGGACATTCAGAGTAACAAAAGGTTGGTGGTATCTTGCCTTATGTGGCTTACATCTAAATAAAATTTGAGCTTACCTTGAATGTCTCTTTACTTGATCATGGCAAAAGCGCGCAGTACAGCTCCTTCCGTATAGATTAAAGCGGAGATAATGTCTTTGCCCAAGGTCATGCTGTAAATCCCTGAGCCTGTCTACAGTACTCAGAGGATAATGCTTCTGGCACTGAGCACTTCAAACACAAGGTCAGGTGTCCACCAACAGGGTGGTTCTTGCCTAAGTTCAAGGACTGACAGGCAATTGGAAACTTGAACTTGTTACTTGTACCAGAATGACTTTAATCAGTGTAGGTCAGAGCTTCCACATCATGCAGGAGGGAGAGGGTTGAGTTGTCCGTTGCCTTCAAGACAAGGTTATGTTTCTCTTTCACCATAAGCAGCATTTATCTTTGTTGTAATAAATTAGTGGTATTGTTCATTGTGGTAATATTAAAATGAAGTAACTTTTTGTGAGATCAAATGATAAAAACACCTCACTGTTCAGTATAGCTTGTTCCTTTTCATAGTATTTTCACTGTGTGCAGTTATGACTGCATGGTGTCATCATGGTGACCCGTGGCAGAGATTTGTAGATGGGATTTGAGTTCCTTGATTACTCTCTTGTTTTATCATTTCAGAGTGGATGATGATGAAACATACTGCAGAGCAGTGACAGAGTACGCTAGAGCATGCTCTCATGCTGGGTCCCCGGTGCAGGACTGGAGGGATGACTTTCCTGCCTGTAGTAAGACTCTGTAATAAAGCGTACTATGTGACCTTCGAGACACCCCACACATATTAATTTCAAATAATTCCATCTTGACAACATTTGTCACTATAGGATTCAAACCGGATACTGAAGTAGATCAGCCAGCTTCACTATTGCTGGTGACAAATGAAGCCAATGACTTGCTAGAGGAATATTTTAATTCTGCTGTGATCTGATCTAGATCCATACAAAAATCATATTTCCACAGATTGCTTTGAAACATCATGTGTGCTGATCATATTCTAGGACAAAGAACAAACATCTATGAAGATCTGATGTTGCCCCTCTTCCCAGATAACCTTTCAGCCTTACTGGCCCTATAACAGAGTTAATGCAGCTAATCCAGCTCCTTCTAGTTATCACCACCACCCATCAGTTGCAGTTCAGTCTCACGCACAAGGCTTTGAACTAGCTGGGATATGAGCACATGATCCCCTGTCACAGAAACTATAACTTCTTTTGGAGGGGTGATGTAAGATTTTGGTAAAGAAAGACTTAAATACTGATGAGAGATTCACCACAGTTCATCAGGTAAAACCTCTGCAAACAATCCATTGTACCGCATCTGAATAATTCCCTATACCAGGAGCACTGCTGTTTATTTGAGAGAGAGGGGTTCTCCAGTATGGAAAGAGAAGTTGCACTAATTTTTAATGTACTGTGTGTTTTTTCTAGCTGAGAAGTGTGAAGACAGCTTTGTACACCGTGACTGTATCAGTTGTTGTCCACCAACCTGCACATTTGAAAAAGATTGTCTTGGCAGCAACCTGCACTGCTTAGATGGGTGTTACTGTCCAGATGGTAAGTACCGTCAATTTTATGTGGAAAAAAAAATGTGGAAAGCTAATATCCAACATCAAAATAGACTGTGCTTAAAGTTAAAGCCTGATAATATGAGTACTGTAAATTCTGCTCTAGATGTCATTGTTATTCTCACTGCAATTCTTCGTTTTATTGTGGCCTAAACATTTATCCAGAATACGAAGGTGGCTCGGAGTGAAATACCGGTTAAAATCTGGAGCCATCACTAATGCTTGCTGTAGTAAGATACTGCATATTAATCCACTTTATTTTAATTATTCCAAATCTATTGAGGTTTTGTTTAAACAGAACGTGTCTTATGCTCTGTACAAGAAAACAAACTTCCTGACACCTGTAAGAATTAGGGATTGGACTATGAACAATCCTGTTCTAGATGGAATAATGATAATGTGATCTCAGAATGTTTTAATTTTTGTGCCTGTAAGTTTTTACATGCTTAAGGCAGATATTTTGCATAAAGCAGCTATTCAAAGTGACAACGGCTTTGAGAGAGCTTCACTGTTCATCACTCCAAGCCCTGTGCACTTGCTGGGTGACTCTTTTTGCTGGTCCCTGGTTCAGGGTGGCAGATTTGGATGTTTGAGACAGATAGGGGAAGAGCAGTGATCTGGAGTTCATTAGGTTTTTTTTATCTCATTTATTAACTTTCTTCCCAATAGGCCTCATTATGGAAAACGGAACTTGTATCTCTGTGTCGAATTGTCCTTGTGTTTATCACGGAACTGCCTTCCCTGTCGGCTCAAAAATTGAACAAGAATGTAGCAACTGGTATGTGAAAGACTCACATCTGTGTTTCCTCTCTCTGACTGCTACCTGTAGTTAGTTTAACATCATAGTCACACTTACATTTTAAAGAATATTTAGTATCTATGTTTTAAACATGTGACTACGATACACGACCCTGTGCATCACTGAAATATGCAGGCTGTTCTATGGAAAGGGTGAATTAGGAACATATTAATTAGCTCAAAGTTGCTCTTTTTGCTCAAAGATCGGAACATTGAATTTCTGTTTTGTGATTTTTCTTTTTAGTATTTGTATTGGTGGCATTTGGAACTGCACTGGTCACGATTGCCCAGGTATCTCTATTTCATTATTATTTTCTCTCCTCAGTGAACATAAGGGATAAACTTTTCAGAAGACAACAGAACCAAATATGATCCAAGGGCTTGGGATGCTAATTAAGAAGTAAGATTAAGCAGGTGGATATTTAGAGTAGCAGTGGGCCAGCTGGGGTGAAGCTGTTAACTGCCTGACCGTAGTCATCTTACATTTTCCCATTTGCTTCCCCAACTCAATGTGTTACATCCACCTCTATTTTTCTATCTGCTGGCTATGCTGTATGTTCTTTGGGGAAGGCAGCTTATTTCTACTGCCTGTGCAGTACCTACGCCAGGTATAAGGATTTCCTCACTTCTAGGTGCAACTGTCATGCAAATAATAAGGAAAAGATCATTCTATTGCTCAATGTGCTATATTTTCTCCCTTGTAACAGCAGTTGATGTTTGAATAATGATCCTTATGTTTAAAGATCTCATGCCTCTCTAATAAGTTACTCAGAACATGCAGGAGTCAGGTAGTGAAGCTCCCTTGTCATTTCTGTGTCTTAGACAAGGTTTTACTATGAAACTTGTGAAAGAGGATCTTTTTTACAAATTATGAAGCCTCCTGTGAATGAGGTAATGGACAAGGCTTAACAGTAGTTACTAAGCAAGGCTTGACAGGGTAGATCTATAGTGTAAAACAGTTGACATTGAGAACGACTCCATATGTCTTGTGTGTTGTGTGTGCACATGGGGTGTTAATTATGACTACACTAGTCTGGTCCTAGAAACTGAACGCCTGTTAGTAGTGGAAGCAGAAGTTGCAGCCAAAATGAACTTAGTTCATGTGCTCTGACATTGCCCAATGGTGTGAATGAAAAGGCTGCAAGCAAGGATGTGCTGGAGACTTTCTTCAACAGTGCACTCCTGTTCTGAACTGAAAAATGGATATAGACGTGCCCTGAGGACACACACCTGCAGCCTCTTTGTACCAACGATAAGCAGTGCCATAGTACCTAGAAGGAAGGAGCAAGAAGCTCTTTCATGCTCACTCATGCTGAAAGATGATGCGGAAGAAGGTTCTAGGAACCTTCAGAGGTGTAATAAAGAGAACATTCTTTTGTATTTTAGAGAACTCATGACTCAAAGGCATCTCATCTAGTTAGAACCAGAAGATACTGCACATCAGTGTGTAAAATGTGAGATGGTATCTGGTGGAAATAGGTGTATATAATGTGTTTTATTTCCAAGTGCTGTAATAGCTAGATAGATTAAACTTAGCCCAGATTATGTGCTTAGAAATAAGGTGAAAGTTTCTTATCTCTTATACATAATTTACAGAATAATGATATGTTCTTATGCAAGTAAACATTCTTGTTTATCCTTTTTCTCTCAAGCTGAGTGCTCTATCACAGGCAGCTCTCATTTCACAACATTCGATGGACGTCATTTTACCTTTCTTGGGATTTGCCAGTACATTTTGCTGAAAGGCACCGGGAAAAACAAATTCACAATCACTTTACAGAAAGCACCCTGTGGACAGGTAAGTCACATTTTTGTTGAACATCCACAATAAACATTTCTGTCCATATTTCAGGCAACCTTGTATAGGTTCTACTGTAAACTACTGGGTTACATTTAACAGAAAATATAAATTGAAACCATTTTACAGCTTTTTTGTAAGCAGTTGTATTGCTGTATATTGTATTGCCCTTTGTAAAATCAATTGCATCTTCAAAGGGATAAAGTCTAAAAAGTTATTACTTTATGCACATTAAACAATGATATACGTCTGGTTATGGTACAAACAGATGTCTTAAGCTTTAGAAAAGCTCTTGCTGACAGCACTGAACAGGTTTAATACAATGCTAGTTAACTGTGAGGGTTTTTTTGTAGCTTTAGATTTTTATTTGATATGTTATAGCATATATAATTTGTTGTAGCAATGCCTTTTATAAAACTGCTGAAGAGATTAGCCACCACACGTATTTGTCTGAAAGTATCAACAGGCTTTATGAATAGAGGTGCTTATAAAAAGTACTTATCCATGAGACTGGGTTTAATGACGTTAATCACCTAAGCTCTCAGGAGAAGGGCTCTGAGGCTCTGACTCACAGCTGCCCATGTGCTGAGGGCTGGGATACCTGAACTCATCAGCAGGGAGTGATGCACTGAAGTTGCCCTACTATGGGACTGTGTCTTATGTCCCTTCAAAAGATAGACTATGAGCTAGTGCCTCTGCTTTTTTTGAAAGCACCTCCTTTTACTGCATAGGTGTTGAGACTCCCGTTTCTGCATTTCAGGTGGCCTAAAGCATGAAATGTTCAGTTAAGTATGCACTGAGGGACAAGGATAATACCGGAAATTACCATTAGCACAACTCTAGGCACCTTGGAAAGTTTCTGGATGAAAACATAGGGGGCTCAGGGAACGTAACATGCTTGGTTTAAGCTGGTTATGTGTCACTTTTTGCCCTGTACTCAGGTTCATAAATTCTGCTTAGAAAGCTCTCCAAAATCGTGGGTTTGAGTTAGTGTATAAGTAATCGCTTTTTGATAGTCAGATATTTATAAATCATTGTAGTATAATTCCGGAGAAATTATATCCTTTTGGTCTGTAGTCAGAAATTGTAACTATGATTCAAGGCAAGAAGCACCTTCATGTGTGCAATCATTTCTTCTACATCGCTGCATTTGGTCTCTGATTGCACCATCTTGATATAGATGGGGTCAGACCCTTGCTCAAACACTGGTTAACCCAGCAATGAGAAGTACCCAGGGTGGCCATGCAAATATGGTCTTTTGAGCCCAGTACTTGGTAACCTCTGTCCACTTACTACTAGACTGCCATAATAACTAAAATGCATTCTCTTTGCTCTTATATGCATATGCAATGTTTTATTATGTTCTACTTACAATTTCGGGTGCCCTGTTTAATGCTTTGAGTGATAGTTTACATCTGATTTACCTGATGACAATTCTGGTATTTCCGTTCTATACAACTGTTTTCTCTCCTGTTTGTTTGTTTTTGCTTTCCACCGTATTGTTAATGTCTCTGCCTATTTCTGATGCTGAAACTTGTTTCTGCTTAGAACTTTGACCACTCCTGCATTGAGTCTGTAACACTTATTCTTGAGGATGATGTGAGCAAACAAGTAACTCTCACAAGATATGGTCAAGTCCAAACTGGCCCTAACCAAGCTTTTAACCTTAATGGTAAGAAGTGCATGGAGTAGAATTTTACCAGGGTTCGCATTCTTTCTTTTATATACTCCAAAGCTTTTTAATAATACCTGTCTATGAAAAAGGAATTTCTTCAAACATAAATTGTGAAATGTACAATCACTTCCTGTAAGGTTAGTAATGGTTCTAGAAACATGCTTTTTCAGCCTGTGAAACAGAGTCCTTCATTATGCCTTCATTTCTGTCCATTCCTTATCTTGCAGAGTACCTAGAAATTCCACTCATTTTGTTTGTGTTTAGGGGGGAGGAGGTAAGAAAAAGAAGGGAGGTGATGAGAGGCTGGAAATCATCTTGATGCTGATGTTAAGGTCTAGCTTGATTAAAGCTTTTTGGGATAAATGGCATGGAATAGAATCCATGTGTTCTGTGGGATCTACATTGCTTTCAGCACTGACTGATGTTGTGATTTCAGGCAGTTTACTTCCTTTTTTTTGGAAAGGATAATAAAACAAATCAGCCTTGAAAGGATGTTATAAAATTAAGCACTGACGGTGGAAATGACATTGCTGAATTTCATATCTTACAGTGATCTGTAGTAAATTCTTAGTAGATTTTTAGTCTCTTTCTGGGAGAGTAAAGTGGGAGTTAACTCCTTTCCTTTCTCAGCCTTCAGCAAAACAGAGTTTAGGGAGTTCTGGGCTGGTGGTTGCACCTATGTCTTGTCTTCATTGAATTTGTTCAGTCACAGTTCCGCTTTTGGCATTTGCAGCTTCCTAAGGCAATGAGTTTTGTAGCTCAGTTATACTTTCAGTTATGTTGACAGCTCTGCTTCATATTTTCATTGATAATTTCATTTTATGTCTTTTGAATCAGTCCCCATTCACTCTCTTGTCTCTTTCCATAGTCTACAACAAATATAATCTATGACACATATTTGGGTGTGACACTCTTGAGTGTATCTAGTAAGTCCTACCAGCCAAGAACATCTTTAAGCTCACATAAGCATTTTATCTGCCTCTTCTCAGTTTATGCACCAGAGTGTGTGTGGTGCATGTGCAGAGTTTGCTTGCGAAGGTAGATCTGCTTTAAGCCCGCAGCTGCAAGTAGCCCAACAATGTGTAGCAAATCAATGCTGTGACTGTGAAATTTCCATTTCCTCGCATAATAGATTTGTTGGGAAGGAAAGCTGGGAATTTGATAGGGCCTTAGTTCACATACAGTCTAAGGAAGGAGCTATACTGATGTCATATCAATAGCATTAAGAGAGAACCTTCTATCTGAAGGTTGCAGTACACTTTACAGACATTGGTAATTAATCTTATAACATCCCTGGAGACTAAGAAACAAGTGGTTTCTTGTCTTGATTTCTCATTGCCAGAGGCATGCTATTGCACTGCATTCTTAAAAAAAAAATAAAAAATGTGAGAGTGGTTTCTGTATAACTCGCAGGTACAGAAAGGTGAGAGATTTTTATTGTTGACAGTAGTTGCAATTTCTGATTTGTGTTGCTAATGAAAAGTATATATAGTCTCATAAGTTCAGATGGAGAATGGGTGAGGTTATTTGGCTGCAGGTGAGGTTGTGCATAGTTTCTCATTTTATATCTGGATTTTCAAAATCTATTTTGTTCAAGGGGTAAACAAATAAACCTGCAAGATGGACTTCAGTGACTTTTTCTTTTGCTATGTGCAGGGGCTATTGAAATTCAGAATATATCTTCTTTCTTTGTTCAACTGAAAACTAGTTTTGGTTTGAAGATATTGTTTGCTAAAGATGGAGAGAGGATCTATGTTCAAGTTGATGTCAGCTGGAAGAGAAGAACATTAGGACTATGTGGAACGTACAATGGGAACTTGAGAGATGATTTTCTGTAAGTTGATTATGGTACATTTAGATTGAGTTTAACAAGTGAAAATTTTGTTGAATGTCATAATCTGATTATTTAATTTCATTAACATGCTCATTATTTAACCAATATAAAATCTCTTAAACTGTTAGTCATTTTATAAAATACAAAACTGATAAATTTGCTAAGTCATTCTAAGATGTTCAGATGTTGAACACGCTTTTTTCCCCCCTCCCTTCTGCTCCCTTATCATCAAAAACATGGGCACCGCAAAAAGAGTGGATGATAATATTAGTATCATCCTCACCTGATTAACACTTACTACTACTTGATTTTTTTCCCACATCAAGTTTTAATGGAAAAAACCTGTAATTCTGAACCACAGGAATAGTTTAATTAGAAGGGTACGTTTCCCTTATTCTTTTACTTCATTTCCTCCAAAGTTCCTCAAGCTATAATATCACAAAACTTTTCTAGCAATAATAAATGCTATTCAAATACTTGGTGGAAGACAGCAGTAAAATGCAAAGAGCCCCTCTCTAGAACACTGAAATTAGCTAACAGTTCAAACTTTTGACATTTCACTGAAAGTATGTGCTTGAATAAAGGCCAAATTCTCCTCTCATTAATGCAACTCTCAATTAATCCAACTGATTTCAGAGTACTTGAATTCAGTGTGAGGGCAGACATTGAGTGTAGAATATTTTTCCATGAGTAAAATATTGAGGAAAAAGCTTCACATGCTCTTTCTTCTTTTATACCTCACAGATGGAAATTCGACACATTGAGTGTTCAATGTGCCTATGCATCTAAGGCATTTTGATGTGCTTGTGTCCTCACCCATGTAGTCCATAGTCAGCAGGATGTTTGCAGTGTTGATAATTTCCTTTTCAGTTCTCCAGCAGGGATGATAGAAGGGACCCCCCAACTTCATGCCAATGCATGGAAGGTTTCCTCAGCTTGTTCTGTGCCTATCAATATTCCTGTGGTTGATCCCTGCAACGTTAATCAGCAAAATGGTATGTTTTCATATGAGAGTCTGGAATTAGCTCTATCCTATTATTATGGGACATTTTTTTGTTTTCTCTGTGAATGAGTTGCACACACATGTATTTCAACTTCAGTTTCAGATGTGCACTCTTTCTTTCCTTTTTCTTTTTTGGCAAAGGCCGTTCTTTCCGTACATTTAGTATGTGAAATGAAATAAGTCCTTCATAAATACAAGCTAGTTAATCATTTAATGCTGGGTGTACTGGCCATGAGTTCTAAACACTGCTCTCTAAAATACACGCAGACTGCTAGGCAGAACACTGTCTGTAGTACTGTAAATTATGCCAGTCAAAAGGAATGATGTGATGCACATTTGTAGACTGACAAAGAAAGTAGAGGAGGTAGTCTTTCTGAGACAGTGTTCAGATCAAAAGTCCTGTCTCTAGCTTCTCCATGCTTGTTGCATTAAAAGTTTCCTTATCCTTCATCTATGCTCTCTGACACAAACTGATGCAAACAATCTGAGATCCATGGATTTGTTCAAATTCCTGAGTAAAGATTCAGTTTTGGCTGGGTGACGTGCCTTTGTTTTGTATTGAACTTTCACTGTCTCCTCCTTTCCGAGTTGCTGTTCTTTTCAGTAAATGAAGACAATGGGCAGACAGTAGTTGCCCATTGTGATAGAATTTAGTCTAATGTTTTTAATGTTTCAGACATAAGGCCTCACTAAGGATGTGGGATTTGGCCATATTTAGAGCCTGTGGGACCGAGCCTAGAATAACCATAAACTTCTAAGAATCTGGGGCATTCTAAGACTTTTTATGACTTCATCATTGTCTTCTAAAACAGTACATCTCAGCCAAGTTAGCTCTCGCTAAGATACTTCATGCCTCACGTTCAGATCTGTGCTTGTTCAGTGAAGGTGGAGTTTGTAATAAATGTCAGCTGCAAGGATAAATCTAAGCTGTAAGCAGGAAGGTGGACTACATGACCTTCTGAGGTCCATTCCAGCCTGAATTTTCCTGTAATCATCACTGAAAAAATCAGTTGCTGAGTAAGTGGTCCTGCCCTGTTCTACTACCTGTACTGAGCCAGCACAAGCATTCTTTCAGGTCTGTGATGATGACCTGATGAAACTGAAAAAGAAATGATTGTTTGTTTGCTTTTTTTTGTCAGGTTACTTTTCAACCAAGTCAAATTCACTCCTTGAATCTAGTTTACTGAGAGACTCCAGAAATCCTTGTGTCAGTGTGTGTTTGTGGGAATGAACAGGGAGAATGAAGGGTAGAGACACTCTTTTATCAGCAAAATTGACTTAAATATGATCCATGCTATGGCTTTCTTGAGATATTCCACCATGTGTGGTGGAAGCGCACTTCAGTGGTAGGAGGAGGGTCTGTTGGTGCTAGAAGGCATATGGCCAGCTTGGAACTTGCGTGCCCTTGAGCTCCAGCTTGTAATGCTTTCTCAGTCCACGTGCCGAGAAGTATACAGCCATTGCTGATTTCAAAGCTAAATGAAACATCAAGTACGAAAAAACATATTTCAAGCTTTGGAAGACTCTTCTAACTGACTCTTTTGAAATATATTTGTTTTGCCATTTAAGTTTCCTGCACTACTAGAGGAAGGCATAACTGTTTTTATATAGTTATCTTTATCTTAAGTGGAGTTTATTGTTGAGAGGGTTGCTTACAATATCAGTTTTAAACTACAGAACTTTGCAGAAAGACATTGCATACACGTTTTTGTTGCACAACTGGCTATGTTTGGTTTTAGTATTCTGTGCTATTCGTTCGACTAACTGTTATGTTAAAATGGATCTGGCTAAACCAGCATCACCTTCTCTTAGCTGGGTATGCATCTCACTGTGATATCATCAATCAAGAAGTTTTTGCTCCCTGCCATGCATACATCAGTCCAGGATTATACTACCAGCTCTGCCGCTTCGAGGCGTGCAAATGCGGAAGCAGCTGTTTGTGTAATGCTTTGGCACACTATGCTTACGTCTGTGGCAAGCATGGGGTTGTCGTTGACTTCAGATCTCATATTTCTTACTGCGGTAAGTAACGTTTGCAGAATGGAGTATCTTTTAGAAATGTGTAAAATTCTACAAATATTTGCTCCATGAAATACAAGGATTAACCTTTTTTACTGGAAAACAGAATTGTGACATGGGCTAATGACGTACTCAGGGGAGATCACTGACAGAGTTTACGTTAGGCATCTGAGTCAGGGCCCCTGAGCTGCCTCACAGGGGGTGCCTGTCCCTTGCCATTAGCTACAGAGAGAATTTAAATTTCTGACTTTGTACCCCCAAGTCATATGGAAGCCACTATTAGGCTAAAGTAGCCAAAGAGTGACAGGAGCAGGGCTGTTCCCAAGGAAAGGCAAGCCAGGGTGGCAAGGGCTCTCCAGGGTGGGCAGAGCAGGATGTGCAGTTATTTGCCAAATAAGATATAGCAATGATTTAAACCAAGGCATTTCTGAGCCATAGAGTAATGCTTCAACCTTCACTGGACAATTCTTCCTCACTTGGAAGCTTGAGTTGCTAGATAGACGCACCCACCACCCACACACACTTATCACATATGAAAAATAGACACCTACTGCTTACAAAATAGACAATTCCAGCCAGGGAACTGTCTAACATAAACCCACCTGAATCTAAACATTTCTAACTTAAGAAATCAGTAAACCAGCGTATTTTTCTCATGCATTTTAACTCACCCCATGCAGCAAGAATGCTGTATTGCACTTCCATGATATATTGCTTTGTTTTCTGTTTTTCACATTTTAAGAGGTTGTTGTTCTCTCTTCTTTCTCCCTCTCTCTTCTCCAGCTGTGACGTGTCACAGTGGTATGCTTTATCATCAGTGCTCTTCTTTCTGTAAACACTCCTGTGCTTCACTTTCTATGGCAAATATCTGTGGTGATGACTGTGCAGAAGGATGTAATTGTCCTGATGGGAAATACTTTGATGAGTCCGTCACCTTTTGTGTCTCAATGTAAGTCGTAAGAAAATAGAATATATGTGTAGGCACATTATTATCTTTCCAGCAAGATTTAATGCAGTTTTTCTGCTATTTTGCTCAAGATATAGACTGCCTAAAGAGGATAGCAAAGCAGTATGTGAAGATTTCATATTCTTTTGTACTAACCAATAGTGGGGCTTTATCTGCTACTGTGCATACAGCCATCTATCTCAGAGATGTCACACTGCTTTAGGGAAGGGTGATGTAACTTTTTTAATTCATGGGAAAGCATTTTCACGTGAAAACCTTGGTTTTAACACATAAGAAAAAAATGAGAAGGAATTTAGGTAGTAGCAATTTGTAAAGTCAGGGATAGTATGGAGAGAGTGACTAGGAGTGTCTTTTTTTCTGTCTCACAATGCAAACTCCTTTGGTTAAATAGAAGAAAATGGTCAATGGAAGGAAATAGTTTTTGTACATTGTGTACCAAAATTTTACAGATTACCACTATGGGGAATTACTGAAGTTCAGGTACTGAATTAAAAGCTGGCAAGAGTATTCATATGCATTTCAAGATTACACAGAGTTATTGCTATTCAGTGCGACGTATGTTTTGGAAAGATCAGTAAAGTTCATTCTGTAGGGATAAAGACTGTTTGAAACTATTAGAGTGTGAGGTAACTTGGTATTCCCACATCTTTTCATGGTTTATAGGGAATTCTGTTGCTACTTCTATCCCATCTGGCCCTTGTCACAGACCGAGTTAGTAGATTTTGCTATGATAATTCCTCTGTCCCATGACTTTGACAGTACTTTGAATGGGAACTACATGTTGCCATATTGATCCCATAACTGGGAAGAAAAGTCCCTTTCTATAAGACTAAAGCACAGACACAGCAAATAAATAATATGGAGTCTGAGGAAAATCCTGGCTATGTTGAAGATGATAGGAGTTTTGCCACTGCCTTCAATACAGTCAGAGTGTCATCCTTTAGTTTTTGCCTTTAGAAGTATATTGTAAATATAAAAATTGAGTTAATGAATTATAAGGACTGCTTATCATAATAGCTTGATAAATGGATTGCCCTTTAATCCCATTTCATCTTGTTTTTGTATCTACATACATAAATATTCTTTTAACAGATCCGCCTGTCATTGTCATTACAAGGGCAAAGTCCTCCAGCCTGGAGAAATCCTTCCCGAGTCGACAGGCTCCTGGTAGGTTTGCACCAAGAGTTTTGTCTTTCATGTATCACAGTTTGGACACTACTCAAAAGCCTTGAGAATTTTTTCACATAGAATGAAGGTCTACTGTATCAAGATTTTGTTTTTATTACATACTTAGTAAAAGGGAGCCTAATATAAATTGGATTACGTACCTGCTTATTTTAACAGCAGGACACCTGGAAAATTCTGTAAGCCAGAGACTAAAGAGTGTCTCAAAACACACACATAGATGTTGCAGTCCTGTTCTTAGACCTGGGGGCATTATGATAGCAATATGAGGCTCATTTCAGAAAGACAAACAGTGTGATTCTATTTTGGAAAGCCTTTCAAATGAAGGCTTGCAGGGAGCTCTATTTGTGTCCTTTTGTATTATTACTTGATGATAGAATCCTGACCTCACTGAAATAAGTGGGGAAACATCCCAGGTTTCCTGATCTAACTTATTCGTGTTACAAGAAATGCTCTCAGCCTGCTGATTTAAAATCATGTCTGTGACTTGAGCGTCAAGGTTGATTCTTGCTGAGGTCTTATTACAGCTAAAGGTTGGTAATCATGTAGTTCAAGAGGTGAGAGTAGGGCTTTATTTTTTTGCCATTGCTATGCCTTTGCAATGCTTTGGGGTTTTTTGTTGGTTTTTTTTTACGGAAAATTAAAAAAATGAGGACTAGGTTTATTGTCGAATGTCATTTTCTGGAATTCTCTATTTTGTCATAAGAAGAATCAAGCTGTGTATGCTAATGTCAGGGCAACAAGAACTCCTTATACTGTATCCTTCCATATTCTCTAAGGTGGATAAGGTTTTGTGTTACACTACCAGCATCCTGCATCACCTGGCTCTACATTCCCACAGAGGCTGACATACCCAGCTTCTTTTTTATTTCAGTGAAAGTTTGGCAATTAAACAGTACATAAACACTTTTGTGAGTCTGGGCCCTCATGACAGGTCAGAAGTTAGAAAACACCAACAAAGTGTCGGTCAGAACTCATGCTTTCAGATTTTAATCCTCCTTCTCCTGATTACTGTTGTTTAGATTGAGTTAAGTGGTATTATCTTTTTTAACGTAGTGTCTACAAAACATTTTTGCCCTGAATAAAGGTGAGTTTGCTTTTCTTTTCTAGTCAGTGTTTGAATGGAACAGTGAAATGTATCAAAGCCACTACAGAAAATACAGGTAACTTACAGTCTTGACTCATATTACAGTTGCAGAGAGAAAGTTTTTGACATTGAATAGCCATTTGGTTTTCTCTGCCTGTTTTTTCATTAAGAGATACTTCATGTCATGACATATTTAAAATAGGAAGTTAGGAGCACAAGTTGTCGTGTTTTTTTCTTTTCCTTTTTCTGTAGTATAAATTGTACTACTAAGTCACTTGGGAAATTAAAAAATAAATTACATGTGAGGTATAGATCAATATGTCTCATGGGAATACCTAAAATTAGGCTCACTATCCATGTTTAGGAAGCCTTAATATCTTGATTTCTAGGAAGTAAATTTTTAATGAATTTCTAATGGATTTAGAAAGGACTTCAGTACAATGAAAAATATACGACTTCTAAAGATTCTCTCTAAGGCATAATTACTCCATCTTTAAGAATGGGCTGTGTATCAGATCCAGGGTGCACAGATCCAGATGCATATTTTTAAGTTTTGGTCTTTTTTTTTTTTACATTAAAACATATATTAATTTTATATCTCTGTAATACAAATGAAGTTATAGACTTTTATTTGGATTGTGTTCTTATGTATACTGTAATACAGGCTAACTGTGTATTAAAATAAATAGATCATGAGCAAAACAAATAGAAAACCTTCAGTGTAAAAGAGCAGTTGATCTCATTTAACTTGCATTTTGCATTTAAAGTTCACATATGCCCTGAAGGAAAAATCTACTATGACTGCAGATCTCCTGTGCCAGGATTACCAGCAGCGGGTGTGAATTGCGGCATCTCTTGTGCAAACCTTGCCATGAACTTCTCCTGTGTCCCCTCACCACCCTGTGCAAGTGGCTGCATTTGTCCCCCTGGGTAAGCTTTGGTAGAACAACCTGGAGCACCAGCCATATACGTATTTTTCACAGTTTAACTGCATATTTTTTTCTTTTTAAATTCCAGTGGTGTCACACTAATTCTGAAGCTACTGTTCTATAAATTTTTGCAGAAATACAGTCACAGTTAAAAGGCCAACTCTTTCTTTTCAGTCTGAGAGCCCTTTTCTCCTTCCTGCTGGTATGAGGCTCCACGCTATAAGGCTTCCTCAGTTGAAGTCTCACAGATTCTCCATTCCAAGACCATGCTTCCATTATACCATGAGATATCCAGCTTGCTACCAATCTGACTGGCTGGTATTTGGGACTCTGGACAGGGGATGACCCCCACTACTTGCATGGTATAGTTTGAGTGTAGAAGCAAACATGACAAATAACATAAACCATCTGTGTTCCTGCTTACTGCCCAAGTAACTGTCTCACCTAGACTTCTACTCAGGCTTACCATATTGAAGCCCAACTTGGGGCAGGGAGGTGGGGTGGGGTGTGTATGCAGGCTAGATCCTGCCCTCCTCCCCTTAATTTTCTCTACCCTTTTGAATTCAGCCAAAGTTTTGTTTTCTCAGCTCACGTATTTGGATTTGGTGCCCAGAAACAGTCTTCTGGGCTTTGCAGTGGTCAAATCAAAGTACAAAAGCTAAAAGCATTTGTTGTGAAGTTTCTGTGAGGATCAACCACTACTCCCTCCATCTGTTTCTATTCCCTCCCCTGATATCTGCTGCGTGCACTTGCAGATTTGAAGCGTCAAATATGCTGTGCAAATTGCTGCAATTTGACCTTAGGTGGAGCGCTCCCTGTTTTTTCTCAACGTTTGGTTTTATTTCACTGTATGTACAGCCAATCTGTGGCAGATCTTGGAACGATTAGGATGTCCCCCCAAGTTCCTCAAAATGATTATCCTGTTACATGAGGGCAGCGCGGCCAAGTCAGATATGGCGATGCACTCTCTGAGCCCTTCCCAATAGCCAATGGTGTGAAACAAGGTTGCGTTCTCGCACCCACTTTATTCACAGTTTTCTTCAGCATGATGCTCCAAAGGGCCACGGCAGACCTCGACGAACAAGACGGCATTTATATCCGATATCGTACCGATGGGAGCCTTTTCAACCTCAGGCGACTGAAGGCCCACACCAAGACCCTGAATCACCTTGTCCGCGAGCTGCTTTTTGCTGACGATGCCGCCCTTGTTGCCCACACACAAGCAGCTCTGCAGCGCTTAACATCCTGCTTTGCAGAGGCGGCTGAGCTTTTTGGGCTGGAAGTCAGCTTGAAGAAGACAGTAGTTCTCTACCAACCAGCACCACAAGATGATTACCATCATCCCCACATCACCATTGGCGAGTCAGAGCTTCAGCCAGTCCAGCAGTTCAGCTATCTGGGTAGCATCATCTCCTCAGATGCCACGATTGACAAAGAGATAGACAACAGAATAGCAAAGGCAAACAGAGCTTTCGGAAAACTCCATAAAAGAGTCTGGTGCAATAAACACCTGAAGAAAAGTACAAAGATCAGTGTCTACAGAGCCGTGGTACTGCCTGCTCTTCTGTACGGGTCTGAATCATGGGTCATCTACCGCCACCATCTGCGACTCCTCGAACGCTTCCATCAGCGCTGCCTCCGCACAATCCTAAACATCCACTGGACTGACTACGTGACTAATGTTGCTGTCCTTGAACAGGCAGACGTCACCAGTATTGAGGCCATGTTGCTGAAAACGCAGCTGCGTTGGGCAGGGCACGTCTCCAGGATGGCGGATCACCGCCTCCCTAAGATCGTGTTCTATGGTGAACTTGCCACCGGCTGCCGCAAGAGAAGAGCTCCAAAGAGGAGATATAAGGATTCCCTGAAACAACACCTCAGCCTAGGCCATATTGACCACCATCAGGGGTCCACCCTGGCCTCCAATCGGGAGATTTGGAGACACACCATACATAACGCTGCTGTCTCCTTTGAGAGCACGCGTAGAATCAAGCTCGAGGAGAAAAGATAGCGCAGAAAGAACCGTGCCTCGACTATACCACCCAAGGAGACCCTCCGGTGTGCTCTTTGCAACCGGTCTTGCCTATCCCGCATTGGCCTTTTCAGCCATCAACGCGCTTGCAATAAGCGTGGGCAAAGCCCTTCCCAAATCTTCGTCCGCGAAGCCAAGCCATGATGATGATGACAGCCAATGCTCCCCTGACAGTATATCAGCTGTGACAGGTCAGAGTGTAATGAGACTGCCAGAATTCCCCTTCCAGCAACTAGTGATGTTCACAGATGACTCAGCACTGGTGAAGAACAGATTTCAGGCATAACTATTTAAGATTTCACTAGTTGTTCTTGCCTGGTATTTTGTAGTCCTCGACAACCTCTGCCTCAACTGAAGAGTTGGCTTTCAAGACCATTGGTGTTATAGGAATAAACAATTATTTTTAACACAAAAATGCATGAATCTGTACAAGGCATCATATAAAAAATATTAAATTTTTTACTGAAACATCACCATGATATTTGCATGAACTTAAAATAGCAGCATTATCATGAAAGTTCATTTGGAAATTTGAAATAATTAAAATAGAAGTTAAAAAACAGAGCTAAACCTCTCCTTTCACAATCAAGCAGTAGTATACCATTTCAAATTGTGAATACGCTACTTGATTATTTTCTGAATGTTAAACTATAAAAGGGGTACAGACAAGACAGATCCCAAGTTTGTGTCTAATAACAGAGTAAAACACAATAATTTGTTAAGAGAACAAACACTTAATTTGCTATTAGATAGAAAAGGAAATATGTGACACTTAGGGCAGTTAGTACCATCATTGGTGTTAAATTGTATTTCTGGAGCCATTATGCCTTTCAGGCTCATGGTCCCAAGAAATGAGTATGGCTTTTAAGCTAGGAATAGGCCAGTAGGTTTATCTTAAAAATTGGGTTCTGAAGTTCTCTTTTTTTATACACAAAAACGTTAAGCATATACCTCATTATAAGAATTTAGATGGACAAGTCATGAAAGCCTTGTTATGAGAAGTTTTACTGTTACATCTTTTTAAAATTCCCTTAAGATGCTGTTGTTCTCTTTGTTTCTACTTTCCCACCTTATTTCTACCACCGCCCATCATTTAACACAGTGACCTAACCTTTCGGGGTGGAAACTTGAATTATCCTGGAGACTGGCACCTTATTCTAGCATTCCGGATATTTATGATGCTCACAAAGTAAAGCAGCTTGTGTGTATATTGAAACACTTTCCTTTGCACTCTAGTATGCAAAGAATGGTCCTCCTAATGTAAAAATGTTTTACATTTTCTATTGTTAAAATTCTTGCATGACAGCTTGCGGTTCTTTTAGTCAGTAGTTAAAGGTGACAAAGAATAGGAAACACTGAAAGTCTCTGGTATGCTATAAAACTTGGAGTAGCTCAAAACTGCATGAGGAGATGAGCTGAGAATGACAGTAAATTCATCGCCCAAAGATATACTGAAAGTCACCCTAACACTAAGCTGGAGATGTAAGAGGATAAGCTGAATTACGGAAGAATGGAAAAGTAGTACAGAAAGGGACCTCATGGGGCTCAGTTATTCTCCTGCCCTTAAGTAGCATCATCAATAACTTGCAGATATTTAAATTCCATTGACAGACTCTAAATGACCTACTCAAGCGATCTGTTCTAGTGCTTTTCTATCTTTAATAATTTTTCTGAACACTTGACTATCTTACTTAAAACCAATTAATCTGTAAAGTCCAGTAATTACAGGGAGAAGAAAACTCTAATCTGTGTGTTCCTTTTAACTTCAACTTCAGATGAAACAATCTCAAGATCATACTCTGTAAACACATATCTCTGTTCTGTCAAATGTGTGTTACAATCAGTGCAGGAACTGCTTCCCGAAAGAG
The DNA here is from genome assembly GCA_009769605.1 of Bucorvus abyssinicus. Taxonomy (NCBI): domain Eukaryota; kingdom Metazoa; phylum Chordata; class Aves; order Bucerotiformes; family Bucorvidae; genus Bucorvus; species Bucorvus abyssinicus. The sequence goes on from CM020025.1 coordinate 43,124,331, forward strand.
CAGCATTGGGAGTGTCAGTAACTTTTATTTTTTTGATGTTGTTAAGCAGATGGAAATAAGGAGATAGCAAAAAGTGGTTAACCACATCTCTTGGTCACTTGTTCATGATGTAATTAGATTTGCTGCTTTTTTTCATTAAATGCTGCTGGTTTGTCTTAACCTTGTTAGTTGTGTCCACTTAGCTGAGGTAGACAGGTAACCTCCACCACCACCCTTCATAAGCTGTATTTCTTTTGTCCTGCCAACTCTGCAACAGCTGCCAGAGCCCAGCTCACTATCATGTGCTCAGAACAGGACAGCTGCCGCTCTGCGCTGAGGAGTGGGTGCATCAGTCTGACTGCTTCTCTGGGACAGGATGAGGAGGGAACAGCAGAGAGGGAAGGGCAGCCTGGCTGCAGCATGCGTCACACACAGATGCTCTGCAGCTTGCAGGGAGGAGTACCTTCCCTACCCGGAGCTTGCATAGGAGCTCATGCCCAACACCAACATAACCTTTCAAGGTAGAAGGAGAGCCACAGCTGTGAGCTTTGCAAGGTCTCCAGCTGTGCACAGTGGAGATAATCTGATTTGGACAGATTTTGCTGCTGAAACAATTGTCCTTGGCTGGATGGAAGATTAGTTGCCCTTGGCAGAGTTTAGATAATACACAACACATTCACTTATGTTGATCTATTTGTGAATTTACTCTTTCATCTTAGTAATTCTTTTATTTTAAAGGATGGCTGAGCATAGAGGGAAATGTTACATTCCTGACAGTTGTCCATGCACTTGGAAAGACAGAGAATTTCTGTCAGGAGAAGTGATATCTACACCATGTTACACCTGGTGAGTGACATGCATTTTTCATACTTCCAAATCATCTGGGTCTAGCCATAAAGTGAAATTGAGACAGAAAATGTGTTGAGTACATTGAAAATGAAAAATATGTATACTTGTTTATAGACAGTTACAGGTTATATCTTTTATGAGGCTCTTTAACAGACTCGAAAGAGTGGGCAGACTTTTGGGTGAGTGCTTCTTCAGATCTGAAAACGAAGCAGAAGATATTCAAGTTAAAAAAGCAGTCAAGAACAAATGCTTGATTCCACATGTATCCATTATTCTCTGAAATAAAAGACACCTGACATTTTGGAGAATAGAATATCATGAAAGACAACCAAGGAGAAAAAAAGAGAAATTAAGTGTATGACAGTGGTAAATAGTTTGCAATGTTTGCAGCGTAAGTTACCAGTCAGCATGAGCAACTGTATTGGAAGAAGATGGGCAATCATAATAATAATAATAAAAAAGAAAGAAAAAAGCATTAGAATTGAATGAGCTAGCACCCAGCATCTTTTTCAAGGAGCCTTACCCGACTCATAATGATGCAAGACAGTTCTTCATCCATTCTTATTTGATAGCCAAAATACCTATCTTCAGTTAGGTATATATTTAACAATAATTTTAAAAGTTTGGCATGGCAGCTTTTAATCAGCTAAAAACTTCACTGGCAAATCAACTGTGCTTACACACTCCCACAAGCAAAAGTAGAGGCTGTCAGTACTATTTTCATACAAATTCTTGAAAATCACTGAATGTAGCTGACAGGAAAAGTAATCTAGCAAAATATAAGCATTTATTTCTTAAACTCATTCTGTTCTTGTCTGATACCCTGGAATATTCAGGGAGCAACTGGATGTCTTTTGCATTGCATATATGCAGAGTTTAATCAAAATTTCTTGAGGAAAAAGTATAATATTGAAGTTTTATGAATAAGCATGTTGTGGCATGGTGTCTGATCTATACTGGAGGCAGTGATGGAAATATTTGCATAAACCATAAAAATGTTAAGGTTTTGCATTCATTTCTTACGCATTTTTATTGTACATATGTGCTGATGGCAAGATGCTCAACACTATTCTGCTATGGCATCACCAAAAACTTCAGAAGCAATCCACAGAATTCTGTGTTTCAAGGTCCAAGAATTTCCTTCCTTCCATGAATTTCTGTATGACTTGAAATAACCCAAGAAATCTTTTTCTTGAAAATGAAAGGAAAATGACCCTGCTATGAGAAGATACTGACTGCTAATTTTCCTTACAGTGTTTGTCGGAGAGGGATATTCAATTGCACTAGTTACCCCTGTCCTGCTGTATGCACTATTTATGGAGACCGACATTATTATACCTTTGATGGACTGGAGTATGATTATGTCAGCGACTGCCAAACTTACCTGCTAAAGGTAGGAGGATTGTTTGTACGTTTTCACGTGTCCAAGTGAAAGTTTCCATGAGATGGTAAGTATTTTGAACATTGGAGTATGATCTATAGAAACAAACAATAAGAAAACAGGTGCAGAACAGATGTGTCTGAAAGGAAGAATTTGTAAATGACATTTCATGCTCAGCCATTTGAAAACGCTATGTGGGTGTGTATGTATCTATGTGGTCTAGAAAAATAGAAAACAATGTTTTCTGTTCTACCTTAACTGTACTTTCATCACAATGAATGAAGAACAACACTAAGAACACTAAGAACAACTGTTCTAGAACTACGTAAAGTCTATAGATTTATTTAATAATTATTTATAAAATCTGCTTGGCAAAGGGTTAATGACAACCTCGGAAGCTGCTTGGAATCCTTCTTGAAATGTGGTCTGCACCAGATCTGGAGTGTATGTGTATGATAACATCAAACACAATGATTTCATGATTCAACAAAGAAATCCTTCACTGAAATTGTCTGGCAGCTACATGACAGTGTTCCTCATAGCACACATTTACAGTACATTGCTAGCCTTTTTTGTTTAAAAATACCATTACTGACATTTAGAAATATATTCTATTACTAACAACACTATTGTTTATTATCATTGTTGCTATTATTAAGTCTAAGACTATCTTCTGAGTTACAGTAATGTGTTTAGAAGAATATCCATTTTCTGTCAACCCTGACTGTCTAACCTTAAGGAAAAGCATGGTTTCAACAAAGACTACTGCAAATAGTTTATTTCATGTACACTTTAGTAGAGTATTCACAACTGTGAAATTAAGTAGATGGGTTCCAGAATTTTTTTTCGTTTAAAAAACAAAGAGAGAGAGATTTGGTAAAGTTGATAAGAATACTGCATAGCAAACTCCTGGCATGCATCATATTGTCTCATTAAAGAGCTCTTACTCTTAGAGATATATGAACCTTTGCACAAACCTTCCTCCTTTAAGATGCAAAAATAAGGGTTACTTTAAATGTAAAATCATTTTACCTGTATGATGAGGTGGAAAGGTGGATTGCCATTTCTTAATTTTTATGCCATCTAGCCAGAGAGATGTGTAAGATAAATCTATGCTGCTGTTTCAAACTTTAGTATGATATTGGAATGTTTTGATTTTACTATCAAGTGTCACCTCCCACTCTACTGCATAAGAAAGTATCTGTTTGGAAAGAAACCATGGGGAGCATTTGCAGCCCAAGAATAATGTTGGCAACCACATAATTAAGGCATGTGACACACTGCCAACAGGCCTTTCTTCAGGTGAACATGATGACACAAATGACAAAAATGCTGCCTATGCAGATCTGCTTTTCAGGCTTCTCAGACTTTTTTCAGCTTTCAAAACTGTTTTTTCCCCAAACTTAGATGATATGAGAAAGTATAGCCTAATTTGCTCATCATTTTTCTTTCCTCTTTAGTATATGGAAAACATCCATGATTTATATTGAAGGACTGTTTATTACAAATTAGGCACTGCACAATTATATCTGGAACAGATGATGTATCTGTGGGCTCATTTTTGACTGTGGATTGTTTGGAGAGGTTTTTAGGGGAAGAAAAAAAAGAAAAGATGGGATCATATGGCAGATGCCCAAGGGCTTCAATAAACATATGAATTAAGATGATCAACTCAGTTTGTGTATATTTTAACTTAAAGACCTTTTGGAGACAGATATCAACATATATTTTTTAGAGACTAGTCTCTCATAGGATGAGAGTGAAGATTTTTTGAGACACGAAATAAGAGTTAGAAGTTAAACAACAGGAGTAAATAGTCTTTTTTTTCTTTTTAGAATGGAGAAATCCTGGTGACATCCCAGGGAGATCCATGCTGAGAGCTACATTCAGCATCTTCAGAAACAATTTTGAAAAGGTGGTATAAGGATTAGAATGTGCTTGATGGTAAAGAATCAGTCTTGACAGCTGAAAAAAGATGGACCACCAAAAGATTCAGCAGATCTTATGGCAGAAAACAGTGCATGATAAAAAGGAGGATGAAATTCAAGAATGAAATATGCAGATTAGTGAACAGAAAAAATAGCTGCAACTATGCTGCCATGCAGACAGGCACTAAATTAGCTACGACTATGCAGGAATGGAATTTTATGTTAGAAAAATGTAAGAAACAAATCTAACTGGCATCTTCTTAGTGGCAGCCTAAGTGATAACCCAAAGTGTTGTCTGTTCCCCAATTTCACATATGCGTTTATTTGCATGTACACAGTTACACCACAGTTGTACCACATACATGTACGCAGCTTTACTGCATACTGATGTGGTTAAACTACATTATATGTGCAGACATGATATCAAGGTGAGGCTGCTCTTTTTTGAAATACATTTGTTATTCCTAGAGCAGAGGTTTCCACGGCTGTCTCTTCATAATCATCCTACTCTCCATTGTGGCCATGTGCAGGGACATTTTTTAATAGTAATACTGGAGTAATACAAGTCTCCCTCAAGCTGTTTAGAAGATATGCAAGAGAGCCCTGTCTTTTCTAGCCTGTTATCCAAATAAACAAGCCAGATGAAAGGTGGGAAAAGTATATGTAGCTGCAAAAGTTTAAATGCCTTGCTTAACACCTTGGCAGGCATAGCTATACAGGGCAGTCCTGCCACCTAAACCATGCTACCTGGTCTACAAACCATCATATATATATATGTATATTTAATCTTAAATCATGGAATAGATTGGGTTGGAAAAGACCTTTAAAGATCATCTAGTCCTACCCCCCTGCCATCGGGGATATGTGCTGCGTGCTTCTTATTCCCTACCTATAAGATACTATAAGATACTGCAGAACATCATAGATTTGGTAGTTGACTTAATGGTAGTTCTCAGTGCTGCTATGTGGCTGATTGTTATGGATAACACGTAAAAGGCTCACCAAACACCTGAAATAGAAACAGCTGAAGTGGTTGTAATACTGTATACACAACACTAATAACTTTGTCCTTTCCCTTTTACTAAACTTTTTTCTGTGAGAAGCACTTTGTCTCTGCTATCTTATATACTCTAAACAAAGGTGGTGTAGCAGTGCAACAAGGGAAATGATAACTACAGTAAAGTTGTTGGCATACTAGTTCTCCACACATGTGGTACTGAGTTCAAGAATTATAACCTGAATCCCATGTCCCCCATGGCATAATAATGCACTGTTCCCACCCAAGTTACCAGCCCTCAGTGTTTGATTTGGCTGTTAGCCTCCCTAAATGTGATGTGTTTGAACAGCTCTTTAATTTGTACTAAACAAAGAAGTCATCCTTACCTTTTACTGTGTTTTTAATAAGGAGCTCTTGTGCTTTTATGGGAGAAAAATCAAGTATCTACTTTCAGCCAATTATGAAACTTCAAACTTTGTTTCCAATGTCAGTATTATCCGTCAGGCCTTTTTGTTTAAGGTGACAGTAGGTGTATGAAAAAGCCCTTTCTAATTAGTTCAACAGATATATCCATCGATCAGAAAAAGAGCAAAAAGATTTAATGCAGCAATTAAGAACTTCATTTTTTTTCAAGGAATTAGCAGTTACGTTACACACTGAGCAGTAAAGTCCCTGTAAGGATAAATGACATTCACAGAAAAGACAACAATATTTGCTTTTAACATTTTAGAACCTCAGTAATTTCTAAGGAAAAAAAGAAAAATCTTAGTGAACCAAGTCATTTAAGTTTTATCAGTGTAGATCTTGCAAACACTTCATTTTAGTTAATGTGAATATTGATGAATTTAAGCCAACCAATTTCTTAATTAAAAAGATTTAAATAGCTTACCTTCTTCCATTTTCTTGCCTATCTTCTGTCTTTGATAATGTTACATTCTTTCTTAACAAAATGATGTTAATTATTTTTCTAACAAACGTGTACTGCATGTTATTTGTATTTGTGGTCTATTTCTTCCACTTGCCTGTTTCATGGACTTCTGCTTTTATAGTAAAATTCCTGTGTTTCTATTCACACTTGTTGGCCTTTTTCTGGCTTTGTGGTGGTTTTAAGTCCAGTCCGTGCCCTTGGGGCCCCACAGACTGGTTCTCTTCTGAGAAGCAGAATTGTTATTTTCTCTGATTTGGGAGAGTCTCCAAGCAAGAATTTGGAGGGATAGTCTATCTATCAGAACATCCTTAAATGCTTATCTGCCTTTTAAAAAAAAAAACCCAACAACAAAACATCCCACTGAAGTCTTTCCATTAACTTCAGTAGATTGTTGCTAAGGTCCTAAAGTAAAGAAAAGGAAGGACCGTTTTATTCCTGTATCCTGAAAGATGGCGGTTAGCAGACGATGTCCTCATCCTCAAGTAATCACATTTTATGGATTGGTCCTAACTTTAAAGTGTGCAATAAAAATATTATCACTTCTTTTCATCTGACATTGGGCTTTCGGCCATTTGAAAGTCACATTTTTAATCTTTTTTGGTGCAACCATGAATGCTCTTTTAAAGCCAAATGTATCATCAGATACAGCGTGTTGGAGGATTATGAAAGCAATGACCAAACATTTGATCAAATAGTTGAACTGTTATGCCAATTAGAAGTGCAGATATAAGTCTTCTGGGTCAGGAGACACCATCAGAGCCCATTTGTTAAGGCAGAGGTTCATTTAACAAAACATGCATGGTCTGGTGAACTAGTGCTACAGTTGCCCAAATGATTACCCTGTTGATGAGCAGTCCCCAGTGGTAGATAACGGGTCTGCCCTGGGGAATACAGAAAGGGAGCTGTTTTCTTGCGTACCCCTTCTCTTGTAACTTAAGGCAAGTTCAAAGCTCTTAGTTTATGCTTTTATTAGAGTGCTTAATACAGAAGATGGTTGGTGCACTGATAATCTTTTACCTGTTACTTGCTGATGTATTTATCTTGGTTGATAAATTTGTTAAATGATGACTGGGCATAAGCTGGAGCAATCACAGACAAAGCAACAATTCTTCAATTACTCATTTGTCACATCTGAGGAGGCAGTAGAAGCCATTTCCCCTTACTGAATATCTGTAATTTTTTTGTGCAGCTTTTTCAAGACCATTTGTGCCAGATAGACAGTCTGTAGGGCAACCTACATAGGATGAAATGGGTTTTGCATGGTCTCTCTTGTAGCCTATTTGTAAAATAAATACATTCTGTTTGTTAGTTGCCCTTTGAAGGACTAAAGCTGTGGGTTCATGGTTAAACAATGTTGTCAAGCTGACTGTTCAGTTAAGACAAATATTTTCTTTTAGTAGACTAAAGATTTTAATGGGAAACTAAATGTTGAATTTGAAATTACAAATGTTTTAAATTGGAAATCTGACTCAAAATAATTTTCATCTGTTCAGGGAATAAAACTGTAACATGGGCTTCCAAGCCTTTATTTTTTTAATGAACATATCTAAACCTCAAAGCCACATTCCAGCACATAATTCAATGAGTAAGTGATATGCCAAAATACGTCCACCTAAACCACTTGTCAAATAATTTATAGCAATGGTAACTGTGTAGAAATAATGATGTGTTTCTTGACAATTTGCATGCAAATTTGTGTACAAAAAAGGAGAGACACATTTCAGTGAAAATATTTATTGTGAATAGTTTGCCCTGGTTTAGTTGCAAAGAATACCAACAGTTTGCTTTTCATCAGTCCCACCCATCAGTTCTGGATGCCCTCTTTTTTCTGGATCTCTGAAAGTCCTGTAAGGGTCAGTAGTGAGTTCCCTGTAGGAGACATCCCTGTCCTTCCTTATCTTCAGGTGGGAAGCAGAGTGCTTAGATAACGTTGGCTTGTACCTTTTTTTCTATTAGTTCTACCCCTTCTGGGAGCAAAAGATTTGAGTACAGTTGGCAGTGGTTTTAGGCCCTGGTTCCATTTTCTCCAGATCAATGATTTCAGACTCAATTAGCTCTACATGCCTTTCTGTCTCCACCACCTGCTTCTCCAGACCATTAAATTATGCAGTGAATGAATCACTTTTATTCTCCAACAATGAAAGATTTATTTCAATTTGTGCAGATTAGCATGGAGGAACTTCCAGGAAAGGCTTGGGGAAAAGTTCCTTGCCATGTGAACGGCAATTTGGAGGCAGCGTGTGTATGGTGTGACTCAGAAGCTGGATCCTCTTTCTGAGGACCTTGCCATTTAGCGACCACACAGCTTGAAGAAAGTGACCTTTTCACCTTGAATTTCTGCTTTTGGGCTAATGTTCAGCATCCAGCAGCCCTTTGGCTCTACTGACTCTAAAATGTCATACTCTGATGGCTGCCTGGAAAGGCAGTTCACTGTAAGAATAACTGCCTGGGTTAGATCGCCTTTGGTGGGTACAACTTTGTGGACTGTTGATGCCCATCTTCTACTGATACAGCAGTAAAAGATGAGCAAAACCCAGCATCATGTGCTGCCGTTTCAGTAAGATGTGTGGTATGTTGGCAGCAGTAAAATGAAAGCCTTTTGCTGTGTTTGCAGTGGGAGGATGCTCATGCTAGACACCTGTAGATGCTGCTTAGCAGTTTGTGGTCTCTGACGCTGGGTGTTGTCGGTGAGCTATGAGAACTGTGAATCAAATCTACTCTGGTTTAGTTAAGGATATGAGTACTTTTGTTTCTGAATGAATAGAAACTAATCTTCAGCAGTGTAAATGAACACATTGAACAAAAACATGTAAAAAAATAAAAGCTTTGTGCAAGTTCTAACTTTCTAGCTCCTGACATCATTTGCTGGAGCTCAGAAAAGGCAAATTTATCACCACTGTCTTGTCCTTTTTTTTCCTGTTATGATATGCTTTATCATTACAACCAACAATGATAAAATATTGACATTTATCATGCACTTATTAGTAAAACAATACTAATAGGTCTCATATAAATATCTGTTTAGATATTTAAAAATAACACCACCAACTGTGTTGCTAATTTGTGACTCAGAATAGCTCATGTTGCAGAATATGTTACTTGGAAACAAATAATTGAACCTTCCCAAATCCTTAATCTACAGAATATCTCATTTTTAATTAGAAAGGGATTGCAGTAATGTGACCTGTGCAGAAGCCAAATCTGATACACAAGCAGGCAAAGCTAAGTAAATGAAACAAAAGAAAATCTGCTTTAAATGATCTTTTATCAAACTTTTTAATATATTTCTCTTAAAATACAAAAAAGAAAAACAACCCCTTTCTCTGTCTGATTAATCAACTTTTTCAAAATTAAGAAACATTTATTTAGAACAAGGTTTTGAATTAGATAAAGTAAAATATGCCCCGTCACGTACTTTTCATTATTAGCAGTGGTTTTTAAAAAATTAATTGTATAAAAAATATTGTGGATGAAACCACTGAACAAGCATCTACTAAAAAAAAAAAACAACCCTATGGATAATAAAGAAAATATACAGACTTATTTTTCCTATTGCTTGTATACATACACACAGATACTTGTAATGCATCTTTCTCAAGAGTTGTTGAAGTTTATTCTGCCTGAGGTGTATCCTTTTGGGAAGTCACTTTTAATGAAATAGGAAGGAGTTATCGTGGACGCATTAGCAGACATCTGGAAGTTGTTTGAGGGTGAGTCAGCAATCGGAATAATATCACTCACTCGCATCGGTGAATCTACTCGGTCGTGTTCTCGTCCATTTCTACTCAACTATGCTACAACGCTAGAAATGTGTCATACCTTACAGATGCATTGTAAGTTTCTTTGCCATATTTTAAATTAAAATAATCCCATAATCTGGAGCTCTGTAGATGATGCAGAGGAAAATAGAATTTATGCACACACGTGTGCACATGAGCAATTTAGCTCTTAGGTTCTTCGTTCCTAAATGTGGTGTTTTTTTGATATGTTTGTTTGGTTTTTAAATACTTGTATAGAAATACATAACATCAGTGGGGAAAAAGGTACTGTGACTATTCCTTTTCTCTCTCCTGTTAAAGGATCACCTACTATCTTTCCTATAACATTGTTTCCCAACTTTCTCGTGGATTTCTACCCGAAAAGAGACAGTGTGTATCAGTGCCATCTGCTGACTCCAAGCAATATTGCTCCAATGTTTGAATAGCTATGGGGAAAAGCATTTGACAATACAAGTTTGTAAAGGATGCAAAACCAGAGATGAAATAAAGTTACAAACATTGTATATAAGTAATTTTGAAATGGTACAGAGGAAATTATAACATCAGCAAAATGAAAGAAGCCCTCAAATAGGAGATGCTTCTTGGTGTAAATTGTGAATGAGTTTTGCACAATTAATGTGTTTTCACTGATTATCTGGAGATCAAACCCTATTTGTGTAAAATGGCACAAGAAACTAACAGAGCAAGGTCATGTCAGGTGCCAAGGCATTTGACTGCACTCCAAAACCACTTAAATATTTACACCTAAATCCTCACTGTATTTGCTTTACCTCTCCTAGGATCAAGTTTACTAGAAGTAATAGTTTCAAATGCTAAGTTCCTTCAGAAGAAACTCAGAGCCCAGTAAACAACCTCCAAACTAATTCTAAGTGTCCATAAAATTTCCCAAAAGGTTAAGTCTCAGCACAGCTAATGGTATCTCTCTGAAAATGTGTAGTAAGGACAAAGCAAATTCTATTACTGTATATTTTCCCAGTATTTTTAGAGTTTTTTGCATTTGTTTGTGAGTGGCTATTGTGAAAACCTCTAAAGCTTCATTAAAACAAATGGAATCTAGGACTAATCTATCTCTCTCTATTTCCCTATGGAAAACAGGGTATGTCTCTAGATGCTTTTATGGCCACCCTAGTTTTCAAGTTAGTGTATTGTACCGAACAAAACTAATGGGGAAATCAGAGTATTAAGAATGGAAAGGAATGAGTCTTTGCACTCATCAGTTAGAGAGATTTTAATGAAACTTCCAAAGAAGAGAAATACAGCCCCATTTATATTGTCTTCTCCCAGGCTGCACTTTGACTATGTAAGAACAGTACACAGGGTTGTTGTTGGTTGATAGCGATAGAAAATTTTTAATGTGATATTGAAATAGAAAGTTTTTAACAAAAATAAACCCTAGTATTCCCAAGCACTACTGGGGGGGGGGAGGGGGGGGAAGGGAAAGCAGTGTTTTGCTTTTTCAGCTAGAAAGAAATATGGAAAAAAAAGTGCAGTGAAGTTTAGAGAAAGAATGTACTGAGAAGTGGGACTGACAATGAGTTTTTGACTGACTGCCCAGAGCTGTGACTCTGCCTTCCCTGTTGCTTGGCAACTCCATGTTATCGCAAAGAAACTGATATTAAATTGGAACAGGCTGGATATGGTAATTTACGTGGGAAGATACTCTTGCAGTGGGAAAACCATTTTATTTCTAGTTTCTGTCAGCGTAAGTAGGTTTCACATGATGAACTATAGTACATCCCCTGTTGGGTGCATTTTACCTAAAAAGGTAAAGAGTGACTGTCTTGGAAAGAGCCTGTGCAGAAAAAAAAAAGAAAACCAGCAAAACCCCCCCACCTTGTTATTCATTAGAACTGCTCCTGGTGTATGCTCAGACATCAGCAGCAGTGACAAAAGCTTGTTTTCATACCTGCATGGATCCAAGGCAGATTAGAGAGATGGAACTCAATCATTATAGTTTATACTACCACAGTCCCTAGGAGCTGTCAAGATTTGCCCAAGACCTCACTGTCTTATATAAACATTAAAAAATGATCTTTATTTTATCTAAATAGTCCCTGTTCTTTCTTTTGCATTGGCAGTAGTTAAGTGCTAAGTTTCAATTGCACTGTATTTCTTCCCTGCTGAAAGATGAAGCTGCGCGTGTAGCAGTTTTCTAGAATAATTTGAAGACCATGGTAGAAACTGTCATTCAACTTTGAATTTGGCTGGTAATGTATGGCTGGAAAAAGACTCAATTTTTATTGAGGTCTATGGAGAGAATGACAAGGGTATATATATAAAGCAAATCTTATTGTGAAAGCTTTGAGCCGCAAGAGATACGTAGTCCATAATGGTCATTTTACATTTGGATTTAGGTCTAAGATTTAATTAGAAAGAGTGAAAGCACAGGATTTAATGCAAAGCCCTTTTTCTTAAATGTCTGTCTTACTCATAGCTCTACTCAACCACCACCAGTGCCTCTCTGCATTTCCATCCTGCATCATTTCTAGTAATTTAACACCAACATACAGTCCTACAAGTAAGGAAGTACTTCACATGTCTTCAAGACTCACTGTTCTGGCTTTGGTCAGCAAAACACTCCCTGTCTCCAGGCTTCTCTCTACTGCAGAGTTAACTTGAAATATAACTCAACTTTTGCCCTTGGCTCAAATCCCAACCGTACACAAAAACTTCTGACTTCAGTATGTTGATGCTGTTCAGCTGAAGGGATTGGCCTGGATCGTCAGAAGGCACAGGCAGCAGCTTCAATTACCATAGCTAATACAGCCACCCACTGCTGCTCCAAGAACTTGTACTCATTGCCAAAAAAGGTGTATTTTTACTGTGGGTTAATTAGCCTGAATTAAATATCCTTATTTAAAATAAAGCCCTCCATCTCTTTTCTTACAGTGAAGACATTGCTTCCCTATTAACTCAGCGTGTCTCCTTTTGCTGACACTAAGCTAACTGAAGAGGAATGAACTCTGCGATGAAACACCCCATGATGTCCTAGGCATCAAATAGACCCATAGACTGCAAGCAAAGTCCTCTTCTGAACGTACACATCGTGGGGAGATAGCTTCCTTGCTCGCTTTTCATTTGGCCAGCACAGAATGTATCAGCTTGCGTCCCATCTACCAAGCTAATGACTTTGTCCCCCTTTTAATTTACGACATCACCTCCAATAAATCAGAAAATGCTCTGGGCTGTTATCTGACTTGGAGGGGAATAATTACTGGACTGACTCCAGCAGCAAGCCTGCCTTAGTTAAAACACAGTGTGTTTCCCAAAAAGGTAGTGACCAATTTTATTCTGAGTGCAACCTAAACCAACTTTACAAGAGAATGGAACAGATGAACTCTGCTTTACCTTGAAGCTTTCTGTACTTTTAAACTCAGTTCCCCCACTAAATCATGAAGAGCTGATTCCTGACAACCCCTTACCACGGGCAGCTAGTGGCTAACTTTACCCACCTTAACTGTTGTCTTCCAAGCTAACTGCTAACACATACCACCTGTTTCTTAAGCCCTAGCCTTAGGGTAACATAAAGCTGGCAAGCAGTCTCCCAAACCTTATGTTCATTGCATTCACGAACACTTGCTGTAGCGTATTTTCTATGTAAAGTAGCAGCACCCTCTAGCTTGTGGGCCATGCTAGACTAAGGGTAGCAAAGCTGTAGCACCTCCTCTCTGTGGCAACATAAATAGCTCTACACTTGCCAACATCTAGGGTTGGGTTGGGTTTTTTTGTTTTTTTCAGATTGAAAGTGTTCTTCAAGCATTTTGGTCACTATGACTTATTAAGGGACAACAAAAAAAGCTGCTTCCTGTATCACCCATAGTTTCTGTATGCTCTGTTTCTCACTGGTGAGGAAAAATTGCTGATACTTTTTTTTATTCTTGAATGGTACTCTGGGGAGAGATGCTGTGGGCACAAACCAAAGCAAGGCATCCCTCCCATTGTGGCTAAGTGTTGCTCTCCACGAGCATTGCTGGGAATATCCCAGCGCTGGGGAGCTGTGGAAAGCCACTATTCCCGTTTTGCTCATTAGCACCTGCAATTAGTTTCAGCTAGGCATAGTCTCAGAGAGTCTTTAAAAGGAGGGTGGGAGTAAAAAGAGAAGTTTAAACATCTTTTTGTTTCCAGCACTACCCAAGTGTTTCATATAAGACTGGATGACTCAGCAGGTGCAATACACAACTTGCTGCCTCCAAGATTTTTGTTTTGTATCTGTCTCAGGTTTGTAATGAGCGTGGGACTGAATTCGATCAAAAATTATATTGCATTCAGAAGCACTGTTATGGGCTTAAGTTAATATTATGAAAGCTCTCTCAAGTCTTTTCTATAGTTATGGCTTCTTGTTGACTTGCAAGGATTGGTACAGAAGTGAATTGAAAGGCAAATTAAAATAACAAATAATAAGAGTAACTCAGCTTCATTTTTGTTTGTGGTAATGTTATCAGCTCTGAAAATACAGCTGGTCTCCTTTGCACCAGTACCACGCCTAGCATAGGGAATTACAAGGTGCATGTGTGTTTCCCTTAAGCTATGGAAGGACCACAGAAGCTGTAGGTGATTAAACAAACATGTTGAGCAGAGGTGTGGAAGTGATTTTATACGGCTAGAATGCAAAATTAATTTATAGGCTGGAGAGCCAACAGATATGGGATTGGGAAGGCAGTAAATTTGAATTTTGTGTATTAAAACATTAGCAAATAAAAAGACAACAGAGTAAACAAATCTTCTAAATGTTAAAAAAATGAAAAAAACACAAACAAAAATATCAGCAGAAACCTTTGCCCCTTCCAATAACATTGAGTGTGACTCATGGTTTTCTGAATTTTGATGGGTGGTGGTACAAAAAATCTTCTATCTACTGCTGACAGATGGTAGGTTTCTTGGTTTCAAAAATACAAACCCAGCTTGATCTCATGTACCTTGGTTTAAAAATAAAGCTCTTTTTATAGCATGTCTCCATTTTGACAACCATACGGTGCAGTAAATATTGGATTCCATGTATGAGCACATTCTAAAATCCTAAATCAGACTCTTATTTTAGGGGTAGGTTGATCCTTGGAGTTTGTGAAGTCCTCAGAAAAGAGGACTCACAGCTGAATGTAATGGCTTTTTGTGTTTAACTCCAAAGTTTGAATAGATTGTGAGTTCAGGTTTGAATTTAAAAATGCATTTCCGTGTTTGGTAGCTTTTCTTTAATTTCAAAGATGTGTGAATACTGTTATCCATCTTTTTGTGATGGTAAGGCTGGAATAAATCTGTGGGAGTGAAATGCAATTGAATCTATAAATAAAATTATTTCTTCTTCATATTGCAGAGCACAGATAATTCAAATGTATCTATAATTGCTCAGAACAAAAAGTGCTTTGACAATGATATTGTTTGCTCGAAGAACGTTTTCATAACTGTTGGAGACACTGAGATTCATTTCAGTGAAACTTCAGAGAAGCAGGTTAGTTATTTTCTTTCCTTTTCAGGTTGCCTTGTAAGATAAGCATTGTAAAGTTACAGCTATAAATGAGCAGGTTTTTGAAAACATCTCTCAGACTGAGTTAACATAGCACAAGTTCCTAGGCCTGGATAAAGCAGCAGCTCCCAGGAAAAAAATCTTATTTTTGCATTGTTTTTTTCAAATTCTATTTGTCCTATAAAGAAGACTGCTCAAAATCCTTAAGCAGTTGAAGCATATTGGCATTTATTTGTTTCTTTCCACTTGTTTTTGAAAGGGAAACCAAAGTACAAAATCAAAGCGGACTTGAATGATTGAAAAAAGCAAAATATCAAAGTATTAAACAACATTTCTAGTTATGTTGATACAGCTATAGTTGATAGTTGATTCAGCTCTTCAGTATATACTTTGTTATTAATTGGTTGCATACCTTGGTAGGATTACTTTACTAGATCGTATTAGATCTTTATTAGATCTTAATAAATATTCATTTCCATCAGAAGACCTTAAGAGGACAGGAAAACAAATCTAAGTATCAGCTTTGGAAGGCTGGATATTATACTGTGATACACTTTCCAGAACAAGACATTACAATTCTGTGGGATAAGAAGACAATGATGCATGTTAAAGTTGGACCTCGATGGAAGGTGAGCCAAAATGAAAACCTGAGACTTCATGTAGCTCTCTGTGTTGCTAATGCGATCTCTTATTGAGCAACTGTGATTGTCAGTTCTTCATGACTAACTTTCCCAGTGACAGAGCTGTTTATCGTGATGTTCAAATGGTAGCATTTCCCGGGTGAGACAGTGAATGTGATTTAAGGGCTGGACTCCTGAAGAGAAGGGGTGGTTCCTACCTGCATGTTTACTCTGTTGCTCCACATGTTGCAAGCTTTCAGATACGCAGTGATTCAGCTCTGATTCAAAGTTAATTTGGAGGCAGGAAGAGAAGGTTAGTTTTGAGTTACCCAGTTCACTGCATGTGTTCATAACTGCTAGAGCCAATGGAAAAGAACCTTCCATATTTAGCAACATGGAAGGCGGCAGGTTTGTAGCATAGATTGGATTAGGCGGATGCTGGAACTGCACCCTGAGATGTAGTACAGGATGCTGAGATAAACAGATGGAAGTTCACATCTTGGTTTTAAATTAAGAAGACAATAAACAGGAAAAGATCTAGACAAAACCTGACATTTAAACCTAATAAGTATACTGTGAGAGGGTTTGGCCATAATGCAGGAAAGAATGAGGCTCCTTCTCTTGCTAGTTTCTTTTCTCTGTTCCATCCCTACATCATCATCTGCCTTGGTGTCTCTGCAACTCAGTCTTCGGGTCCTGGCAGAGTAACCTTATCTGCACATTCGATCATTACATTCCTGCTTCATCTCAACCATGAACACACATATTGAGAGTGGGCTCTTTCCAATAAAAGAAAAGAAAGCACTCTATGCTAGAACACAATATCTGATGTTTTAAAGTGCAAGTTACAGTTACAATGACGATGTATCCTAAAAGCAACACTACGATCAGCTTTTGTCCCAAAAGCCATAAAATGCTGACTTCACATACAAGCTGATTTATCAACCATCAATACACATTGTGAAAAAAAATCCTTTTGTTTTTGAGTAAGCTCTGTTTCTGAGTAAGCTAGCAGGGTGCTGAGTTCTACAGGTTGCATGCAGGGACACAAATACTTTAAGCTCTTTCTGTTTCCAGTGATGGTTTCTTCCACAGGCTCCAGTTCAGTAAGATAATCTACGCTACATACTTCAAGGTAGAAGAATTCATTAGAGTGAGCTCTACATTTTACTGTTGTGCATCAATACCTTTTTTTCTCTATGCATGTACACGTGTATGCATGTATATATACTTTTCCCATCAGCAGCACACACCTCAACACAAGATAGTTGCAACTGTCTCTTTTGTAACGTATTATAAATGATCTTGCTATTGTGAGCTAAAATTGAAGGTATCGAGTTTTAATGACAACTAGTCAGGCCTCACAATCATGAGGCAATTCACCTGGAAATCTGACTTTTGGACTGGATGTGCTACTAAGCTTTCAGCAAAAAATATGACTAGATTCCAGTCCCTTTTCACAGGCAGATTATAAGAATGGGTTCTGGAAAACAGGAAGGGAAAAGGAAAACATAAATTTCGGTTAAAGGTTATTTGAAATACGGAACTGTAAACATAGCAGAGTGCCAGGTATTTTCAAAGTATAAGTCAGAGTAGCGTTCCCCTTTTGCAGTTTGAGGATGTTTTATTCCACGTATGCCATTTGTACCAATTATTGACTGTCAGCATATGTAAAAAAAAACCCCTACTTCTCTTTTAGGGCAAACTGGCAGGTTTGTGTGGAAATTTTGACAAATATACTTCAAATGATCTGACGACATCAAACAACATGGAGGTGAGAAATGCACAGGTGTTTGGAGACAGCTGGGTATTAGGACAGGTAAGTCCTATGTTCAGTAAAATATTTAGAAAAAAAAGGATGATAATTTGCAAATGAACACATTATAAGCACATGATGTACAGGGATTTTCTAAACTCATGGTCAACATATAGAAAGACATTTTAATTTTTATGTCTGTAGATGTGAAATGTGTTAATAATGTCTTACATCAGAGCAAACATTATACTGAATTTAAATAATACTGAACATAATACTGGGGAAGAATCTATTTTTCTATATATAAGATAATTATCATAGCTCTCTGGATTTCAATTTTCTGTGAGGTTAGACACAACTTTGGATTCAGCCTAATTTTAAAAACAATTGCAATTTCTCTGGTGTTGGAGGCATCAGGGTATTGAAAGTAAACAGAATCTGAATGCTGGAAAAAAAGGTCTGGAAAAAAGTTTCTTTCTGAACACTGAAAAAAAAAAGTGGTGATTTTTTTTTTAGTTGCAGTTTGTAAACAGAAAACAAACTGATGAAGCAATGGTGGTTAAGGGGTGAGACAGAACAGGCTTGGAACAGCAGTAGGCACAACCCAGTAGGGAAACTTGGTTTTTGAGGAGAAGGGAAGAGGCTCTAGAGAGTGGAAGATCACAGCTTTGTTTTATAACACAGGAGAATAGGTATTTTAATTCGTGCTGAAAAGATGTAAGGTTTTATAGCCTTGTAAACCTCCAGAAAAATGAGTATTTGTAAAGCACTCCCTTAGGATGTCTGTGAGAACACTTTTAATCTGTTCTCTTCTTGACTCACAGCAGGAAATGGAACCAAAATCTCTCAACTCATGAAAGAATATGATACCTATTCTTTGGATTAAAGATTTTGAGGCTTCTCTCCCTCAATATCTCCCTTTGGATCTAGTTTACTCTACGTGAAATGTTTAAATTGTCTGAGCAAGCAAGGCAGATGTGTAGTGTTGGTGGTTATACTGCACATCTAGAAGGTGGTACATAAACAAATGTGTAAATACTTTGTTTGAAGTCTATGAAATTGTTTCCTAATTTATCAGTTCAGCAGCTGCTTTAAAAAAGTGTGTAGTGTTTGCACCGCACATTAACTTCTAGGATGTTATATCCTTTGCTTGCAATCCAAACTGGCACTTGTCTTTTTGTGGCCATATACACATATTTTTATAAAATCACATGTAATCTTCTGATCTCTGTGGCTGCCAGAGCACTCAGGATCTGAGTTCAGTATTGGCCTCACAGGCAGTCTACACTCAGCCAGACTTGTTACTTCATCTGCCTCCACAGTAGGCACTGGGGATTTTTTCAGAAAGGACCTTTGGCCTTCGTAGAGATGTATCCTGGTAATTTTTTCTGCAAACTCTGAACAGGAGTATTTGATAACTGGAGGCCTAGAATCCAACTGTGCTTTTGGCAAACATGCTTGCATTGGCACTGTGAAGGGTGGGATGCTTCCAGGGTTTCTCCCTGCTGGGAGTGGCAGCACTTCTCCCCAAGGCAGTGTCTGAGCATCCATACAGGAGATCAACATAGGCAGGTGACTGAACGACAGCTGAGGCTGGGTAGGGACACCACAATGGTGCCTATGGATCCATCATTAATCCCTCCTGGACTTCCCTGCTGCACCAAGGGAGTATGGTTTTGGATGAACTCGAGTTTTCTGAGCTGAGTGTCATTTTGTTATATTTTTCTCTTCATTTGTTTTAATTCTTGAAGAGAGGCTTTAAGAGAGGGAGTTGTATCCCAGCCACTTTTGAGTTATCACGATGATCTTTGACTCTATTTTTTTTATGAGTTGCTCTTTTCCTACCGCTGCTTCTTTATTTGAACTTAGAGGGCTAAAGCCATCTGTAGTGTGACTCCATTTAAAGTCAGTGCGAAAATCCAGGGATGGATTTGAACCACGTATTTGTTTGTGATGTTACAGTTGGTTGCTCTGGTAATGATTATAATGTGTCACAAAGAAAACATTTTGGTTTTATGCGCTGAGCAGACAGCAGGAACATTTTAGTACTTCAGAACAAAACACAGATTCTTTTTTGTGCAAATGTTTTCAGTTATCACAACAAATCACAGAAAGCGGAAGATGAATAAGATAGCAAACTTCTTTTTTTCTCGGTATGCAGGTATTGAATTATATGATATGATAGTGTACCCGAATCCATGGTAAAACACAGCTTCAAATAAAATATTTGTGGTGTTTTTGCTTGTTTTTAAGTGCAAGAGCCCAAATGAAACACTAAGACCATGTGAGGTACATCAGAGCAAGTTCCCTTATGCCAAAAAGGAATGCTCAATTTTATACAGTGATGTTTTTGCACCTTGTCGCAATGTGGTAAGTTTATTATATACCCAGGATGTGCTCTCATGTAGGAAAATATTTAAATTCCAGTAAGTAATTTCTTCTTGCCATTCCCTTCAGTCTGAATGCCATGGAAGATACAGAGTAGAGCCCTGCAACTATCTCTATGTGGGTGTGCTATGTTTGTGTAGAGCTCCTTCATCCTTTCAAGACTGGAGCCTAACATAATGGCGATAACTGGGAGCTGTGAGTTAGTAGATTGGATAGTCACGGTTCTATTCTCTTTGGGTTTTATTTATATCTTTTGTTTATATAGGTAACTAAATTTTAAGGCTTTTGTATATTTTGCAGGATTCTAAAATAAGCATTTGTGTAATGTGCCTACAGCTTATCTCAAATGGGTTTATTTTGTTAACTGTCCTGCTCAATATAGAAAGAAATATGAGAGAGTGAGATTTCAGCTTCAGAGCTATTGGTATATTTAATTGGCTGACAGCTTATCATCTGCTTTTCATCAAAACGCTAGGGTTTGGTGTCCTTGTTTTTCCAATACCTGGCTGAGCCTGGGACTTAAGAATGTCCTTAATATAACTCTGTACAAGATGGGGACAATGATAGCGTGTGTGATAATTTTTTATTCCATTTTAGTCCACCCTTTACCAATGCAAGACATGCTCTATACATTTTTCCCTACTTCTGATTTTAGCATCCCAAAGGTATTTAGTTATTGAAGGTGCTTCTTTACACCTGTGCAAGTAAGAACCACCATGGCATTTGATCTGAGTCTCTTATTTTCTCTATGACTATTAATGCTAAATGAGATCATTAGATGTCCCAGCTGAACCTCCTGACTTTCAAGACTGAAGTTCAATATCAACATGGTTAGGAATTTGCTTGAAGAGGAGATTGCAGTAGCTTAACCCGACAAATTTATTAATGTTGACTTTAGTTACTACATAAAGAATCTTTTGAGCATGTGCCTGAGAACATAGTGATGAGTGTATTTTCAAAGTGGAAAGTAATAAATAAAAATGGAACTTCTGAGAGGTTTTAAGGAGCTGTACTATTATAGCTCATAAAGAAAGATGTTTTCTTTTGAACATTCGTTATATCTTATCCATGTTGTTATTATGATTTGCAAATATTATGCCAAAAATTTAGCATAATTATGTTACAAAATGCATGTCAGGTACAAAACGTCGTTTAATTAGTAGTCAAGTATTTTCACTGGTACATATCCATCTTTTATGGGGTTGCCTGTAAAGCAAACATCTTTCAGGTGTTTTTACAACCTACTCATCAGCGTGTGAAAATACGGCTCTTACAAATATAATGTAAAGTGAACTCCTATCAAGGATACCTGCAGCTGACTGCTGGCTGCATGGGAGGGGAACTGGGTGCCTAGGGGAAAAGCCCAGGCAGCGACTGACACTGGGGTCACAGAACGAACAGAAAGTGTAGATGTGGGTTTCAGTATATGCTTGGTGCAGCGCTCTTACTGACAGTCCTGCTGTGTGGGTGGAGGAGGATCATGCTCTTCATGGAGGCAAGCTCCTGCCCGTGGGACAGGCAGACTCAGAGTTCAGCTGAGGCTGGAAAACCCTGTTTTCAGGGAGACAAGATCTTGCATCTCTGGCTGGCAGCAACTGACAGATTGCAGTTGCCCAGCCAAGTGCCAAACTCAGCAGGGGCTGAGGAGCCTCAACGCTCAAAAGGTCTTCCTCATAACTCCTGAACTCAGCAGGAGTTTTGACGCGAGGCTCCCAGTTAGTCACAAGAGCAGGATGTTGCTGACCCATGGAGAGATGCTGTCCTGAGGACATGAGAAACAGGCTGAGCACGTTGGAGCCAGTCTGCCGTTTGGTGGCTCATGCAAAGATATTACAGCTACTTGCAATGGAGCTAACGCTCGTGCCTTCACCCCAATGGTATCCCTGTTTTCAAAATAAGAAAAAGAATGAAAGCAAAATGACATCTCTTTCCACTGAGGGCAGAAAAATAGTCTTCATATCCCTGCCAGCTTCTAGCAACTGCCAGCTGAGAAGCTGTCTCTGTGTCAGATAAGTGCTGCTTTGTTACTGCAATGGTATTTCTGTAATCTGACGTGTACTATTTGAGTGCTCTACAATTGAGCTAGACCAGAATCTAAACCGAAGAAAAGCATTGCTTTAAACATTCCGTGTCTTGAGTAAGAACACTGTTTTGAAAAGGCTGCTCAACATTACCAAAAAGATGATTAAAACCCAAGAAATAGTGTATCGTATAAAACCACAATATATTATGATAGGATTTTAGAGTGAGGACGTGGGTTTCTGATCTAATGAAGGTTTGCAGGCAAAGTATATTAAAATCTTGATAAGTGGAGAAATATTTTTTCTGCAAAATGTCACTAGCACGCTCAAGCTTTCGTTCCCTGACAAAATCCCCCCCTACAAATTATTACTTTAACTACTCAATAATAGGAGCTGCAGCTCTGACTTTGTAATTGTTCATGCAAAACTGAGAGAATGACTATAGATGGCAGTATTTACTTTATAAAAACAGAACCGCTGGCTTCAATATATCCTCCAAAATCGATGAATGGTAAGCATGTGGACAGACATAATAGTCACTGATTGAAAATTTTCTCTTGGCCTGTAATGTAGGTATAAGCTGATAATTTGAAGTGTACTTTTTGTGTACGAATGTACCTAAACCTTAGAAAATACCTTATTTTTGTGTTAAATTCTTTCTATCAGACCAGAGGTAGCACTCCTGCTGAAAATGATGCAACAGGAATTTGTACAGCTCATGCATTTAAGTCATCAACCCTCTTCTTTTTTTTTTTCTTTTTCCCCCAGATTGATGTGACTTCTTTTGTCAAAAATTGTCACACAGATACGTGCAACTGCAATCTTGGTGGGGACTGCGAGTGCTTGTGTACCAGTATTGCAGCTTATGCCCACAAGTGTTGCCAGCAAGGAACAGCAATTCACTGGCGATCTCCTTCGCTCTGTGGTACGTACTTGGGCTGGCCTTGCACTGGAGCTCCTCTCTGAGGCATCTTCAGCCTTTTGCTGACCAGGATTACAAATGTGAGAGAAGCAGGTGGATAATACTTCACATTTTTCAAGGTGTCTGTGTGTTAGCTGTTGCTGTTATACACCCAAATTTGTTGTCTTACTGAAGAGGAGTGGCTGTGCTCAGGGTGTGCCAGCACAGAGACTGGGTGTACCAGATCTGGGGTATGCCCAGTGTTCTGCGTCAAGCTGCAAAGAGATTCAGTCTGTTCTTTTCATTGACAGCGAGAAGGGTTCTCGGCTGTGGAATAATTCGTGCTTTAGGTCTGCTGTCCTGGCACATCTGTTTAAATACAGCTGTGTGTCACTGAATAAAAGCCCAAGGAACTAGCCACTGACTGAAATACATTATGGGAAATGAAACTTCCTCTGACGAAAGTGAATTTTTAGGATGCAGATATGCATAGATTCTGTTGATGCTCTGTAATAATAATGTGCTTGTTTTCTTTTTCTTTTAGCTTATGACTGTGAATATTACAATCAAGGTATGTAGTATTAGATATTGCTGTCTTTGATTCATCCTCACATTTATATACCTAGCTGAATACACACACTCTTCGTGTTTTCTACCATACCAGCTAGCTATGTGCTAGAAAAAAACATGTACTCCCTGGTTCCAAAATGGAACCCTTTTTTATAAAGCATTTAGTTGCAGATAATTCCTCACATCAACTACTCTAAAATACAGAAAACCTCTTTGTCGTACTATTCTGTCATCTCTCTCTTTGTATTATGCTATTTTGAGATATTTATCTCTCTCCCCTCACTTATTTTGTTTTTCTTTTCAAAACAAACACCCCAGAGATACTTTTCTTATATCAGTTCACTCAGACTAACCTTGGACAAAACCATAGTTCAGTAATTTCTCTCTTTCACAGGTTAGAATGACTTTTTTGGTAGTCCCAATTTGGGTATGTGAGATTAATGAGCTCAGGAAGTTAGCAGAGCAAGTCCCCATGCGCCTTTCTGCTCTATGTCCAGGGACAGTGGTGGCATGGAAACAAACATCGTAGCTGTAAGCAAATGAACACATCTGGCATCTCAGGTGAAACACGATACAGTGCACACTGCAAATAAAACCCTTTGTAGCTTACGCTGAGAAGAATCTCTGTCAGCTGCAGCAGTGCTGGAGGTTATCTCTTTTTTGCTCTCCCCATTCCCTCGGGTAGGATTGCATAGTCACAATCCCTCGAGCTCACTGGACCTTCAAACCCATTAGAAAGGAGAGGTGACTTGTATGAGCAGCCTGGAGTATTGTACATCATTTTGCAGCATATTCCTTGTCTATTTAATATCATTACGTCATTGTACTGACTTTTTCTTCCCTCCTCTTCTGCTATGGATACCTAAAATACTGTTTTTCTGTGCACTATCTCATGTATTATTTGAGATTTGTCCTCTATGAACACAAACAGGCAATACTACATTGGTAAGGAATCCAAATACTCATCTAACATTTGCATCGTAGAAGGTTATACATGGTTATTACAATCTGAATTTTCACCTTACTGAACTAATTGCCTTTGGCACAGGGAATTTCAAGTCCTTTTCTCCAAAAATGAATGGTGTGGCTATAATGCATCTCTGATGATACTGAGTTAAGATTAATCACATAATAATAATTAATTTGGCATGATTTTTGGAAAAAAAATATAACAGCCTCATAAATTTTATGAACATTTGTCACACTATGCAATTATCTTCTACATTTTCATTCTGAAGTGGATTGCTTTGTTTTATTTTTCCTTCTTTCACTGACAGATAAAAGAGAATGTCCTGTTTCAATTAAAAACTGAAATGAATTAATAGATGGGCTCTTTCTTTAACTTGGTGTATGTGTTTTAATATTGCTTCTATTTTTAATGGGTGAAGGTCAGTAGCCCATCTGTGTAGAATGATCTTAGTAATCCCCAATGTCTCAATTAATAACCTCATCATATTCAGTGTGAGGGTAGATTAATGCACCATGCAGCATATCTTGGCAGTCAAGGAGAAGCTGTGGAAGGATATGATTGTACTGCAAATTTCAGAACTGGGACCTATTATATTTTGAAATTACAGAATCACAGAATTGTTTTGGTTGGAAGAGACCTTTAAGATCATCAAGTCCAACCGTTCACCCTGCACTTCCAGGTCATCACTAAACCATGTCCCAAGGTTACAAATCTCACAAGTATTGTATTGTAAAGAACAGTTCCTTAGAATGAGCGTGGTATTCATTTAGCAAAATCAATTCCTGTGGTGTCTCCTCTTTTATTTGGATACTGTGCATGTGCTTTGTAGGCATCAAGATGTTGGAAAGGAAGGGAAACTTGGTAAATGCAATGATATTAATGTCACTTTTGATACATCTTTTTTAGTGACTTGCATGATATAATGAACATCAGATAGTAGATGATTTATTTCTCCTCCAAGGAGTCTGACCTAGTACAGTAGCAGCATGTAGATCTTGCTGGGTATAGTTGACTTTCCTTAATTTCTTTGCAATAGGGAATTTTGTCTTGTTTAAAAAGTAGTAAGGTGTACTGGTTTTGGCTTGGATAGATTTAATTTTCTTCATATAGTTTGCATGGCTATATATTTTGGATTTGTGATGAAAACAGTGTGGATAACACACCCATGTTTTAGCTACTGCTTACACAGCATCAAGGCCTTTCCTGGTTCTCATGCTGTGCACAAGATGTTGGGAGGGGACAGCTTGGGACAGCTGACCCCAACTGACCAAAGGGA
Source organism: Bucorvus abyssinicus (assembly GCA_009769605.1). Taxonomy (NCBI): domain Eukaryota; kingdom Metazoa; phylum Chordata; class Aves; order Bucerotiformes; family Bucorvidae; genus Bucorvus; species Bucorvus abyssinicus. Next base: position 43,150,135 of record CM020025.1, read on the forward strand.
TATTGCAGAACATATGATGTCGTGCTCAGCAAAAAAAAAATGGCGGGAGGGAAGTTTGCTGGGGCTGGTGTTGCTCAGGGTCCAGCTGGGCATCAGTTGGCTGGTGGTGAGCAATTGAGGATTTTGTATCACTTTTCTTTGGTTTGCTTTCCTTTGGGTTTTTTTTGTATTTGTTTTTGGTTTTTTAATTTACTAAACTGTCTTTATCTCAGTTTTTTCAGTTCTTTCTGATTCCCTTAGTGGTGGAGTGGGCAAGCAGCTGTATGGTGCTTAGCTGCCCACCAGCATGATGTTATTTATGCGTGTTCCCGCAACGAAGTGTCAGCAAAACATCTTTTGGAACTAGGATGGCTTCTTCTCTGATTCTTTTTTGTTCTGCGTGATGATGAACTGTCGAATCTTTATGGAAACTTCATCAATTACAGCTCACTCTTGCTTTTGCTCTAGTCATAGGCAACATGTCTGTTAAAACATAGGGATAAACATTCAATGATTTAGAATAAAGAGTCTTTTTAAGACTGTAAAAGTGGTCATCTTATGGCAAGCTTGCAGGCTTCATGTGCATATGAGCTCCAGCATAGTTTCCATATAAAAACAGTAGTTATTTTCATGCAGTTTTCTTTAGAAATTGGTGTTTAACTTCCAGCTGAGTCAAATCTCAGTATTATGAGAATTCATTTCCTCTTGGAAGAGTCATACTTGGAAGGAGGTATCTTAGGCTGGGAAGAAGTTCAGTCTTTTCACTGTAAGGATTAAAACTTTCACAAAACTTACACATATGGTTTATTATTCACGTGGTGAGGTTTTAGAAGTATGCTGCTTTTGGTTCTTTCAGTGTGATAGGCTGACAAAGACAGATGCTGTTGTATCTGGAAGTATCTCTGTGAGCCTTTCCAGACCAGCAGAAATAGCTCCTGGGGTTTGCTGTTGGGCATGGTTAGGCCAGCACTGTTTTGGCAGTGTTACCAGCTGAAGCTGTTGACACTGTTATCCTGGCATGACCTTTTGAATAATGATGTGGTCAACCAAACTGGAAAAATCAGCTGGTTATTTTTCAGCTGGACCACTTCACTGCTGAAGCAGGATGGCATAATAAATGGAGCAGCAGAGAGGCAGAAGTAAGAGGTTGTGGGAGAAGATGAACTAGACAACTGCTTAAGCAATATTGCTGCCAAAAGTTGAATTACAGCCTTATAAATTGAAATATTTTTTGGAGGGCAATAGCGTTGTAGATCTTAGAGTAGCTTCAGTGTCTGTTTGGGGAGTAATATTAAAGTTGCTCTGTTGATCTTTTGAAGTATAGAAATAAGGACATGTAAAAGACTAAATACTATAAATAAGCAGCCCAGATTACTTCCTTGTACAGGGCATTTTGTGAGGATAGCTACCCACACTTTTTTGTGCTCTCATTTTATCTGTTGTATTCTGGGTAGTAAGCAAAGAATAAGGGACATTGAACAGATAGTTACAGACCTACTCCAGTATAACAACCTTGAGCCATTGAGCTGTAATTCCAAATTTATTTGATTCCAGGTATAGTGAAATATTTAAGGCAATATATTATGTCAGCTAAGACTTAAGTTTTGTATGTTGTGCAAGGAGAACTTCTCTTTTTCTATTTGATTTTTCTTCCTTTAGGTCTTGGTGAAGGACCCTATATTTTGGCAAGTTATGGAGATAGCGGCACAATTATAGGAGCTAATGTATCCAGTAGAAGAATATTTCCCCTGCCTAGAACTGGAGCATATGGAAATGTATTTTTCAGTTTCATGATAACTCCAGGTCTTTTCAAAGATAAAGATTTATGTAAGTGTTCACAATTTTGTTACTGGAAAAACATATTTTTCAAACTAAATGAATGATTTTTGCTGCTTCTTCTAAATATCCTGAAATAGTCTAGATATTTTTAGTTATTGGAATAAATGAGGATGAAGCAGCAACCTTCACAACTGAAGAGGAATACTGATTTTTTTAAAATATAAAAAAAATTTGGAAAACCTCACTGCCAACTCTAAAGCTGACTTTTCAAAGATTGTTTTAGAAATATTGCAAAACACATCCTTTATGAAAAAAAATAGTTTATATAACTAGAAACTGGAAAATGTTGCAGATGTATTTGGCAAGTATCAACACTGAAGGTGAGTGCAGAGCATTTTCGTCTCCAGTAAAATCACTTCTACTTTATCTTTTCTGCTTAGGTGAACAGCTATTCCAAAACTCTATGTTTCACTTATCAGAGACTAATCCAAACTGTACAACCAAAAATAAATACATTTAAATATTTTTCCTTCTGTATATATTTTTCTTTCTTCACATGTATTTGGTTTGTGTCAATTAAGTCAATACAGATTTTGTCATTGCTTTCCTGCTGAATTTAATTTTTTGAAAAAAATCCCAAACCCTCAAAAATCATCATAGAGAAGGTTCGTCTTCACAGTAAAATTTGAAAGTATATTCAGAAACAGTTGACAATTTTGCAGTGGAGGAATTAGGTTTTTAGATATGATTATGAAATGAGAAAATACATAGAACAAAAGAATTAATTCAGTCTTGTCAATTCTCCAACCAATATAAAGTAGAACATTCATTATACCTGTGCACTACACAGGTAGTTCTTGTATCTGTGAGGAATGAGGCATGATTTATCTAGATTGAAGATGCTTCAAGATTTTATTCAAGTTGAAAACCAAACATGAAGTCAGTCTTCTAAGTTCTTAAATATTCAGAGAATTTTCTTCAGTTTTGATTTTTGGCAAATAGAGGGTCAAGTCTTCTGTTCAGGCACAGGCTTTTTTACTGTATTGCATAATATGACTGTATGTAATAAAAGCCTGACCTCAAGGTGAAGTCAAGAATGTTCTTACAATGTTTGTGTAATATATTATTTACTAATGAAATTTTGGTACCTATGAACTGTCAGGCATTTGTTCAAATTTGAGAAAAAACTCCCAATTTGAGCAAGTCCCAATTTGATACTGCTTACGAATAATTTTGAAGGCTGGTAGCAGTAGGCTGAATGTAGTTTTGATCTAACTGATTAGCTCTCTGCTTTATTATTATTATATTTCACATATCACATATTATGTGATCATTTGAAGTCTCCTTTAGACCCTGCATTTCCAACTTTTTTTGTGTTACATAAAACTGAAATTTTTTTGGTGAAAAGCAGTCGTTTAAAAGAAGATGTTTAACAGTCAGTATATAGTTTTTAATCTCATTTCTGTTTTCCATGAAAATCTTACTTTTTTTTTTTCCCCCCTGTGTGGAAGCTCTCTCTCTTGTTTCCCTTGAATCTGCTGAAAGACCAAACTACTTTCTGTACGTACACGACAATGAAACTGTTGGGTTGGAACAGTGGCAGGCAAGTGCCTCCTTTCAGAGACGAGCCACATTCTTCCACCACCAGGGCCTCTGGAGTCCAGGGCTCAGCGCCTTCGAACTACACAGTAAAAAAGGCTTTTTCATCATTCTCACCTCATCCAGTATTAAAGTGGCAAAATATGATTACTCAGAAGAATTCAAACGTTTGAGTAGCTTTAGTATTGAAGGTAAATTTTGCATAATCTCTAGCAATAAGTATGGTATTTTCTGCTTGCCTTCAGAGCACTTCTCTTTCATCAACAATAGTAACACGGTTTTTTTATACTATCCTTCATTACTATTCTGTCTTTGTCTTCCATTTCCCCCTCCAGATGCTCTTATTTCCTAATTTTTGCAGATATAATGATCACTTTATCTTTGGACTACATTTTCATTGTTTTACTTTTTCAAAATGACCGTGTCATAAAACGATGCATTTAATGTCCTGTTAGGGTGCTATAGGTATCTATTCTCTTAAATGAATGGGGTAACTATATTGCTTCTGCAACCAACAGTACCTTCACTATGTTTAACTGATTTTTAAGGTTTTTAAACAGAATGTATTGTAAAAGTGAGTAGCTTGTTGTATAATTGAAGCCTCAGTGTCTTTTGTCTTGATGGAATATAAAATACTTCAAAAAAAATTACCAAACTCTCACCTATCATTTGAAAGTTCTCAAGAACTTCTCTACTTGGTTTTAATTTTATAGTTTTTCTAAGAATCCCAATGTACATTTTAGAAAAGACTATAAATTTATAGTTTATTGACAATAATCAATAAATAATACCTTTTCCTCCTTCCTCAGAACTTAGTGCATCTGTGCCTTATAGAAGGATGTGTGAATGGCGTTATGAATCTTGTGCAAATCCTTGTATTAAAACATGTGGTGATCCTGAAGGAATAGCATGTAAATTCCTTCCTCTGTAAGTAAAATTAATCTCATATTGTGACCATATTGTTTTTTGTAATATGTGTACCATATGTTCTCTGAAAATTACTGCAGCTGCAATATCCATTCATTTTTACTCATCCAGGTTTCAGTATCACTCTTGTAAGCAACCCTCACAAGACATGTAGAAACACTTATAACAAGCCTCTTGTTTCCCATAGTATATATTCCTGTTTACATGCAATCTTTCAACACAAGAATAAGAACGTTTGTATTTAGCCCAGTGGATTAGCTTCTGGTAGTGGTTAAGTAGAAATCTATTAAATTAAATGAAGGCTTTTCCCTCCTATGGATTTATGTTCACATCCTAAACCACTATCCCATGATGCTGTAAATGACTAAATTTTTCTGGTGTTTATATGAGAGAGATTAAAAACCGTAGGAATAGTAAGGGTGGACTACGCCCTCTCCTGTAAGAGGAGGGAACTTTATACTAAATGATGCTTATTGGCATGATGTGAGGGATTTCACATGGCTGATGTTATCTTATCATTTAGTAACAAGATTTCCTGTTTCCAAGGATGTCCCCTGGCATCTATGAAACCACAGTGAAGCTAAAAGGAAAAATGCATAAAAAGTCAAGGCAAAAAATCTGGTGGAGAAGAAATATCTTGAATTTCAGACTACCTCCGTAGGCATATGCAGTTTGTGATTAGGAATTTTACTAATATCACTATTTTTCTGTGTTGGTATTCTTAGCTTTTTCCATATGGGCATATTGGTTGTTAATGTCACTATTTCCTTATAAAAAATACCTCCCAAAATGAAAAAGTAAGGAAATATGTGGAGTTGTCTGCACGCTGCTAATGCTGAAAGTGCACAAAACCGATACTTTCCATGGAGTCAGTCTGAATATTTTAATTTCTCAGATGAACATGTCTGGGTAAAACAGCAGTCTTGAGGAGATATTCTTTGTCCTATGGAAAACCTTGCTGCTCAGGGATCTGAACTTCCACCTGGTTGTGCAAGCAGAATGATCCAACACTATCATGCTTGTCAGCCTACGCAAAGAATTGATTATTAACAATTTAGAGAGAGAATTATTTTGTGTTCAATGTCTTTTTGACCTTAAAATGCCTCAAAATGCTGTGTTTACCATTACATGGGAAAGGTCTCAGAACTCCTGATGGGGAAGACATTCAAATTTTAATTTTGCCAAAGTAAAATAATTTGAAATTAATTTATATTTTTACTGTGGCTTTAGAATTAACTATACAATATCTTAAAGGGTTGAAGGATGCTTGCCATACTGTCCCAAAAACATGATCCTTGATGAGGTCACACTTAAATGTGTTTATCCAGAAGACTGTAAGTATATTTTATTATATTGGTCTAATTATATAAATCACTCTAGAGATCCCAGGAAAGGTTTTAATCAAATGTATGTTGTTGGTTTCCTATTAAATGCTTTCCCAGAACATACTTCTGTTAAAGAATGGTACTCTGGGACATAGACTCCATTCCCAATCATCCAAAATACATCTCCTACATCCAAACAAGCCATATCTAAAATTATTTTATTTCTCTAATAGTAAGTTAATTTTAACCTTTTGTGATGGTGTTACACTCATCACGACTATATTTGACTATGCACTCTAGCATATCATATGTATAAAAAAGAAAGATGGAAGATGGAAGAAATACTGCCGTGGCAAAAAGTTCAGACTTTTCAGTTGATGAGCCACCACTAATAAAATCAATGCAACTATTTCATAAGTTCTGGTGTGTGAAGATACCACATTATTTGCTTATTTTGGGGATACAGTATTCACTTAACATAACAATTACATTTTAATACTGTGTCTTTTTATTTTACTAGTTTTGAATTAAATACATTATACATAACATTTGCTAGTATAAAGTTATCTCATATATTATACTACCTTCCAAAGATATATTTATTTCAAATATTTTACCAATTTTGATTTACTTATTTTTCCATGGAATTCCCTTGTTGCTTCAAAATTGCTCTGCAAAATCAAGGTTTTCACTAATAATAAAAAATTAGCGACTTCATTTGAAAAGAAAAATAGAAAATTTCTTGAGTCAGCTGAGTTCCTCAAAGTCATCAGGCAATCATTGGCAGGTTATCTTCTCAGCAAAATGATGCTCTGATTTGCTAATATTTAAATGGGACTTGAGGAGAGATAGATGTTGCTATTTTGCTTTACCAATAATCCATGAAAGACAGTGAAATGTGTTTTTCCTTTTAGGCATTCCTGTGACACCTACAGAATCAGCAATTGGAACAAAACCTTCACTGTTAATCTCTCACATGGGTGAGAGGTTTCCTCAGACACCTTCTTTTCCTGTTACTTCAGGGACTGAGTCAACTCATACTGGTGCAACAGACAAAATAACCACGGAGGCAAACACAACTTCAGGGGAAATGAATATGTCGGACTTTTATTCACTGGAAGCATCTAATGCAGCCACCTATTCAACATTTTCATTGCCAAGTACAGTGGAGCCTTCTGATGTACTTCACAGCACAGCCAGCCCTCCTGTCCTTTCCAAACTCATCTTTTCATCAGATTTTCCAACTGCTCTTCTCACCTCAGCAGTCACATCACGTACTGTCAGTTCTGCTGCATCTGTAACTTTACCCATTACAATAGCAACTCCAACAGCCCTGCTCAGTGCAAGTCCTATTCCAACACATTCTGCATTATTAACACCCACTTCTCTAGTTCCATTTCCATTTGAAACATCAACCACTCAGCTAGGAACCGTTCCCCCTACTGCAGCATTACCAACTTTAACCTCCACCCCATCTTTTGTCACTTCTGAGCTGCCTGCAGGGATAGGGAAGAGTAGGAGTCCTCCAGTAAGTCATTCTAAGGGATGAGCAGTATCCTCTGAAGTCCCTTTGATTGCTTTGCTGGCTGGCAGAACAAGTTTCACAAGACCTGTATTTCTTCTAGGTTCATGGTTGACACGAAGCACATCTAATTCTCCTGTATCTACTTTGTCTGTTAGAACTAGGTCTGACATTGGTCAAACTGCAGTTCACTCAACACCTGTTCCTGCACTGACTTCAACTGCTCCTCAGATTCCTAAGGCTACTAGATTTGCTAGCTTTGAGACAAGTTTTCCTCAGTTAATCACGGATTCACATTTTGAAACAGCAAAACCCCTGTCTAAAACTTCTCTTATATCATTAAATGCAAAGTCTTTAGCTAGTTTTTCTCCAAAGCCATTTTCGTCTTCACTGGAAATTTCAGTGACTGTTCCAAAGCAGACATCTCCATTAATAAAAAGCAGTATTTCTGCTGCTCTGCCCATAATGACCATATCTTCACCTGAAGTTGCTTCTCAAATCTCTATAAACACTTCTTCGAGTCCTTCTGTAACACACACAGTATCTATACCAGTGCGTTCTCTGATTACCTCCCTAAAGCCCAAAGCTATGGCAGATCTCACTGTTGCCTCCAAAAGTCTTTATAAAGTACATACCATTACTTCCACTCTTCCAGTCAATCCAACAATCTCTGATATGTCTACAGCAAGTAAAGCCTCAACAGAAAATAAACACATAATGCACACTGATTCCTTCTCAGTGTCATCCATTTCTAAAAAGCCAATGAAATCCATTATGTCCACAGTCTTTCCTCTTATGACATTGGTATTACCTCCAAATGCTACATTAATAACCATTTCAGAACTTACCGAGTACCCAAGCAGCTCACATACAGAATTGAAAACTGACCCTGTGATACAAAGTTCAGGCACTTTCATTCCTAATGATCCTTCTCTCACAGGGACATCATCTTTATTTGCAATCTTGTTATCAGCATCAGTACCACCTTATGTGACATCTCATACTACCACTTCTTCATTGATTCCCATAGTCAGTAGGACATCATCATTAACACAAAATATAACTGCTACCCAAACATCAGTTTCATCTCCAGATACACAAGGAACTTCAAAAAGTCCAGTTACAGACTTCTCAATGTCTTCTGTAGATTTTTCTACATTCACTTTAAACATAAGCTCTTCTACTAGCCTTTCAGCAGCACTAAAAACATCCATTGTAATGCCCTCTTCGCTAATGTCTACAACTCCTGAAACTTTAGAAAGCCAGTCCAGTAGGGTCTCTATGTCTTCACCTCCTCCTAAGACTGCTCGTATCTCTACTGTTTCTCTAGGAAAACAGAGTTCTTCGGTAAGTTCTTCAGAAGAAGATGGAACAATATCAGCCATGCCAGCTGGAGTCATCACTCAATCCACTGCACCAATAATCACGAACACAACAGTGAATGCTACATCCTTAAAGGCACCTTATATTTTTGCAAAAATACCACCTAGTTCTTCAGCCAGTTTATTAGTTGCTTCTGGCACTACTGTAGCTTCTAGGCTCACTACAAAAACCACTGAGTCTTCTGTTGCCAATTTGGAGTTTTATGTGGCTTCAGCTTCAGTTCCTATCACCACAGAAACACCCATGCATGAGTCACAAAAACATTTATTCACATCTGCAGTGACTCAAGCTTCACAGAGCACTAAAGAAACTCCAAAAATTATGATCATGACAACAACTGGTACTACAAGTCCATTATCACAGATGAAGAGTACCTCATTTACAGCTTCAGAAGTTAAATATGCAACCTCATTTGAAAGAACCATGGATATTTTAGAAAGTGGCCAGGCTTTGTATGAGCAAAGAAATGTTACCAAGACAAAGTCAACCACAACTGAGAAATCTTCCCTGCCTTATTTGACAGTATCTGCAGTTCACGGTTTGCCTTTTTCAACAGATACAACCACAATAAAAAATCTCTTTCCTTCTGGAGTCCCAGATGTACCAACATCAGACTTGTCCAAAATCCCAACACAGAAAACCATTAAAACTTATTTCAGTTTAACAGAGCCCACAGAGCTGCAGACCAGAACTGTAATAGATTTATCTCATTCTAGTGGTGGAATGACTCTGCCTTCTTCTTCAGAGCCTGTGGAAACACAAACTTCTCTGGCAAGCACAGAAACAATGACAGCTATAGCTGACAAGGCTTCCTTTGGTACAATGATGTCTACATCTTCCAAATGTGTGGTATGATCAGTTTCACGTGTTAAAAGATATATTGCTTTTCAGTCCATTCTATTATGCTACATATGCAATACAGAGGTTTTAAATATCTTCTATTTTTGTTTTTATTATTATATTATTAAATACTCAGTTATTCTTGGAGAATTGTTGTATTGCTGCTCTTATACTGCCCTGTTATATTCTGCAAGTTGGATGTATTGCTCTGGAAAAAAATGGCTTTTAAAGCTATGGGCTGATAGCGTAATATATTTCTGAGGTGGAGCAAAGGCCATAATCCATAGTATTTTTGGGTCTCTGCATATACTCACCCTATCTTTCTTTTTTCCCTTTGTTTCTTTGTCATAGGATTTTAAATGATGGCGATGCATGATTCTGGATTTCTTAAAATGCTTCAGATTATTACTGAATATAACATGTAGCCTCAATGCTTAATGCTTTACATAGAGTATTTCACCAAAGCTAGATGGAACAGGAAGGGTGCAGGTGAATGGACAAATATCGTTACCTGCTACAACCACACAAAAGCAATTCATTCCAAAGTAACTGATGATGGGTCACGTAGATACTGTCTCAGAGCAGAGTAATGAACAAGTGAGTGCCTGGACTTCATAAGGGCAATGACTGTATAGTTGATTCTGGTTGTTTTTTCCTTATATGACAGCCAGGATACCTTGATTCCGTTGACAAATGCAGCCAGTATGTATGTGTTAATATGGGTTGGATGTTATACAACCTTTCAAGGAACTGCCCTAAGGACATGCAGAAGCCAGACTGTGGTTTCCGAGGCATGCCAGTTCAAGTTAACAATGACAGTTGTTGTCCAGAATGGGAATGTCCCTGTAAGTCACTGTTTTATTTTTAAATACAACATACAGCCTTGATCTTTAACTTTCAATTAAAAATGAAGGGATTATTACAGTGGGAATATGAGGTTGAATACTGGAATGAATTTAAAAGAGCTGTTCGTCAGCACAACAGAATGAAATATACAGAATGCTTTGGTATCTTTCAATTAACATTCAAGGGAGTAAAAGTATTTTGTTTTGAATGAAAACATTCACATTAGATCTGCAATATGAACATCAGCATTTTCCAGCTGAGACTTTTCATAATTTCTATCAGTAGAAATGTTGAGATTTCAACATTCTGTGAAGAAAACAAATTAAACACCGGCTTTTTCTGAAAGACAGGACCTCCAAATTTCAGATAGCTTTAAGTGCAGAAACTGGCATGTGACTGTCTGCCAAGGGAAGAAAAAGGCCAAAGACAAGTCATATTGAAAACTCTGCAGCATTACTAGAACCAATATCACACTTTTAAGTATTTGTTTCAAAATAGGGCAGATCAGTCTGTTGTTAGCAGTATCTCAAAAATAAATATATTTGAATGCATATATTTTATCTCACAATGTACATATCCGTTTACTTTGCCTGTAAAACATTGACTTAAGTGAAAATTTTCACCAATTCAAAGTTTCTCTCCTACCCTGGGCACATAGCAGTAGGTTAAGGTATTTCCTCTGACTAACGTAAGATATTTGCTTCTGCTTTATGGCTCAGTATGCTGTCTGCAGAACAAGGTCATCAATATATATATATATATATGTATGAATATATACATGAAAGCAAGTGTTGCTAAAACTGCAAGTTTTTACAAGTGCCCTGTATTTGGTTTTGTGGTAACCTCATTAAATGACAGTTCTTTTTTAGGTCAATGTTCTGTGCTGTCTGAACTGAGTGTTATTACATTTGATGGAAACAACATAGCCCTCTGTAATATGGCTTCCTACATTTTAGTCAAGTTACCAGGAGAAACTATTGTTGCTCATATTGAAAAATGTCCTGCTAATCAGGTAAGATTCTTGCATTTCTGCAATAATTGTAATAATTTCTTGAAATTTTGTGTTATAGGTACGAAATACTGCAAAAATGTATCATTTAAAACTTTCAGATAAAAGCCATAGCCCTTGAAAATGGCAAGTTATGTAATTTTCAAGGAGCATGCTTGATCATGTTGTCTAGATAAAAATCTCAGGTTAAATAGAAATTGTTGTATTACATTATAAGGAAATTCAAATGTAGGTTCCTTTTAAATTATGAGGGTGACATAACTTCTGAATCTGCATGTCTTCTTTCAGGCTCTCCCCCCACAAATCTTCTTGAGGCCTTGAATTTATGCTTTACTATACGGTCAAAATAAATTGAATATATATTGAATTTACATTGAAATTCATATATATATTGAAAATATCTTGAATTGTCAAAATACCTTTTGTAGTTATTTTAGGAAGGTATTAATGAGTTTGGGATTGGTGTGATGAGTTGTTCTTTATAGTGGTCTAACCCTCTGCAGTGCCTATAGAGGGGATCCAGCACTTTATTTTTAGACTGCCAGTTTGGGTGAGGTCAGTCTCATCCTTGGAGTCTGTATATACCTTTCCTTTGCATTGTCCGCCATCCTAATTTATGCAGCCCTTGAACAACTGTCTTGTATTTCCATCTTTGGTTTGTGGATAAACAAGTTCCCGATGAGGAACTTCATGTGGCTTCTTTCCTTCCCACCCCTGTTTCTTACCTGCTTTCACTGAGAAACTGTACGCTTGATTTTTAAGTCCCGAGTCTTACGCTGTTCTAGAGGTTTTCTTTTAAATAGCTCTCTTCCCTGTTTCTTGGTTGCAGTCTAAAGGTGTGAATGCAGCACACATAAGCAGATGAGCTTTAGAATTCTGTAGCTTTAGCTCTTTAAGAAATATTTTTTGAAGGGGATTTGCAGCATATGCTGAATCTTGTGGTGCTGATAATGAGTGGCTCTCTGCTGCAGCTGCTCAGTTAAAGCTTAGCTGAGGTATGGTATATACAAGCTGCAATCTTGTGCAGAGAGATGCCTTGGTAAAATGGCAGTTTTATTAAAGCTAGGGCAGGGGATTTTATTAGCATGATCATTGTATTTCTATGTTTTTAATTCAACTTCCTGAGATCACTGTGTTACCTTTCCTGTATTATTTTCCACAAAAAATCCTTTGATTAAAATCTTTAACAAGTAAATCATGTTTCTAAAAATAGTTCACAGAAAAGTACACTACATTCATTGGAAAATACGTATTTTTTATTATTTACAAGGAATATATTAAATTAGTTTAATTATGAAGCTGATTGATTATAGAGGAAATTCAAACACAAAGAAAACAGTCAACTTATTTTTGCCAAATAAGAATGCTGCTGATTATCATTGCACTACTAATCTGTTTTTAATGTTTTCCAGAGTGCAAATTCAATAAGAAAACTAGTGAGTATTTTTTTCTTTTACTATTATATGATACATTAATATTACACATATTGAAAAAATTCCCTACAGCACTGGTACAGAATTAGAAAAACAATAGTAACTAACTTGTTTGTCACTTTTTCTTTCAAGGTTCCTCCTGCAAGTACTTCAGGGCTCTGTTTTAAGACACTAAATGTAACGACACACACATATAAGTTACTTATCAATCGTTTAGCGAGAAAAGTAAGTATAAATCACCAGTATATAGCATGTGTACACTTAAAAGAGAGCTGGAGAGCTATTCTGTGGTAGAACGCAATAAATCAGATTTATAGTGAATGTACTACATGATTGGATTACTCTTGAAGTTCAGGTTCCCAGTAATTCATGGTACGCTAAAACCAAAAAATACACATTTTTTATATCATGCTTCACTTACTTACATGTCATTTATCCAAAATGACACCTCAAAGATCTTTTGAGATTTTAAATAAGCTGCTTGAGATTACCTGGAACCTAACAGAAATGTACCAAGATGTGACAAATACTTAAGGTGCCTTTCCTGCTAGTTGACAGCAGGTCAGAACATATAACTTTGAATAATTGGGATGAGGTGGGGCTTTTTTGTTTTGTTTTGTTTTATCATATGATATGTAATAAATAATATTTATTGCTTCTTAATTAGAGAAGATTTCCATATCATTATTTTTTCTTATGCCTCCTTCATTTGCAGTTATAGGAAATGACGGGAAGCTCTGTGACTTAAGCACTGTGACTGTCATTGCATATGGCAGAGGCTGTAAAAAATTTCTTTTGCTGTAAAATATAAAGACATATAAAATACATCTTCACAATCTGTTTTTATCCCTAAAATGTATTTGGTTTATTTTAGGTATTAGTGGATTCTGTAATTCAATCATTGCCATTTTCGAAAGAAGGACTGAGTATTCAGGATACTGGTGCACTGTATGTTGTCAATACCCCAGCTGGTATTAGCATCAAGTGGGCTCACGTTACAGGCATCATAGATATACAGTATGGATTACACTCTAACACATCGATGAAGACAGAAGGACTTTGTGGTGAGGCTATGGTGGCAACTTTTTTCTTATTTAATAATATCCCATTTAAGATTTATGCCTCCCTTTTGTGTCTGTGACCTGCTGTCCTGATAGCTCTTGTCGCGGCCCTTATTAACTACACTAACAATTCTATTTGAGGTAGGCTTGTGAAATTCTATTAATTAATAATAATAAATCAGTAATTCTGTTTCAAAGCACTGCTTGCTAATAAAGTAGTTTTCAGAGCAAGTAATGATCAGTATATTGTATCTAATTAACTTTTAAAAGATGTACTCACCTCTGCTTGTGTTTAAGAATATAGCTGAAGTCAAGTAAAGGGGAACATTTTCAATGAAGAAGTGGCTGCTGAAGAAATTCAGGTAGTGACAGTATATTTCAGTGAGTATGGGAGAAAAGAATAACTGTCAGAGGTTAGCAGCAGCTGCTTATCGCTATGCATATACTGGTAAGAGGTGTATCTTGGCAACGGTTCAAGTTCTCCAAGGACAGGGAATCAGACCTTCTACGGTTGGGTCCAACCCTCACCTGTGCTGAGGTGCCTCGGACTAAAATTACGATGACAGTAAATGTAGCATGTCTCAGGTTTCTCTGATAGCCTTTTTATAACTCTGCTAGCATGATTTATATGAAAAATGTAAGCAGGTATTTTAGAGTTACTTTAATTCTATCATAAATGTTCAGTTTCTGGTGCCTTGTAATTTTACAGAATCTATCCCATATTGAACTTTTTCTAATGAACTTTTTCTAATTAACTTTTTTCATTTTCAGGAAAATGAACTTTTTCTAATTTTTTAAACTGCTTTTAGTTTTACAAGCAAGCAAAACAATTCAGGTCTGGTTTAAATATACATATAAACAAATCAAGTGTTTAAAATCAATTGCTGGATTCTGACTGAACAAAATGAAAGTTCTCCTAGATCTAGTGAGAGAAGGCAAATGCTGGCCCTGGCATGCACTACACCTTTTCCCAGTATCATGCCATCTTCTTTATGTACACTGAAAAAGATTGGGATGAGATGAGATCAAATGTAGGAAGGATTATGGAATAGTTATTCTTTGTGCCCTGAAAAGACAGAAAGAGGAAGACTATGTAGACAAATCTAACCTCCTCTGTTGCTCTACCAGATACCTTGCAGTAAAGTCTGAAGCCTCCTTTAGCACTTCTTTCCTATTTGATGTTTGTTCCTGTCTAGGATCCTCTCCCTTGCATACTGAAAAAATTGTGGGACTATGTGGTAAACTGGCTTTGCTTTTAAAGCTGTATTGATTCTGCAGTTCTGTGGGATGGCCCTACAAATTCTAATGCCAGCACAGTTTGTGGATGGCATTAGGACAGCAGCAAGAAGCAGAAATGTTAAGAATATGAGAAAGCAGAGCTTCTGCCAAATGCTTCTTATCAATACTGTCTTCTGTGTTTCTCCATGCTGTCTGAGTGAATAACAGCCTGTCACACCAGTCTAGCTCAGTTCTAACAAGGGACCCTGGAGAGTATCAGGATGCAGGGCTGGAAGCATGAAGGCACGGTCTTAAGGTGTGGTTAGCAATGTGGAAGGAAAGTGGGAAAAAAAGGGATATAGGAACTTGGGCTGATTGGTTCCAGGGATGTAAAACGTTACTATGAAGAGTAAAATTTTGGGATTAATGACTTCTTATGTGCTTAAAGGAAGTATATGCTTTCATTGATGAATTAACTGATTACATACAATAATGAATTCAGGTAGCCAATGGATGTCAGAGGTTTGTGTAAGACCTTTTTTCATTGGTTTTGTATTAATAAATAGAATAAGAAAAATGTTTTCTTTAGAGAAAGCAGTTTGTTCATCAGAAGATTCCTTTCATAACTTCTTGCATTTAGAATGTTCCATTAAGTTTCAATGCAGTGTCAAATCATCAGAGCCATGCAGTTCATTTACTCCCATGGAGCTGATTGCTATCAGTAGAACAAGAACAGAATCTAGTGCCATGTCAGTGAATTTGCCTCACTCAACAGGACATTTTGGTAGCAGTTTTCCTCAAAAGTTAATTCACTGTTGAGAAAATATCATTATTTGTACTGTATGATCTGCTTGTTTTGCTAAACCATTGAGCTGGCAACTAAAATCACAAGTAGAAAGTTGGAAGTACGGTGGACACATAGCTGTTTTCATTTATAAATTCAGATGACTTAAGTCTCACTGGTGACCCTGATGTGATGTTATTCTTACCTTATCAAGTGCACTTTTCTTATGGCATGTTTGTTTGTGCTTTGAACATGACGCTCTGTCTCCAGGGGTGTGTAATGGAGACCCTACTGATGACCTGAAAATGCAAAACAGGACCATAATTAGAAATATGGAGGAAATCGAAGTGTTCATTAAGAGTTGGGAAATTGAGAAATCACTTGATGCAACAACCAGGAGGCCAGTAAGAAACTGTACTGAAGATAATTGCACATACTGTATGGAACTGTTAAACAGAAACATCTTCACCCCTTGTCACAAGAAAGTGAGTATGAAGATCAGAGAAATTCCAGGTGCAAATTAAAAATAATACATATAGTTAAGAAAAGAGCGAGAGAGAAATGCACATTTTTTAATGTTTTGTTTATTTTCAAGAGTTGACCACTGGGTGGGTGGCTTTAATACCTCTTTCATGTTGGCTTTAATACTTTTGTCATGTTGTCCATTGTAAACACACATTTATATGGAACCCTGTGCTATTATGATGTTTCTTAAATTATTTAGCAGGCAAAGCTCAAAGGAGAGACACCAGGTCATAATTTCAACACAAACACATTCCAAAAGAGTGATTTTTATAAGTGCTTGACACGGGTCACTAGAACGGAAAGCCTCATGCTTCTGCTGCATACAACAGCAACTCTTGCAGTCTGAGACTGATTGGACTATAAAAAAATTTCTAGTTAAACATATTTTGATGTAGTCACTATTACACCGACAATTTGGTAGCATTTCTTATAGAAATTATTATCATTTTTTTCTGGACACTACTTTCTAATGGGGATATAGCTGTATCATGCAGACTACCACTAGAGGTGGGTAGTGCAGCACGGCTGCTTCCCGGAACAGGAAATGAGGAAGGATCAAATCTCTGAGGTCTGATTTACTTTTCCCACTTAATTAAAAAATAAAAGGATTGATTACTCAAGTGGCTCTTTCTTTCTCAGAGATAGATGTGTCCAGATTCCTGATTCACTTCTTGCTGTTCTGCCTTCCCACCCTTGGTTTGCATTGTTTTACGCTTCGGTTTTCATCACAGACAAATGCTGCTAAAGGTATTCCAGGCAGCTGAGCCCCTTCCTTCAAACTCCCAAGACCTCTCCTCACTTTCCCCAGGTAGACAAAAAATGGAGTAAGTTCTTCTGAAAGGAAGGGGTTAGAGATTTTTCTTACAAAAAGATAAATAGATATTTGCCACAGAAAATTAATGGGAGGGAGAAGTGGTAAGCAGTTTGGAATCAAGAAACGAGGGTAGCACCAGTGGGTAGCAGGATGCTTTTCATAATTGTTTTAATATATCTCATATAAAAGTAATTAAGTGGAATCTGAATCATCAGAATTCCTGCTTCACATATGTTTCCAGGAGAACTCCCATAGCCTCAGATACAATGCAAGTGCGTATTTTCCTGGTTTGTATCAAAATCTGACATAACATCAAAATTGCTAAGCACTTAGTTCACCCATTAAGACATTTGTTTTCCTTCACACGCATGACGGTGGCAGAGCCAGAGTGGATGGAGCGTATTGTGCTCTTCACAGGCACGAAGCAACTGGACAAGGATAGGTAACAGAGTCACCAGTGTAATGAACTTCATGGCAGAAGTGAGCAGCTGCTTGAAGATTTGCTGAAACCACAGGGAGAGCTGGCATGCAGCACAGTAGTGAGCAGGCAGAATGAAACAAAATCTGACTTATTCCACCTTGTTGTAAGCCTATGCATATAAACACAACAGAAATAAGATAGGTTGTGTCACCTGCATCTAGACCCAGTAACATCGGCTATCGGGTCCTATAGACACAGTAACAGAGCACTCTAATAATATTCGTTCAAAGCAGGGATTTATGGAAGGTGTAGCAGCAAAGTTTAGCTGAGATGGTTGACTTTTAGCTGAGAGCTATATTGTAAAAGTGCTTGTAGTGTGACAATCATATTAGGATTGTGTTCTGAGCCTGCTAATGGGCATAAAAAAATTCTGGAAGTTTAAGTTTTGCAGAATGAATGTTCTGTACCAAATGGTATTTTTTACTTTAGACACTGCTTGTGATTTTTTTCCCTTGCAGCTGTATTATTTCTTGTAATTATTTACTTATTTTAAATACAGAAAGCTCTTTTCCATGTTAATTCTCAATTACAATATGTTCCTAGGTGTCACCACAGGAGTTTTGTGAGAAATGTGGAACAACGGTACTTATTTTGGAACTATGAGTGCGATGCACTTTCTGCATATGTGGCTTTATGCAACAAGCACAACATCTGCATTAAATGGAGGACATCTGATTACTGTTGTAAGCAGATAGCCATCTTCTATACCACAATGTGGCTTTATACTGTGGCAGTGTTTAGTCATGAGTTAAAAATATATTTCTTTCTATTGTTATCGTAAGTACCATCTCATTCTATCACAGCACTACTAAATCAGGATATAAGTTCTTAAAATGTATTGTTTTGGTCAAAGTGACATGAATCTGTTTTAATCTTGATTGAACGAGTTGCTTACCTAAAGTACTGTTAAAAATATAAATGCGTGCTAAGAACACTCCTTGTTCTTATTACCTGTTTATCCAATGAAATGCTGAAGGAATAACAGCAGCATTCTTTGTCCTACTTTTATAACTTGCAGCATTGAGTTGTCCTGAAGGCAAGGAATACCAGCCTTGTGTGCAACCCTGTGAAGCCAAGACATGCTTGAATAAATGGTTCTATGAAGATTCTCGCTGTTCCTATTTAAGGGAAGACTGTGTGTGTAAAAATGGCACCATTCTGCATAGAACAGACTCCGCCCTCTGTATACCAGAAGAAAAATGTAGTAAGTGCAGCAGGACAGAGTGGTTTTGCAGATATGCTAATATTAAGCGCAGCTTAGAGAAAGCAATGTTTAAGTTCCGTGTCAGTCCTCAGTAAGTGTGAATCTGGTACAGCTCCCTTCAACAGAGCCTAGCTTTATCTTGAGCTAGAGAAGTTTGTGCTCTTAGTTCACTTGGATTCAAGATCTTGTGCTGATGTAATTCTGTTGGGGAAAAATGATGGTCATTCTTCCGTAGGTCCTAGGCTTTCTCTCCTGGACTACTCAGGAAGGAATAGCACAGGCAGGTTCTTTCCTTTGTACTCAGTATTTATTTTTACCCATAGTGAAGCATTTGTTCATTTGGAGTTTTTAAGGTCATAATTTTTTCTGGGGTTCCTTGAACATAGTGCTCCACAGCACTCTTATTTTACGCAATAATTTTATGCAATTCATAGTTGCTTGCAGGAAATCTGTGCTCTCTAATTGTCTCAGCATGTACAGATAACAAAGGGCAACCCCGCTCTGCTGGGGAGATATGGAATGGGTCCGTGAGAGGCTGCTGCATGTACAACTGTTTAGAAAATGGAAGCATTGTTGCTGTAGAACCTCCATGCAAAGAGGATCCGCCACCAGTCTGTGACAGAGAAGGGGAAGTTATCATCCATGTCATCGAAGAGAGAGCTTGCTGTCCAAAGAAAGTTTGTGGTATGTACCACACTTGTTTTCAGTAACAGAAGTGTAATATTAGTGCTTGACATTCACTGGCAGATGACAATCTTTAGACAGGGTTCAAGGCAACATTTTTGAGAAGGGATTTTTAGGTACTTGTGGCTGGTTGGGCCAGCAAATCACGCTTTTTTTTCTTTGTAAGGACTGACTCACTGACTTTTTTTTTTTTCTTAGAAGTCCACTAGTGAAACAAAACTTCTGTTAAAAATTAATTTTTAAGCTCTTGGGTGAAATTTAAAAAGATATTGATAAAAACTCGATGATAGAAGTACCTTGGTAATTGGGGGCAGTCATCAAAGCCTTTCGCTTTTCTTATTAGTGCAGTATCCTCTGACCTACTGCTGTTTCCCAAAAGCAGTATTCTGTGAGCTGATCACACTGAATATGAATAACCTCTCTAGCCGTGGCTGCTAGAGAAGGGAATAAGCTTATTGCTCCTAAAATGTTAAGAAAAATATACTTATTTCTTCATAACATCTTCAAGGAAAATGAGAACAAATGGTCCAGCTGAAAGGGTGCATTTGCTCAAAAGTTAGATATCTATAACCAACACTGTATTGTCAATTTGTTTAGGGAAAGTTTTGACTGGGACATTTTAGCCGGCTTCATGCGTAGGAAGTAGCGCAAGTAAATACCTGCTTGAAGTGGGATATAACTGTGCTTGCACAGTGCCACATGAATGGAGCTATACCAGCCCTGGGTTGAGCTTGGAGGTCTATGTGATGGTATGGTGTGCACTTTAAGCTGACTTGGGCTGCTCTTAGTATGCGGATCTCTATATTAGATAGTGTAATTATCTTGAGCTATCGGACTCGCAGTTGTATCTATTCAAATATGTGACTATTGATTGCTTTTTATCCCACAGAATGTAACATGTCATTGTGTGATGCCATATTCCAACTTGCAAACCCAATGAAAAATTAGTGGTAGGCTACCACTCCCTGTCCTGCTGTCCACAGTACCGATGTGGTAAGGGAAATGCAAAAACACAGTTACTGGAACATTTTTCACACTTGTATTATGTGTTGTA
Organism: Bucorvus abyssinicus; assembly: GCA_009769605.1. Lineage (NCBI taxonomy): Eukaryota > Metazoa > Chordata > Aves > Bucerotiformes > Bucorvidae > Bucorvus > Bucorvus abyssinicus. Next base: position 43,170,602 of record CM020025.1, read on the forward strand.
AGAAAATTTGCCTTACAAGTTATTTGATTGTTAACAAAATGGGACATTGTAAATAGCACCAGGCAATTTTTTTCCCCCCCCACACTCTCCAGTATTTTTTTGTGTTTGTGTTTGTGTCATTTTCGATTTACAGTCAATTTGGGGGTATTTTGGTTTACTAAGTACGTGAAGAATACATTTTCTTTATCTTTTAGTGTTGTTTCTGTGACTCTTTTTAAAATAATGTTTATTTCGCATCCTACAGAATGTGATCCTTCAGTTGTTTCAATGCTTCCCAGCTGGACTGCAGAGAAGATCAATTTATTGTTGAAGCAAAACAGGAAGATCCTTGTTGTTTCTCTTATCTCTGTGGTAAGAAGCTTCTAATATTTTATGGATAACTAAGAAATAGTTTAATTATTTACATAAACACTATAGTTCTAAAACTAATAACCTAAGCCAGGGATTCTGGAGAGGTCACTGGTACTTCACACTGTACAGGCAGTCAGGCTGACTGGAGCATGAATTATTCTTGAGTTTTGGGATCTTTTTTTTCCAACATCATTCTGAACATCATACTTGAACTTTGCAGTTTATATATTTGAATGTCAATACATAAAAGCTCTGTTTTCTAAGTAATAAACATAATATGACTTGTTTTATAGTCTATTAAATGTAATTCACATATGCTAACTTTTTAGTATTTAAAACTTTGTAAATGTCTGATTTTTTTTTTTTATTTAGTTTGTGAATCCTGTATTGAGCCTGTTCCCTTGTGTAATGAAGGGGAAATTCTCACTGTAGACCTTAATACCATACATTACTGTTGTCCTCATTACTACTGTGGTGAGTGTAACTGTTGTCAGTTCAATATAGCACCAAATTTAGTAAAAATAACAGACAGTATGTTTGTGTGTGGAGATTTTTTTGATTCAGCCAGTAGGGTGGGCTTCAGATAGAGATTAAGAGATCTAAATGAGAGTGTCTGCATTTGAGGTAGGTTCAGAATTCTTGGTATACTTGGTGGTGGTCTAACCATCGATGGAGTCCAGAGAGGTTATTTAGTCCTCCAGACTGCATATGGCTGCTTGTGATCTAAATACCAATATATTAATGTGGAACTGAATCCCATCCTTGGAGTATAAATATACAATTGCTCATACATTAAACCACCTGTAATATCCTTGGAGTATAAATATACAATTGTTCATACATTAAACCGCCTGTAATATCCTTGGAGTATAAATATACAATTGCTCATACATTAAAACCACCTGTAATAAAACAGCTTCCATGTTGTTGTTCTTCTGTTGTACCATTCATTAGTGTTTAGGCAGTTTCTTTGCACTTTAGCTTTTAGGGGAAGGAGTAGGCTGAGGGTTTCAAATACTGCTGGGTTGACTCCAATTCAAACAATGAGCAGCCACAAGAAAACTATTGGCATTGTAATGTAGTCTTTTTGGTAGCCTCATAAATCACAGCAGTTGTGCTGCAATTGTGCTAAAGTAATGTCTATAAGTGTAACTGCTTATTTAGATTAACTCTTGTCCTATTGCAGACTTTGGGGAATTTCAATTAATTAAATTGTCTTCCAGTAAGTTTGGAGCTTGGTAATTTTTACTTGAGGTGGTTCAATATTTTGGTCCTTTCCTTGACTTGCACTTGAACCCAGGTAGAAGTTTCTGTCAAGGCATTTGGCACTGTTTTTGCCAAATTCTGGGAGGTAGAAAATTAGATCTTAGTGTGTGATCTTTCAGAGTCCCAGAAAGCCACCTCCAATAAGGCAGGTATTTTGTCTTAGAGTTGTCCCAGGAGGGCAGTTGTTCCCTGTTATCTTACAGAAATTATTTTACAGCACATTTGTAGCTGAGAGGAAAAAAAACAAACATGTTTTCTAAAAGCTGTGCTTTAGTTGTCTTTGGTACTGGTTATCGGCTTGAGTGACTCTGAAGTAGTAGGAAGAATATTAAATGATTCCTGTGTAATGTTTTCTGAAATTTAAACATGTGCTAAGGTAACTACAAGCACTTGGGAAAATATTTTTTTATTTTTCAGTTCCAAATATAATTCAGAGGCTTTAGAAATACAATAAAAAATCATTATAAATGTCATTATTTAAAAAATAGTTTATCAAGAGAAATACAAGCTGGAAAATTCAAAGGAAATTTGAGTAAATTCTCATACATGTCTTTTTCCCCCCATATAGTTTGTGATGAAAACCTTTGTTCTGAGCCTCCGATGAATTGCACAGATGACATGATACTTGTGAAAGAAAAAATACCTGGGCAGTGCTGTCCAGAATGGCACTGTGGTAATTATTGCTTTATTCCTTAGTCACTGCTGTTAACAAATGCTAACAATTAGCTGACTGACTAATATGGTTTTCTTGTTCTCTTCTCAGAATGTAGCTGTGAAAACGCTACGACGCTGACCTGTAAATTGGTAAAGCACTGTCCTTTACATATTTTCATTAATGGTGTTCAGCCCTATTACTCCTCCCTTTCCATTCCTTCTTTCACTAGTTGTAAAGGGTGATGAGGTTGAATGGGGACAGGCTGGGACTGCTTCCCAGTTCCCAGCTAAAGCATGTAACACCATCAAGTCTCTGCACAGCGTTGTCAATTATTCCGTAGAGAAATTCTGTTTCGTGTGTTTTAAGCTGTCAAAAGAAGAAAAGCAACTGTAGTATTATTCTGTTCAATGTTGACTCCAAACAATGCGCTGGGAAGGTTTTCCACACAAGTAATTCCCAATTGTTTTTAATAATTAATAAGGAATGAGCTTTATGTACCTAAACGTATCATCTAGAGAAATGTGACAATTCGTTAATCATTTATGCTTTTGATTAAAATGATTTAATGTTACTGAATTTAGCTCATATGAGAAGTCGTAAATATTTTGCTACTCACATACTTTCTCAGGATAGAGACTGTGACCTGGAAAATAATTATGAATGAATGTTCAAACTCCCAGTATTACCACAGCGACAGGCATATTTTCCCTATCAAATGCCTGTAGCTTATCCTTCTCTTCCCCTTATGTGAAGACTGTGTAATGTAAGGTCTAAACAGCAGCTGCAAATTTGAGTATCTTTCTCCTCTCTTTTGGAAGAAAATTCACAGAAGGCAGTGTTTTGATAATATGTTTATAATTGAAATAACTTTGTATCTCGGGAAAAATTGCTATGTAGTGACTTTGCTATTCCTATGCAGTCCTAGAGAAAATTAAGGGCTTTGCTCCTGTTTAAAGAGATAAGTACATTGACTAACTCTGAAGGTGCCACTGTTTCTTGAGCACAGTGCAATCTTCCTCTTTTATGAAAGCAGGGGTGGAAGTAATGAAAGTCATATTTTACATTTCTAGAGACAAATTGTCTATTTAGCACCGAATTCAATTGTGCTTGACTTTGCAAACTCTTTTATCTTTTTATACTCAGGGAGAAGTTAAGAAAATAGATAGTAGTGTTTCCAGTGCTTGTGGATGCACTCACTACGTTTGCGGTAACTTTTTCATATTCCTAGCTGTTTTATTGTAGTTTTTAGAAAAAAGGGAATGCGAACAAAGGAGAAATAGGACCATAATAACCTTCTCAAATGTAAACACTCTTTCATCTTGATTTTATGGGTGTCTACCTAGTTATGCAATTAGGCTCTCTTTTCTGAATATGACGCTTTGTCTGCTAACCCATCCATTTTGTGTCTGATCTCGGGGACTGTAGGAGTGTCGTAAAACTGCCCTTGCTTTCAGAATCAGGTATGGTCTCTCTGGTGGGAGGCAGATAGGAAGCAAGTTGTGAACCTTAGCTGAGTGTGAACAGTGTGACTGCTCCTAGTCCACTGTTGAGCACAAATGAGACATCTCACACCAGAGCATCAGACCTGTCCAGCCAGCATGAGCGTGGGTACCCAGTCTTAAGATCAGACTTCTACTCCCTTTCCTCAATCAGCTACCCCATATAGACTAGATTTCCACTGTACTGTGCATGGGAGTGCTTGAGGTATGCTGCAATCCTGACTGCAGCCCAGGCCACATTGCCTCTGGGAGCAAAGCACAAGTTTACAGCACTGCTGGAGCATATTACTGTCCTACAGGTAACTGTAGGCATACTAGTTTAATTGACAGAAAGGCTACATTTTGTCATGTGCAGAGTAATTCATACAGTGTACTTAGCTCAATGTTAAATATTAGAACGCAATTAGAAATAAGAAAAACAGATTTTTTTTTTTTTTCTTTTACTTCCATAGTAGGAACGCTATTAATTTCAGGCGGTTTTGCATTTTGTAGCATTTTCTTAACCTGAGTTATATCTCCTCCACGACTTGTTTCGTAATTGAAATCACAAACCAATCAAGTCTAAAAGTTGGAATAATTTTGCAGAGTATGGGACTTTGCCCTGCTTTTGTCTTCATAGTGGTTCTGTTAATTTGCTTGATGATTTAATTTTTTTCCCCCTCTGGTAACATTTATTTCTTTTGGTGTTAGAGAAGGATGATGTATGCATCTTCCAAGAAGTCACAGTACTGAATCCTGGACAGTCAGTGATTCAGTACTTGGATGGAGACCTTTGTTACACTGTACAGTGTTTACAAGAAAAAGATCAGAACACAGGATACAATGCCTTACATTTTACAATGGTGAACTGTTCCCAGCAATGTGAAGCTGTGAGTATTCTTAAAATATAGGAATGATACAATTTGTGAGCACAATTACACAATTAAGATAAAATTAAAAGTGAAGACTTTTGTTCATCCTGTTTGCTCAGCAAGTCATTAAGAACTTAACAGTGATGATGTGCATCCTGTTTTTCCAGGATTATTTTAAGAGGCAATTTGTAGCACCATATGTAAACATATCCATCCATCCTTATATTGCCTCTCTTGGTATTTTTAGTTTCAGAACTCAATGAATTTTCATATACTGTATGTTTAAAAAATACTTGATTTTACTTTTTTGCTTTCCTTTCTTTCCAGCATCAAATATATATTCCTTTCTCAAGTTACCACACTTGTTGTGGTACCTGTCAAAACGTGTCCTGCTCTTTTCATACTGAGAATGGAACACTAATTGTGTATGAGGTAAGTGCCTCTGGACAGAGATAGAAAATAACCATAATGATAGGATAAACAGGTGTCTGACCGTCACCTTTTAGTTAACTCATGCTGTGAGTCTTGCTTCAAGCCTCCTTACTCCTGGTTACACATCTAGGGACTATTTACGGTATACAAAAGGAAGGAAGTGTTTATTTAAAGACCTGCCATTTCACACTAGGTGAATATCTTGTTTCATTTTATTGAGTGTAATATTTTCTACGAAGATATGCGAATGTCATAATTTACTTAAGGCTGGATATGCTTTAAGTGCAGGGTAGGGTTCAAATTGTAACTCTAAGTAATGCACTGTGATTTAGATGAGTTCGGATCTTCTGAGTCCACATCAGGACTCCCATGTCCCCTATGCAAACTGAAGCACTGGGATTAAAGATCCTGATGGTGCGTTCCAGCATTCACAAACAAGGAAATTTAGATGTGGCCATGACTTGGCTAAAGCTTCCCATTGCTTTCAGAATAAAAGAGACTATCAGACTTTTTTTCTGGCACAGAGCCCTTCCATTCTGCACTAGGATGCCCATGCTGAGCAGCATCCTGGAGAGCAGAGCCATGGCTTCAGGGAGGAGTAGCCACTTACCAGTTAGAGCACAGTCTTTGCTGCCGTGGGTGGCCTGCAACAAACTTTCTGCTACAGTAGGTGCTACAGCTTGAGAGTACCACTTTTACAGACATTTGGGGTTGGAGATAAAGCTGAAATGTTTTGTCTTTCCTGACAATGTTTTTGCTTTATATATTCAGGAAGGAAGCACCTGGAGTTCCAACTGCACCAACTACAAGTGTGCAAAGACTGCTGTGGGGGCTATCATACTGGAATCAAGTGTGGTCTGCCCCCCTTTTAATGACACTGAGTGTACAAAGGTTTGTACTTTGGGTGAGGTAAGTGACAATAACTGATCTGGAGTTTGGCTTACACTTGACAACGCATGCATACCTCATGAACTTTCTTTGAATTAAAAAAGTGGTAAGTAAAAGCATGTAAGCGAGCAATTTACAGTCTTGATTTCTATGTTCCTGTTTGCTTTTTGACTGAAAAAATATCTGTAAGGAGCATCAAAGTTTGTTTGGAGTCTTAAGGATGACTGCTTTTAAAATAAAGTGGAATTGGAATCATGCTTGACATACCACTATATAAAGTGCAAATCACTTTGTCTTTCTTTAGTTTGGAATAACACTTTGCCAAATTCGTAGTATACATACACTAAATAAATTGGATCAAGGAATTCAGAAATGCTTCATATAAAAATGGGCTATATTAAAAATTCCTTAAGTCGTGCAAAGATTAGAAAGATGACAAAGTATATATAAACTTTATTATCTCTTAAACTAAACTTCATATAACATAACAAAAAATATCTATCACACATTAAAGGGTATCTACCTACATCATATATCTAAAAATGTAAATTTGGCAGACTGTATAAACTGGTTTGAAGAATGTGGATGCTTCATGTACATTACATTTTGTTAACAATTTAATTTCTCATTTAATTTTTCTCTAACTTTGTAATACTCCTTATAATTCTGGCACTGTCAGTACACCATACATTTAATAAAAGGTACAAATAATAAAAAATAAATTTACAAGTAGTGAGGGTAAGAACTATTGCTGCCTTGACTAGAGATTATAAATTTAGCACAAGTCCTACTTAGCAGTTGCATTTGTTTAAAAAAGTCCTTATTTTTTCCAATCCTGAATAGGCATTCTATCTAAAATGAATGACTGTTCTACTTTGACTTTACGCTTGAGTTTCTTCCATGGAACCCTTTTGTCACCATCTATTAGGATCTTTCCTTAGTAATAATGGTTAAGATTTTAAAATTAACTTCCTGAATCAGTCTGACCTGATTTTCAGAGATGCTGAGAGTAGGCTTGAACCAATAACCAAGAAGAAACTCTTCTGACAGGCAGCTCAGGATAATTTAGGAATATGGATTAAAGAAACTGATTTTAAGGGCTCAATTAAAAAGTTCTCGAACACCTTATTCAGTAATTTTTCTCTACTGAGATAAAAAATGCACGCTAGCACAAAAAGATGGAAGCTTAAAATTGTCTTTTGTCTGTTGTTAACATAAGAGTGCTATTTATGTTCAGTTGTCTGCTTGATATGCAGTTCTGGGCTATGCACTGAAATTGTGGGCACTTGTTTCTTGCTTGCACCCATTCCAACAGATTCTGACAGCCTCTCTCTCTTTCCTCTCTGCCCCCTCCATGCCCTTTTTAAATTTCAAAAGGACATTTTCTTCACTTTCATACGTTTTTACTTTCTAGCTAACAAGCAACTTCAGCAGAAATCAATAACAAAGACTATAATAGAGAAAAAGAATTGAGCACACCAATGGTTCTGAATTTCTGCAGTTAATGTTCTCTTTCAAAAGTGTCTCTATATACATATATATATTTAATGTTGTAAAAAGCCATGTATTAGGTATTCATTTTCTCCTTGTCATATGATCACTGGAAATCCTTTTGCAATAAAGTTGCACATATAAATTTTTTAAAGTATGCTAATAAATCTCAGTGGTGGGAAAATAGGTGGTAGCGTATGATATAAAAAGATGCTTATACAAACTAGAGCGGCTTACTCAAAGGAGACTCAATCAGGTCAAATAAGCAGTGATGAGTTTCGTTTCAATGTCAAAGGCTGTAAGGAATTTGTGAACCAAACCTTCAGCTGATCCATATCTGTGTAAGTCTCTTGATGTCAGTGATACTATTTTTTCATTAGTTGGACATCTTTAAAACATGTTTTGAAATACAATTCACCTTTGCATTGGGCACAGTCTTTTTGATATATTCTCCTTTTATTCCTAGAATGGAGGAATTGCGGAGACGTATAATGATGGCTGCTGCAAGACCTGTAAGTGATGAAGGCTGCAATATGTGCTAGTTGGCTTTGGTTTTGGAGGGCTTGTTTTTTAACCTCAGTTGCTGGGTCATAAAGAAGAAAAAAAGCATGCAGTTCCCCCACAAATCACATAAAATTGTTATAGTTACCTAACTACTGCTGTTAAAAGGTCTTGATTCATTTGGCTGCTGACTTGGTGATTTTTAACATTATTGTTCTGGAGTATAACTAAATCTCTCCAAATATAACCTGTGGAAGACAAAAATTTATCTCAATTAAAATAATGAAAACATTCTCTTTATTTGTAAGCTGACTCTAAAATACTGTCTGTATGATTTTCACCATAAAAGATAAGTATTTTCACCCCTAAAATTGATTCCTGGTTTGATGATGTTTTGAAATACATCCCTAAACTTACCAATTTATTCTGTATCACTAGTATGTATTTTCTAGGGCTAAAATACTGGAATAATTATTTTTTTAAAATCCTGAATGAGGAAAAGTTGTAGTAACACTGATGTTAGCAACCCTTATATAAAATTGACTTTTTAATATCTGGAAATACATTCACATTTTCTGTGTGTGTAACTTTAATATATGATGAATTGTGATGCAATCTTATATAAAGTTTTCATAATTTATACAGTTTTAGAAGTCGATTGAAACAAACTGATTTTCTCTGCAGTTTTGACTAGGGAATTTTTTATTATCAAGGTATATAATTATGTATATATAAAATTAAAACACTGTTGTATAAAACTAATTGCGTAGAGCAAGAACTTGTTGAATACCATGGAAAATTCTTCCCCTCTTTTTTGGCCTGTTTTTTGTTCAATATTAGAGTTAAAATATATAAGCAAATTAGTCATTGGAAATTTTTTAGACAAACCTTTACTTAATAATATTCAATAGGAAGTTGCAGACTTATAGCCATATATTGATCAGTAATCAAATAAAATTCAGAAGTGCAATGCATTGTAAATAATTTGGTGATATAAGGGGAAATATTCATTACCTATCAAATACAGAAAAATACTCAAATTTCCAAGCTATGCAAAGCTTTGAAAGTAAACTGCAAGTCCTGTTGTTCTGTGTATTCAGAACATAGGAAATAAAAGCTATTTTAATAGAACAGAATACTTTTTTTTAAAATGAGAATCAGCATAGAAAAGTAACACACCAGAATTGTGCTAAAATCTTACTAATCATTATTATTTCTCTAATGAAATAAGCTATGTTAAAAAATAATTAACTAACTTTCCCCCCCAGCACCCCCTCACCCCCAAATTAGGTTGGCTTTCTTTAGAAAATTAGTCTAAAGAATTAATGGCTACTGGTTTTCTCATGACCAGGAAGATTTTTATAATTTTGGCCATATTCTCTGGCCTCAGGAAAGGCATTGTTATACTTCAGAAATACTTGCTGAGGTGGCTGCTAAAAAACCAGATATAACTCGTACAATTATATGCTATTTTGTTTTAATTTTTATTTTGTTTTATTTTGAACTAAAAGCATGTGCCCTCTGGTGAAGCAGTTAAAAAAAGTACTTATAAATAGAGCTTGCAACACCTTGGGGTTTTAATGGGAACAAATAATCCTTCTGAAAGAGCTTGATTCAATGCATGCAGAGTGCATATATTTAATTCTTACCTTGCCATAGAGAGACTGATTTCAAAAGTTTGGTTTACAAGGAAGCATCACTTCAGTCTTGTGTTAACCAGGAGAGTAATAAAGTTTAGGCCATCTTTAGTACGACTTGAAGCAGCTGCAGAGTTTCTAAATTTGGAAGACTAACAGGAAAGCTCATCATCTTTTGCTAAAAGAAAAATTGCAGTTGGCAGTGTAAGAATTAATGAAATGTAATTTATATAAAAATGTTTTTTATTTAATGAGAAACTTATATTCCTAATGATTCTGCCAGGTTCTGGATTGGGTCTATTACCCTTTGCCATTAGCCCAGTAGTGCCTACTGATAGTATTAATTGTGAACCAGGTATTATTTTTAATAACGTATTTTCTTTTTTTAATAATAGCGTAAGCAGTGCTTGATATATGTGCATAGCTGATATCACCATTAAATGTTACCATGCGAGTTAATGGTACTGGGCCTGATACTGAGAGATGCTGATCCCCTGTGGCCTCCTAAATCAGTGGTTTTCCAAAGCCTGGTTAGAGTTGACTGCTCAGCACCTGTCAGAATCAGGTTCATCCACTTATGGTATATGCTGCTGATGGTTTTTCCTTCTGTTAATTTCTGAAATTGGTTTTAATACGTGAACTCACTGTACAGGGTAATTGTAATAAGAAATGTTGCTTTAAAAATATCATAATCCTGAATACTGTTACCAGGAGACTGTAAATCTGATGCCAGGTTTCTGAATGTAATGACTGAACTGGTTTTGCCTTAAAACAGAGCAAGATTGTGCATTACTGCCTGCTCTCACTTTTGCAGATACAGAGTTATGCTGTATTTCTTTTTTGTCACAAATAACATGTTTTACAAAGTTATGAAAATGTTGGGGAGAAAAACATACGATCAAGCCTTAAAAATACTCTTTACATGAGAAATTACAGAATGTTAAGAACTGTTGCATTATGATCAGAATTCTTTGCTTTTAAGGATAGGTAAGTCACAAAAACTCCTTACTCAAAAAAGGAGTGAGTAAAAAAAGCGCATCTGATACTGAATGCAGATCTTCTTGACAGTTGAAGGTGGGAGAGAGAAAAGTATAGCAGCAGAGTTTTCATTAGACATCAGCACCTTATACACTGGAATGTTGTATATCTCTCTATATGACTTGTACAAGTACAAAGAATGCATTGTCTACACATACACGTGCTGGCAAGTACTTTCTGGTGGAAATATCACAGGTCTTCCTTTTCTTAAGTGTTGCTGAGGAGGGAAAACCAAGTTGCTGTAGGCTAGCAGCTACAATCATACAGTGATCTGCTAGTTCAGTAGCAGAATCTTGTTTTATCCTGCAATGTGCAGATTAAAATCTTGCTGTTCTCTACAGCCAGCCTAATTTTTAGATACCCACTGGAGCTGTGGTTGGAGAATGTCGTCATTACTCAGAGCTCATTTATGTTATGAAAGTGCTCACAAGCTTCAGGGGAACAGAAAAGTTGTTCTTGTTGTGCACACCCAGTCATGAAGGCGTGTTCTGAAGGTGGAAAAACTCTGCTGAGTAGTGGTTATTATTGTATATGCTGCATGTCCAGAATGGTTGTGTAGCAAAACTAATAGATGACTTTGATGGCAGCAAAATAGGAGATCTAAATAACTGCTGTTACACAGATAGTAAAAAGTCTGATATGAGTGCAGCGTTAAAGAGTGTACATTTAATTCTTCAGTATTAGATTATGTTTTATTACGATAAAAATGTCTTTGCACTGTACAGCTTTATTTTTCAAATATAAGAAAAAACCTCCTATTAATATCTCCCAGAATGTATTTTAAAATGTGGTATTTCCCTAATCCTAGACCCTAGTGGATCCTTATGCTGACTCAGTGTTACATGCTTCACTTCTGGTGGTTAAAACTGCACCATATTTAGCAAATATACGCATCTCTCTCTTTCAAATCTTCCTTGAAGGACATTTTTTTCAAAAAATACATTGACGTTCTATTTAAATTTTAAACATTCAAAATATCAAGGTTGTAATCACATTCATAGCTTCACCTTCTGAAATGTTAAGTTCTGAAAATTTTCTAAAATGCAAACCAAAATCTTATTTATATTCAATATTCCTATTAAAACAGAACCAATTCTAATACTATTCAAAATTACTTGAGACATCTTCTTTTCTCTAACTGCTTATATTTGTCTTGCCATATGTGACATTTTAATCATATTAATATTTTAATATTTATTAAATTCATATAGCTTAATGGGCCACTTGATGCCTCACATGTGCCAGCTATAAAGTTGGTAATTCTGCACCAGAAGTATTTATTAATATATGAGATTTTTTCCTAATAAATAATTTAATTATGAAAGTAGTTGTTTCAGTGTATACATTAATGAAAACAAGGTATAATTATTAAAATTATTTTAATAGTTTCACTCTTTTAGTAGCAAATGCAGGACAAAAAGTGTATTGATCCAGTATGCATTTTTTATATTTTATCAGGCAAAAAGGAAGAAAGGATTTGCCAGAAAATGACAATCAGGACAACTATAAGAAAGAATGACTGTATAAGTCAAAGCCCGGTAAGCACGAAAGACCTCTGTTTGATGCTAGGCCTACGGCATACCAAATCAAGCGTTAAGAAGTGGGTTATAGCTAACAACAAGCAACAAAACCACTGCTATATTCTTAAAAGCAGACCTTTGGCCCTAAGAATGTTATCCTACTTGTAAATGGAGTAAAATTAGCTCTTCCTAAGGCTGAGAGACTGAGCCTTCCTATCTGGAAAAACATGAAAAATACACAACATAATTGCTTGTAAATAATAGGGTCAATTTGAACCCTTCACCACGAAATATCATCCCGCTCTTAAAAGAGGAGTAGAAATGCTTCCACTTAGGATGTGATGGAAACACTGCTGCATTCCTTTACTCTCTAGGTGTCTTCTCCCCCACATAGCATGTGTCTCCATATAATAAATTTATGATCCCATTTATTTATGGGTCTGCTTATGACATTTCTCAGCTTCAGCGTAGCCCCATCTACAAAACCCAGGACGTGTCTGAGCAGCAAATGTGCTTCTCATGTGTCGAAAGTGCTTAAAATGTGCTTAAAAGAGAAGCAATCAACACAGTATCTTGAGACTTCCAAAAGGCCTCTCTGGTAAGATTCTGTTGAAGAACCTAAGCAATCATAAGGGAAGAGGCAATATATCATCACAGATTGAAAGTTGAGCAGGTTGATTTCCATCCTGATAGAATGTCAACAGTAACATGCCCAAAGTTTAATAATAGAAGAGTGTGTGGTGTATTTATTTAGTTTTAGAGGAAGGGTTGCTAATGAGGGAGTATAAATATGTAGATCAAATGACAGTTATTTGCCATAATTAAAGAGCAGAGAAGACTGCTTCGCAGTTACTTCAACTACCTATGTTAAGGGACAGCAATATGACAAAATAGGGCATTGACTAAAGCAAAGAATATTAAAAAGAAATATTTAGTCAGACCTCACAGGTTTTTAAGCTAGCTGAAAAGGACCTTGCCCTCTCATGCAGTCTGGTGAAAACCTCTGTTACATGCTCTCCTACAGAAGTTACGGCATTTAGGGAATAAGATAGGGAATGGAAACCAACTCATTCTAGTGTCTCTTATGAGCCAATGGCACAGTACTACTGAGGGTGCTCTGTGCAGTTATGGTCCCTCAACATCACTGCAGAACTAGAGAGGAGCAACGAGAATACTAGCCAGGTCATGCCATGAATGGGACAACAAATGAAGCCTCCCTTTTTATGACTTTCTATTGTGGATTTTTTTATCTTCCCTTCCCCCTCTACTCACCTTCCAAAAAGATTTATCTCCATCCCACCCCCATCCATCTTACAAGCCTCTTTCCCCAGTATCTTCTTGTTCCCCATTTCCTCGATGGCTGCCCACCCTTCCCACAGTCCAGGTTCCCTTATCCTTCACTCAGAGGTACCTCCAGATTTTTATGTCCTCAGAATCTCTATTCCTATCCTTAGTTCCACTTCCTTTCCTCTCCAGCTGCCCCACTGCAAAATCCCTGGCGCTCTATTTCAATCATGTGATTTTGGCACATCAAATGGTGGTATTTAATGGTGGTATTTGCTGGTTTGGAACTACGTACATGTTCTTTGGCCAGATTAATGCTGTCAAACTTTGAATAAGGCCGAGTACGATTACATTTAATTAATTAATTACTGAGATTATTAGTGCTTAGGACAAGGTCTTTTTTTATTCCTGTCAAATTTCAGGAAAGCTATAAGAGTAACCTTTTGGTCTAATTTGTTTGGATATGGCCCATTTCTTGAAAGGCTGTTTGGATGGGAGAGAATGAAAGTATCTTTCATATGCCTTACTTGCATAAGAAATCACATTTTAAACTATCACAAAACCAACTAGATGTCATATGGCCCTTCTTGATTTCCCATCATATCAACATATATATATAATTACGTAATTAAAAAGTATCAGTTCCTTTTCTGTCAGAGTATCAGCTAAGAAGGCTCTTATGTAGTAGGGAGAGAAAGCTGAAATCTGCTCTGCTGAAATCTAGAGCACAAATAATTTTATAGCCAGTCTCTGCCCTTGCTTGTTTCTTACTGCATCTACTGTTTGGACATATTTGTTAACAGTGACAACACAGCTAATATTGGTGTGCCCTTAGTCCAAGCAGTATGAACAAGAAAGGGAAAAGCTTTTGCACTCATAAGCTTTTCCTTTTAAACCTTCCTGGACAAGGATAGACTTTCCTTAGGTTTGCTTAGAAGAACTTAATTTCTCAGCAGTGAATATGAATTTAGCTACGCTATTTTGAAGTTATTAACTTGTAAACTAGGGATTTTATTTTGGTATCCTCAGCACAACATTTGCTCAAGGTTAAGACAGAATACATGACTAAACAACAACAAAAAAGTTTAATTAAAAAAAATTAAAAATCTACCTATACTTAGAATGAATGAATTTTAGAAAATAGAATATTCTTTAAGACCAGAGTCCTTTTCAAATGTAAAAGTGGATTTTAATCACAAAGAAGTTTTAAATATAACAGAATTTGAGATGTCTAATTTCGGTTCTATTTTACTCATAGATAAATGTGGCTTCTTGTGATGGAAAATGCCCTTCTGCAACAATTTTCAATGTCAATATTGATAGCCATTTAAGATTCTGTAAATGTTGTCGAGAAAATGGAACACGTAATCTGACTGTGCCACTACGCTGCTCAGGAAATGGCACCGAAATTATGTATGTCATTCAAGAGCCTATAGGCTGCTCATGCCAATGGAACTGAACATTACTGTGGATACGATTTAATCGGAAGAATTAAAATGAGTTTGCTTTCACCAGACTCTATTTTTTGACCTTGGATGGCTATAGTATTCTACAGAGGGTGGGTGGGGTGGGGTGGGGAAATGTCCTCAATTATACTTTATAATGTAACTTTCCATAAATATAGTGAAGATTATGCTGTTCTCTGTTCTTCAAAATTTCTTTTTAAACATTGGCTTTGTATAGAAAGAAAAATATAAATCCTTTTGAACAAGGTGTAATTTAGCCATCATTTATTTCTACTCAGTGACTTTCTGATGAGTTGCAGAAAGCTGGTTAATGTCTATGTTTCCAGTGTTTTAAAATTTTGGATTGTGGCTACCTATCACCGTTCAGAATTTTTCAGTCATTAATTTTCTTTTACTTAGAAATTTCCAGTTCTAAGTTCACTGGTCCCATGTTTAAATGAGAATGAAACATATTAAAATTTTGAGAATGACTGAATTAATTTATTGAAAAACTAGTGGGTTCAACTGAAACATTATTTTTCTTGCTGAAAAGACTATCTTTTCTCCATTAAGCTGTTGTCAATGACTGGTCTCTGTTTAAACTGTAAGTCACTGAGAAAGACCACGACTATGGTCTGTAAGTACCTGTTGTAAATCTCCAGGGACTATAGTAGAATCACAATAATGTCTT
Source organism: Bucorvus abyssinicus (assembly GCA_009769605.1). Taxonomy (NCBI): domain Eukaryota; kingdom Metazoa; phylum Chordata; class Aves; order Bucerotiformes; family Bucorvidae; genus Bucorvus; species Bucorvus abyssinicus. The sequence goes on from CM020025.1 coordinate 43,186,151, forward strand.
TGAACCTTAGACATTTATTTAATTTTTATATATATTATAAATGACTAGGCAAAGGCTGAAGAGTTCAAGGTTTTGTGCCTTTATTAAAAATATCTAAAAGCTGCTTCTGATAATAAGGATTCTATTTTATATCAATCTTTCAGTTTTCACAAATAAGAAATTGCTGTAGAACAAGATACCATGTATGTATATATATATTTATTAAAAAAACAGGATACTGCAGATTTTAACTATTCATAATGGGTTTCTTCCTTTGTTTTCCAATTTGAAGATGTGCATTCACTATATTTTTATAAAATACATAAAAATTGTTTGTTTGTTTGTTTAATATTGAGATTTGAACTATTGACTGAATTTAGGATTCATAATTTTTGAATCCCGAAAAACCAAATCCAGGTAAACATATGTTTTGAAGGGTTTTGGTGAGTTATTCATGTTCAATCAGGCTGTGGATGTCCATGATTCAGCACCTTAAACTGAATATACTCTTCCTTTTAGTAGACAGTTATGTAATAACTTTATCTTAAAAACTGAGGATACAATTTTAGGCTTGTTTTTAGAAGATTACTTAGCTTTATAAACTCACTAAATGAAACTGGTTTAAATGATGACAGGATTTTCCTTATAATGGAAATTGTTTCAGAATTAATAGTTTTGCCTAAAAGTCTGAAAACTTTTTGACAAACAATTTTTATTTCAAGCTGTCATCATTTAATTACAAAAAGGCTGGATTATCACATTGATTTATACAATGAAAAATAAGCACTATAACGTGAAAAAAATTAAAACCCAAGGGTTTTTTTGCTACTTTGTCTGATTAATTTTTAAATGTTTGCTGTATTAAGTTTGATGTGTTATAAAGAAAAATAGCATATACAGTGAAATCTGTCTTTACTAACAAGACTGTCATCTACTCATCCATCTCCTTAAAAATAGACTTGGTTTAAAAATAAAAGAACAATCCATTGTATTATGAATAAAATATGTAACCATTATAAAGAAATAGTATCGACGTGATCAAAATAAAGTGCCGTTTTGAGAAAGCTTATGCTTCATTTGTACATTCTTATGATTTGTATGACAGGTATTCCAAGCTGTGGTGTATACTAGGGCCTAGAACCAAAATAGACTCTGATATTGCTGTCGGAACTTGTGTACAGGAACTTTTCGTACAGGCCATAAATGGAAATAAAATCATAGTTAGAGCCATATGTTTGTGTACTCATACAGCAAATCAAAAGGACAGCTTCTAAAAGAAAACTACATCCTTAGGGCCTTTTGATTTATTAACGTAGAGATAGAAATCCTGTATTTGTATCAAGATAGTTTGGCCCCAAACTTCTTAATAAATTTAGCATTTGATAAGCTATTCAAGGAAGCTCCTACAAGATAGCTTTTTTTGATATAATGACCAAACACTTAATGTGTTTTGATTAAACAGCTGTGCTTTTTATAAGCAATGTGCTTTTCTAAGATATAGAATTGTATTTCTAATTGAAGAGAAATTAATAAACATTATTTGGAGAATGATAATAAATTGGTGTTGATGCAATTAATTTACCTGTGCCACTAAAGATGAACAATAATGCAAAATTTTAGACAAATCTGGAAATCATAAAAGCAGTTATGCTTCAAATTAATTCCATGATAACCTGTAATAGGAAAAATGGTATTAAAAGATCTTTTTCACACTTACCCAATTTAGGGTTTTAAGTGTAGCAATCAGTAGGAACTATGTCAGAATCCTCTCTGAAGCCTATGGCAAAATCTTACATCTTCATACGGTCTAAGATTGCCTTTCATTTTAAAAGTAAACTTCAAATACAGGCTGCTTTGGCCTGGTCAGAAAGTGAACATTTATTAAAACCTGCAAACTGTTTTCTGGACAGCCATCCCACGTCCATTACCTCCACCAAGGCGACATCGTCGTAATGTGGTATGTTTTACACAAGGTGAACTAGCCCTTGCAGGCCTTGCAATGGACAGAAGGTTTGAATGAGCCTGCAGTGTGGCAGGGCTGTCCTGCTCCAAAGAGTTCCTCCATCTGTAAATTAAATACAAATGTAGATGCAGTTTGTGAGCCTGTCTTAATTTTCTCACCTCTCTTCAACTCTGCACTGCTGTCTCAACCCCCAGCCTTGAATCGTGTGTAACCTTTTTTGCAGGCATCTTGTGAGCTGCTCTGGAAAGCTGATCCAACTCAAACCTAACCTACTTAATTACCAAAATTAATTAGTTTATTATTGACTAAAAGAGCTTTAACACTCACAGAGTTCCCTCCCTTCTACCCCCTCTGAAATTAAGACTTGAATAATTTCTGCTCCCCTAAAAGAAATGCGGGAGTGCATGCCTCTCTCAAACTCCCACGCTGCCACCAGAAGGCGGGAGGAACTGGGGAGAAACTGAGTGCATGACCGAGCACACGCCTTACAACATGGTCCCGCCATTTTTTTCTCTTGACCCCTTGTACTGCTGATAAACTCTGCTTACAGAGCCTGGATTATTTTATTATTATTATTATGCCTCAGTTCCATACATCTCTTTCCATTTCTTTTTTTTTTTCCATCTCTCCTTTTAAAATAATTTAAAGGACAAACTCAATTTCCAAACATAGAAGTTCACCTTTGTGTAAAAACTTACTGCCAAATAAAAGTGTAGGTACCAATCAGGAATACTGTGGCAGTGGGAAACACTGACTTAAACTAATTTTTTCAAGTTCTGTCCATAATATCCTTTTCCAGAGGTTACCTTGAGGTTATGCTGCTGGTGTAATCCTGTACTGGTGTATGTCCTATGGAAAAATCCCACAGGTATGTGTTTAGTACAGGGGACAAAATATAAATGAGTTGTCACACATAACCATAGCAATACAGTGATCGAGGAGGGACAGCATGAAATCCGGAACATCAGCAGGAAATGTTTATAATTACAGTGGGATATTGTTACTGTATTTCCTAGATTAGGTTGGATTTCACACTCCCAACAATTCTGGGGAATATATTTTCAAAAAACATTCATGATGTGAATGTAAAAGATCTTGCAAGGGATAGACTTCAGCATTTAACATCAATGCAAAAGAAAAAAGCCTTTTATTTTGGAAAAGTTATGGCCAACATAACTTTAACGTAAGGTCAAATAACATAAGGTTAAATTTTCTCTAACCTTTGTTTTATTTTTCCTTTTTTCTTTCTTTTGTTCATTTATTTTTTAATTTTTACTTTGTATTATTTTTTCTAACCTTTATTTATTTTTTAACTATTATTTAAATGCCAAGTGGAATGTGCAAGCTGACTATAGAACAAGGAAACTTGAAAAATTATGTATCAATTATCACTAACAAGTCACCACAGTTTAGGGTGGAAGGCCATATTCAGAGCTGAAGAACAATAAACTCTAGCACCTGCAAATACGATTAATTGACTAGTTCTTCGCAGCCAATTACTGACCATTTTAGAACTGCCTTTTTTTCCCCTATTTTGAAAAACAATTCTATATATAGACAAGTAGGTGTAAAAGACTTCCCTAAGATCAGAGAGTGAGAATCTCATTCAAAGGAGATAGATAGACTGAAAAAAATTTACATGTAGTTTCAACTTTTACAAGTAGTTTTTGTATGAAGAATTGCAGAACTTAAAGAGCTTCTCCTGTACTGATGTTGCATTCTGGAGAAAACCAGTAGTTAAAGATGTTAGAAGTTATTAACTAGAAATGCTGAATAAAAGGAATGTGGTTATGTTTTGGGGAGTGTGCTTTTGATTAACGTGGAATGTGCCATGCACACTTAATTTAATGAGGTTAAGAAACAGAGGGCTCCTGCTGTTGTCTTGAAAATTCTCCCATTAATAAAGCCTCCCTTGTGCTTGGCGATTACAAAGTGCTCTGGGAGGGGGGGAAAAGAAAAAAAAAAAGAAAAAAGAAAGAGTATGTCTGCTTGTGTCTGCTTTGTAAAACAGCCGAATAGGCAGCAGCTTACTTTTGGCATTGGTAACTAAAATAACATTACGGGGATACACCCGTGTGCACGCTCTGTGTGGGTGTGTTTGTCAGAGAGAGAGACTGACTCAGTGTTTTGAGATCAGGGGTTTCATTGCAGCAGCTTTTGATTTACTACATCAGTCTTTAAGCCTGGGTTAAATAAAAGCTCTGAAATGGCATTTTCACGGTATTTCTCACCATATTAATGGTGAGACTGAGCCTGCCTTGTTTACTAGAAGTTCTAAATAAAGCTCTAATTAAAAATCGTGTTCCTTATTTCACAGGATTCTAAGTTCAGCTGGATACAGGTTTTAGGAAAAAAATGAGGAAGAAGTGAAGAACTGAAAAACAAATACTATCTTAAGACTGAAATATAATGTGATGATGGCACCTAAAAAAATACAGAGTAAATAATACAAGTGTTGCTTATTTTTATGGTACATATATATAGTTACACTACTTTTTATATATTGCACAATCACTTTGGAAATAATTAGTAAATAACTTGTATCAGCTTATTAAACAAATTTAATTTCAAAGAACACAGTGGAAAAATAATTTTCTATTAAAAAGGTTAATTTGAGGAAAGATAGAGTACTGGGAATTATATTGAGGTAGGATTACCTCTGAATTCATTGCTTCAAATCTGCCGAAGGTGGATGCCACCCGAAGTTTTTGTCTAAGTTCTTGTTCAGTAGCCTTTGGAAATAAATCAGTGGTCCTACTGTTAGATATTCGTGTCTATTCTTCATTTATAGGCGGTTGAACTGGTAACCGTGAGGGACCTGTACTCGGCACTGGTGAGGCCACACCTTGAGTACTGTGTCCAGTTTTGGGGCCCTCACTGCAAGGACGTTGAGGTGCTTGAGCTTGTTCAGAGAAGGGCAACAAAGCTGGTGAAGGGTCTAGAAAACAAGTCTTAAAAGGAGCTGCTGAGGGAACTGGGGTTGTTTAGCCTGGAGAAAAGGAGGCTGAGGGGAGACCTTATCTCTCTCTACCACTATCTGAAAGGAGGTTGTAGTGAGGTGAGGGTTGGTCTCTTCTCCCATGTGACAAGTGACAGGATGAGAGGAAATGGCCTTAAGTTGCACCAGGGGAGATCTAGGCTGGATATCAGGAAAAACTTCTTTACAGAGAGGGTTGTGACGTATTGGAACAGGCTGCCCAGGGAGGTGGTGGAGTCCCCATCCCTGGAAGTGTTTAAAAGACGTGTAGATGTGGTGCTGAGGGACATGGTTTAGGGACCCTGGCAGTGCAGGGTAAATGGTTGCACTCGATGATCTTAAAGGTCTCTTCCAACTGGATGATTCTGTGATTCTGTGTGTGTGTGTGACCTCTCTACAGAGGCAAACAGGGTGATAAGGATAATCAGAAATTCTGCCTCAACGAAAAATTGTGCCCCAAGCTGGTAAACGAGGATCTTTATTGTGGCTCCAGCAATGAGACAATGTCAGTGTCTCTTTCTCCTCTGGGGCTAATCTCCGTGTTTTACAGTAAGGGTACTCATTGGTGAGGAAATGGGTGTCCGAGTGGGGAACAATTGTGTCAGTTCTGAGATCAACTTCAGTTCTGAGACCAGCTTTATTCCTAAGCAGTCTGATATAACCCTTTTCAAGTAGAATATAGAATTAAAAAATGTCTTGTAAGAGTCTAGCTGGCTAGTTAAAAGGATACAACGCAGTACTTCATGCTAGTTGCTTTGATTGTATTTGTTACCAATACTTGCCAGAGACGTACTCTGAAACTCTATAATGCCTAAGTGGAAAGTATTTTCTCAAAGCAAGTTAAAGCCAGTGCTCCTGGGAGCAACATTCGTTATTTTGCACACACTTATTTATAGAGCACCAAAGACATAGCTATGACAAGTGAAAGTTGCTGAAGAACATCTGCTCGTACTGAATTTGAGTCTATATGCCGGTATAGGTGGATAACAAAACACTAAACTCAGCCAGGTAGAATCGCTGCATCACAAAGCACAACAGCTCTTCACCCAAATAACCAGCCTACCACGCCCAGTCCCTTAGCACCCCATTTGCCTTCTAGTGCTTCCTTTCAGCCTGGTAAATACACGAATAGTTCGGCGATGACTATCCATATCCATATCCATATCCATATCCATATCCATATCCATATCCATCTGGGCATTTCAGCAAGTTTTATTTTTGATGAAGCCTTTGTGGTACTGGGCTCCCGGTGGCCCCGGGGCGCGGCCACACCGCGGGCAGCGGCGGGCGGGGCGGCGGCTGCACTGCGGCGCCGCCGCTCCCCCTCACGCCGGACCGTCCCGCTGCCAGCGGACACAGTAGCCTCAGGGCCGGCCTGGCGAGTGCGGGGGTGGGAAGCTTGAGCTGCACCTCAGGGAGCGGGAAATAAGCGGGAAGCTCCGGGTTTGAACGCTCGCGACGGCTCCGCTGGGCACGAGGCGACCCGAGGGCCGGCAGCCGGGGCCTCGCCACTGGGCGCTGCCCGCTGCTCGCAGCCTAGCGGAATCCGCTGTTCCCCGTTCCCGCCTCGACCCTCCCTCCGCCGCCCGGCAGCCGGGAAGGAGGCAGGAAAGGCTAAAAGAAATGTGGGTTGCGAGGTGGGGACAGAGATAGCAAGGAGGGGGAGAGGAAAGCAGGCAGAGCGGGAGCAGAGGGCCCGCCCACCCGCAAGTTGGTGTCTGTCCCCTCCGGGGAAGGGGAACGTCGTCTCCCCTCCGGGAGGGGAGGGCCCGTGGGGCGGCAGCGAGTAGTAGCGGCCGCCCCGCTCCCGCCCGCTGGGCTCTGGGCTCCGCAGGCGGGCGCTGCCCTCCTCGCTTCCCCAGCGCCGCTCGGCTGAAGCGCGATCGTCAGGAGGGGGCGCTTTAAAATGTCTGCGGCGGCCGTCAGGGAGTGGGGTCTGCCCCAGTGGGGAACCGTGGGGACAGGGCGGCTGCGGTTCTTCATTCCGCCGTTAATGCCCAGGTGTTCTTGGTGCTGTGAAGACTTCTCCTGGGCATCACGTGCTGTAGTTACTAACTAGAAACAATAATCCTCTAATAAGTATATTGTGTGAGAGTTAGGAAATTTATAGGCTCCTTTTTTTATATTGCAAAGTAGGGGTTTGTATTTTCTGTAAGCAATTTCGGACTTGCTCATGAAGTTCCTGGTGCTGTACTGGTGTGTACCTGTCTTTGGATGAGCAAATTTAAAAGAAATTACCATAAACATAAAATTTTATATTTATTACTCTTGGGCGCCCTAACAAGACATACCGGTGGTTCTGCAGGTGTGCTTAGTACTTCCACAGAAAACTCTTTTAAGGCTTACTTTGAACACTGACAAAGAGGCGACTTGCTAGAAATGTGTACTGTGGAAAACAGTCTTGAGGAAAGTGCAAGGGGTTACAGTGATTTCAATTAATTTTGATCCAGTAATCACTAGTAAAACTGAACAAAACCCCTGACATTTTTTACTCTGAAGGGGTTTTTAAGTGTCTAATGAACAACAGGCACATCCACAGTTCAGTGAAGTTAAAGGGCAACTTTCTGCTGAGCTTGGGAAAACTTGATCTGAGGTGTGGGAAGAGGCAGGGCCAAATCAAAGACACAATCTTGGGTGCACCATTGGCTGCTGCTGTATCTGTGTGAAGTATAAATACGTATATGAGGTTTTCTTGCGTCTTAGATACTCTTAACATAACTTTGTTTTGAAGTTGTGATTCAAGCACGTAAGAGACACAGGAACTATAACATTTCTTACTCTATGGCTCAAGCAATTCTTCTCCTGCTTTTATTAATATATTTATTTAAGGTAAGAAAAACATTCCCTTTTTTGAAGGTGGATAATTGACGGTTGAAATTGGTTCATGATTTTGACTGTTTTTTTGTGGTTCTAGCAGTCACAGGGAGCTCTCCGTGGTTGCTACTGAACATTCCCAGTTTTCCTTCTATTTGAATTGTTGGAAGCTCTTTTGAGATCCTTAATCTGCTTCATTGCCTGTTGCTTCTCTCCCAGAAGTATGAGATCCCAGCATCTTTGAGTTGTAAGCTAGCTGATATTGCTGTGTAAAGTGTCACCTTTCGGACACTGCAGAGACATGCATGGCGAAGCTGGAAATTCAGGGTCATTCTGGGACCCAAGGGTATACTCTGGCTATGCCTTTAGGAAGTGAACTTCTACAAGAAGTATTCTGATCCAAAACTGCTATTTGTGGGTTAGACATTTGTGTTTAATTTGACTGTTATTGAAGGAACCACGTACATAGGAACCACATGTATCTTTCTGCTTAATTTTGACACTTTGCAATAGTCTTGTCCATATTTGTCTGTAGTTTTTCTATGTATAGTCTTTATTTTACCTTTAACTTAACGTGCTTTTCAGCAAAGCTTTGTCAATTACTGGTACAGATACCACTCTCTTCATTTGGAGAAGGTGAAATTTGGAGTGGTGAAACATTGCCGTGGTACCCAGCCTCCTGGAATATTCATTGAGAACATCCCCAGATAGCATCTGGTTGCGCTGGCTGATTTTGAGCTTGAGAACAAGTGCTTTTTGTGGAAGCCATCATGCAGAAGTTTGTGATCTGCTTTAATCAGGGAAGTTTCCTGACAGTTGCAGAGTGGTTGAGAGTGCCTGGCTCTCAAGGATGGTGGAAGGGGGTGAAATAAAAGATTCACTGAGTTCGTTATCATACCTTCAGCAGTGGCAAAAAGCAGATCCTTAGGGAGATCTGTAAGAATAGCACAGTATGAGAATTACCTATACTCTGTTAGTTTCCCACTGTTTGCAGCTTAATGACTTCTTGAGACGGATGTAGTTGTAGTGCATTTTGTGAGCTTCAGTGTAGTTCTCTTCTGTGAACTTGTCCGGCGTCCTTTGAAGCTTTGTCAGATAGACTATTTATTTTGTAAAGATCTGCCTCTTTTTGTTTATTTTGAATCTGGAGCATACCACCTAGGTTTCATCCTCCACAGTTCTTGTACTTGAAGAGAAAATGAAAAAATAATTCTCTGCTTATTTCTTCTGGCTACTTAAGATTTTACAGACCTCTGTTCTATTTCCCTCTAAGTGCCTCTTTTTCAGACTGAGAAGTGTACTTGAGTCATATGTTGAGAAACAATCGATAACAGAAGTCAGTAAGTGTTTGTTGTTTAGGTCTCCTGACTGTGTGTAGCTTGCCTGAAGATAGATTTGAACCTTAGGTCTTTGTGGTCAATTTAGTCTTTGATTTTTTAAATTGCTTCAGTCTTTGGGTAAGGGCCTTGAAAGTACCAACCAGGTGCTGGCAACAAGAAGGGACATTCTAAATCCCTCTTGTCAGATATATTATGGTGAAATTTCTGTGTACACTTGCAAATTTAGTTCTTGGTTTTAGGTCTAGGAGTACGCATTTATGCACAGTAAAATGGCATACAATATTGACAGTGGTGGAAAATTACTAAAAATGGTTAATTCAATTATTGGCAAATATACATCTTTTAATTATCTTTAAAAGCAGATTTTCCTAACCTTTGGATTGTCTCAACCAGATTGTTTTAAGGGAACGCAAGCCAGCTATACACCCATCAGTTAAAAGCCTGCTACTTTTTCTGGAAAAGTGTGTCTTAAACACTTTGGTGTGTGCCATCAATATTAGTCTAGTATGTCAATTCAGGGACTTCCAAGAGGTGTTATGCACCCTCTTATAAAGAGTTTTATAAAGTCTATACTTTAAAAAGTATGATCTAACTTCTGAACATTGATAGATTTGTAGTTATGTTGGTTTGTCATTAGTTGGAAGTTACCTTAAACCAAACTGAGTTCCAGAGCATATTGTATTAAAAAATAGAAAAGAACTCGGTGGTTTTGCTTTATATGTTTTGAGGGTTTTTTTGGTTTTTTTTTTTTTTTTTTGGGGGGGGGAGGTGGGTGTGTGCATGCACTAGATTGTTTTACAGGACAACACAAAGTAATATAATAATAAAAAGCCTAACTTTAATTTTAGTGTATGAGGGTTCCTGTTTGATTTTTGGTTTGCTATGGTTTTTTGAACTACGTTTTGAGTTTATTGCTAAATGTTGGCATTTATTTGTCATCCCAATTCATAAAGAAAATAAGAATGGAACTTAAAAGGCTGAACTGCAATCTTTTAATGTTATGTGATAGTGATTGGCATCACATGCCTCAATTTATCTGAAATTTAGAGGTGTGATTCAGATTTATGTCCTGTTAGAAGCAACCTGTAAGTTTCTGGTTCCACATGAAATTCAAACACAGAAGAAACCTGCTTTTCTGAAAAGCTAAGCTGAAGTCCTTCAAAGGCAGGTACAGTTATTAAAAAGGTGTCTTGACTTATGTCTAGAATGAATTAACCTCTGTAAGAACTTGGAATGCTGATCAAAGTTTGTACTGCCACATCTAAATTGGATTGGTAGGGAGGTGTTTAATGAATTATTTCTTTACCTCTAGAATGTTGCTATTTCTTATTCTGAGACATTTGGAAGTTGTGAAAGGGATGCCGCTGAAGTCTTTGCCATGTAATGTGAGAATAGGACTGAGACCTCCAACTCTGCTAACAGTGATTGCAGTATATACATCGCAAGTGAAATCTCTGACCTTGTTTCTAAAGTGATGACAGATTTCTCTTTTCCTAGTGGGGCATATTTGGGTCAGCTGACAAGGTTTGGCCACCTCTGGAGAGAGAAAGAAACGTAGAACCTGTAGCTGCAGAACTTGTAAAAAACTATGAGGCTTCTGAGTGTCACACAGCAGGGCTTGTGATACCGGTCCACATAAAGCCTCTTGCTAGCTGGCAAGGTCTAGGTAGAAGTACTTAAAATTGTCAGAATTTAATTATTTAGAGGTATATTTTCTGCATTTTCTAATAAGTTGCATTCATGTGTGTTTCTGTTACAGGATTCAGAGAGTCTAGACTGTGACCAAGTGAAAAAACCTACTAGAGTAGTTTTGATGGAGTGGACTGAAATGCCCAAAGGAGAGAATCCAGACTATTATATTGTAACGTACCAGCAAGCAGATGCTTTCAGTCAAAAAGTAAATTTCATCAATCTAAGCTCTAAGTACTTCCATTACGTATTATGCATACCAGTAGTTAATAGCATTGTGCATTTGTTTGTGTGTTTATTTTAAAAAAATAATAACCTAAAATAGCAAATAAAGAGAAAGTTTGGAAAAATTGTGCTGAATTCTGTGATTCCTGTTATTTATGTGCACTCTTACAGAGTCCTAGTGAAGCCAGTGTGACGAGTATCTTGGTTGAATAAGGGTGGATAGGCATATGTTCCAAGTTAAGAATATGCAAGTTCTTCAAGTTACTGGGGTGTGAAGGAGGATTCTAACTTCTCCAGGAGGGGCACAGACGCTGCCCTCAGATCTCTGTGGGAAGGGATTGTTCTTATTTTGAGCACAGGATGTTCTGGAACTTAAAGAAAATATGAGGATTTTAATATGAAGGTGTTTGTTAATAGTTTGATTTCTAAAAGGTTTTGTTTTAATTGTGTTGGGTATTTTGCAGTTTAATTGCAGCCTTAAGTTTGACGTGCTGCGATATAAGCTACCCTTTAAAAAACTTCGTAGATCATTAATGAATTGTATTTTTATTACTTTCACTATATCTAGAAATTCTTTTAACTTGCAGAATGTAAGAAACATTTCTAAAGTTGAACAGAAACCTGTCAGTAGCACAATTCTACTTGAGGAAGATAAGAAGTATGATATTACAATAGAATCCCTAAAAAATGGCCGAGTCTTAAGTGTAAAATCATTTAAGACACGTAAGTAAAGTAGCACAAAAATATTTTGGTATTGTTGTAGTTAGTCTAATACTGAAGATTAAGGAAGTAGATGTTGAAATCCTGAGCTTACTGATGTATTAGAAACTTTGCATCAATGTATGTTTTCAATCATGAAGTGTAGAAGGAATAATTTTACATAACTCATTTGGTTAGTGTAACAGTTCTGCAATATGGGACTGATGTAAAAGTTTGGGAGATTTTTAAACGTTACAGGCTGTGCTGTAGTACAGCAGTTCTAGAGGAAGAGATTTATGAAGGAGGACCATGGAGAAAGTTACTTAAGAATGGCAATTTCATATCAAGATAGGGTCATGATTGTTTGTCTTATATAAATTAAAAATATTAAATATTTTTGGTTTTGCTTTATTACAGTCACTCTTCAAAAAGGATCTTAGCATTGTGATTGACCGGCACAGACTTTTAGTATAAGAATCTGTGAGCCTAGCCACTGAACTTATAAAAATATCATTTATAGCTCTAAATTTGTTCAGGACCACAAGTCCTACCGAATACTAGAATGATAGGGCTTTCTAGTCTTAATTTTGCTAATTGCTTTAAAATAGTTTATAGTATTTCCTTTGTGCACATTGTAAGCTCACACTAGCTTTGGAATACAGACACAGATCTGAAAACGAACAACAGCATTGGGAAAAATACACAGCACGCTGAAAACATTGCCACAGCCACTGACTCTGCTGAAAGTACGTTCAGCAAGTTACATGAAATAATTCATGGTTATGCTACTAATGTGCTACGGCACTTGACATCTATTACCTAACTGATATTCTAGCAAAGCATGTACTTTTACACTTATACAGTCCTTAAACTGTTCACTTTTATTTCTGGTTGTTTCAGACGTAAGTTTACATACCATGACAGTAAGGAAGAGCATGACTCCCTTAATTGCTCAGCAAGACACTGAGACTTCTTCTGTTTTGGCACTACCTTTCCCTATTGTGTGTATCCCTCAATCTTTCCCAGTTGTGTGTATAAATCATCACTTCTTAAAAAAATAATAATATTGAGGCAATAAAACTTCTAGCTAATTATTTCCTTGTGGTAAAGACAGTATTTTTTCTTGGTCTTCTAGGTGGAATTTCAGAAAATGACATCAAAACATTTGTGACAGCTACGACAGTGTCTTTTAATTGGACTACAATGACCAAAGAATTTTCAGTTTCGGTTTCACTGAATGATACTTCTCAGATTATAAAAAATCCCAGTGGATTCTTTGTATGGAGTAATTTGACACCTGCCACCTTGTACACTTTTACGTTTATATTTGAACAATTACATCTTGAATTTATAAATGTGTCTCAGTCACTGGATGTTCAAGCTGAAACAGGTATATATTGTTTGTTGTAGTCACAGTGAGTGCAAGGGAACACTGCATCTTTTCTAGAGGAGTTAAGAGTAAATTGTAAAAAGCCTGTATTCCATTTTACAAGTTTTCATAGATGTGGATTGTTCCATTTCTAGAAAGCTGAAAGAAATGGAATGTAAACAACATAGGTTATTTCTAGTTAATATTTCTTAGTATTTTTAGGAGCAAGAATTCAAATTTCTATGTGCACGTTTTAAGCAAACTACAGTTTTAACGGTCTAAAATAGAGTCAAGTGAACATTGAGGTTAATCATTATGATTATTACAGAGTATGGGTTGAGTTTGCTGTATAGTTTTAGTGAAAAGGCAGGGAAAATCCTGAATTTGGTAAGGATTTAGAAAACTTTTTGTCACTGTTTGGAGTTATGTTTTTGTACTGCTGAGTGGCTAAGCTAGCTACGCTGTTTTGTGCTGTGAGGGAGGCAAGATTCTGAGGATGCTATGACTTGATCGTGTAACTTCTTACTTTTAAGTGTGCTACTCTGATAATGCAACTTAAAATCTTTAAAATTAGGAACAAAAAAGGAAGAATTATATAGGCTCAAATTCAAGGAATTAACTATTTTCCTAAACTGCAGAAACTATTAAAAACAAATGATTTGTTACCTTCAATTTTAAAATTAAAAGTATTAACCATCAGAAATTGATCTTAAAGGATGATTTTTTTCACAGAGTAGGATAAAAATTAATGGATCTCTTATTTTTGCTTCAATGGGTTGTAGTGAATAATCTTTTAATTCAGCCAATCAGATTTTTTAAGACACTCAGGATTTTGAAGAAGTGGTGATAGGTAATGACTGAAATTTTTAGAGTTTGCAATCATCAATTAATTAAATGCTCTCCTCATCAAAATGTCTGTGTAATTATAAAGAATCTTAAACTGTACCACTGTCATGAATGGTACAGAATATCTTTAAAATTCTGTCCTTTTTCACCTGTAGGCACCTGTTCCCAAGGGTGGGTAGCATTCCAAAGCAGCTGCTATCAAGTGGGTAAGGAGAGTAAGCCGTGGAAGGTGGCACAAGAAGTCTGTGAAATGTCTTCACAAGGGGCGCATCTTCTTGACATAAGGAGTGAAGAAGAACATGGTTTTATTTTGTCTTATCTTCAGACAATCAGACAATTAATCATGTTATGGACAGGTCTTAGTGACCTAAAGGTCAGTCTATTTTACCTTCTTTGCTATTACCTTTATGGAAGCAGGAGAATTTTGACAATATAGAGCCTAATTCTTTGGAATAAAAAATGCTACACAGTAAATTGGTTATTTGTTTTTACAGTTATTACCAGTTAGGAGTCATGATTCCTTCATGTTTAGAAATACTGAAAACATTTAGTATTCCATAGCTGGGAAAAAAAAAAAGATATAGTTCATGCAGAACGCGTTCAATTTTTTTTTTTTTTTTTTTGTGAGTACTTCATGGGGATATTGTTTTGCCTGTAGGTGGTGCTGCATCGCCAGATTTTAAATCTTATTCCCTACTTGTGTTACTATGGATATTTAAGTCTGGGCTTGGCTTTCTCAGTTTTAATGCAAGTCTGAAATGCTGGGTGTTGAACTTAGCAAGGTCTGTCCAGTACAGATGCTGGATAGGCCAGTGGAAGAAGGGATAGGAGCAAGGTATTCTTGTAAAAAATTTCCTGTTCCTCATATTTGGGATAGAAAGGTTCTTAATGCCAGCTCTCTTGTGATTAAATGACTCACTGTGGTGTGGTGTGTGATTTGGGAACAGCTACAGAGATAAATAAAAGTATTGGGAAAGCTCTCAGAAAGATGGAGGCACTCTGCCAGAAATGTGGGATGCAGTCATCCTGTGATTTGTGATTAGGCTTAGTGAAAGCTGCTTTTGTGGTGAGTATCAGAAGGCTGGAAGAAATGCACTGTTTTTCAGTTTGGAAAAATCTAGATTCTGAAACTTAATTTTAATATTGTTCTGGTCAAATTAATTTTAAAATAAATGCTGTAGAAAACAGTAAAAACAAAGTAACCTTTATTTGTAAGGGCAGGAGATAAGTGGTAAACATGTCATAGACAGAAAAATTCTTTTTTGCAGACTCTGTTAAATAATATAATGTCCTACATAAACAAATCAGAGTGGGATAACATGCAAACTGAGGAAACACAAACTTGTCTAGGTTTGTGGTTAGAGACGCACTCTAACCTTTCTGGTTAGTAAAGGACCAATAATATGTGCATTTTACATGTAATATTGTTTTATGCATGAGATTTTAGAATTGCTGTAATTTTAACACCCTAGTAATATTAATTGTAACTAACTTGGTCATTTAGAAATAAGGTAGTATTTTTAAGATGCTGCCAGAAACAGGTGGCCCATGAAAGCATAACATTTTTGCATGTCGGAATGAGTGCTAGAAAAGTTGGTTTTTTTTCTTTTTAAACTCTGGTTGCAATGAAAAGAGTTAATTGGCAGGTTGGAATTTGACCGTTAGTCAACTGTTGAATCACTACATGCATTTTTATGTTTCTGGGAGTCTAGTCAGTAAAGTTAACTAGATGAGTTCCTTCTTCTAAGAGTAGCAAGGGATGATAGTAAAATGTTTGGTTTTCAACCACTTCTTTCCAAAATATTTGTTCTTAATTAGGGTGTTCAAGTACTGTATGAACGTGTTGCAGTCCTTCTAAGCATCATTGTTGTCATTTGCTTTCATCTTGTGAGAGCTCCAAATTGCACTTTCACCAATTGTACTTACCCCAAGAGTTCAAAGATCATGGGACATAGGCTAGGAATTGCAGGACTTGTTTAAAATCTGAGACAAAAATTACAGTTTCAGTTATTTTTGTGTTCTCTTTCATGTTTGAACCATTAGGGAGTTAAATTTCTGTTTTCAAGTTTTGTTCTCCCAGTACCCATGGGACTTGAAATGTTCTATGAAAAAGAAGTTGAGACTATAACCTACTCAGAAGATTTCAGCAGCCTTAGGAACATTGCCAAGCACTGTGACACTGACAAAAATTTGTGACATTGTCATCAGGATTAGTTCTGTAGCATTTGTGATCTTGGAGTTTCTCCATCTTTAACACTATTTTGATCTGTATCTGCATTCAAACCCTTCCTGATGAGGTGAGCATTCTTGTGAAAGACAACAGGATCCCTGGAGATGTAAGTCAGTGCATTGGGTAAGAGTGAATGGAGCATTTTGGGGATACCCTCACTTCTGTCCCGATGCTCTGTGCAGTTCTTCAGAGTTAGGAAGTGGAAAAGGTGGCTAAAGACTATTTACTGAGGCTTCTCTTACAACCACTGCTACAGAGGTTTGTATCATAGCAGTAGCTTGTGGCTTCCTGTGCTTGCAGGTTAACTCTGGCGCACAGGAAGACCAGTGTAAGAAGATATGCATTGGTCCACATAGTATATTTGGAATGGCAGGCTAGATGCACAGGTCCTTCTCAAAGTGAAGTTGAATTATTTCATACCATTTTGTTGTTTTCTCAGAGAAATGGAAAGAATCTTTTTTCTCTCCCCCCTCCCCCCTTTTGAAAATCTTGAACAAAACGGAAAAGCAATGGTAGCCTTAACTTTTCTCCATTACAGTACTTAAAGCATTTACTTAGATTGTAGGGCCACAGACTTGCTATGCCTAAAAGCAATCATGCTGATGTACCTTCTGAGAGTGCTCCAATGTCATGCGTAAATGTGCTGGGTTTTGTATTAATCCTCTGTAGATATTAGTATACGTTAGTGCAATGCAGACTGAAACGTGTCTCCCACTAGAGGGGTCTGCATTGGAATGAAAGCATATTCTACAACCATCTTTCCTCCAAAACAGCATGTTGCCCCAGTCTAGTATTCGTAGGGCTCTGCTGGAGAAACTGAAAGTACCTCAAAGGTTAGAAACTTGGAGTCAGGTGTGAATGAGTGTCCTAACTGCTGAGCTACCAGCAAACCGGAGAAAGGGGGAAAGATAGCATTTCCTCATCTCCTTGTGAATCTAGTCCTGGATTTTTTTCAGCTAAACTGTTTTTGCTTTCAGACTGAATTTATGAATATTTTTGAGTGAATGAATTTTTTTCAAGTGAATAACATTTTTAGAAAATTATCCATCCATGATTAATATGATTAATAGTGATTTTTAAAGGATTGTTTCTAATGATGAAACACTCTCTATTAGCCTTTTGTGGCTTGTATTATATTGTTTTCTATTATTACCTTTTGATCTTTTTTTATAGAAGGGATAGAATTTTGCACTGAAATACTTGCTTTATTCAGAATGTTCTTATGTAATTAATTTGTATAAATGAAGTATGTAAATTTTGGATGTTTAGGAGATATGCTTGCAATGAGGAAAGCCTTAATCATCAATATAATGTAAAAATACATGAGGTTTTTATTTAATTTTTTTCAATGTAGGAAGAAGGCCAGCTCTTATGGACAGATGGATCTCCATATCTTCTAAAGGCTGATATCTCAGCTTTGTCAATGATACCAGAGAATGAAACTGACTGCTATGCCCTCCAGAGAGATCCCACTAGTCCAGGCTATTTCTTCACAGGATTTTTCTGCTATATACAGCTACCATACATTTGCGAATATGAATGTAACTATATTTTTTCCAATCTTTTGCATTTATTTTTAAAAGCCTTGCCTAATTACATTTATCTTTGAAGATATAAATATCAAAAGAAAAAGGTTTTCATGATTTTCAATTTTTTTTTCATTTTTGATGTTCTTTTTCAGTACCTGTGGTACCAGAAAACTTCACATTTAGTGTGCAAAATGTCAAGCCAACTGAAGCTGTATTTATGTGGAGTGATACGGACACATGGCTTAAGTCAGGCTTTGCACTTATAATTATGTACTATTTTGATCAGTGGAAACCATACATTCTGAACTTGCCTGTGAATGTAAATCAAACAAAAATTGTACAGCTGTCTCCTGGCCTTTGCTATAGTTTTTTATTAAAAGCAAGGAACCCAGAAGGGGCACAGACTATCTTAAGTCCAGTTCTGAAAGTCGAAACAAGTAAGTTACAAAAATAAATAGCAGTAATAACCAGATAATCATACACTTTTAAAATTTTTCCTTCAATTACACTGTTCTTTATGTTGATACTTTGTCTGAACATATAAATAAATCTGAACGTGAATTCTGATTCTAGGATTTACCATTTTGTAAAGTGGGTTCCAACAGCATTTTGCTTTTGTACTAAAATGCATTATTGGGATTGATGAGGAAAAACGCGGTTTTTGGTGGCTGCAAGCAGAAAGCCAGCTACAAATTCTGTTTCCGTGAAGTATATTTTTAAAATTTTACTCATGGAATTCCTACTGATGTCCAAAGGTAAAGCTGGATGTCAGAGGAGCAGTAAGTCATTTTTTGGCCATGCTGGTGAAATGCAGAAGCATACTTTCCAATCGAAAGTAAAGATTTTGTTGGAGTAAGCAGAGGTATCTGTGTATTTCTGCCATTAAGATTAAGACAAGCTTTTTGGTTTTAAAATGCATTGTGTTTTGACCTGCAGCATGATCCAGCATGGCATAAGGAAAATTAATGAACTAATTAACTTGTGCTCTAGTAAAGTCTGGTTGAATGAAACCAGTCAGTCAGTAGAGATGAAAAATCTAAAGGTGATCAAAAGGAGATGTCCTCTAGGAAAAATTACTTCATGGACACAACTTTAGGTGCAAATTGTCTTCATGTTCCTTTTAGTGTGGTACTGGAAAAATGTTCTGATTTTCAGAAGTTAAAGAAAACATACTGCCCTAACATTTTTACCAGTTCTGGGAAGCCAGACCAAATATGAGTCAGGGATCCATTTTCTTAAATTCAGAATAAAATACAGGCTTGTCTCTAGGGAAAAGGAGCTGCTCCCTTTCTCCAGAAGTTCACTTCTTCATCCCTTGGGCTCTTTAGTACACTTCAAAGTCCTCTCATCTCCTGTGCCTACCACCTCTCTGCTTCCTAATCTGATGGTTTGTTTTCGGGATATAAGACTGTGCGATGCTAGTTGCTTGTAATGAAGGAAAGCTACTCCTGCTTTCTCCTATGAGAAGCAAATACTTGTTTCACCTCAGAAATCAGCTTTTCAACTGCAACATTGCTATCTACAGAAAATCATTGTCCAGGCAAGGAAAACTAGGATGATTTACTAGTTATTATGCTGGTGACCGAATTGTTGGAAGAGGTGTAGGAAACTTAATGAAGAACTGTTTTAAAATGATTGATTACAAAAGTAGTGTGCATTGGACACTTACACTTTCTGAAATTCAGTAGATTTTGCCATTTAATTTGTATGGACCACGTTTTAACCAACATGAGTAATTCAACCATTTGTCTTAGATGATGTTTCTGATTTGACTGAAGTACATGAGAGAGGACCTAAGTGATGAGACTGATCTACATAAAAAGCTGGGTGATCCAGAAACTCTCAGTTAGAGTATCAGCGTTAGATACACAATCAAAGTTTCTTTGTTTGATTTGCTCTAATACTATTTAGCATTTATGTAAGTAAGTGTGTACTGTTAGCTTTTCAGGCTGTACTTGAGAAAAAAAAAAGTTAGCTGTTGGTAAAATATATCAGAAGCTATTATCATTTCTCTATTCCTGATCTTTCTCAATAGGACCATTGCACTCCCTGAAGTTAGAGGCTACAAATGTTTCATCTGCAGAGATACATTTAAAGTGGAAGCCTCCACCACATTCATCCAGTGCTTCTTTTCATTACTACCTCATCAACATTTTGGATACTGAGACCAACATCTGGGAACAGTTACCAGTTGAAAAAAGCAAGACATCTGTAGTAATAGGGAATGTAAAACCTTATCATCAGTATCGGGTATATTTACAGAATGTAGCAGAAAAAGGAACTCTAAGCTGCCATGAGAAGCCTATATTAATCACAACAGGTGATGTATCCATTTTCTGGAGGTTTTTGTTCACTAGACAGAGTTTAAATTGAAACTACAAGGCACAAAAGTATTTTTAAGGCCACATACAGGTTATGCTTTGTTGGGATATATTGCGGGAAAGTTGTGGGAATTCGTTTCTATATTCTCTGCTTACTGATTCTAACCTTCAGAACCTTCCAAAAGAGTGAACATTCCTATTCCCTTATTTATTAGTCACCTACTTACAGCACACTAATATGTGTTAAAGAGTTGACATCCTATTTGATAAATATTTATGGTTTGCACATTTGATTTTAACAAAGTAGAAACATTACAATGATGTCTCAAATTCTATAGGTGAAGACAGATTAGTTTATTTTTCTAATCACAGACACTATGACTCAGATTGTGTCATCTTTGAAACTGTATATATCCAATGGAATGGAATATGTTTGTAAAATAAATCCCTATTTGTTATGAGAAAACAGAAAGTGGAATCTACCTGTAACAGGTAGTTGCCTACAAACTATTTTAAGAAATAATTAAATGAATTAATAGTTTTAAAATAATGAAAATTTTAGGAGAACATTAAACCAGAAAGCATCATTGGGAAGTGATTGTAAATTGATAGTAAGTTTAATCTATGATTTCATGCTGACATCTTTTTCTTTGATCAAGCTGTCAGTCCACCTACAGCTGTTTATATTCACCCAGAGGATGTACAAGAAGAGAGTGTAATCCTTCACTGGAAGCTACCACAAGAGGGTCAGGAATCCTACATTCAAGTGAAACCTAATGCAGACATTGGTGAAACGAAGAAGTATTTATTAAACAATACAGAAGAATTTAAGGTTGATCTCCTAATTCCTGGCATGGCTTATGAAATAGCAGTGGCAACTGTGAATAACGGAAACATGAGTGAACCGAAAACCATTCAATGCACTTTAAGTAAGACATCTTTTAATGGTGGAAACTACAGACTATACTACGTGTAACATCAGACTCATTATTGTCACTATCATCTGACAGATTTGGTAGATCAAGTCAATTTGCCAAATAGCCAAGGATCAAAACTAGAATATGAAATGTACCAATCCAATCCCAATTGTTAACAGCAAAGTAGATGCTGTTAATTTTCAAAGAGGATGCAGCCTTGGAAAACACATTGGTACTGAGAACTCTGATGAGAACCATAGCTAGGAATCCTGATGCCATTGACAGAAGAAACTGGGTGAATCATTGATTTGCACTGAAATAGGAAAATAATGGAATGGTTGAAACAGATTATTGATTTTTGGAGATGCATTGGTTGTTCTGTGAACTGTGTGAGAGCAATTACCCTAATCTTGGTGAAAGGGTGCTGGGAAAGGACTTTAGAGTTAGAAGTAGAGGTAGCTGAAAGGTAAAATCTTTACATTCTTTATCAAAGGGTCTTTCCTGTTAGTTTACCAAGATGTTGAAGTGCTTTTGGCACAGTATAAATTTTGTGCATGTGTGAAATGAATGGGCAGGATTCACTTGTACACGTGATTTGTAAAGGCTGCAGCTTTGTCACAGTCAGGTTACAGGTATATGAAATGATGTGTTGCCATTTTTTTTTCTAAATGATTTCAGTATTTTGGAGAGTAGCAGGCTTAGTTTTTTTCAGATTTTTTTTATTATGTAGGATGTATTATGTCATTCAAGACCCAGATGTTAGAAAATTCTAGATGGGATTTTTCACAGCTATTGGAGCCAGCTGTAAGGGAAGAAAAATTAAACATGTCAATATTGCATCCATCAAACATATCTCATTCTCCATGCTCAGCTCCCTGTCCACATGTACATTTCTGTATATATTTTCAGCTATCCTGACTTACCTTCTTGGTGCGGTTATGTTTGAAAAGGTAATTCATTGATACCTTTGGAAACCTGACTTGCTTTGATTCATAAGTTATTTTTCAAATGCTTCAGGATTCTGGTAAAAAATACCTAAAAAGATCAGGTATTTTATTGTTTCTGAGCAATGACATGTTTTATTATGGTAGCTATTCGTTTGCACTGGGCAAGCGATTTCTAAGGGCAATTGCTTCAGATTTATTGTGTGGTTTTCATTGAATTTATTTTCAATGGATTTAACGCAGCATTTTTTTTTTCTTCTTTTAGAGCCCAAACCTGTTCAGATTGTAGTTCCTTATGTGCTTTATAGCAATGCTGTGGTATTATTTGTTCGCATGCCTGATGCTGGAGTATTTGATGGCATTTATGTTACAAGTAAAGGAGGACCTAATGTGACATATATTTTAAAAAGTGATGGCAAAATAACAATTGAAAACCTTACTGCAGGAACAGAATATGATTTCTTCATCTCCACAAAAAGTGGAAAAATGTTGAGCTCCTTTTACCATGTATCTGGTATAAAAACATGTGAGTATTTTAAGTTTAGGTCACATTTTGCCCTCTATTTGTTTGAATCTGTTACTCATTTTCTTCACTCATACTTCTCCACAGGAGATATAATAAGTGTTGGTTTGAACAAAGTCTCGAATTGAACAGTAATGCGTTTTATGTTCTTCTGTAGGTCTGGCAGCTCCACTCAATGTACGAGAAGGTAACGTTACAGACACTTCAATACAGATCGCTTGGGACCGTGCTGACGGAGATTTTCAGCAATATGAAGTTTCCTGTACAAATTGTGCAAGTGCTTTCAAGGTATGTTTTTTAAAAGACCACTTATATAGGCAATACAGTTATTTTGCAGAGTCTGCTATTAACTAATCAGAGGTTAAATTAAAAGCTAGGTCTCCTGTTAAAATAGGTGGAGGTACCATTTACATTAGCTAAGCAAATTTTGCAAGCATTCTGTGAAAGCTGTATTTGGTTTTCTAGGTCCAGAAGGTCAAGCAAGAAACAGCGACGTTTTCCAACCTTACTCCTGGTAAGCTGTACAACTTTACAATTCGAACAGAAAAGGAAGGTTTCAGAGACAGTATTATTGTGACAAAGGAAATAGAGACAGGTGAGATCACAGTATTGTCAAATTCAGCTTTTATTTTACTCCATCTACAGGTCTTGCTTTCTTCTTGAATTTTATTTTTGTCTCAAATAGAGAAAAGTCATTCAATCATCTTCATAATTTCCTTCTTATTCTCTTTCATTGTTATTTTCTTTATTCTTTGACTGCTCGAGTCCTTTAAGAATTTGAATGTAGTTAAAGTGTACAATAAGCTACCAATGTGAACTTCATAATGACTCAAACAGATGTACAGTCCAGTAACTGATACTTGCATACTGTCTGGGTACCAACATTAGAGAAAACAGACTTAGGCTTCTCTTTAATGTTTATTCTTTCACTTCAGTGCTGAGTTTGATCACAGGTTTTCAGAACTAAATTAGTTTTGTGATGTTCTCTCACTGTCCTCTCCTTACATCGGGACTAAATTTGGGGTTTTCTACATTTACTTTTATTTGGGTTACCACATTTGATTCTCAGCAACATAGTTCTGTTCTATTCTAGGTCTTCTAGCTGCTAGTGGCTTCCTCCCATTATACATTTAAAAACTATTATTTCATTGTTACTTTTTTCCTTTCTAAATTAAAATTTCTCGAAGTCAGATTTTTATGCTTCTTTTTCTCACTCCAGCAAGTATGTTCATTCTGAAGGGTTCTTTCACTTTTGGAATGATATTTCTTCTCTCTGTCTATATCAGGCTTTCACTTGTAACGCAATTATGTTGCACCTTGTTGATAGTGCTGTGAATAAGTCTTTTCAGATACCACCAGAAAGTAAGTACTCTGGTCAGTAAACTTCACATCCTGTCTTGAGATATCAGCTCACTGTTGCTTCTTCTTTAAATAAGCGTGATCTTATTCCAGTGAAACTACATTAAAACAGAGTTCAGAGTCTCTGAGCTGCTTTCTGTCTCCAGTAATGTACAGTGACATAGATACTGAGATATCTTGCTCCAACGGAAAATGGTAGCTTCATCTTCGGTGTAGGGATTCATGGTGTGGAAAGAAAACAGTTTTGATCATTAGCCCGAGGTAAAACCTGGACCAGACTAGCAGCATCACTATTGAGGGCTAGCAGAGTAATTCGGCAGTGATTCTGATTCTGTCTTCACTCTAGAGATACATTGACTATTGCATTGCTTTTTGATTATAAAATTATAGCTGATAATAAACTACATAGTATCTTATAGCTTAGAGGTAGAACTGCTGGGGAGATCTGCCTTGTACATATGCATATAAGTATTCTCACTAGTGGACCTCCATTCTCAGCCGCAGAGGGGAGCAGCATGAGGCTGTTGGTGCTGTGTTTGTGAGAGTTCTCTGAGTGTCTGTGATCTGTGTGGCCAGCCACATATATGCGTATATCTGTGCATGTGCCTGATGGGAATACAGCTTCAGCCTTGCTGCTAGTTGGACCTGGGTGCATGGCCTTGCAGGCTGTTGGACCTGGCATGTTATATTTTCCTCTAATATGAAAAAGTAAAATATTGTAGATGTGATTGAAAAGATTCATAGGAGGACAGCAAGTGTGATCAAAGATAAGTAATGTTTTTCTTTTAAGGAACCACTGAGCTAAAACTGATGCAGGAACAATGACGTAATGTAAAACTATTTGTGAGAGGGTAAGTCATGGAGAGGTAATTATGGAGTGAGTTCCTTTAGATATTTATAAGCATTGATAAGTTCCCCTCTCAGTCTTCTCTTCTCCAGGCTAACCAGACCCAGGTCTTTCAGCCTTTTCTCATAAGAGAGATGCTCCAGTCCCCTAATCATCTTCGTAGCTCTCCACTAGTCTGTCTCCAGTAGTTCCTTGTCTCTTGAACTGAGGAGCCCAGAACTGGACACTGTACTCCAGATGTGTCCTCACTAGGGCAGAGTAGAGGGGGGGAAGAACCTCCCTTGACCTGCTGGCCACACCCTTCTTAATGCACCCTGGGATACCATTGGCCTTCTTGGCCGCAATTGCTGGCTCATGGTCAACCTGTTGTCCACCAGGACTCTTAAGTCCTTCTCTGTGGAGCCGCTTTTCAGCAGATCAACTGCTAACCTGTACTGCTGCATGGGGTTATTCCTTCCCACATGCAGGACCCTGCACTTGCCCTTGTTGAACTTCATTCAGTTCCTCTCTGCCCAAATCTCCAGCCTGTCCAGATTATTTATAAAATGTATAGATGTTCCAGAACTTCTGGCTATGGGATATTATGCATGATGATTGTGGTCATAGGTTCAAGTGGAGACTGAAGACTTTAATAAAAGAGAAATCTGCTGGGATTTACTAAATTCACAGAAATGACCTTTAGCTTAGGAAGTCCTTGGGCCTCAGACTGCAGTCTGGGCTATGATTCTATGCAAGTCTTGCTTTTCTGTAGACATACGTTTTTGGCCACTGTTGGATACAAGATACTGTGCTAGTGAGGACTTCGGTCTCTGCCCAGTATGTTTCCTCTTATACTGACTGTGGGAGACTTTAAGGAGCAACAGGACTTGTTGCTGTCAGATTTGTAAACAAGGATGGACATGAATGGACAAGTACGGACATGTACTCAGAGTGAAGCTAACTAGCCAATTATAGTGTTAGAATAGGCACGTGTATTTCACTAACGAGCCAATTAACTGTAACCATGAAGCGCGTGATCAGTACATGTACGGAAACTCTGTGCCTATAAATATAACTCTGTCGCACTTAATAAACGGAGCTTTCTGCACACCATATTGGCGTCTGGGTCTGCTCAGTTCCGGCATGAGGATTGTGTAAACCGCAGCGACACTGACATTTATTTTCTTGAGGAATTGTTTTTGTGGAACTCCACATCAGTGATGTCAGAACTGCAGTGAGTAGGATTACAGGGCTGCAAGCGGTTTGGCTCTGGATCTCGTGGATAACAGAAGTCCCTATACACATTGGCCCAGTGGTATGAGTCTGTGTGTCCTTGAGATAAACAAGAACATGACAATTTTTCTGGAGTTTTCATTGCATTCTGATGACATGAGTCCTGTCATAGAGTAATGTATTTAAAACATATTTTAAAAGTAATGGGGTTTTTTTATTGTCACACAGCACCAAGCGCAGTTAAACAGCTGAACTATAGCAGAGACTCTGAATCAATAACTGTTACCTGGCCACCAGCCCAAAATATGTTTGATGGATATGTTATTTCAATAAACAGTAGTGTCTTCAATGAGGAGAAAATGTTAGCTTCCACTGTAAGGTATGAGTATTAAATTTAAAAAATAACTGACATGAACTCAAATCAAATGTTTCACTGTAAATTTAAAATAAGTAGCCTGCAGTGTTGCTGATATGTGGTATATATTTGATGTTTTAGTTGCTGTACATTACTATACCCATGACAAAAAAGATAATTTTAAGAATTGCATTTTTTAACAAATTACAGATGTCATATGATGTGGCTGTGCAAAGAAGAGGAAACCAAATACTGCACTGGAGTGAGCACCAGTAGAACCTGAGTGTCATTCTGGATGTTTAATTTAATCTTTTAAGACTTTCTAGTAGTTGAACCTGCTGTGAACCATAGTGTGATGCGTTGTATTTTAAAATTTTATTATACTAAAATAGTTTTTGACTGACAGCATAGACACATATATACACACATTGTATGTAAATAATATTCATAATACCATAAAGAAGTAACATATGAAGATATATAGATTTTTTAAATCCTAAAGAACATAATCTCCTTTTTTAAATCTTTGAAGAATGTACAAATTTGAGCGTCTTCTGCCAGGAACTGAATTCTTAATCAGTATTGTGGCAACCAATGGATTAAAAAGAAGTCACCCCACCATCCTCAAGATTAGCACCTGTAAGTTCATGGTTTATTAATAACTTTTCATGATTTCAGATAATTAGGGCTTTTACATTTTAAGGTATTGTCTAAGAAAAGGTATTCCTTATTAAATCAATGTGCCTTAACAATGGCTGGATTAATGTATATTTGTCATTCTTTTCAATCGAAACATCCTTGGAAGTTACTAGTAAATAAAAGCTTTTAAAACACAAACAAGTGCCTCTGTAGTTGATGGGATTCTGCTTGCAACCATATCAGCATTAATCTTAAGATGATAGAACTTTTCCATAAAAATTTACAAACATTGATTTTATTTCTGTTTCTATTGCTAATATGTAGAGGTGAATTTATTTTATAGTCTTAAGTACAAAATAAAATGTATTTCTACACTGAACTATAAATCAATGAATTACAGCAATGTCTTCTGTAGATGTTAATTCATTCAAATTAATATAGATTATTTTGATATTAAATTTCGCATCCACTCTTATCTTTACCTCAGATCCTGATCCACCGTCAGATTTACAGGTGTTTGGGCGAGAAGAAAACACAGTCTATTTTTCTTGGAAACTACCAAGAGGAGGATTTGATATGTTTCAGGTGAGATAAGAATGGGAAGAAACCAATGCAATAGTTTACATTATTTTTTTTTTAATTTCTCAATGAAATTGTCATCCTGTATGTACTGCAAACCCCAATATAACTATATGTCTTTATAACCCACATAAGTAAGGGCGAGAAATACTGCTACGGGAGAAGATCAGCTAGATATGTATTTCACGTTAGATAACAGTTTTTAAAAAAATTATTAAATTATGCTTTTAAAAGCTTTCAAAGACTGATTTTTCAGCTAGTATTCCATTAGTACAAAGCTGCATTGATCTGAATGAATAAGAGTAGCCAGTTACCCTACCACAGCACAATTTGCTGACGTAGCCTGGAATATTTTTGCAAACATTAAAATAAAATTCAGTTCTCTTGTTCATGTTTTGAACCAGTTCACATATACTTTTGTATGTGGTCAGGTTATTTTTACCATCCTGTGGAAAGTATTTGTCATCTGTAATATTGATCTTTATGGCACAGTATTGTTCTTCAGCATCTCATAGAGGAAGCAGCCACATTAGACAGTGCTTTGTCCAAATAAATGAGCTTTTCTTTAAATCTTTAATGAGACAGGCTTCAGTAGACTGGTTGCTTAGTAAGGTGCACCTGCATAAAAGGGATCATTTTACTAATCATTTAAAATTAATTATCCCAGCTCACCAACTTTCTATGCAATATATTATAGTTTGTAGAGCAAAGAGTGCACAAAAGGTACTTTCCTAACATGCTTATTCTAGATGTAAATCTTTAATCTATAGCTTTGCTTCTAGCATTTTGCAGTGCTGTAATTCTAATAAGGTGATGACAGTCTCCAAGATTTAGTGTGTATTGACTGGTACTATGCTGGTAAAATATACTGGGGGGAATTGGATCGTTCCTCCCCAAATGAATAGCAGCTGAACCAAAGTGCTTTCAGGTCACTGCCATGTGTAGAATATCCCTCTTCTGTTGGAGGAAATAAAGGGTGACAGGACGGGACACACTGATGAAGGCAGCTGCAAACCTTCTTGATCTCTTAGTACTAACTGCCGCACCTGAGAAACTCATGTGTGCATGCTGGAGATACTTGTCTAGAGCTCTCCTCTGCAAAGCAGACACAGTATGCATCTTGTCTTTCACTAGTGCAGAAATGAAACAGTCTGCAGTAACAGTATTCTATGTCCACAGAAAGGACTATTACAGGAATGTTTTCTTCTCACCCTAGAGTTTTCTGGAAGGTCAGAAGGAATCCTCACAGCCTCTAGGAGTTAAGTGCCTAAGTTTTAGTTCCTTGTTATCTCCACCACTGTTATTCTCTGCAGTGGCTCTAAACAAGTGTGTTTTCAAGGTGTACAAGTGGGCAGAGTTGAGTGGCTGATTCCTTGGGACAATTTTCAGAATCTCAGCTCTGAACAGT
Source organism: Bucorvus abyssinicus (assembly GCA_009769605.1). Classification (NCBI taxonomy): domain Eukaryota; kingdom Metazoa; phylum Chordata; class Aves; order Bucerotiformes; family Bucorvidae; genus Bucorvus; species Bucorvus abyssinicus. The sequence goes on from CM020025.1 coordinate 43,214,915, forward strand.
GCATGGGTGTGTTCTGGTTAGTTGGTTTTGTTTGATTTTGTTTGTGGGGTTTTTATCCAGAAAGGTACAGAGATTTTGGAAGTGTCTTAATTGTAGAAAGTTTTTTTATTTCATCTTATTGATTAATCTTTAGTCTGCTCTTCTACCAATTGGCTATTCTCATTCTTTCTATCTTGTTGTGCAGCTCATCAGTACAGCTGTGTGACTGAGCAGTCAGAGTACACTTTATTATCCTTTCTCCAAGAGCAAAAGCAGGCACCTGTAAGCCATGACTAACTGCACTTCCTCCATCTACTTTTAAAAACTGAAGTCACTGCTTTTACTACTGGGTGATTAAGGGATCCTAGAGTAGTGGTTCAACCTTGTGGAACATAACAGAAAGCTTAAGGCATATTCTTGATTTTTTTTTTTTTTTGTCTTTAAAATGTGAAAAATATTGTAAATATTTTTATATAAATGAGTAGTTGGAATCTCTCAACATTACTGTTATGAAATGACATAGTTTGATACAAGAAATTCTTTTTCTTCCATAGCTTTCATATTGTCTGATGAACAATGAAAAGCTGCTTACCAGAACTGTTTATGATAGCAGAGCTGTAGTGAAAAATCTGGCCCCTGGGACAGAATACTTTTTTCGGTTAAGGACACTTAAAGGCTTGGATTTCTCTGTGGCTGTGGAGAAGAAAGTCATCACAAGTAAGGGAATACCTTATAACTTGTCTTTTTTTCTTTTTGAAAAACAGTAAATGTTCAGAGACATTTAAATCATTGTGACTTAAAAGCACTACAGAGTTCAAAATGAAACCTTAACTTTGGGGGCAAGTTCCACTGGCTTTTGTGATAGTTGTTTAAACAGGAGCGTTGTGTGTAACTTGATGGGTTGAAGTTGAGGAGTCTAAACATAGCTGCACATACCTGTTTGAAAGAAATGGTGCACTCAAAATTCTTCCAACTCTAGCAGAATAAGATCTTGCCAGAATAGCATCCTATACTTTAAGAATTACTTTGTATTTTGTCTACAATTGTTTCTGAATCTCTTAAATTCTTGCCCATGGTCTGAAACTGGAGGATTGCTCCTGTGCAAGGCCACAGAATGCTTAGAAGAGTGAGATGAATTGTGCTTCAGATAGTTTAACAAAGTCCAGAAATCTAACCTGTATCTTGCACTCATTTCCTGTCTCTGAGCAAACATGGATTTTTCCAATGCTCCTGTGATACAGCATAAAAAGAAGAGAGTTTGTTTGTGGCAGAGATTTGAAGGAATAGATTTATGTTGGATTCTGGACTGCCAAAATAGATAAAGAGCAGCTAAGTATAATCAGAAAATAAATCAACTCCCAGATTTATACACACGCATGTCACACACCTCCTCCGTTCTTTGGTGGATTTTCTGTGGTATGTTTAGACTATAACTCCTTAACCCAGTTACTAGTCAAGGAGACTCTGCAAATAGTTATTCAAAGATGAGTGAATCTCTGAAAAAAACCAGATCTAGTCCTGCAGATTCTTGTTATTGAAAAATGCAACAGAATAATCATCATCATGGTCCTGAAGATACTTCTTATTCTCAAGCAAATATTTTCAAGAGTTGTGGAGTATGGCTAGATTATGGAGAGTTTACTATCATTTTAAAAGCAAACCTTTAATATTTTTTTCATGCTGAATAATCTAGCCTTTATATTTTTCAGAAAGCTTCAAGCAAGATAAATCAATAATCTGAAAGATTCATTTTTTAGGAGGAATGGAAACATTTCTCTTTTCTAATCACATCTGTCCTGCACAGATTAATAGAGGTGCTATTTGGAAATAATTATCCATGATTTTCAAAACCTTAATAAAACCAAAAGGAATATTTGTAAAGGAAAAAAGGGATAATCACTGACGGTATGCAATTTACTGTATCCCTGAGTGAACAGATGAACAGTTTTCTAAAATTATATGGACTACGATGTATTTTAGAAAACTTTTAAGTGAACAAAATCTCTACTTCTGTTTTCAGTTTTCTGTTCTCATTCTGTTTCACCAGTGAGCAATGTAACTATTTTTACAGAAGATCTCATAAGTCTGGAATTTTCTTCCATAAATTACATAGTACACACAGGAGGTACATTCCCAGGTTTTACCCTGTGCAGCGTCATGGCACTGTTTACTATATATCCATATAAACATACTTCTAAAATTTGTATGAATATTTCATGATGCAGTGAACCCTCAAATAATTTAAATAATTTAAATAAAAAACATTTATTTTTAAATAGTTTAAGGAATATGCATTAAATTTTTATTTATTAATCTGAATAATTTTTACTGTAGAACCAGCTGGGATATGCGGTCTGGCATTAAAAATGGTAAATACTTCCTCTGCAACTTTAATGTGGAATCCAACCAAGAGTAACTTCACTTCTTATAAAGCATCTTTATCAAACAACACCTTCATAAACAAGTTCAGGATTCCTGGAGCACTGACTGACTTCAGTGTTACAGACCTGACTGCTGGAGGCGTTTATAATTTCACACTGCAAAGACTAAGAGGAAATATCGAAGGAGCTTCTGCTTTCATTGAAATTGTAACAGGTCTGTATGGTTTCTTGGTTTCAATCCTTGTGGGTGAACGATAGCTGTCAATAACTGCACTTTTAGCTTTGTACATCTCACTTGGTAGAATAACATTGGAATTTCAAAAGAATGTAATAGTTTGCTGTGATTGTGGACAGACATTACCTGTACCCTATTCAACCTGCATATAGCAATATGTTACTGGAAACATAATTTCTTTAGCTGTGCTGCATTTCTTTTGACCTTTTATAGTCAAATTTTTTCCGGTCGCATCTTGCAAAGAGTTACCCATGAGTTAAATTTTACCATGTGTGATTTCAGTAGGCTTTTTGCAGTGAGTGAAGTTAAACAGGTTTGCAAATGTTTGCAGAGTTAAGGCTGTAGGTTGTAAACTACTCCATTCAAGGATTGTTCCTTGTTAGATTTGTGGTTGAAACTTAGTAAGGTAAAATCTCAGTCTTGACACGTGTCTGAAGTTTACTGTCATGTAACAATGTAAAATACAGATGAAATTTAAAGAGAGGAAAGATGCACCAGAACTACCTCAACCAATTACTCTTACTACTTTCTTATACTAATTTTTATAAAGGTTTTTTGTGGCAGTGACATGGTGGTATGAGAGAGACCTGAGAAGTGTTGGAAGTTGTCATTGATTGACTACGTTGACCAAATGTCTGCATTTGGGGTCAGTGCTAGACAAACTCTTGGTGCTTCTGCATTAGTCAGGGGCACTGAAACAAGAGGTCAAAAGGAGCCTTTAAAATAACATGACATAGGGGTGAAAATTCTTACATTTGTTTTGAGGTAATATCTTGAGTTTAAAATGAATAAGAAAAAATCTTGTGTCTTTTAAAGTTTAAACAAGGACCACAATGCTATAATATTTTAATTGCAATTAATATTTTTTTCTAATGCAGTGCAAATTTAAGTCCGTTTCATTGACCTAATTGTGCTACCTTTCACTTTGTTGTATTGAGATTACCTTGTGATGCTCAGAGAGGACTGTAGAAGAGCAGGTGCAATGAGGCTTGAGTGAATCACACTCACTTATGCATTCCCTGATGATGTGGTTAAATCTGCAGGAGAATAGCAGTGACGATTTTTTCAGTATTGGTGGGAAGTGTAATTCTCAGTCATGGGATAGTAATAGGAAGAACATTAGCTTCGTGGGACTAAATTTCTCTTTCTATGAGGACATTTTTATGCTCTCTTCTGGTGAGTCAGAAGAAATTCAGCTGAAGCTGAAGTTAAGAGACGACTTAAGTATTGACTATGAAGTCAATAAGTGTTAAGTGTTGTGATAACTATCTGCCTACTCAGAGATTAATCATGGGTCTGTAAAAAAAAAAAAACCCTCTGTAAGCATAAAATTCAGCTTTAAAGGATGTTGGGATCCATTGAAATAATAGTACTGATGATAGCAGTAGGACTTAAAATTTATAACAGCATAGTAAAAGGAAGAAATTATGCTCTCAGTTAACTTGCACACCTCCACATATATTATTATAATTTTTGTTGTTGTTCTGTTAGTTTTAAAATAAAACAACAAGATAAAAATCATACATATGACAAATACATACTGAATATAAAATCTAAAGGTAGTGTTTGGATATATTAATATTTCAGATTATTTAATGGCAAAACTAGAGTAATCTGAAACTATTCTGAAACTTTGGATAGTCAATGTAGAGTTTATGAAAGTTATATAATCTAAGCAGAATTACAGTAAATAAAAAAGTAGTGGGGCTCTTTCAGGATAGAAGTGATATGATATTCACACTGCACAGTAGTATATCAGTGTATCAACAGTACTAGAAGAGATAGTCTGAATTCTGAAGAACCATGTTAGTAAGGCAGACAGAGGACTGAGTGCAAGGGTAGTGGCGAATCTGAAATGTGGCAAATAGCATCACTGACTGAGCTTGCTCTGGGAGATAAGCATAGGGACAGCTGTTAGCTGTGCATACTTTCCTAAGTAGAAAGGAGACATGCACATGGCTATAGATTGCAAAGGTGGATAAATTATACTATATTATAGGCAGAGAATGTTTTAATGACCTATTGAAGAAGCGAAAATCTGGTTAATTGTTAGGTTTAGAGTGGATAATACAGATTTAAAGGTGCATTTAAGGCACCTTAAGAAGAAAGTGAGATGGTGTGACAGCAGTAGTTGGAAACTTGGCTTTAATAAAAGGAGTAAAACATCCAAATTTTGGGAATTTAACTCACTAGACTTCATGGAATTACCAGAATTTCGAATACATGAAAAGTATAAAAGAGTTACCAAGCCTGTGGTTAGCAACAGAGCAAGCACCAGCTGTAGCTTGAATTTCCACAGTAACACTAGTTATGACTTTAAGGCAGAACCACCAGGACCATGCAGAGATTCTTTAACTGAACCCTGGGCAGAGATACTTGAGCTTGGTCTCTGGGAATGGGGATGTCTGCACAGACTATTTGGGGGATTATCAACCAAGTCTCAGAGGTAGTATAAGTGTAGTAAAATATACTGCTGTATCCAGGCTAATTAGCAATTATCCTTCATGTAGCAAGTAAACTGTTATTGGATGCTTTTATGTTCAGTTGTAACTACTAATACGTTTGTAAAGGGGGTTATTTAAGTTAATGTCTTCTATTTTGCAATTCTCTTTCAGAACCTGCACAGCCAGAAGGACTTAAATTCTTCAATGTTTCATCATACTCTTTTTCACTGTATTGGAGACTACCATATGGACATGTGGACAGATTTCATGTGGATCTTATTCCTGATCATGGTTCTGTTGTTATCCTAGATCTTGGAGTTAGGGAGTATCAAGTATGTGCTTTTATTACAGGATTTGCATGGCCAGCTTTTCCTTATGCACTGTGCTGATGAGGAATTCAAGCTTGCCTCCTTAGCTATTTAATGCAAATATGAATATGAAAGTATTCATGAAAATTTGGTGAGAGCAAATTTCAGCATCTAGAGTTTGTTATCTAACAACAGGTAGAGAATTTACTTTTTTTCAAAGTCTGCTATAAGGATACGGCCAGTCATCCAAGGGTTCATGAATAGTTTAACAAAGGAAGGGCAGAGCTATTGAGTAATACGGACTCATTAATTGTGTACTTGCCAGGAAGAGCTGTGCTTAAATCATTAATGCAGGCAACATTTCACTGCTAAGCCATCATAAAGAAATAGGAGCACTTTTTGATTCTGCTGTCTGGAATATATAATATTAACAGAAATAATGGCTGTTCTGGTTGTTTTGCTTTTGTTTTTTATTGGAACTGTAAAGATACAGGTAATGTATATAAATGTTTGCTAAAGAGTTGTTAATTATGGGCTAGCTTAAGGGTCAGAAACTTGTTAAGTTTTTCAGGCTGCTTTTGTGTTTATTCTTTCAAAAAGTAATTCTATAATGCTTAATTTTTACTTTGATAATGATGATGATACAGAAAAACCTCTATAGATACACTGATAGGTCAATCTGTGATAAAATTAATAGTTAATTTTGTTGTTCTTTAATATTGAATGTTAAACAAATCCTGTGGAGCATAGTTAAATAAAATGGCAAAATACCATACTGTAGCTAACAGATGTAAACTGCTATTTATTACTGTTGAAAATACTGTTGTATTTCTAATAATTGAACTTTTGGGCTTTGGGTTTGTTCTTTTTTTTTCTTTTTTCATTTTCATGATTCTTGGTAAAAGACTTAAATCTATGTCTTATTTCAGGCTGATTTTTCTAATACTATTCCTGGAACAACATACAATGTTACAGTTTCTGCAGTTTCTTCTTCACTATACAGTTCACCTGCAAGTAAAACAGTGACAACAAATGTGACAAGTGAGTTAATAATGACTGATGAAATTTTGTTGATTATTTTTGACTATGCTTTTTCATATTTATTACATGCACAGTAGCATCTGAGAAATTATAATCAGTTTTGAAAAGTCATTAGGATTTGTCATCTTCTTTAGCCACAAACAAATACACTGAATCTGAGATGCTCTATGAGAGCATGAGAGTTTCTCTGACAGATATTTTTAAGCAGCAGCCCTGGATGTGAGTTGTAGTTGTAGTCATCCATTAGCTTGTCTATTTAAAATAAACAATCAAACAACAACAACAAGAAAAAATCCTAAACAAACAAAAGGAGGAAAAAAAGCATAAAGGAGAACAATTTATAAGCTTTTGAAAAATTTGCTATTGTGTCATGTAGTAATATCCATAACCCAATTAATATGTACAGTGGTAAACTTGGAGACACTTCAAAAAAATGTATCCATATTAGACATGGTTTTTTAGGAGAGTGCGGTTTGGTTTTGAATGGGTTTAGGGAAAGGAACTGAAATTAAGCATGCTAGAATCAAATATGATATTGGCATTAAATTCTTTTTTGTCCATGAAGTTCTTGAGCATTACATTTTTTACAATCTTCCAGAAGAATGTTCCTTTTGTTCCAAATTTCATTTAATCATTTTTGTAACAGGACTCTAGACAGAAAAAAAAAAGCTTTTTATTGAACAGTACATTCATTTTCAGTAGTTCTACTGATTTATGCTGGCAGATGATTTAGTTTCTTTATACAAGCTGTGAAGATGTCTCCATTATCTGGAAACTTAATTAAAAACTGTTTTCTCTCTGTGTGTGTGTGTATGCTTATTTATAAAACAATTACTTTTAAAAATTTATTTATTTTTTAGATCCTGGGCCCCCTGTGTTCCTTGCAGGTGAAAGAGTGGGCTCTGCTGGGATTCTGCTGTCTTGGAATACACCATTGCATCCAAATGGAAGAATTCTCTCCTATATTGTTAAATATAAAGGGGTCTGCCCATGGATGCAAACAGCTTACACACAGGTCACAACAAAGCCAGATAGTTTGGAAGTTCTTCTTACCAATCTTAACCCTGGAACAACTTATGAAATTATGGTAAATGCTTTACAAGTGCTTTTTAGTATTTTTAATTCTGATTTATTGTAAACTGTGTGAGTTTATGGTAGGTGCATATAGTGTTTTATGAAGGGCCTTGCTAATTACTGTTGCCATATAACAAAATATATTAGCCAGGTATTTGTTTACAGTAGTAAATTTTAAATCTATTTAAATAATTTCCAACCAAAATTGTGCTAAAATGTAGTTTCTTCTATTGATATTCTTATTGATGTATGGCATTATGTAGTAGAAAGTAAAAAGCAAAGGGTAAAATTTTCAAAAATACCTAAATGCTTCTTCATCTTCATTAAGATTTAATCTTTCAAATAACTGGTGCACTTTGCATATTACATGTAGATTTCTAAATCATCTCAGCCAGATCCAGAAAAGCACATAGGTACATACTTCTTTCTTAGATTCTAAACTTAATTAATTTAAGGAGTTTTCTTGCCTGAATATCTGTTTAGATGTAGCCTGTAAACTCCTTAGCCTGGTTTCCCTAGGACTGGGAGTTATACCTAGTGTTATCTCCTGAAATAAAAAATGTCATACTTTTCCACTCCCTTTCCACAGATTTTATTGCCTAGATATTCACAGTGAATATCTGTTGCCTAAATCAGTACATGTATTTTCATGCTTCTATATGTGGGATCTGTTTACATTGAAATTAAGTGCTCCTGATCCATCCCTGAACTCTTCAACAATAAATGACTTCATATGGAGAGAAACGAACTGCTATATTTGCCAAGTGGTTCTTTGCTTGACTTAGTCTTTCATAAGAACCTTGGAGTGGAGCCTCTTTTCAGTGTCAAGAATGCAATGAAATAATGTGTTTGATTTGCTTCATTCCATATAATGTAAATTCACACAGTGCAAAGCTATAAAAAAATATTGAAGTTGACCAGACCTGGAACTGGGCTGTGCAGTGATTCTCTGTAAAGGTGGGGTGTGTGTAAGAAAGCAAAATTCTAATTGTGCCTACCATTGTGGGAAGGTTGCTCACTGTGAATCTAGTTGTGATGACCATGCTGATAAAAGCCAATATGTCCACAGCTGCAGAAATGTTTATCCTTTGATCTCCTGCCTCCAGTTATCTGTTAAAAAAAAAAAAAACCCAAACCAAAAAATCACTCAAAATAAGTTCAGCTACTGTTTGAGAAAAGTATTAACACGTCAACTCCAAGCAGATTAATCTCCTCAGACAAATGAAGTTATTAAGAGAATTCAATTTGCAATTCTGAGTGCCTCAGTAGCACTTGTGTGGGGTTCACTATTAAAGGTTTTTCAAATTCCATTCTTTGCTCCATGTATCAATCTTCCCTGGGAAAACTGTAGGACATTTTAAACAATTTGTTTTACTTCACAATAACTTGCCTTTTGTTGGTACACAATCCTTCCCATTGCTGGTGCCTGACATTGATCTTAGAGCAGAATTTGACTCAGGAACGTGACTTTTGACCCAACAACTTCTGTCTAGCAGGGACCACACATCTTTTCTCACGAGTGAATAAAAGTCTGTTGGCAAGCTAAGGGTTGTTACATTACCTACTGTTTCAGTGGGGTCCTGACCGCCTGACCCACAAGCAATCTCACAGATTCAGTAAGGGCTCAGGTGGTAACAATTTTTCCACCTCACAGATGTGGTCAAAAAGAAACATTACATGTTTTCCTTCTCTTGAACAATTTCTTGTGGTTCTTTGGTTGTGTTTTGGAGTCTGTTTTGTCATTTAAAAGCAGCTCTTGATTTTTGCATAGATGAAAATTCTTTATTGTTTTAGGGTACCTGGCTTAGGCCACGGGCCTGTTGTGAAATTCTTTCTGATAAATACTGTGACCGTACAGTGCACAAAGCTTATAAGCTTTGCATATAGGTTTCTAATCTGTTTATAACAGCCCACTCTTAATTTCTTTACATCTAATTGAAAAAAATTTAAAGAAATAGCAGTTACAAGTGATAATTTGTGAAATGTTGGAGAGCTCTGGATAATTTTGAACATCTGGTCATTGATAACTTTGTAAAAATATGCATTCATGATATTTTCCTAAACTTAAATAATTTATGGCAACGTACTTCAAAGCATAAAAATTAATACTTCTACAAAATGCGAACTGCGGCTACTTGAACTTTAGATAGTATGTTGTTACCTGCATAGTAAACTTGTCCATTTTAAATGCTTCCAAGCTTTTTTCTATAGTGGTTCTTCATGGCAGTGACCTCTAGAAGCTAACAGTGCACTGTGTAAGCATTTATTTTATCTTCAAAACTAATTGGTGTGTGTAGCTGACACCTTTATCATGCAAATTTTTTTTCATATTTATGTCATAGTAACTTTGAGTTCTCTTGAAACTAAACATATGAAATAGGAGTGTCCATGTCAGTCTTAATGCTAGTTTTCCTTTCTGGACCCTTTCTACAATGCTTACTTTGAGATAAAAAATAACTGTTCAGGTGAGGACATACCTTTAGATTTATATAATGTAATTTTAGTACTGTCAGAATTTTCTGTTTGCCTGTCAACCCCCTGAAGATCTCCGGGTAATTTCCTCAGCTATTGCAATTGCTGTAGAATTCCCCAATGCTTAAGGATGTTCCAAGTCATTCTCTCTGTGGCACAGAAGTAGGTAGGGTTGGCTGGAGTCATGAGATATGTGTGCATGGGGAGAAGGAGTTCGTTATGGCTTAAGAAGGAGCTGGCCAGCAACACAGACCCTCCTTCACCTAGCAGAGCATGCACTGCATTGGGAAGTGGTCGCAGGCATGTGTCCCTCTATATCCTAGATTAAGTATTCCATGTTACCTAGTATTTCTTTGCTGCACTTTGTCTGTCATGGCTTAATGCTTTTGTTTAAATAGCTTTACAGTCTTCTGAAAGATGCACAGTTTAGTCCTGATTAGAAGTGATTCGAACAGTTTTCGTTTCTGACCTGCTGGCTCCTTCTACTCTCTTTGCCCTTCCTTATCCCCTGCATGCTGTCTGTCACATCTGTAATCCACACACAGCTTTGCACATCTGCCCCTTTGCATCCTGCTTTCCCAGGTCTGCATTGTTGGTGTTCTCAGTGCCTCTGCCATACCTTTGTTGCCTGACACTGGTGGGAGGGAATGACTGCCAACTTTAACCTTGCTGGAGAGCTTTTCGCCTTGCTGCTTCTTTCACACACCTCTCACCATCACTGCTGGAATTTTGCTCATATTTTATATTTTGTTGTCTCTGGCATGTCTTTTCAAAATAAAGAAGTCGGACTTTATTCCTCTTTCTTTGTAAGTACTGCATACCATGGCCCATCACACAGTCAAACTGTCAGTAAGTCCTGTATTGCAGAGGTAATAGCATCATTTTTGTGTTTACCTCTGTGAATTCTACTGACGTCTCAATGTACTGCCCTTCTACAGGAAGACTCTGCTATCATCGTGAGCGTTGAGGCATATCTGCCATAAAGTGCATCCACATTTCCCTTACCTATTGTCTTTCTGCCAAAAAGAAATGCTTTCCTTGAGTTTCTGCTCTGAGGGAGGTTGACCTGCTACTGCTATCCTTCAGGAATTCTAGAAATAGAGAACCTGTTTTCCTTTCTTATCTTTTAAGTTATAGTATGAGTAAAATAGGAATGGAGAACTTGGTTTAAGTGTACTGGGGTAAGAAAAAGAAGCATTACTGATGCTCTTCTTGCTGTTGACTCTAGCATAAAATAGGGACTCAGCAGTTTTGAAGTTTCTTGCGCTGTTTCACAATTTTTCCATTTTTTCACATTTAAATGTTGAGTATAAATTAAACAATACAGCTATAAAAGGAATGTTCAATGTATATTTATAGTTTAAAAGCTAGAAGGTGAATCTCTTTGTATCCTTAAGTTTGCATAGTCCCTGAAATTATATACACTATAAATCCTTTAATGTGGCTTTTTTTTCCCCCATAGGTTGCTGCTGAGAACAGTGCTGGTGTTGGAGTGTTTAGCAATCCTTTTCTTTTTCAAACTGCAGAAAGTGGTAATTTTAGTAAAGCTGCTAATTACATTAATTAAACCTGCTCTAGTTTGTTCAAATAAAGTGTCCATGGCACGTTTTGTACTTGAACAAATTCTGATGCATTTAGAACAAAATCCTAATTATTTTTTTATTCTCTCACTCAGTGGAAAAGGTGCAATTTGTCCTATTTGCTAGTAGCAGCATTTAAGGTGTGCACATATGGGTGTTTCTTCCATGCAAAGTCCATTTCTGTTGGGGTTTTCCTATGCCAGTTTCTAGGTAGGCTGCTTCCAGAAAGCAAGGTCACAGGAAAGCAGAGCTACCTATCAAGTGGAACCACGTGCTGTTGCTTGCAGTGATTCTTGGAGGCAGACTGTGTTGTGGGATCAGCTCTGACGTTGCCTGTTTATGTCAAGCTGTATTTGTTTACTGCTGGAGACAAGTCCCTTCTCTAAGAAGCCCAGCACAGAATGTATTTTACTAAGTTTTTACTTAACTCGGGGGGGAGGGGGGCAACAAAAAAGAAAAAAAAAATTCTGATGTTTTGAAGATTAAAAAATTATAGTCTGAAATTGCATAATCTATTAATTTAGTGTTTGTAGTCTTGCTCATGTTCCAGCAGCACTTGTGCCGTGGCTGAAGAGCTGGCACCAGGCCAGTTATGCTAGAGTGAACCAGTCTCAGTGGAATATAGAATCTGTGCTGCCATGGTGGTGACCATCCCTCTGTGTTTACGTTGGTTTCTGTAGCTTTTCAAGATCCAGAGTGCCACATCTCAGTTAGGGGCAGGATATCATCACTCTGCATGAGATTTCTGAGATAATGCAATGACTTATGAAACCAAATATGAGAAGTAGTAGTAAACTTGCCATGTGGAGCTATGCAAAATCATTATTCTTTACTACTCTTTGTATGTTATTGCTGGTAGAAAACCATATTTCCATAAGCTTTATTTACTGGTGTTTGACAGAAGACAACACTTAGCCTTTCTTCATATGGGAAATTAGCTTTTTAGTTTTTGATGCATTTCTGCTTAAGTTTTTATTAAAATTAAAATCCCTTATTGTAACGTAACTGGAAGATTTCTTCAAATTCCAGGTGAAAGTTATGTGTCACTGATACTATACTTTTACCTTTTCTGCCTTTTTTTTTTAACGCTTGCTCTGATGGTTAAAGAAACCCCAATATCTTGATCAATCCGAAGAGATGCAGTTTAAGACAGGAAAGTTAGCCAGAAGATATAATTATTTAAATGTAAAGGCTGTAGTCTTGGAGAATTGAGTCCTACAGGTGAAAGGTCTGCAGAAGATTCATCAGGGCCTAAGCAAAAACTAATTCTGAGGCTTAGAGGAGCTGTCCCAATTCACCTGTGGAAGATCTGTAATATGGACAGTTAAATATTTTTAAGGCAGCATAACCCTTTTATCCGTAGCACTAAGGCTAGCTATTGCAGGAACTGCTGCTGATTAGTGCCCTGCAGACAGGACTGAGAGCGAGCCACAGTGCTGCACTTCACAGGGAAGTTCAGACAGCATGTAAAGTCTCGTTTAGATGCTGCATCCCATTCCTCTGTGCTGTGATTAATACAGATGCTCTGACAAAATGCCCCAGAAACTGTCACTGATACAAAGAACATAATTTCTTCAGTAATAGTGAATATTCAAATTAAATTCAGCTATGTAAATCTACCAAAAATCTATAGCCAACTGAAAAGATGACACAGGTAAAGTGCAATAAAATACCCGGTGCTGTCATATGCTCTTAAACAAACAAAAATGAGCAAAAGATTGCTACTTCTGACATAGTATAAGAGTTACTTCTAGGAAGAATATTTTCAAGTTGACCGAACCAATTACTGTATTATGAGACTGCCCAGGGAAGTGGTTGAATCACCATCCCTGAAGGCATTTAAAAGACATGTAGATGTGTTGCTTAGGGACATGCTTTAGTGATGACCTGGCAGTGCGGGGGTGAATGGTTGGACTCGATGATCTTAAAAGTCTTTTCCAATCAAAACAGTTTTGTGATTCTGTGAAATAATTATATTTCTCGCTTAAACTAAATTGTAAAAGAACTGGTTGCGTATCAGCTACTTTACATGTGTTAGCTAATGATTGTTATTTATTTGCTTTATGGTTTGTAAGCTAGAAATGTCACTACAAAAAAAAATTAGAGTTTTCTTTTTTTTCCCATGCTGAGAAGAAAAGTATGTCTCACTGCTTTTGTTTGTTTTCTTTTCAAGCTCCAGGTAAAGTAGTGAATCTCACAGTTGAAGCCTTAAATTATTCAGCCGTAAATCTGATCTGGTTTCTCCCTCGGCAACCCAATGGAAAGATAACTAGTTTCAAGATTAGTGTCAAACATGCAAGAAGTGGAATTGTAGTGAAAGATGTCCTGATTAAAGTAGAGGACCTTCTGTCTGGGAGGTTACCAGAATGTAATGTAAGTGCTATAAACCTTTTAAATTAGAATAGACTCAAGCTACAGAATATAGTTTTAAATTTGAATTTTGAGACATTAAAAATGTGGAGGCTGGCTTTTCAGTGCAATGCCAAATAGTGTACAAACTTAGGCATTGGGCCTAAGGATATAAGAGTTGAAAAAAACCCCTTCCTTTTCAAAATAGTTTAAATGGAATACTTTTCCTTGAAAAGCTTAGTTTAATCAAAGTAAAAATGTTAAAGATGGTTCAATTTGGCATCCTTTCAATGATGAAATAGATAATTTTCAATTTTTAGATTTTTCTTATATACATCATTCACTTGCAAGAATTGGTGGGGTTTTTTTGGTCAGTGCAGACATATAAAAGTAACATATAAACATTACTATATGTAGAATGATAATTCTTTTTATATTTTAGATGTATGCTTTATTCTGTGTATCACATTTCTACATTATTTAAATAATTTTCATATCAAAATAAAAAGATCCCACCCACCCAACAGAGTGATTTTAAAAAAATTTTGTAGTCTGAGTTGTTCTTAAAATAAGCATTCATTGAAAAGTTTCTGTATTATGACAATTCATTGGTTTAAGACCTGTTACCAGTGTATACCTTTCAGAATTTCTTGAAGAAAATTATCTTTTCCAGTTTTTATTCTACTTTTCCTCTTTATCCTGGGCGTAGTGTTGTGATTACTCGGATGTTGAGTTGCCTAACTTTTTTCCTTTTTTTTTTTTTTTCAGGATGCTACACTTAGTACTTTGATGAAACATGCAGTTCTAAATGACAAAAATTATCAGAACTTTGATTTTAGATTTTATTTGGAAGATCACCTTAGGCACTGTAAAGGTGCTGATTTCATTCAGCTCTGAGAAGGGAGACTGCCACTTACTGGGTCATAGGCATTGGTTTCTGTAATGTATAGCAATTTTTCAGATGTGTCTCCTGACAGTATGGATTAGGAAACCCCTGTCTGGTCTTATCCATGATGTATGGATATATGTATACTATATATGTATATAAATGTAAATACATATAACATACACGGGATACAGAATGACCTCGCTAGGGGACATTTCTTTTTAAGAGAGAGACTGCATGCTGAAAATTGAATCTAGGAATAATTAAATGAATCCTAGAGAGTTGCTTCTGTACGTTCAGGTTTGAGATCTTTGGGGATAAGGCAAGAAACTATAATACTGTCACTAACAGGACGTACTAGGAATGTCTGCTAATGAAATGATAACCTAAATTTGGAGATTGAAGTATAAAAAGGAAAACCAATTCAAAGGTGGTCTACCTTTTTTGGTCCACATATATTTACAACCATTTATAGATGCAGCTTATCATGTTTCGTATTTTGTCTTTATAGGATAACAGTGAATCATTTTTGTGGAGTACTACCACTCCTTCAAGTACTTTTGGCAAATCCACAATTCCTTCACGGACTACAGTTACTCCAAGTACAGAGGCACCGGGTCAAATAAGTTCTGTTTGGAATGAACCAATTAGTTTTGTTATAACTAACCTCCGGCCATATACCACCTATCTTTTTGAAGTCTCTGCCGTTACCACTGAAGCAGGCTACATTGACAGTGCAATTGTCCGGACACCAGAATCAGGTATATATTGCTTTCAAATAGATAGCAAGTTCTCAGATTTATGTGAAAACTTCAAAATATCAATTTGAAGTTGTGATGCAAGATGCTTCAGTCTGAATCTGTCTTTATCACACTCTTTTATTTACACGATTACTTATATTTACCTGCTGGAATCAACTGAAAGTGTATATAACTATTAATGTATCTAGTAATACACAGTGAGTGGGAGTTCAGTTAGTATTAAAAGTCAAAGATACCGCAGTATGATCAGGACAGATCAAATTTTATGAAAAACTGAGGATAGAACTGAGGAAGAACTGTAGTTAATGGCACAATGGAAGTAGGATTAAAAATATAGATGAAGGGAACAGGTGCCAGGCATAGTATACAAAAAGTGTATATGCAATACAAGTGTAGCAATGCACTTAAATCTTCTTTGCCTTTGTGGAAAAGTAAGCAGTATAAAGAACACTCCTGCCCCATGGCTCCTCAGTCTAGACCTATTGCAGAAAGTTGTTCAGTACTGAAGAAATCTTTAAACACCAGGAAAGCAGATTTTGGATTTCCTGCAATGCACTGAGAAGTTAGAATCGGAAACCAAGGTTTTCCAGGAGCAGGAGTTTTATAATGGCTTAAGCAGTGGGCAACATTATTAATATGGTCATAGCAAACTCCCTGTTCTGTCTAAGATTAATGAATTTTTGAATGGTTTCTGTTCTAATGATCTCAGAGCTAATTTCCAGTTTATTTTTCACCGTGTTAACATCCCAGGATAGGTGCACTGGTAATAAGAACACCCTGGAAAGTGATGAAAAGCTTATGCAATGGGATTTAGGTCTGCCAAATACATAGAAAGGTGTCAGCTGTTTGAAAGATAAGATCTTAATTCCTTGCATACCAGCTACCTGTACAGCCAGGATTCATCCATTGAAGCATGATTTGGGAAAAGGGAGGTTGGCTTACTGGTCAGTGTGGGTGGACGTGTGGTGTGCACGGGGCCTCAGGCACAAGTCATCCCTCATAGCCCAAACCTCAGTTAAGTTCTTCCTCTTAGCAGCACACTGGCACACCCAAGTTTCTGGATCCACCTCTATTACATCTTCATCTTATGAGCGTTCAGGTGCTTGTTAAGAACTGCTATGAGCAGTTCAGGTGCTCCCCTGCGGGGCCTACATGCCTGCGTGCCAAGGAACCTGTTTGGAGGCTGGCTATAGAGCTGGTGGGTGATTTGTTAGGAAGGCATTATGAGTTAATAGACATTTTGCCTCATTATTTTAATTTTCTTACCTTTCATTTGTTTCAGTGGGAAGCATGCTTTTACATGCTAAAGTTTGTATTTATCTATATAGCCTATATAATAAAATCGTGATTTATGTGTGTTGCTTTGCAATTATTGTAACAGGTTCCCTCTCCAGTATCAAGCACCATCATCCTGTCTCTCTGCAATTAATTGCTGAAATCCACTTCCCTTCTCCAGGTGTCTTGGTTCTTACAAGAATCTCTTCAGTGTCACACTAGTCACCCCCTCCAAGTTACCAGTTTCTTGTATGGCCAAAACCTCACATTTCAGTCCTCCACTGGAGTGTCTGAGATGAAATTTGAGGGAGAGGAATTGATAGATTATAGTTTGTGGTAGTAGGTGGCAGGATGGAGAGTGCATTTATTTCAAATATCACTTTCCTGCTCACACAGGAGCATGACATGAAGTTGTCATGCCCATTTCGCCACACAGAAGAAGGTCTTATATGTCCCTACTGTATACCTCATTGATGTTAATTTTACGATTATGAAAATTCTGTCCCCTCCAACCAAAATTTTCTGAGCCATGGTGAAGCTCTCCTGTGTTCCTGACAAAGATGGTATTTCTCTTTCTTCGATTTTTTGAAAAAAGAGGCTACTTCTTTAAAGTATTTTAAAATGCTTCATTATAAATTTGTTTTTGAAAACTCAGCATGCAAACATTTCCTTTGCTGAGATGGCTTTCAAGGGGAGGATGCATCTACAAGGAAAAAGATTTTTAAACCTTGAAAGAAAAAAGTGGACTTTTAAGATGACACTTGAGAATTATGTGCAATTATAGCTGATGCAATTTGTGTAACTAAGAATGATTAAGTAGTCACTACTGATGGATCTATAGCCTATCTTTTAGGAATGACAGGGTTTTTCATTTCTTTCATTGGTACGTTAGATTTACAAAAGACAATAGTAAATCTTTTAAAAAGTAATATATTTGTTAACTTGCATATTTGTTTACAGGATCAGTCTATATCTCCATATTGGCTTAAATCTCACACATGACATATCAAGACCTGATTTTTGTAGAAATTTTTGTCAAGCAGTTCGCATAAGTTTACTTGTGTATGCAGCATTTTTGAAAATCAGGTTTGTTTTTACTCCATATGGATGTAAAAAATTCCACTTCCTTTAATTGTCTTTACATTCAGATTTTAATGTCAATAGTGATGTCTCATTAACTTAGCAGTGCAGTAAGGTGTACTTTAGAAAGGGCAGGGATCAGATTCCACAATCACTCGAGTATTGAACTAATTTGATTTATGTGAATAGTTTCATGAAAATAGAAAATTACTCGAGTATGCAATGTTTTTGCAACCTTAATTGCTTCCAAGTTTACCTTTTTGGATAGTAGTGTTTATCATTAGTGCTGTCACTTCATTGTGAAGTATTGTCTACATGAAAAAAAAAAAGCACCTATTCAAGGAAGAAAAACATACCTGATGTGAGCTCTGTATTGCTGAGTCACAATCATATTTGAGCATCTTCTGTGTGTAATCTATATCACGATGAAGTCCTTGCTGAACTTGGTAGAATCCTTGCCACCTTTGTCTTTTAAGGATTATTTGTGTACTGCCAGCTCTCTTCATAACTTTTGTGAGCATTACCTTAAAAAAGAAATTAAATAAGACATTTAATGAGAAAAGCTTTTAGTGTAGCATCCCTTCAGAATATCTAATGTTTATGTTTAAAATGAATTGTCTGATACATGTTTCTTGGAAATCCTAATGTAAATTATTTTATGTTCAAAGACTTTTTCCAATATTGTTTAAGTTCCAGAAGATCCACCACAAAATTTTGCCAAAAGCAACATAACAGCAAAGTCTTTCTTGGTGATGTGGGACCCACCAGCCACAGTAACTGGAAAGTTTAGTTACAGAGTTGAGCTGCATGGACCATCTGGTAAGTTTGAATTGATGTTTTTATTTCTTTTTCTTTTTTGCGATTATTTCCTTAGACTAGTATTCTTAATGTTCCTACCAATCAAGAATGAATATTTGAAAGCAGTGCTATGTATCCTTTTAACTGTTAGACTTTTTAATAGTTTTTAGATTACTTTTAACGGAAAGTAATTTATCATGAGGAAGAGTATGCAATTAAATTCACAGTAGGTATTCATAAAAAGTGGAGGAAACTCCTTGCTCTTTCACAGAGATGACAGGTTAAGCTCACACTGAATTAGGGTGCTTATATATCCAAAATAATTCTGTATCTTACCTTCACTCTTTTTCTGTTAAAGATTTCTGGAGGATTTTCATTCCTGTATAGTATACAACCAACTGTATGAGTCTATTTTGATGTTTTTTGTAGGGATCTTTTTAAACTCAGACATGTATATATATAAAAATTATGTAACTGCCTGTAGTTAAGTAAGAAGTTAATGGGCTGTATACTGGTGTTTTTATGGGACCACACAGGAAAAGCAATAGGAATTAATTTATAAACAAAACATCCCTTCCTCTTAAAAGCCATAACTTCTTGAGGTGGCTTTTATATTCATTTGTTTGGATTTTCCCCAGACATTCAGAATTATTTTCAATGAAGTTGATGCCAAATTAGCTTTTTCACGAACAAATTGGTTTTTCATCATTCATCATCCTGGAAAGCAGCTATGGGCTGTTTTTATTTTTGAGCTAGAATATCTTCATTTTTTGTTCCAGGTCATATTCTGGATAACAGCACAAAAGATCATAAGTTTGTATTTAGTAACCTCGTGCCGTTTACAACATATGACGTGTACGTCAGTGCTGAGACAAGTGCTGGGGTGGGGCCAAAGACTAACCTTACAGTTTTCACTCCTGCAGATGGTAAGTAAGCATAGAAAGGTGAAGCACATGATAGCTTGTTTCATTTTTCCCTTCAGAGCCTTTTAGGTACTTTGCAGAGGAAATAATGGGTGTGTTATAAGAATGTTTCAAGAGGGGGATAAAAAGCTAATGAAAGAAATGAGCTGAAAATTTAACATCAACTTATTCCTTCATTGTTGTCCAGTTCATGCACTGTCATTAAATTTACTGGCTATCAGAAGCCTTCAGAGATTGTGAGAGAAACAGTCTGCCTGAATGAAAGTAGTTATTTTTCAATATGGTAATTAAGTTGCAGGTCCTCCCCTTACCCATTAGATGGCAGCAAGGGGAAAAGAAAGAACTGTGCAAAATTCCCCATGGCTGGTTTGTTCAGCCCCAGTGTTTCTTATTAAACCTCTCGTTTGACTAATTTTCACCAAATCCAAGACCTCATACCTTCTCTAATGGAGCCACTTTTACCAGAGACCATAGCTCTGAGGCAGACTCAACATCTAGAGCTTGTTCTGGGGCAGTCAAGTGGTTGGTTCTGCCCCTGAGCCATCTACTCTGTTGTTTGGGAGTTTTAGCTTCTGATAGTTGACTCACCGGTTGAGAGTCCTTTGCTGTGTAGAAATGCGGTTTTATCTTACATGTGTGTGAGATTGCACAGGATTATTGGTCTGCAACTGAGGATGCAACCAGAAAAAATTGAGAATCCTTGTGTAATAGGGAGGCAGTTTCCAGATGGTTATTTCTGTGTTATGTTTATGCCACACAGCACAAATTTAGAAAATCTCTCAATCAGTGATTGCTGCAATACTTGCTGTCAAAGTATAATGGCAGGAGGAACACCTATCCTTATTTATCATATTCTTTCCTGAAGTATCTGCTTTAGTCAGCTCTCAGAGATAGTTTCCAGAGATGGCCTGCTCAGTCCAGTCATGCTCATCTTCTGTCTAAACTCACTGTCAGAAGCCAAAGGGGATTTTGGTGGTTTTGGGGTTTTTTTTAAGACTGACTTGTCATTTTAATGCCAAATCTACAAATCTTCATTATGCAAGTGATTTCAAGTTTGTATTTTTCTGAGGTATATTAGGAAAAAATATTTTTCATATCAAATCTGAATATCATTTTATTGAATATAAATGTATCTTTTCTCTGGCAGTCCTATGTAAAGTACAGCATCTTTAACTACAGCATAGCTAAAGAAGAAATTGAACCAAAACCTGTTACAAAAAGGATTTGGACAAGATGTATCACATGATTTTTTTTTTTCCCCCAGCTTTTTACTTCATTCTTGTACGTTTTGATGAATTTAGAATTAAGCTTTCATTTTCAATATACTTAACATTCCATATAGGAAGCTAGTGAAGGTCTACTCACTTCCAGTGCACTAACTTCAGTAAATCTATCCTGATTTACACTATTGTACGATCTGACCATATTCCTACATATGTCATATAAGTCAAAAAACTGCATATTTTTGGAACTGTGACTTGTTTGCTAAGAAAACGTGTGAAGTAATTCTGTACCTGCACAGGAGCAACTCAAAAGATAAGGATGTGAAATTTGATTAAATGCTATTGTACATTGCATGCGGTGCTGAAACAGCTTGTAATGATCACAGATGTTTAATTAAAACAAGTTTCTTCTTGAATATTTAGTCCCAGGTGCTGTATTAGATTTACATCTAACAGAAGTGGAAGCCACACATATAAAAATTGTTTGGAGGAAGCCACGACAACCAAATGGAATCATTACCCAATACAGAGTTAAAGTACATGTGCAGGAAACAGAGATGATTCTGGAAAACACTATTATTGAAGGAAGAAATAAGGTATTCAGGGTTTTTTAAAATATGTATTTCTTCGCTATATTAAATATGCTATATTAAATTTACTTCTCTGCCTTATCTGATAGGTACAAATGGAATTAGCCACCACTGATGTGTTGTCAGTGCTTTTAAAAGTCCTCACCCTACCCTCTGTCTGGGTTTGAAAAAAATTCCCATCATGATGTTGCCACGACATGAAAACAATAAATAATTCTGACAGAATGGTACAGACTGTCTTAGCTATTGAAGGCAGGAAGCCATAGCCCACAGTCTTATCCTTTCTAGCCCTTGAGTTCTTTGCAGCACGGGGTGACCTAACAGTAAGAGTACAGATTTAGGTGCCTAGACTGATACACAGCCACTCAGGCAAACTCCTAAAAGATGTGGGTATCAATCCTACGAAGAAGTGAATTCAACAGAAATCTCCCAAGGCTGGTTAAGTGCTCTGCTTGTGAGGCATACACCCCCAGACTTTCTGCCCCCCATTTGTATCCTTGAATTTACATGTCTGATACTACATGCTGAATGCCATGCTGTGGGTTAATACTAGGGATATCTGTGCACATCTACTGGATCAAATGTGTTTAGGGGACTTACGCTACTAGTCGGTCTAGCTTCTGGATTTTGGGTGCCGATGTGCCCTACATGCTTAGATGAGGCAGCTCTGAGCATGCAGCACAGAACTGTAGACCCCTAGCAAACACTCAACTCGGGATTGGGTGCCTTCTGAGGAGGAGATTTTTAGTCTGGATTTTGAACATAGGTGGCCAAAGTTTGCATAATTCCTTTTTTTTTTTTTTTAGACAGCGACGTCTTTCTCTGAATTTGACACAGAA
Organism: Bucorvus abyssinicus; assembly: GCA_009769605.1. Lineage (NCBI taxonomy): Eukaryota > Metazoa > Chordata > Aves > Bucerotiformes > Bucorvidae > Bucorvus > Bucorvus abyssinicus. Next base: position 43,237,153 of record CM020025.1, read on the forward strand.
TCTAAGTTTTTGATGTAGAGCTCAATGAAGGAGTTTGCTTTCAAGTTTAATTGTATACATTAAATAGAGCCCTGGAGCCAAACATTAAATAAGGACTAAGGGAAAAAAGTGAGGATAAGGATCTGTTCATTAAACTGGGCAAGTGTCCTTAGAAAATGAAAGTATATTACTCTGTAATTAAAGATTGTATCATAGTACAGACTCAGGAAAAAAAGGAAAATTTTCTGTACAGATGTATTTTAATGATGGGATTTCCTAATTTTTGAGTTCTTAGTGTAGCATCATTGCTGCTTTATTGTAATTTATTGAAATAATTTTTTAATTAAAAACCAAAACAAACCGTAATAAGCATTACTTTATTTAGAACCCCATTGACCCAGGCTTAGAGCATCCACAGGATTTCAGCTGTCAGATCCACAGTGCTAACGGCACTCAATAACGCCCCCTAGTTAAAGCAGTAAAAAGCTGCTTTTCCCTCTTTCCACCCAGGGTCTGTAGGGAGAGAGAGCTAATGTGTATTAGTTACATCACTGTAAAAGCATCTCTTTCTGGCAGTGAAGTGGGCCATATGTGTGAGTGGGGAGTGTTCACAGATGACAGCAGAACAATTTAGAGACACTGAGTCCTGGATTCCGTCCCACGTTCTGAAGGGGCATAATGATCTAGTGCTTACACACCATTTTGTACCGATGTTTTAGCCTCTCTCCCTTTTCTCTTCTGCTTTTCTTTTTCATCTCTGTGTAGTTCTTGCTCCCCTTCTATCTACTACCATCCCTTTCCAACATTTGATTTTGGCCCTTTCTGTCCTGTGGACCCCTTTATCACTTGCCTCCCTTTCACTCTCCCTTTTCACATATATACTCCCTTTTTTTCCCTCTCCCCTTTATTTCATTAGCTTCTGTTTTTCTCCCTCTCCCCTTATTCTCTCTCAGTGATCTAGTATCAACCTGTTATCCATTTTCTTCAGGGCCTAGTAGGAGCATCTGAAGCCTTCTTGTGTTCAGTGCCTGCAACCCTTTTTCAGAACACGCGTAGTACAAATGGAATCTCCCAAGCTCAAACGTGATTATTCAATATAACTCCACGGATATAGCATTAAAGGCCTTGCTCTAAAATTGCTACTTTACTATAAAAATCTTATTTTAAGAAATTTTTAAAAAAGAGTTTGTTGTTTGTTTAAACAATAAAAATGAATAAAATGTTGTAGGCTACTGGCAACTGAGCTTTTTAATGAGAAATGTTGTATTTTTCCAAGTTAATTGTTGTAATGAAGGATAGTTTGTGTGCCTACATTTATATAGAGTACGTATATATAGATGCACAAATATACAAACACTATTTCTCTATTATATATAAATTTAATTAAATAATTTAGTGATCATGAGGTTTGTGATTTATTTTTTTATTTCTAATTTTAGTATTTGATTGATTCTTTGGAACCATATATGATAAATGAAAACATCAAACCCGCTCCCACTTGGAATTCAATGGAAACAGCCAATGAACTATATGAAGGTTCAGCTGAAATGTTTTCCAGCATTCAAACAGCTTCCCCAGTAATATTTACAAGTGTATCTGGTGATAATTTGCCTGCTATAAATGGAGCTGCAGAATTACATTCTGCTTTGGGTAAGATATTTTAGGATATTTTTCTACCTGCTCCTTTGTTCTGAAGGACCCCCATCACTGTCCCAGATATGATCTTTAGCACACGGTTCAAGCAAATTATGAATGGGTCATTTACTGGAGTCAGATTTTTTTTTTTACTACCAAATAATGTTCTGAAGCAAATGGGAATGCCACACAGGCAGGAACTAGCCCCTTGTCACCCAGCTGACCTTCTTCCTAGTGAAAGGAGCACCCGAAAGCCATCAGACAAGCTGCATAGACAATCAGTTATTACAGTTGCCAAAGCAGGTGTGATTGTCAGGGATTAACATATCTCCAAGCCCTTCAGAGGCCTTGATTTCTCTAAGCCTTTTGACTAATAGGTTTTCAAATGTCAGTGAAGGTAAATAGGTCAAAAAGTTACAACTTCGCTATATGGGCGACAAACAGGTGGAGATGACCCCATGACATGGTGATGTTATTAGTGTGTACATTTGGTCTGTATTATCAATGGACCAGTGTTTCTTTACCAAGTATGGATATTTACAAATCATTAAGCAGGCCTCAGCTGACAGGCAGGGACTTATAATACCACTCAAAATTTTTACACTGAGTTTTGAACAGCGGGGAGAAAGTCAAGATTTTTTTGTTGCTGTTTTTTAATTTGAAGTCACTGAAATCCTCCATATACACCAGTATCTAAAACCAGAATTTAATCAATTAGTTTAAACTACAGTGGATGTTTTCTGTCCTATGTTAATCCTGAAGAATCTTCTTTGTCATACAGAGAAAACATACAGTGCTTTAAATGTGCATCTTCTTTTTACTCCTCATTCAGCTTGAGTTATTGAGTTGCTAAAAGATGTGTTGCTGAAAAATTTCAGACAGCGTGTGTTGCAATCTAGCATAAATTATTTTGATAATAGTTATTATAGTTAAAGTGTTGACAGCCAAATTTTCAGCCGGGTCTGCTGATTTTTAGATACCTTCATTTTAATGCTGGTCTCACAAAATGCTGAGCCTTATACTCAGATATGTGAAGCAACCACGCTTTTTCACGTTGCAGTGGCATAATGGCTGCTTTATAAGAAGATTTTGAATAGCACAGTTGGATTGCAACTGACTTTGAACTCTATTGCGGATGCACCAAAAACTTTGTGGGCATGTGTGACTTCTTCATTATGCTGACCACAATTCTTCTGCTAAAAATACCAGTATGAAGGGATCCGCGAGGGGAGCCATTTCAAATATAGTTACTATAGCACCATTTGGACAGCAAGCAAGAGGGAACCTTTCTCAATTAAAAAAAATTAAAAACAAAACTAAAAGATCCATCAACCTAGGAGCCATGGTTCTGAAGTCGCCAGAGAGACTAGGCCATATACAAATACATGTTTTTCTGGTTCCTAGGTGATTTCTCTCAAAGGTTTTTCGGAGATAGCTCTCAGTATAAACCACGTGGTTTTAGTTCTTGACTGTTCATTCTTTCATCTAGGCCAATCTATTAATTATACACATGAAGGTGGACCTCTAATAGCCTCTCCTTGACTGAGTTAAGAGGCAGTGTAAACTTTTCTTTCTATCTTTGTAATTGCTGTGAAAGTTAATTCTTTTGCAATAAAAGTGCTGTGACAAAATAAGTTTAGAATGCAAAAGAAAAAGAAAAGAGTTTACGAGTAAGTAGCTATTTCTCTCCATTTAATCACAGGTAATCAGCATACCATTAACATTTTGGCTGAAGAACTGTCATATGTTATAAAGGGCCTCACACCTTTCACAGACTACGCAATCAGTGTGTCTGCTTTCACTGCTGTTGGAGAAGGACCACCATCAGTTCTTACTGTCAGGACATGTGAACAAGGTAAAACATTGCAACTCTGATACTATCAAAGTTAATATATGTGGCATCTTTCACTGAACATTTTAATATTTTTTTAATCATTTATTTTCTTACTGTTATGTTTTTATGTTTTTATGTTTTTGTTTAAGTTCCAAGCTCAGTACAAAATATATCTTACAAGAATATTAGCTCCTCTTCTGTTTTGCTGTATTGGGATCCTCCAACAAATCCCAATGGGAAAATCATTCATTATACTGTTTATGCAATGGAACTGGATACAAAAAGAGCATTCCAAAAAACAACTCCAAACAACAGCTTGCTTATGACAGGTACAGTGTCACTTGATTAAAAAAAAAAATGCAAATACATTATACAAAATTATTATTTCCAACTTCATATAATGTAGCCATTTGCAAGGTAGGTGGTACAAATCTCCCCCATCTACCCACATACACACACTACACAACTGCATATAAAAGCAAGGTTGGGGGACTACTGACACACTTGTCTACTGTGGAGAGGTATGTAGGGAATGTGAGATGGGAGGATAGTACTGGGTAAGACAAGCAGTAATTTGTGAAATGGATTTCTCCTTGGAATTTTTTCTTCAAACTCTTCTTTCCCCATAGGAAAATATTCCTAAATTGTCAAATCTTTTTCAGACTTGAATTTTTTGTATGTTTGTCTGACATTAGTAACAATTTTCTTCTTCTAAGGTGATAATTTTGGTAGTAATTGAAGAAAATGCATTCCTTATGGGGTTTCAGGCACTTATTTATGCCAATAAGAGTAATACATATAGGAGAAAAAACCATATTTGTATGTACATATACTTATCCTTTGTTTTGACAGATAAATTCTTAAAGCTGGCTGACTTATTTCAAAATCTGTTGATTTGACTGGGTGCTTATTTGGCTCTCCCCAGATAATTGTATTATATATATTTTGTCTTTTAGGTGACAAAGTTGTGTCAAAAATCCTTAAAACAGTAACCATTTTTATAGTTTTATAAGTAGCTATGACGAAAAATATGTTTAGAAGTCAACAGTCAAGATTTTTTTTACTTAATCTTTTTAGGTTTAAAAAAGTACACAAATTATAAAATGAGAGTGGCAGCTTCTACCACAGTTGGAGAAAGCGCTTTGTCTGAAGAGAATGATGTTTTCGTGAGAACCCCTGAAGATGGTAAATACATTGTTTACAATGATGATCTGATTTCTGTATTGAATTTTGTGCTTCTTCAGAAGACTGGACATATACATAAGGAGGGGAAGATAGTGTACAAATAAAATCAGTTTGCTGAAATTTTTAGTCTTCTATCAGTCAGTGACTTCATTCAGCCCATTTTTAGGTAAGTGCTAGAAATAATGATGAAAGATGCAGCATGACCAAAAGTCAACTAATTTCAACTCTGATAGACAGATGGGAAGAAAGCTGCAGAGCTGAGGTTCCTTCACTGAAATAGTGTGTCCTAGATCCCATCTAAACCATAATCAATTATCTTTGGGACTCCAGTTTATCTTTTTTTTGTTATCATATGGAAATCAGGTTGGTTTTGAAGCATCTGGAAATGGCATCTTTCCACAATTCAGAGGCCATATTGCTCTCTATAAGCAGAGCTGCTACTGAAGTGAGGGTTTTTTTAAACTGAATGATAATATATACGGTTGTTTTTGTACAGGTTTAGGGCTTTATTAATTTTAGGACTGATCAATAGTTTTAATGTAGGATATAATACTACTTTATGAAGATTTCTGGATCTTCCTTACTTGCTTGCAAGGCTGTCTGCACACATGAAGGCACAGGGCCAGTAGCTGGAGTCGCCATTGGTCTCTGCAAAGAGAACACAAGAATTTGATATTCAGAGCAGAATCATCAGCATTAAACCTTAATATTTTCACATTTTTATCAAGTTTATATTTTCACTGGTTTCAGCAAAGTTATTTTCAGTTTTTACCAAAGTAATAAAGTAATTGTCCAGTTGTCATTTATCTCTCAGATAATACACTACAATACAAGAAAAATTATTGAGAATAAAAGAGAGCAAAGGATTACAGGATTGAAAATCATGGGGTTTTATGAAGCTTAGATGATTTGTTTAATCAACCAAAACATCAAATTAAACAGTAAAACATAAAGTGCTCAAATTTCTTTAAAGGTTGCATGCTTTGTGCTGTTAAGAGTTTTGCAGAGGAAAGGCATATCACAAGAACAGGAAATTATCTGTCTAAATATATTTTTTTCTGAAAGTTTACAATTCCTTGCCTTTGAGCATTACAGAAATTTGTTCAGAGTGGAGTTTTAGGCCAGCAGTTCATCCATTGGTAAGACATGTGTGAAAGGCTTGAGAAAACTGTTGAGGAAACCACCAATAATTTCTGCCTTTTTGTAAGGCTATGTGTAATTACTCTTGTTTTCTTGTTCTTTAGTTTTCCTGTGGTAATTCAGGTTGAGATTCATGTCTCTAACTTTAACCAACATTGAAGTGACAACTTGTTTGACTCTTGAAAAGAGAGATACCTCCAAATAAAAGATTCACCACATCTGTCTTCCACCACTTGTGTTAGGATGAAAGACATTAGGCTGTGGCATTTAAATATTTCACCATGCCGGATAAATTGCAAAATGCATTTCAACTGAAAATTAATCTTCCTCATGTGGGAAATATCCATGTGGGCAGTTGTTTTCCAGAGTAGTGATCTGTTACAGTTAACACTCTTCATTCACAGATTCAGAAATCAGGAATGAAAGTGGTTTGTGAGACCTTTAGAACAAAAAAAAACCCCTTATTATAAATTCTGAAATATCTGGATATAGGTATTTGTACACAAACTGAATCAAATTATCAATCCTGCGTTCTTGGTGCATTTAAAAAAAAAATTTATAGATGGGTTATTTCAGGGGTGAAGTCATGAAGCCTTCAGAGGAATCAAGGTTGATATTCAGAGCAGCCCACTTACTCCTTCAACACTTCCATGCATTATTAGCTCACAGAAATCACATAAACTCATGTTACGAGTAGATTTAGCCAACACACTATCCAAGAGCTGGACTTGTTTTGTGCGCGATCTTCACACCCGTGCATGCGAGATTTACTCTGGGGTCTTCATGGTCATCATTGAGCAGTTGTATCAGTAAACTAAAGGGGATTTAGTTACAGTGCATACAGACCTTTCTTGGTTCAATGGTTGGTTGAGTGAAATAAGATGGGTGGTTATTTAAGAAGAAAGCAGTAAGAGGGCATTCAGCTAAATTTAAAGAAACTGAATTTGAGGAAGACAGTGAGAGAGTTTGAAGAATCAGTCTGTCTGCATGGGATCATGCAGAGAAATCTTTTTCTGTCTAAATGCAGTTTTGGATAGATTTGTAAGTGCATGAGAATAGAAATTGCAGGAAAGCTAAAGTGTCTGGGATGTGAAAAGATGCCTGGTTTTATGAGTGGAAAAGATGACATCAGAGATAAAAAGTGGTAAGGCTTTGAGAAGGAGAGAGAATGAGTGACTGAGTGAGGAGTGAGTGAACCCTGTTGATACAGTTAGCTAATCTAAATGTTAGGATCCAGTACGTTTATGAGATCCATCCTATTTTCAATTAATTGAAAGTCTCAGAGGTTTGTTTTTTTTTTCTCTTTGATTTCTGTATTACAGAACCAGACTCCCCACCTCAAAATGTAGAGTTAATAAATGTAACTGCAACAGAAATAAATCTGAGATGGTTACCACCTGAGCAGCCTAATGGTCTCATAACTCACTATGAAGTTCTGTACAGTGATTCCAATGAACTATTTATTAAAAATGCCTCATCTACAACTATATCACTAAGTGAAATGAAGCCATATACTCTCTACAACATCTCTGTAAGGGCATTCACCAGACTTGGTCATGGGAATCAGTCATCTTTCCCACTTCTGGTGAGAACTTCTGAAACTGGTGAGTATATAGGGTTTTTTTTTTAAATCTTCTTGGAGAAGATACAGATAAAACAAAATAGCAGAGGATTAGAGTAGATGAAGCTTTTCGAAGAAAGAAAAGTAAATTTAGAAGTGAGGATTGGGGAGGATGAGTATTAAAGAGGTGTAACAGGCATAGGAAGAGACTTTAAATAAAAAAGTAACTGTAAGGTTGGACAAGGTAGGGAAAGGAATATAAAATATTCGCAAAGGGTCATTACATTTTCAGTGGAGCTTAACAAAAGAGGTATTGGAGAAAAAAATTGAGGATAATGCTTTACATGGAGGAATAGATATTTGGATTAAACTGTAGACTCAGGAATGAAAGGTGGCTGGGGAGACAGACATGAAGGTTGGTTTCCTGTAGGACTTGGCCATATCCAGGTAGCACTGGCATGATGATCATCCTTTTTTGGGGGCCTTTTGCCATCTTTACCAATTTGCTACCTCAGACAACTGCCTACTTTATCTATACTTAGAGATAGCCCTGGAATGAATCATGCTCTATTTATAACATTTTTCTTAGTGAGGAAAGATATGAAAATACTGATGTCTCTCAGAAGGGGCAGGGAAATGCTCTGGCTCCTTGATTGTTTAAGACACAGTGCAATCACCATAAGCTCTTTCACCTCCTTGTTTCTGAATTGAACTTTTGATTTTTCCTGTATGAAGTAGTTGTGGTCTAGCCCTGACTAATAACTCAAGCTCTTAGGGAATGGAGACACAAACACCTAGCTTTTCGTTTGCGTGAAACAGTAGCTGTAACAGAAACACCAAGCTAGTTCTGCCATTGTGCTACTTTTGAAGATTTTTTTGTTGGTCAGATATCATAGGTATGTAGGCACCTGCCCAACTGATACAATGTCCTTAGACATAACCTTTTTTATTGCTCTTCTTAACTTAGACATCTATCTTTTTTCTAAGTTTTATTTTAAGGCAGATAGTTCTTTCTCAGTGCCTGACTCCCCTGATGCTCAGAACAAAAATATGAATTCCTGTAATAGAGATGTGAAGCTGCAAAAACATCTTCTTAGATGAGAACAAAACCAGGGGAGTATCTTGAGAACAGAACATTTTGAGTGAAACACACCATATTAGTGGGCTGATGTGTTTGAAGAGCTTTTAGGAGTTCTCTGTTAACATTCTACCACAAAATTAGGCAGAACTGTGAGCTGATTTTACTGCCTTTCATGGCATTTATCCCCTTTCTGGATATTGCTTAAGCAGAAATTATTTAGCCTTTTTATTGCAGTGTTTCAGCAAAGTCAGTACATTTATGAGCATTTTTAAGGCATCCTGAAAACTTGTCCATTCCTTATTTGAACTTCTGGGCACACTGTGCTGTCATTGTGTGATTGTGATTTTCTGGAATAAGATATATTTTGCTATCAGTCCAGTTCTGGATAATGGAAAACACACTTGTGTATTTGTTTGGGGACACACAGACACATACACACAAAACCCAGTTGTCATGACACAGCAAGGGCTAGTTGCTCTGTAAGGGATGGGTAGCCAAGAGCCGAGGGATTCCCTGGGCCAGCAGGGCAGGGACCTCACTAGCCAGGACTTGTCCCACTAATCCCCAGTGAAGGGAGCAGGTCAGGGGGTGGCAGCCGGGGGCAGCCTGGAGTCCAGATTGACAAACACTCCATGTTGATGAGATAGGTCTGAGGTTGAGCCAGGAAAGTGAGTTAGCAGGTTCAGTGACAGTAACCAAGTCAGATGCAGCCCAGTGACAGCTGGGCAGGTCTGTAGTGGTGGGGCCAAGCTGAGGTCAGGCTGCAGTGTCAGTCTGCAGATCAGTGGGTCCATGGCCAAGCACAGCCTTGGCAGCGATGCAGCAGGAGCTGTAGCTCAGGCAGGGAGAAAGCACAAAAGCCTCAGCTGAAAGCAGCTTGCAGGGTCAGCCCTGTCTGCAGCCTCACTGCAGCATTGCCTGGGAATGTGTCACTAGCAGGGAGGAGGCAGCTCTTGGCTATGCTATTGCTAAGCTGGCCCTGAGCCCCAGCAGTCAAACCCCAGGAAGGAGAATGTTTTCAGGGCCCTTATAGCAAAATGTTAGTAACTCTTTGTTTTTCCATACAAGTATTCATACAGTTTATATAGATCACCCAGGAAAATGGAAGAAAATGCCGGTTGCTGATACAAAGTGTAAATTATGGGAGCACAACGTGGAAAATCTCCTAGCTATAGCTAACTTGGAGGGCGTGCAGTTATAGTTATGGGGTGTTAAAAGGGAAGTTTAGTGTCATGTTCCAGATTTTTTTTCATCTGGCACGTTAAGATGATTTTCTTTTTTTTTTTTTTAATGACCTGTACCTTGTTGTTAATGTGTCACTGTCATGTGTTTTTGATCTTCCAATTCAGTCTTTTTTAAAATCTATTTTGTACAAAAAATTGGGATAAAAATCCAAATGTTTACAACATGTTTCATTTAAACTAGTTTAAGAAAATGCTTAATAAATCAATGAAACTGACTGAAATCTTCTGTGAGTCTAAATTTTGTCTTCTAGTTCCTGATTCTGCACCAGAAAACATAACCTATAAGAACATCTCATCCATGGAAATTGAATTATCATTTTTTCCACCACCTATTCCCAATGGAATCATACAGACCTACACAATATATCTCAACAGAACTAATGGAACTGAACAGAGAGTCATAAACAGTACTCTTCTGACACTACGTATTACAGGCCAGTATTATAATGATCTGGAACTTAGGGCAACCATAGATTGTTTTGAGAAGGGATCAATAGACTGATGCAGGTCAATTAGTTTGTTGGTTGGACATGAGCCTTCTTGTCCTTATATAAAGTTATATGCTACCTGTCCTGAGAAATAGCTTGTTGTGTCCTGCTGTAATGTGGTGGAATGGGCCATGAATGTTATAGACTTTAACGTGTGTCTCATTGTATTTCAGATGTTTAAAGTGCAAGGAACTTCAATAGAATTTTTTTTCATATCTATCACAGTAACAAAGTAAACACTCAAGTCACCTACATGTCTTTCTGATCTTATTCTGGATGAGAATAAATACTTCCCTTTCCACTCACCTTTGGATCTTTTTCTCTTTTGTCATTATTACTGAGGCATGACACAGCACTTAATGCTGTGGGGTCAGTGCCTTCACCAGTAAATTTTCAGAGTGTAGCCAAGAACAAATTGTAAAGCATTCTTGGAATATGAAGTATAAACTGGTAATTAGGGCTTTGCATCTTTTGTTCATGCAAAATACTTCGTGTTCATTTTCCTAGTGTTTATTTCGATCTCTAAAGACACAGATCACTGTAAGTGATGGGCCTGTTCAGCACTTCAAAAGTAGTTATGGGCCATTAAAAACCCTAATTTGGCCCACTTAATGGTTGGTTTATTGAATTCTTCTTCTTTATTTAGATTTAAAGAAATATACAGAATATACTGTAGAAGTGTCTGCTAGTACCACAATGGGCGAGGGCCTTCGTAGTTCACCTCTGCATATACTGACTGATGAAGATGGTAAGTCAGAACAGAAGGTGCAATGTATCATTGTCTGCATGTAGTCTTAAACTGATCTCACACTTTATGTCAGATATGTGTAGGTTTTATATACATATTTTGCAATTGTATCTCTCTATTGATATCTGTATCTATCTATAAACAAACATACTCATCCACCTGTCTATCTATCTATCTGTCTGATATTTAATATATTTGCCAGTACAAGCTATGTGAAATGACACATTTGCTGTGCATGGACATTTGATCTTACCAATAGCTTATGAATTTGAAGAATCTTAATTTATTAATATTATTTTAATCTAGTATACCACATGGTAGAATTAAATATTGTGTTTGTTTCTGCAGACATGTGAGAGCTGGAGAAAGGGAAAACCACCCAAAGACAATTTGAATGGTCCAGGGACATTTCTGGTGCTTTTGTTCATGTGTATCTCTACATGCATCTGTTTAGAAGAATCCAGAAATCTGCATACATATATATAAATGTAGAATTATTAATATTATGAAAATGCTCAAAGTCCATCATCTGTAGTACTGGACTTTCAAGTTGAGCAGGGGAGTGTTCTGCACTGCGGGCTGAGGGTAGAACAGTCATAGCATCCCCTACTAATTAGTACAGTAGGTCACAAATCAGCAAAAGAACCACAAAATATTTGCACTTTGAGTACCCACTTTAGTTGTGGGAAGTTATCATTGGTCCCCTCTCTAGTTTCTGGAGGGGGAATCCTGAAAAAATTCAAAGCAGAATGTTAACTTAGGTGCCATGACTCACACTTTGGAGGAGCCCATACCTGTCCCTCTCCATTGCTTAGGAAGGAAGTTTCTGGGAATGTGCACTAAAGTGACATTGGCACAAACATCCCACCAGCCATTTCCAAATTAAGTTTCTTTTCATGTCTTAGGGCGCACTGACTAGCTTAAGATCCAGCTTTTCAGGATAATGGTTCTTTGTAAATCTCTGAGGTGTTGATGCGCTCACATTTACAGTCAGTAATAAACCTTTGCTCAGGAGGAATGTTGATGGAGCACACTGGGAGCAGCTGATTTGGATAAATCTATCTTTTGCATAACGTTTTTTTTTTTTTTACAGCAATGTAGATTCTATTCTTCAGCAAAAAATATCCTCTGAATAAGAACTGTAAAATGAACTACACATGCCCAAAAAGACGACATTCACAGTATGACAGATCTTTTATTATATAGCCACTGAGGATAATATAACAAGTAAAACACTAAATACAGCTGTCACCATTTTTTGCTAGTAAATACAGACATTCACTGAATTCAGTGAACCTTTGTTCATGAAAAATATTTTTTTTCTGAAACATACAGAGGTCTAAAAACTTTATGCCAACTTGTGAGATAGTGAAAGAAGGAACAACTGAAAAACAACAATATTTATAATACACCACATGTTCTTTATTCACAGGAACACAGTGTTCCGAGGTTCAGAACAAATGTTTCATAGATTTGCTAATAGCTATGCTCATATTCTCAATTTTCATGCATGACTACAGCTATGACCTGAATTTTTAGTGCATGATGCTCTTTGGTTTAATTTGAGAAAAACAAAAATAATTCTAATATTACTTCATAGTGATACATATATCCGCGAATTAAGATGGAGATTGACTTCTTAATAACATGCTAATATAAAGGAGTATCACTTATGCATACATGAGTATATTTTTTCCTCAGCAATATTTATATATACTTTAGAATGAAATGAAACATGATCTAACATTTACTTATGTTGTTTCCCTCCTCAGTGGTTATATGGTGTCATGTAGAGTTCATCTTAAAATGAATTTTAAGGGTCTCAGCCAATGCCACGTGACATGTTAAATGTATGAATGTGGTCCTTATTTGATGGAGTGAATAGATTTTACCACTGCCTAACAACCCACATTTTTATCATCTCTCAATGCGATGCTTATCCATTTTTCCACCTTTTGGTGCTTTGTATAATTCTTTACAGCACCTCTTTTTCCTCAGGGGAACTATTTTGCTATATTTTACCTGTGTTTATACCTATAAAGCTCTTGCTTTTATTAGAAGGGAAAAAATTTACAGCAATGTACTTGGACAGTAGGTGAATCACTGTGACCTACCCGTTGCTCTGTTTTCTCATGAAGTACTTTTTCCATTGAATCACAGAAACAGATGTTCTAACACCACCATGCAAAATCTTCTTTTATCATCTGTCAGAAAAAGGAAAAGAAGCTGTGCTTTAACATTAGTTGATGGATACTGTACTGGTGTAGTACAAAGTTCACTTTCCATCACAAATAATTAAAAACTTATTTAAGAATGCCTCGCATCCCATCAATCTTAGCTGTTTAACAAGATATTGTGTCCTGTTCTCGCGTTTTTTAGCTCCGAGTTCTCCTCCAGAATCGCTCTCTGTAAAACAGTTGTCGGGTGTCACTGTGAAGTTGTCATGGAAACCTCCGCTGGAGCCAAATGGAATTATCCTCTATTACACAGTTTACGTCTGGTAAGATTTTCTGGAAGTTGTTCTGAGGAATAATATTGATCTGTAGCCTATCAGGAATGTTGGGTTTTTCTTACACAATATGTTGATCACACATTTTTGGAGAACAAATATTCATCCTGCACTTAAAATACTAGCCTTTTGTATATACAAATCCAGAGATAAGGTAGTAGCTTGGGGTATTAAATATTTTGTAAACATCTTCAACATTTTTCTAAAGGTTATTTTATGGTAAATAAATTCAAATTTAAATAAGAGCATGGAGACTAATTTCATTATATTCTGACTAGGCCTATTGTAGGGCAGGGCACAAGCCTACACTAAATTATTAAAGACATTTGAAATAGACTTAAAATAGAGAAATATTGCTTCCTTTTGAGTAAAGTATGTAAAAGCAATGTTAAGTGTCTTTGAATGTGTTATCAGTTATGTTGACTGTTATATTTTTCATTTATATTTGTAGCAAATGTGTATTTTTTAACAGATATTTTTCACTTACTGTTTTGTTTTGGTTTTTATTTTTTATCTATCCTTTCTTTTTCCCTAATTTTTTTTTTATTCTGTCATCTCTCCTGGGATCTTTTTTCACCTTCATAAAGGAGTTTTGTAATTTTAAAACTTGCAGATTCTGTCGTAGTTTCTGCATAACATAGTTTAGTTTAGCAAGGTGACATCTCTTCAAAGACCTTTGTATCACTTCTACTGAGACTGAGAATATTTTGTAACTGATCAATTTTAATATATTGCATTTATGCTGTATATTGCCACTACTAAGGTGCAGGAAGCAAATGCAAACGTGCATCTTATAAGATGTGAACCAGATGTGCAAATCAGCAGAAGTTATAAACATACTATTGAGCTTACATTTACTATTTTAATGTTATTTGACAGTTTTGGGGGAGCTTTTCATGAAGTTGATGATAACATGAGCAGGAGTGAGCTCTTCTTTCCAGAGAAGTTAAATTTGGCTTGTCTTGTTTCTTCTACTGTATTGGCAAGGTCTGGTTCTCTTTAACCACACACAAAAAAAGTAAATTAAAGATTACCCTCTAGCTAGGAAAGAGTTAATTCACAATAAGGATTATGGTTTTAATATCAGCTGTGTTCAAAAACTTGAGGTAATACAGCTTTTTATCCTTATATTACCTTAAACCTTAATGCTTTTGTTATTTGACAAGTGAGTTAGTAAGAATTATTTTTTAAAAACTGTAAATTGATCCATCTTTCTAAATATTTGAATTAAGCAGCCACGTAACTTTTTGCAGTAAGCCTTGTCCTTTTTCTTTCTATATTCTCGCTGCTCTGTCTTATCTGTCCTTACTGTGCCATGTCTAAAATTAGACAGGCATTAAGTATCATCTTGAGGCAAGGACATTGGAGAAAATCTTCTATTGCCTTCAAAGGGGCCACAACTTCAATCCTTCCTTTGGCGGGGGTAGTGGGGAAAGAGGGGATTTTTAAGTATTTAAGAGAATTGTCTATACAATTTCATAAAATGCATTGCAGGGTGAGATTTGACAAGGCAAACTACCATGCCAGTGTTGCTGTTTTTGTGAGGCATTCAGTATATTTTGGGGGAGATTGTAATCCCAGAGCTTCTCAATAAAGCAGAAAGAGGGAGGTTAGTACAGATGTTAAATAAATTTTCCTTCTCTTTAATATACTACAACAGTTACAGAGAATTTGTTAACCTTTCTTTAATGGGTTGGGAACAAGAATCCATGACTGCTAGAATAGAAAGGGTAATACCTGTAATGTTTTCATGGTTATTAGCTTTCAGGGAATTTGTCATGGGACAAGGTGGTTTTGGGTGCTAACAGGTAGCAAAGCAACTTTCCACATGCCTTAAGTCTACAAACTCATAGTTCCTGTCTGCAAAAACTGCTGGATTGTATAAAGCTATTCCCTTTTGGCATTACCCTGTTCAGCAAATTTTTTGGTGAGATAATTACTTACTAAATCTACTTTGAGGTACAGATTTTTAAGAAAATATGGTACTTGTCTTTGTCAAATGAAATATGCAATTTCTTAGAACCTCTTTTGCCTGAGTTTCTGAAAGATTTCTTTTAAAACTTAAGATTATTGTCCTTCATTAAAATTCCTTGGTTTAGCTTATTCTGCTAGGTACTTACTTTCTCATTGTCTGTGAAGACTGCACTCACTTTGATCAGCGTTTTCTTATTAGTTTGATTGCAATCTCAGTTGTTTCCAAACAGAAAATTGGCTTTTCTTGAAACACCTCAAAGTTTTGTTCTTCCTCCTAACTATGCCTGATTGTGAAAACATTTTTTGGCAGGTAAGATGTTGTAAGAATGCAATTACTCAGCATAGATGTGTTTGCACAGTAAGCTGTAGATTGGTTATTCAAAATGTCAGAAGTTTGGGAAAAATATAAATGTGGTTAACTTTCTCTGTTACCAAGAGTGTTTCCCATGTCAAGAGACATTCCACTCAAAATCTGAAAGGAATAGGAAGAAGTTAGGTTTTTCATTCTCATACTAATTTCTCATTCTAATTGTTTGTTACTGTAACTTTATTTCGGGAGTATCAGATGGTCACCTTTACTAATGGAGCATTCATTCATTTATCAAAGGATGAAAATCAGCCTATCCAGTAATTTTGAATCATCCTTTCCCACCCCACCCCCCCCCTTTTTTTTTTTTTAAATAATTAGAACTCATCATCTTGTTTGTGAAGAGCTCCACTCTGGAGCAAAATACTCAGTTTTACTTGTCAAAGTTTCATCCTTGTATGAAATCCCTTTACAAATATAGGGCACCCACTGACATAAATGTGTTTTCCTGCTATTTTTTTCATAAAGGATTAAATTAATTTAATGAGGAATAGCAGACTTTTTGAATTCAAGTTAGCTATTTCTGTATCTTATTTTACTTTCTGATAATCATTTCATATCTATGCTAATACCAGTGTTTTATTAATGTTACATCTTACAGTCTTTCTAGGCGGGTTTTGACCTGACTAGAGTTCCATTCTGATCCCCTGCTACATTCCACCAGAATTAACTCAGCACCAGCTAATTCCTGTTCCATATCATCTTCTATTATTCCATTTATAACTTCAGCCTTCTGACCAATTTCACAGAGTCACAGTAGGGCATGCTCCCTGCTATAATCTTTTTATATTTCGCTATTCCTGTCCAGGGAGACAGTTTAGTTATGCCCTGCTGTGTCCTTTCCAAGGGTACCACATAACCATTTGATAACAGTTACTAGATGGAAATACTCCTCCTTGATATTCAATATAGTAATTGTCTTTGGTGATGTAATTTACAATTACATTTCTGTGTGGTTTATGTGGGTTTTTTAAAAGCAAAATCAAGGCCCTGTTGTGATGCAACAGTACAAAAGCGAGCCTTTCAACATAAAAGACAAAAGTTATCCCAGTCTTTTTTTAAAGCCTATGATATTTGTATGTACCACAATATTACATTTTTCAATTTTATATCATATGTTGTATACATACACAAATGATGAGTATATATAAATAATAAAATACATTTTTTTTAGGAATAAAGTGTCAAAAAGAAATGTTAATGTAACAGAAACATCGTTGCAGTTCACAAACCTGGAAAATAACTATGAATATAGTGCTTACTTAACAGCAAGTACAAGATTTGGAGATGGCAATATAAAAAGTGATACTATAACATTCAGAACTTCTGAAGGAGGTAAGCTTACATATAGCATGAATCTTTGATTTCATTCAGCCTTAAAATTCTGACAGCCTTATTTAAGTTAATAAAGCTACTGAAGTAGAAGTGGCATTTGACTGGTCAAGAAGAGACATACTACCTGTCTGTTTCTGTGTGCCTCTGTGTGTATACGTATCTATGACTTTATAAAATTATGATGGGTATTTCTGTTAATTTGCTGAGCAAAATTTTGCATTTCCCTTCAAGACAGATAGGATTAAAATACTTTAATTTTACATTTTTAAATATATCAAATTAATTTTATAATATATTTTAATAGCTCTTTGCTTTATCTTGCTGTGATGCAACTTCTGACAGGGAAAGTACTATTTAGAGTCTCTTTCACAAGTCTGAGATGGTTTTAATTTGAAGATGAAATTTGTAAGCATACACCAATTTGTTTATTCTATTTTAATGATTTCATACTTCCAACAAGGTAGATAACTTTTAAGTGATTATACTATGTACTGTGCTTTCAAAGTAATTTGGTTTAGGTGCTTCTGGTTTTCCCATTGATTATATTGCTACGATCTGATCCAACATGGATAGTATGCAGGCATATTTCAGAATCATCCTGAACAGATAAACTGACTTTCCAACACAGAAACACTGGCAGGATTAGAGTCTATCCAAGCCATCTCTCAAAAGACTCTAAATCATCAGGATGTAGGTATTTCCAGTCTTTGTTATTGAAGCTGTTATGGAAACATGAACTGACTAAAAAGTCAGGCAGGATTTTTAGAAACTGATCCTGGAGTTCCTCCTCCAGTTAATATTTTAGTGTTTTATACAAACTAGAACAGCACAAACGAGAGAGAAAATAACTCACAATGTTCTGTACTCTACTGCTTGTTCTGTAAAACACTTCCTTGGATGGTGAGAAATATGGATTTAAAATCTCATAGGCTGAATTAAGGAACTGAATTTGAGTCTTCTACATCACTGTGCTACTGAGAAGCATCATATGCTGCTATTCATTATGGAGTAGGAGAGAGGCTAATTGAAGACGACTTACAGAGTCCTTCCTGCACTTTTAATAGGCTGAGGAAAGAGGAAGAAACAGAAACGATCATGCTGTCCAAGCTAAAGTATCTGGTTTACCTACATGAGCTGGGAGCCTCAAGTCTGTTTATAGTCAGCAAAGACAGATCAAAGCTTTAAATTTAGGTTTTCTGGAACAAATCCTTTTTTCTTCCCTACTTCCATGTTTGCAAATTAGACTTTCCACGTGCCCAAAGCAGCAAGTACAGGACAAATTCTATAAGAACAGAGTATCTGTTTACAAGTGCAGCTAAATAGAAATGTCTTTGAAAAAAGAGTGTTTTCAAAATTTATTTCCATCTACTAGTTTATTTCATAATTTCCAGAAACATTTTTCATACCGTAATCAATAATTCATTTAATTTGACGCAGGACATTGCCAAATCTATAGTGGATATTTCTTGGGCACTAAAATATACAAAACCTTGAGTTAGGTGTGCTAAAACTTAACATTTTTCCAGCACCAAGTGATCCACCGAAAGATGTTGTGTACAGAAACCTTACTTCCACATCAATCATGCTATTCTGGTCTCCTCCTCAAAAACCTAATGGAAATATACTGTACTACTCAGTTTATTTCAAAAATAATTCAGGAATATTCATACAGGTAAGATTATATTCTTCTTTCACGGAATTCAATAAAGTATTCTAATAATTCATTAAAGATTAAATTAATTTTATAGTTACCAATATATCATTTTTTTCATATTTCCTTTATCACCAGGCAGTTTTTTAACTTACAAATGCAGAAGCACATCTTGTAATCATATGTGTTGCATTATGCATCTCATTGGACATTCATATCATTAGGCATTAAAGCAAACAGGTTTTGTGTAATAATCCATATTGCAATGTTTTTATGTACAAGTATATACACACACATCTAAGGCATATATATGCGCAACACATATAGATAGATAGACACAAGACCCATTACATTCACTGCACATCCTTAAGACTGTTTATTGAGTCTAAACTATCAATTTGAATAAATTTCTGTAATGGTCTTGTTTTTAATTTTAATGCATGTTCGTACAGTACTGAAAATAAGAAGATATCATTGAAGTAGTGAATACATTACTATTTTATATTTTTGTTACTCTCTAAAGAAAATTACTGTTTAGCATATTGAAGCAAAGATACTGACATTCCCAACTTAAAGCATAAAAGACAAATAAAATGTTATTTGTAATTTTGGGGCAATCTGCACGTTTCCATGTAGGTTTATTTTTTTGTTGCTGCTTTCATCCTTAATTATGCACCACATTTGTTAACTGTATCTAGAGCTTTTCTGTTCTCCTTTCTAAGCATATATTATGATACAGAAATATAATAAGAAGAAATAAGCTTCCTTTACAGGTTTTTGGTCACAAGCTTTACAGATGTGAAAGAAATGAAAGCAAGATAAATTCATGAAGAAACTAATGCATGAAAAATTACCTCTACTGCATAACTTTATGCTCAAGATATGTCTAGTGTGAGGTATGCACGTGTTTGAGGGTAACTAGAAAAACATATTCACAATGTTTTCTAATACCTGTGACCGAGTAACTGCTGACATACTTCAGTGTATACACTTCTCCGACTTCTGTGAAGCTGTGTGATTGCCAGGCTCTGTTTGCTCAGTTTCAGACACAAGCAGGACCATGCCATGAATTCACATTCTGATGAGATTAAAATCAGGGCTACAGTTCAGTGCTTTCAGGCTCTGCTTGCACACACTGCTATACCAACAGCATTTTTCTTAGCCTAATAAGTCCCTGGAGAAACCTTTACATCAGTGCATCACCTGAACCATCCCATCCTGTGAAGAGTGTCTGCATTTATCTAATTCTCAGACAACTCAGGCAATTTTAGAGGAGGACTATGGACTTGGACATTCCAGCCTTTAGTAAAGTGGAACTCCGAGGTGCATGAGTAAGGTGAAACTGATACACTGAAAGCTAAAATCCCTCTGGATGTGCCCAGGACTCTGGAAATAAAAGAGGAAGATAGGGAAGATGGAGCACAGTAGCATTGACTCAGCAAGGTGAGGGTCCAGTTTTGTTATTGTGTGATGTAGTTGGGCAGGAAAAAGATGGTGGCATGGGTGGAAGTTACCACTGCTTTGGCATGTTGTGTGCTGAATGGCAGAAAAGCGCTGTCAGTAGCTCTGCTTCTAGGTGTGGAAGCTACCATTGTTGCCCTTTCAGCTTTGATTTTTAACCCAACACTCTGCCATCAGAAGACAGATTTCAGCTGCTGTTGCATCTGTCTCTCACGGGCCACGGAAGATCACCATTAATCTTTCAAATCGTGATCCACTCCTAAACTGTCTGCTCCCCTTAACTCCCTCTGCCCTTCACATGCCTCCCTGTTCACTGTTTGGCGTGGCAACTACCGTATCTACATTGCACTCCTGCTCTTGTACCTTGGTGTTCCTGTGAGTGCAAGACAGATTTCAAACAGGAGAAGAGAACAACTCTCTCCTGCTTGTTTCTGTGATATATTTTATATTACTCTTTTTACAACAGAGAAACGCATGTGTGAAAACTAGCCTGATATGTATATATAAGTGGTATATATATATGTGACATATACAGACAGTTAGTTGTAGGCTGTATGAGTGTATGCACACATACGACTTACAACTATCTGTAACAGAAGTATGACTGTGTAGTTGCAGGGTCTGTTGGTAAATTTTGTATTGCATGCATTTGGAAAGAAATAATCCTTAGCTGGAATAATCTGCACCTTGGCCACCATTTTGCTTATGTTTATCCGGACATTTTCAGTTTGGGAAATGATACAGAAGAATTAAAAAAGTAGATGAACTTTTCACATTTCTGGGAACCCTATCTTCTCAGACATGCTGCTGTAGGCAGCCATTCTCTGCCAGTCTTTCATGTACTTCTTTGTTAGGACATACTAACAGAAGTCCAAGTCTTCTAGATGCCTGAAAAACCATCCTGGCTGAAGAATATCAAGCAAATTAACATCTTCCAATGCTGTCATAATCTGAAATAGCTATAAAAGTCATAAGTAAAACTAGTGCTATTTTGTTGTCCTGAGTTCTCACTTCTCCTCACATTTCTCTAACTCCTCAGGCATATTAAAACCTAATTAATATACAGCACTGATTATGAATGTGTTAAAAACAGTAAATTAGTAGCTGCATAGTAAAGCATTTTGTTTAGAGGGGAAAAAAAGACACCTACAATAAAGGATGCAGTTTACTCCTTGATGTGATACAGAAACTTGCAGAAAAAACAGTTTTTCTTTAAAAAGAAAAAAAAAGTTATGTAACTTTGTAGAGCAGAAAAATAATGTATCGTTTCTTTGCTTTACAGGTCTACACGAAAGCTCACACTGCGGCTGTTCAGTCAGAAAGCCTGGGATGCTCAGACCTAGGATTCAGACCCAGAACAGCAGAAGGAAAAATTTAGTGATGGAGATTAGATTTGAGGATTTTGGTAGATGAGTGGGCTGTTTCTATGGGAATACTGACAGGTTGTAAGAGAAAAAGTGTCAGAGAGGGAGGAATGACTGGTAGCCAAATAGAAGAAACCATCACTTGCACTAGGCTAGGTTCAAGTTCAGCTTTATCTTTCATCTTCTGCTGCTATAGGTCTAGGGAAAATGCTACTTTTTGGGTTATGTTCACTACCCCGCTCCAGTGAAGTAAAGATATGGCACATATTCTGAGGAAGGGCACTTCCTACACAGATGACATTGTTCACATCAGTTCTCTGTGGCACTGCTGGATTACTACAGTTCAAGCTTTCACTGTTTGCTATAGCAGCTCTGCAAGTTTGGGACCATGGTGCCTTGCCTGAAGCAATCATACTGCCCATGTTCTCAGTCTTATCAAGGAAAGAAGTCAAAAAATCTATGGAAGTAATTGTCTCATTGCTAAATACTGATCTATGAGAGATATCATTGACTTGAATAAACTCTTTTTATTCAGTCTCTCTATATTTGTGTTTTGATTAGCAAGGAAGTGGGGAAGGTGCTAATTACAAATATAAGTTCATGCTTGGAGAAAGTTCTCCAGGGTAGAATTTTCAGTACAGGTGACAACTGTCCTGCTCTGCCAAACTAGACAGGGGAACTAGAAGCTAAGTAGAAAAAAAAAGCCCACTGCCCTTCTAGAGACTGAAAATTAGACCCCAAATCATCCAACCCCTGTACTTCAAGCCAGCCTAAGTGAACGTGACTGGATACAGTTCAGAGTGAAATTCAGCTTGGTCTGCCCTCACGATGCAGACAAGGGATGCAAGCAAAAAAAAAAAAAGGAAATATATTGACTCAGATTTGTACTGGAACAGTGTTCATTACGCTCCTTGAGGAATGGCTTGGATTAGCCGTCACAGCGTCACCACTCTCAGCTGACTGACAGAGTCAAGTGTGTGGTACTCTAACTCCAAACAACAGTGCAATACAATGAACCTAATGAAGGAACCACAACAGGGGAAAAAAGGTTAACAGTGAAGAACGGCAGCACTGTGTTGTCTGTATACAACTAATTACAGCTTTATGTCACTGGAAAAGTTCTGCCACTTCCTGAGGTGAAGAAGATACTACTTTCTGCTGATGCTTTCATGGCCTGCGTGTATTGCTTACACTTAGCTGCTTTTAATAATCTGATACTTTGCTATGTCAAAACTTCTTTCATGTATGGATGAAGAAAGGGACAGAAGGAAGAATTTCTTCAGCTGTAGCCAAAGGTCCTAAGCTGTTTGCTTTCATCTGCAGCCACAGTTAATTGTAAAACTTCCTATAGTGTTCTATCCCCAGGGTACAATTAGTGCAAGTTTCATCTTTTCTTAGTTTGAACCCACACAGTTCTTCCTGCTCACCCTTACTCTTAATTATGTGTTCATTGTTTTCTAATATTTTGTCCTATCAGAAGTTTGAGGTAATCCCCAGTCCTTGGGCTCCTCATAGTAAGGAAAGTACCTCTTAAAACAGTTTTTGTTGAATGACCAAAAAGCTTGTTGTTGTAGTGTCCATGCTGGGTCACTGAGTCCTTAACTGACAGACAGCTGATTAAATTGTAAAGGTATGCTTTTTAAACTAAGAGTTGGATTTTCAGCTGTTCATACCAATAAAATCCCATTAAATCTAGAATCAAAATTTTATGTGGTACCTTTGACATTTTTGCCTTGAAAAGTCAGAGAATTAAAGAGTTTTTAAAAATCTTATTATTAGATATTATTATCCATTACTAATTATTAATAATTACAATATCTAATAATAATAACAGGAGGGTAGTAGAATTATTCTTCTGGGTCAGAAGGTATTTTCTGTCCTACTGTGCTTGAGCATTAGAAAGTTTAATTACATACCTTAGAATCTGATCCTCTGTTTCTCATATCTTACCCTTTACACCTAAATATAAAGCAAAGCTCTTCCCAGCTTTTTTCAGTTAGTTACTTGAAGATAATGTGAGCTTCCAGCTACGTTTAGAAGAAAGTCATATATTAAGGTGGAATTTCTTAGTATTTTGACTCAAGTTGACTTAACCTAATCTTTCAGACAAACCTAACAGCATGCTTTAAGTCTGTTCATAGGAGTGGATATAGAAATTTATACCGCCAATTTGTGTAGCTTCTGTTCTGCATTCAAAATGAAGGCTTTCATTTTCTTTGCCAAACTGTCTACTTTCCTATGTTACATGACTGTAGGCAAACTAGGTCTTCAGTTATTGATATAAAAATTTCAGGGAAATGAATGAGAGTGTCACCTATTGTTTTCTGCAGAAATAAAATAATTTTGCCTGTATAAAAAATTGGTCAGGTGTTACGAGTGATGTATAAGTTGATACGTATTGTGACAGACATCAAGATTGCATATTGAACTATCAGCTTTCACAGTACCGACTCAACTGTTTGGTGGAGCATATCACAGTGACATCTGTAGTAGGAACTTTCCTCAAGAGAAATATTACCCATGTTTTAGTATGTGTTTTTCGTATGCCTGTGTTTATACGTGGTATTTCTGAGTTTAAATACGCAAGCATTACAATCACCTTTCTCCTGTTTTAGTAAGTCTGCTATCACAGTCTCTCTTTTTTAGGGGAGCATTTAATTTAAACTAGCTTTGATTCAAAGGAGATGGAAGGTATGAGTAAGATGTAACACCAAGAATAGTGGGCAGGCTAAATAACTGGAATGTGTACTAAGCAATTCATCAGGGGGTTGGGCAAAATCCAGCTCACTATGAAAATGGTGCTATGTAGAAAAATTAGGAGGACTTCTTTGGTACTGAGAAGTGCTGCCAATGCCATCTGCTCCACAGGGCAATGTGGCTGCCAGAGGTGGATGATACTGACTCTTTGAATCAAGAGCAAAGCTTTGACTTCCTACCCAGTGCTGTAGCTGAATATGCTTATGGGGTACATAACCCCTCAAGAGTTTTCTAATCATGAACAAACAGATTTGCATCATCTAAGTCAGGTTCCCATAAAGCAGTGGGTGATTTGACATGTTGAGTTATGTGGTATAGCTGACCTTACATAAGTAATCTAACTTATGTTTTTTTCTTTTCAGTTCCCCAAATGGTTCATTCCAAAGAGGAATACCTTCCTCAGAGGGGCTGATCTAGAGCACTAACCTACTGATACAGTCACAGTTTTAGTGGGGTTTTTAATACAGTTCAGAAAAAAGTGGGAGGTGGTTCTGGAGCAATCCTTTTGTTAGCAAGTAACTGCAGAAAGGAAAGAAATTCTGTCTCTTCAGTTTAATGCAATCCACTGGGTATGAACATTTGCATTAGAAATAATCGCATGTTTTTAATGCCATGGAGATGGAAGGGAGAACTAGCAAAAGGAACAGTTTATCAAGTGTTGCGGTGAGATCTCTGCCACAGTAAGTTTTCAATACAAAATCAGTTAATTTTTTGTAAGATCTACTCTCATAAAAATGGAATAAAATGAGAGAAGTGTTTTGATTTGCTTCATGCAGATCAGGCAAGGCAGTCACATGTGTGGTCATAGAATCTATGAGCAACTAGCAGATGATACTTTTTTGTCATTTTCTTGATGCAATATGGATAAACATTGCAACATCACAGATTTAATGTGTTTTAAAAAAAGATGGATTCAATGACTACAAACAACAGGAGGAGTCAATTATGTACTCCAAAGTACTTACAAGGAGTAACAATAGACATCATTAAGTACTTGAGTATTTCATTAAAAATCAGGACTCATTAGGAATCAAAATGTAGGTTTATGTCTTTGAACACTATCATAAATCGTATCTGGTGGTGATGGTGATGGCTTAAACGGGAAACTAGAAAAAAAAATCAATGAATAATTAACACATTCAGTGGCAACAATTTTCTTTTCCTTTAGAATTTCACAAGTAATGGTAACGACAGTGATGTCAGGATGTCCCAGTCTGCAGTTCTAGATGACCTGGCAAAATACAGCCATTATACTCTGTGGTTAACTGCAAGCACAGCTTTTGGAGATGGAAACAAAACCAGTGAAATAATAGACGTGTATACAGATCAGGATAGTAAGTTAATAAATTTATTAATGTTCAGTGTATATCAGTACTTCTGTTTATTAAATATTCTCTAACTTTAAAATTATTTTACTGTTATAATGACAAAGTTTAAAAAAATCCAGTAAGATCTATTTTCAATACTGCAGTATTTTTCTTTGCAAGGAAAGCATTTTGATCTGAGTCTTTGCTTTGTAATACTAAGAATGTAGTTCATGAGCTGTTTCTTTGGATACAAGCAATAAAAATATTGTCTTAAACCATCGTTAACTACTCTTTTGTTAAACTAATTTAACATAGATGACTATTTATTTTTATTTTATTTTATTTATATATTTTGCTTTTGATAGCAAAACATAAATGATTTTTAAAAGTTGTACAAAATATTACAAATGAGATTTACAGACCAATCATACTTTGAGCATACTTTATTTCTGGTTTGGTTTTGGATGGTTTATTACTGTAATTCATGTATTTATTTTTTGCTTATTATCTCTCATAGTCCCAGATGGTTTTGTTGAAAATCTGGTCTATCAAAACATTTCTTCATCTTCTGTAAACGTAAGCTGGCTTCCACCATCGCAGCCAAATGGCTTAGTCTTCTTTCATGTTTCTCTAAGTTTATTGCAACTGGAAACCAATAAGATATTGTCTTTCGTCACTTACAACACAAGCATCATTTTTAACAATCTGGAGAAATATACTGATTACATTCTGAAAATTACACCAGCCACTGATAAAGGATCTTCTGAACTGCATGCTCTAAGTCTGCATATAAGAACTGATGAAGATGGTAAGATATTTTACTAATTCCTAAGGCAATGTAGAAAAAAATCCAAATAGCTTTGTAAAAGAAAAAAAAAAAAGTATTGTGCTTATTTTTCTCTTGTTACTTAAAGATTTTTCGTTATACAACACCACAAACAACTACTACACATTTCTGTGTTGAGACCATACGACTTTAACTGATAGGTAAAAGACATTTTTCATTGTACCTCATATTTTTCTGAGGTTGTCCTTGTTTTTCTTCTTTCTTCATGTAGTCCCAGAATCAGCACCTATAATCAAAACATTTTCAAATCTCTCAAATACCTCAGTTACGCTTTCATGGGACCCTCCTGTTAAGCCAAGTGGTATTATAAGAAGCTATGATTTAAATTTATTTGGGCCAGAAGGGAATAAGTCATTCTCTACCACCAATAATTTTATCATCTTGGAAGACCTTCTACCATTCACGTTATATAGCATTTATGCAGCTGCAAGAACAATAAAAGGACTTGGTCCATCTGCTATGCTTCAGTTCTACACAGATGAGTCAGGTGAGCAAATTCAATTGTAGCTGACTTTGAAATATTCGCCCTATGTTACTGCATCCATCTTAGATCTGAACATCAGACCTGGAGAGAGCTGAGATGAAGGATTCATTTTCCATTGATCTGTGCATGAAGAGCTTTCAGAAGAAGGAAACATTGCAAGTGAAGTCTTTTCTGAGTTGTCCTCCTCCCACGACAGTGTGCAAGAGGAGGTCGCATTCTGCATAGGATTACAAAAATAACTCCAAGGAGAAATGACTTTTACCTTTGGAATGTGTTACAGTTTGCTAAGTGTCAGGGATTGTGAAGCAAGCAAAAATACCTTTATCTTCATCCCCCCACATAATTAAAAAGTTATAAAACATGAAAATATTTCTGACATATTCACACGTTTCCTTTACATGGACCTACTCTTACCTGCATAGTAAATGACACATCTTGTAAATATATATTGAGTTGCGCTCAATATATGATGTAAGAAGCAAAGTATATCACACTGAAGTACTACATGTAGTATGACTTTTGTTAAATGCCTTTGTTCTGACAATGGGGATGTTTCAGTGATGAATAGATTTGTTAGATCTTCAAGGTTATCCCTTCCTGACTAAACATATATTCCAGATTAGTGGAATTTGTTTCATGCCAAAGTGAAAGAAAAAGGTTAAAACAGCAATGAAGTACTGTTTTGTTGAGTTCAGGTACAAATGGTAACAAAAGTGCATATGTTCTCCTGCTTCTCCAAAGTGTTTGGTTTTGCCAGGATTATTTGTAATTTGGAACTCATTAACATTTCTCTTTTGCAGTGCCATTAGCTCCACCCCAGAATTTGACCGTTACCAACTACACTGCAGATTCTGTGTGGCTAAAATGGGATCCAAGTCCCCAGCCAAATGGTGTTATCCTGAGCTATAATTTTAAGATTTATGAAAACAACACTGAAAAACTATTTTATCAGGTACGTTTATAATTAACAGTGTTTAATTTTTTAAAATACTTTTTTCAGGCTTTAGTAACAAAATATATGACAAAGATTTTAAATGTCTGTTATGCTCTTAGAATTATGAAGCTCCTCTAAATTCCTATTTAAGTTTACTTACCCTCCCACTATGCCTGTAATTCAATTTTTAAAACTAGATAGAAAAAACTTGTTAGATTTTAATTTTCTTTGAGCTTCTAATATTCCATCAATGATGAGCTTTATTAATCTTCAGTTCATATTTGAGTGTAAGTTTGATGTTAGTAAATGACAGAAGTTATTTGTTTTGTGGCTACTTTTGTTTAGCTATTCAGTATCTGCAGACCTTCAAGATTTAAAAAGACAGACAGACAATCTTAGTCATCTAGAAACATAGTTAAAAATTGTTCAGAGGTTTGCATTTTTTTATTTTTGCAGAATAAGAATAACTGAATAAATTTTAACTCAAATAAATGCTATAAAATTAAATGCAAAATTTGATCAAGGCATTTATATCTGCTTAAATCTGGTTGCTTGGATGGCATCAAGAACTGTGCCATGAAATGTAAAGGCAGCAAGCTGAGGCCAGGATTGCATCTTGGGCTTTGAAACTATATATTGAGTTCTGTTCACATGAGACTCCTATAACAGCTGCAGAGAAAAGACATTGCTGCAGTAAGATACGAGTTTAAGACATGCGGGGTAAGGTATGTGTGGGACAGTGAGGAGCTTCGTTACTCCAACTCCCTCAACAATACAGTTCTTATTGCAGAGATTTAGCATGCAAGGAAACAGCTAGTGCTGTTGTCAAGCATATGCATTGTTGAAATCAGTCCCCATGGGGTGGCCTACTGTGCCACACCTTATGCAATCTCCTGTTTTATGCGGTCTGCTGATATTCCCCATTGTGGAATGAAATGCTGGCATCACCCCAGTTTCTCTCATAAGCCTCAGAAGAGGGAGAGCACAATGCACATATGGAAAAGGAACAGTGGTTTCTACATCCAACTGCCTTTAGAAACACATTCTTTGGGTGCTCAAGAAGACCATCAAAGATTATTCTCCACTGTCATCTGAGGGGGACTCAAACCCTGTTAGAATACAGAAACTGACCTTAGCACTTGAATTAAGTCTGCTATGCCCTACGTTTCTTCATGTTTTGTGATGTTATATGGGCAAGAAATTAGATTTAGGTTGTGGCAGCAAGACAGGCAGAGCAATTTATATAGAAATATTGTAGTAAGGCACCATAATTCTCTGATAACTTAGATCCCTCAAGATGTTCACCGTTTTTTTTTGCTGAAATTCCACTCTTTCCCTGATGCTGTTATATAGCTCTCCCAACATTTGCACAAAATACGCTTTGCATGCTCTGGAAAAAACAGCTACCAGGATCTGCACTGTGTTTTTTAACGTTTTTCAAAGCTCTTCCAGTCTGTGTGTCTGGCTCAGATAAAGTAAAAGAAATGAGAAGCTATGATCCATGACTTCTTCCACTGCAGAGGTGTAGTAAGAAAGTAGAAAGTAGAAAGTGAGAGGGAGTTGATGTGACGGTGTGAGGGTGACAAGAGTTTTCAGTTTTCATTAAAAAAAAAGACATGTGAAATTAATTGCTTCTAACAATGCTACGGTAATTATGATACCATCCTTTGGTGTATCTTCCTCGCAAGCCACAGTGAAAGAGGGAAAGGAGAGAGAGAGAGAGAGAGAGAGGAGGAATTTGACCCTGCATTTTTTTTTGTTGAGCTCAGGACTGCTTTGACTGAAAGCTACTCAGAGTAGAAGAGGCGAGATTATGGCTCTATATCTTCTGTTCATTTCAGTGGGTTCAAGGTGAGGCCCACAATGTTTGCATAGATTATTTGCATATTAATAATCTTTCCTTCCCGAAGAACATTTCAGGTTCAAACCATGAGGCAAACCTTGTTGGATTAGAACCCTTCAGCCCCTATTTTATCAGTGTCTCTGCATTTACCAAGCTTGGGAATGGCAATCAGTTCAGTAATGCTGTCCAGTTTACAACAATGGAATCAGGTTAGACATTACTTTTTCTAAGCTACAGTTCTTTCTATATATATATATTTCTTTTCCTTGTATGGCTGAACAACAGCATTCCTCTTCTCTCCAAAGAAAACGTAACGCAACACTATCTCATTGTCTTCTGCCTGTGTAACACCAATTCACATTCCTATTGTACTGGATAGGCTGAGTTTGAAGTTTGATGTCGGAAGAGTAGAATTAGAAATGTCCTCATCTGAAATGAGAGGCTTATATGGCTACTATAAATCTTTTAATAGCATCACAGATAAAGGGAGGAAAATTAGATAGATCTCAGTCTTTGAGGATCAAAGTGATAATTCCAATCCCTGTGAAAATAACTGAAACTTTAGCAGTATCAAAAGCAGCTGGACAAAAGATTGGCAAATGAACTGGAAACTGTGTTAAAGAAAGACAAATTTTTAACATTTTTTATAATTTATTTTAAGAAGGAAAGCTAGCTGCTAATTAAATCTGATTTGGTAGGTCTTAGTCTTCCTGACAACTGGAGAGGACTATGCAATATACCTGGTTTAATGAATTAATTATGTTCAGTTTTGTCTTGTGCCTTCCACATATCTTTTCAAGTTACCAGTTGTTTCAAATTAAAAATTGTATCATATGGGAGTGAATATTCAACATTCACTAAAGAGAGCACAGGAGCTCTGCAGTTTTGTGAAACTGGCCTTTGTGTGAATCTGTAACTCCTTTGCCTAGTCAGAACAATCCCCAGACTCATGTACTTTATAAGGGCTGTCAGTGCCAGGAGACTAGCATGGGTTAGGGGACTGTGTCTGAACTCCTACTCAGTTCTTTTATACTGACAGCAAAGGGAGCAGACGGTGCATCCATAAATCCCATATGATGGCTACAGTTTTTCAACACCACACTTCTGGAAAAAGATGCCTCTGATAAAACAGGGATTCTGTGAAAAATTCTGCTCTTTATTGTGGTCAGCAGTTACATCACTGTGGGAAATCTGGACCATCACTGAACTGGTTCAGGTTGGCTGTAAGATCCCTGCGGCTGGAGGTTGTCCTGCCCAAAAAGCCATGGTCATCCATCAGTTTTCTCATTTCATCACTGATATTCCATATTAATGGTACTTTCTTCAGAAATGCTGGAGAGATACTACCCTCAGGAGTGTGGTCTAGTAATTTTACATCTTTTCCTCAGATTTTATGCTCGGCTAGTTGCAGCACTGTTTCCTTTCCTGCCCAGATTACCCCTTGCTCAGATTTCAGACAATTGCTGACTTGGTTCCTCAGTGAGTTCATCTAAGGATTCTGTCTCTAGTCTTTATTAAAAGTGCCAGTTAAGCTTCTTTCTTCTGCAGATGCTGCTTTTTAAAGCAAGAGTTTTCCTTAAACTCTGAGAAGAAAATAAGTAATTTTAAAGAGATTCATTTACCTCTGTTCAGTGACAGTGAACATGTTTCCCTCTGTTTCTTGTACCTCACTGACAATCTTTTCACTATTTTATGGATCCCTGGACATGTTTGAATAGAGGAAATAGATTGGGGACCCCTCACTATGTATTCATTTTCTCTTAGCTGTTACAGCCAGCAATTTAGCCCTTTCTGAGATATTTTAATTCATTGTTCTGTTTAAACAATTGTTCACAGATAATTGCTCTATTTTCAGCATGAGTATATTTGTTAACTTTTATTAAATTTTTATGAGCATTAAAAAAAATTTCTTCTGCTAGAACCAGCAAGGAGGTGAGGAACAGTATGGTAATAGCATTGTTACGACAGCTTTGAAATCTGCTCGATGACTTCTGCGCAGGTCATGCCTCTGCTGAAAGGACAGAATGATTTGTCAGAGTGCCAAAAAGAAACAAAGCTAACAGATAAATAAGATTTCGCAATATTGTGTATGTTTTGCTATGCTTTGATTAAAAAAACATGGGGAAAATATGAGCAGATGTGAAAATAAAATTGGAGGACACAACTAGGAAAAAGCCAGATAGATGGCCTCTTCTGTTTCAAGTGCTAGCATCAATCACATTCATAGTAATTGGAAACGAACCGTCAAGGAAAAAGACATATTTTTGTTCTCTCAATGTGTTTCTTTTATCAATTTGTCTGCCACCAGAATGTTTGACCCTTGCTATGAACATGAGGTCTGCTTCTCTGACTCTATTGCTCTGTGATTGCCATTTTAATTCTGTGAGAATGTTAATCTTTGGTGAATGTGTATCTTTTAAGTACCAGAAGCTGTCCAGAATGTTCATTGTATTGCAACGAGTTGGCAATCGATCCTAGTGCAGTGGGACCCTCCTGCTTCATCCAACGGTATAATTACTCATTACATCATAACGGTTGAAGGAAATTCTACAAATTTTTCATCTTATGATACACTGCATACTTTTAGAAATCTACTCTCCAATATTACTTACCAATTTAAAATAAAAGCTGCAACATCTGCTGGTGATGGAGAAGAACAGATGTGCAATGCCAGTACGGTTCCAGAAAAAGGTAACAAACTATTTGAGTTAATTCTTTTGTTTAATTTAAATGACGATTATGAAACAAGCAAGCCTGAAATACCTGCTTTGATTCAGGCAACTAAACCCTTCTGTTGTTTAAATCTCTTGCTAATAGTGGATAAGGAGAAACAGAGCTTCCTCCTTCTCCTGTTTTAGAAAATACTTGGTGATGAGAACTAATTACCATTTAAAAAAGCACAGAGAGACTACCTTTTTCTATGTTGAATTTTAATGCTTATTTTATTCATTTCTGGTCACCTATGATTTTTTTAATTATAATCTCTGTTTTTTTCGTAGTACCCTTAGCATATATGATAATGTAAGTCTGAAAAATTTTGGGGCAGCAAAATTTTTGTTGTTTTGTTTCTACTGGAGACCAATGCTATGATTTCATTGATTGACAATAAAGCTGTTCAGAACTTGTGCAATTGAAAAGAATTTAACTTCTTCAAGCAGGCTTTATCATAACTCTTGAAGAATATGATGTTTTAATAAGAAGGAAAATTGCGAGCTAAATCCAAAGATTAATGTAGGCAGGTTTTTTGGCATTGGAGTAGAAAATCTCCACCCAGTCTGTTTTCCTTTCTCTCTCCATGCACACTTCACACTTCACCTAATCATGGTTGTGCTTTCATTTAGCACCTGAGACTTGGAGGTGAAATTCTGACCAAGACAGCATTACTTCTGTGTACATAGCTATGTGCCTAGCTTCTAAACTGAAAGTGAAGAGGAGCCCCATTTCCAATCCAGAAAGCAAATGCCTGTTTCAGTTATCATCCCCAGCTGGGCATGATTTCTATTCTTGGGATTATTTCTCTTTTTTTTTTTCTTCTTTAGTAATAGTTTAATATAAAAATAAAAAATAATGTTCACTGAGCAGGATCCAGAGAAAGACTTCACCTCCCTACTGAATTATAGGAGCAATTACTGCATTTAGTTCCTTTTTTTGTTTCCTCTTCAGTGACATCAATCCATGCAGTGGAGTTGAGAAGATCTCTAATTCAGAACAGCTGGATCACTAGGAAATATGTGGGTGGGATGAGGGAGCACGACATGTCCCAATGCTTAGAAACTGAACCTAGCTTTTGTAATACTTTAATTATGAAGTTACCAAATAACTTAAAAAATGAGTTGCAGCACTCATTCTCATACATATTTCACCTGAAAGGGTGAGTTTTGCTCAGTTCTGTCAAATAATAGATACAAGAATTTGGGTCAGCAACAGGGTTTAGGTTCTGGATGATAAGTGGAGGGGTCAGCTCTACTACGCAGACTTGAATCAGACATCTA
Organism: Bucorvus abyssinicus; assembly: GCA_009769605.1. Lineage (NCBI taxonomy): Eukaryota > Metazoa > Chordata > Aves > Bucerotiformes > Bucorvidae > Bucorvus > Bucorvus abyssinicus. The sequence continues at coordinate 43,270,873 of CM020025.1, forward strand.
AACTTGGAGGAGAGCAGACTTACCCTCATGATTAGACTTCATGTTGGTAGCTTCCTGAGTGGCACGCACCTCTTTAGGTTCAGCCTTTGGATCTCTCCTATTCTCAAAGCCTTAGTGCCCCACTCTGAGCTTTGATTTCCATACTTCTTAAAATTAGACTTGAAGATGTGCATGTCTGAATCTAGACCATGCTCTATCATCAGCTGAACTACTGCTGCATTGGTTCCAGATCAAATGGCTGAGCTCCAAATGAGGACAAGGAGAGCAGCCCTTTCCTGTCATAATACGGCCAACATTGTGAAAATAGCCAGGGTTGCACTTTGATGACTGCCCCACCTTGTAATGTGGTCCATCCCTCTAAACACTGGCCACATCCCCTATTTGAATGAGGTGGTACATTCATACTTGTTTCTGGTAAAAAATGTTCTCTCTAAATTGGCTTCCTCATCGACAACAGCTCCCAGAAAAATTCTGCCATAAAAATTTTCTGATTCCTGTTGGTCCCCTTCTGTCTGGCTCCCTAGCAATTTAGGACTTCTGTCTGGGTCATATGCCCTCTTGTTTGCTCAGAAACTCCTGTTAGCAGTTTCTGAGTCAGTTCTGAGTCAGCCAGGTGCAAAGTCCAGTTTTGAAGGAAGTGTTGTTTAAATATTAGAGATGAACATACTCTTATCTTACAGCATTGCCTGGAAATACTGTAGTGAGCTTAACTGCTGTGCTGAACGTGGATGTATGAGATCATGCACCTAAGTATATTTCTCAACTGCAGTTGTAACTCTCCACCCTTTCTGCTGAACTGTCAACCCTGACTCAGAGTTTGAGCAAAATTGAAACAGGAAATTGATTTGCAGATAGGTGGGATGATGCCCAATTAAAACTGGATTTGTCCAAGACCTAAAGATTTTGGAGACAGTCATATAAGAGGCATGTTACCCTGTGCTACAAAGGAGAAAAAGAAGATTCCCAGGTACATCACTTGGAGGATGGGCGAAAGGCTTCTAGTAGTGTTAAAGAAGCCTGGCACCTGGGAAATTTAATTGTTGGCATTTCTGAAAAATGTGGGATTGGCTATTACTTAGTGTTTGAGGAAGGCCTGGAGAAGCTGTGTATGTGGTATTAAGCCTGGGCTTGAGACAGAATGCAAGTCCATTTTGGTGTGTGTTAGATAGAGTTGTGCTAGCAGGAGGAAAAACCCCACATTTTATTTTGTAACTTGTGGCTTATGTGTCTTATCACTGGGAGTTTTCCTAAGTGAAGTATTTATAGTACAATACATGTATGTTTTGCCACATACACTGTGGCAAGACTCTTTCTTGCTCTTTTAGCATTGGCTTACGTGTTGTTGCTTTGTCATATTTACTAGAAACTAGTTATTATTAGGACGTCTCCTTAAACTGTGTGTTTGCATGAACTGTTTTGTGTTGACTGGGTGCTAGGAATTGGAGATTCATGGAAGGGAATGGAAACAGTTTTATAGCTGTTGTCAGCTTCTTATTTATGGTGGTCTAAGATTAGTCACAGAATATGTAGCCAGCACTGAGTCACTGACAATGCATTTACTTCTGACATAAAGTGAAATCAAATTTGGCTCAGTGTGTCACTGCATAGTGTTTGACCTTTACACCCTTAGCAAGATTATTTGCCCCCCCCCCCTTTTTTTTTTGGAGGTAAATCTGTTCATATCTGGATATAATTAAACATGAATCATGAAGATTAAGTTTATGAAGGGATTAGGAGTGTTTTGTGTCTAACTAGCTCCATTGTCGTGGTAAACCACCTCTGCCAGGCTGCAATACGTTACAAAAACTGTCAGCTTTGTAGTGGTACTACTACTTTGTGATTAAATATATTATAAAGGATATGAAAGATAATATAGTGAGTACACATGCATAAATGAGTTAGGATTTTATGAGTGAATAGCTGCCCTTGGGTTATTTTCAAGAAAATGCACATATTAAAATGACATTTCATTAAGGTTGAATGAATTTTTAGAAGGGAGAAAGAGCCATAAATGATAGGAAATTTCTCCAAAAGGCACACTAAAGCTGTGAAGATTCAGTTAACTCACAGGTCTGGGACAAGGGTAATAATCATGCAGTTAAGAATAAAAATAAACATTTAAAAAGCCACTTGGGGCATTCAAAGCATGAATAAGCAAAAGAAAACTATACCTGCTTTCAATTTTTTTAATTTAGATTTTTCTTGATACTTTTTATTCTTCCCTGAAAATATTAATTGTATTGATTGTAGTATTAAGACATGCAGAATAGTTTTTCCCTCCTTACTGCTAGTCCTGCTTAATACTATAACTGAACACAGAGTCTTGGAACAGGTCAAGGTCATCGTTGTACTGCAGTAACAGTTCTTACCTAAACAGAAATTCATTCATAACTTACATTGAAAAGAAATATGGCTAGAAATTTTCCAATAAACATTTTTTTAATTTCATTTGTGCTTAATTTTGCTGGCCAATACTGATTTGTAGCTATACACAGAAGTATACCTCATGCAGGAAGGAGAGTAGTATCTAAAAGGATTGGTAGTGGGAAAGTTTCTTAGGTCTTTTGGTGTGGAGGTGGCAAATTAATATCATCTGTTGTTACTTGTGCACAGAATGCTTTTACTCTCTGCACAGGGGTACCTTTAAAGATTCTGGGTTTGTATCTCCAGGATGGAGGTGCCCATTGGCAAACGTGGGCTTTTTTTTCATCCAGGCCTGCGAGGAGCACAAAATGTATCAGGGGCTTAAAGCCTTCTTCATATCAAAGGAAATGCTCTTCACCATATGTTTCAATTCACCAACTGAATGCTTTTCACCAATGTTTCCTTCACCATAAATCCTTTTCTTAGGACATGGCTCATGGCAGCTCTGAGTTGGAGTTACATGAATTTCCTCATTAACTTGTGAAGAGAACTGCAGATGACCATAATGCACTGGAAAAAATTTTTAGGCTCATACCCTAAAGTGGTCTTTAGAGCCCCAAGCATGAAGTGCAGTGCATTGTGCAGTGCCATGCATTGGCCTGGTTATCCAGAGGAATCAACCTACTGCAGAGCCACAGCCTTGGAAATGGAAGAGCTTCGGTGTCCCCTGTTACTACTGCAGATGCAAGCAGTGTATTTCACATGTTCAATCAGTGCTGCAAGTTCACATTTCCAAACTGTATTAAAGTAAAAGCATCCAAAACCTGTGGAGTGAATCATGACTAAAAAATTTTGAAACACTTCTTTCCAAGATAAGTGAAACAGATTTTTTTCCCCCACATTTCAGTTTTCGTTATGTAGTGTGGAAATTTTTTTTAGATTTTTTGATTAGTTGTTGTGTCCAAATATAAGTTAAAGGCTTTGATGTTGATGGCAAATCTTCACTCAACAAATGCAGTGATCACTTGGTTGCTGCCAATTAAATTGTATTGATGTTATTTTTATAAGCACGTAGATAAAAATAGAAGAATCATATAGTGTAGGATGGAGGGATTTTTTTGGTAAGGACTTGGTCAACTGCATTAATGTTGTGACTTATACATATGAAGCTACAATTGAAAGAATTTACAGGTCAAATATATTGTTTATCAAAAAGTAAGCAGTGGTCTAGTTTGTTGGAAAGCTGAGCGTTCTTATTTAAAGACTTGAGAACTGACAGCTTTTCACTACTTTTCTAAGCCTAGCTTAAAGGTGTGCATTTCTCCCTAGATTTGTAGGATTTGATTTTTCAGTGCTTAGATCCCACAGTTAGAGACTGAGTTTTCTTATGTGCTAAGGACTAAGAAACATGTCCAGAGAGGCTTCTTTAAATGTGTTCTCAACTGTGCAATGTCCTTTAAAGCATGTCTGATAGTATCAGTCCCAAGTAATGGGGAAAATAGTTTACAGGTTTTTTTACATTTTTATGTTAGAAAAATCATTTGGGACCTATTTGTGATGTCCTTAATCATACTGATCAGGACTTTAGATCATGATGAGTCCCCCTGAAGTCAGCAGTCTATACTAGAGTAGTATTTAGTGTGATCAGGGTTATCATCTTAACCCAGGGAACTCCTTTGGGTAACTAAGCTTTCAAAAATTAATAGAGATAATCAATACAGAATATTACTTTTCTTTTCAGATACCTTAATTTTCTATAAGACTTTTTGTAGTGTGCCCACTGCTATCTGCTCTACTTTGTTCTTCACTTTCCTCCTATTGATGCTTTTAATACCACCCAACAGACTTCTAGGCTGCCGCTGTTCTTTTAATCCAAACTCCAGCTACAAGCAGCTGTTCTGTAGGCAGACATTTTTTTTACTAACTTCGTTAGGAACTATGCCATATCATATTACCATCTTCTGTTCCTGGCCTGCGCAGCTGTAGTCATTGCTTTCCACCGAAGTCTTTACAGAAAGCCGTAACTTCTCCCTTTTCTCAGTAGATTTTTTGTTCATGTCCTTTGCTGCCCTTAGGTTATCCTTGCACTGTGAACCGAGTATTTCTGTTGTTTTAAACCAGTTCCACTGTCCCAGTTCGACTTCATCTGAGCCTTTGCACAGTCCTAGTGATTTTTTTACCAGGAATTTCTATTCATTTCTGTTCTCAAATAAATATCTCAGAGCAGTCCAACAGCTTTGGAAGGGCTGATTAGCATTGCAGCCAGACGAGCGAAGGGAACTGGGGCCAAGATGTGTGAAAGTAATTTCTATTTAGGTGCTTAGCTTCCTGTCAACTTCAGTGGGAGTTCAGGCACGTAAATAGGTTTTAGGAGCTTAAAATCCCATGTGGATCTGGCTTCAGGCATTTTTTGTTGGAGTTTGGCCATCGTGTGAACAATAGGGGATGAACCTGAAAATATCTCATTCCTTCTCCAGTCCTGAAACTGAATTCACCAGCATTTCATGGCTGGCCTCTCTGCCAGCTCACTGGTTGGCTTTCTGAAGCTGACTTAAAAGCTATTAAATGGAAAACGATAGAGTACATTGTACCAAAAATGCAAGACGTGGAAAAACTCCCTACTCCCAGAGCTAGCTGAATTATAGCAAATGCAATATAATTTAATAGAGAAAGACTGTCAGATATGGGATGATGAGACTTAAAGGGTTACTGTGATTCCTGAGAAATTTAAATATGGAATTAGCACTAGAATGCCAGCTGGTTAATCAGAGCACAGTCCTTGACACCACCATAAACACAGACTTTTTCATGCCTTTTCTTTAACGTCACCTTTCTGAGAACCAGGAATAATAATAAAGTTCCTGTTAGGCACATATCAAAGCAGCAGTGTGTAAGAGCAGATACACAAGTCTTTGTTACAGTTCCAATTTAATCTGAATGAATAGTTGACAAAGATGCAGTTTTTGGCTGTAATTGGTTTTAGTGTGAACAGTGATCACTTCATCATAGTTGAGTCATGTTTAGAAAATTCAAACAAGCTGCTTGCTTACTGTAGGAAGCATGGAATGGTTTGTTCAAATCAGTACCATCTGTGGAAAGAAAAAGTTGGGGGAATTTTAGTCATTCTTAAGGAATGGAAATCTGATTCTCCATGCTAGAGTAATTGTAATCTTCTTTGTATCTGTAACCCAATAGCATAGTTGTCTTGAAATTGTCTCATTGAACATAATCACCAAGTGCAAGAGACACTGTGCCACTGGGTGTCACTGCTCTTCACTGTGGCACTCAGAGCAATCCTGTTTGTTTTGCTCTGGGTTCAGAAAACGTCTTTCAGTTTGTTCTAATGAAAGATTACATTTGTATTTGATTTGTCTATGTAAGCAACGAGACATGGATTTTTAACTGACTAATGTTTAAAGCTCTGATTCCATTTTAAAGTTCTGTCTGGGCACTGGTGAAGAAAATTTTCCTATGTCTTCAGCCAATGGACCCTTTCTTTTGTGGGTTAGAAAAATTATGTTTTATATGGGTCTTAGTAAACTGGAAAAATGACAACATAAAATGGCAATAAAAGCTTTTGTATGGAAGAGGGAGTACTTGTCTAATCTCTTTGTTATCATGATACTTGCAAGTTTTTCTTTCAAAACGGTGGTTTTCATGTAATGCTACTCACCAGGATAATCACAGTTACTATCTTCAGCCTTGTGAGAGTAATGTGTATGGGCTCCCTCTGTAGCCAGTGGAGAAAGGGACAGATGGAAAGACAAACATTGTTTTCTTGCCCTCCATTCTCTTCCCCATTCTCTGGGAGTTTTTCTCTTTCCACCAAATACAAGGAGAGCTCATGGGGGCTAGCTTTATTAGACTTTTGGTGGTCTGTGTGAGAAGAATCACACTGTGTGAGAAAAATCAGAGCCACTGTTATTTTTCCTGGTATAATTTCTAGTTTTGGGAAACTGCCAAGTTTTACCATCTCTACGGCAACATTGCTGTCTCTCAGTTCTTTTTGATGGCATCATCTGTGGTGAAACTTGGGGAACAGGGTACTGTCCTTGAGCATGAAAGCCCAGCATGCTGGGTAGAACACAGGCACTGTTCTTTCTGCCTGTGACTAGACTCTTTAACGTGCTTTGTTTTAGGTGCAGAAACTGCGGTTGTGCCAGCCATGGCTCTACCAGCTGCCTGCTTGAGCAAGTGAGGGTATATATTTCCACCTTCCTCTTGACACCCAGCAAGCAACAAGTTACTATCTCCTTCATTCCACGTCCCTGTTTCAGTATTTGATCCAGTCTTTCATTTAAACTGGAGTATAGTTCAATAATCAGTTTTCAGCAGATGGGAGTCAGTACCTGTAGACTAAGAGGCATTAGAGTCAGTTGTTTCCATCTCCATGTTGCATACTTTCACACTTATTCCAAACCTGCCAATGCTGGCTGTTCCTATCTCAGCAAGATTTCCCAGAGTCCTGTGCCTGGGAAGGTGAGGTCATATTTCTTGTCAAAAAAAGCGTAAACCCGTCTGAGTGAGAAGGAGGAGAACTGAATTTTCTTAAATTCTTTTAATTTTGATCTGTTCCGATGTCTTTGGAATTGCTGACTCTTTAATTCCGGAATATGTAATATTAGGCCTTAAAAATACTTTAATTCAACTTCAGACTGGGTGGTAATTTTTATTTCACCCAAATAGTTTTATCCATTCTATCCCACATTTTATCGTCATTATAATTGAGTGTGTAAGATCCATATTCTTTACAGTAACTTAATACATTGTATTACAGTAGAGTATTTTTAAAGGAAAAATACAGCTTTTTTTTATAGTAACCATTGAGCATTTCTCTGCTTTTATTTTCCATTAACTAATGGCCAAACTAAGCCATTTCTTGTAATTTACACAAGTGAAAAATACAGTTTATAGAGCTACTATGAAAATACTGCAGTGATTATTTTTTTGAAAATGGACATACTGAGTATTACATCTTCAAAATTGTGATCAGACAAGAATGTTACTGCCTCTTTTGTTTTTATTTACTACTTCCTGTGCTTCTCTTCATGCTAATAACTACAGAGCAAAACAACTTTAATTCTGATTACATAAAGTATGATGATGAAAGTTGTCTCTAACGCAGATATTTTCCTTAGACAGTTTGCTCTTGTTCTGTATCTGGTTAGTGCGTAGCCGGGTGGGAGCATATGGGACTACTGGGCTATTGAATGCTGCAGTGTTGCATAGGCGTGTGTGAGAGCTCAGAGGAAGGCCTGGGGAAGCACCCACAGTTCCTGTGCCTGGCCCATCTCCTGCAGGCCCCCCTGCTTTGGGCTCATTTGAAGGGATTTGAGTTTCTCAAGCTTTTAATCATCACAGCTTGGTTTGATTCAGAATTTATGTTTCCTGTTAAATATTCCTGTTTAGTGGAGAAGCTTCGGCTTGTTATATTATGATGATTTTTATAAACAAATTATTGCAGGTGAAAGCAGAGATCAGATATTCTCAAAAGGCTGAAAATAACACAGGGTTTTCTCTTTCTTCCCCAGTATAGTTGGTCTGATATCGTTTTATTCTTTTTGCAAGCCTTGGGGCTTCTTCAGTTTCAGTTTGAGGATGTATCATGTGTTTTTCTTTTACCAGTGATACCTCTTCCCCAAAAGACTCTAAAGCACTCTTTAAAGCTAAGTGCACAAAATTATTTCTGAGCTAATATCTCTCCACAGTTTTTGCCACAGAGAGTATTAGTATTATCTTACAGAGTCTTAGAGATAATATTAGCTTACTGTATGACTATGTGATATAGCACAAAACCATATGTTGCATCCAGACTGCAAGGGCTGGGAATACAGTGTTGGCTTAATATAGATATGGATAAATGTGTGTGTGCGCGGGCGTGTGTGTGTATGTACACGCACTGCTTCTGTCTCCATGTACATGAATATAACCTGTGTATACCCAAGTTTAGGTATGTTTATAAATACATGTAAGCAAATTCTATGGGAATTTTCTTTTTTTGCTTTGTATAGCCATATTATTTAACTCTTTCTGTTGGTGTTCGTTTAATTTGTTGTTTGCTGAACTGCTTGTAAAGTTCACATATTGGATTTATTGATACTTTCCATTCAGAAAGTAAAAACAGGACACTTAGGAAACTTCAAGGTGTTGCTTGAGGATTTCATATGTTATTAAGAGAAAGGGAGACAAATAAGTGTTTCTAAGTGAGAGGTGAGGAATTTCAGACAGCAGCAGCAGTAAAAGATGCTATGGGTAGGCCAAAAATAACTGCTTGATATTCTCTCCCTCAGTTGAGACATAGCCCCAAATGTAGCAACAGCAATGTCACACCTCTCAAAGCTGCCCCTGCAAGCCATACGTAAAAGTATTTTTCTTTATTTCAAAAGTTATAGAAAACGCACACCACCTATATATGTAAGTGTGATTTACACCCATGGAATTACTCCTTATTAACCATATGAAATTGAATCTCAGTCTTTAGACATGCTTATTAAAATATTTTTTCAACACTGGATAAAAGGGTTATTAGTTGCAATCACTTTTCATTCAAATGAAGATATCTTACAAGTGTTTTAATTTGTAGTTCCTAGTGCTCCCAGGGATATTGTTTTTTCCAATGTACAATCAACAAGTGTGACATTGAATTGGAGATCACCAAAGTCTGTCCTTGGCTACTTTCAAAACTACAAGATTACCGCACAGCTACAGTCCATCCACTGCAGTGACTGGGAAACTAAGGAATGTATTGAATATGAGATGCATCAATATTTATATGAAAATGTGGTGGATGACTGGATAGAAGAGACCGTGTATGGATTGAAAAAATACAGGTGGTACAGATTTGCAGTTGCTGCCAGCACGAACGTTGGTTATGGCATTTCTTCACCTTGGATTTATACGCAAACACTTCCTGGCTGTAAGTAAGGATGTCTGCCGTGTGTCATAATGCTATAACTATATGATCTTCACCTAAATAAGCAAGAAAATTTTGTAGAAGTTGTTTCTTCATAGATCTACAATACCAGTGAAGTTAATAAGGATTTATTGGAACTCTTCACATATGAAATATCATTATATAAATCATGTGGTAGGTATGGTATGCATACTTGACACTGCTTCAGATTTTAATGCCCTTCGTACCCTTTACTATATTTACTGCTCACCCAAGAGCAATTTCATTCCTCAGCCCTACTCCACATCTAGAATTGGTAAGTCTGAATTTTGGCTATTTTGGGTTAATATGCCATTTTCAATACAGCTTCACATCTTCACGTGGGGTGTGTCAATGAAAAGTAGTCCCTTTTGAATCCTTTGAATAAGAGTCTGTTCACTAACATTGTAACCCTTTCCTGAAATTCTGTTGTATGTTCCTGGCAATAGAAGTTAAGCAATACTTTCAGAGGAATTAAGATTTCTTTCCAACACCATACCCATCAAAAGAGATTACAAGTCAGAGTAGCCATGTAACAACTACAGGACTGCCATGACACATATAAGAACTGTTATACCTCAGCTGATGATCTCAGTTTCCAAGTAAAATAAGAGTTAGTTGTCACAGAGAAGTCATCACTAGATATTTGAGAGAAAGGGACATGAAACATAAGTTATTTAGGCAGTTGTCATAGGGACATATGACCTTCCCTCCCAGTCTGCAGCAAGCCTAGGTCAGAGCACATTTGAGATCCGGCCTCCGGCCTGTGTAGAACAACTGACAACCACCATGAGTGGCCTGACCAAATCACAGCTCCTTCACTCCTTTCCCCTTCCAAAGTTATCATAATAAAGATACCAAGGACTTAAACAACTGTGTACCAAGGACTGTTCACTGGTCCACATTATTTCGTTCCACTTGTGTTTTTACAATCATGTGATGTGAATTCAGGAGGCTTTTACATCATGCTCCTCGTAGTATCTCTGCTCTCTCTGTACAGTAATAACTCCATCTATCCTTAAATACCTTACAATTTTTCTGCTAGGTAAAGAAATATTCTCATCTTCATTTGCAGATGAGAAATTGCAATAGAGAAATTCTAAGTCCTAAAGGTCAAAGAGGTCTGTACACTACAAAGAGATTTGGACACAGTGAACATCACAATAGCCTGTTTTTCATGTAAAGTACAGAACCAGACCTTTGGATTGAGAAGTACTGGTATCAGCTGCAGAGTCATTCTCATGTGCACTTACTTTCTTTGTCCAGTGGTTCTTATGGCGATGCTATGCCTGTAAAGTAATGCAATATTTTAAATGAAAGTGAGAAAAGTAATTAAAAAAACCCATATAACCCATGATAGAGAAGAAAACAGCTAACAGAAGTTTTGCGTGTCAGCACAGTGTCGTTCTCAGCAGTAGCTCTTCTGTGTGCTCTATTAGCTAGTTTAACAAACAGTAGTGGAGTAGAAGCTTTAAAAGTTCCACCAGTTCTTCCAGCCCAAGTGTCTGGGGCTGCTGGCCTGTGTCTGTGGTGAGGGAAGTGAGCAGCAACAAATTTCCTGTGAGCTAAATCAGTGACACATCAGGAGATGAGCTGCATATAAAACACACTGCCGTGGAGTCAAGGAAGCATGGGCACTATTCCAGATATCATGGCTGGGCACTGGTCTTTTTTCCGGAGCAATGGCAATCAGCTGAGGAGGAGAAAAAGAGGAAGGTGACATGTCACAGCTGGGTAGCCAGCTGGCAGCTTCAGCATGCTTCAGCACCACTGGAAGCCCCCCTGAGCAGCAGTTGATCTTTAGCAAGGGCAGGTCTCTAGCTGCCTGACCTCATACTTTCCAAAGACTAGTCTTTAGAAATATGGTTGAACAGACTAAAAAAACTTAGTTCCCTCTTTCTTTTGCAAAGTGTACTGCCTGTAGCAGGGAAGAAAAATTCAGGTTGCACAAAACAGACTCAGTACTCTGGGCAGCCTCGCAGAGTGTATCCAAAGAGCAGGTGTCAATCCCCCTCTCCTTTCCCTTGTGGGCAGGGCCAAGCATCCTCTGGATTAGGCTGCTGGTACACAGCCAATATACATGGCCTGTTAGGGCTTAAGGGTGCTTAGCTGCTATGTAAAATGCCCTGAGTACTTAGCCCATAAAATCAATGGGAGTTGTGTTTGCAGATTTGAGGGCAGAAGTTAACCACTGTTTCTGATTTTCAAGAAATGCCTCTGCAAGATATTGCTTCTGTCAAAGGGAAAGTTACCTTGGTTGTGAAATAATAGTCAAGTTTTTTTCTTGAGAAATAATTGGGTTCTCTCAAGCCTAAAGAAAATATAGTTATTATATCAGGAAGTTACCACATTTAAGCTGAAAACTGTTAGGCTCATTTCCCAGAATAGAAAGAGACAACAGCTAAAATTACACAACAGAATCTCTAAATATTCTTTACAAGTGCTGAGGATTTGACTGTTGTGCTAAAGCAGAAATACTTAATAATTCTGAATATTCAGTGATTAAGGTGAGGATCTCAGCTATTTATTTCAATTGTTCACTATGAAGGTAAATTTAAGGCTACAGGAATTTTTTTTTTAAGATTCTTTAACTCGTTTGCAAGTTTCAAACAAAAAATAATGGCTGTGTTCTGTACTGAAAGTGGCTATAGTGTTACTCCGTGGAAAATTTTATAGGTCGTTCAATACAGTCCGGTTCCCACATCACGCAGATAAACTATCCAGCCTTCTGTCTTGCAGATTATCCTCACAGGAATTGTCCTACTGTCTCATAAAGTAGTTTGATGGCACTGTTATTACTTAGCTGATGGATGACCCAAGAGCCAAGTCTTCTCTGCAAGATGCAATGTTTTCAACATAACCTAGATTTATATGGTTACCAGTACAGAAGATCATAGTGGTGTGTCACAGCAAGGGAAGGGGCAAGAAATGTATTCCATAGCTAGGAAAACTTTGTTCCTTCACACCAGCACTTACCCCAAGTTTCAATTTTACATTTATAAGGAGAATAATGTTGGCTAAATTTGTGCTTTCTAAGAGAAAAATCATTTTGGAGGATCAGTGTTAAGTGGAAAATGAATGACAGTGAGATCGCTGACCTCATTTTGGATCCCATAGAGTTACATAGTGCAATGCTTTTTTGTAACCTGCAAAGTCTCCTAATGCCAGGATATACTGAGATACAAAGGAAAATCCCAGATGTTTGAATGTCCTGTGAAGGCTAGGACATAGATGCATGGGGCAGAGAGTTATGCTTCTCTTTTCAGCACCTTCTTTCCCAATCCCTGCTGATGCCTTGTTGCTTGGTATACTTAAAGAAACATTTCTGTGTGGTGGAAAACAATGAGGTTTCTTGTCTCATCGTATGCCCTTTCTTCTGGCAGGTTTTGCCTGAGCGAACTTGGAGTTTTTTCTTCCTTTCATTCTCTCAGAACTAAACACTGGCAAGTAAATATGGCCTAATACAAGATATAAACGTTTAATCATAGGTGCAAATAACCTAGGCAATTCTAAAATGAAATAGCTGGTCCTCACACTTTATTTTTGTTGGGAAAAAGAGAAAATGAGCTGGTCTTAACCAAACTGGCAAGCATGAAAACTGGAGCATTCAGTCTTATTTTTGAGGATTAGGCTAAATGATGGGCTATCCAGACTTATCTTCAAGCTAACACACTTAACTGCTGCCTTAGCATCAGGACACAGATGGATGGGAAAGATGACCCTGACCTCCATAAGACCCACATTCCTGTGCAAGGATAGAAGCATGATAATCAGGAAATGATGGTTATTAGTTACAGAAAATGCATTATTGTGAAAACCAGGAGAAAAGTGCTTATGAGAGGAAGTGGTTGGATTATGGGAGAATGAGAGAATAAGACTAGGTCATTTCTACTGAGTAAATTGCTGTGATTTATAAGAGAAAGGGTATAGTGATATCATGGCCTCATATTGACTAGATTCATTTCACAAACAAACCTAAATCGGAACGTGGCAGTTGCCCACTGAAGCAAACAGAGTTTCTGAAAAGACGTTCTTTGTAAGACATGAGACACGATAGACATATTTAATTTTCTAGTTTTCTTTCTAATTATACAGCTTATTTCAGAAAATATTCCTCAGTTTCGGTATCATTCAGTTAATGTCTGATACTGTACTTTTCATGATGAAGATAAACCAGGTATTAATGCTTAGATGTATTTTAGATAAGCGTGTTAAATACAGCATACTCAATTAGACTTTCCTTGCAAAGATCTAAAAATGTATCAAATATAAACTGTATAAGGAAATTATCCATATAAATAACTTCAGGTTGAATAATTTGTAGATTATGCTTTAAAATCATTTCATACCACTGTTGTGTAATGCATAAACCTAAAGTGGCTTCTGAAGAAAAATGTTGAGAGATGAAACGCTCCATTAATGCTATAAATAAGTAATGGAAAATTGTCTTTGGAAACTTAGTTGGTTTGAAAACTAAGACTCAAGAACCTATATATATAATTTTATACTGTTTTTCAGAAATTCAGCTTGCAATAGAGGTAATACCACTAATATTATTTACACTAAAAGACACTGAGCAACAATCTGACATGCATTACCTGCAAAATAAACTTAACTTGTGCTAATTCTAGTTTTTAGGGAACATGCTTGCCCTTGTATTTTGTCTTATCTCCATCTCCCCACTTGACAGCCAGCCTTCTCTGAGCAGTCTCTTCTTCACTACCCCTCCTGTGCTTTCAGAGTTCATTCAGTTAGACTCCTCATTCTGTTGTTCCATGCTGTTCAGTATTTTGGGGGGCTGCTTCCAATGACTGAATTTGATCCTGCCTACAAAGTTTCGTATATTCCTGCTAATCCCAGCACAGTGATCTACCTCCTATATCCAACACCCTAAACTCTTCATAGCACCTTATCAACTCCCAAATCTTCCTGTTTTATTCTGAAACCATGGTGCAAAATTTCACCTTCACAGAGCAAAATTTTGTGATTTCTCCTCATTTTTCTTTCACACATAATTTCAATAGCTAGGTACCTTCTTCTATCCTATTTCTCTTTTTCCTAACCTGTTTTCTACCTAAAAACCTAAGTAGCTTTGTACACTCTCCAATTTTTCTTATTAAGCCCTCTTACCTAATGATTAATGGTGAAAAAAATATATATTCATGCATTAATCATGTTTGAGAAAAGAGACTGCATCTTCTGATTAGGATAGATATGTCACTTCTATCATTTTTATAACAGACCGTTCAGTGTTATGTGTTAATCATAGTTGTATTTTTTTTATAGTAGATTAAAAAAAAAAGGCAGCATGAAGCCAAGTTCTGGAAATATGTACAAGTCCGTTGTGGCTTCTATAACAGGCTATTCACTGATACATATCACAGTTGTCTGGTTTTGTAGTACAGCCCCCCCAAAAAGGCACCATGGAGCCGGGTTCTAGCATATCTACAAGTCTGTGGTCACATCTATTCCAAATTTTATTTTTCTGAAATTTACCATGGTTGTTATGAAAAAGTAATACCACTTACTGAGAACTGCTGTGTTGTCATTATGATTTCATTACTTTCTTATTCATGAATAAGGAATAACTATGTTAATTCACATATCACCTTGACAAAAGGAAATTTTAGGAAAATCCCATTTCTTAATGTGAACATTCTTACCTGCTTAGAGTCTCTATCGGTTTTTTGTGTGTGCTTTTCAGAGTTTCTCAACATGTTAAGAATAAGTTAAAATGAAACCTAGAAAACATTCTTTTCTGTATAAAACTATTTCTACTAACACTTTCCAACATTGATGGAAATGTTTTCTAGCATGCAGAATACCTTGTGTTTTCACAATTGCTAGTTCTTTAAATACTCCATTTTTTATATATATTGCACTTGTCTATTTGTCTAAGTAGTTGTATATTTTTTGCTTTTGTCATGTAAAATACATATAAATAACTTGCAATTAAAAACCCTAATTTCAATTTAAGTTGTAGCAGTTCATACTCTAAAACAGGTGTAGTATTTGCAATGGAAGATGCTTTATATATGAGAAAGAAAAAATGTTGTAGTTGTTTAAGCAGTGTATAATGGTAAATATGAGAAAAAGTTTTATTTTCAAATTGAAAAATAATATCTACTGGCCAATAAAAGTACTGGGTTATTTGTTGTGAGGTTCTTTGGCCATGATTCACACACGTACATTTTTCTACAGCTCCAGATGGTCCTCCAGAAAATGTGACTGTTTTAGCTACATCTCCTCACAGTATTAATATCAGCTGGAGTGAACCCATCATCATTACTGGACCAACATGCTACCTCATAGACATTACCTCAGTAAGGCGACTCTTTTTTATTGTTGGTAGTTATACAGATGTTTGGTCATATAAATACCATAGCAGATGTTCTTACAGAAATTACAGGACAGATGTAAAATGGATTGAAAAAAGAATAGAACTGTGACTATTTCCGCATTTACTGCACATAAGAATTAATTGTACATTTATGAATTTCTTAATGACAGATAAATTAAATACTTGGTATTTAAAAATGAGTGCTAATAAGAGGTCTTGGAGGAAAAAAAAAGGTGTAGCTATGAATGTATATAGGAAAACAGTAGCTGAGTTTTGGGGAGGTGTACCTCTTTCTAATGATAATCATGCTGTTTACCTGTAAAAATAATAATGACTTTTCCTTCCTTTGAAGGGAAGAAAAAAGTTTATTTTCATGATTTTACAAACCAGAGTAGAAACCCTAGCAAAGGGAATTGACTTGTACAAAGTTACACCACATCAGAGGGCAAGCTTTAAAGTCAAACTAGATTTCCCACTTGGTGCTCTGTCCATCAGATTAGCTGTATTTTTGTAGCACAGCGCTAACACTTCTTTCTCCTTGATCTTTCTAACCAAAAAAAGGCTGACATAAGAGAAAAGCTCTAGTGGCCTTTCTCTTTTCCTCTTCTACTACCCTTACAATACTCCTTAAAACAACCATTAATAAAACTCCTTTCCTGCCCTGTGGCAAAATATGAAACTTTCTAAGTTTGAACATGTGGTAAGTTTTAAGTAGCATATTGGTTCCCCATTCTTCCAGAAGTTGTACAGATGGGCTATCGGTGAAAATGGGCAGGAGTTTACCAGACTTTAACCAGGAAAACTTTCTGTTTGAAGCTTCAAAAGTCCTGAATCGGTCTGTTAGATAATCGGGAAAAAATGAAAGACTACTTCAAACTGTTTAAAGGCTTTAAATAGAAAGTTCTTTCAATTTTCTGATAAGAGAGTAAGACTATTACGCGTATATTTTCAATATTTCTGAACTGAATTTCTAAGGAGATCAGTAAAAAACCACCAAATATTTTTAAGCTCCTCAGTAAAGTTACAAGCAAGAGTAATATGTAGTCATGCTATTTTCTCTTCCTCTAACTTCATTGTACAATATGTAGAGTGAAACCTGTTCAGTTCTGAACAACACTTGCCACAGCAGTAGTATGACAGGATGAAGAATGTACAGTAACAAGGGGAATACTAACAGGGAAGAAACACTTCTTTGGCCCATTGGGTAGGTTGTTAGAAACTACAGAAAAATTTTTATTTCTCCTTTAGAGAAAACTTTCCTGGTGAAAAGTTCCTGTCACTCTTGACTATACAGAGTTATAGTGCATCAACAGAAAAAAATATTGTCATGCTTTTGATAAAACTTCCAAATTCAATTTTCAAATCTTGATTCTTTTGTATAATATTTAATCAATTTGGATTTAAACAATTTCTCCCCTGTCTGATAACTCTGAAATTATAAAGAGGGTGTAATCTGATTCTACTCTATGAAAATGTTACAAATAACTTATCAATATAAGTTATAGTAAAATTCCTAAAGTAAAATGAACTATGGAATGTTTCATGGAAGCCTGCCAGCATTCAGAAGAAGCTTAAAAACCTGTTTTAAATGTTCCTTTTGGAGGGCTTTTATTTTGTTTTTACAAAATGGGAGGGTTTTTTCCAATGTATTTCAGGTATCTAGCTTTATGTTTAGGGATTCCTTGTAATCAGATGTTGTCTGTCTAATGATCAGTAACTACAGGTGTCAGTTCTGTAGATAGTCATCTTAGTAGACAAATCTATTCCTTCTTAAAGGCCAATAAAGCTGTCACAATCTTTTTCAGTGACAATTTGAGTATATATTTTATTGATCCAATAAGAAAATTTTTAAGGCGGCTCCAAATTTCATAAACTTCCTGTATGTGTAACTTCATACATTTTAATTCTCAACTGAGTATCTCTAAGGATTTGTAAAAATAGGCTCACAGAAGAGAATAATGTCAGATTTCTACTGTGTGATGTCTTTATTCTTAAAAGATAGTAATTACTGTTCATTAGTGAGTGCATTAGGGTCCTGTTTAAATTGCTAGGATGTTCCTTGCAGTTCTATAGATCAAAAAACCTATTAGTTCTATTTTAGTTTGTCTTGCTGCCTACTATAATAGAAGTAGTCCTGAATAAAATATTACTGAAAATGAGTAAGGAAGATGGAACTGAACCATTAAACTTCAGGAAGAATAGAAACATGTTTAATGATGTAGTGCTGTGATTGTATTTTAGCTCTTGTATATATATTTATATGCCAGATTTTCGATAGTCAGATACGAAACGTGTTTAAGCCCTTGGTGACCATCCCAGGAAATGAATGTCTGTTTAGTCCATCAGAAAGTTTAGTTCAGGTTAATTCTCAGTGGGGATAGATGCATATCTGTCAAATAAAAGATATGCTTGAACTATTCTAATGTTTTAGCAGCTGCATTTAATACAGATTTCATCCATTGGGAAAACTACTGTACAGCTACCTAATCCTCTTTTCAAATTACACACTGAAGAAACAATAATGAAAACATCATTAGCTGAAGTGGTGGGAATAGACATAAAAAGAATTTTGTAAATGATACTTGATCAAACACTAGAAAAGCTCCCAATTTTTTACTTTTTCTCCTTTTTTAAGCTAACATTAGAAGTGATTAATTGGATATAAAGCCCAAAACTGTAGATTTTTCTACAGAACTACAGATTATATGAGTTGTAGGGATATAGGGATCCCAAGATGTAATCCAGTCCATATCTTGCTCTAACACAGAAACAAGTGTACCTAAAGTATTCCTCACAAATGATTCATTATCCTGTTTTTAGAAGTGTCTTAGAAAACTTCTCAGCAACCCTTACTAGATTGTTCTAGTTTTTAACTAAACTTGCAGTCATATATTTAGTTACATTTAGGTATATCATTGCAGGTCTTGTGATTTTTAATTCTAATCTTTTTTTTGGTGCAAATAAAATTTCTATTTGTGTTTTCATGAACACTAGAAACAACAGATTATCTTCAGAATAGTAATGTCCTTTTTTATATTTTGAAGTTATTACTACGTCTACCACCATCCTCCCTTTTCTAGATTGAACCCAAATTATTTCTGCTTTCCAGTTTTTCTAGTGAGAGAATTACTCCCCCCACTGTCTTGTAAGTAGTGTTTCTATTAATACATTCCAGGAGGAACTGAACTTTCTGCTGTCATATCAACATTATTGCTGCAACAATTGCTGCCTAATTTTCTTTTTGTTTTGTTTTGTTTTGTTTTTTGGTGGTGGTAGGTTTTTTTGTTTGTGTTTGGTTTGTTTCAGTTTTGGTTTTGTTTTTTTATTCCAAACAATTTTCTGCTATATAGCTGCTCCTTTTCTGGATCTTTGCCTAGTTTGATTCCCATTTCAGGTCACTACAGCTCCACTGGCCCAGTGTCTCCAAATCGGTTCATGTTTACTTGGTGGAAGACAGCACCAAGCAAACAGTCCGTTTCCTTAATCTCATACTCTGTGAAGTATTACAGAAGCAACACATGGGTGAGATGGGAGCGTACTCCTCTGTGCAGCTTTCTAGTCTTGGTAGCTAGAGCCTCCTTTTGATCCCTCCTATGTAAATAGTGAGAAAAGTGTAAAGAGAAAAGTTAAATAAGGTGTTCAAGTAATAAAGTCCTGCTCTTGACTGTTTCAAGTCTTGTAACCTTTTTTTTAATTATGTTTTATTATTATTTTACAGGTAGATAATGACAATTATAAAGCTCAATTTCTGAAAACAAATGATGAGGGTAAATTCTTAGAAATTTCTGATTTAAAAGCATTTACAAGGTATTCTGTAGTAATCATTGCTTTTACGGGGGATGTTACTGCTGCAGTCCTTGAAGGCAAGGCTAGTTCTCCAGTAATTGTCTCCACTTTTGAAGCAGGTTTGTACTTTTCTCTACTTTAAATGGATCAAACTTTGCAGTTTTTCTTTCAGCTGACAAATAAATGAGAGTTTTGAATACATGGTGCACTTTTAATGCAGATTTGTTCTCACAACATTTTTTCTTTAATATTTTAAAAGGTGACAGCAAATAGTGATGATGATAATAAATACTAAGATTTACCTTTAGTAATACGTAGATCGTAACTTGCTTCATGTAAAACATGGTTGTGTGAAACACAGCCATCGAGATTACTTCTATGGTCAATGAAGAGAGGTGCTATCTATATTAGAATGTATACATATAAAATACCTGTCTTAGGAAGGAATGACTCCCCCGTATGCAGGTGCCTGTTTCCCTTGGAGATTATTGAAAACTCCATACAGCATCCTTGGTTTTGATGCTAAATTTAAACATACAAAAATTAAGTGAAGTGAATCCTACCATTTATAAATGGTACCTGTACTGACTTGAGAGCATGATCTGTGTGTTCTCAGTGGAAGAAGGTTGCTAGTGGAGGCCCATGGGGATGTGTGCTTAAGTCAGCTGTTCCACAGATTCAAAACAGTCTCACAACTGAGGTAGATACTAAGGTGACGAAAGTTGTTGATGTTACTTAATTACTCAGAGAAGTAAAACTGAGAGATGAGTGAGGAACTGTGTAAGGACCTCATGACACCAAGAAGATACGTTACAGAAAAGCAGGTAGCATTTCCTCAGGAAAATATAAACAGATGTATATGGGGAAGACGTAGTCCTAGCTTTACATACATAGTTCCTGGTTATGCTCTGTCTACTATCTTTGCTGGTTTTGTATGGTTCACTAAGGATGTTTAAACAAACAAAACATTTCTGAAAAGATATTGACATTTTGTTCCATTCAAACTGATTATCAGCTGTGTAGAAACTGCAATAGCCTTATCTCCTGTGAGGTTAACTGCAGGTCAGCTTTTTTAACTATATACTCAGGTTAATTTCTGATTTAGACACACTATACAGTGATTCTATTTATCATTTATCTTTCCTTTGATGTGTGAAATTCCAGTGTCCCTAATGAGATATGATATGATATGATATGATATATGATATGATATGATATATGATATGATGATATGATATGTGTGTGTGTGTGTGTGTGTGTGTGTGTGTGTATAAAATGCCTTTAATACATTCAACTCTAAGGATTTCCTTACCTGTTTATATCCCTGGAGGCTGATATGATCTTTTACTGTGGAAAAATGAAAGAAGATTAAATTAGGTGGTAGCTAGGTCTGTCCTGTGAGCTATCTTTTTAGGTGGCCCTTTCTCTTATGTAAAAATATGATACTTTAGGAGGTGCAGTAACCTTAGAGAGGAGCAGCTATTTTTTAAACCTCATCTTGTCCCATCTGGTTTGTACAATCTAGCATATGGATGAGTTAGGACCAGTATAACACAGACTGACTTCAGAGAACCCTGATTAACCATTTTTTGGCTGGTGTAGAAAACCCGAAAGGTATGACAACTGCATCTAAATCCTTGGCTGAAGGAATGCATTCACCTTCAGTTGCTTGATTTCACTATTTAGAGGTCATGCTACATGCTTGTCTGCTCAGGTAGAGCAATAAATATTTAGCTGCCTGGAAAGAATGTTACAGACTTTTCTTTCAAATAGGGACATTGGGAAAATGATTTATACCTTTGCTGTCTTGCAAATAAGCTACTGGAATAAGTGTTTGACAAAAACTGTCTTTTGGGAAAATGCATGTTGTGTTTGCGTCTGGGCATTGGCTAGTGGAAAGTTTTTTTCCTAGAGTTAGCTGTGATAAGCAGAGACTCTTAGGAGCACAGTGGCTTGTTTATATGTTGGGAGGGAGCTTGCTGTTGACAGAGGGCTTTCAGAAGGGGATACTCAAGACTAACATTTGCTTCTTGCTTGTCAGCCCGTGCAAGGATTTGTTTACCCCAGGTGTATTTCAAGGTTTAATGATGCCTTCAGGCTTTCTGAGTAGAAAATCAGAAGAAACTTTTCTGAGTAGATACTACTGAGCATTATCTAATAGTTATTTTTAATATTTGCAGCAATAAACGCTATCAAGAATAGGATTTCACTAAAAATTTTTTATTGTCTTTATAAAGATTTACATATGCAATAAGTATTTGAGATTTTTTAATAAAACAGAAAATATCAATGAATTATACTGATAGACAAAAATATAAGTTGTAATTTTTCAGGCTTTACTTTAATAGTAATCATTAAACTGATTAAGTGGATCATTAAAATATTTTTTTCAGTGCCTGAAGACCCACCTAACAACATAACATTTCAGAAGATACCAGATGAAGTGACAAAGTTCCGAGTAACATTTGTGCCGCCCTCTGAACCAAATGGAAATATTCAGGTGTATCAAGCTATGGTTTACAATGAAGATGACCCCGCTGCCATCCAGATCCACAACCTTAGTGTCATTGATAAAACAGATCATTCAGTCACTGCCATGATAGAAGGACTAAAAGGAGGACATACCTATAATGTCAGCGTAAGAACTGATACTTTTATTTTCCTTTGATATGAGTGAGAGATTAGTCTGAATATTTTCACACTGATGATGTTAGCTGGGGTGTGAAGAGAGACAAGTCTGAGGAATAAAGGGAGCAATGAAGAGTGTGGAGTGAGTGGGAGCAGGACACGTCACTAATGGTTAGCTTTGTACTCTGGACCACTGTTTCATGTGATAGCAAAGCAGCCTGTGACATATCATCACAGGTACAATATCTCTCCTAATTCTACTACTTGCATTGCTCATTTGACTTAGATGAAAGGTCCGGTTCTGCAAGGGGAGCTTGCAGGTGTGCATGAAGGCCTTTCAAATAATGAGAGACTGGGACATGAGAGGAAGCGACATAGCTGTTTAAGTGGGCTTGGGTTTCTTCCTTTTGTAAGAGCTACATTACAAGCAATGATTATCACTGTACTTAGGATTGTAAAGAAATATGAAGTAAGTTCTAGCAAAGTGTGAATGACAAAAGGAGTGTTTCAGCATTCATTGTTGCTTCAAACATAACCAGATTTTGACCAATTTTGAAGTTATTACAAATACTCATTAAAACAAGTGTTTGGTTTTTTAAGGTGTATGCAATTAATGGTGCTGGTGCAGGGCCAAAAATCCAATTGAAAATAACCATGGATATCAAAGGTATGTCTCACAAAGTACCCTTTAGCTGAAATCTCTATAAATGCTGAAAAAATCGCTGTTCTACCTGTGAGGACATAGCTGTGTGCCTTTGTTACTTAAACGTTGCATAACACAGTAACAGGAAAACCTAACCGATAGCTTTGAATTACAGTGCTCAATTTTGCTGCCTATCACTGATCATTTGCTATTCATATCTGAATGATACTGTAAACCATATGCAGACTCATTGAAGTAACCATACTGACTTCAGTATTTTAGTTACCATCAACAAACAGCTTAGAAGAGTATCACAGAGGTACAGCTAAGTGTAGAGTATCACAATGGTAAAAATAAATACTGTCATTGATTGAAATTCATTGAAAAACTAAGACTCAGTCTTTTTATTGTTTTCTCTTTTAATTGAAAACTGATATGCAGAGGCATTTATCAGAATCCCATTTTTAGAAGCTTAAGGCATTAAGTAGAACTTTAGGTTGTCTCTGGAAATACGCTGAAGATTTGTCTTGCATAACACAGCTATGTGCCTGAACAAAGTACATGTAGTGAAAACATTTTTAAAAACTCCTCTGTGGTGTATCTTTGTTTAAAAACAGAACCACCACGGCCTAAAAAGAAACCAGCACCAGTTTATGATACCAACGGGGCGTTACTCGTCACAGCTACAACAATCACAATCAGAATGCCAATATGTTATTACAGTGATGATCATGGCCCTATCAAGAAAATACAAGTTCTTGTTGTGGAAGCTGGAGGTAGAATTTTATAAGTTCTCTTGAAAATTGTTTTCAGGTTTTTTTATTTCTTTATTTTCAGGCTGTTTTCTTTTTCTCTTTTATTTCTTTCCTTGGGGCTCAGTAATTTCACATTAGAAAACAACTAACAAAGTCACCTTAGCTGTGGCAACAGTGCTAAGAGCAAAGTATCTTTCACAATACCTATGAGCTTGTTACTGGATTTTGGGAACTCTTGCCAACACACAGTGATTCGTGCCCTATTGTTATCATTATGTTTCTTTGTTTCTTATTTCCTTGGAAAAAATACATTTGGCATTTATGAAAGGTAAATAAACCTGAAACTATTTTGCAAGGTTATTTTTCTGTTGCTATTAGTATTGCCTGTAAAAGAATGCAGTCATGTGCAGTCGATATTTCAATTTCATAACGGGGGCAGAGGGATTTATATAAATCCCTTCTGTAGACTGTGGGTTAGAATGTGTATTCCCTTGTACGGACTGATGAATATTTACTCATATGAACAGTGCTATGACACTCTTTTGAGTAATTGCCTACCAATGTGAGTGGGAGTTTCGTAATAGGACATCATATGGTCAGGCTTACTTTACCTAAGAAGGACAAATTCTGGGTATTTAATTCCTTTGTTTCACTTGCTTTCAAAGTGTAGAAGTAAAGTGTTCACATTAAGCCTCTCACCTTTTTCTGAATTTTGCATTTTAGTACTAATCCTACAGACATTTACTTCATAGCTATTCGTTTGAAGATTCTCTTGAATGGATAGATATGCAAATACCATGTTAAGCAACATTTTGAAGATTTTTTTCCTGAGTTGTTTGGTATTGTCCACTTATGGAAATCTAGTCATTTCATTTATGAAACAATCTTCACTGTCTTTAAACACTTTTTACTGTCTCTGCCTGCCCTGCTTAGTTTCAAAGTCAAGTGGCTTGCACAAGTAAAGTCCTCTACAAACAGAGTTCATGTGTGAGACTGCCCCTAGAATTTTCTAGTTCTAATTCAGTTCACTTGTTCTGAACTAACAAAATATAGATAGTGTGGATAATAAGGAAATTTGGGTCTGGGTGCAAATGCAGTTATAGACTTAGTTGTGTAAATGGCACCAATAGCATGCTAAGCTCTTAAAAAAATTAATTTCCTGTTTAACTTCTTTAATTACAGTCTGTTTAGAATGTAATTTGTATCTGATTATTTCTTTTCTTGATAATAGCTCAGCATGATGGGAATGTTACTAAGTGGTATGATGCCTACTTCAACAGACCAAGGCCATATGTTACAAACGAAGGCTTTCCAAACCCACCATGTGTAGAAGGAAAAGATGATCTGAGTGGCAAAGAAGAGATATATGTCATAGGTGCTGATACTACGTGTATGATATCAGGGAATCAAGACAAAATATGTAATGGCCCACTGAAACCAAGAAAGCAGTACCTGTAAGTACATTTGTCTCTTTGTTTGTCCAAGAAAAAGATTTAACATACAGAACATAAAAAATGTGTAGTTCCGTTATGAAAAGGTGGAGATTGAAATAATCTTCATGTGTGTCCAATTTTAAATTTTTTGACTGAGCATAAATGTGAGAGACAATGTTTTTTTAAATGCTTCAAATAACAAAAGGTGCTTACTGAGGTCATAAATTAAATAAGCCCAAATTCAAGGTAAGTAATTCATATAGTTTGATTATACATTTAAGATACTGACACTGAGTTCTTCTTGATTATCATAATGTCACTTTAGCAGGTGAATAATGATTCCAACTTATATTACTAGTACTGAAAAACAGTTTTTCATTTCCAAGTGAAATAAATTTTAAGAAAATGCACATAAACTTTAATTTCATTAGTTTTCTTGGTTTTATTTCACAGATTTAAGTTCAGAGCAACTAACATTAAAGGACAGTTTACAGACTCTGACTATTCTGACCCTGTCAAAACATTAGGTAAGGAAAAATGTCATTCAGTAAAATATTTCTCTATTTCCAAAGAATCTAGACAATTCTGTGTTTCTTTTTAGTATAGTGGTTTCCCTAAAGTAAGTAATCTCTATTTTTTTGGACATAGCTTAACGAGAATAGCTGAGGAAACATGTCTTTTCCCTTGTATGTCCTTTTAAGGAGGTCAAGAGGTCTTATCTCAGCCTGGACTGTAAATGAAGAAACAATATGAAAAAGTTCTGTAGCAGAGATTCAGTTATACTGGCAAAAATGCCATTTTTGCCAGGATAGCTCGTCTTGCTTGGTCAGCTGCCAGAAGCTGTACTGTTTGTGCCGTTCACCTCTGTGTTGGATGTAGAGTTATTATTGCATACTCTTCACTGGATGGCCAGGCTCAAAGAGTGGTGGTGAATAGAGTCAAATCCAGTTGGCAGCCAGTCCCAAGTGATGTTCCCCAGGGCTGTTCTCTTCAGCATCTTTATCTATGATCTGGATGAGGGGATCAAGTGCACTCTCAGTGAGTTTGCAGACGACACCAAGTTGGGCAGGAGTGTTGATCAGCTTGAGGGTAGGGAGGCTTTACAGAGGGATCTGGACACGCTGGCTTGATGGGCGAGGCCAATTGTATGAAGTTCAACAAGGCCAAGTGCTGGGTCCTGCACTTGGGTCACAACAACCCCCTGCAGCGTTACAGACTTGGGGAAGAGTGGCTGGAAAGCTGCACAGTGGAAAAGGACCTGGGGGTGTTGGTCGACAGCTGGCTGAATATGAGCCAGCAGTGTGCCCAGGTGGCCAAGAAGGCAAACAGCATCCTGGCTTGTATCAGAAATAGTGTGGCCAGCAGGAGGAAGGAAGTGATTGTCCCCCTGTACTCAGCACTGGTGAGGCTGCGCCTTGAATACTGTCTTTGGTTTTGGGGCCCTCACTGCAAGAAGGACATTGAGGTGCTGGAGTGTGTCCAGAGAAGGGCTGTAAAGCTGGTGAAGGGTCTAAAGCACAAGTCCTATGAGGAGCAGGTGAGGGAACTGGGGTTGTTTAGCCTGGAGAAAAGGAGGCTGAGGGAAGACCTTATTGTTCTCCACAACTACCTGAAAGGAGGTTGTAGTGAGGTGGTGATCTGTCTTTTCTCCCAAGTAACAAGTGATAGGACGAGAGGAAATGGCCTCAAGTTGCACCAGGGGAGGTTTAGGTTGGATATTAGGAAAAATTTCCTTACAGAGAGGGTTGTGAAGCATTGGAACAGGCTGCCCAGAGGAGAAGTAGAGGCACCATCCCTGGAAGTATTTTAAAGCGTAGATGTGGCTCTTAGGGACATGGTTTAGTCGTTCACTTGACAGTGTAAGGTTTACAGTTGGACTCAGTAATTTTACAGGTCATTTCCAGTCTAAAGGATTCTATGATTCTATATTCCAGTGACCCTAGCATAGGAAACCTCTTGGCTGCAGATCGTTCCTTCTAGAGGCAGCTCATCTGAGGACATGACCCTTTAGCCCTTCATCCTTTAGATACAGACAGAGCTCCATATTAATTAATAAAATAATATTGTCTAATAGAGTCCTTCTGGTTCTGATGTCACTAGCCAGTAGGCCAGCTGTTATGGGGTCTCAAATCCAGCATAAAATTCCTCCATGGCAGTGTTGACCTACCTCCAAAATTTGGAATGAAGACTCTCATAGCACATTGCAATAAGATCTGTAAGTTCTTTTAATATATTGATAAGCCAAAACTTATTTAGCTAAACATTAGCCCTGGCTTTCTGAAAAGGGATCCCAAGACAACTGGATGAGTAGCCAGAAGAATTTTAGTGGGCACATATTTTTCACTTGGCATTTGTGTTCTGTGATATGAGCTCCCTTATTCATCTAATCCATGTTAGAAATTTGTTACATGATCTGATACTGAAGATCCTGAAATGCTAATTCACTTACCTGAGTATTCTGAAAGGATCCGGCACCACTTCTCTAGCACTGAATGTTTTGGAAAGTTCTACTCAGAAGTCATCTTTATATATTCTGAGTTTAAAAGTTCTAAGCCAATAAAGCAAATAGTTTGCCCAGTAAGGGAAAGATGGTGTGTCCGATCAGGGAAAACAAGTCTGCTGGAAATGAGTCCAACTGTATCCAGTCCTCTGAGCAACTTTCTCCTTTCTAACAGAAAAGTCTGCATTGCTTAAAGAAATCATGCATTAGTGGCAGGCAGGTAGTGTAATTCATTCAGTTCTGTATTGTTAGTGAAAACTAACATATTCTGCTTTGGTGTAGACCATAAAGAAGCAAGATCTGTTTGCAGGCTTAATAAAAAAGTAGGGAAAAAAGTAGATCTGATAAATTCCTCATGTATCCATGGCTCCTCATATCCATCCAGTGTCTTCTGTGCTAAAGTTTAACATAGAGCACTGCTTTTAAAATTAGCACTACAGCGAACTCATGTCTGGCCTTAACTTGTAAATTTCAGAGCCTATCCAGCAAGACACAAAACTTTAGTGGAACAGGTCATTACGACTTCCTTCTATGCTTTCTTACAAGTGTTGTGAAATCAACACCAAATTGATAGATCACAAGTGATGCAGGTACTGCAGCTGAGTGGCCTTGAAGATACAGCACTGGCAATGCCGTTATCAATGTCATCTTAAGTGAATGAAGGGAGTTGGATTTTTTTCAGACACATTTTCTCTTGAAACACAACGTGAGGAACCTTGCTTAAGTGTTTCCTTATAGAACATGCTTTGGTTATATGAACTTCAGCCTTGGTCTAGAAGCATAACTCAAAAAACATACCAGAAAGATCAGTAACTGTTACGTATCTCTGTGATCAATTGTTTCTATTCCACTTGTAGTAACAGCATCTTCTCAGAAGAAATTCATGCTGCCTGAAATCAGTAGTGCAATTTAATTTTAAATCAATTATCTTCTTTTGTAATAACCACTGAAATTTGTGTTTTTTCCAACATTACTCTTTCGTTTTAGTAGATAAGATCCTAATTTGAATTTTGGCAGCGATACTCATGACAGTTCAAAGACCCCTACATTATTTTGGTTTGTAAGTCTACTTATAGAATAATAGGTCTTTGATCTGGAAAACCACAAAGCTAACCCTATATCTGTGCAATTTAATACCACATGCTAAATAAGTTTGAAGCAGAAAAAAATATAGAAAAACTATGAGAGAGTTCTCTGTGACAGTCTTCAGATGCTCTTGTGAAACAATAGGAATTTTGCTAGGGAGGAGCACTGAAGCAGAAATTATTGGAATACATAGCTGCAATAATGATTTTTTAATTATAGTAAAGGACACATTTTAATACGGTGCTCCCACTCAACCATACTTGGAGTACCACAACTCTCCTCTTGAGCTGGAGAAGTGGAGTTTCTTCCTCATAACCCACGACTGATGTTGCATAAGTAACGTCCATACTACAACAAAATGTCAGGATTTTTCCATTAGATAATTAAGATGTTTTGGCAAATACTCTTTAAACTTCTAATGCATCAAGGCAGCTTATAACCTTTTCATAGACTCTGATACCTAGTTCAACAAATCATTAGGGGGCAGCTGGTAGTCTTGTGTAAGTGTAGACTTTTTCCATGTGAAATACAAAGCTGATGAGAAAATCAAACTGGGGTTTCCTGACACCACCTTCTGCATAGAAACCTACTTTATGATATTCTGTTATTGCACTTATCATCATGTATTGAGTTGCAGCACATCAGAATTATACAGCATGATATATTCTATTTTGCCTCCTTTCCCTTGCCCATGATCATCTCTACAGACAGGTGTAGTCCTTCTCTGTGGCAAAGAAGTAGGAGACAATGTATTTTTTTATTCTCTGTGGGTATTCTACCAGCACTGTTTTGTTTAATAATACTGGCAACGTTTGGACTAATGTTTACCATAGGGTTTAACACTGACTTCACTGTTTAGT
Source organism: Bucorvus abyssinicus (assembly GCA_009769605.1). Taxonomy (NCBI): domain Eukaryota; kingdom Metazoa; phylum Chordata; class Aves; order Bucerotiformes; family Bucorvidae; genus Bucorvus; species Bucorvus abyssinicus. Next base: position 43,300,199 of record CM020025.1, read on the forward strand.
GCAAAATAGATAGAACTGTTGTAGAGGTTCCTCTAGAGATTCTTCTAGTCTGCTTCCACAATTTTATCATTTGTGCCTTATCACAGGAGCTTTTTCATTCCTTTTCTCCTTGCAACATTTTTTATATACTTGCTTTTCTCTTCTATTTTCTCTATGTTCTCCAATGTACATGCAGTCCAGACCATCTGCAATATACTCTCTAATGCAAAAATCAGAGCCTTTTGAGACAAACAAAGCCAGGACTTCAGTGTCTTCCAGTGTCTCCTTAGGAGGGCATTGTCCCTTGAGTGGGAAATCTGTTTCATATGGCAGGAAGCAGTACATTTTTCTGTCCTTCCTGAAGGCTGGGTAGGAGCTAGGTTTTCTACAGTGGACCAGCAAGTGGAGGTGAATGTCAGCATAGGTGAACAATACCAGCAGCAGTAATCACTTGCTTTTCTTATTTTCACTGTGTGCCTAAGGAAAAAAGAGGCTGAGACTTTTGAGATAGGGACAGGATTACAAGGAATGGTGGGAAATTAAATGAGTCTCAGAAATTTAGCACCAAAAGTTCAGAAAGAAGTCTAGAAACTACTCACCTAAGTGGTTTATCAGTCTCTGAATGAGCCTTCATTCTCACCTGGAAGGACTGATTAGAATAACAGAACCTTTAGTTTTTATCATAGAGGCCTTTATGATTACTTTTGACCTGCTGGGGTTATTCTTAACAATATCACCAATTCTTACCTAAAAAAAGAGCATGAGTTGATGGTGAGTGAGGCAGATTAATCCAGAAATTTCAAATCTGATGACTAAGTGGGTTCCTTCAGCATCCTGAGGAGAGTATCTCCAAAAAAGCATCTATTTTCTTTTGTGCCTGTGAGTGATGGCTGCAAGCCTCATAGCTTTAGAGTTGTGACTCTTCCTTTTTCACTCTGGGTTTTGATTACTCCTAGCTGTTAGAGCAGCATGTCTGTTCTTGGCTGCACATGCACTGAAGCAGGAGCTCAGCTAAGGCTAGTGTGCAGATGGATGTTACCTACCTTAACCTGTTTAGCAGGCAAATCTGAAAAGCATTAGGAAATGGCTGCACATATAGCTGTAGACATATACTATTAGCATTATGTATTGCATAGATCAGCAATGCTTAGGAACCTTTACATAAATTGTATCTAGTTTTGTTATATTTTTTCTTTTCTGAGCAGCTCTTTGGCACAAAACTCTGCAGCTTTACAGAGAAAAGTGTCTGTCTCTCATCACTCCCTGATTTCACCCTGTCAGAAATTTTAAAATTATAATGAATCTATGAATATTAGATTTTCACTTTCTTTTGCAGGTGAAGGACTGTCAGGAAGATCTGTAGAAGTTATACTTGCTGTTACTTTGTGTATGCTTTCAGTTGTTCTTTTGGTGGCTGCAGTATATGCTTTTGCAAGGTGAGATTTATGTATCCTTGCCATATCATGTTTGCAAGCACTCAAAAATATTTTAAAGAAGAGTTGAAACAGTCCTATAAATGGAACCAATCTGTCATTTCAAAATGTATTGCATTTTCTTTTTTTTTATTATTTTATTTTTTTTCTTTTATGTAGAAACTTAGGGAGGGACTCACAAGGCTTTAGTCTAGCAAGGGTAACCTCCAAAAATGGAGAAAACCCAATTTCTCCAGAGGGTAAATCAGAGCAGTAGCCTATCTTACCCTTGCAGAGACACTTCTCTATTGGCTTGAGGATACAGATCAGAGTGTCAACTGGCTGAAGTTAGCATGATGGCTAACCGTATTGACAGCTTGATATGAAGTAAACGCTATAAATTCTGGTTTCTGTCTTACTAATAAATTTATCCATTAAATACATTGAAGTCTCACATGTGAAAGAGAAATCAATTTCTAATGTGTGTTCACAGCCCAGAAAGTCAATCACATCCTGAGCTGCATCAAAAGAAGTGTGTCCGGAAGGTCGAGGGAGGTGATTCTCCCCATCTACTTTGCTCTCGTGAGACCCCACCTGGAGTACTGTGTTCAGCTCTGGGGGGCCCAGCATGAGAAAGACATGGACCTGTTGAAGTGGGTTCAGAGGAGGGCCACAAAAACGATCAAGGGGCTGGAGCACCATCCTGTGAGCCTGAAGGAGGCTCCAGGGAGACCTTATAGCAGCCTTCCATTATTTAAAGGAGACCTGCAGGAAAGATGGGAAGGGACTCTTTGTCAGAGAGTGTAGTGATAGGACAAGGGGTAACAGTTCTAAACTGAAAGAGGGTAGATTTAGATTAGATATTAGGAAGAAATTCTTTACTAAAATGGTGGTGAAACACTGGACATGTTGTCCAGAGAAGTTGTGGTTGCCCCCTTCCCTGGAAGAATTCAAGGCCAAGTTCTATGGGGCTTTGAGCAACCTGATCTAGCGAAAGGTGTCCCTGCCCATGGCAGGGGGCTTGGAACTAGATGATCTTTGAGTTCCCTTCCAACCCAAACCATTTTATCATTCTATTATTCTATGATTAATTCAAATTGTGAACAAAATGTCTGTGTAAAGAAGCAGACTGGGTACTGCCTACATGATGTTAGTTTGATCATTCATCAGAAGTTTTGTTCTTCCTCAGCTGATCATTCAGGCATTGTCACAGAATTTATGTAAGAAAACTAAAATAATTATATAGGCTAGATTCTTTCCATATGATTTTTAGACAATGTAACTGCTGGATTTGTCTAAATTACACTGTTGGAAAGGAGAGCAGAATAAAGGCCAAGGAAGGATTCCTAGCAACCATTTTTCCATTTCAGCCTGTCTAATCAAAGTATTGACATATGTGTCCTTAAATGTTTTGCATGTTTATTTTTCACCATTATTTTATGTTTAGAATTCGGCAAAAACAAAAAGAGGGAGGCACGTACTCCCCAAGAGATGCTGAAATTATTGACACTAAGTTCAAACTGGATCAGTTGATCACAGTGGCAGACCTGGAGCTGAAGGATGAGAGATTTACACGGTAAGCGTACTCCTTAGGCAAAACAGTAGTCCAAAGGGGCTGTAGCTATGACCCCTTTCTGACCTTTGCTTGTTTGGAAGTGTTTGTGGTGTTCTTATTTACACAGGTCACTGAGATCCTCTTTCAAAGAACGACCTCAATCCTCAAGACACTTCTCACTAGCTTTTAGAAAATCACTTAATCTTCAGCTCTTTTTACAAGAAGATAGAGATCTAAGTGCAAATCACTGTTTAATTGTATTAGCAAAAAAAGGGCTACATATTTTTAAACGTAGAATTTCTGAGGTTTTTTTGATGGCTCAATGTTTTGTGCAAACCCACATAAGCATTATGAAAGAGTCAAACTTCAAGAAGTCTTGGTCAACTAATTCAAGAACAAATCTGTCATTGTTTAGAAAGCATTTTTTCCACAAAGAGATTTGCATAACATCTGGGTTTCCATGGAGCTCAGCTCACGCTGGCTATCCTGACACCTTTTCCTTTAAGGCGTATGCAGTGGTTCCAAGTTATTCATATTTTCTGTCCAGGAAAGAATCTTGTCACAGATATTTATCAGAAAGAAAACCGCTCTTTCTGACTGCTCGAAATACAGATATTATTCACTGAATAAATATAATAATGATTCTCAAGGGTAGATGACATCCAGCTGAGTTAGAAGTGTTTGGTGAACATTCTTTACCTGCCTGTATTTTCCGTGCTGTGTCACAGATGAAACACTGTGGTAGGCGTCTCCTTAAGGATGAGAAGCCTAAAATAGTCTTGTCCTAGCAGTCAGCATCCTACTGTTGCTGGAAGATGAAAGGTTGTAGCTGTTGACCTGGGTTTTTTAAATGTGTATGTCTATGTGTGTGGTACAGAGTAAGTTGGTTGCATGTACCTGTTCAAAATAGTGCACACAGGAATGGCTGCTAGTAACAGATGAGAAAACATACTAGGAATCATATGGAAATCATCAATGTAATGGATGCGGTATGTTCTGTGTGGGGCATATGTCATTCAGACAGTGTTGTTTAGTACCTGCTAATTAGAGCAGTAAATGATCTCTGAAGACAGAACCATTGCCAATGCACTGTGATAACTGTGACTCATATAAATGATCTTGATGGATCTTCAAAGTGGCCTTGTTTCTGAACTATTGTCCAAGTAAGAATAGTACTTATGTTGTTTATATACTAAAGTGTTAATGGATTTTACTTCCAGATACTCTTCATTTTTCTTTAGACGCAAGGAGATATTTGTCATCCAGTAAGTTTTCATATTATTGAAGCAAAATGGTGTGTTTTCCATTCTGTTCTCTTAACCTGTGTGCTACCATACTATATTGAATGATTTAGTTCATCAAATTGAAATGTCAATATTTGCAGCTATACTAATGACGAACAATGGTATTTGTCGTCATGAAATCATGTTTATTTTTAGTCCCTAATGTTAAGATACAACAGTTCCACAACTATTTTGAAATAAATCAGAGCAATTTTTACATGGAAATTATAACACATTATAACACATTATAACACATTATGACAATATAGGACTGATATATACAACCTACCCTTGAAGCAAATGTAGTGCAAATGTGACATGCTGTTTCTTTTCTTTGGCAGTTAGAATGTAGATACTTAAGAGAAGTTTGCTTTTTTTCTCAGCTGCCTTTTGTACTCACTTACACTGCAGCTGTTTTGTACTATGCCACTATAATCTCAGCAACATATCCATGCAGTCAAATCCTTTATCAGTTTGCAGATATTTTCTGTCTAAATTGTGTGTCGTTTAGATTTGTACAGTCTCGAACTCTACAGGGTAATTACAAACTATGATTTTTCATACTTATGTGCACTCTATTATGTGATTTATGCACAACAAGGCCTTTACTGAACAGTGCTTCTGTGGTTTTACTTATATCATCCTTATTTTAATGAGTCAGTCTCACGTTTTCATTTGCAGTTTGTCATGTCCTTCCATCTGTATCTTTCTCTTTCCTCCTTTCCCATTCCTTTAATGGCCAAAGACTTTTCTTCTGCCATTCTTGTAAGGTAGCGGCACTGAAGCCTCAGCGGGTTCCTTGCCCAGGTCCTTTGTTGGACATTATGAACAATTGTTGAAGTTTGAAGTGCAGGCACTAACTGAGAGTTTCTTAGGACAGGATTCATGCCATCTTTTCAACTGGAAGTCAGTAAATGTTCTATGAGACCCTACTAGATAATATACATATAGTATGAGGGGCAGGATATCCTTTATCTGCTCAAACCATTTTAGTTTATTACAGATTTCTTTTGAGCTTTGAAGAGTGTTCCAATATACGTAAGATTCTGTTCTGGTAAGGTCAGTGACCAAAAGAGACATTTTAGATATCTGAAATGCTGTCTTTCATATAGATACATACTTCTTTGTAATGATCGTTACATCAAGAAGCTGTCAGAAACATGGCAGCATGTGTCAAGGCACCTTACTGCAAAACCTAATGTCTAAAATATTTTTGTTGCCTGTTTTCAGACTTCCACAGTTACACCCCAAAAGAACTTTTGTACCTGTTGCCTTTGGAGAGTAACTATATAGAAGTCAATCACAACCCCGGTTCTTTTGTTGTCCTTATCATCCTCATGATTTGTGGTTAAAGCGGTTAACATGTTAGCATGTTAAATTATTGTATTGCATGTTGATGACTACAGTGAAACCTTCACAAATTTACCATGCATTTGGAATGGGACTGTGCATCACTGCATCTGCATAACCTACTGATGTATGTTGGCTGCATTTAGTCAGTTATCTCAGCTGTGTTTGCAAAGCTTGCTGTGTTGCAGAATGCTGGTTTCAGTCCATGTCATCTCGTAGTCGTATGAGGAAAACATAGATGAGCAGCCTCCTTTTCCAGGCTGGCTTGTCTGTATTTCTTGGATAGCAGTAAATCAGCTGACGTCTGGTCCAACTAAGTATACTTTCTACCCTGAAAAGGTGATGGGGAGTTTGAGTGAAAATCTCAGGTGATAAAAGAGCAATATAGATTTTTTCTGTATTGACTAATCATCCCATTCAGTTCTCATTTGAAGGAGATGCTTTGGAAACCAGGTGGTTTGTCATTTCTCAGCCAGTATATTATTTATGATGTTAGCAACTATAAATCAGTAAAGGCACAGACTTACAGCTGACACAGTTCATCCACAGAATCAAGATACTCCATGAGCCTGCTCCACGAGACCCTTCTCAACTGTCTCTCATACACTGTATCTTCAGACATTGTCTCATACCTAGTGGATCATGGCCTATGATCATGGCTCATATTCTCAGAAAATTTGTGCAGCTGGTATCATATGAGAAATAAAAAGGAGGAGAAAAAGGTTTTCCTGTTCTTTAAGAATATGACTAAATAATTTTTTTATCATTTTAGCTGATCAAAAATTCAAAAGCTTGGAAAGTTTAATGAATGAAAACTCAGAAAAAGTTCAGTATAGTCTAATCAAAACATTTTATTTCACACATTTTTATAACTTTAAAAATGTTAATTATTTTGCATTACAAAGGTCAGTTTAGAGTAGAAAATTTAAAATTTAAAAGTGCTAAGTGTCCTATTTTGCCAAATTTGAAACATTTGGGGGGGGATCAGCATTTTATTCAAATCAGAAAATCTGTGGCAAATACCAGATCCCGGTAGTAATTTTTTTAACATAATGGTCATCAGAAAAAAATGTACTTGAAAAACTTCATTGTCTGAAAATTACTAATACTAGTTAGTATACATACACCATCTCTCAGCAAGTCTTTGTTAGGCAATTAATCAATGGGATGTAGTTTCAGAAGGTATGCAGGGAATTAAGTCCTTCTGAATTCAGTGAAAAATGAGATCCCCTTTATGAAGCCAAAATGCTGACTTTGAATGTTTGAGACATACATTGATCTCCATGATGGGGGAGATGGTATGAGACAGGCAGTAACAGAAAAAAACAACCCTTGTTTAAAACATATGTAGCCCTTCAGTCTAAATGGGATTAAACATCGGTTCATTAAGCACACTGAATATACATATACTGGGGCCTCTCATCACTCACTTTTTGTAACATGTCCATAGGGTTTGGCAAGTCACTTTTCAAAGCAGACAGATTAATCTGCTGTGAATAGATTCTGTTCACCAATTTTTCAGAGCGCATCAGGTTTGGTAAGACAAGTAACTCTTCCCTGTTCCAGGTGCTCACCTAGGAGACAACTTCTTTCACACCCAACTTTTGCAGTGGTTTCTGCAGTAAGGATAAAGCCATGTAGGTTCCTGTTTCTTAAAATCTTTCCTTGAGAAGTTGCACCTTTTGGTGGATGCTTTGAGACTTTTGTTTCATTCTGTGTAAGACAGCTTGTCAAGCGAATGGAGGACAGATTCAGAAGAAATATTTCTGAATTACAGACACTGTAACCCTGGCATATACCCAGTAATTAGAACTTTTTATGGAAAAATAATTTTATATAAAACTACTGTCTGATCTCAACTTTCCTATAAATTGTATGTCCGGTAGGTGTCTATATTCTAGGTCACGCTTCTGCACACACATTACTTTCTCTAGACCAGCCTGTTTCTTCTTTCTTTTAGTGAGGATAGACATGGCTCCTGCCTTGACTTTTTCTTCAACAAGTTTCCCTTTTGTTATCAACTATCAAAAATAGGCTTCCCGAGCTTTGTATCCCAGGAGTACGAGGTTTATGAATGTACGTGTTCTGGTACAATGGAAGAAATGACTATGTGCTCTCTTTCCTCAGGACTTTAATATTTAGGAAGGGTTAAGCTCCATATTGCTTTCAATTAACTTGCTAAAAATTAGTTCCTCCGTTGGTCCTAGGACGTGTCAATGGTGCTTATGAGTTAAGCCTTTTGCCTACATACTCATTTCTGGTTTTTTCTGTTTGGACAAAGTTTTAATTCCCTGTGGATTTCAGATGATTGACCCAGAGAGAAAGCCGAGTCTGTGTGACAATATGGTCTTCAGTTACCACTGCCAACACAAATAAATGGCTTCTTTCTAGCTCTATCATAAGTAATCTGAGTGGGATTCAGATTTTTGATAGACTTCAAAAAAATCCCACACATGAAACAATACACTGTTTTAAAAGAAAATCAGATTTAAGGCAATAAAGCATTCTTTATCTTAGAGAATGTTTTCCTTTCCTAGTTTGAAAGTCAGACAAGGGGGAATCTGGAATTGTCCAGCTGAAATAGGGAAATTTTCAACGTCATGGTTTGATTCTAAATTGTGCTCATCAAGATCTAGTGATGTCTATATTCTTATGTTTTTCTACAAAGACTGGGAAATGTGGAGAACAAGATGAGTATTTGATCATTGATTAAATACAGTAAGGTTACTATTACATATTCCAAGTTGAGCGGCTTGGAAAAAATACTAATTTTTGAAGCCTGAGGATGCTGAAACTGTGCATGGCTGTAAGTCTTTAGTCAAAATGCAAAATTTATCCCTTCTGAATATTCTTACACAAGAAAGCCAACATCTTTGCCACAGTCTTCAAGTTAGACATTAGTTCTCATATAAGCGTTTAAATGAAATCATCTTATTTTATGAGCTGTCAAGCCACTGCAATGTGCATTTGCTACCCACAGAAGTGTGAGAGTTTAGTAGTTCTAAAAATCAAGTTCTTCACTTAAATGCCCACAGCGAGGTGAGTGTCAATCTGTAGGTGCCTCACTTCTTTAAAAATGTTTAGTGCTTGTGAAATATAATATGTGAGTGTACCTTTAAAAAAAAATCACCTGTTATTAATATTAAAAATTAACTAGAAGGCAATATATGTAACACTAAGCGATTAGTTCATTTCCTGAGCTATTTCAGTGCTTTACTTCCTTGCTTTGAAAGCAGAAAAAGGAAATATTGTTGAGTAAGGTGATGTTAATGGTGCTGCTTGTCTCCTGTGTTCTTTGCTGTTGGATCCATGTACCCTCAGTGCTGAAGCACTAAATGACATACCCAGGTTGCTTATATACAGCATAGGTGTAATTTTTATTTCTTAATGACCAAATTACATTTGCTTACTGCAAATTAGGTGCAGTGAACCCCTAACTGTTGTCAATTTGAGAGGAGGAAACCCAACAGTATTCAAAAAAATAGTGGGATGTCAACTGGCAGATTACTTTTTTCTGCTGTTCTATGGTGAAGATAGGTGAATTCAAAGGAAAAACAAATATAATTTCTTTGCAGAGACTGCTTATAATTTTCTCCTGAAAAAAAGCCTAAAAAAAAATTTACTTTCTGCTCAAAGACAAATATATTTATGTGCAGAACATTGGCACAACTATTAAAAAGAATTTTTCTTCTGGAAACTTTAGTTCTATAATGTTGCAAATACTACTAGATGGTAGTTTTGTCTGCCATGTAATGCAAAGAATGTTAAGTGATACGATAAGCACTAGCTAGATGTCTAAACATGCTGAATAAATAAGAGTTGCATGCTTTGTCATCTTACTGCTTTCTTTTTCATTCTAAAGCTCTCCTTCAGTTGTCCTAGTAAGCCCTTTGAGTTTGAGCCTTTTTCTATGAATTCTTCACTTCTCTTTACTCCAGTGAGATTGACCCAAGGCTTTCATAGCCAGTTTGTTTTGTTTGAAGAGAACTGTCGTAACAAAGTATGTACCACAAAGACATCTTCAGTAGCTTTGAAATTAACTTCTATGATAAATGATTTGACAATTGTATTAATTGCATTTTATTCTCTATTTCAAATTTAAATATTGAAGAATAACTTCATAAACCAAAATGTTTTTAAAACCAATTGTTGTCTTTTCTACTAAAATTATGGCAGCAGTAGACAGTTTTATTTGCACTATAGAGTAGTTTTTGTAATATTTGTATGTAAGAATGTACAATTTTTGGAAAGACAGACACATAAAAGATATGTTTAGAGTTTTTTTGAAGGGACAAGTTACCTTTTAAACTTTTTGGCTTGGTCTTTTAGACAAGCTTTGTGAGTCTGAGTGCCCAAAGTTTGGCTTCTAAATCCATAATGCTGAGACATTCTTAAAATGGGTTCAGAGGCAGTGATAATGATGACCAAGTTTCAAGGCCATCTGAAAGTCCCCTGAGTATAGATGGTCAGGTAACATCTTCATGACCTGCTGTGGGATCAAGATAAAGATTTAATACGTAGCACAGTGTTTAAAATAGTCGTGTGTCAGAAAGAGCAGTGAACATGTAAAAATGAGCATGAAAACAGGCACTCATTTTTAAAATCTTCAGAAAAACAGCCACATCTGTGGTTTCTGCAGAGGCACACCAATAGTATGATTCATCTGTGGCTTATTTTAGACATCTGCTTAAAATGAGGTGAAATCTCACCTATTTCTCTTCATTGATCTTAAAAGGGATCTAGAGTGACTAGCTCAGAAATAGGTGTCTGTACCCAGTCAGATGAATCCTACCTTTATGCTCCAGAACGGTCCTTATAAGAATGATATTGAGTTCATAGTGTAAAATGAAGCCTGTCAATGTATATGAAGTGGCAGGCTGGAAGTATAGATTTTCCAGGGCCATATAAGCCCAGAGCACTGTAAAATGATCTGAAGAGAAAGATAGAAACTGTAACTACTGTATCCATATCTGCCAATACCAGAGATAAAAACTGAGCAAGACAATCGCCCAAGATATCTGACATATAATGATATTTGAATCCAACAGAGAAATAAATCTGCTTCTTTAGTTACTTGAGTGTTTCATCTAAAACCTATTAACATACACAATATTGGTTAACTCTCAGCTTTCTACATTTAACAAAAATCTCTGTTGCAGGTTACTTAGTTATAGAAAATCCATCAAGTAAGTTGATTAAAGATTTTTATATAGTGGTCATTGGTGAGTCTCAATGTGTGGTTCCCTCCTCTATGTTTGTTAGAAAAAAACTCCAACTGCATATAAATCATAAAAGCATGACTAATTGCATGGTAACAGGAGAAATGCTTTCTCTCTCTCTGGGGTGAAGCCTGCATGTCTGTGTTTTAGCTTGGGAAGTAATACAGGGATATTTAAACTCTTCGGGGTTTAAAAACCCTGTCATTATGAGAATGAGGTCACTGCAATATTTTATATGTCTAAAACCTTGCAATGTATAAAATGTTTTCTGTGTGACGAAGAAGTATTATGTACTTCAGAATGCAATGATAGCTTTACAAATTTCCATTAATGTCAAGACCTCGCCTTGGAATGCTGTTACCTATAAAACCAATCCTACCCTACCGTACTGTTAACACTAGCAACATTAAAAATCTGGTGAGGGGAAACAACAAGGGGAGAAAATGCTTCTAAGTGACTGAAAACAAATAAAATAAGCATGCTGCAAGCAGTTTATAATTTTCTGCCTATAAGTATCTGTTTCTATTGAACTGAAAAACACAGTTTATTAATAAGAACAAAAAGAATGATAAAGAAATTCCCTATATGGTTCTAATTCTTCTGTCATTACTTTTAGGCCAATAAGCAAGAAATCCTTCCTACAACATGTTGAAGAGCTTTGCACGAACAACAACCTAAAGTTCCAGGAAGAATTTTCGGTATGTTGCTAGCAGTTGTCACAACATCGCAAGACCTTCGGTCGTTTCACGTGTCACATTTCATGTCCATTTTAAGCAGACAAGGCCGTGAAGGACTCTGGCCTTGATAATCAATACCCAATTACCAGGCTGATTGTTTAGAAAGTAATACTACACTGATTTGGATTCTGCAGTCTACACTCCAACCTGATCAGAATTATTTGCCTAATTGTCAGCAAAAGATGATCTTCTTTAGACTCTGATCTCTGCAAGAACACAGTAATATTTATGCATTTACATATGTAGCAATGCATATGTAGTTTACCTGAGAGCAGTTTCTTTAGAAACAGTTTTCTAACATACAGGTATATTTAACTGGTTTAAGTAAGTTTGTTTTCCTGAGTGATCATGACCCCAAAAACACAGCTGACATTTGTTCTGTCAAATGTTCAGACCCCAGACATACTGCCATGCAACTCAGAAATGTTTTTATTTTATGGATTTCAGTGCAGAAAGAAGTTTGTGCATGGTACTTTGCTTTTTGTTCCCCTACAAATAATAGGTCATACATGTCATGCTTTTGAGAACAGCCTCCATGTGAATAGCCTTCGTCTCCTTATGTGAGTAGATGAATACAGCAAGCCTGTCTTTCTTTCTGAAAAGAAACCAGCTTTCAAAATATACATTAATATAATATAAAGCATATAAACTTTCAAATTTAAATCTCAAAGCTTTCACTATTTTCATTAAGTAACATTTTTATGGTTATATTTTTTTCACAATGGTATCTCTTCTTCTTGTATTTCAGAATATTATCATTTTTAACACATACAGTCATTTGCCCTCATAAAACCAATTTGTCAGTCTCCAGTGACTTTATTATTTTGCATTTATAGATTTACCATGAATTGCTTACCAGTTGGATTAACAAAAATGAAGACTCAACAATTGGTTTTTCTTCTGCTAGATTATAATATTTCAGTCTCTAAGGAAAAACCATCAAAAGTGTGAAAAGATTAATGGTATTTCCTACAGCTTTTTTGTTATGCTCCTTAGATAAAATTGGTCTGGATTTAATAATGAAAAGCACCATAAAATTCTCTGAGCAATAAAGTAAGGAGAACTTTTTTTTCCAAGAACAGACGTGTTATTTCACTTGAACGAGAGTGATTATAGTTCTATTATGCATGACTGAACAGATTAAAAGTTTTACTAGCAATAACATTTTCACATACTAACATTCATCACTGCAAAGTTTCTAGTATTACTTTCTTTAGGTATGACCCACACTAGGTAATCTTACAGCATTGTGATACCTTAAAACTTAGACAATAGTGTTTTATCAAAACAAAATCTTGGCCATTCATTTCAAATTTAGAGAAATACGTGTAGCTGAGACCTCATTCAACTAAATTATGTAGTCAACATATAATCAACAGGTTTATATGTCATTTGGGCTTCCACGTTTTTTTCTCTCCAAGCATCATCTTCCATATTTCAGAGTGCAGTGATATCTTCCAGGACAACTTGTCCAAGGGCAGGCAGAATTGCAGGGTGAGTTCAGACCCTGATTGAGAGCATATCTGTAGTATCTCTAACACCTGTCTTATCGGATAAATAATAGGATTGACAATGGGCTTGAAATTATATCAGAAATGACAATGTACAGAAACAGGCAGGGCACACAACAAACAAGCAGACCTTGTGACCTGCATAATTTCCATCCACATTCATAATTTTGGTTTCATATAAATGACTCAAGGCTCCTACAATGTGTGTAGGAGAGATAAGCTCAAAATATAAACCCACAGACCATTACATCTGAAGCGCATCACTAAAAGCATGGTGCTGAGCTTCCTTGGGCTCTATGGCTGTCTCTGCACTAGTAAATTCAAGTATACCAGGAACTGGACATAAGAATATGATAATTTACATTAATAAACTGTTAGTATATTCTCTGCCTTGAATTTGGATTGTTTCAGCTAGCTGTCTTCCTGGACAATTCCAAGATACAGATTTAGTACATAAAGATTTGGTACATAGAGTATGATCCGTTACAATAGGCAATTTGTAGACAACAAACCTGGGTTTTAGGTTGGTTTTTTTTTTTATATTAGGAAAAATTTATAGAGAGGGTTGTGAAGCATTGGAACAGGCTGCCCAGGAAAGTGGTTGAGTCACCATCCCCGGAGGTTTTAAAAAGACCTATAATGTGGTGCTGAGGGACATGGTTTAATGATGGCCTGGCAGTGAAGCATGAACAGCTGGACTCAATGTTAAAGGTCTCTCCCAACCAAAACTGTTCTGTGATTCTGTTTTGGAGTTTTCTAGCATAAATGTGCATCTTTCCATTTCACTTAGTCTTGGAATCCAGAGACATTACTGGTCTCGTGTAATTTGCTGGATTGACCAAGCTGCTGTGCCTGGAGATCTCCAGGGTTCAATCTCAGTCTACATGTGAACATGACCCATATATAAAAGTGATAAGAGAATCTGGACCTCAGAATGGATCACGATCCATGTCTTCTCAGAAAAGACAAGTTTAAAGAAGCAATAGGGATCCACAGTAACTGATGTTGTGTACTGCCTAGCTGATATTCAAGCTTCCAGCTTTCCAGATGAATCATTTATCTCTCAATAGGTATGGGAAATAAAATTTTTCTAGTAACTGGCAAATTACTGAAACAAAAATACTTCTGTAAGTGTTTTACAATAAGTTCTGTTCATGAATAAAAAAGTGAAATACCTCCAAATGTCACCCATAGTACCATAAAAGCGCTACAGTAACTAAGGTTTTTTTAAAAGTTTTAGGAGTCTGCAAAGAAATGTAGTTTCTGTGACAAATTGTTATTGAATCTGGAAATCCAAATAGTCTTTCCTCAATTCTGAAAATAATTGGACTGAAATCCATACTGATGCAGGGAATTTGTAGGAGGCTTTTGAGCACTTCTTCAGATACGGAAGCATCATCACAAAAATAATCTAGTTCTCTATTTCCTCTCTACTACAAAGTACAGTGCAACACTGATAGTTCTATATTAATTAACTGGCAAGCTAAGACTCAGAGGAGTGAAACGAAGTTCACATGACATGCATGTGATATGGGATCCCGTGGCCCATAACACCTGCAAAATGCCATAGGCATTTTATTTCTTTATGCAAAATTCAGTGACAGAAATTTTGTGGGAGACTTTCAGCTTTCCGAATGAGAGGAATTTTAACATCTCCACCCTTAGCTGTGTTTTACTGTTCTTATCAAGTCTTGACAGAAATGCACAGAAGTCACTCTACTGTGTCTGAGGACAAGGGTGTTTATCCAGGTTCTGTTGTAGGACTGGGGCTTTACTTCTCTATGGGATTATTGAGACAAAAGTCAGCAGCAACTGAATAGATAAATGTGCCTTGAGTATGGCAGAGGTTGATTCAAAGACAAGATTTTAAAATAATGATTGCCTTTAAAGATATTTTTCTATAATACATTACGGTCTTTCATTTAATTTTGGTTTTATTTCATGTCTGTTAACCATGTTATTTAATTCTTTAGCATATGGATATAAATGCAAAGTCAGCCACTCTTTATAAGGTGATTTTAAGCCAAAACCTTTCTTCTTAGGAAGGGCATAAACATAGATTTTTCATCCCTAGGAAACATAGAAATGTAAAGAGATTTTGAAGAGCATGGATAGGATCTAGTCCCTTGTTAATTTTCCATTGGAGATGAAAGTGAGACCTAATTGTTCTCTGCAATTCTTCCCCTACTTCTTTCCCCAAGGAAATACGTGTCAGAGCTAAGAAAAGTCAGGTCCCTTGTCTGAAAGTCATTTGCTTTCATCATGAAACCATCTTTCCCCTCGTGCACTTGCAGTTATATTATTGAGGATATAAGTACTAGAAGTAAAGTAGTCATCATGCTTCAGGCCATAGGATTTTTGTCAGATGGTGAAAGAAACAAGTTTCCCATGGGGTAGTATTGCATATAATACAGTTCAAGAGTTTTGAGCTCTCTTTTATACATCAGACATTATCCATTGTACAAAATAGGATATCAGATTAGATGAATTATTGACTTGGTTTATTACATAATTAAATTATCCCATTTTGCTAATGCTCATATTAAATTATTCTTAATATCTGAACCCATCAAATAAGGCTGACAAAATATTTGAATTAGCAGTGCAAGAAAAACACCAGAATAAAAAACACTCCTGTTTTTTCCATTTTTCATTACCTCTTTCATTATTTATTTGTTAATTTGCTAATAGTTGCCCCTTAAATTTTATTTACAGAAGACAAAGTGCCTCAAATACCTGAGCAAAAGAGCACTTGAAAAAATTAACACTCAATGTACAGAATAACTGATAGTATTAAAAGACAAATATGAAGGGATTACTCAGCACAAGCGGCAACATTTTTTATTGCATTCATTCAAAGCAATAAACAGTTCCTTTCATTTTTATCTTAGCTAGATGTTGAAATAGACTTGCATATAACGTTTGTCAAACAAAAGGAAAATCTATTACAGTTAACTTAGAAAGTCTGGCTGAATTCTGGCTTTTTTGAGTTTTCTGTTCTCTTAGAATAGTCTGTCACTGTAAGATCATTGCATTAAGTTTCCTCCATTAAGGAGTTATGAAGTTGTCTCCGCTCTTTTACTTAGCCTTGGAAATTATACCTATTTATGTACAAAAACACCCCCACCAAATAAGTTCCTCAATATGAATGATTTATCCATCTCTGCCCTTCAATAGTAGAACTAATGACCAGTTATGAAGTTGTGGTACAACGCAAAATAACTCTTCCCACCACTTTCACAAACAATCCCATGAACACTAGCTAATTGCCAGTTGTCTCAACTTAATTAAATTCTCATCAGTTCTCATGCTGTGGCAAGAACTGTCCCAAGCTACAGGACTCAGGAAAAGGCATTATTCAAGAATGAGGCTGAGTCAGTACAGCATGGTAACCAATGCTCCAAGAAGAGTCAGAAAAGCATCACAAAAGGTGATAGGCTGACTTTATCCAGACTTGTAAAAGTGAAAGTTCGTGTAAGCTTTAATTGTTCAACTTGACAGCATTGTCTTCAGTGCTGCATCTAATGTTGCAGGTATAACTCGGGTTGACAGTGAGGTAGAATCCTCTGTAATGCTTCCAGCTGTTCTTAGAAATGGACTCTTGCAGAACTGAAGAATTCTTCCTCTTACTGGATGATTGTATCATTTTTTATATCCACTGAAGGTGAAATTCAAAGGTTTGCCAAAATACATTTATTTCTCTACAGGAACTTCCCAAGTTTCTTGAAGACCTTGCTTCAACTGATGCTGATCTGCCTTGGAACAGGTCTAAGAATCGTTTCCCAAACATAAAGCCATGTATGTGTGTTTATAGACCAACTCCTTCGTTTTCCTCTCTACCTTTGATAGAGCAGCATATGTTTGGAATGCAACTGTATTTTTGTTTGATCTGCCTTTGAAATGGCAGTACAATCATGTCCATATTATGAAATAATTTTCTGTCAAGTAATCTGTCTTTTCACTGTGGTTTTTTTTTAAGACAGTTTTATTTGCAAGTAGCTTTCAACTTACTCTCCAAGCTTTAATATGCAGGTGCAAGTAACTGTAGCCTCAATAGTTTCCTAGCTTTGTAATTCAAGCCATGTAGCAAACTCTTTAACATTCTTCCTTGGTTTTTTTCCCTTTAGTGAAAAGTAATTTTTTAAACATATAAAATCCATATGTTTGTGCATTCAGCTACCTCAGGAGCCTGGGTGTGCTTTCTTGAAGATATGTGTACATGTGCTGCAAAGGTCCACAGAAGATCAGAGTGACTCTATGAAAACTTATAAGCCAAGGCTAGATTTTATCACAAGAGACGGGAGTCTGTCTCTCTGTACTCAACACTGCTTCATTTTTCAGTTAATAAGACAAGAAATGTCATTATTATTTTAGGCATTAGCTGTGATGTGAGATGGGGAGCATAGCATTCCTTGGTTAATAATGCTACATTCTGTGCTATTAACTTTTCAGAGCAGCTGTTCCTGCTATCTACTGCCTGGTTCAAGACATACTCTAAGTTACAGTCACTAAAAATTTATATTCGTGACACAATGAAATATGAACAGAGAAGTTTCATAAATCTTCAACTTCGTATTCTGATTTTTTTTTAACTAAGTTGCAAACCAAACATCAAAATTTGGAATGTTTCATTTCTGCAGTTACTTACCCACATATGACATCTTCCCTGGTTTTGTCATATCTGCATACATACCATGGGCCCAAATCATAAACCCTCAATAGTTTGTCTGGGGGGGGTTTCTATAAAAATGAGCTTACCTTATGTAAAAGAATTAAAAGTATGTAAAAGTGCCAGTGTCTGGCTCAAATCTGTACCCTGGGCCCCAGGCATATAGGAAAGACTGTCAGACCCCTGACCTTGCTGTCTGATTAATGTGGAGGTTGTCCATGCTAGAACAGCATGGTTTAAAGTACATGGGCTACCTCTAGGCAGATGATCCTCCCATACATACATCAGTTTGGAGGTTTTGGCACACTCACCATTTTAATCAAAAAGTATTATATTAAAATGTCTGGGATATTAAAGGATGACCATACAGTAGTGGAAATTGGTTAAATTCCCTTTGTAATTAGTGTTCTACTATGTCAAGTATTGTTGTATCAGCAACAATAACAGTATTTTTGATTTCTTAGCACTCTAGGGGCACTTGTTGCATATGTCTATGTTTTTTGACCAAATCTTTTCATTAACTAGACTTTATTTCCATGATAGACAATAACAACAGAGTAAAGCTGATGCCTGATGCTAGTATTCCAGGATCTGACTACATTAATGCCAGCTATGTGTCTGTAAGTAGAAACTCTCTCACCTTTTCACTATATTTGTTTTCTGGTATAAGAGAGAGTAAAAAAATAACTTGTAAGAACAGGATTCTAACTTTTCTTTCATTCACTACAGCTACTGCTGCCACAGCATTGATCAAGTGACTCCTGTGGCATTAACATGACTAGTTAAAACTTTACATTATCCCATTTCCATTGCTAAGCAATTATTTTCAGAAATAATCAAAACTATGCCCAGCAAATTACTTTCTATAAATTGTCTCCTACCATTTTGATTAAAGACAATAGTGAAACTTCCACGGAAGTCAGTTGTTTAGACAGGCATTATTTGATCTCTTGGTTAGGAGATGGAGCTATTGTGTATGAACAGGACAATGTAAAGATAACTGAACTGGAAAGTTTCATATAAGTGGCTAATAATTTTGATGATTGGGATTGGTATGCCCCTTACTATTTTGTGAAAGTTATGATGCAGGAAAATGCAAACAGGCTTCTTGAAGGAGAAACTAATATTGTCTTTCTCATCCTCAGCTTTCTTCCTAGACCTTTCATTTTCTAACTGTATTCTCATTAAAGACTTTGTCTATATTTTTAGCTAATTTTTGTGCTGTTAAAGCTCAAAATGTGACTTACGGTTATGCATTTAATTGGTTGTAGCAGTGCCTGGTGGTCTCACATGAGGGCGAGACTTGGTTTGCACTAAGCACTGTTCGAACACATAGCAAGACATGCAAGCTGTAGACTAAACAGATGACATCATGGCAAGTAGAAATAGTTACTTCCAGATAACTAAGAGATGTTCACAGAGAATAAGCAATAGAGCTGAGAGCATCTTCCTCTCTCATTGGCAAAAGCTATTTTTCCTTTATATGGAATGTCCTAGTTCTGACAGTTAGCAGATGGGAAGATCCATGCCACATTGTTATGTGATGGTGGGACTATATACAGAACCACTGAGAAGGAGACCAGACAGATTGTAGCATGGCCGAGTCTTTACCCTGCCTGTCGCTAACAACATGCCAAGGGTTACACGGGGAGCTCCAACAGCAGCTTCCAAAAACCTGCAGCAAAAGCTAGCTGCAGAGAGTGTTCCCTGCTGAGATTTTGCATGTCTTTACTGTGTATGGGCATCTCACTTTTAGTCACCGTTTATCGGTGAACAGACAACTGTAGTGTTACCATTTCTCAAGGCTGAAGCTTTACCCTTTATATGCTCTCACTTTCCATATTTGTGGATGTGTGAATATATAAGTGCATATCACTGCAAATAGACAATATATGTGTGTGTGCCTTTACATACCTATTTATCTAGGTGTATATATATGCACACATATAAAGAGAGAGAAAGAGAGGTCTTGTATGTAGTTTTAACAAATGGGAACTTGGCTGCTGCTTTTATTTTCATGGTTAAACAAGAAAAAGTCAGTAACTGAACTGTGAGCTTTGCATCCCTGAATTATAGTTTCTCACCTCACTCTTAAACTGGGGAGGATTAACATAGTTTCTCACTGGCACCTGTTCTGTATATTATAGATGGCGTAAGTAACAAGCAGCTGTGAATTATAGGGCTATAATTCCAACAAGGTCCTTTGGTAGTGCTATAAACCGCGTTCAGTTGCTTTGAGCAGTAAGCAGAACTCTGTGATATTATAGACTGCTAGCTCTACAGCATAAATTTATTGCTATTATTGCTATTGTTGTTCTTTTAGACTTTCTGTAGAACATAAGAGTTCCGGTAGAGTATGCTTAGTTTCTTTGAGGAAATAGATCCATGAGAACCCATGTGCTGACAGCATTGACACAGATTTTTTTCAAGAAACTTCCTTCTCCCCAAGTTTTACATCAATTTATAAGTGAACTGAACAGCAGAAGCCAACAGTAAAATAAAAGTAGGTTTCTTGAAGACCTTTTATCAGACATCATAAGTTGCAGCAGATCCCTGACAAACACTGGAAGGACAAGATCATTATTGTGGTGCGTAGCTTGCATTATCTCGCAGGCCACTCCTTAGTGGCTTCCCTGGCTCCACTGCTCCTTAGTGCTATTTAATTCTACTTTGTTGGCCACCTCCTGACATAATTCTTGGTGGCATCTGGCTGGATCTGCAGCAAGACTAGTATGAAGGCTTAAATACTTTTAAATGGGAATTACTGACCTGATGTCTTTGTGATTTCTCTGCTAAATCCACTTCTATTAGGATGACGTTTTCTAAACTTTACTGCAGCATTTGTTCATAACTGATCTATACAGTGGAAAAAATGCCTTTACTTCCTTAGATTTCCAAGACCATCTGCCATGCAATGATTAGCCTGGCCTATACCAATTTGTTTAGTATGTCCGGCAGGCCTTAGGCATGGTGGCTACAGGCACAACTATGAGTCACATGCAAACTCATTTTTTCTTTATCAACTATTACATACTAAATATTTTCTTTTTCTAGGGTTATTTATGTCCGAACGAGTTTATTGCAACTCAGGGACCATTACCAGGAACAGTGGGCGATTTCTGGAGAATGGTGTGGGAAACAAGAGCAAAAACACTTGTGATGCTTACACAATGTTTTGAAAAAGGACGGGTAAGTTACCAGTGTGCCACGGAACAGCATTTGATGCAATTGAAAATTCTGTATGTGGTTGCTGTCAATATTATAATATGATCATTTTTAATTAGCAATCATCTCCCTGCAGATAAGATGTCATCAGTACTGGCCAGAAGATAATAAACCAGTGACTGTGTTTGGGGATATAGTGATTACCAAATTGATGGAAGATATTCAAATAGACTGGACCATCAGAGATCTAAAAATTGAAAGGGTAAGGCAGAACTGGAAGCTGATTGAATAAAACCCATCCAACACCTCAAAGAGCATTAGATGTACTCCAGCCCACCCAACTACTCATCAGTATCCTTCTTTTAATCTTTAGTGCATAGGCACTCTACTGCATAAAAATTGGGTTTCCTGCATTTTGTTATCATTCCTGTTTTTTGGGGGGCTGTTTTGGGTTTGTGGGGCTTTTTTTCTGAGAGTTTTCCCCACAAAGAGCTCAGATATTTGTCCAACATGCTATGAAGGGCCTATCAAGGTTACTGAACCTCTGGTCTGGTGGGAGGTGAAGTTTCTATTTGGACGCCTCAGTTGTCTCTTCTAAAACAGAGTAATCCTAACCATTCTGGGATCAGACAAATCCCTTTGAGTGTATCCCTCTCAGATTAAAGGGCAAGATTCTCTGGTGCAGTGCAGCTGTTTTTCATTGTACCACCAGCTGTATTGGCCTCCACCCCCAGGAGATTCAGCCAATATAAATGAGAATCATCAGTATTACTCCTACTCTTTGTGCTAGGAAGGGCAGTGGGGTGGGATGTTCATCTTTGTCATGATCCATAACAGTAGTTTCAACTCTTTGGAAAAATTAGCACCCAGCGTTAGGTCAGACCAGCAGGTCGTCTCAGACATAATAACCTAACTCTGGACATAATAACCTAAGATGAAGTCAGCCTTCTTTTGTGCTCCCAGTATTGACCTGTGTTGTATGTAGTTCAGCCATGTCCTAGGACCTGAACTCAGCTATCCAAATACACACATTGCCATTCTGTGGCATGTGCACGTGACAAAAGCAACACAGCCATTGAGGGATTGTCTCAGTGGTCACCCCATATAGATACGTTGTGCACATAGTACAAGACAATTGAACATTTTAAAATTAGCAAGAGAAGATAAACTTTTTTTCAGCTAAAATAAGACATAGAGTAAACAAGACTGCAAGAGGGATTATTTAGAGTAAAAATACATGTCAGCAAAATGCAGTCACCTGTGTTAACCAGGGTGAGGCTGAAAAGAAAAGAAGACACAACCTGAATTGAGTAAGTGATCCATTTACTATAGCTGAACTACCCTGCACAAGAAGCTGTGTCATTTATAAGCATGTCATTAAATGTGTCGTATCGCTGGCTTTAAGATTGTACTTCATCTTCCATTCACAAATGGATGGATTCTTGATGATCTTCCAGTGAAAACGAAAAGCATATGTGAGGCAAGTCATGCACAATTATTGCCATATTGCATCCAAAGTCACTTCTTTTTTGTTTTTATGTTGATCAATTTTTAAAATATAGACCCAAAGTAGTTGCTACACATAACGGTTCACAGTTGTTCAGTATTTCTTGCAATATGAAAAGAGCAAGTGGTTGGTTCAAAGGAACTGGTTCACTACAATGCAGTTGATTAAACTGTGGTACTTCTTGCTGTAAGATATTGTGAATACTAAAAACTTACAGAGCTTCATAAAATGTGGATATATTAGTAGAAGAAAATTCTGACAAGTACTATTAAATTTTGACTTATCAGCTCTGAATAAGACCGTTCGCAAGTCACAAACTATTAAGAATGGAAGGGATATTCTGTGGAACTGCAGATGCATTGTTGTCCTATTTTATCATTTTCCCTAAGACTTTTCCTTGAGTACTGTTGGAAAGAGGGTATTGGTCTAGACAGGCCTTTAGCATGACCCTGTGCTGTTATCCTTAACATCCTTCATAGTTAATTTAGGTATGAGATCACAGCCTGCTCTTTGAGCTACTGTTGCTGCTGCTCTGATTGGGAGGACATCAAACACTTTTAGAAAATATATGTGTTTACCAGCATACATGTGTTTGCCTTCACTACATTAGATCAGTCTTAGAATGGCTGCTTTTTCCTAAATAAATTTGTTGTCTCGGTTCACAAAACTTCTAAAGAAACTATAGAAACTTCAACCTGTAATCTACAAATTACATTGATATAGTGACTGAAGTCAAATGGAGATACTTCCTGAAAGATGGACTTGCTACAGTCTTTCAAAAAACCTGCCATAAGATCTGTGCACAGCAAATTATCCCTTGATACAAGTACATCTTATAATTATTATACCATTGTGACTTTACTTTTTTACATTAAATTGCTGAGAAGTTTACATGTAGCTCACTGGATCTTCTGTCACATTTCTTCTGTGAAAACTGCCTTTTTTTTTCTATTTTTCAGCATGGAGACTGCATGATGGTGCGACAGTGTAACTTTACTTCTTGGCCAGAACATGGAGTCCCTGAAACTACTGCACCAATTATCCATTTTGTAAAACTTATCCGTGCAAGTCGAGCACATGATAACACACCAATGGTGGTTCACTGCAGGTAAGCCTGTTCACCAAATCATCATCTAGTATCTTAGAATTTCAAGTGCCTATTAATGCTCAGAGAAGTTGCCAGAAGAACAATGAAAACCGAATGCACAGTTATGGTTCTAGTATGGATGGCAGTGAAGGTTTCTCTAGCAGTGCTCCTTAGTCCTTTCTAGGAGGTAAAATGCCAAAATGTGTCTTTTCTTCCATTCATGGAAATCCTATTAGGGTGATGTCAGTGAAATAGTTACTTGAACAATTACCATAAGGTACTGATGGATTTATTTCAATTTTCTCTTTATCATAAGAAGAGGAATAGCAAATGATATGTTGGTTTTAATTACTTGTGTTATAAGTATAGCTCTTCTTAAGAAGTAAGTATTAAAAATTGTATTTAAAATGAACATGTCACATATCAAAAGGGATAAACTATTTGGGAGTCACAGAGAATGACAAATGGGAATAAAGATTTGCATATGCTAGATTTCAAGCTTGGATGCCTATAAACAGCTAAAATCTATATTTAGGCTCTTAAATAAATGGTCTAGTGGATAGAGGTGTTCAGCTGTCATAGTTCCCATTGATTTCATACTCAACACCCTTAAACTGCTATTTCAAAGAGTAAGTGTGTGGGGAAGGCTAAGTCTTCAGGAAAGTGGTGAGTGTGTATGTAGGCCAGTGTTCTCACTGAATGAGTGGGCACACTCCAAAATGGCCATCTGAACTTGAGGTCTGCAACTGATTCTTTGCCGCATTCTCACTCAGTGAGTCTGGAAATATGGGGAAAGAGAAGCTGGGTTTGGTGCCACAAATCTCTTTCCTAACAGCTATCCAGTATATTACACACGGGAGTTCTTTTTATTTGTCCTCAGTGTCCTACAGGTGCCACCCACAGAGGGGCATAAAGCCTCATTTTATTTGATATCGCTGTCATTGACAGTTTGACATTTCCCTGTGCTGCAGGGGCCAGAGAGACTATTCCAGGTGAGAACGACATTGTCTTCGTGTTTTGAGGACATTCACATTCTCTAGGGCCCCTCTGCAATGAATCCAATGCCCTTGTCACAATACAGATACATAAAGGGGCCAGCATAGACCAGATACTCCACCTGATCTCATTCTGATGGTTATAAAGCAGCAGGGTGTTCTCATATCCAGAAAACTCATTCATTACTTTCTGCTCATTAGATCTTGCAGGTTCAAGAGAGTTTTGCCATAACTTCGTGATTGTCTGTAGTGATACATTCTGCATTTATTACACCAATTGCAGAGAAGTCTGACAGTGCTTTTGAGAAAATCCTGTTCATTTTCAGACCTTTTAAATAAAACAACACTAGCTACCAGTGTGTTTCATCCTCCTTTTAAAAGTATGTTCTTTTAAATGTTTTGCTAGATCCCATGTTGTTTTGTCTCAAACACCAAAAGCACCACAGAATCCAGGTGCGTTTTCACAAAATACCACGATTTTTTTCTTTGAATTAGTGAGCTATGGAAAATTCACAGAAAAGATGTAGGGCCATTTTTTGCCACTTACGCAGGTTTGGTTGAGTTATATCTTTTTTGTTGATTCAACCCCTTGTAAAATCAAAATCAGAACAAGGCTCAAATCCATATTTCACTTGATCCCATTCAGCAAGGAGACACACACACAAAAGTAAATGCTGAAAAAGATTTAATTTTTTTCTGAAGTCTTCTTTTCCCAAAAAACTTAATTTAATCAGAATATTCTAAGAAAATATTTTATACTAAAAAAATTAAGGTAAAACCTTTATTTTATCTTGTGTATTATGTTTGCAGTGCTGGTGTTGGAAGAACAGGTGTTTATATTGCACTCGACCACTTAACTCAACATGTAAATGACCATGATTTTGTGGATATCTATGGACTTGTAGCTGAGTTAAGAAGTGAAAGAATGTGTATGGTACAGAATCTGGTAAGATTTATATATTTATCTGTTTTAGTTTCCTATTGTTAAACAGTCATCAGATCTCCTACACAAGGCTAGGAAACTCCTAACAATCAGCTGTCCAATACATTTTTTCTACCACATCCTGCTTCTATTTGGATTTCAAGCATTGTGCAAATGTATGGTTTGTATCTATTTAAGTATATTTGGCCAGCAAAGTCTTGACAAGTGCTAAAAAGAGTGCTGAGATATTTAGTTTTTAGAACCTAAATCGTAATTTCTCGGGCTTTGAGAAATTTAATTAGACGTTTTAGGTGAAGAACAGTTGTTAAATAAAAAATGGGTTTGCTCACGCACTACTTAATCTGACTTTACTTACTGCTTAACTGTATTTTCTTTGTGTGTGTATGTGTATGTAGCATAGTCCTCCGAACTTTTAAGTATTCATTTACTTTTGATCTCATTAATGATTCCTTGATTTTTTTTAAATTGCTTCAAATTTAATAACACATATAGATAGAATTAAGCACAGACTTCAGAGTCTGCAAAATCAAGGCAGTGGTGGGTTTGGGGTCTAAAAGAGTGCATTTCTGGCAGACTTCTTGAGTATGGATATGAGTTAGTGATGACATGCTGGTAAGGAAGACCTTTGCTCTATCTGGAGATCTGGGTATGTGTAAAGGACTGACATCAGAACTTAAAGCTGATCCTAAGCGCCCGGTGGAATGGAAATTCAGCTGTATTCGCATAAGGCTCCCAGCATAAGCCCCCCACAGGCCAAATCTAACCCAAGACTGCTTCCTGAAGCCTTTTAGTCTACAGCATGACTTACCAGCTTCTCAGTATGGCTGAGCAGTTTTGGGATGAACTTCCACATGACTGATGGATTTAAACTCATTTTAATATAAGGAGACTTGTTCCATTAGGATTGCAATTCTGCTGTTCTATATCATGTCAGAATATACAAAAAGTGTGTCAGAATACACAGAGCACAGTTAACCGCTCTTCAGCAACTGCACTTCAGAAGATTTTGTAAGACCTTCTGGTGGTACTCTGTTTCTTGTAAGGTGCTATCTGATTACCATTTGCTTTCAATTCTTCCTTTTGAAGTCTCTATGCAGCTAAACAATTGCCAGTGACTTTCCTGTGATGATGAATTTTGGGAATATTTTTTTGGCTGTTTTTTTATACTTTTGATTAGAAAGAGAATGTCTGAAAATAAGGCAAAGACTGGAAGGCAATTTAATGGCAGCACTCCCAAAATAAAGTCTTAAAATGGTGAGACATTTGACAAGAACAGTGCACAATTTTAAAATGTGCATAATTTTTGTGTACCTTTTCATTTGCATATTTTTGGCAGAGGCTAGGAAGAGATCTGCCAAAACGCAATAGAAGGTGATGGTCTTCTAGTTCTGATTTCCAAACAGATCGAGTATGGATTTATATGCTAGCTGCAAAATCCTGAGACAAGTTCTTCTCTGTGCAGGTCATTTCTAGCTCATGTGTGCCTGAATACAAAAGGCAGATCGGCAACAAAACTTGCCCAAAGGGAACCAAATCTTGCAGAGTTTTATGGCAGATTCAGTAGTCAGCTATTCTGACAGCTCTGTTGTGAAACACCGTTTAGTACTTTATGGTTCAGATTTTATTTGATCAGCACAGAAGATACAAAGAGAGGAGCAATTCCTTCCCAGAACTCACTTTAGAGAACTCACTTTAGAGATCCCTCAAACTCTCTGTAAAATCTATGAGTAAAATAAAAAAACCTGTTTGCTCTCAGATGTGATATTTTGCTTGATTATAGTTTCAAAATAGTTTTCTTTTTGCTTCAAAAAAAATTTTTTTTTTTCCCAACAGAGTCACACTCTGTTACTGTAGCCAATGGGCACAGAATGGCCCACATCTTTGCTATTAAACACCTCTGCAGTTACCACTCTCTTCACAAGCTCTCTACAGGGAATGACCCATAGCCTGCAGTAATGGCTGAAACACACTTGGAAATTATTTGAGATAGTTCTGTGATCTGGATCACTTTCTTTGTCTATG
The DNA here is from genome assembly GCA_009769605.1 of Bucorvus abyssinicus. Lineage (NCBI taxonomy): Eukaryota > Metazoa > Chordata > Aves > Bucerotiformes > Bucorvidae > Bucorvus > Bucorvus abyssinicus. Next base: position 43,327,633 of record CM020025.1, read on the forward strand.
TACACAGTGTTTCTCCTGTGTGAAGATATATTTAATCCATTTATTTTCTTTCTATCTGTTTTCATTCTTTCATATCATCCTTTATTTAGTTTTTGCATTGCCTTATTTTGTTTTTTCACTTTTTAGCAATCATTACCCAGGGTTACTTTATGTCCTTGGAATTGTCAACTTAAATTTAGTTGCCCACTTTTTGCGTTACAGTCTGTTAAAAATGATGCTACAGTTCAAGAAGTATCACTAAAGATAATGTGGGGTTTTTTGCTTCAGCGATGTAGCATGCTCCCAGAACATGTAGATTTAGATTTACTTGAACTTTTGCATTTGAGTGCACCCTACTGGTTTTCTCAATGCTAGAAAGAGGAAAACTTTTTTATCTGACATTCTCATGGTTCAGTTTCATCAGTCTGAATCTAGTGGCAACAAGTAAACAAATGTCTTTTCATAGATCAAATCTTTGCAGAAAATTGTGGAACAGCCTATTAGTCTCAGTTATGATTAGTTTAATTTCATATGTCTTACTGGGCCTAAGGATTAACATGTTTTTACAAATTTTATTGCATTATGCCTCATAATGAATGAAATCAGATCAGGCATATATGATATGGTCATTGAAGTATTGGGATTGCTGAGTTAAACTGCAGTTACTTTGAGAACATGTAGATATTTAAAAGGAAAGTTTTTTGGCATTAGAAGTACATTTTTCTTCTAGTCAAACATCTTTATATTCACATCTTACAGGCACAATATATATTTTTGCATCAATGTGTATTGGATCTGTTGACAAGCAAGGGAAGTAGTCAGCCCATATGTTTTGTGAATTATTCAGCATTGCAAAAGATGGACTCCCTGGATGCCATGGAAGGTAAGGAGATATAGATTGTCTCGAAATTATTTTTTCATAGCAGGTGCATTGACTTGTCCAGACTAAGAAGCAGAAATAAATACTCTGACATGCATTTTTTGGCTTCAGAAGTCTAAATTTCTGCTGCTCTTTAGTCTCCCTCACAGTAATAGCCATTGCTCAAGATTTTCACCTTTTTCCCCGCAAGATCTTTTAAATTCAGCCAAAACAGTTACCTGTCATTAGTTACCATTTGTTTACAAGGTAGGTTAATCTAATATGTCTGTTTCTTTTGCAGGTGATGTGGAGCTTGAATGGGAAGAAACTACCATGTAAATGCTAAGACTAAATATTAAAGATAATGAGATTTTGAAAGTCAAAATCGTATTTTTCGAAGCACAGGGGCCAAAGTGAATCCCCCTATTTTGATGATTAAAACAAAGACAGACATCTTTTCTTCTATCAATGTGCCTTCATAAATATGTTAAAGTATTTTATTCAGCTCACTGAGCAATACTGATTTGGAATACTTTTGCACAGACTGCACTTCTGGTGTTATTTGAATACTGCATTCAGTATGTATTTAAATATAAAATGTGTGTTTGAACATATTCCTTTTTTTCCAGTTATCTTTGTAAAATAAGAAAAATGAGCCAAATACGATGTAAAAAATGCATATTTCCATTGAACTAATTTTGGTGTGAATTTGCTGTGTTCTTTGTGTTTTGGTTTTAAGTAAAAGCTACAGTTCCTTGAAATATTCTTGCTAGATTGGTTTCAGTGTTGTCAGCTCTTGCAGATTAATTCCAATACCTTTGCAGTGTTCCTTACCTAACTGTATGTTCTTGTGTTTTGAATCTTTTTTTACGAGTGGCAGCATATCAGCTCATGATCCTGAACAGCTGAAGAGTCACCTCCTGACATGGGGAGGATTATTCAGCTTTTACACAGCACACAGTAGCTCTTCAGGGACACTTGGGACTATTTAAGCTATTTTATAATCAGTGGGTTGGTTTTTTTTAAAATACACAATGGTGATTGCATATGTTCAGTGCCAAAGAAAGTATTTTACATTTCTGCTACTTTTTCAAGCAGGTAAAACAAAGTAAAGCTATAAATTGGTTATGTATTACAGTGCATGATAGATTGACTGGAGTAATAGAATGCTTATAATTCATTCACATTTCTTGAATATAACACTGTTCAGTATATTGGAAGGTTATTCAAAATTTAATAACAAAATATTTTATAACACAGAGTTGTCAAAAAAAGTTGTTGCTCTTTCCTCAGGTTTGGCAAATCACTGTAGACACTGAAAAGTATGGAAACTAATATTTGGAGGTTTAATGAAAGAAAACATTTTTGGCTTCAGAAGTCTAAATTTCTGCTGCTCTTTAGTCTCCCTCACAGTACTAGTAATTGCTCAAGATTTCCACCTTTTCCCCTGCAAGATCTTTTAAATTCAGCCAAAACTGTTACCTGTCATTCCATTCCATTCCGTTCCCACTGGTTATCATTGTCAGAAATAGAGCTGAAACTTGAATGAGAGAAACAGGAAGCTCTTATCTGAAAAGGAAAACAAAAACTGCTAGAGTAGGAAGACTAAAGAGATAATTAAACTGTGTGCCCTGGTTTTACATGGAAGTGACAGTATTCAGTTGATATTATTGGGGGAAAGTGTTTGCTGCTAAGTTTTCCTCTGTGTAAAGAAATGTATCATTCTGAATAATACTAAAGCTGTGACCTTGATCTGAGATGCGAAACATAATGGCAAAGAGACTTTGGAGTTGCCATCTTATGTTCTGTTTAGGCAAAAGAAATCCATAACCTTGGTGAGGCAATCAAGCTCGGGGAAATCAGACAAACCTTTTAGAACCGTGAAAGATGTTTGCAAGTGGGTGTGCTTGTGTGCGCACACTCTGGACAGAATGATAAGTGAACAAAACCTTCTATCTCTAACTGTAGCTGCCAGACTGAAAATGCTGTACAGTGTGCAACCTGATACTTTTTCATCACTAAATGATTGTAGGTGTTTGAAGTCTTTTTAGAGGCTGGCAAGGATGGTGCAGTGAGGACCCTTTGCAATTAGCAGAAAGTGCCAAATACCTAAAATGAAAATCAAAAGACAGCATTTAAGGAGGTGGAAATGGTCTACAGAGATATTTTGGGCAATCTGTCTTTCAGGAAGGCTGACAGTATTGTAAACATCACCTGTCAAGCTAAAAAGAAAACAATGCCTTTTAAAGCTGGATAGAGGGAGGGAGAGGTGATGTCCACAGCTGTTCAAGTCTCTGGCAAAGCATTCGGTAGAGCTCTAGTTTCATTTGGTTCCTATGAAACATGTGTTCTTCATTTATTATACACGTACTTCCAAGTGTTCTGACAAATTGCTTATAGGGACTTACAGATGTTTTTCATGATTTTTATTTGTACTTGGTAGCAGTACATGCAACACTGTGATAAATTGACATTATAGAGTCATAACCTTATATCCACAGTGGTGGAATATCTGTATGTGTGTTATTCTTCTTTCTTTTGGATTGGCTTACAGATGAACTCCAGAAGGTCCAAATGTGCTTAAGGTTTTCTGTTTTGTAAAATACTTAACGATGAAGATTCCTATGTCCTCCTTTAGGGGACCTGCCTATGGTCAAACAGCAGCAACATTCAGCAGAATCGTTGTCTGACAACTTAGTAAGATACTGGAAAGTGTGGCTCTCTTTTCTGTAGAGGCAAAGTGAAAAGCTGAAAAGCAATTCAAGTAGTTTATTGTATAATTTGATGTAAGCAATCTGATACATGTTACCTTGACACATTTTGTGTTGTCTTTAGGGTAAAAGCCAGTATGCAGTGGAAAGTGGCCACAACTCATAAGATATATGGTCAGGGAAAGAAGTATCTCCAAGCAATTTTCTCCAAGAACTGGTTTTCCGTATAAATACAACAGTAGTTCACTGACCTTCTTGTGTGCCTGTCAATGAGCATCTGTACATCAGGAGATCCCCCAGACCTCTGTTCACTTATGAAGAAAGAATTTCCACATAGTCTCTTGTCTTCCAGCCCGCCTTCCCTTATGCAGTGACACCTGCACTGGTGGTACTGACAGAACCACAGAGCTGCAGGCAAGCAGAATTTGTCCAGTTGCTATTTTAAGGAAAAAAAAAAAAGGTATACATATACGTATATAAAAAAAGCAGCACACCATTTTCATTTGTAATGTTGCCACTCAATTTTCTACAGGTTCTTGGCACTACTAATATAGCAAGAGTGTACTTTATCAAAATTAGAAACTGAATGAACAAAAACTGGAAAAGAATACTATAAATTCTCTCAGATTATTACAATCATATTGAAATTAAGTCATACTGTATTGAACGGTTCAGGCACTTTCTATAGAGACATATCTATCTCCATAAATAGAAGAAAAAGTCTTTTTATATATATATATTTATCACCAGTTCTGTTGGATATCATTAGAAGAGGCTACTCTTAGTGCCCTTGAAAACTTTTATTATTTACAAAAGTAATAGGAAGACAGCAGAATATCACATTCATGTTGAATTTAAAGAGCTTTTTTATACCATTAAAGGAGATGATAAAAAAAAATGTGCTTTCAAAGTTGTGCTTTTACTGTATACGTGGAGCTATACAGTAATGTGATTTCATATCAATATGTAAAAGATTAATAATGTGAATTAATCTGTGTAATACCATCTGTGTACTGCTGCAATACAGAGTGTGCTCGTATGCAGTTACTAAGGCAAAGCAGCAAAGAGCGTGAATCGATCATATTTCGTACTAAGGTAACATGACGGTGAGCTTTCCTGGTTGCACACAAGTTACAAAGTCTCCTAGATGTGGACGTGAATTTGCAGCGATTCAGGAGACAAAGCCCTGTGAGGTCTGTGGGCAGAAGAGATTTTCTATGAAAATATTTTGACAGAAAGTTAAAATTCAAAAAGTACCTGTTTCAGCATGTAGATTACATGTATATTAATCAATACACACGGTCATCATCAATCCATGGAAATAAAGAAACAATAAAAATAGGCAGATCCAAATTAATGAGTGTTTTAAGAACTATGAAGAGCATCCAATTAACTCTCTGTTTCAGGGGATATACATATGGTAACAACAAAATCAGGGTTGTTTTGTAATTAAGCTACATGCCATTCGGTGCTGCAAAACCTGCAGTACATTAAGTGCAGTAGACTGTAACTGGAAACCATTGACACACAGTGTTGGGCATATCAGCGTTGGGTTAGACTTTAAGGAAACAAGTCAGAGAAAATGAACTGAAAGGTGATCCACTCTTTCACCACTTTTTGATGACTGTTGTGTCACCACTCCATGTATAGTGTTGAAAAGGCAAGCCATCCCAACATCGTTCTCCATGTTTTGTTCCGTTTTCCAATGCCGTATTGCTTGTCTGGTTGTGATATATTAGAAAGAATCATAAGCAGTAATATGGATCAACTGAATTCAAATACCGCAGGCGTGATCTACAGACCTACATCATTCTCAGGTCAGGTATGTAGGGGTCTCACTTCAAACCTTCTCTCTACCCCTTTCCCTGTGAGTTGATTTCCAGATGACATCATGGAATGTCAGCTGCATTTTTGCGCTGGCTCTTGCCCAGAATACATTTTCTGCCCTGTCCTCTATGTGGCTACAGTTACGGGGTATGAGACAAGTGCAAACCAACTTTTATGCTGATCTCAGAGCTGAACTGTGGTATCAGTTGCATGTCTTTGCAGCACAGGCACATTGTGCAAGGGTAAACTGGCTTCCTACCCAGAAGTTTCCCCTACTGCTAGAATAAATTCTGATGTAAATTTTAGCACTGGTCATTGTTCAGTGTCAGTTGGATCCAATGTTTGATATTTTGCATGGTGATTCTCTTTTCCCAAACAATGCTGAACTAATTACTTACTTTAATTATTTATTTTCACAGCTCCCTTATCACATAGGCCCTTTCTCAGATTCCGCTATGTAAAGAAAACTGAAAATCAATGACCATTCAGCGCAGAATAACAATGTCTGTGATACCTTTCACATCGTCAGGCAAAGCTGCGCCTCTGTATTTCAGTTGAAAGACAACATTTGGAAGGTTTTGGTTATATTTGGATCATCTTACTCTGCTTGTTGATTGGTGTTACCAGGGTGATCTTTTTGTAGGATGACAGCTGCACCCAGCTATCCTCTGTAATCATGAATAAACCATTCCAGTACTCTTTACAGTCAATAATGACCTGAAGGAAGTTTTACAAGGATGTTCCTGAAATATTTTGCAGGAGATGGAGTTCTGAATGATATAAAAAGAATACTTGGATACTGGAAACCTAATATGCAACTAAAGCTCTGTCATTCACAGTTGCATTCCATGAAGTCTGCTGAGCAGGAAGTGTGGCTTAGAACAGAGAGAACATGGCCGGGACAACGTACACAACCTCTGAGCTGAGTACTGCAAGATGCAGGGCACTCTTGTCAGCCATGCAGCAACCCTCTTAAATAAGCTTTACTGTAAAACGTCTCTTGCTCACTTGAAAAAACACAAATACAGGAAACACCTATTATGACAGCTGGTAACATCCTTTGTGATTCAAGTTAGTGCTAGGAACCAAAGGACTATTTTGTCAATTCTTTCACTAATCTTAAATAGATAAACAAATATTTTGACATCACAAGTGTAGAACATGGACAGACAGAGTAGAGACACAGACAGGGATATTCTCCTGCTAATGGAGGCATAACCAGAAAAGTAATTAAAACTGTACGACCCTCTCCTTCCCTCAGTCTGATGTCTGCATGTGTTCACCAGCTGAGGATAACTGCAGATAAATAAATTTTATCCAGTTTTAATTTGATTAATAGATTGGCAATCCCTTTCTCAGAATCCAGTGTATAGCAGTTACAGAACTGTGCCTTTTCATTTATCTGTTTTCTGTTGGGACTCATGATAGTTCCATTTAACTGTTTTTCTTACAGAACTCTGCTAACTCTCCATCAGTATTACAGAGACAATACACAGCCTGTGAATCTGGGCTTGCACATTGTGCACAGAACTCTTAAATGAGCTGCAGTAACACACTACTGCACTTCAGGCATGGGCAAGGAATTGACCTGAGGAGACTGGCTGCCTTGCATGTAATCCCACACCCCTGTGAGAGCAGGAGAGTGATCTGACAAGGAACGGTCCCAGTCAGGGAGTTCAGAAAATGCCCCCAAAGCTGACTGACATTTAGGATTTTAATCTGAACCTTTCTCTGCTAAGGATAAACAAGAAAATTCAGAGCTAGCAGCGTTGTCATTGAGAGCAACTCATCTTTGCTGCTTAGGACACTAAGAAGAATTGGTATTAATTGGTATTAATAGTCCCTTAAATAGTGCCTTACAAAGACAGACTGCCTTCTTCATCGTTCGCATTTAGTCTGACACATTTCTCTCCTTTATATATATATAATTTCTTTTATTTCAGAATGGGAAATAGCAGCTTTTAAATAGTTACACGTTGTCTTAGGAATATACTGAGCTGTCCTGACAAAAACAGCCATATGGAGGATGCTTTTGATAAAAAATGTTCTATAATAATGGCCATATTATTGCAATACACCTGTGGGATGGATGTTATTATAAAAACATATCTACTAAATATAGAACATGACTGAATGCTCAAGAAGGCAAATCCATTTATCGCTTCTTGATTATCCCACTCTTTTTGCCTGTCCAATTCTTATCCTTTACTGGCATTCCTAAGCAGGTTTTAGGGACATAGCAGGTTGCTGGTTAATGGAGATTAATTGTGTCAGCTATACTAACTCTGTACAAAATTCAATGAGACAAGCATTCTTCTCCTGCATACTGGTGTGCTCGCTCTGAAACCAGAAGGGATCTTTGACATCACTACCAGAGCCAACTGGCAGTCAGAGAAAGGTGGTGCTGTGCTAGTGTGGGAGAAAATCTGTGCTTAGTTCCAAGTTTTCACAAACTTTGCATGTCTGAAACAAATCACTTAATTTCTGTGTATCACAACTGCCTAAGCCAAAAAAAAAAAAAAAAAAGTATTAAACCTACTTACATTTAGAAGTGCTGTGGGGAAAGCAGTTTCTCCCAAAATGTCCTTGCACTCCTCCTATCACAACTAGGAATACTGTAATACAAAGTAATAAATTCTTTCTCCTATCAACGCCATCCCAAAACAAATGGCCAGTAGATTGGCAAGAGCCACTACGGACAGCATCACTGCCACACCATGCTCGTGCTTTGCTTTGCTTTGTCTTTATCATCCCTTCAGTTCGCTTGTCCTGACAATAAAGAACTAGTTGCAGGCAGTGGCCCTCAGTATTTGCAGAGAATTAACTTCATCTTTCTGGAAAGGTTCCAAATAAGCACCCTAGGAGCACAAGCAGGTACTTGTCAGAAAATGCATCTTCCTTTTGTTTTGTCTTTATGCAAAGATCTCTTGGCTCTGTGTCTGGAATAAAAGAAAAATGTCAAGAATTGACTTAAGATGATGATATTTTCTCTAACTTGTGACCACTGTTATGATATACCACACCCACACATCCTTTATCACGCATGCAAAAGCAGATACTCAAGCTCTTGAAAGTAAAGGCACATCTATATCAGTCAGGTCAGGTGTGACTAACTTGCTTCAGGTTAGCAAAGGGAAGCATGACTTGGATTAATAGTCGACCATTAAGTCTTGACCTACAGAAGTAACTGATTCTGATTTAAAAAAAAACCCAAACAAACTTGCAAGTGGTTGGATGATTGAAGCTTTCTTTTTTTGAACGTGCACTGGAACAAGTTGCAGGTTGCTTTAATGGAGCTGTGAAATGCTTTGAGCTGTTGTATTATCTGGTTCTCCAAAACCAGGGCAAGTATTCAGCCAGGTCTTGTAAGTAGATTTTGTGAAATACAAAATTGCTACAACAGCTGTAAGAAGGAGAATGCTTCCATTGAGAGAAAACTAATGAACAAGTGTCAAAATGGACAGTTGGTGTCAATTCCAGAAGGATTTAAAACTTAGACATGAACTTGAAGAAACCATGTTAATAGAGCCAATATCTGTACGAAAAGAACCTTGTACTTAACAAAAATCCATTGTGAACAGCGTGTTGATGCAGCATGTATTAAAATGCTTAAGAGAAAACAATAGAGCATTAATGAAATATAGAAATACTATATTGAACATCATATGATGTGTTTTCCTTTTTCCTGAGAAAGAAACTCCAAGCATAAGTTGGAGTTCAGCATTTTGATGAACTTTGCTAAAAAATGCATGCTTTCGAAGAAGCAAAATCTGTGAGAAAGCCCTTATGGTTTTATTTCTAACAGATTACAAATCAAATGGGGGAAGATTTTATATTGCTATTTTAAAATAATTCTTTGCAATCTATACAGAATATTTTCAATCACATTTAGAGATCAAGAGAGTATATACTGTAGAAGAACTATATATAGTTCTTTTTAGAGAAGGACTGCAAAAATCATTTTAGGCTTTGCATTTCAGCAGAGGCTGGCCTTGTGTTGCACACAGCTTACACACAATTCGAATAAATTTTCCACACCAAAGAAGTATCACATGACTGGCAATGTGGGTCTGCTGGCATTGCTGGGTAATTCAAACCCCTGACTCTGGAAGGAAGTGAGCCAGTGGAATCAGTTGTGGCCAACATCATCAAAATAGCCCAGACACTCAGCCCAGTCCTGTTTCGCAATGGAGCAGTGAGATCACAGGGCAAACAACGACATCTCCTGCATGCATGCTCTTCTCCTGCTGGTCCGTACACCAGAAACACTTGCGGCTCTTGGGCACAGGAAGTTTTCAGTACACAGACCAGACAGATTACAATCCACTCTATAACCCATGGAACACTTCTGTGTATGAAGTAATTTTTTTGTTCTGTTTTGTTTCTGTTTGGTTTGGTTTTGTTTTGTTTTTTGGTTTTTTTGTCTGGAGGTCAAAGAGAGAGTTCTTGAGAAAGGAGTAATGATATAAAATAGGAGTTGGCTTGTGCTAGAGAATTTCAAGGACATTTAAGTGTCACAGTGCTTAATTCTTGGGCATCCTGCTGTTCAGCAGAATCCCTACCTGATAAGTAAGTAAGTGCCCAAGCTCAAAGCATGAAGAAAACCAACCACTGAAGAAAGGCATTCTCAGAAATCATTAAGAGGATTTAGGAGCCGACAAAGACTGACAATGCAGAGAAAAAGTAACAAAGTGTATGTGCCCACACAGCTCTATGATTCTGACACCCCATGTTAGGGAATCATCACCTAATTGTGATTGAATTGTTGTCTAATTCAAGAGAAATTGCCCATTCTGATTTCCCCTTCTGAAGAGAACACAGAGGCAAAACTCTGGGCTTGTATTTTAAGCAGTCAAGTAATACGTAGGAGACACTTTGATCCTCTGCTTGATTCAGAACAGGGATCTGTTTATCCTTGTCTATCACATCTCAGGCAAATATGCTGACCCCTGGGCTAAGGCTCCCAGGGACTCACATGGGTGCTGTCTGCCTTGCCCCAGTAGTGCCACTTTCAGGGGTATTCAAATATTCATTCAGAATGGGATGTAGCCTGAGGGGGGCAGGCTCTCACATGAAATGTGGAAGGCAGCTGTTCAAACAGCCAAGTACAGTATTAAAAAGATTTACAGGAGCCTGGCTGGATTTTCTCCCTCCCTGCAAGACCTCTGCTACCTAGACTGCCTTTCTTCTTCCATCTTTAATTCTCCTCAGTTATCCCAAACAAAGCAGAATTATTTCTAACAGGGAACAATGACATAGTTCATAGCAAAATAAGGCAAAAAAGGAATCTTAGGAAGTCCCATAGTCTGTCATATTTTGTTTGAAAGCTACCTCACTCTTACCAAAGGTTCACATAGCTACTGCTCTGCAGCTAATATGCTAGTCTAATGTTTTTCATTCCATCAGGAGACTTACCTAAATCTGCCTTGTTGTAACAAATTTAACATATTTTTTTTCTACTCACATGACCAGCATCATCCATTTACTCTGTTCCTCTTGGCAGCAATTGTTTACTGTTTGCTGATCACTGCCAGCACTTTCTCTTGACTTTCCTATTCTCTAGTCTATACCACCACTGTCATTCCACATTTACTTGGACAGTGTTTCTAAGCCTCTCATCATTCTTGTTAGCATTCTGTGTTTTCTCTAGTTGTATCTGTTATACCTGTTTTGGAGTGCAGTGCAGCGCCTGAAAATGGGCACAGAGTTACAGCTGAAGCCTTACCAGCACAGAACAGGACAGAGGGGCTACCTCATGTGCCTCCTCCCTGTTTGTATGTCCTAGTGGGGTGTGGATTTTTTCTGCACAGCATGGCATATGTTCATCTTATGATTCACTGTAACCATCAGTTTCCTTCTTCTGTAGAATTACCACCTACCTAGTTAGTCGATACTTCTACAGTGGTCTGGCTTGCCTAAGTGCTCACTTGTGCCCTTGCCCTCATCAAATTGAAACCTGTTAAAGACCCTATTTCTGATTCATTACAATCAGTTTGAAATCTAAGATGTCCTCCCACAAGCTGATAAGCCATAGCATCTCCGTGATATCTGCAAATTTGATGAGCATATTCTCTATTCCATCATCTAACTTATCAATTAAAACATGCATTCCCAGAGCAGAACCCTGGGAAGTCCCTCATTTGAGAGTTCTTTGATGAGTTTCCAGGAGTTGAATACCCACAGGAGTTTCATTTTGCTAGTCTTCATATAAAGATGTCTTATGAAACTGTATTTAAAAAAACCAAAAATGTTAAAATCAAGTAAGTGACTTCTGGTTATCCCATAACCACAAGAATTGTTCTTCTGTCATGGCAGGACAATAAACTGATTTGGCATAGCTTAGGGTTGAAGACTTTTTAACAGGAACAAGACTGCTCCATGTTGGCATTGATTGTATCATTTTCCAGTATTTTCACAGAAACTTAGGTTGAACTCCTCATCTACAAGTCCTTCTTCTCTTCTGTTTGAGAATACATATTCCATTTGCCCATTTATACTCTTCTGCAGTCTCACTCATCCCCCACAAGCTCTCAAAGACAACAGGAAATGGCACTGCGATCAGTTCAGCACACTCTCTATGTACAATGATGCCAAAACAATTTTAAACACCTAAGTTAATCTCATTATTCTACCTCTTGGTTTTCCTGTCCAATCCTGACTCCTTCTCCTTTTTGTTACTAGTGCTCATAGTTTTGTTAACCAGTTAAAGGTACTTAATCTTTTAATTGTAATTTGAATTAACAGAGGCACTAAGCACAGCGTCATCTGTTAATGGCTTTATCTCTGTACAGACTCCCTCAGTTCTCTCACTATTGTGATATTGAATCAAAGTTTCTTCTTACTTTTTATGTGTTTTGATAGAGGTTTCTTGACTTGTCTTTTGCCTTTCTGATGCTGTCCTAACATGTCTATGCTATCCTTCTGTTGTCTTGTTAATTTTTTTCCTATCTTTTTCATGACTGCTCTTCCTCAGCTTTAGAACAGAATATTAGAATACTTTAGGCTGGAAAGGACCTGTGGAGGTCATCCAGCCCAGGGCCAACTTCAAAGTCTGATCAGGTTACTCAGGGTCTTGTTCTGTCAAGATCCCCATTTATCTTGCGGTTTCACTAAGAGGTGGTTACAGTCTTGTCAAGAAGAATGACATTCTAGTAAGTCCTGAACTGCTACATAAAATGCCCCTGGCTAAGCTGTGTTCAAGGTCTGATCTAGGAAGTGTGTTCTGAGTCATCTGTTCTAGCTCCTGTCAATCTGCCAGGCAGAAGCACATTAAAAATAATACACCTAGCTGCTCTGCTGTGACAACAGTGAGGGATTTCTGTGTACATCCAGAAGGTGATGTTTAGATATCTCTAGAAATTTACTGAAGAATAACATGGCACCTGCACTTTTCAGATGTCTCTAAGGTTTTGCAGCAAGGCCTGAATATTTATGTTGTGAATTTAGGCACTCAAAGTGAGTCACAGGCACCTAAGTCCCATGTGGAATCAGGCCCTTGATGACATTACTGCTAATTGGCATGTGCTAACCTTTGCATTTCCTGTTGTCTCTTGGCAGCTCTGAGACCCTTCTCATGGCGTGTCCAAGAAGGATTATCTATCTAGGTTTCCCTTTGCTGGCCTGTCCTTTGGGACCTGATCCTGCAAACACTATCAGATGTAAGTAATTACAAAAAATACTTTGGGAGGTGAGACACTATTGGGATGTTCAGAAAGGGATTAGATAAATTCATGGACAACATGTCTGTAAGTAAATACTAACAGGACTAGGCAGGGATGTCGCCTGTTAACATCCCTCATTATACAGTCCTTGATACTAAGGAAGTACAAAGGGAATGGATGAGCAGCAGTGGCAAGGCTCATATGCACTTTCTAAATAGTCCAAATGTTCTCCTGGGTGGACTACTGGGCTCACCCAGCAGGGAATATCTCGCATATTATTTACTTCTTATGTGTAACTTATTTTCTTCCATTGCACTAACTTATCATGTCAAAGAACAAGTATGAGGATGATGGACATAGACTACGTATAGTACAGGTCTAACGACTGATAATTTTTGAAGGAAGCCATTTGGTTCGGCTCAATGGTTTCTCTCATATATGAATTCTTATGGCAAAAAGGAATGTAAGGATAGGTGACATTAATCCAATCTCTTCCTGCTAGTGCTGCATTGCCTCAGCTACAACAGAGTTAAGATCATAAAGAGCTGAACTAAGACAGCACCTTGTTGAACTGATGCTAGGAAACTGGACAAGGAACACTAAGCAAGACAATGAGAACTTGACAAGTCTTATCATGCAGTCCCTTTCAAGAATACCTGTAGCGCATTTCTGGCTGTCTTCACCGTAGTTCAGCATGACTGCTTGTTGGGATCATCAGTGTGCAATGACAGCTCAAATGAAAAAGCTGTTCGTATAACTCGGACTCATCAAACACAAATAAATTCTGTTGTCTGATACTACTAAGTTGAAAACAAATGATAAAGAATTCCTGTTACTGCCTCAGATGTTTGTGATGAAGGTGTTTCAGACCAAAAGCTATCACAGTGAGAAAGCTAATTCCTTACGAGAGCCTGGTACAGTTGGTAAGACCATTCTAGATCATGGCTTATGCAGAAACTTGGGGGCTCTTGAAACGTCGCATTAAGTAGTTTGACTAACTTTAGTCTTATTTACGACTCTATATACTGGTGTCAGTTTGAGCTACAGGCATGACTGTTGGTCTATGCATGCAGTTCTGGCACGTGCTGTGTGTAACTAAGATGACTTCAGAAATAAAACAACAGTGACAATGTCTTCTTTATTAGATAGCTCATATTTGTGAGGAAAATATTGTTTGATCACTTCAGGCAGTTTCTTTGTGGATCATCAAATTCTTGCTTGAATTTCAGTTCAGGAACTCTGTGAGAACACATTTACTTTCTGTCAGAGATAGTCACACATCTCAAGAAAGTGACGTTCCTCCTTTCCAGTCTCATGTTGTCTACTCTTACCTCACATACATGACTTTACAAGCAGCTTAAAACACTGAAGTTCACTACAAATTGAACCCATCATCAGGATATAATCACAATACTGAAGAGTTGGAATTCTATAAAAATAGTTTACGTGAAGTGTTGCAAAATTCCTGGAACCATGGGAATGTCAAATTTGAGATGCTTGACTGAGAAAGCACCCCAATGAGAGGTGATAATCTGAGCATCTGTAGACTCTTCATTGTTTATAAACTCTTCCTGCTGTTTGTGTAAAATCAGCTTCTGCAAAGACATCATCTACCTGGAAAGACAGCTAAATATAAGCAGCATGAGGCTTCAATGCTGCTTGAGTGTGCTCATGCACTACCTTTCAGCCAGTCATTATACTGTTTGTAAAGATGGTGCCAACTCTGTCATCATTTACTAACTCTTGGTCCATGAAATACTCAGACCTAGCATCAGCTACCTCAAGACAGAAGATTTTATAGATGGATAATTATAGATATAGTCAAGATAGAGATAGACATATGCCAAGTCTTTCTGTAAATTGACAAGACTTTTGGATCCAAATGGAGCAACACTGATGATCAAGAACCTTCAGAGGACCCTTCTCGGAAAACAATTTCAATTAATTAGCTTTTAATCAGTGGTCAATCTTTGTTGGTAATTATTCACTAATGACACTGGTATCTTGGATAATGGCTTCTAATTCTCTTGTAATAATGAAAAGTGATTTCCTTGGAAAGAACTACAGAAAAATTTCATCTAAGGCTTCTCATAATGTCAATTCGTTTACCATAAAGTCCTCGAAGGTTAGTAAATTGTGCAGAATGGACTTTGCAGCTAGAAAGATGATAAAAGATTGAATCTTCAGGGACAAACAGCATCAGAGAAAACTCTCTCACCCATGTCACTGCTAATGATTATTCCTGGAAACATTTCAGAGCCTTTATATTCTTCACTGTGTGTCTCCCAAATAAGACAAAGTTTCTTTATCCTGTTGTTAAATACTTGTGTGATACTTGCAGGTGAGAAAATTTGTTGGGTGGTTCTGTTTCGTACTGTTGAGTGGGCTCAACTGACATTGTAGGAACACCATCGTAATCTTTAAATTGATATAAAAACCACTGAAGCTGTCCTCCACAGCCAAAGCAGAAATTTGGATGATTTTGTATTGTCCAGTGAATGTTAACATGACTTGAGTTTTCAGTGTTTGCACCAATGACTTTATCAGTGATAGTCAGATTCCTGATTATGATGACCAATTCAGTGTGATTACTTCTTGTCCTGTAGTAGTTTGCAGACTGGTAATCAGTTCTGAAATACAAATTCTGTCTTGCATATCTTTTATTTAATTCAGCAGATCCTGATTCTTCGAAGTAAGCCATGGTTTACTGATGACAGCAATGTGAACGCAAGAAGGCAGCCATCTGCGATTAGACTGTGCCCTGAAGACTGCCTCCCTGCTGTAAGCACAACTGCTGGCTATTGAATTTGCAGCTTGCTAATTAACATGGCTGCAGGTAACCGATTCTGAAGGAAACAAAAAAAGTGCAGTTACGTGAACTGGTAAATGTCATTCTCTGAACTCATCTGCTTTTAACTCCTCCTTTTTCATATACCATCCAGTCTCAGAAACCACCTGTAGACACTAGTGAAAAGCTAGTGCTGTTCCACTATGGCTGTCCCAAGCTGAAGGCAGCAGTTCCAGTAAAATGTTTTTACAATTAATTGTATTCTTATAAAATTGCATTTTTAATCTATAATTAGTCATCTCATTGAGCTTTTTGGAAGTCTAAAGCACTCGGGAGCTCCCATTGAACAAGCCATGACTAGGCTACTATGTACGGACCTATCAAAATAAAACTAATTTATTATTTGTCATCTGGAATTTATTTAGGAAATGCTGGTTCACAATTACTTCTGTCTGTTCTGTATTTCAGTTGTCATAGTAATCGATAATACTTCAAGGTAATAATTGTATTGCTTAGCACTTCCAGCCAAACATGTCTATTAGGCTGCTGTAATTAATACACAAATGTTGTTTACAAATGATGACGCTGCAGGTCAACAGATTCTGTTATTCACCAGCTGTTTCACACTTCACGGCAAAAATATTTTCTCACTGTTTTCTCTAACTCTAAACATAGCTGGATGTTGTCCAGTTACCAGTTTCAGAACACAGATCTAAATTTGCTCTTCCAGAGATTCTTTAATCAGAACAAATTGTTTCTTCCTTCTAAATTCTTCCTCAGTGTTTAATTATCAAATCATTTCCCCAAATAACATAATTAGTACACCTCCTCCAAGAATCCAAGCACTTACATCAGTTCAGCTGAAGCCTTATTTTTGATGATTTTTGCAAGCAGTGAGGGCACCTGGCAATCTTTTAGCCTATGCAGTTTCTCTGAAATGTTCTCCAGAGTGGTCTGGCAAAAAATGTAATACAGGCATTTTTTGAGCATGCTTTTGTGAAGTCTGGCTAGGATGAGAAGGGTAAGACCCATTTTGTCATGCAGAATTACTAAATACTATCCCCTTTTTATTCCTCTCTTGAGTCCTGTGTGCCAGATGAATTGCACGGGGAAAGAAGAGTGTCGGCTCAGCCAAGGTTCTCTCCATATCTTGAGAAATTTCATGTTCTCTTTTAGGACGACCATATGACTCCTTTGTACTTTTGGAACATCACAAGGGTGTTTTAACATGGTACCAAACTAGTGGTCAGAGCCATTTACTTATTTCAAAAGTGCCAAGCAATTTTTCATGGATTTGCAAGTCTTAGTAGTCTTAGAAGTCTTAGTATATAAACATGCAGAAATTATTGAGTCAAATTATGTGAAATGAACAGAACAGTGAGGTGAAGGAGTACAACATAGAGTGCCGTGTTTCTTGTGCTGATAGATTACAGGTAATCAACCTTGTTTACAAGCATGTACCTTAAATAACATACAGCCAAATAACAGAATGACCTTCACAGCCTAAAACTGTTTTGCAGCTGTGCGACAGGTTCTGATAACAACACGCTACAATATATGTTGGATTCAAGGTCATTATTGCTATTTTATACAGAGCAAATCTCCTTCCAGAAGACTTTATCTCAATGTTTTCTATTTTCCAAAAGCAGTGGCTATTTTCCTTTTGAAAGCCTATGTAGATAAGATACCTGGGGATTCTCAGATGCATTGTAAAGAATTTATTTTTCAAGTTTGAAGGTGATACAAGCAGTCATATTTGAGGGCTCACACCACTGTAACTGAAGGGATTAGGAAGAAACTCCTCTGTTGAAACTTCTGCAGAGCATCTTGTATCTACCACTGAAGCAACCGTTATTGGCCTTCCTCAGAAAACACAGATGACAGATTTGGTGGTCAGAAGTGTGGCACCTTGAGAACTTCATCCCTATATTTGATGGGAGATAAAACTTTAAGGACTTTTGAGGTATTTTCCAGGTGAACAACTGATGAGGTTATCACCAGGAAAGGGTAGAAGTGCATATGTCGTCCAATGATTAGAAAAAGCCAGCAGATGCGGGAGACTGTAAGGGATGCAAAACAGCTCTGAAATACTCCAACTAGTGTACCAGCCCAAACCAAGTGCAGATGGTAAGAAGTTAGAATGAATAATGAAAATGTGTAATCTTAAGGGATAAAGAAATGTAGATCTGTGAAAACATGGTTTTCTTGCTACAATGCAGAAAGAGAGTGAGAAAATAGTAAAGGTTAATAATGAATATACGGCGCTTTTTTCTTTTTTTTTTCTTTTTATTTTCTTTTTTTTTTTTTTTAATTAAAGCCCAAGGTTTATGTATCTATAGGAATCAAAAGACTTGTGAAAAGCTACTCAGAGAAAGGAATCTGACTTCTGCTTGTAAAGGGAATGGTCACATATCAGACTTCCCAAAATACAGGTTGTGAACATTACATTCAAATCAGTCAGGAACATATTGATGGAAATGAAGATGGTGTGTACATACTTTTCAAAGCTGAGAGTGACTCAACAAAGCTAATCCTTGTACCTAAGGAAGAACTTGGAAGAGAACACCAAGGACATAGAAATTATCGCTGCTAAAGTATAAAAGGTGACAGGACAGCAAAACAAACACTCCGTATTTACCATATCCTGTAAAAGATTGATGACATGCCACCCAAAGGATCTCAAGCAAGTCATAACAACGTACAAGACACAACCTTTATTTCTCCAATTAAAAGAATCATAGGATGTGGAAAGCAAGAAGTAACAACGATACATGGAGAACAAAACCTTGAAGTACAAGTCATGTAAAATGTACAAAGTACAAATCACGGTGAAATCAACAGTTCTTCAAAATTATGAGCTAAATCTATTGTCCACAAAGGTAGAATAATGCTGAAAACAAAACAAACATACTTTGTAATTATAGACAAGAGACAAAATACACAAAATCTCATGAGGGTCATGGAATTCTATAGGGTTATGACATGATTGCATTACTTCCAATATTGTAGTTAAATTTTGGCAACAGTAATGTCTCAAGCAATTTCCATTTCAGTTGTTTCTGCATTTTAAATCCACATGTGCATGGAATAATTGAGGACTGAATTAAAGCAGCACCAGAAAATACAACCAAATAATGCCTGAATTTGACTACAACTTAATCATTCTATGCTATGTATCCGTAGTCAAATAGCTCATTAAACTAACACTGCCCATAGAGAGCTAACACCAGGAAACCAAAAGAATATTGGTATTGGGTGATGAGTTAAATACAATTTATGTATAAAAAGCAATCATTCAGCATAACCATTTCATGGATTTGTGATGTGCTGTTTTAAACAATCCCTAAGTTATTGCTGAGGAGGGAGTTGTCTACATCTGTTACCCTCACTGTATCTTCACAGCTTCCACTTCCAAGCCTCTATCATCCCAGTTGTCCAAGAAGATCCATGGCTCAGCAAAATTCCCTTGTGAGCCCCAGAAAAGTAACCTGTCATTTTTCCGCAGTCTGAGCATGAAGCTCTCCTTCTGTCCACGCACAGTGGAGATGGGGTTAACCTGAGTGTTGGATGCAGAAATCACCTCTCCACACACCCTTTCCTTTCTTTCACTTGCAGAATTAAAATGAATATTTATTTTAATTAGTAGTAGCAACTGAGCCTTGTAGCTATTGCCTTTTTGACAGAGATTAGGTTTAGATGTCACAGTCATCATGTTCCAAAACTACATAGTGTGAAAATGCACTGTACACTTCCAGCAGTTTGTAGTGTAGACAAATAAGTCTATGACTGTAAAAATGGCCTTTCATGTAATTACAAAAAAAGTGATGGCAAAAATATGATTGAATAACATGTGATGTGTCTTGTACTCATGTCACATTTCACGTCCCTCATTTTTGCCTCATCACAAGTAGAAGACCTCTGTCATTATTACTCCTTTTTTTCCTGCAAGGAATGCCTGCTTGTGGATAGAACCATGGAAAATGCTTGTCCCAGCCAGCAACAGCGCAACGGTTTCTGATTGGCACTCCCTCCTCCCCGGGAAAATGTCTTGTAGTAAAATAAATGTGTTTATGCAGTGGTGACTATCTGTCACTGTAGACCCTGACACAGGCATTAAAGCATCTGCCATTTAGAACTGTGTCTCATAACTGCCCGACATGGGAGCTGTAATGAAATCCTACCGTACCATATTGAACCAGAGAAGTCTGTTTAGTTAGCGAGGTTGCACCTCTCGGATACTAACCGGACTGTAACTGATATGAACACTAAAGTCCATATCCAATCAAAGGAAAACAGCAATAATTTGCAGCAGTTATACAGCCAAGGTCTCTGTGAATAAGAATTTTTAAATCTTCCCCTATAAAGACCGTAAAATTACACAAAGTTTTCTTTTCCAGTTTTCTACCTTTCCGGCTTCCCAGCATCCAGAGCATATAGTATACCATCCACTGCTCCACTTGCCAAACTTGCTTTTGAGGAATGGTTGCTCCCACATGCTTTTAAATTCTCTGAAATGGCACATACTTATACACAGGCACTGGCATGCACAGCACACACACTTCCTCTAGTCAGTTCCTAGAACTCCAGCAAGAGCACGTGTGACAGTGTGGATGTGCAAATAACATAATTTCCTTGGACAAGAAGAATTTGAATAGGGTCAAGTAAACAACAGAGTCTAGGTAAGCAAATGTCACCTGATTGATAGTCTAACAACCTATATAAATGAAAATCAAGAATTAAAGCTGATCTATGCTACCCCTGCAGACCTCTGTGAAATTCAGACATTTTCAGGCAAGAATAGATAATGAAGTTCAGCTAAGACGTGCTCCTACATACCACAAGCCATGAAGTTTCATATGTTCTGTTGCAGTAGCAGGAATTATGTTTCCATGAATGTCAGTAAAGTTTTTTTGCTGAAATTTCCCACAGGTCATTGCCAACATAAGACATGCTGGTCCCCCGTAGAGTCTCCACTGCCCAGACATTCAAGAAAACTCATGGAAAATCTCATGGAAAGTCTGTTCACCAGACACTTCTGTAATAAGTTGTAGATTCTGGAACAGATATGTATTCTTTACCAGACTACCTACCTTTTGTGCACCAACTTTTCCCTTATAGTGTCCACATCTCTCAGCCATTTCAAACATCTTTTAAAATACCTCGATCCTTCCCATCCACTTAAAATTTCCTTCTGAAGGGAGAGATGAAGCGTCTCATCAACCCTAGCCTTTGCAATCCTTGTCATAATATTCTATTTCAGCAGCAAATCTCATAGTGCAGCAACATGTTGAGGTTCTCGCTAGTTTTTCCCAATGAACTGTGACTGTGAATACATTAGCAGATAATACAGGTGCAACAGGAGCAGATCTGTGGAAACTGGCAGTGCTGAAGGCCCAGCATCCCCTTCACATGTCAAGGTGCCTTCCAGATTAGTTTCTCCTGAACAGAACCCAGATGACACACTGAGAACACCCTATAAGAAGTGTCAAAAGTGCAGCAAGTGGGAGCTGTTCAGAGATTTGCTCCACAGGGGCATTTCTGACAAATTAAAATGAGAATGTAAACACATCCTGGCTGAGTATTTGACTGCACCCCTTAACTCATCAGGAGGAACGGCAGACAGTTAACCCTCTAATAGCTTAGGCTGCTGTGCTAACTATGTAACACACAGGTTAAAAGTGACAGCCGAGGTTAACACATATCCCCAGACATGCCACCCACCCCCACCTGAACACACTACCAAACTCAGGTGAGAAGGTTTTTTGTGTGAATTGGAATTGACAGAGAACAGGACAGCCCTAAG
Source organism: Bucorvus abyssinicus (assembly GCA_009769605.1). Classification (NCBI taxonomy): domain Eukaryota; kingdom Metazoa; phylum Chordata; class Aves; order Bucerotiformes; family Bucorvidae; genus Bucorvus; species Bucorvus abyssinicus. The sequence continues at coordinate 43,349,261 of CM020025.1, forward strand.
AGCCTAGACTTTTACTGTAGCTAAGAGGTACTTCAAGTGGTTGCCTTGAGACTGTAATAAGGACACTGCACCATTTTTTTCTGTTGAGAAACTAGATGAAAATCACTGTAATTTTAAAAGGAGATGTTATTGTTACTCTGGAAATAAAGGACATGCTACAAATATCTGTACAAGATATCAAATAAAATATTAGAGGGATTTAAAAAACTTGGTGAAACATAGGTTTTGAAGAATATAAAATGTTTGAAAAAGACAGAAATAAAGGCAGAAGAACAGCATTGTGTATTAACAATAAAATATGTTGAAAGAGAATGTTTCTGCTAAAAAGATGCTGTTGAACATGAGTGTAAAAGGAAAAAAAGGAGAATGAGAATATGAACAGAAAAACTTCCATATCTGAAGTGCAAACAAACCCCAGTATGGCCACAGCTGGGCCTACGCTGATAACCTGGAGAAAAAGGAGGTATTTGGAGTGGTATGTGGTGCTGCGGGGGTCCTAGATGACAGATTATTTCTCTATAATTGTCAACTGAACTTTTGCTTGAACCATGAGGTGACAAGGGTGACCCGGGCTGTTCCAGGTGCTTTATTCAACCACAGTTATCCAGAAAAGTTTATGTGGAAAAGTGAATTTGGAGGGATTGAAGTTCTGGAGATCAGCTGTGACTTCAAATGCAGTGCATCTTTCCTGGATTTGGGTCATCCTGACAACTTACTGAATTTACCACTCACTGACTGACCAAAACAATTCTTTGGTACGGTAACAGACTTTGTAGACCAGTGAAATACAGTATATCAGATATTTTACTTGTGTAACTATACTTAAAATACATTTCAGTGGAGTACCACAGTATTCTGGTGGAAGCAGTTGCAACTAAATAAAGAACTGGCTTCACAGATTGGGAGTGATTTTTTCTGTAAGGGGCTATCAAGCCAACTGAAGTTACAAGCAGAGTTCAGCAGTGATCATCCTTACAGTACTATGTCCGGTTGTTCTTATTTGCGAGCTTTTATTTCCTCTTATGTGCTTTGTGCTAACATCATCTGGAATGCAAGGCATGAAGAGAAAAAAGGCCAGCACCAACTTTTGAGTCTTCCACTTCATCTAGTTTTGTAATGGAGAACATCTCTGAGCACATTTTGTTCAGATGTGCCAGAGTTGTTTGCTAACCATGTTCACCAAGGAGCTGGAATGAGAGATGCAGTGTGATGGCTACAACAAAATCCAAGCTGCTTAAGTCACGGGGAAATTGGCCAACTTCATTCAAATTGAAATTCAGTTACACTTGATAGGACTTTTGCTCGATAAAGGGCTAACTATGCTGTGCCCACGTTACTGTGGGGAACCAAATCTGTTTACTCTAGCAGTAAGTGCTGGGAAAAAAAGAATGACTTTTTTCTTTTCCTTTAAAAAAAAAAAAACTGTTGACAGTAGGAGCATCTGGCTCCTAAAATTCCAGATTCCCAACTCCCTAAGACCAGTTCATGACAACAAAAATTTGGTAGTTTATTTTTCCCTAAAACTAAGTTTTCATTTGTGTCCCTTACCAGTAGATTGATCTTGTCTCTGACTGGTGCCAAACATTCCCAGAGCAGAAGGAAACTAAAGATCAAAAGAAAAAATGACTGTAGTAAATGTGAAAATATTTTAAATAATCAGTAGACCTATGATTTTTTTCTTTTTTTCTCTTTTTTTTTTTTCTTTTTTTTCTATTACTACCATCACAAATGGTATGGGACAAACATCCCTGTGGGACTCCAAAGCATGTAACGCCAAGGGGAGGCTCCTCCCTGGATAGTCAGCAAATTAAATGAGAAACACAAGAGATGAGTAAAGGTCAATGTTGTATCCCTTTTTAAAGGAAGAAAATTAAATCACAGGGAAATTAAGTGACTGGTCAAAGGTCAAACAGAAAGCAAGTTGCAGAACACGGCAACTGAGAAACTGTGTCTTATGTCCAGCTCCTTAACTGCAGACTACCCTTTCTTTAATACGAAGAGGAAAAAAAGCTCAGTGCTGGAATATTAATATCAGAGATAGCTTTGCTGAGAGCCGTCTGTATTTCTCCGTCTCATCCAAAACTAGGTATTGTTCTGCCTCATTAAAGTGGAAATGAGATCCATTCCAACAACGCTGATTAGGTCAAAACAAAATCACAACTACTCCTTAAGATTTTTGTACTCTGAAAAACTGGTTTTCAATCAGTTTTGGAGAAATGGTCGAGTCAATGATCAATTTCATTGTAGCTTTTGAGAAATGAACAAAAATGCTGTGATTTCCTTCAGAAACAATGAAGATAGAAGCTAAGAGATACTGTGGTATTCGGGGGCTTCGTCCACTTATGTATAATCATTAGTTTCTATGAGAATGTATACATACACACAGAAATACACTTACTTATCCACATAAATGTGTGTGTGTCTATAGACATGGACACACATATGTATGTATACATATATAAGAGAAGAGAAATTAGTTGGGATTTAAGGACCACAGGACAGTCCAGGGAAAAGGGCAAACAGGCCATTTTCCCAAACCTTCTCTTTTTTGATGTAAGAGAAGCCTATACACAATGTGCCATTAGAGTACCCGCTAACAGAGAGTGGTAGCAAGCTCCATTTCTGTCACGGGGTCTAGGAAGCTCGCTATACTTTACCAGGCCCAAGGGATTAGACTGCAGTTACACCCGATGCCTGGGCTTTGCTTGCCCTGAACACCGTGAAGGACAGGGGCTGTCTGGAGAGCCTTGTCAGATTGTAACCCAGTCACCTGAAATCACTCCTGTCACCTCATGGGCAATGTGGGAAAGTTCAGATTAAAAGACTAAGCTGAGGTGCAGTAACTGTGGGTGCTCCAGCACTGCAGCACAGCTCTGCCTTGGCAATCTTCCCCCTGTGAGTGGAGGAACAGTGAGCTTGGCTCCTAACCTTGGGCTGGCCCGGGTGGCTTGGGTCACAGGAATGGCATGCTTCAAGGGGGGAAGGGGAATAGCGGGGGCTTCTTCTGAAAATATTAAGCCTTCTATTTGGAGAGCGATAGCCGCCTTTGAAATCTCTCCTTATAGATCTATACTTAGCACCAGGGCAAGGAGCGTGCACTGGGGGGTGTGAGGGGTGGGCTGGGAGAGGGCGCCCTGTGAAGCCCCACGCCTTTGTCCTCCAGCCGTGCCCCCGCGGGCTGAGCAGCGGGGATGGGCCACCCGCCGCACCCGGACGCAGCTCCCAGGACCCCACCTAGGGTCCCTTTGCTGCACCCCACGCTCATGGGATTTCGGGGAGGGTGGGGGGTTGTATTTTTCTTTTTCTCTTCTTTTCCCTTTTTTTCTTTTTTTTTTTTTTATTTGCCTCCGTCCCCTCGTGCCCCCCCTCCCCCTTCTAAATAGGAGATGTTCTCAGGACAGCGCCCAGGAGACTGGCTGGAATCAGTTTTGGAGGGTGATGCACCGCGACAGCTAAAAGTTGGATAGGGTTTCAGCAGCTCCTATATAAAGCACGGGGGACTTATGTCACTGCACTAATTAAATTCCATCTGGGTTGCTCCTCGGGGTGTTTTTGAGCCTGCCACCCAACTCAAGCAGGCAGAGAGGCCGAGGGACAGCATGATGATGGACCTTTTTGAAACTGGCTCCTATTTCTTCTACTTAGACGGGGAGAATGGAGCCCTGCAGCAGCTGGACATGGCTGAGGGATCCCCACTGTACTCAGGCAGCGATGGCACCTTGTCCCCCTGTCAGGACCAAATGCCGCCAGAGGCCGGCAGTGACAGCAGTGGAGAGGAACATGTGCTGGCACCCCCGGGACTACAACCCCCTCACTGCCCTGGCCAGTGTTTGATCTGGGCTTGTAAAACTTGCAAGAGAAAGTCGGCCCCCACGGACAGACGGAAAGCAGCCACTCTGCGGGAGAGGAGGAGACTGAAGAAGATCAACGAAGCCTTCGAGGCTCTGAAAAGGCGGACTGTGGCGAACCCCAACCAGAGGCTGCCCAAGGTGGAGATCCTGAGGAGCGCCATCAGCTACATCGAGAGACTGCAGGACCTCTTGCACAGGTTGGATCAGCAGGAGAAAATGCAGGAGATCGGGGGGGACCCCTTCAGCTTCAGCCCCAAGCAGGGAAATGTAAGCACTGCCGCTTGATTCCTCCCGCCGCCCTGGCATCCAGCTGCGAAACCGCTGCGACCGTACCCTCCCCTCCTCCTCGGCACGGCCTCTGCGGCGGCCAGGAGGGCAGGAGGGCGCGGAGGGGGGTCCTCGACGAACGTGCGAGCTCCTCGGGCCTCCTGCGGCCAGCCGGCCCGCCCGGGGGAGCCGCGGTCCACCTTACTAACACCCGTCCTCTCCCCGTGTCTCCCGCCCCCGCCTGTGTGTGCCGCAGATCCCCAGTCCGGACTTCCTGAGCACCTGCAGCTCCGACTGGCAAAGCGTTTCGGACCATTCCCGATCCCTAGGAGTCAGCCCTAAGGAAGGTAACTCGCACCGCGGCCGCCGTCCTCCATGCGCGCGGCGGAGCGGCCGCCGCCTCCGGGCCGTGCCCAGCCGCCGCCGCTGCCGCCCGCCCCTCCCTTGCCCTAACGGTCGCCGTCCCTAACGGTCCCTCACCCCGAGGCTCCCGGGCTCTCCGCCTGCCGCCAACCCTGCCCCGCGGGCCCGGCGAGGAGGAACCGTTTGCTCTTTAACCCCTTTTCTCTCGCCGAGCAGGAGGCTCCATCGTCGAGTCGTCGGCCTCCAGCAGCCTCCGCTGTCTCTCTTCCATAGTGGACAGTATTTCTTCCGACGAGCCCAAGCTGCCCAGCGTGGAGGAAGTGGTGGAGAAATAAATCCGGCTGCTCTGGTAGTATATTTAACGGAGATGGAGCCCCCACCCCCTTCCCTCTAAACTAAGTAATGAAGCAAATTAACACAGTGGAAAGCCCAGGCAGGGGCCTTGTTAAGGTCGAGGCAAGGTACACCTACCCCAAACAAAATGTGCCTCTCACTGACTCGACCCAAACAGACTTTCCCCCTTTTTCTTTCCCCCTTCCCTCCCCCCTTTTTTCCCTTGAGTTTTGTTTTCTTTAAATTGTGTTGCATAGACCACCTCTTTTGTTGTTGTCGGTTTTTTTAATTTAAGATACTTACCTGTGTACCGGTGATCCGCTTTGTCTGAGAGTCACCGGAAAGTTCATTCCTGTCTGAGTGAAGCTGTTGGTTGCATTTTGTGTTAGTCGTATTTAAAGAGTTCCCGCCTCGTTTCGTTCCTGTAAATAATTTTAGTACTGTCTTTTCTTTTGTAAACATAACAAATATATATTTAAATGGTGGAACGTGATATTGTATATAAGAACAAACGGATTTCTTGGATTGTAAAATAAAGCTCTTTGTGTTACAGTGTTTCCCCCCTCCTCGTAATTAAATAATAACCCGATCTTGGAGTTAAAACCCGCCACCGACTTCAGCGAGATCAAGCCCTGAAGAGTCAGACACATGTAGCCGAAACACGACCCGTGTGACTGGAGGCAGCACTCAGGACAGATTTTTCCTTCGTTTTCTCTTTTAAGGAGAGCCTCTCCTTATCTAGGTCCGCACCCGCGGCGTTAATTACCCGCCTGTCCCACCCGCTCCCCGGGGACGCCGGTCAGGCACGGGTGGGTGCCCGGGCAGGACCCGCAGCCTGTCTGGCCGCCCGCAGAGCTCCACGGCCCGTTTCCTCGCCGTGCTGGCGGAATGCGCTTCCCCCTCCCCGGAAAGCGGTGCTGCTCCGCCAAATGCCCGACAGTGCCGCTGGCGTAGCTCACCGGGCAGGGACGCTCCTTCGGCCTTGTCCTGCACAGGACGGGTGAGCTCAGAACGGGGAAGCGCAAAGAGCCCCCCGCTCCGGTCCTTGAGAAGAGAGAGGCTCAGCGCGGCTCACCTTTTCCTCTCGGCACCGGAGCACTCGGACCCGGGCCTTGTCTGCGGCGAAACTGGTGGGCCTGCTACCCTCCCTGGGCAGCAAAAGGCTGTGACAGGAGCCCGCTCCCCCGGGGGCCGGGGGGGCTGTGATCGCTTCCCGGGATAGGTAACTCCCCTTGACTTCCCTGAGCCTAAGGGAGAAGGGAAGAGGGGTCCCTCAGGGAGGAAAGAGTTAAGCGGCCGAAGAGGAGCTGGGGGCAGGGGGGTTAACAACATATGAAGCCTTTCACTCGGTGATGTAAAAAAACGCAGCTCCTCTGAGGACGCTGCCGCGGAGCTGCTCGCAGCCAGAGCGTTACGGTCTGTAACGGATTGTTTATACCCCCGGGAAGGGGCGACCACCGGGGAGCAGCGCGCTTTGCCCCGCACACACACACGGGGCTCACCGGAGGGCTGGCAAAAGCAGAGCGAAGCTCCTTCGCCGCTGCCCGCGGGCGCTCCCCTGGTCAGCTTTAACCCTTGATTTATTTTTTGTTTGTGTTTTTTGAAAGGTCACAGCCACGTTCCGGGAAGGTCTCCCCCTTCCCGCCCGCCTCGGGCAGGGCTGCGTCCGTCTGAAGGAGAGGCTGCCCCGAGAGCTGTTTCTCCGTCGGGGTGCCCTCCTTCCTCCCTTTGGGTGCCACCGTGGCCAGCCTGGCTTTTACACCGCTTGAGGACTCACTCTAACGGCTCTCTGTTGAGATCGCTCTGCTGTAAGGAGTAATTTCGGCGGCAGAGCGCGCTGGGCACGCAGCCATACGACAGTTTCCCCCTTTTTATCGTTTCAAACAAACCCCTTTGCCTCGGGGAACCCCCAGGCCCTTCAGAGAGCGGCGCTCCGGAGAAGGCGGGTGCTTTACAGGCGATCTCTGCGTTTTGGCGAAACAGCGAAGACGTTACAGTTCGCTTCTGTGGCGAAGGGACTCGATCAGCAAGAGGCTGTCAGATCGGGTTAGCAGCGCGTCGCCTTCCCAAGCCGCTTGTTTCTATCCCCGCCGGCTCAGAAAGAAGGGCTACGCGCAGCTGACCCTTCTGAGGCAGCACCGGGCGAACCGAGCCCCGCAGGACCCGCTTCCCGCAGAGGTGCAGGAGGGGTGCTGAAAGCGCCCCCGACATCACCTTGTCACGCCGGCACCGGGTCAGTTTACCGTCAGGTTTGCCCTCAGCCCAGCATACCGGCCCGTCCGCCCGGTAGAACACCCACGGCAAGGTCTCCTTCAGCAGCAGGGTAACTTGAGCGATTGTTTGGAGTAAGTTTGCCCAAAGGAGGGGGTTTTTTCATTAAATAAAGAAAATACCTCCCGAAGAGACTCTCCGTGACCCCCGCGGCAGCGGCTGACATGCCGGGCTTCCCAGTGAAGGTCCTCAGTGTGTTTGCAATTAAAATGTTTGTGTTTGATATTAATAACGATAATCTTTACCTAAGTCCCCAGCCAAAGCAAACAGGCCCCTGGAATCACAAAATCAAAGGGTAATAACTGAGTAAGGACAAGAGGTTTGTGATTCAATCAAGTCTGGTTTTTTTGTTTTGGTTTGGTTTGGTTTTTTTTTCCGGAGGGGCTGCGTACAAAGTCGTCGAAGTTTTCACACGAAAGCGAGTGCCCCCTCCCTCTCCCTCCGCCCCGCCGTAGTTTGCTTAATGCGAGAGTGCGGGCCGGAGCGCTGCTCCCGGAGGGCTGAACATCGCCCCCGCCCACCCCACTCTGCTCCTCCGGAGAGCCGCCTGCTCGCTCTCCCAGGAGCGGAGGGGTGCGGGAGCGCCGGCGGCCCGCGGCGAGAGGTGCCCGCCGCAGCGGTGCGGGGTGCCCGGCCCTCCGAGGCAGCGCATCCCCGGCCGCCCCAGCTGCCACCGGGGGCGGGAAGCGATGGATGAGGAGAGACGGGGTGTCTGCAGTGCCGCTGCGTTGTCACCGCTCTCCTCTGAAGTGACGGGATCCAGTGTTTAAAGCCCTTTTATTATTATTATTGTGCGTCTTTATTTCCCTCCGTAAAACCGCCCGCAAGCCAGAGGGAGGGGGCAGCAGCCGGCAGCTGGCTCGGCTTATTTTTCTGAGGTCGAAGACAAGGCGGGAGGGCGTCGACCCAACAGCTATTTCCACAAGGAAAATTCCCGCTTGGGGAACCCGTACGATTTTTCCCGTGCTTCCACCTTTCTGTGGAGAATGAGCTAGTGAATGGGAATGGGAGTGGGGGGCAGGGGAGGGAGGAGGTTGAATAATTGAACCATGTGCTCGCTGGGACGTCCCTCCGATAGCAGGAACTAGCAACTTTTCCCAGTCTCAAGGCTGCTAAAAACCCCCTCGTGTCCCTTTGATCTCTCTTGGGAGTCCCAGCGTGCCAGCAGAGGCCAATGCCTTCTTCAGCTGTCTTCTGTACAAATCCCTCTGGCAGGTACTAATGTGTTTACTTAGGTGCGTCCCGTTCCCAGCGCTGGGGGGAACCAAACGTTTCTCACACGACTGAAAGCGCCCGGCCCCACCAGCTCAACTGGGAAACAGTTTGCGAAGGAGCTCTCGCTGCCGCCGGCACCCTCCGACGTCTCCGCTTGTGCTGGGTCCCCGCATGCACCATTAAACAAAACACACCCCTGAATAAAGCTCTCGCTGCCGGTTGCTGTCCGGCACCGGGGCCGGTTGTTCACTCGGACGAGGTCTTTAGAGAGGCGCGGGGTGCTCGCCAAGAGGCGGGGACGGGCACGACGGGGCATGTTCAGGTGGGCCCCAAACCCTTCTCACTGGCCTGGTGACTTAGGGTTTTGGTCGGGTTTTCTTGGCTTAAAGAGAAACGCACGGGGCTTGGAAAAAAGATTGCACGCTCTACAAATGGTCCCCACGCTGGGGCCGGATCCCTCCAGAAATAGGTGCGGCATGGCAACTGCTGCGGAGCGGGGAGGGTTAGGGTGAGAAACACCATTTAAAGTGGTCTTGGCACGTTCACAGTTTTCTCTCTGCCCTTCCACAGCAGCCGGCAGTGTCTGATGCTCAGGCTATTCCCACTTTCCGGATTCGAGCCTCCTGAAATGCAGCACTATCCCCTCCACCCCCAATCCCCCCACCCCCGCCTCCCCAGCAGCCTCATTAGCCAGCCTTGTAGTTTGTGTTTTCTCTCCCCTTTCTTTAGTTCCACTCGCCTTCTTCACTTCTGCAAATTTGTTTTGAGATCAATTTACCAGAGGAGTCGGGGGCTCTGAAGGGATACTAATTACAGATTTTATTTTATTTTTTTTATTCCTGAGTGACATCCTCTTCCATCTTTCTTCCCCTTCCCCCAAAACATTCAAGGAAAAGGGAAACAAATTTTCTTAGGTCCTCAAAGACTTTTGGGAAAAGGCACGTTTCTTAACAATCCCAGCCCCGACGGATTAAGAATTAAAGCTGGGAGCTAAAGATCTGCACGCCCGGAGAGCGGGACCGAGGGGGTTGGCATTGTGCACCGGTACATCCACGCTGTGTGCTTGGAGATAAACCCCCGAGAGGTGATCAGAACCGCTCTTTAAAGATCAAGTTTATTTGTGCACAAAGCATAAATCTGTAAACAGGTCTATTTTAGCCAGCGCGAACGTGGTAAATCAGATTATGTTTGTGTGTGCCTGTGTGCAAGCCACAGCCTAGCGAAGAGTTCAAGTTACCGCAGAGCAGAACCGCTTCTGGCTGACGGGTTCTTAGGAAAACAATAGGAGCTGCCCGGTTTCAGATGTGGCCCAACTAACCAGCAACCTGCACCTCGGAGCGGCAGCAGCCTGGAATTCTGAGCTTTCCCCCTTCTGTAACTTTACTCCTTTATCAGCTCTCTGCTTTTCCTACAGTATTCATTTCAAAGGGGGCTCCCCCCGCTTATGGCTCCAAATAAACCGGAGCAGCGCAGAGGTAGCCTTCCTCATCCTTTAGATAATTATGCATCCGCTCCTAGGGAGAAGGGTGTGTGGATCGGGTTTTTAGGAAAGTTTTTGCCTAAGCGTGGAAATCCGCCTTTCTGGGGTTTGGGGTGGGCGGCAAGGATCAGATGGGGTCTTTCCAGCTCCTGCCCCAGCCTCCGCCGCAGCGGCCGGCCGCTCGCCGCCTCGCCCGAGCGGGTCGGAAGGATTTCCTTCCAGCGGCGAGCGCTTGTGCAAGGCACCTCTCTAAGGAGATGTTCCCTACCCGCCTTGGTGGCTTGAAGAGCGGCTCCTTGAGACAACCGGATCGCCGTGCCCTCCGCGTTACCTCTTCCCGAAGAGAGGCTATGACTGAAGATGCCTTTTTCCCGGGCACACAGACCGGCTCCGAAGCGTTTGAACCGCGGCTGGGTCACTTGCTCTCCGTTTGAGTTAACCTAGGTCACATAATTTTATTCCCAGGTAGGGAAGGTTTCCTTTGCCTTCTCATAATATTTTCCTCACCCACAAAAGCCACCTGGACGAAACCAAAGGATTCCTGCGCGTTAGCGAATGCCTGTTAAATGGCTTCATTACCACTCTAATGACCCTTGCACCGCTCCGCTCAGCTACTGCTGCGGCTGGAGCTCTGCAAAGCTTTTGTCCCCGGCTTGTGTAAAGTTACTTAGGGATTGAGGGGTTAGAAATTTTACACTTCCAGGAGGGGTTTGTTGCACTGGCAGCTGGGACGCATCTGTAACGGTACAAGTTTGCCTGAAAGCAGAAAATTAGCAAGCCCAAAGCGCTGCCCGACTGTTGTGTCTCTAGCAGCACCGGGTCACACGAGTAGGAGAAAGAATGGGAAGGGGATTTGTCTCGGTGCAAACACGTACACTTTTCTTTTGTGACTACCCTTCCCCGTGACCCGATCCGACAGCACTAAAATCTGGGTTTCCTCCCATCCTCGTTTCTCCTGGCCACACGTATTTTTGTCCCCCGGTTTGTAAAATTAAACGATTGGTGACACAGCTTTAACTACAGGACAAAGCGCTCCTCAAGATAAACGAACAAATCTTAGGTCTGAAAAAAGCGGTAAATCGTTTCAGGTTAGACCTGGACCACGGGCTGTGGGGAATAAAAATGCGCAAGTAGACACTGTGGATGCTGGAAGGTGGGGGGGCTCTACGTTAACTGCCCCGTGGGGAGAGCCGGTGTCCCTTCTGCCGCAGCCTGTAGTGGGAGATGGGAACTCAGGGACGAGGACCGGCTCTGTAGGAAATGTCAGCGGTTCGTGCGCGTCCGGTGCCCCTTTTTCTCTCGCCGTACCAAAACTGCAAATTCCTCAGACTTGGTTTAAACTTCGGAGATGTCGCAACTAGTTCTGGGGAGGCCGCCCAGTAGACAAGTGCCCAGCTCACGGCTCTCCAAAGAAGCGGTGCGAGGCAAATTGTCTCCTGGGGACTGGAAGGGGCTTGCCCAGACAGCCCCCGGCAGGGGATGTGGTGGGATATGCTAATAAAGACTGGCCGCCGCGGACCAGCCTCCCTTTACATGTATATATAAGGGGCCCCGCATCAGCCAAAGGACACTTCGTCTCAGATCGCTAATTACTGAGGAAATTGCCCCAGCGCGGTGCGGAACGCCTCGCCGAAAGTCGGTGGCTGCCGCACCGCACTGACGCCTCCGCTGCAGGGATGGAGGTGATGGACAGCTGCCAGTTCTCCCCGTCCGAGCTCTTCTATGACAGCTCCTGCCTCTCCTCCCCGGAGGGCGAGTTCCCAGAGGATTTTGAGCCCAGAGACCTGCCTCCCTTCGGCGCCCACGAGCCCCCCGAGCCCGCCTGCTCCGAGGAAGAGGAGCATGTCCGAGCTCCCACTGGCCACCACCAGGCCGGCCACTGCCTCATGTGGGCTTGCAAAGCCTGCAAGAGAAAATCCACCACAATGGACAGGCGGAAGGCGGCCACAATGAGGGAGAGGAGGAGGCTGAAGAAAGTGAACCAGGCTTTTGAGACCCTGAAGAGATGCACCACTGCCAACCCCAACCAAAGACTCCCCAAAGTAGAGATCCTGAGAAACGCCATCAGATACATCGAAAGTCTGCAGGAGCTCTTGAGGGAACAGGTAGAAAACTACTATCACCTGCCGGGACAGAGCTGCTCCGAGCCGACCAGCCCCACTTCCAGCTGCTCCGATGGGATGGTAAGAGAGGGGCGGGAGCCATGGGGCTGTGGGGTTCCAGGAAGGCCCGCGGGCGAGTCCCCCTCGGCCCAGCGTCGTGGGACCGGTCCCATGGGTGTGGGACGCGCCGAATGCAGCCGGACATCAGGAAAAGGCGGACGGTTTGCGCTAAAACAGGCCCCTCTCAGGTTTAACGCTGAGCATACACATGGGCTTTCCGGGAACGCATAGGGGGGCGGTAACGCTGCCAGAGGTCACCCAGCAAGCGCCCCAGGCCCCCGGCGGCTCATGTCCGTCCTTCCGTCCGTCCCCCCACCCCCACCGCATCTTAGCGCGGCACAGACAAGCGGTAAGGCGTGGGGCTGGAGGAGACGGGGAAGGCGCTGCCCAGGGGCAGCCTGGCCGGGCAGTTGCCGCCCCAAGCGCCGGGGCTCCCTCTCTGCCGGGCTCTCAGGCGCTTTCCCTCCTGGGGAAGCATCCCTCTGGCCCCGGGGTGGGGACGGCCGGCACTCGCCCCTCGCTGTCTTGCAGGCCGACTGCGGCAGCCCGGTCTGGTCGGCGAGAGGCAGCAGCTTCGACGCCGTCTACTGCTCCGACATGGCCCACGGTAAGCCCGACGAGCCGGCAAGCCGCGGGCGGGGGGGATGGAAGCGGGGGCCGGGGGTGGCCGCCCCGCTCCCCGCTGCACTTGGGGGGGGGGGGGGGCAGCGCGGGCCCCCGCTGTAACGCGCTGCCGTCCCACCGGCCTCAGGGTATGCCGCCGAACAGAGCAGCGCCCTGTCCAGCCTGGACTGCCTCTCCAGCATCGTGGACCGCCTCTCCCCGGCGGAGGAGCCGGGGCTGCCACTCTGCGACGCCGACTCCCTTTCGCCCAGCGCCAGCATCGACTCGGGGCCGGGAACGCCCGGGACACCGCCGCCCCGACGGACCTACCAGGCGCTATGAGGAGCCCGGGGGGCTGGCACCCCGCGCCTGCCACCGCCTCTGGAGCCGCTGTTCACCTGCGGGGACTGCCCCCCTCGCCCAGCCGCGTCCTGCAATTGCTTCTTGGGCCAGAGGGGCAGCCCCATCAACGCTTGGCCCGCCGCCTCCCTCCGGGGCCGCGGAAAGCGCGCCCCGCCGGGCCTCGACCTGGGGTCCCCTCTGGGGCAGACAGACCCTGGGGCTCGGGGCACACGCGCTACCCTGGAACCCCCGCTGCAAATAAAACGTGCTGTAAGAGAGCTGTCTGGCCTGCTGGTTCTTTAAGTGCATTCCCTGGTATTGGGGAGGGCAGCGAGATCCGGCTGCGGGGTTCCTGCCAGCATTTGTGTTCAGCCCCAGGACAGACTCGGTCACCCCTGCCTCCTGCCTGCACGGGGATCTGCCTTGTCACGGCGGTCTTGGGCTGGGAGATGGAGCATCTTGCTGGGCTGGGGCCTGGGAGCATGTTTCTTCCATCATCAGTGGGTATTATTCTGAGATGCCTCCTGGAGGAACAAAAGTGTGGAGGGTCAAATTCCCTCTTCCATTCTTGTCCTGCTATGGGCAGAGTTTCCTTTATTTTCTGCAAGAGTAAAACTCATATTTCATAGCCATCTTCCATTGTTTTTTTCTTGCCCCCTGCTCCTCCCCATCCCACCCCTCGCCCCCAGCAAAGACCTTGTTTCTTTCCGCGGGTATGAAGACTGAACATGTATTCCAGAATCTGGCCCTAAAATTGCATGGTCATTCTCTGTAAAACAACTGTTTGACCTAGCTCTGATACCCTGTTGGGGAATTTTAGTCTCGGTCACTCAGTGCTCCAGCAGAGACAAATTTAGTAAAGTTAGTAAGAACAAAACACAAGTATCTCTTTCACAATCCAGAAAGTACATTGCACAATATTCAGAAAGCATTTCACAATACTCAGCATCCCACCATTCAGGATGAAAAATCATTACTCTAATTACATGGGTCTAGAAATAGCCAGGTCAAGTCTTCAGGAGTCCTGGAGTTAACGAGTATTTCCTTCCACACACTAAATCTAAGTCTTTCCACCATGAAAAATGTCCAGCCCTTTACACCGCTCTAGTTGTAAACCAAAACTTTTCTAGCCACCCTCACAAAAGACAGAGATGAGATGGAGAGATGGGCTCCTTCAGTGCATCCAGAAATGTCTCCTATGATAAACACTCTGAGTGGGAAGGGATATGCACCTTTCTAGCGTGGGATAAGGACATATTTGCCATTTGTATTTATGTTGTTAGTGCTGGGTGGCCAAGCGGCCTGGAAGTGGTAGTTCACCTGCGATAAATTTTTCCCTTGAGCCCAGCCCAGCTTAGTCATGTCACCAAACGTTACCACCTGACTCCTCTTTGGCAGCATCTTTGAACCGAGGATGAAGGAAGCCTAGCTTAGGGATGGCCCTGTCTTTACAGCGCATTGAGGGGCCATTTCCCCCACAAAGGGCTACAGGGAAAATGGGGTGGCACCTACCTGCCTGAGCTGCCAGTCTGTGCAGGCCAGTCTGCTCCCTCTTGCACGGCTTCCCTCAAAATTACTTTCTGCTCTTGTTGTGTAACCTTGAGGTGAGTGGTTTTCTTTATCGCAGAGTAATTCAGGAGGAGTCTTTTCCAGAATGGGCTTTCTGTGTATGTAGGTAGGTCCCAAGTAATTGCTGAGTAGAAAAAGTGGTTTGAAAACCCTGGACTAAGGTTGTGCAGAGGTACAAACAAGGTTACTCGCACCCTCTTGTTGTTACAGATGCTTCAGGAGTATGCAAGTGCCCCAACTCAAACACAGTGTTTCTCTGTTAGGGGTGGTCACTTCCCGAGCCTTCTGTTGGTAGAAATCCTTATGTAAGATTGTGAACAGCACCGGTTTTATTCATGATTTCTCACACATTGCTGCTGTATTCACTCCACTCAACCAAAATAACGTCCCAAGGATACTGCTTAGGGCCAGGGTCTAATACAGCACAGATCATTTTAAATGATGGTTTAAATTGAGCTAAGCTGGGGAACTTTCAGCATTTCATTCTGCACTGTGCTGACCTTGGCAAGTGATCGCCTGTGAAGTATGCGGAGTAACACTAGCGAATCACATGTTGGTAATGTACACCTCTCTTTGGCTGGCAGACATTTTAAGAGTTGCAAAAAGGTCAATACTTCTGAGAAGCAGCTTTTCAGAGAGTGAGGAGAAGTATCCCGTCTGTGGGTTGTTTGTGCACAGCTTCCTCCACCCTACTAGACTAGATTATGATCTCAGGATTTGTTATGCACACCGAGAAAACAAACTCTTAACTACTGCACATGCTATAAACAAAGCTCCTGTAAGCCAAAGTGTGCTGTAATCCTCGAGAGCAGTGGAAGCTAACACTGTGAATCCACCTTTAGCCTGTGCATTGGGAAGAACAAGGTGTAAAACGCTGCTGTCCTGGGAGATAAGTTGTTGTGGTCAGATTTTGCATGTTCAATAATAATAATAGTAAATGTAACTGAAAAGAAAGGTTTGTTTTCTACGTGAATCATGTTCATTTAAGGAAGGCTGTGCCCGCAAATAAATGAGAAGATGATGGTTTATAAAACAGAGCTCCATGTCTCTCAATTTCCTCTACCTGGCTGAGTGCTGCAGGCCCTGGGGCTGCATGCAGTGATCTCACAGGCAGGCAGGTAGGTGGGGGGATGCCTCATAGTGTCAGAATAATGTAATGTGGAAGCTGCAGGTTTTCTATCTCTCACTGCAAGGACGGGCATAGTTCTGTGCAACTTTAAAAACAAAATTAATTTTTTATTTTACTTTTACCTCTGAAAATCATGCTTTCTGTGTTTATATTCTGAGGGAGGCAGGTTTGCTTTTTTTTTTCCTTGTGTGTGTGAAGGGCTTCTTGCATCTTTTATCTTTTGTTAAGAAACCAAGCAGAGATCTTCAGTAAAATATATGTTCTAATCTCAGATCAAAAAGCCCTGTGTACATTACAAAACTAACATAGGAACATATCTCTTAAATACAACATCAGAATAAAAATTCTGCTTGCTCTATGCTTGTGTATCTGAGTTGCTTGTGTGGAAAAACACTCAATTTCTCTGTAGGGAAAGATCAAACTTTCTTCTCCTGTGATAAGGCTTAAAAATGATAAATTTTTAGTAATTAGTTCTTGGGGGATGACTTAATTTACACTGTTTGCCAAAATATGCCTAGAAATAGCCCAAATCAGTGGCTACCTTTCAGGTGAAACTCAGCATCTTCGTCTTCCTGGCTCAGTTTGCTTGTCAGGAGCAGTCAGACTTAACCACAGGAGGCAGCTCGCTTCTCCCCAGCCCAGATCTGCTCCCTTCCCTCCTCCTCTGCAGAGCCCTTGACTCGCTCATCACTTCTCCTTATTCCTCTCAGCTGAAGCTTGGGGTCCCACAGGAGGACCCGCAGCTGGCCAGCTGATGACTGCTGACCTTTGGCAGGCTCTGTTCAGGGTATCAGCCTTACAGCTGGCCACAACTATCCTCCTGGCAACTGAAGATCCAATGAGCTTGGCCAGCTGGAGACTGGGCTGGGATCCTGCTGGCTAATTTGAACCTGTGTGAGGGATGGAGGAGTTCACCCCCAAATGTGGAGGGGTGAGCAGTGCATCTGTCCACGTACTGTCTCAGAGCATCAGGGCCAGGCTCCTTCTGCAGACAACAGGATTAGAGGATTGAGTGAAAAAGAGACTAGAGAGCTGCTTTTCTTGTGCTGTATTTGAGTTTTCTGTTGAGTGTTTGCTTCGGCTTCATCAGTGTCCTTCTTTGACCTCGCTACATCTCATGCTGTTCTCTCCACTCAGTCCAAGAGATAAACCCATCCACCAGGCCAGAGATAGACTGAGGGAGTTATTCCCCTTCCAAAACATAGTGCGATACGTTTCCTTTTTGTCTGGCAGGTGCCCTGCTTGCCTTCCTCCAGGAGGTTGTATATCCTTGTTGCTTGTGGACCTCATGCCAAGCCCACTGTGACTGCAGAGTCTAGCTACCTTCTCAAAGGTCTTCTGCTTTCTGCTTCCCAGAATATCCAGTCCTGGAGCCTGGATTAATTGTGAGCTTTATTATCATTTATGGACTGTTTGGCAGTCTGCTAGAAGATGTTCGTGGCTATGATGCCAAAGGCATTGCTCAGCTCTTCTTGAAGAAGGTGATAGAGGGCATGATATATGAGGGTCACTCCAGTGAGAGATCAGAAAGGTAGTTCAGTGTCTGCATTAAATCAAGTGCATTTGAATCTGATACTCTCTGAGAGGCCTTCAAACCTGGAGTAGCAGCAGAGGAATGAATGTGTGGGGTTTCTCTATTTCTCCCATCTGTGAACGTATGCTTTTGAACTGATACTGTTTTCTGTTTTAAAATCTATACAACTTGTATGCTAAGTAAAAATTAAATCCTATAAAGAAGCCCTAAAAGTTTTAGCTCTGATTTTTAAAATTTTTTTTTTTGCGTGCCAAATCCTACCACTTGCACTGAGACTCACCTGCCTATCAGGGACTCAGGAACTCAGCAAAGGTCTGGCTGTAGTATAAAACTCAAGCTGGTGTGCCTATAATACATTACAGGGAGTCAAACTGTAGATTAAATCAAGTTTGAATTCAGCCCACTGTCTTTGATTCTACAAAATTTATTAAATTAATAAATTAAAAACTCCTTAATTAACAGTGAACAAACAATGACTATAACTTCAGCTGTACCTGGGTATAGCTCAGTGCAAAGACCTCATCAGCAAATGCACCACTGCTCCAGCAAAGAGGTTCATTTTTTTTTGTAAATGGAAGTATTTGAATTTGCTGAAAACTCATTCTGTTCCCCTCATTTCCATGTTTTAAGTAACCACATATGCAAGATATTGTGGGTTTCTTTTCTTTTGTTTTTGATTATCATGGAAAAAATACTGGATTTGTTTGTCTTCCTGTACCCTGTATGACGCTTTGAGGAAACAGAAATGTTCTGGTTTGAGTTAGAACAGAACTCATTCTGTTCAGAGATTTTACTTTCCAGCTCAGTCTCTTCTAACTGACTGCACTGTCTGAAGTTAACGGTGTATTTGTGGAGACAGTGTCTGCTTCTAGCAGTGATAACGCCGGATGTTTACAGTCACTACCAGGGATTGGTGTGCAGAAAGGCTCTTGCTGATACTTGCTCCTGTGCAGACCAAGGTCACTGCTAAATCCTGTGTGCCACGGTGGGGGTGCAGTAAGTGAGAGGCTGCACCTGTGGTGGGGAGCGGACAGGACAGGTGACCCTGAACTGACCAACGAGGGGTTCCATCCCATATACATCATGTTTGGTATAAAGCAGAGGGTCTTGCCCCCTCTTGCTCTCTTCTTCAATGGATGGTGTCTGAGGAAGACTCTGTCCATTCTGCCTGCCATCCCTTGAATCCAGTTCTGGAATTCAGCTCCTGCATCTGCTGCTGAGTCCAACGTGGGCCTTCCCCGGTGCCTGCCCTGCGGCATCAGTGGTGACGGTGATGTGGTTGCCATCAGGGGGTTGGGTTTGGTATAGGTATTTTATATATTTCATTTTATTATTATTATCCTCATTAAAGCAGTTTTAGTTTTCCAATCTGTAACTCTCTCTCCCTTGCTCCTTTTCTCTTTCCCAGCTTTGGGAAGGGGAGGTGGGGGGAGGGGGTAATAGAGAGTGTCTGTCATTCGTCTAGTAGGCAGCCCAGCTCTAACTCCTGACAAGAAAGCAAACAATATTTCAATTTTGAAAAGTATTTATTTCTATAGTTGCTCTTTTGGAGTGTCTCCAAACTGAGCTCATATTGCAATTCTGAATCTTGCTGCCTTTGAAAAGCAGTGGAGGAAACATCTCTGCTGGCAATGCTGAAGATGCATCTGAAGTATACATCTGAAATCCCTTCCTCAGATTTAAGGCTTACATGTAGACCTGTAGTAAATGCCTTTACAGACAGTCGAGATCACAGGAAAAATGCTTTCTTAGATTTAACTGAATTATCTCAGTGACTTAAAAAAGTAGCTTTATAAACATTAAAACCCCCCAGAGGTGGCCAGGGTGGAGTTGGTCAGGCATCTGGAAGATGGGTGCCTTTGCTCTGTTCCTCACTGACATTACTCTCTCTTCACTGGATGGTATCAAGCCATTATTAGGAGCTGACCACCAAATTCCCTTCTTCCCTGGGTGTTTGTCTGTTGAAGCCTGTCATTCTGGTCCTATGACTCTCATGTTTCATTAAAGTTTTGTCTCAAATAAGCAGATGGGAATTTTTCTCAGGCATATATAATGTCGTGAATTCCCAAATGTGAATTGTTTATCAGGACCTCAGTAGCGAAGACTTGAACAGCATCTAAGTAGTAAGATTTGAGCTCGTAATTCCTGTGTGATTAAACGGGAATTTTTTTTGGCCTCATCCTGAGTTTAAGCATTCACCCTTATCAAAAAGGTGACATCACCCTCGTCACCCTTGTCCATGAGATTGTCTACCTGGCCACAGTGTAGTGTAGGAGTTTGTTCCTGTCATGTAACTGGCCAAGGAAGACACATCCTATGCAGGTGTCTCATGCAGTAGGAAAGGGGACACCTTGGTGATCTGAAGCTATTTGATTGCTGGAAATACATGTAGCTTAACACCTAGTCTGGGACAAAGTGACTGCCTCATAAATTCGGAATTCCCTTTGGAATATGCACCTGCTGACAGAAAAAAGAGCTCCTGCCAAAGCCAGAAAGGTACAAAGTGAAAGCTGGGAAGGCAGTTGTCATGCGGTTGTATACGCAGCTACCCAGTATGGAGTAAAAGGATGGCGACTCTCATCAACTGGGAAAAAGTTTAATAACTCTAAAATCCCCCATGCTGAGCATGAAGTAGAGGAGAAACCAAGTAAACAAGGATAGAGACAGCTGTATCCTACCAGAGCCTGAAATGCACATTTTTCACAGGATATAAATTTCTCACATGTTTATCGCCTGGGTGAAATACAAAAACGACTGAACTTTGAAATGTGAAACTTGTTATTTCTAAACTTCCTAATAAGTAGGACAGTGAAAGCTCCTTTTAGAAAAGTGCTTGTGAAACAGGACTTCTCAAGCAGAAGTGGTCTGCTTTGAGGGGTGTCCTGACCACGTCTGCCTCCCACAAGCCACGTCCCCATTCCTCTCTTTTCTGTGGAAGATAAGAACTATGAGAAAAAACAAGTATGTATTTTGGTGTATAGTTCTGCTTTAATACTTCATTTCAGCAATACCATAATTCCTTACATTCCTATTTATAAAATTATTAGTCCTATTTTTATTACTATTTTTTATTCTTAATTTTTTCCATTTATAAAAGGTTTTATTGTTTATAAAAAAAAGCACTTGGTTACATGAATAAGTGTTAATGCCATTTTGGTTTAATATGTATAGAAACAAATATTTATCTTCCTGTAAACTCTCTTTTAATCAGAAATAGAAGTACAGCTAGATAGCTATGTTTATTCTTGCTGCAACTCCGCTGAAACCCCTGGAGGTTCACCAGGACCAGATTTGGGCCAGAAGGCCTAGAATATAGTTACAATATATTCATTTTCCCATGCCTCGGAAATGGGCGTTTTGTGTGCCAAGCTGTAAAGTGATAGTCATGATGACTGAAGCCTGAAAAACATTAAAATATCGAGATCCTCTGCTCCAAATCCTCCAGTATCCGAATATGTTCCTTTCTTTCAAAAGGAGGGAGCAACTGTTGCAGGAGTTAAACAGGGGCAGAGGCACAGCTTTAGTCCTCAAGACAAAATAAGTTCTGGCCTAGCTAATACTGAGTCTTAACTACAGGGAGCCTGGGTATAAGGTGCTACCCCAGCCCTGAAGGCTGTCTATCACCCTCCCTACCACCTCTTCCTTCCTGCTTCTGTGGCAGAAGCTTCCCAGGTTGATCCTTTCAGCTCAGCGATCCTTGGGACATTTGCTGTGCAGCCCCCAAAATGCTCATTTTGAAAGAAAATTTTCTTTAGATGAAAAGTGTTGTGGAAAATTGCTTTTTATGTAATTACAATGGATGCAGTGGTTCACACAGCTTGCAGCGTGCTTGAGAGCCAGGGCCCACATTCCGTTCACACACTACGGAATATCAAGTACAATCCTGTTTTCTATTTAGCTATGATTTCCAGAAGTAGGAGCTTGAAATTATGCTCACAATAACTGCAGTGATTTTTCTACAGTCTCGAATACCAATCAGCTCTTATTGAATACCAGGATAGGTAGGAAGTGCAAGGAATTCTTGCAGAGCTCTTGCTCTGGAGCCCTTTTTTTAAAAAAAAACTTTCCCCACCTGTATAGCTAAAAATAGGGTTTAGTCAGACAGAAAATTTTGTTGAATGTATGATAAAACCATTCACCTTTTAAAAACAAATTTTAGACTCATTAAAAATAAATCAGTGTGTATAAGATCTTAGAGTAAGATGCAACCAATTTTATTTTCACACCTTTTTGAACCAGTGGGAATACCTATGCACAGGCATAACTTATATATGCAAGGTTTAGAAAGTGCAAGGGTTAAAAATAGAGGCAAGGATGTCCTTTATGATTTGGGGGAAGGAAGAAAAATCGTATATAGGTATTACCAGATTATTTAAGTAAGACATAGGACTATTTTGAGATTGGTCATCCTATGCTTGACTGAGTCTTCAACCTCCAATTAATCTTTATTATGTATAATACTGGTATGTCAGATGTAGATGTCCATAATTTCTCTGGCAAAGCCTCTCCACAGTAACTTTATTATTGTATTGTTGCAGGCAATTGTTTTGGAAAGCTCAGGAGGCCACTAGAGACATTACAGGGTCATGGCAGACAGTAGGTCTGCAGGAGTGAGGTTCTGCATCTTATGCACCTGAAGAGCTCAGTTCAGTTCTGATCTTGAAGGTCGCTTGGTCAAAAGCTGTGAGCAACACCTACAACTCTTACTGCTCTAAGTCTAAGAAGAAATGTGCCTGGCAAGTATTTAGTATTTTATGAATGCTTTTAGGTTCTTGTTTCTTGTCTCTTTTCGAAAAAGAGAAAAGCAGTGTATAACCCAGCTGAAAATGTGGGCTATCTGAGAACTGCCTGCATTATAATAATCAGAGCAGCAAACGAGCATTGTTTCAACATTAAACAGCCCTCGGGCTTGGCCAAGCCTTCCATCACACACAATGTGAAGTTGCTGAGCTGCTTCACACAACGCTGTCTTCCCTGCTGTCGCCCTGTATTGAATGCACACCTGGGACAGGGATTTCAAGCTGTAGCATTCCACTCTGCTTGGAATACACCCATGTTGCCTTTTAAAATATCGTCAGAGACCTGCAACACCCAATACATTGTGTACCCTGTTGGTCAGTGCAGTTCCAAGCCAGTGGGCTCTACTCCAAGGACTAGGCGCAGTGGAGTCTCCCGCCTGGGTAATTAAAAGTTTTCTGATGATGTGCATGCACAGGCAGGACTCAGCCGGCCCTGAGCTGACATTGGTGCTGTTCAGCATGGGAGACCGGCAGTCCTGGGCTCTAATTTAGAGCGGAAGTGGAGAGAAGAGCTTCTGGATTAATTTTGACACTGTAATTCTCCCACCGCAATTAAATGAGATGCTGTACATCCCAGCCAAATGTGACTTGAAATAGCTGTAACCTGAAAATTGGAATTGTATAACACTGATCCAGCAGAAAGTATAATGCAGCAATACCTACAGAATTAAAAATTTCAGCAGCACCCAAACATAAGAGTACTATTATCTATTTCCTTTTGGTCTTAGTAGAAGTGCCTACCTTCAAGTGATAGCCTACGCTTGTGTGAGGCATTACTCCCTCTGCCTTCTCCCGAAAAGGCTGCTTCAGTTGAGGCCTTTTTGGGTGTAGGAATTCAAAGCTGAAGAATCCTTTTTCCAGTGGGATTATTCTTTTTATAAAGCTCTCTGTGTGTGCTAGAAAAGCAATTTATTTTGTCACTAACATAGGATAAAGCTTCGTTATGCTACTCAGCTGTCACTGGGGAGTATTTGGAAATGGAAGTCTTTTTTGGGCTCAGTAGTAGTTCTAATCATGGCAAAAGTCTTTCTAGTCCGAATAAAAAAATTAGGAAGTGCATGATGAGATCTGATTTATTTTCTTTTTTAATTTTCCCAAAAGTTCTGAAATTTAAGGGACAGATTTCCTATGTAGGGTTTAAAAAAAAAATCCTGTTTCTCTAAAATGTTGCAGTGCGGAATTTTAAATACATGACTTAAAAAAAACCCCAAATCTGTATTATTTAAAGCATTGAAATCTATAGGAGTCAGCTGCTTTTCAAAATCCCATGGCAGGCAAAGGCTCAAATTCTCCAGTGGGATTAGGTGTTTAAATATATTTGGGAATCAGACTCCAGAGCCCCAACGAGGGGTTAGGGATCCCCAGGGCCAAGTGCATTGCCTGACTTTACAAAATGCTGTAAATACGGGAAATTCACAACATACAGTGAGACACCTGGGCCCCAGTATAATGTCTGGGAATATATTATGCAAAGCAGGGCTCTGCCTAAATGGAAAGAACAACTTGATGAAGAACATGTCTTAAATGTCTTAATCTGTATTGGAATATGGGGTCTTCCCCCAGTCACGATTTTTCTTTCTTTCATGTGCCTGAGCCCTGCTTTTCATAGTCTAAGCAGGAATAAACATTTAATTTACAGAGTAGAAGGGGGATGTGTGAAGTTGTACAGCTTTTATTAAATAGGTTATCATTTACAGCACTCGCTCATGATGGGTGAAGATGAGTCACTGCCCTTTTCTGCCTATACATAAGGGAGGCTTTGATTAGGAGAGAACAGGGTGTTTTGGGGCATGGTGCCTTCAGTGCATGTTTGAGCTGCGCCACTACACAGGCTAAAACAGGTTGTCCTTCCTGCAACTTGACTTCTCAGACATTTAATTTGCCCCTAAATCAGCTTCCTGCTTCCCTTTCCCCCAGGTTGTGAGGGTGGATGAATTGTGTGGCACCTGATTCCATTTTTCTGAAGGGCTCTGTGGAATTGTTTTGGTTATGTGGCTGGAAGAACAGCTAGCAAATGGCTAAACTGCTGGTGTTGTCCATCCTGCAATGAGAGCTCATTCAGTCCTGTGATAAGGCCACTTGTGTATGCTGGGGCATGTGATGGGAACAACCTGCTCATTCTGGCTTTCATGCGTGTCTCTTGTGTGATGAGACATGTATTTTGGTCGCAAAGGAGGCACACTTCCCATTGTGCAGAACAGGCAGGGTTAGGACTTAGAGCTCGCAGAAACCTCCTCACCAGGCTGCATGGATATTCTGGACCAAGACCTTTGCAACCACTGGGCTGCTGCAGAAGACGGATCTTTTGCCCAGATGCTGGGCTGCGAACTGAAGCCTGTGTAGCAGGAATGGCCATTGACTCTGCTGTGGTCTGAGAGGGAGAATGAACAGTAGTAACAGGCAGCTCTTGATCCACCACAACTGTTTGCGGAGTGACTTAGGTAAATAATGCCAGACCTCCTTGCTTTCTAGAGGAGATCTCCTGGCCAAACCTGATCCTCTTGGGGCAAGCTGGAGCTCTACGATGATTGCAACAAGACTTCTGATAAATATCGAATGTACATACTAGAATAGCAATGTATAATAACTTATTCTTTGCCTTTCTCAAGTATTGGAGGAGGTCTCTTTCCAATAGTGACCATCTGCTTTGGACAGTCACGTCCAAGAAAGATGAACAGGTTTGCTTATTACACAAAGTAGCTGCTGCAGCAACCCCAACTACTGAATGAGAAATGGAGAAAGAGAAATCTGTGTTACCTACAGGTATTTGTAATCTCTGTTGTTGAATTGAATGATTATTATATGGGAAGCGGGTTAATGAACTGATGATGAAATGGCATCAGCAGTGAGCTCAGGCAGACATGTTGGAGCATGTTGTTGAGTTATGTCTGTTACATTACTGTTATATTACTGTTGCTGGGACATGCTGTGAGAACTGGGGAGCACCCTGGGCTCCTGCAGCAGAGAGCAGCATGTAGTGGTCTTTTTTTCCAGTCCACAAGTAATTGCTGGCTTGAATGCCCTCAGAATGAATGTGTGCGTGGGCAGCCACTCATGTGGTAATGCTCAAGGACACAGCAATGTCCAGGCAGATATTTTTTGTCCTCTGCACCATAGGCCATTATTCTCTACATGCCTATACTTTTCTGGCACCAGCATTTGTAACTTTTTTTTTTTTTTTTTTTTTAACATGTATGCTTTAAAATCGTTTGATGAAGTGACTTAATGTGGTGGCAGTCATCCAGGTTGGATTCTTGAGATTTTGCATGTCTGAAGATGCTAAAGCACCAAGGTCCATCTTGGGATGGATGCTTTTAACTGCTTATCCTGCTTGTACCTGTTTATCTCTTCCTCCAAAGGAAAAACTGTTTGAAAAGTGTACACTGCCTTAATAAATCCATCTGCTGTTACTAATGCATGACAAAGATCCAGGCTGCTGCTTATACTTTCCAGAAGTTGTTGTGACATGGAGTAGTAGCAAAACACACAAAACAATTTGCCATCTGAGTCACTGCAGAAATGAATTAAAGACTGTGAGTGCTGTCCTCGTGCATTTAAACTGAGCCCTTTTTCCTGCTGCTTCCCAATCTTCTCAGTTATAAATAATGCTGATACACCATCTCTCCAAGTTATGGTTCCCTTCACAGCCCTACTTTGACATTTTGGACTTCACCAGATTAAACAGTCCTTTAATCTCATTCTCACATTTCCCAGGATTTTGTTCTGCAAGTATTTGGAATTATGTTGGAGTAGAAACGGGCAGAACTAAGTTCATCCTGTGGCTCCACCTAGCTAGGAAAAGTCTGCATCTCCAAAGAGCTTAGCAGCCAAAATCAACCCCACAAATGATAGGCATATTTGAAACAAAAAAGCCCCTGAACCTGGCTGATAAGATAGTGTTTTAAAACTGCAAACAGGAAATCAGTTAATAAGGGACACTTTTTGGGGAACTACAGAAAGGCAGAGAAATCTTTTTAAAAGTGGCAAATTAAAGGGCATAGAGTGTCAAACCCCACCCTTGGAGGTGATGCAGGCTGTTCTGACCACTTGGCTTGCTGCAGCACATTAAATTGTAATTTATTGATACAAGAATTCATGTTTGTAACTTGATTCATAGCACTGATGAAGATGTGGTCAGCCTTCCTGAAATTGTCGTCCCCAACCTGACTTTGCACCCGAACTTCTATCAACTGCCTGTTTCCACCCCCTTTGTATCTACTGATTGCATGTCAGGCTATTAAATGAGCATCTTTGTAACCTATAGAGCAGTTGTCCACAGCAGAAATACCTGAACAAGGAGGAGTTGTTTGATCCAGCCATCCATTTGCTGGGTTGTGTAATAGTCGTACAGGGTAAATCATGCCCCACCTGCAACTCTAGTCACACAAGGGATCAAGGGCCGCACAAAATGGATATGAGCACAGGACTGCAGTGGCTGCTTGCCTTTTTGGGGATATGGTAGCTTCTCTGGTTGGGATTCATGATCACCAGGGAGAGCAAAACAAGGTGAGACGAGAAAAAGGGTGCTGTCAGGAAGAGCAGGCTTCCCAAAATGTTCTCATGGAAACTGAGGCTCTGGTAAATACATGTTGGTACCCTCAGGTTACCGACATCTGAGGGATTACCCTGAAAAAATATCTCATTTTTGATCCTAAATGGTTAAAAGGAAGGATTTTCCTAGCTTCCATGATGCCTTTGGGATCTAGTCCTTGGATCTTGCTTCTACTTATAGGCACTTGAATGTCTTAGAAAATATGTCTGAAAGATCTCCATTCAATAGGATATTTTTGTGCATGGCCAGCTTATGGTAGCACAGATGCCCTGGTGAAGCCAAGGCATGTACTATAAATCCAGGTATGTGGTTGTGTACCTTGGGCTACAGATGGCAATTGTTTCTTCTATTTTGAGTACCATACATTGCAATGAATTTTGATCTGTGACTGTACCTTTAAGAGATAATTAGTACTTAATGAATAGCAGCACTTCAGAAGTGCTAAAAAAAGCACATTTAGACATATGCTGATTGCGTAAGTGTAGTTTTGTAAGTTTTTTATAGTATCCTAAAATCCATACGTCGTGGGTTTCTGTGACAATTTGCTATTGTATCTAGTTTTATACTGGTAAACTTTCTGCAGAATGATTTATGATGCTATGTGCCATCTGCTACGAACTTCAGTAAAATTAATTTATCCTGCCTAGATATGGTTATCATTTTCAGTGTGAGGTTGATTTCTGGAGTGTTTTCTTTTAGCAACAGACAGGTGGAACACTCAGGGAATGGATTTCAGACAGACTTTAGATTTGTCTTTTTAAAGGATATGGGAATCTGGTTGTAAAATAAAGATTGGATCATCATTTCATGAGGAAATAGTTCTCCAGACACAGATCCTGCTCACTTGCTTGTGGGTTTCTTTGAGGCATCACAAATTCATTAAAGGTATAACATAGAGTGACTTCAGCTCTACTTGAAAACAGTGTCTTGCCTCAGGGCAAGTATATGGGATAGAAGGGAGGATTGAACGTTTTACTGACATTGTAGCTGTATAGGGCAGTACATATATACGTGCAGTAAGGAAGTGTGCGTGAGCAGCAAGCAGAGCATCTGCAGAGGCAGCGCTGCTTTGGGGGCTCAGCAGAGGCAGCAGGACAACTCCTCGGGGAGTGTGGCATGCCCCAAGGGTGGTCCCAAACCACCAGGTGACAAAAGCAAAGGGGAAATAATGTGCCCGCTGGGCTGAGTAGTCACCGGGATGTAGCAGGTTGCTAACTGTGTGTTATGGTCTCACGTGGTAAATGTGGTGTTTGTGGGTTTTTGTCAGTCCTGTTCTTCTCAAAGTAATTGTTGGAAGGCACCAGGCAAGTGCTTAAAGTGAATTAAATCTTTTTCTTTTTTTCAATATAAACTTTTGTTTTGCTGAAGTTTTAATGAAATAATGCCTTTGTTCTTTTGGCCATATGTGTCTTTCAGTCTAAGCTCTCGTTGCTGGGTTTGTTGCCAGTGTTGCTTTGTAAATAAAAAAAAAAAAAGAGGGAAATGCCCATTACACGAGGCAAAATGTATGTAAAATAAAGGGAGCTATTTTGTTTACTACATGGTTTTCCTTTTTTTTTTTTTTTTGACAAATCTTCCTTTCCATATTGATTTCCATGTATGCATGCCCAGAAGAAACTCAGTCCTTAGAGGTGTAAGTAGCAACAGCCTTGAGAAGATCATCTGAATCCCCTCTACCAGCAGCTGCCAAATTTGAGAGGGGATGAGAAACTTCTCTGGAAGAAGAAAAATAAAAAAACTCAAATGACTTTGTATATAAAACTTCGAATTCTACTTCAGTTTAAATTGCTCTTCAGCAATTTAAGACAATTGAACAACTAGCTTAAAACAAAATAACGCTTTTTAAAAAGTAATCAAAATTGTATAGGAAACCTGAAATTCCTTTTGCTTGGATAAATAATTGGAGAAAAGTTAGAAAAGAGTAGGTTGAAGTAAAAGGTAAGTTTTCACAGTAAAGTCACTAGTGAAGTCCTGCAGGGATCTGCACTGTATAACATATTTGTATGTGATCTGGAAAAAGATTTGACTGGCAAGGAGAAAAATTTTACTGATGTTAATATATCCGGGTATTTAATAAAGAATAAAGAATAAAGAATAACGAATAAAAAGAATAAAGAATAAAGAATAAATCAGGACTGTCTATAAGAACTGCTGAAGGACTCAGTTACTGGCTGTTAAAATGGCAGATGAAAGTCAGTTTTGATAAATGTAAAATAATGCACACTGGAAAAACGCTGCTAACTTTATGTATAAAATTCTGGGTTGTCTTACCAACTGCCACTCAGGAAAGAGAACTGACACTTATAATAAACGGTATTAGGTATTACAGAGAAAGAGATTATGAGCAATCAGAAAATATCACTATAATATTATAGAAATCTCAGTGTGTCCTCAGTACTCCCATCGGAAGACTTACGTAGCAGAATAGGAGAAGATTCACGGCAAGGCAAAAAATGTGATCAAAAATTCTCAAATGGCATCTCTACACGGAATGTTGATTGCAGAGTAACCTAGGACTTCTGTTTTATTTTTAATTCTTATCATTTATCCAACATCACAAGACTCAAGGAAGATGCAGTTCTGTACTAAAAGACATAGAGAAAAGACAAGGGCATGATACAAGCCCACGAGTGGCATAGGAAGGCAGAGAGGGAATAACTTTTAGATGTCTGGCCCAGTAGAGCAAACAGAGGGCACCAAATTAATAGTAACAATAATAAAAGAATCAGTTCAAAATGAAAGGAAATGGTTCTTTGCACCACGTGTAAGTAAACTGTGAAAATCTGCTGTAGAATGGGTGGTTGCTGAAAACCTGTCTTCAAATAGTCCCTGGAAACATTAATGGAAGAGAAATTCATCATGGGCTACTAAGTACAATGACACCTGGTTTTGGTTGAAGATGCTTCCAAGGAAGCTTCCAAGGAAGTTCCACGTTGCTGGAAGCTGGAAAACAGTTATGGGGGAGAAGAGCTCACTGCAATGCTCACCCCACCTTCCTTCCGCTCTTTGGAGATGGATTATGAGGCTTCTAGCCCTGGTTTCAGCTGGTGTGATCCCTCTGATATTTAATGTTATGTTCTCTTGAAATCAACACAATACGTATCACCAGATGGCTTTATAGCCAGGTGGCGTGTAATTTCCTAGAATTACATCCCAGCAGTTGTTGATTCAATATCTCCTGTATGCTACAATGTGCAGACATAGTTCTTTGTCTCAGTTATTGCCTGTTTGCTTCATACAGTCAAGACAGTTTGCTTGGCTTCTGTGCACAAATCTTTGGCAGTTTCTGTCTTGGTGGCAAATGGTTTTGTGCTTGCCAGCTAGATTATTGCATTACGTAGCATCAAAATTTAGCCTTCCTATCTGATCTATTCATTTAGTTTCCCTCTGTAGTGAATGAAGAAAAAAAGGCATTTCCCATTAACAGTGTTCGGAGATGGGAAACATATAATTACCCAATATACTTCCTTCAGTGACAAGTTTGGAACAGGAGGTTCCTACAGACAAAACAGGAAACCACAGTACTTCCAATGGGGAAGGTGAGAGGAAGGTTTTGTGGTGCTTCAGTGGATGAAGCAGAAACCTGTTAAAGGTGGGGTGAGAATAAAGACTGGCAATGCAGAGGGGAGAGGGATGGAGGAGGATGATTAGAAAATTCTTTTGCTGTCTTCACTGGAGAAAAACCTTCAAGTATTATAAATGCCGATAACCATTACACCGGTGAAGTGAATCATCCCTTGGAGATAATAATTTCCTCCAGTAAATGCAGGGGCGCGTGCTTGGCTTAGACCAGAAACATCTATTTTAGAGAGATGTTAGCTGTAATTAATTGCACCTTCACTGACATTGGCCCCTGAAAAAAAAAGTCAGTGTTCTGACTGACTCCTGAGTCACTTCAGCCACTTCAACAGTTACTTACATAGTCAGAGAAATCTGTCAAATCTTCATCTTATTTGACATTTGGAACTATTCCTTTTTTCTTCCTCTTTTTTCTTCAGCTTTGAAGATTGTCATTCTTTGACTCTTGGCTTCAGAACAAATTTGTTTCAAGATTGCACTCACCTCCCTAGTAAACCAGACCAGTATTACTCCTGAGTAGCTGAGCTGAGTAATTTTCTAAAGGTAAGATGACAGCTTCTAAATCATGCTTTAGAGGTGTACTAATTATTATGCAGACAGCTGCCAAGGGTTCATTAGTTCACCAAAGAATCTGGTTGGAAACTCTTCAGTATCTCATGAAAATCGCTTGCTCTTCCATTAGAGAAAATGACTTATTTCTCACATGCTTGCTCCATTCAGACTTAAGCTAATCATCCTAGATTTAGCAAGGGACACAGGGAAGCAACTGGTCTCAGCCACACCAGCCTCAGTGGATAACTTGTTTACAAATGTCAGGAGATTATTATTTGAAGCTTTCAAGCAATCAACACTGATTTTGTCAGAACATGGTTTTGACCTTGCTTAGCCTTAAAGCTTTTAACTTTGAATTTGGTAAACAGTTATGTAGTCACACCACCTAATTCCAGGATGAGCATTGGTTCTGTTTTACCCCTTGTTGTTCAGGATTGTAACTCTTATCAGAGTAAGTGGCTTTCTGACGGAACTGGAGGATTTGGGCTGCTGTTAAGCCCCCTATTCAGAAAGTGAAGATGGAATGGGAGATCTGGCTCTTGCTTCCCTCCCAGGTACTGTCTTTGCACCTCACATTTAATGGAAAAAAATGGGAAGGTGGTTGGTGTCTGGACTTTACCACTGGAGCTTGCTGCTGAAGGTAGGACTATTTTATCATCCTGGCTACCTTCCTCTGTCAATGTCTTTTTCTCTTTCAAACACTGGTGTCAGTTTTTTGAGGCTTCCTGTATTTTGTCAAGCTGGTGCTTCCTGGGCACTGCCTTCTCCCAGGTCTTTCAGAGGGGAAACTGCCTGAGAAGATAAGCTGTGGTGTACAAACTGTAGCTCTTAGTCTGTTTTTCTACTGAAGAAAAGGAAAACTTTCAAATACCTGCATTCTTAAGGTAAACATCAAAGCCTTTGTTAGAGTTTGGGGATAAAGAGTGTCTAGAAGGTGCAAAATAAAATGTCTCTACAGAGACACCTGGATCTAATGACCTGGGACTGTGGATGCCACTCTGAGGAAGATAGTGCCAGGCAGTGGTACAGACTGTTAGCATCTTTGAGAGAATGACAGCTACAAGGGAAACTCATTTTGACTACTATCTTTGGCAAGTTCCCCCCTGAAAGCAGAGCAGCTACTGCACTGTGAGACTCATGACTTGCATCAGATTGTTACTGCACCTGGTTCACATGACTCCCTTCAGCAAGGCACAAAGACACGTGCTTCACGTTTCATTTATATCAATGCGGGCAATACACTTGCCTAAGTGTGCTTTATGTAGTTTTTTCATCAGCACACGTATACCTGACTGTGTGCAGATCACTAATCCTGTTAAGCGATATTTACATTAACTATAGCATTATTAGCCAGGTAAGAATATTGCTTTTATTGCTGCTATCCAATTTCTTCTCGCCATTCTTGGCACAGAGTATTCACTCATACAGTACTATTGCACATGCTACACGGAGCCTTTTTTGAACTGCCCATTCACTGTAAAATGTGTGGAAATATGCTGAAAGAATGTTGCGTGCGTGTGTGCGTGCCTGCTATTTCACGCTAGCAGATAGGAACTCCGCAGCGATGACGCTGGAACGAGCAGCTGCAGATGCTGTGAGCGCGGTTTGACACCAGGCGTCTCCCTCGGCGTATTTATCCGAGCGAGCGCTGCGCGGTGCCGCTGCCTGGCTGGACAGAACAGATGCTCGTACGCCGGAGCTGTAAACCTCCTATGTATCAACACAGGAAACAAATCTAACATGTTTCGGGACAAATGATCGAAATAATTGGCTATTCGGTGCAATACCAAACAGTGGAGACAAATATTGCTAAAAAAGACCTAGTTAGCACCTCTATTTTTTAGTCTGAGTTAACACTTAAGCTCCCTTCCTGTAAGCAATCAAGTTTGTGTTTCCCTTTAGGAGTATTAAGACCCAATGGTAAATAGTTTAACTTCTTTCTGTCAACACTACAGACAAGATAAGCACAACACGCACAAAACCGAGGCTTGAAAGATGCTGCTGGCATAAGTTCTGCACCTGAAGCATGAAGGTAGTAAAGAAATCAATAGCCCTCTGCGTAGGTCAATAATAGTTTGGTCCTTAAGAGTTTAAGAAAGATTCTTGGTTTCTCATTGCTTGTTGTTGAAAACTTACTTTGAAACAGAATTTTGAAACAATGAGACATTGGTTCCTGTATGTCCTTCATAAAACAAACATTCCAAACTGGATGGCTCAAGGCTCTAACTCTATATTAGGATATTGCCAGAGGCTGGTTCCACATTTCCATCTCCGAAATCCCAGACAGAAATGGTACTGTGTGCCAGACGTGCTGGATCTTCTTCACGTGTACAACTCATGTGGTCAGTGTGTGCGCAGATACTCTGACCTACTGCACATGTGTGAATTCGCTGCATAATACATTCAAGCAGGTCTAGATGTCCATTGGTTCCAGACAAGGAGCTGTTGTTTCAGCCAGAGGAGGGTATATGATTGTTCCACAATCAGTGTCATCGCATATAGTCCTTTTTTTTCAGCAGGGAGCTAAATGAAGATGAAAATTATCACTTGTTGAATAGGAGCTGGCTCAGGAAAGAGGGGATATTCTTGGTGTATCCTGACAATTTTTTTTTCAAGATTTATCCACCATGTTTCTCCCCCTCAACATATCTTTTTCTCCTGTATTCCTTATGGGTAATTAAATTATTTTTGTGGGGTAGAAGCAAGGCAGCTGACTATGGTGGCCATGAGAGGGCAGCTAATGGATGCGGACTGCAAGTGAAGTAGCAGAGCCCTCCAGGAGGTAGACTTGGCAAAGCCTAAATACCATAGCTGGCGGAGGAGATTGCATGTGGTCAACAAGGGTCACTGCTCAGGTAGGAGAAAACTCACATGAAAGAAGGGGAGGGGAATAGTGCAGTGGGAGAGCTGAAGTACCTTTGTGGTGATACTTGGGCTCTAGTCAAAGAGAATTTGGGGGGGGCAAAAAAGTAGGGGATTAGATAAGGGTAAACTTGGGATAGGAGAGAGATCAGTGGAAGAAGTATCTCTGAGTTACTCTTTTCTGAGGTGAACCCACACTTACCTCCAAATTGTTCTTGGCTACCTTAACATACCCAGGATTCTTCCCATGCTGTTTCTCATTTTAGTTAGGCACCTCACCTTTTTCTTGCCAAAACCTGCTACTAGAGAAGAGGCTTATCCTCCCAACACAGAAAAGTAACTGACTTGTTTAGAGGAAAATAATATTCTATATTCCTGAAGAAGTTTTCATGCATGTGTGAAAAATTGAAAATATTTTCCTCTTTCTGTAGTACTGCACTGGCTATTCAGTGCTTCAGAAGCTATATTTTGTATTTGTCTTTTACATTTTTTTTTTAATTTCATCTGGGATACAGTTTTTAATTGGACCACTTTACAAGATAATTCCAGGCTCCCAGATGGATGATTACAAGTGCAATAGTTGGTCAGGTTTGGGGTGTCAAAATGAAAAGGTTGGGCAAGATTTACAGCTTCAGGCTTAACTTCAAGTTTTCTTTGAAATAAACACAGTTTTGTGGGTATATAAAACATCCTCACTTTGAGAAAACATATTGAGAATTGCTGGTAAGAAGGAACTGTAATATGACTAGTGAGGAAACGCTCTGTAGCACCAGGATGTGTTTGTTCTGCAGACAGAACCCAGTTTCATCTAAGCAGCAGAGAGAGGAAGGAGGGAGGAAGGGAAGAGATATTCATCCACCTTATCAGCTCTTCATTGTCTTAATAAAAGTGCAATTGCTGAATCATATGCTTCCCTCTTGGACAGAGAAGTTAATAAAAGTGAAACTAACTATAAGAAAGTAAATTAAAAGCAGATTGGAGATTAAATCTTTATGGGATTTTTTTTTTCTCTGGATTTTGGCTGCTACTTTTAGACATCTTCCGCTTTTGCAATCTTTTTACTTAATCCTGGATAGCTGCAGGCTTGTAGGTTTCAGAACTGGTCAAGCTTTGCTATGAGTCTTGGTATCACAAATTTCTATGTCAGAAGTTTGATGGCTTTCATTTTTGTCTATCTCTGTTTGTCACCAAAAATCTAAAGCAATTGTTTGTCTCTTTGGCTGCAGGTATTGTAAAAAGCACCACACACTAGCCCAGTGTTAGAGGTGGCAGTGTAATTCTGCTATCAGCATCCACAGACTGAAGCTTGCTGTAGTCTGGTATATACCACAACCAAAGCATTTTGATAATGATACCTGCACTGAGCTCTTAAATTTCTTAGAATGTTTCAGAACAGACATCTGTAGCATCAGGAACCTCCTTATAAACCAGATCATGTGTAAGGCCTATTAGTCATCTGAGCTATGCGCACAGAGGTTTTAGATGAGGGAATTTGAACACCGCTGGCTGGATATTTATTTATTTAGTAGGAAGCTTGTGTATGAGTGACGAAGCAAAAAAGCCCTAAAAGACATTACTTACTTCAAGCTAGTAATTCAGGCCGTTTAGCGAGGGGCTGTGCTTATAAACCCTTTTACAGGATGCCTTATCCTGTTTTAAGACACAGATAGGCGGAATGAATTGCGTGAGGGATGCCTCTAACTCTCTGTTGACCACGGAAACAATCGGCGTAATCTTTGCAGCTTGCTTTTAGACAGCTGAATGTAGAGGCAATGAATCCATCAAACATATATCTAAATCTTTTTGCTGGTTCAGAGCACAAGACTGCACTCGCTTCTTGGACAAGGAGGGTGAGCTTGGGTCTGCTTGCAAGACAGTTTGAACACATCCCTAATTCATCCTGCCCTTCTCAAAGACAGGCATAATGGGCTGTATTTCTCATCAGACTTATTGCACCAGGCAGCACCTTCTTGCAAATTGTCCCCGAACACTCTCTGGGTTTGAAACTTGCTTTGTTTTATTGAATGCTGGATACAGAAATGGTCTCACTAATGCTTATGCAGGGTCAGTACTCCTTCTAGCTGCTAATACTCTGCTTACATACAGAAGGATCCCCTTAGCTCTTCTAGACACAGCTCTGCATTAGGAGATTGTTTCATCAGTTTTCTTTCTAGAAAGATTGAGAAAGAATTGCTATTTTCTGAAACAGTCTCTCATCCTGTAATAAAATCATCTTCTATGAGTGTAACAACTATTTTAAAATCTGAAATTATGCTTAAAATCCAAACACAGACAAAACCACCCATCTTCCTCTTTAGCATCTTTTTATTCTAGGAAACTTGTTTGCTCATGAGATCTTAATTTAATTTAGAACTCTAAATCTCTAAAGATGAATAAACAGTTTCTTATCCTGCAAATGTAGCATATAATTTTGTGCCTTTTTGGCAAGAGTTCCCAAAAGTTCCAAGGTCAGATTGGAAGTTTGCCTGTGACAAATACATATAAAAGGTACAATGTACAGGATTAAGAACTCTGCAGTACTACTACTCATCAGGGAACTGCAGGTTGATTTTTATGTAAACTCTTCCACTCATGGGCATTCATTGACCTTTCATCTATGATGTGTCACTGTAGAAGGAAGAAGAAAAAGCAACCTGGTGACCTTTTCACTTTATCAAGGGCTACGAAAGCCTTCAATCCCCTATAAAGTGCCAGTGGGATCAGATGTCACAAACAGAAAACCTATGGCTAGCACAGCAGATGCATCAACTTCACTATGTAAATACCATCAACCCTGAACCTCTATTAAGATTATCCAATTTTACATCTGGATTGTTAGCATAAGTGAACATGATGCAACGGCTTGTAAAAATCACATGGAACCTCTTTGGTTATTGCAATAAAGAGACAGAAAGGACTTGTTGGATCTCCTGCCTCAGTTTGCTGCCAGTGCAGAGAAACATAAGGGAGCCCCAAGGGTAAAGCCCTTTACTGGATGTGAGAGAAAACAGTGACCAAGAATGAGGAAAAGGCTGAGGTACTGAATGCCATCTTCATCTCAGTCTTTAATAGTAAGACCAGTTGTCCTCTGAGTGCCCAGCTCCTTGAGTTGGATGTCAGGGATGGGGAGCAGAATGAAGTCCCCATAATCCAAGAGGAAATGGTCAGTGACCTACTACACAACTTAGACTCATACAATTCTATGGGGCCAGATGGGATCCACCCAAGGGTACTGAGGGAACTGGAGGAAGTGCTCACCAAGCCACTTCCCATCATCTATCAGCAGTTCTGGCTAACTGGGGAGGTACCAGCATACTGGAGGTTAGCAAATGTGACACCCATCTACAAGAAGGGCCGAAAGGAGGATGCAGGGAACTACAGGCCTGTCAGTCTGACCTCGGTGCCAGGAAAGGTTATGGAGCAGATTGTCTTGAGTTCCATCACGTGGCACATACAGGACAACCAGGGGATCAGGCCCAGTCAGCATGTGTTTATGAAAGGCAGGTCCTGCTTGACTATCCTGATCTCCTTCTATGACAAGGTGACCCACTTAGTGGATAAGGGAAGGGTTTTGGATGTTGTCTACCTGGACTTTAGTAAAGCCTTTGACACTGTTTCCCACAGCATTCTCCTGGAGAAACTGGCTGCTCATGGCTTGGATGAGTGTGCTCTTCACTGCATAAAACACTGGCTTGATGGCTGAGCCCAGAGAGTGATGGTGAATAGAGTTCAACCCAATTGGTGGCCACACCACAAGTGGTGTTCCCCAAGGCTCAGTATTTGGGCCTGTTCTCTTTATCAATGATCTGGATGAGGGGATCGAGTGCACCCTCAGTAAGTTTGCAGATGACACCTAGTTAGGTGTGTGTGTCAATCTACTTGAAGGTTGGGAGGCTCTACAAAGCGATCTGGACATGCTGGATCGATGGGCCGAAGCCAGTTGTACGAGGTTCAATAAGGCCAAGTGCTGGGTCCTGCACTTGGGCCACAACAACCCCATGCAGCGTTACAGGCTTGGGGAAGAGTGGCTGGAAAGCTGCCCAGAGAAAAAGGACCTGGGGGTGTTGGCTGACAAGTGGCTGAATATGAGCCAGCAGTGTGCCCAGGTGGCCAAGAAGGCAAACAGCATCCTGGCTTGTATCAGAAATAGTGTGGCCAGCAGCAAGAGGGAAGTGATTGCCCCTGTACTCAGCACTGGTGAGGCCACACCTTGAATACTATGTCCAGTTTTGGGCCTCTCACTTCAAGAAGAACATTGAGGTGTTGGAGCATGTCCAGAGAAGGGCAACAAAGCTGGTGAAGGGTGTAGAGCACAAGTCCTATGAGAAGCAGGTGAGGGAACTGGGGTTGTTTAGCCTGGAGAAAAGGAGGCTGAGGGGACACCTTATCATTCTCTACAACTACCTGAAAGGAGGTTGTAGCGAGGTGGGGGTTGGTCTCTTCTCCCAAGTAACAAGTGATAGGACAAGAGGAAATGGCCTCAAGTTGCACCAGGGGAGGTTTAGGCTGGATAATATGAAAAATTCCTTTACAGAGAGGGTTGTGAAGCATTGGAACAGGCTGCCCAGGAATGTGGATGAGTCACCACCCCTGGCGGTGTTTAAAAGACGTGTAGACGTGGTGCTGAGGGACATGGTTTAGTGGTGACCTGGCAGTGCTGGGTTAACAGTTGGACTTGATGATCTTAAAGGTCTCTTCCAACCAGATGATTCTGTGACTCAATGAAATGTGAGCAATCAAACTCACTAAGCTGACTGAAGGAATATCAATTCAGTGTAGTGAAACAGCAAATGCCAGGAGGCCAATCAGTTAAAACATGACGTACAAGTACCTGCAGACCTGCAATATGGAAAGAGTTTTCCCTGCACTTCTTTTACATACTAATTCAACAATGCATGTGTGATGCTTTACTGCATTAGGACCAATGATATTTAAATCACAAATGAATATTGTCTCAACTAAATGCAGATAATAGGTTTAGAGACAGATTATTCTGTGATTAAGTGTCTCTATGTTTTGATCAGTAAGTGAACCCTAAAAAGTTATTTATTCCTGCTTACACTTCAATTCATTGATAGTTGTATTTTATTTATTTTTCTTTCATCTTACTGTTAAATATTGGCAAAGACTAGAATGTTAATTTTAGTGTGTATAAATAATTTATTGAATAATAATATATGAAAATGAATATGATATGTCTCTCTATATAAATGACAGTCTATTATGGAAATTTATTAATCAGCACATTCCACTGCATCAAACCTACATTTTTTGAGGAAGAGGATGGGAGGTGGCAGAGAGGCGGTTTGGAAAAATGTACTACAGTGGACTGACTAAATCTGAATGCTTGGTCTCTGAAAATACAGCTATCAGTGTAATTCAAATAATACTGATGAGATACAGAACAGTTATATGCAGTCATAATAACAATTTATATACCGTCAATATTAATAGCAGTGGCTGTTTGAGAATACAGTTTTAAAATAGGTACATACAATTTCATTAAGTATAAAAAGACACCGTGCAGAGCACAATACAGTGTGTTTCATCTTTAATTCTGGTAGTTCTCAGACTCCGCTGTCGTAATTGATATTGTCACCAATGACCACTGGACAGAATTACTTCTCTGTATAAAATTAGGCTTCTCTGGATGAATTCATGCTGTTTGGTTTTAAAAATAGAGTAATTTCCTTTCAACGGCTACTTACACTAATCAAACACTGTCCGGACCGCTGGCTAGCCTGCGTTTGGTTTCTAACATACTGCCAATTTCCTGTTCTTTGAGAATAGATCTTTCAAAATATTAATTGTTTCTGACTTTGTTCCAAGTTCACAACTAGAACACTGGTTCAGACCATTTCTACATTCCTCACGTTACTAAACTTTCACTGGTATCAGCTGGAGTTTTTGACATGCAAGAGTTCTCCCCAAAGCCTCCTTTCTCCCCCAGTCTTTTCTAACGAAGCATAGAAGACATGCTGAAAATTTTTAGCATGTGGGGGTTCCGTTTTCTTGTTTTCTGGAAAGTAGATGACTTCCACAGCCTTCTAGCTTTAACTATTTTCTTTGGAAAAGCAGATGCGTAAACTTAAGAACTTAGTTACGTATTTTGTTTGTACATTCCAATTTGATTTGATTAAAAAAGTCAGAACTCTTAACTTCAAATTGATTTAAATGATAATGTGCGCGTCTTAAAAGGAACAACTTACACTTTCTCCTTTCTAAAATATATTAACATTAGACTGGAAAATAAATTAAAGAATATAGAAAAGCCTTGATTATGCTATCACAGTAATATCTGCCAAACAAAGCTTGGTCTTTTCCTAACATTAGCTTACTACATTTGCAATTCATGCTAAGCAAAGACCCTACTCCTCTAACAGGTACATTCAGACAATATATATTTTATGGAATAAATATAGACTATATCCAGTTATAGATTTCTGAATAGTAACTGTAATAGATACAAGCAATACCTACATTTAAAAATACAGTTCTAGGATTCCCTAACTTTACTGATAATAAAATTAAAATTGACTTAAAACTTTATCACTCTGTTGATGTGTAATAAAATATATGGAAACACCAAGAGTAAAAAGCCAATTGCTTCTACAAATGGAGTACTTTATAAATATAGTAAATTGCTATTTCCAGAGGGAAAATTGAAAATTATAAACAGGAAGTTAGGTTAAAACAGCTCTACAATATATATTACAAAGTGGCTATGAAGCGTGAGGCATGAGTTTGATGTTTGTGGCAGAATTTTGAAATGATGCAGCTGTTCATTTCTGGAGATAACTGCAGAGAAAGATTCTGTCCCCAAAAGCAGCCAATCTTGACCTCCTTGAAACAAAACTTTCACTGACTAGAGAAAGCCAACTGGCCAATTTGTCAGAGTAAGGAGTGCAAGATTAGATCAAACAGAATTATTTGGAAGCCCTGGACTTCTCTGTTTCATAGGGTTTGCCTATCATGCTGTTTTCACTTTAGAGTCACAGAAGTAGTATGTGCCTGTGACTGCTGTGTGCTGAAAGGTCTTATTGTGAAGGTACCCACCCTATGGCTGTCTTAACTACATTATTCTTGAACCGCACATTCTCCAGATGAATTCTGTTTTGTGTTCCTGTAGTTGTTTCCTTTTACTGGAATACTGAAGAACAGCTCTGGTTGCTTGATTACTGAACTCTTGATTGAGGCTTTTTTTTTCTTGAGAATAACCTAGAATTAAAGAAACACATTTCTCAGAGCATGCACAAGGATTTGAGGAATTAAGTTGCTGGCTGTCTCCGCCTGCCTTTCTTTCCTTTCAGTTTAAAGAAAAATTTAAAATCAGTAAAAATACCTTACTTACTAACGAAAAGATTTTGGTAACTGAAAAAAAGAAAAAACTTCATGCGAGACTGTGCTGTTCATATGTTCATCTCCTGCAACGGTCCTATTTCACACAGAAATCCAAAACTTATTTCATGTAGTACTACTGTTTATACCTGCTGTCTCAGCTGAGGCCCTGAGCGGGATTCAGATCCCACTCAGAGCCTTTGTTTACATAAACGAAGCGGGAATTCTAATGGTCACAGGACAGGGGGTCTACAGGGTGGATATTTTCCCCTAAATGTCAACAGAGGTCAATGTTAACATTAATAATGATAAAACCACCATTGGGAGCTTCAGTTCCTGACCACTTGGGGACTTTCTGAGGCATTTGTAGACTCTTACTGGTACAATCATCCTGCTTTGGGAACACCTGGTATGAGATGTTGAGGATTAGGATGCAAGTTATTGGGCCATGCTTCTTACTCGATTTCACTTGGGCAAAAGGAGCATTATCATAAATGTATTCATGTCACAAACTCACTGATTTCAGAAAAACTGCATATATAGAGAATATCTGTACCTCACATGCCATGTGTTTTGACTACACTGGGAAACTTGCAAGCTTCTTGGAAGCTATTGTAATATTGAACATCAGTCCAGACTGAATGAAATACTTCCTACCAAACTGGAAATGAGAAGTAAGAACTTATGGGTTCCCTTCAGAAGAGCCACAGAGTGTGGGTTCCCCTGTAGCAGGGAAGGGACTAGGAAGGCTTTTCTTCACATACCAGCAGCAAATGTCAATGTGCTGTTGCAGAGTGGTAACAGACTACTTGAAAATGCCTTAACCTATGTCTAAATCTGGTAGCATATTCTTACGTGTCATAAATGCTCTGGTTTTTAATTAAAAAATGTTCCCAGGAACTATAGACTTCTTATGCAGTCTTGCTTGTAGATAAGCTGGAATGGCTATTGATCTTGGGTTTGTTAGCTGGAAATGGGCTCTGGAATTTCTTAGGGCCTTTCACCTATTTTCAAAATGCATTTTTACTAGGACAGATCCCATGGAAATGTACTGAATAACGAGCTCTCCTCATCCTCATCACAGCAAGTGCTTGCCAGGGCCCAGAGGTACCTCCAGGTCCCTGACTGTCATCCCCCGGAGCTCCCCCCACCCACAGCCCAGGACTCCATGTCAGTCCCTTGGGGGTCCCATCACCCTCTCCATGGTCCAGGACCTCACATCAGCCCCTTGGGGCTCCCTGACCCTACCCACGGCCCACGACCTCATGTCAGCCCCTTGGGTCTCCCATCACCCTGCCAACAACAGCCCAGGACCCCATGTCAGCCCCGTGGTGCCATCAGCCCCTGCTCCAGCAATGCCGCAGCAGGGCAGACGCTCCAGCTCCCCACAGCCCTGCCCGGCCATGGGCCTCACTGAGTCAGGCCCACCTGCGGGCCCACATCCCGACCTGCCGCCATCCCCAGGGAGGTGCCTGATGCTGGGGCTGGGGCTGCCCCTGCGCCCCTCAGCTGCCCTGCTCCTGGCCAGGGCTGGGATGGGCCCTGATGGACCCCTGGACCTCTGGGAGCTGCTGGTCCAGGCAGGGTGCCATCAGTGGGCTTTAGGGAAGACCAATGAATCCTCTCACCTACGACATATGGTTTTGCTGTGTACTTTGCTGCTGTTGCTGCTGCTGAATGAGCAATTGCTGCTGTTGCCGGCGCCGGGCTGTCCTCAGTTTTTCAAAGCGAGCCTCCATCTCCTCCAGCACCTTGGGAGTGTAGCGTACCACCAGCTTGACGCTGTCCTTAGCCGCCTTCAGCAGCTCCACCGCCTTCTCGTGGTGTTCTCCTTCCACGCTCTGGGAGCAGGGAGAACAGATTCAATAAGGAAAATGCTGCTCTGATCTAGAGCTCTGCCCTCTTTCTGATACGGAAAGGCTGTTGGGGATTTAGAAAGTTTCCACACCTTACATTTTCCAAGGGACCATGAAGGGTAAGTGTTAAGTAAGATTTATGCACTACTGGGAGTGTTAATTTTCATATTTTAAATAAACAAAATCTGTATTAGGCTGCATTACAAACCTGATTTCTGATCTGTGTGGAAAGGAGGGGAAATACTCAATAAACTTTATGTAAAAAAAAAATGTTAAAAAACCCTCAAACCCCGCAGTAAAAACCCAAACAAACTGTTCACAAGGTACAAAAATAAAATTCTATGTAAATGCTGGTATGAAATGAAGAAATTACAAGTTTGAAACGGCAATTCCTTTCTTACGCCCCAGCCCTGTTTGGATCCCTCAGAGAACGACATGCGGTGATTAAGAAGTCGCTGAGCCGCAGGCAAAGGACCATGCCCGCTGTTCCCGGGGACAACTCCTGTCTTAAAGGACATTGCTCACACATTTAACATTTATGTGATACGGCTTCTCCTGGAAATAAACTCTTAGAAATAAACTTACAACTGGTTAGTTGTAAGCAATCGAACGCTAGCAACTGAAACAGTGCAAGTTCTTTCTGAAGGAATACATATTTTCCCTCCCTTTCTAGAAAATGTTTTATAGTAAGATGATACCTGCTGTGAAATCAAAAGTATTCCCAAAGGGTGCTCAAGCTCTGATTTCTATGCTAACATTGTTTGAAGCAGTGAATTTCTAAAAGGGGGAGGGTGACTCAGCTGTGAAAAGAGCATTTAATTTCTACCATTAAGTGGACTGATCGGAGTGCTTTTCAGATATGTGGATTGCTCCACACCTTAAAGAGAAAGGAATAAATTTTCTAATGGTTTATGATTGTCCACGTTTGCTGTAGCATATATTCCAACAAACAAAAGTATCTCTGCACAGAAAAAAAAAAGCCTGCACAACTGAGATCTTCATGTGGATTTTAGACCATTTAAAAATAAGCAATTTTCTTCCCACACATAAAATAAATCAAAGTTTACTACATGCTGTTATTTAAAACTCTGATGTATACCACGCTATTTAAAATGAAACTATATCCCTAGGCTTCTGAAGGGAAGTAGCAGCATTCAAAATATTAAGTTGGAATCATGCTAAAAGAATAACTTAGCATCGTTATAGCAACTGTCAGAAGAAAATTCTTTCTATTTTCATCTCTCCTATTTGACTAAGTAGCGTTGTGCAAGAACAGTGAATAAGACTTACTTCTTCTGTGGCACACTATGAGCTAGAAATAATGATTCGAAGGTTTCAAGAAGCAGACATGATACGTAAATAATATAAAAAACAGAATTCAAGCTTATCACCTTGCTATTTATCTTCCTTCTCCTGTAAAGATCCTTCAACATATTAATACAAATAATTATTTCATGTCTGGGTCAACTGATTGGACTGAAGAGTTTCTACATAAATATCAAGATCCTTTGAAAATATTAATACAACTTAAAAGAAATAATGAATGTCATTTCAGGTGCTGTGCGTAAATATACATTTGATTGTTGAGATAAACACCTTCATGTTTTTGAACTGCATGTTTATGAAATTCCTCCAGTAGGTCTTGTATTCAAAGATCTTAAAAGAAAATTTATGATCTGTGATGACCAGATTTGATAGAAATTGTGATTGGGCTAAATCTGCTGAGCAAGTACTGCTCCCCAAAAGTAGTTTGGAGAAAAAAGTTTCCTTACAAAGATTTGAAATAGAGGAAATCATTGCTGTGTAAGAAACAGTGAATGTATCTAATGCTCCAAAGAAACCTAAAATCAAAAGCTATAGAAGCAGAAGGTGTATTGTGAAATTGCTTTAATGAACAAGTCACAGACACAAATTAAAACCTCTTTCCCATGTCCCCTACCCCATAACTGCTCTATGTTAGAAGATGTGATGATAACTAACACATACTGTAACTAGCTATCATTTATAACCCATTGCTTTGAGAGTGGTTTTGATACTGGCTTTTGTAAGCACAGTTCTCACCTTAAGAGGAACTGTATAAAATTTGGCATTGTTTTATATTTCATTTTTTGCTTGTGAATTGTGGTCAGTATGATGTGGCATGGGCATTCAGAGGAAATGACAGTGTGTTCAGTGTTGTTGTGAACAGTTTTGTGGTGGAACAGAACGAAGTCTGAACAGGCTATGAACAAAAATTGTAACCTCCCAAGTTCCATGAAGTAGCTAAAATATTCAT
Organism: Bucorvus abyssinicus; assembly: GCA_009769605.1. Classification (NCBI taxonomy): domain Eukaryota; kingdom Metazoa; phylum Chordata; class Aves; order Bucerotiformes; family Bucorvidae; genus Bucorvus; species Bucorvus abyssinicus. Next base: position 43,394,193 of record CM020025.1, read on the forward strand.
TTGCTTTCAAAGCGTTGGATGGTTCTAACTGACACCAATAAGCAATTGTGATTGTTCTGTAGGGGAATAACAAGATGTGTCCTTTAATACCTCATACAATTTAGTAAACTGCATTTAATTCATGATTGCCTGTTTTCTTTCCCATTTGCCTCCGGCCTTGTTCTTCCAGGTTACAGCCAGTATTTTCTAATTAGAAGTGAAGGCTTTGACTTTGTTGCTATCCAGGTCAATGGAGAACTCCCACTGACTTGAATAGTAATGATACAGAATTAAGCCTAAAGCTCTGAACCATAACCAAAGAGGGGAAAATAACAGAGCCAAAGTAAAAGCACTGCTAAATATGAATCCTACTCTCCAAACATACCTAACTCAGCTCTTAAAAACTACAGTTTTCCACTGCTATTAATATGATTAGTATACTTGCTCTTAACGTCTCCACTGCTGCTTGCACTCATGTTTTCAAGACGTTAAAAATGCTTCACCCGCATAGCGGTAGCTGCACAACTGAAATAGCAGAGCCCCTTGGAGTAGGGAAAAGAGCTTACACCAGCAAAGGAAGTTCTTTTGCTGTTGGAATTCTTCTACCTCTGCAAACCTCTGAGGCTGTGTTGGCAAAGGACTCCTGCTGGTATTGGTCATGGGATTTTGCTGACTGGATTACAGTGGTTGGGGACATTGTGAGGATCTGACACTAGGATCATTACTTTAGAACCACAGACCAAAAATGGGATTTAATAAATTTCTTTTGAAAAGTACATTTTTATTTACTGTGTAATTTTTGATTACACATAGTTATATAAATTTATGTCTGTATTTCCAATATTGCATTGGCAGATTGTACCAAAAGAAAGATAGATACAAAATACTGTAGAGACAAGAAGCTGAAAGAACTGCAGATATGGTGTGGGGAAACACCAACTATTACTGTATCTACATTTACAAACTTGTCATAAAAGAAAAAAATCCCACTCTTTTGCAGATGAAAAAGAGAATCTGGCTGTTACTCCACAAGCTGAGAAACTGAGGAGAATATTTCTATTAGGTATCTGTAAACAAATGCTTGGATGACAAATCAGCCATTTTAAACCTATTTTGCATCTCCTTCTCTATCTGACTCACACCAGGTATCTGACAAATGCAGAATTTTTGCTAGATATGAACAGGCACCAGCAAGTGCCTTTGCTGAGCCATTTGCAGGGCTTACTGCTTTCAACTTCCTTTACTTTTAGGGGGTGTGGGACAAAAGTATGTTACAAAATTCCCAGCATAATGAGAAAACACTTCTTTGACATCTGGTGAATCAGCTCAAGGAACAGTGGTCCCAGTCATGCCGGGATAGCAAACCTGGATTCCGAACACACAGCTCTAATTTTATGTTGATAATTATAAAGTTGGATAACCACCAACTGCTGAGCACAAACAAGTTACAGATATTTCATTTTCATTTCATGTTCCACTGCTGAGCCATCTGTTGTATTGTACATACTGTACATTATTTGCTTTTGTCCAGCTAAATTAAGAGAAGTGCAGAGTGAACTGGTCCCAGTGAACAATGTTAAGGCTAGCCCTTTTTCCTCCTGTCTCAAGCCGTCTGCAAACAAATTACCACTTCTATAATCTTTGCCTTTTTTACAGATTATATTGTATGGGCTTAATGGGTGCATGAACAGTTGCTCATAGGCATTATTTCAAGTATGCAACTGCAATTCAAACTTCTGTTGTTCAGACTCTGAACACACAAATATTTCTGTTGTGTCCCTGGATCAATTTTCTCATGTGCCTATCTGCAACTGGGAATCTTACATTGTGGTTTTTTTCTACATTAGCGCATTCATGAAATTTTTTTTAACAGATTATCATGAAACAGAGGTGACAACAGAGTCAAATTCAATGCATCTTGACATCTGAAGGTTCACCACTTTCTGCCCGGGTATTTGGCTGACAGTAAAAGGATTTTTTAAGAACCAGCCATCAATTAGTGAATAAAAACTCTTTTTATCTGCCCTTTTATTCACCTGTTGAAAGAAGTGCTGAACAACAAACAAAATGATTTGATCTAATTCCAATCAGTGAAGTTCAGGCAATCTTCTCTATTAAACGTTCAGTTGATTTCTTTTTCCCTGAGACTAAATAATCTTTTCAGTGGGTTTTCTTTTTTTATTTTGTATCTTTTCTTTTTCATTGTGTACTGGAGCAAACAAGCTTCCAGACCTATTATTCCTCTTTTGAGAACACGATGGTTGATAACAGTGGTAAAAAGACTGTCTGAAGTGTTGCACTGGTATTTTGTTTCAAGAGAAAGGCAATAGCTATTGTTGAGAGCAACAGATGACAACATGAAAGTATGTAGAAAACAGCGTTTTATTCATTCTTTATGGGCTTGCAACAAAGAAGAAATTTATGTTGGAAAGTCTTATATTTATGACTGGATTCAGGAATTTTTCCTACGTGCCTTTGGTGCATTTAAATGTGAGGTTTCGATGGAGGTTTTGCATGGAAAAGGATTATGTTTTCATTAAGAGAAGTGTAGGGTTATAAGAATGACTATGCTTACCTTTTCAGTACTTTACATTCCCTTGTAAAAGGGAGCAAAAAGCAAAATGAAAGGCAGAATTTGACCCATATCATGTAATTGGAGCCTTATTTTTCCTCTCTATTTCAACAGCCCTTTTATTTTTCCTCCTTATTGACATTCACAGTGAAACTACTGCAAAACGCTCCACTCCGAAGTATTGCCTTACCTGAAAAACGACTACAGTTAAAAAGGTACCTTTTTACTGAGAATACCCACTCCCTGTATGTGTACATTTGTACAGCTGATTTCTCTGACAAACACCATAGCAAGATGAATGTCACTGAAAGAAATCTGGAATGCACCTTCTGTTGCAAATCAGCACCAAATGTGCTTACCAAATTTCTTTTGATTTTATGTGTTCAAAGGCTGTGAAGGTCACAAGACTACAAAACTGCCACTGAGGCGTCGCTGTGCTTGGAAAGGTCTGTGTGCCTCAGAGGCTACGAAGTGCAAGAACGACAAAGTCTGTTATTACGCTTTTAATGCAAAATGAATTTGTGGAATTATCAATCAATTAATAAATGTCCTTGGAAATTAAGCATGTGCTGTGGATTTGGAATGAAGTTCTTCAAGCACCTTCCCTTACAACAGAAATTGTAGTGGTACAAAGCTGTCAATGCATCCTTGCCTCACTGCATTACAAAGGCACGCTGAAGGTCTCTCACAGAGCTAATTGTTTTTGTTTCATGTGGCTGCATTTTTAATCACGGTGTTAGAACAGCTGTGAAAAATGAAAATCCTGATGAAAATGAAAGCTCTATCAAATTTCCACATACCACTCCATTAACTGAAAGCAGCTGGTCCCCCCGCTTGAGCCCTCCATGTCTTTCTGCTACTCCTCCAGGAATGATGCGAGAAATATAAATAGGTGAATTTTGTTCCTTTCCTCCCATGACATTAAAGCCCAGGCCTTCATCAGTCTTTGGCAGCTCCACCACTCGTGGGTGTGAATGGCCTTCACTTGCAGCAAAGGCAGCAACTGTTGCCTGGAAGAAAAAAAAGAGTGATTTGGCCTTGTAGGGAGAACACTGATACACACCCCGTTGTTCATTTGCAGAAGGAATTAATTCCTGTGAAAACATTTCAGAATCTTAGCCTGACTTTTTCTGATTATCTGAAAGCATTTAAAAAATATTAAGTTCCATGCCAATGCTTTTGAAATAAAGGAATAAGCAGAGGAATAGAGAGTGTAGGTGACTTGTCAAAGATAACACAGAAAGTTAGCAGCAGAGCCAGAAGTAGGCACTGGGAAGCCTGACTGTGTGGTGGTGAACACTTAAGATCTCTAGGGCATTTCTTCTTTGCCTCTTCACAGAGGTAAAATTTATTATTACTGTGGGATAAGATAGTGTGATCGCTATTGTGTTCTCATTTGAAATAGTGGATGAACTGACTTCTTAACTCTCTGCTCTGCTTTCAGAGGTACGGAATTCTTTATTTTATTCTCTGGGCACAGAAAAAGATCCTAAAAGGCTATTCTTATTTTAAAAAGTTTAATTTATAGTATTTATGAAATCTTGCAAACTAAGTAACTCCTGAAACAAGAATAGGCATTTTTATAATGTAATTGGATCAAAACTTTTATTGAAAAATTAAATCCTAAGACAATGGATTTATAAATCAATTAGAAAAATCCTAGATTATTAATCTTGCTCTAGCAAAAAATCCCACACAACAAACTGTAAAGCTTGCATTCAGAAAAATATTACATCTTATATTTCATTTTTCACTACAAACATTCTCCTACTTACAGATCTTAGTAAATCATTCAATAAACATTAAGAAAATCTTTCATCCTTTTCAATGTGTGTTTGTAGTCCAAACTGCTCAAACAATTCTGCATTACGCTAATGTTTTTTGAGCAGCCGAGTAACGCTTATGCTTAATAGAAGCTAGTGGATGATGTGACATAATGGATCATTTTCTGTTACATGTTTTTGCACATGCAGTCCTTGTCATCATGCATACATTTTATGTCAGACATGAATGCACTAGGAGAATGCAATGCAGACAGCCCAGAAATAACCAGGAAATATTGTGATATTGAAACATTGCTCTGTAACCCTGCTGTTCTATATGAATAAGAAATGAGAATGGCAAACACTAATTGGATTTCTCCCCATTTACTATACAACATAGCAATAATTTCTATGTTTACCTGCAGTGCAGACAAATCAGGATTACATACATATATAGAACCATAGACCTTAAAAATTTACATTGTCCATTAACTTTCATTTAGAAGAAGGTTAAAATCAGAACAGCCTACAGAAAAAACCGATCTATTTAGTAAGGAAAATACACTGCCATTTAGTGTATATTAGGTTATTTGCTGGCTGCTAAACAGCTCGCTTCTCTAAAATGCTGTAGAAATAATTTTGTAACGCACTCCCAGCCTTCATCTTCTGATACAGCTTTAAATTAAAATCTCTTAACATAAATATATAGTGGTAAGATCTTAGCTCCGTTAGGATTTCAGGGAGTTTTGCCTTTTTTTCACAGGAGTGGGACCATAAAGAAATATCTCTATAAAAATGATTTATGGCTTTTGCACATTTACCTGTTTTGCATAGTATCTGCTATACCACCCAGAAGATAGTGTTGAGCACAAAATGATAATGGGAAAAAGAAAGTCATGGTGGATCTCCCTGTTTGGAACCATCTATCTTTGTGTATGTTATGAAAACACAGAGCATATTTCATACGGGCACATAGAATGGGTTCTTTCATGGTTGTGTGAATTCCCTTAGAAAATTATCATTTTAGTAGTAGCAGTAACGTAGCTGCCACGGTCTAAGGATATGAGAAAGGCAGGTGCATGTGGACAAAGAGACGATATATTTTATTAAAACAGGTAATGCATCAGAAAAAAATGGGCTTGCATTTGGCTGTGGAGTCTTTTGATCAGGCCATTTTTGCCACTGTTCATCCTTCCCAATTGTTTGGTACCTACGGTTCCCACTAGTTAAAAGTGGAATTTTGACTGTGTATAGTTTCTATCTCCTAAATCATTGTGTCCTCTCTGGATGAGCTGTATGGGAAAACAGTCCATTAAAATATTGGTTGTTGCAGGCAGACTTCTACAGAATGAACCAGTAGATTTGCTTTTGCAAAGCAACTTTTCAAAAAGCATCAAATTCCATAAAATCATTCTCTTTTCTTAAGCTACAGAAGCAGCATAAAGGTTGAAATTTTCCATTATGATTGTTACCTGGGAAGTAGCACTGGTTCTAGACTCTGGGCTGCCACTGATGTCTAAATTTTCTTACAGTGTACACACGAATACCTGAAACACACACGCGCACAGTCAATTACTAGGTCACTTTGGTTACGCGTATTTCAACAGTTGCACATATCCTACCTTTGCAGTGGCCCTGGCTCGGAATTCGGGGCAGCCATTAACAGTTATGGTTTCATGCATGTATTGATACACCTAAAATATTCATGAAAATAAGATGAAATTAATTATAGAAGCAAAACAAGAACTTTATATCAACCCAGAGAGGACAGTCCCTTTCCCTTCTAAGACTGTGTTTCACTAATGCTGTATTCATCCAATCACATAGCCAAGAGACTGCTAAACTTGTGGATTCTTAGATTTACAGAGAACATCAATCTGTGTGTCTCATGACACTTTGCAAACTTAACTGTACATCTTCCAGCATGATACCTGTCCCATCTCTAGCACAACACTTCCCGAAACCAAGACAGTTAAGTTCTACGTTATCAAAAACTGGTTTCTCCAGGCAACTGATTTGAAAGCAAATGATCTGAACTGATTTGAGCAGTGTCTTAGTCTCCAACAATAGCTTCTTTGCTCTCTGAACTTTCCTAGGAACTAAGGATTTAGGACACTGATGTTAAAAGCATATGTAAGTTGCTCAGCATACAGATGCTGAAGAATGGAAGTGAAAATAAAATTTTGGAGAAAGGTCACAGTACTGCTTTCCATCAGTCATAGCTAGGAATGGTGAAAAGGGCTGGCAGTCTGGTAGGTCAGACATGGACAATAGGTAAGATTATCCTTTAGAAAGGAACTGTACATTCACATAAATGGCATAAAATCAACATTGCCAATATGTACAACTTTCTGTCTATTGTTTTTTTTTCTGGTATATACTCTTGGCCCACTTTCTCTGGTCCTTAACTCTCCCTTTTAAACACCTTCAGTAAGGAGGAAGGAAAAAAGGTCCCTGATGCTGCCTCTGTTCTCTAGATTTGTTATACTCTTAGATGAAAAACATAAAAAAATGCCACGATACTAGCCAGTTATTTTGAAAGCAAACTTAAAAAAGAAAAATATGTATATACGACATGATTTTTTTTTATTTGAAAGACATTAATGCAAAGAAACAAAAGATTTTATTTAATTTTCTTACAAAACCACCAAACAAAAAACCTATGCTCCTATATGACACTGATTTACTCTGGGCATTTCCTTGACCTACTTCATCAGAAATTTTGTCTTTTCATGTGTTTTATGTCTCAGGCTGCATTCCTCTGAGAGAACCTTTGCTGGTAAAGTATGTTAGGTTTTACAGCAATGTCTTTCTTAGGGTCCTTGAAGAATGTAGATTCAATTGTAATTTCCAAAATATATTTACCTTTCACTCATTTGGTGATACTTTAGCAGGAGTCCCAAAACTTCCCTCTTTGGTAATGAAAATGTAACTTTTGATCAGAAGGTGTCTGATCCTGCTCTTAATTCACCTATCTTGGGAGGTATTTAAAAGACTCGTAGAGGTGGTGCTTAGGGACATGAATAAGTGGTGGACTTGGCAGTGTTAAGTTTGATTTTGGATTCTGTGATCTGCAGGGTCTTTTTCAATCTAAATGCTTCTACGATTCTATAAACAACGGCTTTTCCCATTGATAGGTAAAAATTCCCCATCCCCCTGTCCTGATGACTTGTTATGCAGTATCACACTGGTGTATCTCTCCCCACTGAGCCTGTTGTAAAACTCACACACTGACAAACATATGGCTACAAACACCTAAATGGAATTAAGATGTGTGGCTCATTTCTGATCTCAGTGGACAAAGTGGTGATCAAACACTCTCGAGTAGTAAAATGTTTGGGACGACTGATCCCCAAACCCTTTTTGACAGGTATTGTACACAAGGAAAAGGCAAAAATGCAATCAATTTTAGAGATCTAAAATATGCTAAGACTTTCAAAGTACAGCAAAAGGATTATTTGTCTTGATGCTGCCAGCACATAAGTAATTTTAGGACTTAATTCAGAAAAACCTGGGCCCGTGAACAAAACCAAGACAAGGGGAGCATGCTGAAAAGTTTCCTGGTTTCTCCATTTGAAATGAAAACTTGCTTCCATTGGTAAAATTGACATTGACCTCAGTAGAGGCCAGGGGTTTGCCCTTAATTATTTATAAAAATATGGAAAAATAAGGTTCTTCTATAGCCTCTAAAGGATATCTGGTTTGTTCCACCTTTGTACTGGATGATGCCCTCATAAAAATGGGTTGAGTCGACACACCCAGCATTATCCTGTACAGATCAGTTCAATGTTTATTGTATTATGTCATGGGACACTCTTATATAAGAACAACTACTATGTTATATAAAAAACACACTGTGTAATTGCAGTAATGAATCAGTAATACTGGTTACTTCAAAATCCATAGTGCACTGAACCATGGATAACGCTGTATTTTCTGGATATTTGCAGGTTCCCCTTCATCTTAAAGCATGAGAGCAGATTGTATATATTGTTTTAGCTTGCACAGCTACAAATGCTGTGGCTGGCTACAATGTCTAAAAGCATCTATTTGATTGTTGAACTACTGTGACATTAAATTGTTTGGAAAACAGGTCACAGTATTTCAGATATAGGAACAGTTACTAAAAAGTTTTTTAAAATATTCATTACTAAGGTAGAATATCACAAAGGTGAGCTGATAATAATATATTCATGCAACTATTTGCTAGGTTTGATGTCATATAACTCCATATTGTCTGCATCCCAGCAGCATCTAGCTGGCAGGCTTCATAATATCCAATATCCTGGTAACTAATTTGTATACAGGTGAAAGAACAAACTCACTAGTGTGTGATTAAATGAATATGTTAAAAAAGAATCAACCAACTCAAAAACTTGTGAAAAAAATGATCAATAATGTCATACAATCCCTGGGTTCATTTGTAAATTCCCAGTGATAGCAGATTTACAATGGTGTTCTGTGAAGAGTTATCAGTGATCCTAATACATAGTTCTTAGGAAAACAAGTCTTGCATGTGAAATCTCATTCTCTATAAGCAACAGATGTGACCAGTCTTGAATATCTGCTTGAGGCATTCATAAATCTAATTCTCCTATTTGACTGTTACATGATGTTTAATGTAATTTAAGAAGGATAAAACATACACCTACATAATTTTCCTATTATTCAGTTTAACAACTAAACACAGATGAACCGTACCTGTTCCACCAAGCCCCTTAAACTCTTTGTAGGGTTCAGATCTAATAATTTATTATTCTAGCAATGCACAAAAAGCACACTGAAGTCCATAAATAACCATTGTTTGCCTGTAGTCACACTGTCCCCTTTATCTACGCTGTTCTTAGCATCACCTTAGCCATGATTTGTGCACAACGAATCCATTCTGCTGCCTCTTCTATGTACACAGAACAGATAAACTGAAAATCTCTTTGTTCTCAAACTAAATAAGGTGGCATTTAAATCCGCCCAGAGCAGAATATAGCTTCCTGTTCAATCCATTGTACATGACAAGTAAGTGAAATGGTTTTATACAATCTTTCCTTTCAGTGCCTACTATTATCTGTACATCTGATTACATTTTAAACATACAGTGATTCTCCTGAATCTAACAATGTCATCCTTAAGATGTCCTTATAAGATCTTCAGTAGATTTCCTTATTTGGACAAAATATCAGTCAGTACAGAAGAAGACAAAGGTGTATAATTTATTTATAAGTATTTGAAAAGCTCCTTTAGGATACTTACTAAAGAAGTCTATTAGAACAGTGACCTTTGTTCAAAATGACAGATGAATAATTTTGCAAGACATCATTGTGTAATACAAATGAGTTGAAGAAAGACAAAACATCACAGACACAGACTGCTTGAGGTTGGAATGGACCTCTGGAGGTCATATTGTCCAACCCCCTTGATCAAGCAGGACCACCTAGAGCTGGTTGCCCAGGATAGTATCTAGGTGGTTACTAGGTGTTACTATTTGAAAAGAGCTGCATATGTATTTTGGTGTGTACAGCTATTTCTTTTTAGAGTGTCTAAAAGACTACATGGGCGTTTAGTAATATTAATTGCTGACAGACTCCATACACAGTCTGATGGTCTAGTGCCTAGGGAAAAGAGTTTCCACAACTCATTAATAATAGGGATTAAGTTACAGGTGAAATGTCAATGTCTCAAGCAAAGCTGCAGCTGTAAGGCAAACAGTAATGTTTCAGATAATTTTCCCCATAGCGATTTCTACCAAGATTGTCAGTGTCTGTACGCTGAATGTTCATAAGTTAAAAGAGTGCTGCAGACAGGGGTGTGTTCGCACAGCTCTCATTTGTGCTGTGGAGCTAAAGGTACTTAGCTTTGTTTTCTCCTTCCTGTGGTGCAGAGAATACAACACTCTCATCAAGAATGATTTCTGAAACCATGAATACAGATCTGACTTTTCCAGCTTCTGCAGGTAGTCATCTCAGACACCATAATCTAAAGTTGTTCTCCCACAGTACTCAAAAAACACAAAAAGAGTGAGGGAGGAAAATTACAACTAGAAAATATGAACTTGGAAGTGAATCTTGCTGGCACAGAGAAATGTACATTTTATTACTTCCCCTGGCAGGAGCTGTAGTGACTCAGATGCAGCAGGTGTAATTGTTATGACGATGGTCCTTGTCCCCACGCATTCAGCTGGGAGGCAAAGCAGCTGGTTTAGCATTACTGAAGCACGAGAAGTGGACTGCCTTACAGGTACTTTTAGAGCTGGCTTATTCACAAAGATTACTCCATACGGACTCATAACAAAGCAGCACACACTGGGCTGGCCTGTTTAAGTCAATGTGAAGCTTTAGGTGGAGGTCCAGGAATAACAGTGCACTTAGCAGCCTCTTTTATAAAGGTGGCTAAAAGCAGCATTGTGTTTACAACCTGAATGATGCAGCATCTTTTCTGCTGAATTATCAAAGTTACATTTTAATTAAACGGATTTTGTTACATTAACTTCTGTAAGAGTTATTCATCGCTTCATCCTTTGATGAAAAATGGAATTCTAAGTGCAACTGTGCCTACAAGAATGATGCTCAATTGACGTTAGGACAACGTGGTCTGAATATCAGAAGGGAAGAGGTATGAGGCAGAAATCATTTTACAGCAATGAACAAGTGTTCAAAAAAACCCACGAACAAAACCCAAGACAGAGTACAGCGCAATACAGACCTGAAAAGTAGCAGGCCCAGATAAACCTAAGTTATTTCCTGCAGCTACTGAATTTGGACAACTCATTGAAAAAGCTGCTTTGTGACATCTAGTCTGTATTAATGAGCTATTTATATCTGACAGAATGTGGTCATTCAAGGTTGCTGGCACTCTGAATATTTTTACATGATAAGCTTTCATTAGCCTGTGAGAAGTTACATGTTTGCATTGCAAAAACTGTTAGTGTCTACTTTCAAAACCAAACATCTGTATCATTTTCACAATTGTTGTAACAATCCCTTTCCATGAAGTAACACTACGTGGATGTTGCCACAAGCAGTAGGGATTAAAAAGCTCAAACCTGTAAATGAAACTCAGCCTCATTTAACAGCCTGAGGAGAAGAGACAGTTCTAATTTCAGAACACACGGAAGAAATATGAATGTTGGCTTTTAGATTTTCACAGCAGATATTTTATTTAAAAGTTCCCTTCTTTGGGGGGTGGGGGTTATGAAGGAAACTAGGTCAGTTTTACCAAAGTGAAAAAACCTGTCCTAATCTTGATGCATTATTAAGCTGTCTTTAGGCAGTAGGAAAAAAACCAGCACAGGCCTGAAACACTGTTAAAATTAAATTAAGTATAATTATTGTAAGGGTATAATATTTTAATTTACGGTGGAATACTTCATGCAGGCACCAGTTAAAATGCCAAAATATTACTTGCTCCAGCATTTTTTCATTTCTTTGTGTGGAAAAGGGTGATGCTCACTCTGCTTTGACAGTATCTGTGTTGCTGTCTGAAAGCTGAACCAAGTTTTGGTCCCTGAGCTCCTGCCATATGAGGTTGCGCCTGTCCAAGAAATGACCCAACAGGGGTTAGAGGCTTGGGCCAGAATCTCTTTCCTCCCTTCTGTGTGACCAGAAGAACATAGCAGATGTACCAGGAAATGCATGCTGTCACATCCTCTGCACATATTGGATGAGTCAGTTGAAACACTCTTGGTGGTGTTGTTAGGATACCTTTGTGTGCCCCCTCTTCTTCCCTCCAATATCGATTCTCTCTGGAAACATCACCCTGACACTGTAAAGCAAATAGGAAGTTGCTTGGCACCCTCCTAAGAATAATGAAAAATAGCCTTTTATTTGCATATAAAAATTACTTATATGAGGAACAAAAAAATACGATTGGGTCATTTAGTTTATTTCAGGTACCTTAAACACTGTTCTGTACTGTGCTCTAAGTCAACAGCAATTATGATTTAGTGGCTTTGAAGACAATGTTACAGGTGACTCAGGAATTGTGTGCTATGCAGTCACTAAACCATAGCAAAACACAGTCCCAAAAGTCACTTTTGCTGCTTTTGCTGCAATATATGGGGATCAAGAGAAATAGCAACATGTGTGATTAGTTAATTCCCGTAAGGCCACTTGGAACTCATAGCTTATGATTTAAAACTCTCTCTTTTAGACCTCATTGACAGTTACTTTTGAGTTAAAAAATATGCCAAGCATTAATAAATACTAATTTCCTCCACTTTATCAGTAAGTCTCTGATAAAGCAGTAAGTATGTTGCTGGGGCTGCTGTATGCAATAGCTGTATTCCAAGCTGTAATAGATTTGGCAAAACCTTTCCAAAACCACCACCTGGATCAAACATGACATAACCTGTGCCCATCATACAAAGTTCATCTCAAGTGTTCCTATCAAGCTGAGAAGGCAGGGAGAAGGAAGGAAACTGCTGACATTTCTTGTTTTAAATACTAACAAAAAGTGTAGCCAAAATGGAATTTTAAAAGAGTTTTACAATTTCTTTTCTTTTCTTTTCTGGAGGCACAATTAAAAAATGGAGATTGAGCAGAGACTCTGAGGAGTCTTATCGGGGACATCAGTTAAGCAGAAGCAGGGGGATACTGAGGTTCCATCAAGGCAGAAAAAGTGGTGCAGTGGCTTCCAACAACCTGTCAACATAAATATTCCTTGGTAGTTCACCTTGCTGCTGATTTCTCCCAAGAGGAAGAAGCAGGCTTGAGATGAACTGCAGCAGTCTGTTCGGTTTATTCTTAACAGTTTTATGTAATCAAATACGATGCTGCAACAATAAACTAAAATGATAATGTGAGGAAAACAAAAGAGATGCTGAGATGCCCCATCCACGTTCCACTGGAATCACTTTCTGCAGCACACCCAGCTGCAGCCGTGTGCAGAACTAAAAGCATGACCTGAGCACCACTCATCAGAGAGTTTTAGTAAATATGGTACAGCTATCCAGATAAACTGTAACATAATCAAGATATGTCATTGCTTTGATTCTATACACTGTAGGACTCTTGCGGCACTAAAATATTTATCTTTTGTGAAAAGCACAACTACGTAAGTAGAGCACAAATGCGAGTAGATATATAGCCATCATTCAACACTGAAAATTGATCTTTAATCAAAACCAATGGGAGAAAGCACTGATTAAAGACCAGTGATATGGTCTGGCCTCAGAATCTGGGGTACTACATCTGTGAAATCAATGTATTTAGCTCTAGGCAGCTAAAAAAAAAAATTACAACAGCATCTGTTTTAAATCTTCTGCAGTGAAGTCATGGAAGTCGTAGGGACTTAGTAATTGTTGCACAGAGACTTAATAATACCTTCTCTCAGATAATGCTTGGGCAGCTTAGAAAATTAATATAATTGCCATTAATGAAGGGCATCTGCTGAGCAACAAGGTAATCACTCCAGAAGTTCTCATTTATGCCATCCAGGGCTCGCAAGCAACAGAGTAATGCTTCAATCACCTATGGTAAAGTCGTAAATGAAACTGTTTTCAAAATTTGCATGAATTCTGGTTACATTCACCCTAAAAAACCAGCACATATTTTAATGCGGTAGGGTAATTTTATAAAAAAAAATGTTTTCTGTGTTTACTGCTAACTAAAGCTTTTCTGCTGAACTTTCGCAATGCCTAATACAGCATGGTAGCAAGACAAAAAGCAGGCGGCCCATCTTTTGAAACTTGATTTTCTTCCTGCCCCAATTTACCTATATTACAAATCCTTCTCTCAACTCATCATTATAGATACAGTACTTGTAACCAGGAGAGGGAAAGCAGAACTCTGTAAAACATGAAAACATGATTACTTTGCCATACTGTCACCTTTGAACGAAGCTAAGTAATGCCCTTTCCAAACAGTGCTGTTGGAAAGTATCTTTACCATTATTTTATGTAGCTTTTCATTGCTGGAACAATGACAATGGAAAAGGGATGGAAAGGCACAGCAAAAGATTGCTGCAAATGCTACATGGCCCCAGAATTGAGGTAAGCTGGACTGGTTCTGCTGACATTATAACCCACAACGTTATCTACAAGATAAAATGCTGGAACTTTATAATTAGCATCCAGGAATGCAAATTTTAATGAAAAGGTACAAACCAATCCATGCAAAAACATGTGAAAATGTGAATGAATCTGGTCAATTTGCACAATTCTGTATTTGCTACTGCCTGAGTGCTACTGCTAGATTAATGGTGCAGAAATTCCGAATAGGGTATCTGGAATACCAGGACAAGGTATAACAAGGTATCAGATTAGCCTAAGGAGAACTTTGCTTCCCAGCCAGTCTAATGGGGCATCGTGCTAACATAACCATACTGCTTTGTGACCTGAGTTACAATTCTGAGCTGATAAATCTCACTTGCTTTACTCAGATGAGTTGTCCTATTGCCCTTTTGTTTATTAATTGCCTGATTAGTAAGTACAACACAGCACTTTTGCTTAATCCTGACCACCACCTCCGTTTGCATGGGTACATGTGACAGTAGGGGACTTTAGATGTCAGGCTTCCTACTGAGCTTTAATCACAGTTCTATGCTGTGAATTATAGCAGTATGTCTTCTCAATACATATACATATATTAGTTTTTCCAAAGTGGCATTTTATAATTTAAAAACTTGAAAAGCTGGGCTCGCCTTGTGGAGATGAGAGACTGACTGGAATTGCATTTCTCCTCCTGTAAGAAATATTCAGCTCCCAATGAAAAGTAATGCAGGGCAGGATTTGAACTCTGGGGATGCCCTTGGTGCCAGCCAAGAGAGTTTGGCCCTATTTTTTTTAGGGAATGGGATTCATCAGGCAGAAAACAATGGAACTCTGCTTTCAGAGGCCAGGCCTGAGAGGTGAAGGAGCATTATATTGCAAACTGAAAAAACAAATCTTGAGATTCTTGAAACACAATGAAACCAGGACTCTAAATGACTCCTACATGAAAATCCTAAATTAATAATTTCAATAAAAGAATTAATGAGAAGTTTTGCCTGAGTCTGGCTAATACCCAGATTGTTATCTTTAGTACAGCCCTTCAAAATGGAGTACACCACCATATCTGAAGTGAAGAGGTAAGGGTTCCAGCCAGCCTCCTCCTGTCACACACTGCATCACAGTAAACTAATGAGCGCAGGACCACCAGACTCAGCTTTCACCACCCAGCAACCTTCTTCTGGTTCCCTAATATTTGGAAAGACATATATCAGGATTTACAACAAAAAGCTCAGGGAGGGAGCTTGAGGAAATTACCAGATGATAACACAGTGCCTATCACCAGCACTGGGATTCCAGACATTCAGATTGCTAACGCAAGAAGATGAAAACTATTAATTGAAGAAAATAATTCCAACATGCCAGTTAGGCTTGTTGAACTATCCTACCTACCATATAGAGAAACTAGGTTTTTAATATTATAGGACATATTGATATATATCTTTAAAGTAACTGGGGGGCATCCAGACCTCATCAGAAATGGGTCAGTGTTCTGCCACTGCCATTTTTTCGCTTGTAAGTCACTAGTGGTCTTTAAGTGTCCAGGATGCTTTGTCCACAAGATGATTTTAAAGTAAGTTTAGAAGTTTTAAACTACTGAAGTAGAAACTGAACTATATTCCGAGACAACACACTGTTCCACAGACTAATTTCATACAAACACACAACAGTAGTGTATTTTGTGTTGACTGCTCCTCCTCTGAAAAAACGATTGTCAGTGACCCAGTCCTGCAAAAGTGCTCTTCTGTTATGATCTGGTATTTTGGCAGGAGTCATAAGACAACAGAATGAAACAATGCTTATTTTTGTGTGTCTGGTTCCCACACAACATTTTTATAAAGACTTTCTGATCTGATTACTTTTGGAATTGATAAATGTTTCACCATATGTGTTTACCAGTCAGATCTTCTTTTAAATACTATTCACATAGAAAAACATTAGATTTAATCTTGAAATGGAAAATGGAGTGGCGAAGGAAGGCTAGAAAGCAAGCAAGGTGTATCTGAATTTTACATATGTAACACATAGAAATAGAAACTTGAGAATCAGCCTGAAAGAAAACTTTTGCTCATCAGAAGGCGCATGGGTTTGTCAAGCTGTATCGTTACTCTCCTGGCATTTCAGTACGGATTGCTAGATGTTAACAGTAAATGACATTCCCATAATCTGCTATGGCATGCCACATTTTCTTGTTGATGATTCACTGTATTTTCCTCAACTGTTTATTCTATCTTCTGTGCCTATAGCTCTTTAACGCTTCTTGCCAGACCAGTTCACCTTATCTTACAGTTCCATTTTACTGACTTACAACAATTAAAGTCACTTTATCAATTCAGGTTGCCTACTTTTATGTTGCATGTGAATAGACCTTTTCAGTACTTCAATTACTCAATTCAGCAGTTCAATCATTCACTTTTGCAACCTTGCCCTTCATTTATTCCAGTAGCTCCCTGGGAATCAGAAGACTATAACATAGCAACAGGTTCGAATAAACAGCAAAAACACATGGAAGGGTAAAGGATTTAATGGTATAATGGACAAGATTCATGCATCTTTTGCCAGGTAACAAGGCTATAGAAAGCTAATTAATCTTCATGTAGCTAGAGAGCTTTTGAAAGAAGTCATTTTAAATTACAATTAATTTTTTTTTTTCAAAACTCAGTTTTAATGTGGCCAGATTTCAGTTAACTTGTCTTCTGGCCTAGGGGTCTTCAGATGAAAAGGAAATACTGAGGCCATTACACACTTCAATTATTGCCATTATTTTCAGAGCTGATACATATTCTTGCCTAGTGCCAGACAGAATATTCCAGTTGGTGCTACTTATATTTAGCTAAGTGAGAACCATTAATCACCATTTCCTGACATAGCATCCTAGAAAAATGCCAAAGTACTTCTATTTTAATTTCATTCACTCACTCACTTCAAAAATATTTTATTTCTATGGGATATTAGTGTGGGGATTTGAGCTGGTGGGTTGATTTACTAAATAACTTCCCATAAATACAATTCATTACAGCCATTTAATAGATTTCTACACACTAGATTGTAATGTACGTAATCTAATAAAATATCTCATACTTTTAAAGGCTAATTGATTATAAAAGTCACCTCCTTCTCCTGTAGTTAAAGAATTCCTACTTGTAGAAGGGACACATCACATTCAATCGATCAATCTCAGCCCAACTCTGAGTTTCTCTAGGATATATTTTAAGAGTCATACTCACTGGATAGATAAATGTCCATAATTTCTCAGACTGGCAAAGAAAATGTTTATTTTCCAAAGTTCTTCCATTATGGATTTTCTAGGACTACAGGAGTCAGCTTTAATCTCTTTTACTAGAATTTCTGATGACAGAATGTTAGGCTCAGATCTTGCATTACACAATGACCACACCACACCGCAGATCTGAATCTCTGCATACATACAATAAGCAGTCTCTTCCAGAATTTGCATACTAATACAAAGCCTGCCACTGCTCCTCACCCCATTTTGATTACTCCTACCTACTGCTGACACCTGGTCTGCTTCACTGTATTCTCTGGGAAGGCTCTTGTATTTCAAACAACTACCACTTTTCTCATTACTTCCAGCTGACTGCTGTGGCTTCTCTTGTAAGGTCAACAACTTTTCTCCTCCAGTCTATGTAGGTGGTAATAGTGGGAATTAAAAGCTAGTTACCGCACTCTCACATCTTGCACTCAGGATAAGAAAAGATAAACAATGGGAGGAAGCATTTGCAGGCAGATTTCTGCCTAGCTTCAGCTATCTCAAGCTCAAATAGGCTCAGAAAAAACTGTGCTGTTCAATAAAGTCTTTCATAAACTCCAGTGTACGTGAAGGATATGCAAGAAGGGCATCCCTGATTAATGGCAAGACCCAGCTCAGATATCCTCCAAACTCTTGCTGCAGTGCTTGGAGATATCTAATAATCTAACATGACCAAAGTATCCCATGCTTTTCTTCTTTTTTTTTTTTAAATGCAATAAATTTTTTTCTGCAATTTTCCAACATTTCAATCAGTAGAAAGAGTTACAGTTTAAATATTTGGCAAGGGCTTAATGTAAGTAACTGAAAAGAAGAGCCACATGTTGAACAACCTTAAGTCCTAGCAATGTATACATGTCAATTCTCCTCTCTCCCTAAATGAAAAGATTTGTTAGTGGGCCTTTTATATTTGATTTCTTCTAAGAAAAAATTCACATACATAGTGGTGAATGGCATTAATAATTCTTGTGTGTGTAGAAATTTCATTCTCTTATAGTGATATGCTAGATAGTTTGTATTATATACATAATATTAAATATTTAAAAAGAAATAAATGCTTTTGTTTATGAAGTTGGTAGCACTGATCTAACTGCTCATTCATTATCACTCGATTCTTGTATAATGACTAGCTCCAGGCTTCTTAAAGTGACTATTATTTGGTTGTAAGAATCTAACAGTAATTAGGTAGGCTGTCATGTGCAGGTTGTACTTACACAACACCCTATAAAGACCTTTCGTGCCACTGAGATTATTTTGTCAAAATCTACTTTCAGTTCACTGGATTGAGAGTGCAGTTGTCTAAGCAGTCTCCCTCCTTTGTAGGCTCTGTACCTGTTTCAACAAGCTTTCTGTTTGCTTATGCTAAGACAATTTTCCAGAGACAAATATAGAGACAAATAAAAATTTTTCACTGATGATGTTGCAAAGATTGAAAGTTGCCTTTAACAACTGCAGTACCAGGCTCTGGTATCTGAGAAAAAAAACAACACCAAACCCACAACTTTTCAATGCTCTGTGGTCAATTAAAGAAGCATTTAGTTGGTTAAATGAAAGGACTAGTCAGAATATCAGCTTTTCAGGGTACATAGTGCCGTTATTTATCATCATGGAACACTATTCCCTTTAAAAAGCCTTGAACTGCCATTTAATTAAGTGGAAGCCTCTCTCTGTTTCTCACATTGAAAAATAAATTCCATAAAACATAGAGTGCATTGCATTTTGCTTATTAAACTAATGTCCATTCCCCTCTTTCTTCCTTCCAGCCACCCAGCAGTCCACTCAATCAATGTGCTGCTGTTGCCTAGTTATCAGGAGTTCAATTCTGCCATCATCGAGGGAACATTAGATTCCTCATTGATTTCAGCGAGGGAGGATTAGTTCCAGGCAGTAGACAGATAAACTGAAACAGAAGTTCTTACAGATTTTCTGCTGAAAAGTTGCTGCCTTCATTAGGGCATTTAGAGCTGCTTCTGTCTGGCAGTCTAACAGCACTCAGTTTAGTAAACAAGAAGTCTGACATAACACTGTATTAACACAGGGTTTCTAACAAACTTCTAACAAAAGTATTTGTACTTTGCTTTAAAGATACTGCTTGTATGCATGTAGGAAGTTGGGTGCTTCTCTAGCTTGACTAAAAGCAAACAACCATCATTAATCTACTCTTGGGCAGAGCTTAGGAAGGCCCTGACCATGGCTGGCATGGTAAATATCACAGTTCTTAGCAATTTTGACAAGGATTTCTGACATGTGGAGCAAGGCCTCCTGGGACCTGACCACTGACTTCATCAGCAAGATTCCTGTCAGCTTCAGTTAACTTTGGTGCTTGCAACATTTGTCTCTCACATCAATCTGATTTTATTAGCACAGCCGTATCACACACCTGAGCTCAAAGGAGAGGCATTTTAAGCTTGCACTGACCCAACGTGGCATGCCCCCATATCCCAGCACAGTGCTATACAGGTTAGCACAGCCCCTGAAACAGCATGAGCAGAATACTAAAGTACTAATCACCCTTTCTTCTTAGTAAGGCTAATTGCCTCAGGCGTGATGCCCTGCTGACGCAACCGTTCTGTGTCTGCTTTTCAGTAACTTCAGCATTCTGCATGGCAGCAGGCAGCTACACACAACACTTCACATCCATCATCCTTCAGACAAGGTGCTCCTGCTTCTCCAGCACTGAAAGGCAAATATACTTTTATTTTCAGGAGATGGATGTTATTCTGAGAAATAACCAAAAATATAAATTTCATACCTCTCTGATAGCTGTACAAAATTCACTCTGCAGCACCTTCTTTAAGGACTGTAGCTTGTGTACTGGTACTTCTCCAGATTCTTGCAGTTTCTCCAGTAACTCAATTGCTCTTGCAACATCTGAGTGGGGTTAAAAAAGGAATACAGGTAAGTGACAAGCATAAACAGTGACTAATAAGTGACTAAAAGGGGCACACTGATGGTAGTTTTAAATTTAAAATCAGCTTTACCAATATATGCTCTATCGATATTGTGTTCTATCAGCCTCAGCTAGGCAACAACACTGCTGTTCAGAGATCCAAATCCCAAAGTCTGGACAAACCGCGCATGTACATGTACAACAGACTCACACAGAGAGGTTCAGTCTTAGTTGAAAACATTCTTTGGAACAAAGCTACCAGTTCAAAGTGGCTAATCCATATTAGCAGACCTAAAATATTTCTTAATTTCTGCATAAGAGAAAGTAGCACAGGAGCAGTATGGGGCCTTCTTTCAGAAAATCTGAGAGAGTGAAGCCGAGTCCTTAGGTAAGCACCCTTGGGATGTCAATACCTAAGAAAAAAATTTGATCTTCTCATAAATCTAAATCTAAATATCAATGATTGATAAAGAACATCTTCTAGAGACAAGTAAAGTTTGCTAGGGAAGAATGCGAAGTCTGCTAGAGAAGAATAAATGTGTAAGGCGCTTTCTTGTCTAGGTCTCCAAAGACCTGATCTGTCACACAAAACCCATATGACCCATAGAAATACATGAAATAGTACTTCTGGTGGCCTGAATTCTCCTTAAGGATCTGTGTATGGTCAAGGGAAAGATCAAAGTGTTTCTGAAGAGCAGTCCAGAGTGCTTAAGTGAGTATCCATATTGTGTGGTGAGCAGGAATCTGGTCCTGTTTAACAGTGCCCGTACCCTCACACTCATGATTTTTCCTCTTTAACACTAGTTCCTAATTTAGACAGTTGCATTAAAAAAACCCCAAATGCAACCCTTGAGATGCCCAACAATCTTTTATGGCTGGGGACACAGGCACAAAAAATAGTGCCTGGTCTCATGGAGGCTAGCCTAGTCAAGCAAGGGACACGCTGACTTACGTCTAGGAGTGAACTGAGCGAGACGTATCCTGATCAGTCTTCAGAATGGTAGATTTTATCAGATGGTATTCTTCTCCTGTGCCATTTAATGCTACCTTGAAGCTTTTCCTGTAAATTTACTGTTATATTTGAACATAGCAACACCGTTGTTTTGACTATGTGGTCATTCTCACATCTTCTAGCGCCTTTTGCATAGCTACCACAGCCTAGTTACTACAGACCAGTTACACCACTCTACTAAATGTAGGTCTGTATCCTAGTGATGAAATGAATGCAGGGTACTAAATGATAAAACAATATTTGAGGCGTTTTAATTCTGTGCTTTAACTGCACCAAAAAAAAAAGAAATAAACACCCTCCCCCCAACCACACAACTCCAAAGTGACTACAATAGCTAGAAGCAACCTTATATAATTCTCCTTTCCAGCGACAAAGATAGTACTGTTTGTGACTGGGAGATTAGGCTAACTGAAACAGTTCTTACAATCCTTGGCTTGTAGCTGAGCTATACTGACCAGATCTCTTATAACACAAAGACAACAGAAGTTTTCTGGAGATACTAAAGAGATGACAGCAGATGACCTGCAATAGGAATAAAATCATAATAATATATTTGCATTTATAAGAAAATAATTATTATCCAGCTGCATCAGTGTTAGCAAAAGAGAAAACGACACCTCAAAAAATTTACAATTAAATTAAAAGAGGCAGGCAACTGGTCAGCATGGTAGGTTGTGCCACAGTAGATTAACACCCAAGTAATTCTCAAGCTTTATTATAGGCATCTGCCAAAAGAGAGCTCTAAGTTTGTGCAGAAGCATGGCAGAAAGCATGCAGTGTTTCTTTCAGAAGGATGTTTCCACTTATTGGACTGTAGCTTGCTTCACAGAGCAGTCTTGGAGCTCATGAAGTTTCAGATGAAATTAACCCTAATGCCGTGATCAAAGACTGCACCTGTACTTTTCCTCCAAGTAATGCTTCAACTGCTAGTGGGCATCCAGTCCATGTTACTAGATCACAGCTAGTCTGAAATAACCTCTCTGCACAATGCTACAATGTGGGCGTGAGGTCCTCAGCACCACTTCTTTTGCTTTCCTGATCTGTCTATTTCTCCACTCCACACTATCTGCTGGTAGAGACATAGCCAGTATCATTCAAAGGGATCCTCTGAGAGACAGCATTAACTGAAGTGAGGATTAGAAAACCAAGAGAAGATCTGGAAAATAGCAAGGACATGGAAACCAAGAAAAAAAAAGAAATTCTAGAAAGAAGAATATGACTGATGGCAGCTAATACATCAAAGAGGATGGTTTTGAGATTTAAGAATAGGTAAGTACACTCTTTAGCAAGAACCATTTCAATGAATTGTAAAAGAATGGCAATGCATTAAATAAAATATGATGCAAGAGATAAATATGATTTTTAATGTTCTCAGTAATAATAATGTCACAAAGATTTGCTTACAAGACTATTGAACAATTTACTTGAAAATTTTTCTTTTAAAGTCTGTATTTGCCACCCAAACCTTGAAGTTAGTTAAATATTAAATTCACATTCCCCAGTTGTTAGTGCCAGTTGTTGCAAACTGATACGTCAGACAGCACAAAGCAATCAGATGATTTCTGAAGAAGCTTCAACAACCTACCACAATAGATCAGGTAAGGCCTCTGAAATTCAAGTGATACATAATAGCTATTCCGATATTGTAAATCAGACTGGGGTCCTTCCCAGTGCCAGTTTGGGGATGTTTTGAAATGTCTTTCCTTCTCACCAGCTACACTTGTAGAAGGTCAGTGCCACAGATGACAGATTGGTTGCTATATTGCAGTTGCTTAGAATTTTCATCAGCACACCTGAAAATTCTGTGAATCACCCATCATTCGCTATTGTCCTGAACTAAAAAATATTCAATGAAAAATTTGTACTGATTGAGAAATCTGTTCCAATCAGAAGGAAACATGAATACCTAAAAGAGTGAAGTACAGGTCTAAACATTCCCCTAGGGCATGAACCAGACTCTATATGATAATTAATCACTTTAAAGTGATGAGTGCTATAATACAAATAATAAATTCATATTCTGGTTGAAAAGCCTGCCATGGGTGTTTAGTTTGTAGTCTCACAGGCAAAACTGGGCACTAAGTTGTCGTTTGCCAATACTAGATTACCTAACTTTGTGATTAAGAAGTGGTTGGGGGTAAAGAAAAAGCACAATATCCCAAGAGCACTCTGATTTTCCACACTTCCAAATTCATCCAACATGCTAAAATACATAAATGCTGGTGCCCAAGTTCTTGCTTAGATTTATTATTCACATATTGTATCTGTCAACAATAAGCAGTCTTCTTTCTCTTGTCACAATTAGGCTCATAGCTTGCTCAACTTGGTAATGACTTGTGGGATATTCCTCATGGTAGAGAGAATATAGAATAATGAAGGGCTACATGGGATAAAATTACAGAATGAAAATGAGCCATGTGTTCAGGGCCAAAGCTGTTTGTTACCAGCTGATGCTCTGTCAGGAGCAAAATATAACAGTTGGTAAAAACCAGAAGATTTTGAGCAGACTAAAAATGTATAAACATGAGTGTATAAAATATGACCTCATGAAATAGGCTGTACTTCCTTCCATTAATAACTCTGAAGGGCAGACTTGAACAAACAACTCCTTTAGGACAGGTTAAAAAGTGAAAGGTATCAGTGCATGAGAACTTAAGTGATTCATTGGCTTTTTGCTCGTCATTCACTCAAGGTGAGTTCCAGCTGAAACTAAAAAGGGCTTGCTCAGAGAAGTGATGACTGGCACTGAAGAAGATTTCAATGTTACATTGAAAAAAAAAAAAAAAAGCATATTAGTAGGGAATCCACCCCTGCTGATGTCAATTAGAGTACTGTCATATGTTTGAGAAGGACTGGTATTCCTCTGTATTGGGTACAACTTTCTTGTACCCAATCCTCTTGGATTACAAATCTAACCAGCTTTGTTGGTAAACGTTATCACCAATGAATTGTTCTTAAATACCATTTTCTTACATACTTGTGGTAAGTGCAAACTGATTACAAGAAAGTATGTATGTATTTATATAGATGTATGTTAAAAAATTCCTGGAATTATGTTAAAAACAGTCAAGTTCTACATAAATAAAATACCCTTGCTTTTTATTTCTGATTTTCCTTCCTTTAAGCAAAGATATTGTTTAAACACAACTTCTGAAAAGGATTGTTTTGCCTACTCTCAAACATTTCACAAATATGAACTCCATGATACTAATATTAACCTCATGCTAATGTCATTGAAATCTGTTTTCATCTCCCACATTCATACCCCACAGAAATCAGTAGGAATTCTGAGTAATGATGTGGGTAGAATTATTCCTCTGTATTCTATGATGCATACACTTTAAAAGGAATACGCACTGATTTTCCCCCTTATTATATCCAACTCTAACCACTTTTTTTTTTTTACATTTTTTTCTGATTTCCTAATACATATGCACAATTCCTTTCTCTCCCATTCTGTTTAACATTCACTTCCCTTTTTTGTCTTCTCATCATCATGCTTGCCTCCAGCCTTTCAGGATATAATACTGTTTAAGTGTGGTGGGTCACGTTATCAGTGAAACCCAGAGAAGGCAAGGGACTGTGGGTGGGTAGAACGCATTTGATCAAGTGCACTCATCTAAAGAAAAGCATGACTCTTGGAAAAAAAATCTTCAATTGTTCTTTCTGTATTTTCATTTGAATGAAGTGTCATTTGTACTGCTAGCAGGACACAAGCAGGAGGTTACTCTATAAACCCCAAGAAAGAGAGAAATCACTAGAACATAGAACTAGCAAGATACCATACTGCGATGTAAGTGGAACATTCCCATGCTATACTAACTGAAGTTGAATCATGTATACATAGCCATATAGCATAGTGCAGTTGAAAAAAAGGTAATTTGTCTTAGTTATTGCTTCATTCTGTTATATATTGTTTTCACTTGCTGACTTTTGTTCAAATAGCTAGCAATGTGCAACGTAGACTGATATGTTTTATTTGCTGGATGTTTTGAAAAGTAAATGCTATTTCCAATAGTTTGCAATTCAGCTTTTACAACTTGAAAGCAAATTATGAATCCACAGAAGGAATCCTGGCTGCTCTAAACCTGGTGCTCCTTCACATTACTGTTAATATTGGGTAGACCAGGCTCCAGCATTCCGTGGAAGTTGTCCAGTCTGGGGTTTCACTATGGTAGATATTGTGCAGGGTTTATGTTTGTTTCAGTTTAGTGAGGTTGAAAATTATTAGGAAAAATGAAGTTAATTATTTTAGCATGATAAATGTCCTATTTAATACCAGAGCAACTCTTGAAAAAGAACCCACGTGCATGCTTTATACTGCAAAATGTGAAAACTGCTGTTCATCTACATCATCTACAACTTCTGTCATTCTACAACTTCTGTCTCTTGTGCTAGTCTATGAGTGAGTTGGTCTGCAGTCCTTAAAATAAATATATTATCCTCTGACTTAAGAGACTATTAGGCAGTTAAATAGCAGCTATAATGCTGTGTTACACTAGTTTGGGTTCAAACAGTAATTACTCAGAAACATAGTACTTCATTACTCTGATAACTACTCTAGAATCATGTTGTTGGGTTGTTCCAAAAGCCAAAATATGGTGATCACTTGTTTATTAACATCATATTAGAGAAAAGGTTTACCATCTTCTTGAGGTCTTTCTATGCCTTATTCCTGTTACTTCTGGAGACCTTCACTGCATTAGGATGCTGTTTACCAGGAAAATTAAATGTGCTGCATAAACACCGCCCTTTGGTAAGTCAAAGAGGTGGAACATCACTATGAATTGACAGCAAGGATAATCAGTAAGTCTCTAATATTCACTAGCTTCACCATGGCATTACAGAATAATAATCCTGGAAATTTTCAAGCTCTGTTCTGTCATGCTTGAAGACCTTTAATCAGGCTGAAGGTAAAGAATTTGCATGACATAACAGGTCCTTTCAATTTTCATTCCTCCAATACTTTCATTCAGGTTTAGTTATTCCTCTAAGCTCATGAGAATACATCCCAGAGTTCTTAATGTTATTCCACAAACTTTTTATCATAACCCCCAAAGTCTACATGGGATGCTTTATTATATTGGGCAATCTTCTTCAAACGCTATCAAATGATAGAAGGTAATAATGGTTGGGCAATCAGAATTCTGTGTTGATTAGAAAAGTTCATTCACAGTTTGTAGCCAGTAGTCCTAGTACATGGTATCAACCTACTTATGTGACTCCATGGTTAAAGCACCACCTTTGGAAAATGTTCAGTGTGTATCTTTTGAGAACTTTCTGTATTACTAGAGCTCTACTGTCAGTCACTGTTTAGTACAACATGGCAATTCTTAGTCTGGTATCAAATACCAGACTGTCCAATATGTTTCCATTCACCTCTGGTTCCTTACTATCAGCACAGTGCTCTCCTGATACAAAAGCTCTTCCATTAACTTAATATATTTATTTAATCTAATCTGGGGAGTTCAGAAACACTGAGGCAAAAAATAAACTTTTTTTCCCCCATTTAAATTGTCTTGCCCAAAGTTTCAGGCTAATCAGTGAGCATAAAGGTGTACTTCACCACGGTAAATCAGACTCAATGTGCAGGGAGTAGTAACATAAGCTGCTAGAAAACAGCAATGTTACTCAACACTTTATAGTGTGTATCTGTGAGGTCTGTACAAATTAATTATAGCAAGAACAATACTACCAGTGTTTTCATACTCTAGTTTAGATGATACAGGTAGCAGTTACAGATTTAATGCAGTGTCACTTCATACTCCTGTGGTTAAACATTATTATGAATGCATAAATAAATATAACAAACAACAACCACACAGAGCTCTCATGATTCATCTTGTGTGAGGGTTTCAAGCTGCCATACTTCTGATGCAGACATCGATAGCTCAGCAACTCACCCTCGACTGACATTACAGTCAATGAGGAAAAACAGACACTTTGAGGCTACAATTCATCTGACCTATTTTAGATGAGATGAATCATACTCTGGGAGTGCCTGTTCCCTTTGTTGACTGTAAAGAGAGACTAGATGATTAGCTCAGATGTAAAAGCCTGCATCCTACATATTAGACATCTACATCAGTATGATGAAACCCACTCTTACTGTCCAGAAAGATAGTGAATGACTCATGCAAATTTATCTCCATGTGGTCCAGGAGACACTGTACTTCAAAACAGTTACATTTGACAAGAATGGTGTTGTTAGCAGGCAAGCCAATGCAGAGGGTTTTTTTTAATTAAAGCTTTTAAAAATGCCTTAACCAATGATTTTATGGATTTTTTTTCTTCTTAATATATGAGAAAAATCACCCATGAAATATGACTGAGTATATTTCTGTCTGTCTCTTTTTGCCTGATGTGAGATGATTGCCCACAATGACATTAATGGCATAACCCCATGGGTTTCTACATACATTCCCCCACAGTCCGTGGCTGGCTCACTTTCTCTGGTGATTCATTAGACCATGTTTTGGTCTTGTATGTTTCTATATGTTTGAGCTGCATGCAGGTTCTGTCTGGCTCTAGCTTCTCAGGCACACCACAGTCATCTAAGTCCTCTGCTTCACTCCATTTCTCAGACACAGAGCCTGCAACCCAGCTGTTGCACACTCGAAGGCAATGTTATATACCATGAGTTTTCCCAGCAGCTTTGACAGAAACATCTGAATATGATAGCAAAGGTCTGGGATGTTTTGCAAAATAACTTACAGAAAAAATACAGTTTATTTGCAGAGAAAGCAGTACTACCTGTGATCCAAATACAGGCAAGCTAACTGTGTGGAGACAACTCCATCCAGCATCCTCAAGACCACAAAAGCCCTTCAGGGCTCTCCTTAGCAATTTCAATCACTTTCGCTGTTTTGGCTATTCTGCCTGAAATACTGCCATTTCAGGCATACTGCTCCGGAATACTCTGCTTACCTTGTTCAAATGCAGCATTCGAAAGGTTCCCTTAAATAAAAAAATATGCTTCTCTATGTTCTCTGAACCTCACAATGTCTACAATGTCTTGAGTAATCTTCCCTTCCTGCTCTCCTAAGTTTTAACTAGTGATTTCTGTTCTTCTCCTCCACTAGGTATTTTCATAGCTTTAACCTTACCATGAAGGCCAACTGGGAGAACTGGACTTGCTTTACTTTGGTCAATCTTCTTAGCATACTCACTACTGCACATAGATAGAGGCGGTCCTCATTTTTTTCCTTGAAGTCTTCACATAACTGATGTAAATCACAGGAGCATCTTTATTAGCAATTTCCAGGTTTTATTTGCTTTTATGTGTGTGTGTGAGAGAGAGATGGAATTCTATAGAATTCTTAAAACTATTAAGATTTCATCAGATACTTTGAGAAAGTGGCTTGGTACTGTCACATTTCCATTATTGCTTTTAAAAGGAATAACAATGACTCACAAAACAGTAAGGACTGAAATAATGGATAAGTCAAGATCGTTTCAGTAAGAGTTTCACTGACTTAATACAAGGCCTGAAGAGTAGTAAACCAATTCAGAAATTTCAAAGATAGGCTTTTACAATTAACTTAAAATCTAATAATTTTTAAACACCAATATAATTTTTATTCTTTCAAATTATTAGTTTCATTGCAATTTCTAAAGCAATCAGGATGAGGAGGTGCATAAATATGCACATTTCTCCATAAGATTTTGCCATCTGTGAGAAATCAGGAAATGATAGATACACCAACTCTTTACATTTGACTGCACCTACTCTTTTGTATAGAAGGCATTGAATGTAGCATCACTGTCAAAACAAGTTACCAAATTATTCTTTAAGACAAAAGATTTAAAAATAAAGCTAAAAAAGCAAAGAATAGAAAAGTATTGAAAACGATGATATTTTCTAACACAGTATTTAAACGAAAATGTCATGATTTTCCCCTGCATTAGTTGTAGAGAAAAGGGAAGGGAAGGTAAAATTCCTTTTTATTCCCCTTTGTATGTAGTTTTGACTTTATATTGCTTAATCAAACCCGCTCTTTGTGACCATAACTATGATCTACAGCTAGCCACTCCCTGCTGAATAGAACAGATGAGACATGATTCTTGTCCTTTCTTTTGACTAGGGATAGTTGGCCACAGATATGATACAAAAAGACAACAGTTTTTTAAAGAGTTTATTTTGCATTCATATAAATATATTTTTTATATATATATATAAGTATATACTCATTCCTTAAATAAAATTTTAAAAATTAATGCTTGTTTACTGCAGGAAGCAGGATATTTTGTATGAGACTTTGTGTTACTTATTTTAATTTTCAGTTTTTCTGTAAGCATTTTTTTAAAAAAGAGTGAACTCAGGTGCTTAAAGCAGTTATTTCCCTACACAGGACATGTAAAATGGTGTTCTGCTTGACTTCTACTATGAAATGACAAAACGAAAATCCTTTTAACCAAACCTGTAACTCCCTGAGAAATTCAGTATGGTGAATGGGCATAGCCTTAATGAATTAAGTTCCTACAAGTTGAACAATGTGAAAGCAAGGAAGCTGTCTTCTGTTTCCTGTAGCCATAGCTATCTTGTAAAGAGATGCCTTAATAACTCTCCACCAGCCTCATCCATCTCCTGATCACATCACTTGATCTTGTAGGATCAGTTCCGCCTTAGCAGACACTGCTCACCACGCTGGAGCGGAGCTGCTTTAAACACTAGACAAAAGCACACTGGACACTGCTGAAACTGCAAACACAAACATTTCAGAGGTTCTGATCTCAGATTAAAAGGAAAAAAGGCTGGTACATTAACATACCCCAAGGACCCAACTTAAGAGAATATTTGCTTTTGTGTTTTATCCACAAGCATATAGGAAAAACATTAAAACCAGTGAAGGAATTGAAAAAGCAAAAACCAGAAATAATTACATGGAATAAGCTTGCCTGAACAAAGAAAAACAGGATGAAGAACAACACACTCTTCTCTTAGCTGAAACCCGTTCTCTCACTCCCCTGCAAGTATTCATGCGTCCTATGTGCACATTACAAAACAAAAGCATTGGCCATATGGGCAACCTCATGCCTTTCCCACCCTGATACTTTCAGTGTGTGTTTTTAGTTTGCATCAGAGAGGTTTTTGTTGGCAGGGAAGAAGACAGGAAGAGAGAAAAAAAGACCCCAACAGGTGCCTCTCAAAGGGAGGTAAAGTTAACTTAGGGATGCTAATTCTCCTTCACAACAGGCGCCGTGTTTGAGCCAAAGCAGTAACTCTCACTTTCTTCTCTGCTCATATGTCATTACTAGAGCCTCCTGCTGCCTATCTTCACTTCTTATCTCTCCAGCTAATCTTAGTCTTAAATCTTTTCTTGTTATTACCAGAAAGATGGCTGTGGGCTACTGGCAATGGTACGTAGTGACAATATAAATCGTCACTTGAAGTCTAGCATCACAGTTTTATCTTCTGGTTTTCTAGGTGGTTTGAGACTCTGGTGGAACACCAGTGAAAAGATGGAATTTGTGCAATACAAAGAATGTGACATAGCTGTTACGTACAGGACTTTTTATCTGCAGGCTCAGGTAACAAGAAGAAAGTTAATACTCCCTGTTCAATTTTAGTGGATTTAAGGATACTGCCTTTCGCAGATTGAATCCCTTTAGTAGCTGACTACATACTAGTCATTTGAAAGTGTGTATGTGAAAAGCTACAACAGCAAGAAAAGAGGAAGAAAAGTAAAATCCTTTGTTAATAAATCCCTGAAAAACTAGGCAATACAGGTAAGCTGCTGGTAGTTGTCAACAACTGACCACTGTTATCTTTCAACTTTGAAACGAACACGATCTTAGAAGAAAACTGTGACTGTGCTGAATTGCTGCTGCAAGTTACCAACAAAACTGAAACAGAAAACCCCTGTGAGCAACAGAGAGCTCGCTGTCACCTTTGCAGTGTTGCTGTTCCATGTCCTACAATTTGAACGATGCTGAGAATAGGAGCAGGAGTAGTGCAACAGATCTCGGGTTGCAGCCTGATTTCACAAGGTATCTATCTTAAGATAAAAGGCTCACCTGGCATACTTTGAAAGAGTTGTACCGTTAGGACACAAAAGGTGCTGTATAAACTAGCAGTAACTCCAGAGCTATTACTATTGGATTACAGGACTATCAGACGGCAGAGGGGATCAGACATACAACCACCTCTTCTTCCAAAGACTGCTTCATAGATTTTAAAGCCATCATACCCTATTCAAGTTACTTTGGTCTGGCTCTGCACAACAAAGGACAGCTAAATCATCCTTTCGTTCATGTGCTGATTCAGTAAATAAATACCATTGGACAAAAACAATGCTGCCAAATCTACTGAAAAGTGAAGGGATTAAGGCACATAAATTTCTGAGGGCTAGGACTGATGCTGATGGCCACGGTCATCCACTGAATCTATTTCCGGTACATACTTCCCCAGTGCTTAACTGATTGTAGAGGGATTGATA
Source organism: Bucorvus abyssinicus (assembly GCA_009769605.1). Lineage (NCBI taxonomy): Eukaryota > Metazoa > Chordata > Aves > Bucerotiformes > Bucorvidae > Bucorvus > Bucorvus abyssinicus. Next base: position 43,426,095 of record CM020025.1, read on the forward strand.
CCTCAAGATCTAGGGGATTTACTCTTTTTCAGAAATCACAGTTGAAAAAGAAAATTAAAGAGTTAGTGGATGTGAAGGTTTAGTGATTAAACATGGTCTTTTATTGAAAGGAACCAGTAAAAGCATAATTTTGGTTCAGAAAAGATAAATTAAGTGCCTATTTTGGGCAACACTCCTCCTTATACAATTACCCATGTTTATACAGAAACAACTAAAACAAATACTTTGAAACTGTGTATTCATGGATACTTCATTGTTCCATCTTTTAAATAAAGAACAATCCTCCTCCGATCTCTTCTTGAGACGCAATTTTCTAATCAAGATTTTTTTCTTTCTTTGTCTTACATTTATTAATAAAGTAGCACTAGGGTAACAATGCACCCTAAGAAGCCATATGCATTTCCTAGTAACTGAAGTAAGTTGAATTTGAGAAATTTGAGGTCTATTTAACCACTCCATTTTCGACCCTGGTGAAACAAGTTCTCAAATACGTATATACATCTCCCTCTGTATCTAATGTATCTAAGATCCAAGCTTGTGGGTTAAATACTCAGGAAAACATTGGTAGTATGTAAATGTGCATTTCTGAATCAATGCTCTATTCAGATGAGAAGCTTTAACAGTTTAATGTTTCTCGTTCTGAGGCTGACTCTCCAGCAAATGTCTCAGAAGATTAGGCTGAGTGAGATGAACTTTGAAAATGGCTGGATTTATACATACATGTACAGTTTACAGCACATTAGAAAGTATTACTTTTAAAAATGTCAAAAATGCATCACATGAAACAAATTAACTGTACGCGATGGAAGGCAGACTTAGAAATTTACAGTTATGTGCTTCTCAAAACACTACCTGTCTTTGCTTGGTTTCCTCTTAAATCTTCAACTTATTATTTGTGCTAATGAGTCACTAAAATCAATACTTTCTTTTTTTTTGCATATTTCAAAATTCTGTTGCATTACTTACAAGAACATTATTTTGTATCTGAATAACACTGGTCAGCCAAAAGCTTGTATATGTATCTTTTTGCACTTACATGAGTGTCATCTATGTTAAGGAGAGATGTGCACGTATGCGTCCTGAAACAGCGAAAGGACAAATTATCCTCTGCATAAAGCTGATGATTTTAGCAATTAGTCAGATTTTTTAACAAGTTTCTGTCTGACAACATCATCAGAGGGGTCCAACTCAAGTTATAGGATGAAATTAAGCAAATTATTTACTTACAATTACACTAAGACGTTAATCCTTCTTTCTGTCGTTACAGAAATGTCTTTTGGACATCAGTGTGAAACTGAAGTTTGTAGGGATCCAGAGCAGGGATGTTATTTATAAAACAAATTCTTTATTTTCAACATTGTCTGTAGATAGATACATTTACTACATACAAAAATAGCATCCCTTGTGCTTTGTAATCATTAACACTGTTGCAACTTGTTGCAAATGGTCAATGCCACCCCTGTGAGCGGCTTGTCAAAGCCTTCATCCACTTCACCCAGCTGCAGGAGCAGGTCCCCTTTGAGGGATCAGAAGCAGGACACATACAGGAGAGCTCACATCACCACTTTGCTCCACACCAGGATAAATTCAAATAGACTAAAATGATTACTTCACTGCTACCATGTCTAAAGAATATTTTCAGCCTGACAGAGCAGGAGGAACACAAGGTCCCTGCAGAGCCATCGGTCGGTTGCTCTTTCAAAGGTGCCTCACAAACATTTCCTGACCGCAAATCCAGCATCTGCATAGATAGATACACCTTATTATCAGTTACATGTTTCTGAAGGAAACATGACTGCAAATGTAAGATATTCCCCCTCTACACTCCACAGAGGTGAGTTAATTTTAAAAGATGACAGGAGTTTTGTAGAAGACTTTTCCATGTGTCTTGTGTACAGGTGAAGCTCTATCTCAATTTCCACATCATCGTGAGTTGCTCTGGGCAGGAGGACAGAGCTCTCTCTGGGAGGGTGAGGCCAGCTGTAGGGGTGTGCTCCTGTGGGCATCTGGCCCACCTCAGGCACATCCAGGCTGGTACAGAGCTCCCGTGCTTCCATGTGCCTCAGCATCTCTTCAGGTCAGGCCTGTGCTGCCAGAGAGATTTAAGCTGGACATGTGCATTTAACTTTTCAATAAATGTATTTTTACACCGCTCATGAAAACCAAAGATGACATGTAGGTGGGTACTTGCTCCTACTCCAGCTCCAGAGCTCCAGGAGGCACAGCTGAACTGCACATGTCCTCACAAAACATCCCAGCCATCACCCATAAATGAGAAGCTCAATCCACTTACTGTTATCCTCCCCTTCACAAAAATGCATTTTAAAAAAATAAAATCGATGTTGATACACTAATGTAATAAATTCCCAAACATTTCAGTCTGTGACCTATCAGGTCTTTTTTTTTTCTTGAAAGAATAAATTTGGTTATTTGTATGTCCTCAGATGGTATACCAAACAGAAAAATGCTATACTTAAAGCACGCGGCACTTGCAGAAGTGTTTTTTCATTTTAGCATGCTAAGCTGAAGAGCAAGAGAAGACATCCCTGTGACAGACAATGAGCCAGGCGGGGAGCAGCACATCGCTTAGCACTGCTCCACAGGGCTTCACGCTGTGCGACAGAGACCTGGTCTTATGCTGCTCTCTGTCAAGGACTGTATTTCACACTTTATGAATCTGATTGTCTTTTCCTGATGAGTAATTATATATATTTTTCCCAAGATAATGTACATTATACTAATATATGCACAGTCTACCTCAACTTATGTTCAACACAATTTCTGTTATACACATATATATGGGCACAGATGGGGAAAAAAAATCCCCCTTTATGTAGGCTGTGAGGACGAAATCAGGAGCAAAATGACAAAAAGAGAGGAGGAAGGAAGGAGGAGTACTCTAGCAAATTCCAGTGTATACGAATGGTCACTCACCATCAGGTACCACATCCGACAGTTTGTCTACCACCTCTAACAGCCGATAGTAATTCTAAGCCCATTTGCATTCTTATTTCTTTTCACTGAACACAGTGCTTTATAAAGGATTTTCAGGAAGTTTTGGGATGCCCACTCCACTGGAAAACGTATTTGCTTGAATTCATAAAAAACCAACAGAACTCTGTTACGCATTACAGCCAAGCAGCAAGAAGTCTTTCCAGTTTCCAAGGATATATTTGAAAGCAAGAGAAATTTGGTTGTCAATAGCCAATAGCTATGACCTTGTTATGAAACTTCACAGGGATTAAAATATCAGCACTGTACATTCAGTCTATTCAAATTTCTTCTTTTATCCTCAGTCACATGAGGAAGTGAAACCATCAGTGACATGAATAGTAACTATGTAAGGAAAAACATAATAGGACACGGATTATTAACAAAAGACAGCTGAAAGCCCCCCTTCACATGAAAAGATATTCCCTTGCTCTTAATCATGAGATGGCCTTTGCACAGGCTAATTGTATAACATCTTCAAAAACAAGAAGAACTTTTGAAAAGTGCCCTTTTAAAGCTGTCACTTTCATGGTCCTATGCAGAAATGAAACGGCACTGGGGGTTTTGAGCAAATACATGGTCAGTTTTCTTTCAAAGCAGATTTTCATCTCGGAAGGAAGAGCACAAGTAAAAGTTGAAGTAAGATAAGCTTTATGAAAAATTTGCCAGACGTTTAGCAAAATAAAAAAAGAGAGCAACATCTATTATGCATAGCTAGAAAGATGTCTGATTCAATTTGCAGGCCTTCATATGACCACTCCTAAAACGAGTGCCAAGGGAAGCACAGAAATCTATTCCCTCCCAATGTATTTCTGGAAGCGTAATGGTACTTGCAGAAAATGCTTCTATCAGACTGTGCTAACACACCCTTTAAGTGATCTCCCACACAACAAGCTTCCTTCAATTCCTAATTGCTCACAATGTGTACCTGCAGCATACAGGAACTCACAGGAGGTCCTCGGAGAACCTTGAGGAGGCTAAGCTGGCTCAGAGAGATGACACTGCACTTGGCGAAAAGGAGAATGTTGCCACTGGATGCGAATGCAGCTTTTGAAACAATGGAAAGCTGGTGAGGTGCCGACGGTCATGGGACAGCAGAAGAACAGAGGATTAGAGGAGGAAATTGGGCTGCTAAACAGCGAAAATGGGTAAAGATTAGAGAGTGATGGAGTTAACTGCGCTGGGGCTTTGGGAAGACCAAGGCAACAGAAGACAGCATGCAAGGGAGACATGGGGTTCTGGATAATAAAGGCGAAGGCAGCAACTGCTGGTCATGAGGTAGGCTGACGCAATGCCTTCTGTGGAACACAGAGGACATTGAGAGGAGAGGCAAAGGCAGCAATGCCCAACCCATACAGAAATGGATGAGATGCAGGATGTGACAAGTGGTATGACAATACAAATAAATACTGTTGGGAAATAACAACTAACTGCAACCAGAGCTCTCTGTAACCAAAATCAGCATCAACCAAGTTCTTACTAAAGACACACTTGTCTAAGAAGTAAAAAATAATTGTACAGGTGTTGTTAAACATTTCCCTTCTTGTTTGGAGTGACCACTTTAGGTTTTTTCAATGGAGGTAAATTAAGCTGGGAATGGACTTAAAAATCCATACGCTTGAACATAAAATGTAAAAAAAAATCCCAACCTCACTTTTTTTGCTTGTCATTTTGTGAAAGATAGCACTGTAACTTTCTGTCTCAACCTGGAACAAGGTACAGCACCCTACACCTTTAGAGTTTAAGCTTTGAATCAGCCTTAAATTTTTCCCTAGTTAGCTCTGATGGACACCAGAGATTACTGATGGGGCGGTATCGATCAGGATGTAAAACATTTGCAATAAAAATGGGAAGAGTGCACATTTTTTACAGAGAAGACTTACTTGGCTTTTGGAAGATGCCTGGCAGGAAGGCTCTTTCCCCTTCCAAAGCGGGGACAACCCTCCTTAAGCTCTCCCTAAGCAGCACCCACACAGCTCCACTGCTTTACGCTTCCTCCCTGAAACAGCTGCTGATTCCTTCCCCTTCTTCCAGCTGAGCACCATGCAAAGGTCAGGCAAAAGCCTTTGAGATTAAATTGTAAGTGATTAAAATTTCCATTATTTTGTGAACTTGGTCCACATATTAAAGAGTCCTAATGGGACTTGCACACATTTATGCAGGTAGAAAGGCACATGATGACAGGAATTAAGGAAATTAATTCCTGTGCTTTGGACTGAAGTAATCTTCCAGAATATAACTGGCTTTCAATCATTCACACACAACATGCCCTTCACCTTTAAATGGTAATTCATTTTAACATTCAAGTTTTGAATTCTATTTATGTCAGGCTTTAAGAAAGCTCCCATCTCTGTACTAGAATACAGAGTACATACTTTGTCCAGGAGGAAACCATGTCAGAGGGTAATTCAGATTTCTGATGTTTTACTGATGCTTTACCACTTTGGTGCCCCTTCGCAGGGGGAAATGCAGAACACTTCCTGGCCAGAGATCAAACAGTAATTCCCCCGTTAATGCAAAGTTATTAATACCGCCTCTCCTGAAATGCTCGCTATTTGCTTGCTGCGCTGAGCTCTCCCTGGGACATGACAAAGTGGATATGAGTGTACAAGACTTTTCAGGGCTTCGCCTAGATCACAGCAGAGCCATGCAATGCATAGTGTCAGTAAATATAGCTGCGTCTGCTTTACTAAAAGCAACAGAAATCTGGAAAATCTCACCACTGTAGCACCTTCAATCTCCAGGGCTGTGAAAGAAAGACTACAGAGGAAATATCTGGAAGCACTGGGCTTGGTCTGGTTGCTTCTGGGGTTGCTTCAGCCCACTCTCTTCAGTTGACATAGCAGGAACATGTTCTAGGTGACGAAGTGTATCCTTCTGATGAAATGGCCTTCTGCAGGCCAGGTGCAGTATTTAAATCTATTTCTTCTTGTCTGTGTTTTCCTTTTGCACGTCACATCCTATCATTCCATGACGTTTTATCTCACTCGCACTAATAATCATCCCTGGCTGACAACCAGGGAGACTGTAATGTTCGCACCTGTGCCAAACCGTTAGGCATATCCTGGACACTGACAACAGATGCTTATATTTAAATTGGGACTAATTTGCATTTTTGTGCATTGTGGATTTTTTAAAGCATAGTTTTATTAGTGAAAAGGAACGTGTAATTCTGAAATAGTAATACTTTCCTTTGAAAAGCCAGGTTTGCTAATGCATTGCCATCTGTTCAACCCTTTGCCAGGAAATAGATTTGTCCTGCTTACTGAAAACAGTATTAGGGTGAAACTGTAGATTACACAGTGGATTTCTGAGCAGTTTAATTTAGAGTGCATGCTAGCACTTTGTTATTTCAGTAAAAATAACTTTAGATTCTCCCTTTCTACTAATGTCGGAATTTAAGCCATCTAGCAAACTGTATTTAAAGTACTTCGTGGGCTGTTTGGCTCTCAACTGGGTTCCAGAAAAGGTGCCTACCTCTCCTTTATAATTTTGAAACTGAGTTCATCAGGTTTCTTTCGCATAGGATTTACAGGAAGCAGCTCTCTACTTGCTTCAAAAGCCCATCTTAATCCCCTGCAAAAAACATTTAAAAAACCAAGGCGCTAGCCTCAATTACGCTTTCAAGAGTACAAGATTTATACGTGCTGGGAGCCTCTCTGAGCCTCTGGATGCAATTTAGGAAGGACACCCTGGCAATTCAGGATGGTGTATGAGGAGCTGTTGGACCTCTGTAACTGATAGAGCCGAAGGAGCAAAACAAATGAAAACGGTAAGTTACTGTCCTCTGTAACCCACAGAAATCTAATAACGTTTCTGCTGAGCCTTAATACGGGCACAAATGCACTGTGAGGGAGAGGTCCAATTTTTACTGGCAAAACTTGAATTTTAACATAACTTCAACATTTCAGCACCCTCTTACATTACCTTAGTAAGGTTACTGACACAGCCTCAAGGGTAGCAAAACACCAACCGCTCTCCCTACCCGGACCGAGCAGCTGTCTACAGGCATACGCCGTTTTGTAAGGTAACATCACTGACGCCAGAGAAGTTGCAGTCACTGACCCCTTCGCAGCGTCCCCCCCCGCCCCGCCTGCCCCACAAAACGCCGCATTTTGGGAACAAACGACTGTCTCCTCGGGAGGTGAGAGCTCCCAACTAGCTGCCGGGAAGGGCCGGCCGGAGCCACTGCCTCCGCCACGGAGCACGCTCCGCCACGGAGCCACCTGCGGGGCGGCGGCGCACGGGCCCTCGGCGCCGAGCCACGGGGGCGGACGCCCAAGGGGGAGCCCCGCAGGGCGGAGGCGACAAAGCGGCACCGAGAAGCGCGGCCGGCGGAGCGCGGAGAGGCGCGCAGAGGTGGCCGCGGAGCCACATCCCGGCGCCTGCGGCACCACTGGCGGGATGTCAGAGCTACCCCCGCCCACCTGCCCGGACAAAGTTTTATTTCCCCCATTTCAGCCCTTCTCCTGCCGCCCACCTGAGTCCCGCGTGGAAGCGCCTCCCCACCGACCTCCGCCACAGCCGGCGGCGCTGGCCCCACGCACCGCGGGGCCGGGAGAGCCGCCGCGGCACCGCTCGCCCCTCAGCCGCGCTGGGGCTGCCGGGGAAGACCCCGCGCTCCGCCTCGGCGGCTCCACGGGCAGGACGGGAGGCGGTAGAGCGGACGGGACAGCGCGGCGGAAAGCTGCAGAAGGGCGGGGAGGGGCGGCAGCCGCGCTTACCTCTGTCCAGCGTGAGCGGCTGGACCGCTGTCAGTGTCGCCATGTCTGCGGCGGGGCTGGAGCCCGAGTGACGCGCGGCTCCGGCACCGGCGTGGAGTACGGGGAAGGGCGGGGAGGAGGCTGGCAAGGAGAGGGGGCGGAGGAGGAGGGTGGCTCCGTGGGAGGAGGAGGAGGCAAGCGGGGCGGAGAGGGTGCCCAGGGGAGGGCGGCTCACCACAGACGGGGCACCGCGATGCTGCGGGCGCAGGGCGGCCCGGCGCGGCCCGGCGCGGGCTGCCGGCATCGCTGCACCGCCGGAGCTGGGCCTGGCGGGAGGCCCCCGCCTCACCGAGCTCGCCTCGGGGCGGACTCCCGGGGCCTGCAGGGGCCGGAGCGGCCCGGGCCGTGCGCGGCGGTGGGGGGCGAGCTGCCGGCGGTCCCGCCGCCCCGGAGATGCCGCAGCGGCCCGCGGAGGGAGAGAGAGGGATGAGGGCTGCGAGCACCGCAGCGCCGCGGGGCGGGGAGGGCGGGCGGGAGCCGGATCCGGCGGCTCGGCCTCGCCTCGGCCGTGGGCGGTGGGGCGGGCCGTGCCGCCCCGTCTGGGGGTGGGGGGTCTGGTTAGCGGCGACGGAATATGGTGTGTCAGGGTGAGGCACTGCTCCGAGGACTGGCCGCAGGGGATGAAAATCAGCATGCGAAGCCGGGAGAGGAAGGTACTTCGCCTCATAGTAGGGCCTCGGCCGAAGGGACGTGTCCCTTGGCGGCCCTTTTGGGCGAACCAAACTGTCGGCCTTACCCTCAGTCACGCCTCACCATCAGTCCGACCATCATCTCAAGAAACTTGTCCTTCCTCAAGAAACCCCATGTCCTCTCATATATCAAACCCAACAGGTCTCCACAGCGTGGTGTTGAGTCTTCACATTAGCAGAGTGAGAGGTTGGTCACAGATGTGTAGTGGCTGCCTCTTGCAGATCAGCTGCAGCTTGTGTGAGCTTGGAAGCCTTGGTAGAAGACCATCTGTGAAGGCAGAATGTCACACTGGAGCTCTGCGAGGTTTACCAGCAGCCCTCTGGTTTTTCTTACTGTTCACATGAAGTCAAAGGAAGCTGGTCACCTGCTGTCTGAGAAAAGTGTGTCAGAGTCTCACAGAGTTTCTGCTGCCTTCCTTAGAGGAATGACTTGGTGAAGAATGACATCCTCTTTAACTGTTGCCCTGTGTAGTACCTGCAGTCTCGTGTTTGCCTACGGAGCACTGGGATGGGGTAGAGCATCACTCCAAAGGGGAGTGAACCACTGGGATCTGACAAACCACAGAGGGCTTGAAAGTACAGCAGCTGAAGGTTGCACATCAATAAAAGTTTTCAACTACAACTGTACTTAAGCACTAGTATAGATAATTATGGAAGCTGTGGAAATTTTGCCATTAAAAGTTTTTAGAGTAGATTAAAAATACTGAGTCATTTTAAAATTAGAGACGTTTAAATAACACGTGGACCACCCACTTCTTCTGATAAACTGAATTCAGCATGAATTTCTTTAATTAATAAACAATAAACAGGAGCCCATTTGGGTATCTTGACAAGAAAGTGTTTCAATTGGCTAAGATATCAATGTCAAGAAATTGGTTCCTGGCAAGCAGGCAGTTTTTAAAATCAAAATTAACGTAAGGATTTTTATTATGCGGATTTTATGTACTTGCATAGCAGCTAGATTGACATAAAGTGTAACAGCTCCCCTTAAGTAGTCACATTTCTGTATACTGGATTCACAGTCCTGAACAGAGAAGTACATGTTTGCAGCTATAACAACCTAATGTGACAACTCTCAAACTGTTATGACACTTGAAAAAAATCTATTACAGTTATAAAAGTGTGTTTAAATAATATAAAAAGCAAGGTGTTGATTTAATTAGCCAACCAAGTTGCCTTCCGTATAGGACTTCATAACCCTCAGACTTGCTCTTTTAAACTGCCATCTCGCGAACAGACATTTTGAAGCAAAATACAGTTATAACAGTAACTTTTCTGTCAATCACTATGTAGTGTTAACACCAAATATATAACTTTTTAGAATCATATAACTTCAGAAAAATCAATGTTTGAGCTTGAGGAGGGTGCCTGTGGAAAGCAATATGCTTCTGGGTTTATTCTTTTTTATCTACCACTGGTCAGATTTTGTGTGCTCTGCCACATGGGCTAATTGGCACTTGGATGAGAGACTTGAATGGGAGTATTAGCTGCACTCAAGGAAGATGAAAGCAGCATTTGCTGAAATTAAACATTTCTTAATCAGCATAGCTGTGTAGTTAATGCTCAAGAACGTTAAAGACCTAGCTGAGGAATACTTTACACAGCTGAACTAGGAAAATTGCAGTTGTCCAGATGAATTCAGCAAATAGACGAAGGGGGTGGAACAAGGCAGGGAGCTGTGCCAAAGCTCTTGCTTTGCCAACTCCCAGGAGAATTAGTAAACTCTAATAGCAAAAGTTAGCAGTCAAAAAGAATGAGTGCCAGCCAGCCTGCTGGCTTGGAAGGTGGATCTTTTTAGACAGAAGCAACTGGTCTGACTCTGAGTCTTCTTGTTGATTCTTTGGGCTTTATTGGAGCTTTTCATTCCATATTGTGTGATGTTTACTGAAGCAATGAAACCAGACCAAATTAACAGATTTTATATGCTATGGACTGGAAACTGGCTTACTGACATATCTTTAACATGCAGTCAGTGGTCAGGTGCCAGTGAACAAGGCTATTGCTAATAAGATACCTGAGGACTTTTTCTGGCTAAATTTTTAAACAAAATGTAGTATTTTGTTTAAAGATCTAAAATGTGGATATAAAGGCTTCAGTGGCTATGCTTTTAGATAACACAGGTTATAAAAAAAATAATAAATCACATGCTGTCCAGAGAGGCTGTGAAATCTCCATCCTTCACGACTTTCAAACCTGACTGGGAAAGATCCTGGGCAACCTGCTCATACTGTGAAGTTAGCCTGTCTTTGAGCAAGAGGTTGGACTGGATATTTTTCAGGACCTTTTCAACCTAAATTATTCTACAGTTCTGTAATAAACTATCCCAGTTACTGGTAAGAATTATCTGAATAGCTGGATTAAATTGTTACATTTAAAAAGTAATGTGTTTTAATGCTGATGCAAGCAAGCAACAAAGAATGCAATGGTTACTTCCAGGACTGGAGATTGTTTTGGGGAGGGGTGTTCTTACGTAGCAGGCTCAGAGTAAGTTCTAGGTGCAATGTTGCCAAAAGGGTTAATGCAATCCTTGAATATGGAAGCTAGCAATGACAAATAGAACTAGGGAAATGATCTTTCTTGTGTACCTAGCATCCATAAAACAACTGACTGGAATACTGTGTCCAGATATGATAAGATGTACTATTCTAGCAATAAAGATAACATAGGGACCAATTACTCACTGTTGCTTGATACTTTACAAAAATCAGAGGTGTTTCCAAAAGGCTTGCTTTGATCTAACTTCTAAAGAAAAATAGAATGGCTGAGGTATTCAGGAGGTTAGATGAGATAATGATTGTGATCTAGTACTCTCATGACTTTTATGACCCTTTGGCTTCTGTCAACAGTTGGTGCTACAAGGGCCAGAGAATTATTGCTACACAGCACAGTGTAGAAACTCAGGCAATCCCAGAACAGGTGAAGCTGGCACTCCCCCTTCCAAGCAGTGGCTCCGTGGGTGCTGCAGAATCTTGCGTAAACTGTCTTGGCATTCTGACCAAGACCTCTGATCCATGCCAGTAATAACCTAAAGACACACAGAATGAAAGCACTGCCACTGGCCTCCCCAGGAGTCCCAGGGGACAGAGCCTGCCCTCCACCATCACTGCCCAGAAAAGGGGAGAATAAGCCCACCTGGCTGGGTGGGACAGCAGTGCTTCCTCAGAAGCACCAGAGCTGGGCAGGCATCATTCAAGTATCCCCCAGCTGTCAACAACAGCTCCATTAACACATAGCAGATACTGCTTGTAGCTCCAAAACCTTTCCAGTGCCTCCCGACCCCTCAAACCAAGCAAGCCCATCCCACAGTTAGCCTGAGATGGAAGGACAAGAGTTTCAGCTGTCTGCCCACTTTCACAATTACAGCTCTCTCCATATTCAGCTCCTCAGGCTTCTGACACCTCTCTCCTTCATGTCCAGGTCTGGGTCCTCAAAATGGCTCTATAGGCTGTCCTATTCACCTACCTTCACGGGTCCTTTGCTCCAGAACACCTGGTCCTGAGCTGGTGCAGCCCACAGAGTTCCCAGGTGGTGGCTGAGAGGATAACTTCCTCTGCATTTGCAAACTGTTCAGCTTCACCAACTTCATCCAGGGGCTGACCACAGATACAGAAGCACCGCTGCCTCCCAGCTCTGACAATTAGGAGATTCATGGGCCCTGCAAAGATCCCTGATGAAGGAGAGACGAAGAATCAGAACTGACACAGGCCAAGGCTTCCCCCAGGCAGAAGGAGGATGCTTGGCCTTGCTGCTCTTACGGCCTGAGCAGCAGCAGTCCTGCTGCGGGCCCTGCAAGCTGAAAGAGATCTGGAAAACCACTGCCATGAACAGCTCGTCTAGAAGTACCTGCACACAGCATTGGCTGGCAGGCCCCAGGAAGATCTCATGCTTGGCACCAGCTCTTTCCAGAAAACATGCGAGGACTGAGCGCTCTCACTACAGAGACGTCCCTGCAGCACTGTCCAGGGCTGGGGTCGCTTGGCTCAGGCACTGTGCTGTTTATGCCCCTTTTTGTTAAACACAATGTGTTATACCACTGTTCTTGTATCAACTTGATGGCTCTGGAGAATGCCACACTCTCAGTTTGCAGGATGACCAGCTGTATCAGTCATTCTCCCATTAAACACTGTTTGGTTATGTTTGCATATTGAGTGAAACTCCAAGTATAGAGAACTTTCAGGACCCTAAATCACCTCTTAGGACTGATTCAGAACATGCATTCAGCCTTTTCTCCTTTTTTTGTGCTTCACTTGTGCCTTACACTTCAGCCCAACTAAAAGCAGAGATTGCAGCAGCATAATACAGGCTGTGAATTCTCAGAAGACTGAGGATGGTTGTCACCACTCAGATTTGCTTTCTGAGTGTCATTTTGCATCTATAGGGGAAAGAATCCTTTTTTTAAAATCCATCGGTTTTTGCCATGCAGTTTCCATGGCAGAACTTGCTATCTGAGAAATCAGTAGTTTGTTTATTGGGCAAAGAACTGCATCAGTTACCCGTAAGAAACGTGAGTTAGTGCTTTCTGAGAACTGTATGCATTACTCATAAGTACAGTTCATTGTATCCCAGGAGAGCCATGTCATCCCAAATAATATTTCAGGTGAGCTGAAAAGACCTCCTATGGGTGCATACCTGTGTATAGTTCAGTATTTTTCCACCGTGCTACCCTGTACCGCAGGACCGTGCTTTCTGACAGGACTCATTTTGCATTCTAATATCGTGTAATGGATAACTTTTTGTAGGTAGTGCAATTACTGTTTTCCCAAACACTGAAACCAGTTTGGCCTTTGAAATTCTTTTCTTTTTTCTGGTTTTGTTAACGATTCAATTGCGGTTGACAACAGGAAGAACAGGATTGAGTTTTGCTGAAATTCTCCTTGGGCTACATAGAAATTCACGTGGAGGGTCTGCTCAGTCTGGTGAGTTTCTACCTGTAGTCTATAGAAGCCTGTAAGTCTATGTAGTCTGTTTAAAAATAACTACTGCAAAAGCAAAGAAAAGCAAATGTGTTGCTGCTAGGGTTGCATTTGATGTTTGGGGAAGTGGGCTGTGCCTGGGTGGGCAGTGTCCACCTTTTCTTTTAGGCAGCAAGGCAGTTTAAAAGCAGTTACAAATCAGACCTCAATCCATGCTCACCTTTGGATACACATGAGATCTGAAACTTGAATCTGTTTCCCTTTGTTACCATGTCTTATTTTGACTCTTCTAAGGATTGGCTCTTGACTTAAAGTTTTTCAGTACTGAGGCCCTTTTAGAAGGATGTAAATTATCCTCTGCGAGGCCATAGACATCTTCAGCTAGAGTTCAAGCTTCATCTGCAAGCACTGTACTCTAGTCTTAACATACCCATAATGCATGAACTCACACAGTGTTTTCAGTTATTTGAGCAACTGAACAAAGGCATTGATTTGCTCTTCTCATAGACCAGCATAATGAATTATCCACGTACCTTCTTTGTCCAGTCTATTATTATACATTTTGGGTAGAATTCCTGGATCAATGTGATTTCTTAACAAGAACCCTTTGAGCAGGGAAGAAAAAAAAAAGAAAAAGTAGACTTCTCCATGGGAATGTTTATTGATTTTGCTTCACTGGGTTTCTCAATGTTTCCATCAAAACATCCTTCTACAGAATGATGACAGAGAAAGACTATGTGGTCATGAAATAGATACTTACCTTTAAATGAAGATAAAACAGCAGAACATGTAATTTGAAATAGTTTTAGAATTATCAGTGATGAACTAATAGGAGGTCATAGTCAAGTATGTAGGTGTAGGGGAAAAAAAGAAGTGCAAGGACAAGCTTAAATTCCATAAAATTGCCATTAGCTAATTAGTTTGGGAGTGTGAACTGTGCAACAGATAACACTGGCTATAAGCCTTGTATTTCCTGAAACTGTTCGTCCTGTGTTAATTTTCATGTGAGATCAGTGACATTATGATCTGAATCTGAAAGTGGGTGGGATGTTGATTGCAAGGAGTTATTTTAATTAACGCTGATTTTAGTATACTCTGTAAGTACCTTTTTGAGCCATAAAAATTAAAATATCATTAAAAAGGCCTTTTGGGATCTAGAGTGCATTTTAATTGGAAAGTAAAGAAAAGCAAGCTGCTTGCAAAGCTGATGTGTTTATAGACATATGAGGTTTAAGTTAAGCTTAAGTATTATCTAAAATCATTGATTACCTCATTAAGCTACATAGATAACCAGGTTTGTCAATCTGAGGATTAAAAAGCACCAACAAAACAGTGAAGAATAGAACACTGACAACTTGGAGAAAAAGTGACTAAAATGAAACTCAACAGCATTTCTGCTTTTTATTAAAAAAAGGAAAAGGATTAATTTTATTTTAGCTTTCAGAAGACAGATAATAATTTTACTTAAGCTTTCCACTGCTTTATTAGTGACATGCTCACAACAGATGACAGTATTTAAGAACTGCTGGGGACCAGAATGTCAGGGCTACTGATGATTGTTGATGAGAATGAAACTTTTTCTTCAGAGGGTAAGAAAGCCAAGGGGAAATATGATTAAGTTGTCTTGATCTAAGAAGCAGTTTAATGGTCATCTCCACATCTCCAATCAACATCACTTCAGAGCTGATCTGCATGACATTGTGAACAATCAAATCACATCTGGTCACTGCAATGCAGTCATGCTCACTTGCCAAGTTATTCTATTTTCTTGTGCATCCCAGAGGCAAAACCAGCTTCAGGGCATGTGTGGGTTTTAGATGCATACAGATGCTGATATGACCGTGTGTCATCTCAATATTTTAGTAAACTTTTTTGTTTAGAGGTGCTTTGACGTCTTAGTTCCCGAGCCGGAGATTCTGCAAGACTAATCCTGCAAACATCTGGGCATACTCTATCTTTGCTTTCATGGCACTTACTTGCTTCAGTGCAGTTAACTACTGTGACGACACATGCCTGTGTCAGTTCAGAATCTAATTAAATGACATATACAACATTTTCCTCATGGAAGGCCTTCAGGGAAGCCTGAAAGGTACAGATGTAAGGTTATTGGCTGATTTTTTTTTTTTAATAACTTATTTGTAATATTCAGAGGCACATTTTCTCTTGTATTCTCTAGTATTCTCTAACACATGCTGTTGTCCACCTGCTGAGAGACCTCAGATGACACCATTCTGGTAAATTTGCTCTTCATGCACATTCAAAGCCATCAAATTTGCCTCCAGGTGGACCCATGTTCCAATTCAGGGGAGAGAACAAATTCTCATTTTTTTTTTTCCACTCTAATGACTGCATCACTGTCAACAGTTTATATCTAACTTTTTTAAAGAAAAACTATTTAAAGAAATAGACAAGCACTGCTGGGATTAACACCAGGTCACAGGGATCTTCTTCCCTGCCTTCTCCACAGCCACTGATGATGAACAAGGCCTGCTGTAGCAGCACTCCTGTCACATCAACAGCTATCAATGAGCCTTTAGTTTTTCTCAGGTCTGTCTTAGTCCCTGCAACAATGGTCAGAACTATCTCACCTAATCAGTGGCTGCAGTGAGCCTGGAAGTTCTTCATGCTGAAGCTCAGGCTGATGGTACCATCAGCCTGCATTGGCACAAGAAGCCACCTTTTGTTGCAGCTCTTTGCCTAGTCAAGCAAATTCCCCTCATGGATGTATAGTTAATTGGGCCCTATGAGCAGCCCTTGGAGGCAATGCCTCTGAGCTTAGCAGTCCATGGACAGTTGCCAGCTTGTTCCTGCTGATAATTCCTGTGAGGGCATACCAGGCTGCACACTGTTTGTGTCTCGCCCAAGAACATACTCAGAGTGGCAGTGATTCACAGGTCTCTTTAGCATCTTTCCAGGAATGTCCTTCTGCTATGACCTACTGTGAAACTCTAGAATCCTGACTCCACCTGTATCGAGACATAGGAGACAAGGCAGTCACTCCTAACTAAGTTGGTGAGTGTCATGTGAGTTGGGGAATTGTAGTGGACTCAAGCGTGGGCATAGGGACAAACTTAGCTTTACCTCGCGGTCTGTTCCCTGCTGTAGCACGGGAAAGTAAGAGTATCTATAACCAAGGCCTTCTACTTTGCCAGAGAGTGAGGTGCACAGTGGGGAAGACAAATTATCAGAAAGAAGTCCTGTCCTGGCTTGATCCTGCTCTGCTTATTTTTCCTAAATGAAACTTTGTCCTTTGTCTTATACTCTTTTTTCTTTTTTTTTTTTTTTGTACAATGCCCTCCCGTACCTTTACCCTGGCCAATATATACACTTTGTGTACTGAATGGCCCTAGATGCGTTGAGGATCTGCCCTAAGTGGCTGATTACATATTACATTATGCAAAGATAGCTGAGTCTACTTCTGCTGGTTTAGCCATGAAGCTAATAAAATTAGCAAAGGAGCAGCACTGGTTATATGGTAGGGGAAAGAATCCTCATGATCCTCAAAATGATTTGTCTGAGGAAAAGCAGAAGTGCTGCTGATCTTTACTGTCACCTTTTCTTTACCTGGAATATTTCATATCCTAAGAGCAAGCCTTTCATATCTAGCTCTTGTCCAGCACCCTTCCTGCAGTTACACTTGCATTTCACTCATTTGCATCAGTGGAATACATTTAGTTTCCCTGTCCAGGATTCCCTCCACTAGATACAGCCATTAACTTAATCTGCTATCTGCCAATGAGTACTGGAGCTGCACTGCTGAACATGTGGCAGGATGAGACCCCACATGCAATGACATCCAGCTACAAGACACCTGGATCAGCCTAATGCTGTTACTATAGCTAGTTACTGCAGTTCCTCCTATTGTCATGTGAGCTGCTCTTTTTATCACTCAATGCTATCTCGTGCTAGGACAGAGGGAAGTACTTGATAAGTCTGGGAGATCAGAGTAAGTTTGGGTTCAGCAGCTCTACCTCCTGTCTCCAGATCCAGTTTCACTGTACCAGCTGGGGAATGTCCCCTGACCTTCCCTACCATCCTGAGTTACTAACCAGAATGGAGCATGAAACGTGTACAATGTCTGTCATTTACTAAGACTGAACTAAATTAGCTTTGCTGAACCTAAGAGGACTTCATAGGGTTGAACATCTCTGTGTTGCATTTTCCAGTGCTGTATGTGAAACCTGCATGGGCAGTCGGGATTTGGCTTGATTATGCAAAACTAAGGCAATGTCAGTGAATTTCAAATGGGGAGAACTGGGTATCAGAACAGCGGACATCCCAGAAACTAAGCCAGGACAATAACAAGAGAAGGGCACTGCTCTCAGCAGGCTGTGGGATGGGAATTTGCTAGACTTGTGATTTTTCCTTTTGCTCTCTGCCTGCAAAAGGTCTCAGTTTTGCAGTTTATTAATTTTTTTCTCCTCCTGCAGTGAGACTGAAGAGACTGTTTTGAGCTTGAGTTCTCTGGCAGCAAGAAGGGAAACTTTATCTCACAGATGGGCCAGTGAGGGATTTAAAGTCTGTTTTCTTTTTTCCCTCCAGAGATACCTGTGGATTCTTAGTATCCATGCAGAAGAAAATCTGTGTCTGTTTTCCTGGCTTGTGAGGGATTTCAGAACTGTCTTTATGTAAAACTGCTGAACCTGGCTGTACTCAAGGGTATGTCCAAGAGAACAAGACTATTATTATGAGCAGATAACAATTTCAGAAGAGCAGGGGATTTCAGGATCTTAATTCAGATTCATCTTCTGGCGTGGGATTAGAACCATAAGGTGTGGAGCTAGAAGGGGTTTCCCCTTTTGTATCTAGACCTTGCAACATCATCCCCCATCAGTTATGTGTGCTTTACATTTTCACGCTGTGTAGCTGTGAAGGAGAAGCTTTTCCCACAACACACCGCTCATCCTCCAGGCCAATAGTGCAGAAGCAGAGCTGGCTTCAAGCATAACCAACTTCGGCAACAAAATAAAGAGAGCAGCAAACAGCATATCCCTGCCCTACTGTTGCCTTCCTGAACCCCATGGTCATGCTGAAGGCGAGCACTCCCTGCTTGCAGGGAACACTGTATGGCACTGCCATACAATGAGAGACAGCAGTCCTGACAGGACTCTGACAGACTCTATCTGTGTTATATGACAAAATGCTGTCTGCTGGCAGGATAGATCCTTCCTTTATTTAGTAGGAGAAGAAAATGTGGGACTTCATTACCTACCCACAGCCCCTGGAAATGTTCCTGGCCACCTAGACCTGCACTGCTCCCCTCCACTTCAGTGACTCTTGCTCTGCTAGTGCTGTAAAACTGAACTCTGTTTTAGTGCCGAGGCCTGAAGACACCAGAATTCTTTTTTTTTTTTTTTTTAAAGCTGTGAGCAAGCTCTGTATTGAAGGAAATGACTTGATTCAGCATAACGTGGCAGCCAGTATATGGTCATATCATAAGGCTGTATGCACAGGGGGCAGAGCTGAGCTGAGTGGGAGCCCTTGCTTTTGGTTCTCATTAGGAGCATCCTAAAATTAAAGAAGAATGTCCATAAACAATATGGGAAAGCCCACAGCAGTAATGAAGCAAGCTAAATTGCTGTGTTACAGATCACAGAGGCTCCTCAGCTGGTCCTGGCTGAGGAGCCCATAAAGCAACAATGTCCACTTTGCTCTACGAGATGACACCATTTCACTTCCTGAGACCACGCTGCTCAAAATTCATGTGTTGACTGGCCTTCCCCTTTGAAGGAGATTCCTACCAGGAAGAGGTCTATTAGCTATCTCCTTCTTATGGTTCTGCCAAACCGTGTTTCTGGGCTGAGGAGTAGGATGGTCTGCAGCTGGACTGGCCATTTGATACAATGTTTGATGAAACAGGTATGTGTTAAACCTTGAAATATTTTGCAGGTTGGAAAGTGGCTGTGGTTCAAAAGGTCTGGCAACAAAAAGTAGGCTTAAGAACAAATTCTTTCTTATAAAGAAGTCAATTTTTAATCTGTTTTTGTGTCACAATAAATATCCCTTAACCAGCTCTCTCAGGTCTGACAACTTGATGCAGTAAGACTGTCTCTCTGGAGACAGACTGTGAAAGTTTGATTCCTCCCCTCAGTTTCTTTGATAGTCATGCTATTATTCCTTGCTGCCCCACTTCGGTTAAAATACCATGTTTGATATACCTAGAGGTCCCAGTGCTACCGTTCTTAATACCTGTGTTGGTATTTCTGATAAAAGCTAAAGGCTATTTACATCCATAAATCTACTATGTGTATTCAATAGAATATTTAAGTAGATTTTGTGCTGTGAGACTGGCCTGCTAAGGGACTTTGTTAATAATAAGTGCATTAAATGCTTTTTAACTGTATTTCTATGGCATTCAACCCCTGCAAAATGAAGTCAGTGATACATGCAGGAACCAAGCCTCTGTGTACATGTATACTAAACAAATGAATTGCAGTGAGGCATGAAGGATATTTTAGGACCCAGTGCTGCAAGATACTGGGCTGTGCTAATTCCCTGGAAAACTGAGTAGGGGAATGCTTTCATGGAGAACTCTTGGCTTTTGAACTTGTATTATTCAAAGCCCTTCCTCCTGTTCCCCCATGCAAATACAAATTACATGGAGCGCAGCTAAAGAAAATACAACGGGCATTATTTTACAGACTAGCTAAACAAACCAGCATTGTGGACATGCAAACAAGAACAGTTAGCCTTTATGCTGATCACAGCAAGCACTATTTGAGACATAATTTATCAATTGCACTCACTAGTTTATAGGGCTGATATTATTACTAGTGGTTTAGATTATTAGCATCCACAAGGACAGAAGAACTGACGAAATCCAAGAGACTAGGCAAAGCAAAGATGTGTTTTGCCCATCAGTGGGTTGGTAAATATTTCAATACAGAGAAAGTCAACATTCTAGGGCAAAGCAGAACTGCAGGTGTTGAGAATCTTCTGGATGAGACTTCCATCACCAGCTGTTAGGCATTTTAAAGGCATTACTTCATTTTTCACCAACTCCAAAACAAAATGTAGCTGGCACTAAGAAGGCATTTTAGATTTGCATTTCTGAGAATTAAAAAAAAAAAAAAAAAAAAAAGAGAAAAATGATTGTTTTGTTCAGACCAAAATGAATGTTGTGGAGCCCATTCAAGCCAAGCTTCAATTATCTCAAAAATGGGAATTTAAATATTTCTACCAGTGCAATGTCAGGACACTGCAGGCATTAAATGTTATTCATTAGGGACTCGGTTTTAGTCATATAGAACAGCATAGACAAATGTGGGCACCTTCCAGATGTTAGGTGTAGCTATTTAAAAGAGAAAAGGGTTCCACCCCCACTTTTATTAAGACTCCTTTCCTAATACAATGAAGTAATTTCAGGGAGTGGGATTATGAGTCAGCTACAAACTGGCCTTGTTGCTTAGACATGTGCAGAATATAAATATGGTAAAGCTTTAGAGAACAGATGGACAGAGATTTCAGAAAACATCAGCTTTCTGCTTTGGACTGGTTAGCGTTAGGCCTAGAGGTCACATTCAAGCTGCTCTGAGTTTTCCTGCACTATTTGGATCTAGCATGACTCTTCAGTCTCATAGGGCTTCCTGTAAGGATCCATCCTTGGTCATTCAGCAATCCAATAGAAAGCCCCGACTAGTTAGAGGAAAGCGTTGCTGCAGAGGGCTCCAGAACATCGCTAGCAAAGGAATGAGACAGCCGTACCCAGGCGAATTGTGCTTACTTTGGGCCTTTGTTTCCATCTTTGTTTCTGTCTGGGTTGCAGGGGTGAGGCTTGGTGATCTTGACTTTTGGCAACACTCTGTCAGTGATAGATCACATTTTTCTACCACCTTTTGATTACTCATAATTTTTTTTTCCCTGGCTGATATTTGGGGATCAAGAAACACTGAATGAATCCAAAAGGATTTTTTGGGTGCAGACAGACTTAAAATATGACAGGAGAGAACATCAATAGTGGTGGATGTTTCAAATGAAGCAAATTCTTGAGAACTCTTTCCTCTTCTTTCAATCCTCTTTGAAGCTGGAGCTTCAGCTTTAGACAACTGCGCTAACATTTGAGACTGTCAGACTTTGGGATGTATCAAGAAACATGAATTATACTGCTGCCTTCACATAGCTTACGGGAAGCAAGGAGCGTCTATGTGAACTGCTATGCATTTCATCCTGTCAGCAGTCCAACAAAGTACCAAAAATGTGGGACTGGTTGGGGAAAAGTTGAGCAAAAACTTAAGAAACTGCATGAATTAGAGCTTTAGAAGTGAAGGGATCACTCAGGGTTCATTCTGAAAGGATCTGAGTAATTTCTGAAGTCTCCTAGAGAAAAAAAGAGAATTGTCTTGTGACCTGTTACAGCAAAAATTGCAAGGAAATGCTTGTGGGGCTTTTCCTAATTATCTTCGGAGTGTCTATTAGCAACATACATATGTTCACCATGCCAGACAATAGCAGACTGATTGGGTATACACACATATTTTATGTTTATAGCCTTTTAGCACTGTCATCCTGATGACATCGTCTGTCATCTTACATGTGGCTTGTGGCAGCAGCTACCTGAACTGGTGTGTTTTCTTTCATGCTCTGTTCTGTTTTCTACAGGCAAGAGAGATTCATCATAATTGGAAATTTAAGTCACTGCTCTCACTAACCACTCACAGGATTAGAAAAGACAGCAACAAGGACATAAACCATAGTTTACCTTATTGTGTTCAGAATAGCTAACTACAAAGAAAATGCCATTTATTTTTCATTAACACACAGAATAATTTATGCATTGCATTTGAAGTATGTGAACTGCAGTGATAAGTTAACATAACTATACAGCATTTGAGGAGCCAGGAATCCTACCAAAAGGAACAAACTCTTTGTCCTTACCTTTCACTACCTGATAATCAGTTCTTCTTGCTGAGTGACTGCTGCTATTCTTGGTGACTGGCAGAGCAGACTGTGAGGCTGACTGTCAGCAAAATGACATGAATTATATTATCACCTCTCCTTTTCTTACAGACCCCTTCATCATTTATATCTTAGTTTTGAACGCTGTTGTTAGGCCTGATGCTTTTATCTTCTCCAGATCTTGAAGAAAAAGGTACCTGATACTTTGGCACACTGTATAACAATGTCTTCCCCCTTAAGATAGGGATACATATATATAAATTTTTGTAAAATATATTTATGTAAGTAATACAAGTTATTTCTGTAAGTTCTAAAATGGCAACTATACTTTCCTTCCTTTTAATCTGTGATGGTGCATTGATGCAATTTATCTTTCTTCCAGCCGTTCACTCCTTTCTAATCTCAAACTGTCTCAGTCTGTTCCCAAACTGTTGCCTCTGAGTTACAGTTTAGGTGCTTGAAGTCCTACCAACTTGTTACACTCAAAATCTTGTTATGGGAAAAAGGAAGGACCTCATAAGCAAAGCCAAGAAGAATTTATTGTTAATCTAATTGAAGTGTTAACAGGCTAATCAGCAAGGTATCAACATCCCAGCTCTTTTCATAGGATGAATATGATGCCGATGTTAATGGCTTCTTTCTCTTCATTCCTGGACTCATTTTCATGTGCTTGCTAACACACACCACACCTTGATTTTCTTCATTAATCTGCAATGTGGCAGTACATCTGGGTTTGCAATGTATGTTGTGATTTATAAATGCTGGATATGCATATGTTTTGTTAAGCCTAACACTGGTTTTGCACAGCTCCCAAGGTTGCAGTCCTTCAATAACCAGTAGTTGACTGCTAGTGAGTTGTTTATAACCCTGGGGCCTCCAGCATCATCCTGTGCCCACACTTTCAAGGTCCCTGCTGTCATCTCATGCTTGTATTCCTTCACATTACATTATTTTAGTATAAAAAGTAGTTCATCCCCTACAATAACCATTTGTTATTATAATCTATTAGTTACAGAAATATATGAGAAATATATGAGAGTTTTTCACCACACAATTGTACAATTGTTGTGGCAGGGGATGTTTAGTTTGTATATCAGGAAAAATTGCTTCACCAAAAGGGTTGTTGGGCATTGGAACAGGCTGCCTAGGGGTTGAGTCACCACCCCTGGAGGTATTAAGGAAATGTGTAGATATGATGCTTAGTGACCTGGTTTAGTGGGGAACTTGGCATTGGTAGATTAATGGTTGGACTCTGACCTAAATGATTATATGAAATCTTAGGAAAAACTAAAAGAATAGTAGTCACCTGGTTGTTCAATAATTGCTGTTACAGCAAAAAAACCTGAAACATGGCTCCAGACAGTCCAGGACAAGACCTGAGGTCTGTGTTGGTAGCTTGGCACGATGACTGTGGTCTACAAGCAGGGGGAATCCCATATTTCATGGACTACAAGGCTGCAGATATGCTCCCAGAAGTTGAGAATAGAGCCACAAAGAAATCATATACCACTCCACGAAGGTAAAAGCGGTATTTAGGCATCATGAAATGCTTAAAGTCCCAGCTCCATTGAACTTTTCAGATGCCCAAGACTCTGCTAGTTGTCCTGAACAGAGCTATACATGTGCTGGTGCTGCCTGGCTGCTCATCTGACACCTGAGAAGGACCTCAGATCTGGTGTGGGTTGACCTCTCACTTTCCCACATCAGTTCTGCATGTGTGTTTTGAGAATACCTACCAGACTGGGTACCAAGTCAAAGATAGCTGAGAAAATCCAGTTTAAGATATGGGGAGGAATGACTGGATAGCTCTTTCTCTTTGTTACAGGACTGCCTATATGTAACTGATTCCTGCATGGTTTTAAGTCTCATTTAGTCTGCCATTTGTGAATGTCTTCCACAATTGCAGAAATATTTTATAAAAAAGATCTCAGCTATTCTAAAATGCCTGGATCATAAAACAACTGGATCTCTTGCACAATATATTGGGGTATTATTTCATAGTGTAAGGTGGACCATGCATGAGGTTTAAACTGCACATGCAATGGTACATTAGTGGTGGTTCTGCAGGTTAATGTGTTCTTCCTCAAGAGATAAAGCAAAGTACAAAAGACGGGAATTGCTTCTAATTTTCTTTCAAGTGTAATTTTTCATTAATATATATTTATTAAAGTTAATAACATATTTCATTTTTACTGCCTGCTAACTTTTCCTCGCTTTCAATATGACTTACTTTTAGGATCGAAGTTACCTTTTATTGTCAATTCTGGAAGTAGAAGTTTGGTAGCTTTACCTTTTCTGTATTCTCTGAGTATAGGTCCCTTTAAGTCCTGATCAGCAATTCAGTTCTTGAAATGAGGTAGCAAATTGTCATCTCCTTATTGGTCCTATTTATATTATTTCCTCATAACAAGTAGTTGTATTAATTATTGAGGTGTTTTTAATCTTCGGTATTTCAGAGGAATGCTTTGTTGAACTATTCCATTACCAAAGTATTTAATTTTTAAAAGTAAAGGAACTTGTAGTATAAAACCTCTGTATGCTGCCTCTGCTTAACATTCAGATCCTGCCTGATCATTCCCTGGCAGAATTTATAAGAATATTAAAAATGAGTATTTTTAAAAGTTATTTTATTAATATAATCAAAGCAAAGTAGCAAACATCTGAAGAAAAACTTCTGTAACCGGGATTTTTCTGATAAGAGGATGGGCCCTATGCATGTCTGCATGTCCCTGAAATCAATATGAATAAATTGCTAGTAAGCTTTTTTCTTGAATACATACAAATTCTGTGTTCTATCAAACGTTTATCTTGTACAGAACTGATGTAATAAAGAAGAGCAGTTCACTACAGACAGGTTGATGCAATATGTATTTCAACATAAAACATTGACAGATGTAATCTGAAATATATAAAATTCCAGTTTTACCCATTGCTATATTTACTGACACATCACTGATAAAGTTTTATCTCAGTCGTCTAAATGTGGCAAAAATCAGCAATGTGTTTTTGAGAGTTCTGAAGGTACCTGTCAGTTTAAATGTTTGCAGATGGCAGGATGATATTGAAACCCTGAATCATCATTTGAGAATGGTTACATTTAAGTGCGTATCATGACCATTTGTCTGAGAACTTATTAAATGACATAGAAGCCTAACAGCTGTCCTCAAAGAAAAAACTCCCAGTGTTGTTTGTTTTTCAGATCACTTCCTGAGAATTACACAACACTTTGGTGGTTGTTTGTGGAAAGGGTTAATCTTTATTTGTACACAAGACATGTATTACTTTACTTGTTTCTCTATTAATCTTGCAAGCCCTTTTAAATAGTGTTCAAGAATTACTAAGAGACCTCTGCTGGGATATGCAAGTGTGAAAGAGAGGATATTCAAACTCAAGTAAGTGCATGAATTTATGGATCAGCAGGAAAAAAAAAAACCACCAACTTACAGGTCTCTCATAGACCATTCCTTGAAGTTCAAGAAGCATAGTTAAATAGAGACAGCTGCTGGAGAATGTATATACCTGAAGATGATTTAAGTAGTAACTGGCATGAATCTTCTCTAAAATTAAGAAACTCAAGAGGTAAATGTCAGGAAAAATGTCTTTACAGAAGGAGAGACAAGGGAAATTATATGCATGGTTGACACGAGCACTGGATAAGAAAATAAAATTACTTCTCCAGATAAGAAGAGAGTTACAGGGACCATAGCTGTCTGTCAGATGAGAGCCTAATAGCAGCATAAATGAAAGTTCCAACAGTGAAAAGTATAGTCTTGAATTATTCAACAAAGATTTAAAACCCTATGGTAACACAGAGCAAACTGAGACTCTGCATAAAATAATACTAAATTC
This sequence comes from Bucorvus abyssinicus, assembly GCA_009769605.1. Lineage (NCBI taxonomy): Eukaryota > Metazoa > Chordata > Aves > Bucerotiformes > Bucorvidae > Bucorvus > Bucorvus abyssinicus. The sequence continues at coordinate 43,452,195 of CM020025.1, forward strand.
AGCATTACTGGGGTCTTCTGAATATCTCTTTCCTGTAGGAAATATAGATGTGTACATATGCACAGTTACATGTAATATGTGAATATATCACAGTCTGTTTTATTAAAATAATTACTGTCATTGTATCTGGTACAGTAATTGAAAAAGAAATTTAGAAATACTGGTCCTGAGACCTGGAAATACCAAAACAACTTCAGAAATTGCTGGTGTATGTTTGAAGTGTGAAGTGCTGTATAGTGGCACATTTCTCCTTTATTCAGTACTGGCAAGGCCACGCCTTTAAATACTGTGTCCAGTTCTGGCCTTCCCAGAATAAAAGAGACCTAGACATACTGGAGAGACTCCAGTGAAGGGCCAGTAGGATGATTATGGGACTGGAGCATCTCTCCTATGAGGAAAGGCTGAGGCGGTGCAGCCTGCAGAAAAGGTGGCTCAGGGGGATCTCATCATGATGGGAGAGTGTGAAGAAGATGGAGCCAGGCTCTTTTCAGTGATGCCTGTGACAAGATTAGAGGCAAACTGAAACAGAGGAGATTCCCCCTGAACAACAGGAAGGAACAGGCTTCTGAAGTCCATCAGCCCCTCAAAAACCATGGTAATTTTCCTGAACTCTGAAAGAGACACACCTACCTGTCTTTATTATTACTAGGCATTTGCATGTCTAATCTGTCTTGCGCTGTGCTGAGATTTCTCTCTCCTGGAGTGTCAAAGTGTGAAAACTAACTGTATTTTAGAAGAAAGATTCTAAGGTTGGTCTGGCAAGTCAACTAAATTCTTTCAGCTTCTGAGGAATAGGCTCAGCCTGATCCCAAAGGCTGCATTTCAATCTTTTGATTAGCAGAGCTTGAGAGCACTTCTTGGCTGGTAAATTAAGCCACCACGGAGCAAACTTTGCATTCTGACTCATAAAGGCTCTTTGCAAATATCATTAACAGGCTTTGGAATAAATCTTGCCTTCATTTTTTTGTTGCATTTTTTTTAACACCCAAAAGGATTTAACATAGCAAGACATTTTGTATACATTGTCAGTTGTTTGATGTGGATAATTTCTTGTGGGGCACAACTATCATGCTATAGCCAGTCAGTTTTTATGAATAAATTTCTAAATTTAGAAAGATCGTGTGCACTAGAAAGGTTCATTTTCAATGTTTTGGTTTTTTTTTTTTCATTTGTGGTACAGAACAAGAGCAAATCTGCTGACCTGAGTACTGCAGGGAGACCTGAATACGGCACAGGAGACCTGTGCCATAGACAACACTATTTATGGCACATACTAAGTTTAGAAACTAACAGTATCAAACACAATCAAACTATATAATGAACACAATTAAAGGTGAATGCTGTAGAACTGACAGACTGGTGGACTTAATTAAATATATGCAGATTCCTTCCTGCATGCTTCATTATGTTCTTTACAACTGTCAAGTCATAAAGAAAAATACAATTGTGCTTTAAAACACCTCTCTTCATCACAAATCTGAGGATAACTGCAAATTCTTGGTAATAGAGAATGAAGCACTGGTATAGATAAACAGCATAATTTATATTTATTTAATGGAGAAAGAGTGAAATAATAGTAAATGAAAAAAAGCTACTCTTGAAAATAGTTTTTTGCTGTGAGTTATGAATTTCATTAATTTCCTGTCAGGATTTTATTTTTATAGTAGTCATTTTTACTCATGAGTGGGTGGTTCTTAAGATAAACATCTGAAACAATTTAACTGAGAACCTTGAGCTGGAAATTTCAAGTGTAAGCTATAAAAGAGGTTAGTAGGGAAGAAATGTTCACCAGAAGTGCTACTTTGACACACAACCCCAGGATAGTCAAGTTTTTTATCTGTGGTGAGTAACTGGTTTTGTTTCTAAAGGAAAAACTAGGAAAAAAAAATCACATGGAGATGGTAGTTAAGTACAGGTTAGACCTCTGTTTCTCTACTAGAAATCCATTCTGGTGATGCTCAGACATAGCAATGGCCTTTGCGTCCACTCAATACCCATGTTACTGTATGCATTACACAGATCATAATGTTGTGCTCTCCTTTATATACCTGTTTCATATTCCTCTCCAAGAATTTCAGCCGAAAAGCCAAGTAAGCTTTTTTTTTTTTTTCAGTACTATGCTATTTGTGAGAACTTGTACTAACTTTCTAAGAGATGCTTTCACAGATACTATATTGCCCTTTCTTGGTTTGCAGAATCTGATGAGAAAGATCCACTGAGGATAGGCTAGTATGATGTCCAAAGTAGGCAAAGTTGGTCTTTAGCAGTGAGCAATGTTCCTTTCATGTGCCACTCCTTCCTAGAACTCAACCCCTTAAAAGTGTGAAAGTGAAATGAATATTTAATCCCAGTGCAGATCTGATTCTGAGGCAAAGGTGTACACATCACTTGCTATTCTGCAGTAGCCTTTTTGGTTTTGGTGCTTCTTCAGTATAAATGTAACAACACTGGGTTACGGTGTTTTCTCAATGAATAGAGATATTCCTGCTGTAATGTATGTGATCACTCAAATAATACTGGCTAAATAATGGGGAACTGCTGCAGACATGTCACACCCAAGATCTTAGGTGACAAGACTCAAACGAGCACACAATAATGAAGAGTCAGAAAATAAAAATCAAGAAGAATTACAGGTTTCAAATAATGGATGTGATTTCTGACTTAATGCAAACGGGAAACTCTGGCACAAAATTCTTTCTGGAGTCCAAACTAAGATCTAAAACAGAGAGAAGAAACGCTTTATTTTAAAAAATCTCTGTTTCAACTCAAGGAATACAGCGAATCTGTGCTTACTGGGCACTTTTGCAACAGGACGCATGATACCATTTGAAAGATTGATAGGTTGACATACAGATAACTTTGCACTGATATAGAATTTGAAATGGGTTCCACAGGCATAAGAAAAAAGTGAAGGTCATTGTATGTGGTTTTTGTAAGTGAAAACTAAGATAGAGAGCATTTTCTGATAGCAGCTGGGGCATTTTTGAACTCACAGAACTAGTACTAGTACCAGAATTAAAAACAAAGTTGTAATTGCTGTCCTTGAAAATGGCCCAAAACTATCAGATATTTGAAACACAGGAGGAAAATATATTGTTACCACCTGAGGCGAACTCTGGCATATAACACACCTTCATGCCCTTTCACCTTTATGATTGAAGATTTTTCTAATAAGAAATGAAGTCATTAAAGTTATTGCTGTGGAAGAAAAAATTGCATACAAACTTTTAAATTTCCTGCATTTATACATTTTTATAGTCTCATATTGAGTTTATGATCTGTTGTGCTCCATCACTGGGAGCTGCCAGACCCAGAAGTAAGGAAATACTATCTCTGAATAAAGCAACTTCTAATATTTCAGGGATCTGTGTAAGATGATTATTCTTTTGGAGCTTTTCACTCTGAAACAATGTTCGGGAAACCTAAAAATCAAATAACTTGATGTATTCAGGTCATTAGAGTTAAGGTGGGGATAGAAGCACCCAACTGTTGATCTGGAGCTGAAAAAAATCTGCCTGTATCATTGCAGATTTGTCTAGGCAAATCTGAGTAAGGATTTGGTGTGAGATGCTGAGTTACCTAGCACTTGTCAGCAGCTGTGCAGCTTCTCCCTTTTATAAGTTAACATGGAACTTCACTTTTTGTTCATCATTAATATACTTCCTATCTAAGCTGACCACATAACTGTAGCCTAGAAAATGTTCCCCGAACAGCTGGAGAAAGGTAAGCTTTGCTGTTCTGAAGAGGCGCTGCTTGAAATGTTTCTCTTCCATAGGCAGGCTGAGGAACAGGCACCATTAAGCTCGATTCGAGTCTTTCTATGAGTATACTCTGCAAGCAGAAAAAAAAAGTATGCAATGGAAATTTTAGGAACTAGTATGCACTTTGCCCAGTAGCCTCTTGGAACCTTCCTTTTCATCTTTGCATCACCTACACGCTTCCATTTTCTTTTCTTGTTTCAATGAGAGAACAGAAAGGTCTTGACTGAGTTATAAAGTCTTGCAGCTTTACATCTGCGTGGCAGAGCTTGAGTGCTTTAAAAGACAACTTAATGTTAGTTCTAGGTGCTTGAAGTGGAAATACCAGTCTTTAGGGAGAAAAGGTTTCATTTTCTTTTAATTTCAAAAGGAATAAATGTCATTTAGTCAGTCCCCTTTCAACACTCCTTACATCATTACTACATCACATTGCCTTCTGTGAAAGCACTGAAATTCCTTTTTATGTGTATTGTGGTGTTTGAAATTCTTTCTCTTGGTGAGTGAATGAAAATTCAGTACTTTCTTGTTTGTTTCTTTTGCAGTAACTTGCTTTCCTGATTTCTAGCACAATGCCAGAAATTACCTAAAGGTTATCTTAGCAAAAATATTTAAGAGATTCAGGTGCTTGAGTATTAGTAAGATAAACTGATTTAATATAGAAACAGGGAATGAAGTCACTCAACTTACAGTATTTTTAATTGAAAGATACTACCCTTTGCTTGAATTTTATTAGTAAAAGTACCCAGTTTGTATGAGGCTGTCACTTTTGCAGAAATACCACACAACGGTGATAACAGCAAACACATTTTTCTGCTGTTTCAGACTACACCCATGTTAGCGACCAAAATCTTTTTGTGGGTCTGTGCTATGGCTCCTGTCTAAATATTCTCTTTCATTCACCCTGTATTTGATACCTATGTGCTCAAATAGAGCTAAAGCTGTTCACGGAAAGCCTCCACAACGAAACGTGAATAGGTTTTGAGGGAGGAAATCTATGTTACAATTCCATTTTCTCTTTTTCCAGCTGAGAATATATAAGCAATACTCTTGTTGGTGCTATTACAGCTATCTAGGTTCAAAACAGCTTAGCTTGCTTGTCCTGCTTTTCTCCCTTATGCTTTGATTTTAATAACTTGTATTCTTGCATGGGCAATAGTGATACTGAGGTGGCAAAATGTTTTCTGTTTTAAAACCTGATTTCAAATAATGATTTTGTGACTCATTAGCTCTTGGGTTGTAATTTTCTATTTCTGGTTTCTAAGCAGAGAAGAATCTTGGCAATCTGCATTGAAGCAGCTCAATTATTTTTGAGTCAAAACCATGTATAGAAAAATACTTTCCCAAAATATAAAATACCTTCTAGTCTTCAACAGGTGCTACTTGGGGAGACCAACATACTATCAGAGTGTGAATATGAGACTCTGTTGAAAATACAGAAATGAGCTTTCTTTTGTGGTTCCTTTTTTCAATTCTTTAACAAAACTGGAGATGTCCATCTAAAGAGTGTTACAGTGGAGAGGGGTGTGAGGCAGGTGAGCAATGAAATACTTGGTCCTCAGGCCAGCTATAATTTGATCATGCTGCTCTACAGAACTGAATGAAAGGGTTCCTTATGCTGTTACTGTTGCTTGCCGCAGAAAGAGCTCTCAGATCAGGTGCAGTGGGCAGCCCTTTTACTGCTAAATCTTTCTTTGTAGTCATGGAGCTAAGGTTGATGTGTGGATGTGTGGATGGGCAGAACTAAGATGAAGCATCAAAAAAATGGCTTTGCAAGAGCATGTGAAAAACAGATCTATCATAGGACTTTTTCCATCCTGGAAAAATTGTTCTTATGAAGGGGTGAGAATGAAATGGATCCTTAACAAGAAAGGTGTTTTATTTCATTTTCAACACCTATTACCTACCTTTATACTCTGAGAGTGTACATAGAAACATCTAAGTAACCTACTTACACTATCCATTCTCTTCTATACTTCTAATAATTTTCTTTCTTTTCTTTGTCTTTGAATTATACAGGTCACATCTTTTATAGTATTATGTCATAGGGCATTCTGCAATAATTTCTAGTATTTTTGATGCTGCTGATATTGCAGCTGATACATAAGCTGCAGCAAGTCCTGACATTCTGTAGGCTATTACATCCGCCATTGCCAGGACGAAAACTGAAACATTTTGACCTATTCTTGTCTTTACTGTCCTACCCTAATTCTCAGGAAATGTCTGCGATGGGAAGGAAAAATATATATTATGTATTAAAATAGATCAGAATATATAATTTTAACAAATTCTAGTTCAGCAAATTAAATAAACAGTGAGGATGAACAGTAAACCAGATCAGTTTTGAATGAAGAAAAATACGTTTGAATGGTCTGAGTTCTAGTACTTGCAGACTTAATGGAGGGAGTCAGTCATTTTATAAGCATTTCTGGGCTTTATGTTTCTAGCTTAGATTTTTCTGCAGCAGGATCATCCAATGTTTTGTCAAAAAACCTCAAGCAATCCAAACCAAAATACCTCCCCCCCAAAAAAACCCCCAAAAAACAGCTGCCCCCCATTTCAGTGCAATGGAATGGTTTGGAAACTTGAACATGAGACTAACAAAAATCCAAAGGGGGAAATTTTGCTGATGAGGGTTTAGGCATCACAAGTGAATCAGAAGGCGTGAACTACTGCATCTCTATTCCAGAAAGATTTTTAGAAAATACTGTTTGAATCTGACAAATATTTCTTCTATGCTGTACTCATAAGGCAAAGAGCATAAATAACTAGAAAATTACCAAACCAAGTAGGGCATCTTGCTATTTTTCTGATGACCATAAATAAAACTTTTCAGATGCTAATCTCTGCAAAAGGAACATGGAGAGAGTGCAGCATGGAAGTTTATAATTAGCACAAGTAATTCACCAGCAAAACAAAATACACAAGAATTAGGAAAAAAAAAACAACTAGAAAGAAAACAAATATTAATTTGTCCAATGCCACTGAATAGAAATGAAATACAGTGTTATGAAGTCAGTTTACTTTGACTTTTTTTCTTTAATGATTTGAGAAAATATTCTGAAATAATTTCTATATTGATTTTCTGGCAAGATTTTCTGCATAATGGAGTATGTTTTAGAAATAGGCCAAGGCTGTTATGTTATTTTGATTTGTCTTCTTCTTTAATGTTGTATTATATTAGAAACATATCTGCTGCATTACAGTAAAATTGCAATAATTTTTTTACAGGAAGTGATTATGCCATTGGTTTTAGAGAAAAAGAAGTACATTTTTAAGGCTTGGGTTTTGATAATCCTATGAATAAGGAGCAACAATATCAAAGCAGCAGGCCACTCCATCCTTAGAAGTGCTTAAAGAGTTTCCAATGAGAAAAAACCAATATCTCAAAAGTTTTTATTCTTTTAAAATGTAAATAAATTAAAATCTAATTAAAGATGTATGGTTTGTTGACATTTCTTTCTTCAAATTTAGGGTTTATGCTATTTTTAAATGAAAATATTTGGTCTTTGTGATGACTTCATTTTTTTTGTAAGGAGAATGCTGATTATACTTGTATTGATTTGATATACATAACACTAGTATAAAGTACATGACAGTTTTCTATGTAAAATAGGAAAAGTGCATTGTTTATATAATAATTGAAAATGTTGTAAACAAATTTTGATAGAAGTTTGTATATTACTTTTTTTTTTTTTTAGAATCTACAGCTGTATATTTACTTTTAAAAGGAGTTACTCCAAATCCCTTCCTGTATCCTGATTACCCTAAATAACAAGGACTGAAAGGTTTCTTCCAGCAAGGATGTTACGGAGTTTCTACTCCCCTCTGTCCGCCGTGCATGCATTCTATTCTTTTGCTTGGCCAAATCTAATCTATTTATTTCACTCATCTGAAAATAGACTCTATGAATGTGACTCTATGAATGGTGTAGGATGGTTCTCTGCTTCTGTAGGAAAGACTCTCATTGATGCAAATGAGCAAGACTAAAATCACAGGTGACCCACCTGTGTGTCTTGCCTAAATCTACAAGTAGATTGAATGCAGCTTCCATAACTGGCAGTGGCACTATGGTAACTGGGAAGTTGCTGAATACTCTGAACCCCCAGGTGAGCATCCAGCAGCTGATACTGGTTGCCCTAAGACCCTCTGCTCAGTTCTGTCCCAACCCTTAGTGGAGTGATGGGCTTTATGGTCCTCTCTCACTCATGTGCAACTCTGAGTTGTCTCTCCTCAGATCTCCAGCATATGAAGAATGCATTTTATTACTGATAAAACATAATTTTTTGGTTTGTGGTTCAGAAAGGTTCACACATTCATTAGAAGTGCTCATATCAAAATTATCACAGGAATCAGTAATTTTTAACAGCATTGCTGTGAAATGATGCAAGATGCTCAAAGGAAAAAACAACAGGAGCTCTAATTTGGTGAGAAAGGCACAATAACATCTCTTTTTCACACTAGTAGAACTCTACAAAGGAGTATCTTATATACTGACAACGCTTTGGCCATAAAAGGGAGCAAGCTGGAATGCATTAAGAGTTTTGACCATTACTAATGGATGGCAGAAAGTGGAGCTCTCTTGGCTAGCACAGTACACCCTAAGTATTGCTGAGGAACTCAGGTAATGCCTTGGAAAGTGCTCACCTTTTAAGTTGGGTCAGAGATGAGAGGAAATACTATGACCTCTGATTCCTTACATTATGGAGAAATGTGAACTTTTTGCAGCTATGAGCTCCACAAAAGTCCTGTATTTACTCACTACTAGGATTCACGTTTCATTTGAATGTCAGGTCCAAAGTAGAAAAAGAGATTACTTTTTGTAGCTGGACAAGCTTTGCAATTCTTATATTTGGATTAAAAGAAATCTTGCTGATACTAGCCAAAAGCAAGCTTGATTACATAAATATTCTCCTGGCCACATCATTTCATCAGGGCTTTTTTTAGGGATAATAAATGTTTCAAAGATAGCCTACAAAAATGTTGTTCAGAAAAAAACAGCAGCAGATGATTTAATGTGAGTGAATAATTGCCATGATTGGCTATAAATCTATCTTAATATAACATTCAATTTTGTAGTTAAGCATTTCTCTCATAAATAGGATTCAAGTTGCATCAGCTTAGATATTAGAATAATAGATTTCAACAAAAAAAGTAATTTCTAGAAGTATTTTTTAAAGTTTATCTTTCTCCTTGAAAGTGAGGTTGTTTTAAAAAAAATCTGTTTCTGATTGTGCTAATTTTCATTGTGGTTGGCACATGCTGAAGTGATGACATATATGGTGACTAAATCTCTTCTCCTTTCTTTGCTCTTAGGAAGGGCAATCAAGATGTGCTGCCTCTGCCTCTTGTTCTCCACGATTCTTCAAGTTTCTTCTCTGTATCAGTCCAACTCAATATATTCAATTATCTGTTCTTTTAAGTTCTGGAGTTTTAGCTGCCTGCTTTGTCAGAAAAAGTTCTGTTTCTTGCTTCTTTGCCACTTTCTTTTGTTCTTCCATCAGAACTAGGAGGAATCAACATATCTCTTGTTTCTTCCATCATTATCAACACTAAGGCAGCTGTCAAATGCTCTGTTACTGACAACAGTATCAGTAAGCAAGAGGAAAGTGGATAATAAATTAAAATCCCAAGAAGAAACTGCCTTTTCTTATCTGTCTCCTTTTAAAGAACTGCACTGAAATGAAGCTTTTATTTGCTAGTGTTATAATTCATGTTGAACAAATAATAGAAAATGCACACTCTAAAATTAACAGATAATTATTCTTTTGTTTTTCATCCAGAAAAGTTTCTTTTAAGCAATCAGAAAATAATCCAGTACATTCAAGTCCTTAAATTATTTTGGCAGTGTGCCTTCTTGAGGAGTGACTGAGCACCAGTTGCTAGTGGTGCATTTAGCTGTGGTTCATGGCCTTGGCCAGCACTTCTGTTCTGTTAGACGGAGGAGGTAGACTGGTACCACAAACGCTTTAAAGTCCTGATTTTAACATTTGATGCAAAGCCACAGTCTGAAGTTCAAAACTTCTGTAATATGTTCAGAAAGAAATTCAGCATGACATATTCTGTGACAACCAGTTTCTGGAATTTCACATGACAGACCAGACTTTGGGCAGGCAAGTGGAATTCCCTTCAGATGAAGATACACTCCAAGGTGCAATTAATCCATTTCAGTTAATAGCAGTTTAATGCCTGGGACCAGAATAAAGGGAATCCAAAGTAAGACTTCTTAAAATAATGTGTATTTTAGCCATTAAGGTTCTCAGTACCAACTTTTTCCTTCTATATATCCATTCCCATTGTGCCCCATGACTTGCTAATTTAAATATAACCTCTCTTGCCCAAGACAGACAAGTTGTCCCAGAAACTATTGTAATAATGCATTACTGTTTGGGCTATTTATATGTATAGCCCTGCACATATCTTATGGCTGGTTGCCTCTATAATTAAAAACCTCGTAATTATAGGTTGAGTTTATAATTCATCATGTGATTTATAAATATCCATGTAATGTCTGCTAAAACATCCTGATTCCCAGATGAAAAATAGGATATAATTTTGGAGTGAAGATCCATGTCGAAGTTTTCCTGTGATGTGCAAGGAGAAGGCTGTGTTCTTGTGATACTTACCATATTCTGATTATATTTCACTTCCTGTTATTTTAATACAGGTGATTCTGAGGCAAGTGATGGATCTGCCATCTAGCTTGTGGCTGGATCTTCTTGACTTAGATTTTTTGTTGATTGCATTAAATGTATCCAGAAGCAAAAGCCAGTTAATACCACAACTGTGAAGTCATTTGTCATTAGTTATCCCCAAGTCTGGCTGCATTGTTGTGAGTAGTGTGGAAGGAGGGGGAAAATCGTATATCAGAAAGCACTATTGATAGAAAACCAGCACAAAGCTAGAAAGCAAAACAGCCAGAGGTGCTATTCAAATAGTCTCGATGTCAGTGGCCCACAGTAACTAGGGGAAGTGGCAAAGAAACTCAGGATGTTGAAACCTGTAGATAGAAGGCACAGTGATTGCCATGCTGCTGCACGGAAGCAATGGTTAGTAACTCAGATATTACCTATTGATCTGAAAACACTTTCAAGAGAGATAACTTGTCAAAACTGCATTTTATAGAGGAAGTGGCTAAAGCGCAGAGTTTAAATGACTTGCTAGCAGCTCAGTGGTAAACATTGGTCTCTTGAGTTCTATCAGTTATCTGTTCATTATACTACTGATATTGACATGTCTTTTCTGGAGTTCTCCAAAGACTTACTACATGACAAAGTTATTAGATATAAGTTTAAAAAAAAAGCAAACAAAAACTTTTCAGCAGTGCATCTCACAGTTCATAACCACTTCCAACAATGGGGCGGGGGGAGGGGAGCTGAAGCTAAAAATCTTTGCATTCTCACACACAATGCAGAAACTCCTTCAAAAGTCATTCATCTGGGTTTGGATGAGGGGGAAGTATCAGAAATTCTAAAGCACGGTAGATGCATGACATTCCTCTGTGGATGGCTATTAGCTTGCTAGCAATTTCATGAGAATAATTCAGCCTGTGGATTCTACAGCCCTGCATTTATTTTGTGTGGCCATATATGCAGTCATGCAGTAGTAATAGGTGGAAGTAGCACTCCTGCAGCCAGCTTTCTTCTGCAACTAGAAAACCAGCACTCTGCTTCTTTTCACAGAGATTTTAACATTTTTGGTATGACTGTGCATGGATCATTGTACAAATGCTGTACAAATCCTGCCCGTAAATTACCCAGCAGTTGGGGTGATGGATAGCACCCACCATGTTGTGCTTTTCTGTTGTTAAGCTTCAGCTATGGTGCTCCTGCTAGACCTTTATCTATGGAGCAACATGGGCTTTTCCAGATCTGCTTAAAATGGGAGCTGACAGATTATATGACACATACATTATTACTTAAACTGATGTTCACTTATGTGAGTTATTTTAGTTGGATGATGTGATGTGGAATATCACAATATAATGATGATGTGGAACAAAGGACTTCCTTTGCTGCCTCTAGATATACAAATATACAAACCTTTATTACTGGACAGAAAAGATATGGTGAAAGTAGCACACTAGATCTAGTACCAGGCTTGAGTGATAGCCCAAACTTCCCTATTTTCTTCCAACTTTTCATGGCATTGCTTCTTCAGATGCACAATGACTGCCCCTGCTGTGCACAGGCGTAAGTTACCCCAGGACAAGGGAATAGAGAATGGGGCAAAGACCTTATGAAAAGAAGAGGAGGTAGGCAATGACATCAACAGGTGAAAATACTGTATAGGTGATTTTATTCTGTTCATTTTCATTCATTTGCAAAGTTGTAGGTCAAAAGAAAACAGGAGAAACTGCAGGGAATTTAAGAGTTAAAGATACGGCATGCGCTTGTGAGGCTTTTTGTCTAGCAGTCAGTGGAGATAAACTTTACATTTCAAAGACAGTGAGATGAGAGGCCAGCTTAACAGCAGAGGAAGTGAAAAAAAATTTTGAGCCTTCAATAAGGCAGGATCAGAAGAGTTTGCTGTGATAGCATGTTTAACATACTTTAGAAGCCAATTGCAGGATACTTTGTGGCACTACTGAGATCAGAGAAGACTTCAGGAATCCTAGAGGAGAGCAGAAATCGAAAAAAACTTCAAGAAATCTCAAAAACCTTGTAGGTGAGTGAGAGAAGGAGTTAAATATTAAATATAATCCACTGATATGAATATGTAGATTTTAGTTTTGTGGCAAACTGGATATTCTGATTTTTCATTTTTAGCCAAGAGAAGTTCTTGAGCTCTGTGAAAACACAATAAGATCAATTATAAATTTAGCACTGAGCAAAACAATAAACATATTTTACCACAAGAAATAAGAAGCTAAGTGAAATCTGCGTTTTCCTAAAAAAAAAAAAGAAAAAAAAAGGAAGCAAACAAATCATGGGATTATCCATCTAATTCAAACATGAATACAGCAATATGAGATTTCATTGTGGCAATTGTCCGTTGTCAACAGGAGTCACCATGACGAAACACCTGAATTTTTTGAAAGTCAAAACATGAAATAGAAGAGCCTGTTAATACATGGAGCTGTTACAGGTAAAAGATTCATGGTAGGGCCAAGCATCTCAATTTTAGGGCGTGCTTTGTTGAAATGCATAGCTACAGTGTGGACCATTTAGAAAGACGCTAGGTAAGGGGATACTGTACAATTAGGAATAAAGGTGTCCTATTAAATATGAGATGCATCATGGGAGGACCATCTGTTATCATAGGCTTGGATGATACGTTTTAGCTAGAGACTTACATTAGTATTCAGGCACTTGTTTCATATTTTTCCTGTTTTTACAGTGCTATTCCCTTGAAACTCATTAAACCTTTTTCCACAGCAGGCTAGCCACTCAGGCGTGAATAATCTAAGGCATAAACTGAATATTGTTATAAATGCACAAGTGTCCATTACAAGCAGAAGTAAATTTAAAGATTATTAAAAAGCAACAACAAAGCACAAATACTCTCTCAAGCGCATAGGCTATAACATAGCCAGTGTTTTTCTTGTAAAGGATTCATTAGAACATGTCTTAGGATTGAGTGAAATAACTAACTCAGCCTGATTAATGAGCTACCATTAATCATCTTTAGATCACAAGTTCAAAACCAAAAAGCAAGTTTATTTGTTATTGCTTTCTGCTTTATTTAATCATGAGACCCATGCAAAACAGGTGTAAAAATGCTGTATTGTGTATAAATGAGGACACAGTCTAACACGACTGTGTTGTACATCTTTTTACAAGGCTGTTGAGAGTTCTAGTTCAACAGACCATCTAAACATACATCCCTTTATGTAAAAGTCCTCAGGTTCAACTGGCTGAAGTGCAACTACATAAGGGCTATATGTTGTCCTTGACATCCCTTGCCATGTCTATTTGGATATTGTCTATCTAGACTCCAGTAAGGCATTTGACACTGTCTCTCATAAGATCCTCAAAGACAAACTGTTGATGGGTCGATGAGCTGAAGAAGCAGACAATGAAGTGGATTGAAAACTGGGTGAATGGCTGATCCCAGAGGGTGGTGATCAGCGACACAAAATCTAGTTGGAGGCCAGTAACTAGCAGTGTACCCCCGAGGTCAATGCATCTTTAGTGGTCTGGATGATGGGACAGAATGTACCCTCAGCAAGTTTTTGGATGACACCAAACCAGGAGGAATGGTTTATATGCCAGAGGGTTGTGCTGCTATCTGGAGGGACCTCAATAGGCTGGAGAAATGGGCTGACAGAAACCTTATGAAATTCAACAAGGGGAAGTGTAAAGTTCTGCACCTGGAGAGGAACAATCCTCTGCACCAGTGTATTCTGGGGAACGCTGAACAGAAAGCTCCTACAGAGAGCCAGAAGGAACTAATGAGTAGAAATCTATGTCTGAGTTCCCTTTCCTTCCCTGCCTCTGGAATTTGGGCACCCAGATCAAGTTTGTGGCTTGATGCTGCCATTGTTTTTTGACCCTCAAATCTTGTCTTGAAAAATCAGTATGTGCAAAAGGTCTTTTAAGTAACTGAGGAGGCCTCACTGTTTTCTATTAATGGTGGAAGACGAGGAGGCGGCACTACTGTTGTCCACAGCTTGTGTCGTATCTGATTAGCCTGTTCATACAGCAGGAGATAATGTTAGGGAGCAATTCAGATGCCCAAGTTAGATTACCTAGTGCCTTTGAGAAGGATGTAGGTAGCCCATATGTTCAGTGTTTTCAGTAACCGTACTGGTCAATGTGGTAGCATAGTTTATGGTGCCTCAGGGCTTTCTTTGATTGCTGTCTTGTATTTAGATGCAGAGATTCTGCTTAAATATTTATTTGGATACATAACTAAATGCTTTCTTAGACATAAGCTTTCCTGTTTGATTTTGGCTAAGGAACAGTGCCTAACTTGTTTTAGTTTGTGATGGTTGTAAATTGGGAAAAAAGTCATTATGGCTAATGGAACTGTATTCATATAACACTGTAGTATTTAATGTTTTACTTTAGCCTATTGTAAATGTGGTTCCAATGCACACTAACTCACAGGGTTATCGAGAAAATAAATTCATTAATGTTTATAGGATGGTTATGATGTTGAAATGAAGTCATTCAAAATGCAAAGTTATTATCAAAGAGAATCTTGACTTTTAAAATTCATCTGGCAATATTTTGACATGTCAAATATGCAATTAATTTTCATTGTATGGAAAGTGTTCAGAGGCACATTCAAGCCTTGGTATTTTTCTCCACACTGCAATCATGACCATTTGCACTACATCAAAGTCAGAGCTCCCTAAGTGAAATTGACTCATGGAAACCAAAAAAGAAAACAGTTTGGACGTGACCATGAAATGCTCTGAAGAATGGTGTATATACTAGTTCAATGATAATGAGATGGTCTTTAAACTCTCAGAAGACAAGAAAATAATGCCAAAACTGAACTCTGTCAGAAGAGAAAACTCAAAAGGCTAGGTAGGGTAGCTGCAAAAAACTGTAAGATTAAAAGAGATTCTGCATAACTGAATTGGTAAAATTGGATCATACGCAATTCTGTCATAGGGAGCTTTCTGTTCGGTGTGAGGTATACAGAAAGTGGAATTGGCATTTCCTTGCATTCTTGCTAAGTTTGTGACAGAGAATGAAATTTCAAGTTAGGATAGCTTGTTAAATTTAAGTTATACTAGAGTCTGCTTTTTAGTTTTTTATTGTTATGTGACACTACTTAATCTTTTTGATATAGAAGTACAGAAAGAAACCAAAATTTGATGGCCAATATCTGTGAAGACATGTTATAATGGAGTAATTCTTCCTTTGGCTATGATACAAACAAGTTATTAAGAAAACTAATGCTTACGATTTTGCCACTTTTTTGTATTCTATATATTACAACATGTTGTTTTCCTCATTAAAATGTGCTTTTGCAAAATGTTCATAGATTTAGATGTAACCTTGCTGTGGTAGGTTGACCCTGGCTGGATGCCAGGTGCCCACCAAAGCTGCTTCATCACTCCCTCTACTCAACTGGACAGGGGAAAGAAGACATAACAAAAGACTCGTCGGTCGAGATAAGGACAGGGAAATCACTCATTAATTACGGTCACAGGCAAAACAGACTCCATTTGGGGAAATTAGTTTAATTTATTACCAATGAAATCAGAGTAGGGTAATGAGAAATAAAACCAAATCTTAAAACACCTTCCCCCACCCCTCCCTTCTTCCTGTGCTCAACTTCACTCCCGATTTTCTCTACCTTCTCCCCCTCAAGCAGCACAGAGGGATTGGGAACGGGGGTTACGATCAGTTCGTCACGTGTTGCCTCTGTTGCTCCTTCCTCTCAGGGGAAGGAATCCTCACACTCTTTCCCTGCTCTAGCATGGGATCCCTCCCATGGGAGACATGAACATCTCTAATGTGAGTCCTACTTACAGGCTGTAGTTCTTCACGAACTACTTCAGCGTGGGTTACTTCCTCGCAGTGCAGTCCTTCAGGAAGAGACTGATCCAGCATGGGCTCCCTGAGGGGTCGCAAGTCCTGCTGGCAAACCTGTTCCAGCTTGGGCTCCTCTATCCTTGGGTCCACAAGTCCTGCCAGGACCCTGCCCCAGCATGGGGTCCTCCATGGGTGGCAGGTAGATATCTGGTCCACTGTTAACCTCCATGTGCTGCAAAGGAACAGCCTGCCTCATCATAGTCTTCGTCATAGGCTGCAGAGGAATCTCTGCTCTGGCACTTGGAGCACTTCCTCCCTGTCCTTCTTCACTGACCTTGGTGTCTGCAGAGTTGTTTCTCTCACATATTCTCACTCCTCTCTTTGGCTGCAGTTGCTGTTTGTGTTGTGCAGGTTTTGTTCCCCCTTAAATAAGTTATCAGAGAGGCACTACAAACATTGCTGATAGGCTTGGCCAGTGTTATAGTGCAGTTAGCTAGCAGAAATAGCAAGCTTTTCTATTTTATTCATGGTGGTTTATCTACTGTTGTGTCTATGTTAGTGTCAGAATGAGAGGATATAGGTTTTTACCTTTTGTTTCCCAGATTTACCTATACTTGGCTAAAAGGAAAGAAGATATTTAGTAGCAAACCATAAATGGTGTAAACTGGGGACAAATATTGCTATTGGGAAAACAGAATACCATGAGTTCATTTTTCATTAACTATGGTTTCTGTCAAGAAAATAAGTCAACTTCTTGGGAATTGAGTTCTACAGGAGGTGCCATCTGGCTTTTCCAATTTTTACAAGGAAGGATGCATTTCTGTTTGTTTGTTTTATATGAAATATCAAAGTGCTCTTTGGAGGGAGAGCCATCCTTCAGGATGGCTCTTTACAGAGTGGAGACTTCTTAAAATATCAAAGAATTAACTGCATATAAAAATGATTTTCAGCTGTTAATGAATAAACGTAAAATTTTAATGTGAGATGAAAGACAAATCTATTTAAAAAGTAAGGACTCAAGCTTTCACACAAGGTTTTTTTTTTTATATTCACCATGAGATGTAAAGCCTGGATGTTGTATTTTCTGGCCTAATATTCCCAAAGGCCAAGAAGTCAAACTTTGGTCTCTGGCTTCTAGAGACCATTATACATGGACATGACAATTTAAATGGGCTGTTTGGGGTTTGACAGCCAGTAAAACAATCTGTTTGGGTATAGCCTGTAAGACTTGGCTCTAAAATTTTAACAAATTCCCAAGCTCACATTGGATGCTTAAGCTGCCCTCTGTATGCACATCTGAACATTTCACACAAATATTCATGAATTCAGTCTTCTTGAAGGCTGTGATAATGACTACATGGCTTAATAAAATTCCACCAGAGATCTAGACCTTCAAAATTAATGGGAAATTTAGCCTCTGCTATTAAACTACACAGTAAAATATCATTTGTTAGATAATTCCAAATACATACACTGGATAACTGAGCAAGAAGCAGCTGTGTCCTTTAGATTTGTAAGTAACCCAGCTACTCCAGTGAGCAGAAATATTGAGTATAGGCCCCTAAAGCTATTACTGAAAAATAAATCCTGAAGATCCAATATTGTGCACTATCTAAAACATGTACCTAGAAGTCATTCACTGCTTTCCCTTAACAGGAGTGAGCAAATATTTGAACAGGCAGTGAGCATGTTGAAATTCCTTCCTTTGACCCTGAAAAAGCAGAACTGTACAGGTACTATGTGCAAACTTCAGGGTGCTTGGAGAAGGAAAAATAGGACATCAGTGATAAGGTAAATGACCAGTTTTCAATTCAGGATGTCTGCCTCCTTTAATTCCACTTCTATGATACTGATTTAACAAAGAAATTGGTTTTTCTGCCTTTTTCCAGTTTCAGAGAGCTGAATAGCTTATTACTTTAGGTTACTTAAATGGTTTATCTGATGGCTGAAGATTCTTCACTGTCTTTTAACTTGAATTTCTCCTTGACGTGTCAAAAGTAAGTTAAGTGTCCATGAATCTGCTAAACTTGTTTTACATGAGTATAAATACTTATAGAGACAGCAAGTTAATAAAAAACTATCTTGAGGGTGGGCATGTAGCCTCTGCTCTGTTATAATCAATGACTTTTGGCCTCTAGATTCAGTGAGTCTAAAATTTTACCTTGTAATCTAAAATCCCCATAGCCATGAAATTTTATCTGGAATCGTTTCCAAGGGTGCAAATGTGTATGTCTGGCAGCCTAGTTCAGCACCATAAGAGAGTGAGGCAATGAGAAAATATGGACTTGAATGTACAACTTAATGTTTTTGGACTTATGGTTTTGCTGCTGGCTTACCAGTAAGAGTTCTTCTGCTCTGTATAATGACTCTTGGGCCTAAATTCATGGCTATTTTTCTTATTTTGATTCTTCCAGAATCCTGTGACATGCTAATTTGCAAGATGAGCTATAGAAAAAGCTATTTCCAGAGATTATTATTGATGTTATTTGGGGCAAACTGAGTGACAGCTACTATTTCTTCCCTAAGCTGCTGTGAAATTTCATCCATTCTTCACCAATCTGAGCTGCTCAAAACGGGGATCATTGAAGAAATTCACAGAATCATTTGCTGTATGGCTCTGGATAAACTTTCATTCTTAAAAATATAGCACAGACTAATAAATGACAGTTGTAATGAAATATGCTATTGACTTTGCACTTCGTCAATTTAGGTGTTAATTTCTTGTTTGCTTGCATGGTAATTCTGCAGATGAACTAAATCAGCACATTGCCACAGTGTTTGAACATTAGCTTTTCTTGTCATGTGGTGAGTATAGTTATGTAGTGGAATAAGGATCATGAAATATGTCACAAGGACAAAATCCAGCAACTGTTGAGAATGGGATTGTAAGAATGAAACTTGGGTGATAACCAGAAATGGAGCAGACTAAGCCAACATCAGTTACAAAAAGAAGCCCTTCAGTATATGTTAATATGCTAAGCCATAATTTGCCATGGGCCAGGCTCCTAGGCAAGTTTTCTGCTCTTGTAATACAACTGATAGCTTCTTGCAGAGGGATGTGACAGGCGACAAGATAAATACTAGAGCTGTGTCAACTAACTGTGCTCCTAGGAGCACCCCAGGAGTCTTTAGCCCAGCCAATAACGCACATTCTGCGCTCCTCATGCAGCCAGATCTCTCGTGTGAATCACGGAGCTTTGAGTGCAAAAGCAGCTCAGTACTAGATTTTAGGTACTCTTTTGAAAATCTCAAGCATATGTCTTTTTATTTTTCTTTCCATTTTTAGCTACATACAAGCCATATCTCCTTCACCCTCACCAACCTTTCCAAGACAGGAGAAGAAATCTCTGTACCTTAGACCCAGGCAAGTCTGGACATTCTGGGGAAAATCAGCTTTCCTGTTTTATCTTAGGCAAGGAAAGTTGAAAATAGGGCTTAGAGTCATTGGAACTTTTAAGCATAGAGTTCCTCCAGTAGTGGCTAACTCCATACTTCTTGGGCTTTATTCTCGATTTGAGAAAGTGTTGCTGATAAGAAATATTGATTTAACGAGTAATTCTAAAATTACTTTTTTCATACCAATAGAGACATGAATGCTTAGATTGAGGGCTAATTGACTCTTTCATAGTTCTGTGAAAAAGACAACATTCTGCATTAAAAAAAAAAAAATTGCAAAATCCATGGCTAATTTTGTTATCAAGTTCAAAAGGGACATCAATAAGACTGCCAGTGCCTGAAGTCCTTTTGTCCCCTTCAAAGAATATATATTGACTGTGAAGGTTTTGTTAAAACAGCGCTTGTGCTTGTGCTAGTTCTGATGCAGTCATCTGGAAAACAGTGGTAGAGGCATATCAAAGAAACGGGAATAATTTTGGATAAAACAGCAGATTTTACTCTTGTAGAGACAAATAATTGATAATCTGCAATTTCAGGAAGCTAGACAGCTCAGAGACATGGACTACCTAAAAATCAAAGTTCAATGGCCATTACCAAGCTTGTAAGTTAAATCCACAACAGCAGAAAGGCAAAGCAAAATCTAAAATTCTACTTGTCCTCCATGGAATTTACCATGGACTCTTTTCCTCAAGTGTCCCTAAATACTGAAGAACATATAATATATTTTGCTTTCGCATGAAACTGTTTTGCTTTCATGTACTTGATTTGTTAGCTGGTGTGTTGTTTTCTTTAGGTTTTGTCTTTTTTTTTTTTTAATTAAGAAATCCCCATTAGCTATCTGCTCTTGTTTCTCACATTTTCAAAGACTTCTTAGAACTTAAATGTATGAAAATTCATTGCCCAGCAGAGTTTTATCAAAGCTGTCGGAACATTTGACTCAGATTTAGCAGAGTCTCATGTGAGTAAAACTACTTACGTGAATAAAGCTAAGCATATGCCCAAGAAGCTTTCTGAACTGGAACTTAGATCTGGAAAAATATGGATGAAATACAGGTTGTCCTGAACTGTAAGACCTCCTTGGGGAGGAATCAAATGATAACATCAGTTATAATTGATACTAAAATCACATTTTTATCCCAGAGGATCTCTAACTCATTGTCACCTGGATGGAGACAGACATTCATTTCAGCACTTTCCAAAAGTCTGTAAAAGGTGGCTTCTCCCTGCAGAGACAGATACTTCAGCATTTTGATAAGTTCTTGTCATTTGTCTCCCAGCACACTGCATGCTCATTTCCAGATGACAGAAATAAACAGAAGGTCATGAATTCCCAGCATTTCAGTGGGCAGCTGGGTGATCCACCATGGACACTTTGATTTCAGCACTGCATCACTATTCTGAGTGCTGGAAAAACTAAGAATACCTAAGATCTCTGACATGAAGGCATCTTTATGCTGGGAGGCAGCAGTCAAACAAAGAAGCGTGGTGAATCTCTTCTCCCTTGTCACAAGTGACAGGACGAGAGGAAATGGCCTTAAGTCGCACCACGGGAGATCTAGGTTAGGTATCAGGAAAAACTTTACAGAGAGGGTTGTGCAGCATTGGAACAGGCTGCCCAGGGAGGTGGTAGAGTCCCCATCCCTGGAAGTGTTTAAAAGACGTGTAGATGTGGTGCTGAGGGACATGGTTTAGGAACCCTGGCAGTGCAGGGTGTATGGTTGGACTCGATCTTAAAGGTCTCTCCCAACCAGATGATTCTGTGATTGTATGAATACAGGTAGGTCTGTGGGGTTTTTTGTTTGTTTTGTTTTGCTTTGCTTGTTTTTGTTTTCCCTATGACCAGATCATACTATTGCAGAACTAACCATGCCACCTTTTGTATTTACTAAAAACAGTCAAAATATCTACTGGAAAAGTTCTATCAAAATATGTATTTTTTCAAGAATAATTTCATTATTTTGAATTCTGTACACAGTTTTTAGTGGATGTCAAGTAAAGCTGTCATATGTTTAATATTCTAAGACTGAATATTAAACTTGAAGAATAATTCTATCCACTTATGCACTTTAGAAGGTTCTGGTTTCTAGTACTATTACTTTAATCACCTTTCAGAAAAATGGAAAAGTTTATTTTAACTTGAACTTAACTCTGCACACTGCTGCATATTGTAGAAAACTGTGACTGCCCCTATTTTTTAGACATCAATAGTATACAGGGCTGTGAAACTTCTTTGTACAAGACTGGGAGTTCTTAGAAATAGAAACAGTGTAAAAGTTGGAGAAAAGGTGGTATAGAACCACAGCAAAGTGATTCAACATATGTACTAATTCTTTAAATACAGTTTTACTTTGTTCTTACAAAAGAACTCTCACTGAAATTTGAAATACCAAAGTTTGGAAGTCTTGTACACTAGGACAGTCAGACCATTTAATGTACAGGACATGACCTTTATAATACTTCTACTCTAATCATTTTTTCAACATACATGTATCTTCAAACATGCATGCCTTACACTAAAGGATACTATTGCAGAAAAAAAAATGCTTTTTTAAACAAAATAAAAGCTTCGGATAAATCATTTTACAATTGCAGAAGTACTCAAGCTATATTTCACAGTTTGTTCTTTGCTTGATCTATGTCTCGAAACATATATATGTTTTTCACTGAAGTCTACAGCTACAAGGTTAATTGCTACACAAATCACTTGACATTACTTCAGTATTCTTTTTTTGAGTGTGAATTTCAGGAGCATAAAATTTTTCAAAACATAAAAAAATCCTTAGAGGGAAAATTCATCAGTTCAGAAATTTGCTATAATGGCATTTGTAAGTGAACCTTAAATTACTTACATGCAATTGGGAGAACTAGCAATCCCTTCTTTACCCCTTTTGTTATCAGTACAGGCTGTGATGAGTTTAATTAACTAAGTATTTTCTGCAGATACTCATTAGAAACATTCCTTCAGGAAACAAATATTAGGATGTCAGCTAAAATAGGGATTTAATGCACTTCATGTTCTGATTAAGTTCATTCGTATCCCCTAACCCCTGGTGTACCATTTCTAGTAGGATGCATATTCAAAATTAATACCAGAGCATTTACTGTTGCAATGCCCGTTCCTTTGCCAAATGCTTATACCTTCACATGAAACACATACTATAGACAGGGTGGAAAAATGGTTAGTATTTTTCCAACACCACAAGAAATATCACCAGACACAAAACATCAGGTGTTTAAACTCAGGATAGCTCTTTCAGTGTTAGTGCCTACAACTAACATGTTACAGAATATACATACTTAAATATTTTAGCTAGCTTGGCCTTGGCAATTTTCTCCCCAATAGACAAAAGGGAGATGTTGTTCCAGCTCAGAAACAGATTGATATCACCACCCAGAGGCTGGCTGCATCCAATTGCTACAGGTCCCTTTCCAACAAGATAGGCATTAAAGTGTTGGTGCTCTGAAGAAGTTAGCTGGTAAGGCAATTAATATGATGGGTTACTCCTCAGGAATGGACGTAACATAATGTACCTCCAACAATTTGATTTGGGGGAGTGGACTTCACAAGTTGGGCTGAGGCAACTGATGCCCCTCATTAAGGCTGCCAGTTGCACACCTCAGGTAGACGTTCACTGCACTGGATTCAGCCTCATAGTGGGCTTGGGATCACTCTCAAGTCTAAGGCTGCGTGTGCTGATTTCTGAGCAGGCACCAAAAAAATTAATCATGTTTCCATAAACATTTTCAGTCAGAATGGTTTTTTTAAGTCAAAATTAGCCTAGCCATCATAAAGGTAGGGAATAAAAGATATAAATCTGGGTATATTTTTAAAAAGCTAAGATCAGCTATGTGTGACCTGACTGGGAAGTTGTGCTCTTCAGGCACATTTGTACAATGCATGCAATACTAGTAGGCATCCAGCAGTGGCACCTGAGTTCTGGGCTGTCATGGTGTCACAGTGTTTACAGTCTGTGCGAGCTTCTCTCTAGTTTTTAAATTTTGGCTAGTGGGTTCTACCGACAGTAATTGTCCTGTCACAGTGGTGAAATTGTGTGAGAAAACAGTGTTCTCGAATAGAATAATACTTTTTTTCTTTTTTTTTTTTTTTTGAGAAATATATTTTTATGTTCTTGCTTTGTTGGCATCCTGTAGCCTTTACAGTAGGGAAGTTTTCATAAAATGTCCACTTAGTCCTTCAGATGTTTTAGGTACTGGGGTATTAACTACTTTTTAGAAATAAATCTTTGATTGTTAACTGGGCATTTTGGAAATTGCATTATGCTACTCAAGGCTGTATGTTATTGCAGACTGAGGGGGAGGAAAGAAAGGTGTATTGCAGTGCAGTGTGGGAGAAGTAGTTCATACGGTGCTGGACAATAGTAACAGCCTCTGCAAGCCATGGGAAACTCTCTGTCAGCTCATTATATTTGCCTCAGAAAAAGAAGCAACAACCAGTCTTTATGCTGAAAGACTATTCGTGGTTTTGAAGGTGACCTAGAAGTTCTGATGAACTTGACCTCTATTGGCCAATCTTCCAACCCCCACCTTTTTTTTTCTTTTTTTTTTGAGCCAGGATATGAAATTGTTTTCATGTTTTAGACCTGCTGTAGTGGGTAATCAGTCTAGTTCTTCTCAACCCCTTATTCCTTTACCTGTAATGTGATATAATGTTATGTTCCTATTGCACTAATTCAACAACTGCCAGGTAACAGATGCCTAAGTTAACCGTAAGTATAAAACATATATAAAACCATCAAGTTGCCTCTAGCCAACATCTTTATAATGTGATTGAAGGAAGAATTTCCTACGAGACCTGTAAATGGGTGGTCCTACTAGAGCACTGAAACAATTCTGTGAGGGACAAAATACCATCTTTGAAGCTGGTGTGTATGTCTTAGCTGACTTGTGTGCTATTAATACTCTAAACCATTACCAGAGAAACTCAGGGAGGGTTTGTAAATATATGCCAAGACGTTCAAACACAAAAGATCCACTAAAGATGATGGAGGTCTT
This sequence comes from Bucorvus abyssinicus, assembly GCA_009769605.1. Classification (NCBI taxonomy): domain Eukaryota; kingdom Metazoa; phylum Chordata; class Aves; order Bucerotiformes; family Bucorvidae; genus Bucorvus; species Bucorvus abyssinicus. Next base: position 43,476,793 of record CM020025.1, read on the forward strand.
GCGGAAAACAGAGTAAACATTTTTTTCCTGGTACACACAGTATGCCTCGTTTTATCACAACGAAGTTTTCTCAAAGCAAGAGTGTCTTTCAAAATAAATACCGAGGAGTATTATTGCTACGTGCCATGCAAATCATTAAGTCAAAAATAATGTCAGGTTTCCGGTTTTAGTCTCTCTGCCGTCGGTCGCAGCCGAGTGCTGACAGAGCCGGGCGCCCCGCCATGGCGCCCGCCCCGACCCTCCCGCGGCTCCACGGAGCGCAGCAGCGGCCGCCGCTCGCCCGCCCGCCGCTGCTCCGGCCACGGCGAGGCGACCCTCGCCGCCTTGCTCCGACTCCCTTCTGCGTTCTCTGGCCAGGGGAGCCGGCGTCCCAGGGCAGCGCCGGAGTGCGAGGCGGGGGCGGTTCGCCCGGTGCGGGGGCGGCGCCGCCGTGACCCGCTGGCCCCGGGAAACTGCAGCCGCCGCTCTGTCGTGTGCTGTCCTAGGGCTTTTTGGAGCCTGTAACGAAGCCTGTGCGGCTCCTCTCTCTTGAAAGCCGCGGAAAATGGGTTTCCCGGGCAGGCTGGCAGTGCTGCCAAAACTTGCTGGGGCGGGAGCGGGCTGGGGCAGTAGCTGTGGCTGGCAGTGGCCGGGACGGCCCTGCGTGGGGAGCCCGCTCCCGGGCTGGGCCGCAGCTGCCCGCCGCCCGCCACCCGGGTGCCGCGCCGCCTCCTGTCGGGCGCTGGGCGAGTACGAGAAAGTTTTCAGGTCCTCTGTGGCGGAGCCCGAGAAAGTCTGGGGAGCAGCCGCCGAGCAGATCCAGTGGTACAAGCCCTGGACCCGGGCCCTGGAGAGGGGCGGCCCGAGGAGCGCCTCCTGGTGAGTCTGCCTGTGCTCCCCGGTGCGGTGGAGGGGCCGAGGCCCGGGTCGGGGCCGGTGCCGGGCGGGCCCCGAGGGTGGTGGGTGGGGCACAGCTGAGCTGCGACGGGGGCTGCTGGTGTCCTGGGTGTGGGGGTCGTGTTGTGAACACAGAACTACCCCAGCACATATTTGTGGTGGTGAGTGTGCCGTAGGTGATGAAAGAGATGGCTGCAGAGCCTGGAGGAGTTCGCTGATTACAGTTGATTAAGTCTAACGATTAAAAGCAGCATGGATGTGTCTGTTGGGGTGAGAGGGGAGTTAGTGTGCGCTGTGAGAGGCGTGACATACACGTCCTGAGTATGTGGGTGGCGCAGGTGTGTCCACCATCCGACCCTCTGTGGGCCTGGCTTGGGAACAGGCTTCTGTGAGCATGGGAATTCGGGCATCAGGTGCCAGGGGAGGTATGTATATGAAAACACAGAAACAGGGGCTTTTAGAGTTGTTTAATCTTAAAAACTGTCTAAGTAGGTCATAATTTAAAGGATGTGGTTAAGGTAACATTTGGCAAAAGCATTGTCATTGTAGTATGGATATCCATGTGGTGAATGTCAAACTGCCCTAAGACAGAATATGATTGCCTTCTTAATAAATTACTAGATAGAATTTTTCAGTACTTTCAGTACCGGTGATTTACCTGTTAAAATTTTGTATTGACCAGCATCACCTCTTTTTCAGAAAGTTTACAAAATGCTCTTTGATCTTTTCTCAAGGAGAAGCTGATACAGGATAAAAAAGGCAATGTAGGATGAGGGTCATCTTTTGTACATTGATGTTCTTTGCCATTTTTATATTTTTCTTGTTTGATTTTAATTTAAAAATACTAATAATTCTTGAAGTATAATTAAAAGTATGAATCACTCTCAAATCTGCCTGAATGAAGAGATACAGAACCAGCTGAGTGGACCTTGGTTTCTTATTGGTGTCTGACGTTATTGCTTGGCACCCCTAGCAGTGAAAATTGTTTATATGTTTTAAGCTAAGTGTTAAACAGTAGTTAGCCAGGATAAATCTCTCTAAGTCAGCAGGGCTGTATAATAGGCAGAATTCCTAAAATGGATGGATAGGGAGACCTGGGGTCCACTGACCTTCATTTCTAGCTCATGGCACTATTCAAAAAAGGGCAAGTTGGATTACGTGCATAATTGAAGATGAGTAAAGCTCACTGACTCTGGCATTCCTGAACAGAATAATGAAAAAGACAATACAATGGTTACAACATGCAATGGTTATGTTTTAAGAACTAGGGAATGAGAATATGATATGCATGAGTGAGCATCATTTTGCCATCAGTTTCTGCCAAACAAATGTGGTTTGATTTGATGAGCCTGATAAGCTTTCTTGCTGAAAGTAACATGGTTAGGTCTACTTGTGAAACATTGTGACTTCTCAGGTGAAAGTTATTTGGTTTTATGGCCGGATTAACTGAATAAAACTTCAGGGACTCAAGTCAGACCTTCCAAAAGTCTTTTCTGGCCTCACTTCTCACTTGAATCCTTCTCCCTCTGTGTATGCGGATTAACAAGATCATTTCAGTCTGTGGCAATGTGGGCAAATACCTGAAGGGAGGGTGTACACAAGGTGGAGTCAGGCTCTTTTCAGTGGTGCCCAGTGACAGGACCAGAGGCAGTGGGCGCAAACTGAAACACAGGAGATTCCCTTTGAACATCGGGAAGCACTTTTTTAATCTGAACGTGACTGAGCACTGACACAGAGTTGGTTGTGGGGTCTCCATCCCTGGAGATAGTCAAAAGCCATCTGGACACAGTCCTGTCCTACTGGCTTCAGGTGGACCTGCTTGAGCAGCAGAATTGGATCAGGTGCCTTCTAGAGGACCCTTCCAACCTCAAACAGTCTATGATTTGGTAGGATTATACAAAGATGCAAGTCTGAAGACTCAACATAGTTACTATTTGGATATCAGGTATCTGTTGCTCTGTTGTGGATAATAAAACATTAAGCAATTCAAGTTTGTGTAATCTTCTTTAATGTCTTAATGTGCAACATGCGATTTTATTTCTTTTTTTATTTAAGTTCTCCTTACATGAGCCTCCTAACAGGCTGTATGTGATACTAGTGTAGTAATCTTAATACCTCTGAAGTCTCAGATGGTTACCAGAATTCAGTGTGCTCGTCAGGATGACAGATAGATGAGTTCTTTGAGGAGAAGACTGAATATGAGAGGAAGAGAGGATACAAGAGACTCTTTCAGAGGCCATACTAAAGAGGAAACAAAGAGGATGAAACAGAACTGAGGAAGAAGCCAGGCTTCCAAGAAAAAGTTGCTGGTCTAACTGTGTGAAGATATAGTTCTGGTTCAGAGGTTTAGCTGGGAAGCAGTTTACGGAGACTTTAAAAATAGTATTAAGAAATTCATGTATGTGCTTCTTGAGTTACAGTTTATCTCCTGTTTCAGAGGCTTATTATTAGGTCAATTAATAAATATCCATTTGTTTTCAGTATCTTTGATTTTGGTTGCCAGACATGAGACTTGTGGAAACAAATACTTTTCATATGTCTTCTGGTCTCGTTTAGTTCAGTCAAAGAAGTTCAAGGAGGAGGTTAATGCACTTAAAATGTGGCTATAAGGCATATGGCAATTTGTCTTCTCAAAATGCTGTAAGAGCATGAAAGAAACATGCAGCATGCTTTGGTCCATTTTCTTTAGTCTTTTCGGTTGGAAATGCCAACGTTGTGTCAGTGGGTTGCAAAATGATTTCCGGAAGGTATGTGATCAGTGTCACCATCCCTGTTCCGTTGAAGCAGTAATCCCAAGTACCATTGACTTGTTCTAACCTGCATCAGTGGCTGGTACGGTGGAAAATGTCATTGGTTTTGCCACGTAGAAAATAATCAGGAGAACCGAAAAGCATGATTGGTCAAAAAAAGGATGAAGGAATTGGAATTGCTTGGTGTAGAAGCCGAAAAGGACAATTAAGTTTTAAAACATGTAAAATTTGGCTACAAAATTTGAAGGCAAAAAAGGAAAAACTGTTCTTTGAGCTGGCATTGAAGAGGTCAAAAATAGAAGTCTTAAACTGCAACAAAAGAGATGTAGATTCTTAACATTGGAGAGAAACATCTTTTTACTGCTGAAGGTAGTGAAACACTTGAATGGATTATTTTGGACTCTTATATAATCCTAGTTAGAAAGGTTAAGCAACTATTTCTTTAAGAATGATAGAAACAGTTTTTCCTAATGCATGCAGGCAAAGGGCCATTTTTTTAAGTTATGTTTTTTCTGGTATGAAGACATAAGTGCAGTATGAAATCACCTTTGAACTTCAGGAATGTTGCACAGATTGCTATTCAAATGTTGCTTATACTTTTAAAAATGTGGCTGGATCAATTACCATAATATTATTTCAAAATATCTAATAGTGTCATGTTCTTTTTTCTAACACTTTATTCAGCTTCTGATCTCACTTCATCTAGAAAAACTAAAAAAAACCTAAAAAAAAAACCTAAAAAAAAAATCCAGTTGGTTCCTGGCAACCCAGCTTGGAGAAGTATATGTACCCTGCATGGTATAAAAGGATTTTAGCAATATGCCTTTTTTTTTTTTTTTTTAGAGTTATAGTGTTAAATAATTTTAATGTAGTTTTTACTTTCCATATATGCCAGCTTTATTCAGACCCTTTACTTCTTTTTTCATTCTTAATTATCTTTGCTTCTGAGCCATTGAAGACTAAAAATTATCTCTGAGTACAGCTACTTTGATTGTTAACATAGCAGATAGTGTTGGAAAGCAAAGCAAAACTTTTGAATATTTGAGTGAAGTGACTTTAGACATAATTACGAGTTTCCTTCTTCACTACTATACTTATATCATGACTAGCAAGTAGGCTGTTGTCACATCCAAAAAAATACTGAATGCAGTAAAAAAATTTCTAGGCTGTAGATGGTAGATGTTGAGCTGTAAATAATGGGACTTCCACTATGGAGGACCTAACTAACTGGCTTGCCAACTGTTCAATGTGAACAGAGGATCAATGCTTTCATGCCTTCTTTTCCTCCTACCCCTCAAAGGTTAATAGAGGTTATTTTAAAGTCTGGTTAGGGAGGTAAGTGCATGTGTTTGAGATTCCTGTTTGTGAAACACCAGAAACTCTGTGTGCGACCTCAGGGCCAGGGTGAGATGGGAGGTGCTGAGCCCCAGTTAATGAAGAGGCAGTAATTCCTAGGTGACTGCTGTAGGCAGCTTTAAAGAGGTTCAAGGAGGTCCCAATGTGTGTAACCACACTCAAATTGTTGAAAAGATGTCTTATTAGACCTAAGTTATGCATGTTGTGGATTATAACAGCCTACTGCTTTCATGGATGTACAGGAAAAAAGACATCAAAAGGATAGGTAGATGTCAGAATATTGTTTTAGCACGTTGCTATGAAGCAAGCCAGTTTTAAATTCTGTGATTTTTCACAGGAAGAACCCATGTCAATTTTTTTCCACCATAGCACCAGTGGATGGTAGATACGCTCTTCAAAAAGACTGCTAGTGAACTGAATGCAGTTTCTTTTATATCTTAGAGCTGTTACCATTTACTGTTTTTAATTTTTTTACTCTTCCTCTGCTCCATTTGTTGAATGTTATTAGTTTAATGCATTTAATGCATTAGGAACACAGCCTAAAATAAGGTTCTTCAGGCTTGGATTCACTTGGTAAGCTGCATTGAGATAATTGTCTGGTAGTTTACACTCCTGCTTATTATAGCACGATTTATTGGCAGCTCTTACAAACATCTAGCAGATCCACATCTGATGTTTCTACAGTCTTTTGAAATATTTTCTTTCTGATTCTAGATATGTGTTTTAAATATCAACATCTCACTGATGTCCTTATTCCAAGACTGGGTCCTGGTTTCATGCTGCTGGTTTTTTCCAACTAAAACTTATTCAAGCAATCAAAGTTCCTCACAGGTATTTATCTCCTTGGAAATCACTGGATCAATGGAAGTTTGCAGCAGCACAGGGCAGCTTTTATTTGTCAGCTGGAATGAGGTATTTGAACATGTCCTTGGGTGACAGTAGAGAAGCGAATTCTTGCATTTGTGGTCATGGTAGGTGCATCTCTGGTTCTCTAATCCCGTAAGAGCCTACTTCCTTTTGAATGGGGTAGCAAAGCTCTTATCGCGCTGTCCGCGTAGTCTTGGTTTTTGTTTCAACCTGTGGTCACATCTTTTTCACATACTTGCTTGCAAGCGATTGTTAAAAAATTATGTCACTGTTGATGTTGCCATGTATCTTCAGAAGAATCCAAGCTCCAGTGCTTGCTCGTGTTCTGACCATTCTTAAGTGATGAGGCATAGTAGCCCAGGTACTACGGTCCATTGTTCATGTCATCGTACAGTGATTTGATGTATAAATCAATGGATGACCTGAATCCTACACAACTTTTGTGACAGTAATTTGACAGTTTCTCTATATTCCATGAAACAACTCCCAATCCTTTATTGTTCATGCAGTTCTTTTATAGGAAGGGGTTTGATTTTGTAACTTTCCTGGCCCCCCACTTTCTCCTTGTTACTGATGGTGTAAAGGAGACTCAATAAAAGACTGCTGCATCCTAACCATCCTAGCTGGTTTTGATTTAATAGTTACCATTCTTTGTCAATAAAGGCTATCTCATGGACTTTGTGCACATGGTTATATGAATAATATATAAAATATTCTAATTTAGAGCAGTCCATTACTACATATGAAAGGTGAAGAAGGAAATACTTCTGAACTAGTAGTCGGTTACTTTTGGCCATCTGGTTTTATTGCTGGTTGCATTATAACGATAACTTATCACAGTAGAGCATCCTCATAGAACTTTTTGAAATCTCAGCTCTATGTGTTGCTCTGCTTTTTGCTGTAGAGAGGCGTCGAGTTTGAAAGAACTGAAAGGTAGCAAAAGCAACAATTGCTCTCAGAGGAGATTTATCTCCTGTGAGAGCGAAAAACTTTAACAGCCCACTTACTGCTACAGGCAAAGAAAAGTGGCAGGTTTGAATTAGGGGGGAACAAAAATGAATTTAATTCAAAAACAATGAGAACCACAAATCATCACCTAAATTCGGGTAGGACAGAAAGAAAAGAGAGAACAGTGGTATTAAATGTATAAATAGGTGTGTGTATATATATATATATTTCTAAATCTCTTCCTCCCACTCCATCCATGTCCCCGATTACTATAAGCTCACACATATGGTGTGCACCAGAGGAGGGAGAAAGGAATAAACCCAGAATGGGGGAAACACAGTTCTTTTAACCTCATGTGTTTCAGTTTCAAGTTGAACTCTTCAGGACAAACTTCCTATGCAAAGTGTAGTCTGTCTTTGGGAGGCTGCAAAGCTTAAGAGTTACCAGGTTTTCAGGGGATATCTCAGCTGTCTCTCTCCGCTGCAAAATATGAGAGCTAATGGATGTCCGGGGGACATTCTGGGTTTCCCACATTCCAGCGGGGCCTCCATTTTCGGCATTTAAACTCTTTTTTCCTTCCCCTTGCCAGTGGCTGCTCTCCGAGCAGAGTTGGGGGGTTCCAGCTGCTCTGCGTCCCTTCCTCCTGGCGGCTTTTCTTACCACCCCCACCAGTAATCAATGAAGTGAAAAAAAGGCTACCTGCTGTGCAGAAGATCTTTTACTGTCCCAGGCTGAGGTGACTGCTTCCAGTTCTCTCTTTTCATCCTTCTGCTGAAACTGAAAAAGTGCGCGCCAACCGAAGCAACGTGGTTTGTTGCTTTTTATAGGTTTATTCAAAGAGTCATTGATTGACATGGCTTGGCTCCAGGGGACAGGCGTGAAATTGGAGCCAGGGCTGTGTTTCGTAACACCAGTACCCCATTCCCCCACACATGCCATAACAAAGGCAGCAAAAACCTTTCCCACCAAAAAACAAGGGGGGGGGGGTGGTAAAACCCCCTTTTGCCCTGGAGCCGAAATCCTAAACCACAACAAGAGGTACTTGCAGATAGAAAAACAAACACAAAGAACATTATTTAGCATGAACTTTAATTTTTAGGTTGTGTCATCTTTCAGTTAGTAGAGTCATATTTGTATTTGGTGCCTTCTGTATTTTCTTGAGGATTATGCTGCACTTGAATTTTCTTCTTCTGTGTAAAATGACAATAAAAGTGAAAACTGAGTGTATGAAATGTTTTTCTTTAATTAGAAGGTGAGAATTTTCTGTAAATGTAGCTGTTGAAGAGGCTATGACTCATATTCGTTTTGAGTCACTGTTGTAAAACATGGTAATGTCAAATGCATTATGAATGTCAGACAAATTTATAAGGTTTTATAATTGTTGGGGCCAGTTTAGATATAGATGCTTGTATGCTTAACTGTTATTGCCAAGAGATGAATAAGAATGTTTTGAGTCCTGAACCTGTTCTTAAAAAGGATATGTGTACATGCCAATACAAAGTAGTGTAATAACATAATTTCACAATGTCGGATTATGTGAATGTATGCTTTTTCTGTGAAACCTTAGCTTTAAAAATCAGAATGATTGATGCAAGTAAGTTAAATCAAGACTGAGTTGAGTCAATTAAGGTACACTACTTTTAACTATTTTCACAAATAGGCTTATTTAGCTTTATGAATAAATTGTGAGGTTATGGGATAAAAAATGACTGCCTCTACTGAATATAATGTTTTATGAGCTATATCTTAGTTGAATGCTCTCATTCCTTAAAAAAAGCCCATAAAATGCAAAAAAATAGTCTCATTAGTTTGGAAGGCTGGCTGTTACATACTTACAACTTCTTTTTTAGGTTTGTAGGTGGTGAGCTGAATATCTGTTACAATGCTGTAGATCGTCATGTTGAGAATGGACGAGGAGACCAGATTGCCATTATTTATGACAGCCCTGTAACAAATACCAAAGAGAAAATAACATATAAGGAACTCCTTGAACAGGTATGTTTGAGAATACTGCCTATTTTCAGTAACAAGGTTAAATATTGCACAACAGGTAGATACTAGGGAGGTAGAAATGGTCTGCCTTGCTAGTTTATTCCTTTTGCTGTGCTCAGTATTGATTTATAAGTTTCAGTACCCGTATGCAATTATACTCCATCTAAGAGGTTTGGATCTTCCTCTAGATCTTCTTTCCTGGTTGTTTTGAATTTTTCTCTACTGGATTTCTACACCCCCACCCCCCCTGTTCTTATTTCATATTTCAAAGGTAAAGCAAAGTATTAATTAAGTCACTTGACCGTAGTCACTTGAAACACCGTAGAAATGAAGATGTGTACCTTGGCTATTGCTGCACATAATTGAGTATGAAACCAAAGAAATTTAACAGGGAGGACCTCTGAAGAAAGCTGCGTCACCTGCCACATTGTAGACTGTAGTAGGGGTGCTGGTGGCCTTGCACTAGTTTTCTGTCTGGAAAGTCTGTGGATTTCGACTTCCCTGTTGGCTGAGGTAGCTTACCCCCAGCTGGGGTCATGAATACCCAGTTCTGCATCAGCCCATTCAGATTTACTCAGTACTTGGCTGTGGGTTGTTGCCACTGCGGATGTTTTCAGTCTGCCCCCCCTCAACATTCTCTGCTCTCACAGCTGTCAGCTGGTGGTTTGCTCTCACACTGCTCCTCTGTTTACCTGACTTTTTTCTTCCAGTTGTATGTAGAAGTTGCACTTAACACTGGGTACAAATAAATGTTGGAGTCAGACTTAATATCCTTCCTTAATGTGTTTCAATGTGCAAGATGCATTACAGGGAATGGAACACACTCACCCTATTCAGATATGCACGTAGTGCCTGGAGTAACGCAAACCTACAGTTTACAATGTGAAATGACGTTCACCATACAGTAATTCAGTTTGTGAAGGTTTTATTCCACTGTTGCAGCAAAAGAGAAGCCATACAGCTAAAAAATTTATAAACATGTATTGCACCCTACCTTTTAAGGGAAATACAGAAAACATTTGCTCCTTATGAGTTTTCAGATGATTTACCAAATCCAAAAAAGGAACTTGGAAGTTACCATACATTATGCTAGAGCTAGAACAACTAGCTTCAGTGTTTTAAGAAATCAGAAGACTTTAAAAGGGACCTTACCTATTTTTCAATTATTTTATATATATAATAATATAAAATTATAATTTTATATATAAAATTCTGTGTAATGTGCCATATATAAATAGATACATAATATACTCACTATGTATATGTATATATGAAATAAATTTATACATATACATATAGATAAAAATATACTTGTTTTATTTTAATGAAGTAATACATTTTAATGTAAATTGTCTTAAGTGAACTTTCTCTGTAGAAATTTCCTCTGAAAATCACTTGAAAAGTAACCTTTGTTTTTCTTTTTAAGCTTGATGTTGGTATTAAGTCTCCTAAGTTTGTGTCTCTGTGTTCTCTATAAGCATATTGAATGTTTTAGGATATGGCAGATTTGTGCAGAATGAGAAAGTTTTGCTAGTTGACATACACATTTCCTCTTACAGGATCATTACCAAGCTAAACGGAAGAACTGGTTTAAATTTTCTGGGGGTATGTAGCAGAACTCACGCAGAAGTTCTTTACAACCTTGCTGGTGGATGAGACCTATCTAAATATTGTTGTTGAATTATCTGCAGTTTGCTCTTCTCCTTAATCAAAAAAAGGAATATAAGTGAAATGCAGGATTTGAGATTAATATCTTGCCTGTCAGAGCTTTCTAGCCCACCAAAACCTCTGTGGAGCATGGGTGATGGCTTTTGGCTCTCACCCTCAGCCACTGCTCGTCACTGTGTTACCAGTCTGCTCAGTGTAAGCTGAAAGTGCTCTATCTTGTCATTTTGAAATAGACTTTCAGTGCTCTGAATGTTTCATTATAAATCAGTACAAGTGACCAAAGCTGATGAACTTCCTGGAGGGGAAAGAAGCCTTTTGCCTTCTTTCCTGAGTTCCTTTCCCAATTTAAAATAGTCTGACTGTGTACCTGTGTTCAGACTGTTGTTTGGACTGTCCACATCCAATGAATGTTTAGTAGGCTGGCCAGTAAGCTAACAGTGTAGTGAGGATGGCTATTCAGAGAGACGACCTGTTCAAAATGTGCCCACAAGAGATCAGCACTTGAAGTGGTGGAATTCCTTCAGGCTTTTGATAATAAAAGCGCAGTTTGTAGATCAATTCACCGGAAGTTACGTAGGATAACTGTGGGTCACAGGATGGGTAGATGCAGAGTTTTATAGCAAGTTGGGTCATTTATTCCAGGATCAAACTCATAGTAAGGATGAAAAAAATGACATAGGTGCTTGGCTGGAGATAATAAGGCTCATTAGGGACAGTGGGATAGCTTAAACTAGGTACTCAGGAAGCTTGTTTTCAGATAATCCCTAACCTTTTTACTTGTTGCACTGCTGTTCAGATCTAAGACCTACAGTGATGATGCAAGTTTGAAGTTAAGCACTACTAAACTATAAATAATTGAGAGAAATATCCATGTTTAGTGCCCAACCTGTGGAAAACTTCTCTTTTTTTGGCAGAACTGCATAGAAGGATTGCAGGATAATTTCAGCAATTCTTTTCTGATGTAAATAATGGCAAGGTCAGTTTGTGTTTATATTCTGTACAACTATACTGTCTTCACACTTGGAAAGTCTGGAGAATTACGGTTAGTTAAAGTGAAGATGTATGTAATGCATACTGTTGCATTCTAAGTGTGTTAATTATATGTTGTTACAGATTAAATCTTTGAGATGCAGAGAGAGGGCATTTGGTGAATTTAAGACATAACAGTCTTCCAGAATGCACTGATTGGACTTTTTTCTTTACTGATGCCCATTACTGACCTTTAAATGAGGGTTACAGTGTTGGACTAAAGCCAGTGAAATGGAGTTGTAGGTGAAAGTTTTAAGTATGCCTTTGGAGATTCTCTTATTCCAGTAGTGACATGGCAGGAAAAGATATGGGAGACACAAATTCTCTTAGAAATATTATTGAATCTGTGTAATATTAGGGAAGTAGAAAGATACCTGGGAGAAATAAGGAGCAATGGCTTCTATTAATTTAAAAAGAAATTTTCTAATTGTTTTGGAAAATACTAGCACTTTCAAGTTAAGGCAAAGATTGTTAGGTAGGTGAAAAAATGCTTCTGTTTACATAATTTGGTGTATTCTCTAGAGTGCCTTACTTGCTGCAAAGAAATCTCAAGAATTTGAGAGTCATTATTTGCAGTTTTTGGTGCTTGACAGATCATGTGCACAAGAGCAGTTTGATTTCTCTCTGTGATTCTTTTTGATAACAATGCACAGTTAACATGTTGAATTCAGTGTTGTAATAATTTCTGCGTGCTGTGTTGTGACAGAATTAGTAAAACTAGCAACCCCACAAGCCTCTGACAGCATTGGATGTTACAAAAACATGGATAGAAAGAAGGGCTTCAGGTTTATCAACAGTGTGCTAGGATGTAATTTTTTCTGTAGAAAGTTTTTTTCCATAGTTAGACATCCTAAAAGCATGTTTTTCCAAAATAGCTGTGTTAGTAATTTTCAGTTTGGATTTCTGTGTGTGTCTGTCTTGTTCTGCTCATATCTCCTGCATATGACTGAGGAATGGCCCAGATTGTTGTTTCTAGTAATCTTTCTCATGCTTCATGCTTTACTTTATTTTCTTTCTTTGCCTTGAAAAATGACCAATTCCTTCTTAGCTAGAAATAATGGCTTTCCTTTCAAGACATGTTTTCTCAGACTTGATTTAGAATCAAAACTAGAATACAAGCAGAAAATCCTACTGAGATTGACAATGCAGCTTTCTGTCCTCTTTGTCTGGTAAAGCAACATTATCTTGATAAAACTGTGTATTAGACTTCTTTAATGCTGTTTTACCTTACCTTATTTAAATGTTGAATGGCATTCTTCAGTGCATGACCTAAGAGATTCAACTGTGATGTCACTGGGATAGCTCTTCAAAAGTATCAGTATTAGTATTCTACAGAGTCGAGTCTTGGGTTTTTTCACATTCCACACAAAAGACTTCCAAATGACACCATAAAAGTCTGAAGAAGCAGCTGGAGCTTGATGTCATCTGACTGAAGATACTTATACTGCAGCATGTCAATGTCAGTGATGCCTACAGTAATGTATAATTTGGTGCAGATTGAACAGATGAGTGAAGGAATGCCATGCTGAATTAACTGCTGAGGCTCCTGAGATTTCCACTATATGTGGTTTGTGAATTTTACTTTGGACTATGTTCAGTTTTATCCTTTGAACCAAATGTTCCATAGCTCACTTCAAAGCTGTCTGAACATAGCTATCCCACAAATCTTTGCTTGCTCGACTGGTGGATTCCTTTAGGAAGTGCCATGCTCACCCCTCATCTGTCTCACTGCTGCTTGGTTTCTCTCCCCTCTCCAAGTGGATGTTGTCCACATAATGGCCTTTAGGGGAACACAGATGCTGTAGGGGTTGTGCAGAACACTATGGGCTATCCTTCACAAGTACCAGAAATTCCTTGTGAGGCAAATGGTTGTCTGGAACCCATCTCTTCTGCAGAGTGAATGCCATCATTTCTGATCAAACATTAAATCCACATCTAGCTCGTAAGTATTGCAGAATCCCCATTTCATCCTAGTCCCTCCTTGGAGACACACAGTCTACAGCTGCCCTCCCAAGCCAGAAAAGAAATGGCCCTTCCCCAAAATCCTGAGCTGCTTCTCAATCCAGAGAACTTCTTGGCATCTGAGAGAAGGAAAGAGAAATTACTGCAACTAACTGCAATCCCAGCAGCTGTCTGGCAGTATGAGAAAGAAATAGAAATCATACTGATTTCTATTTTTGCTTGTTACTTGTGGAAGAGTGTACCAGCACCATTACCACCACAAGGTAGGTCCTTTATACACTTTATACACTGCATTTGAGACAGTGTGGCTCGGTTTTTGTGCAGAAACCTAGGAGGGCTGTATTATTGAGACATTCCATGTCCACGGCCTGTGTGGTTTCCAGGAGTGTGCCTGGCAGAGCCGGGACAGGGCAAGTGGTCTCTGATAGAGCTTGTTGCTCCACAGAACTTCTCTCACACCTCATGGCCCTTGGGGAATCGTCTCTCAAGGCATAGCAGTCCTCACAGTCAATCCCGAGACTCTTACTGCCTTTCTACAGCTCTGCAACCAGTGCCCTAATTCTGTCAGAAACCTCCTAAACACAGTCCCACGCTCAACACATATACAGGAAAGGACTACGCACTTACTCAGGCAGGCATCTGGACCAGGGATTTTGCAGTTCCCATTGCCTGCTGTGGCAAGGAGTGGATGCTCCTGCATGTTTTCTCGCAGGGGCCCTCTGTGGGTTGCAGGCATGTAGGTGTGTGCAGCATCATTGCCATACTTTTCCCTAGATTGTGTCCCAGGACTACTTGTCATGGAGGCACCCACAAAACAGACAGCAGCGGCTACCCAAAAATTGCAGATTTATTGCAATCAAAGTTGCCTGGCACTCCAACAGACCAAGGTTAATTACTACACAACAAATTCCCTAAACTCTAAGGAATACTCTTTAAGAAAGATGAACCAAAATGTGCACACACTGACACATACAATGGCAAATCCCCCATTCAAAGGTACCCAAAACCAAGGGGTCACTCACCCAAAAGGAGATGAGGGTTTACTCAAGGATATCCTGAAGAAATAATTCACCAAAGGAGAGATGAGGGCTTACTCAGTCCTGGGAGATTTCCTTGGACGGCATCCTGATTCAAGGGGAGAGTCTCTATCTGCAAGCCTACTGCTTGGAGGAGGACTGACTCCATTCCGTTCTCCAGCAAGGCTCCATTTATAACCTAGTTGAGTCTGAACTGTGGTCATTCTAATTAGTTGGGGGTAAATACAAGACAATGGCAGGCTAAGGGGGCCTAGACCTTGAGGCACCATCTAATAGCTGTGAGGGGTTGACCTGATCTTTATCAAGTGCTTGAGCAGGCCCTGGTCTTTGTCAGGTCCTTGTCAGGGTGACTGCACCTGCCACACTACTGATTGTAGAATTATAGAATCATAGAATGATTTTGGTTGGAAGGGACTAGTGTCTCACCACCCTCCCAGTAAAGAATTTCTTCCCGATATCTAATCTAAGTCAACCCTCTTTCAGTTTAAAACCATTACCCCTTGTCCTGTCACTACGCTTCCTGATAAAGAGTCCCTCCCCATCTTTCCTGCAGGCCACCTTTAAGTACTGGAAGGCTGCTACAAGGTCTACCTGGAGCCTTCGCTTCTCCAGGCTGAACCCCAGGTCTCTCAGCCTGTCCTCACTGGGGAGGTGTTCCAGCCCATTGGTCAACTTTGTGACCCTCCTTTGGATCAGCTGCAACAGGTCCATGTCTTTCTTGTGTTGGAGCCCCCAGAGCTGAACACAGTACTCCAGATGGGGTCTCATGAGAGTGGAGTAGATGGGGAGAATCACCTCCATCAACCTGCTGGCCACACTTCTTTTCATGCAGCCCAGGATGCAACTTGCTTTCTGGGCTGCAAGCACACGTTGCCAGCTCATATTCAGTTTTTCATCTACCAGTAACCACAAGTCCTTCTCTGCAGGGCTGCTCTCAATCCACTCATTACCTGGCCTGTATTTGTGCTTGGGATTGCCTTGACCCATGTGCAGGTCCTTGCATTCAGCCTTGTTGAATTTCATGATGTTCACACATGAAATTGAATTTCATGATGTTCACAAGCCTGTCAAGGTCCCTCTGGATGGCATCCCTTCCCTCCAGTGTCAACCTCACCTCTCAGCTTGGTGTAGTTGGCACACTTGCTGAGTCTGCACTGGTCCTGGGACCAAGGGTGTGAATATCCTTGGATGTCTGTGGATGAGGATTAGGCTTGCTGGAGTGCTCTCCCCTCCGCTGAAAATCTATTCAAGATCTTTGTCCATTCAAGAACACGGTCTTCACCTATTTAAAATGAATGTAGCACCACTTGTCAGTCCTCTCCCATTTGACAGCAAGCTTGACTTTAGCAACAGGGTGGTGCATCTGCTGGAGAAGCTATTACAGCAGTAGGAAAAGGAGGAAACAATAATTAAGAAAAGTAATACAAGAGTGAAGAGGCTAATCGAGGGGTGGGGTGGAGTAGGATGGAGTACTTTCTTTAGCAGTCTGGGAAAAACAACACAGCAGAGAAGCTGAAGAGCATGAGTGCTGTCTTTGGTTTGAGGAATGAGTATGTGACATGGCTCTTTTTACACTATGAGATACACTCAGGATGTTTCAGGAGCTCTCAGTATTTGAAGAATCCTTTTGTGTTTAGCTTGCATTGAAGGACTCGACACTGTTGAGACCCAGTCATTGTTCAAACCTAGGAAGATTTGAAGTTCCTCTTTTGAGCATTTTGAGTGGAATTTCCGTTTTGGCATCCTCTAAGAAGAATTCTTTGGCATGGACCAAACTGCTTTTTGTAACTCCTAGGGTCAGCCAGGTGATTTTCTTCAGAACTGCAGTACTTCTCCAAACCTGAACTGCTAATACAAATGGAGTATTTGTTTGGTGGCTAGGTGAAATTAAAGCGATGCTCATTGGGGGCTTGTATTTGATTGAAGTGTAATTTAAGCCCAGATCTTCCAAGCCAAAAGACTACTTGAGTTTCTTATTATATCACTTGGTCTCAAGTGATTTTATTATTGAAGGGTCAAATATATTAAAGCAATAGAGCAATCTTAAACGTGGAGAAATAGCGAGTAGGTAGAAAGACAGCACTGAAAAATCTTGAGTGATAAAGTACACTGTCGTAAGCCATAAATGACAACGCACTGTAACAAAGTGGAAGATTTCGTGGCTTTTAACTATTGAGTGAAATGTCAATACTTACTTTTCCCCCACCCCCCTTCTAAAAAGAGTGATTGCTTGGATGTTTCAAGGTTTCCACATCAATCTTAAGGGCAAAGCAAACCTGCTTTATGATGTTCCCTAGTCTTCCAAATAGTTGCATATAGGCACAGTGTTTTATTACATATTATGGAGTCCAAATGTTCCCTGGCTGTTAGAAGGGTGAGGGAAAGGGTACATCGAAAATCATAAATACCCGTGGGTTATTGTCTTCAGTGACATTACATTCTCTAGGGTGAGGAGGTTAAGTGCAGATGAGTGATTACTGGGTTTGCATGGAAGACGTGGTTTCTGTCTGCAACATGCTACATATATTCTAAGTATAATTTACCTAAGATAGGTTTCAAAAAAAAAAATTAAGTATGTACAGCTCTCCTCACTGTCTCCCTCCTACAGCCAAGTACCAAAGTTTGATAGCTTATATACAGGCACTGGGAGTTTTACAAAATTACTAATTATGATTTTTAAATAATGCCTTTTTCCTTTAGCATACAAACAATGCCTTTTTCATCATCATTAATAATTGTAAAATAATAATAATGAATAATAATAGTCATCCATTGTGTTTAGCCACTTATTGCCTACTATCCACACTTACACTGCCTATTCATGAAATAGTTTTCATTGCCTTTGGCCTTTTTGTCAACACTCTGCTTGAGTCTTAGAAGCAGCAAAGGTAAGGATCAGTTTTCTCAATTTTTCGAGATAAGGTGATATGAGCTCTGTGTTACAATGAGTTTGCAGGTTTTAATGCTTTCACAGTAGGAAGTACAGAAAAGGAATTTACCTTTGGAATTAGAGTTGTTACCCTTACCTGAAAGTACTTTCACCTATCCTACCTAGAAATGGCTGTAAATGCTGGTGGTATGGCAATAAATTCTAGTTGTGTACATGTCCAGACCGTGCTGATTTTTGTTGGGTTTCGATAGCATATGTCAGTTTCATAGAGTAGTGATAGTTATTATTACGTCTAGAATTAAAGATATTTTCTTTTGATAATCAGTAACATTTCATTTAAGAGGTCTGTTTCAAATAAATCATGTACATACCTTAGTTTGTGTGAATTTTCAGCTTGGTATGGTGATGAATTTGCCTTATAAACATACTCGCTCTTGCAGTTGAAAATAACAGCAGGGATTTATACAATGTTTATAAAAAAAGGAAGCTATGCTGTTATGTTGTGATGCAAGCATGTATGCTTGGGGCTTCTATGTTTCCATTTTCTTAAATCCTCAGGCAGAAGTGTAGAAATATGCAGAGTTTGACTGCGGATGAGTTATGTATTTAATGCAAACACAGGTCAAATGCATCTGGAGCTTCCAGATGTTACTGTCTTAGATTGCTGAAAGTCTGAACATGTGTTCCCACTCAAGAGACAAGCAGTGAGTAATGCAATATTATCCTCTTCAGTACATGTATCAGATAGGCTTCTAGGATTGGATGTAATTGCCCCAAATTTTCTTGAATATGACCATGAAAGAAGGAGCCTAATGCCTACAAATCCCAGAAAGTAAAAGTGGTACTAGAATTTGAAACATGAAGCTGGAATAAAGTAACTATTTAAGTAGAGAAATCTCAAATTTGATGAATAATATAGATTAAAGTAGAACATTTCAAAGAAAATCTACATTCCTGACTAGCTCATCCTTGACAAAGAGGGTCCTTCCCTCCTTATACAACATGTATTATTGGCCTAGGCTGCTCCCATTGCTTACAGTATTTGCTGGGTCACTGAAAACATCTCTTACTGCTTCAGAAGCTTAGGTATTTTCTATTCTATAGGCAGTGTCCCTCTGCTGCTCTTGGGAGTTGTCTCCCCTTTATCTTTCTCTCTAGTCTGATAGTACCTGAAGAAAAGTCTTTCATGATACTAAATTTTACTTGAAAACATACCTATGTGATATAATGAATAAATGAGGAATAATGCAGTACAGGTAAGACGTGAGGAATTCGTATATGAATAGATTAGTGTTACATTGAAAGAAATCAGTGTTTAAACTTCTCACATTTATTGTAGTATTTTCTAGTGAATGGCAACTGCTGAAAGGAGACTTTTACTACTTTAGGTAAGAAGAGATCCCATGTAAGACAGAGGAAGTCCTTTGTTCTGAACATAGATTTATATATCTTCAGATATCCTAAGAACTCGTAGAGAATGTAACTTTTTAGTCTTACTGCTAATGTAAGACTATTGCAAGCAGAACTCCTATTCTTATTACAGCCGACTGACATGTAACCATGCTTATGGAGTATTCTAGCTCACAGCTTCCTGGGTTATTTCCACTTCCATCCTGTTTTCTATTAGTTTATTAGTCTACTTTGTTTCTTCTTAGTCTACAGTTTTTCCTGTTAACCTATTAGCCTATGTTTTGTGCAGAGTTACACGCACTTTTACCTCAATTGCTTATACACCTCTACTCACTGATGTCTAATTGAAAAATTTAAAGGCAGTGAGCTGGTTTAGATAATGAATGTCACACAACTGTCAGCCTCTGGAACTCAAGAAACCTCATACGGTTGAGTTCATTCAGTTGCTCTTGGGGAATTAGTAATTTGCTTTTCCTTCAGAAGATGCCACAGTTCCATGCCACAATCAGCAGGTTGGGACAGGTGCAGAGGGCATGTCATAGGCTCCCGTGCTCACTCTAGCAGAATTTACTATATGGTAAATTGACCATCCTGGTATACTAATGAAATATTCAATACTAGTTTTGTGACAGAATACTCTACACTGTTGAGGTAATAAATATTTTCTCATGGTGATACAGACGGCTGATGTTGCTGCTGAACTATCACATATCTTGCGTTCCATTCCTTTGCTGCCATGATTAGTGTGTCTTCAGGCTTCTGCATATCAAAAATGAAAATCTGAAAATGAGAGGAAAAAAAACCTCCTTAAATCTTACCATGTTTCTCTGAATTTGTATTTGCATTTGGTTCAGGGTGTTAAGATTTCTTGTCACAGGTTCTGAGAAGTTCACCATACTGTAGTAGAGAAAATATTGCTACATATTGATTTGTATTTCAAACTTAGATAGTTAAAACAGAATTTGCGTTATGAAATTCCCTGTTTACATCCATTCATAAAAGCTAAATTTGAGAAATATAAGCAGTTATCTGGATAAAAGAATGAGTGTTTAGATTGTTATTTAAAAATTTGCAAAATATTGCTATTGATTTTTTTATTTTTGCTCTAATGTGTAAAATAATTAGCTTCAGTCCATTCTCATTTTACAAAAGAAAAAGATTTTACAGGGTTTTTTTTTTTGCAAAAAGGAAATTGTCCTAAATTTATTGAACCCAGATTGCATCGTCCGTCAGTTTTCCATATCATACTGGCTTGTCTCCTTAATGTTCTGTGTCTCTTGATTGTGTGAAAGTTGTTTTTTATGGGGCAACAGCAGATCTGAAGAAACTTTTAATGTGTTGTGAATGTTTTGCCAGTACAGGTCTCCAGGTTAGCTGATGTCATGGTCAGACATGGTGTGAAGACGGGAGATCGTGTGGTCATCTACATGCCCATGATTCCGCAGACAATGTACTGTATGCTGGCTTGTGCAAGAATAGGAGCCATCCATAGCCTGATTTTTGGTGGATTTGCATCTAAAGAGCTTTCTGTTCGCATTGATCATGCAAAGGTAATACATATTTAGAACAACAAACGCCATTACATTAGTTACACATGTAAGTCAATATCAAAAACCTGTTGTGGTTTTTTGGTATTTTTTTTTCCAGATTGGATAGCAACATTTCTCTTTGTGTGGTATGCACTCTCGATTTGTTTTTACCTAACATTGCAATGTGAAGAAAGTACTACATCTGTGCTGAGGCTGATATTTTTATAGCATTGAGATACAAATTTTGACCTCTTTTAGCATGCTGCTGTCTGTTTAGAGCATACTTTCTTCTCTTGTTTGTCAATCTTTTTCTACAAAGCATCACCTTAAAATTGGCTTTTCGCCCAGCATTTTCCTCAAGTGTATGAGGAAAATGCTGCCAACCCTGAATGACTTCACTGGTTTACATGATATTTAGACATATTAGGTAGTACATTTTTTCAGCTGTAAATCTACTTCATTTTAAATTCTACATGAATCAAGGCAGCTGGGGAGCCAGTTGCCTTCAGTAAGTGACTCTGCAGAGAACATAATTAATAGAGGTGAATGCTTTAAAGGCTTCCAAATTTGGCACAAGTTGAGCGTGTTTATGCAGCATTATGTAAGTCTTTGTAAGTGAAAATGCAAATAGTACTTTAATAATCTACTTAGTAGCTTATATGTGCCTATTAGTGGGTTGCATATGCATTAGATTGAAACCAGCTAGCAATGTTTGTACTGGAAGTTTCTGTTCTTCTTTTCTACCAGCGAACAAGAGAAAAATTTTTGTCATCTTGATCAGTCACCTGGATCATTCAGACCATCTGTGGTAGCCATATATCACTGAATCATGTTGGTTAGATATATAAGCCAAAACATTATGCAGGGTAAAGTCCACAGGATTTGTGGAACTTAGATTTTTGTGTACAGAAGTGCTTTTCAGATCACCAAGGCTTGAATTTTATGAATATCTGTAAATAGAAAGTTGAATACATCCCTCTTCCCTGCCTTGATGTTTTAACAGTCAAGTTAAAATGGATGAAATGGTTTGTTGGAAATGTGAAAAAAAGCTGGAGGAAGGCTAACAACAGCTCCATCGTTTTCCCTGTCTTTCTTCCCACTCCCCCAACTTTTTGACAAGCTATAAAAATTAATTTTAACTTACAGAGTTAGGGAAAAATAATGAAGAAAAAATTATAAACTTACATAATGGTTGTTACAATACAAATCATCTGACATGTTTACTTTTAGAGTATTTTGCAAATATTAACTAATTAATCCCAATGGATTTTTTCTGAGGAACAAAGGCAGACAGCACAGTAATCATAATTCTTGCTTCATGCATTAAAAAGAAAGCATGGGAGGTTTAAGTGATTTACCCAAAGCCACATAGCAAGTCTTCCAAAGGGTTAGCTATAGAATTAGTAGCTGCAGGACATGGATTAAATCCTAATTTACATTTCCTTTTTGTTTCTTTAAAAGGCATATCTAAATATTGTGGATGATTTTTGGTCCCGATCTGTAATGATAGTGTAAGTGAAGAGGGGAGGCTCATGCTCAATCTAAATTTCAAAACATGCCCCGATTTTGCAACACGATAAAGCTTTCTTGATAAGTGAATTACACAGTACTGAGATCATCTTTAAGATGGGTGTATAAATAGCTGTGATAGATGGTATTTGGCTGAATTGAAAAGTTAGTTGAAGCAGTCTCAAAAAACCCTGACCTTTCTATTAGGCTTTTATGTGAATTGGTTTAGATGCTGCAGTACAGGACTTAATGTTGGAAAGATTTAAGTGGAAAGAGTTAAAGATGTGCAATGGAAAGCTGGCTGTGAGATGCTGTTGTGGAAGGAAGGTCAAACTTAACATTTTATTGGAAGATGTAAGTGAAAGAAATAACAGGCATTTTCTAGTGACTATGAAAAGGTGCATATACTTTACCAGCTTACCTTAATTTATCTTGAATTTTAAATAGGTCTGGGAATGCTGCAAAGTCCTGCAGCCGATAATTTCCGCTCGTCAGGTACTGACAGAGACATTCTGCATGAATTGTGGTGAAGTGATGCAGAGTGTGAGAACAGGGATTTCTTGGCATCTTTCCTTTCACCTGAATTCAGGCATATATAATTTGCAATATGAAACAATGGATACTTTCCTGAAATCATAGAATGCTTTGGGTTGGAAGGGACCTTTAAAGGTCATCTAGGTCATCCTAAAGGTCATCCTGTAATAAGCAGGGACATCTTTAACTACATCAGGTTGCTCAGGTCCAACCTCCCCTTGAATGTTTCCAGGGATGGGGCATCTACCACCTCTCTGTGCAACCTGTTCCAGTGTTTCACCAACCTCAGCGTAAAAAATTTCTTCCTTCTGTCTAATCTAAATCTCCCATTTCAGTTTAAAACCATAACCCCTTGTTCTGTCACTGGGGCATGAAGAGGAAAGCGCTTTTGTATTGAAAGATGTATGACTGGATCTCTCAGTAAATATCTTCATGATACTCCCGACATTTTGTGCCCCAAAGCTAGTTAGTTTTCAGTTTGGGCTTTTTGCAGCTTTATTAGCTGGCCCAATAAAATGTATTTATTACTTTTTCAAAACTTTGCCATCTGTGCTATTAGAGATTATAGAAGGAGTCTTTACAACAGAATGAAATTATTGATCTGGTACTATTGGGCCCTGCTTTATCTCCTTTGTATTTTTTTTTTGTTTCTACAGCTCACTATCACTGGCAATCTTCCAGCAAACTTTTGAACTTTCATAGAATCACAGAATCGTTCTGATTGGAAGAGACCTTTAAGATCACCAAGTCCAATTGTTAACCCAGCACTGCCAGGACATCCCTAAACCATGTCCCTCAGCACCACATCTATATACCTTTTAAATACCTCCAGGGATGGTGACTCCACCACTTCTCTGGGCAGCCTATTCCGACAATTTACAACCCTCTGTGTAATGAAATTTTTCCTGATGTCCAGGAGAAATCTCCCCTGGTGCAACTTGAGGCCATTTCCTCTTGTCCTATCACTTGTTACTTGGGAAAAGAGGCTAACGCCCACTCCCTACAGCCTCCTTTCAGGTAGCTGTAGAGAATGATAAGGTCTCCCCTGAGCCTCCTTTTCTCCAGGCTAAAAAAACCCAGTTTCCTCAGCTGCTCCTCATAGGACTTGTTTTCTAGACCCGTCACCAGCTTTGTTGCCCTTCTCTGGACACGCTCCAACACCTCAATGTCTTTCTTATAGTAAGGGCCCCAAAACTAAACACAGTATTCAAGGTACAGCCTCACCAGTGCCGAGTACAGGGGGACAATCACTTCCCTTCTCCTGCTGGCCACACTATCTCTGATATAAGCCAGGATGCTGTTGGCCTTCTTGGCCACCTAGGTACACTGCTGGCTCATATTCAGTAGACTGTCAACCAGCACCCCCAGGTCCTTTTCCTCTGGGCAGCTTTTCAGGCACTCTTTCCTAAGCTGTAACATTGCATGGGGTTGTTGTGGCCCAAGTGCAGGACCCAGCACTTGGCCTTATTGAACTTCATACTGCTGGCCTTAGTCCATTGATCCAGCCTGTCCAGATCCCTCTGGAGAGCCTCCTGTCTTTCAAGCAGATTGACATATCCACCTAACTTGGTGTTATCTGCAAACTTACTGAGGGTGCACTCAATCCTCTCATCCAGATCATGGATAAAGATGTTAAAGTGAACAGGCCCCAGTACTGAGCCCTAGGGAACACCACTTGTGGTGTGGCCACCAACCAGATTGAAATCCCAGTCACCATCACTCTTTGGGCCAGACCATCCAGCCAACTTTTTACCCAGTGAAGAGTACGCTTATCCAAGCTATGAGCACCCAGTTTCTCCAGGACAATATCAAAGGCTTTACTAAAGTCCAGGTAGACAACATCCACAGCCCTTCCCTTATACACTAAGCAGGTCACTGAAGGAGATCAATGTGGTCAAGAAGGACCTGCCTTTCATAAACCCATGCTGACTGGGCCTGATCCCGTGTATATGCCAAGTGATGGAACTCAAGATGATCTGCTCCATAACCTTCCCTGGCACTGAGGTCAGACTGATAGGCCTGTGGTTCCCTGGATTCTCCTTCTGACCCTTCTTGTAGATGCGCGTCACATTTGCTAACCTTCAGTACACTGGTACCTCCCCAGTTAGCCGGAACTGCTGGTAGATGATGGGAAGTGGCTTGGTGAGTGCTTCCACCAGCTCCTTTAGTACCTGTGGATGGATCCCATCTGGCCCCTTAGAATTGTTTGTGTCTAAGTTGTGTAGTAGGTCACTGACCATTTCCTCTTGGATTATGGGAGCTTCATTCTGCAGCTTGTCCCTGTCATCCAGCTCAAGGAGCTGGGCACTCAGAGCATAACTGGTCTTTACTATTAAAGACTGAGGCAAAGAAGGCATTCAAGTATCTCAGCTTTTTCCTCATCCTGTTTCCATGATGGCAATTATATCATAGTTTTCCTGCTGTACAGTGGCTTCCAGCTCCTCTTGCTTGTTGCCCATGCTGCTTGGATTGGTGTAGATGCACTTTGGTTGGGCTGTTGATCCTGTCACCTATTTGAGAGGACTTTCCTGGGTTTTTTCCAGTTATATCTCTGTCTAATCTTATTGTGCAGGACTGCTTGGAGACACAGAATATCTGGGAAATGGATGGATAAAAGCAATATGGGAGCAGAGATGCAGGGGAAGTAATGTCAGTAGGCAGAGAGGTAAAACACTTGAAAAGCAGCAGTTAAAGCCAGTAATGGACCTTTGATATGCACAGAGTGATCTGTGATGCTTCCAAGTAGCAACCCTCACTTGGGAAATACATCACCTTAGCCAATTTAGTGTTGGTTATTTTTAGACTTCCTTACTGCATACAAAGCAGTTGATGAGCAGAGGTGGCACCGTTTACAAATGACTGTAAACCTGGTGTTGACAACAGTCTTTCATCTTAACAATTGAATAGAATCGTGTTATCTTACAATAATTACAGTCTAATTTCAGGGTAACCTCCAGGTGAATTTTCGGTTTAACTGCATTGTATTGTATAATCTTATATTCAAATCAGTGCATCCCAAAAGAGAAAGATGACAAATGCTGAAATTTTAAACCTCATCTGAAATCTTTATTTTGAATACACACTAATTAGCAAACTTCCCTGAGTGGCAGATTTGGACAGGAAACATTTCATTATTGCACAAGAAAACAATTTAATCTGTGCTTTCTGTGCTGAGTTTAATGCAGCCTTAACTGTGGTGTTGGGGTTTGTGCCTACTTAATGAGATTTACGCTAATGCATACAATTAGTAAAATAGCTTGATCAAACTGCGGGGCATTAGATAAATATACTTCTGAAACTGTAAAAGCAAGGAGATTGAAAACTCATTCTTCTCCAATTAAAATGTATTCTAACACATAGTTTCTTTGGTGCTACCTTTTATTTCCTGAAATACAAGAAATAAAATTATGGATCTTGAGATCTAAGTCAAAATAGTTTCTATGCGGAATTCTTGACTTACAAAATCTTACATAAAGCCTGAGTTTAATTTAATGACAAAGAAGCTAAATCCACATTTGGAAATATGAATTATTCTAAAAAAACCGCAGAACTCTGGAAATCTGAGTTTTAGAGATTTTGCATCCTGAATCCTGCAACCATCACTTGTAAGACTTTAGTTTTACTTCCCCCATGTGCCTTATGACTTTAGCTTATTTTCCTGTATTTCTTAGTTTCCTATCATCTCTCATTTGCTGCCTTCTTCCTCTTTCTCCTGTTTTCCCCCCCTGTGCCACTTAATTGCAGGCTGGAAAAGAGCCAGCAGATGGCTACAGCTGGTATTGAAATATGCCATTGGGTGCAGGCAAATAATTAGAAAGCAGGCTATAGAGGACAGATAGCTGTTGACATCACTGTACCATTTTTCCTTAACATAGGGGCTAAGATGGACGTGAGCTTTTCTCTCTGTTCATTCATTTTTGTGAAACTTATGAGAAATATTGTTGATTTCTTACTCAGATTTCGCTGAAAATGTTGAGGTGTCAGAATTTATTCGTGTGCTCCTGAACAAAAAGCAGATGTGTGGACAGAAAGATCACAGAAACTTGATTTCCTTAGAAAACTGATCTAAACCCCTATTTCTAATTATGTGAAGACAGATTTTATGCATTGAGCGTCATTAGTGAAAGAATTTGATGGAAAACATGTTATTAAGTTACATGTATAAAATATATTGCAAACATATGTATTAACAATCTAACTTCTTTATTTTAGCCCAAACTTATTGTAACAGCAAGTTTTGGAGTAGAACCAAAAAGGAAAGTGGAATACATACCCCTCCTAGAAGGAGCACTGGCAAGGGTACAGAGCAAACCTGATAAAGTTCTGATTTACAAGCGACCTAATTTGGTGGGTGTGCAGTTGATTTGCCTCTATGTTAACTTTCAGATGTGTATGTAATGCATGTGCCTTTTCTCTTTTACAACTAAAATCAGTGTATCTGTTGTAGTTTGTTTTTGAGTTTTATGGGAGAACTTTATATTCATAAGATTTAAATAGTAGATAGAACTAATGCAGCAGGGAGATTACTGTACAGAAGATGGAATAGTACTGTACAAAAAATTGATTATGACATGTTTTTTGACCCAATTCCATTTATTCCATCTGTTTTTCTATTTTTCAATGAGCAGGGCCATGTTCCTCTTGCCCCAGGTCGCGACCTTGACTGGGAAGAAGAACTTGCAAAAGCACAGTATTATAAATGTGTCTCCATTCCCTCAGACCATCCGCTTTATATTCTGTATACATCTGGAACAACAGGCGTGCCCAAGGTAAAGGACTATCTGTATTATAAGAGTCTATGACCAACCTATTTGCATTTCCACTTGAGAAAATACTTAGTTAAAAAGGTTGAAAATGTTTGCCAGATCTCAGTGCTATAAATAGTAAGTATTGCTAGAAATGATTTAATCTCATTTATTCATGTTTTACTACTTTAAAGTCAGTGTCTAGGAATAAGTCATGTTTGTTTATTTAAATGGTAGTAACATAAAGATAAACTGCATTTACATAAAAAATGTTTGTATAGGTTAAACTTTCAAGGATAACAGAATGTCTTTTATCCTTTAATATCTTCTGTGTTTTAACTGTTTCAGACAAGAGTTGTACAGTTACTTAATATCAAGACTGGTTAATGTATCACTTGTGTGATAGTATTTATTGCTGAGTAGTCTTAGCTTGTTCATTATTTACATATTAGATAATCTCCCCGTAGATGTAGTGAATGACATTATAGATTAAATGGAATTAAGCATGTTCTGATGGCTTGTGTTACTGAACAGTTCTGAGACTATAATTTGAATTAAAATGAAAGTTACGATTAGCATAGATTAATTTAGAGTAAGTGAAAACTGACATAGGGCATTCTTTGAAAATGTTTGCTTTCAAATATCAATTAGTCTTAATGAACTATTTTTTGAAGACCTTATTTTAAAAACGAACTCAGGAGTTTTTTCTTGCTGCTTAACAATTCTCTTTTGAAGTGGAGAAGTCAGGTTGAATATAATGTTCTGGCAGTGGTCTTATCACCACAAATACAGAGACAGTGCCACACATCCCTGGATATTGCAGCGCTTAGACTATTATGAGAAAATTATTTAATGATGTAGCCTGTAAAGTGCAGAATCTATCAGGAGGTAAGGGAAAACAAATGCCAGTTTTGCAAAGAAAAATATCTTCTATGTTTGCCTTGAATGTGGGCACTTTAAAGCATCATGTATATGGGCACTTTAAAGCAGCGCATGTATCTTGAATTGTTTAATTATATTGTCAAAATGTTCAAGATAAAATCTGTCATTACAACAGGTGTTTTCCTGCACTCTTAGTTTCAAAATATAGTATCTCAGAGTTAAAAGTTCTCAGAAATTTACTTCACTGTGTTGGGTCTCCAGAGGAAAATACAGACACTTTGAATGAGTCACATTTATAAGAGGGAGATTGTCAACTAGCATTAAGTTACATTGAGTAACTTAATGAATAAAGTAACTTTTTTATTCATTTAAAGAACTTCCTTTTAAATGGTCATGCAAGTAAAATTACTCAGTTATGACCTTCATAACAAAACCTTTGTTAATCTCAGAGCAGGAACTAAGTTAGAAGCTGAGACTAATGAAGGCAATCCGCTTTCTGAAATTCGTGGAGTACTCAGTAACCAGTCTCTCCTGTGGCAGCGAACTCCATTTGATTGCTCAACTTTGATTGAACTCCAGATGAGTTAATATGTCTCCACAGTCCCTCGTTTCTTGGATGAAGCCTGAAAGTGCCCATTTCATTTAACTAGATAAAGAGAATGTACCATGCCTAGCACAGACAGCTGTATTGTAATGTTTGCACTGCAGACATTTGTTTGGTGCGATAAATCTCATCTTACTTTTACTTCAGGACATCAGGACATAACTTACTTAATTCTTTTGCGTAGAAACAGTGTACTAGAAGATGATGAAATGTATATTAAACATACAAATATTACAAAATATTTCAAAATTTTTCCTATTAACGGTGTTCCAGAGATGGCTTTCAGCTTGCCAAGGTGCATGATGCTATTGATACTGTCTCATTCTAATTTTTAAATGCCTCTTTTAGACTGAGATGTTGCTCCTTTTGCATTTGTATATATAATTCAGGTTAGATATTAAACCTTTCAAAAGTAGATATCTGGTTTAAGCAGATTTTCTGACATCTTTAAAAAGAGTCACTGCAGAAAGAGGGGTATGTTTCAGGGTGTAAATCAAGCCAGTTGTTTTAGGGATTGGCTACTCCACAGGTGTTTCTTTTTTCCAGTGATGACACAGAGAGACTAGGCAATGAGTTTAAAACATGCCTAGCGTTTATATTACCACAGTTGAAGTGAGGTAAATAATCAATATCTTACTTTTTGTCAGCAGAGGTGGACTAAATATATGTATATTTGATTTTACTGAGAGAATTGTAGTTTTGCTAGTTATCTTCTGATAACTATTGTCATCTAGGCCTTGGGTTAGATTTATATATTTGTTTTATTGTTTATTTTCCAAAATTACTTCTTCAGTGGGAATGCTAGCACAAATATGAAGGAATGGATCCTTTTCTTACTTGAGGAGTGTTGGAACTAGACAACTTTTAAGTCTATTGCTGGTAAACCCCCAAAATTTCATCCTTCACATGATGTTAAATACTCAAATTTTCTCATTTAGGGTGTTGTCAGACCAACTGGTGGTTATGCAGTTATGCTGAACTGGACAATGTCAGCTGTGTATGGACTCAAACCTGGTGAGGTAATTCCATTTAAATGTCATGTAAATGTTTTTGAACCTCTCTTAAAAATTTCTCACTATATTTATGTTTATATTTCATTTTAGGTGTGGTGGGCAGCTTCTGATTTAGGCTGGGTTGTTGGTCATTCCTACATTTGCTATGGGCCTCTCCTTCATGGGAATACTACAGTTTTGTATGAGGTATGATCCATTCTAAAAAGCCAGCCTTTGAAAAGGCAGCATCTCCTCCAGTTGATGATCCTGTTTATGCCTGTCTGTTCTTCATGCCACATATGTTTAAATTTTGTGTATATCTTCAGTGTTTATACTCTCGCGTCTATTACAGTAATTCTGAAGGAAAACTTGCTTCACTATCCTTCAAGCTTGTCTACTTTGTCTGTGTGACTGGTAGTGATGAGCGGGGCAAGGAACTCCAGAACAACAGACCTAGAAATGGCAGATGGTGGAGTGTACCTGTCTTGCTGAGGCTTC
Source organism: Bucorvus abyssinicus (assembly GCA_009769605.1). Classification (NCBI taxonomy): domain Eukaryota; kingdom Metazoa; phylum Chordata; class Aves; order Bucerotiformes; family Bucorvidae; genus Bucorvus; species Bucorvus abyssinicus. The sequence goes on from CM020025.1 coordinate 43,506,871, forward strand.
AGCCACAAGCCATTGGACTACCTTTATTGTGGAACTAGGAGAGGATGTTATATTTTGAGATGACAAATTCTTACTGGAACTGAGTTGGAGGTAACTGGGAGCTCTGTGGTGGGAGCCAGAACTTTTAAGGAGACTTATCTCTTCTTTCCTCTACTACTCAAGACACCTGAAGCCAAGACTCAGATGACATTCAGGGCTTAGTCCTTGGAGGATGAAACTCAGCGAGGTGGAGAGGAGACTAGTCTAATTAGAGTGGCCTGCTGAATCCCAACTTTGGTGCTCAGAACAGCAATCATGCTACCTTGCATTGTTATTTTTTCAGAAGTTGTTGATTCTCTAATCACCAGGGAAGAAGATACAGTGTTGCTTGAACCATTTTCTTTATTCTTCAGGGAGTGAATCCAGTATCCATCAATGATAGGAAAGATACTGTATGTAAAAGCATCACAACATTGTTAGCTCCTAAGCTTGCTGAGACTTGGTTGTCTGCATTCAGTTGACATTAGGAATTCTGAGCATATCCCAACTTCTCTGACACTATGCAGCATGACTCCCACCTAGTAATTGCTATGTTTTTCAATGGTCCTAGAGGCAGAAGTTGGTTTAGCTCTGCCGTTGTGGCATGCTGATCACCTCTGTTGATTTGTAGTAGTAATTAGAAACGTGTGAACCATTAAGGGAAATCTAATGGTAACTCAGAACATACAGGAACTGCAAAAGTGTAGTGAATGTACTGCATGCTGAGGGCATGAAAAAGCACATGAAACAAACTTTGATGACATTGTAATTATAGCAATTGTTAGAGCACCATCTGTACCCAGTGCTTCTGGAGTAGGGGAGTCAGCATGATGTGGTGGAAACACTGTTTTACAGGCCATCATAGATGCAGAAGTTCTGCATAAGGAAATGGATATTATGACTAAACTTTCTCCATTATTTCCCTATATTATATCATACAACTGGAGATGACCATACTAGAACAGAAATAGAATGTTACTATCTTTCAGGAACAAGTATTAGCAAAACAATCCTTTGGTGTTTGCAGAACCAGGTAAGTTGATATTGGTCGAGATTTGCTTCGCTGTTGTCAACTTACACACTGCTGTTGGTGGGTAGTTGGTGCTGGCATTGTGTCTGAATTTTGAATATCCTGGGGATACTGAAGAAGCATGGACAGTTGTAGTAAGATGAAGTTGCCTCCAAAATTGTTTGGTCGCTGCATCAGACACTGCAGAACTGACTATGGCTTGCTACCTCCTTTTTTGGAAGTTAGAAGTATACCTTACTGCTCAAAGTTCACTCTATAAACCTGTGAGAGAGATTGTCATAAGCAGAAGATGCCTCTTAAAGCAGGTCAAGAATCCTCAAGTCCAGAAAAACACTGGTCATTAGGTGTGTGTCTACAAGATATTTCAAATCACAGCAGTAATGCAGTTCTGAAATAAGTTCTCTGATTGTCCTTGTTTATTGATTTGGCTCACAGAATGGTTTTAGATGTATGAATGACATCTTTGCAGAGAAAGCTAGGACAGAAGCTTTGCCACTTGCTGTGAAAGGGTAGGATCCATTGAGTGGGACTGCACTGCTGTGAAGTTTTCCAGAACAAATGAAAAGTACATGTGCCAACAGAAAGCTTTAAAACTGTCAAGAGCTCCCACCTTATTCTGAAATACTTCTCATGCTGTGCAAAAGGGCCAAGTGCTATGTGCAACTTCATACTTACTAATGACTGCCAGATGTCTGCTTGTTCTCTCTTTCAGCTGCTCCTTTACTTCTCCCAAACTTACACTTCTGTCCTCTTTACCAGCCCTATTTCTTTTGCTGTTCCTCCTTTAGGAACAACATCTTTCTTATAACCTTATTAGAATTATTCCTTCTTTCCTACTGCTGCATCTTGCAATAGTGACAACCACTGCATTGACCTCCCAGAATATTGAGCGAGGGGAGACCTGGAGCTTGACAGCATGTGCTTGGAAAGACCTAAAAGTTTCTCCAGCAGATGCACCACCCTGTTGTTAAAGTTACATCTGCTGCAGAGTGGGAGAGGGCTGACAAGTGGAGCTGCATTCGTTTTAAGTCGATGAAATCCATGTTCTTGATCAGGTGGAAAAACCATGCTTCAGAGGTTGCATGGTGTATATGCCGCTACCATAGAGATCTCAAACACATCTTCAGGGAGGGGAGAGCACTCCACCAAGCCCACTGCTCAGGAGGGCATCCACACCCTTAGTCCCAGGACCAACAGTTCAGGAGATGAGTTCAGGGAAAAGTGTGCCTACAGCGTTGCACACATCTACATGCTTGCAACCCACAGACAACCTCTGTGAGACAACGTGTGGGAACATCCCCTCTCTGCCTCAGTAGGCAACGGGAACTGCAAAATCAGTGGTCCAGATGCCTGCCTGAGTCAGGGTGTGTACTCCCTGCCTGTACATATATTGAGTGTGTGACTGTGTTTAGGAGATTTCTGGTGAAATTAGGGCACAGGTCGCAGAGCTGTGGAAAGGTGGTGTAAGTCTGGATTGGCTGTGGAGCTGCTATGCCTTGAGAGAAAATTCTCCAAGGTCTCTAAGCTCTGAGGGAAGCTCTATGGGGCAGAGACTACCTGCCCTGTCCTGGCTCTGCCTGTGTGCCAGGCACACTCCTCGAAACCACACAGGCCGTGGACATGGCATGCTTTGATAACAGGTCTCCTGGGCTTCTACACAAAACCCCAGCCACACTTTCTCTTCCTTTCCCCAAATGCAGTGTACTTTCTGGCCACATGTCAGATCCTGTCCCCACTCAGCAATCAGCTGCTTGTACAAATACCATTCAGAATGATACCATTTGTGTGAAATGCAGTGTTTAAGGTAGTGGTTGTTTGCAATATATTATCTCTTCCTCTGCAGCAGGTCACACTCAGGAAAGGTTGTAAAGGAAACTGCACTGCAGGCTGAGGTAAGACATAGCTGAATTAGCCAGGTTTACCCAAAACGAATGGGTTCGATGCAGCAAGGAAATTTGTGAAGCACACAAATGTGGAAGACGGGAAAACAGGATAGAGAGAAGTAGTGGGAATCAGTTCCTTTTTCGTCATTGCATTAACATTTGCCAGTTTGGAAGACATTGATGTCTGGTCGTATTCCCACCCCATGCACTCCTGAATGCCCAGTGGGTTGATGACTGTCTTCAGTGGAGGAGCAGACAAAGTCCTGACCCAAGTGCTTTGCTGGATGGCCTGCCTATGACAAAGAGAACAGAGAACTGTGCATACAGGTACTGCAGAAGCTGTACTCAGTGTTTCAGTCTGAAGGAAGGTGTCAAAGATGTCCTCACAGATGGTGCAGACTACGAGTGAAACCCTGAATTTGGAAGTTATTGGAAACATTTACACAGTGTCTGTCCCACATAACCCAGTGTCTTTGAGATGACCAATGTAGATTGTGGTTCCATTATGCATTCAGTAAAGGCACAATTAAATTAAGCCTGTGCTGCTCCATTGTCAGAGTGTACCTTACGGTGTGAGGCACAAGTGTCAAGTGTATGCAGCGTTTCTTATGATGCTCATTGGCATTGAGGACATGATGAATGATCCTGTCCATCTGGGCAAGTAGACGCTGGCGTATGTTTTGGTTCTGTGACCAGAAATATGGAAGATAGGGTATATAGAAACTTTATACTGGAGCCTACTAGCGATGTGTGAACTGGCGTGCTACTGTCATCTGCATGAAACAGGTGAAAGGGACAGCACGACAGTTCCTAGAAGAGAAGTTCCTTCCGTCAAGGGAGCAAAGATATGTAGGATAGCTTTGCATCAGGAAACCTTGAGCTGCTTTTTTCGTTCAGTGAACAAGGCTAAGTCTAGTCTAAAATAAACTTCAAATAACATCTAATGGATGGGCTAAAGAGCATTGGCATTAAATGCTTTGATCTGCTCTAATTCACCTCACATGTGCTGGCATTCATGTTTCATTTTAATTTTTCACATAGTGCTAAGTTTTTTAGCAGTGCTTGTAATAGGGAGAAGATTGATAATCTTTCATAGAACAGTGGTTTGTGCCTAGGTGACACCTCTGTATGTTGCTTTATACAAAATGCTGTTATTTATCATTTTTGTAACAGAAAAATGTAAAATAAGAAACAAAATGCAGTGTTTAAAACAAAAGGAAATGTTGAGTCTTAAAAATGTGTTTTCAGATGTGTTCTTTGTGCTTATCTTTTAACTTTGTGGTTACCTTTTAACTTTATGGTTAATTTTTAAAAGTGTTTACTTTTCATCTGTTCATGAAAGACTGTGGGTATTGTGTTAAGTTGTTCTATGAAATAGAAAATGAGCTTTTGTAGGATGTTTTTCTTCCACATCATTTTGTGATCTGTAGGATCTAAGACAAATAAATTTGTTTTTTAGCTTCTAGACAGTGGATTGATTTTTCAATAATCAATCAGAGAAGCAGGTTTGCAAAACAAGTATTTTTAAATAAATATTAAATTTCACAAAGTGATAACAAGCATGAGGATTTTTTTTTTTTTTCCCCTAAACAGCTAAGACAGAGAAGGTTACGTGCCTTAATGCTCCCAGCCAATGATCGCAGCGGCTGGAGAAAACTTAAACAAATGATTATTCTTAATTTAAAATTCAATGATGTACCTTCTGTCCAGGTAAAGTTTACTGACTTGCTTACTTTCCGTGTTCAGCATGAAACCTTGCGATGATTGTGTTATTGAAATACATGATGCAGAGAATTATCTACAGTACAGCTATGGCAATAAAAATCTGCCATTCGTTTGAGTATTGCTTATGCTTAGCTCCTTTTTGAAGAGTGTCTGATGTGCTGATCTAGTGGAATCCACTTGCTTCTGTGAATTTACAAACCAGCTCTCTGTCAAACTTGTGAAAGCTTTTGAGTCAGCTTGCAAGAATGATGCTTGGTTATTAGTGCACATGCAAGTTTTGAAAGACATTAGAAAGTAAGGTTATTTCTAGGACATTGCAAATTAGAAGTAATAAAGTATTTTTTGAGAAAAAAAAGGAGGAAGACGTTTGTTTAAAAGCAGTAGGACAAAATCCTAGGAAAATAGAAAAAGGCAGAATTCAAAAGGAGCAGGTATGCGAGAGAGTATGTTAAACTTACGAGGTGGACTTTTGCAGAAAGGATTCCATAGTATCTAAATAGACCTTTATGTGGAAAAGGGAGTACAGTAAATTTGTCTCAGTTCATATGTTCAAATACATGCATATAGATGGGTAAGAATGTCCAGAAGAACTATCACTATGTCCTTGTGTACTTGAAGTTGCAAATAACTCCAGATGCAGAGGTGGATTCGTGATATTTTGTAGTAGAAATGAAGGCTTAAAAGGATGTGTGGACATCACTGTAAGCTATATTTAATTAAGTGCTAACATGCTATCCTTCAATCTTGAATGTATTTTCACAGCAACTTAAATTTGTAGAGGTAATCAGAGTTAATAAGTATGTTCAAGATTTATGAAGCTGAAATATACTCTAGGAAAGTAATATCTATTCTTTGCTGATCTTATAGTTGATGACATTTTTTGTTTTAGTATGGATCAATACATGAGGTTAATTTTCTGGTATATTGTCTCCACACAAGCTAGAAATCTTTGCTCTCTAGCTTCATTTGGATTTACACAGAATAAATCTTCTGGACAAAGTTGAGATAGACAAGCACAGCACAGGGCTGTGCCTTCTCAGGTCAACTGTTGTGTGGATCACGAACTTTGCAGTGTATGATAGTCCTCTAGTTAGGATCACTGCTGGTTTTGCAGTACATGAAAACAGTAGTCAACTGTTTTGACTAAAGACTGTAGAACAAATCCTTATTCGTATGTGTAGAAGTGTGTGGAATTTCGAGCTTGTCCTTGCAGTGTCAGTGTGTGACATACATGTGCATTCCCATATGCAGATGGGTGTTCACAAAGGTAAGGCTACATGCTATGTAAGTATACCTGTATAGATAGTAATCCCCCCCTGCCCCACCCATGCGCATGATTGTTTCTTAGTTTTCTAAGTGTATTTAATCATCCACAGTTTTTGGCTGATTTTATTCAACTATCCACTAGTCAGGAAGTATTACTTTGATTTTTTTTTTTTTTTTTTTTTTTTTTTGTATTTTAGAATCCTACTTTATAACTAACATCTTCTTTTAAGTTCCTTTGCTTTTTAATCCAGAAATTTTGGAGGCAGTGAACACATACCTCTTTGGAGCATATCAACACTAAATGTGTGAGTTCAGCTGAAATTTGGAGAAGGCTGATTTTATAACTTGCACAATATACCTAATGTTGGATACTTTTCAAACCCCATCTCCATCTTTTTTCCATCTCCAGATGCTCAGCGTAGTTCTGGCATGCAGTTTTGGGGGCTTGGGTGGCTTCAGAATCTCTACAAATAATTAAATGCGGAACTACACTTAGAAATGACTTTCACTAGAAAAACAGAAGAGAAATAGTATAAAAAAAATGAAAAGAAATAGTTTCCATTCCTTTTCAAGTTTAATTCTGTTACAAAAGAGTTCCATTTTCTAATTTGTCTATAAAAACCCTAGTGATTTCTCACTAAATTCATAGAATTTTAGGGCTGGGGACGACTGTGGTTGACTTCTCTGATATTGTGAATAACAAGGAGCAAAAACTTCACCCAGTAGCAGAAATGCACATTTATAGAATCAAATGTTGTATTAGCTTGAGAATTAAATTACTATAGTCTAATTAATGTTTAAATACCTAATAGATGTTAATTAGATTCTTCATTCCAAAGGGATTAACTCATCACCACCACACTAGTTAAGTAGAAGAGGAAAGCAGCGTGGGAAAAATGGCAGTTTCATGGAGATAAGGAAAAGACTTTGATAGTTATTACAGTAGCTATTTTTGACCACTGATACACTGGGCCACATTAAAATTGTTGCATGAATTTGGAATATAATCACTAAAATAAAAATTGCAATGATGAGGTTTTCATTCTGGCAGGTGTAGAGTAAGACAAGAAGGAATGGGGAGGGAAGTGATGAGTTCCTTCAGCAGTCTCTATTACATAGTCTTCTTACAGTGAATTTTTATCTCTGTGTGAATGTGTGGGGTTCAAGATGGTTATTGTCATTATAAAGGCATCTCTGAATTTAAAATGTGTTGGTTTTGGAAAATAAAAAGAGTGAAAATCCTATTTCTTTAACAGTGAGTATTAAAGAAAAATCAGAGTTAATATCTGATTGACCTACATGCCCGCCTTGTGATTTTTGCTGTTGGTAAGAACATTATTGAACAGTAATAGTACATTTCCCATTTTGCTTTCTCTGAGATGCCACCAATCAAGTCTTCAGACAGTGTTCATGACATTAGTGTTGTCTTTTTGAGGATTAATAATGGGAAGGAAAGGAAGGCTTCTGTACACACAGGGAGAAAAATAATATTTACAAAGAGGAATAATGTGTCATTTTCTCTCTGCTTAGAAGGTTGTCTTAACAGTGAATATTCATAAATACATAGTCAAAATTTTTCCTAACTGCCTAATGAAGAGGTTTTGTGTTGGGAAGTATCAGTATGCTGTTTAGGTACGAGGAAATAACACCTCATCCCCTTTGCTTAAGGACAACCTCTGTTGAATACAAACTGCTGACTTCATACCCTCACTTCTTAAAGTGATTTGTTTATTTTTAAATTACTTAGTAGGTGACAACTTGTCATTTTAACAGTTGCTGTGGAAACTGCGTGCTTTCAATTTTTACTTGCTGTAACACCTTTGTGAGGAATATGAAAACATTAATGAATTCCTTTGAATACAGCAAGGTTTGTTTGGGTTTTTAATAATCTGCCCTGGATTATTATTCTTCAAGGCATGACAAATTTCAGCTATAAATAAGCTACTTGAAGTCTCCCAGCCCACTCTGTGTTGGTCTTGCTAATGGGATTGGCAAGCTGTAAGCAACAGGACAGCATGAGGAGAAAGTCTAGCTACTACACGTGATCGTGTGATGTCAGAACAAGGCAGCATTGTAGTTCCAGTGCTTGGGGACTTTGAATTGGAGCTAGGGTAAGGAAGAGGATGCCCGCACTTGGTAAGGAGCCATACATTAAGGACTTAATTTGAGTGGTCTAGGATGGAGAAGGAGCTATTGTCCCACAAAGAGCTGTAGCAAGGCATTGCTGCGCGTGTGAGTCTTCCTCACAATCCTCTCACTGTTGGCTCCTTCCAGTCCGCAACAGATCTGCAGGGTACACAAATCTGCTGTTGCAACAAATCTGCAGGGTACATATCAACACCAACAGGTTTAAAATTACTCTGATTTGGCTCAGTTCTTGGAGGCATTCAGCCTTTCTACAGTTCTTGTTAAGCCGTTATCATATGCTTACAAGCAAGCACTGTCTCTGAAGTTTGCCAGTTTTGTGACCTTTCTGCCATACTGATTGTATTTATGGAGTGAATTCAATAGAACATATCATCTCAAGTCCTTAGTGGAGATGTGACAGCAGAGTCAACAGCAGAAGGATTAATGCCTCTATGAACATGTTCTTTTAAATCCTGATATGCTAGGATTTTGTGTGTGCTTTGGCATCAGTAGGTTTTAGTGGCAATGAGTTCCGTGTATAATAATTGCGACGCAGAATTTCCTCCTCATAATTCTGAATTTATCTTTAATTGAAGAGCCCCTTGTTAGGAGTCAGACAGAAAGGGAATTGCTGCGCTGTAACTGATGCATTGTAGATTATTTTATTATAGCTCCTCTTGTATGTCTTTTTTTTCCTCAAGTAATCCATCCCCGTGACTTCTGACTTTCTCCACAGGAGAACTTTTCTTTCCCCTTTATCACTTTTGCTGGCTGACTATGAATCTTCTTTCATAATCATGTATTATCCATCAACACGTTCTGCCTCAGGATGTCTGCTCAGCTGGTAGACATTTGATAAATTATACGCTAAATCTAGGTACTTCCACAAAGATGTTCTTTCTGTCTGTCTGTCTCAGAGTCTCTTGGTAGGTTGTTAAAAGAAAGTATTTTCTACTTGAATCCTCCTAGCTGAAACAAGAAGTGTCTGTTTCTACTTTTTTAAATTAGGTGAGGCAGATCACTCTCTTTCTGATGTCTTGTTCTTGTTTACTGTTCCTGCCAACCACAGATATTACTGCCAGTAACTTTAAAAATAAATTTTCATCTCTGGTATTGATGCAAATACTGAATAGCAAGAGGTCTTGAACTGATCCCTGCAGAAATGCGGTGGAAGCATCTCATTTGCTCATAGTCCCCAATTGACTCAGAAATCTATCAGCATATTCTGAATTCAATTATCCTGTGCTTTATTCTTTTTATACTAACTTTTAAAAAATCAAAATTGCATGGCAATTGCATGGCATCTTGCAGTACTTCTTAAAAGTTTTGCATAATAAATGAGAACTCTCTGGCAATTTTATTCACAGTTTTTTGGGCTCTGAAATTAATTTGCACTGTCTGAGGTTTGTTTTGCTTATGTCAGTTTCTTTTTCATGCATTTACTAAACAGTGAACAGCCAAGGCACCAGGTAAGATTTTTGGCAGAACCAATAAGAATATTTTACAGCTGTGACAGATATTTTTTTCTTTATTCTTTGGGTATTACTTCCTATGAACTATCAGGTGAGTTTTCTATTCCTTTCCTTCCACCGTTTGTTTTTCTCCTAGATCTGAGTGGTACTTCTGCAAACCGAATCTGTTGTAGCTTGCCTGTGACATAAATATCAACCTGTCAGAGCCCTGCATACCTACTCACACACTCCTGAAGGTTTAGCTGCTTGTGTTGAAGATGGGCTCAGGCTCAGGCTTAGGCTTGAGCTTGCTGGAGGTGTGAGGTGCAAGGATGCCTGAGACGTAGCTCGGGCAGGGACCACGGATGAGGGCCTGGGGGAAGGTCCTTTCAGCTCTTCTCACAACTCTGCTGTTTTCCTAGTGGTCTGATCCAAGGTTACCCAGATGCACCATGGCAAACCTGGCCTTGAGCACTGGCAGCCAAGACCTTAGGAAGGAGTGTGTGTGCTCAGGGCCAGACACAGCCCTTTTATGGCCTCTGCATGTTTCCATTTGGTTAAAAATAACAGCCTACATTATTACTGACAGACTAACCAATTTCAGATTGCTCCACCACTAGGATTTTGCTATCCAAGGTGATTAATACTAGTTCAGTTACATAATTAGTTTATGAGAATATGCAAATTTGGAATTTTTCAGAGTCTGAGACTGTTTGTTTTAGCGTTAGTTAGTGATGTGGGCTTGACCAAATGGCTACGGATCTACTGGTATAGTGAACATTATAGGGAGATGATTAGCAGAAGAGGGTTTTTGGCGTTGGTGATACTCTTTCCTGCTACTTGGGCTGGGAACTGTTTCTTTTGTTTATTTTCCCTCTATTTGCTTCTCACTGCCTGCTCCATCCGTGTTTGTTTTTTTTTTAAAAAAAAAAAGGCTTTTCTGTTGTGCATTCTGGTTTGTCTTGGTTTTTTTCTTTTTTCCTCTTATGGTGATTCTCTGCTCCATCACTCCTCTCGCCAGCAGTATTTCACCATAGGGCTGCAAAGCCAATGGTACGTATCTCACCTCAGGCATCCTGCATTCTTTGAATCTGCCAAATGGTTCATCAGTGCTCTTGCCAGTGTTCAGGCACAGCTGGATGCAGAGCAAGCCTGGGGAAGACTGCAGTGAGAGGGGAGGCAGACGGGAGAGACGGAAAGGGATGAATTCCTGTGAGCCTGCATCAAGCCAGTGTGCTGCTTTTTTATGTTGGGATGGGGCAACTAACTTGATTAGTGTGTGTTGTCATAAAGGCATTTTCTGTGTTACTGTTGCCTCATTAGCAATGTAAAAGTACTGAATTTAGTAAATTCTTCAAGGTATTCAAATGTTGCTGTTCCTTTTGCATCTTGATAAAATGAAAATTAACGGGCTGCCTAGGGAATTGGTGGAGTCACCATCCCTGGAGGTACTTAAAAAACATATAGATGTGGTGCTTAGGGATATGGCATAGTGGTGACCTGGCAGTGCTAGATTAACAGTTGGGCTTGATGGTCTTAAAGGTCTCTTCCAACCAAAATGATTCTGTGATTCTATGAAAAGTATTGATTAGAGTTTCATATGCTTTTTTTCCCCACTGGACCTATTAATCTATCTATTCCAAATTTGCAGTTACACAGTTACTATGAATTAGTCTTGTGACTGGTGTACAGCTGCAAGGATGGTGACATTTCAGTAGTGAAACTTTCTCTGCGCTTGTGGCTTCTTGCATAAAGCATTGTCAAATGGTCAAAGGGCCTTTCTTGTGAAAAAATTGTGGCAATACCTGTAGAGCTAAAACTCATTCCACATTAACATAACATCATCATAATTTCAGAATATGTATGGAGCAGTTCATACTCTGCGGTAATTACGCACAGTAAGATTGTGATTATATGATCCTGTCCTGGCTGCTTTTCGTAATTGCAGCACTACAGAAAAGTATTTTTGATTAATTTTTTCTTATTATTACTTACCATTGGACAATTTGTCACATCTGGTTACTCCCGTTTATAATTCTCTTGAGTATGCCCCTTTGTTCAAGACAATGTTTAGTTGTTTTCAGCTTCTCTCCATGTGGGGTAGCAACACGAAGGTTCCAAGAAGCCACTTGTAAGCAGCTAAGCGGGAATTTTTCTAGAATTGGGAGGAAACATCTAGGTAAAGAAAAGCTGGCATTATGTCCTGTAGGCCTGTGCACGGGGATATAGATGCAGTGCCACCGTGTCCAGAGACTCCTAGTTCAGTGGGACTCTCGGTGGTTTACAGGCTGCTTCACAATAAGGTTAGATGTAGACATGACTCCCTCTGCTGCCAGTGTAGTAACAGCTCCTTGTGGCTGTCTTTTCATTCTCATGTCTGTTTGTCCTTTTTTTCTAAGTAGCAGCTAGTATGTGCTGTGCCCGTGTGAGAGATTGTGACCAAAGTTTGTGAATTATTTCTACAAGTGAATACGCTCATAGTATTATTGTTTTTAACAAAGCCTTCTTTAGAGTCTTACTTGAAATTGCTTCTATTGCTGTGCTACCACTACTGTTAATGTGTTCAAGCCTTGAACTGTCAAAGAATTATGTGGTATTTTTATCCTGTGACATTTTAAATTATTCTCTCCATAGGGGAAGCCTGTGGGAACGCCAGATGCTGGTGCCTATTTCCGTGTGCTAGCAGAGCATGAAGTAGCTGCCTTCTTTACTTCACCAACTGCAATTAGAGCAATCCGTCAGCAAGACCCTGAGGCAGCCTTGGGAAAGCAGTACTCTCTGAAAAGGTGAACTAAGGATACACTGGAAGCAGTTTCTTACAGAAAGAGGCTGGATGAACTAAGAATAGCAGAGTGTCTGGGGCTTTGCCCACCTCTGTGTAACAGAACTTAAATGAATTCTTGACAGTTTAGGTCTATGTGTATTTGCTTGTAAATTTATATTGATACTTTAGAGGAGATGAAAGCTCTTAAAAAGATTATGACTCTAAGGTTAAGAGCTCTTACTGAGTTAGGATTGCTCACTCAACCTTAATTTTACTCCACTGTGCTTATGCCCTGTAATACTGTCTTAGATTACATGATCCTCTACTGTTTTCCCACATGACCTCTCATTTCACTGAGTGTTTGTTGAATCAACAGCTAGTCAATGTTTTGTTTATCTCCCCATAACTTAGTTACTGTTTATGGTTATGTGCTCCAAAGACTAAATATTTGCTATCTCATACTGTTTTTAAGGTGTTTATCATTATACTATCAGCATGCTTCAAAATCGTGACTGAGTTCATCCTCACAAATCCCCTGTGAGATGAGAGAGTGGTATTATCTGTGTTTTGCAGACAGGAAGCTGAGGCGCAGAGAGATTAAGGTCAAAGTCTTCTGTTAGTTTTGAATATCCAGTCTGAGCTACTGAACTACCCCTATTTCAGAGTTCTTAGCATTGTATGGTTAAAATGCTATTGGCATGGTGTTACTAAAATGCCCGTCACCCTGACTTGTATCTGTGAGTGTTTAGTACTTCTACAGACGAAGTTTCTGTATCTTATGGCAAACGTTCTAAAAATGAAAAATATGTGGTTTTGGACCACATCTAATCTTGAAGTTGAATAATTTGCTCAGCATAACACAAGGACTGTGTCAGACTTCAAAGGCAATATTCACGCATAAAATCATCTTTTATCATACTTGTCCGAAGAGAAGAGGAAGATGCAAAGCCATGTACCTTCATTAGACCTGCACATTCTTAATTGGTAAGGAAAGTTTTATTTATTAGTAAGCTGTATTTATTCCTGAGCTATTCATTACTAGTTCATCATTACTTTCTTCCATCTGTTTTGAGTGCTATCATCAATCCTTACCCCTCCTTGTAATAGGAAACAAGCTCATTTGAGACCCTAATGCACTATTCTATGGTGTTTATTGACAAGAAGGTGATTCAGATGCTAGAAAATTTAATTGCTGTTCCTCGGCATTTTTTAGTCAATGACTAAAATTACTTGGTCTGTCTTTAGAGTATTCGTTTAACAGAAAAACTGCTACCTGCTCTGTCAGTTGTTACATTTTCTGGCGAAATGAGAATTCCAGATAAGAGTCTCCTTGCTGATATCAGTTGCTCCAGATTTTAAGAGGTATTTCATCATTCCTGTTCAGTGCATAGTTAATGAGCTTCTCCATTTGTTTGCAGATTTAGTTGTCTCATAACTCACTCAGCTTTGGGCCATGTCATTCCCTTGTATGTGAATTCTCTTTATTAAACCCTCTAATGCAGCATTTAATATCTAGTAGGTGCAGTTGTTAAGAAATGGAGTCCAACAGGTGGTTAAAATTTCCATTCTAGGAAAATCCTTGGTTTTGGGTGTTACTTGGATAAACTTTTCCATCCAAGGTCAAGTAAATTCTGTCTATTTCAGTTTGAAATCAGTCTTACTTTTAGTTCATTTACTTGATCTGAGGTGCTTTCTTCCCTGTTATATTACGCAGAATTTTTGAAATTAGATTTCTTTCTGTTACCCGGGCTAATATGTATCCTTACTTATTTTAAAGACTCCAAAACACATGTCCAGGAATGCAGTCCTGAAAAAGTTTTCCACCATGGTACATTTAATTCCTGAAAAATTTCAAATTCCTTGTTGGCTATTGGAGTCAAATCTTGAAATTTGTTTGCCTTTGACACAAAACGTCATCTGTGTCTTAAACATAGCTCATGCTTAACAGTATGAGATGCTTAATTTATAATACTGTAGGATGAAAGCCCTGTTCAACCACATATTGCTAGACTATCTAAGGACTCATCTTTTGATAACACACAGTACTGGTAAGCAGGCCATCTGATCATATTGCTGCCTGTTGTGTTGAAGAACAAGTAACACCCAGATTCTATGACCTTCATGTACCTGAGCATATTCTGTTCAGTTTTTGGGATCTGTTCTCATCTTCACGAGGTAAATCCATCATTACACCAAACCATTAACTATTCCCATATTTGGAATCACACTTCATCCTTTAGTTGACCTAATTGTTATGAACTGGTTAGGTCTGATTTCCAAATGATTGACAGTTTTGCGTGAAATGGGGCAACAAGTAATACAAGTAATAATTTGCAGTTTGTGTCCCATAGCCTACTTGGCTTCCTTGACTTTCAGTCAATTGTGAATGTTCTGCCATTTTATATCAAGAGAATCTAGAGATGCTAGCTTGTTCATCTGATACCAGATATTAATACACTTCCTTTAGAAAGAAATATGAGACTGCATAAAAAACCGTGCAGAAATAATGAATATAAAGTAGATTAGAAACTCCCATTTTCTGTCTCGTAACACAGGAACAAGAGGATGTGAAATTAAAGTAGCGAATTCGAAATTGTAAGAATGAAATACTTTCTCATATAATTGATGTCTCGCAGATGCTGCTAGAGGATATGTGATTAAGACCCAGAATTTAGTACAATTGAAGTACATTATGCCGTTCTGCCTGCTACCCCTGCTCTGTGCTGCTGTAGATCATATATGGCTGCTCCTGTTGGAGTCGTGAGCTGTGTTCATGAAGAGCCTTTGTGGAGCTCCCCTTTACCCATACTGTGAGAAGGAGCTGAGCTGCAGCTGTCTTCTGTGTCTCTCATGACTCCATCACCCAAACCTCCAGTGCCTGGATTCTCATGACCAAGGTAAAATCTATTCAGGGAGGAAAACAAACAAACACACACATCAATGGAGAAAAATTGGAAGACCTGAAAATACTCTTTTATTTATTCTACATGTAGAAAGTTTCCAAACAGCCAGGGATCAGTTGAGGAAAGCCGAAGCCCTGATAGGATTAAATCTGGCCAGGGATGTCAAGGGCAAGAAGAAAAACTTCTGTAGGTACGTCAGTGATAAAAGGAACACTAGGGAAAATGTGGGCCCTCTCTGGAAGGAAACAGGAGACCTAGTTACCCGGGACATGGAGAAGGAGGGGGTACTCAACAGCTTTTTTTGCCTCAGTCTTTACCAGCAAGTGCTCCAGCCACAGCACTCAAGTCACAGAAGGCAAATCCAGAGACTGGGAGAATGAAGAACCACCTACTGTAGGAGAATATCAGATTTGAGACCATCTAAGGAATCTGAAGTTTCACAAGTCCATGGGACCTGATGAGATGCATCTGTGAGTCCTGAGGGAATTGGTTTATGTAGTTGCTAAACAACTATGCATTCTATCTGAGAAGTCTGGTAAAGTTCCTCCTGACTGGAAAGGGGGAAACATAACCTTGACTTTTAAAAATGGAAAAAAGGAAGACCCAGGGAACTACAGGCCAGTTGGTCTCACCTTTGTGGCCATCAAGATCATGAAGCAGATCCTCCTGGAAACTATGCTAGAGCACATGGAAAATAAGGAGATGATTTGTCACAGCCAACATGACTTCACTAAGGGCAAAATGTGCCTGCTAAAGTTGGTGTCCTTCATCAATAGAGTTAAATGTTGGTGGATAAGGGAAGAGCAACTGATGTCATCTGCCTGGACTTGTGCAAAGCATTTGAGTGTTCTGCACAACATCCTTGTCTCTAAACTGGAGAAACATAGATTTGATGGATGGACCACTTGGTGGATAAGGAATTGGCTGTATCATTGCACTCAAAGAGTTGGGGTCAACAGCTCAATGTCCAAGTGGAGAGCAGTGATGAGTGGTGTGCCTGAGGGGTCAGTATTGGGACCAGTACTGTTTAATATCTTCATCAGTGACATAGTGGGATTGAGTGCACCCTCAGCAGGTTTACAGACGACACCAAGCTGAGTGGTGTGCTTGACATGCTTGAGCGATGGGATGTCATTCAGAGGTATCTGGACAGGCTTGAGAAATGGACCCGTGTGAACCTCATGAAGTTCAACAAGGCCAAAGACAAGGTCCTGCACATGGGTTGGGGCAGTCCCAAGCACAAATACAGGTCGGACAGTGAGTGGATTTATAGTAGCCCTGAGAAGAAGGACTTGGGAGTATTGGTGAATCAGAAGCTGGACATGAGCCAGCAATGTCCACTCACAGCCCAGAAAGCAAATTGCAACCTGGGCTGCATCAAGAGATGTGACCAGCAGGTTGAGGGAGGTGATTCTCCCCCTCTACTTCGCTCTTATGAGACCCCACCTGGAGTACTGTGTTCAGCTCTGGGGGCCCCAATATAAGAAAGATTGGACCAGGAGCAGCTCCAGAGGAGAGCCGTGAAGCTGATCAGGGGGCTGGGACACCTCCCCTGTGAGGACAGGATGAGATAATTGGCGTTGTTCAGGCTGATGAAGTGAAGGCTCCAGGGAGACTTTGTAGCAGCCTTCCAGTACTTAAAGATGGCCTGCAGGAAAGATGGGGAGGTACTCTTAATCAGGAAGTGTAGTGATATCATGAGGGGAATGGTTTTAAACGGAAAGAGGGTAGATTTAGATTAGATATTGGAAAGAAATTCTTTACTGTGAGGGTAATGAGGCACTAGAACAGGTTGACCTGTTGTGGATGCCCCCTCCGTGGAATTGTTCAAGGCCAGGTTGGATGGGGCTTTGAGCAACCTGATCTAGTGGAAGGTGTCCCTACCCATGGCAGGGGAATTGGAACTAGACGATCTTTTAAGGTGCTTTCCAACCCAAACATTCTATGATTCTATGTTTAAGTGTCTGTAGACTCCAGGTGCGTTAAGAAATGGTAAGAGTTCTTTATTTCCAGTTTATGTTAAGAAATGCAAATGGAATTTCCTCACTGTCTTCTCAGGAAAAAAAAAGCTTATTTAACATGATGCAGATAGAGTTTTTCTTTGTGAGAAAAAGAATGGTGTACGCATTCCAGAATTAAAAACCCCTCTGTGATCATTTAATATGGAAGAGTGCAGCTCAGAGTGTGAACACTCCTGCTTTTGGGAAGTCTTTTGGTGATGTGGTTTCTTTTGTGCTTGGAACAACACCAAAATGTACATGCTGTATTGAAAAATTTAGATTCCGTCAGGACCATTGAAGACCTTGATCTGTCCCCTTTATTGGGTGATACTTCAGGTCTACCCTGCTGGATTTTTGAATAGGACCTAAAAGCTTGATTGCACTGAATTTTATGTTATTAGGAATGCAGGTTTTCAGAGCAACATCTTAGGACATATTTACTTAACAGAGAGGTTTTAAGATCTTTCTTCTCCATTAACTGCATTGCAGTGATACATGATTGCAGTAACGTGTGCATTGACATGCTTCAAATTTTTAAGTGGGCTGTTAAAGTTTTTTTCAGAGTGGGACATTTTATAGCCATTGCCATCTCTCTCTTGCTATACTTCTTGATAGGAGAAAATAATTCCATAGTTCTTAAGCTTTGTTAGGCTTGTGACACTTGGCTCTGATATACTTTTTGGTGGTTTGTGCTGTAGATTTGTCAAAGAGCTAATCCCTCTCCTTCTTGCAACATAAGGTTGCTCTTGAGCCTGTAGATTATTAAATCTGATTATTAAAGCTGGCAATGCAGAAGAGAGGAATTCTGCTTTTGGCTCAGGGGACAACATGATGTTGTAACTTTCTTGTCAAGTCTTTTAAGTTCTTGATGATTTAGTAGCCTTATTTTAAAAACAAGGACGCTTAACAGAATTTTTCAGCAGTTTATAAAGTTAATGAATTTATAAATTCAATTTTTATATCGTAGCTGAATGTTGTGTTTAACATACTTAATTACAGAACATTCCATAGAATGTAAATCGAGCAGTGCTTAATGGGAGTGCCCTGCATGTGTCTTTAGGACAGGAGTATTAAAAAACTTTTCATAAAATACCTATTTGAGGTTTTTACTTACAATATTTTGTTCTTTTGTATCTTATGCAAGATATTGATTGGGATCACACTCATAATAATAATTATCTTCTAATGTGGGAGGTGTGCTCAGAAATCAAAATTATGTTGTATTTTTATGAGTACAGAAAACTGTGCTTATTTGGATGTGAAAGCTGCTTATACATTTGACCCCCTGCCTTCTATTCCAAGAAAGAAGCCACTCCAAGCCATCTTGGGGTGTCGGAAAGGAGGGTTGCCCAAAACACTGTTCTGAAGTTAAGGAAGTTGATTTCTTTCATCTGCATGTTCAAGCTCAACGTGGTAACATTTTTCAAGATCTTCTGACTTTCATAAGTGCAGTAACTTGATTTTCATGTATCAAAGTTAATAGTATGGCTACCTCTATGATTCTTACTTCGACGTAGTTCACAGATAAGACCATTCACAGGTTGTTATGTTTAGCTGGTACAGGTGTCCCTACCTTGGTTATTAGAGTTCCCATATCTTTTGCTTGTGGAAGTTTCTTTTCCTGTATTCTAACTATGGATCTGTAAATGTATCTAAAAGACAATAAAATCGTCAAATTCTTTATGTCTAAGCCAAGCATCATTGTGAAAAAAACTCTTTCAATTTTAGGGTATATGGCTTATTGCGCTTCATGACGTTTCATCCCATATTTTACTTACATTGTCTTCAGATGTAGCTTTACTCTGTGCATTCTGCTGCCTTGCATCTACCCAGCAAGTAGGTCACTAGTCGTTACTCTGTCAGAAGCTGCCTTTTATACTAACAGGATGTGCCTGTCCTCTGGAGAGGACGGGTGTGTGAATATTCCAAGTATGCTTTTTGGTTTGAGCAGCCTTGTTGTGGGATGTCTGTGATCTCTAGATGAAAGGTCAATCTCTAGGTTCCCTCTCAGAGATATTCCCAGTTCTCTGGTCAGACAGGCTGATCCGTGCATTTCTCTTTTTCATTTCTGACACCCTTGAATTACTTGCTCTGAATTTTCTCGTAATTTCCTGAATAATTTTCTGGATTTCATCTAAATGGAAAGATGAATCTGATGATAGTTTTCTTTCTAAATTACATGCTTCTGAAAGTGAAATTGGTTTCTTGCCCACCATATCTAAGAATTCTCTCTTTTTGTGGCCACAGGTCTACAGGTTTTACAAA
This sequence comes from Bucorvus abyssinicus, assembly GCA_009769605.1. Lineage (NCBI taxonomy): Eukaryota > Metazoa > Chordata > Aves > Bucerotiformes > Bucorvidae > Bucorvus > Bucorvus abyssinicus. The sequence goes on from CM020025.1 coordinate 43,526,303, forward strand.
ATCAATGCAATTTGTGTCCGTTGCTGAAGGACAAGAGTCAAGTCCTTTGTTCATCAGTTGTCTTCCTTTAAAATGGATTGTATGAAGACTCAAAGTGAAACAAAATGTCACTGACATTGATCTGGCTGTGGTAGAGTGTGCTGCAGTCTTACAAGGGGACATTTTGGACAAATATTTTTAATCCCAGGGTCTGATGTTGGGCCACACAAAGCACCATCCATATCTTAATTAGACATTCTGTCATCTCAGAAGCCTTGAAGTACTTGGTATCCAGTACTTGATAGAGTGTCTCTGCAGTTTCTCTTGCCATTACAGGCTGTTTCTGAAACGTTTAGTGACTTGTAGTGTGAGAATATACCTGTGTGCTTTCACCTGAAGAAAGGAAGAGGTTATTTGCTGGTAAGCAGGGTTATTCTGACATGGAGTCTATGTTTGCCTCATAATTTTTAGGGACCCTGGCAGTGCAGGGTGAATGGTTGGACTCAATGATCTTAAAGATCTCTTCCAACCAGATGGTTCTATGATTCCCTCAACTCTTTAAGCTTATAAATTGTATCTCTGGGTAAAATGAAAGTGGTGTCTTTGTTGATCATATGCCAAGAAGGGAGGATTTGCGAGAGTGAAGGCATGAGTCTGCCCTTTGCAGATAATACAGAAGGGAAGCAAGTTCTTTGGTCTGTAGCAAGAAGGCATGTGCATTACCATTCTGCATTCAGAATTCACATTTTACCTCATAGTATGAATGTGCCTTGTGGTTACAAACTGATATTGATGTGGCTGAAGTGTTTCAGGTTGTCACACCAGCCGTCTGAGGAAGGAGGTGCAGTTTTCAGTTGTGATTTATCTATAAAATGAAACCAGAAATATGGTGTCTTAAACTTCCCTTTGATTTAGATTTTATTTCCCAAATAGATGATTTCTGTTTCAAAATTTTGCTTTATCTTGTGTTTGTTAGTGTTGCTCTAGGACTTCGGATTTTGTTTCATTTTGATTTTCATTTTGGTTTTGATATGTAAAAAATAAACCTTACCCTTTTGAGTCCCTGAAAGGTAAATTACTCTCTAAAGTTGCCTCTTGTTCTTTGTGGACTATAGAAGAAGCCTAGAGAACTAGTTCAGCATAGACATATTTTTTTGATAATAAGAGCCAGGTAAAATAAATACCATGCTTTGACCTCAGTAGAAATCATGTCAGAGCACAAGACTGTAAAACCAGGCATGTACTAATGGCAAAGTATTGAATATAAATCAGTAGTACATCTGAGTATAGTTGGCCATTTTTCATCTGTACATCATGAACCTGAAGTTTTGTGTTTCTACCTGAAGAGAATTGCTTATTTGTTGGTTGAAGTTATGGGGGCAAGATTGTAGATGATTCATCTCTTTAGTATCTTCTTATTAGGTGGTGGTGTCTGGCCAGTGTCCTGAGTATCCGTGAAAGCAGAGCAGAGCAGCGTAGAGTAGAATAGAATATTTCAGTTGGAAGGGACCTACTGCGATGATCTAGTCCAACTGTCTGACCACTTCAGGGCTGACCAACAGTTAAAAGCATGGTATTAGGGGCTTTGTTCAAATGCCTCTTAAACATTTGACAGGCTTGGGGCATCGACCACTTCCCTAGAAACTCTGTGGCAGTGTTTGATCACCCTTGTGGTAAAGAAATGCTTTCTAATGTCCAGTCTACACCTCCTGTGGTGCAGCTTTGAACCATTCCCCCACACCTCATCACTGGATACTAGGGAGGAGATATCAGCATCTTCCTCTCCGCTTCTCCTCAGGAAGATGGAGAGAACAATGAGGTTGCCTCTCAGTCTCCTTTTCTCCAAATTAGACAAACCTGACAGACCTCACTAGCTGCTCATAGGACATTCCTTCCATCCCCTTCACCAGCTTTGTTGCCCTCTGAATGTATTTGAGTACCTTAGCAAAGCTGGCTGTGGAATGTCCAGTCAGATGAGCGGATGTCTAGTACTGTGATCAGGGACCCAAGGCTGATGAGTGTTGTTCTGACTGGCATTATCTCGTAGGATTACTTTATTTTTTTTATTGATAGCCTGCCTCTCTCCAGAAAATTGCTTTATGTCCCATCGTTTCCCCAAAACTCATTTTCAAATGCCTATAAAAGGATGACTCAACAGTTCAAGAAAATACTAAAATCTCTTTAAATGGAACCTTATTAACAATTTAAAACTCAGAGTGACACTACAGGTATTTCCTTTTATTTATGTTTATTTCTATAGTAATTTTTCTAATCGATCTTTCTGACCCTTTTTTGGTATTTCATTCTTATGTCTTGCCTAATGTCTTACCTAGTTCCTGTGTACAGAGCATTTCATTTTTTTCACTTCCATTGACCCTCTGATCTCCCAAGGTCTTTGCATTCAGAAAATAAAGCTTCTTTTACATGATGTATTAAGTACAGTAAATTAATATTGCTAAGATTCTAATCGTTATTTAGCAGGAAGGAACATAGAAAGAGTCCTCTCTTCCCTTTGCTTTTTATCTGGAACAGTGACAAGAAATGTTTATTGAATTTTTTATCTTGTTTTCTGTTCTCTATCAAGATATATACTTTTTTTTTTTTTTTTAAATCTTTATTTAAAGGTTCAGGACGTTATTTGTAGCTGGTGAGCACTGTGATGTGGACACACTAGAATGGTCAAAAAAGGTCTTCAAGGTTCCTGTCTTGGACCACTGGTGGCAAACTGGTGAGTGTTTTAAAATGCTGTTTGTAAAATACAGGGAGGAGATATTTTCAGACTTGGTTCCTGAGTCTGCAGGTAGAACTGATTTCTCTTTCTATGAACATTTAAATAGGCAGGACCAAGTGTGAAAAGAAAAATTTGAGCAGAAAGAATGCTTTTTTGGAAGTGGTCTGATAAGTGACTTCAGGAGATATTTAAAACACAGCCTTTATAAAAGAAAAAATATAGGAAAAAAAGGTATTTTCTGATGCCTGTGTGTTTAAAAAAAAAAAAAAAGGTTAAAAAGTTTGCATCAGTACTTTTTCCAGGTGTATTTTTATGTTCTTTGCATGTATGACTATTTTGTGACAGTAAATTTTGAAAGTTTTTTGCACATGTATTTCATGTAATTAAAACCAAATAATCTGCAGCACAGAGTAAACTCCTTGGTGTTTAGTATTGTTCTCTATGGATCTCATCCAGCTTCTATTGATTATGTTGGAAAGTCTCCCATTTATTTCACTGGAAGAGGATTAGATACTTAGACTGCAATGAAGGAATCAGGTTACCAATCTATGTGTAACTTTGCCAAAATCCCAGCTGAGTTCTGGATTAAGCCTTGATCAAATGTAACTCCTTACAACTATGGATTAATATATTTTTAAATTTCACTAGTTCAAGATCAGATTCAGATTTTGCTTCTTACACACTTTATTACTGTACGAACTAAGGAAGTGTATTACAAAATCTCCCTCCTCCCCTCCCTCCTTCTCTCTGTGCATCATTGTTTTGAGATGCAGATTTTCTTTGGTCTCCCTCTCTCTCTATGGAGAAAAACTTCTTGGCTCCCCTATGATGGGTCAGATAGCAGATATATAAGATTAGATTAAGAAGTGGAAAACTCTTTAGTTCATCTATAATATGTGTTAAGTAATGAAATCAGTTGACGAGGTTTAAAATGTATCATTTATGTTAAAAAAAACCCACAGTCTTAGATAAATACTGAGAAAGTACTGGGAGATAGTAGTGTCATTTTTTTATTTAATCTTGATTTAATCTGCTAATTAATGATAAATATAAGGGACAAGAACTATGCTTTTCTCACTTCTCTATGATCCTAATGTCTGTAGGCAAGAACAGGCATCAGTGATGCAGAGTGAGCAATTAACTGTAAATAGATCAAACAGTGACTTTGGCTACCTACTGAACTGAGAGTAAGCAATATTACTGTGTGTAATTTTGTGTGGTTTTTTTATCTGTCTGTGTCTATGCACGTATATTTGCCTGTAGCTGATGTTTATTTAGTGCAAAGGTTTAATATCACTGTGTTCATTCAGATGTATCTCAGGTATCAATGAGAGATCTTAAACAAGTATGTGGATGTAATTGTGCTTATAGTGTGCCGAGGTAACACTGTGCTTGAGAGACTTTTAAAAGAAGGCCATGAGCACAGCTGAGAGTAGAATATGTTTCTTGATTTTTAAATTCATTCTATGCCCTTAAATTAAATTGCAGCAGAACTTAATGAGCTAAAGCTATTTCAAATACAGTGTTTAAGAGCATTTAATAATTTGATTAGAATTAAGACCCATTTTTATTTCCAAGTGATTTCTGTAGAAATGTGTGCTTTTTAATGTAAGCAAGGCATTCAGTCTGAAACAAAATTACTGAGTTCCCATCAGAGGACTTAATTTCAAGGGATAAGGAGAAAGGAGGAAGGAAGAATCACAGAATCATTGAGATTGATGAGGACCTCCTGAGGTCATCTAGTGCAACTCTTCTGCTCAAGCGGAGTCAGAGAGAGAGTTGCCCAGGATCCTGTCCAGTTTTGAATATCTCTATGGATGGAGATGCCCCAACATTTATGGGCAGCCTGTGCCAGTCTTTGACTACCCTCACAGTAAAAACGTTTTTACTTGTGGTCAGCTGGAGTATCCTGTGTTTAAGTTTATGCCTGTTGCCTCTTGTCCTGTCAGTGGGCACCACTGAGAAGTCTGGCTGCTTCTTCTTCATTCCCTCCCATACAGTATTGATAATACATGAATAACACCTTCCCTGAGCCTTCACCAGACTGAACAGTCCTAGCACTCTCAGCCTCTCCCCAGATAAAAGATGTCCCTTTTCTTGACTGTTCACTGGATTCTCTCCAATACCTTGATCTCTTGTACTGGGGACCCCTGAACTGACCCCTCCTGGTGTGTCCCCACCAGCGCCTAGTAGAGAGGAAGGATCATCTCCTCAACCTGCTGACAGCATTCTTCCTTTTGCAGCCCAGGATGCTGTTGGCCTTCTTTGCATTGCTACCTAATGGTCATCTTGTTGCCCACCAGGACATTTTATCTTGAAAATAAAACGTTTGATCTCTAAAATAAAAAAATACAACTAAAAGCACTGTAGATCTTAGTTATGCAATTACGTCTTAGTTGTTGGCTATTTCAACTGAGGCTAAAGAAGAAGATGGAGGAGGAGAGCAATTCAGTATCTGGGTAATTAGTGTTTCTTGTTTGATGGGGTAATTACTATTCCCTTGTTTATGACTGAGAAAAGGAGGGAAAAGATCAGCTTTGTAGAGATGAGAAGTGACCAAGTCATTATTTGGAGATGGAAATGAGTACAAATGAGGGGAAACAAAATGCTCACAAACAAAAATGTAAAATAAAAAGGGAGTGTAAACTACTTGCTTCTTCAGGTTAAGTAAACTGTCCTCAAAGCTCTTGCCCCTTTGCCATATATATTGAATCTAGAAATAAACGAGTACAGACAAAGAAATGTAGAGTTTTCTTTCATTTTGTCTTTGGAAGATTTATGGAGTATATGAAATCCTGGTGAGTTGAAAGAGTACTTTGAAACAAGAAAGCTTTCATTAGGGACTTCAAAGCAGCTACACCTGGAGAGCCTGATGGATTAAAACTTTGATTTGTATCAATACGCCTTCGTCAATAACACTTATTTTAAAAGTTAGTATTTGTGTTACAAGTGTAGTAAGTACATCTTACAAGCTATGAAATGTATGTCACAGAATCAATGAGTAGCAAGTAGGATTTGAGGCAGTAAGAACTGATAAGCACTTGCGATTTTCTCTGAAGACATGGCAATGGATGAAAGAACAGTATTTTCAGACCCTGTGCTCATCTGTACATGGAAAGAGGATAATCTTGTTTTGGATTTGTGCAGGTGTTTAGTTTTTGCTTATTTATATGAAATGACACTTAGCATTTAAATAGCAATTTTCATCTTCAAAGTAATTGTGCAAACACAAGAAACTTAATTCTTTTAACACCCCTGTGAAGTCAGTAAAGTTATTCCAGGCTTGCAGACATGAAATTGAGAATGAGAAGTATCTTGCCCCAAGCTATCCAGGAAGCCATAGCAAATTCAGTGTTAGAAAACAGAGCTTTTCTTGCTCAGAGATAAATTTTCTTGTAGTTTTTGCATACATTTTGTGATATTTTGTCTGAAAGGAACAGGAAGGCACATTTTGGACCTTGTTCTGTCTCTGTGTGTAGTTATGTTTGAAGGAAACGATACAGTAGCTCTGTTTCAGAATTCAAGGTAAGTACATTGCAGGGCACCTTGCCAAATCTGAAATAGTCTAATCAGTGTTTGGGTTGTACCTGCTGTGTCACATCCTTGGAGAGGCCTCAGTACATGAAGAAATGTGAGTTTGGGTTACCTTGGTTTTGGAGCTAGCTTTGAATTCTAGAAGAAAAAAAGACCAACAGCTATGAGGTTGCGATGAGCTGTGGAAGCACGAAGGCTCTGAAAACCTTTGTTAAACATCCTCAGCTGCTTTCATGTTAGTTATTCGGTATTTTGTAGTAAAAAGAAATAAAATGAAACTCTACTGCATCGTTTTTGACATTTATAAAAAGTTAAGTCAGATTTCTGTTTCTTCATTACAAGTATAGGATGTAAAGAGTTTTTTTCTTGGGATATTTTTAAATAAAAACATTTTGAGACTCTTTCTTTGAGGATGTGTAGCAAAATTCAGATGAAACATATCCGAAACTGAAAATTCAGTGATAAAATTTGACATGCATAAAATCTCAGTCATGAATCATGTTTCCATATAACTTCTTTGGTTGTGTACTATGGGAATCAAAGGTACAGAGCGTGCAAGTGTAGGAGGTTCAAATTGAAGGTATCTCTTATGTCCTGAATGTCAGCTCACTAGCAGGCAGAACTATGAGAAGATTGTGCATGTTTTCTGTTTTCATTGAAATAAGCTGCCATATCCAGCATGGCAGGGGTGTCTGCAGCAGGCATTAGGACAAAAATCACATAGAACTTGCTACATTATGGCTGCTGAAAAAGAATGTTGTAGTATGCACACATTGTAATGAGACATGCTGTGATAAAATTTACTGGTAGGAGTGCCCCAAGTCTGTAGCACAATTAATTAATATACTCTATCCGTTCTAAAATTGTCCTTATTTCTTGTCTATTTCTTACCTCTAAAACATGCAAATGCTTTGTTGGTAATATTTTTATTAGAACACACTACTATTATATAATTCCACACAGGAGTAATGGTTATACAGATCTTTTATTAGGACTATACAAACAGAACAACTGTATCATTGAATTGAGTATAAAAAATATGAATCATAATTAAGTGCACTCACTGTAATATATTTCAATGAACTACTTCCTACCACAATCATGTATTGGTAAGAGTTTATTAATGTGGTCTCCAAGCAGCATGACGTGGTCCCCAGTCTTCAGATTCCATTATGTTGTCTTGGCAACATTGTGCAGAATGTTCTTGTGAGTAGCCAGAAAGATGGATTTTGCCACTGAATTGTTAACTAATCTTTCCAGGTTTCCACTACGGAACTGTTCTTCAGGTGAATAACCTTGTCAATCTAGGCCAGCATCTCTCCACTCTTGACAACTGGATTCCAAATTTTGTTCTTCAATCATCTTCTGCTTTGCCCCATTCAAAACAGTGCAATTCCTTTAATATGGTCAAATGTTCAGACCAAGAGGCAGCAGAAAAGGTAAACTAAACAAACAGTGGCTGTTTAATATGCAGCAAAAGAGTCAATTCTTGAAAAATTTTTTTTGAGTGCCAGAAATTTAGTTCTGGAGTTATGGAGCCCAAGAATCTGGAGCTGAGATGACAGAGCTGAAACAAATCTCCTCCAAAGTCCAGGCCACTGGTTTAGGTTATCAAGTCATTCCTCAGTTTAGATGCAGTTCATGCTTTTTAAAGATGTGTGTATCCTGTCAAGACTAGGATCATGTTTTTTTAGTGGAAGCTGATATCCTGCAGAACAGTTCTACAGAAGTGGGAATTACTCTGCAGAAACTTTTGCAGCTCTGCAGCCCTGAATTACAGAGTCCTCTGAGCACAATTTTCTGGATAACTGAACTTTTCTTGGACTCGATAATCTTAAAGGTCTCTTCCAACCAATGTGATCCTCTGATTCTAACAGGTATTCATGGAGAAGGAGGGAAGAAAAGTGGTCATTTAGCATGCCTTTACCTGGGGGCTTCTCTTTCACGGGCACCCCCTTGCTGTGGGGAAAGAGCTTGCGTGCCCTTGTGAAGTTGAGAGCTATGCTGGTGGTGGCATATGCCTCCGGTAGGGTCTCCCAAGCCAGACAGGTCTCAACTGAAGGGTCAGACAAAGTGTGTCCACGGGCAGGATGGGCTCACTAGCCTTCGGGCAACCATCCTAGGAGAAGGACAACTCTAACTGCAAACCCGGGCAGATGGAGCTCGTTTAGCCCTGTAAGGCCATCCATCTAAGAGAAGGATACTCTAACCAAACCTACGACCTGAGGACTTCGCTGTTACCGTCCAAGCTCGCTAGGCCCTGGCAGATGAACCTCAGGTGTAAAGGGTGGGGCCAGTCTCGCGCACGCTGCGCCTCACCTAAAAAATCCACCGCGCAGGCTTGAAGGGTGTACTCACGTTTGCAAAGCCCTGTAGTGACAGGCAAGGGACGAAACGGCAATACCACCCAAGGAGACCCTCCGGTGTGCTCTTTGACACCGGTCTTGCCTATCCCGCATTGGCCTTTTCAGCCATCAGCGTGCTTGCAATAAGCGTGGGCAAAGCCCTTCCCAAATCTTCGTCCACGAAGCCAAGCCATGATGATGACCTGGGGGCTTACATTCTGTCTGTAAAGGGTATGAACATAAAGATTGTTTCAGCCATTGTTTGTTGCCTTGTAATGAGACTTGTGCAGATGTGGACTGTGTGTCATTAGTTACAGTAGCTTGTCATTAATTCAATGTCATGTTAGGACACACAGTTCAAATAGGTTTTTGGTTGTCCTTGCTGGAGGAGAGAGAGGAGGAAATTTTTTTAGGGGCCACAGCCATTGCCAAGGCAGAGACTGACCTTGCAGTAGTGTGTGGCTGTCTCGTTCTGTACGGTGGCCTTTACCATTAGCTTCAGAGAAAGGAAAGAGAACAGAACCTCTATGTGTTTTTTTTTCTCTGTCTGTCTGGTCAACCCGTGTTAAAATCAAGCTCTTTCCTAACTCATCGTGACGATTGGCTTCTCTCTTGAGGTTGGAGCATTTATAGGTTTGCAATTTTTGTCTTATGATAATTTAACATAACTTAAAGGAGCGATGTGAATTTAAATTAGGATTTGACACACTTGTTTTCTAATGAGTCAAGTAATTTGGGCCAAATTACTTTGGAGGAGCCAACCAGTCTCTTAAACCTGGGAAAAAGCAGTTGTGCCTCTGTGTCCCAGTAGTCTGGTAAAGTTACAACTCAGATGTGGAAGAAGAGGGGGGAACTTGCTCCGCCTCAGCATGGGACATTGGAGCCCTCAGTATGTGTTCACAAACCAGGAGCATGCTGTAATTGCAGAAACAAGGTTTCCTCAGCCTCTTCTTCCACCCCACCTTTTTTTTTTTTTTTTTTTTTTTTTTTTTTTTTTTTTTGGTTGAAGGAGTTTCATTCTAATATAAACTACTTGGGCTGTTGTATGGGCAGTCATGTGGAATGTTGGAATTACAGAAGTTTCTTAAATGAGCCTTTATTTCTAAATGTGGTAAAATTGCTTACTTGTGAAAACCTTACCTTGGAGCACCCTGTTTCCAGGTGGAAGAGAAGAGATTTAAGTGTTGAAGACTGCCGGTGCTCAGAAGCAGGCATTTTATTGGTGTAATCCTTGTTAATCTAATGGCAAAATATCGAACGTCTGCTCATGCTAACACCATTTAGCATCTCCATCATATACTATTCATGACATGCCTTAATAAAATGGGTAACATTGCTTCCCTGATTGTCTTGCCTTCTGTAGCATTTGTGTTTTACAGTCATCTGTGCTTATCTTCCCGTCTTGAATTTTCATGAGTTTTCTCTGCGGAATCCATGTGAAGAGGATTCTCCTTCTGAAATTTAGGCTGTATCTGCTTAGCTGAGAAACACTTTTTACAGAAATGTCTTATTTATTACTATGCACTGCTTATGTGTGAGTTGGACATGAAAGGATGTATGTCTGGATTATATACATATTCTCTAAGGTGTTTTACTTTGAATGATTCATTAAAGCTGCATAGGTTTGTTGTGGTCTTTGGTGCCGTTCACTGGCTCCCCTGTTTCATGAAGTGTGTTTTCTCTTCCAAATATGTTTTTTCTTTTGAGGGTTATTTCAAATGTGCATTTCACGTGGTTTTTAATTTTCCCATGCATTTTGAGAAATACGCCACATCGCAAAGATGGTGCTGGGTCCGAGGTGGCAGGAGTGTGCACTGAATAGGCAAATGAAGAAGAAAGAGAGGAGACACCTTTAAGAATGGGTATGTTAAATGAGAACAGTGCAGTCTCATCTGCCTGAAGGAGACAAGCTGTGACAGCACCTCCAGTTTGTATGTGAGTGAAGATGTTACAGGTTGCTGATCTCATTCTTGTCGCATGGCAGCTGTTTGGTGGTTTGTTTTTTTTTTTTTTTTTTTGTTACTGAGAGAATAAAGTCCTCATTAGTGTAAAGTAGATTATTTGCCTGATGATTTATGAACGGGAAAGCTAGTAGTAAGCTATGTGGATATAGTGCGTGGAAGGAGTGATCTGTTGCAGGATTTAAGGCTGCCCAGTGAAGATAGAGAGTTTCTAAGATGTTAGACCCTGATACAGGAAAAAAAAATATTTGAATTACACAGTAGTAATTTTATCAGTCTTTTCCATCTTGGCAGTATTACTATGCATACAATACATTAAGATTCCCCAAAATGATTAAACAGTAAACACTGAGATGTGTAATTACTTTTTATAATCTCCATTTCATCCTGTATCAGTTGTGATGTTACAGTAGGAGGAAAATAAAAATTTGAAATTCAGTTTTAGTCTGAAAATACATTATAATTCAATGCATTGCCTGACTTAATGCATCTTTAAACATGCCATCTGACATCTTCAAAATATGACCAAAAAGCTTTCTATTCTTCTCTGATTATCTTGGCTGTCATTTTGCTATAGGCAACTTATAAGATGTACGTTATAAATTTGGAGGCAAAGGGGCCTGGCATACTTACAAAGGGAATGCCTAAACTTCTCGTGCTTTATGACTAGCTTGCCAGATTGTGATAACTGAACTTCTTTCCCTTTGGTTTTAACATTTGTCGTAGCCATCAACCTTTAACTAAGCTAGTTAGAACTTCTTTACAGTTATGGGGTTTTTTTTACATTTATTCTGGAGATTTTATTTGGATGTGCTTTGAAATCTTCAGAGGCCTTGTGTGTATGTATGATACCACATACAGCACAGTTTGTAACTAAGTTCTGTGATTGGATAGGATTGTGAAAGGGAGCCTTGGGGGAATTTTAATGGGTTTGGGGGCTGATTTTGTTTCCAAATGAGTGGATTGAATATAGCGATAGAACTGTTATACAAGAAGTATTTGGCCTTTGCAAGTGTACTATGTATTCATGGTAATAGATGCATTATGACTAGGAGTGCTTTGAAGCATTTAGAAGATAAATGCTGGTTTCTCTTCTGATGTTAAATCCTAAGAATAATCATGGAAACTCAGGTACTTTCAGAAAATATATTACTTTATAAACAAAATGGATTTTATTTTGAGAAACAGGCTTCGGATTTTCAAATACCCGTAGCTTATTTTGTGAATTTTTTTTTCCTGTTCTTCTCTATGTTTGTGAAAAACAAGAGAAAAACTCTGCTTTTGGCCAGCTGTACACAGCTATTGTTGTACATGTATTAGTATGGCTCAACAGTCAAGTTAATATTAAAAGCATAATTCCTTCAACAAGCTTGAAGCTGTCATTCTCAGTGCTGTATACGTGCATAATAATATGGGAGTGCTTGCCGATTTATAAATATGAATATACTTTAATTAGTGCAACACTTAGTATAATACAGTATTTCCTTTTGAAGATTGGAAATAGTGTCCCAGCTGAGGTGGGAGGAATTTGATACCACTTCAGCTTAGGATCAGATATAAAGTTAAACCAATAGAGTAACTACATAGATGGTCTTTGAAAGATGTTTGTTGCTGGAGCTCTATTTCAGAAAAATGACCTGACTTACGAAAGCACTAAAATGTGTTCTCATGTTGCATTTGACGTTTAAAACGTAAAGTGATATCCTAAACTGTGAATTAGACTGAATGGACAAATTGATTGTGGTGGAGGAAATACTTGTGATATTCCTGTTTTAAATGAAGTGTAGGGACGTAAATAGCTCAGTGGTGGCAGTGTGTAACTGGGTGTGTGATTTGTGTGAACTGACTAAGCTTATGTAAGTGCAAACCTCCAGTGAAAGAGGTAGTGGAGCATCGCTCCTTCATCTCTGGCACTGCCTTTGTACCCCTGCTTTTAGACCAGCCCTACCATGCGCATGGCTGCATGGTGAGTATAACTAGAGCATTGATTTAAGCAAAAACTAACCTGGCTGAAAGAAAGAATAATTTAACAAAAAATCTGAATCAGTTCAATATAGTTCCATGTAAAAATGGGGGGAAAAGGAAGATAGGAATGTACAGCTAAGGTGTAGAAGGATAATGAGTCCATGCTTTTTTTCACAGATATCTTCACTGATGTGCATTTAAATTAGCTCAAGTCAGCTTTGCAGTGTCCAGTTGTGCATTTTAAATACAAAATCATCCTGCTTCATATAATGGATAATGAAAATGGATATGGCTGTCACATCGTTGTCTCTTTTAGATATTGTCAGTGCTGACTTTCAGACAGTAACCACTTTCTGTGGTGTCTGTGGTGTATGGCCCTGTTTTTGATTGAGCACCCTTGGTGCTACCGTGCAGTAAAGAATACAGAGAATAATGAGTACTTCAGGTGGATGTGAATACTGAACAGCAAGTAGTCATAACCAGAAAAAAAAAAAGCAAATTTCTATGCAGCACACTGGTCGTGCTGCACAAATACATCTATACTGGAGAGTCTGTTTAATTCATGGATCTTTCTAGTTTTGTTAGTCACCCTTTAAAAAATTGATTGGTCCATTTCCTATTTATATCTCTTTTCTGTGTTTTCTGAGTGAAGTTTCTATGTTACACTTTCTGAGCAGAGGAAGTTAAGCAGTTGAGGTTTTTTAAGGCTCTGTGTACAATTTAACAAAGTGAGAAAGGTAAAAGTTAGTATCACTTGAATGTGAAGAATAGGTGAAAACCACTGTTGTTTTTCCATGAGGCTTACACTTAACTTGCACAGGTTTTACATTCTGTTTTGTAGAGTACTAGTGGGATGAACGAGCATGTTTTGCAGCCGTCCCATCTCAAGAGAACACATTTTTCTGATCTTCTGCCAAATGAATGTAATACAAATTGTAAGCAGTCTGATGGACAAGGTTATTCTTTAGATCTGATAGTTTCTCTAAATAATATTTGAGCAAGAAAATCTTAGCTGAAATTATTTCCAGCTGGTTTACTGCATATTCTTTACCCTAGCTTTACTTAAGTTTGTAAGGAGTTGAAAAACTCCTTGTAAGAAAAAAACAAAACAAATAAACCACTCACTTTTTGTGGGTTTTGCTATGATAGACCCCTGCTACTCACTTACCGTATTTTGGCATTCTGTATGCACCTGGTATTTATTTTGTTGATGCTGCATGCGCTTAATTCTCAAGAGGAATAATTTAAGAATGCAGTCAGATGGAGGAAAAATAAATGATAATTATGATCACTGTTGAAGAATTTTTCTGCTGCATCTGTCATACTCCTCAGAAATAAGGGGTGAAGTGAAATACCAAATGATGCATGAAAGAGTTTTTGTAGTTTCATTACTAGCCAGCAAAGCTTTTCGCATTTTAAGATGACAGATTGTCTTTAATCTAACCTAATTGTGCATAATGTGTGAATTGGATTTAATTTCACACTTACTTTCTGACAGTTGGTAAAACTGAATCAGGGAATCCTTAAGAATTTACAGTTCTGCAGATTCTTCAGTCATTGTGTCTCCTTATGGCTTCTCTCGCTTTTCTGTTGTAGTTTGCTGCAGTACCCTGCTAAATATTTTAGAAGATGAGAATTTCAGTAAATATAAGCTGTTATTGAATTTTACTTCATTTGATGACAGGCTTAAGCAAAATGAAGAGCAAGTGAGTAAAATGGATGGGGAATTTCATGGTATAATTATAATTATCATAGATCTGAAAAGTAATTTTCACTAGCCTTTACCCTTAGAAATGTATACTAACAATGTGAGTGCAGCTGTGATGTGGACTTGTGTGCCAGTCTGCCAGCTGATAGCCCAGCATCACACATCACATTGCATTGGGATTATCCAACTGTTCTTCTTTGTGCCTCTTAGAGCCCTGGGATAATAGTGGCCTAGTGTCATCTCCTTGGTTTAATGTTGATGGATAATTAATATCAGACTGTTTGTAGTTCAATACCCAGCACTAGCTAGGTGTACTTGGTCTTTCTACACATTAATACTATATCACGTCTCATACACCAACCTGAAGCTGTGCAGAGGGCGTAGATCTCTTCAAGGGAAGAGATGAAGAAAACTTAATGGCAAAATTTTACAGTGGATATTTTTGAGTCCTTGTTGAAGGCATGGCTGAGCTGTGCTGTACAGAAGCTAAAACGATGATCTGAAATCAACTTCCAAGACCAGTAAGCGTAAGAGTAAAGTGGTGCTTGGGCTGCCAGCCTGCAGCATGGCTATCTAGGCAGAATTTGTCAGGGTTGACAGTGCTGAGTCACAAGTTTTGAGTGAGGCCACCTACTGCTAGTGCAGTCAGAGACTTAGAAACTTAATTGGGTTTTAGTGATGAAGAACTGACTGGGAAACTGACTTCTTTGCTCTGCACAGTCATATGCTGAAGCATGAAGGAAATGAGGTCTGTATGAATACTTGATGATCTGTCCCCTGAATCTTCAGAACCTTCCCAATACATATTATTTCTGTGATGTGTTAGATTTGGTTCTATTATAAGAAAGCAGTGTAGCACGCTGTGATGCTCGTTTTGAGTGCTGTGATTCATCTGGTACTGTGGTTTTCTGTTCCTGGATGCCCAGTAGTTGTTGCCGTACTAGAAAGCATGTTGTGGTTACTTTATTGAATTCTTCATTCCACTCTTTCTGGCATAATTAAAATGACCACCGTGTGGAGAAAGCATGTGCAAGGAGTCTCTTCAGAGCTGCATTCTTGCTACGTGGGTGGATTTGTTATCAGTTGCTGCCTGAGCTCCCCTCCATTTTATCAGTGCTGTCTTCTGCTGTAGTAATTCCTTTAATTCCCTTCAAACAAAATGACAGCTTTGCCAGGAGAATAGCTTAAAACATCACTGCCACAGTGATTTATTGTATTCATTAATGTGTTAATGTATGACAATTGCTCTTTCTTCTTCTCATTTTTCTCATGCTACATAACAACTTCTTACTTCTTTTGCATGCTTCCAATGTTTATCTGTTGCATCCTAAGACATTAAAAGCAGACAGCCTTACATTACTCACTTAGCGCAGCCCAAACTCTAATATTAATGTCAGAATGCAGTGTATTTTCCCTAAGTACTTCCTACCAGAAAATACAATATTTCAGCAATGTGACAGTCTATTATGTTGAGGAAAGAGAGACACGGTCTAGATATTACAATGTATCAGGAATGTAAGTGGTACAGGACATTTTTCATCTTTGAAGTCCTCAGTTATTTCAAAACTGTTTATTTTGATTGAACTTGACTGTTGACTGTGAATGAGCAAGACAATTTTGAACACAGAACTTGGTAGCTGTTGCTCTGCATCATTTGGCAGAGCACAGTTTCTGCAAGTAAGGCACATGGGTAGGTGGAAGCTTTCTGATGAATACAGTCAGGCATACCCTTACTGATTCCCCTTGCTACTTGTAAGAGAGTGCACTTTTTCCTTCTGCATCAGCAGCGCCTTCTCTGACATAAAAATTGCTTTCAGAGGCACAAATGCAACAAAAATGCCTGTATTGGACTATTGATTAGCTGTCCAATATAGCTCAATAATATTGAAATGTCTTTAAAATAATGTCTTTCACTAACATGTAGAGTGGGACAAAACAAAGGAGATCACATCTTTGAATTTCGAGGGCTATTTCTTTACATCAGCCCTTATCCTGAAAGTAAAAATGTAAGGAGGGACTTGGGACACTTTGGCAGCTATGATTTTAAGATGATCTCTCACTAATTCGCTCTTTCAAGTCTCAGTGAAGTTATTTTCATTATTCTCAGAGGTGTATCTATTCATTCCATTATAACTCGGAGCAGATGTTGAATGTAGTTACAGACTAGTTGTGAAACATTGCTCCTCCAGTGTAAAGCATTGCTCTTCGAAATAGCTGTTTCATTGTCGCTTTATAAGGTGTCATGCAAAAAGGAAACGGGTTTTATGGTGCAGTTGTCCCTGAAAAGCCTTCCACAGCTGGAGGGCGAGCTAACTTGCTAGTGTAGTAATTGGAAGGTTATCACCTAAGCATTTGCAGAAGGGACTGACTGGAAGACAGATCTACTGTTCTGTTCCTTACATTAATAATACACAAGCATTGGGAATCTGTCTAGATGCTGTGCATTAATTTCAGGGAGTCTGCAACTATAAACAAGTGAGTGTCAGATAAGTGATGTCTGTTTGTACATTCAGAAACCTGATACAAGGTGTAGGTGGAATACAATGTCCATTTGACAAGCGTTATCCTTCTTCAAATTGTTGCTTCTTAAGCAACTTTTACTTTTTGGAAATATATAAAAGGGCTACGCATCACTTGTATTACACGTAACTGGTAAGGAAGATTTCTCAGCAGTACTTATTTTTCTGTATTGTTCTGAACAGTAATGATTTCTTCTGAGCAGGATTTCGAGTTGGATTCCACTTCCAAGTCAGACTGGTTTTTTCTGTGATAAAAAATGCTGTCCTAGAAAGAGGTTGCTATTCCGATAGGTTTGGGAAATTGATATTTCAGTCCAGCATCCTGTTTGGAAGATATGCATTGATTTCCCAAGAAATCTACAGCACAAAGATGCGTGCTATCCTTTGACGGTACTCCTCTGTGCTTCAACATTGTAAGGGAATCTTTAGCATTCGGGAACTGTTAACCTAACACAAAGAGCAGATGCTTTGGGGATTCCCTCTCTGAATTAGTATCTGGTCCAAGCACCAACCCTCCATATTTTTTCACATATATAAAAAGTCTTATTGACCCATGAGAACTGAATGTACAGCTTAGAGATTAGAGCACTGGGTAAATGTGAAAACGATACATCCACTGGTAATTGAGAAGACAATAGAAGAAATAGCAGCAATTATGAAGGCTTATTCACAAAGTTTTAGACTTTGTGATTCTTGTTTAGAATAAGCATACTTTCATTCAGTCTTATTCACATTTGTCCAAAAAGCAGGGACAAACACAGACAAATTAGTACAATGAAGTTTCCTTTCTATTTTATATTGTTTTCATTAGCAGTGTGTCAGAGAGTCAAGCATATCCAAACTAATTTTCAGAAATTTCAGATTATCCCTCTTCCCTTAGGGTTTTTTGATTGACAGCTCTCGATTAGAAATGTTTGTCAATTCCCAGTTCATGCAAATCTTTCTGGTACATCATGTTAACAGTGATGCTGTGTTCCCCACCTCTCAGCAGCAAACCTAATCACTGTTTTTTGGTGATAGGAGAATCCCTTTCTTACCTGATCTGTTACAGTATGTCTTTTAGCTCTTGCCATGCAGTATTTAAAGCAATACGTACTCCGTGCTATCACTTCTTTTCCTCATAAGGAGTGGACATAACAGGGGATATTCATGGCATCTCATTTGAAAGCTCCAGACAAGGTATTTTATGTTGGCAATTCAGAGGGGATTGCAGACCTGCCTTCCCTGGGTTCTGTGCAGGGAGAAAAGGCACACAGTGTCAGTGCTCAGTTTATCTGTGAGCAGTTAGATGAATGACTTGTCTTCCTAAGATTCAAATACCAAAATAAATTTGTCTTCTCACATCTGCCCCACCCCCTCCTCCCCCCTCAAAAAGCCACTCCAAAATGCTGTGGTTAGTAAAACTTTTACGTTTGTAGATGAAGGATGAGAAAACATCTGGATTATGGTCATAGCATCTCACAGCAGTTTGATTTCCATCCCTTAGACTGGTCCTTTTGAGTTTATTTTGGCAACACTGAAAATTTAGGTCTGACTTTTTTACCCTGTTTCTTTTTGAGCCTTTTTTGTTATCTGATATGGTTCTCACCAAGAAATACTAATGAGATCTTCAGGATTATAAAAGAGGTATTCCTGACTTCCTTATTTACGGTAAATTTTGTTAGGCACTACCTCTTCTCTGATATTCCTGACCAATACTGTCATGGAGATTTGGCATTTATTCATCTTCCAAACCTCTGAATGTGTAACTCCACAATAGAGCAACAGACATTTTGATGTTGCTTTACAGGGATAAGATAGTTGACCAAGAATGGATTCCTGTTTTTTTCTGGAATTCATTCTTCCCAAGAATACCGACTCTTGAAATAACCGTGGAGGTAGATCTGCCCTACACAGTATTTCTATCATGGCTTTGCTGTAGGCAGTTTCTTACTGGTGTGATATAACCTTATACCCATAGCAGAATTAACTACAGATGTAATGCAGGAAGTGTTTGCTTCTGACTGTTCTATGAAATGGAAAATGTTCCCTTTTGAAGAATGCAAATGTCTGTAATGAACTTACATTCAGTATATAATACATAAAAGCT
The DNA here is from genome assembly GCA_009769605.1 of Bucorvus abyssinicus. Lineage (NCBI taxonomy): Eukaryota > Metazoa > Chordata > Aves > Bucerotiformes > Bucorvidae > Bucorvus > Bucorvus abyssinicus. Next base: position 43,545,134 of record CM020025.1, read on the forward strand.
CCTGAATTCTAAACCCTCCATTGCTTGGCAGGGATTTTTATTTTATTTTTATTTTATTGATGTACTGAACTAGAAGCAAAACTTAGAACCAAGAAATGCTTAATGACACTAAGAACAACCTTAATTGACAATATTTGTGTTCTGTTAACAGAATCTGGTTCCGCAATTACTGCTTCCTGTATTGGTTTGGGGAACTCTACAACACCTCCACCTGGACAGGCAGGAAAACCAGTGCCAGGATACAATGGTAAGTCTGTGCTAAACATGATTCTAGTAAAGGATATTGATTATATTCCTGAGTAAGCGAACTTTAATGTTCATACCTCATAGAGAAAGCAAATGACAGTCTTATTAACACATTTTCCTTGTTCCTGTAACAGGAACGTCTGCTTTTTTGAGTTTTGTGGAATGTGTTTGTGAATAAGAAATTCAGAGTTATGTTCAAAAAAATTGATCAACTACTCCTACCTTTACTATGTGAAAGGGCTAGCACATACCTCTGGGTATGACAAAACTATGAAAAAAATACTGTGCTTTAAAGCTTTATCTACAGTTGCACTCTCTTAAATGACAGCAGCAGTAAATTTTGTATTGGCAAATCAGGAAGAAAAATATTAGCAGTAAACATCAGCAAAAGAGGAAATAACTAGACAAATAATTGCTATAACTTGCACTTTGAGTGTTCTGTTATACCTGTGTTTTCAAATTTTAGAGGTTAAATAGTTTTGATTTGGGAGCTGTACAATGAATAATTATGTTTCAGAGATACATTGATTAGATTTCTTAGATTTTCTTTTGGCCCTGCAATTTTATATGAGAAGTATTCAGGAGTGCATGAAGAAAATTCTTACTGAGGTCTGTGTCTTCCAAAAATACATCACAGTGAGCTAACAAGCAGCTTGGCAAGGTTATAGATCTTCTATTTGAACTCATCTCATACTTTAAAAGAAAATCAAAGTCAGTTATGTACAGACATATGGGCTCATATTTGAGAGAGTTGTGAAATACATTATCTTCAGTACTTGTGGAGTGTTTTTATTTCCAGCTGGGAGAAATGGTTGGCTATAGACCAGCATTAAAAGGATGACTACTCATTGTCTGAAGGTATTTGCATGGAGAGGGTGCAGCCACAGGACTAAGAATGCAAAAATATTTTCATACCTGGGAACCCTGATTTTAACACAGTTTTCAAGAATTACTTGCAGTCCCAAAAAGAATTACATTAGAAATGAAAACATCTTCAGAAAAATTGCTCATATCATTGTGCAGAAGGAGCTAAGCCATTTTTTCTTCTAACACATACAAGTGGAAGTGAACATTAAAGAAAATAAACATTTTCAGCAGCTCTGGGTTTTGGCATTTACAGTTATGGCACGAAGACAAGTAACAGCTGAAGAACAACTTTAAACCAAAGCTGTGAAGTTTGTCCAGAGTTGTAATAAATAGGGAAGAGTGGAAGAATGTAATAGCATCACACATGGGCCTAGTGTAAGTAGAGAATTTCTTCAAATAGAATGAAGGAAATGTCTTTAGCATGCCTTAAACGGGAAACATAAAATGAGCACTAAAATTCACTCAAGATTCATGAAAGAAATGTACCCCTTTCAGTCTTTGGTTTGGGGCCAATTATGTCCTGTAATGCAGCCATTCATAAAATAGTGGATCTTGAAATTACTTTGTACTGGCAAGTGTCTGGCTGTCACCCACTTCCGTTTTGATGTTGTTTTGCTGCTGTTACTATATTAATTAGAACAGATCCTTATGCCATTTAGAAGATACATTCTGTATTTTTAGATTATATATGCAGCTGTTAATGGTTTTGGACGTTGCTTAAGTTGTGTTGTATTTATGCTGCAAAATAGATGAAAAGTTACAAAATCTACTTTTTTTTTTTTAACCACAGTCAAATTCTTTCCTGTCACAGTATTGCTAAAATAAACTGATTTTTTTGCTGATTTTTTAGAATATAAAGAATAAAAGCAGTATTTAGCTATGGTATCAAACTGCAGTGGCACAAATTGCATTTAAAAGTGAATCAAGATACCATATTAATTTCTAGCTCTGGTCCTTAAGTTAGACAATATTGCTCTTTCCCTTTGATCCACTTGAACCCTTCCCAGATAATTTCATTGCATTGTTTTCAAAGTGAAGCAAGTCCCACACTTTGAAGAATTAAGTTAGTTCTTCAGTAATTCAGGAGTGAGCAGTATAATATCTCCCCAGTGTTTTTGTACATTGAAATACACTGCTTGCAAAGAAGAGAATAGATGCTGAAATTTTAACTATTTTATCAAGGTAGCAATATGATAGGTTTTACTTTAGTATAATAAAAACAGAAAAAAAAAAATGGGAGTGAAAGCATTGAAAGCTACATGAGTGTGTTCTGAGCCTAAATTCTCCAAAACTAACAACACATATTCTTACACCATCTAAAATATGTAAGAATATGTTTACAGATTATAAATGGGTTTTATTTATGCCATTCTTGCTGTTTTTCATAAGTGTTTTGTATGTGTCCATTCATCCTTCTGATTTCCTATCCCAGTTGCTCCTTCCAAGTCACTGATTTGTAAAACTGGCCTTGTGTACTTGTTTGTACCTATGTGCTGAGTCATTGCTTTCATCAGGCCCTTCAGTTACTTAAAAAACCTACCATCCTCTTTGAAGAAGTGGCTTCAGCCAGAAATAGTAAATTAAAGATGTTGGCATTCATTGGACAGATAGGATATAATATGAGCTCCGCCTGGGGATGGATGAGGAGCCAACTGAGAGCTTCTGGGTCAGGATTAAAGGGAGGGCAGGGAAAGCCGACATTGTACTGGGTATCTGCTATAAGCCACCTGACCAGGAAGACCAAGTGGATGAGGCCCTTTATAGACAGATAGGAGGAGACTCTCGTTCACAAGCCCTGGTCCTCATGGGAACTTCAACTACCCCAGTATCTGTTGGAGGGATGACACAGCAGGGCATAAGCAATCCAGGAGGTTCCTGAAATGCATTGATGATACCTTCCTTCTGTAATAGAGGAGCCAACAAGAAGAGGTGCTGTGCTATGTTCTCACCAACAAGGAGGGGCTGGTGGGGAATGTGAAGCTCAAGGGCAACCTTGGCTGAAGTGACCATGAAATAGTGGAGTTTGTGATCCTTAGGGCAGTGGGGAGAGTGCACAGCAAGCTCACTACCCTGGACTTCAGGAGACCAGACTTTGGACTCTTCAGGGATTTGCTTAGTGGAAGAACATGGGTTAATACCGTAGCTCTGTGGAGAAGGACCTGGTGGATAACAAGTTAACTATGAGCCAGCAGTGTGCCCTTGTGGCCAAGAAGGCCAATGGTATCTTGGGGTGCATTAAGAAGAGTGTGGCCAGCAGGTCAAGGGAGGTTCTCCTCCCACTCTGCCCTAGTGAGGCCATATCTGGAATACTGCATCCAGTTCTAGGCTCTCCAGTTCAAGAGAGACAAGGAACTTCTGGAGAGAGTCCAGCAGAGGACTACGAAGATGATTAGGGGACTGAAGAACCTCTCTTATGAGGAAAGGCTGAGAGACTTGGATCTGTTTAGCCTGGAAAAGGGAAGTCTGAGTCTTTCTGGGTCTCCTGAGAGCCTTTGAAAACCAGGCACTCTTGTTTACTGCTAAGAATATTTCTCACAGTACCTGGGTTAGCCTCCAGTTATCTTCCTACTCTTGTTACCTGCACATTTTTTCTTGAATTTATCATGTATCTGAAAAGTCCTTTGCTATTTGGAAGTTTAGATTTTCCAGTACGAAGATGGCTTTTAATTTTCAGTTCGGTATTTTTCCCTTTTGGGACTTTGTGCTATTTCTGCTCCCAAAGCCCAAGTATTATTTAAGACTTTTTGTATTTAAGGCTGAATGGTAATAAGGTCATGAGATGATCCAGTTTGGCACTCCTGAATTGCTTAATTCCTTTTGTTGCTTTGTGTATTGCCATTCTGAAGTCTGACATCATCAATTTGATGCCCATGAAGAAAGACACTGTCCTCCACCTAAAAATACACTACTAAACAGGAGTTATCTTTCTATATTACTTTTTTACAGTGATGATTCTGGGTGAAAATAAGGAGCCAGTGAAGGCGAAGACTTTGGGAAATATTGTGGTAAAGTAAGCAATCTAAACATCTTACAGATAAGAGACGCTTCCGACATGGGTTGATTGTGTATATATATATGTATATATATATAAAAGTAATTGAAATAATGAGGGTTGAAAAACATGGCTGTCTCTGATATTGATACCAAACTGCCAGAACTTTTTATGTCCATTCATGTTGAAAAATTGCAGATGGAATTGTGTGAGTGAATGAGTGTGGGTTGCTGCTTTTTCCCTAGACTACAGCAAAGGTTACCATTTTCTTAATTACCATCCTGTTGGCACAGGATGAAGCCTTCCTTTTGTGATGCATGAGCAAGATATTGAATCATTCTCTTCACTATTTTATCTTACAGTTTAGTGAAATAGTACAGCAGTGCAGATTGTCATGTTTTGGTTTACAGGTGTGATTCTGCCTCCTCTTTCACTGTCTCCTAATCCCAACTGAGGTATATTCTTAGAGGGAGAGTGTGTATTTTCTGTTCTCTGTAAGAACAACAAGCTGTCTCTGCATGTGCTTTGTGTGGAAGTGTTCAGCTGTGGTAGGACTTGGACAAAATACCTACAGGAAAACACTCGGGGAAAAAAAAAACAAAACAAAAAAACCCTAACCCTGCTGTGCATCATGTAGGTGATTTTTAGTACCATTACCAGACTCCTGTTAGATGAGTTTCTTAAGCTTTAATATTCTTTTTGAAAGTGCCCCTTTCTTAGCACTTTTTCTTAGATGAAGGGGCCTCTATTTAGAGAACACTGTGAACATCAGTTACATTTCTTTCACCTTACCTTCAGCTGTTTCACTGTTGCAAGAACCTTTCCTTACTTCTGTAAAACTCTATAGGCTACTGCTCGTCACAGCCCGTGCCGGCTCTGGGTTCTGGATGTTTCACAGGCTTTTAGGCAAATGGCATTTTTCTCAGACAGGTACTTAACTTTTTGATTAACGTTGGCTATAGTCTTCTCTGTTTTCAGTCACAGAAAACACTTCAGTTCTGATTATTTCCTAGCTGCCAGCAAATACAAGTCCTGAAAGAAATGCATTCATCCACTTCTTTTGTGGCAAAATTTAGGAGAGTTATGGTAACTCAGTGTCTTCACTCCTTGCTTAGGTGAATGGAAGGCATTATAAAGATGAACATTAAACTTCAGTGAACTGAAATTCTTTCAAAAGCCAAAGCATTGGGGCAGATGTACTGATTTTGGTGAGTTGTTAAAGAGTGAAGTTAGCTTAGGATTGAGGCAGTGGCCACGTGAGCTGGAGGTGAGATACAGAAGAGCTGCAGGCACTGGAGCATGCTGCATACAAGCAGCACTAAAACACGCAGGCTGGCTGGCGGCATAGTGCACGCTTGGGAGTCGGAGCTGCTGAGGCGTGGAGGTTTTCTGCTCGGCTGTTCTACTGATCTAATGTAACTAGACCACTGTGGAGACTTAGACAGTATCACATTAAGTTATTGTACTGTGTGACACAGACATTTGTTTTCAGGATGAAGTCTGCAGCCTGCCTTACTTTCAGCATTTTAGGCTAAGCCACCAGGACACAGAGGCATATGTTTAAATGCATACACGATCTCCCCTGAAGCAGCAGACTTGTATTTAGATGTAGTTTTCCTGTGACACATGTTAAGATTGAGCATTCATTCCATTGCTGAGTATAAATAATTAAAATCGCTTCAGCCTTGTTTGCAGTATCAGTAATAAAGGTCAGAGCAGAGGGCTATCTTTTGAAGCTCTCACCTCTGTAGTGCCTGATGCCAGAATAAAATGTAAGCTTGTAATCAGTGGAGAGAAAGAGAAAGGTATTTTGTAAGAAAACTGGCCCTAGCTGTCTTAGGCATTCAGCTAGGATGGAATAAATTGCCTTCCATGTGTGCTCGTGTGTTTCCACTGACGGCAGGGGTGACACAGGTAGCTTAGGTTAGGTGCTTAGTCTCATCTGCCAAAAGCGAAGTGAAATGAATTCCATCCTTAGCAACTCTGCCAAACATGCTAAATTATATCTACTAACAGGTAACGTTGGTAGATGTGTGTATGCATTTCTGAGTCATTACTATCTTTAAGTGCCTGTGAGGAGTGGGTATTGCCATATTAGAAGATCCTGTTGGGGGTTATTGTCAAACTCTGAAAGCCAGAATTTATCTTCCCTAATGTGGCCCCATGTTTAGGCATTTATCTTAAGGGTTTAAAAATTATATATTGATTTTTGTTGTTGTTGTAATTTGTTTTGTTTTATCTTGACTTCTCCTGCGATCAAATAAATTGATAGAGAAAAATGGGGCATTTTTGGTTTAGTTTGGTTTGTTTGCGTTGGATCACTCAAACAAGAGTAATGGCACAGGGACGCTATTATTTTACCATGTCCATAAGTATTGTAATGTCCATTCTGAAATAGTGGGGAGGGGAGGGTGCAAAGAAATTAACTGGTGACATAGTTGATGTGAAACCAATTCTGAAGTAGGTTAACTATCAACCTTCTTTCTTTTTGAGCCTTTTTTCTGACTTAATCTTTTGAGACAATAGGATCTCTTGAAATTCATTCTGTGGCTTAACCCCAACAAAACAAAGTATTGATGAGTTTTAGGAGGCCAGTTGAGGATTTTTTAACATTCCAACATTTCAGTCTGTGGACTGTTAAAAGAAGTTGGTTTTAGAATATTAGAGCTCGCAGTGTCTTAACATTTTGTTCCAGGTTTTATTCCGGTAAGTGACAATTTGCTGCAGTGTTTAGTTGGTTTGTTTCGGACATAAAAATCCGTGGCCATCACATTTTCTATTTTCTGCTTCGTGCAGCTAAGCAGTTTTTTAGCTGTAGACTTTTTTCATTTTTTTGATTAGGGCTAGTTTTCATAAAGCCCCCTTGCAAAGAAGCCATTCCTCTCTTCAGCAGGCTTCTACATGTACAGACCCCTTAAAAATAGAAGGGATGATCCTTGTTACTGTCAGTGTTTGTTCGTCATCCCGGGAACATGTCCCCATGCAGCTAGGAGAAAATGGGGGAATCAGGATAGTTTTGACTCTTACTCTGTCATACACTCAGCAGCAAAATATGATGCACCATTTTAGAAAAAAACCACAGGTATTTGCTTTACCTGCATCATACGTGAGGTGAGAAATATTCCTCCGTGTTTCCTGGAGAGGTAAATGGCCGCACACTGCCTACAATACCAGCTGTGCAAAAGTAGTATGCTGCTGCTCTTGGTTATTTTTATCCCAGTCTAACTCCCAGTAAAGACTGTTGGGGGCTACTTGAGGCCTGAGATGCTAAGTGTAGTATTTAAAATATCCTTGCAACAGAGTTTTAAACTTAAATTTTATCCTGCAGAAATCAAATACTTCTGAAAGGCAATTCTTGCACCTAATTACTCCATCTTTTTGCCCCAAGTACGTTCTTTTCTTTACTCATTTCCCAGCTGATATCTATGCCCTTTGGAAAGAATTTTGATGACAAGAACTCTCACACAGGCTAATTTAGCTGGGCAATGCAATAAACTTTTTGACTTCACAAGTCTTTCAGGATATAGTAATCAAATGCAGTGTCACAACATTTATGATGAAAGGGCAAGGGAAAATAATGATGACTGCAGCTCATGAAGGTGAGCTTCATGAAGGTGTATGAATTGTTTCTATATATTTTTTTTTTGGAGTTACATCTTTGGACATTAAAGATAATTAACTGAAGATTTATTCTGACGTGAAAATGATAGCAGCGATGACCTCCATTTCCATTAACAAGACCAGTCTGCTTTAGTGACAGACTTCTGCTTGCATTGTTCTGACCTGCCTGTAACTAATATACACTTGAAAATGTGTGTAAGTGTGTATATGTAATCATGATTAACCATGAGAATTTTTAAAGTTTTCTGTTCTCGTAAGGAACATTACAAAGAGAAATCCCATTTAAATTCCAGTGCAGTGGGAAACTCAGTTTTGCTCTTGTACATTATAAAGATTGCCAACCTTTTATGTTTATTTTATGAAGCAGTGGTCAGCACTGTCTCATTAGCTAGCATTATTCTTTATGTTCACTCACAACAGCAAGAGGACTACATTTGCCATATACTCATTCTATTCCAGAGAGTAATGCCTGACAGTAAATTTCCTGGTAGATCCTATTTACATTTCTTCTAGTGTTCGTATAGTTAATTTTGTGTCATAATGATGGAGGTCTCTTTCATGGGCACCCCCTTGCTGTGGGGAAAGAGCTTGCGTGCCCTTGCGAAGTTGAGAGCTATGCTGGTGGTGGCATATGCCTCCGGTAGGGTCTCCCAAGCCAGACAGGTCTCAACTGAAGGGTCAGACAAAGTGTGTCCACGGGCAGGATGGGCTCACTAGCCTTCGGGCAACCATCCTAGGAGAAGGACAACTCTAACTCCAAACCCGGGCAGATGGAGCTCGTTTAGCCCTGTAAGGCCATCCATCTAAGAGAAGGATACTCTAACCAAACCTACGACCTGAGGACTTCGCTGTCACCGTCCAAGCTCGCGAGGCCCTGGCAGATGAACCTCAGGTGTAAAGGGTGGGGCCAGTCTCGCGCACGCTGCGCCTCACCTAAAAAATCCACCGCGCAGGCTTGAAGGGTGTACTCACGTTTGCAAAGCCCTGTAGCGACAGGCAAGGGACGAAACGGCAGGTGGAAAGATGTCACTGGAAGCCGCAGACCCAACCCTGCATGCAGGCAGTTCAGGACATTGGTCGCTTGAGACTGACCCAGGAGATGACAGTCTCGTTCGGCAGCATCCTGAATGACCAAGCAGCCTTTTTCAAGGAGAGCACTGCTTGCTCCACATGGAGAGGGGCCTAGAAAAGGTGGCCTAACCAAAGCTCATCTCCCCTTCCAATCCGGTTGGCTAGCCGCGGCCAACAGGCATCTCCTGCTGCGGTCAACCAAAGACAAAGAGACAAAGGCATACACCTGCCTCCAAAGGTGTGTCCAGATTGACACTCGCATGTTGGAACATCAGAACCATGCTCGATACAGCAGACAGTGGGCGTCCTGAACGCCGTTCTGCTATAATTGCTCACGAACTCTCACAACTCAACATCAACATTGCTGCTCTCAGTGAAGTTCGCCTTCATGAGGAAGGCAGCCTTCAAGAACATGGTGCCGGCTACACACTGTATTGGTCAGGCAAACCCAAAACCGAAAGTCATCATTCCGGAGTTGGTTTCATGATTAAAAACTCCATCGCCTCTAAACTTGAAAATTTGCCAACAGGTCATTCCGATCGCATTATCTCCTTACGCCTCCCGCTACGCAACAAGCAACATGTTGTTCTCTTCAGCATATATGCCCCAACTCTCCAAGCTGACCCTACAGAAAAAGACAAATTCTACACCGATCTGCGCCGCCTTACTCAAAAGGTTCCTGCGGATGATAAGATCATAATCCTTGGTGACTTCAACGCCCGAGTAGGTAAGAACTCTGAAGCCTGGAAAGGAGTACTAGGCAAGCATGGAGTTGGAAACTGCAATGACAACGGTCGCCTCTTGCTAGAGTTTTGTGCTGAGCAGCAGCTTACCATCACCAACACTATCTTCCAGCAGAAAGACAGCCTGAAGACAACCTGGATGCATCCTCGATCTAAACACTGGCACCTCATTGACTATATCTTAGTGCGCCAGAGAAATGTTCGCGATGTCTGTCACACCCGAGTGATGCCTAGTGCAGAATGTCAAACAGACCACCGCCTTGTGCGCTGCAAATTTAACCTCCACTTTAAGCCCAAACCTAAGAGGGGCGGCATTCTGAGGAGGAGGCTCCAAGTTAACAATCTTCAAACAGCTGCAGTGAGAGACAGCTTCCAGGCAAACCTTCAAACTAGGCTTGAAGACCATCCCATAGACTCTTCTCCTGAAGCGCTTTGGCAACATATTAAAAATAGCATCCTGCAGTCCTCTGAAGAATCCTTAGGGTTCTCCTCAAAGAAGAACAAAGACTGGTTTGATGAAAACAATCCAGAGATCCAGGAATTGCTGGCAAAGAAGAGATCTGCTCACCAAGCACACCTCGCTCAGCCATCTTGCCATGTAAGAAAAGCAGCCTTTCGTCTTGCATGCAGTAAACTCCAACAGAAACTTCGAGACATCCAGAACAAGTGGTGGCTCAACCTAGCAGAAAAGACTCAACCATGCGCAGATTTGGGTGACCACAGAGGATTCTATGAGGCTCTGAAAGCAGTGTACGGACCCACACACCAAGTTCAAAGCCCCCTACTCAGCGCAGATGGCCAAACGCTTCTCACAGATAAAACCTCCATCCTGAATCGATGGTCTGAACACTTCCAAACTCTCTTCAGTGCCAACCGTGTAGTCCAAGACTCAGGAATCCAGCTCATCCCAAAACAAACGGTGAAAAATGAATTGGATATAGCCCCTACTATGGGAGAGACCCTTAAGGCCATACAGCAGATGAAAACCGGCAAGGCAGCTGGGGTCGACGGAATCCCGCCTGAAATCTGGAAACATGGAGGCCAAACGCTCCATGCTAAATTTCACGAGCTAGTTGTGCGCTGTTGGGAACAAGGCGAACTACCACCAGATCTCCGTGATGCAATCATCATCACCCTGTACAAGAAAAAAGGAGTTAAGTCAGACTGCTCAAACTACCGAGGCATAACTCTGCTCTCCATTGCTGGAAAAATTCTCGCAAGAATACTATTGAACAGATTGGTACCCGCTATCGCAGAAGAACTTCTACCTGAAAGTCAGTGTGGTTTCAGAGCCAACAGAAGTACCACAGACATGGTATTCGTTCTCAGACAACTGCAAGAGAAGTGTAGGGAACAGAACAAGGGTCTCTATGTAACTTTCGTTGATCTCACCAAAGCCTTTGACACTGTGAGCAGAAAAGGTCTGTGGCAGATCTTGGAACGATTAGGATGTCCCCCCAAGTTCCTCAAAATGATTATCCTGTTACACGAGGGGCAGCGCGGCCAAGTCAGATATGGCGATGCACTCTCTGAGCCCTTCCCAATAACCAATGGTGTGAAACAAGGTTGCGTTCTCGCACCAACTTTATTCACAGTTTTCTTCAGCATGATGCTCCAAAGGGCCACGGCAGACCTCGACGAACAAGACGGCATTTATATCCGATATCGTAGCGATGGGAGCCTTTTCAACCTAAGGCGACTGAAGGCCCACACCAAGACCCTGAATCACCTTGTCCGCGAGCTGCTTTTTGCTGACGATGCCGCCCTTGTTGCCCACACAGAAGCAGCTCTGCAGCGCTTAACATCCTGCTTTGCAGAGGCAGCTGAGCTTTTTGGGCTGGAAGTCAGCTTGAAGAAGACAGTAGTTCTCTACCAACCAGCACCACAAGATGACCACCATCATCCCCACATCACCATCGGCGAGTCAGAGCTTCAGTCAGTCCAGCAGTTCAGCTATCTGGGTAGCATCATCTCCTCAGATGCCACGATCGACAAAGAGATAGACAACAGAATAGCAAAGGCAAACAGAGCTTTCGGAAAACTCCATAAAAGAGTCTGGTGCAATAAACACCTGAAGAAAAGTACAAAGATCAGTGTCTACAGAGCCGTGGTACTGCCTGCTCTTCTGTACGGGTCTGAATCATGGGTCATCTACCGCCACCATCTGTGACTCCTCGAACGCTTCCATCAGCGCTGCCTCCGCACAATCGTAAACATCCACTGGACTGACTACGTGACTAATGTTGCTGTCCTTGAACAGGCAGACGTCACCAGTATTGAGGCCATGTTGCTGAAAACGCAGCTGCGTTGGGCAGGGCACCTCTCCAGGATGGCGGATCACCGCCTCCCTAAGATCGTGTTCTATGGTGAACTTGCCAGCGGCTGCCGCAAGAGAAGAGCTCCAAAGAGGAGATATAAGGACTCCCTGAAACAACACCTCAGCCTAGGCCATATTGACCACCATCAGTGGTCCACCCTGGCCTCCAATCGGGACATTTGGAGACACACCATACATAACGCTGCTGTCTCCTTTGAGAGCACGCGTAGAATCAGGCTCGAGGAGAAAAGACAGCGCAGAAAGAACCGTGCCTCGACTATACCACCCAAGGAGACCCTCCGGTGTGCTCTTTGACACCGGTCTTGCCTATCCCGCATTGGCCTTTTCAGCCATCAACGCGCTTGCAATAAGCGTGGGCAAAGCCCTTCCCAAATCTTCGTCCGCGAAGCCAAGCCATGAATAATGATGGAGGTTTATGGGATAAGTAGAAATTTGTTTTACCAATCTCTACTGCACAGAATTGCATAAATACTTATGTACCGTATTCAGAAAGAGGTGAGATAATGTAGTTACATCATACAGCGATTCTGAAATGCTTCAGCTGCGTTGTTTAAATTGCATTTAAGGATAGTGACTGTGTGAGAGGCTCTGCAGACCATTAATGTTTTGGGTATTTTTTTCACTAATTTGGGATTAGTGGTGAAAGAGGAAGGAAAATTATAATGTTCTGTCAATAGTTAAAATTATTCAAATGATGACCCACCCCATTACATAGAGTAAAATCAAGCAAATCTTCAGGTACAGTGCTGTAAGAGTTTTAAGCATTGAAAAATAATACTCTATTCATGAGGTTTTATAATGAAAGGTCATGATAAATTTACAGCCTTTTATAATTTTAGATTTTAATTTAGCTCAATAGAAATGTGACAGGATTTTTGAAGCCAATACCATCAATTTAATATCCTTTAGTGCAAGAGCTGTTGTTCAGAAGTAAGTAACAGCACACTGTAGTTAAAGAAAATAAAGAAGAATCTTGTAAGACTTGATGGGTCAACATTTGGGCATTCTGACTTGGGATACACACAGGAGAAAGGTCACAGCTCTTGTTTGTACTTTTCCCCTTCCCAGGAAGAAAAGGAGGCTGGGGGCTTATGGCAGTGTTTTTAGATAGTGAAAGCAAGGGGAGACCCCATCTGAAGCCAAGAGAGAGGTATATGGCCTTAGTTCAGAAGCAAGACAGTTAGATAGAAGCTACCTGAGATGCGAAAATAGCTGCTAAAGATCTTCCTGTTACATAGTATCTCAGTAATGAATGTTGTCATTTTTCCTCATTTTGTGTGTGACACTATTGCTGTTCTGTGGTTTTAAAATAATACATTCTTTTATCACTAAATTTGATCCAATTACAAAAAAAATATAGTCAATATTCTGAATTTTCCTTCTATGAATGTAATAATCACCAAAATCCAAGTACTTAGTCACACTGAGAAACATCTGTCTTTCTCAGATGTGATCTGGAGTGTCTGTAGGGTGTTACACTATATCCCCATTGCTTGAGTTGTTTTTATTTTTTGTCATTTTAATGATGTGCTTTGCCATTTTGGAAGTGGTGTTTAACATTTTCCTATTCTTTTTTTAATATAAGATAAACAAATAAAAAGTTACATAAGGTAGCAGAAAATTAAAAGCAACCCAACAAAGTACATTTTGCAGACCGGTCTGAGTGGCTTGGCCTCAAGGAAGATTGCTGGAGGGAGAAAAGCGTGATTGCAGAATTGTGTAAAGTGAGTGTGTCATCCTGCGTAGACCACTTGCAATACGTTCTTGTAAGTAAAGGTCATACAGCTAGGAACAGAGAAAATTTGCTAGATTTACGAGATGTAGGACTGTACGCTAGAAAGCTGTGACTTTCAAAGGAGCTTTTTATGTTACAGTGGATAAACCTCTGAATACACAAGATCTTTGAATGAAAAGTAGCTGCTAGGGTAACTAAGGCAATATGATTCCTTGTTATTCAGTAGGGAAACTGAAAACTATCCATGGATATGATGTTAGTAAAATCATTAATGCATTATGTTCAGCTGTTATGTCCGTATTTCAAAAGACTATTGAGAAACTGGCTGGGTTTTTGAGAAGGTACGAATGAGAGCAACTTGAATGCTGGGAAACCTGGCTTAAAGAAATTAAGGAGTTTAACTTGTGGTATGTAGTTTATCCAAGATCAGTTAAGTGATGGCTTTATGAAGGTCAGGAAGTACCCACAGGATAAAGACATCTCTGAGAGATGGATGTTTAGCATCAAGAGATTGGAAGCTGAAGCTAGATATATTCAGATGAGAAGTAAAACACATCAGTTTAGCACTGAAAGTATTAAATAATTGAAACAAATTCTTAGGGATATGGTGGTTTTCTTTGATACCTCTGGGTCAAACCTGGATATCTATCTTAAAAATGCACTGACATCTAACCAAAAGTTACAGACTTCAGACAGGATTTAGTAGATGACATCCTTTAAGCTGAGTTCTATGGGAGGTCAGATTAGATGATCATCAATCAAAAGATTTCTCTCCCTGCCAGACTCCCACATGTTTTTTTATCAGCTTTGTCTTTTCCCTCTGCAAGTGAAACAATGAGTAAGGCTTTCAATGTGGGAGCAGTTTGGCCAAAGATGGGTTTTCTAACAGATTTCTGGCTGAGTACATGTGAGTAGCATTTGAACTTTCTTTACTTTTAACCTTTTCCAAGCCCTTTCACTAGTTTTTGATGTTTTCTCTCTTCCCCACTAAACTATAAGGTTTTTTTCCCCTGCAAAATCCACACTGAAACAAACTACTTTTGTGACCCTTTTCGGCTAATTAAAGGAATATTTCATGCCAACTGGTGAATGTTTGAGATGTTCTCTTTTTTTCTTGCCCCTTTTTCCAGTGCTGTTGTTCCTTGTATCTGAAGAAGCTTCTAGATTCCAGATGGCTTTCAAACTTGCAATAAAAAATTTTAAGAGTGATGTTTATGTACAGCACTACGTAGATGCTGAGTAATAACATAGCTGCCATTCAACATGATTTAGCTGCATTCACAAGCCCAAAATCATTTAACAATGGCTTATACTTGCTTTGTCTGGCTGCAGTGAACAGCCTGTGAGTACCATTGTCTACCATAAAAGGATGGCTTTTCTGAAACTCAGCAAGGTAGCATCTCTCATAGTTTTTGACTTTCATTTGTACTTTCTGAAATGTGCTTTTTCTGTGTGAATTATCTTTTGAGTGCTGTGTCTATAATTGCTTTGTTCCATCACCAAGGAGTGTTACACCATTTTGATGAGTGGCATCTTGAAAGGATGTGACACATGGAGTCAGATTTTCTTGGGCTAAGCTAAAGGTGGGCTGTTCTGTGTAAGGTCAGCCACTGTTGTATGAAAAATAAATGCACTGTGAAACAATGCTTAAAAAACAGGTGATTGTCATTTAAAATTCTCTATCAGAAAACAGTCAGTGTGAAAGTACTTCAGAGTTTTTTGTGATGCTGCCAAGCTCACCTAATCTGTCTTCGTTTCTCCAATTTATCATGAAATTACCTTCTTATCTTTCTAAAATGTAACCAGAGTGGATCTTTGTAAAATTAACCCATATAATTTACATCATTAATTTACCTAGTTTTCC
Source organism: Bucorvus abyssinicus (assembly GCA_009769605.1). Taxonomy (NCBI): domain Eukaryota; kingdom Metazoa; phylum Chordata; class Aves; order Bucerotiformes; family Bucorvidae; genus Bucorvus; species Bucorvus abyssinicus. The sequence goes on from CM020025.1 coordinate 43,560,611, forward strand.
TGATACTGTTCTAAATGTATTCAACCTCGAAATGAGAAATGAGCCTGTGTATGTATTCCTGTAGTTCTGCAATTGTCATCTTAATTTCACTGGAGTAAATGGAGAGTAGCATGATTTGTACTGCTGTTTCTGTACTAGCAAAAAATTGGCATGAGTGAGATCAAAATTAAGACCTGTACATCGTTTTTTGAGGTTTGAAGTCCAACGGTAAACATTTCTTAAAGTCACGTGTTTTGATTCAGCTCAGTGTAGGTTTTTGGCTTGAACCTCAACTTGGGTTTGAAACTCTGCCTGTCCTTTGCTAGTTACATGGGATAAGTTGACTGCAGTTAGCCTGATCCAATATGGCTGGTAACACATCCATGTTTTAGAAAAAGCTGGCAAGCTTGTCTTGGATTTGTATTTGTTGAAGCTTGTGGCAGTCCTCTCCAGAAGGAAGAAGAATAGAGATAAAAGATGCTATCAGACTTATGGCCATTTGAAAAACCAAAGCAAGAATAGTGTAAGCGATGGCATATCTTTGAACTGATAGCAGATGCAAAGGTTCAACTCTGGCTGGTTTGTGGCTTGGCAGGCAGCATGAGAGAAGTTAACAGATACCTAGAAAAATACGGTAAATATGTCCCAAAGGGAAACCAAGCAAAGCAACTTATTTGTATATTGTGGAAATGATGATGAAAGAACCTGCCTCCTCCTGTCCTGGTCTTCTGTGGTCCTGTACTGGTAAAAGGAAAGCAGGAGCATCTCGGGGGCAGTCATGCTTACTTATGCACATCTGGCATTTTTTGGTCATTAGATCTTCTTAATAAAAATAACCCTAAACGGCCTTGAGTATCACCTCAGTGTTTGGACAAAGAGGCAACAGTTTTTAAGTCTAGAACTTTTGTAGGTGTGTGTTATGTTTCCTAGGGAGAACAGACCCAAACGCCACATCTCAAAATGTTCCTTTTTTATGGAAGGGTTGAGGAAAGGAAGAGGTGTTTGCTTGCAGGTTACTGTTATTTTCTATGTCATTTTCTCTCTTCTGGTTCCTTGCACATAATTATGACCCAGTTCTGCTCCCTTTGGAATTCATGGCAGCATTCCCACTGACAGCAATGGGATAGAGGTAATTTTAGCTTTGGGCTTTTTAATGCTGATGTCCTGGCAAAATTCCAATACATGCAATTATGTTTTGGCAAGCTGAATTCTACCTTTACTAATTTTATCAGTTATCTGTGTTTGCACAGCACCTAGAAATTCTAGTCAGTCATGATGCTAAGAACTTTACTATCACAGAAGTATTGAATGTGCCCATTGCTGTGGAATTATTTTCCCTGAAAAATGGATATATGGAAGACAACACTCACTTTTTGCTTAGTAGATGGAATGGAGTCACAATTGCAAGTAATCTTTCACAGAAAGCCATGGAAGCACATTTTCAGATTGTGTCTGTATTGTGGTATGATTTGCGCTATAGAGATACTTGCAGTAGCTGGCAGTTTTGCAGTCTGGTTTCCATAGACTCATGGCATAGGCACTGCAGATGCACTTATCAATGCAATTTTCCTTTAAAAAACTCAGCCACAAGAAAACAAACACCCTTCCCGCAAAAAACCCCCAAAACCAAAAAACAAAACCAAACCCCAAACAAAACCAAATGGTGAGGGCAGGGATTGTGTTTTTGGTGATATGTTGCTTACTTCTGTGTTTAGATTTCTAATCAATTAGAGTTACAGAAAGGAAAATGTTCTTCTGATCTCAGCAGTAAAATTGTTTTTTCTGTTTAATGACTAACTGCAAAGTACTGAATAGATCTGTGGAGAAATTATTGAGGACTTTGTCAATATGAACTGTCCTTTCTCTCCCATCACAAGGATGTTTCAGACTGTTACAATAATTTTAAAGTGCAAAATTTGCAGTGGCTGAGGCTGTTAGGAATTGCTATGCTATTAGCAACCAGGCAACAACCATAGTAACTAGCATTCTGTAGTGGGTTTTCTTGATCTGAACAAAAGATTTTTTTTTTTTTAAAAACTCATACAAATGCAGACACTGGGATCAACATATTATTTTTCTAATTTATTTTTTTCAAGGCAAATACTCTGTAGGTCGTATTTGTGTATCACAAGGATGCTCACTAAGCTTCAAAGGCTTAAAATAGGCCCCTGAAATCCCTCCAGATGGGCAGAAGCCTCCCTGTCCTCCTGAAGCCTGAGTGACTACCTCAGAAGAGTCTTGGCTTTTCTGGCCTTAGCTTACCCGTACTTTCATGGAATATGATTTGTAGGGTGTGTCGAGCCAGAACCCTCAGAGAAAGTAGTAATATTTATAGTAGTATATTCTATTATGGTAATTGAGATGAATGAAGCTGAAAAAACAGGTATTTAAATCATTAGTAGATGTTATAGCCTTTTCAATGTACTGTTTATACCATCTTTAGGTTTAAAAATGTGTATATATATATATAAAACTATTCTTTTTGTAAATGTAATGTTAGAAATGTACATGTCACTGGGCTGGTGGCGCCTGTTCTTGTGACTTGAACATCATAGGAGACTTGTAATGATACCAGTGTTGCTACGCTACAGAGGGGTGTTCCTCTGCTGAAGATGTTGCCTTCTTGTGTTACAGGGACATTTTTAGAGTAGAAAATAAAATACCCCTAGTTAAACATTTGCTGGTTAGTGCAGGCGTGTGCTAGTAAAAATCTGTGTGAGGCCTTTATGACTTTATCTGTATAAATATGCCTGCTTGCGTGGTCATTCTCTCTCTGTTACTAGGGGTAAGTTGTGGTTTAGACCCAGCTGGCAAACAAACACAATGCAGTCCCTCTATTGATCCAGTAGGAGAAAATACAAGACTTAAGGGTTGAGACAAGGGACGGGGAGGGGATGCTCCCCAATTATGGTCACAGGCAAAAGACAGACATGACTTGGGAAACAAAATCAATTTAATTTAAACAACAAAACTGCAATAAAATCACCAGTTGAAGTCAGATTAGAACAGTAAGAGAAACAACTGGATCTTAAATATGTATTTCCGCCTACCCCTCCCTTCTTCCCTGGCTCAGCTTTGCTACCTCCTCACCACCATTCAGTGCAGGGTGGGAGGAGGATGGGGGGCTGCGGTCAGTCCCAGATCACCACATGCTGTTTCTGCCGCTCGCTCTTCTTCAAGGGAAACACTCCTCACAGTTCTACTCTGTGGCAATGTGGCCTCCCTCCTGTGGGGACAGTTCTCCATGAACTCCTCAGCTGGCACTGGGGTCTTCCACGGGCAATGGTTCTCCCAGCAATGAACTGCCCCAGCGCAAATGCCCCTCAGAGTCACAGCCTTTTCCAGGACCAACTGCCTGCTCGAGCGTGGGCCTCTCCACAGCTCTCTGCTCTAGCATGGGCTTCTCCATGGCTCTCTGCAAACTGACCTTTTCTCCACCGGTGATCTCTGGGGACTGCAAGGACTAAGTCTGCCATCTCACCACAGGCTGAAGGGAAATGGCTGCTCCAGCATGTCTCCCTGACCTCTTCCTCACTAACCTGGTTGATCACATAGTTGTCTCCTGCATGGTCATCTCTCCATCTGTTCTACCCACTCCAAAACAAAAGAGAGCTCCCAAAATAAAAGCTATTGCCAAACCAGTTTCCTCTCTTAAATACATTTATTTGCAGAGGCATTGATTGGCTCATCCTTTGCCAGAGGTGGGACTGAATTTGAGCCAGGTGGGGGAGCTTTTCGAGAGCTTCTCACAGGGGCCATACCAGCAGCAACATCCCCTGCATCCGAAACTGCACCAAACACTAACCCAACACGCATGCCTATAGCCTTGACTGGAGAATTGGGTGCATTGTATGAAATGAAAACTCAACTAGTAAAGCAATACAGAATTTTGCAGCTTCACTTCTCAAAAAATGTAAAAATAAGTACTTTTAAAAAGTTCTAAAGGTGGCTTTTATCAATATACTTTCAAAGAACTCCTCCAGTAATTCCAGTAATATTATGCACAGCTTAAATAGAAAAGCATTTTATTCAGATTCTCACGACTGAAGTAATTTGAGTTGTATCTTTTTACAGAAACTGAAGATCTGTGCTGATAATTCAATTTATATGTCTATGCATGTGTGAGTGTGTATGTGTGTTAGAGAAGGAGATACGTATAATAATGAGGTTGTATCATAGCGTATATGCACACATTTCTGACAGATACTTAATCCTTGGAAATGTTGAAAGCTGAATGCTGATAACATATTTATAGTGCAGTATAGAGGGTTTACTAGACCAAACATTATTTTACTGAATGCCAGAGATGCTTATGTTATAAAAAAGGTGTGTTCTGGTTGCAGTTCAGAGCTGTATGCACATGATCACAAGTATATGGTCTTTTTCATCTGTTACCAGCATATTATTAACATGAACTGTTTTCTGATTCTACAGCCAATGATTATTTATCTGACTATAAAGATCATGTGTTATACTTGTTATACCTGTGTTTCTCATTATTTCCCTCTGCTTTTTTTAATTTAAGGTTGCCTTTGCCTCCTGGAGCATTCTCAGGTCTTTGGGAAAATGAGGAAACATTCCAAAAGTTATATTTCCAAAAATTTCCAGTAAGAATTATGAAATGAATTATATAAACTTCTGGTAATCCTGCAGAACTGAATGATAGTAGATTTAAACTAGATAACACACAAAGTAATTGTATCTTATTTTAATGGAGAAATTTTGATATATGTGTTATACAACTAAAAGTATTTCAAGATAAAACTTTCTTCATCCATACTTTAAGCATTTGGCCACACTGTTTTTTTTTTTAAAACAGAAGTAAACCTCAAACTTCTGAATCTGAAAGTAGTCTTATGTTGTTTGATCTCATAAAAGATATAAGCCTCTCAACCTTAGGCTAGTATAGCTTCAAATGTACTACTGCTCTTCACATACAGTCATTCTAACTTAGTCCAAAATACACGCTTGCCCACTGGGCACCTAAATACATTGGAGGTTCCTTACTTGGATTAGTTATGTTTCCTCATCAGATGAACTATTCAAGGACTGGCTTTCCCCTTTCCTTATAGATAGATTGATCCCATGTGAATGTCCAAAATGGAAGGTTTGGTTCAATTAAAAAAAATGAATGAATTGATCAGGAAAATAATTTTTTTTTTTTTTTTTTTTTTGGTGCACTTGCATCATGATGATGATGATATATGCTTGGATCCAGCAAACAGGAATATCTTTAGGAGCAATTTGACAACTGTCATTATATTGTAACCATTCTGTTCTCCTTGTGTAGATTCAGGCAACATAATTCTCCAAGCTGTCAGGTATCAAAATAAGCGGAGTTGGAAAAAATCCAGGTTTATGTATTGTCTTCTGTTCTAACAAAGATCACAAAACCTTTCTTGAAAGGGAGCTCCACAGTATATTATGACTTCAGAATGGTGGAAAATATAACAGAATTGAATCTTTCGGGCACCAAAAATGTATTTCGTTTGAAACAATTGGTTTTGTTTATTGTTTCATGGGAAATGAATGAATGTTCCTAGTACTATTTCTGAGTTTATTTTTGGTTGTGTTGTGTTTAGGGATATTATGATACTATGGATGCGGGTTATATGGATGAAGATGGCTATTTATATGTCCTGTCTCGAGCTGATGATGTGATCAATGTTGCTGGACACAGAATTTCAGCAGGCGCAATTGAAGAGGTTAGCATTGCCTGACAGTAAAATGGAAGAGTGAAAGATGAGTAAAGAAAGCTGATACTGAACATCTCACAAAATCTCTCATTTTCTTTCTGCTTTTTTGATTGCATTTCCATTGATACTTTTAACTGAAACATTATTTGTTTCAGGTCCTTCCTATGAAGGTGCTTTCCAGGACCATAATAAATTTAGTCAACAATAAGTAGTTTGTACCATGGGATTGATAAGACTGGCATGATTTGACATTTGAAGGTGGAGTTAAGGACCAATATGGTAGCATGGGAAGCATTCATGTAAGCTCTGATAATATATGTATTTGGGAATACATACAAGATAATGTAGGGTCAGTGTGCCTGGTAGATTCACCAGCTACTGTAGTTACTTATTCCTTAAAATTCAGGTTTTAGTTGTGGGTTTTTCTAAAGTGCTTGGTGTTGGCTGAATTCTTTTCACATAGACTCACATTCAGTGCTTTTTCTTGATTGGAAGAGTTTTCTTCATAGTTTCTTGAGTGCTGTTTTGTCTCTTATTGTGTGAGCAGCGCTAAATGAACAATGAACATTTCTGTGCAAAACCCCCCTGCTGTTAAATTGAAAGTCATTAATGTAATACCCATGCAAGACAAAAAGTTGAAAATAGTGCAGTTCATAATAGTATCTGAATTTCATATCATTGTTCACTCACCTCTCTGGAACCACTGTGATTGCTTGCCAGTTACAAATTTCTCTGATGATGTTTCAATTGTTTATTCAGGGAGTATAGGAATAGGTGTGCTGGGCATGTCAAGGGGAAAAATACACTTTTAAGAACTCTAAATTTAATGGTTCACTGAATCACCAACTAATCTGTTAGTAGTTTTTTGCTTTGAAATGTCTGTTAGTTTAGTGACGATTTTTTTTTTAAGGCTAAAAAACTTAAAAGATAATAGAAGAAATCCTGATTACGCAGAAGTGAACAAATTCACATAAACACAGGCAGTTCTTCGAGGATCAGACAGCCAGAGAGCTGAACCAGGCTGCCCTGACTTAGGTCTCTGCAGACAAAAAGGTGGCTTTCAGTCCACTTAAACCTCTTTCCCTTTGAAGTCAGGTATTCCTGTTGCTTTACTAAAGCACAGCAGGGGATCTCATCCCCACCCCTTACTGCTCTGCTGCTCAGAGCCTGAGCTGGGCGTTGTTTCTTCCCTTCAGGTTGAATCCAAAGCTAGTGTAACAAAAGACGTATTGAATAACCTCCTCAGCTGTATTACCTTTGTATCCATCTTCCCGAGCTCAGTGTCTCGTGTTTTTCTCCCTGCTAGTTAGGTCTTTCCCCTGGAAACAAAAGATGTTTTATCATTATGAAATTCTAGAAGTTTTCCTGTTCTCCTTTTGAACAAAACTAAAACCCAGGAGTGTTGTTAATGCATGCATAGCAAATTGCTAGTTAAATTGGAAAACATTAACAAGACCACAGTTAGCTCTTCAGTAAGATAGAAATTACAGAATTAGAGGTTCATTGAATCTCCATCTAATTAAGTGACAGTCACCTTGTCGAGCAAGTGTATTATCTGCATTTACCTTATATCTGCATTACAGGCTTACAAGTTTTTCCTTAGTGCTTTGACTAAGAATTTCAGCTTTATTCTGCTCCAAACAATTAGTTTCTTTGTCTAAGGTATCTATTAGTGTCATCTGAGCTCCATCTTTACTGCAGTGCGGTGGGTGTAACTGTTTACATTGCCTATCAGTGAGTGTTAGCCTTTTATGTTAACCAGCTTGCATTGATCCATCCATCTCTTTTGTCTGTACAGCTATGGTGTCCCTGCTTGCCTTGACTCTTTTTGAAAAAGCCCAGATGAAATTGTGCCTATCTGAGACAACAGACTTCAGAATTCAACATGAGAAATCCCCTTCCTGATGCTGGGGTTTCTGCCTGCAGCCACATTAATGTCGTTTCACTTTTTCAAGATTTTTTTCTTACTTTTAAGCAGTTTAAAAATGTCTAGTGCTGATTCCATTCTTCTTTTCAACTGTTTTAGGAAGTTTGATAATTTTAAAATCACTATTTACACTTTTGATCATTTGAAATTAGCTGTCCCAAAGTCAAAGGTACTGCAATATTCCCGCTTAATACAAGGGTTTTATGAACACGTGAAGACTGGAATGGCACAAACAAGCTGCTACAAAACAAGATGGCAACACTTAAATCTCCACCACAGAGTTCACATTGATGCTTGATAGGTAGTTTTGGTACTGGTGGTAATGTCAGATTACTGCAGGCCTTCTCCCTACGATTCTGTGGAAAATAATAGTTACTCTGGCTGTAGACCTTACTAGTCTACTTTCCCGTAATTCATTGCCTTTTCTTCTTTTTCTTTTTTTTTTTTAAACATATGGCAGTGAAGTTGCTGTGGTCAGGGTCTAGAAGTCAGAGCAAAAAAGAATGGCTATTTATAGCTGGATATGGAATGTGTTATTGAGGCTCTGGACTAGAAGTGACTGGAGTGCATGTGTCATGCATTGAAATACCATGGAGATTTGGACTTGCCTAAGATTCATTCCTGTCTGATTTGTCAGTTTGGATACAGTGACTTTTGGACAAAGTAGGCTGCATCTGAATTCAAGTGTACTTTAGCTTCAGCATTTTTGCAGCAAGCTCCTTTGCCCTTCTAGTTCTAGGATAAGTCCAGCCAAAACTAACTCCAGTCTGTTGCACTTCCTGTTCTATATATGGCTTGTGTACATCCCATTTAATTCCTGTGAAAACTCAACCGTTTCAAAAGCTGGGTGTAAATAGTCATGCTTTTGTACTTGGGTAGAGCATGCCTCTACTGTTAGTATAAGTGTTTCTCATTTGCTTTTTTGTAGCATGGGACATTTCTAGGATCACTCATTGTGAAATGAGTATAGCTTCTGTCAAACAATGTATGCAAGAAACACCTTGTGCAGATATATTTTGCTAAAATCTCCTCGGTGTGTGTTGTAGTAACTGTGGCACAGAGAGACAGTTTCTCCTTCCTGTTTTGACTACGAATCTAAAGGATTGTGAAATCTGTTTTGAGGATGAGTTACGAGTTCTATTGTTCCTCCCATCATTGCTTTCAGAACCAGGTCACACAAGAGCCTTCCTTTGGTTCATTGGAACAGCAATGGTTCAGATTTCCATTCCTTCTTTTTTTTTCTCCAGTCATCTCTGTACATCTCCTGTCTTATTCCTCATGCTCACACCATTGTATGGGTATCCAATGCAAATGTGCTGTTTCTACGTAAAGAAAAAAGCACCTTTATTCTTAAAACTTCTTTTAGTTAGTCTTCCTTTCTATCATCCCACTACCTTTGATTTTGACTACACAGTATGTGAAGATCTGTTATCAGAAAACACGCAATCCTTGTACCCACAGATAAATTAATATGCACAGTCACATTATGTGGCCTCTGTGTGGCCTTTGTCTTGGGTCATGTCAGGTCCCCTTTGGGGATAAGTTCAGAGGACATGTTGAAAACAGTGTTGTTAGCAAGATGCCCCAAGGGACGCTGATATCTATAGGAAAAGAGCCAGTTGCTTTGGAAGAGGATTCACAATTGCTGGTATCTTAAGTCCAACTTTGTCCCACACTTAGTGACGCACACCTCAGTATGTACTGAGACATCTTGGTGACTTTTTTTCAGAAAGGGAGAACCTCAGCTGGCTAATTGGAAAGAAAAGAGAATCTCTCCCTTTTTGTCCTAGAATTGCTGCTTCCCTTTTATGTCTGAGGAGGCTGAGACCTAATGTTTCCAAGAGAGTGAGCTGAGCTAGAGTGGCTGCAAGCTGAGGTTGGGCTTGTATTTGGCTTTGGTTGAAACTATGCCTTTGCGCAGCAAAGAATGAAAAAGATAGGAGTCAGAGAGAATGAACCAACATTATTTTATAGCCCTGTAGTTGGAGGGCTTCTGTGGTTTTGGTCCTTACTCCACGCACTTAACTCCATGTTATTTGTAATGTTAGACTAGTATTTGTTCCAGCAAAGATCTCACTAACAAAACCAAAGTTGTGATAATCTCACAAAGCTGTAAGGAAATCACCTTTGCTGCTTTGTTCTATGTTTGTATCCTGTGCTGCCATAGCTTTTATTTTGTATGGCTGTTTGAGATCTACACGTAAGTGTGTATCAAAGTATACACACATGTGCATCTGCAGCATGTAACTGGAATCCTGATGTGTACTGACTAAATATTTTTTGCTGTCAAAATGTAAGAAATAAGTCTATTTTTTGTGTCCATGCCTATGGAATTTTTTTCACTGAAATGTTAAATTATTATTGGTTCAGTTTAGTATTGTTTTCCGTCCCTCAGTGTGTTCTCTTCCATCACGCTGTGGCAGACTGTGCTGTAGTGAGCCAGGAGGATCCTTTAAAAGGACATGTTCCGTTTGCGCTGTGTGTACTGAGAGAAGGTGAGAGCTCGCTGATACTGATGTTACTAAGACATGACTTAGTAACATGACTAATGAATTGCAAAAGTCCCAGAAAAGGTAAAGGATATGAAATTGTTCCCTAGGTATAAAGACAGAAGAGAAGAAGATTTTGGAAGAGATTGTTGAGCAAGTTCGAACTGACATTGGTCCAGTAGCAGCTTTCCAGAAGGGGGTGTTTGTGAAACAGCTACCAAAAACACGCTCTGGCAAGATACCACGTTCAGCTCTTTCTGCACTTGTCAGTGGAAAGCCGTATAAGGTAAGTTGGAGATACATACCTTAATGAATTAGGCACATGTGCACATCCAAAGACACATCATCATGGTTTCTAGACCATTCTGCGACTTGCCCATGACTTCAGGTAGTACGTTATATTTTATTTCTACTGTAGCTTACCCAAAAGATTTCCACATTCCAGAGCTTTCCAGATACTGTTTTCCTGATTGATTTTGAAGGCTAGTTTTAGAAGATTCTCTGAATGAAATTCTGTTTTACTATTTAAGGACCGCAACCCACTACCACATGTTTCTGTGTATTCTTCCTTTTCAGGTAACACCGACCATTGAAGATGCTAGTGTGTTTAAACACATTGAAGAAGTGCTGAAGAAAAATTAAATGGCTTAATACATTGGTAACAAACATGTTAATTACTGAAGTATACAAAGAGACTTTCTGTTAAGAAATACATTTTAAAAGCTAATAATGATTTGGGACTGAATTTTTTTACTTCAGAAATGTTACTGTGTTCATTACCATATTGTCAAAGCCAATAAAGCATATTGAAGTCTCTGTATGTTGTCATTATATGCTGGATATTAAGATTGCTAAGAATTGCAAATAGAATTCATACATTTCTATAGCCTTAGAGGGAAGGAGTCACTGGATTATCTCTCTCATACTATGTTAGTAACATTACATTTTAATCCATTATTTTATAATGTGACAAGTAACTTGAGTTTGGTAAAACAGCATACAAAAGGTAAGTCATGAAATGAGGACAGCAATAAATAGGAATTTTACTGTGAAAATTATTGTAGATATAAATTGTCCTTACTTGTAAATTATGAGCCTTTATTACTTTTGAATTTTTATAAATTTTAAAATTGGCTTTCTTGATTTCACTGAATTTTTTTCCTAAGTCTTTTTTTTTTTTTTACTCAATAACTTCTGAATTGTCTTTTTTGTAGAATGACAGATAATTTCTGGCTTTCACATCTGTGAAAATCTTGATTTATCTACAGTACTATTCAGTACAAACCATGTATTTTAAATAAAGGCAGGCATTTACCCTTTGCATTTTCTATTAATTTTATTGTTGTGTATTGTATCACTTATGGTAAGGATAACCAGCACGTGCTTTTGCTGACACAATTAGATGTTTCAGGCTTACTGAGATACATATGGCCAAGAAACTTAGCAAATAAAGCTAGTAGGAAGCCCATTCTTGACTTTATAGGCCCTTTCAAAATACTTACAGGGTTCTTAACAAGCCAGGAGATGGAGGATACACTCTACATGCATTACTTGTTAAGCTGCAGGTCTTTAATTGAATAGTAAATGTAAAAATCCTTTTTAAAATATACCTTCACAAGAAATTTTAAAAGTAGAGAAGTTACTCAAACTCGACAATGCTTTCCAGAGGAAGAAACAGTAAGCAATACTCAAATTCAGATGATGTTGGTATAAAGGACAGGTTCTGTACTTAGGCTAAGCTAAGGTAGAAGTTAAATCTAGACATATTTTGCTATGCCAGTGTGTCCTCAAAAGAGTCCAGGAGTACTGTTATCTCCTATGGGGTAGATGTAAGGATAGATAGCACTGTTAAGTGATAAAATAAATCAGGATTGTTGATGTAGGAGCTAAAAGGTGGTAGATAGGTGCTAATTAACATGAGCCATACCCCAACATTGCCTTGTGCCTGTGACCTTTTTGTAGAGTCAATGAGCTCAAGCAGTTACATAGGAAATAAATAAAATGTCCATGTGTTTTTCCCCTAGGGACTGCGTGCGGCTGAGCTAACCATGTTGAACCAGGTCATACAGTCATATAATGAAACAGCCTAGTTTGAGTCTGTGCTGCGCTTGGTTTTTGCCAAGTAATTGCATAAGGAGCCACTCTGCTCAGCTATTTGATTTAGCTGAAAATCACAATCTGAACAGTGAATAAAAGCATTTAGAGACTGAGTAAAGGCTAACGATGCGTTAGATGGGCTAACTATAGGGGTCAGTGATTTATATGTGGGAGAAATGTTGTTCTTCAGAGGTGCCCTGATAACTTTCTTGAAATACTTCTTATATAAGTTGCTGTTAGTTGAAGGTACTATTTTATTCTGGATGGAGTATTCAAGTACCAAGACCTTAATAGGAGGCCTATGCCAAATAATGGAGTGCCTTGCAGAGGCTGCTGAGTATTTTTCAGTTTGACAGTGCTACAGGGCAAGAGAGAGATCTTGGCAGTTGTCACTGATTTTTTTTTTTTTTTTTTTTTTAAGTCAGTGAGAAACTGCAAGGGGTCTTATCAGAGAGAAACTGTGGCACATTCAGGAGGTTCATGGCCATTACTGTTTTGTACAAAGAGGGCTGAGATGTCGTGTATGTTTGCTGTAGTTATCCTTGCTGCAGCCGTCAGGTACTTGCCCAAGCAGGGGAGGGGAGCTGGTTAGTGAGAGCGCAAGCCCTCTTAGTGAAGATACTGCAATAGGATGAAGGAGAAGAGAATTAATTTACTAGATCTTGTATAATTTTCCCAATGACATCTCATGTTTCTACACCAGTTTTTCCATTTGTGAGGAAAGCTAACATGTTTTCTAGATCAGGGTTCTTTTTTAAGGAAGAGGGAGTTAATATCAGACTTTCTTAAAAAAATCCTAAAACATTAATAATGGATATTTATCCAGATATTTACCTTTCGGGGGGGGGGGGTGGGGGCTTGCTTGCTTATATGAATATTGACAAGAAACAATTATCTGCCGTCTGAACTCTTTGTGAAGAGCTTGAATATTTAGCATTCTTAAAGTGTCTCCGAGACAAAACATTTGTAATAACTTCTGCTTTGTGAGGAAGCCTGAGCCTCTTTTTATTTTCTTTTAAAAATTTTCTTCTTTTTTCCTTTTGGTTTTGTTTTGGTTTTGTTTTGTTTTGTTCCTGTTTTGCTGGGAATCATTTAAGATCAAGACTAGGATAAAAGAGAGGGTCAGAGTGGTCAGGTGTACTCACTGTTCTACTGCCTTGGTAATGTGGAGGATTCCAGAAATGCCAAATGTCTCATTCATCAGCATTCAGAAAACCCAGGCAAAGAAAACCACCTTATTGCAGCAGCGTAGCATGGAAAAATAGTTGTTTTGTGGGCATTGCTTTTGTTTTCCAGAGGAGCCTTTTGCTGAGGAACTGCGATTGCAGAATTCTTTGTCTACAGCGTTAGCTTTGTGTCAGGATGGAGAAAGGGAGAAGGAGTAGTCATTCCTGTGCACAGCTCTGGTGGTGCCCAGCAACCTGGTTACAGCATCAGGGAAGAATCCCATTTAACAAGTGGTAGGAGAGCACTGATTTTCTTAATTTTGTTTTTAGAAAGAAGCAGTGTGTGGCTAGATTTCAGTGATCAGTGAGTTATTGAAACTTGGCTGGAAGAGGTTGAGGTAGTAATTATTCCCAGTGTACTGTAAGGGCTGGAGCCAACTAGACAACATTTAACATAGCCAAAATTTCTAGCTGTTGAGAGTAGAGCTCCAGCTCGTATGGGGGAGACAGGCATGTACTAGGAGATTTTATATTTTAGCCTTAGGTCAAAACTGAATTCACAGTAATACTCTTTTAAGAATGTATTTTTAATTCTTCTGGTCTGTTTTCTTCCACTGTGAAGTAAAGAATCTGGGATGCTGTACTCCTGGGTTGGGATACCTGCAGCTTTTGTTGCAAGATCTCACTCAGTCTTTTCACCAACACACCTCATTCCCCTCTGCACCCTGAATGTGAGCGTGGGCTGTGACAATGAGGGCTGCAAAAGAAATCCCGTGAAATGGGAGCTGGTGTTTTACAAGGGGAATTGTATTCAACTGATAATGCAACCACTCAAAGTGGTGTTTGCATTGCTTTACCTCGTGACATTCTGGACTAAAATAATCCACAAGGAGGTTGAGGAGGGAGAAGGAGCATCAGCCATGACGTCGATTCAGCCTGAGGAACTGTATGTAAAAGAGCCATGTCTTCACGCAGTGGTGTGCTCACCCAAGCCATCACAACGCACCCATCAGCAAGTTCAGTGCTCCCTCTCGTGGCAGATTCTAACCAGTAGATCCGTTGTAACTCATACCTGTTACTGGAAAGTTTTGCGCTTATGCTATGAGAAGTATCAGGCAGCAAACTATTTTAACGCTACTATGTACCAAGCTGAATAGACTTATAAACGCAAATAGCACTGAATTCTTTTTTTATTGACATTGGGGGAGAAAAATCTTTCACCATCTGATTGACTGAAGTTTGCCAAATGAAAATAGACAAAACAAATGTTTATGTACGTGCAAACATTGCAGATCAAACTGCTAAAAGAAATAACTAAAAGACAGTTCTTGAGCTAAGATCAAGCAGCAGAAAAATAGCAAATAGGTAAATGACTATTAAGTAGGTCTTACTTTGAAACTTCCCATTTAAACAAAGAATAAACAACAATAACACCACCAAAGAAAGCCACAGCAGGTAATAGTTGCTCTTCTAAACTTTTATACACTATATATTAATCACTCTGTCTTTCAGTTATTTCCTCTGATAAAACTGACTTCTATGAAGTCTCAGCAAGGCCATCTTGGCTAAAAGCATAACGTTAGACAGGAGCCTGTCTAATGCCCTGTTATAATGAAGAAATGGTGGGGTTTTGCTTCTCTTTCTTTTTCTTTGTTGAATATTATCTGGAAACGAGAATCTGATTCTATGCAAATATTAGATTTAATTTTCCAATGCTGGCTGGTGTCTGAAGATCCTGGAATGAAAAGGTGGCTCTTGGTAAAGCAAGATTCTTCTTGGTCCGCAGGTAACATAGAAGAAAGTTTTTGGTTTTTTGTATAAATCATGTTTTATTAAATTGCCTTTTTTTTTTTTTTGTATTTTTTCTTTTTTTGTAAACAGTTCCTCTGGGTTTATTTGTTTGCTTTTAAGAAGTGCTTCTCTATAGATATCTAACATTTCCATTTTGTCTTTAGAAGTCCATTTTTGCTCTAATTCCAGGTTATGTCATTCTATTATACATCATCAGAGGCAGGTGTTCAGGCTTTAAATATTGACAGATTTTCTCAGTAGGAACATGTTGAAGCTTCTAACTCTGCTAAACATATTAATTTGACTGTTACAATCCAAAAACTGTAAAAATGGTGGAATGGAAAGATACAAACAGTATTATTGACACTGTATTGTCAAATGTTTGCACTGAGACCCCATGTACCATAGAATTTATTTTTAAAAAATCATATTTATATCCATTTACATAAGACTTACACATTTTAAAAGAAATACATACACAGTAAATACGCAGATGTCTAGTATTTTACAATAAAATGGATGGAACAATGTAAAAATGAGTGGCTTCATTTGATAAAAGCTTTGGATGTGCACTACTGCCCAATTTATGACAGAGATGCTGAGAGGAAAGGGGGGGTTGTTTTGATTTTCTTTTTTGTTTGGGGTTTTCTTTTTTTGGTAGTAATTTAGGTATTTTTTAATTCTTGTTTTAAACTAACCAATACTTGAAAGGAACATCGTATCTGTTTTTCTGATAAACCTTATGTGTTCTCTTCCCTATTACCCTGTTTTTGCAGAGTTTTAATGCTTTTTTTCCTAAGCAGTGGTAGTGCACTTCAGGTAAAGTAGAAGAAAGAGATGACATCTAAGGAAAAAAATAAACAAACATTAATTAGTGAGATTCTTTGATTCTAATTTGGTCTAGGATGCAATGACACCAGAAAATACTATAGCCCTATGTAAGCTATTGCATGTTTTATGAAAACACGTATTTTGAGTATCTGAGGGAGACATGCATTCGTTTAATTTTAGATCTGCAACATAAATCTATTAATAATGCATTTTAAACTTTTACTAATGTATACCAATTTTTTTGGTAGATCAAAACAGACTCCTGCTTATGTTCATTTCACGGTTGTTTTCTTGCTATTTCAGCACTGGGATTAGTTAGTTTCCTGCATCTGGAGACCTTCGACTGTTTGGCACAAGGCTGAACACACATTTTAAGTGTAGACCTTGTTGAGGTACTCTGTGATTCTCCTTGTTCATTACAGCTCAACAGCATTTACCTTTTTCACTCTGATGATTTCTTTGCTATGGACCTGCTGTTTCCAGATTACCATTCACATGTTTTTGGAACCCTTCTCCATCTGTCTTAACAAATCCTCTTTGGAACCCTTCATTGAGGAACTACATGGCTGATTTTGCTAAACCCCCTTTGATATTTCATTAAAATGAAAGTGAAACTAGTACATTCTATTGCCCCAGCCTGTGGCAGCAAAACTGTCCTGGCTAAGCCTTCTGACTTGGTGGTGACCAGTGTTTCGTAAGAGAAGAGTGTTGGCAAAGCTTAGACAGTGTAACTGCCAAATGTGCTGTCTCTATAATGGCATTGCAGATGCTCTGCTGGGCAACATACAGCCACCAAGCAGAAAGCTTGACCCATCCCACGTGCTCTATGATAAACTTCTTTGCAAGATTAAATGGGCAAACACCAGCAGTCTTGAATGTTCTTAAATTTCTGATCTTGAGAGTGCACTCAAACTGGGCTGCACAGAGTGTGCTCATGTAACTGTTCTGAGAATGTCAGTTCATGGTTTCTGGCAACTTGTCACGGTGGTTTCAATAAATATTTTAAAAAATACCCGAAAGGCAGCTTGAAAGCGTACAAATTGAACCCAGCTGTTGTGAAGAGACACTGTAAAGACACTGTAAGCTTGTACCCAATTGGTATTGTTGGCATAAACATTTTTGAAACACAAGGCTTTGACATTCTCTGTAAGAAAGGTGAGTAGCAGAATGCAAGAATCTGCAGCCTGCTATGATCACAGGCCATCTCATTTGTTCCATGTGCAACCCATTTGCAGCTCTCTTTTCAGTCTGCTCTTCATATGCATATGCCACTTAACTATGTTTAAAATAGTCTTATATTGCTGTTGTGTGATACCTCACCCAGCTATCCATCCCTGCTGCTTCTTGGTTAGAATCAGTCCCTGATTCTATGCATGCAGATAGCTTAGTCACCAGAGTAACACAGCTACTGGTGTATTCTGGGTCTTAGTCTGACCTGTATCTGGAAAATGTCAGGAGGCATGTTGTAATGAATAATCTCTCCTTTTGTCCAAGTATCAATCAGTTCCTTCCATGAAGGAACTGTTACCACAAAATTCTGAAAAATTCTGTTGCCCTTCAACCAACTTCACATCCCCCATAGGAACAGTTTTAGTTTATCTGTTCATCGTTGAGATTCAGGTAATTTGTTTATGTTTTCAAGTTTTATATAATAAGAAAGGAAATCTTTTCCCTGCAATTTTTTAATATAATTTACTGAAATTCAAAATTATTTCAACTTGCTCTTTGGTTTCTTTCCTGCATGACATTTCAGATTGCACCTTTGAACAGTGCTTATACTGAAGCGGTAGTTCACACCATCTTGTTGCTTCTCTAAAAGGAGTATTTGGTAAGTGAAAAGAAATAGTAGTATATTAGTGTCAGTCATCCTCATGTATTAGCCTTTACAATTTAGATGTAAATTTGATACTCTTGTAAAGCTCTCAAGCATTTCAGATTAGAATGTAATTGGTGGGAGTAGTGGACAAGCAGCAAGTACCGATGAGATACATAGCACTAATACTTGCTACTAATACTGCTATGGAGTTGAAGTTGACTTGAAGTTAGCTTGTATAACTTTGTATAAACATTTTTGCTGAATATACATAGCTCCCATATACGTATAGTGCTAGCAAAGTTTGCTACTTTCCTTCTGTTTGTGGATTGCTGCTTTTTAGGCAATTTTTGAATACAGCAGGAATAAACAGTTTGGATAATCTTAAATTAGTTTTTGTTAACATACCCATTTTCAATTTCTGCCCTTCTTGCACTCTTCAGACCTATTGAAAAATAGCATCTCATGTGCCTGGCTCATTACTGTTGGCCTAATAGATAGCTTGGTGTTTGAACTTAATTTCTTGGTCATACTTTATTGCATTGAACATTGTGATTTGAAGCATATAGGAGAAAAGATAAGCATCTCTGCTACCAGTTTCTACCTCTACTGAACCCAGTGAGAGTATTGTCATTGATTTTACTGACATAACACCAAGCTCTAATCTACACATAGGTTCACATAAAAAGATATATATATTTTATGTGTTTCATCGTCATCTTCGTAGGACCAGCTGCTAAACTTAACCTATTTTAGAGGGAAAAAAAAAAATAAAATCTGTGCTTATTTTTCTATGTTGGCATGAAAATTTCCCTTTCCTACTAGATTAAGATTTTATACTCTTGCGGTCTTCTGAAAATCTATGAAGTAAGGCTCACGTCATCAGTAGGATCCTGAGCAATCTACCATTTTTCACTGGCAGCATTTCCTGTTCCTAAGCACTTTCTGAACTTGCCCAGAATTAGTAAAATCTCAAGAGCCCCAAGCATCTCCCAGTCCTGGGAAATCTAAAAAAAAGCACTTTATTGCAGATCCTAGCCTGTCTTGCCTGCAATATGTAAGAGCAATTGAAGTATGTTTAATGCCTGGTGAAGTTTTGGTGCTATTCAAACATTCTTTCCAGCTCCACTGCAGTCCCCTGAGTAACTAAATGGAAAACTGTTATAGCATGAAATGGTGCCATATTGATGAAAGCACTCATCATGTTTGTATTTTTTGTGAAACTTGTGATGTAACAGAAAACAGCGTATTTCCAGAGAACTCTGGAAGAATGAATCTATGAGATGCATAGCCATATTCAAAAGATAATTGGTGAAAAATGCAACACGAATTCCACTACTAAATTTGATCCAAAGTTGCATCCATCTCAGAATATCCTTTCTTTGTCACTGGTCAATTCTGAATGAGTTGAGAAGTGAAAGATAACCTTAGAAGATTTTCTGTATAGGGGAATTTCTGTTCTAGGTCTATGCAGCTACCTGATGTTCTATATTGAGCCATATCTCTGATATAAAAAGAAAAAGTAGATCTCTCTGCTCTCTACCCAATATCAGCTTTAAGTTCAAGAGTGTATAAAATGCCTTATGGTAGGTGAGCTATCATCTGAACAGAGTTGTCTGAAAACTTCTGTCTTATCTGCTAAAGTGATTTCAGCAGAATGAACCTGCTGTTTGAGATGGGGAAAAGAATAGCGTAGCGGCTCCTGGACTTGAGCTTGAGACTGCCGTCATGATCAAATGACCACCCTAGGCAGGCTGAGTTAGGTCCTCTGCTCCATGCCGGCTCTTGCTGGAATAATGCCAGGGAACATTGGGTGTAGTGTACAGTTATAAAGAGCCTTCATGATGGCCCCTCATGCATACTCACAACAATTCAGTGCTGGCTTCTTTGCTAGGCCTTGTCAGCATGAGTATGTACGAACTGTTGAGCTGTCTAACCTCTGCAGTCGTGATGAAGCAACTGCAAATTGCAAAAAAAAGAAACAAACCAGAACCTCTTTAGAATTATGAAGAAAATAAATCAGTCTGTTTTCCACTGGAAGGGTGGCTAGTAAATTGCTCTGCAGCTTTCTATGACATGATATGGGCATGGCCTAGTTCAGAACACAGTTTCTTTGTGTCTGGTGTACTACTGAAATCTGTCTTAAGTGACTACAGTTTAAAACTCAATTTTGTCTTTATTTTGTTGGAGGTCCTAATACTGTACCTGTCACGCTTTTTAAATACTGTAGTATTCGTAGCACTGGGAGATAGGAAGCCAAATCCTGGATGAAGATGTAAATCTTCAAAGCTACCTACCTTTAAGTCTACAACATTCAGTACCCAGCTCAATAATAAATTGTTTGGAAGACCTCAAGTAAATCACTAAATCTCCCTTATGTGTTAGTTCCCCATCTGTAAAATGGGAATAATAGCTTCTACATCATAGCATGGCTAGAAGATGAAATCCATGAATGTTTGCAAGGTTCTTAGCTACTACAGTAGCTAACGTGGGCCATGGAAATGCCTAGGGAGCTAGTACCTTTATTTGTACATGGAATTTGCCTTGGAATGGATTCTTGTCTCCCACCTTCATCATTGCCAAAACGTGCAGGATAAAAAGTCAGGGGTGCACATGAGCAGTGGAGTCAATGGAATTCAGTGATGCAATCAGTAAGTTATTCCATCTGTAACTGCAACTTTAAAGTATTGTTTTTAAAGGTGAGAAACTTTAGTGGAATTTAGATGGCAATATTATCATACAAAGTGCATTCAAGAGTTACAATATAATTACTACAAGCTGTGTATTAAATTACTTTGAGATAAGTCTATTCATAAACCTAAATTCTCTCACTAGGAAATAAACAGCAGTATTTGAAACCGGCCAGTCTGTGTACTGGTACCTCTCAGAACTTCAAGGAGATACACATGGTTTTATCATCCATATACTTGAAGGAATAGCCACAATGGGATTTGTCCCTTCTCCCTGCCCTCTTACAAGGATTTTTTAAAAATTTTACTTATTTTTTAATTCTGATCTGCTTGTTACTTTTCTAGTCATTGCTGAGTTCGTGCATCTTTTGGAAATGAAATAATTTCCAGAGAAAATTAAGTCTGGTATACAGTAACTCAATTAGTACCTGAAATTCAGTATTTGCTAACTACACCACTTGTCTGTTCTTATTTGTTAGCAGCTTGAGTTCTTTGATGGTCGAGGCTAAGCTAGTTAGTTTGAAAGTCAAATAGGAAACTGAAGGTGATAGCCCTTTCTAAGTTCATTCTCTAAAATACACTCCACCTGCTAGAAAGGCTGATGAACTGAAAATTTGCTTAGATATTATATGCAATCTTAGATGAAAGTCAGTAAATTAATTCCTCTCTGAATGTTTCTTTTGCAGATCTAGGATGGCTAGATGGCTTTTTTTTCCTTTTTTTTTTTTAAATACTGACAGTCTGAATCAAACCTGAAAAAATCAATAGTATCCCAAGTCTGTGCTTTTCCACTTCCTAATTCAACTCTCCCAGACTCCATTTATCCTCGTTACGTGAATGCAGCTGTTCTGGTGCAAGACAGACATGCGCTAAAAGTCAATTTAGTATAAGAGAATAAGCCTCTTGCTTTTCAACAGTAAGTGCAGAAATGACTGCATACCATCACTTGCCATCTTCCGTGACTGCCCTGATGTTGTGGTTAATCTGAACCCAGCTGGCAGCGTTTCTGAGGAGCCTGGCATCATGCTGATCCCGTGAACCTCGCGTGGAGGAAACTGTCGTCGCCAGGAGGGGCCACGCCTGAAGTTCTTGTCATCGCTCTGTCAACACAGAGTTGTATTTGATAAAGCAAAATGAAAATTTTTTATTAATTATACTCCTGTCTGCTGCCTCTCCCACTGTCAAATGCGTTCCACAGCTACTCTGCTCTGCTGCACTGCATCCAGCAACTGCAATCCATTTGAGACACTCTTGTAAAATTAAATGCTTTAGAAATAGTCAATGCTATGGTGGAAAACTTTTCTTAAAACTCTGGCTTGATAAAGTAAAGTAGAGGGTTTTTGTATCAGCTAAAGTAGAATGGTCTTAAAAGTCAGATCTCTTCTAGATCTCTTCTGCACAGTGACAGGAAGTGCAGTGGTTTGTTACTGCATTAGCAGGCTTATGTAAAATGCTAATAAGAATTAAACACTCATGTGCATGCATGGAATTGACAGGCATCTCACATTTTCAGCAAGTCCTTAAGTGTTTTATTCCTCCTCACATGCAGAAGTTCAAGACTTGAATATTTTTGCACTGGGCTCTTACCTTAAGATGGCTGTTTTCCATAGGTGGATTTGAGATTCCCCATCCTAGATAACAGCCCCAAATCCCACTCTGTTACATATGAAGAACTTTGAAGAACCAAAATAACAAGAAAACCCCCACCAAAAATATACTGTTCTTTTTTATTTTTAAAGGAACGTTTTAAGTGTCCTAAACAGGTTGCACAGGCATTTTCCCTTGTCACTTGCTCTGGCCAGTGAAACTTCCACTCCTTTCTGCGTGTTTCCTCTATGGAAAACGTTTGTCTTAAGGTAAGAGTGCAGTGCCAAATTTATCATCCAAAATGATATGAATATGTAGCCATACTGATGTTATTTTAAACACCTTGACTGGCATTTTCTAATTTTTTCTTAAGCTGTGACTGACTCTTTTTAACAATGTGTGAATTAACATGTCTTCATGCATTCAGTTTAATTTGTATATTTTACTCTAATATTTTATAAATACTGAAAAAAATAATTACTTCCTCAAGTCGTCTTTCAGTTCCTAGTGCTAAAAGGTTGTTGTATTCTCTTTCAAGGATCTGCCGTGCCTAGAGATAGCAAAGTAAAAAATTAAAATGGATGAAGACAAATAAAGGCAATAATGGATATAGATTAAACAGAGGTAGCATGAGTAAACTTGCCTGGGTGTTTTGTGTTGGAATCTGTAATAATAAAGCTAAACTGCTGTAATCAAAGTTTTCATCCAGTGCTATAAGTGAACCATGTACACCACTTTCTAGAATGTTATTTGCATATTCTCGGAGGCCAATAGCTTGTATCCAGCGTATGACTCGATCATTGCTCCATACCAGCACATCTGCAAGGACATAACACCAGTTCAGTCTCCTGATACCCAATAACTTCCAAGCCGTATGGGTGCATGCACTGTGGATGTCATACTGCTTTACATCTTAAATGAGGAGAAATGCCAGCAAACTATTCACATAGCTTTAATATCTCCTATTCAAAACCCTGTGTGATTTTAGCTACCTTTAAATTATTTTTTTTATTCTAAGTAATGTTTCCAAAGGAGACAGGTGCCTCTAGAGGGCATCTCCAGAATGTAATTCCTCCCACCTCCTATAGAAACCGTTTTCAATTCTTAGGCAAGATTTTACAGTTTAACAGTGCAAGGGCACAGGAGAAATATCTGTTCCTCAAGGCTTCACTTGGGAGTTTTGTATTAAACATTTTAAGAGTCAGGTCAGCACCTACCGTTTTATAACATGCCATAAAGCAAACGATGAGTTCACAGTTTTAGAGACTAAAACTATTTTTAGTTCAGGAAGCTGGTTGAGCTGTTAAGGTCCATGCCAATTATAAAGCTAAGGCAACAACATGAGCTAGGAAACCGTTTTTGAGGATTTGGCTATTATAAAAGAAGTATCCTCCCCTGCCTGTAAGATTAAAATAAAGTTATTTATATTGAACGTTATGCTTGTGAGTGGGAAATGTGTTTTGTGTTACTAAGTGATGAGGCTTTTTCCTGAACCTTTAGAAGTCTAGCTAGTGTATCTGTTCTGGGAGCAGGCATTCTCCATCACCTGACCAAGAGCATCCTAGACTTTGGGGTCAGGAAACACAGCATGGCAGCCAGGGATCATTGAGACAAAATCTCACCTGTGACTGTGTCTAACTGACTGATGCACAACAGGGTGAAGGAGGCTATGGGTTATTACCCTTGTTCTAGCTGTGACTAGCATTGAATCAACACCAGTATTTGAGACAAATACTCAATTTCCCTATGTCAGTCTTCTGCTATATCTGCTCCGGCTGACTGACACTGATACCTCCATATCCAAAGCAAAGTCTTTGCATTAGTGCATGCCATCACCTGCCTTGAGTAAATGCACACTTTCCCTGTAGCCAGTCCCCCTTCTAATTCCTTTTTTTTTTTTCTTCTTCCATGCTCTTCTAATCAGCATTGTGCTTGAGAATTTTAGCTACTGTGTTTGCTGGAGCTGGAAATGCTTAAAGGAATCAAAAGATTCACTTCTGATAATGGAAAAAACTCCAACAATCCTAATTGTTACATATAAAAAGAACCATGCAGTGAGCCTGCAACTGCTCCAGAGAGCTTTACATAGGAGAAAAACTAAAATCAGCTGTTAAGTCTTATAATAACACCAGTTCTGTCAGGAGCTATTCTTACATGCCAACTGCTTCAGTAGTCACCCCTCCAAGCAATATTTTCTATGATACACATTTTGAAGTAAAAAAACCAAAGGCAAAGGTTTTCAGAAGCAGGGTCCTTAGTTAGGGTCCTGAGTGCTCCCATTTCCCAGTGTTGACCCCAGCACATCCCACTGGGCTGCAGGCTATTTGGCCCTCTGCTGCTGAGACTGAAAGAGGCTCGGATAAGATCTGACCCCAAAATCCAATTTAGCAAAATGTATGTATCAAATCACCATTCAGAATTACAGCCCCAGTTTAGCAAAGTACTTAACTGTGCCTAGTTTAAGGAGATATTTTATGTTCTGAAGACAGATGGACTTGTGTTAGTTTTACTTAAAGCGCGTGCTTAAATGCTTTGCTAAAATGGCATGACAAGGGGTTAATAGTGCCAAGCTTCAAAAGAAGAAACATTCCCAGTATTCATTCCCAGGAACTATCACCTTTTATTTCATGCTGACTCATTTCTCTTCGCTTTTCCAGTTCTTTTCTATCATAATTCAACCTCTTTAAACACATGATTCCATATTGCAAGCTTGTTCTGTTATTTAAAGAGAAACATTTACAGAGTTAATAAAGATAATTTTTGAAGATGGATACATATGTAGGATGTATTTCCTGGATTTCACATGAGGTGTTTCATGGTGCCCATGTAGCAAATCTTGAGGACAGAAGGGAGAGCAAAACCATTAAAAAAACTCCACAGACTTCAAAAATGAAATGGACAAAACCAAAATGAGTATGTTTGAATAAATGTTGTAGAATAAGAAACCTAAAACATTAAAAGCTCTATTCAGAAAAGGTCAGCCCTTCCGAGCCGTGAAATGTTTTGTCAAACCAGGCCTCAAAAAAGTGACAAATCAGACAGTACATTTAAAAAAATCCACTTCTTGTCACATAAACATCATTCTCCCTAAAGTCTAAATGCCTTTATTTCCATATTTCCAATTTCGCTTCCTAGCTATATCCCTAGATAACCCGAACGACTGTCAATTTGCTTGTACTGTTAGCAGCTTTTATGTGCGACACACAATAGCTTTTCATTATTATGAGATCTCAGGGCTTCAGCTCTTAGTCTACCACTTTCTCATACTTTAAACCACTTAATAAATCATCACTGTTTCTGTATTCAAGGCTTTATTGATATGTTAATGGTTCCCCACTCATTATGAAATTTATCTGTACCAATGTCTTAGTTTTGAGAGACATAATTGAAAAGCTGTTGCTATTATTAAAGGAATCTCTCTCAGTTCAGATTTCTGACATCACTCACTTCTCTGTGTGCTTTTCCACAGCAGAACAACAGAAAATAAGTGGGTTTATTCCATGTAGCACTGAGCACTACATCAGACACGTAGACGCCTTTATAGGTGTAGTCTTTATGCCAACCTACCGATGAAAGCTATCCACCATTTTTAAGTGCACACGCAGATCTTTCTTTGTCAGATGATCTAACATCCTCGCATCTACGAGGCATTCCATAAAATAACTTCGGTACTGAGGTAAACCCAGACTGGGGAGCCATTCGTTACCTATCCATTCGTGGTTCATATCACCATAAGCCAGGGTCTACAGGGGGAAACAAAGGGAGAGGGGGAATAAATTGAGTTTGTCCAAGGTTGCACCACAGACTGAAGACAGAATATCTGTTATGCTCTTTTTTCATGAGACTTCCTAGCTTAGAAATCCAGTCAAAAAAAAAAAAAAAAATCTATTTCTACAAGGTTTTGACATTGGAGGTGAAAGCCGCTGTGAGTTATTTGTTACTGATTGCAGTTTTGCTTGTTGCATCTTGTCTTCCATCTTTGTAAATTTTAAGCATTTATTTTTGTAATAAATTGTAGTTTCAATTATGAGTTTTAAAATGCAAGCAAACGTTACGCTATCATAATGTGTTTGTTTCATAATCTTACTTGCTCTCAATTGACCTTCTGGAATATTTATGCTAGGCAAACCCTACATTGAACATGGTAATACAAACATGGCCCCATGGAATCAACCGAAGTTTGTGTCATTGTTTAGTGGGGACTAGGATTTCCTAAATAGAATCTAATGACACTTCATGGTTACACACCTATAGTCTTTTTGAGGCTAAAATTTTATTTCAGTTGTTTGTCAGCCAAGCTTATGTTCACTATCAGTCAGTACAGGTGACCAGGTACATTCTATTAATGAAGTGTTTTCAGCTGTGAAAAGCTTTAACCTAAATGCATCATTTGCAGAGCTCACTAAATTAATTAATTAAGATAGGAGCAAGACAGATTCCTCCTAGAAGCATTCAAGCATACAGCTACTTAGTCGTTCAGCTGAAATTTCAGTACGATAAGGAATAAAGTGTATGAAAAGCTCACATGCATGTTGAGATATTGTTATATGGGTTGCACAGTTAAGATACAGAAAACAGATTTTGCATCTCGCTATTGTCAAATACTACATACTACTAAAACTTAACAGAAAAGAGAATTCATAAACTGCAAGATCAACACCTCCTCACTTGGATCACACTCAACTTTGAGCATCACTTTCAAGCCTATCCTTTTGGTTTTGTCTTTAGTGTCTCTTGTCATTATAGACAAAAGGATAACACAGTGTGAGGTGGATATATATCTGTCATTGTGAGATTTTGAAGAGAAAAGGAATGCTGTAAGTAAAGACAGTAAGATTGTGTAAAGGCGTGCATATATTAGAAAAAAAGTGGAAAAATGTAATTGATAGTCTAAAGTGAAACTTGGGTTTGATTTCTACAATTGTTCTAAAAAAAAAATCTGATTTAATTTTAGAAATGTTATATCGCAAACTCTTGGCATATTTCATTACCTTGTTCTCAGAAAAGAGGAAAATAGTTTTTCTAGATTTAGCTGGGAGGTAGAAGATGTCTCTGGAATGTAGCCAATTATTTTAAGAAAAATATTTACAGCATATGTACTTCTTCGTGCTTTACCTAGCAAGCCTGTTCAGAGAATATTTTCATTGTGTAAGAACAACTCTAAAATGTGTAAACCATAGTTCAATCATTGAGATACCCTCACAATACTATACTCCTCTATGCATAGTGATACATGTTAATTACATTATTATTGGCTTTCTGTTAAAAAAAATCATGTGAAAAGGTCATACCTGAGCCCAGCTGCCTTCTTCAGACTCCTTCTATGTCATAAGCAGGATGCGATTAGTAACGCAGGTAAAAAGACAATAAAAATGAGTTATAAAAACATGTGGTTTTCATGTGTATGTTTATCTTAGTAGAAATGAAAACATACATGTAAAATGTGCCGTAAAATGTGCCATAAAATAACTTCAGTCAGTGGCAATACCCTGGGCTAAACTACTTTAAAAATTACAAGACTGAAGCAATAAAATCTTAATAGGGCAAATCTAGCTAAGTTTTCAATATATAAAATCAATATAGCTTGGTGAAACGTTACATTGTTATACCTTTTTCATGGTTTCACAATCAAAACACAACAATTTACTTAAAAAATTGGGCATTAACGATGCCAGTTTTTTTTCTAGTTAGATTTTGCAAAATTTACAACAAAAAGCTGCCTTGTTGTGTATGCATTTTAAAGGTTGGGGGTTATACAATATTTTTTTATGGCAAAACTATATTTTTCTGGCTGGCCAGTTAAACAGGACCAACTCTAATTCTGGTCAGTTGAGTTTTGTTATATTTGTATTTTTATCTTTACCAACAGTAATAAAATAGGAAATTAGCTCAGTTGCAAAAAAAAAAAAAATATTGAGACTCTGCTTCCTGAATGTTCATGAGAAAATTTAAAATAGACTAGAAAGCATAAATTTCTAAGAAATAAGTCTTTATTGCATCAAAATTTAGCTTCAGTACCTCCCCCACCATTTATAGACTGGGCTCACTATAAAGTTTTCCAAACCGACGACAGGTTTTTCAGACACCTCACTGTAGAAGTGTATCATGTTTTACAAGCACTGTTATGGAGTTGTCATGATGTAATGCTAAAAGCAAAACCTATGTTTGTTCCAAGTAAAAGAAAAAAGTCAGAACTATTGGATAAAATCTACTAATATTCATTTATGTCCCCCCAAAGCAGGGAGAGGTTTGTCAAAAACCAATAAATAAATGACACCTTCCAGGCACCCTAAAGCAAAGAACATGAATACACACGTATGGACAGGAAAGACTCAGCGTTAATGAGAACACTGAGTTCTGTAATGCACCATTCTCAAGCCTTTTCTTACTCTATTTCAGCAAATATAAATCTATATTTAGAAGAGATACTAGAGAGTAGAGTACAGGGGAAATGTTGCACCTGTAACCACGACAATTTCATTTCACTAAATGAGGTTTCTCACTGGCAGTGAAATTATTAAATACCGTAAAATGCCAATACTGGTTTTAGGCTCACACAGTTCTTGTGATTGCAATACAGTTTGTAATTCTTTTGCTGAGAAATGATGTGACTGTTCTGTTCTTTGAATTCAATTTTGGTACTCCCTGCAACTTTCTAGTAGCATGCTTGGGAAGTATCCTACAGAAGATACGGTTTTTATGTTCAAGCAGTTACATCCTAGTTCTCTTTCAAGAACTGAAACCATTTTAAGTGGAAATGGAAACACTAACCGTTTTAGCTGGAGCAGCAAGATTTTCCATTTCTTCATGAGTCACCCAAACATTGCCTGAGGGCTATGGACAAGGCCCACAGGAAGGCAGGTGGGATCCGTGTTAGGTAAGCAGTGGTAAAGAAGAAAGGCAGCACCACTGTAAGTTAACAGCGTATAGCATCACCATCAGCACAACCACGTTCTTGCCTCTACCGAGCTGCAACTAGAGACAACTTTAACAGCTTGTTTTGTATCTTCCATTAGAGGATTCTGAACAGACACGACAGAGTATTTCAACTAGAACTGATGGATGAAATCCAGCAGAGCACCGACACAAAGGAAAGAAGGATTAAAGCTGCATTTCACACACAAGTGGCAAATACAACCTTTAGCTCATAGCTCTGTCTGGAGGTGAATTTCAGATCTCAAAGATTTTCCAGCCTAAATATTCTGCACACATCACATGCTCATATTGTAATCTAAATAATGGCTACTTCCTCCACATTTCTGTAAATCAAAAATGTCAAGAGAATTCACTTGCAAAACTAGTGATTTTTTTCCTCATCCTATTGTTTTCAGTCAGGTTATTACTAAGACAATGAGATGAGGCAGGGAGGGGGTGTGGATGTCTGCTGTATTTTCCTTAGAGATGATGTAAATTAACTCCTTTCCTGAGAAAGAAGGGAGGCAGAAAGACTTGAGACTCAAAAACGCGCATTCCAGGGCAGGGCAGCTTTGTGCTGCCAATTACTCAGGAGGAATTAAAAAAACACAAGGCAAAATTAATTCCACTGTTTCTAGCTTGAATCTACTGTTCTCTCACTTCATAAGTGTCAATGCTCTTATGCTTTGAAATATGCTCATATGCTTTTAAAATAAATATATATTTTGTTTAACAATTCAACATCATGTGGAGTCTATACTGCTTTACTTAGGTGAAATCTATTATGGTCCATAGTATTACCACGGTTATGACACATACCACTGTTCTGAGGGGAGAAAATGTCAGACGGAGAACTGTTATGTTTAAAGGAACTTAGCAAAACAAAGATAAAAGACCAGTCAATAGGAACATTAGAGTCTTGTTGCTCAGTTGCTTACGTAGCTCAGTGGATCTTGTACCCCAGTTGTAATTTCCACCAAAAGATTCTCCACCAATTCCAGGAAGATAAGAGATTACCCAATATAAATATTATTATTATTAACTTCATTATTATTACCTTACTATTAGAAGTCTGGGCTGTGCTACTTGAATAGTGGTCTTTGTCCTTCACTTCTATGCCATGTTTCCCACTTGATCAAGCCTCATGTTTTACCTTGGTTTTGTTTTCTTTTTTTTTTTTTACTTTTTTTTGTTACAATCTCTATTGCCTCTTTCATAGCCATCACCATCAGCCTTTCAGCATTAAACTCCCCTTTTATCTTGCTTCTTTTTCTCCTCATGAGTTTGGCCTGGTTTTCTTCATTTTCTACTAAAAGGTGCTTTTTTACCTATAGCACATTCTTACCCTCCCCTAATCTACTTTCTTGCTCTTTTTGATATATTCCCCTTTCCTTTCAGACTTGTATCTCCGTATTTCTTCTTTACTTGCTTCCTACCTATCTGCTCTCTCCCTTCTGCACTGAATGCAAATGCTCCACTTCTCCCTTCCAGACTCTCCCTTCACACCTCCAATCACTGCTTCTTTTAAAAGCTTGAAGAACCTGAAGCCAGCTGACTCAGATTAGAAAACATTTGAAAGGATGCAAAAGAGGGAAATGAGAACAAAATTCAAAAGAACTGTGTTGCTCCATAACCTTTCCCCTCTCCTGCCTTGCAGCTCCACCCTCCAAAAAAAAAAAAAAAGAAAAAAGGGATAGAAGCAACAACAAAAACAAAAAAAAAAAAAGAGAAACAGTCTGATTTGGTTGGGAGAGATGACTCGAAGGAAAAGGCAGGTAAAAAGACAGGCAAAATTACAAATAAGATGCTCAATACTCATCATTTAGATACGTAACATCAAGGTTAATCAAAAGCATGACTTTAAAAAAAAAAAGAATATCTGCTAAAGGAAAAATGTCAGTGATCAACAATCAAGCAAGTGATGAACAGGTCCTTCTAAGTCACTATAGGATGGTTCCCACTGATTGTGAAGTACAGAGCCACTCTTGTACTACAAAAGTCTTCCTGAAGACTCCTGCAGTTTGAAGTGGGGAAGAAAAAGTTAGCTCAACAGCACTCACTGTTCTGGATGTTGGAGGTGCTGATGGACTTGTCAGTGATACCATCTCCTGGATTGCTAATCGGAGCTTTAAGCGATGAAGAGGATTGCTGATTCCAATTTCTCTTTGAATCTCAGTATCGGATAAAGCAGACATAATAGCTCCGCTCTTCACGTTGGCACGGCAGGCAGCAACGTACCAGGCTGGCATGCCTAGCCAGAGCTGTTGAGAGAAAGGACACATTCATCCAAAGCATTGCTTCATTTCTCCAATGAAATTAATCATCAAGGCACCTGTCAATCTGAACAAGTCTGGTAATACACACAAATGAGTAGGAATATCATAGTCTTAAATAAAACAAAATTGTTTCAGAACCTTTGAAATTGCCATGGCTTCATGCGAGCTCTGTTGCTTTTATGCTAACCATAACTTCAAAGTAAGGGATGCTTTGAACTATTTTTAGAGCTGTGTGCCTCCATCACCTGGGCTGCTCCTTTCCCAGGTCCTTAATGAACAAGTAGTGGCACAAGTCAGTGTTACTGCCCATTTGATAATCTTATATACAGAAAAAAAATTCAAAAGGAATTAAGATATTTTGGCTTTCTCTCTTTGTTTCATCTTAGTCCCTATGGTGTACTTATGGAGCACAATCTTACACTTCTCAGCTTTTATTTTTTTGGTAGAAATAAACCAAGCACAGTTAAGATACCCAACCCAGTGAGGAGTGAGCTTACTGTAAATTTGGGAACAGTCTGGTATGGTGTCACATCCAAGCTAGAAATATTGGTTAGAAGTTGCAGCAAAATATGAGCACAGCTACATCACCTGTGTACTCCATGCTTTTCCTCTCCTTATATGATTAGTCTTACCAGCCTAGGTCAGCAACAGCCCTTTGCTTCACCACTTAGTTTTTCCTTGTAAGATGTACTCTCCGCTCCTAGCAGTTTTTCTTAGGACTTACTGAGTATGAATTCTTCTTGGTTTTCTCAGCTTTCTCATTCTGTGCTGCCTCATGAATATGACTGTCATTATCTACAGCTTTGCTCCCAAATGAGATAGATAATTCCATTGCAGGGATATATATATGAGGGAAGTTTTTGTTGCAGTTTGAAATACATTATGCTATAGCAAAAACTGTGAGAAGGACATAAACAGTGAATGCCATAATCACTGAGATTTTGGGTGTAACACAGTGCAAAAAAAAGACAGACCTAGATAGGTGTATCTTGAATTGGCCATCAGAATTGCATGATTTCATTATTTTAATTTTTGCTTTTTATAATGGTTTAATGAAAGAGGACACAAGGTCAAGTAAATGAGTCAAAATATGCCATCAATAAATTCAACAACAAATCTGGAAAGCAGAGACAAATCGGAAGGTTTTTTATTTAATTTCTCACAGCACAGGGAAATACTGTGTGGTTATTAAAAAGCCTATACTTTATCTGGGAGATATTTACTTAAAAGCTGTTAGATCACTTTTGTGTCACAGACAAAACAGACTTGAATGTCAGATTCTGAAAGGGCTCAGTAAAGCTTGAGGAATGACAGCATCATGGTTCAGAAAGCCCTTCCCACTGATGGGGTGAGACGCTGCCCTCCACCCAATGCTGTTCTGAACACCAAAAATATGATCTAATTCCAACTCACTGTAAGGAAATACACTTTCATGAAAGTGAAAAAAAGGTAAACAAAAATTATGTGGATTACACTCAGCTGCACTTAAACAAAGGGCCATGAGGAAACTATGCATAGCTTTAAAATGTATTAAATATTCTCATTTAATTTTACATTAATTTTTTCATACGTGCAGTTAAAAAGCAGAGAAGTGTAAATAGTGGTAGTTAATCATCCCGCTGAAGTAGATTTAAACGTTTGCCACTCATTTGGTAAACTATTTTTCTGACAAACAGCCGTCTCTACCAGAAAATGCAGTTAGATGAAAACAGTCTCTAATAAGAGGGCACAGTAATTGTTCTAGGCAGAGAACATACATATCAAGATTGATACACTTCTCCAGAATTAGTTAATAAAACCCACGATTCTTAAAATGTATCTCAACTATGTCTGTGTTACATAAAAATGACTGGAATAAGTGCTAAGGCTGAAAAGTTAAGACCTGAAAAGTTTGGACAGGTCACAATTGAGATCATATATACTTCCTTAATCTGGGCCTTTGTCTCCTTTAAGACTAATTTAATTTTTTTAGTTGAAGAGTCACATATTATATTTTCCCTAGAAGAGTATGAAATGCACACAGTGTCCATCTGCTGACTGAATGCACTGATGCTCACTGAATAAATACAGCGCTTCTGCCCTCATTTCTTTTTAGCATCAGTATTCAATTTGCATTTGCAAATGAATTCAATTTGCATTGAATACTGCAACATAAACTTCCTCATGGGCTTTCTTGTGCTCCTTTCATCATGTTTCCCAAGAAGTTCATAGACATCAATTCCTTTTTACAGCCCCTCTCTGAGACAGTGGGAAGCACATCTTATTTTGCAGCAAAGAATCAAAGGAAAAAAGACTAGGGCTTAACTTGTCAGAAATGTCTTCAAATTTTGGATCACCCTGGATGACATCAAGGGCAGATAATTTGCAATATTCAGAAATATACAGACTTTGTATGTTCACTTTTCAAGCAAATCAGCTTTGACGGTAATATTAAATTTTTCCAACTGATACAAATCTCGTTACAGAACTCTCGAAGTAATATGAAAAAGTCAGGTGGTGGTCAAACTAATAAATATTCAATATTAACAGAGATATTTTTTGGGGGAGGAAGATATCATCCCATTTTCCAAGGTCACGCCCAAACCCTTGAACTTCCTTTCTGCAGTTTTCATCTAATCTTTTGCATTAGGTACCTTCAGCGATTCCAGTATGAAGCAGAAATTCTGTGGACATTAGCTGCTTTCATTTCTGGCTCTTCGTTTATTTCCTGAACGTATTCCTGTAAAATCTTTGGAGAGGGACCTAATTTTTTAATTAAAGTGAGAAACTCCACAAATTCTATCTGGTGATCAATGGATGATACCCACAGCAGACACGAGAGTAGGTATGGACAAGGAATAGACACCTGTTCCTCAAACCAACGAAGAGCTTGTATCTCCACTGAAGCGAGACAGCCTTGGCATGTAAAAATGACTGTCTTTGTATGAGAACATCCTTACTTTCTGCCTTCTCCTCCCCTCAGCATCTGGGCAAGTATTTTTTTAATCATTCCATCACCTAAAACTTTCATTGATTTTTTGTCAAAATTGATGGACATATCTGATGAATGTTTCTCTGGATGGGTTCCAAAATCCATTCATTTAGGCTCTCCAAATAAAGGACAGCTCTCTGTAGATTGCATTTCAGAGGTGAAGGCACTGCCTGTCAAATCAGAGAGACTTCAATCCAGATCTCCCACATCCTGGGTGAAAGTGCTGTGAGGAACAACACTTTTTCCTGTTCTGAGCAATAAATAGGTAAATCAGACCTTTCCCATTATATTTTAAAAAGATACAAAATTAAAAATTTTTTAAATTTACTAAAATTTCTTAAGATTCTGTCCTCAAAAAAAATATGATGTCCAATTTTTGTTTTCTCCTAAGCACATCATCCTATATAAACTGTGTTTGCAGAGTTCCTAGATATTTAGAGACAGAAATTATAAGATTTCAAAAATTTTGGGGTTTGAGTGCATTTGATAAGCCTTTTTTTCCTGTCTACATCCCTCTCTGTAATCGTGTCTTTCTCTTTTTTCAGCTCTAATCTCTGATTTACACCATCCGGTGTCAAAATCTTCTTAGTGCTCACGGCACAGTGCAGAGGAGAGAGAGGAGGAGACTTTGGCAGTCTCTTTTAGCATTTGTAAGGATGAGCACACAGAAGCAGTCTACGAACGTGACTCACAATTCCAAGTTACGGCCAACACTTACCTCCAGCCAGGCAACCACTGTTGGCCCATCCCACTGTGCAAAAGGCAAACCCTTTCTCCGGGCTTCTTCTAGAAGTTCGTGTCTAAAAATGGATCAAAACTGTTAAATATGCAGAGGTATGTCTAGGGACAATATAGATGCAACCGTGACTTTTTGCTAAGGCTAACAACAGTGAAGCCCGACGACAGGCATACAAAAGGCACAAAAACGACCAGTGAACAATACAGTTCCTTCCCCTTTTTGAATGTATTCCTTAATCTATTCCTAACTCCTCTTCTTCTTCTTTTTTTTTTTTTCTTTTTCTTGGTGCATTTTGACATCCCTTTAAACACCTAACATATAAAAGGCAAAGTTTCTGTCTGTTCTTAGCCGAAGCAACAGAGAATTGGGATATCTTATGTAAAAGGATCACCCATACAATATAAGACATTGGTGAAGAGAGAAAACTGAAGGATTCTTCCTGAGACTATCTTAGCTCTGGCCTGGTAATGACCTAGAAAGACCCAAAATTGTCAATCTCTAGACCTGAGCTAAGCACGGACATAATGCAGGTGGGTCTGGGACATCTCTGTGTTTGAAACCCTAAACTCTGCTGTATCATCCATGCACAATCCTAGGGTCTCTGGAGTACAGCTATCCTGCACCTTAAATAAGCCATCTGTGGCTAATTAAGAGTTGGCGGTATTTTAACAGTTCTATGTCTATTTTTTTCCAATTATTGTTTATATACAAAAGAAGTCTATATGGTTTACTAATGTATATGTTTTTATAATTATAGAATTGATGTGGTTTCTCGATTTTATATATATATATAGATAGATAGATTTCTGTTGAGTTGACCACACACCAATCAAACTCCTACATCTGCAGAGTCTCTGGACTGCAATGAATGTGTATGTAAAACATATTTTTCAAAGCTTAAAGTATACTTTTAACACAGTGGTATTAAATAGTTGGTAATGTTATGTATAGGCCAGTCACGTATAGGCTAGACTATCAGGAAAATCCTCTATATTAAACATTTTCAACCATTTGAGCAGAAGTTTTTATTCCTGCAGCAGAAATAAAGAACCCACTGTGGTGGTGGCATAGAAAAAGCAGTCCTTCAAAAGTCTTTTTTTCTGGTATTTAACAACATATTTTCAGCTGCCTCCTACTGAGCGAAACACAAAAGAATGCTCTCAGCAGCAAGCTGTAGTGAAAAACAACTTAGACAGGGACTATGTAATGTAGTACTAAAATTTGTTTACATTCCCACATAACAGGGAAATCTTGGAATTACAGCTTCAATTTTGCTCTGTCCTCCTTTATTACTACAGCCTTTGTGGTTCAGTTAACCCTTGGCAATTCTTCACTGCCTTAGCAACCTTTCAAATATATGTACTACAAAATCAGAGCAGATAAAAGCAGTGGGGTGATCTTACTTGTAAGGAGTACTTCATTTGGAGTTTTTTGCACTGCCAAGGGTCCAGACTGAGAGAATCAGGCATTAGTAGAAAATGGAACTCAAATATGAAAATTTGCATGTGTATTTAAATCCCTGGCTCTGACCAGTAATAGAAAAACAGCTGCTTTACTTTCTACGTTTATGCTGTAGTAATACGTAACATTACAAACACTTGAGAGCATTACTGAAGTTTATCTAGCTTCTCCTCCCACACATCTTTTTTAGCAGACCTTATCCTTTATCACCCATATGTCCAAAGACATTGTAGAGCTATCCTTGCTTTCTATGAAAGCATAATCCTCAGTAAAAAGAGAAGTTGCTCTCTGGGTACGAAAACACCATGTTACCTCCAGCAGCTGATGGAGGTGCAGGAATCCCACATTCCTGGGGAGAAAAACAGTGAAGACCAATTGAGACATACACACTGGGTTCCTTAGGGAAGCAGAATTAAGGCATGGCCAGATGAGGCCATCCCCCAGCTATATGTAGATGAGGCATTTGGTTTGCAGCCTTCCCTGGGAGCTGGTTCTGCAGGGGGCCTGCAAAGTTACAGCAATGCTGTACCTCCCTCAGGTGCTACAATAGGGCTGCATGGCTTCTGCTGTCACCATGGCTGCAAGATGGCACGGTTGTCCTTCAGGAGAGCCAAGTTTTCAGACGTGACCCTTTCTTTCTCACCTGCCTTCCTCACCTGGCCAGTTTTGGTGTCCCATGGCAGAGCATGGACCCTGCAACTTATCCCTTACCCAAAGCCAAGCTAAGCCCAGAAAGCAGGCCCTTCAGCCACTGGAAGTCCCATGGAGGCACCATCCTTGGAGGAACCTGATCTCAGATTTTTCTTGATCTGGGGTATTCTCTTCACCCATACCAGCTGAAAGTGCAGGGTTGGCTATCACAGTAAGTAAAAAAGATTATGGCTTTGAGGGCCACTGGCCTTCCTGGATTGTGTTAGTCTCCTGCTCCAAGCAGGAGAGAAGCAGCATGTGGTCTACAGGGAGATGGGGTTCAGGAAGAGCTTTTGGCCTATTTCTTTGATTTGGTGTTAAATCCCTGCGTGGCCTAAGGAACTGAGGGACCTGCAGAAGAGGCACTGGAACTTTAAGTTCTCACTTGCATGAAAAACTTACTTCCGTTATGTGGGAATTAAAAAGTAAATATTTCTAGGGACTCTGCAACATTTGAACTGGCCTGAGGCTTGGTGTGGAGGATTAGCACTATTCCAGTGCTTTTCAAACAAATACTCTCCTCCAGAGTAGGAAAGCACTTCTTTTTACTTGAGAGGCAGTCTGTCTCACAGAGCTAAAGGAAAATATAGTTGTGGTTATTGATTTTGGCTGAAGAAAAGGTAGCCAAGCCAGAAAGGGGTTGCCCTATATATATGGTGTAGACAAACCCTACAGTATGATAAACATAATCCAAAGGGTCTTGGCATGTAGAAAGAAAGTGGTTTGGTTTTAAAATATTTTTAGTGTGGAGTTAAAATCCTTTACTCGGACATGCACAGGGAATACAGCCACCATAAAGCCTGTGCTCACTTACTGACGTGAAATACTGAAAGGATTTTTATAATAGTTCTTTCCCTTATAAAGAATTATATGCTTCAGAACTTATATTTCCTTGCCTCAGATGTTTCATTTAAATACCTTTCCAATATTAAAGCTTATTTAAGTTATATTTTACATTTTGAACAGTATTCTTTGACTACTTTTTAATGAACACTAGGAGACCTGCAGAACGTAAACCTTCAATTTCTAAACCAGAACTAAACCCAGAATTTCTATTTTTTGACTGATAGAGATATTCTTTAGTTGGTAGTCAGAAAACTCTGGGATTTTTTTGATATGAATAAGCAGTATAGGAAAAAACTCCACCTTTCAAAATAAGTTAAAAGTGTAATGTGGGAAAAAATATGTATCATTTTGATCAATAGTGCAAATTATCAGAAAAAAATAATCCAGCGATCTGCCTATTTTGGAACATAATCTGAATGTTTTAGAACAGACTGAGTGTACTATTGTCCTTCTGGGATAGTCACTGGCTTCCTGAAAACAGAAGGTCCCCAAAGCCAAATATTGTTGACTGCGGTTCAATTTTCCTTACAAAAACGTACAACTGATCACAGGAGGAAGAAGAGATAAACACCCTAAAGCCCATCACTCCCTCTTCCTTTCGTTATAAAGACAGGGTTTGAAGATCATGAATAGCATTATACAGTTTCTCTAATTTGGACAATGCTTTGCAGGGGAACATGGGGACTTTCTCCTCTTAACACTTTGTCAGAAGACTGCTGCATGTTACAATGCGTCCACTTTGCCTTGGTAAGGAGGTAGGGAATTAGAATGTAATTATTTCCATGCTTATTAATTTTTTTGGCCACATATGAAAACAAGCTGATAAGGAAGAATTGACATTAATTAGGCATTATTATAGACACTGTTATTTTGCACATAAGGATTTAAACCACTTACTGACACTGGAATGAATTTCAAATTAAAGCTGTATTTTTAAAGATAACATTATTACTGTTCAAGAATAAAATCCTGTTCCTGGAGATATTATGGGAGTAACTGCAATATGCTATTGGAAATACATCATTACCCTGAGCCTGGTTTTGCAAAGTCAGGAAATTTTGTGAACATCAACTGTTTAGCATTCATCCAAAATTAGAGATATGCTTGTATTTGTCTGGTTTTGAGATAGTGCCTCAAAGTGGGCTGTCTTCCCTCTTTCTTTTCAGACAAAGGAAAAAATCACATCATATCAAGTAGTGTAGTGGAGTTGTGTGTAGAAGCAGGGTTGCCTCCCCAGCACTGACTTCTGATGTTTAATCCTCTCCAAAATGCCTTCTTAAGAATAATGTTACAGCATGTCATTTTTGTTAGCCACTATTTTTCTGAGATCCAGGTAAAACTTCCCAAATCATCATCAGTCTACTAAGCTGTGAGTACGACTGCCTTATGCCACAGGGACTATGAACGCTTTAATATCCCTCTGGACAGCAGAGGTACATTGGGAGCAAAAGGAAAGGGACATGATAAGAGCAAAGCTATGTTATTATCCTGCAAATTTTCTATTTCATACATATCCTTCCCTTGCACTGGGAAAATTATAACTCTGTATAAACAGCCCTCACCAACTCTTTGCATAAACCTCAACGAACTTTATTAAAAATATGAATAATTTTTAGATAGACTTTGTGTGGGAAGTTAACAAGATCTTGATTTAAAGTGTGTCATTCACATCTGATAGATCTAGTAGGGTTCACTTGAAAAGTCCTCAGGGTTATTATATTGTGCATATTATAATGTCTCTTAGTTAAAATGTAATCATAAATGTGAGATAAACTGACAAGGAGGCACAGTGAAATCAAGAGCCAATTCATGTTAGTAAAATACAAGCAGAATTTATTAAAAAATTTTGGCTAACGGGCAGTTTAGATCCTCTGAAACGACCTTTACTCATGGACATTTTCTGAAAAATATTACAGATTAAATTCTTTACCTAGCAGACCGTCTGAGTATAGTATTATTACTGACACTATCACGATTATTATTGTCATGAATACTAAAATGTTTAGTTTACAACAGAATATTATACATGATTGGTTTCTCTAAGAGAAACAGAAAGGATGATTGACCAAACATGCTACATTCATCTAAGTAATCCTATGACTTCAAATTGAGATTCAACGTATCTGCCTCTCGAATGCTAACATACATTCAAAGACACCAAAATTCAGGAGAGAGGGTTTACTATGAATTAAGCTGGATTTGGATTTTACCTTTTCTATTGTCATCTGCTACATATTTAAGAGAGGCAGTGGTCATCGTATGACAAAATGAGGTAGTTGAATTTATATAAATGAATATTTATGTTCAAAGTCTAATAAAAAATGTCAAGTTACATTTTATCTATGTCTTTTCTGTTGGACTATAAATGCTTTTGAAATAGGAAGTAGAAAAAAAATCAGAAGAGACTCAGACTTGATATTGCCATATAATGCTGATTCAATTTAATCTGAAAGGATCCATCTGACTTAAAGACTGCAGCAACTAAAAACTGGGTCAGATTCTGTTCTGACTTTGGCACTTAAGTGACCTGGCTTTTAAACCATTTGAAATCCTCGTTCTTTCTCCCTTTTGATACTTGATGTAATAGTCAGACTGAGAACAATAGGCAAAATTCAATTTCCTTTTTTTATAAAATGTTTTGTGTCCAACTGTAAAGGAGCTTTTTGAAACAATATCTGAAACATAAATCAAGATGCTACTAATAAAGTTTTAAAATCTATAAATCGGGAAAGTACAACTTTAAATCTAAACAGCATCCCCAGTAACACAGATTAGCAAAGCAGATTTAATGATGCTGTAATTATTCTCTATAGGTGTACATTTTAAGTGTATGCAAACAGAAGGGCAGCATTCTTTTTTTCTGAAGACATATATGAAGCTATGTGAAGCGTGCTCAGGAATGCTTAACGCAGATCCTAACAAACTAGAGCTGCTGACAGCTACTAGTAGAAAAATAATAGAACAATAAACAAACTTGCGTAACACCTAACCTTGCAATCTTGTATGTATCCTGCTACATTAGAGACCCCTGGAGTTCCCAGGTTGATTAATTGTTATCAAATCTATTTTTATAAAGCCTTTTCATAATCACAGAGCCTAAATTAATGTGGTAATCCCTCTTCTCTTTGAGCTTTTTATCTTTACACCTTTAGAAAGCGATAGCTTACACATGCTTTGAACGGATGAAATTGTCTCCCTAAGTAAGTTCCAAAACGATAAATGAAAAAAATAACATTTGTATGACAGATCAAAGAGATGATTTTAAACTTGTTATCAGGTTAACAATTGAAAAAGACAACACCCAAACATAAAAAAAACATGAGCTGGTGAAAAAGAAAATAGTAAAATTATATGTGCAAATGAAATGTTATTTTACTACTACACAGCATGAGAGCTCAAACAGAACAAAGGAAATTGTGTACTCTGGATTACTAGAGTCTGAGTCCTCCGTGGCTTAATTAAACAGAATCCATACCTTAACAGCATTTGTTAATCTACACCTTCACTATCACAATTTTTTAAATGTCTTTGTGATTCCGGGCTTAAGACCTCCTAAAATGTGTTCATTAAAAAAAAAATCGACAGCAGTTATCTCCAAGTAGTTAATCCATTACGTTAAGCCCTGCAGGAGCAAGTCCTGACCTTAATTTGTGTATGCTTTTGCAGTTTACCAGTATTTTGAATACTTCGAAAGTTTTCATTTGGGTCAGTTTTCTGTATGGATTTGTTACATAAGGTTCACAGAAAAACAAAAAGAAATAAGAATAAAACATAGAAAATAAACATGGTGCTGAAAATGAACATGTTCAGCAGCCATGGTTTTTTAACTTACCCAGATATGCTTTTCATGAGATGGAGAGAGATGAATGGAAAAAAAAGCACATAATGTTAATGAACATATAGTAGTCCATAAAAAAAAAAAAATCATATGATAGATAAAATAATGCCACCATTGTAACTATGGAAATCTTTATAACTGGTCTTTGAATGCTTTAAAGATTTGAAATGTTCTTTTGAAGAACAGCTGCATCTTTCAAAATGAAATTTTCATTAAACTGATGTTGGCTGTTTATTAGGTACCACTTAGCACAGCATTTCTACCATCTACAATACATATTCGTGACAAAGATCTGTAAACACAGTGAATGTGGAATAGATTTGCAAATGAAAGCATTTTGCCTGGATTTAGTAATTCTATAAGGATCTTTGTGTAACACCAAAAATCCTGAAAATCCCAAACCTGTGGATTTAAGCAAATTACTATAGAGACAGTAAAATTGAGTGGACTACAAGCCAAGGTGTACTTTTCTATGTGCACTTTACTAATATTTTAGCAAAATGTCTCATAGTAATCATAAATGACTTAGACTTGGGGTTTTATGGTTTTGTTTTTGTTTTTAATTTTTTTTTAAATATGCAGATTTCATGAACACAGGTGACTAACATTTATAACAGTTATTCATGCTGTGCAGTATTTTAACCGGAGCAGTCATGCTAATACTAGATTAGTAGCAATACCGGTATGAGTGATTTGCCCTCTAGGCAATGTATTCTTGCCAATATCATTGGTCACAGTATCTGTAGGAGAAAGCACAATGCCATCACCAATAATAAACTTTCTTCAGCATCCTTTAATTGCCACCATAAAAAGAAAATTATATGCCGGAATGAAACCCAGACATCTCAGAATATTCTATTAACAAATGATTTACAGAGATGTAAAAATGCTTGGTAGATATAGCTGTGGAAAACGTGGGGATGAAAAACCTGTGCTCTGATTAATTAAGAAGACATTTCAGTGAGTTCAGGAGGGTGCTGGTTTCAATATCTAAGATTTTGTTTTCACCTGTGTGTGATCAGCAGAACAGCTGGGACAGAGGAGTGGAAGTACAATACAGAAAAATAGATGGAAACAAATGACAAATTTATACATAGAAAGTTTAAGAAAGGAAATTAAGGAAGGGAAGGACAACGAAGGTATGCAATATAAATAAAGGACTAGAGAACTAATCAAACAATTATCAAATCTGATGGAAATAGCACTAGAATTGCATATGCATTCATGATACATGCTCATTTTATACTGAGCTAACTGTAAAGACTGACTTTAACACCTTTGCTGGAAAAGCTTTTAATTTTGGACCTTCCAGAATCTATTAAACCAGAACTTACATATTCCTCTGAATACTCCTTTGGGTATTGGTAGAAAGAAATAAACAGGGGGATTAACTGGAATGTGAATAATTTTCTGGCAGCTTTAATGAGTTGGCAGTTTGCAGTCACTTGGGGATAACTTATGGGACCTGGAGGCCATTCCAGTCTCCTCCACTACAGAAGCAGAGGATCAAGGGACATTCCTTCACTTCCTGAGCATCTTGTCTGCAGAATAATAAAATACAGCAGAAAAAAGTGGATCTTTAAATTCTAGCTTTCACCTCTTCATCAGACAACCATTTTACTATCCTTTTATTGTAGGAACACAACAATTTCCCTTAGACATATATTAAACTAAAAGTTACATAGAATATTTTTCCTCTGCTGTGTTTTATCCATTCTTCCCTTAAAACCCTAATTCTACAGTTAATCTGATACGATATTTGCATCTGCTCGAGATCATCCTTTAGAGAGGCAGCTGCATGCATGAGGGTAGATGCTTATATTTATCCAGAAATCCCCAATTGCCATAGATAGGCCTATGCGTGCAGATAAGACAGGGACTGGGGCTTTGTTCTGGTTTTGTTTGATTAAAAACTTACAACTTCTTGATACAAATATCCTTATCTTTGATAAGGAAAAGAATAAAAAAAACTTGGCAAAAGATAAAAATATTATTTTAAAAAAGATTTTAAAAACATGTATGAGTTCGATAATAGAATAAAATATGTTGTATCAATTTTTTCATCCTCAGAATAATCTGAGTGAGGTTTAATAATCTTCTGCAGGATAAATACCCATATATCCTTACAATTGTAACACTACAAAGGCTCCAAGTATCTGATGTAATAGCAAGATACATTTTTAACATTGCAAAAGCTTTGACTGACTAATGATTTGAAAGGGTCTTCCACTAAGTGTTAAAAATGTTTGCTAAAGGAGTAAAGTTTAAAAATAAAATTCATCTTTATGTCTGTCTCAAGAATAAGACATAGATCCAGCCAAGAGAAAACCAGGGCGGACACAGCAGACAATCCTAAACTACATATCAGAACACTGAATACCTCTCCTTCCTCCACTGGAATGAGGAAATTTGAAATAACAGCTACAGAACACACTGTCGTTTGCCAGAAAGGGAGGAAGAACTAAACATCAATATGAAAAATAAGCAAAATCAAGTAGATTCTCATCAATGAGGTAGGAAGAAATTAAATGCAAAACTTGAATTTTCCTAAATATTCAGTAAATAGAAGATTGGGGCGGGGGCCCCCCTGGAAGGCATTGTGTTCTTAAGGGCTACTGTAAAAAAAATAAATTATGTACGTTTAGGATATAATGGTGCCTAATAGGCACTGAGTATAGAGGAACATTAGATGGATGGCACATAAAAAGACCTTAATTAATCCATTTGGATTC
Organism: Bucorvus abyssinicus; assembly: GCA_009769605.1. Taxonomy (NCBI): domain Eukaryota; kingdom Metazoa; phylum Chordata; class Aves; order Bucerotiformes; family Bucorvidae; genus Bucorvus; species Bucorvus abyssinicus. The sequence continues at coordinate 43,605,145 of CM020025.1, forward strand.
ATTTTTTCAAAATGTGTGCAATTAAGAAAATCATTAGAAACAGCTATTTGTATACTGCAGGGGACAGAGATTATCTGCAGTCACAAATACACGATATGAAATCCTAATTGCAGTGGCACACATGGAACCTAGTTAAAGGGGCATTGCGTGAATTCAAAAGGAACAAATGACAACTACAGTGTTTCAAACTCTTATTCCACAAAAACAACTACCTAGACATTTTTCAAATAGCCTGTTGACTGCGGTCTAAAACTTAGATTTGCCCATAAAAATGGAAATCCCAGTGTTCTGTTTTATTTTACTGATTTTGTTTAAATGTGGTTTATTACAACACCAGGACTATTTTTTTGTGACATCTTTCTATTATGTCCCAACTTTTGAAGAATATATACAAATGAAAACAAAAGGACTGAAGCATTATTAGAAATTTGTCAAATTTAGCAAAAGAATTCATCACCATTTATCTTTTTTTTTTTTTTTTCTGAGTAGGAAGGAAGAAGAGTTAATTAACACAACATACTCTTCTGCTCATATGGAAGTTACTGCTGTTTAATAGGTACATCGCTGTAGTCAGCGAAAACCTAACAGCATTGCAATTCTCTCTGCAGGGTTAATTATAACGCTATGAATACTAAGAATTGCTTTTTACACCATATTCTCACATAAGAATTACTTAGGTCTTGATTTTACATGTCTTTATTCATGTATGCAACCATATGTACATGTCCTGGCATATTAAGGCTTTTCTGCACCCCACTTGAAGGCAGGAGGCTACATCTGGCAAACAAAAACCTGTACCTCTGAAGTAAATCTCCCCAAAACATGTTCATAGCAAAGAATGGTTTACTTTGATTTTCCTTGGAAAATATGAAACTCCCACCTTAAACTTGTTTTGGAAATGAGGAATAATAAATTTTCATCCAGAGTCAAATCAAACAAAATTGAAGAAAAAGTGAAGCAAAAAGATCTGCTTTTGACTCACCCTAACACAGTGCAGTTATTTCATCAGCTATAAGGTAAGTAATGACTGTTATTTGCACGCTCGTATTAATAAACTGGGGAATTTATCAGCTTCTGGGCTGGAATCCTGTCTTTATGATCCAGGTTAGAGGACTGCATGGAAATTTTTTTTCAAATAGAAATGGCAATTTGTATTGGGATTGCTGAGGAAGTGATAGAATAGACCCATCTCAAACTGTACTAGCAGTATGCACAAGATTAAATCCACCTCCATGTGGCAACCTAGGACTACATAGCACATAGATGTCTCTCAAGCCTTGCCTTATGTTGGTGCCTTGCAGAGGATGAAATAAACATGTCCTCTGAAATAACAGTGATTATGACCAACTATTGCATACTTTTATGCAACAGAAGACATATATATCTATCTGTCTCCAGCGAGCTTCTCTCTTCTGGTAGACACTTACTTGCTGTAACTTTGCACAGCGTTGCAGATCAAACAAAAAATTACGTTTAAAAAGGATATGTATTACTGGCACTCAGAGCTAAACTGCACTTTGGAAGACAAAACAAAACTCTTTAGAGCTGCATTTGCCACCAGCGAGGCTTTTGGATAAGGACAATTTGACATCACTCCTGAACAAAACTGTGGGCAAGGAGAATACAACTGATGTTCACTAGGACAGTTATGGCAAAAAGAGAAGTAAACATTTGCTCTATTTGTTGATAATATTTCAAGTTTGGCCATGTTCATTGTTAAAGAAGATTTTTTAATAAAGGGTTCATCACATGGTATTTTAGTGAAAAGGACAGTAAAACATTTATAGAGCTTCTGCTAATGCCTTAATTTGTTACCTGAGATGAGGTCAGTGGGGATATGTGTTTTTAAGGGGGTTACAGATTATTTGATTTTGGGCACAGTGTTATCTGCTCTTTTTCTGAGGTATGAATTGTCTTGTGGGACACACGCTGATCAACTTCTGCTGTCCCAGAAGACACTATGCCTATATCCAAACCCTCTGTGGACCTTCATGGGTTGCAATAGAACCTGGACTGACCTGAAACTTCCAACGCTGGTTCCCAGCTTGGGCTATCACAACAACCCAGAGAGAATGCCAAGGCCAAGTTATTGTACACCATCATATTATTTAGTGCAAACACACACATTAAAGATAATCTTATGAACAGCTTGGATAGTGAATACACAATCACAGACAAAAGGTACTTATAAAATTCAGAATTAGAAATTAGGTAACCATTTTTCACAGAGAGACTGATTACTCACTAGAAAAAAAGTACTAAGAGAAGAGTTTCATTCCTCATTTCAGTGATGGGTGCCTTCTGGAAAGTATATCTTAACCAAATAAAATTTACGATTTAGATGAGTGCGAATTATTTGAATTATTAGGGGAATCAAATGAATGTAGTAGTGATATAGAGGGTATCAGTACATTAATTTTTGTTTTCTAGGACTGCATGCTCAATTCACAAATAGTAGGACTTAAAAAGTTTTAATATTAACTAGAGCTGTCATGTATTTGATGTCTGAGAGTAAACATCTATGTATGATTCGGGCAACTTAGATTCATCTATTCAGATTATTTTAGGAACATGTTGGATCTAGTTAAAAATTCTACACAGCTTCCTTAATTTCTCTTTGATGCCTTAGGAGAAAGTCTCATTCTTAATAAATCTAGTGTAATAACCAAATGTTCGATGAAAAGAGACTCTTGTTTGAGGTTTATAAATGTCTGGTATATCATTTAGACAAACTGTTAATTACATTTTAATGATGTCTAAGTAGTCAATTGAAACTGAAAGAAATTTTACGTCTAAATAACGTCTTCTTAGCAAGAAGCAGGAAGACTTTGAAATTTAGATAAATGACACTATAATCACCAGAGGGAGAATTGGTCTCTAGAATTATCATATTCTCTTATGAAACTTTTCAGAGTGAAATGTATTATTCACTAACCTATTCTGCGCATGTAAATTGTGCTAAAATAGTATAACAGGCTACACTGTGTTTGTCATGTCATTAGGCCAGACTAGGGTCAATGCAGGTGCTTGCCAGTCAGGAAGCAGGTGGCCAGGACACCTGGTGGACCATTAGTACCTACTGACTGCAGCTGATAATTTGAAACATTATGCTTCTTCATTTCCAGACACCAGGGCATCCTTGCTGAATTACTGATGAAGTTGGATACATTAAAAAATACAAAATTAGAATTTCAGCATTTAAATGTATTTTTAAATTAAGATATTAATTCAGCTGAAAGAAATATGATGGATAACATTTTAAGAGGAAATAGTTCTCTCATAATCACTTCTATCCAATTTTAATTTACTAACTCAAATCCAGTTGCAAACTCTGGTGACGTTAATGAGTACTGTGAGAATGTGTGAGAACAATGATGAATCAGACCTCTGGTTTCATGTCAAGGGGAGAATCTTTGCTTTCCTGCACCAGAACTACCACTGAACTGAAAGATGTTTACCAAGCTGTTAACAGGGCTGAAAGCCATTTCACTTGACTTATGTGTGTAAGAGAGAAACGCAAGTTCAGTATGTGGCATTATTCCTGCTTGATAGAACAGGGAATTGGCTCTGGGATCACTGTTTTGCGGGTTTTTTTCCGAAGTGACAAAGCTAGCTTAAAGAAAGCTCTCCCAGACCTGAAATGTAATACAAAGGAGTGTTTCCCCGCTTTTTCCTATCCCCTAACTATCCTTCTGGTGCTCCTGGTTCTCTTGGGGTTTTATGTCCTAATCTAAACTAGCCATAGAAATCCTTACAAGGTGAAGTGCTCTGCTCTTGCTGCTCCAGAGACTGGGCTTTGTAGGTCCTGTTTAGCAGCAAAAAGGAATAAAATGCTTGGTTTTAAATCTTACTGCTACATCACAAGATAGCAAATGATTGTCAGACTTCTCTTAATATCTCCTATAAAGAGCTAATAAACATTACTATCATCTTTAATGTTACACAGTGTAGTATTTTCATTTGCACTGCCTGGATCAGTAATCTTGCAGCTACTGTATGTATTTTAAGACTCTACTTCCAGAGGGAGTTATGCCTTGTTAAGTGTTGGCAAAAAGGAATGTGACCTACTGAAACAAACTTTTCATTTAAATCACTTTCTGGACTCTTTCAATGTAATACTTTCCAAGGTAAGACGTGCGAATACCTGACCGGATTTTTTGCAAAGAAATATTAAATCTATTACACTGTATTAATAGCTTGGCATCCTAATGACTATCATATATATGAGATTCTAGTGAATTATCTCTAACACAAAATGTTACATTTTCCTCATATTAGAGTTCCTCTATGACTATATAATATATATATATATAAAAACTAGCAATATAAGTTAACCTTTCTCTGATGGTAACTTTAGAGGAATCTCAAAAGAAGTTGTAAGGATTCTAAAGTGAGAAGCTATGAAGACAGAGAAATCTAAAGGAATGGGAAAAAAAAATCAAAAATCTTCATGACATATGTATATAACGTATACTTAGGATGAATAGTATACAAGTTCAGACCTGATGAATAATCAGTCACAAAGGAAATATTCCTTTCCTTCCACCAGAGAACATTTTGATTATATCTAATCCATAAAGAACCAAGGACAGACAGACACAGGAGAAAGAAAGGACAGACTTGAAAAGCAGAAAGCATGGGAAAGTCTAATTGTATGAGATTAAATGGAAGTCTAATAACAGATTACCTGTACAGCTACTATTTCCAGACCAAAATTTGGTAGCCACTGTCATATATGAAGTAGTCATTTCATGTATGCAGTAGTATGTGCCAAGTCTTATGTTATTTTATCCAGTTTAAGGAACTAACATATGAGAAAATGAACAAAGTGAACATATTCGTCCCTTCAAAGTGATTTCAATACTGTGGTACCTTCAGTCCTCAGAGCTGGAAGATAAATAGGGACTGCAAAAAACAGGCTGCCAAAAATTCAATTATATTCTCTATGAATGGTAATGACAGTCTCAAAGATGCATTCTAGATTTAGGAAAAAAGCATATAAATATACTCTTTACATCCATATATTTCTAAATGACTAAAGAGTGAAAAAAAAAGTATATATTAGAAATACAGGGACAAGACTCATCAACTCAATATCCCTGTGAATGTTACTGTGCATTTGTTAATTGAATTTAAAACATTTATTCTCTCTCAGCTAGCACGATGACTGCTTCTCTAATTGCTAAATTGAGGCTGGTTTAAACGGAACACTTAGATTCGTACATTACGTGGATGTGTACATTTAAAGTTATATTTCATAAGAGGCTTGTTATGAAAGTAGTGATTAAAAATATTCTACATATAAATTTAAAGAGAAGCTGAAACATTATCACTAGATTCTTTGGATTAGAATTGCAAATTCTCTTGAAATATAGCAAGCGAATGTTAAAGGACTGAAAGACACCCGAAAACTCCACAAATTTTAAAAATGTGCCTTTCAGAATCCAGATAATAACACTAGAATTAATGATTACGGATGAAAAATAAACCTGTTTGCTTACAGAATGAATTTGCAAAGTCATTTTTAAGTACCATCTTTTTTTCTGACACCCTTTAATTACATTTTAACTGTAATGCTGCCAAGAGGTTTCTTTTGTGTTTGTAGCTTTATTTTAATAGTTCTCCTTAGCTCCTGGCAGCTGCTATGAGTCAGTGGTCTGGATTTACAAGGAGGTGCAACAAAGATCGCATAAAATTATTATATAATTTATGCGGATAAAAAGCTAGGTTGCCATTTGCTGACAGGTAAAAAGAAAGTGAAGCTGCTAGGGTTTACGGGGAGCCTTTGACTTCTATAGACAGAAATAATCATTTGTTCAATAGATAACGCAAAAAATCTTTTTTTCCCTTCTTAAAAGTCTGTGTAGTGAGTGAGTAATGCCTGCCTACTTTTTTGAGAATTGCACGGAAGGCAAATGGCATGGAAATAATGGCAATGTGAAACAGAAAATGTCTCTTTCTCATAAACTTATATTCTTTCACAAATGAAACACTATTGCACAATTGACAGACTAAATATTTTTCCCTATTCCCTATTAGTCGTAGCTTTAAAACCTTTTACGCTGGAAAAAAACCATGCTAAGTCATAAACTGCCATAGTAGATGGTCTTGCTTCTCATTACACGTCTGTGTAAAACCAACATAAAAACTGACATTTGAACCAAATTTGAGCCAATGAAAGTCACGTGAAGAGGTACTCACTTTTTCTTTAGTCTTCGGTCCTTTTCTGCTTGGGTTCCAAGTTTGCCTAATCCCAGAGATTCCTGAGCTGCTGCCTCTGTTTCCATGTAACCTCCTGGAAAAGAAACCAAAACAAACCAAACCCTACCATATTTTCCCATAGCTCTTTCCCAGTTGTTCCCTTCCTCAACCCTTCAATCCCCCTCCTACCCACCACCATCACCTATGTTTGTTTCCTTAAGCCATGACATCTGGTGTTTGTGAAGAACATCTATCACCTACATAAGTAAATTCTGGCAAGCGTTTACTGTACGGAAAAGAGTAGTAGTAGAGGGAGAAATTGTTTCCTCCTTCTTCTGTTTGGCAGAAATATTTGAGAAGAGCACTCTGACCTCTTTTGTCTGTTTTCCTTTGCCCCCCAAGGCTCAGCCTCACGGCCCTAAGTAAGCAATGCCCTCACCATTTTTTAATCTTACTTAGGAAATGTACAAATGAAAGTGCTTTCTCAAGAACTGTCTCATTATTATTGGTATAATACGGTATCACCTAATGTTGTAATATCGAAGTCTTCACAGAGAGTCTTAGAGTCTGTGATGTCATTATCCCTACAAACTCCCGAGAGAGATGACACAAATAATCTGTCAGTCAAATAAAAAGCCTCCTAGGTCATCCTGGACATGTCTCGTAGGCACCTAATTCCTGTTAAAGTCATGTGAACGTGAATAACTTGCATAGAGTGACAAGGGAAGCCTGCAGTAAGCAAGGACACCTGGACCAAAATAAAATCATATTATAAACTAAGGACATGACTGGTATTGTATGATCCATGCTGATGATACAATACGTCCACTAATGTGGCTTTCCTAGTGCGCAAGTGGAAAGATGCTCTGGCACTTTTCTTGCTGGACCTGCCCTTGGAGCTGTCAGTACAGCCTCCTGGCTCTAGCTCCACGCTGTCTTCTCATTTGCACGTGTATGTGAGCAGACAGAGGGCCTGCAGCATTTTTGAAGGCTGCTTTCCTCCTGTGTTGCTATGCAGAAAGTGTATAAGTGGCACAAGAAGGAAGACAACAGAACAGTAAATGTTGGTGCTTGGTTCCATTTGGCAATGGCAACTTATTTCTCAGCTAATGGATAGTAAACAACTGTAGAGTGGACACTGGCATAATTAAGAAGCACAATATAAATGAAAAGATTTCTATTCTGATTCATTGATTTTGACTATAAAATAACACATAAATGTTATATAGAGAAACAGCTTCACAGCCTTTTATACATCATATTTACATGCACCTCAATCAAATGAGAACAAAATCTACTACTGTATCATGTTTATGACATTAACTTAGAAAAGCCTAGTTTTAAGCTGTCCTTTTAAAGCAGGTGTAGCTTTATCACTCCTGCTTGTCTAGACAGAATGTTTCTTTATTAAATAGGACACTACTTCTGCAGGTCTCATGATGAGAATGATGCCTCCAATCACAAAACCATGAATGTATATTTTGCTTTACTTCATCTGCCTCTCAAGGTTTTACAAAATATCTCTTGAAATATTTCTTGTTGACTCTGGACTAAGTTTTTAGTTTAGCAAACTGCTGTATCAATATATCACCTTTCTGAGAGAGCAGCTCGCGCTATGTTATATAGAGATGGTATGAGTGCAGTGCAATGAGGGTTTATCACAGACTGGGAAGTATTCTTGGAGCAGTAGGCTTTACCATACGACAAACACATCTGGCCCTTTGAATAACCAGGGTACATTGTATTGGACGTGGTGACTGTGCAGTATCTTGAGCATTCTAGATGGCCACAATAAATGCTTTCTAACAAGGTGACCTGTTCGTAACACCATACAGATCAGCTAGCCTGGGCAGGGCTAAGAATCCCTGCAATGTGTTGTTTGTTTCAGGGACTAGAATATTTAAAATGTAACATAGGAAGAATATGGAAGTGTCTAGTGTGGTATTCCCAAAGTGAGAGAAGACTGGATAAGTTTAAAATTAAACAAATAAATAAAGAGAGAGAGAAACAAAAGGCACTCATGCTCCCTGTAACATTCCTTTTTCCTTCTACAATAATTAAAATAAGTCTTGAAGAATCTAGAAATCTTAATCCTAAGAAAGATCTCATAAGGCACAAATTACCTTTGAACAATAGTGCAAATTGTTATCAGAGACAGTAGAAGTAGCAAATTATAAAATGAAACTCTGTCAAGTTTAGCAGTTTGAAAGCTAATATCTTCAGAGTTTAGCAGGGAACGCAGAGTAAGGAAAACTTTTGGGTGATAGCCTGGCTCTGTTGAAGTTAGTGATAAAACTTTGGAGGTTCCAATACTGCTTCTTAAATACTAGTATATAATATATGTGATTTTAGAGATATTATAGAATTAGTTACAGAAGTACTATCTTTACTTACAGTCTACAATATCACTGGAATCCCTACTATCCTCTTCATTGACATGAACTTTTAAAGTGCTCCTTTAAGCATAATTGTGTGCATGTGGCAAATAGGCATATAAGAAAACAAGTTAATATTTCTGAGGCTCAAAATTACATTTATTTCCTCTTTAGTATTTGATGTGGTAATGAAGAAAAGGTATTTTCTGTATTCAAACCTATAAGAAGCATGTATCTATATCAAATCACATTTTAAGCAAGGAAATAAATTAGAATCTTCTATTGATTTTGCATTATAAATTTAGTTTATGAAAACCACACAAATATACTGCATTACAGTAATGATAGAACTTACTCTCTAGATTGCTGTGACATAATACCTTCCTATAAATAGAACTATTAATTATATAGCTGCACAGATAGCATACCTGTCATGGAATTGATTCAAGTACTACCATGATTGCTATTTTAAAAATTTTGTTTTGTCTTTCAAGTACTGCCATTCAATATTTGTTTTTTGTTTGGTATCTTAAAAATCAAGGTGAGAAAAATTCAGCTGCTCAATATAATTTCAATTTCTAAAAATATTTTGCTCCTACTTTTTGGTCAGTTAACAGTCATACTGTTAATTTTATACATGCTTGTAAACCTAGTTTGCTTAATTAAAATGTGCATCATACTGAAATATTTCCTGTTGAGATAAAGGATGGAAGCCACAAAAATTTCATTTAATTGTGAATCTTCACTAATATCTTTTTGCAATTTCATGAGCTAGTGTTGGAAATTACAAACAGTCTTTATTCAATTATACATATGTCTTATTAATCATGATGAGTATTATTAACAAATAAATCTATTGTCAGATTATATTGCTCCTGAGACAATCTTTAAAGTTGTTATTTTATTTTTGTTCCACGTTGCAAGGAAATGAAAGGAAAACCAACACGTTTATTACATCTTTGTCCTCTATGTTCCTGAGTTACTGTGAATTCATAGATTATTATGCATAATTCATCAGTATCAATAAAATTGGTTTTATGGAATGTAAATGTGAATTAATAACGCAGTCTAAAGTTATAAAATCCTCCATCAGTGCAGATGGTGGCATGCAGGTGTACTTGAGACACTCATTTAATAGATTCTGAAATACATTAAACTACAAAAAAGATTGAATAAATCAGTTTTATTCTTCCCACAGTGAGGAAAAAAAAGGAATTTAAATTGCAGTTAGAAATCAGGGGTTTTTTTCAAGAGCGTAAGGTGCATACAGGCAGAGAGGAGAAAGGTTAGAGTATAAATGGAGAATGCTCAGTTATTTGATTTTACTCTGACACTTTGACCTTAATATTACCTTATTTTATTCTGTAGAATTTTAGTGATGGGTTTGTTAATTGTGATAAAAATGCATTTTAATATGAATTCAGTTTTTTTAGTTTCGGGTTTATATATTGCTTAGGCTTTTACAGTTACTGCAAATCCTTAAAATTCTTCTACAGGTCTCCTAGTGGTCACCATGGCAGTAAAAATTTAGCGTCTCACAAATTCATACTATGCGACACCATGACTAGAAAGACCCAGTATTTCTATTTTACTGACACATCTATTCCAATTTGATGCTTGTGTTGGAATGTATATATATATATATATATGCTAATCTTAATCTAGCAACGAAGACAGCAGCTAAGGATGTATTTGCCCATCTGGGCATGCAGACAATGAACCTTTGCTGAAGACTGTCACTTCACCTTCCATTGTTTGTGCTAAGGCTGTTAAATAAAGTTATGCTATGACTGATAACTTTCTTTGTTTTGCATATGGTATAGACCTATCCTATGGAATATCACAGAGGAAATTATTTACCAAGAATGAATTAGACTAAGGTCTTGGCAAGGGAAAGGGGCAGAAGAAGTAGGAAGAAAACAAAGCATTGCCATGAGCAGCATAACTAATTGAAAGAGTATGGTGAGGGCATTCAGTGACATGCACTAGCAGACATCTGTTGACATGATGAAACCTAAAAGCAGCTACACTTACTTGCAAGGACCTTCCGTATCACATAGTTACACTCCTTATAGGGGTTTATTGCTTACCACTTTCTTACTTCCTCTTTATTTTGGTTATTTGAGAATACACTGTTAGCACTTTTACCCTAATTCAAGAGAACATTGAAGCAGTAGGTTCAGTGAAGAGGATAAAGCTAGTAATTTGTGCCAGAGATCTCCTTTCATTTGCATTATAGTCATAGCAAACTCCTGACAAATATGATTGCTGATAGCAGTGAGGTTTAGCGGGAAAGTTCTGCTCAACAAAAAGAGAAAAATAAGCAAATTGGAAACCGAAAAGGAGCAAGATTACAAATGGAAAAATGGCTGTGAAATGGTGACCATGGCTTGTTACCACTAATTCCTTACTGAGCTGTCCAAGTCGAGCCTTCTCTTTTTTACCGAACAAACGTCCTATTGAAGACTTGATTCCTTTCTTCTTGGGAGCTTTGTGCAGGGAGTCCTGGCTGCTGTTGACACTTCCAAGACCAATGCTCTCTGGCTCCAATGAAGCGGGCAAACTACTACAAAACGATAACAAAGAAATGGAATAGATAGCATGCCAACATTTGCAGGTAATTTTTTACTTTCTTCTGAGCAGTTCTACAAACAAACTAATTGGTTATACTTTAGAAATGATCTTCCAACAAGTAAAACAATCACATCATCATCTTTAAGTGATTTAGCAACATGTCAAGCAATACAAGATCACATTTTCTCCATCAGGATGACTAGATATTATTAAAAAAATAGTCAGAAAATAAATAAATATTTTTCAGTTGCTAAGAACAATTGATGAAAAATACAGGAATCAGCCTGCTGTTTGTCTTCCTAGGCTTTGCAGTACTGCTACTTCTGGTAGTGATCAAAACCGTATCTCAAAACAGAAATATCCAGCATGTGTTTTAGCACTGACAAACGTTCTCAGTGTCATGAAAGAGGCAGAGGGTAAGGCTTTTTCTCACGGCAGGGGAAACAATTGCCAAGAAGCAGCAGGAAGAAATCAGGTCATTTTGGAACAGTTAACAAACAACAGGATTTGAAAAAGAATAATACATGGTAAAACTGTGAAGTACCAACTCATGTTACAAACTTCTCACCTTCTGGCATCGTTGTGGTATGAAGAAGGAAGGGTATGAGTCATTCTGATAGCTCTGGGTGTCGGAGGAGGAGAAGTTTCACATTTGATTGTGGCTTTATCTTCACGCCCATCTTCTTCAACTACTGCAATCTGGAGGAGAGAGACTCTGTTGAGAGCAGAATAGCTTTTCAAGGAAGTTTCAGCTTTGAGCTTGTCAAATGCACTGAAGCACGTATGGTTTCAAGTACAGTTATTTGAGCAAATTGTAAGGATTCTTATTGTTGAAAGAGGCTATTGGGAAAGAGCAATTGCCTAAACATGGCATTTTAAAGAATGTATTTGAAAGAAAAGAGATTACACTTGGAGAAGAAATGCATTCCTTTTATGCCAAACAGGTTGATCCAGTAAAGGTCTAAATATGAAAATAGCTTTAGGCATCAGCGGGTCTCTTGCATTAAACAGGATTAGTCAAGTAAAAGTTTCTCAGAGATGTAAGGGAGAATGAAAATACAGACATAAATAGGACCACTCTCTCCATAGCTTGTTGCCGGAATGGTCAGAATGCTTGAAAATAAGCATGAAAAAAGGGAATTTTGTCATAGCATATAATGATTTATCTTAAATACCGTCTCCTCTCATGTAAAGATAAATTCCATGTTCAGTGCCAGTTCTGTAAACAACTTTATATTGCTCCAGAAGTTTTCAAGCAATCCAACTGTGGTTCCTCCAGCAAGAATGACCATAATATATTTGAAAGTAATTCATCTGTGTCCATACTTTTTTTTTTTTTTTTAAACTGTATTCCTTTATGTTTGTGCTGTAGAGTCTACTACTCCAAGGTATCACTGCTGGGCCTTGATTCTGTTGCTTAGCTGTGACTCCTGCAAGCCTTTCCAGGTAGGATGGAAATGATTATGTTCCGAAATCGAACAACAAGGAATGGAGGGAATGCAGTGCCTGAAAAGGACCCAGTTTTCTAAATAGCAGAGGATTATGAGAAATGTGCTCTCCCAAACTTAAAAAAATCTCCAGCTTCATACCTTTCTCCGATGTTTCCTCAGGTCGCTTGGCTTAGATTGGTAACAAAAGCAGCAATGAAAAGAAAGAATGATTAATAAAACTTATTTGAGCATAACAAAATGCCACAATTCCATTTTTCTCACATTCAGAAGTGGGAAGCTGAGATTAACTTAATGCTATCCATATTATATAGTAATTATATACTTTGTGTCATAACATAAAATAATCCCTGACAAATATGCCATTCTGTGAATGTAGTTATTTTTTAAAATTACGATGTCCCTTATTTTCATAAGTTTAGCAAAGAATAGGACATTGCAAGCTTATGGTAGCGCTTTTTATTTTTGGAGTTTTCATATAAATCCTTCCACTACTCCCAACACAGTGATTTCTTAATTTTTTTTTTTTAGTTTTATCTAATATTACAAATATATTGGTGTCTCACTGAGTACAAACACAAAATTTTATCAACAAATAGCATGTCTGAAAAAGGGTTCTTTCCATATTAAAGTGACTGGCATTTTCAGCCAATGGATATAAATTCATCCATCTTCTGTACTTCAGCAAAACTTGGTGGTAGAAGGCTGCTAGAATGTGTTTTGTTCAACTTTCTTTTCATTTTTATTTTTGGTAGATGTCTTATTCATTCAAGGAAAGCCAAAGATACTCTGCAGAATTTATTTACTGCACAGACCTGGGCTGCGGAAACTCATGCAGTACTACTTCTCCAGCCAATGCTCACAGGATTATTTGGCAATCTGGGCTCTAGAGACCAGACCTCTACAGAACTCTTCCCAACTCAAAGTTTCCACTTAGAGATGTCTGATAGCCTGTTGTGTCTGTCCCCAGCCAGTAAGAAAGAGATATTCGACACTGAACTGATGAAACAGTGCAGGGCAGAAGTGTCCTGAAATGGTTGATGAGGGTGAGCAAAGTTGTGGGCTGTGCTGCTGGGAATGCAGTGGGGCAGTACTTCTACAGCTTATGAGATGTCAAGAGTTCAGCTGCAACTCATACAGACATATCCATCTGAGCTCTAACAGAGCTAGGGCTGGATGTCTGTGAGGCCACGGCAACCTGAAGTGCAGAGGCTGTGCTGTCATTTTCTATTTGAATTGGATTAACCTACTGACCCAAAGCTACTGTGTCCAAATCAAGGCAACTAGGCACTGCAGGAGTCTGCTGGAAGGTCAGTTTAACCATTGCCATTTATCTGTAGCCAGATAGCTTAGTTTAAATGGCTGGTGAAATAGAACCATACTGCATATTTGGGAAGGTGCTGCTTTGGTGAAGTGGGTGGCACCGCAGCAACCTGCACACCCCCCTCCTCCACAACAGTCTGTGATACCAACATTTTAATTTCTGCTGTTCAGCAAAGGGAACTGGGGGCAGCAAAGAATCAGTGCCACAGTCTACTACAACTGCCACCCTGACATCCTCTCTGCTGTCTTTAGTTCCCAAGAAGACAGCAAATGCCATCCTAAACTGGGAGGGGTAGAGGCAGATACAAGCAGTTGTCAGTTCCCAGGAGAAGGGAGTACTTGGCTAGATGATGGACGGAATCAGTGCTGCTGCTTCCCAGGAATGGACCACAAGGGGACGTTGCAGATACGATGATTAGCAGAGAAATATCAGATAAAAAAAGGGGTTACATATAACCTGTTCTCTTTGTACGTAAAGATCACCAAAGTGGGCTGTTTTGGTACTCTTCTAGTGCTTAAAGGGATCAATTCACCCAGGCTCCAAATCGGTTTGTAGTCCACAGTGAACGCTCAACCCTGTGTCCGCACTCTTATCAATATCAGAGTTATGACACATACTATCTTCACTTAATTAACTGTTGTGCTGTTTCATTTTGTCTAGGACCAAAATTAAATTTTTTGCAAATCTCTTTGCAAACCAAACCAGATTTCAGAACGTGTCCTCAAAGGTCCAGTAATATTAGAAATGCTTTGCATGATAATATGATGGCTTTGTATCTATGTGTGCTGTTTGAAATGTTGAAATATATCAGTTAAATGAATTACTGAAAACAAAGCACATGTTTCAAGCGCTTGATATACTGTCATGAAGAGTACATACAAAATGCTGCAAGTATAAAAGAGAATACCAAATACATAAGTATATCCAAAAGATCACATATATGAAGTAGTAGAAGGTTTTAATGTCTTCTAGACATTTCCGGGAGGTTTAAATTCGGCAATAGTCCCACTGACTACTGTGTACTGTTATCACTCCAGAGCTTTTCATTAGTAAGCATTTTTTACATATAAATTGATTACAATGACTCCAGTGATAAGCTCTGTTTCTTATTAATTCCACTGCCTGTGTAATGAAGACCCTTGATCCTCAGTTCATTATGTCCCTGGTGAATCATGCAATGCTCAAAAACACAGTAACAGAACCACAAACCACACAAACATCCATACTCCAGGGAATTTGATATCTGTATCTATGATGAAGAGGTGAATAAAGAATTAGAGAGATGAGCCATTCAAACAGTGAAAAGAGGAAGTATTTAATACTAGAAATACCACAGCTAAAATTGGCATTGCAAAGTTTCTTACCAGCGTCATAACCCCCATTCTGTCCATCTCCCTGGCTGGACTGCGAGGGGTGAGCTTAGGAGTTGAGTGTCCGCTGGGAGGAGATGAGCTTGCAAGTGACGATGCCGTCACTGAGCCAGTAATGGAGGTACCTTGGTGGACTCTGGCTAGGTTTAAGCCTTCCAGACTCACACTGGCCACTCTGTTCTCTATCTCTTCAGCACGCAGTTCCGTTGACTCTTTCTCTTCTTGGATTAACCTTATTAAATGAAAGAAGAGCATGTTTGGTTGTATTTGTCCCTGCATACCACAAAAGCAAAACTAAAAAATGAGATTTGAAAGTAAAAGAAAACAAAGATGAATACCATAGATCAACTCCAAAATAATATTGAGAAAGGTATTTTTTTAATCACCAGAATTATAAAATTATTTTAATTCCTCCATCCTCAAAAATTGTTTGAACAATCTGCCCAACAACAGGACTTGATTTATGATACTTCAAGAAGATTGGATCCTCTGCAAAGAAGACAGTATAGGGGAGCGGGGTTAAAAATCCAATTTACCATAGGAAACTAATTCCAATCTTAAGTTGGCTTCATCTGTTTTTCTGTTGCTAAAGCAAAAACACAAATTTAAAGTCAAATGAAATTGAGCCTTTAAGAAGGGAATTGTTAAGATAATCCATATTGACAAAACAAGAGAAGAAGCAAAACAAATTGTCCGATTCATCTCTACAAATTGATGAAAAGAAGACAGTTGTTTATAAAGCATTGAGTTTTTAAGTGAATTTCATTAAAATATCTCTCTCGTTAGCAACAAATAAAAGCTTCTTAAACGTGTATAGCCACAATAGGATGTTTCCACCGGGTTCTTTAGTTTTGGGGTTTTATTGTGATTAAAGCGAAAAAAAAAAGTATTTAAAATAAAACATTTTTCTGTAAGTCCTTTGCCCATAAGCCCATGATAGAAGGAGGGGGGTTTTTTTGTTTGTTTTTGTTTGTTTGTTTGTTTTGTGAAGAGGAGGAAAAAGTAAGAGGGATCAGGGCTAAATGAAAGAATATGAAGTTTGGGAAGGCTGAAAATGTGAACCAGGCTTTTCTGTGTGAAATGAAGCAAGTACAATAAATGAAACCATAATAAATTGAAAATAGAAACCTACAAATTCCTGTGCTGTGGTAAATCTTCCCTAGCATCCATTTTATAGAAATTTTTAAATGTCTATGGTTCTTTCTGAAACAAGGCATGGCAGAAACTTAAATAATATTTTGAAAGGGCATTTTAACAATATTTTTCATTTCATTTTTCAATCTAAATTCTGAATCGTCGTTATAATAAAACAAACCTAAGGCAAAATACATTTTTAATATCTTTTGATATCTCCAGTCATTTGATAAACCCCTATAGTGTTTGTCAAGAAAAATAAAAAAAACCCCAAGAAAATGTGAAATGCAGTAAGCTTATAAGACTGTCCTTGTAGAAACATTTTCCCTGAAACATATTAAAAAAGAATATAAAATTAATTACCTGTTTCTTTAATAATGATAGTGACAACAATGAAAGCCTATACTTCAGTATTAGCTTAGCAGTAGGGGAAATAAACTACTCTCAGTGGACCTCCAGTGAAATGGGCTATATTCAGTGTGCACCCTTGCTTCCTTTTTGAGATAAAACCGTACTTAATGTCTAAGTCAAGATCTTGTGTTAAGTAAAACAGTGATCTGATTCAGGGTGGCACAAATAATACTCCACTTTGTCCCCTGTAGGTACAATTCCTTGTGAAAACCTTTTACTGTACTACATAATTACTTTTAAATTTTCAAAATGCTAGTATTTCTAAAACCAAATATATTTGTTGCATCTGCAGCACCTTGAATTGGTCACAGAGCTGGCTTCTTTGTAATAATAGAAAATATGGATAAGGTTCTCTCTTTTACACACACTGTTTTAAGGAGATTTTCTCTTTCAACAACAAAATTTCTCTTTGACTCTATCTACCCTGACAGGTGTAATAAGAGGATTGAGAAAATAGCAGTGTAATTCTATCTGAATGAAGATATTCTCGGAGCAGTGAAAATGCAAAGCTGTAGGTCTGTAACAAGAAGTCTCCACTTGAAAAGAAATGTTATTCAAATTCAATATATTCCAGATGAGTTCTCCTTTTAAGGTGACGTAGCTCAGAGAAGGACTGAGATCGGGCAAAAGGTAATTTCATTTTGATTATATTTCTAACTGCAGTCTTTCTGTCTTTAGTTTTACCAGAAAGTCACTAATACATTTAATAACATCTCCTTCATCTCCTATAGAAACAGTCACTAATGAGAATGGTAGATTTTCATATACCATGGTTTTTTAAAGTTACCCCTCCTGAAAAACATGTAGGAATGCTTTAAGCCTAAAATATGGTTTCATTTGTAAAAACCACTTAATTAAAATATGTCATTGGATTCGCTATCATTCCATTAAATTTGTACAGAAGTTATTAAGATACATTCAATTCACCACCTATTTCATAGAATCACAGAATCATTTTGGTTGGAAGAGACCTTTAAGATCATCAAGCCCAACTATTTACCCAGCACTGCCAGGTCATCACTAAACCATGTCCCTCAGCATCATGTCTACGCATCTTTTAAATACCTCCAGGGATGGTGATTCCACTACTTCCCTGGGCAGCCTGTTCCAGTGCTTTACAACTCTTTCTGTAAAGAAAATTTTCCTAATATCCAGCCTAAACCTACCCTGGTGCAACGTGGGCCTGTTTCCTCTCATCCTAT
This sequence comes from Bucorvus abyssinicus, assembly GCA_009769605.1. NCBI lineage: Eukaryota > Metazoa > Chordata > Aves > Bucerotiformes > Bucorvidae > Bucorvus > Bucorvus abyssinicus. Next base: position 43,623,184 of record CM020025.1, read on the forward strand.
CACTTGTTACTTGGGAAAAGGGAGCAATCCCCACCTCACTACAACCTCCTTTCAGGTAATTGAAGAGAGCGATAAGGTCTCCCCTCAGCCTCATTTTCTCCAGGCTAAACAACCCCAGTTCCCTCAAACACTCCTCATAGGACTTGTTCTCTAGACGCTTCATCAGCTTTTGTTGTCCTTCTCTGAACATGCTGCAGCACCTCAATGTTCTTCTTGAAGTGAGGGGCCCAAAACTGGATGCAGTATTTGAGGCATGGCCTCACCAGTGCCAAATACAGGGGGACAATCACTGTCTTGGTCCTGCTGGCCACACTATTTCTGATACAAGCCAGGATGCTGTTGGCCATCTTGGCCACCTGGGCACACTGCTGGCTCATATTTAGCTGGTGGTCAACGAACACCCCCAGGTCCTTTTCCGCTAGGCAGCTTTCCAGCCACCCTTCCCCAGGCCCGCAGCATTGCAGAGTTGCAGGGGGTTTCCAAGCACTGTAATGCAACTTGGATCATTAAAAGTCACATTCCATGCCTCCATAGCAAATCAAAACCATGTCTTAGAAAACACGGCTTATATTATATGTAGGAATACAGGAATAATTACCTGAAGAAAGCATGAAGAGCACTGAAATAAAATATTTCTGATAGGAGGTCCTTACTGAGAAAGTGTAGTCATGCAGAACAGTGAAAAAGACCTTGAAAAGAGGACTATGAATAGCTATCTGTCAAATCTGCCATGTGTTAGCTTTCTCTAACATATTTCTCTTCAATTGGCCAACAGTCCTTCACATGGAACATTTTTTGAAAGAAATATCTATGGTTAGGAAATGAAGATGCCATTGTTATTGTAATAAAATTAATACTCTCCTGTGAAAAATGGGCACACTATCAATCCTTTAAATGTACATGTGGTTTCCTAATTCTTATGAATGGTACCTGAACTCGGTACTAAAGCAAGTTTGAAGCTGTGATCATAAATGCATCACAGCTGGTTTAGGCTACATACCTGATTTCTTTATTGATTGCATCTAGCTGCTCCTGAAGCATCATGGCTAGAGTCTGGGCATCGGAATGGCCACTTGGTGACAGGAGGTCCATTGAGCTGAAAAGCGTTTCTCTATCATCGTCGTCAATGTCGGACATTTCAGTGTCGCTTTCAAATGGATGGCTGCTCAAAACGCCGATTTGCTGAGTCCTATTCCACTCATGGTCTCCAAGTGATTTTACCTGAGCAGAAATTAAGATATATATGGTTTATTCCACGGAAAACAACTCCAAAGTTGAACTTCCATAAAGTGGGAAAGGAAAGCAACTAACATTTAAGGATATTTATTCAATGTTTAATTCTCTCTTAATGCTTGCAATATTACCATATTTGACGCAAAGATTTTTCACATAATTTCTAATGCTGTGTAAAATTAAACATGAGGAAAATTTAGACAAACAAATACCCAGAAAAGACAGATAGTCTAATATGTTTGAACTTTGTTGTCTGAACGTCAATATTTTCTGCCTTCATTTTAGTACAACAGTACTTTTGTTTGACCATGTATACAGCATGTGTAGAAAAAATGCTGTTATTTGGGTTGATTTTCTTGTTTGGTGAGATTTTTGTTTTGTTTGGTTGTTTGTTGTTTTCTGTAAATATACAAACTGTAAGCCTAACAGCATGAAATACTTTCTTTTATCAGGGAATACATGAGAAGAAATTGGGGATTAACCTTTGGTTCATCTCTGCGTACTCCCATCCGGCCTCTTCTAGGTCGCCTTATCACTTTAGTTGACCGATAGTCAGACTGGCTATCAACCAGGGAGCCCACAGAGTACCTCAGCTCTGCTGATGTGTCAAGGTGGGGCCTATAAAAAGAACCACATAAGTAGACTGAGAGCGTAATAGTAATAAAAACAACAACAGTCCAATGACCTTCAGTCTAGGAACACAGATTTCTTTTTTTAAACAAACAAATTATTATGTATCACAAAATAATAAACCACAAAAATATATAATAAATATAAATAAAATAAATATAATTTAAAAATGAAAATGTGAAATCATATTACAAGAAAATCAAGGAAGAAATAAAGCCTTTGATTTTTCAAAATGAAGGACTTGCATATTAAAACTTACTGTCCAAGACTTTAACATGAAATAAACAAACAGATTTGGGGATCATTATGAGAACTGAGTGCTGAATGTACTATCCTGTATATTTTCCTTCTGTTACTCTCCTGAATAAATATGCCTGAGGTTACTGTAAGCATGTTACATGTTCATGAGTGATGATATCTATATCACTTTCCTACTGCACATCTGTGCTCTATATGATGAAAATATTAATGATCTGCCCTGCAATATTTAACATCAGTTATGATTGATTCATCTTTGTTTGATGATTCTTTCAAGAATTTTAACGTCCAATTTTTCTTGTAGTCCTGGTAAATCTTGTGACATTGTAGTGAGGCTTATGCTTGATGACTTCAGCATATCTTTTCTTGGCTGCAGACAATGGTCCCTGGCCTTTCTGTCCTTGGTCAAACAGCAGCAGTCAAAGTTCCCTGTGCGGTGCAATAGAAGCATCCTGCCCACGGGCTGTGTGGCCAAGTCAGAAGAGCAAAGGCAACATGCACCATTTGAGCATTCAACCACAGCAGTGGAGACCTGAGCAATTTCTAGTTCTTAACACATAAGCAATCTCCAAACAAAAATATAGGAATATCATGATTATAGTAGAAAAATGAAATGTAACAAATACTTTATTAATAAGACAATAAAGTATGTATTTGTTTATAGCAACTCCTAAAATACGCTTGACTTTACACTATCTTTATCTCTACAAGAGCATAAAATGAGAGTTTAATGTTGTACTTGAATTTTATATTCATTTTTAATCTCAGGAAAAATGTTTATAACCACCTACAGACAACTTATAGGGTTCACAGCAAGGTTAAGAAACAGTTTGGGAAAATGAAATAGGAATAAGCTTTGTTCTTAAACAATTCTCTCACTTTGAAAAGAATGGTGTTCAAGAAAATGATGGCTTTAATCCTAGACATAAAAAAAAAAAAAGCTAAGTAAGAGAATGTCTGCTTCCCAAAATTGAAGGAAATAATTCAGAAAATCACATGCTGAAAAGTGCTGCCCGTAAGCATGTCCATTTTCCTGGGCTCTAGTTCTAAACATAGAGATTACTTGATTTTCCTTGAGAAGAACTTAATGTAAATTAAAACGTACTTGGAAGACTGAAGCATTTGTCTCAAATTTCAAATACAACTTTTACAAAGTAAAAGTGAAAGATAAAATATTACATATGTGGTACCTGTTCATTGATAAATGGGAAATGCAAAATCATGGAAAAACATGAAAGCCTCTGCTACAAGCTACTTTGACAGAATGATATGAAGAAATGTAACTACTGTCTGATGTTAAAAGTACGATGACGTATCTAAAATAATAATGGAAATGAACAAATACCATAAGAAAACAAACTAAAAAACCAGGTACTGGAATTCCTGAACCATGAGCATATGCCATAGTAATAAAATCAGATGCATTAAAATGTCACAGATACTGAAAAATGTTCTAGAACTTAGGTTATGGGTAAAGCATACATCAGAGCTCATGCTCATGTCACATATATCTTTTTCTGAACAACCATCAGTTTATCTTCTCTTATGTATCCTGTCACGCCTGGTAGGAACTTCCACAATATTACAAAAATTATAATTAATATTTCAAAAAATTCTCTAAAACTTGTTTTTGTCATTATACTGATAAGAAAACTTGGAAACAGTTGAGCTACAAATATCCTGAGCCCTCCATCTACAGCACCAGAAAATGATCTTTTCGGATTTTTGTATGTTTAATTTGTCTGTATGTTTCTCGTCCGTTTTATAGTAAACTCTTTAGGGCAGTGACTGGTTTGTTTTTTTTTTTTCTGTGTACAGTATTTGCTGTAATAGAACTTTGCTTCAATAATTGGTACGACTTGACACTTCTGCAACAAGTTGGTAGGAAAAAAGAAACAGCCCAGGCTCCAGTTTCTGACAGCAGGTATCTATCTGCTGACCAGCTTCATTATTCTGCTGAAAGAACAAACTCCTGCAAATACAGAACTCAGTGTGGGCTGGGAGCTCTAAGTGTTTAACACTAATAGCTCCCTATTCCCGAGAGGGCTGGTAGCTTCATGAGGTGAGGTCATGAAAGAGGAAGTATACTGTTTTAGCGGAACCTGATGAATTCCCAAGATATTTAGGCAGCTTACCAAGTTCAAACAGCCTTTTGACAAGGGCTAATCAGACTCCAATTCAAAGAGCACAGGGTAACGATACTCATCTACGTAGCAAGAAAGGCTGTTGTTCACCAAGGGTGGCTGCTCAAAAAACATCTCTCTGCTATATGTTGCAGCAGTTCAATAGCTTATGTCCTTGCAAGCACTCTCAAAAAAGTGATGTGTGCCTGTAGTCACACTCACGCATCCAAAGGGATAAAAATTCAAACAGTTACAAGCATCACAGTCTGATTTTCATTGATTTATGCTTCTCCCTCTGTAGAAAAATATTATTCCAAGAGAGTAAAAAGATGAGGGAGAAACCACGTGCAGGTACTGAGCAAGATGTCTGAAGAAACAACAGGAAGACAATACCTGATGAAAGTTAAAAAATTATCTAACAAGAATAAATGTAGAGGATTACAGTGATCTGATTGTAGTTCTGCTCCATGGGTTTTGGCTGAAAGGTTTTAAAATTTAATATGCTGCTTGTTATGAAAACAGGACATGGCACAACATTATCAATAAAGTAACGATTTTATTTTGGGGCATACTTCTAGGCAAGAAGGACTTTCTGGAATTATAAATTCATGGCCGCTGTTAGTAGCTATTTCTATGTTATCTGTCTCAATAATGTTCCAATATTGCTTTTCCACCTAAAGAGCAAAATATTTAATGTCCTGTTATGATATTTTCAGATCTCTCTGAATACTGCCTCCTTTTTAAGCTGAAGATCTGTGGTCTTACGCTATGCACTAAATAAAGATGAGTTATTTCTTGCTAATAAATAAATAATTAGTAGATATACTTGATAGAATGAATAAATATGGACATAAGTATGCTGATCAGTTTCAGCATTAAAGATGATGGTTTCAAATTTATTTTTAAGGTCTCCTAAGAAAAAAAAATGGGTATTTGGTTATATTTTTGAAAACATTCAATAATTTAAAAGACTTTCCTTAATCTCAGTAATATTTCGGTCTATACTCACTGCTATATGGCTACATTTATCTATGAAAAAAGTGAAAAGCAACAGTAATAATCCTTGCAATAATAATAATAATAATCCTTTAAAGAAATATGTGACTATTTTTATGTGTGGTCTGAACACATCCCTGTTGTAAAAGCTTGACATATTTATGTTCTATTTCAACTCAAAGTGAGGAAACTTGTCGTTAAATATTACCTTGACAAGGTGGGTTCGATTAAAGAACCAGCTCTCAATTTCATTTGATCCAGTTCAGATCTCAGTTTCTCAATTTCTTCAGCAAGTCTTTCCTGGAAATGACAGTAGTAAGATATATTTATGATACAAAATATATTTACGATACAAAATATATTTACTTGATGAGATACTGCTCTCATAAAGCTGAACAAGTAAGATAAGATGCATTGAATGTAGCACTCACTATAATAAGAAAAGGCAGCGAAATAATTGAAGTCTCATTGTTGCTAATAAGACATGTGCATCAAGTGGAGGTTGTGTAGCACTCTGCTGTTTTTCCACTACCTGGAAGTGATGGCAGGAAAGGTTTGTCTTTGCCAGGCATAGTTCAGTGTGTGACATGGCATTAGCCCATTGGAGACCAAGATTGCATCTTGGCCTTTTTATTTACTGATAGAGACAACCACAAAAAATTGATTTTTGTAACCAACAAATAAAAAGACTATTGACAGCAACCACCAGGGAAAACAGTGCTGTTCCTAAAATGTACAAATAATTAGTAATAAAATGAAATCAAAGAATTTTAACAGAAATTAAGAGAGAACATGGGATCAAGACGTAACTCTGCTGTTTCTAGAGTTTAAAATGTTCCAGATTCCAAAGCGTTAGGAAGGAGAAGGATCTGCACTTAAGTAATAGCAAATTCAGTAATTATTATTGCAGTATTTTTACACTATTTCTGGGTTGAATAGAATTACTGAGATGACTTAGTGGTTACTCTACTTGTATCGCTTGCTATTTATTTAGAGATTATGAATCCCATCTATCTGAAATTTCTTCATCAAAGTGGAACAAATAAGTCGTTCAAAATGGGAACTTCGAAGCTCTGGAGTCAGATCTATGTGGTTGTGTGTGAAGAGAACGCGTGTCCAATTGCACAGAGCAGTAGCAGCAGTGTTCTATTTATTTCACTTCCCACTCTTAAGAAAATCAACAAATAAAACAAAAATATTTTTGCAAAAAATCGTTCAATACAAATGTAGATTTTTATAAAAGACTTTTCATCTTTGTCAAGAGTTGATATGTACATTCAAGCCAGAAAACAGACTGAAAAAGAATTAGCCACTGTATTCATTTCAACTCTAACACTACTAAAACAATAAAGTTATGTTGGCGATAACATGGGAAAAATACCATATTTACACAGACTATATTGGTATCCATAATTCAGGTTTAAATCCTCTGGTAGCACAATGATAGAACCTTTTGTTTCAATTGACACTGCTTTACAAATGTCCTATTTGTTATCTAACTTGATGTTGAAGTATGATTCTGATTTTGCAGCTGCTGAATCACCTTATAACTGGTATTACAGCACAGAAATTTTATTTTTTAAACAGGCACTACAAGCTCCTTTTGGGGACTTTAATCTCACTGCTTTTCTACAAGGTTGTCTGAATGCAGATGAAAATAACAATTTATTTGAAGTTAATTCTTTTGTTACTTCCTCAAAGTTTTTGATTTTGGATGTCATATGCTGTATTAGTGTCGAATGGAGCTGCTGTTTAAACTCTACACTATCACTTTTAAATGGATTTGATACATTACAAAAACACTTCTGTGAATCTAAATGTAGATACATTTGTGTATCCTAACGGCGCTCAAGGCAAGTATAACTTCAAAACAAAATCCTAACATTTGGGATTGGAAAAAATATTTATACTTAATTTGACTGATTCACTAAACAGTATTAGGGGTTAATTTGCAATGAACTAAGAGAGGTCGCTTTCAGCTATATTTAGCGTAATGCCACTGCACCTGTTAAGAAGGATTGCATCAAATCAAGCAATTACATTCTTCACTGTGAAAGTGTAACCAGTTATGCATACACCCCTGTTAAACAAGATTTTTTCAGAATTAAAACTGAAAGAACAAAAAGCCCAGAGCCAGTGAAATCAGTATGAATTTTAGTATTGACTTCCTGAGGCTAGGATCTCAACCATGAACTTAGCTCAGAACAATTATTAGAGACCCTCAAAAGCTGGTTAAGGCATCTAGGTGATTAAAGGGATTATCTCTGATGCCAGGAAGATGTCACATGTTAGTTGGATAATTAAGATACCCTATACATATATATTTCCAATATACATATATACATATTTCCAAATAATAAATACATAATTTTTAATAAAAACAGATAAAATCACAGTGTTTTATAGTACCTTATCATGTAAAGATTCTTCCAGATTTTTCCTGAAACTTTCAGATTCTTGAATCAAAACATTCTAGAATTAAAAAAGACAAAGAAATTATAGATATGTTAAACATCATATATCATCATATACATGTAGCCACCTTGTACAAATTAGCAAAATTCATAGCCACTGGACTTCAAAATGAAAATCTTTTAAGGTTTCAGTTTGAGTATGAATTACGTGTAGGACCATGTTTATTTAAGAACAGGAAAAACTTTGCATCTTCCCTGAAGTGAGCAACTGTCACACTCTTACTCAACTATTTCTTCCATGTTCTTCTTTTGGCGGACATACTATTTGCCTCATATGACATTTTGTTTCAATGATATAAACCCTAAGTATATCCTCTGAGAGGTTCTGAAAGACCCTGAAAGATTCCCTTCAGCTCAAACTGAAGGTGAAATAGTAGAAGAGGGAGGGATGAAGAAGGGTGAATATAAAGGTTGTGGGATTTGAATTTTGCAGGCCCACTGTGCTTCACATCATGGAAAATCTGTAAATAATGTTCCCTTTCCAAGGGTAGATGCTCCTACTCCTGTGGCGACAGCATTTTACTCTTTTCAGAGGAAGAGAGGTAAAATCAGCAGGTTAAACTACAGGTGTGACAGCAAATCGGAAACGTGGCCATTCCTCAGTTCTAGTCCACATTCTCTCATACCATGTTGCGCACTGGTCCTTTACAAGCTCTTCATCAGACTCCCCACAGATAAAACAGAGACTCATAACATTCAGCATATTCAGAATGCAGTAGTTCAGAAAGATTCTTGAGCGCACTCTTGAATTAAGAGTTGAATGTGTACGTAGGACTATATTTGTGGTTCTATTTGGTAATACAAAATGAGCATAATGCCTCCATCCTCATAAAAGTAGAACACATTTCATATAGGAGAATCTTTACTAAGCCGAACGTTATACTGCCCTTTGCACTGTACCTTTTCTTCAAGTGCTGCCATTCTCTCCTTTAAGTGTAGCTGCAGTCGCTCATTGGATTCTGTTAAAAGTCGGTCTACAGTGTCCGATAATCTTTTGTTGTGCTCCTCATTCATTTTTTCTCTTTGCCTTGCCTTTAATGTAGAATAGAAGAGACAGATTCATGGGGTCCGAAATTAACTGGTATAGACTTGTATCATCAAAAAAATAATAAAAAACCTGGTAATTGTAGCCTTTTAAAGAAATTCCACAGGAAGTACGATTAACGCACATTCATTTTTGCATCAGCAGAATACCAGATGCAAACCAGTCTATTAAGATGGTTATGTAAAGTGAGAATATGCTGCCGTTACTGCTGTAAAGAAAACGTTTACCAGTAGGTAGATTCTGTGCTGGAGTGCATAATGTGGCGCTATATAGACAAATTAAAAGAAGAAAAGTGCACAGAAGATGTCTGCAATACATACTCTTTGAAGTTCCTGATTCTTCTCTTCAAGTTGAGCTTCTAAGTGTCTCATACGTTCCTCAATGTTTCCATGTCTTTCTTCTGCCTGTAAAAAACAGAAAGACTCTTTCTGTAATTTAAGTGGCTTCGTAAGTTTTTATCTCAGTAAAGTTTAAACAAAACATAAAGCAAGCTACTACTAACTGCAAACTTAGTTTTCCAAAAAGAAACTTTATTTAAACAGGCAGCTGAACAGCATTGCTTGAAATGTGTCAGCTACAAAGGCCTGTTACATCCAAGCATCAGCAAAACATTGGAGTTATTTATGAGCAATGAAATCAGCCAAATGTAACATGCAGACTGTGCATGGTTTGAACACAAACCTGCCATCGTAAAATTGTAAGCTCCTGAAGCACTGAACTGCACGATGGTTGATTATCAATAAAAAACCAAATAAAATAAGTTAAAGAAAATGAAAACAAATCAGATGGATTCTATTTAGCAATAGAAAGTAAAGTCCAGTAGGACTACCTTCCTACGTATGGAGATCATTTCTTGTAGTTTAGCTTCCATAACATATTGATAATCATCAGATGAGGTAGAAGAGGTTGGATCAGACTAACAAGTCAAGGAAAAGGAGAGGGACAAAATTGAAAAATCAGAACTAAAGACACTGACACTGAACAGAACACAGCACAGAATGCTTAAAAGAAAAGTGTGACTGAAAATTTAATACTTTTAACTGACAAATTTTTACGTGGAATAAACTACACTGATACTTGGTGAATATGATGCAGTTGATGTGGAGAAACTAAAAACGATGGAGTGCTAAAAAAAGCTATCAACCTATACATGGAGGTTCAAGGTTAGTGATGGCTGGCTGATGACATATTACTACAGAGTGAATTCAAAGCAATACTGTCTAATCTTTTTTTTTTTTTTAAATTATGGCAAACTAAACACCCGAACAGGCCTCTGTGAGGCCAATGTCAGAAAGTTCTTTATAATACTTCTATCATTTTCTAGGAATGAAAACAATGCATAAATACTAATTTAATGGATCGGTCAGTTACAGAACTGTGCAATGTTATGGTACATTCCCTAATTTCTAGAAACAGAAAGAACGTCAAAAGAGACAAGGCTCAAGCTTTAGTATTCCATTTTAGAATACACTACATAAGCCCTTTCATCCCAATAAACAATATATTTTTCAGCCCTTTAAAGGATCCACTCTGGTGGATCTCTTTGAAAGATCAAGGTCATCAGATAAAGGAACCTATAAATAAAAATTCATTAATAGGAATGAAAAGTCATTACTGAGTATATAAATGGTAACCCATAGAAAGATTCATTACTATTTCTGACAGAAGCAGACCTTAATTAGGTCATTTGTTGCAAAACATGAATTTTCATGTTATTGTCACATCAAACAAGTCTATGTTATCAGTCAAAATGAATAATAAAAAAAAAGCCCTTAAAGAAAGGGAAATGCTATATTGGATTTGTTGCTATGGATACAGGAATGTGCATAAGGCATATAGACAGAGCTATTGATGACTGAGTTGTGAGCTCACGCTTGCCAAATGCCATTTCACTCTGTCAGATTTACCCTCTCTCTCGAAGAGATCCTGAACTCCGCCTTTAGATAAGCAAACTTATTACACAAGAAATACTAATTTTACAACTGTATTTTTTTAGTGAGACTGTTTTTCATACTGTTGTCTACTAATTTATCAGAATAATTAGGAATAGATACCAAAGTAACTCCAGATGTACATAACAACTTAAAACTGCCCATAACTTAAACTCAGTAGTACTAAGACCAAGAGATCAGACAAAAACCAAGCCTGTGATCTAGAGATTTATACATATAAACTGCAGTTTTTGAGATGAAGACATCCACATGAGGAAATCCTGCTTTGCATAAATAGAAGAATAACGCTCGGCTTTGAAGATCACTACTATTATTTTCAGAGTAAGTATATTCACAAAAGTCAGATTCTTGCAAAATTTAAGGGGAAGTCAGTATATTTTGTAATTAAGCTCATTTAATAATTGCAGTTATTATTTCTGGTCATGAAGCAGGCATATTGTGATGTATTTGAATAGTTTCATTATCTGAAACTATTTTGTCTATTTATTATGACTTGAACCAATGACAATCCCTTTATGATTGTCTTTATCTTATCTTTTAGTTTTACATATTAGTTTATTTCAGCACACAAGTACTAATGCACTGCTTCCTCTTCCAAATGATAAATAGGAAGATAACTTTGAAAAAGTTATGTCCCTGTGACTGCAGACCCCTTCTACAATGTGATCAAGCTTTATTCTCCCCTGTAGAAGATTGACATTTTTCTGGCTGCACTATTCGTTCAAGGCCTTCCTGTAATGTGTTTCAAGGGTGAGGAGAAGATTAGAAATCATCAAGCTGAGCTGTTGATGGAGAAGGCTTAAGTAATTCTACCTCTTTTGAAACCATTTTCAGTGAGGGAGATGCAGAACCCATTGGGAGTATCATCCTACAAAATCAAACTACTGAAAGGCTTCATTAGCTGACTGCAAACTTTAAAAGCAACTTACTTAATTTTCACTGCTTCTACGCACTTAATTGCAGGTTAATGCATAGTACGTAGATAACCAAACTAATACTTCTAGGTTCAAAGTGGATCTCATGTAAGTTTTCTGAAACGTGGTGCTCTCTGTCATGACCTATCCTTGAAAAGCTGGTCTAGCTAGCTATATAATTTACATTTATTTTTCAAACTGAAAAATAGATTTTCAGTCCAAACCACAACATACCTTATTTCAGTCTTTTAAATGCTTAAAATAATTGTGGTATTGGGCCTAACTGTTCTTTGGAACAAGAGGAGGAATAAAACTATTATCAGAATTATGTATGTTATCCGAATTCTTATACAGAAAACATTCTTGAGAGAACATGATGTTCTCTTAAGATTCTTACAGCTATCTAATTCTGTTATTTCCTAACTTCCTACTTCTTTAATAATTCATTAAGATATATGTTTAAGATATACATAAATCTTTTTGCATGATAGTTGTCAGTTATTTCATTAAGAATATTAAAATGTTGATAGGTACCTCCTTGTTAAAAAATATTCCTGAATGTGGCTCCGAGTACCTGTACTTTGTTATCCAGCATAAAAGAAAACAGAGCTGATTTCCACATTCATCTCTCTTTACATATATTTGAAAGGATAAAGAGACCTTAAAATTAATTATAACTCGATACACCTTAGAATAAAAAAAAAGGCATTATTCTAAACACTTCAAATGTGTTTGAATATTTTAAGTTTTCTTTTTCTATGTGGATTTCATTTGTTTGTTTCTAAAGTGTTATTCTGTATTACTCTAAAAGAATCTCTCAATTATAAAATAATTTGTAATTGAGACATTAAACAATCAAGCTCAATTGCTTGAGTTGCAGACAACAAGCACAGGTGCACAGACTTAGTACCTGCCCTGGGCTCTGATGCTATTTTGGGATTTTAACATTGGGCTATTACATGCCAAGTGCATGAGCAGTGCCTGAAGCATGGCCTTGAATCAAAAGGGTGTCCTCTGAAGGGGCTAGGGAGACAGAAACACATAATCCCCCTTTTCTTTCACTTGCAGAAACCCACCTGTAGACAAAGAGCTGCAGGAGGAACGTGCATCCCCTCCACCTCCTGGTATGCCTAGCTGGAACATACCCTCAAAACAAAATTTTCAACACCTCTCATTAGTCCTTACACTGAGAAAGGCCCCAGCATTGGTCTCAAAGAGACCCTTCTGGACAAAAAGACCTAGCAATTCGGGTGCTCCCTGAGGGACTTGCAAACATCTCTTGCACAGACTTCCCCAGGCCATACTGTTAGGACTGATATGCCTGTGGCAGCTACACTTTTTTTGTGGTCCATGTGCGTTCATCAGTCCCAGACATTCCCATTGGAATAGGCTCTTCGAGAGACTTGGGAGCCTATCGTGAAAATACTGAATGTCTCCATCTCTGCCTTGTGATTTGAGGCAGTGGCTGAGACACCAGTGTTAGTCTTGTTCCCGTAGCAGAATTTCAGATACACGTGTGACAGAAGGGACAACTGTGGACTCTGAGGTTCATAAACAGAAGCTGGATTTCTCCCAACTTGCTTTGCTAAGAGTTAACTGAGTTAAAAACTTTCTAAAGTGGAACTTGTGTGACTACTTGCTTGGCAGACCTTACCCTACGTTCTTCTTAGTATATGACTTGCATGCCTGCTCAGTAGTACTCTGTACAGGAGGATTAGTAAGACATATGGTGCAGTATTCAGCACCTAGCATTTAAAGCATTTAGTCAGCACATGCAGTTATAAATAGATTTGTGAAATTGTGCATCTTAGACTGGATTAAAAATATATGGACAAAATCTATCAAATCTAACAATGTCTGACCTCTGAGATATCAGCATGAGTCTTAATGCTCACTTTGCACGCTATATGGTATGAAATAGCGAAGAAATAGCCTGTATAAGCCAGTAATAGACAGGAAAATTTTGCTTTGAGGGAACACCAAAACAGCTTGTATTATTGCTCTCTAACCCTGTTAAAACTCTGCTGCTGCTCCTGCTGCTAATGCGCCTACCAAAAAATTGTTGCTTTCACATCATCTGTTACTGTTGGCACTGCACATTTGCTAGGTCTTTGCATCTTAGTTGAAAAAAAAGTCCAATTTCAGATGCAGAAAGCGCCCATACAGTGCAGGTGCTGTAATTTTTCTTCCTTGTGCTGGGCTACAAGTACAAATCTAAACTTTTCTAACGGTACAATCCAATTTCTACAGTTTTGAGACCTTGACTTTTGAACACCTGCTGCCTCCAGGTTTTCTATTGACGTCTTATGGTACACATTCCTTTGGCTATGCTTTGCATGAGTTACTCAAGAAGAAGGAATGCATTATTGCACTGAGCTATGCTATTGAAGGTGAAAATAGGTGACTATCATGGTGACTGAGTTACAACAGCTCACAAAGTTATCAGCTACTTGCTCACTTGATCACTTCCAACCTATTACAAATGTGATTAAAAAAATATGTTGGCTTAAGCCACCCCTTTTTCCGACACTCAACTTTTCAGTCACTAGATACCCACGCGTTCTTGCCCCTCTTTCATTTTCCCACTACCTTCTATGCTTCATAGGTTTAGTAAGCAACTCCTTCCATTTAGCTCTGTCAAACTTGTTTCTTTCATTTCTTCCTCCTATCAGGACAAAATCTTCTGTGGAAAAGGAAGCTCAAGAAGAGGGGTGTTGAGAAGACAGTAATGTGTTGTAAAGGTGGAGTTTTCTTAGGCATTCCTCCCCATAGAAGGTTTTATTCCTTTTTTTTTTTTTCCAGAAGATTTATCAACTTCCTTCTCCAGCTAACACATCACCTTTTCTCTCGCCCTTGTTCCCAGAGAGGTTTCTGTCTTAACCACAACCATTTCTTGCAGAACTTCTTTCCCCCCTTTTCATCCTTTCCACTGCAGACCACCTCCTTTCACTTTCTTGTAACTTCTTTCCTGCTTAATGCAAACCACACACAGATCCTCATATTGTCACAAAACAAGCATTGTGCTCCACTTGCCTCCAGCTTTCAGGTCTTTTTTTATCACCTTTAAAATAAGCTGAAGCTGTTACTATGCTAAATGTGGTTTATTATGATTATGTTTTCTTCATCTTAGTGCTTAACGCAGCAAAAAAGTACTGTTGATATTTCTGGTGACTTGCATACAGGAATGATGGAGTAAAATGCAGACTACTGTCCTGTGATTAGAGAAGTGACACGGTACCTCTGCTGCACAAGCACCCGATAGGGAGGGTGACTACTAGCGGGAGAGAGTGAACGGAAGTAGGTGGATGCTGGTTGTCTCCACTAGACCATCTCCTTGAATACACACAAGGAGAAACCATGTTTGACAGACTAACCATCTGAAGATTCTGGATGCTCCAATGTCTGTCCTTTCTGAGGAAAATAAACATCTTGCAGGATAAAGAAAGGTTTAGTTAATATTGGAGAGAGGTTCTTTCTACTACCAACTGCTTCTTCTCCAGGGCAGGCAAACAGACCAATACTGTGATAGTGAGTACAAGGTGGCTCAATGAGTCATGGCAGTCTAAATCTTGGGATACATGCTGAGAGCTGTGCTACTTGTCATGACCAGACAGATACCAGTGTGACGGCCAGGCAGGACAGCACAGTACATGAGATCATGCTGTTCCAGGTTAGTCTCCCACAGGCTGACTAACCCTCCAGTTGCTCACCCAATGGGCAGAACACAGTGATAACAAAGCCAAAGAAAAGTTCAAATGATTCAGGTGAATTTATGGGTACTTATCTGAGTTCACTGAGTATAGTCCAAACTTTTGGAAGTTCACTCCTTATGAACTAGTTTGGGCATGGAAAAGTAGCAAAAGACATTCACTAGCCCATATATATCTAAAAAAACAAATCGTTTTAAAAATTGACACCATAGAAGGATCTTATTCCACATCCTTCTTTTGCAGAATCCCAACCCAGATATATTATGAGGAAGAGTATAATGTAATAAATTGAATGCACAATTGTAACATGCATATTTTAAACTTGAGGGGGAAAGGGAGAAAAAAAAAAATCACATACAAATCCAGAACATGTTTGTTCTGTTTCATCTCCACATGTAAATAGTTGGTCATATTTTTTATCCACGGTGAAGCAGTTATGGTTCCCAGTTCTCCCATACTGCTTTCCTTTAAAAACATGTGCAACTTATTAGGCTTAACTCACCTCTTGCATATGATTGTAACCCCATTAATCTCAGAGAAGCCACTTTCATTGAGGTAGTACAAAAGAAAGGAGAATCAGTTTTGACTTTTTTGCAGTGCAGAAAGACTAGCTGTTTCAGGGAGCTCATTTTTTACTCAGTTTACACGAACATATACAGAGACCACAAGGCAGGGAGGCAGACTCAAGGTAATCTCAAGCCAGCTGATTTAAGCCATACTGACAATGTGTATGCTGGCACAGAGCTCAACAAAGGCAAAATTAATTAAGTATTATTCAGCCCCTTAGGTAGGTGTTGCAGCTTCCATTGAACAGCTAGTGTGGTAACAGTATACCAGCTAGCTACTTTAAAGCTACTTCAGTAAGCTGCAGTGACTACAGGGTTGTCCTTGGTTCTGAGCTACATTTCTGTGATCCATGAAAAGAACTGGACCTTAAACATCAGAGCTGTCAAAACAGCTCTTCAATAAGCTCTACAGTTTGCAAAGATATTGAATAGAAGATATATAAAACACAGGCTTATTTGACCTATTGGCCAAATGGCAATTTTCTGACATTCTTCTTCAGGTCATGTATTTCAAGAAGACAAGATTTCAAATAAAATAAATTTCTTCAGTTTTTCATGTAATCACAGAGAAATGAACAGAACTGGCATTACATTCTAATATACTTCTTAGTTTCCTACTTGGCAAAAACTTTGATAAAGTACATCAAAGCAAAATGGGGTGGACTGTCAGCTCTGTTCACAGTCCTCTAAACACATCCCATGAAATAATGCAAGACAAACAGAGATATATACTGCAACTTTATGGTCACAATAACAACAGTATCTCATGGAAGTTCCTGAGTGCTCTGCATGGTTGAAATGGGATTTCTTCTTGCAATATTTGCCATTAATATATGTTCAAGGAAAAATGCAGTTGCAAGAAAAGACATGCTTGAGACTGCAAAATACTTACTGGTGCCTAAGTGCTGGAGAATTTATTCAGGAAAAATCCTCTTAAAATAGAAAACAATATTTTTAAGCTAATCAGGGCATTAGAGTATGTGATAATTTGTTGAATTAGAAACAACTAGAAAAAAATGTTAACATGCTAAGGGACTGTTCTTATGTGCACCTCAGTTTTTATTAAAATACAATGATATTTATTTGGTATTTCATGTAGCTCTTTTTTTGCTGATTCTTCTTTTTCTCCACCATTTTCAGTCTCTCTTTCAGATTCCCACCCATTCATATAAACCTAAATTGGGCAGCACAAATTCTTGATTACTGAATAAAGACCTTGTCTTAATTAAATAGAAAAAAACAACCCAAATGCCCCAAAATGCCTCTCTTTCTTTCTACTTAACTGAATTATTTAAAAATCAGGCTTTATTAATGAATTGCTTACCACTTAAGGCTTCACTATAAGTGTAAAAACATGAAAATTGAAGAAAATCCATTGAATTTAAAAATAACTAGGCACACAAATAGCTAGAAATATTCTGTGGCAATAGAGAAAGGAAAGCTTAGATAAATGAGAATGATATGTAATACAATCTCTTAAATGCATTTGTTTGTCTGATTTTAAGAGATGAAGAATAAACACGTTATTATATGTCTTTATGTAGCTGATAATACCTGAGCTCTAGTATTAACTATATGCACCTGAAATAGCTGAAAGTATTAGAGGCCAAATATAAAAATCACACTACTGAAAAATTGTTTTTATCTTCTTATTTTTCTGTAAGAAAGCTGCTGTATAATAAATAATCAGAAAAAACAGTCTGAAGTCCTCTCTGGGTTTCACATTTGTCTTTGTGGTTATATGATACAAAGAATCATTCAGAACAAAACTTCTATGTACTGCAAGTTGTCTTCATTTGTGCTGTACAAATGATATCAGCTGCTACTAAGATTTGATTTTATAGCACTTACTGGAATGCAAATAATTGTTGTTTCATATACATGGCATATTAATGTGTCCAGGAGAGGTAAGTAAGAGTAGGAATGGGACTTTCCCCACCCTTTTCCCCTTAAATACAGAAACTCTTACAAGTAAAATGAAGCCTCCCAGGATAAGTAATGTTCACAAGTACTGGAAATCTATAACTCCTTTGTAAGTACAGTCTAGGCTAGCTTACAGATAAATACTTATTTCCAAAATGCTAAGAAATACCAACACGACATTGAGACCATTCCTGGTTAAAATTGTGGCACATATTTATCAGGAAACCTTTTCTTCTTTCAAATCAGCCTAATACTACTTTGGTTTTGTCCTTGAGGAGAGGAATCGGGATGCAAATCAATGTTAAACAAAGGGGCTTCTGAAGTGAACCTATTTCTCAGGGCAGTACCTTAGTCAGAGCTGCAATTCTCTGAGCCAGTTCAGCCTCCACTTCAGGTAAGGTTTCAGCCTTCCTCATCGTCTGCTGCAGCTTCTGCTCTGCCAGCTCTAGACGCTCTTGCAGCTGTCTGTTTTTGTCTTCCAACTAAAGGCCAAAGATAGATAAACAGATATATAAAAAAGCAGCAGAATTAAGATTTTCCTTCAGTTTCTTCGGTGTCAGGGAAGTGATCAAAACTCACTGCATAGCCATAGATACTGCACAACCTAGGAGAGCTTATTGGAGAGGTATTAACTCAGGCATGGAACAGTGTAGGCTGCCAATCTTACTAATGATGAGCGATTGAGGCGCAAGTATCATAAGAAGGTGAAGAAAAGGAATTGTAAAACGGCACTAATGAGGATGGACAAAAAGCTCCTCTGATTGATGTATTTTTTCTTCTGAGAAAAATAAAAGTATTGGTACCAGTAAAATGAGAATTTTCTAAATGGATATACTGAGTCCATCTCACAGAAAAGTTTGTGTATGAGCTAAAATGGGAAAGAAGTACAACTCCAAAAGGATAGAATTCCCAGCAAAGTTTCTGAATAAATAGCCAAATGCAATTTTCTGAAAAAACGCCAATCATATATTAGGAATTATTAAACCTGACATTTTGTTCATGATCATAACCTGGTTGTTATTTGCTTAAGGATGCCGTGATATTATTCATTGTGAACCTACAATGAAGTCTCATTTTACAGAGGTGAAATCGATTAATCCTTGATAACCATTAAAGAGAAACACGAGAACATTTGATAACTGCAGCATTTTCTGGCCTACTGAGATATACCACACAATTCAGGATTTTTAAATGACTTGGTAAGTGTTTCCTGCTGTCCCGTTCATTCCATGCAACAGAGGAGAGAATAAAAAAGGAGTGTGATTTTAGATTCTTTTACATCCTTCAAAAGCATGAAAAGGTAAGCTTTTCACATTGCAAAGCTGCACATCAACTTTAAGTCTGCCTGTTTACATTCTAAGCCTACTTCTATTGATCACTGCTTTGAGGAGGTAGACCTCTGCAGCACAGCATGTCTTACGTTGGCAGCAATAAAAACTCAGGTGCGGGTACCTTACTTTTCCATTGTTGGGTGGAGGGTTTTTTCCTAACAATTGAAGATACCTGTTAAAATAGTCAAAGGAAGTTGGCAGAAGCTGGAGAGATTGAGTTCTGATGCTTTAATTTCCCTGAAGAGGTACTCACGTACACATATATACACACATACAGAGGAATGTGTGCATGTGTGTGGAAATATATCTGCATACAATCATAGAAGCAGAGATTATCAGTTCATACAGGCTTATTTCCCATACAGCATTTCATATTGTTTGAAGAAATGAGAGGTGAAAAAATAGAGAAGTCTGACACTGAGGCTGAGGAGCAATTTCATCTTTTACAGTTTGAATTATATTAATTTCAGCTCACATTGTATTCTTCAAATTATGAACCACTGTTTTCTGTTCACATTTCTGCTTTTGGAATCACCATGGAAACAAAGTACCATGAGAGCAAGTTGTACAATCATGGTTTTAAAACATATTCAAACATACTTTAGCTTAGTAAAATTTTATTCCTCATTAATAACATGCGAAATCATTAAAATATATTGTATGCAAATTTTGATCTTTCCTTTTTATTATTTTTTTTTAAATAAAATTCAGAAAATTTTTACCCAAGAAGCAAAGATAATCCTTTACTTAAGTGATACGACTATGTGCATTTAGGCAAGACACTCTCAGAAAACAGTTATTTTCCAATGTTGAATGTACACATTGATTTGATATTCACATTTGTAGTAGCTGATGTGAAACTTAGAGATGCTGAACAACTTTGCGTTTTTTTAGATTAACTGATCTGTTGATTAAAAATGAACAGATTAAACTAATGGAAACCTCCTACTGTAGATCTGCCCCTTTTTGTGCATTATTTTTCGTTGTGTATGAAGAAAATAACTGACTAATGCAGATACTGCACCTGACGTAGGATGGCTTCCTTGTTTGCCAGTTCATTTTCCAGCTTATCATTCATGTCGTGTATGGAGGTGGATTCTCTCTGTGCACTGAGGTAGCGCTTCTCCAGTGTAGTTATTCTTTCTTCCATATCTTCCTTTTGCGCCATTGCCTAACGTGTCAAAAACAACACCAAAACCCAAACAATTAAAAGGCTACATAATTTTATACCAATTTAATTTTCATGCTAACAGTAGACAGGGATGTAAGGTATGTTCAGCAGTAATTTTTCTGCTTAAAAGAGAATTTATTTCCCTTGAGATTTCTTGTAACTATGATATTTAAAGCAGTAGCTGTTGAATAGAACAAACAGAAACAATCCTCACCTTTTGTACTTTTTTCTACTTTCTATATTTTTTCAATGCAAATGCAGCTTACATTTACTTGCTTGCTTCTTAAACATCAGCAGTTTTCATCAGAAAATAGAAAAACTGATATAGTTACATAGTAGAAACATAGTGCAGTGATGTCAGGAAAAAATGTATATGCATTTTTCTACTGTTATTCCTGGGTCCTACTAAAATTTTCTGCCAAAGCAGATGTAGCAGACAGCTCACGACATGTCCTGAAATTTCAGGAAAACAAGTGGATACATATCCACAATGCTGGATACCTAACACAAGCATAACACATGGATGTGTTATCCATATATGTTATGGATAACGATCTCTTTAAAATCTTGAGCTGTTTTTATTCATGTATTACAAGCTGGCCTCACTGAAGTGAATAGCTCTAATTGAGATTATTCATTAGTCTACAACATTGTTTACTTCTCTTCAATTAATTTTAGTGAAACCAGAAAAATTTTATTAGTTTTAAGCTTGTGTCTGGTTCTTGAGAAGACTTACATGTTGCCACGTAATCTTTTACAATAAAAATATTTACTGATGAGCATGTCTTGCTGTTTATATTGTATTACATTATGAAAGCAGAGTTGAAGTAAGTGAAGTTATTTTTAAAGTAAGACTCAATGAACACATAAATGGATCCAAACAGCTAGTCCTAAAATGGACCATATCCAGGTGATATTTTGCATATTGCTGGGAAAAAATAGTAATTATGTAACTCGTTAAAAATACACAGAAAAGATCCATTAATTTATCTAAGTTACACAATACTAAACTTCCCTTCTTATTGCAGGTATTTAATTTTCTGCATTGGGAAGACCATCTTTTGTGGCTGTACGAATTATGAAGACAGGCACTTCCAACCTTTACAAACACCTTTCACAGCAGATTTTGCACTGACATTTGGTAGTTATTCTACATGCAAATGTATTAGTGGCCACTGAAGGAATATAACTTCCAGAGCACTAGAAATAACAGGTTAAATATATACATACAAATGCATATAGATACACACACACACACACACACACCACCATATGAAATAGTTCTATTTTACGAAGCAGTGCATCAGAAAGATAACCACTCTAATTTCAAAATACTAAAACAGATTCTAGAAGCCAACATCCACACATATTGAGAACTTCCACGTAAGAGAGGATACTCTGGATAGTACTAAGGAGCACCTCAAATTTAAGAGGAGGAAAGAAAAGGAATATTGAATTGTATTTCCATTTATTAAGAGAAGGGAACAGCATATTATAACAGGGGCAATGAAGTTATTAAATTATATAAATTATAGAACACTATTTTATAAAGCAGCCCAGGAGTTTTTAAAAAGTACTTTAGATTATCTACATGACCAGCATCTCTATTTAGCAGAGTTCATCTTAAAAACTTGAAATAGCTGAAAACTTTCCAGAATGCACTCTAGTAATGCTAATCCACAAAGGAGTTGGCCTTCCTCCTATTGGATTTGCACATATACACACCCATGTTTATGAACACAGTGTTATAAACAGATTTCTAGCACTATTTCTTAATGTAAATTTGTATTTCCTATATACAAGGGCTTTTGTTGGTGCTCAGCTTTACTGCCCGTATTCATTGGCCTCTATCAGTTTGTAGGGGGTATCACAGGAATGACAGTCAAGAAATATCAGAGGATTGTGGTAAACTCCTTACCTCTCTAATGTCTCTCTGATATTTACTGTTCATTTCCTCTGTTTTAATGAGCTCCTTTCTGGCAGTCTCTGCTTCCTGTTCTACCTCTCCCACCCGGGAAGACAGTGCAGCCAAACGCTCCTTCATTTGTGCCATTTCATAGTTTTGCTTTTCCAGTAGTTCTTGAAGTTCGACAACTTGACTGGCTTCATCATTTGAGTCTATGGAGCCATTTGATAGGCGCTGTCAAGAGACAAGTGGCATGATTTATTAATTATATTTTAATGTGGACTCTATCTAAAGAATTTCAAAAACAAGGAGTGAAAAAATTTTAAATTACAAAAGCAACTAGGAAGAGAAAAATACAATAATTTTCATAGTAAATAAGACAGGTGTAGTTATGAAAAAATGCAAAGGATTAGAATTCATTCATGTCAAGAGATTCCAGAACATCACATAGAGAAGTAAATGTTTGCATTAAGAGCAGAATACTATAAAAATAGCTTTAGTTTAACATTGTGACTATTCAAGTACAAATTGCAACAATACTACTCCTAAAATGCACCACACTGCGTGCATGCGTCTTAGCTAAACTTACACAGTGTTTAAACTTAATCAAAGTCTATTTCATTTGCAAAATAGGCCACGACGCAGACAGGAAGCAACACTAATAAATCAGAAATTCAGTGTACCAGGAAGTGCTTAGAGTCTGGACAACATACTGTCTAGGTCTATATTAGAAACAAGTTCTGCTAAAGTAATCTCTGTACTGTTGAAAGCCCTGGTATGAATATAGTTATAAACAAATAAAAAAAAAATTAGAAAAAAAAATCAAGAGTTCAGAACTCACATTGCATTTGGAATATGATCTCAAGTATATGATTTATACTGCAAAGAAATGATTTCAGGAAAGAAATGCCTTCAATAGCAGAACTTGCTGGCACTGCCTCGGTATAATAGATAGTCACACTAACCTTTTCCAGCATAGGCTAAGCCATGTTTTCATATAAATCTAATTATCTCTTGTCAAATGAACAGGCAAAAAGAACAAGCAAAACCAAAATTATTTGATTTTGACCTATAACATGAAAAAAATAAAATAAAAGTAGGACAACCTGTCATTAACTTTCTTGACTAGGTGCAATTTTATCAGTTAAATTTATACTGTGCAGTACATGAACAAAGTATTTCACTGTAACTATCACTTTAAATAGGTTATGGATCTCAAAGAGCGTCATACAGGAATATTGATCCTAAAAGGCACTTGTTGTCCTTCAGATGGTAGGATGAACAGCAACAGATACATAAAATATTCCTAGCAAGATATGAGAGGAAAACAAGCGTGCTTTCACTAGTACTTCTGTATTATTATTGTCAAAATATACTTATACAGAAATATTCTAGCAAATTCAAAGACCATTACTTTGCTTAATTGCTTCAACAACAGTCTTTCCCCAATCAGCCATAAAATGATCAAGACCACCTGCCTCTCTGCATATCATTGAATACAATGATTTTACTCTAAAAATTCATTACATCAAATAACTCAGTTCCAAAATTGCTTTCTTTATAGGAATTAATTATATTATCTTGACATTTTATGTTAGCTGCTGAACCATCATTGATATACTTTTAAGACACCGTTGTAAAATGACATAACAATTAAAAAACTTATTTACACTCAGTTTGTTGTTTGGAAAGTGTTCAGTTAGACTACTTGAATCAAAATCCCATTAATATGCAGCAATTACATATGTAAACAAAATAATAGTATTCAAACAGGATAAAACATCCTAACCATCGTACTTTACTCCATTGTGTAAATTTGAGATAACATTTTTATCTATGATAATTATAATCTCTTTCATAGTTTTACTCTCATACAGCAATTTTAGCAGTTGTCACAGATGAACAAATTATACTTTACATTGAATTTGCCTTACAACTATAAATGGTGGCCTGGAATTGATGTAAGGTTATAATAAGGCAATTACCAAATCTGAAAAGCAATAAATGGCATGTGATCATGTACTTTATGTGATACAAACCATGGTCATTTTGATACAGCAAGCTGTGATATGTATGAGTATGTTCACTGGCAGATAAATATTTTCTTTTAATTAATAAAACTTTTTTCCTTAAGATATTAATAACCAAGACACATAAATTAAATGTGAAAGATTTTTTTCCTACTAATTTACTTAGTATCTGGGATTTCTGGAAAGACAAATGAAAATGTATTTAGAATTAACCTCTCACCACTAGACAAATGCTGTGATTGCCAATTTTTTTTTTGTTTTTTTTCTGGCTGAATTTTTTGTGCTGAAATATTTCCTGGTAGTCAAAGAGTTTCCTGTTGATGCTGCTGTGTATCAACTGCAATCCATTTGCAAATAACAATTCGTTGAATGCTTATAATAATGAAATCTAAGTTTTGAAATAGATCTCTGTTAATTATTACTTGAAGCACTAAGGGAAATCTCCTAAAAGAGCATGCACAAAAAAAGTTTAAAAGTAGACCTTCTTAACTGTCAGATCCCTACACTACCCCAGATCCCCAACAGATGCAAGAAATAGTGTCAAATTAGTACAGAGAGCGGGGAAAAAAAGTACTGAAAGTAAGCTGAAACAACTGGAAAGTCTTCAAAGCAGGGCTGGAACATTAAAGAGAACTTTTTTACAGGTTGAAACATTCTAGCAGAAAAAATGAAAAATGAACATGGTTCCCAGATCTGGCTTACAAACTAGTCATCCAGATAAAGTCTTCAACAAATTTCATGATGCTGTCTATCAAATGTGGTTGTGAAAGAGCTATATATGGACACTTTCCTTAATTTCACATAACGGCATCTACTAGCAATGGCTATTTTTCCTTGAAAAAAGTGGCAAATAGCTCAGTCCATCTGTTTCTATCACATTTACTTATTTAGACCACAATGCTGCAGAACCGATACCATGATATATTCCTGTATTCATATTTTTTGCTTTCTATGGACACAACATGCACACACAGCTGCAACATGAGTACACCTGCTACACACATAACAAGAATCTCTGCCCTCTCCCTCTGCCATGGGTTTCTCAGCCAGAGGAGAAACTTGGTTGGCATCAGCCGGAAAGACCTAACATAACCTCAGGTGTCTTTGCTTGGGTGAGTTCAGAGCAAACAAAGGTAAATGAGAAACTGCATCTGTACTCAGCAATGTAGCAATTGCTTTCCTCATCACTGGGGAGGATGAGGTCTGCTGTGGGTTTTTGTGGAGTTTTTTTGCTGGTACATCACCGCATACCAGATAAACAACTGAGAAATCACAGTCCATAGTAAGGGTTTCAGAGATACTCTTACTTCATAAAGAAAGTGTTTACACTTGCCCAAACACAGCAAAACAAGCTAGGAAGAGAAACAGAAAGGAGATCAAATCATTGTCAAGTAAATCTGATGACAGTGATGGTATTAACTACAACAGAGGCAGCATACCACAGAGGAATCAAAGTTCAAAAACCACCATGTAGGGCTGAGTGCCATAAAGGTTACAAAGGATTAAACAAGAAATGTCTGGGGAAAAATTTTTTTTTAATTGTTTATGACCTGTGAAAATGGAGGAGGGAAATAAATGTTCATGTTCTCTGCTTCTAAACAGTATGAAAAGGAAACCGACCTTCCTAGTGTCAGATTTTTTTTCTTTCAAGATCCAAAAAGCACAGCGGTAATACAATCTGCTGCTTTTATAGGAGTGTCAGCAGGGAGAAGGACAGGAAATTGGAGCATTCCACATAACAATAAATCCTCCCTAGATCATTGCTTCTCTCCTCTATTCTCTCTAACATGAAATAATAAAAGGAAAACCAGCCACTGACCAGTTTACTAGTAAAACCCAAAAACAATGGAAAAAGGAACACCAGGAGAAAGTGTAAAACAAGACTAACTCAGGATATTGTAGCCTCTGTTAATCCTTTTCATAGTACCCTTTCAGCTAAGCCTTAGCAATGATACTGAAGCCAAACTGAGTGGAGGTACACCGAAGGAAAATAAAAAGGACACCAGACTACAATAGTTACCAAAGGAATTGTAAAATTGTCTCAGGCTATTGATTGCAACGTACTTCTCCATTTATTTTGCAGAAAGAACCTTGCAGTCAACTACGTGTCAAAATATACACAGGGACCTAACTTTATAAAGGCAAATCCCAAGAACAGTAAAAAGCACCTCCAAGTGATATTTTCTCTCCAGTTGTAAATTATCTGACACAGATGTATTTGGTTTAAATACTATCAACCAATAATTAATTACATATTTTGTGCTAGAATTTAACCTCAGAGAGTGGTGAGGAGGGCAAAAAGAATATTTCATGGGGTTACCTCTGAACAACTGGCAGTGTAGATAGCATCCATTTACTTGATAGAACTTCTCATCTGTGTCTCTTGGTTTATGGTAGAACAAGCACAGGTGATTCACATGATGCCCGCGTTCATAAGTAAATCCATGCCTGAGGACTAAATTAAGCTCTGTCTACCCACAAGGTGCCTTTGAATAATTGGAAGTAATGTTAAAATTCAGAAGTCTGGTCTTTTAGAATTCTTAGAACAAACTATTATTTTTATGGTGTAAGCACTGGGGATTATTTTGGGGATTTTAAATTTTTTTTTTTCTTTTCAACCCTAAAAGTGTGTGCCTTATGTCTACTCTTTACTACAAAGCTCTTTCAATTCTTTTTTAAAGGAGTACTGGTAAGTTCATTGCACCATAAATCTCTAGTGTCAAAATTGAAGTCCTCACCCTGTTCTCAAGTCAGTATAATGTCATTGTGGTTTTTGAGAGTTCATGCTGAACAAATTCATCTCAGGCTCTCCTCCTAATATTCAAGGCAACTGTGTGCGTTAGTTAGGCTGTCTACCTTTGGCAAATAGCATAACCCAGAAGACTTCTGACACTATGTTATACTAGAGTTATGTCAGAATTGAGTTATCTTAACAACAGTATTCATGTTTTTAAAAAACACTCTTTTGATGATACATATTTATTACCTTTTTATTACATATTTAGTACATAATTATTACATTTTTATATATTTTTCTTGACATGCAACATAAAATCTAACATTAAAATGGCTTTTTAAAGGTTTGCATGTAATAAGTTCTATTTGCTAACTATGTGAAAGTTCATTTGCCCATATAAATATTGTAAATATATGTAAGCAAAGAACACAAGTTTATGCAAGTTCTCTATGAACCTTATAACATGCCAAATCAGGATATTTTATTTTTTCTTTTTTTTGCCAATATGAAGTTGGACAGGAAAGCAATGATCTAAAGCATATATAAAATCTAAAGCAATGAATAAAAACAAAGGTTTAGCAAAGAATTATTTTCAGAAAAATCACAATATTTCAAAAAGGCTATAAAAATTAGACAAAATTGTTTCTAAATAACAGAATGTTATTGCTACAGGAGCTTGTGGAGTCTGAAATGTACTGTTACCTGCCTCCAGATTGGATATATCCTCATATCTGCCATAAGCCTGTGACCTTAAATCTCATGGTGACTGGACTTCAAGATATCCCTCTTTCACTCCCTGTTATTTTGGGATGGCATCTCAACCTGAAAAAACATCACTGACTCACTTCACTTTTTGAGACTTATCCCTTCATCTTCTATTGAGGCAGGTGCCAGCTGTTGCTCTATAAAATATGGAAGTATTTGTTCAGTTGCTCTGACTTTTGGTCAGTTAACTGTTGATATGGCAGCTGAGATATGAAAGCTTTCCTGTACTTATGCAATTTTGATGGCATAAATCACTTTAGAAATATTTTGGAAATACAGCATGGTCAGTAGTAGCAGCAATTTTAAACTGAAGTTTTGTTTAGACTCTCTTTGAACCAAGGTAATTTCTACAAAATAATACATATGTAGAAAATTCAATGTGATGAAAAGC
Organism: Bucorvus abyssinicus; assembly: GCA_009769605.1. NCBI lineage: Eukaryota > Metazoa > Chordata > Aves > Bucerotiformes > Bucorvidae > Bucorvus > Bucorvus abyssinicus. The sequence goes on from CM020025.1 coordinate 43,651,339, forward strand.
GGGAAAGAAATGCCTTTAAAAAGCTTTAACAACATCTTTTGGTTTTTTCCAAGCTTTTAAAACATTTAGGAAAACAAATCAGAAAATTTTGTCCCAAATCCCGGGGGAAAAAATAAAGATTATTTTTAGCTCTGTAGTAGTGGAGATGTTCTTTCTGACTTAGAAAAGCTGGCCATGAAAGGTAGACCATCAGGAGAAAGGCACAAATACCATATACTTCTCATGTAAAAAAAAGCTTTTCTGAATTCTGTAGTATAGAAATAGTAAAAAGGAAGTAAAATAATCACCAAAGGAAGCTAAATTATACACATCACTTGACTTTATGAATGTAACAGTAATGTTTACTGATACTGTTTGAGATGTAAGAATAAATGAATAAAAAGTTATCAGGAGATATTTTTTGCTATAGTGTAGCATTCTTCCACCCCTATTCTATTCAAACGCCTCATCCAAAAGGTTTAAAAGAAAGTAAAATATATTAACACAGACACATAGCTATGTGGTAGCCCAATCACTAATCAAGCAAAAGCAGTATGATCATCATCCATATAATTAGCACACAAAACAGAATGTGAAAAGAGTCCGTGTCAGGCAGTAATCTCATTAATCATTAGAGGTCTCCTCTTCGGTTACTCTAATCAACTATCAAAACCAATGTTCTCTCAACTGAAATATTTCTTTCCCACTCCAATACTGATGTAAAAATAGCTACCTTCTCCAGCACCTTTCTCTCCAAACATCCTCACTTTCTTGCTCTTTCTACTAAGCCATCAAAAGACTCCAGCTTTTATGACTACTTTAAAGATCAGAATAACTCTGCTTCCCAATCAGCTTTCAGCTCTTATTGTTCCTTCTGATTCCTGTAATAATCTGTCACACTTTACTCATCTTGCAAAATGGGGTAGGAAAAAAACCCAACAGGTTTACATGATGGGTGTGGGCATTTTTATTCTTATTGCTGCTCTCTTCCAGAATGCCTGCCTATTTCTCTTTTACACTATTACAAGAGTTTCTGAGATCTGACACAGGAGAGGGAAATCAGTTCCTGCTTCTTTATTATAAGGGGTAGTTAGCTGCCCAAACCAAATTACATATGCAAACTTCACCCTCAGTTGCCTTGTCTAACTCCTTTTTCTTAGTAATCTCACCAGCCTACCATTAGAAATAACTGGCCTAGCAAGACCTTGTAGTAAATCAACCAGTAAAGGTCAGCCAATGTGGCCAGCTAGCACAGTGCTTGAAGCATAAAATTCCCCTGCAAAGGTAATGAGACTTTCAAAGCAGTGTTTTAACAGGATTGATATGTAGAAGTATATAGGGGTTTCCATTCAGTAAAAAGAAAAATAAGGTTAATTAACAAATTAATTTATATGAAACAAAAAGCTGAAGCATACAAAGAGGTGATTTCTTGAAAAATTAAAATTTGAGAAACCTATCAATATATCATGTAAATAATGCATAAATAACATGGCTTTTCAGTATAATCCCTATGCTATAGTGTTGAGCACTAAAGATTCATAGTCATGCAAACAAACTAAACTATTAAGCAGAACAGTACTTACAAAACATTTGTTTAGACCCTTTCAGAGAGAATATTGCATACTTTCCCAAACTTAGTCCTTAGATTAATTAAAACTTCTAATCCCAGCTACAGCTTTTATCTGTATTTCCTTTCACTCTGAAAACTCACCATCCTAGGTGTCTCAAGTCATCAATCTTCATTGTCGCCCTCAGCACATGCTTCTTTAATTAGCTTTATCAATACTAATCCAAAAAGAGATGATTAGAAACCCAGAAAGATATCCGCACTGCTTGGAAACAAACCCATCCTCTGGTTATCAAATGTTTTTCAGCCTACATCCTGAAAATCCTTTTCACAGGTTATGTTCTCTAGATTTCTTATCAGTTTTATTGCTGTCTTCTGAACTCTCAAGACAGTCCACATCTCTGTTCAAGACTGGGACCCAAAGCTGGATACAAGACTTCAGCTGAAGTCTTATCCACGCCATGGAATATTTCAGGAATATATATATTATGTGGGAATATAATTCAGTCTAGGAATATTTCACATTCTGAAGGTTCTAGTTCTGTTTAGCTATTCCATTGTGGAACTTGGATACCGTTGATTCATGATATTCTTATCACCCACATTAACCCCCAGAACCATTTCTGTAGAATTATTACATACCTGTTTCCCATATTATATAGGTGCTATGTTTCTTCATTCCAGCCTTCCCATACCTTGTATGAATTCTTAAAAAATAACTATGAGCTCTTTCCATATAAAGGGATGAAGCTCATTCCCTTCCTGGGGTTGAAAACCTACCTCTGTCACTGGTAATCACATCACCCGAGATTGAGTGTAGGTCCTGCCTTCTGAATAATTCTGCTTATTGCTTGTAAGACACTCAACCCATTTCATCTTTCCAAGTCGTGATTTATAGTAGAACCTTATCTGAATGGATATTAAGATGGTAAGAATAATTTTCTATCAGAAAATAACAATCTTTTTCTACATTGCCCCAATAACCACCTAAATTTATTAAATTTTATGATCATTCATATACTTCAAACCTAAGGGTTGTGGAAAAATATATCTGTGGGCTTCCTTTTTTTATTCTTTCTCACTAAGGTCTTTCTCCCTGGTCAAAGCCACTCCTGCTTTTACATGAGATATAGCATGTTTTTGCCCATCAGATCCTTAAATATTATTCAGGGCTGAGAAAACCAAAGATCACTTGGCAACATCACCTGCACAGACACACTTTCATCTTCAGGATGTATCTTTCTTTCTGAGCTATGAAGCTTATCCAGGACTGATGAGAACACCAACAATTCTTGTCCCAAAGCTCCTTCATAGTTTTGGGTTTGCTTAGGATAAATAACCTCCTGTAGTATTGCTGGTACAATAATTCAAGGAGGCAAATGAAGTTTGGTAATACTTTACTAAGACCCTGCACTCAAGTTTACCAGAATTACATCAGGTGTAGACAACAGACCCTGCTTGTGTTGTCAGGAGGTGCTCATCTGTTATCCTTCACTGCTGACTGTCTCAGATAAGAAACCATCAATATTGAGAAGAGGTGCATGTAAGTTACCCCCCTTCAGAATGGCAAGCTCCTTCTTCATTGTTTGGGTCACTGCAGAGCTTCACACTTGCCCAGGTTCTTTCTTTTAACATCACCTTGTTCTCTAATGCCATTCAGTCAGACCTTTGCAGCTTCCCTACCTGCTTCCTAATAGATTTCCAATAGGCACTTTATTCATTGGGAATTCTGCCTTTCCTGGCCTTCACTTGTGGGGAAATAGGGCTATCATCCTTACAGTTCAAATGAAGAATGGGAGGCAGCAAGTGGTGTCCAGTGGTCACAGATCTAGATAGGAGAATATCTGATAATAGAAATGGTTGCCTAAATAATATAGCTTAGAAGCTTTATTGTCATAGAGCTGAAAATTTAACATATCTGGTCAAGGTCCCCCCTAAGGAACATGTGTGACCTTACCTGTTTAATGATCTGGCATCCACCTGCCAATGAAAGCAAAACACAGTGCGATCCACAGTCTGTTCCAGGCACAAAAAGCTACACCTAAGAAGCTCCTAGTTGTTTTGTTTTAAATCAGGGTGATTCCATGTTGAAATCCTAACAATTTCCTACAGCAGATGTCTTACAAAGTTAGGAATTATGTGAAATAGTAATTAAAAGCCATGCACTCATTCTCTTAGAATTTTTCCTTTTTTTAAAAAAAAAAAATTCATAGTTAATACCTCTCATTACTTCTATTTTACCATTATTTTATTTTGAGATGTTTCATTTATACTTGATAATGAGTCTCCATTTATGATTAAACCCTGTCACCATTAATAAAATTTCTATTTCTTAAATATTAACTGGCTTGATTTGCCTTATTGTTCATTAAAAAAAAAATTACTATGAACTGAGTCATTGCTTCATAGTAATCAATTCATGGTACAGTAGAACAATTTCTTCTTGAACGAAATTTTTTGTCTCATAAAAAATATATGCATAAACTACTTTCTATAAAATGTATGAAGTCTCATATTAGCATTCTTTGATTTTCAGGTTCTGGAGGTTTTTTTTAATTCTCAATTTGCACTATTAGCTTTTTCATAATTTTGCCAATATTAGTGTAGATAAACACACTAAAGCAACTTTGATCATATTCTTTTTATTATTGGTATGACATTAATTTTTCAGTTCTCTGGCAATGTCTAATTTTTTCCAGGATTTGAGAAAAAGAAAATGAATGGCCCAGAAAAGTTCTTGGACTCTTCTTTCTATCCTCTTGAAAAGAAGTAGCCTAAAAGTACATAATAACTTCTTTTAGCACCTGTTCTAAGCATTGAAGTAATACAAAATATTTCCATGTTGCTGTGAAATGCAGTCAGATTACATTTCTTTTCCCCCAAGAGTACAGTAACCATTCAGTACTAATGCTACAAATAAGCTTAAATATATTAAATCTTTTTCCAAATAACTTCGAAGTTAGTCCAGCTTCAGAATGGATGTTAAACTTTGACATACCTAAATCTCAGAAAACAGTCTGGTCTTCGTGTTTTCCATGCTAGCCATGCTGGCTCTTTCTGCAGATATCTTTCACCTGAGGAATCCTCTAATTGCTTGTAGCAGTTTGAGACTACTTGTTCTGGGAACCTAGGCAAGCTCTACTTAGAAAGCCGAGCAGACTTTCCATGTCTGTATCTCAGGGAAGTCCAAGAAGATAGGCACGATTAACATTGTGAAGGTACTGCTTAAGTTTTACCCATACAATAGTTGCAACTATCAGCCAGTAAGTCAAAACCTAAAATGTAGGATCTACTCAACTGACTGAAACTGAACCTTGACCTCCTGTGTTATAAGCAGGTGCAAATCATTACCTCACAGCTTACTGGTCCCCAACCCTATTGCTGACGTTGAAGGAATGTTTTCTAAATGAATGCTTAGAGTGGGCTTAAGCTGAGGTACCTTACAAAGTGGGGACTTCACAAAATAAGGCGGCATTGATGGTGGGCACTAAGATAGTAGTAGAAAGGTAGAGAGCAGCTAGTGCAGAGGATGTGAATTAGAGTGCACTGGTGGATCTGGAGCAAATACAGCCTCTTGTTAACTCCCTATTCAGTATGCTTTCATTACTATAGTGAGCAAAAATAAGTAAGCACAAGCCTTTAATTCAGCTTAACAAGACCAACTTGTTTTGATTAGGAAGAGTAGAAGTTTTCTGGACATAATATCCTAGAAATTATTTATTTAATATAAGACAATAATAATGTGTTAATTAATTTTCATTCCTCTTTCATTAATGTTTAATCATGCAGATTTCTTAAAGGGCAGATATTCTCATTTCCACTTAGTTCTGCTTACAAGTAACGAGCCCAATGGCTCAAATCAGAAGGCAGAGCTTGCAAAGAAAGTGGAAAATGAGAGATTTTTATCTAAGCAATGTGTTTGTATTTAAAAGAACAAGTGAGCGGGATGTTCACTGTTCTAGCAGAAGTTCACAGATGTGTCAAAGAGTAAGATTTTACAAGGAAAAGCTAAGTAACTGAACCGTATTTGTTTACCATGTGTTTCTCAACCACATAGATTATTCAATGAAAAATACACATGTAAAATAAACCACAAAACATGTAAAATTAATGCTTGCAGTGCAAGTGTACCCTTGTAAAGTGGATTGCCTATAAAATAAGTAATGATGAGTGTTATTTTTCATAAGTATGATTTATGTCACTGTTCATCATATGCTATTAGACAAAAATGCACAATTAGAGATCCAAGCAGCAGCTCTGCTCATTTCAGCTGTCTGACAAATGTTATGTTATGCTTGAATTTTAATTTAATAACTGTGAAGCAAGATATGAAACTTGGTTTTTATTAATTTGGAAAACTAAGGCTTAGAAGAAAACCTTGTTTCTAAATCAGACATTTACTTTTTTTTCTCTTTCAGCCTTAAGTGGCAAATACTTACCCTATATTCTATTCTTATTGAAAGAGTGCTAAGTAAATAAAATGCTCTTCACTTCTCTCCATGTGAACATGGACATGAATGTGAAGAGGATCCATAGGTAGCACAGAGGTAAATGACTTTTTCTATTTTTTAGATCCCTGCCATCCCTTTATGGACTATTTTGGCAGCAGTTTTTGCATATATACCCTTTCACATATATGCGCCACTACACCTTGCTCTTCTGTATGTGATATGCAGAGGATCACTCAACAGGATATGGAATCCTTAATTGTAGCATTACGCAAAAAATTCCAAGAAAAGTTTGTTAAAGCTGTGGGTCTAACAATACCCTATCAAAGAGGAAGTACCTGCCTATTTGCATTTCTTTTCCATTTAAACAAGTTCATATTTTGATACCGGTTTCAGTAGGCAGACAATATTCTAAAGGAATGTCCCATAAAATATTCACATTAGAAAAATCTAACACATGATTATTTCTCACATTGATTGTGTGATCCAATGAAAACTAACATTTTATACCTTTTCGTGAACCTTTTGTCCTGGCTCCAACCCTTCCATATGCTCTGGTTCGGCAGGCCCTTCGCCAGCTGCCATTTTCCTTTGAATGTGTGCATTCTGTTCACGCAAAGCTACAATCTGCAAAAGAAAGAAAATAAAGGATCAATATACAGAAGAAACTGAAAAACTACTGAGCACTTTGTTAAACGTATTAACATTTCGATCCTATATTGGCCATTTGTAGCATTTACAAAATTAAGTCTGTACATGCAGAGAGGTTTAAAAAGCAAAAATATTAAGAACGACTAAAGGCCATTAAGGATACAAAGGAACCAATAAACGACAGGATAGTTAACAATTGTCTTGCTTTATCTTCTCTTCTCACTTTCTGCTAGGGTACTTTTTTTTTTCTTTTTAATTTTAGCTTGAAAGATGAAAGAGCTCTCAGGCATTGATTTCGTAACACTGAGAACAAGACTCATTCTTTCATATGCAGCACAATGGACGCCAAACTGGCATTGCAGAAAAACAGTCCCAAAGGCTATTCCAGTCAAAGTCCCCAGTCAAAACCAAGCAATGTAAAATGATGTGCTAGCTTTCTGTCAACTTCCCAGCTGTTAGTAACTGCAACATACTTCTAAAGTGTTTTTTGTTAAGAAAAACTTGTATGTAAATGTCTTCTACTGTGGTATTCATTGACTAGTTTTGTTCATATGCAAGTAGGTTTTATTGTATTAAAAATACTATTTTATCTATAAGTATTACCTATTAAAAATCCCATGCTGCTACTGGAGAATAAGCTGCTTTCTCTACCAAACTGCGACACATAACCAAACAGGCAAGGAAAATCAGCATACAAAAATCGGCAACATTTGAACTAGGCTCATCAGACAAAATAGAAATGAACTGGAACACACAAGCTATGCGCAAAAACACAATGGATTTACTCACAGTGCGAAGTCTCTCACAAGACAGAAAATGAAGAAGGAAAAGCATTTCCTCCACATATTCGGACATTTTACAAAGCCATTTATTTAAAATTATTTCAGAGGCATGAGATCAGAATCCATTTCTAAATATACAAAATTCTAAATGATCGGATACCTCTGCTGCTTCTACTTAATCAGTTCGCAACTTCCAATTGTATGAGCGGCTGTTTGTTACCTCATTATAGCTGCAGGCGTCAGGTAATTAACTTTACTATGAATACTTAATTCACTTATCTGTAACAGCAATGAAAAGGAACTACCAACTTATTACATTTTTTAAATAATATTTGCTTACTATAGATCCATTTTTTAATTACACATTTTTAAATTACATCTGTACAGGGTGATGTCATTCAAAGATCTGTCTTATATTTGCAGAACTTCAGTCTTGTCTCTTTACTACTGTACACATATCTTGAGCATCAATGGAAAAGCTTTTATTAGATTTCCCAGGAGCAGTAATTGTCTCACTGCCAGACCTTCCCTCAAAGCACCAGCATCCTTCAATGCCTTATGGGTTTTGTTCAGAGATGTATGACGTTTTGGCTGCTTTCTGCTCTGCGTTTTGGTGTTCTGTCCTTTCTTGCAAGCATGTACAAAAAGAAAGATGATCACTGCTTTGCAACCAGATATGTAAGAATGAACCTGAATTAATTTATTTTCTTGATAAAATTACTTAAAATCCAATAAGAAAGCAGCACATAACATACAAAACACCAAGAAATTTGTCAGATATGGATTAGATATAAGATATAAATATGTAAGAAAATATTTCCCTGTTCAAATATTAGGCTGGAATCCCTCCAGGTTGGTGTAAAGGAACTAAATGTGTTCCTTTTTCTTTTATGAATCATGGTAGTATTTTGTCCATAAGTAGTGCTAAGAACTCCAGGAAGGAAGGATGATAATTTTAGACAGGAAGAATGATTTTGTACTTGAAAGCTCAGAGGGGCTTAGGATTTGGAAGCCTGAGATGATCACTGGTGTTACCTGATAAGATTTGGGATGAATCTGAGAATACTGACCAGTTAGGGACCAGGCAAAATAACACCCTCACCACTAGGCTTTCCCTGTAATGTTTTGACATTCTCAGGGAGAAGCTGTTGTTACTATCAATGTATGTCATAAACTGTAAATTACAAGAATGGTATTCTGGGTGCTTTTCCTACCCATAACAATTTACTTTGCTTGAAATATTGGCACTTGAGGCTTTGTTCCCAGTGCTGCTGTTCTATAAAAAGATATCTGACCCTGGCACAAAGCATGGTCTATTTACAGCAAAAATGTTAAGTTCCAGCCTTTGGCATCCTGTATCATCCAGTGATTTAAGGCAGAATTATCACAACTGAGCTGAAAATCTGGAACTTACCTGGCTGGCACAGAGCAGCATAACTTAATAGCCAAAACATTGAATACTTAGAGTAAAAAGTGATTATCTGACTCTTTCTATAAACACTGGCAAGAGAGTCAGTGCCAGTGGGTCTTCAGTGTCTGAAATAGGTAGGATGAACAAGATGCATATCTTGTCTCCTGACTGAAGGGAAAACAGATGATTATCTTAAACTAGAAGCTCCTGTTATAATGGTTAAATTTAAGCAAAAGAAATGCCATCAAAGTACTGAAGAAATTCCAGAAATAACTCAAGTTATGTAGTAAAAAGCATGCCTGTATTACGGTATTATACGCTAACCTAGTCTTGCCCACTTCTCAGATCATCATCATCATCGTGGCTTGGCTTCGCGGACGAAGATTTGGGAAGGGCTTTGCCCACGCTTATTGCAAGCGCGTTGATGGCTGAAAAGGCCAATGCGGGATAGGCAAGACCGGTTGCAAAGAGCACACCGGAGGGTCTCCTTGGGTGGTATAGTCGAGGCATGGTTCTTTCTGCGCTGTCTTTTCTCCTCGAGCTTGATTCTACGCGTGCTCTCAAAGGAGACAGCAGCGTTATGTATGGTGTGTCTCCAAATCTCCCAATTGGAGGCCAGGGTGGACCACTGATGGTGGTCAATATGGCCTAGGCTGAGGTGTTGTTTCAGGGAGTCCTTATATCTCCTCTTTGGAGCTCTTCTCTTGCGGCAGCCGGTGGCAAGTTCACCATAGAACACGATCTTAGGGAGGCGGTGATCCGCCATCCTGGAGACGTGCCCTGCCCAACGCAGCTGCGTTTTCAGCAACATGGCCTCAATACTGGTGACGTCTGCCTGTTCAAGGACAGCAACATTAGTCACATAGTCAGTCCAGTGGATGTTTAGGATTGTGCGGAGGCAGCGCTGATGGAAGCGTTCGAGGAGTCGCAGATGGTGGCGGTAGATGACCCATGATTCAGACCCGTACAGAAGAGCAGGCAGTACCACGGCTCTGTAGACACTGATCTTTGTACTTTTCTTCAGGTGTTTATTGCACCAGACTCTTCTATGGAGTTTTCCGAAAGCTCTGTTTGCCTTTGCTATTCTGTTGTCTATCTCTTTGTCGATCGTGGCATCTGAGGAGATGATGCTACCCAGATAGCTGAACTGCTGGACTGACTGAAGCTCTGACTCGCCAATGGTGATGTGGGGATGATGGTAATCATCTTGTGGTGCTGGTTGGTAGAGAACTACTGTCTTCTTCAAGCTGACTTCCAGCCCAAAAAGCTCAGACGCCTCTGCAAAGCAGGATGTTAAGCGCTGCAGAGCTGCTTCTGTGTGGGCACTCAGATACAGTGAGGAAAACTGTTCCAGTTAACTTCTGGATCCATACTGCACTTCTCACAGTGTGTATAGTGTACAGAGAACTGTACACAGGATGGTACAGAGATAAAAAATAGATTAATATGTTCTCAAAAGTATATGCCCTCTGTGTAGGCTAAAATAGTGGCTTAATTTCTATTTTTCTCTATTAACTTTCTCTTTAGAGTCTTTGGTATTTAAATTGTATTTAAAACCATCCACCAGTAAAGGATTTAAATGTGATTACTCTAATCATCTTAATTTCCATCTTTCCTTTCCATTGAGAAATGATTAATGATAAATTCTAGAGATATAAAGATATTCAATTAATAAATATAAAAGTCCAGATGTTTACAGAGGGTTTTTTGGTAGAATTTTTTCTAATATTTAAAACAGTAGGAAATTTTTTTTTACTTAATTATTTCAATTTTTCTACTTTGAACTTATTTATCATTAATTTAAATAGTTTTCGAGCAAGTTAAATACACTGTTTTGTTGTTAAAAGTGGCTCGAAACACACACATATAATGTTAGACAGTCCCCTAAAACCAGTAAGAATCTGAATCACTTCAAAAATGTAAATCATTAACGGAAGAAAATTATTTTAAGCTTTTGAAATTCTGGTTTTTATAAACTTGCCCCACCTTAAACCACTGAATTTGTTTCTTTGATCTTCCAACACTGAAACAAATCTGTCTTAGGCAGTTAAACAGCTGACTGTTCTAGAACGACTTCTGTTTAATCTCCTCTTTTCAAGAAGGTGTTTCTTTTTACATGGATAGGTTACTAAATGGAATTTCTTGTGTCCTTTTTCCATCCAGCTCTTAACTGATGTAAGTCTTTCAGAAACCAGTGAAATTACCTACTTGAATGTCCTACATTATTCTATCATAACAGTCTGTATTTAAACACTGTTAAATATGGGATTTCAGTCAACTGAGAACATGATTCAGACTCCTGGTTCACCTTCTGACTTTGCTGTAATTTTGACAGGGATAGCTTATGTTAAGCTTTAATCAACGTCTATCATTTTATATGGTAAATATTAAGAGCAGCATGGGAAATAAAGCATGCTTGGAGGCCAAGGTTATGACTATCTGCTTCAATGGAAATTTAAATCCTGATTCAAAAACATAACCACAGCCTTTTCCAGTTATATTTCTAATTTGTGTTAACCTCAAAGCAGCCTTTCAGAAGCCACTGGTTAGAAAGTTCAGAGATATTTAAATAAGGTGATTGAAATTGTTTCAATTGTACAATATATTTGTCATTATTAATATTTTATTTCAAGTTATAGGGCCAGAAATGCGCATACATTTTCTGACATTTTATATGTAACTTCTGAAAGGAATTATAATAATGGTAATCACCATTTTGTATTATCAGGATCTTGTACAAACAATACACTATATATATTTCACCCCTTGGTGGAGGAAAAATGCAGCACGGATGCACACTTACAAAACATTTTCATGAAAACCAAATTGATTGTTTTTTAAATCTGAGTACAAAACAAGTATTATAAAAGGAGATTTTTTTTCATGAGATGAAGGGCATTTTAACAAAACTAAGAAAATTATGTGAGATTTTATGTGCTCCTGAGGGTGCATTTAGGAAGGGTGTATCTCATTCAGTGGGGGTCACCTGGGTGCCTGCTGTATATTCTAAGACCAGGACTTACATAAAAACCTTGGATATGTCAAAATATTGATTTTAATTGTATCTTTCCATGAGTAAAAAGGAATCGTTTAATAATCCTGTTCAAAAGATACTTTCAATATTTAATTAGGATCCCAATGGATAGTTTTGGGTTTTACTGCAATTTTAATGACTCTGTTGAGGTGTGACAGATGTAGCTGTGGTACTTTAAGACATTTTTGCCTCCACCCTCTCAGTCTGAGTTTATCAGCAGAATATCAGAAGCAGCATGAGTAAGTGCCCAGGAGCTGCTGGTCGTAAGTTTCCACTTCAACACAGTTTCATATAAAATGCAAAACTAGGAACTGTGGTACCTGAGGTACAGAAATGCATTCTATGTTATAGGGGCAGGGCATGTTATCTAAGAAAAATCTACCAGGGATTTGAAGTTTCTTAGCAGATTCCTCCAGTCTACAAAGTTAACGCCATTTACAAACCGAAGGCAAAACAAATTGTTGCAGTGATTTCTGAAAGTCTTTCCACCCTCTACTTTTCAGCTTATACTCCTCGTACATGTAATCACTTGCAGCCTCATGATTGCCAAATTATAGCAATTCCAGCGTAGCATAGTATACACTTATCTGCATATGTTTTCACACATCTTCACATCTCTGAATAAATCACTGAAAAGTTTGCATGACAGACCACTTGGGAAGTCATGAACAAGAGCTCTGTAGAGGTGTTACAATGTGATGGTTTAGAAGTAGCCAAACTAGTATGAAAAGATTTGCATGGAAATTTGTTTTTGCAGTGTAGTGGCAGGTTTTTTGAATGAGCAATTAAATTTTGCAGAAAATAGATACATTATTAAGATTTTTAATTTGTTCTGGCAAGAAGATTAGCCATTGCTAGGCTTTAAACATATTCCAGTTCAACAGTCCTATTTTCAAACTTGCCTAAACTATACATCCTGAAGAACTGGGGGAAACCCCTACATTCATACATACGGGTATTGCACATGCTCCTGCCTATTTGTTTATGTTGTATTATGTGCTCTAGAGTGAGATAAGAAACCAGGCAGGAAATGCAAAATCATGACATGGTACCTTTTGGCACAATAAATTGTATTTTGCATGTAATAAATCATTTCTAAGTTACGTCATGCTGTTACTCTTTGCAGAATCCCAGAGGAAGCCTTGCACATGCCAAGCTACATGGTTTTCCACTAAATAGCACGGAAGAGGATGTAACCACAGGGCCGCAGGACAGTGGGTCGATCACAAGCTCTCGTGGTGAGAAGCAAAGGTACCAGCTGAGTGCTAACTGCCCTGAAAAGGCACACTTGGAGCACTACAAAGGATCTCAGGATTAGCAGCTTGATTGCACTGCAACAAGACCTATTTGAATTTCAATATGTAAAGAATCAGCACTAGCTTAGGTGGTTTTGGCAGATAGTATCCTGACACTTGCCATTTAAATTCTCACAAGCTTTCCTTTCCCCCCTCCAAAAAAAACCTTATAAAATAATCAACATGACCAAACCAACTCTATTTAGTCATCCACTAGTGACAACTGTCTTAGCCTGTCATAAAGATAAAGAATGTTTTAATTATTTCCAGCAATCAATGGGATTGAGTCACAAATTCTGATTGGCTTCATTTTCTACATTTTCTACAAGGAAGAGCCCAAGCAGGGAGCTTGGCTCATCTTTGAATAATAGTGATGAAAGTGAGATGGTCCACTAATAAGACCACCAAAGTGTTCCTGAAAATGCAGGGGAGGAGGTGGTGTGTGGCTCAACCGCCTTCTCAACATTCTTTACTAGACTACAACAGACAAAAGTCTAAGGTTCACAAACTTGTCTAATGTAAATTCCTTCTCATCCACCGAAGTGTCTGACATTGGTAGATGGGTTAAAGAAGGGATTAAGGTAAGAAACAGATTCCCCCTTCCCCCCCATCCCAGACAAGCTAATATAGAATTTTGGAGTTATGCATGTATAAAACAAAATTAATAAATGCATACAGAAAAGTGAGGTGTTGGCTTGCAGCGGGGGGATCTTTATTCCCAGAGTGGTAGCTAAAATCTCAATACATTTCAGCATCATGATGGAATGAACTGCATAGGATTGATGACTGGCTGTAAATACAGCATTTGAGAGAGTGAATGCAAGACGCTCTTCAGGCTATCATAAATGCACATTCTGACTTCATAAACCAAAATTCTCATAAACCCATACAGAATCTTTCAAAGCAACAGATAAAAGCTCTAGTGCTGAAATGCTTTAGTTTTTCCATTCAGCATTGCAGGTTCTGAGCTTTGCAACCAGTTATACTTTTAAGTATGGACTTTGAGCTTTATTTTCACAACAGATAGGACTTAAAATAACTATGGACCATATAGCATTGCAATCAACAACCACACTTTGAGAGAACAGAAGAAAAGGAAAAAAAGCCATTTTGGCTTGCAAAAATAACTTTGGAAGGTGGAAAATGAAACTTTCAGCACTAACAATGCAGGTTTGGTTCACTTTGGGGGAAGAATAAAACCAGATTTTTTTTTTTTTTTTTTTAAAAAACTTAGAACTTTGCCTTCTCTGCCATTCAACTACTTAAAACAATCAGACAAATTTGCAAGTAGGGCTTTTGTAGCACTCTGAAAATTCACTCGTAAACTAAGTGTTATTGTCTGACTAACAACTTCTGCTAGGTTTATTTCATATTTGCCTGGATTACAGTGTATTGTATTGTTATTTAACCGGTGAGCTTTTCCAGAAACTTTGCACAATTGAAATGTGTCATGATGTGTCAAGAAAAATACTGCTTTATTCAAAGAAAAAACCTGTAGGAGTTATGAGTAACACATATTTTCAAAATTTTAACATCATAAATTCTTCTCTTTCTTTTTGAGATTGTTGACCTTTTATTAATATTGCTGTTCAGTTTTCATTGTTATGGAGAAATATTCATTAAGGTGAAATCATCCTCATGAGGGAGTCTTTATAACCCTGGAGATTAAACAGTAGTAGCCCTAATGAAAACACATCTTGTACATTTGTGCTATATGGATTTTAAATAAGTGGAAATTGAAATAGAATTTCTAGCATTAAGGCATACAACTCGAGCTTTATAACTTCTCTAGTTTGAGACTTTTGCAGCATGATCAGATATTTTACAAGTAATATCTAACACTCACAGGTGAAGAGGGTAGCATTCATTTGCAAAAAGAGAGAAAGGGAACTGAAGCAATTGTTTAGGAGTAGTGGGAAGCTGTTGCTATTACAAAAAAAGAACACTTGTGAAGGCTTTTCATAGAAGATTACCAGGTATATTTCAGTACATTTTCTTCAGAAACCCTCATCTAAGTATATGTTTATACATGCAAACATATTTTAGCGTATCCAGGACATTGACCATAAATAAAATAATGTGTCTCTAGGGCTTTATGTAGTTGCTCTTAGTGCATAAGCATTTAAATGAAAACTACCTATGCTTAAGGTATATAAATCAGTTTGAAAATTCCTGTTTAGATTAAAATGAAGTTCTTAGCTATCTGCACTGCAAATCCATTTTCCTCTTCTGCTTACATTAATATATTTCCCTCCAAGTAAAAACAATCTTCCACAAATGAAATTTTGTATTCTTTGACTACATATTGTCACCCAGAGACTTTGAGATTGTTTAGGCTTAATTTGACTGGACACTTCTGTTATGAAAACACCGCTATTCTGCATGTATAGTCAGTTTTATTAGATTTTCCTATAGAGTGTATCTCTATTAAAATCACCATCTGTGTTACTGATTGCACAAAACATGACAATAAGACAGATAAATAGGATATGAGTAAAAATCCAGAAAGGAAATGAACCTTACCCCAGAACTACAATTAAAGAATATCAAAGACCCAATCTGCATGCACAAACTGAAGAAATCTCAACTTAAACCTAACTCCCAGTCTGTTGAAATCAAACCACAGTAGAGTAAATTAAAGTATTTCAAATATTAAACCAAATGTACCCACTTAATTTTAGTCAAGATCTTAATACCTTTCAATGGCGTTCTTTTGGGAGTCTTTTTTCTTCACAGGTTTACCCAGTAAAAATCAAGGATATGGTCCTCACTGATACAATTTTTATATGTTTTTTTAACAATAAAGAACATTCTTTGTAAGTGGAACTTCTAAAACAGTGGTTTTATGAAAGGGTTACTGCAGAAAGGAATCTAACATGATAGGAATTTTCTAATGCAAAGGGATTATAGTTTCTTTTTTTTTCTCATAACCACAGATTCTATATGGTTAAAGGTATCCAAACTACAATATCCAAGTGCAATGTCAAGCAAATTGGATCATTTGTTATGGACTGAACCAAGTAAAACAAGCCGTCTATAGCTCCTCTTGGAATAATTCCACCTACAACTTGATAGTCCCTATTAATATTAATGAGATTTTTTACTATTTCCTAATGCTAAAATTTTCCAGTCAAGATCCCCAAGAATTATTAGTATCTAATTTTGCCCCATCAAACCCAAAATATTTTTTACATTTTTGTATCCCAAGTAAAATTATTTCTATATTTATTTCTATTAAAGACATATGATGGGAAACTGTTTACACTAAATTAAAAAACCCTGATTTAAACATCTCCTGATATGATTAATTAGGTAAGCATTTACCAAGATACATCTATCCTTTGCATATCCCCAGCACAATCTCTGTTTCTATTTTTCTCACAAATATTTTATCACTAAGCTGTTTTATCAGCATTAGCATACCAGTAGCAAAATGGCAATAATTTTCTTCACAAATCTGGAATTTATTCATCACCCTTGTGGACCTTGCTTTGCCTATTGCCAATGGAGGGCCCATACCTCTGAACGGCAAATTACTCTTGATTAATGCTATTGCTGACATTGATCACAGACATTAGTTTTTACTGTCTTGCTAGTTAACTATGTTATGAATTTTCAGAATACTTTTAGAGTCACATGTCAGTTGAGGTCATCTAATACAAAAACACAAATGATATATTTTCCGGTTCATATGTTAATGGGAAGTATAAACCCATTGAAGCTTAAAGTTGATTTCAATTATTGACTCATGTCATTAATTTAAATCTTTTATTCAAATGCAGCATGTAAGACCTATTCATACATTAACAAACAGGCATAAAATACAATACTGTGATCTTGTTATACTACTGAAAATCTGGTTTGAGAGTTAGTGGATGTGAACATACTTAACAAATCATGTAATATTTAACAAATATACACAAAATTGCATAATCGTTCCAAAGAAGCACATTAAATGAATGTTAAACCCATATATTGTTCCAGCAGATTAAAAACAAAGGATAATGGGTACATATTTTGCATTTTCATCAAGATGGATGAGCGAGAAGATTGTTAATGATTAAGAATCAACAAGATTGATTCTTGCAGTGAAACTATCTTGATCCACATGAACATCTCATTTGACAAATGTCAAATGACCCTGAAGCTGATACAGACAGAAAGATAATCAACTATGTTCTTAAACCTGAATTTATACCTCCAGTGCAGGACAAAATGGCATGCATTTCAAAGTTTATGAATCCCAAAATAACAGATCAAAGAGGAGTGTTGTATTCTATCGTCTGATGTCTCATGAAAGGCACTCTGTGCATACTGTGAGCAAATTAAACATTAGACATTAAAACTTTCACTGATACCCTTTGTACAGGTAATAGTGAGCTCTACAATGCAAACCAGCTAGGCATACCTTTAAATATTTGCTTTGTTCTTTACTTTAGCAAGATGGTGTGTTCAAAGTAAAGCATTTGCTAACATAACCTGATGAAAACAGACCTGCTCTTAGTTGTATTCCATTGATTTGTTAAGCTCCCTGATAAATATATGACCTTAAATACAATCTGAAAATATCCTGTTTCTGAATATTCTCATGCTGACTATGAGCAATCCCTAAAATAACCATATACTAATAACTTTCCAGTTTTATTAATCTCCTGGAGTTTTCAGCTGTGTAGGCAAAAGATTGTGAAATACGCTCAGCCACACATCTGGCTCCTGCCGTCCTTGAATTGTTCTCTCATCTTATATTTCCTTGGATGTCATTCCATCTCCTCTTCTTTTTTTCTACTTTGGGTGAGGAATATGTGGTAAATAAGCAATCCATGAAACCTGTGCTAGAAACTCATAGTTTTCCTATTCCGTAATTCTCTGGAATAATGTAGACAATATATTAGAAGACTTTCATCAGCTTCATGGCTCTGTGTCATACACTGATACATTTGTTTGCTGTTGTGCAGGAATGTCAGACATGCTTCATGATTCCTATTTATTGATGAATACCTCATGGACAGCATTGCCATTCCCTCCCTGCCTATAGCCCCAGCTTCTCTTCCATGCCAAAAAAAAAAAAAAAAACCACCAAACCCAAAAAACAGGCATGGAGCTGGGGTGAGAGAATGTACTCAGTATTTAACTCCAGAGCACAGAGTTATGACACAGGAAGCATGTTAGGATTCATGCAGCACACCAGGATTTATGTGGTGTACTGGGACAACAACTACGTGGCAGACTGTGCACCTGAGTAGATGTCAAGCTACTCAGTTGTCAAAAATCAAGTTATGCAATTTAGCCAAGTTCATCTATTGATACAAAGTTGATCATCACAACCATGAATTCTATTGGATTGCATTTCTACTTTTTCTGCTGTAGGAACAGTCTACCACTCACCCCAGTTAAAATAACTTTAGTGCTTTTAGGAGCAAGAACATTCAAACAGGACCAGATTAGCTTGAGTCCTGTGAGTGATATTTGCAAAACTCCTATGACAGTAAAATGGGTAAGTGATGTCAGCCACATGTATTGCACAGGTCACTGTCCTACCTTGGCTTTACAGTAATGCTCTCCATTCCACAGCTGTATGAGCAATGGACACTACAAGGCAAATTATATACTATAAATGCTATGGAGCAGGAACCATGTTTTAATTTTTTTTCAACAAAATGAAGTTGTGATCCTTTACTGGAGCTCTTTTGGGAGTGTAGTAATGCAATAGCTATCATAGTAAAAATGTGCAATAAAAACACTCCAATACAAATGTGGAGATGGAATATATTACTACTGAATATACCAATAAAGATTTATATTTCTGCAGCACTTTAAGTCTTAATTACGACTAGGTCACATTTTTAAATGTAAATAGAAATACAGTTCCACCTCAAAGGCAAGAATCTGAAGGCCACAAGTATTATTAAAATGAGAATATAAAATTTAAACAAAAGAACAGTATGAACATTTGTCATACATTTCCTAGTTACTGTTCTTTAATTATTTGGACTGAAGATTTGAAAAAAAAGATGTGAAAGACTAATAATTTGTTATCACTTGCTTAACAGTAATCAGTAGTGAAGGTGACAGGAATGATGTTGAAGGAGCGATATAAAGAAGTGTTCGAAACTTTTCTAACTGTTTTTTAATGTGAAGCAACAGGTAAGAAAACACTGCAAAGCTGAGAAGGGAAATCTGGAGTGTAGGAGAACTCTTGTGGTAAGGACTGAAATGAGTGACATCACTGAAAACTTTTAGATCAGTGTGAAATTGTAAAAGCAAAGTTAAGCCTCTCTCTGCTTTCAGAAAAAGTGAGTAAGGAGAAACTCAGCAGATGGAAGATGTAGTCAGAGCAACAAGGTAGGAAGAGGATCTCCACAAATTCTTGCAGTAAATGGCCACGTTAAATTGTTATACAGTAAGGAATTTAGTACATGCCTATGTCTGCCAGAAAGTGCACCAAAGGAAGATTACATTTTTAAATTAGAGTGGTAGCACCTAATCTATTTTCAGAATCAGCATCCTAGAAATGTTTTTTGAAACAGACATACACGAATACACTGGATTGGGTTTATGCTCATTTTGATGAAGATGCTAATTTTGTGGGAAGTTTGTGCTCCAAGGTTTAGAGGAAACTGGGAATTTTTAATCTCCAGTCATCATTTACTCAGAGATAAAACCAAAGCATTAAACCACCCATGTTTCTAATCATGGAGGACCAAGGTTCCATCAAGTCAAATTTTTCTGTCAGACAAAAAAATGAATTAGATTTGAAGAGATTTGCAAAATATATTTCAAACATTTAGCCGTCTGCTCTTTTAATGTATGTTTAATCAATTGCTTCATAGCCACACAGCAGCTTTGGGGGAAGAGTAAAGAAAGAGGAATTAGCAAAACACAGTTTTACATAGCTTTTTAAACTTTTTGCCGTGTTCCCTAAAGCATTATCTTACAAAACTTGGATTTTTCTTTTCTTCAAAGAGTGCAATTAACAGCATATAGCAGTTTAAGAGTACTGTAGGTATGCTTGTTAGGGATGTGTCATAGCAGAAAATTGAGAGGTGCAATGGATCTCAGGCTGTTTTGCGAATAATCAGAGTAAAACTAAACTCTACTCTTCAATGATAAATCTGTGGTACTGGGATTCACTCTACTTACAAATCTTTACACAACAAATCCCATTAAAAATTTCACAAATAAATAAAATGAAGTATTAGCCATGACACAAGGTTCTAAAAATACTATCAAAATTGCAATGGAGGTGCTTAGTAGCCTGAAACTACCATTTCAGTGGAAGAATCCGTCTCCTTCCTTAACAGCAGTAACATCCTGAAGCACCCTAATTCATTAATATTTGGGACCTTAGAATACTTGGAAAATAAAAATAGAAAGTAACAATTGTCCTTATGACCATGCTATTGAAAGCAGAGTAACATATACAAGTTACCAATCACTAAGATTTTATTAGAATGATTAATCACACAGGATTCATGAAGGAACAAAAAGCCTCTCTCTTCAGGTCCATTTTTTCTCAAGGAGCTCTCTACATACACATGAGCCCCGGCCATTTTCTGTTCATCACAGTCTTTCTTACAAATTGGTTTCTTCTAAAGAATACGTAGAAGGCATTCAAATTAGATGAAAAGTCAATGCAAAATTTGAGCACACCATCAGTATTTCAGGATTTGTTACAGGTGGCTACATGCTAAATGGAAGGGAAAAAGAACATATCATATCAGGATGTCTTTTGAAAATACCCTAAGACATTTGGGCAGCTACACAACTCTGCTCTGCAAAATCATTTCAATGAAGACCAAAGTTGATGGACTTATTTAACATATATTACTGTTGCCAACGATAAAATATGCCAACAGTACACTGTGGCCAACACATAAATAGGCCTAAGGAAAGCATAAAAGGGGAAATTAAATCTATGAGCATTTTTTATAAATTTTTTTGTATAACAATACTAAAATATGTGCAAAGTCATTATCTTCCATCACTGTAGAAAATACATGTTCTTTCTGTACTCAAAATGGGAAAAATTTCCTCTGTGGTAGAAATTTATGGAAATTATACTGAGAAACCACTTTTGAAGTGGAATAGTGGTGTTTAACTCAAATATGCCAATAGAAATTATTCTTCTTAACTGACTATATGAAAATGCATTGAATGTTACACCTATTCTGCCCTGAATTAAGTGAAAAGTGCTTTTGATGACAATGTAAGGATCAGCCCTGCTGCCCTCAACATCCACAAAGAATTCGAGAATTCAGATGTGTAGAGACAGAAATTAATGCTGTGGAACATGGAGTATGAGAATCACCCACCAAAAAAAAAAAAAAAAAAAAAAAGCTTTTGCTTCATTACCGGATTTAAAACTTAAGGGCAACAATAACTTTTTGCAGAGTTACAATTATCTGGATGCTTAAGGTTAAAGGTGGAATGAAAAGCAATTAAATATAGCACATGAAGATTACATTTCAAACCAACATATTTTTACTTATGTGCAACTTTGCAGAAAAGATATAATTTGGTACAATTATATAAATATTTAAAATTAAAGTTCAGACTGCAAAGAAGGGCCTGTGTAAATTTATAGCTTAAAAAAAAAAAAGAATATGTAGGAGAGAGTTTATAAAGCAATAACTTTCATTTACACCATTCTGAGGTATGATAAAATGAGGTACTATAGCTGAAGGCTGTTTCAGATTTTTTGCAAAGAACTATTCTTAAAGTCACCAGAAATAGGAATGAGCCATCTACCCGGCCTTCTTTACACACACACAAAAAAAGTCACTGAATTTCACCCAGTTCCATTAAGAGATCCATAATTTCTGAATTTTGGATTTATGAAATTTTGCCTATATTACACATTCCAGAAATGCACAGGCTATTTTCCTCAGCAAACTATTCCTTTAACACCCTTTCTACTCCAGAAATCACTTTGCACTGTATTTACATACAAAGGCTAAGGCCACCAAGAAAGTCCTGTAACAAAAAGTGTCTTATGCTAAAAGGACCTGAAACACCTGGGGATAAAAATATGTTTCCACATGCAACCACGGGTAAAAAGAATGTACCATAGTTAGCTGAGGTTTTACTTTCAAATACATATATATATATTAAAGATTATAGAATATTTCATTAGCAGTAGTGATACTACAATCATGTCTACATCATCCCTCATGGTCAGAGTGAAAACAGTCCTCAACTGTTAAAAGTATCTGCGTTTTTTACTGGTTTCTTGACTTGTCCTGTGCAGTTAAAAGTTAGGCAATTAACGTGGTATTTGAAAGTTTTTGGTGGATAAGCAGCTACATTTTCTGGTGTTTCTGATATAGAATAAAAAAAATCATAAACCGCAAATCATCCTTTCCCTTCAGTGATGTAAATAATTTATGAATGCTTTCACGGATGCTATAATAAATAGCATTAGGGTACCCTAACAAATAAACTAACCCACTCTCAGGAAGAAACTCACTGGCCAAATAGGGGAATGTATGTAGTTATCTGAAGCAACAATCTATGGTTCAAACCTCCTGCAAGCTTTCTGATAGCTCCAGGAGTTAAATTTCGCCTCAAAGTTGAGTAAAACTCTATAGAAGCAAGAGGAAATAATAACAATGAGGTTTTAAAAGGAAACTTGAGTGTTCTAAATATAATCTGTGAGTCAATTGACAGAAGCAATATATGTTTTTTGGCATTTGCAAACAGCACTGACATTTTCAACGAATGCTGAAGAATAGCATATGGTAGTACAGTGATACATAAACTCAAAAAAGTAATTTCTCTGATTTCATATTCTATACAGTCCTAGTGTTTTCAGGGTTTCTAAAGTATATCTTTGGGATAATAAAGCTGCATTTTCCATGCCATTTTTTCTACTAATGAGGAGAAATGGAAAAGTCAGCACATTAACGAGAAACGAAAAAGGGGTTTGGAATGCCACGCATCACATGATTCTTAGTAACACAAGAAGATTTTACAACGGATGGATAAATGTTTAAGGCAGGCAAGAGAAAATTCATGTGCAAAGTAAGTGCAGCCATTAAAAAAATTACTTTTCCCCAGTATAGCATTAACTATGTTTAAACTTCAATTTTACATACAAGCCTTGGAAAAAAGCTTTAAATGCCGTTTTTGGGGAAACTACTTTTTGAGAGTTCTGAGAAAGAGTGGAATCTGTCGATGGAAATTGCAACAGTTGTCATTTAACACTGCGCATTGCAGCAGAAATGAATTTAAAAACATCACTATGGGCCATGGTCTATAATATGTGTATCCTCGCCCTGCGGAAGTCTCCAGAGCTTAAGTTCCTGGTAATATACAGCACTAATAAAATATTTTAGTGTTCTGTTTGCACGTGCTGTAGTTTAGCATACTTTTAACAAAGATTCACACTTGTAACCCTAATAAGAGGATCTCAAAAGCTGTGGAACAAAAGCGGTTATCTTGTCAGTAATTTCAATATTAATTTACATGAAGGTCATAAATAACAAAACTAACAAGGAAAATTTGCATCCCACTTGTGAATGAGACTCATTCTTCTCAAATTAGTGTGTAAAAAAGAAGCTCGTTAGCAGAACCTTGTTGAAATTTGAAGATGCTTATATACTCACTAAAAACCATCATGTTTGCCTTCAAACACTATTGTACCACTGAGTTTTGGTATCCGATGTACCGTTTGCAGCTTGTCTAATTGATAAAAGCAAATTATAACCCTCAGCAACAAAACCATTTGGTGAGACCATGGGTTATGTGGAAATAGATGAAAATCAGCATAATTTTAAAAGCACCTGAAGGGTAAGCAAATGTACCTATGTTTTTCAGTAACTTAAACTAAAAATGGGAGGTAAATTTTTCAGGAAATTGTTACAAATATCTACTCTTCATCTTAGCTACAACAGACAAAATGGACAGAACACCTGCTAGTTGTGAGAACTCACTAACAACAATTCAGATTGCTGCTATGTTTAAAGGTCCTTTCTAATGCCATTAATCAGCTGCAGCAAAATAAAATATATAGCGAAATAACATTTTCCCCTAGTAAAACATTTATTTAAAGACATTTCAATCCACTCTTTAACTATAATATAGGCCCGTTTTGTATCTCCCCACATCTAGAAGCCCACCGCGTGCCTCAGGAAGCTTCTGCTGTTGGTAAGGAGTAAGACATCTAAATGTAGCTGTCTATGCATTAGGTGTCTATATACGAGCTTGTTGTGAGAGTCCATCACCTAACATAGCCATTTGGTGTCATTGCAGTGACAAGGGGTACTCCCGTCCCACCTCAAGCTCCAGACAGAGACAGTTCTCCTGTCCATTTTGTCTTGTATCTGGCAGCCCTGGCTGATTAACTACCATGTTAGCTGGCAGACTGAATTTACTAGAGCTCCATAGACTACAGTCAAATTTTATATACTGGCTCACATGTAGGCACTCAAATTCCAGAGTCCTAATTCTGAACTGAATCCTGTGCTCTGTAAGATACAGTAAAATGTTTAGTGTTTGCAAATGTGTTTAAATAAGGAGCTGATGTATCCTGTAAGTATCGTCCAGCTTGACAGAATTTAAAACCAAGACTTCATATTCAGTAGAATTATTTATTGTAACTGATTTGGTTAATTCAACCCCTGTGATGTTGTTGTTAAGCCTGGAGTACACATAAGGATTCCCTCGATAATTTGATGTATATTTTATATTGTAATTTATAGAGATAATTTACTTTTTAAAGATACTACAAATTGCTAGCATATTAAGAATATTACATAAAATCAAAATAATTTATGTGTAGCATTTATGTTAAAAGGAAAACTACATATTCACTTTTGATAGAAACTATTGCCTTCACAGAATCAAAACAGTAATGAACTATTTAGTGGACATTCTTGTTTCTGGAAAGCTCAACTGAACCAACGACAGTGACTTATGTCATATCAATAGTCACTACTGGAACTGCAGACCAAAGCCCTTCTCCATTACCCTTGTGTGACTATATATAAATATTAGCTACACAAGCTAAGTTATCCCAATGGGTCCAACTGCCCATCTCAATTGCCCCTCCAGTTTAAAGTCCACGTGTCTTACTATTCCCTAACAAACATGAAGTGCTTTGTTAAGATTGTGTTGGCCACCAGAGGTGACATCAGCTTTGCCAGAGTTACAGATGTTTTCACTCCCTCTGGTATGCAAGTAATACGCTACAAAGCATTAAATGAGAACTTATTTACCATCTAATGATGGAGAGCTATAGTATCTCTCTCACACTTTTTCCCTTTCATATAAGGATATTTCCAATAAGTACTCATTAAGTGTTTGCAGTTTCTTCTTGTCACTCTGTGCCAGAGCCACAGCCATAAGCGTTCAGAAAAAGGTGCTATCTTAACATACATATTTCTACTATATTTTATCCCTGAATACTTGTTGTGTACCTAATCATACACACATTTCAGCAGGGCACCAATTTTCTGTCATCGCTTTATGTTTAGATACAGTCCTGAATATGTAGTAGACTCTTAGAATCAGTATAAGCAAATGGTTATGAAAGAAAATATTAATTTTCTTGGGAGAACAGACACTGAGTGACAGGAATACAGAAAATACTGAAAAACACATATTCAATTCCCTTGGCAACTTGGCCCATTTATATTCACTTAAAGTGCAATAAATTTTTAAAGCCCTTTATTGCCTGTGTATTCACTGTGGAATCTAGTATAAAACTAGGCTTATGTATTGCGGTTCTCTAATTAACTTTGTCTCATTTAAATAACTAATTGTGTGAACATTATCTGAACTCTTGTTCAAATGCATTAACTATTTGAAAATAATCCACTTGTTCTCTTCCGCATCTCATCCCATTAGCTCTTTTTTCATTATTATTTAATTTAATTTCCGTTTTTCAGCTTTAATAGTTCCTCACAGGAAACTAGAATAACAGTATTCAGATTGTGTTAATGGTCATGTTATGCTTGACTGATAAAATGTCCTTTTAAATGTCTTTAGTATCATGTAGGCACAAAGTTTGTACATCATTTTCTAAGGATTTGGGACAAGAAAGGCTATGAAAATCCAATTTCAACTTAATTTCAGTGTGTATGTTTTTACTCCTTAATGCCAATAATGTCATTAATTTTTTTAAAACTCCAAATAACAAAGAAATGCTCTAAAGACCTGGTGCCATGCTCAGTGAAGTGAACTTGGATTTAATTGAACCATGTATGGGAGGGATTAGTGAAGTGTGATGCACCTTGGCTGACTTGAGTGGCCAAAAGGACTGCTTTCTATGTAATAAACACTAGTGCAACATAGTGTAATTAAATAATTTGAACTCAAGTATTCTGGACATTATGAAATGGAAGAATAAAAGAAGCATTTTATTTTTGCACAGATGAAGTGCAGTTACTTCAGAGAAGAAAGGGATGTTTCAAAATACCTAGTTCATAGTTATAAAAAGGAAGTACTAATATCTTAATTGCAGATCCTATTTTTAAGAAGTTACCTTAAGGAAGTACTTTTTCCAGCTTAATATTGGGAAAAAATTACTTTAGGAGTCTATTTTATCACATTATCACACTTTATTCTGAATTACAGGCATTCCATTTTTCCAGAATTATCTGGTAGTACTTTAAGTTTGTCTGTGGCTGTTTTCAATTTCTGTCTTAAGCCCGAGTAAAATGACACCAGTAAATGGACATAACTCAAAAAAGCTTTAATCCAACTCTACTGCTTGTCTGACTTATTTTTAACAGTATGAGAAGAACACGTCAGGTGGAGATCAGGACATGGGAATGGTAAATGATCAGCAATTAATGACCGGCAGACTCCATTATTTATATTTTCTGGCCTCAGAATTATCTCTCTGAGGTGCAAAATTCCTTTCTATATGTGTGCACAGTTGTGCGTGCAACACAATTATACATTGCTGTTGACCTTTTCAAACAAAAGGGGACAATCTGAAAACTACCATACAGGAAAAAACACTTGTCCAAGTTCTCAGTAGTTAAATGGCATCACAGTTCACCATGATACACAGCATTTAAAACAGAAGAGACAAACCTAAATTTCAAGGTAATCCATAATCCTTCCTCCATCAATGTTAACATTTATATAACGTGTATATATATATATGTATGTGTATTTTGCTTAATTTTACAGTAAAATGGAAATTCAGTTTATTAAGTTATTTATAGTATGCGACACATTTGTTGGTTCACTCCTTTTTCATGTCCAATAAGAAATTTGGGAATCTGTCACTAGCTCTTGGATTTTGGCTTGCTCACAAGGGAATAGAAGAGGGAAATGAACCAGTAAGCAGAAGGTTGTATTAATCTTACAACCACCTTAAATGAGCCTCACTGAGCAGCTTACTCAGAATGTAATTTATCTTTTATTTTTTTTCCCTGATAATTTTAAGAAAAGTGACAGGGAACACATGGGACAGAGTATTAGAGAAACTGAACCTCAAAAGGGGAGAAAGTGTTTTTTGTTACCTCCTGGTTAGCAGCAGTTAGTTCTTCTTCCAGTGCAGAGACTCTTTCTAAAGAAACCCTCAGTCGTTCCCTTACCTAGAAGAAAAATCAAAATATGTGCAGTAACGTAACTTCTACCAGTCTTTAAAGATTATATAATCTGCTGTATGCACTACTGTAAGCCTTGCCAGTCTGTTTGCAGGCATGTGTGTTGCATCCTTTCATGAGACATACTGTGTAGTAACATTTAAACCTAACTACAGGAAGAGTTAACCCACAAAAATTGGTGTCAAACTTTAAATGCCATACTGCTGTCCCACAGTTTACATATAGTTTTATGGAATGCATAGCAAATGCAAATATCCTAAGACCACATTAGATATAAAAATAAAACATTGTTTGTAAGCATCTTTTACAAAGGATAAAGAAAAAACATTTGCAGATGTTTTAAGTCCACTCCATGGAGGATAACTAATCTCTTCATAATAATTGAATGTAACAAACTCATTGAAAAAAACAACTTGCAGCATTGCCTTCAGGCACACATACTGAAGATTTTTTATATCACCATGCAGTTTTGTTTGGGTTTTGCAAAAAGTCACAAACAAGATATACTCTCATAAGCAGAAAAGACTGCTGTGTCTGTACCAGTTCCATAGATGACCTGTTCTGTTCTAAGGATCTCTATGAGATACTCAATTATTATTATTACTATTGTAATTATTACTAAATATTAATTATTATTGGAAAATAATATTTTAATACCTCTGAATACATATTTACTGTTGTTTGAGTGGCCTGGCTCAGAGTCAGCTCATGTAGCAACAGACAACCTAAGCCGACAATGTAGACACCAGTCTCCCAGTATGATCAAAGACAAATAGACCAAAAGCGATCTTCAGTGCTGTGTGTAGGTGACTGTCTCTCCTGACTGTGAAGGGAGCCCGTGACAACTCCTCTCCTAATCCACACAACTTCATTAGACACCTTACATTAAATGACTTTACAACCTGTCTAATCAGTCAACGCTCAGGATATATTTCTACACAGGGTCCAGCTACACTGAGGCAATGCTGTTTCAGCTGATGATCCTAGAATTTTAGCAACGTTTGTAGGGAAGATTAGCATATTCTATTAGATGAAGAGATGTAGCTGGAAAACAAAGCAAAACAAAAATCAATCTTTCATGTACAACGGAACGCTGCACATTTTCATGTACGTACAATTGTTTTCACACCCTTGACAAATACAGGAGTTCCCTGGAAAGGTTGTGGATGTCCTAATGCTTTCATAATTTTTCCAGTGATACCTCTTAGTCTAATAAATACTACCTTTTCTTACATATTTTGTTTTCCATTACTACTGAGAGAAGCGAGATTTTTCAAAAAGACTCACTACATCCCAAGAACGGCTTAGACTTTAATAGATGAAAATTACTTAGCAAAACTATAACACAGCATGATCACTAAACTTTAAAAATAACTAATTGTAAAGATCAAATAAATATTCAGGAAATTAACACTAAGAAAGAAAATTGTTCAGGCTTTCTGACAGATACAAATATAGTTCCTTATGCAGTACTTTGAATTTTTCGTCTTCTTTATACACCCTAGCTTTATTAAAAGAAACAAAAAATGAAAAAATATTTTATGTATTCACATAAATTATTTGAATGGTCCCAAGTAACTATAGTTTTACTATACAGAAAAGAATATTGCCAGCCCTAACAGATCAGAAAACACAAGTGAGTTGCTCGAAGGAGCAAAAGAAAAGTGAGTTGAAGACTGCCAAGGTATAAGAAATATTAAGACATTCTCGATATTAGAAAGAATCCTCAATTTTTTAGTCCAACTTCTGTGTTGTTAATTTCCCTCTATTCCTTCATCACTATAAAACTGAAAAAAACCCCCCTGTGAATGTTCCCAAAGATGCATGTTGTAGCTTTAATGGACATTTCCTATAGGGTGTGACTATGTAATCAATAGCTGAGCTGCTGTTACAGATTGTGCCTATTCCTCACCTGCTGCAAATGAAGTTTAAGCTGTCTTGAAGTGGCAGTGACTCAGCCATATCTGAGTGGCAGTGGTAAGAGTAAAAATTACTACCAATTTTTATGACTGTTACAACTGTTTTCATACACCAGAACAACAGAATGCAGTGAAAATATGCAATGCGACCCAAAATGTTTTTGCTATTTATTAAATTTTTGTACTATTTTTCATCAAAGATTTATGTAAAATCTTTAATCTTAAAGCTTGCTTTCCAGAACGAGCTGGATAAGTCCTGGAAAACAACCTCATAAAGCTTCGGGTTCGTGGTAGTACATAAGATATCATCACAGTCATTTTGTATAATTTTTTTATTATTCATTTCTAACACACTTGGAATGTGTAAAATTAATTTGAAATATTATATTTACTAATTCTCATTTATTAATAATTTCCATCCAATTCTACTTTTCATAAAAATACTTCACACTGAATGTATAATGTATTAATTATTCTGGCTATAATTGGAAAACTTTAATTGTTTAAATAGCTGAAAATGTATTTCTTATTCCATTTGCCTTTCCTTTTTCTTTTTTTTTAAACCATATTCTGCTCGAAAAACAGCACGATTTCTCCAGTTCGTATACCAGCTTCCAAGGGCTGCTCAATGACAGGTTTCCCTAACAGGATGGCCAAAAGTCGAAGGCGTTATAAGTGCACTACCTGATACTCACATCTTTCTTCTCCCTCTACTCCTGCCATGCTCTCTGCCTTCCCAGAGGTTCCCCTGCTTCTCCTGTGGACCGCAAAACTCTCTTTCTGTATCCTGCTTCTCTTCCCACCACCACTTGTGTCTTTCATTAGCTCTCCACTATTAAGGTCCATGTCCTACCAGTGAAGGCTGTAGTCTTGTCTTCAAGAGGCCTGATTCCAACCTCTCTAACCACACTGGGAGTCGGCAGACAACAATTTCTTAATGGAAATCTTAGATGTAAAAAATACATGGACAAATGAGAGTCATCTTTCTGGCCTCAGTCCACTTGGCTGTAAGCGCTGCTGAGGGACAAGATGAATGAAAGAAAATTCACGAGATGGCAATTGTTAATAGCTGAAATGAAATGCAACCAGTTGTTGATTTTACTTTAAATTTTTACAAGTTTCCTGAAACCTCCATGTATTCAAGCCTAAGAGTTTTAAAATGAGAATGCAGGTTTAAAAAATATAAGACGTCTAACACCGGCATTCACTTTGAATAGTGTGAGAATTTGAAAACCAACTAGGCCATGTCACGGAGGAGGTCACAGTTCTACAAGGAGCTGGAATTAGAAAAGGTATCCTTAACTTCTACACACTGTGCCACTGTAGAACTGAATCCTAGTGGATTTTATTTGGATATTTTAAAACCTTTTGTCAGTAAGAACATGGAACAGTACCAGGGTGACAGAGAGCAAGAGTCGGAAGTTGTTTCCTTTGCCTTGCCTTCCCTCCCTTCTATGTACACAGCTAATGCACTGGTTTTTCATAATAACCTCACCAAAATTGCAGTCTGATGGCCCTTATTTGTTCCCTGAATATAACTGTTGCTAAAGGAACTGAAAGCAACTCTGCCTTGGCACAGAAGACTCCTTTTTTTTTTTTTTTTTTTTTTTTTTAATCTGACCAGTGAACAACTAATTCAGGTTCATATTTGCCATGGTGACACTGGAAATGTTGCAACTAATTCTTCATGTTCAACTACATATAGAGCAGCTGTTAAAGTTGAGGGAGATCTTTGATCCTATCAGTGAAATAGTGCTACAGCATCGCTGTGATCTAAAGGAGAAATCTGCTCTGCTTTACAGCCCAGAAACTGTAACTTTATTTCTCACTTTAAATTTCTTTCTCAGTCTTCAACTGATTTCAAACTAAGCTCGAGGAAGAACACAAAAGCTGAGTAAAGGTTTCAGGTTTGGTCATTCGTATTCCAGAAAAGAATATGGGCTACAAATACCATAGTAATATTTGCGGTATACATATATTTTGAAAAAGATTTTACTCTGAGCAATATTTACCAGTTAGTAATTGTATTAATGTTTTCCTGGACTTTGTAAGTTCATATTGAATAACCTTTGAATTTAAATACAGGGCAATAGCCAAAGCCCCTGAAAAGCGTATACAAATGTATTGCAAATAATTTTGTATAGGATTCCCTCTTCAAATTTTTGTTACTGCCACAAAATTAACAGAACCATCCTCATTTCTGGGAGGTGCAAGAAAGGGTATTGCTCCTGGTCACTGTCTTGTCAGGACCTGGAACGAATGCAAACTATTTTTATCTGTTAATTTGTTTGGGATTTTTCATATGATGAAGGCAAATTAATTAGTAGAATATTACATTTTTTTCTCTTTTCTGGAAGTTAAAGGCAGTAACTATAGTTCATAGGAGTTAACATTATCTTAGTGAGATGGTGTTTATCACTTCAGAAATAACATACTACTTAAATTTCATATGATCCTTCAATATATTTCTATTTTCTTGGGCACTAGAAAAAGCTTTACTAAATAAGGTTTCACAATGCTTACACTGTGGTGATCAGATGTCACCCGATCTATCAGAACATCCTATAATATGCCTTTTTAAAGATTCCCATTACAGTGCCACACACAGCAGAAAAAGGTTGCTCTCTCCATGTTAGGGGGTGTATCCCCCATGTGCCCAGATGACTGGTTATTCCTCTGGCTTTTAAATGCATTATGTTCAGATGTAACATAGCCAATGTCATATTAGCACTGCCGTTGGTGCAAAATATCACCCATCTTTCTCTGTCTCCTAGCAACTGCTTCCCACTATTTCCTTGCTGTCAAATTCTTTCTTCATTCTCTCCAGATCTGCAGCCCACAAAGAGCTTTTAAAAAACACTTGCACATGCTAGAATGGAATCATTTTTTTTTTCATGAAATGTCTATTGGATAAAAGCTCTCCTAGCTACATGCTAATGAATAAAAAGACAGTGATAGTGTTCACATGAATAGGTTGGGTTTATTAGCAAGAATATTAGGTATACTTTTCTACTGTGAATTAATCTTATGAGAACCAGCATTTTTAAAATCTTAGCTAAAGACAAAAACTCCTGGTAGTTGCTTTCCTCTGTGAAGATCAACTGGACACTTTTCTTAAAAATTCAACAACAACAACAAAAAAAAGAGTCTGGAGAAGAAGTTGCTTCAAAGAGTTTCTTCTTTCCAAATGCAGGTTTTAAATGTGGAAGCCAAAGTTTAAGGCGAATTAGGAAAAATGTCTGCAGGAAAATAAAAGTGTTCAGACAGATATTAGAAGTCAATTATGGCTTTAGAACGGTATAAATAAAATAACCATTTCTCCAGGTTTTTTTCTTCCTCAATTCCTGACCTATTCTATATTCAATCTCTGTTCTAACCACGAAGTTAATCTAAGCTGCTATTTTCTGTTAAACTCTAATGATGTCTAGTAAATCTCGACTTCTTTTGCTGTATTATAAACTATTCCATGTATATTCATATAGAATATTCAAAAATATTTCAGTGCTGTCTTACATTATTTCTACAACTTTTCATTGCATGAAATAAACCAAAGAAAGATATCAGCTGCTTGGCAACAGTAAGAGAAATCTTTGAGATCTGAAGCATTAAGAAGGTCAGGGTTGATTAATTGAAGAGCAGTTTCCACACATAACATCATCCCTATGAATACTGCTGCAAATTTCAAGTGACTTATGCAATAGCGAAGACTATTAGAAATGTTAAATCTGAATTTCGCATCAGTCCCAGTCATAAGTCCTAACCCCCAGTGTTCAAAATTTTCAATTTTTTAACAATGCTCATTTTTTGTGGGACATAACCTAACCTTACACTTAGGAAAAAAAAAAAAGTAATTTAATTTAACTTTGAACATGAAGAAAATTTAGACTTCTTAGAAGAACTGGCTTTGTGCTGTGTTTTCAGATTTCTAAAAATTTTAACAAAATTAGATATATAAAGGTGTTTGAAAATATGTAGAGCTTTTGTCAAATTAAATTTCTGAACAATAATACAATTAGTGCAGTATCAATTTCATTTGCTCACACAAGGAGACACAATGAGATTTCTTTGAGATACACATAAAATAGTAAATATTTATAAACTAAATATTAACTCTTTCATTTTGTCCATCTCCTAAAGTGAAAATTCTCAAAAATACACTACAACCACGCAAGAAGAGACTATGAAGATTGTTGTTTGGCTAGGGTCTCATATGGATAATGGGGTAAGAATAGCAGCATACTCTTAACTACCTTCCACTCAGTAGAATGACTTATTGGGTTCAGCCAAACAGCATTGGCTCTCTAGCATGGGAAGGTCATGTCAAGATTCATTCTACAGAGGGTGAAGAGATGCTGAAGGACCTGTCAGACATTGAAATAACTGTCAATAACAGTCATACTTTCTTTGAATAATGCAATCATGGCCATGGTCTCTCTACGGTGATCTATCTTTTGACAAAAGGTAAGGGGAAAGTCAATACTTCATGTAATATAGAGAGAGCCAACAGGCTTTTTGAAATAAATTAAGGTATCATTACTGGTTCTCCTTATCCTTAAGCAGGTCTCTCTGGAAATACGAACCCTGAATTAATGAGTTTTATTTTCCACCTTCCAGTCTGTTTTGTATTTTTCATTGCATTTTGTTATAGTGATAGAACATTTTTGTAGTTCTTGTACTGTGTACATAGCAATCCTTGCATTACCAGTCAAGTTTTGCAGCAAAGCTTGTTACAACACCTCGAGATGTTTTAGTGTAGGAAGTGAAAACATTAAAGAAAATATGCATCTAGGAAGAATGTAAAGACTGCCTTGGTATTTTCATAAGTTTAAAAGGCAAATATTTTTATGAAAATATCTTCTTGTTTTTTAAAGGGTGTAACGGCTAAATTATTCTTTTCAATGTGAACATTTTTTGTGGAGAAGTTTCCATTATTCATTTGCAAAGGATTATGATAAGTTTTCAATGAACTTTTGACAGTTCTCGTTATTCTTTATCCATTAACCTACTTCATTTTTGGTTGCATTTTCTGACAGGGCAGTGTTTTATTTTTGATGACATCAATATATCATGGGTTTTTGCCTCAGTATTTACTGCTCAGTTCTGCCCTCAGGCCTCCCTAAGCATAGCAGCAGAGTGTGTGGGAGTGAAGTATAATCCACAATACAGGAGGAGAAGACATATATAAGTCAAAGTGAATAGACTGGCTTCATCCAAGGGTGCTGAGAGACTTGATTACCTCTTCACAGTAGGGCTTTTTCATCTTTTAAGGTAAAGGTGGATGAGTGGAAAACACAAAAATGTTGTGTCTACCATCATGAAAGGCAGAAATTATC
This sequence comes from Bucorvus abyssinicus, assembly GCA_009769605.1. Lineage (NCBI taxonomy): Eukaryota > Metazoa > Chordata > Aves > Bucerotiformes > Bucorvidae > Bucorvus > Bucorvus abyssinicus. The sequence continues at coordinate 43,686,319 of CM020025.1, forward strand.
CTGGAAAGATCCAGGGAAGTACAAGCTGGCCAGTGTTAGGAAGGTTATGGAACAAATCTTCCCGAAAGACATTTCCAGGCATATAAAAGACAAGATGATGACTGGGAAGAGCTAGTATCAATTTGTCAAAGGCAAATGACATCTGTCAGACCTTACTGCCTTGTTTCATGAGATGACTGGCACTATGGATGAGGGGAGAACAGTGAATGTTTTTTAGTTTGTCTTTACCAAGGCTTTCTGAAAGATCTTCCATTCAACCCTAGTGAAAAGGGTGAGATATGAATTGGATAAGTGGATTATATAGTGCATAGAAAATTGGCTGGATTGCTAGGCTCAGAGGTTTGTGATCAGTGACACAAAGTTCAAGTGGCATCCCATTACTATGAATGGAATAAACCCAGAAAACAGGACAAGCTTAGGGAAGAGAAAGCAGTTTTTGCAGAAAAGATCTAGGGGGGAATAAGGCCAGACACACAGTTCAATCAGCAGGTTGAAGGAAACGATTACTCCCCTCTGGACTTTTGAGACTGCATCTAGTTTGGGGTACAAGAAAGACACTGACAGACTTCAGTGAAGGTTCACCAAGATAGTCATGAGCTGGAGCACATGTCACATGAGAAGAGGCAGAGAGTGCTGGATCTAATCAAGAAGTGAAGGTTCATAGGAGAATTTATTGCTGTCTACAACTAGCCAATCAGAAGACGTGGAGAAAACAAAAACAGTTTCTTGGAGATGCAGAGTAACAGGACAAGAGTGAACAGGTATTACAGAAAAAAGAAAAAAACCAAGCAAACAATGAGGGTAGTGAAACACCAGAATAGGTTTTCTTCCTGGGGATATTCAGAAGTTGATTAGACAGGACCCTAAGGAACATGAAACAGTTGGCCCTGCTTTGAGCAGAAGGTTGGGCCAGATGTCCTCTAGGAGGTCCAACCTACATTATTCTACTAGTCTCTGAATAACTTCAATGAATTTACATAGGTGGATTAATATCTTATTTTTGAAGGGACTGAAACAAATCGAACTTATATCTCTGTCAAAGAAAGTGTGCAATAAAGGTTTATTAGCACTTTTGGGTGTATTTCCTCTCTTTTACTTCCATTGTTTTGAATAAAAATCCCAATAATGATTACAATGTGTGGCATAATGAGATAGGACTACATCATCAGGTATCTGGATATAAAACATCTTCCATCCAGTTCTTCTGAAGAGAGATTCTATAACAAAACCACATAATTTTATATAGGATTTGTACCTCAAAATAATGTGTGCTAGGTTTGTAAAAAATTATTTTAAAATGATTTACTAAATTGTTTCCTTGACTGATCTTGGAATGTTTTAATATGATTTATTATATCAAAATAAAAAAGGTTCAACACATAGATAAATAGCACATAGGAAAAAGTAATTTTGCTCAATCAATTTTAAAACTTGTTTTAAAATGTAATGAACCAAAATATTATGTTTAGCTTCAATCTAATTCTGTACAACAATTTTCAAAATGAGATATAAACTAAACCTCATAGTACCTAAAAAATAAACATTCACAAAATAAAATGTGTAAGAAGTACATAACTGCTGAATAATCAGAATCTATTTAAAGTTTAGTTCTTATTATTTCTCATATTTATCCAGCACAGTGTCAAAAAGTACAAGAGCAGAAGAGCTCCCTACTCTAAAAGTGTTGGATAAAACAAAGCACAGACCGTAAATCCTATCAAGCATTAAAAGTAATTTTTAATAATAGAGGATTTTGTAAGTCTTAATGACATCCAAAAACTTATTTCAAGTAATTGTCTACAGCAACTAGAAGTCATTATATTCCTTCTTCTATATTTTCTTTAAATCTGCATTCATGATATAGAACCATGGAATCATAGAATTGTTTTGCTTGAAGACACCTTTCAGATTACAAAGTCCAATTGTCAACCAAAGCACTGCCAAGTCACTACTAAATCATGTCCCCCAGCACAAGATCTACACGTCTTTTAAATACATCCAGGGATGCTGACTCCACCATTTTCTGGGGCAGCCTGTTTAAATGCTTGACAATGCTTTCAGTGAAGAAATTTTTCCTGATGTCCAATATAAAGCTTCCCTGGTGCAACTTGAGGCCGTTCCCTCTCATCCTGTAGCTTGTTATTTGGGAGAAGAGACCGACCCCCAACTCGCTACAACCTCCTTTCTCAGGTAGTTGTAGAGAGCAATAAGGTCTCCCCTGACCCTTCTTTTCTCCAGGCTAAACAACCCCAGTTCCCTCAGACACTCCTAAGACTTGTGCTCTAGACCCTTCACCAGTTTTCTTGGCCTTCTTTGGACAGCTCAATGTCCTTCTTGTAGTGAGGGACCCAAAACTGGACACAGTATTCAAGGTGTGGCCTCACCAGTGCCGAGTACAGGGCGACAACGATTTCCCTGCTCCTGCTGGCCACTCCTCCCCAAGCCTGTAGTGTTGCAGGGGGTTGCTGTGTGAAGTGCAGGACCCAGCACTTGGCTTTGTTGAACCTCATACCACTGGCCTCGGCCCATCGATCCAGCCTGTCCAGATCCCTCCATACCCTCATGGAGATCGACATTCCTGCCCAGCTTGGTGTCATCTGCAAATCTACTGAGGGTGCACTTGATACACTTGATCCCCTCATCCAGATCATTGATAAAGATGTTAAAGAGAACAGGCCTCAACACTGAGCCCTGGGGAACACCACTTGTGGTGTGGCCACCAACTGGATTGAACTCAATTCACCGCCACTCTCTGGGCCCGGCCATCCAGCCAGTTTTTGATCCAGCGAAGAGTACACCCATCCAAGCCATGAGCAGCCAGTACCTCCAGGAGAATGGTGTGGGAAACAGTGTCAAAATCTTTACTAAAGTCTAGCTAGACAATGTCTACAGCCCTTCCCTCATCCAAACAGTGGGTCACTTTGTCACAGAAGGAGATCAAGTTAGTCAAGCAGCACCTGCCTTTCATAAACCCATGCTGACTGGGTCTCATGACGTGGTTGACCTGTATGTGCTGCGTGATGGCACTCAAGATAATCTGCTTCACAGCCTTCCCTGACACCAAGGTCAGTCTGACAGGCCTGTAGCTCCCCCAATCCTCCTTCCGGCCCTTCTTATAGATGTAACTGAATAGAACAAAAAACTAAAGAGATACACCTAAACACAAAAGAAGTTTTGATTTGGTGTAAGCTCCTTCAATTCACTTAACTTTGAACCTGACAGTTAACCTAGTATGAATCATAACTCACAGTATTTCACGCCTTTATTACCAATGAAAAATAAACATTACTAGGTAAATACAGCTACTGTTTTCATAAAGTTCTTTCTTTTAATAATAATTCCTTAAATATCATCAACTTTCTCAGTATATTTATGTATTTAGGAAAGTTAAATTTATTGCTTTGAGACCATTGAACGGGTTCAACACCACACAGCTCAACTGTGCGGTCATTGATTTCTGATGCTGTGCTGCACAATGTCTCCCTTGCTTGCCCAACCATTTCAAATAGAGAAGCAACTCAGATGCAGTGATGAACCCAAGCAAATCAGCCAAGACAGACCCCCGCAAAGAACTATGTTTTTTGCTCAGGACCAATGGTTCCCTGTATGTGTAGTTTTGAGGCACTTACTAATTTAGATACATCATCTTCTGAGCATATTGTTTCTACGAACTGGATTTCTGAACTCATGTAAGCGATGCTTAAGGTGATAACTCATAGTTGTACAAAGTTTCTTTCACATAAAAGAGTCTTTCGAGCACTGAACACATTAGGAATATGGTGGAAAGACCCTCTAAATTAGCATGACTAGAGGAAGTTATCATCATTAGTTTTTATCTTGATTCTGCAAGACGTTCATTACCTCTGATAGTGAAGGATCTACCACTTCTTTTGGGTTACGCTACCTGTAGAGGGAACACTGTTCTTACATAGTAAATGCTAAAAATATCTCTGAAACTTAGGAGGCTTTCCTGCTAATTTTTTTTAAGAGGCAAGTTCCTTTATGTAGATAGAAACATCTCATTCTCCCTCTTTACTCTGTTTGTGTGTTTTAAAAATTTGAAATACCTACATTTTCTCAGCAATAACTTGAAAGCGTATTGTACAGACAGTAAATTCCATGCTGCCACCTTTATTTAGTGCTAAATAGGAGAAGCATATCTGGTAGGTGTGAGTTTTGCTTATTTTGAAAAGTCAGTACTATTGTCTATAAAAGATATCTAAAGTAACCTGAAGAACATCATTACAGCTATTGGTCATACACTCTAACGGATTTCTCTGGACACATGTAAGTGCTGTAAGTACAGGACATATTCCAAGAAGTGAATAAACAATATTGTTGCTCTGCTGCATCAGAAGGCACAAAGTGTGTTAAAGAGTGTATTTAGTAAGGTTTTTTTCCATACTGTACCTTTTCATCCAAAGCCTTGTGGTGCTCAAACAGAGATTTCAGAGCTTTAAGGACCTCCACTTCACTGGAAACTCCTGAAGGAGACTGTGCTTGACGTTTCACCACTGTCATCCTCAGTGACCTTTCATGTCTTGAGACAAGGCACTCCAAATGCTCCAGTAACAGCTATTGGATTTGATATAGAAGGTTATTAATTTTTGTGCACCTAAATGCCATGGAAATTCTAACTATAAAGTGCATGGTATCAAACAGTAATTTTCTTGTCAATCTTATTGTAGGAAAGACTACTGGAATTATTGACAACATTTCATGATTTTAAATCAGATGGAATAAATAGAGAAATAGGCAATCTATTCCTTTCACTTAATACTCTCCTGTGAAAAGTGAGAACAACAAATCATTCTTCATAGGGTCGCTATTTAACTATATTAAGTACATATTTACAACACTATTTTTTGTAGCAATTGATGAGTATTACCAAGCAAATAACAACTAAAGCCAATCTAAAGCATCATGCAAAAATATTAAAGAATTTTATCATTAATTCACCCTAACTGTAATATATTTTCAATTTATACTGGAAGTTATTTAACAAAATAAGTTAAAGTAAACAGTATATTTTATTAGATTTTTAAGACTATTCATTCTAAATGCCACAGCTAAAGGTGCTTATCACTAGCATATGCTCTAGAATGTTCACTGTCTCTCTTTTATTGCATACATGATGGAAGTCAAAAAGGTCCATAAGGAGAAATTTCAGGCTACCATAAATACCTGTAAAATAACCTGCAAATAACCTATTGTAAAACATATGACAATTATTTTTCATTAATACTCTACGGTCCAATGAAAAACTAAAATTACATGTTGATGTTTGTATAGAAAATTCCTCATTTGTCTATACTTTCATAGGGCTACCATTGTTGTTCTTACTGTCTGATCATTAAAGAGAATTGGTTAGCTGTAAGATTACATCAGGGTAGTTAAATTCATGAATCACAATGCAAGTGAAATGTAATTACAAATATAATTATATCTAAGTCATTGAACTGGGGACTTGAAAGTTACATGGATAGTTGTTTAGTATTTCCCCTTCGATATGGTTCTTAATATAGCTATTATTAGTAAAGATATATATTTATCTGTAATCCATAGTTATTCTCAGTCACATAATGACCTTTATTGTTACATGAATTAATAGACATAGAAGAACCAGATGGTATTCACATTATAGTTGTTAATTATTGCTATTAAGTCAGGAGTTATTAGGGTTTGATGGTATCTTTGCTTCAAACATGGTTCTTTGTTTGAATTCACACATGGTTATTATGTTACAATAACTGTAATATTCACAAAATAAATATATCACATATACAAACAATGTTAATACATTAAGAATTGTAATGACTCCATGTGGTTCAAGAAAGGAGCGTATTTCTACCATTTCTGAATTGCAGTGTTGGCCTGCATTTATCAAAAGCAAATGAGCAAGCAATTCACGAGCTTTGTCATCTGTAGGGATGACAGCAGATACAGGTGGATTTTTAATTATTTTGAGGAATTCCAAAGTAATAGGCAAATTTGAACAGACCTCTTCATCACAGAGCCATCAGGAACTTGGTACAGTGCTGTGGTAAGGTTGTAACTCAAATTATATTAGAATAGCTTCCAAATACTTACAGAGAGTTTCTGTTCATAGCAGTTCTTAAATTAACAGTTAATTGTTATCATGAATAGAACTGAACTTCTGAATTTTGATCTAAATTCATCTATCTTTGTGATTTTTCTAGGCCACATACTTTATCTAGGAGTTAGCTGGAGGAAAGTAAATCAGTAGTTGATTTCTAATGACATAACCTACCCTTTGCCCCATCCCTCCAAGGAGTCTGTGCAGCTGCAACATCTCCTCTCTGCAGCTGGACTCTGCCCCACTCCATAGCCCTGGCGTAGCCAGACTCTGACTCTAATCTATGCTCTAAACTTACATTTCTCCACAGTCATTCCCACTTGTTGGCTGACCCTGTTAGAGCCTGGCTCATCCTGCTCTGTGTCTGTCCTGTCTGCCTTTCGTTATGCAGAAGCTTTTCAATGCATCATAGCTACCTCTGGAACAGTGTAAGTCCAGTCAAAATGCTATGAATTTCTGGAGAAATGGGGAAAACAAAGGAAAATGTTGAACCACAGTTGAGCTTTTAGCATGGCCTTTCCTTCGATAAGTCTGTAGTTGTCTGGAGATCCAACTGACTCCCACTAAACCAGTCCAGAATAATAAAACCTTGGTAACTATTTTTTGGACTACTGCTGAGCAAATTTATCTTATTTAATGCCCTCCTACCCTAAACAACTTATCTCCCAGACAAATGCTGTGATGATCAGACAGGAGAGTTCTGAGACCTCTATGCAAGCCTTAGTAGGAAGGGAAAATGAGAAAATCTGATTCAGGAGAACAGAAAAACAATGGGGGGACAGAATTTTTGACGTGAAAAAACTTTCATGACAGAAGGAATTATGCATAACCTATAGTACAGAGATAAACAAGGAAGGCAGGAAAAAGCTAATATAGATCCAGAACCTCAGTTTGAGCTGGCATAGATAGAAAATCCTAACAGGGAATTTGAAGTCAGCATGGACAGAAGATCCTTACTAAGAGAAGGAAGAATGGAGATCAAAGAGAGTGATGAAGAGAGAAAAAAAAGTTAAACAGTGTTTCCAGTATAAGAGAGTAGAGTGGTGGGAACTCAGAATTTCTAACAGAGTGATTGTGGAAAAGTTTACTATGCGGGATGAATGGAGCAGCACCCTAGCCCTTTGTAGAACAGAAATAACATTCAACTTTAGGTGAGTTACTGCCATGTTAGAAATGTGCCTAACATATAAAACTAAACCAATGAAAGTCATCCATTTAACATACACAAAAGTCGATTTTGGTTTTAGCTTAGAATTACAATTTTAGAGGTGACAAAACCATGTTTCAATGTCTACATACATTTCATACTCATTTAATGAATCAAGTGCAAAATAATGTGTTGCCTATTTTACTGTATGAAGACAGATGAGCCGATGTCACAGCTCAGTGTCAAAATACTCATGGAGAATTACTACACTACTCGTGAACATTACACACTTTTACTCTCTGTTCTTATGCATTTAAACTACTCGGATTACAGCAGTTTATTTTTCCAGAAACTACCTCTGAACACTGGAATTTTCCTTACTGTCAGCCCTAAGAATGCTCAAGAAGGCATGCTGACGAAGTTCTGTCTTGTTTCTTCTTCTCAACAGAAGATGACTGTTTCTCCACAAATTCTGTGAGCACTGCTTACAGCAAATTTCAGCTGAGCAGAGAGTATGATCAACCAGGTCTCCCAGTGCCACAATACTCCCAGCCGTGCTGAAAGGGAAGAATGACCCAAGGGATAGAACATACGACTGTGACTGAGCACCTGATGGCAAATCCTTGCCCCCTGCTCTGCTGAAATGATACTGCTTTTTTATCCATCTTTGCCCCAACTAAAAATATATATATAAAAAAATTATATATTATAAGAAAAAAATCTTCCCTACTTCCTGGGAAGAGCAAACATAACTACACTGACAGAACTATGAAGTGTCTCATTGCCACAATAAATGTGTAAACATATAAAACCGACATTGAAGAAAATGGTGTGTCCAAGCAATGTTTAAGTTTAACCACTGAAAGGAATCGCAATAACCTGACGTGGAGGATTTTCCCCCTTCTATAATTCAAGAATTACTTTTTCAAATACTTTTGAGAACACCACAAGACTTCATGTAGAAATGACATTGTAACAATATTGGTAGTTAATTTAAACTACAAAAGAATTGTTAGAAACATCTTTAGGTATTTTAGTGTGTTGCAATTAAACTCTGGCATTACTAAACATCACAGGCTGCTGAGCATTTCGTGCTCCCTCACACTGTGTCAAGCTGTTACACTTCTTGAGCACTCAGAGGGACAGGCAGCTTGCAGAGAAAAGAAGATGAAGATCAACAGCAGCAGACAGGACAGAATCACCCACACATCATTGCTACGCTTTTCCTATTGGAAAGCATAAGCTTGACAATGAAATATGAAATAATCTGACAAGTGAATTTTACTGCTATGCTGGGCAAATTTTAGGATGCTCAAGATGCCGTGCTGATAATTGGATCTTAGCTAAATGAGGTGAAGGTTTCTGGAGCTCTGGATTCTTCATGAACATAAAGGATGTTTACAAATAATCATTTACCTACTGAAAAATGCTCTAGCGCATATTTTGTGAGTGAATGAATCATCTTAAAAATGTTAGCTAGAACTAAATCAAGAAGAATAGAGAACATTGTTATAAAATACCCAGCTTCCTGTATTTATCAAGTAGCTTCCAAAGCACTTATGGAAGTGACTGATTTCTATGACATGGAAATGCCTGGTTAAATTTAAGGTTATAAACTACATTAGTGGAGGTTATCCCATACCTGTATTACACTATACCATCATGACTACATGGACACTGATTTACCTGCAGAAAATTAGAAAAGTTTAAACATTCCTTTTTGGGAATAATGACTCAATAAGTTGAGATTAGTGTGACTCAATAGACTTTGTATTACTGGAATTTACTGATATAAAATATCTATCTTAACTTTATTTTCAACAAGGCTGTTTGTTAAAAAAAAATTCAGAGCAGGATAAGTGGAGAAATTAAGGAATCAGGAGAGGGTAATGAAGAGAAAATGAGAGGCATAAATAATGGAATACAGACAAAATATAAAAGATAAGGGATTTACTAAGATGAGACAGTCTTAGCTTAAAGGATTCCTTAGAGGAATGGGGCAACCCAGTGCAAAGACAATTTGCTTTCGAGGTCCAGCTTAAAATTTCTTACCAGCACAGGCAAAATAAAATTTCCTTTCAGTCTATATTTAGAATGCACATTGTTCAGTGAATCTCCATCTCTGATGCAAGCAAATAAGACAAGTAAAGTAAGCAGACATAGGGTTGAAGATTATCTCTAAAACCAGTCACAAAATCAGTCATTTTCCTCAGCATCATTCCACAGTGGTGGAATCCAACTTGCACCCATGATGGGCTGGGGTGACCTCAATAGCTATAGCCATACTGATAAGTTACTGGTGAAAATCTTTCATTGAAAAAACAAAGTTACAGCCTAACTAACTGCAGCATATGTCCCATGTCTGTCTTTCTGTGCATCCAAGACAGAAAAGAAAATATTGACAACCTTAAAACCTTAATGGAAGCACACATATGTGAAGCAAAGGTACAAATGAAAATATAATGATCAAGATAATGATAAAAAGTAATAGAAACAAAGAAAAGGGTTTTTATAAGAATAATTAATACAAATATAATAACTATTAGATTATACAGTGTCTGAAAATGCAGGCATTGAATTATTATATGTTACATTTACTATCGTCATTCTGTTTTCTGAGACAGAAGTCCTTATTTCCAAAGAAGAAACGCAGGAGTTTAGAAAACAGGTTATAATTTTGAGGCAAAAATAACAAAAATTAGTGTCATTTACATCAGTGAAATAACGTTTTTGCCTTTACAGAACTTTAGAAAACACACTTATTTTCATGTGTACAGTGCTTTCGGACAGTAAGAACAGTCTGAACATGCTTAAAAAAAGAAACATGTAAGACCAGGTTTTAAAAAAAGAGCAGTGCCCAATTTAGTTTCAGCACTATCAAACTGATATAAGTAAAAGGACCTCTAAGAAAATGAGCTAAATAAGTGAGTTAAAACAATAATTTAAAAGACATTCTTGGAATTTTCCAACATAATAAAAAGGAAATTTAATCACAAAATATAGGGTTTTGTTCTGATCTATGGTTATTATGAGACTGCAGTGCCTAATTGAAGATGTTTCATAAAGTGTTCACTAAGGAATTGAGACAATAAAATATGAATAAAATTAAATCTAAGTCAGCTTTGTCCACTTCAGCTCCTGAGGTATTAAGTAAAACAAAAATGATCGCACTGTTTTTGTTACTGCTGTTTCAGTCATGAACATAGGTTTAATCTTTCTTGTTTCTAAAACGGCTTGAACTAAAATATTTCCTACTGATTTAAGTAACATTTTATGCTATATACAAAAAATGTATGTGTCTGTTTTTTTGTTGTAGCAAAAAAACACAGATTAATCCATATAAGTATTGTAATAGACTTTTTGTTTCAGCTGCCAAATCAAACACTGAATTTCCTCATAATCATATTCTGATTTAATAAGTTAATCCTACAAACATTTTCTACTTTTAGAGAATACAGATTGTGACAAAAATAACTTTCAATTTTAATTTAAACTTAGCACACCCTATTAGTGTTAGCTTATAGTTTCCCTTGAATAACATGCTGGATCACATTGACCTGTGTTCCAGATTCAGAAGAGATGCTCTCTTTCCACATACTATAGGTGATCATTCTAGCTAAGGATATCCAGAGAAATAACTGTAACAATTTCTATAAAGATTTTTTTTTAAATGTTTTCAAAGTCCCATTCAACAATTTTCCTGAGAGAACCTGTTTGTCCTCCTGTCAGCAACACCACACCAACCAGTATGCATACATATGCTCCTGCATTTTCTATTTTGACTCGTATACTGACAGATTAAGTTACCAGCTAAGTTCTTGACATGAAAATATTTCTACTGTAATATGTGAGAAAAAGTTAATTATCATAGGCAGTAAAAATATATATTCAAAGCAAAAGGTCAGTAGGAAGCTTTGCTTAATAATGCTGCTGGAAAGATTGTGTAGGAACCTGATTAAATACTAGGGTAAGTTTAAACCCTGGTATTTTAGCTGACACCTAGCAGCTATGGGTCCTGAATAATGTTATACCATCATGGCCTCTCCCTAATACATGATACTGTCAGGTTCTGCCACTGTAGCTTGGTGTAGAGTGGCAAATCAGGATCTGTGTCGCTGTTTTGGAGATTTTGGAGATTTGTTTTGGAGATTTTTGGTTTGGAGATTTTTGTTTTGTGGAGATTGGCAAAAACCATATGAGGCTGTTGCCAAAAAAAAATAAGGAAATACATAGGTGTGGGTCTAGAATAAAGAAAAAACTACCAGTTAGGCATAGCTGACAATGTAAAAGGGAGCTAGATGGCTTGTGTATACTCAGAACCTGACAGAGATGACACTTCTATTTCTCCTTGCTGCTCTTCAGTTTGAAGCTGTAGGTACTTCAAACGGCAGCTTTATGCTGTTAGCCATGGGAGATAAAAGGTTGGATGAAAAATTCAGAAACAGCAATCTGAGAGTTTGGAACTGAGCCTCTTTATTTAAAACTAGTAGGAAGTGCTACCTGAGACAAAATGGACTGTAGTGAGTAGTTCTACTACATGTGGTGACACATGAGTGTGTCCAGGGAGGGCAGGTAAGCCTTACTAGCATAGCCAAGCTAGAATTGGGTTAAGCGTGAACACTGGTGGGATGCAAGAAAGAAGCATTAATTGGACTAACTTTATATAGTAGAAAAGATACTTAATTTCCTCATTGCAAAAGTGTGTCAGTGGTCCCCCAGATGGCATTATTAGAATCTTTACTTAATTAACACCAAAATTTTGGAGACCCTTTTTTTACTAAATATTGATGCTGTTTTGCGTTAATAATAGCATAAATCTCAGTTTGCAAAAGCGCCTATTCATAGGTAATGTCTTCTCAATGAATGTTGCTAGAAATCTGATCATTAGCATGTCAGTGAGACTGTATTCTGAAGACAATGGCTTTGTATCTAAAATGCTGTTTTTTCCCTATGAAAGAAGCGTACAGGAGCCTATAGAAGACAACATGACTATTACAGCAAACTCAGGCAACTAATGCAGCACATGGCAGCTTAGAGCCTGGCAAGAACATATGTATGACATGATGGAAAATGCTAGAGGTCAGGGTAAGGCATGTCTCTGAACTTTTTCTCTCTCCTTCCTCATTAATACTTGGACTGTACCTTCCCCTCTTGTTTACTGTCAGGTCTCCTGCATTTCCTATATTTTTTCATAGACGAAATCTTTTCATCTCCAATACCTAGCTTCATCCCCCTTCTGTAAACACACTGGTAGAGTTTACTAATTTTAACTGCAAGGATTATCACACTCTATAACTCTAATTTGTTGGCATTAGTTCTTCTGGAAAATCTCGTATCGATTTTTGTTTTACATAACACAAGAAACATAAGAATGGATGATCTTTAAGCTTCTTGGTTTACAAAGAAAGTGCCTCTGATAGAGCTCTGTGATGACAGGTGATGACTTGCAGCTGACTCGTCTTCCTTTTCTCTCAGAGTTGTTTGGCAAGTGACGATCTTCAGCTACTAGGTTGCCTTGGGATTTTTGCTAGTCTGCACTGCTTACATCACACCCACACTAAGTATTGGTACGTTGGAGTTTTAATATACCAAAATTGGTGCTCAATGGGCTTTGTAGTGAAATGGATAAAGCATTGTACCAGGCAGTTTTGTACCCATACTTGTGAAGACCTCAGGACAACTGAGAAGATGACTTTGCAAATGTAGTTTATATGGTATTTTTTCTGTAAAGGAAGGCAAATGGATATACGTTCTGTGCAGGAATGCGTATATGTAGATTATTGACTAGGTACAACTGAGTGTATAGTTTAACCACATCTTAGTATTCAAAAGTTTGTGCTGGAAATTAACACTAAGTGTTCAAAGTATATACATACCATAAGGTATGTGATTTTCTTAATTTTCTTGAAGTCAATTTTCTTAATTGACTTTCCTATTTTTACCTTAAACACTAAAATAACAGATACAAACAGTTACTGATAATTTAATCAGTTTCAGAGTGTCTTCAGATTTGTAGTTGAGATAGTTTGTTAAACCTAAAGAATGCAGTACAATTCCCACGTGCTTCTCCACAAATTAATTCTATTTTTGTGTGAGTCACTTTCAACTGTTTAAAATATATAGGAGTCATGGGAGAAAAAGTAGGTCTCACCTATGTCTCCCACCACACTTCCCAAACCTATCACGTCTAAGACTTCCGTGCTAGATGTTATCATCTCCTGCACCTCCAAGCTACCTTGTACATAGATGGGGCAGCTTCGCCTCTTTGTAGGCATCTGCATGATCTGTCCTTCCCTGGTTTTCGGAAGTCTATGGCACCCTGGTGCTATAGCTGGACAGAAAAAGGAAGGAGAAATACCTTCTGTTGGTTCTTTTGTCATATACATTGTTATATTTCCTTCAGAATTCAAATTATCTGACCAAAGAAAGATGTTATCTGAGCAGCTAAAGTGCTATTAGTTTATTGAGAGGAGGAAGATAGAAAGAGTTACCCAGAAGAATGAAGTATGGATATGAGAAAACATCCTTGGTGTTCAGTCTCTCTGATATCTATTCCTTTTGTTCATTACCAGCCTGATTCTTCCATGATCCGGGATTACTCCATGTCTTTTCTCACACCTTTCCACACCACATAAAGCCTCCTTTGCTCCCCTCTTCCATTTCTTGATCAATTCTGCCTTTGCCCAGACACTTGAATGTGCAAATTATTTGTTTCTGAAAACCATTCTGTACACCTACACCATTTGAGAATTTCTATCACATATTCTTCTTTCCAGACAGAATAACATATTCTGATTGAAGTAGAACATGTTAAATTTAAGGGTGAAATCTTGTCCTCACTCAGCTTAAGGGAAGTGACATTTACTTCAAGGGTCACATGGCTGCATCTAGACTAAACAACAGACTGACTGTGATATGTGTGGCAGCCTTCATCTCATCCTTACTCAGATCAAATCTAAGGCACAAGGGAAAGCTGGATCTGTTTTAACTTTGCCTTTTGCCTTGACAAGAGATGAAGATATGTGCAGGCTACTCAGGCAGACCCTGGGGCTTGGAAGGCTGCATGATTTATGTTAGAAAATACATTTATGTTAGAAAACATTTACACTGAATGCACTTACCACGTTATATACCAAATCTGCTATTTTCGAAATGTATCTTCCTAACACATACGCTCATTTCTTCCACGACTGTAGCATGGTAGATAAGTCCTGTTAGAACCTTACAAGTCTCATGTACTTATTAAAAGGCTGGAATTTGTCTTCTTATTTACACAAATGAAGATCTAGATTTACATATAAGTATATTCGTCCTGCCCTACACATACACAATATCCAGAAAAGGTCTGCTGTATACTTACTCTTGTGTTGTTTCTTTCAGCTTTCAGTTCTGAAATCTCCTCCTCTTTTTCAAGCAGCTGTTCCCTGCATGCATTTAATTCTTTTGTCAGTGCAGCAAATTCCTGTGGAATAAAATTATGTATGAAGTTACTCAAGATATAAGCACTAGAATAATCAAATCCATATGCATTCTAGAGTTTGAGGATTTAAATAATATTTAGAAATCCTTAACACAAACTAAAATAGCATATATAACCATCAGCATCTACCAAAACCCTTTTAAGTCTAGGCATATCTAATGAAAAGCGCCTATGGAAAACACTGATTTAAGTTTAGAAACAAAAGAAGGGTCAGGATAATGGCAACATCCCCTATATATAGGCTATCAGAACCACACCAGAAGAACAGAATTGGCCTATTTCATAGCAACAGAGACACCACATTTCACACCTAATGAGGTTCAACTCAACATATCCACTTAGTGAGTGTTCTTCCCTCTCTGCAAGGCAGCTGTTGCAATATGGCATGGGACAAAAAAAGGTATTCACTGACTCTATCTAAAAATCTATCTAAGATCAGATTAACATCAGTAATACATGCATTGTGAAGAAAACACTCTCATTATTTTTACTTGATATTTGAATTTAACTACTAAAATGTATTTGGGCATTGTAGTGAAAACCCGTGATGAGTGAGAGCACTATTCATGTTTGTTACTCTGGAGTGAGTTTCCTGCGAAATAACAACATAAAATGAAACTGTATTTTAAGTTGGTCCCAATGTTATATTTTATACATGCAACTAACAGGTTTTCTGAAAAAACACATTTTTCAGTTGTCAAAATTCCTATTAAAATGTCTTGATGTTACCATCACTATTCCTCTGCAACATCATACATAAATTTTTGCCTATACAAAGGGCAATCACAGATTTGTCATTCATTTCAACAATGAAAAGGTTTCACTCCACATGTGTTTTTTTTTGATGGGCAAAACATATACTAAACAGTAGTGGTTGATTTTATCCTTTACAGCAAAATGATGCTACGTGTCTCAGGAAAACAGTGAAGCAAAGGGTGAAAAGCCTTTAAAATTTGTGATCATGTGTCTGAAAAAGAGATGTCTTGATGAACAGCATCGCTACCTAACAAAGATATCTACATATTTTAAAATACTATGTTAATTTTAGTTTGACCAAAATTGTAGATGCTTAACACCATCCACAAGCAGCCAGAGTTAAGCTGAAGTTCTTCTTAATTCCTCCCTTCCCCCAAAAAAGGAAGCAGTTTAGGAAAAAAAACACGTCCAGGTGGTTTATCTTATCAGCCAGTAGGATGAAGCTGAAACTAAATCTACTTATTTAAGACAAAAGCTAGCAAAGCTCTCAAAAGGGCTTGGTTTGCTGCTTCCCCTTGAGCTGCTGAAAGCAGCTTTTATCTGAACTAAAGTCCTATTCATTCAACAGAAGTTTGGTAGATAGTCCTAGGCTTATTCTGTTTTAATGAAGTTTCTAAATAGTTAATGGTATATGGTATTATTAATAATATATTAAAAAGTATTCAAATAGATTTCAAGTAGTATTCTGAGAATGTCTATCTAAGGTAGCTTTTTTCATTTTTCAGCAGCTGGAACTGGATTCACAGTAAACCCCCAAGCAGAATGCATGGTAGTAAGGAAAGTGTTGCTCTGATATCTTCAGTGGATTTTGTTTTAGCTATCAGGTACTGATCACATGAACTATGAAGTGATGTTTTGTGTCATATCTCCTAATTAAGTACTATCATTTTACACCCTAGTGGTCAAGAACTTGGATGGCTACACTGCACACTTTGATGAAAAAGCCCTTAGGTTTGAAAATGAGATTTAAATTTTGAAACTCCTCTCTCGCTTTTCAAAAGTTTCATTAAAACTTCTGCCTGTAGGTCTTACTCTAGGATTCAGAAGCTGCCAGTCCAGAGTGTTATTCTGCCCAGAATTTTGTTTTAAAAGCTCTTGTCCTTAAGGTTATAACTAATGTTACATACCAAATGAAAATATCACATTTAATAGAAAGACAACGATCTCAAGTCAGATTGAGTCAGAATTCTGAAGCACAAAATCAAACATACATACATATTTTTTTCTTCATATTCCTTTAAGAGAAACTTTATAGTGCTAGAGGGTGGAACTCTTGTTACTAAATTACATACAGTTTATACACATGGAAAAGTGACTATAATACTTTCAGAATCTTACAGAATAAACTTTTTGTGTAATCTATGCAGTACATCATTGCTATTTACGTTTTCTCATTTCTTTATATTGTTTCAAATGGATTTCAAAGACATTTTGGCATATTCTTGGGCATCTGGATGGGTGACAGGTGGTGAAAAGGATAACAAGTATCACCTGGTGATTTACAGTTCCAGTTCCTAATTACAGTAAGGCAAACCAGTCCAATGAAGTGCTTTTGTTGCTTTCCTTGGAACAGAATAATTAAAGAATGTAGTTCCTGCTAGTTTGCTAAGCAGCATGGAGCTTATTCTTAGGAAAAAATTGTTTAATCATTGCCTTAAGTTTTCCCTTGCTTAAAAACAAATCCTTACTCAAAATTCTGCTCTCAGAGATTCCCATATCTAACACAGTGTCCTCTCAGCCTCAAAATACCTTCAGCTTGTATTCATAATAGCTGTTAGTGCCCACTATAGCTGGGCTACCTGTGTCTGGCATTTTAGACCTTTTCAGCTGAGTCACTGACAAGCCTTTTAAAGGCCCCTTCAAGCCTTTTAACTATTCAGTTGCTGCTGCTCTCTGAAATTCCTCTGTGCTCTTGACATACCTGCAGTGCTAGCATTTACAACAAGCAGCCACCTCTTTGTACCTCTGGAGCTGAAGTGGCCAACTTTGTCTCTTCATCTGAAGTACGAGAGACTGCTCTGCTGACAAGAGCTTTGACTTTTCTGAATTGAATGAAGACAGAAAGAGGTCTTTCTTTTCCTTGGTGTTTATATCATAAGCCTTTTACAGGGAAAGTCTCAAAGTAAAATTGGGTTTACCCTAAAGCTTTACAAATGATTATTTCTGTTATATCTGCTTTGATGAATTAATAACTAAGATAAATCCTCACAATAAGTTGTTTTTGAACACATCCTTCCAAAACTACAAGTAAAACTCATTTTAAATACACCCTTTTCATCCAAGGTATCCCTGAGATATGACAGTGTAATGCTCTAGGGAAAGTGCTTCTCCCACAGGTTAGAAGTAAAGAAAATAATATATTTGTTTTACCCAGTTATGTAATAAATAATGTGTGTTGATAACAAGTTCTGCTCATGCAATTTCCTTCTATGTATACAAGGATCAAGGGAATACTGTCATCTGGAATTATTGTTTGCAGCAGAAATCTTGCACAGTCAGTCATACTTTGGGAGCCCCAAAGGTAGTATCTGTTGCATAACTAATATGATTTGACAGGCACAACTGCACTCTATAAGCTTATATAGGAGTTGTGTGGCTATAAAGCTAATTAAGAACTGAATTAAAGCTGTATGTAAATTATTCAGTTGATTGCACTGTTTTAATACTAATGCTAATAAATACTAACACTAACACTAACACTAATAAATACTAATAGTAATGCTAATAAATACTAATACTAATAAACACTAACACTAACACTAATACCAATACCAATACCAATACTAATACACTAATATACTAATACACTAATATACTAATATACTATTACTAATATACTGTTACGATTACGATTACTATTGCTATCGCTATTGCTATTGCTATTACTATTACTATTACTTATTATAACTATACTATACTATGACATTAGGACACAATCAATTTTTTTCATGATAAACAATCTAAGAAAGAGCTGTTGTGGGTTTGGTTTTTTTTTTTTTCCCCATCTGAATAAACATAATCTCAGAGTCTATCTTATCTGCTGTTTCTCTTTTTGTCTTAATACTTGGGCTGTAACAGTCTGACTGAAAAATATGTGACTCAGAATGACAGCTCTTCACTTATCCTCTCTGAAGAGAGGGCAGAAGCCTTGAACAGAAATTCAACCAAAATCTGTAGACAGTGAAAGGCTTCAAGGACTTCCCTGGTGAAGCAGCTGAGATGCAGTCAGAGCAGAGGCTGGAGAGTGCCCGGGAGAGTGGGAGGCCAAGGGACAGGAGGCTGACAGTGCTGCCAGATGTGTTGGCAGCAGGCCTGTGCAGGGGAGACATACCACAGCTCTCTTACCATTAAATCTCTGCCTCTAGGGGCTAGCTTAACAAATGCTGCCTTCTTTCCTTGTTGTTCCCAGGAAAGGCCTGCAAGGTTTGTTTTTTATGAGCAAATATGCAGAAAACGTATTTAACTAGTCTCCAAGCTGAGGCTATGCCACAGAAACTATGAGCTGCAACGCTCAACTGTTCAGCATATGAATACAGTCCAGTACAGACACACAAAAAACCCCAACCAAAAAACCAAACAAAACCCCCATAAAATTCCATTTCAGAGACTCTGGGGAGATCTGGCTTAAAACATCCTCCTCTGGATTTTCCATCTTTGAACTACAGCTCATGGCAGCAGTGAATGAGTGAAATAATCCCTGCATGGAAAAAGAATGGTAAGGCTTTATCATTCTTATTTTACATTCAACACAAGCTACATCAACCACATTGCTTTCCTACAAATTTAGATGTAACTCATTTAATAGAGGAAATTACTATCTACTACAATTCCCTCAGGATTTTAACCTTTCATTTATCATGTTTTCATCCAACCCCATTTTCTAAAAAAATTGTACCTTTATTATTTTTCCTTCAGTGGAAACATTGTTGGAAATTCTCCAGGCTTTTTAAATGACCAAGGATTTATTTTACCAATTTTGCCATTACCAGCACACAGATTTCAATGTTGTTGACTCCTACTAACAAGACAAAACACTCCAAACTTCAGAATGTAATTCACTGTTTATCTTCTTACTACAGAAAAGCCATAATAATAGTCCTTGATTCTAGATTAGGCTGAATGCAAGTTTTAAATATGTGAGTTTGGTGTCAATCTTTTGAAATATTATTTTGTTAAATGAAAGTTAATTTCCACACAAGTTTTAGGTCAGAAAACATGCACCCTGAAATACTGTGTTGTAACAGGACTCGTAAAAACAGAAAACCTTTTTGGGTCACAGGACTAAAATTTTGGTTTCTTCATAGATAAAAAAGTTATACTTTCAAAATTGTAGAGTAGTGTCTCAATTAGTCTCTTAAAAATATGCACTATGATGCTGTTTGCATGGAGAGTTCTCTGTTCTTCACAAATAAATGTAAACAAAAAGGATTTACTTTCCCTTTCCCCCATTTTTATGCAGTGGGCTTTGCTGGTTTTTACCCCTTCAAAAAAATTGGCCACTAGTAGTAAATTGTATAGTAAATAATATGATGTGGGTGGTCCACATCACGTTGAACTACTGAATCTCTAATTTGAACTGAGTGCTACTTTGACTCTCATCATGCTTTCATAGAGAGGGAACAGCTCTGTGTTCTTTTCTTCAGCTGTGATCTTAGCGGTTTTTACATAGCCACTAAACATGCCTCAAACTATCAAGGAATTACTATCAAGGGTTATTTATTGGTCTGTAAGACATCTAAGATGTGGGAAGTGTGATTAAGTGTAACAATAAGAGAGTTCATTAATTCACAGAGAAAAATGAATAGGATGAAAATTCTGTTACATAAGAGAGAGAACAAAGTCAGTAACACAGTGGACTTGTGACCTCACACTTTTTTTTTTCCAGAAATGTGGGCACTGACAAATTTTGAAGTATGTAGACACCCACACATAAGCATGCATAAGTCAATGCTCATTGGAAGAAAGAAAAAGCTTTTCAGAGGCTCAGAGTGCATGTTAACATCTACAGGAATTAACAATCCCAATACATTCACTGAACAGAAAATCGGGCAAATGGAGAACTACTATATAGCTTTCCATCAAGAAGGAATTCTTTCTTTCAATACTCAGTAGACTCTACACCAGATTTTTAACTAAGTTTTGACATAAAGTCATATTAAGCCATCCTTTTTGGGTAGAAGAAATAATCAAACTAGCGTAGCCTTTCTGTGGATAGCCTACTATTGTGAATTAATTAATTACCATAATGACTGTGGTCCCAAATCAAAAGAGATATAATTGCTTTTCCTGAGCAAAAAAAGAAAATCCACCAATTTCTCTGTCAGTACTTTAAAAAATTCCAGAAAACCTTGCTTATGGAAAAGACCCCAAAAGAATAATATAGAAGTAAGGATTATATTAGATAAAATTTATATATCTGATTAAGGCCATACGGAATGAATGTGGATATACATATTTTGATTTAGCTTTGTAGCATATGTGACCTAACTTTTATATAAATGTCATCTAAATTCAACATCTGTATCATGTTACTTTCTAGAAGAACCAGAGTACCAAATACATTCAAAATTACATGTCAAAAGTCAACGAGAAAGAAACTTTAAATGTTATGTGTTTAAATGTTAGTCTATGTGTAATTACTTCTAGATAAATTTAAAGATAATGGGAAGAATGTATGACTGTCAGAACTCGTGATGTAATATGCCTAATTTTCCTGCTACAGAACACACTTGCCATATAAAGATTAATTCCCACAGATTTTTGAAGCCAAAGCGAATTTCTCCAGCAACACAAGTATTATGACAATAGCTCCATTTTTGGCAATGATTCTCTCACACAGGATTACTTCAGGTAGAAATCTGACACTAAACACAGAAGACATGGGTACAAATCTGCCATGATAGTTTTCACTTGAAACTAGGGCAACAATAATGTGAATGTAATTCACGTGAGTTTAGAATCATTGTTAAAAAGTAGTATAACCACAAGCAATCATAGAACCATAGAATGGTTTGGTTTGGAAGGGACCTTAAAGATCATCTAATTCCAACACCCTGCCATGGGCAGGGACACCTTCCACTAGATCAGGTTGCTCAAAGCCCCATCCAACCTGGCCTTGAATAGTTCCAGGGAGGGGGCATCCACAAATTCTACGGGCAGCCAGTTCCAGTGTCTCACCACCCTCATAGTAAAGAATTTCTTCCTGACAGCTAATCTAAATCTACCCTCCCTCAGTTTAAAACCGTTACCCCTTGTCCTATCACTACAACCCCTGATGAAGAGTCCCTCCCCATCTTTCCTGTAGGCCCCTTTTAAGTACCGGAAGACTGCTACAAGGTCTCCCTGGAGGCTTCTCTTCTCTAGGCTAACCAACCCCAACTGTCTCAGCCTGTCCTCACAGGGGAGGTGTTCCAGCACCGGGTGGCCCTCCTCCAAACCTACTCAAGCAAGTCCATGTCTTTCTTACGTTGGGGGTCCCAGAGCTGAGTACGGTACTTATGGTGGGATCCCCTGAGAGTGGAGGAGAGTGGCAGAATTGCCTCCCTCATCTTGCTGGTCACGCTTCTCTTAATGCAGCCCAGGATTCAACTTTCTGGGCTGCGGGTGCACATTGCTGGCTCATACTCAGATTTTCATCCACCAGTAGCCCCAAGTCATTCTGCCCAGGGCTGCTCTCAATCCCTTTATTGCCCAGCCTGTATTTGCGCTTGGGATCACCCGGACCCATGTGCAGAACCTTGCAACTTGGTCTTGAACTTCATGTTCTTGGTTGAACTTCATGTTCTTGGTTGAACTTCATGAGGTTTGCACAGGCCCACCTCTCAAGCCTGTCAAGGTCCCTCTGGATGGCATCTCTTACCTTTAGCATGTCAACCGCACCACACAACTTGGTGTCGTAAGACTATTGGTCATATGAACCATATAACTCTCTCATCAACACCAAACAGCCAAACTAAACCTGTGTTCCATTATTTCCCAAATTAGCCTGCAAAATTATCGTGTGAAAACATAAATTTTACACAACACCAGCTAAAAAGTGACATTCCTCTTCTTTTCACAGTCAATTTCTCTTCAATGGAAAACTTGTAAATAAAGTACACAATATGCTGGTTTAATGTTTTCCCACTCCCCCTATTTTTATATAATTTAGATTTGGTGTTCTTGTTATTTGTTGTATATTGATCACTAAAATATATGCTTTCTGAAGAATAATGTCCACCCAGTGGGTATTGGTCTGTTAAAGCTAGGTTTCAGTAATAATTACAGTATTGATAAAACAGAAGGACAAAGCATAAAGTGCATGATAAAACTGACAACAGATTTTTACATTTTTACCTAAAATTTCCTGTGTTCTGTGAGACTCTTCAGATTATGATAACAGATGTGAGTTCACAAAAGCTTAAAAAAAACCCTCAAGCACAAGTCAGTAGATGCTAAAAATTCAACATTCTTTATTTGTCATCCTTACTATCAAGCTATAGAGCTTGAGGCTTCAAAGAATTTGACAGCCTCCATCCATAAAAAAGGTAAATCTTAAAGATTACAAAAATATAGCCTACATTTTGATATATTATTATTATAATGTAGCAAAACCAATTATACCAAACTAGAGTCATTCTCCCATATTTAAGAAGAATTAAATTTGAGGCCTTTTTTGTCACCCTAAAAAAAAGCAAATGGAAAATTTAAAGGTTTCTTGTTTTGCAGTTGATGTTAAATAGACGGGTTCATTTTGGAACAGATAGCACAGTGAAGGACAGCATACTCTGTTACTTTGAAAATAACAGCAATTGTGCTTTGCTCCTGACAGATGGGAACACTGAGGCACAGAAGGTCTATAACCAAATTAAACAGCTGTTGGATTATTAGTGAAATGGGATGGGATAAAACATCACTCATATAAACATCTGTAAATATAATAAAGCTGAATTTGTAATTTGTATGTGACTTTTAAACAGCTCCTAATATTATAGACGGTGTAGGATGAAACTGCAGGCTGGCTTACAATGTGTTTTAATTAGTCATATTTCAGAATGTTCTGCTATACATACTATACTCAATTTTGTAGAACTATTACTCATGTAAGACACTATGGCAGCACACTTTTCAGAGGTGGAATGAAAGTATTGTTAGTTGAGGCTGTAGTGATTTTTTCTTCAAACCATACTAATGAAGTATGGAAGAGAATGAGCTATATAATAAGGGAAATTGCACCATCAACTTTTTTTCCATTTAATAATCAATAATTTTGTTTTACAGATATTCATATTTACTTCTAAAAATACATAATTTACTGACATAGTTATGTGGCAGACTAGAGTATATTATTATTTTCAAGTTACACTCTTAAACATAAAACATATTTATATCAGTATGTCTTGATTGATTAAATAGTGTACTGCATCAAAATGTATGACAATTTACTACTCCACAGTTAGAAATTTGTCAAGAAAGAGAAAGAGCAAATATGTTCTAAAACGGCAGACTATGACTAATTTATAAAGTAATTTTACGGAAAATGGGATTGATTATATTACAATTAATCAGAAGTATATTTTTGCAGATATTTAGATATTAAATATGTGAAATAGTCACAGGGCAGTAGAATACATAAAGAATAAAATGCTGTATTGAATTACAAGTCTATAACCTCACATTGACAGGACAGAGTTTTATTTCATGTTTATCATAACCTCCCCGCACCCCCCCCCCCCCCCCCCCCCCGAAAATCAAAGTAAACACAAAGTTATAAAGGAAATAAACCTGGACAATATGCAAATTATTGAAGTGCTTTACAGACTGTACAATGACTTCAGCACGTATATACAACTCTCATTGTAAGGCAGATTGAGGTCAGCACATGGCCCTGAGATATAATCTAAAATAAATCCCGACAGAGAGGATATATGAAGGGTGACTGTAAGCAGCAACACATACTTACCAGTAAACAGAATAGGCCTTGTCTTAAAATGTTGGTAAGGAATACACAGCTTATTTTGGTGCCAATTCCAGTTTACAAATCTGGCTGATTTTTAGCATGCCTGGCTCACTTTTCAAACTTTTTACTTCGCTAGCTTCAATTTCTTTCTCCACACAGCATCTTGTTTTCTTCCAGGCAAACTTGACAAAATACAGCGTGACCTTCCCCTCTCCCTCATTTTGGTGAACAAATGCTGTTCTGACACTTGTCTCCTCCTCCTCTTCCTCACATTGTCTCTGGGTAAATTCTATCCATGATCACTAATTCAGTTATTAAAAATAGGTCAAAAAGTCTGCTGTTCTCGTTCAGAACACAACCTTCCTTCCGCAGTAAAATCATATTTTTCCCCTTTCAAAATTTGAAATAACTGACATTAAATAATTTAATATTTTAGATGTGCTGGAAAAAAATATTTTTTCATCACTTCATAAGTGAAAAGTATCTGATATTTTGGCTGTTTTCCACTAATTCTTATTTTTTCATTACTTTGTTCAGTGTGTAAAAAATTACTGCAAAGGAGAAGGACAGAGAAAATGTAAACATGTTTAATCCTATTATTTTTAATAACAACCCCCAAACTTCTGAATATTATACCTACTCGGTTCTATCAAAAAATCATTAAGTTAAAAGGTTAGGTTTTTTTCTTCTTTTTATCAGAAAAAGATTTGCCAAGCTAAAACCAGAATCAAGTCTACTAACTGATCTTATCCATCAACTGATCTCATCCATCAACTGATCTCTTCACATAAACTATATTTGAGCTTTTTCCTGACAAGAGTAACTGATTCTTGAGTATGCAAATACTGGATTTTCTGGGTTGGATTTATCTCACTTAATTAGAAGGTATGTTGTATTACAATATATATCATAGACTCATAGAATAGAATCATAGAATAGAATCATAGAATTGCTTAAGTCGGAAAAGACCTTTAAAGAGTCCCATCACTAACCTAGCACAGCCAAGTCCACCAACAAATCACGTCCCTCAGCACAACATCTACACGTCTTTGAAATACATTCAGGGATGCTGACTCCACCATTTTCCTGGGCAGCCTGTTCCAATGCTTTTCAACCATTTTTGTAAATCATTTTTTTCCCAGTGTCCACTATAAACCTCCCCTGGTGCAACTTGAGGCCATTTCCTCTCTTCCTATTGCTTGTTACTTGGGAGAAGAGATTGATCCCCAACTCACTATAACCTCCTTTCAGGTTGTTGTAGAGAGCAATAAGGCCTCCCCTGAGCCTTCTTTTCTCCAGGCTAAATAACCCCAGAAATCTATGCTGGTCACCAAAAAGCAGCAATGGGGAATAAAGGTACTTTTCAGATGTGATTGACATAACATGGTGCAGATATCTCTCCTGGAATGAAAAGAACTGCACCTTTGAATTCCATATTTTTCTATATAGAGCTTCCATAAAGGCAATTGGGAAAACTACCTCTTCTACACTACAGATGTATGCTTCTGGTCTGACCCATCCCAGCCTCACCAAAGCTTGTTTGAGACAACTAAATAAAATTACCAGCTTTAGCTATCAGGGATCACTTGGTGGCAATCATCCTTCCCCACTCCGCCCCCCAAAATAAAATAGTGCAATATAAATACAAATATAAATACAAATATAAATAATATAAATAAAATATACAAATACAAATTGGTAGCAATTATCCCACTCTTCTAGCTGCCACTATTGAACTGGAGCAGTATGGGGTGGTTTGGTTCTTGGGGAAGTCAAGAGAAGTGACCAGAGTCAGGATGAAAACTGGAATGTTTAAATGAAAATATAATGAAATGTAGGGGAGAGGGCATCTGTAAGATGGTTTAAAAAAGATGGATCATTTTCTCTAGAAAAGAGTTTTACTGTGGACAAAGTATCATTGCTCCAATAAGCAAAAAGAATGGTTGGTTGTTATAACGACAAGAGTGATTATTCTCTGTGTGCGTTGAGAGTGGGGCATAAACAATCAGGTTAAATTGCAGCTAAGACAGTTTGGAGCAGCATTAGCAAAACCCTTTATAAGAACAGTTAAGCAACTAACCTGGCTATACAGAAATTGTGTAGTAAGATGCCTTAAGTGACAATTCAACAAACATCTGTGAGGATTTATGGTCTTGTCTCAAAGAACAAGAGTTGGATAAATGACATTTGGAAGAGATTTCCATATTTTGAGTCCATGACAATAAAACCAATGCAATTTCTACTTTGCTTTCTATTGGTGGATCCTTTAATTTAGATGACTACAGTATATATTGACTTCTATGATGAAATTGCATTTACGTATAGCACTTTCTTGGTGTCTCTGCTGAAGTTAATTTAAGCCATGGATTTCACTAACTTGGTTTCTGTTTGGTAAGATGTATGATGGAAGTGGTTTGTTTTGTAGAAATGTTTTATTGATCCTTACACTGAAAACAAATGACTTTTTATTCTCATGTTGGTTTGCTCTTTTTGCAGTTAGTCTAAACAGTTATCTAATATCCACAAAGTACAAATATGAATCTCAAGAAGGATTCCCAATTTTGGTCTTTCCAGTGGTCTAATAGAACATTTAGCTTTTTTATGTACAATAGAAGTAACATCAAAATTTGCTCAAACCTTGTTTTATATACTGAGATTGTTAACACTAATCTTTCATTTGGTCTATACTATTACAATGAACTTTAAAAACTTCAGTAGAGAAAACAAGATAATTAGCTGCAGATGCTATTCATCAAGAAATATGATGAATTAGCAATTACCGTTGAAGACTTTGTCCTGAGGAAAAACATACAGTGTACTTACAGATGTCAAGAACACCAAATTAAGGAATATTTTCTCTATCAAAAATTGCACAACCAACAAAGATCTGACTAGCCTCTGTGCCTCACTTCTTATTAAAGATAAAGGAGTAATAAAACATCTTAAAATTACGTTAACATTCAGACATTGGAAATTTCATCTGTATAATGTCACCTATTACTAATGTCTTTTAAACTTTTTCTTTTGTTTTTTTAAGAATATAGTATAATTGATGTAAAACACATAGCAGATTTTCATTTCTGAAAACATAGTGAGTAAACTTCTCTAAAGAAAGAAGTTGATAAAGCCCAGTAGTTAATAGTCATTATAATAAAAATCTTTGTTATCCTAAAGGATTTTATTTGTTTTGAGTCAGCAAAAATAATAGAAATGTCCTGTTGATTTCAGAAAAACAGGACATTAAATCAGAAATTTTGATGAAAGGATGTTTTCACTGATGTTCAATAGTGTGCTGCTTTCATGAAGGTGAAAAAAATTTACAAATTACATTTTCTATACATAGCCTACTTCTAGAGGTGAGAAGTAGTTCTATATACAAGAAAAAAATTCATGTTTATCAAGAGCTCTGCAGAACTCTGGTGATTGCATTCAATAAATAAGAAACCTACATCAAAATAAGGCCTCATTAGCTATACATTTTTGAGCTGTCCACTGGTAAGATCATCCAGAGGCTGATTCTGCTCAAGAGTCCAGGTAATTTATTCCTCTCTCTCCACATGTTGTTGTTTAGTCCTTAGGCATAGGTCGTGCCTGTGCAACATGGAAAACAGCGTGACTAGCGGCAGGATAGTACCCCTGTATTGGGGTAGAGTTTCTAAAAAGTGGTGTGGTACCTGTTCTGATGACAAGTGTGTACATCTTCCTGAGTGTTGTGCATGTCTTACCAGAATTACTCAGGCATGCATATGATCACCTCTCATAAACATTACATGATAGATGGACTAGAAGATAAGTTTTGTTAATTCAGTTACATGATTTAGATGACTCTGCCTAGCACTATTTGTGTTTCTCCATAAAAAAGAAAATTCAGAAATGGGCAAACACAGAGATTAGGTTTTCTTTAAAGCTTTGTTTAAAATACTTAGTACAAGCATGTGTCACAGAAAGGTTTGCTACCTAATTACCCACACGCTTCAGAAGCAGTTGGGCTTGATTGAAGTGTGACTGTCACTTTGAAAACTAAATCAGATTTGTGGATCCAGACTGAGCACTCAAAAATAAAAGTTACACTTCAAACAAGCCCAGTTACCTTTGAAGTGCTGTGGAGCTACTGTTTCTGTTTCAAGTTCATTATCCTACTACATTACTACTAATTCAATTGTTACATCTCTCCCCTCTTACTATATTGTGTCTCCAGATAACTAAGATGATAATGTTCAGGACAGAGTATACAGCTTTGAGCTCTTCTATTCAGGAAAACTCAGTTTAGGATTACAGCTATCACCACAAGACCAGAAAGAGTCATAGGAAGGGGAAATGAATTTAAAAATACCCAAGGCAGTGTTTTAGTGAAATATGTGCACACGCACAAACACACACGTATGGACTGTTAAGTGCTTTCACCAGATATGTTTAAACCTCCTAACCTGCTAGTCTCAGACTATAACCTAGCCGTTCTTTATCAGTCTGCATTTGCAGTAGCTCATGACAAGAGGAATGGAAAACATGAGATTAATAACCCTGATTCTCAGAAATCCTGGTGTATTTCCAACATAAACAGACCATGTTTGGATTATGCCTCCCCAGTGAAACAGAGTGGATACAAACTCATTCCTGCCTCCTCATAGATACGTCTGTCAGATTCACTGCATAGAGGTTTTCACAAACTCCTTGCATTTTACTGTATAAATATTCAGTTTATCATTTGCATTCCTCCAAGATGTGCTAACACTCAATATTCAGAAATTAAAAAAACCACCACAATCCAAACCAAACAAAAAACTCAAACCAGCTAACATGTAAAAAAAGTGTATGTTAAATACATATTTTTCCCTGGTTATATTTATTTACAGTATATTTCCAGAAACGATACCATTATAAAAGTGACAAAGGCAAACACAAGAAATCCAATAGGAGTGTAACACTTGTTTCAGAGCATGCTCAAAACTGCCGGCTGGGTTGAAATGCATTAGTACTGTAACCTTATAAATCTTCAAAAATTGTTTGCCTAACTATATAATATCATGCAATATTGCTAAATCAGATAATGTTCTACCTTTCCTAAACTGGCTGTTTGCATTTCTCATGACTACCAGAAGACAGCAGCCACAATATACAACTAGACATATGCTGAAGCTTAGGGTGCCACAGCAGTTCAGTGTTTCAGAACCTTACGGCTATATTCTCCTCCTTTGCCTCGCTTTCACCCCTCTTCCTGAAGCCTGTGGATGCAAAGAATTCAAACTCAATCACAGCAGTGGAAAAACTTTGAAGGATTTAGCTCCTAAAAAGTCAGTCCCTAGACCAATCTATCAATTCTTTGAAGTCAATTTACAACTGAAATTCATATTAACTTAAGAGGAAATTTTTTATTGTAGCTGAGCAGAAAGTCACAGTTTGAGCCCACGAACATACGGGCAGTTCTCACCCAGGCGTTCTTCCCTCCATCCCTGGACAGGATGGTACCTTTCCCATCGTGGTAGCAGTGGATGAAATCATGATGCCAAAACACGACTAAGTGCCAGCATTCACAAATGAGATTAAGATTTTTAGATTCAAGTATGACCAAAGTGTCCATTGTGGCAGCCCTGTATTAAATTCTGTGTTTGTCCTGATAAACTGATACACAATTAATAGCTAATAGTAATTAACTTGCTCAAACAGCTTATTCCATCAGGTTCCTGAATGGGGCTAAAGCTTTCTTTGATAGGCAACTGGGTAAAAGGAGTAGATAAATTTGTAAATAATTATCTGGAAGTATCTCTTCAATAAAACAGAAAGAAAATAAAATTAAATAAGGTAAATAAATAAAGGAACCTTCCTTCACTCATCAGCTACTTGGTGTACCTACCAAAAAATAAAAATAATCATCTTGTGAGAAAGCTGAGAAATAAAGTGATAATTGCAATCAACAGGATACTAAAATACCATGAAAAGCAAAACTTATAGATGACAGTCTTTACAGAAGACAATTTCTTGTACTAGTTTAAAGTTGGTAAAACTAAACAGTTGCTTGTTTGCATAAATTACCCACAAAACTCTATAGTAAATTGTTTATATTAAACATCTACCTTTTAGCTCATTAGCAAAACGGGAAAATTTCTTCTAATCACAGAGAAATATTTCAGTCAAGAGAAATGGGATTTGGTACTTTTGATATGGAAAAAAGTAGAGGATGAGTTAAGGCTATAACATTGCCTCATGCCACTCATATATGAAAATAAATTTCCCAGTCATAAAAGCAAGATTTTTGTGAACAGGAAGAACATAAATCTTGCAGAAAATACCTCATTAGTTCCCCATTCTCTAGGAAATGTACGTGCTTTGCAACTTGTAAAAAAAGCAGTGGGACTTAGTTAAGTATAGTGATAATAAATACAGCAATCATACTCTACTACACTTTGTAAACTTTGATTTAGAGACATGCAGTCCTCCCGGCCTGAAGCCCTGAAATCTCTGTAATCATAGACAGATAATTGGCTGGAATATGTAACGTATACAGCCATCAACCATTAGTCTACAAAAAATCTTGACTCTATCTGTGTCAGGCAGATACCTAGTTTAGAACTTCTGAGTTGATATTGTTTAACAAAGGCTGTGATGAGGAGGAGATAAAAAACGAAAGAATCTCAGGCATCAGAAATAAAGCAGAAATCCAGTGATTCTTGTTATATGCCAATACGCCTACATACTAGCTGCTCAGAAAACACTGTCCCCCAGGTGTGGCCATGCAGGCCACAACTCAGCCCACCTTCAGCGCTCTCACAGGTGCCGTAGCTATCTCATGGTTGGTCTGTAAACTGTCTGTGGATAACCTGGCAAGCAAGATCCCTGCCTGGGTGCTAAGCCACCTAACAGTTTGGAAAGGTAATGCCTCAGCATACCTGGGCAAAGCACCACCCTGTCTGTGTCTTGACCTGCTTGATGAACTGAAAGTCTGACTAGTCAGCCAAAAGACCAGCTGCCTGCACTACATTTAGTATAAAATAATCACATAGGAATTTACTAAAAGTCATGAAAATATCTGCATATGTAGATATCTATTTTAGCACTCCCAGAATGCATGAAAATCAATTAACATTATGGAAATGAAGGTAGCACCTCGAGGCACCTCTTCTCATCTATTTTGAATCAATTAGTTTTCAATACTCTGTAATGCTGTGTGTTATCTAACATTTCCATTTCCTCTCTTATTCAAAACTTCATTATCAACTTTATGAACAAACCACTAACTATGGTATAAGTTAATACAATATTTTTATTGAAAGTGAAATATATATGCCTTGTACACTAAGTAAGCAATGTATTCAAATGTATAGGAGAGTAAATGGACATCTAAGAAAAGCATAGTTCCTTCTCTAAATTTTAGAGTTATTTTCCAGTGATGCTCCGTGGCCAAAAATTCAGTGAACAACATTTCAGTGTTTATTACCCCCTTTTAGACCTTTTCGGAAACAAAAAACAGAAAACAAACAAACCAAAACCCCAAGCATTGCAGTCATTTCAAAAGACTTTCTTAGCAGGAAAAAATGAAATATGAGAACTGAAAGAGGCTGCTTTGCAAAGGTAAATGGGATAATAAAAGCTATCCTTTTTTTGCAATTTGTATACATAGACATACAAGCCCATAGCTGCTAAAATAGAAATACTTGGAAATATCCTTTCCCTCTGTTCATGCTAAGCTCTGCATAAAGTTGTATTTTGCCTCAGGCATCCTATTCAACTTTATTTGCTTTTTTCCTACAAATTTATTTGTTGAGATTTAATGATTTTATATGTCTGTTATCAGGTAGCTTATGTAAAACTGTATGTACATATGTGTAGGTAGTCTCGACTAGATCTTAAAAAAAGTTTGCATAAGAACTTACACATATCTAAATTTTTAAATATAAATGAAAATATTTATATATTCTAAATTATTTTCTAAAGGCCTTCTCTGTAATAACCGTATTATAATTCATAGATTACAAAACACTTATAAACAAATCTTTGCTTTGGTATCAGAGAATTAATTATGTAATAAGAATTATTCTTATTATATATATGACTGCTGTCGTCTTCACCTTTCCTATGTGCAGTATCATATTTCTATTTGTCTATTGATGAAATTTCCATATTAGGACTTTTGTATTCCACAATATTTGACCTAAAAGGTGAATTTGACATGCGTCAGCTTTATTATTGGAATGTGTTCATTTGGACTTGTTAAGGTAAGAGGGAGATGCATATACAAACTGCTTAACATGTTCTTTTTGTTCTTCCAAGAATGTTTGCTGTAATTTGCAGCATTGCTGTTTCTGTGTGATCAATGAACTCCTACAATGAAATAAAGCTCAGAGAAGACAGACAAGGATGATGTGCTCAGGAAGCTCACGAAAGAATGGTGGAAGTGACCACATAAAGGAAGCTGAACTTATCTCAACACCAAGGAAACTAGAAGGTGGCCTTTATTGTAGGAAAATAGCTGTACCAATTGAGTGGGTCAACTGGCTAGGTAAATGGCCTTCTCTAAAATGATCAACAGAAAGCATTATCTTTCTTAGCCTGACAGACCAGCGTACGGGATCTGTATACGTAGTCTACGTGGCGCAGTCCAAAAAAGAGTATAAATATTGAGCAAACAGAAGTGACTTTGAAGATAGAAACAGGTTTGAGCTGGCTTCAATGTATTTATTTCTTCCCAGCAGCTAGAAATGCTCAGTGCCATGGCAGTTAGCATATAGAGACCATCAATAGGAATTATGTTCATTATGTGATTTCACTGTACAGTGCAATCGCTATATTGTGCTTGTGTTGTGATTTCAGAATGCTGCTGTAACAGTTTCCGAAATCAAAACCCTAGGCAATGTCAAGTATCTTCAAACAAGTAAATTTGGTATTAAACATTAAACCTTCCTATATGCAATATATGAAAGAACCTGGTCAGAGAGTGTTGGACTTTGATATTCTGAAAACTCAGCAGTAGAAATTCAGTATCTTTCAGATTTCTTCACTTTAGAAAATGATGATATTACGCAGGCATGTGTGGAGAATTTTAGTTTATGTTGGGTGTCTACTAAAAGGACAGACCAGGGGACTACATTGTGGATACAGTCAGAGTTTCAAAGCATCTGAATAAAAGTACTGCTCTGAGGGACTGCAAAACGTTTCCAGAAATCTCCACTGCACTGGCAAACCTCCTAGAAATAACAAAATATGAGTGAATCAGACTCAAAATCTTTTTCCATGAATTGAATTTCTGTTGAGTTGAATTAGGTTTCTATGGTAGCAGTAATGTCATAAATGGTTCCCCATGGCTTAAAAGTACTGATGACAATGCCTCTAGCACCTACCACACTATTTACGATCAAGAAAAAAAATCATGCTGGGACCCAGATGAGAGATGTGCATCATCAGCCATCAGATAGGTTAATGTGGCAAGGTTAAACACATCAGAAAGTGAGACCCTTGCAGTAAATCTTGCTAAAGCAGATGCCAAGAATGCCTCAATATTTTGGGAACTTCTAATTCCAAAAGTAATCTGCATCTTGATACCTAAATCCGATGGATGAATTCCTTCTGAAGGATGGAGTTATCGATTTATGTAATTGGGATTCTTCTACCCTGACTTAGGAGCTTGACTTTCTCAAAAGTCAATCAGGCTTAGAACTGTAAACTTCTTTTGAAGGGACAGGAACTTAACTAGCTGGTTCTTTTATGTAATTTAAAAATATGAAGAAACCCAAATATATCATCCCATGTACACATAACTTTGGAAAATATTGCCACCAGCAGTACAATACTTGGAAACACTTTCTCATTAAGGTCAAATATATCGGACATTGTGTCTGACTGATCCAGGTGAAAGTAATAAAACTTTGCTTTCTGTCCTCATTCTATAACACTGCATACATACAACAAATTTATTTCATATTAATACTTTTATATAAACTTGCACTAGAAACCCTACCCCAAGGCCTAGTATTTCATCACACCGTGTGGTATGAAAGCACAGAAACTATTCCCAACATATTATCTAAGTATAAAAAAAGAGGCAAGGGACAAGCCAAAGACAATGTGACAACATGACAGATAATTGGCTTCAGCTACATACTGCATAATCAATTTTTCTGATAAATCAACAGAAATGAAAAAAGATAGACATCACAGCCACCCAGGCTGACAAACAATCAGTAATCCCAGGGGAGAGCTGAATTATACACTTTCATACAGTAGAATCTAGAGCTTGATGGGCCTGTATTGTGTGTGCTCTCCTACAGTGCTTTGATTGATAACTCTTCCTTTACCAGAGTCGCGGGCCAGCAACATGGGCCATGCTACCTTTTGACACAGCTCTCTTTCCTGTGGGAGCTCTCATTTCCATTCTTGTTGTCACCTTTATGTCGAAATAACATTGTGAGTGTAAAATACATTCCTCCTTTTCTGATTAACAATAAAGTCTTTTTTTCAGCAAAATGAAGCAGATTTGAAAAGTGTATTAAATTGTAAGCAGGAAAGCAAATGAACAAAATAATGATAGAAATATGAACAAAACCTGAAACCAATGAGAGTAGAAGTAAAATATGTAAACAGTAGCTAACAGTGTTGTCAGTAAAAAAAAAAACAACCAAACCCAAATAAATCCCAGGATGAGAAATTCAATGGCAGAAGCAACTTTCAGATTTCACAAGTCTTCTACAATGGAATGATAACAATTAATTAAAAATGTGTAACATTTAAAGAACAGTATATAAAAATAGCAGTGAAGTATATAAGAATAAATATATTATTGCAAGGCATATTGGTTTTCTGACAGGCATGAGAATTAACCATGCCTGTGTGTGTTTATGAAGACCTAGGCAACAGCAGTACATTCTTCCATAGCCCACCAAAGGCTTCCCTTCCCTTTTGGTACCTTCTGGAATAAGGAGCAGTGCACATTTATGCCAGCTACAGAGGTGTCTGCCTCCACAGCAATTCCCAAACTGCATCATAAGCTGTCCACCTGGCCGGCAGAATAAAAAAAATTTAAAAATCTGTAGATGCCTGTTTTAGCACCTGGTTGAGATTTAAGACTCAGGTGGCTTCCAGTCCCTGACTCCCTGACTGTGCTAGGAATTCTTAAGAGTGTCTGCTAACAGCACTACCTCTCCTTCCTGTCCTGATCTTGGGCAAATGCTTTAGTTCAGGCTAAATAAGGTTCATTTATACAATCAGCTGGAGAGTGCATGATATCACAAGCTGTGACACAGATACAGTCTGAAGAAGACCTCACCTCAGGAGCAGTTCTAGAGTGAAGAATAAAAGCACAGAGTTTGCTAGAGGTCGGATTATAAAAATGCAATTTTCCATGGGACTCTGTACAAACTCCTTCTGTTCCTTAGACACACCAATAAACGAATAATCACAAAAATGTCATAATTTTGGTCATGTGAGAATAGAATGTTTTAAGGGGAAACCAAGAAGTGGAGAATGTCTTTTGGGATACCTCTAGAGAATTTTTGACCAGAAAAAATACATAGATACGGGTTACACATTTATAGTTGCCAAAATGGAATTATATCACAAGACAGTCCCTGAAAACCTGACTCCTAACCCTGTAAGGTGTATTTTCTTTGCAGAAGTAACGAAATCTATTGCATGCCAAAACCGCCCCGAGGTATATGCCACCTGGACAGCTGGTCCTGGAGTTGGAGATTAAATGATATCTTCAAACCGTACCACTGTAACAGCTCAGATTTGTCTTCAAAGGGATGCCAGAACAGGAAAATTAACGGGGATGTTATGCTGTTTATGGGCAGGTTGTAAGACCAAACTGTTCTATGGAAAAAAAAGGTAAAACAGTATCTAGAAAGTACATGGTTTTTCCTACAGTAGCTATCAGGAAGAAACGTTGTTCCTACATGTGAGCATTATGCTTTTTTGTGGTGACTGTGTAATCCACATCTCTATCATGTTCAGTATTCTCCTGCCTCCTGGAGAAAAACTAGACCTACCATGGAGTAACTGTGACTGTAAAATGCAATTTGATACAGGTTATACCTCACATCCCGTATCTCAGTTTAGAAATACTAAACAAATTATGACCTCTTGGACAATTTTTACCCTTCATTTGCTTTTACCAGTTTCATTTGGATTTGTGTCCTGAATTAAAACAGGTGTAAATGTGTGAGAAAATAAAAATTAGGAAAGACTACCAGTGTGACTGCATAGCCTCCTGTCAGAGTTTCCAGCTACAGTTCATGTAATTTATGACAAGACATACTCTATTAAAGAGCCAAGCAGGTAAATCACATATTGATTAACTGAATCTAATAGTAAACAATACTTCTTGAGAAACTGGATCTTTTCAAAGATGTTGTTTAAACATATAGGTATCAATCAAAATTCCTTTTCATTATAAATATTGATGCTTACCCAATATTTTAAAATCAATTGAGTTGAAAAAGTGGTTATTTCTGTATCTATTTTCATCTGCTTTAGGAGAAATATCAAAGACACTGTTTATGGAACAAATAAAAATATATTATGAAATTTGAGGATGACATTTGAAAAAGAAAACTGATTTAAAGGTAACAGTTCCTAATAAAGCTTCAGTGAAGATACTTGCCTAAAAAAATGCCAAATCCTTTTGAAACTAAATGGAAATATAAAACTCCTTTTGCATGACTGCAAGAAGAAATAGATCTTCAGTGCAAGCTTGAGCTAATAACATTTCAGTAATTTTCTAATTCTTTTGCTTTAGCAAAATAGCAGATCAAAGAGGCAAAGTGCTAAATGTTCATCTGATGAAAATGAGCAAAATATATTGAAGTCAATAGTAAAGTACTTATTTAATTCACCTGAAAAATTAGACCATTAAGGTACTTCTATTACTTTTGAAATCCAGTAAGACTTTTTTCACAATATTCACAAGCAGGTTTTATTTCTTTGATAATTTTGCAAAGTGAAAACTGTTCTGTTCTATTCTTTTAATCTTGTAACAAAATACATTCTTGCTCTCCTGCACCCTCTCCCTTGTTAGGATCATGCCCTTCAAGGGGAGGTACGGAACGAGCTCATGACAAAAGGGTATTAAGGATTTATGAGAAGAAACCAGCCTTGCAGCACATGCTCCACATCTAAATCTAACTGGGCATCCATGCTTCAAAGTATCCTCAACTGATTCTTTTTCAAGTCTCTTAAAATTAATCTATCTATTCCTCAAATGCAGGACTAGTAGATTCCATAAATTGTGATAACATTTTAAAAATGTTAATAGGTTTTGATCCTCACTTGGAGGATGTGACCATAGAGAAGACAGGAGAACTCATTTTAATTTTTATTTTATAAAAATAAAATAAGGTTATTTCTTCAAAGACATTTGAAAATTAGTATTTTAAAAATGGAAAAACTATTCACTTTATGTAAAATTTATTCTGATTTCTCACTATCCAATTTTCAGAATTATGTTAATGCCACTTTCAGGACAGAAATTTAGACAGACTAATCCTGAGAAGTTTTTAAAAATAAGATCTGAGAAGGATTATTTTTCCATTTGTACAAAATTTGGATCAAGTCTAATTGCAAGAATAATAAAGCCAGGAAGTAACTCAATATGCATCAAAATCAGAAATGGTAGTAAAATTTGTTGATTATTTGTCTGGAGAATAATCTATTCATATAGAAAAAGTATATGTGTAACCGAGAGAAAGTTTAATATGTTTAGCAGATCACAGATTGCCTTTCTAGAAGTACCTTCATAAGGCTTCTTTCTGCTGACTTGAACCTAAATGTGTTTATTTTTGTTCTTTCTGTTTAATTTTTATATATTTTCCTTATTTTAAATCACCTGTCTCTTCACACTTCCCCCTTACCCTATACTTATGCTTTTACTATGCAAAATACCAGTTGATGCTAATAATTTGATATTGTTGGGTCTCTAAGGTGTGTAATACAAAGGATGGACATCTAGATCAAAAATAAAAATTTCACATACATACAACAACTAGATATAACAAAGATCAGACAACAAGTAACTGATGGATGACAAGCTTTTCTGAAGTTCTATTTGTGTTTGTTTTATTCACCGAGATTAAAAAGAATCAGCAATTTAATCAGGAAAATAAAAGAGTCGCAAAATGTATAGTCTCACTACCCAGATAACCTTTAATAGGATTACTACATCGGAATGAAAAGTAATCGTGCAATTCAAAGGTCAGGTGAAATTCCAACTCTACAGAAGGATCATATTCCCACTTCTATCTTTTTGCAAACATAAACTAATTCACACTGCAGCAGCATTGTAATGTAAACGCAACAGTGGAGGAAGAGTTTCTCATAACAAATTGCTTTTAATATTCTGTCATCATGGCTTCTCAGATAAGAAAATAAATAAACTATGTTTGAGATATACAGTTTAGAGTTCTTGTAGTACAGAATTTTTTCCCTGGCATTTCCTTTGAGAAACGGAAATCAAGTTTAATCCCTGCCTTGGCATTATATTAAATCATTATTGTATAAAGCATTTATGCATTTCCAAGCCAATGACTTCCTTGAGGCACTGAGGAAATTCAAACTATAATCTTTAGTGTAAGCTTTTTTCTCTGATCCATCACTTGCAATATTGGTATGCTTTCCAATTATTTCTGACTCCAATCTTCCGTAAGCATGAAATGAGTGCTTATAGTAATCCTGACCTTTAAAATAATCCTTTTTACTTCTTGGGGCATGTTTGTTTCCTCTCAGCAGACAACTATTAGCAATTTAATAAACCAGGACTATTGGATGGGGAAACAACTACATCAAATTTCTATTTCACCACTTAAAATGTAATATATTTGTATGTATAAATAATTACAGTAACAGGGCTATATTAGAAGAGTGGAAGAGTGTTATTAGGTGTCAGTACCAGAATTAAGGTTGTTCACAGAAACGCCTCACGTGCACAAGCCACTATTACACCATCATTCACAGTTTTGTCTATTGAAACTCAGGATACCTTCTGAGGGGGCACCTCTGTCATGTTTTCATTCTCCCTCAAATTCTAGTCCTGAGACATCTTTCCTATAAAACCTAACATATTTCCATGGAAAGTTTTCTTTTCAATGACCCGCTTCTTCAGCTGGGAGAGCTGTGTCATTGAAAACTTCCTTCTCCGCTCTTACTTCTTACCTGTCTCAGTTCATGTCCCTCCCCCACAGCCACCACAGTCCCTTTTCACGCTGGTGTCTTCTCATCCTCCACCTACTTCCAGACTTTATGCTTAATGATGTATCATTATTTCCCCTTTCTAGTCCTTGGCTGCCCTTTTCAATGTAATTGTTATATTGTCCCCTTTGCATGGGAGAGCTTCCTGCTTTGCCTCCCCTTGGTTTCAGCAAAGGCACCGCTGCAGCAAGAGAGAAAGGCTCCCAGGCTCATTAAGTAGAAGCTATACACCAAAAGCAAGACAGACCAGAGGATCCCAACAGCAAAGGTACATTTCAGCATTAGTCAACATCAACTATTACCAGTACTGAAGTCCTAGCCCTAATCTTTTTATATAATCACAGAATCACAGTATGGTAGGGGTTGGAAGGGGCCTCTGGAGATCCTCTAGTCCAACTCCCCTGTTAAAGCAGGTTCACCCACAGCACATTGCACAGGATTACGTCCAGGCAGGTTTTGAATATCTCCAGAGAAGGAAACTCCACAACCTCTCTGGGCAGCCTGTTCCAGGACTCTGCCACCCTCAAAGTAAAGTTGTTTTTCCTCATGTTGAGATGGAACTTTCTGTGTTCCAGCTTGTGCCCATTTTCCCTTGTCCTGCCACTGGGCACCACAGAAAAAAGTCTGGCCCCATCCTCCTGACACCTGCTCTTTAGATATTTATAAATATTGGTCACACTCCTCTTAATGCACCCCAGGATACCATTGGCCTTCTTGGCCACAAGGGCGCACTGCTGGCTCATGGGTAACTTGTTATGCACCAGAACTTCCAGGTCCTTCTCCACAGAGCTGCACCTCCTAACCTGTACTGGTGCATGGGTATACTCCTCCCTAAGTGAAGGACACCACACTTCCCCTTGATGAAATTCATTTGGTTCCTCTCCAACCAGCAACCCAGTCTGTCCAGGTCTCGCTGAATGGCAGCACAGATTTCTGATGTGTCAGCCACCCCTCCCAGTTTTCTAGCATCATAATCTCTCAAATGCCTTTGTTTTAGAGTCTACAGTGATTTTAATTCTATGAGTAGCTTTAAATACTAAGCATAGGAGCAAAGCTTGAGTGGGGGTTTCTGAACATCTATGGAGTTTATGTTGTCCTCAGAACTCACAGCAGTGCTGAACTGTTGAATATCAATATTAAAAGCAAGTAGCATGAACACAACTAATACCGAGGCTTTGTGAACTAGTTGTTTACTGTCATTTTGTGGCTGTGCTTTTACACTTTCATTATCCAGTTTAGGCATACATTTTAATAAAAAAATAAAGATTTCTGCATAGGTGTAAAAAAATTTTTTTTAAACTTTGGCTAAACACATATTAGGTTATTACTATTCATCCTTAACTTCGGCTTTAAAATGTGTTAGAAGATTCAATCATAACCTTCATTATCATCATTTAAAAAAACCAACCAAGCACACAAAAAAAGCATGTCCATGAGTTTTCTAAGAATAAACTTTCATAATTATTAAGATTTTGAGTAATCCCATTTTAAGATTTTCAGTAATCCCATTTTAAGACTTTGAATAATGTGTTTTCATATAATTCAAACGATTTCAACCTACTGGACACTGATTCTAAAAGTGTATTTGTACAATTAGCATATTTTATCACCATGAAATAATCCTGATTTTTCTACAAAGTGATATTCTTTGCCATCAACTATTTTACTGTAACAGAAAGGAAGAAAAAAACGTAAGTTGCTGCTGTTGTCAGTTAAAACCCCACGAAAATAAGGAACTTCAAGTTTTCATTACTTAGTCTAATTGAAGAATTCCTTCAGTTCTAAACACAAAAATAAACTGAATCTAAGCTAATTTCCTCTTCAGAGTTCCTGGTCCTAACTCTTCACGATTGTGTTTCTATCTTAAATGCCTCCTCACTCACTTACTGGAAGTAGAATCTAATGTAGTACAACTTTCCAAGTCTATAGTGCAGAAAAAGTGCAGAAGGGAAACATGTGAACCTGTTTTCAGACACACCAGAAGCGCCGTGGCCTGCTATTTGGGGCAATTTCATCTCTCAGGAGCTTGAAAAGTATTGTAAATGTTGAATAAAATTCTTTTCACACTAATCAACTATTTAAACTGCCAGGAGTCATCAACTTTAGTAGCTATAAAAATTTACATGTAACCAAAGGAATAAAGAGTAGTGTTACTGGTTGCAGAAAAGGAAGTCTAAAATAATAATAAAATATAAATAATAAAAAAAATTGAGGCAGTGATCAAGTTACAAGTAATCAGAGTTAATTCTTTCTTACTAAAAGTCAATCTGAAGATATTTAGCCAGACACTTCCATTACTTGAAATATCAGCATAAGAACACGCAGTATTTAAAACAAACAAACAAGATTATGACTATGAAACTTAGATAGACCAAGTATCTAAATCCTAGTCTCAGATGACAATCAGTGAACATTTTATCATAGACTTTCACTAATCATAGTGAGTAGCAATTATCCATGCCTTGAGTAGATTAAAAATTACCTTCCATTTTACTGCTAACAAAATCACGGTACTTGACAGCCAAGTGGCAAAGACAGAAATACAAATTTAAAAGGATTTTCTAAATCCATTTAGGCTCATATTCCCCAAGAAGCATACTAGTCACCTTTCAAGTACAGTTTCTTCCAATATTTCATTGGTCAGGGGACAGTTTTGACCTTTACTGGCTTTGTGTTTGGTGGGGGTTTTTTGTAAGGACCAGTAAGAATGCTAGAATGTAAATTTTGGTTTGATTCATGAAGGTGTCAGAGTGAATACAGCTCCTTGAAACTGAATAAACTCAGATTGCATTTTCAGGACATGATGACTGAGCCTGCTAATGGGTGCAGCAGAGTTAAGCTCAGCCTAAAAAGTGTTCCGCAAAGTGTGAGCAGTAACATTGGACCAGAGTAGGAAGGTACAGCTGTGGGATGGATGGTGTTCTTTTATTCTTGCAAAGGAATTTGCCAATTAGCCTTTGCCAAAGGAGTTATTTCTCAGTCATTAACTTTTGGTGGCTATTTTATACCTAAGACAAATGCAAATTCCGGAAGACTAGTATTGCAATTATCTAGGAACATCACTGTTATCCAGAAATTTTCTTCCTAACCATTAAATCTCTGTCATGAAATGATTTCCTCCCATCTATTTTCTGGTGACAGAACTCAGATTTTTCTCAACACAGAGACAAAATGAACCAAGGAAATGCACTCTTTATATACACAGATTTCCTTTAAAATTCAGGAAAAATTCTTTCCAAGTCTAGTGTTTCCTTCTGTGGCTTGAAAGCCTCCTTACTTAAGATGTGTCTCAGGAGCAGGGGGAAAAAAACAAACAAAAAACAACTAGTGGGGAATTCTGGAAGACAACAGAAAATGCTAGGTAAGCACTTCTATCCCTTTCAGCTCCTTTCCCATAAGTTCATAGAAGCTGGTTTGAGATGTGGAGATGTGGTATGAGCTGAAGGGGGAGAAAGCCTTTTTTGCTCTTGCAGATAGTAGCTCGTAGAAGAGTCTGAAAGCCGGACGTTTCCGTCCTAGTTGCTAGATGGACATGGGCTGTGCTCATCCCTGTTTGCAGATTTGTCTGTGTGTGAAGCATGCTCAGAGCACAGTTACACAACGGTACTGGGTGCAGATGCTCAGGTGCTGACAGCGGTGGGGCTGCGGGAGCCTCTGTGAGGAGAAGTCAGGGCTGCCCCGTGCTGGCCACAGTTGGTTCCAGCCAGCTTCAACCAATCCCCCACAGAGCACAGCTGAGCCCCTCAGCCAAGATGCTGGCACCTCTGGGAAAGTGTATTTAAGAAAGGGTAAAAAAATGCTGCACAAAGGAGGGAAAGAAACGACAGTGTGGACAGCAAGGAGTTGGTGTCAAAGAGGAAGGACGAGGAGGAAGATGTGCTCCAGGCACCAGAGCAGATGTTCACACTGCAGCCCATGGAGGACCCCATGCCACAGCAGAAGAAAGGTAAGGAAGAAGCAGCAGAGAGGGACTATTATGGGCTCAGTCCAACCCCCATTCTCCATCTCCCTGTGCTGCTGTTCAGGGATGGGAGGGAAGAAGGAGTTGGGAAAGAAGGGGTGAAGTGGAGCTTGGGAAAAACTGTGGGGTTATGTGGGAGGTGTTATTTTATTTTTTGT
Organism: Bucorvus abyssinicus; assembly: GCA_009769605.1. Classification (NCBI taxonomy): domain Eukaryota; kingdom Metazoa; phylum Chordata; class Aves; order Bucerotiformes; family Bucorvidae; genus Bucorvus; species Bucorvus abyssinicus. Next base: position 43,730,024 of record CM020025.1, read on the forward strand.
CTTTGTTTCTCACCATCCAAATCTATTTAAATTGGTAATAAATTGAACTAATTTTCCCCAAGTGAAGTCAGTTTTGCCCACATAGTAACTGGTGTGTGATCTCCCCATCTTTATCCAACCCATGAGCTTCCTCACCCTGTTTTCTCCCCCTGTCCTGTGGAAGAGGGTGAGTGAGGGAGCAGCTGGGTGGGCATCTGGCTGCTGGCCTAGGTCAGCCCACAACAACAATTAGGCCTCTCAGTGGGTCTCGGAGAGAGGAATGCCTAGCTTAAGGATTCTGGGTATTTCACTCCAGTGGATCCTCCCAGTGAAGCTGTCTAGTAACATCTAGTTTGTGTGAACCCAGGCAAGGTTTTCTTCATATAATACTCTTCATCATGATATTGATGTCCTGATTTTAAAGTTGTTTCCCAGCATGCAAGAGTTAATCACCTATAAATTGTCATGCTGTAGTTGAAAACAGAGCTAACGTACGGTACTTGTCCATTCCCATTGCATATATAAAATTAAAATTAAAAGGATGTGGAAGAACTTATCATCTGAGCATTGTTCCTTGCTCAAATATAGGGCTGCACAGTCACTGTCAGTGAGAACAAACTGAAATTGCTTTTCTCTTTGAAAGTTTAATTCTTAATGAAGTAAGTGCCAAAGACTTTGAACTATGGAGTTTGGGTAAGAGCTTGAGAAAGGAAACTTCCTACAATTTTTTTCTTTTTATGGACAAAAGTAAGACATCTATGTGCCAAGGGGGTCTGACACTTGAAGGCATTACCTGATTACATAAAACGGATTTGTAGCTTCAAGAGGTAGGTCACTATTTGGTAAATCCCTGAATCCTATGAAGACTGAAAAAGAGCTAAATGAGTTGGGCTGAAAGTTCAGGAAGCATTTACAGCAACATGAGAAAGGTTGGAGATTTGTAATTATGTTTAGCCTTCTGAACTCTTGTTCCTATGTTTAGTAGTTCCAGACTACGTTTTCCTCTCAGTCTCGGAACTCTTCCCAGGATAGACAAAATTACTTCAGTTTCAGTTTACCTGAGAATAAAAACATTTGGCTTAAACTTAAGGAAAAACAACCCCATGCTCAGCTTGTTCACATAAACAAACTTCTGAAAACAAGCAGGATTCAATCTTTGATAGGAAAAAAAAAAAAAACCAAAACCTATCCAGAAAGCATAGGAAGTACAGATTCCTTCTCATTTGGAAGAAAAATAAATACACTGATATTTTGAGGTATCTGTATATCACCAAAGCTTTCTATCTCTCTCCTTTCCTGCCTGCCACCCCCCCCGCCCCGCTTACTGTAACTCTCCTAAACACCTTTTGAAATATTGTTAAAGAATGAAGATTGTCGATGAATGAAAAACAGCAGTTTTATAAGATGCTGCGTAACAGCCATATTTGATAAATTATAAACAAATTGCTGTTTTCCTACAGAACTACTTTAGAAGATGTCTATATATATGCTCTGTATCTTGTCTAAATCCATAAGATAATAAAAAATTTTGATGTTAAAAATTTACACGCATTAAGCTATGTAATTAGTAAAATAATCTACCCAAACAAAACAGCCCGAATCACATACACTGGATAAAAACCCTCACATTTTCAAATTAATTACTTTAAAACTTGTGACGAGCTCTAAGAATTCCTGAAGGTATGTATCTCTTTAGACAGAACAAATGTAGCTTTTCCATGAGAGTAGTGGAATAGCTGACGGTGCAATAACAAAATGCATTAGTTTTGCACTCGATTAAAATTAAAAAATTATTTTCTTTGCAGCTGTATGCAGTTTAGTGTGTTTTCATTTATTAATAGAGCAATTTGCTTTAAAAACCCACATACTTAAGATCTGCTGTATTGAATGAAGAAAACACAGCATGTTTAATACCTGCCACCATTTTCTCTTGTATTTTGCTGTTAACATTTTTACTGTGGACCTTATAGAGCTGTAAAAAAGGAGTATTAATACTGCTTTTACTGAAGCTCAAGGTCATGCAACCACAGCAACAGCAAGGACAAAATTGAGGCCTATAATGAAGATTGTGGAGGTGTAAACTTCACAGAGCAACAGCATGCAAATTAGATTATTTTCATTTGCGGGAAACTGCCCACAAAATTGCACCTTGAAAATCATCAAACCGTCATAATATCTGAGTTCTCAGTTTTTAGCATATTGCAGTATCTTCTTGAGTTTCAGTTTTATTGCAAATTTTCCAGTGTATTTCTATAAAGCAAAATGGTATACTATACACTCTTTATACTTAAAAACCTGCTTACATTTATTATATAATAACATTAAGAGATGTTACTCAGGCTTAACAAAGCCCTTTTTAATTTTTCAGCATATATGTCTTATGAACGCTCTAACCTATGTTTTCTGTACAGTTTGAGCATCTCAAACTCTGCTTCTACATTAATACTTCTAGAAATACATTTTAGGTCTGAGGTTAAAAGCCAGAAAAGCCAAGTCAAAACGTATTTTGCCTTTTTTGACTAATAACTGAGTTTTAGAATTAATTATATCTGTATAATTAATGCATGTAATTAAAATGCTGAACCAGTGCAATATATACTGACTGAAAACTTTATGCTTCTGAAAACCTCCTCCACAGCTATCCCTTTTGCAAAAGGCAGAAATACAAAGTTATGCAATTCGTGGTAATTACAAGAAATCAGAAAACATCTCAAAATGTAGCCCAATAATTGAAAAGTTACCATGCATTCAAACAGTTTCAGGTGTAGATTCAACAGCTTTAAAGGTTCACACAGGTAATTGTGGACTTGCAATTCAATGGAGTAAAACAACCTATTTAATTAATTTTCCTTCTCAATATTACAAAGTGCATTAAGTTTTTCCTTTAGCAAGCTTTTTTCTAATTAGCGTAAGAACAATCTGTCGTAATATAAAAGTGTACTTAAAAAAAGTCTAAGGACCCCAGTTTTATTCAGTACAAATAGCTACATAAAGGCTTTCCAATCATCAGGAAACTAGAGGATTTAGGATTGAATAAACCACTTTGCAATTATTCATCAAGTTTTGGATAACTCATTTCAGCCACAGTATTTCTCTAAACTGAAGCTGGATCCGCTTTTGCTATTGTTGCAGTGTCCTAGGAAGACCTCATGCCAAAAGAAGTACTTGTAAAGCAGAACTGCCTTCCTTCCCCGTCCTCCCTGCAAGACGCTGGGTGAAAGGGTGAGTGCAGATTTCCACTCTGCTCTTGCTGAAGGCTTTGTGCGTTTGCATGACATGCAGATGTTGGTCAAGACATATTCTGTCTCTGAACGGGATTCTTTTGTATTTAACAGGATTTTCAGTCGTTATTAATTAGGAATTCAAAATCTGGTAAAACTGAAAACATATTTGAGGAATTCAAGTACAGAAAATCATCTACATTAGACAAAACTTTTATTGAGAATGAATTGGAAGCCTGAAACAGAACAAATACTGTATCTCCTTGTCAAGATTATTCAGAGTTAAGAATTTGGTTGTTTGCACCTATTTATAAAGTGAGAATCTAAAATTATGCCTCATGACGACTTCACAATGACTTTGGATGTAAGTAAATAACAATGACAAGAGCTTGTTTCACAGTTTTTGAGACTGAATTGTGTTATTTTCCCCTGGGGAGTTAAAAACAGTAGTTTTAAACATGAAAGTTTCAAATTTTAGTGCGTTTACACTAAAAGTGAAATCTAGAACAGGAACTTTTTTTTAAGACCATTTAAGAATTATTTTTAGTTTCAGAGGAAATATTAACGCCTAGTCTTTTAACTGAACTGCAAGATTCTTCCGTGTTATCTACACAGGAATTACAAGCTTTTCCAAGTATTAGCTTTGAGAATGGACTTTAATGTCCAGGCTAAGCTGTTCACCTAACCTACGGCTTAAGTTAAGAGGGGAGAAAAACCCTCAGTGACAACCCAGCCAAGCTATCTTAAGTGGGGATGATTCTTCAAATGATCTACCTAGTTTTCTTCACTCCAAGCAGCTGCATCATCGTGTAATTGAACAGCAGGCTTTTAGGAGGCTACAGTTTGGTGAGGTAATTCTTGTCCAAACATCATTGTAAATTGGGAAAACAGGGTTTGTATTACTTAATTTTCATAATCTATAAGCATTTTATCTAAACTAAGATGGCCTTTTAGTCAATGGAGAAAGACTGATACCTTCAGAAAGCAAACAAGGTGAAACTGACTCTGGCCTCCACTGTCTCTAGAGTGGAGACAACAACGTTAAATTCAACAGTAAACCTTAGAGGGGAAAACCACGAGACGGACTTAGAACAGCATTTAATGAATGCTAAATTTTATCCCCTTTCTTGTGGATGTTGATACTTTTTTTTTTTTTTGAGAAATAAAATCTCACAGAAGTCCAAAGAGAAAGAACAAAGGTAAAAATGGGGGATAATTAGGAACTGTAGTTTACAGTGAAAGATCTTGTGATCTCTAAAGGCAAGAATAAATATATTCTTGTTCTATGGCAGTTAATGAACTGCTTACTGATTTTAGTGGTAACAGATATAATCCAAAGAATAAAAGGAAATCTCCGAGTTGTTGGTCTATTTCATTCTTTTAAGAAAGCATCTATTTACAGCCTGTCTTGATGCATTTTTCAAAAAAAAAGAAAACAAACTAAAAACCCGAAGCATTTTTGAAGTAATGGTATGGACTTCTATAACTAAACCTGAAATTCTGCATTTTTCCATGCTTGTCAATTCTGTCATAATTATATTTCATATTACTGTCTTCCATCAAAAATGGTACTATTTGCGGAACAAAATACTAAAATTGCCTTGAAGAAGTAAAGTCATGTTGAAAATCCAGAAGATTAATCATACATTATGTATTGAGGAAGCTTTTTTCCCCTGCATAGAAGCAAGTCTGAAATAAATCAAATAGTACAAATCATGGCCAAGAATTTATAATATTTGTCCATTCAAGGAATGTATTCAGAAATTCATAATGATTCAGAGTCAGATGCAGTATCTTCCAAGAATGAAGTATAAAGGATTTCTCCATGTTCCCTTAAGAGTACAAACTTTCCAGAAAAAAAGATTGGTTTAAGTTGTGGAATATTTTTCCTGGATAGGGAGGATGAACTAACTTATTGACAATATTAAATCACAGTATTTTTTCTCTTTGCTATCAGTCTTTTTAGCTATAATGTGCTTTTACTTTGATTATTTGTGGTATCTTAAAAGAATTTAAGGTGATGGAAATGTTTATCCAGAATTCATTCTGTCAGTTGCCCTATAAATATGATAATCTTTAGCTGAAAAATACATTATTAAACACATTACTTGATAAAATTAGCTTCTACATAATGCAGAGCCACAGTCTTTTCTCAGTTGTACATCCCAAATTCTCATTAATGTTTCTCCATTAATGTGTAAGAGTTCAATTTTGGCCTAATGACTTTCCATTATCTGAATAGTTTTAGTAAAAATAAAAGATAAATGACCTATTATACTACAAGTGAATAATTTTCTTCTTTCATTAACAAAATAGATTTCTTATTCTACCTTTCATGAACAATAGCAATGCCTCCCTTCTTCAATTTATGTCATGAGACATAATTGTTTAAGCAAGAAAAATGAAATTATCTGCCTTCCAAATTTAGTATTACACATCTTTATATCAAAATCCAATTTAGAACAAGGTTAAGTAGAATAAATACGGCCTCTCATTACTTTCCTCATTTTGCCTACTGCTGTTTTATTGATTTCAACTGACAGGAGCATAGGGCTGGGTGGGAAGTAAGGTAAATGCAGAAGGATCTCTGAAATATTATCATTGTCTTTATTTAGCTGCACCATCAAACCATGTATAGAAAAATGACAGTAATTTGATAATTTTCATAGGCTGAGACCTCACTTGTAGTACAATATTCATTGACCCTGCAATATATAGTGTGAAGTGACCTCGAGGTGCACAAGTTTCTGTGGGCAACAAAATATCAAATTCACATAAGGAGTCTTCACATTTAAATTATGCAAAAATCCAAGATATTTTGAACATACATTAGGGCAGGATATGGTCCTTTGAATGTTATTCTCAATGCTCGTACCAGCAGCAACCGTCATCTGAAAAAGGGGGCAACAGAGATTCTGCTGAATGGAACAGAATTTTGTACAGTGCTACAGTATTTAAATTACACCATGCTAACAAGATCAATGTTATTATCATTCAGGCAAGCTGATCTAATAGAATAAATAAGTGGCTCAACTGAAATTCACACAAAAAATTGGAAGTATTGTTACATTTCCGGCTCACAAGGTGCTGAGAACAACCAAATAGTACATCACTTTTGTGCTTTGTGCTGCATTCACAGAAGTGGACTCTGAAGTTAAACAGTCAGACAACTATGGAGAAATAATCATAGCTCCATGGCTAACTTTAATCTGAGGTCTCTACATAAAGCAAGCAGTTTACCTGTTTGTGAGGTTTGAAGAAAGTAGGATCTTCTTCCCCAAATTAAAACATTATGGAAAAACATTGACAGAAGTAAAACTATTAATTACCAGGCAGAATTTACTTATTAAATTGATGAGTTTTTCATGCTCTCTCAGACTTCTCTGTTGCAGCAAACAATCATAAGAGTGTAAAAATAATAGGAAAAAAAGCTATGTTTAGTTAAAAATCTGGATGTCTTTTCAGTTATCTGAAGAATATATTTTACCATTGAATGCTTTTTCCTCCTTTTTCATGACTTTTTCATTTATTATTGCAGAGCCCAACATACAGCATTCCTGTTCAGAAAGACCCCAACTAGTAGGCAATCTGACCAGACAACATTTTTTCAGATCTCAATGTTTACTTCAGAGGAAATTAACAGTAAAAATTCTTCTAGAAGTACTTTTTAAACCTCTAGGTCAATCTGTCCTGACTGCAATTTAAGAAAAAAAAATAGACAAAATCTCGAATTTCTTTCCATTGTTGAGAGCATATGTAACAATACATACAATGTTCGTGCTGATTATAGTTGAGCTTTTCATCATCTCTCAAAGTAAATATTGACCTAAGCTTTATTTCTGTGACTATTTACAAACTCAATTCAGTAAACCTCGTATTCAGAACTGACAAAAAGACAGTATTTTTGGCTTCAAGTATTTTTAATAGCACAATATAACATTTGGAAAATACAACATATTGCAAGATGCATTTTATAATGACTTTACTATCACAGTTTATGAGGAAGTTACGACTGTATATTTTGACTTACTTTTGCAGTATCAAATTGTGCATATTATCAATATATTAATAACAGCCACAGGCATGTTACAATGTTCATTTATCTACAAATTACATATTGGCAATGAACTTCACATTGTGATTTGTAACTGTTTCTAAGTACTTGAAATACTTTAAACTTTCAAGGTTTTAAAGGAATTATGCTATTAATGGTAACAAAAAGAGTAAATCTTGGATTTTAAGCAAACTCCATGTATGCTGGCCAGTTCTTAACTTGCTCGTATCAGATGTCCCTTCTTTAGATTTACACCCTTAAATACTTGAAAAAAAAATTATAGTGACTTTTTTGCTTTTCTTTTTTCTAAAGGGGATTTCACTTCATACAAAGCAGCTACTTTTGAAAAGAACATTTTCATGCAAAGCAACTTCATGGCCAATTCATGCATCATGTTTAGGTGGATCTTTAACACCACTGTTGCTCCAGAATTTCGTAAGAAAAACAGTCCACATTATGTCAGCATGACACTGTTTTAAATAAACAGTATCTCAGAACAAGAAAACACACACATTAGAAACTTTATCCATTCATTATTTCAGTGTCACACATTTTTAATAATGGTTTAATGCTTATTAAATTTAATCTCGACATTTATACACACGCAACTACTAAAAAAAGCTTGAAACAAATGCATCTGTATTAACAGGTAAATAGTTTACACATTTTTGAACATTTTTAAAATTTTGAACATTTATTTTATGTGTCTAATATATGTTTTCTGATAATTTGGCATTTCTGTGTGAAAAGGTAGATCTACTGTATACTTTTGACTGCTGCATCTGAGCTCTGTTAACTAATTATCTTTGCTGTCCATCACTGTTAACATCAATAATCTCTGAGTAATTTCAGTGTAAATTATCTTGTAAACAGTTTTCCCCTTCTTTCCTCTTGTAACACTGTGACTAAAGGTCAATTCTAGCAGCTGATAGTTTTTAGATCCAGTATTTTGACTCTTCAGGCCTACTGTGGGAAACTTTACACAATTGGAAATGATCCACCTGGATGCGATCCTGTGCACCTGCTGTAGTTGAACCTGCTCTAGCAGGGGAGTTGGACTAGATGATCCCCAGAGGTCCCTTCCAACCCCCACCAATCTGTGATTCCGTGATTCTGTGATTCTGCTATCCCTGATATTTCAATGCTGCAAAGCTATTTCCTTATAGCTGTGGTTATTTCCTGTCTGACTGGACTCATATACCTAAATTGTCAAGTGTAAGAGAAGAGAAATGAAAGAAAAATATCCAATAAAAACTATTAAATTTGTGCATTAATTCTAAAATTTTTGTCTTCAAACTATGCATGTTAAGGCAAATGCATTGTATTGCCATGAAGATTTTACTAGCAATCATTTGAGATACAAAATCCATGAAAGACTTAAGCAGTGTAGGTAATGCAGCAATTCCCACCTCATGCATGTTGATAAATATTTATTCCATTCAGGAGTGCATCTAATATTATAGCATCTACTTAGTACTTTGTACCCTAGTAACTATAACCTATTAAAATTAATATTCATGAAACTTTCTACTACAGTTTGGTCTTTCTCCTCGAGAAAATGCATAAGCATTAAAACTTATTAGAGGAGAAAACAGGGTCAACAGGGAGAGAAAATTCTAAAAATGAACCTCTAGAACATGCTTAGGATGAGCACTTCAGCTACTATTTGCCGTGAACCACATGCATGGGAACAGATGTATCCTAAATGATAGACCCAGAAATGTTTACAAGCTCTTCTGCTCTCTCCTTTGGGTTTCCACAAGAAAAGTCCTGGTGAGGCTGTGGCACATCCAAAAACATTTTCAGAAAATGCATCACCTATGAAAGTCCTCTGTGTACAACATAGCTGCACCTCCTGGAGTTTCCAAGACAACATCAGACAACAATCACAAATAATGGCACATATATGCACCAAACTGGCCTGTATTTCACAACTAGATGGAAATAGTGACAAAGGATATATGAGCCTACAATTTTAAGCTTCAGTGGAAGCACAATAATTGAACAAAGTTTTCAGCTAATTCTGTAAATTATCCTACAAGAAATAGGTGAAAATTCATAAATATTCCTGAGCTTACACAATGTAGCAACTGCATTTTTTTAACTGATTAGTTACACCAGGCTTTCAAGATTTCTTGCTGTTCAGGTGACAAGAAAGGAGACATATTTTCCTAAATACCATGATTATAATCCAAAACTTCTTATCAAGTCCCCAGTCAAAGCCCTGGTAAAGCAGAATCTCCTGCTCTCAGTTATGATGTGAGCAGTACAGCACTAATTTCGATCCCATGTCCAAAATAAGGGCATGGAATAAAAAAGGAAGTCAGGTTTTATAATCAATGGTATCCAAAGCTTCTGACAATTCAAAGATATTCACTGAATGAATCTAATTTGTTGATATATTGAAGGAATCAGTGGAGAACCTTCCCCAATTCTTTAACTCCTGGAATGTAGGTATCTGACAGATGGGAACTACTTACTAGAAAAAGAATGATAACCTGCTTTCAGAAATAAATATTTCCCTCAGAGCATATTTGGGTTTCTTGAAAAGAATTTTGTGGTGGCCAGTCTTATATCACTCACCACAGTCCAAACGCTATTCTGGTGGTTTAGTGTATTGAAAATTTTATTTGCTCACATTAGTTAATCAATGTTAGAAAAGAATTGTTTCTTCCCTTTGTGAGGGAGCTAACTTGAGGTAAAAACCCAAAAGGAATAGACCTGTTACCTACTTTTTAAAGCTATTCCTATAGTAAATATTTTGTTACTTTAGTTGGAGAAAAAAACCAAGACAAAACCAAAAAGAACAGTTCCACAATGCATAGGTCAATATTTCAAGAAATTTGTATTTCATAGTGAAATTCCTGCTTATTCTCTGCGCTCAGCCTAGGAAAGTCACTTCAGCTAAGCCCACCCTGAAGTGAGGCCTGATCCATGTAATATCCCACACATCTCACATGATTAATTCATCAACCATACCTTCAACTCAAGTTGAAATCAGTTTAATCTATATTGTACTGATACATACGTGTACATGAACATACACTAATGAAGAATCCATTGGTTTGTTTTTAGGGTCTTTTTTTAAGAGTGGGCTGGACTAGAAGCAATGCTACAAAACAAATATCTCCTGTTAAAACTGAAGACCATAATGGTCCTCATGGCATATCATGGTACATTACACCGTACAGATACGGCAGATACATGTGGTATCTTTGATAGTATGAGTCTATGCTACTAAGTTTGAGAAGTCATCATGTGAATTCACAGTAACAAAATGTGTTCTCAGATGCCATTTGTACTGCCTGTTCTAAAGAGAAAGAGAAGTGTGATATCCAGATGTTGGCAAAGTGTACTTGAATAACCTCAAAGGTATATTTAAAACTGCATACTGAATATCTATCTGAAACAATTATCCCATCAACCTGTTCCTTATGGAAGACCATTTAAAAACTTGACTGGACAGGACCCTGGGACACCTGATCTCGTTATAAAGTTAGCCATGTGTGGACTAAATGACCTCCAGAGATCACTGCCAACCTAATTTATACTATGATTCTTATTTTTCAATTTTAAATGTTATTTTGTGCTACAGCCCATAGGGTTTTCTTATGCTAGATTGGGTATCTACAAATTGAGGAAAACAGAGAGCTCCTACAATGGAAGGGAATAAAGGCTGAAGGATGTGAAGATTTACCACCTTACCCAATGTATCCCTAGACAATCCGTACAGAATTTTAATCCTGATGATAGTTCTAGTGACAGCTCTGCATTTGCCTGAAGTTTCAAGTAATTGAGAATTTTGAAGTTCTTGGGGCTTGCTCTGGATAAATTAAGTCTGTGGCAACCAAGTGATTTCAGGTCTCACCTCATTGCCAACACCATTACGAACAAACGACATGTCATTCCTCTTCTGCACCCACCTCAGAGACCTGCTGGCAGGTTTTAAGTCCTAAAACTGCCTGCAAAGGCTGGCTTAAAAAGCAATGCAGCAGTGAAGACAAATCTTGCAGGCCCAATGAAGGCTGAACTTACCAGTCATATGCAGCATGCTTTTGGGTAAGGATTGACTGCAGCCCTGGGACACGTTAGAGCTCAATAGTTGAGACTCACCAGGTGGCTCAGGCTCAGTCCACTTCAAGGCAGACTTAAGTTGGAAGGCAGACCATGCCACACTTAGATCTGTTGAGGAGGATGCTCCTTCAGTATAACAGACATATAACTAGGGGGAAAAAATAATGTAAAGGATATATTTGAATCTCTCCTGACTACTCAAGCAGAGGACTTAACTGTTTAAAGAAGTCAGTATTTATTTTGGAAAAGGAACTTAGCAGGTTGATGCATTGAAACTCTGCTCTTCTGGAAATTACATAGAAACTCTGCTCCTCTGGAAATTACATATTAGCATTGGTATATTAAATTGAAAAAAGTAACATAATTATTTTAAATCACAGTAAAACACCTTTCTGGGTATGCAGCAAAACCAGTGTTTGCCCCTAACAGTGGAACTCAGCCTGTATGAGACTTACATGGCATGCAATTTCTCAGTAGAATTTGTGAAATCCCACCACTGTTTCTTCCACAGAAATACATAGTTATCCCTGAAACATGAGTTTGTAATATATCATCTAAATTAAACAAAAAAGAAAGGCCACTGTAATTTCTTTTAACATGTGTATTAGAAAACAATGTTAGACATTTTCTTCAAAAGAACCAACAAACCCATCAACAATATCCATTTCACTAAATCTAATGCTTTATATTGCCCCACCTTACTATCAGCTGCTCTTAGTATATCAAAGTTGTCTCTGTGAGTGGCCTCTTATCTAAAGATGCCAGCTGGTTTGTGCAGAAAGTGAACTTCTATTGCTGAACCAAAATATGTATAATTTATTTTTCTTCCTCCAGCTAAAAAAAATAATTTAATATATGATCCTTGTTCTTTAACTCTACTTTCTAATTCAGTTAACTATTCAGTTACATGTCATGACATTGTAATATGGGAAGTGAATGATCCTAAATTATCACCTTAGTACTTTTAACTCAACAGAATTGAAAGTGTCCATACTCTAAAGTTGAGCAAATCAAAATGAGTCTTATTTGTAGGCCAGAATTGGTGTGTCTGTGCAGGTGTGTACGTATAAATACACAATAATTTTGCATATATAGATGAAATATATACAAAGAAGTATCTAAGAAGATACGTCAAAGAGAAGGCTCTGGGGTGACCTTATCACGGTCTTTCAATACTTAAATGAGGCCTCATAAGAAAGACGGAGAAAGAGTTTTTACCGGGGCCTGTTGTGATAGCACAAGGGTAGTGGTTTTAAACTAAAAGTGAGTATATTAGATTGAATACAAGGAAGACATTTTTTACAATGAGGGTAATTAAATGCTCAAACAGGTTGCCCAGAGGGGTGGTAGAAGCCCATCCTCTGAGCAACCCGATCTAGTTAAAGATGTCCCTGCTCACTGAAGCAGGATTGGACTAGATGACCTTTAAAGGTCTCTTCCAACCCAAACCATTCTATAATTCTAAGATCCGATATATATTGTACATATGCATGCACACCTGTATCCACCCACATATATCTATGTACATACAGTATACATAAATTAATAAATATATGCTTGATGATGATAGCCTGATGATAGGAAAAAAACCATAAGAAGTAACAAAACCCACCCTCTATAGCCATCTACATCAATAGTAGCTTTCTGGTATATACATTGACCTGTACGCACTTGACTTTGTACATGGGATTATTCCCTGAGGTACAGGGATCTTGTTATCACTGCAGAGTTAAATCTACATGTAAAAATTTTACAACCTAATACACTTAAGACAGACCCTGCAGTCTGTATAGCAATCTTCCTACAGTACTGTTACATGATGATACGAGGGTAATACTTCATTAAGTGAGGATTTTAAAGAGATAATAAGAGTTATATTTATTTGTTTACCTGAATCACAGTAACTGAACTAATTATTTATCATTTTAAAAATCTTTCAAGATGTGAATGCAGAAAATCACCATAATTAAAATAAGCTGTTACATTTACACTATAAAATATTGATTTAAATGTATTGAACTTAGGAGAATTTATTACAGCAAATAAAGATTCAGAACAGTGATCACAGAAGCAGAATTTGAGCTCATATACCCATTAAATATCTCAAGATCATGTCTTTGTATTGTACCAAGGCACAGAAATAATGCAGGTATATATTTCATCATTAAAAATTTAGTTAATGAAGAGCCTAGAAAGGAACTATCTAATAGTTCTTAGTCAAAAATGAAATAACTTCCTTGCCTAATTGTCAGAATTTCTTCAATAAAGTCTTTTCAACTAAAAGGTTATTTTATTACAAGTGCAGAAAACAAAGGACATACTCATTTGAATCCATGTAAAAATATGAAACTATATGGACATGTGATGCTAATCAGTTTTCAAACGAGGTCTGTGGAAATCGTGCTGACTACTCTTTAGCTCTAATAAAGTGCAAAAAGTCTGATATTTATGTTCCAGGTCCAGTTCCAAGTGACTAGTATTAAAAAAAGAGAAAGAAAAGAAAGGAAAGGAAAGGAAAAAGAAAGAAGAAAAAAAAAGGAAAGGAAAAAAGGAAAAAAAAAGGAAGGAAAAGAAAAAAAAAAAAGGAAAGGAAAAAGGAAAGAGAAAGGAAAGGAAAAGGAAAGGAAAGGAAAGGAAAGGAAAAGGAAAAGGAAAGGAAAGAAAGGAAAGGAAAGGAAAACAAAGGAAAGGAAAGGAAAGGAAAGGAAAGGAAAGGAAAGGAAAGGAAAGGAAAGGAAAGGAAAGGAAAAAAGGAAAGGAAAAGGAAAGGAAAGGAAAGGAAAGGAAAGGAAAGGAAAGGAAAGGAAAGGAAAAGGAAAGGAAAGGAAAGGAAAGAAACAAGGGGTGTGTGGTGTGGATTTGTATGTAAATGACAATTAAAGGAATAAAGATGGGTAAAGAAAATGAAAGGAAAAAAAAAAAAGACACCAACCAAATACACCTGCAGTGTTTTCCTGTACTACCTGAAATCCTGTTCTTCTAATCACCCAGCTGCCAGACCTGTCCCCCAGCCTCAAGTAATAACCTCTCTTGTCACCAAAGCCCAGGCTGTGGGGAGGAAGATCCAGCAGTTCACATGTGTCTGCATACTCTGCAGTAAGACAAATATAGTTTGCAAAGGTGTGTTAAAAACGATGCTGAACTGCAGTTTAGCATGGTCCCAGGAGATCAGACATCTGACAGATCCAGGTTAGATAGTGTTTGAACGCACCTGAGGAGTCTACACAGGTTTCAGAAAACTCATGAATCTCGTGGGAGAGAGAAATCTCAAAACCAGGACACGGATCACAGGAACTATTAGAGCTTTGACAAAGGCAAAATTAAGCCAAAACTTGGTAAAGGTGTTCAAAATATAGTGAAACATACTTGCTCTAATTTGAAAATTTTGCTTCCTGTGGTTTCATTCTTACTGTATGACTACAGCAGACAGCAAAGCCAAAAGCACTCCTAAACCATTTTCAACAACAGCGTACAACTTGATTGCCCCACAAAAGTCAGGTGAAGCCTGTTCAAAATCCGTTCCTGATCCAATCAGATTTATCTATAAGGAAAAAAACAGGAGAGTGAATCATGGTTTATTTTGTAGCAATAAATATTGCAACTCATTTCCCTGGATGCATGTGCCAGAACATGAAGTTTCCTCAAGGAAACTTAAGGGGGCAATTTTCCTCTGATCTCTTGGATGCAGGATGAGGCAGAAGAAAATGTGCCTTGGGTGAGTGCACTCTGGAGAGATATTCTGCTCTGCCTGGGCTGTGGACTCTGGGACATACCTATTCTGTATGAGGAAACAAAAAGGAGCAAGCGGTCAACCCTGCCATGTACATTATGGAGGCCCAGAAGGGTGTACCTCAACTCTTGATACATATGCATTAAAGAATTTGTGCTGTGCCTAATTAGTTGAAATATCCTCACCAAGCCAAACCATCAGGATATAGACTGAACTATTTTGACAAACTGCAAAGTGGTCCTTCAATGACGGTCTTCAAGTCCATCTGGAAATCATAATCATAGCTAGCTAAGCTTCAGTGATGGTTTATCCTTCATACCCTTCATATTCAAAAAGTAGCCATTACAGTATAAAAAACAAGTTGTATTAATTTAAAGTTTCCTACATCTGTCTGGGAACTCCTACTCTACCCCCTCTGCTTTGTCACATGTGAGCTTGTACCATCTATGCCATGTGATTTATGAATCCTCAGTATGCCAGACTTCAAATGCAGACCAGTGATGACTTCTAGGAAAAATAAGAGAAGGCATATGAGGTAATGAGGAAAGGTTCTCTCTTCAGACAGTAAAACTACTCTTTTATTCCTCTTCCAAGTGAAAAGGGACTTAATGTCTTCCCTGAACTCAGTCCGTGGTGCAGGATGAAAAAGAAATGACTTGACACAGTCCATCCCCTCTGGCCCAGGAAGCCAGTCATGAAAGACTGACCATATGCCCACGACACTGCTGTGTTCAGAGCAGCTGTGTCAAGAGACCTGCAAAAACCTAGAGTGAGTGGAGAAGACTGCTTCAGCCACTACATGGACAAGCCAAGAGCAAGACTGACTTTGATTCTGCATCCTCCATCTCAGACTCTGCAACACAGCTCATGGATGGGGGATATAGGAAAGGCCACATTTAACACTTCTTGGATGGTTCATTAAATTTTAAGTATGAGGTTTTGAATGTACAGTAAAATAGAATAACCTTGCATAAATTGGATGTAGCTGAAAGTTGACTTGGTATAGCTTTGAAATGTAAAGTTACCAGTCTCTCAAAAAAGCTTCAGTCTTAGATACCATCACATCATCGGTAATTTCTACTAAGATATAAATTTTTTAACATTACCTGAGACAATACTATATGAAAAGGATTTTAAAGAACATATTCTTTCTTCCCTCTCCCTACCTTTTAATACATTTTGGAAAGGCATCAACAACAAGGAAAGTGCTTCTTTTCATTGACAAAGGTAGAACCGTTCTTAGGTTGGTGGTTTGTTTTAAATGTTTATCCTCATAGAGAAGACATTGCTGAAAAAATACAGCTTGCTCTTGAAGATGTGAGTGGGACAGGCATAGGACAGTGATAATTCCTGGGGGATTTAATGCTACTCTGTTGGTCCAGCTTCCAAGCCTCACTGATGACTACAACATTCTGCAGGTCCTGAATAAGTCAGGGCCAGCACATGCATTCCTGCTGTCTTGCAGCAATTATTATGTAAAGTAATTATATTATAACTTGCCACCATATTTGCTAGGCACAGTGCAAGTATAGCTCTGAGAGTGTTTCTTCTCTGAAAAAAGGCAGAAAGGAACCTTTCATCTGTGTATAAACAATGTATGCTTGGGATACATGTACATTGGTCAGATGCACTTCGTTGGTTTTGCTTTAGTTGCTTTTCCTGGTGAATATGAAAGTCTAAGTCACAGACTTTAGCAGCAGTATTTTTCTTTGCATTTAAAGACATCCCCAAATCCTTTGTGATACCAAAAGACATCCAAATACCAAACAAATATACAGCAATGCAGTGACACATTCATGATTTACGCACAATTTCAGGAACTGAGGCTGCTTATGATGCTGCCATGCAGCAGCAAAGACAAATTAACAAGACTTTTTTTTTTCTCAGCTGTTCATAACACTTTGGGCAAGAGCCAGATGTCAGAAATCAGTTCAGCTTCACATTAATGTAATTTGAAAAAGCCATGGGCAGTGGCAGATGCAGGCAGCGTAACTACACCTTGGAAAGACAGCCCAAACAGGGAGAGTATCAGTGGAGAGGAGGTGGAGGCACTTCCACAGAAAATAATACAGCAGCTGTAAGAGGCAGAATAGAAGCCTCTTTTTACTGTCTCCTGAAAGAATGTGAAAGGTAGTGTATTATGTCTATGTAATTGAAAATGGAATATTATTTGCATTATTCCTCAGATACAGTTTCAACTCATGTACTGCACCAGGGCAGGGAAGTGATGTGTTCATCCACAACCCTACACCATTAAAATAAAAAACAAAATTCATCTGACCTATGTCAGGATCTACTTTAGTGTGAAATGCACATAAAACTGGTTATTCCTCTATTAGCTATAGCTTAAATGTAAATGTCTACATTTAGTAACTTGTCTAGGTAGGAGACATGAGATTATCCAATCTTTCCACAAAAGCTTTCATAAAAAGTATTACTAAGAAGAGTACATTCAAAAATTAAATTAAATTCTAATTGTAAGAGAAAGAACTGAAACATTTTGATTTCAATTAAATATGAAACTTTGCAGGTGAAGACCAGCAGACAGAGGATCATGTGTCTTTGTATTAAAACAGCATTATTCACACAAGCTTTTAAAAACTGTTTTTCTACTGTCATTTTTGACATTGGTATATAACTCAACACCACACTGACTGAAAGCCAAAATCTAAAACGATTAAAAAAAAAAAAATATTGCAAACTCTAAGTAGTTTATTTTCTTTACGGGTAATATTCCCTTCAGCTGCTTGAAGCATAAATCAGACCAAATATCCTAAGAGAATATGTTGAAAGAGCTTCGTCATTTTAATGAAAATAAAGAGATGTTGAAAATAATGACAAAGGTGCTTAAAGTGCACGTACACTAGGAGACTTGAAGAAAGTAAGTAAGACAGCTGGGCATGTCCATGAGCCCAGTTTCCTTTAATGTATGATTAATTCCTGACTTTTTTCTTTTATTTTTTGCTTGCACTTTGGTGCATGACATTAATTAAAACAGGACACTATAATTTTTGGAGTTAGAAATGCTATTTAACATTGTAGCAGTAGTCACAGGAAATAAGGGCAGGAGAAAATGGTTACCAAAAAGATGAGATTTTGTCAATACTTAATATTGAATTTTATATTGAAATTGATTAAATAATGTTTTAAATGCAGTATATTGTCTTTCCACAATATAAAAAAGCAAATCTATGAAGAATTTCACTATGTGCATATTAATGAATAATCTCTCCAGAAAATGGCTTGGCATATGCACTTGAGTGCATCAAAGGAATACATGATTAACACTGGCAGAAGACATGGTTAATAATATATGAGTCAGAAGTGTGGTGCTTTTAATCATTAACTCAACATTTGTTGTAGAACAAAGATAGGTACTTTATATCAATAAGTGCATTCATTTGATAGACTTAGCTATGAGTGTCACGTAACCTTTCTTAGCAGAAGTACCATCTATTCTAGCTCAGAAACCCACTCTTTTTATCAACAGCTCTGCCTCTTTTGATGCATTTTTAACAGCTTTACGGTTTTACTCATCCAGCTGTCTCAAATACAATGATGGGATTAACAATAATAATCTAAAAGGAAAAAAATTTCAAGACATTTTACACCCCTATGTGATACTGAATAATTAAATAGTGTATAGTGGAAGAAATACCCCAATGTTCCTACAGTGACAGGAATTTTAAGGAAATCATAGTTATGATTTCAGGTCACGCTGTTTTGAAAACATATTCTGTTTCAACCATCATCTCAATGAAACTGAGAGTAAAACATTTTACATGCATATTTGCTTAAGAGATTTTATGTGGTTATGCATCTTCTTCAGGTCCTATATCTATGCCTGTAGTTTGGGTCTGCTGTTAATATTCAGAAGTTTTGGTACACTTGAAATTCTGTTAGGAATTACTATATTGATAGTAATTAAAAAAAAAAAAAAAAGATTATATATGTAACATTCCAGTGGGAGTTTAGTTAGCACTCAGGCACTAAAGCTGCCTGTCTCCTGTCCTCCATCATCACCCTGCAAGAAAATCTCTCTTTACTTCTGTGTTCATTTTTAAGACCATTTCCAATATAAGACAGAATCAATGCACAGCATAACCGAGTCACACGATAGGGAGGACACTCATGTCAAGCTTAGGCTCTAGCATCTTCAGAACATGGGTATGAACCAATGTTTGCTACTGCTCAGGTGAATGACCGCAGGATTCAGTTCACAAAACATTTGTGAACTTTAATCTGTCTTATTGGACTTATTCCCCTTTAAAAGTGGTTCCCCTCCAGAAGAGAAAATTGCTTTCAGATCAGTTGGGACCCCCCCACCCCCTGCAGTAATGGCACACTGGATTTCATCCCTGCCCTACTCAGTTGTTAAGGGTTTACATGTGATGGCTCAGTGACAGTCTGGAGATCTGCACAGGTCAAGGGATAGCCTGGCTGCTGCATCCTCTTCCAGAAGACAGCAGGAGTGGAGGCAAATCTTCCCAAGAACAGAAGGAAACTACAGGCTGCTTGGATAGAATGTCTGATCCGGGATCAATGTCACAGCTACTACACAACAGGCAAAAAAAAAGGACCACATCACACACTCTTAGTTTACTTAAATTACGTATGTCATCTATCAGCTTTGTAATGAAACATCTCACTTTTTTCTGGACAAAGTTCTTATTAATAGAAAAATTAAAACTTGCACTTATAGCTCTAATGTGAGTAGCCATAAAAGTGACCTGGTTTAGAAGGGAAAATTACTGAATAGAAGAATACGTCCCCTGAAATACTGACAGAGAACATGCCTGCCAGCCTGGGCGCTGTTAGTCTGGGCCTGTGAACCAGAAACATCCCTGAGAAGCACAGCTGGCATATCTGAAGCACAGCTGGGTACAGAAACCAGAGACATCCTGAGATACCATTGATGAGAAAATCCAACGAACTGTAATGGCACGTTATAAATTGAAAGCATGAAAAATAGTCTGGAAAAAGAGGAAAACATCCTGAGAAAGTAAGAATCAGAAACTGCCATTGACTGTGCTAACTGCAAGAACAGGAAAACAGACTGTCCTCCTTTTCTGGGGTGGTTGGGACCCCTTACAGAATCTATTTAATGCTCTAAGTACCATATATGTGATATAAGTAATTTATCACAAGAATATTTGCTGTTCTAATATTGATAAGTTTCTTCACTAGTTCTAAGTTGGTAGTAATCTATAATATTATATATACCTGATTGCTTCTAATATTGAGTGCTGCTGTTATTGATTGTTGCTACCATTGATCACTGCTATACTATTGATAGCTGATAATTTGTGATAGCTTGAGAGAGTTTTACAGATATACTTGCTTTATTAGTCATAGGTATACTTGATAGTGGCAACTTTTGTTGTATTTGTGGTAATCTCTTATAAGTAGAGATTTAAAGGATAAAGCCTCCATGTCCTACAAACCCACAGTTGTGATCTCTATGCACACATGTAGACCAGGTAACCCTTTAGGCTGTGATAAGCTCAGAGGGCAACAGTTATCCTCTTCCATTTCTGTACTGTGCTGCCAAATAAAAAGATCAATTACTCACTGTTACTCTAACAGTGATTCTGAGATGACCAGATCATGCAGTGATGGGTTGGCATAACAGCCAGAATAAATTAAACCTTTTGGTTTTCACAGTCCTGAGGAATTAAAATTAACCCCTTTCACTTTTCTAGTTTGTGTAAGCCTCATCAATTTATCTTCATATTTGAACTTCCCAATAGAATTTTCCCAAGAGGCTGAGATACAGAACAGTGCAACTGGAGCATTTAATGAAAATCTGGCTTTTACATATATGCCTGGTTGGGTCTGTTACTCCAGTGATTTTATGGTTGTAAGTTTCAAAGACTGAGTGCCAATGAATAGATGAGGGCTCCTCTGTAGCTATCTATTTTTAATTTCATCAGTGCTAAACATGTGATGGAAGGAATGTTAGTCAGAGGAAAGCAGATGGGATGGCTAATTTTTCTTTCACAGTGTTTACACATTGCTGAAATTTTGTTAACTCTGACAGCAGAAAAACAAGAATGCTTGCATATAGCACTATTCATCAGCAGGCTTTAGACAGGAAATTGCTAAGTTTTCCTCTGGTTTTATCACCAGGTAACCTGACAATGGTACATACCAGTAACGGCTTGTATTCGAAGCCAGTGCCAGCACCCCAAGCTTTGGGAGCTGCTCAGCTCTCCAGGCTGACTACACTTCTTCAGTGTGCTCATCTGGATCCTTCTGCTCTCTGGGTGTATGTGTGAGTTGCACGCAGAACAAAAAGTACATTTTATGACTTATTCCTTATGAGCATAGGCAAAAAGTAAGAATCAGAAAGAAGCCCAGCCCAGACTGTACCAACCAGACAGAAAAACTCAACAAAATATGCCAGCAATTAAAAAAAAAAAAAAAAAAAAAAAAAAAAGAAGACTAAGCAAACTAGAGCCATTTCAAAATCTACAGTGCAAAGAACAGTCTGTGAACATGGCTATGCTGTGCAATAGAAGACCCTTGAATTTGTCCTGAATAACCTAACTCCAGAATGGCAATCAGCATAGCCATATCAGTGGGGCATGATGCTTATGAAGAAGGAGTGCTCCGTAACCCAGAAACAACATCAAAATAACACCTTGACTTTGGATAGAAAGCAGGCATTGCTACACTGCCCTACGCCATGTTTTGCTGAGGTGTTAGCTTCCTTGGGACTGCAGTGAGCTGTATAAACTCATGGGGCTCCAAAAGAGAAGATGAAATGGTTCACACCTCATATTAGCTGTTTCTGAGATCTCTAATGACTCAGTTGACTCTTATTATAACCTTCAAAACTAAAAAAGACAGAAACTTGATATAAAAGACAATGCAGGCAGATATTCTTAAGTAAAGCTTTTTAAAAAAGCATGTCAGCACTGTGAACACAGTACACAAAGTCCTTAGATTTTAAACATTTCCTCTTCAGGTTTCCAGAATTCTTCTTAGGGATTTATATCACATACTATACTAGAATATATACTACAGCTCATATTATTATTGAGATTATTAGTATAAATATTATTGACTAATTCAATGAGAAATCAAATGCAATGGGGGTTTTCATCTCTATATGTAGGCTTATGTTTGTTTCTGAGCACAGGACTTCAGTTTTAACCATTGCATTTCAGTAATGAAAGCACTACTTGTTGCAAATTAATGTTCAGTTTGCACATATTGCTGTAGATAAGAAATATTCCCTACAGCTGTCAGAAGAATAAAAGAATCTATTGCTCGGAACCAGTTCTCCTGAACTTAAAAGTCATATGAAACATGAACTCTAATCCCTTGCATGCTGTGTAGAATAAAACCATGTCACCCACATGAGAAAGCTGCTTAAAATGTGCTCAAAATGCAGGTAGGACAATCAAGCCAACTACTTTAAAGTATGTGATTTGAATACTTGAACTTCAGGAATAAGGAAGACGCAAACTGCAACTTCTCAAAACCATGCTGCTTATGTATGAAGAGGTCCCCGTAACACTTTGAATTTACATCAAAAAGCTGGCTTCAAGGCTTCAAAATCTTCCTTTTAACATTACTGGATGCATATCGAGAAACCAGAAGAACAACCCAGCCTAACAGATTTGTCTTTTGTATCAGCAGAGATGCAAAATAAATGGAAAATCATGAATGAACCTCACTCATTTTTCACATTCAAGATCAGTGAAAGCGAGTTCACTAGTTCTGGAGAAGTGAAACAAAAAACTCTTAGTAACTTCAGCAATATTATGAATGAACTATTATCATATCTCCTGCTCAGATTTTTATCTATTTCCAATCATATTAAAGACAGATAAACTGCAATTTTTCCTTCTTGATACATATCTTTTAAGATTACTCTTGTAAATGTGTTCTGAAATATGATTTCCAGCTTTAGGTCAACATAAAACACAAGAGATGTTCTCAAAATCTTTAAATAGCTGGGAATAATTTTAAGGGAGTTTCACATAAAAAATATTTAACCTCTCTCCAAAATTTCCAAAACAGAGCTTTGTGAAATACGCAAAATACCTGGGTGATTAAAGGAATAACGCTTAACATTTTAGACCATCACAAGCACATACTTTTGCTCAAAACACTATTGTAACCAAATGGAGGTAGAATAGATATAATCAATGCTGCTATTCCACTGAGCAAAAGCTGTTAAACACCTTTCTAATGGTTGATTTGTAGGCTTTTAGAGCCCAAGATTTATGTAATAAACAAATATGTTGTTGTCTGAACAATCATGACTACTGCCTGTTCACCACTTTTTTGAAGAGAGAGATGAGACTGTCATCCCAAGAGCTGTAACCAATATATAACCTTCTGTGGAGTCAAAACACTATCATTTCTAGACCTCCAAAACTTTCAAAGCTGTCAGCATAAGGTGATGAAAAAGCCCCCATGTTTCATTTGGATCTGATACCTTTCCAAACACATGATACTGTGCTGTACTTGGTACTCCAGCATTCTCAAACCTTTGCTGGTTTAAAATGACAAAATCATTCTTACATGTGAACTCGGACTGAAAAAAATTCAGATATCCCTTTGTGATATCCACAAATTTGCATGCAGTCTTTTTCCATGTCCCTACATGACACTAGATGGAAGGACTTGCATGGAAAAATCTACTTATATTTTCAAAGCAAGATGGAGTGGTGTCTAGATTTTAACATTTGTTGGATGGGAATGAAGTGTCACATCTTCACTTGCTTGTGTTTTATTATGGCTTTGAATACTTAAGACTTTCATCATTCTTTATCTTCTGAACTACGTGCTTCTGTCACTGCTGTCTAATAGAATTTTATCTTTCCTAGGTAACTAGTATTGAGCTTTTAGAGTACAAATTATAGCTCCAGAAACAAAGATATCCACTGCAGATAAATCCCAACTGTGAAACATGTAAAATATCTTAAAACCCTGGAAGTCTGAAAACATTATTTGCAAATACAATAAGCATTACCTACGTTATGCATTAATGTATTGTTTTCTGCTTTTACACTTCCATTACTGCCTTGTCTTAATTTGGTATGTTAAATTGTTACATTGTGCGCTCTTCGTAGCCATGACTACATTTCTACCCTGCTTGGAACAATGGGACCTCACCTTTCATTCGACTTTCGAAGTAGTATCACAAACATTAAAGAGTGCACACACTACACAGAGCACCTGACAGTCCTAATGTTAAAAACAAATACAGTATTTTGAAGAGTACAAATGTTGTATGTCATAAAGATGAATGTATAAAAATGTTCTTTACAATATTATAGAATCATAGAATGGGTTGGGTTGGAAGGGACCTTGACGATTTGGTTCCAAAACTCTGCCATGGGCAGGGACACCTTTCGCTAGATCAGATTGCTCAAAGCGCCATCCAAGCTGGCCTTGAACACTTCTAGGGAGGGGACATCCACAGCTCCTCTGAGCAACCTGTTCCAGTGCCTCACCACCCTCACAGAAATAATTTCTTCTTAATATCTAATCTAAATCTACCCTCCTTCAGTTTAAAACTGTTACCCCTTGTCCTGTCACTACACTCCCTGATGAAGAGTCCCTCTCCATCTTTCCTGTAGGTCCCTTTTAAGTACTGGAAGACTGCTATAAGCTGTCCCTAGAGGCTTCTCTTCTCTAGGCTAAACACCCCCAAATCTCTCAGCCTGTCCTAACAAGGAGAGGTGCTCCAGGCCCCTGATCATGTTTGTGACTGTCCTCTGAACTTGCTCAAGCAAGTCCATGTCTTTTTTATGCTGGAACCCCCCAGAGCTGAACACAGTACTCCAGGTGGGGTCTCACAAGAATGGAGTAGAGGGGGAGAATCATCTCCCTCGACCTGCTGGCCACATCTCTTGATGCAACCCAGGATGCAACTGGCTTTCTGGGCTGCAAGCGTGCATTGCTGGCTGATACTCAGCTTTTCATCCACCAGTACCCCAATGTTCTTCTCCTCAGGTCTGCTCTTAATCCAATTTCCACCCAGCCTGTATTTGTGCTTGAGACTGCCCTGATCCAGGTGCACCTTGCCTTGGCTTCATTAAATTTCATGAGGTTTGCATGGGCTCACCTCTCAAGCTGTCAAGGTCCCTCTGTATGGCATCTCTTCCTTCCAGCATTTCGACCGCACCACACAGCTTGGTGTCATTGACAAACTTGCTGAGGGTGCACTCAATTCCATTGTCCATGTCATGTTAAAGACCACAGGTCCCAATAGCGACCCCCTGAGCAGACACTTGTATATCGAGACATTGACTGCAACTCTTTGAGTGTGGCCATCCAGCTAATTCCATTTCCACAAAGTGGTCCATCCATCAAATCCATGTCTCTCCAATTTAGAGATGAGGATGTCATGTGGGACAGTGTCAAATGCCTTGTACAAGTCCAAGTAGATGACGTCAGTTGTTTTTTCCTTATCCACCAACACTGTAAGTCCATTGTAGAAGGCCACCAAATTTGTCAGGCACAATTTGCTGTTAGTGAAGCCATGTTGGCTGTCACCTATCACCTCCTTAATTTCCATGTGCCCTAACATAGTTTCCAGGAGGATTTGCTCCATGATCTTGCCAGGCACAGAGCTGAGACTGACTGTCCTGTGGTTCCCCAGGTCTTCCTTGTATCCCTTTTTAAAAATTATAGTTACTTCAAGGTCTGTACATGAGGTATAACCTTAGAATAAAACCTTAAAATGAAAGCTGGCAGGGATGGATTAAGAAGGATCCTGCAGATTAGCAATCTGTAAACTCAGGAGGCAGAAGCAGAGCAGCAGGCAGCATTTCTGAACACGGCTGATTACTGCTGGCCAACTGCCCATTTTAGAAAGCTTCATTTCTGTTTCTGCAGGAGTTAAAGAACTGCAATGCTGAATAATGAGTTTAGACTGGAGCAAAAAGAGGAAGAGTCCTTTGTATAGGTGTTCAGCTTGGAATTTCTGCCACTGAATATAAAAATGTATTGAACTGTAGCCTCTATGCAGCTAGGTTAAACCTGAAAATATATACTGAATGGTGCTATTTTACTTCACAGCAAAAACGCAATGGCTTTTATTTAATAAAAAAAAGCAACAAACCCATTGTGAGAGGCATGGGTTCTAAGAGTGTTTCTCTATTTCTCAAGCACATTAATAAAAATATCTGCAATGTTATCTATTATGATTCTACTATACCCATCATACCCACTACCTTCTCTGGGCTCACATACAAAGCTCAGAGGAACTCATCACCAATCTAAACCTCAGACTCAAAAACTCATAAAGCTTGTATTCTACTTTATTTTATAAACTAAACTCAAATATTATGTCCAGAATTTCACTGCACCGAGTTTATCTACATGAACAGAAAGCTATAATCAAAATGATAATTTTATCTTGCTAAGATAGAAGGGGTTAGGTAGCTATGTCTTTGTTTCATTACATATATTTTTATTGAAATACTCCTAACCATTTTTCTCATTTCTAATCTGCCAGCAGTTCCTGTTCTGTCATGTCCACCTTTTCCTTAAATACTGTAAATTATTCCCCAGGAACAGCTTAAACATCTGAGAAGTCTCCCACTTAGAGGCTTGTGCATTGGTATTCCTTGCACTTCATGTTCTCTTGTAACCTCTAAAAGTCATTTACCAATGGCCTGAAAGGTAGCGTACCCTGTCCACTTCTCATTATGCTGGTCTTACTGCCTGTTGCCTTTCCTAAGGACTTTGTGTTAACTAACCCCACAGTAAATTGTCTAGCCTAACTTGCATATGCTTTTGGGTTGTAAACACTTTGTGTCCAATACCTAGCAGAGCACAAATACTTGACTGGGACCCATAGGAACATTCAAAGTTCAACTCAAGGGGAGTCAACATATAAATGACACGTCCTGTGACGACTTCTATGGATCCCTTCTCACAAGCTTCAAGAATGTCATCTTGTTTGACAACTTTATGCTGTGAGATGTTTAGGCACCTAAACCTTTTAAAAACCACATCATTTGCAAGTTAGGCTGTTTTAGAGCAGTACTGGGAAACTTCAGACTAAAGGCTTTTTGACAGCTGGCAGTATGCTGAATTAGTCAGAAAGCATTCATAGTATTCGTTCACAGCCTGTGTTTGATTTGGGGTTACATATATATGTATACACACACATATAAATATACGTATATATAAATGGAAAGAAAAGGGTATTTCTGACATAATCTTCATTGTGCTGATTTGAGTTTTTCTAGATTGAATACACCCAAAAAAAAAAAAAAAAAATTGCATGTGTAGCATGATGGTGGCAACTAATACTTCACTGAATAAACCCTCATGCAAATCCCAGCTGTAAATATAGGTTAAGTCTTTATATTGTTAAAAGGGTATCTCCTTAAGCACATATTAGAATTGTGTGTGCATCTGCTTGACTAACATAAACCCCTGTCCATATGCTGTTACAAGAATTTTTAACAGAACAATTTTATTGTGGAATTAAATCAAAGACAGACTTTAATAGCAGAACTATGGGGTATAAGCCATTTTAATTGAACTGTGTTACTGACAGCCTACTTAACCCTCTTATGTTTAGAACGAAATGACATAGATTTAGATTTTATACTTAATAACAGTCTATTTCCCAGCTATCCTACTTTTGTAACCATTTAAGTCATTCAATTCCATCAGATTTGGAAGGGATAAGCTATTAATGAATGCAGCTTTATATCTCTATTTCATTTAAACACAGAAATAAGTAAGTAAATAGGAATATAGTTACAGCAATTCCCAAAGAAAATCTTTCTGTGGATTCACTTCTAATCCATTTCTACTTTGGTATCAATGCAGATCGCATTAAGGCATCAAAACAAGCAAGAAGCTGCATATTCACTTCTCTTTCAGGTATTCTGGTAAATCACCATGCGGCTGCAAAAATAAACACCAAACATTTTCAGGATGGTGATTGCTTTGGAATTTTTGTGTTTGACTATGAAATTCGTCAATAGCAGTCTTTCTAAAGATTTCTTTAGAAATTCTGAAGTCTAACAACATGGAACAGAATTGGCACTACAAAGATAATTTAAAACTTGTATGAAAGTCCATAAATACTGAAAACAACTCATATGAATTAAGCGATATAGAGTATGTACATACGTGTGGCTACAAAACTTTACAGCTTATATACTTATATGTTATTAAAGAATAAATCCTCAGGAATGGTTTTGCCAATAAAAGGGGAAAGATGAAGAAAACTACTTAAAATTCTACTCTCTTCAAATGAAATGCTGGGGCCTTTTCTCTGCACTGAGTTCTGAAAAACACAAAAGCAACAAACAGTATCTCCAGTAATGGTACAACAATTGATTTTAGGATTACTATTAAAAATTACTGAAAAACTAATTCTAGTTTAAAAACATACTTCAGTTAAAAACCCACTGCATGCAGGTTGACACCAGAATCTGAAAATCGAATGGTTATTTTCATCTTGGACACCAAGAACAATTAACATTTTGGAATCAGAATGGAGTCAGTGCTAATGGTGATGATATGCTGGGTGGAATATATCGTACCTCCCTTCCCTAGAGTGCAGTTGATATTAGAATTCCACAGAGGAGAGAATAACAGAGAAAAATAGTTGTCCCTGAAGCACATGTGTATGACTCAGAATGTGTGCAAGAGACAAATTAGTAGAGTGAGAAGCTGCTGCTTATACACAGCTCCTTTACAGAGAAGAGATGCTATAAGATCATTTTCAATTATAACTATATAAATAAAATGACTGTAATACCATGAGAGCAAGAGGCAAAATTCAGCTAATGATTTTGGTCCTCATTGTCCCTTTCACTTCCTCTAACTGCAAATGGAGAATTTCCCTTTATCTTTCTTGCTTAAATAGGTGTGTATTCATGTGAGTTTCCTCCCTCACAAAAAAGCAATAATACTCCTTAACTATATATATGCAAGTATTCAGTGCAATTTGTATGTTTTTAACACAAAAAACCTTTTGTCTAATCTCTTGATCTCTCCATATCTGGTGCCTGACAACACAGATGGAAAGTTATCATGGCAACAGGACATTATAAGGCTGAGTCTATTTTTAGGATGCCATTATTCCCTCTGCACCAGTTTCCCCATAATAGTCACCCTTGAGGGAGCTGTATTGCTCTTCTCTTGCTCCCACCTCCACATGGAAGATTCTTGATACCAATGATTTGGAGAACTGGAGGACACAACAGTGTAAAAGTTGTTAATCCTATTTTTGCACTTTTGCAGAATTTCTTCTCAGACTGAATGTTTTATCTTGTTTCAACAAGAGCATAAGTTATTCTTTAAATTAGTAGATGTTTTTAGATGTAATCCATCTTATTAGCTAGAAGAATCAGGTAATTAGAAACACTAAGGGGAAAAGAAAAAGAAAATAACCACTGTACAATAGTACTCTAAAGGGGATTAAGTAAACAAGTTCTATTTAAAAGCAGATTACAATAATTTATTTGGTTATTGATATAAAATGCTTTTACTTCAAGGGTACTCATTAGGCTATACTGTTGATATCCAAAGAACTCTGTTGTATCTAAACTGTGAAGCTAGAAGGGCTTTATTTGCTATTAGTGGTCTGAAGTTATAATTTTCCTCACACATATTATTTGCCTTTCTAGTTTTCCAAGTTTTTATCAGCTGACCTGTGCGAAACAAGAATCCGAACACCAAACAGCACTCAACTTGATATATTCAAGATCAGCTCAAATTTCAGACAATATAATTCTACCTCTGAAGCACCTAGCCATGATTTGTTGACAATCACCACGACACCCATCACCAGCCCTTGAAACAGAACAAATGTCATTTGTACTAACTTTTCCATTAGGTGGACTCCACAGCTTTAAACTTTGCATGTCATCTGCCGATTCATGCCACCATGGAGAGTCAGCTACTGTAGTTAGAGAAATGCTGCGGCAGAGAAAGCCAGGCTGTTGTGCTTTCTGAGTCAAGGCCATAGCTGGCACACACAGAAAGCCTGCAATATTATGTAGAAGTTTCTGCACAATCATGTGCATAAGTGCGTCAGGGAGAAGCAAAAAGAGACCTTGTTTGCTCCTATTCAAAGCCAGATTAAGATAATCTTACAACCAGAGTAAAACTGCACACTCAGTCTCCTTGTGCTGCAATCCCAGGTCAGCCTACAACAGTGAAAACTCTCAGGGATTACAAAGAGCACAGAACACTGTTCTTATTTGAAACATCTGAGATGCTCTGAATTCAATTGTTGCATTCAAATATGAATTAAGTGCATGGAGAATCAAATTTATTTGCTTTTCCATTCATCATAAGTAAGATTAGAAGTTGGCCAGAGTTACCAGTTCAAGTGGGCTTGAAGAACTGGTCAATTGTCTGGAGTCTCAGAGGAATACTAAGGTTACTGGGACGTTAGCTACCTAGTAGCCATGAGACAATATATGATGGAGGTAAACGCTATCACAAGGAGCTATAGATCAGCACGTGGTTCTTTTATTCGTTTTCCACCCCTGCTGCTTGCTTCCTTATCATTGTTGCCCTTTTTATTGTTGCAAACAAATTCCTAAGGCTATTTTTTTCTTGCTTCTATCTATTGGATTTTCTTTGGCAAGAAGGAAACCAACTTTATTCAAAAGCTATTAACTGGGTTGCAGGAATGAAAAATGCTTCCAGAAAGCATCACAAGGTTTTTTAATCTATCCTTGACTTGCTCTGCACTGCAAGACCATTCAAAGTCCATTTCAAAGTGAAGATGATTCAAGCTTGATGTCCCTCATCAAATAAGTACTATAACTGAAACCATAATGAGCTACTGACAATGATGAGGACTGGGATACCACTGGCAGAGGTCTTCCAGTGAAATCTAGGGCATAATTGGATTAATGGAATCATTCTTACCTTCTCAGGTACTACTTCTTGCTTTCTGCAAACATTTTTATACTTTAAAGCACTCTGTGATTATTAAAACTGAACCAACTTTCTCATTAAAAGAGATTGGCATCTGTATTCATCAGGAGTGTCTGAGAGCCCGAGTCCTAAACACATTCCTACCTAGTGTTTAGCAGAGGCAGCTTTCAGCAGATGCCACACAAATTCACACACCAAAGTTGATAGTCACACTGAGCACCAATTTCCTAAATTTAGCCTTTAACTACATGCTGTGCAGGAAAGAGGATGTGTTTGTGCAGGAAATTTTGAGATGCCTCATTTAAGGAATGTGTTAAAGCAGAAGTTTTACCACTATTACAGTATTTCATAAGTGCAATGACAAACCAATTCGTCAGAAGATTTTCTTGCAGTAAAATAAATACTGCAAGTGAAATAGGATTGTTTACTGACTTAATGCAAGCACGGTGAGTCCCTATATATCCCCCTTTCGTAAGCACTGTTTACTTGCTTGCTGAGGAAGCAGTGCAAGCTATGTACTGTATTACAACGGGAGAGTTAACAGGACTTTTGCAGGCAATTGTAAATATGTGGTTAAGAAAAGCAACTTCTAAGAGGAGGCAAGATGTGCCAATAACAGTGGACCCGAGTTGTGGCTGCTTAACGCCTGGCTCCCTACAGCTGGTAGAGCATGCCCACTCTCCCATCTGTCTCAAAACAAATAAATCCATTTGGGAGGTGTAATCTATAAATATAGACAACACCCCTCTAACAGAAAAAGAAGTGTTATAGCAGATCTATTAAGGTTCTGTGGGTACACTCTTCTAGTCCAGTCTTAATATCCAAGAGTCCTATTCACTTTTTATATGTTGCCTGAGTCATTCCTGTAAATAAATAAGTTTTAATTATGGTAAATCTGAACAAGGTAGCAACAATGAAGGAAAGAATATGATGGTCTAACTATACATACTAAAATTAATGATGACTACATTCTACTTTAGACTTATGAAGAAGTAGTACATACCTTTAGTTTGTTCACACTCTGCCCACAAATAAAATAAAAGAATGTTGAGGTAAGAATTAATAAAAAAGAAACCAACTTCAGAATATGAAGAGGTTTGGAAGCAGGAGTGGGGGATATTACTGGGAGAGGAGACAGTAGCCAATGATTAAAAACTAAAAATATTCCAAATATAATTTCGTATTAGGAGATAATGGAATCACTGTAGTGGAAATCACTAGCTGTTTAGCATGGAAGCCTTGCACTGTTGTAGAGTGGGATTTACAAGACTGCCACTTCACCACATAAGTCAAGTTAGCTTAAAAAAATAAAAAATAAAATAAAAAAATCAGCTTTCATTTCAATACAGTGGCACCAGGTCAGATTTCTCAGAGATAAATAAGGTCAAAAATACCATGGTTTTGAAATATAAGGAAGCTCGCCGGACAGCAGCTTGCATTATAACTACCCACTGTCTTCTAGTCTCTGAGTAATAACAGCTTGGTGCGACTGTGCCAATCTGCTATGCAGGTGCTGTGAGCACACGCTCTCTCTGATAAAAACTCTCACAATACAGACAGAAAATAAGCAGCAAAATTATTAGCAGTTCATGCACGGGCAGTGAAAGATCTGCCCCTCAGCTTCTCCTGAAATATAATTTGACCTAAAGTTCAACTGTCCAAATCTCTTAGAACTGTGACCTTATCTCAGAATATATTATGAAAAAATTGGGCAGATTATTATGCAATTGTATTAATACACCATGTATTAATAGTTTAGGACAGAATTTATTTTGCAAAAGAAAATAAAATCTGACTTTGTGCTTACCAATTACAAGTTTCACTTAAAGCCACTGCAGTGGACCCAATTCTAAAACCAATTTAAGAGAAATGAACAGAATGAACATGTAGA
Organism: Bucorvus abyssinicus; assembly: GCA_009769605.1. Classification (NCBI taxonomy): domain Eukaryota; kingdom Metazoa; phylum Chordata; class Aves; order Bucerotiformes; family Bucorvidae; genus Bucorvus; species Bucorvus abyssinicus. Next base: position 43,762,861 of record CM020025.1, read on the forward strand.
ATGAATTTTACAGTATTTTCAGATTTAAAATTTAGTTGTCATTTTGACAATTAAAAAATTGCTTGGATTAATTGAGAATTTCCCTGTGTCCCAGAAGTATCACCATAACCAATACTTACAATACCTTACGCATAAAATTTATTCATTATTCTGAATAATTAATCAGATTCTATACATAGGTGTAACTGGCCCTTAGCAAGCTAAGAAAGTCTTAGAATAATATCTATTGTTTAAAAACTGAAAATGAGGATACAGGCCCTCCGGGTTTTATACAGTGGAATAATCACCAGCATGTATGCACATGCAGATTTGGACTATCAGGAAGAGCTAATGATGGAGTATCTGGGGTTTTTTGAGAAGTTACTGATTTTCTTTGGTCTCATTTACCTATAGAATGCCAACTAAAAGGATAGTACTTAGTTAGAGAAAACTTTTCCCTATTCTTTTATTTTTCTAAAACTGCCACTTTCCAGTGATATTTTTAATATAGGAGGTAGCATTCATTATTTGGCTTGATACTAAAATATATCTATACCAGTTAAGTTGCAAACTAGAAAAGTTTTAGCAGCTTATCTTCTACTATAAAACACTGATAAACATGTAGGAACAAATAAATTTGCTTGTATATGGGGAAGACCAACAGAATAGTTACATGATCATATAATTGCAGACCTGGAGGTCTGAATTAGGCAAGGAGATTATTTTGTTATTTTACAGAGAGGTGCCTTAGAGTGTCTTCTTTTTTAATCTTTAGCCTCTAGGGAGACTTGACATTAAAAAAACACCCAAGCTCCAAAAACCTCAAAAACACTCTTCTAAGAATTAATGTAGAGTATAAAATGTACTAGAAGCTGTCTGTATCAGTGTACCATTACTGAAAAAGCTTCAGGTCAGTAAATGTATTATTCATTCACTATTATGAGCTATGTGCTCTTTCTAAATGTAAATTATGCTCCGTAATTATTTTTAAGTTTTAAAGAGTACCATTCATAAAGCCAATTAAAATGTCGTCGTGATTAAAATAGTCAAAATTCCTGTACAATCTCCCAGAGGGCAGCTGCAATGACATGATAAATTACACAAGTCTGGCAGTTCAAGACTCTATGTAGATTAGAAAGGTCACCAGCTTCAGAGAGTGGCAGAGTGCGAGACTGCCAAAGAGAAAATCAAAACAACTTGTTCACCAATTTTTTGTGGGGGGCGGGGAATACTAATGCTGCTAACGGAGGCATGCAAGTTGGAAGCCAAACTGCCCCAGCAGCATCCCAGCAGCCAGTGGGCAAGGTGCATTTCTGGCGGGGTGATTCAGAGCACATTTTCAGAAGACATAACAGGCTGACATAAGAGTTTACAAGTTCTGAAAAGGCAGGTCCCATTTCCATATGCTGACCATGTGAACTTCTGCAGCTTACTTGACTCCTCTGTAAGATCAATAACTTAAAAAACCAGAAATTTTCAGGGAGGAAAAAAAAACCCAAACTGCCATGGGGATGATTGAAATCATCCAGCGATGCGAAGGGGAGAGCAGAACCTTGAGGCCACAACCTGGTAATGGAAGGAGAGAACAGGGGTCCATGACTGTCCCATGGACAGCAGGCAGCTGGTGTGTCACGTTATGGGTCTGCATAATCACAGCCTGAGGGTAGGTGAGTCCTAAATTGGGGAGTCTCTGCCTCCCTTATCAGGAAAGCTACCTTAAACACCCAACGTCAGCAGTGCATATACTTCCCGCTATCCTACTGAAACACTATCAACATGAAGCATTGAATGAATCAAACCTAAGCTCCACCACTACCAAAACTGGAGAAGCTCATAGTTCTCTGGTATCCACGGAAACCAAACTTATGTCAGCTTGGTATCTGATTTTCACAGACACAAAAATTCCTAATGAGCTCTGAAATTCCCCTTCTCCGTTCTAGTGCTCTTGCCAGCCCAATGGCCAGATCATGCCTCCACGAACTCAGTAGCCCCTATTTTGGCAATATTTTTATAAAACTACTTTGCCAATGATAAATACATTTCAGTTTATGATCTTGCAAGGTTCTCACTGTTATTCCCTTGTTTTGGTAAAATCTTTTTGATTTTATTTTATTTTAACAAAATACAATTTTTTTTAATTTTAACATAACTGAAAGTTTTTTCTTAACTTCTATTACCCTGTATGTCCAACTAGTGCAACACAAATTAGAAATTTACATAGCATCTATTACATTATATGTTACATTATATTTTAAAATTAATTTGAAAGAAGGTTCCACAATGAAACATCCTTTGAAATAATTCTGTCTTTCAAAAGGGACTGGAGGAGAATGTAGGAAAACAGACAGATCCAAGAGAGTATCATCTATCATATCAGTACACATTAACATTTTCTTTTTTCCTTATCTACCTACCTTCTACCTATCCCCCTACCTGTTTGCAACAGTTAGGTCATATCCTCACACAGGAAAAGTTTAGAGATTTCCTCACAGCTCTTGATATTTAGTTTAGGGAGTTTGCAGTTTTTGCTTTTCTAATAATTACAAGGTTTGTCATCTCCCAGATACTGCATGGAAAAAAGCATGAAAACCCCACACAGGATTAAGTACTTATAGGAAAGATTCTCTTAAGCCTACAAAATTATATGGTTACTCATGGGAGGGTCTGTATTTCTGAGCTATACTTGTGTCATCTTTCTGCATCTTCAGTAGGCATAGGCATAAACACAGCTCTTACCACTTCATTACTGTGTGCCCTTTGTTCCTCAGGAAGAATGAAAAAAAATTCTAGAGCAGCTTTTCATCAGAAATACTGTTAATTTTCCAGGGGATTCTGAGATATTTTACAGCTGCTCCTGAGTTTCAACTGTGGCTCAGTCTGCCTCCTCCAGACCAACAGGCGGCTTTGGTGAGGGTAATATGCTTGAAACTTTTCTAGGTAATGCTGAAGGGTTTATAAATTAAAAAAGCCAATATTATTGGCCAGCATCAGTCTGATCTCTTTAAAAGACATATTTGATCAAATGATTGCACTCTGCGAAGACATGGTTACTTAAAGTGGAGGAATATGTTCGTTTGTGTATATTGCAATAGCAGAAATTACCTCTCAGAGTCAACGAATGGTACCTAAAAAGAAGTGTGTATAAAATGCATTATTTAGGTACTCAAAAGCAATGGGAATACTCTGTATAGTCCTATCTGCCCACACCACTCTCCCCCACTTTTCTTTTTTTTTTTTCTTATTTTAGTAATAATGCAAAATAAGCCTGTTTTGGTCATTTTGAAGCAGAACACAGCCCTCTATTATTTCATATCATAGGGACATTTCCCATCAAAAGGTAATTTGTTCTTCATAAGGCTCAAAAACCCTCTCAAAACACCAAACAAAAAACACCACCACAATTACAGTGAATTAGGTTCTCATTTGCTCACACCAGCACACAGGTGCATCAGTTGGCGGTAGCGTGTCTGGAGTCCTGCCAAAACATGTTATTTCCCTAATTTGGGGGTGATATCCAGCTGATAGAAGCTAACAGCTCTAACATGCATCAGGATACATATTCTTAATATTCTCTAATTGCAGCACACTGACAAATTCATTTCAGCCAAGAGCAGAGCCTACTGCTTCATAAATTCAGTATCTTTGTCTTTTCTTTACTTTTTTTACACAGAAGTGATTTGTGAAGAGTGAAAATTACCACAGACATTTTCCACTGTTTCTTCACTTGACAAAAGGTGCATTATCTTACAGGTGTTCTGCAGAAATAAAGAGCTATAATTACTGGAAATGGTTTGTGTAACCCACACTATGGTAATCACCAGGCAGTGTCGGTTAGGTGTGTTACACTGGATCACTGGAGAAAGTGCCAGTAGAGGGCAGCCGTGGGTTTCCCCCTCCCTACCTGAGTCTGCAAGCCAACATGACTTCCAGAAGTTCCAGAGGCTGAAAAAAGGATTTCTGATGGTATGTGGCAAAAGCCATTTTAACTTTTTAAAATATAATAAAAACTTTCTAGTATACTTTTGCATTCTGTGAGGAAAAAAGTCCGTTCTGAATTTAAAACTGTTTAGATATACACTTACAGTTTACAGCTTCAGTCTTGCAGTTTTATCTAGAAAACATAGTTGAACTTCAGTGAAGAAAGACACTTTCATTAATAGCTTGAATCTAACCTCGTCAAAATTTAAGAACCCCTCCCCAACCAATTTTAGTATCTAAAATCCCAGTGCAATGAAGATGAACAGTATGGTTTGAAGAACTTCTTAATATATGGGCAGGAATAAAGTATATTTTTAAAGGTCTTGTGCACTTTTAATAATGCATAAGTAGCCTTGTTCACTATTCAAAAGTTCTTTTGGTCATTCCACCTTAAAGCCTGAATAAAATAACACTGACAGTTAAGTAATTCCTGAACACAGTAAACTCATGTGAATATATTAAAAAAATTAGAGTACATTGGGATTCCATAATAACAGTCTTCCTAAAATCTATATGAGATTGGGACTATCTTGGTATTTTTTAACTACCTAGATAATTTAGCAGCTTTTTTTTTTTTTCAAATACAGCTTAATCCAATTATCTAATGGATAACATCTATATATTATTTATAATTAAACAGTGGCATTCCAAAGACATTATTGTTTCTCACATGTAACAGCTACATTATACTCAGCACACTAAATTTCACGTAAAATTCTGTGCAAAATCCTATGCAATTTTTACTATAATTTTCTTCATGATATTTACTAACTTTTGACCCTGCATTGCTTTCCAATTACTCAGCTGAAGTACATTTGTCTGAAACATATGTCTAACCTTTTCAGCTATTTGAGGGTTGTTTGGTATGGTAATCTCCACCAGTTTAGTCAACTTAAAAATCCCACTGATCCCTTCACATAAAAGGTTTAAAGACTTGGAGCTTAGGAACCTACTCACTGTTAGCAGCAGAAGCTCATTCAAAGCATTCTTTTACTCTAGTTGAAGCTAATCCCTTGTCAGAAAGTAAACAAGCAGTTTTGCATTTCATACAACAAAACAAACATGCACAGAACAATAAAAGAATGCACTAAAACAAAATCATAAATAGCAATCCCAGAGAGCTTCACTCAGATTTCAGCTGAATGCATAAGGACTCTGGAAAAGATGAACTAGCCTAGGTACAGAAAGCGGCATGACATAAAGACAGGGTAAGGCTTGAATGACAGGCCACAGCTCTCTTGAATGCACACATGAATAATAATAACCAGTTATAAGGTGGCATATCCAGATCTTGGAAATAAAAGAACCATTCGTATTGCATAAATATGTGAGCAAAAAACCTTTAATTCAAGGATGACACTGAATGTAAAGGCATCTTATTTGCTGGCCCTAAAATTCCTTTACCTTGTTTCCTACACTCATGATCCACCAGTCAACTTCAACCTTTGTTTGTTGGTGCTTATTCATGTAATTATACAACAGCTTTGCAGCTTTTGGCTCTTCAAATAACCTGCCCTGGAGGCCACAACATGGTTATAGCACTACCATGCTCTCTAGTTTTGTAACATTAACAAGAACAAAAAAAAAACAACAGAAAATTGAGCAAAAAAAAAAAAAAAAGGAAAAGAAAACCCTCTTAGATGTCTAGTCAGCTTTTACAGGACTTTTTTTTTAAACTTTTTTGTCAAAGGAACTGTTTATTCCATACATATACCATGACTGCAGTCTCCTGACCACTGACCCCTGTAACAAGACCTGTTCAGAGACTAAATTCTCACTCTTCTTCCCAATGCAATGAAGACCTGGGGCAGCATTTACTTAATCTTAGACCAGTCAAACCTCACACTTGACCAATAGATGGGAGCACTAAATTTTCAGAATAGTGGTTTCTAACTGTTGAGAGGCACCTAAAAACCTTGATTCTTCTTGGTATTGGTCAAACAGACTGATTGAAGAAAGTGGCATGAGTTATTGATTTGTACTTAAGCACCAAGCAAGAAAAAAACAAAACCCAATCAAATTACCAAGCCATAACAGAACGGAGTGAAAAGCCATGTTGTGTGTACCAGCCAGGAAGGAAGTGCTTGCCCACCCCACAAAAGATAAGTATGGCACAGTGGGCCCAGAAAGAGTCAGCGAGGAGGACTCAATCTTTTCTTCAAGTAGACTTCGCCTTCCTGGGCAAAGGGAATATACAGTTACTAAAACCAAAATCTCTTCCAAACCACCTGGAAACTGATTGCATGTGAGGAAAGGAAAGGTAATCAGGCTTGTTCTTTAGAGTACCTGCTTTCTCTTTCTGAGTCAAACCATTGTCTTCAATGTTGGGCATTCTTGAAGTCTATAGTATTGCTGCATGAACTATGTAGGTGTTATGCAACAGGGAACAACATATGGAAGATGCTGAGTAATTTATTTTCTTGAGACATCTAAGAGAAAAATACTTGCAAGTACAGGACACATAAGAATTATGTCAATATGCAATGAGAACATTAATAACACTGAATTTTAAGAAGGTATTTTACTTTTATTGTTCAAACTTTAATTTTTTTCAATTAGAAGATACTATAATTGCTTTAGCTTTGGTATTTTGTTAAAGAAAAAAAACCCAACCCTATGATACCTGGATTAAATATACCTGATTTTATCTTGTTTATCTAATGTTTATTGTTTGGGAAGGCTAATTTCATTCTCTATCAGATGCTTTTTTAATCCTTGTTCAAGACGTCTTATGTTTAGCTCTGCCTTACTTTTTATAGCCAGAATTCCCTTTTTTAAAATGAATTGTTTTGTACACTAATAATGAGTTTAACTTGGATAGGCTTTCTGTAAATTATGTGAAGTCAGTTAGAAATAACTCAGGTTCATTTAGAATATTCTGTGCTTATCAAAAGTATTATTGCTAAAAATGGAATACCTTTAACAGCTTCTTTACACCTAGACTTCTTCCTCTTTCACTTTTTTTACGAGTGCCAACCTCAAGGTCTCTGACCTTGCAAATTACTAGACCAAGTGCTTAATTTTAAGCACAAGGAATCTCATCAACTTCAGAAGGTCATAACATGCAAGTAAGTTAAGGATGTCTAATACACTCTGATGAACCTAAAGTTTGTTAACAATTAGCTAAGAAAACAGTAGCTTCATTTGTCCAATTAAAACCATATGTTGATTAATAAATATTAAATGTGATTTCACTATGTTACTAAATAGCCTGGAAAACATTTCAACATTCTTTACTTAGGATTAAAAACCACTAATACAAACATCATGGAAATATAGCTAACATATAATTATCTTCTCCCAGTATTGTATTTTTTTCCTTTTGCTACTTTTCCTTTGTCTTCATACATACTTCATTCTTCTTCATTAGCATATTTGGATCAAGTAAAACACTATATGATAACTAGATTATTAGATCCATAAGGAATTTTCAAATTAAATTAAGCAGCAGTGGGTTAGTAAACTGCTTTAGAACTATATTTCTTTTCTTAATCACAGCTGCAGCTGCTTGTAGAGCTGTTTGGGTAGAAACAGGCACTTCTATTAGAGATACATCTCAGGGTAAGTGACTATTAGAAGCTCTGTGAACCACCAAGGAGCTGTGTCTAGGCTAAATAATTACTATTTTTTTGATCTGCCTATAAAGTCAGCTAACTCTTTTCTGATGTCTTTGGTAGCATACAGTTTTAGCTCTGGCTATTAGTAAAGATGAATTTTTCCCACAAAAGTAAATACTAACTACATATTCTTTGATTGCACAGCTAGCTTCAAGACAGCTTTCCAGGCCTCACCAGCTGAGTACTGTGAGTTGGTAAAGTGTATTACGCAGATGTCAGAGAGCTTTCACAGATGTAAGCCTTCTTGTAGTACTGATCACTAGTACTTCCTCCTAAATGGTACAAAATGTTACCATATTGCATCTGAAAATAAATTGGAATAGGCATCCTGACCTGAAGTACAACCAATGTCATTAAAAAAACCAACCAAACAAACAAAAGGAACAAGATAACAAAAAGTGGCACTAATTCAGGTAAGCAACCCTATTCATGACTGGGATGGTGCCCCTTTGACCCCTGTAATCCTGAAAGCTTTCAAACACAGCTGAGAGTTTTTTTACCAGTAGGATAAAATAAAATAAAAAAACCCCATAATTTTGGTTCCGGTACAAGTATACAAAAGGCATGAACCAGATGTAGAAATGACAGATGGGTCCCGTGGCTTGCAAGGTGAAAGTTTCTGACTTCCTGCTTTCCTGAGAAGGCACTGATATGACCCAAAAGCTGACCTATACCATCTGTGAGCAGCTGAACACAAGAACCGCAGCTCAGAAAGAAGAGTTGATTCACTGGCAGTATGAAAACCCATCTTTGATCAGCTATGACAAGCACTTATGTACATGCTACCGTGGTTTTTCTGAAGCAGTCAAGCCAGAGAGAGGATATGAAGATGAGAAAAACAGATGGGCAAAAATGAAAATGTTTAGCTGAGTGATTACCTTGTATGATACAAAATACAGAAACATATTTTCCTAATACAAATATGTAGCTATACACTTCAACAATATTTCATACAGTATCATTTAAATGTTTCAATGAAGTAATTTTTTATCAGATGCAAAGTTAAAGTATGTGCTTGAGATTGTTTGAACAAAATATTTAAAGACTGCAAGCAATGTGAAGAATGCAACTTTTTGTGCTATAGAGCTAGGTCCATGGCAACCTCCTATAAAAAACAATTTTACCGTCATGTCATGGGAAAAAATAATGAAGGAACTGAATATATTTTTCATTCTAACAGTAACACCAAGAATCAGAGATTCAGGTCAATTAAATGATTTACCAATTTACTTTCATTAGATTACAGATTTTACTAAAATATTTGCTAAATTTTGATGTCTTCAAAATTAATTGAATTTTTATCTCAAAATACTAATTTAGATATTGAAAAAAAATATGTATTTAACTTTCATGGGACAGTATTTTACACCTGGAAGTGAAATAAAGTACCTGTCTAATGAAATATCTAGTTCAACTTAAAGCATAATTTATGCTTCCTTTGCAACTTGCTTTTTGACAAGAAAAAAGGTAAAACAATTATTCAGTTTTGCCCCAAGTTCAACATTTCATCTTTGTGGTTCAGTAAGCCAGTAAGATAAGCAAAGCCTCCTGGGTTTCACGTTGCATTCTGTATCAGGAAGTGTGCTAGACCTGGCAGCAGTGCTCTAACACACTTTCCCTCCTCTTTCAAAACTACCAGTTCCCCTGACAGCCAGTCCATGTGTTAGAACTTATATGATTTTAATTGGTGGTGGAATTTGGTTTGGCATCTAAGTAACAAGCAGGGACCCATGTGATACATTTAATGTTCTTCTCCATAACTCTTTTCCTCCTCTCATCCTGGACGTTATCTTCATGATACTTTTGCCCATTGCGGTAGATACCCTTGATTATTTCAAATGTTAAGAGGACTAGAATAAGAGGTTTGGGGCTTGATTATGGGGAAGGTTGCATGTACAAGACTGAGGAACTGAATTATGTTATATTTGTGTAGTTTAAAAACAATAAATAGCCAGATAAGGGACAAAATTGACTTTCAAGGCAAAACTGACCTTCAAAACTGTGTTTGTACAAATCTTACATTCCTATAGCATTTCATTTCCCATATCCACTTATTGATAGTTTGGAAGCCTGTCATGTACAGTTTAATAATTCTGACTGATCTGGGGGATCTATCACAGACTGCAAGCATAATTTGAATGTGAGCCTTCCCTTGTTGTCTTTTTAACCTCCTTATGAAACAATGATGCATAATAATATATTGACCACAATCCTCTGAGTTTAATGAGTTTTAAAAAACTCGTGTCAGAGAAGCAGAGCAGGCACATAAACTAAGGAAGGTGACTGAGTGAAACTAATCAAAAGACTATCTGGAAAAGGTTGAAGCTTAAAGAAAGACTCTGTCCATCCTGTTTAAGAATAGGGAAGAAAAAAAATTGGTTGCTGAGAAGAGAATCTGGAATGCATACTGTAAAAGATTACACTAACTGGAGCACGAAGGATCAACATTCTGGACAAAGGCTGTGAGACAGTCTTTGGTACCCACATTGAGGAGGCTGAACCACTGGCAAAGCAGCATTCAGCTGGGCAAGGCCAAGAGAAAGAGTGGTGCAGCCCAATCAGCCTAGGGCAGAATGATCTAATTTAGACCAAACATCATAAAATTTGAACCTAGCCGCAAATGCTGGGTAAAGGTCTGGGTCAGTCCACTTCAATGAAACTCTTTCCTTTTAAAAGTTATACACAAAGATGATTTACTACAGGCACACGGACTCAAAACTAGGAAGCTTAGTAATATTTTTGTTACAGAAGCAGATGGGTTTGTTAACATCATGGAAGCCCCACTTGTTGCATTGGTAATATCACACCAGTTGTCAAAATGTTAAAACTATTAAGAACGTGGAGGACAAGAAGAGAAGTGTGACTATGGAATAGAAGGTACTAGCTTATTTACAAATGCTTCATATGTTCTACAATAACACAGAATCAAAATAAAACTAAGTACACAGTGCATTTTAATAGTAGTGTATCCTTGAGAAGGTGAAATAAGAGATTTACTTTATGAAACGTGTAAGTTCTTTGATGTTCTGTTCTTGCAACCTTGATGTACTTGTCCTTAATACAATAAATTCTGATCTATGATCCATGCACAAGAGCATCACAAGACTGAGATTTAATTATTATGAAGATAATTTATTTACAGGATTTGCCTCTGGACACATTAAAAAACTACTGATGGCTTTGATACAAGTTTCCTTAGAATAAGGGAGAAATATTGGGTCTAAAAAGAGTTAAATCAATCCACTAGTACCTGTAGGTATATTACAGATATATAGCTACTTTTTTTTTTTTTTGCTACTACTATACTGCAGTAACTAAACCATGTTGTATAAAGCTGTAAAGATTAATTAAGCCTTTACTATTTTTAATTGGACAAGCTCAGTATAAATAGAAGCATTTCAAGATCAAATTATACAGTCATTTGCATAAGTGTTATAACGGATTATCTAGGTAATATACAGTGGAAAGTTGAGCAGTCTAGGAGAAAAAGACGATTTTAAAAGCAAAATTCAGGAACTCACACTACTTGACGGAAGGAAGAAACAAAAGTATTACAATCAGGACTTGTATTAGGGCATCAGGCCGTTGTGGGAGACAGAGATGAGGCACATTAAAAAACATTGCTAATAAGCATACATTGTATACAAGCATAGCAAAACATAAGCTATAACTGGTTTGATACCTCAGACAGATTGATTTTGATCAATAAACCCACCCTTGAATTAACCTATTTAAAGCAGTCACTGGCCCGGCGCTGTTTTCTTTAATGGGAGAGAAAAGGATCCTCATGCCTGATTCTTCTCTCCTCATCTTAAAAGGGAGTTCAAAATATTTTGTTTTGTTAGCCTTGCACTACCTACATGTTGTTCCTCATTAGCTTCTTCATGCAAATGGGCGGCACATGATAGGCCTTATCAGAGCACGTAGCTTTTGTCAACTCAGTGAAGCCATCCTAGTTTAGTTCACCTAGTTTTGGTGTTGGATCAAAAGCAGTTTGTGTTTCAATAAGCTGATGATAGCCCCTAAAGATCCTACACAGCAGAAAAAGATTCCTTCCCCCACAGCTTGCACTATCAGCAAGAACAAATCAGTGGATTAGGCCATACAAAAGTGTGGTCTGTGCTGGTCTAAGCACACCTGTAGCAAGCCTCCGGCAATGTTACAGCTAGTACGGCAGTGTCTTTAGCTGGGGTACGAGAAGAGGGTGAATGCGTATGTACCAGCTATTCCCATATTTTCCTACTTCCTCAAAGACAACAATAAGAGTGATCCATTCTTATTTAAGTCCCCATCCTGATATTTGCTATGCATGGGTTCACTTCTGAATTCATGCACAATAAAGACAGGATCAGAATTACAACGTGCAATTTTTCATTTCTAATCCTGTTATTTCTAGTTATCCATGGTAATTATGTCTCTGTTAGCCACTTAGTATTAGGCATGCTTTTCATTTAATTGGACACTGCCTGCTCCCTTAGGCCTACAGTGGACTTTGAATTTAATTCCTGTGGTAGCAAACGCAATTGGATTTATTAATGTAATTCTACCATTTAAAACACCCACCTTAATTATAATAAATTTACAAGCATGATCTGCATACGTGAGATGCCAAGCAAGCCTGACATCTCTTGATTTACTCAGCTGTTTGATTATAATGAATTGATGCTTGAAGAATCTGTTTTATATGCTGGAAAACGACAAATAAAAATTAACATAGTTCATAATATTTTAAAATCTGATCGATACCCTTTTCTTAAAGATTTTTTTTAAATGAGCTATATTTCAATCAGAAGATGTAGATATCTGAAAGTTTTATCTAAATATAATCATATAAAGGAAACAAACTGCTTATATTCACATTTCACTTTTTCAGATTTCTTAAAACCTAATTATGGGCTAAAACATGGCAATTAAAGTTTGGAGCCAAAAAGTAAATGTATAACCAATCTGCTCCAACAGGTAGCTCTGGAAACAGGAATATTCTCTGTTTCTAAGCATAAAATTCAGTCTGGCTCTACCTATTTGAAATCAAATTTCCTCTCAGTTTGTTGCCATAGTTTTAAATAGCTATTAGGTATTACATACTAGGTATTACTCCATGCTGCCAGATTATCCCCATCATTGTGCCCCTGTTGTAAATTTAGATGCCTATACCGCTTCTCTAATGTACCTTAGAACTGAGTGTCCCCTATATATTTTTCTCTTTTACTGTATTTCTAAACATCAGGCTCTAGAGGCTAGTATATTTCTCAGCATCTATTGATACTGACAGCAATATGAGACATATCTTCAAGTCTATGCAGAGAATGAGAATATTTTCTTTGATAAGTCTTTGCCTGCTTCATTCCCAAAATCATCAATAAAAATGTATTTTCTTCCCAGAAAGTTGGAAAGTGACTTTAGAAATAGGGCTGCTGCAGTTCTTTTTCTACGCTGAGTTTTGCCATTCTGTCTCATGTCCCCAGAAGAGCCTCTATATGGATGAGCATTTTATTTCAGACCTTTTCCTCCGTGCTCTTCTACATGGAAAATTACTTATCTATGACTAACCAAGAAGTCACAAATAAATTTAAGATTCCTTTATAGCATTTCCTAAGGAATATACCACAGCACAAGGTGAGCGAAGATAGTTCCTTTACTAGTGGAACTAGTTTCACCAAAAACTTGACAAGGAAAAAACCAAGGTTATCAGTTTTAAATGTGACACAGAATGAAGATACATTTTATAAAATGGTTTTATAGACTTAAAAGGATTGATAATGTCCTTTTGACAGTCTTATTTACACGGGATTATTACATCCCTGACTTTACAAGCAGCCTATTAATAAAAGCATTAGTATTTTAACCAACCATGTGATACTTCAGTTTCAGCAGGTACATTGTTGTTATCCTGCTTACATGATAGTTGACCTATAATATAAATGTTACTTTAAAAAAACCCAAACAACAAACACTTCAAATGCTATACAAATGCAATACAAACTTGTGTTGAAAAACTATGTTGCTATTAAGACAGGAAAAAAGTAAAATTGTTCCCTGAAGGATTAATTACTGCAGGGTAATCCATGATTACTCTGTTCATCCCATACTGGATTCTTACACCTGATACTGACTTTGGCTATCACACAAATAACATAACTGAATTCAGAGAAACCAAATTGAAATTTAAAAAATCAATCTGTCATGTGGGATCACAGCTTCCTCACCATGTTACAAACAAAGTTATTGGTACAAAAAATTGAAATAAAACTCTCCCTTTAAATTTTATTGGTCAAACTGGTGAAAATACTGCATGACGTGACATGCTCCCAATAGAATATATCAGATGAGGTGTACCCAGAGGTATCTGATGAACCAAGTATGGTTATGATGAAAGATGAAAAATGTCACATAGCAAGGAGCAAAAACATGATCTGCACTCTCAGCCTTCTTGAATTTCCTTTTGTATGAAACTTATCTTTTAAATTAAATAACTGCACTTGTGATCCAAATTAGAAAGTCTCTTTAGGCAGTCTCTACTCTGTAGGATTTGATCAAACCAGGTGATTTGATATTTCTTCATCTAAGCCACACCTCTCAAACAGTTTATCTGTGAAGTAGCTTTGATAGGAGTTGTAGGCGGATGACAAGCTTTGCCTTACCAGAGGAAATTTGCCAAATCCTTCCACTTCATTATCCTTGAAATCCTAAGGAATTTTAGTAGACTGATCCTACTGACGTTTTCTCATCTTGAGATGTATGAGATATACTAGTTCATATTTCAAATCACCTCTGGTTAAATGCTGTACTGAAACTTTATTTTTTGATTTTGTTACCTATGTTTCAAAAGAAATACAGTCTCAAGAAAAGCCAGACCTAATATTATTGCTAATGCAGTCATTTTTTTTTCATGCATATAGTGTGTTATTAGAAAATTATGTCAAAAGAAAAAGGACAAGAATATCTTAAAATTCAAATGAGTACCATTTCAAAAGCCAAGAATGGCTTTTGAGGCTGACTTTAATAGGAATGTAAAGTTTCTCCTCTGAAAAATAGAACACAGGACAAGTCCACAGGTTCTTTTTAACATCTATTTAGTCTTTATTTGGACAAACTTCTACTGTCATTAATTATGGGGCTTAAAAGGCCAGATGTGAGGTTAAAGACCCAGTTTTCTTAGTACCATGAAGCAGGTTGTTAGATTTGTAAGAGAGAAAGCACAGGTCATTTGCAAACTGCAGAAGCTCCATTCATTATGAAGAAGGATGCTTGCTCATCAGCCAACCCACCTACCTTTCTCTTGAATCCAGGTGCAAAGAGTGTTATCTCAAAAAAAAAAAAAAAAAAAAAAAAAAGAAAAAGGCACCAAAACCAGACTATCGGAGATAATAACTGGGGGCCATCAGGCCTTTCTGAAGCAGTTTGGCCCTGTTATGTCTCTCCCTCCCTCTCTTTTGCATCTTGATGGATATCTAGTTGCAGCAGCGCTGCTATTTGCATTTTTTGCTAGTATACAGCAGGGGTGGGGGGTGGGGCAGAGATGTCTTAGGAAGGCTATTCGAAAGTTGCTTCTAAATGAAAATTGGGACATTTAAAGCAATAGAGAAAGTCAAGTGATCAATGGCCGTACTCCCTTCCCCTCACATCTTCAATCTAAACACATCAGATGATCAAGGGATGGGGAAAAAGGCATTTCAACCTCATTTTACACCTGCATAATGAAGGAAAAGGAAAGTCAAGTGAATTGCCTGAGTCTGAGAAGTTAGTAACAGATTTTCAGGATTGCAGCTCAGTAGTTCAATTTAACTGACTAAGTAATTCAGTTTGTTTAAGAAAAACATGAAGTTCGACCCTTTACTTAAGATACAATTGATAATTTCTCAAAAATATAGAATGTTGTACTAAGTCTGATGTCTCTCAGTTTATTTTTTGTGCATATTTACAACTGAGACAACAGCAGCAGCCAGAAGCCTCGTGCTGTGTATTCTGTTGGAGTTAAGACACACAACTCCAGATCTCAACAGTAAGTGGAGAGTAAGTAATCACCTAAAATAACAATAGCAGTGACCGATACTTGTCCCAGCAAAATGATACACCCCTTTGAGGCCATCCTCAAGAAGTGGAAAAGGCTCTTTTTTTCAAACTGTTGCAGTAATGGTAGTTTCTGTGGGTAAATAGGGAGATTGCAAGAGTAAATGAGACGACATTCAGGATTTGGATAGACACGAAGACTTGCTCTTGCATAACAAACTCCTTTTTTCCAGTCAGTCTGCTAAAGTGTAATCAAAAATCCAGAGCGGCTAATGGTGATTTTCCATAAACATAACCAAGTTTTAGTTTGAGTCAAAGGTGGTGTTCAGTAAATGTTGATAAAAGGTTTGAAGACTGGTAGAAGTGCTGGGCAGATTATCCATAGGCAGCTGGATGTTTCCAAGGTAACAGAGCTATCTTATCTTGAAGGGCATTCTTCAGGTCTAACAATGCAAAATAGCATGAACGGAAATCACCGCTGGCAGAGTTCAGTGGGACTCTGTGCATAGCTCTGTACTTTGTCTAGTATACATAGGCTCTATATTTCTGACACCATAGAGCTTTCTTCCTGCAAGTCTTGCATGTCAGCCTCAGCACGTTTAATACAGAGGTCCACCCTGCACACTGGACTGTATATCTTTCTGGAATGCCCCTCCAGTTTTCTGCAAGTCCCTTCTTCACAAGACTGAACAGTGCAGAAGGGCAGTGAAGCTGAGGAGCTTTCCCATGTCCCAGCCTGTTGGTAACACACAGAGGTCAGCCCATGTACACAAGAGAAGCATAAAAGTATTGGAATTTGTCTGTAGCAGAGAAGTTCATGGAGAACTGTCTCACATGGAGGGATGCCACAGGATGCCTCAGGGAGAACTGTGAGGAATTTTCCCCCTGAGGAGGAAGGAGTGACAGAAATAACACAGAGCAGCGAGAACAATATGGAACAGACTGGGACTGACCACAACACCCATTCCCTGTCCCCCTGCACTGCTGGAGAGAGGAGGTAGCACATCTGGGCCCAGGAAGAAAGGAGGGTGGAGGAAAGTTGTATTTATTTAAGATCTGGTTGTATTTATGATGAGTAAGGTAATGTCCTGCTCTGATTCAGTTGTTGGTGGTTTTGTTTAAATTAAATTGATTATATTTCCCCAAGCTGAGTCTGTCTTTTGCCCATATCTGTAATTGGTGATTGAGCCATTCCCGTCCTTTGTCTTGACCCTCGAGATTTCTGTTGTATTTTCTCCTCTCCATTCTACCAGAAAGGGGTGAGTAGGAGTGAGCGGGCAGCCACGTGGTTGTTTTGTTGCCAGCTGAGTGGGCACAAACCACGACAAGTGTGTTCTGAAAGAGACTCTATTAGTCTTCTTTCTGTACATGAATAATGCAAAACATTTTGAGACATTAAAATTTTTTTGAAAAATTATAATTTGAAACACGGTTTTAATAAAGCTGTTTCTGATATAGATGTTAGGGGGTGAAATTGAATGTCTTTAAGAAATTGCAGTATACAAATAGGATACAAATTTTAATTATTTTAAATAATATATATAAATATATTTTAATAATATTTAATAAAAAGAAAATCTGTGAAAACTACATTCCTTAGCATTTTAACATCCTATAAAACTAACGGGGAAAGTAAATCAAATGTAGTTTTGTTAGCTTAATGTCTTGCCTGTTTGGTCTTATTGTCTTAAAGCAGTACTATTAGACACATAAAAAACACCTATTTTGGAGCTCTTAGACAACCACTTAAGTCAGTTCCACTTTTACATCCAGAAAGATTACAGATAGAATATTTAATCTGATACTCAAAAAAATGCACCATGGTGGGGGCAAATAATAAGGAACATTTCTAATACTTCCAACCAAGAATATGTTTAGTGTTGTAGGAATATTGAAAACAGAGGTTCTGCATGATTAATGAGGAAAGTTAGAGAACAATTATTTGTTTTTAATATTATACCTTTAGTATTGGTAATTTCCAACAACTGTAAATAGCAGGACAATGGAAAATTTTAAAGGAAATACAGAAATGAATTAACAGAATCATATATTTGTGGATGTCTGCGGCTTTGGTCTATGTCAGTCAAGGTATCTCACACATTTTATAATTTTGATACAATACTGCCATCAAATTCCAGCATTTCTAAGACTGACAGAGTTAACTCTTAGAGCTTTAAAATTTTAAAATAGAATGAGAATTACACCAGAATATATTTTATTTTCATAAAAAGCATAAAGATATACTTTCATGTCTATTTGATGAAAATCCAGTAACAAATAATTCATAGGATACTAAATCATGGAATATATTGATATGGTTTCATATAAAATTTTATTTAAAAATATTCAGAAGCAGTTGTTAGGAAGTAATTTATCTTATATTTTCCATCAGTTTTCTTACAGAGCAGTATTTTTTTGTGTAATATCACTTACACAGTGAGTAAGTTCCAGAAAAGTGGCAAAGCTTTGGGGGCTCATAGTCTTTGAAAACACTGACAATCTGAACAAGGCATGCCAGACTTTATCATTAATCCTTCCTTTGAGAGACAGAAAAGGGCGGCTCACAAGTTGTTCATTCTGAATACTTGCAACAGAGCTACCCTTACATTGTAGGTAGTAAAATTCTCATTATTATTACCTCAGCAGGACCGCGAATGGAAATGTTCTTTCTAACCCACGAAGCACAAGAATGCCAAAAATTTGTAGACTGTGAGGGAAGCTTAATTTTTTTAAAGTATTTTATCCTTCTATCTCTTAAAAAAATTATATGCACAATTTTAGCTTTTCTTAAGGAAATCAGCTCATAGGGTAGGTAGAAGCAAGAAAAGAGTAGAGGGAAAGCAGAGATTTATATGCTGCCTTGTCACTGCTCTGAACAGAGAAAGAAAGAAAAAAAATAGCTGATAAGAAACAAGATTTAATTTGTGTTTAATTAGCAAGTTGAGAAGCACAGAGTTCCATCTGTTCTGCTAGATGCTGCAGTAAATACGTTTCTTGCATTTGTGGACCTACAAACAAAATCTTTCTACTTCAATACCTGCTTTGCAAGAACAGATGATTATTTTGTGTTGGAGTGACCGTCCTTCATCATAACTTCCACAAAACAATTTCTTTAAACATTTTCAAAACTACATTAAAGAAAGCGATTTACTTGCTAGCTTGGAAAAAAACCTAGTTAATGACACTGATCAATTTGTCTTTTATCTAATGGCATGCTCAGAAGAAACCTTTTACATACAGTTTTAATGCACAAAACATTTGATATTGTGGCAGATTCTGTTTGGATTTTAACCATTTTCAAGACACTTGATTTTTATATGGGAGTAAACTGTATTTGTGAACTAAAGAGTGTCACAACTGCAGATCTTGGTACATGTCTAGTTAGCGCTCAAAGTGAGTCTTCAAGTGTTGCCACTCCACGCTGAAGGCAAAGATTATATTTTTACCTACAAAACTCCCTGCACTTCCTGCTGTCTTACATGTGTTTCAGTCACTTTTGGCTCTAAGCAAGGGAGATTTGGAGCCAACTGATATTTGGAAAGATAAATTCCACTGAACCCTTTTGACAAGGCGTTGTATTTTCTGTCCTCTGGAAGTTATCCTTGGCTAATGGACAGTGGCACCTTCTGTATCAAATACTCAACCAGCAGATCCTAAAAAATTTCATTCAGAGCAGCTCACTTGAAATACAGGACTTCTAAAATACCTGAGATATTAAGAAAAGGTTCAACATTAATTACAAAAGAAAAGATGAAGAATGTATTTTCTTATCTAAAGTATTACTAGGCCCATAATAATCTCAGACTTTGAAAATGTGGGATCAACGTAGTTTTTTACTCTGTGACAGTCACGGACCAGTTCTGTTTCTAGACAGTAACTCCCTAACTCCTTTACTAATTTGTTGTTCCTAGACTCAGTAGAAGTCCTTAGACCCTGCAGATAATACAGTAGGAAAACAGTCATTGCTTCCTAGACCTGCTAAAATATTTTCCAGACAGCTCCTTATCTGAAACCATTGAATTTGTTTGCTACAAACTGCCTAAATACACTAGTCTAGAAACAAATCATTAAAGATTTCAAGAACCTAGTAGAACCATTCATATATTACCTTACTATGCAGGTCATAGTGTTCATAAGTTGCTGTAGATCAGTGCTATGACCATCACAAATGACTTGAAATAGTAAAAAAAAAAACTGCAGTTCTTTGATCTTTCTCCATCTCCTTAAGGAAAATCTTACTTTTCAGAGCCATAGGACAATATGAAAGTTTCCTCTCAATCTGTTATGCCTGATGTATTCTTTTATTTATTGGATGTATGCTTTTATTTGATGTATGCACTAGTAGAATTTACTATCTTCTTCCTGTGATGGATTCCAGTATGAAACAAATAGGATGACAGAAAAAAGCAAATTGGGATAGATTTTAACTTTCAGCCATAATGCATGGTGAAATCTACAATTATTTTTACAATTACACTTTAATAAGAGAGATAATGTTCATTTTCCATAATCAAACAGATTTTTTTATATTGTTTGTTCAATAGATCATTAATGGAATTCTGCAGAAGTATCTCTATCACTTTAGAAAAGTGAAAAATTCCATTGAATTTCAGCAATAATATATTTAATTTTCATTCTTAGAAACCTGAGTGTATTCCTTTAACCAAGGAGAAGGGTTTAATTTTACCTAGAGTTAATGTCTGATGTCAAAATTAGACAAAATGTATAAAAGCTTTCCTTGAAACTCTCTGACTTCTTAGAACCAACCTCTATAGTTCCTCCATTTTTATCCAAAAAGGATCATATAGCATTTAAAACAGTTGAGATTTTAATATAGGGTTCTTATAAAGCATAGTATACCCTTATTTATTAGGTCAAGATTGATCTTTTGATATGTAAACGTTGAAATAATTCCTTTTGCTCTATCTCTCAATTCTTGACAGATAGGATATCAAACTTATTTTGAATATTAAACAGACAGAAATGTCCTTCAGCAGTGTAAGCAAAATAAACATATCGTAGAGAGAGTATTCAAATTTGAAAGCATAAACAATTCTACTAGAAATGTATGTAAACAGTACTTTTAGATGTGTTCTTTAAAGAAAGATGGATCTAAAAACCTAAACTATATCTGTTCTTCACTGGAAACCCCAGTATTACCATGGTTTGATACATAACATTCAATATAAAAATCAGTGAATGGAGTTTATTTCAGTAGCACAAAGTCATTTTTCCACATTGGTATCATACTCTCTAAAATAATGTTAGGCAAGAAAGGATAAGAGAACGAACCACACATCAAACCTTGCTATCAGCTTATCTTTATCCATTTTTTCAGAAGGTGATTGGTATATACATTTTTCATATTCAGATTTGCTTTCTTCCAAGTAAGTATACACACTGAATTTTCATCAAGAATAACCTACTCCTCCTTTAATTTTTAAAAAGTAAAAATATGAGCAAGTTTAAAAAAAACAAATATCCACTCTTAAGCCTCTGAACACTGCAGGTAAGATTGATTTGACCAAAAATCAGCACATGAAAAATCAAAAATAACCATCCTCAGATGCCCTCAAAATAGAGGGCAGAATATCAAGTGAGATGAACATCGCCCTGCAAGTGAAGGTGAAACTTTGCTATTAGAAAGATGAGTCCTCAGAGGACCCCTAAACACAAAGAAATGGAGGGAATCTATATTTCTCTTGACTTCTAATCCAAATTTTTCTGGAAAGAGAAAAGGTAGAATTGTACCTTTACTTAGGAAAAAATGGGTCTTAGCTGTGCTCACCCTTTAATAAAAATTGTACATATAATTTAAATTATTTTAACTCACACATCACGCACAAAGACACATATTGACTGTAAATAAAATTATGACAACAAGCCTGCTAGCTTTCTCCTGGTCAGATAAACTCACAGTTGAGTTCTGAAGAAACTCAAATCTTAGTTTAGGAAAAATCCCCAGAGCTGTTAATTAAACCCTGTCAGGATGTAATGTAACACTGTTATTGAAGAAATTAAGTGGAAGAAAATAATGGGTTTGACTTTCCATTCTTACACTAGTTTCATGCACGTGTGACATGAAAAATCAGAACTAACATGCCTGGTTTTCCCAAATATGCAGAACATATGGAATAAAAACACTTTTATTATTCCTTTAGTTGATTATACCACTCAGTCATACCATACTGCATACTCAGCTGCTATCTGAATGTATATTTTTGTCCTGTTCAATGAGATTTAAAAGAACTGTAACTATATCAGAACTGTAAGTGGAGTAAAAGGAGACTAAATAGTGATAAAGCAGCTGGTACATGAAACGAGTGGGACTTAAATTTGAAAATATCCATATCCTTTTCTGTGTGTGAGAAATGCAATCCAATTTATGATTTGGATCTCACACACTGCAGCTGCCATAGGAAAGCTTCCAGCATATTCTTTAACCACACTATGAGTCCCTCTCACTTAAGCTTCTCAAGACTGTAACAAATGCTCATTGTCTCATTGATAAAACTCTCTCTTTAATAAAAGCAATTGACATCTCTCAATTCTTCTTCTTACAAGATTTGGTGATCTTCAAAAGACCTAACTCTATCCCTTTGCTCAACTGCAGAGATCTAGGAGATTTGTGAAGTTTTTGTTTGCTGAACAGGGAATTACCAGGGATGATTTCATAAACGCAGACTTGCCAAAAGCAAACGCATTTAGTCTTGACTTATTTATGGAGGGAACTATGCTGGCCAACATACCTCATTCCCTTGTTCTACCTTTAGGGGAAAAGAAAAAAAAAATAGACTAAATGTGATTTTCAGCTCTTACAGTTGCTTAGTTGTATACTTCACCCAAATTTTCTCCCTGTTGCTTAATTGCATATTTAGGCTTGGGTACAATGGCATTTCGACATTTTTAGTGAAAGCTGTGAGCCAGAATGAGGGTCATGCCAATATCTCCTTGTGCATTTGGCCTTGGGCTCTTCACCTCACAGCTCTGAAATCATTCTTTATTGATGGGTGATCAACTAATAACTTTTTTTCCTAAAACTGAAATCAAGTAATCAGAAGCAGTTTTCTGAAATCCCGTACTCTATGAATGAATCAGAGAGGAAACATGCAAATGTGTGAACTATCACCTCCTACTGTGTGCTGACAGTCCCAAGCCTCCTAAAGGCCAGAAGTCTCCAGGAGGTGCAAGTCTAAAGGTGAAGTTTGCTTCATTTAGATAATAAAAGGGAATGATGAGAAACAATTGCCTGGACAGTCCCTTCTGAATGGAAGGTAAGTTCTCTCTTCACCCGTTTTCTATCCAGCTTTACCCAGTAATATTCTGAAAGCAATCAAAAAGCTGAGGAATGAAAAAGTTCTGTTTACAACGCTCCCAACTAGTCACACAGCACAGAAAGCAGATCCTGAACTGGGCAAGCATTCCAAATGTATCATATTCCTACCCCACAGGATTAGCGGTATCACAGAGTCCAGCATTCAAGGCTAAACTCCTATCCTGGACTCTAATCCAGTGACCTAACAGACACTTCAGCTGCGCTTCCACCAGGATGTTAGGATTTTATTAGTGCATTATTTTACTCAGAGGCCACACCAACCTTTAACTGACTGCACCTATGGAAAGAAAGACTAGGTTACCATATCCTCAAATTTTCTGGAAAAACCCAAAACTTTTAATGGATGTGTCAGTAACTAAATAATACTCAACACCATATTTAAGTGGTCTGTGACAGCTAACGACAGCTGCAGAGCTGCCAGAGCTCATGCTTTCTCAGAGATATTTTTAAACTCTCACTGCTGAAATCCCTTAAAATTACCCAAACCCCCCTACTCTTAAGGATTCTTTCAGTGCTCAGAGGATTTCTGATATCCTGCCATATATATCAGATTCCAAAGTGCTATTTTTAATAGCGAAATAAATTTATATTTATGCACACAAGCATGTATTCAAATTCATGTATATATATTTAGATTATATCTAATTACTGGGGAAAAATATTTCAGTGAAAAAGTGACTGCATAAGTATTGCTGTAAGAAAGATTTCTCAAGTGCATTTCTCAAATTTTACAGAGTAAAGCTTTATTGAGACATTTTAGAATTTTAGAAAAAGAAAATCTTTTTAAAAATCTTCTTTTCAAAACAGAAAATCAACTCACAAACATGCTAGAAGTGCTGATCTACTTCATACGGTTTACCTTAAAATACAAAAATATATATATTATTTAATAAAGTCAATGCCCTTGAAGGCATAAATGTATTAATTTGCCATTGATCTGGAAACTCCTCCAGAACACTTGTGTTGAAGTTTCACAACATCATTATGGCACTTCACAAAAAAACCCCCAAACCAAACCCAAACAAACAAACAAACAAAAAAAAACCCCAAAACCCAAATAAAACCCCCAAAAAACCACCAGACACCAAAAAACCAACAAACCCGGACAAGTTCTGCAATGAAAGCAGGAAATATTTGAAAGTAGCAATGTTTCACAATGTCACTGAGCATAATGACTATGCAAACTGAGATACAGATACACCTGCAAATGCCACTTCTCTAAAAAAGAATCGGGGAGTTGATAAAATAACTGTCCTCCTGATTTCACTTAACCCGACATATCATTTTCAGCATAAACTAGATAGATAGCAAATTTACAAGGCAGACAGGCTTTGGTCCTATGCAGATACACAGATGCTTATAGTCATGGATTAGGAATAACTCCCTTGAAATCAAGGGACTGTCATACAAAGACTGGAGATTTACTTTCTTTTACATTTTTTTTCAGAGTTAGGATCATTATTACGTTAGTATAACAACTGATTTCACGAAAGAAATGGTCAGCTAACTCCCCCTTTGAACTTCCTTTTTAAAATGACTGATAAATAAGAGCACGGATTTTCTTGTGAGCATTTAATTTCAACTACTGAATTTTGTTTCCTCCATAAATGCTTAAAATACACTAGAAATACTAGAACAATCTAGTAAAGCCCACTCTGGAGACAGACTCACAGACCATGCTGGAGTCACGATAACTTAATTTGGTGATTCTGATTGACTAGAAATGTGCAAACTGCTCTTTCTCCAGAAAGCAGTAGTTGTTTGAAGAGATAAAATCACAGTCCTTTTAGTTTAGAGATAAGAATTAACCTAAAGGTGTAGATTAGATTAAATCTAATACTGCCTACTTTCAGGGTCATGCCACCACATTTCCTTAGCATATTTTTTAATTTAAAGATGCCCATGCCCACAAATCAGGGGACTATGGGTCCAGAGCTGTTTAGAAAAGTTCTCAGTATATTCAATGAACATCAATGAGACTCAAACAGGAGCTGGTGTTAGAAGACTTCAATGTACTTCGGACTTCTCTGTTTATACAGGAAAGCAAAGAAATGATGCAAACTGCAGCAAAATAAAGACTAAAGGGGGAAATACATTTGTTTATTTTCTACTTCTAGCAACTGCATTTAAAAATTCTTGCAAATAAGCATTACGTTTAAATAGAAGATACATTAAGAAGGAAGGGCATTCAAAATTAGATAATTTAATGAAATCCTCCACTTGTTGAATAAAAAAAGATTGACCAGTCTTTCAGTTGTTGTTTCACAAAGATTAGAGATTAAATTTGACACTAATACATTACTGATACTTTCCTGCTTCCAGAGGACTAAGCTTCCCACTATAAATAGCCTATGAATATTTTAAAAATCGTGTGTAATGGCAGGAATTGGTTTCAGAGAACTGTTATGGATCTCCTCAGAAGCCAAAGGTGAGAGAAAGGGTGAAACTTTTCCTGAACCTCAAACTTCCAATGGAGTTTTGCTGCTTAGTATAAGGAAATAAGATGTAGTCTGTGAAGTGTTGCCATATGTTGTTGTTCCTGGAAGACTAAGAAAGGAAGTGGGAAACTGTGAGAAACTTTCAACAATAGTTTTGTTGTTGGTTGGTTTTGTTTCGGGTTTTTTGGTTTTTTGGGTTTTTTTTTCTCATGGTCTGTGCTGACTTACTCTGAGTTTAAGAACATAATTCTGTATAAAGGCTATTTGGCCTATCTGCTGTCTAACTAACAAAATGATACTTGACAACAACTGCATACTAACACCTCACCAAAAGCGTGTGGCTTTAAACTGTAACTTGAAATTACTAAAAGTCTATGACAAGAAAATGCCCCATAAGAGAGCAGGCTAAAAATTATGATTATTAGGGAACTTCACAAAGTTTGGAATTTTTAGGAAATCACATAATAAGAGTGCTGAAAATGAATAAGAACTACATAAAGACTCCAATTAAAGGTATCTTTAATATGTAGCAAAAACAGACTAAGAGTGTTTTAATATTGGGCTAAATGTAAAAAGTATATCTTTTTATTTATTACATAAACAGACGAAATACATTACAATTCTAGTCCACCTGGGACATCAACCTCAGGAGCTCTAATTCTACAGACACCAAAGGAGCTATGCACTACATAGTGTCCTGCTGGGTCTGAAATGCTGGTAGTGAGAGGCTAAAAGCAAAATGCAGCTAAAAATACAAATTTGCCTGGTCAAGAGAAGACAAATGCTCATGTATGTAAAATATTGCTGGGCTCATTCGCTACACAAAACCTGAATGAATTCAGTTACTTGATCAAGGCAGATTTTTGTGCCAGTTTGCATCTCTTTATTTTAGAAAGTCACTGAAACTAAGATCAGTTTTCCAAAGTTCTGTTGTCTGGAAAACTGGAATCAGCACCAGTGAACAGTGAGAGCTAAGACTCATTAGACAAAGCTAAGACTCATTATTGACTTCAAGTATGGCTTCTTTAGCGACAGAGCTCTGCAGAAGTTCCTTCAGGGTACGTACAAACTGGGACAGGACCATTAGTTATGGTATCGTCTGCCTTCTAGTCACCAAAGATGTGCTGTGCTGTGGTAGAGCACAGTATTGTAAGAAAAGATATTGTTTCTACTGCATTCAGTAGCAGCTGTATTCTGCATATTATTCACTGAGTCATCCTGAGAAAAAAGGAACACGGTAGAAAATATCTCAACGTAATTTTTACATTTTGTTTTCTTCCTATTCAATAGGATGCAACAACAATTAGTGACTTCTGAGAGACAGGAAAAAAAGAAGCCATACTGAATGCTAAACATGATTATACTATAGTAAATACAAAATCCAATTAAGCTTTAACTAAAAACCATGACTGATGCTTCCAAAATTACTTTGATTAAAAGAGGATAGCTATTCAACTACTTGCCAGCAATTCAATGCCAAGAAGCAATTCAAAGCACCACTTCTCCATAATGAACCCATTACAACTTCCCATCATACCTCTAGGAATTCTCATAAATCTTTTACAAATTATATCTGTAGAAATGCTTTGTGTGTGCTTGGAAAGTTATTATGTTTAAAAATAGAAGTAAAAAGTGATGTTTCTTGACGGATGATCTATGTGGAATTCTTTAGTTTCTAACGAATGTAAATTTTTTAGTTTAATGGGTAACATTTAGTTTTGTTTGTGCTCCCTACTGACCTGAATTTTTCCTTAGGTCCTTGATTAATATTGGTTAAATGCATTGAGTATTATTCATTATCTGAAATTTAAAAAAAAAAAAGAAAAACCAAGACAACACCAACAAACTATTTCTGATCATCTCTCTGAGGTTGTTCCAAAACTGGTTCATTCACCTTCATTTTTATGTAAACTGAGGCAGTTTTATGTATGTGAGAAACCTATTAGCTACTCTTATAATCTGCTGAAAGGAGAGAGGATTGTTTCTTCTGGTTCTAAACTGGAAGTTGATGGACAATTTCAAATTTGTTTTAATATCACCCTTGGTTTATTCAAACTTAAAAATCTTTTGGTCTCTTTTTCTGAGCAGCAGAAAACTCATAGACCATCTCAAGCAAGCTACAGTGTTCGCAGCCTGAGGAGATGAATATACGCACTGCTGTCATTACATATCTATTTGAAGCACAAAGGTTGATGTTGACAGCTTTACTTCAAGTAACAGATGTGTCTGTGTATGTGTTTAGTGTAAGTTACTAATTTCATTATTTTGCTAAGCACAGTTTAGCAGATATTTAGCTTTGTGCTCCGCTGTTCATTACAGTGCTAACCAAGCCATCCAAAGTTTCAGGACAACAGAGGCCATATATGTTTTCAAACCTTACGAGATAGATACATCAATCTGTCCGCTGAGCCAATCTGGAATTCAGGCTCCCAACTACATGAAACAGAGATTCAATTACTAACCTGAAATTATTTTCTGTGCTTACTAATACAAAAGTATGGTAAAGAAAAGAGGTTTCCATAACTTAATGCCAAATATTTTTCTTTCCTTCATCAAAACTGTACATTAATACTTTTTTATTTGCTCAGAAATGTAACATCCTAAAAATAAATTTCTCCACTTAATATTTATTTTAGTAATAGACTCCTAGGAAATAATAAACCACACTGCAAATAGCATGCCTTGAAAAGATCCATCTGAAATGACTGTAGGACTATAGAGAGTCCACATAGTCCACAGCAATATAGTTATATTGACAAAGATTAGCTCATCATAGGGAGGCTTATCTTTCTGGACACCTTCAGAGGAATATGCTTTCCCATAATATGATTTGGGACTCACAGAACTCAGTCCTTCTCTGAAACACTGTTTATCAGACTCTGCCCTTACAGAAATCAAGTCTACATTAGTGGTTTAGTTTGCATCAGGGGGTCTGGAACAAATTTCCCCATTGTCTCAACTTGCTTGGTTTGCATCATGAAGTGATCTCAGAGTGCCCTGAGCTGGATGCTCTGGACAAAAAATACTGAAAGATAGTCTCGAGAGTGCATCTAGTGCTTTCCATCCATTTGTAGACGTTCAGGCATGGGACCGAACTAGACTCATTCAAAAATTATCACCTGGCCCCAAATGTGGATACAGACTCAGATCCTCCTCTTTTGCTCTAGAGATTAACTTTTATTCTGCCACAACACTTACTAATGGAGATATAAGCACAGGAATCCAGATCAAGTATCTTCCCTTGCACAAGCATATAATGTAATCACACCCTCAATGCATTTTCAATGCCATTGGCATCTCCTCACCACTCTGGCTTTGCTCAGCACCAAGACTGTTACGGCTGATGGTGTAGATAAAGGCATTCCTCACACTGTGCCACCGCCATGCATGCAGTATTAGAATATTTAATTAAAAAAAAAATAAATGAACTCCTACTTTGTTAGATCTCTCAATAGAAATAACACATTTCATAAGAACAAACATTCTTAATCATGTGAAACTATAATTCCTGCTAGTGAAAAAATATATACAGATCACTTAAATTTCCATGAATCAGTAAGTCTAATTCTTTCAATGGGAATATTGAATCCTTATTTTTCTCATTTGTTTACATATTTGAGTGAATCACAGTATCAACCAAATTATGTCAGCTGTCATTTCAAAACAATCCTAGCCTCATAGTCCTCCATAAACACTATGTTAAGCACATTGCCAACTGAATATTGAATTAGACAGGAATAGATGAGGTGAAATAAATTTATTTACTGAAAATCACAACTAGAAATTTAGTATTAAAAATCTTGTGATTTGTACTACTCCAGTCAAAATGAAAATAAAACCTATGGATAAAGGTAAATTGGAATACTTACTTATAATGCTTCTATCACAGTAATTCCCCCAAAATAGACATATCTATAGGGCTAACAAGCTCCTCAGCAAAAAAAGTTTATTCAACATCTCAACTTATTTAGAACTATTAAAACCATGCATTTTAGTGCTTGTCTTCAATCATAAGACCGTTCAACATGCGAAATACTTTGCATTGTCTATCTTCCTCTGCTTTTTCCTTGCCTTAAGACAGATGTAAGATAAAGAAGAAATTTGCAGGTAGATCACCAACCTCTGAAGCTGTTGGTATGAAGACTGTATGAGTAATGCTACATGAGTAATGGGCAAGCAACAGATCCTCTTGCCTTACAAATTCTGAAACTATGTACAAAAAGACACTGAGGACATAATGCATATATAAAATAAAGTGAATACTGTGCTAGTTAGTATTATACTCATTCCATTTACTTATTTTATTCCAAGTCTAATAAGCGATTCTATGCAACTCTATCTTTCTCTAGACTAACTTCCTCCAAATGAAAAAGTAATATTTTAAGTGCTGATATACAGTATTTCCAACTCTTGAAGGATATCTAATAAGAGACGTGTAGATGTGGTGCTGAGGAACATGGTTTAGGGATCCTGGCAGTGCAGGGTGAACGGTTGGACTCGATGATCTTAAAGGTCTCTTCCAACCAGATGATTCTATGATTAGCATAGGCTTATCAGCTGATGTAGAGGGCTACATTTACATTCATACAGCTGACTAATTCAGGCTTTCAGACAGTAAAAGCTATACTGAGAAGAATTTTGAAGATGAAGTTGTACACTAAAAACTAGTCAAGACAGCACTGAAAGCTTCTAAACCAAGCACCCCTCTTTTACTAAATACCGGGAAGTGGTACTGTCCTCTACTTGGTCTGGTTGTAGCAAATCAAGGAGGCAGTATGATCTAGATATGAGACAACTACTTCGGAATATATTTGAAATGGACAATGAATCAGGAAATTACTTACACTCTCCTCCCAGACAGGGCTGGGAAAGTTTTATCAGTGCTGCGTAGCAAGATTGGTATATTCATTGCAGAAAAAAAACATGCCATTTTGAACAGATTATCATCACAATTTATACAGGACGTTCAGGACACCAATCTACAGACACACAGTCGGTGCTCTCAGAACAGGCTATCCCTATATTGTTCTACTTTTTTTCTTATAAGGAAGCTTATTATCCAAACACTTTGCTATCTCACTTTGTACAGCTTCAGTTCAGTTAAGAGAATGGACCAACCAGCATCAACGAACACACAACTGTGTAATAATCCTTAGTATTCTTACTATTCTGGAAATAACAGTACATTTCTTCATCTAGTTTTATTTTTCTACGCAGATTATGGTAAAAGAAGACCAGGTTTGGAATCCAATACTGAAGCACTGCTGAAATTGAGCCAGAAACAGGATTTCTAGGTATGATTCAGAAACCATACCATGTTCCTATTTCAGGAATAGGAGGAAAGCACTCCTATTGCTATTCCTCCTACTGGTCCCCTGCTTTTATTGATCACATCCACTTAGCTGCAAAAGAAACAGTAGCTCTGTTTTAGCCCCAGTGCTTCTTTTCAAAATCAATTTGCCACACTCTGAATAACAGGAATTCCGCATGGGAAAGGTGCACTGACAGCTCTGCTTGGTTACTGTTCAGTTTCAACAGATGAAAAAAATGCTGTTTTGTGGACAAAATATTTTTGTATGACAGGTAAAGAAAATTTACACGAATATTGACTTAAGCACAAAACATTTAAGCTCTTTCTATTTGTTTTATGTATGTATTTTAAGGTCCTGTATTCTTTGCTTACTCTAATTACCGTATTTTTGGAGTAAACAACATAATTTACTAAGTCTCTATAACTGAAGAATACTATAGACAGAATCCTTCTATGCTGATTATTTTCTTAATTGTTTTTTGGAAAGCATGTATCTGTCAGTGTGCATATGTTTAGCTTTGTCTTGTGGCTTTTGGGGAGAAGGATTAGTTTTCCTGATTTCTACCACCAAATTAATGGTAATTAGCCTTATCTTAGAACCATAATGTTTCTCATTTCCTCCTTAAGCAATGTGTGTTTCCACCCAGAAAAGGATGCAAATGTATCTACAGATCAAAACAGTCAGTTAATATTCAGTCAAGTCACCTTTCCCAGTACGCTGCATTCAGAACACCATACTCATAAAAACTATCAGCCCATTTTATTGACTGGCTGGAGAAAAAAACAACTATGGAAATATGGGGCCATGCAGCGCTTCTGATTTTTAAACAGGAAGAGGGTGCATGCTGGCGGTTGGGGCAGCTCTCAGCACGATTCCAGCTAAAAGTCAGAAGCTAACCAGGAAACAAGTAGCTTTTCAAAGAGAGTCCCTGTGTCATGGGAGCGGACAGGAACATTGACTTTCATGAGCTGTGATGGCCACAAATCACAATTCTCTGGCACAACACAATTAAGCAAAAAAACCCTTGTGCAAACAAAATTTTTTCTTTAGATACTTAAGGCATATTACATTAAATGCTTCACAGAAACACAGTTTTTAGGACTTTTTTAGATGAACAGTTAGACAATATTCTTATTTTTCTGTCAACCTGAAAAATCCTGTTCCATTGTTAGGGTCCAAATGCCACATTCTCACTAACTCAGTAAAATGATTGAACCTACTATTTTTCAGTATACCTGGACTGATTAACAGATGCTCACAGTCTTCTTCACTCTACAATAAATAAATAAATAAATTAACAGTACTACCAGATGAAACTTACTGAAAGTTTATTTGGTATAACATGTGTTTATGCATAATTTTTTTTAATATTTCTTCTTCAAAATTTTATAATTGTTTGAATACAGAGAATATTGATTAATATTTTGGGGTACATTCATATGAACACTGCATTAATTTGTCTGTATTCAAGCAGAAAAGCTTTAAGTTTGTTCTTCATAAAAGAGGCAATAAAAATACATATCACAGAATAATTATAGTAAATAAGAATAAATGACTCTCGCTTGTAATGTAAGAATCAGCCTCTCTTGCCATTTGTCATTTATTTCCGAGTAAAAGAGCCTGTAAACATATTCCTCTACACTACTGCTCTGAAATTCCTATATAAAACCCACTTATACAGCTATAAATATTTCCAAGCTATTTGCAATGCAAATCACTTTATTAGTGTCTCCTGCTTTTGACACCACCCAGACTTCTTAATGATTTTTTTTTTTTTTTTTTTTTTTTTTTTGTGCTACAGGGTAAAGCACTGGTCCAGCATTACTGTTTTCAGGCACTGTTAATATGTCAGAAGTCTTTAAAAAACACCTCACTGTCAGCCTTTCTGCCACTCTTATTATATTCACTAACACTACTTTCAAACCTTCTGAAGTCTACGACAGCCTACATGATCTGTAGCACAACTTTCCGCACACAAAACCAATTATCCAGTTGAATCCTGTCATAGCTGGCCTTTTAGAGTGATGTTTACCATCATTACTGATACAAGTTACCAGTTGGCTATGGACTTGCAGCCTTCACAAAGAACATGCCTCTAGTACTTTTACATGATGTTTGTGAAAAAAGGTTCTATGCCAGTGTGTTAAGAAGAGAAAAATCTTTATTTAGTTAAAACTAACAGAGAAAGCCCATGCCTGGCAGAGGGTTGCTCAAAAGAGCTGCCCACATGCTCGACCAGCTGAAGGGTTCCAGAGAAGATCAGAATCCACAGTTCTCTGTGGACCAGGTGACGCAACTCTGAATGTATGCACAAATTTTTGGTCCTATTCTGTATGTTATATATGATATATATGATATATTTTCTAATTATTCAATTAAGTCTGCATAGAGTAGGAACAGTCATCAAACACACATTTTACAAGAATTTTGTAGTGGTATGAGTGATTACGTCAGATACAAGGTGACTAATATTCAATCTCTATCATCAAAAATACATTTTTTAATAGAACTGGGAATTTCTGTGAAGAAACTCAAAAGCTGCCGTCTTAGATATTAAATGATATTGCATAGAAATATACAAGTAGCAGAATAGTCAGAAAGAAAAGTTATGGTCTATGAAATAGAATAGCATGAAATACCTGTCCAAAGCATAACCTGATGGCAAATGTGTGCTAATAATGCAATTATAAATTTTAACAAGTTACTTTCTCTTATAGGAGAGGCTTTTTGTTTCATTTACTATTTCCATATAAGTAGATACCTGAAAGAACAATAGTATTACTGAAACACAAAAACTGTAAGACGGTATAAAACAGAAGTCCTGGGTAAGTATACTGTTTATTTAAACTATTAATATAGGAATTAATAAGAAAATTAATAAGTGCTTGTAGTATTTCCTGTAGTATATGCTTTTATTCACACAGCTCAAAGCACATTCTGTACCAGAAAGTAACATTTATGTTTACATTGTTGTTAACTCACTATCATTGGAGTGCAGCATTTAGTTGCTAAGAAATAAAAACCAGTAGTAATCAGTATCACAATAATGGATATGTTTTATGTATAGAAATGCTTCCCAGTTTCCCAGTAACCCAGTTTCAAAGCTTTGATCAGCAATGCACTTTTACAGGAGTTCACAGCATATTTACATTTTTATGTCATATGAATATTTTAGGATTTCTCTGCAGGTTTTGTAAGAAAGTGGTTTTCTTTCTTCATAGATCTCCTGATCATCAGATAACTTTAAAAAAACTTTAAAAAGCTTTAACCTCCCAAGGTTTCAGAAGAGACTAGCTTCACTACTTGTGAACCTTACTTCACTACTTGTTAGCAAAAAGGACTATTCTCTAGTCCTAAGAGTTCATTTATAAACCACAAATCTCATCTGACTAAAACAGGCTAGTAGTGCTTCCAAAGATTTGAAAGTTTGCATTTAATATTTATGGAAACTGTTACTACATACTGCTGGTTTCAAAGCTAAAGATGCAGCCGGATCCACGGAGCCCATGTACTGCTGTGACTTGAGCGTGTTTGTCTCTCCCTACAGTACATGTCTAGTTCCTAAGTTCTGCCTATCGGCAACTGGTTTTAGCCTCATTTAGGTCTGTGCTTAGATCTGTGTGCTTAGCTTAATAACTGAAAGTTATAAGAATTAAAAATACCGTCCATAGAAATGTTTGTGGTTTTTTTTCTTTTGCAAAAACGCTGAAACCAAAGAAGTCTCTTTCAATTTCAAAATCTGTTGAAATAAACGTGTACAATGCAAAGATATTTTGAAAGTTTAGAAGCTGTGCAAGTTAGTATTCACATGCATTAGTGTAGACAGTGAGTTTAAGAAAACAAAAAATATTTACTGCATATGATAAACACCAACATAAACTTAAGTTGCTTTTAAATGATCAAAGCAATATTACACAACTTTCCAACATGAAAACTGAAGTTTCAAAATGTAGTTCCTTTGTACTCTGCTTTCATAAAAAAGGAACCACCCTCAAGTTGTCTATAAAAACAGCTTGATTATAAAATATTTTTTCAGTGCTTTAATGTTTCCTCTTTCATAACCAATAACCAAGTTAAAAATATTTCCTTTCTAATCCAAACTTTTGCATATGTTTCAGTAATTTATGCAAATAACCGCTAAATACAGTGACATAGAAGACCAACCAGAGAGGAAGGAAATGTTACTGCTTGGAATTCAATGTTTACAATGTTCATGAATGATACATGTCCACTGTAGGGTTGCTGGAAAAATAATTTATCTTCACAGAGTAGCAGAAACTATTTTTTTATGAAGCTTTAAGACAAAAAGAAAGAAAATCACTGTTTTTGTTATATAACTGCAGAAATCTGGCAAGGTTGGCACAAGCAAATTGAGATAAAACAGAGAGGTATTGAAATACAAAGCACTAAACTTCAGTATATCCTTGTTATTATAAAATTAAGCCTTGTTCATAATAGCGTTCATACAGTATATAACTTGTTTATATGGCCTCCTCTCATATAGTTTCTATTTTAGTTGCTTTAATCAAGCATAGTCTAGGGATCAAAGCTTAAACTTCTTTTAATTATAGCAGGTGGTAAATATACTGAACCAAATCGTGTTATTAATATTTGCAGAATTTCAGGACAGATTTCCTGAGCAGAACAAGGGTACTAGGAATTTCATAGCTTCTAGATAGTTGCAGATATCAATGTAATTTTCAAATTCAATACTTTTTCTGAATGCTAGGTGTCCTGGAGACCAAATAAGCTAATAGAGCGATAAAGAAGGCAGAAGTAAAAAAACCTGTTTATTCATCCTGTGTCACCGCAGGTGAAAATATAATTTCAAATTTTGCAATTAGTTGTCAAGAAATATCCTGTTAATTTCATCTACTAAAAATAAAGTTCATCAGGCACAAAAATCTATGAATTTGAATATTTATGTCAGCCTTCTAATTTCAATTAGTGCCCATTTATAAAGTGAACACTTTATAAGTTGATTTTAAAGTATACTCTTTGAAACATTTGATTAACATCTTAATAAATACTCAAAAAACTTGTAGAGATATCCACTATTTATGATTCTTCCCAATCCAAGAAGCATCCCTGTAGGGCCGGTCTGATTCCTTGGCCAGTAGAGGCCAATCCGGCCTTACTTCTTAAGAACACTAGTGAAATGCAGATAATGAACTTACAACATGCACACATGCCTTGTGCTTCTTTCAGTACCATTTTTGTTGCTGAAAGAATTAATATGTTGCAGTTTAGAATCAATGCACAATTAATTCAGCTGCTTAATCATTACGTCAATGTACAATTAATTCAGTAGCTTAATCACTCATCATCCTCCATCAGTCAGAGTTCAAGCCCTCATCTCTACAATCTTTGTATTTGTTCAGTTTTTAAACTTGCTAGACATTGTTTTTGCTAATATTATTTTCACACATTTAGGTTAATTACCCACATATATATTTTGAATTGAGAACCATTAAGCTGTCTCATAACTTTGCAAGCTATTTAAATGAGAGTCTCAGTCTCAAAGAGATTACAATGTAACATATAGAAACAATAGGTAAGAAAGCAAAAGTTGAAAGTAGTTTAAAACAGATCGAAACAGTTAACAAGAGTCATATGAAGTTCTTCTCAGCAATTATTACATTTGTAAGCAAAGACTGAAGAACTCAAGAGGGAAAGAGAAGACACAAATATGGTGGTCAAGAGCTAGGACACAAGGAATGATAAAGGAAGCCAAGGAAAGAACAAGAAAGCTGCTTCACATATCTTTCTTTATGTTGCACGTATGTAAACAGCTAAATAGAAAGAATAATTTAAAAAGGCCTTCTTTGGTCGATCTTTTAAATTTTTCAAGGATTCTTTTAGCACTGATGACACCAAGCAATTCTAGAACACAAACACAGACTGTGCTGAATTAGCAGTTTTACATTCCAAGAGCATTTCACTCTACATTGCTCATTAAAGTAGCCCGAATGCAACAGGAAATTTGGTTATATCTCCCTTTTTTTTTCCTATTGTCTCCTCAGCTTAAAAATCAACAAAAGAAATAATTTTTAAAAGAGAATTTTTTTTATGTGGGATAATGTCTACTGTAATCACACGTACTGCCAGTAGCAACAATACATACTGTGAAAAAGTATATATATACTTCATTGTTAGTGCTTACTTTCATAAAGTACCACATCACAAAATAGTCAATTTGGTATCACAACCCAGCATCCTAATTTTAGTAACTTTTTCAACTCAACACACTCAGAAAGAATACCTGACGACAGGAACTGTGTTTAAGAGCATAGCTACAGGAGGCTGTACAGAATATTTGGATGTCAGTGTGTGAAAAAGGTAGTCATGCTGGAGAGGAACAGGCCTGGGACATTCATGTCTCTGAATCACTGCCAGGATCAGCAGATCATCACTTTTAGGAGGATGCCACTCTTTCTGCACAGCCCTCAACTATCATTTGACATCACTGTAAGAAGGGCAAGACAGTACAATTAAAAACAATGGATTAAAAGAAGGGAAGAATGAAATGCAGTTATTGGACCCAAAGAATGGGGTACCTGTATTTTGTGAAAGAAGTTTACCACTCATTTTATGATCAACTTTTAATTGCCTCAGATTGTTTGCTCTGGTAGCATACACAGGATATGTTAGATATTAAAGACAAGTCTACAATAGCACAAAGTATCCAAAAAGACAAAACCATTATACAACCAGGAAAGGGAAGGTTATTTAAATTCTCACTGTATCAGAGGCTGAGCTGAAAAAGCTATTGCCACTTTAAGCAGTAGAGTGAATTTCCCTGCAGGGCCGGAGTGCTTTAAGCAGCAGCTGGGGTAGGGCGGTTGTGGGATTTTTAATTATTGTTAAATCTTTATGTGGGATTACATAGTTTTCCAGAGCCAAGGCACTGAAGATTTCTTTTAATTAAATGCTACTGAAAGATGGCTTTAATTAGGCAGGTTTGTACATTAGATTTAAATCATATAATAAATTCTTACCTTTAGCTAAGCACAAAAGCTTATTTACTTGAATGAGGCAAAACTTGTCTTAAAACTGAGAACCTTAAAAATCCTAACAATAGATTCTGCTGTTCTGTCAATTGCACATGTTTGATTACTATTCACATGAATCAAATTAAGCATCAACTAGCATGAAACTACATTCAAGATTAATAAAAAAGAATCCAGACAGGTACGACATACAAAGTTTTTAGAATAATTTTTTGTATATGAATTTGGAATTTCTGATAATCTCACCACAGTGCTTATATGAACTACACAGTGTGGGTCCATTTAAGGAACTATAAATCCAATTAGTTGTAAGATGATAATATTATAAGGAAAGACAATGAGCAGCAAAATCTCTGTGAATCCAATTTTATGTTTGTTCAGGAACAATTTACATGCTGATTTTTTAAGGCAGCAAACTTATGGTGATGGTATTGATTTCTTACATATTTTCTCCTACCAATACAAAACTAATGAACATATAAGCTTCTTAACCTATTAGCTACTCTTACTCAAAGTTTATCTATTGTTTAAGTACCAAGAAAAATCCTGTCAGTTTTATTAAAGTTCACTTACCTGAAAAGTATAAAACCGGGTTCCATTAGGAGGATGCACTTTAGGAGAGGCAGAGACAGTGTTCATATCCGAGAATATCATTTTTGGACACACACACAATACAATCCACAGAGAGCTACAGATGCAGAGTAGAGTGCTAAGCTCGGAGATAAATCCTTTCATGCATTTAGGGAGGCAATCGTACGAAATGCAGTCTGCCCCATCCGTTCAGACACACAGTGACAGAGCTCTGAATTCCCCACTCCTACATCTGTGAGCTAAACTGTAAGGTCATCGCTCCCTGACCTCTAGCTCAGCTGGCCCTTTGAAATATGCACAGTGATTAAAAATTAGAAATGCCGAAGAAAAGAGAGCTAGAACCTACAGTACAAGGAGCTTGTGTAGAATCTGGCAATGCTTTGGACCTGCCCATCTGTTCTCAGTGATAATCACCTCCCTCCAACACAGCCTTGCAAAGTGATTATGCTAAGCATCCCAGTTAACCAATAACACACAGTTTCATTTCAAGCAAGCATGCACAGTAACAAACAGAGGAGCTCTTCTGACTAACCTGACGCATGCCTTGTGCAGTTTATAGCTGTATTTGATAACAATGATAATTTTATCATTTCAGCTGTTGACAGCTATGTTAACACACACCAACTCGCTTTAAGTAACATGAAGGTGGGTTTTTTTTTGTTTGGACTGTCTTGCCCAGATAAAAGAAACAGTGTATTGCTCTCCAATTTAATTGTTTGTTTGTTTGTTTGTTTTTTGGTGCTACTACAGACTGCAAATAGTGGGAAAAATATCTGTGCAACTGTTTACAGAGCTATAGACAGATTAAATATAATACACATTATAATCCTCTCTTATTCTTTTCTAATTATTTTTTCTCATCTTAGTCTGAATGCCTCTATAGGAAAGGTTTACCTAACATTACTAAGTGTAAGGCTGAAATTTTACTCTGAGCCTTACTGTACTTCACAAAGCCACAGACTTACAGCTTAGCTCATTAGCTATACACAATATCTT
Organism: Bucorvus abyssinicus; assembly: GCA_009769605.1. Lineage (NCBI taxonomy): Eukaryota > Metazoa > Chordata > Aves > Bucerotiformes > Bucorvidae > Bucorvus > Bucorvus abyssinicus. The sequence goes on from CM020025.1 coordinate 43,802,128, forward strand.
TAAAAAAGATTTTTTTAAGGTAGATAATACTTGTGAACACCTGCATTGAACATCCAAAAAGCAATCATTGCATTTTTTCTTCACACATAGATAATTTGAACTACATGAAGACATTAAAGAAAGTAATATTCAAAGAACTTGACCATTTTTAGTAACAAAATACGAGTTCCATTTAGAAAAATTGAAAAGAAGGGTTTCAGTAAAGGGTGAAAAATGTGAAGTGGTTGGAAAACTAACTTTACATGGTCTTCAAGCACTTTGTATTTTATTCATAAGGTTTAAAAGAGAGACAGTGAGACCACTTAAGAAATGGTACTTTCAAAATTAACATCAAAAATCTAAAATCTTGGTGAGTTGCCAGGCTGTCTCTGTTTTTTATTCTGTTTTATCTTAATGCTTTTAGCCACTGAAGATAACACAGCTTCTGAAGTAAAATGATTATGAAAGGAGTTGGGATAGATGCAGAGATATCTGTCTGTTTAAGTGCATATGCCAGTGTGGCACATACCACAATAATCATACTTTGTAAACCCAAAAGAAAAAATCCTCTTAGATCTTTGTCACGCCTAACAATTTCTTATAATGACCACAATATTGCTTCTATAACATGTACAGAATCAAAGCAAAACTACTATCTGAAACATTTTATTTAGACCCAGATTTCAGATTCCAGATTATTCTCCCCGCTTTGAGTTCTTTTCCAGAAGATCTAGATGCTGGTATTAGCAAAGGGGCCCATCAACTGGTCAAAGGAAAGATGGCAGACTGTTGGTAATCTGAGTATAGAACCTGTTATTCTGAGCTGATGCTTTCTCCTTTATAACCTACCTACCAAGCGTGTCCTGTACCCCCACGGTGCAATGAATAATTTTATGCACTGAAATGCATAGTTTGAAGAATTTCTGTGCAAAATCCCACACACATCTCTCCAATAGACAAATGCTTTCACTACTAAATAGCCGAACCTATTAGTTTGAACTTCTGTTGCTTCAACTTTCACATTTTAATCATCATTACTACCAGGGTTTTAGGAAACTCAGTTCATCTTCCCATATTGGCATTTGCTAAGCCTTAAGCTAGTTCATTCCTAAAAAAATATTGTCAACATATTTAAGAAATGGTCAATACCAAAGTTAAATTGCTCTAGTGACAGTCTCAATAATGCCTTCCACGATCATAACACTACTGCTGTATTTTGACTTGCTAGTTCCCTATTTGCTCCTCAAGGACAGCACATCTTCTTCTAGCTAAAGCCTTCCACTGGAAGCTTTTACTGGTATCCCTGTCCATCAGGACTCAGGGGCTCATTATTTTGAAAAAATTACTGCTTTTCAAAATACCACCCCTGATCTTTTATCCATTGTTTTGGCTTTCCTGCTTAGGTGAAGGAATTTGCATTTCAAAAAACCACCAAAAACAACATAACAAAAAACACAACAACTCTCCACCCCGTTAATTTGAGTTACAATAAACACATCTTCCTAGCTAATCAGTATACCTCTGGAGAGAAGGCCTGGCATTATAACAGTTATTCTATCTCTCCAATTTTATCTCATGTGAAAATGCTCCCATTAATGACTATAAATTTTTTTAGCTCACTGTGAAACTAGCCAACACCACGTTCTTGCAGGACCCTCATGGAATCAGAATGTAAATTTGATGTAAAACTCAAACAGCTTGGAAACATTTGTTTTGAACAGTGTTTTGCTGTAAAATACGAAACCAGCCTCCTTTCAGGAATCAGTCAGAGTATAGGTACACTCAGTGAAGTATGAACTGATGCATGGCAGAATGCGTGTTCACAATTACAGAGAGAGAGACAGTCACATTACAGAGAGAGAGAGACAGCCACATTTCAGAAAAGCCAGCAGCCCCAAAGCTGGGATTCAGCAATCTCCTCAGAACAAGGAGCTGAACTAGGTCTCCCATGTCTAATTGAATGCCACAACCACTAAGCTGAGTATCAAACAACATGGCCTGAAAGCGAGCAGGAAGTGGAACATAATAAACTGAACAGACCCAACAGGACAAATGGAGTTACCAAGTTCTGAATCTATATTATGTTTGATTAAATTCTCCTCTCCAAACTTGCAATGTGATACAATAATAATAAAAAAAAAGTGTTCTTTTTTGATGTGTAGCCTACTATTTTTTATAGTAGATACAAAAATATAGATTATATATTGATACATGTAGATATAGATATTTATTAAAAAAACTAGTCAGTTACACATCAAAAAAGGAAGGAATATCTATCTATATCTATATCATCTATATCTATATCTACATCATCATCTATATCATCATCTATCTATATCTATATCTATATCTATATCTATATCTATATCTATATCTATATCTATATCTATATCTATATCTATATCTATATCTATATCTATATCTATATCTATATCTATATCTATATCCAATCTATATCTATATATCTATATTTATCTAAATCTATATCAGACCATTATGGGAAGTACTTTGAAAATATAGGAACAGTAATACAAAAACTTGTATCTGACTGCAGAGACAAGATGCACCTTTTTAAATTGACAAACACACCTAGATTTTTAATATTCTAGTCCTTGTGTGATACAGTTTCTCTTCAGAATATGTAGTGCAATAGAAATGCAGATGTTTTGAGTTAAAATTTAAATCACCAGCTCTTAATAAATGAAGCCATTATCCAGAAATATGGACTTCATATCACATACTGTTCTCCCTTCTCTCTCTATCAGGGAAAATCATGTTAAAGAAACATGCCTTCCTCCAGGAGCAGAGAGAGTGTGTGATCTGAAGAACATTAGAGAGCTCTCACATTAAACATAGACCACATCACTTTTATTTCATAGACTCATAGAAACCCTACTAAGCTTCCAAAATCAACATTACTGTACTTGAATTGTTTCTTTAATATCTGCCTTTGTAGACATCAATAGAGAGAAGGATCATAAGTTGCATTACTCATTGGGCTAAAATTTCCAAAATTTGCTTTAAACTGAAAACTGCTAATGTTTAAAGAGATCTGATCTCAAACTATTAATGGCTGAAAAGATGTGAAACCTTTACCACAGTTCAGACAAAATATATTCAAATTGCATATCAAATTGCAATGAATATCTTCATGAAGTCACACAATACATATAATTGTTCTCCATATCCAAATTAATTTACAATTCCTTTTAGCTCATTTAATTAAGTTCTATTCTAAAAGTATTTCAATTTTTTCTATCAACAAAGCAGTACAAAAACATATCTGACAAATTAATATATTTTAAAGAATGTATAAAAACCCTACTTATCAAGTTTCAGAAACTAACCTTTTCCAGCTGGTATAGCTCCCAGAAAGTGAAGTAGGAGGGAGAATTAAGGAAAATGAAACATAGTACAAGGAAGTTTTTCCTCCCTTTCAGCTTTCTGGTACAACCAGAAAATCCTTTTAGAATGGAAGACTTGTAGAAATAGATCTGCTTATCTTACTGACAAGTCTGTAATTCATCCTGTTTCTGTAATTAAGAGCTGATTATCAACACCATTGTTCTTTGTTGCTTTGTATCTTGAATATACAAATACCAATGCTTGTACAGGGGAGCGTGTCTTACAAGAGCAAGTGCTGGTACCAAGTCCATATGCACTTATGAGACCTATTTTAACCTCAAACATAAGGATTTGTGTAACCAATGATGGCAAGCACACTGCAGAACAAAATATCTTCTGTTAGCTGTATAAACTGTATGTCAGCAGTAGTAAAGGATAAAACATGTGCCAAAAGGTGCAGCCTGTGCCCTGGCTTCCCTTTCAAACACAAGAACAATGACTGAAGCTTTCAGAGGAAATGTGAATATGAATGTACTTCCTATTGGAAGTACCCTTGCTTCGTTTTATATACTGGGATGTTTTACCAAGTATTGTCGTTATTGTGAAAAAAAGAGTCAACATTGACTAGTCAACTTCAAACTTTCGTTACCATTTCTCTTTTAAATAGTAAATTTCAGAATTTATTTTTCTAAACCAGCTAAATGCTATAAGAGGTCAATAAAATTAAAATCCCTGATATACTATCTAAGTAAGTTTATGAATACAGGAGCTAACCCAGAATATATTTCCTACAACCTATGAAGTATCATAGTACATAATCAACAATCATCAAATGCAACAACACCACAAATAAGCCCAAAAGATGCAATGACTGATTTTGCAATTTGTTTGCTTGGGCAGAAGCCACATCTCCCCTCATGTTGGGGACAGACAATTTTTGACCACAGGTAGGACTCTTGTGCAGATGGTCTATGAAATTCTGGTCATCACAGATGTGAGACATTAATTCTCACACTTTCAAGACTTATTGATTAAAAAGTTCTATATCTGATTTCCTTTCCACATGGTTCAACATAGCTGGGATGAAATATCCAACCATTCTGTTTTTCTTGAAACACTTCAAGTCTTCATCACTGGATCTATGTTTCCTCTGTAAAATTTAACCATCAGTAAATCAAGTTTGTACACAGAAGTTTATTAGGTAACTGAAATGAACCTGATATAAACACTGGTTTTGGCTATTTTTAAGTTATGTGTTGATGACAGTGACTCACTGAGTGAATCTAAAAAAGAAACTGAGTGAAAACATAAAGCTTGAATATAGAGAAGTGTTCTGGACATAGAGCATAATGTGCCAGTTAAAGAAGGAGAGGATGGAAAAGTTGTGAGAATGTAAAAAGTTGTATCTTACCTGATTTAAAAAGATTAACTTTTCTCCACAACTCTTGAGCTTCAAATGCCAAAAGCAAAGATACTAAGAGATATTTAGTAGACAACATGTGTAACTCTACCATTCACTTTTGATGAGAGGAATGACTGCATTTCTGGTTTGTGGCATAACTACATATTTCATTAAAAAGTCTAGAGGTTTTTTGGAATTAATGACACTTTTTAATGTAAAATCATAGCAGTGACTACATTTATACGTATTGTTAATAAAGTTCCAGCAAAATCTAAATTAACTCTTGATGAATCAAGACCAAAACCTCCAAAATAACATGATCCCAGATGGTAGCAAAGAAATGATGAAAACAGTCAGCTTGTTATTTCACCCTGCGTCATATCACTTAGGCATCACTTTTGTTATTTAGATCCTTTAAGTTGTTTATATTGTAACATTATACACAGTGGTATCACTGTTCTTGGCAAAGTAAGAGTCATTTCTTACCAGTAAATGTAGAATCTAAATCACATAAATTACTGCAAAGGATACCAGTACATTAAGGATGGGAGAAATTATGAAAGAACATAAGACATGATAATCATTGCCTATGTACCATCCTCAGCAGAGAGGGTTTTTCTTTTTAAGGGAACATCTTACATTATGTGCTTCATCATGAGGTTAAAAATAGGAGGAGAACCTACGATGGAACTACTAAAGAAGACACAAATTGAGATTACTACAACTTAGCACACCTCCCTACGAACAGATATCCTCTCTAACCTGCCTCTTCTCCCTACAAAAAATATTTTTTCTTCCTAACTGTATTATTTTATTATTTTCAGTCTATTAATTTATTTTATACCAATTCTGCAAGCTTTACGCACACTGAGATGTATCCTGTTCCACAAGTATAGAAACTATTCAGAGAGTAAACTACTAATGAAAATGAGTAGGAGAATTATATCTAGAAGATAAAGGCTGTTGGGGGTGGGGGGGGTGGGGTGGGGGGGGGGTGGGGTGGGGGGGTGGGGGGGAAGCTTGTGCCGAGGCAATTGTCTTTGTCATTTATTTCTATTTCTGCTCCACCTGGAAAATATCTCTTCTCTTACTGAGTGATGCAAGTCGCTAAACTGGTCCTTTGAGTAAGAACTTAAAAGAATTGAATCAAAAGCTGGAATTCACAACTGATTAGTCCCATAATTTACATGGGAACTGAGAATACTCACGTGAGAAAGGACTGTGGATATCAGCTGGCCTTTGCAAAAGATCTGTTTGTTTTCTTCCTCGCTAGAGTTTTACAATTTTTCCACAGTATCAGTGAATATATTCCTGAATGAAACTAACATAAACTGGAGAAACATGGAATAAACACTGTAACACTTCATAATCATACCTTCTTTCACATTGTACAAGAAGTGAAATATTACTGATGTTCTAATAAAATTTCCAAAAGTAGATTTAGTCTAGTAGCTTTTCTGTCCTGAAGCTAAGCAGAGCAATGATCCTGAATGGGACTACAACCCTTGGAATTGGAATCTGCTGAAGGACTCTTAAAAGGGAACAATATTTACAGCCGTACTTTCAAAAGCAGTAATTAATTCAGTTGTTTAATTGAAGACATCTTTCATCTAATTTTCAAGGATGCTCAGTCTTTGAATAGCCTCTCAAAGTTGCTTCAGCCCTGCTGATACTGTTGTATGACATTTTGAGCATCAGGTCTCTCTGTTGTGCACGTAACAGGCCAGGTACTTGGAGTGACTGAACAACCTTGAAAATGTCAGACCTGTTGCTCCAACTCTATTCACAAAATGTAGTGTTCTACAGATGAAGCAAAATTCCCATTTATAACTAAAGACAAGCAATCAAACCTTCTAATGCTTTTTTTTCTTTAAGAACATACCACAAATCAGTAATAACATATTAGCTTGAAAAGACTTCAAGACTTTGCTATAGTGCACATCTCTTCCTTGTCATACATACAGCCTTATAAAGATAAGTGGTCATGGTAGAAAGCAGAAACAGTGTCTCTTCTAAAAATGTATCCCATTTCTTCTGCACTTGTCCTTAACCTCTTGATGCCATTTCCCCTTTCAAAAGTGCAGTGGGAGTGTTTGTGTACTGATACTGTCTAAAATCATCTTTCCAACACAGAAAAGATATGGGATTATAAAACAGAACAGGCAATACTGTCCTGAGGGCAAATGGCTGTTCCAGCTCTTGACTCAGCAAGCTTTCATTTCCCCTTACAAGTTATAATAAAAATACAGAACAGTCCAGCAACTGCATACCTATTAAGAAGAAACAAACATTGCATTTTTCTGGGAAGAAAATTATGATATACAAATATGGTTGAAAGATACTCTTCCAGTGCTAGGAAATGTGAATTAAATAAAACTAATTTTTTTTTTAATTTCCTCCATAATTCAGTCTTGGGTAATCATAGAATATACATAATGATTAATGTTGATTTTCAATTATCCTACTTATCTTTCTGAAAAGTCTAAAAGACAAGTTAAAAGGCAACGATATAAGAACTCTGTTTTCCTAAACTTCGTGCTGAATGGCTTCAAAACATGCTTAATGCCAAAAGAGGTCTTTAGAAGTCTTAATCTTCACAATAGACACCTTTATTCTTTATTAAACAGGTTTCTTTTCTTTTGTTTTTGTTTTGTTTTGTTTTGTTTTGTTTTAAAGTAGAATAGGATATTAAGTAAGTAAAATAGTATTTCTAGGACATAGCAATAATAAAAGTATTTTTTATTTCCTTTCTGCATTCACTCTGGATGACATAAATGGGGAAAAAAATTCCCTTCCATACTCATCGTGCAAGGGACTATGTAGCACTATTCACGGTTTATCTTGCCATGCATCTAAAGAGTATAAGCAGTGTAACATATATATATATGTTCTTAACATTCTTATGTCTTTATCTATATGTATATCTCTAGGTAGAAAATTAGATGAAGATGTATTAGTAGTTAACAAATGTGTGTGCTGTTATTAGCTGAAAAAAGAATTGTCATAAAAACTGTTATTAAAGATCACAGTCTAAAAACACACGCTTGGACTGTACAGTCAGGATAAATAGCTACTTGACAAAAGCATAAAAATGTAGTCAAAGCTGAACTGAACACTGTGCTACTGTCACAGTACTGCTCTCATCTTTAAACAAAATCTTGTCCCTTCTGCATGGTAGCGGATGACTACTGCCTGATGTTCTGCACTCATAGCTCATTTTGGAAATGCTGAAATCTTAGCAGTAAGACTATAAAGATGCTAGATCAAAAGAAGAGCATTATTCATGGACAGAGAACCTCAGGTGGAGTGATAGCAGGTGGGAAGCTGAGAATTATGTGGCTGCTGTTGAGCGAGGATGACATCTCCACATTGAAAGCTCCTTGCCAATGTATGTGAGGTAGCTTTTCAATTTCTTTCTTTCAGGGAAGCAATGGCAGGAATGAACATCAGCGTCTTTTGGTGGGCCTTATTTGCAGCATAAGTGCCAGTGTCTCTGCGCATTACCACAGGCTCCCTTTAAAGTCAGTAAAGATAGGCACTTTCAAGGGGCACTGCTTCTGACCTATTTTAGATGTCTATTTCAGTTTGAGATGAATCACACCAGAGGGTGGGAGGCAGTAAAGACAGAAATGCCTACACTGTGGATGTCTGAAGTTAGGTACAGTGAATCCTACTCTGGGAGCCTGAATTGAATGTTGAACAAGTCATTAAAATATGATAAGAAAATGTTATAATCAAGGACAAAAATCCCCACTGCTGATCAAGTATCCCTGAAGGAAATTTACTTATTAGAAATAACTATTTCTATAACTGCGTAAAGCAAAAACAAAACCACACAGACCTGAAAATGGCTTTTCATACTTTCCTAAAACAAATGATGTGAGAAGTAACATCTGCAACAACAAATTCACAGTCACATCCAGATTCAGACTGCTGTTATAATCACATGCAAGATTAACATCCCAGACTAAGATACAGAGCATCGTGAAGCAAGGAAAAATTAACTGTAAAATTAGTCAAGTTTTAAAAAAGGAGATTTTGTGACACATACAAGTTAAAGCACATCCACAAGGTTAAATAACATAGCAACCGCAGGCTAGGCAGTGCTTAATTCTTAGTACTCTGTCTGTGCTTATTTCATTTCACTGCAGCATGAACAAGTCTCATATATATTTAATGGATACAATATACATTTATTACCATTCTGAGCTCAGAATTTTGTTTAGAATTTCATATAGTATCAAGCTGCTTTAAATTTTCATAAGTGTTAAGTAGTGGCAGTGTTAATTAATAAAATGGCATAGGAAATCCTTAAAAAATTGTAAAACACCAGATATACAATGAACTTACAATGTATATAAGATATATGCATTAGTAAAATCACAGTGTTTTTCATGCGTAGAAAATTTTCCTGATTGAAGGGCATTAGGAAGAATTTTCATTTGGAAAAAAAAAAAAAGGCACAAGCCAACCACAGATTTAACCTGCGTCTTCCATATAAAAGTTTAGTCCTCTCCTGAGTCTGATGAAGTACGTGTTCTCTGCCATACCTTACAGGGAAGATGCCCTTAGAAAAATTATACACAGAATATAATTTCTTTGATTTCATCAGTTTAAAATTTTTCATCTTTCAACGTCACCCACTGACCTCTACTCTCTTAAGAAAATAAATAGATAGATAGAAACATCTGGTGTAGCGGCTCTATAGCAGTTACATTTTACATAAGTATGTCATGGCTTACTTCTGTTTTAACCAAATGTTGCTAATCCTGACAGCCTCTCTCACTTAAAAATTCCTTCTTAGCCCTAATCATTTTCACTATTTGTCTCTATATCTCCAGATAGCAGCTTACCATGACTGAATAAATCTTGCTCCTTCTCTGCACATCCAGATGGAAATCAAAAGTAAACATTTTATCTTACTCCTACTCCTGTCCATTTACCAAGACTCCAAACCTTCTAGTTGGCACATGGAAACAGCACTGAAATTGCAGTTAACTGCGGTCTTCTAAGATTGAACCACATTACACTTCAGAACAAAAAGTTGACAAGCACAAACAAAAATTGTAACATGAAGCTTTCGGACACTGACCAAGAAAGAAATTTCATTAAATGGATGAATAGTTTTCTGCATTTGCACTCTCTGTTTAACTGAAAAATCTAAGATGACCATGGACGTGGTTTGACAGACAAGCAAGACAGAACAGTTGGGAAAATAAATCACAGATGAGTCAACAATTTAAATAAAACTTGTGATTTTATTTTTTAAAAATTTCAGATGACTCACTCATGATCATCTCCCCCTAATTTTCCATTATATACACTCTGCCTCATAACATCTGAACAGATGAACTTGGTTTCTCTTCAAACTAAACAAGACATCTTATTGCTTAATACGTCTTTGACCTATTCACATATTAAATTAACCATTGAACTCTTCATTCACTTTAGAAGAACTCTGTAAAATTATTCCTAATTTCTGTAATTTCATTTTTGCAATTAATGCATCTAAAAGGTAAAGTGGTAAACAGTTATTAAACCATTGTGGAACACTGAATTCTATAGTTAGATTAAAAATGACACATTAGATCAAGATCCATGGTTAAAAATCATCCCCTTTCAAGAGGGCTAAAAATAAGCTTTTATTATTATCAATAGCTTTCAACAACCACAAATCTGTTTCATGGTACCCTTTCACAGACTCCTTCAGTTCAGTCATTTCTTGTTTCAGTTTAAACAAAGATCATCCTCCTAAGCAACCCCATCCCAAACATGACTCTGTTTGACTGTTACTGCCCACCTCTGGAGTTGCAGTCTGAATCACTGGAGACACTAACAGGGCAGGAAAGAGACCAGCACAACCTGTCAAAGCTAAAACAGAGGAGGTAACAGAGCTGGCATGGGGGCTGTGAAACCATTAGAGGAGAAAGGAAAGCTATATTTATAGGAGTAAACCAAATGTGCTTGGGAAAGTTCCCAATTGTTGGGGCCAACTGGCACAGAATATTACACAAATACGCTAGTCAACACTGAAGTGTCCAAAGAGGCTGCATGCAAATTCCTTATTGGGAATGGTCCCTGCAACAGTTCTGTTCCCACACCATACGTAGGAATTCTGGAGAAAGTGACGGCTACTGTGAATGAAAAGTGTTCCAGGGTGTGGGCAATAGATTGCTACCATCCAGGAACATTTTCCAGTACTGTTTGATTTACTAGCATATAAACATGCCAAACTTTCCCAGAAGGTTTAAAGTTATGGCACATAATGAAAGATTTCATGCATTTCCAGTCTTGCTGTTGAAAATAATTTGATGTTTAGGGTAATATTTAAAGATAGGATATGAATGATTGATATTAATCAACTATTTCTAAAATTGCAATCAAAATAAATCATAGCGGATGCAGCGTAGTAGCTGCATTATTGACTGTTCTGCCTGTACTGTCTATATAAGAACACGGATTCCTGGCAGTTCTTTCTCCAGGCTAAACAACCCCAGGTCCCTCAGCTGCTCCTCATAGGACTTGTGCTCTAGACCCTTCACCAGCTTTGCTGCCCTTCTCTGGACACGGTCCAGCACCTCAATGTCCTTCTTCTAGTGAGGGGCCCAAAACTGGACAGAGGATTTGATGTGCGTCCTCATGAGTGCCGAGTACAGGAGCAATCACTCCCCTCCTCCTGCTGGCCACACTATTGCTGATACAAGCCAGGATGCTGTTGGCCTTCTTGGCCACCTGGGCACACTGCTGGCTCATATTCAGCCGGCTGTCGACCAACACCTCCAGGTCCTTTTTCTCTGGGGAGCTTTCCAGCCACTCCTCCCCAAGGCTGTAGCATTGCAGGCGGTTGTTGAGGCCGAGGTGCAGGACCCAGCACTTGACCTTGTTGAATCTCATACAATTGCCTTGGCCTGCTGATCCAGCCTGTCCATGTTTTCTGTCTGATAATTTTTATCCTTTTATGTATTCTATTCTAAGCATTAAATCCATGTGGTATGGTGACGTTTCTTATCATATGGAAATAAGAAAGCAGCAGCTGCATAGCACTTTTAGGTTGGCTTGTTTTCTTGATTTGCAGGACAGATCTTCATTTCTAAATTGAATTCTAAATTGAATTTCCAAACTTCTTGTAAATTTCCTAAAATTCAGCATAATGAACTACCCTGGACGATGACACTCTTCATGGTCTGATTTTTATTTTCTCCCGACAGGGTTTTAAAAATATTTTTACCATTCTGAACTGTTGCTCTCTGAATAAGAAGGCTTTCAATTGCTTAAGGCCTAGCTTTACAATAACTTAGTCTTGCTAACACCCACCCAGAAAAATCTGTATTTCTCTATATTGACATTGCATTCAGTGATACACAGTCTCATTTCTTTTGTGCAACTTGAGAAGATTTCCAGGATGTGTATCAGTAATTCAGACTGAGTGACATTGGCAAATTGCAGCTAAAGGTGTCGATTAATTTTACATCAACTTTTTTCAGTTGAATGACCAAAACATGACCAAAGATATTTTGCCATTCTTACTGGGAGTTCTTAAGACCTGCAAACCCTAGATAGTCTCAAGAGTTAAGAAGAGAGACTATATGTAAAGACCAGGTCTCGATTGTCTGTTAAGATTCATGTTTATGTGACTCGACCAAAATCACACAAGTATTCTGTAGCAGAGGCAGCACAGCATGCTTCAGAGAAGCATTCAGCTGCTTTAGCCACAAGGCAGGCTTTTTCTTACTCTGCTCTCTTGCCATACTCCAGCATCCTAATGGGTGTAATCAGTGGTACAGCAGACTCCAAAAGACAACATTCTCCTTCTCCAAGTGCTCCTGATTTAATCACCAGAGTACAGATCATAATGAATCTTGCAGATGGAAGTACTGCATACAACTGTAGGCATCTCTGTTTGTAAAAGTTGAGGGGCTTTTAACTCTTTTTTTTCCAGTCAGCTTGTTTCACAAATTATTTCACCCTGCTGCAATATGCAGCTACAAGCAGCTGACTCTGGAGAAGCAATTTTTAATTAACACCTGTTTTTCCCCCCTTTTGTTTCAGTTAATGATTGCCAGAAGGTGTTGCTAATCGTAGGCCCTTTCCAGTACATGCTGAGCATCCTCATATCCTGTCACCTTCCACAGAAATGATGGGTGCTTAGCATCTATGAGAAGTGAGAGGACATAGTTATTTCTCCAGCAGCTGAGCTGTGCTAAATGAAAAGTATTCTCCGATAAGGTCTTACTTTGTAATCAGTTCTTCATTAAAAGAAATTACTTACAGTAGTGAATGATATTGTCCTAAAAGTCTAGAAGTACAGAACAAAAAGATCTGCATCAGTTATAATGTTAAATAACTTTTGACAGGATGTTTATGATTTAACAGCTTTCAGAGTTTTCTAAATCAACTTTTAAATCTGTAATATGTATGCATTCATAATGATTTACTTCATGATTGGGGGTTTAGGACCGAAGTTTGAGCTAGGATCCTGTGGCTAAATTCAGAGCACTGAATGTTTTTGCTCATTCATTCATTTAGGAAAAGTGAAATTACCTATAATATCTTTAAAAATGCTGCTGTCAAAATTACACTGGACCTTTTCCATCAGAAGAGTTATTTTCAACATTAATGTTTTTGTTCTACGGATGTGGTAGGCTATACAATGGAAATCTTCTGGTTTAGGCATTGATAAACCTGGGTTTTCTTCCTCTTGTTTATTTGATTCTTCAGGAATTTGGTGAGGTAGATTTCATAGTAACAATTAACAAATTTTTGCTTTCTTTGAAATCTAGTTGGCTCAGACCTCATTTGATGTTTTGTTCTGAAGATGGCAGAACACAGAAGTTGTGTCTATGGCTATTCAGACTTGTTACTATCCACAGGAAGTCCAAAATGGTACAACTGTGCAGCCCTTCCTGCTCCATAGACTGTGATGCATCAGTCCTGGAAGCATACACAGAGAAATGAAAGTACTTTAATCCCGTCCTCCAGCTGATACAAAAAATACCACTGACCTAAACCCTGCAACAAACCTACACACTATGACCACTGCAGCTACTAGATGCATTCTGTATTGACTTATAATAAGATACCAGGCTGGTTAAAACAAATGTTATACTATATGAGTAGGTTTCAAAACTGTTACAAAGCAAAGGCTGCCTCACAGAACAGTGTTTCTGCTGACACAGAATATTGCTGCATGGATATTGCAAAGATGACATAGGGCAAAAATGGCTTAGATTGGAAGATGAGGAGCTTTTTCCAACTAGGCCAAAAGGATGAGGGAATAACAGTGGACCAGTTACACAATTACCACAAAAAAAAAAAAAAAAAAAAAAGCAGCTTCATCTACCATCCAAATGAGGACTTATCCCTCTTGTATTGGGTTTTCCCTGCAATTCAGCATATGAGTATCTTAATGTACATATTAAGTGTTCAAAGGAATTGTCTAGCACAATTAATGATAAGAAGCTGTATCTATTTCTACTTCAGCTAATAAAAAAAGAAGTGGTAGCAGAGACAGTCTTTTTCTATACTATTCAGTCGGCAGAGGAAGGGGTCTCAGCAGCACATGAGTACAACATTGCTGCGCAGGGCGAACAGCAGCCCTCCCAAGGGTCCAGCAAAAACCAGAACACTTTTTCGTTTCTTGTTGCTGAAAGATGACATCATTGAAACAGAAAGCTTTAGGTCTTGGCTTCTGTGCTGATGTAAATTTTGTATCACATTCTTACAAATATTTAATTACTACTCTGTCCCCTGTGGGGGTCTTGCACGGGGCTTCTATCACTTGAGGCATTTTAAAAATCAGCTTTCTCTGATGATTATGCAGTGTTGAGAATGTCTTCAGAAAGATGAGGATGTTTCTTCAGAAAGTAGGAAAGAAAAACAGCCAAAAACAAGTTAAAAGGAAGATACTTTAAAGGAATTCACCTTATGTGAAAGATGAAGCATTCCCACTGTATTGTGTTTGTTCCTAAAACAAAATTAATTATCCCCATGACTTGCAATTCCAGATACAGAGAGAACGAATGTAAGTATCAAAGTATTCATGCAAAAATAATCCGTGAATCATCCTACCGAAGGTCACATCGAAGTTGCATACTGTCTTTTAAACAGAGGTTTTAGAAAAAAGCTTAGGGAAGCTGTTGATGTACTTAAAAAGAACAATAAAAAACCCCACTCTATGGTTTTTTAAAATATTTACCATCATACAGGTAATTTATTGCAAATTGCACAGGTTTAATGGCACACTAATCTCTGCTCGGTATCATGGTTTTCCATATAAAGTAAATAGGCAGAGCATGCTATGTATCTGACATTAGAAAGTGGCCCCTCGGTCACTAAGCAGGCTTTTCTTTAAGTATATGCATATCCTATTTAAAACATAAGGGCCCACTTTCTAATCTCTGTCAAGCAGGATGCAGTTAACAGACATCTATACACATTCAGCACTATGGTACATGTGAATCAGGTGATTTCTCAGATGCGCAGTGATATATGTCACCAGTTGAACATGGACTTAGGCACTAAATCCTTGGGGTAAGAATAGCCAAGTTGACACTGATGCTCTAGAGGCCTATTTTCATTTTAATGGCCATGTAAGTGAGGATTTATGTGCACAATTCATTTTATTCCTAGCAAGAGTAATTTGTTAAATGACATGAGGAAAACAGACATCTTCCTAGCAAAATATAGCATCTTACACAGGATTTAAACTTGAAGCGACTGTTCATAAACTATAAGATATAAAGGCATTATAAGCCATTATTTCTAGTTAAAGATACTGTATTGAAGCATGAAAACAACCTATTCGTTTTTAGGTCTGAGAAGCCAAAATGCTGATTTTTTGAAATCAGCAGCAAACCCTCTCCTGCACGCGCATGTTCTCGGTTTAACAACCCCAAACACCAGCAAACCAAACGAAGACAGCCGAGCCCTGGCCCGATCCTCTTCCACCGAGTGCCCTCTGCTGTCAAGCCTGTCGCAGCAGTAGCAGCGGCGGCGGCGGCGGCGGCAGCAGCGCTGACAGGTGGGTCCCGAAGCGCTGCCTGACATCGCGTCCCTCTGCCTGCCGGTGCTACGAGCCGCGGGGGGAGCGGGAGGAGGCTGCTGGGGGTCCTGCTCCACGCTTCGGGGTGGATCTTCCCGCAAAGACTCTTCCACAGCAGGTGAGATCCTTTAAGGATGTTCTTTCAGTCATCAGTAAAAGTCTGTTGTAAGAGATGAAGGACAGTAATTCTGGGGCATCTTCCACTGGAACGAGGATGATGTTGGAAAAAATTATGTATGTTGGAGCTTCTCCACTGGTTGTCACTCCCCTGCAAAGTGCTTGCTTCTTGGAAAAGAACTCTGTGAACATGCTTAGACAGAGATGGGCACTTGTTACATAACGCTTATCATTCAATCTGTCATTGTTGGTGGAGATCAAAGAAAAGCAGGAAAAAGTTAAGAATATGTGTCCCCGATTCACTGGAGTCAGCACGGCAGCTTTATATTAACTACTAAAGTTTTAACTAAGTCACTGGTCTGTTACTGTTTCATTATTACTTTAATGGACAGGTGATAAATACAAACAACATACAAAATCAAACTTTTCTGCACGCTGTATCTTGATTTCTTCTTGTCAAAAAGACAGCCCAACATTTAGTTAATTCAAATTTATAGTCCTTCCATAGCTAATGCACACAGTTATAATAATTTTAGAAACCCTTTATGTTATGTATTGTTTCAAATTAGAGATAAACTGTTCTA
This sequence comes from Bucorvus abyssinicus, assembly GCA_009769605.1. NCBI lineage: Eukaryota > Metazoa > Chordata > Aves > Bucerotiformes > Bucorvidae > Bucorvus > Bucorvus abyssinicus. The sequence continues at coordinate 43,818,596 of CM020025.1, forward strand.
ATGTAAGCAAAAGGCAATTACAGAGGAAGTAAATCAGAGGTCCTTTACAATATTATTATGGCTGTTATCAATATTAAATAGGTCTGTTGCCTCATTTAAGAGAAACAGCAGGAATGTGAATTGTACGCTATTTTAAATACACTTAAAATATTTAATCTGGAAAAATATGGGTCATAATTTTGGATTATTGTTTTCTTAACTTCTGGATAGTTTAGTTTGGCAAAAAGGCTAGACTCATGGTAATTCTCTGGAGTTTTTGTCTTGCAAACATTTTTGCACATAAGCAACTTTGCTCAGCAGTGGTCAGTGGCACGTACTTTAGGTAAAGGTTTAAGATGAGCCTTCAAAATCACTTATAGTTATGAGTACAAAGTACTTCTCATGAAATTTTTCTTTCTGTTGTTAGACAGCTGAACTCAATAAAATAGCAAATGTAAATTATGGTAATCCTGGAATGAGTTTTAAAGCTCACGAGTGGGACAAGTGTTTGTATCCCTTGTGAAAAATTTGGTCAGAACTGTTTGTGCTTTTGTTTCATGCAAGATAAACAGTACGAAAGACATAATCACGTCCGTTCTCTAGAAGAAGTACTGTGTAACTTGTATAGGACATTTGTAACAACAGTGCTATAACATGCAATGAGTCTGAAATTTTCTGAGAGTTGTTCCTGCATTAGGAGTATGTTTCAAAAATTTCTTTGCACAAAAAAGTCAGTGCTAACATTTCTTATTGAATTTGTTACTGTGGAATTATTCAGTCTTAGAGTACAAAAACATGCAAACTCTGACGTTTTTTGCCAGCAATCTTGATTCATGATATGTCCCTACAGTTACCTTAAGCAAAATGATGGATTGGTGGTCTGTGAGAAGAAGTTTTCTCCTTCTCTGCAAGTGGGTGGCAAAATACAAAGATCATGGTGACAAGGAGAGGAAATGCTGGTGGGACATGCCTTTCCTCTGAGTCATGGGACCACACAGAGCAGCACCCACTCTGTGCAGGCAGGGAATCTGCCACAGTACCAGACCAGGCCAAACAGAACTGAGCAAACTTACAGCATCCAAAAAGAAACCTCTAAATCCCCACTCCAGAATGCTAAAAAACCCAAAGCAATAGGATCTCTGAAACTGGGAAATTTCTGTCAGTTTCTCTAGGCTTCTACCTGTGTTGGAACCAGAAGTAATAAACGTATGCATAAAACGTGAATAGATGTGTTGTGTTCTACACACATTCTGAGAGCTCTTAAATGCCCAGCTGCAAACATAGACCGCCTGCTGAAGTGCAGAAAGTCAACGGACCTCAGAACTAACAGTGATTTTTAAAAAACTAGTCATAGATTGTTCTAAACAAAAGTGAACTCAGGCAACCTAAAACTTACTGACTCAGGGTTCTAACACGGAGAAGCAGTAGGCAGCAGCACCAGGGACCATGCTTGCCAGGGCTCGGCTGAAATTTCTCACAGTATAGTAGGAAAATTGTGGTTTGTTGGCCACTCAAAGATTATGACTTAAATTTAGGTAGTTAATGACTGCATTTTTTTCTCCTCACCAAATAACAGACAACATCTTAATGTTAATCATCTCATCAAAACATGAACAAAAGTTTTGGCATGGAAAAATTTCCTTATGAGCATATGTAAAAATAGATGTTTCATGTAGAATGTTTAGTACAATATTCATGCAGAACGGTTTTCCTGTCAGCTTGCATACAATTGTTTTAATGACCTCTTTGAATGAGCGTGAATCCTGACAAATTACATAAAACGGCCAAATTCTTGAAATTACTCTGATACGTATAATAAAATGGAAGTTAACAACTGCTCCTGGTAGGAATACACATCCCACAGTCTTTTACAAGTTTGAGTAACTCTGCAAAGCCAGGATCATTACAGAATCTAGGATTTCTTATATTTGGGGAAGGAAGGTTACAAAAGGGGTTTTCTATTCTTGTTTTAATATACTTGTGGTGTATATTGAAATCTCAATATTATGCAGCAACTGCAGAATATATGGAAGAAAAAGAGAAAACAGAACAGAACAAGTCTTCAAGCAGTCTTCCAAATAACAAATCATGAGGCATGGGAGAAAAAGCCCACTGAAAAAACAAAGATAAAATTACACACCACCTTCCCTCCATCTCCAGTAGCACTGTGGCTGTTAGATTCCAGGCAGATGTATTTAGACGTCTGATTTCAGAAGGAGGCAACCATCACATATACAACCAAAAGAGGAAAAGCTGTTCCTAACACTAAGAAACTTTTCACACATCTTAAACATGAACAGATGTGAGTAAACGCAATGATATTCTTAAACTATAGAAAGCAGTACGCATACCCATTTATAGTATTCTGCCTTTTTCACACACACACACATATTACACTTTGTAGATTCACTCACACACACTACACTTTGTAGACTTCAACATAAGCTCAGACTACTAATAAAAATTATTTGCCCTGCTGCCCTGGATTGTGATTTGCAGTGGCTGAGATGAAAATACATCTTCATTTCTGTCAAAATATGACGTGACCCAGACAAAGGGTAGGTACCTTTTGCCAAGTAGAGAGGTGACAATATCTGAAGCTGCTGCAGGCATTTGTTTCAGAACAGGTTCTGGCAGATTTTTGAGCAAAGTGTAAGATACAACACTCCTGAAAACTGCAAAGTGGCAGCAACTAAAGAGGGAAAGCTAACAAATGTAAATCCATTAGAACAGTCATTCAAAGCCAGAGAATTTAGAATATGTAAAGCCTATTTCTGTGAGTTTTCTCTTCCAGCACTTAGTAGGTTTCAAGTTAAAAAATGACCATTTACCTACATGCACAGAACATTTAGAAGTGTAATATCAATTAAATTTTTAAAAACCCTGGAAAAATCCATAGCTTACCCAAGTGCTAATTTCTATCTTTAATTCGAAGTTTTAAAACAAAACAATACTCCTCCAAAAAAACCCACACGACACAAAGGCAGTTTGTATTGTAAATAGATAGTCAAAATGTCCTTCAAAATTTCTTGCATTTTCTGTGGAAGTATGTATCCCTAAGCATGGTCAAAGGGCATACCAGACTGTTAGTTCTCCGGCCCCCTCTACTTGGCAGCACCTGTATTTTTCTATCATACTTGGTCTAAAAAGTCTCACTTACTGATGTCTCAGAGGAAAGCGTGCTCATTTTGATCTGTGTTCATTAGAGGTAGACACATCAAACTTGGAGGCTTTAACACATGCTTTTAGCCTGAATACGCACACCGCCATTACCAAATCGCAGACAAAATACACTTACCAGGACAGGAACAAAGGTATCACCGTGATCGGTCATGTTAGCCTATCCTTCAACAACAGTGAGAACAAGCTGCTTTCTGAAAAGAAAACTACAGTTTGGGGTATTTCAGGAAGCCATCAGAAATAATCTGACTCCTTCAAAAGCTTAAATGGGAATTTTCAGGAAATTTTCTGTGTAAAGAGCGATTCACGTATTAAAGCACATGTTCCAGCCTGATTTAGCACTTGCTTTAAACACACTGTTTGATACAAAGCAGCAGTAACAACCAACAGCTATATAGGATGGCTAGGACATTTAATGTAAATAGAAGTGGTTATGAAGTACAGACTGGCAACACAAAAGGCACTTAGAAGTACTTTTGCAAGTCACTAAGTTATACCAATTTTGAACTGCATTTCCACCAACTGAACAGTTATTGCAAGGTTTTTATATTTTGGAAAGAGGCATAAAAATGTAAATCTGTTCACTTATTCATTGAATCAACTTTAGGAATTATTCTGAAAATCTCTCTCTCTATATATATATATATATCTGAAAATATATATCTGTATTTTATATATATATTTATGCATATGTATAAAATGTTAAAAAACATATCAGTGCAACAGAATATTTGTCATGGGAGAATCTCTTTTGCCATTAAGTGACAGCAAAAGAAATCCTCTATTTAGTTTTGGAGCAAGATGCTTTCATGCTCCTATACAAAAGCCTTATTTCTGACATACCAAATGATCAGTGTCAGTGTGATGCAGTTGTCTGGTGGATGCCAGTATTCTTGCCAGGACAATTGTGTAGACTTGATCATGGGCATGCAATAAAAGCCCTGATTTCAACAGCTACTCTGTGTTATAACAGCTGTATGTTAAGAGCCATAGCAACTACACTGGAGGATCTGAGAGCTATCTACACAGGAAAACAAAGTGCAGTAAAAATGTACATTTTGAGTGCCGATTCGTTTCAATTTTATGTAAATAAGTGATAGCTTGAGTACACTCACTAGCTTATATAAATGGAGTCGATTTATCATCTCATTTCCATTTAATGAAGCAGTTCTATTTGACATTTTTATACTTAATGACTCTGCAAAACAAAGCATGAAACCAGATAGTACAGAGAGGTACAGAAAAATATCAAACATAACAGAAGGTCTGAGAAGACTGCAATTCACCTACGGCATAATAATATCTAGTACAGAGGTGACTGCTTTACAATGAATGCACTATAGGCTTAAATCCAGGCTCTGACAGCTGTCTCTACTGCAAAGGGCAGTACTATGGTTTCCCTTTTAAGGCCATTTCCTTGGTCAAGCAAACAATTATATGAAAGCTTATAGCCTAAACTTACAGTCTAAAATAATTTCTGTGCAGGAATCATAAACCTCATGTTCTCAGGCATTAGCCTCAAATCTAGCTTTGTCACTTTGTCACTCTAGAATATGTACAGAAGTATGTCCTTATTTAATTGTAAAGTTTATCTACTTCAATAAGCTCTGTAATTATTTTTATACTTCCATAGTCTTCATGAATTCTTATGATAACACAAAAGAAACATGTTATCTCGCCTTCCTCTTTTATTTTTTCTACTTTCCTTAATTCTCCTCGAGTTAAAAGGTGCCAGTGCCCAAGTTTAACTGCACGGCTTTCAACAGGATTTTGGCTGCTCAGCACACTCACTCAGATCCCGTACTTCCACAAGATGGTGCTCGCTCTTAAAAAAATCCTGCTTTAATATGTCTAACAAGTTAAAATGCCAAGAAAGTGTAAGATGTTCAACTCCATTTTACTTGTGCACGTATTTGCAATGATAAGAGGGCAATGTCTGCATAATAAATGTTTTCACTAGTAAACAATGAAGAAAAACACTTCAAGGGGACTAATTCTCATGTGAAAATGGGATTTAAAGTGCTGTAATCTCTGGTCAATGACTTCCTGATGATCCAGCCAAGGTCACATAAATGTCCCTCATTTCCCGAGATGATGTTCACCGTTGCAAAGCTATGGGGAGCAGAGGGAGCATGACGTCAGTCCTGCAACAGCGTCAGGTGTGTCAGGGTGCTGGGCTCAGGTGGTGGTGTGTGGAGCTGTCACTGACTGCCAGGGAGAGGCAGGGAGCAGCCCAGGGCTGCGGGCAAGGAGACCCATCTCCACAGCTCCCATGTATACTGGGGAGTTTCACACCACACCTTTCACGGGTGACACGGGTTGCCCCAGAACTGTGTGATGGAAACAGGACACTTGGTTGCAAAGTATTCAGGCTGGGTATGGGGAGCCTGGAGTTTCCTATTTCTGGTTTTCATCCTGTCACTAAGGAACTGGCTAGGATGGATTCCAGAAAGATTTAGACATGTCCTTCAAGCCTGTAACAGCTGTGATTTGCTCCACGAAGAAGCTTCACTGGCAGCAGTAGGGTTATTCCCAGAGTCAGGAACTTTACACGGTAAGCAGAATTGTCAAAAACGGGTTTTTGATCTCTCTTCATCTTGTTTCCTCACGTGGGAAATGTAAGAGAATTACATGTCTGAATGTTGTGGGAATGAGGTTAGCACAAATCCAATAATGTTGTGAGTTACTCATAGGGACAAATAAATAACAAAAGCACACATAGTAAAGTAAAATATTACTAAACAGGTAAAGTTCTGCTTTTGATGAAAAAGACAGGCTTTGGTGGGAATTGTGCAAACATCTCTGAAACTGGAATCTCTGGTCCAATGAGGGATATGTCATATTTATTGATTTTAGCCCATTTTCATTAACTTACCTACATTTGCAGATGTTGACATTTGTTTTCCTTGGAAAAAAAAACCTTCGTCTTGTGACCCGAACTGCCCTTAGTGATATTAAAAATTCTTTACCAATATATAAACTTGAACTGTAATTGCTAACAGAGACACTGTAGCAATTGTATCTTCACAGCAGAAAGTCTACCTGTTAAAGTGCTGTGAAAAAGCAGGTTAAACAGCAAAAAATATTGCATGACACTGGAAGTAGGTACTGGGCAGAATTAAAACATGCTTTAAGACTTCTCAGCGACAAGGGGTAAAACATTGCTATAGGAGTGGGAAGTAGAAGTTTACTAGATAGGTAGTGGAGAAGAAAGGGAGACCAGGAGACAAGGAGCTCTCTTTCTACTTAAAAAACCACTCTTCCTCCTCCTCCACCTTCCCCTGTGTTATATTCTTTCCTTACTAACACAGGGCACCCAACTCCTCTGCTTGGGCCAGCAGGAAGGGTTCAACACAGGACCATCTCTTTCTCCTAGGGCCTATGAGCAGCTGCCGGGACAGAGATTGGAAGTCAGAAGAAAGTCCAGAGATCAATACCTTCCACTTCTAATGCTGCCGAGGATTGGTGACACTTCACAGCACCTCCAGTGCCAAGAGCAGCAGGAGTGTGTGCAGCCTGCTGGAATGAGCAGTGTTGCATCCCCTCTCCCCAGGCACAAGCTGGGCAGAGTTCCCTCTTTCCAGACTTTCACCATTCTCTTTGTTCACCTCATACTCATAAAAAATACAGTGACAGAGATTCACTTGCATCAATGAGCTAAGTAATCAAGAACAAAACAGAGGAAAGCATGTTTCTACTTCCTCTTTATTGTGATGGCTGTAACTTGCATCAGCTCACAGAAAACACTGAATCTGATCCTTGTATCCATCGACCCAGCCTACAGAGAAATACAGATTAAGTTCATTTCGCAGGAAACTGCTCCAGGATGTTCTATCCATCGTGCATACTATTTTTCTCTATCCGTCCCCTCTCCCTCCAAAGAAAGTGTCCAAAAGATGCCAGCATGTGAAGGGATTATCACCTGTCTCCAGCCTTACAAACACCCACTTGAACATGGAGCGCAACTAGTACCTCCATGCCCTCAGGAAAGCAGTTTTGCCCCAAGTACCTGCCAGCTTCTGAGAGCTGTCAACTGCCTTTGATAGCATAGGGTGCTATAGACAGATTTGCTCTCCCTCCTGCTGGTGAGGAAATCGTGCTTAGGTGGCTCAGCCTTTCTTTTTGAAAGACATCAGATGTCAGGGAAGCTTACTACAACATCCTTTTCCAATCAATAAATTTCAGGATGACTAATGAGTTGCAGTGTCTCAAATTTCACCTAACTTAAAGTCTTCGTTAGTTTGAAGTTGGCCGGTTCAGTGAACAGAACAACCCAATAATTATTTGAAATTGCAGCATTGATGTGGTCCAGGAAGCTAAGGAAGTTTTTCGAGTAGCTGTACATGTCTCAATAATTAATGCTGCAGGTGGCTGGTTTCCTGTAGCTCTCACAATTCCAGTTCCAAGAGAGCTCAAGTGGCAGGAGGCTTTCCAACACTGTAGCTACAGTGTGAATAAATACTTGGGGAGAGAAACAGGCCTTCATATCCCTGCCATCCCCATCAGCCCCTGATGCTGTGCAGATCCTGCAGGTCTCTCTAGCTGCTTCAGCCCAGGTCAGAAGCTCAGCAAGATACAAAGAAACCAGAGAAGCCTTTTGTAAACATGAGCACTGACAGCTCAGTGAGAGCGTGTTATAGGAATTAGGAGAGGAATTAGAGCTGAAGTCTCATACTGAATGAAGGGCCATCCGCACACAAGGTCTATGCTCATTTCCCCCATTCACATCAGAGCTGTGTCCAACTCCATTACAGACAATCAGCAGCAAAATGCTTGCTGAGAATGTAATTTCAATTAATTTTTGATTCACAATAGGTGTAAGCAATAAAATGGAAATTAATAAATGAATAAATTATTAAATATTCCTGAAAATAAGAATTAAAGGTTCCAGTCTGAGGTGGAGAGATTCAGACTTAACGTTTAGCCCCATGTCTTCATGTTACATATGTATATAGCAGCACAGTGGAGTTGAGATGTTTTCCACTACTGAATTGCAAAGATTAATCACAGAAATAATAATTAGCTGTCATTTCCTGCCTTAATCTATGACAGTTTATATAGTTAAATTTTCCTAGTATGCTGGTAACCAGATTTTCCACTAAGATTATGATAGTCTGCAATGAACATTGCTGATGTCTGAGAAATATGTTTATTGATAAGCCAAACCTTGAAGAAGGAATGCTATTTTATAGACAGGTTTTGGGTATTTTTTCATTTTAAATTAAATATACCAGAAATAATAAAGCTTTACACAGCACACAGGACCTTATTGCTCCTCAATAAATTTAAACAAATATATTCTATGAAATTCTGCTAAATTAATTTCTCTTGAAACATCCTATCAATAAAAATATGTATCATAGAAATAGCTTTGTCTAACATAAATTCTACATTCTAAATGTAATTTCTTTTAGCATGGATCACAGAATCTCCCAATACGATTATAATTTCAATTTTCTTCTATGAACATGGTTTGGCTCAGCCAGAAAAACCCTCTGGCAATGTGTTAAGACAGTCTCTCTGCAACTTTGCTGCAGATATTCTGCAGAAGTTGTTTTTATGAAGCAAATAGGGATTTATGGCAATCTTTTAAAGTAAATCCACTGCTGCTGTCTGTATCCTGATTATGCTGTGCTTTAGGCACATATAAGCACAATACGTATCATCATTTAGACAGGATAGAGGGGGAAACAGAATAAACATCAACATGAATTGCTTCCCCATCCTTGTTTTCTTACTTTTCCACATGCAGGCACAGCAAGGGTCAAAACCGAAAATCTGATCTCCTAATGTTCTCTGTGATTTGTCAATGACAGTTTGCTGTGGCTGACATGCGTAGTGGAGAAGCAGAGGAGACAACTGCAGAGAGCAAGTCAGGAGTGTGAAGCCACAGAAAGCTAAGACACAGGGACAGAACAATGTCTAAGCAGCTGAGGAGAAGAAGAAACAAACTGGGAGCAAGGAGAGGGAGTAGGAAGCTACAAGAAAAGTAGCACAAACCATTTTGTTTCCATATTTTTGATAAACAATGGAAACTGAAGGTTTTTATTTTTTTTTAATTGCAGAAATATGGAATAGTCTGAAGGTGTACCACAAAATACAAACTAGAAAAGTATATTCTTGAAATCAAACACAGGCCCATATTTAAAGTTAAGGTTTTAATTTTATATATCATTTTCTGGAGGCTTGGAAACAAAAAATAGAAGTTATTTTTGTACTGCTGAAAGTAAAAGTTCCATGAACCATTTTCCTTCACTCATACATCTTGTTGCTTTCCTTCCTCTTCAAAGTGGAAGTGCCTTTTACAAGGATAAATTAATTGGATAGGACTATTTTTCCAGGGCTAGTGGGGGGGTGTACTGCTGTATGCCATGCACAGGAAATTTTTAATCCTCAAACATCACTCAGCATGCAGTTATGCACATGACGCAATGAGAAGTTACACTGTCCTAAACCATGAAGTTTGGTTAGAAGACATCCCAAGACCTGGATCCTTTAAAGTCTCATACTACTAGCATCAATTTTATTCTGTGAGGTATTGTGAACAGCTGTTCGGGACAAAAGCCAGAGAGGACAAAGGAAATCCTACAACCACCATACAGCAAAAATGACAATACATCTCCTGTGACTTTGGGGTGGCCCTTGCTCTGGAATAGATAGTAAAAAGACATGGTTCACGCCTCCGCAAAGTCCTAGCTATGTTTAGTACAATGGCTCATAATGATTCTTTCCAAGTCTTTGCCTAATTAAGGACTTTTATTTGATGACAGATAGATAGAAAAGTTAAACCAGGGTCCAAACATTCTGAGACAGCTATTATTAGTAACAACAATTACTGCAGCAGGGTGACTAATACACAATGAACAATTATTCACTCACTATATCTCTACTGCTGTTTTTGCGTATTTATTTAAGATTGAGTGGGTTTCTCATTATTTTTATTAACAACCCTTGGTTGTTGCTTCTTCAGAAAATGGATGAGTATTCTCATCTGACATCTCTTATTTTAAATGGACATGTTAACATAAATCAATTTCTGATGTTATCATTCACAATTATAATTAGAAAATTCAATTTGCATAACTAATAAAATTCCTTGTATCATTGAAAATTCCTGTTAATAAACTAATTTATTAAAAGTCTGTGAAAAGCAAAGATGGTCTAGGAAATTTCCATGTATTCTCCAGCAAAAATTTAGGGAAAAGTAATTTCAGCACTGCTTTCAGATGTTAAAAGCAGCATACTCAAACTGGAAATATTATGCAAATATTTGAGTGTGCTTGTTATGAGCTACTGGCAGCATGTGGCAGTTTCCTTTACAGAATTTTTGGATATCAGCCAGTGGTAGTCGTAACTGATGCCTTGAAAAAGTCATGTGTTCTCATTTTGTTCCTATTGTACTACAGAGTTGCAACAATGTTATATAAAACCATGACTTTTATATGGTGGATCACTTGATAAAGGAAATGGTATCTAAAATGAGATACTGGGAAAGCTGTATTTTATGTATTTCTCAAAATGAGTTGATTAGATATGAGGATGTTCTTACAAGGTGCTTAATGTATGACCAAAAATGAACAGATTAGAGGATTCCCAAAAGCACCTCCATTAGAGCCAGATATGGACTTCAATAGCACAGCTCTTTAAACTTAGCCAAAGAGGCAGGCAAAGACATCTCAGATTCCCTTTTGTATCACAAGCAAGATACTCACAGATGAAGTGCCTCAGAGCTCTGCCCTGCTTCTGTCTTCTCTCTCATTTCCCCCTGTTCATCATCTCTTCTCTACCACTATGTTTTGCTTGGGTTTATTTTTTTCTGCAGAAGCAGCTCTGTGCCACAAGTTTGTGAAAGAATAAGACTTTGTGAACTCAAGCTTGGACAACTTTGAAAATGTATATGAAATTTAAACAAGCATTTTGTTAATTTCATTGGGAGGGGAAGGAAAAATCTGAAGTTTTTAAATGTAAAATATACAATTGCTTCATTCTTGTCTCTAGCACTGTAGTGTATACATATGAGACTAGAATTAAGATGGAAGAACACTTCACTGTTTAGAAATTAAAAACCAAAATATCTAACTGCAAAATTTGATATATTCAGTCTGAGTCCCTAAAATGAAGAGCTTTCAGCCACTTCAGACTTACTGGCAGTATGGCAGTATCTAGGAGGAATTCTACAGGCAGATCTGTGTAGCTGATCTTAGTGGTCTCCTTCTAGCTTTACTTTCTAACAATGTCCTGAATTTGTTATTTTAGAGCATGAGACATCTCCCCCTCCTCCCTTCCTTAAAATGATTTATCTGCTAAATCTGAGAATTAATCAGAAAACTGATTATTTGCCTTTTCAGATGATAGGAGGAAACAAGATTTAATACATGTACAGAGGCCCTTGGCAAGCCAGAGAACAGTAGTCTTACTTTACAGTCCTTAACTGGTGCAAAAACACATCACGAATCTATTCAGGCGGCCAGCTCATTCAACAGAACATCAGCCTGCAGAGGGCTTTCCAAATTTAGCTGAGACAAACAGTAAGGAAAAAAATATCCTGAAAATGGGATGCATACAATAAAATATCAATCAAAAATGCGGCAAATTGAGATTCACCTTATAATTTTTACCACTTCTAGCACAGAAAGGGAAAGGCAACAGAAGTATCAGGGATGGTAGAAGGACAATAAAAAAACCCTTTCTCTGAGTTTCGATTTAATTTGCATTTTTTAAGACACTCTGGTTTGTGCTGCTGCTTCTTAGTAACCACAGCATGATTCCCCCCCTTTTATACATCTACTGAATGACAACAACAGTTGTTTCACTTGGAAGGACAGTTTTCAGAACAACTCGACCTTTACAGTAAAGTGCTCTATTTGCCACAGATGGCTACAGAATGAGAACTTGTGATTTTCAGTATCAGCAGCTTGGCCTGAATTAATTTCATGAGACTAAATCACATTTTATCAGATTTATCACATACATAGTGATTCCAGGAATGATCAAGCCTGACAGTCATGTTTCGGGAGCCTGACTGATTTTCCTGTGATATGAACAATAGTTCCTTTATTTATCTACAAGGTTCCTTATTATTAATAGTGATTAATTTCAGATGTTTCATGTGGTGTTAACCAAAGCCTGTACTGTGTATCTTCAGGCCTAATTTCTATGCAGTTTCAATGTTCTGTGAAATACTTTTAATTCAAAAGGAGTTGCTTTTGAATTCCAGCTGTTACTCCTATTAAATGTTTTTAACAATATATTTAAATGAAGGTTAACACACACATTTTCATAGGTTTGACCTATACTACTCTGAATTTTACAATCCTGAAATTTTTAAAGTAAAATAAATTCACTTCTAGCTTTTTTGCTGCCTCATGTAAAATTTGTCCAATTTGTCTCTGATTAGGAACTTCTTCACCCTACTGCTTCCTAACATCCAGCTATCTCCTATCACTGAACATAATACCTTGAAGTTCAACAGTGATTAACTCTCTGTTTTAATGGCTGGCCATAAAATAAAAAAGTGTCAGGAGCTTATACACGTAACTTGGAGGCATCTGGTCACTGGGGTGGAATCCAAAACCCTGTATTAAGCACCAAGGCTTCACAGAGTGCACAGGAAATTAGGTATCTCAGAATAGCATCCATAAATAAAGACCTGCTGACTAGGAAGTTGCAAGATCTGTAAAAAGACTGGCTCCTACTTAGTATTAATAACAGAAACGCAAGGCAAACCATAAGTGCCCCTTATTATAACGCTGCCACTGAAAGGATTAAATTTAGGAAGAAAAGAATAGAGGATTATTCACAGTCCCTAACCTTAACATTTAGCCAGCTAGTTTTCCTGAGGCTTCCTCTACAGATCTTCCTCTGCAGACTGACCTCTAGGCTATGTAATTTGAATGAATCATATGTTTAAAGGAGGGTGGTCTATAGTTGTAGACAGATAAACCTATATAAAGTTCTGATGAAACCGGAAAAGCTATTGCTTTCCCATCATTTATTATGACAACAGAGAGAAACCAGCTCTCCCTTAGTGGTTCAGAGTAGGCTGTTTCATTTCCTATGGTCTATTGTAACAATCCTCTGGGCTGCAAAATGCCATCATTGCTGACCACACACTGGTAACGTACCCTGAGACATCTGTACTACACATTCCTGAATTTTATTAAGAAAGATTTGGTCTAGCATTTTGAGCACTATTGTTTGGGCTTCTCTGGAGGCTGCCTGTTATTTCTGGGATATGGCAAGACAAAGCAGACAAAAGGGTATTTTGTAAAGCCCTTCTAAACTGCTCTGAGAATATTCAAAACACTGCATGTATCTTCAAGCTTGGCAAGTGGTTTTGAAGCAGTTCTTAGGAACCATCAGGGAAATCGTTTATATTAGTTTGACTTGTTCTGATTCTCTGACAGTCTGCTGTTTCATGGAGGTATACTGTGATGGACAAGGACTCAGCACTTCCTAGCTGGGTTTTTTTGTTGTTGGTTTTTTTCCCAATATTGGAAGGACAGATTTCATCTGTAAGTCCCTGAAGAACGTTTAGATGTATCTGAGGTATATGGACAACTAATACGCTATCAAATGTGATTATACTGAATTGAAGTGATGTCCTAATGGTAAACACACTTACACAGCCTAGGAAGCTGTGAACCAGAGCTCCCAATTCAAGAAGACAACCTTAACTTCCAGGCAAATGCCTATTCTGTGTGAGAGCTCCTGCCGATCAGCTCTTGCTGATGCTGGGACTGCAAAGAAATACAAGGGTCCAGAAAAAAAGCCATCAAGAAGAACCTTGATACAAAGGCACTATAAGAATTTAGGGCTCTTGGTTGAAAGAAGGTTAGTTCAGTGGTTTTCTATGTGTTTCCAGCAGCCCAAGCACCAGGTGCTGGAATTGTTGGGCTGTCCCTTCACAGCTGGCTGGTCTCACCAGACTTCTGCTGTGCTCCAGCTCACGCTTGTTCCACCTGAGAGGTTCTTGCAGTTGTGGCTACAGAGTAATGCAGGTTCCCTAGGCAGGATGCTGAGGGGCTGGACAGCTGCTGGCAAGTCTGATTGCTAGTCATTCATTTAGGCTGACACAGTTACAGATCCAAGCTGAGAAGAACCAAGACCTCAGATCTCCTATTCTAACCTTTAGACTACTAAATAACAGCCTGTCATCTCAGATGATAACTGAGTACTGAATAATTCTGAGAAGCACAGAGTCACATGCGTGCACAGAAATACCTAATACCTAACATTTTCCTACTGGATGTCTTAAGACCTCCAGGTCAGCATGCAGATGCTTCAAATCACTTTACAGAGCAAGACTACTTGTGAAACTAATCTTGAGACTCAGGCTCTTGGTTTAAGCACATTGGCCTGCCCACCTAAAGTTATATACAAATATGTACCCAGTGTTCATATGGAGAACTTGGGCAATTTAACTAAAAGATAGCATTGTCTTACAGCCAGGAAGGAACAGCTGACCAGTTTAAGATATATGTGAGGAAGCTTAGGTACGCACCTTGGTGATGTTAGCTCCTCTCAAATGTTTTCTGTCTGTTACAGACAGGCAATGACACTGGCTACTTCAGCTCAAGCTCTATGGCATGGAGCAAGAAAGAAGGAAAGGAAGAAACACAACAGTCTGGCAGAGGCCACCAGGACTGACATTGTCCAAAGAAAGACCAGCAGTATTTCATACTGGAAACTGATGTTTCTTTAGGACAGCATATGCCTAATACTGCTTTTGAGATATTTATTCCTATTCTGTTTGATTTCTCCTGGTGGTGGGCCTGAATTTGCTTTTATAATCAATAAATCAGACTAATATGTTAGTGAAAGATTCAGTTATGAATTATCAGCAAAATTTAAAAGGGTCAGCTTTATCCATGCCCTTACTAGATCAAAAATTGAGTGGATGATTTTATATATAAACATATATATATATATAAAAATATATATATGCATGATTTCATATATATATAAAATACATATATATATATGTTATACTCTATAACAGGCATTGCTAAGCTTTTTACACTAGATGGCACTTTGCTTATTCCCTTACATTTTATGGAATTAGTGTACTACAACCTGTATGGAGTTTTCTGCAGTAGTTGAACTTCAGAAGCTTCTGGTGTTGTTGGGTTTTTCTTGCAATAAGTACATTAATGTGAATATCCATTTCAATCAGTACCTATCTAAGATAACCCTGAAGGCTTATCTGTCTCTGATAGGACAGATGCCCAGTCTATATCCTTTCAGTGACTTTATGGGTCCTGAAGCCATTGAAACTGAACCGTAATTTTAACTATTTTTGTGCTTACATTGCTATGCAAGTATATACTGGCTGGAAAGAAAATAAACACGACAGCATCTCAAATATTTTGTATTGGAGAATTTAAATCACAGAGTCACATAATCATCTGGCTGGAAGAGACCTTAAGATCATCGAGTCCAACCGTACACCCTGCACTGCCAGGGTCCCTAAGCCATGTCCCTCAGCACCACATACACACAGCTTTTAAACACTTCCAGGGAGGGGGAATCCACCACTTCCCTGGGCAGACTGTTCCAGTGCTTCACAACCCTCTCTGTAAAGAAATTCTTCTTAATATCCAACAAAACCTCCCCTGCTGCAACTTGAGGCCATTTCCTCTAATCCTGTCACTTGTCACATGGGAGAAAAGTCCAACCCCCACCTCTCTACAACCTCCTTTCAGGTAGTTGTAGAGAGCAATAAGATCTCCCCTCAGCCTCCTTTTTCTCCAGGCTAAACAACCCCAGTTCCCTCAGCCGCTCCTCATGAGACTTGCTCTCCAGACCCTTCACCAGCTTTGTTGCCCTTCTCTGGACATGCTCCAGAACCTCAACATCCTTCTTGAAGTGAGGGGCCCAAAACTGGACACAGGACTCAAGGTGTGGCCTCACCAGTGCTGAGTGCAGGGGTACAATCACTGTGTTGGTCCTGCTGGCCACACTGTTTCTGATACAAGCCAGGATGCCGTTGGCTGCCTGGGCCACCTGAGCACGCTGCTGGCTCCTATTCAGCCGGCTGTCGACCAACACCCCCAGGTTCATTTCCACTGGGCAGCTTTCCAGCCACTCCTCCCCAAGCCTGTAACGTTGCAGGGCGTTATTGTTGCCTAAGTGCAGGACTCAGCACTTGACCTTGTTGAACTTCATACTATTGGCCTTGGCCCATTGATCCAGCCTGTCCAGATCCCTCTGTAGAGCCTCCTAACCTTCAAGCAGATCAACACACCCACCCAACTTGGTGTCATCTGCAAACTTACTGAGGGTGCACTCGATCCTCTCATCCAGATCATTGATAAAGATGTTGAAGAGAATAGGCCCCAAAACTGCACCCTGGGGGGACACCATTTGTGACCGACCACCTACTGGACTTAAATCCATTTACCACCACTCTCTGGGCCTGGCCATCCAGCCAGTTTTTTATCCAGTGGAGAGTACACACATCTAAGCCATAGGCAGCCAGTTTCTGCAGGAGACATTATTTCATATAGTCTGAAAGATGATTATTTAACATAGTCTGAAAGAGTTTAGGTTATATTTTGCAGAGTACAGCAGCCATTAGGCACAGAAGATTGACTTCTGTCTACTCTTTTGAGAGAATACCAACGCTGAGAAGCAAATACAAGATATTCTACTCATTTTACTATCTCCTGCAGAGAGATATGTATGTTGCTGCCTATAGATAAGTGTTCATACAATGAGCAAGTCATACCACATAGCAATTCCATTACTACATTTTGTATGCTGCCTTTTTACACACCAGATATAAACCAGACAACTATTAAGGTCAGACTAACTAAAATCATGTATATATCCTCACTCATTTCTTGGATGAATTATTTTAAGACAGTCTGCTCTCTATGTGATACCTCCTACAGCACGTGGTTTTCCAGAGAA
Source organism: Bucorvus abyssinicus (assembly GCA_009769605.1). Lineage (NCBI taxonomy): Eukaryota > Metazoa > Chordata > Aves > Bucerotiformes > Bucorvidae > Bucorvus > Bucorvus abyssinicus. The sequence continues at coordinate 43,835,669 of CM020025.1, forward strand.
TCAGAGGTCTGTGCATGGACCAACGTCCCCCTGGTTTTCAGTCTCAGGGACCTGAATACATGGAGTAGAAGGAGACAGAGAAACCTAACACAACAGACACCACACCAGATTCTCCCCTTGGCCTGGAAGGTTCCACACTTTAAAACTATACTGTTCTTCTCAGAGTTCATACGAAATAAAACCAAAGAAAGATTATTTCTTGCCTCATTTCTTTCATATTAGGCCATTGTCTCCTTTTCCTCCTAATTGTTCAGATCCTGATTTGTAATATCTGAGGATAAGTATATGAACCTGAGAAGCTAACGATTCAAACCTACACCATAGGAAGGACTTCCTGCAGAACTGAAGACACTTTCAGGGTTATGCAGTCTTCCACTGAAAGCCATTGTTGCCTGGCATACATGCCCTACGGCAAGGTTTTGACCTACTTGAGAACAGGCATTATGCCATGCAAACAGATGGATAAAAGCGTAGACAGTCAGGAGACCATGTTTATACATCAAGCATGGATGACGAGGGCATGATTCTCAGCTGAGAACATTTAAATAATTGTTCATTCAGAGCTTATGCTCCTGTCACAGAAAGCCATGTGTCACCATTAATCAAGCTTGGAGTTCAATGCCCTATGGGAAAGGTACCATAATGTAAGGTGGATATAATCACCTAGATAGGATTCTGGGAATGATTGGTCTGCAACACAATTACAAAAATGGTTCTTGTAGTCCCACCTTTGCTACTAACTTCATAAAAGCGACCTTGAGCAATTCAGTCACACTCTGCTTCATTCACTCTACTCTTATTTTACCAACACAACCTTACATACCATACAAGCAACATCGTGGGTATAAATCAACGCGTGCAAAGCATCTACAACAGAAATGGGTTCACATCACTATAGCTCCTTTATCATTTGAACCCCTTATGTGGAATTTTGATATCACAGGTACAAATCTCTATTTGTGGGCATGACAAATTTCACATGGCTAGATCTCATATAGTTGGCTTTCAGTATCACGGGAATTTTATTTTTTGAAGATTAAAACAGCTAATCTGTGAGCAGAAGTGGATAGAATTGCAATTGCTTCCACTTTGTCGTTTACAATTTCACACGCTTCATTGCTTTTCAACACAATCAGCATGCAAAATATAGATGAGTGGGTATAACAAATTATTCCAGACTAATGCCAAAATTAATAATAGTCACTATTTATGTACTAATTTGTGCTAAAATTGTTTTGGACAAGAAGTGAATAGAAAAGACATATGTTGTGTACATATTTTTGCAAACCAGACACATATTAAGCAAGATATAAAAAAAATTAGGTACTATACAGAAACAATTGAATGTATTAAAATTAGTCCTGAATGTTCATGGCAACTGTCAACTTTTAAAAATAACATCCGGGTGTTATTAGAATATAAAGCCCCGATGTCTTTATCTGTTGCTTGTAGACATGCAACTTGCAAGTCAAGTCAAAGCTGTCTACAAAGGAAGATCTAAGCCTGAATTTCAAAAAAAAAGCTACTGATTTAGGACACCCAGTCTGAGAAGCTTTTCTTATGTAACGTAGTTTATTAACTTAGACTTTTGTAACCTAGTTTATTAGCAATGTCTGAAAGTTAAATCTACTTGGTTCACTAGTCTCAGTAACTTGAACGGGACTATTTACACAGCAGGTGCTGTGTAATGCCATGCAGAGTTATTCAGGTATTTTAGCACACTTAGAAGCAATCATCTTTCTGAAGAACTCCTCATGTCCTATTAATCTCGTTTCCTGTCAATTAGGCGCTGATGGAAAGAATATTATCCAAATCTACTGCAAGTTGTTCTGAAATCTATTTAAATTGTACTGGAATAAAGTGAATTCCAAAAAGCATTACTCAGAAAAGCAACAATATGTTAAAATGGTTATCATAGTAATTACCTGTTCAAATAAACTGTCCATTGACAGTTAAGTTTCAAGAAAATATACAGTATTGATTTCAAAATAAGCACTGTATGGTATTTTAAAACAAATGCATTGTGCAGTCTAAGAACATTTCTAAGAAGCCAACCTATTTGACAACTGATAGCATTGTAGCATTTTCAATATTTAGTCAAGCTTACCTAATTTCGGGGAAAGGAGTCATCCTTCAAATATATGACATGTATTTATTATCCAATTCACAAAAGTTTCAGTGCAACAAAGCAGCAGTGAGCCTTTATGATGATTAAAATGTCAAAAGAAAATCTAATCAGTCATACTGTGAATTTTTCCCACGTTATAACCACCACTGTTGTACTCTTAAAATTCACTGTTCATGACAGAGGAGGTCCAGTATGGAGGGCATGCCGTGACCTTTTCCATGCAATTTATATAGTCAGGAGTCATTCTTAGGGCATCGTTAAAAGTAAGGTACACAGGGAGAAGCATAGCAGAAATTGCTAGAGCTCTCAGAAGATCACTCAGTTGCAGCACAAATAGGAATGCAGCCTTGCAAATGATGCAAGCCATTTAACTTGCTAGACTATTCCTCTCCCCCTTCACCTTCAGCAGTGGATGACATCTTTCTCATGGCATTGCTCTGAGCACATTTCCCATTGAATGAGTTGTTCTTTTTGTCTCTCCCTCCCTGGGGCACACAAAGCCCCTCTGCATTTCCCTTGAGGTAAGGTGGTTGTGCTTCTTGCATTTTGGGTCTGTGTCTTACCGGCACAACCTTGCTTTCTCTTCATATCTGTATGCAATTAAACATCTCCTGACATGATCCATTATAAATACATGATTTTTGGTTTAGGAAGTAATGCAATAATAACAAAAGTCCTTTACTAGAAGAAAAGCAAATGTCAGGAGCATGTAAAGGAAGTAATAAAAAATTTCCTTGAGTTGGGTGTATTTTCTCTTTTGATTATTGTTTCTAACATTGCCTTATTCTGTACTTATGTATTGCAACCACTTTAATAATGGCAGGAGGCTTCAAGCTGTTCCTAAATTCTCGGTTTAGAAATATAGTTGTTTTTTTTTTACAATATAGATTTCATAAATAATATTAAATTGTTTTTAGTAAATGATGTGGCTCTGCGACTACTGTGTAAATTCACCTTATAAGTATGTATTTATAAACATATTCGGATTCAAGAAGATCATACATAAGTACGAATATTTTTAAGTTCTGTTCAAAAAGAAAAACACATCCAGCTCCCACTGGGAAGTGTCATAACTGGAAAAGTAAAGATTATTGAAACTGTTCTTCATGCATAACATATAAAGTATTTACAATCCTTTCTAAATGTACATTAAAATGAATTTATTTTATTTTTAAGAGAAATGTCAGCCAAATCACTAGCTTGAAGCAAGTACAGCACTTTTATCATGCATCATTAGCAGCTTCATAGGGAGCATGGCTTTGGATCATCATGTTTGAGAACAACTCTCTCTCTGACAAATGAAAAACATCAAAATAAAAAAACCCTATAATTATTTTTTAACAATTAAGAGTCTTAGCTGAAGTACATGAACTCAACCTTCCATGTTAATTGAAAACGCCCTGAAGTTCCAGTACACTCCAAATAACTTGGAGAGGATCTGCCAAGGGCCTCCTCCCCTACCATCTTCCCCGGGACTAACACAATGGACTGCCTTAGAGATTTCCTAAAAGTGCCAACACGTGGCTGTTGCTGACAGGCGCTGACATCCTAGACTCACTGCAGGAATTATTACAGTCTATATCATTAGAGGATCTCCCATACTGAATAACTCGCACTGCCCTCTTGCATTCACTTCAGAACTGTACTGTTTCACTGGGACAAATCACAGTGCTCCAAATATATGGAATATTTTATTCCAGACAGCTTAATAAATTAAATATTTGCATCTTCCCCACTGTGGAATGATAGCTTAGGGCATTAAACTTTTAAATAAAATCTTTAACTTTGTCCTTTTGGTAAAATTGTATCTTCTCCAAAAATTCTGTAAAATGAGCACCTGTTTCTCCCTAATGTGTTTAAAGAATATTTCTCAAGAAAGAGTAAAATACAAAATTGTTTTAAAAAGTTCTTGTTGGAATTAAACCATTGTACTAGAAAAGAAGGTTCAAAATTAAAAAGATCAGCTATGGACTTTCTTTCCATCTGGAGTTTACAGGACTAACACTTGCTGATCCTTAAGTCTCTTCTCTGATATCTACACTAGAATTTCTCTAAAGGATGAAAAAGTTTGTTACATGCAGTGAAGACTTTACACTATGAATTTTTAACAATAAGGAGATCAGGAGACAGAGCTTACTAACACATCTGATATTTTCCTTGTTTTATACCATCAACACAAAAGAAAAATACGCAGTTAGTTCCTATGTATAGGTAATGCCTTCAAAGGGCATCTCAGTTTTTAATTAATATTTGCTATGCTCAAAGTCCGGAAGGAGGATTGTATCACCTATCCTGCAAATCTGAACACTACGCACTACCACATTTAGCTGTAATGATGTAACTAAATTATTCTGGTTATGTCTAGCACTCATAATAATCATAGAATCATAGAATGGTTTGGTTTGGAAGGGACCTTAAAGATCTAGTTCCCTGTCATGGGCAGGCACATCTTTCCTTAGATTAGGTTGCTCAAAGTCCCATCCAACCTGACCTGAACACTTGCAGAGATGAGGCACTTAAAAATTCTCTGTATAGCCTGTTCCAGTGTCTCACCACCCTCATCGTAAAAAATTTCTTCCATATAGCCAATCTAAATCCATCTTCTTTTAGTTTAAAACCATTGCTCCTTGTCCTGTTACTACAAGTCTTGGTAAATGTCTCCCTCCATCTTTCTTATAAGCCCTCTTTGCATATTGAAAGGCTGCAATAAGATCTTCCTGAGCCTTCTCTTCTCCAGGCTGAACAACCTCAAGTCTCTCAGTAATCTATGGGGCTTTATTCAGGCCCCTTCTCCGTTCTTATGCACATCAAATGTCTCTCTTTCTCTCTGAGCTTTTTGGATACTGCCAGAGAGAGGAATGCACAAAAATGGAACATAAAGATCTATGCTTCAGCTGCTGCTTCGTGCCTTACTCTCCTCAGTGATTAGTACCTCTGGGTACTTCTATAGGTTTTCAAGGTGTATTTTTGCCTACATGTTTGATTTTTTTTAATTCACATCACTCACCTTTGACTGATGACAGGAACTAAGAAATTATACATAACCCTGAAGTCAACATTCAGTGTTTGTGTGTGCTCCTTTCACAGTGAGAGAACACTCACAGGGATCCAGTCTGTTATTTGCAGGTGACTTAATCCTTTCATGGCATCTCCTAGAAATGACCTGATGAAAGCAACTTTCCACATTCCCATCCTCTTGACATTTTATGCAGAACACAATTTCCCTGCAACATCCTCTCTCCCCAGTCACCTGCTTTAATTTGCCTCCTTTGTAGTTCCCTTTTCCTTTTGCTGATATGAAAGCATTTGGTTATAAAAAAACTTCCTAAAATTATAATCTTGTGTTTATTCGACATGTATTTCTGTATTAAATCCACACCCTGTCTCCAAAAAAAAAAAAAAAAAAGCCACAAGGGGGGAATTAATCTGCAACAGAATGTCAGATGATTGAATCAGTGGTGCAAGGATAATCAGGAAGAAGGGGAGAATTTGACAAGGCAGAAATTACCACTATCCCTTTGGACATGGGTTCACATAAGGAAATAGGCTGATGAGCACAGAGCAGCTCATCAGCTTCTTGTGTTTGTATCACGGTGAAAAATCCATTTTTCCTCTTTGGCTGCAGGCTGTTTTCTTTGCATACCCTGCTCTAGCTGGCTGGTCAGAGATATGTCCTAATCTTTTTTCAGACTCCTTTTAGACTGAACTTTGTCCAGTAGTTAAACTCCTTGTACACTTCTGAGAGAAACTCCAGGTAACAGTAACAACAGAAATGCCAGTATAAAAACCTTAACAGTTCCTTAACTGGCAATTCATGAACTTTATGTAATTGCAGAGTGCTGTGATTATTTTGGGAGAGACTCTCTCATATTGGGAGAGGGGACCAGGAACACTAATATCTCTCCACTAATATCTGTCCTTAGGCAAATGCCCAGCGTAATCTTTATTCGTGTTTCAAAATATAGCCATGACTCCCAGGAGGTTTATTTTACAGGTAACTCTACCGCTTACAATGCACAGAATGGGCACAGATTAAGACAGGTGGTTGCAAGCAGGGAAGTTTGTCTAAGCTGGAATGAGGACTTTGCTATACCATCACGATGCACACTGGTACAGCAGAATAAGTAGGGCCGACAGATAGGAGATAGGAAATAAGAGTGGTGTTTGCAGATGAAGTGCACAAAGTATATGTCACACTTCATAGCTGTAAAAAACATGCACTATGTGTGTAGAGAAGAGTGCTATGCACGCAAGTTGCATAAGCAAAGCACTGATGTACAAGTGAGGTTACTGCGAAGTTTAGAACCCAGGTGTTGATCACTTAAGTGAAAACAAATAATTTCAGCGGAGAAAAATGCAAAGAGCTTGTTTGATGGAGTGAGGAAGGTAAAATAAATTGTGAATGCATGTCTCATGTCATTATGCAGTGATAGAAAATACAAGAACAGAGGCAGTACTGCTCCAGAAGATTAAAAATTCATATTTTTTTCATTCTCCATTTAAGTAGAGGAGTTTTTCACAAGAGTTTCTGAGATATGCTTCTGTCTAAAAATGTTGGTTTGTGAAAACAAAAACATTTTATATGAACTTCAGTTTTCAATGTTTACTTCACTTGAACTTTGAGCAGAAGTGTCACACAGCACTTACTGTTGAAATACTCCATGAACATTTTTCCAAACTAAACATCTTGGATTTCTGCAAACAACATTCAAAATATATTTCAGATAAATTTTTAACTGTGATAAATTCAAATTATTTTAAATTTAAAATTTAGCGTTTAAATTGACCAACACTGAAGTATTTCTGTAAATGTAGATTTGCAAGAAAGGTTTTTAGTCTCTAAAATGTTCATCTCAGGAGAATGTTCAAATCACAGACTTTGCTGCCCATCAGTGATATTTTACTTCCTTCACGAGCCTACTCTTCATGTTTTTCCCATAAAACAAAAAGGCCACTAAATAGAAGCATAAAGGTGTGTTGAACTGAACTATAAATTTCTATTGTAAACTCAGGAAACAGAAAGAAAAAGCATTTCTTTTACATACAATTTAACCTCCTTAAACCAATCTCAAGAGATCTTTTCTGAGGTAGCAGGGTGTCTTGCCTATTCTCATGCATCTACGTAGTTTTACAAACTGGCACTCTTACGCTACTTAAAAGAAAAATTCAAGTAAGTGAACACATGTAGTTTGATCACTCTTGGTATGTGTTACTAAGTTAACACTTGATATTTACCCATCCTTATTCTCACTCCAAATACTGTATTTGATAATAGATAAAATAGAGAAAATGAACTAGTAGTTAACTGCTGGTGGATTTTGAGACATGCTATAGTCGGCATAAAATATCTCTTATTAATTCATAATTTGAATTTCATCATCACTTCCTAACTATAGACACAAAAAGCTGGGCGGGGCAGAGGAAAGAGGAGAATGTGATTTTCTCTGACAATTTCTTTTACTGAATGCTTAAGACATGCCATATTTTGAGATAAGGTCATCCATGTTTTCAGTTTCTTGTAAAATGTGTATCACATGGTCTTTGCAGCCTCCACAGAAACATTGTTCTCTCAAACTGTCTTTCTGAAAAGGACAGAAAGATTAAACATATGGTATAGTTAAAATTAACAATACAGACCAAAGTTTGCAGGTACTCTGCCTACTATTTTAAAAAAGAATCCTAAATCTCTGTGCACCCTCAGTCTAGTGGGACGGCATCCTCTTGGAGCTGTCAAGAGTTTGGAAATTCCAAATTCATTAGCTGTATTCATGCTCTTCAGGTTTCACCAACAGACATGAGTTACTGTTCAAATATAAACCCCCACTTCAACACCACTGTGAATCTATCATTAATTAGATTTTGTAGGAGTGTTTTTGAATTACCTGAACTTCTCTTGAATCAACGGTGTGAAAGCAGGACTTGAGTTTTTGTGACAGTCTACAAATAGCAGTTCGTATCTACCAGGTTACCAGGTTACCAGGTAAGGAGTATCTGATGTTCCTAATCTCTGATTATTGTTTCTAATCCTTTACTTCTTGAAGTGGTTTGATTAAAATACTGGCTATCACTTGCTTATTGGATCCTAATTTTGTTGTATTTTGGCAATAGCTGGCTTTCAAGCAGAAGATCAGAAATTCAGTTTCAGTAGAAGCTGCTTACCTCAATAGCACTTTCCCACTTTTATCAAAAACCACTTCTAAAAACACTGCAAATTTTATATTATTATCTCTAACTATATGATAAAATATGTGATATCTTTTGCTATAGAGAAAAGCAGATTTTTTTATTTACCTGAATGTACAATTCAGATTGGCTAATAAAATCCCAGATGTGAAGAGCTCATGTAATGTTTAGATATCTAGTCAAACTAAAAAAAATCTTTTTCTAAAATACATTATTTCAGAAGGAACTAACTTGGAACTAAATTTCTACTTGAAAACTATGCTTAAAAGCCTTTAAAGGCACCTAAAAGATTTCTTGTTTTTTAACTTATGTGTGAATTGGACTGCTTGCAAACTTCTATTCTTCTACAGTGGCAATTTCCTCCATGGCTAGTCACCAACTGCAGTTAAATCTAGTCTAACACATTTTTTCAAAACCAGAAAAGTTCATTGGATAAAAGCCCAGAACCTTAAATAAAGTTGGCAGAAATTTTGAGATGTTGTGTTAAACATTCTTCTTTACAGGAACTAGTCAGTGCCACAGCTTCTGAAGTCACAAAGATATTGTTCAAAAGTCAGAGTCCCAATTTCTTTCTAAATAATTGATGGCAAAATAATGGTTGTCTCACTGAGGATCAGGAACATGCTATCATCATAACCTCATCATACATCAGATATTGCCTTCTGTAGCTTTTATGTACAGGCATATTTGTTTACCACAAAGTAATTTTTTTTTTCACTTCAACAAAACTCAGTATGATGAGTAATTCACATAAATGCTAGATAGTTCAGATGTTAGACTAAGTGTGTGTGTCTGTATGCATGTGCATGTGTAAAGTGTGTACTTTTGCCAGAATCTCCAGAACGTCACTCTTCTAAATAAGTAAGCACTACATTTAGAAAATTAGCAGAAATCTGTATTTTCAGAATTTCAATCACAGCGTATTACTTTTTTGTTCATAATTTCAAGTATCTACTAGGGAAAAGAGAGAGAGAAATATTGCTCCCCATTATCCTCTTCTAAACTGGAGGAAAATTGTTGTTACAAACAGGGAAAGCATTACTTGCAAGTTAAAGCATAAAAATATTAACATCTTAAATAATTTACTATGTGTCTATCCACACTAACTGTGATTTTAGAAACAAAAAAGGTCATTAACACAATAAAAGGAATTTTGATAGAGCTTACAGAATTCATGCTCAGGTTCAAAGAAAATTGATTATGACAAATTAAAACATAAGGCAGAGCAAAAGAGATCTATCAACAGTATAAAAGAAGAAACAAAATGCATCTACCAGCTGTGCTAGGTATGCAGGATATGTCTCAAATAGGACGGCAGAATAGAAGTAGGAAATATTGTTTCTGGTCCCCTGAGAAACTAGACACAGCCCTGAAAAATCAAGTTAATACAATATAGCTGAAATTAACACCTTTAGATCAGCTTCACTGCTATTTAATACATTAATATTAATATCATATTTAGTTGCTACCTGACTCTTAAAATAATGTGGTTTTATTTTTTTAAATAGAAAACGGGGCCTGCATAAAGCAAGAAGCAATTTCTGAAGCTTATGTCCTATTTACCAAATAATGGTCTGTTGAACAGGACACCATGTTTTCCATGAGATTATTGCAATCTTAATGCTTACAAGCTTAATGCTAACAAGAAAGATTTTCTATAAAAGAAAAAAACAGTGTGCAAATAAGTAGCAGATGATGCCCTTCTTTAAAAATAAATCACCTTTGTGTCACAGTAAACATGTAAACATGACCTGCTGTATAAGGCACAGATTTATTTTCTTTAAAAGGTTTGTTGTGTATGCATAATTTGCATATTTCACATAATTCTGACATGTTACTTAAAATATTTTAAAATCCTAAATTACCACTCGTGACTTTGGAAAACAGACTACATTTACTTAGGGAGGGCATATTTCAGACCCCAGTGAATGTTTAGAGAGATTCACAGGGATCGTGGATGGGAATGAAAACGCATATGTTCTGATGGGGATGTTAATTTATTAAATAAATATGTCAAATAAATACATAAATATTTCTTTGATTTGGCTTGACAAACAAACAACTCCAAATGCATTACAACCTTTGGGGCAAAATACTTTGTGTTTTGTAAGAAAGAGTCTACGGAAGAACATAGAGTTCTCATTCTCCTTTTCCCCCTGAAAAGTTACACCTGTTACAAGAAATTTCTCAATGTCCCACACATCATGGTAAAGATTATAAATCTTTCAAAATAAAAAGCCTTAATACATTAATAGTTGCTTACATGGAAAATACTGTAAACAATGGTTAAATTACCATAACACAGATTTCTATATGAAAGCCTTATTTGTCCACTTCCCGGATATAAGTGAAACCATTGGACTTAATAAAGCATTGTCTCCTTTTCGCACACCTTTGATAAAACCAAAAGTTTAGAATAAAATGACAGTAGCAATTTCTTTGAAGGAATAGCACAACAAGAAGTATGACTGCTTTTTAGTAATTTCTATAATCACAGTCCATTCTTTTTTCCTTTGATTCAATAGTTTTATTCTCCTTTGTCTACTCTTTTTCTGACATTTGGGTTTCGGTTTTTCAAAGGAAAAAAGAGGCATGATAACAATGCGACAAAGGATTTTATTCTGTGTTTTGATTGCTTTTTAACAGTTTCAACAGTGCAACACGTGCACTGCAACATCCACAGAAATAAAAATATTGTCTTTTATCCAAATTTCGTCCTGAGTTATCTGGGATTTTATGGTTCCAATGGCTCAAAATATTGAAGTTCTGTTATTATATTTACCAGTGTGAAAGTAAATGGAGGTAATAATGCAAAACAGGCTTAATTACAGACATAGAAGGAAATAATGGTTTGTGCTTGTTTTGGCTGGAATAGAATTAATTTTCTTAGTTAATTTTCTTCACAGTAGCTAGTATGGGGCTGTGTTTTGGGTTTGTGCTGAAAACAGTGTTGGTAACACAGCGATGTTTTAGCTATTGCTGAGCAGTGCTTACACACAGTCAAGATCTTTTCTGCTTGTCACACCATCCCACCAGCGAGTAGGCTGGGGGTGCACAAGACTCTGGGAGGGGACACAGCTGGGACAGCTGACCCCAACTGACCAAAGGGATATTCTGTACCATGTGATGTCATGCTCAGCATATAAAACCAGGGGAAGAAAAAGGAAGCAGGGACACTCAAAGTGATGGCATTTGTCTTCCCAAGTAACCTCTATGTGTGATGGAGCCCTGTTTTCCTGGGGATGGCTGAACACCTGCTTGCCCATGGGAAACAGTGAATGAATTCCTTGGTTTGCTTCATTTGTGTGTGCGGCTTTTGCTTTACCTCTTAAACTGTCTTATCTAACCTCATGAGTCTTCTCACTTTTACCCTTCCATTTCTTTTCCCCTTCTCACCAAGGGGGAGTGAGCGAGAGGTTGTGTGGGGCTTAATTGCCAGCTGGTGTTAAACCATGACATGGTTAAACTGTGTAGTCAACTATTTAATCTCTTCCAAAATTGTTTGCAACGATTTTTATTATACTCGTTTTTCAAGCTTAACAAATAAGACCTAGTACAAAATAGCCCTAGACTTAATCACATTATACATGCTTTCTCACTGAAACAGTAACAAACAATATCCATTTTAGCATTTTTTAAAAATATTTCTAACTTCCAGCCTCATGTTTTTTCCAGTGGACATTAGTTCTTTAAGTATTGATCTGATCTCAGCTTCTCTGATGGTAAAAATAAGAAAAAAGAAATAGAGGCAAACAACAGCACAATTCCCAGCTCTTAAAGTTGACAAAAATTCAACTAGATGATTACTACAACGCATGAAACTCTGTAAGATCAGCCTGAGCCAGAAAGATCAATCTCCTAGTGCCAACCAAGAACACTTAATATAACCTTTCTCATAAACTGACCAAGCAACTTTTTTTTCCTCTCATTACATTCTTTAATACTCTTAGAATTACAAGAAATTGGAAGAGACCTTATTTGTCTTCAATGAGTTCTTTACACTTATTAACCATGCTAAGAACAACAGTTGCTTCATTTGATGTTTTGCAAAATCAGACTCTCCATGTCCTGGGCTGGGGTTGGGGTTGGGAAAAAGGACTCGTCCCTCCCAGAAAATGAAGAAACTTCAATTCAGGGATGTCTCAAGTAATGCTCACCAATTCCAGCTCAAATTCCTCAAAGGCTACAAGGCATGCAAAGAAAAGATCTAATATATTTCCCCATAGCAACCTTGCTGATTCATGTCTATTCTTATTCCCTTTTCCAATATACCATCATGTTGCTCCAACACATTTACATCATGTTCTACAGTACTAAGATATATTAAAAACTTGTCTTTCACATCTCTCATTTAAATTGAAGCATGCACACATTTTTCTCTCATTAGCAAGACACACAGTGTTGAGAGACTTTACTTAGTAATTGCCCAGTTGTTTTAACTCTTTAAGTACCCTTGAGTCTTGCATAGGTAGAACATCAATTTCAACATACTCTTTTCTTCTTCAAAGGACAAAATTATCTTCTGAGACTTAGTTGTTTTATCTGTGACTAATTTCTGTAGTCAAATGAAAAGAAAAAAGTTATATCAAATTAAAAAAATTAAATTTTTTTTTTCTTCTTTCTTCAAAAGCTACTGACAGAAATGTGTATCTTTAAGAAAATCGGTTGTGATACATATGATGCCCAAAGTTTCAAATCCTCAGTCAGTTTTCCACATCCATACATTCACCTACTGGCATTCCTGACAGGCAGTCCCGTGATCTAGGATAAGATATGACATGGATTCCTGACAGTACTCTGTCAATGCCTGAAACCGTCACTCCAGAATGACATTAAAGAAAACCAACACCTCCACATACCCCCACAATATTTAGGGTTAATCCGCAAGTTAAGCAACAGATCATTAATACTAATAAAATACAGTAAAAACAGATTAAGCTTTATGCCATTATTTTTTCATTCAATTAAAAAACCAAACCTTGCAACTAAAAAAATCCTGTGTGTTGTAATTCTACTGAAATTTAAGACCATATCCATGATTAAAAGTTATTGGCAGAATATGGAGGACTTTTGGAAGGTGCTTTGCCTACTACTAGTCTACATATGATCTATTCAGACAGCGGATGGCAAGGAAATGGTATTTGGACTATCACAATTTTAGCCTTGCCTGACTGTGAGTTTGTTGATATCTTGAGTAATTCAAGACATGGCATTTAATTCATCACTTTAACTGGCAAGGCTTCAGAGAATTCCGTTGCAATCTCTTCACTCAGTAAACATGTTTATGTTTCTGATTTCTTCTGTTGGACAGATAACTTAGAAGAGAATTGTATTTATGAGGCATTCTTCTCTTAAGCAACATATTCCAGAGGTGAGCTACTGTTGTATCATTTCCTAATTGCTTTTTCTTTGTTTGCTTTTGTCAAAAGGTGGCATGTCTCTCTGTGGATGCTGTTACATGTAAGGTATTACAGAAGGAAAAGGATGAAAAAAAAAAAATCTTTTAGAGCTGATGATCCCCAAAGGATAATAATGCCAGGTTTTCCACAACCAAGGAAATTAGCACTCCCACAGACTTTTGTAGATTAAAGAGCAGAGTGAGGAAATATTTTTTTAAATACGTCCTCATTTGAATAGGAACCATTTACTATAGCCAGAAGGTCGCTCGAGGTGAGAGTTACCGGCATCAACAGAAAGACAATGGATGGGAGGAAAGGGTGATCAGCTGGAATAGACCAGTACCTTCATATGTAGCTCTGCATAATCCCAGAAACGGACTTTGAGTGGAGAAAGCAGTAGGGATGGGTTATCAATGGAAACACTGCAGCCTTGTGCTAGTAATTAACAAACTATCAGAGGTCATACACCTAAAAATGTAGAAAGAGATTCCCTTGAATATGCAGAGGGAAAACTGATAAGTTGTTTCTCACTGCTATGCTGCTATGCGCTATGATGACATCATGGGTCATACATAGCATTGTAATCTTTTACAGTCTTTATGTCAATATAATACTCTATGCTCTTCAAAAGAAATGGTGCCTAAATCATGCTGTGAAGTAAACTGAATTCTCAGTAACATTAAGGACACTTCCAAGTTTGAGAGCATGACAGGATGGGGAAACGCTATAAAGCCATCTTGTTTTAATTGTCTGCCTGCAAAATCTGTAATGGACAATTATCCTCCTGAAAATGAGACTGAGGCATTAGAATAAACTTGTTGGGTAACTTTTCCATTAGTACTTTCCCCCCTTTATTTGTGGTTCTACCAGTTTCTTTCTCTGCTCCTTGACTTCATTTTAAACAATGCACCAACATCATACGAATAAGCCTATATGAAGGTCGGTCAGTTTGAAGGGGGAGATGGCATTCAGCACTATGAGGAGGTCTGGGGCTGGACGTTGTTTATCTCATTGGCTGGAAGGGAACTGCAACATAAACAACATTATCTGCTTGAGGGCTGTTCTCCCCCTCATGCATCTCCAACTATGATTCAAGAAAGGTAAAGGACTGCTTCACCTCAAGAGATCTGTCTGTTCTGAGGTTCATCAAGCCAGATGCTGGATTTCAGAATCATCCTCTGGGGAAGGTGGTGCTTCTTCCTACCATGGCAGAGCCCTTGCTTGTGCTTACTGACTGCTGCGATTTGGTGGCAGTGTCTTGATTTGTGCACTACAGTGATGCCTATTGCAATAACCCCTTCTCCAGAGGACAATGACATCAAGGACAGCATCTTGGGACTGAGTTCAAACTTGCAGTCAGTTCCTTTGCCTCGAATCATGGTGCATGAACTCTTTAACAGCTGGGATTGTTCCAGTTTGTGTAGGGTGAGCAAGCTCAAATCTGCTGCCAGGTCACAGCTCCAGAAGCTTTAACTCTTTCTTCTTCACCTCCACATAGAAAAACATAATTTGAAGAAAGCCTATGTTCTTAAGTTATGGTAATTAGGAAAATTTAAAAATCAAGTAGCAATATGAATGGCTGTACTAATCCTAAAGAGACATATAACTTTTCCCAGTCTTTAACATCAGCCTAATTTTTTTTTTTTGGTGACATGTTTTTTCCTGTACACTAGATAGACCACTACAGTCTGCCATCTCAAATATAAGTATTTGTAAAATGAGAAGAAATATTTGTATACATTTTTTGACTATGTTTGCTTTCATTATAAAAAATGTATTAGAGTCTTAATTTTAAAAAAAAAAGTTTTTAATTTAAAACTGTAACTTAAGTGCTATAATGCTGTTAGTAGTTTTCACTCCAGTTTAATTCAGGTAAGTCTAAATTGTTCCTTGGGTTGCATTTTCTGCTTTCAGGGATCAATATAATCGAGCTATTCCCACGTATCTGGATTAACAAGATGATAACTAAGATATCAGTGAAAAGAAAAAATGATCCTTTAAATGGAACAGTCTCTTCAGGTCTCATATCTCTGATGTAACATAAAATACTCAATTTCTTTTCAAGCTTTTTTTCTGCAGTTTACATGCCTTTTGATTTTTCTGTGCCTGCCGTACCTCACATTGGATACTTAAAGTATCTACCCCATTCCTGTACCTTTGAGAAAGTATTTCTATACAAGCATAGCATCATCAAACCCTTCAGAAAAATTTTCAGGAATGGAAAGCAGTACATCTGGATATTAAATATGCCGTATTACAGGCAGCTCCAAAATCTGTGTAGCTGTCTTTGCATCTCTGTTTTCTATTGTTTCTCTGTTAGCTACTGTTCTTTCAAAAGGTCTCCAGTACCTCCTGGAAGACACAACTACAAATCTCACAAGTAGCAGGTGCAAAAAGATGAATACCACAAGAGGAGAAACAAAGTCATAGCCTAGGCCTCAGACCTTGTAAAATCTCAGGAGTCCTTGCTCAAAAGATTTTGAGATAAGCTTCATTATACCTCTTGCAAGCTACCTGGTTTTTTTTACTGAAAAGCACCAGCGTAGACCAAGACTAGTTCTGACTCTCAAATATCTGTATAGTGCTGATGTGACCTTTGTAACAGAGAACACAGCAAAAAATCCAGCGTAGTAGCAGTTAGTATTACACACACACACACACACAAAAAAAAAAAACCAAAAAAGTTTTCCTTCAGTGTAAAAGGTTTTGCGCTTTGTACACGTGAAGATGCCACTGACATTCAGATACAACACGTATTTACAGCATAATATAGGACTCATATGGTGGCGGAATTCCTGAAAAGAGCCACCACAGGGAGGACTGAAGTACTTAGGGTAGGCTGTAAAACTTCTGATTATAAAGAAATTACTCCTAATTAAGGTTAATTAGCAGCCTAGGCGTCATCTTGTACCTCCTTTTCTGCTAAAACAATCCTCACTGGTCCTGCATTGAAACAGCTTTATCTCACAGGGGTGTGAGGGGAGCTCCAGGCATGCACGACTGGAGCGATAAACACCAATCAGACAGGAAAAGCCAGTCCATGTGGTTTCGCCAAGACGACAGAAGGAGCTTTAAAATGAGCTACTCTAAAATACCAGCTATAGTTAGCTACCCAATTAAGTATCTTAATTCCAGAAAAATGAGTTAGTGTTATCACATGTTTGCATTCTAAATGAAGTATGGAGTGTATAAGTTTGATGCTTTTTCTCTGACATTCAAAATGGCCATATATCAAAACTTAAGTGAAGTGGGAATCACAGAAATCATGTGTTTTTTGTCATTACACTTATATAAATAAAAGACAGAAATTGTAATTTTTAAAAAATCTGCCTCTCCGGTCCTAATCAGCATTAGCCCAAAATTGCCTTAAATAGAAAAAACCCCACACAAACCAAAAAATGCATTTTTTTTTTTTTACACAAGTTTTTGGTTTGAATCAAATTAAGTATTTTCTAATTCATTAAAGGTGAAATATCAAAACTTGAATTTTTGGATGAAAAATCTATCAATCAGATTAGTTTCAATATAGTCTGAACCAGATATCCTCTCACGCACCATTTCTCTCCTATTAAACACAAAAGAAATTCAACATTTAATGAGCTCTACTGCGGAATGCTTTCTAGTTTATTTTTATCCAAATAGTCCTCTCCCTGTATCAATGCATTAGGCACATTATGTTCAGGAACATTACATACCTCCTAGCTTTCACAGAAAAACAATTTTTAAAACAAATAACCTGATAGATTCCATATTTTCTTTTTTTTCCCCTTAATAATACTAGCCAGTATTTCTTTTACTAGATACAGAATTTATATGAATTAAGATATCCAGACTCACAGATGCTGAAAGGTAATGCAAATACAAGACTGGTATATGAGAAATATATTCCTTAATTAATATTTTTTACAACATGATTTCTTACAAAAAATAATGAAGGCTTAGTAACAGGTATTTTTTAGGACCTCCCAAAAACTTTTCTCACTTACGTGCGGTTATATCAAACACAATAAACGCAGGCGCTGCACGAAATGGTCTTCCAACAGATTTTTATGTTATTAGTATAAACATTTGTTTTTCAGTTTAGCTATTTATCTGTGCATTTTTTATACTAATCATGCATATTTGGATGACTAGTATTTTATTACGATGTTCAAAATTGATCTCTGAAAAGTATGTGGTTTGGTTTCAGATACCACAGGGATGTATAACTGAGAAGAGTGACACTAAAAATTTTTGCAGAGGAAAATGAAAAAAGTGTTTTCTAAGCACGAGGCAAAAAAACTTGTTTGAATAGCAAAACTACCAAATCTATTTTAACATGTTTTTACACTGGCCAAACAGGGAATGTTGCTAAAACAAAATACATGAGAAAGCCACTTGTAATACTGACTTGATATGACATGTACATATACATAAGAAATGACAAAACACTACAGGAAAAAAATCCAGGTTCATTACATATTCAATATTCCTTGAATTTTGACCATTATAGTATCTGTGCCACAGTATCTTCTTCAAAGGAGAAGACAACAGAAACATGGTTATAAATATAGCTCATCTAAATATGCATGATTTAGAAAAGTCTCAAATACTCATGAAAAAATAGACAAAAGAAGTGTAGTATAGACCCAGCACCACCAAAACAACCTCCAAACTAGCAGAAAAGCCATGTCACTTATGTATTTTTCAGAACACTCTGTACTACCGTTATAATGTGCATCCATATTAGTTTATAATTATTTAAAGATATATTTCCATACATAATCAGGGCATACTTATTTTGAAATGTTCTAAATACAAGTGACACACACAGAGATAGTGCCCTGCAAAAGCTATCGGAATTTCACAGTTTATGTATGAGTATCTACTTCGATTTATTTTTGTAATATAACTTTGTCTAAGCATTAAGAGAGTTTTGTAAAGGGCAGAAAATTTTCTTTAATAAAATCCATCCCCCCCCCTATAATTCTACAATGAACAACTATTAATTTGATGTTACAGAAAAAGTAGGAAAAAAAAAGTAAAAATTTCTTCTCTTACTCATCCAACTCTTTCCCTTCCAACTTATGATGACATGCAATATTGACAGATAGGATGCATGTTTCACAGGTCCCCTCCAAAATGAAGACATATAATGACAACCACTTCCTATTAAAAGACACAACACACATATGAGGCCTCTCTGAGTCCTTCCATATAAGTACTGAGGTAAATATGACACTAATTTATCAATATGGACTTTAGAGGTGTCTTGCATATATACATGTAAACCAATCTTCTATGGCAGCTATGAAAGGTGGTACT
Organism: Bucorvus abyssinicus; assembly: GCA_009769605.1. Classification (NCBI taxonomy): domain Eukaryota; kingdom Metazoa; phylum Chordata; class Aves; order Bucerotiformes; family Bucorvidae; genus Bucorvus; species Bucorvus abyssinicus. The sequence continues at coordinate 43,854,683 of CM020025.1, forward strand.
CTCACATGTGTCCTTCTGACCTTTATAAAGCATGTTGGTCGGAGACTGCTAAAAAACCTGATATAATACTGAAAAGAAGGAAACAAGGAAAAATATATAAAAGCAAAAATCAGAATTAAAAAAAATAATCACAGATATAAAATAAACACCAATGTAAAAAAAAAGTAAACTAGATTATGGCTGAAGTTGTGGTAATGGGTTGATGTGACAACACCGTTAAAGACACGCAATCAAACCAACAGTTCATTAGAAAGAAAAATGCGTGTAGGGAGACTACAAAAATAAATTCATTCTTCTTTTCATTAAAATATAATATGGTAGATCAATCTATGTAGTATAATCTAGTAAAGCAGCAAATTAAATTACAATTCTTTTTCCATCTCCATTTGAAGAAATAGAAGCAATGAATGTCTCATGCTGAAATTGAACACAGGACATACCAAAGTAACACAAAAGCAGTGAAAATATTACGGTGTCTTAGTAGTAATAGTATTTCTAAGTTCCTCACAATGACAGAATTGTAGGTATATCTTTCTGAACTCAAGTAGCATAATGCCACAGAACAATCACATCCTGAAGTAATGTATTTAATGAAGAACCAATTTCCAAGAAAAATAAAGCACTATAAAATCCCTAATCATGTGCAATTCTTAGTAATGTCTCCCAGTAACTTAACTATGTATTTATTAGCTGTGTCCAACTAGGAAATAACATTTATTTGGCCGAAAACAGCCAAATGTTTTTCAGAGGGGCCTAAACATCACACGTTATTAAAAACCACTGGAAGCACAACTTTAAATAGAAATTCATTTCAGTCTGAAAACAAAACCAAAACAATAGCTACAATGAAATCCTACCCTTGAGCATCCTGTCTTGGCATGTCTTTGATCAAGAGAAAGCAATGCAGTTTTGGCACAGCCACAAATTTCACCTGGTCTGTTAGGAAGATAAATTGGTCTTTATAAGGAACCTCTTCACCTACACAACAATAATACCCTTCCACTCCTTGGTGGTAGACCTGAAGGAAAGGTGCAGTTCACTGCTAGTAGTTCCTGACTAATAATCTGTGAAGGAAAACCATCAGATCCTGCTTTGGGTACCACTCATCGCATCTCAGGAACAGCTGCTGTCAACAAAAGCTTGGAAAGAGACATATCTAAATCACAGTAAACTGGTAACTGACAGCTGGCTTGTGCCATAACTGCACAGTCACTCATTCTACATGTTTCACACAACCCGTTGAAATCTCCAACCGGTACAGCTGCTGGGCTCAACAGAGTCATGACCAGCTTTCAAAGACCAGTTTCAGCAGCTGCCTATTCCCTCAACAGATCTGAACTGTTGAAGAAGAAGGTATTATTCTTCTTTCAACAAAGGAACTGCCAAGCTTTGACCAGAAGTGGTTGGAGAAGGGAAAAAAATTTCGTGGTAACTGCCAGGAAAATCAGTAGAGCACCCAGTACCTTTTCCAAAGGAGCCACCTGAGTGCTTATGCAGCAGGGAAGCTACACAGGCTCTCTTGCCTACAGCTCCTGGCATGGTCTAACTACACATTTCAGTTTGGTGAAGAGCTGCCTGTGGAATGAGGAAGTCAGCCTTTTCCAGTAAAGGACTGACCAAACCAGGAGGAATTTCCATCAAGTGCCAAAAATTACTTTCCTGAGGAGAAAAATTAAATATATTATCCAACACATGACAAACACTCTGCACAGGAGCAGACTGGCGGGGTCATAGTCACAGGGTGACTTGAAAAGACCAAGGGCACAGATGAAGAGGGGACTGTAGCACAGAAGTCTTGGTAAAGTTTTCATTTACAAGAACAATAATTATACCTGATTCATATGCATCCAGTCTTAGCCTATTTACTTCTCATTCATATTATATGAAAGTAGTTGTGAATATTTGTTTACTGTGTACAGCATTTGAAATCAGAGGCATTAACTTGTCTGTCACTTAGAAAGTGACATGATTTCAAGGTAAAGGTTACATTTGAAAAAACTCTGCCTTTCATTAAGAAGATCTCTTTTTAAAGCAACAATTAATGCATGGATCTAGGACTTACTTCAGTTATGTGTCTTTGAAAAGATCATTTAATCTGTTCATTTCTTCTGCTTCAAAAATCAGAATAACTAAATGATTGCCACTGCAAAAAACACTCCTTGTCTTCACTCATAACATGCTTATATAGATATAAAGCATTTTTAGTTTCATATATTTCAAATGAGCCCTTATAGCTTCTGTTATATAAGGATATAAAGCTTTTTTTTTTTTTAATGAAACAAATAAAATAGGAAGGAAAATCTAAAATAAAAAAAATCACCCAAAGTATTCAATTTACATAGTTCTTATTCACTAAATAATTTGAGAACTACCTCTGACAACCTATAGAAATAGTCAACAGTGAGTTTCAAATAGTCCAATAATGATTTGTTGAATAATGTCTTTGACAAACAATATTCAACTGTCTCTACTTATAATGCACTTTCACCCTCTCCCATTTTCATAAGTTTGGGAGAAATTAACATCTGTGGTTACATGTTTCCGTATTTGCACTTTTCACTAAAATGTTTTGTTTTGAAAGTGAGTGCGGAAAATCTCTTCACAGATTTTTGAGTTAATTCCACAGGAGAGCAGGACAGAAGGGCATACCTATCTCAATTCCCATCAATAAAATAAACCAACTCATTGAATGGTTTGTATTGGAGTATATGCAGTTAAACATCAGAAGCCTCAGCAAGAGCCAAGAGTTCGTTAGATGAATCCTTGCTAAGCATCATCCTTGCTTTCCAATGTCACCAACAGGAAACAGTAGCATCTACAATCCTGAAAAACAATACCAAGATAGATCCAACTGCCTTGAAGGGTTTCATATATTTGTTTTTACAGCAATACGGTAGAAAAATACCAGTATCTCCTTTGTAAAATGGCTATTGCCCAGGTCCCTGTAAAGATGGGTAGGACAATTAACCTCATCTTTAAGTTGTATATTACTCCAAATTGACTCTCAGGAAGGACTTCTTGTTTCCCTTCTCTCATCAAAATATCTTAAATATGATTGAAAGCAGGCATTTAGTACATAAAAATTGAGAAGAAATACAAACATATATCAAAGTAAAGAACAAAAGATTAACCCTTGAAAAAACAAAGGTCGAAGAAGGAATTAAAACTGATTTACTACTATTTGAAACCAACTTGTCCAATTCAGTGTGATTGTATGTGGTTTTGCATACTCTGGAGCTATGTGTGTTCCCCACTGCAGATACATAAACGCGATGAAGGGGAGACAGGAATCCTGACTGTGCTTCAAGTGCGATCACAATAGATGAGTTCTATTCCTCTTAGAGATGGCACTTTCCAAAGACTGATCAATTCTCAATATAATATTTTAAATAACATGGATAGGAGTAAGAATCTTAAGTGTTTAGGCTCATACTGTTTCCTTCCTGAAATAAGTTCAGGTCTTACACACCTACTTCAGATCTAACTTCTTGTAAGTACTTTCCATTTACAGAGAAAATACTAGACTTCCCAGTGGAAAGAGAAACATTTCATGTGACAGAAACATTAACATGCATTCAACAGTAGCTTTTTTTTAAAAAATACTACCTTTGCTTTTAAACTTTTAGCATAAATTCCCTGTCATACTTTACAGTCTATTATTCTACTCAGTAATGACGAGACCACTTAATGTTTCTGACCTTTATATCACATTTATTCATGTTATTCTAGTGCTTCAGTGAAACACTGCCCAGGACTTGAAAGTCACTTGTGTTCTAAGGTCCTTAAGCTTACTATACTCTTGAGACTTGGTCTCTCTACTTTAGCAATTTTAAGTTGTATTTTCATAAGAGTAACTGGCATTACACAGGCAGAACAGATGGGGCAGGGAGGGTGGGGAGGAAACAAGTCCACTTCTGGATTCTCAGTCATGTAGTTTAGCTCTTGGAAGGATTTTTGTTCTAAAATGCTAACCTTTATTAAAAAGTTGTTTTATACTGAGGAGGCACAACAGCTTCAAAATAGTCATTTCAGAGGTGGTTTTTTTTTTAAAAAAAAAAAAAGCTAGATTTTGCCCAGTCATGCACCAGTATTGTAAGTAATTAAAAGTCACTATATTTTAAATACTGATGGATAAATTAATAAGTCCAAGTATTTCCCTGTATCATTCTCAAAATAGGTACCACAAACTGAACACATAATATACAGCAATAGTTTGTATTCTCTTTAGCCAAGCAGTACTCTGAAGAAATTATGTTATGTCAAATCAAGCATTTTTGATCACCAGTTCAGTAAGTTAAACCCTCGAGATCATAAATTCTTGATAGATAGTTTATTTATACAAGCATGTTTTTCCATTTGGGGGGAACATGACAGAAGTTACAGAGACTAAGCTTCTAATTTTAATAGCATCTTTAATTATATTTTATGTAACAACTAAAAGATAATGAGGGAGAAGAAGAGAAAAGACCTATCCTCTTAACTTTTTCATGGTAAAAAATATTACAGCCTTCAGATACTGCACAAAGTATCTTTTATTAGTGATCTTTCACTCCAGTTCAATGATCAGTATAAAAATTCTGTTCATGACCATTTAGAAAAGTAAGTTCAGATCTTCGGAAATAAAATAAAATCACAATCTCAGCATATTTTGCAGTTTTGTTTCCAGGAAGGGCTGTAACTAAAGTGGAATATGTTAAGGAAACTATGACTAGGATTAGATTACTATTAAATTTATTTATTTACTATTATTAAATTACTGTGAGAAAATCATTTTACCTCCCTATACCATCTTGCTTCAGACAGAGATAGGAGTATGTTTATTCCAGATTTTAATATTAAAGAAATTAAGATTTTGTATGTAATTGTCACTACGTGGCTTTTAGTAAGTGTTCACTTTTATTAATAGATATGACTATCCTGAAGAACTTTCCCTGTAAAGAATTTAGTATCTTCCTGTATAAACATCAAATGAAGTCAAGCTACATGAACTGCTTTTATTACAAATGACAGTATCAAATTTTCCAATAAGAGAAGAAAGTTGTATATCTCATGAGAGACATACCGAATAAACGTGCTTCTTCCAGCTGTTCTTTCGCTAATGATTCTTTTTCCCTCACTTACTTTGGTTAAGACCTGATATACATGGAGAGTTTTATTTGATTATTCATGGCTGTTGCCTTTCTAATGCAATGTCCTTTCTCTTTCAGTGGGTTCAAACATCTATGCTGAGATTTTTCAGCATGCTATGCCTATTCAATTTTTATTACTCACATTTTTGGACAAGTAAAACTGGAGGCAATCTATTCTGATTTGACATAAAAAGACAAAGAAACCTGAAAAAATGTACAAAATGCAGATGAGTGATAATTCACATGCTTTAATTAATTACACAAATTAAATTGAAGTTAATTTGAGATTTTTTTATCTCGTTCTTCTGAGATTTCTTTTTTTTATAGTAAGAAAAACAAAAAAATCTGATCATTGCCTGTTTTAAGAGACCCTTTCATATCTGTCCCATAGAATGCGTCTGAACTTTCTTTCCTCTGGACAATGGAACGTTGATGAGGAAGTTCCCATAATATTCATTTGTGCTTGTCCTGTCTTCCATTATTCAAATGAAAATTGCTTACACATACATCAGCAGAACTAAGAAGTTTGGTGAATAAACCCACGTTTATATTTGACAGCATTTGAATAGATTAAGGTATTAAGCGATGAGGATGGAGAGTGAAAACAAGTCTAGAGCGTCTACTTCCTATGCATTGTGAGCACCACTAGCTCTCACCAAGGTCAGGTGGTGCCTGTATTGGCTCCAGAAATACAAGGCAATCTCACTGTATGTTATTGTTATTGTTTCTGAGAGGCCTGAGGGAGGTGAGAGCCAAGGTCATTGCATGTTCCTAAGTTTGTGCTGCTCCAGCGCTCATAATGGCTTTTGGCACATCTAAGTTACAGCAGGAAATACTGGACTCCCCTAGGTAGCAGGGCTGTCCAGACTAGAAGTACAAGAGTTTGCAACTCCATTTTTCCCTCTCCTGATGCTTTTCCCTATGTTAGTACCAAAGTTGCTAAGGCAAAGGAATATTCCACAGAGCCCACTCTTTGGTTAAAAGCTTTTTAAAACTCTAAAGGACAGAGCAAAGATAAGCATGTCACTAAAAATAACAGAAAGATAGTGTGGGCTTAGTTCAAATCTATGGCTAAATTGCAGAAATGATAATTACAATGTTCTCCAATAGACTGGAATCAGTGTTTATTCAATCCAGCCGTTCTTGCCAGGACATCTCAGAAATGTGACAGGTTGCTCAAAATAGGTCTTGGATCAGGTCCTAAAGCAGATCATTACACATGCAATTCAACTGAACTTTCTATCAAATATGACATCTAAATCTCAGTGAGTTCATCACTACCTGGCCCAGAAGTTTGAACAGTTTGGCTTTGAAAAGCTGCACGCTATTTAATTCATAATACAGAAGTGTTTACAGAAACAGAACACCCAGCAGACTTTAATGTTTAATTCTCTTTGTTGCTCTACTTAACAATTTCTCTCTCACAACCATAATAGCATTAGAAAATGGTTTGTGAATACAAACTCTCCTTTCTTTTATAAAAATGAACACTGACATCTGTAGATAAAAAAAACAACCATTTTTCCTTCACTTTGAGCTACAATTTAAGGATATATCAGATATAACTACCCATTTCTATCAGTGTGCAGAACTAGGAACTTAGTTCTAGGTTTGCCTCAGAGCTCTATGCTGGGAAATAATTTGTTATGTTCAAATTCACCTTCCTGTTTTGAGTGTCCATGAAAATGACATCAAGAGACACAGACTGGAAGGAAGCCTCCACCATTTTGCTGGCAATGATTCAGCTATCAAAGAACAAAAAAAAGTTAAGTGTCCCAGAATCAAGAGAAACACTTCTTCCTGAAACTCTCTAAGCCTCTCTAGTATGCACACCAAGTGTATTCAGACACAGTTTTCAGCTGAGGCTTCCCACACACTCTCACTTTTGAGATGTTTATTGGTGAGAAGTGTCTCAAACATATTGTCCTGGTTTGAGTTAGAACAGAACTCATTCTGTTCAGTGATTTTACTTTTCATCTCAGTCTTGTCTAACTGCACTTTCTGAAGTTAACAACATATTTTTGCAGACAGTGTCTGCTTCTAGAAGTGATAACACTCGATGTTTACAGTCACTACCAGGGATTGGTGTGCAGAAAGGCTCTTGCTGATACTTGATCCTGTGCAGATCAAGGTCACTGCTAAATTCTGTGTGCCACAGTGGGGGGTGCAGTAAGTGAGAGGCTGCACCTGTAGGGGGGAGTGGACAGGACAGGTGACCCTGAACTGACCACAAGGTGTTCCATCTCATAGACATCATATTTGCTATAAAGCAGAGGGATCACAAGGGTGAAGCTCTCTTGCCTCCTCTTCAATGGTGGGTGTCCAAGGAGGAATCTATCCATTCTGCCTTCAATCCCAATCTGTGCATCCCTGAATCCAGTTCCAGAATCCAGCTCCTGCATCCGGTTCCTGTCTGCTGCTGAGTCCAGCCTGCACCTTCCCCACTGTCTGCCCACAGCATCAGTGCTAACGGTGACGTGGTTACCATCGGGGGGTTGGTTTCAGTATTGGTATTGTATATATTTCATTTTATTATTATTATTCTCATTAAAGCAGTTTCATTTTTCTTTTCCAATCCATAAGTCTCTCTCCCTTGCTCCTTTTCTTTTTCCCCTGTTTGGGAAGGGGGCAGAATGGGTAACAGAGAGCGTCTGTCATTCATCTAGTAGCTGGCCCACCTCTAACTCTTGACACACTTGTATAATTACCCACTGGTAAATAAGGTGCCATAATACCACAAAAACAGATAATGAGTTGAAGATTAAATGCAACACAAAACAATCCATGTTGGGCTCTAGCAACGTAACAGAGACTACTTAAACTAGGAGAAAAAAAAATAAACCCCAACCCCCCACAAATACTGTTGTGCATCTAATTGTGAAAAGTAATTAAGCATTTATCTGCCAAAAAGAATGATGCTTCTTGACTTCCGCCTCTCTCAAACTACAGTACTAGTAAGACAGCTACCAAATTCCTAAATGGAATTCTATGGGAGGTTCAATGGGAGCTGACCATTATGCATACCATGATACAAAACTCTGCTTACTTGAGATATTCTATCATCTACATCTTTGAGTTTCATCTGAAATTGTTTCTTATTTTTGAAAGGAACTCCCCACAATTTTCTGTGATTTTACTAATTCCCTTCAAATTTACTAATAAAATGCTCTTTTGTTGCAGTAAGAATAAAATCTTGTGCAAGTGCTGATATGGGCAGATCCGGATTACCTCCATGTTCAATATTGTCTTCTGCCAATCAACACTGGCAAGTTAAATTTCTCTTGCTACCTCAACCCACTGTCCTATTTTAATAGCACGTCTTTGGTGTAGAAATCAACTCCTCGTTTGCTGCAAAGCATCTAGCAGACATGCACAGTATCCCTAAATTCCACAGCATTCATAGAATCATCTGGTTGGAAGAGACCTTTAAGATCATCAAGTCCAACTGTTCACCCTGCACTACCAGGGTCCCTAAACCATGTCCCTCAGCACCACATCTGCACATCTCTGAAACACTTCCAGGGATGGGGACGCCACCACCACCCTCGACAGCCTGTTCCAATACTTCACAACCCTCCCTGTAAAGAAGTTCTTCCTCATATCTGACCTAGATCTCCCCTGGCACAACTTAAGGCCATTTCCTCTTGTCCCGTCACTTGTCACCTGGAAGAAGAGACCAGCCCTCACCTCACTACAACCTCCTTTCAGGTAGTTGTAGAGAGCAATAAGGTCTCCCTTCAGCCTCCCTTTCTCCAGGCTAAACAATCCCAGTTCCTTCAGCTGCTCCTCCTAAGACTTGCTCTCCAGACCCTTCACCAGCTTCGTTGCCATTCTCTGGACACGCTCCAGCACCTCAATGTCCTTCTTGAAGTGAGAGGCCCAAAACTGGACACAGTATTCAAGATGTGGACTCACCAGTGTCAAGTACAGGGGAATAATCACTTCCATATTCCTGCTGGCCACTCTATAACTAATGGGTTTTTTTTAAAAAAAACTTCATAGAACACAATAAACTAACATCACTAAGGATGCGTTTTAAAACACTTTAAAGAGATTTTTCTTTTTATCTTTTTAGATTGAAAATCTGTAGATTTTAAGAAGAGGAAGTCTTCTGTATCTAATGTTATGAGCTAGATTCCCTACTGCAAGTCTCTTTGTGAGCAGTTCCTAGCAGCTGTGCAAACATCAGCCACAATGTACAAGCACAATGCCAAAATAGGAAATTACCAAATAGATGAAAATATCATGTCTTCACTGAAATTGTTACTTTCCAGCAAATTCTAAGGTACACACATGAACAGTACCATCTCAATTGTTTAGAGTTCAAAGTGATTGTTTAGTCTGGAGAAGAGAGGGCTCGGGGGATCTTGCCGAAGTGTATAAATACTGCAAATCCATTGCATTTATGAGTGTGGGAATACGCCAATACATACAGAGTACTCAAACCGTAGTGGAGCCAACAACTGACAATGTTGCCATTCTATTCTCATAAAATTAAACAATTTACAGTGCTGAAAGGCTCATCACAGTAAAGAATGAACACATAAAACACTTTCAGGTCTTACTGGGGAACAAAATAGGCACAGGTGTAGAAAAATGCTACAGACGCATTGTAGTGAAGCAGCTGTGACTAGAGATCAGACTAACATCCACATTATCTTTAAGAATGAAATCTTCCTGAAGAGTCTCTCAGTAATAGGCTGCTGTTTGGGTTTTGGTTTTTTTTTTTTTTTTTGTGGTTTTCATTTTCTGTTTTTAATTTAGGGAGGCACACACAGAAAATCAGAATGAAGCAGCCATTCCAACTGCTTCTCCTTACAAGTTGTTTATATGGACTGAGGCTACCTGACTTCAACATCTGTGTTTTAAGCCATCTTCTGTGTTCTAAGATGGCTTCAAAAAAATCCTCAGAATTTTACCTGCCTTGTTTATAGACTATTCCACATTAAAACCTTTACATTTAACACATTAAGATGACAGGAATTACATCAGTCTGTTCAAGTCCAAGGATATGGTCAGGCAAAACTGGCAATAACACCAATAGATTCTTTCAATGTGATAAATATTACACAGTCAATGCATTTTCCTGACTAAGTAGAAGAGGCTAATTTATCTGCAAAACTGATGTACCAGGAAATGTCAGTTAAAGACCAAGAAATACAATAAACATTCAACTCACGTAGACACATTTTTTAAAAAAAGTGACATTATGAAACATTTTCCAAGGAAGAAACTCAGCTAGGTTTACACATAATATTAATGAACAAGGCCAGATATAGCCTGAGCCTCCCTCTTTCTCTTCCCCTGCCTAAACTCAAATTTTCTATATTTCAGCATTCATCAGTGATGAACACTGTCACATAAACTCCTCATACAACAAAAATGAACTGACAAGACTACCATTATCTACTGATACACTTCCATTTTGTGTGGCATTTGACATGGCTTGTTTTAGTGCCTTCCTGTTCCTAGTGGGACGAGAGGGGCCTAAGGCAAATTTTTTAAAATCACGTAAAAAGTAGAAGCAGAGAAGAAAGATTTAAGTAGCTTTTAGAGCAGAAGAGTGCTCCTAAAATTCTCTGTGTTTTAAATGAAGCAATTCACAAACTCACGTTTACTTTTTACCGGAAGCTCACAGAAGAAATATGTAACATAATTATCTAGCAATTATTACCTCTATACAACAAAGAATGTTTTAATGTTATTTTCAGAAAACTACAACTAAACAACTACACTATGCAAATTAAGCCAGCTAATTTCAAATTAAGAGTTGAAACTTTCTTAATTAAGGAAGTTAATTTCAAATGAAGAGTAGATTCTTAACGAGAATTCTTAAATGGAGAGCAGAAGGATAGAAGGACATACACTCTTCCTGATTTCCAGCTTACATCCCATTTCCCAGCCACCATGATTAGGCGATAAATGTTCTAACAGATCAGCTGAAAAGAAACTACCTTGGAGAGTAAAAAAGAGCTACTCAGAGCTCTTAACCCAGCATGTGTCATTCACTCACTGGAAAAGATGAGGAAGAAGGGCAAGAGCTGAGACTCTGAAAGAGATAAAGGTTGATATTAAAAGATCCAGCAAATTTCAGTTGACAAGTATGATTTAGAATTACAAAAGAAAAGCACAAGATGAGAGTGTGTAGCCATTTCTATGAAAAAATGCAAACCAAAACCAACCCCAGAACGTCAAACTTTTCATAGCTAGGAAAAACCTTAAATGTCTCCCATTGTTGAGCAAACCTCTACTGTACACACAAAAGTTTAAGCTTATTTACGATCGCTTTATGAAATCCTATTTTATACTATAAACAGTATATCTTTCTTACATAATATATAGAATTAGGCAGGAGGAAATAAAAGGGGGGAGAGTCACGTCTGATAAAATTACAGATCTACTAAGCATTGATAGGGAGAAAAGGGATCAACGCAGTTTCCAATTCTTAAACACTCCTTAAAGACTATGATGTAGAGCAACTGTAGTTTGCGACTGCAGAGGGAGGACAGTTATTTCTTAAAAAATCCACACTGGCAGCACCAAAATTGGCCCAAGCAGTGGAGCTGCACCTATTGCTTTCATATGTATATGATCATCCCTCACATTCCATTTAGAAGGCAGAACACTGGATCAAGCTCAATTCCTACCTGTGAGCCAGGAAGCATACAGGCAACTTGAATCTCTGCTTCTGGGTTTGTCAGTGCAATTTATAGTCAAGGAGGGGTAGGGGGAGAAGAACGCAAAGCCAGCATATGAGATAGCTGCATTAATTACTTCATCTGCAGTGCAGTTTGCACTGTTTTTATCTTACAGCAGCCAGGAAGCTTCATTGCTCATTCCTCACCTTCACTGTTAATCTACACCCTTAGACTGAAAGAACCCACACATTAATATACAGTCAGTGTGACTAGCCTAGAATGGACTACTGGGTCAGATCTTCTCTCCATGGCATTACAAACATTGAGCAAGCCTGTCACCTTCTCAAAACTGTTACTCCTTCAACAGGAGCAAAGTACTATAATGAAGCATGAAAAAGTTCTTGATTAAATGAAATCAAGTCTGAACAGTGAAGAGTGAGAGGCATTGTACTAGATGACCTTTTCTATCCACCACTACCCCACCTCCATAAGACTGAATTTCTAAGGTCTGTCTGGTAGTCCTAGTAGCACCATATTAGTACTGTTCCTCCGGTTAGAACACATTGTCTTCTTTCAGTTTGAACAGACATACTCACAAGAATTTATCTTCATAATTTGTTTGGTAGCTCTGAATCTAGATTTATTTCCTGGTTTTATCTTCATATTTCTTGGTTGTAGTTAACCCTATTTTGACCTCCACCAAAAAAGATCCTGTCGTTACCTTTTCTACCAAGTTGCCAAACTGGACATGGTGGGCCTCTAAATGCTGGTAGGGGGAGAGTAATGATGTGTAGGAAATACACAGGCAGTTATCATTTGTACCACTTTTACAGAACTTGGTAAGTAAGATGACAACAAGTATCCTGAGTATCTTAGGCATTCATGATCTGCTTTCCTGTATGTCAATGTACACCACACTTTAAAACTTTTACACAGAAAATTAGATTTCAAGGGTCATTGCACCTACAAGAAAAAAAGTGTTAGGGATCTGAAGAAATAATAAACAGAGCAACAAAATGAATGAGAACTTGTAACAGATTTGGAATACATTCAAGAACCTAGTAGGAAGTGAGAGAACTCAGGCACCTGTCAGAAAGTGCTCAGCATTGCATATTATGAACTTGCATATTGCAGATCATCTACCACGTAACTTTTTTGCTTCTAGACAGCATACCATAACTTGCATATGATCAAGTATTTAACATTTATGCTCTATAGGACTTTAGAATCTATGCAAATATTATGTCAAAATGTATTAATTTTAGAAGGTAACAGAAGAACCATGTTGTAACTTGTGTCATTTCTGTGTTGCTAAAAAGCTGGAATTCTTTTCTTATATAAAAATTTGCTTCAACAAAAAAAAACAAGCAAAATTGCTCTTCTGTGCCAGCTGTTTAGCCAAGTTCTGGCCATGATAATCTATGTTTCATTGCTGGCAGACAGACTTAGTGCTTCTAAACTACAAAGAAAACCAAACTATAGCTTAAATGTGCAGGAAGAAGGGAAATAGGGTACTTTATATTGCATACCAAGTAGAATAATAATCAGAAATACTTCAGTGTTAGAAAACTAAAATTAAGCTGCATTCCAGTGCTAAAAAAAACCCCACCAAAACTCAGCATTGTTTCGGGAGTCAAAACTATCAGGCAAGCTTAACACTGCCACCCACTCCATCTTTAATAAGGTAAACTGGTGAGACTGCACTTCAAAACCTGTGTTCAGTTTTGGGCCCCTCACTATAAGAAGGACATTGAGGTGCTGGAGCATGTCCAAAGAAGGGCAGCAAAGCTGGTGAAAGGTCTAGAGCACAAGTATTATGAGGAGTGGCTGAGGGAAATGGGGTTGTTTAACCTGGAGAAAAGCAGACTGAGGGGAGACCTTATTGCTCTCTACAACTACCTGAAATGTTTGCATTTTTTGTATTTCTAGGACGAGAGGAAATGGCCTCAAGTTGTGCCCAGGGGAGGCTAAGGTTGGATATTAGGAAAAATTTCTTCACCAAAAGGGCTGTAAAGCACTAGAACAGGCTGCCCAGGGAAGTGGTTCAGTCACCATCCCTGGAGGTACTTAAAGGACTTGTAGACATGGTGTTTAGGGACATCATTTAGTGGTGGACTTAGCAGTGCTAGGTGTGCTGTTGGACTCTTATGATCTGAAACATCTTTTCCAACCTAAATGATTCTATACTCTATCCAGTTGGTTTATTAATTTAAATCACCTTTTTTTTTTTTTTTTTAGTTGAGGACATATTAATTTCTAATACTAAAAAATCTGGAGGTCTTGTTCAAACCAACAGTGTCAGACTAACAATGGTTCATCTGATTTGCTTTAATTAAACCGAGGTTTTGATTTAAAGTTGACGGCCATGAAGTACATAGCACAGTCTGCTGACCATTTTTCTTCTCTGCAGCCAGAGACTCCTCCATGAAAATAAGTCTGTTGTGCTAGTAGGAATAAGCAGATGACTAAAATACTACTACATTTGAGGAAGAACACAGTGTACATTTCCTGATCCAAGTGAAAAAGACAGAAAAAAACAGGCTGTAATTAAACATGTTCATAGCTGAATAGATGTATCCACAGTAATTCTGATCAGGGCCATAATATAAGATACTGCTGTGCAAACAGGTAACATGCACAAACATACCTGGGCCGTGAAAAAATCCTCCCACAGGTAAAGACGAAACAGAACAATGAACAAGAGGATTACAGACTAGGAAAAAGCCTCAGGTAAAATGTTACTGATTTTGAACGCTATTGAACGTCCGCAGTTCACTGATAGCGAAAAAAATTTATATGCTAGAAAAGCTACCTTGCAGAAGCTGAGAAACAAATTACCATATCTTTAATTCCAGTGGTTTTTTGTTTTTTATTTGTTTTTAAATTATCTTGTTAAAGTAAGAAAGGCAGACAGTTGGAGACAAAATGGTTCAATTTCTTCCTGGTATAAGCTTTGTGGCTAGTACATTATTAGAACAAGAATAGTTCAGATAAACTACACATCTCATTGCTTTAATGTAATACACAACAGGGAAAGAATGTAGAAGTTTGTCACTGAAATAGACAGTTTGCATTTCCCTGATCGTGCAGAACTGACACTTTCCACAGCTGTGCAAATGTACCTAATCTGCACATTAAGACAGAGAGGGAAAAATAAAACTTCATTTAGCCACCAAATCTAAGACATGCTACCCTCCTGTTTTCTTCCCACTGCCCCACCCCCCAAGTGAGAAATTTCTTGGAGATGGTCCTCCTCAGCAAAAAGCTATCTGCTTTAATAAGAATTGAACATGTTGTTCATCCCACCCATTCACTGTAACCAGCAGGATATGTAGGTTTGGAGGTAAAAGCACATTTCATTTAAGAAAACATCTGACATTGCCGAGATTTCTAAGAGTAAATCGAAAAAAGGGAAATCAAAAGTCTTTTCATAATTTCCTTATGTACCAATAGGAAGCTAAACAAAACAGCAAAATCAAAAAACATACAGGCATATGCTCACAAAGGCATTTTTATTTCATTTTCTGACCTCCTGATAAGACATCTGCTGTGGGCTGCCTAGCACTAACAATCTATTAAGTGGTATGTTTTGAGAAGATAGTAAACATGCTACATCCTGAGAGAAAGTTCATTATCAGAACTCTAGACTCTAACGCAAGCAATAGAAACATCTTCAACTGCCTAGTTTCACATGGCTAAAAAAAAAAAAAATCTTATGAAAAATAATCTCAGTGTCCTAAATGGAGACCTCTTGGAATCATCAGCCCATTACTTATCACAACGAGAAAGCACAAGAAAAAGGCTGGTAAATCCAAGAGCTCTCTTCAACAGATTGTTTCTATAGGTTACTTTCACTGGACTCTTGCACATTAGGTAGCATTGTTACAAACCTACAGCTGAGCTTTAGTATTTCTCTTCTTCTGTATTTTTGAAGTTCAGCTTCTGTATCAAGATATCAGGTGTGCATCAACCTACTACTTTCAGTGGCAGCATGCATGACATTATCGAAATACAAATCACAGAACAACTGCAATATAAAAATCAGAATATGCATCCCCAACATCTCCATTACGAACTAGAGGAAAACTTAAAAATCTGTATAGCTATAGCCTGAACAGGAAGAAAAACTCCTTTCTCCAAACGACTACAAAAAGTTGTCCTGGTGGTACATTCAACTGAATACAAATTTCTACAGCAAACGGATAAAATAAAATGTAACAAAATGACCAGAATTTAAGTTTAGAGTTACTGGTCTGTGTAGGAGATTAATCAAGCTTCTTACATTATTTCATTTGTTAATATTAGACTATTGTAAGGATAAGTTCATACAATAATCTCTACTGATCTTAAACATAAATAGAAGCTTAATCCATAAAATGTCTCTCCCTTCTATTTGCCCTCTACTTTCACTATATCATCATCTAAAATAGTTTACTTTTTGTAAAGGTCTTATTGGAATAAAGCTAATTATTGGCGTTGTGTAACTTAATGATGATATAGAATATAAACAACTTCAGAGGGCATGGCTTATATTTGAAGATAACACAGGACAAAACCATAGCATCAGCACCAGCTCCACAAGGACATTTAAGTGCTTATTGAATTGTTTCCAGGGAACTCGATACTCAATGTTGAACAAATATTTTTCTAGAAAAGCACTTAAAATTATGCATCACTAAGCGAAACCCCAAATACTTCATTCTTCTCGGAAATTCAATAGTAGCATAAACATATGACTACAAGGTTTTGCATTCTTCATTTGATATTAAACATAAATTCTCATTGGAAATATTAAAAGAGGTAGTATTAGAAAAATTACAGGTATTCCTACAGATCATTGGTAGCAGACAGCTGTCATTGCCTGACTAAAATAAGGCACAAACCAAATATATTATGTCTGGATGATGAGAGGAAAATTTAAGGTAACTTAATACATTCTTTTTGAATAAAACTGCAGAGTAAAAGAGAGATTAACAGGTTTTGAAAGTAATACAAATACGAGAGTGTGCAGGTATCCATACTGTTATTATTAGAGGCAAGGCTAACAACAGTTTTACAACAGAGCAGGAAAAGAAACAGACAGGCCCACCCTGATACTACTTTTTCTAATGAAATTCTTTTGTGTGGAGAAGAAAGCAATATACTTCTGAATTCACTGCCACCAGCATATAGCCCAGTGTCAGGATTATGTTTTAGACCAACATAATGGAGTTAGATAGCCCTACAGAAGCAATTTTGTGTGGTGATTCTGAACAGAAACAACACTTCATCAAATTTTGAATCACAACCTTAACATAAAGAATGGCAAATTATCGGTATGATCAATAAATTGCACAAAAGAGGAATTGAAATTCAGTTATGGGTAATTTGCCTTCCCCAGAGAAGAAGATAAAAAGTTCTCTCTACAAGTTAGAAAGTCACTTATAAGGTTGACAGAATATGGATATAGATTCTTTTTGGCTTTACAGTAAAATCAGAATAAAAAGAAGAGCTTTTAAAACATACTGTTGCGAATTTATACCTGAAAATCATGCCTAAGAACTTTTATTTAAAAATCAGAGTAACTATAGTTAAATTAGCATGCAGCACTGTTAAATTAATCTAAGCTAATGAAAACATCAGCACTGCCAAGAGAAGGCAGATGAGGGATGAGGCAAAGACAGCATTTACACAGGGAAGTAACTGGAGAAAAAAAAAAGTCTGAAGTATTAATTGTTGAGGCAGAAGTGTGACAATGGTACAATAGGGCACTATCTCACCACTTCACCCATCCAGTAGTTCACAAGGAACTCAACAGATCTCCAGCAACATCTTCCTGCTTTCATAGCAACACCACTCCTGATGTATTACTCAGACTTCAGTAACCAGTTCCATATGAGCCAGCGGGGAAGCACAAGTTTGCTCTACAACCAAGACAAGAGCAGCTATAACCATTTTTCTACAAATCCCTGTTACTACTCCTGCTACTTTTATGTAACTTCTTCAAGAAAAATTAACTTCAGGTGCTGCAGAATCCCACTTCAAAGCTCCTTTATCTGCAGGAAGACTGAGGGCAAAACCATCCTGATGACAGTGCAAACCATCCCATAACAGGCTCCCTCCAAAACCGTAAGTTGCCTAACTTCCTCCAGGACACAAGGCAGCACTCTGCAACTCGGCAGCTCACCAAGCCTCCTCCTGCACACAGCTGCATGGCTTGTTTTCTGCTTTACAGTTGGTTACTAACTCCTTCCCTGACATAAAACCCGTTGAGGTGTAGCTAGCCAGCCCTGTGCTTCTTCATCTTTCATAAC
This sequence comes from Bucorvus abyssinicus, assembly GCA_009769605.1. NCBI lineage: Eukaryota > Metazoa > Chordata > Aves > Bucerotiformes > Bucorvidae > Bucorvus > Bucorvus abyssinicus. The sequence goes on from CM020025.1 coordinate 43,872,743, forward strand.
CATGCAAACCAAGTGTTTGTTGGATGCAAGAAGACTGCTTTCTATAAATAAGTAAAAAATAAAAAACACACCCGTGATTTCATTCCAAATCAGTTTCTAACATTGGTTCTTTAATCCATCACCAGTTACTTTTTAATCAACACTTCATGACTTCTGCAGATAGTGTTTTTCTTATGCAAAGAACATTCTCTCAAATCAAAACACAAAATTTTTTATCTGCATTGGAGCATATCTATATATTATGTGCCAGAAGCATTTAAAAACAAAACAAAACAAAACAAAACAAAACAAAACAAAACAAAACAAAACTCAGATATGTATAATTAAAAGGGACCTGTAGGTAACTGTGTCACACAGCTGTTGGTGTGGGTCAAAAGCAATAAATCAACAATCTGAGGACAAAAAGCACACAGTGAGGTTGAGATACAAATCAGTAATACCAAATACCACTCAGCTCATTTCTTCATTGCCAGTTACTTCCGCACTCAGTTTCAAAATTACTAAAATGTATCAAATCAGAAACATTTTTACTCTCCCCAAAAGCAAAGATAATAATATAAAATGAATAAAATAACCAAACTATCAAAAATTACTTCATTGCCATAATCCTTCCTTCTAAACTAGGCAATTTGGGGTCTTTGGAACAGGTCATGTGTTCATTCTACAAACAAACACCACAAGGCTGAACACTTCATGAAGCTGCTGTTTCTATTTATATTTAGGCCCATGGGGTTTGCTTTAAGTATACGTGGGATGGCAGGATCAGGGTTTGTGCGTGAGCCAGACTCTACCTTCCCTGTCCCCACACTCTATTAAAAATGTGCTCTAAAGAGAAAAGCTTTCATTTATTAATAATGATACATAATTGATAAGAGCAACAAAAGGGGGAGAATAGGGAAACATTTGCGTGCAGAGTACCGTTATAACACATTAATAAATTCAGGGCCCTGAAACCAAACTGGTTACAAAGCAATAGCAGAAAGAACCATTGATCCACAAAGGAACCATTTTGCTCATTAGGTTTTTTAATTATTTTTGTTTTGTAATGCTCTAAGTTGTGCCTTTATGTATCAGTGTGACTTCCTTTCAATTTGCTTGCTATTTTTACTGTCCTCCCTGTGGGCCCTTCTCATAGCTGTTTCGCTTCACAGCGTAGCAACTGAATGCCTGATTTTGTGCCAAAAATTATTACTGATGGATCTTACTTTTGTAAAATACCTCTTTTTACAGAAGCCTTACATAGCTTTTTAGAACAACTCACATTGTTTTTTATGCAGAACTTTAGAATTCAGATATTTATGATTTTAAGCAGATGAAGAAATGTAACACAACCTTTTGGAAAGAAGTTCAGATTTATTTTCCTACCCACAATGTATAAACATAAACGATCAAAGAAATAGTTGCATGCCTATCCTGATTTTCACTCATATAGTTGCTAAGATACTATCTGCATTTTATTATTACACATGATTTTATATTAAATTCTTTTCAATGGAGTATTTGTATTATAGCAGGTTTTTCCATTACATTCAAGATTGACTAAATTTCTTTTATTCGCATGCAGGCTAACCCTCCTATACTAATTACACACAAAATGCAAATCATTAATTTTTTCATGAACATGCAATGTTCATGTGCATTTTAAACTTCATGGTTATCTGACTTCTCTAAGCTTTTATCTTTTGTAATGTCATCAAGCACTACCATATCACAAGATACCCTCTACATTTAGAGTTTCTAATTTAAATTCTTATTTCATACCGTATTACATATTTCACCATCAGTTGCAAACTTCATTCATTACTTCAAAACAGATGTCCCTTTTCAGTTGTAGTCTTTACAGTTTTATTGCAGCATTTGAGAATGCTTGATGTCATTTTTCATCCATTCATTATTAAGTAAACTGTCTTGCAATAAGTCTTGCATACCTATATGGCCAGTCTACAACTTCAGTTAACATAAGTTTATATTATTAGATTCTCCTCCTACTTTACCAGTATTGTGAAGCAATATGCTTTTAACTGCAATGTAAACTTCTATGACAATTTTTCTTAGTATCTCAGCCACGAAGTATTATCATCACTGACTGTACTCACAGAATCTTACCTCATGTCCAAATCAGCCTCACCTCAACTTGCAGGTCTTGCTAGAAGACTAGTGACTCCATTAGGAAACAGAAATGTTATCCCTATATCTATTTTTACAGATTGAGGTTAATATGGATTTTCCCAATAAATGATTTTTTGCTGTTTAAAATTTCCTTTTAGCATCTAAAATACAGATAATTCCAGTAGGTTTGAAAATAGGAGGTACCTTATTAATGAACTACCAATTCTGAAAAGCAAAAAAAAATTTTCAAAATATTTTTTGATGCATTTTACATCACCATCTTATCTCATCTGACCCAATGACTTCAACTTCCCATCCTAGTCTACAGATATCATTTTAAGATTTCATTGTCCTGCCTGCTGGTTAACTTTGGTAACCACATCCAGCCTTTAGGAAGCTGGTAATGTGTTTTGTAAGTTATATTATCAGTTCAGGTTATATAACCTTCAATTAACAGTTATTGTAAGCCTAAGTCTATACTTCAAAAGCTCTTTATTGCTTCACCAGAGGTCTATAATATTAACAGTCCAGTCAGAGTGTTTCTGTGACAACTGTATACAATATATCATGTAAAGTACCTATATACTCCTGATACAGAGTTCTCCTTCTAGGGAGAAGGAAGACTTACTGAAGATTTGTTCATTAGTGATGAGCTAGATAAAGTTTGGGGTTTGGTTTTTGTTTTTTTTTCTTTCTATTTAGTTGGTTCCGTTTCATGTGAATATTACTACAAGCTCACAGAATCAGGAAAACAAATTCAGATGACACTACTCCCAAAAGTTAGTTTTAATTTACTTGCAAATGCATTCCTTTAGTGAGGCTGGTCACAGAATGAGTGACCTAGACTACAAGCCAAGTCATAATTACAGATTAGAAAAGAGCAACTTTCTTTTGAAATAAATCCACTCAGAAGATGACAGAATGCTGTTATATATATTTGCATAACTCTGCCTAGAGAAGATGAACAGCCAGGCTAATGTATTGTGTGCTCTTTCTATGACCTCTCTTATAAGCAATTGAGCTTCAGTTTCGAGCAGCCTGAGAAGCCAAAAACTACATACATTCTCAGCCAATTATACTCAGTTCGCCAGCCTGTAGGTAATAAAAAAATAACATATGGTACTCTAGAGACCTACATTTTATACTAGGTTTGTATTTTTTAGCATTAAAGCAATGAAGCAAAATTATAGGTTTTTATTTTCCCCCCAAACAGACAATAACTAGATGAGACTCAAGGTTCCTTTTCCAAGAACTTGCAGCAGCATAGGCTATTGGCCGCAGAGGCTGCAGTTGCCAGCCACTCTAATCTAATTACTTGCACAGTAAGGAGTACTTAACTGAAGCCAGTAGATGTGAAAGTTGAGGCAGAGTGCTCACAGAGGGAGACAGGAGGTTTGGATAACAAGTTTGGTTGTGCTTAACAGTACATATGAAACTTAATCTCTTTGAGGAATCAAAGGCAGTGAGGCAAAAGATACCTTTAAGGATCTGGGCCATTTTTACAGACAGTGAAACTAATAAGGATGCTGCAGATGCCCCAAAGAATGAGGGCAATCTGTCCCACCAGGACACAAAGTCGCCCTGCTGATGTAGGCCCATCTGACTGCTGTTATGTGGAGCAGCAATGACTATATGAGCCTGCTAACTAGGTTAATCACCCAGCCTCTCAAGTGATTTAACCTATACCTGTTTTCCAATTTATATTTGGAAGCTGACAATGAATGGAGTATGAACAATTTACTGTGTTAAAATCATCCTTAATGGTATCACAGAATTTGTTTAACAATCTCCTTGAAATTATTCAGAATTGCACAACTATTAAAATGCATGGGATTACCACTTTAATAGCATCCTGTATCCTTCCAACTTAAAGTAGCTAGACAATCTTCATAAATATAATCACTGAGCTCTTAATGAAATCCTTTATTAATTTCCAGAAGTAACACTTTTATAATTAGGACTGTCACATTGACTGCAGCCACCAACCTAAAATGTTTTGAAAGGAAGGGCATACATTTGAAAGTGTTGAAGTATGTATTAGCCATCATTTATAAGGACAGTAATACTGTATTTTCCTTACAATGATTTTGTTCTTCCTTATTAAACGAAGTGCCCTTTTTTCTGCCTGTTAGACAACACTAAAACCCTGATGTAACAAAGACTGTAAAAATCATATATGGTTTATAAACATAAGTACATTATATTGCTTCAGTCAAGTAATTACATGAAGTATCTCTGTTATAATAACAGGAACACTTCCAGATCATTAAGTTCTAAACCACTATATAAGATCATCTGTGACCAAGTTCACTAGTATTTTAATGACTAATTTATATTCCATAAGAAGGAATTTCAAGACGCATTTTAGTTGAGAAGTTTAAAATGTCAGTGAGAATTGTCATCTCTAACAAACCTCAGTTATAACCTATTTGGGGACTGATAACAAGAAACATACTAATTTATACTGTTTTGTCACTCGGGCATATATAATTAGGCTCATCATCTTCCTGCTAGCAGTTTAAAGTCAGACAAATGATTTTTAAATCTCTTGGTGACAGAATTTAAGTTTTCTTAAACTTCTTAGAATATTACCTATCTGCGATTTCCAAGGCCCCCTGATTCTTCAAAAGAGCATTGCCCTTCCAGCTATTCGAAGCCTGCTGAAGGCAAATGGGCTGGACAGAAGAACTTACAACTTGCTATAAGCTGCAAAATTATAGCTTTTGAATATGACTCTCAGTGTAAAACTGAATTGGGAAATTCCTTCTGAATTATGTATTTTAAATTTGGGGATAAATGCACAAAAAAGAAATTCATTACACATCATGACCTATCAATATATGAAAAATAAAGAGGTTTTCACATTTCACAACAGATTTGTAATCTTTCATATCCCAGTGCTCAACTTGTGGAATTCTATTATTTCATAAACTCACCAGTTCACAATACTATCAACTCCACCCTGGAAAAATATACTGAAGTTTTCTTTCTGAGAATTATAGAACATCGGTTAAAGAATTTTTTTGTTGAAGGTTAAAATGGTAGCGTATGTAGAATTTTCTCTTTCCCTTGAGAACTCAATAAATCGGGACCCCTAGGTCACCACCAGCTCCGACTGTCCCCAGTGCCCCCCTGGGGCTCCCCTCCCCTGCTCACAGTCCGGGACCCTATGTCACCCCTCGCAGTCATTAGCCCCCATGCCAGTGATACAGCAGCAGGGCCAGTCTCCAGCTCCCCAAAGCTCTGCCCTGCCCAGCCATGGGGCCCACTGAGCCCGGCCTACCCATGGGCCAACAGCCCAGCCCAGCCTCAGCCAGTCCCTGATCCCTGGGAAGTGTCCAATGCCTGGGGCTGGGGCTGCCCAGTGCCCCCTGGCTGCCCTGCTCCTGGCTGGGGGTGGGACGGTGGCACTGGTGCCAGGCCCTGCCCCAACAGACCCCTGGATCCCAGGAATCCCCCAGCTCTTGTAGCACCTTGACACTATATGCCTATATAATAAAAACATCTACAGTATTATTTATTTCTATTTTTAAAAAATTATAAAGCAATAAAAATCTGCAGTAGACACATCACACAACCAGAGTAAATATGAAGAGTGCTATTATTTAAAATAGAAAAAATATTATATAAATGCTACAATTGTATAACTTTGAAAGATCATAACATTTTTTGCATTGCTCTTGAATACTGAGTGAAAGACCATAGAAATCTGGCAAGATCATGTATCAGTAAAACGAATTTGTATGTTAAATACACTCATTTAATAGCAATGCAAATAAATTTCCCACACAGTTTTTCATTATCCAATGCTACTAAGGCTTTGCTTTTTCATTAGTTATTCAACTATTTCAGCATACCATATCTGTGACTCTTTTTTAGTGCTTTAAGGCAGATAGATAGAAATTTTACACACCTAAACTTAAAAGTGATGTTCAGAAAAGATGGCAAACAGTTCCCTTTCTTTAAGACTATAGTCCAAATACAAGCAGAAAATTTATAAAATGTCTAAATGAACAGATAAAAGATGCAAGAAGAAAATACTTTTGCAAAAAGTCTTCAATGCAAGTGGCATTTTTCTGAGAAAGCTTGATGAAAGGAAGAAAACCTGAAAAGTATCCACCCCACATTGGGACCCTACAAATGCAAAGACTTATTTGTCCCTACCATAAATTTGAATGGCGTCAATGACTGAATCAATATTAATATTAAGTAGGAATTATAAGCTGTATAAATATGCCTGTAGTTATAAAAATGGTCTTAAGCTGTGTATTAATTTATAAACTGAAATTACTTCATTGCCATGTATTAATAAAATATACCTAGCTCTATTCCTTGAGAGTCACTGCTGCACAAGTGTTAATATTTACTGCAAAACTGAACGTTCCAAAATGTATTGTACACCTTTCAAAACACTTAGCTGTCCAATGAACCAACCAAGGAAGCAATGAAATACAAATTTTGCTTTCTTAGCTATCTCACGAGTAGTTTCCAAACCTAAACCCTAACATGCTCATTTGCCTGTAACATAAATCAGAAGTTTCAGTCTCACTTAGTGTCACCCAGAATTGGCATTTAACCTTCCTGGTCTTGCCCACGTTATCTTCCCTATTTGTTAACTCTAATTCGCTCTGCATCTCCCCTTTCAAAAGAAGCTTAAAAAGCTTCTTGTTAAAGCTTAAAGGCTTTATTATAACAGGTTTCTTGGCAAAACTTTGCTCCTATGCTTAAACAAGAAAAGGTATTTAAATGTGATATGAGAATGTCCACCAGTCTATTCCAAAAGGCAGCTCAAAGTTTTGTTTAAAATACTTTTTCAGCCTAGTTTCAAACAGTATGCGGATAGCACTTTGATGTTCTCTTTGGAAGACCACTGTATCCCTTAATAGAGCTCCACATTAAGAAATGAGAATAATGTTCATCTTGGTGTATGGAGAGATTGTGTTTTCTTGAGTGACAGAGGAAATGAGTGACCAGTTAGATCAAAGCCTGGGCTACACCTGAGAAACATTAAAAAGCTAAAGAAAGAGAAACAAAACCATTTCAGAGATTTGATGAACACCAAATTTAAGCGACTGACCTATGATTTCATAGGGCATCAGAAGCAGACCTAAGCACTTCTAAGATTTCTAAATCGCAGTCCAGTGCCTTATTTCACAAGGCTCAATTTCTTGCTGTGCACTCTCATTCCAAGAACAGACTCCAAAGCACATAGTCCCACTTTTTTTATATATTCAAACTACTTCTGCAGACTGAATGAGTAGGAGTAAACGTGAATACTGCCATTCCGCACTGCTCTATTTAAATTCAGAAGTAGATAGTTAGAATGACAAAGTTACATCATCTGTAACTTCCGAGAAAGAATTGTATGTGTGCTTTTATGCTGTAAGTACAAGTTATATCTTCCAAAGATGGCTGCTTTTTCAAAATAACCCCCCTCTTACTTCAAATTAAAAAACCCCGTTTCCTAATCAGGTACCTCTCTAGTTACAATCACTTCAAAAAACAGTAGAATTTAAAAACTAAATAGAAATTATGCAGGAATGGTCAATATTTTGATTACTTACACAATATAGGAAAGATAGAGGCTTTGGGATATTTAAGACCTTTTCCCTTTCAAAAAAATGCACTGCCTCACAGGAGACAGGAGACAGGAGACAGTTAGTTTAGAACAAGAAAAGCATATCTGCAATCTACAAAGGCAATCTGTTCATCGCTAATGGAATGTGGTTGTAAGACAACTCTCAATTTTCCTGCAATGTTTCTACCACTGAGTGGGTTGTCTCCTCACTCCTCGATGCAACTCAGTCCTACTGTAGAAATGCAGATTCTTTTTCAAAATGTTTTAAAATTTTTTTTTATGAGTAAGCATGGAAGTGACATCTGTCTGCTTGAGAGAGGAAAAAAAATACAGGTTTCTCCATTTCCCAGAGCAGACAGTTTAATATGAAGGAAGAGTCACCTTCTGCAGGGGCCAGCCAGAAAAGTGAAGAATTTCATTGCTTCAGAGGCATTCCTACCAACAAATATTTCTGCTTTCTAGAAATATCATACTTTAATTTCTATAACATTTTACCCTGGTATAGAATGCTGAAAAAGTATGAATCATTGTTAAATATATGTTATATTTTGAGATGTAAATTGGCAACGCGCTTCAATTAGTTGAAAGTAAACACTCTAGAAAATGCCATAAGGCAAGAATTTAGAGAACAACTTATGTGTTATTCCCAATGTACTCCAACTATTTTGTTGAAGTTGCAAACCTTTCAACGAAGGTCTGTTCTTCTTCCTTCCTCTCCATGTGCTCAGTAATGCTCAGTACCTCATAGCTACTAAATGAGAAATAAGGTTCCTCCTATGCCCAAAATGTGAAAGGAACTGCAAGATATTGCTTCAGTTCACTGAACTGCAGATTTACAGAATGTGGTAAAATAAGTTTCAAAAGGTCTCTATCGAAAGCTTACTAAAAAAACGGTCCTACGCAGTTCCAGAAGGTCTTAAAGGCCTATTGTCTCTGAAGTCCCAAACAGAGTATTAATTAGATTTCCAAGCCAAAAGGTTTGTACATGTCATGTAAGCTGTAGAAAAGACTTCCCATTAGAATTTGACTAAAAAAATAAAGCCACTAATGTCAAATGCAGAACATTAATTACTTTTTGAGACACAGGGTTAGGAGACTAGACTGGTTAGATGGTAGAGGGCAAAGAAAGCTCCGTAAATAATCCACTGACAGTTTCTTCAATAAACCAGATGTAAAATATCTTACTATTGGAGATATATATGGGCATATAGGCTGAGTTAAATTAAAAAAACAGAGTGGAAATATATTTGATTTTAAACCTCAGAACAACTACTAATTAGATAGAACCATGCTCTCCTTATTTCTAAATAATTTGCCCTTAAAAAATGGTACAATTACGAAGATCAAATCACACCATAGTATTTCCATTTTCTCTCAAACTATGAAGAAAGGCCATCAACTCTACCACTGAATAATGCTAAGTAAAGTTGGAATTGACAGGTTTGACCAGGATTAACCAGTAAGTGTTTTTCAGGAAGAAAGGTTACAAGAGACATAATTGTAGTGGAAAGAAAAATAAGCACCATTCATTGTGTTACTAAAACAGAATAGAAATGAACAGATGATAGGAGTTTTTACACCTTCATGAAATACCAATATATTTTGTGTCTCATTAAAAAAAAAAAAACAAACCAAAACTATGCAGCATATCCTCCTAAAATAATCTTTACCAAAAGTGGAACGTGAATGCCCAGCCAGGGTCTCAGATACTCTTCCTTCTGAAATCATTGTATTTCCATAAGTAAGAAGAATTCAGTGAAATAAACAACTGGTAAGCAACAGAACATAGTCATGCTGATTTCACTGCTTTAAAATTGAAATTGAGCAATTAACTGGATTTAAAACTTAATTTCCAATATATTGTTTTTATGTTCTACACAATAGAGGGTTTTTTTCTGATTTACATGATAACAAAAACCAGACAAATCCTCCAAACCTTATTTCAGCCACAATGTTTTATTCCTGCTGAAGGTAATCTTTTTCTTTTCAAATAGGCAAATTCAAAACAGAAGACCATTTCTAAATGAAAACTATAGACATTTCATTAAGGTGTTCAAATACTTTTCAGTATCTATAAAAAAATATCTTCAACTCTTCTAATGTTAGTTAGACAATATCCCAGTCATGACGTGCTCCGAAAAATAGATCTGGCTGTCAAAACAAGAATTTTTAGTGAATAATGTCTTTCTTCATAAAATGCAAAATCTGTTCCTAATACAGAATTGCATTGTTTCCCAATAAACTATTTTTTCAAAGATGGATTTACATGAAATAGTTCCAAAATATTCTAAAACTGTGGAAGACTGAAAATACTTAAAAGAGCTTCTCTTTAATGGAAACTCCAAACTATAATGGATTAAAAAATATTTTTTTATTATTATGAATAACATTTTACAGGATTATTATGCAATCAGATAAATTTTGGATTTTTTTAAAATAAAAATCGGTAGAGGCTTTTGTGCAGTAGCAACTGAATTCTAATAGAAATTCTCAGTTAACTGAACATGTGTGTTATTACTACAAGAACAGCTCCAGCAATTAAAGTGTATCTGAGACTGGTCATGTGCAGCCATCAGTGTTTTATCCATATTCCACATAAACCTACCCTTATGAGTGATTAAAACTGTGTCCAACAAGTATGTATATTATGAGCGCAAAAATTGCTTTCAGAAGCAACAAGCTGCAGAAGTTTGGGGGGAAAATGGTTGGACATAGGAGAAAGGAACCCAAATCTCCAATAACAGTCTAAATAGAAACCAAGATCAATTTCACTACTGAAATTAGTGAAAAGAAGGATCCTGAAAAATACAATCAAATTACATAACTTACACTACTACATTAAAAAAATTACCACCCTGTGAGAAAAACAAACATATTGCTTATCATCAGCATGTAGAACATCATCCTTTTCAAACCAGATCTCACAAGCCATTTAAAATTCTGTTAATGTAACAACCTTCCATGTGAATATTCTAATAATATCTACTGTGACTTTGATTTGTGTCACAGTTCTTCATACATAGCACACCTTATAAAATAACTCACTTTTGGAGGACAAGGTACAAAATCATGAGTCACAACTGACTCACAGAAAAAGAGGAGGTAGGTAGATTATGTTCTTACTCAAGGATATGTTCTGTGCAAGAATGACAACAGAACAATTTTGCAAGGACAATTTATAATGTGCTCTTGTTCTTCTCAGAAGCAGAGACATTAAGACAACCCAAAAAGTATTTTGCATTCAGTAGCATCAATATTTTTTAATTTCTCCTTCTTACTTGGAGAAAACACTTGAATTAGTGAGTCCACTAAGTTTAACTTGCTACTGGACTTGGTCACATCTGTCTTCAGATCTGAAGTGCATCTGGATCAGTAGCTTGTAGTTAATTAATATCACCGATGCATTCTTTTATTTATTTCATTGCCTGCATGCAGGCAAAAACATTACTGTACAAGACTGCATGTTTACAAATACCCAAATACTTTTTTTCTTGTTGAAAAAGCGATAGCAAGGTTGGTTTTTTATATCATTTAGGTCTCCATGGAGGTGAGGCTATCAAATGGTGATGTCCTAAGTGATAATTTTTTAAAAAAAACAAAGTAGGTGTAAGTCCGTGTTATGATTTTTTTAAATTTTAAATAGGCTAAAAAGTGACTCGACCAGTTTTGGAACACAAGGACTTTACGTAAGTGAAGTCTTAGAAGCACTTCTATCTTAGAAGTAGCTTATAAGCTGAAGTTGAATTTGGTAACCTGCTCCCAGCTGCAAATGACAGAAATTTCAGAAAACATTCTGGAGATCTCACAGTACAGTGCTTGTCCTGTTACCCCTCTCATTAGGACTTTGCTTTGACGTCTCTTTGAGAGCAGCTGGTGTATTTGCACTCTACAAATGAGGACTACAGGGTTATGAACTTGGCCACACCTGCCTTTATGTTATGCCTGAGGTCATTCTCCCATCTCTGGAAAAATCAAACAAAGAATTGTAAAGCTATAACAGTTCTTAACGTATAGGCCTAAAAAACTTCTGCTTTACATTCAGTTCAGTGTCATATGACTTCAAATAAAGTACTTTTTTATTTGTTTTAATAACCAGTGAGAAACAACAATTTTATCCTCATCTAGAAGGCATCTAAAATAAATTTAAAATCCTCTCTAAGTGTAAACTCTTTCTTTGTTAAACTATGAGTAAAAGAAACACTTCTCTGTCTTCTTTAAAGGATTATTAGCATATAATTATCACCTTGCAAATCAGGTAATATAAGAAAGTTACTTTGGAAAACAGAGACATCATGGTGAAGGACTCAAAAATGCAGTGCTGGGTTAGGACAAGTAGCAATTCAGATGTTTCATACCTATCTGCTAGTATTCTTCTGCGAGATAGAGTACTTTATGTTTAACTTTGTCCAGAGCAAAATTGATTCTTCTCACTTCTCTTTCTATAATGTCTGAGAATACAAATAATGACCAGCAACAAAAAATTTCTTTTTCTCTATCTTCTAACATAGATCAAACCATTGATTTTTTTATTAGCTTAAATTGCTACGGATCTTCTTTCAAATCCGAGCTATCATAGCTCTGTAATACAAAAGTAAGAGGCAAAATTATCAGGGATGTATTCAAACAGAAAATAACTGTCAGTGTATGGTTTGGATTCAAGCATGACTCAATTATAAAGAATTGTATCCAGCTGAAATATTGAAATTAGAAATATATAGTGATATTTTTACTGGCAAATGTACACATTTTAACAAGTCTGATTCAGGTTATTTGAGATCTTGTGTAACCATTTGTTTTGAAACTCAGATTATCAACTTTCAGAGTTAAATGAGGGTTTCCAAATAATCTTCACTGATACTTAAAAAATATGCAGAAGTTTCTACTCACATGGAAATAAAACCATCTGCTCATGCACAGTATTATTTCTGAAGACTTAATCTGAGAATTTATAAAAGCATAGATATGTTCAATTTTGTGAAAAAAAAGCTTTCTTAAAAGCATTTTTTCAAATTTACAATAAATTTTTTGAAATTACAATTTTCAGTAAAAAAATACCTCCTCAAATCTGCCTATACCATCCATATATTAAGTCTCTGTAGAGAAACTATAAAACACATGTGAGATATTATTAATTGTTGACTGTATTCTCATAACTGCATGCCACAGTTATGGCCAGAAGTAATAGTAATTCACACTGAAAATGGATCAGTTGGACTACACAAGAATAAATACAAACAGCAGCTCAAATAATAGTCAGCTATCTGGATCTTATATGAATGCCTATAAATTACTGAGAAATATGAAATTGTCTTAAAATGTCTCACTTTTTCTTGGAACACTTCTGATATCAAGATGTAATTGCTAATGACAGATTAATTGAATACAGGCAATTATACCTATCTAATGTTCTTTTTTTTTCAGGAGTACTGTCTTCTGCACTTTTTTGACCAAAGATGTACAACAATGTGCTTACATGCCAATTATATGAGACAATATTCATCCTTCACCTTTTAGAAAAGAAAACATTGGAAATGTGTTCAGCATTTCTTAGTGTTTTGGGTATCCATTACTTCCATTGTCAATGCAGGATTTGATATTATTAAGCAAAGGAAGTATAATACACAAATTTAGTGTGTAAATATAAACTCCAAATTCCACCTCCAAAACACAATTTTTCAGACGGCATTTTTATTCATTAGCACCAAAGAAAGATTAACTTTTTTTTCAGAGATCAGAAAACCTATTTTCTGACTGTAGTATTTATCTCAGGGTGTTCAATGCCTATACAGTATCTGCCATTATAACAGCAAAAGAATACAACAATCAGAATTTTGCACTGCAGACTCAAATACTCTCATGAGCCTTGTTTTGATAGTGAGAATGTCAAGGAGCATTTCTGATGTGGCCACAGTGCAAATACTCACATTTACTAAGCTAGGCAAGCTAAAAATTAACAATCACAAATGGTCTTCCCCAACCAAAATGTCTTCTAGCCCCATCATGCCCAACCAAAATTTTTTCCAGAAGCCCCTACGTATTTCTTCCCTAACTCACTAGGTTATGTCTAAAACCCTGTCCAAAGGACTCCAGAAGTAACTGCGTGCTTTGCAAGAAGCACTGCATTCTCATACATGTGCCCACTTTCTGGATATCCCATGAAAATGAAGATGTTTCGGAGGCTGTTCAGGCAGAAGATCAGGCTCCAAAGCAATAATAGACAGGAAGGTTGTTCCAAAATGAGGAATGAATTTCTCCTTATAAAACAGTAAGGCTGGTTTTTATTTTGTGCACTTGTTTAAATATGTAATGCAGTTATTTGATAATGGATGTAACTTCAATGCCAAACAGCCAGTGAAAAAAATATGAGAACAGGTTCGCAGTCTTTCTGCCCGTTTGCTCAGCTTTCTTATTAGCTACTTGCTCTTTAAGGACTAGTTCTATCACTGATTGAAACACATGGAAAAACTTCCATACTGACTTTGATGAGCTCTGGCCTAGGGCTTTATTTCCTGTGTAGACTGTCTTTCACTCTATCCTTCTTACTGAGTTCTACCACTTCAATGCAGAAGTATGTTTTATCTACTTTTTCATTATCTTTTCATTATTATTCCTTCCCTTTATTTATCACTATGTTCTCTTGTGCTTAGAGCCTCACAAAAAAAACCCTACGTGTAGAAAAAACAAATTTGTAGTTTTTGTTTCTTCATAATTTCAAATAAGGCAATCTACAACAGAGGACGTTATTGTAGGTCTCTAAGATTTATTTAATATTTTCTGTTTTGACAGATGATTGACTGTCATAACAAATTGACTGTCACAGAATAATAGGGCTTTTTTAGAACTCATACATGGTAAAGAATCCAGGAGATCAACAATAATTTTAAAAAACCCCCAAAAAAACCTCAACCAAAACATAGTCTCATCCTAACTAGGAAAAAACCACAAAGTATAAGATACGGTCAGCAAATGATGATTTGGAGCAGATTCTTGACTAGAATGTTGAAATGCTATATTACATAAAATAAGGCTGCTGCTCTACCTGGCCCTTAACTTCTATCCATAGAAGTTCAGATTCCTAGGGATCATGTGAAAGACACACATTCAACAATACAAACTAATCTGTTTTCTTCAGGGTCAACAGAAAAACTTCACGGACTTCAGTTAGATTTAAATTATGTGTACTTCAGGAAAAAACGTGCCCCTGACATAATTTTATGGTTTTGAGCAAATACTTATTAGTATAGGCAAATATGCATTAATATAGAAGACAGCATGAATAAGACACTTCTAAAAGCTGATTCTTAAATATTCTGCAATTTTCTTTGCTTTTAACAGAGAAGAAATTAAGGAAGGACTATGTTCGTTCAAGAAGCTACAATTTTGTCTTGTATTTTTGTCTTAATGTGCTGCTCTTGGATGATGTCTGAGCCTCTACCACCCAATTTCAAGGACATGAGCAAAGAGTATCCCACCAGAATTAAGCTTTATAAAATTGCTTTAGGTTTTCCAGTTTTTCTCCACTGTAGAACAGAACAGAATACTTCAATCGAAAGGGAACTACAATGATCATCTGGTCCAACTGATTGACCAGTTCAGGGCTGACCAAGTGAAATCATACTATTAAGGCCATTGTCCAAATGCCTCTTAAATGCTGACATGCACGACTATAGTTGTTATGAAAACTAGGGAAAAAAATGAGCAGAGCTGTTATGAAAACTGGGTGTCTACAATTTTCATGACAATAGCTTCATTTATAAGGACTTGGATAACCATCTCTGCTCTATTCTGTTGACCAGCACCATTGTATTTTTATCTCATATTCAGTCATGTGCCTTTAGAAGTATTCAGCTAATGAGCCATCAATAGTTAATGTAGCAGTTGATGTGCCCAGTTAAAGCTAAAATAATCGAGTACAATGTTTATGAAGCAGATATAGAATGAAATTGGAGTACAAAGTGCTGTTGCTAGCTTCAGGCATTCACCACATGCTCCTCCTCCTCTAAATATTTATGTTTCTGTCCTTTTTCTTGTAACCCAGCTTTTTCTTCTGCTGGACTGTCACATCAGTCTTCTTCAGTCATCAAGTATTTATCACAAACTCCACAGCTTTTGAGAGAAAATCTCCTGCTTATAAATATTTGCAATATGCTATCAAATAGACAGAATTTCACAAGAGCAAGGAAATAAACTCACACTTGAGAATTCAAGTAATTCTTGCATGTACAATTATACCTATGATTGTGCTCTCTTGGGAATATGATGGTAGTTTAAAATAAAGACAGTCTAGAGAGATGCCAGCTAAATCATTGTCCTACTTATACCACCAGGCTGTGTTTTGACAGATAATATTGGTTAGGAGTCATCAACCATAATAAAATCAGTATTTAATACTATGCAAACAACTTCTATTTGGTTTTATGTAGAAGAACAACAGCCATGTATACATCTTCTGTACGTCACGGAAGGAAACACTTAAAATATTTCCTAAATGTTTCTAAGGTTGGACACAACTAGTATTTCAGCATTGTGTTCCACTTAAACCATTGTGATTTAATAATGTCAAGATTCCTTTGAATTCCTGATGCTCTGTCTCTCCATCATACATACAAATCCTGTAACAAAATGTACTTACCTCTATATTTACTCTATTATAATTAATTTAATAGTCATGTTTAATATCTAGTCTTCTGCATACATATCAATACACTTTCCTTAATATTCATATCATAAGATAAACACCTGAGATAACTAGCAAAAAACTAGCAAAAAAAAATTCCAATTTCTTTATAAAAATATTTATGTTCATATTTAGTAATCTAGATTGATTTTGGCAGTCACAAAGACTTGCTACTTGCACTGACTTTAGTGAGATTTGCATGTGTTCAGAACACCTGAAAATAAATACATTTCTATTAGTATCCTGAACAATTTTTCTCTAAGACTGGAAATCTCCTAGAGATAGCAACAAGCACTGGATAAAGCTTTAATTTTTACATAGGAATACGAAGTGCCTCAACTGGACTTGGAAAACAGGACACAGGAAAACTTGGAACTCCTACCTCAGACACCTGAGATAGGATCTCCATTTCCCTTCTTGGAATTCTTTTTAAACTATTCTGTACAAATCTGAGAAAAAATGTTTTATCTTGCAATATAAATTGCTGGAGACCTTACAAAAGCCCTTTGTATAAGAGAAGGTTTTTAGTACTTAAAAAAAGTACTGATTATTCATTCAAATATACAGGATGCCATGGTACTCTATGTCCTTCAGCATAACCAGAAAGAAATAAAATGGGGAGAAAAGTCACCATTCCATCTTCATCACAAGAACAAGAGCTATTTTCAGAACAGTACTCTGGGTCAAACTAATATCCCTACCCAAACAGCAAATACCTGAAATTGCTTAGCAAGTGTCCAATCTTAAATGAACAGAGGTTATATTCAATTATTTAAAAATGTGTTTATTTTTTTCTGGTGGGCTATTTTATTTTTCTATACATGTCACTATATGTATCTATAGGTATGTCACTGTGTCTATGGACTACATGCACACACTTTAAACAGAAAACAGAACCTCAGAATAAGGCCTTAGTGACTTACTGTCTTCTTTGTGTAACTTTCCTGTCCCTGGCAGTTAAACATTCATTGTTCATCAGTATTGGAAGAAACTGCAAGGCTATCAACAAAATTCTCTAATAACAATCCTATTAAAGCTTAATATTGATGAAATTACATAAACTGGTTCAATAAAACAAGGTCATTACATTTCTCTCTTTGGATTTTCCCTTCTATTGTGCCTCCAGTAAGCATATCTAAATAAGTGGTGGTATGTTATTAGATGAAATAAAACCTTAATGATTACAATATATTTTTATTACTGCATCATTGTAGCTAATAATTAAAGTTCAGCTGAAATCTATGGGATACTAGGGGATATTGAAGGATTCTTTTTAGCATTGCAGTCCCACACCCCAAACAACTCTACTATCTATGTCCAGAAAACTGATTTTCAAATACTGCTAGTGATAAAATATATTAGAGAGAAAGAAAAAAAAAATTGCAACACCTTGAAGAATTTATACTTAATTAAATGTTTAGACCTCCACCAAAGTGATTCACTGGAATCACGATACACTCAAAATTGCTAGAAATAAACAATAAATAAATAAAAACAGATTAAGAAACAGGAGCGATTTCCCTCCATTTTCCTTATCAAGACCAAAAAGCAAGTGTGACTTTAATTCTCTAGTACTGGATGTTTCCCTGTCTATTGTAAAGATTCACGGTAAAGATTCTTTCAATAAAATTCTGAAGAGGCTAGTACTGAAGCAGGCAAATCAATTGTTCTATTGTACATGTAATATTAGAAGGTCTTCCATAAAGTTGTAAATTTTTATTAAGTATTTCATCAAATGAAAAGTTATACGTTGATTTACTAGCTATCACTAATGCAGTTAAAAAGTGGCCTAGGCAGTGCTAGCAAAGCACTGCAAACTGAGCATAGCATGTCAGCCAGAGCATGAAAGGAGTAAATGGCATGAGTCTAAGTGCAGGGTGGCAGGCGAACTCCCTCCTTGTCCACCTTGCCCTCCCAGGTGCCTCTGTACCACAGGTATAAAGCTCTGGATATGGAAGGCGAGTCAATGGATAATGTGGGTGATGGTCCATCTACACCAGAGGTGTCTCCAAGGTCAGAAAGGCCTACCTCCATATCACGACCACCTCCACAAGGAAGAAAAGAAGAGGGTTATAGTTGTAGGTGACTCCCTTCTGAGGGGAACAGAGGGTCCAGTATGCCAGACATACCCTCCTCATACGGAAGTCTGCTGCTTTCCTGGGGCCCAGGTTAAGGATATCACTAGACTTCCTGGCTTAGTATGGCCCTTGAACTATTACCTATTACTGATGCATGTGGGTAGAGAGGAAGCTGCAACCTGTAGTCCAAGAGCAATCAAAAGAGACTTCAGGACAGTTGGTGAGGGAATCTGGGGCACAGGTTATTTTTCCCTTCCTCCTTCCAGTTGTGGGCAGCAACACTGGAAGAAACAGACAGACCCAGTCCATTAATACCTGACTCCACGGCTGTTGTCACTGCCAAAATATAGGGGGTTTGGATAATGGGATGCCCTACATGGTACCAGGCTTGCTGGTGTGAGATGGGATTCACCCTTCTCAAAGTGAGAAGAGTGTCTTTGCTCAGGAGCTTGTGGGGCTCATTGACAGGGCTTTAAACTAGACTTGCCTGTGACAAGCTGTGGCATGACATGCCACGGTTAGAGGGACGAGGTGCTAGTGAGGGCCCTGAGCCTTGTTGCACTGAGGCATGTTAGGGACAGTGCAGCACACCTGAAGTTTTAAAGAGATGAGCCAGGGCTCCTGGGGTAATAGAAACCAAAAGGGAAACAACGGGGAAACACCTTAAAGGAATTAATGTATGTTCCTCTAAGATGGTGACATGGCTGACAACCCAGTTGAAGTGCCTCTACTCCAACGCACACAGCATGGGGAACAAACACAAGGACTTGGAAGCCACCATGCTGCTAGAAAGCTACAAACCTGGTTGCTATTTCTGAAATGAGGTGGGACAAATTCCACAACTGGAGTCTGGCTATTGATAGCTACAGGCTGTTCAGAAGGGACAGGCAAGGAAAGAAGGGCACAGGCATTTCCCTTTACATCAAGAAATGGATGGAGTGTGAAGAGCTGTCCCTGAAGAATAGCCACAAGCAGGTCAAAAGCTTATGGGTAAGAATTAGAGACCAAGTCAACAAAGGGAACCTCATGGTTGGTGTCTACTACAGGCTGCTCAATCGAGTGTAGCCTATTGACAAAGCTTTCTTACTCTAGCTACAGAAGGCATCATGCTTGCAGTCTCATCCTGCTGGGAGACTTCAGCCACCCCGACATCAGCTAGAAAAGTAGCATAGGAAGCTGTAGGCAATCCAGGAGACTCCTGGAGTGCATCGAGGAAAACTTCTTAAGCAGGCAATAGACATGTAATAGACATGTAATTTACTCTTTACAAGAGTAAAGACAGAACCCTGAATTTTAGAAAAGCAAACTTCAACTTCCAGCTCTTCAAGCAGTTAGTCAAGAGGACACCGTGGGAAACAGCTCTCAGGGACAAGGGAGCAGAATAGAGCTGCCAGATCTTTAAGGACACTTTCCATAGAGCACAAGAGCTCTCAATCCCCAGGTGTAAGAAACCAGGCAAAGAAGGGAAGAGAACTGCTGGTCAAACTAAAGGGCAAGAAGGAAATGCACAGGCAGTGGAAGCAGGGACAGGGATCTTGGGATAAGTATAAAGACACTGCCCAGTTGTGTGATCAGGAAGGTTAAGGTATGGCTGGAGCTGAACCTGGCAAGAGATGCAAAGAAGTATAAGAAGAACTTCTACAGGTATGTCAACCAGAAAAGGAAGGTCCCCTTGATAAGCAAGACTGGCAAGCTGGTAACAACAGCTGAAGAGAAGGCTGAGGTACTCAACAACTTCTTTTGCCTCAGTCTTCAGTGACAACCTCTCTTCTCACAACTCCCAAGTCGACAGACTGCAGGGGGGCAAAGACCCTCCCCCTGTAAGGGAAGAGCAGGTTCATGCCCATCTGAGGAACCTGAACATACATAAGTTTATGGGACCTGATGACATGCATCCTAGAGTCCTGAGGGAATTGGCTGATGTATTTGCCAAGCCACTCCATGATATTTGAAAAGTGCTGGTAGTCAGGGCAAGTCTGTGTTGACTGGAAAAAAGGGAAACACTGCAGCCATTGTTAAAAAGGGTAGAAAGGAGGACCCTGGGAACTACCAGCTTGTCTGCCTCATCTCTCTGTCTAGAAAGATCATGGAAGAGATCCTCCTAGAAGCTATGCTAAGGCACATGGAGGACAGGGAAGTGATTTGAGACAGACAACATGACTTTGCCAGGGGCAAGTCCTACCTGACCATCCTAGTGGCCTTCTATGACGGAGTGACTGGATTGGTGGACAGGAGAAGAGCTATGTATGTCACCTATCTGAACTTCTGTAAAGCCTTTGACGCAGTCCCTCACAACCTCCTTCTCTCTAAACTGGAGAGATATGGAATTGATAGGTGGACTGTTCGGTGGATAATGAATTGTTTGGATGGTCGCATCCAGTGGGTGGTGGTCAAAGGCTCAATGTTCAGATGGAGATTGGTGGTGACAAGTGGTGTCCCTCAGGGGTCTGTACTGGGACCAGTGGTGTTCAGTATCTTCACTGATGCCATAGGCAGTGGGATTGAGTGCACCATCAGCAAGTTTGCAGATGACACCAAGCTGAGTAGCGCAGTTGACATGCCAGAGGGATGGAATGCCATCCAGAGGGATGTGGCCAAGCTGGAGAAGTGGGCCTGTGTGAACCTCATGAAGTTTAACAAGGCCAAGTGCAAGGTCATGCACCTGGGTTGGGGCAATCCTTGGTATCATAGAATGACAGAATCACAGAATCCTTTTGATTGGAAGAGACCTTTAAGATCATTAAATCCAATCATTACCCCAGCACTGCCAAGTCACCAATCAATCAATACAGGCTAGGGGGATGATGGGATTGAGAGCAGCCCTGTGGAGAAGGACTTAGGGGGTACGAATGGATGAAAAGCTGGACATGAGCTGATAATGTGGGCTTGCAGCCCAGAAAACCAACCGTATCTTGGGCTGCATCAAAAGAAGTGAGGCAAGGAGGCCAAAGGAGGTGATTCTGCCTCTCTACTTCACTGTCCTAAGACCCCACCAGGAGTACTGTGTTCATCTCTGGAGCCCTCGGTACAGGAAAGACATAGACCTGTTGGAATGAGTCCAGAGGAGAGCCACAGAAATGATCAGAGGGATGAAACACCTCTCCTATGAAGAAAGTCTGAGAGAGCTGGTGTTGTTCAGCCTAGAGAAGAGAAGGCTCCGGGGAGACCTTATTTCGGCCTTTCAGTACTTAAAGGGGGCTTATAAGAAAGATGGAGACAGTCTTTAGTAGGGCCTATTGTGACAGGACAAGGGGTAATGGATTTACACTAAAAAAGGGGAGATTTAAATTAGTTAGAAGGAAGAATGAGGGTGGTGAGACTCTGGAACAGGTTGCCCAGAGAGGTGGTAGGTGACTCATCCACGGAAACATTCAAGGTCAGGTTGGACAGGGCTTGAGCAACCTGATCTAGTTGCCAATGTTCCTGTTCATTGAAGGGGATTGGACTAGATGACATTTAAAGGTCCCTTCCAACCCAAACCATTGAATGATTCTGATTCTATGAATTTCTAAGTAAATCACTGAGCATGTACATTATTAATAAACAAAATACACATACTTAACTAGAGAGTGATGACCTATGAACATCTTCATATAAATAATACCTCAACATTTTCCATAGCTTGAAACTTATTTCTGAATGAATAAAAGAAACAATAGAACCACAAAACAAGTCAGAGCACATTTATAACTATTATAACTCTTACGATTCTTATGATTCATTATAAATCTTACAATGACATAAATCGGGTTTTTTCAGTATTTGTTTACAAGGCAACTAATATAGGTGAAATTTTCTAGGCAATTTAACTTAGAGAAGATTATGGTGAAATTTTCCCGAGAAAGTTGTAACTGAACATTTCCTTATTCCTAGCACTCAAAACAGGAGTTACAGTTTCTAACTACAGTTATTAAACTTTTTAGTAAAGCACTTTTTTATGCTACAGTAAAAATCTAAATTACTCCAAGAAAATAAAAATGTACTGTTAAGTATTTAGATCCTATGCTTCCCCATTACAGTAGAGTTAGCAATTATTTGTTGCTGGACTCAAGAGTCATGACCTAAATACAATAAATTCCTGTTGTAAAGGAACATGCAGTGCAGACCCAAACACATTTTCCTTAGAGGCTTCTGCTGTCAACAGGCAGCTTTTGGAATAATACACAAGACCACTTGCAAAGTAGATTCTCAATATCAGAAGACCTATTATGCAGAGAACACTTCTCAACTGTACTTACTATCATGTAATTCTAATAGTTTTTAAAAAATATTCAGGCTCATGTTTGTTTCATTTTTTGTGTGAATGATCCCACACACAGTAGAATCTCTCCACAGTAAAGTCTAAAATAAGGGACAGGATGGGGTGTTCTGGGTCAAATTCAGAGGTTAACCAAAGCTACTATGATATATAATGTCACCATTTTCATCTTGAAAACAGTTTGGAGTTTTCATCCTGTCTTTGTCTAAGAAACATGGATTCTCAATGTCATTCCTTGATAATTCAAGACCTTCTTCTGATTTATGATATATCTTTTTGTGGTATCCTATATTCATTTTTTTTCCTCCATCAACATTATTTTTGGCTTAAACCATTTCCTTCATCTTTACCTAGTTACTCCATCTTCCTGCCTCTCAGAAAATTTATGAAATCACTTATATTCCCTCTCAACTCAGTTTTCCCCAGAAGAAAACGTCAATTAGTCTTTTCATGCAGAAGATGTTATTGCCTCTTTGCTCTAGCAGTCTTTTTCTGAATATCCTTCAGTTTGAGCTTAGCTTTCAATCACTACTAAGCCAAAACTCAGACAGCAAGGTTCAAACCACCCCTTAGTTTAACTGCATTAATACTTATCTACTTCTTACTGAAATCTCTTACATAATACATTTCAGAATGATACTTGTCTTTTTTACATCCACCTCCCATTGGATGCCTACAACTCTTATATAACATCTATTTTCCCTCTCTACTACTGATATCTAAAAGGCCTGAATGTAAATTTTTCTTAATAACTGCTTGATATAGGGTCCTCATCTTTGTACCATGCAATATCATTCCACTTCTGTTCTTGTGTACTATCATACTCATTCCCTTAGTTGACTGTTCAACTCAGTTTTGTGTCATCTAAAATTGCCACATGCGTGCTCCTCCTCCCTGTGCTCAAATTAAGAAAAATTGATCCCCAAACACATTCTTAACTACTACTACCAGCCTCCTTCCATCCTGTCAATGTCTACTGTAAGAGACAATTTTTACTCTCTCTCTTATGTCACTAATTATCTTACTTTTTCTTATTCACTTCACATCTACTAGTAATTTAAATGGGGCCACTTCAAAGGTATCTATTTTAGGGATATCATAGATCCCTAGTCTAACAATCCTGGTACCCATGCATGATGTTGAGTTATTCTGTATGAAGGTAATTTTGGTAAAACCTTGTCATATTTTTAAGTTAACTTTTTTACTTATTATTATTTTTTCCTCTATAAGTTTTGAAGTCTAAATATAACAAAGAAGTCTAACTGGTCTGTAACGGCCTGCTCACTTTTCCCCTCCTTTTTTAAACATAGCTGGTCAGTTAAACACAGGTGTTCATAAAGTTAAGACTGTTAATCTAATGGAAATAAAAATTATTTCAATGATACCAATTAGCAAGACAACTATCTTTCTGTAACTCAGATTTGAAAGACATAGTTAACTATGCATTGTTCTGTTGCAGTATAGATCAGTTTAAAAACTTAGAGCCATCTACAGTCATAGTTCATATTTTGGCTACAGTATTAACAGTTGCAGCTGTAACAGCCTTAACTTCATATTTAATGTTATTAAATCAGACAAGATTTTTCAATGGCTCATTCATTATTCCAGTTTTCATGCAGGTTCTTTTTGTTCAGATTCTATTTATGAAAAGTGCAATGATTTTTTCCAGATCATATTTTTAACTATTTAAGACACTAAACAAAAACAGTGCCCTAACAAAAACGCTTCAGAATGTAACTGTGTCAATACACACTTTCTACAGGTAAAACACTATGTAAACGCTAGGAACTCATTGAATTTTTAAAACCACTCAAGAAATTAAGAGCTAAGAGAATATATTCTGATAAAGCAAGACTCATTAGATGTCACATTATAACTAAATAATAGTTGTAATACAGTTATCATATATTTATGTATTCTTCTCTTAAATCGAGTGAACTTCCTCTCCACAATAAAAGTTCTGGGTAGCATTTTGTCATAGGGCTACATCAAGCAGCTAGCAATGCAAGTTTGCCATTCATAAGACCATAAACAAAAAAGAAAATTATAAAAGTACTATGTAGAATATCTCAAGTCCAGAAAGGAAGCAAAATAGTATGGCAGTTATATGGAAGTTATTTTCTTGGAAAGCTGCATTACTAGAGTGTTACATTATTAGGCCAGTGTTCTGTACTTAGAGGAACAGATTTCTACAGAATTGAATTACCCAAATGAAGATCTAGACAACCTAACTGATGGAAAAAAATATGGTTTTGCTTTAAAGTGTAAGCAGTAAGTCATACAGTTTTGCATACATGAAACCCATATGTCTACTTAGATATAAGGATGAATGTTACCTGACATACACATTCTTAATGGACGTGGTAGTGCAAAGTGTTTGCCTGACAAATCAATTACTTTTAGGGAGTATACAGCTATCACTCAAAACCACACACCACCAACATTTACTAGAAGAAATAAAGACTACAATCATATAATGATCCAGTTCCATAGAATTTCTTTTTCTTTTAGGCTCTGTATCACACTTATGCTGAATATAACTTTCCTTAGATAATTCCTTAGTGTTTTAGCAGGAGACATGAGACATGAGACACAGAAACATTAAGGCTTAGACATCTGCTAGTGCTCAATAGAAATACCACACCATGGGCTGAGTGGAGAGTGCCTCTGTATCAGCACACTGAATGGGGATTCACAGATGCAAAATCTCCTCTCTTCTTCAGATTTCTAACAATGTATCTTTGAATAAAGGATCTATGCTGTCTTTCACTTATTACTTCTATGAAGAGACACCAGTGGAAATTAAGCTCAACTGCCAAAAACTAGCAAAAAACAACAACAAAAAAACATTGATTTTACCGTGTATCAAGACCATTGCTACTCCTTTTTGTTTGACCCAAGCCAAGTGTACTCATTGTTAATGCCTGGAGCTAATGCTGAAGTTGCTAATGCTATTCTTTAAAATATTACAGTCTCTTTCAGCCCTATCCCACGTTATTCCAATAACCTGCTGGAGTTAGCCCTTAAGCAACTGCTTCTGTTTCCTGCTCCAGTGGGTGCTTTTTTCCTTTTCTATCTTTAAGAACCTTTTCACTCATTTGATTCATCCCTATCACCTCCTTATTATAATCACACGCTGAATCCGCCTTCCTCTCTAACCACTGTCTAACAGGTATACAACTTTCCCCAGGCAAATATGCCCAGACCTTCATGGCTACAATCAAACTCTCTAGTGACAGCTGGGACACACAAAAAAACTCTACAAGGAGGAAAAACTGTGTTTTGAATCATGGTATATTTCAAACCTCTGGTCAGACATACAGACTGAAATAGATGTTTCTTTCCTTCTAATTCTAGTATATTGAAAAATGTTATATTGATATATAATATTGAAATATCATATCGTTGTTTTTACTGAAGTAATTAATTTTGCAGTTCCTTGAAAAGACCAAGGTAATTTTAGATAATGAAATTTATATAATTATTTAAAAATAAATTAATAAAGATATTAAAGTATCAGTTGTTTTTTGCAGTTTTGTGTAGTACCTTATTTAACCTATATAAGCTAGTTTTGTTTCTTGTAACACTAGTTAGAAATTCTTGTCTGGAATAGAGTCTGTAGGAATCATCCTCATTCTTCATTCCCACCATCAGATCTTTAATTTAAATGATCCCTCATCTGCCGTAAATGCTAGAGCAACAGCCAAAAGAACCAGTAGCTACAGGCCTTCATCTTGCTCTCCTTGAAGTCAACAGCATTACTCCTACTCTTAACTTTGAAGAGAAGACAGGTCCCAAAAAGGACAAACCAGGTACTATTAAATCGATGGGAGTTCTGCAGCCAACCTCAATGGGAGCAGAAATAAATACTGAGTAGAGTTAAAGTAAGTGGCATTAAGTAGAAAATTGGTGAACCTGAAAAAAAAATCTTTATAAACTACATACCTGAGGCAATGCTGAGTTAAGCTGTCTCTGGAGGGAGTCTCTGTCATAGATGACATCCTGTAGGCGTTGCTGTGCAAGTGACAAGCTTTCCTGAGTCTCCCGAAGAGTATCAAGGAGACGGTCCCTTTCATCCAGCATGTTCACCATCAGCTGCTCAAAGTGAGAATCCGAGTCCGAGCCGCTGCTTTGGGACCCCCGTTGACTCATCGGGGTGTCCTCGTTTATCGTTGGCATCACTTCACACATCATTTCTTTAAAAAAACAGAAATCAAGGAAAAGCTCTTCATCAGAAAAACATTTAAGGGGATTTCATTAAAGGAATTAATTCTGTCACATGGACACAGTAGATTATTGCATTGTTTGTTCCCTCTTTCAGTTTTGTTCTTGCAATGTTAATCAGATGGTCGATAGAGAGGGATTAAATACAGTGACTAATTCCACACAGCAAAGTCTTCAAATGTGCTTCCTAAACTGAGAGAAGAATGACTGGAAGGAGATGAAAAGTAACAAAATATTTTAAATTAATAGTTTTGCAAATAATGCTCTCTTAAAATGACAGAAAATACTTCCTCTGCAATTGTAGTCTCCTTTATTGTTGATTTTCTCTCCTCTTACTAATGTCATTGTTGAATTGTTGGTATTGATGCCAATAGCTGCCATTAATTGCCAGATTTTGTCCTGCTCTAGGCACTTCTACAGTACAGCTCAGGCTAACCATTGATCCAGTATCATGCTGCATTAACAATACCAGGTTAATCTATTTTTCTATCTAGTTATTCCCACCCTCAGGTGAAATTCTTCTCCAGTGAGCTCGTTCAGTAAGAGGTCAAGAACTAGAAACTCTCTACTAATTACCATCTCTGTGATATCTCATGCAAACTGAATTACTAGGGACAGAACCACTGCTGTTTCCTAAAAACAGTCCTGAGCAGCAAAAATAATATCACCTAGTCCCATTCTTCAATTAGAAAGCTTCTGCAATGAGATACAGGGTTCAGCAGATGGGGAAAAAAACCACTAAAGGTCTCAAAAACCCCATAGGTCTCAAAGCTCAGATTTTTTTTAAAGCACAAAAACTGTGTTAAAATAGATTATATCTACCCAAAGACCCAATGGTATCTATCCAAAGAATCATAAATGTTTTTTCTAGTATGACTGAAGAACTACAGCAGTCAAAACTTCAGAGACAGTTAAGGGTTAATATCTGGAAACTCTGTTATTGTAGTAACTATTGGAAGCCTTTTTTCTCAGCAAGCACGAGCAAGGTTTTGGTTCCTCTACTGGAAGTTAAAAATATTTACTTCGGAGTTTGCTTTGGACCTTCTGGATACAAACTTTGTCTACAATACATGTGGTTGACACAATTCCACTGTTAAGTGTGCCGTCATGTAACATCATCACCATTTTGGTCTCAATACTATGATGGATTAGCTCTACAGATTAAATCTGGTCTGCCTTCCAAAGTAGGAAAATGGAACTTGTGAAAGTGCATGTTATGAAAAATGGAAGACCGAGCTGTTACAGAATGTAACTTAACAACATGCCATACACCGGGCAACAAAAGAGCTAAGCCACCTATACTTAATTAATTAAAACCAATTCCTCCTACTATCACTAAGTCACAAGCAATCCTTGTGCTAACACTGCTTGCTGCTAAGATTTTCTGGGAAAACTACATAGCTTTGCTAAGGCTAGCTGCCCTTGATCATATTCATGAAGAATTTAGTATTCTTAGTCTTCACTTTTTCAGCAGGTGTGATAACTACCAAAGCTGGTACCAAACACTGGTACTTCAACATGAATTAGCTGCTACTGCATAGCTTTCATAGGCAAAAAGCTTCACTACTGAGCTTTCAGGTAGGTCTTGATCTTGTTTTAAAGCATCTGAACTAGAGGCAAGACAAAGGTTGCTTGTGGCTATTATCCACTTAGTAATTAATTAGGTGCAAGAGAAGCAGTTAACAGCTTGAAGGGATAGATAGTGAAAAGTTCGTCATGTATCTAACATATTTAGGTCAGGTGTATTTACTCAGGATTATCTGTTTCGATGCTGCATATCTCCATTACTCATGAGGTTCAAAACTTTCCAGAAACCTTTGTCTCTAATACTACAGACTCCACTAGGAAGCATCACAATGTCCTTTCATATTGAGATGACATTAATGCATCAGTGCCTCTAACGGCGTAAACCGCTTCAAGTTTAAAAATACCTGCACCATGACCAACCGACCTTCATGGTACCTATCACTTCCTCTTCTGAGTATGGACAGTGTGTACTGTGAGGCACCACAGACAGGGAGTGACTAACCTCTGCAGCTGCATCGGCAGGACAATTTGATTAAATGAGTACTCATTCTCCTACACTTCAGTTTCCCTGCAGAGGCAGAACAGCTTTTGGGGAGTTCTTGCTGATGTAACTGCTTTGTCCACTGTCTGCAGGTTTCTTGAGAGGTGGGACTATCAGCATGGGGGAGCCACTGTCTTGTCTCTGCCTTCTCCTCACAATGTTGTGGGAGGACGTTCCACTCAGCAAGTGCCCACCACTCTGTCTCCACCCAGCTCCTGCCTGTGGATAACCAGCTTCAGATGGTCAAGTTCACAGTGAGCAAAAGGATAACTAAAACATCTATGGTTATCTGGCACTTGCTCAGTGTAATCATAAGTTTTCAGTACGCAGCAGGTGGCCGGAGACCATCTCTACATGCCCATTTTTCAAGACCAAAAAAACCAATTCAGATTGTCACTGAACCTTTCCTGCCTCACGATCATCAACATCTCATGGGGCACACTTCCTGACCCAGGGGAGTCTCACCAGTGAACCTTCATCTTTCAAGAAACTACCTCCCATATCCTGCATATGCAGATCAAGTTTATGGTCTGAATGGCACATCGTACACCACCACTGCTTGCCAGCAGAGTGAGAGTGGTGCAATTTTTCATGCATGCTGGTGCTTGTGTGGGAACAGATAAGGAAACCTCTGTGCAGACAGCTGTTGCTACCTTAGACCCTTGTACTCAAACTAGATAGAAAATCTTCTCCTACAGTCCTTATGGGGATGTGCAAAGCCATATGTTTCAGTGGTTGTGGGGCAGCAACAGAACCCATAGGCTGACTGCTTACGGCACTGTTACCACATCTTCTCCCTCTCAGCTGCTGCATTCAGGAGGGGGAGTGGACGATACAGTGTGCTTATTTTGAAAGCCTGGGCTGAATTATCCTGATACGGCACAAGGAACAAACTTTGGCTATGAATAAGACCTCAAAGAAGGCAGGGAAGTGGTGGGCAGTTCCTGATGTAGGCAGCAGTTATTTGGAAGTTTTCCCCCACAACTCACAGCCCCAGGAGAATCTTTAAAAGGTACAGCAATTCTTGCAGTCTCACTGGTGATGTACGTTGCTTTCCAGCAGTTTGGAGATCAATGACATTATTCCATTGGAACCACATGCATCCTTTTCCTTTCCCCACCCTCAGCTTGGAGGCAAATAAAGAAAAGCTGTATGCTAACCTGGGTCAGATCAGAAATTCTGGTAGGGCATGCCAGTAACGGATGCACTGATACTTGCAACAGTGAGGAGCAGGGGCAAAGGGAATCCTGGGCCATGTACTCACATGAATCTTTTGTGGGATCCAATGAGGACCCTGGAACAACTCTGAAGGCAACCTGGCTTCTTAGGGTGTTCCAGGGTCATCAACCCAGAAAAAAGGAACAAAATTTCAAACAACTGCAGATTTATTGTGGGGTTCCCAAAGAAATATTTCTTACAGCTCTTTGTGAAAGACGTATATGCCATGCTGTTCTGATTTACTATGATTTGTGTGGTTTTGCCTTTAGAAAAGCATTATTTTTTCTTTTTTTTTTTTTAACATCATCTGGCATTTATCACTCTTACACCTGCCAGCAGATGGGACGCTTTCAATGTCCTGAGGCTGCTACCATTTAACACTGTTCCAAAGAAATGGTGGCCTTCGCCCAGCACATGTTCAAAAAGAGAGCCACTTCCCTGGGTCCTTATTGCACCTTTTATGAATTTTCTGCTTGATAGCAGGAAGGAATCATAATACTAAGAATATCTGAAGAAATTTAAAAGGAAGGGGAAAAAAAGAAGGAAAAAAATAGAGGTTCATTAAGACAGGCTGCAACAAAAGCTAGGGCACATAAATAGGTAAAGCAAAGAAAGGATTTCAGTAAAAGTAGAGGAAGAATGTCAGCAAACAGCCTGATCACAATTTAGTGGTAGAAAACTGACAGCTGAAGACAAATAGGAGGTCACATATGCATTTGGATCTTTATACAGGAAGCGAATCACATCAAGTGAGTTACAAGAGTTCTTGAAGTTTCCAGAGCCTTCTGAGAGTGTGCATGTATTAGACAAGCCTTGGTTAACCACATGATGATGTGGTTCACACATGGGGTCAGCACATTACTTTAAGAGTAAGCCTCCAGTTTAATTACAGCTGAAAAGAATTTAGTTTGCACACACCAAAAGCCCATAGAGAACCAAGCCGACACAATGCGGACGGAAACAACTGAGGTGTTCACATTAAAACATAAAGTAGTATTGCTATGAACAGTTAAGTCTGATTGCTAATGTGGTCATACCCCAAGTAATTTTTAATTATATTTTTAAATTTCCAGTGGGGGAAGAGGGCAACTTCTGATTTTCCTTCTATGTAACTTTGAATTTTAAACCTAACTTGGGTGATTTGAGCCAAAACACCATTTTTCACTCTGGTTTCATAATATAATCAATTGAAATATATCATACACTGAAATCAGAAGAAATCACTGTAACTACCTACTCTTGCCTCACTAATTGCAGACCATAAATCTGTGTTAAGCTGAAGTATATACAGAAAGGATTTCAACCATTACACACTAAAAGTGATCTCTAGTAAAATAATGAGAATTAGTAATTCTTTCTGTGAAAAATACATGCCTTTTTCAATTGTATTTATAGGGGAGACAGACACATTCAATGCTGCAGTTCTTAAAGGCTCAGAACAGGGCTATTGGCAGGCCCACTCCTATTACATTTTGGACCCACCAGGTCATGCACGATTTTTTGTGGCTGATCTGTGAGTTTAAAGAACTTTTGATACATCTTAGATATATTTCACTACATATGTATGAATCAGTTTTCAAATAGACAGGTCAGATGCATCCCGGAGTTACTGGATATATAAATATGGTTGAGGAATAACAACAGATCTATGCATATGTGGCAGGTATTTGTCTCAAGTTCGCAGTTCTTATTAATGCAAGTAGATATCAGTCCTACTCAGAACAAAACTCAGCAGGATAAATAATGGTTAATCTTTAAACTTCCTTTTTGTCCTCCATTCTTACTGCTTCAAAGTCTGGTTAGGCTCATAGAATTTGATTCTCTAACTGTAACTTTTGGATAGAATCCAAATATAGTCAAAAACTGACATCTGGATATTTCATGTTTTCTAATTTTATCTATCGGTCAATGGTTTGAGATCCTGCTACCCTGTCATACGATTGACTGCATATAACAATATCACCAGTGACAGCCCCAAAAGATGAAAGGTCAGGATTAAGTTTCCCACCCCTCTACTCTTCTGAATTGGTTTTATACAGTGTAATAGGCTGTTAGTTTTGCATTCAACTTCATGTGCACGCTGAAATTCAGATGCAAAAATATGTTTGTTGAGTCTGTGCATATATTTTAATTTCTCCATTCAGTCTGCATGTGCCAGCTCCTCCATTAAGATTTTTGTTATCCCAGGGTAGTATTCCTTTCACTAATCAATACATTCCTATCAACTACTACAAGGCAATTACGTATCTTTGATGAGTCCTATTAGGGAAAAAGAATTCACAGCCGACAGTTAACAGTAAAGGAAGGATGAGCAACAATGTGCATGAAGCATCAGAATCCCTTCTCTGAAGTTTATATCAGAAAGCTTGAATTGCAGTGCCGCAAATCTAAATAGCAAAGTAAATTCTTTTATAATTTTCAGGTAATGTGACAAAATATAAGCAAAATTGGAGTGTATAAACATTTGCCTTAAACGTCAAAATTTTACAGTGATCATTAAATCTTCTTTTTATTTTCCCAGCCTGCACTGAGCAACCTGATCATATTTTGCAGTTGGCCCAGCACTGGGCAATGGGTTGGCACACATGACATCCAAAGTTTCCTTCCACAACTAATAATTCCATATGTCTGGAGAGAGTTTAAATTCAAACAATTCACTTGTTTACCACAGAGATTCTGAAAATTAATATACATTTAAATAAGGTTGGAAAGAAATTTGGGAAGAAAAAACCCCAAACTAAACCTAAGCCCCACATTGTGGCTCATCTCATTGCATTCATATAAAAAAAAAACACCAAACCAAGCAAACAAACAAAAACAAACAAAGAAACCCCATGTTGATTTTATTAGGATGGCCTGCCTTGAAGACTTCTACCATAAATAAAGAAAAATGACATTAAAAAATAAAAAATAAACTTCAGTTATACTTGGTTACAAGTATGGCCACATTTTCAGACATTGGTATGTACACTAAATGTCCTAACCTCTGAGTGGCACTAAAAAAAATTTAAAAACAAAAACAAAACAAAAAACCAGCCCACAAACCCCACAAACCAGAGAAATCTGAACACATAACCACACGATGATGGAGACAAACAGCTGCTTTTGAGACTTCCAAATTTAAACAAAAATCTGTGCTTATTTTTGGAAACATAGGCAATTACTCTTTGTCAGAACATATACACAAGAAAAATAAACTAAAATATTATATTGTATGAGAAGATGTCACATCTCAGAACATTTTAAAAGTTTGAAAAGTCTTAGAACTCATCTTTTATGGCCTCACATATTCTGGTGAAAGGCTTGAAGAAAGATTTTAATGCTTTATATTTTTTCACTTATCCAGTGAATCACAGTGAAACAAATAATGAAAAAATTTTTAGAATAAAGACTGAAAAGCTGCTGAAGCCTAGCTTGACAGGGGAACACACATGTACAGTATGACAGCAGATAACTGATACACACTCCTTCTAGAATCCAAAGAGAAGAAATAGTAAATATAAATAAATATTTTTTCCCAAAATTCCAACACTGAAGTTGTTCTTATTCAAGGCCATAATCTGTTATCAAGTCAGTGTTTACAACATATGTGAAGACATGAGGTGCTTGGTACATTGAAGAAGTTTTCTGACTAGGCCAATAATGAGAAATAAAAATACAAACACATCATATTCTCATCAGGGGAAAAAAAAAAAAAAAAAAGCTTTCCTAACACCCTTACATCACCCTCTCAAAAAACAATCAATCTATCAAACAAACAAACCCTCAAACAAACCCAAGAACCAAGAAACACAACTTGCTTTCTTCTCAGAAGAAAGATACATGGCATCGAGTTGACTAAACTCAGAAATCTGAGTCCAGCTATCAACTGGCTATTGGTTAAAAATCTATAACCAAACTTTGCAGAGACTGAGTGAATTTCCACTGAAGTAATTTTCTACGGATTTCTTTATTGAGACTCTGGTCACATGAAAGAAGGAGGAAAAGATGAAGGAGGAAGGAGTACTTCAGGCATCCAACAAGCTTCCTAATTCAATACCTCAAAACCTACTTAATTATACCGGTGGGGCCCAACCACACATCTAGCAAGTCAATGCAGCTCTTTGTGCCACTAGAGGAGAACTGCAGGTTGTTGCCTCCAGAAAACTGAATCAGAAAAATAAGTTAGGGAAGGAATGGAAGTGGAAAAGGAACAGATATCAAAGACCTTCATTAACCATTCTGGTCCTCAGGAGTAAGTGAGGAACAGGCCAGATAACTACAGTAGCAGCAACCCACTATTAAATGGCAGCCATCTTGCCCTGTCAGGTTATGACCGAAGGCATGCGAATTGATATATAAGGGAACACCGGCATCCACAAAAGAACGGTGAGGGAGCTGGAATTTCTTTCAGTAGGTGTTAGGAACTGCAAATGATGGATTAAATACCTCTGTCCTGTAACTTCAGGACCACAGCAGTCCATGATAACAGAATAAGCTCTCACGTACATTATTCTGTGCAACATTTACCATACAGCCAGGACTGCAAAGAAGAGGAAGGAGTAGAGGGAATTGGCTTAATAACGTGACATATACCTCATTAATACCTAAACATGCATTATATACCTCTTTATTCAAAGGAAAAAAAAGAGAAATTTTGTGTTCCTTTGCCAGGAAAAGGCTGCCTTGCCCTGTAGGAGTTATACAACTTAATTAAAGTTTTACTTGATTGATGTAAGTCAACAAAAATAAGACTTTTTAAATGTGCTGCTTTAAATACAAAAAGCTCCACTGATACTGAACTTAGTATCTGCAGCAAGAAGTTTACCACTTTACCCAGTATTCTTAATGTAAATAAAGCAATCCCTCAATGATACACACATTCACTTTAAGTCACCAGCATTTTACTGCTAATACGAAAACAGTTTGTTAGTTTCATCAGGAGCCACAGAGCACAAATTGCAATTCCCTGCCCAAAACTCTCAAGAACTGCAATGGATACTGAACTTGTGTAGTACCTTAGAAGTATCCCAAACCCTCTGGGAGGTTCTGAAGAGGGAGTGGCAGACTGACAAATTACTGCTTCCCTTAAAATCCAAGTAGCACATAACATGCTCCCTAGAAAAAAACGTCTGGGCAATGTAACAACTTTGGAATTCTTCTAATTTGAAACGAAGCCTGAGTGCTCATTTTAATAGTAGTTCTAGACCCCAAGTGCACAGGTATTTTAGCCAGACACAATGACAACCTGTGAAGCAGCGCATTAAAGTTGTCTGATTAAATTATTTTCCCTATCCATTGTGTATCTAACTACAGCATCTACTGCAAAATCTATTCCAGGTTGATTGGTTCCTAGTTCAGTGTATTCTCCAATCATTTGCATGGAGCCTAATCCAACAACTGCTTAAATTCCTGGCAATTCTATCATTGACTTTGATGGTTTCTGAACACTGTAGATGATTAGCAAAATCACTAACGTAGGCAAGCCATCAACCTCCTGTCACTTTACTACATCCAAACACGAGCACAAAATTGCAAGTGTATGTTATGCATGAGTAGGGAGCATGCTGGATGTTACGTGGCCATTGCCTGCAATATTAGCAGAAATCATGAACAGGTTTCCCCACTAAACATGAAAAATTTAACTGGCAAAAGGCAACAACTTTTTAAACTGATCTGTTTGGGGTGGGGGGGGGGTGGGGGGGTGGGGGGGGTGGGAAGAATGTTGTTCATTGTCATTGTATTAAAGATTGTTCAAGTTGTATGAAAAAATGTCACAGCAAATCTATAGCTATAGCTGCAGTATATCTCCATCAAGAGTGAACTCAGTATTACCTCAATTAGGAATTCTGTGGTTTAGACATCCCGATGAGAGAATGGAAAAAAACTGCAACAAACAGCACAGGATATGGCCATTCTTGGTTAAGAGTTATATGGCTTCTTTTCAGGAGCTACTCCCTTCACAACTAAACTGATAGCAATTCTCTTCTATTATCTCCTATCTACAGATGCAGATAATAATGTATGGACCAGGTGTCAAAGTGCATCCTCAACACTGACCTTTTCTAAAACTACTTGAAATTTTTGCTGTACGTATCCTATAAAGGTGGAAAATGAAAAAGTTGTCATCTTTCTTCTCATTGGACCCCACCCTACTTGACATCTTCTGTGATCTCAGCTGTTGAAGAGTCTTGGAATTATTTATTTTTTTAAAGTGAATGTTGTAACAAACACCTCTGCAATCTCACATCGCATGGGAACAATTTACCAGCTGGACTTCTTTCACTTGGGCAAGCTCCGGGAATAAGAAAACAAAGTACTAGTTGGCTTCTGCCTGACAAAGGCTCTTAGATGACCATTCATTTTGCTCACCTTGAAGGCTACCACCTTCGATGTGAGTCTATTTTTATTCCCTCACCTTTCTGTCCATAACTGGTTTTAAAGGCTTGTTTTCTGTATACTCAGATGTTTGATTAGCACACCAAGGTTGAGGAGTCATTTCAAGTTACTTCTAATTTTGCTACAGGAAAAAGAAGTGGAAATCTAACTACCATACATTCTAGCCTGTCCACAGTGACATCAGCTTGAAAACTCATTTCATTGGATCATTCAGGATATTTTGCATTTACAAGCTTTTTTTTTTTTTCAAACTGTTAAATAGATACAGTGGCTAATGAAACCAGTTCTTACTGAAATTACGTCTTTTTAGATGTTCTCAGCAAGATTGCTCTTAGGCAGCACAGTGTAATTCCATAAGGAAAATCCTTCCTATTGTCTGAGTTGCATTACATGCATATTCCTCCTCCTAGTTAACTCCTTACCTGCTGGTCTCCACTAAACTATGATATCACCTTTAACGGAAGCATCCTGCACTCCTTCCACACAGGAGGGGGTGATCAACACCGTATCTTAAAAAAAAAGGACTCATTCCAAGTATTTGTTCTTTATGACATCCTTCTGCCTTACAGCTCCCTCAACAGCACCAAAAAAAAAAAAAAAAAAAAAAAAAAAAGTTGGCTCCACGGTTTTTAGCCTGAAATTCCCCAACTCCCAACTCCCATTACAGAAATGCATTTAAATATCACGCAAGTACTAGAGAAAGATTTTGCATTTGCACCTCACCTCCCGGAGGGTACAGGAGCTAAGGAGGGAATGACTAACTCAGAAATAGAAGGTTCAGTACCTAGTGGCTTTTATTTCGGCGTCTGCTATTTCACTTGATCAATAACAACCGCAGTCTCCACCGGCTTCGAGCGGGGACTCACACAGCCGAGCACTCCTGGACCATCTTCCTAGCAATGGTGACACAGGCGTTGCTCCGAGGAACCCCCAGCCCCCGCACACGTCCTCCGGCAAGATTGGCTGCTTGGCACCTTAGCATTTTCTTCAGTCACTTCGTCAGCAGCCAAGAGGAGAAGCATCCATGGGAAAAATGGCATATTACAAATTTTGCTTTGGGAAGCAGAGCTCGGCTCAGACCATTGTCGGGAGCAGAAGCGGGGGGAGCGGCTCTTAAAGCTCCAGCAGCTCCTTTCGAACAACAGCATCTTTGCAGCTGGAGGCAAGGGATTACAGGGGGAGGGGCCAGGGCGAAAGCATCTTTCTTTTATTTCTCATCTTTTGTTAAACTTAAATGAGAGATATCTGGCTTCTTTGGTTCCTCGATACCTCCCAGGCTAATTATGCCTCTGTGCGTGACTGAAGTCCTCACGCACGCACTACTGCCGGCATGATCAAAAGGAAACCCGTTTTCTGCTTTATAGAAAGAACTCTGCCGACAGCTCATCGCTGCCTCACAGGCGTCGTACAGAGCCTGATCTCAGCGGTACGGAGCCAGAGCTGTGGCAGCGGGAGCTGGGGAAGCCCCGGCATGGCACCGCACCGCACCGCACACCGCGCCCCGGCCTGCGCCTCCTGGGCCCCTCCCCTCCGCCGGGCAGAACAAGCTACTCGCGGGGCACCTCCACCGGCTGCCCGCCACGGGCCAGGGACTGCCCTGCACCCGTCGTAGCCCCCGCCTCCGCCGCTGTACTGCCCTAGTCCTGGCTTGGTGATGTCTGTACTGACAGCGGTGTGAGCGCTCCGAACTGCTGTATTCTGTAATTTAAAGAGTTCAGGCGAACGCCGGTACATCTCATCTAATCGGATATATGGTGTAATAAAACGTATCGTCTGCGGTAATCCGACCATGACAAAGCAGTGCTAAAATCTGCTATAATCTGAATAGTCCAGGCGTGTAATTAATATTAGGCACGTGGAAACGCTACGCCCCGGGCCCGAAGCCTGGCCGGGCGGCACCGCTGGGGGCCGGAGGGCGGGCGGCAGCGGGCGAGGCAGAGGCGGGGGTGGGAGGCGGAGGGAGCGGCGACGGGCGCTGCCGGGGTCGGCGCGCTCCTCGTTGGCGGGGACTTCCCCTGGAAGCCGCTGCAGTGGTTTCCACCGGCCCTTAAATAAATTCTGAAGTAATCACGTCTGCTCCCCCTGCCTCACGCACACGGCTCCCCCAGATGCAGCTGCTACTGCTGCTTCGCGGCTCGCACGCCGCTAACTCCCTCACGCCCGCTCCTTAAAAAAAGGGGGAAAAAAAAGGAAAAGAAAAAGGGCGGGGGGAGGGGGGGGAGGACACTAGGGCACGCGCCTAACGGGCGAGCGGCGCCTCCTCCTCTCTCCTCAGTGCGACCGCTCCTCTCTGGCCGTTAGAAAGGGCGGGAAGGCGGGCGCGCGCGTGCCCCTCGGTTGGCGCCGTCGGCCCCGCTCCGCAGGGGGCACTCCCGCTCCCCCCGCCCATCCCGTCCCAACGCGGGAGGGGTGGCGGCGCGCGCCCCGGCAAGGCGGCCACGCGAAGGGTCCCGGGGTGGGGCGAGGGGATTGCGGCGATTTAGCTGCGAAATGCCGCTAAATGCCTGACGTGGCGGCGGGGCCCTGCTGCCCCCGGAGATGCCCAGTCAGCTCCCCGTCCTGTGTCCCTTCTTGCCCGTCAGTGCTGGCCCACGCAGCCTGAGGCGGGTGCGTAGAGAAGGGGTGTGAGGTGGGAAGTTGGCCCTGGTTCTGAGGGGTGCTGGGCGCCACGAATAACTGGAGTACCAGAAAACCACTTAAAATTGGGGTTTTCAGAGTTTTCATTTGAAATTAAGTTCATCCCAGTCTGAGGATGATGTGCAGGTATCAACTATGCAAACTTGGTTCTTGCAAGAAGTATTTCAGTAATTGTTTACATTTCTTCCACATACCAAAGGGAGTTTCCTCCGTGAAGCCATGACTGTGTTGCCTCAGAAGCCTGAAGACGCTTCACCCGCTTTCAAAAGGCTCTGGACAGGCCAGGGAGCCACGTCCAGCAGTGGGTTCAGGCTCAGTGATGCTGTTATGGTGGCTTCACAGTAGGTTTGTCCCATTATTTTGCTCATTTCTGACACCGTAGTGCTGAAAATGTAGATGCACAGAGGATGCGTATGTATGGTAGAAGGCTGAGAATAGCTGACAAGAGTTGCCAACAAGGACGTTTTAAAAATAAGTGCAAAGAAAGTACTAGTGCCATGCCACAGTTTTTTTCCAGAGCTTAGCCTTTCAGTGCAGCGCATGGGTTAAAAGAACCAAAATAAAATAGCTCTTCCCCTTCAACCATGCCACTATTCCAAGTGGCTTTTTGTCACTTTTCTTGGCCATTTCAGATCCTTATCCTAACTTAATTTATCTTCAACATACTACCCATAAGAGCAGTTGCCTGATGATCACAGTGTAGCTGAGGGCAAGACCCGTCATCCATCAGAGACTTACACAAATGGTTATCACAACAAATCTGAGCTTTGAGTTAGGTGAGTGAGGAAAAATTAAGCAGCTCAGAAAGCACTCACGAGAGCAAGGGTGTTCAGCAGGCAGCCACACAGTCTGGCTAGTATGAACTTCAAAGAAGGGCATATCTGATGGGGTTTTCCCCATTATTTGTTTGGGGTTTGGGTGGGGTTTTTTTCTTTTCTTTGGAGTTAAAGCTCTCTGTGCAACAGGGTACGCAGATCAGGTCAGGATTTGCAGCTTCAAACTCTAGAACTCAGCACTGTTGGTTTTTTTTTTATAACAGCATCTGTATGCATGGAAGTATCACTCATCTCTAAGAACTGGTAAAGATGAGTGCCATTGATGACATCCTTCCTTCTTTCCCATGTTCAAAGAGTGATTTACTGATGAAAGCATTTGCAAGGCACGTGGGAGATCCTAGCTCACTGTCCGTGTTCATCCAAGGTGGTTGTTTTCAGCACTTGGCTTGGAAAAGTTTCCAACTCCTGTTCCATGGACTAGAAGAGTTAATTATTTGCAAAACTGTATAGCAGACAGCCCTGCTTCATAGTAATTCGATTTATAAACATTTATGGAATGCTTTGGGAAGTCTGTTGTCCCCTCAGCTCCCTATGCCCATCCTTTTTACTGCAGTAAAGCAAAAGCCCAGGACAGAGAGACTATTATTGTTCCTCATAGTATTGTCCTAGTTGACCTGCTGCCCTTAGCTTCTCTACTGCCAGATTCACCAAGTGGCTGAACTGTTGTGTTTCACAGCGCTGAGGTTACTGCATAGCGCAGAAGCTGCCAATTAGTACCTGTGCTTTGTGCTACCAATTTAAACAGGAGCCTCCTTCTATTCAAGCACATAGGCTTTTGAGGTCAATGAGATGGAGGAAGAAGGAAAAACTCTAAAAAATTGAAAATGAAAAACTGTGGAAGAGCCAAAGAAAGTGGGATGGAGCTAGTCCTTTGTCATAATAAGGGAATGCTCCCTACATTAGAGGGCATCTTTTGGTAAAACTTAACTGCATGGATAATTTTGATCAAGAGTATAAAAACATAATGATATATTGTATGGTAACTTCATTAGTGAAAGGTACTGAATGTTCTGTTTAATTATGAACTTGAGCTTCCCTTGACTGGAATTTGACCATCAGACCTCCAAAACATAGTTTTGCTTATCTAAGCTCCAATTATGCCAACCAAATCTAGTAATTACCCTAGAAGTATGAAGTCCCCAGTCTCTCTGCCAGCTGGCTCTGTTTCATCTGGTATTTAAGGACATGGGACTTACAGGAGATAAATTGAGTGGGTAGAGACAGGTAGGAAGAGTACAGTGAGACGGTACCATAGGAAGCCCTCCTTACCATTAGCTAGGTTATGTCAAAAAAGAAAACATAATCTTATGTCAGCAAGAATAAAGACACACCTGAAAGCTGGCTTCCTCCCCTCTGTAAATCTCACCATAGGTCTTTCTCACATGCTGTTTCCAACAAAGTGGAGACTTGTGAAATGTTTTGCGATGAACAGCGTAAAAGAAGGAACTGACACCACCGTACTCTCAAGGAATAACTGATCATACAGGGAGGTGAAGAACCATCTTGGAGAAGATTTGTCTTTACTTTCAAGACACTCAGTGCAAACTGAGGAGCAGTTAATGGTTGCAAAGATATGTGATGTAGTCAAGGCAGGAAGAAGCCCTGTTTTGAATAATATCGATGATGGAACACTTCATTTGTTAAAGCCTGTCAACAGCACGATGAAGACCTGCATAAGATTTGTAGATGAAGATGAAGAAAGGAGAACCTGTCTTAGAAATGTTACATAGGAAGAAAAAAAAAAAAGGCAATATTTAGATGTAGTCTTCGCTTGATAAAGAAGCCATTAGAGACTAAGAGAGGAGTGCAAAAATAAAGTTCAGAGGACCTTGGCTGAGAATGTAAAAAAAGAAATGTAATATTGTGTGAATAAATTACGTTCCAATGTAATTGGAGTTATAATTCCAATTGTACTTTACAATTACATTAATGTTTATTTCCCAAAGGTTCTCTGCATATTATCATAGCTTTAAAGGGTCCTTCTGCAGTTTCTCACTTTAAATTTCTTACCCATTTCAGCTGTGGTTTTTACCTTCCATACCTTGATTGCTGCATTTCACTAGAAGACTGTCACAAACCCGGTTTTCTCACACACGCACACAAAAAAAAGACCCATTCCACATGGGGCCTCAAAAATCATCATGGTAACCTTAAAAATCTCTGATTGCCTACATTTGATGGGGGGGGTAAGAAAGTTTAGAACAGGGGCATACCTTTAGCTTAGATGTGAATTGTTCAAAGCCATCTAAAGACCAATAAAAGTCAAGCCTGAGAGTTTGATAGCATAGTTAGCACCTCAGTACAGCCAAAGTCCTCAGCTGGGAAAGAACAGCTTTTCTCTCTGTCTCAGTTAGGCTGATCTGCAGAGCAGGCTCTAGTTCCTGGCCATGAAATTGTTGATTGGACCAGAACCTTCTGGTCTTATTACACTCCTTCAGAGTACTTTTTCTTAATACATGATTTAAGGGCTAAAAATGTCTTGCTTGAAAATCCCAGTTACTCACATACTGTTGTATATGAGACCTGAAAACTGAAGGGGAACTTTTTTTTGTGATCTGAGATTGGTAACGTTGTTTAAGAGCAGTCATTCTGTTCTTTTTCCACAGTGTTTCACATTGCTCAGGTGCAGTGTTGCTTGCAACTAAAGAGGTATAAGATGTGAGTAAACATTTTTATTCAGTCTGCTATTGAAATACTTATGTTGTAATAGAAAATTTTACTCTACCATTTTCACAGAAAATGAAAAATAGCATTCAGCTGTATTGAGAGTAGCTAGCTGTGCTGTCAGATTCTCAGACTGCAATTTAATACTTAAAAATATAGGTGCAAGCAGAAAAACTGCATGAAGGCAAGAAAAAAATTCTCTCATTTCTGGCATAATTTTTCCTCTTTCCTCTTTCCTGAAACCCCTATAGTTTCAGGTTTTTTACAAATTGCTTTAAATTGGTCTTTACCAATGGCATGGAACAGATCTGAGTGGGTAACAGCGATGTCTTTTAAAGCTACTGAAATCCAGGCACATGAGAGAGAAATTTGTGTCCTATGCACATTGCTCAGCTGAGGAGCTTCTTTTCATCCATGAAAATGCAAAAACATACAGACTATCAAAATAGCAACCATGATCAAGGAACAATGTATCATGATTGTAAAAATACTTGAAATGTTTTAAAGCCTGTGATCATAAGGCATTTCTTAAAGGTCATTTAGTTCATAACCCACGTGTTTACATAGTGTGAGTTAAAGAATGAGGAACTAATTCCAAAGCCAATCATGAAGACCACGAAGT
The DNA here is from genome assembly GCA_009769605.1 of Bucorvus abyssinicus. Classification (NCBI taxonomy): domain Eukaryota; kingdom Metazoa; phylum Chordata; class Aves; order Bucerotiformes; family Bucorvidae; genus Bucorvus; species Bucorvus abyssinicus. The sequence continues at coordinate 43,916,090 of CM020025.1, forward strand.
AGATGTGGACCAGTGGAATCAGCAAGCTTTGAGCCATAACTAACACTGTTGGGAGATCACATCATTAAGAAACAATTGAATCTATAACACAGGTTGGCAATAAAACAGACATCATAGCCAGCATCATGACAAACCAACTGACACCATTAGTCTACCTTTCCACCCCAAGATTCTTTGCTCCATCACAAACCTGAAGAAAGTAAAGACCCATGACTTCTACATTTGAAAATGTCAAGATGTTGAGGCATTTCACAGGTTTTCAGATCATGTCTGGCTCCTTCACATTCAGATAAATCAAACCTGTTTACACTAAACTCATGCAACGCAGTATTCAAATTAAAATTTCCATCACTAGATTGCCAGTAAACTCTGTCTTAGTGTAATGGCAGTGAGATAGCTTCAGCTACTTAGATGTTCATATCTCTCAGGTTTGCTACAAAGGTGCTGTTCATCTGGATAATAATCCTCCTCTGATCAAGAAACTGCAAGTACTGCTCTGTGGTGCAATATGGCTCCAAGGTTACTAGACAGGTTACTCAGAGAAAGCAAAAATATACTCTCTGCTCCCCATTCTAGGTTTTAAACATGGGAATATGGAATTTTAAAACAAGTTCTGATTCTCAGTACTTTCAATATTACATGGGTTTTGGGGATGTCTAGATTAATTAAATTTGGAGTTTGACAATTCTTTTATTAAACAGAATGTTTCATTATTGGAAAAAATCTCATCTGCTTAGCAAAAATAATAAAATGAAGGACCCTCATAGGATTTTCTTAGCTGCTGGGCTGAATATAGCAGTGTATAAGCATGCCAAAACAAAGACACACAAGAAAACATGCTGAAGTAAGGCACTTCACTGTGCACCTTCTGACTGTGACAAGATCAAAAAATGCATGAGAGATGCTAGTTAAAACAGACGTTAATGAAAACGCTTTGTGAATTATGTCAAAAAGTATAGGAATATTATGTTAGAGAGTGTAATATAGGAAACCATACAGGTGAAATGTCTTACCTGGAATGTTAAACAGGTTCTCCCAAAGAATTATCTGTTTACTTTAAAAATGTTTCCCCACCTTTCAACCACTTTCGTGTGTAGCCAAAGGATGTCCATTTCCATTTTCTTGCAGTTAAGAAAGTGGTAACTTCTGGTCCTAGGAAAGAACTTCCTAAGATAATTGGTTACCAACAGAATAAAGCCTTGCTTTGTCAGTAGACAATGTCAATAGTTTAGATGATTCCAGCATTGAATTCCAATATCTGCTGTTGTTCATTCCTAATGTGTGTGAAAAGTTTCAGAGAATTCTGCATTGCTTATGGGTCTGTGTTATGGCTGGGAAAACTTTATCACAGTTGTGCAAAATAACATTTTTAGTATTTCTTAAATAATTCATACACTTACAGTACAATATTTAGCAAATTAGCAATCCAATTTTAATTCTTTCTCCACCAAGGTATTTTTTTTTTAGCTTTACCATACATATGTACTGGCTCTTTCTCACTGTTTTAAGGTATGAGTTGGGGTTGGTTGGTTTGTTTGTTTGTTTTTTGCAAATTGTTTGTTAAAGGAACTACATTAAAGCAAAAGAAAGTTTTCTTGCTTTCTGGAAAATGTAAATTCATTTTGTTTAGTACATGGAGCCGATTATGAAATCAGGCCTAAACCCCACCCCCCCCAAACCCAAAACCAGAATAAGAAAAAGAAACTGGATTCTTTATTCTCTGTGGAGTCTTAACAGCCCTGTTAACAACCAGGTACTTTGGAGGGTTTTCTAGTTCCATTTCCAGAAAAAGGAGCGAGTCTTCCGGAGTTCCATCTGTACAAAACATTTTTTTAATTCATGTCAAAATGAGGAAAAGAAGCCAGTACGTGAACCATACATCTTCTTTATGGCACAACTTAGGTTCACAATCATCAGTAAGGGAAAACAGAGGAAAGTGAATGACCACAAAAAGCCAGGACTAGTTTCTTGTTTTGGAAGTTAATGTAGTCACACATGTTTTCATGCACAAACAATTTTATTAGGTACCTGCTGAGTTTTCTGTCCACAAAATATACCTGACAAAGAATCTCAAATAGTAATCAACCAAATGACAGACAAGAACAAGAGAGAGAGAAATTAAAGAAGTGGTTTGCATGTTACTGTTCGTGCAACCAGAAAAGCGTATTTCATAATGTGGCCCAAAGAACATTAGCTACCTTGCAAGAGGGTTGGTAGTTGTCAGCCTCTCCCTTTGTGAAACTGCACACCGGCGCTGGGCTGTTAGGATTGCTCTTTTATGTGCTTCAGTATGTACTTATAAAGTAACATGAATAATCAGCCATCCGTGAACAAAGAGCTATGAGCACTTGATGTGTTATTAAATGTGAAGCCGTACACATGTAAATTTGCATAAAACTCAGTGATGTTGAGTCTACTCTTTATTTTGCTGTCTGTATGTTAGATTGTTGTGGATTACGTTATAGAAAAGGTAAGCTACTCTAGAGCACACCTGGCGTAATATATTATTGTCAAATATGTTACTTTTCCTTATAATGTTTAGTTCTATTTAATGCCCATTATATTTGATGAAAACTATAAAAATGTTAATTCTGCTTTTTTCAATGATCTGAATAAAACCTCACAGTAGAAAATTGTAATGGACTAGAAATTCAGTATCAGGGAAAACTACATGTATTTGCAATATTTCTAAAGTTTTGCCCTTTAAGTGAGTCATATTTTGTGCTAATTACATGCATTGCTGCTAGCAATTTATTTTGTGACTTTTCAACTATTTTGAGTCATGGCAAAGATTTCTTAACATCTGTATGCTTGACAAGCTTCACACTTCTCCTATTAGTTTACAGGGGAGGGGAAGGGAAGGGAAGGGAAGGGAAGGGAAGGGAAGGGAAGGGAAGGGAAGGGAAGGGAAGGGAAGGGAAGGGAAGGGAAGGGAAGGGAAGGGAAGGGAAGGGAAGGGAAGGGAAGGGAAGGGAAGGGAAGGGAAGGGAAGGGAAGGGAAGGGAAGGGAAGGGAAGGGAAGGGAAGGGAAGGGAAGGGAAGGGAAGGGAAGGGAAGGGAAGGGAAGGGAAGGGAAGGGAAGGGAAGGGAAGGGAAGGGAAGGGAAGGGAGGAAAGCAGAAAACCAGAGATGAACAAAAAGTCATTTTTTGCAGAACTCAAGATCCCAGCTGAAGGACACTTGTCACATTTCATTCACACACATACTTGCGTGCACACCTACCGCCTACTGACAGATCCCTGAGAATTTTTTAAAAAATCTTGATGCAGTAGGAATTCTCCAGAAAATTCACAGATAAATTTATAAAAATCCCCAAAATTATTTAAGTAAGTTTTTAATGAAAATGGGCAAATCTTAATATAAAATGTGACCAATAGAAAATCCATTTTAGAATGAAATTTTTACACACCTAAGAAATTATCTTTTGTTCACATTCTATTTCTCCATGTCTCCTTTGTATTTGTATCCTTGAAATTTTTTTTTTTTGTTCCTACTTTTTAGTATTCATTTCACTTTGGTGAGAAGAATTTTCAAGGTTATTACTGGAAAGATGAAGATGAACATTAACAGTTATTATGGATTATTAATATTTTTTTAAAGCAATATGCATTTTCTTCCAGGTTGTCCATTTCTGTCTGTCTTAGTTTGTTGAGATAAAAGGAAATCAAATGTAATGCACGTTGATAACTATTATAAAAGATACAAAACTTTCAAATGATAAGAAGAAAACTGTGAAATTTGAAAAGGAGAAAAATATGAAGTTTAAAGTAAAAAATAAACTTGGCACAAATAGGAATTATTTCAAACACCAGACAGGAAAGTGGAGATATATGTAGTTAACTGGTGAGTACATCTTACCTAGCCTTCTCAGAAAGAAAATGCAATTGTTATAGTTCATAGGATGACTAGTCAGTTATTTTCCAATTAAATTGAAGCTGTGTTAAAAAGATGACTTGTAATTCTTGTTCTGCTAGGGACAGAGAGAGGAATAAAGACAATGACTACCACTAGTGTCAGAGTGCAGTGGTCAAAGCACTGACAAAGTACAGGATTCTCTTTTGCTATCCCCTGACTTCATGAATATTTATTGACAGGCCTCACCCTGCGATGCTGTATGGCCTCGTTAGAATGCTCGACTAAACCCTGTTTGCCTTCAGAGCATCTCCTACTGTTTGGCATAGACAAACTGTCTTTAGCTCATTTTCTTGTGTGAATCTCATCAGAAGCAATAGGATAGCTCTTTGCCTAACACTAAACTCAGACTTAAATGAGTATGCTGGGGCCAATCAGGTCTTACAAAGCGAAGACTTCCCTGCTATGGATCTTCAATGCTACAGATGCACATGGGGAAACACTTTCATGTGTACTCTTGCCAGATTAAAGAAAACTGAACTTGGCATAGAAAATACTTTACTGATAAAGGAAAACCTGTACATGTGGAACACAAACCCCAATGGAGTCTTAATGCTAACCAATAGTAAATGATATACCTAAACATGGAGAAAGTTTCTGCAAATCTTGAACTTAAAAATATGTTGAGCATTTTGCCGAACAGTTTCCAGATCTAACTAATTAACATCTGAACAAAAAAAAAGCTCATTTACTTTCCTTAAAAATCAAACCTAATAAGTTTAACTAAATAAAGAAAGAATGTTTTATAGACTCACTACTTTTCTTGATTCTGTTTTTAATACAGAATGACAACACCATGAAGAGACTACAGAGTGTGATAGATATTAATGTAAAGAACTAGGATGAAGTTCTGCCTCTACACAGGCATGGGTTTCCACCTCAATGACCTTTGAATGTCACCATGTTTAGATGTTCAAATGAATCATTCATTATGTCTGTTTAATTTTTTAATTACAATTACAAAAACAATTGGTATTCTCTTTTCTCCATGTGTTTGAACAACTTGGTATGTTGATTTGCGTATTAATTTCTGAATGTAAAATTATTACTGTTTTCTGAGTCTTTATGGAATTTGAACAAATGGTGAATCTAAGTAGGAAGTTACCAGCATTTGTGAGTAGGGCCCTCAGACCCCGAATATATTATAAAATATTTGCAATCTTCTATAGCCCAGTGCAAGTAGTGAAATCTTCCTATTTCATAAACTCACCAGATCACAATGGAATCAACTCCACCGTGGAAAAATAACACTGAAGGTTTCTTTCCGTGAATTTTATATATGCATGTATATATTTATTTATATATTTATGTACATTTAATATGTATCAGTTACAGATTTTCTTCTCTTAAAGGTTAAAATGGTACTGTTTGTAGGTATTTCTCTCTCCCTTGAAAGCTCAGTAAACCCAGGCCTCACGGGCTCTGTCAGTCCTGACTGTCCCTGAGCCCTCCCTCAGCTCCACCACCCTGTGCCATGGCCCAGGACTCCATGACGCAGCCCCCCGGGGCTGTCAGCCCCTGCCCCAGTGACACTGAGGTAGGGCCGGCCTCCAGCTCCCCACAGCGCTTCTCTGCATGGACATGGGCCCTGCTGAGCCAGGCCCACCCATGGGCCTGCCTCCCAGCCCATCCCCAGGGAGGTGCCCGATGCCCAGGCTGAGCCTGCCCTGGTGCCCCTCAGCTACCCCGCTCCTGGCTGGGGCTGGAGCGGGCCGTGGCTCCAGGCCCTGCCCCACCACCCTGGGGGAGCCCCTGCAGCAGCAGCCCCTGCCACCGCAGCCCCTGCCACCGCAGCCCCTGCCACCGCAGCCCCAGCCTCCACTCTGCCCTGACCGTCACTTGGTGTGTTCTTCTCTACAAGGCATTTTCAAAGAATCTTTACTGTTCAATTTTATCATTTTTCTTGAAGTACTATGTTGCATAAAATGTTAAACGTATTATAATGTAAGAAATTAAATTTTATGGCAGCTCTCCTAAAGCACTCAACAGATTGTCTATATTTTAAACTGTACTTGTCTGCCAATTTACCACACATTATTTTTACAAATAACTTCATACTGACTGTACACAAAGACTGAACATTTTAAATAGTGAGCCACATAAATGTGGAGCAAACTAAAGAGTAAGAGACTGAAAGACATGCAGCTTTCTTGCTTTTTTTTTGGTTTTGTTACTTTAAAATGAGGGTGCATTTGAGGTGACTGAGCTTTGTCTGCGAGAAGCGGACATTGGTTGGTGCGCTGCAGCGAGTGAGGTGTCACCAAGCGTGTATGTCAGCCTGTGATCCCAGCACTGATCCTTTCAGCCAGTGCCCAGTGCTTCCTTACGGCTATCCTCTGTGGCCTTGACATGCAATGCAAGTCAATGGCTCTTGAAGGACTCCTCTCAGGACAAGCCAGGCATTTGCCTGCGGACATTTCTCTGCCTTTCACCTCCAGAACAGCATCTTATCTTCTCCTGTCACTGCTGCCATGCTGTCAATAGGTCCCTGTGCAGCTAATGCTAGCAATATACTGAGCTGAAAGGATGCACATCCATGGTACAAGCTCTCAGGAGCACTGTCACAAGCACAGCGTGGCAGCGGGCAGAGGGCTGTGAGGTCCATGCTCTCCTTTCTGGCTGTATCTGATTGTGACAGATTTCAGAACTTGGGTTTCAGGTTTTCTGCACGTATTGCTGTATTTGTTACATTTGGTTGCATTTTCAAGACTTCTTTTGCAACATAATGGAACCCGAGGGTTTCATATTTTGTTAAAATTTACTCTTATGCAATCTTATGACTCTAGGATTTGAAGTGATAGGTTTGTCAAACTTGTAGTTTAACTAGGACTTCTGAGTAGAGGAAAGAGACAGAATAAGGACAACTAGAGTGATGCTTGTGAAAAAAATCATTTAGTACGTAAATGTCTTCTTTCATATTGTTTTGTTTTTCTTTTAAACATGTGTGGTTGCTTCTGAACCTGGATGAAACAGTTCAAGGAGATTGAAATTGTGATCTCAACCTGGGAGAATTAGGGGAAAAAGGAAAAATAGCATGGGGAATAGTTAAGCCTTTGTCCTGACTTCTCCATGTGAACGGTAAACTCCACAACAGGTAGACTGGGCTAAAGATACACCATCTGTCTCTGTGTTGTTAAATATCATCTCCAAAAGGCAAGTGTTAAAATCAAGAGAGACACAGCTGGCTATCTGTCAGCAGTTCTGAGGCTCATGTAGCTGTTTGTCCCACAGCCCAGATCTCTTCTGCAGGTGATAAACAGAAACTCCTACGTCAGAATTTCTGAACTCATACTACTTTGGTAGAGTCTGTCATTACCTTCATTGGTATGTGTATAAAGGGATAAAACTTTCTAAGTTACTACCCTGACTCTATTTGACTTCAGAGAGTTGACTTTTTGGACCCATTATATTTATAGGTAACTCATAAAGGGGATTTTAAAAACACAGAATAATAAAATACAGTTATGCTAATACTTGCCATATTTTTTTTCTCTTTATGTTTGGAATTTCTTGCCATCTGACTGCTTTAATTTTCAGCCTTCTTACTACATTCAGTTTAATTATCTTCTAGTCATTATTTCTAGGAAATAGAGTTGCCTTCATGTATGTTTATTTTTCTTCTTTCAACATTACTCACTGATTTTTACTTTTCATTCTGTATTGCATTAATCCTAGGCATTATATCTGAAGAAGAGACCAACTGTGGGGATTAAAGATGTAGTGTTCGGTTTCAAGAGGAACAGAAATATCTTCCAAATGTATTAATATGACTTGCTATAAAATGTCTATTTGGGAATTAATGTAGTTTAAATTCATTAAATTAATCCAAAACTGCTTGTTAGATCAAATGATTGACAGAAAATACTTGCTGAGCATATACAATACTAATGAGCGCACTAGAAACTCTTTGCATATATTGTCCTATTTTAGCTATTTACCGCATGATGCAGTCTTCATAATTTCAGAGTATTCTTCAATGTATTAGGAAATCACTTGAGCCATATCATGTTTTCAAGCATGTAATTTTTTTTCTTTTTTTCAGTAATTCAGGAATATCCTGGCAACAATGAGAACTATAATATACTCCCCTAAGTCTTGTATCTTCCTTATGTAAGACATTCTGTCATGTTGGATTCAAATTTATCAGAAAGACCTGCTATCAGAAAGACCTGCTGTTTTCCTCTTTGCCTTTAAAATGGTGTACTAACAATAGAAGTACTCACTGATGAAACCATGGTTACAGTGGAAATAAGTTGTATCTGCATCACTGTGAATTCCTTTTCGGTTTTGTTGTCTCCTTCATTGTAGGCATGTATCCAGCATCTCGAGTAGTATAGCAGTTGCTCTGGTATTTAGAAAAAGAGAGAGAGGGAGGAAGGGAGGGACGCAGGGAGAGAGATCATTCAGATACTTACCTATAGTCTTCTTTTAAGAAAAAGAGTTCAAGAAAGAGTTCTCAAACTTCAGAAGTCTAAATAAGCCCTTGTGACTCTTCAGCAAGTGGGAGAATAACAGAAAGAAACATGCTGATAGCACTTCTTTTCAAATGACATATCAATTGTCCATCCTTCTGCATCAATGATGTAAAGCAAAACCAAATCAGAACACTTACTAGGCACTTTTTGCCCTGGACTCAGGGCCAGACCAAAAATCAATGAAACTGTTCTCAAAGTAAACTACTTATCAGCAGGAGTTAAAATGTGTCAGAATATGGTTCTCAATGGTCAGCAAATAAAGCATTGGATGTATCACTTTTCAAAACAAATTAATCATCTCTTCTCAGTATATTTATATATTCTGCACCAAGACAGCAAATAGAGCAGAAAACACAATCTTTCATATTCAAATTTTGCTGAACGCAGGATGACATTTGCAGCTACAGGGCTTGAATTTCATTTGCATGAACTCTCATATCACACTTGCCTCTTTCTTGGACCACACTTGGATGTCCTTTTTCAATAACTACTGTGGCACCCCACTTGAAGACAATGAGTCAAATTGTGAATTAATGGCATGTTCAGAACATGTAGTGGTATCAGAATTCAGTCCTTTAGAAACAACTTGATTTAGTTGTGTGAAGTTTGGGAGTAGGTTGGTCTGTTTAGGAGCTTTTATGCAGATGAAAACAGAACATTCATTATCTCTTTTACGTGATACCATACTTTTTCCTATGAAGTAGTTTGTGCAGTACACTAAGAGAAAAAAAAACTACCCACCCCCCAAAAAAAAACCAAAAAACCAACCAAGCAAACCCAGCAATTAAACAAACATTTCCCAACACAGGTAAAGATAACGTGCTGTACAAGAAGCAGATTCCTCATCCCAAAAATCTTGAATGATCAAGCCCCTCAAAAGAGTGAGTTCAGTCTTTTCAGACTTGTCCAACAAGAGGTTTGGATAGTGGAGGTGTTTCGTATCATTGAGGAAAAATATATATGTCTATTCCTCTTCATTTTTCTAAAGTAGCTTTACAATTTTAATAACAGAGTCAGAATCATTTGGTTGGAAGAGACTTTTAAGATCATCAAGTCCAGCTGTTCACTCCGCACTGCCAGGACATCCCTAAACCACGTCCCTCAGCACCACATCTGCATGACTTTTGAACACATCCAGGAATGGGGACTCCACCACCTCCCTGGGCAGCCTATTCCAATGCTTCACAACCCTCTCTGTAAAGAAGTTTTTCCTGATATCCAATCTGTATCTCCCCTGGTGCAACTTGAGGCCGTTTGCTCTTGTCCTGTCACTTGTTACATGGGAGAAAAGTCCAAGCCCCACCTCTCTACAACCTTCTTTCAGGTAGTTGTAGAGAGTGATGAGATCCTCCCTGAGTCTCCTTTTCTCCAGGTTAAACAACCCCAGTTTCCTCAGCAGTTCCTCCTAAGACTTGTTCTCTAAACCCTTCACCAGCTTTGTTGCCCTTCTCTGAACATGCTTCAGCATCTCAATGTCCTTCTTGAAGTGAGGGGCCCAAAGCTGGACACGGTACTCAAGATATGGCCTCACCAGCACCGAGTACAGGGGGACAACCACTTCCCTCCTACTGCTGGCCCCACTATTTCTGATATAAGCCAGGATGCTGTTGGCCTTCTTGGCCACCTGAGCACACTGCTGGCTCCTACTCACCCAGCTGTTGACCAACACCCCCAGGTCCTTTTCCACTGGGCAGCTTTCCAGCCACTCCTCCCCAAGCCTGTAATGCTGCAGGGGGTTGTTGTGGCCCAAGGAGTGCAGGACCCAGCACTTGGCCTTGTTGAACTTCATACCATTGGCCTTGGCCTGTCGATCCAGTGGTCCAGATCCCTCTGTAAAGCCTCCCAACCTTCAAGTAGATTGACACACACACCTAACTAGGTGTCATCTGCAAACTTACTGAGGGTGTACTCGATCCCCTCATCCAGATCATTGATAAAGATGACAAAGAGAACAGATCCTATACTGAGCCCTGGGGAACACCGCTTGTGACCGGGAACACATCAGCATGCCTTAATGAGTGGTGGTGTACATTGTACTATAGCATAGCTCTAGAGGTATTTTGATCACCTGAAAACCACTAAGTCAGTAATGCAAGCCTCTACAGATTTCCTTTTTGTTATTTTTTAACTTTCTTCAACTTTTTAATGAAATTTAACAATTTGAAGAATTATGTCCTCTCTTTTGGGAGAGAAGGTTACATACTGAATAGAAAAAAAATCGTGTGGATTGAGAAAACCGATTTCAGATAACCACAAACAATCCAAATCCGTCCTTATCATGTCTACAAAAAAATGAAATGTTTTTTCTGTCTAGTGTGAATATTTCTACCTTCTAGCTCCTGTTTTGTGCTGATATATATTGAGTTGTGTGACTACTGACATGGGCTGTGGAGACAACAGTGTCACCTTTTTTGTTGCTCCATCTGCAGAACTCAGCTTTGATACACCAACTCTGTTGATTTTTCAGAACTGAAGGATAAAAGCAGTATGCAAAAGAAGAAAATCATTAGAATATGAAAAATACAGAAGTGAATTGCAGTCAAAAAAGACATGATGTAAAAATGGACAAAATAAGGAAAAACAGAATAAGCTCTAACAAAGAAGAAACAAATTAGAGTTCCAACATGAGAAGGCCTGTTTCCTAATGCGGCCTGGCAATAAAGATGTTGTGAGCACTGAGTTAAGATATTTTACTTCAAGAGAGTACCAGCTCATTCGTTTTAAAATCATAAATCTTTAGACAAGATAATCTGGGCCTATATAAAAAAGATAAAAGCAGTTCAATGCATTTTATCTTCTATCTGAGGTGTTTCAGGGTTACTTATTTCTGTAGTCTAATATGAATAAGTATTTGCATCCCAAAGTGGTACTTTTTTTCCTTACACACCAAAGAAAAGCTTTTTAGTTATCATTGTGGCCATTGGAGAGTGCAGTTTCTGTTCCTCTGTGATGTTTTATTCCCTTAGGAAGATAGATCCGTAGGGTGGGGGTATGAAGAATGCTGTTCATCTTCAAATACAACATCAATCAAATATCTACAGACTTTTTTATTTCTTTCTCTAGTCTGTGCACACAAGGAGACATTTGATCTCAAGCTTTGTAGATAATTTGGAAAGAGAGCTAAAAGAAAGGCTCCATCTTTGGAATATCTGTGTAAATATTACCTGGCTATAACTTCCTTGACGAAAAATTGAATTTACGCTGGAAAAGCTGGGAAAAAAAATGGATTGAGAATAGCAAAGACAAATTGCAGTAAAACTAAAACTCATGAAAATAAATATCTATAAGAAATAGTATTGTTCTAACAAGAACAATAAAAGGAAATGTAAAAGCAAATGAAATTGTTAGAAATAAATATGTGATATAATAACCTCTAATTCAGCCAGATTTTATAACCTGTTAAGAAATGACTATTGGTCTTAGAAATACCTCTGTAAAAATAACATTATGTATATTACATTTCTTGTCACTGCTTAATATCCCATGTCAAATGAGCAATGCTTGAAAACTAGAAAATGTTAGATAAGGCTGGAAGGAGAATGAGAAATCATAAATGTTCTCACTTGGAATTATAAGCAAGCAGTGGTATCTCCTTGAGTCATATATTACTAATAACAAATATTTAACATCTGGAATATAGGAAAATAGGATCATATGAAGGGCTCTTAATACTTGTGGCTGTAACAAGACTGGATCTAAGAATAAACTTAGAAAGAAATCTGAAACGAAGGAAGAACTATACCTGGATTAAAGGGGGAAAATGTTTCCATGTTTAAACTCTACAATGCAGAGTCTTTTCATGGTTTCAGAAAAAAAAAATCATATATTAGATTAATGGGTTATGAGATAAACTTTTAGGATCAAGTAAGTTTCATTACTAAATATGTTGAAGTAAATTGTTGTCTTAGTCATGGTGGTACACTTGAGAATTGGAACCAGGAACGGACATTTTATTCAGCAGCAAGTGTGGCAATAAAAAGAAATTTCGCTCCATGTGGTTTATGTTCATGTGCAGCTGGAAGAAATATAAATCCTAGTGTCTTCTACAGTTCAAGAAATACAGCAGGCTCCTTGTAAGTGTGTGGGAGTGAACTGGAATAGAAATCAGAACTGCTTAGTATTTTTTTTTAAATCACAGGAAAATTGTTATTTATTTCAAGAGCAAATTGCTTTCCACAGTATTTCATGAATTGTACAAATGGTTTTATTTGGATGTGTTTGGTTGTCATTTTCTGTTCCTTTAGGGAATGCGAATGCAGATGGTAGCAGAGCTGAAAAAAACTTCTTTTATAATTTACAGAGGTTTTAAGAAATTTCCTATTATTATTTTTATTTTTATCATTATTTATTATTGGGATAAGGTAATGAATTCTACCTAGACAAGTCAATTTTGTGAATAGGCATCCAAAAATCCGCTTCCAATTAGTTTTGCAATTCTCCCATGCAAAAAGACATATAACTCCTAAAAAATTCATTTTACATAATTTATATTATAATGTTTAAGGAGAATTTTGCATGCAGGGCCAAACCTGCATGCATTTAAGGATAAAAGAAAGAAAGTATCCATTAAGTGGAAAGGCATAATATGTTCTCAATATCTTAACTTAATCAAACTTTCTATGTTTTATATATATTCTAATATATTCTACTGGGAGAATACCATTGCTTAAAAGTGTATTTCATATTGTTTTTAACAAACTGAAGAGAGATGAAGAGAGGAAAAAAGTCCTCTGAAATCCCTGTCCTGTGCGAGCCCAGGAATAATTTCCATTTATGGATGAGATTTACAAAATAGTTAAGATCTAATTTACCTTTCAAAGTCCCTCGCTCCACCTTTGACATATGCACCAGTGGCTCTATGTTAGTGAGCATATGGAAAGATACCTAAATCCTGATGCTGTTCCACAGCCAGTTCAATGACACTGGTGGCATAGCTCATGAACCTCTGAGGACCAGAGCCCTGCCCTGCTTGCACTTTATTGGCAGACCTCTTGTTCATGAAATGTAACTTACACAACAGAAAGCCTGCATCAATTATGAACCTATTTGAGATGAGAGATTTTGTGTCTGATTCCTTGTCTGCCTGACACGGTGTAGTGACCTGAAGCTGTATTTTGGGCAAATGCCCTAAATTGAGCATCAACAGGAAGGTGGATAATCTTGGTCCTTCATGTTGAAATTCTTCCATTTTCTGTAACCAACAAAGTATTATTTGGGCCAGAACTTACAGGCTGGAGTCCTCGCCTGTGGTGTATGTAACTGAGACCCAAATACCTTTTTTGAATATAAGTATTTAAAAACACTGAAGGAATACAAGATGAAAGACCTCTGAAAGAGACGTGTGCTATTTAGATCTCTGATGACTTTAGCACTAATTGAAGTCCCTGCTTCAAATTGGATGAACTAGGATTTTGACACTGACTTGTACATTACTTAGCTGAGGAACTTTAACTGCTAAGTTATTGGATAGTCTGTTACAAATAATGTCGTTTCTCTGTACACTTAATAGGAGAGGATTCCTACCAAGGATACTCAGTCAGAAAGAATTGCCTATCATGGGGCTAAATTTAGACATTGGTCTTTAATAAAGAGTAGATGCTTAAGTTCCTCTCAATTTTTCAGCATTCCAATTTATAATTGGCTTAGGCAGGTAAACCATTACTTCCAGATTTTCCCTTTAGGCATGTTGTTGCATAGTTTGGCAGTCCTGCACACTTAAATCAGAGATGGTGATTCTATGAGATGCCAGGAAGTTTGAGATAATGGTACTCAGAATTGCAGTAATTGTATTTGTTTGAGTGCTTAAGTATAAGCTGTAAGTTTCATTAATAGAAAACATTTTCCAATTAAAGCTACCTAAACCTTTATGACAAAGCCTGAATCTTGGCCTGCTTTTGCTGTGATTTAAGAAACCAGATTTTAAATCATATCCACAGCTAGTTACAGACTTACAGTCAGGTTGGATAATAAGCAGGGAACAAAGAGGCTTGAAGACATATTAGGTACAAGTTCAATGCAAGTTGGCAAGATACATAACAATAATGCTGTATTATACACTTTAACATTATTACTGCAATGCTGAATAATTTAGAAGATGTGTTAAGACATTGTGAAAAATTATGAACTGCTAATGGAAGAAGTGTAAATCACAGTAAAAAATACTCTCACAGTAATATTATAGATTTCTGTAATACATTTTAACATTTTCTATTTGGATAATTAACATATATAGTTAGTATAGATATAATATATAAGTACATCTAATCAAAGGTAATGCTTCTGAAATCTCTAATGAGAGAAGGAGTACAGCTAGAAGTAACTCCGAAAGGGAAATGTCTCAGCATTGTGTCATTGTGAGGAAAATTCTTCAGCATGCTGTTTACCACCATTTCACCTTTCTTTCTCGGGACTCCCCATAAGGATTGTCTAAGTAGTGTATATCAGGATTTAGTCATGTGCTAAATCCTGCCTAAGTTAGGAATTAGGTCCATTTCTAAATTCTTTTTATTCTAAGTAGCAATGCAGTCTATCTACTTTCCAGGACTCTCCCTAATTTTTTAATAGTTATCTGGCCACTTAGCATTAGTCATTGATACTTAAAGGTGGCTGCTTTAGACAGAGTGATCGCCTGTCTCACAAGTAGAGCTCTGCTGATATTGAGATTTAAGCAAAAAATACGTTGACTGAATCTGCAGTGCAGTCATTTAAAAAAAGAAAGCAGCTGTGTTAGATGGACTGGATCTGTCTCTGTAGGTCCTCAGAGGCACTTCTTCCTCTCCGTTGATGGAGAATTCAGACAAACTGGATCGATACCTTCCTGGAGCAGTCATCTATAATTCTGGTGAGACAGTACCTGAGCCAGTTCCCAGCTGAAATGGGAAGATTGTAGTGCATCTGCAGATACCGATAATTTATATTGATTCTTTTCCTCTGTCAAGTGTTATTGTGCTTTTCTGTTGCCATGATTTTGTACAAAATTTATTTTATTTCCCACGCTTTTGTCTCACTTGTGTGAGTCAGGTCCCCAATAACCTTCCTGTTGTAACGCTGAATGAAAAAATAAAGTACCATGGTAAATTCTGAAGTTGCTTAATTAATATAGTTAATGCAAACTACAGGCTCTTTTCCACAATCCTGTGGTGGACAGAAATGGTTGTGATAGGCTGTAGTCAAGAAAAATTTCTGGAGTTCCTATTTAGTGTAATTCACTAAGTACAAGTCGGGTATAACCCTAGCAAACCAAACTCATCATATTTCATGCTGTTCACCTTCCCACTCTGAAACAGATAATATTTTCCACTGCTTGTTCTGACAAATAAGGCTTCAAAGGCTTAAGCATTTATAGCACCAGAGTATTCACCAGCTTTGTCAGATGGTAGTAGTGAAAGTCAAGTGGATTTATCTGGGCATTCAAATCAAGTCTTGCCTGTGCTTTACTTTCTTTCAGTTATAGCTCCAACTGAATAATTTGTAGTGTTGTGCCATTTTTTCCATCAAAAATGAATCAGTCATGCTTAGAGGTAAAGAGCCAAACTGTGTGGGTCTGTCCTCAGCCAAAGACAGGGCAGAAACCAAAATAAGCATCATAGCATCAAAAATCCTGGTTTACACGCTTTCCATCTTGCCAGCCACAAGTTAAAACAAACAGTGTATAGATCCGTTGCTAGAAAAAGTACTGCTTGCATTTATTTCTCTTCTCATTTGCATTGCAGTACAAAACCTAAACAATTTTTAACCGCCGCTGCTAATGGAGAAGGAGCGGATTAGACTGGTGTCTTTCCAAATTGCTATATACTATTGAGGATTGTATGTATGTATATTTTTTTTTCATCAGTTTGAAAGATGATGCATTGCCTAATGTCGGTTTTGTTTCATATACATGAAAATTATTGTTATATTCCAGCTGAGTTTAGTGCTTGGTAGCAGGACAGAAAATGCCTTGGCTGGTATCCACGTCTCAAGCCTAGCCACATACTTCTGTAGCTTCTAGAACTGAAGCATAGTTTATTTAGCAATCTGATTGCTACATTAAAACAAAAATGAAGATGTAAAGATTTCAACTGTGTTAGGCAAAGGAAAAAAAAGGAAACTATGCTCTTAACTAGCTATAGTGCACCGATAAGCATTATAATAAGCAACTGCCTGAGGTGGGTGGAATCAATGCCAAGATTGTATGCAGTCAAATATTCCCACAATAGCAGGATCTCCACTTACTCAAAAATATGTCATCTTTTAAAAATAACTTGCCTACAGACTGGTTTAGATCTTCTGAGATGACATCTTTGTCTTTATAAGAGCACGCTCAGGATACACGTAAATATTGATCATTTATTTTTAATGTATGAGTCATAACTAAAAAAGATTAAATGGCAACCTAAAAGAAGATAAGACAGTTTGGTCATTGTATTCATCAGTAAAACAAATATAAATTGCAAACATGACATTGTGATATTTTAATGTATTCCTAATTTAACCCCAAATTTAGAAAAAATGCTTAAAAATTGTAATGCTACCCTAAGTGAAAAGAGTGTTGTGAATAACAGAAAATACCTATATTATTTTGAAGGGCTATGCTTGTTAAATAAGCCAAATCACTGCAGAGATCATGAAAGGCTATTAGCAGGAAAAGTGAAAGAATGGCTTTGATAAGCAGCAGAACCCCAATGTTACATTTTCTTTTGCTCAGAGTAAGAATCTGCAGACCGAAAGAATCAATGGGAAAAAAGAGTCAACCTACACAAAAAGGAAGAGAACCAAAAGATATCCCTATATAATATTTAGACTGCAGCAAAAAGGCTATCATTTTGTCCTGGTGACAACTGGGAACATCAAAATGAAGTTCTGTCTATGTAAGGGCTTGAGGGAAAGCCAACAGTAAGAGTATATACACGTAGAGATCTGTTACTTTTAATTCCTTTCTCTGAGTGCTGTGGATCAGAGGCAGTTTCGAAGAAATGCTGTAACATTGAGCACGATTACTGTTCACAAGTCATAAAAGCAATTTTTGCAGGGCTGAGGACTGTAGTTTGACAAGTGGCTAAGTAGGACACAGACATTCAATCAAAGAGAAGGTGGTGAATAAATGAGGAGGCATGGTCTGGAGAAAAAGATACATCTGAGGAATTGGAAAACTTTAGAATTCACTGCAGTATATCCAGGAATATAATAAATTTTCTGCAATGCATTATTAAAGCTAGGGCAGTTACTACAAAAACAGAGACAGTTTTGCAGTTTATATTCTTCTATGATTTCTCTCTCTGCCATTAACTTTCTCTGTCCCCTTTGGAAATCACTGAAGCCCAGATCATCAAACACGTTTTAGGACCCATACATTTTGGTAAGTCATGGACTCATTTCTTCAGTACAAAAGGTTCATGGCAATATTTAATGTAATTCTGTGAATTGGCTCCAGGATCATAGATATGAACAGAAGGTACACAAGGTTCTCAATGAAAAGGCTTGGATCGGACAAACACAGAAAGAAGTCTTGCATAGCGTGGTTCATTGTCAGGACAAGTTATGAGAGAAGGGCTGACAACAGATGAGTGGCTCTCAAATATGCTAAATAAGCCTAGGGACTATTGGACAAAAGTAGTAGGGTACTGTATGCATTAAGTTAAATGAGGGAGGTCTGAGCATAGAGGACACCAGTATTTGAAAGTTCTGGGAAGGAAGAACTTGAGGCTAAGCTCTGGAGCAGAAGGTGTGAAATTCTGGGAGAGCTGTAGGCCCCTGAGACAGGAAGTATTAGAAGCAGCTACTGGCTCTGCATGGGATTTGGGCGTAAGGATATGCGTATACTCCCCCTGTCCTCCTTGTAGATACCCCTCCACACTTTATCCTCACTTTTATTACTTGGGATGAGCTAATTGAACTCATTGACTCAGGCGTGGGTCTGTGCTGTCAGGTCTTCATGGCTTCCAGACCTTGCTGATGCAGTCCAGATGGCTCAGAGTGCAATGAGCCCACCATATTCTACATCTACCTGCATAGACACATAACCTTAAATTAAAACCAACACAGAATATCCATGCTGTTCATTTCCTCTAAGTTCTTTCTTTTACTAAACTATGGTAATTTTACGGAAGACCAAGTCATGTCCTCTGTGGAAGTTTGACTTCTTCACAAAACATCCAGGTGATCCTAAGGAAGCCACAGACAGCTTATACTTTGGTATCAATGTTAATATATCTACAACTCTTGCTAATATCTGTCTTCCTGGGGTGTTGTGTCTGCTGCTGGTACTTAGACTAAGCAGCAGCATTTTTAAAAGAGCTGACATTTCTAATAGAATTGACAGTGAAGAACAATATTTTACCAGTAAAAGATATTGATGGCAACACCTGTATGACCTTAGCATGTACATGAAACTACACAAAATTTTTCATAAATAACTTTTAATGACTATAGGGAGCTAATTTCTTTCAAAGAGCAGAGAGCTTCTCACTTAGTTTTTTTCTTCCAATAAGATGAATTTTTATGAATTTTACTACTAGGGAAAGTGACCTAATATGATTTTAAAAAGTCCATAATGCTCTGTGAGTCTCATTCAGTCTCAGCAAAGCCAAATAATTTCCACTGACTTCAGAATATAATGGATCAAACCCCTGCTAAGCACAACATAGCACCATCTGTCACCTTGGGCATGCACAAGGAGTATTTTTGTCTTGTTTAGGTTATTCATTATTTCTTATCACCTTACTATCCTATATGAATTAGTGTGTGTTAAAACATACCTCCTTTTTAGTGGTTCTAGATGCCTAATAACTCTGAACTTCTGCAGTCAGGGAGAAGGCACTGTCATATAGAGAGTGTATTTTAGATTTTAAACTGGATGAATGAACACTTTAGACTACTTTTAGCCTGCAGTGCTGTCTCAGAAATGAGATTGCAAGTCTTTTATATCCTATACCATCAAGTTTTAAATTAAAATAAGGGTGTTCTAGCTTAATCTATAAAAGAGGTAATGTATGCATCTCACTAATATAAATCTGTCGAGCAGTTGTAGTATATATTAGTAATTAGGAACAGACTGTTTTCAACTTAGTTTTTGTTCTTTGAACTTCTCAAGTGTATTTTAATAGACTCACATTTTTGTCTTTAATAAGTATGAGAAAAATGTGTGAAACAAGAAATTAGTATATCATTTTATAACCTGTCACTGAAAACAATGAAGAAAACTTATGATATTCCATTGTAAGTCCTTATATTTATTACAGGATTTTTTGCATGTGTTGTACTGCTCTCTATGTAATTACAGAAAGGAAATGTAAAAAATATTGTATTAGTACCTTTAATGGGTGTAACTGCAGAAATTAATGTGACTATAAACATAATATTAGAGGCATATATGTTTATGCATTTTGTGGCCTGAAAAAGCATGGAGTCAAATAATTCAGATATCTGAGGACAAAAGGAAAGAAAAGGCACTTTTCCCTATCTCTCCTTTCAAGATTAAGTTTAAAATTGCACAGATGATTTGATCTGAGGCCGTCTGAAAAGGTTGTTTTAGCTTAGTTTCTTTTTTTAACATCTCTTTTTCTAATTTAAAATAACTTTTTATCCTTGTTTTCCCTTTTGCAGAGAGAACCGGTGTAGCACAGCAGAAGAGCTTATACCATGTTGAAGCAGCAGTCCTACTGTGCAAATTTTATAATTGTAAATTATGTGAAACATATCTGAGAAACCAAATGTATTTGACTTTCTGAGTTTGATTTATTTCTCCACAGGAGGTCTTACATTATGTCTACATTGCAACTGGGGGCATGATTGCAGCGACTGTAACTATGCTTAAATTTGCTTTCATCTAGCTACTGGAAGCATTTATTCCACAAATGTCACACCTGTAGTTAAGTTTCTGAAATTATGTTCTCATAGGCCCAGACTGAAACCTGAGCTGCTAACTTTTGATTGCTTTACTCTGCTAAATTTAAGTTATATTAGGCATATCCTTTTAGGCTGCACTCATGCTTCCCATGTGAGGGATTGCTGTGATCTTAGCTGTGTACACAGATTCTGAGAATACTGGCCTGAGGGTGGTTTAACACAGGCTTATTTTATAGCCATAGTATTTTGTGTTTGATACCGTCAGAACGGAGGTAGGATGAGTAAGAGAAAATTTTTTAGTTTTCAAAAAAAGAGACTCACTCTTAGATAACTATAGCCTATGTTACTGCTACATTAATAATTATACTACTATAGGAAGAGCTGCTTCAGCAAAGGTATGTTTTTCAAACCAGAAAGAGGATGTTAGGGGAGTTGTCTTGAAAAGTTATTTGAGAAGGTGATGGCTTTTTAATTTCCAGTCAAGTTTTACATACTCTGCAATATAACTTGCAAGAAGAATGACGTAGTAACTACTGCAATGATTATTTTCTCTACTGAAGACACTTATTAAGATGTTTCATGATATAAATAAGTTATTTTCAAACACTACATCACTCGTGTTAATATATTATGATGTATATTCTTCTTAAAGCAGTGACTTTTGAGACATCCAGTTTCTACATCAGAAATAATTTAATTGTCCCTTTCAGGACCAAAACCACATTCTTTTATTGTTCTTATGATTAATAATGCAATTTTTTCTCTCTGAAAATTTAGAAGGAGATTAAGTTATTATTTGTAAAAGCCATGACCTTTTTCAAACTGAACACATGAGTTCCTCTCATGTTTAGCATTCATTTCTAAGAATAACGTATTTGTAAACCCAGGATTTTTCACCTCAGTAATGAATTTAAATAGGAGAAAAATCTTCAAAATACTTCTCAACTTTCTCCATTAATATGTCAGTAAGGCTTTTCACTTAATTATTTGAAAAATATACTTACAAATTATTTTTTTACATACAAAAAATGTAATTTTATAATAATTAGTTAATAACCTTTTTTTACTCCTGGAACCTCCACTCGCCTTCTGTAGAATAACCTTTAGGAGTTTTACTTCTGTTATTTAAACTATGGTTAGTAATCACAGTAACACATCAGTCTACAACTCAATGCCGTCAATATAATTTAGAGAAGAACTATCAACAGCAGTATAGAGAACTATTAGTTATTCTAATCTTAGTTCTGCTGCTATTAATAACATTGGTAATCTGTAATATAAAATCACTACAGGCAAGTGAATTTCTTTATTTCCACTTGTTCAAGTATTGCAAGAAGTGACATCGTGACTTCACTATATAGTCACTTTTTTAAATATGTAAATTTATTTAAAAGGTTGTTCTTTACATATGTTGGGTATTTAGTTTTAGATACAAGAATTAATACATCAGTTAATAGTCTTTTGGAAATATTTATTAGTCTAGGGCAAGTATAATACTTTTGCGAGAAGCAGTAGTACTGCTTAGTTAAGAAAACTTAATTTTCTGCTGGAAAGAAGTTCTGATGGTAAAATCCTCTACCACTTCCTAATGTGGGCACTTTCATAATTCTTACCATCAGTTCAGTTTATGTGGTTAGTGGATGATTTGATGTAACAACCCTGTGCAGAAATTTCTGTAGTTGCATGCACAGTGTATCACTGCTTCGGCCACCAGCTCAGCTGCTGTCTCTGCCCCCTGGCAGGTGCCAAAGTGCACTCAGCCACCTGCCCGCCACAACTCCCTGTTAAACGACACCCCCATCTCCCCAGGGAACCTGACTCTCTGACCATCTCCTTTCCAAATGTCTTCCCTGCTGCCACACGACCTCCCTTTCCTCCCAACCTATTACCCTCCTAAAAGAAGGAAGCAGAACATCAAATAACCATTAGCAGATTTAAGCCCTCTGCAAATCTATTATTGCTCAGTCATTTCATCACACAACAAGCTGGCGCTGAGTGTGCAGTCACTGTTGTCAGCACATTTAGGGAGAGCATGCCTTGTGTAAATTAAGAAACAGATTTTCCTAGGCTGCTTGGGAGACAAAATAAAAATGTGACAGGCAAAAAGCCATATTTTGCTAGAGCCAAGTAGTGCCCAGACTCCACTCTCAAATATTTCACATTTGTAGGTATGAAATGCAGAGATACTCACAAAGTTTCTAAGAGAAAGATGGAAAAATTGAAAACAGAGGCATATTTGTTTCTTCCCATATATTTCCTGAAGTAGGACTTCCATGCTTCTATAGGAAAAGGAATCAGAGGAATCTTGAAAATTAGAATTTTGAAAAGACAAAAGCTTAGAAAAGCTAGGAAAAAAAAAAAGAAAGGTCTTCATTAACAGCCTTGTTAGGACAATACACAAACATATGAATCAGTGTAGCTAATACATTGTGAAGTGAGAGCAATTGTTAAAATTGATTTATGAATTGTAGAAATTACTTCTGAGGAGACTCCTTGGGGAAATTAATGCTCAGTCCTGTCCTAGAATGAAAAACTATTTGTCTGCGGGCTTACCCTTTTTGACATGGTGTGGTTGTTAAGTGAAGCCCATTTTTATCCCCATCCCCCTCCTCTCTCCCCCACAAGATTATTAAATGATCACAATTCTTTTGCATCTTTTCTGTGTATACATTATTATCAAATATTCAAAATCAATGCGCTTTACAATAAGCCTGATTAAATATGAAATAACTGAAGTTATTAGTCATAAGTCATTTTAATAATTAGAAATTCTAGATCTAAATGATCCTTCTTCAGTGATGGAAAGCAAAGACTTTGTTTTGCTCTTTTCTCAAATGTAGGGCTCATCTGAGGAAGCAAGAGACTGTCTTTGCTCTGATGATAGTCAATTTATTATTTGCTGTTGAAATTAGCAAATGATTGTGCTCACACTTGAGATTACTGACATCTCTGTGTGCTCCAGGTCATTAAACCAGTTAGAAATTTGTTACTCATGCCATTTGACAGAGTCACAGCTCCTGGCACCAAGTAACTCAACTGAAAACTGTTGACAGTGCATTTAGTTATCAATGAAAAGTGATTTGCTATTTGGTAAAAGAAGATACTTCTTAGAGGTAAAAAGAGTAAATAATTATATCACACAATAAGTACAATTCCTAAGCATTTAATTTTATTTTAATTCGTGTTTCTTCTGTTTAATTTAAAGAAAAAATTCATTTATCTTACAGATGATGTGCTGGAAACAAATAACCTGATTTTCTTTTCTGTTTACCCATAGAATAAGCATTCCAGTATCTTAATGGTTCAGCAAAAGAGTCATTCTGAGATTTCATGAATTAGCAGAAAGACTTTCATTTAATACACTTATCATAAGCCATCAACAAGCAATAATAGTTCATAGCACTTTTCATCTTTAATTAATTAATTAATTAATTGTGTGACTTCATTGACGCTAGTGGCAGATGTCCACATGTTCTCTAGCATGGGACACTGCCTTCAATAAAAATCCATCTGAGTATGCAAGGGTTTTTCTCATGCAGTGTTAGAAAAGAGCACAAAAAGTGCTAACAACTGCTACAAAGACAAGACTGGATCATATCAAAGTCAACTGCAAGATCTGTTGAGGCAGTGTACCTCTTTTTTGTATTTTTGGAGTGTCTTATATATATAACATTTTCCAGAAGACTTGTAAGGGCAGTATGATGGCAGCATGAATCATTTCATAAATATGTTGTGGACCGTTATCTAACAGAAATTTCCGAAGTAATGGTTAAAATTACATCACTGGCATTCCTAACTTGCAGACAGATTATGTCTTAAACCTAGGCAGTTTGGTGGGACTAGTTAAATGATAAGAAGTTTTATAGCTGGTGATATATAAGCCACATTCCAGTCAGCTGTGTTTCCCCACCTGATAACCTGCATCCCTTAGAGCTGGACCACTGAAGGCAAGCTTTGACATGAGTGTGAACTGTGACTCAAACTCACTCTTTGGATATGCAGCAAAAACCTTCATCCCCACTATAACTGCATCTTTTTACACAAATATGTGTATTTGTATTGCAAGGATTGGACAAACTGAGACAAGATGGTTTTATTTAAAACAAATACAGTTTTCTGACTCACTTTGCGGTATCTCAGTGACTACCTGTTGAGAAACTGAAGTGCCAATGTTTCTTTTTCTTCTCTGACAAATACCCTGTTGGATTCCTTGCCCAGCAAGGAAAGGACTGTTACCATTCTCCCTCTTCCTGTCATTTATAAACTTCAGTTATTTCCCATGTGTCCCCTTTAGGGTAGAGAGGTGTGAAATTTTATAGTGTGATTGCATTTCTGATCTTTTACTCAAATTTTGATTGAATAGCCTTGAAAATGTCATAAGGCCAGAACCCAGAATGCACGGTTGAGTGAAGGTGCTGCACCCAAGGTTTTTTTTGTATGCCTGAGTATTTGAGACATATCCTCTGCCTTCACACAATATTTTCTGATCACATTGGCCAGTTTCAACCAAATCTGCAACTTCAGAACTTCAGAAATATATGTTTTAAATATTAATGAAAATAGATAGTTGTATGGAGAAAAGATATATTACTAGTATTCCCAGGGAGAAAACTGCTAATCTCACTTCTTAGTAGACTAGAGGGAATGCAACAAGGTATTTGTTTTGAATTAAGAACATATGAATAATACAATCCCTCACTGGAGGCTTTAATAAATCTAAAGGTTCAAGGAAGGTTAACTTTGCTTTGATTTTCATTACATCAGTGGGCTTCAAATTACTTTTTTGGTCATTAGCTTCACAGAGCTATCAGCTGATTTTCTCACTAATTGCCAGGTAATTTAATCAAGTCTGGTAATTGAAGTTTTTACAAAAATGAGATTGTTCAAATCACTTATTTCCACATGTCTTGTCTAAATCCCATTCCTTCCAGTTCTGCAAAGCATGATCTTTCATTTTTTCATCTTTGGACTTTTCTAAAAGAAAAAGTTGTACTGATATAACTTAAACTGTCTTTATTATCTGTAGAATTGAAGTATTTCTTTATTAGATTGCTTATTTAGCATGTTATTTTATTTTTAAAAAGGGAAAAAAAAAAAAAGGAGAAGCAGAAGAATTCTGCAAATCCTAGCTGGATTTGATCCTTGTGGGTCCCTTCCAACTCAAGATATTCAATGATTCTGTGATTCTATGACTTCTTTCCAAACTAACCCATTATTTTTAGCAAATCTTGATTGTTTTAGTCAAAAAACTTCAGCCATAATTCATTGTATTGACTACATCAACAGGATTTCACTGATGATATAATGAAATATATTTCATTGTAAATATAATAATAAATTTTTCTGATTACACACTGTATGTGGTATGTCTGTCTGTTTCCCCTGGAGGGAAGATATATCGAATATATTAAGTACCTACAAGTTTCATGAAAACAGCTGGATAGCAAAGAGATGCTGTTAATGAGGAACAAGCCAAGCCTGACTTATTGTATTATAATTTTAGCTCTTACACTTATTTCACATACATGTAACATACTCTTCCATACATGCAGGGGGTTAATGATTTATTCCACTCTATTCAGTTGATTTTTTCCAGTTTTTTACTTTTTATTTTCTCACTTTCTTGTTTTTCTCTACACTCTGCCTACAGTTTCATGGTTCATCATTTCCTGACTGAGTCTTTCCACTTCAGTCTAACTGGATGATAGAGAGAAGCCATCTAACAGCCATCCTTCCTGAGAACCGGTGTGACTCATCATCATCATGTCTTTTTCCTCCCTGTGGGTGCACATTGACCAAAAGAATCATCACGAAAAATTACTTCTTCCTAATTAGCTGTTCTTATGATTTCTTCATACTTCTCGGTAGAAATTTAAGTTACATATCAGAATTCCTAGCATGGGATTCCAGTGCCCTGGGGTAGGACAATCAGTTTCCAGATCATTAAGGATGACATGTCCCTGACATGTGCTTCTTAAGTGTAATGGAATATACAAAAATGCTAATAAATATTTTTATGAGTTATCTCAATTGTATTTGTATCATAGCACATATTTCCCACAGCATTATATATTGTCTCTCTCTTTTTTGCTAAGGGTATGATGATTTCTCTTTTACCAGTTTTAGAAAACATATTAATAACTTCTTTAAAATATTTCAGTACATTTTCTCTTACCTTCTTTGTCCCATTGGTCAAGCTTCTTTTGGCTTGCACCATGCTTCCAAAAACTGGTTAAGTGCCTTCTGTGTCGAAATTGAAGGACAGAGGACACAACTTCTTAGCAAGAAGTCAGGTGCAAAGTCTTACAAATAAAGTACTGGCAAAGAGGAAGAGTGTTTCTCAACCTAAAATGTATCTCCAGTATTGCAAGGAAGAATTAATTATATATCCCATAGCACTGCAAGAAACCCCAGGATAATTTTCCTCTGATTCCAGGGATAGGGCAATAGCTGATGATCATGATGATGGCAGTCCTGCCTCCCCTGTGCTACTCCTTCATAGTGAATGAAACACACAGAGCCTTCTGTTCAGCCTCAACTACCATTTTCCTTTCCACTGGATATCCCTGAGACAACACCAGGTAGTGGTGAGAAGATAGCTTATTCCAGAGACTGTTCCAAGTAGGCAGAGACAGGACCTCCCAAAGCTAAACTCTTTCTACTCCATCTTCCATTATGTTTCCACTGGGCTTTGCAACCTCTAAACACTCTCATGCCCCCCTTCCATGCCATGGAGCAGATGATAGATTCATTCAGTTTCACAATATGAAATGGCACCATTCTGACGGACTGCAGCACATTCCACACATTGTTGCATACAGCATAAACTGGAAAAAGCAAACAAGACGTGCTCATGTAGAATCAGGAGTTCCTCATGAAGCAAAAAATAATTACGCTGAGACAAATACTATGTAATGTGGACACAACCACTCAGTCCTGTCTGGCCTCAGTGTCACAGTCCCCTAGGCCTTTTGGCACTGCAGAATCCTTTTCAGGAATATGAAGACAGCTTCTTGGCTACCATCTTTCATCCTCCATCTCTTGTGATACCCAATCTTCTTGTTTTCAGGCAGAACCCTGGTTAATAAAAACCTGGATAAAGTGTTCTTAGCCACCTGGTATAACTGTTCCTTCCTTTGCGAGGCTGTAATCAGTGATGAACAGACTAAATGGAGAGGTTTTTTCAAATGAAAACATTATTCAGTCTAAATAACAGGTTCAAGCACCAAACTGCGTACACAAATGTCAGTCTCAGCTGAACTTCACTGTTCAGTAAAGACACCTGTCTTTTCTACTTCTTTATCAGTCCTTTGAATAGTCTTTCCATGCCTTTTCCATTTTGAGTTTCACTTTTGACTGAATTTCTGTTTCTCAGCCTGGTTTTGGGTTGGTTTTGTTTTTTGTTTTGTTTTTTGTTTTGTTTTCGGTTTTGTTTTTGGTTTTTTGACTCAGTCAATTGAAAAATAATTCCGTGAACTCAGGAGTTGAAGTAGCCTCTTCAGTGAGTCATCTTCAAGCTACCCTCAAATGTTTGCTGTGGGATGTTATTCTGAGTCATTGTTTTGCCTTCCCACTTGCTTACCAATTGCTACCCTGATTTAACTCTTAATGAAAAATGACAATCTCCCTAGAGGAGAGGAATCTGATGGGAAATAAGTCAGGCTGGAGAGCTTTAGTTATAGATATACTTTTATTCAATTAAATCAACCCATGGTCACTCAATCCAAGATTTTTTTGTTTGTTTGTTTGTTTGCTCTTTTACTTCTAGCCCTTTTTAATGACATCATTATTTAATAAAACCATCTTTAAAATAGGATAGTCTTCTTTCAGTTCAGTGAGTATGGTAGAAAAATCTGTAGACTATCACTGCTATTATTATACATACTGCAGAAAAGCCTAACATTAGCTTTGTACTATCAGAACCTAGAGTTTCTCAAATCAAAATATTCTTGGCAGTACTGATACCTAATGTTACTCGTATTCATATCCAATCCTGGGTGTCTACAAAAGCACTATCCCGATGAATCCCTTTTATATCTACCTCCAAAGTGGTTTTTGATGAGAAATACAATCTGTTCTATTTTGCTATCTGTTCCCAGAGTTTATCAAATTCTTACTGTCTAATACCATCTTAGAGCTATCATATATATATATATATACATGTAAGTACAATTTGAGAACACTGCCCATCCTTCAGTAAAGGTGATCTAGATGGGGAAGTTATTTCACTTAAACTTCAGCGTTTAAAAAGCTTTTTCAGCTTTTTAAAGCTTTTTACATGTGAGTTGCATAAAACAGAAAAGAAAATACGTGTGTCTTGCATTATTATCAGTTGCTTTTTTGAGCAGATACAGAGCTTTGACTAATTGCACTGTGTACTGATTACACTTCTGTCTGCTAAGCTCTTTCCCTCATTTATTGAAATCTTGCCTTGTCAGATAAACTGGCATCAAAGCATTCTCTTAAGAGAAATTAAAAGACCAAAGCTCTGAATTAAGCCACCACATATTTTAATGGAATAGGTTCTCAGTGAAAAGAAAGATAAATGTATCTGTTTGGTTATATGCTTTTACAATTTATCTGTGCCATTGCTTATTTGGATGTAGTTGGGAGTACAAAAAATGTCTTTTACGTATCTCAAGTTTCCTTACAGTTGGTTTCTCAAGTGTCTTTACAGCTTTGTATGGGTTTACCTCTTCAGTTCTGCTGTGATCTACAGATTTATTCAGAGCTGAATTTACACCAAAGGAAGCCCTGACAAAGAAGGATAAGAAGCAGCAGACATGCACAGAAGGCGTGCTATGAAGAGTCTTGCAGAAGACTTGGCGAAAAAAGTCTTAGAAATCTTGAAAGCGACACCTTAAAAAATGACTTGATTATTTCACCCAAACTGGAACAATTCCTTTAAAAATAATTGAAAACTAATTGCTCTAATCAACCTGTTCAATGGTTGCAGTTTGAGTTGTGGTTTTGAGTCCTTTTACACACGCACAAGTACATTCTTGTGGGGACAGGTTTGACTACCTTCCCTTCTCTTTCCATGGAGCATGTAATTTTGCTGACCAGACTAAGGCACAGTGACAGACCAAAAGTATTTGATATCATTCCTCCAGAATCACCTAGGATGCAGGCAAATCAAATTGATGCCTTCAAAACCAAGCTTTGTTTACTCAAAGGTATGCAGCTGCAAAGACAGAAACAGGTCTTCTTACCTAAGTTAAAGCCCTTCCTTTATAAGAGAAATCTATTTAGTCTAGTTTGCTTTGTCTTTGGATTGTGAGAGGCAGATTCAACTTCTCATTTGTTAACAGTGTCTCTGAAATCACAGGGCAGATGCTGATCTACATGCAAGTCCATGAGTTTCCATTATAAACACAGAGGATCTAGTGCCATTTGTGGTATCATGCTTGAGCTTTGCCAGTCCAGAAGCCTATGGGGCTACTGTAGGTGGTGTGTGGAGGACAGCCCCGGGTGAGTGCTTCAGATACACAGGAGTCTCAGAGGGCACTAGACACCCCAGTCTGGCTGACTTAATTGACCCTATCTATGTCTTGTCCGATTTTGTCATCACTGGAGGTTGTGAGAGTGTTTTGATTTTGGTCTATTTTTGAAAACATCTGTTTTCTCTGTTAGACATCTGTGTTTACAGCATGTCAGTACTGTAACTGGAACACAGCAACCATGGGTTTTTTCACGTATCAAGAACATTTGAATTGTTAGGTCGTTTAAAACATGTATCTTATTTTCTGCTGGCTGACACTATTTAATGATCTCAGCTTCAAGTACAGCCTCCATTTTAAGCCTTAGAATCACTGGGAACTAAAGTACCATACTCGTTATTATTTACTGTGAATCATGGTCTTGAAAAAAATATTCTCACATCTGCTGTTCAGAAAAAATAAAGAGGAAAAATGATCCAAAGCCTCATGTAGTAATTTTTATAGTATGCCATTTGTAAGATGGTTCTCTCAAACAGGCATAGCAGGTGGAAACATTTATGGTTAAGAGATACTGTGGGCCTAAATCTTCAGCTGTTACTTATGGGAAGAACCTCAGTGGAACTATAAGTCCTCCACAACAACTTTAAAAGCATTAATATAATTTTATACTCTAGATATTTTTTAACAACTTCTCAGTTGTCACTTTTTTTTTTCAGATTTTCTTTCATAAAGTGCCGTACTTTTCTTAATATGAATAAAGAATAACTCTCAAGGAGTTGGAGTGATGACAACTGTTGTATGATCAGTTTTCAGATAACTCCATCAAACTGCTTTTGTGTATCAATTTTTATACCACAGCTCAGAGACAAAAAAATTCTGTTCATAATAGGTTATGAAGGAGCTTTCTCTTTTTTCGTGCAGCAAGAGAAAAAAATCACAATGACCCAATTGAGAAATATGAATAAACCAAACCAATAAATTCTTTGAAATATAGGTAATAACCACGTGAAAAACATGCCTTGGAGTTGGTACTGCCTGAAATTGTACAAGCATAAAACCTGTTTTCAAACTAGTGAAATAACACTTAGAAATTTAACATATTTAGGTTCAAGAGAATATAATATTTATTTGCCATGCTATTTTTTAACTAAAGACGGTAGTTGATCCTTTTATCAACTACTTAGCCTGAAAAGTGATTAAACAAGAAGATTTTAAGTTACTTATCTGCATTTTGCCTTTCACTGAGAGCAATATATAGAATTGATAACTTTTGGAGGGGCTGTTAGTATGCTGATCGATCACTATCTCTATTTCAGTTCCAGAAATATTTCCTTTTCGTTCTGGTTATGTGCAATGAACAACAAGCTGTCTTCCAGCAATTTGATTATTTGAGTTTCTTTCTCTTCACTACTCATTGGTAATAGGAGTGATGACATTTGTTGGCACGTCCAGTGAAGCAATATTGTAAACAGACTTGTAGTATATAAATCATCTGAACTTAAAGTTTGTTAGAAAATAAGAAAATCAGAAGTCTTGTAATTTTATAAAATCACAAGAATTGGTGATTGTGTTACTTAAGGCTACATTCCCAAAGTAGAAGGTGCAACTTAATTTTCACCTGATATTTGGCTATTTCTGAGCTCCTAGTAGCTCAGCCTAGAAAAAGTGGATAAAAAGGAACACACTTAGAAAAAGCACAGCTGTTTCAGATGTTTCCATAATCACTAATTCTTTACTTCTGAGTTCATTGACTTCCAAGTTTAAAATGCTGGAATAGGAAGGCCGCTGTTGATGTCCACGCTCCTTCTTTACCAATATCAAAACCAGTGTCTTTTTTAATGACTGAAATAGTCTTTCCCACATGACTTCGAGCAATGGATTTCACTTTTCCCTCTTGCTGGGAAAGCAGGAAGTTTCGCTCTTCACAACAGCTCTGTCCTTAATAGTTTACTACCACACAAGGCGGAAAAAGGAGACAGAAATGAAAGGATTACTCAAAAGCAGCCAGAAAATGTATTTAAGCTCAATGCAGAAGACCCTGGAATTGCACCCAGATGTCTTAATTCCAAGCCCATTCTCATGACCAAAACACCACATTAATCTTCTGACTCGTGTTGGCACATCAGTTCCACAAAAGCATTAAGAGCCTGGCTGTCAACGACCACCTAACTGCTCTGTCATTTTACAAACAGGTGAACCTGAAATCACTTGGGCTCTTTTGTAGCACTAAAATTGCAGGCATATTTTTTAAGCTTGCATTAGTGGTTGAAATTTTTTTTTGCTGAAATCTAAATCATCAGGTTATACTTATAGTGTTATGTTATGAAGCTCACTATCAATGTTTGTGTTCTCTATGATGGTTCTGAAGATTTGAGAGAAATCATGAAAGAAACCTTAATGGTATATAAACCCAGTGTCTTTATTTCTTTGGATTAATGAGCAAATGGTTAAAATAAATTTTATCTCTGAGATAATTAATTAAGCTTACAAATGGAATTAAGTACTACTACTTCATTTCTTAGCAGTTGGATGATTTCACATATCTGTGCCAGAATATAATTTTCAGTTATTTTTCCTCCCATTTTGATGTAAATAGGACTTTTAGGTGGCAATAGTGGTGAATGTAACTGTCCCTTTGAGTTTCACACCATTCCACTGAGACTGTTCTGAATATTTATTCTTTCAAAGTGTGCTATTTAGCTACACCAAGGATTTGTATTTTCGTGCCAGTAACAGGAAGCCTTTTCACTTATAAAGAGCTCTTCCTATTAAATTTCATTGCTGCCAAAGATATCAGCTGACAGGTGGTTAAAGATAAAACCTGATTTCTGGAACTTAATCCTGACAACGTGAGGGCTATCTATTATTTCTTAAAATGCTTGAATTGAGGAGCTTTCCACCCTAATGGGAATTTACTTTGAAAGTTGCTTTTCAAAATCTAAGTATGGTGTTAAAATATACGCCGTCTTTTGACAGACTTCCTTGATCTTGTTAAAGAGCACGTTATGCCTCCTCTTTGGCAAACACTTTCTGCTTCATATAATAGAATTAACCCCTACTATCATGCAGATGTATCAGAGCATTTTGAACATTTAAAAAGTGGATCAACATTTGTTTCATAGAGTTCCTAGCTTTGTAGAAATTTGTTGCAAAAAACAACAAACCAAAACCCAGAGGGGTTGGGGTTTAATTTTTCATTAGTTATGTTGTACAAACTGGATGCTTACATAAACAAAGATTTATTAGTGGCCCTATCTGATGGCATAGATTGACTCTAATGGTGGAAGTTATGTCCTAGGTAAAACAAGAAAACAAATGAGAAGGGATAGAGGGAGGAAATAAGTGAAAGGGAAAACTCCTCAATGCTGTCAGGGAAAGGAAAAGGCAGTTTACAGAAGGCCCTTAGCAGTACCAAAGTGTAAGGTACTTAGGACACTGCAACACTCTGGTGTACTTCAAGGTATAAACTACAAGCTGCCACATTTTATTTGCCTTATTTATTTATGCACAGCTTTCTCAAAAACCTAAATGTGTTTTTGAGATTTACCTTTGCTTATCATATAATAGCTGCTGAATAGCTATCCAGAAACAATGGAGGAATAACAGGTGATGTGGAATACTAGAAGGAAGAGTCACTATATAATTTCCAGGAGACACTTTAGGAGTTGTTTACTTTCATTCGTGGAAGAATTTTATAAGGAATTAGGAAAAGGTGAAATCTGAGGTTAAGATAACTTCGACAGAACACAGCTGGCATCTGGTTATAGGTTGTGTTCCCAAAATTATCCTCATTGCGTACCATATAACAAGTTACTGTAGAGGAAAAATAAAGGTGTTTATGAAATAAAGCAGGTAGGCTCCTCATTTTTCTAAAGTTGTACAGAAATAAGACAACCTGAGCTCTGTTAGGACTCTGTAGACTTATTGGAGGTGTTGACATGATAGCCATACTGAAGTGCTGGATAGTCCTTTGAAGGAAGGTGCTTTCTTAAACACAGGATAAAATGCAGGGTTATTTAAGGCTATTTTTTGATTTCCTAAGTCATGAGATGTTGCTTGGAGAGCAAAACTACATAGCCAAAGCAGAAAGAAGTTAAAGCACTACCTGCATAAAGCTAAAACAATAAAGCTATCACAGGCGGGCTGTGTTTTTCCAACAGGACAGTTATTGTCCTGAATGAGCAGAGTATTTAGGTACAAGCTTCATTTTGTATGAAGATTGAACATACATACATTTTGCATGTAAAAGTAATCATACTAAAATTACGATAATACAATGAATTTTCTGTTTGAAGCAAAGTGCTACACTGGATCTGGGCCCATGTAAGCACTTAGATCGGATAGAGTCAGATCAGACAGAAAAGTCTTCCTACAAAGACAAGATAATAAACCCTGGAAAGACTGCAGCATTTAAATAGCTTTTTCCTGATTTACCACATGAGCAGTAATTACAGGGAAAGTCAGCTGCATTAGACTTGCCTAAATCTGTAACAGTTCACAAGAGGAAACCATAGCATCTGGAGAGGCAGAAATGACTTATACGCTTTAAGTAAAATAGAAATGGATAGGAACCAGCCATGTAAATTAAAAGAATGCAAACTTTCTCCTGAGACACTCAGAAGAGTGTGTGTATAAGTGTATATGTTTGGACTGGTGTATGTGAAGCTTCTGCATGTTTACTTTCTTCTCTATGTCCTACCTCTAACCCTGACTTGCCAGAGGCTTATCGCAAACGGCATCCAAACTGATATGCAGGTGAGCCCAATAGGCTCAGGGTATCAGTCACTGTGATGAGATCCATGCTGTTGCCTTTTCCTGAAAAGCAAAGCACAGAGCAGGCTGGTGTAGTGCTGAGCTGCACCCAGCATGGCATGAGGATACACATAGGAAATGTACCGCAGCTTCGGAGTCAGAAACAGGCTTGCATCCCACGTTTTAGAGATCCACCAATAACAAGGAGAAGATATTAAGCTAGATAAAAAGGATATTTACAAAGAATTCTTCTCAGATGTCCAGGGCATGATTTTCAAAGACTTGCTGCTTTATACTAGCAATGCTCCCTGGGAATTTACTGGAATTTTGCTGCTGATTTCAGTGAAAGCAAAGTTAGTCTAAAGCTGATCAGTCATGAAATCTTCTCATGGCCATGTCCATGGGTATCCTGACTAGATTATTCCCATTTTCAGACATTCTACACTCCCTGTTTCCATGTTTTGCATTGTGGTTAAGGCAGTTACTGCTTTTTCTGGCGACATTTCTCAGAATTTTCATTAATATTTCAACTGTAACATTCAGTTCCAAAGATGGGGGAGTTCTGGTTCTGTTAGAATATGGAAGTGTGACTCTTTCCCATGCCTGAAAGATTATTAATTATATGAAATTTTACTACAGCATAGTTTCATGTTTAAATTCTAATCAGATGCATTTTATATGGATTTAAAAATTATATTTAGCTTATTGTAAGCTAAGCAACAAGAAAACAAAAATGTTATATGAGTTCTCCGTTCTTCAGAGGGATTAATATTTTTCTTCTCCATCTATTTGTTGCTTATGTAAGGCTATAAAATGTTTAGAACATGAGGTGGGTGACCTATCTCCTGGTATGAATTGGTATACTACCATTAAAAACTGTCTTCTAATAGTCATGCAGTGTTAGAAAACTTTTGTCAAATGGAATAATTAGCATCACACTAACCAGTTCAGGATTGTAATGAATCTGACCACATTAATCTTCTTTGCTTTATGTACTTTTTATGAATTATGAATCTTATTATAACATAAATACATTTCACTTTAGAAAAGCTACCTTTATTTCATATATGCAGTTTAGGTGGTGATTTATTGCACTTATTTATTCTTGGGTCTTCAATCGATATTTTATTAGCTTGGAAAGAGGGGACAGTGCTACAAGACCATAAGCAATCTCATTCTTGTTGGTGTATCTCTGAATATTTCTTCAGTGAGAGAACTGTTCTCAAAGTAGGAAACAGAGATTCCTTCCAGACTAGGAACTATGCAGAACATATTTGTTGACTTCAGAGTATCTGGTTGAAGTGTACCAGTTCATTGAAAAATAGAAGGCAGAACTCTGTTTGTCCTAAAGAATAATGTGGTCCTAGAAAAGGGCAGTGAATAGTGCTTAAAATACATAGGACAGCAATAAGAAACTATGTCTCCTTCACAATTTATAGCAAGTAGTATTAAAAAATTCTATTTAAACTGTAACCATGCATTCATTAATCTTTTTAAAACCACGCAACAGGTTCTCAGATACAAAGGAGTTCTTTGGATGTCCTCAGCGCTGTGCAAAAGCAGTTTAAGCTAAACTTACTGTCTATGAATGCTTCATCTGGGCCTATATATATGTATGTAAAGACAAAAGTAGCTTTACCCAGCCTCATTGTGACCGTAAGAATAAAACATGCTGGGCTGCAGCAAAGATCTCTGTTATGTAACAAATTCTCTAAAATAGTGCAACTGTAGCTGCTTATGGGAAAGTATAAAAGTTTTTCTTAAATCCTCTTTCAGATTCAGCAGATTAATGCCTTCCTGAGCTAGGGATCTTGGCACGCGCTCGAATTAAACAGTCACAAATGAACATAACTTCCATTAATTTATCTACCAGTTTTCTGCTCCGCTCTTTGCAATGATTTTCACCATCTAATATATGTTGCTTAAAAAGGTAATTCCCTTTTGGTTTGTCCTAAACCTGTTTTCTCAATCAGTTCATCCACTGATGAATTCTTAAATAGCATATGTTCTATTTGTATTAATATATAGTCAATTAATAACATAGTGCGTATCGCTTTAACAAAATTTTTGTGGTTTCATTTTTGTTTCAGGTTTTCAGTTAAATGAGGGAATTCCCTCTTTGAGGATGCAAGGAACAAAGTACTTTTCTTCATTATGGGTCACAACAAACAGAATTCTCTTTACTAAATTACATTTTCTTGGCAAAGGGGATAGAATTGAGTTTCTCTAGCTCTCTAGGATCATACCATAAAATGATATAATATGAATTTAGTTCCAAATGTTTAAGATCTATCGTTTGATAGAGTCATTGCAGAGGTTTCCTCATAAAAAGTGAGAACAATTGGTCAAGCTACATAAATGTTTGATCATTTTCCATCAATTAACCATCCAGGTGAATGAAGTTTAATTTTGTCTTCATTTTTCCAATAACAAAAATCCAATTTCTTGTTAGGTGTTTTCCTTTCTAGTTTTGAATTTCTACAAAACTGCTTGTATAGATTTTTATATTTAACCTGCAAACGGTACGATATTGGCATAACTAATTCGATGATTTGTTTTAGTTCCTTATTTTGAATTTAGGGTGGCATCATTTGTAAGCTAATAATAATCAGGTCAATGTTGAACATTGATGTTTGTACAAATTATCTTCGATTGATATTTTCATTACTGCTTACAACACTCAGTTCCTCTGAAACCATTCATTATTTTATGTTATGTCACATTATGTTTTGTGAAACTGGGATATGTGTCATAGCTGTTCACACACTATAAAATTCCTATACAGCTGCAATCATTGGGACTTATGAGGGTAACATGCACCTAAAAAATCCACACAGTATATAGAAAAAATATATACAGGTACATATTGTGCTGTCTGTAACCATATCCATGAAACTATTCAAGGCACTGAGCTGAGTTTACATGATTTCTATGAACAAGTAATATGTGACAACAAATCAGTACTTAATGTTAAACTTTCCTAAACTCTCTCTTGGCTAAACTGAACAGACTCTTGAGGCAAGATACAGGAGCATATCTTCATTTTCTGAGCTCTTATTCACTCACACCAACAATTAATTAGGACATGGAAAGCAAATAATAAATAACCTTCTTATATTGAAATTTATCACTCTTTCCACCTGAGCTGTCAGCTTGGTCCTTCTTTTTTGAATTGTTATGAAATGATGCCCTATTTATGGAATAAGTGGTCACGATTGATTCTGTATGATGACTTTCAGACAACATACTCCGAGCCTTTCTGTAATTTAAAACTGAAAAGAAGCATAGTAGTCTGTAATTCCTGTGTGCCTGGCAGTGATCATTATGTTCAGAAAGGCTTTAATGATACAGCTAACTATGTCACTATTTTGCTTCAAGAATGTTTTCTTTTACATAAGCTGTCCTTAAACATTAGAGTAAAAACTTTTATTTGTATCAAGGGATCATGGTGAAACTGCCAAGTAGAGAAGCTGAGCTCAAGAGATATTAGATTCATTGGAACTTTAAAAAAACATTAAAATGCTGTTAAATCTGCATTGAAGAATGCTCAGAAAAATTATAAGAAAATGGGTTGAGGTTTATCTTGTTTTCCTTATGTCAAAGCAGCAATATGTTTCAAGATATGATTATTGTTTGTGTTGGAGTAACTAAATGCGATGCTTTCTAAGAGAGAACAATTGGGAAATGTGACAAAGATATACACAGATGATATTATTTATTTTAAAAGCACCAAAAAATGTATATACAAGAGTACAGTTCCAAAGTCTGACTTCTATCAAATAGTCACAATAATGATAAAAACCTCAGATGAGCACTGTACACTTAGGGGCGTAGTAAACAGCTTCAGTCTTCCCATCTCTGAAACTAAACGAGAGCTTTGCCTCAGTGGAGGCCCAGAAGAAAACATTTTCTTGTAATTGAAGTATCTACTAAGAAATAACTTTCTGGAACCATAACTGCTCTATCCACACCAAAGAATTAAGCCATGATTGAAATCTTTAGCATTATATAATAGTACATTTCCTCACACTCCTGAAATCCACATTGAAATTGCAAAATTGGCTCAGGCTACATTAACTGGGCTTCCTGTATCACATGATACATTTTTGACGGATAGGCTTACATAATTTTTTTTGCCCAGAAGCCTGTCTACTCAAGTGTAAGAATAGAGAATATTCTTTGAAAGGATAGCCTGATGTTATTTTATTTGTTTATTCTTCATTATTCCAGGTGTATGGATCCAGTCATTATTTACTGAACCCATTCTGAACACAGAATTGTTCATTCTGTCATGAGCTTTTCTAAATGCTTGCCAGTGCATCCAGTGCATTTTTAAAAGATGCTAATGAATTTATCTACACAGGCCTTGTGTGAGGTAACTCCATTTCACACATGGGGGATTATCATAAATAGCCTAAGGCCGAAATTATCCAAAGTATCCATTCTTCAGAGTGCTAATTTGAAACACACTGAGGTGAGTTTTTCAGAATACTTAGTACTTTGATAGCATTTGTATGCATTTTAGATCTCTGTATGCTGAAAGCAGAGCTCCTTGTTCTTTTCTACAAAATGGGGCTGAGGTATGTTCTTCAAGATATCCAAAACCACATACCAACCATCTGGTTTAAGTGAACTGTCCAGCCTCTCACAAAGGCTCTCAGTGGCAGAAGCGAGGACATCCTCTGCTCCTCTAGGACATCTCTGGTTTTGTTCACTGAGCTTCTGAATGGCTGCAACAGAGATACCCAGACCACTAATCCATTATTATTCTTGCCCTACTACTACCCTGGCCGTTAGTTTCTTACTTCTTTTTGTTCTTAATAAGAGCAGGATCTTGTGGATAGGGGTGACTGTGCTTATGATCACATAATTATGTTTTGTATAACAAATACCTCCACAATAATTTGACACACATTCCATGAGCATGAAGTCTCATGCTTATACATGGGGGGACAAACATTTCTGGAGCTGTCTCTATTCTCAGACTCTCTCTTCTCTTTCAGCTTCTCAAACCCTTTTGGAGTGGTGGAGGAGACCACCATGTTTCTGAGTGCTCTCTCTTTTTATTCCTCTCCATGGGCTTACCCAAACCCATCTCCCTTTCAGACTCTTACCTTCCTGACTCCATCCTTCCTGTATCTCTCCAACTTCATGTTCCTTCTTCTTAGTTCTTCCTTTTGCTCTTCCTCCCTCAGTATCCAAACTATCCCAGCACCTTTTCCTGCCTCCTGTCCTCCTTCAAAATCCTTCTTTCATTGCCTAGCTATCCAACTCTTCTCCCTTTCCCCTGGCTGACTAAACTCTTGGCATTCAGCACACCCCTCCCTCCTGAGGCTGCCAACTCTCATCTCAGCACCCTGCTGATCCATGTCACTCCAAAGCACTTCTAGGACAAACAGCGTTGATAATTCTCAGGAGGACGCATTGCAGCCTAGTCGGGTCTTTAACCTTTAGCAAAGGTTAAAGTATTTTAAGTGGTATTCCCTCAGCAAATTCTCTCTTTAGTAGGCATAGCGTAGAAAATTCCCATCTGAGCAGGGCTTTAAGTTTGACAAGATTAAAAGTAGTTACAGACTGAGTGTTGTAATAGAAACTAGTAGGCATCCTTAAGTACAGGCTTTACTACTTACACCACCTGTAACAAACAATTTTATTGTACAAGCATAAAAAGCCAATCTGTTGCTGATTCGTACCACTAGAACTCTTGAACTTTTATATTTTTCTAATAAATCATGCATGCATAAAATGCTATGTAAACCCATTTAAAAACTCTTTAAAGCAACATTTCTTTACTTTAGTATTGGAAAGATTTTTTTAGTTATAAAGCACATGTTCTTTAATAATAGATGGGAAAAGGCAAGACAAACATGTTCTGTTACTCTACATTCTTTTTAAAATAAGATATATTCTATTGAAATCACACAAACAGAAATAGATAGCTTGTCAGTGAGCACTAATGGAGGTATTTCTCACTAATAATATTGCAGCTGTTATCTGCACAATTGTTAGAGACATACTATTCAATTATTACAGGATGAAGAACCACCTCTCATTATGAGAAGAATGTAGGTGAAGTCAGTTTGCCCTTTGCTTTGCACAAGTTCCCTTGCTGTGAACAGAAGCCATAATCCTACAGGGTCAGTATATCAGTATTAAAACTTGTTGACTACTTCAAGAACAAGGTGAGGATGGCTTTGGTCTAATTAGCTGAGTTATTTAAACAGTCTATGAAGTGATAACATATGAGTACAAGGTTGCAAAATTCTCCCAAACCACAGATACAGATGCTGGCAGGAGTGACTGAGCATTATCTTTCCCTGAGCTGCCTTGAATACCTGAGAGGCTGGAAGGCGTCTTTCTAAGCACTGTGGCCAGGATTAAAAATCACCTCAGAATTCCTAAAATCACTTCCAAAAGAACATGAGATGCTTTCAAGAGAGAGGTTGACCTGGAGTAACCTGTTTGCTGACAGGTCCTTATCGACACATGCCTCTCACCACACAGCCACCCCTCATAAATGGTTTGATTAATACTGCTCTTCTGCTTCTGTTTTTATCTACAGTAAATTGTGTGAGTACAAAATTCTGTTAGCCACAACCATTTTACAATGATAGTATAAATGGATACAGGAGATACAGTCATGCAGAGAATCATATTCCTCTTTTATTATTTTGAGAAATTCAAATTCATAGAATTTGATATAATAAGGAAACAATATTAAAAGAAAATGAGAATGCAAAGAATACTGCCATTATTCAATCCGCACTAGCAAAGCTTTGTTAAAGACAATAATATGGAGACATTAGTTCATACACATTCAAAATAGAGAGAAATTTATATTATACTTGCACTGTGATGTTGGAGTTTCCCAGTGAGTGAGAGTGAAGATAAAGATGTTTTATACTGAAAAATGATGACCTACACCAATGCCTTACTTCAATAAAATATTTATGTCCCAGAAGCATATGAAGTTGAATTATGCTCTTTTACCTTTTTTTCTGTCTGCCTTTTTTCACTCTAGGGGCACCAACAATCTATAGGACAAGTAATTATATTACTATATATATATATTGAACTGTTTTGGATAGATAAATGAATGGATAGGCATAAACACAACTATAGAATGGTTTGGAGTGGAAAGGATGTGTAAAGATCATCTACTCATCTTCAATTAGGTCAGGTTGCTCAAAGCCCCGTCCAGCCTGACCTTGAACACTACCAGGGTTTGTGTATCCACAGCTTCTCTGGGCAACATTTTACCGCCCTGATGGTAAAAAATGTCTTCCTTATACATAGTCTAAATACCCCTCTTTAGTTTAAAATCATTACCCCTTGTCCTGTTGCAAGAGGCTTTGCTAAAAAGACTGTCTCCGTCTTTCTTATAAGCCCCTTTAAGTACTGGAAGGCCACGATAAGGTCTCCCCGGAGCCTTCTCTTCTCCAGACTGAACAACCCCAACTCTCTCAGCCTGTCCTCATAGCAGAGGTGTTCCAGCCCTCTGATCATTTAGGTGGCTCTCCTCTGGACCCACTGCAACAGGTCCATGTCTTTCCTGCGCTGAGGACTCCAGAGCTGAATACAGTACTCCAGGTGAGGTCTCACCAGAGTAGAGTAAAGGGACATAATCATCTCCCTCGGCCTGCTAGCCACACTTCTTTTGATGCAGCCCAGGATAAGGTTTGCTTTGTGGGCTGCAACTGCACGCTGACAGCTCATGTCCAATTTTTCATCCACCAGTGCCCCCAAGTCCTACTCCACAGGGCTGCTCTCAATCCATCCATCCTCTAGTTTGTCAGTATGATGAGTTCATGTCAGTTCATGGGGATCACATTGGCCCATTTCTTAAGCCTATCAAGGTCTCTCTGGATGCCATCCCATCTCTCAAACACATTAACTGCACCACGCCGCTTGGTGTCATCTGCAGACTTGCTGAGGGTGCACTGAATTCCCCTCTTATTGTCATTAATAAAAATATTGAACAATGCTGGTCCCAATACAGACCCCTGAGGGACACCACTTGTTACTGATCTCCATTTGGATGCTGAGCTCTCGACTGCAACTTTTTGGATAGGGCCATCCAGTCAACTCCTTATCTATTGAATAGTCTGTCCATCAAACCCGTATCTCTCTAATTTAGCTACAAGGATGTTGTGTGCTGACAAATGTTGAGTAGACTAGAAAGAAATTTCTCACATTAATAAAAGGTCACAGTGAGTTGTTGATACATTAAAAAAATTTCTTTTAAAGTCCTTTTTTCCCAGTTCTAGATAAAGATTCAGTGGGGCCATTGCTCATAGTTACTTAGTCTTAGTATACTTGGTCATAGTTACTTGCCTCTCTGGGCAATATGTTCCAGTCATTAAACTAATAAAGGATCATGAAATGAGCAGCAAAGTGGTACTGATTGCAGAAGAAAAATAAAGTATTTTCTTCCTAGTTGTCCTTTAGTCATCAGAATACTACTCTGTGGCTATTTGAGAGGTAAAAGGCATTCCCCAAGCATGACTGTATTTCAGGTAACTAAAGGATGTAGAAGTTTGATTTGTTTATATTTGTAACAACTGCATCAGGCATCCACTCATATGAATTCACATAGTCTGAGTCCAGTCAGTCCTTCTTACATAGTACCTCATTCGGACCATTACCTATCACAACATTTGTAGGCATAGATTTAATTTTTTACTTCCATGTGGAATTAATCTTTTCTGTTATTTTGATGAATATAGCTTTTTTTAATTATTTTTAAAAATTATCCATGTAAAGAAATATGAAGCAACTAAACTCTACATGAATCTGATAGTAAGATCCTGTGGTAAGAGTAGACCATGGAACAAAATGGCAGTACCCGCTCAGGATCCAAAATGTGGCCCAGCCTCTATCTTGTCTCCAGCTTTAGTCAGTAGTGGACAGGGAGAAGGAAAAAAAAAAAAAGAAAAGGAAAAGAAAAGAAAAAAAAAAAGGAAACACAGAGAGATTTCTCCCTTGAGGAGCTTCCTAGTCCAAATAAAATTATGTTGATAGACAAGGTTTTAGAAAAGGAGCCAAGGGAATAATTAGATTCACGATGAATGTATTCACCCATATTATGTCATATGGTACACCCAGGCACTGAAACGATGCTCATCTCTGCACATTGACAGCTGCAAATACCACCCTTTCTTCCCCAAAATATAAAAAGGTAAAAAAATGCCCTCAATCAATTTGACACTGGGGACAACAATAGACATACAGAAAGACAAATGAAAACTCTGAGGTGATGGTGTCAAAACCAGAAGACCACTTCTGCCTGCCAGGCTAGTTCCTTGTGTAGCTACATCTACGCTAATGAAATGGGCTATGGTGTAGGCATAGGCATTTTTCCGAGATCATCTGTACTAGTTAGTTGTTAACGTGTTCCCTGACACAGTTCTATCCTGTGACAACCAGAAGAATCCTCAGAAATGTCTGGGCCAAGTCCCTGGGACAGCATATAGGTCAAGGACTTTCCTCTTCTGTTTATTTCCGTAAGGAGTCTCTCTTTTTTTCTTTTTTTTTTTTCTTTTTTTTTTTTCTTGAGGAGAAGAGCTGTCTTATGCCACCTGCTTCTTCTACTTCAGTGCACAGGCAGATG
Source organism: Bucorvus abyssinicus (assembly GCA_009769605.1). Taxonomy (NCBI): domain Eukaryota; kingdom Metazoa; phylum Chordata; class Aves; order Bucerotiformes; family Bucorvidae; genus Bucorvus; species Bucorvus abyssinicus. Next base: position 43,960,105 of record CM020025.1, read on the forward strand.
CAGGCTGTCAGGCTGGTGCGCTCATGAGGTTTGTGCATGGCTTTCTCACTGAGGCAAAACAAGAAACAAAGATTCTCCAGGGGCACAGAAGGCAGTGGAGGCAGACAGGCAACCCAACCACCGGGTACCTCTGGGGTGGGAGCTACAGCATAGACACATCCATCCCCCACCACTGGCAGCTGCCTCCGGCTGGAAAAAGCCTGAGAATGAGACAGAAAGGCTGGGGAAGAGGAAAAGCGCAGACTGATGCTGGTAGAAACTGAAGTCTCTGGTTTCAGGGTCAGATAATCCAACTGTCTGTACAATACAACTCGACCTACATTTGGCACAGCAGTTCATTAAGCCATTCTTGCTAATGTCACAGACTTTGCTCAGAAGTGATGTTGCCATGACCACTTCCCTTGGTAATTTATTCCACGGTCCAGTTGCTTCTGCTTTTTCAAACTGGAACTGTAAATTAAACAGTGTTAAGACACAAAGACTTGTGCATGCTTATTATGGATGGGAAATTTCTGACCGGGGTGGTGTGGCTTTTGTATTTGAGCCAGAGTAAACGTTCCTATAGTGAAACATGAATTAATTTTTGATAGCTAAGACAGTTTTAGTGGATTCATTTCTGTGTGAAAGATTTAATTATGCATTTTCTTTCTTTGTAAATGACTGACACATACATTTGCAGTTATTATTCAGAGTCCTCAATTGGCTTTAGCAATAATTATTTTTCATTTTGGAAGAAGAAAATTAGGTGATCTATCTGTGATTTAGTAACAGTGTCTGCCTCGTTTTAGACATCTCTGGGGACAGCTGCTTCCCTGAGGTTACTGTTCAATGATATATATTTAAATAGCGTATAGATAATGAAGATCAACTGAAGAATTACTTTATATTGAACTGTGCAACTACGCAGAAAAGTGTGTGTGTGCATGCATGCACGTGTGCACATACATGCATGGTTGCAGATTATATCTTATTAACATCTGTCCTCCTCACACATCAGGATTAATCTGATTGAAAGTAAATAAATATATAAACTCCATGCTGAAGTTTTGTGCTAGTTCACTAGAATCCTAGAATCGAGAGCTACTATTGTGATCAGACAGATGGACCTTGAAAGACATGGCAGGGGGAACCACCCAAAAGCTAATGTCTTTCAGCATTTTGGCAAGGCTGGAAAGAATAATGAACCTTCTGAGTCACTGAGTCCAGCACCTTGCTCTCAGAGACAGCAGGGTTGTATGACCTTCTTTCACAAAACAGTAACAATTTTTGGGCCCATGACTTCCATTTTAGATGTGTTCCAAAACTGAGTTATTTCGGTTTTCTTTTTCTATTTTCTGGAGCAATTCGTTCTTGGCTAATGTGTTGCCATTTTTCTTTTGTGTTAGTCCTGGCTCTTGGTGCAAAGATTTTCTTCTCTTCCCATTGTTTTTGTCCTTATATATTTTATGCAACAGTGATACCTCCTTTCAACCTGCATTTGATAAAGCAAAGATCTTCAGCTTTTTTTTTTTAGTCTCCATATAGAAAACTTTACATTAGTTGTATCAGGTTAGCAATCTTTTTGTATTCCTATGCAATTCTAAATCTTTCTTGAGCAGAATTATACATAGAATTGAGACATTGTAAGGGTATTGTTACTTTCATGGCCCCAAATCATCTTGTAATCCGCTAGTCCTTCTTTGTTGCATTTTTGCTTAGATCCTGTTAAGTACCTGATTTAAAAAAAACCTAGTTTTTATTTTCCAGAAATACGAACTTGCGTTATGTCTTGCTCAGTTTCAGCTGAGAAATAGAGTCTAGTTCGAAAAGCATTGAGAACTTTGACTTTCCCTGAGGTTTGCAGCCAAGCAAGACTGTACACACCTGGAAGGAATCAGGAACACAGACATTCATTTTAAGGGGTGTAAAAATTACACGAGTTTTAATTGCTTGACTGATTTAGCTTTCAATTTTGATTTATGATGAATTTATGATGCTAAAAACATCCACCTTTGCCTGTTACCTGACAACAGCTACATGATGAGCAAACTCTGTAAACAATCTCTCTCAGTCCATTTACTGCCCTTGTCCCAAACATATCTCTATGCAAGAAGCCCTAGGCAATAAATTTTACTTACGTTTCATATTTGACCCTAAACAAAATGACACAAACACCTGGGAACAGATACAATATGCAGTGCTATTCTAAAGAAATGTATTATGGACACTCCATGTGTTCTCTAACACAAACAATTCTTTCTTCAGAAAGAAACATTTAACCTTGGTACATTTGAGGTTCAAAGGGTGAATCTAAGATTTGACCACAATAAGCAAGGGGAAAGAGCCGTGTTGCAGTTAATTATATACTTCCCCACAGCGGTGATCAGAGGTACAGAAATCGTGGGGGAAAATGGAAAGTTCAAGTTTCTGGTAAGTCTCAAGTAGGAGTTCTGTTCTAAAGGAGAAATCAGAAGGGAAGTTGCTTTAATTTTTATGTTCTTGGTACTCCAATACAAACCATAAAGTAAAATCTTATACTGAAATATTCCTTTATAGACTTTTCTTCATTTTGCTACTGTGCTGGTTTTTTCTTTTTATAATTGTTGTATTAGTTCCTGATCACAACTGGAAAAAATAATCTAACAAAGCGTATGATGCCTTATCATTTATTGTCCCCATTGTTACACATGGTAGGAGTTTTCTGTCTTTTTAAGTAGAATGTCTTCTCCATTTTATTAAAACAAATAGTCTTAATTTAAATTTAAAGGGCAGATGGCAAAAAAAGCAGAGCGCTTCTGTGACAGGAATGGGGTCCACGACTTGCATGAGACTACATGAAGTCAAAGGAAGACTCCCATAACTTATTACATTAAAGAGATAGCTAGTAAAAATTCGGTGAAGGCTAAAACAGCACCGCAGTTTTTAGAAGCAGTTGCTAAGCAGTATTTCCTGAAACAACGGCACGAAATTTTATGCTATGCACTCAGGTTTCAAACAAACAGAGACTAATGTGATCTAGAAATCCTGGGAAAATCTTACCAGGCATGGATATAAAGAAAGACTCTTCCAAGGTCTCCAATGGGAAACAGGTTCCATCTTTATTAAAGTCAAAGAGACTCACACCTCAACTCTAAAGAATGGCAGCCATTTGGGGACCATTTGTGTATTGTTAAACATTTTTCCCATGTAAAAATCTAACCTTTATTCCTTACAACTTATTGATAAAACTTTATGTGATGTAGTTTTTCTAAGAAAGGAAGTTTTGCGTAGTTTTTCCAAGGACTACCTAGAATAAAAGCTAAATGTATAATTATTAAAATTATGCTGGATTTCCCTCATCTTGCACAACAATAGACAGTTCTTTCTATCTGAAAGGAATGTTTACAACTTTAAGGCTGTTCATCTTTCTATCCTGCCAGATTTTCTATCAGGGGACATCAGCTGAAATTCTCCTAGGAGCCACTGCTTGTCAATGTGGAAAAAAAGAAAAAAAGAATGAACAGAATGCAATCACACACATCTAATCAAAGAACAAAAATAATTTACATAAACAGTCAAACACAGAAAAACTCCAATTTCAGATATTTTCAGTGAAGCAGCCTAGAGATCTCTGGAGTAATCCTCTTTCTTCTTCTCCCAGCCTTTTCTTATATCATCATCATCTCAAAAAAAACCCCAGGCACCTAAGAAAATTTCATATGCATTTGAGATCGCACCTAAATTGTTCATGAGGGATACACTGGGGTTTCCCATTCATCACACTGGTGAGGTCTTTTTGCAAAGGAGACAAATTCATATTCTCCTCCTTTTTAAAAGCTAGTCTCAAGACAAAGACATTAGAGGGAAATTAATGGTTTTTTCACTTGCAAAAAGGATTGACTAAATAATAAAGAGATCTGGTAAGACTATCTCATTCAGATAAGATAATTTGAAATGTCCTTCTGCGAGAAATATCTATATACTTAGATAGAGACCACAGGCTGAGATAAAGCTATTCTCTTCACTGAAATGAATCTAAGCTTAAAAAATGCATCTTTGGCTTTTTTCTGGTTCTTAATCTTCTTATAACAGTGAAACATCTGATAAAGATCCACATTTGTAATAGAAAAAAGGCCCTATGAGCTATAGATAATACAGTCATTAATCAATATTTCTTGATAATACTGGAAAAGTTGATCTATTCCTAACATGTCCCTTGAATAAACTTTTTCTGCTGCTCACAAAACAAGATTTCCTGATTTCTGAGTTACCTGTAGCCCAAATCTTGCTCCTACTTCAAGAAGTCATTCTTTTGTCTCCTTTTGCCTTGCCCATCTCCTTTTGCCCATAATTGTGCACAAGGGACTGCAAAGCAATGCTGCCACTCTGCTGCCACCGGCTCCCTGCAGAGCCTCATAGGTGCACCCAAAACTTCTGTTTGTCCTATGTATGCAAAGTATGTTGGCCCACTGGGTGAGCATTGGACTCCTGGGCCCTGAATCTCACCTCAGTCATCCCACAAGATGTCTGCAACAGGAAAAAATGTACCATTCTGCAGAGAATGATAGACTCATGGTTGGGTAGAAAACTCCATCAAATATTTTCTGGCTTATCCATGGTTAATACCTGAAAAGATGACAGATGCACCTGTGGCATCAGTGATCTCTATGTTCACAACAACAATAGGCAATATCAAGCTTTGGAGAGGGGCAAACAGAGAGTCTACAGCCCTGCAGCTGCAGCCTTTTTTTTGTGAAGATCGTGACACTCTATGTTGCACAGGGAGCAGATGTATTAGAGAAGTATATGGAACACGAGCCAGCTCAAAATGCTGCGGGGGATGTGCTCAGCCAAGGCAATCTCCAAGTGTTGTGGAATGTGGGTGCTATTGTCTTTGAAGAGTTTTGGCTTTAGGCAATGTGGATATAAAACCCTCTGTCCTACTTGGCCTTGGGATTAGAGTGTCCCATGGGTTCCCTCCTTCTCCAAAATGGAGGTGTCCATTTTTACCTTAATTTCTACACTACACGTAAAATTTGTTACTTTGCTTTGATTCTAATAGTGGTTTGGGGCTGGCAAGCCACTGAGAACACTATATGCTTGAAAATTCTATCAGAATGCTCAAACATAACTAAGTTTTCAGCATACAATAGAACAAAGTTCATCCTCTTTTTACCCTTTCCTTGGGTTCAAACATTTTTCTGGTCCTCCCATTTCTACTGTGCATCATTGCACAATCAATTTCTTTATGTTCAGTCTAAACTGAAGTTACCAAAAAAGCAAATATATTTCAGAGGAGCTCAGAGAAGGAGGTCTTATCGTAATGACATAATAAACCAGTACATTCCCTAATGTTATTGTACAGATGCTCTTGAAAAGACAGTGATCTTATCCCCACATAAGCTTTTTTTAACAAGTTAGGGTATTATTTTTGAATAAGTTGAAGAAGTTGAGCTATATTAGTCTTTCTCAAGGTCGAAAAATTCTGCCAAACTGGAAATTTCACCCACATTTTCTGAGTCATATCTCAGTGCTTAACAACAAGGTCCTCTTCTTTTGCATTTCTTGGAGATACACTGATGTAACACCAGTTTGAAATCAGAATGAAGCTTGGATTTTGTTGTTATTGTTGTTGTTGTTGGTTGTGGTTTTGTTGGGTTTTTTTTGTTTTACCATTCATGTCTACAGTATGCATGGCATTACTTAAAAAGAACAGGAGGCACTGACTGGCACCAGTTTATTGGATTTTACTCCATAAAGCAACAGAGAAGGTCAACAAGCAATGGCATGCTACAGGACACCAAAAGCACTTCTGCCAATACACATCATTCACCTTCTGCCACTTTACTTGTCATGAATGTCAGTGCAGTAGTTGCTTCCATCCACACTGACATTTGACATATACGAGACAACATTGTAATTCTGCAGAAATTCTTGTAAAAGTGCCCATAAGAAGCACTTGACTGAAACAGTTAAAAAATGTGTTTCAGTGAACAGAATGAATTCTTGAAAGGAAAGTCCTGAGTATTTTTATCTCTTCTAAGTTCATGGCTCTTTTCATTGTTTCTTTACAGAGGTATTTCAAAACCACCTTGAAGCAGAAATGTTGTTTACTAGTTATGTAATAACCCCTGTAGATGTTGAACTCAAAACAAACAAGTTTTAATACTTGTCCAGATGATAGCTTTGATTTACAGCTCTAGGAGAAGGCCACAGAATTCTGCTCTTTTCCACCAGCTGAAAATCATGTCACTGGTCTCAGAGAGAAAGTAGAAATGCTCAAAAGCAAAACTACCCTGCTAGAAGAGGAAATTCTAACAGTATGTTTCGTAGCTACCATTAACATTGAACAAACTTGCTATTGTTTTAAAGGAACACAGATGCCACACCAAAAACAAATAGCAGCCATAGTCAATAAAATCGTAGCTGCCATATAAAAAATTCATGGGTTAGGTTTAAAACAACATAGTTTTCCTTAGGCATCTTTCAATCATTACAGGAATTAAGTATTAATCAGGTTTTCATAGAAAAGAACTAGGAAACAAGTATTACAAATTCAGGGTCACCAGTTTGCTGCTGCAACATTTATTTTCAGAATGTGGCTATTCGGATGCTTGTGGCAATGCCCAATAATTTCTTACAATCCAATCATAAGTATACACTTATGTATTGCAATTATTTCTTCGTTTTTCAATTATTTGTGTTCTGGAGGACTTCTAAGGCCGTGGTTCCAGTAGCATTGAGACACTGCTTCATTCTGAGAGCGCAGCATACTGCTAGGGAGTCAGATATGGTATTCTCACAAGAGAAAACATCTGTATTTGGCAAACATATTTTATCTATATGATTTTTGCTTTTTACTTTTATATTTTATAGTACCATTGTAGTTTTTACAGTCTTCGAGCTACATGTATGTTTTCTGTACCCTTGATCAGATTTTTCCAGCCTAATATTTATAAGTGCCTTTGTGTTTGCCATTTAGTACAAAGTCAGTTAAATGCCTGACATGCTGTTAATTTCACCTACGCATTATGTCATTCAGACAACTTCATAAAGTGTAGAGTTGAGAATTATTAGGTATTAGAAGAGAAGCAAATAATCTACAATCCCTAACAATTTCCATTATAAAGGTTCCTCTTCATTCCAGTATCAGCATGCAGAGTTTTTTACACTAACCAGTAGTAACCAGTTAGTAGCTAACTTGTAGTTATTATAACTTATAAAAAAACCTTAAACACAGATTCGTCTCAGTCTAATTATCAATTATGAGTGACGCAAAGCAGCCAGTTCCTTTTTCTCACTTGCAATCCTCAGAACTACTGAATTTTTTTGAAAAGACTGATCATTACAAAGTCAGAGTGACAAGGCCCACAAGCAGCATCAGCACGTGCTACTCCGAGAACTGCAGGCTGCAGCTACACCTTCTAAAACAGGGAAATGGGGAAGTGAAAGATGTGCAAAGTGGGGCTTCATAACACTTTTTCAAGAATGGGACTTAATGTTTAATTAACTGAAAGAAAACTTGAGTAATATCTTTCCTTCCTGTATATATAAATTTCCACAGATAATTTCCATTGTGCAATAACTACAAAAGTTTATTATTTTAGAAGAGTAAAGAAACTTCCTCAAATGTGGGGATTTTGTCCCCCTGTCCTCTAATTTATTTCTTCAACAATTTCATTAAATGGACATAATATTCCAGCAGGTTTAATAAGGTATGTTTTGAAGCAAAATCAATTTCAAAGGTTTACTAACCAATAGCACTTAACACTGACATTGCATTAGGGCTTGTGTGATGAATTTGCCTTTGATGTCCCCACTCAGGAAAGCGCACTTCTAAACTGCACACCTTCAAACCTGCCACAAAGGCAAAGTGGGAAAGAGACTTTGAGCCCTCTGTGCCTTAAAGAGAGAGGTTGGTTAGTTCAGTTCTCTTAAACAGCATATGAAATCACCAAAGGATTTACCTGTAATTTTGAAATTTATGCAGAGAAAGTTATAAACAAAGCAACAGGGTTTTGGAATTACAGTGACTGGGCAGTCTCAGTCATAGGGGAAAAAAGAACTGGTGAAGTGATGGCCATACAAAAGGACTAAGTACAGAGCTTAGCAGAACTGTAATGAAGGCAGGACATTGAAACTGTAAAGATGGGAAATTTAGTGTCAAAGACATTGCTCAAAAGGTAGAAAAGATGCAAACAGTAACGTGTCATGGCATTTTCCAGCCTTGGAGTACTGGATTGGGGAAGGTGCGTATTGCTCAGCAGCTGTCTCTTCTGGAGCACAGCCCTGCCATTCAGGCAGATCTTGCGGCTCCTGGAGCACCATCGTGGATTAGAGGCTCACTGGACTTACCATGTATCGTAACTTACATTCAGACCTTGCCAGGAAATTCAGTCTTGAAAATGGTTCTGCTGTAATGTGAATCTTGAAAAGAGAAGCGCTCGGAATTTAAGAAATGTTAATGGTAAGAGTACATTTATTGTCCTAACAGTGAGTCATTTTCTCCACGATGATACCCTTTGTTATTCTTTAATTAGGCAATATGCATTGTGTTTTCCACTGAAGTTCTGCCTTAGGTTATTGTATTAAATAATAACCCGACATATGTGTTTTGACTAGCTGACAGGCACCACTTGTAGTAGTCAATCTAGCAATTATAGTTCACAGTTTCTAAAATTTCTGTGCTGCAGTCGGCAATTTTATTTATTAGAAGTAATACCTACTGATACTATTAGATCTAATAATTCTCCAAAGGATGAGTATATAAATCTGCAAGAGAACATTGTCTCTTGGAAATACTTCATATTGATTAATTCCCTGTAGAATTTTATGGACACTCTTTTGCATTATCAAAACTAATTGTGTGATGCACTGAGTGCTCGGTTCCAAGAAGACATTACATCTTCCGTGTATCTGAACTGCTTTACACTTTAAATAACCCACAATACTTTATGCACCCTGTACATACTCTCTAGAATAAGTGCTTTCTTCCTTGGTTTGGAATGCTATATCTTCCAGTTACTTGTCACCCACAATATTTATCAGAGGGAAAAAAAGGTCACATGGGTTAATTAGTCAAAGAATGTAAAATGTTTGTTATGTCAGGCATTAAAGCCTGTATATCCCTCGTTCTCTCTCAGATTTTTCTTTTTTAATAAATACTTCAAAAATATTTTCTGCTGATGTTAGTGGGAGAGCTGCTATTTTGTTAAAATATTGTTTCTTTATGTCTACCATTTGAATTAATGGGTATACTTTTAAAATACAAATGCCAAAATCTCAAAGCTTCTAAGAGGAAATTTAAGACAGCCAAGTACAAGTAAATTATTTCTTAAAACTCAGGCTGAAAGATTGAGAGAGACCATGAAATGAGAAGAAGGTAACTCTTAAATAAGGAAGTGGCAGACACAGCCATCAATATGTCTTCTCAGATATTTTGGAATAACAGAAAATGGAGACGAATGTAAAGCAAATGCCATGATAAGAGGGTTTTTTTTTTTCTCCTTATACGTAAATGACAAGGTTTATAAACTATGAAAACAGGGAGCAGCGTATTAGCCCAACTTCTTCCAGAATACTGTAGAGAGGCACAACTAAAAAAATTCCCCTTATTAATAAATAAACATTGTTTGAGTACTGTCAGCTGCAAAGTAATTGGTATTTGCAAGGACTGTTGCAATACTTGGGGACTGAGCCTACAAATGGCAGAGCCCTCTGTCCTTGATTAAGTATTTTAGTTTTGCACATGCATTGAGGTTTAATTAAAATTGTCTTGAAGTAGTGGCAGCTTGTAAGGAAAAGAAAAAAACAGAGATAACACAGTGCAAATACAATATACAAGGACTTCAGATTTCCAGAATCGAAACATTACTTTGCAACCTACATTTGGTTTGCTGAACATCATTTGTGTGCCATAATGATGGCTCACAAATGCAATGAAAAAGAACTCTTTTTTTTCAAGTTGGGATGATCCTGTATTCTGCATTTTACAAAATTTCAATATTCAGTGTATGAAGAAACAGAGATGGAAAGACAGTTTTCTGAAAGAGTATGCATGCAGCTGACAGCCCTGTGAATTGAAAACCAATTGAAAATAGTAATATTAAAAAAATATTTTAAAGATTTTAAGTGATATTTTAACACACAGTTATGAGTGAGCAAACACTGCTGTTCTAGAGCTCCTGCTGGGCTGAATGCAGACCAGAGAAGAACCATACTGTGCCTACCATCAGCCTGCTATTATTTCTTCAACAAAACCTTTATTCCCTACTGCTGCTAAATACCTACTTCCAAAATGGCATAAAACGAGCAGGGGAAAGACCATTCTTCCCATGAAATTTAAGGTAAAATCCACTAACAACTGTTTTGCCGTCTCAGCCGTCAGATGCGTGTATTGCCCGTATTATTTAGCCAGTCTTCTGAATAAAGAAAAAGGGAGAAAATTTCTATTTTATATCCCTTCCCATCTTTGACAGTGATGACTTGAACAAGTCATTTTTGTACATCCATTTTTCTGTTTATAAAATGGAGATAACGAGGCCTCATTTGTGAAGGATTCGGAGTTATCATTGAAAAGCTCTGACTAAAACTAAGTCTTATTATTAACTACAGAAGTGGCCATCAGATGTTCCAGAGGACAATAAATCCCTTCACAATACATCTATTATTGTGCAGTGCTCGTGAATAGGAAAAAAAAAAAGATATTTCATTATTCAAAGGAGTTGTGAGCAAATTCTTGCAAGCTCAATTTTCTATCAGCTGTGAATGGGCTTGGTCTGCCTGAATGAAAGCACTCCACTGCTTGCTTTACATTTCTGTTCTACTTGCCATGGCAGAAGGGAAGATGTTCAAGGCATGTCTCTCACCCAGGCAACACTCGCTAGTTAATTCTCAGCCCTCCCCAGCAATACAAGAGCTGTGGCTGTTTTGTGTGGCTGCATTCCTCTGCCAGACAGATTTGCTGCTTGGCGGGACTGATGACTTGTATTTGCTAGAAGGGACTAATCAACTTCAACTGCTAATTCCTAGTGACTTTAATGAGAGCATGAACATAGGCGATTCTTATCTAAGCAACATTGGCTGGGCTAGCAGAAGAGCTACTCGTCATGAAATTATCTGTCTTATCTTTAATTTTGTAAGGGTTTCTTGTTGATTTGAAATATTTCTGGTAACAAAAGTCTAACCCCTTCAAAAGGAATCTTTTCTTTCATTCCAAGAAAGAATAAAATGTAATAAGCTATAGGAAAAAAACCAGATATGCAAATTCACAAAAAAGAGAATATTACATCAGTTAAAATAATATTCTGTCTTATTTTAACATTTGTATAGGAACCATTTTTTTTCCCTAAATCTGAATTATATTCAGTATAGCTAGTAACACCAACATTTTTCAAAATCTCAAGCTAACAGCCGCTTTACTTTCTATGTAACCTTATAGATACATATGCCAAAACTTACAGAAGGTGCTATGTGCAGTGAACTTGACCTTGTAGGGGTCACTTTCATAGTTAGATTTCCTGGTCTGACAGTTTCGAGTATAGGATCTTACTGTTGCATCAATAGAAAGATATTGGCTTTGTTGAGGCCCCTTGCAGCTCAATACTTCTATAAATCCAATACCTTGTAATCAGACTGTTGGATCAACAATAGCCATTGTTTTCCAAGTATCCAGTCTCTGAGTGATTTCTTAAAGCACTACTGAAGGCACTTCTCGGTGTGTTTATATGACACTTCATAAGAAACTCTCTGTGCCACAGTACATAGCAACCTTGGCTTCCTCACCTTTATTTCATAAGAACTCAGAGACTTTGGAAAAAACTTTATTTATGATTGTCAGAAATCAGAAATGTTTGAAACATATATAAAGAAATAGTCTTATTAATTTAATACAGTTTATTTCCAGATGTTTTTGCAATACACTATACAGCTGCAACAGCAAGGATAGGATTAGTTTGGGCTATCTATTGCAAGACGGAATGAGGAAAGGAACTTCTGGGTTTCCTGTCCAAGTTTCTGCCTCTGCTAAAAAGAGAAAGCTGTAGGGATGCCTGTGCCTGGGCTTCTAAAATCATCAAAGTTTTTTTAAGTGCTAAAAAATTAAATTTAATATACGTCTATGACTAGATTAGTAGGCAGTGCAACACAATGGGAGAGGATCTGTAAACAGCAAGGCTGCTCCTTCTCCCACCATACGAGAGTGCAGGGGTTATTTCAGTCTAAATTAGATCTGGATTGAGTGTTTCAACCCATTCTTTGGGTTGAGTGTTTCAGCTGCTTATGTGATTGGACTCTTTTTGTAAGGAAAAAATGTTAAGTACATGGTGGAAGATCATGTGGTAGTACAACCTGCACGCTGGTTCAGATCATAATGTCCCCATTAGCACTGAAGCACTTAGAGAGCAGACCTTCTGATTTAGTTTCCTCTGGAAAAAATCTATTTCATGAACACCAAAACTGCTCTCAGCAGTGAAGCAACACATGGTAAATGGAAACAAGCAGGGGATTAGATTCAAAACTGTACTTCTGCTCTGAACAAAATCAGTGAAGTAGACATAGCCATTAGCACTCTTCAGGCCAGTTAATTAGAGCAGACAAAGAATTCGTTTGGTATGGCACTTCTGCTGTGCCGTACAAGTGCATAATGCACTGCAATTTCCTTCCTATACAGCTCAAATTACATCTTTCCTTGAATATCTACCGTTTCTAAAACCTTATTGAATTACACACACATTTTACTGAATGTTGTGCATGGTAAAATAAATGTATTGGTTACATTTCCATCTCTAGTCTCTGTTATTTACATCCATTTAAGATTGAGTTGCATCCAACTACGCTTGATAATATCCACAGTTTTAGCTAAAAAAAATTATAAATAAATACATTATCAGCAGAAGCAAAGATGGAGATATCACGTGCCTTTTAGGAATGGGACTTTCCAAAATGGCAGAGTACACCTTGCATTTAGTTCTCTGACTTTGTAAAATACCCATCTCTTTAAAAAGAAATGCTATTTTTAAACTTCTTGTGTAACCTTTGGTGTAACTTGGCCATTGGAAGCGAGAAGCAGAAGTCCTCAAGAAGGACCACCAAATAGGCAGACACCATGGGTTCAAGAGATGCAATTTAGGAGCTTCTGCATGAAAAAGTATATTCTACTATAACTGATGCTCTTGTTTGTTAGTCCATAGACTAGTTGCTCATTCCTCATTACTGTGGTATATTACACATTAACAGGGTACGTTAATTATATTTATTGGCTACAATAACTTTCAACATTGTGCCAGGAGGTTAGATTTCTTATGGAAAAATATTTGTCCTTGCAGACGGTTGGTAGAAATGCGATGAATTACCTAAAGAATTAGGAGTTAATAATTTGAAGAATGCTTTTTATAGGATATGCAATAGATAAGTTTGTCCCTCGTCAGTACCCTGGGAATTTCTGGAAGTAAATATGCCACGTGGCTGCAAGGAACTTTGAGGAGTAATTCCTGGGAAGAGCAAGTGGCAGGAACAGCATGGAGAGAGCTAAGACTGACTGCACAAGAACATCCTATTCCACCCCCCTGGTACCCGGGACGAAGGGAGTGGAGGTGAAGATGTATTTCAGATCCAGTTCTCTTTCTGTCCTGCTCCAATTTAATTGGTGATTTAGTTGTTGTTTTGTTGTTTGAATTAAAGTGAATTTGTTTCCCCTAGTTGAGTCTGTCTTTTGCCCATGGCCGTAAGTGGTGAGTGAGTCCTCCCTTGTCCCTTGCCTTGACCCTTAAGTCCTATGTTCTATTTCCTCCTACTGGAGGTGCTTAGTCGCCAGCCAGGTCTAAACCACAACACCTTTTAAGGATGTATGGGTAGAATATAAAGGTATTTATCAGAGTAATTTTAAGAGAAACTCAGAAGAAAATATTAATCCATTCATTGTCTCATATTTAAAAATATTTTATTTTCCTGAAGCCAGTCTGTGAACAAAAACAAGTAAGAAACTCCAAACAGTAATTCCTGAAGGAGTTAGGTGGAGATAATCCTAAATAAACATTTTCAGATTCACATGACCAATTAATAAATTGTTGATTCACACTGTCACAGAGTGTTCAAATCCTGGCAGTATTTTAGAGAATCTTTGAATTAACTTTGCCTTTCATATGTGTGCTGGGTTTGGCTGGAATAGAGTTAATTTTCTTCACAGTAGCTAGTATGGGGCCGTGTTTTGGGTTTGTGCTGGAAACAGTGTTGGTAACACAGGGATGTTTTAGCTATTGCTGAGCAGTGCTTACACACAGTCAAGACCTTTTCTGCTTTTCATACCCCCTCACCAGTGATCAGGCTGAGGGTGCACAAGACGCTGGGAAGGGACACAGCCTGGACAGCTGACCCCAACTGACCAAAGGGATATTCTGTACCATGTGATGTCATGCTCAGCATATAAAACCAGAGGAAGAAAAAGGAAGCAGGGACACTCAAAGTGATGGCATTTGTCTTCCCAAGTAACCTCTATGTGTGATGGAGCCCTGCTTTCCTGGGGATGGCTGAACACCTGCTTGCCCATGGGGAACGGTGAGTGAATTCCTTGTTTTGCTTTGCCTGTGTGCACAGCTTTTGCTTTACCTCTTAAACTGGCTTTATCTCAACCAGTGAGTTTTTTCGCTTTTACCCTTCTGATTCTCTTCCCCCATCCTGCCGTGGGGGCAGTCAGCCAGCATCTTTGTGGATCTTAGTTGCCTGCTTGGTGAGGCTGTCTCCTGACTGACTGGTCCACAGTGTGTCTTTTACAGCCAGGCAAAATATCAATTTTCTACATTTTCAACTTTTCAGGCACCCTCGGGAGTGTAGCACAGCTTGTAGAAATTGTGCTGCAATGAGATTTATTGCCAACCAGCACCAACTTACCCAATATAAGTGGGAATAATTGGTCTCTAAAGCATATGAATATTACATAAAAGATTACCTATTCTGAAAGAAGTTTGTGGTCTTTAAGTGCTGGATTGAGCAGCCAAATTTTAAGCAGTACATAATTTCTTTTCCTGTCTATATAACATTAATTTTGATCCTTCGTGATTATGGAAACCAGATGTCATTTACAAGCTCTCATTCTATTCTTTTGTCACAGTGTTTCTGCTTCCTTCACTGGATGTGTAGTTACTCAGTATTACTTTTCATAAACATCAGTTCTTGGCCAAATGCCCTTTTCACTAACACTTCCTCTATATTCTGAACAGAAAACATAACTACTTGTTTTTTAAGAGTTTCTGTTTCCACAGTATGTGAAATAGATAGCAGATGTTAAGGGATGTGTTTTATTATCACCTCTGTGAAAAATATTGAATTATTATAACTACTTGCACACCTGGTATTGAACTATACAGATAATGCCCAAATTTCCAAGTAATAAGTAATTGTGGATGCTAATTGCAGAAGCCCGAGGCATTTTTTTTCAGAGGGTTTAGCAGTATGTGATATTTTCCCAGGTTCAAAATAGAGCCTGTTGCATTTGTTCTCCTCAGCGCATCTGCAAAAGAGGTCAGGAGTATCTTCCCATGTTGTATAGAAAACTATGAAGACAGAGTTCCTCTTGTCTATTTCCTTATTGTTTACAACTGCGGTAATGTTCACTTTGCCTGTGGAGAGACGTACTCCTATTCCCTCCACCCTGACTCCTTTTTCTCCTCACACTTCTGCTTTCCTGAGTGCAGCATCTTCCTTACTTACTTACATGTAAGAGTACATTATCTTTCTTGTGTACTGCCTTACCTGACAGAGGAGACAGAGGAGACACAATTTCTGGTGTCTTGTAGCATAATGCCTCCCAGAGCAGAGAAGAAAAATTTCAGGAAAGCTCAAGCTCGGTGTCAACGCTTCTGGGAAATCTGGACTTAGGAGATGAGGCTTTTAAACAGCTTGACTGTGAGAAATGCTGAGGGTTTTTTTTTAGGAATCAACCAGATCTGAGATCTTTTGCAGAAATACAGTAAAAGCATCTCCTTGATACTAGAAGAAAACCAGAAACCGTTAATTTTTAGTCATACTATGATTTTTCTATAACTTTTCTATAACTTAGAAAACCTCAGAGCAAATGCAACATTGTGAATGTTTATTAAAAAAAAACCAAAACCCAAACAAATAGTAATTTGTGTTGAAACGGAGGGATGCTGCCTCGTACCATGCCACAGTTGAAATTGTTATAAAGAGCTATTGTCTGCCTTGCATGTTCTTAAAAAAAACTTTGATTTTTCTTCAGCTTTTTTTTTCTTTTTTTTATTTTGTCCAACTACCTCTTTTACATTTTGCTTTACTTCTAGATTTTAACTTCTACTCCAATCATAAATTTACTTCACTTCATGAAGTGTATCCTGTGTTCAGAAAATGTTTTGGGATGAAAATCATATTTGAGGATGAGGTGGGTTTTTCTGATCTATTTTAAATTTAAATCTATTTTAATCTATTAGGTTCCTTTCTAATAAGCCCAATTTAACACAAAATACACATTAAATCACATTTGTTTTAAATATTATTATCTTAAATATCAGTGTAATTTAACAAATATATATATACGCTTAATGACGATAAAGGCAAAGACTTTGAATGTATTATTTTCAAAATATTTTCTTAATCTTGCATATTACTCCAGTCTGTGTTTTAAACTTCTTTTGCAGTCCAGAATGTGAATAATATTATTTGCATTAACTGTCCTTGCTGGGGCAAAGAATCCCATAGTGCGAATATTTCAGGAGTTTGTACTCCGTCTTAACTTTGATCCACTAAATCTCACTTGTTTGGCAGGTGTCTTAAATGGAATCTTACAAAGAAACTACTCCTGAAGGTCTGTGAGGTACCTGCATGTAACCCCAATTATTTGACTTGGAGGAGGGTAACTTAACTTTGCAGTGGTATAAATATAAATGAAAGTCCTCAAAAACCTCATCTGCATGAGTACAAGTCATAGTTACAGCTCTTAAATAGCTGTTGTTACTGGAGAATTGGAATTTTGAAGTATAAATCATAATACATGATGTGTTGTATGTATCTTGAATTACCTTTATTAAAACATGTATTAAAATAAGAAGAATTCATGGTTTATAACACAGGTGGTGTCAGAAGCTACATTAAAGATTTTCGTATTTCTTACACAGTTTATCCGTGTGGGCCATTTTGTGTAATTTGCAGCTTTTGTGTGAGCTGACTGAGCAGGGGCAGAGTGGAAACGGAGATGGCTGAGGAGTGAGCAGAAGAAGTGCTTCTTCTCCACAAACTGGTGAGGTTGTGTCTGACAGGGCACTAAGTTTGCTGCCTCCAGTGATGAACCTGAGAGCCAGCCTTTTCCAGAAATCCTCCTGGGTCAGAATTGCCTTCTCGGCAGGGTGAAGGATGAATACTAGATGGGTTTCCTGAGCAGTTTCTAGCAGAAGTGGCTTTCATATGACATTTGATTTGGTGACAAAACCAGAGCTGCTGTGCATAAAGCAGTTGCTGAGCATATTGCTGCGTTGGTACGGCCTCAGAGCCCATTTTCAGCTGCAGCAGGAAAAGGCTTCGCACCTCTGTTTGATCTTTCTTTTCTTTTTGTACTTGCCAGCTTCTCCATCTCTAGAAAAATGTAGCTATCATAAGCCATGTTTCATGCTACAACAGGAAGAAAAATGGAGCAGATTCCTTTCCTTGTCTAACAATGCCTCTTAATAACAGTTATAAAAGATAAATTTGAAATTAAACACCCCAGCTATGAATAAGTTATTAAATACATTGCCACATGCAGAACTGTATTGTATAACATCATTTTTATACCAAATTGCTTTTCAGGAAAGTAGTCTTTGTTGTTCATATGTTTCACAAATGCCATACCCCTAGTAATGATTTCAGATATTACAGTACAGAGGACACAGTGCTTTTAATCAGGTGAACAAAACATCCTCCGTTCAAAGAACGTGTATTTTTGTGAAATATTCAGTTGGGGCACACAACATCTAACATCTTATTAAATACCAAGTACTAGGAATGAAGCAGCAGTCCAAATATAAAAAAAAAAAAAAAAAACCAACAAAAAAACAGACAAACCCAAGCCCCCAAATCCTCAAAATAATGATCTTTCACTTTAAAGCATATCAAAAACCTTACAGCTCATGGAGAATGAGAAAACCATCCCTCAATCGCTAATGCTGGAGGAAAAAGAGATAGTAGGTCTTACATAAGTTTGTCAAGTTAATTGTCAATTGTAATAGCTTCTCAAAATGAGAATACTTCAGTATGTGGCACTCATTTTATATTCATACAAACTGTATTTGTAGTATAAATATTTAACACCAGGACTCTACCATTTGGAGTCTCTTAGGCAGTGCCAATATCTTCTGTGAGCTGATTAATAAGTAGGCACACAGCAAGGGGAAGGTACAACAGTGTGTTCCCACTTCTGATATCTGGAGGTCAGAGTATAAATCATCTCATAAAAAAAAACCCAAAGGGATTTCTGATTTTCAAGTTCACTAGGTATTTGGGTTACAAAAGAAAATTAGAATAAAGATATTCTAAAGCTGTGAAGGGTGCAGGCTGGAGGGAGGTGTGGCAGCACTCTGTCAATATGCAGGCAGATCTCAGCCCGCAAGGACATGATCCTTTGGCAAAACCTGCGTAAAACCCCGAGGTGTAGCTTAACAGATAGAACTGCACATGATTTCCGGTGAGGTTTCTAGGCTAGAGACACGTGCATTCTCTTAGTATCCATTTTAAAAGTATGTCCTTCTACGTATTTTGAGTTATTTTCATTTGGGGATCCTAAAATGTGGGCATATTTAGTAACTCTACCCTGTAGTAAAGCTTCCATATGGTCCTTCTTGTTATTGTGGGCAAATGTTGATATGGGAATAAATATAGATATTTAAAAGGGAAATGGTAATGCTCTTCAAAGAAGCAATGGATAAATTCAGAGAACTTAAACATCATTTATTGTGAGCTGGTCTTGTAGATTTTTAATCTTTTCATGTATTAAAAAATGTAATATCCCTTTCAGGATGTCTGGATTATTTCCTCATAACGTACCATTGCAGATATAGAATTCAGAGGATGTTGCAGTTTTAATCTTTCCTTGTATTTAAAATGTAATATTCCTTCCATGAGGTCTGGATAATTTATTCTTAATGTGCAAGTATAGAATTCAGAGGGGGTTGCGTTTGCACCTGGTCTGAAGGACCTCCACTTTTCTGATACTGTCAAGAAAAAGCAAAACAGCTTCTGTATTACTTAGTTATGAGGTATGAGGTATTTTGTATTATCCAGTACTTCATTTGGAATGCAAAAAGTAATTAGAAGCAGATAGAGATAGTTTTTGTCTATTTATGTTCTCTGCCATGTTAATAGTTTTGAATCAAAAATGCCCCATACAACCACAAAACTTCAAACACGAGCTCAAAAGAGAAAGCTCAGAGTCAAAAAGTCTACGATTTAAGACATGCTTAGTATGACTAACTGCAGCTTACAACTTCAAGCTATGTGAATGTGAGTGATTTCTGTGCTGAAACTGCTCTTCCATTAATGGTTAAGATAATTCTTCATTGTTTGCTTTCCATCCGCCAGAACTTCCACTTGTAGAAGTATTACCAGCTGAGCTTTGCCGTATCTATGTGGAGATCCATAATGTTCCAGATTAACGTTTAGCTAGAGAAATAGTCTTGTTTCTTCAGTTTTGGACTGGAAGAACAAGTCATGGCTGCTGTCTTCTCTGACCTTAGAAAGATTTTCATCCGTCCTCAAATAGGAAAAAAACAAACAAACAAAAAATCAGAAAATAAAGGAGTTGTCTTGAAACCAGAGAAAGCACCTGCCTCATCCTTTGAATTACTTGTTTCGAAAGAATAAATCTTAATCTGTATCTAGAGTGTTTTTAAATGCAAAAGTATGCTGAGTCATATCTAATTATGGCATGACCAATTATTCAGTATTATTAGGTTTTATTAGCCCTGATTATATACTGAACAAAACATCTGTAGCCTGAATGGGAAAATTTACTTGAACAATTATATTGTTTAAAGAATGTACAAGTGTGTACAATATAATCAGCTGCTTGTGAAGCTTGCAGGAAAAATAGATAGTGACAATCTATTGGTGTTTAACCAGCTCCACAGCCTCTTCGCTTTTATATTTCGCATTATTCCTAAAAAAGTTGAAACTTGGTCAGTGACTTTTACAATATTTTTTCCAAAGCATCAGAAAATCTGCTGCTCAGTTCAGTATGGTTTGACATGTAAACAGAGTGAAGAGCAATCCACACAACTGAATGAACCTCGTGTAGTCCACTGGCTGTTAACTTTCTTCACAACAGCCCCTGTGGTGGTGTCTTGGATTTGTGACTGAAACAGAGTTGATAACACACCAATGTTTTGGCCATTGCTGAACAGTGATTGCACAGCATCAAAGCCTTCTATTTTTCTGACTCTACCCCTACACCGGTGAATTGGTTAAAGGGTGAACAAGAGATTGGGAGTGGACACAGCCAGGAGATCTGACCCAAATTGGCCAAAGGGATATTCCAATAGCATGTAATGTCATAACTCAGCAACAAACACTGGGCAGAAGAAGGGGGGTGGGGGTGTATTCCAAGGTGGGTACTGTGCAGAGATTATCTGGACATCAGCCTGCCTCTGGGAGATGGTGAGTGATTTTCTTTGCTTCGTTTGGGTATTTTTTTTTTCCTTTTCTTTCCTTCACCTATTAAACTGCCTTTATCTTGAGCAATGACTTTTCTCGCTTTTCTCTTCCTATTCTTTCCCATTCCACTGGCTTGGGGACAGGGCGCGGGGAGGAGGGACTTGGCTGGCAGCCCAGGTCAACACACTACAGCCTAATATGCATTTAGTAAGCCCAAATTTTCTTTGTACCTGATCAGAGATTTCTGCGGCTATAGCTGCAGAATAGCTTATTTTTTTAATCTATAAAAAGTTTAAAGTAAGACAAATGCAAAAAAAGAGAAATCTGAAAGTTAAATAACATTTAATATTTTAATAAAGTTGGGGTTTTTTTTCATCTATTGGATAAATGAAGGAAAAAGTAAGGAAAACCTACCTGCTGAGCTAGAAGGAAGAAGAAATTGCCAATGTTAGGTCAGGAAATTAATAGATCTGATGGCATATAGCAACTGTGAAAAAATGAGCAATTTAGTAGTTGCTAAATGAATTGGGTAAGCAGAGCAGCTGTAATACCTCTCAGAAGGCATACATATCCACACTTTAAAAGTGTTAAGATACAGAACTTCAGTAAATCTTAATACTTGCCATGATATGTTAAGATCCTTGAAAATGAAATCTTTCAAAGTAAAAGAATGTGTTAGAGGAATATCTAGAAATAATGAGTTTGTGACAATCTTCTGAAGAACTTCTGGGTCCAGGCATAGTTCCTGTTGTATGAACTGACTGCCAGAGCTCTCCCTGGCTCATCCCAGGTCACAAATGGACTGTCCCACTGTGAACACTTAAGGGAACTGGTCAGGAGAAATCTTCCTTTCTGAAATATGTTTACTTCTATTTTATTCAGGAGACAGAACTCTTTCTCCAACCAAAATAACCATTTCTCCTTTCCCTGGAGTTTAATTACACTTGGTATCATCTCTGAGATTTTTTGGACACATCTGATTTAATCAATGACTTCCTCAACAAAGATAATTTCTCCCCATTCCTTCTCTACCCCAGTGGCATGCCTTCCACATTACGTGTCTCTCTCCATGGAATTTTATATTCGATTTTAATATTTTTGTTTTGTTTTCTTAAAGATTTGCAGTTATTAATCAAATATACCGGAAAACAATCTTCCTTTCTTTGGGATAATAACTGATGTAACTGACATAAATGGTACAAAAATCATGGTTAGTGAGCTAGTGGTATTGTTGTTAAAACTATTTTCCCAAAGATGTAAGGTTTATGAAGACAATTTTACTATAGAATGTCGATGGCTGGAATTCCTTCTCATCAGACCATCTTGCAGCTGGGAATGGAGAAACAAAGGCTTTCCTATTAGCCAGCAGTACTGCTAAACCTTATAAAATCTTGCAAATTTTAATCAATAGCACAAATATAAAAGAGACATTCCGCAATGAGTAAATCCTTTTAATAACTAATTCTCCTCTCTCCATAATCCCCTTGCTTCCCACTCTATATCTTCGAAGGAGACTGCTTTTAAATCTGCCCAAAATGTATTTTCAATGACAATTTTTAGAGAAAACTTGTACAAAAAAAACTGTTGCCCCTACCAGAAGAGGAATATATTTTGCAAAATGTCTTTAACAAAAAGAATATATTCTGGCATTTTTCAAACACCATGCTAGTGATTAGAAAAATTTTTAACAATTAAGGCTTGCTATGCAAACCTTCTGTTACTTGTAGGAAATCTGGTGCTATAGGAACAGTTAAAGTTAAGGCAATTTTTTCTTTGGTATCTGTATGGTCTGTACTATCTACTAAGGCCAGACCCTTAGTGTGCATTGCTCATTTGAGCTGAGCCATCACGCAGATTTTCATCTGCTGGGGATGTCAGTTTATTTAGTTTTTTAAAAAAATAATTTAAGCTTACAATAACAATATTAACAAAATCCCAGTTTTAGAAGGAAAGATCAGCTCAGAACTCTGTGAATTGCAACATAAAGTTCTCTCACTAGATCAGGACTTAAACAGATCAGTCAACGATTGCTGTTTTTAAACGCTTACTAACTTCAGGGCTTATATTTCTGCAGAATTTTAGTGCCAGCAGTGTTATCTTTTGTATTTGTTTCAAAACAGAAGAAGTAGTAAGGTTAATTTGCCATGCTAAAAAAAAAGTCTGTTTTCATCTTTATGGAAGGACAATATGAGTGCCACCATTTGGTAAACAATTTTCCACAGATGCCAGCAGTCCAAAATAAAGCACCCTGTCAATCGAGGGACAGGATTTCTTGCATAATAATGTTAGTGCTGAAAGAACAATTTTCTCAGGGAACTGAGATTTCCACATATGACACACAACAGACTTACTTTTTTTATTTGCTTTATTGGGAAAAATAAAGACATCACACACAGGGAAGACTAATGGATTTTTTTTTTTTTTTCCTCATGGAGTATTATCAGTAAGGAGCATCAGTCATTTTTATGATGTTCCTTATTTTTATGAAAACAATACTAAAAAATCCCTCCTTGTATTTCTCCTGGACCCAACAACACTTTCAAAAATGTAAATTTTAATTAAGATATATAATTCAAAAGTATTGCAATTTCTGGATAAGGACAAATGAAAAGACTGTAATGAAGTTAAAACATTCTTGCCCCTTCAGGTCTTCTTCCAGGTCTTTTGGAGAAGAACTAACGAGAAATTTTGGGGCTCTTCTAAGAATTAAGATATATGTGTAATTTTTGCAGGTTATTTTTAGATTCTGAGAGTATAATGACTCAAATTTAAGTATCAGTAATAAATTAGTTTTGAATTACTACAGCAATGTTTTTTGGAGCATCTAACACTAATAAAAATTCTAGAATCATTGATTATTTGGAAAAAGGAAGACGAAACACTGACAAATGTTAAAAGTTGAAGGAAAAAATAGAACAACAACAAAAAAAACCAAAACAGAAATAGGGGTTTCTAAGCTCAATTCAGGTCTTTCTAAGATCATTAAGACGTTTTTTGCACTGGCTGCTCAATACTGTGGAACGATCTCCTTACCAACCAAAGAATCTGTCATTAAAGATTAGATAAAAGATGGTTCTTGGGAAGAGAATTGAGATTATTATAACAGAGAACTGTGATACAGTTTAGAATACTTAAACTTTCAGTAAATGCAAAAAATTTGAAGCTTCCAGCAACAAAGAAGGTTATTAAAACTTTACCCAAGATATGAAATATTAGAAGCAGGTTTTTGCAGGATAGCATATTTATCCAAGGCTCCTACTCACTTTTCGGTTTTTCACAGAGCAATTGTTAGCTGAATACTAAACCCAACACGATCTGATGTGTTTTTCTACTGCCTGGACTTGAAGCTGGTCAAATTTTCTGTTACAATAAAGGTTCAAAAAGTATTCTTTTTCTTAATAATAAGTTTTGAATATATTTAGATGCAGTTTCTCATTTCCTGCCTGAGCTGGTTAGCAAAGGATTTTGCTTTAGCTTTCATCTACAAGATTTTCAATATTATTTTATCTTTTTACTCAAGTTTTCAAAACATTTCAGCAGTTGCTTTACCTACCCACTGAAGAAGGTTTTAACAAAGTTTCAGCCCAAACTCAACAGTTCTAGGGATTGACTTAAGTAATGAATCACATTACAGTTTTTTCATAACACTATTTGATTGTCAGATGGCTTTTTACTTTAGAAGTTATTTATTCCCCCCCTAAAATATTTTTTCTAACAGAGAAATGAAACAGCAGCAGCAAAATAGTCATCCAAATATTGGATATTTGAGAGAAGTCTTCTCCCTGTACTTGCACCTTCTGTCTTCATTGTAACTAATATTAATTTCAATGAAATGAAGCGCAGCTCACATACCAATGAATATATTCTTAAATACACATAATGACTTCATAATAATAAGGGGTAAAAAGCAATTGACAGGACTTAAAAAAAAAAAGGCAGAATTGCTTGATTACAGTATTAGATGCTCAGAAGCCTAATAAACATTATTTCCACCTTATATAAAAATTGAGACTAAACCAAAATTGCCCACAATAGTGTTTTGCCCCAAAGAGCAGACCAATCCCTAGACTATCTCTACATTCATTGGTGATAGTTTGGCTTCAGGAGAAAGGTGTTCAAAGCAGAAACGCGATTCAGGCAGTCTGTACTACCTTTCCTGACTAAGGAGTCCAGAGAGACAAGAATTTCATGTCACAGGTGAATTTTGGTACTGTGATTATGTTTAGGCATCCCATCCCAGAATATTTAAGACAGATAAATCCCTTCTTGCTCCTGCAGAAGACAACAAGAGTTTTTCTGTGGCACTGTTGGGAATAGCAGTGTTTAAAGCAGACATGAATCCTGCTGAGCAACCAAGAGATGAGTGTGTTCTACATTGATAAATATACTCTCTAACTATCACCAGTTTCATAGCACAAAGTATGCAGTCATCCCAGATTTTCAGCCCTTATAATTAATCCAAGCTTCCAGCAGAAAGTGTAAAATCTGTTACTTCAGGTGTTTTTCAAAAGACTGGCCTTAACACTTTAGGTTTTCTCCCTTTTCACATTCTTGGGATACCACAGAAAGCATAGACAGACTACCCCAAAGTATTCCTTGTCAGTACATGCCCATGTGCCCTTTCATTCATATCAGCATCCTGGAAAGCTGCAAAGAAATGCAAACTGACAAATGAGCATATGCTGCACTCAAAATACTGCCCTGGCTGAACTGATTGGGTGAGAAAATGTCTTGTGTTTGAAGGACCCAATAGTTTGTGTGTTCTGGGCTCTTAGTGCATTTCTAGTGATCTATGCCAACAATATGAATTGCATACCTCTCATGTCTGAAGGCATGAGAACCAAATGTCTTTATATATAACAGCTTCTGGCTTATTTCTTAGCTTTTAAGAATAATGTGGAGAAATAGTAATTTAAAAGTACATAAAAATATTTAGCAACTTGGAAAATATAATGGGAGATTTATGATTTTTGATTGCCAGCACCATCTACCATCGCCCCTCTATAAAATTCATATCATCTGCAATTCTGATGTTTTTCATTAATAGCAAATTTACATCAAGTTCCCTGGGAAACTGGAAAGCTACTCTACAAAGGCTAATATAACATGCTGAATTTCTTATTCTACCTCAAACTGACAAGAAAACTCCATTTAATCTTTATTAACTTATTTCACTGCAATTTCAGAGATTTTAAAGAATTCTGTAGCATCTCTTCACTGCTTACTGTTACCATTCAGTAGAATATTTAGACATAACTTTTAACTGAATGATGTAACACACTAACGGACTCTTTCAAATGACACTTGGAAAAATACAATAGTGTCAGTTTTTCATTATAATATAAACTTTGTGCATCTTAGAGTGAAAACACATGTGGACTGAACTTGTATGGAGACCAGTATATTATATAGTACCGTTTGTATCACCATTCCTCACTAAGTGTCTTTGCTTGGTAGAATGAAAACTTAAATTTGAGCTAAGGAATCTTTAGCATGGAAGGACTATACTTTCTATGTAACATCCCATGGCCAAGAAAGAGGAGTGAAAATTACAGAGTTTAGGTGATGACTAATCTCAGAATGGTTTTTGGTCCCTACAACAAAATTCACAATAAGGCAGAATTCTACCATATCCTGTGCCTCCATGAGCCATCCCAGCAGAATGTGGAGCATGGTCATTTATCTGTAAAGAGGGAGCAAGGAGTTGACTGACTTAGTTGGGTCATAGGGAAACACATATGCATACAAAGTGCTACACCAGAGGAGGGAAGATGTTGCTTCTCTAGTGCCTGGGAATATGAGGGAAGTTTCCATAGTCACCTGAACCTCACCTCCTAACTGGATAAAATCCTTTTGTCTGCAAACTTGCAGATTTTTTAGAGGATTATATAGCAAGAATGAGCCACTGAACACCCATGGCTTATTCAGTATCCCCTGAAGGCTCTGGACAAATACACAATTTATTTTTCTTTGGATGCTTAGATTTATAAATTTGTCTTGAATTATGTAACTTGTAAATTTAGTTTAATATGCACTTACTTTTTTATATACAAGTTATTAATTTATTTCAAAAATTCAGGTAAACAAGGCTGGATAACAGGTTCAGTAGTGAAAGCCAAGTAAATTTTTATTTTTGTTTACCTTTGCTCTTTAGCAACAGGAAGGAAAGGGAGAAGAACTTGAAAGCAGAATGATGTAATCGTGATGAACACGTGAAACAACAAAACAAAGCTTTTCAACAGTATTTTCAATAGTAAGCACTGATTACAAAATGCTCCGTGCTGTGATATTCACGCGCTAAGAAACAAGGTTGTTTGAATAAACCTGAGGGGAAACAATGCAGATTAGAAATCTACTCAGAGAGGATATATTCATAGATTAATAGAGTAGTTAAAGAGGTAACTGCCTGTGCCTGCATTCTGTTTAATCTTATTTCTTATGATTTCGATGTGGTTTATTTGTTTGTTTAGAAATTTGTTCTGGCTTTGCAACTCACAAAGATAATTACAATGTGATTTTTCAATGCAATTTTTCTGGATGTTTAATGCAGTCAGTGATTCCTAAAAAAAGATTAAAAGTTACTGAGCCTGCATACTGCATGACTTAAGGTACATACTCTTAGCATAATGAAGAAATGCAACTGTCATTAATATTGTCGATGAGGTATGTACATGCGTGTGTAATCATAACACATTATCCCTTAAATGCGACTCTTGTGCACTGTTCTACATAGTTCTGTAGTTTCATGGCATGTGAGGAAGATTGTGAAATCCCTGGGATAGAGGTCTAGTTATTCCCTAATGAATATAAGAATAGAACTTCTAACAAAAGTACCTCTTTCTTTTTACCATACTCTCAGCGAGCGGAGCAAATGCCTTTATTACTTTAGAGTAAGCAACAAACATCCCTCCATGAAACACTAGGTTCTGATTTCAGAACAGATCTCTGTTCTGCTGTGTTTGAAAAATACGTTGCTGAGAAGGGTTTTCAATTACATTTAAATAAAGAACCAAAACAAAGACCTGAGGGGTAATGTCATTGCACTTGAAGTCACTGAGGCTTGTCCCTTCACAATCCTTTTCTACTAACTTTCAGTCATTAAGAAGGATATGAGCAAAGCCTTTAGCCTATTCCTGAAACAGTCCCTGCTTTTACACGTCTCATGGAATAAAACTCTTAACTTTTCTTCTGGATTTGAATGTAAAGGTACATAAGCCAATTTCCAACCTGTAATGCCTAGAGAGGTCAGTTGGTCTAGGCTGCATGATCTCAGCTCTAAGGCTGTTCATGAGAAGGCAAATTGTGACCCTCCCACAAGGCTTCTCCCACGGACACATTCCCAACTACTCCTGTTGGTGCTGATTTTTTTTTTTTTCCTGCCTTTTTATCACTTACATATGTGCCATTTTCCCTAAAATTCATTTGCTTGAAATGGAGAAATTAGTTTGATATTCAAATAGACGCATCTGTATCCTCTCATATGGTGTATGGTATCTGTACTGAGAAGCAGTTTTTCCTGAGCCATACCAGAGGAAGGTTAGCTAGTCCTAAGACTGTTCCCCAAAAGAATGATTGGGTGAGGACCAATATTTTTATATTCTCTGTTGCTGTGTTTGCTGGCTGAAAGCAAAGCCAGAATTCTGCTGATATAAACATCTGAAACTCAGTGGCTAAGGAGCCAAGACAGATTTTCCTAAAAATGTTCAGGCATTTGGCACATCAGAAACTATTTCCATTCACCTACCTTCTTTTTTAGGTAATAAAAGATCACAGTATAGAAATGGAGTATTTGAAAGGCTGTAAGTAGTCTTTCCACTTTTTTCACTCACAGACTTGTTTTGAAGGGTTTTTATTGGTGGCTTTTAAAGGTAGTGAAGACATACTTGTAGAAAAAGCAAAAGATTCTCTTTGGGATTATCCTGGGAGAGATCATCAGTATTCTGCAGGAAATTTATTTTTATATTCTGTAATTTTTTTTTTAAGAGAGAGTTATATCTCAATCATAGATTATGAAGTACTTATCTGCCTACTTGTAGGCAGACTCAAAAGCTAAAATGAGCACCATACATTTCGTACCATGAAGAATCCAGTGCCTGTACCAGTTCTACAGTTTTTGTAGAATATCATCTATGGAATTGGACAGGTAATTGCCTTTCTACTTCATTTTTTATGAACCAAGTATGAAAAGTGATGTAATCTCCCCGTAAACTCTAAAAAAATCTCTATGTGGAAAAAAGAAGTGGGAAGTAGGTTTCTATCTGTTCAAACAAATAGCTATCTTGGAAAGAATTCAATGGATTTTCTGCTTGTATGTGATAAATCTTTATAAGGACATGGCCAAATTGGAAGATACACATTGCCAAAACTGACCAAAAGTTAATACACATACTCTCCTTCCATGGAAGATTAGTGCAAATTTACTCATTATAAAATGAAACCCAATGGAATCCCTTGGAGGTCACAGCTATTTTTACAGTCTTGGGCCTCATTACTATATGCATTAAAACAATTTTGCAGCACTTAAATTCTATAAATGAATAATTACATTCAATTTATGGCTGTGTATGTGTTAAAACTGATGGGTGGGGCATAAAGAACTACAACCCTTTACTGACATAGATTTTAAACAGATAAAATCAGAAATTAAAGATTTTTTTTCTTTTTTTTTATAGAAGACGACTTCGGTGTTTTTATTCTGAGGTAGTTTTCAATTATAGGATCTTCTCATTATTTTCTGTGTAAGATGGAAGAGAAAGCAAGTTACTTTGAAAAATAAAAACAGAATATATGCCAAAATGTTTTTCAAAGTGGTGGAGTTTTATTACTGCGCACTGAGGACTGAATGACAACTTTAGAGTCCCTGAATTTTATAGCTTTGTAGAAATAAACAGAAACTTAAAAAGAGAAAAGTGCCAGAGACTATTGTTTGTGGAATTCCTAAGTCATTATTTAACTTCTAATAGTATTTACAATAGTTCACTCAAGTTGTGTTTGTTTTTTTCTCTGAAGACTTGGTAAAATATTTATTACTAACTCTTCATTGAAAAGCATGGAGAGATCAGTTTTGTGTGTGTTTGCAGTCTGCTGGTTGTCAGGATTGGTGAAGTGTTGATTAGCAATATGTATATTAGGTTTGCGTGGCAAGGTTTTGGTAGCAGGAGGGCTGTAGGGATGAGCTCTGTGAGAAGACACCAGGAGCTGCCACTACGTTCAGTAGAGCCAACGACAGCCAGCTCCACTACTGGTCAAGGCTGAGCCCATCAGCAATGTTTGTAGTGCCTCTCTGATAACATATTTAAAGGGGAAAAAAACTGCGCAACACAAACAGCAACTGCATCCGAAGAGAGCACTGAGAATATGTGAGAAAAACAACTCTTCAGCTATGGTCAGTGAAGAAGGAGGGGGAGGAGGTGGTCCAGGCACTGGAGCAGAGATTCCCCTGCAGCCTGTGGTGCAGCTCACGGTGAGGCAGGCTGTCCCCCTGCAGGCCCTGGAGGTTAATGGTGGAGCAGATATCCACCTGTAGCCTGTGGAGGACCCCACACCAGAGCAGGTGAATGCCCAAAGGAGGCTGTGACACCATGGGAAGCCCACTGGAGCAGGGTCCTGGCAGGACCTGGGGATCCATGGAGAGAAGAGCACATGCTGAGCAGGTTTGCTGGCAGGGCTTGTGACCCTGCGGGGAGTCGATGCGGGAGCAGTCTGGTCCTGAAGGACTGCACTGCGTGGAAGGGACCCATGCTGGAGCAGTTCATGAAGAACTACAGCCCGTGGGAAGGACTCATATTGGAGAATTTTGTGGAAAACTGTCTCCTGTGGGAGGGAACCCATGCTGGAGCAGGGGAAGAGTGTGAGGGGTCTTCCTCCTGAGGAGGAAGGAGAGGCAGTGTGATGAACTGACTGCAACCCCCATTCCCCATCCCACCGTGCCACAGGAGGGAAGGAGGTAGAGAAATTGAGAATAAAGTTAAACCCAGGAAGAAGGGAGGGGTGAAGGGAAGGTGTTTTAAGATTTGGTTTTATTTCTCATTATCCTACTCTGATTTGACTGTCAATAAATCCAACTAATTTTCCCAAGTCAAGTCTGTTTTGCCTGTGACGGTAATTAATGAGTGATCTCTTGCTGTCCTTATCCTGATCCCTGAGTCTTTAGTTATATTTTCTCTCTCCTGTCCAGTTGAGGAGGTGAGTGATAGAGCAGCTTTGGTGGGCACCTGGAGTCCAGCTAGGGTCAACCCACCACAAAATGTCTTACTATATAGCTAAAATCAGTGCTGGAAGAAATAGCAAGGCAAGGACGTCAACACAATTTGCAAAAGATCGTAACAATGCAGCTGTGCTAAACTAAATTATGTTTAGGGTTAGGAATCATGAAATAAAATAATGCAAACAAGGCTACTAGACCATTCCTTTTTCATTTAGTCTGTGATGATAATGAGGTATCACTGAATGCCAAATAGATTATACATGGAAAATTGGGCTTGAAAGGAAAGCTCTCATGCTGTTTATAGCAATGACAGAGACGCGCAGCAGTTTCATGACCCAAGTATGTATTTTAACAGAAAACATTCAGTAAGTAGCACCTGAATCTCAAATGAAAGGTAAAAAAAGATTCCTTTTTTTTAAAAAATTCAGTGCCACATAGAATTCTTTTCCAGTGCAGTCTTGCTCATTGCTGAAAATAATTTCCCTGCACTCATTCTTACCCTTCTGTAGTTATTTCCTGATTCTTAAAAAATCTATTTTAAATTTAGCCTCATGGAGAATCATTTCAGTGCAATCAGTGGATGTTGTTGAATATAATTTTCCTGCAGTCAGTCTAATTTGTGACCCTTCATAGCTATTTCCCAGTCCTTTCCAATAAATCCACCCCCTTTACTTTTTGTTCCACTGTTTGTTAGTCATCCAAAGAGTATTAGAAACATGTCAGCCTCAAGAAATTTGCATCATTAAATACATCTATTGTAGGGAGGGACACATTTCTGAGGTACACATTCTCCATTTTTAAAAGCTAAGTAGTAATGCAAGTGTCATGAAAAGAGAGGCCAATGTTACTATATTTGGCAGTTTGTGTTGAGGTCTTTGTCTTCCTTCTTACTCCCACATTGATCTATAGTTACACAGTAAAACATTGCTAATCAGGACTTCACTTATCTCTATACACTGCGGATTGCAAACACACAGAAATTATCTCTTTGTGCTTTTTAGCAAAGATTTAGCAATGCATGAAGATTTAATAATTTGGTGAAGACAAAAATACACTCAAAATATTTATGTGCAAATTCTGTTCTCAAGGGTTTTATTGTTTCTTAAGAGATAGTTATTTTTAAAGTATGATTCCTCTACACAATAGACATCCTCCTAGGTGTACCATCCTACATACAGAGATGGTAGTCATGCACACGGTTAAAATTCGTTGTAATTATGGCTTCAAGTCTCTTTCTACAGTCATTGTATCTAACAACAATCATAACAACTTTTAACAATCCCATTGGCATATTGTCCACCACAAGGGGCCTCTGTTAGGGTTACAACAATGTTCTCAGTAAATTTTCTGGAGAGGATTATCCATGCTAAACTGGACATACTATCAAATAGAATATTCCAAGGCTTCCCAGCAGGATTTTAATATCATTTTATTTTGGGGGAAAGAAAGTCTAGGATTCAGAGTAATACCTTTAAGCACCTAAAAAACCTCTCCTAAAATGTATCAAATCAAGATCAATGATAAGAAAGAAAAAATTTGAACTGTAAACACTGTTTTTAAATTTTATAGTAGCTAGTCATGAGATAAAATACGAGAAATAGTCAAGCACTTGAGAATGAAACCCAGGATTCATCCATTCTAAGGGGTGGACAAATCATGGAATCTCAAAATTGTATATTCTCTTGAATTATGAGATCTTCCATTACTTTCTTCCCCAGAGACCCAGTATCAGGGACATGGGCATTTTCCATACAGCCAGGCTTACACTCAGCCAGGGTGTTCTCCAGAAAATGGGCTAAAATGACAGAAATGGCATAAATGGCTAAATGGGCTGTGGGAACATGGATCAAATAAGGAGGAGGAAGCCAGATACTGAATAGCTACTTATTTAGCAAATGATGCAAGCAGCCATCCAAATCAAAGTGATGTGACCTAGTAAAGACTGAATCATCCCATGTGTGTGCACAAGAAGAGTCAGCTAATGGTAAGAATTAATAACTTAGCATTTTTCTACCATTTGTGTGCTTACCTTTTCCATGTAAACGTTCTTCTAAAATAGGATCCTTTATGTAATATTATGTGGGGAAAAAATGCATAAAAATAGAGGTATGATCCTCACTCCTAAAAGATTCCCTTGACTGGAAACTTTTGACCTCCCCTAGGGTGTATATTTGGATTATTCCAGTTGTTAACTAACTGAAGGGTATCTTTTAAATACCTCCAGGGATGGTGACTCCACCACTCCCCTGGGCAGACTGTTCCAATGCTTCACAACCCTCTCTGTAAAGAAATTTTTCCTAATGTCTGATCTAAACCTCTGGTGCAACTTGAGGCCATTTCCTCTTGTTCTCTTGCTTGTTAGCTGGGGGAAGAGAATGACCCCAACCTCACTACAACCTGCTTTCAGGTAGTTGTAGAGAGTGATAAGGTCTCCCCTCAGCCTTCTTTTCTCCAGACTAAACAACTCCAGTTCCCTCAGCCGCTCCTCATAAGACTTGCTCTCCAGACCCTTCACCAGCTTCATTGCCCTTTTCTGAACAAGCTCAAGCACCTCAATGTCCTTCTTGAAGTGAGGGGGCCAAAACTGGACACAGTATTCAAGGTGTGGCCTCACCAGTGCTGAGTTCCCTCCTCCTGCTGGCCACACTATTTCTGATACAAGCCAGGATGCCATTTGCCTTCTTGGCCACCTGAGCACACTACCGGCTCATCTTCAGCCAGCTGTCGACCAATACCTACCAGTCCTTTTTCTCTGTCCATCTTTCCAGCCACTCTTCTCCAAGCCTGTAGCATTGGAGGGGGTTGTTGTGACCCAAGTGCACTTGGCCTTGTTGAACCTCATACAACTGGCTTCGGCCCATTGATCCAGCCTGTCCAGATCCCTCTGTAGAGCCTCCTGACCTTCAAGCAGATTGACATATCCACCTATCTTGGTGTCATCTGCAAACTTACTGAGGGTGCACTCGATCCCCTCATCCAGATCATGGATAAAGATGTTAAAGTGAACAGGCCCCAGTACTGAGCCGTGGGGGACACCACTTGTGGTGTAGCCACCAACTGGATTTGACTCCACTCGCCATCACTCTCTGGGCCCGGCCATCCAGCCACTCTTTGATCCAGGGAAGAGTACACCCATCCAAGCCATGAGCAGCCAGTTTCTCCAGGAGAATGGTGCGGGAAACAGTGTCAAAGGCTTTACTAAAGTCTAGCTAGACAATGTCCACAGCTCTTCCCTCATCCAATAAGTGGGTCACCTTGTCACAGGAGGAGATCAGGTTAGTTAAGCAAGACCTGCTTTTCATAAATCCATGCTGACTGGGTCTCATGACATGGTTGTCCTGTATGTGCTGTGTGATGGCGCTCAAGATGATCTGCTCCATAACCTTCCCTGGCACCAATGTCAGACTGACAGGTCTGTAGACTCCTGGAAAAAAATATTCTCAGTGATGTGAAGCTGACTACCAATATTTCAAAGTAAAATTTGTTTTAAAAATATGATTTATGTCTTCAGCCAATGATACCTTCGTTTTTAAAATGATGCAGCATTCCTTTCTTAATTAAGGATGTTTACTCGGTTTGATAAGAGAACTGAGCTAACATTCAGGCTAGCACTTCATGATTAATGATGCTTTTGTGACTTACTGAAATCATGCGATATACTTGAAACAGTAATCATATTGGTAGCTGGAACATATTAAATTATGTGCTTAGAAATTTATGGGACAACAAAAGTAAGAATTGTGTTTGTGAATACTTTAGGCATCTTCATGGAATAGAAATTTGTTTCCTATTGGGAGGCAGTTCTAGAAAAATATAAAATATATTTTGCAGTCTTACATCTAGCGTGATTCTAGTATAAAGTATTTAGTAACTTAAAATTTTATTTTTGTTAAAATAAAAATAGTGAGAGATAAAGCTGCACCCTGTCAGCAGTGGCTGTTGGGAGAGGACAGGGTTCAGATCCCTGATCTGACTGATACAGTCCTGGCAATGTCAGTGGCCTGGTGACTG
This sequence comes from Bucorvus abyssinicus, assembly GCA_009769605.1. Lineage (NCBI taxonomy): Eukaryota > Metazoa > Chordata > Aves > Bucerotiformes > Bucorvidae > Bucorvus > Bucorvus abyssinicus. The sequence continues at coordinate 43,994,912 of CM020025.1, forward strand.
CTTTGGGCACATCTCCAACATAAACCAGAGAGAAGTAACACCACACTAACCAAGCTGGCTCATCCACGTGGTGTAACGCAGCACTGGAACAGGTACTAACTCCAGAGTGAAAACAGACCAGCTCTCTGCCTTGCTTGGCTGCAGCTGCTGTGAGACACACAGGTGGACAGTGGCAGGCAGTGCTGCTGCCCCCATTTGATTTTGATGAAGTTTTTTTTTCCTAATAAGTGGATCATCAAAATAATTTAATGAATCGATGTTTTAATTTGTTTCAGAAGAGTCCCAGATAACTGTACTCAATAGCAATGACTGCAGAGATAAACAAAAGTAAAACAAAGACTAATGTCAGCTTCAGCTCTGTATTTCCTTTGAATTTATCAGTGCCATCCTCTCAAACAGAAATGCAAATAAAAATAATTAATGCAGGAAAGGCACTCAAGCTGCTCACTTCAGATTTTAACTCATTTGTCATTTTTTCGGACATCATAATAGGAGCATGTGCTGATTTGGGCTGGAATAGAGTTAATTTTCTTCACAGTAGCTAGTACGGGGCTGTGTTTTGGATTTTTGCTGGAAACAGTGTTGATAACACAGGGATGTTTTCATTATTGCTGAGCAGTGCTTACACAGAGTCGAGGCCTTTTCTGCTTCTCACCCCACCCCACCAGCAAGCAGACTGGGTGTGCACAAGGTGTTTTGAGGAGACACAGCTGGGACAGCTGACCCCAACTGACCAGAGGGATATTCCATACTGTATAACATCATAATTGGTGTATAAAGCTGAAGGGAAGAAGAAGGAAGCATGGGGACATTTGGAGTGACGTCATTTGTCTTCCCAAGAAACCCTTTTGCGTGGTGGTGCCCTGCTTTCCTGAAGACGGCTGTACACATACCTGATGATGGGAAGTAGTGAATGACTTCCTTGTTCTGCTTTGCTTGCATGCACAGCTTTTGCTTTACCTCTTAAACTGTCCTTATCTCAACCCACGAGTTTTTTCACTTTTACTCTTCTGATTCTTTCCCCCATCACACTGGGAGGGGAGTGAGTGAGCATCTGTGTCTGTCTTAGTTTCCTGTTGTTAAACCACGACAGTCATCATCTCCTGGAGATTCATGGAAGGGATGGATATAAGTACTTTTGGTTGTTTTAGTAACCAATCTTTAGAAAAAAGTCTGAAATTAGAAAGAATGCAGATTATGTCTGTGCTTTCAAGGAGACACACATTATCTCCTGGAGAGAGATGTTTTAAAGGAAAGAGGATCCCAAAGGAGATCTATTGACTCAGCAGAGAAAGATGGTGAGGAAAAAACCCTTCCTTTCTTATAGGAACAGGCTGCTGAGGCAATACTGGACTTGTCTTTGTGCTAGAAAGTATGTCATAGAGTACAAACTCTTCCTTTTAGTAACCCTACAGTTGGTTTACCAGACAACTCATTAAAATAAGGTGTGTCAGAGTGCTATTGCAAATGCCTTCTGCATAGCCATTAAAGTAGAGAGAGTTTTATCATCTTTCTGCACCAAGGCTACTGCTGAAGCAAAAGGGCAAAAAGGCTGCTCCGTACTAGCATCCCTGGCATATTTAGTTCCTTTTAATTTATTAAAAAGTGTCATAATAATTTTATTAATCAAATGCTGTCCCCAGCTGATTTTGCCCTCCAAGTGGGATGTCTCCATGGCAACTCTGTGTAAGAAAAGTCTTTGCAGCTTCGAGATTTTGTGGCCTTGTTTTGAACCTTTTAAGGGCCGTTTTCTGCTGCACCGCAGGTGCAATCACTAATGTCAATATAGTTAAAGGGGGGAAGATGACCCCCCCATCCCTACCCTTGCTTTCCTACTCTTCCTCTCACTGCCACAGTGGGCAGTGGTACTTACATCATGCTGATCCATCCCTTCCCTGCACATACAGGAGGCGATGACAAAATCTGCCAGTGCTCTTAAATTCTGCTTGGGAAAGTGATGTAGCTCACCCCAGACTTGAACTGCAAAGGGGTGATAGAAGTTGTATACTTTTAAGATATACTGTGGAGATCTTAAGCCCTTGATCTTAGTCCTCGTCTCTAAGACAAATTCCATCTTTTCTGCATTGCTCACAGCTTTTCTTCAGTTCGATGATTTGCACATTGGTTTACATGAAGAAATGAACATTTTTACTGCTTAGTTTGAATTCATCCAATGAACTGAGCACGGAAGAGAAATTGCCCATATGCTCTCTGAAAGCCAGTACTCGTACACAGTAGACAATTGTCTGTCCAAACTAGACTTCTGCATACATGATCTTTTTAAAAAAAAAATTATCTGAAACTGTACATCAATTTTTTAGATTATAGTTTAGTGATCCATCAGTTATATTTATTATTTGGATTACTTTTAATTTAAGTAGCTGGATACTGTTCTATAGCAGCCTTTAGGAATAAATAGCAATTTTTTTCCCCCCCAGAGAATATGACTATCATATTTTTAAAAGGTGGTTTCTTTTCATATAAATTACAGTTGTAAATAATGCATTTTTCAAATAAATTAAAATAATATACATTAAATGTGAGTTCCTGTTATGATCTGAGGCAAAATATGGACATATTTCTATTCATGAGTTAGGAATCCTACTTCAAAATACATAAAGGTTTTTCCAAACATCTCCACCCTCTGTTTTCCACAATTTTTCAGTTTGCACATGAACATGTGCTAGTAGATTAGCTACAGTGACACTCAACAAAGGAATCTGGACAGAAGTACAGTAAATAACATTATTTTAAATATAATATCATCAGTTAAAATATTTACACAGTGTATTGAAGTTCTGTGGGCACCTTAATGCATTTCTCTGTCTTTTAGATGTGAAAGAAGACTGTGGCCAGCTTGCTGCTTTGCTTATTTCAGAGGACTGAAATGTGCAAGAAAACTACCACTACAGCTTGAACAGTAATTGTAGCACGCATCTTTGCATGTAAAACCACTAATTTACCAGTAAATTACAATAAATTGAGATGCGTTCTTTGGCTAGAAAAAAACAAGATTGGTGAGGAGAGCACCAAAAGCTGTAGAGGAGTTAAGAATGATTTTTTTACTCAGTATATAAGCTATGAAAAGTAAAAAAATGTTATTTAAGATCCATTTATATAACCATAGTGAGTTAGCAATACTTGCATAAATGACCACAAATATGATACTTTTCTTACATCTCAGTTTCCCCCTAGAATTTATCCTGAAATTAAATATTTAGGATAAAACTTGCTTTGAGCATGGGGATTAAAAAAAACCCACAAAAAAAACCAAACAAAAAATACCCTCAACTCCGTGCCCCCTGCCCCCCCCCACCTCCCAAAGAAAAATCATAACTTTCCTAAAACTGCAGGGTTTACCATCAATAAATCTTTTAATAAAGATTTTTCAATCCTAATTTCCTTACAGCCACCAATATAATGGAACCCACACACTGTAAAGAAGAAAGGCAGTACAAAACCAACAAACCTTAATGAAAACAAACCACAGAGACCTAGAATTCAAATCTAAGAATATGAATTATCATTTCACTTTGCCATGGCACTCAGATTTATTACAATTACTATTCTTAAATGGAATAATAAGTACATTAATGAGAGTAGGATGGTATTAAGTAGACACTTTGCATACTTCATTGGCAGCAGATTCAAAGCTAAATGTCAAGTGATTATTTCTTTGTAATCAAAACATTTAATGTATCAAGTAACAACATAAAAGCATAGCTGAAATACTGAAAGTTTCAATATTTCTGTAAAAGCCAATTTTAAAAGCAAAATATTTGAATAACTTTGAAAGCAGTACTCATCTATGAACTTGGCTTTAATATTTATCACAAATTCCTTTCCTGATTATTTAACTATATTTTTTATTTTCTTTTTGTAGCTACTAAATTAAATTTTCAGATGATTTGGGGTTTGTAATATTGTTTCTTTCAATAACCTGAACTGATTTAGCATGGCATTATGGTGCGTCTTTCATTGTAGAATTATTATTTAAAGCAAGAGTCTTCAAATAATTTGAAAATGTATTTAAAACATTTACAATGTAGACACAGTTCCTATCATGCTTTCCATACAATCATGCCCTTGTTTGAGTTTGCTGCATACTCCCCAATACTGCATCTGCCACATATGTTGAGAAGAAAACACCGAAGTTTTGAAATTGTCTGCTTATCTAAGAGGATGAAGTAATTAAAAACAACACAATATATCCACTACACTACAAAACGGGAGAAAACCTTGTTTCTATTTCTGAGAGTATGCCACTTACCCGTTTTTGGAAATGTCAACATTCTGCCCTTCACCAGCAAGGGTTTCAAAAGAAGAAGCATTTCTAAAAGAATTTTGTTTGTATATTTTTATTATTCATGTAAACAATAAGAAAATGTGTAATACTAGTCTTGTTTAAATATTAAGAGCAATGCTTAAAAATGAAGTCAAATTCCTGTAAAGAAATTTGCATAAATAACCATAAAGCATATTTTGTACATGTAAGATCAACTGAAGAACAAGGTATGGGTTTGGTTTTTTTAATTATTATTTTTTAAGACCTTTTTTTCATCAGAAACTCTAAGCTTCCTCATCAGGACGAGAAATTTCCCAGTCTGTTTTGCTATTGCCAGATAAGATGTACACCAAAGACTTCTCTATGTGTGTGGTATTCAGCCATGCCGGAGGCAAAGGGAGTTCTGCCTTTGATTTTTCACTAAAACTCAAAATGCTATGGCCTTTGCAGTGTGACACTTTATATAGGTTAATGTAGCACAAGGGGCTGACAGCAATTGTCACCAGTTTCAGTGACAAAAATACTGAAGTTTCGCAGCATGGCAACCAGAGCACTCATTGCAAGGATGCTAGAATTTCCTACTAAATAGTTCTTCTGGAAAAACTGTGGTTTTGTATATCAGAGGATGAATAATTAGAAGTGGTAAGTGAAAAACTAATTTTAGTGTTCAGAAGTGAAAGGGAAGGTTAAAAGAGCCTCTACCTTGCCATTAGAGCAGCAAATGCTTTCCAAATAAGGACACTTTTAAAAACTGTGAAACTCTTGCGATGCTTTGCCAACATTAACAAGGAAATAAGCTTAACAAAAATACAAAAAGAATGAAAATACCAAAATAATGAAACAAAAAAATAATGAGGATATTGATTGTCTTTTATGTTCGGAAGTTATTGGTAGGAGCGGGGGAATGTTTGATAATCATCCTGCAAGTTACCCTCTGCTTGAGCACTACACTTGACAAGCAGTATCATTTCCCATCCATGTCTAGACGATGCCATGCTGGTCCCATCCTGTGCAAGAAAGCAGAGGAAAAACTGTTCATTGAACACACTAAAGTACATACAGGGCTTAGCAAGGACTACTTAATTTGCAGTAGGAAATTCAAACTCCCCATTGCTTTTGTGTCTTCAATTAACATTTGTTGATCCTTTGCCTATCCTAGTTCATGTGGAAAAAAACCCAAAGAAACCCCACACCATTATATAACAATTGGGAATATTGAAACACAATCTAGAAAAAAAAAGAAAAAAAGGAAAAATTAGGGGTTTAACTCTCTTTTCCTTGGGTTAATCTGAATTAAACTTCTCAATAATAATGTGATAGCAACTGTTTTTAACATTATAAAACATTGTCTATTATTTCTAGTTTGTGTAGAGAATATATATTCCTCTCAACAGTAAAAAGGATTCTATACTGCAAGTAACTTTTTCAACAGCATCTCCACATTGCTCTTCCTTCCAACACTACAGTCAAGATTATAAATAATATAAAATAATTATATAAAATATTTAGAGAAAATAGGGGAAAAATGGGGGGGGGGGCATGGGGGGAATAATATTGGAGAAACTCCTTTGTCCTCCACAGAAGTCACTATTGTCAGTGGGAATATTTTAATGGAAAATTTCTGATGGAAAGAAGTTTGCTATGGGAAGAATGTGATATAATCATTACTTCCTTCAAAGGCTCTTCAAACCTGTAGTTTCCATATTTTACATCAAAAATAGACGTGTTTTCCCATATTTTTTTATGGAACAACAAGTCTTTGACATTTTACAATAATTATTCTATTTTTTTTCTTTGACTACTTGCAATCACACCACCATGTTCAGCCATTTCTGACTTGAAACACTTTGCTCCTATTTGTTGAATCAAACTGAAATCTACCTTAATGACGATGTTTGAGCTCTACCTTTCCAAGGGGCTGCCATACTGAGGCTTGTAGTCTGGGTGCTCCTGCTCAGCAGGACTGCCCTTGCATGCTGCAATAATATGGAATATTCTTATCTATTATTATATAAAAATAAATTAATAATATTTATAATATTATAATATATAATATTATATTTTAATATATAATATTATGCTTGCACAATACAGTGCATGATAAAATGTAGGCAGAGGACTCTGTTCCTTAGAAAGAAGCACAGAAACTAGGACTTCCAAGAGTGACATTGGCAGCATGCACAAACATGCATGTCTATCCAATTAAGTGAATACATACAAAAAATCCTCTCAGAAAAGTAGAGCAAAAATCTACAAAATGTCTCTCCACAAAGAAAAGATGTAAAATATAAGTCAATAGCCAGGAAAAAAAAGCCTTTTGGTCAATAGACAAAATAAATCATAATGGTGATGACCTACTATTTCTGCATCACAGTAAGTTGTTGATTAGGATTCTGTTTTTCCACTCATATTTTTATTTCCTCTGGTTTTATATCAGTATTTTGCACAAAAGTGGCCTCTTCTTAGCTCTGGGAAATCTGTTACATAGCATTAAAAGTTTGGTATGTCCTTTGGCAGAGCCTCTAGCAAAACGTGGTGTGAAAGATGTACCATCTTAGAAGGAGTTCACACTCATAAAATTAAATTCCACTTTGCTTCCTTATCACATCAAGATCATGACTTCAATTGTCCTTAATTATGATGAGTTCCTCAGGTCGTCTCTGCTGTCCAGCACTGTGGGGACAGAGAAGGCTGACACCAGCCATTCCTCACCCTCTTTTCCTACATAGTTTGCTTAAAAATGAGTAGCTATGCAACATGCACCTTTCATGGCACCGTAAGATATTTGCAGAGGGCCATACAAGATAACTTTTCTTTTTCTGCTTGTGTAGGCTTACCATATGATCTACAATGTAGTCCCAAAGATTCTGGAATAATTTTAAAGTGCCATGAAATATTTTTGGCTCTCAGCTCTTCTAAAACAGGCCCTAAAACTCTTGGGGGATTTGTACAATGGGCAGGTGTGCTCTGTCCAGAATGTGTGGTTTCAAGATAATGCATATTCATGCCTGGGCTTCTTTGCACTTTACTGAAACGACAGAGAATTAAACTGGCAAGGTTTCAGAGGGCATGATATTTGTCCATATAGTGGTAATAGCAATTTAAAAAAAAAGAAAAAAATAAGCATAAAGTTTGAGGTGCTGATCTTTTGGTCACTTGCAACAAAGCCATCTCCTGGATTTACTGAATGGTTTCCTTCCCACACCCAAGGAACTAGCATTTCATAACTGCTTTAAAGCTTGATGCTGTTATTTCAGGGTCATTGATTAAAACTTATCAAAGTTGTTTCTGAAAAAAAAAATGCATTTTCAAGATTGGAATGTATTTTGAACATGTCAGCTTTGAAAGTCTATGGTTAAAACAGTGCAACAGGAGAAAATCAATTTCCATCCCTTAGAATGATGCTTGAGACACAGAGCAGAAACAAGCAAGCCTGCATAGAGGCTGATAAGCTTCCTAAATCCACAGAGTTTCTCGTACATCACTATCTTTTTAAAAGGTTCATTTAAGCAAGTAATTTAGGGTTATGAGCTTTTTTTTTCCTCTCTGGATATACAGTCTGATGAGTTTAAACAGTAGCACAGCGCTTCATGTCTTTAGCCACACCAGCTTAATCCCCTCAACTCATAAACACACACAATTCATCCAATATTGTCTAATTAAAAAAAAAAAAAAAAATTCAGAAAGAATGATGGGAATTCTGTTCTTGTTAACCTCTCTTCATCTTCTCATTGACCCTTATACCAGTTTTGTCTTTCTCCTGACTCTAAGTATTCTAGGTTGGGAAACATTTTCTATGTTAATTTGTTCTGTGTAGTACTTAGCACACAGGGGCTTTGTTGCTAAATCTGGAATTGACTCTGTGTAAGACTGTACTTACATAGTCCTTGGTAAGAGTCACATGACATTGGTGGCAGTATCACAAGGCAGGCTGGAAGCTAAACATGCTGCCTGTCCATCTGGCCCATGAGAGTGTATGCAGATCACTCTAACTAATATTTTGGGAAGGGAAATGATGGGTACAGATAGTGCCTACAGTGTCCTCCAAGGCATATTTATCTGCTGCATGACCACACCTGGACTCTGTGCAGCCTCTAGCTAGCAGATCTATCTTGTCATTAATGATGTTAGGAGATGAGAGATGTTGGAGTTTTCTTTGCAGGAGCCCAGTGCCCTGAGGACATCTGCAGGAAGAGCAACCAACCTCTAAGTGACATGAATGCAGGCTGAATTCAGGAGGTTTTTAAAGAACTGTGGAGATGCCTGAGTTTTGCTCTCAGTAGTTGCCGAGAATAGTTGCTCCTAAGGGTGCATTGTAATGTGCAGCGTTAACATTGCTATGGGCCACAAATCAGATTTCTCTTGGATGCTGGCTAATCACCACTGTCTAGGCCAATTCAAAAGAAGCTGTGGGATTGGCTCAAACCTGAACGGATACATTTCTACAGAAGTGGATGATGACACTTATTAACAGCAAGGAAATAAGTGAATGTGGTTAAGTGAGTGCACTTAATATTATGTTTCTAGGGCACAAGATACCAGAGAAATACTGTTTTTATTATATTATGTATGTTGAGATAGGAGAGAGTCCTCATGGGTGCATGGTGCTTCCTACTTCTCTGTAATTACATTGCTGAAGTGGCCTTCTCCTGGCATCTTAATCCCACTTCCCTCCTTCCTGAAGACCTCTTACTATGCAGTCAGAAGAGTTATCAGAGATTTTGGTCATATGATAGAGGTAAATGGCATGACATGGCACAGAATTTCTGTATGCAAACATGCAGTATCTCCAGAAAAGGTTCCCTCTTTAATCATAGCAAAAGGTGGAAGTGAAGCAAAGGGTATTTGTGCATTTTCTTATGAGCTGCACGAAACTCCAAATTCTCACGCTTATAACAAAGTGCATTATTTTGTTATAAGTAGAGACGGTGTCTAAACTAATGGTCACCTAAAAAACTAGTAGTAACTAGAAGTTTCCACTGCAAGCACTTACTGGTATCTTCTGAAAGTCACATATAAAACTGAATTTGAATCTTATTCCAAGTTCAGTACCAGTTTATTGTAATTTGTCATGGTTTATTAGCAACTAACTGATCTTTCTGCTACTTTGTATGCTCTAGAATTGGGCTTTACCTAGCCAAGAATAGGACATATTAACTGCCTTATTGTGTGAGCACAATGTAGTTTTGCAATACTTTTCCAACTCTCCTATTGGCTGTTTTTCTATACCTGGTCTGTACAGAAAGGACAAGACATGATAATGAAATACTGCCTTGGTATTTTTTTATGGTGAGCTAATATTTAAACTTATATCAATAATTTTGCCATATATGAAAGAGAAACACCAAGATGAACCTTTGTTCCTCAAACATTTGAAAATTGTCTTATAGCTCATCTCATGAAAGATCTGTATCACCTGTAAAACAAAAAGACCCATTCTTGATTTAGTAGTGTGGCAGCATTAAGTTTATATGTAGAATAATGCCGTGGGGTGAGTATTACTGGCCTGGGCTCTATACAATTATAATCCGAACCTCTGGCAAAATTACTTGTACAGGCTCAAGAAAAATGTGCAAATATTCTCTATTCCAGCTGGCAAAACTATCAGCCTATGACAATGAGTGTGAAATCTTAGAAACTGTCATCCTGAAAAGTCATTGCCTAATGCCATGTTCTCTTTTGATGCAGCGAAAATGATCCTTTTGATCCACTGTGTAAACATCATTACTGTAGACTGCTTATTTTAAGTAGTTTATTCATTGTCAGAAAAGAGATTTCAGGGGATGCTCATGATCCTTTAGACGATGTCAAAACTCTAAACAGATCTAGGTTGCTAAAATCATATTATCTTTGAATGTCTACATCAGAAGAGTCCTCACAGGCTATGTCCAGCCCAGTCCCTTGTACCAGATTTTTAATGTAGCTTTGTGCTGAGACAAGTGGGAGAGAAGAGCGGTCCTAGGGAGGACCTGAGCCACAAAAGCTTCTGCCTTCTGCTGTCACCTGCATGCATTTGGTACTGTATAACAGGACCCATAACATGCCATTTTCCCATCACTTCACTGAGCAGCCCATAAAAGAGGCCACACTTCACCTTAACTAACTACATTTACAAGATCCACAAGTGTTCTGGAAACAAAGCCTCTATAGTCAGGAAAATTATCAGTTCTGGAGTGCAAAGTTATTTGCCTTTGCGTAAAGGGTAAATGACCATGCATGAACATCAAGTTTTTTCGATGCTATCAGTCACAAGATGGTACAGGCTTGAAAAAAGCAAGCTGGCAGGAAAAGACAGGAGACATATGGAGCTTAGACTCTCTGTGTCATGCATAAATCCCGGGGATTAGTGAGACAGAGTTAACCTTCTTCCTAAAAACATTGGTGTATATATATCTATATCTCTATCTCAAAATGTGTGAAGACATACTACTATTCTGTGTTTCAAAGGGAAGTGTTAAGATTTAGGTAAATAATAGTAATACATATGAAGACAATAGAAGGATGTTATATTTTATACATAAAGTTTCTATTATCATGTTGTTAGAAATCTGAGGAAATATTTTTCAATACTGTTATTTTTTCAAGATGGGTCCTTGCAAGCCACCACTAAGTGAAATTACTTGCAGGGACATGTAGCTTGTTTTTAAAAATAGAATACAACAGTTAGATTCAGATTTTCCCTGAGAAGAACAAACTGTCCTTCATATATGATGAGTGACAACTCTGGAAAATTACACTGTAAATTTACTTAGATTATCACAAAGATCTGTGAATATGATCAAACAGGAATTTGACTACTCCATAGAAAAATATTTACAATTTTCAAAGCTAAAAGTAATTAATGAAAAAGAAAAAAGCAGTAAAGTGACTTGTCTGATTCTATAGAAATATTTAAAATATTCTAAAAAAAAACCACATGCAAAAGAGCTGAAAGAAACCAGGACTGATTACCAAATTGTATGAAAGCACACAGACATTCAATTATCAGCTATGAAATCCTATCCTGATAATCCTGAGAATGATTCTATAGTACTGAAGCTTTTTTTTAGATCCTGACCTCTATAGCTATGTCTGAATTCAACAGGATTCAGAGGCACTTAGTTATTCTAAAAAATATTTTTTAAAATTATTATTTAATTCAACAGCAATAGAAGAAAATTGCATTTGATTTTTTATCATCAACATTATTGGGTAGGAGTTTCTTGACAAGTCATGAACTCATGCTACATAATTTCATGAAGCAATTTGTCTTAAAATTAATTTCACTGTATCTTTAATTTTGTTTTAATGTGAAACTTAAACAGTTTTTTTTTCTATATGTGAAAGCTACATACAGGATAAGGCACAGAAAAATAAAGCCTTTGGAAGTCAGAAGACAATATATCAAAAATGAACAACACATACAAGATACCTGAGTCTTATACGATACTTTTATCTCAAGCAGGTAAGTCCTTCCTAGATGACAGCTTCTTCGGAACTGCCTGATTGAGCTGTTGGCCCAGAGCTTGAAGATGCAAGCCTAGCTGCCATTCAGACAGCATTTCATCCCCAATGAGATGCTACACAGCTTCTCAAACTTTCATTTCCTTCTGTCCTGTGTTCCATGTGTGAGACAGGCAGGTGAAAGGGACTCTGATTCAGTAGAGATGGTAAGTCACCCAAAGTCACCCACTCTCTATGCACCCTCCTCTTGAGCCCTTATCACAAAGGGTCCCTAAATCAGTGTCATAGCTAACACACAAAGAAAAAACTGTATTTGCAAAAGTCACCATGGTGTTGTCTCAAGAGAGTTAATAATAGACAAGCTACAGTTTTAGACAGATTTCCTACTGGTGGTGTGCACAGATTGGCATTTTCTGTACCTCCTGTAAACACTCACTCCTGGGACTTGTACACATTTCTGTGAAAGTTCAGCACAGGTGGCTGCATCTCTTTGATATTGTGCTCTTTTTGAGAATTTGAAGCATGAACTTACTAAGTTGGTAGTGTCAGAAGGTACTAATGGGAAGGTGATGAGACAGGAATGCTTCCTCAGTGTCTGTTCTCATGACACATAAGTCCATCAGCTCTTGACAGGCATGCTTGCACATTGCTAACAGCGCGCTCGCTGCCTTTGCTGTGATCTTTTCTGGAAGTCCTGCAGATATCCATATGGCTTGGGCTGCCGCCATGTGCTACTCCTTTGTGTAGCTGTTGGATGACGGGGTGAAGAAATGTTCAGCTGTATTTAGCAGCGTCAGGTCTTACATGCCTTTGGTTTAGGTCCACTGCCTGCTTAGCCTGGTGTCCCCTTGGCTTCCTCCACAGGTCACATTATGGTCCAACCCTTTCTTCTGTTTTTTTGAGCTGTTTTTCTCAATGAATATGTTCCAGCACAGGGCTTTGTAGAAAATTATTCTACCTAGAATGTTGTATTTAAGTACTTCCAATTATTTTGGGGAATATAAAAATATCACTGAAGGAAAGGGAAAATAGCGTTTAATGGAAAATTTCATCACAGCAGAGAGAATGAAAAATAGTGGCTATTCCTGACAAACACACGTATGGTTAATTATTCATCAAAGCAATGCATCTGAGGTAAGCAGATGAACAAACTGAGCTTACCTAGCATTATAATTTTGGAAACACTGAATACTACTTCAGAAGCACATAAATAACTCTTCATGCTACCAAGATATTTTAATATCTTGCCATTTTTTTGATTAATATAACACTGCTGCATTATTAATCATGAAGTTTGAGCAACTTCTACATCAAATTCAAGTAGCCATCATAAGGCAAATTAGCGTGAGTAAATTATGAGTACTATAGATGATCTACTACTATGAGTACTAAGATGATCTTTTAACAGCATTAGGTTTCCCAGATAGTCCAAACTGACTCTACAGTACATCTAAAATTAGTAAATGATCTGTCATATAATTTTAGGTTAAATAACAAATCCCTGGAATCAGTCTATGAAACCCTCACCCTGCAACACACTTGCTCAGATGCCATCTTGGACTCTGGAAAATTTTCCCAAAAGAGATTTTTCCTAAAGAGGCTAAAAAATTTTAATGAAAAATTTTCTTTCTAATTCTTTCTTGCAAGAAAAGCTTCATCAGAAAATTCCTGTTCATTTCTACTTACAGTAAGCATATATCTAACAATTCAGAATTCAAAACCAAAAGGAAATTAGAGAATAGTATCATAAGAGAAATACAAATTCTTCTTTATATTTTTCTTGGGAAACCTCTTTTCATCAGAGAGAAGACAGAATTATTCTGGCATACTGAAGTTTTAAAGTCCTGTTTAATATAATGATATGTATATATGTGTGTGTTTACATAAAATTAAAAACTTTTTAACTTCTTTTCTTTGAAGTTTGCTTCAAACTGTCATTCTTTTTGTCTGAGAATGTCTGTTACATAAAGATTTCAATTTTGAAGAAGACACTATATTGGCAACAACTTTTTTTTTCTATTTTATGGTCCTGTTTGACCAACTTGATCTCCTTCTGTGACAAGGTGACCCACTTATTGGATGAGGGAAGAGCTGTGGACATTGTCTAGCTAGACTTTAGTAAAGCCTTTGACACTGTTTCCCACACCATTCTCCTGGAGAAACTGGCTGCTCATGGCTTGGATGGGTGTACTCTTCCCTGGATCAAAAAGTGGCTGGATAGCTGGGTCCAGAGAGTGATGGTTCAATCCAGTTGGTGGCTACACCACAAGTGGTGTCCCCCAGGGCTCAGTACTGGGGCCTGTTCACTTTAACATCTTTATCCATGATCTGGATGAGGGGATCGAGTGCACCCTCAGTAAGTTTGCAGATGACACCAAGATAGGTGGGTATGTCAATCTGCTTGAAGGTCAGGAGGCTCTACAGAGGGATCTGGACAGGCTGGATCAATGGGTCGAAGCCAGTTGTATGAGGTTTAACAAGGTCAAGTGCTGGATCCTGCACTTCGGTCACAACAACGCCCTCCAATGCTACAGGCTTGGAGAAGAGTGGCTGGAAAGATGGACAGAGAAAAAGGACCTGAGTGTATTAGTCGACAGCTGGCTAAATATGAGCCAGCAGTGTGCCTAGGTGGCCAGATGGCATCCTGGCTTGTATCAGAAGTAGTGTGGCCAGCAGGAATATGGAAGTGATTGTACCCCCGTACTCGGCACTGGTGAGGCCACATCTTGAATACTGTGTCCAGTTTTGGGCACCTCACTTCAAGAACGTTTTGGTGCTGGAGTGTGTCCAGAGAAGGGCAACAAAGCTGGTGAAGGGTTTAGAGAGAATGTCTTATGAGGAGCGCCTGAGGGAACTGGGGTTGTTTAGTCTGAAGAAAAAGAGGCTGAGGGGAGACCTCATTACTCTACAACTACCTGAAAGGAGGTTGTAGCGAGGTTGGGGTCAGACTCTTCTTGCATGTTACAAGTGACAGGACAAGAGGAAACAGCCTCAAGTTGCACCAGGGGCAATATAGGTCAGATATTAGGAAAAAATTCTTTACAGAGAGGGTTGTGAAGTATTGGAACAGGCTGCCCAGGGGAGTGGTGGAGTCCCCATCCCTGGAAGTGTTTAAAAGATGTGTAGATGTGGTGCTGAGGGACATGGTTTAGGGACCGAGGTAGTGCAGGGTGAACAGTTGGACTTGATGATTTTAAAGGTCTCTTCCAACCTGATGACTCTGTGATTTAGGGGTTTTATATAGGTATGTACGTGCCCCTGAGACTGAAGGCAATAGCTGGCATTCACAAGCAATTTTAAACTCAAAATATTTAGAAGTGCAAGAATACACAATTCCTTCCTCATTTTGCATTTTCATGCAAAGAGGCATTCTGCACTATAAAATAAACTACATATCAAACAACTATTATCTGAATATCTCGGCTCTGGGATTTTATTCTGTGTCCGATTATGAAGTTAAATACTGTTAGTATAAAATTTAGATATTGTGTTTTTTCTTTCAAGCCCAACTCATCAAACATTTCTAGATATAGTGTTGTCTTAAGTTAATGAGAGAGATGATAGTTTGTCCCTATGGTGACATGATAGTATTTAGTTATGTCAGCCTCTAGGCTGAAGAGGAATAAAAACAACGGTTTAGAATGGCAGAGAATAAGAGAAACTAGCAAGAAACAAGCAGTTGTGCTTAAGAACTTATTTCCCAGGGACAGAAGAAAGCGGTACAAGATACCATCTTCCAGGTAACTTAAAATCACCAGAGGAATGTGGACAGAAAAAAACAGATTACAAAAAAAAGCTGTTTTTACCATTCTGTGTTTCAAAATAAACAACTCATTTTATGATAAATTTCTTTAATATTTCTGTTTGCTTCACAACATGCAGCTGTTTAATGAGTGATAACTTCCATAATGTTCCTTACTGCAATATAGTCATCAGCCTGCAACGAAATGCTATGGAGAAGAAAAATAAAGTCACAGAAAGATGAAAAACAGACATATTTTGCAAAGGGAAAATATTTTAAAAAAAAAAATCAACAAGGACATTTTCATATAGAAGAGAGCAGCATGTATCACACTATCCTTTTTCTTTCTTTTTTTTTTTAATTACCTCATCTAAATTAGGATTAAACCAAAGGCTAAAAAGCAAATATACAAACATGTTTCCTGAAATCTATGTGTGCTTAAAATGATCTTAGAAACTGTATGAACTACTGTGATTGTTAATTCTTGAAATCCATTAGCAAAAAATGCAAAGTCAGGTCCTCAGTTACGTAGCCTGGCACATTTCCATTGACATTCTGTGAACAAACTGAACGACGACCTGCAATGAATCCTCAGGAGATGAGTTGTTGAGTGTGCTTTCATAGTAAATTGCATAGTTATTTCATTTCTCCCCATCAAACCCATATATACTTAAGTGCATTTTAGTATTATGAAAGTGCACATGGCTGTTGCAGCTATTGGGAAGGAATTCAGATATCCAAGCAAAGTGCACCTTCCTTTTGTGTAAATTTTCTCTTTTTGCTTGTAGCAGACAAAAGCATATCTCCAATAAATGTGAATGTGAATGAATAATTGAATTTTCTTCCTTTTACTCTGCTCATTCTTCCAGAAATATTTTTTTTCTTTTTTGAGATAAAAAGCTACATTCAAACTCATATGTTGTTAAAATAAAAGACAACTTGGGCAATAGGGGCAAACGTGCGTGAGTGGGTAGATTTTAATTCACAGATAATAAGTATCAAAAAAGCAGGTATGGTGGGTATTGTTGCTTCTTTTTTCTTTTACCAAGATAGCATTTATTAAACCTACATTTTTATCTTAAATATTTTGTTCTGCCAGAGAATGGCTTTTTAAAAAAATTGGTTTATATGACTACATGTCTATATTTTACTGTAATTAACCAATACAATTAGATTTCAAGCTTTTCTCATAAATTTGTAAGCAATATTTAATTGTTTGAACAATGCAAAATTTTACTTCAAAAGAAAACGTACGAACAGGGGTTAAGAATTGTTACTGACAAGAGTCCAGGCTTTTCACTTTTCTGTATTATTTACCTATGATTTTTAATCTCTAATAACAAAGATGCAACATTACTACAGAGACCAAATATCTTTGTAATTAATCTGCTTTCCTCAAAAATTTAGACTTCATCCATTTTACTCACTGAAGAGTGAAACTGAGAAGTGAAGATGGTGCAGTCTGGATCAAAGAAATAATGGTGAAAAGATTATTCTCTCTTTCCTGAGGTATCCCTTGAAGTGTGTATGCTCATTGTAAAGCAAGATAAATCAGGGAAAAAGAAAAAAAAAGAGAAAGTAAAAAACTAGCCTCAGGCAGCCTTATGATTCATATAGATAAAAAGAGTACAAAGCACTTGGCATTTCAGTTGGTTGTTCTTTGTGTGATTGCTCCCCACCACCATTCCCCACTTAAGGGAAAGGTGCAAAGGTTGGACTTCTGGAGCTATAAGTCAGGATAAGAAATATTGAAAGCTAATCTGAAGAGAAAATTGAACAGAATTATTCTAAAGACTGCTCAATAATACTTTTTGTATAAGCAATTCTGGCTCAAAGATAAGGAGGAAATCTTTCTTGTCGTACCTAGGGATGTCACATCTTCTTTGATCCTTGTTGTGCCGGTGCTCAAAAATCACATGAAAAATTTAAAACTGATAGCTACACAGTTTAACATACAGTCTTTATTTGACTGGTAGGATATGAATATATGAAACTGGACCTTTTTCTCTGAGGGTGAATGATCTCATGAGAGAAATAGTAGAACTTTTAAAACATAGAAACCAGGTTGCTGTCATATTGTCTCAATCCTTGTATTTAGGATATTAAGACAAATATCAGCTTAGTAAAACTCATTATAAAATGCAGGCAGCAGGGAAGGACAACACAAATGATGGGGTCACATGCTCTATACTTGAGTGGGTTCACAGTTCTGTCTGTAGCTACCCTTGTTTCATTAGTACAGCAGATAAAAGAGCTGGAAAGAAATCGCTAACCTTATCTAAACATAAGGTTATCTGAAGACCTTAGCTTGCTTGTGCACGTCTCTAAGGTTTTTTCAAGCTAAAATTATCAAGTTGCAAATACCAAGCTAAAATTTAACTTCTTTTCCTACTATTTATTTTGCAACTACCCAATGAGGCATTTTGCTCCAGCATCTTTCATTCAGCTCCTTCAAAAGGGGGTGTCTTGGCAAGCCTCTGTAAAAGGAACGATGCAAGATAGTACGCACTCTGTTCAGGGAAAAGCTTTAATAACTTTAATAACAACTGGCATAACTGCTTCTGTTTGGGTACCAATGGAAGCTACTATTAATTCTACTTCTGACTAGGTAAAAAGAGGCAGGAAGTCTTTTCCCTGCATGTTTTCTGACTTCTAGATCTCTCACTCTTGAAAGCTAGCAGTCCTGCAAGGTTGGATCCAATAAGAACCTTTGTCTGTGACCCTATTTTCCAGACACTGAGAACTGTTTGAAGGGAAAAAGGACATAATCCAAGCCAGTACCATCCTGAACAGGAGCTGAGTTTATCAAACTAGTCCCAAGTAGAGTAAGCTTCCAGCAGGAACACTAAGCTCCCGATATCCTGGTGGTCACTATCACTCAAAACAGAAAGACACATAGGTACTAC
Source organism: Bucorvus abyssinicus (assembly GCA_009769605.1). Lineage (NCBI taxonomy): Eukaryota > Metazoa > Chordata > Aves > Bucerotiformes > Bucorvidae > Bucorvus > Bucorvus abyssinicus. The sequence continues at coordinate 44,013,288 of CM020025.1, forward strand.
TGAAACTCAGAATAACAGCATGAAGGGAAAAAACATCTCTCTATATCAGCACTTAACTTACCACACAACCAGTCAGGTTGGATGTGAGCAATAAACTTATCTGTGATAAAACTGAGACACAAAATTATGCACAGAAAGAAGACAACCATTCTGTAATGCTACATACAGTCCACTTGCCCTCGCAGTAATGCCAGTCAGTTCCTGCCAAATAAGTTTTTAGGACTTGTAGAAGGGTCAGTCCAACCCCAAAGCTGATTCAGCTCCACTTGTTGTTGAACATGTGTGTCTGTGATCAGCAGGGTTAAGTGACAGAAAATAAGACAAGAAGCGACAGAAGGAAGGATTGCTGACAGGTTGAGATTTTTTTTTTGGAGGTGATGTGTTCTTGAAGAAAAACATTAGGTGCTTTCTAAAGAAAACCAAAAGAGTAATTTATCTATTTGTCCATCATGAGGAACAGCGCAGAACAGAACAGAGTAGTACAGAAATGGTTGGCCAGTTCTTCTCCTGCTCTAAGAACCTCAAAATAGCTACATCAGCTTGCTGCTTCTCTGATGTTTGAGGGTTGAAATCTCTTACAGAAACAGAAAGGATGGTATGCTGTCTTTGAGCTGTAATGAGGAAGGAAGGATAACAGTCAAGAAATATTGAAAAAAAGATTTGGTTGCTGACTAGCTTAGAGAAGAAAATAATAAAACTTTACAGTGTTTTGGGCTGATGAAGAGAAAATAAAGGTAGAATATATACCCTCAGATGATTTTTATCTATCTATCTATCCATCCAACCATCCATTCATTCATCTGTGTATAAATATATATATACACACACAGACACCTCCATATCCATACATATATATATATATACACAGAGAGAGATATATATGCCTGCTGTGTCCTCAGTTGGAAGAACAAGCTGTTGAAAGGCTGTACTTTTTGAGAAAGAGCTGTTCAGGTATTAATTTTATCTTAAATTCCTGTGATGTCCCAAATTTGAAGTAAAAATCCCTTATCCTTTTTCTACAGACATGAGAGGCTTGCAGTGTTATGACAACTAACTTACACACAGCTCAGATTTTAAAAAAAAAAAAAAAATTCTTCAATGTTTGCATCTATATGGAAGGGAAGCTGAAACGACTGGAAAGTGAGCATGTCAGGCTTCTGTTCCTGTGAGATGGTCTGTAACACCATCTTAAGCTATACCAAGAGTTTTTTATCATGTGGATGTCCCAAATGTTTGCGCTATCAGGTCACAATGACTTTCACTTATCCGGCTTGTAATGACTCTGCTTGATATACTCAGGTGTCTCCCAGTTTGTTGACACATGCCTGTGATGGATTTTTTTGGTTTTCTTTAAATGTAATGATGATATCTCTAAATTGAAATATCAGCCAGATATATTTGTAGAGCAGCCAGTTTTATGGAGGATGAAACTGAGGCAATTAATATCTTTATATGACCATATGCTAACCAACTAATAAATGTTTAAATTGGCCTTGATTAAAAGATCAGAGTAGCACCAACGTCTGATTATGATGTTATTACTCAGGGAAGTATTAAAAAAAAAAAAAATAGGGATACTGCTGAAATAGTGGATGAACCTAGCTTTAAAAAGCCCACAAGGCACACAAGATCAATGAGGAGCAGACATAAATATCCTGGTCTGCTTCTGACTTCTGTAATTGGTGCTGAAAGTCTTGACACACTGGAAATGCCAGTGAAGCCCCACAGTAAGTACATTCAGAGGCTGAAGATCGCTGTTGTGTGTACACGATACCTGCACACTTTCGTGGTTAGCAGCCACACTGTCTGCACAGCAACAAGCTGCACTTGTGTGAGCGACACCTCTTAGTTTCTGTTAACCTCTTATATAGCAGCTCTCAATCCTTCCTACTGCCCTTTTTGCTTCAACAGACAACACTTCAAAAAATTTCTACCTTTTGGATTATTCCTACCCACCCCTCTGCCTCATCAGTTTGTTCTGAAAAATCGAGGAGCAGACCTCTTTATTAAGCTCTTTTCTTTCTGTGTAGCTCCTGGCTAATCACAGGACAGCGGGGCTAAACACTGCCACCTGAATGCTGACCCCTCACTGTATCTGTACTGGAACCACTGTCACTGACCCTGATTCTTCGAAGCACCACATTGAAGGTGCTTATTTACTGTCGTCTTGTCTTGCTCCTGTTTTGCTTTTGCATCGAAGATGCCATATGATTAATATCAACAAATGATTTTGCACCCAGTTCTGATCTGAAATGAATCGTTTTGCCAAAAAAATCTGCTGTACGAGGGGCGATGTTTGCCAGGGTCTGTATTCTGCAGCAGGAGTTGATGTAAACCAGTTCATGCATTGATATAAATCCAGTTCCTCTATGCTGATGATCCTAAAACCAGATCTCATTCCCTGGGCTGCATGAGTAAAACAGTATATATCCTCTGTCTTGAATGAGCCTCTAACATAAAAAATATCAGGATGCAGATAAAAAGTTAATTAAAGACAGGACAGTTGTATTGGGATGCATAAACAGTGAAGTCTTATGATGGTTACAGCTGTAGCAGGATGCAACAGATCATCCAAGCCATGCATGCTAAACTGGAGAATCATGCTTGAGTGTGATGTGAGCAGCTGTCATGAGCAAGACAGACTGAACAATGACCTGCAGTGGAACCAAACACTGGGTTTTATTTAAGAAAGTAAAAGATCAGAGATTTTAGTCTGCTGTCTTATTTTACACATTCATTTGCTTCCCCACAGTGTCAGGTTCACTACTTCTTGACTTCCCATTAAGGAGATCACTGCTGAACCGGGAAGGCTGAGCAGAAAGTAATTTTGGTTTCTGCTGAGCCACTGCTCGCACTCCCCAGTCTTCAGTGTTACTGGGCCAAGGTCTCTGAGTACCATCCAGCATTTATCTTCACACATCTCCCTGACCTCCAGCCTTCTGGAATTAGGAAGTCTCTCGACTTCCAGGATTTTCCCTGCAGACAGGATTTTCTTTCCAGACTCCCTTCTTATTTCTAAAACTCCTTCTTCTTTCTATGAAGATTTATTTTTGTCCTCTTTTCAGTTGCCCAGATTCCTCTGTTTTCCAAATCTAAATAGTCTGTATGCAGAAGCACAATGGGCAATCAATGTCCTAACTGGTATTTCCAGCTTATGTCTCTTTATACATTGAAGGATTCAGGACTTTCAGTTTTAGTCGGAGCAGTATCAAAAATTCAATTTCAAACAATCACCACCTTCCTCCACTTATCTGCCACCTGTCAACGCTCACAGTTTAAATTATCAGATGCAGGTGTCATGAGGTCTTTCTTCCCAGTGAGAGCTCCAACAGCAGTCTCAGCAGATTCTTCTAGAGCTCTACATCCAATCCAGTCCTCCTGCTATTCACCGATGGAGCCCAGATGGCCTGCTCCTCTTTCAGATGTGTTGGTTTCACAAGTGCAATTCAGTCTGAGATTGAGACTAAACATAGACGTCCAGCATGAGCTAAATGCGATGTTGCAAGTAAAGGGGATCAATATGGGCATTTGATACAGTAAATGGAACATGAAAAATCACTTGGCTGGCCTACTATCAGACACCTATTTTAAGGTGAGCTGAATTGCTCTCTGAAAATCCACTCATTGCATTAATTTTTGAAACTGTCTCACTCATATCTGCTGGTAGGTGACTTAAAGCTTTCTTATCCACAGCACTGTTGTCAGTCATGTTTCCTTACTCATACCCTCCAGACTCTCTTTAGGAGGTAATGATCACAAACATTTATTGTCGGTTCTCACTAATGGAAACTGAACTGTAATTCCTGCTCTGGTCTCAGCATTTGTGTGTATCCCACACCTTATTCCCTCCACTCCTGCTTTCCTTCTTAAATGTATTCCTTTCCCTTCCTCAGCTCTTTGCAGCACTTTTTCTCATATAGCAATGTTCATTTCTACTAAACTGAACACTGACACAAAACATTTGGCAAATTGGTATAAAATATGGGCTCTTCACAGTCCAGTCAAAAGAAAGGAGAATACAAAAGACAAATGGGCCATGTATCTTGGCACCTCGGAAACTCTGTAACACAGAACCTCCAGATCACTCCATCTGTGGTAGCTACATTGAGGGGGGAATTGGATATAACACCTGGTGTGCATAAGAAAACATTGAGAAAGTCATCTTGCAGTCCCAGAAGCAATGTATTTGCACTGTATTCTTGGACAGTAGCAATTACAAAAATCACCCAAACAAGTGCAGCCAAACAGTAGAGATCATGAAAGGCCGGTTGTGGTTCTGCCAGGGGTTTTGCCTTGGTATCACAGAATCTGTAACACTATGTGCAAAATGGCTGAGGTTTTACTCAAGAAATCCATTCTACCTGTGTTGCTGCTATGCTCTGAATCTCATTCGGAATTAATAAGAGCAGCTGCACTACCCGTATCATGAGTGTCAATATCCTACTTGCCGGTCAGCGAGTATAAAACCCTACCTCCTTTCTATCTCCAAAAAATGACCATCTAAATCTCTGCTCTAAGACCTGTTCTCTCAACGCAGGTTATCTCCATTTCCTGACTGTCTCTGATTTTTGCTTTATATCCCTACTGAAAATTTGATCTGTCCTTCAAATTTTGTGGTTTTTTTCATCCATATCCAGCTCTATTCTCATGTCTCGATCTGTTCTTTATATGTGTCACAGGTGATGGCTGGACTGGCCACTACACAAATGACAGATGCTCTCTGTTAACCCCTCTCCCTTCCCAAAGGGTAAGAGAAAAGGAAAAAGGGAGAGAAACTTATGGATTGGAAAAGAAAACCAAAACTACTTTAATGAAAATAATAACAATAAATTTAAATATATGCAAATATATACAAAGCAAACACCAAACCCAGTGCCCGTGATGGCAATTATGTAAACATCACCACTGATGCTGTAGGCAGGCTCTGGACAAGTCCCAGACTGGACTCAGCAGCAGACAGGAACCGGATTCAGGAGCTGGATTCTGGAACTGGATTCAGGAATGCACAGATTGGGTTTGAAGACAGAAAGGAACAGAATCCTCCTCAGATGCCGGCCCTTGAAGAGCTGAGCTTGACCCTTGTGATCCCTCAGGTTTATACCTAATATGACGTATATGGGATGGAACCCCTTGTTGGTCAGTTCAGGGTCCTGTCCGCTCCTCCCCACAGGTGCAGCCTCTCACTTACTGCACCCCCACCGTGGCACACAGGATTTAGCAGTGACCTTGGTCTGCACAGGAGCAAGTATCAGCAAGAGCCTTTCTGCACACCAATCCCTGGTAGTGACTGCAAACATCCAGCGTTATCACTGCTAGAAGCAGACACTGTCTCCACAAATACACCGTTAACTTCAGACAGTGCAGTCAGTTAGAAGAGACTGAGCTGGAAAGTAAAATCTCTGAATAGAATGAGTTCTGTTCTAACTCAAACCAGGACACTATGCTTGCCCTGTATTTTCTTATAGCCCAAACATCATTTATTTGGATCAACTACACAACATATATTTTTCAAGACCTTATGGACATCACTGCGGTGGGTAAGAGAGGTCAATGCAAGCTGTATTCTGGTAGTGTCTAATGAATCATTTCCTCCTAGCAAAGTCGACTAAAGAGTACTGCTGATAAGAGTCAGTTTTGTACCTGACTGTTTGACAGCATTATAGTTGGGATGGATGTTCAGTGACGTATCTAGATGCAGAACTCTGACATCACAAACTTCATCATCTCCAGAATTAGGTAACAGTGTATTTATGAAATTTCTGTGTATTCCAGAAATAATTTTCCTGTGTTTGACTGTGGTGGAATTAATCGTTGGTACAGTGTGACAATTTAAATAGGGATGATAGAATCACACTCTTGACAAATATAATTAAACACTATATTTTTCAGTGGGTTCATCTTTTTGTACTTATGTAAAGATTATTTACCTACCAAATCATATTTAAATAGCATGTTGTTATCTTTTTCACATGCTCCTGAGATAAACACTGTTAAATGGATTCTGAAACCTTGATTCAGGTTGACATATTTAACTTCAGTGAGACATTTTTTAAACCAAGGTATTATCCATATTAAATGAAAAAAGCAAGACCTTTCTTGTACAGATGACAAATGATTATGCAAGACTGTTCTTTAGTTCTGTTATTGTCAATACATACTAGTGGGCATATGTAGAATATGTTTGAATGTGATATTTTCTTCTAAGTGGCCATCAGTGTTTCTTCATGCATATGTTTAATATTCACTTACCTTTTGTATGAATTTCAATTCTACATTCTGCAAGACTCTTTTTGGTCCAGTAAGATCCCATCTGACATTCAATATCTGCAGCATAAGTCGCACATGAGTGATTTCATATTACAATGGTTTAAGCAGTATTACTTGCTTCAGGTACCAGATGTACATTTAGTTAGGCTGGTAAACATTGAAGAGGTAAAATCAAATGTGACTAATATCCAACAGTTTTATGTACAATGTAAAGTGAAGATCTGTCCCTCCAGAGGTTGGTCACTCTAGAGGTCAGTTTCTGCAGGGACATACCTTGGAGCTGAAGGGCATGTTGCCTAAGTATTTAGTGCTGCTTATTTGTGTTAATAAGCAACTACGCATGCAAATCCACAAAGCTTAGGGTATGGACAATGTTTCTTACAACACAAAGTCCTTCTGCATCTAGTAGCACATGCATTGGGAAAGATAGTTCTTAAGATCCACTAATTAACACAGAGGATGCTGTATCATTACCTCTTATTCCTATTCCTGTCTCTATTAATGACATGCTTTGCAGCCTCAGAGAATCTGTATCTTCTTTGTGCCTTACACATCTGTGTAAAAATACAGAAATACGTCAAATTTCTGACTTTTAGTGGCACCAGAACATTCATATCCTTCTGAACACCCATCTCTAATTAGAATGAGTGCAAAGAAACCTAAACTTTCTAAATAACAAGAAAATAAGTTATTGCAGTGAGATGGTTATTCTAACGAGTGCTTTTTTTTTTGATGATTGAGTCACCAGATAATTTACTCACCCTGTCATTAATCTTCTTCTCGGTGCTCACCTTGGATCAGCAGAAGTATGATTACTTTTTCTGTTTTAGATGCCCCCTGCTCCCATTGATTCATAGTGAATATCTTCAGATACATGGGTAGATATATATAGATATATACAGATAAAAATAAATACAGGGTTAATGCTGAGCCTCAGTTGGCCAAAGCATGTGAAATACCTTTTTCTGCCCATTTGCTCAACTTGTTTTCTGCACAATATTCTAATAATTACTGAGGATCTGACAGTTGTACCAAAATGGAGGAAATATTCCTGCTAATAACATATAAATTATGGATGTGTGTCATTCATTGTGTATGTTTGCTTTCCGTTTCTATTAGCAATAGTGACAGGCTTAGGCACTCTTTGGGTTTGCCATCAGTGTGTCATGCATCAGCTGAGAGTGTGCTAGCAGAACTGCTGTGGGGTGTTTCAGATTGTCAAGAGACATCAGCATAACAGCTAATATCTTGTGTACACCCAAAATTATACCTGTTCTCCCCTTTACTCCCAAATGAGACTGCAATAGGTTTCTTAAATGTGCATAAGAATTTGAAAAGACATCTTAAATACATGGAAGTAGCATTTTATCGCAGAGGCAGGAATGCAGAATAGGTATCCTATTCCTAGGCTATTTTCTTAATTATTGTACTCTCTTGGGCAATTAGCTGAAGATAAGAATTTGATGTATCTGTTCGGAATACTCAAACAGCTCATTACAGGTACAGGTACTTGCTTTTGAGCTGGATTGGATCCCAGCTGCAGGTGCAAACTACAGCTATACTTCATTTTTTTGTCATTGCAAACTTGGCAGGTGCAAGTATTTTCTTCCAAAAGAAATTAGATTATATTCTAATCAAGTGTACTTGCAAACTATGCAAATATTTAAGGCTATACTGTCAATCACTTTTTAAATAGACATATAGATTTCCTCTTTTCATAATATTGAAATTACCATATCAATGACCAACTCTTCATTATTCTCTCAATGTCCTGGATTCTTAATTAAATTATTTTTAAAAGCCTTATTAACCAAATATCTCTCCCTTTCCACACAGAGATATCTAAACTGTATGGGTTTTTTTTTTTATTAAAAGCATTCAGGATGTTAATCTATAATTTAAACAGCATTTCCAAAGTATTTATGGGAGAGTGTGAGGAGAAGATAAAATGTTCCTGCATTTAAAGGCATGATAAACACCCTCCCAGTTTTACTGACGTGTTCTGAATACTGGCATCCAGAAAGATGGGAAAGATGGAAAGATAAGTGGAAAGAAAATGTAGTTTAAGGTCATCTTAGCAGAATTAACCTTCAAATAGCTCAATTATATGTACGGAAGTGATGTTTACATATAATGATGTTTCAACATAAAATTAAGGGTTAAAACATCCTGGCATAATAAAGATACTCTTCTATTTAAAACAATATAAATAACTTTCCAGAAGCATCAGGCAAAACATTTACACAGTATGATTTTAAGAGAAAAGGATAATGCCAATGTATTATTCAGGTTGATTAGCAGAGATACAATCAATCTGGCAAATCAGTAGGAGACCTAAGAAAAATTCTGTTCTATTTATAACAAGGGCTCCAGAGCAAGCTCTGCTCTTTTAAATGAAGCAGCAAAATTACAACTGCAGAACAAGCACTTTGTGGATCTATCGCACTTGGGAGGAGATGGAAATTGCTTCAAGGCCAAAGAAATAACACCAAAGGTGCTGCTGTTGGGAGGAAAGAGAAAAAGCAAAAGGTAGCGATATACAGAAAGTGTAAAAGTATGTGTAGCCTCTGAATTTTACCCAAAGCATAGAGGAGGAAGTTGTGATGGAAATGACGTTAAAATGGGCAAGCATGGGACAGGATTTTGGGCAAAGCAACCAATCAGGCATGGAGTGTATTTGCAGCAGCAAGGAAACAAAATTCTTCTGGGCAAGGAATCACAATTTTTTCCATCAGCAGTGGATTGTTGATACTCTGTGCCTGGATGAGGGATCCTGGTCTACAAAATCCTGGTTTCCAGGCGCAGTTTTGCCTGAAATAACATGCTAATGAAATGGGTAGCTGCTGGCTGAGCTGAGAGCAATTCTGAAACTGTAGAGGTCACAATCGGTGTGCATACAGAAAATGTTATTCATGATTCCATCAAACCTCAAAGGTTAAAAGTTGACCAGAAATAGCGCAAAATCACTAGATGAACAGCTTCTGATGTTCTGATACTAATTTTTTTCAGTGCAGAGGAAGACACATAAATTTGTCCTCCATCCTTCCTGAATGGGGTTAACAGATTTACTAGTCAAAAATGTAATTCTTTGGGGGAACCTAGAAATGCAGCTCAGGTATGAGTACACCTGTTGTTGCCACTGCCCTCTTTGAGGTGGGTCCCAAATACAGAACGCATAAAATAAATTGCAAGGGTGAAAAATGCTTTGTTAGGACATCCAACCCAGCACTGTGGAATACTAAATGTATCAATGCATTAGGTGGTATTAGTCTGACTACTTAAGAGAGCAACTGTCAGACAACTGTTACTTCGGTGAGGGTTTCTGTGACAGACCAAAAATGCTGGTGATGAGGCTTTTAGGTTAAAAAATATTTTCACTTTTGACCATAAAAAGTTTCTTTTACACCTAGGCACAGGTTTTTTTCTGGATTTCTTTCTTGTTTCTTGAAATGCAAGTAGAATTCTCAAGAGCGTGGTTTCATATTTGAGTTCCCTAAGAAGCAAAAATAGAATTGCAAAATTCCAGTGAACTAAATTCAGAAACAGTTAATTTTTGTCTGTCAGCCCAGAAAAACATACGGATGATCATATGATGCCTACTTTCATCAGCCAGCTGAAATATGCACAGAATTTTGCAAACCTAGCTCTCTCAAGCTGTTTCAACCTATCTGGTTTTATCTTATTCTATCCTTAGATGGGAAATTTGCCTGGCTCTGGTGCTAGAAACAATCAGTACTGTAGCTCCACTAGGGAATTCTAATCCTGACTTTTGTGAAAGTTTGATCAGTCAAATAAAAAAAAGTGGATACAAATTTGCATTGAACTAACACCAAAAAGGTAAATGTTTTTCAAGTTTTATTGTCAATGTTAAAATAGAAAGCAAATCCCTGATTTGCTCCCACCCAGAGTAGTTTTCACTCCCCAGGCCACAATTTAAAACTCTGGATCAGATGATGAATTTTACTGGTTTTACCTAAGCCTCAAAAGAGAGCTAATACGTTTTACTCCTCAGGCTTCAGGGAGGAATTGGATGTCTCAAGTATATATATCCCTTTTAAAACTACACAGTGTTTTGCCCTAATGGCAGAAAATTGCTCCTTTTTTCCTTTTTTATTTTTTTTCAAATGATTAAGTGGTTTTATTTCTCGTGTACTCACTGTAATTGAACAGAAGTTTCCTGGCCTAAGGAATTTACTACTTACCCAATGCATGTGAAACACTACTAGTGTATAAATGACATGGGTGCATATTAGCCAATTCTGACTGTGAGCTGAGCACACGCTATGCAGCTTAGACATGTATTAGTCTGGTAAAATCTTGACACACAATGGAACGAAGTCTGCAGCAAGAAATGAATTTCTGACAGGATTTATAGCTCCGGTTCAAAAATACCCCTTAGGGTATGAGCTTCATTTAAAGATCACTTTGAAGTATTGACTCAGTAGAACTAAATACGTGTCTAAATATATGAATTTGCTTTAAAGGCTCCCTGAATTTATGCCTTTAATGAATAAAAGACTTGAACATCTGGGAAGAATTTATAAATTGCAAGTGTGTAGTGTGCAAGGAATAATAAAAGATACCGTGAAGAAGACATGAAGTTGTTCGTGCACTGGTGCAATAAAAAGGCTTCCGTGATCAATGTATAATTTTGCAAGTTGTTGATAGTAAATTCTGAATTTGGTATGGCCCTGCATGAAGAATGACTTTGCAGATTCAAAGTGACTGATGTAGCCAGCTAACGTGATGGTCATGCAACTTGTTTTATCTTGGCTGTGATTCATTTGTGTCATCTAATGAGAACAGAGAACATAAAGCAGGCTCCACTCTCATTGTCTAACCTAGGATGATCTTTGCCAGTTTTCTACACCAAATTGTGTGTTTTGTCTTTTGTGTGTTCCTCCATGTACATTGCATGTCTGTCTTAGTGATTCTCTTGATTTATTTTTAAGATGTGCCTAGTTATTTCTAACTTCCAGAAAGATTTAGAGGAAAAAGTATATAGTATTTTGATGAAAATAATAGATGCATTTTTAAATACCCGTCATTAACTACATAGTGCTTTCAGCTCTGTCTATATTTTTGTGTATCTTCAGCTTTTATTGTCTTAAAGTAATTGCACTGGAGTTAAGTTCATATGTTCTTTCTTTTAAGTTGTAGATTTTCAATGATAACTAGAACTGCTCCTTGTGCAATTCAGATATTATTTTTCTTTGTTTTTTATCAGAGTTCACATTACCAGTGAAGAAAATGAATGGTCTGGTGCTGTGTATCTTTTTATCTTCTACTATAATACCTGAGCTGAGAACTGTTTTGTTTTTTTGTAATTAATTATTAGCTCTGTTTGTACAATTCTGAAAGAAAATACTCTCTCCTGGCATGTTTTTCTGTCACTTTTTAAATGAACAACTTCGTGTAATTTCTTCTTAAAGATTTCTTCTTAAAGATTGCTTTTGAAATCTCACTTCAAAGAACAGTTTCGTTTAGAAAATCTGAATCTAGAAAACTGTTAATTCAGGCATTGTCCTGTTGCATGAGTCTCTGCTTTTTATCATACTGAAATGAAGGGCAAGGCAGGCAGATGTAAAAGAACAAATTCTCACTGGCATGGTTTTCTGCCATAGACTTGTACAATTTGACCTTAATCTTAACATGAATCCTTTTCAAAGCTTATTTCTGCTGGTAGACCTTAAACTTCAAGATACTCCTGAGTGAATTATGGTATGGAGTGACAAATACTTCACTGAAATCTTAAAGTTGCATGTTAGAGGGGGGTTTGGTGGCTTATTTAATTTGTTGGCCTTTTTGATATCTCTGCTTATGTTGAAAATCTGGTGACTGTGTGACCTTTCAGATCAAAATCCCAGCTTCTTATCATAAAACAGTTGTCTTCTTTTTACTGGTTAATATGGTGCTATGGTAGACTGGTTATCACCAATAGAAATAAAATATCTCACTAACTACAGGAGTAATTTAAATCACTCTCCTTTGATACTTGGTCCATAATGACGTATTTTTGAGAGCTTTTATTAGTCCTATATTTCATTAAGAAGATTAAATATTTTAGTGATGAGTTCATCACCACAAATTTCCCATCGGCTTAGATTTACCAAAGATTTCCTTGACTTCAGACTTTTTTTGCATATATCATTTCTTTGTGGTGTGTGAAACTCTTCTATGTAATCATGAATGTTTCATTTCCATTACAACTCAATTGTTTCTTTGATGCTAATCTACAAATAGCTCTTAGAAACATTTTATCATACTCTTTCTTGTTTTCATTGTCACTGTAGTAAGGGGATTTTCTTTGTTTATTCTACATAGACACTATCATGGATGTTAACCTGCTACTTAGATAGGAGAATTGATGCAGTATTTCACTATGATTTCTTTCAGCATTTTCTTCAGATTCTTTGCCACCGTTATCCATATATTTCCTTTTGTTTCCTTCCTAACTCCTCTGCATTTTTTCCATTTTGCTTTTTTATTTTCATGCAATTCTGTTTCTTCATCCACACACTGCACTTTGAAAATCAGCTACTTTTAACTGTAGCATCTGTGATACTATTGTGCCAAGAAGTTTAATATTGATCTTTTAAGTTGAAATCAGGTTTTATGTGTTCATCAATTAGACTAAAAATTGTTACTATAAGTTCATATATACTTTTTGCTATCTTTTTTTTTATTATTATTGTTCTGGTGTATTTTTTGTATAATTGCTCTTCAGTTTAACCACATACAATGCAGATTTCAGGGCTTCTCTACCCTAGGGAATGGATGTGTCTGTTCTTCACAGCTGGATATAAATGGTCTTTTCTTCTTTTTTCAAGATATTTTGAGGATTTCCAAATTATTTGAGGTATCTTTATGTAGGAATACTGCTTTACTAGTGGTGTCTTGATAAGAAACAGAAACTAGTGTTTCTTTCACTATGGGGGAGAAAGTGTTCTGGGAGAGAAAAGTGTGAAATCAGCCTTTTCAGTGAAATCATGCATTTCTAAGCATATGTCAAAGAGCAAAATACTGTTATCTAGATTCATAAGTAATTGTGATTGTTATAGTCTTTTAGTACTTTATTGGAAAATGTGTTTGGGTTTTTTGACTGCTGTTGAGTCATAGTCTATGGTTATGTCTACACTGCTGAGAGCAATATGCGTTTGAGAGACTCTTGTTGGCTTTGAACCAGAGAGTCGGTGAAAATCATCTAGTTGTAGTAGCAAAGAGATCAGCACTGTCTCTGTCAACATGCTTGAAAACAGAGCAGAACTGCCAGTGCAGATGTATGACTTTTTAGTAGCTGAAATAGTGTGATATTTCTGTATCAGACTACAGAACACAATAAGAAACAGCCTTTACCCTATTCTACAAGTTTTCTTCTCTCTGAGTTCTAATACTGTTTTTCAATAATTATTGTATTATTTATTCATTTTAATTTTTAATTGTTTTCAGAAAGTCTCGAAATGCTGATGTTCTTTCACAACTTCTTACTATCTCAGAAACGCATCTTACTTGCACTTACTTACTCTTTTCCCCCACCTCCTTCCTTTTTATCTACTAGAAATTCAAGCTGTAGTAGGGTCTTGAAGGCTTTCTTTCATGAAGAATTGAGAGACTGCAGAAATAGGAAGGCTAAAGACAACAGAATTTTTTATTATTATTTAATCTTTCCCTTCTCAAAAATCTCTTTGTAGCTTACAAACTATTTGCAATATAAATGACCAAATAGTTGCCAAGGCAACAGCTAAAGTAGCCAAAGTCCTGCACAGAAGAAAAGAACCAAGAAAAAAGATCTTTAAATTAAGAAATAACTGAGAGTGGTTTCTGGAAATGCTAAAGCCATTCAAGACACTCACATTTTCCGCTTGAAATGGACTGAAACCAGTGCTCCACAGAAATGTGTGATTATGATCAGGTAATTGACTGAGTGAAGCACAGTAGAGGCAATGTACTTTCCCAGTGAAAGTTATGAATGTAAAGAATGAAGGTCTATACATGTTTTTCAGGTTTTTTTTTAAAAAAAATATGGATCTATCATCAGTTTGTTTTGCCCAGCTTAAATAATCTCTGAATAGTTAGGCAATACAAGTAAATAATTTCAGAGGCTATTCCTCACATGGAATGTCATACATTCAAGGTTTTCAAAATGTAATTATCCTGGGAGATCTGAACCTAATTATTTTGAAAAAACTGTTCATGCAGTAGGGAAGATTATGGTCATTTATTTGAGACACGATGCCTTGTTATTGTTTATATTACTGTTTCATTTAGGAGCTGTTATCGTAGTACAGAACTTTACTGCATCTGAAGGAGAATTACCATGAAAGCGAGGGGATCCCAAGCTCCTACTGCCTGTTCCTTCAGCAGTGTGTACTTACATAGCACCTACTTAAATTATAGGTAACAATATGAAGACCTATTTTGCAGCAGAAATTGTTGAAGTGTGCTTGAATAACCAGTGCTTCTCTTGGATGCTCTGGTTTTTACAACCCCTATTACTAGTAGGTTTGTTCTGCAAACGTGGAAAACAATTTGTTCTACACAACTTACATCCTTGTCCTGAGTGCACATCATCTGAATTCAAAGTGATTCAAAGCCTAAAACTTTGAGATTTCTGTTCCAATGTAGATCACCTACCAGCAGTGAAGACTGTTTCAAAGACAATCCTAAATAAACCAATATATGGAGAAAAATAATGATATTTTCTTCAGCTGGTGTGTGACAAGCTGTTCAATATCAAAACTAATATAAGAGTGGGTCTGTGTGAGTTCTTCACAAACTGTGGTGACACACATGCTCTTCTGGCTTAAAAAAATATTTTTCTGAACAACAGAATTAAATGAACTACATTTACAAGATGCCTGATAATACTGTTAAATATGAAGGGGTCATTTGTTTCATCCTCAAGAAGGAGGAGAGAGTTAACGGCTAATTCCCTCACTGAACACTCAGCAAGTTAGTGACACTAATTTTTGATGCTGATCTGTAAACAAATAAAAGTTGTACTTTATCATTGAAACCTAGTAGTTAAAAATACTTTTGCAGTGAAATGTTACTTTACTGACAGAACTAATGTACCTAACCTTACAACTGAGAATTTCTCCATGGCAACTTTACCATACCTTGAATAAATAATATTTTGAGGTAATCTAGTACTTAAAATTACCTAACTGAAGCAGAGCTAGTAAAATAAAAAATACAAGCACCTATTTATAACATTCTAAACATACTACGTTATTACAGATGTAAGAAAAAGGCCGAGGTGAAGACAGACAGACAAATGCATTCACGTCATCATTAGTTTATTCAGCTTATAGTAGACATTTTCTTCTCTTCATTTTCTTCCTAACAGGACTATCTAGAGTTACATTTCTTTACAATGCCTGCTTCGCCTCTTGGCTGACAACTGTAGGAGTTATAACTAATCTCCCCTTCCTCCTTTTAAAGTCCAAATCTCTCACCTTCACTTCTGGTGTTGACTGGGAACAGGGAGGAGTGCTGTGTTGGCCTGTATCTACCAGGACAACAAAACAGACATGATGTGAGTATACAAATAGTTAATTGCCTCCTATGTATCGTCACCTCTTGACAGACCTGACAGCAGTGAAACACTTTGGGATAGCAGACCTCTAGGCTCTTCACCTTTAGTAAACACCAGCACCACTTCAGCTGTTTGAGAAGTTATTCCAAAACTAGAACAACACAGTAAAATGTAAATAAATCCCATTTAGTTTTCATTTTTAGCCTGATAATAATTATATGAAAGCCAGCATAATAATTATGCAATAACTTTTGATACGATGCCAGAATTGTTCTCATTTCGTGACTCCTGGGGTGTCTTAATAAGCTGGTTTTACCTGGGGGAGGGAAGAGGCTCCATTGGCGAAAGGAAAGACTGAAATCAAACGTGTGTTCTTAAAGCAATAGCGGAGCAGGCAGCACTAAGAGCTGCCGGATGGAAAATGGCTAATGGTGTGTGTTCTTCCTTTGTATAAATGTGTCAGCTGTTTCTCCTAGTCTGTCTACCCTTCGTCTAATGAAGTGACTAAAACTGTTCGTTAAGTCTTACCTTATAGCAGCAAGCATAGTAATTTTCGACCAGGTAGATCTGGGTGGATTTAATATATATTTGGTATTGTTGGAGAATACCAAACATCTCAGACTAAATGTTTGCTCAAAAAAAAAAAGCAAACAGTGCTGACCTGCTCCAGGTCCAGTCTTTCATGATTCTTTCTTTGCCTATCAAAGATACATATTTTCCTCCCAACTGCTGCTTCCTGCAGTAAATTATTTAAGTTCCTGATCAATCATTCGCATTCAACAGAACTGACTGTGATTTAAGTACATGTTCAGTTAAAACTTGTACTTAGTATAATAGAGGAAAGAAAAAAAAGTCTAAAAGAGGCTAAAAGAAATCAGCAGAATGAGAACCTGCAGAGTTTAGTGATATACGGGTGATAATCCAGCAGTGTAATTTCTTAAGAAGGACCAGAAAATGTGCACGTTACATCATTGCAAACTTGTTTTGCCCCTCTGAAACTGAGTATATTTCCTACATGTCACATGGCCGAGGAAGTAGTTGGTGGCAGCTGGCAGTTACCATGAATTTAAACTGGTAAAGGAACATCACAGCTGAGATAGTTTATTATTGTCCATAAAAGCTATGTTCTGCCTCAAACATATTTCCGTAAGATAAGTCCTCTCTTTTTATGCGGGGTTTTTCTGATGTGGTTTCTGCCTGGTAGGGATGGTTTGCAAACACAGGACTGAAAGCAAGATGTCATGAATTTGACAGAAAAGTCCGCAGACGTGGTGCTGTTTGTGACAGTTACAACAGGAAGCCTTTAATACATAAGTCACATTCCCACTTGTTTAAACTCTAGTAAGCGCAAAGCATAAAGGGATGTGCCGAAATCAACGATTTGATTTCAGAGCAGACATTCAAAGCTGAATATGTGAAAACATCCTGGCAATTGAAGTAAGTGATGGTAAGTTTGGCACGAGTTTCCTGTGTGTTAAATTGCACAGCCCCTTTTTGCACTACAGCAAGTGGTATTAGGAACTGTAGAACAGGCAGGAGAGCTTTGGGATTCAATCTATCATTCGACGCTTTTGCTCGAAACGGAATTGTTCCTTTTTTTTTCTCAGATGTGAAAAGCATTGGAAAAGGAGTTCTGTGCGGGTTCCCTTTCATCAGTTCCAGGCATGAAATGAATGAAACTGCCATTCCTGGACTTTCATTTGAAAAAGTATCTGGGCGGCTAGCTGCTCTGTAAGTTTTACCGTAAGACTCAGGCAAAAAAAAATTTCAATTCTCTTTCACTGAAAGAAAAATGAACTAGTATGCAGTCTGTCACATATTAATGGCTTCATTAACATTTACTTAGTTACCTTTCATTGTAAACATTTCCCAGGGAAACTAACAAATTTAGGTACAATTTATTTTTTTAAAAAAGCTTTCTAATTGCAATGTTGAATTATAATTACTGAGGAAGTATTTGGAGATACATTGAGCAAAGTTCACCTATATTTAGATTATCATCATAGCTGCCAGAAGCTGAGGCTAGTATGATGACAGTGTGATTTAGGAAGTGTGCAGAGTAGTGCACCTGCAACAGAAACTACTCAGCAGTAATAAAGACTTGGCTTAGAGCTTCCTTCAAGCATTAGCTCTAAGGCCCAGCTTAAGCCACCCCACTGAAAACCTGCCTGTCACACTGAAGCTTCCTCAGGTGCAGAAGGAATCTCCATCACATCTCTAGTAATATCAGACTTGATGTACATGCAGTGTAGAGTCCTCGGCATCTTGGCAAAATTTTTCGTGATGGTCCCAGGAGTTCCCAGGAAGTTAAGCTGATCCTCACCTGTATTTCTACTCATAATTCCTCTTGATTTCTCAGCTTTGAGGTCACCCTTTCCGCTGTGGATCATTATTTTGAAGCAAGTCATTGATTAACATGAATTAATCAGAAAATATTATTGGTCCAGGCAAAGACAATATGCCAATATCCTCATGTTGTATAAACTAAATTTCTTTATTCTCTAGAACCATCAGAAATTTAAAAAAACCTCTCATGTCAAGGTTCTTATGAAATGAAATTTCAATATAAATGTGGGCACAATCTCAGCAGTTTATATATTTGTTTATTTTTAATAATGGACTGCATTCATTACCTAGAAAAAGGGATCCTGATTTAGTATTTTGAGGGGTGTGAGCTTTGCTGCTACAATTGTTGCTTCCCTACTGTGAAATTTTTGCAACAATTTATTCTGGTTTAGAAGAAAAACAAGGTCATAAACTGCAGTTTCACTGCAACAGTTTTGTTAAATGAAACTGATAGGAAAGAAGTACAATTAGCTAAAAGCTTTAAATCAAATTTCAGAACTTGGCAGACTTCCCATTACCCAAAACCAAGTACAGAACCAAGAAGAATTCATTATAAAATTTGACAAGGAAATCAGGATGATTGCTAGCACATGGCTAATAAATGATTTGGTATCAATTCCACAGTCGCACAAAGGAAAAAAGTATACTTACTACAAATCACTGAAATTAAAATAGAAAACATTGCTTTTCTGTAGCTATGATGATTTACACTCTGATGGTGTAATAACTCACTGCTTGAGCAACCTCATGGGAATGGACTGGCAACTGCTTCTGGTATTAATATCTACTTTCTTTTGCAGGCTCTCCATCTATAAAGGGTGGTTACATACAGCTTTTATTTATATATATATATATGTGTGTGTGTATGTATACACATAAGTATACAGTTATATCTGTACATATATTTGGAGTGTTAACTCAAAATTCTTATTAAAAAGTTGATTAAAGTGTCTAATTAAAACAAAAGAAATGGACATCTTCAAAGATGCAAGAGCTAAGGATAGAGAGATTTCTCCAAGTCTCCAGAGAAATAAGTTAACATGTCAGCTGGCATGGACTGGGCTTGGTTGACAAGTGAGCGTTAGCATGTGAGCTTTGGTTAATCTTATCAGGTATCTGAGCAGCCAAATGATAAGAGCAGAGGAGCAGCATGAGTGCAAACCACTATCTGATGGCTGTGAGAGCTGCGGGCTCATGGAGAACTGTTGCTTGGGCCAGGCTGCGACGGCCCATGGTTGAGCACTGAGCAAAGCTCTGTGAGTTGATGCAGAATCGTGTAGAACTGATGCAGAACTGATAACCCAGCCAGTCACAGACAGTATCTGGTGTCCTCGTGACAGCTGAGTTAAAACTGAGGAGCCCAGGAGAGGTGCAATGAAAAACACAGAAGGGAAGGGAAGCCAGCTGCAAGAAGAGATGAAGAGGAAAATTAAAAAAAAAAAAAAAAAGTCGATTTGAAAGCAGAGGTGATTGTGTAATAATATGGTAATGAAGTATGAATGCCTTGAATTTATTACGTGAGATAGGGAGCCAAAGAGGGAACTTGGGATAAATGTGGTGTGGTGGGGAGGGGGCAAGTCACCCCAGAGGAGGATCCAGCAAACACATCCCCTATTCAAAGAGTAACCAGCATGTGGTCCCTTGGCTAGTGATGATGACAGTAAGAAAAAAAAACATGTTTTGAGGGATAATAGAAATGGAACAGAAATGGAAAAGAACTGAGAAGCAGGCTGATTTTCCATAACAAGACAAATGTGCCTGAGCTATTCATAAAAATGTAGCAAACAGGAGATACATGTCCTTCCTCCTAGCCACATCAATAAACATGATACACAGGTGAGGTGGTTGGAATGATAAAAGACAAATCAAGGAAAGATGTTGGAAAGGCAGCTGGAGTTGTGATGCTTCATGAATTTAAATGGTACATGTCTGAGAATGTAAGATCACCAGAAAAGACTGTGGAGAAAGAAAGAAATGAAAATAAAACTTAAACAGGAATGGATGTCAGAGTACTAACTGCGCTACTGAACTCTGCAGCCTCACTTGCCTCCCACCCCTTGAGGGTTTGGCTGCTTCTGCTCACAGTCAGCTTTGCTATGGTGAAATCATAGACCAGCCTGCAGGAGAAAGAGGTTTTGGGAAGCCGTGCTCGGGGCTCTTCCTCCATGTATTCAGGAACTGCGTGCAAGCAGACCCTGATGCTGGGTCCCGCTCTGTTGTGGGCAGCTGGAGAGGGTTGTTCTGAAGGGCATGGCAAGCCAGGTGCCAAAGGTGATGGCAAGGCAGTGCCCTCAACAGGACTTGTACCAGCTCTTCCTAGCAGTGCGCTCTGCTGCTACAGGACTGTGCTGCCTCCAACATGGGCAGCCATGCAACCTCTCACAGCAATGTTAGTGTCATCTTCAGTGCCCTAGGCCCTAGGGCTAAGAGAGAAAAGGATGCAAAACTGCAGCATTTTCACATGCGAAAGTAAAGCATATTTCATATGCAAAGACACTTAAAAGAGAAGCTTTAAATACGATTAAATCTTTTTTTCACGTTCAATTTCAGGTTGAAGAAATACCAAATTTTCAGTTTTGAGAACATGACTGTTTAACATATGGTCTCACTCGTAATCAAATACATATAGTGCTGTTTCAGACTGGAACTCACCAAAGGGAACCAGAGCAGCAGCATTTGCTTCTGCTCCAATG
The DNA here is from genome assembly GCA_009769605.1 of Bucorvus abyssinicus. Classification (NCBI taxonomy): domain Eukaryota; kingdom Metazoa; phylum Chordata; class Aves; order Bucerotiformes; family Bucorvidae; genus Bucorvus; species Bucorvus abyssinicus. The sequence continues at coordinate 44,034,132 of CM020025.1, forward strand.
CCAGCAAGCTAAGGAGTAAGTTGACAGAACCAGAATGAAATCTACCCCTAAATTAAGACATTGTTTCACCAGCTTTTTAAAATGCTTGGCGGGCGCTGCAATGCTAAATACAAAATAAGCAAGAAAGGTAGAATAAATTCCACTGTTCACAGGGGAGGCTCTCATATTAAGACCTTATGTCAAGTACTGAACCAAATACCTTGGTGAGTTACAGGGAGTCTATATGAATAGCTCTCAGCCCTAGGGAACAGCTGTCTGTGGTTCAGGGCCTGATCTGGTACAACATGGCTCTGGTTTGGCTCTGTCCTACTCAGGAAACTCTTGGAAGGTAAAACAAAGTATGTGAGCTAAACCATGAAAATTGAAAAAGTGAAAACACAGAGGGTATTGGAAAACAGAGACTCTGAAGACAGCAACAGGACAGCACGCAGGTGCAGCTACAGGACAATAGTCTGGCCAGGAAAGGCTCTACTGCTGCTTCAGTGAAGTGGGGGTGAGCTTTTTAATGCTTAGTCTAGTAGCTCATTAGTCTTCATTTCCCTGTTGTGTGCAATAGCTAACAAATAATTGCTTACTCTTAATTTGCATGTATCCTGCTTTTCTCTATGCAGGATAGAAGTCCAGTGAAAGTGACCCAGAGAGAAATTTACATATGAATTGGTTTTTCAGTCCTAACAACAAGAATATAGTATTGGATCTATATTCATGGCTTGGCTTCGCGGACGAAGATTTGGGAAGGGCTTTGCCCACGCTTATTGCAAGCGCGTTGATGGCTGAAAAGGCCAATGCGGGATAGGCAAGACCGGTTGCAAAGAGCACACCGGAGGGTCTCCTTGGGTGGTATAGTCGAGGCACGGTTCTTTCTGCGCTGTCTTTTCTCCTCGAGCTTGATTCTACGCGTGCTCTCAAAGGAGACAGCAGCGTTATGTATGGTGTGTCTCCAAATCTCCCGATTGGAGGCCAGGGTGGACCACTGATGGTGGTCAATACGGCCTAGGCTGAGGTGTTGTTTCAGGGAGTCCTTATATCTCCTCTTTGGAGCTCTTCTCTTGCGGCAGCCGGTGGCAAGTTCACCATAGAACACGATCTTAGGGAGGCGGTGATCCGCCATCCTGGAGACGTGCCCTGCCCAACGCAGCTGCGTTTTCAGCAACATGGCCTCAATACTGGTGACGTCTGCCTGTTCAAGGACAGCAACATTAGTCACGTAGTCAGTCCAGTGGATGTTTAGGATTGTGCGGAGGCAGCGCTGATGGAAGCGTTCGAGGAGTCGCAGATGGTGGCGGTAGATGACCCACGATTCAGACCCGTACAGAAGAGTAGGCAGTACCACGGCTCTGTAGACACTGATCTTTGTACTTTTCTTCAGGTGTTTATTGCACCAGACTCTTTTATGGAGTTTTCCAAAAGCTCTGTTTGCCTTTGCTATTCTGTTGTCTATCTCTTTGTCGATCGTGGCATCTGAGGAGATGATGCTACCCAGATAGCTGAACTGCTGGACTGGCTGAAGCTCTGACTCGCCAATGGTGATGTGGGGATGATGGTAATCATCTTGTGGTGCTGGTTGGTAGAGAACTACTGTCTTCTTTAAGCTGACTTCCAGCCCAAAAAGCTCAGCCGCCTCTGCAAAGCAGGATGTTAAGCGCTGCAGAGCTGCTTCTGTGTGGGCAACGAGGGCGGCATCGTCAGCAAAAAGCAGCTCGCGGACAAGGTGATTCAGGGTCTTGGTGTGGGCCTTCAGTCGCCTTAGGTTGAAAAGGCTCCCATCAGTACGATATCGGATATAAATGCCGTCTTGTTCGTCGAGGTCTGCCGTGGCCCTTTGGAGCATCATGCTGAAGAAAACTGTGAATAAAGTTGGTGCGAGAACGCAACCTTGTTTCACACCATTGGCTATTGGGAAGGGCTCAGAGAGTGCATCGCCATATCTGACTTGGCCGCGCTGCCCCTCATGTAACAGGATAATCATTTTGAGGAACTTGGGGGGACATCCTAATCGTTCCAAGATCTGCCACAGACCTTTTCTGCTCACAGTGTCAAAGGCTTTGGTGAGATCAACGAAAGTTACATAGAGACCCTTGTTCTGTTCCCTACACTTCTCTTGCAGTTGTCTGAGAACGAATACCATGTCTGTGGTACTTCTGTTGGCTCTGAAACCACACTGACTTTCAGGTAGAAGTTCTTCTGCGATAGCGGGTACCAATCTGTTCAATAGTATTCTTGCGAGAATTTTTCCAGCAATGGAGAGCAGAGTTATGCCTCGGTAGTTTGAGCAGTCTGACTTTACTCCTTTTTTCTTGTACAGGGTGATGATGATTGCATCACGGAGATCTGGTGGTAGTTCGCCTTGTTCCCAACAGCGCACAACTAGCTCGTGAAATTTAGCATGGAGCGTTTGGCCTCCGTGTTTCCAGATTTCAGGCGGGATTCCGTCGACCCCAGCTGCCTTGCCGGTTTTCATCTGCTGTATGGCCTTAAGGGTCTCTCCCATAGTAGGGGCTATATCCAATTCATTTTTCACCGTTTGTTTTGGGATGAGCTGGATTCCTGAGTCTTGGACTACACGGTTGGCACTGAAGAGAGTTTGAAAGTGTTCAGACCATCGATTCAGGATGGAGGTTTTATCTGTGAGAAGCGTTTGGCCATCTGCGCTGAGTAGGGGGCTTTGAACTTGGTGTGTGGGTCCGTACACTGCTTTCAGAGCCTCATAGAATCCTCTGTGGTCACCCAAATCTGCACATAGTTGAGTCTTTTTTGCTAGGTTGAGCCACCACTTGTTCTGGATGTCTCGAAGTTTCTGTTGGAGTTTACTGCATGCAAGACGGAAGGCTGCTTTTCTTACATGGCAAGATGGTTGAGCGAGGTGTGCTTGGTGAGCAGATCTCTTCTTTGCCAGCAATTCCTGGATCTCTGGATTGTTTTCATCAAACCAGTCTTTGTTCTTCTTTGTGGAGAACCCTAAGAATTCTTCGGAGGACTGCAGGATGCTATTTTTAATATGTTGCCAAAGCGCTTCAGGAGAAGAGTCTATGGGACAGTCTTCAAGCCTAGTTTGAAGGTTTGCCTGGAAGCTGTCTCTCACTGCAGCTGTTTGAAGATTGTTAACTTGGAGCCTCCTCCTCAGAATGCCGCCCCTCTTAGGTTTGGGCTTAAAATGGAGGTTAAGTTTGCAGCGCACAAGGCGGTGGTCTGTTTGACATTCTGCACTAGGCATCACTCGGGTGTGACAGACATCGCGAACATTTCTCTGGCGCACCAAGATATAGTCAATGAGGTGCCAGTGTTTAGATCGAGGATGCATCCAGGTTGTCTTCAGGCTGTCTTTCTGCTGGAAGAGAGTGTTGGTGATGGTAAGCTGCTGCTCAGCACAAAACTCTAGCAAGAGGCGACCGTTGTCATTGCAGTTTCCAACTCCATGCTTGCCTAGTACTCCTTTCCAGGCTTCAGAGTTCTTACCTACTCGGGCGTTGAAGTCACCAAGGATTATGATCTTATCATCTGCAGGAACCTTTTGAGTAAGGCGGCGCAGATCGGTGTAGAATTTGTCTTTTTCTGTAGGGTCAGCTTGGAGAGTTGGGGCATATACGCTGAAGAGAACAACATGTTGCTTGTTGTGTAGCGGGAGGCGTAAGGAGATAATGCGATCGGAATGACCTGTTGGCAAATTTTCAAGTTTAGAGGCGATGGAGTTTTTAATCATGAAGCCAACTCCGGAATGATGACTTTCGGTTTTGGGTTTGCCTGACCAATACAGTGTGTAGCCGGCACCATGTTCTTTAAGGCTGCCTTCCTCATGAAGGCGAACTTCACTGAGAGCAGCAATGTCGATGTTGAGTCGTGACAGTTCGTGAGCAATTATAGCAGAACGGCGTTCAGGACGCCCACTGTCTGCTGTATCGAGCATGGTTCTGATGTTCCAACATGCGAGTGTCAATCTGGACACACCTTTGGAGGCAGGTGTATGCCTTTGTCTCTTTGTCTTTGGTTGACCGCAGAAGAAGATGTCCGTTGGCCGCGGCTAGCCAACCGGATTGGAAGGGAGATGAGCTTTGGTTAGGCCACCTTTTCTAGGCCCCTCTCCATGTGGAGCAAGCAGTGCTCTCCTTGAAAAAGGCTGCTTGGTCATTCAGGATGCTGCCGAACGAGACTGTCATCTCCCGGGTCAGTCTCAAGCGACCAATGTCCTGAACCGCCTGCATGCAGGGTTGGGTCTGCGGCTTCCAGTGACATCTTTCCACCTGCCGTTTCGTCCCTTGCCTGTCGCTACAGGGCTTTGCAAACGTGAGTACACCCTTCAAGCCTGCGCGATGGATTTTTTAGGTGAGGCGCAGCGTGCGCGAGACTGGCCCCACCCTTTACACCTGAGGTTCATCTGCCAGGGCCTAGCGAGCTTGGACGGTGACAGCGAAGTCCTCAGGTCGTAGGTTTGGTTAGAGTATCCTTCTCTTAGATGGATGGCCTTACAGGGCTAAACGAGCTCCATCTGCCCGCGTTTGGAGTTAGAGTTGTCCTTCTCCTAGGATGGTTGCCCGAAGGCTAGTGAGCCCATCCTGCCCGTGGACACACTTTGTCTGACCCTTCAGTTGAGACCTGTCAGGCTTGGGAGACCCTACCGGAGGCATATGCCACCACCAGCATAGCTCTCAACTTCGCAAGGGCACACAAGCTCTTTCCCCACGGCAAGGGGGTGCTCATGAAAGAGTGGATCTATATTACCAGTGACTCAACTAGATCAGTGTAGACTGGGATTAGCTGAAAGAGATACAGAGGCAGGAAATACAACTGTAATGAGAGACTTTAATTACCCTCAGACAGACTAGACAAATGTCGTATCCGGATGTGAAGCAGAAAATTTTTAGATACCATCAGTGGCTCCTGCAAGAAGTAGAGAAACAGCTGATTACGGATCCTGCAGTAGGAAATGCAGCCATGGGCTGGGTTGTGAGTAATGCACAGGTTCTGTTTCAAAGTGCTCCCGGCAAAGAGCTGATCTCTAGCATTGGCCGTTGGGAACGGGAAGCACCTACAATAACAATAAAGGCCAGCAATCCACTCAATTGGAGTGCTGAGCTTCAAAAACAGGAAATTGGTAAAAATAAGATAAATTTTTAAAAAGAAAGTTGCCAAAAAGAGCAGTTCAGACAGTTAAGTCTTTAAAAAAGCAAGAGGAAAATGCCTTACTGTAAGCACAGCAGCAGTACCTAACCCTATTAAGGTCTTGAATGAGGTGAGAGGAAGCTGATGGTATATCTAAATGGGGAAAATTTAGAAAAAAAAACAAAAAAACACAACTTGTACATTTTGGCAAAGTAGATATAAAAATATAAGAAGAAGAACAGGTGAGGAATGACTAGTAAAAGAATCAAAATTAGTATTAAATCCTTCTTCAAACCCAGCAGTATAATAAAACCTTCTAGAAAGTCTGTAGGGCAAACAGGATGTATAAAAGGAAAGCACAAGAAGGACAAAGCCGTTAGAGGGAATTGAAATGGAAAAGTACTGAGCAGCGCTCACTGCTGAAGAAAGTCGGAAGGTTCCTGTGACCTAACACTTTCCTTTGCAAGGAAGGGCTCAATAAACATCTGTCTGCAGTTTAAGTAGCTCTTGATGAGGCTGTGAAAACTATTAGCACAAGGAACAGTAAGAAATCTTCAGATCAGACAATATTCACCCAAAACTTTTAAGAGTGCTCATGAAAGAAACCTAAATTAATAATAGTGTATTTGGTAAATCAGAGGTAGTGTCTAACTCCTAAATGAAACATTTCTTCATATGAAGGATGGCAAATCAGATGCCGTTTTTAAACACCTTTGGGGAAAAGTCACACTATAGTCCTTCAGTTCTCCTTCTGCTTTCCTCAGTCTTGACAAATTAATTTTTTGTTTTTCAGCTACATCCTTTCCCAACTGTGTCATAATAACACTATACAGTATGCAGGAGTACAAAAGTGGTATTGAACAGTATTCTTGTAGGATATTAATAGAAAGAATGGTTTTCAATCATGTCCATTATAATCTTTAACGTCACTTCAGTTGTTGACAATTTTCCAAGCTCAAAGTCAGAAGGTTAAAATGCTGTTCGACATTCACTGAATTTAGACAGAGAGAGAACAGTCAAATGTTATCCATTGAAATTAGGAACTTCATTTCTTCTTTATTAGTTCACAATTATGCAGAAATATCAGTATTTTCAATAATTTTAAGAGAAGTATATTTAAGGTGAAATATTTTCCTCCCATACACAGTTAGTTTTCTTCGAAGGACTGGAAAAGTAACTACATTTTCTAGTGTAAAGCACTAAATGTTCATCATCAGCTTAGTCCACTTGGCAGCAATAACATAGTTTTTTTATCTTTATTTTCCTAATTAATAACTCTGCACAGCATTCATCTTCCCCTGTCCCTCCTGAGCTTTAATACCAGATCTAATCAAAAACATCTGTGTTTCAAGTGGTTGTACAGCTTCCCACTACTCCTAAACAATTGCTTCAGTTCCCTTTCTCTCTTTTTGCAAATGAATGCTACCCTCTTCTCCTGTGAGTGTTAGATATTACTTGTAAAACATCTGATCATGCTGCAAAAGTCTCAGACTAGAGAAGTTATAAAGCTTGTGTTGTATGCCTTAATGCTACTATGGCAGCCTTCTGCCCTCTTAATGTCATGATATGATATGAAACCCCTGTGTGGCAGCTATCAAAGCCAATGATCACTGACATCAGTGAGAATTTAATCTACCTCTAGGGACCATTTCTAATTTCACTGGCTTCTCCACTGAAAAGTCCTCCACTGATTGAAGTTGGACTTGTGAGCACACAAAGAGGCTTAGCCATTCTCCAGGTCTTATCACGGACTTTGCTGAAGGAGGGTTAGGTCCATGATTAGGGTTCTCTGTTCTTCAGGTAGTGTATGGACTGTGGGACTCCTTGATTCTGGAAAATATTTGCTCTAATAGAGTGAAGGAGGATTGTTCTCAGACAGTTTTTCATCATAACATTCTGTGTTACAAAAGAGAGCTCATGTTTCATTTCAGCTCCAAGGCAGTATCACTGGTTTCCTCTCTTTTACTCCTTTCCAGTCCTTGCTGAGCAGCCATGAGCATAATCAGACATTGCCCTGCTGAAGTCAGCTGGCTTTGCTGCTGCTGCTGAGCTGTGTGCTGCAGCAATCCCAAAACAGTTCTACCACGGCTTTCCCCAGATTGAAGCTGCTAGTTCTCCACAGAGAGCTGATTCCCCCTTGCAGTGTTACAGGGACAGCAGAAGGCAGAGGAAAAGAAGAAAGGGGAAATATTGAAAGTCAGCTGAAGAGGTATTAAAAAAAGACCTCAATGTCAGATTGCTATGCTAATCCAAATATCTGTGAAAGCAGTGCCAATATAGTGTGGGCTTAGGCATTCGCTAATTGTTTTGCTGGATGGGTCTTACTGAATACAGTTTAATTTTATATAACATCTTTCAGATGTCTAAATGGTTTCTAGAAATAAATAACAGGGAAAAAAGCCAAAAAATATAAGCATAGAAAAGGAAGAATTTGGGAGGGTGAGTGGGCAGGCAAAGAGGAGATACACTTTTGAGATGAAATTTGAAAATGGATTTGATGAGGCAGAGATACAGAGAAATGCTTTCTGCAGTACATTTGTATTGCGCAGAAGAGATATTTGTACATAAAAAGAGTTTTTGCAATGTGACAGTTATCATGCTTTTCCGTGCTGACTGTGTTCACATGGGAATCTAGACCCCTTGGAAGCTGAAAAAACCCCTATGTGAACTTGCAAGAAGTTTTGCATCATCTTTGTTTGCTTGACTTGTACTACGGTGTTTTGGAATGACATATATTGACACACAACAATGATATTTGTTTATACTCAGATTTTAATTTTCTCTTGATTATATAATTCCTTTTTTGTTGGTTGACCACAAGTTGTTACATCACAAAGCCAAGTAGAAATTCTGTAGAGAAAATCTTGTCTGAAATCTTGCTAAGGAGCTCTAGCAATAACCATATATTCAGTGCCATACGTTGGCAAAGATTATGTGCTAATATTATCCCTTTCCAATCACTTCATGCACAGCCACTCATTTATTCAGGAACTACTTGACAATTTTAAGCTCCTTTGTACTGTACGTTTTACATCTGGGTAGCTGTGTCTGAATCCTGTACTCAGTTGCTTGAAAACGAGGCCAAGCCTTTCCCTGGATTTATGCTCACTCCTAATTATTTGAAGGCCTACCAAGTACTGTTAAAAACTTCTGCCTTTAAAGCTTTAGTTCTGAGCATACTATATTAAACAGTTCTCTGGTGTTTTACTGTGTAAGAAACCTCACATAGGTCTGAACTCTGATAAAGTCACAAAATGGGCAGGTCGCGGTGCTAGGCTGGAGCTGCCATGTGTGATCTTGAACGTGAAACTGGTAGAAAGCCCATCCCTTCCTGGCAGGGCAGTGGTACAACTGCTTTTCTGCTCCCTTATGCCATGACAACCAGGGCACCGAGTGGGTGGCAGGTAAGGGCAAACAGCCATATCTCATGTGGAAGGAGGGAGCAGGGGATGGCTGCTGTGCTTTGAGTTTAGATGCTGTTGATGAAGAATGTGCATATGAACTTGGCAAAGGAACCGGTGCGGGAATCTCACATGCATGAAGTGAGACCAGGCAGACTTGCATTTAAATTTCTTCTGAGTATTTAAGGATTTATCTGATTATCAGGATTTCACTCTTAAGAGTCTTGAAATATTTTACACTGTCAACTCTTCATTAATACCTTTCTATTAAGTCTTGTGTATTTAACTTACTGATGGAGATAATCTTCTACAGCCAGAAGTGAAGCTGCAACTCATCCAGACAGGCAGGAGCGACTTTGAACCTTCTTCTTGGTATTGCTGTGCTGACTTCAAATTCTGTGGAGGTTAACCAACAGAATATCAGGTCCTGGGTGGGTTTTTCAATTCATGCTGAGCTCTGCACTGTAGCACCATTACTATTTCTGTACCCGGTCTAGCTAGTTTTCATCTAGCACAGATATAATTACCTCCATAATCACATTTTTTTGCTGATTTACAATGGAACGCCTTTCAGGATCCTTCCACTTAGCTTTTCTTTCCTAGCTTTCAAGACAGTTTGCAAAGGAAATCTAGTGTTGTCACTTCCACTTTATCTGTAAGGAAACTGAGGTCAAGAGCAAATGCCTGTAGTCGTATGGCAAGACACTGACTGAACCAGAAATAGCACCCAGAGAGCTTGCTTGCGGTCCAGATCCTGATCTTCTGAACCATGCTGACACCCCCACATAGATTAAGAACTGTACATTTCCACAAAATGAAAAGCTAAATAGTCAATGACAGCTCTAAAATTGCATCCCAAAGGTTCGCCTACCAATAAAATAAATGAATGGCACGCCCAGGCTGTGTATAGTATGTGTAGCTTGCAAATTAATTCTCTATTTCACTATGCCAAAAAGAAAGGCAGCAAATAAAAATAAGCAAATCCTTACCTTTATTACAGAGAGTCTGTAATAAAATCTGAAGCATGAACACTATGTTTCATATGCCACTGATCATAAAATTCTGTAAATACAATATATATTACAGTAGAAAATACGTATTTTATCACAGAATGAAAAGCACATATCCTGAAAAATGTATATGCCTCTGGTCCAACTCAGATTCTAGAATGACATGCCAGAGGTCCCATTGCTATCAATGTTCGCTTGTAGTTCAAGAAAATAAAAATATGTATTTGAAAAAAGAAGCAGATCTGTCTCAGAGGATTTTAGTCCAAGGTTCAGTGTTTTTCCTACAGAATTTCACACACCTCAAGGCATTGCAGGGAGCTGCTTTTTTCAATAACACTTTTGCTACTTTTGATTTAAAAAAAAAAAATCATAGAACTTTGAATACTGTTTCTGTTTCACAGAAATCATTTAAGAGTATTTAATTGTCACCGCAACACTGCACTTGCATTGAAAGGAACGAGCAGTTCAAAGCAGTATTATTTACTTGTTTTTTCAAAATCTTTCCTTTGAAGTTTAATCACTTTAAATAGGAAATAAATACACCAAAATGTCTTTTTTTTTTTTTTAAATTCAATATATGAAAGCAGCCCGGATAGGTAGTGTGTTATCCATCTTTGGAATCACAACTTTGGAGGAAGTAACTGTCAACACCCTGGATTATTTTCGCATACAGAGCTTGTTTACACCTGCTCTTGTAGGGGCAAAAGATGAAAAGTATTTCTTTCCCTTGAGGGGATACATGCATCTTGCCAAAGAACCTTCACTGAACAGTATACACGTAAGTATACAGAGAAGCAGTTCCCATGATGAGCTATTATGATGAATCAAAAGAAACCGCAGCGGCAGTACAATGGCAATCGAAGGTTTTTCAGTAGTGTCTCATATATTTGCACTTCAGAACAGAAACTAAAAACATGGAGTGACGCATAGAAGTGCACTGAAGTGTCTAAAATATGCACTGACGTTTTAGGGATATGCCCACAGAATATTAAATAAAGGCCTGAATTTATATTGCTGCTGACTAGAACCAACTTCTGTTCTGCTTTAGAAGCGATGAAAGTTTTGAAGGTTTTCAGGCACTGAAGCATACACACTAGGGGAAAAGAGATTCCTGTAGAGAGCTGCAGAAACTTTTAAAACATGCTAGAAGTTCAGTTTTGGTAAATTGTGTCTAATTTTTAATAGCATGGTCTAATTTTTAATAGCAACCTTTCTTGTCACCTAATAAACTATATGCAGCAGAGCAAACAAGAACGCTGCTGGTGGATGAGTATCTGAAACTTCACATCTCACTGTGCTGAAGCTGAGATCTTGATATTTATTAAGATAGTTAATTCCCACCTTTCTTTCCTGCTTTGATTATTACTCCCTAGTTTTATTGTCATTCATCTCTACAACTGTAGCAGGAGGCTTGTATTTGTATTTGATTGCCCTTGTCCCTTCCATCTCCCCACGAAATAGTCATCCCTTATGGTACCTCCAGAGCGCTGCTCTTTCTTGAGTGGCCGGATTTACTCCTACCTATGGTTGATGTGCAGCTACACTTCTCATGTTATTTAAATATTATCCTGGACTCACTGTCAGCATCTATGCTAGCAATTTCAAGTAAGCCTGGAAACATTGCTTCCTGCTGGACCAGAACTATTTATCATAGTTAACTAGAGAGTTCTTTGGCGTGAATTTGGCCAGAATCAACTAGTGGTCTCCAGAGCCATCCCTTGCCATAGCTCAGCAGCTGGAGCGGGACAGGGATCACTCTCAGTAGGCAGTTTGCAAGCCACTATAGCATGGACCATGTGCTAGTATGTAGCCATTGAGTATGATCTGTATGTTGATAACAGAATGATCCCTTAAACAATTATTTCCAGTTACACCAATTTTTGTCATATTTTTTGTCATATTGCACGTGTTAATATATAGTTCTTTCTATACTTTCTGTGTCATCTACAATTGACTGTGTGTGCAAACAGAATTTAGTAACTTCAGAAATAAATAGCTTTTCATACCTTCCTTTCCATTCCTTGCCATCTTTGTTTGCATCTTTTTTCTTCTTCCATTTATCAAGTTCATCTTTGTTTCATTTCATTCTTTCTCTGTTTTCCAAGATTTTGTTTACTAGTTATTTTTTTATATCTCTTGCATCACTCTTTTTTTCCCTGTCTTGTCTACATTGCCTCTGCTGGCATGACCTTTCATCTCACACTGTGGCCCTTTGGCCACAAAACAATTTTCTCCTTCTGGGGTGAAAGCAACCTGTTCCAAGTATGAGGAAACCTGGCTAGGAGTATGTCTCACGAGAGACCCACTCTTCTACCTGCTCTGTGATAATTAAGATCTTGTTTGCCTTCCTCCACTCCCCATAACTGCCTTCTATCTACTCAATTACTGACTTTCCATTTCCTTTGGGCCTTTTCCCTTTTATTAATTTCCTTTCCATTAGCCAAAGTACTGCAGCGATATAATCTCCTGCTTTATGTATGTTACTTCCCATTAACTATTCTTTCTTCTCTTTCTTCTCCTGTTATTCCAGAGTTGTCATGAACAGGGTCTGGAGACACTTGGATCTTGACATTACAAGCAGAGCCCTGGAGTAGCTGGAATGGTGACATCCACTTTGGCAGAAGATTCTTCTGTTGCAGCCTGGGCCAGCTTTGGCTGGTACCTCATTTTAGCACTGAAAATCTGGCTGGTAACTGAGCTACCATGAGTGGCACTGAAAATGCTGAATACATATCTATGGTTTCAAATCTGTAAGTATTTTCATATAGTTAAAAACTTTAGAGAGGCCAGAAAGGACTATTAGATGACTTATGCAAATCTGGTCTGTGCTTAAGGCTTGCAGACCTTCCAGAAATGCCACTAAAGAGTAAAATTAACATAGTCTGGCCTCCATTGTACAGACAAATACACTTCTCTCATTTATCTTATATTGAGCCTAATGCTTATGTTCGGTTATATTATAGAGAGACATCTGATACCGTTTTTTGAAGACATGGAGATAAGGAATTATCTCTCCCTCAGTAGTTTGCTTCAGTGGTTAATGATTGCTAATAGTTGCTCCAATGATTTAACCTTGATTCAGCTTTCATACTCTGACTCCTGTGATATTTTCACCTGCTAGATGAGAAACTGCTATTTTTTTCTAATTTAGACATTTTTTCACTATATACATGTGTGCAGATGACAGAAGATCTTTCTGATCTGAAAAAAAAAACCATCAAAAGTCTCATTAATTGCTTTTGCCATGATATCACAATGAAAGCCTGTTTTCAGTTGCCTGTCCAGCATAAATAACTGATTAATTATTTCCAGCCACCGACTTCCAGTATGCATATAATCTGGGATATTCATTTAGCAGACAAGGAAAAAAGTTAATTATGAAAGTGGATGCACAAAACCTTTTCAATTTTTAAAGATCAGTAGAATTTTGTAGTAATGAACAAAATACAGTTTTGGAAACAAGTATGCAGTGTATTTGCAATGATCTCAAGTCAAAGGGGAAAAGAGTATGATCTAAGCACAGGTTAAAGCTATTATTATTGTGCTGTTTTCCAGAGTTCAGCTAATGATGCAAACATTTTTTTTTTAAGTATTGTTGATATGTTTCAGTGTATACAGAATTGCATATCTATAAAGGAATAAAACTACATTTGAAAGAAGAGTATGTCAGACTGGAGAGGCTAATGTGACTAATTTGCAAACATTTTATGTATTACATGTGATTTTAGGCTATCCCAACAGGTAGTTCAGAATGTATTATTTATAATTCTTGGGTATGGAAAGTGTTATGAAGCTACTTTGAGAAATAACAGTAAAGATAGTTTCAAGTGTATCCTTTAACTAACAGCTATAGATTTCTAGGCACTCCGACAATTCACGATGAACAGTGAGATCGTTGAAAATACAGAGTTTTGTTTGTCCAAAATCATCTGGGAATAAATGAAGAAAAAAGGCCCTAGAAGTCTCAAATTAGGTATTCAAAATTAGGGGGTACATCTCCATCTGGAAGTAGAAAATCTAATTTCCACCAGCTAACTCACTAGTGCATTATCTTTATTATGTTATTGTCATTTACAGTTGTGATTAAACGTGTTCAGTAAATAGGAAAAGGCTACATGTTTAATAGTGTTGATAAAACAAGACACCAATTAATTCTTCATTCATATATCACCACCCAGCTAGTTCTCCGAAAGCAAAGAACTTAGTATGAATTCATGGGCTTTGTTTTTAACAAATTCCACAGGACTAAGTACCATACTTATGAAAGCTTAATTTCAGAACCATGATCTTGCACAGGGAAGTCTGCTGCCTGCCTGGGGCCCGAGTTAGAGATGTGGTGAGGAAGCTTTCCACTCTTATACGACATACAGATTATTATCTGCTTTTAATATTTCAGCTAGGCAGTGACGAAATTCTACACACAAGAAGCCTGAGAAGAATCAAAAAAGATTTCAGGGCCCTTGGGCGACTGGTCAAAGGATCAGGAGCACAAGTGGTGTTCCCCTCAATCCCCTTAGTGGAAGGAACTGAGGAGGGAAGAAACGGAAAGACCCACCGGGTCAATATCTGGCTCCAAGCCTGGTGTCATCAACAGGACTTTGGTTTCTTTGATCATGGGCTGATTTATACCACACCAGGTTTACTGGCATCTGATGGGGTACACCTATCTCAAAAGGGGAGAATGATCGTCGCACAGGAGTTTTCTGGGCTCATTGATAGGGCTTTAAGCTAGATTTGAGGAGGGAAGGGGATAGACTCTGGCTTGGTGGGACTAAACCTAAGAGCTGCACACCAGTGCTAATCGGACAGCGTTCCAGCGAGCTACTTGAGTATGCTGCACCAGCGGGGATTGAGGGCAATGTGTTTGGTGATAGGGTAGCCACAATGGTCACTGGTGTGCCAGGAGTCAAGATAGCTGCACAGCGGAAAAGGACCTGGGGGTGCTGGTCAACAGCCAATTGAACATGAGCCAGCAGTGTGCCCAAGCAGCCAAGAAAGCTAATGGCATCCTGGCTTGTATCAGCAATAGTGTGGCCAGCAGGAGCAGGGAAGTGATTGTTCTCCTGTACTCGGCACTGATGAGGCCACACCTTGAGTACTGTGTCCAGTTTTGGGCCCCTCACTTCAAGAAGGACTTTGAGGTGCTGGAGCGGGTTCAGAGAAGGGCAACAAAACTAGTGAAGTGTTTAGAGGACTTGTCTTAGGAGGAGCGGCTGAGGGAACTGGGACTGTTCAGTCTGGAGAAGAGGAGGTTCAGGGGAGACCTTATCGCTCTCTACAACTACCTGAAAGGAGGTTGTAGGGAGGTGGGGATCGGTCCCTTCTCCCATGTTATGAATGACAGGACAAGAGGGAATGGCCTTAAATTGTGTCAGGGGAGATTTAGGTTGGATATCAGGAAAAATTTTTTTACACAGAGCATTATACATCACACATTATACATTAAGCATTGGAACAGTCTGCCCAGGGAGGTGGTGGAGTCCCCATCCTTGGAGATGTTTAAAAGCTGTGTGGATGTTGTGCTGAGGGACATGGTTTAGGGACCCTGGCAGTGCAGGGTGAAAGGTTGGACTCGATGATCTTAAAGGTCTCTTCCAACCAGATGATACTATGATTCTATAAGATCTAAAATAGTAATGGGGTTCATTTTATTTAAAGGCAACTGCTATTTTGATGAGGTTATACGGACTGTTTTTACATCAATTAAAACATTTACTTTGTGCTTATGGATATTAGGCAGAGCCTACTGTTTTCATCTGTGTAACTGTATTTTTATCAGTTTAGTTAAATAGGTTCAATAGCATCATCAACAGATGCTAATAGAAGCTGCAGTCAGCTTACCAAGCAGTACCCAGCTGAGACTGAGCAAAACTAAGCAAAACAACTAAGAAAGCAACTAAGTGAAAGAAAAAAATAGATATATTTTTTTCAGTTCAATCCTACTGCCAAAAGCAACAGTTAAATTAAGTGTAAGTTTATAAATATGTGCCTTTCAAAAAGGGTTATTAAATGATTAATATTTAAATTATTTTTAGATTGTAGTAATGTTTAGTTCTAAGTAGCTTAGAACACTATAGATTAAAATAGCCTCATTACAGATCTGTAATAGATCTTTAAAGATCAGTCTGCAAAGATCTTTAACTCATTCCACTGGTATGCTCCGAGTAATCCGATGCAAATGGCTTGTCAAAAATCAGAGATCCACCTGATCTTTATTGGTCCATTTAGAGAATGCTTTCTTGTAGCTACATCTCAATACAGCCAGTATCACATCTGTAACGGATTTTTAGTACCTAAACGAAATAATGCATGGACTAAATTTCAGCCATTAGAACAGGTTGCACAAGTAGGTTGTGGAGATTTGATCCTTGGACATATTCATCTTTGTCTGGGCTGAGCAACCTGATCTGACTGAAGTGGAGAAGGTTAAACTAGATGACCTACAATGATTCCTTCCAGTATAAAATATTCTATGTTTTTGTTGTGGTTTGAGAACTGAAAGGTTGTAGAAGTGACAAATTGCCCTCAGAGAGAGATTTTATCTTCTCCGAGAGCTAAACAAAAGGACTAAAGTGTTTGAGCTGGGAAGAAACAATGGGGGTTACAGCTACTGGCAAAGAAAAACAGCACAGCAGGCTTGGTAAGGGTGTGAAAGAAAATTAATTTAATTCAAAAACAATGAGAAACATAAATCAATCACTTAAATTTAGGTAGGAAAGAAATAGAAAAGAGAGAACGGTGGTATTAAATACATAAATAGTTATATACATATATATTCTACCCCTTCCATCCACATCCCATCATAAACCCTCACAAGCAGTCCGTGCTGGAGCCAGGAGGGAAGGTAAGGATAAACGCAAATTGAGGGAACAGTTCTTTTAATCTCATAGATACCAGTTCAATTTGAATTCTTTCGGACAAACTTCCTTGACAATGTGTAGTCTTTTCTCTGGGTGGATGAAAAGCTTAAGAGTTACCAGATTTCCAGGGGGCATCTCGGCTCTCTGCTCTCCCCAGCTGCAAAACGTGAGATTTACTGGATCTCTGGGAGATGTTTTAGGTTTCCCGCATTCCAGCAGAAGGTCCATTTCTTGTCTCTTGAAACCCTTCTCACTCCCTCTCGCCAGCGGCTACTCTCTTTCCTTGCAGTGTTGGGGGCTTCAGCCGCTCTGCGCTCCTTCCATCTGGCAACTCTTCTTACCACCCCCTCAGTAATCAGCGAAGCGAAAAGGCTACCTGCTGTGCGGAAGATCTTTTCACTGTCCCGGGCTTCTGAGACGCCTGCTCTCAGTTCTCTCTTTTTTGTCCTTGCGCTGAAAATGAAATGTGCACCCCAGTGAAGCCACATGGGTTGCTGCTTTTTATATGTTTATTCAAAGAGGCATTGATTGACATGTCTTGGCTCCAGGGGCAAGCGTGAAATTGGAGCTGGGCTGCATTTTGCAATGCCAGCACTCCTTCCCCCTCAAAGGTGGCAAAAGGCTTTCGTACACTGGGGAGTGGGGAAAAAGCCCCCTCCCACCCTGGAGCCGAAATCCTAAACCATAACAGGTTTCAAAAGAATACAAGTACATTCATGGGCTGCATCAAAAGAAGTGTGACCAGCAGGTTGAGGAAGGTTATTCTCCTGCTTAACTCCACTGTTAAGTACTGTGTTCAGCTGTGGGTGTCCCAAGCACAAGAAAGACATGAACCTACTTGAGCAAGTCCAGAAGAGGGCCACAAAAATGATCTGGGAGTTGGAACACCTAAGAAAACAGACTGAGACAGTTGGGGTTGTTCTGGGGAAGAGAAGGCTCCAGGGATACCCTACAGTGGCCTTGCAGTACTTAAAGGTAACCTACAGGAAAGATGGGGAGGGACTCATCAGGGAGTGTTGCGATAAGACGCGGTGTGACGGTTCTAAACTGAAAAGGGTAGATTTAAATTAGATATTATGAAGAAATTCTTTACCGAGACGGTGGTGAGATGCTGGAAGAGATTTCCCAGAGAAGTTATGCATGTCCCATCCCTATAAGCATTCAAGGCCAGGTTGATTGAGGATTTGGGCAACCTGATCTAGTGTACGGTGTCTCTGCCCATGGCAAGCAGGTTGGACTAGATGACCGTTAAATGTTCCTTCCAATGCAAACCATTCTATGATTCTATGATTCAAAGAAAATGTTTCAAATACAGAGAGACAGTCTCAAAACTACACACAATTTCCATGTATATGTGCAAAAGGAATAAAATAGAAATAATAATTATGCCAACCATGTGCCATACCTACTTTGTTGCTTCATTCCCACTGAAAATAAATAAACTCAGTTTGTCTAATATTTTATATAATATTAGCTCAATAGAATACAGGAAAGTAGCATCAACATAAGTTATTAATATTGTGACAATATGTATGTTTCTGCTTTGAATCTCTACTACAAAACTGAAAATTAGGTCAGTCTGTAAACTCCATGGCTAATTTGAAGTATTAGAATCTAAACCAAATTCAGCTTAATCATCTTAAAATGTCAAACAAATAAGTGTATTCTGAACATCTGTCACATCATATCCAAGCCAGATGTATTATAAACTTGCAGCCACTGAGGAATTCTGTAGAGTTTTTCCTCCACTAGTTACAAGATACAACACTACACAGAATGTATTTCTCAAATGTGTATATATCCATGTATACGTATATGTATATGCATATGCATATGTATATGTATATGTGTAGAAAACATTCCACTGATAGAGGCAAGACTCTTCTAACAAAGTTCTGACCTGGAAAACAAATTGCTTGCAAGCAGTCAATATTTCATATAGAGCTTGGAACCATACTCAGGGGGCAAGTTTCTTGCAAGAGACCTAAGTTGTCCACAATTTATTGCAAGTTCTGCAATTACGTATATTCACTAAAGACATCATACAATAGACATCAACCAAGAAAAAACAGAGAGATTTGTCAATCAGCCAGAGTTGTGTCAATTGCTTTTCAGTTACTTTCATGGAAAGCTGTATAAGCCGCCATTCATACTGCCCACACACTAGCAGCAAGGCCAAGGTAGAGCCCCATGTTGTCCTGTGTAGCAACACATCACAGATCTCACTGCCAAGGCTGAAGCAGATTTATGCTGAGTTTCAGTTATGCTCTTAGCCCCTAACTGTTTTGGCTGTTGGCATGATCCCTTCCTAAATCCTAAAGAGCCGAAGAGTTATTATGGGATGGCACCAAGAGGCTATCCAGTGATGAACAGGTCTCTCACATGTAGTGTTGCAGCTCCTTTTGTAACAACTTTCTAAATTATGGCATGTCCCTTCATATGGGATTTGTGAAAGGGATGTTGGAAAGGAAATTACATTGCATCTTCAACCTAATAGGCTGTCTAGCAGAATGAGTCCCAGTTATCACATTCAGAGGATGGAAGTGGAGATTGGGAGCAAAAAAAGGTTCTTTTCAGCCTTGGTATTTAATCTTAAAGCTATTTCCCTGTAATATGCTTTCTGTTAAATATATAAACTGGACAAAGGTATAGCTAAGAGTTGAATGTAGAGACAAATGTATCACTAGCTCAATCTGTCCTAAAAGGCAATTGCAGATTTTTCCTAATTTTCCACAGAAATGGAAGCCTGTCCATAAGTAGCTGTGTAAATCTTAAAAGAACATATCAGTATTTGAAACTCAAGAAATACTCAGATGCTTCAATGTCTAAAAAAAAAAAAAAAAAATTACAGAAACCAAGTTCTGTAAAACAGAAATCAAGTGCAGTAAATGAAGAGTGGCATTTTCTAGACCTTTCACTAGATTTACCACACCTGTGATTTTCTCTGAAAAAGAGATGTCTGTCTTCTTCACTTTCAGTTTGGTGAGGGAGTAGGGTTAACTGCCATAATGTTTTCCAAAACCAGCTTCTTCAGCTCTGTAATGGGATAAATATGCTGCATCCCTACAAAAACAATGCTACAAAATTACTCACCTGACTGGTTTTATTATAGACATCTTCAAAAGAGTACAGCTGGGCTTGCTGAAGGGACTTGAGACTGCTACTAGTCTCCTTTAATAGCAAAAACATTGCTTAAGTGAAGATGTGCCCACAAATAAGTAAAAGATGTCTCTTCCTTGCTGTAATCTCAGGGTATGGTGAGTGCATCACTGATTATTATGACTTGATGCAGAAAAAACAGAGAGTGGTAATCCATAAAACAGTAAAATCAAGATAGACATCATTGGCAGGCTCAGAACCAATGTTCAGCACTCCAGGCAGGACCTCCATCTCGTTAATGTGTGGGGAAGGCTTTACTGAAGCTAATATGCTATCTGGGAAATGTGCTGCATTGTCAATTGTTCCTGTTTAAAACCAAAGGCAGTGGGAACCTGTGGATGAATGTCTAAATAGCTGAAAATATAAACCTAACACATGTGAAATTGGAAAATTGTATTTCTCTTTAGTAAAAGGCAGGCTCACTGTGGCACAGCAGCGTGTGGAAAAGAAACAAAATGGTTGTATGAGGTATAGACAGTCTCAGCAAGCTAATTTAATCTCAATATAAGCCATAGACATCTGTCATGCCAATAAAATTGGAAACAGATGCGAGCTCAAAAAACTCCACTGTAGGATGAACAGCTGGCTTACGTGACATTGGTCCAAACACATAAAATGAAAAGCAATAGGTAATCAGATAAATGAAATGGCTGGATTAGGAACAAGGAAAATTCTTACTTCCCAACAGCTGAGAAAAGCATAGGCTTGAGGAAAACAAGATTAAATGGAAAATAAAATTCTGCAGGATGTAAGACATTTCATTAACACCAAGAGTATTTCTCCTCCAGCAGAAATATTAAGGCAAGCCTCAAGACAAAAGTGAGTTTTTAAAACAGGTACTATGGTGAGATTCAGAATGGGTCTGTAAAACCTCCATTAAACAAAACACATACAATATCCTGAAGCTTTTTTTGTGTAGTCAAGTGAAAAGGCAGACCAAATATTGAATAGAATAGGGTGGCTCAGGGAACAAATCCAAAGAGTGTATTAAAAAATCACTAATTTGAAGCTCCACGTGTCTAATTTACTAAATTTCCATCCCATGCTGATTGTGTTTACTTCCATGCATTCATATGAGCTGAGATTTTCCTGTTTTACAGCCTTTTTAGAGAAAATGGAATATTTGACTCCATGCTTTAAATGGACCATGAAATTTCTTTCATTTCTTTTACGTTTTACTTATAAATTAGTTATGGAGCAGGCATACAAACAAATCCTGATACTAGGACATACTATTCATTAAAAAAACAATGTTCAATTTCTACTAATTTGCTTCAGAAGGTAAGGCTGAAAACAAAGGCTGGTATAACTCTGCTCAGTGCTTAAAACTGTGATTTCAGGGGACATGTGAGTTGCGTGGTACATGCTCTTTTGACTTCACCTTGACATTATGGTGACCCTTCATTCTTGCACATTGTCTTAATTTCTTTAGCTTGAAACTGCTGGCTGCTCTTTCATTCACCGGTTTGTGTGCATAAAACCTTGCCTGTTTATTCTGGTTATTTCAATTAAGCTAATTAATGTAATATAATGTAATATAATATAATTAATATAATATAATGTAATCTAATGTAATGTAATATAATATATGATGTGATGTTATTATGATATGATATGATATCGTCATGGCTTGGCTTCGCGGACGAAGATTTGGGAAGGGCTTTAAACGTGAGTACACCCTTCAAGCCTGCGCGGTGGATTTTTTAGGTGAGGCGCAGCGTGCGCGAGACTGGCCCCACCCTTTACACCTGAGGTTCATCTGCCAGGGCCTAGCGAGCTTGGACGGTGACAGCGAAGTCCTCAGGTCGTAGGTTTGGTTAGAGTATCCTTCTCTTAGATGGATGGCCTTACAGGGCTAAATGAGCTCCATCTGCCCGGGTTTGGAGTTAGAGTTGTCCTTCTCCTAGGATGGTTGCCCGAAGGCTAGTGAGCCCATCCTGCCCGTGGACACACTTTGTCTGACCCTTCAGTTGAGACCTGTCTGGCTTGGGAGACCCTACCGGAGGCATATGCTCCCACCAGCATAGCTCTCAACTTCACAAGGGCACGCAAGCTCTTTCCCCACGGCAAGGGGGTGCCCGTGAAAGAGATTATGATATGATATGATATGATATGATATGATATGATATGATATGATATGATATGATATGATATGATATGATATGATATGATATGATATGATATGATATGATATGATACGATATAATATAATATGATACAATATAATATGATATGATATATGATATGATATGATATGGTATGATATGATATGATATGATATATTATAATATGATATAATATCATACAATATAATACAATACAATACAATATAATATATAATATAAAATATACTATCATTATTATAATATCATTAATATAATATAATAAAATTATAAATATAATATAACTAAACAAATAAGAAATAAATACAAATAAATGTAAATAATAATAAATCTGGCATTTTCTAACTTTTGAGGGTTTTATTTTCTACTCTTAATAATCTTCTTTTAAGATAGAGATCCACTTGTAAGAATAGTTATATTCATCGGCAGAAATTCATGTTAGCAGTTGAGGTAGTCGTCATAATGGCTAAAGAAAT
The DNA here is from genome assembly GCA_009769605.1 of Bucorvus abyssinicus. Taxonomy (NCBI): domain Eukaryota; kingdom Metazoa; phylum Chordata; class Aves; order Bucerotiformes; family Bucorvidae; genus Bucorvus; species Bucorvus abyssinicus. The sequence continues at coordinate 44,056,258 of CM020025.1, forward strand.
AATAATGGTAAAGAAATAATTCTGTGGTTTGCAGAAGAATGCAATATAAAAGCAAGAAGTTCTCACTTCTATCAACTGATTGTTTTTTAAAGATTTTATGGCTGCATATTTATTTGGACATCTGCGCTTGGATGCCACCCTATAGTATTGCTACCCTCAGCTCCTAAAAAATAAAGGAGTTTTCGCAGACAAATTGAAGTCAGTAGTTTACTACATTGCAGTTTATAAAATGATAGCTAAAATAAAAGCAAATCTTTTCTCAGCAGAACTAAAGTCCTTATACTGGAATCTGCGTCTCCTCTAAGGATGTTTTTTTTGGTCTGTAACTCATGTTTTTTTAAGACAAAACAAATAATTAGACAATATACTACAGGGGAATACCCTTTGTTAAAACTAAATTAAGACTGAAAGTATATATTTATAATTCATAAGTTCAAGAATATGACACTTATGTTGTAATTATGTGAAAGATAGCATTAGAAACCCCCAAATCTCAAAGGTAAAATTACTCTTAAGTAAGTGCACAGTTGTTAATAACTCTGACATGGATTAACATTGTGATGGGGAAAATATTTCTAAACTCCCTTTTTTTTTTTTTTAATTCATTTAATCAACTTCATATCTATCTACAACAGATGTAAATAATTGATTAAAGATATTATATGTTGTCATTACACAGAAGACTTATGGAACTCAGATGCTTTATCAAGCATTGATATAATCCTTTTCTTCCTTGCGTAAGTTCTGTCTTTTGCCTAGAAATATATTCATTAAGATCTTGTAACAGAATACAGGGAATGAAGAGTAGTACCCAGTGCCATAACTGAGGAAATAGTCACAAACTGAAACCCAGAAAGATCCCTCTGGACATCAGGAAACACTTTTGTACTGTGAGGTTGGCTGAGCGCTGGCACAGGCTGCCCAGAGTGGTTGTGGAGTGTCTGTCCTTGGAGATATTCAAAAGTCATCTGGACATAGTCTTGGGCAACTGGTCCTAGGTGGCCCTGCTTGAGCAGGGGATTGGACCAGATACCCTCCAGAGGTCTTTTCCAACTTCAACCAGTCAGCAAATCTGTGATTCTGTGAAATCACACACAAAATAGCAATTCCTTGGATGCATTAAAAAAATAAGAAAACATGTAATGATTTTTTGTAATTCAGTGTTCAGTTCTGTAACTCAGAAATAATAATCACTGAAATTAAAAATAGAGGAAGAATCATAACTAGTGGAGAAATTTTGGATCCAAGGGTCAGAAAGATTCTACTATTTAATCCAGAGGGAAAAGATATAAGTAATAAAGTGGCTGTTCTATGTTATATATTTTCATATACTACAGGATCAGACTTCCCAGACGACTGTTTACATGCTGTAGAGGACATTTTTCCCTCAAATAGAAATTCAGGTTTAGGACTACTAGTGCAACTGTTGTAGCCTTAAGTGATCTAAACAACTTTAAGCAAACCCCTTAGGTGATAACTACAAAAACCATGACTGGTATTGCTACAGTTAGGTGGATGCTAAGAAAAAGCAGTTAGATGCTATACATATATATGTATAGTGTGTAGGTATGTATTTTTATATGTATAATATATGTGTATAATACATACACACAAGTGTATATATATATATATATACTCCTTTATTATGAATAGTCTTCAGAAAGTGTTATAAAATTAAACAGACAATTTCTGTGGGAAAAACTAATTAATGTTGTATCAGAATCACGTAACTTAACCACTTGGGGAATTATCAATGTTGACCACACATCAACACGTGAAGCCGTTTCTAGATTGGGTACAAGACAGCAACAAACCCAGATAACTGTGCAGACGCTCCTTTCCCTCAGATCACTCCGATATCCTGTGCCATACTGCCACTTACATAAGCATTGTCTTATAAGCATTAAAAGGAATTGTACCTTTGTGTTTGCTCTAAAGTGGTGTACATTGGATTGTTCTGGGTACCTGCCCTTGCACTGTTAAACCAGTTACAACACGGCAAGCAATAAGGATAACCCCCGTATTTTTGCCCTGTGAACTGCAAGGTGGCGTATTTCCAAAGCCTCTATGCTCTTCTTGTGGTTACACAACAGTTGGTAGATGAGAATTGCCCATACTACCTGATTAATTTCAATCATTATGATGGTCTAAAGATATGCAGGGTACCCAAATACTCTGCTGAGAGTCAAATGCCATCTTAACGTTCAGTTACATAATTGCATTTCTTTAACAAAATATGCAAACCCATGTTTTTCTTATGGGATAATCTCTGGAAGAATAAACACAATAGCATTTCTTCTTCAGAGTGAAGATGGACCTGGGCTTGACTAGGATTTGGATGAAAGGGTGTGTGGCAATTCTCCAAGAAATCATTGTAAGAATACTTAACAGATACTTAAATGTGAAGATCAAATGAGTATAATAGGTGTGGTATACAATGAAGCATGCAGCAGCTGAAGTAAAGTGACAGGAAAACTCCAGTGGAGAAGGTATCTGCTATCAACATCCACTAGAAAATTTCTTGTCATTCAAATAAGTAGAAGTAGAAAACATGATAAGATTAATTTTCTCAAAATCATTCCACCAGCCTTTACAAATACGACAGGCCTATTAAAAGAACTACCTTTAAACAGACATCCTGAAAGAAAAAATTAAAGATGTAGCTAATAAATAAGAATCTCATGTATCGTCTATCATCTACGTGATGTAAAGTTATTGTTAAATCAGAATAAATTAAATTTCATTTACAATTTCACTGTATGGTTCATTGCATATTCTCTGACTACCTCTTACTGGTATGATAATTTCACTTTCAAGTTAGCAAGATAAAAGCAAATTTCCGGAGTACCTACAGTATAGGTGGCTCTCTTGAGATACAAACATTTGAAACTGTTGGATAAATGTATTTCGTCCCTTAAATTCTACCTGTATGTATTGACCTTTAACTGATTGATGTTTAAATCTTGAATTAAAAACATAAAGGGCAAAATTCTCCCAGTTCAATACAGTGGACACTGAAAAGAGCAATTTTTTTTTCATTTTCGTGTACCAGAATATGACTCATCATCACTGTTAAGATCAACTTCTGTTCTTAACACGAAAAATTGTGCTTTTAACTAAAAAATAGTATGTAGAATAATAAATTAAAGATTGGTAACATATTTTTAATATAACTTTCATAATCTGCTTTATGCAATCAGCCTTAAGCTAATGAGACCGAGTTTATCTGTGCTTCAGCGTTGTCACCCTTCCCAGCGCTCTGGAGGGGCTCCTGTTCAGCAGCTCATTAATGTAAAATGGGCAAGTAGCCCTGCGAGCCAAACCCACGTCTCTCTCCTGTTTGGGTTGAAGGAGTCATGCTCTTTCTCTTCTTCTGGCTTAAGAAATCTTTCTCTCCTTTGATGTGAGACTTTCCACAGGGAAGCTCAAACATCCTTACCCGGCATCTTCACCTGGTGGTTATGCACTTTATTAGAAGTGGAAAAATAGGCGTTCAAATTCCTGAAGCTTAGAGGTTATAAAATCCAAACTTACTACTAGTTCATGTTGCCATAGCCTCTAGAGCACAGTAATTATAGACAAAGAGTAGAAAGAATTAGATGAGCCCATTTGCTAGTCTCTCCCACAGGAGACTCGCCTGGTGCTCGAATTTGCAGTACTGCAGTTTTGCGGTGACTCCCAGGCTTTATTTACCAGATTAACTGAGCCAGAGAAAAGCTGCGAAAAGCTGCGAAAGGGCTCTGGAGATGTAAATGGGGCCATAATGTGGGAGGGGAAGGGGGGTGGGAGGGGCACAGAAGACCACCCACCAGGAGAAGTGCCCCCCTCCCACCCACCAAAAAGACAGCCTCTCGCTATGTGCCCAGTGGGAACTGGGGAGGGAAGGAAAGGGAGGAAAGCAAGCTCAGCACCCTCCTCCCTCCCACTCCATTAATATCAGGATATTTTTGTGCCCGCAGCTGTGTTACTATACTTGCTCCTTCTTGGTGTTGAGTCTAGGGAGAGGCACATCTCCTGGGAAATTTGTCACGTACAATTAGCAGGCGTATCAAAACCTAAAATGCCCTGATTTGGAAAACCACAAAGATTAAGCTACGCAGTTTTGGAAAAGAAATGTGAATAAAATGTCATATATATATAATTTTTGGTAAAAGTCCTCAGACTAGACCCTAGTTCTGAACCTTACTCCTTCATACAAATTTATCTTTGCAGTTAAAGAGGAGGGACATCTTCCCACAGTCACCTTTGGGCCTTCCTTATTATTTTCTTCACTACAGATTTCACTCACTCAGAAAGTCCATGTTTTAAGTACTATGTAAGTAAAGATTTGTATAATGGTATTTGTTACATTAAGCATAAAATAAAATCCATGAAAAAGCATATCAGCATATCCTCTTTTACAGTACCAGGAAGCATATACCATTGTAAGTTGTGAGTTTTTTGTTGTCCTAACTATGAATTGGATACAAATCATATGCCAGTAATTCAGGAAAACAGTTTATTAGGGTGAGAAGTAAATTGATAACTACTGTATGTATGATTTGACATTTAAAGCCTCATCCACATATGCAGGTATAAGTGCAGGTTATGAACTTGTTAATGTAAGGAGCACTCGCGGATGTCCTTATTACACATACTGATTCTATTAGTTTGCTAAATTAAGGAACTACATGATTGTTTTCTTTCGACAAGTACCTGTGTGCACCTGTCACCTGGCTCCCTTCATAAATCTTCCTTGGACTATTTATAGCTTTCCAGCCTTTAAATTATGCCATACATCTAACAGTACTTTTCATATAGTTGTCAAGACTGTAGGTACTCAGAAAAATGAGTAATCTTCGAGAAAAATCCTCATGAAGTTCAACTATACAAACCACTGATTAGAAGATTTGATATGCGGAGAAAAAAGCAGAAAATAGAGTGAAATGAGAATTATACTACATAGAAAAGAACGTGAATGCAAGTCTCCAGATTATGCTCATGCATAGATATTCGTAGATGTATATATACAAATATGTATATGTATGTACATGCCTACATTCTCACTTTCTGTGAATCATAAAGTTGATGTACTATTCATGTAAAAATATCACTGTCATTCTAGAGTCTACAATGGGTTTAGCGATTAATGAACTGTTATTACTGAACATTTGTACATTTAACTATACCGAATCCTTTTAACAGAGAAAAAAAAGTCTATGGAGGAGGGTAAATCCATTACTACATTGAAACAACCACAATGTGAAAGGAATCTCTCATTTTCTGTATGATAACAGCCTTTGTTTTCCATTGAATCAACCTTCAGTTCATGCTTGACCCATTTTGATGAAATTTCACATCACAGGATATTTAAAATGGCTACAGACCTTAAAGGCATTTTAACTGCAAAACCTGTATCACGAGACATTTTTACAGTACTATAAAAATAAAGGAGAATACATGTAAACAATATGAAGGCTAATTCTTGTCATTTATCTACAGGACTTTTAGCCTATAGAATTCATCATCTCTCATGTATTTTGACAAACATTTAGGTTCTGTCAGAGTGAGGAATAGGTTTGCTGCAACAGCCAGGACCTCTTTTATCTTTTACATGTAAATATCCTTGGGAAAACACAGCGAAGATCAATTCATTGTACTGAAGTGCTGAGGAGAGCTTAAAAATATCTCCTTATGTTTTTGTCAAGGTCAATCTTTTGTTTTCTTATACAGAATGCTAAATTCAACATAAGTTTCATGTCAAAGCTGTGTACTTCCAAAAGTGTTCCAGTGCCTGCTTTACGCAAATGCTTTGCCAAGTGCAAGCAATGCATCAAACAAAGAGCATCACCTAGGAATAAGCAGACCTTTCATTTTCTGCCTAGTCGTATTGCATCTGCATTTTGCTTACCTGTCCTCAGTTCAGCCAGCTTCTTTTTTAAGTTCCTTTCTAAAGCAAATTGGCTCAATTCCAGGTTCTCTGTTGAGAATATTTTAAGATAAGATGTTATTACTTTTAGCTAAAATGCTTTTTTTTTTTCCTTTTTTTTTTTAAATTAGAATAAGAGCAGGCACTGAAGCATTTAATCGTCTGTCCACTATTTACAAATCTTTCAACTTGCATTATGTTTTTCTGAAACAGAAATTGAGAACATGGACTCTTAACACTAATAAATATTTCACATCACTATTAGCTTGCTGCTAACACAGCTTTTCCGTACTCTGTTTCTCTTTTTAACTGGATTAGTCCTGGCTGGGTAACTAAAGTAAAAATGCCTTTGAAGTGTAATATAATATTGCTTCACATTAGTTAAATATTTTTAAATATCATGAAGTGACTAAAAAAATTAATCCTATAATGTGTTCACTTCTGTGATCTTTTAATGTGAGAGGTTGATGTGTTTAATCCCTGTGAACCATACTGAGCAATCATCCAAAGCTTTCCTTGTGCTTTTCGCAAATAATAAAAAGACAACTCTTGTAAATATGGGGCACCTTCTCATTTTGCTTAGCAATTGTTCATTATACTAATAAGAGACCCTTAAGAAGTAGCACAGCTTCTCCAGCCACAATCTATATTTGAAAGCAAAGAAAAATATTGCCATGTTATAAATTATTTGAAACCATGTTTGTACTTTTTGCTTCCCAAACTGAGGTGTGAATTGAAAAGATTTTAATTTAAATGAATAACTAGTCAGTCAATTAGTTTTCCTTACAGGTGCCAGTACTATGAGGTATGTTTTAACTTCAATTAAACAAGGGTTAAGTAAACATATTGAGGTAAAGACTGAGACCAGAATAGTTATAATTGAATAAGTTATTACTCTGTAAGTTTTTAGTGAGAGTTTTTTGGAAATATACTTTTCTATAGTGCACAAGCTGTATTTCAGTTTCATGAAGATGTTTTGAGGACCTTATTTTAAAATATCCGTCCTACCTCTCGTAAGAGCCACTCTTTTTTTCATGAAGACTGATTAATCTAGGATTGTAAACTATAACTGTCTTTAACAAGTTGCTCATCAACAATTTTCCTGTCATGTCAGTAGGAATTTTGGTAGACATGGTGATGACAGCTGATCAAAGACTTTGGTCAGACACAATCTAGACGTGAAGAAGTGTGTCTGCTATACAAGTTTCTTAGCCTGACCAGAGTTGTTGCCATTTGATATACCTGCTCATTTAGTAGCCTGTCAGCAAATCTGCCTAAAAAGCAGAATCCTGCAAGTCCTGGGGGAAAAAAGCCCCCATCCCTGAGCTTCCTAGTGGGAAGTCTAAGATCTCTTAATTTTTGTCTAGTAATTAAAACAAAATTATACTTAAAAGGATGAAACTAATGGTAACATCTCTTTTTTTCAGAATTTTTAAAATATATATCATAGGAAAACCAAGTAAGAACTATCAGTCACTTAAAACAAATGCTGGCAGTATTTTATGTCCATCCTGTGCCATGATACAAATACTGCAGATGCAAAACAAAATGCAAAATAAATACTGACTGTACCTTAATTTCATAATGTTCTGAGTAAGCATTGAACTTTGGATGAAATTTATTCCCATCTAACTTTAATGGAGTCCTAAATTCCTTTATAGCATTCTAAAATGGGATTCATCTTCCCTAATGATAAACATCTGAAATCATAATTATAATTCTAAAAAAAAAAAAAAAGTGGTATAACTAAGTTTTCTAGTCTCCTTCATAGTGCATAGAGAGGAATAGGCACTTTTGAAGAACAGTTTATCCCGTCCGAAGATATGTAAAATACACTGCCCTATGGAGATGCAATATTTTTTCTGTTGTTCAAACTACTGGAAAACAATCGGAATCAGTTTGGGCTTGATGAAGCATGACCTTCCTACAGCGTGTTTTCAAATTCTGTTTTAATAATCTTATACATATTATTTGTATTAAATGCAATGATATTTCAAATAGTCTTGAGAGATCCTTTGGTGGTGGCTTTGGGGCTATGTCACAGAAGCTTATTCTTGAAAGGTTTGCATTTTGCTGTACGCCATATTGTCATAAAACATGAAAGCTTCATCACAGTAATGAAGAAGGTCCAATGGAGAATGCATTTAGCTAATCATAATTCAGGAATTTAATTGCATATGAGCACACGGGGTTAAAGTGGAAGAGTCAGTAATTCCAACAGTCTTCTGGTGACAAGTTGTCTTAGCTAATCTTAAATGACAGAAAAATTACCTTCTTACAGATCAAGGGCAAGTTCTAAAAATATAGAAATTGTGGCATTAGTAACTTTAAAATAGTATTTCTAACGTAAGTCCTCTTCCCCCCATACTTAACAAGGCAGTGAAACACTGGTCACTGGTGTGGATAAATGTGTGTGCCTATGCATGTGTGGATTTACCTCATATTCAGCTTTCAAGACCAGCCATCATTTAGACTGCAGATCGTGAATCCCATGAATTCTTATTGGGCTATATTTGTCTATACACAAAATAAAACTTTTTCCATAACTCATGACAAGATAATAATTAAAAAAAAAAAAAAAAAAAAAAGAAATCTTCCTCCTGATAAACTTTTCTAATGTTACAATAAAAATGACAGCAGTGATAGGCATTTATTTTAATGCTGTATGATTAAAGAACCCAAGAAACTGTGACAAAAATGAAACCCATATAACAAGCATCTTCTGAGATAGTTGTTATTTCATTTCAATGCAGTTTGAGTCCTATGCATGACAAAATTGCCTTACCATGCCTGCAGGAACAGCTGAAGGGACCATTCCAACACAGCTAAAATTAATACTGATGAAAATTATGAAAGTTCTCTCTTTAAAGATCTGAGGTAATTTACATGTAAGTTCAATAGTCATTGAAAATTTCAGGTAAAGATTTAGCTTTAATTAACACTGGTGAAATAGTCAGGACCTTATTAATACGTCAGGGGAATATTATCTGGAAGGGTAATGCAGCTATCTAGAAGTCATGAGCAGAAAAAAGCTTATCATAATTAAGCAGTTCCAGCCACTGATTCTTTGTATTAACCCAACACTTCAATAAGTAATGACATAGATGACAGAGTAATATGGAGCTGCATTGCTGGCACAATCTCATTAATACTTTCTTATTTAACTTCTAAAACAACATAATGATTCATTTTTACTGAGATAGGTACATACAATTTTTATATTATACGTGGCGTACTCATGTATATAAGGGCTATACAATTTGACACGTGATTTTAGTTTAATAATTTATTTCGTATTAAACATGTTTAGTAAAATAAAGGAAATATTATTGTGAAAAAGGAATCCTGCATGGAAAATAAAACATTAAATACTTGATTAAATACAAAAACAGTATTTTTGGTCAGTGCCATAATTGTCATAGGCATGTTAGGGTTCTTTACTATTCTCAGAATTTCCAGGTAGGCCCTGGGTAGGTTCGTAGTAGAGGTGCTAGGAAATTAAGGAAGTGTAGTTTCACATTGCTACTGAGAAGTGGAAAAACCTATGGACCTATGGATAAAGTACACCTTTTTATTACCTCAGCCTTGTCCCATGTAAAAGACTTAAAGATGGAGAGAATCCTAATGGTATAGCGAAGATAACTGGTCCTCAGAGACAGATATTACAATCTTCTTTCAAAATGCTTCAATTTTCTGATCTTACCGTACTTAAATGGAAAACCCCTATTATATTAATTTAACAAAATTACAGACTGCTGTGTAAAATCCATTCTCTTGTCTATCTTCAGTTGCATATATTAAGTTCATTTCAGAAATGTTTTAAGTGTCTATTTTGATTTAGGTTATTATATTTATGGTTTAGGAGATATTCAAGTAAAATGAAATGTCTTTAAGATCATTAATTTAATGTCTTTTTACATGCCTGGAATAATCTTTTTGGTCACAGAGAATTGTGTTGCTTTTTGTTGTATTACATATCAACATAAATCCCGGTTAGTTTACTATTATAAGGTCTTTCCATATTACACTTTATTGAAGTCATATATTTGTTATTTCTAGACATTGTGTAAAGCAAAACAGTAAGCATACTAAGGAGACGATTGTAAGTATGTACAGGCACCAACGAGCTCTCAATTTGTTGGTGAAGACACATATGCCATGCACACTAGAAGATATATTGTGCATTTATTTCTGAAGCGTATACTAATGTATACACTCTTGACATGAAAATTGACCTTTAAAAAAGGTTTCAAATAATCTTTTAACTTAACATGCTTGAATGCTAAATTTAACATCATTAGTAAAAGGAATTACAAATGTACATCTCTCTATATGCTCCTGAGCTTGCATCCTGCCTGTGATTTACATTAGCACTCCTTCCTAAGTTTGAAAGCCTGCTGAGCTTATATGCATGTACAACTTATACATGCATAGAGCATATGTATGCATGCATATGTGTAATGGGTTTTTAATATCCACACAATCCAAATATGTGTAGTATCTTTTAAAGGAAGTCAGTGCAGTATCTAAATGTCCACCGTTTTCTAAACTTAAAAATCCTACTTGTAGCCTGAAGTTACAGAGTGGAACCACACAACACTGACAGTGAAGCTTCTAGGTAGCTACCCTGACCTGTATGTTGTGTCAGCCAAGGGATCCACAGATGTCTACCATGGGATGGGAAAGCTGTCTTTGAAAACAATTAACCCTTCCAATGAGGACCAGGGAATAAAAAGTTCACTGTCACATGTTCTTACCGTCAGCTGCTCTCCATTCTGGTCTCTTACAGCCTCCTAATGGATTTTATGTCCTGTGAAGAGCCTGAGTTCACAGTGGTTTTCCCAGAAAATGTATTTGTTCCTTACATTAATAATTCCTGGAATTTCAGTACATGAGATGAATGGGAAAGTATATGTAATATTATAATGGAAAGCTGTTTTCAGGTTCTGTAAAATATGGATAGTTAAGTATTTTAGGACTACAGTTTTGTTCTCCAAGAAAATTTCCACGTAGGTTCAAAGCCATTTTCTTCTGAAAATCTCTTCCTAAGTTTTTTGCAGCTGATGCTTCACAACATTCATGCAGCGAGATATATATTCAGCTAAAAATATGCCAAAGATAAGCCTTCAGGTATATCTGAATTCAGTAAAATTGCATATGAATCTTATTGACAGGATAGGAATTCTGGTTGTGCCGCAAAGTTACTAAGGAAGCAGAACATTTATTTATCTTTTTATTTTTATTTATCTATTTTGTGAGCTTCTGATGAACTGTGAAGGAGGAGTATTTCCAGTCTGATGACAAAACCACTATGTCTGGTGCTGAAAAGTAAATAAAATAAAAGAATGTAGGAGTTTCAGTTACAAATATGCATTCAGGTAGATCAAGATTTACTGTCCAAGGTGTAGGGAGGAGGTAGCATCATCTATTTGCCAACAATTGTGTTTATATCATTCTACATCTCTTCCAATCCTTACCACTCTGCCTCCTCGCTGTTTTTCAGTGTAATATCACAGTGCATCTTGCATTGATTTAACTGTAGTGATATGCCCAAAGAAATAAGAGTTCTCTTTGCTTTCATCACAGCTACAATTTTGCTTATATTAAAATCTTGGCACCGTTTATTGCCTTGTCTGAACCACTATACTAATACCTAAAGGCTCTATTAAGGTAACTACATTATTAAATATGCAAAAGTAAACATAAAGTTCCAGTACAACATCACTGTATTCAGACAAAGACAAACCTTGCAAGTTGTTCTGGATTAGTGACTGATCTAGAAAGGAGTAGAAGGAAAAGTGGGAGGAGACAGTAATACCTCTTGGTTCTGCACTAGTAAAGAAAAAGAGGCCATAACTATCTGGCACTGTGGACAAGCTGTGTGGCACTGCTTGTATCAATACAGCCAAATTGGGTTTTTTGCACTGAAATGGGTTAGATTCCTCCATACTGCCCACTAGTCTGAGCTATAACCCAAACCATAGCCAGGCATTGCCAGCAGGGTTGGCAGCAGCCTGGCTAGAGCCAGGCTCAGCAGTCTTAAACCACAGGATCAATGACAGGACAGCATCCATGCCTGTGCCACAGCCCTACCTAATTCATGAGTTTGAGTATAATTTACTACTATAGAGGGGTCAATATTTATGAAAACTTACACACAAAATTGTTTTTTAAAATTACCCTTGTGTGAGGTTCTTTTTAAATCAATACAAGCTAAATCAAAAGGATTTGAGGGAGATTCACATTGCTTTCTTTTGACTGTCCTGCGTAGGGGCCAAAATTATGTGCTTAGAATTATGCAGTGTAAATTGTTTAAAGTGTCTGAGTGGGGGGTTGCATTGATTTAAACCATCCATTTAAAACCAAACCACCTCAATGACCTTGTGCACCTTAGAATCTTGAATTCCTGTGTAAAGGATCAACCTATTTCTCTATTCCGAGCACATACCAGTTTCCTTGCACATCAGAAGAAGTAAGAGTGATTGGAATCTGACATGCTGCTATTGCTACACATGCTTTCAGGAAAGCAGTACCAGCTGCAGCTGAAAAAAATGTTACCCTGTCTTCTTCATTGTACACCTAAGCACAAACCAGATTCATCACACACCCTTGAAGTTTTCTTTTAATTTTCTTTTCAGAGTGTGGTTCGTCTGAAATCATGTCTTTGGTAGTCCCTCAGGCTGCAGGTTATTTTTCATTCTCTTAAGCCTGATGTTTTAGCTCTGTGATGCACCACACTCAGTTATGACCTTGCACAAACCGACCAATGTGACCAGGCAGCATTATCAGGGCAATGACTAGTGAGCCTGGGAAGCCCAAATACAAAACCAATGCAGACATTACCCTAATTTTCTGAGGATGTAAGCAGAAGAGATTGCAAGAAGGAATAAGAGTTCCACAAACTAAAATTGTTTTCTTTCTTATTTTGCTTTAATCATTTAATCTATTGCTTTAATCAAAATTTCTCCTCTTAAATAGCAAGAAAACAACTTTTGTAGAATTACTTACTTAGCAGCAGTGCTAATAGGTTAAACAAGCATTGATTATCTTTCCTTAAAGATAAATTATTGTATACATGCTAGGTTTTGCAATGCTTTTTCTCAACTCTTGTTCAGTCCTAATGTTATAAAAATCTACATCTTTCCATGCTTAAATGAAAATTGTATTAAATATACTGAATGATTTACAGAATGACACAATGATTGACTGAAAACAATGCCTTGTGTTTGACATGCATGCCTTCACATACACTGATTATCCGTAGTTCTATGGATATTAGAAAATTTAGGCAGCCATGCTGCAATTAAACACTGCACTGAAAAAGAAATCAGAACATGTAGTTTAGAAAAAAACATCCTGCCTCTACTCTGGATGAAATACTTCTGAAAGTGTCCTTGCTGCCTCCTGAATCTTTCTTTTCCACATACAAATAGAAACACTCTTATACATGAATAGACGATAGATTTATGCAACAACCAGCAAAGCTTTGAGACACATTTTTGAAAGCACCGAAGTAAACAAGGCCTAAAGACAAAGGTTCACATGCTGCCGCAGTTAGGATATTGCTGAACTTTCCCACCTGCCAGGGCTGCTTCAGGATGCTGCTCTCTCAGAGACCCCAGCACAGCCATTTGTGGGCCTGAGCTCTCAACAAAGTCAGGCTCAACTTTAAATACAAGCCAGCTGACTTATAAAATGTATAAGTTATAAAAAGAACTATTCTACTTTTCCTTGGTTATAGTTTAGCTTTGGAAATAAGTTCTTGGAAAGCAGGAGGAGGAATGAAACTTATTTAAAACAGCGCCGTCACTGAAAAATTGCATGTGAAACTACATTAAACTCCTCACTTAAAAGAGAAAGTGTGCAGCTAAACACCAACTCTTAGAGAGATTTGGGCAGGTAGAGGCAAAACTTTTCAAAGTGCCACTAGGTGTCTACTGCCGTTTTCAGATTATTAAGTATTTCTACACAAACTGACTTCATGAGTTAATGGAATGACATTTAAGCTCCGTGCTCAAGAATTTTTAAAAATTTTATTCTTGCTATAACCTATGAATATCCAGATATCTTCTGACCATTTCAGATGGTTTTAGATCAGGGCTACCTTTCTTGGCACAGCTTCATTTCGATGGCTAGTTTGAAGGTCTGCCCTCATATTACAGAGTCGGCCTTTGTCCCATAGAAGATGGCAGATGTTAGACTTGTACCATAAAGTTGTCATTGTGAAAACCACGGTATAAGCACTGAATACTCCCTAGTGTCCAGTTCCCCTCATAAAAAAAAATTACTAATATAAAAATACACCAGTATTTCTGCAATAAAGCTTTTCTTTCAAAGTGTTATTTTCAATAAACTTGAGATATGCTGTCGCACACTAATCGTTCAAACGTAGATATATTTACTGATGCACAAAATTAATAAAATATTGTTAGTGGCACTGAGTATATTAAATGTAATATATCTAGAATTTAGGGAAAACACATCACGTAGTCTGATAGTATCTTAATTAGTTTGAAACTTACTTAGGAGGCCTAGTATGATCAGCATGATCAGCAATGGGAAGAAAACCACAAGTTCTGCTGGTCTTTTTGTGTTAGACAAGATTAAGAAGCTGTATTTGAACCTAGTGAGGAAAGAGTGTGGTTGTCATCCCTGCCTTACAGGATACACGGGAGAGCAGTCTGAGCCTCCTATATCTACAGTACTATTTTAGGTCATTCCCTACATATTGTGAATGTTTCTGGAAGGGCAGCTTGCCAGGAATACCTGCTCCACAGGTCCTCAATACATGGCCCTCATCGCCCTGCTGACATTCACATGGTGTCAAGTTTGTCAAGATGCTGCGGGGTTGGTGGTTTCAGCCAGTGTATTCCATCAGCTGCTCCATCATTATGAAGGATGTTAACCCCTAGGTCATCAATGACTGACATGCACTACGTCCTCACATCTCTGTGATGAGTAGGGACTGTCTCCAGCTCCTCTGCCACTTCTCCAAGCCTGCGGTGCATCCCGCTGTATGTTGTTTGATGCCAGCCCCTAGGATCAGACAGAAGCAGGCATGATCCGTAGTGTCAAGAGCACCCATGACAGGACTCAGTGAAGTGTCTGTCATCTGGTCTGCTTGCTACTCATACATAGACATGGCTCCTGGAGCACTGGAGATCCCAGAAGTCTTCCAGAAGGCATAGTACAGACAAACCTGCCTGGGCCATGATGGCTCAGCTCGGCACAGGATTGAGAACAAAGAGCCTGCCGTCATTACAGCCATAAGATATATCTTCTCTGGGAGAATATAAATCTGTGTGAAATAAAGCATGCTATCAGAAGGGTGACATGACTAATTGAACTACAGCAAAAAGGCATTGTATTGTTAGTCAGAAAAATTATTATGGCTCCTATGTTTAGACAAGAATGTTTAATCATGAAATGTATTTCTGTGTGGTTGTCCATTACTGATGTCAAAAATGCATGCCTAAAAAAGTTAAACAATTCCTCCTTTTATTTGACAACTTTGAATTACTTAGTTTCTCTGGTTAAGAATATTAAGAACAAATTCATCAGCATATATATATATATGCATGTTCTGTATTAATTACCCACTGGTACTACTTTGGAAGCTACTCCTGTTCATAGTGATGCACTAAAGAGTGAATTATGTGGTTTACTTTATGCAGTTCTATTCTAAAGTCGTCTTCATAATCTTCTATAAGCCTGTGCTTCAAGTGATTCCTGAATTTATGAAATTTATGAGCTTGGAGCACTTTCAGAACTCCTGATCTATATATTTATCCATATATTACATTCAAATGTTGCAAGGATCCAGATACAGTTCTTAAAACCTTGACTTCTGGGCTCTGAGGTGTTTAAAGAAAAACTACTGTTGTCTCCACTAACTAGAGAAATCCTGACTTTGCAGGATATACCAGAGCACAGGGAATAAAAATATTATTTTTATAAACAATTATTTTTGACTCTTAGAATGTATCTTGTGCTGGTGTTTGAATAAATATGATTTTCTCCAGCTTCACTATTTGGTTTAGTGTATGATCTGCAATACACTAATTATACATGTCAGTATATAATATATCTACAAACTCCTTTACATGTCTAGGTTAGAACATTCAGTCACATGCAGATATAAAAAATTTCTATGACTGCCCACAAAAGCTGTTATACCTTGTTTGGGCAAAAAGACAGAAAAGCTTTTCAATGGCAGTTTTCTTCCTTTTTATTTTTGTATTAAAATTGTTTCTGCAACATTGTTTTATATTTATCCTTGTTCCTATCTCATATAATTTCCAAACAAATTCCTTTGTGGTTAGAAATAGCATTGCAGTCATCATTTAAGAGCCAAGAATGTGGCTTTCCACATCACAACATTTTTTCTTAATGGGTTGCAGAAGCAATACAATACAATGAATTAATTATGAGAATCTACTTTTGGGAGTAGAATCCAAAGTTTCCTAAATAACTCCATTAGCTGGAGCCAGCAAAGTGTTTTTGTAGTATTCAATCAATGCAGACTTCCTTTCATGCTGCTTCCTCTTCTCAGTGAGTGTCATTGATAACCACTACACTATGTAGTTTGATACACACCTTCTTTATCCGTTGGGTATTTTGCAGCACCCTTGCAGTTCTTTTAAAGCCCAGAAGCAATTAAAAGCAGAAATAACTAAAAGTATGGGTAGTTCTTTGAATATTCACAGTAGTTTTGTTAGCATTTCAGACAGGGTAGTCTGAAAACCTTTCTTACCTCTGGTGCTTTCTTCTCACTTCTTCCTTATGGAGGAGACAATTTGCATCTTTACAGTCTCACCTGCACCTTCTTACTGAAGAGGGCTAAACAGCTTCACGGTGTTGGCCATTGTGTTTCTGTAGCTCTCATCTGCAGAAAGTGCCTTGCTCCACAGAGGCAGATTTTACCATGTTACTTATATACCTAGCAAGATCTGAAGTTTAATTTATCAATCACCAACCACCTATGCTTACAACCAAATACATTTAAATATCTTTTTCCTTCTCGAACAAGAGAGAATTCTGCCTTTTCCTGTCTAGCAATAGCAACGTCTCTCACATTGGTGGAGTTTACTGTGGTTGTATATAACACCTCTACAGGCAAGACCGTTTATTGCATTTAAAAGAAAAAATCTAGGCAAACTATTCTTAAGAATCGACAGATCCTAAGACATGTTCCTTAAAACTGTCGAATGGTTACCAGGTGACAGTGCATTTCTATCTTTCTTAAAATAGAAAGAATGTAGATAAGCAATTTGGGCTGGAAAGCTAACTTTTCGATGGCTGAAATTACATGCAGTCCTCTCTCCCTTCAGCTCTTATATTCAAAGATATAAATCCAAAGTGTACTGATGCTAATGCACTTGCAGCTGTGAAAAGCACCTGTGAGGCAGGGGATTAGGAGAAAAACCCAAGCAGTCACTCCATAAGGTTCAACACAGGCTCAGAAATCCATCTAAATAGGAAGTCTTGCAATACAACAGACTAGAATGACATTGGATTAAGTAATATTTTATATTTATGGATTCAGTGGACTTGAGGTAGACTTTTGATCTGTCAGAATAGATGCAACCAGAGAACAAGGGTTTGGAGGTCTGTTTCTCAGAGTTCAATGGTGTTTTATTAGTGACTCAAACTGCATTTCACACCTTCTTAATTGTGAACAGGCTTTCATTGCATGTAATCTCTTTCTTTTTTTCTTTTTCTTTTTTTTTTTTTTTTTTTTTTGGAGGTTGACCCTTAGTAATTAACAGTAATTTTCTGCTAGCTGGCACATCAGCTTCATTAACTCAGGTGGAATTAATGCAATCTCTCAGTTACTTAACCTGGACGTTCTCCTGCTAGCAGAAAAGTAAAATTAGTTTCATTAACTGGATTTATTAAATACCAAAAACAGAAGGCAAAGTTGCCTTCATTTTACAATTGTGCAAGCATAACAGAAGTTACTTTAAAGATATTAATATTCAGTATCAATTCCACAAAAGTGCAATTCCATAGGTAAGGGAAAACTATGGAAAAGGATTTTCAGGTTCCAGCATGGCCTGAAAGGGAAAATGCATGAGGACTGAAGAAGACAAACCAAAATATCCATTTCAAGTAAAGTATGGATTACAACTGGAAATTAGAAATGTTTCACATGAGAGTTACTAGTTTAGTTTTCCTGGGAACAAATACGTAAGGAGCAATAGTGCATGGTTAAGACAAGCATCAGAAAAAATTATCCAGTGACTAGTTGAAAGGAAGGAG
Source organism: Bucorvus abyssinicus (assembly GCA_009769605.1). Taxonomy (NCBI): domain Eukaryota; kingdom Metazoa; phylum Chordata; class Aves; order Bucerotiformes; family Bucorvidae; genus Bucorvus; species Bucorvus abyssinicus. The sequence goes on from CM020025.1 coordinate 44,074,427, forward strand.
ACACTCATGTCTCAGCCACTGTTGTGAGTGTCGGAGTCTTCATGGTTTAGACCTATTCTCTGCTTGTCGCTTTTGCTGTTTGGTAGCTATTACATTAACCCAAAATTTCCTTTTGTCTTTCCAGTCTATTTTGGTTCAACTACCATATTTCTCACTGTCTTTCTTGATATTTTTTCAAAGGTTTCTAATTATATCCACACATCTCTAGGTATTTTTTTTTTCTGAATTTATTTCATCTCAAGCCAAAATAGTGTTTACAATGTACTCTATTTTGGTAGCTATTTCATGCAGGCAGTTCTGATTCTTTCAAATGGTTCTGAAGCTGAATCTTCTGAGCCTGCTGTCAGCTGGTGTGTATGACCATATTTCCACTGACTTTGATGGGTTATAGCAATTTTTGGCAGCTGACAGCAGCAGCTTTTCTGTACTGAAAAACGCTGTTGATTTATAGGAGAATCACAAGTCCCCAGTGCTTAGAAAATTAAGTTACCCCTCTGAAAGTAATACACTGCTCACTAAAAGAGTGTTATCATTGAAAATCTTTTTATCTATTCACAAACAAGTAAGGACAAGCAAAATGGCTAACTATAAGGTGTAGTTTTATTGGGTTTTAATGGTGCGAAAAGTACTTTCAAAGTAAACTTTTTCGTTTAATTTTTTTGGTGTTTAATTTTTAATAATAAAATGTCATTAGACTCTTTGTCTAGCATACTTAGTAGCCCGATTTTTGCCTAATCTGCTGCAATGTATAATGGTCAGCCACACTGGTAAAAGCAGCTTGGTGTATGTAAGATGAGAATGGGGCCTGAAAGCATCAGTCTATGCATTTCCTCTTCCGACATCTGCAGTAACCCAGTATATTAAACACCACAAGTCAATTTGTGCATTAGATTGGATTGGTTTACTTAACTAAAGCTGGTCCTTTTATTAACTAAAGCTGGTCCATTTAGAAAAACATGTCTGGAAAATAGTATCTAGTTTTAAAACAAAGTGCAGAATTTCAGTAATGTACTATGTCATATTTTTGAGCATATATTGGATTTACATGGCAAGGGCAGTGCTATAAGAGTGGCTTTTGTGAGAAGCTGCTAGAAATTTCCCCCTTGTCTGATAGAGCTAATGCCAGCCAGCTTCAAGACAGAAGTGCTGCTGGCCAAGGCCAAGCCCACCAGCGCCAGTGGTAGTGCCTCTGTGATAACACATTTAAGTGGAAAAACTGCTTCACAACAGCAGCCAGGAGAGAGGAGTGAGAAAATGCGACAAAACAACTCTGCAGACACGGAGGTCAGTGAACAGGGAGAGGGAGGAGGTGGTCCAGGAACTGGAGCAGAGATTCTCCCGCAGCCCGTGGTGATAACCATGGTGAAGCAGGCTGTCCCCCTGCAGCCCATGGAGGTTAACAGTGAAGTAGGTTTGCTGGAAGGACTTGCGACCCCATGGGGAACCCACATTGGAGCAGTCTGTTCCTGAAGGACTGCACCTCGTGGAAGAGACCCATGCCAAAGTGTTCATGAAGAACTTCAGCCTGTGAGAAGGGCTCATGTTGGAGAAGTTTGTGGCAAACTCTCCCCCATGGGAGGGACCCCACGCTGCAGCAGGGGAAGTGTGTGAGGAGTCTTCCTCCTGAGGAGGAAGGAGAAGCAGTGTGATGAACAGACCACAACCCCCATTCCCCATCCTCCTGTGTTGCTAGAGGGAAGGAGGTAGAGAAATGGGGAGTAAAGCTGAGCCCAGGAAAAAAGGAGGGGTGGGGGAAACATGATTTTAAGATTTGGTTTTATTTCTCATTATCCTACTCTGATCTGATTGGTAATAAACTTATTTCCCCAAGTCAAGTCTGTTTTGCCTGTGACAGTAATTGCTGAAGGATCTCCTTGTCCTTACCTTGACCCACTGGCCTTTTGTCATATTTTTCTCCCCTGTCCAGCTGAGGAGGGAGTGATAGAGTAGTTCGGTGGGCACCTGCCATCCAGCCAAGGTCAACCCCCCATGGAGCATTTCTGCATTGAAAATTTTATTTATTTCCAAATGATCATTTTAAGTTAAAATAATTTTTACTGAAAATTCTTAAATCTCAAAATTACAAATAAAAGTTTATGTAAGTTGTTATTTCTTTTTTATTTTTTGTTTCACAGAAAATTCCATAATATGTTTATTTGTTTTTTAGGCTAGACATCCTGGTTCCTATCCATGTCTATATTCAAATACGGTTTATCTACTTGAACTATGCTTATTTGTGTAAAATGTGCTATGTATCTGCAAATACCTGAAAGACATTCTCTGAGCTACTGCCAGTGAAACAAGATTTCATGAAAAACAAAGCCTGATAATTCTGGCAAGAGTATCTTGACAATAGCTGGTGTCCTTTCTTCAGTACACTAGGACTCAGTACTTTCCATAATACAATACAGTAAGTGATTGTGAAGCACGTAAATTCCCTGTTTTTCAATCAGCATCTGCTCCCTCTAATAGTACCAGTGACCTCCCAAAGACTTCCTGAGAGGGTAGAGGCCTGTCCTCTGTAAAAGTTCACTAAATCTCAGGGCCAAATCACTTGATAGCAAACAAGCCAAATTAAGCAGGTAAAATACTGCAGACGAGAGATGTTTAAGGAAATTGCAGATGTCTGAGTATTCCCCTCCTCTGTCTTACCCAGACCCATTTCTGCTCATGTGCAACTTAATGGCAAGTCTCGATGGCAGAGTAGGGTCCGCATCTTTTGGATGGTAAACATGCTCTGTGTTTATACAGTCCCATAAGTAATAGTCGACAGCATAAAGCAGTATGAGCGTGTATATAAAGCACCAGGGAACCATAAAGCCTGAACCATAGTTCAGAGGCAGATCCTCAGTTTGAACACTCAAAACATCGCGGTGAAATCCTATTTTAAAAAATTGCTTGTTATCGCGACTGCCTGCCACCCATAAAGATCATGTTGATACCCATTGGATGTAACCCAGACAGAGCAATAACTTTTAGAAAGTTTTTATTAATTTTCTGTTGGCTAAGAAGTTTAGTTGTTGAGCAGCAAGCAATACATCTACACTAGGCTTTCAGGCTGAGGAGCACACCCATGCTTTGCTAAGTTTCCATTTCAAATATGTGATGTCATGCCTTGGTAGTGCAAGCGTGACTACCGTCAGGTTTGTGGTATCGGAGAATTAAACTCTTACTGGCATGATCTAAATTACTTAGTTCCTGGAGGTAGCACATGTTGAGTGGTATCTCCACAGTGTACAAGAGCTGTCTATGTTCAGTCTCCCAACAAACCATTCTGTTCCCAAGACATGGTTTTGATGCCTTCTCTAGTGTCCTACTTGAGTCACAAACATTAATAACATGACAGTGCCTCAAAGGCAAACAGCAAACAGCTTACTCATAATTCCACTTGCTCTGTTCATATATGGGTAGGTGTGTGTTTAGGGGTGTATGTGTCCCAGATCTTTTCCACCTTTCAATCCCTCCTTCCCCTGAGCATATCCCATCATTAAGCAGTGGAACACAAGCCAAGTTTTGGCACAAATAGAGACTGAAAAAATCAAAAGGCAGTCGGGTTTCTGTTTATGTTAACTAGCAATAGTTAAAATAACACCTGCAAAATATATAGCTCATATACCATCCAGAATCAAAGAGTTATTTTAAACAAAATCCCTAATTAAATTAGTATTGAGTTTTACTATGAAAGGTAATATATTATGGAATTTAACAAATCCATAGTGAAAGTCCATAGTTAAAGACTGGGCAGTTGGGGTTTAATAATGTCTAACTATGAGAGATTTACTAAAGAGAAGAGTAATCTACATTTCCCTCCTTTTATTCTAATGGAAGCATTGTAAAGCAAGCTTCTTAAGAATAATTGAGCATGCTGCATATTAAGAGAAAAATCTTTGGGGCTAATGAACTAAAACACATTTTTAGCATAAAAATTCTCACTACATGCATTTAGTTTTGACAGCCTATTTTAACAACGTAATTTGGTATTGTTAGCAAAGATACAAAGACTATGTACGGCCAACAGACAAATGTTTTCTCTTTCAGCTGTTAAATAAATAGGTCTGTCTTTCTTTTGTGTCTCTTTTAAGATAATTAAAATGGCAGGAGGCATTTATCTGGCTCTGATGTTCATGGTTATATGCATTATTGCTAATTAATAGCATTAAGTGTCATCAATAGAACTGCTTCTCCAGCGCAAAGTAAACAGAACTCTAAAATCGCTAAATTGAACACATCCAAGCAGAATGAAAATATCAAGCAGAAGCTACTGTTCTTCTGTTGTGAAGACTTTTTTCTGTAAAACAGATTTTTGAGTGCCGGGGATGCAAATTTCTATGACTATGTTCCAATGTAATGGTCTCAGTGGTTTACTTAGCATGCTACATTAGGAGGAGGAAAGCAGTGTGAGCTGTCTTCAGAGAGATGGAACTGGCTAGAATGATCCCAGATGAATTAGAGATAAGGAACTACCAAAATCAGGTTCTTAGGGCTAGAGCGGATGACTAAATATAAGGCATCAAGAGAGACCTGTGCTCAGCAATCAAAACCAGAAGGAGCCATCCCTGTTAGCTGTAGGTAATATTCATAGCAATAGACAATTTACAGCAATAATAAAGGGAAAAAATTTGAAAAGACTATTGTGCTGTAAAAACCCAAGCCATTAAATAGAATATAATTCATTATTGAAGAGGTGATTTTCATTTTAGTTTTTATTCTAGATTTAAAGATTTGTAACAAAACATTCATCTTCAACTTCAAACTTACCGTTTTGAATATTTATTTTTATACAACTGCATCTTTTCAATTTCTTCAGATTACATAGCCATAAGTGCACAGTTAGTTCTGTGTCTTCTGAGTATGGAAAAATACAAACCAAGCCTCTTAAGACAATAAGATCTCTCCTTCCTTCAAGCTCCTTCCACAAGAATTTCTGTGGTAAATGTTGGTATTGTCTGCAAGAGAGTTCTCAGCAAAAGGCCCCAGGAATTCCTGGTTCCATCACTATTAAATTTCAGGAATATTGTCTCAAAGAAATTGATCTTGACTGCTATGGCAGATTATGGATATCAAAATCAGTCATACAAAATCATAGTGCAGCAACTATTAGAATAAGTTTAATGTACTCGCTTTGGGAAGTCTCATTTGAGAGCATTGCTTTCAAAAATAATTTGCAGTTCTGAGATACGTTGCAGCTCAAATGCACAGACAAAAATTGCTTATTTGAAAACTTAGCTAAAATAATCTAAATCCTTTCTTGCTCTTTCACCTCTTTCTCTAAAATATTTTCTTATCTACCTCAAGATCTCTGTTAGGATACTTTACCAAATATTATCAGAGCTGTGAACTTCAAGTGGCTCATCATCCTCTCTCTTTGAAGTCATCAGTGTAACTTTTAAGAGCCAGCCTGTGTATTTTAAGAACCAGTTAATTCAAAAATTATAAAAGGCTTTAAACCAGATGCCAGATGTAATCATTAGAACAGAAAGCTCCTTCCAGAGAATGTACACTTAGAAGCAATTTAGACTGTCTCCTACAAAGATGTTGATTTTTTTATTTCTGAAACAATATATTCCCAAGTTAAGGACCAAGTACCACCTTTTATTTCTTGTTAATTATATATTTATCTGTGAGAACTAGTTTCCTACAAAGATAACACAGTTTGGATTGTATCTATCACTCAGTGGGAACATTTTTTGTTGCTCGTAAAGTACTCTTTAAGCACACACAAAATTTTCAGCGTCTTTCCCTGTGGACCAATGTCTATCACAGAGCAACATCTGCTAAGGAATATGCTGCAAAGCTATCTTCATATTTTTCCTCTCTACCTGGAGCAATATTTGTCCACTTCTGGGAAATGCTTTCAACATCTTCACAATCACTGTTACACTCACAATAACATTTGAAAATGTCATGTTACAAACAGACATCTGGCAGGTATTTTGTACAATACTTTGACTAATATAATAGAAATGGAGACAGTACTGAATATAAATTCTCTATTATTTACAAGTACAGAATTTATCAGCAACAGCCTTAGAGCAGACTTCTTAAAAATTGTAGTCCTGCTAAATGCAACATTAGAAGCTCAAGCTGGTAACATCTTGGTTAGAAAGTCCTTGGTACCTAGAAATTGTCATTACCTTGTAAAATATGGCAGACGAGATGAAAAAAAAAAACCCAACAACAAAGCAACAGTGGAATTATCTAATCTGGCTCTTTGTCTTGGTTGCTTTGCATATTGAGCCGCCCTCAACACCGTTGCAAGTAGTGAAAGCCACCCTTTCACCTTCCTTAAAGATAGCTGGTATTGTGTTCTTTGTAAGCTCAGCATAGAATTACTCCTTAGAGCTCAGTCTCTTTCTGCTGTGCACCAGTTGTGTAATTCCAGTGTCCTCAAGGGAGTTTTTTGTGGTATACACATATTTATGGGAGGAAAGAGAATTCTGATTTGAGAGTGCTTGCTGTTACAAGACAGATTTGTTTGTAATTGTTTTCGTACTTCAAACAAATGCTTCTCTCCACATACTGAGAATTCTCTGTAGACAGGAAAACAACCATTAGGTTGGGTTTGACAATAAACATTTCAGAACTTTGAAACTTTCAATCATCTATGTCACACTACTGCGTGTGACATAGGAGAGCTAACTGTTTTACTACAATATCTACTACCTGAATTAATACACTAGTTAATATATATATGCAGTTTTCTAGTGCATCCACTTTCTTTGCGGACATTTAAAGAAGACACAAGCCATGAGCTAAAATATTCTCATGCAAAACTGTATTTTGCATTGTCATTTACACCTCATAAACTGGGGAGTAATGAAAAATGACTGTTAGCACACAAAGCACTATAGAATTTATTCCCTATATATATGTTATATATTTAAGCTTATACCTTTAAGACAACATTGAGCTCAGTCTTATCTGACCATACCCCAGTAATTTCTCAATAGATGTTTAAGGAACAATTAATAGCCCAAGAGACAGCTATCTAAAGACCAAAGTTCAATCTGTGAATTAGGGAGCCAGTTCTGCTCTCCTATGACAATTCCAATCATAAAGTCCATATGACAGCTGCTAATAAAATGTTCTCGACTAAGAGGACTGATTCAACTAAAGCAGATCAAAACCAAAAGAGTTCAGTGAATACTTGCATCATAGGGTTCTGAAAAAATATAGTCTGTAAATTGAACTGGAGTTTAATTGGAAAGCACAAAATGTTAAAGAGAGGGAAGAAAAATGATATGACAGTTATTGACTTAATACCCTGTAGTCTGATTTCAGTTTTATGAAAGTATTAGAACAAATTATGAAAGCAAGAAAAAATAATACCTGGAGAAAAATAAAACAACATGCAACAGAGGATATGCAGAATTGAATTTTGCCAAATTAATCTGTGAGGTAATTGGGTTTTTTAAACAAAAGAAATGCAGTGAATCCCTACTGGCTGAAGTAAACCATGGGAAAGATTTCACGTTACTTTTTAAAACTGAAATGTTCATTGTATTGTAAAAGTTAGGCACGATTTGAGGAACTAACCTAAGAGCTGACGGCAAGTAGTGCTGAAAGGAGAATTTTCCTGGTAGGTTGAATGTTACAAGGAGAGAACACCTTAAATGTCCAAGCCCCATTGAGTATGATGTCCTGAGTTTCTAAGATTGAGGTAAAGGGAGAAACTTTCAAATGGAAGAAGGTAAAGCTAAAGAACTGTGCTTTACAGGAAAAGCTACAAAATCTTCCTTGAGAAAGCTTTTCAAACGCAGCAAGACATAGTCTTTGCAACATGAACATCTTGTATATGCTACACACTGAATCTGAAAAACTAGCAATAAAAAAGATAGCAAATCAGTCAAACTAAACATGTAATCCTAATATAACAAAGTATACCTTGAAAAAGAGGCAAGCACGAATATAAATACAGAGCAAATACTGATGGAGGTTTTCCAAGCCAATTTGCAATGGGAGATACAGGCAAAATCTGGTAGCAGAGACAAGCAAAATCAATTCTAAAAAATTCATTGTTTTTCATAATTATTAGTTCTAAACAAGAGAGTAGAAAAATTCCTTTACATTAATTTCTGAAGGAACAAAACCCTCTTTTAAAGCTCCAGAATAACTGGGTAACAAATGGATATTTTTCTGCACTGTACACCATGTTTATAGTCAAACTGAAAGATAACAAATGCAAGCTAAAAAAAACGGTCTAAAACTTTGTCATTTTATCTTTTCCACCTCTACTAATAGCAGTAACCCATTTCAGGGCAGCATAAAACTTAATAATTTAGGACTATCTACAGGATAGAAACATTCTTCTCACATGCATCTTTACTCCAGCTGTATTCTCTTTTCCATACACTGACAGACGAAGCGGATTTGTGTGTTTCAATACTGGCTTTGAACTATCAAAACAGAATTGATTGCAAAGTGAGATCTTTCTGTCAATGATGCAGTTTTGTCCCTGGCCAGATTCAAGAGGCAGCTTAGCGCACAAGAATAGGACCTTGTCTTATTGCACACAGAAACCCTCAACCCACTATTAAACAGAGGTACATCACCTTCAGAAGCCCATGGAAAGAATTTTGCCTCTAGCGGTTATTTCTTCAAGAATTACTATAATCTGCACTTGCCTATATGGCAAATTCCCTTCAGTGACAGCATGATTTACTGTCCAGTTTGAGGAGGTTATTGTGCTAACATATATATGCATGATAAAATGTGTAGTAAAACTGTACGAAGCTGTGCTGAACAAGTTTAAAGGTAAAGAAAATGTACAAAAAAAAGAAAAAAAGAAACATAAAGAGTTGTATTTGATCAGTCATTTCTTCTTTATTTTCCTGGAGTTTCATTCATTTTTTAAATAATATGTTTGTGTTAAAAATGTAATAATCAGGAATTGGTCACTAAAATTCTAAATCCTCATCACTGGAGAGTACGAATACCTTGAAATACTGAAATACTTTAACACACTGTTAACTTTATAATTGTGAAGAGCCGAGTTTAAAAAAATAAGTCCTAATAACTATAAAAATCCATCAGCAGTTAACAGCAAAAAATGAAACACCAGAAGTGTCCTGTGGAGAGCTAAATATTTCCAAGGAACCATTCAAAATACACGAGAAGAAATGGTGTCATTATGCAATACCTGTTTTAGCCAAGATAAATAGAATAAAAATCACATTAGATGATCATCCAGAAACTAGCAGGGCCACTCACAACGGGAAGACTGCAACGTGATCTTTCAGCTGGTTAAGGAATGCTTCGCATACAACTTTATGGAGAAGCTATTATATTTCATTGCACCATATGGCAGTAAGGCAGAGTACGACATATGGGAATCCAGTCAGGCAAAAAGAAACATTAAAGAAGGAATAGTAAGTGTATGATGGAATTGTGAACACCTGTATGGAAGGAATCACTTTAAGTCGCTGCTATCCGTGCCAACCAATACACAGGCAGGTTAGCACTGCTCCTAGATTTGATGAGGGTTTTTTGTACACCTGTCAAGTGCCAGTTTCTTACAGCACTGAGCTCAGGCCTTTTCTTATCACCTCTCTGAAGATGCTGATGGAAAGTTGTTAGATTGGGATGTTTTGTCTTCCTTTTCTCCTCCATCTTTTCTCTTTGCTCTCTCCGTCTTCCTCTCCACTGGGAGCAGCTGCCTTTCCTGCACTAGTCTTTTACCTAGTTCCTACCACCACATTCACATGCACACTAAAGATTTGAGGCATTTCAAGCGGACGTGTTTTAATTAATGTCTTATATACAAGATAATGCCATGTTATACTTTACAGAATTTCAGCTTTCAAAGTGATCTGGTTAGATATTTTGCAGGCCTTCCCTGCTCAGTCACTGTCCAAATAAATTGGGTTTTACTTTAAAATTACATTTGCAAATACTGAAGATTCCACGGTCAAAGACTGCTGTTTGAATACCTGTGAATACGAATTATATTGATGAAAATTGCAGCATTTTAACTGAGAGTATTAAGAATGTTGATATTGCATATAATATGTATTTCTGCCCAGTTCTTGCAGCTATCCTTCTGAAATGGAACTTCATACAGCTCCAAGAACCCAGCTAATGGACCCCTGTGAAAGGCCAAAGTTCTTTTTATATGTATCAGCATTCTCCCTTGAGGGCGATGTAATGAATAAATACATTAACCATATTATGATAGCATTGAAAAGCCAAAAGTCCATCCACAGCCAACAAAGCTTCAGTTCCTGCTGAAGGATTTAATCATGCTCCCTCACATGAAGGATCAAACATGGGAAAACATATAAGCAAAGTGTCTGTAGTGTCAAGTGGAATGTATTTTCTCCTTTCTCATATATCTCCAACTCCTTTAAATGCAGTTTTAACAAGAAAACAAAGAAAACCAGGAAAAATTAGTAAGTAAGGAAAAATTATGTTGAAAAAGAATAAGTTTGATAAATTGAACATAGAAAATCTTAGCATAAAGTAATCAGATTATATATACCCTAATGAGGTCAGGAAGGCCAAGGAGTGGCTGGAGCTTAACTCAGCAAGGGATGCAAAGAATAACAAGAAGGATTTCTACAGGTATATGTCAATCAGAAAAGGAAGGTTAAAGAGAGCATATTGCTTCTGACAAACATGACTGGCAAGCTGGTTACAACGGAATAAGAGAAGGTTCAGGTACTCAGCAACTTTTTTGCCTCAGTCTTCTCTGATAACCTCTCTTTTCACACTCCCTGAGTTGATGGGTTGCAAGATGGGGACCAAGGGGCAAAGTCCCTCCCACTGTAAGAGAAGATCAGGTTTGTGACCACCTGAGTAGCCTAAACATACATAAGTCTATGGGACCTGATGAGAGGCATCCCAAAATCCTGAGGGAATTGACTGACGTAGTTGCCAAGCCACTCTCCATGATACTTGAAAAGTCCTGGCAGTCAGGTGAAGTCCCTGGTGACTAGAAAAAGGGAAACATTGTACGCCTTTCCAACAACAGTAGAAAAGAGGACCCTGGGAAGTACCATCCAGCTTTAGAGTCCTCAGCACAAGGGCATAAACCTGTTGGAGAGTGTCCAGAGGAGAGCCATAAAAATGATCAGAGGGATGGAGCACTTCTGCTATGAGGACAGGCTGAGAGAGTTGGGTCATTCAGCCTAGAAAAGAGAAGGCTCCAGAGAGACCTTATCATGGCCTTTCAGTACTTAAAGGGGGCTTATAAGAAAGATGAGTCTTCTTAGCAAGGCCTGTTGTGACAGGACAAGGGGTAATGGTTTTAAACTAAAAGAGGAGAGATTCCAAGTAGATATAAGGAAGAAATTTTTCACAATGAGGGTTGTGAAACACTGGAACAAGTTGTCCACACAGGTGGTAGATGCCTCTTCCCAGGAAACATTTAAGGTCAGATTGGATGGAGCTCTGGGCAACCTGATCTAGTTGAAGATGACTCTGCTTACTGCAGGCGCTTTGGACTAGATGACCTTAAAGGTTCCTTCCAACCCAAAGCATTTAATGATTTAAATAAATCAAGAAAATGAACTACTGGAGTTATTTGGGCACTGAAAATTATGCCCCTGATTCATTCAAACATGTAAACATGTTTGACCAGCAGAAATCATCCCACGACGTGTGATTAAATAGACACACTTGGGTAATAGAAAGAGGATAGGAAGGAGGGAAGCGATAGAGCGAGGGAGACAGAGGAGAGAGGGAGGGCGTGGGGAGGAGGAAGGTAGAAAGAGTGGGAGAAACTGACAATAGGAGGGAGGGAAACAGATAGCCAAGTATGGATCATTGGTCCTGATAAATACTCCTTTGACTTCTTTAAAAGCAAAATGTATATGGGGCAAATCTTGACCAGATTTTTCAGTCATGAAACTATCCATAGGTGACAGAATCCGTATTTTTCCTATGTAAGGTTTACAGGAACAAGATTTCAAAGCCTATTTCAACAGTCCAAACTATTCATTTTTACACTTAACCAGTTCCTGAGATTGAACACTGTGTGTAGGGATTACCTCACCCATGTTGAAAAGCAGCCAGCACTGTTGGGAAGAAGCCACTTCATGGCTGCAATATATTTTTAAGATGGGGAAGGAGAGTAACTTTAAATCTGCAAACAACAATTTCTTTTCTATATTGACAGCACATTAGTAACTTAGCTTGAATTTTGGCCATGACATTTGTGGCTTGAAAGGAGAAATTAATTGTTATAGACAGGTCCATATTAAAGGAATGAAGGGGGAAAATAGCCAGAATTTATCAATGATTTATATACACTTCTGGTTTTCCACAAGCATTTAGAAAGTTCTTTTTCAAGATCAGGGAAAAATATGTGCACACAGCAGCCACCAGTATGACTGCCACACATGTATATATAGGAAAGCTTATTTGGAATAGAGGAAACGATAATACTATAGCAAGGACTTTACCATATCTCAAATTGTGAAACAAGGACTTGGGATCTGTGATGGCTTTTTACTAACCACTCTTCAGGCTCATCATCTTTCATTTATTTTGGCGTACAAATTAGCTAGATCAGAAGTAGTCCAGTTATGTCAATTCAGGTTACAACTACAGTTCCCATGTCTATAGAAGGGTCTGAGATTCTGACTGTCAATTATTTAAAAAAAAAAAAAGTAGTTCATGGAATATTGGTAATTGGGGAATGGGAAGAAGTGAGACAGCTACAGCCCGAGGGAATGTTTATTTGCTCTCAAATCTCTAATAGGTTGCATTACGGTCTGAAGGTAGCCTCCAAAGAGTGATTGCTCCTGGCTTTCTGAATCTGGTGTTCTGGCCAACTATCTGTCAACAGAGCTTGCCTTGTTTAGCCTAGCAAAACAAAAGCTGAGAGGCAATACAGTCACTTTTTATAAACACTTTGGGCATAAACAAGGGAGAGTAGCAAGAACTATTTAATCTAAGGAACAATGTTGGGATAAAAACACATAGAAACCAATTGGCCATGAATTGGTTAGAATTTAGAAGACCTTCCACAGAAGTACAATTCCAGAACAGCCTTTCCACAGCTCTAATGGGAGTTAAATAACTTCAGGATTTTCAAACTTGGGAGTTTACTCTGTTTATAAAGAGAATTTTATCATATTGTCACCCAAACCAAAGGAAATGCAGGGGTTTCCTTCTAGTCTGTGCCTTCAATAAGATTGGTTACAAATACAAGCTTATAAAAAAGGTGTAATTTCTTAAAATACTGGTGCCTACTCTGTACCAAAATATTCACCACTGTCATTACTTCCATTCATACTGCCACAAAACAGTTGGCTTTGAAAAGACATAAATATTAGTTCCATAAGACTATTAACTGAATGCATTTCTGAACATACACTTTTGAACTTTGCATAATCTATTTTAGCACTAAAATAGCAGGGTTGCAGCTGAAGCAAATTAAAATGACTTGGGCTGCAGATATGTATTGTGTCAGGTAAGTGGCATTCCAGTTCTCCTAGAACAATTGGTGATGCTGTGACAAGTAAGTAAGTATCACCTTTATTGCAGGTCCTGAGGAGCTTTAGAGGAGCTTGTATGTCATATGACCAAGAAATAGGTTCAGCACAATCCAAAATAATGACTATGAGGGACTGGAGGGAAGATGAACATTCCATTAACTTCCTAGGTAAATCCTAACTCAACTATATGAAACCTTGATCTAACTCAGTAGGTAAATCCATGCTTGGATAAATCTGCAATTAATGTAGAACTCCAGCACTCTCTTCACAGAAGTTGTCTTTGGCAAGGCTGCTGGTAGACTCACATTGCAGAACTGAATGCATCTATTAGTTTTGTGCTGTAGCAATAGTGTTGCTGTGGTAAAGGCTGCTGCTACTTCTAGTATTTAAGAAGGTTTTGAGATTATTTAATCTAAAAAAATTTGTTGTTTATTATTAATTATTATAAATTATTGTATTCTATATTATGAATTGTTATAATTATAAATAATTGTTATTTATATGTTATTAATATTGGATTAGAGCATTTGTATTATTTGTATGATAGCTGTATCCCTGTTCTGTACTTCTCCAGACCTTTTGCTTGCTGTTCTGTGCATAGTGTTGAAGAAAGGAACTTAGTATGCAGGTATCCCCACACAAAATCACTGTGCAAAAACCAGAACACGAGATGAACAGCTTAAGAAATTATACTATTGTTACTGGGAGTTGCAAACTATCAACCCCAAAGCTTAATTTCCTAATGTGTCCCATCCGATATTCTTTCCTGCATTCATTACAGAGTAGAATCACTGCTGTTGAATCATATATATTAATAATTTATATTAACAGATCATGACTATAAAAGATTAGCTGTGGTGACCCTAGCTTAATTTGAAGCTTATGATGAAACCTTATTGTGAAGCCAATTATTTCCAGACCATGACTGAATCATCATATGTATCACATACATACACACACAGACTATGCTTGTACAAAAGTATAGCTAATAACACCCTTGACACTAAGAAATGTTATCAAAAGTCAAAATAGCCAGGGAATAAAAGGTTGTACCAAGTTCTTCTACTTGATAAGCTGTGTCATTTACTCCAATACATCTTGCCTCTCTGTTCTGGGACACCTCAAATGCAGAATGGTCTAGGTGAAGAAAAATGGCAGTTTATAAATGTCTTACAATACACCTGCGATTACTCTACAATATGACACCTATGTTAGAGGGGAAAAAAGGAAAACCATGATACTTTTTTTAGGAAAATGTAAATAGGAATATTTAAAGAGTCATTTTAATATACCTGTTTTCACGTTCCTCGCCAAAAAAATCCAGTTTCCTTAAAATTTAGGAATTCAAACAGCATACATTCAAATAGAGCAATCCCATAAAATGGCTTTACAGGCACAGGACAAGCATCGTCTTGGAGGAAAATATTAAGATTATTGGGTAGTTTGGAATTTCTATTTCCAGCTACCAGCCTCCTCCAGAAGATACTCTGGGTCTGCTTTCTTCAGAGAAAATGGTAACAGATGCAGACCTAAATATTGCCTGTTCTTGGCATTGGGATAGAATAGCAGGGAAGAAAGTTTTACACTTAGTGATGAATTTCCGAAACAGTTCAAAAATTTGGGGTCCTAAGGTACATCCAAAGAAGGTATATTTGTGTCCAAAGAGAAGCTGAGGAAGTCAAATGTACTCAATTAACTTTCTTGTGATAAGTTTCTGTGGTCTTTCATACAGAAATCATCTTCATGCATGAGCTGCATATGAGAAATTCTTTTGTATCTTTTTTGTTTACTCAATATGGAGGTATGGAAAAACAGAAGACTTGAAGCTTTCATGAAATTAAAGTCTTCTTAATTTGTTTAAACACTATTTTATACCTATCTGATACTGAAAAGACATTTTCATAGAAAAAATTTGCAGCTAACTAGATTTCTTCTCTTACATTACTTACTGTGACAGTCGTCCTGTAAAGTTACATTTCATGTACACATAACACCATTTTTGAAGGAGACAGCAGCCACCAGTTAGATACTGATACAGACAGCACTGACTGTAGAGAGAAAATGATGGCCGGCATTTCCTGGGCCAACGTTACCTCTTCATGGAAATTTGTAATAGCTCTTCATAATTTAAGTTTAAGCCAACGTTTCTCTTTAGTTATCATATCAGATAGACTCTAGAAAAGTCTTAATCTACTGTACTACTACTAATTACTTTTCCAGCTGGCAGGCAAAAGTTACATTGCTGACATCAGTAAGACCCCAATTAGAACTGCTACAATAAAAAAGATGAAGTAGAGTTTGACCAAAGCACTTTTAGATATGAGTAACTCAATCCAACGTGACTATTTCTCATCACACTTTAAATGTTTGCTGTTGACCTTCATGATCTAGTTAGGCACTGTGGACCTCACAGGAGCTATAAGAGTTGGAAGCTGTTTTCAGTGATGATTTCGTACTTGCACATAAGTGAAACTGAATTTACCTTTAAGTTTCCTATTTGCAGATACAAGGGAAATAACATTTTGTTGTGTCTGTTAATTAACATGCAGCTATTTGAACTCATTATTAAAATATAAAATATCAGACAGAAAACAGGTGCTTAATGGAGGAAAAGATGCTGTGTGGAGTCAGTTGAAAACATTTGACATTTCAAAGTGACTGATGAAAAGGTCAAAATAATCTTTAGCACTGTCACGCGAATCCCACTTTTACCTATCTGTGGATATCACAGACGGTCTTGCTGACAGTCTAAGCTTTGGAGAACATGTTCATGATTAATGAATACTTATTTTTTTGCTTGCACAGCCATTATGGAATGAAAAAAAGCAGACACTGCATGAAGTGTAGTAAAAGGACTTTAATCCTTGTCTGGATATTTTGTATTATAAAACAACCCAGACACAGCAGTGAGAGCATGTGACTCTCACTAGAGATGTTTACTGACATCTTTGTCAGGGACTTGAGGGAACTGGGGTTTGCTTACCCTGCCCACAGCCCAGGACCCAGGTCAGCCCTCTGGGGTCATCAGTCCCTGCGCCAGCAATGCCACAGCAGGGACAGTCTCCAGCACCCCAGAGCCCTGCCCTGCCTGTCCATGGGCTGTGCCAAGCTGGGCCCATCCACAGGACCACGTCCCAACCTGGCCTCAGCCCACTGCCACCTCTGAGGGAGGGCAATACCATCCCAAGGCCATGTCTGCTCATGGCCTGGTGTCCTGGCTAGACCTTGGACCAAGCCCATCACCATGATACTGTCTTACGATCTGGGCCGTCGGTTGGGTCTGACCATGATCTCTGAGTCTGCTCCACTCCCTCACTCAGCGGTAGGGCTTCGAGCCCTTGTCTGGCGAGCACAGGAACTCCTGGGCTCCCTGTTCCCTGTCCCTGCTCTGGGTACTCCCTGACAGCCGTGTCCTCTCTCAAGACTAAGCTGCGTAGGAAAATCCGGAAAGTTTACTGCTTGGCAGCTCTTTCTTTTTAAACACAGCAGATATTTTCTATGGTCATTAAATAGTTAAGATAATTTTCATTCCACATTCAGTTTAATCCATATGTACAAGCTACATACACACAAGAAACTGGAAGGGACAAATGCCGTTGCTCAGCAACAAGAAACTGGCAAAAGCTCAAATACTCCACATTTTCAGCAGACAATGGCTCTCTGAGCTCAGCAATCAATAGCGTTTGATGCAAAGGAAATGCCCAGTTTATCACACTTGCCATCTAATAACACCTCAAGTGTATCTGTGGCTGACATACATAAAAACATATCTGAACTCCGGCTGTTTGAATAATGTATTGAAAATTTCACTCTTTTTTTTTTTTTTTTTGGAAGTCAGTCACTACAAACGAGTTTGTTATTTGTAGGTATTCGGTGAATAATTTATGGAAACAAATGTCACTCTATAGGTTTTTCAGGAGATTCAGTTTCACTATTTGCAAGCCAGGCTGTTCAAAGACAACTCAAGCCCATTATAAAAATAAAATCTGAATTGTCTCCTTCCTTGTTTCGACAGCTTCTTCCTCCATGGTTCTTTATATATCAAATTGTTTTTATGCACACACATGTAAGTCCCACATCTTGTTTCTTCTGGTACAGCTGTTCTTTTCTTGTTTCTCCATTTCCCTTCAGGTTTTTCCATCAAGTTCTCACTTGGCCCATCCATAATTCCTCCTCTCCCCTTAGGGACCACTGATATCTACTTAGAAGCCGACTTTGTGTTATCCCACCCCCACATGCTGCAAGTTGCTCCTTTGAGGCAGCAAGTTTCTCGCCTGGCATCTGGCAGAGGCAATCATGGCCCCACAAGCCGCAGCAGAGGTGGAGCTGGGAGCTGCCAGCCTGCAGGGAGGAGAGCAGGTAGCAGCACCAGCAGATAGGAGCTGTGGAGCTAGGAAAGGTGCCATTGCTAGTGCCGGGATGCAGCACAGAAACACGCCTTACAGAATCTGAATTTCCTGGTGTTGAAATACTATGGTGATGAGAGCTTCATTACAAAATAACATTCATTGCCCTTCATTTTACTGACAAAAACTTAGTCATCATTGACTAATGCCTATCATCCAGATACCACCACAGTCAATTGTGGGAAAGAGGGAGAGGCATTGCTAGAAAGCACTGTCTGTCCTGCCTTAGAGATCTGTCTTACAGCAGGAGGACCCAGCGTCAGGTGCTACCTGTTTTCTTCATGGGATATAGAGGGATCATAAACTAGGTGCCCAAACTTAAGAAATTGAAAATTGGATGAGACTAATTCCTTCCAGTTTTCAGAACAGCTCAAACAGTCCACAGGGTTTAATTAATTTTTCCATCATATCACATAGTAGTGCTTGAATGTGAGCATACATTTAAAAAAAAAATCTTTAATTCAAAATGTTAATTAGTGATGAATCAGAATTACAGGTATTGAAAAAGATATTTGATACAGGAGTAATTCTTTCCAGGATCGTCCTGGAAACTTACAATGGCAGAGAATAAGCTTTCGTAAAATGTTCCAGTGGTTAAACATAACTTCCTCATCTGATCTGAGATATGCTGAGATATTTTTCTGTTTAGATGTATCAGTATATCACAGAGAATCATCTGGTTGAAAGAGACCTTTAAGATCATCGAGTCCAACTGTTAAATGTTAATATTTAACTTCACCTTTTATATATTTAATTTAATTTCACCTTTTAAGTTATGTCAGTGAAAGAAGAAACACAGGAAAGTAGAAGGTTGGTCTTGTAGGGATTGTATTTTAATGTTGTGCGTAGAATGGTCCTAACAAACACGTTAATGTTTAAAAGCCCTCTTATTCCTTTTTTCTCTGTAAAAGGTAATATTTCCAAGTCATTCAACTTTTGGTTATTCAATTATCAATTTTAGTGATATTATTATATTGTTAAAAAGAATTATACGTGGTCATAATTCAAGCACATTTTGGTTTGTGGATAAACAGACTGCCTAAGTTGAAAAAATATCTTTTAAATTTTGCTACTTTCATAAAGTCTGGAAAGTGAAAATTATATGCAGGATGTAACCTAAGTTAGCACTTCTCATGTCTTCATTCTTCCTAAGGTTAAACAAAAGTCTTGCTTTTATAATGAAAAAAACATTAATATGCAAGACTTAGGGAGCTTTTATTTTCCTTTCACTGAAACAAAATTGTATCTGTCCTGAAAAACGTAGTTTCTTATACGTGTCTTGCGATTTTGATCCTGTACCACTGAAGGTATAACCTCAAAGAGGCTAGGTCACAAAGAACAGCAATAAAAAAGATCCCTTTGAAGTTATTTTTATTTGTTTTCTGGAATGTGTGCCTTTATGGGCTTTTTATGTCAGATTTTCTAGTTTTTATCTGCTTCTATAAAAACAGGATGCTTAATAAATAAGCCACACAGAAAAAACTTGCAGCTGAAACTCTTTAAGTACACAAATCCATGAGATTGTTCTGGAAAAACAATGTTTTTTGGTAAAGCAATGATCGGGGGAAAGCACTCAAACATGTCCTTCAAGTAATCCTGGCTTTAGGTTTCAATGACAATGAGTTAAAAAGTTGAGCATGATTTGAATCAGGATGAACAACTCTGAATAAAGTCAAAGTGAAGTCAAAGAAGAACCTTACAAAGCAAAATCCTGAGTTCTCTGAAAGCAACAAGAAACTCATAATGATATTAATTGATTTTACTTTTGCACTTGGTGTATTTTTTATTTCTTTCTAAATAACCTATCCTTTTCATAAAGAATTTTGCTGCTAGTCATGGTGAGAAGTCTATGAGGATTGGAGGCTAGTTTTCTTGGAAGGAAACAAAACTGGGATGTGCAATATTTGCATACAAAATTTCCTGTGACCAACAAAAAATATTTACCCAACAAATCAACAAGAAAGATAAACCAGAGATAGTATTTGGGTTGACGCCCAACAAACATCTGTATATTTCAAGTGCAAAGCACTTCTGATTTGGCTGCTTCCCTAATGATAAAGATACCTTCTTAATAAAGAAGTTAATCCAGATTATTACCAAAGTAAAATGCCCGTGTTAATGTACTGTGGGAGTAGCCTAAAGCACAGAATTTTTTTCAGAAGCCAGATATAATTAAGACCATAGCTATAAACTGCCTAGACCAATTGACCCAGAGGATTTTGCTAGGCTGATCCCACAAGAGGGCTCTTTTAAACAAAATACATGCTTGATTTTGTTCAGGTGGTTCGTGTTGTAGAAGACAGTGAATTGCTCTTTTTTTTTTTTTGGAAGAGTTTTGCACACCAATCTTGTGAAAACAACAGTTGAAGTATGTTCTACTCCTAGAGTAACTGTCAGTTAACATTTAGAAAGAGATTAATTCCCAATGCTGGAAACTCCCAGGGATTTGTGGAACAATAATTCCTCATCACTTGGATCAAATTCTGTTCCTACTGCTTTCACTGGTAAATTTTTACTGACTTCACTGTGATTATGATTTGTAATATTCTTCTATAGGATATTGATTAACAAGCATTAGTATGCTCCAGTTATGCACAGAAATATTCAGTTCCTCTTCAACAAAACTCCATATTGTTCCATCCTTCGCTCCGAAGTATTTAGAAATTATTATCTGTGTTAAGGAACATTAACAACTTCAAGAGATACAGGAAAACTATGGGAAGAATCAACACCTTCTTTTGTTCAATTTTTCATAACTTTAGTTTCCATGACAACAAAGGAGGCAATTCCACAAATCCAGTAGCTCATTATTTGAGACTGTTTGCTGTTTTCCCTGGAGAAGTGAGACACTATTTTTTTAAGTCTCTTGTAAGAAAGTCATAATTCAATGGATGAAATCTGAAGCGAAAATAATTAAAGTGAAGCTACTCTTTGGAAACAGGGTATATTTTGTGAAGAACATTTATTGAGCCTTATACTGGTTCTTTCTCCACTCCCAACTCACTGACTTATGTTACTAATATTTCTTCTACTGGTTTTCTGTGATAAAATCTGACATAATTCGAACCCTTAGTAAGAAAGAAATACTTGTAAGGTCAGGAAGAAATTGTTTTATATTTTTTTGCCCAAAACGCAGCATCCAGAAGAACTCTGCAGTATCCCAGTCAATGACTGAAAGTACCTCGGTCATGTGTGAACTGTTATTGTGTTAGGAAATACAATCTTTTAAAAACACAACTTTTTATTACTAAGCAAGGTCTCAAATTCTGCTAAGGATTGTTTCTAAGTGTTTTTTATTCTTACGTGTTCATTTGAGGAATCCACATAGAGGAAAGCAACTCTCTAAAAAAGATCCAAATCAGGTTTGTTATAGAAGTATAGACTGTAGAACAAGGTTTCTTTGTCAATGACCTGGTTCTATCACTGGAAAAATATCCTCTTAGGAAGGGCATTATTGCAGTGAAGAATATGGCATGACTTCCGTATTTTTCACTAGCTCTCTAAATGTTCCACATGAAGGCAAGGCAAAAGAAAATATAAACCATCGAGAACATTTCAATCATGAAATGTAAGCAGAAAATCCTTTAAGAAGCAGCTTTTCTTGCTACTATCACCATTTAAAATGCAACAGCATAATACATGAATATCCAATTTCAGGATTTGGTTCCAAACAAATTCTTGCATGGGTTGTAAAAGGTCACAGTAGCAGTGATCCTGATGGAATCAGATCTTGTAAGGAATTGTTATAATCTTCACAGTCTTCATATATCTTTACTGAACAATTCTTTTTACGGCATGAAGATAGCGTTATTCTGACAACTTCAGAAATGCTGAAAGTCTGACACCATTGTTGAGCAGTAAATGTATCACTCACAATGTCGCCTGCATTTCCTAGTTTAAAATAGAACCAGGTTAATTGCACAGAAGTTCAGGCCTGTCAAATCTGAATTCATCCACAGTTTCCTGATATTGCATGAGGTTCTTGGGTCCTGGAAGTTTTAGCTAGGTGCCAGAAAAAAAGAAATCAAAACCTTCACCAAAAGAGAGGAAGTGTGCAAATGGCAGGAGTGTTTTAAGTAAAGCAGTGCAGAGGGAGGTATGAGGGAACCAACTCTTCTCCTTTTTCAGAAGAAAAGTTATGATGTTTCCTTATAAGCAATCCCAGATTTCCCAGACTATTTTCTAATGTGTTGTAGGACTCGTAGAGCATATCCAGCTCTTCTTCCTTATACTCTGTTCCTTGTCATCTTCATGTGAATGGCCATAAAGGATACCTCCTGCGTGGAAGAGACTCTTCCCTACTCTAGGTGACCTGAATGGCCTTTCCTCAGAAAATCCTGCCCACTGTATTAGGGCAAAATGCTGTTTGTGAAATCATGGCTTGGCTTCGCGGACGAAGATTTGGGAAGGGCTTTAAACGTGAGTACACCCTTCAAGCCTGCGCGGTGGATTTTTTAGGTGAGGCGCAGCGTGCGCAAGACTGGCCCCACCCTTTACACCTGAGGTTCATCTGCCAGGGCCCAGCGAGCTTGGACGGTGACAGCGAAGTCCTCAGGTCGTAGGTTTGGTTAGAGTATCCTTCTCTTAGATGGATGGCCTTACAGGACTAAACGAGCTCCATCTGCCCGGGTTTGGAGTTAGAGTTGTCCTTCTCCTAGGATGGTTGCCCGAAGGCTAGTGAGCCCATCCTGCCCGTGGACACACTTTGTCTGACCCTTCAGTTGAGACCTGTCTGGCTTGGGAGACCCTACCGGAGGCATATGCCACCACCAGCATAGCTCTCAACTTCACAAGGGCACGCAAGCTCTTTCCCCACGGCAAGGGGGTGCCCGTGAAAGAGGTTTGTGAAATCACTACATTAAGAAAAGGCTGATTTAAAATGGACCCAACTGGAAAGACTTCTAGTCAAAAGGTGTAGCTAAAAGTCTGTTATACTGCCCTGACTCTTCATTTACCCTCCTTCCTGAATGTGATTTGTAGCTGCTGGTTTCCAATCCTCAGCTGCTTCTGAACTGACGCTATCATCCAGGCCCTCGTTCTGAGTAGGATTGCTCAGTAGTAAAGGCTGCTTTTTTGCATTGAGATCCACACATTAGTGAGGTTCCATGAACTACTTCTAGGGAATTAACAAAATAGGACTTAAAAAACCAGGGCCATATGTTGTTATGCAGTAATCTGCGTGTCTGGGTTTTTTTTCTGAAGTGTTCTATGCCATCACTAGAAAAATTAATGTAGTCGACAAATGGACACAAGAACATCCACCCCCACCGCCCCATCTCCCATAACAGAATGGTATGCTATAGTAGGATTGTAATAAGTAAAAACTGATGACATTAGAGGATATAAATAACATAGACTGGTTATTATTTTTGACTGAACTTATGCTTCATTTTACACTAGCTTGAAATCCACAGGTGAATTTAAATACATGAGGTAGCAAAATTAGTAACTACATAAGCATTGAGCTTCATCTGTAGAAGTTTGCAGTTTGTTTTTAGAACTGAGTTTTGTAAATGTTTTATTGACCTATTGGTTGAGTGCAGAGACACATATTTATTCAGACTACACATTTGTTAGCAGTGCTTTGAAATGACATTTTGGCTTTCTCTCAAGAAAATATTGTTTGGATATGCAAAGGAAATCTGAAAACATACGATTTCTGCTAAGATTGGGCTTCATTGTTTCTGTAAAGGACTCAAGAAAGCTTCATTCATCTGCCTCTAAAGTGAACTGAGAGCATCAAAACTAGGAGTTGTTAGAATGTAGTTTCTTTCCGAAGCGCCCTGAAATGCCCTCTGCGCGCTGCATGAAAGCAGCAGGTTCTACAGAACGCTCTCCTGTACCTTTGTCACACCACCAAGCAGATTTGCCTTTCAAAGACATGGCCCTGGGTGCACATCGGAGGTGAGGCATTTGTTCAACACCAGAGGGAAGGTGACTTATGCTTGTTACAGGCTGTACTGCTCCCTCTGCACTGATACCTGGTATTTGCAAGTGGGGGAAGAAGTCTCTAGCTGTAGCTATTTGAAAAGGGAGGATGTAATGAGAAATCAGTGGTTCAACATGAATTGACTGCATTTTTCTTTGAGGTCATAAAAACCTGTGTGTTCTCTATCACAGGGACAGCAAGGTCTTGAGGCACTGTGTTGGTGTTACTATCTTCAGACACTGCAAGAAGAAATAAAACACATTCATCTGGAGACCTAGCAAGCTTCTTTTACAGCTTGAAAATTACTGACACATCAAATTAAGGGCTATGGTCCAAAAATCTATCAGGTCTTGTGATCTGATCTTTGAACTCCAACATTTCAAGAAATAAAAGACTGGAATGGGGGGGGGGTGGGTGGGAAAGGGTTAACAAAAGAAACAGAGTGAAGAAAATTTGGCATGCTGAAAACACAAGGCAAAAATCTGATTGCCATCAATAGATTGAAGTTTTACTCCAAGAATCAACTAAATAAAATGAAGTTATTACAAGCTGCTTCAATTATGACTAATGATCACACTTAAACATATGTCTATTTTTAAAATATTGGATCTGGATAATTTTACTACTACTGCTACTGCTACTATGTCTTTATGACACAAATTTAATTTTCTTTTAGCAAAACAAACTTTAAAAATATCTGCAGTTTTCTCATTAGAATAATTCTGGTGAGTTTAAGAACAACGGAATTATTTTTTGTAACTTTATTTTCTAGGAGCTATCATAATTGTTATACTATGTTAACATAAAACATGATAAACAAGATACAAACTCCACAGGGCATTGCTACCTACTATGACTTTTTACGGTGTTTGAAACCTACCCATTATGAGTAATAGCCTGATGTTACATTGAGATCTGCCAATCTCTCAAGACTCCTCTCTTGATCCGTATGACTATGAAGAGGAGCACTGGCAGATCCAGCAGTGGTGACTGAAGCCAGGGAGGTTACTTCACAGCACTGTTTTCTGAGCCTTTTTTTTTTTTTTCAAGGTTCAGGCTGCTCACCAGTAAATTGTGAAGCTAAAATTGTAATAGGGTTTGACTTCAAATGAGCCTGCTTCTTCCTTAAGTAAGTTAAGAGATTTTGCTTTATTCTACATTGAAAAAATGCGGAGGCCAAGAAAGCAGACTTTGCTAACTTGAAGAGGAACCAAGAAGAAAGCTGTTCAATGTGGAAAAGATTTATTGTTTTAAGGCTCTCTGGGGAAAACATTGTGAAGCTCTGTGAGAAAGGGCTGTAAATAGGAAAAGCAGGAAAAAAAGGTTAGTGTTCCTTCTCTTTTACCCTGGAAGCAAGTAAAACCTCAAATCAAGAAGCACCATCAAGATAGTGACTTGGAAAAACACTCTATTTACTCAAGAAAATTGGCCAGCTACCAGAAACATCACATAGGATTATTGGTTTCTTTTTCTGTTCCCCAAGGGCTAGCCTTTGTTTGGCAGTTACTTTTCCCCAGAGACAGGCTAAGAAAAGGTTCAAACTAGTTCTTCATATGATGGTCAGAGTGGAAAAGCAGTATCTTCAGGCTTTAACATCAGTTTTCCTGATTTCCAGCAGAACAATTCCAGGCTATGACAAGCCCAGCTGAAGCAATCTTACCTCCAATTTTCAGGTAGCAAAACAATATAACCAGCAGAGTATTAGAGGAAAAGAATCTGAACATTATTAGTATCAAGTACTGCAACAAAAATAAAAACAGCCTTCAAAATAGATGAGCAAAGAAGGAGATCAAGTGCTTCAGTGGTACGGCTTCAACTCTACTGCAGTTTCTTAATATGTGTTTTAAAACTTTATTTAATCCCGTTGCGTAAAGAACGTGATTACTGCTCTGGAACTGATAATTCTTAAAACAGACACGTTACTTCATGGATCCAGGGTAAAATCAGGCAATGGAAAGCATGTAACAATGCTGTGTATGCAACCTCTTCACATTTTACACATGTGCACACACACACGGTTGCTTTTCTGTCTCTCTTTATCTGCAGGTCAAAAGATGTGGAGATGTTGAAGACATTAGAACACGTAATGCTAGAGATAATCCTAAAACACTCATTTTTGTTTTACAAGGGTATATCAGGGGGAAAAAAAATCATTGCTACCTACTACTACTCAATCATTCTGCTATTTAAAATAATTTGGTAGAACAATCAGATTATTATAAATATATAACATCAGATTAAATTGCACCATGAATGGAAGAAGATGTGCAGGCTGAACTGTATTTCCATAAAGCATTTGGTAAACAGTGGTGAATAACTGACACAACAGGAAACAGGACAGTTACTTATTCGCCCTGCTCTCTCCTGCTGCCCGCTAATGGACTGGTTCTGTCGGATGCTGATCAAAGATGAAAGAAGTATCTGCACCATGCACGAGAGGGCAGTATTAAGCCAGTGTCATACCTACTTATTACGTTCCCCACTTAATGTTAGCACGTGGGAACTATCTTTCAGGAAGGAGTTTACAGAAAAGAGCCAAGATGATGACTACCTTACCCTCTCCCCTGCTCAGACTGAGATGACTCTTCAAGCTTCACAGGGCAGACACTAAGCGGTTGGGTTGGGTGGGCCCTCTTCACCGTGCCTCCCTCCAGCTCTGCAGGAATTGCTACTTTAATTCCTCAGGTGCGGCTCTAGCTTACAGATTCCTACCACAAATAAGCATAATTATCCTGAGCGAGTGTCAAAGAAATCGCAGGCCCTAGAATTCATATTCAATGGTCTGCCTGAACTGGGTTTTCAAAAGCCATATGGAACGAAACCCGACATTTAAAACATGTTAGCCATTTTATGAAATATTCCCTGCTGCACATGCACTGTTGTTTTTAGAATACTGCTAGAGCTCCAGCAAACAAAATAATCCCTTCAATTATGCTTTTCCCCAGGAATTTTTCTGCAGTATGTAAGTAATTCTACCAAGGTGTTTGTCAATGAAGTTATGTAAACAAGCTTTTGGTGATGAGTTCACTTGGAAAACATCCATTTACCCATAAAACTCATGAGAAAAATAAAATTTGTAAGTTGTCACAATTTATGTATACTATTCATTTTGTCTAGGAAGAAGAACAGTCAGGGAAAAAACCTGCATAAATGCACAAGGGCACTTTTTCTTATAAATTTCCGGATTGACTTAGTTCATCATAAATCTACAAGATAAAAGTACAGAAAATCGCAAACAAGCTATCTAACTAATTTACAGCCTTATATTGTAATAAACTTATATGATTTTGCTAGGACTGAGAGATGCCTGAATAGGAAGTATATGCCAGGGTAGTACTGTATCTTTTGAAGTATTATAAGATTACTGCTCCCTCAGTATGTATTTTGTACATAACAAATATAATCAAGTCATAGAACTAAGCTACAAAAATCGATAATTCTGTGATCTAACTCATCATCTGTCAGGATGAAGGATAAAGCCTAATATTACTGAGCTGAATGAAATAATTTCCAAAATAATCATATAAGATTTTTAGAATAATCTTGGTACAGCAGATAACACTGGTTTTAAAATCTTCAGTGCAAAGACCTCTTTTTTCCCCCCCTAGGTACTATACATTTAGAGCTCTCCAGGGTGACATAGTGGATTTTAGCAAACAATAAAAAATACTCTTGAAAATATTCTTGTATTTCTGGGTTGTTAGGTGTTACAAGTATAACAGCTATTACTATTTTTATGTGGAGTATCACTGCCTCTTTTATGATGCTCATTATTCTCAGTAATACTAAATGAGCTGAATTTATGCACATAAATTAGTACTTCTACATTTTCATTTTTATTACATATATACATCACAGAGTTGTACAGATTAATAAAAAAATCATTTTTATGTTCAAGAGAGCAGAAAAGAAGGATAATGAAATGAATATCAATAAGAAATTGTAGAAAATCAATGGAGGAAATTAAAGGATAAAAAGGAAGCTCTATAGCTATCAGTAAGGAAAATAAAACTAATTTAATATCTATTTAGGACAAAAGGAATTCTATCAATGCTATTTCAGGAACAAATTGATTTTAAAAAGATCATAAAGGACCCAAATTTTCAATAAATATTTCTACTCAATACCTGGGGAAAAAGCAAAATGAGATACACTTTGCATATTTCCCATTCAAAAGATGGTTCCTAAAGAGGTTACTGGATGGGTAAGAGCTGCTGGGTGACTGCACTTAGAGGGTCATGGGATGCTACTTGGTAACAAGTGGAGTACCACAAGGCTATGTCCTGGGACCTGTCATGTCTAACTTCTTTATTAGTGATCCAGACACCAAATCTGGGATACCAATCAACACACTCGAAAGCAGGGTTGTGATTCAAACCTAGGCAGGCTGGAGGAATGGGCCAATAGGAATGTTAGGGGCAAGGACAAATGGGAGTTCTGGACCTGGACTAGAAGAACCTGATACCACACAGTATGATCCACTCCTGAACCTGACTGCAGAGCACCATGACCTGGATAAAAATACTGCTTTGACAATCCAGAGTGACTTCAAGCAACAAGAAATTCCCAGTTGTCTTGTAATTTACACTGGGCTGTGAAAAGCATCAGCAGAGTAGAACCAGTAATACCATTAATTGAACTCTCCGAAGGGATGATCTCCTGTTCACCTTTCCCTGGGTCAATGCACAGGCTGAAACCCTCCTTCCATAACCCCATCAGAAGGCTGCCCCTGCTCTCCCCAGTGGACTGGGCGTCCAAGACCCAGCTCTCAAGTGACACAGCAGAATAACTTGGGCTCAGACAGCTGTGAAAGTGCTGTAAGAAGGTCTGTAAAGAGATAGAAAAGATAGTGTCTCACCCAGCTGTAGGATTGTTGAGATACCATCATTAGTAGCTGTCATTCAAGAGAAAAAAGTTGATAAACTGGCAATTACCTCTCAGAAGAGCCAAAAAATTAGTAAAGTAGACTCTATACTGCAAGACTTCAGGGTTTCCTTCTGTGTAGATTAGGAGGCATAAATACATACATAACTGTTTCTGTATTGTTGGTGTAACTGGCAAAGCTAGAGCAGGATATGGCCAAAATTGTAACTGGACACCATAAAATTAAAAATAAAAGGTATATCTGAGCAGTTCACAGAAGCTTTCCATGGATTCTCTAATGTTAGAAATAATTTCAAACTATAATTAGTAGGTTTTAAGGAAGGTGTGCGCAACTTCAAATAACAATCAAGTCTTGCAGACTTCATTAAATAGATCTACCAGTTTTTGATCTTACTGCCCCTTCCTTTTTTACATTTATTAATCTGTGATTTGCTGTGTCCTGATGAAATTCAGCTCTATGCCTCCACCCAGTGGGCTTTTCTCAACCACGGACAAAAAGAGCCCCCGAAAATTGCTTGCGCACATGCAGCACCAGTGGAAGGAAGCAGCTGCAGCTGCAAATTCTTTCTTTCTGTCTTTTCTGAGAGTGTCTCAGCTGAAATGTAGACAGACATCTGACATTACCTTCTGAAGCTAGATAACCACAAATGTGAGATGTTTAAAAAAGGTTTTTTTAATTATCTTCATAATCTATTTGCTGTTGCTATAGAAACAGTCACTGGGAAACATCCAAATCCAGTTGACAACTTAAACGTAAATTTCAGAGTGTTTTTCTCTAAAACATAAAAACATGTAATTAGTTTCAAGCTTTAAAATAAGTACAAACCAGATTACAACACTGGCCTTTGGTAAGAAATAACCCTTTGCTTTGCAGTACTTATTTTTGACACTTAAACTAAGAAAAAGTTATTTCCTACATGTTTTTTCTCCCCAGTTGAGATTACTTAGCTACTTGCAACAGCTGAAAGAAATATCCTGGATATATACCCTAAAATGCTTATAATAAAGCAAGTTCTGTAGCTGTGAACTTCTCATTTAAGTTACGTGAGTTATTTCATTAGATATACACACTGGTTTTGTAAAACAGTTCCTATGAACCTGTATCCTGAATATGGTTTATATTATGAAATAGTTATTACCAGTTCTCCTGTCTGTGCCTTCCATCCCTTTCTTTTCTGTGTGCCCCCAGCTTTACTGTGATGTGTCACTTTGGGTTAAAAAATCCAGGCTTACGAGGAAATGCACTCTTAATATATCAAAGAAGAAAACACAGTTTAGGGAAACGCTTTTGTTCCCAGCCAGGAAGAACAAGATCTCTTCTTCCATGCTGGTTAGAGAAGTAAAAATACACTTCTCTGATCCCCCATCACTTTAATGATGACATCTTCCTTATGTCTAACACCAAAACCACTCCAGAACAAATCTTTTCTCTCACATACAACAGCCTTACTACTATCTGCAAAGAATTGTTTATGATTTATTAATACTACCATAGAACAAGATCTAAAAGACAATGAAATTAAAGGATAATGAAAAACTTTTTAGCCTGTAATTAAACTGCAACTGTTAACAGATGCAAAAGTCCTCAGTCTTCAGTACAAATCAGATTTTGGAGGAGTAGGAATAATACCCCAAACATATTAGATAATAATTCAAACTGCAAACAAGTGATACGCTGATCATTTACTCTGACAATTTTTATAGCACAGGTCAAAGAATCATTTCTGTATCAAGCTCATTATTTTTAGGACACTACCTTGAGAGACACCTAATGCAAACTGACTGACAGAGAACCTTCTAGCTGTTCCTGCTTTCGGGTTGGTTTTTGGTTGAATTTTGTTTTGTGGTGGTGTGGTTTTATGTACAGCTGCCTGAGGTCCAAGGGAGCTTAATTTCACACTGGCCAACTGACATTCCGAGGAAATAAAAAACCGACAGTCTTGCATCCACATTATAGTTTCAGGTTCAGTTCACTTCTGATAACTTTTTTTCCCGTTTCTGCTTTTCAGATAAGGTTTTCCTTAAAGAGTAAATATTCAATCTTCACCATACTCATGACTTTGTTTTGTGAATCCAAATTGAAGGAAGAGGATGTCCTATTGTAAAAAAGTTTACAATATAATCTAAGAATCTTCAGATAGTTAAAATAATTTTAAAATTAAGGGTGCTACTGTGAAAGTTGTGCCTATGTATTACTTTTGCAAAATACCTCTACCTTTCAGAAGCAAGGTAGCTGGCAATCAATTTTCATTTTATTAATGTAGAGAGTATAAAACGCAGGTCCAACTTGTAGTCAAAAACCCTTAGGATTTCATCAGTTGTGAAGGTTGAGGGTATGAGCAATATTCAGAATTCACTTGAAATTTAAAACTTTCATGAAAAAGCCCTCTGCATGCTATTTACTGCCTGTGCTAGCTCAGGATTCCTACATAAATATGCTTAATTCTGACACCTTTCCAACAATGCAATCAAAAATCTGGTGTTTCAGAAAGCTTCCAACATGCTCCTAATGAGCTCCCGCTGTGCCTGCCTACCACCACTTCACTGCTCATGGGCTTTTACGTGCAGTCGGTTGTAATGTAATGACAAGTACTCTGCCAGAAAGAGACTTTTGTTCCAACTTAAAAGAAAAAAAAAAAACAACTCACAAACAACTTAACAGGTCAGAGGATGAACTATGTAGCCTTTTATTTTCCTTTTTAATTTGTCTTACTTTGTATGACTGACTTCAAGCATGTGCTTAAGCCCCACGGATTTAAGATGCAGCGTATTCCTAAGCATGCTTGTCCCTGTACAGAGATGGGAAGTGAGGATGTGGGTTGAAAGAGCCTGTCCTGCCCCCTCTTGACAACTTGCTCTATGACTAATTAAAACACAGAAGTGGAGGATGTATGTTGTAACTGTCTTTTGTCCTCCTTGTGCACTCCCAATGAAAATATTTGTTAGATACACAGTGTTTGCTATTTTGGGCATGATTTATTGCTCTTAGTGCAAAGGCAGTTTACCAGTGTACCTCCACACATCAGTGCATTAATGAAGGTTGCCTTCAGAGCTGAACACTGTAAAAAAGGACCAGGAGCAACAGCTCATGTACTTGCAGGTTCAGAAAGTGAAATTACCACAAAACAGTGTGTTTAATCAGTTTTCAAACAACACTGACAACAGCATCACTTCCATCTGGACAAGAGTATGTAGAGTTAAAAGAAAAAATGACCAGCTTAAGGAATTGACTGAAAATCAGACGAGTGTTTACGCATACCTGTGTGTGGGTATGGATGTGTAATTTATATCACCAATCCTTACCTTTAATCTTGAGCACAGTGCAAATGAAATATTGTTTCAAGTTTTCAAATCTGCAGTGGAATTCAACATGTTGACAACTACACAATTACAAAAATCATACATTGCATATATTGATATTTTAATGTGTATTGGTTTATCAACCACTAAACGTATTTTAATGCATACCAGATTATTTTAAAAGAAACTCCGTCTACATCATTAAACCCAAATACCATTTTCCACCTGAGGTACCAGTTTTATTTACATTATCTGTAAGGGAAAAAAAGTAGGAAAAAAACTCCAAACAAAATAAGTAGCATTAAAAAATCATAAATATCAGTAGAAATTGTCACACAGTATGAATTCATATTTTTTATGCCTTCAATTTCTAGAGATGGACCATTATTAGGAGAAACCAAAACAGCATAAAAAACCCTTTCACTGCATTGTCTTTGGAGAAAGAAATGTATGTGCTGTATTCAAAAGCAGAAATAATATTATAGAATATTTCTCTGAGATGACAAAACTGGACATCAATGATTACAGTGTAATATAAAATATCGTCTATCACAGCTTTATATCTGAGAGGAGGCGTACTACCTCCAGCAGATATATGCTCCATGATCCTAAGTGCAGAATGTTGCTTTTTTTTTTCAGCTATCCTGAGAGAGTAAGATGCAAACTGAAAAGGACACTGAAGCAAAAGCAATTGCACTTATGAAAAATAAGCTTGGCTTTAATTTATGAACAGATAGGGTTATGAAACGTGTGGTGTAGGTGGACTTTTTATATCCAGCAATGTTGTCTCATGAAGTTTCATGACCTAACATTTTCACGTAACTTTTAAATACCCAGTAGTGCGGACACAGACTTGAATGCGGTGTTGGCAACTGTCGGGGACACCGAATAAGCCAGTTCTGTGCCACGTACGTAAATATGCTGTAAAATTTCTAGAAGCTTCAAATGCTCGATATCTATACAAATCAGCTGTAAAGCTTCCTGCCATAAATCTAATGAGTCTGGGCCAGATCAGACACGCTGTGTGTGTGGTGAATGCAGAGTTTGTATGTGCTGAGACCAGATGAATACCCTGCCAATGAGGCAGCCATCTGTGGAGAGCAGCTACTTTCATTCCTCCCTGGAAAATCCTCAATAAAAATACAGCAGTTCTGTCATCATGGAGCAAACCCAAAACTGGTGTAGGTAGGAAACGTACATTATATCAGCCTGAAGACAAACACTCAATTGGTGTATGCAGCTCTTGGGGAAAGAACACTTAACAGCAGCAGCCTGACCAGTCTGGTGGATACCTCGACATACAAAACTACAATCGCTCCTTCAAACTGAGAACAAATGTAGAAATTCATTGTTAAGTATTCAACTTAGGATTCTATTCTGAAAAAAAAGTGCATTTATTTATTTTACCTTATATTTGATCTAACTTAATTGGCCAATAAAAGAAATTGAACATGAATATTAACAACTGCCTTACTGTAACCTAGCATCACCTTGCTGCTGTACACGGTTCACTACCTGGGTCTCCTTAAAGCAATCTAAACTGTATGTGTAACTGATTCGAGTTGGCCTTTGACCTAAACCACACTACATATTACAAGACAGTTTTAATAATTTTAAATGTTAAATAGGAGGATAATTATTTCTAGTTTCATGCCAGCATGCCTTTGACTTTTAGATTAGCATGACATGTCAGCAACTGTAGGACGTGTACTTGCCATTAACTGGCAGTTAATTTAAATTCTAGTACTTTATTGTATCACATAAGCCACAAAAAGGAAAAAAAGAAAAATAAAAAAAAGGAAAAAGAAGGAAAAAAGAAAAAAAAAAAGAGAAAAAAATAACCTACCTTGCAGCAAATCATTACTGTTTAACTACCAAAAAAAAAAAAAATCTAGGTACAAAGAGAGAAACTACCATAACAAAATTAAGAGCTTCCAGCTCAAAGGGAGCTGAGGAACACAGTACCCTGCTGCCCAGCCCTGGTCAGCTGTGCATGACTGATTTTTAGAACTCGTCACCATAAGCTTCCTATGGATAGTTATGTACCTCTAGGAGCGATACCTATGATCAGATGAGATTATTTGCCCCTTGATGGTATCACTGACTACAGAAAACCTTAAGAATTTCAGGGTTAAAATGTTACACTTAAATTCTTAAAACAGGGCATATAAAACTACCTTCAGTTTGTCAAAAAATATTTCAGGCATTCCCTGACTCTTGTTTTTACTGACTACTTTCTATGTCTCAGAACACCTTTCACTACATAGCAGGGTCATCAGATGTAAAACTGTGATCTCTAAAATACACAAAAATCATAAATAACACCCTTGTAGCTCCCTTACTTTTGTACCTCCCTTGTTTTTTCAGAGTAACAAACACAGGAATAATCAAAAAAGTGCATCAATGTCATAGGGCAACCCAAGCCAATATTGCACTATACTCTTGGTTTTGAGACCTCCATGGAGTTAAACCTTCAGTGCACTAGGTGTACAGCATACAGTCACCCCTGTATGCTCTATGTCTCAACACTTGCACTGTTTATGGGTATTACAGAAGAATTAGCATCTATGGTTCCTGAATGCACATACCTGCACTTATTTCCATAATGCTTTTATTTGTTCACTGCTTCCCAAATTATTAGTGACAGCTACTTCAAAGTGAAATGCTGCTGGTAGCTACAGAACCACTAGTGTTATTCATATCCATTTTGTAGTTTCTATCATCTTCAGCATTGTCTGAAGTCACTTTGTATTAAACGAATTAACGTCTGTGGACTTGACTTCCCAATTAAAAACACAAGCTGTATGATTTCATGACACAGCGCGCATTTCTCACAAAAGATTTCAAGCTATTACATAGCTCTGAAGAAGAAAAGGGTTTAGTCATTACGGTCACAATAAACACACACGCAGGACCTAAACATCAGACTCCAACTACTAATCTCTAGACTTAATCCCCTGAGCTATCCAAACATCACTGATAAAAGCAATCATGCTAAAAAGTATGTAAAAGAACAGGTTAGCTGTAGCCTGCTGTTACTTTTGACTACAGGTTTCCAGTAATGATGAGGAAAACAAAGTAAATGACTTGATAAAATAACTTTATCTAGATGAACTTGTCATTTCTCCTTGGGGCACCGTCTTTGTAGCTAGGTATCTATGTTCATATGTTGCATGTATAATTTTACTCCTCTCAAGTAAGCAAAATTTTAGCAGACACAATTGCTGGAAGTGTTAGAGCTAGAAAACAAATACTATATAGATACATGTTCAGATGGTACTGGACTCTTAACAATTTGGAACTCAGCATATTACACAGCTAATAGAATTTAGAAATACAGATCATTTATTTTCAAGGTACCGTATTTCTCTCTCTTTCTCTCAGCAGAGAATACATATTTCAGGATGAATATCCTCCACTATTGGACTGACGAGCCAATGACGGAAGTCATATAGAACCAGAAAGACATTATTTATTAAAAGTAATTTAATAAAATGTCCACAGGTAACTCAAAACTGCAGTTAAGATGTATGCAGAGGTTTATGTATTTTGCTGTATTTTCTGAAGAAGAAACTCCACTTGTAAGTTTAGATTGGGCTGTCCTTTTTTTGTCTTCTTACTCAGTATTTTATAAGCTTCCATTTTCTTTTGCTTGTACAACCGTTGAGCTGCTTCTCTTTGTTGTTTTCTTTTTTCTGCTTCCTGAAATTAAACAAATAGATATGATTATGAAATAATTAGATACCTTCTATAACTATGAAGCTACCTATAAGCAATGAATTTTCTTTTTGTAAAGATATCGGCAATTAGGTATCGTCCTGACTCTAGAAACTCCATTACTCTTAAAGGCTTAATCAGGACGCTCTTTCAGCATATACTGCAATCAAAACATGCTATAGTGCCTAATGCTTCAAGAGAAGAGCCAAGTTTTCTTCAGCAGAACATCCTACAATAAGGTTTGTCCCTAAAATATGTGCTACTTCCTTTCTGCGAAATGAGCTCCTTGACTTTTCTTCTTGAACGACAAAGTGGCAAAAACCCCCACTTTATCATCTTGAGTGCAAGAAAGAAAGAAAGAGCCTGACCCAGTGGCCCCCATGTAAATGTCTTGCCTATTCAGATGTTCTAGGATACTGGACACAGGCAGGATGGATAGGGGACATATGTGGAGCTGGAAGTTGGGCAGTTTTGTGATCCTAGGACAGCACCACAAGCAGCATTATCTCAGGCAGCTTAATCGAGACCAAACTATTAGTGACCTGTCCTCTTCGAAGCAATACTGGCTGCTGTCTTCACTAAGAGAAAGACAAAACCCCAAGTTTTCAACTGTATGAACTTTCTGTGTTGAGGGGACAGCACACAACCAACCAAAACACTAATGGAGGCACACTATATGGATAGTCATCACAATATTGTGTTCAGTTTTTATCAAACAGTTTTCAACCCTTCTCCAGTGCCGTAATTTTAGTAAGTAATTTTAGTAAGTAATAGTTAGGCAAACATCCACAAGAAGCAAGGTAACTAGCTTCCTCCATTTACTCATGTAATACCTCATGTCCTAGCAAAATATGCCACAAATCACAAATCAGACTGAAGGACTACTTCAGTTCATTTGGATGATTTCTTCCTACAATGCTTATTCTTTGAAATGCTGTGCCATGCTGACCATAAAGGCAGATGTTTCTGCAGAGTGCCCAAACATGATAATTCATAAATTATTTTTTTGTTTTCCATGATATAGATAGCTTTTGTGATGTATAAAAATTAGTAAGAATGCTCTGTGATGTAGAACATAAGATTAAGCAGAAATAACCCATGAAAATATTTCTAAATAGAAATCTAAGAGGCTTTGAGGGGAGGGGACAAAACCAAAAATCTGTGAGGACTGCACCCCTCCATTCAGAATGCTTCACTTATTTTACCATAACAATGATTTATATAATTCTTTTTCTTTAAACCAGAGTCTAACTTACCTGCAATTTATTTGCTATCTAATAATTTTACTGCTGCTCAGCATACTGTTGTAAACAACATCCATTTAAGCTACCAACCAAACACTTACTCAAAGCAAGAACATTCATCTTACTTGGGTAGTTGTTACCTAATGTTTGTATTTTTTCATATCTCTACTAACCCTAGCTTTTTATGTAGTATGGAGGCAAAAATTGTGCCTTTAAGCTTATTTCCTTTCCCAAAATAAATGATGGCAAATCCAGCATTTGCTAACATACGTGAGGGTAAAGCATGCGACCATCACACCAGTATTCCATATAAATGATTACTGTTCTTGTGGCACTTAGCTACTGTTTGTTTTGCCTAAATCTCTTGAGTAAGACCAAAAATGCAACCCTCTGGCAACTCTTACGTACTGCTCAAAGTAAATTCCTTGCAGTCTTGCTGGGGTTTTGTTTGTTTCTCTCTCCTCTAAATAAGGTGGTCATAACATTAACTTCTTTTAGCATGAGCTGTACCTAATGTTCAAAAAAGAAGCTCTCAGCTGAACAATGATGTAACTCACCCAGAATCACAGATCAACTTGCATAAAAGTATTCTAGTTTTCAATACAGCTGAACTGAATAAATAATGTATTTTACCCAGCTATATTTATGTAATATTTATCCAGTAGTTACTGAAATTTAGTTTGTCAGCAGCAAGTTACTGACTTCTACAATGATACAATGCGTGCCATTTAAAGTATAATGAACAATGTACTGTGAGAGAACAAAACTAGTTAAATAAGGATGTCTCGAATAACTCAACTGAGTTATTCAGCAATGATAATATTAAGGTACGCCCTGTAAGTCCCATTAACTTAGAATGAGGAAAAAAATTACTGAAGATTTTGGCAGCAGATACTATTACATTTAATTGTTTCATTGTTGGTCAAAGCACATAAAAAGGTAAAGTGAAAACTGCATTACAGCACACCATAAGAAATAGGATGGATATTTAATTTCTCATCACAAGATGATGGTATTACTTCTCCTTCTACAACATTTAAGAGGGCTGGTATAATCCACTGGGATATGCAGATCAAGCTCAAAGTTTTTCTTGGCGTATTGACATAATAAAATTCCACTAATGCCAACTGCAAGACAAAAATAGTAAGAAAAAAGAGAATGGGAACTCTGAACACCTACGTGCCTGAATATTGACTGTCCAGTTGAAAAAGAGTGAAATACGAATACCTGTGTTCTTCTCCTGTGGTCCTATTCCAGTCTAGATAGAAGACTGACAGGTAGAAATGGTATTAACCCAGCCTTTGTCTACAATCAAGAAAGATGTTTAAGATTTACCTCTTTCTTTCTAGCACGCTCAGCTTTTATTTTCTCATACTCTTCTTTTGCCTTCTGATTAGATGTTTTCTTCCTAAATTTCCCTTCAGTCATAACTGACCTGTAAGAAAAAGTACACAGACTTCAGATACAGACTACCACCAAGCAGACATAACCATGTATCCCATAGCTGCTGCAGAATCAGAGCAGTCTTCCACTCTTCTACTGTTATTTGCATATTTGAGGAAGTTAATTAGAAATACAGACTTCGGAAGGCTCTGCCTTCTACGCTGAAAGGATACCTATTTGCTTCACTCTACCATGACACTCAATACCATCACGTGACATGTAATGAGCAGCTATCATGAAAACATAGCAAACTGAACTCCTCCAACGCTGAGTGCTCCAAAGACTGAACTGCACACAGATTTCAGTACCACATAATCCTTATCTCCTGGATCTTCACATGGATGATGTTTCATGAAGTTCAAAGGGTGCCTAAAAGAGGTTTTTTTCCCCAGCGTAAAAGCTCTTCAGAGACAGAAAAACTGAATGTACTTGCTTCGAGCAGTACTATCTCTAGCTAGTTCTGACATATGGATGCAACTGCAGAGAAAGGAGAACGGTCAGCTGTTAGCAGACTGCCTGCCAGAGAAGCCAGGCTGACACAGCAAGGTGAAAAGGCAGAGTAGCAACAATGCCTTCCTAAAAGTTTCTTCCTGAAGTAAATGGAATATTATTGTCCTTCATGTTCTGAAATTAGGAACTGAAATTATGTACCTTCCAAATTTCAATATAAAAAACTGACCAGGTATCATCTTTCTCCAAAAAAAAAAAACCAGCACAAAAACACCAGTGCTGTTTGTCTGGCATTTGCCGTCACATTACTTTGAGTGGATTTTTCTGGTTATTTAGTTCCACTTTTTTTTTTTCCTGATTCACTATAAAGACATTACATAAACAGTGTGGTAGCAAAGACATTTCACACTTGAAAAATATAAGCCTTGCTAGATATTTAACAACTGTTCACAAAATAAGGTTTTGATTGCTCTATTACTCATACTACAAAATATTGAAAACTTCCTATCATCATCTAAGGAGATTTCAGATGACGATCAAAAAGGATAGAGAAGGTATTTGCTCACACTTTACTTGAGAAATACCTCTCTCTTCTGGAGAAAAAAAAAAAATAATCTTTGCTTTATTCTCATCTCCATCTTATGGCAATACTGTGTAATAACACCTCATCATCTCAAGTACAAAACTACTTCTACTTCAATTGCAACATATGTGAAAAATAGAATTACCTAACCAAGGTCTTATTTTACATTCCCACAGAACACTGAAGTCTGTCTAATAGACTCTACACATCACACCACCTCACAGATGAGCAGTCACATTTTTGCAGAATTATTAATTCTGGTTTATAATCACAGTGACCATAGTTTAAGCAAAATGAAAAAATCCTTTGGTTTAAAGAAAAACATCAGTCCTATTTCAGACATCCCCACAAATCAGCTGCCTATTCCAGGTAAAACTCTACCTTTCTCCCACTGCTGGGCTTACATCTGACTGCCTTTGCCCCATCTCCTGAGCATTCTTCCCAGGTAAGTTTAGATGTAGATACACCTTGGAATTCAAAGACTTATGACACTTCTTGCACCAAGGACAAAGAGGCATTATCTCAATCACCGTACTTGAGTGATGTTTAAAAACTCTGCCACGACAGCGTTAGACCTGAGTGACTACGCTTTTCATTTTACTGACACACCTAACCAAGACTTCACGGGGAATTACTGTCACACAGGGAAAAAATGGTTTAAAATGTCTGACATTCCTAAGACTGCAACCGAGAAACTCCATTTGACTTCTCCAGTTATTGTAAGTAAATTTAAAACAAAAGAACAATTAACCCAGACACCACTGGCAAACTGTTATGACATCTCTATTATTTAAAATTATTACTTTGATCAAGAACACTTTAATGCCTTCAGGTTTTACTAAATCCTCCATTTCATTTGTTTTTAAAGTTCATAGTTAAAAAGCCCCCAAAACAATAACTGCACACAATATTGCCCATTCTAGCAGAAAAACAGTGTAATACAAAGAAGACAACTTATCAAATTTGGAACAGAAAGATAATGCAAAAACTGTTTCTGAAAAGTGACATTAATTAAAAAAACACTGAGAATCAATTCAAAGGAAAAGTCTGTAGAGTCAAAAGCACACTACCTGAAAAGCAGCCTCTTACCTTTGTAGATGTAGTAAGAAACTGACTGAACACTTACTGTTCTTGGGCTGAACCCTATCCTTAAATGGTAACTTCATATTATTTCTGAGGAATCAAGCTCTAAACGCCACCAATTTTGCTTTCTGATACTGGTGCATACAAACCGTATGTTTAAATTTTCTAACAATTAGGAAGAACATTTGAGACCTAATGGCCATTTTTTAAATAAAGCAAATCATCATACTCAAATCCATATAAAGTATAAGATCTAGAATATTTAATGACGAAAATTCTTACTTGTTCTTAGAAACATATTTTTAAAACTTACTCTACTGCTTTATTAATTTTTCCTTCTGATAAAACTGAATCAGCTGGAGCCCTGCGCCGTTTCTTAAGCCTTTGTTCCTCAGCTAGGTAAAGATGTTTCAAGTGCTCTGGATAAGTATCAGTAAACTGATTATCGTGCTGTGAATTGACCTTTCTTCCCTTTTTCAATAATTTCCTGTATTGTCTTTCGATCTTTTGTTTTCTCCGAAATGCAAATCCTCGTCCTGAAAACATAAGAAAAAGGAAGTTAAATACACTTGCACTGAAGTAGTACAAATTATTCAATTGTTGCCAGGGCCATTTCAATCCATTAAAGCTACTACTTGTGTTAATTTTATAAATCTGTTCCCTTCTGCAGCATTGCAGCTTATACAGATTTATTCAAAATCATCACTTAAATCCTTGAGAGAACATTCCATTGCAAACGTACTGCTTAATGCACACTCAACATCACACGCTTTTACCAATGCTTTTCAAATCCAGCGAAAAGCTGTATTAACATTTCACTTCTCTCCCACTTTTGACAGCTTTATAAGCAACATCACAATAAATTCCTAAAGATAGTCTCAAGAAGACACTGGTAATAGTTAATACTCGCTGCTTGAGTAGTCTGCAGCTGCAACACCACAGGAAAAAAAAGAAAGTCACTAAATCACTGTGTTATACTGTATTAATATACCGTTACATCTGTTCACACAAATAGCATTTTTAGTGCTACTACTTTCTTTCTACACCTGTCCAGGAAGAGCTTTTCTACAACTTCAAAAGCATGCTACACCATACAATGATTTAGCCTTAAAGGAAACATCGGATAATGGTTGTTTCACTCTCAATCGTTATATAACCACTTATCAATCTTAAGTTAAACATATTTTTTCCTAATATGTTAATATGTTATTTTTTATTGCATAATCTTAAAAGGTACTGACAGTTATAATATTCATTAACAGAATAATTTCTAAAAGCAGCAAGTCCAGATTAGCCCCAACTGCTCCTTTGATTCTTTTTCCAAAGTTGAAATTTCAGAAAAGTGTTAAAAAAGCCAATCACGGAATAACAGCACAGTAGAGGTTGGAAGGGACCTCTGGAGATCTAGTCCAATTGCCCTGCTAAAGCAGATTCACCTACCACACTCTGCACAGGCTGGCGTCCAGGTGGGGTTTGAGTATCTCCAGAGAAGGAGACTCCACAACCTCTCTGGGCAGCCTGTTCCAGTGCTCCATTATCCTCAATGTAAAGATTTTCCTCATGTTCAGGTGGAACTTCCTGTGTTTCAGTTCATGCCTGTTGCCCCTTGTCCTATCACTGAGCACTGCTGAAAAGTCTGGCCCCACCATCTTGACATTCGACTTTTGAATATTCATAAACATTGGCGGTCTTTTTTGTACCAGTTATTTTTACGTTTGCATAACTACCTGTCAACAGTCTGAACCTGTTTCCAAATATTCTTCTGTTTCATGTATACAGCTTCACAGAATACTAAAAGTGAGGCCCAGGAAGACAGAACCATCAATACCCGGCCCGAGTGCACTACTGAAGAGCAGGCTCTGCAATCGCGAGGTTTGGAAGCTCCAGCTCACACAGGACATTCCCAACCAGCATTGCAGCCACCGGCCCCAAGGCGCCACCTCGCCTCGCCCCGACGGACCACTCGCGTAACATGCGTTTAACCACTCGGGCAGCAGGCGAGGCCAGGTCTCTGGGCGCTGCAACATGCAACCCCTCACTAAGGCAGGCAAGTCTGGCCCCGGCCGGGCCGCCCAGGGCCAAGTCAGCTCGTAGGCACGGCGGGTGGCCAAAGGCCACGACCAGCGGGCCCAGGCCGGGCCTCCCTCAGCACCATCTCTCTCACCGTGACGCCGCCTCGGGCCAGCCGGGGACCAGCTGCGGCTGCCCCAACCCCCGACTCACCCTCCTGAATGCTGTCCAAGAAGTCGCGCAGCAAGGCGGGCCTCCACTGCCGCTTTCGGCGGGGACCGCTGGCCGTCGCGCGCGCATTTGCTGCCGCCGGTCCCGACCCGCCGCGCCGCGCCGCCGCCATCACTCTGCCGGCGTCGCGCAGCGAGACAACGTCACCGCCCTGCGCCGCCGCCGCCACCGCCACTCGGCGCTCGATTCACCCGCCTCCGTAGCCGACGGCGGCAGCCCGCCCAGCAGCCCCGACGAGCCGAGCGCAGGCCCCAGGCGCGCGGGCTCGCGGAGCTATGTCGCGGCCGCCCGGCGCGCTCCCGCCCCAGCTGTCCCCGGCGGCGGCGGCGGAGACGCTGAGGCGCGTGGCGCGGTTCCTGGAGCGCGCGCTGCCGCTGTGCCGCGCCCACACGGTGGAGTTCTACACGGGCGGGCTCTGGGACCGGCTGGTGGCGCCGCGCCCCGCCGCCGTGCTCGAGGCGCTGCGCGCCGCCGGGCCGCTGGCGCTGGGGTGCCCCCTGGGGGAGCCCTCCGGCGCCGCGGCGGCGCTGTGGGGTGAGTCGGAGTGGTGAACGACGCCGGGGCTGGGGACGGGTGGCGCGGAACGCGG
This sequence comes from Bucorvus abyssinicus, assembly GCA_009769605.1. Lineage (NCBI taxonomy): Eukaryota > Metazoa > Chordata > Aves > Bucerotiformes > Bucorvidae > Bucorvus > Bucorvus abyssinicus. The sequence goes on from CM020025.1 coordinate 44,117,735, forward strand.
CTCGGGGGTCCGCGGGCCCCGCCGCACGTCCCAGCGGTGGGGGCGGGAGCCGTCGGGGCACGGTGCAGGTGGCGTTCTCGGCGCTCTTGCGCAAGGAGGTGCGACGGCCCACAGAGGTGTTGCGGCGGCGCGGGCTCCCGCGGCGGGACGGTGCCTACGGGACGGTTCGTGGGCTGCTGGGGCTTCTCGGTGGCTCCCCGCTTCCCGCCGCCTCATGCTCCGCAGGTGACATCGGCTTCTTCTCTCCCTCTTAAGACCTCCGCACTGTCCTCCTACCTATGTTTAAAATTACTTGGTTTAATAAACAGGAGACTTGCACATCAGTCTGCTGAGCTGCTTTTTTTTTCCCCTACGCCTTCACCCGCTGCCTTCCTGCCGCCATCCCCGGGTTGTTCCATTAGTCTGCCTCCAGCTGAAGCCATGTCAGCTTTGTCACGCCTCTGTTTGCACCAGCAGTGCTCATCTTTCCCAGGGTGGCGGCATGTATTTGGAACTGTCACGGTTCAGATGAGGTATAGCCGTGGTGGGAGGAATTGCACTTCAGGAGGCTCGCGGTAGTGACAGTAGTGATGATGGTCTCGTTTTATAAATTTCATCCTGTTCATTTAGAAATTAAATAAAACTCCTGACTGTCAGACTCCCTCACTCTGACTTATTTCTGAAGAACAGAAATGAATGAAAAAACACCCTTCCACATGAGTGGAAAGGTGTAACAGTTAAAGTTCTCCAAATACTGAAACTTTGGAAATGTGGAGGACAGCTGGAAAAGGCTTACACACTGCTTTCCTACGTATCTGTAATACTGAGTGTCTGGCAAAGGAAAACAGAAAGCAGTTTTATTTCTGACAAGACTTATTTAAGAAGCACTTAGTATTTTTAGTAATTTTCAAGTAATTTGAGAGGAGGCCAGATATGAACCCATATTACTGAATTTACTGCAGTCCAAGTAGAAGAGTAATACTCTTCCAGGCAGAGCACAGAAATGAAGATGAAGCATCTGAAAGGCATGGTGTTTGGGGGGAGGGTCTGAGCCCAAGCGAAGAGATCAGTTTCAAAACGAAGGTGAAATCTCTGACAAAGCACTTGGCTGAGAAAAACGTGCATCATGCCAAACCTTATGGAGCGTAGATAGCTCTCGCGTAGTGTTAGCTCTGAAATGCTACATTAAATGACACGTGAGACAGGAAAGCACATTGAGTGTAGTGGAAGGGAATGCAGAAAGTAGCATATGGAGCTGTGTACTTTTTGGCGTAGGAGACGAGCTAAGATAATGATTTGGATTTGGAAAGAGATTGAAGAACTGTGAATTGTGACATCACTTGAACATTTCTCTCTTGGATCTGAAGACCTTCAAAATATTAACTGTAAGATTCATTTTTAAAGGGTTGAGGTATCTGGGAAAAAATCCACAGAGTTTATTTGTGCATGAAAAAGACACCAGATTGTGAATTAACTTTGAGAGCCAGATGGAAACAAAGACTGGTCCAGTCAGCAAGCAAAAGTGTTGGGAAGCAGTGAGGGAAAACTCATTGCTTCTGACAGACAAATGTCTGAGTCAGAACTGGGTCAGAGACATAAATGTAAATAGAGGCTGGAACAAAAGGAATTATTAGATGAAATCATCAAAAACACTAAAGGAACATTACCCTCGTCTTACCTGTTTCTATGGGAAAGCCTGTGAACATGATGCAGGCACTGAAGTAGTGGCTTGCAGAGCAGGAAGAGAATCAGGAAGGCAGAGTGTTTTGTAGATTTTAAAATAAAAAATCATTTTGTGATCTATATTCAAAATGTGTGCTATAGAATCTGATACAGAAATTACACAGAAAAGACACAATTTATGGCTAAAATGAAGCATGTGTTTTAGAAGGGTATGAAGCCTTCATGCTGTGGCTAAAATGTAACATTTGTTCTTTGGTTTCTGCAGGGATTATTTCTGCTCATTAAAAAAAAGAGAATCGGTTTTTTTCTTTTGGAAGGTTTTGAGGCACTCTCAAAATTTCTCCGTTATCATGACAAAACTGGAGGCATTATAATGGCATGGGCCTGTGCTTGCTGATTTGGTGGCCCATGCCTGACTCGTTCGACTGCGTTGTTATCTGTCCATCCAGTCGTATGATGAAAATGCAGCGTAGTACATTATGAGTTTCTCAGTCAAGATACCTGCAAATATGGACCTGTATTTGAAAATGAATGTGCTTTTGGCCTGTGCTAAAGTCAGTATTGGGGAACTTAACACAATAGCTTATTTGAGGGCATTAGTACAACCTTATAACATTAGAGATCAGAAACTAACCATTAGAGATCTTGAAACCCAAGGTGAACAGAGATGACTCTTCCTTACATACCTCTAAAATATTAACCATATGTGTAGTTGTTCTTCAAAATTACCAGATATTTTAATATTAGTTGTTTATGTTTAGCTTGCAAGGGGTACTGAAAGGCTCTCATAACTTGCTATCATTCATTATCATTCAAAAATACCTTTTTCTGGAGTGTGGCTATGAGGACAGATTTATTTTGCATGCCCAAATGACACTGTGGTCATGTACCCCAAGTACCTTACTCAAAGTTATGTGTAAAATAGCATTATGATTTCACATGGTAAAACCATTGCACCCTGAGGGTTTGAGAAGTTTTACATTTATACACCCACAATCCCCAACTGTTATTGAAAAGTTTCCTAGAACCTGTTCTAATAGGGTTTCCAAATTAAATTATAGGGAAACATAAGCTGCGTTTGACAGAATTGATCTGAAAACGTGAAGCTGTCAGTTCATACATAGCTCTGCAAACTAAAAAGTAACAATATTGCAGATTGGCACAAAATTGTTATTCTGCACAATATTTTTATGTTACTATAGAGATTTTGACGAATGCATAGGCCAAATTGTAGTTGCAGAAGCATTTCGGTTGTACGGTATTATGTGCAGGAAGATAATCATGTTATAGAACATTGTATTACTTGTTCTGTAAATCAGTTTCAAATAATATTTTCAGATACTCATCAGATGATATTTCATTATAATGACCATGTGAAGGGTGAAACCCTTGTTTTCAGTTGTACCCTACACAATAATTTCAGATCCCCTTTTAGATATGGAGAACTGTTTTATATTTTTATACATCAAAAAGCTGACATTTGCCATATTGCATCTTGTTTCTCACATCATTGCTGCAAATTGGACACAGGCAGAGAAAAATCTGTGTTTAAGTATTTTCATATTTTACTGTAAATTGCTGTTTGTACTATAATTCCAAAATTTTTGGCATGTGTTTCTTTCCTCTGAAGATTTATTTGCAAGTACATGCACTGACTGGTTAAAAGGCATACTAGATTTCATCTCACAAGCAACCAAAGTGGAAACATTTTGAGAAACCCAGGACTTTCAATATTCATAACTAATAGGTATTCTGACAACTGCCATTCCATAGCTTGAAGTCTTGCTTCAGATAACCTTAATATAGTTTGCCTTTTTTCTTTTTGTTGGCAAGCTGGGACAAATTTGGTAGGAGTATTATTACAGACAATATACCCCTAATCTTGTATGAGATCCTACTAGTTCTGTTCATGTTCTTCCATCAGATAACTGAATGCAGGGAAGTTACAGAACATGTGTATTTCTGCGTTTACTTTTGCTTTACCCTAGGAAAGTTATAAAGTTTCAAGATAAGTTGCATTTGTGTAGGATCAGCAGGAAGTAGGGTAAAATGCAGATTGGGTCTCTAAATATTGTCAACTCTAACCTGCAGAGTATTTGTTTATGCTGTTGATCCTGGTGAGCCATTAGACAGTTAGATGAGAAAAATAAGGGAAAATTTCTTCAAGGGTTGATTTAATCAGTTTCCGTATCAATGTCAGAATAGTCTGGTGTAAGATGGGAATGTGCATGGTTGATGATAGTTTTCTTTTTGTACTGTAGCAAGTTTGTATATGTAATCAACATGATATTTATTTCGGCAGTGATTGTTGGGTGAAAGTTGCCAGTGAGGTATACAGTATGTATTCCTTACAGGGGAGATGAGAGACGTTGTTTTTGCCGTGTTTTGGATGATGGCTGGTACTGTAGAAGTGAGGTGTCTTAAGTCAATGACGTTCTTGCATTTAGTGGTTTGGTAGATGTTAAGGGTGTGGCCATCAAGGAGTTGTTCCAGTTTGAAGAAAGGTGCCTACAGGCCTTGCAGGAGAAACTGATGAGGGAGCCCTAGCTTTCACTGCAGCTGCACTGCACTGTTGGTGTAGTTACCCAAACAAAGTATTTTACTTGTGGCACCTCGTGCAGGCGTGTTATCCTCATGTGCATATTTGTGCCCACTTTTTGAAGTAACTGTTGTCTGCGCAGAATGACTTTTCTGGATTAAAAGATGTACATGTGCTGGCCTAGACCTTGTAGAACCTTCTGTTGGACTGGGATGCCATTCTGGGTTGAGGTGGTAGGCAAGTCTGATGCTTTGAAACAAACGTTTTCAAGTATCTGTTTCCACATCACGCATTGAAGGGCTGGTATTAACATTGGTATAGTGAATTTATTTCCAATAAAGGAAACTGATGTACGTAAAGATCCTGCTTATTATAGTGAAACAAACATGTCTCAAGAAATAGATTAATGATGTAGACAACATATAGGTACCTAATTTGTCAGTAATATTTGCATTAATTTCTGCCTTTTGAACTAAAGCAAATATATAAATGTAATATTTATGACACCTATAGGATATTTCAGGTTGGATTATATTTTTTCTGTTTATTTCTACTAATAACACTAGAAAGTTTACATTAAAAATAATTCTAAGCTGTTTAATATTCCTGAAAGAATTAATACATTAGTACACCTGGAGTCAACAAAAGCATCTTCTAATAGACTTGTTATGTGAAAGTGACATGGTTTTGTGTATTTTATTGCTGTCCTGTTATATGCAGGAAGAATGGCATTATATCTTCTTGCACTCCCAAGTATCTGATGTTACCGTAATGATAGAAAGTACGATTTTTTTCCACTAGTGATACAGTTCAGTATATTTAAAATATAAAGGTCAGTTAAAAACACCCAATTTCTAGCCAGACATATTGAAAAAATACTGCTTATAAACCAAAATACATTTAACAGATATGTAAAATACATGTATGAAAATGAAAATGACAAAAAGAAAATTTTATTCAGATGTTTCTCATGCATCTCACATATGTTAAAGAAATATTTTGTAACAGGATAACATTCCAATGTATTTTCAAATCTCAATTTTATTTCATGTAGTGTTATGTCATGAAGAAAAGAAGTGGATTTTGGGGGAAAGGTTTTTGCCTGACTGATTTTCGCTTCATTTTGTCATACAAGATTGGCCAGTATATTTAAAAATGTGTGCCAGTTGATAAAAAGATTGCATATTTCAGTGCTATATGTTTCAGTTCTCTAAAATGAAAGAAAACCCAAACCAAACCAAAACCATACTGGTCTTTGACGAAATAAAATTTGGAGATAAAGAACAACATAAATGTATGTTAGAATGGGCGGGGCTTTTCTGCAGTGTGTTATACTGAATACCGCACTAATTCAAAGAGATCATAATATGTACGAAACAAAGTGGAACACCCACTTCTCATCAAGAAAATTAGATTTCTTCTTCACCTGGCAAAACTGCTGAACAGCTGGCTGGTCAAATATCCCTCTGTGCCTTTTGACTTAATGTCTCACATCTCTTGCTTTCGCAATAGTTGCTGGCATGTAATTGCTTGTTGAATCTCCTAAATCTTGTTCTCCTTCTTGACAGTTTAGTGATTTCTTCTCACTGCATCAGGCCTAAAGATTTCTGTGCATTTTTACTAATTCAGACTACATTCATTTTATGAATGCCTATAAATTTTCTGGAATGCTGTTCATTACCAGAAAATCTAAAACAAGTTAAATGAGTGAACCTCCCATAAGATTAAACTGAAATTTTCCTCTTAAGCAATAACTCAAGCTGTGACAGTTTCTTGTAAGAACTCCTTGTGTAACGTTCACCCAGCTGAAAGCAAAAATAAAAATACTCTTTATGTGTAGATGTCCGTGTCGTGTCCTTTTATGCTTGTTGAAATTTTTTTGGAAAGAAAAAAAAAAAAAGGCAATTCTACACATTGTCCAAAAGTGTTTTGTTATCTTATCCCATTATTTTAGTCTTTTCTATTATTTGCTTGATTTGAAGGTATTGTCAGAAGGGAAATTTATTTTTCTTCAATCATTTCAAAATGCACAAATGTAATTTCTTGTCTTTCTGTAACATATTTTATAGAGGCATTGGAAAGCAAAGTTACCCCTTCTCCCTAAAAATTTTGCAGTATTTATTCTGTTTTAGTGTTTCTCTTTATTTCTGTATCATGTAGATTTCTGTAACATGATACTGGTATCATGTTATACCCTTACCCCCCATGAATGTTCACTAAAAAAGTTACTGGCTGTTCAGAAGTTCAAATAAGGAAGTCATTTGCTGAGAAAGGTGACTTTCTGTTTTGATTTTGTAGTAGAGAGAAGTAGAGTAAGAAGTGCCATGCAGGCACTGAAAAATAATGTTAATTCTGATCATAGCTTAGACAATGGTTATTCTTTCTTAGGTCCAAAGTTTGACTCATGCCTTTGTAGTGTAATACCATGGAAATCAACATGTCGACGCTATCAGTAAATTGTAATATATTCATGACCTTCAGTTGTGGTCGTGCAAGAAAATTAAGAGCATTAGAGATGACGTCAATAAAAGCAGCTGTACCTTGTCGTACATTGTCATGCAGGTGGGCAGACCAGATTCAGGAAAGCTACTAGGTGTGTACTTGGTTTGTCAGGAGACAAAAGGCAAACCAGGAATAATTTTCTAATCTTTGGAACAGTTAGCTGAACTGGATAGCTTTTATATATTTGCAAGGAATTACAAATATTTAAAGATTATTGGCAAAACTATGTAGAATTCTCAATAGCTTTAGCTAAAACAGAGAGGAAGTAAATACAAAACAATCTCAGAATTAATAAATTATGCATAACAATATGTTTCACTTTAAAAAATAAATGTACATTTTTTGAAACGAAGAATTAAGTAATAACAAACTGAAGCATTTCATCCTGAGTCAAACAAAAAACCACACCGGAATCTAAATTTGGCTCACACCAGATTGGTAATAAAAATTAATTTAATTGTCCCAGCAGATTCATGAGTTACAAAGCAGCTTGGAAAGCATGTGAATATTGTAAATCAAAACATTTCATATACTGAAGATGCATTTCTTAACAAATCTAGTGGTGTGTGTTGTCAGATGGGGATGACTAGGAAATGTGTAATGAGCAAGTTTGTAAACAAAAGAGAAGTGATAATATGGATTGAATTCTCTTGTCAATTATACTCAAGGAGCTCTGCTGAAACAATAATTTTTCCACATTTACAGTAGTTCAGCTAAGAACAAAATTTGTCCTTGGTTCTGAAGGGGGATACAGCTGAAGAAAAATAATGAGTTTTCCCAGTTAGGGAAGCAAAATAAATGGTTACTTCTGTTTGATACAAAGTATTTATTGCTTGTAGTTTTTTGTCAGCACTCTTACAGAGATGTTAAGCACTTTTACAGAAATCTTTTCTTTTCTTTAATGTACAGATGGTGACACGTTTTCAAATGTGTTTTGTGAAAACTCTAAGAAGCTTATCAATGTACATTTGTTTGCCCTGGCTGCTAAGTATTATTCTTTGCCCGGCCTTGGAGTCTGTACCCCATTAGAAGACATACTTGAAGCACTGAGGGGAGACAGTCAAGGAACATCAGGTATGTTTACATTTGTATTTAAATTTTTACTTATTCACTATAGAACCTGCAGAGTTTTGGTTTTGGAGGGTCATTTGTTGTCATTTTTTCCCCCACATGCTTCGTACTTTGATTTTAATTTGTTCCTAGACAGTTCCTTCATTGCCTTTGTTTAGAAAATGGATTCTCTTGCTAAAATTTGAGCAGATGGGTCCCAGCATTCAGTACCTATAGACCCTTCCTGAGATTCGTTTTAAAGGGGATGGGATAGAGAAGCAGGCACATCATTATTTGAAATATCTTGTTAATTCTCTTTGGTTTTCTTCTCCCTGAGCAATAGGAGTCATGGTTGTTATTCTTGCCTTTTTTTAAAAGTCTCATGCTAAAATCTGACAAGAGGGTTTTCTCATTCCATCTTTTGTTTAATATTAAATATGTGCTTTGGCATTTAGCTGAATATGGCCCAGTAACTGTTTGATGTCTCAAAAAAACCCCAAACCAAACCAAAACAAATTATTCATTCTGTATGTTTTGGACCAATACCAATTATATGTCATATACAGTAATTTTATTTTCTCTAGTAAAAGAAATTGAGTAAAAATATTCTCAAGCTGGCATCAAGTTGAACACTGGAAGTCTTACCCCGATTATATTTTTTGTATCAGATGATAAACGAGCATTTATACTTACTTGGACTGCTGTCATTTTCCCAGAAAATGTGCTCTTCATGGAATCCCCAGTCTCTCTATAGAGGATTTTTCTCTCAGCTTTGTCACTGTTTATTAGATTTTTCATTAGTTTTTCAGAGACAGACTGGGCAGCTCCCTGCCTTTGCCTTCTAGTGTCTTTTATATTATAATAAGTTAAAACTCTGATGTTTCTAAGTGATAGCACCATTATATATATGTTGAGCAACTCTCCCATTTTCTACAGCAATTTCCTCTTTCTAATTTTGCCATTTTCCATGGTTGGCTCCCCAGTTTTTCATTTTTTCAGAAGTACTAACATAGCTCAGGTAGTCTTAATGGTTTGTTGTGCATTGGTCTTACTTTCTGGCTTCTTTCCTTCTGCTTTTCGTTCATCTGAAGCCCTTTTTTCTTCTTTGACAGCTGTACACTGCTTTTGTTCTGCTTTCTTTTTATCTCTTTTAATTTTGCTTATGTTCTCATTACCTGTGTTCTACTTAATTTACTGTAATTCTCTAGTTCTACCTTGTTATACTTGTGTTCATACCTGGACTAGCTTTCTTAGACAAAATTACAAGGATTCTTTCTTCTTGTTGTCATTCAGAATGAAGCATCAGGAATAAGGGAGTTGCTGAATATTTTGTTCTGTGTCTTGCAGGAGTGCTGCTCAGTTGGGTAACTGTGTTTGTGATGCAGAAATTCTAAATTGCACTTCATAGGAAATATAAAACATGTTCCAAATGTATACAATGGTATTATAATTCAAAACCTTTGTGTTGAATTGGCACTAAGTATCAGTTTAAATTAACTTAATTGAAGTCCTTGATAATCATTTGGCAGATGCAAAATACCAAATTATGGATTCATAACATGCAAGTTGCCAAATGAAAGTTGTGAGCTTTTCTCTTTAAGGTATTTTAGAGATTTTGGACTTAATTCTGTATTTCAGAAAATATATTCTGACATACTAAAACTTGCAAATCAAGAGGAGTGTAAGTCTGAGAAACCTGGCACCTTCACAATGGCCTTACTCATATTCTGAAAAGTATGCTTGAGGATAATGCCATTTATGTTTCAGATATTTTTAATGCATTTTCTTGTTCTAAGTCACTCATGAGCCCATTCCAACAGTTTGCATAGGTCTCTAACTTCTTTAATATCTTAATGTAGTTGTATTGCTATCGTTCCTTGGAGTAATTGGTAAGCACAAGTACTTTAAGCATATCGTAGACACAGATACTCAGAAATGAGTTCTAATTCTAAAGGACTTTCTTCTCCATTGTCTCCTGACAAAGGTTGCTCTGGTCCTTTTGCATCATCGTGTTGCTTGCCCTCAGCACACGGGGTCCAGAAGAGCCAGGTCCAAGGGAAGGGAGCCAGCAGTGAGAATTTCTCCTGTTACAGTGTTCATAACTGATATAGGAAGTGAGGGTTGCTAGAGTATTGGATTAAGAGTGCTCTCTACGTTTGTAATGTGTTTGTGGTCAAAGTAGTAGGCATGCAGTGGCTGTTAACGAATCTGTCTTTAAATTCCATGTAGAGGAATATCACTCTGCCGCAATGTTTTTTTAGTATATGCTTATCCCAGTCCCTCACTCTGGCTTATGGAATTGAATCATAGGAGTGTAACTTCTGTATAGGTGGTGTTGTCTGGTGTGGACTGCGAATTTCTGTTTTTTTAGCTGGTCTATCTGAATTTCCACAGGTAGCTGGGGTATAAAACGCCTGCACCCTGCCATAGAAGATCTTAGGAAGATCTACATTATCCCTGTGTAAAAGACAGTCTCTCCTCAGTTTGTTCACAGTCACAGCTAGTGATGTAGCTGTAAATGGCATTATAGAGTTGAAGCCGTTTTTCAAATGGAAAACAGCTACCTGTGCTAGGGGTTCACGATGGAAATAAGCAACATTTCAGTACCAACTAAAACTGGTAACATTAAGCTTTCTGTTACTCTATCATAGCCAGGGTAGTTCTGTGAAGTATTCAAACCTCAGTTTCTTTTTTCATCACAAAATGAGATGGATCTCTCAATTTCTTACAGTATTTGAAATTAGTATTTGTTCTGCTTGCATCAGTTATACACATAGTCAGGAAATCTACATGTATTTGTTTTTATATCGAGAATATCTACCGTTATTTGTTTCACAAAAGTAATTTTATGATAGCAGAATGAATTTACAGTTTGTTTAAAACTAGTATACTTCTTTTTTAAAAAATTTGCAGCTGTCTTGGCAATATAACAGTCCCCAAATACAGTTTTCCTATTAGATTGTAATACATCTTGTTTTTCAAAATAATGTTAAAAAAATCTATCAGAATTTTGCAGACAATGCAGCAACAACAGAATTGGTAAAAAATCTGTATCATTTTCCCTGAGCTGAAATATAAGCAGATGTTCCTTCTGCAAAAAGTAGGAAAAGAAGTCTAAAAATGGTTAAGAAAATTTAGTAGCTGAGGCGATAAATACCTTATATATGTAGGTATAAGCAAACTATGGTTTTTTCTACCTAGAACTTCAGCTTTTGTAAGCTGGGTCTTGTTTCTTGATTTCTGCTTTTCTTCCATGTTTGAAATGCTTTATCTGGCTTAAGTACTCTCTGAAACGGTACTTCACACAGCATTACCCAATTCAGTCTTTTGAGTTCACACTATAGCAAAGAGTAAAAGGTGCAATATGTGGTGATAGTTCAAAAGTGACAGTGCTGCTTTGCAGAACACTCAAACAACTTTTATTTCTGTCAAGAAGTTAAATGTCTGTTTCTTCCTGTTCCCATTCTGCTGCTTCTTCTGTTGAGCCTATCCAGACACAAATATGTTCAAATATAAACCAAAAAAGAGACCTTTCTTCTTTTTTTAAATTTTTTTCTGCCTTTTTTTTCTTTCCTTTGAAGCTCTTACAAATTAAGAGTTTTTTAGGACACCGTGTAGATCTGCACAATTTTAAAGAGAATCTTTAGTGAAATGACAAACATTTGTTTCTGCTATCTGTTTTGTTTAAAAGTATTTTAGTCTATTTTTTTCTTTTGTCAGTTCAGAAAGTCTATATTGGATTTTAAGTATTGTCATAATAGTTTATTATAAAAAAACAGATGTTTAAGAAATAGAGAGATCCTGTGGGTTTTGGGAAAAATAGAGAAAACACTAGATTTCTCATGAGCTCAATACAATTCCCCACTCTATTTTAAAGAAGTAACACTCTTGGGTCTGTTCCCAGCATGATCTGATCAAGGAATGGACATAGCTTTTGCCTAATGATCACTTTCTGGACAGACGAACACAGAGTGTGCAAAAAGCAGAGAATGGGAAAGTATATTAATCTGCCTAGTCAGGTAGAAAAGTCTTGTTCTCTAGGAGCATGCTCATCAGTAATGGTTCAGTTTTTTCTACCCTCACTCAGACTTACAAAAATTTCCATCAATTTAACTAGAGCGAAGTGTCCTGTAGTGTCGGCGGCATAGGAGAAATGTGTGGATTTCTCCCAAGGGACGAATTTCTGAGCTACTCCTTTGATTTGAGGGACGTAGAGATTAGCAAGTTGGTTTTCTCCACAAGCAGTAAACCTGTGGAAGAGATTGACTCTATCTCATTAACACATTCTCCAGCAGCACTGAAATGAGTGATTTTGGACTGTAAAGATGTAGCTTTTCCAAAATCCATCCATAGGGTATATAAAGGAAATAAAGTGCATCTTCCTTTGAATTTTCCCAACATCACTTATAATTTTTGAGATATCTCCCACTTGATATTGTGAGGAAATCTGTACTGTTAAGAAGCTGTATTGTGTGTTTATTGTGTCCCTGCCCTTATATTTCATATATGGAAAGGTAAATGTGATAAATGACACAAAAATAAATATTTTTTTAATGTACAGGAAGAAATATTACAGTTTCGTGGTGGCAGCTATTGTCTCATATCTGGCAAGGTATTAGATATGCTACATCTTAAAAAAACTACAGTAACAGTACTAAGTTTTACAGTGTGTTGAATTCTACTACTTCATCTGTAATTCAGAAGTTTAGTCTGGCAAAAATTTAGTGAGTTTTTAATTAAAAATTACTATCCTTAATTTATAAAAATACCATAGCGTATTTCTAAGCTGGCATTTTTTCTGATTGATCACTAATCTTTGTTATTATGACTAGTGTTAATGTATATTTATTTTCTTAATCTGATACAGGTATCAAAACTGATGAGTTTATGAATAATAAGAAATCACATGAAGTGCAGGTGATGTCAGAGCTGGTAGGCAACATTGCAAATTATTGTGGTATAATGCAGGTGAGAAAGCATTTCTTACTGTACATTGCCATGTACCGTCCAAATTATTCTCCTTATTGTGTTTGAAATCATCATTTTGATATTCTGTCAAAATTCTTATTCTTCTGTAAATTGTGACTAATGATCAGCCTTTAGGCCAAGCCAAAGGACGATTTTCTTTATGAACGTATCATTCCACAGAAGCTGCCTTTCAGTGAGTCCTGCTAATTTTAAGACTCCTGAAAAATTTTAAGGTATTATAATCATCCTTTATATGTTGAGCAGCTGAAACTTGTGCTGCTTTCTGCTATGCACAGGTACTACCTTGTTTATCAGTTTTACATTGCTGGTAAGGGGGAAAAGACGGCTGCAGTTGGGCAGGCCAAGTCTGTAGTGCTGTGGTCTCTGCTGTGTCTTGTCCCCCATGTTGTGCCTGGCTTTTGTAAAGGGAGAGTGCTAGATGGCCTGCTTCATACCCGCACCCAGGGGCTGCTAAAAATTAGTGGTGTGACCAGTCGTGTGTCAGGGATGGAGTGGATGGCCAGCTCTATTCAGTGTAGAGTAGAGGTATAACTGCAGCATCTCAGGTTGCTGCCCTTGCCACCATAGACCAAAGGACAGGCCCCCCAACTGGATTAATCTCTGGGTGACTGAGGCTGAACTTTGATTAGGAATTTATTTGACTCAATCTGAGTTTAATTTTGATAATGTAAATGATGCAGTACTGTTGGTACATTTCGGTCAGGCCTGTGGCATCCTTGGAAACAGAGATCAAGCCTCTGAATCCTGACCATCTGTTCTGTGAGGAACAACTGATGAAGGCAAAGTTTTAGGCAGTCTTCTCCTTGCAACTGGGATTACCAAGTAGAGAACTGCAATTAAGGCCGCATATTACTGGATGAGATGCAGTCGATTTGTGAGAATCTGCCATCGCTTACAGCAATGGAAGGTGATCTCTGCAGCAGCTCTTCCAAAAGCCAGCCATGGTGACAAGTGCGGGTGCCCTCAAGAGCTGTAAAGTGGATGTGCTCTGTAAAGAGTAGAAACACAGTAGCAGCAGATTTGTGAAAGTAATTTCTTCTATCATTAGCGTGGCTTTTGCCTTGCTTACCTTTCACTTCAGGCAAGTATTAGTTGTTCAAGTCTTGAAGAATTTCACGTTCTAAAAAAGCTGTCAGAGAATGTAGCTAATTGATAACGCAATACTCTGCATTTGCCAGGAGGTGGTGTTTCCTATAGCACTTTCATCTAGACTTTAAATAGTTCCTGTGAGATTCAGGAATGAAAGAAAAAGAAAACCCATATTCAGACAGTAAAAAAGTAGAGCTATGTTAATGACCTAACTTAAGTCTAGATGTAGTTGGTTACTAAAAAAATCTCAAACCAATCATTATTAACTATCTGTCAATATGCTGCAATTTCATCCTGTGATTATGTACTTTTATCAGATAGCTTGGGGTATCTTTATACAAAGGATTATTTTCTGTTTATTTTTGGAAAAAATTGTAACATTTAATGAAAAATACTACTGCAGTACATCACTGAATATGAAATACTGACTGCTCTATATTAACTTTTTTCCATTTTAGTCATACACTGTAACAAAATTTATTTGTGCAAAGTTATAAATCCCTAATATATGAAAAGAGCTTTCCAGTTACATTAAAAAAAAAAAAAGAAAAGCCTCCTTCTGAGTTATTAAAAAAGCAACTCCTTTTGTTTTGGTTACCTTTCAACTTAAAAAAATACAGGAATTGTAAAGTTTTAGGAGAGGTTTTTCCTTATTGATTTTTTTCTATCCTTCTTGCAAAACAAAATATAGTGGCATTTAATTAAAAAATCTAGAGCTATGAAAACACAACACGTGTTTTACAGCAACACGTGTCCTCAGGGCGTTTCTTTCAGATATTACAGATCACTGACAGCTTGAAAAATGCCCTTCATTTCACCTCCATACCCATGGTGTATAATGGGTGGTAGAGGATATTGCTCTCTTGTGGGATTTTATAATGTAGTATAATAAATAGTAAAACTTGAATAAAAGCAAGAATTTTATTACTACTGTAATCACTTCTAGGTTAATGATTTGAGTTAAAGCATTAAAGCAAACTAACTAAACTTGTTTTTCTGTTTTTTACTGCCCTTTTCAAGCATTGTTCCTATCATGCAAGTGGAACTTTATTTTCTAAAGAAGTTATTGATTAAACTCTGAAGAGAGTGATGATTCGTCTTTGTTTAAGTGCACATTTCTTTCCTTTAATGTATTTGTGAAAGTTTTCTTTGGAAATTGCAGCATGTGCAGCAAAAGTTGCAATGTGTAATGTAAGTGATATAGTTCTGCATTCAGCATCCGTTACATTTGTGATTTGGTGCTGGGAAATGCTGGAATGCTTCTGGAAACAAAGTTGTTGATTGCCCTGTGCCAAAAACTGTGTTTAAACATGGTACCCAACTCCCTATGGACAAGACCTGTGGAGTTCATTATATCATGGAAATTTCATTTTAAAAGTTCATGCTTGGCGGATATGCTAGGGAGTGCTGATTACCTTTTCTTGTGTAATCAAGGGAAGGTAAAGCAGGGATTAGTTTAATACTGTTTGTTTAGCACAAGATCATTGCCTGCTTATTTTTAGTTAAATTTTCCTTTCATTTTAAAACCACTATTCCAGTGCTAACAATATAATAACAATATATTACTGGTTTCTTTTTACTTGGAAACAACTAAAAAACTTACCTGAACAGCAGTTTGTCTTTTCAGCCACTAGAGGCCACGTGTAAGAGGAATAATTCATTAGCTGACTCTTGTGTCCAAATGCTGCCTTTCACAGAAATAATTTAAAAACTTGTAGAAGTGGAAGCGTGCATATTCTGAATAATAGTAATGTCTGTTACGTAAAATAGTGGATAAAATTGTTCCTTGAACACTTTTCTTTCCTTGACTTTTAAGTAATCTCGGAGAATATGCAACAATGGGACAAGTAAATGACATTTTCAAGAAGTATGCTTAGATTATATTAATTAGATTATATAATTGGATTATATTAATAGATTATTATATTATAGATTATATTAATTCTATTTCACTGAATCCACTCTGGTACTGATTTCATTCAAGAAATTTGAGGATTATCACACACCTAGATGGCAAATATGCTGCAATATCACATGTCAAGTGCAGATGAGAAATCCAGGTGCAGCATGAGTAAACAATTTTTACCTAATAGTGTGTATTCTCCACTGTTCTACGTAGTCCTTAGTGACATTGGTTCAAATTTTTCTTTCTAATTCCATGGCTGTTCAAATCTTTAACTTCCTTAGAATAAGCAATAAATCTTTCATTTCAGTGAGAGTACTGCTGTACTGAGTATTCTTACCTGGTGAAAAACAATACAGCTGAGTTTAAGATGGAGGCATGTAGTGTGTGGTACTGTTTGGAGGTACAAATATCAGTGTAAGCTTTCTTATGAACGTGTGACAGACCGAGAATAAGACATAGATGTTCTCGAATCGAACACTTTCAGGAACATCTACAAAGAAGTCATTGTATCTAGTCAATATAATTTTTGGTAATAACTGAACAGAAGTGGACATTATAATTTTCCTTCCTTAGAGAAATGTCACTCTGCCGATTCTAGTGAAATATTTTGTAATTTATTTACTACAAATTAAAACACACATGATATAAAGCTCTCAAAAGGTCTCAAGTTACCCTTGTTTCTGCTACTACTGTGTATAGTGTTTTCCTTCCTGTGTTGGACCAGTCACTGAACTAGCACATGCTATCAACTGTGAGACAAATTAAACTGTGAGCTAGTTATCCTTTCTATTTACTCCTTCCTCCAGAACAGGCAGTGGAAAGCACATGTGACATATCAGCCCCTTTGTTTTATTACAAAAATATCCTCCTGTTAATCAAAGCTGTATGGATCATTTTCACGGAATGGGAAAGAGGTATAAATAAGCATTCTGACATAAAAGGGAGTATCAATATCACCTGTCTTTAGTGATTTAGATGTGATTAGGCACTGAAACTGAAGATGCTTATTTCTGTACACCTAGGGGTGGGGTAGTAGACTCCTCAGTATGGGAGTTAGGTGCCTAAAGCTAGGTTCTGTGAACACTTTCTTGCCTAACTCTACATCCTGACCCAGTTTAGCAAGGGCAGGTGGTGTTGGTGGTGATTTATGGTTATTTTCTTTATCAGAAAGTAGTTTTGTTTCAAAAAATATACTAAAAGTTTTTCTCAGAAGAGCCAGGATGTATATTGCATAAGCATTGCAGTGTCTTGTTTTCTGGAGCAAATAAATTAAGACTTAATTCTGTGTTTTAAAGTCAGAAGGTGGACCAACAAAGCAAAAGATCTAAGTGTATGAGGAGGGATGATACCGATGAGGCAGCTGTTAAATCCATGCTTAATTTTTTGGGAAATTATTGTGCATTTGATTGAAGTGTTTCTTGATGCTCATTAATACAGCAGATTTTAGTTTCTTTTTCCCTTATTATCTAGGTGATTGATATTGGTTCTGGAAAAGGCTACCTGAGTTCATTTTTGTCCATGCAATATAACTTAAAAGTTTATGGAATTGACTCCTCAAACACCAACACTAATGGTGCTCATGAACGGAACAGAAAATTGAAGAAACACTGGAGAGCATATCAGAGTCGAGGAAGAGCAAACCTCAAAAACCAAAGGTTGGAAAAGACAAATGACAAGCCATTGGAAAGTGAAATTAAAGGTGAAGCAATCAGTGAAAAGCCCTTAAATAATGACAGCAGTCTTCAAAGTCAGGACCAAGTGACTATCGAATATTTAGTTCCTTCTTGTGGTTTCACAGAAGTAGCTACATCTGAAGCCAGCAAACAAACTGAAGTTGATTTGGTAGCTCGGACACAGTCTGAAAGCGAACTTACTGAAGAGGTTCTTGCTATTCTAAACGTTCTGCCTGCTGATGCTGTAGAAGTTTTTTCTTCATCTCAGTGTAACTGTCGGGAACTCTGTGAAGAGGAAAAGACACAAAGAAAAATGACATCTCTCAAGGCTCAAGCGAGCAAGTCAAGTGAATCAAACCTGTATTTTCCATTGACCTCTTGCATCACTGCAGACACAGAACTCAGTGACATCATAACAGATCTGGAGGTTATTTTACTAATATTTGAAGTAGATTGTCCATTGTCTTTACATTGCCATTATGTACATAATGTTGGCTGAGTGTACTTAGTGTGCTGTCGGTGTTGTAAATTAATATTCTGGCCCAATAATATTTTTCAACCAATTAGCAGAAGTATGTCTGGCAGCTTGTTTTTCTGTTTTAATGTATGTGTGGGAATTATGTTGAATATGTAAAGCAGCCTTTAGAATTTATGGGGTAGATAATAATCAGTTCTCAAAGTTAACAGCCTATATATTAGCACATTTGGGTAGTCTACAATTGTGGTTATAGATAACATCTAATTACTATGAAAAGAATTATATTTACCAGGTAGATGGATATATTAAGCACTGGCATTTCAATTTTCATGAAGTTTCTTATTTTTTAAGTATTATAATTTTGTAATTTCAATTAAACTTTGGAGGCATTTATATTTTGACTTTTCAGAGTTACTTTAAATTCATTCAATAATTTACTAGCTGGCAGGGATTGTGTCTACACAAACAAGCCCAAGCTCAGCTGCTCAAAGGCAGTGACAAATGTCTAGAAGCTGTATGGCTGTTTAATGTATAATGTACAATGATTGGGTAGATAGCGTCAGTCTTTTACAGAAAGATAAAAACTTGTCTGTGTTCAGGAACTACTGAACTGTTATATGCAGGGGTGTAATTAATCTCTGAATCAAGACCATAGGTTTGTGCTGATGGCCCTATAACTTGAGCTGATAAATCCTACTGAGTATCTGAAAATGTATGGAGCAAGCTCATGACTGTCTGCAGAAGACACCCTGAGCAGCAGGGTTTGTTGATGAAGCATATGCCTTTACATTTGCACAGTTGGATTTTGTATCCACTTAACATGTAATTCATATGATGTAAAAGGTAGAAGAAATATATCACTGCCTTTCTTTATAAAAAAAAAAAAATTATTGTCAGAAAAGGTAAAGCTTCATTGTGTTAAAAAATAGTAATAACCAAACTGCACATTACGTGTGACGAATGCATGTAATTAAAAAACTTAAAAATGTGCAATCGTTTACATGTTTTAAATTTTTTTAAATTTTTGCAAATAAAATATTTTTTAGAAATAGTTTTAGAAGCATTTACAATTTTTATTGTAATCATAAATTGATTTTTTTTTCTCTCAAATTTTCCTAATCTGGAGACAAATGGGGAAATGGGTAAAATTAGTATTCACTGGTTTATACCGTAAGTTTTAAAAATAATTGACTGATTAAATAAATGTATAGGAAAGCACGTTTGTATATAGCCCAGGACTAATTTTGAGATATCAAATTTTGCTACACTCAAGCCAACGATCCAGAAAGTACTTTCATTTATAGCCAGGCAACCTCACTGAAGTCAGTGATGGTCCAGAATTGTACCTGACACAGACAGACTGCTCTTGTATTGTTCAGAGCTTTTGAACATTTTAATATGTTTCCTCTATCTTGCAGGTAGCAGCCACCTTCCACTAGCTTCCTCCTGAAAGAATCTCTCTTAACTTTTCCCATCCTGGGGTTTAAATGCTGCCCTTCCAAATGTACGTCTTCCCATAGCTTCCAAACATGAGTCTTGTTCCACTGTTTCTGTAACTGTGTGGGGGCGAAAAAAAGCTTTGTGGAATGCTGACCGATAGGAAAAAAGTCTTTAAAAACTAAGCTGGACTGTAACTGATCTTTTGCCACCTAAAAATTTTGGATCCTAAGATAAGGAGAAAGCAAGCCCAGAGCAGCAGCACAAAGTGGAAGGTGAGAAGTGGTACAGGAAGGATTGAAAAACAGAGGAAAGGGGAGAGCAGAAATGCTATAGATAGGTCCAGCCAGATTTACAGCAGTAAATCCAAAGTAAGGAAAGCAAGTAGCAATGCTAGTAATAACAGTAACAGGAAAGCTAGGAAAGACAAGAGAAAACGGCCCATGTCCAGTCACCACGTAGATGTTCACTTCCATGCAGGTAAACCAGCTGCTGTTTGTAGTCTTGAAGTTCTTCCTCAGGGCCAGTGAAGGTGGCATGCAGAGATGTGTAGTTCCTTACCTGAACAAAGCGATGAGCAGTCTGTCTCTCCACTGAGACAATGCATCGTGTTTTGTTAGCGCTGAAGAGCTTTTGTTGTGCACTGAGAAATTCTAGAACAGAACAGTAGGAGTCCTCATGGAGTTGTGATGTTAAGCCATACAGCTCGATAACCATTTGCAGCATGTTTGGGTTTTGGTATTTGTTATTCCTGCTCTTTCAGTTGAAGAAGGAGATGCTTTATTGCTTCTTTTGTTTTTCTTTTTCTTCTTAGGACTGTATGATGGTGGGTCTACATACCTGTGGAGATCTTGCTGCAAATACACTGCGCATTTTTACTGCCAAGCCTGAAATCAAAGCAGTTTGCAGTGTGGGCTGCTGCTATCATCTGTTGTCAGAACAGTTTGAAAACCAAGAAGGTAATTCTTCTGAGCTTAACTTGTGGCTGCCAGTTTGCGTGTTGAGAGTATTATACCTTTTAATTAATAACGTCCTTGTGTTTTTTCCTTTCCAGTGGCTTATTTAGTACTGGTTTTAATTACATGATGTGGGTCACTCACTCCCGGATGCCCTGTAGCTTTTCTGTTATGCCAATATTTCTAATATTCTTACTGAAATTAGGGACATTAATGCAGAGTGTTTTTATGTGGTTATGAATACAGCTGGTTTTAGTCCATTACTTCCCTTGTAAAATGTGGAGGCTTTTTTAGTCCAATATGTTTCCATCCTTCTGAAATATTTTGTACCAGATTTTGCCCTTGGCTGTCTGCATGCAACATCCATTTAAGTTCAGTTGTACATATACAGTGATGAACAGAATTAAGTCCTTGTAATGTAAGTTATTACTCAAAAAAACACTCATCCGAGTGCTGTGTTCTGGGGCATTGCCAGTTTAGAACATTTATGGAACAGTACATATATAACAATTTTCTTCAGGAAGACAACCTGAAAATTATTTGGGCATTCACACTACAGGCAAATTTTCCTTCAAAGGTGAGGTATTTTTCATTTTTGAGAGAAAGTTGTTGTCTTTAACTGAAAGGTAAATTCTGCGTAATGAAAAACATTAAGTAGCTGGCTTTCCTGAGACAAGTGGTATGTAGCTGAGCTGTCTACATGACTGACAGTCCTAGAACCTGCTCATCATGTCAACCGAATCTGAGAGGGGTGGATTGAAAAAGTTTATTTCAGCTCTTTCAGGGAACTTCATGGACAGAAAGGGAGGTGGAACCCAGCTGCTCTTTAACAGTTGGCTGCTCAGGCAGCTAAGGCACAGCTCCAGACCGACCACGACACATACTAGCTCTTGCTTGCTTTAATGATCTTTTTGTGTTGTTTCTATCTTGCTCTGCAACAATTTTAAGAGGTTTTGCAGTGTGTTAGTTTCAGTTGTTTCACAATACTTCATTATCACCCCAAAACCAAAGAAAATATATTCGAAATTTCTAAGTTACAGAAATGAGATTAGTAAAAACATGAAATTCCTTTTACATCAGAGTTTTAAAAAATGATGAACTTTTCAGGCACTTGTCATTAAGTTTGTGTGTCTGAAACATTTGGTTGTTTCTTATTATTGCAATGAGGACATTCCTGTTCTATCTGTAGGATTACTTTTTCCAGACCAGTGCATAAGGCTTTATTAAATTATAGTAAATACTAAATAAAGGATCAGGTGTTACTATACTTATAAGTTCAAACAGATGTACATGTGCGGTGATAAGGGATATTGCTGTTTCATAGCAGTGTGGAAATAAAGCCAAACTGCATGTTGGAATTTCTAGCTGTTTGATTTTTTTCAGCTTGAAGGATAAAAATTATTCTGAAAGAAGAACTTTTAGGCAGAACAAAAGGAAATTACAGTATTCTTTTTTGGGGAAAGTACACGTAATTCCAGTGATGCTCAAAAAAATTGATTTTTTTTTTCACTATTACTATGAGGGTACATATTCTAAATTGCATAACGCTGTTGTATTCCCCTACAAAAGTAATCTATTATATGGCTTGTTCGTGAATGCACAGTGGAGGGATAAGAGCGGAAGGACTGACAATGTCTAAGAGCCAAAATTTCTTCAAAGGGAAAATGGAAAATAATTAGGACTATAACTCCTGTCTACACTTCCTATGCATGGATTTCAAACTGACAAAACATCTAGAGGATGATAGGACACTCACAAGTGCTAAAAAGGGAGAATAATCATGTCCCTTAACCTGCAGGCTTCACTGTTAAGCTTTGGAGTTCTATCAATTTTCTACCCACCTTAGAGCCCACCTTAGAGTCTGAGTCATATCTTTCTCATTTGTCTGTAAAGATACTAGAGTAACCTTGCTGAAAGGCTCACTAAAGTCAAGGTAAACTATGACTATGCTCTCCCCTAGTTCATGGAGCCAGTCACTGCATCACAGAAGGCAATAAAGTTTGTCCATCCCTGGTAAATTCCTGACAGCTATTATCAATCTCCGTCTTGTTCTTTGTGGGCCTGGGCATGGTTTCCAGGAAAACTTGCTCCATGAGCTTATTGAGAACTGAGGTTAGACTGAAGATGGGCATGATGTTTGCCTTTTTCCTGTCATCAGGAACATGCCTTGATGGATGTGACCTTTCAAAGATGACAGTGTGGCCTTCGTGTGACACCAGCCAGTTGCCTCAGCTTTCTGAAATGCATCCCATCTGGTCACATACACTTGTGTACTTCCATTTTGCTTATGTGGTCCCTGAGCCAATATAATCTTTCCTGTAGGTAGTCCTTTGCTTGCCTGGCTCTGACATTAAGCTCATCAGGGTAGCTACTGGCTAATCTAGGCATCAACCACGTATTGCAGAGACCTGGAGAAGCTTTATGTGGAGAGACCAGTTTGACTATTAGGATGCAGACTTAGAGCTAGGTCTCTGCTGTGAGGGATAGAAAATCTTCCTAAGAAGCAGAGAGAATTGGGCAGAATTTGCTGAAACACAGGAAATGACTTATTTGTTTGAAATCAGTCCAGTAAGCAAGGGCTTGCCTGCCGGACGCAGTAGGAGGTTCTGTTATAAAGCATTTTATACATAACTTGACTTAGTGGCTTTGAGGCTTGGAAGTTTTTTAAAATGTGTTTTTAAAATGTCATTGTTTCTTAGGTTTTTTTTTTCTGCCCAGTTTGAAAGCTTTTTTTTATTATTTTCTTGAGTTGCGCCCCCTTAAGGTGAGGTTGAGACAAGAGTACCTCAAAGCTCTTTCCCTCAAAGCAGCACACTTTCCATCTTTGCTGCTTCTTTAATGCAGATGGTTGTTTTCATAAGCCTAGTTGAAGTAGATGTGCCAGCTCACAAAAAAGCTGATGTGGACTGATGTTTCCCATAACTTGAGATGACTGGGTTGTATGTTGTTCAGCAGTTAAGTTTTATTTAATAGCAACATCAGTCTTGCTTGAGGCCAGTGAAAAATTGCTTTTTCACTTCATATTAACTGGAATTAACTGATATTCATGGGAAGAAATTTTTTTATGCCTAACATAGCGTTTATAAGTCTAACGTGGTGTCTATGCTACTTTTGGTGGACTATTGAATCACTTTAGTTGTCAGAAGTTTGGGGTTTTTTGTTTCTGAGGAGCTGACTATGGGCAATAATGCCTTAAATTTCTTATACATTCTAAAAATAGTAAAGATATTGCAAGGTTGCCTGGTTCAGTTTGCCATTGGACCTGCTTTCAGAGCATTTCTGATGAAAGTAGGTAGGTGCCAGTAGGCACAGTCTTGAATATTGCAATCAGTACACAGTGTTTTCCTGTGTGTCTATAAACAAGCTAAATTCATCTGGAAATTTTTGTAATGGGACCACATTTCCAATTATGCTGGGAATAATTTTGAACCCTTAAGATCATGAAAGCCTTTGTCTTGATTTATTAGTAACTGCAGCAACCAAGAGGTGCAGTGTAACATCAAATTTCAGTTCAATTAAAAAAAGTTAAAGCCAGTGTCTTCTAACACCTGTTTTTACATTTCACTGCTGTTGTAAGCAGTACCAAATACTAAATTTCAGTTAAAAAGGAATATTATGACAACTCTTGGAAAATTCTAAATAGTTTGACTTTCTCTAAGGAGAGTTGGCTGTTTATACAGAGATTATTCTATAGATAAAATGTACTCAGGCATTAGTATAATTGATTCCTTTGGGGTTCTTCTTCACTGTTACAGAGTAGTAATGATTTTACTATTTATTAGAGACTTTTTACATAAACCTATTTACAGTGAGCCATTATTCAATTCTTCCTCTGTACAACCAAATATATCAGTACTGGTCTAGAAACCAGTGAAATTCTTCAATATGATATCCTCTTTTGAGGAAAAAACACATGAACATTGCTATTGCTAAGGAGCTACTTATTTATAAATATTTCATAATTTGAAATAGGACATAGATGTTTTATAGGTAGTTTCAATGATAGAAATCCTTTTCAATGTTAGCTTGAGTACTGCAAATTGTGAACTCCAGCTTTTTTATGGATTTCCAATGTCAGGTCACTGCTCTAGGAGGAAGACACATGCTGGGCAGATGAATTCTAGAACTGTTGTGGAAGCTGTGGAGAACAGCTTCTCTATAACACACTCTGGAAGAAGTCAGCAAACCTTTTGCAGAAGAGTAAGAGCCTTGAATTCTCAAGTTACATAAATATAAACTTTGATTACGCTTCTTAAGCTCTAACTTTTAAAAGCTAGTGAACATAATTAAGGGAACTGAAAAGGATGCAAAGGGTAGTCAAAATTCTCATAGAGTATGTTATATTAGTTTTGTGAAAATTGAAAAGGCCTCGAATAAGGTGGATTCAGTGGTCAAAACCTTCAAAACTGAACTTTCTAATGGTTTCCTTACACAAATATAATGGCTTCATATCACTCCGTTGTACTGAAATATGGAAAGATTAGTCACTGTTTTAGAAGTATTAGAGTACAGATGATTTATGTGTTGCCTAGTTATATTTTCAAAGATATTCCACTGCCAATGTCTTAAAATAGCTATCACTGATACCATGGCAACACAGGAAAACACTTCCAAGCAAGAGATCAAAAAGCTTGATTTCCTTTCCAAAGCATCTTTAGATACTGCTGCACAGGGCACATTTCCATAAATTTGTGACAGAGCTAACTAGTCACTGCAACCCAGATGTTTTCTATCAAAATTGATCCTGAAAAAAATATGAAACTTGAAAAAATATTGATGACATTAATATTAAAAACATTAAATGACAGCATTACCTATTTAAATTATTGAAGTATTTTTTCACTAATAAATGTAGCAAAAATATATTAAAACCTGAAACTATCTTACATTTACAACTTTGTGTGTGTATGCACAGTACAGGATTATAATTAAGAAAGAGAAGGTTTCAGTAATGTGCACTAACTAAAGCATACCCTGGGTTTGGGTTTTGAAAATCATGTAGATAACAAGATTTTTCTTCCCCAATGCCCCCTCCTCCCCCTGCAAAATCCCATTTAGTGATAGGATTTTTAGGAAAAATACAAACTCAAGAAACTCTGAAGTCTCTGGCTAAGGAAGATTTAGTCTTGCCCATGAAGGAAAAAGGCAGTTTAAATAGTTCCTCTCCTTTGTTTGGAACCCTAGAAGTAGTCTGAGATACTACAATGTTATGGAAGATAGATGTTAGGGAAGACCTGAAACAGGTTGGACTATTTATGTTTCAGTAATGCTGTGACTGAGTTTGGCAGTTTATACAAAGAGACAAAGTAGGCTGTGCGTGAAGGATTTTGATGAGGGTAATAAAGATTACTTTCCACTGAAGAATCTCAGGGGAAGGAAAAATGATATTTAATTCCATTTAATTACAATATCAGAAGATGCTATAAAGAATTTCATATCATTATTAGGAATTACTTATTCATCTTAAATAATCTTTACTCAATAATTATTCTGTCTTTGTCCTAGTACTGGAAAGTGCACAAAAAATTTTGGTTTCACTTTGTAATATGAATCTTCTAGGATTTCAGAATCACTAAAGATAAATAATTGACCCTTGGTTATGATCCAAGGTTAACACTTTTGAACACAGGTTTGTTGTCATTTCATTAATATTAGTGGAGGAATGAAAAACTTGACATAATTTCCATGTTATTTTTATCAGTGAAACATACTATGGAACGGATCATTGATTAGTTTAAGTTGGCATAAATCCATGGAGATAGTCCCAAGCTGAAAATAAGCACCAAACTTTCATCATATTAATAATGTTATGTTAGAAACATATTTAATGGAGAATTTCAAGGTACTTAAATACTTGAAATAGCTGAAAATTTTGCAAACTTCTTTCTGTCTCCACTACTACAGGTAATGAACATCTGTATCCTTTGCTTTGCTATCGAAGTACAGTTTCATATGTTAATGAATTAGCTTGCTTTCACAGTGTCTGCCACATTGGTAGACCTGAGAATAGAGTTTTAATGTCTATAATACTTATATCACATTCTCGGGCCTTTTTTTCTTTTGACAGATGTGGCATCAGTATATGAAATTTTTATACAAAATAATATTTTAATAAGAAAGTAGAATGAAGATACAAAATAAGCATGCAGCCTGGCATTAATATCCATAACAGAAACATGGAAATCATGCAATCTGTTAACAGCCAAGGCTCCTCTTTTTCAGGGTCTTGTCTTCCTTAGAGGCCGATAGCAAGCTTATGTAGAAGAGTACAAAATCATAGGGAGTACACAGCAATTCTTCCCCCAAATACTCTTTGCTTCCAGCATATTTTGGCTCATTAACTTCTTGGAACAAAGTCGTATATTTGCATTAAATAACTCCTTATAGATTTTTATTCCTTGAATCCTTCAGGTTACCTTTGAACGTGTGGAACTTTTAGCATCTATAGCATGCTACAGTAAGGAATCAACTGTGTGCTGTATGAAGCAGCATTTCCTTTTAATTGTTTTAGGGCTGGTAACTGCATGGAGGTTTTTTATATCCCTTAATTTTGGGTATAAAGCCAGTACGCATCTGTCTTTATTGGTTTTCTCCATCCCATTTGTGATTTCACAGATTTTTCATTCTCCTTTTCTCTGTTTAACAGCTATAATTTTTTTGTATTACTCGCTCCTGTTATTAAAATGTTCCTTACTTATGACAATCCTGTTTCTCTTCTCTGCACATTTTTGGGTGATATTACTTGTTATCCAAGGTGAGAAAAACAAATCCAAACAGAATTAAAGATTCAAGTGCAGCACGGATTTATATGGTAGCATAATAGTGTTTTCTGGGGTTTTTTTCTTAATAATTCTTAATGTTTTTTTTCCTTTTCTTAGTACGGGGCTGATCTTTTCATCAAACTGTCAGCTCTCAGTTCAAAGCCATTCACTCTATATTTAAAGTTAATATTTTTTGCAATTTGGATCGCTTTCATCTACACTGAATTTTATATGCCATTTCATCTCTCATTTTTGTTAGAAATGGCTCTAATTTTTATTTCTCTTAGGATCATCAGCAAACTTTGTCCTACTCTTCATTAACTTTTTCGTATCATTTGTGAATTTGATCAACAACCTGTCCAGCACAAGTCTCCTTAGGCCTTTGCTGGTGATTTCTGTCCTCTGTGAAAAATGATATTTTATTCCCATCCTTTGTTTCTGTCAATTACTTCCCCACAGGAATACTTTTTATCTTGTTCTGTGTTTTGATAGTTTCTCTAATGGTGTTGTTGAATGCCATTTCGAAACTCACTCTATCTTTCTTGTCTAAGTGTTACTTGAAGCCTTCAAAAGAAATTCCAATATGTTTGTGAGATATGACTTCTCTTTAAGAAAGTCACATTGACTCTTCCCAGGTATGTTATAATGGCTCGTATATCCAATGACTCTATTCTTTAAAATACTTTCTCTGCACGTAAAGGTGAGGCTTCCTGTTTGGAAGCTCCCTGGACCTTCTCTTGAGCTCTTCATAAGCATTAATATTACATTACTTTCTTTTAAAATCTATAGAACCAAAGAGTTTTAGTCAAGATGTTGCACACTGCAGTTTGGCAATTTCAACCTGGTTTTAGTTTTTGGATGAATGCCGTATGGCCTTGGCAATTTTTTGCTGTTTGCAACTCCTGTTTTTCTATAACTTCTTCTAGGGATCCTTCAGTTTTAGATACTTCATCTGGTGAGTTCCTTCCATGCGTTTAGCTTTTCTTCCATGCTTTTTTTTCTTGAGCAATCTTTTATAGCTTTATCACAATAGTAGTTTTATAACTACTATCTATTTATAAGAAAACCTGTAGACACTCAGATATCTGCGCAAGGTCAAAGAGATTTGAAATTAAAGAAAAATTGAGGTCTATACAAATTATTATCTAAGAACATACAGAATTATTTTTTACTTTTATAACCATTGAAAGAAAAATGTTTTGTTTGCTTGTGCCAATTACACTACTGACCTCAGAATTGTCTGTTAATAACCATTTTTCTTCTGTCACCATGCAGAACACAGTTAGATAGGCTGTGCTCTCTCAAGGAGATTCAGAATAATACCCTGACAATTTCATGCTCTGAAATGGAGTCAGAATATTTAGAACATAATAAAAATTACATAGCTGAGAAGAAAAAAACTTGACTTTTTTTTATAATGACTATTACTGAGATCAAGTGTAAAAAGACTAATTATATTGAGAGCAGAAGAATTACTAAAGCTATAAATCCTTGGTAAGCAAGATTAATCTCCTGTTTGGATGATAGTAATTATTACATTGTTGAGGCACAATGTCGCTGTATATTTTCTGCCGGTCTGAATAGGGTAATTGCTTTCCTGACTTCTGTAAGAATAGAGTCTGTGCATAGCGACAGCCTTTGTTTGTCAAGAACAAAGAGCTTATGGTATGTGAACTAATGCCTGTTTCTCCAGCAGTTATTAAGGACTCTAACGTGAACTCTCTGGAAACAAAATATCATGAAAATGATGAACTACACATGTTCAATATACCACTTACTTCAGTAACATCTGCAGGAATGTAATAATAGTCTCTTGAAAAAACAAGGTATCAAATAATTGTCTATTTACCTTTTTTGAAACAGAAAAATATGGATTGTTTCAACATAAAATCTCATACACTGTGCATTCTATACCAAACTAAATAAACACATTGCAGTATTTGACACGGGAGAACAAATAGAAAAGGTCTTTCAAACTGAAATAAGACAGAAAAAGCTTTCTTTCCAAACAAAGGCCATTTTTAAATACAGAACTTAGAGAACTTTGTCTTATCCTGAAATATAGTTTCGCTGAAGTCATTTAATATATATTCCACAGTTTTAGTGATGACGATTGGTGATAAGTGACGATAAGTCTTATACATTTTTGTAGCATGATGTCAACATAAATACACAATTGCGCATGTTCTAATCCTTCAGTCTACAGCATATAAGTAGGCTACACAATTTGTAGTATTTGGATGACCTCAGCAACGTTCCTTTTAAGCACAGTATTCTGCACTGAGTATTGTAATTGCAAGGCCTTTGTGACAAAAATCTATGTACAGTGTAATCTTTGAGTGTAATTCCAACTTGGATGTTACGGGTTTGTCATGCAGAAGACTTCTGATGTATTATAGTAATGGTGTATCCACTCCTACCGTTCTTGCATAGGCATATCCCATCTTTGTTACAGAAGACCCATATCCACTAAGAAAATACATAAATTTGCCAGTTAATGACGACTGGGATGAGGAGAATTAGAAGTAAGGGATATAAAATACAGTACTGATAATGTTACTGGCTACATTAAAAGATATGTAAGGATAGTTACGTATCTGTGTCTACGCATATATTACACCTCTTTCTCCTACTTTCAAAATGGGATTCATCTGATTTAGGATATAAATTCTTTTACTTTTTAAAATCTGTGTCACGCCTTGCTAACTGAGTGCTATGAGAGATGTCCAGTAGTATGAAAAGGTGGTAATTGGCTTCAGTGGGATTTTTCTTGAAGTGAAAGAGGTAGACAAGTCTAGTGTATAAAACAGCCTTTGGCAGTGTTGAAATTCATCTCCCTGTTTGGAGTTTATTAAAGGCAACTGCATGATATTCCATTGTCCAGTCTAAGAAAACAAATTTTTACACATAAAAAATTGAGAAAAATATTTGATCACAGTATAAAGAGTTTATATAAAAATAATCTTCCTTTAGCTTAACATTGTTAGGGCAGTTTATGGATTTTGTACCCTGTAAGTCCATTTTATTTTTATACTAATGAGAGTTTGTACATTCACCATGTTTACTAGTAAAGATGAGATTTTTTTACAGTTACTTTAACTTAACAGTTAAGGGTTATTTTCCTTTCCAGTTAATAGAGCTGTAATTAGCACTTTATGAAAATGTAAAGTTTTTAATATTATAGTTACAATTTTGAGTACCAGAGTATAATGGGTTTTCACTGGTAAATATTTTGGTTTGTCCATATGGAAAATTGCTAATGTCTCTTGAATCATCGTATAAGTGGTAATGGCATAATATTTATTACACTATATGTATGTCCAAATCAAAGGCCATATTTATTTCTTATTCACTTGGTATTTGAGTTGGAGTTTCATGTTTCTGTTGTTGATTTTTAATATAGCTAGCACTAAGTTCTTAGAATTAGATAACAGGTCTAAAAAGCAGCATTTTAATACAGAGTTAGCAAAGAATTTATTTTAATTTCCTGTCACAGCTACTAACCTCAACTTTTATGGCAGTTCCTAGGTTTGTTGGTAGTACTAGAATGAACTCTGTGTTCTCCTGGGAGACCAGGCTTCTTCTTCACTGAGCTACTTCTGAGACTGAGCTTGTTGTCTCCATCCTCACTCTGTTTCTCTGATTTGTGTAGATTGTAAGTCATTCAAGACCTTCCAAGTAGTAATGAGCCTAGGAGAATGGAGATCCTTCCCTACCTTACTGTGGCCCTTGCTGAAATGCCAGTACTGACATAAAACTGTCAGTAACTTTATTCATATTTTTACCTTGGTGCCAGCCTTGAGGAATCAGCTATGTACAGCTTCTAGGTGCCATTATTGATGTGCCACCCTTATCTACTTGTCTTCAGTGAGAATCCCAAAGCATTGCTGGCCAACAGGTATATGATTAATACAGAGATTTTTCAATGTGCTTGGCAGTCCTTGCGCAGTTATCTCAAGCTGACAGCTGTGTCTGATCTTCAGTCAGTTGTGCTTGTTCTCTCCAGTTGGCACCCATTTTTGCCTTGAGTGTTCTCTAGCTGCTTAGGAGTGGTTCAAAATGGAGCCTTCACATAGTCTTGCATTTCTTTTATTTTCATCTTTGTTTTTCTTTTTCTTTCATGATCACAGAAAGAGATCATAGACACTCAAGTACTCTTGATGTGAAGTACAAAAATGCAACTGAAGTTAATTGATATGTCTCTGAACTCCAGGTTTCTTGTGCTTTGAAACTGAGAAAGTGGGGGGAAAAAAAAAAGAAAATTAATAAACCTTTTGATAAACAGCTCCATGAATCAGTGGGAATTGCCATCATAAAGACTGAGATCATACACTGAAGTAGAGAGGCAAATTAGGAATTACACTTCATAACTGTAGTGGAATTTGTAAACTGGGGGTACAGACTATGAGATGGACAAAGATGAGAAAATAAGGAAGGCATCAGCTGAAATAGATGTTAATATCAAAATAATAGGAAATGAGTAGGAGATGTGACTGTTGTAATAAAAAAAAGATAAGAAAACATAAAAAGGAAACTGAAGTTCTCTTAGGAGTACCTCTACGTTAACTGATGACATTGCTACATGCAATATTTTACATGGGCTGATATTGACCATACTTCAGAAGTACATGTAGATGTAGATGTAGATGTAGATGTAGATGTAGATGTAGATGTAGATGTAGATGTAGATGTAGATGTAGATGTAGGTGTAGGTGTTTTTATACAATGCAATTTTTAAGTACTAAGAGACAAAGATATATTTAAGCATTTAGAACTGACAAGATTACACTGCAATGACAACTCTCTGAAGGGTATTGTTAGGAACTACTGATAATACTTATACCCTTTTGAAATACACTTCAAATTCTTAATATTAACATTTTAATATTATCATTTCAAATCATTAATACATTTCTGTATTAAAATAAACTGCAAAAAATGATAGGCAAAGTTCAATACAGAAACTGATTTCAATCTTAATGATAGTTTTTAAAGGAAGTTTAAGATACGTGTCACTAAAAATACTGTGTGAGTAGTTTCATACAGCACTAGCTGTGGGCATATTATCAGCATAACTGTACTAAATTAGAATAAGCTCTCTTTCCCTTGAAGTTATGTTCTCATGCTGAAAAATTCGAGATACTAGTGTTTCACAACACTTCAACGATAAGTTTTCTACATAAATATAAGTTTTAGGAATGAAATAAGCAATGCTTGTTTTTCTAAGAAGAATATGATTTCTTAAACAAAGTACAATGAGTAGAGTAGGAGCTTCAGCCTGTGTGCTAAAAGAATATTTCTGCCTTCTCTTTGCCACATGCTATTTGCAATCAGATGAACTTCATTACTAGAAAATAAATCTCTTCTGTTATTGTTATGTATGGAGGAGAAAATCTTAAAATCCTAAAATTAGAATAGAAAGAAAAAGTGCATTTCAAGAAAATCAGAATCCTCTATGTAACCCTACTTTGCCATTATTCATAAGTTATTTGTCTTACTTTTTTTTAAAGAGCAGATAAAAAATTTCAAAACAGACATTATAATAATCTATACCATACCACAAAAGTGAAACAAAACCCTGATTTTTTTTTTTTTTCATAAATCATCCATTAACCATTGGACTAAGCATTGTTTTGTGACGAGACTTGGATTGTTTCTGCCAGGATGAGTTTAACAAATCATGTTCAATGCATTATTTTAATAAAACCATCTCTTCCAAAAGGTAAAGCAGGAAACATAATGAATTCGTTGTTATATTGGAAACTGCAGTTCAGAGCAGTCGGGATTTGCAAGAAAGTAAAAAGAAGTGTAAATGCAAATACGTTTTCATGAAATGCTGGCAAAGGAAGATAAGCAAGAAACTGCACGACCACATGGAACCCTACTTAAGCTTATTTGTTTAGTAACAATAAAACTTGTTGGTCTTGTTGTTTCATAGAAACTATATAGTGCTGTAAAGCTATGTGAAGAAAATTTTAAATGTTATCAACACTAGAAATTGTAGTATCTTGCTTAGAGATGAAGAACTATTGAAGACCTAATAGTAATGATAGTGGAGAAGCTTGTCCCATTCTCTTGAACTTCCTTTGAAACCTCTGTGCACATACAGGATTAGACGGTAAAATCCTTTCATCTTACTTCTATTGCCAGATTTTTTTTCTATAACTACCAAAAAAGGAAACATAAATAGAAAACATTCAGTGTTCTGTATTTTGGAAGTCCTGTTTCCTAGCTACACTTAATTTTTTTGTTAAACAACTCTTTTAAAAAATTTCTTTGAAACACTGCTGAGCCAGTAAGAGTCTTAATGCATCTGAGAATAGGATGGTAGCAGCAATAAAGCTCACCTGAAGCTTTTCTCTGTATCCAGACAGAATTAAATCATCATGAGGGAAGTCATAGTTGATCTAATTATAAATATATATATTTGTTGTGATTTATACTTTTTTACTACTCTGTGTAATGCTTTAGTATACTAGTTGTCCATATGTATTGCCTTTTTTTTAATTTGGAAGTTGAATAGAAAGGGAGAAAATCCTTTAAAAACAAAGTTCAAAGTAGAACAGGTGCTCCAAATGGTATATGCCACTACAATTGCAGTATTACAAATATTACACAAAATGGAAGTCCAATTCCTCTACCAAACTTAAGAGCAATTTACTGAAGATCTTACAAAAAGGTCTATATAATTAGAGGACAGGAAATAACATATGACTTCCAGGACTAAGTTAAGACATAAGAACTTAATTCTGACAAAATATTAAAAATCAATAGTGGTATTTGGATCCCAGAAGAATTGGGAAGGTAATCTGACATACTTTATGTAAAATGTAGTCTTGTTCAGTTGATGATGAAGTATGAGACTTTACATTCACTTAAATTTAAAATGTTTTACCAATATAGACCTGAGGCTTTGTATTCTCCTCTGCTAGACAGTGCTGGGTGAAAAATTCTATGAATATTTTTCAGTTGCGGCTGGAATCTGGATGTATGTGCATTTGTTTCCCATAGTGTTAATCTCCTCTTCAGGATTTCCTGTCATAAAGCAAAGACAGCTTCTCCATAAAGTATAGTCTCTCTTCAAAACTCATAACACTTCTACCTGCTAGAGGTCTGTGAGAAATTACTGCTGAAGAGTTAGTGATGAGACATCTGTGTGGTCACAGGAAGAGTTAGTAAATCCATTGAAGGATTGCTTAAAGTATGCAAATATGTGAAAGGATTCTCCCCCCTACATTTTAAGATCCATAAAGTTCCTTTGTTTTTCAAAAGAGATGAAAAATATTGTAATGGAAATGGTGAAAATTTTGAAAGTTCCTATTAAAATTCTTCCAGGACAGGTGATGTTATGGCTACCAGAAAAACATTCTTTACTATCAAAAAAGAATGGTAAGGACATTAATAGTTTGTTTAAATGTATACATGTATATATGCATTTAAACAACTATTCTATGAAACTATGAATGTTACTAAATTCAGTCAGAAGGAAGTAATAGGAATTTGTTCATTAGCTAATGGCTGGAATTGTTCTTTTCTATTTTCGTTCTTTTCTGCATTATTTTCACCATTATACCTTTCTGTGTAATCTACACTTTGTCTTAAACCTGCTGTGTGTAACTGGGTCATTTTGACAAGCATGTTTTCTACCTTTTACCAGATGTATTCAATTTATGGGGACAGTAAACAATATCAGCAAGTATCTTCAGGCTGCCTTAATCAGCATTTTATCTGTGTGGGCTTCCAAAGAATCATCCTGTTCCACAAAGCTGAACTAGGATACAACTTGTCATTTTTATAGAATCATAGAATGGTTTGCGTGGGAGAGGACCTTAAAGATCTTCTAGTTCCAACCTCTCTGCCATGAGCAGGGACACCTTCCACTAGATCAGATTGCTCGAAGCCCCATCCAGCCTGACCTTGAACACTTCCAGGGATGGGGCATCCACAACCACTCATGTTGTTCATGATGCTGCTTTAACTCTATCATGTTTCCTATATTCTCCTCCTCTGTAAGTGATCCACATTCAAATAATGGTTTATAGATTTTGTTCTAGAACAACAGGTTTTTTTTTTTTTCCCAATGATTTAGTTTGGTGCAATATTGCAGCAGTTTGTTTTATTAAATGTATGATTTGGTCTTTTTAAGAGGTTAGCTTAGAGGTAGAGTTTTAGCTCTTTAACTAATAGGTTCTAGGATTATATCCCAGCATAGCTTCAGCTGAGCTCATCAAATGATTACCTAGAATTCCCCATCTTGTTAACTTTTAATGGAAGGAATTTTGTCTGATTGGCCCCTCTCTACGGAATTATAACGATTGCTTCGTGCACTGTTGAACACTCGAGCTGTTTTCTGTGAAATCTGCCACAGAATACCCATTCTTAAAATGTTGTTTGAATGTTTTTGGAGACTTATACAGTTTAAAACAGCTGTTGTGGTGTCAGATAGCAACACAATAAGGTAATTAGTGAGCTATATAATACTAAGTATAACTGAAAATAGTGGCAGGCATTAAAAGAATTTCCAGGTGTTTAAAATATACCCGATAAATATATGAACTTCATAGAAAGATATTCTTCCTACAGTTTTATTTTTTAATCAGCAGTGTGCTTGAGAGTGGACTGTATATGGAAAAATAGATAGGACTCAAGGCAATGTGGTAGAGATATGGTCAACTTTGGATATACACAAAAATTTCTAAGTTAGAGCATTAGTTTCCCTTTCCTTTTTCCTACTTTACGGTTTCAATAATATAAATGAAGATGGTGCTTTACCTGGTTATCTTTTTCAAAGGTGTCATAAATTCTTCAGAATTATTCATGAATAGAGTGCACTAATATTAAGATTGTAGCCTAGCAGGTAGCTACGTTAACTTGCATGGATGATTAGTTTGCCTAGAAGACAGGATGTAAATCAGAAGAGTTTGCTTGAAAAGATCAGTGATCTCGTCTTTCTAGCTCAGCTTGCAAATTTTTATTTTGAAACATTTTAACATAGGTTTTAGGAAGACTTATTAGTGCGAATCATACAGTAGGAGCTGTAGCAGTCATTGTTTCCTTTGGAAAAAATATATTTAATAAGTTCTTTCTACCAGTAAAAACGCAGTAGAAATATTCCATTTTATTCCATGTACTCAATCGTTAGACTTGAAGTTAATTAATGTTTTATAGCTTGTCATGAGGCACTTACAAATTCTTAGTATGTTCCTAGTGCTTATACCAGTTGCAATCTGTTTTGTCAAATTTCATCTTTATATCTAAAGGAATTTTCTGCTTATTATCCAGAATTAAAATCCTAGTCTTAATTCATGATCCTCAAAACAGTATTCATACCCTAAGAGCCTCTGACATTTCTCAGGGATAAAAGGGGACCAAATTGTGAGGTTGCCTGCAGAAGGCTCTCTGTTTGCTGTTAGCCTCTAGAGATCAGTAAAGATTGGGGACTACTACTAGAACAGCGAGGGCTTTTGCTGTGGGGAGGAGGGTCGTATACTTTATAGTTTTCTATTTCCCTTTTTCTTTGCTTAACTTTCATGAAATGAATTATGTGTATGTATCTCAGCCTGCTGGTAAATTTGAAAAGCAGTATATTTGCTGTCCTTTTTTTAACCCCATTACATGATTTATCTTTAAATATACCCAAGTCATCTTTCTACGCTAAAAAGCCAGGATCCTAGCCAATTTGTTTTTTGGGGTTTTTTTTAAAGAATGTGGTTTCGTATTCAACATTCTAAAAAATCAGCTGACAAATGTGCTAATGAGAATTCAAAACATTGTAGAGTTTGCCTACATTTAAAACTGGGGTTTATGAGCATCTATAAAGTACTCCCTATACTTTAGTTTTTTTCACATTTGCATTAGTGTTAAACATGAATAATTGTATTGTTATTCAAAGTATTAATGATACTGAAACAAACAGAGCACAGATTGTCATGCAAATGCTTATCCGTGTTTTGAAGAAACAGCAAGAGCCTTCACAGCTGCTCTTTTCTGGAAAACAAACATTCTGCCTTGCAGCAAAGCCTGGGCCTTCAGAACTGAAATAAACAAATACACATTGTTCTGTATGATGTTTAAAAGATGTTTAGAATAGAAGAAGAACCCAATGAGAAGTGATAATGAAGTCCTGCTACACTGAATGACTGCCCAGCTTACATCTTGTGAGTCCTGGCGTGACATGGGGTGCCATCAGTATTTGCAAACTCTTCTCTTGTCCCTGGAACTTTTTTTCAGTGGATCTTCATAAAAGACACTCAGTTAAAAGTGTTTTGGAAAATGTGAAACTGTCAGCAATTCAGCATAAAACAAAACCATCTGTTACAGGGAAAATACATTTTTTATAACACTAGCATGGGTTTGGGTACTGGACTAGTGGAGTTAAGTGTTTCTGCTACCATTAACTACTGTTCGTCTCGCTCAATATATTATGCATTCTGTAAGTGAAAAAAAGCCCATGAAAGCTGTGCCTATATTTTTTTCTCTCCATTTTGCAGAATGCCCAGAGGAAGTGTGGGGATTTCCCATGTGTCAGTACTTGAAGGACAGGGGCTGGTGCTGTGGTCGCAATGCTAGAATGTCAGCTTGCTTGGTATGAGTCCCCTTCATTTTTCCTACTGAGAGCTTTATCCAGATGTTATAGGATTCATTGTTTTTGGCTTCTAATCCTAAAACCATGACTTTAATCCAAGACTCTACAGAATAACATCATTAGTGTTGTAAACATGATGAATTATATTTTTTAAAAAAGTAATAGTGACCTTCCAGCTTCATATATTTTATACTTGCTGAAGGCATGAAAAAATGAGTATTGACAGAAATGTATTTTAAGAGTGGGCAGAGAGGCCAAACCTTTGTTGAAACCTATACAAGGTAACCTCTGAGGGTAATAGTTCCTGGCCAAGGACTTAGTGGGGAATACAGTAATTGTAGAAGTATTGTAATCAGTAACTCCCTCAATGCCTTCATGATTCATAATATTGAATGTTCTGACTGTTCAAAACCTAAACAAACCTCCCTATTCCAAAAACTAGAAAAGCTCTAAAATACATGTGGCTTAAGAGACTGGAAACATCTCTTTAACATTGCACTGAGAGATTAAATGTTTTCAAAGACCTAACCTCATCAAAACAGGATGATGAACTGTTGTCTAATTTGAAAAAACAGATAGGTACCAAAAATATCAACCAATGTTTCAGTTAGAAGACTACTATTCCTTTCCCCTATTAACTTTTAATTTCTGGTATCAAGATGAATCACATCAGGTTCTGGCTGGCCTCTGCTGCTATCTCTGTACCTCTGTTATGGAGAACAGTGCAGGCTAAAGACTCAGTATGGGCTAATGTATCAAGGTTATATAAACTTGAACTAACATGATAATTAAATGCTGTCAGGAGAAAGTATAGGAGGACGGTTGTTTAGCATTCATAAGGCTTAAATGTGTTGCCTTTGGCAAGGTAAAATTAAAAAAATTGTTCATTTTAGAGATGTTGCTGTAAAACATCACAGAAGGTGCTTTCTAAAAGGGATTTGCCTTTTCTCTTTTTCTTGTCAGTGTCATACAATACCAATCCTTCCTCAGCTGACACATTAGCTATTTCCCATTACATTTCTTTTGGAAAGAAAAGGCTTGGGCTGTTTTTCATCAATGGAAGGAAGATAAATTTTGTAAGCAAATGACCCCCAAGAGACAGTGCTGATCGTGCCATATATATCTATTTTAGATTTCTCAGAAATCACAGATGTTTGGCAGTTAAAAACTTTTTTTTTTTGTTTAAACACTCATGAGAGGCAAAGAGTTCTCCTGTGTCACTAGGTGCTTCTGCTGTTATGTTTGTAATTCTCTATGCTTTTTTCTTGACTAGGATTTTACTTGCCTTCTAGGAAGTACAAGAGAGATAGCACAGTGCAAGCTAGGCACCCATCTTCCTAGGGGTAATGACTGGCTAGGAGAAACTGAGTCTGCTGAGCAATGACACTGAGCATTATTGCTGATATTCATTATTAGATATCATTCAGATTGGTTAAGGTGCCAAAGTCTCTTGATGAGAGTTGCATTTTCAGATCCTTACAATACATGTTAGAACCCACATCCATTTTCTAAGCAGCAGCAGATATATGCTGGTATGAGAGCTATAGCTTATACAGCAGAAGTCAAACCTAATAGTTGGCCAAAGCCATGAATGGAGGAACCTGCGACTACCTGGACCATGTTTGAAGAACACTCTGAAATATAAGATCAGTTCTAAAACTGGAAGCGGGTGATTCAGAGACAAGCAGTCTTACTGACTCTAGTGGAGTTTGGGGATAACCCATAAGTGGCGAGGTATTTTTGGTTTGCTATATAATTTTTTTGTAGTGTCAGATAATTTGCTGAATTTTTGTCTTAATTTCTATTACGATCTTTAATACTCAGTTGAAATTTTTATATGCACAGTATCTTTTCAACTGTGGAAAAATATTCCACGCTTCTAATTATTTGTCATTCTTCATCACTATGGCTCATAAAAGTCAAGTATTCTCACACCTACATCAAGATTTATGGTATGAAGAATCTAGTGAAAGATAAGGAACAGTATTTTAAAATTCAGTCTCTCTGGAGTTTTTATTTTATTTAACTTTACATAAGGAAGTTCAATTAATCTGAATACTAGGGACTAAAACTATTTAAAGATGTTGTATACTGAACTAATATTTACTTTCAAAGAGTTGAATATGCAAAGTGAATTATTTGTATTTCAGCAGGAAGAGGGTCAAGAAAAATGCATTTCTTTTTAGTGCTGTCACAGACAGTAAGCCTCTGAAATTCTTTTAACATACTAAGAAACACAAATTTTGCATGCATCTATTTCCATACAGTCGGTTGTCATTACTTCTCCTATAAATAAACTAAAATAACAGGAGTGAGCTGATTATGAGTCCCTAAAGGTACTAACACTTTAAAGTGTGCAAGCTCGTGTTATGTCACGCCATTAATATTTTAAAATGTCGTCTCCTCTGTCTTTTATACAATGTGTTTATAAAATGTCCTGATAAAGAATAAACAGATCAGCAATTTAATTCTTTCACTCTTAAAGGCTTTGGAGCGAGTTGCAGTTGGCCAAATGGTAAGTAATATTGTTTATTTTAGCCATTCTAAGATAAAATGTGTTTTTTCCCCTTGAATGCTCTTAATCCATGACCTTTTATTGAACTTCTGCATTTCTGGAATCTGAAATACTAGCATATACTACATGAAATCCTGATAGATAGCACGTGTCATCATGAAATCGCATTTTTATTTCTGAGATTGTACTTAGTGAATCTGTTTTCTTTTGACTGTTAAGAGTCTGGAAGAAAAGGACAGCTTGAAATTTAAGGCATTAACCTCCCCTTCCTAACTTCTTTCACTATCTTTCAGCTAATACATAAATTCAATACAAATGTCCTTCTGATATCCCTGGTTTGGATCACTCTATCCCAGTGTTTTATCAACTGATGTAAAAATAGAAAGTGTTGTGAGAAAAGCTTAAACCTGTTAGGAACATCATCATTCTCATTTTAAATTACTGTATATTTTTTCCCTGTGAATACTTTGAATTATTATTGTGCAAGTTATCCTGGTTGACACCAACTATGCAAATATTTAAAAGGCAAGGCTGAGGGACCTCTTCTTTCCATATGTAAGCCCACTGACCTCAGTAGTCTTTTACTGTAAATGCATTTTGCTGTGAATTTTTAATTGTCAAGGATTAATTATTTTTATGCTAACAGATCTTTCATACACAAAGATACGAAGTTTTCAGTGTATTCTGGTTTTATGAGCATAGTCCTTGCTGCATGGTTCAGGCTACAGTGTATGATGATTCAGCTAGTGAATTGCTCCTTTTGGCTTTAAAACAGCTTAGGTAAATTGTTATATTTATTTTGCATAGTAGAATTTGGATCATGATCAGGACATTTTTCCTCTGTTCTTTTCCCCTCTGCCAACCTTTGAACTTCAGAGTTTGGAGTTCTTTGGTTTTTCCTTGCATTCACGGTTATGTTAGAATCTGACCCAAAAAGGTACTTTTAACCATAGGCAAGAACATTAGTAAATTGTCCTCTTAAACCTGTTATGATTGATTGTAAAGAATACAAGCCAATAAGTAGCTCAGGAAGCCAATACTGGTTTTGTTCCTCTGATCTTAATTTCAATGCCAATTTTAAACCCTCGCCATTGTAAAATTTTTTGCAGCTACCTACAGAATCATTGTTTTATCGAGCTGTTCTTCAGGTTATTATAGAAGAAATTTATGGTGTCACCAAAAGGTAGGAAGCTCTGAATTCACAGAATATGAAGCAAAGATCTGATTCTCTTTCACCTCTATTCAGTAGAGAAAATATTTCTTAGAAAGCAGAAGGATGTAGGAATCGGTCTTATCAGACTGTATATACGTATTGGTATTAAAATGCAGGTCAGATTTGTTCATCCTAAATCCACATCTCAACTGTATTGCCCTTCCTGTACCCATAGCTAGAATAGGTCCTCTTTGGTACTGGTTATGTGGACAAGATGTATCTTCATCAGAGAACCGGCAGCAAATTCGTTAAAAAGTCAACACAATCATGGGCTACCCTGTATGCAGAGGGTAACTGGCAGCTTTAATACTGCGGAAGACAAAGAGACATTTCCATTTGTCCTGAGAAAAAATGCTGAAAGCTCAATGGCTGTCATGGTTCTAAAGAGCTACTTACTGCCTGTGCCTACGCTGGCAAGTACTGCACCCTTGTAGGACGGGATTGGGAGAGCTGGTGCTGAGGACCTGACATCTGCACTATACTCTTTTTCTGGAGTTGTAGCTGGATTAGATTTTATCTAATTCTGTGGGATGTATGCCTGTTAGCACTTGCAGCCCATCCAGAAGCACACCTTCCAGTTTAATTTATTTTGAAAATAATCCATTTTTTGAGCTCCAATCCTTATCCACAATGTGAACCAGCGCATAAGAGGTGGGGAAAACCAGAAAATTCACTTCAGAAGTATACTCTTGATCTAAAATAAGTGCTAATGCAGATACCTCCAAATCTTTTGCTAAATGTAGAGCCAGACAGCTGACCTTCAGAACGTCAAACTCCTGAAAGACAAAATGATTGTTTATTATGTAAAATATCACACATAAAATCATGGCTACTAAATTGTAAAGAAAAGAAAAACTTTGAAATATATCATCGTATGTTTCATTTGCTAAAGGAAGTATAATTTGGAGGAAGTAATTAAGATTATAATTTTGAAATATAAGCAATGGCTGCCATCGAAACACTGCGCCCCAGTTTTATTGCTAAACATGATGTTATATGGCATAGAATATCTCTATGGTACATTCAGGCCAGCCGTCCTGTCTGCGTCTCTCCCCACTTCTAGTGCACCCCCTGCCTACTCCCTGAGGGGCAGAGGAAGAAACAGAGGAAAACTTTGATGCTGTGCCATCACTGTTTGGCAATAGCTGAAACATTGTTGTGTTACCGTCACTGATGTAGTCACAAAGCCAAAGCGCAGCACTGTACGGGCTCCATCCCAACCAGACCCAGACAATATCTTTACCCAGGTAGTTTGTGATTAAGAGACAGATGCCCGTCTTCCAAAGAATGACATAGCAGCAAAATCATTAACTGATTGTCAGAGCACGTCAGCCCAAATTTTTAGGTGCATCTGAATATTAAGTGTGACCACAGAAATAACTCTCACTAAGCAGGGATCTGTGCCAGCTACACAGCATTACAGCTGCCACAGGGTGAAGTCTTTCCGTTGACCTCAGTAGATGTTAATTCCGATTTTTAAATAAGGCAAAAGGGGGGTTGCTAAGAATAGAGAGGGGGAAAAGTTTTAAACTAAGATATTTCTATTCAGTATTTCACTGGGGGGGGGGGGGGGGGGTGGCGGGGTGGGAGTGGGGAAGTGCATTTCTTCCTAAGTAATTCAGTAGCTGAAAATTCTGTAGCTGAAAATTTTACCCTTACACTGCACAGCTGGAAGAGGAATTCTGTTAGGACACAGTCAAGAAAGCGAATTCAGACTAACAAAAACTTTGCATGTTGTTTATACAAAATATTTTAAACAAAGAGAGAACAAATCTAAGTGGCTTGTTAGGATTAAGTCTTCCATATTTTCTTTTAAGTTGTCGTGTATTATTTTAACATGTTTTCTGAAATAACCCACATTTTTGGCTGACTTCAAAAGCAGGCCACTGAGTTGTAATGAAAAAGAAAATTCTGGCATCATTTAGTGAAATAAAAATTGCAAGGATAAGAACACAAGGTCACAAGCAAAAGTGAAATTTTACTCCCGCTTGGCATTTGC
This sequence comes from Bucorvus abyssinicus, assembly GCA_009769605.1. Lineage (NCBI taxonomy): Eukaryota > Metazoa > Chordata > Aves > Bucerotiformes > Bucorvidae > Bucorvus > Bucorvus abyssinicus. The sequence goes on from CM020025.1 coordinate 44,161,089, forward strand.
TTAGTCCAGGAGTTGATGGTAAATAAATTACAGCAACATTATAGTAAATTATGGAAGTATTATAGAAGTATAGAAGGAAATGTCTGTCAGCAGAAATAAGAATTTTGTCATTCATATTGCAAAATGAAAATATTAGAGGAGAAATTAAAAGCAACCTTCAACTAACTCTCAAATTTTTAATAATATAAAATATGTATAATAATATTATTATTTTATATTATTTATATAATATAAAATATTTATAATAATATAAAATAATAACTGTACTATTGCCATAGTATAATTGCACAGTTGCTATATCTAGAAATTTCTTAAGTGTTAGCTAGCTTATTTTGTTTTAAGTAGAAGGGGGAAAAGGAAAATTGTCACTAACTTGGCAGCGGTAGCTGTCCAACTGATTTATTTCCCCTGAATCAGAAATGAAATTAAAAATGTGTAAATTTATGTTGCTGCATGTATAAAAGCCTGCATCTCAATGCTGTATTTGCAGTGATCAACATGTTGGAAAAATTTTCTCCAGATCATCCTCCTTTATAGACTATGTCAGAAAGTCTCTGAAAAAGCTGGAACTGGATGATTCAAAGGTGAGTCACTAAACAGAGACTGCACAAAATTCTTATATCCGTGTAAGGTCTTGAAGTCGGCACCACAATGCAATTTTTAAGCCACTGAATTGATTTAGTTTGTACATTGCTGTATAAATATAAAGCATTCCCATTTCATCAACATTAATAGAGCAAATCCATACTTGCTCATATGTGTTAAAAAAAAAAAGTTGGTTTTTTTCATGGTTTTTTGGGAATAGACTTCCATGTATAAATTCTTTAAAAGATTTTGTTTTAAAATTACTTTATTCTCATGACTTTATATAAAAACAATCCTTTTTTATACATGGTGCTCATGATCAAAATCTTTCAAGCCTTTCCTGTATTTCTGAAATTAATCCTACAAATCTCCTTTGAGGAAAAAAAAAAATTATATGTTCTCTGTTTTATCCATGCTGTCATTTAGAGGTAAATACACATTTCAGATGCTGAGTGAAGCAGACATGAAGAACTGCTTGCCTGTGCGGATACTATACATCCTGATAAAAGTAACTCTTGCACCCTTTTAAACCCAGCTGAAATATGATCCTGTACAAACATGTTGCTTTTTTGTCTGTACTTGGGTTTAAACTGAAAGTGATCCAAATATCATGAATAATGCATCATGTAGTAGACACCTTGACCCCTTTGTATTTTCATTTTTTTCTGCAGTAATGTTATCCTGATCCCTTTGGACACCTTTTGAATCTGAAAAATGTAACATTACAGCAAGATAGGCAATTTCGTCCATGCACTAGGTTTCTTCTACAATGTAGTTCCCAAAGTATTTCCAATTTATTTTAGCCTTTAGACAGTCTTCTTGGGTAGCCTTTGAAGATATTTGAAGGCCTAATACTTTTTTTCTTTAAATTAATAAAAGTTAAGGGTAAGTATTAAGATTTTTAAATAACTTTCTTAGGTAGAGAAAAAGAAGTAAATACAAAATTGAAATTTAAACTCCTAAAATCTTTTGGAGATTTTTTTTTTTATGTTCTTGCATGTCTTGTCTTAGTACTACAACTGCTAAACTGGTCAACAGATGGCAACATAGCATTAGGCATGGAACGCGACTGTGGGATGATCACAACCATGCTGTGAGAACACGTTGTGCAATGGAGGCACTAGAAAGTATTAGACATTATTGGAAAATTTAGTACAAGTGAAAGAAAAAGTAGGAGTGGCAAGTATGTAAAATATTTAAGGTAAATGTTGGTGTAGTCTTTGGTAAAGCAATGCTTAAAATCTGTGTTCAAAATATCAAATCACTTAAAATTTGCCAGGCAGATCAAACTGAATAAGTAAGTAAATGCAAATGACATTGGAGTCATGCTTACAGCATTAAGAAAAAGACTTATGCCTGAAGTTCACTGTTTCTTAAAAGGATTATATTTAATTCTGTTTGCAAATTGAGTTACCCGTTTGCTTTTCTGTATAAACAGGCACTAAGATCATGAGTTTACCCCAGCTGAAAGTAAAATGGTGTCTTCTTCAGTACGTGTGCAAACACCCAAAAGCTACAGCAGATTGTTTGTGTAATAATTAGTTTACTAAATCATTGATTAAACTCTGCTGGTAGAGAGTTATACATTCTTTTCTTTAAAACCAGTAAGCGTAGAAACTTTGTGTCATTATGTCTGATTTTAGACAAGCTGCATTTTGAAGAAAGGGTCTGGGAAAATGCAAGTTACCCTGGGAGAAAGATGTCTGTCAACACTACTTCAAGCTGCATGTGTTTGGTTGCTAAAGACCTGATTCAAGTAAATGCTAAATTTTGGTTATATTTCGCCTCATTTTTATGTACAGCTGTCTGCATACTGAAGACTGAGTTTTATGCTGATGTAAACAATACTATTTTTTATTTCCCAGTTATGTTGAAATCTGCAGAAGCACAAAAACGCTGCTATTTTGATACTACTGAGAGGAAAGCTGTTACTGTTCCCTCAGCAGTGGTTCTGACACTGCAGTTTTCATGACGGAGTCAGCACTATATCTACACAATATTGGAGAATGTGTTAAATTCCTCTCTTCAGAAAAAAAAATACTTACATGGCTAAAATATGATGAAGCCTAAACATTTGCTTTCAAAGACAACAAAAATCAAAGAGAAATTTATGCAGAATTTGTTTTCTAGCTCTGTTTTTAAAAATGAACAGAAGAGCAGCTGTACTGCATAGACCAAATATCTACTCTGTCTCCAGCAGTGGCTAAAAACTGATACTTTGGGAAGACTGTAAGAGTAAGCATATATGAGGGATACTTCCAGAACAGTCCAAAATGTGCCCGCCATTCACAAAAAAAAAAAAAAAGAAAAAAAAAGAAAAAAAGGTGGCAATCATTGTCTTCATGCATAAATTTATTTAGGTGATGTTAAAATAACCAGCTAAAACTTAGTAACACTGTAATATAACCAGAGAAGAACGAGAAAAAATTGTTTGCATGTGAGTCCCTGTTTTAAATGTGCAAAAGTATTTTCTAAAAAAACAGGTCAGAAAGCTAAGAGTCTCAGGTCTTTTACTGTGCTTACCAGAAAATTGAAGAGAGTTTAACCTTTGCAGTGTAATAAATGTCTGGGAAGTAAACAGGTAGCAGCACTAAGTTTTTAGGAGTCGCTGCCAGGGTTTGGTAGCTTGCCAGGTATGGTTAAGTCACGGATTTTTTGATCACTCTGGCTGAACCTGTACTGAGGGACGTAAACATCCTTCCAAACTTGTGGTTCATGGTGAGCATCACAGCTGCTTCCTCTGTGCACACCAGTGCCTCTGTTCCTGATTGAGGGGTAGCCCTCTCCAATCCAATCATTTTTTTAGCCTGGGCAACTGTGGAGGCAGGACAAAGAGCGCAAGTGCGTAAAACACCTAACCTGCCTTGATAGTCATTTTTCTAAGTCTTTGTCTTTTGCTAAATATAAAACTGATGAAGACTCTTATCAGGTATAAATATCCAAACAGTAAGCTCACCTTTTTACTATTGTTTTTCTAAAAACGTAGCTTCTTTAATCCTGCCAATGATTCATGTGAACAAGCCCCGCTCCCTCTTTAATTTGTGAAACAGAAGTGAAGATCTTTGCTTATTTGAAGTAAGAACCAGATCCTTTATGAAAAGAGTGTCAATCAGAGGTGAGTTAGAGTGAGACAAAATAGTATTTCTAGGAAAGAAAATTAGCATTTGTAAATCACTCAGGGCCATTCACTGTTAAAAGTTACTATTCAGGGACTGGTTTCCTATTACCTTAGTCAAAATAATTTCCTCCATTGTGTTTCTTTTCACTGTGGAAGAGGCTGTCAAGTCCAGACTAAACACTTAGATGCAAAGGAACTATTTTTTCGGACCTTTTGGTACAGGACCATTCCTTTCACAGATCTCTCCACCTCAGTAGTAGAACTGAGACACACCATGACTACTGAATGTCGGACAAAATATTCCCATTTTGTGAGGGCAGAGAGAGGTCTTTTAGTCTGAGCTTGATGCTTCACAGGTATGGTTGTATTGCGTCTAGCTTCAGAACTAATGGAATCACTTTCTGGGCCATGGATCCCTGCAGAGGGCTTCAGTAATTGGTCTGGATATAGACCAAAGCAGTATTTTATTCCTGGTTGTTTTGTTTGTCATAGATCACTCTGTTCCTATACACTCCATGTTGTTTGGGCAGAGCGTTCAGTGTCGTGTAGATAAGGGCAAAATTCTTTCTATTAGAAGGTTTCTTTTCCATTTTATTCACTGTTTCACCTAATTTAACACGAACGTTGGACTCTCACTTAAGAGAATGAAGCATTCATCCCTGTTTTTTCTCCTAGGAGAGCTGGCGCTCTCGCACTTGTTAGCCTTGCTTCTTTTAAACAGCAAGAGTGATCTCTCCTTCCTCTTCAGCAGAACATGTTTCAGCTCCATGTGTAACTGCCTTGCAGATGGATTTAAAACGAAGCCTCTTTATTAATACCTTTGGTTGCTGCTTAAGAGAGTAAGTGCTACAAATGGCTCTGCCGTGGCAAAAAGTCCTTGTGTCAGTATTTATGTATTTCTAGAGTCTTTGAAGACAAAAAAAAACCAAAACCTTCTTAAATTGCCTGGTGTCCTGTATTCATTGGTGTAGATTAGCAAAAGATCTTTTACAGAGCCTGTCTGTAAGGTGATTAAAGGGAGAACGTGCTTAGAAGGCTAAGGCGTGGCTGTGAGTCTGGCAGACTTTGTGATCTATGACCCAGCTAGGATCCCTTTCTGCCCTCCGCGGGTGGAACTGTTGAACAAAGAGAAGCTGGCCAGGATTCATGTAACATGCAGTCTGGGAATAAGCAGAGAATGCTATTTAATGCCACGTCCGATTGCAGGAAGATATACAAGGCTGGAAACGCTCCTGACACATCCGCTAAGGAAAGCTATTAGTCACTTTGATTTCATCTGCTGCTTTATTCACGCTGTAGTTACTGCTATGGGCTCATAGCGTATAAGGTAGTTACTTTGTCTTACTCAAAATACTTCACAAATCCCTTAACTCTTTCAGATGTACCCATACGCTGGGGAGAAACAATAGCCATTTCAGAGGTAGGATCACCTTAAGCTTTCACACGGAAAGCGAAGTTCATGTGCCTGTCAGTGAGTGTGGTTTTGGAGATTTACTTGGTTTTGTTTAACCGAGCTTCCAAGTTGCCCGTGACTGGAGTATTTCGGTTTCGAACAGTGTAGTGTCTGCACGTAACCTGAAGTTGCTGGGTGAAGTCCCTTGGAAAAAGTCATTTATCTGGTGCGTGCCCCACCTAACAACCTGAGATGAGATCTGTAACAATAAACAGATGGTTAATGCTCAGTTTCCACGATCCCCATTTGCTCTAACCCTGACCAGACTTCTTAAAAACAGCTGCTGCCTATTTGTCTTTTTCTGATCCTGTGCTCAGGGTAGAGCATCCCAAAAAGATTTACAGCTGTCATATCTCACCCAGCAAGTCAGTAAAGGGCACTAGACCCTTCTGTGAGGTGTTGTACCCATCACAGTAGCATTTACATTAATAACACAGTAAGAGAAACTCATGTCCTGTAAAAAGGTCATTTATCATCCTAAGTAATTTAAGTAACTTCGATATTTGGTTATGTCTATCAGTGTTAGACTTAGAATATTTCAAAGCTATGTTAGAATGTTTCATTAGCTATGTAGCTGTGTTTAGGTATAAGTCATATCATCCTGTATATTCTGCAAAGGTTATGTATTTAGGAGTATATTTAATTATATAAGCATGTTAGTGCTTTCTTTCTCTGCAATAATGATAACTTTCAGGTTTATTTATAATTAATTAATAATTTTATATTTCTTTGTCTTATATTTGTAAGAATATTTTAAAGAATGTATTGCACATCAATAATTTACAAAGTAATCCTTTTTCTACATTAATTATACTCCCATTTTTAATATAATTAAATAAATCCAAATATATCTGATATACACTGGGCTTACTAATTCAGTTTTACGGAAATTCTTAAATAACTTCCCTTTGCTACATTGACTTTGTGTTTTTGCAAACTCCAGACTATTTAATTTTGAGTGGTAAAACTGGCAGATGATACTGAAATCATAATTTATGTGAATTTTTTTTTCCAATAATTGGGTATTTTTTGTCTTTGGACAGTTTTTATATTGTTAGTGTGAACAGCTAGTAGATATTTCATATAGCAGTACTGATTTTTTAAAACAGTGGTACTGTTTAAGAAAACACAACATCATACTTATGTGACTTCTTGCTTTCATTTTGATGATACAAGTGCCTACAAATAGCTTTAGCATATAAGTAAAGCCTGAAAACTAAGTAGCTGAGCTGATTGGTCTCTCAGTGCTATAACTATCAAATAAAAAATAAAGTCAAAGGTCTGAGTTTAAGACAAAAATAAAATAAGTGAATCTGTTGATTTTTAAAAATAAAATAAGGATATGTTAATTTTAAAAATAACTGGTTTTACACTTGGAGCATAACCATGGTTTCAGTGATTTATCACTGTTTTAGAACTGCAGTTTTAACATATGTTTCCTTTTTATAATTTCTCCGATGGCATAGTGAACATGGATTAAGGAGATGTCTTCTCTTATTTTAAGATGAGGCAGTTATTCGTGTTTGCTAAATCTCTATTTAATATATTGGGCTCAGTCCTGAATAAATTTTTATTAGATGTAAATTATGCTGTGCTTGCTTTCATGTATTTATATGATAATAGTGCTTTTTTTAAAATTAATTCAAAAATAGTGCCAATTTGCTTTGCTCAGATTCCTATAGTATTAGATGGAAACACTTTAGTTAAAACACAGCAAAGCCAAGAATTTGAGGATGGGACTTTCAAAGACTCCTGCTTAGAGACTCAGATATCCTGATTCCATAAGTACTTTGTGAAAATGCAATGGTTTGGAAACACCTCTTGAATTTCTTGGGCTCCATCCATCATATTTTCCCCCTTTCCAGACTAAATCAGGAGTCAGCTGGCAAAACTTTACAAATTTCGTAGTTCCTCTGAGGAACATGCAGGTGGAAGCCCTGTCCTCCCATGTTGTGTCATGAGCTGTCCCGGTTTCAGTCAGTCCCTAATCATGTTCTGCTCGTGTAATGGTGAGTAGGCTTTGAGGATATTCCTTCCCATTTCCCCATCTGTGCTTCTCGTAAAGTATCATTTGCAATTTATCACATATATTTCCTAGTTTGGTCCTACACCAGCTGTGCTTTAGATGTTCTAATATTCTGATTCATTGAACACGACTATGTCAAAATATGTTGAACAGAACGTTTCATGTGTTTTTTCATAATTTTAAACCATATAATTAAGAGATATTGTGCCCTGTACACATCATTGACAAGCAATGTTCTAATTAAATGAGCAGGTTAGCCGGGGACAAGGTAAGAAGCCTCTGTCCCTATGGAGCTTGTCAGGATAAGTTGCATTACAGTATTTAGAAAGCTGCACTTCTTTAAAATTAGGTGTCTGGGCAGTTCAATTCTTGCTTGAAAATGCTTAATAAGGTTTCCATGGCCATGTGAGAACATCCTAAAGTAATAGACCAATCTTTATTTCTTCCACCTTTGATACAGATGATACCTTTTAATTTTTGCAGGCATACAAATTTCTGTTTTACTGACCTTACAAGATTTTGACCAAAGGAGCAGGACATCCTCTAAACCTATCCCAAAGAATTAGTTGAGTGAAGAGTTTCTAAGCTTAAATTCAGCATATTAACCAAATGGATTTCATAAACTTCCTAAATTCAAATGGCTTAATATGCTACTCACTTTTCATCTGTAATGTTTCTCAGTTTCTGAAATTGAGTCTTAACTAGAAAATTACCACTGGCAAATTCATAATTTAAGTTTTAGTGTGGCGTGCTATTTAAGATACCAATGGGCTAAACCAATTTTTCTTTCCAAATAGATTTCTTGGAACAATGCTAAGTGCAGCTAGAATGTTTTCTGAGAACTTGGTGGGGTTTGTGACTGTCTTTTTTTTTCTTTCGTTTTTGTCAGCTACATTGCACTGAAAGAAGCTGCTTTCTTGGAAGTGAAATATTAAGGTAGACAACACTGTTGCTACTGTGAAAAGAGTGTGGCTGACTCTTTTGCTATGACAAAACATTTAAGAGCACCTGCCCCTCTTCTTTGCATTTGTTGGTGTCTTTCAAAAACATCATTGTGTTCTATTATAAAGTTAATAAAATGCCCACTTTGACTTAATCTGTTACAACCCTCACCACTTTAATCCTCCCAAACTCCAGTGCTTATAGGAAGTCATCCTGGGGTGATACTGAAAAAGATACATCTTGTAACTGGTGATGCAGTAAGATTGTGTCACATGTCCTGTGGGATCCCCACTAGATGTTTGAGCTTCTGCAGATCATGTAGTGTATCCTGTTTCCATGCTTGCCTGAAAATTTGAGCACTGATATAATGTGAACCAATGATCAATGTGCTGAATGAAAAAAACGCAGCCATCATTCTGGTCAGTATTTCACACAGGACAATTCTTTACAACAACTTCTTTCAATAAGACAGAGAAGAGGACATTGGGTAAATGGAGATATGCTTCTCTTAGTTTACCATAGAGTGTCCCTTGACTTGTAATAGTCTCCTCAGCAATGACTAGTGGAATGTCATAAAACTGAGTTTGCAAATGAAGGGGAGTAAGAGGCTTAATTACTATTATTATGTGGCTTAATTTTACTGTTCTTTTAAAAAGTGTAGAAGAAAAACACATACTTGAGATTGGAGAACTGGCAGCAGTGGAATTGTATAATACAGTAAGACATGGAGTAGCCTGCATATGTACAACTGTGCTGGGAACTGAAAAGGAGAACTTTTGTGGAAACTGGGAAAGAGAGGAACTTTTATCCTGAGATTTCTTATAATCTTAATGTCTACCCTGCACCAAATTCAGTGTTGGGATTTTTAAATGACAGCGAATACCTCAAACTGGTTGGTCTTTGCTAAGATTATTTCTAATTTTGATGCTTTTTATTGTGTACAGCCATTGGGCAAGCCTCGAGCCAAAGCCAAAACAACACTCCCCACTTGCCCATGAATTCTAACAGGGCAATTAACTGAGTCTGAACAGTCAAAAATGAAGGCACTAAATGGATTTGCACACAATGCATTTTACAGTTGTTGAAGACTTGACTTTCTCAACTGTTTTCTTGGACAGAAGGAATTTCAGCTCACAGATTTCCTGGTTCATTTGTTAGGGAAATATTGAATGAAGGCTTAGGTAACACTTGGTATTACAGCCTATAACATATACAGGCATAATGCAGTATCCAAATGTAATTTTTTTTTCAAACAGTCAAAGTACTATCCCACTTATAGTAGCATAACATATTAGTCTGACAAGGAATATTAAGAGGTGTGACTTTTATTTCAATTAGATATAATTATAAATAATATAGATTGCATTCATTTGAAATGTATCTTAATCAAAGGTCTAAATAAACTTAAGTTTCTCAGTAATTTCATTATTTACATTCTTTAACTCTATATTACATTACATTACATTGCATTATTTTTAACTACTGTAAATTGTAAAAATTTGCTTTATGGTGTGGTCTCCCAAGTGTTTTGAACTGATCTAAGACACTGCTCTGCTAAAAGCATTGCCTTACTGCTTTCTTATACTTGCTTATGATAATCCTGGTACCAGAAGAGAGAGAAAACATGGAAATGTGCAGTCAGTGCAGGGGAAGGCATTCCCTTTGAGGCAGCAAAGAGGAATTACATCTGTTTAAACAGGCAGTGGAACAACATCCTTAGGCTCTGTCTCTCCTCTGTAGAGCTTGTGCAGCGTGACTTTCATTCAGTCAAAATTCTCTTAGTCTAGGGAAAGACAAAACTTCGAAAGGTAACTCTGGAGAAATGTTAAGTGTCACACACTTAATTGTCACACACCTTGTGCCTGAATGTTTTCTTTTCAGCCCGTGCTCAATCAGCATGTTTGTGGGATTGCAGTCCAACTTGGGTGACCTCACATGCTCTCAGGGCTCTGTTGACAGTCTCCTAGTGTTCACGGCAGATGAGTCTGGCCTATGGTATAGCTTTAGTGCCACCTCCAGCATATGGTATAGTTATAAATACATCAATGGAGACCTTGCTGCCCTCTAGTTCCTCTTGGTCATTCCAGCTATTTGAGCATCCACACCAATCCACATAGAAATTAGTTTAAAAGAAAGCATGCACCACCATCACAGTGCAAGGAGACAAGGTACTTTTGTTCACAACCTGATAAAGACCAGGAGACACTGTAGCTAAATCAGCAAAAAAATACTGACCAAAATCTCTCTGTATATATTGAAGGTTATAAATAGCATAAACTAGATCTTTGAGTGCAGAAACATTATTAAGAGAAGCGCATGATATATGTATTTGGGTTTTTTCATGCATTTTCATTCAGGCAGTAAGTTCATAGTATCAACATCATGTTCAGTGCATGTATTTAAAGAAATTTTTTTTGATACACAAATGTGTAGCAACCCTGCATAGAGAACAGTTGCATGGACAACTCCAGCGGCTAACTGGGATTTGCTTTTCATGCTTTTGTGTTCCTGAAAATACAAACAATAATTTACTCCTACTTCACCCTGGAAGGATAGTTAAAGATTGTGTTGGGTACCATGTAAGAAGTGAAGCCAGGTGGTAAGCTGTTGCAGTTTCAGACAAAGCCAGTGTTATCCGGGTTTTAGTCCTCTTCCAATAAATTGAACACATAACTAGCTACCAGTTGCTCTTTTCGTGCCCTCTTCTATCAATGCTTTTTGGTGAATGCTTTCTCTCTTTTCCAGCTGGGCTGTTGCACTGAATGGGTTCATGCACCAAACTTTTAACTGAGGCACCATTTGGAATAGTACCTAATCTATCCATGACAGCAAGATGCATTCAGTTGGAACGTGTAGTAAGCAAGGAGGGAGTGGAAAGGCATTTGGGCTCAGTACTCAACAATGGCAACATCCAAGAGACATTTTTCGTCTGGCTTTTTATTTGCCAAACATTTCAGGCTTGTTTTCTTTTTACTTTGAATGCTTCATATTGAAAAATGGAGAACATAAAGGAAGCAAAAGCGGAAAGGTTTCATGATCTCATTTTTACAAATACAGATCTTAGTATTTTAATTCTAAATAGCCTGTAATTTCAAAAATCCATTATACTAATACCCTTTTAATTTTCAGTTGAAATGAAAAGCTTATAGGGTAGAGGTTAAATAAACTATTTTGTTTATCTCATGACTGATGTATTTTAGTTGGTGTGACTGTTTAGAGGGGAAGTGGAAAAAAAAACCCTCAGATATTTGCACAGCTTTACTGAAAATCATAGAATCATAGAATTGTTTTGGTTCAAAGAGATCTTTAAGATCATCAAGTCCAACTGTTAAACTAGCACTGCCAAGTCACTACTAAATCATGTCCCCCCAACACCACATCTATACCTCCGGGGATGACGACTTGGCCTTGTTGAACCTCGTACAATTGGCCTCGACCCGTTGATCCAGCCTGTCCAGATCCCTCTGTAGAGTCTCCCTACCCTCAGGCAGATTGACATATCCACCTAACTTGGTGTCATCTGCGAACTTACTGAGGGTGCACTGGATCCCCTCCTCCAGATCACTGGTAAAGATGTTAAAGTGAACAGGCCCCAATACTGAGCCCTGGGGAACACCACTTGTGACTGGCCACCAACTGGATTGAACTCCATTCACCACAAGTCTTGAAAATAAAATAGCAACAAGACCAAAAAAGTTTGGTTAGTTCACATTAATACTGCCAGATCAGCTACTCAACTTTCCCTCTGTAGTTGGGAAAAAGTACTTTATGAATTAAAAAAATATCACTGAAAGACTACAAAAGTTTTCCTAATCCATCCCCTTGATTTAAGGCAGAGTTAGAATTTTGCATCATTCCAGAAAAATATTTGCCAAATCTTCTTAAAGCTTCCTGTGATAAGAGACTGACAACCTCCCCAGTCCTTACTTAACCTCAAAGAGAGAAAGTTTCTTCAAGTTTTTGGCTGAATTTTTATTTTGCTGCAATGCAAGCCCCTTAGTTCTCATCCACCGCAGACACACTGAACAAACCATTCCCTGCTTCTTGATGATAGCCTTGTAAAAACTGTTATTATGCCCCCTCTCAATTTTCTCTAATTTAGCCTGATCAGTTCCAGTTCTCTCAGTCTTTCTTCATAGCTCATGTTTTCTAGATCTCTGATCTTTTCTCTCTTGGGGCTTTTTCAGACGTTCCTTTTCTTCTTTCAAATCTGATGCCCCAAAATGGATGCAGTGTTCCAGCTAGAGCTTTGTCACTGCCAAACAGAGTTGCGGGATTACTTCCTGCACTTTACAGGCTGCTCTCCCATACGTGTCGCAGACTGGGGATGGCTTTTTTTTTTTTTTTTTTTGCAGAAGCACAACTGTGACTCTCACTTGGCTATATCTCCCAGATTGTCAATTTGTGTTCCCCTTCTGCCTGAGCATAGTCACTTCTGCTTTTCTGTACAGCATTTCAAACTTCTTTTCTAAGTTATGCTCCAATTTCTGAAAATTATTTTAAGTTCTAACAATGCCTTTCTGTTGCACATTTGCAGACTTAGTTAATGTGGTTTCTGTTCTATTGTCTGAGTTCTTAATGGAAACATTGCATTTTGTAATGGACCTCCAGTCAGCGGGTCTTTCAGTAGTTCAAAGACTCATTCATAACTACTTTCTGGTTATGGTCATTCAAATAGTTCTCACTCGTTTTGTAATCCTTTTATCTAAACCTTGTTTCTTAAATTCGCTGATGAATTTGTTATGTGAAATGGCATCAAAAACCTTGCTGAAATCAAAATATGACAACCAGTTGTTTTTCGCTGTCATGAATCCTTTCACCCTCCAAAGAAGCGAAGTAGACTGACTTCTGATTTGTTCTTGACTATTTCATGTTGACTATTGCTCATCTGCTTTTCTTTCAGCATTTTAAAATTCTTTCTTTATTCCATTTTTATCAGTGCATTGACTTTGAACTGATTGGTCTATATAAAAGCCACACATCTACTAGCCATCTGATATACCATCTTTGAGAACTTCTCAGTGACAATGAGTAATAGTTCTGAGGTCACTTCATTCTGTTCTTGGCTGTCCTAGGGTGAAGTTCATAATACATAACTGATTTGAAAATTTAAGTTGTGGAAATGTTCTCTGGTTTGTTTCCATTTTAGGCTGAGGTTTTTCTTCTTTGCAACTGGATTAGCCACATGCTCTTGGATGACTCTTCTAATAAAACCAAAAATGTATTATTAAACACTTCAGCTTTCCTAGGCTTTTGTCATAGAATCATAATATCATTTAGGTTGGAAAAGACTTTTAAGATCATCAAGTCCAACTGTCAACCTAACACTGCCAAGTCCACCACTAAACCATGGCCCTAAGTGCCACGTGTACACATCTGTCAATACTGTTACTTTTCTGCTAAGTTGTGGACTAGTTCTTTTCATAGCCTCAACCGAGTAGCCAGCCACACTGCAAGCTCCCAGTACTGAAGAAGTACGTGAGGCTCTTCCAGCTCTGCTCTTTCCAGCAGTCTCCGTCACCAATAACATTGCAAACTTATTTCCTACTCCTCTGACAGTTTTCTTAAGTGGCCAGCTCAACTCTCTCATTTAGCGTCCAGGACTGTGGATGACAGAAGATAGATATAATGACCTTTAAAAACTGGAAAATGTTGTGGTCTGGCTGCCCTATAGAGAACATGCTTTGTGAGGAGCAGTTATGGTCATAACTCTAGATACCTGCTATGGTGCACTAGCCGCTAAGAGTTGAAAAGGGAAGAGGTATTGGTCTTGGGTGTTGGGCTCAAGAACTCGAGTTCTTGAGCTGCCTTTGTATCAAATGCAGCCCCAAATCACAGCCCTTACAGTCACAGTGGCAGTGCTGGTAGTGTTGCATCAGGTGACTGGGAAAAGAAGAGGGGAACATGTAGTAGTTCAAAGTAAATAGGGAAAGTTTTATTTTGAAGATAGGTAACGTGAGGCACAGAGAAACAAAGTAGTATTTCCAGAATCTAATAGTAAGTTTTGTACTGTGAAATATCATCAAGGCGTCCTGACTGAAGCCTGTTACTCTCACACCAGCATGCCCTCCTCAGCTATTTAAATAAATCTCTTAGGGATGGCGGTGACGGGAGGGTAATATATAGGGGAAAGGAAATGAGAATGCTATCTCCACTTTATTGTGTAATTCTCATTTAAGAATGGCTAGAGCTTGCTGAATAATGAATGCATCTCAGTATTTCATGTCAGTGCAAAATCCTGTCTGAAGAACAGTTATTGTAAATGAGAACTGAGAAACTGCTATTGGGAAATTATTATAAACCTTAGGAAAGTGCTAATTTCAAAAACAAAACACGGATTTCATTTTGTAGTGTGACTTTCAATTAGGAACAAAATATTTTGTTTTAAAGTCCTCTTGAAAAAGTAACTAGAATAACTCTGATATCTTCTTTTATTTTTTCCAATCCCTTGCAGCTCCCAGACAGCTGTATAATGGATTACTATGAAAAATACAAGCACAGAATGAATGAGCTTGAAGCATTTAATATGGTAAGAGTTATAGGTTTAATACTATTACCTTGTATATATGTGCTAGTCTAGAACAAAGCCCTGTTAAGTTTTATGTGGGGTGGACTGTCTTACACTGTGGTATGCAATCTCAAAAACAAAGCAGCTCCCCGTTCCAAACTTTGGAGCATATCCTATTCCAAAACTATATTAGGTGTCAGTAAAATAATAAAACAAACACATGGAAGATTCTTTTTCAAGAGGGACTATTAACCTGGAAAATGAAATGTCAGTCTCCTTTTAAACGTAGTCTGGTCTCCCTGCAGTTATTTAATAAAAATTCTTTTTATTAAAATTCATTATTTCCCTCTTTAAAATTGTTCTGCTTCATATAATGTCATTTTCTTGTTGGACAATGCCTTGAAACCAACTAAATAACATAGTTTCCTCACTTTATGGCATTCCATGTATTTTTGATCTTTAAAATAATCTGTTTTGAAGATGTCCATCCCACAGGGAAAATTGGCAAGGTGACATTTGTACAACAGAACCACTAGAAAATGATTGACCTTCCCTGGAATTGTGCTGTGGAAGTGCAGCCATTTGGAAATGCATTGTTTCTCTTTCCTAAAAACATTATAGGATCTAATATTTCTTTCAGCTGAAGGTTCTTCTGGCTCCCTGCGTAGA
Source organism: Bucorvus abyssinicus (assembly GCA_009769605.1). Taxonomy (NCBI): domain Eukaryota; kingdom Metazoa; phylum Chordata; class Aves; order Bucerotiformes; family Bucorvidae; genus Bucorvus; species Bucorvus abyssinicus. The sequence goes on from CM020025.1 coordinate 44,176,390, forward strand.
AGTTTTGATACTTCTGGATCGTCTTTGCTACCTCAAGGAGCAGGTATTTTTTGGCATATTTTATGATACCTAAAGGCTACCTCAGTGACATGAGACTATTTCAGCCAGTTTATTACTGTGTAGACCAAAAGTCTCTGTTGCAGAATTATTATTATTCTCATCATATTTTCAAAAATATAAGCATTCATTCCTTTTACTATAAACATATGCCAGGCAGATGTCTTGACTTTCAGCAAAGCAGCAACTGTAAAGTTTATATTCTTTTAATTGTATGGTAATTACTAGTCAATAGACAGTAAAAAATAAGTTAATTAAATATGCAACAAATCTCATTTTATACAACATACTGAGATATTTAATAATTAAAAAGAATATTGGAAATACTGAACAAAATTGTGCTGTACCTGCTAGAGCTTCCAATGAATATGTTTTAGAACATATAACTCAAGAAATTTTTAATTAAGTCCAAAATATTTATGATTTCCTTTTATTGATTCTTAATTAAGATCAATGATGAGAGAGGTTGCACTTTTTCCAACTGTTTGGGTCAGCTCAGGTACATTTGACTAACCTACAGCCTGGATATATTTTACAAGTATAGACCTGGGATATAATAAGAAAATTCTACTACATTTACTCCATAATGATTTTATATTACAGTGTTTCTTCTAACACTGATTTTAAGCTTGCCCTGATTAACTCAGAAGCAGCAGTCATACTTTCTCTGCACCAGTGAACATTTTTCAGACAAATAATAATTTGCTAGGAGGAAATGGTAGCATCTTCCAGCTTCTGCTCTGGGCCACGGTCAAAACAAAATTTTAAAGTAAAGTTTAAATCCATTCATGTGAACAGCTCTGTTTTTCCACCATAAACCTTTCATTTTAGCAGCTCCAATTTATCATAAGTAAAAATTGACTTTATTCTCTGCCACAGTGCACTTGGAACAACTGAGTTGTAGTAAATGTATGCTTTTGTTCTAAACGGTATTTTTACAGAGAGGCAATTTGGAATACTTAAATAGTGATGTATTTTCCCAAATGCCAACCAGTTATAAATCACATAGAGATCCATGTGATTTCCAAGACAGGAGATCAGACTTGCTGCATTTAACACTAATTTACCTTTTCTAAATGTAATATATGCGTTGATTTAGTCTTGTACTAGTGTTTAGGGAGAAAAAATAGAAATGATAGAAGCCATATGCAACGTGAAGACCAGATCCAGCTGGCCTGATTCATTTGAAAAGTCAGTTAATTAGCTTCAGTAGTAGAATGTGCTGCATAAAATGAGTAGGACTTGATAATTTCTTTGCTCCGATTCAACTGAAAAAAAAATCTATATTGATGAAGGGGATGGTAATCTATCATTTGATAGTGCCAGAAGTAATGTAATGAGTTTAAAATACATGCTGGTTTGGGTGTCCTTTTTTCCACAACAAACTTTCTGTGATTTCCTTGTTAGGTAAGTGTTTTTCCTGATTTGCATTAAGGATGTATTTTTTACTATTATTTTGTATTTCAAAATGTGGACCTATTACCGTATCTTAGCTTTTAAGTCAAGCTTACATACTTCAATCGTATATCATTTTACAGGACAACATTGCCTGGTCTGGACTTGTGAAGTTATTTGATCCCGTGAAATCCCCCAGATGCTATGCAGTTATTGCTCTGAAGAAACAGTCATGGTTTTGAATGGAAGCAAATTGCAGATAGGTTGAAAATTCTTGAACTGACACTGCTGTTTTTTCTACTTTTATTGTGTTATTTTTAATTGATTCTTCAAGTATACTGTTTGCTTTTCAGCTGCAAAAGTAAAAGGTGCAATGTCTCTGAATCATGAAAAATAAATATCTCCATTATATATGTCTCTGAATCATGAAAATGTCTCTGAATCATGAAAAATAAATATCTCCATTATAAATACCATTGCTTCCTTATGTCAGTTATTAAACAATGTTGAACATCTGGCTTTATTATAAAACTTACGACCCATATTATGTGGTTATTATTTTAAAATAATATTTATGTTTCTGCTTTTTAAGTCATTATACTACGTATCACTACCCCTTCTCGATATTTCTAACAAGATCATACCTTCTCAATTTTTACCAGTGGCTGGCACCAGCAGTCTCAGACTAGCCTCACCACCTCCTTTTCTGGATTCAGATGGCGCATAGTATAAACAGAAAAATAACCTGCACTGTAAACAAGAGGTTCGTAGACTAAATAGGATCTTTGTACTTCCCTGTTCTCCAGGTCATCAGGAGTAGCTTCTTTAGAGAGCCTAGATAGGAACTACCTGCAAAGAGCAGTTTTGTATTAACCCCTTCTTCCTTCGGACATATTCTTGGCATGAACTTGTTTGCCTGTCACTCTGAAAGAAAAATATGTGTGTACTCTAGCCCAGTGGGAGATTTCCCAGTGCTTAAGAATCAGCTGCCCTGCTGCGGTTCACTCTGTAATTCTTGGGTTGTATCAGAAAGCTATTATCTGGCCCAAACATGTTGGGTGTAAATACTTTTGTACCCAAGTGAATTGAAACTTGCTAGGCAGTTTCTTGTTGTCTGTTCTGCATTCATGAGTGGGAAATTTATTTGTTGATGCATTTATCTCAATGGGTTGCCTAATTAAACTTGCAGATTTTCCATTAATTAAAAAAGATACGAGTTTCTATTCTAAGTCCTAGTGCTTTTATTAGAATTTTCCAGCATATATAACATGTAATTAACTACCAGTGCACACAAAAAGGGACAACAAATAAATAATAAAATACAGCATTAAAGAAGAAAAGGGAAGAATGCAACTTTGGTGGGCAGAGATGAGAATAACAGAAAATATTTTTATATTAATAGTGTAGTGATAGTAATAGTAATGGGACTCAGACTGAGATTCAGATGTGAGTAGGAACAAGTTCTGTTTCAGCTGCAAAATATAATGAGAGCCTGTGAACATGGCCATTCAAGAGAAATAAGGTATTTTTCTATCAAGTCACATCTTTCTTGATGTGTTCACTTGGAAGAAATACTTTTTTGTGGTGGTATAAGTTCACTGCTGTCTATTTTAGAACTTACAGTCCTTATTAGTTCCATGGATCCAGTAGGAGCTTCTCACATTTGTTTGGTCCCAGTACATTCAATCCTTATAGCTGCTGAACACCTGCAATATCCGAGGAAATTAAGAGAAGTTGCAGGTGCTCACAGTATCTTCAGAGCAGAGCTAAGAAAAGCAAATGAGGCCTTCTATATATACGAATTTTTGTTATAGAGGGAGTACTGAGGAAACTAACAAGCTGGTGGATTCTTTTCCCAGGAGAGGAAACAAAAGAAATAAAATCCTTTCCTAACCTCTAAGCATCTGGAAGGAAAAAAAAAAAAAACACAGTAGTATCTGATATAAAGAGGCAATCTAAAGTACATGATTAAAAAAAAAAAATGAACAAAATTCTTAGAAAAATAGGTTTTATTATATTATGTTCTGCTAAGAGATGATGACTAATTATTACTGAAGTGTTAGATTGTTGACATCGCAATCTTATGTGCTGTTGGAAAAATTCACCTGGGGATGAAATTTCCTTTTTTGTGTTATGAGTTGATTCTTCTGCTTTTTCAGACCAAATCCTAAAAATCATGCATATATGATGCCCAAACAAAGATAGCAGTTTTGCACTGAAAGCAAGTGCTTAAAAGTACCATGTTCCAGCCCAAAAGTAGTATTCTCAGCAAGCTTCACCTGGTTTAATTTGAACACGGTTAAAATTGCATAGCTTATACAGGATATTGCTAATTTTGTGTGATATTTGAATGTGTGTAATGCTATCCAAATTCAAAGTTAAATTGTTATTACTATCTTAAGAAGACATTTGCAACAGTTCAGAATAATAAGTACATCTCTAGGATTAGTCCAAGTGCTTTTTCATTGATTCAAAAAGGTCTGAATAAATTTGTATGCCTCCCCCAGCGACTTCTCAGGCTCTTTCAGTACTTTTCACGCACTTTGTAGTCTATGCAGGCAAAGACAGAGGCGATGTGCTTCTTAGAATAATAAACTATCAAGAGGTTTATTTGATGAGTTTGCATTCAGCAAAGCCAGTTGCTGTCTGCTCTCAAAGCTGTTTCGAAGCTTTGGGTGCCTGAATACCTATGAGCTATTGTTTACATAATGGAAAAATCCCTGACAGTAATCAAGATGAATAAAACTATTTTTCTTCATGGTTATTGCCGGAAGTTCTCCCATAATGTAAACCATATCCTAAATATGATGAAGTCTTTTTGTAGAAAAGAATCTCCATTTTCTTTCAGTGAGACAGAGACCTATCTATCTTGATATGCTCCCTGAGGAATAGTGGATAGTGCTTTCCCTCAGGTGTTGTCTGATTCTGTTCGGCACACCTATGCATTTTGTAGCAGATTTGGAGTGCTTCATTTATTTTTCTTAAGGCTGAAACCTGTTCTGTGATGGAGGAGCAAGAGTATATGCAGGGTATGTGTGCAACCTGAATATCCAAGAGTATGTTGTAGCCCTAAGATTTCCAAGCCTGATATTGTGACAATAAACTTTAATTGTGCAGTTCTGATTCATGCCTTAGAACATCACTCCACAAAAACTTTTTGTGCTGTTTTAGCTTGTGAAATTTTAGTTTCAAGTTTTTTTCTGATTAAATATTAAGTACTTTTTATTATCTTCTTCCTCAACAGTATTCATTAATTTACTGCTAAAACTATCTGCTTAGAGTTAAAATGATTTTGCTATGTCATGATGGAGTTAAAATCTTGAGACTCAAAATCTGTATATCTTATGATGGCATAAAATCTGCACAGGGGAAGCATGCTAAATGTATTTGGCGTGGTGGCAGGTTTATGACTTTTTGATGAGGGGGGTATTCTTTCCTATCAGTACTTACTGGTTCAGATTTACTTTTTTCCTAAAATTAATCCTAAGTGTGTTGTTGTATTGCCAGAGATCACTGATACCAAGGGCAAGTGGTAGGACTGGCACCAAGAAATTCTTCCCTGCTTATGTGTGAAACAGTCAACTTAGTTTGATGCTTCAGACTGCCTTTTCTCTGGGAAGTAGCTGAATACCCAGTCTTTGTTAGCATCTTTAAATCTCTTCATCCCATTCATTTTATCATTCTTACTGAGATATGTCCTCCTTCTTGCTGATATATATCCTAGTGCTCTGAAAGGAGAGGAATCCATGCTAGGTTATGAGCCATGAAGAATTTTGAGAGTCCGTAGACAAATCAGAACTGAAGTATTGTTGCCCAGACGTTTAAATTGGCCACCTAACCCTTAGAACCATGACTTTAACTTCCTTAGTTTCTGAGATCCATTCAAATTTTGCAGTTTCCAAAATTCCCATATTTCCTGCTGGATGGAAACATGGCCCAGTTCTTTGGATCCAGCTGCAGATCCCTCCCCATCTGAAATAACCAACTCAGTTTTGTGGCTTTAGACTGTCTACCTCCAGGCAACTGCTAAGTTGGTTTCTCTGAATTTGCTTATCCCTGGTTGGTATCTTTGTCAATGTTGTATTTCAGTGTACTCGAAGAAAAGGACTAAAATCCTTCTGAGATTTAGGATGCCTCAGAGAAGTTTCACTGCAGTTATGCTTCTTGTTGCTTTCTCCCTTAAAGCCTTGAAATTAATTCCTGATGATCAGACAGATTAATAAGCACCAGACAGCCTGAGAGGCATAGGTTATTAAAAAATAATATGCACAATATCTTCTCTTCAGGAGTCATTTTCGATTCCAGAGCTCTGAGGCATTTTCTTCACAGAGATTACAGTGCACATTATCATTAAACTCAGACATCCAAGGAAACCCACCAATGTAATGATGGTTTGCCCCAAACTGTTAGAACATGCTGGTATACACCAATCTTCCCAGTACACACCTGCATCCTCCTCAAGGCTGTCTGCAAAGTCTGTATCAAACCAGAGAGGACTAGACAGTTGTCTCACCATCCCAGTGATGCTGTTCATGCAATCTGCAAGAGAATGACACTCTGCTTTCTGTTAAAAGACAACAGAACTCTTGGAATGGGTATGTCCGACATCCAAAAATTTTTCCAGATGTCATTACTGAAATCCATTATTTCACACACTTCTTCAGTCAATTCAGTCTGTTAGTTACTTCAGGCAATACTCGCTATCATTAATAGGTCTACAAAATTTTGTACTGTGGTTTATGTTCCAGAAGCAGACCTTTCTCATAATACAGTTTTGTTACTCATCAAGACAGTAAATGACTTCAACTAATTGCTATGAGTGGGAGCTACTTCTAGATTTTTTTATTATTATTTTACAGTAATTTTAAGTTGTTTTATCCAAGTGAAATCTTACTATATGCCAGTTTCCTCAGAACTCTGGATTCAAAGGAAATCGGAAAATTATTTCTAAATTACCAATGAAATTTAGAAGAAAATGAAATTGTACTGCCTAAGTGTGTTCTTGGGTAGGAAAGCAGATTATAAGTACAGGTTACATCATGAGACACACCATTGGCCAGAATTTGTTAAACTCACAAATACAAAACATGAGATTATATGGACAAAATATCTCAAGGATTTGCAGTGTATTATGATTCTTTGTAAACTGCTGGAAGAAATGCAATTATCTTATTCAATGGAAATACAGGAAAGCATGAACTTTCAGCAAGTAAAGAGGAGATTCAGATATTAGACTTGCCTAACAGTCTAGAAACGAGCTGCAAAAGTGAAAAACTTTTTTAGGGCAACTATCTGATATACTTTTCACCCCAGGAAATCCAGCTATTTTCTACACAACATTTATTTTGTACCTGTTGTATAATCCATAATTTGGTCTATGCTTGCCTTTTTTTTTTAATAGATTATCATTATCATTTTTCAGTCTTTTGCAATTACAGTTACAGCATCTATGCATAGTAAGCAAGGATTTTCCATTTCCTCTTGTATGTAACACGTGCTAACAAGATACAATTATTTAGTATCTTTGTTCAACATTAACTGACTGTCCAAGAGCAAAATATAATTTCTAAATTTAACTGTACTTTATGCATGGATTAAAAAATTCTGCACGTGAAACCTGTGCAAACTCTTAACTTCCCATTACAAACGACCCACTTCTATGTAAGTCTCTTTCTCTTTGCATCTGGACTGATATGAACTTACTCCTGTAGATAAAGTTGTTGTTAGGGCAGCTGGTATTGGGTTTCACATGGAATTTATCAAGAAAATCAAGATGCAGTAAATCTAATGAGCCAACAAATCAGATTGTTAGACTGCAGCTCAGATTGCATTAACACAACAACTGTCACCTCTTTCATGAATCACTGATGAAAAGAGCAAAGCTGTCTGCTTACTGAATACCTCGGTAGTGTCTGGCACCAAAAGAGAACATTCCAAATAAGAAGGATCAGTGATCACCTCTCCTGATTACGTAAACCTTCAGAAACAATAATTTAAATGTACAGTTGTAAATCTATGTTGTTTATTACACCTCCTATTATTAAAGTAATGAATAAAGACTGACAGCAAAAGCAGCCGTGCTGTTTCTCAACTATAAATCCTAAATTCACTTGTTAGTCTTAGAAAGGCTGCAGTCATGAAGAGGACACACAGATGTTAAAAAGGGTAGAATGAGCTGTACGTTACTTGGATAAATGTGCCATTTGCTAACCTTTTTATTATCATCTAAGGCATGGGTATCAACTCAAAGAACACAACTCACAAAATACTCAATGGACAGCATATGAACTGAGTTTTATACATTTTAAGCTTTTTGGTGTTGGCAGGCTATTAGTAGCTAGCAAGGGATACAAGGGCGATTTCAGCAAAATTATTGCTGTGCTGTTTATGAATACAAATTTAAAATAAAAACAAATACAAATTTTAAATAAATGTGAATAAAAATTTATTAAGTATAAAATGTCTGGCCAACAAGAACTTTAGAGAATTGCTTGTTTGCTTTTTTTAAAAGTCACACTTCTTTTTAAAGTCAGATGTCTGTAGTGATGCTGAACATTTTTTTCAGTAAACAGGAATCAGTTGTATTTCTTTAGAAAAAGAAGGCATTCAAAGGAAAAACTTTGACAAGCCTCACTTATTTCCTGTGCTTATACTCAAACAGTATTGCAGAAGTGAGAGAAAATGTAACAAGTGTGTCTAAGAGGTGATTTTTTGGATAACCATTCCATGTGCACTACTCAATAACATAAATCAAATTTAATGTAATCTATCTAAACACCAGTTATTGAAAACATGAGTTATGGAGAAATTATTAATTAGACATTTAAATAGCATTGAAAGTGAAATCATCACTTTTCTAAAGATGTCCATGTCCTTCAAATAATTGTAATTTGACTATATATATAAAAGGAGGACATTTCCAAGCATTCAGCTTATAATATAAAAAGTCCATTGATATAAAATTAACAGATATTAATACAAAAAAAAAGAATCCATTACATACACTGACATAGTGAAGACTTGGGTCGTCTTCATTTGAGTCCCTGGCAAATTTCTGTTGATTTCCGTGGGAGCAGGCTTGGATACAAAAGCATCTGCTGAAGACAGACAGTGGATGATCAAATATCTTTTGTTCTAAGACACCTACAAATTTACATTTGTGAAATTGTGTACACTTCCTTTATATATATTGAAGTTGAGCAGTATAGAAATTATCATGATTGAAATCCTGACATACAGTAAGAGAAGGTTCAGATGACTTTTTGTTTATTTTTATGTATTCTTTTATTTCAGATAATATGAGTTTGATACATTAAAACTCTCAGGATTTTATTTTCTCCACTCATTGGCCCTCATAACAATGAGAGCACTGATTGAAGTAATACAGTTAAATGGCACTTATTGTTCCTAAGAATAACTCAAGTGTCACCACCTGTACTTTCACTAAAGCTAATGGTAAAATTCCCATGAACTTTATTACAACTGATTTTATGACTAAGGAAAGTAAGAATTAGTCTTAATTCTTTAAAAAGCAAATTTGTTACAGCACTTTGACAGAATATCTTCATAGCAAGATTTCAATCTACACCTCAATTTACCTTCCTTTCCTTCCTCTGTGCAGAAATTTTATAGGACATTGTAAAACAACAAATTGAATTTATAGAAATGGTGTGTTTCCTCAAATAGCTGCCTCTATCAGTACTTTGTGAGCAGCGCATCTCTTATTCCTGAACTGTGTTAAAGAAAGTAATGTTAATTAATAACTCTGCATAGCCCATGAATTCAAAATAGAACCTCTAAATGTAGGCTGAGACATAAATTTTGATTAATTTCTACAAACAAGATGTTTTTCAGAATGGATTTCTATAGAAAATATTTTTTAAATGTGATTTTATTGAAAGTATTTTCCAGCACAACTTGAAAATTATCTAACTAGGGGTAGGATTTCAGTGAAGAATGAAAATTTCAGATTGTCATTGGGAATAATTTTTCAAAAATTTTTCTGGTTTTTATGATTTAGCTTTAAGAGAATATCAATTAACTAAGTGTAAAATGATTCACAATTATTCATTCACTTCTAGTGTATTATCGAAATATTGCAGTTTCATATGATGCTAATTTATTTTTCCTTGGCAAACTGTACTTAAGTTTCCAGAAGAGCAAATCTAGGAACATTCGTGTTTTTACACGTTAGGGCTCTACAATTTTATTGAATGAAATATGAGTGTTGTAGCACAGTAGATAATTAAAACATTAAAACAGATGCCAAAAAAAATCTGAACACATGCAAAAGAAGATCATAGAATCATAGAATGCTTTGGGCTGGAAGGGACCTTCAAAGGTCATCTAGTCCAACACCTTCTACAGTGAGCAGGGTCATCTTCAACTGCATCAGGTGGCTCAGAGCTCCTTCCAACCTGACCTTGAATGTTTCCAGGGAAGAGGCATCTACCACCTCTCTGGGCAACCTGTGCCAGTGTTTCACCACCCTCAGCGTAAAAAAATGTCTTCCTTCTATCTAGTCTAAATGTCCCCTCTTTTTGTTTAAATCCATTAACCCTTGTCCTGTCACAACAGGCCCTGCTAAAAAGACTGTCCCCATCTTTCCTGTAGGCCTGCTTTAAGTACTGGAAGGCCACGATAAAGCCTCCCCAGAGCCTTCTCCGCACTGAATAACCCCAACTCACAGCCTGTCCTTATAGCAGAGATGTTCCATCCCTCTGATCGTTTTTGTGGCCCTCTTCTGGCCTGCTCCAACAGGTTTATATCCTCCAGAGCTGGATGCAGTACTCTAGATGAGGTCTCACCAGAGTGGAGTAGAGCAGCAGGATCGCCTCCCTTGACCTACTGGCCACGCTTGCCTTGATGGAGCCCAGGATATGATTGGCTTCCTGGGCTGCGAGCACACATTGTCAGGTCATATCCAGACTTTCATCCACCCGTATCCCCAAGTCCTTCTCCACAGGGCTGCTCTCAATCACATCATCCCCCAGCCTGTATTTGTGCTTGGGATTGTCCTGACCCAGGTGCAGGATCTTGCACTTGGTCTTATTGAATCTCATGAGGTTCAAGGGGCACAGTTCTCCAGCTTGTCCAGGTCCTTCTGGATGCCATCCCATTCCTCAGGCTTGTCAGCTGAATCACTCATCTTGGCGTCTTCTGCAAACTTGCTGAGAGTGCACTTGATCCCACTGTCTATGTCATAGATGAAGATATTAAACAGCGCTTGTCCTGGTACGGACCCCTGAGAGAAACCACTTGTCGCCAATTACGGTTCATAATTAAGCACTTAATTTCTTTATCAGTTTGTCATCAGAAGTTAATGTCAACTTAATTCACTGCATTTTAGTCAGTTAAGGTTTGTGACCAGCTTTATGTTCTGATTCTCCAGCTCAGGAAAGGAATGAGAGATCTGCTTTACACCATGTAAAACTGCAGTATTATTTCCTTGGGTCCCAGTGGCCAAATAAACCTGTTAGTATGATATTATGCCACGTTAATTCTATGCTTTGCAGCATTGCCAGTTGACTCTGGTGAAGTGCTGCCCTGATATGGCCGTACTTCTGCATAGTCCAGGAGAGGGGCAGGTGTATCCTCTGAGCATCAGGTCTGAGTTTTTGAGACAGGAGTGTGGTCTAGAGAAATAAAGAAGGAAGAGCTTTATTACTTCTGTTCTCTCACTTATGCTGATGTTGTGTCTTCAGGCACTTTGGGCAAAGATTTTTCTCTGTCTAAGGATAGCAATGAACAGCTTGCACGAGGTGTGTGGCTGATGAGCAGGTCAACCATGGCTCCTACAGAGCTGTTTCATATAATTAGTGTCTGGGACACATTGCCACCAAAGGCTGGGTAAGTCCAGCTGTGGAATTCAGCCTGATTTGCAGCGAGTAGCCTTACTAAAGCAGTAGAGTGGTCAGTCATTTAGGAAACTGTCCTCATCTTCCACTGTGAACCTCTCCAAGCCACGCCTGTCCTCAGCTCATGTCAACGTTGGTTCGGTTTTCATGTATTTCAGCTCCAGGAAGGTTTTGGCATGAAATTATTAAGGTCCTGAAAGTTGAGCACCTCATACTCACCTGCCAATATATTTTTTTCTGTACTTTCTCTATATACATGACTAGGTCATGTGGTGACTGGATCCAGCTGGTAAGACAATAGTTAAACACCACAGACAGAAACACAAATATACTGTAATCAAAAAAATCTGGTGATCTAAGCCTCCTTGTCTTACTCAAATACCTCCAATTAGAATGCTTTCCAGGTCTGAGTATCAGATCTCTTTTCCATCCCTAAAACTAAAACAAAGTGTTATATCAGAAGACAATTCTGTTCTTGGAACAAATGGCTGGGATTCAGGATGAATACACATGCTTTTGTGGATCCGTTGGAAAATATGGGTCTAAGAACCCTTACTACAGTTTTTGTTCTGGAGATTGTTTCTCATTGACACTCCTTTCTTCCTTCATATTTCTTCTGCTTACTCTTCTCATGGAAGGCTGGGGAAGGATATGAGCTCTACTGCATATCAGCAGTGACAGCTAGAGCTTGGTATGCAAAATACAATGATGTTTTGTAGAAAAGCACATGTATCATGTATTATCAAAACTAAAGTTTGTGCATGGACCTCTTCTAGGAGCTAAATTAAAAAACTGTCTAAAATCAGCTAAGTTTGCACTGCAAAGAATAGATGATTTTTCATTTTCTCTAATTGTATTTTTCTTTCCGAAGAATATTGTTGCGGGACTTACTTTGTCTTCTAGGAGGAGAGAGACTGTGCTTTGCAGTATGGTGGGGCATACTATTCCAGGTTCTTCTGAGCATTTTTTAACTGAACTAGAGTGCTTCCCCTGAACAGCAAATTCATGGGCTTGCCACTGAACATTGAAATGCGTATTATCGTTCCCAGGTTGACTAGAGGACATTATTAAAAAGAACAAAAAAATAAATAAATAAAGCCAATTTTTGTACAGTCAGGTGAGTATTATTATGTGTGATAAATCATTAGCATCGCCCTTTGTTGGCAAAGAAGCACCTTGGATGTACATTATCTGCATTATCACTACATTTGCATTCTGACAGTCCTCTTCAAAATGAGATGTTCTTTAAAGTGCTTTTCAAAAATTGACCTTCACTCTTGAAACATCTCCTCAGGGAAACTATCCTTTTGTATTAGAAATGTCATTTTTATGATTAATATTTAACTTCCATGGACTTTTCACCTGTTCTTTTTGGTTTATTTTCTTCAGTTGTGTGGTAATGGAGTGTTGGAGAGAAGTACTATTTTCCAGTTGAAGTAAAAGTTTGCAACATATATTTGGAAGTAATTTAAATATGCTTTCATAAAGAAAAGAACTCTGAAATTTGTTTTGTAGGTGCTGAGAACATCTGTACCTTTTAGAAACAGGTTTAGACTTAAAAAGTTCCAATGTCGATATACGCAATCATTTCCTTCAGTTTGTATGACCTACAAAAACAAAATAGTGATGTATTGAGCAACATTAATTCCAGTGGTCTGCTCTCCCAAAAACCAAGGCAATTTATTCTAGACAGGCAGTTTTATGTAAGACACAACTTACCAATGAACACTCGAAATCCCTAATGTTTGTTATGAAAGTTAGCTAGAGCCCTATTAATATTTTAAAGTTCTTTTTCATTCTTTTTCTGTTTAATCAATGTATCTTCTGTTGAAAGTGATCTTAGAAATGTTTATGTTCAGTTCCTGAAAAAACCTGTATTTATCTGTGGTCTTAAAATGCCAGGTTTTTTTACCTCTGCAGTTTGTTGCTAAGAATATGCCCTAAAATGCACACAGGTAATAAATTACTTCCCATAACAAAACAAGCATGCTCTAGTATACACTATCAGAAGAATACTACAAAGCGTTCCCATTTTCTGGACTGAATGCCATCTTTCTCTGTAAAAAGAATATTTTTCATAGAGTGTGTATGTGCTACACAGAGGAACAGAAAACCATTGTGACAGATTGATTATTTTTTTTACTTGGTTTATGTGAATTCTGCTCCTAGGTGTAAAATATATTAACTACTTATATCTAATCTAAACCTTATATGAAGAGCTAAAAATCAGCCTGCAAGATGCCTACCTCATTCTGTCTCATTGCTTGCTACTGAATGCCCCCTGATGTGAATTGTACTAGCGGATCATATTTATCTCTCATATTTGTTGTCTTGAAATATAAATTTTCTTCAGGGAGTAGCTGTTTGCCTGATGATGGTTCACAAATGGTATGGAATGATTATTTACATTTTCCACTGGTTTGTTTTCTAACTCAATAATTTCTGCAGGAAAGCGAGATCTGTTTCTGCACACATTGGTTCATCTGCTTAGCCTCACTATTCCAGTCCTGTTTAGGTCATGAGGCACTTCGTTGTAGTGAAAATGAGTGGGGAATATCTTAGAGGATCGTGAGCTAGAACAGCAAGAATGGTAAACTGAAAGGGGAGGGATTAATGATGGAATATGAATTACAAACTATATTTCTGGCAACTATTAGAGCATCTGATCAAAATTAGCAGTTGTAGCTACTCATTTGATGAAGATCATTTACGAAAGTATTTATGGAACATCTACACAAAATAGGCACAAAGACAAAGAAATCAGTTTTTAAAATCAAATCAATAGTTAAAGTAAACATTTCTGAAACATATTTACCCTGGACTTCTCTGCAAGATAAATTTATCATGTGTAATATACACATTTATTATTTATATTCATATAATGACCAAATTAGCATGCCATAAACCAGTAACAGAGAGGCTAGGAAGGAAATTCAGACATTTGATGCCAGAAAGAACATTGCATGATATGCAGACTGAACATTCAAAGCAAGTGCATGAAAAATAGCAAAATATATAGTGAATTGGACATACCACAGGATGTTTTGGAAACACAGCAACAGCAACAATGGAAAGTTTTTAGACTTTGTTTAGCGAGAACAGAAAACAAAAGCAAGACTAATTTAATTAATTAATGAAAGAAAGATGTTGACCATTTGGAACATAGCAAATGTAAACCAAAATAATTGAATGGAATGGAAAGGAGAATTGTTTCCAGTTAGGGTATCTATTTTTACACAGTGTATGCTCAACACACACAAAGTTTTATAAATAATTATCTGTAATGGGAAAACTCTAAGCCAACTCAGTGGGCGTTAAAGATGTGAAGCAACATGTTTGATTCAAATCTGCTTGAATATAACTATTTGATTTACAAAAAACCATTTTGCTTGTATTGTCATGGTGTATAAATGCATACCTTGCAGCCTGGTGCTTTGAACAGCAGAGAATGATGGATTTCTGTCATTGATTCTACTGTGCCTAGATGTATATTTCATGATTTTTACCAATAAGTCAGGATTTGATGAAAGTTTCAATTTAGGGAAAGTCATAGTAATGTTTCCATTAAGTTTTCCATGGTTACCCCATGTTAATTTTCAATTTCATTTTTTCAGTTCTGGAAAAGAAAGTCACCTTGTCTTTTTATATTGTTTTAGTAAATATTCCCACTGCTCTCTATTGAATATGAGATGAGGTAACACTGCCATGCAAGGAATATCTTCTCAATATCTATCTATTAAATCAATCATTAACACAAATCTAAAAGCCATTACATAGTAACCCCAGGAGCCTTTTTCTTCCCATTGCCCATCCCCTTAAGCAAGCCTGTTTTAATACTGGAACCCTCAGGAAGGAGCAGTGTTGAAAATCCTTGTTGGGTTTTCTTAGAATGTATTTTCTCTCTGCTCTTTTTCCTAATAACTTCTGTGAAAAATCCAGGGCTAGTGTCTGAGCATGCTTTTTTTTTTTTATTTATGGGGCATGAGAGAGTCCTTTTGGATTGGCCCTTCTGCACTAACACTGTGAAACACCTAAGAATAAGCTCTTCCCACTCACATCTGAGCAGAGACTACTTCATCCTAGCCTCTCCTTAGGCATTCAGCAGTCAATATTTTTACTAGTGAGAACAAAAATGTTATCTATTTATTTATTTTAATGTTTCTTCTGCCTTCTGAACTGCATGGTTCAGCTCAGTCACTGTTTAAGTAGGGTAATGCTTTTTTAAAAAGTCAGAATAGATTTTCTCATAACCATTTGACTCCAAGTACTGGCATTTCAAGGAAAACTGCCAGATGTGATTTCATAGTGCTGCACCTTAATGCAGAAAGTACTGGCAGGGGAAGAAAGGGATGGAGTTCACAAGGTCTATTGCTCTATATTCTCCTGTGCTAAACATCTTCCATGCCCCATGAAAGTCACCTTGAATTTCCTGATGTTGCATGTTAGCAAGTTGTAAACAAGAATGTTTGTGGTAATATTTTATAACCACTTCTAACAAGGATGCATGAAGGATGCAAGTTAGTTCCAAAGTTTTGACCAGTTACAAAGATATTTGTAATTGTTTGGGAAATGGAGGTAAGTCATAGAATCACAGAACCATCTGGTTGGAAGAGACCTTTAAGATCATCGAGTCCGACCATAAGTGGTTGAATTCTTCAGTTTAGGCTCTTCCTGTATTTAGGTAACTACTGAAAGGAGATTTTCTGAACCTTATGAAAGGTGCTTGTTTCATGTAATTCTGTGTGCATACCATACCCTTCTTCAAGAATCTGTTAGAGTTTTCATGAAATCTTTTTAGATTTTCCTTTGTTAGTATGAAAATTTATCATCAGCCAAATAATCAGCATTCCTACTTGTATTCCTTCCAGTCCAGGATTTCCTGTACAGCCTGTGCAAAAGGAAAAAGTGAATTGATGAGGTCTTCTCTGTGTCACCAAAAAAAACCTTTACTCAGTGGAAAATAAGGAACTGTCCTGATCTTAATACCTTTTGTATGGTACATATCAAGGATACCAGTACATTTTCTATTACAAACAAGTATCAACAATGTAGTCTAGTTCTCATACATTTTCCCCAGGAAGATAAATTGAGGTTTGTTTGGGTTTTTTTTAAATACAAATGCTCCTGTTATTGTAGTAATAAGTAGGAAAAAAAAAAATCAACCCATTGGCACAGTATCTTTTTCACCATATAAACCAAATTTTGAATGTCAGAGTATCAAGCCTTCAAGGCATCAAATCTTAAAGTTTCCACCCCACATCATTAACTAAGGAATGTTACATTTATCTTAAAAGAAAAGTAAAATCCTTACATCTGCCAAGAAAAGAGGCTTCAAGTCTGTCTGCTAGGTTTCCCTTCTTACAGATTGCACATTTGTGCCTATGTACATGTAACCATGTGTGGTATTCTTATATATTTTTAAAGTCCTACCTGGACTTTAAAAGTCCTAGAGGAAAAGAAAACTATGAATTCAAAGTGTTGAACTAGAGGTTGCTCTTGGTCCACTGGAATTTGTTCAACTATGGTCTCAGGTTCCATGGAGCCCTCTGTTAGCCTCATGGCTTACTCCAGTTCAAAGCACTGTCGACACTGTAGCTTCCTGAAAATGGAAGTGCTTGACAGAGGCTTATTGTACAAGCTCAGTATGGATTGTTTTCCCCTCAAGAAAACTCACGTTATGTTATACCACAGTAATTGCAGAATGATGACGATGTCACCTTGCCAGGTTTCTGGCAATTTTCCAGTCTTCTAAGCTTGCAGATCTCGGAAATCCATTTAGCTCCCCACAGAATATAAATTTTAGCATTTGCACATGGATTTAGTCCACAACTGAAAGTTTCCTGTTCAAAATCCACAAATTCTCTCCCCTAAATCCAGGCAAAATGCCTGTGAAGGTTCAGAGAAAATCTGCAGAGCTCTCTTTTGGGAGTAAGAAAGGGAGGTGTTATAGGACCATCTAACAAGGGATGGAAAGAATGATTTTTATAGTGATGTGTGCAGTAGATCATTGAGCATCATAGATAATCAGCTTTTTCTACTCTACTTTCCAGGTCTCCCATGTGTCTATATACAATCCGGCTCCAAAGGTGCAGGGTTTTACACCTCCCATCCTGTATTTTGTAAGATTGTCTTCCAGTCCTGGCCACAGTAACTCACAGCATATAGTCTTTCAAATAATACCATAATGAGCACAAAGCTGGTGGAAAGATGAGCATTAACATGGGATGAGTGCTCACTTCACCCTATTCCAGTCCACACGTTCCACCTGTCCTCTGCTCCGCTTGTCACTCTCCCTCCATACATGAGGCTGTCACCCATTCATCCTCTTCCCCCACTGAATCTTAACCTTATGAAATAAGGTTAGTACTGGCATTCACAGTGACATGGAGAATATACTCAGAGGTGTTTCCTTCCAGATTCTGACCCTAAGCATATTCAAATACATATCCACACCTGTTTTGTAAATGAAAGAATGGAGACAAATGTAGTAAACTGTGCTTGCAGAAGAGACAAAGATGAAATAGATGCTCTCCTCCTATATATCAGCTTGCTCACTTCGGGACAATTACATTCACCTTTTCATAACAGGATTTCTGAACTAAAATGTTCTTTGGTTAACCTGCAACCTTCTCCCTGTCTACAACAGTGACTTCATAGATTAAAGCTACAACAGAAGTTAAAGGCATACCTCACAGGAAAGAGTAAAGCGGTAATATTTAGAGAGCATTTTAATTATTGGGTTTGAAAGTCAATTAAAAATATACAGACATTCATTAAATGTATACTTAAATTGGCATTGAGACCCAAAGCTTATTATAATGGTATGAATCCAGACTCTGAAACATGGAGGCAGGGAAAAAAATTGATGGACTAATGAGAAACATATTAGAGAATAAAAAAAAAAAAATTAAAAGTTTTAAATTTAGTATCAAGAGGTGTTATATAATTGTCTATGGACAAAACCACACTATTACACATCTTCATCTTTGACCATAGTTCCTTTGTTTAACTCATCTAAACTAGTGGGGAGTTACACACTTCAGATACCCTTGCAAATGCCGCAGGGAATGCATTGTGTTTTGCTGAGGCTCACATTACATGGTGCTGTTAGCTTACAACTCAGGCACTGAGGTCATGGTCTGACTACACATTAAAGTCAGGTTTAGAGACTATAGTGCAAGATCAAAAATCCTGCAGTGTAAAGACAGCATTAACACCATATTGCATGCTCTTAATTTTGCAAAACAGTGTTTGCATGCCCACGCCTGATTTGGATCAAAAGTATATTACTGGGTGATCTGGAAATGCATCGATTGAGTGTTAATGACTGGTATATTACAGCCTAAGCTAGGCATTTGTCAAGCACTTCGTTTCTGATGATCCCTGATTGATGCAGGATGCCAGGAGGGAAGAAAAAATAATAATTAAAAAAAAAAGCTTGAACAATGAATAGAATGATTTAAAATATGTGAAAACCCAGAGAGATGTGGAGTGCTTTCAGGAGAGCTTGACTGTCTTCACAAACACCGGGACAGAGAAGGCAGTCTCTGAAACTCTTTCACAGTCAGAGAGTCTGCTCCTTGTGAAATGAGAAAGGTGTTCAAATCACAGAATGAAAAGAGAAGATACAAAACTGTCCAACGTACTGAGGGCTGAAACACATCCAATCATTGAAGCTAAGTTTCTATAACGCAAATCATGTTTGAAATCTGAATTAGAAGACAGTAATTAATAGAAAATCCAGTTTCAATTCTTTAAAAATATAATTAGATTTTTACTTTGACAGAGCTTGCAAAGCTACCACCCAGTCTACGCTGAGCTGCATGATGGGATGAAGACAACTTTGACACAGAAGATGCAAAAGAAGATTAATTACTGCAATAAGGGAGAAGGAAAGCACGTGGAGATTAAAATCATCATATATGAAACGGTTCCGTGCGTTGCAATAAACAACACAATGCCTGGCCTTCAGAAGAAAATGCAGGCACTGTAAGTAATTACATCATTTTCTAAGAGTTTACCGGTGCCAGAAGGGTCTGAAGAGAGAATGAAGAAACAGGAATTTTTGGACATCATTGTAACAGAAGATGAATTAACCACCAGTTCAAAAGCAAATGAAACATTTTTTCATTTTAACTTGGACTCAGGAGCACAAGCCTGTGTGCTGCCAGAAACCATGATATTATCACTGAAAGAAAAGCCACAGATATTAGCAAGTAAATGGATAGATTCAGGGTTTTATAGGAGTGATCTTTCCCCTATTAAGAAAGGAAGAAAACTAAGTATGTGGGTAAAAATAACTTGGAAATGTCACAATTTCTTGAAGGAAAAAAAAATTCCTTTTTTAAAATTATCTTCTCAGGAAGATGCATTGTTGAGAGAAACGAAATACTGAGGAAGAGTTTAAGGATGCTTTCAAGGAGATAATGGATTTCTTGAAGAAGTACGTGCCAGGTCTGCCAGAACTGGCAATTTACACCTCCAGCAAAGTTCCGCTTACTGTTAGGGATCCATGCAAGACATCTTAGCCTGCAGAAATAAATACGTGAGCAAAACCAGAAGCTTTGTATTGTTCCAGACAGTTCCGAAGATACGGATCTAACCCCCCCCCCAATTTAAACTGAACATAAGGAATGGCAGCAAGGAATCTACGCAGTAAAGCACACAGGCAGCCCCTCGCAAGGCCTTGCGAGGCACTATCAGTCTCCTGTAGCTCCCGGAGGTGTGTGGGGATCAGAGCAGGAATCTGTGCCTGCTCAGCCACTCAAAGCCAGAACCCAGGGGTGCAGCAATGCCACACTACCCAATGGCCTCATCCATCCTCTCCTATTTGGAACGGCTCACAGCCCAGTCTCAGGGTCCTGAGGAGGCACCAGGGTCCTCCTGGTCCTGACCCCTTTCCCAGGGCTGCGCCCATTCTGCCCACAGCCCAGTGTTCCATGTCAGTCCCCTACCGTGGCCAACAGCACCTGCCCCAGCAATGTCTCAGCAGGGCTGGTCTCCAGCTCCCCACAGCCCTGCCTTGCCAGCTGTGGGCCCTACGGAGCTGGGCCCACCCATGGTCCCACACCCTGGCCTCAGGCCCATCTCCAGGGAGGTGCCTGATTCCCTGGGGCTGGGGCTGCCCCTGTGCCCGCTGGCTGTCCCCACTCCTGGCTGGGGCAATGGCACGGGGCCTGGTGCCAGGCCCTGCCCCGATGCCTCTGGAGGCCTGCAGCATGGCTCTGTGCCCTGGCACCCTGAACAGTACCTGAAATCGTGACAACTGGCACAGTCCAACACTGCTCCAGGGTTGCTTCATTAAGAGTTTAGCTTGAATCTACGTCCTCTTACTGCTGCCTATTAATACAGGCCTGGTCTCAAGCCTAGTTGCACTCTGCTGATATCTTACAGATAGACTGGAGAAGATTTTGAAATATTCTGCCTCAGTAACATGATTTTCAGTTGTCGATTTTCAGTTTACATTCAACCAGGGAAGAAAACAGGCAAGGAATTAAAACTTCAATGAACCCTTATAACCTGAACCATAACCTCTGGGCATGGGGACATGGTTCATGGCTTGCCGCTAACCTCAAAATGGGTCAGGAGTGAAAGTGCTCTCTGCCAGACTACTCTGCAGCATCAGAAAAGGACTTTCGGAATAGTGGATCCCTGTGAGAAACTGAGCTGCATTATCTGGTACCAGAGCAGATGGAGTTGGAGTTCCCTTTCACCAGAGGCAATCATGTTGGTATCACATCCTAATTCTAGGAACTGAAATCTTGACTCGTGACTGAATTTAGGAGGTCTGGGTGCCAAAGCAGTAACTGAGAAAGTTAAAGGATGCCTGAATCATACACCCATATGCACAGCGATCCACCTACGGCTCACCAGTGTGAAAACTCCATGAACAGGAATTACTTTCCTTACTCTTTCTTATTCTTCATTCATACTAACCCATTATTCATTCCAGATACACCTCACAAAACAGGTCTACAGATTTTTTTGCAGAAAATTAGCAATTAGGGTTACTGTTGGTTTTTAAAATGCAAATAGCAGATGGTGTAATCATGTAATAAGTTAGGCTGGAAGGGACCTCTGGAGGTCTGCCCTCAAAGCAAGGCTAATGCCAAAGTCAGATAAAATCCAAGACGAAGAAGACACAGCAGTCTCCATTTGCACTGTGAGTGGCCAGAATGCTTGAGTTCCTCAGGAGGTGGTAGGAATTCAGTCTTGCTTTCCTCACAAAAGCAAAAGGAGAAGAGGAAGACAATCAAACACTTCTTTATCCTGACCATATTCTCAAACGGGTTTCTGCTTCACCAGTGTGCAGTGTGGACTGCAGGCATTTCAGATGTACTCTGAGAACGTCTCCCAGACCAGTGCTGGAACCTAGGGGAGGGGCTCCGAATCCCATCCCGCTAATCCTAAGTTAGATCTAGCACCAGGAGCAGGCAGCACTGCTCAGCCCTGCCAACATGAAATACATATATGCACATGCCAAGATTAAGAGCCCCAGATATTGATGGAAAATCTGTGTTGAAAACAAGAGTGCCTACAGACTTAAGCAAGTCGAAGGTCTGTTAGCAGCTGTGCAGAGATATAGAGGATTATATTTTCGTATTTTCGCACTTACATGTGACCTAAATTTCACTTGAAATGGTGCCCTTTTTTTTGGTGCTTGTGGTGCTGCATTGTTACTGTATGTAAGAGCAGAGCTCTGTGTTCATGCAGATTTGCCTCTGCAGGTCATTAGCAACACTTGAACGCTGCACCCTCCCTTTCAAATTCTGTTTTCAAAATATAATTTACAGAATATCTTTCTGACCTGGTATATGCTGAATCGCTTCTGTGAATGACTACAAATAAAGACTGCATTTTTTCTTACAATAGCCAAATTGCTCGAAGAAGATGTTCTTCATTTCTCTTAAATATTTTATCATTGCAAAAAATTATGTCAGTCTTTATGGGAAAACCAGTAGTTAAAATCTTTTGAATTGCTTCTGCAAAGCAATTGTGTATTGCTCTCTACACCTCTAGTACCTGATTTGCGTGCCCAGAACACATGCTTCATTAGCCCCTTTCACAAGCTAAGTGTCTGCTGTTCCAAATGTAATGCAAATCACTTTTTAATGGTCACATTGACTAGATAGGAAATGCTTTTGTTGGAGCTACGACTTGTAGTTAATTAAGCCAATTAGCATGTGATATAAGCACTTCTGGAAAGATAAAGCCCAAGAATAGCTCTCAAGAGATGGTGGAATACTTTCACGAAATAGAAATGTTACAGAAGGGAAGGAGGAATGAAGCAAGAGGAAGCTTAAAAATAATTTCTAAATGTATTCACTACTTTTTGTAGACTACTGCAGACTCAGCTGAACTACTGCGAGAAACGTATTTGTGGGAGGGGAAAATCTACTTCCTATGTCTTTATGTAAGGAGATAAAATTGGACTTTTTTACTCAGCAGGGAAGACTGGCAATAACATTTCTACTGAGATCCTGTTTATATCATGAAATTATCTGATTATCAATCGCACTTTGACTTCCTTCCAAGAGAAGATTTTTTGGCTGCTTGGCACCAGAAAAGACAGCAACTCATTCCGTGTAGGCCAGGTCTCACAGTCTGCCCGTGAGGTTGACGACTGTCTTTTCAGCAAAGTAAAAACCAAAGAGATTCTTGAACCTTTAAAATGGAAATGTATCATGTTCCTTCCAGCACTGTTTCTCAAAGAAATGGGTTACACTGAGACATTTTATCATTTAACCATGTGCTACCCTAGAAGTGTGCAGTGTACATAAAGTCTCAGGATGAAGTTGTTTCAGACTCTCAGAAATTCTACTAAATTGGCTCCATCCATGCTTTAAAAAGAATGTAGTGACTGAGCGGTATAAATTATGGTACATTTCCTTCTGCGTGCATGATACTTGGCTTTCATTTGCTGGGAATTTCTCAATGCTTTTGAGGAACCTGTCATTGCTCAATGTAAAACAACAAATCTTTCACAGTCCATCCTAATATATTTTGAACGTTGTTATTTTTTGCCACTTGCTTCTTCTGTTATATTCTGGAATGAAATACTATTCACGAACAAAAATTATCTCATTGTCTCAGATAAAGTAGAACTTGTTTGGGATACTAAACTGTTAAATTAGTATTGATAGTCTATTTTTTTTCCCTTCTAATTAAATTAATAGAAGTGTCAAATCAGCTGGAAGGATTTTGGACAAAGGAAATGAGATTTTATGTCTACATTGCACTCTTATGCTTACTCTGGAAATTTGCTAACTTCTGTATCAAACTTTAGGCTAGAAAATTTCTGCCCTTGCAGTATTCCCCCCCTGTCCTGGTTTGAGTTAGAACAGAACTAATTCTGTTCAGTGATTTTACTTTTCAGCTCAGTCTCTTCTAACTGACTGCACTGTCTGAAGTTAATGGCGTATTTTTGCAGTGTCTGCTTCTAGAAGTGATAACACTTGACATTTACAGTCACTGCCAGGGTTTGGTGTGCAGAAAGGCTCTTGCTGATACTTGCTCCTGTGCAGACCAAGGTCACTGCTAAATCCTGTGTACCATGTTGGGGGTGCAGTAAATGAGAGGCTACACTTTTAGGGAGAAGCGGACAGGACAGGTGACCTTAAACTGATCAACAAGGAGTTCCATCCCATATGCATCATGTTTGGTATAAAGCTGAGTGTCTTGCTCCCTCTTGCTCTCTCTTCAATGGCTATCATCTGAAGATGACCCTGTCTTTGATCCCAATCTGTGCATTCCTGAATCCAGTTTCAGAATCCAGCTCCTGCATCCAGTTCCTGTCTGCTGCTGAGTCCAGTCTGGGCCTTCCCCAGTGCCTGCCCTGCGGCATCAGCGGTGACTGCAATGTGGTTTCCATCAGGGGGGTTGGGTTCGGTATTGGTATTGTATATATTTGTATATATTTCATTTTATTGTTATTATTCTCATTAAAGCAGTTTTAGTTTTATTTTCCAATCCGTAAGTCTCTCTCCCTTATTCCTTTTCTCTTCCCCTTTGGGAAGGGAGAGGGGTTAATAAAGAGCATCTGTCATTCATCTAGTGGCTGACCCTGTCCTAACCCTTGACACCCCCATGCAATTTTGTTGCATCCTTCCTCTTTCTGTGTATTTGTAGCCCCTCTCCCTCCCAACAAGAATATACCCATTACAGTTTAGCTTGACTAATCATAACCTTGCAACTGGCTTTATGAGACTGGAGCTGATGCTCCCTGACTGCTGTAGAATTTCATACAAATACAAACGCTTGTTTGTGTGACAGACATCTTTTGCAAGAGGAAATCTTGGATCATTCTAGTTCTTCAGTCTTCTTCTCAAAAAGAAATAGTTTCTGCTGCGATTCTTTTACATATGTAAAGATGCCTTGCAAAGAGATTTTGTTGGTTCATTTATCACACCATGCTCCACAGTTGCTCCATATTTGCTTCTCTATTTCTTTATATAAGGATGCCAGAATGGCATCTTTTGATCCATAATCTTATGATACTCAGTAGCAATGGTAAGAGTTGCTGTTTCTCACCCTTGATTTGGATTTAGGAATGGGGTGTTTCTATGTCCTAATCAAAAGGGTTATAGTGGAGATGCAAGGTAGTCTTCAGTCTTCTTGAAAAAGATTAATGATTTTTAACCCCCTGAAATTCCTATATGCCACAGTTAATTTTCTTGCCTTACAATCTTTCTTCTTATCATTCAGTTCTGCAAAGAGCTAAATACTCTTGACTTGTATTGACTTGAAGGAAAATGGAGGCGACTCACTGCATTACATAATTGTGACTAATATTTGTAATTCACAATTGGTGTCTCAAACCTTGCCTATGCACACAGTTAAATTGGATTTAACTTTAACACATGTTAAATTCAGTAGCTGACAAGGTTCCATCCATCAGAGTGATTTATTGATGTTCTAACGTACTTTCTATTACCAAGTCATCTACTAGATAAAGTCTTTTCATTTCTAGAAAGTCTACAAAATACTGAGCTTGATCTCTGTTCTTCACTAAAGGATCACACAGTGCAAATGAGTTTGGAGATTCTTCTCATCGTGCAATGCTGTTTGCAAACGAGGATGCTAAGAAATATTGTGCTTATAGCTGTTCTGTTACCTATTGACAATGGTACTGGACAAGTAAATATATTTGAGAGTACTAATGTGCTGCATGAAATGACATTAAGGGGGAACAATATTTTACTGTCAGCTTCAATTAGAAACAGACCTATATAATTAAGGAGAAAGACAGTGTGAAAGAAAATATTTCAACCTGCTGAGTGGGAAATTAAAATCAGCGCAATGTAAAATATCACCAGCAAAATAGCTCACAATATTCAAAACTACTAACTTTTTATATTAACGTTATTGCATATCCACACTTGAATTTTTGCACCAACCTATGCCAGCTATTGCCATAGTGCAGCAGCTGCACATCCAGATGAGATATGATGTAGGATTTGTGTTGGGCAGGAGTGGGAAGTAGATGTGGGCCATCCC
Source organism: Bucorvus abyssinicus (assembly GCA_009769605.1). Lineage (NCBI taxonomy): Eukaryota > Metazoa > Chordata > Aves > Bucerotiformes > Bucorvidae > Bucorvus > Bucorvus abyssinicus. The sequence goes on from CM020025.1 coordinate 44,202,195, forward strand.
TATGGAATCAGTGCTGCTGGCATTCTCCCTGCCGCTCTCTGGCCCCGCATTGCTGCAAGAGGCTGAACAAGAAAAGCCTCATTCAAGTGACAAAGATCATCAGCCAGACAGGAGATGTTCAAGGATTATGTGAGTGATGGTGCGTATTTACCCTGGGGAACTGGGTGCTCTGACAGACCAGGACACCCAGCACCTGCTGTTTTGGAGAGTTTGCAAACTAAATTGGATGGCTCTTCTGCACAGCAGACCTTACATAAACAAACGTGTGCCATTAAATTATTGGCTCTGTTTCCCTACTGACTGGCTTTAGAGACTAAAGGTTGAATTAAACAAATGTTTTATTCCACTGTGGCTTACACCACTATGATATCTTTACTTCCAGATGTCTGTGTTTTCTAAAGCTTCCTATTTGCTATTAATCTTTCTTCTGCAGGATTTCCAGAAGAGGAGGTTTGAGTCAATCTGAAATGTGGACACAGCAGGATAACTGGAGCCATTTGACTGTTTGTAGCATATAGTTATATCTAGCGAAGAATCAGTATTTTGCATGTTGCAACTCTTAAGGACCAGAAAAAGATGTAATGTTCCACTCAAGCCTACCTATCTTATCTATACAGACACTGAGATGGACTGTTTTCATGCTGACTAAGAAGTATGACTGTGACAACTTCTCAGATTGAGATTTAGAAATATGATGAAGGAAGATGGAATTTTAGGAAGATTAAATTTTTAATAGTGTTTTTCAGCACATTGGCAACAGCCTTCATCCTAGAAGAGAATGTTTCAGATACCAATTAAAGATTAATGCTCAATAAAGAATTCTCCTTCCACAGAAATTGGATAGACTATTGGATGTGCTGACTGCAGAATCGCATAGCAGACCACAATAACACAAGGCACAGTTTGGTTTAAAGGAATTAAACAAAACAGTCACAGGAAGACTGCTTTTTATCTCATGGACATACATTTGCAGTAAAAATTCAAATTGCACATGGAAACATTGGTGCGTCACTATATTTCACGCCACATAACCAATTAATAAAAAGCGTTTCACTATTCTGTAATCCTGTGCCTTCTACTATCCTTATTTTATAACTCTGTATATTTCAGTTTCCATGAATCCTGAATTTGTGAGTTCTCTCTCACTTCTGAGTTAGGAAAGATTACCAGCTGAAGTGACTGACCTTTAATTACCAACTCACTTCACATTAGCAATTGACTGCTAAAAGTTGATAGACAAACTAGAGCTTCTTTTGAACTGCTGGGTGACCCATATGTAAGGAATTCTATATAGGGCAGGAACCTGAGTCATGCAGCTCACTCAGGACCACTTTAACTTCCATACATGAATCTTGGGTGTTGCATGAATACACAATTCTTTGCTTTCTATTTTGGCCCAGGAAAAAAAAAAAGGGGGGATATGGTAAGTTGGAGGAAAAGATTTATCAAAATTATTTATGCTCTTAAATGCAGACAGTGCAGAGAAACATAATTACAAAGTGACCAGAAGGGAAGGAATTTTGTTGAAGCCACTGAGCAAGATGCTGTTCTGCTGTTCTGGACAGGTAGCTTTAGAAAACTCATTAGCAGATGAAATGTTCAGGTATTTATATGCACACCTGAGTTTGGGGAGGATATTATCTAGCTGACAAAGCTTTCTAAGAGGGAACCAGATGCCCAAAAAGATAAGGTGGTCAGGTTACAGGTGGTTGTTTTCTCAGTCTTTATTAGAAGTATTCATCACCAAACACACCTCACACCATGAAGTGTTCCCACCTATTCTTAACTAATTGGTTTAGATTAGATTTCCACCCCGAGAAATTTCCATTTAGATAAGCTCTCAGTTTAACTGAAAGTATGAACTTAAACCTGTGGGACCTGTCACAAAAGGGTAGGCCTTAATTTAAAATGGTGAATTATGCTCACAGAACACGGAGTGGGAAGCTGAAATAATAGACTTCACATGGGTTACAAGTGATTGTTAAAGGAAGGGTGGTTGAGTAAATCAGTATGATTTTCTCACGTGAAAGCTCTGCCACCTCATCTAACTCAGCTGGGCTAACTGGAATAAAGAACTGCTGTATAGTAGGGGAATTTTAACTCGGCTTACTTTTCTTTTTTAATTTTTCTTTTTCTTTTTCTTTTTTTTTTTTTTTTTAAGAGGCGCAAAGGCTGCGAAAGGGATTCACAGACTAAACTTTTATTTCTGTTTTCTGGCAAGGTAGAAGGGGTTGGCTGTGGGCTGAGAGACACTCTACTTCCATTTCTGTTCCTGCAGAATCATATGATATACATTATAATTTTCTAAGGCCAGACTTTGGACTATGAAACCATTTCTGGAGAAGATCACAAGGGAAAGTATACATGTATATATCCCAAACAAAGGAGTGTAAATGTCTTGCTAACATTCTACCACTGGTATACAGATGCTACAAATCATGTTTATGTTCATGAATATTCATTGCCTAAACAGTAGCAGGCCTGAGAAAGTCTGAATGGGAAACTTAACGGGAACAGCCTTGCTATCTTTTTTTTAATCATTACTTTAAAAACTTTATTTAAAAAATGACTTAAAATTCTCAATATGAAAATCTCTTTGTTGAGTCTAACGATGAACATATGTATTATGTTGGGGGTTTTTTTTTATTATTGGGTATTATTGGGCGGTTTTCCTAATTTAAGCACAAACTATTCATCAAAAGTAACTGCAGTGTCTTAGAGCAGTACTTTTACCCTACCTTGTACAATGTTTCATGGAAATCCCTGAAGAAATACTTTGACTTGTATTATGAAAGGCAGAGGCAATAACAATCATACATAATTTTGCTTAGCTCCTGGTTAAGCTATCTATCCTCTAGTAGTGATACTGTGCGTTTGTACAACAAATAAGGGAGGTTTTTTCATCAGTTTTCATTTCCAGTTGTTGTTCAGAGTGAGCATTTTCTTCCCAGTTACATCTCCATAGCAGCACAACATGCCTTTTCCTCCACCCCGTACCTCTCACGGTGTGATATACCCTGTGCATGCCCAATCTGTGGGCAGAAACAAAGTGTTGCAACAACACTCCTTTCTTTCACTAAAATCTCCTCTTATCACTCTTTTTAACAAAACTAAACTAAACAAACTAACAAACCCACAAGCACACTCTGGGTACAGTACATACCTGGAACTTTTGTCTTTATGTGCTCCCAGCCCTGGATGGCTCAGTTGTGCCGTGGCACACACAGTTTGAGCAGGCTATTCCATGGCACACACAGGGCCAGGACTTCTGGGACAGTCTTTCTCATGAACCATGGTGCAGCCTGGAATCACCTGTGGGATGCAGCTTCATCCCAGACACCATTTATTAGCTCTTTAGAGGTGCTGCCCATTTGAAATCTCCTTTGGGGTCTTACAAGAATCTTGGGGTGCCCTCGTTGTAATCCTTGAGGATTATTTTATACCGGATGAAATGGAGTTGAAGTTAAAGCACAGATGATGGACTACCCTGCAACCAAGCTGCGGAAACATTCATGCACCTCAAGCTCTTAGCCAGGCCAGGAGTTTTGGGATTCAGAAAAGGTTTTTTAACCCTTCTTTCCCTGGATCACTTGATTTTCTGCTTTGTCTTAAAAAGGGGAAAGGAACAGATAGAAGAAGAAAGCTGGCAAATGTTGAAGCTGGGAATTTAAAGACAACATAAATTCTTCACAGTATTTTGTTCTGAACCAAATTTTATTCAATTCTTTTTATTCCTGGGGCTCTACCAACAACCAAATAACATTGTTCAGGCCTTGTATGTCATAAAATGTGCCTGAAAGAGACACAACATGTGGGAAGATGTTTTAAATCTTGATTCTATCGAAGGGTCCTAGATAATTGTCACAGTCCCAGCTACTGCATCTGGCTCAATATTGGGTGGTGTTATACCTTCTGGGAAGAGATACAAGTAATTTTACTGACTGAACAAGAAATGAGAAAAGTAGCCTGGGAAAAGTCTTTTATTCCAGGAAGAGGGTGAATATGGTAGCACTGTTTATATTGCCTAGGGTACTCCCATCTTCTAATACAGCTGTCATTTCAGGTTTTTTAAAAAAAAAAGTCTGAAAGTTGCAACAAAATATATACGAGTGCAAGCCATCAATCTGGCAAGCAGAGTTTGTATGTGTCAGACTTTGCATTAGTCCTTGGTGTCCCCATTTTGTACTGATATGGTTTTCATTCCATGGTAATATTGTTAAGTGAGAGTAAGGGTTGTATGGAGGATCTGTGGGTTGCTCTTAAGGTGTTGACAGCATTTTGCACAGAGAAAATACTTTCTAGCATGCTTCTACATCTTAGTGCATGCTAAATCTTGGCACTTATATTTTAGAAATTAATAATAAATAGATTTTTTTCACAAAATGAAATGACAGATAGTATATTTCAATTAATATGTACAACATTCATTCTGGTAAACAGTAGATGCAGCCAAACATCTGGAGTTACAATAAATAGCATTTCAGCTGAAATTACATAGCACCATTATAAATCTGTGAAAGAGACACACACCCTTTGACGTACAGTGTTTTTTCTAGACTCAAGTGGCTTATTGTGCAGCTGGTTATCTGAGACTGTCCCAAAGTATTGCAAGCTAGCATTGCAGAGAAAGTATTCCGTCTATGCTTCCACAATGAAACACATAGTTGTTGCGGTGCTCTGCTTTTGTTGAGCCTTCTACGACTATAGCACTGCACAAGCAGCAGAGGTCACCAGGACCAAGCTCCACCAGCCTCCAGTGCTTCAGAGAGGAAGCTGGGCTGGGCATCTGTTCCCATAACATTGGCTCAAAATGATCTAAACATCGAAGAGTTCTAGGCAGCATATGGCTGCATATTGTGAGAGGAACATTGTAAGTTCTGCAGTAATAACTGACTTCAGGAAAAAGAATACAAACACTGAAGTAATTGTAAGTAATAATCATTTCAAGATGCTTGCCATGAATTTGAAACCTTTTTGAAAACCACCCTGCATAACTAATCATCCTGTACTAGACCCTGTAATTTGTCCAGTGCCTCTGAAAGAAATTGTGAAATGACTGATCCATGCTCTTTAAGACTCATTAATAATAAAGTGAAATCCAAATGTGTTCATTTTAGCTCTGAAGTATAAAGCTCAAGCTCCATGTTGAGCACAATTAGAAATAATACATGAACTAGCACGATGTTAAGTACAGAGGTCCAGCTGGGGAAGAAGAGGATAAACCACATTCACTAGCACATATGTTTGTGAAGTTTAAAACTTATGACTCCTCCTATTGTATCTTGCCTTCTGAACAGTCTACAACTTCCTGCCCATACCTTGATGTACTCAGCTGTGTTTGGATGTTTCCATGCATGGTCTGTAGAAGAAATGTTCTCAGGCTGAGGACAACAGTAACCACAGGGCTTTAATATATCTAAAAATTATAGGGAAAATTCATGCCTTTATTACCTTCCATTGTAAATTGTGCTCTGATGCTGTCACATCCATAACCATGGCAAAAGCATGTAGGTATAGTTATAAAATTAATCTTGAGCTCCTCTGAAGTCAACAGAAGCTTTATTGACTTAACAGAACTGCAATTTCAACCTTATTTGCATAGGTGATGCATTTGTATTAAGCCTTTATTATTCTCCTTTCAGAGACATCATTTCAACATTAGAACATATTTTGTGGTCCAAGGAAATGGACTGAAACACAAATGTGACAGTTTTGAGAAACTTTGAGCAAGTTTGAGCATAGAAAGAATTTTTCCTCTAAAATTCGATAAAATGAGTTTGGCAATTTTAAGAAACGGTAAGTAGAAAAGGAAGGTTAAATTATTGTAGCAGCGCTTTATTTTCTTTAGTCTTATGTTATGTAACAATTCCTGATTTCGATACTATGCCCATTGTTAAGGTATAATGTCCAATATACTGTTTTCATTATGTTTTGTTTGAAGGAGGGTAATTCAATAATTTAAAAGCCATAGCCATGTAAATGTTGTTAACACTATGTTATCCACGTGGTATGTTGTCTGAAAATACTGCAGTGAAGCATTTTGTATCTAATCTCTTCTAATTCTTTTGGTTGAAAAGGCTTCTCTATTTGTCTTTTAAACAAGCACAAAATGAAAGAAGATCTAGCTTTTACTTGAAGTCAAGGTGTGGCTTCATCTCATAAAATGAGGAAATTGCAAGGACAGCTGAAATTCTGTCCTCAGGTTATGTTGTATTTTGACACTAGCACAGCACAGTGGTCAGGCTGAAGAAGAGTGAGTGACTAAGCACGAGTCAGTGCGAAGCCTTGAGGCATTTGTTGCAGAGACACGGAGATTAACTGTGAGATTTGTAGCCATGGTTAATTTATGGAAGTTTTTTTTTAAAAAAAGGTTTGTGTGTGATGCATTTTAACAAAGACAGTGACTGCTTCATATCTATGTTGTCCGGCCTGCCTCTATCCTGAGAGCAGAAGGATGCAAAACCTAATGGCTGGTAACAATTTGCGTCCAGCCTCTCTGAACTCCTGTCTCCAGTGGTTTTTGTTTGGCCATTGCAGTAACCCCAGGTTGCACGCTGCTGAAACTTTCCTTTAAATGAAGATAAAGCTGGGATCAGTGCAAAATCTGTTAACAATCAGTTTAGACTTGTAAAAATTAGCTAGTGGGATCTCTCTCCTAAAAAAAGAAATGGGGCGTGGGGCTGAGGAAGGAGGGGAAAGGTGGTGGTGGTGGTGATGGGCAACATGTCTGGTTTTCCACTGAAAAATTCTGATTGGATACCTACTGTATGCACGTGGGATCTCCACACAGAAGTGTTCCTCTTTAAGTGATAGGTTGTCCTACACACTCATTTGCTGACAGGGTCGACAGGAGGAGACATAGTTCTTAGATGGGGATTAAAGAAAGATAGGACAGGCTAAAGGAGGAATGATTTAGATGGGGCTTAGAGAAATGGCAAGCATCCATTCTAGCCACAATAGCTTTAGGGTTCTGGTATTATTATTTCTGCTCTGCCTTTCTGGATTTTTATTAGGGTCAGGCAGAGCCAGAGGAAATCCCATACAGCACAGGTACAACACAGCAACCTTGCCAATAAGCCAGAAGGCTTGCCTGAGGCCAAAGTGAGCACGAATAGACAAAGTCAGCTGCTTAAGAATTTGAACAAATTAATAGTGCAGTGCCCTTTTTGGACTGCAGAAAACCTGGGCCCTCCAGTGGGAGAGCATGCATTTCTGCAAAGAGGTCCTCAACAGGTCATCTTCTTCTAGAACTCTTCTCTGAGGATTGTAGCAAAGAAGGGGATGATGTGGTCCAGCTGTTGCAAAACATAGTTAAAAAATAATGATAATTAATCTAATGGGGAAAATGCAGTGAAATGCCCTGGAAATCAAATGACTCTTTCTGATAACTCCAGTAATTTAAAAGATTCTAGAACTCATTTCTAAAGACATCTAAGATGAATCTAAATAATTTCATGGAGAAATATGCCCATTCTGCTAGAATTGTATGCTACTTTCTACACTGACTGTAACAGGACTTTTCTACAGAGAAAAAGGTTAATTTATATCTTAAGTAATCCTTCATCTTTATGATAGTTCTTGTAGCTGCTTAAAATTTCCTATTGTTTCACCATTTCACCCAAACTAGACAATACTAATGCATTCTGTATTCATTTACTATACACTCCCTCTAACCCATACATATACATCATATTTGCAGGCAGAACATTCTATTTAACTAGCAATCTAAAGTTTCACAGCTCGCCAAGAAAACGAAAGATTTTGCGTAGCAGAGATTAAAAAGAAGAAGAAATCCCCACACTGTAAATTGTAAAACTTTACACCTCACAGCTGCCAGCTGTAATCCACAAGGAGACAGCGTTCTTAGGTTCCTAGGAACATAGACTGGGCTATTTTTTTTTTCCTTCAGAAAGGGAAGTGCATAGGGTGCATATCATAGATGAGAAGTTATTTTGTCCTTGAGTGTGGGAGGATTGTGGTGATTTGATAAGATCTGTTAAGATTACATTTTGCTTGTTATTTCAGTTGAAATAAAACAGCTGAAATGTAACACAGGCTAAGTCAGACTAAGCCTGAGAGGATTTTCACAATGTAGCATTTACGTAAGATAAGGACATGGTGGTTTCTGGTTCTTTTTAACTGGAATGCCTTCATCTTAATATTATCGCATTATCTTTATCTTAAACTAGCTTTTTCTGTCAGATTAAATATATTTGTTCTAAAGCCATAACAAAGCTTTTTTTTAATAACTCAATTTCTTAATAGTTTTAATAAATTAGCATCAGACAGAAAGAGCAGTGCAGTTAAGGTTCCTAAAGTTACGGCTAACTTGCAGAAGTGAAGCAACGCATTCAGCGCTGAGGAATGCTGGGCAGCACATTGCTGTGCTGAGACCTTCTGGAAGGAAGACTCCTGTCCGCTTCTGAGTAAATGAAAGGCCCATCAGCTACCTCTTTATTCCTCTAACAAAAGAAGAAACAATGGAAAGCTATTTGGGACAGGTCTAGCAGAACCTGAATTTAAGAATAGAGGGGAGGGGAGGGGGAGGGGAGGGGAGGGGAGGGGAGGGGAGGGGAGGGGAGGGGAGGGGAGGGGAGGGGAGGGGAGGGGAGGGGAGGGGAGGGGAGGGGAGGGACACAAGACAGGTAACAACTCTCTGTACCTGTTTGTTACCTGTTTGTTTGCCTGTGTCTTTGTGATGAAAGAGAGGAAAAGGGAAGAAAGGAGTATAAGAAATACCAAAGAATAAAATGGAGGTCAAATCTGAAGATTAAATAGCTCAAGCGCAGAGCTTTAAGGAAAGACTGGAAGAGGAGAGAGAAAATACCTTTTGAGCAAACCTGGGTTAACAGCATGTTCCTTGCTACCAGCTATTTTTTATAAAGAAATATTTGGATCTGTCACGAGTTTGTTTTCCGAGTGAAAATATCTTGGAGAATCCTCTATATGATCTAGCTACTCAAGGCAAACAGAATAACAGTTTAAACTTGGTCTTATAACCTTTACAGTTCATTAGACATTGGAAAAAAAAATGTATTCCTGACAACACTAAATATGGGCATTAGACAGAAAAGGGGCTTATTTATCTATGTATTCACTTGTTTAAAAACAGTGGCTATTTATTCAACTGTTTGTCGATTGTGTCTTTTAATTCCACCCTTGTCAATTGATTCTGATTTTGTTGGAGATTTCTTGCATGTCCATTTCTATGGGATGTTATTAGGTCATCTCTCTAGTCCTATATATATGTATGGAATCACAAAGATAATCATCTGTGTTTGCTATGTTTGTGCTAAGTTTGCGTTACTACAGTGCTCCACTCTTCCACACTTACTCTCTTTTCAGTTGGTACTATACAATACTTCTGCAAAATGAAATATAAAACAAATCACTTGTATTATGGAAGAACTCCATGAAGTCCCTGGACTTAGTCAAGAAGCAAGAGTCATATGGAAATCTACTATTACACTGTGGTTTTTTTGGTCTGAAGCAAGCCACAGGAAAACAGTAGTAGTAAACATAAGAGAAACTGGGTTTTGGAAGTTAGGCTTGTGTTAAGCTGCAGTTATTTGGTTTGACCCAGGGATAAGCACATGAAATGTAAGAGCCAAAGGATACTTGACTATATAGTTCTGGAGTTTCCTTTCTGGCCTGAAATCCTATGAACTCAAGTCCCTTCACAGTGCTTTGGAAACAGGTCATTAAGAAGAACAAACCTCTCCACTGGGCTCGGAAGGTGCCTCTTCCCTTTTAGCAGACCATATAGTGTGGCTGAATAAGGATGATTCCACCATCAAGAAGCCTGGTTATCCATAGGGCCAGCACTTGGTAAAAAGTATTTTCCTTGTAGACAGTGAATAAACCTGCCGGCAATGTTCTAATGCTGGAATCCAATCCTTTCCAGAAGACAGGTTTTTATACTAATTTCCTATCAGTATCACTCTAAGAAAAGATACACTGCATTTAGCGTGAGCCCTAAAAAGCATGAGCTGAAGTATCATTGAATCCTACATCAAAGCCAGCTACTCAGTGAGGAGCTATCTCATGGCAATAGTAAAAAGAAATCTAAGAGAAACCCAGATTTCAAAAGACTTTGGGATAGTTGTGTTTTTCACAATTTAGTCTTTTCTGACACAAACAGAACCACCCTCCCTGCCATCACATTTCATCATGGCAGGAAAACTCCATACGGAAGTGCTCTTATCCTCTAGCTGAAATCATGGATAAAGGGGCTTAAGTTGGAATCTCTTAAACTATAAGTATTTTTCTACTTAGATATTGAGGAAAGCTCTGGAGAATGCATTCACTTTGAAATAATTTTGATAAGGACCTATACATGTTTTATAGAAAGCATTTTTGACAAGTTAACTAGATTTGTGAGGGTTCGGGAAAAAATGCTTTTCTTAAAGTTTGCCAGGCTTACTAGTTCAGCAAGAGCTTTTGAACATGTTGCTTTAATAACTGACCACTCCTACTCAGCTCAGTAGAAAAGAAAGTAATTATTTCTCCATTTATCTTTTGTCTCACAAATGAAAAACTCCATCCAAGATTAAAAGATTAATTAATTTATAGTTATTATTATTGTTGTTCTTGCTTGTTGTGACTATTACTTACACTGGCTACATAGAGGTCTTATACACTATTGAGATTTATAGTGTGGAAAACTGAGTTGAGCTACCTACAGTACATCAGTCGATGAAGAACTAGAAAACAGGTGTGACATACAAACAAGGTCAAAGGAAAGGGCACTGATACGCTCTTTCGGATTTATGCAGTCAATACAATTTAAGGGTTAATTTACTTACATTACAACAGGTTTGGCATGTTTTTAAAATACAGCCTTTTTAAAAATAGTTTCAATTTGTCAGTAACTATGCTTCTGTTTCATTTGCTTGATCTCTACAAACTGATATCATATATATTTCAGAAGTGATCCGGTTACCAATTTTTCATTGTTACACACTGAAAAGACAGGTGACTGTGGAAAGAATAGCCTCACATCTGGCTCTCTCTTTAATAATCTTTTATTAAGGTTTCCAGTATGTGAATATATCTTACTTTATTCAAATGAACCATGGTGACATGATAATTTCTTTCAAATCTTCATTGTTTTCTTCATTAGGTTTTCTGGGGTCATGTGTTTCCTCATTTCCTACAATTTTTGTTAGCCACTAGATAAACTTGAAGATTAACACAATATCCCACTCAAGTCCTGAACATGAAAATGGTCCTAGTTCGTTCATTTTCTCCAATTTTGCAAACTGGGCATGGGTAGTTTTAAGAGAAATCAGTATAGATTCTTCAAAAAAATTCTTCTTTGATTTCTTTTCCTCCTCTTCTCAACACTGTAGTGATCTAATATTGTCAGCTTTATAACCATTTTGAGCATGGATGTCTCTTCCTCCTTTCTATTTCATCATGTATCATTTCCAAATGCTTTGGAAGCACTCAGTAAAGCTGCACATTATCCCTTTTATGAAGACATATTACAGGCAGGTTTTTGAGCTGCACATGTTTTCTATGGATGCTTGAGCGCTTTATTACATCTCCCTCTCTTCCTTTTTCCTTCTTTAGTTCACCTGTGGCCCAAAGCTATCTTACGCGATGCACTTTTGTTGGGCCTCAGTACGCTGACATTTATATTTGTACGGATGTTTTCCTTTGATGTTGACTGTGAGGTGAGTAGGTTTCCCAATGAAACGTACATCAAAGAGTTTGTTCACTCTTTCACGGATGTTCTTTGGAAAGAGATAAGGGGAGATGTCTTGAAAATTAGATTTAAATTACTCATGAAAAGGCTTAAGCTGCTGACTACTCAACTCAATAAAATTGGCCAATGAAAAAGGCCATCTGGAAGAGAGAGCCAGGATCAGCCTGTGAGAGTGGAAGGATGGAAGGGGTTAGTCAGACCCTTCCACAGCCAAGAGCTTTAGAGGGAGATTTTTGTGCCCACTGTCATCACTCTTCCCTCTCCCCACCTCCTCCATCTATCCCGCCTTTTTCCTTGGGCTCTTTCCAGCCACTGCCACTTTTTTCTCAAGCAGCAGAAGCCAGCAAGCCTTAGCCACATTTGCCCCTTCTGGTTGTCCTTGTTCTGCCTCGGCCCATGGGAGCCATCATCTCCATGGAGTACTGCCTGCCTTTGCAGCTCAGCCTTTGCTTCAGGCTGCCCCTTTCTTCAGTTTCCCCTTCCCCCCATTCTGTTTGCCCTGCACTTTGTTTTCACCAAAGATTTTATTCTCATTGACAAAAGCTCTTCTTTATGTTTCCCCTGGCAAAACTGAAGGATTCACTGTGTGAATAAAAATGAATATCTGAATGCATGTATATGAGAGACAGTGAAAGGAGAAAAAAGACAAAGAACGAAAAAAGCTGCAATGAGGCATGATAGAAGCAAAAATACCCCCTAAATCCTTTTTCTGACTTCACTAAGCTAGCGTGCAGAAAATGGGAGACACTGAAATAATTCAAACTCGGAAGCAATAGGAGAAAAAGCTCAATATGAGGGGAAAAATCCCACACTTCATTGTCACAGATTGGTGTATAATACTACATGGAGGACTGAATCAGGAATTTATGTTGAGGGAACATAAATTTAAAGGGATATTATTAAGAGCATATGCATATGAGAAAAGGGATCATGGTAAAGGCATTATTCACCTGGAAGAATAATGCCTTTAATATTTTGCCATTAGACTCTGACCTAGTATGTAACACATTACAGAAAAATTATTTGTCTGAGAATATTTCTAGATAAAGAACTTCAACAGCATTTTTGCAAGGATGTAAATGTTAAATCTGAAATATAACTTTCAAAGGAAACCGAAGAAATGTGCAGGTGATTTAGATCCACCATTTGTATTTTATAGATAATTGTATTGATTACTTGATTGCAAGTGATGTGCCTGGTAATTTTGTTATATTAAACTGTAAGTGCTTCATAAATCTGGGGAGGGAATCCTGGTAACATCACTCTCCCAAAATCATAGATTGGAAAACTTGCTAAAAATTTGTAAAAGTTGGTTTTTTGAGGATCTGCATCAAGTATCAAAAATCAGTTGTATCATACATTGGGGCAAATAGCTTCAGTGAGAAATAATGATTTAGAGGTGAGCATTGCTAATTTTAGATGTAGAAATTAAAGCTCTTCCATTTTAAACCTGCTTAAATTAAAGTGGGCAGTTCCCAGCATTGTTCCATTTAACAAGATGGACAGTACAACTGTGTTTATGTAAAAGCCTTGAACAGAGAGGTCCAAATCTTGGGCCATGTGGACAGTAACTATTGGTCTTGATTAAGTTCTGCAAATGGTCCTGTCTGTACTGTCCTCCTTTGGATCATATCTGAGCGAGAGGCACTTCATCAGTCTCCTGACTTTTACGCGGACATTGATAGCCTTTAGAAGACAGAGCTGTCACTGAGGAAGGGGTTCAAGCTGACACAGGCTGAGCTATGGTTTTGAAACAAAGCAGGTTTATTGCTTCAGGGTATTGATATGTGATAAAAGCACCTTAACAATCACGTATTTGTGGTGGTAGTAGCATCAGAATAAAGAAAGAAGGAAATAGCATATAATAGAAATCTCAGGCCATATGCTGATCTAGCCTAAAGAACACCTGTAAAGAAATAGCCTCCCGTGAAATCCCAGCGGCCCACAAAGAGATGCATATAAACTGCTTAAATCAAAATACAAACTTCAGATAATGGCTGAAAAAGGTCCCCAGAGGATCCCCTTTCCTAGAACCAGCTCTGAATGTGACAACTGTAGAAGGAGGAAAGAAACACAGATCAATTTTACAATGCTGGTTGTGAGCTGAGTGTCATCAACAGATGAGACCACTGCAAACCTACTGTTGCTTTAGCAGAAGCCAGTACTAAGCAATGCTATAGCAATGGCACAAAATAATCTTATAAAACACGTTTTACTGTTAAAGGCCTCGACACAAAGGTGAAGTAATTCCAGCTGTCCTGGTGGACCACATGAAAGTGATATGTGATAGCTAACTAAGATATTCATACCAGGTGCAAGTGACAGATGCAACCAGCATGATGACAGATCAAGAAGTCTTTTAAATCTCATCAGGAGGGTCCATTTATTAAGGGCTTCAGCACCTCCAGCTGTTTCACGTCAGCAGATCTGACTGAGTTACTGTGTTAATAGACCTTATAAAGTATCTGCGATTACCTTAGTCTTTATTCTAATTTTTTGGTTGTCAGGCTGATGAACTACAGGAAAGATAGTTGAAAAGTGTCTTGACATAGACCTGATTTCCACCCCCATGTTGGTTTCTATTTGGCTGTATTCAGACATTTCCTGAGGCAAGCCTTTTCCAGCTGAGGAGCAACAGCAGGAAAGGAAATAGTACACATGCAATAGTGATCCTGAAGAGCAAGGAGCCAAACTTAGATAAACTGCATGAATCATCCTTTTCTGAACATGTGGAGAGCAGTCTGAGGCATTAATTCACATCTTCCCCAGTGAAGTTATACTACAGTCTGTGGAAGCCATGGGCTGCATTAGTTGCCAAGTGCAACTCCACTGTCACTTTTCCATAGTTTCTAGAGAAAGTTTCCTCTGACCTAGGCCTGACCACTCCTGTGTCATTGCAGTCATCTTAGAAAATGACAAATTAATGATAATCCTAGCAAAATTCAGTAAAGCGACTGAGCTAGTATAAAGTGCACAGCCGGGCTGAAAAATTAGTTTCTCAAATGATATTCATGTTATTGTTATACCCATTATCTGATTATTACACATGACACTATTTATATATAATGAAACAAATGTGCTCTGATCTCAATGTTCAAGCCTGTTCTGTGTTCTCAGTTAAAAGCCTTAGTCATGGCAGTAACCACAAAGCAACAGGGGCTGACACCGCTCTGGACAATGCAGGCTGATCTGACATGGATGGCACAACTCGATACTGTGATGCCACACTGCAGTACCAGCCACAGTGGGGATATGCCAGCCACAGACTACCAGGTTTCCCTAGGCACCGGCCTGGCATGGGTCCTCTCTAAGACTACAGAAAGCAGTTTTAAGGGACCAGTGAGGATGCCATGGCAAAAAAGCAGGAAACGGGGTTTTGGAGGCAGGGAGGATAGCCCCATTGGTCCCCCTGAAAATCAGTCCTTCAGCTACACTTAAGTAGCTCCCCTGACTGTTGAAAAATAAAGGTTAGAAAACTAGATTGCATCTCTAACTAATGTAAATTAGTACTCTTATTTAGTTGGAGTTTTTGAACAAAGAGCAAAAGTGAGCATGTTGTTTTTTAAACATAAAGCTGTAACGTGAAGAAATAATACAGGAAAGCAGCTGCAATGCAAAACTGGTCCATTATGCTAATTTTATTCTAACCTCCTCTGAGTCTAGCAGTTCTTGACTAAGGATTTGTTGAAAGCTGGTGATGCTTTGCTCTCAATGCTCCTCCAGTATCTGAGCTATTTAATTTAAAGTTATCTTGAATAACTTAACATTATGTTGCAGCCTCATCTGTGATGCCGGTGTAGATGTATACATCTCAGGTCTCCAGCACTCATGGTCAGTTATGGTTTGTCAAGAAACTGTTGTAAGAGGATACACAGTGAAAGAACTGTCTTAAAAATTTCTTCTTTCGTTTCTGTTTTTCCTTGCACAAAGGGCAGTCTTGTATTTTCAGTCTGCATAGCCTCAGGCAATTCACGCAGTACAGAATAATACTATTCTATTGAGAGCAGAATTATGGTGAGGTATTGGAGAGCTCTGTAACCTCAGAAAGCATCAGAAAGTCAGTGCTTCACAGAGGCATTGCAAAATTGCATTATCCAGGTATTGTACAGCCCCAGTTGCCCTTCTGTGAGGAATCATAGAACGGTTTGGGTTGGAAGGGACCTTCAAGATCAACCACCCTGCCATGGGCAGGGACACCTTACACTAGACCAGGTTGCTCAAAGCCCCATCCAGATTGGCCTTGAACACTTCCAGGGATGGGGCATCCACAACCTCTCTGGGCAACCTGATCTAGTGCCTCACCACCCTCACAGTGAAGAACTTCTTCCTTACATCTAATTTAAATTACCCTCTTTCAGTTTAAAGCTATTATTCTTTGTCCTACACTACATGCCCTTGTAAAAAGTCCCTCTCCAGTTTTCTTGTAGGCCCCCTTCTCTTCTCCAGGCTGAACAACCCCAGCTCTCTCAACCTGTTCTCATAGGGGAGGTGCTCCAGCCCTCTGATCATCTTCGTGGCCCTCCTTTGGACTCACTCCAACAGGACTATGTCCTTTTTATGCTGGAGCTCCAGAGCTGAACACAATACTCCAGGTGGGGTCTCACAAGAGCGGAGTAGAGGGGAAGAATTACCTCCTTTGCCCTGTTGGTCATGCTTCTTTTGATGCAACCATGTTGCGATTGGCTTTCTGGGCTGCAAACACACGTTGCCAGGTCATGTTGAGCTTCTCATCAGCCAACACCCCCAAGAACTCCTCCACAGGACTGCTCTCAATCTGCTCATTGCTTTGCACAAGTCCAGGTAGATGATGTCAGTTAGTCTTCCCTTATCCAGCAATGCTGTAACCTCATCATAGAAGGCCACCAAATTTGTCAGGCACAATTTGCCCTTAGTGAAGCCATGTTGGCTGTCACCTGTCTCCTCCTTATTTTCCATATGCCATAGCATAGGAAATTTCCATGTGCCCTCCTGGAAACCAGGAGGACCTCGTCCATGGTCTTGCTGGACACACAGTTTAGACTGATTGGCCTGTAGTTGCCTGGATCTTCCTTTTTTCCTGTTTTGAAAATGGTCGTTATGTTTCCCCTTTTTCAGTAATCAGAAGCTTCACCAGACTGCCACGACTTCTCAAATGTGATGGATAGTGGTTTAGCCACTTCATCTACCAATTCCCTCAAGACCTGCAGATGATGAGATCATCAGGTCCCACGGACTTGTGCACCTTCATGTTCCTTAGATAGTCTCAAACCTGATCTTCTCCTACAGTGGGTGGTTCTTCATTCTCCCAGTCTCTGACTTTGCCTTGGGCAGCATGGCTGGAGCACATGTCAGTGGAGATTGAGGAAAAAAAGTCATTGAGTACCTCAGCCTTCTCCATATCCTGGGTAACCAGGTCTCTAGTTTCCTTCCAGAGAGGCCCCACATTATTCCTAGTCTTCCTTTTACCACCAACATGCTTATATAAGCTTAGATGTGCATAAGTCTATGGGGCCAGATGGGATCCATCTAAGGGTTCTGAGGGAGCTGGCAGAAGTGATCACCAAGCCACTTTCAATGATCTACCAACAGTCCTGGCTAACGGGGGAGGTACCAATTGACTGGAGGTTAGCAAATGTAATGCCCATCTACAAAAAGGGCCGGAATAAGGACCCAGGGAACTACTGGCCTTTCAGTCTGACCTCAGTGCCAGGGAAAGTCATGGAGCAGATCACCTTGAGTGCCATCTCTCAGCATGTACAAGACAACCAGGTGATCAGGCCCAGTCAGCATGGGTTATGAAGGGCAGGTCCTGTTTGACCAACTTGATCTCCTTCTATGACAAGGTGACCCACTTAGTGGATGAGAGAAGTGGATGTTGTCTACTTGGACTTTAGTGAGGCCTTTGACACCGTTTCCCACAGTATTCTCCTGCAGAAAGTGGCTGCTCATGGCTTGGATGAGTGTACTCTCTGCTAGATAAGGAACTGGCTGGATGGCTGGGCCCAGAGAGTCGTGGTGAATGGAGTCAAATCCAGTTGGCAGCTGGTCACAAGTGGTGTTCTCCAGGGCTCAGTATTAGGGCCTGGCCTCTTTAATATCTTTATCAATTATCTGTATGAGGGGATTGAGTGCACCCTCAGTAAGTTTGCAGATGACACCAAATTGGAGGGGTGTGTTGATCTACTTGAAAATCAAGAGGGTCTACAGAGGGATCTGGACAGACTGGATCGATGGGCCAAGGCCAATAGTATGAAGTTCAATAAGGCCAAGTGTTGGTCCTGCACATGGGTCACAACAACCCCCTGCAATGCTACAGGCTTGGGGAGGAGTGGCTGGAAAGCTGCACAGCAGAAAAGGATCTGGAGGTGTTGGTCGACAGCTGGCTGAATATGAGCCAGAAGTGTGCCCAGGTGGCCAAGAAGGTCAATGGCATCCTGGCTTGTATCAGAAATAGTGTGGCCAGCAGAAGGAGGGAAGTGACTGTTCCCCTGTACTCAGCACTGGTGAGGCCATATCTTGAGTACTGTGTCCAGTTTTGGGCCTCTCACTTCAAGAAGGACATTGAGGTGCTGGAGCATGTCCAGAGAAGGGCAACAAAGCTGGTGAAGGGTCTGGAGAGCAAGTCTTATGAGGAGAGGCTGAGGGAACTGGAGTTGTTTAGTCTGGAGAAAAGCAGGCTGAGGGAAGACCTTATTGCTCTCTACAACTACCTGAAAGGAGGTTGTAAGGAGGTGGGGGTTGGTCTCTTCTCCCATGTAACAAGTGACAGGATGAGAGGAAATGGCCTTAAGTTGTGCCAGGGGAGATCTAGGTTAGATATCAGAAAGAACTTCTTTACAGAGAGGGTTGTGCAGCATTGGAACAGGCTGCCCAGGGAGGTGGTAGATTCCCCATCCCTGGAGGTGTTCAAGAGACGTGTAGATGTGGCACTGAGGGACATGGTTAAGGGACCCTGGCAGTGCAGGGTGAAGAGTTGAACTTGATGATCTTAAAGGTCTCTTCCAACCAGATGATTCCATGATTCTGTGATTCTGTGATTCTATGATTTTCTTCTTGCCCTTGACATCCCTGGCCAGATTTAATTCTATTGGTGCTTTGGCTTTCCTAATCAGAACCCTGGCTGCTCAGATAGATTTTCAGTATTCCTCCCAGGCTACCTGGCCTTGCTTCCACCCTCTTTTGTGTTTGAATTTGCCCAGGAGCAAATTGTTCATCCCTGCAGGCCTCCTGGTGTTTTTGCCTGGCTTCCTCAAGTTTTTGCCTGGGCTTCCTCGCATTTTTGCCTGGCTTCCTCTTTGTTGGGCTGCATCACTCCTGAGCTTGGAGGAGGTGATTGAACCAGCGTTATTGGACCCCTCTTCCCTCCAGGGCTTTATCCCATGGTACTCTACCAAGCAGGTTCCTGAGGAAGCCAAAGTCTGCTCTCCTGAAATCCAGGGTAGTGAGCTTGCTAGTCACCCTCCTCACTGCCCTAAGGATCTTGAAGTCCACCATGGTCAACTGCAGCCAAGGCTGTTCTTGAGCTTCACATTCCCCACCAGCTCCTTCTTGTTGGGGAGAACATAGGTCTTACATAGCACCTCTTAAGGAAGTTATCATCAATGCATTACAGGAACCTCCTGGATTGCTTATGCCCTGCTGTGTTGTCCCTCCAACAGATATCAGCGTGGTTGAAGTTCCCCACAAGGAGCAGGGTCTGTGAACATGAGGCTGCTCCTATCTGTCTATACAGGACCTCACCCGCTTGGCCTTCCTGGTCCGGTGGCCTATAGCAGACCCCCACTATAAGCTCTTGATTGGCTTCTCATCCATCCCCAGGTAGAGCTCCATGCACTCCATCTGGCCATTGACATAGAGGGTGACACCCTCTTCTTGTCTCCTCTGCCTGTCCTTCCTAAAGATCCTGTATCTTTCCATTCCAACACTCCAGCCATAGGAGCCATCCCACCACAACTATGGATGCTGATAAAATCACATCCCTTCAGGCGTGCATACATGGCTCTAACTCCTTTCGTTTATTGGACACTACTGCATACAGACATTTAAGTTGGGTCCCCTGATGAAGATGACTTACTGGCTGGAGTGGCTGGAATTCCTTTGTACTGCTTTTCAGGTGCTCTCCGGCTGACTTGTGATCCCTCTCCAGGCTCTGGGCATCTATTGCTGGCACTGGCATCAAACTGGTAGGAGTGAGATGGATTGAGGTTCCCCTCCCCCGACAACTTTAGTTTAAGGCAGGAAACTTTCTTATTATTCATTGAGTACCTGTCCAGGCTATTTGGGAAGGACACAGGCTCAGAATCATATCTGTACTGAAACCTCAGAACTTTAGAATGGATTTAAGTGCATCAAGACCCATTACCTGCATGCTTTCTAGCCGTATTAGTAGCTGTAGCCCTGCTTCTGCTCCAGCTTAAAGTCTTTTTGCTCTTAGGGCACTTCTGCCCTCCTTCCTTTTTTCAGAGATTTGAACATCTTTGGCTGGGGGGAAGGGGAAGGCAGGTGTTCAACAGCAGAGCTGTTAAGTACTGGCTTTGTGCATCTACTGACTTTGGCCAATTAGGGGCATGATCATCAGGAAACCAACTGTGTACTGAAAGCCTAACAGGGATTTGGGGACATGCCTTCAAGCTTATTGCTAAGGGGTCTTGGTGCTGCCATCAGAAGTGGCTCAGCTTGGGGTGTCCAGCTTGGACAAAAAACACTATGTGACCACCTATGAACATTGTAGACCCCATGTGCATGAGCAGGGAGCTGTTTCAGTCAGTTTCACTCTAGGAGGGTAGATAATTTTGTATAGCTCTCTTCCAGATGACTTGCAGCTCTTTGCTGTTTCTGTACCTGGCAGATACACCTTAGACTTGATACATCTCTCTCTTAAGAGTTTGCTTTTTTATTTTTTATAACTAGACTCTAGGTCACATTGTGAGATTGTGGAGGATTATTCTATTTATTTTCCATTTGTCATTTCTTTCTTGCTCCCAGTTCCCAAAGCCCTCTGTGTTTTATGTTTTGAATGTATTCCTTTATATACCTTATATATATTCCTTATATACCTTAGTTTGCACATTATTGGTTTTAGGCTGCGTATCTCACTTGCAGCCTTCTGAAGTCACACCAATAACACCTTATGCATTATATTATGAGACATAATAAACTAATACCATTCTTATTTGATTGACAACTGTCTTGGTTAGATTCATATAAAAGCTTAATTGGGCAATAAAATACTTCTGATTAATTCATTGTCCCTACCCCTGATACCCACTATTAGTTTTACAGGGATTTCTGCTGTGGGGTCAGCATCGAGGTCAAGGGTACAGACTAAAATGTCTTGCAGTGATTAGGCCTTAGCCTAATTTTTGCATAGTCACAGACTCTCCTCCCCTCTTTCTGTGAGGTCCTGAGGAGGATCATTCAGCAATCTTCTCAGCAATCATTTGTATTTATTGGATGTAAGATATCTGCCTAGTAATCACCTGCAAATGAACCTGGAATATCCCTGACCCATTAGATCATTGCCCTTCTCCAGCTGCAACAAACAGGGATCCCCTTTCGCAGCTTTGCAGGAATCCCCACTGGAAGAACCAGTGAGACGCTTCTCTTTCCAGTCAGGATTGTCAGTATAGGAATATGTGGTAAGGTTTATAATTTATTGCAGAATTTTTTTAACGTATGTTTTTAGAACAATCTCTGACCAAACTGCAGTATGGCTCCTTGTCTCCACAGCTCCAGTTCATCTTTCATTGCCCTTGCTAGTGCCAAGTTTAAGTGGCTGAACTGGCAAGGCAGAAGTGATGTGTTCAGGCTGCTGCTCACACACTTTCAGTCCATAATGCGACCCTGAGCACTGACGGCAGTCCTGTGCTCTGCTCTCAGCTCTAACAGGACTTGGACATGCAGGTGTAAATCCCCAGGCCCCAGGACAGACTCTCATACCTGTCCACCTGCATAGTTCCCTCACGGGCCTATCCTAACTGGCTTCCTCCTTGTCCCCTAGTCCATAGGAAGGTTGCTTCCAGGGAAGAATGGTGCAGAGAGGCTAGTGTCTTCTGTGAGAAGCTGACAGCTCAGCTAAGGACAAAGTCCCGACAAGCAGCTGCTTAAAACAGACAGGGAGAAATCTTACCGAGTATACAAATTCCCTGAAACATCAGTTCTCACCATCGCTCCAAGCCAAAGCCGGAAGGGTCCTTTTTCTCCACCCTCCATTACAGGGCCCAAGAGCCCAACATCCTGATTGAACAGACTGTCTCTCGCTATCCAGATGCTCGCCCACTCCTGGGCAGGGACATAGGAAAATGTTTCATGTAGCAGGAACTTTAGCAGTTCCTGAAAGCTTGTAACAAGGCCGAGACTCATTAAAACACACCCAGCTCTCACGCCAGGGGAGCTGAAGTGAGGGCATAAAATGCCAGAGCAGCTTTACTGTGAGTGAGGAGGGTACACCAAGCCTGGTCAGGGAAACCAGATCCCATAATCATTCTGGCACTACAGCAGTTAAACAGTCTGGCGAAGCCCCACTTGGCTGCACACTCTGGAGAGAGCAGTACAGTGGAGGCCATAAGCAGCCAGTAGTATGCCAATGAGACAGCCTGGCTGACTCCTCCTTATGCACAAAGACCAATATTTCTTTCTTCTCCACCTTCCATTGATCCCCACCAATCCCCATCGATCCCCACCACCATCTTCACCATTCACTGCAATCCAAGCCCAGGCCCCCTCTTGTCAGAACTGATCACTCTCCTTTTCTTGACTAGTCAACATGTGCTGAGATCAGTACAGAAATTAAATGTTTCTTTCAGATGCTGCTTCCTGGATGAATGTGTTCAGAATAGAAATATCAATTCACAGGTCTTGTCCAGAGGAAGGACTTCAAGGGAAGTGGACAAGCAGACTATATTCTGTAAAGACTAGAATTTCCAAACAGTCTACAAATTTAGACTTGTGTTATTTATTCTCTGCTCAGAATCTGCTCCACATGGGATTCCCTCTTAGGCCTGATCTGGACCTATATCCATGCCTCAGACAGAGGATCATGAAGAAGGACAGAAAATACCAGGTTCTGCAGTGAGGGAGAACTCAGAACTTTCACTGTGGCACAGAGGGCCTTTTTGGGACAGACGCGCCAGGTTGGTGTACTATATATTTCACCATGGATGATCACCAGGGATGATCCTGTTCTGGATCAACTAAAACTGTAAGAATCATTGCATCTTTACAATCGCATTTTTCTGTCCTTCCTACAATGCCCACAATACCTGCTCCAAGTGCTGATGGGGGACTGCTCAGCTGTCTTCTCGTCTCCCTAGTTTCTCACCATCCTGCACCTACAGAATGTAAATGAGCAGCCATACGTATTGCGCTGCTGCAGGCATGTCCAAACCGAGGTGGGGGGCAGGCAGGGCGCACCACAGTGATTGGATAAGTGTGGAAGTATCCATTGCTTGAAACTCTCAAGCTGAAGTCCTAGATTTTAAAGGTTAAATTTTAGAGAGTGTGCAGCTCTCATTCCTGAATCTTTGTTCCTGCCCTGGAGGACATAGTGGACTACAGTCACTTACTAGGTCTTGTTTTGCTTCCAAACAAATCCTAGTGCTTTAAGCATACTTTTTATTTGTCATATTACTTTAAAGGGTGAGACAAAAGGGGCTGTCTTATTGTTCCCTGTATATCTTTCAGCATTTTGACCAGCCCAAGCAGGAATGCTAGTATTTATGTTCTCTATATTTCACAGAGTATTCTGTGGCCAGAGGGTCTATGTACTATTCTTATTTTTGGTCCAGCTTTCAGGGCCTGCATATTGCCAACCGCTTTTTTTGTAAGGAGACAGTAAAAAACTTTGCATTTGACAACATGTCTGTGTCTCTTGACTCACTGCACTTTGGGAAAGCCATCTCCCCTGGTATTCACACTATATCATCCTCCACCACAAGACAATTTAAAATAAGATATTCCAAGTCCTGCCAGCTTTCTCTAAACAAAGTCTGTGAGTTGAGAATGAGCTCAGTATATGCATGACGTGTATTGGCATAGACATGCCAACGGGAGGGGAGCAGTTAGGGTAATTTGGGATATCCTAGGACACTTTGGGGAGAACCGTGGATCTCTCCCTGTCCTCCACCTGGCCTTCTTTCAGGGATCTTTCTTCCTTCTCCAGTCATTTCAATAACATACTTTCGTCCTCAGACCATCAGCCTTCACGGATCCCAAATAAAACACTGAAATAAAATACCTGGATAGCAAGGCTTCCTATTCTTGCTGCTGCCACAGAGAAATGGAGTAAGGAGGCAAAAGCAGAGATTGATTCTCCAAGAGGTGGTGGTTTGAGCTGCATCTGTCTCTGGAACAGTCAATGCATGCCCTCATACAATAGGGGTTCTGACACAGTAGAGCTGCCTTATTTATACCCAAAGCTAGCCCTGAATCTGATAAGGACAAATGTGGCATTCTCGCATCTTTAGAATGGATAAAATCTGTATTTATTACAGATATGAGTCAGTTAATATGAACAAAATCTACATGAGAACACACATCTTGGAAAAAATTACTAATCAGACACTGTTTTAAAAGGCACTTAAATAACAGAGGAACCTGCAATTCTTATTTGGAAGTGCCCATGTAATATAATTTAAATGCCATTTAAGTATCACTAACTTTTTGAATCTTGTATGATATTTTACAAGCATTCAGGTGCCTAATTCCCTTTAATATCACACACGCTGAGGCACACAAATATTTTCGCAATTTGTCCATAAGGTCTCAAATTTATATTAGCTCTAAAAATAGAGCTTTGGCTTGTGGCTTTGTTGTTGTGAACTTTTATTCACAGACTGCCTGTCTTTACCAAAAATTTGTTCACCAGTTGTTAGCTTTTTCTTATGTTTAAGCATTTCTAATAGTTTTGTTTGTCCTCAGTGTAACTAATCTCACAGATGGATTATGAGGCTTGCGGAATTTGTTTACATTTATAAATCTCTTCTCTCATCGCTGAAACTTTTTCTGAGAAAAGAAAGTTTCCGCTGAAAAACTCCCTTTCTTTATACAAAATATACCTCTGCTTTGTTAACAGGAGGTCGTATTCCCTGGCTAGGCTGGCATGAATGAGTGTATGGCTGCACATACAGTACACAATGTACTTTTTTTTGGCAATTTTCTTAATCTCTCCCAGTCTCTGCTCCTTTTATACCCACAAACTTTAATAAGCTGAAAAATAAATACTGTGAAGGCTGGAACTTTCAAACCAAAAATGCAGTGCTTGAAATGAAACAGAATGATCTCATCCATCCCTAATTTTTAGTGCCTTTTCTATGCTTAGTAGACAGCTTTACTTTTATAAAACTTGAGCCCTTGTCAGCCTTGGAAATACTGCTTACTGACTTTAAGTCACTTGTATTTACTTTAAGCAATTGCCTCTTGTGTATGTCCATACACAATAACTTTCCAAACAAAATGTCAAGTATTTTTTATGTTGATCAAGAGACCTAATTTCAATGTCAAGCTATTCTCCAAGTGTGCACAAGTGAAGGAAGTTATTTAATGTACTATGTACAGTTTTGCACTCCTATACATCTGACATTAGAATAAAGCACACTAGGCTTGATCCAACAGAGAGTGGCTTTTGTGACTGCTGATCCTGGACATTTCAAGGGCCCCCCAGGCTCTAGTTCAAAAAGTCTACTTTTGATTCTGATGGGAGAAAAGTGATTCCTTCTATGGCAGTAGACTGCCAAATTATGCATCCCATGCTGGCTCTTTTCTGATTGGCACTGCAGAATAGCTGTGGTAAAGATTTTAGTCTTTACCTCTGAAGCCAGTTTGGCATGAAGGATTGATAAGCAGAGGACTCAAACCCAAATGTAGTATTTCATGAGAGAACACATGCAGGACGAGCTGCTGAATGCCTCCCCTTTTGCACAGTAAATGAACTAACTATCCAAATGCATTGTTAGGTATTTGTTAAAGGGCTTTTCTTTTCCCATAAATAACCCCTGCAAGTTTTGAAAATTAAATCAGCCATCACGAGCAGGCTTTTGGAAATGTCACTGGAGCTGAATGCAGACAGTATGCTCAAGAAATCATTTGTCATGATCCAATCAATGGACCAGAGCAAAAATTTAAAGAAAGGCTGCAGTAGGATAAAACATCTTCAGGTTCCATGCGTACAATCAATTCAAACCATGATTAGTCCAGCAACAATTACATACTTATAGTGCCTTGCATTTTTTTAAAAAAAAGAATAATTACTAAAGTGGGAAGAATATTATATTTATCAAAATAAGCAGAGCATAGCTGGGCCAGAGATGTAGGCAGCAACAGGAAATTGCTGGACTGCCTCTGTAGATACCTTCTAGTACTGTGGATCCAAAACTGGAATAGGTCCCTGATTCACTGAAGTACTTAAGCATGTGTTTCATTCCCAGAGAGTTCAAAGAGACT
Organism: Bucorvus abyssinicus; assembly: GCA_009769605.1. NCBI lineage: Eukaryota > Metazoa > Chordata > Aves > Bucerotiformes > Bucorvidae > Bucorvus > Bucorvus abyssinicus. The sequence goes on from CM020025.1 coordinate 44,228,323, forward strand.
TAATCTTGTTCCTAAAGTAAGCATCTGCTTAAATAATTAGCTGAATGAGGGTCTACTACCTTGATCCCATTTTTATTGGAAACATCCACTGACTTCCATGACTGCAGAATTAGACTTCTAAATTGGACTTGCAAAACTGGGCCTTAGTCATTCATCAATTTCGCTCTAAGCATCCTTCCTGAGTAGGTGACATCCTGTCCACCAGCAGTGCATATTTATCCAGCCTTGGGATAGTTAATGGATCAAGGAATATCCTTACTAGAAATATTCTCAGCTGATCAGAATGATAAAGCCTGACCCAGCAAGTTGGATAGTAAAATGAGGTTGCTGTTGGTCTTGGAATGCTCTGAATAAATAACATGGTTCCCAGTTACTCCCAGTTTGTTTTCCCACATGCCAGGTAAACGATTAGGTGGAACATGGTCACAAGGCTCATGGGGTCACAGAGCAAGAGCGGCTCTGGCATTTTGCAAAGATTCAGGCCAAAGGCCATGCTGCAAGGGTGAGCAAGGTGGAAGCAGTTGTGAAAGTCTCACACATAGCACAGAAGATTTGACAGGTCTATGAGTAGCCCCATTAAAGTCGGTGAGAAAGAAACACATGCTTTGCTCTGCAGAGATGGGATTACTCATGCACCTAAAATTAAACATGTGGTTAAGTGCTTTGCTGAATCAGGGCCAGAGAGACGGAAAATGAGTACTGCCAGTACTGATTCTCTCCCATCCTCTTTCCACACAGCTGCCTGCTGACGCCTGCTGACTTTCTTGCAAATAAGTACTGTAGCTATAGTACTTTATTAATTACTAAAAGCAACTGGGCCATATTCAAAGCCTTGGCCTCACTGAGATCCTACTTAGACGTTAATTTCCATTAACACCAACATAAGATTTGACTCCATGATCATAAAAATGGGATTCTGTAGTGTAAGTATAGAGTCGTTCCTAATGCTACGGATGGAGATGAGGTTTCCTATGGCAGAACAGATTTGGTGGGAAAGTATAGCCATCAGACAAGTCCAAAGGAAATATACATTTTCTATTGGGAAATATATAGTAGAGATCTTCTTCTGCACTTTTCTTTTGTGTGCAGTTAATCAGTTAACTTGTCTAATCTTTTAGCAGGAATTGGCTTTCATTTTACCATAAATAACTCACAATATCTGAGAAAATTATGTACATTTATGCACAGCAGGTTTACTATTAACACATTTACTCATTTAACAGGTCTGGTAATAATTATTAATTTGATTCATCAAATAAAAGGTTCGTGGTCACATCAAATTGTTTCTTTGTTTTAAAACCAAAAATGCAAGCTAAAGTGTGGAATCTCTGTTTGAACCAGGGAAAATGTCATAAGTGCATTTGATACAAAAGACTGTTCATATGACAAGCATCTGGAATTTATGTTAGGTAAGTTTGGTAAATCACCATATTCTTACTTTTCCTCACCACTTTCAGAATGATATTACAAGAGTTACATTCAACCATTTTTAGAACAGGCTATATTTCCTCTGTCCATGTAAACATTCCATGAGAAAACACAGTGGTGCTACAGATATTATAGCTTAATAAACTGTATGCTTTTTTCTTTTTTTGAGTGTAAATTATAAAGCTATAGATTTTCTTATAAACATCAATGATAGGGCTTTGATGTGCATTTTATTACCTTTGGAAATGTGAGTATCTGATCTTTCTAATTTAAATAAGCAGTGCTAAAGAGGCAAGGTTTAGACTTTTAGAAAGCATTGTCTTCCTCTCTCTCAGTGCAATGAAGTTTAAAAGATTTTAATACTGCATAGCATGTGGTTTGTTCTGTTAACTTAAATCAATATTAGAGCTAAGACTGAGGAATTCTGAGAATTTTTGCACAAGTCATTTAACTTATCTGTTTCTCCACTAGTCAGTCTAACAATTAGTGTGTTGATAATAACTGCCTTTGATCCAATGCAGTAAAACAGAGTTAGAATTATAAAAAAGTTGAAGATATTAGATGAAAAGTGATACGTAAGTAAAAATTATAACTAATATATATTAAATATAATAGATAGTAGATACTATATAAAATATATTATTGTAATAATAATATTGATATTAATAGTAGTAGTAGTAGTAGAATGCACAACAATCCTTGGAAAACATGGAGTCTTTCATTACTGCCAATAGATCTGTGTGTACAAGAGGAGATATTCCACCTACTTGCTTTTAAATAAAGAAAGTGCATTGCCAGGTTGGACACTCATTGGTAAGGTTTTGCTAGATATGGACTAACCCTAAGAAATGCAGAACTGAACACATACTTCTGCCATGCTCCAGAGGTCCATAAAGCCTCTACGACCATACTTCAACTCCTTCTTTCTTGGTTCTTGCCTTGATAATCATCATGGAAAAAGCAACCCTGGTTATTTGGTTCAGGTTGGTTATTCCTCACATATTAATCCTCACATATTATATGCACAGATATTAGGTCTGTGGTGGTTTAGGTGTAAGGGAGAGGTGCACACGCCATATACATCAGAAAAGAATTAATGGCCCTTTCCAAAAAAAGGAGAACCCAGCTCTCACAAAGTCCACATCTCTCAAGAGCCATTTTTAATTAGCTGTTGTACCCATACTTACACTTACCCAGTTGAAATCTGAACATGGGGAGAAACAGATCTGTGTTAAAATTCTTGCCTCTAGCTGATAGCTGAACAACTCAGTGGCTAAAACTCAAAAGCGCTGCTGTCTATTAGACCTCCCCATGGAAGAGCAGACCTGGGACCTGGTGTTTGCTTTTTTTGGCTGTCAAAGAAATCACCTTAAGCTGAGCTCAAGTGAAATGCATTTAAAAAAGTATACATGTGTTTTGCTGCATTACTGTTTATGAGGGAATGAAGACTGTTCAGGGAATTCAATCCAGGAGAGATGGTAGAGGCTTTTTTGTGAGTATGTGTGACTAAATTAATATTAAAGTGAGTATAACTTTTACATGACCAGCTTGCTCTGGAAGATAGTGATATTTGGATGAACCAGCTAAAAGGTCTGGAAGGAGATAAAAGGGAATAATGCTGCACTATACCAAGCAGCAGGGGATGCCCTGTCATATCCCAGTGGAAGCACTGATATGTGGCAGTTTACATCTGGCACTGGAGTATGTAATTTTTATCTGCCTACATCACCAACATCTTCTGTCCCACTTCCCCTAATCATTTTACAATGCTGGTGTGATGATGTGAGAATAGTTCTTGCAGTTCTGTGCAAGGATGTCCCAAACTGAGTAGGTCAGGACCATCATGCAGTGGGAGGTGAGGGGTCACGGTAGGTGAAAATTTACTGTTCAGGTGCCAGAGTGAGAAGCCTGCATGATTCACCCATCCCACCAAGGAAGACTGGAAGCTGGAGTACCTCTGTCTGTCAGTTCTTAGGGAGGTTTTGAGAGGATGAGCTCCCTGTCTAATGCAGCTGAAGAAGCCATTTAGCCTGCAAGTCAGACAGGACCTGTCAATTAAGAATGATCAAGTTTCACTGGACTGTCTAAGCCTATGGGTATTCTCTGAACTATGCTGGAAAGCAACTACAAGTCATACTGCTCTGCTCGGGAAAATTGCCTGTGGAACAGTGAGATTAATTTGGGCCTGAAAAATTAAGTTCTGACAGTTTGGATTGCTATGTCACAGAGACAGTCTATTCTGTGCCTGTGGCACCCTCAGCCTACCCCGTAGCAGGTGCTGACCTGAGCAGTCACAAAGCTGGATTCAGGTAATAGAAATACACATAGTTTTGTGGATGGTCATTTTAGCTTTCTGATGAAGGGAGAGCAAGACAAGAGCAGGAAGCATGAGGTAAGAACCACAAACAAAGCCTGCGGGGATAATTTGTTATGATTTAGGATCATATGAGAAGACTTGAAAGAGTGTCAACAAAATCTGGGTGTGGTAAAAGTGCATTCTAGCAGAAGGTCTTAAAACAGGCAACAAAACAATAGCAAGAGTTCATGTGGTCTAAAGCAATGTCCAAATATAGGAAACCACAATGTTTGCTTGCTTGAGCAGAAGCTGGCAGGAAGGCAGAAGTGCCTGAGAGTGGAAACTCACTGTGACGGCCAAGTGTGTCCCGGAGGGACCCAGACGCTTCCTCACATAGCACCAGGAATTGCGTGGGCAACCCTTGCTCTGTGTGCTCAAGGATGGATCAGGAAAGATGCCAGCAGTGACAACAGCATCCCTGGGGGAGTGTATTCAAGAGGGAAAAGGTGGAATGGCATGAGGGAAAGTCAGAGCTAGACACCAATAGTCCTTCCACAGCTCCCATCACTCAAAACAGTGTAAGATCAATTGCAGATTGAAAACAACTTGTCCTGCAAATGACCTTAAGAAGGAGAGCAGCTGGTTAAGAGCTCTCTGTCAGCTAAGGAAAACAGGAGTCCTGGGGATTATGACAGAAAGGAATAGAGTCTCTAGATGCTCATCCCTGGAGTACCTTCGCCCAGTGATAAAGGGGAAAATCTGAGGGTAACACTGGCCATAAACAAGAGTGGCCCAACTGCACACGACTTCAGGTGAGCCTGCTGACCCAACACCTAAGGAAAGAGCAATCCTTCCAGAGATGTCCACAGACTGGAGCACTCTAAAAGCTGCATTGGCCTGAATGGAAGGAATCACTAGGGGAACCATCACAAGATAAACTTATAGCACCTATGAGTGTTGCACACTTTTTTGGTAAAAACAGACATATTGCAAAATTGAGGAAAACACGAAATATACTCATTGAACAAGTCTCAGGTAACCCTGCTGTGCCCTGTACATCCAGTATATGCAGTTACTCTATAATGGTATAACTTCTAGTTGTCTTCTCTGAGCGGGCTCAGAGGCTGGAAGACTGCAGTGTAGGACCTGACAGAACATCTCTACAGAAAAGCATTGCCTGTTTTTTTTTTTTTGATTGCTATTAGCAACTTAGTCTTGCTTGAAACCATGTGCAGCAGAAGCATTTGGTATTTCGCCAAACCAAAAAGTAACGGGTGTTATACCCAAACTGCTTGGAAGAATTTACCTCTCTTTGTGTTTCACGCATACCTCTACAATGTACCCAGAGTGCCATGGAGGCAAAAGCAAAATCTGTATGCAAGTCAGAGAGCAGACTGACACTGAAAAGTGGTGCCAAGCTGGCTGGATTTGGTTGAAAAAACAGGGTGGAAATGAAGACAGGCACTAATACCCAGTCCCGTGCCAGCCAGTACTTAAGGAAGGAGTAACCACCAAGTGGCAGGATTTTCCTAATAGTTTTGGCATGTTGTTTACCATTTCTACATCATCATGCAGATTTCTGAAAGTGGCAGTTGTGAAAATGACCCTGAGAGCCTGTAGATGCCAGTCAACATGGGAGTGCTTAGTACTGGCCTCTCCTCTAGGGGTAGGACACAGTAGAGAGGTCATGGAGTCTAGAGAAGATGCATAACGTGCCCCAACTAACTGCGAAGTTTGAGCAATGGAGAGTACCACTGATCAATATTTTATACTTAAATGTGTAGAAGTGTAAAAGTGTGATTAACGGGGCAATTAAATTCCCTTGCTTCCAGCACAGACCTAAACCTGAATTTTGGGGTTTTTTTCCAGTACCAAAATGTTTAGCAAGTTCAAAGGTACTCCTTAAATTAAATTTCAGCTTTTATCCCATTTTACAGTGAAAAATTATGTCACATTGTCAGCAAAAACTGCTAGATTATGATCCTTTAATCACGCATATTGAGCATTAAGGCCCCGATTCAGCAATGCATTTAAGTGCGTGCTGAATTTTAATTATGTGTGAAGACCATTGTTATTCAGAAAAGTGTGTAGGTGTGTGCTTATATGTTTTGCTGAACTGAAGCTTGAGAGCAATAAGGCAGCAATCTGGTACTTACCTAAGAGCATTCAAGGGTGAGTCATAGTAGTGAAACTGAAGCTGTGACCACAGAGAGTTATTACACAGAGCAGTCTCCCGACCCTGTACTTTAATAATCAGGGAAGGGAAAGATCTGCTTATCCTAGTCTTCAGACTCCTGAAGAGTCTTTTTTCGCAGGTTGAAACCGTGTTATTTTACAGGGTCCTTTCATTTCTTGTCAATCGAGGATGACGAACACAGCAATGTTTTTTTCACTACGGTTTCCACTGGACAAATAATTCCCAGCATGTGATGGTGACTGTTGAACAAGCTCCTGCTGTAACACCAATTGAAAGGCTCCCATTGATTCTAAGGAAAGCTGCTTCAGGCCCTGGGTGAGTCACTGCACGAGCAGCTCCCGTCTCAGCGCTTCTTGTCTTGCCTCTGTAATGCGGCAGCAGATCAAGGTCTCTCAGACAGCGACTAATAAATTCTTAGATGGGAGAATCGCTTCCTGACCCTGAAGTCTGCTGATAGCAGGCTGCTGCCTTTTTCTAGCTGTTTCTTTCCTTCTAGAAGTTGGGGTCATCAGTGCAAGCTACCCCAGGTACCCACAGGATGGCAGAACTGTCTCTAACATCACCTGGCACAGCCTCTGGCGTGGACTTTGCTCTGGCAAGCATTGTACCTGGATGCGAGGCACCACTGCTCCACTTACCTTAGCCACGATGCTAAGGGAAGAATTTAACCCCCTGTCAACTCAGAGTAATAAACGAGATAAATCCCCAACTGATTATCAGACGTTTTACCTGCAATGGCCAGGACTGTTTAGCTCTTACTATGACTGATTAAAAAACAAAGGAAATTGATTTTTTTTCATCTTTATATGGGGAAGATCAATGCAGATTAAGAACAGGATAAAAAGTGGAAAGGAAGAAATAAGACTGCAAATTCCACTGGACCCAAACCCAAAGCCAGAAATGCACATTTTCTAAAGTCTCCTAAGTCTCTGCACTGCTAAAATAATCTGAAACAAACTTGAAAAAGGATTGAAAATAGATGATGTGTCTCTAAGTGAAAAGAGACAGTTATCCTCTGCACTTGCTAACAAACACAGTCCCTTTTTGTTATGAAATGTCTCTAACTTAAAATACTGCCTGAAAGTAAACTCCTTCATCAATTCATCATGAATTCTTCAAAGGCATTTTGGAAGTCTCTCTAAACCACTGGCTTTATTGTAGCTTTATTTAGGATTTGAGGAGAGAGAATGCTGCAATCAGAAAGAAAGAAAGACAGACAGACAGAAGAAATGATTACCTTTCAATCCCTGTGATTTAGAAAGAATAACATGCTTCTTTCTTGATCCGTTGTATTATACACTTACAGAATAAGAATTGACAATGTGGCATTGAGCTGTAACTCTACTGAAGTGATATCATCCCTCGTTGTATACTAGAGACTTCAGGACCTGGGACTTTTGTGCCCTTCCTAGAATGCCATCCTCTCACTGCTTTTGGATTAATCACTGCATGCTCCCCTCTGTACCTTTCCAGCAGAAGTGATTAATGAACGGGTAGGCAGCCATGCCCTTACCTCTGTGTAGTCACTTCATTTAGAATAAAGGTTAGTTTTGACAGCAATACTAACTTTTTTTATATTACTATTTTTCTGTGCTATTTTAAGTTCCTCAAACTCTTTCAAACAAACCTAGGTAAGTTTTCCTCCTTTCTGAAGTTGTGTTGCCACACATATTTATTCCTCATGTAAGGGAGAAAAACGTTGCTGCAGTGCAGTGCTCTGGTCATTTAAGGTCTTTGAAAAGTACAGCAGCAAGTAGCTACTTTTTCTAATGGTGGTGTGTGCGTACCTCTTTGGGGATGAACAGCTGAGCTTACTGTTCAGCTTTGTAGGCCTCCTCAAACACTTCACCACTGCACATAAGGAAAGTAGGCTGGGGAAAATGCTAGGCATTAGTTGTGGCAAAGATCTTCCTGGCTCCATTTTGACAACAGGATTAAGAAAACATGATTTCTAATACATATAGCAAATCAGGTGTGTTTGACATCTGTTTCTGTAATCCTGAGCTCCCTAAATGCTCTCAAAACCATCCAGAAGCACTGGGTTCTGAAATAGGAACACAAGAAGTACACCAAGAAGAATACAAGTGGGAAACCAGTCCAGGAACTGGGTATTATGGGGACTGGCCCCATCCACAGCTGCCTGTATCTGAAGGACCCTGAGCTTCCCATCTCAGAAAGCCCACTCTGTCTCTGCGCTCCTTTTTTTTCCCATCACCTCCTCTGCTGTGTGTGCGTTTCTGTCTACCCAATGCCAAACTTTGAACATCAGAAAACTTATAAACTCAAACTAAACCATTTGGCTTAAAAAGCCATAATAAAAGTGATCACTGGAGAATATGAATCAGATAAATGCGTCCTTGTGACAAGAGTTTGTTTTTTCTACTGAAAAATAATTTATTATTCCATATGTTTTGCCACTGAAGGTTTGCTTTTAGAATGCACATTATAGAGGCTATCAGAAATTTTATCCAAAGCCAAGTTCAAATATATGTATGTAAAAATGAGACATTTGTCTTTTTTTGTGTAAATAGCATTACAGCAGTTTCCCCATATGAGTGTATGGCAAAAAAGGAAAGAGATACATTTACAGGCACCCTCTGTGAGACCCTCAGTCAGCCTAGTTGCTTTGTCTCTGTACCAAAGCAAAACTGACTTAAGTGAACTAAGGATTTGATCCTATGTTCACAAAACCAGGCTCATGGTTCAGTTCCTTTTTACTGGTCAAGCTCTTGGGTTGCTATCGATATTTCTGGAGTCTTGTTTGGTAGCTCTTTTGTCTGGCTGGTGTTGCTCTGTACCGTTGGGGCAGGGCTTATCTGGTAGTATGCATGATTTTTGACTCTTTTGAAGTTGAAGAGAAACTTTTATTTAAGGAGGATTGGAATTGCAAATAAAAAACCCCTTTTTCTTATCTGCTTTCAGCTGTGACCAGGGGAAAAAAGCACTCTGTGGGTTGTTTGTGGTTATTTGTACACAGAGGATTGTGTCACAGTAACATTTCAGCCAACTACCATCTGCTGCTGCTCCTGGAAACTGTCCAAATTGCCCCAAATTAGGCAAGTCACTGAGACCAAACTGGATGAAGAATGAAGAATTTGCAGTCAGTCAAGTGTTCAAAATGGCATTCTAAAACGGGTGGTTTTCTCCAAAGCCCCTCGCTAAACTATGCTTCAACATACAGCAGGGCAGTGTTGAGAGTCAGACCAGGGAAAGCGGGATAACTCCGAGGTAATGGAAAAGGCAGTTTCCTGGAAACAGTTGGAATAAGCCCTATGCTTTGAACAGATGTGTGTGTTGTGGGTGCTGGGAATAGGGTGGAGAGCCGGGAATCAGCTGGGGATATGTATTTCAGCGATGGACTGATGAGAAATACTAGGCCAGAACAGGGGTATTAGAGCCTTTAATAACACGGGGCCACAAAGCAGACATGGGAACCCACCCCTTGCAAACAGCACTTTGCATGTGCATGTGATTAATAGCCGTGGTGAAGGGTTAGTGAATAACAGCCCAATGCCAAATGGATATCAATGGGATCAAACCATGCATTTGGCAGATAGAGGAAGGAGTACTCATTGCTGTACACGGAATAGAGTGTGCAGCAACTCCCCGAACCCCTGGTAGAGCTCTGGCATTTGGACAAGAATCTGGCTGTAACCCTGTACAACAAGGACCACGCATGTACACATGTGCACACAATTACATGGCATGAACGTAACAAGAGAAAATTGAATATAAAATATTACAGAAAGCCAATAATTCTGGTTTATATCTTTCTTTCTCCTTGAGGCAGAAAAGAAACTGGCTATTTTAAAATCTGGGATCTATTTACACAGCCAAATGTAATGCTCTTTCTTGTGCAAAGTAGGGTAGGAAGGAATTTAAAATGTCAACATTCCCTAGACCTGTTTATCTCTTTTCATGCCTCCCTCTGTATTAAGTATTAAGGAATAGATACTAGATGATAGAAACAGTGACAGTTCTGCAGAAGCTATGACAAGTTATACCAGCTGCAAATATGATCCAAAAATCTATGACAATGTACCTATGCTAGAAAATATGGTTTTAACCACATGGTAGCCAGCACATGGGAAAACTCTTTTGTTGACAGAGCAGGTTGCATCCCTCACTTGTTAGCAGATTCAGAAAACCGAATGAAAGCTTTAACACAGAAAGTCAGTTTTTTCCATGAGATGTATTCAGTTGGATATCTTTGTTTTCCAAAAATTCCTAATGGAAATGGAAAGCACAACATTCTTTTTACCAACTTTATCTATTAATTATAATGAAAAACAATCTCATGACGCTAAATTCTCCTAAAGGTCGCTAGAGAACGAGCAACGTCCGAGTTTCTGTTACCAGTGCACAAAGACCTTTGTATAAATGGGCCAGTTTGGTGATGGTAAAGTTTGTGGGAGCTAGAGCTAGGTATATTTTCCCAAGCAAACAAAGTAAGCATGTACTACCAGAAAAAAATTGGGAAAGATTAAATAAATTGGAATTTCATTTTTATTGTGTACACTAGAGATTATAACCTTCACTTCACTGCATCCTATGGCACACATGGTAACAGAAATCCAGCATCTATATGTAGCAGCTTGTAGACAACCAATTGACTCACTGATCACAGAAAGTGTACGGTTCTTTATCTATCTGTTTGTGTGACACAGCAGGGGAGAAATCTGGGTCACCTGCATATCCTGAGTCACTGCAGTCAGATAAAAGCTGCGAATGCTCCACTGAACTGATTAAACTTCTTCTACAAACCTTGCGTACAAAAAAACCCCCTCCAACACTTCATGATTTGTATTTTTCCGTATTTGCAAATAAAAAAAAAGCGATTGCCTTAGCTTTAAATAAAAGCAGCAATGTCTTTAATCCACAAAAAAAGAGTAGTAATGTCTTTAATCCATAAAAATTTAAATTTCATGTGACTTTATTGCTGGCATATGTTAATTATATTTTGAAGTATGGAGACAGAGGCCATCTGAGATTCCATTCAGGATTTCATGAATACAGAGAAGATATTCCTCAAAGTGAGCAAGCAGAGGAGAAGAAGCATTTTAGTTCCTATTAATTTAGTTGCTGTTTCTGCTTTATTGTTCATTAAGAACCTAGAACTCCTTGACTACCCTCTCTGGATTTGTCTACATTACAGTACAAAACGTCATTTAGTTCCAACATTATTATGAAAAACCAAACTGAGTCTGTTTAGAGGGATTCAAAGGTTTACTCCTTATAATAATTTTCCCTTGTTTATTTAACTCTTGAGAATTGTGCTTGTGTTGGTGTTAGATATGTTTCGGTAATGTTGACACATTCTCTCTAAAATAAAAGTAATCATGGTTTTCCTGGCCTTACTTCATGCTTATACAGCAGGAAGCCAAGATTGTGCTGGAGTAAAGAAGTGAATTAGGTTATTCCATAGAAAATCTGCAGGGATTGAGGTGGAAATTACACTTGCATCTTTGGCTGGTTTTGCTCTGCTGTGGGATGAAGGTCTGATGTTGCTGCCATAGAGACATATCAATTTTTTGTCCAATTTTCACAGCCTATATCCCAAGCTGTACATTTGAAGGACAAATGAAGTAGAAGTAGACAGATCTAGACTAAAATTAAACTGTCTTTCAACATCTGCATCACAGGGGAAATGTCAGTACCCTGAAAAGCAGAGGACTGATGGACAGCATGATGACTCACTTCTTTCTATGGGAAGGAAGATGACAAGAAACAGATTTTCAGCTGTTGATGAAGCTTTTCCATCTACTGGGCAGTACATGTGCCAAGAAATGATGAGAGGCAGGATATGATATACCACTCATACTCCCTTTCCTTCACCTGCACAAAATCGAGCCTATGCACCACAGACTTCTTGGTTATGTTGCAGGCATCCATCTGTCAAATAGGACTTTTCTCAGAATTAATGTCTTAGGCCAAATTAATCCCTGGGATAATTCCATTGTGTTTTGTCTAAGGAAATACCCATTACTGCGAACGGAAGGATGATCTCATGATGAAAGCAAATGAATGACTGGGAATGATGGCTAGGGTATCAGACAGATTCCTCTTCTGCTATAGAGTTCCCATATGATCTGGATAAACCAACCCAAATTCCAGTTGCCTTGATTTCCACCTGTGTAAAATGAGGTTAATTCTAATTTACTTCCAGAGTCACCTTTTAAGGATTTGTATGTCTTTGAGCTGTTTTGATAAAAGGAACTACAAAAAAAGAAAACTGGTGTATTGCTATTTTTACAAAGTATGAAAAACCAAACAGTAAAGAGGCTCATGTTCTGAGAGATGACAAGCTGACATATCTACAATTAGTAAGTTTTCACTGTCAACTTAACTCTGAACAAGAAGGATTAAAAACTCTTTTTGATCTTACTTTGAGCTATCTCAAAGGACAACGGAGATAAATATGTAAAGCAGACTAGGATTAGTCTAAAATGGAGTAACATTAAGAAAATGATTCTTGAAACTTCAGAAGAGTCTAAGAACTACCTTTTGCTGTGTCATTGCTCTTCCACTTCAAGTAGTAATGAGCATACCACCAGAAACCAGTAAATGAGTCAACAGTATCCTGCAGCAAATTAATTGATGATTGGTACAGTATGGAAAACTGGAGGATCTTTCTGAGATGTGAAACACGTCATTGTTTCCTGCTGCACATTAGTGAAGAGAACACAGTCAGTTTAGCAGATACGCCTAAACGGGAAAGCTCAGGCAACTGAAGATGACTTGGTGGAGGACAGCAAGTCTAGTATGGAGACACCTGGAGTACTGGGTAGGAAAAAAAATCCGAAATTTTCCATTAAATATCTGGAATTTTTTAAACATAAGGGAACAGAAACTAATCTGACCCTTTTCTTCTTGGCTGTAATGGGACACTGAACCAAAACCTTTGGAAAAATGGTGGAAATATGTATTAGCTCTCCTTCAAGAATTTAGCTGCAAGGAACTACCCCCTTTTCCTTAGAATTTTTATCAGTAAACATATTTTGGAGGTAGATGACTATATAAATTAGTTTGTTTTCATACAAATAATCAACTAGGAGGGAGGTTCCTGAGCCCTCATTACAAATGCTTTATAATTTAAAGCTCTTTACCAGAGCTGTCAGGGTTCACAGTCTACCCTTCTCTTCCTGATTCGGTGTAGTCATCTGATTCCAGATTGCAGAAACACTACATAAATGTCCTAATTGCCACTGTAGAAGCAATTACTCTTGCATTCAGTGAATAAATGAATATTGTCTTAAAATGGACTAGTTTGGATAGGAAAGCGTCCTGTCATAGACTGCCCAACATTGGCACAGTAACTTCAGAGTTATGATATTATTGCTCAAATCCATTCTCCAGATTAGGCAAATACCTTGTGCGTCCTGTGTCCTTCGTTCAGGTTCGACTTGAAAGAGAACACACTTCTGTCTCAGATCTCACAGGCATTGAGAGGCAAGAAAAGGCTTATTTTGGTAACTATGATATAGCTTCAGGACAGGCTAATGCTTTAAGCGACATGGCAGTGTCTTTTTTTTGGGTGGTTCAAAAAACATCAAGTGACAATCTAGATGCATAGGGACTTTAACTGCGTAGGATTAGGTACTTTGAAACTTTAGGTTGTCTGATGTCAGCTGAACACAAAAGCCATGCTGATAAATACACCTCAGGCACAGAAGAATTTTCTAAAGAATGAGATAGCCAAATCCCTTCATGGATTTAGGTTTTAGTCCTAAAATTTTCCACAATATGTGTTATCATTTTTAATCTCAGTCATCTGGAGTAATCATCTTCCTTGAGATATGCTTACCTGTGAGTTACACAAATGCTTTTGCATGTTTTGTGTGTACAAGAAAACTCCCTATAACCGCCTTTTTTCTTCCTAGAGAGAGTCTGCATGATTAGATTAGGTCAACCTAAAAATGCGTTGGTTTTTACTCTCTCTCTGTCTCAGTCTCTCTCCTCCCAGCTCTGCAGCAATACTATAGCTCCACTGACTGATCTAAAGTAGGAACTGGTGCCTCCTCGAAATGCACTTCTTTAGGAAATGTGTTCAGTTAAAATCTCTTCCAAGTACTGCTGAACGTTCTGCATGTGCTTGGTTTTTCTGCATGTGCTTAGTTTTGACTGTCCTGTTTAATGCAGATTTCCATAAGATTTCACTCTTTTGCAACTGTAACTTATTTTTACTTCAGCTATCATTGCTGATGTTATTAGTATCATAGCATAAGAAACAAACAACAACAACAAAAAAGCAATTTCTGAGAGAAAGCAGAAATACTGGTCTCTTTGAGAATTAATATGATCTTATCAGCATGACAGGAAAACAGCAGCTTAGTCCACAACAGCCTAGTCCACAAAATCAAACAACTTTACCTCCAAGAATCAGTGAGTAATTCTGAAAGAGGCACTTGACTAAGACATTCTTCTCTAACCCATTTTCTCCACTTTTGATAAACTAAGGTCACTTGCATGTATTCAACTAACTCGATTTCCTTCCCTAGATAACACCAGCTTATGTTTGACTGCTAACAACAGCAACTGTGTCGCTGTTTTGAAACGCACCAAAGTTTAAATTTTTGAGGCTCATTAAGTCATATCTTTGGATGTAATTTAGGTTGTTCAAATTTAAGCACAATATGTTATGACATTTATTAGATGGTATCTGAGTGTAAGAACTGGCAAAAAATTAATAAATCCCATTTGATTATTCCTATAGTAAGATTTATTATCCAGTTACTTCATTCTAATAAAAAATCCCAGGAGCTTTTGGGGGTTACCCTTTCTCTTCTCGGATGCTTTGAGGAAGCTGGCACAAATATTTTCTACAAGCTTCAGCAAATGAACCTGGTACATAGAAATTGAAGTGTCTAATCTAATCTGTTGAGGGATCTGCACCACATGCATCACCCTGACATTTAAGGTCTCATAGTCAGTGACCAGTTAACCAAATCTGTCACTGTGACAGACATGTATTCCTACATGCTGCACCACAACTTAATCTTTCAGGCACAGTTTAGGCGAGGTATATTGTAGCACAGTGAATCAGAGTCTATAATGTCTTTAATGATGAAATTTCCAGACTGGTATTAAAACAGATCATTTTTGATTGCCGTATTTGCAATAAAGCATGTGAATTTGCCTACTAAGCTACATGCAATAGATCAGCTGTTTGACTGCATAACACTCGTTATCTTTACAATTACTGTTAATATTATGTGTTGTTACAACCCTCCACCTCTTCACTTTTCCCTGATACAGAGTCTGTGACAATAACTTTCTGGAAGTGAAAGTTATTTTGGAAATGACTGCTTAGTGACACAGCTGAGCTTCTAAATTACTTCGTTTGATACCTTGTGATTACTGTACGTCACACTGGAAGTCTGCTACCAGTCAGAATGTTATCCGATATCTCTGGATAATATACTAAAATATAATGTTCATAACTCCAGTGCATTTATTATGTGTAACTAAGCAAGAAAGAGAAGGAATTCCACTATCACGCTTTGATTTCTACCCTTTTGTTTTCTTCTGCAGTGCTGTTTGCTTAACAAGGCTGATGATAAATTTTATGTTGAACATGTCTCCAGCTTTCTGCACTGTCTCTTTCCATCTGCCGCCACCAGGTTGGCCTGGCATGTGGGGTCCCAGAGCTGACAGGTGGGATGGTACATGCACATGTTGCCATCCATTTCTTTCTGCAAAGCAGGTTTTGTCCATCAGAAAAAGCTCTTGCTGTTGGGAGGTCACATATCCTTTGTTTAAATGGAGAAACATTTCTGCAAGATGCAGACTATGTGCTATTGTGAGTGTATCTGAGTTCACTTGGACAGGCTGGTGGAGCCTGAACACTACGTCCAGCCACCCTGGAGCACTAAGAAGTCCAGTGGAGCAGGCATTCTTCACACAAGTCTGCACATTTCACCCCACCCTTTCTTGACATTCAGATTTATTAGACGGCATCAGGCTTTGTTAAACTTTCTCCAGAGGATTTGTTTTGTTTCTAAAGCTTTTCTGCCAGCCCTCATCTGCCCCAGCCAGTAGTCCTGCATCTTTGAAGAAAAAATCCATATGCTTTTGATGGGGAACAGGAGACTTCTGCCACTGTGACTCAGCAGCAATTACACTACTTTTTATGCAGAACTTATTAGGATGTTCCAGAGAAGGAGCGGTGCAAACCTAGTGTGTAAGCTCAGCGATCCCACTGCAGCAAGGACTAAGTCATGATGATTGGGATCTTGGCAGTAGGTCCAGAAACACATTGAGAATCGGCGTGTGAAAGTAAGGATCACGGTTCTTCTGACAAAGCGTACCGAACTCTTTAAAATCTAGGTTACTATGTTCTGTGCTTCAGGCTGAAAAGTTTAATGCCAGATCAATGTGATCCGCTAATGGCTTCAATAAGGCCCCTCAAAGCTTTAATATTCTGAACAAAATGTGCCCTCCTCCCATGTCTGCAATTACTGCCACTGACGGTGATAACACACCCCCTGAATCTAAGTAAAAGCAGCTGAGATGTTTGTGGCACTTGGGGCAGACTTCACAGGAGCACTTTAAGCATTGCTTGAAAGAGGCCTTAATGCACTTAAGATATTTTGAGGTTGCAAAGAAAGGCATTAAATAATCACATAGGGGAGAAAGAAAACTTGTTAAAAGCCCCCCAATTTATTAGGCACAGCTTGATGTACAGACTCCCATTCTTCTTGGGACAGCATGATATGCCACTTGATGGAAATCATGACGAAACAGTTATATAAAGGTCTGGCTAGCAGAAAAAGGAGGCAACATTTAAAAAACTCTTAAAAAAGGGAACAATCAGCTTGATGGACCTAAACCCTTTCCGTAACTTCATGCTTCTATATCCCATGAATTATTGAAGATGGTTTCAGTGCATTATTCCCCACAGCTGGTTTCCTGCCCAGGCCATTTATTTGTCCCACTCACGCTGCGCGACTCAGGCTGTGCCCACTCACTCCCCGCAGGCAGCACCCTGTTGTGGGGCTGCCCCGTGGGAGCCCCAGTTTGCAGAGCTACTTGCCTTGGGGTGTGTTTGTTCCCAGCCCCTCTCTGCCAAGTTTCAGTGGTTTACTTTGGTTTTGCTTAACTGGAAGCTGAGCAAAGAGCTTCCCGTGGATGTCCACACTGACAACGAGGGGAATACCAAGCTCAGGAAAAGTGGGAGCATGGAGCCCCCTGCTCTGGCATCCCACCTCCAGTGGAACAGACCCTCTCTTTCCTACTCATGAGTTTCCATCTGACCTATGCTGGAGGACGAGGTAAAAAGAAGGGGGAAAAAGGAGAGCACGATAAGAAGGAAAAAGGGAGAGAAAAAGGGGACAGGGGAAAGGGGATGAGAAAAATAAAGAAACAGAAATTGAAATAAAAAGAAACTAAGACAAAGACACAAAGAAGGAAAGAAAGAAGTCAAAAACAAGGAAAACGGAGAAAGGAGCAAAGAGAAAAGCGGAAAGAAAATAAACCCTTGCAGGAGAGGGTTGTGCCAAGCTAGCAGCAGCAGCAGCGGGTCCAGCCCTCCCCAGTCCACGAACCAGCCGGTGCCGGGACCGCCGCAACGCCACCCGGGGCGCCGGGGGCGCGGGGAGGGGGCGCGGGGCGGGACCGAGCGCGGAGGGGCGGGCGCGGGGCGGGCCCGCACGCAGGCGCGGTGGGAGCCCGAGGCGCCCCACGCGGGCGCTCCCAGAGCCTCGGTGGCGGTGCCGGGCTCAGCAGCGAGGAGGGCGCGGGCCGGGGCCGGGGCAGCGCTGAGGTGCCGCGGGAGGAGAGCGGTAGCCGCCGCCGCGCCCCACTCCGCTCAGCCGCGCTCTCTCCGCCGCTCGCTGCGCTGCCATGGGGTAGGGGGCGGCGGAGACGCGGTAGGACGCCGTTAGGCTGCGGCCGCCGGCGCAGCGCGGAGGGGCGCCGCGCGGTGCCGAGGGGGCGCGAAGGGCAGCCGCGGCGGGGCTGGCGCGGGAGGCCGGGCAGGAAGGGCTGCCCCGGTGCGAGCGCGGCGGCGGCAGGCGGAGAGATGATCGCGGAGTTGTTGAGCAGCGCCCTGGGGCTCGCCCTGTACCTCAACACCCTGGGCGCCGACTTCTGCTACGATGACAGGTAGGGGTGCGGCGGGACCGGGCGGGGGCTGCCCACCTGCTGGGAGTGGGGCGGCGGCCGCCCCCTTTGGGGTACCTGAGGCGACGCCAGAGGGTCCCGGCGGCTCCTCGGCTTCGGGTGGCCGCGGCGGCATCCGCCGGTGCCGGGACTTTGACAGCTCCCACGCGGGCTCTGTCCCCAGTGGCCCTTCCCTTCAGCCGAAAGAGACCCGCTGCTTTAACTTCTGGTGTCCTGGGCTGATCCCACGAGTGCAGTGTCACCGGGGCGGCGGGGTGCCCGGCCGCTTCCCGTGCCCCCGCTCCGCCGGGACCGAGCCCCTCGCGGGAAGTTGTCGTGCTCCTCCGGGCGGCCGCGGGGACCGGAGTCACACCGCCAGGAAGGAGGACATCTACCGCCGCCGGACTGGGCTGGACTCCCTACCTGCTCCTCTCCCGAACGTCCCCGCCTTCGGAAGCCGCAGTCGGGGAAAATTCCCATTTGTGCCTTTTCCGGTGACTTAATCTGATCACAATTAAAACAGATGCATAATTACAATGTATTAGGGAGAACAGCACGCCTGGCTAAACTTATTAACCGTCCTGGGGTGTTTCATGCTCCATTGGAATTAAACCATCCAAAAAGTGAGCACGGATTGACTTTGACAGCTTTTCATCAGCCTCTCTCCTGCCTGGCGAGCGGCCGTGTCCCCTGGGTGCGGGCGGGCAGCTGCTCCGCCTGCCGAGACCACGCGGCGTGGGTCCTCCTGGGCGGTGGCAACCGGCCATCCCGCCGCTTGAGCGGCTCGGCGGCAGGGAGGGAGGGAGGGAGAGGAGGGGTGTGTGTGCGCACGGGTGCCTCTGAGTGTGTGAACGGTGCTTGGTGGCTCAGGTTCACGGTACCGGCCAACTCTCCTAGCAGCTGTCAGGCAGGGTTAGTGCCGTGGAGCTCTTTGTGTGAGAGGAGGAACGGGAGGAAACACGGTGAGGTGGGATAAGGGATGAGCTGAACTTCCCGGTGCGCTGATGGGGTGTGAAAGGGTCAGTTATGTCTTTGATTAGGCGTTTGCCTTGGGAAATAACCTGCCTATCCTGGAGTCAATTAGTTACTAAGCTTGGAATTTTCCCCCCTTACACTGTATTACGGTGCACCTGCCGTGTTTAAGGATCTGTCACCGCTTCCAGAATAAACCCCCCCTGTTTTCCAGGGTAGCTGCTATTAAACCTATTATACTGGAAGTAAATGCCAAGTTTTAGTCCTGGTCCAGGTCTCTGGCTGGGAACGGTGTTGGCCGCAGAAAGCAGCGATTCAGGCTTCAGTCCTTCAGGTCATTTACATGCACTTGAAGCCTTGTGAAGCAATTAAGTGTTTTTAGGTTTCCATGAGCCTTCCAATTATCTACAATGATTTTTCTTAAACCTGCTTTAGCGTTTCAGAACGTCATTCACAACCGGTAAAAGAAAAAAGTCTGCTGTTAGTCTGAAATGCAAGGTCTTAGTTCGATCAATAGAAAGTAGTGAATATTTTGACACACTGACACTATTTTAAACTTGCCTGTTACAGTTAAGAAGTGCAGGAGCTGTGGAATATTTACATAACCCCAAGTAGCATATGTTGCAGTATTTAGGCCAATCTGGTTTGTTTAAGGACATGCTTATAAGCCTGTCCTGCAGGCCAGTTCAAATTGGCTTGGCATGGAAAGCAATTTGAAATACTACCTGGTGTTACTGATATGAAGGTCAAGGTTACTCTTGATCTTGCCTGAGTGTGCTTTAATGCAGTTAGAAAATAGTGATATTTGAGTATTATCTCAGAAAGAGCGGAAAAGATAATCACACGCTGTCTTTGCTTGTACTAATCTCGGACTGTTTAAAAGGTGTTCTAAAATACTGCTTTGTTTGTCTGTTTGCCGCCTGACTGAAGTACTTCTCATCATTGTAGCTAAGATTCAGGCATTCACTAGAGTGTTTTGAAAGCCAGTTAATGGCATTTCTGTATGCAGGGTCATCTAGTTAGGATGGTTTTCAACTGCAGCACTGGAAGAGGCAAGGCAGAAATGGCTGTTGCGTGATAGTAATTGTTGAACTAGACGGGGTTATCTATTCAGAGAGGCAGGCTCTCAGACCCAAAATATTCTTTTAACTGTAATCACAGAATCTCGCTGCTCTGTAGGAGCCAGCTTGAAACGTAACACTAGAAAAGGAGGTCGTTGCTGGAGCTGCAGGACACAGCCCTCCGTGTGGGAGATGGATCACGCTACTAACTTTAAGTGAATCAAGATTGTGCGTTTAAGCTGGGAACCTGCAATGTTTTGTTTCAGGAGTGCAGCACATTGCCATAGCTTGCTTTTTCTGCTTCCTTCTCCATTATATTGAAATTACATCAGACTGTTCTTTTTTTAATATAGTGATCAAGCTTACTATATAAAGGGTGTCTGTAATTGCTTTCTGTACGTTTTTTATGTAGGTTGGGTAAGATTAAGTGGCATCATAAAAACTTCTTATAGCAAAATCAATTTCCCAATGGTAAAACTTAATATTTTAGCAGCAGCGTGGCACCAAACCAAAGACTGTATGGACAGTGATATAACAAACTTGCTTGTAGCCTGGGCTTTATGACTCTGTATCAAAGGATTCAATATTTTATTTCCCACCCTTCACCCAATTAAACTGAAACTGAATGAATTTAAAGCCTGAGGAAGTTGAGTAAGCAAATGTATACATTCTTACTTTTCATCATTAGTCTGCCTAACTTACTGTTGCTTTCAGGCTAGGCAGATACGTGGCACGCACATAATCAGTGCAAATGTGATCTTTTTGATCAATTGACTTATTGATTACTTTGAAGCGGCAGCCTCTAAACCCGACAGCCAGTGTAAAGAAGAAACACCACATTATTATTTTTTCTATAGACCTAGAAAATGCAACCTTTTGCCACCCTTTTCCCCGCTACTGTAATTCTCACAGACAGCTGTGGTATTTCCTAATTACCTATGTAGATTATTAGGGGGAAATTCTCCCCAACTTAAAACCTCTCTTTTCATCTAGGAAAAAATAAATACATTGTTTTCCCTCTTTTGCTTAGTTGTTTTATTTGAAGCTGGGGGTGGCATGCAGTAACCCAAAAGAAGAGGTGAATGCAGGAAGAGGGGGGGGAATATTAAGATGTTGGTCTAATGCCACGATGAGTTCACATTGCTTGTTAATAAAGGTTGGTTTTTTTTTTTGTGCTGAGCAAAATTGTATTGTAACTGATAACAGGGGGTAGGGAGAAATGCAATATCCATTCCTGCGGATGTATTGAAGATCTTGCTCGTTGCACTGTGTTAAATCCAGTTTCTTGCCAGATGAAAGGGGGCTCATCTCTGCACATGCAGTTCATCTTCCATGCTAATATCTACCAGTATTACAGGAAGGAAACCTATTGCTGCAATTAGGCTTACACAGCCATGTAATTATTTTTCCTTGCCATTTAAGCACCCCCAAAAGTAGGCAATTTGACGTGTGTTTGCCTTGCATTGAAGTTGTAGCCCTTCATGTGACCTGTGCTAAATAAGACAGGTCATCGTCGGTTTATAGCTGGGGTGTGGAAGATTGAGTGCTCTGGGTATGTGAGGTCATGCATTGCTACAGCAAACATGTCAAAAGCAACTCATCCATTGAGGTGTTCCTTTCTTCTCCCAAATGTCAGAAGAAAGGCATATTTTAAGGAAGGTATTAGCAGGAATCTTTAACCCTGAATGATATATTTTCTCTGTTGCTCATTGGTAAAATTGATGCTCTGGAAAGTACACACAGATCTGTCTATTTCTGTGCAGGACTCTTTCATGAGATTTGGTAGCACTGACCAACTTTCTTTAGGTTTTGCTGCATTTTATTTAGCAGGCCTGAATGGGGCAGCCTTGCCGATGGTAGAAAATATTCGACAGCCTTGTTTCAAAGTCGCAGGGCAGTATTGCAATCTCTGTTGGAGAAATACTGATGAATGCCTTCACCTTATAGTGTCAGACTTGCATCATTTAAAAATAGGACAAGCCCATACACATTTGACAGTACCTCCGTTTGGGTCTGCCACATGAAATTTAATCTAGCAAGTGACCCAAATATGTGCACTAGAAGAACAAGTAAAGTACACTGGGGAAAATTGCTTGCCATCTGTCTCTTTGTTGTGTTTGTATATTTGATTATTAATTTCCATCTCTGAGTTTTATGGCCCCTTTTTATCATCTACTCTCAATTTCTCAGCTCCAGGTGCACCTCTCCAGTAGCTTTCAGTAGATCCAGTTTGGAGGTGGCTGCAATCTTCTGAATTCCAGTGGTGAGGCTGGTGGTGGGAAAAAGTGGAAAGACAGGGACTTCTATGCTTTCTCCATGGTGTTTTCCCTGTGTCCCTCCCATTGTGTCTTATATGTGCTAATTTGAAATTACCGTAAAGATAATTTTTGTATGAAGTGGTGACTTTAGTCCGGAGAAGATGGCCAAGTAACTGAGTCTATGTAGCTTTCGGGTACTATAGTTGAGAATCAAACAAGTGAACCAGTAACTGATTAGCTAATGTAATGAGTTTGGCGTTATAATATTCTATTAATATGATACCAGTTCCATTTTTAAATGCTGGACATAATCTGAAAATATATTTGGCTTTTGATGTAAAAAATATTTCTGCATAAAAAGTTGTGTGGAATGAAACACTTGATCAAAATGTGAAATCTTAGTTTCATCAAAATAGAGTTTTTTTTTTTTTGCAGCAGAGATGTTATAATATAGAGATTTTTGGAAGCAAAAAGAAATTATGTCCCCACAGGCTTTATTTTAAGATTCTTGTTGCGTATATAACACTAACATAAACCATGTCGCTTCTGGTAGCTGGTTCAGAGAATATATCCATGACTGTTAGCAGACGGAGAGCCTCCCTGAGTCACCGACAGGATGCGCCTCATCTGCAGGAAGTTCTTCCAGCACACAATGGAGTTACAAATTCAAATGATCCACTTTCTCCAGCATCTCCCATATGTATTCCAGCTGCACTTCTGAATCCTATAAGTTTGCCAAAGTGAAAGTCGCTCAGAAGTCTCTCATCTCAATTTGTTAACCATCTGATAGCTGCAAGAGTGCTGAATTAGAACTCCTTTGCCTCCCTCATCTGGAAGTTTGCTCCTCCCTTATCGTTAGCTGCTAGAATTTTTTTTTCTTTTTTCTGTGAAGTTGACTGAAGCAGATTTTGCTGTTTGTTTATGGAATTTCTTTCTTTAGCTGAAATATTTGATGCTGAATCTGTAGAGGCAAGCCTGCTGGCAACCTGTGGTGAAAGTTGCTCCAAATAGACAGTTGGAGAAACAGACTATATCTGAAGACAGGGATGCTTGTTCTTACTGTTACTTATGTAAAAGTGAATCATCTGTTCTTTGGGCCGATGTTTTATGTTAAATTTTTTTCATTTCTATTTTGAAATATTTTATAGGCTTTACACAGCTTTTGGGTTAACTGTCTTTTTTTGAAAAAGAAACCTTTTCAAACTGTCCATTTCCCTCAATGTTTTTTCATCCTTAAGTTTTGTCCAAAGTGGTTGTTTGAAGGGTGGAAACGTTTTGTCTGGAGACTCCAACCTTACAGTGGAAGTTCTTTGTTCTCTGACACTTTGGCCCTCAGGTTTTTAAATTAATTTTGGAATTTCTCTTGATGGTGGAAGCCTATTGCCAAGCCTCAAAGGCAAACAACCTTTGAACTCCCCGTTCTTTCCTGCTTTTGGTGACTAATTATATAAACTCTCCTTATCTTTCTTTAAAGTGGGAGTTTGTTCTGTGGACAGGTTAGCTAAGTCAGGATGGCAGTAGGATTTCATTTCACTTCTAGATCTGGTTCCTAGGTTGTTCCTGCGGTTTCAGGATAGTCCTTGAGATATTTGTGTTACTGCTTGCACAGGCGGTCCTTCCCCAGTAAGAGGGAGAGGGTGTAAATACTGTAATTTCTTTCCTAATTTTACCCTCTGCAGAGCTCCATACTAAACCATTTTTCCCTGAAGGCCAGCTCATTGTTGAATGAAACTCGAAGAGCCAGAGGAAATTGGGTTTTGGAATTGCACCTTAATATGACTTAATGTCTCACCTCTACTGCTCAGTTTGCTACTTCAGGATAGTTGAAATATTTGTGAACCTGTGAATAGCTTGTAATGAACGTCTCCAAAGGCAGTGGTGTGCACTTTGTTTTCAGAGAATGCTTCAGCGTTATCACAGGGTTGGTGTTGTTTGTATATGACAGTTTATTGTGAAACATTCTTTCACGGGCACCCCCTTGCCGTGGGGAAAGAGCTTGCGTGCCCTTGCGAAGTTGAGAGCTATGCTGGTGGTGGCATATGCCTCCGGTAGGGTCTCCCAAGCCAGACAGGTCTCAACTGAAGGGTCAGACAAAGTGTGTCCACGGGCAGGATGGGCTCACTAGCCTTCGGGCAACCATCCTAGGAGAAGGACAGCTCTAACTCCAAACCCGGGCAGATGGAGCTCGTTTAGCCCTGTAAGGCCATCCATCTAAGAGAAGGATACTCTAACCAAACCTACGACCTGAGGACTTCGCTGTCACCGTCCAAGCTCGCTAGGCCCTGGCAGATGAACCTCAGGTGTAAAGGGTGGGGCCAGTCTCGCGCACGCTGCGCCTCACCTAAAAAATCCACCGCGCAGGCTTGAAGGGTGTACTCACGTTTAAAGCCCTTCCCAAATCTTCGTCCGCGAAGCCAAGCCATGATGATTGTGAAACAAAGAAACATGCTGGATCACTGGGGCAGCAGCTAAGGATCAAGTAATCTGTCGATTTCTATTTCATTTAAAGGAAAAAGAAAACCAGTAAATTAGTTGTTTGAAGCTGATGAAACTTGGGCACCCAGGCTCTGTAACTATGGATGGCTAATCGATGTGCTGTGGTGCTCTACCACCCCACCTGTTCCTGGCCTTGTTAAGCTTCAAGAAGCAGAAAAAGTAAAAGTGTCTTCCTTGAATACTAATCTTTGCATTCCCTAGGACACTGTGAATTAGTTTGTTAGCCTTTGTTGACCCATTGGCTTCATGAGGAGATTTTGTTCAAGAATAGTGAGCAGGAGGTTTCAGTTGGAGGTAAATAGTGCTCATTAACTGTCTTCATATCCCTTCTTTCCTTAATCTCTTAATCTTTTTAATTGCTATTCGTTTTATTGGAAATACTGTGCTTTCAGCATAAGCTCTTTTGTTTTTTATATCTTAATACTTCTGTTTTTTTTACCAGTGTTTTATTCAAATGGCACATATTAATGCTTCAAAAACTGTTAAAAATCAGGGTAACCTTTAAAAACACATGTAGGTATATATACCATAACTATAGTAAATAGAATAGTGGATTTTTGTTGTATACCTAAAACTTGAGACAAAGTCTTTTTTGGCATCTGTCTTCCAGCAGAGAGATGGACAGGCTGCCCCTTAGTCTGTCACAAAGGCTCCTTAATTTATTTGTGGGGTTCACTGTTGACTGCCTTGGAACACTTCTTTTCTCCAGGTGTTAAGCACATGGACCTCAGCAGTGTTCCTGGTCCCAGCTGGCCCAGGAAGCCAGAGACTGACAGGTAATTGAACGAGGATTTTCCACATAATGGTAAAAACCATTACTGCTGAACGACTGGACTGGTCTGTGGCATCCCCTATTATTCACCAAGCTGTCAGCTGACCCAAAAGAACCTGCCCTGACCTCTGACCTGTGGTTCAAGGGAGGACAGGTTTTTTGGAGTTTAGCATCCTGTTTCCAGGATGGATTTTTTTCTAAACTTAGCATTAATCTAGGCTATTTTGCTAATGAGAGGGTTGTATGATTTTAGCTCCTATGTGTTTTAGTCAACTAGTCCAGTATTAGTTCAGAGGAACACCACAGTAATTGGTAGCAGAACTATTGCTGTAAAGTCTCTGCCAGTGCCTGGATGCTGTTTTCATGCAGCTTGGTAATTTCCGAACTTAAATCCTAAAAAAGGACATGAACTCTTGAAACAGGGTCACAATTCAGTGACCAAAATTGTCATGGAAACAAACCCACTCAGCAGCAGCCTAAAGCATTCCTGGATCTCTGTCCTGTCTTCCTTTCACACCTCTGTGGTTTTTTGCATATAACAATAACAAATGCTGGGCCCAGAAACCAGGCTCCAGCATGCCACTTAACCTTGATCGCTGCAAAATGTCCTGCACCCTATGCTTAGGACACCCTTCTGGTGGGACATCTGTCTTTGACCCTCTCAAATACCGAAACAAAAGATAGATATACCACAAGTGTTTGTCTGCAGTTCCAACTTAGAGATAGCATTTCATTTCTGTACATAGTATTTCCAATTGCTAGGCTACCTGCTCTGAGTAAGTGCGACTTCATTTTTTTTAATTACTTTTCTGAGAATTTTCTCTCTCTGATGCACGGGAATGTAGCTTGGAGTTGGATGACTCTCTGTGGATCAGTTACTTTTCTCTAGGAGGCAGTACCTGGCTGCTAAGCATGTAGGCTCCCAGCATAGTGGTGCATCAGAAGTGCCTTTACAGTATCTAGCCTCCAACTTCTATGTGGGAATATTTCTCAGTTGATGCTGTTTAAAATGCCTCTTAGGTTTTTCTCGGTAACTATTGAAGCTGGTAATGGTTATTTACTTTGGTATTAAAAAACCCAGCACGTACAAGTTCCAGTGTAGGAGTAAAGAACTAAGAAATACTCTTCCACAAAAAATAGTCTCCTTAAGTTGATGTTTGCGGTGGTTTTAAGGTGGCAGAATTACTTAGTGGGGAAAAAAACACCAAGGCACTAGGTGTGTCCATTTTAAAGATCTTTAAGAATTAACACTGGTACCAGGAAAACAAACCTGTCTGTGCACAGGGGTCAGCTGAGCCCCTTATTGTGGTGTATCACAGTTAAAACCAAGCCCTGAAATCCACTCAGCCAGCATCAAGCTGTTCAGCTTTATCAGGGAGCCCCTTGATATTCATCCAGAATCTAATAGGAGATGAAAGACTTCACGAGCATGATGCGTTGAAGTTGCCTCTAGAAGGTTGGCAGAGCTGGTCTTCCTTGTCATCATTTCAACTTGAAATACTCAGTCTGTGACTTGTCTTTGTTTTGAACCCACATATCTCCCAGTGATTCCTGTGCGTGCCTTCCAGCTCTGGGTGTTTCCTTGGGTGTGTTTTAACACATTCAGAGTTCAAGCTGCTCTAAGAGAGGACGTGAGTTGTCCAACTGAAGTTCTTTATGTATTCATGTCTATATATTTGACAAGCTTTCAGTAGTGACTTTGAAATGAAGGATGCTGTTTGCTGCATTATAAAGTAATAGGTCAACATCTTGGCAGGATGAGAACCAATCCAGAATAATTTTATTTTCTGCAAAAGACTAATTTGTTCCAGGTCTCTAACATGAAATTTTGAAGTGGGAATTCATTCAAAAAATCAGCCCCTTCTTGGACTTTAGTGTCTTTGAGTCTTTTGTGTGTGTCTAGTTTGATTTCATCATTTTCAGAGTGTTTTTGATAGTGGACCTTTGAGAAGGCATAGGCAGATCACACTGCCAAATGTGCAAAGCAGCACGTTAAGTGATACACTTAAAAATTCTAGTTTTTAAAGCACACAATGCCTGTGCCTTTACAGGCTGTTTAGTACTGTGTCTTTTCTCTTCTGCAGGCTGATCCTCCTGTTGGTGCTTTTAGCCTTTATGAGATATTGTAGCACTACAGTAACATAGGAATGTTCTTCAGTTTCATTTTACAGCCTGACAATGTTCCTGGATTGGGATCAGTTGTATTCGTCTGGCTCCTTTGTTTGAGTGGACTTGTACTGGGCTACGTTGAGGAAGGGATTAGGTCCTGTTGGAAATTCTGATGAGATGCTGCAGTCACCTCTGGCCATTTGAGAAGCTTTCATAAACCCAAATAACACTGGGGATTTTTTCTTACTGACGTGGCAGGAGCCCTCATTGTCTTGAGTGGGACTCTGGGTGGAAAAGTCCACTTGTAACTGTTGTTCAGTGAGTTATGACCCTTCTGCTATAGACTTGTTTTTCATGCTTCATATGCTTTTTAAAAACAGATTTTCATCTATTCAAATAAAAATATATTTGAAGGAACGTTGTGCCTTGTCATATCTGCTCATTTCCAGCAGTTATGTGAAGATGAAGGTATTGTCATGCCTTCTCATGTACTTGATACTGTATTTATTTGATTTGACTGCTCAGTGTGGTAACAGTTTTGATTGTTTTAATTATTTTAACAAGACGATAAAGAAATTAGGCTCAGAAGTGAGCAGGATCTTAAGAAGCCTTATTTTGTGTGAAACCACACAAAATGGTGATACCACTGAAATAATAAGAACATTTATGCCTTGGATTAAGCCTCTCTGTATTGACCTGGCTGTCCTTGCTGGTGCCAGAATTTCATCAGTGAATCACCTTGGGCAACTCTCTAAAAGAATTTGTGAAGCTTTGTTTGGAAGTTTGGTTTGTGAGTCTCGAGTAAGGTCGTTCTCGTTCTGCCATCCTTTCTTTGGCTTTCCATGCCTCCTCCCAACTTCCGTGCCAGAAAGTAACACTATACAGTTCCTGGGAAGATATTTCTAGGTATGGTATGCATCTATCTGTGTATTTCCTTGCTGCAAAATCTTGAATTATAACAAGAATTTCGTTGCAATAAATTCCACAAAGCTTCATTGTACATGCTTCATTTTCTTCAAACAGTTTTAGTTGTATTTGAGGAAAATTTTAATTTTTTTTTTTTGTGGGTTTTTCTTAGGAGGAAAAGGATTGGTCTTGCAAAATTAATGTTAGTTGCAGAAGAAATATGTCCTTTTCTAAAATTAATTATTTGTAATTAAAGTTCTGATCTTCTACATTTTTGTAACTAAGCAGAAGAAAATTTAAGCTTTTTAAAAGCACTTTGATCTGAATTAAGGTTCCAGTGCCAAAAAAATAATTTAAATGCTGCATGGCTGTATAAATAAAGCATGCTGAAAGAAAAAGTACTAAGAGAATGATGAAAAAATTTAATCAAATAAAATAGCATTTTTGTGTGTAGCAGCTTTCATTTTGTAGCACAAACTGTTCTTTATAGCTTCTTCATAGCACCTGTATGCTTGAATAAATTTTCTGCTTGTATGAAAAGACATAGCTGTATGTTCTATTCCATTTCACAGTGCATTACTTGTCTCTTGTATGTAAATCACTTGGCTTGTTAAAAGTGTTAGTATTTCTTTTAATAAACATCATGCTTCTGGAGAGTTCTTAAGATGCACTTCTTTTAGAAGACAAAAGGCTTAAGTGTGGGGAAAGAAAATGGTTCCTCACCTTGTTGGGCTCATACTGAAAAAGCAAAACCCCAGCTGGATCACCCCAGAGTACTGGCTGTGCTGCTGTTTGCTGCCAGACACGGTCATGCTCTTCCTGGGCTCTGCACCAGTGCCCTGTATGGCTTCAGCTAGTGTTTGGAGATGGTTGTGGTTATGTGGCGTATGGAGTATTGCTGGCAGGTGGAGCCTGACCATGGAAGCCTCCTCGACCCGCACAGGCCTGGGTCTGTGTGTCTGCCCTGGCCTACGGTGCGGGCAATTACATCTCTTACTGCTTCTGCTTCCTCTCTCCCTGTTACTGCTCGCAGTGTGACTGCAAGCTCTTGGCTGCTGAAACCACATCTTTAGTAGGTCTGTTGCACTGGTTGGTTCGGCATGGCCTTGATATGGGCATCTGGCTATTTTAAAATGACGGCTTGGACTTAAACAGGGAAGTTTAATGGAAGTTGCTTTATATACTTTCCTCTTTTCATGGAATTGCTACATGTCTGGATGCTGTTTAGTCAGAGCAGGTTGGCCGTGGTTTCTTGTGTGATTTGCTGTATCAGTGTACTTGTTTTTAATAAAAGTATCACTAATTCTGTTTTGATTAGTGTTTAATGAGTAGGTTTGTATGCATTCAAAGCAGAACCTGGAATTACCCTGATTTATGGTGGACTTAGGTACTTGGAGCTTCATGCTTGCCTAATATAGGATTAAAAGCAAAAGGCAGGATTGTCCAGGGAGCAGGAAGCTGATTGGTCCTCTGGAATTTAAGAGCCTACTTCTAGCACTTGACAAAGAAAATAACGTAAGGATATTAATTTTAAAAAGTCGATGTTTATAAGCAAACAGAACTAATCTGCTGAGGTACAGTAAACCTATGAGAGATTTTGCAGGAAACTCTTCTAGGTGACAGTCAGCCCTTGCTTTAATTTTTTTCCCCCCAATATTCCAATTTCAGTCAATATGTGCAATCCTTTCTGAAAACAATTAAGGATCACCTTGTTTAGGGGCTGCGAGAGTGTCTCGTGAGGTGAGGAAAGGATCACACAAAGAAGAAAGGCCTTAAGGAATATTGGCTTCCAGCTGGTTGTGTGCCGTATACCTAATCTGCTAGTTTGTAATGCTACTAACTTAATATTTAGTATTTTACTCTTTTGGAAAATGATAATACTGACTGTGTAGCATTTCACAGACGCTAAGATATGTGCTCAACCTGCTGTAATTCTGAGCTGTTGACTTGATGAGTATGGAAATCAGCTAGTTTTGCAGGAAAAGAAAAGGTTTGCTCTTTACACAGCTCTAGATCTCCATGATCCTTGGGGATAGTGTTGGAGAAAGAGTCATGTCTAAGCAGGAGAATTGGATACTACAGGTCTGCAGGTGCTGGGGTGATGGATAGGATATACATATCTTGAAAGGCTCTGATGCAGGAGCTTGAAGCAAGGTACCACCCTGTTATGCACAGTTTCCAGAAATCGCATGCTGTGTGTGATATTTAAATCTCCCAACTTGGCTCTGTGCTTGGCTTTTTCTGAACATCTTGCTGACTAAAATTTGTAAATTTTCTTGAGGCTTATTATAGGCAAGGAGTTTCAGTTTATGTTCGTGCTATGCTAATTGTTAATGATGTGAAAAAGTGTATGAGCTTATTTTACAGTGAAAAGTTTTAAAACTTTTTCAGTTTATTACTACTGAATCCTAATGTTTTGATACTGTTTTCTGATTAAGTAAAATGACACAAAAGCATGAAAATAAAGAACTAAAACACAGATAAATGTAAATATGGAAAAGATTACAAGATTCCAGAATAAAGAGTATTTTATTAATGCCTATGCCATATTCCTTCTGTAAATATTTAAGAAAAAATCTGACATGGATGAAAGTTTTCAGTAATGAGTGGGATTAAAATCAGTTTATTGAAATTTTATTTCTTTCTGGTCTACTGTAATGTAAACAATCCTGCTTAAGAGTATAAAGTGCACTGGATCTTAGTGCGGGCAAGAGTGTAGGGACATCTGTTCATTGTGTAGCACAGTGGGAGTGATGGCTGAATGTTTTTGCTTGAACAAGGGCACTGACAGCACTTTATTTTGCATACCTCTTTCAAGATAAGAAATTGTGGGGAAACATCTGTGAAAAAGAGTATGAAAATACTTTATATGCTGCTATAGATGGCTGTACAGATACTAGTGAGTGGAGAGTATTTGTTTTCCATACTCATTTTTCATGTGCTGAAGTCCTGTATAAAATGTGTGAGGTGGTAGAGCACAGTCCTGATAAGGAAGAACAGATATTGTGATAAATTTTTACATGAACTTGAAATCATAACAATTAGTCCTTTGCCTAGAGTAAGTGAGCACACTTGTAGAATAAGCTGCTCAAGGAAGACTGCTTATTATCCTGTATTTTGTATTGTAAAACGCAAAAGAACCCTGTTCATAACAGGTTGGTTGCATTTAGTATGTGTATTTAATTGTACATATAATAACAGACATAATTTTTTGTCTTATCTATACTTGCAATGCTATCTTACGTTTGCACCAGCAATGCAGGTCATGGAGGGAGTGAAGGGATAGACCCTGCAATCAGTGAATCTTCCAGCAGAGTGATTAAATTAGTATCAAATTATGCCCTTGGGAATTGCTACGCTCATAAATCTAGTAAGCAGTGTGGTAATCAGAAAAAGAAAGTTGTTTTTTGTATTCAGAGAGTCTTTATTTCTTTAGTCATTGTTCTGAATTTAAACAGCACCTTTTGTACAGCAGGACCTTCTATGGTTTTGCTTTCTGCAGCGAAGGATCTCTAACTTCGCGATTTTTGGGTTTCCTTTTCTGCTGAAGGTTAGAATTTAGGTACTTGAGTCACCTTCCACTATCCATGCTAAGCAAAACTAAATGAGGAAGTGAGTGCAGAGAATATGTTTCAGCTATTGCTTCAGGAACTGACTAAACCTTGATTTAATTGAATTCTATTTGGATTGGTTATTACTGCTGTTGTAATTAAAGAAAGAAAACTGCAGCTTACTAATCTGTTTTTCCGTGTGTCTCTTGTACCTTCCTGAAATTTATTCTTTTTTGAAGTACAAATGAACAAGTAAACTCTCCAGCTAAGCTAAGTCAGTGTTTGTGCCTAGGTGATTATGCGTTAACTCTTTCATGCTTATTGAAATGGAAAAAAAAAAATGAGCAGATTGCAGAGGATGAATAGCCTGCTTAGTAATATCTAAAAAGAAGGGAAAATATAACCTAATAGTCTGCTTTAGTGAGGATCTGATAATTTTTATTGTGTCCTAAGATAAAAGCAAATAATTTCGTGAGTCTTACATGCCAGTAAGAGATAACATGGTAGTGTATGCCTTGGCTTTGCTGGTAAGACTTCAGTTTTACAAACACTTGGACATGTGTTCAGCTTTTCAGATGTAAATAGTCCCATTAGATGAAATCTGGGTCCAACTGGAGTCAATGGTAAAACCTGTGGCAATTTAAATAAGGCTAGAATTTCATGAATGAGTTCAGTGAGACTACTTGTATACATAAAGTTAAACACATGGCTAAGTGTTTGCAGGAGAGAGGGCCTGCAAGAGTATGAGAATAAGACCCTTGCGACGCAGTTAGTCGTCTGAGTTGTCTTTCTGTTGCATGATGGAGAGCCACAGTGAGGAAGTAGGTGAACCTTTTGGGCATAAACAAACACAAAAGTATATAAAACATCATAAATAACTACAATTCATAAAATGCTTGGTTGGTCCTAAATAATGAAGCAGTTAAAATATTTATGGGCTGTGCTTGTTCTTGTAATATATTTTTATTTTATATTTTTTGGCACAGATGCATATAAGGAATTAGTATCATTGTTATTTTTTGTTATTCAGAAGAACTTAGTAGCGAGAGAAGCTTTCTTTTGGAAAGGGGAGATAACAGAAGCTGCAGGCCAGCGGGCCCCCCTTCTCCCAGTCTACTACTCAATCATAGGAGTCATGCAGTAGTTGATAATTATGTCAGCTGCTGTAATCATCATGCATATTAACTACTTAATTTCATGTTACACTTGGTAAAGAAATACTGTGGGTAGTACCACAACCGTGTCAGTTGTGACCATCTGAGGCTCTCCCCTCCAGATGTTTCACCGGTTTGCAAATTTGATTTCAAGCTGCACATGCAGCAAAACAACTGTCACATACACCAACAGACCTCTGTCTCTCTCTTTGTGCAGAACATCTTTGCAGAACCTAGTTTCACGTTTCTTGGTGAGAAATATTTGAATGACTGCCTCCTTAATCCTGTGAGATTTAGATAAGTGCAGTTTTCCAGGTTTTTGAGGGAGTCCTAATTTAAATTTCATAACACACACACACACACCACCAAGCAATTAGCATGAAGCCTTATGGCAGCCTGACAGTCCTTTGTGCCTGTGGAAACAGTTACACAATAGTGCACGTGCAAATACTGTTATCGGGTGCCCTTTGTGTGTGCTGACCTGTTTTACCTGGAGCATATTAAAAAGCTGCAACCTAATTCTCATTTAAACTCGAACTGCTCTATTGTACAATGAACTTGCATAAAGAGAGAAATGTTGAAGTCTTAAGACAATAATAGCTACTATTTGTTCTTTTAAATGACTTCCTTTGTGGCATTCTGTGGAGGCTATTTTTTCCTCTGTGCACGTCTTTAAATGCCAGTGATGGGAGGAACATGAGCCCCGCAGCAAGGTTAGATTCAGGCTGCAGACTTTCCTTTTGTCTTTGCTGTATCCCTCCTTGCAGGTGGCTGCAGAACCTAGTTTGTTTTCCAAGTTGGAGACCAATACTGCCTATGTGTTCAGGGAATGGAGGAGAACATACCAGCTCCATTATCTTGCTTATTGTACGGTCCAGTTGTTGGGCATTAGGCAGGGAAGACTTGGCGTAGTGGGCAAGTAGGAAAAAAAGTAAAGCAGCAAGGCAGTAGGAGGTTCACTGCTAGTACAAAGCTCTTCAGCTGTTGTGTGAACAGATGTCTGGGTCAAATCCTTTCTCACTTTTTACTCAGTGTTTTTAATTTTTAAGGCTTAAGGAGTTTTTGTTTTGGTCTGATACGATGGTGGTGCAGTTCTATTCACTTGACTTACGTTATCCCACTGGGTAGGGAGTAGTGCCTTAGGGTGCTTTCAGGAGCACTAGTGAAGAGTTTTTCTGCCCCATGAAGCTTCAGACTGAAAGGCGTGAGAAGAGCAATGCATGGAAAAGGGGCAGCATATGCGTAGTGGTCCTCTGTGTTAGAAACTGTTGTGTTTTCAGGTAGGAGAACCATATAATTGTTATGGTGATGGTGAGGGAAGGTCAGGAGAAAGGAGAAGGCACAGCAGAAGACCTAAGAGAGGCGAGTGAGATGAGATATAGCCCTTGGTGGGTCTTAGGTGCATAGGATGCAGAAGATCCAAACCCAGTACACAAACTGGGAGAAAAATGACTCTCAAGCGTCTGAATGCTGCTACTACGTATGTTGAAAGAGACATTAGCCTTAGACTTTGGCAATCTCAACTGTTTTTATTGTAGTGAGCTGGCCTGGGTCAAACTGCTTAAGCCAAGAATGCTTGCCTCACTGAAACAAACCTGAGATCGGTCACACCACCAGCACAGCCAACAGGTCTGAAAGGGGTAATTGCTAGCAGTGTAAGTGGGGATGAGTGATTGGTGCTGATAATCTGGTCAGGGGGTACCAGGGACGCCTGTCCAGAGAGGTCTCTGTGGATTTCACTCCTGCCTTTCATGAGTTTTCAGCTTGCTCTTCTAACCTGTTCTCCCTCCATCTCCCTGGGTGGTTTTCTCCTCTCATGTTTCCTGCAGTGGAAAGCTAATAAGACGTAAACAGAAAACAGACACTGGAACCAAAGTAGGAAAAATGATCAATGGCTTAGTTAATAGAGTTAGGCCCGTTCGAGGAGAAAGACACAATGCAGACTAAAAAAGAGATAAATGGTTTGGGAAAGGAAAATGGATAAAACAATGTGACTGAAGGCAGAGGCTTAGCTGTTGCTGTGCAAAAACTAGATTGCTGCAGAAGCTATGGTTTTGTGGCTGCCTTGTTTGGTCATTCTTCACTCTAAGTCCTAGTTTGGGACAGACAGCAATGATGCGAAGTACTGCTGCTTTGAGCTGGTCCTTGCCAAGGCTGCTGTGTGGCTAAAGAAGCACTAGATTTTAACCTAGTCTTGGCAATAGCAGTTTGGATGGAAAGCCAAGCTGAACTATCAGCAGAGACAGTACTATTTTTAGGGTTATGTATATGAAGAAATAGTTGATATAAAGCTATAGAAACTCTGGGAAAGTGGCACTGTGCCTTGTGCTTTGAATACTCTGAAGCAAAGTTTTCAAATCCCTCTCAACATGAGAATTGACTGTGAGTTTCAAACATAGCATTGCACAGCATGTGATACTCATTTATTATGCCATTATTAGACTGTTATGTATTAAACAAGTATTCTTTTCCTTGTGTTTGCCGAGGTTATTGTTATATAAGACAAACATACATCTTTAATACTAAGTAAATAGGCTTTTCTCTTTCTTTTTATACTTCTTTTTTCCTATCATGTCTTACCTTAAAGGGCAAAGAAAAACTTAATTTTTGCATTAAAGAAGAAAAGATCTGTACAGACACGTTTTACACCCAGGCCTCCAAGACTTGTGGTCTGAAACTGGAAATGTAGCCACAGCTAATGTATTCTGAGACCAGCTCAATGTGGAGTTCTACTGAAATGTTTGGTGGATGCTCTCAAGAATATTGAGTGAAGCTTTAAAAGATTTCCTGCATTTTCCTACATATTGCCTGACTTTTGATGCTGGCATGAGCTTGTTATAAATGCATTATGTAATTCAACTGCTATCAATTTATCATAAAAAACAGAACAGTGATATTTCTTCCATCCCCACTTGCTGGTTCTATATATCTCCCTCTCTCATCCTAACACAGGAAGTGAGATTTTCGTGTCAGCGTTGTTTGTTTTTTTTTTAGTATACCATTTTCTTGGATGCTTTAGAAGTGGCAATGACTATAACCTGTGTTCACCTTTAGCTGATACAGTGTTTCTTATAATACGTTTATATTTTGTGCATGGTGAGATCAGGCTTTTTGTGTAGTGGCAGAACTGATCTGCAAATGGCGTGGGAGCAGCCTGCTTGCACAGGTGAGCTGGTAACAACTACAGAGAAAATTGCCTCGTGCCTTGGCAGTACGGTTCTCACCACAGCTACTGGTCAAGGTGGTACTGTGAAGCCTACTGAAGGAGTAGGAATATAATGGCAATATTCAGAAGGCAATAGTAAGATCTATTATATGTGAAAGTAAAAAAAAAAATATATATATTGTGAGCATTCAGGAATGTGAATACTTTTCATAGCATTAATTAATAACTTGCTTTGGTTAACTATCTTAAGTCCATATGGTAATTCTTTTCAAGGGGATTTAATTGGAGTTTTGGAGACTCTGCAAATATGAGAGACAACTGGAATCTCAGTCCAACCTAATAGAGGACTAAAGCAGGAAATTGTGCCGTGTAAGGGCTGACATGTGGGCAGCACATATTCTTGAGTTTCTCTGAGGTCTAAATATACTTGCAGAGTCTGAGCTAAAACATCATTGTATTTTTGTCTCAATGTTAATCTGAGTTACTTGGATTTAGATATTTCTGGCATATGCTAGAGTTGTGGCTCCGTCTTCAGAGCAGATGTAGCCAGAAAGCTGAGATGGAGGCTAGTACCAGACTTAGTCAGTAAATGGCTTAGCTGCCATATGGGTGGTTCAGAAGTATAAACTATAGCCTTTCTAATTTATTATCATAACATGAGTTTTGAAGCAGTCAGATCTTTCTAGAGTTGGGTCCTCGCTATCTGAGAGACTATGCAAATAGAAACTATCCCAGTCCTAAATGCTTGTCATTCAGGCCCTTATTCTGGAACAAAAAACCCCACCCAAAACCAACATACTTCATATCTACGCCTGCCCGTTTTTTATTTTACTTAGTAGGATTGCTTATATAAACCTAAACGTTGGTATGGCTGTCTTACTTTTTTTAAGAACATAAAAATCTTAGAGATTTTTGTTCATGTTTTATTTCTGATTACTTCACGCTGTGGGTATTGATGAGGTAATGGAAATCTGTATTAGGAATATTGGTGTGGGGAAAACAAATCACGTGCAATGTTTTTCATCAACCGTAATTAAAGGAATGACTATTACAATCAAAATTAATTGTGTTTAATAGAGGATTGATTTTTTTTGGTATTATATCCAAATCACACACTTGTAACTTTCCCTTCGTATTTCAGAAAGCCGTTGAAAAATTGTATTTCACTTCTTTGGTGTACCTGTCTCTAGGAGAAAGGTAGTTATAGTTCTTAAATCATTGAACCACTAACAGTGCAATGTTTAATGTTAATAAATATTTACTTTGGTTTTAAGCTTGGAATGATCAGCAGTGCCACAAGCTAGTCTGTGGCTTTGCCTGAGGTGGTGGTGTGAGCCTTCAGAGGGATATATGTCAAGTTGCGCTTATCCGATGATTTACTGAATGGAATTTGCACCTTTAACAAAGACCTGCCTGTAGCCTTAGCTAGGTAGATAATTTTATGCATATTTTTTAAGTGGTATTCTACAATGTCTTTTCTCTTTTAATTGCTTTGATGTTACTTTCTTCTGTGTGGGGTTTGTGTGTTTTGTTTTATTTTTTTCCTTCTCTTTTTTTTTTAACAGTCCTAATCATCTAGCTTTAGGAAAACAGTTGTTTTCAACATCAAACAAAACCCTACCAGAAAAGAATGTTGGGAACAAAAGCAGTTTCCTATCATCATAGACCATGAACTGTGAAAGGGATGCAAGCTCGATTAGTCTTCTTACATGTCAATATTAAATTTGTTCTATCTCCTGTTTGTTTGGGTTTTTTTGTTTGCTTTGTCTGTATCCTCGAGTTCTTACTTACCTCACCCTTAGATCACACCTCCTGTGGGCTGAGGACACACGGGTTTGGAGCTTTGCACAGTGTCTTGCAGGAAGGTGTCTTCACTCTTTAAATATTGTTACTCTGTTCTCTGAACCTGATCTTTGTTTTGTTGAGTCTTACAATTCATGTAACCTGCTGCCTCTCGGTTATCTAAGTATTTGGTAAGGACGAGTGACCAGGGTTTTATGCTGGTGAATAGCAGTAATGGTGTCTCTTCTATATTACATGAAGTTCTTGAACAGTAAGGAAGCGTGAAATAGAAAAATAACAGGGAACAATGGTGCTTATGTAAAATAAATGCTACTCATGAATTTTGTTCATGAGCTGCAGTATACCCTCCAGGACAACTTTGCCAGCAGGGCAAATCTGTGAGTCCTCCCTTGTCAGAGATCAGGGCCACCTTTACATCTGGAGTCATGGCAGTGGTGAGGATATGCTGGTTTCCCAAGAGTGGTTGCTGCAGGACAGGCACCGTGGCCTCTCTGAAGACCCCTGGCTTTTCCTCCCCTGACTGCTTTTCTCAGATAATCCTGCAGCAGCTGTTAGAGTTTCCCTTTGATTCCTCTGGCTTCAGCAAAGCTGCAGGGGTACTAGAAACCTGGCCCTGAACCCTGCTGAGCTGATAGAGATAAGAGCAGCATCATCCTTGATGAAACCGATGTGCGGCTGCCCTATTTCGACTAAGTGAACGCTAGGGATTTGTTTTCCAAGGATGAGTGATAGGCGGCCCCCCCCTCCCACCCCCCATCGCTGGTCTCAGTAATGCCAACTGCATGTCTCCTGTCCCCGGTGCCCCTCGCGGGTGGGGTGTGGATTAGTGAAGTGCTGTCAGCAGTCCCCTGTGATTGCATTCCTGCTTGGGAGAGCTGGAAGGAGAAAGTGAGTGTTCGTAGATCAGGTTATGCTCAAATTTGACTGGGACCTGCTGTCTGTGGTGGTGCGATCTACTGCAAAAAGTGTCATCAGTGGATGTTTGTGGGGGAGCTGGGGGCTAGTCAGCAATCAGATCAAAAATACAGAGCTGCCAAGCTGGCCTATGTTCTGAGGGGCTGTTTGCCAGGCTCAGTGGAACAAACATCCCTTATTTTCAATGATGTCTCACTCTCCCTGAAGTAAACATGTCTCTTAAAAGTTTTCCTCTTTATTATTTTTAGCTTCAGCATGGATTTGTGAACTGTCTGTGCTTAGGAAGGGTGCTCTGCAGTTGATTCAGTTCTCTTCCTAAAAAGCACTCCCAATGAACAGATTTAGAGACGGCTTAATTATAATCTGCAGTGTGAGGAGGCTGCCAGTGAGAAGGGAAAGGGGTCATTTCAGGTGATGAGATCATTCCCTAAATATTGATTCGAAAATATACAGCTCAGATTAACTGCCTCCATCATTTGTTTTTAGAGGTAAAAAATTAATGTTCCAATTCTAAATTAATCTGGATTAATATTTATTAGCACAGTCTACTTTCTCTTTTTGTTTGACATCATGTTCAACTCTGCTAGGTAGATTCAATAGTTTTCGCATGTGAACCTGGTATGTGAGATCTTTTAAAGTGTATAGATATTGCTGGTTTGCCTTTTCTAGAGTTTCCATGTCACTCCATTTAATAGTAACATTTTTTAATGCGTAGAAATGTAGAGGGATGATAAAAAGGTTACCGCTTATTGTTTTAACCTACAAACACCCTTCTTTGAGGAGCTGAACTTTGTAATAACCCGCCCAGCCCTGCAGCCCCTCTAACCTGCTAACATGTAATATTAATCCCAGCATAACTGCTGAAGGGTACATATAAAAGACGAATGTATTTCTACATAGACTTGTGAGGTCGTGAAATGAAAATTGTGTATCCTTCCCCTGGTTTTTGCCGTTATCAAAATGTCAAGATCGTGGCTTTGTTACTATGCGGGCGGTGTAAGCTTGGCTTTGACCCTCCTGTGAGATGTGAGAAATTTCTTTCTGAAAATGTTTTAAGCTCCCAAGTCACTTAGTCTTGAAGTGTTTCTCTTCATCATGATGCTGGTGGTGCTGATTTGACAAGCTGTGGGTGAAGGCAGCAGCCGGAGGGTCCCCGTTCACGGTGAGGCCAGGAACCTCAGGCAGCCCCACTCCCTTCTGGCTTCCTGAGAGCTAACCCAGAACACAGCCATGGGCGTGTGGACCTGCTTAGAGGTGCCTGAGCTGCTGGTACACCTTATAAGAATTAGTACATAAGTGCTTTTTGCACAA
This sequence comes from Bucorvus abyssinicus, assembly GCA_009769605.1. NCBI lineage: Eukaryota > Metazoa > Chordata > Aves > Bucerotiformes > Bucorvidae > Bucorvus > Bucorvus abyssinicus. Next base: position 44,268,817 of record CM020025.1, read on the forward strand.
AGTGTTATGAATACTGTCCTATCAGTGTTTGAAAAGCAGTGTGAAACAGAACCCTGCGATTTTTCAGTCCTTTGTGTGTCATGGCTTCCTAATAAAAAACCCCTTAATGTGTCTGTTCTTTTCCCTTCTTTTAAAGTAATCAAAAATTTGGATTTATGTATTGGAAAGGGGAGTCCATCTTTTATTCCTTTCCGTTTTCATCTCCAAAAACTGGTAGGAAAGAAGGAAATACAAATGCAGTCTTCAAATTATTTTTTCCCTTTTTTTGGAAAAGGGCTTTTTTCACCTATTGACTGTAGTTTGTGCTTTGAAAAATTATGTTGTTTGTGTAACTTTCAGTGTTCTGCACTGTGACTGTGGGAGTGCTGAATGGGAACTAAAATAAAATCTTCCTTTGACCATTCTTTACTCAGCTTAGTCAAGCTTTACTCTGTTGTGCCAGTGGCTCTCTGCAGGTCTTCTAGATTTACAGCCCCTAATCCAGGGCAGGTTTCAGGAGTTCCAGTTTGTGGTATTCCCCCGCCACCCCCCAAAAAAAACCCAAAACCAAACAAACCAAAACACCTCTTTTGTCAGTTTAAACTTTCCTTAAAACTTAAATATTCCTGTATATTCCTCCTGTTTGAGGAAATATTCTACGAAGGGGAAGAAGGTCTTCTTAGGCTCAGTGGAAAACAGTTTCTCAAAAGCTTTACTTTCTGGTTCTGGTCTGATATTCCATAGTCTTTGGTGTTTAGTTCTGGGTGGTTGGTTTTGGTTTTTTTTTCCTGGTGTGAATGTTGAGTTTATTCATATTTTTCAATTGTGTTACATGGTGGCTTTCTACCTTCCTCACATTTTTCTCCTTTACTGTGGAGAAACTAACTGGTAATTTCCTCTTTTCTGTGACAGTTTTGAAAATTATCCTGGAACAAATGACACAAATGATACAAAAGTGCTGTGGGTCAGGCAGCTTTGCCCGAGTCTTTGCATTGATGTGGCTGGGCACTGCTGGCTGTATTGGAGGGAAATCTATTGGCAAATGCTGAAAAGCAATATAAATATATTTTTTTCTCTTCAAGTATTTCCTAGTCTTGATATTTACTCAAATTCTATTTTGATATTTCTTCTTTGTAGTGGTTTTAATTTTGGATTGCCGAGCAATATTACTGACAATGCAATGCCTGAAGAGATCTGCTTAGTTTTTAAAATGTTTTTGTTGATAATTGACTATATATTTGCAAGATCAGCCTTTAGCAGAGGACCTCTGTTTGTTTATTTATTTGTTTTAAATACCAAGACAACTGGCTAGACACAGTCAGCTTTTAACCAGTGCCAGTCCAACGCACAGATGAAGAAAACCTATTGTGTGCCTGTGCTTCAGGGTGGATGTTCCCCCAGTACAGATGTGTGCAAGCAAAAGTCACATTTGCATTTGCTTAGTTTGCGCTTTCTTTGAAATTCTGTTTCTGTTTAAGGACCTTCTCTCTAACTCTTCAGTGTTTCTCTCCTAAAGAGGTCTGTAGAATAACCAAGAAGTGAACTACTGGTTTCAGAGTAACGTTGTACTTTTAACTGCGTGGTATTGTAAGCTTTTAAATTGTGTATGATCTGTTGGTCTTTCAAATCTCCTCTAGAAGAGATATTCAGCAGATGTGTTGTAACTAGACTCTATTGGAAAAGGTTACACTCTGGAGAGGAATGTCCACTCTATACTTTAAAACTCTTTCCATTAAAAGTTTCCTTTGTTGCCAAGGAAGTAAAACGATGATTATGTTATAGGTCTGACAGTTTTGCTAACTATTCGTATTCCCAAAACGAGGCTAAACTTGTTAAACTGTTGAGGATGATCTAAAATTTGAGGACTCTTTAAAGTTTTTGATGGGACTAAAATATTTTACCCTTTCCAAGCTCCTTTCTTAAGGTGATGGAGGAAAGGACCCCCGATTTTATGGATTTTGGTAATTGTAGCAAGTAATTAGTCTCTGTCTCCCCCTCAGGCAGTGTAAAGACCTCCACAGACTCTCTAAGCTGGACTGCCTTTACTGGGGATTAAGTGTGTTGGGGTTCTCCTTACTGCATTTCCTGCTGCTACTTTTTACTGCTCCTTCAGTGTTGTAGGTCTCTGCTGGGAGGAGGAGCAGCTGTTACCTGTGCCCCATTCACAGCCGTCTTGTTCCTACTTTCTCTTTTCATAGTGAGAGGTGTTATTTTCATCGCTCTCTTTTTTCCTTTGGTTCATGTACTTAGGAAATAAGATACAGTTGCTCACTCTGTTGCAGTTACTGATGTTTGCTTAAGGGCATTGGACTTAACAGTTTTATTACATGCACTGGGAAGGAGGAGAAAGCAAACAGGTATCTGTGCTCGTGGTATAATGATGTTAACTCAAATACTGGTCACTTTTCCTCCCTCTTCTAATTCAAAACATCAGTGTAAGATTCAAGAGTGAGCAATATCCAGTGAGACCATGATGCTGCATCTTCATCCTCTTCCCTGAACTGTTTCTGAGAGAGGAACCAGTATTTTTTTTTCCTTACTTTTGAAGCTGGCAAACTTGGTGATGGCTATTTTATTGAAAAAAGAGGAAACCCAAGTGGAGACAGTCTGAATTCTATTTTTTTTTTTTCCTGCTATGCTTGTTCTTGGTACATTTTTGGGCAGGTGGTCCTCAGTGGTATCAAATACCAGAAGCCTTTGAGATTAATGGAAAATATTCGAATGCATAACACTATCTCAACAGAGCATGTTACCTGTGGCTGTGCGAGGCAAGAGGGAGCCTTCCTTTCATTATGAATGATGCCAAGATGCACCACAACGGTGCTTTTGAAGCTATCAGCAGTTGTCCTGTGTGCTGTTTATTTAGCCCATTTCTGATTTAAAAACTTGAGCCTGAATGATGTACTAGTAGTATGAGCAAGATTTATTTTGCCTATCTTCATCATCTTAAAATATTTAGGTTCACTGAAGGTAGTGATGGGGGTGAAAACTTTGCTTGGAGGGAACAAAGATGGGAAACTCCTGCAGGCTCTGTGCATTTCCTTATGAGAGAGACTTGCCTTCTTCTATGACTCCTTTCATAATGGTTAAGTATTTTAAATCAAGTGTCTAAAATGTTTACTTCTCCTACATATATGATAGGATTCTCTCCTTTAATGTGAACATAGTTGTTATTAATAACCTTTTGGAAATTATCATCTTGTGGTAAGCAGTGGATACTGATGTCATGGTTTAGATGACCAAGATATCAAAGATGACCAAATAGTGTGTCTCAAATATGGAGAATGTATCAAGTTAACCTTTGCTTTTTAAAAAAAATCTTCCTTTGCCTGTAATACTTCATTAGAAGACTACCATGTAGAAAGATAAGGTAGATAGACTAGCATTATTGCTGATCTACTGTATATACAAATACCAGTCTTTTTTATCAGGGCTGCTAGAAAAAAAATCATTACAAAATCAATAACACATCTTATATCCTCCTTCCTTGCCTCCATTTTTTGTGTTTAAAAAACCCCACCAAAACAAAACAAGCCAGTGCTATGAGCTGATGTAAGTTAATAGTAAACAGCATTAGACTGACTCACAGTAAAGAAAGATGTTCCTTATTTTAGCTTTCAGATGCAGGAAGAAGGCAGACTGATTTTTAAAACCAGCTACAATTATGACAAATTGGAGAAATCAAAATATTCTGTAGAAACATGGAGAATTCACAAGGTTGTCTTGTCCTAGGCGTGCAGGAAGAGAGGCAAGTGATGTGGTTAAATTAGGTCATGGCATGAGCTTCAGTGGGGATTGCTAGTAAATAATTTGCACAGTGGAGGAGAGCTTCCTTCCTTAATTGTTTCCACCTGGTAGCAGGCTATTGTCAGACCAGGGACCTCTCTGCCCCTTTGAGCAGCGCTTTGAATAAGAAACATACAACACATTGTGAGTAAGGAGTGTTTGGATAATAGGTAATTCTGCCTGGCTTCATTTTCAAAGCTGTTTAAAATGTGATAGAGCAGCATCCTCCTTTAGGAATAGGTGCTTTCCCACTGGGGTCTCAGTTGGGAGACAGTTTTCCTGGGTTTTTGTTTTTCTGTCACTGCTTCTGCTACTGCAAGAACCATGGTATGATTTCAAAGACCAGTATAAAAATGGGAAGTGGTACATCAACCTGTTAAAGCACTGTGACTTCTTTGTTGCATTAACCAAAAGTTGTTTAGGAGTGTGCTGCTTAATAGAAGACACATGAAGTAAAAAGTCTTTTCTTATACTCTTAATTTATCTACTGTGAAGGAGATGAATTCATTAATTTTATGCATTTGCCTTGTCTAACACAAAAAAAGAGGAAGGAAAGGGCATGTGTGTGAAGTGACATTGCTACCCTATCTTGAAAAAAATCATAATGAATTCTAACGCTAGCACTTACTCCTTGGAAATAGGCTCGTCTCATCTAATGCAGCTTGTGGAATTGCTCAAAAATTCAGTCCAGTTTTAGTTGCTGAAGGCTAGAATATGAAATTCTCTCCTTTTGTAATGTCTGCCTCTTTAAAAGTGTACTTGATTTCTGCCTTCAAAGTCTGGAGTTCTTAGAAGTGAAGTGGGATAAGCTTTCATCAGGAATCAACTGAAATATGGTGTTTCAAGGTAAGAATACAGGATTACTGCGGACTGCCTGTTTACACCTATTGTAGTTTCTCAGCCTCATTTAATTTCTCTGAAAAGATGGCACTGTAGCCTAATTAATAGTTTGTTATATTTGTTGGTGGGCTTGGGAATAAAAAAATTCAAAATTAAATTACAGCAATTAAAAATGTAACAGCAAGGAGACTTTCAACTCTGTGCATAAATTAATAAATGCAGTCACATGGGTTACTGACAGCCCATTGCTGGTGTTGGGCAGTTAGCTTTGTCACGACTGAACACATGCATTTGCTTGTAGGACTACTGTCCCTGACATGAAGCGGGAGGCAGACGGATGTGTGCTGCTGGGGAAGCATCATCTGCTCGGGCTCCCATGGCTTCCAGGAGCTGCTTGGTGTTAGTCGTGGAATATTAAGCGGGGTGAATCTGCCTTAGTGTGTTGGAATGAGATTGCATATTTCATTAAAGCCTAATTTGTTTTTCACGGGGAAATACCAGAGGCTTCAGCAATTATCATACTTGTAAGATTGGAAGAAAGAAGCTTGGATGAAATCTAGCAAACAAGACTGTCAGTGCTCATTTAGTAAGTCCTTTGTGAATCATTTTGAACTGAATTTACATGATTGTAGCAGATCCAGAAAACCTTTTGCAACACTTATCCAGTGATACCACTACATAATCAGCTGGAGATAATGGGTATGGTTCTTTCAAAGCTTTTTCCACAACCATTTCTGGCCCCTTCAGCCCTTCCTCTGCCTCCCTGGGGTCATTCTGAGACAACCTGGTGCTGCCCCAGAAGAAGGTATCAGTGGGTAGGAAGGAATGAAGGCTGCTGGCCTTCTGACAGAAGGATGAAGTTCTAGTTTTTCATATTCAACCCTGCATTTCTTGAAATCAGCAAGGTTTAAGGACTAAAGTCTTGCAAGATGCATAAATTCTCACATTGGAGCCTGGATTCAAAGTGCTCCATGCATCTCAGGTTCATGATCTAATCTAGGAATTGAGTCATTGAGAAAAGGAAATGGAAGAGTAACTAGTGCAAAGTAGCCTCTAAAGTTTTAGCTCTTTTCTCTTTATTTCAAATAGTGCAGTATTTCATGCAGTAGGAAGCTACATCTTGAGCTATAATGAAAAAGGAATTTGTGCCTTACAGTTAGTATTGTTGGGAAGGTTGTGGATTTGTAAATGACAGAGTTCAAGACTTACAGGAAGATACCTTAAATCTGAAATAGCAGTATAGACATTTTTGGTGGTGGTGGGGTGGATGAAAAGTGTGTGTGTGGCTCTGTGGGACAGTGTAATTTCCAGGCTATGGGAGTGGTTAGCAGCTGCTTATTGCCCTTAACTGCATTTAATTGACAAGGTTCCCATCTTGAGAGGTTTTCAATGGTACGCTTGTATCTCACTGGGCTTGGCTTCCTCTCTACAGTATAAGAAGCCTGGCATACCTCTTCCACCAGAAAGGAAGAAATCAAATTGCGTCAGAACAATCAGACATTGTGAAGTGAGTTGTTATTGAAGTCTCTCTGCCAGAGATGCAGCTGTTTCTCAAGTATATGTTATCACAACAGCTACAAGCCTCAGTAATGCTGCATGGGAGAGAAAGTACTATCACTGAATTACAATTCAAAAGAGGAATAAAATCTAAGTGAACACCCATCTTCAAAGAAGCTGAAGTACAGCTTGACTTATACTGACTTTTCAGTGTATTTTTTTTCATTCTACAACATAGATGGCCTGAGGAAAAAAAACTATTTAAATATGCAAAGACCCCTTTCAAAGATGGTGTTACTGTACTAGGTAGTCTGTTCTATGGAAATGCAATTCCGGTGTGCTGTTGGGTGTGTTTGTGCTCGTGCATAAAATTGACTTCAGAAGGTTAATGCAGTTCGTAGTCCACAATTGCTATTGTAATCAATTGATTTGATACTTGGTATCAAAGTGGGAAGTAGCTTTGTTGCTGTGCTTGTAATGTTAACTAAAATATTCCTAGTGACTTTTAACAACTCTGAGATAATTAAATAATTTTTAAAGAGATTGCTATTTAAAGGATGTGTTGGCTAAACTAAAAGATAAGGGAAATATTCAAACTTATTTGGAAACACACCTTTGAGCACTACCTAAAATGTTTCATTTTAAATGATAACACTTCACCTGCAGTACATGAGTTTCCTGAATTTCAATAGCCTTTGGTTTGATCCCTCCAGGCACAACCGAGCCCCTCTAGCAGCAGAGCAATCTTCAAATGCATTGCCATGCTTGTGCATGCATTTCTGTATTGTGATACTGTTGCCTCCAGTAGTTTTTCTAAAACCATACTTCCATATCTAATATTCTTGGTTAGTAATTTAACCAATCTCCTTTATAAATGTGATCTTTTTGTTTCCACTTCATTGCTGTTGTGTGGAGCTGTGCAATTGCATGGCCTACTTAATTTTATGGTTTATGGACAATCTCTCTTTAAAGGATTTGGGAATCCCTCTACCAATTAGATAACATCTATTTTGCCATTGCTCTCATATAATTGTGTATGATAGCATAACACTGAGACTCCTAAAGCAATTTGATTATTCATTCAGATAAGAGGTCTTACCATAAATCCTTGTTGACAGTGGAATGGAAACAGGGTGGATTTAGCAACTAAGGTGGATGTACAAGTGCTCCAGCATTCTCTGAGAATGCTACAAAACAGTTTCCTATAAGGGAATTCCTGTAATGTACTGAATGGCCAGATGATATTTGATTTTTTTATTTTTTCTCTGGGGAAAAAAGGATTTATTGGAAAGATGGTGGCCTTGTATGTCTTAGGTAAAACGGTTGTTGTCCTCTCCTGGAGAGCAAAGATGTGCTGAAGGAATGGGTTTTGTGATGAGGCCTCTGCCTTTACGCTGCAGGAAGGTGGGGCGAGCATGTGTACTGCAGAAGAGATGAGGATAGGCACAGTCCTTTAAGTGTTCGTGTTCTGTGGTGAAGGAAAAGAAAGGTTGCATGTACAGCATGAGGAATGCACTTGACCTTAATAATGCTCATGTTGTTACAGAGTAAGATGAAGATGCCCTTTTTGATGTAAACATCTTTGTCTTGAACCTTTAAGTTTCACAGTTGGTGGGAAGGGGAGGAAGCTGCATGTGGTTGCTTAATTAATTAGAGAATGTAATTGTGACTTGCATCCTTGATTTATCATTGAGCACTAATAGTGAGTGACAGCCTGAAGAATTCTCTTACAAATATAGCCTGCCTCAAACTTCATGGCTGGTCTTCAGTTTGTCTTTAGCATCTGTGTTAGGTGTGTTGGGTGGATGCCCAGGTTGTCAGAAATGTCAGTGACTCTGCTCTCTGCATCTTCATTGTAGCTTCAGGAAACCAAACTGGAGATCAGGATACCAGCCCAGATTTCTGGCTGCTTGTCTTGCCTTACCTTTTGCTTGTGGTGGCTGAAGGCACCTTGGTTACAGCTGCAGTCTGTGCTCTCTGCTGTCAGAAGAGGTGTGCTTGGGTAGCAGGGAAGGTAGCAGCCTGGCTCCTGCTTACCTCCTGGAGGTGAGGTGGGACAGAAAAGAATCACTTAAGAGATGAAAAGCACTTTTTAAAATAAACTGAGTAGATAAAACTCCCAAAAGAATGAAACTGTTTGCAGGACATGATTAAAGTTTCAACATTAGCATAATTACATTAATGTGTGAAAATCAAGTGCATTTCTTGGCTAATAATGAGAGAGGCTGGTTTTAAATATTCTATGAAATTTTTGTTTAATATTTGATAGCGAAAGAACTTTTTTAGAGCATGTAATTGAGTTGGATTCATGGATAAACAAGTTAAAAGTGATTTCCATCTGTGTTTCTTGTTCCACATAAATCCCCAATTTTCTATGCTCTCTTGAGTACTCTTAGCACTTTAGAGGTAAAACCTTTATTTTACCTGATATCAGAACCACTTTCTCATTGAAAGCAGTTTCTAGTATTAAAGAACCATTCCTTCTTCAGTTAGAATATTGCTTAATTGAAAATCCTGTCTGAAAATAGTAATTCATGCTTTGAGGTGGCCTCCAGGTACGCTTCTAATCTTATTGTCAGTACAGAAGAGTGCTTAAAGACCAAAGACAGAGCATTTCTAGAGGGACTGTCTTCCCAGCTTAGTTACCGGAAGATAAATTCATCTGTATCACTTAAGACTCAGTGTCCTTGATATGTGATAATTGCATTGTCTTCCAATTTTGTTTTGTTTTGCAAGACTGTTAATTGATGTATTCATACTGTGTGAAATGCTAGGCATAGATCTGTTGCATATTATGTTTTCATAGGCTTCTACTATTTTGACAGTATTGTCGCCACCAGTGATGTAAGATGGATTTGAAATTACATCTGTACTATACCAGTGGGTGGTGCATCCTATTTGAACATCAGGAGCTAATCCATTTTTTTGTTCTGAATTCAGGGAAAATAAGCCTTTTGTGAAAGAAGACCTGATCTCCTAGAATGTTAATTACCCTCAAAATATCTTGCAGAGCTGCATGAACACAGCTTAATAATTATGTGGATTTAATCAGAAAAAAATGTGTTAATCTCCTTGATACAGGAAGCCTTGCATAGTTCTTGAGCAAAGAGATTTGTATCACACTGTCCATCAAGCTAGGCTTCCGTGGATTGTTCTGAGCTGCAAGTACAGGGATCAGCACTGGAAATGGATAGTGTCACAATTGCTTCAAAGGTAGCTTGCAAATGAAGTGGTAAGTTTTAGTTAAGGAAGGTGCATCAAAGGTTTATGTGCTTAAAGGAATCTGGAATTGCTGAACTCTGACATTTGGAGGTAAATCCTTGCAAGTGATTCAAAAGTTAACCCTTGTCAGCATTTTGCATTGATAGGCAAGCCAAATCCTTGCCAGTGCATCACATTGCCACTGTTCAGTGTGGAATTATCAGAACATGCTGTGCTAAAGATCAGTTGGTATGGTGTAGTGTCTCAGTTATCCTTTGGGAATTGTGCTTATGAAGTACAATAATGTTCTTGATGAGGAGAAATAACATGCTATCAGGAAATAACTGAAGAAAAGTATATAGTATGCCATATATAAATTGTAGGGGGAGGCAAATTCTTGGCAAGAAATTTAGGAATGTTTCCATTTAAGACTGTAAAAGTCCAACCAGTTTCTTTTTTTTTTTTCCTTCAAGAGGGAAAAGAAACACTTGCTTCTTAAAAATTGTTAAATGTTTTGTCCCATCTTGTAAAGACTGTTGCTGTTAACTGTCAACTGGTGAATGTAAGATCTCGCCTCTCGTGGCTGTGGTACTTAAGATACTGTGTACTCTACGTGTTATTCACAGTTAGAAGTTCCTGTCAAGGAAGCCAGCAAATGAGGAGATAAGGCTGTGCTTAAAAATGTACAAAAATGATTGTAGCCTCATTTATCTGACTGCTCTGGTACATGCTGCATTAAAGTACATAATGAATAACTGCATCATGGTTCATGTAGGGTTTAACATTCTTAGGTTAGGCTTTTATCAAAGGCATTAAAAGAATGAATAGCTATCGTATATATAAATCATATGGATAAGCAGAACATAAAGCAGAAGTGAAGTGCGCTGCACCCCTTAGTGTCTAATCTGCAAAGGATAACAGCGTACTTCCCCTGGAGGTTTATATAGCTACCCCTTTGGTTCACACAGGTCCTGTGCTAAATCTTCAAGGTTCAAATCCTATTTATTTATTATATTTATTGTCCAAATTTGGAATTGTTATATGAGAATAATGTGGGGTTTTCTCTGTTAATGGCCAGTGCACAAAAATAGAGTGATTGCTGACTTTATTGATTCCACAACCCCTCCCTTTTTATTCTAATTTTGTACTGGGTAAGAAAAAATCTGATTAACTTGTCTGGTGTATACGTGAAACACAAGCGATTAAGACACTTCTTAGAGAGTAGAGACTTTGGAAATAAGAGAAAGTGTGTTAAAGATATGGATGGATGGTTAACTGGTTTTCCAAGACACACAGAGCACAATGAAGAGAAGTAGCTATAGTAATGCATTTTCATCTCCTTTGCTTGGATTAGGGAGTTATGACCTTTATTTTTTATTGTTGCGCTTCATGTTTTGATCATCAAGTTTAATCAAGATCTAGATTTTAGCCTTGATTTCTGTGTTGTTGTACTGCTGTACTGAGCCACTTCTTTAATCTCTTTAAAGGACGAAGTTACTACAAGGACAGAGTGGGTTTTTTTTGTTAGTGGTATTCCTTACTATTTCTCGGTGGTCCCTACCACTATGTACAAGTGCAAAAAATAGCTTTTTTTGTCTGTGAAGTCTGCAAGAGACTCTGCAAATCGCTCTCAGAAGCAGGTGTCGACTTCTAGCTGTTAAATTGAATGTGTCTTCAGAAGAAGCACCCAAAAATCAGTTTGCTTGGAAGGGGACTGGGCTCTTTGATTCTGAGATATTCTTTGCTTTGGAATTTACTTAGTTTCTTTTCCCCTTTTGACTGGTGTGAATAGTCCAAACTAGGATTAGCTCTGAAGCAGGCTGTGAAGTCTTTCTGTTTTCCCAGACTTTAGGAAGAGATGGTTATGTTGACTTTGCTCTTCTTAACCTCTGTTCTCATCCACAGTCAGTGTATTCTGTGGGTTTCTGGCAAGCAGTGCACCTTAAGGAAGATAATTTATTTAGCCAGTAACCTTTTTCATGAAATGCTAAGCCTCTGGCTATATATAAATATATATCCCTGTACTTTATCCTACCTGCGGCAATGTCTGTCTGAAAATTATCATGGAAAAAAAATCTTACTACTCACTAATTTGCTTTCTACTATCAAAACCAGATTCATACTGAAGCAAAAAGAATGTAGAACTTTAAACTGTCAAATGAAATTAAAAATTAAGCAAGAGGTGTGGTTTTCTTCATGCATTCTCCTTCTACCTCTGATTTGAAGGTCTAAGCATTGGCATTATATGAGGCTGTGGGCTGTGTAAAGACTTAAACCATTTCTTCTTGTACCATCATTTTTTCCTGTTTAAGTTAAACAAGTGTAATGGGACAAGTCTATAATACTCCCTCTGTAATCAGGTTCTGTATGTGAATTATTGCAAACTTGGTTAAGGAGTGTCTGTGACTGTGCTGATGTTTTGATAAGGTGGAGGTGCTTACAACCTGATTAACGCATGCCGCATTTTTCTGCTCTCCTGCTGGGAATAAAAGTCTGGGCCTAATAAAATGCTTCCTGACCTTGAATAGAAAGGTATAGTGTTTTGTTTCTTGATAATGCTGTAAGTATGAGTGCTGATTTTTGCTGATTTTTTTTTTGGTAATAAAATTCAAGAGGCATAATAAACAATACAGTTTGTGAGAAAATATGCATGATAAATTTGACCCTATCTACCCTTTTTTCTTTAGAATTGTCAGCTATTTGTTGCAGTAATTGTCCATGAAGGAGGAATTTTAAAAAGAATAAAAGTTTTTCTTTTCTATAATATAGAGCTAAGAAAATAAAAAGCTTGTTTTGGTTTAAAGATGTTTTCTATTCAAAATTTGGGATTTAAAAATTACTTGGGATAGTTGTATTTATTTTTTTTTATGGCTGTACAACAGCTGGGAATTCTACTTTGCAGCTTTTTAATGTGGGTAGTAAATAAAAAACAAAAGGAAATTGAAGATGTCTTGCTTTACAAGTTTGCTAAGAACTTATCTAAAAATTTATGAAAATGGCTCCCCCCCCCCCTAATTTCCCAAATACTTTTTAATTTAGTGGCACTTCCCAGTCTTTTGGGCTGTTTTGAGTTAAAGTGTTTTCCTTTAGAGCTTACAATGACAACATAATGAGGGTCTGCCTACAACTGAGGTTGAATTAGGAAGTGTTGATTCACTTAGGGAGTCAAGAGAAATGCTCAGCTCAAAGCATTTGAGCTAGTAGATTTTTAACTTTTCATAATAATCTAAGAAAAAAAAAAGTCTTGGTGTGTTCTTCCCTCCTGGTTGTGCAGCTCAGATTCCTTAATAACGAAGGTTATCCTAGTATAGCTAAGGTCCCCTCCTAAAGCAGCAGTCTTCTCAGCTGCAGGTGGTAATGGATGGGGATTGATGGAGATGCAGATGCAACTTGAGCTGGGCACCTGTTTGCCAGTCACTCTGTTTTATTTTCCCCACTCACTGGCAACCAAGTCTTTGAAGAGCTGGCTCCAGATTTTGTCAGGAGTCCCATTTGGCCTCCATTCAAATCTGATCAAATAAAGATGAGAGAGAAATTTATGTATTTGCTTTACCAGACATTCTCTTGCATGTCTTTGTTTTTGGTGGTTGGCACACCATATTTGTCAGGAAACTGTCTTTAGAATGGTGTCTGCACTGAGCGCTTGACATCTAGTACAGCGTAACCTAAGTCTTCTCCAGCAGTCCTTGAACTCCTTCTTGAAAAGTGGGGGCATGTTCCATGACTTGTGAAAAAGTAGGTTCTTCTCAACCCTAAAAAAGGGATTAGTGCTGTAGTCACTGTTTAAAACCATCAAAAATATTAGCCCGTACAGCCTTACAGCAATCCTAGAAGTGGGAGGGTGGTGATCACTGAAGGGTGAGACTTGAAAGGTGTCTGGTTTTGTTCTGATGTGTAGGTGATGATGGCTTTTGACCACCTCTGCAATTTTTGCTGTCTGTGGAGGGCAGGATGAGAGGAGGAGCTCCAGAAGGAGCCGTTTGTTCCCAGAGTCCTCTGACATTTAAGGTTATGGAGAGCACATCTACACCGGAGATGATAAATGAGCAGGAACTATGACTTTTTTGTTGCTAATTGTTTTTAGGGTTGGTGGAGGAAGAGAGGAGGAATGCTAGTAAAAGGTGTTTTCCTCCTAGGGAGAATGGTTTTCCTGTCTGAACCTCTGACTAAAGCAGGAGGGAAACAGAGGCCCTAAAGCTTGCGCAAACCACGTTTCTCCAGTAGAAAGAGCAGATTTGTTCTGGTGCAGTTACACTAATATGCAAGTATCAGCTAGGGCCGATATCTCCTAAAATGCTGTGAATCCACTCCGATCACTGCTTGTTCCCAGCTATCAGCCATTTGCCTGTCAGCTTCTGTCTATAGCTAGCTTGGGTTCCTCCTCCTGGGGTGGGTGGGAGATGCAGAGTACTGGCTACAGCAGTGTCCTGCTCATGTTAAATGAGACAGCTGAGTTTCTGACAAGGAAGGGCAACATTTACAAAAGTTCAGAAAGATTTTGCTAAATATCATCAGCCACATGTGCCTGCAAAACGGTCGGAGGGAATTTGCTGTGGGTGATGGGAACCTGTACTTCTGGCTGGTTTTGCTAGGGTGAGGGTCAAAGGCTATTTCTGGATCCATTTTGGGGGCTTTGAAATGGTGGCATTACTTGACTCAGGAAGTATTGCCCCTATAAAACTTACGAGGGTCAATCATGTTCACAAGACTACGTGAATGAAAGATACGTTATTTTATATAATGACAGTATGCTTGGCCCACTCCTGCTCTACTCCTTGAGAAACCTTTGGTGGTGGTCTTGCAGCCTGTTCAGATAAGAAAAACCAAACCTGTCCCTGCTTTTTCATGGTCTGAACACAGTTTATCTGACTCTTATTTTGCTAGTATTAAAGAAAAAAGTTAATTCATGTACTTAATGATAAGTCTTTGAAAACAAATTTGTTATTGTTATTCAGGTCATCATTTATGGTTCTGAAGTTCTGACATTGTGTGTTAGAAAACATTTTAATAGTTTGGCAGTCGTTCACAGTAGATGTGTTTATTTTTGTTTTCAAAGGCAGTTTTTAGCAGATAGTTCTTGAAAATCTTGCCCCTGATTTCTTGACTGAGATAACTCCATGTTCACCTATTGCCCAGCTTTCTACCGTGTCAATTACACAGTGTTGGGATGGAAGTTGCTCTCTGCACACATAGTGTTTCTTGTAAAGTCCTCTACAGTGGTGAAGTAGTTTAAAACATTGTGTTGAGAGGAGGATTGTTTTTCTCATAAATGCAAAAAGTAGAAGTAGCAATTTTTTGTTTGTAATGTTCAGAACAGTATCAAAGAATTTCATACGTGTTTAAAAAAAACAAACATGAAGAAGAACGAAAATATAAAAGAAGGCTTTGATGGGCTTTTTTTCCTTGCATTCTTATACTAGCAGGAAGAAACAGGGCTCTGAGCATTATCTTGTAGGGATTTACACCTGATAGGAAACCAGAGTGCATTTTGAAGGACAGAAGTACATTGTTGTCTTTGGAATAGTTACTAAGCCTGGTAGCAGCATGACTGTTCACAGGGGATAATGCCTCCAGGCTTTAGGCAAAGCAGCGTAGAGGATGTGAGAATAACTGGTCCTGGGAGACAACAGAGGAAGCTGGAGCTTGTCAGATAGGCTTCAGCATCCCAAGGCATCTGATTCACAGTGAAATCCAGCAGAAATAAAGGTAATTTGTTACTCAGGTAACAAGAATTTAGGATCCAGTATTGTTGCTTATTTCTTTCCTGAAGTGGTGTGTTGACATTTGTTGTGTCTTTTGTGTGCAGATGTGACTCTGAGCTATGGAGAAGACTGGTAGTAAGATACAAATGTGTACTTTTTACTGTGCCTTTGGCTCTGATATCTTGCATGTTTCTTATTTAACCCTTTTGAACTCTTTTATTTAATTTTAATATTTAAAGATTATTTTTATTTTAGAAATTCAGCTGTGTGATTACATTAGCCTTATTAATGTTTGTGCAGTTGAAATGTAACATAATTTAACAATAATGGGATCTGTATCTCCGGGCTGCAGATTTTAGTCCTGCAGTACTACTTGGAAATAAAGCTACCTAAAATGATTAGCAAAATTATATGTACAGATTCACTAAGCATCAGGCCAAGGCCAAGGTTCTCATCCTGTGGGTGAGCATCCTGCTCCCCCAGCTCCCAGACATCCCTCCCAGCTCTCTTCTTCTTCCTCTTTGACTCTGCATGTTTAGTATGTTTTGGCAATAGTTTCAACAGGAAAGACTCTGTCCCCCACTGACTCCTGGAAAACCCTTGAAGCTGGTAGTTAGAGCACTGCTGAAAGGTAAGAGATCATGTTTCAAAATTGGAATAAAGGGGTGTTAAGAGTCCGGCTGCAATCTGGGAAGGGAGCACTGGCAGCTCTGCAGTGCCGTGTCTTCCCTTGTGTCCTTCCTTGCATGTCTCAGCATCCATATGCTAGGTAGCCTGTGGTAGTTCTCTGAAAGGATTACTTTTTAAATGAACTGAAGGAGTGAGACACACTGTAATTTTTTTATATCCAGTATATGCTGACCTAGACTAAAATTGGAGAGGGGAAAAAAATAATCTGTTTTTCATTTTCATTATGGCTCTGACATTGAATGTCAGGTATGACAGGGGCCTCTGTCCCATCCTTTCAGCAAATTTGAGCTCTTTTGAAATAACAGGCTTTTCAAGTTGTTGACAGAAGTGGTATACTTGTAATTTTCTCGGTCTTCTGATACCTCAAAGTCCCTTGCACAGAGTGGAAACAAGAAACAGGTCAGGTAAATATTTTGAAATAAGATGACTAACAAAGACATTTTACTGAGAAAACATTTGTCTCTGTTCAGGGGGACACACAAAGTGATTCCACTTGCACCCTCTATTTCACGTAATCTTGTGTATTTGCATACGTTGGTTCCCCTGCTTCTTCCTCTTCAACTCTGAACAAGTCAAAGTGACATTTCATTGATTTATCTGTCCAGGGAATCATGTGCAGGTAACACAATAGTCCTGGTAGGCATGACAACTGATGCTTAAAATATGTTCTTTCATACAAAAATGACACTAATATGAGAGTAATATTAATAATTTAAGCCTTTCCGAAACACTGTTTTGAATTTGGTTTGAACCCACACTCAGTTAAGACACGTATGCTGAGAAACTCTACGGTTTGATACATGGCTTTGAACTAGTAGCTATACAGAGTCTTCAAAAATAGCTATCCTATTATTTCCTTAAAAGTAAACCAAAAATCTCATCCTAACCTACATAGAAAGAGACAGATGCTTTGTGGCAACATAAGTCAAATAAAGGAGAGCATAAGGTTTATTATGCTTTCACAGTGGCATCAGTTCAGAACTGCATAAAAATGGGAGTGTGTGGGAGCGGCTAGAAATTTGTATATTTGAGGTAGATGTATTGCATTTGAATATGTAGGGATGCTGAGTACAATTAAATACAGGGTTGCTAGTTAGCTGGTGATAGGTTTGATTCTGACATTGAGTTCTGTTGCTTTAAATTAAGTTTATGTTGAGGAGTGACAGGGTTGAATTTGCACTTGTGTTAGTGAGGGAAACTTCTGGTTCAGCATTTACTTTTTAATGCCAAAATCTAGCCCACAGTGGGGAAAAGCTGCTGTCATTCTTTAAGTCCTCGGATGCTATTTTCTGGAAGAAGGTAATACACAGATGTAAGACAACTGTTCTTGGAGTACCAGCTGCAAAAGGTTGTATGTCAAAAAATTATGTTATGGATATCCAGTGTATAAAGAAAAGGGAAGGCAAGTATGCCGTTGCCTGAACGTTGTGCTAAAAAATGTTAAACTGAAGGTCTTTCAAAGCCGAGAAGGACTATCTGAATAAAATCAGAATAAAAATATATTTTCACATAAATTCACAGTGTAAGACCAGAAAGGAATGTTAGGACATCCTATGATCTGAACTATATTAGACACTATTGACTTTCACTCAATTATCCCTTTTGTAAGACATTAAATTACTGGACAGAAATACAATCTAGGTTTATACAGCACTGCTGCTTGAGTGCTTTGTTGTTTTTTCAGATTTTATTTTTAATCAAGACTTGCAATCTGTGCATCTGTGGCTCCTAGAAAGATGAAGACAGATATATTCACTACCTCACCTAATGCATAATTTCTGCAGTTATAATCATTCCCACCCACATCACTTTTCATCTTTTTTCCTATAGAAGAGAGTTTAAGAGGTGGGTTCTGCTTCTGAGAGCTCTCCCTGCCATTCTCTCCTCCAGAGGAAGGTAAAATTTTGTTCCAGAAAGAAGGACCAGCTTGTGCCATGGGAAAAGTCGAAGAGCCGAATTCTTTCCTCCACTTCTCTTGTACGGCTCCTCAGTGTTCACTTCATCAGCCTTCTCAGGGGAGAGAGAGCAGGGGAGTTAGATTGCCTTATAAGTACAGCAATTTTCTATTTAGTTGACGTTAGAGTTGCAGTATCTATAGCACAAGTAATTAATTAACAATAATAATTGAAGACAAACAATACAATTAGGAAGCAGGATTTCACAATCTGACTCCATAGGGGAGAATTAGTACATCAGGTTACAAACCAATCGCACACACCACATCAGGTTATTAAAAGTCCTAATTATATTTGCAGCTTATTTATGGCTGAAACATAAATCCAACAGAAAATCTGGTTTCCATAGAAGTGTGTCAGACTCTCGAAGCAGTGCTCTTGTGTGGTTTTGTTGCCTCTGCACCTGTACAGTGTCTTGGTGTCCTAGGGGGTTTTTAATTCAGACTGTTTGCGGACTTCAGTAGTGATGCGAAATGCAGTAATCCAGCTGAATCCTGAGAAGGGAAAATGCAGTATTTTATTTGCATTTACTTCCTACGTTTTTTTTCTTTTGTTAACATACAGCTGTAGAGTGAGAAGCTTAGCGGCCTTTGTCTGCAGTGCGCTGAAGGCTGCTTCCAGGTCAGCTATAAAGAGCAGCGTGCCTGGGGCCATACCATCATGCCAGAGGCACTCAGGGTACCTGGGCTTCAGGATGTGTCCTGGCTGTGTTAGGGCACCTGCTGGGTGAGGCTGGTTGGGAGACCTCCAGTCAGCTTCCTCATTAGGGTGTTTCTTGGGAATAAGGATAATAGGAGCCTTTGAAGGACTGGAAAAGTGGATGTGTGTTGAACTACACAAATTGGTGGAGGAAATGAAAGACAGGAGTTATCAGCTGAAATGATTTCTAGCTCATTTTCTTTTTTTAACTGAATTTTAAGGTCAGTACATCTTTTTAGAAGATGAAGGGAATCTCTTAGTGATGAGGTTCAGCATTGCTACATAAGCAGGCACTGCAGTGGATTTTTGGTTTTGCTTGTTTTTGTGATTAAACTAAGTTTCTCTGTGGTTGCTGACCAGCCCTCACTTCTAATCACACAGGAATAAGAGCACATCAAAAACTATTCAATAGAAAAGGGAAAATAAAATAGAAGAACTAATGTTGAAGACCTGATTAAAACAAAGGAAGGAGCTTCCTATACTGTTTTACCATGTAATTCTGTATAGAGCTTTTTGTTACAAGATATGTTTTTAGTTCTTGACAATGCAGGTTGTCAAAGACACTCAGCTGATACTGCCTCTCATCTCTCTATTCTGGAACAAGAGTCTGTTAAAATCACTTGTAATTTTAGGCGGTAACTAGAATATCTGTTTTAACAGGGCTTTCAGCCAGAAGCAGCCACAAAGCAGAATCAATGTTTGATACTTCAGGTTTCATGAAAAAATTTGAGAAATACTGAATGAGATAATACAAATCTTTCAAAATGTGGAAGACAGCATTTGCAACTGTCATGTAGTAGAGTGTCTTATCCTCCCAAATGTCCAAACTAATTTACATCTAATGGATAGAAATGTTCTTTTTGGTACATTGGGCAGTACAAAAAATTGGCTGGAAACATTTGTTGTTAGAAAGACGTGGTAAATCTTTGTCTGAGTCATTGAATAAATGTTGCTGCAGTAGAAAACTCAGATTTTACTTAGGTTTTGCAGATAATGCTTAGAATCTAAGTTTATTGTGGATAAACATGCTTGTTTTGATGTACTGAGATTCCAGAAAATCACTGACATTGCATTTTCTCTATCAAACCCCAAGTTAGTCCACTGGTACATACTCATGTGATTTGCAGATGAGTAAACAGACTGCTTTATTATCTTGCCAGGTTCTCATTTTCTGTAAAACTGCCAGAAATCCTTTCTGACACTTGCTAAAAAAACATCTTTAAAGGGTTTTTTCCACGTCTCCTTTTCATCTTCTTTCTCTCCTGCAACAGTACTTGAAATGGTGATCTCAACTCCTCATTGATGGTGATAAATTAATAATTTTTATAGTGAATCCCATCATCCTGAGTTCAACCATTGGCAAAACAGTGCTCTACAACACTTAAGTGCTGTTCTTGTGATCTCATGCAATACTATCCTGTTTCATTTCATCTCATCAGGATTGATTTTTGAGCAAGCAACTGGCTTAGTCTTGTCTTCAGTAGAAGTCTGTAAGGAAATGCCTTGCCAGAAATATTTTGTCACCTGACATTCAAGTTTGCTGTGATTTTAGGGTTTGTAAGAGTATATTCAGCTTTTTTGTGATGTTCTTCAGGAGGGTTTCATTGCTGATCCTCAGACTCATAAATTAGAGACCACAATTCTATTGCCAAAGGCCAAACAGGCTTTGCTCTGAAAGGCAAACAGGGTCCTGGTTCCATGGGTGCTGCTGGTCAGGCAGTTTCGTCGAAAGCTTGATCCTTTATCTGTTTTGACGATGTGGATATATCTAGCGCAGCTCGTATGAACTGAAGAAAAATAGCACAAAAGGGCAACCTGGATTGGTGACACTTTTTTTTTTTTTTTGCACACAATGGATTAATCTGAATAGAATGATTCTAAGTTGTTGGTTTTTTATTGCCAAAATCATTACTTTAAAAAGCTCAGAAAATACTAACTGTAAAGAATGTTTCATTCTTTTTGATCTATGACCATAATGATATGTTGGATAGTGACCAAGTATATAACTATTCAGTATGAAATTTAACTTTTTAGTAAATACGGATGTTGTTCTTCCAGTGTTTGCTTATGTAAAGTCTTAATTTTTTCCTTTGTTACAAAACAGTGAATGGCGCTTCTATTTGCAAATCATTTTCTAAATTTTTTTTCAGCCTGTCTTTTTTCAGGTTAGTTAAATATTGTTGTGTTGCAGTATCTTGGATATTATCGTATTGTATTATTGAGACAATGAAGACCAACCACATACTCTTCTGTATTAGCAAAAATGCAGCCAGAAGGTCAGGGGAAGCAATTGCTCCCCTCTACTTGGCACGTGGGAGTGTTTGTCTGGGAAATTGCATCCCCTTTGGGGCTTCCTAGTGCAAGAGGAGAATTTATGAAGAAGAGAGTTCTGCAGAGGAATGTCGAGATGATTTGGGGGCAAGGGCGTAAGTGCAGGGGCAGTTTGAGGTAGCTGGATTTGCTCCGCTTGAAGATGAGAGGATTAAGGGGGCTCTGACTGCTGACTTCAGCTACCTGAAGGAGGGCTTTTAGAGGAGATAGATCTTCTTGGAGGAATGTAGTGAAAACAGAAGACAACAGTTGTATATTGCAGCAGGGAAATTCTGATTGGGTAAAAGTTTAAAAAAAAATATTCACAGTGTGACTGGTTAAGCACTGGAAGAGGTTTCCCAGGTTTCTGTGTTCTTGGAGCCTTTAATAACTAGACTGATCAAAGTATGGAGCGTGCTGATGTTTGGCTGATGGAGCAGACCCCCTGGCTGGTGCAGAGGTTTGGACAAGAGGACCTCTAAAAGTCTCTTCCAATGCAAAGTTCTTGATTTGATGAATATCCACATGAATGATGGATTCCTTTTGAGTTCCAGTTGCCTTGCATACACTGAATAACTAAGAAAAATTACATTTATAAGAACTTTCCTCCTGAAGTCTACTTTCCAGAGGATATATTTGTAGTGAAGGGATTAGATATAATTGATTTTGCTTATCCATGTCCCTCCAGATTTGTTTGTGGAACTAGAAGAGATCACACTTTCATTTTACTGATGGACTGGAAAATAAGCCCTCCTGTTTCTGCAACTCCCTGTGGGTTCATCAGTTTTGAATAAATTAGTAACTGAATGGAGCTATTTGCATGAACAAGATGGGAAAAAAATATATATATCCTTGCTGTATTCACAGAACATGCTATAGCTGTCAGAGTTGGTTTATCTCTTTAATGAACCACACGTGCTTAGACAGACAAACATATTATGTGGATTTTTTAAGAGCTCACTATAAAATTTGCACTCCTGCATCATCATACAGAGAATGTTCTTGAGCATGTTAGCACACTTTTGCGTGCATAAAAATTGATCTGCCTTGGTCTTTCTTTGCTAGGCAGACCAAGTCAATTACGTATGTAGAATAGAAGTATAAAGAAAATGTATAAAGAGTAAAAAGGGCGAAAAGGACTCTATAGGAAAAGGAGCTTAAACCCAGGAATTTTGTTTGAAAATTTCTAGCAGCCTAGTGTAGTCAGGCCTTCAAACTATTTAACTTGGGCTGTACTGCTGGATTTTAGTATTATATTATTCCTTTGTGGAGCTCTTTGCTTTCAGGCTGAATGTTTACTGGAGAGAAAGTTTAAATGGGTGTCATGAGCAAAGTTGTTCCTCAGCAACACAACCATGTTGTATTTTCAGATGACTGTGAACTAAATGTAGGGAAACAAATCTGGGAAACCTCCTTGGACATCATTTGTTCAGCAGTACATCACCTTTGAAAACTGGTAGGGATGATCATCAGCTCAAATTAACTGTTTGTAATTGGGATTGTTTTTGTCTGTCCCAAATTTTACCTTTTCACAGTGACTCCCTGTCAGGACTACTGAATATTAAAGAAAGAAGTGGGATTTTTTTGGGGGTGTGTGTGTGAAGGGGAGTGAGGAAAAGGATGGGAGGAAAAAAAAAAGCTCATGAATTATTTTAGTATTGTCTCCGTTCCCCAATTCTTTTCTCTTTTGTCTCTTACCTGGCGACCCTGTTGATCTCTCTGACTGACCCAAACCAGTGCTTATGTCATTTTCATTTCCATCTTCACCTTATTGTTACTTCTCCTGGGTCTGAATCACTCTCTTGCTCTGAAATGCTAATCAGAGACTATATGTAGCTCAAACTATATCCTATGGCTCAAACATCCTTTCTTCATTACATGCAATTTCCACAGGTGGTAGAAATTAGGAGGTGTACATATGGTGAGAAATGATTCCTCAGAAACGAGTATTCATTGGTTTCTGCTTCTTCCTTATTCCATTTGCACCTTGTGCTTCGGGGACTGAATCTGGGGGGAGCTGGTGCAAACAGCAAACTCCTCACTGTGCTGATTTCTTACATGAACTATGAGATGGGTCTTCAAAAGCATCATTGTGTGCCTAGAAATGTAATATTGATAGAATCACTCCTTTCTGTCTTAACGTGGATAGAGAACACTGGGCAATATCATAAAGCCCCATCTCCTTTCTAGTTAGGCTGGTGCCATATATACTCTTTAGCTACTGCACTTTATTGAGGAAAAAAACCCGAACCAAACTCCAAAAAGCAACTGTACAAAACTTCAAACAAACAAACCAAACCTTCTAGAAACCCCAGACAAAAAGCCTGACACCAGACCTCTGAGTAGTCGTATTGTGAGTGTCCTGAGGGTTCCAGTCTGTTGAGTGTATAGGAAGGAGAGTTTGGCTATATACTGACGTGTGTGGTCACACTCCTCCTAGTTATGCACTTAGATTGTGAGCTGTTTCAGCAGCACATTTTGCCCTCTGGTCCTGCTCAATGATTTATACAACGATGTTGATCATAAGTGCTTTTTACTGTTTAAAGGTAAAGCTTAATGGTGGATGAAACATCTTAAGGAGAGGACAGGCCAGCCATCTCACCCAGCACCGCTTTAGCAAGATCTAACATGGAGGTTGTCTCAGATGATCTATCCTTTCTATTTCCTCTTAATATAATTAGGAATGGAGTTCTGTTTTGTTCATCTGCTTTTGAAATGTATACATGGTACTATTTCTTTTTTCTTGTGGGAAAAATAAACAGGGACAGATCAGAGCACAGGCTTAGAAGCAGTGTAATTCAGGTTATAAAGCAGATAACTGATCAGTGCATTAGTAATAGCAGTATTTTTCCTGTATATAGCTTCACAACAAAATGGGAATCATCACAACTACAATTACGTATTTTAGCTGCTTCAATATGTCTTTTACAAGTGAAATCAAGCAGGTGCTATTCTGTAGCAAGAAGTGGGTTAGACAGAAACAAGGTATGTATTATTGGGCTTTGCAGGTTTCTGTGGGCTGTGAAATCAAATTCATTGGCCTCGATTCTGTCTTTAGGGGTCAGCAGTGGTGGCAGGCACAGCTTTGGTGCTGTGAGATTTGTCTCTAGCTCCACCATTAGTCTCTTTCTATGTGCACTGGTGGTGGTGGAGGGAGGAATAATGTTGTAGCTGAAGATCAACTTAAAGATGCAATCTCCTGGAAATGTTAGCTTATTTGAAAAGCATTTTTATCCCATAATGGCTAAAATGATGGCACCAACTGCAGAGTAGTGGTTTTGAGATGATTTATATTGATCATCTTTGCTGGTCTCCTGTATCACTGACTAATAAGTACTGCTGAGCTTTTTGTCCTAAGCTGATGATAACGTATAAGGATTGTCAATGGCTTTCATTATCATTATTTTGAATTTGCATATTAACACATACATATCATAATTACTCTATACTTTATATGGCTATTTCCTATATATACAAGGGGAGAGGAAATTAAAATTGTATTTTTCATTTTGGTCTGGACAATAGTCTTGATGCAGTGGCATATAATCATTAGAAAGGGCTGTAGATAACAGTTTTAGAAACGTAACATTTTTTTTGCTGTAACATGACCTTTTCATCTCTTTGATCCCTTAAGCTGTGGACTGTGAAACCTTGGATTAGTAGAAACAAGAAATGCTGTGCATCATCTAATGACATATTTCTTCTGGCTACATCAAAGAAGGGTTAGATAAGATCTTCTGCGTAGTCTACAGGAGCGAAGGTTGTAGCCAAGGATATTGTGACTTCCTTTTGCAAAGGAGGATAAAACCAAAGTGGACTGCCATGCTGGTTTATCTTAAAAAGCTTAGGGAAACCTTGAACATATCTGAAATAATGTTGACAGTGCAAGAGCTGATCTTCTTAAGGGAAACTTCCTTTCCTATGCGCTGACATTGGAAATAGTTGTAAGAAGTTACTGAGTGTTGATACAAACTGTAGCTAATTTTAGATTATTTAGAACCTGCTGTTTAGTTCATTTGTTTTGGTACTGTGGTGTTCAAAATTCTCTTCAAGCAAAGGTGGTGAACAGTTCTGAGTTTTTTTTTTTTTTTTGTGATGGTGTAATATTACTTTTCAATATGTTTAGCCCTGAGATTAAATAGGTTTCATTATATCCTATAATATGAACGGATAGCAAATCTGGCTTCATTCCAGCCTCATCTGTAAAGTGGGAGTAATGTTGTTATGGTTTCGAGAGAGTGCAAAACTGGCAAAATAAGATCAAAGATGGAGTCAGTGAGTCGTCTTTAACCACACATGGTGCTCTTCATCTTTCAATAAAATTACTTCCTCTCTTGAAAGTTTAAAACTTATTACATCTTCTGCTGTAACGCTGCAGGAGTGTGTAGGCATTGTGCAGAAACATTTGGGATGTTATGAATTATTTAAAAATAGGACGTACAGGGGAGAAAGGCAGTCACTTTATGCAGAATTTCCAAGGTGCTTGTTCTTGGTTGGAGTTATTGTGTGTAGGTACATCACAAGCAACAGCTGAGTTTGATGTCGGGCTGCATTTTCTGTCCTCTGTTTGCCGCTCTTTCCTCCTACCCCTGGCAGATGGAAAAGCGACATGTGCATTGAGCAGGCATCCCAAAGCTTCTTGCAGTGTGACAAACCAACTTGCAGTGAAATGTTTCTCCTTTGGCATTTTATATCAGTCATACAATGGCCAATATTATGGGGTGCAACAAATCTATGATATTCGCGTTTAATTGATGGCTTTTAAGAAACCTGTGGAAAAAAGTACATTTTTCACCTACACCATACTCTGAATGATGTTTACAAAGATGTTCAGTGGCTTCACTTAAAACCCATTGTTGATGAAATAGAGAGGAAATATCAAGGTAATAAAGAACTTAACATTGGCCAATGCAATTGATGATTTTTTTGAGTATTTTCCATGATTATAACTGCATGTACCAGGTATTTCTTTCTCTTATAAGAGCAGGTGTAGCGACTGTAATGAGTAGCAATAAGATGATGTTATGAAAGGTAAAATTCCTGTGCATAAAGTTGTTTGACAGCTGGCCTGGCCTGAATCAGCATTTTCCTTTTATCTCTCAAAGTGTACTAAAGGGATTCTGCTCCCCTTCACCCCCCTCCCATTCCCAATGACTAAACGTCTTATCAGGGATCAGTCTTTGCATCTATTAGGAAGAAAAATAACCAGTGTGGGAAGGAAGTGAGTTTCCTATAGCTGGGCCCTTTGGATAGGAAGAGACCAGAATAGCTTTTAGATGAGAGAGGTATTCTTCAGAATGTAGAGGAGGGGAAAATAAGTGACTCAGAAAAATTCAATCATGAAACCTAGAATTTTTATAATAAGTATTTCCCAGAGGTAAAGTAGACAGGCTAACAGTTAAAGAATTCAGTTTGAAACTGTTTTTGCAAAGCTCCTTGTGGGAGAAGTGATGACGGACTGCTATTTTTGCTCTGGCTTTTTAGCAGGTACAAATCTTTAGATTTAGCATTTCTTATCTTGAAAATCTGTTCTTAGTTTAAACCCAAACAACAAAACTCACGTGCACATGCTGAAGTATTGGTTGTATATGACAACTAGTGTGTCAAAATGCCTACAGTAACAAAGGATTTAAAATGAATAAAATATTTTGGGTGTTTTTGATGGCATTAGAACTCCTGTTAGCTCAGAGCAATAGCTTTTCACTTCTATTCATTGTGAATGAAAATGCTTCTGATTCTTTGCAGTTCATTTTTGGAGAGGAAGCTCTTACTAGCCAAACTATGATCCAGATAGCCACGGTGTGAGATCAGAATTTTTAATAAAGTTTTTCGTGTACTTCAGGAAATTTTGCATTGTAGAGATAACATGGTAGTTCTTTAAAATTTGGCCTTTCATAGAATTCAATGTCAAACTGTATTCTCAAGTTCCTTTTGATTCCAGTGTGCGCTGTTTAGTACATTTATGTAGAAGCTAATCACATTATGAAGTACTTATAATCACTTAAGACATTTGGCTTCTTGGTTGTAAACACAAATGGTATTCTTAATCTCCAATCTAGATCACTGGGAAGAAAAAAAAATCAAAATACAGTTGACTGGCTGTGTTTAAAGGATCTTTCCACTGATACTGGTTAAAATGGTGGAAATGGTTGCAGTGGTTGCAAGTCAGCGCTAGATGTTTAGAACAAGCTCTTAATCTGTTTTGGATAGTCAAAGAACTTAGAGCTGCTCAATGAATTTGATGAATATTTTGATTTAATACAGAATGGAATGAAAAATATTTCATTAAAATACATATACCAAGAAAGGAATTCAAGATAGCTAATTGCAGCCAAGCTCTGACAGTATTTCTGGAAACGGAAAAGAAAAAGCAAAGACTTAAAAATGGGGTTTTTGGGTATTTGTGAGATCGTTTAGACAAGTTTTGTCTGATGTCCTGAAAAATACCTTTGGCACTTCCTGGTTCACTAAGTTTGTACCTCTGCATCACTTAAACAAAAATGTTTATTTAGAGTGAATAAACTTTTTATTCTTCCACTCCTTTTTTTCAGTCTAAGTTCTCTCTCTGTAGCACTGACTTTCCTCCTTCAAATTAGCACAGAATCACAGTTTGATAATTTCCTTTCTGAGATTCTACTGTTTGTTTAAATGGATGAAAAAAAGAAACAGCAAATACAGCTCTTTGCAGCAGATGAAGGGAGCTTAGCTTCTAGAAAGCTTTTCTATTCCTTAGTGATTTGTTGTAGAACAACTTTGCCTTAAGCACTTGTGATGCTTGTTGGATTTGGTTTGTGGGACTTACTGGTTTCAAGATTCTTTGTCAAGTACTCTTGTAACCTTAACATGAGTCTTGTGACAAGAACGGTAAAAAACAGATGATGTGCTGCTAATCAGGAGGGTATAGAGACACTTTGGGTGGATGAGACTTGAATCAATCAAGCAGTTTTAGGGAGTGGTCAGGGTCTTTGGTTTTTCAAATGTCTACCCTTATTACCCTCATAAAACTGAAGGAGTGGGGCATAGGCTATGAATATTTGCAGTACTCTGTGGGTGTGTTTAAGTATATGGTCACTGCAAGACTAGGCAGAAATTCCTAGTTACCTTCTTGTGTGATGTTTGGTTGGTCTGATTAGAGCTGTCCCTTCACTGATCTTTGGCTGGTGTTTCTCACTGTGAAGGATACCTGCTCAAATAGTTTAGGAGCTTTGCTTTAGAGTATGGTGTAGAAGTATTTGCCTTGGAAGCTGTGGCCCTCTGAAGGGTACCACTTAGAGGTTGACAGGATAAAGCCTGGGAATCATACTATATTGCACTTAAATGTGATACTGTAGTCTGGGTACAGAAACATTCTTTAGTAACTGAGGTGAAAAGAAGCATAGGAAACATTTCATTCTTCTAAAAAACACATTGTAGCAAAATGCTGAAACTCTTCTATGATTTACTTTATTTTGGAGATTTGCAAAGTGACACAAAAAGGACCAAAAGACTTTTCTAAGTCATAGTGATGGAATAGGTTGTTATCACTTACTGTGAGGTTTGCTGACAGGGCTGGCTAAAGATGCCATTCAACTATTAAGCATAATTTTCAATATCAGCAATGTTACTAAAGGCTTTTTGACCATTTTGCTGTCCTAATCAGTCTACCACGTAATTTATATCTCAGTCTTTGGACACCAGGAGCATTAGAATATATCATAAAACTAGTGTAAGGTTTCTGAGTAGCACTTTAAAAAATGAAGTTCTAAAATGAGTTCCCATTTTTAATTCTTAATTAAGAAAATGTGCTTAAATTATCCTGTGATTTAATTATTTTTTAAAAACATATTTCCCCATGGCAACGAGAAAGTAGCTGCTGTCAGATTTTCTTCTTGCCTTCTAACTTGGTTGGATGGACCAATACGTGGCTACTGTCTATAGCAACTTGCTGAATACCTTCACAACCCTTTAGTTATGGATTTTACTTTTACTCTATAGCTGAATTATGCCATGAGATTCTAATTTAGCATGGAAATGCTCTGATTCACTACAAACTGGACAACAACTTCTCCAGAAGAGGAAGAAGCAGAGCTGAGTCAAGCCTGCAGAGTCCAGAGCAGCTGAGTCTTACAACCTGAGCTATTCAATTTGCAGTTGCAGTGAAAGGACCTGCACCATTTGTGTCTGGTTTTTCTTGATGGAAATGTTGGGCTAGAATCATGTTTACTACAACAGTGTGTAGTACGTGACTGGTCTAAGCGGGATTCATCTGCTTCGCATACCACTATGCAACCACAAACCATATGCTCTTAGCTGTTCAGTAGATCTCTTATGGGTTTTGGGAATTGGGAAGGAACCATTAGCCTCCAAAAATGAGATGGAGTTGGGGGGAAATGTCTCTGCAATGGTATGTTTCATAAGGGGATCTTGCTAAGTAAGCATACATACCATGTTAAATAAGGATGTGGAAAAAGATGTACCTATAAATCTTAATGGCTCTCTGCCAGTCTGACTTGAGGAAGAGTTTTATCACGACTCAGCTGTGGTGATTTGATCAGATAGTAAGTGTTTGAGCAGGGCACATGGACCTGAAAATTTAATGTACGTGGAAGCATTAAAGCATCCTCTCTGTAGTTGTGATAGATTGCTGAGGCTTCAAAAGATAGTGAAATCTCCCCCTTCCCCATTAATCTAAATTAATTAATCTTACTGGCCTGTTAATAAGAGGAATAGTGGAGCATGGAAGGTTGCCATCTTTTTTTGATGTCTTGGGTAGTAGTTTTCATTGCCTTTAAATTCTGATTTGCCCCTTCATTAATTCAGTCTTTGTCTACTGGCTCTTTGGGGCTCATTGCTGTGTATACCTGAAAATCCTCCTCTGTTCACATTGTTAAACACGTTAATAAATCCAGAACAGATGAGCTGCACTTTTCTTTCCTGTATGACTTAGGAGAGGCAAAAAGGGCTCCATATAGCAAGAGATACTTTCCAGGGGAAGTGCTCTGAACTTCTAGTTCATATTCCATAGTCTTCCCAGTGATAGAAGAAGTAGCTTGGCCTATATGGAAAGAGGTAAAAGCAGATGTGACTACCCATTTAAATATTTTTAAACGTGATCTATAGTTCATAGATGCAGTAAGGCTTAGATATACGATTGTATTCTTAAAATGGCACTGATTTCTTTACTATGTTAATTTTATTCAGTACATGGTACATGCTCCATTGTGCACATGAATCTGAGAAAAAGGCACTTTGATAAGCATCTGAGTATCTCCGTATTTTGAGATTTTTAAAAAAAGAATTTACAGATGGAATTGTACCTCAAGGTCAGCTGTCAGACAAAGCAAATGGTAAAAACGAAGCATTGACAGATGGCAGAGAAGCAAAATGTTTGTCTTCATAGTACCAGGTTATTGTCTGCTTTGTGGAGAAATTGCTGTCAATGAGTTGTATGAGTGTTGCACCTAACTATTCCTGGTTTAAACTCTTCCTGGAGTATTATAATTTTGCAGACTTGCTCTCAGCATGGACAGAAGGAAGAGTGATTAGAGGCTTCTTCCTCGTTTTTTTTTCTATTTAACATCAGAACGGGAAGGCCTAGCAGCGTCATAATCTGATAAATGAAATGTAGATGGAACAAAAACAGGGTTCTTGTACTCCATCAGCCTTTTCCTGTTACTGTACAAAACTAGAATTTTTAACTCCTTTTTTGTTCCTTTATCAAGTGCTCACAGTATACGCTATTGGTTACCCAGGGCCAAGACTGCATAATCTCTAATCATATGGGAATATCTGTTCTTGGTTTTTGACTTCCAATTCCTGCTTCTGCACAAAAGGTAATGTCATTGTGATTATCAGGCTGGGTCAACATGGTCACTGCTAAACGTCAAGATTTGTAAATGACTCTGTCAGATAAGTCCAGGAAAACACACCTGAGTGGAATGACTGCAGAAGATAAATATTAGAGGTATTTAATGTTGCCATCTGATATCCTTAGTAAGCTAAGGCTACTGGTTCTTGGTATTATGTAGATGAGCAATAAAATAAGCATTTGACTCAAAGCTGACAATGGAAAGCAGTAGCCTGTGTGAATCCTGGTCAGTACTACTCCTTGGGCTTGAAGTTTTAAAGCAAACTAACCTGTGAAAGTAGTTTTAAAAGGGATGGCAAGGAGAATGAAGGGTTGGAGAGATAAGCTGAAAGTTCATTAAAACAGTAAAATACTAGGACTCCTCAAACTGCATTTAATGGATGCTAGAATCATAGCTTAATTTTAAAATTTCAAAGAACTGAAAGCACACTCAAAAGCATCGTACCT
The DNA here is from genome assembly GCA_009769605.1 of Bucorvus abyssinicus. NCBI lineage: Eukaryota > Metazoa > Chordata > Aves > Bucerotiformes > Bucorvidae > Bucorvus > Bucorvus abyssinicus. The sequence goes on from CM020025.1 coordinate 44,299,770, forward strand.
GGTATGTGTAACCAGGTGCTGATAGCTGTTGTCACCTGCGTAATAAATTTGTACTCCTTCTGGAAGCTGTTGCTGTTATTTAATGTGATGTCTGGAATTTGGGAGGGAATGTGTTTTTGCATCATCTCAACTAAGACAATGAAAGCTGTGGGATTGGTGGAGCTGGGTAGCTGGTGAAGAGCTATGCAGGCTTTGGTTGAAAGAGGTTCTGTGAGATAATAGCACCAGAGACCATAAAAATTATTATATCCAGCTGTGCATTTTATAATTAATCTTTCATACTGACAGATACTTAATCAGAATAAGTGGGCTAGGAAGAAACTTTTTTTGAAGGTGCTGAAGACTAACACATTTCAGAATCTAAGTGTTGAGCTTCAGTGTATTGAAGCTGGGCAAGTCTGAGGCAGTTTTGAAAAACTGTCGTACTAAAAAGCTACTGTTCTGAAAGTAGATTTTACTATTCAGCTGCATTTTGTTGGTAAAACATCATTTGTTGTTTAATTAGGTAAGCAATGTATTATATATTTAGATACTTTTCAGTTAAAACCTCTTGTAGTTTATCAGCACATAAGTACACAAAGCATTGGTCTGATATTCAACGCTGTCATTACTACTTTGTCAATCACATCCTCTCTTACAGGTGCTCCCGTTTTCCCTTCTGCTTGACTTGCCTTCTTATTTGAAGATTTTTTTAATTGCCGGTGCACACATAGAATTTACCTAGTGTATACTTGTCTTGTGAAATTTGGGAACATACATTTTTATTTACCTCAGAATACTAAAGGATACTTTTATGCCAAAGGTGACATACAGTATTTAAGAGTTACCATTCCCATAAAATGTTTTGGTTTTTTTTTTCCCCAATAGGATGATAATGATTTGGTTACCCATTAAGTTATTTGCTTCCTGAATAACTGACTTATTTAGTAAAAACTATGCAAGAATTATTGACTTCCTAATTCAGTAACTTTCCATTTTTATATGCTCAAGTAAGCAGAGTAAGAGCTAATCGCAATGCTGAAAAAAAGAAATCAATTGGCCTATCTCTGATTTCAAGAGGTCACAGAATCTGTTTATTAATCTTCTAAAATGCAGGTAGCCCTGATGTGTCTCCTGATGAAGAGAATGCTGTTCTTCCTCCAGATCAAGCTAGTAGACTCTGCTATGACTTCTTATAGCAAGTTCCTGCAGTGATATACCTGGAGTATTTTGGTTTTTTAATGGCAAAAATAGAAGCAAATAATTGATTCTTACAGTGCTTAACTTCATAAAAGTTTCTGGTTTGCTGTCATGTAGTATATTCTAGTAATGTTTTGAACTAAGCAGAGGTCTGAATTTTCTGTAGTTCCCTCTTCATTTTGCGTGATTTGCACAAACAGCTTTGCTAAGTAATTGCCTGAAAAATTCGTGTATACTAATTCTTCTTAAAAATATTGAATGGAATATTAATTGAATTGTTTCACTTTGGCACCTGACTTGGATCACGTGCGTTGAGCTTTTGTGAGTATAAGCAGGTTTTCTTTGTCTGCAACAGCTTGCTCACAGTTTGCGTGAATTGATGTAGCTTTTGGAGACTGCGAGTATTTGCCTATAGGGTCTCAAATGAAATTAGTTTTCTACAGCTGTTGGCCTGCTGATGCCAAGAGTCCACAGATTAAACGGTTTGTTTCTGTTGTAAAGAAAGATCTGCAAGCATGCTTGTAACCCCCTACCCCCCCCGATAATGGCCATACTTGACAATGAAAGCAAAATCTGTTAAATGAAAAGTACAAAACCAACATCTTCTTCAAATTAAAAATATATTTAAAATTGAAAGTTGATGTTGAACGTACAGGTCTTGTTCCCACCAGCTGTCTATATTAAATCATGTAGCAGTTTTAGCTTGGTATTTAGGATGGGAAAAAATAGTTCTGTCAAAACAATATCAGCATTTATTATGCAAATGCCCAATAAGCAGATGCTGAACTTTTGAGCCTTAAACTTAGTTCGCTCAACTTCTGGTGTACATTCTGTAAACAGACTCTCAACAGGATATTAGGAGTAAGGGCTGGGAAATAATTAAGTCTTCCTGCAGACACTGCTGGAGCATGCATGCACAGGTGTCATGCGAGTGGTTCAAGCACAACCTTTCCCAAACTTACAAGCCTTTACGCTTCTCTTTTTCAAACTACATGTGTACAAATTAGAGCAGAATAATTAAAATGCACATACACATGCATGGGCGCACATATACTTATTGTCCCCTATGCGTACTATAAGTACTAAAGTCTTTTTGGCAGCTAAAACCTATGTAATACTTGGAGCAATTTTCATTTTACTTCTGTGTCCAGGTATACAAACCTGCCTTATTAGCAGCTAGATAGCTAAGAAAGGTTATGCTAAATTTATGTATTGTAAAAGGAGACTAAAGTTGTCCAGTTTCCAATTCCTGCTTCATTCTGTTTTCCTATGGATTATTTTAATACTCTTCATTTAGCAAGTGGGGAAAGCAGCATGACTTAATACAGTTCATCCACACTAATGAAGCTGGCAACCAAAGAATTTGCATGCTATAATGAGGTGCTTGTGTACGGTAGGTTTTAAAAGAAGAGTATATAATGAATTGCAATGGAAAAAAGGTATGGTGGGAACAGATAATGCCATGAGTGTGCAGTCTGTAAAGACTGCAGAATGTTTTCCCTCTGAGGATGGTACAGTTTCTTCAAAAAATTTAACTTTGCTTTTTTGTAATCTCATTCAGACAGAGAAGAGAGTTCTTATTTCTTTGCTGCTTGTCATGTGATTAAATACTAATCTTTATTGTATTATATTTTATTACAACAGATTAAACTCTTTTGTAAGTCCAAGAAACAAGTTAAATGCTTATTGACTTAATGAGTTACATTAAATATCAGAAAAAAAGGGTCAAACTTTGAATTTGCTTCAGGGGAAAAAATCTTGCAGGGTTCAGAGTTGATGTTAAAGTATTGTAAACAGAGAGAGCAAGCAAGTTCCAGAGGAAGATTGCTCCAACGGAGGTAGCTCATTCCAGGTTTAAGCTTGTTTCAGTAATGATCTGGAGGACATCCCAACCGCTATTCATTATAGATCTAAACAATTATGTTATGATAGCAAGATGAAGAGCAATATCATATTGTCTGGGAGGATCTCAGCAGAGCTTGGGTGTGAGTCCAAAGTATTTAAGTCTTTATTATGTGCACTTTGCAGAGAGGGGTGAGCACTGAATGGGCTTTCTGAGAGGTGAATGTTCTCCAGGACAGGTTGAGCCAGGCTGCCTGAGAGACACTTATACTCCTCTTGTTACCTCTTTATGGTTTGAGTTTGAGTGGAGCAGAGAGAAGTTTCAGTGCCTTGTCAACCTATCTAGACTGAGTGGTAACATTTTCTTTTGCTCTGTTGGTTAAAAAAAACCTGAAAACAACAACAAAAAAAGAATGGGCAGGTGCTATTGGGAATTTTGACCTGGCTGTATTCACCAGGCCACATTTTTTCTTCTTCTTTAGTCTATAAATGCCTCAGATCAACCTCTTTAGAGCTCACAAGGTTAAAAAAAAAAGTCAGATCTTGAAGGAGAGAAGGGTTAGAAACACTCAATATCTAGAATAGGAGAAAAAACATTCATTTATGGCAATGATTTTGATGGTAGAGGAAATAAAAATTTCTAAGCCTCATGTTGATGATGCATAGCTCCCGACAAGTTGTCAGTATCTCTTGTTTAGGGAAATAAATGCAATTTATGCTGATATTTAAATTTCAAATCATACTGTGTGTTAAAGGAGTGTCTTTTGATCTGTACACAGAGTATCTGAAGCTCTGAAGGCAAGTGTTACACTCCTTGCTGTTACTAAATTAATAGAAGGAATGAACATAAAAGCAATTAACATCTTCATGTCACCAGTCCAAATTCAGCTATCCAGAGGAACTACTACGCATAAATAATATGGATCAAAAGTTAGTCCTGTGTGCAGAAGAGCTGTCGTTGTAGTCAAAAGACCTAATGCTGAATATAATGGTATAGAGGTTTTTGCTCTCTTTGAGGATAATGTAATGAAACATTTGCAGCTACAAATACATTTAGAACTTTAGTGAAAGAAAATAAAATTCTTACTTGCCTACTTGCAAAAAAGTAAAAAACCAAACGAACCAAAACTCACAACAAAAAACAAAATCAAAAACTCCTTATGCCTTACCTTGGTACAATCTATTTATCAAGATAGCTTGAGAATTCTGGATGTGCTCTGTAATCTGGTCATGCAAACGTTTTTTGTCTGACTTTCATTATGAACCTGGTCTACCTGGATGCATAAGAAACATGCCCATTAATTTTCCTTCTTGGGGTTGCAGTCTGTCTCTCAGACTTCCTTGTGATCACACTCACCTAGTCTGAATTTAATTTACAAGGACAAAGAATTGAAACTATTTGCTTCCTCCCTAGAGACATCCTGTGCAGTGAAGCTGATTTTGCTTAATCAGAATCAGGCCTTATGAATTTAAGCAGATACTGTGATTTCAAAAGTGGACGCTACATTATGCGGAAGAAAAACACAAGTGAAACAGCCGACTGTGTTCAGTCTATCTTTGGACCACAAGATGCAAAATACGAGTTCAGGAAAAGGGGGGTGGGGTCTGAGCAATCACAAGGTCAAGTTTATTAAATAAGTTAATTAAATTCTGTTTATGAATGTTCTTTTGTAAGCCAGTTTCTTTAAGAAAGGAATGTGTTGAGAAAGCTGTACCAACTGCAAGCAAAATCACTTGTCATTTACATAAGTAGAGAAGAGCATTTCCTTGCAGGTAAGTCAGAGATTGCCTCTCCCAGGAAAATCCCTCACCGCTCAACAAGTTGTCCATCGCAACTCTTAGTCCTGGAATTCTGGAAAAAATAAATAGCACAATTTCTCCCATTAAGTGGCTGAGCGGGACTAATACAGTGTTTGTACTCTGGAAAGGAAAGGCAGTACTGAACCTCTTAATATATATAAAATACTTCAAAAATAGGAAGGGATTTCACAATACTGTGTTAATTGACTGGTTAAAAGAATTCCCTGCTAAAAGTCCAGCTGTATCTTGAGTTCTTCTAGGAAGCAGTTAAATGTTTCACCTTCTTGAACCATGTAAAGTTGTATTTCCAACAAAGTATACAAAATGGCCCTTTTTTCATTTAAAAGTGTTTTTGGTGGTTCTTTTTCACTTGCGATGGATTGGATATGTATATTTATCTGTGAACAGCTATAGAAACACATAGTGAATGCAAACATACTTCATTCTTAGTAGCTATTAGGGTGAAATGAGCAGAACTGCCTAATATTTAACAATCTGTTGGAGAAGATTCAATGTATTACAACGCATGTTTGCAGCATAATGTGCTATGAACTCTTGCGCACAGAGCAGAGGAGCAGTCTCATTTACTAGGGGTACTTGAAGAGTAAGGATAATTCATAATGTAACGTAGAAACCATTCAAGAAAATGTTACGTCACGATCATCAGGATCCCTCATCTGTTGCCTTATTTATATACTTTTACTGCACCTGCCACTCCCAAAATAACCGATAACCTTGGTGTCCAACAGAGTGCCAGTGGCTTAACGTTTGTTGTCCATGTGTTTTGTACTGGTGGGTCTTGTATGCTGCTGGCTTTTGCAGAAATGCTTGGTGGTTTTGTGGTGTGGGACAGGTTTGTTTCAACTTTAACCATAGCCTGATTCAAAGCAGTTACCCCAGAGAATGAATCCTGGCACCTTGCATCGGTGCTGTTACTGTGATAGACATCAAGAACACATCCAGGGAGCTCTGCAACTTCAGAGTTAATACTGCTGCTTTCTTGTGCACTGCTGCTATTGCCATAGAAGGATTCTTGTTCCTCATGCCTGCTGAATGGAAGAAAGGTGAGGACTAACAACTTACCTAAGATTTAGAGGAAACATTTTGAAGAGAAGCACTCAAAACACAATTCACCTCCAGCTTGTTTGCCTCTCATAATTTTGAGTGCTCTTCATTAACTGAATGTTGTGTGCTATTTTTCCTGTGTAGGCCTCTAGGGAAAATTTATCTTAACTAAGAGAAACATGCTAATACAAATTAAATACTTCCCCCCCACCCCCAGATGACATGCCAATTGCACAGGGGTATTAAGCTTTTCCAAATTGTAATTGTTGATCTATTTTTTTTTTTTTTTTTTAGTAATGGAAGTGCTTTTCAAGCTCTCTCAAAAAGTTGAGCCCCTGCACTTTCTCCAGAGTAGTTTATACAGCAGTGGCTTTCATGTTTGATCAAATGATAGCTTGTTCTTACTTTTTGCTCCACCTCTGGCACTTCAGCACTTGCAAGTTTGACAGTGTGTTGGCAGGGCTTCACATGCATATTAGTTCTGTGTGGTCAATAGCCACTTAGCTGTGTTAAGTTACCTACAACACTGCCAGCTTTCACAGTATCACTGGACACATTCCTTGCTGTCTTATGCTTGCTTGCTCTCCTTATCTCAGGTGATGTACAATGTAAGAGTTTGCTTGGAAGATATGAACCAAACTCCAAAATTTATCAAGAAACCGACATTCCAGAAATAAAACATCTGTAGTTTTATTATATGTCTGTTTCATGATGTACTACTGAAGAAATTTATCATTCTGCTTTGATAGTTACTACATCTTAGTTGCTTAGTGATGTCATGAGCAACTAATATTCTCATTTTTTTTCTGTCAGAAGTGTCATTCTGGGGAAATGTGCACTAAGGAAAATTGATGGTAACATAGTAAAAAAACATTCTAGGGACTTTTTTAATGTCCGAATGGTTACTGATTTTTGTACTCCATTGGACTGATCCATAGAAATTATGATTCTTAGTATAAAATGCAGTATATAACTGAAGCTATATATAGCACTGCCATTGGTATTGTGTGCCACTTGATTATGAGAACAAGGAGGGAGTAGTTTTTGCCCAAGTTTACTGAAGCTATTCCTTCACTTGGAGAAGAGAAAGTTGAAAATGATTGGTTCTGTCACTGCGCTAAGATGACAGAGTTTGAGTAAAATGGGAGAGACTTCCTCCTGGAACTACCTATGTAAGTGAACTTCAGATGCTGGTAGTCCATGTGAGCCTTCTCAGAGAGGCTGGAAAGGGAAGAGCTAGTCAGGTATAGAAGAGGCTGCCAGAATGGCCCTACAGGTCTTCAGTAATTCAGCTCTGGATCCCTATTTCCAGTTTTGAGGCATGGATCTCCCAGAAAGCCAAAAAACCCCACCTTCTTCTCTTTGTAATACCCATTAAATACCCATTAAAGTTTACACTGGTAGTGTAAACATTTCCCACTGATCTGCTATTGCAATAGCCAGCACCAGCCCTGTCCTTCCTGTTTGAGAAAAGGCTGGAGTTTGAGCAAGGGTGACTGTCATTCCTAAAGTCTCTTGCTTTTGGAAGCTGTTCTGATCCAGGCCAGAGGCATTCTTATAACCACCCTGGAGATTCATGGTGCTGAAGAAGAACATCGTTGTTTCTGTTCTTTATTGTGTTGAACTGAGAGCTCAAACTGAGGTATGTTAGGATACCCAAAAAGCAGAGCAGGAAAAAGGGAAATCTTATATCTGGTCATGAGCATGCTGAGCAATGATCTCCCTGTTATACCTTGGCATCTGAGACTCAAAGTGAAACTTTTTGTATTTTGATTGTTCCTCTACAAAGTGAAACACAATTTCCTTTCCTCAGGAGCCTCAACAAGAATTTTGCCTCATGTATTTATTTTCTCTTTAAATCCAACTGAAGTTGTTGAGCAACTGAAGTGCTTGTGTTGGAACTGCTCAGTAGCTTAAAGCCTTGTAGGATCAGGATTGAAAAGAAGCAGGGTAATGTGTATTTCCCCCAGATGTGGATGAAAATAGTGGGATACAACATTTTTTTTTGTAACACTAATCTTTTCTTGGAGGTGACAGATAGGAAATACTGACAGCTTTTGGAGTGCCTGCTTGTTGCCCTAGTGAGAAACAAATTTTTAATACCCATTACAATCCAGTCACAGATTGTTATCTTTTATCTGAAGTATAGGGGCTTTATTGTGATTGTTTTACATTGATGGCTTGTGTTCACTTTGAAGTGTAGATCTTTTTGACTTTCGATCGTGTGTGGTTTAGGTTCTTGTGCAACTTGCTGGCTAGAAGCTGTTTGGTTAATTAAAAAACAAGTGTGAGAAGAGGGAAGTCCTTTCTGCTTCCTTAAGTTTGGCTCCTCTCTGGTTTCCGGAGCAGTCCAGAGGAGAAGGAAAAGAAATGTTATTATGGTTTTAAACATTGAGCAGCTGCCTTTTAAATTATTATAATTTATTTATCCTTACATATGCATTCTGGCATTATTTGCAAGTGAGACAGAGTTCATGGGATTCATCCTGTTCCCTCAGGAACATTTGTCCGCATCAGAGAATCATCATATGTTGTGACAGCATTGGCAACCTGTCTTCCGCAGAGGCTCAGTGCTGGAACCAGTGGGTAATTTTAGATCAGGAGTGAGGCACATTGGCAAAGTTTTCTCATGCTTACACAGCACCTGCCTTTACTGTGCCTTGATCTGTCCCAGGCCCTTAGTCACAAGAGCAGTAGAGGAACGAAATTCACACTCTGCTTGGCATAAGGCAGAAAATAATTGTGTAATTATTGCATAGTGCTTACAGATTCAGCTCCAAAACTCCACTGGTGACTTCCAGAGTTAAACGTGTAAGGACATAACATGCAATTTGAGTGCCCTGATGAAGACTCTGTAAGGATAGATTAAAAAGCACAGTCAAGCAAATATTTTGATTAAGTTTCTAAATGGCACCTAGGAGTTCCTTTTCCCCTTTACCTTAGGATTTCAATATGCTAATAAAATAGTGTTGTAGAGAACAGTGTAGATACCTATTATGGTATGTGACTTCTTCTTTAAAGGATAGGCTACCCTTACAGAAAATGGTCATTTGAATTGTTGTATTTTGCAACCAAAGCTACGTTCCAGAAGAACTTATGATAGAGGCAGTCAGCAGACTGGCAGGTGAGAGGTGAAGAAGTGCTGTGGTAAGTGTTCTAATATTCAACTTGCTTGTGCAAAGCAGGCTTCTGACCAGATACATGAAGTCTTTTGAAAGAAAAGTCTCAAACTTGTGGAGAGTTTTTTGTGTCATTCCAAAATACTAAGCCTGTTTTTCCTTTTTAGAGAATCTTGCTAAAGGCTGTCTTCACTCTGGTTTGCAGCTTCATTCAATCACATTCTGGTTTTGCTCTTTTAAAGGTTTGGTTTCACTGCAGTATAACTTTCAGCATCTGTAAGAACTCTGTGGATTGCTGAACAATAGGGGGGAACGAAACCATTGCCAGCTCCGTATGAACTGAAGCCTATAGTTTAAAATCTTCTGGGCCTTAATGCATCCATCTAACTTTGAGGTCCTGATTGATCAGTTCTGGGAATAGCATCAAATTCCAGCTGGTTGTGATGTGCCAGGTCACGATTAAACTGTCTCGTTTGAGAAAGGGGAAGAAAAATGAGATGAATAAATCCATATTTTGCTGTTTCTTAAAAAGGCAGGAATCCTGTAACTCTACAGGTGTGCAATAATTTTGGCCACTTATTCCTTAGTTCTTCAGAGCTTTTCCACACTGAATTCCTCAGCGAGGAATGGCCTTACGGGATCAAGTTGTTAGAGAAGTTGGGGTGTGGCGCTACCTATGACTTTTGTGTTTGAAAACCAAAGTATTCAAAGCTGGTACAGCACAATTCTGAATTCTTTTCTAAGCTGCGCCCTTGCAAACTGTGCAGTAATATTGGAAATAAGTTTCTGTGGGTAACTTAGAAAGCAGAAAGATCGCATTTTGTTTTACGTGATTAGATGAGGAAACCTTTAGTTAGAGAAAAGCCCTGTCCTAAATGAATCCCTCTCAAATAAATGAATTGCATTAACGTCTTGAGTATGTTATCTCAAAAATGTTTCTTCAACAAATGCTTTTTTTTATACAATACTGAAGTTTGGAATTATTAGATATCTTAAATGCAGGTGATGAGTAGTGAAATTTTAGGTCAGCGTAAAATAATGCATTAGTTTGGATTTCTCCAAACGCACAAAACTTCTAAAAATTGAACTACAGGTATGGAGTTGTGATGTAAGTGACTGAATTCACTAACAAAACCAGAGAAAGTTTATAGATTTCTAAATGACAACTATGAAGATGGTAACTTCTCTTGTCAAGTAATAGAAAATAGGAAAAGCTATTATAAAGACAATGAAGAAAAAATGTTTTCCTTATTTCCGAAGTTAGTTTTAAAACCTATGGTCTTCCTTTTCAGTCATATCCCAGACTGCTATTTTGAAAGGTGCTGATGAATTGCTAAACCCAGGGAGTGGATATGCTGCTGTTACAATGTTTGTTCCTTAATTTCTTTGGAATGTTTAACATAACGTGCCGCTAGCTTATCATAGTTAATGTTACAATTAGTTGTCACCTCCATTCTCTTTTCTTCCACCTCAACTTTTGCTTAACTTTCCGGTCTAAAGATTTGTGAAAATAAATCCCTCCTGAAGCTTCAACATAATTAGTCTTTTTACTTTAATGATAGTCTTTGAGAAAGGGACTTAAATGGGCTTTCCCTGAAGTTTAAATTATCCTCCATCCTTTACAGCAGAATAATATGATGTGCACATATGCAACCAGAAAACACATCTTTTGCTCTATTACATTCAAAACTGCTCCTTAAGGAGAAGCTATTAAAAACAAATTGCATTTAAAAAAGCAACCACTTTGTTTTTCAAGACAAAAGAATGTGCTCCAAAATCTGAACTGAGTGACATTTTTTTTAAATTAATTCTTATCTATGACTGAAATGAGGACTGAATGTGTTTTTTAACATATTACACATATGGCATGTATTAGGCATATATAGTACTCTAAGAGTAAGCTGGGTTTTTTCTCCTTTTTGGGAGAAAATTTCCTGAAAGACTCAATGCACTATATTAGTAACCACTCTTAGACATAGTATGAGGCATTTCTTAAATTCTTAACTTAAACCAGTAGGAATATAGATCTGCAATGAAATGTTGCAATCTCTAGAGCATTGATTGTAGTTAAGTTAAAATAAGTAATATATGCCAGTTAATAAACAGTTAATGTACAGGTGTTATTTTAGAAAAGGCCACATTGCATTTTTTCTGTTTGGCAAGGTTATTCCCTTTCCAATTCATCTATCTGTAAACAACACTCAAATATGAAAGCACTGTTTTATTTTAACATGCTGAAATGCTGTTTCTGACCTGTTTTATTCTGGAACATCAGTTGCCCTAAATTTTTAGGTTTTGAAGTAGTCTAAAGCCTACAGTATCTAGTCAGGTCTTGTATTGTCTTTGTCTGAAATTCTTCTTTGATCATTTTTCTTGAATTATGACTTCAGATTTTACTCTTAAAACCAAGTCTTTCTTTCCATGTCCCAAGGTTTCAGTTCATTTCCTGCCTCCCCTTGTGAACTCAGTTTTAGAATTATCTCAGTGTTTTGGCTCATTCCTCTTGGTCTCTCAGCTCTGGCTCCATTCATTTGTATCCTTCTACTGGCTTTGGAACAGTGACTACCTGTTTAGTCTTATAAGTGCTCTCATTTTCAGGAGTCTTCTCATTTAGTCACTTAGCTCAGTATGTTTTTCAAAATATCTATAATTCCTGAGGCCTCCAAAAATATGGAAATAATTTATAATTATTAACATCCTTCTAATTCCTTTTAACTTAAAATGGTGTTTTCCCATTTGTTTATAAATGTGAGGCTTACAGAATTAGCAATGCAATGTATCCTTCCTTAATTCTGTGATGGCTTGCTATTTAGTTATTGCATTTCAGCAAAGTTCCTTAAACTGATTAGGAAGATTTGAGTCCTGGGAAGCATTTTCATTCTCCATGGATGGTAATTCTTACTCTGATATGTTTAAAATAATCAGTATAAAACACCAGATATGACAGGACTCGTCTCTTTTGGATGTCATTTGGTTTCCCATCCACTTGTTTGTTTGTTTGTTTGGCTGCCCTGCCTTCCTCTGCTTTCACTGGTCCAGCTCTCCTCTTGGTCTCCTACTGCCGCAGCTCCCTTCTTTCCTATGTGTAAACCTGTTTTTTTCCCCTTCAAATCTCCCCAGCATATGCTCATTTCCCATTGCCATTTCCTGCATGTACTATGCATTATATTGAGATTTTGCCCATTGGGCTTAGTTTGACTTGATGCCAGGGAAGCCATGAGAAGCGATGGTCTTGCTGGCTGCTGACAGCTCATTCCTGAGCGAAGCAGCTGCAGGTAAATTTGGTTCTCTGAGATCAACCTCTTTTTTTTTTTTGTCTCTTTTTTTGTGTTGGGAAATTTGACCTTTTTGAAAAAGGACAAACATCTCATCAAAGTTTAAGATGTGAAGTTTATACAATACCCTGATTGTAACAGCTTACCAAAACCAGACAGACAGTGGTGTGTTTACCTCGCTTCTAGATGAAATTTGAAAAGGAAAAAATAATCCACCAATGACAGAGGTCCAGTATATATGTTAACATATATAAGCTAGTGTTCTGGGCTCCCTTCAAAGCCAGTGAAGGAAGATGGCATGCCTCACTTAAAGGCAATGTTCAAAGTGTTCAGATGAGTGCTTATTTCTCAAGGGTTACACACCTAAAGTATGGAGTGTGTTATCTCACTGGAGAAGCCCTTCAGGGATGTGGAGCCTTTACTCTGGAGCAACAATCAATAGTAATTTTGTTTTTGACAAGCAAACCTTCTGATCTTGACTTACTGCCTTTTTTTTTTTTTTTTAAAGCATCAATCCTTGTAATAAATTAAATTACAAATTTTATTACAATCCTTGTAATAAATTGGAGTGGCTGAATAGGTACAATTGATTCTCTTGCAGAAATATTTCTATATATTTTCTGTCATCTGTATGATGGGAAGCATGAAATTTTTTGAGGGAATGTTTGTGCTTTCTTAATGCTCAACTAATTGGACCGTTATATACAACATAAACATTTTTGGCTACAAGTCCTGTGGAACTGGCCTCTGTTTATTTGTGTTTATTCAGAAAATTGTAACTGCTAATTAGTGATCATGTCAGACTGACAACAGAGCCATTTAATTTTGTTCTCCCCCTTTGGAAAGGGGAGGGAGTGAGAGGGAGGTGGAAGTTTTAGAGATTTTAGCATAGCTTATTGTCTACACAGATGAGAAGCTTTGCTGTCCTGTAGCTTGTGTATTGTCCTATAGAGTTTTGGTAGCTTGACCCACTCTTCAGTCTGTTGACCCCTGTCTTTCTGCTCAAGCTTGTGCCTGTCTGATGCTAATTAGAGAGCTGTTTTCAGCTATGTCCTCCTGAAAGCAGGATCTTGTCCAAAGACTGCTTTGGTGGTCCCAGAGTGATGCAACGCATTTTCCCAGTTGCCCTAACTGCCTGTGCTCTCAGTATTTACCATATGAGACACATTATGTAGTCATTAAGCAATGAGGTTAAGATACCAAGTGCAACATTGGCATGCTCTCCCACAAGCTAGGTAACACATTCATAAAGGAGTACATTGGTGTCCTGTCTGTTTGTGGTCAAATTCTGGTTTAGTTCTTTTAAATGTAGCTGTTGATTCAAAACACTGAGAACGCTAGATAAAAGACTATTATATCCGAGTTTCAAATAGTACAAGACTTTTTGTGTGCTGGACTGCCTTTGCATTCCTCCTGAAAGTAGTACAGAGGAACTAATAGGCATTTGGTGTCAGGGCTTCATAGAATAACTTGAATATTTCGTAGCAGCTGGATGAATAGAGTCAAAGCCAATGCATAAATTACCTTTGAATTATCTGTTTCTGTTCTTTGTTTGGCATGCAGGACTTGGTTTAAACTATGAATCTTGCCAATAGATTTTTTGGTTTCTGAATAATTAATAACAATAATAATTAGTATAACACTTTTACATTGCACCAATCCTCTGGACTATCCTGTAAATATCGTTAAAAACTTTGTCACAAAATGGACCTGCCCAAGTCATTGAAGTAAGGTAGGTACAGTCTTTACAAGTACCTCCTGAGATAGCAGGTGTAGCTTGGAAAAGATATGAACCAAAACTTCTGTTTATAGTTTTCTGGCTTTTTCATTGTGTCACAATTTCATACTAATCTGGGGAAGGTTGATGATGACATTGTTCAGAAATGGCAGATGCTTTGGTGTTTTATTTTGTTGTTCTGTTTTTGGTTTATTGTTCATGGTCAGTAATAGGAATGATGTGATAAAGTTTGATTATTAGTCTGTTATAAATTGCGAACCATTTTTAAAATCCAAGCTACTTTTCAGTTAGGAAAGGCACAAAAATTAGTTTCTGTTATCTTGAAAATTGCATTATGTATTCATCAAATAAATAATTCCAGAACAATTATACTAAAAGCCAATAGAAACTGAGTTTTTTATGTATATTTCCAGGTGTGTAGCGTTTACTTGGTCAAGGAAATAGTCTGCAAAAACTTGAAAAATCTACTTCAGAAATTTTTGTTGGTGCTCAGTGCATTTCTGAGTGAAGTTTGTGAGCAAAGAGGACTGTGCACAGTCCCTTTTTAATTAGGAGCTATGGGCTTTATTATTTGGAACTGATTAGACAATGCTTTTAAAAAATCCAGTCAGCTAAGGTGGAAAACTTACTTTCTTGCTGAATGTTTTTAAAAATTGCAAATAGCAACCTGGAATGTAGCAGGTTAAGGGTGATTATTGTGTTAAAAGTTTGTTGGTATGTTTGAATATTTAAGAGAAGTACTATAATAATTAGATTGCCAACAGGGTGGAAAAAAAAGCATCTCCTCCTCTTGAGTCACTGTGTTTCTTCATCAGATGCAAAAAATTATTACGTAGAAGAAAAATTACAAGAGTAAAAAGTTTTTAGTGCTTGTATCTGGAGTTTCTAATGTAGCAACGTGGATTTCATGTGTGTGTGCATTTTGTTTCCAGCATCTTTGCTGTGAGTGATTACTGCTGAGCTTTCTGTGATCCTATCACAGCCCCAAATTGCTCTTAAACAGGAAACTTTGTCTGATTGTTTTTTAAAAGAGAGTGCTTTGACTGATGTATTTGGCATGTACCTTGTCTGTGACTATAGTTATAAGATATCTTATTGTTAAGTGAACAAGAAGAAAAACTGTAATATAGGAAAATGTCATGACACATAAGGTCTCTTCAGGTGTTTTTAATCACAGGACTACTTTCCTCTTCCTGAAGCAACACAGAGCTTTTCACCTCTCTATCACTCTCTGGTTTACAGATATCTTCCTGAATGTTCCTTTGCTTCCAAAGAACATTATTTTGACTATATTAAAGAAAAAAAACAGAGCTGGACTCCTCTCTGCTTAGAACCTGTGACTGTTTGAACTTGGTTTTGTTTTCTATGATCTGAATACTTTTATAAAACAAAATAACTTTTAGTGTTGATTTCAAAACTAGTATGTGGATGCCATTTGATGTAAGGGCTAGCTTAATATTTTGTTTAAAAATTTTATGGTCTGCTTATGCAGGAAATGGACTCAAATATTATTCCTTTAAAAGAGAGCAAAACTATGTGAAGACTGGTGTGAAAATCTTTGGTTTTATGAGCTAAATATAAAGTTAGACTACCTAGATGTTGTTTAAAAAAAAAACCACCCAAAAAAAACCCCAACAACCTGAAACTTGAGTACTGATAGCCTTTGTAATTTTATTTTACTGCAGCTGTGGATGTTGTTTTTATCTGTTCCTAATGTTTTATAGTCTTATTAAACTGTTTGAGTCAATATCCTCCAAGTGGTTCCAGCTACTCCACTTTCTTACTCCTACTATGAAAACTCTTTTTTCCTTCTAAATTAGAGAGCTCCTCTACCACTAGTTTGTGTAAGAGCATTGTTTCATTATTCCTGCTGCATTCTGAGTCTTTTATTTATGTATTTCTCCAGTGGAGTGGGGTTGGAAAAGGTCATTAAATAATTGGGCATTTTCCATCCCCTTTTTCTCACAGTAAATCAGGTCTTAATGCTCAATTACTCTGCAGCTATTCAGGCTATTGCAGAGTAGGTATAAACCACCTCGTTCTAATTTGGCAGTATTTTAGAATTTCTCTGTTGGCTTTTCTACCGACTTTTTTGCTATTGGTATAAATGACTGCATGATGCAAGGCAAAGAAGAGTCAAACTGGGCGTGTAGCAGAATCTTTAATATTAAATTTTTAGATGTGCATCTTTTGTTACAATGCTTCAAGTCATCGTTTGTGATGCCTTTTGTATGGCTGTGTTTAATGTTATGAATAAGCCTTTTAAGGAGAGTAAATTCTGGTACGATAATTACCAGCAACATTTGACTTTTAAACATTTCATGTGTTGACACTGATTTTCATGTTATAGCCCTTAAAAACCAGAAAGGCTATAGCATGTGGCAGTTTGGTTTTTTTTTTAACGCTAACTCGTACAAATTCTAACCCCTAAGCTGTCCATTCTTTAATAATTTTCCCAGCATTATTTGATCATAACCTTTTTTCTCCCTAATAGGTATGTACAAATGGGCATACTAGATCAAATTGCTTATCCATCTAGCTTGCTTACTTTATTCATAGGGGCAAATAGCAGGTGAGTAGAGGTGTGTATGAGGAAAACACAGTGATACTTCCGTGAAACCTTAATACCACAAATCTGCATTTTGGATCTGCACTGGGAACCCGTAAGAGCATGTGTTAGAAACCATAAAGCAAAAACCTGACTTTGTATTTAACTTCCTACATACCATCAAATGTTTACTCGTCTCTGTCCTGTCACTTTTTTGTCATCTGTTTTTTCGATTTGAAGGATCTCAGTCTGTTTAACTGTTCCTTGTATGGAGTATGTTAATCTTTTTCCTACTGGTATGATTTCTAGTTCCCATATTAAGAAAAGGGAAACAAAACTGAACAATGGGGCCTCACAATAAATAAATAATTGGGTGTATCCGTAAGTATATAGTATGAGATAATGATTTTTAAAAATATCCTTATATTCTACTTGAACATTAAAATAAATTAACTTTAAAACTCAAGTTTAAGAATATCTTATCTCCTGAGGTTTCTTCTTCATGGGCAATAGCTAGTTCAAAGTCCATTACTTTCTACGTAGGTATACTCAGGATATGTTCTGCTAGACTATATACACATCTATAGAATGTATTAGGATTCACTACTGAATACTGAATTTTGTCATGTAATTCATTGCCGGAGTGCAAAATGTCATGAAGGTCTTCTGCAACATTTGAGAGGTGGCGTTCATTTTTACTATTGGATTAAAACCATCAATCTTTGTAATTTCATTTTCACGGTTATCTCCCTTCTTCCCCTACTCTCATTTTCTCAATAATTTATTAATATGAGGAACAGAAGTGCTTTCTGGATCTTTCTAAAGACCTTGTGATGGGTGTTAGGAATTTATTCTGAACCTTTTGTAAGGTTTATGCATTTGTTCTAGCTGCCATGTTTTAAATAAAAATACCATTTTCTTTCAATTTGATTCTCACATATCAGCATTGAGCTCTGGAGCTTTGTGTCAAAACCAGTGGAAATTCACTGTCTTTTTAGAAGAAATCACCAAAGTTGAATCCTTTAGGACGAAAGCAAACCAACCTTTGATTTAGTTAGTAGCACTATTAGAGATTTATTTTTCTATTTTAATCTTTCTTCTATTGCATTAGCTCCATTTGAAAGTGTTAGAAAGAACTGATTCTCCCTTTGTCAAATTTTTATATCAGAGTTTTTACCAACATAAATGTTTATTCCTACTTTATACAAAGTAAAATGAGAAGACTTACCATTTTGCTTCCACAAGACTTGGTAGTGAACCAGTTTTTGAGAGATAAACTGTAAGCCTAGGAATGCACAGGCAGTTTGTCCTTCATGAAGGTACATATGCTTTATTTATATATGCAGGAAGATTTACCTCCAACTTAGTTTTGCTAGACTGCTTGGGAACTTCTAACAGTGCTGTTTCATCTTGGCTAACCTACATAATTTCCTGCCGTCAGCATTTTTTCCATCTCCTCTAGGTCATTAATAAATACATGGAACAGTGTAAGTCTCAGCGCAGCTCCCCAGGGCACGCTGCTGTTAACTTCTTTCTATGCTGAGAATTGGCCATTTATTAGTACTTCTTTGCTTCCTACCTGTTGGCCAGCTTTCAGGCCATGACAGGACTTTACTACTCACTCTGTGGTTACCAAAGTTGTGTTTTGTTGTTTTGGCTTTTTTTTCTTTCCTTAAACAGCCTCTGATGTAGGACATGTAAACTACATGCAGCGCTTCTTCCTTATCCGCTGTTTTCTTGAACTCTCCCGAGGATTTCTAACAGCAGATAGAGGCAATATTTCACTTGTAAGGGCTATAGTTCTTTTCATCCCTGTAATGCTCATCAAAATGCTTTATACCTCCATGTAGATTCAACCTCATGGTTCTCCACATCCAGTTATTTTTCACTTTTAAGTATGCTACAGCTTATCCTTCAATGAAAGTGGGTAAGCAGAAAATAATAATTCAAGTTGGTGGTGTGTGGTAATAAATGATGCAGCTAGATGTTTTCCAGTGAACGTGTAGCACTGGTGTCCCTTTATTCTGATGTCTGCTAACAAAGAAAGTGAAATTATGTAATCATGTAGCTTAAGTGCTTTTTTAGTTACCTTTTTTGTAAAGCGTATACATTTGGTTACTTGAAATAACACTGAAATTACACCCCAAAGGTAATTTACAGGATTTTATTCTTACTGAATAAGAGGTTCATTCCTTCCTATATACCATAATTAATTCAGCATAGTAGGAACTGCAAAGTAGTTTATTTTTTAATTTGATGTTATTACAGTGTTTATATTATGTAGTATTGCTCTTGTATGGTTTCATCCACTTGGCTTCCAATTTACCTTCTCTGCTTTTCACTTCTTTCAACAGTTATCATAGTTGCTATTTTTTTACTTGGAGTTCATTGCCCCAGTTCACACTTGCTCCTGATTATCTAAAATGTGAGAGCTAAGTAGGCTATTTGCTTGTTTTAGCTGAGTTGCAATTTATAAAAAGAAAAGCTTTTTGTTTAATGGCAAGCATAGATATAATAAGTTCCGTAGCTGGTGTGTAGAAAAGCAAAGCTAGGTTTATCTTTGTCAAAACATTTCAAGGTGTTGCCACTGTCAGTTTAAATTCAAAACTATCAACGTTCTGTCTTCAGTCTATTCTAGTTCGATGTAAACTTTGTTTCAAGAAAAAAAAAATTGCAGTGACATTTGCCACTTTGATACTTCATAGATCACGGGCAAGAGCTCAGCTATCACAGGATTTGTGTGTGCGCATATGCAAACCACTTACTGGTCTAATATTTAGAGGTTTGGATTATTTGGGGGCAGGCCATGGGTATTTTAAAGCATGTGTTACATACTTTATTTTCTCAACTAATGTTATTTAGATTATAAACTTTGTGAAGTAAGAAAGATTTAATGTGGATGAAAGGAAGATTAGCTGCAACAAGATCATGTGCTGGTATACTTGAATATTTCCTTATGTTTCCGTATTTAAGTGCGTTGTTGCACTAATTACATGGGTGTATATGGGCCTACAAGTGCGTGGATCACTCAAGGCTCGCTTTTATGTAGAAAATTAATTTAAAAGCAGAAGAAAAATAGTTGTGTATTAAATATTATGATGGATTTCTGCCTGAAGAGTGCTGTGGGGGGAAAAAAGCTTTGAAGAGGGGAGTGTCTGTTTCTATTAATAACCTGATAATAAATTTCAATATCAGAAGGCTGCTGGGAAGCTGAAGATCTTGTCTTTTGGCTTCATTTGCTTAATTCTTAATAGAGACTGTTCCTTTGGGAAATACTTAAGTGATACCATTTATTTAGAGTGTTGGAGGTAACAAGGTAAGCAATTCATAGCAGACTGGTTCAGTTGATAGAGTGCGGCTGCTTTTTATCTTGATCTGCTATTTGAGCAGTGAGATGAGCAGAGATCCGTATCTATTCTTTTACACAAGAACTAGTTTCTTAAAGCTTGAAGCTGTTCCTTGTCACTCTGCCTTGCCTCCTTGCAGGTGAGGTACTGCGTTCCAGCTGGAAACATCCAACCTTCTCACTAACGAAGAAGAAAATAGAGAGGTGGTGGGTCTTCTGTCACTTGTACTTGCTCTGGAGTTGTGAGGGGTTCCGGCTGAGAGCAGGCTCTGCTGTGTAGCATCTAGTGTGACCACACAGGAGAGAGAGAGACCTTGTGTTGAGGTACTTGTCCAAATAGATAATGGGGTGGATTAGTACAAACCAAATTCCTTTCTTTTTTTTCTGGAATGTAATTCTGTTCCTCAATATTTAGAGATGACAGACTGCCATCTTCGTCCTGGGCATTGAGTCAGGAAGGATTCTCCTTGTGGAGAGCTTGAGGAGGTTGTTCAGTTAGGTACACGTGCATGGAAGATGTGACTGTTAGGTGTAAGGATTGGTGCTCTCAAATGCCCTTTCAGGAGACCCAGGAGGTAAACTATAGAGGAGGGTGGTGAGAGGTTTTCTTCCCCCTTGTGGGGGGAGCCTAACAGTAGAGTTGAGAATACCTGTGGGCTGAGCTGCAAAACATGAATGATCAGCCTGGTCACCATGTCCTTCTGGAGAGGCACTTTAGGACTACTTAAGACTTGAAAGCTATTTTAGCTCTTGTTTTTCCTTCAGCACAATTACAAACAAACCAATTTCTCTCACTTTCTTCCTTTATTTAAGACTTGGTTCATGGTTTCTGCTGTTTTCCCTCCCTCACATTTTGTGGCTTTATAGTAGCAAGGAAAGGTGGCCATGTAGGTCATTCCAGTTGTCTGGGCAGTACTTGCTGAAGGAATATAATTGGCCACATGTGGCTCCAAGTAAGTGGTGACTTATCTTGAATTGGGGAGGTGTGTATGTGTGGAGGATGGCTTCGTTTGTTAGCTGTTAAAAGCTTCCAGGTTGGGCATGCTTTCTGCAAAGCCTTTGTCTGCTGTTGTTCACTTGCTGTCGCTGTAAAATTTGCTTCATACTTCTGTTTCTGCTGAAAGTTCTCAATAGGATATGCTAATTCACACCTAAATCATCCCATCTTTCCAGCTAAAAAATAGTTCTGCTTTCTCAAAATTTGAAAAAAAAAAAAAAGGCATATAGTCCTCTGGGTGACTTGTTAGAGGATGACATCTTACAGGCCAGGGCAGGAAAAGAGCTGCTGCTATATTGATTTGAAATGCCACAGAGTATTTCTCGAAGGCTGGAAGTCATTACTTTTACAGACCTGTTATGTCTTATGTGCTCAGCATAAGCTTACTCTTTTGGCCCTTGCTGTATGCTCTCCTGCTGCTGTCCAAATGTTTCATACGCTGGCTACACAGCCTTGCTTCCGCCCCGTATCAAACACAGCTGATTCACAGATCTGTGACCTTTCACTGGTCTGCTGGTGTATAGTCCAGAAATGTGGGAGGGACAGAGGAGCTCTGTGATGCTTTGGAAAATGTGTTATAAGAAAAAGATTCTCAGTACCAGCTTTAGAATATAGGCATTCTCTTTCATAGGGTCTAATTTGCCTTTGGCAGAACAGCCTCACAACTCTGCACGGGCTGTGTTGTGAACCCATGCAGAAGTGCGTGTTTGTGGTGTGAATAGATGCCTTTTTCTCTGGATGCTGCTTCCATGGAATGATGTGTTAGACTTTTATGTCAGACTTCTAAGAACTGGAGACGTTTGCTTTTGTATAAAATCATTAGGGTAAAAGTCCTTTAGAGCTAATCTAGGAAGGAATTGAACAGAGATGTCTTTGCTGCTTATTCAGAAAGTTCTGAGCTGCAACTTGTTTCATAGTCTGAATAGAGAGATGGGAAACAAACTTCAGAGGAAGTTTGAGAAAACAAAGCAGGAATTTTCAGAAGAGCTATAGGCATAATTCAAGCTGATTAACTCAAAAAAATTGTAACAAATTAAGGGAGCTAGTACAAATAGCTTCTGTTTACAAATGCAGATCCTTAGGATGGGTTGTTATCTGCACAGACTCTGTATTGCTTTCAGTACATTTATTTCTGATGGCTGGAAAGCCTTTACATTCCTCCACCTGCTGCTTTTTACAGACAGTCTATTAAACACCATGAAATATGTAGGCATCTTGTTTCCATGCTTGAAAAGATTTTCTTGTGCCTTCTCACTTGGGTTGCTATGAAAATGTTAGTGGCTTGATAATTGCAGACTTCAAGTTATTTCAAGTAAGTGATGAAATATAAACATTTCATATATTTGGCATAGAAAGGGGCAAACAAGATTTGTTTTTCTAAAAATAAATGTGACATTTTGGTATTTTAAGTACAGTCCAATGTTTACGAATCAAGTGTTTATATGTGAATAAAGAATTCTTCTTGTGTACGTACAGCCAGGCACTTGGACATACTTGCTCAGTAGCAGCCACTCCCAAACTTCTCAAGTAAACTGGAGTTTGAAGAAATTCATGGGTAACATACTGATTGATATTTTGTTATTGTATTGGTCATAATCATAACCACAGAGCAGCAACTCTTGCATTGTATATTGTATTTTTAAAGCCTATAACCTATCTCATGTGCTACGAGCACACAAGGGGTCTTTGAAAGGAGAATTTGGCATGAAATGTAATTGTTTGCAAAGCCAGCTGGTTCACTGCTGATCTTTCACTTTTCGTACTGCTAGGCTATTCAGATAAATCCAGATCTTTCTGAAGCTAATTCATTGTCAAAATCCCATTTCCGTCAGTAAAGCAAGATCCAGATATGCACTGCCCCTTAAATCTTAAAAGCTCTTTTACATATCTTTTCACTTTTTCTGCACTGAAATGTTATTCACTGAAAATATTAACACTTAATATTTCTTTCAGGACTATTATGTTTGCTTAGGT
Source organism: Bucorvus abyssinicus (assembly GCA_009769605.1). Lineage (NCBI taxonomy): Eukaryota > Metazoa > Chordata > Aves > Bucerotiformes > Bucorvidae > Bucorvus > Bucorvus abyssinicus. The sequence continues at coordinate 44,322,653 of CM020025.1, forward strand.
AATAAGTAGAATTTTTTTCCCCTGCGCCCACAACAGAAGAAAGAAAATTCCCAAATGGGATCTTCTATGGTAATGAGTGCCTTCAGCACAGAGCTGAAGTGGAGGCCCAAAAACTCAGCTGTTATTTTTCTTTTCAACTGGAGAAAAATGTATAGTGTCTTAGCGATATTACTTGTACACTTCCCACTAGTGATGTAATCCCTTTCCATTCCATCAAGCTAATATCTTCCAAAGAAAATATATAAAGGAAAAAGGGAGGAGGTAGGACTATTTATAATTATTTTCATTTGTCAAGAAAGTTAGTGCTTGTTCTGCCTTTTATTTTACTTGTGCTTGAAACTGAGTTCTTCATTAACAGAGTATGCGTACCCACATCACTGTAGAGTTTGAGCTCCTACAGTTGTCGTAATATTCATTCCTTACAGCAAGGGAAATAATGCTTTTTATTGCTGTTTTACAGACAACGAATTAGGGGTCAAGAAGTTTTTTAAAGTTAGATTCCTAAAGAATTTCTCTGTGTATTTCAATGATTTCAATAGGCATTAAAATTCTGGTAATCTGCATTATGTGACACCACCAAGGCTAGAGCTTCATTCCCTTTGAGAGGAGCTTGAAGTGTGCTTGCGGTGTGCGTAGCAAACGTTACTGATGGGTACAGATCCTCTGAGCTGTGTTTCATTAGACCACAGAAAGTGTTTGGCAAAGCCACCTCCAAAAGCTCATCTAACTTGTGAAGCTTCTGTTGGGCTTTGAGGCATGGGGGCACAATTTCCTCCTTCTTCAGATGGTTCAATGTGACCTGGAGCTGCAACAATCAGCTAATGTTAAGGGACGACCTTATAAACCACCTCTCTAACTAAATGTACAGCACACATTATTTAAGCAGTGAACTGGCAACAAATTAAATAGTTGTACCATTCATCACAGAACCTTAATTAATGAAATCTGACTTAAAGTGAGCAAGTCTGCCCTTAGGCACATCATGTTGATTAGATATTTGAAAGAATCATGATAAATTTTCTTCTATGTTGTTGTTATAATTATTATATTTTTGGTTCTGGGTTCTCATTCTTGCTTTCAAGAAGCCTGAAAGTCTGAAAACTTACTGAGGAAGGAGGGAATATTGTACTGCTGTGAAGTAAAGTATTGCCCACATTCTGCCTGTAACTCATAGGGGTTTAATTTATCCCCTCTGGTTGCTTGCTGCTTTATTCCAAGCCTGTTCTTGATATTTTTAAAAGGAGACCAAGGGAGTAAGCATTGACTGAGGGTAGATGAACTGCATCAATAAAAGGGTCTGAAGCTTTCTGACTTCTCTCTTTGAGGCAGGCCTTGCAAAAAGCCTGAGGCAGGTGCACTAGACTATTGCTACTGTGAAAATAATAGCATTACTCAATCAACTTTAATTAAAATAATTGCTTTAAAATACAGGGACTCACTAGAGATTTTAAAATACTTTTTTAAAATGACATAGTAAATTAACTTATTTTTAGCTTATTATCATAAAAGAAAAGCCTTAGCATTGAACAACTAGCTTTTTGGGTTCAAATATCTTCAATTTTTCAAGTATTGTACATGTTTGTTTAATTGTATACATGTAGAATGACAGTGGAAAGCAATTGAGTCATGTTGAGGGGAGTATTCTAGCTATATTATTCTAGGAGTAGTCTAATTGACATTAGAATATGGTAATTAGTCTGTATTCTCAAATTCCTTAGATTAGCAATCTACTTTTTTCATCCTTTTTTAAGGGAAATTTTACTCTGAAAATGAATCTGGCTATGATCAGTACCGTTACTTTTAATTTTTGGCCCTCTATCCTGGCTATTATTATTTGAACATCCATGTGAGAAGGCCATGGAAACTTGGAGGTACTAATAAAATGGGACCTGTCAGAAGTAGTGGACTTACTTGGGCTGTAGAAATTGTGTGCATAAATAGCATTGCTATTGGGAACAGGTAGCAGTGTGCATGTCTTGTCTGAGTAATGAGGCAAGGCTTCAGTGTGTATTCAGATGTCTTTTTAGGTACGGGCACCCTAAACCAACATTTGACTGATCGCTCTTGCCTCTTATGAATATAAAATTCACTGGTGGTGAAAGTTGCTACTAGAGTCTTCAGAACATCGTTTCTGTTCTTAAATGAAGTCATGACTCTTTTAATGTTACTGCTAAAGCCAAGCATCTCTAACTAGAGATTTAAGTGAAATATGAATGCCAGAAACCCTTTTCTCGTACATGTTGCATCAGACTTTGACATTACTGTAGTAGTACCAGACATTTGAACTCTGAAATGTATCAACTTCTTCAGAGTGTAAAAGGGCCTATTTGTGTAGTCTGGAAGTGGCGCACTTTGCACACAGTGAGCAAGGAGAATTGTGCTGATTTCCTACTGATCTTATGAATGCATATATAAGGTATGCCTTTTTTTTAACGCTGATTTAAAAATGTGAACTGTTTAGTGTAGCTTCAGACTAGCTTGTTCAATGAAGTTCATTATTACACAGCTTTGAAAGGTTTTAATTTAGGTATGTTTCCATGCAGATTACCAGTACATTTACTGATCTCTCTGAAGGAATTACGATGGCAAAGATCAAGTGCCTCTAGCTTGTGTATGCATGTACGGAAAATATTTTCAGACCTTTTTGGTTATACGGATACTAGTGTGAATCTTCCCCTTGTTGCTCCAGCAAAGTAGTTACATTCGGGTATCTATTCTTAAGTAAGTTCACCTCTTTTTAGTAGACCATATAGATTTTACTGGAAACTATTTAATAGTGGAATGGAATAAACTATCCTGCTAGAAGGAGGATGAAAAAACCCTTGTGTAAACAGTGCAGAGTAGAGTGTTGTTTTTTAACCTGTCTCTGCTGGGAAGCATGGTCAGGTGGAGGGCCATTAACAAGAAGATGGGACACTGTGTATAACATCCAGCACTGGTCCTTTTGGCCAGAACCGTTTCTTCTGCTGAAGAATTGGCAGTGCTGTCTAAAAGTGATATTCGTCCCTAACTGTACCATTTAACGCAATATAGATAAACTTAATTGTGTTCTTGATTTAATTATGTATAAAGGACTCTAGTTTTCACTCTGGTAATGGCAGAGTAGGTGCCAACACCACGTGTGCTTATTCCAGGTAGCCTTTCACACTTAAGAACTTAGAAATTTTTACAGCACAGTATGAAAACAAAGCATGTTGTGCAGAGACTGAGGGTAGGGAGGAAGGAGACAGTATTGAGAAGCTGTTACAGGAACTGCTTTCTCTACTGCAATGATTTTTTTTTGGGGTAACGAAGATGCTAGCTTTTTTTTTTTTGTTAGTTAATAATTGTTGACCTTTACAACGTGATTCGTAGTTCACAGGAGATAAAGTAATCTCACTGCCCTCTACAGCTTTTTGGGTCACGGCAGCAGAAGAGATGCTCAGACTCCTTGCCCTTTCATTTGAGAACTGTGATTTCATGTGAGCTTCCTGTTCCTGTGAGGTGACTGGTCTGAGTTGGCTTCATTCAAAATCAATTACAGAAGCAGCAAGTTGAGTTGTCCGTGCTTTCAGTGTGTTATTCAGTGCCTGTTAAGTGTTTGTAAGGCTTTTTATAGACAGTCTGTGAACTTTAAAAATATAAAATGCTTACATTCAGTATTGTGAATGGGGATTTAGCTAAGCTACTCTTATTAACATTAACTGAATGCCTTTAGTATTTACATAGTATTTTACACTTTTGGAGTGCTGTACTAACATTAATTAATTTTCAAAACACCCCTGTACAGTACTGTAGGTGAGAAACTTGGTGGGTAAATACCCATCAGCAGTACTGAGAATGTCCCCACAGGGGTATAACAAAATGACCGAACAAGGACGTTCTAAATTAAAAACCAGTTTAATTTAGTTTAACCTAATTAGTTAGCTCTAACTTTTGTTCATGCAGAACAGTAGATGACTGTGCTTGCTCTTAAGACTCTTGGCCCTCCTGAGCATAATGGGATAGTAGTAGGAAAGAAACAATTCTACGTTTCTTTACTTCACCCCTTCTAAATTGCACTGACTGTTTTTTTGCACAAATATACTTGATATATTTGTGGTGTCTAGAGAGGGATATTGGAAGGTGTGAAGTTTATACACATGTCTAAAAAAACCATAAAACAACATACTTGATAGACCTGTTGATGTAATCAGAGAAAAAGAGGGGTGCATATTCACAACAGCTCACAGTCAGATACAAGTTTTCTGATCTTCATTTAGGAGCAAGATTTCAGAACTTGGCATGAAGAAATTCCTAGCCAGACTATTAAAAGCTGGCATCATCCAAAAGGACAGATTACTTGAAATCTTGATCACTTGCTTAAGAGTGCTTAAGTTCCTAAGAGCCAATGCTGCATCACAAATCAACATTTGGTGAGAGAGGGCAGCCCCTCTATCATTCACTCCAACCATCCACAAGGGGAAAACACTGTTTTCCTGTAAATTGATTAAATTCCAGATTATTATAGCATCTGTTGAAAACCAGCCAACTCTTACCCCACCTCTAAACCCACCACTAGTACAAAGTAGGGTAAAAAGAAAAAAAATTAAGAAAATTAAAATTGCTATTCCTTTTAGTTATACTAAAATGTCTTTTCTTTTTTGCTATTAAGGAAAATATGTGGGAAAGAAATTCCTCTGGTTTAGTAGTGGAAAGGAAAAAATCTGTCCGACATTTAGTTTCATCTAGTCTGGCCCTTACTCTTCTTAAACTATGCTCTTTCTAAAATGAAGTCTTTTTCCTATAAATATTAAAAAAGTTACCATACCTGGTAACTCTCTATGGCATAAGGTGATAGTAACAATGAATATCAAAGGCGGTTACATGCTGGTATTTTTGGTTTAGATTTACTTCCGACCTCTTAGGCTGAGGAAGTCACTGTATAATTTATCAGGGAAAGGTTTTCCGACACGTGATTTCTGAGCTCATCTGTGACTCTTGCAGGCACATCCTCCTCTGTTTCTAAAGGTTCACAGGAAAGCTATGAAGTGTAGCATAATTTTGTTGACTAAAAGGAAGTTTATACATACTTTTGCAAGAGAGGAAAATGGCATAAAGGCATCTTCCCCCACTTGACTGAATGTTGTCCATTTTAATAGCAAGCTTTAACTTCATGAGAGCCATCAGAATCTAAGGGCTTATGCCCTTGGAATGACTAAATGGTGAAATCGTGCTCAGGGAAAGAAATACGTGCATCTGTGGCTGCATGCATGTGTGTGGCTTTTCTTCTAGACCAGCTAATTTCACTCAGTGGGGTAATCAAAGCTGAAAAAGGGAGGTGGAAAATTTCTTTCAAAAAGTAAGTAATTTAAAAAAAAAAAAGCTCAAAACCCCAAAGCATTTGTTAGATGAAGTTGATGTTTGTGACAAGGACTGTCATGTATTTGGACAACTTAATGGATTTGTATTGAAATTTCGTTTCTTTAGCAGGGGAAGTAATTGTATCAATTACTCTGTGACTTCCCCACCCCCCCCAACATGGTTTAGTAATCCTGCATTCTTAGATGGTAATGGGAGAACACAGAAGCCAAGAGGAAAAAAAAAAAGCTGGAGGAGGGGGAAATGTCTTCTAATCTGATGTAGAACTGGAGAAATGTTAGAAGGTTTGGCTACTTAGAGCAGAACAAATCTGAAATCTTACAGCAGCAAAATACTGGAGGCTCTGAAACTGTAATTCTCAAAATTACAGCGCTGAAAGCCAGTTTGTGCCATTATAGTATTGAATGTTGTTGTGCATGAAAGAATCACTTACCATAGAAAAATGATATTTTATGTTAGATTCCTGCTGCTGCTGTGATTATCTTCCTTTAGATTATCTTTGTTTGGCTAGATGACTCTTAAAAAAAAAAAAAAGGAAAATCAGCCAATAAAGCATCATTCATATAAAAAAATTATTTACAGGAATATTTGTCTTGGAATGCCAAGTGGTAATTTTACCCTATGAGCTAAAGTTCTCTCAGAAACATAATCAAGTCGGACTTTTTCTCCTGAATGCTGGTTTCTAGTGGCTGTTAAGTTATTGTACCTTTCCCTAGAAATCAGAACTAGGATATTGGTGAAGATTTTAGTTGTTTGGATTAAAAGAAAAGAAAAATCCCCAATGGATGCATGCAAATTATTTTTCTGTAAGACAAGATCTCTTTTTCTTTTTGAAATAAGTCGACAGATTGGACAGTGTTAATGGCAAAACAAGGAGATGTGAGTTTGCATCACAATATCCCCTTGGAAGTGAATATTGAAGTTCAAAAGATGGTATCTGTCATCTGACTGGAACCACGCTTCCAAAAGGGCCAAGTGACTGCTTAAAAATAAACCAGGTCACTTCACTGAGGGTGTTGAACAGTGGTGTTCTCTGTCTTTATGATTCTAACTATTATGTCTGTTTTACTACTCTAGAACAGGTACAGTCAGGGGAGGCTGAACTGGTTCACACATCACCCAGAGAATTGCTAATGAAGTTCCAGTTGCCAAATTCTGCCTGCAAAAGCATAGCAGAGTTTCACCTTGTTTATGTGGCTATTTAATATTCTGCTTTGCCTTTTAATTTCTAATGAATCTGCTTGCTGCCCCAGAGCCTTTCTCTTGTTTTTACGTTTGACTCAAGATGGTTGTCCTGTACATTAATTCTGAGCGTTACTGGTCTGGGCACAGAACATGTATTCCTGTGCATGTCTTGTTGAGATCTGTAATGTTCAGCACTGCATTATACAAAATGTCACTGCAGTTGGAATTAACGCACCAAACTTTTGCTCCTAAGTCATGCCAATGTAACCTTCAAAGGGAAACAGCTTGATTTGCAGATCACTTGTTGATTTTGTGGAGCTAACAGTTGGAGAGTGGTAACTTTTTTTTTGTGAGCACATTTGATCTGGATTAGAAGATTATAAACCTAGAACCAAACAGTCATTTTCGCATTTGCTTTTCCAAGAGGAAGCGCTCTTTCATTTCTGCTAAATGACATGTAATTAAACAACTTTGACAGGTGAGGGAATATATCTGCGTCCAATTATGAATTCCTCTGTTTTATCAGTAGGAGCTGTGATTGCAGCCATCAGTCTGGACTAGAACTTCTGTTTTGTAGCAGAAAACAGGCCATGCCTGAGGACCTGAAAAAGGAACATAAAGAGAATTATCATTAATGGGTAGCCATAAGTTTGTAGAACATGGGTTGCTTGAGGCAATCGTTTTTACCTATATTCTGACTCTGTTGAGCTCCTGCATGGGAAATCCTAACAGGAGGGCAAGAACAATTAAAGGTACAAAAACTGCTTCTAAAGAAATGCTATCACCGCACAGATGTTTTAGGACTGGAATCCAGCAGCTCTGCAAGAGAAATAGAGGCAGAGAGAAACTGGCTTCTCTGAATGTAATTCTAGGTAACAACCTCACAGTCCCTTCCCATCCTGGCTTTTCTTTTCCTCCCGAATTAATCATGAGTTTGATGAAGGAAATGGATGAAGTTTGAGTGATTTGGGATTAGTTCTGGGATCAGGGATGGGATTTCACAGCTCAAGGAAGAGCAGTAGCTGGGTTCTGCATCGGTCTGGTCTGATGAGAACATGCAAGATTCACTGCACTTCTGCTGTTCTCCAAAATTAAGGCTCTGCAGTAGAAAGATTGTCACAAAAATCTGTTTTCCCTCCCTGGCCTCAGCTGATAAAATGAGTACCAAAGTGGTGCTAGGTAGCTCTTTGTTCAGAAGAGCTAAAAGACCTGTTTTTTTAGGAAAACAGTTGCAATACAATAAGGATTTCACTTTTATATGAGAGCTTCTTAATATGATCTCATTAATCATAATTACTTCTCACTTCTTTATTTCTGCAATCTAGAGTTTGCACCATCTTCTTAACTGTAAATCCATACCTGTAAAAATACTTCAAGTGTTATTACTGGTAAGTGCATTGTTCTTTCTGAGTTGTTGCAAATTCTCTACTGGAATTTTTCTGAGTATATTCAAAGAACAGTTTATCCACTTAAGCACTTTTTACATTAATGCCGAGTAGGCAAGCCACTGAAATGCCCATGAAGTATGTACAAAAAATGTTTGTACAATATTATATTTATAGAGACATCTTTCTGTATTTGTGAGAGCTCAGAACTGCTGTGGGGATGTGCCAATATTTGCATACTCTATTTATTTTTCCTATAAAATCACTCTCCTAATGCCAAGGGGTAATTTATGTGTATATCAACACCAATGACCAACTTTCTTTGTCTTCTTTCCAATCACGGGTATCTGAGAGTATATGCTTAGACCTGATCTGAATGGCAGGGATGAAAAGGGCTCTGCACTTACAAGTCCATTTGTATAGAATTTTGTATGTCACACCCATGAAGTTCTTCATCCCCCACAATTGGAAAAAAAAAAAATCCATGCTTATAATTTCCTAGTAGATAAAAAAACCCAGAAGCCTTAAACTAAAAAGCCTAATTATAATTAATTGAAAAGGTTTTTTGCAGATGCTAGTGGCAGTGATTTGCATAAATTCTCATTAAGGTGAATAATATATTTTCTTCAAGATCCATTAAACAAGCTTTAATCAGTTGAGCTTGAAAAACATCACCATGAAACTTCGGTTTAAAAGTAATTACACAGCATCTAAAATAAATTCTGAAAAATTACAGAAAGGTATCCAGGAGACATCAGTGTCCTTCAGACAGTAAGAAGCCATGTAATAAATACCAAGAGGAAGGGTGGGTTGTTATTCCTGGCTTTAAGTTAATTTCACAAAGACAAAACATGCCTGGTGGGAAGGAAGCCACGTGTCGCCAGCACACTGGGGTGTCGAACTGGCATGAGGTATCTGCAAACTAGTTTTTGTGCTAGTTTCAAGAAGATAACATGATGAACTGGCAGGTATGCTACAAGCTGCAATACCTACCACCTCCACTTTATGTAGAGGGTACTCTAGTGCAGATTTGGTTTTGGTTTTTTTCTTTCCTTTTTTAAACAGCTGAGCTGAGGTGGCCATTAAAACATTGTTTAGGTTGCACACATAAAGAATTTTCATATATTTCTATCTGCTTCTCAGGATTAATTCAGATGTAGTCTTTCAAATCATGCGTTCTAACTGGTTGGATGTGTTGCATTTACCCTTTGTTTAAGGAACAACTTTCCTTTCTGAGTTAGTCCACTTAGTGATAGGAGCTGTGTGAAATTCAGTTTAGAGCAACCATTATCTTCCTTTAGCAATCGTTTGGGTGCCAGGAAAGGTGGAGTGGCGGAACTCAGAGTTTCTGCTGTTCTTGGCAATGCTTTCCTCTGTTTAAGGCCATAAATAAAGGAGCACTTTAGAAAAAATAAATTATACGAATAAATAATAATTCTGTTTTATTAATTGATTTTTATTGTTGCTGAGAGGTGCACTGCATTCCTTCCTTGGGATTTAGTGAGCAGTCATGGTTTTGTACCCTTTTCTGTTGTAGGAGCCAAATTTAAAGCTTTAGATGTTAGCACTGAATCAACTTTCTAAAGCATCAGTTCCTAAATTGCAGTGTACGTATATACACACTTGTATAGTTTATGACTGTCTGAACCAGTAGTTGGCCAGGCTGGAACTGGTACCTGACATTGTACCCGACAGAATTATACCTGACAACCTTTATTGTGGTACCTGGTCAAAGAAAATATAATCCAGGTTTGGTCCATATTCTAGAACATTTTGCTACCTATTTTCTTTTCTTTGATGCTTGCAATCTAACATACAGAGATGGGCCTATGCATCCCAGGATGGATCAGGATGACTACTATGAGCGAGTTCTAAAAACTCTGCTATTTATCTGTATCAATTTAACACTTGCTGTCTTTGAGAGAGACCTTTTGTGGTAAAAAGTAGTACCACTGTCAAGAAAATAAAACAGTAAGTATAGCTTTTGTATTATGTATGCCAGCAAGTTTGACTGTTGTTTTCCCCTGCTCGTCATTAGGCATAGCATTTTTTCCTCGTGAATTTGTCTTACTGGACAGGTAAGGTAGAAGTTGGATACACTGATGTTTTCTTGTATTATGGAAACCTACCTCAATTAAAAAAAGTTTGAAGCTTCTGAATGAAAATGTAATTCATGGTTACTTTTGTGACTCTGGAGCCCAGACTGAGAAACTGATTGATTGTTTATTTAGTAGCAGGGTGTCCATAAGACTACTGGCAAATGCCAGTTATTTTCCAGTGTTCAAATCAGAATTTGTTTCTAACGTCTCCATAGCATTGTGGTATATGAGTTAGCTGTTACAGCTTCTTTTTGTGATCCTGGAAAACAAAGGGAAACAGAGGTTCTTTTATTTATTTAAAAAAAAAAAAAAAAATTACAGTATGGTGACCTGAAGTACTTTCTTTGTTTTTTGATAATTGTAACCATTATTTCTTGTTTTATTATATTGGACAGTTTGTGTTTTAGTGTGTATTTATTTTGGCTTTGTAACAGCATTTAGGTTCTTTATCTTGTTATTGTAATTAAATTGCACCCAATACATTGCATGACTCATCTGTATAGGAAAATACACATGAAAATATCTTGAGATAAACTCTGTTTTGATGGTTTTTTCCCCTATTGCTTCAATTTTTGATGCTTTTGATACATCTTGTTTAGAGAGCTAGAATCCCAACCCTGACTGGTGTATGCTAAGATTTGGCTGAACAGTTCCTTTAAATGTTATGGGAGGTCTATAAGTGATGGGTGGCCCAAAGCCCAAAGTCACCATTCTATTCAAATAAACACACAAAGAAAGTATGTGCAAGACCTTTAACTCTTACAGGAGCTTGGCTGTGTGCCATGCCTCTAACTTATTGGAATGGCTGGTTTCGGGGTTGCCTGGGGCCGCAACCACAAATAAGCATATATATCTCTGAGGTCATTGAAACCAATTTTGTTATTTTCATAGCTATTGAAAATAAGTCACCTGGCTTGATTTATACATAAAATTGCAGAATATGAGCCCACAGAAGTGACCTTTAATTTAAAACTTTCATCTGTTTTGTTGGCCTGTAATGTTAAAATAACAGCAGCTTGTGTCTCTAGAAATACTATTTTATCTTTCTCAGTAGTTGATAGTTAAGTATTCACTGTAAGTTTGGGATTCAAGATGAATGCCTTCATATGAAATGATCCTCATACTCAGCACCACTGTAGTTTCCAGTTAGACTCAGTCTGGTTTCCAGGAGTCGAACTTTGAACTCCCAGCAAATTTGAAAATGTGATGGTGAGTTTTTGGGTGTTCTGTGGGCTCCCAGTTCCTCTCATGAGCCAGGAGCTGCCTCTGCTCCACACTGATTTTTTTACAGGCTTTTATCCTAATAACCTATAATTGAGAAGGAACTAGAGTGGGTGATGAAGTTGATTTGAATGAGGTATGTATGGCTGATTACATACATCATCTGGGTAAATTTTTCAAAAATAGTTGGATAGCAATATCTCACTATCTCAGTATTTCTTCAGATTTCATTAAAAGAACATGTCAGTCTACACTGAAATCTTCATACATCTTTGGTGCTACAGTGGATTGGATGAGTGGGTTGGATAGATGTATTATTTATTGGCTATATGTCATAATTAATTTCTCAGTGTCTTTCTGTGCACCACAGCATGTTAGGAACTTGGGAAATACATGATGCATACACAGCACTGTGGTATTCCAAACAGCTAATTTCCCATGGCAAGAAATAAGTCTTGAATTCCTGCTTACTTTGTAGCAAGATCAATATAGAGTCCTAGAAAAAGAAACAAGTCTCGTAGTGCCAAAGCTGGTAATTCTCTATGTTACTCTAGGTTGGTTTTATTATGCAGAAATAAATACATCCTGCTGTTTTATATGGTCTGGCAAACTATAATTTTCTTCATTAGGCTTTCAGTGGCTTGTAATGCTATGGGAGGCAGCAAAGAGGGAGCCTGAACTCCGAAAAAGTAACTTTTCCTCAGCTTTGTCGGTAATAGGTATGCGCTGTAGTTAATGTAAAGATTCAAACGGACTGGTGCTCTTGGGGGAAAAAAAATAGGGCATTACAATATGCGTGCATAAATTATATATCTATAAAACACACGTAGATCCCTAGTAGGAAACAGACACTGCTTAAGCTCAGGCACGTAAAGTTGAAGCGGCTTTTCTCCAGGGTGAAATCCTGTATTTCTTCCATCCTTATGTAAGAAGCTGAGATACTTAAAAAGGACACACTTACCTTGTCAACAAATGCAACAGCACAGAACCCACTGTTTTTTTCTTTTTGAAGTCTGAAAGTGCTGTCTGACCTCTCCAGTCTGTTCTCTGGTTTGTTTGGGTCACCTTTGTTGCACTGAGTTGCATGTATTTCTCTTAATCTACACCCATGACTTTTTTCCCCCCATGTTTGAAGTTCCTTCTTACTGTGATCTCAACCAGCCCTCCTTTGAATAGAGAAGGCAAAATTATCACTGTCCATTAGCAATGCTGGAACTTTGAGAGGTGACTTACAATTCCTGTCTTAAAATACTACACATGAATTATTTCCCCACAAACCATTTTTGTGTTTGTAGACTACTGAAAGAAGCAAACTGTAAAATTTTAAAAACTTGAAAATCTTTTTAAAGCTTTCATAAAGCTTTGTGTTCGATTAGCTTTCTCCTATAGGTCTCTTTAAGCAGAACTTAGAGCTGCTGTTGTCTGAAGGCCACAATTATGAAATCCCATAACCTTTTGTGGCACTCGGGTTTCTCAGCTACCAGGAAAAATGCAGTCCTCCATTGTGCTGTTGTCAAGGATGGCTGGACTTAAATGTTACGGTGGGCACTTAACCCTAGCGGTTAAATATTGGTTTGAACTTCCAGTAATCTTCAGACCTTCGTTATTATAGGAGGATACCTCTTAGGAAAGCTAAAGCTCCTTAAAAAAAAAATAAATAAAATGGCATGCAAATCACTAGTGGAGGAAAGTGCAAGTGGTTGGCTGGCATGGAATTGGAGAGGCTTGAAAATCTAGCACCGTTTCAGGTCAACGCTAGCTGCTTTTTGTATTTCAGCTTAACTTGAGCTGTAATGGAAGGTTGGTCAGGTATGTGATTCTGGTAATGGCTTCAGTTTACCTGAACTGCTGCCTGAGATAGCTTTTTACTTACTGCCTTCCTCCCAACAGCTGCTCTAAAACATAGAAAGGAATGGTTTCTGGTTGTTTTGGTTTTATGCTTCGAAGTCTAAAACGTCTACTGAAAGGCTATAAAAGCTTATGCCAATTGCAGTTGATTATAAAACCCTGCTGGTTTCAGTGACATAAATTGGAGGTTATTCCAATACTAATGTGAATTAACACTAGTGTAGCAGAAATCAGAATTTGATTCTGTGTGTTCTGATAACATAATTCAAGTAATTTTGTCATTTCCTGGCTTTTTAGCTCAGTCTTCAACAGATTCCAGTAAAATCCTTGAGAGTATGCTTGGTGCGGTCTTGTATATAATGGCAACTATAAAGCCCATGTTTTATTTTACAAAATAACTGTGATTAGTCCTTTCGGTGTCACTTCCAAACTGTCACCTACTAACTGGGTGCTCTTAACCAAGGAATTAAGAGAAAATAAAATTTATTTTAAACACTGTTATGGTTTCAATTGCTAGTGTTTCACAATTGCTATGGCATGCCACAAAACTTTGTTTACTCTAGTGGGTCCCTGCATCTGGATAAACTATTGAGGCACAAAGATGAAATAAATCAGTAAAACCAATATCAACCTTTTTCAGTAGATTCAATACCTTCCAAGTGGGTGGGTGCCAGTCTTCTCTATTAAAGTATGTTTACAAAGGGCATCCCAGAATGTTCCTGTACAGAAATTGGAGAGCTGGAAAGAGCATAGTTCATTCATCCAGGACTATGCTGAACAGTCTATTCACTAGAAGTCATTACACATCTTTGTAGGACCAAATATTGACTTCAATTATCTAAGTTGTTTTACTTTTTGGTAGAGTTTAGTTCTCATAAAAATTGTTTTTGACATGTATGTAGCAAGTTCCATTTTTTTATCTGATTTTAAAAAAAAGAAATTACAAAAATGCTTCCAGGAATTTGTCTGACATGTCTATGGCAATGTCTGTGGATAAAGTCTAACTCTGTCCATCACAAATGCTTTCTAGCCAGATTTTAGCCCCTCTGTATTCTGTAGGAGTTTAGCTTAATAGGAATCTGAGAAAGAAATGTGCTGCACTATTTTTTATTTTTGAATCATCTGAGAAGGTACTTTAAATATTTTGGTTGATTCACTGGTAAGTAAACAAACTATCATCACAGAGAAATGTAAGCCTTGGGTTTTGTCTCAAGTGTATGTTAACATTTCTTCTTGCTCCTTTTTTCCATCAAGTTATACTTGCTTTGTTTTGTGTGTTTCCTCAGACTGTTTCACTGAGATGGCAGTACCTCATCTTAGGTTCATGATTATATAGCTGGACTTTGGAGCTGACGCAGAATAAATTAGATTTTTTTTTTTTTTAATCCTTAGGGAGGATTCCCTTGCCCTCTGAATATTATTTAGTATCCCTGTATAAATAGGACTATGACCACAATCACCTGTGACTGCCTATCAGAGAAGTTGGTAAACTAGACTAGGAAGATAGTAATGGTTTTGAAGACTAGTGGCATCTGTTTAGTCCTTTAAGACCAGACTGATTTCACTTACCCCTTTATTTGCAAGTTGCTATCTAAAAATGGTACATTTTGTAGTGTGTTAATATATTTGTGGGCAATCCTTCATGTACATAATTGGGCAACTTTTGAGGGCAGCTGTATAAGAGTTCTGGTTTCTTGCCATGCAAAATAGTCTTTTAAGGCCTCAGCATAAATATTGGTAAGATACCAAAATATGCTTAACCTAAATGGAAAATGCTTACTCTGTACAATATTATTAAAAAAACAAAAAACCAAGAGAACAGCAAACCAAAACACAACCCACAAATCTGCTAGCATTATATCCTTTGAGTGGGAAAAGTGATGAGAGGTGTAGAATTGGTGTGTGTGAGAACATTAGTTTTATGCATTTATGCATCTTATGGTGGGACTGAAGGGAGGGAAGAGGAGACTTTTTGGAGAAAGGAGAATTTTGTGTGGGCACAAATTGTACAGCTGATAGTTTGTAGCATGGCAGGGTCTGGCTTGGCAGACCTGTGGATAGTGAAAGCCAGGGAGGGTCAGACTGCTCTCTAAATCACTAGATTATTACAGTGAAAAACTTGAACATGACCAGTGGTAGCTGGGGCTGTTGATTTCCACCCGCGCCACCCCCCCCCCCCCCCCCCCCCCCAAGTAAGGACATTTCTTTGGTATGAGGTTCTAAAGCCACTATAAAGGTTAAATTGACCTGTGTGGGTATGCATACAGCAAACTTAGTTTTCACTAAATAGATTTCAAATCTTTCTGTTAAACCAGTAAAACTTTAAGTTTAGACCAGACCTCAGTTAATGAAGGGTTTTTTTGGTGCTTAAATAGAAGGCTTGAAAAAAGGTACTTATACAAAATAACTTGATGCTTTTCTTTATCCTCACCAACCCTCCCATACCCCGAAAGGAAAAAAAAAAAGAGTCTGTATGTTATATTGTGGTTCAGTAGTTCCTCCTCTACTCATTATTTCTATATTTGCGTGTGTACGTGTTCCTGGGTGTTCTCTTCAATACTTCACTAAAAATAAAAGTCAGAGTGCTGCCTAAAAATTCTTTCAGACTTTAAATATAGAGTGCACAAGAGGCATGGGTTTAGGCATAATTATGTAGAATCTCCTTGAACTTTCTGAAAATGCTGTATCAAAAATTAGATTGAATGGAGGAAAAAAAAAAGGATAATTTTTCATAAATTACTGAGCTTTTTTTCTCAGTATAGTCAGCCACATCTTGAAAAGGACAGGTTAAGTGGATATTCATGGGACTGATACATGACTGATAAGCTGTTCTGTAGTGGTACAGTATGTGTGCCTCCATTTTCAGATAATGGCTTAAAATGTGTGTCTTGGAAAGACTTTATGTATATTCAGAAGGTGGCTTGTAAAAAAGAAAAAAATATATATAGTTTAGTATCCAGACTATTAATCTGGTTAAGAAGCTCAACATGTCTACTCTAGTCTCTGTACTCTTAAGCCTTAAAACTTCTGTCTTTGTACTGTTGTGAGTCACTATATGGTGAAACAGCAAAAATTATTTATGTTTTACTTTTTCAAAGGAAAGTGGGCAAGAGAAATAGCATAGTGCCACATTCTGCTGCAGAACAATAGATCTAATAAGGCCTGCTGGGCCCACTTTTATACTTTAAAATAGGTTTGAAAAGGGCAACACAGGTTCCAACTATGAATTCTGACCATGCTTCAGAAGCTGGTATTACATGTGTATGTGTGTGTGTATATTTATAAAAAAATAAACAAATCGTGAATTATTGCCAGGCAGTAGTTTGGCACTGAAGAATATTTTTTAAAATAACTTTGAATGTATATTGGAAAGAATATGTTATCAGGTAAATAAATACCAAGTATCTTGAAAACTTAGAGGAACAGAATTAGCAATTTTGTATTGTATGACGCAGTCAAGAGAGAAGATAGCTTATGAAACAGCTGTGAGAATAGCAGAAAGCATTTTCAGGTTTAGGAATTTGAAGTATTTTTTCAATAATCTTTTCTCACAGATCTACTGTACATGCTGTGGTGAAGAAACTCAGGGAGCAAACGTAAAAACAGGAGCCCTTCTCCTTGTTTTTATCTCCTCCCACCTGAGAGGAAACTGATCGTTTCTCATTGTTCAGTATCAGAAAATATTCATTATTTCTCTCACTTGCCTCAGTGTTCATTTTTCACCTGTGCATGAATAATCAAATAGTACTATCCCTGGCAATTGGTATTAACTAGGACTTCAAATGCCACATAGTGCATCTTTTAGTGTTTGTTATGTCAGGCTAAAAGCTTAAACTGAGGAGGAGTGAGGTATACTTAGGGTTAATATTAAGGCCAGATTCTTTCAGGGTATGAGGACTCAGAAATGAAAAGGCTTATACTATGGAGAAAGATACAGTTCAAAGGCTTTATAGTTAGCTTTTGAAATATTTGTGGTTCAGGTAGAAAAGATTGTTTCAGGCCATCTCAACCTTCTTGTAACCAAAATGTTTTGAACCTTTAGTTACTTAAAATTATCAAAGTGCTTTTAGTCAATAAGAAAATCAATACATGCAGCATACTTCAGTGTAGTTAAGGCAGTGCCCAACAGCATTCAGTGTTGTATGTAACTACAGCCACAGTTTCCTTCTGAGTGACACTGAGCATCTTCAGTCACAAAGGTATAAAGACTACAAGTCTGCAGCCTACTGGTGGTCGAAGTCAATCCAAAGCTGTCCATCATTCATGGAAATAAACAAGGAACAAATTACCTTGCTCAGATGTCTTTTTTTTTTTCCCCCCATTGCGTTCCGCAAATTTATGTTGCTTATTTTAAAAGATCAATTCCTTTAGAAGACATTGTGCAGCTTAGAAAATCTAAGAAAGTCTGTATGACTTTATATTGTGGTACAAGACCATAACCTTTCTCTGTGATTTTTGTTGTTTGTTTTCTGGAGGTTTCTTTTGTTTATTTCTCTGTGCCTTGGTTTTTGGCAGTGTTTGCAGTTGTGTGAGGGTATAGTTATAGTTGTCTCACTCATCCATCTTTCCACTCTGCTTATATTTGATTCAGGAATATCTCACCCGAGAAAGTTTTATGAACAAAACACTACTTACAGTCCTATCATTTATAATTCCTGTTTGTCCTGGTATTAAATTGAAGTTGACTATGAAATTACTGCTATAGGACAGTAGTAGTCAAAAATGTATAAATAATATTGTCGTGTTAATATATTCTCCTGAGGGCCTATACTATGTATTCAGTTAATAGCTTTCACTAGCAGTTACATAGGATAGGAATATTATATTAGAAATATGTATTGTCTTCAGTATTTGAGCTCTGAGTTTGCATTCAGATACTTCTATATGGTTAGAAAAGCCCATAATGTTGGCAGAAATTAACTAGGCACTAGTTTACTACAACTTTATTTCTCTTTTGTGATGTTAGGTTTTCCTTTAATTTGAAATATGATTTGAACCTAGGTGTTTCCTTCTATCTGTTGGGTATGTATAGTCCTATTCTCAAAGCCTCATCAGCAACTCGGGATCCTATATATCACTTAGCTAGTTGTTACTCAGAGTTTCCCACCTGAAAACAATTGCATTATTAGCTGTTCTTTAGAGATTCACCTAAGAAAACTTGTTCTTAAGAGAAAATGAAAGCTGCATCTTGAAACCCAGAGGATGCATGGAATTTGGTCTCCTGCAGGTGTCCCTAGTTGGTATACAACATAGAGATCTTTTTTGGAGAAGTGGCATGGATAAAACTTTACTGCCTGCTGGATACGTAGATAAATTCCACTTTCTCACCTGTTGAGAAGGAATGAACTTCAATACAGAACATGTCAGACACAATTGCCACTGGAAATCTACCAGAATGGCAAGTAGTTCCCTTGAGTCTGTAATTAAACATTTACTTGCATGTGTTTTCATGTACGCATGCTTATTACTTTAAGACATCTCTATGTACTAGATAGTATTTTCTGATTTTTCTTTATCCTAAATCGATACAGACTGTATGTATATTGTAGACTGCAGACAAGTATGAGAATTGTCCCAAGTATGACAAGCTCTATTTGCCTGCTTTCTGACTAGGCACCTGCCTGACTGATAGCCTCTAAGTAGTTTGGAGGGTTGACTCAGCTGCTGTGTGTTTTGAGGATGTGAAGCTGTTTATACTCCAAAAAGTGGGCTCTGGCTGTGTTTTCAGGCTTGTTGTCTGTAGAAGTAACTCATAATATTGAAAGCAACCTTAGGATGGCTCATTGAAAGTATGTAAAAATGTAAAAATACCCTAGGGTGCTTTCCCACTGCTATTTATGAAAAAGGAGTAAATTCATATATTTGAGAATGATCTTGAGGAAGAACAACAAAAGAACCTCCAAGCAGAGGCTTGCCAGTCCATTGCTGCCTATATTTTGTGTGAGAGGGGACTGGTCAATGACTTCCTGTGTGCACATTTGGGAGTTCTCTTTTTTCTTTAAAATATGTTCCCTACTTCAGATGCTGATGTTCATTTTCAGCATATGGGGACCATTAGCAATATTGAAGCTGGACATAAGGCTTAACATGTTAAATCACTTTAGAATGTTGCATCTGTTTTTTTACCCTGGTGTTAACACCTGGATCAGTTTAGCACTAGTGCAGAAGTTTAGGACATCTATAGCTGCTAATTTTAAAAACGTGGGGTTTTTTTGTGTGTGTATGCATATATATATGTACATATGTGAACTGCTGCATCGCAGACATTTTTTTATTTTGATGAAAAAAATCTTACTGAATTGTGCTCAAGGTGTGTACTGACCTAGGCAAATACGTGGTTTCTTTCAAGACGATTAGAAATTATGATTTTGCCTTTACAGCTTTTGTCTTTCTTTGGACTTCCATTTCTGAAGACTTGTTAGCTGAGTCTGATTCCTTTTTTCCGCCCTCTCAAACCCATCCATCTGTTGTATAAGATATCCCGCTTTCCCAGGATGCGTGAAATGGGCAAGCATTAAAAATTGAAGAAAGCAAGTTCCCTGATTAAGTCTGCAACCCTTTTCTGGGGCTGCTTGAAAGTAAAAACGCCGATTGTGTTGGAGCTTTGAGAAATGACTTTCCCTGGTGACCCACTGCCTTTTAGCGAGAGCAGAGTTTACGGCTCTGTTTGAGTGATGAGTGCAGTTGGAGAGTTGCTCTTGTTATGCCCATTAGCAAGATTAGACTAATCTGTGGGACGTAACCTGAAGGTAAACTGTGAGTGAAGGAGAAGACAAGGCTAATAAGGCGTCTTTCCTGGAGCTGGCAATTAATATTATTTTCTATCTCTGTGGAGAGGCCGGGTGGCTGCCAGCGCGGGAGGCTTTACACAGGACAGTCAGTGCTACCTGCTAGGCTGTGAAGAGGGGCTGCTTTCAAACTGCCGTTGGAATTGGCCGCTAAGCAGCAATACTGCCCCAGAGTTAACTGCTTCTTAATTTAGTAATTGAAGAAAAACAGGGCCTTGCCCCGGCAGAGGGGAAGCCGCCCCAGCCCCGGGCATCAGGCACCTCCTTGGGGCAGAGGCCAGGCCAGGATGTAGGCCCATGGCTGGGCCCAGGTGGGTGGTGCCCGTGGCCGGGTAAGGCGGGGCTGTGGGAGCCAGAGGCTGGCCCTGCAGCGCTGCCGCTGGGTCAGAGACAGGTGGCCCAGAGTGGCGGCTGACATGGGGTCCTGGGCCGTGGCCAGGGTGGGGGAGCCTTGGTGGGGGGGGTCAGGGCTGTCAAGGCTTATTAGTGGCCTCAGGGCCCTGACATGAGCAATTTAGTACTACTTTTTTTATTCTTTATTTTGTTAGACACAGAGCTTGTATTTCTCTCCCCTTCACAGAGGTAAACATTTCACTTCATGTTTTTCTTGCCAGTGCTGTTAAGACAGCCAGGCTGGGGATGCAGATGGGCACAGCCCTGGCTGCTTATGCGTGGGCTGGACTCAGCCCTTGGGCTGTTTCTGTCTGACCTGCAGTGATGGTATCCAGGGTGTTGTTTTAGTGCTCCTGAGACCGTCTTTGCTTTTACTTTTGAGGGCAAAATGACACTGAATTGCCTGGCTTCTGTATCTCAGATGCTCATATTCCTGCATCCTCTTGCACAGTCAAGTCTAATCTTACTCAAGTGTGGGTTTTTTTTTTCCTCCGTTTTATAATGCAAAACAGGGTAGTTGTTGAAATTTGTTTTAAAATTTGACTTGTAGAGAATACGTTTGGCCTGACTGAACTACTGAGTAAGCTGGTACTGGCAGCTTCTGTATTTCTCATACTGACTGGCAGGTACTAGAATCTGTTGCCTTTACATGCATGACGAACTAGGCTTATTTCAGAATTGCCTGCTGAAATCTATATACAGGGAGATCAATACTGTATTCTTTTTTTAATTTTTAATATAAACACTACTGAACAGGAGAGGATCAGGATTGCATCAAATTTGTTGCTAAGGCTGTAAATAAAATGTGGCTGAATTAATGCCTTCTGAATGTAGAATAGGTTTCTTTATGATTTGGCGAAGAGCAGTTTGCTTTTGGTGGGGAATAGTCCAGTATGAGTATGTGCTGCATGAAAATGATCAGCTTAGATGGAGAGGACTGGTCTCTTTTTCTTAACAAGTGTAGCAGCATAGTGTGGAGTTGTTCTAAATTTGTGTACTGATAGCTGCAGTTCAGTGTGTGTGTGTGTTTTGTGTGATTTTTGTTGTTTGGTTTTTTTTTTCCTCCCCAGAAGTGGTTGACTAGCTTTAAGTATTGGAAACCACCACATTTGCAAAAGATATAATAAAAGCTACAATTTCCTGGGAACAACCTGTGCACTGTCTAGGCTTTTTGTAGCAGAATGCTCTGCCTCAGGGGAGGGCAGTTGTGCTGGCAATATTAGTGCTGCTTGTTTTTTTCTTAGTATTTCCCCAAGAAAAACCGCTTTGCAGTTCAAGGTTTCAACTCTAAATCCTGAGATCTGATAGTCGTTCTTAGCGTTTGGGAGTCTGTAGTCTAACATACTGTGTTTTTCTCAGAGAAAGGACTCTTTCTAGCCTAACACCTGCTTTATTCTTGCTGAATTCCTAGTTTTCTGATAGTGGTTCTGAGAGTGATACTATAAACTAAAATCACAAACAGAGGAATTAGATTTCAGGAAAGGACTGCACGGAAGGACAAGATAAATAATGTGAAAAGAAAGATCTTGTTTTCTTCCAGTGTTCTTTTGTGACTGGACTAAAATAAGAAAAATGTGTGTGGGGTTGGGAAAACAAATACAAGCAACCCGATCCACTGCATAAGCAGAAGTCAGAATGAAAATTTTCAAGTATTCTAGAAAACATCGTCAGATCTTTAAAGGATTTAAACTGACCTCTCCGTAACCTCCATATGCTCTGAAACAAAAGGACATGCCCAGAGGAAGCATGTCGGAAAGCATTACAGCAATGTGCTCTGGACAATGGAAATGCTGAGCTGCCTGGTATTTAGAGTATTTGCATGGAGATTCTGTGGCACAGTATATCAGCATTTGAGCATTTTTCTTTACAGAGTAAGACAACATTCCTGAAACTAATACCATTTGAATGCAGGTTCCAAGGGAATGGAGAATGTGAGGGAAGTCTTGGAGTATGAATTAGAGTAGTGCATTTCAAATGAAGGCCTGAGTTTCACACCTTTTTTTTTTTTTTTTCTTCCTCATCTGAATTGAAAATAGTCAATTATGGGAAAGTACTTATTGGAAAGGCAGAACGAGGGAATAAGTAATGAATTAGATATAAATAATTTCTCTTGTTTAATGTTTTTAATAAGAGACTGTTGAGCTGGCTGGATTCTTTACCCTGGTAAAATAAATGCTAAATGAGTTAAGCTCAGTAGTGACAACAATGCACCTTTAAAGAATTGCTTAAATACAACTTTGGTTATGAAAGAAAATAACTAATTAAATTCTAGTCATCTTTTTGCTCTAAGCAGGTCTCACACCTTCTCCTACAGCACAAATCTCAAATGCAAATGGATTTGTACAAACATTATAGGGGACAGATTTTTACAGTACTGAATTAGACATGGAGACTGCTAATGGCTGGCACCAGTCCTTGTCAGGGTGGTTGAAAACATAAGTGTGGAAAGCTGCAGCATTTTTTTTTTTTTTTCCAATCAAGCTGACACGGACTTGAATTCAGAAGCTAATACAACCTAAAAATGTTTTGGTTTTTTTTTCTCAATTGTAAATGTAAGAAACGTAAAGAGAAGGTGTATTTTGACCTGTAAAATAGTCTGCTGTCTGTCTCCAACAGCAAGGTGTTAGCAGAAAATGTTCTCTGTTAAAATACATATGAGACAGTTGTGGGTGTGCCCCACACAGCACCAGAGATTTGCATGCTCCTACCAACTTCTGTATTTATTGTTCATCCATGCCAGTGAGATTCATTCCAACATCTAAATTAAAATTTCAGTATAAAAAGCCAGTTGGGGTTTTAGTTCTGGAGGATCTGTTGTTTCAACAATAATGTTTGTCAGTTTTTCATATTTCTTTTACATTTTAATTATAACTCATCAAATCTTAACTGATTACTCTTGAGTTACACTCAGAAGAATGTCACTGAAGAGTGTTTTAATTTAATGGAAGCAGCGTAACATCTGGTTCTAATGTTTAAAAAGCCAATTTATATGGAAATTTTGCTTTAGCAGGAAATCAATAGATAGGTAGTTTTCTAACACCTCCTGTAAAAATTAAAAACTTGAATTAAAGCAGCACCAAAGCAATGCCATTCTTTCTTGTGGTAGCAATGTGATTTGCATTTTCACAGACTTTCATCTGTACCCTTTTCCTTCTGTTGAAATGAAGTTTTTATTTGTCTTTCGTAGTCGAGCTATCAAGACAAACCAGGACCTTCTGCCTGAGACGCCTTGGACCCATATCTTCTACAATGACTTTTGGGGAACACTGCTCACTCACAGTGGGAGCCACAAGTCCTACAGACCTCTCTGCACGCTCTCCTTCCGCATTAACCATGCTGTTGGAGGGATGGACCCATGGGGCTACCACCTTGTAAATGTCCTGTTACATGCTGCAGTCACAGGCCTTTTCACAAACTTCTCCAGGATCCTGTTTGGAGATGGGTATTGGACCCTCATAGCAGGCCTACTGTTTGCATCTCATCCAATCCACACAGAAGCTGTAGCAGGGATTGTAGGAAGGGCAGACATTGGAGCCTGCCTCTTCTTTCTGCTTTCCCTTATGTGTTACATGAAGCACTGCTCTACGAGAAGTTCCTCACCGAGTACTTGGGGCTGGATCTTGGCAACAGGGCTGTGTGCAGGATGCAGCATGCTGTGGAAGGAGCAAGGAGTGACGGTTCTGGCCATCTCAGCGGTGTATGATATCTTTGTATTTCATCGACTGACAATGCATCAGATCATTCCTGCTTTATACAAGGTGAGTCTTCCCCCCTGCCCCCCTAAGCTATTGGTAAGGCACCAATCACTGTTAGACAGGTGCTAAATCAACTTTCAAGTACACAGTAATTGTTAGTAGTTTAGTCAGCTCCCCCAAATAACCACAGATGCCTAATGCTGAAAGAACATTTAAAGCAGTTGACTGTGGGGTTTTTACATTTTGTGTAAGCAATGTGGTGTTATCCACTGCTATTACGTGACACTGGGGATGTATTTTTTTTCATTCACTTTCCTTGCTTTCAGCAGCTCCCTCCTCATTCTATTTACTGTTGAGCACTGGATATCTGACTGCCTTTTGCAGAGAATTCATTCATGCTCTTATCCTCCTGTATCTTGCAAACTGGGCTTGGTGTGGTTGGGTGTACAAGTGTGGCAGCTGATAGCATCTACAGGCTCCCTGAGGCAAAGGTAGAGCTCTTATTGTTCTGGTTTAGCAGAAATGCTCAAGACCTGGGAGCATGCCTTTGGCATGTATATTTTCTCCCCCTAGTAGGAGCTATGACTCATGTGTTATTGCCTTAACAAAATAAATATTTCTGATTTTTTAACTTCTTGCTCAAGAACAAAAAAGTAAAATGAGCAGACAAAGAAGCCGACCAAAACCCTCTAACTTCCCTCTCCCAAAACCGCATGTGTTTTAGTGGTACCTAGAAACCACAGCCAAAATCAAGATTCATTTACATCAGTTGCTGTACAAATGAGTAAGCTGAGTATATGTAATTATATTGTCAGTGAAATGGCTTTCTTTCAGAAAAATACTGACTTAGCAAAGGGAAAATGTTTCATAGGGACATGCGTTGTCACATTTTTTCAGTAGAGACATAACCAAGAAAAGCAATAGAACAAAATATGGCTTTGCAATCTAACTCAAACCCCGTAGTACTAAAATTTTGATTCCTCATTCAAATTGAAGAGAAATTACAGATTTTGATAAAGAAGTGATGATTTCTGCTTGTAGAGAATGTGTATTTGTAGTGTACAAGAAAAATAGTTGAGTCAAAAAACCAAGTCTCTGGTGGTACCCTCTTAAGCTGCTGTGATGTGTTGACTTAGTTACTATGCTCTTTTCTGACAAAACTGAATATCTTTTTTGTTGTTGTTATTATATTCTTAAATATTGGAGATGTAAGACCTCTGAGTGTCACTAGTCATACTATATGTTACATTGTGCACCTATCACTGAGCAGAAACTAAGTTTTTTTTAAGTGCATCTCTAAGAGCAAGCTTTATTCTGAAAGGTACAGGATAAGATTTTGTAAAGTGCTTCAAGGAGTTTGGTTCATAACTCTAGTGTTAGCCTATCCTCTGGAAAGAAACAGTGGAAAAAACATTAATATGGCATATACGAAGCTCTGTACACCTTGTGCAAGACATCCCATAAAATCTAAACTAGCGTTCCTCACAGCCTGTCCTCATTGCAGCCCGCAATGACCAAGATACAGCCAAGGAGCTAGGAAGTTTTTTACTACAGAACATTAATTGCTCAAAACCAAAACCTTTGCAGACATTTCTGATGACCTTTTCACGGGGAAAAGCTTTTTCTGCTTCAGGGCCAGGGTAAATTGGCCCAGAAGAGACCTAAATAACACAGATGAAATCTCAGCTTCCACATACTAACTCTTTGAAAATAGGGCTTCTCTTCCTAGATGTGGAGCTCTACATTTGGACACCTGGCTTGTGTGGGTTTTTTTCACCCATCATCAGACTTATCTTGGACAGCAAACTAGTGTCAATGCCTCAATTTTTTTTTTTCTAGCTGTAACAATAGAAATGATAATTCTATGCTTTGTGGATCACAAACCTTTATGGTGATTGGATTTTAGCTGGAGAGAATATTATAGGGAGAGACGACAGTGAACAAAAATAAGAATATTGTGCTTAATCTGCATTTCCTAATTACCTAAATTACTACGCTACCTTTTCCTTGTACAGCTGTTCAGGCTGAGAGCTGCTGACCAAGCTTTACCTTAATACTAGGGAAGCCACTGTTCATTCATTTACAGTGTTGAGGAACTCAGCTAGGAGATTTAGATATAAAATATATTCAGGAAGGCTTCTTTTGTAACATTTACATAAAAAAAAAAATTCACAACTTAAATAAATTTTTGTCAGAATGTATTGTCCTACAGGGTTGGGGACACCAGGAATATCTTCATTGACGTATCCTGTTACAAGACGTTTCTTTTTGGATACTTGTCTATATACTCTTTTGTACTCCAACTTTGCATGGTCTCTACCTTTAGTAACACAGTTTCCTGTTCCCAAGCACTCCATGTGAAGTAATGAAATACAAGCCTTTCATAAAGGTAATCACTGTGAATTCAAAATAAATAAATAAATACAGGTGTATCAAAAAGGAACAAAGGTTGCACCTTAAAAGCAAATTCAAACAAATGCTTCAGTCTTCTGGAGAGCTTCATAAAGTATGATAAAAACATTTTACGTTGAAAAAACTTTAGATTTATCTAAAAATGATACGGAAAGTAATTATCCTAGTGCGTTGGGTTTTTTTCCGTCAGCACTTTCTGAAGTACTTTCTCACTGTGTTTGTATTCCCTTTGGTCTTTGGGTTTTATCCTTCCACATAAAATGATGTTTAGAGAATGTTCAGGTTAGTGAGACTGTCTTTAGCCTGCGCCATCCAAAGGCTGGAGATCGCTTTTGGAGGATATTATTTTGTTGATATCAATGGTTAATTTCAGAATGGCCAATAAACTTGGAGTTAAGAATTTTAGGTTTTGATTATAGCATGTCTGATCAATGTTTGACAAGTCCTAACCATGAAGACAAGTTAGATGATCTCCTGTTGATTTGAAATGACTCTTTAGCTTTATTTTCAGATAATATCAAGATAATTACACTGTCAGATTGGCATTTTATAAGTGATAACCTGCATCTTCTGAAATCAATAATAAAAACAGAGCTAAGTTTTCCTGCTAAAAGCTTTGGATTTAGTTTGATTCTCTGTGTGTATACATACAATGATAAAGACCAATTTTTTGTTGTTTTGTGTTTAAAATAATCAAAATAAAACCCCAGAGTAGCCAATAGATTAATATCTGCATTATGCAGAATTAAAGCGCAAATAAATTGCATCTCTTTGCACTTATTTGGGTGTTGCCTTTTTCTTGCTGCTGCTTTGGCCTGAAATAAAATGTGTCCCCAGTAAGAACAGACAAATTCCCTCTTCCTAGAGCAAACTATAAAATTTAAGCAAGCAAAATCAGCTTTTGGATTAAGGATTTTATTTTTTTTTTTCTTGAATGGTCTTGCCTACAATTTTTCTTGCTTGAAAAGATATTCCTGCATTGCAAATTGCGTGAGACCAAAGTAGCCTTCTACAGATGAGTCATCTTGTGTTATCCAACTGGCTCAAGCATGTAAAAAAACTGCAGTATGGTTTAAACTGAAACAAAAAACCTCCCACCAAAACCACCAGACAAATCCCCATCTTGTCAGGGGACTCCTTAATAGAATGTCTAGGCAATTAGAAAGAATTGTGTCCATTTACCTGTTCTGGAATTTGCACTTTCTGTTTTCCCAGTATAAATACTGGGAGAGAGCAACTGCAGGAGAAAGGGGGCGAAAAAAGACATCAAAAAAGGCAGTCTAGGAGAAAGTTATGGTCCTTTGTACTGTATTGGAGGGGAAGGGTGTAGAATGGAGCCAAAGCAGAAAGCAGAATAATTTTAAGAGGTGGTTAGCTCAAACCAGTACTAAATAAGTAAGCAGTAGTGGTATGAACCTGAATGCTTTGTAACAGAATGGTAGAAAGGCACTAACCCCTTTCAATCTACCTAAACTTAAGCTAAATGCTGTCCAGCTGAGCTGACACAACTGTTTCCTAGTCTGTGCTGCAAACTGGAACCAAGAGGAAATTTAGGTAAAAAATAACACTTAAACAACCCAGCCCCAGGCCACCTCCCTTGGAAATATCACAGATGTATCTTCAGGAGTTATTTTAAACCTGAATCAATTCAGTTATATCCAGTCCTCATCATTGCCCTACAAATAGCTGTACTAGCAAATACTGAGAAGGAAGTTGAGATGAGGGAGCAGAAACAAGGAAGAAATGAGGTATTTAGGGGAGTGGGTGGTTAAGAACCTGGGCTGGCTTGCTGCCAGACTGTGTCTTTCACTTCTATAAGCTTTTTTGGAATATATTAATGGGGAAACTGAGACACAATTCATTATGTTTAAAGAATAGTAAAACCACCGACCTTCTTCAGGATGGTCAGTGAAGGATGAACTGGTAAAAGCAGCTTTAAAAATGCTCCTGCAAATGGTGGGAGATAGCATTGGGATGAGAAGTTTGTTTCTTTTCCATTTCGTTCTTATCTTTGGACCGAGTGTCCAATAAACACAAAACAGTGGCTATTACAAAAGACCTTTAGCTGTCTACTGGGCTCAGACTTTAATGTGGGTCCTGATTTGTCATGTCAAGTATATGACAGCATCCCAATGCGATTCGAGTAGACTGGCGGGGCTTCTGAATAAGGCAGCTGCAGACCAGGACCACTGGGCAGAGCAGATGAATATTACCCCTTATTTAGAAGCTATTCTTAATGCACTTTAAAAATTTATATCATAGCTAGTTATTAAACTCAGCTCTTTTCCCTGTCATCTGCGTATGCGTTATTCAGTAGAACTTGGCTGCTGATTTTTTTCCTCTTGCCAAGTCTTGTATTCCAGTCTGCCTGAGATGCTCTCACTTTGGCTTGCAAAGTTGTCAGTCTGGACCCCATTTCATTTGGTTAGCTCTATTTTATTCTGTCTGACTGGTGGACAAGGATATATTCACTGTCTTTAAGTCAACAGATTTTGATGGAAATGTATTTATTGTGGTAGTAAATGAATTGTCTGGTGAGATCAATTTAAAAAAAGAAAAAAAAGGTGTTTTACTGGGGCAAAGCATTCCTTGTGGAAGGAAGTTAGGCTTTTGTTTGATTTTTCAACATTTTAGATCTTGAGTAATTTCCAGTGTAAGTTGTATAGCAGGTATGCAGATTAATGGAGTTGTCATTTATCAGAGGTATCGGGTGACTGTACCTGTCAGCAGCTAGACTTGCCAAGTTAAACCACCAGAAGTGTAGTGGTGGGAGGGGGGGAACCTGAATACAGAAGAGATGTTCATAATTATAGACAATATGCAAATTCAGAGGCCGAATTCTTTTGTGCTTGGAATCTCCAGCTTGTGCGCAGAACCATTAATCAACATTGCAGTACACAGTCTTCTGTCCAATTAGTAGTACAAAGCTGATATAAACCCTGCTGTGCTGCCCTTTTCCCCTCTTTTATTCTCTTTTTTTTTTTTTTAAGTGGGAATGGAGCAGGACAACAGTAACAGTTAAAAAGATGGGGCAATGTATTTAAGGCTCATTTTTAATATAATAGTAATGATAAAATATTTATTGCTCTGTGGTTTGTGTCAAACAACCTTACAAAATGACTGAACCAGATGCGTGTTCTACTAGTGTTCTACTGCTACAGTATGGTAACATTTTACCAGACCTACATATTGTTAGTACAGGGGGGTTGTTATAGTAAAATAAGGAAACCTCTCTTTTCCCATCACTTATTTGATTAAAATCTTGCTCCGGGAGGTCTGTCTCACATGTGGAATTAGTTATTGCTATCTGTAGCTTAACGTGAACCACAAATTGGATTGCAGGATGCATTATCTAACCTTCTGTGCTATTATAACAGTATTGGTTTTGTAAAAATCAATTTTATTGGAGGCCGATATTTTATTTAAGGTAGTGATGTAAACCTGGGGCCTTCATGGATGACATGGACAACCACCAAACTAGTTTTATAAAACACTACTACTTTCTTTTTTGGTCTTGGAACAGCCTTTGTTGTAGGTAATAGGTATGATTCCCGCTAGAATAGGACCTGCTGGGTATTAGATAAAGCTAATTGTTTCTGAGAACACTCTAAACTTGAAATAAGCCACTTTTTGCATTCTTTCCTCTTTGAAGTAGCTACTTTTGTAAGTATTGTACTTTGGGAAGCAATTTCAAAACAAAACACTGCTCTTGATTTAAATTTGCAGTTTTGTCCTTCTCTTCTGAGGAGCTGTAAAGCCGTAGCAATGCAGTAGTTTGTCTCACTGGTTTTTCATCTCTTCTCCATCTAAAAGTTATGCCATTTTGCAGTAGCATTTTATCACTATCGAAAATCCAACTTGATGATGTATTTTCTGCTTATTTTCTACAATTTAAAGAGTTTTATTATGCTTGAACTTACCCACAGGCTTGAATGCTTTGGCAGATCTGATCAGTATGCTATTATATTGTAAGTTACTTCACTTAAATGCTTGTGTGGGTATGGTCAAGACTTAGTCCCATGCCTTTGAAATGGAGTGTTTAGACTGTTAGAGCAGCAGCCACTCCCTTGCAGGACAGTCTTCATAATTGGAGTCAGATATTTAGTAAACATACTTTTCCTTGGTATTTCTTTTGTGCCAGGTAAAAGTAATAAGTAACTTACAGTTTCAAAATGTGACCTGACCTCTAGCAGGTTCATTTTGTCTAACAAGAGCTGCACATTCAAGTGTGCTAAGCTGTTAAATGATGCGTTTGTGTGCCCAGTAACCTTTTGCATTTCAAGAGCTGAGGAAAAGATTAGGAGCTTCATCGCCAGCTGGAGCCCAGTTTGTTCCCTAGCTATGATCTCTCATTCTGTGGTGGTCAGCTGGGGGTTAATGTTTCTGGCAGCTTTAAGCTTGTACAGAATTGTGGAAATGCTGAGATGAATGTGCCTGCACATACATTGCTTATATTTGCGGATGAGCCAGCCTGGTACTTTTCGCTCTGCTGGATAGCAGCAGCATGAGGCCTGTACAGTCTTGACCATCGCTCCCCCTTCTCCTGGCAGATACTTCCTAGACAAAAGAAGCTTTTTGCAATTTACTTCTTTCTTGACAATTTCAAGTAGCTAATGCTGCTGTTTCCTGTAGTTCCCACAGCTCCTTGCTGCTTTTCCTTTTGATCCTGAGAAAAGCAAAGCAAGATTGGCCTCCACTATCTTTCTTCTCAGAGATACTGATCTCCTGCAGGTCCCTGTAATGTCAGTGGAGTGGTTCGGACTTGGACATCAATATGTATAAATAGCTGTTGTTTCCTGAAAATGTTTTCATGGGATAATTGAAACCACTGAAACAGATCATGTGACAGACATAGAGCATCCTACGGTACATTTAGCATTTTTTTTTTTAATGAGGAATCATAAGCTATCTTGAAGTCACTGGCTTAAAATTGATTATACTTTAATATTAAATCTGTAATGTCTTTATTGGAATTGCTCCTAAAATCTGCATTACTTTTGTCTACCCACTTGAAGTCTACAATAATATTCTGGAGCCTGTATTTTAGAATGTCTCCCTGGAAAGATGGCAAAGGCTTCTTTAATAAATAAGTAAAAAAAAAAAAGAAATCTTTTCATATTTACAGAGACTGTGAATACATGAAGAACCTTTAATTTAACAGGGAGTTTAGTTTGCTAGAGAAAGGTTGTCATTGTCTTCAGTCTTGCACAAGATTTATACTGCAAGGTGTGCTGTGTTCTTCCATTCTTCCCTCGGGCTTAAAACGGATCTCTCTTGAGGAGCAGGGTGATAAAGCTTCCAGGTGCTTTGCACAGTTGGTGTTAGCACTTATTTTTTGTTCTTAGTTTACATGCCAATTTCTAATATGAAGAAGAGTGTGGATTTTTCATAGTGTCGTTTAGTTACAGGGCATTGGTGGGCTTGCTGCTTGCCAGTGCAAATAATACCAAGCTGAAAATGTTACTCTCCTAGTTTTAATGTTTTCAAAATATTTTGAACGAATCGAGTGAAAGTGCGAAACTTACCATAGTGTGTTAACAACTGTGTTTCAGAACATTAGGAATATTTGCAGATGTTGGTTTTTCTTTATCATATTGATTGCTCTAGCTCCCTAATTGAAGCAGTTTTGTAAAACTGCTTTTCTAAAAGCTGGCCATTTTCCTGATTAAAACATCAGTATTCAAGAACAGTTAAATTTTCATACTTTTTGGTAGGGAATTGTCAATGTATTAGGTATTTTATGCTGAGACAAGGAAATTTTGGTACCTGTGAACTTTGAGGGATAAGAAATATTTGCAGCTTTGGCCCATCTTCAATTTTCTGTTTTTCACAAGCTGGAAAGTCATGTCCTTTATCCCTCTAGCTCTGCTTCTCCCATGAGTCAGTTTTCTGCCACAAAATGGGAGAAACAACATACAATGTTAAAGTTAAGCGGGGTCTTAGGCTGGATATTAAGAAAAACTTCTTGACAGAAAGGATTGTGAAACATTGGAACAGGCTGCCCAGGGAGGTGGTGGAGTCCCCATCTCTGGAGGTATTTAAGACATACAGGTGTGGAGCTTAAGAACATGGGTTAGTGGTGATCTGGCAGTGCTGGGTTAATGGTTGGACTTGATGAGCTTAAAAGTCTCTTCCAACCAAAATGATTCTGTGATTCTATGTATCTTTATCCCATTGCAGAGCTCCCTCCTGCATCTTGTTCAGAGGGAAGTTACCTGCATAATGTATATTTTTTACTCTGCTTCCTCAGTGGTGTCTTAATGAGTTAAATGTCTCCTGATATAATTCCTTTCATGTAGATTTGCTTCAGGAGTTACACTTTCTGCTTAAACCTGTTTTGGTGTCTTGGTTAAAATGCATTCATTCATGATTCTATTCATCAAGTCTATAGCCCTTCTCTTTGTTAAATGCCAGACAAAGTTGACACCTGTGCCTTGCATACAGATGTATGAGTACTTAACACCATTGTCATGTTTAGGCACTTGAATGTCCTCGTTTGATGAAGTGCTGAATGCTTGTAGGTCCTGGTGGGCTTTACTGAATGAACCCATTGCACTTGGTTGATCACAGCTAAATAGCAAGCTAGGCTGCCTGCTCCCAGCAGTCAGGGCATGTGCTAATAGCGTTAGAAGAGAAAAAACAGTAAGTATGTCCCCAGTCAGAATCGAATAGATTAGGGAGCAGATGCAGCTTCTGCATGCTCTGGCTCTTATCAGTGTGTTACAGCACCTTTGGGAAAGAGAACACTGCTGAGAATATGTGAAGATCAAGCTCCTGGTTTTTTTGTGCATCTCAACTGTAGTCACCTAAGTTTCAGAATCGTAGTGCTTGGAAAGTGCTGCCTGAGTCTATCTGACAGAACTGTATTCTCAAAGACAGTTTTCTTCCTAGAGTCCTACCCAAGAGAGAGCTATTTCTGGTACACAAGCATGAGCCCTGATTCCAGATGTGAGAAAACATTTTTTGAAGGAGCAGGAACACAAACCCTGAGCCATGAGGGAGACTTTTCTCTTGGAATTAGGTTTAATTTTGAATTTCCTGGCTTATGCTCATTTCTATTTAAGTTGTAATTATTTAATGATTACACTTTTTCTAAGCTGAGTGATTCTAAACATTGACCTATGTCAACAGTTACAATATTAAAAAGGTGAGAATACAAGTGTGAGATTTAGAGTGGAAACAACCAGTTGTCATAGAAGGCAGCAAACATATTCTGGCATATTTACTGGAGAAACTGAATGATATTTTGTACACATGCCTGTATTTCTTTCTCCAGCTGTGATGTGGATTAGGTATGGGGAGGGAAGGAACCCACGTTTGCAATCTCGTAGCTGACTTTATGGGTCAGTTGTTAGGAGGTAAATTTCCAGCCTCACTAACCTTGAATGTCTCTTAGAAAAGAGAAGAATCCCTTGATGCTGCAAGTGGTTCACATTGGGAGGAGAGGGAAAACAAAATTTTATCGTTCCTAAGTTTCTAGGAAACTAGTTGAAAGTGCACGAGGAAATGATGTTAAGATTATCCAGAAGCTTTTTGGGGGAAGGGGGAGAGAATTTGTGTCCCTGGCTCTTAAATGCCAGGTAGAACATATGTACCTTTTTATGATCAGAGTGGTGAGACTTTCAGACACATACACAAATTAATTCTAAGGCTGTATATTTGATTGGGTTGTGCAAAAGTCAGAGCTTCTTGTTTTTCTTCTTGACAATAAAATATGGAAATAAATTCCCATGGCAACGAAGCCTTTTAAAGTGAATGTAGGAGCATATTGAGTTAATAAAGGCAATAAGGGAGCAGGGGAAGAGAGAGGGTAGAATTGTATCGAGTCTCTGTAAATTCTTTCTCTCTCAGAAAACAGGACTTTGGGGGTTATGGATAAATTTTTTGCATGTTTTAGTCTACGTGTTTTAAAAGTACCCTGGGCAGCTTATACTGCTGTAGAGCACAATGAAGCTTGCATCAACAGCAGTGTTTATTTAGTAGGGATTGTGAGATTACAGTTTATTTTTAAAATAACGTGTTTACTGTAGTTCTATCTCTTACTTGGAGACTTTTCTCCTTAAAAGACATTATTAGAAGTGGCAAAACACTGCCACAAAACAGCTCTCATGAGTTTTAAAACAGAAGCAGTGCCAACTTCTTTAATGTTACTTCTTGATACTTTGGACTACTTTATATATAGCATTTTTGGCTTCTTGTAATTTGAAATCTCTGGAAAGTCAGCATTAGCAATTTTGTAGAGTGATTTTGTTGTTGTTGTTACTTTTGTTTTTTGTTTAAATCATTACGTATTTTTACCTCTTCTGACCAGAGCTGTTAATGAAGAACTTGAGTTTTTGTGGGTAATTCCAGTTGAGAATATGGATTAAAAAATGCCTGGTTCCATGATTATATATTCCTGTTTATCTACAAACAAAATCCCAAGTATAATTTCTTCCTGAACAAAAACTATCAAACTAAGGAATATTGATGGGCTAGAAACCACGGTAGCACCTGGGAATGGTCGGGCAGGAATTAGGCCTTCTCCCACCAAAAAGGTGGTGGGATCAATAGCCCAACTAAAGTGCATCTGCAGCAGCACACGCAGCATGGGCAACAAACAGGAGGAGCTTGAAGCCACTGTATGGCGGGAAAACTACAAATAGTTGCTGTCATGGAAACATGGTGGGATGATTCACACAACTGGAGTGCTGTGTTGGGCAGCTATTATCTCTTCAGAAGGGATAGGCTGGGAAGAAGATGAGGTGGAGTGGCCCTGTATGTTAGGGAGGGTTTTGACTGTCTTGAGCATAACAGTGGTGATGACGCGGTTCAGTGTTTATGGGTAAGAAACAGGGGGAAGGGCAACAAGGCAGGCTTCATGATAGGAGTCTGTTATAGACCATCCAACCAGGCTGAAGGAGTAGATGAAATAATCTGTAAGCAGCTGGGAGAAGTCCGCAATCACTACCTCTTGTTCTTGTGGGGGCTTCAACTTACCAAATGTGTGCTGGAAATACAATACAGCAGAGAGGAAACAGTCCTGGAGATTCCTGAATTGTGTGGAAGATAACTTCCTGACACAGCTGGTGAGGGAGCCAACTAGGGAAGGCTCCCTGCTAGACCTGTTGTTTGCAAACAGAGAAGGACTTTGTGGGTGATGTGAAAGTTGGGGGCCGTCTTGGACATAGCAATCATGAGATGGTAGAGTTTTCAATTCTTGAGGAAGTAGAACTGCCACCTTGGCACCAGACTGTGGCCTGTTTAAGAGACTGGTTGACAGAGTCCCTTGGGAGGAAGTATTGAAGGACAAAAGGGTCCAGGAAGGCTGGACGTTCTTTCAGGGAAATCTTTAAGGTGCAAGAACAAGCTGTCCTGGTGAGCTGTAAGACAAACCAACAGGGTAGAAGACCAGCCTGGCTAAACAGAGCTCTGGCTGGAAAACAAAAAGAAGAGTCTATGGCCTATGGGAGAAGGGTCTGGCAACTCAGGAAGATTACAAAGATTTTACAAGGTTGTGCAGGGAGAAAATTAGAAAGGCCAAAGCCCAACTAGAACTTAATCCATAAAAAACAATTAAAAAATGATTCTATAAATATGTTAACCACAAAAGGAGACTCACTATCCTCTGTTGGATGTGGGAGAACACAGAGTGACCAGGGATGAGGAGAAGGCTGAGGTACCGAATGCCTTCTTTGCCTCAATCTTTAATAATAAGACCTGTTGTTCTCTGAGTCCCATTTCTACCTTGACATTGCTCAGCTCATGATATGGTGTGTTGTCAGCAATCTGTGATTTCACAGTAGTAAAAAAGATTGATGTGTCCTTGTGCTCTCAGGTTGGTCTCCAAGGTTCTGCAGTACCCAGATGGCTTCTCTGTGCTCTGATAATCTCGTAATAACCCCTGCCATCACAAGGTGAAATAATGAAGATACAGATGTCAGTGTAGCTTCTTCACTAATAATCTGCCTTGTTCATGTTTGTGACTTCAAATGTACATCTAGTGAGGAAGTGATATATTTGTATAGTAGCTACATGGCATAGATCTCTGTTATAGCCTGGTCTCCTACCAGAAATAAATTCAGTCTGACATGATAGCCTAATTCTGCAGCAGCAGTAATTTAGTAGGCTTATTAATGAAGACATTGCTCTTTGACATAGTTCTTAATGCTCAGTGTTTTTAGCTTAAGTTCTATACCAATCCTAACTAAAGCTTCTCCCTGCCCTATATTTGAATGAAAAATTTTCAGTGCCTGCTTAAGTCCAACTCTTTGGACTAACTGCCTGAACTGTAAGGAGAAAAGGGAAAAATGAGTAATGATGACAAAAAAAATGAAGACTTGATTGAAAAGCTGTGTGTTATATAGAAGCCAAAATTTGGAAACTACATGGACTAACTATTGATGTATTAATCAGAGGTGTTCTTATCAGCCAGAGGATGCAGCACCTGTCCTCTATCCTTACTATACTCAGTGTGTTTATGTTTTCTAATAAGTTTTGGCAGACTAATGAAAAGTGAAATTTTATAAAAAAATCTTATTTGATATGTGACCTTGCATTCTGTGGCACTCGGTGGTTAGCAACCAACATACTGCCTCACTGGGGTAATAAATTCCTCGTTTAAGGCAGTTACATGTTTTACTTGTGTGGCAGACAGCTTCAGTCCCTCTGAAGGGGCGGGGGGCTTTTAAGTCTGTCTGTCAGATGGTCTGCTTTGCTATTTCATTCTCTGGTCTTGGTTACAGTATTTTGATCAAATTTTACATTACTGTGGTACACAAACAATTTAAAATACTTACGTTTTAAAAAAAGGTATTTAAAAAAACCATACATGTCTAAAAGTACACTGCAGACTTAATCTTTTGTTGAATCCTGTGCTGGTCGTCTTCTAAGCCTGTCAGCATGAAGAGGCATAGAAAAATGGCTCAAATTTTGTCAATAAATAATATTCTGCCATTAGCTTGTTGGCACAGCCAACTGTGAATTACGTAGGCTGCCTGCAGAAATAAAGACTCCTTGTAAAAGCTTATTTAAATGCAAATGTCCAGTTAACATTATCACAACTCCAGCAGTTCTGTTCTTGGATGTTGTATCGTTATTCTGTGTGCTGTCCTTAAGACTGAAGGGCACATGTTTTTAGCAGAGACTATTGTCTTTTTCTGTGTGCAGTCTCCTGTGAGAATCTTACTGAACCCTGAAGCAGGGCTTCATGTCCAAAAGTTGTGGTTGTTTTTTTCCCTTGAGGTATCCGATGTTCTCATAGAAGCTGCCTTTATGATATGCTTAAGCCATCATGGGTGCAACTCTACTCGTATATGGGAAGTAGTGACATTCTTCCTGGCTGTGAAGATAGTTGTAGTGGAAATGTAGTTCTGGTGTGACTAATGCTAAACATTTTTTTGAATGAACAAACTTGTTTGCAAAATCATGCAAGTTCTTAGTCAAGATTTGCCTCACAAACTTTGCTTTGGTTGCTATTTGATGGTGGTTTTTTTGGTGTGGAGGCCACAAATGACTGGGCCTTAAAAGGGAATATCTAGTGATAGTCCCCCCAAAATGGGAGGCTCTGAACTATCAAGAAGTATTGATAAAAAGTCTTTTTTGTTTTCTGACAGATAATGCATAGTTTTTCAAAGTCCATCTGCAACAGAGTTCGCTTGGTATTTTTCAATTTACTGGAGAAATAGAAGAAAAAGGTAAAGATGGTTGTGTTTTGGGTAGCTTCTCTCTATCATGCAGAGAGAAAATCTTTCCGTTGTTGGAAACTATTGTGTCCTTTGGATGGTAAAAAAATTTGGTGTATAAAATTTGGGTAATACAGGTAAATAAATCTGAAATATTTACCCCCAGCTATTCCAGATAGGAATTGTTAATACAGGTGTGGCTGCCAGTGAAGTCTGGTTAATCAATTTCTACGTTAAGCATACTGTTTGGGACCCCACTTGCCATCTGAGGTTAACAGCAGAAATAGACTTTGAAGGATTACTGTTCTACTAGAAGATTTCTCTGATATCCGAGTGTGGGATTATTGTACATATGCCTTAGTCTGGGAGTTTGGACTTGCTTTTAAGGTTTATCCCCATCTCTGTAAAGCTGTGATATTTTTGAAAGCATGCATAGAAAATTATTTGGATGAAGATTACATTGAAATACTTGATGCAAAGTCAAAATTCCTATTGCTGAATCAGAGTTAATCTGCTTTAGCCTATTTGAACTGCCTGTCAGGGACATTCAGATTTGATATGTTGCAGACAAGAATACAAGATTGTCATGGGGCTGCTTAAAGATGAGAGGAAGTTGTGGGTAAGTGAATTAGAAATACCAGGATCATGAAACATGGTTTTGTGCCCAAGTAGCATCTTCTCATGAAGTTAACAAACGTTTTTAATAAGAAACATTACTTTTATAAAAGATAAATAAAGGAATACATGGACAGATAACTCTTTCAGAAGAAGCGCAAGGGCACTGAAAACCAGAATGATTTAATGGTTGGCAGAGAGAGTGAAGTGCGAGAGACTCAGCAATAGAGAAAGGGAAGAGCTTCATTAGAGACGATGAGTATGGGCTGAAAAAACCAAAAATACAAACCCCAAAAAATAAACAACCCACCCAAACCCAGGATGCAGACTTTGTCACTAAAATAATTTTCTAAGAATAGCAACCCAGTTTGAGCATCTGGGAAACAAGAACATACATGAATTTAATCCTATTTTTTTCATTTATAAAGATTGTAAAGTAAAACAAGATGATGAAGATAATGGAATAAAATAAGAAAAATATGAATTCATAATTTCATTGAATCTTGAGTTCATAGTTTAAATTACAGCTCAGGCTTTAGTATTTTATTTTCTCACTCAGTAGAATTCATAGTATATAGAGAGGAATGTGTGTGTATTCGTATTTCGATATGATGTAATATTCATTTAGTAGGTAGATCATACACTGTGCTACTAGTAAACTTCTGAAGGGATGGTGGTTCACTTTACCTAGAAATCCTGAATTTTTAAATGTAAATGATCCAGTAGTTTCCAGTAGTTTCAAAAATTTGTTGTCTGAATTTCAAATCCTGCACTTCTAGTATACTTCTTACCCATCTCAATTTTGCTTTAAAAATAATTCATACAGGTTTTATTAAGACTGTTACGACATGGATGAAAACGTGGGTAGCTGACAGACAAACCAGAGGGATAAATGACTTTGTCAGAAGTAACTGGGATGTTAGAGGCTTATATTTGTGTCTGTACTATTCTATGCCTTTGTAAATATTTTATGAGAGTCCCTTAAAATGCACTAAGGAAATTTGTAGAGGATATTGAAATTAAAATCCTTAAGTATACCGCAAGTGAAAGGAGATAACACAAATGACAGCTCTCAGCCAAACAGAGGTAATCTTTGAGGTCATTTGAAACATTTCCAGATGACTAAGAAATATCTATTTTATCTATGTTGTCCTTTTATTACAACAGAGGATCTGAAAAGGGTGCTTTTTTTTTTCTTTTCTTTTGGCCTGCTAAACTCAACCCCTGTGCCTCTTTGCACCTTGCCCATCTGCTGTGATTTTTATGTTGCCAAGTATTTCTTTAATAGGTGCTCTGTTGTGCTCAAGTATACGTTTGCAACTGGAAGGGGAGACTTAAACTTAATGATGTATAATTTCAAAGTGGCTTTAAGAGATTAGAGTAAATTTGCTTGTAAGCAATGATAATCTAAAACTAATGATCACAGATGTTCACTCAGGTAGAAGAAATAATCACCATACCTAAAGTTAGGATACAGCTTTGCCTTTCCTATTTCCACTTAATATTTCAAAGTATTGCTAATTTATGCTATTAGGTATTACTTCAGAAGAATGCCGTTGGGATTGAATTAGACAAGGTTTAGAGTCCTGTAATTTATGAGGATATATGTAACCATTTAGGATCTAGTACCAAAAATGGATTAGAAATATGGATATGAAAAATTGTTTGAAAAAATGCTAGTTGATACAGTGGATTTGTTTGAAAAAAGGCCAGCTGTGTCAAGAAATTTTGAGTGGTAGTGTTATGAAAGATGAACCAGCTGTTAGGAGAGGAATAATCTAAAGGTTTTAATTGTGAAAGTGTCCTACCACATCTTCCTAAAGATGATAAGGATCAATTAATTCAACTTGTCTATGTGATGTGATAGGAAAGAAACCATCACTGAAATAGATTTGTAGGTTATGTCATTCTGCCATAATGCAAGAATGAAGTTATTCCTTGCTATATAACGTTTTAATATTTGAAAGCCTACACTTTCCCAGAATTTTCTCCACATGAGATAATTATCGGTAAAAAAAGTTAGGAACCAGACAAGAGCAGCAAATGTCAGGGGCTAGATGCTTTGAATTTTTTTTTTTTCCCTGTAAGGAAAGCCAGAAAAGAAAATGTGTAAGTTCAGCATGATGACTGAGATTGACTGTTAATTTATAAATATTTGAATAACAAAAATATAATGCTTGACTCTTTTCATGTCCTCTAGCAAAGAATGAGCCTCTCTTATACCAGATTGTGGGAATATTCCTTCAAGTCAAAGATGGAAGCCTATTATATTGTATGAACAGAGCCAAATAGGAAAAGTCTATAATCAGGAGGAAAAAAGGTAGATAAATTGTGGAAGTGAAATAGTTATTAATTCATAGTGAATTGTCTGGTATCTTGAGATCTTGTCTTTACTTTCTTGCTTTATCAAAAGAAACATGACCTATAAGAATGTAAATCTTAAAAGAGAGAAGAAAATAGAAGTTGGCTGTATAAGCTCATTGGCAAGACGAGTCAGTCCAGACTCCCATATCAACACAGCAGATCAGACCAAGGCCTGAACACGACTTTTCTTCACCCGGTTTCTGTGAAATAGCCCATTGCTTTAGAACAATGTCATACACACCAAATCTAGACACAATTCATTTATACATACCAAGATAGTAGATTTGCCGTAGAATGCTTTCTTTTAGTAAAAACGATTGTTCTCATGTTAGCTCTGTACTGTCCCAAGGACACAACTGTTTGTTGCTGTTTTAATGTGATCAATGCTAACCTAAAGGTGGCAGTGTCAAAGTCTTATATAATCTTTAATATTCCATCAAGAAAATGAAGTAGCAAAAAAAATTGCTGAACCTGAAAGATCTACTAATTGTCCATCATCTCTATCAACCATGTTGAAGAGATACTTTGCCAGTGAAGTTGAGTGGTGTGCATGTTTCTCTCTAGGTCTAGTAGAAATTTTTATTTTGAAGAAGGGTTTTAAAAAGCGGTTTACTAATCTTACTTTTTATCATCAACTACTGTTTAGATAAATGTTAAACGGCAACTGATTAGAAAGCCTAGATATGAGTGACAGCAGATGTTTTGAGTTCATGGGATAAGCTGAGAAGCTTGTAGCATATTTTAACATTTTATTGTGTATCTCTGGAAAATACCAACCTCTCAGAAGGTTATGCTGTCATGTCTCTCCTCTGTCAAATAAATTATTATAAAAGTATGTGCATCAGGAGGCCTCACTTCCTCCTCCTATCCAACCTAAAAGGGAAAAAATCGTTCCTCCAAATTAGTGAATGTTACGTTTTTACAGAAATATGAAGTCCCCTGCCTTCTGTTTTATGAACTACGTTATGTATGATGCCACTTAAAACCAAACTTGTCAGTCTGAAGGGAGCATGACTAATGAAAGTTGATTAGTCAGTATATTTATAATGCAGTCTTCAGACCCCAGGGTGCTTCTCGGTTAGTAAGCAAGAGTAAAGCTTGTTGAGATCTGCATCACTGAGATGGTTTAGGAAAAAGCCAGTGCAAAAAGATAAGTCTTAAGCTGACAGTCTTAGCGTTTAATCCTTAACTGCACAGATGACTGCTAATAGCACGTTCCAGGTGAGAACCAGGGAACTGTAATCTCATCAACCCGGCACTGTAGGGGGTACCAGGGTATCTGTCATAACCATAGCATAAGGGACTGCAGGAACTCAAGGGAAAGGGCTGGTTCAGCAACATTGTCCCTTGTGTGGAGGAGCAAGGGGACAATGCATTTTGGAGCTTGCTTCATCCAAATCAGAAACAAAGACCTGATTCCAAGTACTATAAGTAGATAATCTGTTATGAATTGGAGAAATATAAATATATTAAAACACGTCTGCCAATTACAGTTGATTAGCACAACTGTTTTTGCTTCTGCCTATATTCCTTTCCTAATTCTTAAAGTTCTATTTTTTCACTCCAGAAGGAATTTAATTTCAGAACTCTTCTTGATAATACTGGAACCTCAGCACTTTTAGCCATCTCAGTGTTAACTTCTCCCCACCCCTTCAACAAAATAACATTGTTGATACTTTCCTCCCAGTATCCTTCTAAAGTGGCTTCAACAAGCAGATGCTACCTCCAAATTTATTTCTGAAATTTATAACCCAGCT
This sequence comes from Bucorvus abyssinicus, assembly GCA_009769605.1. NCBI lineage: Eukaryota > Metazoa > Chordata > Aves > Bucerotiformes > Bucorvidae > Bucorvus > Bucorvus abyssinicus. The sequence continues at coordinate 44,365,418 of CM020025.1, forward strand.
ATAAAAATTGTCTAGGTCAAAATTTAGAACAGAGCATAAAGTAAGGTTCTATGGAAAGTGGCAAAAAGCAGGTTTGATATTCTTAAATTGTGTATATAAAACTAGCAAGTTTTAGCCCACAAAAGATTTTTAGCAAGTTAACAATCTTTGGATGGTGTTGTATCAGAAACTAGTAGTGGTGTTTTAGTGTAGGCTTTATGTAGAAGACACCCAGTTACATTACCATTCTTACTCTTTCTGTCCACCTTTCTACTCATTTACTTTAGCATCCATCAGTCAAGGAGAAGAGAATTTGACAGAGGAACAATGTTGTCAGAGGTGAAGCACTTATAAGCTTTATTAAAATTTGCATCAATAGAGAAGAGACATCAAGTTGCCCTGACTGAAAAATAACTCAGGAACACCTTGTTAGACACCAAAAATCCAAGTAACAGCAACACGTTCTGAGTTAAAATTGCATCATATCAGGCATGAAGAGTCTGGTTGTGTGGTGTGCATTCAGTGGAAGGCAGGCTTTGTTAGTGCTAATGCTTGCAAGCTAATTGTGTGAAGATGGCTTAATTATTTTTTTGTACTTTCTTTCTCACTTCTCCAGAAATAGATAATAAGCTTTTAGTTTTTATGTAATATTGATATGTATTCCTACTCTGCAGGTGCTATCAGGCAGAAGTAGGAAGGTGTTCTGTAGGAACATCTGAATTCAAAACAAAATTTTCTTTACATCTTCATCACTTACATGGGAGCTGTTCTTATGTAGCACAATATCAGCTGATGTGACAACCCTTCCTCATTCAAAATGTTCAGAAACAAATAATAGAATAGGATTTGTCAGAAGGTGATTTTGGTTTTTTTTAAGGCAAAGCTGGAAAAAGACCACCACCAAACTAGTCCTCTCCATATAGACCTGTGTCCACTGTAACCTATATCCTGTTATTTTCTCTTGTTGTTTTGCTTTTCCTTCCTTTTGTGGTGGGAATTCCAAAGCAATACTCAGTATACAGTTTTTAGGAGAGTCTGGATGGTTTGCATGTACAAAAAAGTTCATCTGAATACAGTGTGAAGTAAAATGATCATCAATTAGTTGAAAGACTCTCCAGTTTGTGGCCAAAGATTTTTAAATATTTACAGTAGCTGTTCAAAACATTCTTTAGGTTTTCTAGTATTTATTAATCACTATCAAGGAGTGATACTTCATCTTTTGTTTGACACTGAGACACTTAATCTTTTGTATTTGCCAGTCTGCTTAAAAATGTTACGAAGAAGATAATTGGCAATTGTTTTTTCCCTTCTTTTTTTTCCCTTCCTTCATAATACTTAAGATGTGATATTCGCTTTGACTACTTGATCAAAGTTCTCAATCCCTTACAGGTTTTCTAAAGCTACTTCAGAGTTTTGAGAGAATATTTGTTTATTTTTTTCTTTAAAAATAAAAACAGTGGTTGTAGCTGCATGAAATGATTCTTGAAAGCCATTTGCAACAATTTAAATGCTTTCATATTTAAAAATAATAATTTAAAAAAATTTGTTTTCTTACCTCAATAGTTATAGAAAGTTTTGTCTCTCCAAGGAGATATGACTAGGAAAGGGCAACATAATGTGGTGGTGGTTTCCCACCTGTACAGGCTTCCTTGTTGGCCTGCAGATTCGTGGCCTCACATGGGTCATGTTTGCCCTTTACACCAGATATGCAATCCATTAGGAACTTGCACTGAACACTTCACACTTACTTAACAAAAGATTTCTATGAAATAGCATGGCTGTTGGCCACCTGGAACAAGGCCAAAATCTGAGGAGGTGCCCAAAGCAATAGGTCACATTCTACAGGTTTACCCAGTGCCTCCCCTGCTGCTTCTTTCCTCCTGCTCTCTGTACAAGCGCTACACCTGATAAAGCACCACCCAGCATTTCCTAGCAGGGTCATGAGTGATGAAAGCCCATCAGGATATGATTGACAACTTGATGGAAGTGCCTCAGCTGGTCTCTGATGGCCAAACCAGGCAGAATTCCCACTAGACATATTTATCTAGGAATTAATACAATTACTCTAATCCATTGGACAAGTTGTCTAATCCCATAGGCTTGCATAGCAGAGAAGAAGGTGTCTGTAAGAGTGTCAATGTTGTCAGCATAATTAACATACACCAATGATTTGCGATCATTGTGGAAAAAATTGTGCTGAGATCACTTTCTAAATAATTTCTGAGAATTATTTGTTAATCTTTTTTAGGCTTTCACTCAGGCCCTTGTTTACCGCACACAAAGTGCTTGTTATCTGATGTAGAAACAAACACGTATACCACTGCTTTAAGTTATTTATTAAAAACTTCCTGGTAGCAGACTGTTATAATTTTTTGGAAGATAGCAACTTTTGTACAAGCTGTTTCTAGTTGCCTGAATGGCTGTACAAAGTAGCGTCTGAGATGGACATGGGAAGGTAAGAAAAACTGAGCTAATTCCTAAAATAGGCTTTATATTCCCAGAGATGTATATGTTACACTCTTCAGGCTCATATTCCTGTTTGAACTTTGTTTCCATGGTAAAGCACTATATGAGTTGTCTATGAGAATTGCTGCATGACCAAGCACAACGTGGACATCTCTATCTAGGTGTAAACGTGGACCCATCACTGGCCCAGAAATCTTGGCCTGTAAGAATGGCTGACTGGTCAGGGAGAGGAGAGATGCTGTCTTGCAAATTACAGCCCTCGCAGACATTCAGTAACTTTCGGTCTTTGCGTGTCAAACATACATTTACTGTACCCAGTTTGCTCTTTGTGTTCTTCACTGTCCAGTTTCTTCTGGGTGCAATGGAGGAACGTGGCGGGAGTTTGAGATCAGTTGTGTGTTTGTGTGAAAGGTTTGGACTGCTCTGATTTTTCAGTTGCTCACATCCTCTAATATCTGCTTTTTTTTTTAAATGGGCGAGACTGTTGAATAGGTGTGTGATTATGGCTGTGGAAAGATACTCAGTATTCAGTAATACTTTTTATTTATCATTCTGTTTACTGTTCATACACACACAAACCGGAGAAGGCTTAGGGGAAGTTTTTGACTTCGGGTAACAGAAAGACGATCAGCCATCCAAACATATCTCCAAGTAGACATCTTCATTCTTCATTTGTTTATCCACCCCAAAAACTAAGCTTGGATTTCTCAAAGCTGTTTTAACCCTCTTTAGACTCTGCTGGAAACTTTCAGGCTTATCCCTGAGCAGTTAAGGTTAATGAAACAGTGAAGGTAGTTAATTCACAAGAGGAGATCAGTTTGTGTAAGCTGGTGGTTACTGTCAGGTGTAACTATTATCTGAAGAAGGGTTGATTTATTCAACCAAATAAATTTACTTTTGTAATGGTTAAAAGAAGAAAAAGAAAAACAAACAAAACCACCACCCCCCCCACCCCCCCCCACCCCCCCCGCCAATCTGAAAATTTATGCAATCTCTTTATGTGTTGTGGAGATTGACTGTCTAGATAAAAATGTCCCCGCTCAGTGCAGGGGGTTTGGACTAGATGACCTTTTAAGGTCCCTTCCAATCCACTCTATTGTATGATTCTGTATGTCTAGCAGGATGGGAGAGTGCTGAAATAGTTATTTTGGCAGCTTATCTAGCAGAGTCCCTGCCAATTCATTGTATGAGTGTGCTCTCTATGCCTTCGTAGCTGAACATTTTCTCCAGTTTGAACAAGGATAATCTATCAATAATTTCACTGCTCTGAACACCTCATACTTTGTCCACTTACTGTCTCATTTTTCTTCTGGTTCACTTCAGGCAGTGATGTTTCACTGTCACACAGGTGCCTTGCAAAGCTTCTTCTGCCTTGTCTTACTACTGCCTTGCCCTGCTCTTCCCTTACGGATCTGCGCCCAAAAGAGGTGTCCCAGCTGGCTGCTAAAGAGGGAGTTCTCAGTGAGGAAAGAGGGGTTTGTATCCCACTGACAGTCGAGGTGGGCAGGGGAGGAAGAGCAGGAGCTGATGTGAGAGGGCAAGGAGAGAAAGTGGAGTTTGCTGGAGAAAGCTTTTAGCTGCTACTTACGCTCAACTGAAGCAAACACAACAGGTCTCAGGAGCAAGTTCCTGTACCATGTCTTAATCCCACCCATATTTAATTCAGTGCCATTTCTTATTCTTCAGAATACCCTTCCTGAAATGTTTTGCAATGCCCTTTGAGAAACCTGACTATTACACTATTGGTAAGAAGTTTTTCTGGGTATGTGGAGAGGAATTCATTAAATGTAAGCAAAAAAAACCCCATAGGGACAAGGGGATTAAAAAGTGAACGATTACGTAACAGGAGAAGTAAAGAGTAACTTCACTGCAGAATTATCTCATAGCTACATTTGGTCTTGGTACAGTGTTCCTCAACCTTCTACTTAGTGCTTTTGCAACTCCTTGGTTTTGGTGTTTTGTGGGTTTGTGAAGGGTTGTTCGGGGTTTTTTTTTGTTGTTGTTGTTATTTTGGGGTTTTTGTGTTTACTGGACCAGCCCAATTTTGGGTTTGCTGGGTTTTTTTGCTAAGGTATTAATTTTGCATGCTCTCACAAGCTGCAATTCAAAATGCAGTTACTGTGTAGAGGAAAACACGCATGATTTTGGTTATATATTTATTCTTTTTTGAGATCGTCAATGGCATGACTTAGCAGGTATATGCTAGCTATTCAGGTAGTTCTGAAGAGCTTTGAATGGTATGCTTTTAAACCAGAAAATTTAAAAGCTGGGCCATTATGGTTCAATTACAGTTTTCTAGAGGATATAAAATCACATTGCTGAGTCAAAAGAAACCATTTTTCCTCCCATCTATTTTGAGCTGAAGGGAAAAGTGTTAGACTATGAAATTATTTTAATCTGGAGAATTTTGATTTAAGTTCAGAAAGAGCTTGCACATTTTTAGTTGGTGTTAACATAGTCACAATGACATGGTCAGGACTGGAAATGTTTTTTATTACCTGAAAACTCATTCTGTGGTGGAGGCAAAATGAAGTTTCAGAGGATTTAAAGTATAGTGTTCCAGTCTTCAAAATATGTTCTTGACTTGCTCTTACAAATTTATTTTCTTTAGAAGTCAATACTCTCCATTTATTAAAGCAAGCTGAAATGGTCTACCTTCTTTACTCTTCCTTTTTTTTTTTTTAATTTGTCTCAACCGTTCCATTAATGTATGGCACAAAAGAATTGAACAGAATGGTTGCATAATGACACCTAATGCATTTATAATTGAAAGAACAGTATTTAAAGTACTCAGTCATGTGGATCTGTCCAAATCAAGAACTCGGTCACAGCGTAAAGGGTTTTGGGGTTACGTTTTTAACATTCCTCACATAATACATCAAAGCTCAAGTATTTCACGAGAAACTCAAGTTTTTTATGCTTCAACATGCTGATGGATCTGAAACTAAAACAATGTGCCACTTCATTTATTTTTTTATTTCTTATGGATATTTGCAGGAAAAACGATCTCTGTGCAGTGATGCAAGTTACCTTGAGCATTAGCTAGATGGCACTGAAACACACTTGTGCTGCTGTGTTAAAGTGACTTCTCTGGAGCAGAGACTTTGTTACATGAAATTTCAGGAGTAAAGTATCTCTTAGCTGCTTCTTTTCTTTCTCTAACCATACATATATATCTGTAAGTTTTCAGCTGTATGTATTTTTCTTTAAAGCATGCTTCCACTTCCACAAGCCTTTTCATATTGACTAATTATGTTGTCACCAAAAGACAACATGAGATAAACAATGCTGGAAATTTTGCAAGCCATATTATCTTTTTGGATTTTTATTTCTTTTCAGAATTTGAAGTCCATATTTTAACATACAAAACATACCATTTTCTTTCTCAGTGATCTGTAAAATAACCTTTTTCTGGCTACAGATATAGGACAGCATGCTTAGCATTCATCATGGCTTGGCTTCGCGGACGAAGATTTGGGAAGGGCTTTAAACGTGAGTACACCCTTCAAGCCTGCGCGGTGGATTTTTTAGGTGAGGCGCAGCGTGCGCGAGACTGGCCCCACCCTTTACACCTGAGGTTCATCTGCCAGGGCCTAGCGAGCTTGGACGGTGACAGCGAAGTCCTCAGGTCGTAGGTTTGGTTAGAGTATCCTTCTCTTAGATGGATGGCCTTACAGGGCTAAACGAGCTCCATCTGCCTGGGTTTGGAGTTAGAGTTGTCCTTCTCCTAGGATGGTTGCCCGAAGGCTAGTGAGCCCATCCTGCCCGTGGACACACTTTGTCTGACCCTTCAGTTGAGACCTGTCTGGCTTGGGAGACCCTACTGGAGGCATATGCCACCACCAGCATAGCTCTCAACTTCACAAGGGCACGCAAGCTCTTTCCCCACGGCAAGGGGGTGCCCGTGAAAGAGATGCTTAGCATTAATGATAATTTAAAATACAAATTCTACATGCATTGCAATTGTGGGATAAAAGAGAAAAATTGCTTTCTAAGAAGGTAGCAGATGTTTCAGGAATACTGGCTGCATCATCAGAAGAGGATAGATACTACCCTGCTGGGGATCTACTGCTGTCTAGCTTTGTAAATGATTAGGATTTCGGATGGCTTCAGGGTAAAACTGAACAAATTGTAGCATAAAAAAGAAAAAAAACCCAAAGCAAAACTCAAGCACTTTTCCCTCATCTGTGTTCCTTTCCAGGAAAGAACTTTGTTCCTTTGAAATCCTTAGACATTTCACATTATTGTGTACTGATACACAGTGCCTTAATGCACATTTCTGCTCACTCAAGCTCATCAAGCTGCTGGTGTTGTCACTCTTCCATTTTTAGAACTAATCCCTTGATATGCTGAGCGACTTAACAAACAGGCACTTAAAGATCTTCCTAGTGGTACTTTTACTACTTTTTTTGTGAAGTTGGGTTCTACACAGCCAAACTGGTTATCAAAGGAAATTATTAAAAAGCAATAATTGAAACTGATGTTGAAGGGGCAGGTCATAAGCAAGTGTACTTGACATCCTACATGTTCATGTTGCAGCCCTGCACTGGAGGAAACCCCACCCAGACTGTACCCTAGCTTAGATTGCAGTGAAAGACAGCCCAGCTTTCTGGGCTCTCTTTTTAATCTCTACCCTGTGCAGAGCCAAATTTTCTCCTAGGTTGGTTTTCCTCCTGACCTTTAAGAAATGATAGCAAAATGCTGTTTGTTGCTTGATCTTTTCCATTTGGAAAATCAAATTTAATGCAAAGAGAAGTTGGCCTTTTATTCAATAAGGTTTCTTTCTGTCAGAATTCGTGACAATTTTTAAAGCAAAGGCAAAATTCCATATGCAAAGAATAATTTATTGACGCTACTTTCAAGAGGCACCTTGTGCAGTTCCAATTGGTATATCAGTTTTGTCAGCATTTTAAGCCTTACAACTTAGGCTGATGAGCTCGTCTCAGACAGAAGACTGAGCAATGTCCTGTGAGCTTTTTCCTTAAGGTGAAAACACCAAGAATCTTTAAAACTGCTTTAGGTTTTCTTGCAATACAGATATAAAAATAAAGCAGAATCTCACAAAAGAGAGAGAACGGATTTGCTAGGTGATGTCTACTCAAATAGTTGTGTTTGAAAGCAGGTTTTGTCCTTGCCTACTTTTGTCCTTGCAAGGGTATGGCCTCTTATTTTTCCCTTGTTCAGGTGGACTTTGTGGTCATCTGTAGGTCTCTAGAAAGTCTGCCTATTGTCTCTGAGACCTGGTTCCATACTTTTCTCAAACCTCCTCTTCTCATCCTCATGGCTTACTGCTTTCCCAGAAGTTTTCCTGTTGTCCCCTGAACCAGTGTGTAGCTGCTTGCTAAGACAAGCAGTCAGCCCAGTGCTCTTCTGACAAGCCACAGCCCTTTAGTAAAACATACACATTTTGTAAACTGTGAGCAACGAATTATACACTTCTAACATCTGTCCCAGTGAGAATCTCAGCTTTCATGTAAAAAAAAAAACCAAACCAATATACTTAGTCCTCAGGGTTTTGGCTAGTGTTTAAGAATGTAAACCTCTTTAATCTGGGATTTCAGAAAAGCAAATAACAAAAATGTAAAATGAAGTAGGTTTTCTAACCTTTCAGTTACTTCTGTGATAAGATTCAAAGCCTGACTGTGGTTTTGACAGGAGTGAGGTCAGCCCCAGCTGTTAATGTTCTTGTTTGAAGGAGGTTTGTTGGAGGCGACAGGAGATGTTCTTCATAATTTAACTGTTGGTTTAAATTAACCTTCATTTATACCTGTAGTATGTAGGAAGTATGTAAACCTTTCACACAAGCACTTGGACCAGGATGCAAAGGAGGAGGTAGGGGCACAGCTGATTCTAAACTATTACATTTGCCCAAGTCCAAAAAGTGGGTGTTCGGGTCCCGCTCATCTGTTGCCTGCTGTTGAACAGGGTCCCCAGGCACCATCCTTAAGTCCTTAAGCAGCTGCTTTTGGGCATACACTGACAAATTTATGTGCAGAGTGCTTTTAAAGCTTGTCTGGGTCTGCATATAGACCTTTACTACTATGCCGTCAAGATTTCAGAGTGCTTCATCCCGCCTGTACTCAAACACGCTAGGGCTGCCATAGGCACTGTGAGCTCTGAGCAATGAGTATGTGCTCAAATAGATACTGAATTAAATACTTATTCAATGAGATACTAGAGCTCAGATCTTCTCCAAAACAAAGGACTAAAGCCATGCTTGCTCATACTCATTGTCATCTGGGAACTTAATCATTTTATTGTATGCAGAATTGATCAGCTTTGGGAAAAGAAAAAGATAGTCTTAGGAAGACAATATCTGAATAGACTGGAGTCTATCACAGATAACAAATACAGTTTGAAATGTGGAAATTCTAGTTTTCTCTTGAAAAAGGAGAGGTTTTCCATGATTCTGGAAAGTCATTGAGCAAAAAGGAGGAAAGTACATTGTCTTTTACGATATATTACAGTACAATATGTTTTAGGCATAAACCTAAAAAAAAAAGGTGTAACTGCCTAATTCTTCCATTTGTGAAATTGAGACTGAAGTAAGGTTTCTATAAGGAACTTAGACATAACTTCACACAGAGTGCTGCGCTCTGGGGAGTCCATGTTTTAAGGCATTTCACTTTCAAACATTTAAGATGTTCATGTTTCCAAGCTGGTAATTGATGAAAAATGGCATTGCTGGGAAAATGGCATCACTGGAGTTTTAAGCATTGTGATTGTTTTCATCATTTTCATAATTTTTATCATTTTAATATTAGAAACGTTAATCTTATAAATCATCTCAGACAAACAACCCAGCAATACTGAAACAGATTGTTTCAGAGAAGTACAAATACCACTGCAGGGGTAGTCTTTACAGTTTAGTTCCTATTTAGGTATTTGAATTGTGGAAGATGTAATTTTTAATATCTGAAAAAATGTCAAGGTCCCTTCAGAGGGACTCCTGAAAAATTCAGCAGTTGTCATTTCTGTCCCTAGGTGTATTTTGGTTAAGGAGTTTTATGTTCTTGGGCAGATAAGGAGTTCTAATGAAACTTAGAGGTATGTAATTTAAAAATGTTAGCCTTTTCAGTCAAATTTTTCATCACTGAAATGAATATTGCTAGCCAGATAAATCCATAATGTGTGAGTATTCTTAGTATTTAAAGGTTATCCTCATTTTTTTCTCTAAGCAAGGTCAAGAGATGTATTTGCTTTATTGATTGTCAAAGTTGAGAAGTGTGTAAATGATTAATAACTTCTGACTCTTTTGCAGCCTAGTTGCTGTCTTGAAAATCAATTGAGTGTGGTCAGTCCCTTTCTGTGACATCTCAGGATGCATAATGCTAAAAAATCCCAGGTAGCCTGCCATGCTGATTCCTCCTGAGCCAGAATTCTATGAGGAAAAAAGTTTGGAATTCATTACCTGGAAATTAGTCATGTCCTCATTAGGCAACTGGGAAAAAAAAAAAGACAGAATATAAACCCTTGACATGCTAAAGGATATATGTGCCACAGCATCTGCCCCACCAACTGAGGGAGGTGTATATATATGTGTGTGTGTGTGCATATATATATACTGCTTTGGCATTTTAGTAAAAATTGTATTAGTCCTCTTTAAGTCTTATTTTATCTTTCACCTTTAGATCTCTCATAGTCTCCTCTAGAATGACTTTTTTGGTGACTGCACAGGTTTACAACTTAGTAGGTGGAGAGGAGCTGGCTGTGGAGCTGGCAGTAGGAGGATCTCATCCTGTTAAGTGCTGCAGTTACTTCTGTTGTACCTGCCCAGGATAGGCAGTGTTTGGGACTATTTTGGAAGACTGAAACCTAGCCAAAGGGCTGGCAACTACTCTGATAGCAGATATCTGCAAGTTGAAAGACACAGAGAATGGAGAAAACAGAAGGAAGAGAGGGGTCATGGAAGAGGTTCTCAAGCCAAGAAAGTTGTCTTTCTGTTTTTGTTCCCATATTCAAATATATTTCTCTCTCTTTTCCTTTGCTTTGTGATTTATTTTGAATAGCTCTACTATTGAAGATTTTTGTACACCCTTCAGCTCCACCCCTCATTTTTTAAAAATTCGTACTTTTTTGGGAAAGGAAAGGATAAAAAATAGAATGTCTTTATTTTAACCCATTACTGTTCTCCTTTGTGTCTGTGTTATGTTGTCACTCTTTCCTTCTCTTGGTTTATGATCTTTGTTCCTCTCTTTTAAATTACTGATTTATCTTCTGAGATTTCCTTCCATTCCCATTATATTTATAGCTTTTTACCCCATAACTTCCCCTCACTAAAGCAAAAGCAGTTGCCTGAAATTTCCCATTCAACATTATTTTATTTAAAAGGAAAGAGAATTCCAGGATTGTTTAGGCCATTCCTGTGTGAGGCAAGAATTTGATAGAAGTGCTGTGTATTAAGAAGAGGGCAAATTCTTCATGTCTTTCAGTTGTATTGCGCTAAAAGACTCATTTCTACTTTGCACACTTTAGCTGAAAACTACGCAATGATGAAGAGACATGTTTTCATAACTAAAATTGCCTTCAATTGTCTAGGCTTTTTTTCTTCCTTAATAATAAACAGTGCTAGTGTAGTTGTCGTTGTGATGGTAGAAAATACAACAAACTTTATTGGAAACAGGTAGTATCTTTTGTCAGGCTAGCTGTCCATTTCTGAACTATTTTTTTCCAATTATAAGTATGTTTTTCTAGCTAAGCTGATTGCTCTAATAAAAGATGCCATCTCTCCCTTCATACCTTGCCTCACTCAAATGTAAGAACAATAAGTCTTTTGTCTTTTTTCTTAGTAAGATTCAGGCAAACAAGGTAACCAATGGTGGTTCAAAACTCATTAATTCTTTCAAATAAATTTCTTTGAGGTAGAATAATACCTGAAATTGTCAGCTAAAGGCTACAACTCCAGTTTAGGTGGACTTGCTCTATATCTGTCTACCTGAGTAATTAAATGGTAACATTCTGAAGAAGTGGTAGACAATGTGGGCCCAGATGCTATCCAGAGGGACCTGAACAAGCTGGAGAAGTAGGCCCGTGTGAACCTCATGAGGTTCAACAAGGCCAAGCGCAAGGTCCTGCACCTGGTTTGGGTCAGCCCTTGGTACCAATACTGGCTGGGGGATGAAGGGATGGAGAACAGCCTTGTGGAGAAGGACTTTGGGGTACTGGTGGATAAAAAGCTGGGCATGAGCTGATAATGTGTACTTGCAGCTCAGAAGGCCATCTGTATCCTGGGCTGCATCAAAAGAGCATGGCCAACAGGTCGAGGGAGGTGATTCTCCCCATCTGCTCTGCTCTGGTGAGACCTCATCTAGGGTACTGCCTCTAGCTCTGAAGCCCTCTGTACAAGAAAGAAATGGACCTGTTGGAGCAGGTCCAGAGGGCGGACACAGAAATGATCAGAAGGATGGAGCCCATCACTTATGAAGAAATGCTGAGAGTGTGGGGGTTGTTCAGCCTGGAGAAGAGGCGGCTTGAGGGACACCTTTCAATACTTAAAGGGGGCCTAATAAGAAAGATGGAGGCAGACTTCTTAGCAAGGACTGTTGTGACGGGACATGGCATAATGGTTTTAAACTAAAAGAGAGAGCGTTCAGACTAGATATAAGGAAGAAATTTTTTACAATGAGGGTGGTGAGACACTGGCACAGATTGCCCAGAGAGGTGGTAGATGCCTTTTCCCTGAAAACATTGAAGGTCAGGTTGGATGGGGCTCTGAGCAACGTGATCTAGTTGAAGATGACCCTGCTCACTGTAGAGGGTGTTGGACTAGGTGGCCTTTAAAGGTCCCTTCCAACCTAAGCTGCTCTGTGATTCTATGAATATAGTACTTGGGCTTCCCAGGATGTTAGATTTTACAAGATGCTAGGCATAAAGGGGGTCATCATCATTTCCAAAGGCACCTCTGCATTTCACTGTAATATTTGGCAGAAGCAAATGGTAAAAGGAGTTAACAGTGAAGAAAGATGAAAATAAAGTCATTGAAAGCTGTTGCTTAGGTTGGATATATGTGCAGCAGAAACATGTTAGAAGAAAATTTCCAGATTGCATAGTAAAAGAGGCCACTACTGTCTGCAGTGCGTAATTACTTGTATAATTTATACTTAGGAGTGAGCAAAACCTTCTTGTGCACCACAGAAAACACAATTACAAGCTCCTGCTACTTTTAGAAATACAACATCTGAATTTAAAGGCAGTAGGGAAAGATTAGAGCAAAAGGAGACAGAAGGTGCTTAAGCAATCTGCTTTATATAATTCAGCGTATCTGCATCAGAACTGGTGACAGAAGAAGCATCTTTATTTGGTGTGAGGTTCATTTCATCATAGTACTTGTAGCAAAACTTTGGAAGAATCTCCACTTTTTGGAATGATTTGAGGATAGCTATTCCATCCGTGAGGGATACATGGAGAAAGTTTTGGAGGGAGTCTTAAGGTGCTTTTGACAGGAGAATGATGAGCTGATGATGGATCTGTGGGTTGGGCAGATGGTTTGAAGCACAGACAAAATTCCAGCATTGAAGTTTATCTTGCTATCTGAAAATTGTCGAGAAGCTGAGGGTGTGCATACTTCCAAGGGATAAGGAAATATGTCACACAACTTTATGCAAGACTAAGATGTTTGGACCTTTACTAGCATGACATATGTACTGACCTTGAAAACAAGTGTTTTTCCTAGAATGGATGTTCTTAAGACTGCCAGGTGGGAGGGAATTTTGTGGCCAAGTGATCCTTCTTTGTGCATGATAGCTCAAGGACTTCTTGTTTTTATGTATCTTATGTTTAGCGAAATTTTGTTTATTTTCAAGACTTAGAAAAATGAAATATTACTACTTAAGGTAGAATAGTTATAACTGTTCTCAAGTAAGTATTACCACTGCAAATCTCAGTTTGCCAAAGAAGCAGAGATGTGTGTGTGTTTTGCTACAATGTGTGGCAAGAGTGCAGCTGTTCTAGTGATATTCTTGGAAGTCACAGTGTGATAGGCATCTTTTGTAGCAGTCATGGCGTAACCAAGTCACACTGCTTTCTTCAGCCTTCCACCCCCATGCGCTGTTCCCTCCATCGGACTGACACAGTGTCACTCTGTGCAAGGAACTGATCAACCTGAAAACAACAGAAAAGGAAAGAAAATTTTTAAAGCATCATTCCTGTCTAAATTCTTATACTGTGAAGAAGCCAAAATCTAAATTTACTAGTTAGAAAATAAATATGATTTGAGTCAGTTATGCCTGCATTTTGATTTTAAGAATTCTGGCATACTGTGCTCCAGTGTCTTCTCACCACCTTTGCACTGCCATTCTTCATTAGCAAGCTCAATATTGTAATCTGAAAGCCAGGTGATTTATTTCTAACCCTTATGTCCCCATCTCATGCATGAACATTATGGGATACGGGTTAATGAAATTTATTTTTAAATTGTTATTGGGGCGGAATGTAGCTTTGCTCTGGACTCATATTAAGGGGAGAACTCAGGTTTGTGTGTAATTGAATTGGAGTCATCAGCACACTTAAGTGATGCCCTAAAGGGGGAAGTACTATAAGGAGGCAGGTAACTGCCACAGGCTTCTGCTGAATTTGTGGAGGGAAGTTATACCTCTGCTCTTTTGTTGTTGCTTTGCTAGACAGCATCGTGCTTCAGGGCACAATTTTTTCTTGTTTGCACTATGGAGTGTCTGACCTTAGGCAACCTAGTTTAATTCACTGAAGCTTGTTAACTTTTTAATGCTGAATTTTGTCTATCTGCTAATCTCTACAAATCTGTGTTTTACATTTGAAGGCGCTTGTTAAAAACAAGTCAAAAGCTCAAAATAGGAGCAACTCTGATAATTTTTATTTTGATGGTTTTACTGTAGCAGAAACATTCAGTCATGTGGGTGTCTGCATAATGTAACACATCCTTTTCCAAATCCTGCCTTTTCTGAATTCTTGAATGCATCCCACACTCATTAAATAGCTTTCTATTATGATAACTTGGAGGGAGAATTGCTGTACTTTGGCCGTGCCACTGAAGTGTAGTGAAGTCTCTTTATAAATCATCTCTTCTTGGCGCCAAATGCTGCACTTCCAAACTTCACTCGTTAATGAGTCTGGAATGAATGTCATAGTGGCTGTCTGCCTGCACCAGACCCATGCTAAGGAAAGACAGTTGCCTTTACTTCCTTGATGCCCAAAACACATTTGCAATGCATGGAACCTACAAATCGGAATTAATAAGGAAGGGCGTGCATGTGTCTGTGTGTGTGTGAATATGGATGAGTATGTGCAGGCAAAATTATTTCCATTTGCACCTTTTTTATTTCTTCCTCCTTTATTTTGTCCAAAAAGCAGAGAAACTTATTTAAAACAAATGTTCTGATAATAGTTCTGAAAGTATTTATAAAAAAAATATTTTTTTTTAGTTTCTTCTAAAAGAATACATAGTTTTTGATTTCTTTCAGAGGACCCGGATTGTTTAAAAGTTAAACTGATTTGACCGCAGATCATTACCTAGTGGGGAATATTAAGATATAAAGATCTTATTTTAAGCTAAACAAATAACTGTTCAGGCTTTCAAGTAAGTTTAATGTATATCGGTTAAGGGGCATCAGCACACCTCTTACAGTACCAGTAATTGCCCTCTTTTAAATGCTTCATCCCCTAATGGTTTGTTGAGCAGTGTCTTGGTATTGGTTCACAGGAGATTGCCAAATGCTTCATTTCTTCACATTAGCTTAACGGAGAGTAATAACATCCCATGACATGAAGTAAGTTTTGTCATCCATATCCTGCTTCACCATTTCTCATCTCTCTTAGTTGGATTATTAGGGATTTGATTTTGTGTTACTGAGGTCTGTAATTGTTTTACCTTTAATTCTCTTTGTCTCTGATTCAGACTCTTGTAATGCAGTCCATGTTTTTAAAAGGGCTGTGCTTAAATATCCTTTTAAATCCCCTTGAAAAGGTATCTAGACAAAGGGTAGAAAAAACTAACACTAGTGGGTTTTTTTATTTTATAATTTTTGTTATATTTCATGTGTAGGGAAACAAGGTAGAGGGAAACAAGGTAGAAGTCATCCTATTCAAGGTGTCCTGTTATTTTTATCAAACGTACTTTTGAGGAAATTTTCTATCGAAGTGCTTGCAGTTTTTATTATTGGCTAAATATTCTTATATCTGTGCATTTCTATTCTTGTGATATCTTTGCAACACTTCTTGCTATCTTGCTTGGGTAGTTATTACTTATGTAGCTAGCTAGTGCTATTTGCTGCAAAAAGTTTAATTTGTTCTCTGCATTTTCCAAGAGGTATTCATTCCCATTTCTATTTAGTGTATTCAATAGGGAATGAATACAAAAAACTTCCCCAGTAATTAACATCGAACATAGCAAGCTTTCTCTTCTTCAAATTAGTCTTTGAGAATAACCAATTCTATAAGAGACTAACCTGATCTAATGAAAAAGAGGAACAAATGAAATTGTTATTAAAATGTTAATTTTCCCAGTCTTGCTTCTCTGAGGTGGCAATACTTACTGGTAAGGTCTTACAAAGGTTGTTCATTTAATTTCTTTTATAAGTTTTTTGTTACCCTCTGATGTGGTATTCTTCAAATGTCCAAGCATTTATCTCCAGAATTTTATTGCTAGTACTTCACAGCTACCTGGTTAGCTACATGGGAGACAAGACTAGGTTAAATGACAAAGGAGGCATGTAGATCTGCTTCAGAATATTTCTTTTGTCTAGGAGTATGAGAGGAGTTCCTTTCAATATACTTGGAAACCAAGCTTTTCATCAATGGTGGTGACACACTATATGTTAGTATTCTTTTGGAATTATCTTCTGTCTGCTCTTGGCAGTGAATTTGAATCTCGAAGATATTTTGTTCTTTCTGTAAGTCTCTTTTTGTTCCTCAACACTGGACACTTAAGATTCAGCTGGACTTGGTGCTGGGTCATCTTATCTAGACTGTGCTTTTCCCAAGAAAGTTTGCACCAGATGATCCTTGATGGCCTTAACCTGGTTTTCTATGATTTTCTGAAAGCTTTCTGAGACTGATAGTCGTTGCCACATCGCCTTTAACTTCTCCAGTTCTTTGTTGTTCCCATTGTTTGAAACATGATGCTAGTGTAGCATAGAATAAGTAAACATTATACAGCAATTGCATCCAGATCATAAGAGACATCCTTTAGGCTGTAATTGATAAGAAGCAGTGCATCTGAAATAAATGACTAGCAAGTGGCTGTAAATGTGAAATTTATTCCTAATTCTGAAAGTACTGACTTCAAGTGTATCAGTTGTGCTACTTGTGAATGTCTTTTGGCCATCCTCTTATACCACCACATAAATAAATGTATTTCGAGGGTAGGAGGGTGTAGGAGGTGGGTGGGATTTCTTATTTATTTATTTATTTATTAGTCACAAAATACGTAGCCTGTGTTCAGTTTGCCACACAAATAAGTTCTCAGTCACTTTGACCATTTTTTCCCCATATCTTGCTGAACCAGTAGATCTGAAAAAAAAATCTGCACCAAAATATTCTTTTTTTCAAAGGAAGTGAGTGACTACTTGTCTTAAATGAATCTTTCTTGATAATATACAGCACCTTCTGAGATGATAAGCAGGTTCTGTATTTCATGTGGACTTTCAGTACTGTCTATGTTTCTCTTTGAAGGTGTTGTAGGTGTTTAAGCTTTATTTTACTAGAAGAAATGCAATTAAGTGTTCAGATTTGTAATATATATTCTTTGTTATGAGTATGGTTTCAAGATAACTTTGTTGCTTTTTCTTTTGCTGTGTTTTAAAGGTACAAATAAAACAAACAACTCAATTTTTTAGTTGGGAAAGGGAGAAACAAAAAAAAAAAACCCCACCTAAAATACTACTTGTTACCCACTGTAGAAACTGACTTGTAGCTTGATGGGCTTCCAGCTGATGGATTTCTATTATACCTAGATAGGTTGTTCTGTCAAAACTAGAGCCAACTTCCTATTTATCCCATGTACAGAAATTGATTATTAATTACTTCCTTCTACTGGACTGATAAAGTTACTTAGTCATTGCCAGAGGCTTAATCTGGGATTAAATGACGTTTTTGCTCATAAAATAAAGTTCTATTTGCATTAGTCAGTTAAAAAGTATGTGTCTTTACATTTTTATAATGTGTGTTTTTTCTCCAACTGCATATTAAACCACCTCTTAGGCTTTAATTTTCCATTATTGCCATCCTATTAGTGCAGGAAACGTGAAATGTGCCATAATGATTTCTGGCAGTAGGTTTATAGGCAGGATTGCAGTATGTGCTCTTAAGGGCTATTTTATACTTTGCTTCTTTTTTTCTTAAGCATGTTGTACAGAAGAGTGGAACGTACTTCCTTTAGAAGAAAAAATGCGTACCCATCCATTCAAAGGAGCAGGGCTTTAGTAAGTTGCCAACACTTTTTACAGGATGAGTAGTTCAAAAGCATTGTCAGGTCAGATTTACTTAATATGGTGTAGGAGATATAAATGACAGTGGGCCTTAGCCTTGGGTACTCATTTGCAGGTGTGTTAGTTACCCATGAGGACAGCCTGGCTATACAGCAGGTACAGCCTTTGCCTTCCGAGAAAGACCAGGGCAAAGCTTCCTTTCTCCTTGGGTCTTTACAGGCGTACTCATCAAGTTGCTCAAGCATAGTGCTGAGCCGTGCTGCCCACCTCAGCCGTGTCTCTTTTCTATAAGACTGTCCTGCTTCCTTGTAATCCACATGGCAGAGACAAGCTGGTGCTCTTTTACACAGCTGGAGTTTTCCCTTGGTTCCCTTTGAAGTTATATGAATTGTTCTGTCATGTTGCTCTATCCAGTTTCTTTCTTTATTTCTGAAAGTTCTATGCTGGAGTCAGACACTTTTAGGATTTACTAGTATTGAGAAGAGTGGAAGGATTACTTCACATATCTTGAAGGGTGTGCTTTCATCTGTAGTCTTGGTACAGTGTTTACCTTTTTAGCAGGAGCTTTTAAAAGTTGCTTCTGATCTGTGATAATCCCTGATGCTTCTCTGAAGATGAGCCACATCTCATAAGATGTTCCGTGTCTCATAAGTGTGTAGCTTTAAGCAGTCACAGTTGTCCCTGCCTTTTATAAGAGCTTATTTTTCTGAACATTTCTGTTTTTTTCAAGATAATTTTGAATTCCAGTTCTGTCTTCTAACATACTTGCATGTTCAGTGAGCTCTCAGCTAGTGCAGAAAGTGCAGCACCCTTCCTTCACTACAAAACGACTTGAATGAGAAAACACTTGTTAAATGAAATGCAGATATGACTGTTGGACCACCTATGTACCCCTGCGGTGGTAACTAGTGCTGGACAACATTCCTGAGCAATCTGGTAGTTCAGGAATGTCATTTGGTCCTAGTGGGCTTCTAACCTCCTGTGTTAAGTTTTTGCTGCTGCAAACAGATGGATTAACCCTGGGTAGGTATGTGTATCTACCTTGCTGCACTTGGCTGTGTGGAGTTATCCTCAGAGAGCGACTTCTCTCTTGCACTGATCACACGGACAGATTTATCAAGCTATCGTAGTCCCTTCTGTTCTTGTACTACCTCCAGTCATTCATACAGTTTCTGCTCTTAATGCAATTTATCTTTCCCCCTGTAGCCTGTATAACTCTTTTTTCAGCTGAAGTTAGCATTTGGATTTTTTTTTTATAAAGATTCATATTAAAGCATTTAAAGATTTTAGAGGAAGACTTAGGGCAATTTTAAATGCCAGTATTTGTAACTCAGTTTAAATTTTAGTAAGGCAAGTCAACAGCAATAAGGACTGCTTAGCTTGTGCTACTTGCTAATTACAATAAAAATATGTACACATAATCTTCAGCTGTTTTATTAATGCACTGACTTCCTTGTTGAGGAAAAATTGTGTGGGTTCATAATGCTAGAGGTAAATGTTGTTAAATATGTACAATTGGTCAGAATATTGGATAAGCTATAGGCAGAGCTCAAAGTGAAAAACAGACCTTCAGGCCAGCTCTTGTTGTATCACCAGTGTAAATGAGTGGGTCATGTGGGCAGGTGGAGAGGGAGCAGTAAAGGCCACTTACAGCCCACTACTACAACCCAGCAGAGGTTGTGGCAGATATCTTTGTCCCTGGTGGGGATATGTTTTGGACTCTAGTTCAGCTCAAACTTTGCTGAGCTGTGATCCAGGAGCCTCTACCTACCATGGAAACAAGATACTGTCATTCTAGTCATTGGACAGCATTTTACTGCTTTGGGAAGTCCCTGGTCTCAAGCCAACATATTTTCAAGGAACTCTTAACCTGGAAAAGAAACTCCTGTAAGTAATGCCTGGTGACTTATCCACTTTCTTTTCTGCGTTTCCCAAGTTCTAAAAATAACATTCTGTTTGTGACTAGACTTGGTGATATCTGGACTGTCTTGACCATGTACCATATTTAATGCTGCTTTGTGAAATGGAAAAGGTGAGGTTAAAAGAATAGTGTCTTTTGAAAATGCTTTGAATACCGTTTAGGTGATGACTGAGCCTTGGCAGGGGCTGCCCAATCAAGAAATCTTCTGCAGTGCCTTATTTAAGAGCAGTATAATGGAGTGAGGAATTAGGTTTTAGTGCAAGGGAAATGTCCAGTGTGGGTGGGTCATGCAGATGGATTTTGGTAGGGAGATGAAAAAGGTTTCTGCACTCACAAACACTAAAATTGTAGTGGTGGTACTTGACTGTTAGCAGGCAGGAGAGATGTTAAATCTGATCTAAATCAGTTCTCATTTTTCCCCAGATGAAAATGACTACTTATGAAAGGTTAGAGGATTTATGGGGGTGTCAAAACATATGGCAGATGGGCTGGATTAGGAGTCATGAGTATAGTAATCCAAATCCTTTCTGCCAAGCATTACAGAGGATCTCTTCCTGCTGCTGCGCCACACTATGTGTACACAGTTAGAGGAGCACAGTCTGTTGGGAGGCTTAGAGGAAGAGTTCTTAGTGAAAGTGCTTGTCTGAGCAGAGTTCATTTTGAAAGCACTTTCTTTGCAGGCAAAAGTCTACTGGGGATCTGATTATATTACTTAATTTTAATAAATTGCTGTAACCATGTTTTTCCCCCCTTTGGTTTGCTATACAAAGCTTGGTAGAAAGTAAAGCCAAAATGTGAGCTAAACTTTTCTAATTATCTCTGACTATATTAGTGCAGAGGGATAAAAGCTGTGCAGAAGTCATGAAAGTTGAGAGAGGAAACAATGGGAATGCATTTGTCATCCCTCTTCTGAGCCAACACTATCTATGTGTGATTAAAAAAAAAAGGGGGGGAGAGTGTGCAAGAAAAAATGGCATCCTGCTCTAAATTTTTGTGACAGAAGTATTGGGGACAGTTGTAGTCTTAGACTGAGTCCAGAGGATCTCCTCTGAAGTCTGAAAATTCACAATGGCATGTCATTGTTAAACAGGTTATTGATAGCTGTAGTTAACATGTAGTTAACATAAAAAGATATAAAGCTACTGGCTTTTGAGAGGATCCATGTCTGAAATGGTTTCTGGGGAATGATGTAAACCATTTGTTTCTTAGGCAAGAAGAGAATATTTGCTCTCTACTCCTGTAGTCTGTTAATTAGGCTGAAGAAGCCACCAGAGCTCCTTCTCTAGTATTTTATGGCACGATAAATTGGTATGCTGGTGTGGAAGACCACCTACCTGGATATCTCCAAGCTCCACGAGTGAATGCTTAGATATTTCATTTGACACTGATGTAAAATATTTAGAAAATTAATGGAAAAGTTTTGTTAAAGCATGAAACGCAGTACTGCATATAGGTAGGTGATGACTTTGTAATACCAGAAATTGTGAGGATCCGGACCTTACAGATCTTAAATTTAAGCTTAAAAGGAAGAATGCAAATAGTTACTCCAGCAGTGAGGATGGATTAGCTCTGAGGAACAGATTGTTTGCATTTCTAGGGCTGAGAGCAAGAGGCAAGCTTTTCATCGTTACTGTTTTATGATGTATGAAGAAGATCTGAAAGTTTTGAGCAGGTTTCACTGTTATCCACGAGGAATGCCATGATTTTGTCAAAGAATTCTGTAATGTGAACTTTCTCAACATTTAACTGAAAAGTCCAATGGTTAGATCTTTAGGAAAGGGCAATTTTCTTCCAGTTGTAAAGTATTAACAAAATAACAAAGCAGCCTAATCAATCCATGAAAGCTCACACCTCATCTGTTAATTATTTCAATTGCTTAGTATTTGGGATGTCTTAATCTTTCGAATGGTATATAGCCTTCCAGCAAAGACCTGCTCTGAATTTCTAATTAAACAAACAAATGAACAAAAAAATCCCATCTTCCACTTCCCAGCCTGTCTAAGCAGCTACCTCTAAAGAGACTGTAAAAAGGTGTATAAAAAGAGAAAAGAAGGTCACATTTAACATTTGAGAGTTGTTTATATGCATGTTTGAAGGAGATGAGTTTGAGAATAATAGAGCCAGAGGGGTGGGCAAAAAATTTTTAATGTAGCAAAATAATGACGGGAGTGAAAGGACAAATTTCAACCAGGGACATAGGTTTTACCGTGAGGGGTTTTTTTCATGCAAATCCACGAAATCTGAATGATCTTTTTATTCCAAATATACACTTGGGAATAAATTTGGAAATTTCAGTGATAACCAGTTTACACAGCTCTATAACATTAAAAGCAGGCACGGATGAAACAGTATCTGAGATGAGTTGTGAAGATTATCCAGCTTACAGATAAAAGTAGGTTGTTACAGTAGGCTTTCCAGGGAATATATTCATCATAACATGTAGATGTGGGCCTTGATTGATTCATTACAAAAAATTTGTTGGTTTTCCAGGATGTAGAAATACACAAAATTTATTAAATCAAACTGGAATTAATATGGCAAATGAAATATGTGGCTTGGGCTTTATATATAAAAAGAGGTAGTATTTTTTAGGTGATTCTGATACAAGTACATAAATACTCTCACTATAGATTTATTTGTTCCCTACTAATGCATCCATTGAATTCTTCCATGTTGCTTCAAAATTGAATGAGTTAATCTAACTGCCCTTAAATATTTTAAACTTCACAAGGCGAAATTATAGAAATGTGAAAAGGAATACATTTCTTCATGAGATAAGCAGATAAATGATGATGACTAGACTGTGTCTTGTTATTGGAACATCAGTCACCTGATGGTAGAAAACTATTAATAAATGTCCTAAGATGGAGCAGCACAATCATCTGTATCCCATGATATCAAGGGGAGAGTCCCTCCACAAAGGAGAAAAATGAGCTGTTTGAAAGAAATAAGATAAAACATTCCAGTGTGAGGACCTGCTTCTGAATAACTGAGGGAACATTGAATAACTGTCCCGGGAATGTGTAGTGTGAGATAGAAAAACCAGACCTAATAAAATGAAAAATGGTCGACAAATAATTCTTTGGAATAATGGGGGAAAGTATTATTGAAGTACTACTTTGTATCTGTAACTATCTGGCAAATAGTTTTTCTTTTCCTACAAAAGGCATCTGAGAAATTGAAATACAAAAATACACAGATTTTAGCTTTTACAGATTCTTCTGTAAAGAGAGAGTAATCCAAAACAGCTTTTGTTTAGGGTGCCTGTGTAACTAAGAACAGAACGTAAGCTCGTCAGTCGTAGAAATAGGTGAGAAAATCTTGCTTCCTGATCCTCACTGAGGCAGAAGTGGTATGTTTCTGCAAGCATTTGAAAAAGTAAGTGCTTTTGGATGCCGGGGGGTGGGGGGGCGGGAGGGGGTTGTGTGGAACCAAACAAGCAGCTCCAGCTGGCAAATGTTGAGTTACTCCATAAATAAGTGGAAGTTCTTCAAGTTGCTAGCATGATGACATGAGTAGGTGGAGGCAGCTGCGTGCTTCACTTACTATTTTAGATGAGTATGAAGATGTGAAAGGGTTTAGAGCACTTATTTAATACAGTGTGCTTGAATTAAAAAACAACATATTGTTCGGCTGTGAGATGCAAAATGAAGTGGAGGTTTCAGTAGTAGGCAGATCTGAAGGCTCTAAATGATCACTGTAGTTAATAGGTAGGAGCTGGAAGACCTGAACTTGGATCTGTGTTTTCCTCTTTTGCCTTTTTGGAAAGTTTATTTTGTTCTCAGGTGAAATACCTTAGGAGAGACTTTCATTAGGGAAAAAGGAACTGGGACATTCTTTGAACTTTAAATCTAGTTAAGGCAAACTGGTGTTTTAGTCACAGCCAGGAGGAAATAATGGATTTGGGAGGTTATGTAGAAACCATTGTAAGATTCCATAAAATCCTCTAAAATAAAGAGTTTTCAAAGGATTACACAGCTAAATCTTAAGCAAGGATTGACAGCCCTAAGATCTCTAGAGACTTGATAAAGCTTAAATTAATAGCCTGTTCTTTTAGTCTATGGTCAACAACAAACCCCAACATTTTGTGATCCAAATGTCAGAAACCAAGTTCTATAGTGCTTCTTTCCATTACCAAAAAAAAGTTGTATCAGGTATCTCTTAGTACCTTTTGTTTATAATTTACAGAGTAAAACACCTGGTGTTGATCTATGCTGATGATTTTTTTTTTTTTTTTTTTTCTTTCCAGAAAAAGAATTTGACCCTTGTCTTCAGCATTGGTTTATTGACCTCCTGGGGGACTGCGCTGCTGGGTGTCCGCTTATACTGGATGGGCAACAAGCCCCCCAGTTTTTCCAATTCTGACAATCCAGCAGCTGACTCGGACAGTTTTCTTACGCGTACGCTGACCTTCTTTTACCTGCCAACCAAGAACCTCTGGCTGTTGCTGTGCCCAGATACCCTCAGCTTTGACTGGTCTATGGATGCTGTGCCTCTTCTGAAAGCATTTAGCGACTGGAGGAATCTACACACTATGGCCTTCTATACTGGACTCCTTCTCCTTGCCTACTTTAGCTTGAAGGGCTCCAGCAATGAAAGAGAATGCAATGGGAAAACCGTAATGAATGGCAAGCAGAATGCTAATGGGCATACCTGCCACTCAGAGATGGAGTACAAGACACTGGAGGTGAAGTCAAACTTTGCATCAAAAGAAGAGAATGGTATAAAAAAGCATGAAATGCAGAAACTGCAGCTTCCTTCAACTGACAACATTGTCATTCTGTCTCTGTCTTTGTTAACAGTGCCCTTTGTTCCTGCCACAAACCTATTTTTCTATGTTGGCTTTGTAATAGCAGAGCGTGTGCTTTATGTTCCTAGCATGGGCTTCTGCCTGCTGGTTACAGTAGGTATCAGGGCCCTTTACATCAAAGCCCAAAAGCGCTTTCTGAAGAACTTGGTTTTTTGTTCCACTGCTGCATTAATTGTTTTCTATGGACTCAAGACTGTTGTCAGGAATGGGGACTGGCAGAATGAGGAGATGCTGTATAGGTCAGGGATAAAAGTAAACCCTGCTAAAGGTAATTTTTGTTCTTTATGATGAATGCTTTATTTATTCCTATCTGTCTTTGCCTTTGAATTATCTGATTTTATCAGCTATATCTCAAGAGGATACTTTAAGAAATGTCCTTTTAAGTGGCAGTAGTATGTACGTTAGTAAAAAATGAGGAAAAGCAAGAGTGTGTTTTGATTAGGTGTTACAGATTTGGCATTAACATGAAGAAAACGAGACCCTAAGGTAAGAGGATACTTTATTTTTCATTGATCTTAGGTCTGTGTTTTGGAATTAAAGATGCATTGTTAGTTTTACAGACCCCACCCTGGCATTTTTCCATTTGGAGTCTGATACCTGTCATGCTAATGAAAGTTTTTTCATATGTTTGATGAATATTCTGTTCTCTGTGACTAGAAAATGTAAGAAATAGTGAAGGACAGCATCAGGGAGGTGCTGGGTTTTTTTATTTCGTCTGATGCAAGTAACGTCGATACTACATAGTAAAAATGAGGAACTAAGGTCATATTAGTCAGCCTACGATTGACTGTATTTCCTCCTGCATACAAGTACTGTAAAGAGTTATTGTCAAATACTTATGCCTTCCTGTTAATGTATAAATGTCAGCAATTCGTAACATTGCCCAGCTACTTCTCTCAAAGGTTCTGTCTATGCAGTAATGGAATGTGACTATAGTTAGTGTAAACATGTCCAAACAGGCAGTAAACTGGCTAGTTTAGGGATCAGTAACAATGTTTAGCTGAGGCTCTGTGGTTTCAGCATATAGGGCAGATCCAGCTGGGATCCTGAACTCCATGATGCTTGGCTGTACTGCACTTGGCACAGGAGCAAACTTACATGAGAACAGTCAAAATACCACCTCTGAGAGCAATGTAGGTAGGATTTGACTAAGCCTTCGTAATTCACAATTCATCAAAAGTGAGAAGGGATCACTTGATTGATCTGCCTGTCTGTGAAGGAAGAATTTGACTGTGCTTGAACATACTTCACTTGAGTTTTTCTAGTTCTCTGCTCAGAAGCCCCTTATATGACACAAAGTCATCTGCTGACAGAGTTGTGCTTCTTGGTTAGACAGTCATACAATAGTTTAAAAGCTGTGATAGTAAGGAGCAAGTGCAGATCTTAAAATGTTGGCGTTCCTTGGAAAGAAAAGTGTGCTCTTGATTAAATAGTTAATATGTTCCATTTTTGTCCTTGGAGGAGATCCCCAGAAATCCGAGTCTGTATTAATAGTTGTCTGCTTTCTTTGAGCCAGTTTTTGTGATGAAAGAAAAGAAAAATTCTATTTTTTGTCTAATAGTAGGATTGGCTGAAGTGTTGTCTGGAAATTAGACTACTGGGTATTATGCTCCCAGGAGACAAGGCGAGGTATTGTCATGATACACATCTCAGTATGCACAGACATGTATATATGATTGTCTGGTTTCTTGCCTTATAAGCTGACATTAAGTTTCTTGTAAGATATGCAAAAGCAAAGACAGCATGTCAGTGTGGTAATACAGACATGACTGAGCTGACTGTAAATCTCCTTGAAATATCCTGTTAAACTTCTGCTGAATATTTACTAGCCCACACACATTGTAACAAGGCTGGGTATCAGAAACTCCCAGCTTAAAGCAACCTGTCATCCAACTCTATTCATTATTGTGAATACTTCCTAGATTATCCCTGGCTTTGACTATGCTAATTTTATTTTCTATTCCTCCTACAATCAGGCAAGCCTGACTGGACTAGACTGGCTGCCAATCCCGCCAAAGCATTAGGAGATCAACAATTCAAACTACTTTGCAGTAATTAAATGAGGTTGACATAGGAAAAACAATTTATTTTTGTTTGCCTCTTTTTTTTTTTTTTAGTTTTATGAATGCTAGTGATAAATAGGCTATTCAGACAGTGAGACAATGGAGTGCTCAGTCAAGTGGTAGAGTGAAGTGTTTTCCTTCCTTTTAGGCTGCTAAGAAGAGGCTGTCACTCCTCATTTTTCTGTTTTCCTCAATTTGCAGCCATTTCTCCTGATGAGTATGTTCTTACTTCTGATCATTTTAGAAGGATGGGATCATTTTCCCTCATGGTTCTGCTTTTCCTCTCTTCTCCTGCAAAGAGCTTCTGAACAAGAGCTTCTTCTGTTCTAGGCTAAAAAGCAAAAAGATATCCCTTCAAAAACTCCTCCTGTGGGAACCGATAAAGAAGTAGAAATCTGTGAAGACCAGCTTTGCTAAAGGAAAGAACCAAGTGTTTTGTTCCAGATCCATCTGTATTCTGGCATAGCAGGATGAAAGCCACGCTTTGGCTGGATGCTGTGCGACAACATTGAGCTGATGTGCTGTGCTAATAAGGTCATTTGAGAGGCAAGCTATTAGCGCAGGTGCATCTGTGTACTAATGTGGCTGAACTGCTTCGGAAATGGAGTTGTCTCACGTGGTGATGGTTTATAATCAGGTACTCTGTATTGTAGTGTAAGAATGTAATCTTCTCTGCTGCTGTGAGACTTTCAGGCAAATTTGTTCAGCAGCTTCTCCATCTTCAATCCTCAGTGAAGAAATCGGCAATAAGCACCTCGACAGCACTTTCTTCTGTCTCCCTCATGGGCACCTCACAGGAAGTTTAGGCAGAGAAGTAGTGTTCTGCCTCAGGTGAGAAAGCCCGTACACCCACAGGCAGCCACAGCCTTTCAGCAATTCACATTTCTCCAGGCTGTTCTTGTCGATCACTGTCAATGTGGACCTTGTAGCAGCCTTCCAGTCCTTAAAGGGGGTCTATAGGAAAGATGGGGAGGGACTCTTTATTGTGGAATGTGGTGATAGGACAAGGTGTAATGGTTTCAAACTGAAAGAGGGTAGATTTATATTAGATATTAGGAAGAAAATTTTTTCTGTGAGGATGGTGAGACACTGGAACAGGTTGCCTAGAAAAGTTGTGGATGACCCTTCCCTGGAAATGTTCAAGGCCAGACTGGATGGGGCTTTGAGCAACCTGATCTAGTGGAAGGTGTCCTTGCCCATGACAGGAGGGGTTGGAACTAGAGGATCTTTAAGATTCCTTCTAACCCAAATCATTCCATGGGTGATAGAGAAACAAAAAAGCACAGTACATGGCTTCTCTCTCAAAAAAACCCAAAATACACCACAGGAGAATCAAGTGAATAGAATGTGGTGGTGCCTCCGAGCCACAGCATGCATGCTGGCTTTCCTGGCTGCCTTGCTGTGCAGCAGGCAGCTGCTGGCCCTTGGCTTCTGGAGTGCCAATGAGGACTTGGGATGCCTTAGCTCCATCTGTTCTGGGCTTGTTATCCTGCTGTTTTGGTTATGACTAGTATTTCAAATATCCTGAAAGTGATCTGAGCATTGCCATGTTACAATTTGTCATCATTTGAGGGAAAAATAAGCAAGACTGAGTAGTCCCGAAGTGGCTGTATACATGTTTTCTCTCTAGGGAGGGAAAGGTGCAAGTGTTTCTCTGTGCTGCCTTCAACTTAATGAGCAGCCCAACCAATATAAAACAGATCACATTATTTGAGTACTCTTTTATAGTGAAGGAAGCCTCCCAAAATGTAAAACAAACAAAGTTAAAAATGGGTGGTAGCTGTCACATCTTTTTCGGTAAGACCGAGAATCATTCTGTTGTGATGATTACCTTGTGTTTAGTATAAAATTATAATGATACACAAAATAATGGTTCTCATTACATCTTGTTTTCTCTAGTTTTCCCCTGTAGTACCAGAAGTAGACTTCAAAAAAACTTTATATTTTTCCTCCAGGCCATTTTGTACCTTGCAGTCCACATTACAATGACCTTTGATGCTCAGATATATTTGCTATACAATTATAGACACTGATTAAAGAATTAGAAAATAGAGAGATGCTTAGACTGTTAGACCGCTGCAGAGATATTAGTTACTTGGTCATATTTACTGACGTAATTTTAGTCTCCTGGTGTTTGCTGTGGCATTTGTAAGTAAGGTTTGAAGATCCTTCCTGGAAATAGTTGAGCTTCTGCACCAAATGGGTCCTTAACTTTAACCATGCATTCAGGTCTTGCTAAATTCATATATGTGACTACTCTTTTTGCTGTAGAATGTACAGCAAGAAACAGATACTAGGCTGCTTCCACAAGCAATATTACCACATTATTGTGGTGCTATACCTGGTCAGATAAGCCCTGTCTCACACATAGCACTGATACAAGTTGGCATTAAGCTTTTGCCTTCAGAACTGGTTCTGAATGTTGCTCTGATGTTTGTCGTTGTTGCATCATGTATTAGTGTTAATCAAATGTCATACTTTCACATCTTGGGGAGGCCAGGGCTTCAGTTCTTTTGTGAGTCAGTTTTGCAGAAAGAAAAAATTAAAAATTAAAAATTGCTTATTATCTATTACTTGAAGATAAAGTTGGAGTGACTTGGTTGAGTTTCTTGGTTCAAATAAGCTCTACTGTTGGAGTCAAATTGCTTAGATGTTCCTAATAGGTAGTTGACAAAAAGACTGAAAAAAAAATTATTTCTTGCAAAATCTTTCAGATTATCTGTGATTTAGAGTTAATATTACCTCTTGTAATCCTACTCTGAGTGAAAAAAACCGGTTCCTAGCATCTTGCTTCTTACATCGATCACTCTGTTCTCAATGGGCAGCAATAAAACCAAGATATGATGTTGACAGACAAGAATATAGTTGTTCCATACAGAGAGCCTCTTTCCTTCTATATTTCCACTCTTTCCTTCACACTTTTCTTACAAGTGTGAATCATACAATTTTGTTTAGTGTTTTCATAAGATTTACTAATACTGAAATACTGTTCTAGACCACAATGTTCCTTTTCCCTGTTCTACTTTTTTCTTTTTTTTTTTTTCTCCCTTTGCCACAGGGTTGCGAGATTTTCCTGCCTTATTCTGCTATATTTATGCCTATAGAAGATTTAAAAGACTTCCTTTGCTTTTCTGGCATCTTTCGCATAACATTCAGCCTTGATCAGTTTTATTCCCAGGAACTTCATGGATAATTCTTTTTTCTCTCTGTTTTTTAATTTCTTTTTTTCTTTCTCTCCCCCTTATCATCATTTTAGCATAGGATTAGTAAGGACTACTTCTGTATGCATGTTTGAATGTCAGGATACAAATATGGAGTTTGGATTGTGAACCATCTTAGTTGAACAACAATGTGTGGAGTAGCTGTTTGCTCATCTGAGCAGTCATAAAAAGTAGCAATTACATTTTTGTTTCATTTATAGTTTTAATATTGTTTTATTTAGTGAGTTTACTGTATAGTTTGCTAATACCATCTGCTAAATAAAATTGAAGGAGTTCTCCAAGCTGAATTTAGACCTTAGCTTATTGATCTCAGCTACGTTGCGTAATACTTGCCTTTTCATCTGAACTGCAGAGACTGTATGCTCTAGTTCTGTGCACTTGGGTAGAAGTGAATTCTAGAAGCTGTTTCCATCTGATTTGGCAGCTTGCTGCTGTTACCCTTACTTACTCTTAGAAAATGATTTCTTGCTAACAGAAGCTGTCAGTAAGAGGTCCCTTCTTCAGCAGGCAATGAAAACACCAACTAACAGTGCAGCAAGGAAAAGTAGTTACAATACATTGTAGCAAATTATGTAAAGACAACATATTTCTCTCAAAGGATGCAACAAACCAGTATTTCCCATTATTACTAATATTTTTGTATTGCTAGTGATGACTGGAGACAAAAGGAGAAGAAATATTTTGAAGTATGGCATTCTTTGAATATGCTTGTTATTAGAACTTACAGTATGCTGACAGGAAGCTGAGTTCTCTTGTAATGCCTTTAGAGCTTTGGTTTTGATAGCTATTGCTCTGGCACACAGCTAGTTGTTCACCACTCTTTTTTAATTCCTCCTAAATAGAGTAGTGTGTATGTTAACAAACACCACAGTGGGCATTTAAAAATGCTGTTAGCATTTGGGATTGGATTTCAGTGTTTTGGTGCATATAGTCTTTTTTTTTTTTTATAGGCAACTTGGCATTAGAACTCCACCTTTTCTGTGGGCCAATACCAACATATTACTCTGCACAGTACTTACTTCTTGCTCCTTTGGTTCATTTAACTTCAAAAATAATAAAATCACGCTGAAAGTGGTAAAAGTCTGACTCAACATTTCAGTGAATGGAACATGCTGTTTTTGAAGAACAAGGCTTAAGAGAAAGTGATTTCAGTGCATGGTTTGCCATAAACCAACAGATTTTAAATGTATAAAACCTGCTAATAATTATGCATAAAAGTTTTGCATATTATCACTGTTAAGAAATATCAGTGATATGAACATATCAGCTGGAATTAGGCATTCATGAGTTTATTTTAATTTTGCTAATGAGCTCTTTTTTAGCCTTTGAACAAGCCACTTTAATCTCAGATTTTCCCTCTGGAATGGAACTCATACTGGCTATTTTCATTAGATATTAGATTTTTTTTCTTTTTTTTTTTTTTTAAAAATGTTGGTGTTCCATTATTGTATTAAGACCTCTCCATATTTATGACAGTATAATACCCCTGCTAAGCTAGTTGCTAAATAAATATCGGGATACATAGTCATTATGGTGATTCTTGGCATACTTTTTAGCCAGCTATTTCAGAAGTAATTGTCAGAGAAACACAGCACCTATTAATTGTCAATCTTCCCAACATATTCACCAGAACTTTCTGGTACTTAATCTTTTGACTAAATATAGCATAGATTTTTTCCTTGACTTCTGTTGTTATTTTCAACTTTGTTCAGAAACTTAAGTTTGGCTATTTCATCAAGGAGAAATTACTGTAAAATACCTTCCATCAGTGTTGAAAAATGTTTCCAACCATCAGTAATAACCCTTTAAAATAGCTACTGTATGGGGAAATGCAGCCAATAATGAAATGATCTTACATTAAGTAAAAAATTCAAAGTTTATATATTAAAAATATAGTTAGTAATATATAAATTTATTTGGCTACATAAATAAATCTGTTATTGCCATATATAAATCATGAAGGATATACTGTGGTAAATTTGGTGTCTTTGTTCATAACAGAAGTGGCAGAATTTGAAGGATAAATGTTGTACAGGATGCTTCAGAGTTCTTGACATAAATAGGAAATAATTTTTCTATCTGCCACTTGAAACAGCTTTAAAACAGGAAGCTTAACTAGGAGTTGAACCACATAGAATTGTTTGAAAGTTAAATGAAGAGACTACTCTCTGAAAATAGTGTATGACTCTAAATGGGTGGTAGTGCTGCCCTTGATGATTTGGGGATTGATAGGGATTTTCCTCATCCCTGGAAATGTTTAAAAGACGTGTGGATGTGGTGCTGAGGGACGTGGTTTAGGGACCCTGGCAGTGCAGGGTGAACGGTTGGACTCGATGATCTTAAAGGTCTTTTCCAACCAGATGATTCTGTGAAAGTGTAGATGGAATGGCCATTGGTAAGTTGTTTGGGAAACAGCCACGGTTATGTAGAACACTTGAGCATCCCCCAGGCAGCCCAGCCTCAGCAAAACAGCCTGGTTATGCTAAATATGTTGGGAGAGTTGAAAGAACGTGATTTACACTTCAGTTCTAAGTCTGAATTTATTATCCAGTGAGTGTTCTCTTTTTCAGTTCTTCAATAGTGCTGTAATTTCCTCTGAAACCCAAGTCACTGTGGGATATCTGCTTCTCCTTCAGAAAGCCCAATATTCTTCCTTTATGTATATAGAGGACTGGAAACAAGGATACTAATTTTTATTATTATTATTATTTTCTTTTACCTTGAATGCAGTCCAACAGCATCTCTAATCTGTGGATCCTGAAGAGGAAGAGAATCTGTTTATTAACTACTAGCTAGTCTTTTTTCCCCTTTGCATATACTAAGAATTTAAAGAAATAAACAACTGTGAGAGGTGGACTCCATTACCCTATATTGAGACATGGACTCATCAGACTGTTATTTCTTCCCCCACCTTCCCTGAGGTGCTCTGCAAAAATCATTCAGCAAACTCATCTGTGCTAAGAACTACAGTTCAAAAGAACCACACCCCTTGTCAGAAGGGATTAGCTTTGGCAAGACGGATTTTTTTTGTAGCATATCAGGTGAAATAGATTAAGTTCAGTATTTTCTTTGCCAGAAAATGATAGGTTTTATTTTCCAGTTTGCTTAAAAGTCAAGCCTTCGGTCCATATTGGTGTGTTCTATGGAACTAGCCTGATTTTTTTTGGATGGAAAGAGTTGCTATTAATTAGAGGAAAACAAGATTATCCAGATTGGTTCTCAAGCTGACCGTGTTTGTTTAAATGCATTGGATAGTCAACCAATTGTTTCATTATTTTACCTTTTTTCAAAATATGTCAACTGTGAAAAATTTTTCTTTACATACTGATTTTCACCGTGGGTTACATGTCTTCATTTTCCTATCCATAATGGATTTCATACCAGTACACTCTGAGGTCCCATTAACATAAATCTGGTAGAGAAACTAACCTTTAATGTGGACAGGAGAGTAATTTGCACACATGCCTCTTTATGCTTCTTCTGGCACAGTAAAATCCCAGTGTAGATAGATAAATACAAAATATTTCTGTGAGATTTCCAATGCTCTTCCTTTGTACCTGGGAGTTTTATTAACACTCAAGCTTGGACTGTCGTCATTGCCAGCCCTCACACATACAAAAATTAAATATGACTGATGCAATTATGGTATGCACAAAAGACTTGCACATAGTTGTTTTAAATTACAGAAAAGAACACAAAATAGACAGGCTGAGTGCTCAATGTCCTTTCCTTTGCTTTGCTCTAGCACTCCAAACTTTTCTTTCAGATCTTTTCTTTCAGATCTTGTAACACAGAATATATTTGGAATATAAACTCTTAAAGATGCTAGTTAATGATTTCAGCGTCTTCAGTTTCACTGCTGGCAAAAGATGGAGAAAATAATTTCATGACCCACCTTCTTCCCTACTACCTGTCTTTCCATACCAGTGTGGATATATATTGCCTGACAAAGCTTCACAGGCTGTCTTGCCTTAAGTGATTTAAAACAAAACAAACAAAACCATCCAACTTAAAGCATCATGAAAATCTGCTTTCTGAATATGCTCTAATTTGCCTTTTCCAAGTCTGATATAAGTCATTGGAGCACTCTGACAAGTCTCTTGGTTTGACAAACACTAGCACTGATTTCCCTCTGCCCGGTGGCTCCTCTGGCATGTTTCCAGGACACTATCCTCTCTGCTCTCCTTTCCTGGAAAGGAGCCAACACGATCCATCTACGTTTGAGGACCAGGGCTGTCATTTCAGTCAGTTAAGTGTGCCCTTCCATTTCTTCAGGAGACTGGCTTACAGTTCACCACTTGGGACCTAAGTGACACTTTTGAAATATATCAGAACTTTTTTATTTTTTTTGTGGAACCATGCCTGCAGTTTAAGAAGTTATGTAATTTGACAGATTTAATACATGATCACCTCCCTGTCTGAACCAGTTTGGTGCTCTGAGATGTTCCTCAAAGTTAATCCTGAGCTGTCTGGGATGCCTAGAGTTCTCCTTCCACTTCTTTTTCTACTCCTTTGGCCGCCTCTCACGTTCTTGCATGATGTCAGTCCATTGCCTCTAAAAATACAATTTCTTTATCATGAGAGGTTTGGGTCAGCACTGTTCACTGGTTTGTTCATGATCCTTGTGAAGTTTCACGATATGGGAACTTTATGGAAGTAATGGCTTTCGGTGTTCACACGCTTGTGGTGCACACATAGCTAATGAAGCTGTGTAAACAAATCTGTGATCAGACTGCTGTGAACAGAACAGTGACTAGATTAGATGTTAAAGGTACTGTCATCTGCCTTTTCTCTCTTTTTTTTTTTTTCTCTTTTTTCCTAATCTGGATCTGTTGATTCTTCTGATTCCTACCATAGGCTTCCCAAAAATCATGTTGTTAAGAGGGAAGGTGTGACAGAACTGAATGGCCTGGAAGGTGGCAGGTGCAAGAATTCCTTAAAATGGTAATTCCACCAAAGCCACGGTGTCATGAAACACTGTCCTGAAGTAACCTCCAGCAGTTACCTCCTTTGACAACGGGATTTCTGTTGACATAAAATATAACCTATGTTTATCAGTCTTATGTTATTGCCTTTCTGTCAGATGAAAAGCTATTTCCTAATCTGTTGGAGTGTACCAGCACAGCTCGGAAGGTAGAAAACTGCTGTATTGTTAACAAGTCTGTGATCTTACAGTAGTCTTAGCTTAATCAGGACACCTTTCTCAGAGTTGCAGCATTAAACAAAACTGAATTGTAGAAAGACTGGGAAATGGGAAGATGTATCCAGAACAATGAGCGTGTTGGTGTTGTGTTTATCTGTTTATTTATAAAGAACACCTACAAAGTTGCAGCTAGGTTGTGATTTCTGGTTTGGATCTTTTCAGAGGTTCTGCAGTATGAGCACTGGCCTTGTGGGTTGAATCTGGTTTACGGGGCAGCTTTGTCTGTAGTATTGTCTTTCTCTCGTGGGAGAAGTGTCCGTGTAGCACTCTGACTGCGCTGAGGGCAGCTCCTGGGGGATGTGATATGGTATCTTCATCTGAGAGATGAGTGATGGGAAGCATGTTTCTTCCTGAACTTGACTGTTGTGCTGAGTGAGGACTATGCTGTTTACATAGAAACTATAGGAGTTTATATAATGTTACGCTTGAAATATTTTACGTTGCTGATGCATTATTAAAAACAGTAAAGAAGTGTTATTTGATCCTGTGGCACTTCAAACGAAGGTACTGGTGAGAATTGTGTCATACAGTAGTCTGTTATGTGTAGTGAATCAGGGTGTTTAGGAGAAGTGGGAGTATGTGAGTGTACCTATAATTTTTTCTGTGATGGCTAGCTTTATTCTGGGTGCTCACTGAAGACTGTTAATGTCATATTTACTATTCAGCCATATTGTGGAGCCCTCACACACAAGTATGTCCTAGGCAGAATGAGGACTCCATACTCTAAACAGTAAGTGCCAAAGCCTATGAAGATTTGCCAGCTGCTCAGTCTTGTCTCTCAGGTTTGTTGAGCTGACAGACCTACTGTGCTATCCTTTGAGGACGATAATTTTCTGTAAAGTTAATTTTTCTGTAACATAGCAAGTGGAGCGGGCAGTGATGCTGGGCGTAGTAGAGAGCATAATGCATTCATACCCATTTGCATCAGAGTTTCAAAACTAAGAAACAAAACTGAAGCACTGCCTGCCAAAAGTTGGTTCGTTCAGTACACATGCTGACATGATGTTGGACAGATTTCAGAGCTCTGCATAGTTTTCAATTATGGTTTTCTTTCACCTGCTGTCATTCCAGAAGCTCTGGAATTGATCAACAAACAAAGTGTTGAACAAACAATATAAATAGCACTCTTAATAAAAAGAAGAAGAAGATATAAAAGTTAGCAGGTGGTAAATCTGTACAACAGTCTGTCTCAACATTACCATGTACCCATTGATATATAAAAAAAAAAAAATCAATGTGTAAAGTAGATTAAACTCATAAATTATGGGTATATAGAAACCATTTATCCCTTTAGGAAATAAGAAACACGGCACTTTTGCTCTTGAGTTAGCAAAATGAGCTAACCTGATCAAAATCTGTCTTTTAACATGTGAAGTTTTTAGAGGAAAATCACTGCAAATGATATGAATGAATTTATGACATATTTTGAAAAATAAAAATCATTCTTCTTTGGAATAATAGGAAAAAATATATGTAACTTGTACAACCGTAATGCAGAACTTACACAAAACTTGTTCCTCTCAAAGTTGCAACCTTTAGCATTTACATGAACTTTTATGTTATCAAAACACTTAACAAACATTATCTAATAGATCTTCTGAATATCTTTGTGAGAGTGGATAGAAAAACTATTTGAAATGTTGAACACTCTTTTTGAATGTGCTACTGAGCTTTCAGAATTTTTATTGGAGAAACCTATAGTGCCTCTGTTCGTGAAACTCTTTTCCCCTCTAGAACAAAGTGATTGCCTGATGAAATGTGAATACTGAAGACTGGAGCACCACTCTGCTTTATCAAGTAGTACCCTTGAAAGGAAAAAGCCATAAGCTGCTGATGAATCTAACCTTTTGAAAAGGAGGAAGAGGTGTTGTTCTTTATAGCTATGGTTATACCCTTTCAAATGTGAACGATATAACTAGTGCTCTGCTCTTTCTTCATGCATTGCACAACAAAGGTAATCTGGAATATTTGGAAATTGGAAACTTGTTGACCTCTGTTGCAAATCTCAGCCTTTGAGAACGAATTTTCCAATTACAAACATCGATCTTAATGTTTCCACTTATTTCTCAGGAAGTAGACCATGCTCAAAGGAATGTCATGTTTTACAGCTTTTTTTTTTTTAATTAATTGTATTTTATCCAAACGCAAGCTTTGTCTACTCCCAAATGTGTTTTAGGAAAGATGACCCTTTAGGAGAAGTTAAGAACACATATCAAAATATAAAATGCATACCCAAATATCAATGTTCCCACAATGTTTACACTGTAAGTAACTTAGCTTTCTTGGCCCTCATTTTGTGAGAATACTAATTATATGGGGAAATGACCCTTACATCTCTCTTCTGTATTGCAAGAACACTTCCTCTTCTTCCTTTACTTCATTACTCTAGAGGTTATCAGGTATTTACGTTGTATTAGTGTCTAGTTGCACTGTTATAGTAGACATTGGACAAACCCATAGTGAGATACAATCCTTGGCAGAATAAACTTGCAGTTAATGGATCAATAACAAATGTTATTAGTAAATTAGTAAATTAGAAAAGCATCAGGAGGTGAAGCCTCCTGAACAACAGATCTGAACAACAGACCGGCAACAGAACTGAAAACAGAATATACCTCTTTTAATTCCCAGGTTAGTACCTGTAATTTCAGCAGGAGGGAGCTGAATCTAGTGACAGGCATGTATTTGTTTTAAAGGTATACTTGAAGAACATAAGAAAAAGATTTTTTTTTTCTATGCAAGCCACCTACTACATTAAGTGTATTTTTATTGAGCTATCCTCTGCTGTCAGCACTGTTTCATGAAATTCTCTAATTTTTGAATAGTCTGTTACCTTAGCAGTGGTCCAATGCCCTGTGTAGGGCAGTATGTGGCTTTCAGTTAACATGGAGCTTCAGAAAAGTGGTAAAACAAACAATTTGGTTTATAAAATATCTGATCTAGAAATATTTAGTGCAGGTGCTAAGAATGAATAGAAAAAAAAATACTTAGTAAAAGTTCCAGGAATATTCAATATTCATTCTGTTTGCTCCCTTTTA
The DNA here is from genome assembly GCA_009769605.1 of Bucorvus abyssinicus. Taxonomy (NCBI): domain Eukaryota; kingdom Metazoa; phylum Chordata; class Aves; order Bucerotiformes; family Bucorvidae; genus Bucorvus; species Bucorvus abyssinicus. The sequence goes on from CM020025.1 coordinate 44,403,517, forward strand.
CCATAAAGCTGAAAGATTCATAATGTGCTGCTGCACTTGACTCTGAACGTGGTGGTGATCACACTCACATTGTGGTTATAATGCCACAGAGTGAGGTGGCAATGTGAATAAACGTCTGTAATTCATTACTTCCATACCGATAGCTGAAAAGTAGTAATTTATAGTACAAAATGAAAAAAATGTGTTAAGAACAGATGGTTAAAAAAAAAAACCAAATCCTAAACTGGAAACCTGGATTGTCATGCTCCAGGAATTAAGACCATATAAAATTAACAGCAAAAGAGAAGAGGTTATTTCTTGTTGGGTTTGGTTTCATTTATGCTCCAAACTTTTAGACGTGTATTTAGTGTTCATCAAACCTTGTATCGTGACAGTCCCATATAAAGACACCCTTTAATGCACACAGCGTGGTCAAGGCATCTTCCCCCTGCTATTTTTATGTCTTTATCAGAAGCATCACCTGGAAAGTAGCAAACTCTCCTAGTTTTCCATGAAGTTATTTTAGTTCTTCAAGTTTTGACTCCATTATACTGGTAACTACTGACATAACTAATTTCAGGAAGAAAAAAGCCCACTGAAAATAAGTCATACTGTGATGTAAATTCTTGGAAAACATCACAACATTTGGAAGTGGGAAGTGCAATTAGTACTGTTTCCTCCTTGTAATGTTTTACTTTTTGTCATGGTGTTCTAACCTGTTACCCTCTGATTTTCTTATTCAATAAGTTTGTAATGAAAGAAAACATAAAACTTTGCACCAACTGTAATTCAAATTTCAAATATTGATGCTGTGTCCAAGAGGAGATTATTAGTGTGTTGTACAGAAGAACTGATTTATATAAAATGTGTGTATCTTACTTTAAATTGACTTAGGAGGCTTAAAAGGGAAGAGAAGCAATAGGAAAATCCTTTTGGACAGTATTGGAAACAGAAGAAAGTGTTTAAGAAAAGTAAAATTACAATTCTCACCTTTCACTTACCATACAAATAAATGTCTTACCAATGATAATAGCTAAGAATTTCAACAGGTTTTGAGAAGGATACTTTGGAGCTTTACAGCATCTGTTGGGCCCGCATGCTTAATCCTCTGATGAGCGTGGAAATGTAATGTCTGCATCAGGGGAGCAGAAATAACTTTTTCATTAATTTCAGACTACTGATGATTTAGGTGTAAAATAGTGGGGGAATATGGGAGAGGGTCACTGTTCATCAGCCTGATGTGGCATGTTTTGGTAGTAATCAACATTACCTTCACAAAGTAAAAGTAAAAACACTTCTTAAGTTGTTGATAAGTGTGATGATAATCACCACAGTTCGCTTTCTACTCCATTTTTGGTAGGGGTACAATGATCTCTCTCTCCTCCCATCCTTTTATGTGGAGAGAGAGGAAATAAGAAGTATTCTTCAAAAGCCTGTAAGGTAAAAGCCTATTTTATTCAACAAACAAAATGACCTTTAGGAGTTAGACTCAAAAGTACTTACCATCTTTTCATGTAGTTTGGAATTGTGGAATATTTTTTAAAATGACACATCTTTGCTCTTTAAGGGGTTTTACATAAGTTAAAGTACATTGGTTGTTGTGTTCTTGGTCATAGTTGCTCCCCTTTCTTGTCCTTTGCCATATGCGAGAGGTAGCCTTTCTTTCCAAAAGTGAAGAGAGAGATCAATACTACTCAGAATTAACAAAAAAGGCTGTTTCCTTGTTGAATTTGAACATTAAAGGAATTTATAAACTTTTTTTTTTACTTTGAAATAATATAGAGGGTTTTTTTAAATTATCTGCAATAGAATAGTGCAAATATTTACATTACTAAAGATATTGTCACCGCTCTGATAAGGTTATTTGTTCAAATATCAGATTCAGATTTTCTGCTGTGCTAGTGTTTTTTTCACAAGGTTTCAGTTTTTGAACTCCCACTGTATCAAGATTCTTATGTTAATGACCCTTATGATAAGTGTTGCGCAGGAACATCTTTTTCATGGCTGTTACATGGGAGCATAAATGCAATTGTGATAATAGAGAACAACAGACCTCTTGCAGAACTTACAAAAAACAGATGTCATTGAAATAAAAAAAAAGGCTTTTTCTTTTTTCTGCACCAGCATCTCTTCATCTCTAAATTCTGTTTATGAAAAAATAGAGATAATAATTGTTACCCATTCACTTCTTTTTCACACAGATGAGTCAGGATAAATGCAGAAGGATTGTAATGGGAGGGAATGCAACCTGGAACTGCTGTTATTAATTTCACAAAAGGATAGTAAATAATGCACAAGTATCTATAAAGCTCCATAGACGTTTTCTTGCCTTGATGTGCATTTTTCTGTGAACTGAAGTTGCTAGTTTAGAAATGCTGGCAAGCTGATTACAAATGACTTGGCTATTCCCAAAATGCTTCAGTTTTTGTTCAAGTTGTCTGTCTCCCTTATGTAATTATCTAGTTCACATTTTTTAATGCATTCATCAATTTGTGTTTTAACTTTTATTTTCTAAATAAGTGTAATAGTTTAAGGTGAGAACACTTTTACAAAACTTCAGTAGTTTGTTGATGTGAACTGTGAATGTTGTGTATCAATTTTTTTGAGTCTTACATTTAATTTCATCAGTTTTCAAGAATGTTTGCTCCTTGCGAAGGGCAGTGTTTGCCCCCTGGCATAACATGCTGGGAAAGACATTTTCCTTTTCTTCACTATATTATTTTTTAAAGTGTGCTAGGTTGTATTTCAGTGATTTAATAGGGGATTTTATTTGGATTTGTTTCCTCTCCATGTTTCAGCAGAATTGTTTTGAGAACAGACATGTTCATAGGTTGTGAGTTTCCAAATAGACTTTATTATTATCTAATTTTCATGGATTATATAGCGGTGACAGGTGGGAAGGAGGATCATCCTTTAAGACTTCGGGTTGTCTTTGTTAATGATTAGTGATTTTTTTAATTTTCTTTTTTCTAAGCAAACTATTGGGTCAGGTAATCGACATACATGCTTTTACACCACCTGAGCGCTTTTCTCTGAAACTTTGCTTTGTCACTTTGTTATTTCCATTTCACTGAACAGCATGGCATGATCCTTGATTCAGTAGAAGGGGAAATATTTATTTAAATGAAGAAATTTTCTCATGCTAATATTCATTTCTCATTTGTTTTCATAATTCACTTGCAAGCAGAAAGTTAAACTGTTCTCTTTAGTAAGATGTGCTTCTTAAATCCAGACAGATTGGACAGCGTTGTTCCTGCTTCACTCTTTGTCTTGCTTTATTCCAGAATGAAGGTGCTTAGAGAAGGTTTAACATGGCAACTGGTATTTTTCAGGCTTGTTAAATCTTAATCCTCAGTTCCAATGTAATAATTGAGAAATTAATCATGTTAAATTTGAAGCCGAAATTTGTCATATTCATTTTCATTTTGAAGGCAATTAAATACTTAAGTACCTGACCTACTCTCATTGCAAGGTGGGATAAATGTCATCTTTACAGTTTAATGGAAATCTAGTTTGATAGGGCTAAAATTCTAACATTTAAACAATTGTTTATTTTCCTACTTAGTGCTTCTTAGTTTTTCCTGCCATTTATTTAAAAACAAAATTCCTTTAAAATGTTGCGCTTCCCTACAAAGAAATGTAACTAGCATAGGAATTCTCAAGCATTAGCAGATTTTTCAGTTTATAATTGGTTTAGGATAAAAGATGATGGAATGGGTTTAATTTTTGATATGCCCTTTTATATTGATTATGATCAATATAAAAGTAGCCAGCGAAGTTTGAATGTGTTTAGTGTTTTGTAGTTGTGTGAGATATGTGGATGTTTCCTTTGTTCCCATGCTGTGATGGAGTATTGTTTCTAAAAGACCTGGGACTGTTTTGGTCTCATTGCTGGTGCACAGGGAAATAAGCAGCAGGCAAAAACTAAGTATTACAAAGCTGTTTCATTCACAGCTTGCTTTTTCTCTTGTGCCGAATAGGGTCTCTAATAGGGGAAGAATTGAATTTGTAATTAAAGATTACCTTGTGGTGTATATGTATATACTTTAGCATCTTCTGAATATTAAATGTTCCCTTTTGTTATTTCAGGTATTATGTATTTTATATTAAAAATATAAAGAGATGTATCTAGTAATTGAAACTCTTTGTTTTCCTAAGGTTAATTGCATTACTTCAGACAAAAAAGAAGTGAAGTTCCTTGAGTAGTTGATGTAGCCTCTTTTCCATGTAGACTATCCTCTTTTTTTCTCCCCCTCCACCAAGAGGATGTGGTTGCTGCAGATAACAGCTGTTCATAACTTCTAGAGCTATGAGTATGATCTCTACAAATACCCATTTATTCTACAAAGTGTTCCATAGAGCTTCATGTTCAGCCAGAGCTAGGTCGTTCATCTAACTAATTCTGTATTTAAATAGAAATGAAGATATATATCAACCTTTTATACTTACGGGAAGTAAAAAGTTTTCAAGTTTCTTTTAATGATAAATTGTGAGATTATAGTGTTTTATGTGTGCTGTTTTCTGCTATAACTTCTTCTAGTATAGCACATTAAGTTAAATTAATCATTCTCAGTTTTACAAATCTATACAAAAGTCTAAGTGGAATACATTTCAAATAAAATAATGCAGATTAAATAATGATTGATATTAAAAACTTGACACATTATTTAGCAAAATGTAAAATCAAGTATTGCCTTAATTATATTAACTCAGCTAAATAATAGAGCATACAGCATAAAATGTAGAGGAGAAACTATTACATTTAAGGGTGTTAATAGGGTTTTTTGAGTCTAACAGATGAGAAGATGAACCAAATAATTCTTCTATACATCCTTTCATTAACTGAGCTTCATAGTGGTTGGGAGCAAGTAACTACATAGCAGGAAATTGTCCAAGTGGTCATTTGATGTACTGTTCTCTTATGGGAGATCAGAGTGAAAACAGAAGCAGCTATAGATATGGAACATACAACTAGGGGAAATTGAATGGTCATACACTGCAGAAGCAACATCAGAGTGTGTTTTCACAAATGAGTTTTTTAAAAAAAAAAATCTGTGTTTTTCTTACAAGTGTTAATGCTTACAAGCTGACTAGTCACCTTAATTGCTGCTTACGAAATGTTTTCTATGTCTAAAAAAGAATAATAGCAGTAACGGGGAAATAAATTCAGAATTCTATGTATATGTTAGCAAAGAGTTTAAAATTGAGTGAGTGCATTACTCAGGATTGATAAAAATTCCCGTGAAAAAAGGGCTTCAGTAACTGAAGCAGCAGCATTTAACTGCTACTTGAGCTAATGGTTATGGTTAGTGCATCTGGAGGAAAGAATAGTTTGCCATATATTGTGTGTTTGGTGGAAGGGACATGCATCATCTTTCCATTATTCTTGCTCATAAAAAAAAAAAATACTTGTGAAAGTAGAACTGTTTTATGAAACAACTTTGATGTATTTACAAGCATGTGTTTTTTTCACATATACTCATAGACTATAATTACAGTGCCAGTTAAATTAGCTTCCTAAATTGTGAATACCATGGCCTGTGTTTTCTATAAAATGTTAATTCCAGTTTCTTTTGTAAGTACAGTTGCCACTCAACAAAACTGCAAAGGGAACACATGTGGAGCCGTAAATATTTTTTTACCTCAAGTCCTTTATAGATTGGATATAAAAGCACATTGTAGAACATAATAAATTATATAGAAAGGAACCACATGTATTCCAAGTAGGAAAAAAAAAAAGCATTTTAGTGATCTGTATCGTATATTTATATCCATATGGCATATTTCTAATCTTGGTTACTTACCTAACCATTCTTTCAATTCCTGCATCATTTGTCAGTTTTCATACTTCAGTGAGAGCTGTGTCTGCTCTGGGAAAATTTCTTGCTTTTTAGAGTAGATAGGCTTTAAAACAAAGCTATATCTATGAAGATGCCCAGTCCCACTTTTTACTCTGGGTGGTATAAAATAAAACAGTCCTTCCCCTTTTTCTATAGTAGTTCCTAATGATTAGAGACATATTTTGTTTTTAAAGATCCTTTTCCCACCCAAAAGCTATGTGTATGGAGAATGTATGCAAATCACTGCTACAGAATGTAAGTCTCACAGTAAGGTGCAAAGATCCAGAGAACTAGGGAAAAAAAACAACCGACTTCACCTACCCTTCCATAAAAATAGTTTCTTTGTGGGGTTTGTCTCCTTGAGGAACTTGCTGGTACTTGGATACTCTGTCATGTGTAATTGGATTATAGCTCTTTCTCAATAATGTTTTCTCCTCTTGACAGCATGGGGTAACCTTGGAAATGTTCTCAAGAGCCAGAGCAAGATTTCCGAAGCTGAAAGCGCATATAGAAATGCCTTGTACTACCGCAGCAACATGGCTGATATGCTTTATAATTTGTAAGTATGTGTGGCTTTCTTGGGGTTGGATCATCTGTGAAACCTGTTGTGAATGAACCTATTGATTTACTTGCTGGAAGTGTAGATTATGTTAACTGTTGCTTTGTAATGGTCGTTTCATTAATAGTGCCCCTTAAATAATGGGGTGAACAGGACCTTCTCTTGGTCAACATTATCATATATTCATATATTGGGTATGGAGAAGGTAAACTTAAAAATCTGTTTTCCTTAAAAGAAGAAAAAAAAAAAAACCCACACTGAACAAAGTACAGATAGATGAGCTGGCAACAGCAGTCCATCTGTTTCTGACTCACCTAAAATATAGAGGTGTTATTTAGACTTCTTTTTTAAGTCTGGATAACACTTGGTGGGGTGGAGTTGGGTATAAGTGCTTCCTAGCATAAGCCAATACCCCTTGATTAGCTTCAGAGAGCTGAAATGTTGAAATAGCAAATTTCTTTTCTCCTGTGACTGACTTCAGAGCAGCACAGGTTCAAGAAAGTTTAATTACTAGAATTGTGTTGTAGGTGGGTAAGAGAATAAATACCATAAGCATCAAAATAATTATACAGTAGGGATAAATATTTCCCTACTCGTTAAAATACCAAATCACAAACACGGAAGCTAGCATCGTGCTGAGCTTCTCACTGAGGCGTGATCGTGCTGCGTACCCAAGCAGAGAGGGGGTGATTTGCTGGGTGTCCTGGCTGGAAATCTCGCTTGCTCCCTGCTCAGCACCGCTCATCAGGCTGGCGCTCACCCTTCCTCCCCTCCTGCCATCATCCACCCAGCCCGAGCCCCCAGAATGGGGCTCTGCTGCAAGACAGGCTCATTACCTTCAATAGCCATATACTGTTTCATGATGTGTAGTGAGAACAAACTCCAGGTGACTGCTCTTCATTAGGTAATAGTATGAAAATAATGTCCTGTGTGTGGTAGACAACGTGTGCAAAAACTAAGCGCAAATAGTAAGCCTATTTAAATAAACAAATCATATTCTGCCTGTAAGACCAGTTTAAAATGGTGTCTGAAAGTGAAGTTCACCATAACAGATGACTTCTTTTTCCCTTGTTTAACAAGGAATAAGTTGCCCGTTTCATTAATTTGCCTTACAATTAAACATACTGGAAACTCAAAATAATTAAATGATAGAATTTATATTCCACAATCAGATTCATATCTCAACATATGTGTATTTCTTAATAATCATGCAATTATACACACATGCATATGTATTTTTTTTGGTCTCTGTTAGGCAGTGGAGAGTGTGAAAAGCATATTTTTTAAGAAGAAACTCCTGCTCGCATTTAAAAAAATGACTGCTGAACCCAGCAGAAGATTGTAGGAAAAAAAGTGACAAGACTGATACTCCTAATTTTATCATATGCCGTTCATTTTGGGGATGAAAATTATAGCTATTGAAGTTTTTAGTATGCCTATACAGCACTTTAGTCTCTTACTCATTCACTGTGTCGTAGAGGGAAACCGAAGTTAATACCAGGGTATAAAAGGAAAGGGAGTTGGACAGTAAAGGCAGGGATATAAAAGAAATCAGATTTCAGTAGTTTTGCTGTTCTCAAAACAAGCTGATAATCTTCCAGCTTTCCATTGATACACGAAATATATGCCTACAAACCTTCATTTCTGTTGAATAGAAAATGTCTTGGAATTCTACTGAATTTGTGTAAACGGAATTTAACTGAAATGCTGGGCATGAAGTTACCATATATATATATCTGTGAAAGTAAAGGATGTATGTTCAGAGGGAAGTGTTTGCCATATAGTATGTGTATACGTATGCATATGCAAAAAAGGATCTCTAACTCTTAAACTCTCTACTACTATCCTGAATGCATTAGAATCCTTTCTTTTCTCAAGCATCACAAAACCATTAGTTATTCAATAGAAATTGAAAAATCTTGCATGTTTTTTTGGGGTTTGTAGTCTTTTCCTGTGTTGGATACTTCAATATCCAGCATCGAATCTAGGTGGTGAATATTGAATCTAGGCTTTGATATTATGAGACCACAAATGAATTGATACAGCTTCCTTGGCATGCCGTTCTATGGGAGACTTTTAAGAAAATGCAGTAATGCAAAAATGTGTCTTATATGTGCTTACAAGAGGCCAGATAGATTTGCTGGTTTGGGTTTTTCATATGTGCCTTTGAAACTGAAACAGTCATTTAGTAGAACTTTAGAAAAAAAGCACCCTTACAGACTTAGTTTTAATTCCTGTATTTTGGCCATAAAATATCCTAAGTATATTGTAGTTTCACATGCTCATTACTGTTGCTTAGCACTTATGCCTCAGTATTTGATACAGGTTAATTGGCACTTGCAGCCTGGTGTTCACACATAGCAATAACAAATCAAAGTGGTATCTGATCAGGTAACAAATTACTCACAATTTTTCATGGGTAACAATCAAAGAGAGAAACTACATAAACAGAAGTGTTCTATGATCCCTCTTTCCTTCTTTTTCAAGAAACCAAAATGTGAAGTTGGCTTAGTTGACTGTTAATGCATTAAAATCTAGAGAATTTAACAGATTAGGTGAATGGCTCGTTTCAATGGTATAATTTTATTTTCTGACTGTTACACCTTATGACTGCTTTTTTAATTTAGAACAATTTAAATTGCATTAATTTTAATTAATAACATAATTACATAATCTCCATCTGAAGGTTTGTCTGATTCGGAACACGTCATTTCCAGTATTGTTCAAATATGTCAATTCTGTAACCTTAAATAAATTCCTAAACTTTTAGAGACCAGCAGAAATTTTATACATATGCTGTGGCCTGGAATTTATGAAACCTGAGCTCAGGCGAAGGACTTGAATTCTTGTTTGGAAGCTTGTTTTTTCTGAAGCTCTTCATGATAAACTCAGACTGTAAATTCCTGGCAACTCTGAAAGCATTTGAGATTTTTGTTGGGATTTCAATGCAGAAAGGATTTCAGTTGTTGATTTATACTGTAAATGGAGAACATATTATAACATTGCTTTAATAAGGTAAATTGTACTTCAAAAATACTTATAAAGTGACCTCTTGTAAATAACTTCTCTGACATCTTGAGACTGCACGGCAGGTGATTTTTGCAAATAAATCTCTAAGCCAACTCCTCAAAGCTATGTAGCCCTGCTGGTTTCAGCTGGATTTCACAGGGTAGTAAATCAGCATAAACTGAGATTTCTTTCTTTGCTTTTTTTTTTTTTTCCAAACTGAGAAATCCACGTATTTCAATACTGTGAAGTACCAAGGACAGAGCTATAGAAAAACAGTAGCTCTTCTGACTTAGGCAATGTTTAGTAGATTTAAAACAAAATATTTTTGGTTTTGGCTCTTCAGCCTTTGTTGCCTTATGCCTGTTACCTAAAGCTCATTGGTTTTTTGATATTGTTTTAAACTGCTTCTAATTAATGCCTAAAGTGAAATTGCTTATCAGTCAAAGTTTTGCATACATTATTTCACTTGTGTTTAGGCCTAGCTGGACTTAGAGTGGTTTTTCATCATCTGTATTAATAATCTACATTACTGTCGGAGGACGATAATCACGGACTGCACACGCTTTATGAAAGTGATAACGCAGACCTCTATTTCAGCTTCTAACCGTGGTTTTATAGTCTACAGAGCTGTTCAGGCGCTTCAAGGTTACAGTTAATTGGCTCGTTAGTGAAATTCATGCGCCTATTCTAACAAAGCAATTGGCTAGTTAGCTTCTCCTTGTGTACACAACATTCGTTATCTTTCTTCTTCATTCTTGACTTCTCTGCTGAGTCATTCTGACTTGTCTTCAGCCACCGATCATGTCCATACGTGTCCGTTCATGTCCATTCATGTTAAAACTCTGAGAGCAACAAGTCCTTTTGCTCCTGAAAGTCACCCACACATTACCTTGAGTTTCTCAGCTGATTTTAGGCATGTTCATAATCTCAAATAAATATTGAATATTGCTTTAAAAATTATGCTAATTACTTTAAATGTTTTATTTTGGGAGTATACAATGCCCTATAAAGGATAAATTTCTACCAAACAGCCCTCCCCTTGCTTCTTTCCCAAAATATCTCATTTTGCCTTTCTTGATATAGGGCTGAGTTTACAAGTTTATTATTCAAATAAATTTTTTTAATAAGTTCAAAGTTTGAATTTCCATAAACTTTACTTTGGCAAACTTAGGGTATTACGTCAATAGACATTTTGAATTTTTTAGATTTCTTCTAGGTAAAGTCTTGGATAGTACCTGAAATTTTAATTCTGTAAAGTCTGGGATTGCAGAATTGTTTTATATGCAAAGTTTAGCTCCCCATCCTTGGCTAAAAATCACTATAAGGAGATTTCTTCCTTGTCTGTTGTTGTTAGCCTATGTAACATCTGAAATTGCATTCCCTCTGCTTCTGCCTTTTAAGGGTGCTGGCATAAAAATTTCCTTTGCTGAGGTATCAGAGACAAAACGGACTAAAACCAGGCTAACCTACAAATCGGTGTTGAACTGTGCTTGAACCTGCCCCAGACAAAGTTGCTGCACCACTTCACGTAGTAGGAAACAAGTCTAGGTCGTGGTTCCTCTTCCTTGATAGCCGATAAGTTTTTATAATGCAGGATGTCGAGTTAAAAAGCAAAGAGGATGTGTCATCTGCTGTCTAAGTACTTGATTCTTTTTTTTTCAGTTGTGAATGCAAACTTGTTACAAACCAGTTTGGAATTAATCTCTGCTTTACCAGCTATTTGCTCTGTCAAAGACAGCAACTGAAATTTGTGTCCTACTGTAACAAAAGCTGTCTTTAAAATCGTGCTGTATTGTGAGCCTGGCTCTTGAGGTAGCACCCAAAGGTCACTTAGGTGATTGTGGTATCCTGCAGTGCAGAACTCTGCTCTCGGACTCTTTGTAGGGCCTGTGTGCAGCACAGATATTTTTGTAAGTAAGATAGAGAGCTGAAATGCATTCAGTGACCTAGCTATTCAATTACATGTCTTGATATTTGAAATTGTGGTGGTTCACAGTCCTTACAGAAACTTTCTCTGGTTTATAACATTAGGAAAATAATTGTGGGACTCTGCCATTCAGCTTCATAAAAGGTCCCTCTCATAAGAAGTTCTGTCCAGCTCTCAACCTAAGTTGACTGATAGGGCACATGAGGGAAAATAGATGTCCAGCATCCAGAAGAGGGAGAAAGATAGGAGCAATGTTACTCCTTCTCCCTATGGAAGCCGTCTCTCTGTCAAGGAAACAGGGGTTCTGAGTTGATGCGGTGCTGAAGTGGTAGTAATCCAAAACCAAACTGCTCCAGTAACAAACAGAGAAAAGAACAGGACTATATTTGCCAAACAATTTGTTGCATTTGGAAAGCTCTTCCTTAGAACTGGGAGAACATGACGTGAGTTTTGACTGCGCTGTCTGAAAGACTAGAGGTTTGGGGGGTGATTGTTTTGTTTTGATTTTATTTTTTTGCTTGTTTTACTAATGGGGTTATGGATGACCATGCTTAGTGAGTTCTGCAAAGGGAATGGTCGTTCTGTGTTAGTGCCTACTGGGTTCTTACTGATTAAAAATAAGGATTTATGTTCCATTTACATATTTGCTAACAGGATGTTGTTGGAAAACATTAAACATGTTGCCTGTTTGTACTGTTCCTTAATGATTGGTTTTGTTGTTAATGAAACCTAGTTGTAGACTCTTACAAAAGGTTAGCACTCATTTGGTTGAGTAGATAAATGGATTACTTAAAAAAACCAGAACAAAACAGACTTAATTGAAGACCAAACTTAATGGTTTCATGTACAGAGCTGCTATAGCATCCACACCTGTCTTTCTACCCGCTAGTTTTGCAAATGACAGTGAAAAGGTTGCCTTAGGCAAAGCACGTCCTCTGTTGCTGCGTGACTGGAGACACATCTGTGTGGGCAATAAAAGAGGATCTTCTTTTTCTTTGTTTGTTTGCCAGCATAGCATTGAGGTTAATATAGTTCTGTGTAGATAATCCCAACTGAAATGCTCGAGGCATGGCTGAAATACAATCATGGCCAAATAATAGCTAACAGGCCCTATATTAGCTGTTATCAACCAGTAAACAAAATTGATTAAACTATTTCAATATAGTACCTGGCCTGAAAATTTTATAAATATTTCAGTAACATACATGTTTAGCTTGATGACAGTTACCACTCCTGTGGATTGTACTGGGTCAATTTATGCCGTCTTTAGTCACCGAGTTTTCTTTGTAAGTAGACCAGCTGGCTTTAATAGGACTACAACAGGAATAAACTAATATGTAACTTCAGCAAAATGGTAGACTGTCTACTGCCTGTTCATGTTTTATGACTGCTTTCCAGTACCTAAAAATAGTTCTGTTCCATTAGCATTCAGTGATTTTAGGTCAAAACCAAGGCAGAGAAGGAAGACAGGAAGATTTTTTCCAAGTTCTTGGTGAATCAAGATAGCTAAAAGTTGGCAGCTTAAAGAATTCAGGATGGTTGCAAAGAACTCATTTGGGGGAAATGCTTTCCTGCACGTATTTAAATGAGCATTCTATCTATAGAAGTGATGTGCATAATTTCTAGATAGCAAGAACTTGTTTCTCTTTTTTTTATTATTTTTATTTTTCTTTCTATTAGGCAAACAGGATTCTGAGAAACTTCCTAAGTCACTGGGTGAAGTCTGCTACTCTTGCAAGCAGTCAGCACATATCCTCCATTTCGTAAATGATTCACACTCCACTGTAAAATTAGCTAAAAGCTACGCAGGCAAAAAAAATTTTAGTGGTCAGGTTGTTCCAGAATCTTGCTACTGTAATAGTTAGAACTTGTTAATTAGTCTCCTAATTAATCCTAAATTAATTTATGGACAACTTATATCTGTTTACTTTGTGTTCTATGGTTTAAGTAGCTTTTTCGTTTCCAAGTAGTTTCATTCTCATGTATTTCTAGAGGAAAAACTATTCTTCCACAGTACTTGTCCTGCTAGGCTAAAGTAGCCACTAACTTCTTCCCCACCCTTCCTCCATCTGAATAGACTTCACATTTTCCCAGTTATGGTTTTTTTATGATTTATATCATAAAGTGTAGATAAAAACTAGATATAAGGAAGAAATTTTCTACAATGAGGGTGGTGAAATGCTGGAACGTGTTGCTTCCTCTGCATCTATAAATCAGCCATTCAGAGAAAACTTTTTTTCCTCTCTATATTTACTATAGACAAAGGAATTGGCAATGAGATGAAAATCAACTGTTTCCTTCAAAAGGAAATAGAGCAGAGCTATGTATTTGTTGAGCTTTAAAAATACACCCTGAACTTTTTAAAGATGTTTTCAATGTAATAAAAAATCATAATAAGCATGGCAAACAAACTTTACATTGATTGTGCAATTAAATAAATTTACTAGCCAAATTGGGAAGTTTTAGCTAAGCTCTGCACCCCCACCCCCCACCCACCCCCAAAAGAAAAGATGGGAATATGCATGCACTAACCTATTGTAGAAAGAGTTTGCCATTATTTACAGACCATTAATCTGTTATCACTCCTTTTCATGTGAGAGGAAAGGAACTAATTGTTGTCTAAAAGTTTTGAGAGCCAGTAGATAAGGAAACACAGACTCCCATCTGCCATTGCCAGTTTTTGATTTTAACCCTAGCAATCAACTGGAAGATAATGGGTTGTGGAAGGAAGGAAGGAATTGGGATTATCAAAATGAGGCTGAACAAGCAAATGCTAAGACCTTCAACGAGGTCATGGACGGAGAATATGTCTGTTAATGGAACAACTTTTAAAAGAAAAGAGTCTTCTGGAAGAGGATTAGAAAAAAAAGGGGGGGTTTTCTTACTTTAGTTTTGTTTTCAGTGTTTTGAAGTTACACTTCTCAGTGATCTCCCTCTTTTCTTCTTTATCTTTTGTCCTTGTGCAGAGGATTACTACTTCAGGAAAACAGCAGGTTTTCGGAGGCATTGCATTACTATAAACTGGCAATTGGTAGCAGACCCACACTAGCTTGTAAGTATTTCAACTACACAAACTTGCATAGTATTGACTATAGTTTTTTAAGGAATTCTTCCTACTCTTTAATAGCACTTTCTTTTTTTTTTTTCCAGAAGCTTTTAATTCAGAAAGTAGAAGTTGAAATTGTGCATTTTTCATTTAAAAGCAAGTGTTTATTAGTCAACAACTACATTTAATGTGGTGCAGGGAAGAAGCAGATAATGAGTTAACACTGGGCAGAACTGATAGATCCTAAAATGCTTCTAATCTGGGGTGGTGAGCTATAGATGCTACCGACCAAAGTTTCAAGCTCCTGTTTTCAGTTTCTAACAGCCAGACCCTGATTTTTATGGTATGTGGTGTGAGTGAATACAAATGTTTTTGAAGTCCTTTCATTTTTCCTTTCTTGCCTGGGAAAGTGGGAAATCCATAGGATGTTGCCAGTGATTGGTTACAAAATTAAGTGGGTGCATTTTAAGACTGCTGACTTTTTTGTAGCATCAGAATTAAATTATATATGTATATATACACATATATATGTATAAATATATGTATGTCTTTTTGTAACATTTCTAATAAGCTTAGTACAGTCCTAATAAGAGGAACAAACTGGAGCACCCTGCCTAATCAGTGTTCCCTTCCTTCCTCCCTCAGTTTTATAGCCACTTTCACTTTTCCTTTTCTCTGAACTTTTACCTCTTATGTTCCTCCTTACACCAGTGATTGATCTATATTATACAAAAGCCCAATTAGATAATCATGGGATCTTTTTCAGATATTATTTTGAAGTAAAACAAAGATTAGATAAAACATAATGGAACCCGATTAAAAAATAACATTTTTTCCCTCTTCACAGCTGCCTATTTAAATACTGGTATCATCCTGATGAACCAAGGGAAGACAGAGGAAGCCAGGAGGACTTTCCTGAAGTGTTCCGAGATCCCTGATGAAAATTTGAAAGATCCTCATGCTCATAAAAGCTCTGTTACTAGCTGTCTTTACAACTTAGGAAAACTTTTCCATGAACAAGGACACTATGAGGTAACTCCAGATTTATCTACCATATCCTGATAAAACCTTCATACATAAATGATGCCTATTGCTTCCATCCAGGCTTTCAAAATACAACACTGACACAGACTGGTTTAATTTCACCAAATCATGTTTTCTTTTGAGTCTCCCAAAATAAGACCTAGTTGGAACAATTCAAAACTTCAGTGATTAAAGACATCTCACTATGTGCTATTTTCAGATAACTTGACCTAAGTGCTAAAGTGAATTGGGTATTTTTAACGTAACTGGACAGTGCACCCAACCCATCCCATACCATCTCTTTTACATGTGCAAATGTGACTGTTGTGATTTCTCTCCATTCTCCCTGATGAAATTACAAAAACTGGACATTTGTTTGAGTTTTTACATTCGGCAGTATTTGAAAGAAAGTCATTCTCTCTTTGCATTGCCAGGCATATTTCAGAACAGGAGTTACACATGGTTTTGATCCATATAACTCTTCCTGACTGTGACAGTTACCTCAGCTGTTTAGCATTAGGCATGCACAAGCTCTATGGATTCTCTGTCGTTTGTCTGCTGAATCCAGCTCTGTCAGATGGCAGTTACTAATTGGTTAGAACACAGACACAGACAGCTAATATATCCGTAAAGGTAAGAGACCAGCAGCATTTTGTCTGCATGGCCGATAGAGTGTAGAGTTGGAGTGCAATGCCTGGGAGGTGCAAGGAATTTTAAAATTATAAACCATCAGATTCCTGCCTGGTGGTGATTGCAGTCTGACCCAGCCTTGATTTGATCATATACTTAGGGTTTTTTCAAGCATATTTGAGCCTTCGCAAGTTGTGACTGTTTGATGAGATGATGTAGAAAATGGTGCAGAGCTGACAGACTGACCGCTAAGCATCCTAAGTGCTGAATGAATCATAAATGTGAGCACAAGTAATTCAAGGCAGAGCGCATCGGCGAAGGGAAGCCAATTTTGGCATCCCTGACACTATAGTCCATCTCATTCTTTCTGTGGAGCAGACTTCAGTTGTGAGGATTATGTTTTGCTAGTACTTGGCAGTAGACAATGATTTCTTTATTTTAGGTCACTTACTGTAGCTTAGTCATCAGAAAGTCCTTTGTCTGCAGTTTGATATTATTCCATATTCTCTGACAGACTATAGAATTTTATATATGTGTATAAACTCATGAGTCATTGAGGGGTTTAAAAAAATGTTCTTTTTATTGCGACCTGGAAAAAGAGTTGCAATATTGGACCTAATTTGATCTCTTGTCAATAAGCTGCAATGAATTTGGTAAAACTTTTGCAAATGAGAAATGTGAACTTCCTGTGATATTTATGATGCTGGTGTGTTTTTTTTTTTTCTCTTTGCACCTTTCATATGGGGAGGGAAAATGATTTGATTTTACTTTATATCTGAAAGACTGCTTTGGAAATTGGTGCTTTACTAATGATTTGTGTGTTTCTTTTCAGGATGCCCTTATGGTTTACAAAGAAGCAATACAGAAAATGCCAAGGCAGTTTGCACCACAGAGCTTATATAACATGATGGGTAAGTGCATTGCTAGTGCTTCAGAAAGATACCTGAGGAGTCAGGCAGGGTAAAACAAAAGAGCTTAGCCAGGCAACTGGTGCTCAAAGGAATTAGCTAATAACAGCAAAAATAATTGCTTTCAGTGGATAGGAGCCAAACCAGGTTCAGAGCTTAAATGCCAGTAACTGCAATGCTGGATAAGGGACAATAAATGAAGAGATATTTAGAATGCATGGTCGTTTTCTCTGCTTCCAGAATCTCTCATCCACTATTTTGGAGACCTCATGTGCAAATCTGTTATAGGGAGTAACAGGCAGGGATGGGCGTTCGGAAGATCTCGCGATGTACGGAAAGAATAGGGACCCTCCCACGAAGGCAGACTAAGGGCAGGGTTATCAGCAGCCCCTAGTATATAAGGCTTTGTAACTACGCAATAAACGCCATTTGAGCTTCCTCTACATTAGAGTCAGAGTCTCATTTGGTCCTCGCCGGGGAGGAGCGAGTGTCCGGCACATGGGGGTCTGCAACCCTTGAAGTGGAAGCACAACACAAATCATGCCTTTTTTTATTTTTTTTTTTTAAATCTTCCATTTAGTCATCTTTGAAACTGAGAATGAATTGTATTTACTTCATAGAAAATGGAGTGAGATTGATTATAACATAAAATTTAGTGTGGGTGTTGGATGCTAAATTCCTTGTAAACCAACAAGATGTCCAAACAGCCACACAGAGATGGATTTTCTTTGGAGATTGTGCGAAAAACTTATTTCCCAGCTGAGGTACTGTTGGTTTAGACATCTACAGTAGGAGAATTCCTCTTCCAGGGCCAGCCTATCTCTCCTTCATAAGTTTACCAGAGTCCCTTGAGTACTGCAAGAAGCATTAATTTAGCTGAGGTGCTTTTTTTTGTTTTTGAACTTGAACTTCAGCTCCTTATATTCTCATCCCATCTTTAAATGGGTACATTAAACAGATAACAAATGAAAAGATAGTATGAATTATTATTTATAGTATTCAGATCTATAAACAAGAGGGCAGATTCTTCATTGTTCCAGAGATGCTTTTAAGTGGAATTCTCTCTTGAAGGGCATGTGTTTCTGCTGAGCAACCTTGGCATCTGGCCCAGTAGACTCTGAGCTCTGATCTGGGGCAGAAAAGGATGTAAGATGCTTTATAAGTGGTTCAAAGAAAACTAATTAAGAATATGTAGAAATAATAAGAATCAACAGGAAGCGTGTGGGGGTTTGTGGCTTTTGTCCCCTCCCAATGCCTAAAATACAAGGGAATGTATTGGTTGATATGAATTGGTTTGACACAGCTGTTGAATGGAGGCACCACTTGCTCTACTTATTTAGGAAAGGCATCTTTTATTAGCTCCTTACAAGTACTTGGGCATAGGAAAAAACTATTCTAAAGCTGTAGTTGTAACTGATGCTATGTGTTTGCAAATCTCTGTAAATGCTAAATTGAGTACTTCTCTCATCACAGTGACAAAGTATCTAATAATAGTATAATCACTTCCTTAACAGTTCATACAGCTCAGTCGAGGGTTACTTCTCCCTGAATGCTGACCTTTATCAGAGTAAACCAAATGGCTAAAATCCCTAATTCACACAAGCTGATTATTGCATGTACTTTCGTTCATAGAGAGTCTTAGCTGAACTATTGTTTTATCAGTTTTATTCATCAGCATTTGCTGATAAATTTGGTAGGGTTATCAACTGTCAGAACTCCATGAATTAAGCCTCTGCTTACTATCTGTGGATATACTAACTGTTGAAGTAGTGTGGTGCTCCAACAAACCATCCAAAGTTTGACTGCCCTCTTTAGTGCAGATATTTCACAATTCTAATAAAAGTGCTCCTCAGAAGTACAGAAATTGGAAAAACTAAACCAATGCTGTTTCTAGCATGATGGTTGTTCCATCATAAAGCAGCCTATGCCACCGTTTTTCTTTTCTTGTGAATAGGTGCTCCCTTTAGAAACTCTATGACTTGTAAGATTCTTTAGTTTTTTCCTTTTTGGCCCACTGGTCAGTTTTTTAGGTTCAGGAGGCCTGTCTCAGCTTCTTTTATAAGCACAGTCCAAGTTCACTCCGTTCCTGGAATTTGCATTTATTAACTCGCAGAGTGATAGTGAATACAAAGACCAGCTCAGTCCCTTGCCTGGGCTTGGCTGCTGCTGAGCTTCCTCCCTCCGCTGCTTAGCCCATACTCTGGATTCTGTTTCCTTTAGGCAGCCACTGGCACTTCATGGATGTCCCAGCAGCATAACAAGTTAGGGGCAGCTAAGATTACCTTCGCCCTTTTCAGCCTATTACTAAGAGCAGCAGGCTATTATGAAGCTCTGTAAAGTACAACTTACCATTAACATAGCATATATTTATATTTAGGTCACTGTTGTAAGGGCAGCTGTTGCAGGGAAAACAGAACTTGCTTTGCACTAGTTGCTGAGGTGTGGCTGGTTGGCTATGCTGCAAAGGCACTCCAAGAGGCTATATGAGAAGTTGGATAGTGGCTTGAATTGAATGCAGTGCAGCTAAATTAACAACAGGGCTCTGATTTATTTAAAGCTCTCCTGGATGCATCTGCTTGAATGCACATGCTTGCAGTTAGTTAGGTTAGTCTCACTTACCTGTAAAAGTGTAAAGGTTAGATGACAAGACAGAGGTAGGTAGCTATGCTCATTTTACAGTGTGGAAAGAAAAAATTTGGGGATTAATTAAGCCTATCTGATTTAGACATCTATGTTAGATTGTACAAATAATCCCCTGCAAGTGTATTTCTCCTGTAAAAGGAGCTGAGATGACTACCTTACCCTTGCTAGATCAAGTTGGGTGAGATAAATCCTAAACACCTATTCAGTCATCTCTATGCATCAGGTGTGACAGGAGAACAAGGCAACCACATCCATTATCAGGAGTGCATCCACTCTGCAGCTCATACCATCTGAAGGCCAACTGGATTGTTTATTCCTGATTTGATGTTCAAGATAAAATTATAGATATGTTTGCTATAACACTTTGTTTGATAAACAGCATTACATAAGCTTGTTTGCCTGCTTCTTGCCTTTAAAAGGGAGACTAGAGGAACTGAAATAGGCCAGTCCTGTATCGTGAACTTGGAATTGCGTGAACCTGATTCTGAACTGTGTCTGCTTACTGTGTGCTCACTGCTGGGGAGGAAAGGGGAGAAACGGAAGTGCTCCCCATCTGCTTGGAAAGGAAGGATTCTGTTTCTACGTGTGGAAAAAGTCTTCACAGTTTATCATGAGATCCAAGAATAGTTACCGTTTGAGGTTTATCTGCTGCAGTTGTTATTGTGATTAACGTATGCTGAGCCTCTGGCAATTGCGTTGCTTGGTTCAGTAGCACACATATTGCCACATACTGGCACATGCAGTAAGAAAACAATGCTTCCTCTACTTTTTAATAATTATTCAATCATGTCATTGAAGGTTTTCTGGAGGCTTTTTTCCCTAGATAGACTATCTGACATACATGGCTTGGCTTCGCGGACGAAGATTTGGGAAGGGCTTTGCCCACGCTTATTGCAAGCGCATTGATGGCTGAAAAGGCCAATGCGGGATAGGCAAGACCGGTTGCAAAGAGCACACCGGAGGGTCTCCTTGGGTGGTATAGTTGAGGCACGGTTCTTTCTGCGCTGTCTTTTCTCCTCGAGCTTGATTCTACGCGTGCTCTCAAAGGAGACAGCAGCGTTATGTATGGTGTGTCTCCAAATCTCCCGATTGGAGGCCAGGGTGGACCACTGATGGTGGTCAATATGGCCTAGGCTGAGGTGTTGTTTCAGGGAGTCCTTATATCTCCTCTTTGGAGCTCTTCTCTTGCGGCAGCCGGTGGCGAGTTCACCATAGAACACGATCTTAGGGAGGTGGTGATCCGCCATCCTGGAGACGTGCCCTGCCCAACGCAGCTGCGTTTTCAGCAACATGGCCTCAGTACTGGTGACGTCTGCCTGTTCAAGGACAGCAACGTTAGTCACGTAGTCAGTCCAGTGGATGTTTAGGATTGTGTGGAGGCAGCGCTGATGGAAGCGTTCGAGGAGTCGCAGATGGTGGCGGTAGATGACCCATGATTCAGACCCGTACAGAAGAGTAGGCAGTACCACAGCTCTGTAGACACTGATCTTTGTACTTTTCTTCAGGTGTTTATTGCACCAGACTCTTTTATGGAGTTTTCCGAAAGCTCTGTTTGCCTTTGCTATTCTGTTGTCTATCTCTTTGTCGATCGTGGCATCTGAGGAGATGATGCTACCCAGATAGCTGAACTGCTGGACTGACTGAAGCTCTGACTCGCCAATGGTGATGTGGGGATGATGGTAATCATCTTGTGGTGCTGGTTGGTAGAGAACTACTGTCTTCTTCAAGCTTACTTCCAGCCCAAAAAGCTCAGCCGCCTCTGCAAAGCAGGATGTTAAGCGCTGCAGAGCTGCTTCTGTGTGGGCAACAAGGGCGGCATCGTCAGCAAAAAGCAGCTCGTGGACAAGGTGATTCAGGGTCTTGGTGTGGGCCTTCAGTCGCCTGAGGTTGAAAAGGCTCCCATCGGTACGATATCGGACATATATCTGACATACACTAAAGAGAATAAACAGGAGGCAAACTGTTTACACTGAATTAGAGTTTGAACTCCAGCACTCAGAATGTAGCAGCATTAACACTCCAGCAGTGTTAAGCCTTTACACCACCTGCTTTCCCTGTTTGTGTTATACTTCTTTTCCTGTACTTGCTTCTATTGGCCTGGCCTTTTGCTCTGACAGGCCCAGTGACTCATTCCTCTGGAGTGCCAGTCTGCCCAGCTGACACTCATCCTTTAAAACTCTTAAGAATTATTGGGCCTCAAGAAGCAAGCTGTCCATTTGACTTTGCATTTTATTCATGGTACAAAAGGCAGGGCCAGAATACCAGCATCAGATGTTCTCAGTTTGTGCATACGAAAAGTCGCAGGGTAGATTTTGGTCTCCTGTTGCTGTGATTTATTTTGCCAGGTGTGCAACAACTCAGCTAAGGAAACCATATGTTTCTTTGGCTTTGTACCAAGAAGTAAAACCTTTTCTCTCTCTTTTTTTTTCCTTAAAAGAACCCAAAACAGCTAAAAATTGAAATTCTAAAATTAGAATAAAAATAATTATTCAACAAGCTGTATAGGGTTGGCTTGGTATTTATTTTCTCTATGTTATATTTCTTTGATGTAAATTAAAAAGTACTTGCAAAAGTTACACAGATTAATTTGCTTGGCATGGCAACATGCACTGCCAAGGCCAGAGTCCAGTTTAGCTGCTTTAAATAGGTAATATATTTTGTTTAAAGTTTCAATTAAAACCTGAGGTCAAAAGATAAAATGATCCCTGTGGGATCTTGAACACTTTAATGCCAATATTAGGATTGCTTGAGCATCAGCCTCTGCTCTAGATGTCTTTTGCGTTCCTTGAAATCTGATACTGTGCAGTTGATTGTATTACATTGCTTTTAAAACCACATTGGCCCACCTGCTACAGTAATTCATACTCCTGCCAGTGAAGTGGTGTGAGGTGGACCATGAACGCTTTATTTTAATAACTGAACAGTAACAAGGAAGATGTTGGGGTGACATTGTTCAGGTTTAGATTGACAAGATACTGTCGTAAAGACAAATGTCTTGATTGTGCTTCATCTGTCCTTGCCAACTAACATCTGAATATCTATCTATTTTCAAATACATTTAATGCAAAGCCTTACAAACACTTTTGATGAGAAATGCAATTTACAGAAGCAGCTAACATTGCAGGAGTGGATACAGTTAATGATGCACAGATTAGAGTTTAGATTTCTCCATGCTAATCTGCTACATTGCACATGGACAGAAAACACATCATATGCAAAAGGCAGCCAGGTTCAGAACAGGAAAGGGGAGCCAGATTTTACATCTGGTACAGATGTTTGCATCCTGAGTATAAAGGCTTAGCAGGCAGAGGGACTGTCTGTGTTGATGATTATAACATAACTGTCGCTTTATTTGATTATGCTTTGGGGTGGATGTGGCTGTTTGTGCAAACCTGTTAATATTGTTAAGACTCCTATCCCATTTGCCCCTTGCTCCCATTAAATGTTTTTTGATTGATTTACTTCTAAATGTTGTTTAGAACTCTACGAAACCCTTTTGCTGGTATAGTTTTACAGTACGTGCTGTGCAAGACTTACTTTTTAAGCACCAAAGTTGATTAAGCTGTGAAATACATATCCCACATCATAACTTATGCAGAGCGTGGTATCTGCACTTGTGTGTGCTCCAGTCATCAGCGTGCTGCCTACGCATCTCATGAAGCTTTACTGGTAATTTCTTACTAAATGTACATTACAAACTTTTTTCCTTTTAAAACTAACTTGGTTAAAAAATAGGATTTTTTTCTTTCATATATGTATTTTATTATATGTTCCAGTGAAATAAGAATAGAGTCCACTCCAGTAGTGATGGGAGCAAAAGGCTGTTGTTCCTTCTCTCCCCCTCCGTCCTCCCTTCCTTCTACTTTCACTCTTTTCCCTCTGAGACTTTTTGGTAGTTTATATCTGCTGTCCACAGCTGAGTATAAATCTTTGGGCTGATTGCAATGTCTCCTGTTTTTTCACTTTGTTTTGTTTGAGGAATTAAAGCTGGGTATGAAGCAGTGGATTGCTGAGAGGGTAGTGAACACAATGTTTGAGATGAGGGATTTTTTCCATGTTCTCAGGTTTTCTTAGTTTTCTCTTTGGACTATTGATCTATAATTTCATGTGAAATGTTGTAGTTTTCTTAGGCAATATTCTGAAAAAGGTGAGAGTCTAAGCCTGAAATGCGTTTGTTATGTTATATGTTAATATATTAATATTCTAATTAATATATTAATATGTTATTAAACATATAGGGAGTTGTATGAAAGTAAGTGTAATCATAACATTTATAGACCGAAAATGTGGTCCAATACTGAAATTGGGGATCCCAGTTAGGCATGATTCTAGTGGAAAGTGCTTCTATTAGGAAGAAGAAGATTTCTTTTGAAGAAATCGGTACTGGCCTAATGACTATGTTTTACTGACCAAAAAAAAAAATTATAATGTGTATAAATTAAGAAAAAAGCAAGAAAGGAATACAGTCACGTGTTCAGTTATGAGTTCTTAGTTTGTACCCTTATGATTTACTGCTGGTTGCACATCTGTTGGAAAGTGAAAATGAAATTATCTCTCTTAGGTGAGCTCAATGCCTCTATTTGTGTCAATGTACTTTTCTCCCTGGAAGTCTTTGTACAACAGGAAGCAGCTGTGCAAAGTCCATCTGTTCCACGCTGCAACTGATTTTGTTTTGCCCTTCATTTATATCTATTTTCCATTTTATGTATTTTCCTTCAAAAGTAGCTTAGTGGTCCAATTAAATCAGATCAAAGTCTTTGCTTTGGCTAATTCAGACCTGTGAGAATCTGCTCAATTAAACTAGCAGATTGAGTCTCGTCTATTAAAAGCCCTCTTAAAATACACTACCTTCCTTGAAATCTTCAAGGGGATTATTCTGTAGAAGCAAAAGAACCAAACAGAACATGCCTAGTCTTTGCAGAACTTGATGCTCATTAGCTTCGCATGCTTCAGCTGTTTGAGATGTGCATGCACTGCATATTTATCACCAAGACTGTTAATTTTTTGCAGTATATCTTAAATATCAGTATTGTATAACATCAAACTGTGCTTCTAGATTTATTATGTTATTGTATGTACTGGTACCTAAGGGAAGAAGGAAGAAATTTATATATCTAGGGAGTTGAATTGATGCTAAGTGCATCTGCAGCCTTGATTTGCATAAGGAGGCTGCATGGTTGCATTATAAAAGACACAAACCCCTTGTGATACTGTGGTACAGGGATGCAGACTTCCCCATCATTTTCTAAGGTAACCTGTTTACGTTCTTAATTCAAAGAAATGATGGAAAAATGAAATTTAAATCCTGACTGGTTGTATATATTAGAGATTTTCCTTCTCCTTTCTGTTTCGACTTCTGCTCTTGTCAGTGCCAAATTCTCTATTTTCTGTATTACCTTTTTACCATCCAGCAATTTGAGTGGCAGATTTGCCTTGCATTGCCTCCTTTACAGAGATAATTTTTCAGTTGTCTTTTCAGAAATATTTTTTTGGGTCCTAAGAGGAGGACCACAGGAGGGACATATGTTCTTTCACCTTTCTAGATGGTATGGGTACATGGCACCTATAGAGGCAGAGTGCTATTACATCCATAGTTCCATTGTACTTGCTCATGGATAAGTCTAACATGCTTCTGCAAGCAGACAGCCTTTGCTTGGTATGACAACATGCATCTGAAACAGAACAAGTCTGCAATCAGCAGGTGAGAGTTCAACTTAGAACGGTATAACATACATTCATATAAAAGGTAGCTGATTTTTTTTAAAACAAATATGTGATAGGTATTTGAAAATCTTTTTTTTTTTTC
The DNA here is from genome assembly GCA_009769605.1 of Bucorvus abyssinicus. Taxonomy (NCBI): domain Eukaryota; kingdom Metazoa; phylum Chordata; class Aves; order Bucerotiformes; family Bucorvidae; genus Bucorvus; species Bucorvus abyssinicus. The sequence goes on from CM020025.1 coordinate 44,428,887, forward strand.
TCTGAGGATTTGTATTAAGCTCATATTCCACTCCATTATCGAGTATAAAGTTAGGCTTTCAGGCGGAATAACTGATAGCAAGCTGATCCTTTTTAGTATTAAAATTTAGTATAAATATTTAGTATAAATATTTACTGTTTAATGTGATTGTTACTGTTCTTTAGTTATCCTTAATTAATTTGTTCTCGGATCATTTTAGTAGGGGTGTTTATGTTATTGTTTTAGTTTGCTGGTGGGTATTTTGTTTGTATTTTGTGTATTTTAAAAGATTCTTTTTCAATCTGAAGGATTCTGGGGAAATATGAAGAAATATTGCTTTGGAGAATGGTAGTCTTGCAACTGATCTGTCTCTATGGCAAAGAAAATCCATTTGAGTACGAGGATTTTAGTTAGGGTGGTGTAAGTCTAGTTAAAAGGTAGCCCATTTCTCATTCCTTTGTCATAATGTATTAATAGAGGTGTTAATGAACTATGTATACACTCCTTTAAATAGTGTTTCAGTTGCACATTAATGTGTTTTCTTGTACTACATTAGTAAATGAGAGTTACAATTAAATAATCTATGTTCCATCTTTTCAAACAGGCTAAGAAATGAGTGCATAAATAACAGAAAATACTAGGTGAACTGTAAAAGTTGAAATATTTTTGAATGACTGATTTCTCTTCTTCCACTCGAGTTAGCTGTTGAATTTCTTGTCACCACTCATCTTGCAGGCAATGCTCCATGTGGCTGCATGTTGAGATGCATTAGGAGACTGAATAACTGCCAGTTTATGTCTTAAGGTTTCCACTGCCATTAATTTCTTTCTCTGTTGTTACCTTTAATGGAAAAGTAGGATGCAACTCTTTTGAACTTTTTAGATCAGACAAGTTTCATTAATAAATCATGTATGCATGTGTGAGAGAGTGAGAGAGAGACCTTTCAGGTTTTTAACATCAGTTTTGAAAGATTTTACAAATTAAGTAATTGTTAAAGTAAATCTAGAAACTTGCTCACATGTACCATTGGTTTGCATATTTTCTGCCAATAGACACTGTAATTTTCCTAATGACAATATCATTCATGTTGCGAGTTTATAAAAATACACTATTGTAAATGAAAAACATTGTTTTTCTTATTTTAATGTCAAACACACAAATCCATCCTAAATGACAGAATTCAGTTCATACAATCCATTCAATCTATACATGCTTTCTGTCATTTTTTTGGAAAACTTTCATAAGTTAGAATAGCTTTTATTAGAATTGCATGAATCTAACACATAAAATCACTTGATTGAATTAATGCTTCAATTAACAGTTGCTTGATTTTATTTCGGTCTTTGAGTATGACAGTGGCAGAGCCTTTGTCAATTTTCAAATTAGTTTAATTTCTTTTTAGATAGGAGTGTCATTGTAAATCATTTAAAAGATTAAATTAATGACACCCTAACAGTACTTCCTTCTGTAGTAATGACATGTTCTAATTGCTTGTAATAAAGAAATTCTTGATGATGCAGGGCTTATGGGCAGAAAACAGACTCTTCAGGAAAAAAAAAAGGTATTCAGCTGTAGAGAATTTCCTGTAAAGTCTTCAGGGGAATAAAATAAAATTTTCTCTACAGTTTGACATTTAGATTGACATATTGTAGCTTTGTTTCTAGATGTGCCACTCAGAAATACCCTCAAAGTTTTAGGAGTCTGGCTTGAGAAGTAGTTGAGCTCTTAAAGAGCTCTTAAAAATTGAATTTGCCAGTACTCCAAAGATGTTAATCTCTTCTTATATCAGAACCCATCATGGAAAGTAGATGAGAACCTTGGACCTTTTTGAATTTTGGTAGTGCATTCAGCATATACTACCAGCAGATAATAACTCCATCTCTTATGGCTGCTTACGTTGCTTTTTAAAGGATCTTGTTAATCGCTTGAAACTCTGCCAATCTCTAACAGGTTGGGCTGGATTTTTCCACCTAAAGAAAAGAAAAGGGCAATATGGATTCCTCATTTCCTATATGCTAAATAAAGCAGGGGCCTGTGGGAAAACAAGTATGCAATCAAATAATTATCTGCCATAAAGCATACAGCTAGGGAGAGGAGTTGAGGGGAGCATATAGCTTGACTTCTTCCCTCCTTTCAGCACTTCATGAATTTGTTTTGTGCATAACAAGGTATAATGTTACATCACTTATTTGTGAGAGCTGACATAGTGAAAAAAATGCATTTGACATTGATATCCCTGAATTTGATCATGGGTTTTGCAGGGTGTTCATGTTCTTCTGGTGTTTCTTTCCTGTTTGGATTTTTTTTTTATTTGGCTTGGATTTTTTTTTTAAATTGTTCCTTTAGTTTGGCCCTAACCAGCAACAGAAAAACTTGAGTACTTCTGGGACTGAAATATCAGCGACGTCTGTATATGTAATCAAATATCCAGGACCAATGTATGAGTACAGAATACTCTGTAGATCCTTGAATTAGAAATCCTTGTCTGCTAGATTTACAGGCTTGCACCCCTCTTTGGAAAAACTCTATTTGCACATAAAAATCATGTTGGCTTCCCTTAGCCTTAGCTCAGTGTGAGTTCTGACTCTACATTACACTCATTTTCTCTGCAGGCTGTAGTTTGGTCGTTTTGTATGTGCTACACTCTTAAGTCCTGAAAATCAAACTTATATGCAACGTTTTGCCTGGGATCCCTATCCTCTGGTGATAAAGATAGCAGGGGAAAAAAAAAAAAAAAATCTGTCTGGACCTATTCCAGTTTTCTTTCTTCAAGAAAATCCTCTAGTCCCAGTAAATATCCAACATAAAGTGGTAAAGAGTACCTTCCTTTTTACTTCTTTGAGCATGTAGGTGACATCTTTTGAGTTTTGGGGGTGTGGTAGTTGGCTTCAAGCTGGAATAAAGAACATTGGTCCTTCTCTTTCTCCCTGATGCCCTCACAGCCATTAATTTCCATGTAATGCAGAACTGAGGGCGGTGATTCACCTGGAGACAGCCCTAGCCAACCTCTGCTTGGGTCATCTGTGGTTCTGTCATGATCCTCCAGTGATTGGCACTGGATAAACTGTGACTTCCTAATTTTGGGAAGATACTTGGCCATTTATTTGAAATGAATCAGCCAGTGAGATGATGAAATCCTGACTCTCCTGTAGGCATTTGCAGTCTGGTTTGGACAAGGGTGTATTTTATCCAAAGCCCTTGTGAAAAAGCTGTGTAAATGCAGTGTTTTAATCTGAAAGCTGCTGGTTTTCACCATTACATACTTGTTTGTTATTGCCTGTTTACAGCCTTTGAGAAATTTCGTTGTTTTCTTCTTGGAGAAAGAGCCTATCTTTCTCTATATACTAAATTATTCCTCAGGAGCTTCAAGACTACAGTTATCTGTACCACAGTATATGACTTTCTGACAACCCATTCATCTGTTGTTCTTCACCATTACCTGCCTCAGCCTCTCACAGTAAAGAATTTAACTTTGAATAATGTTCAGTTTTGGTCATTTCATATGCGACTTCTTAAGACTAGCAATTTTAAAATTGTGGATGCTATATTCTAATTTGGACCAATTGTAGCAGATTAACTAATTTAATTACATTGAGGGATCATGTTTTTAATGTCACAGAATCATCTGGTTGAAGGAGACCTTTAAGATCATCGAGTCCAACCGTACACCCTGAACTGCCAGGGTCCCTAAGCCATGTCCCTCAGCACCACATCTACATGTTTTTTTAAACGCTTCCAGGAATGGGGACTCCACCCCTTGGGCAGCCTGTTCTAATGCTTCACAACCCTCTCTGTAAAGAAATTCTTCCTAATATCCAATCTAAATCTCCTCTGGTGCAACTTGATTCCATTTTCTCCAGTCCTGTCATTTGTCACATGGGAAAAGAGACCAATCCCCACCTCTCTACAACCTCCTTTCAGGTAGTTGTAGAGAGCAATAAGGTCTCCCCTCAGCCTCCTTTTCTCCAGGCTGAACAACCCCAGTTCCCTCAGCCGCTCCTTGTAAGAATTGCTCTCTAGACCCTTTCCCAGCTTCGTTGCCCTTCTCTGGACATGCTCCAGCACCTCAACATCCTTCTTGCAGTGAGGGGTCCAAAACTGTATGCAGTACTTAAGGTGTGGCCTCACCAGTGCTGAGCACAGGGCAACAGTCATTTCCCTCCTCCTGCTGGCCACGCTATTTCTGATACACGCCAGGATGCTGTTGGCCTTCTTGGACACCTTTGCACACTTCTGGCTCATATTCAGCTGGCTGTCAACCAGCACCCCCAGGTGATTTTCTACTGTCTGGCCTGTCCATCCAATATAGTTTCAGGACAGTTTTCTTAACCTTTCCTAGTTTTTAAAAAATCTAGGTTCTTCATGTGTTATGATTAAAGGCAAACACTTTCCGTATTCTCCCTAACATTCCATGCTGCGCAGTGTAGACTGATGGAAAAGAATTAACTTTTCTGCAGTAGATGTGATAAAATTTCTGTTATTTTGAGACTTTTGACTGAAATGTAGCAGCTGGAGTTCTCTCTTGCAATTCTGTTCCAACAAGACTTTGATCTCAACCATGCTCTTTGAGCCCTAATAAGGCCGTAACTCAATCTCCTCAAGTGTCTGTAAGGCTTTTTTTTTTTTTTTTTTGTGTGTGTGTGTGTGTCATTGGAGGTGTTCAAAGCACTTCACCCTTTTCAAGATCTTTGCCCATTTAATACATAGCAAATTATGAATGAGATAATAAACTATGGAAACCTTGAGAACTGGGCATTCTCACTAGCATTTGTTTCACCCTGTAGGGGAAGCCTATATGAGAATGAGCCGACTGCCAGAAGCAGAGCACTGGTACGTGGAGTCACTGCGGTCCAAGAGCGACCACATCCCAGCCCATCTCACCTATGGAAAACTGCTGGCTCTGACGGTGAGTTAATCAGCAGCTCCTTGGGAGCTGGTCCCAGGATCTTCGAGTAGACGAGGTAAAGGGACAGGAAGACTTTTGCCTGAAAGTTGCTTATTGCCCTATTTGTTGCACTATTTCAGTCATGCCCTCTAATTAGAGATTTTGACAGCATCAGGGATTTTTGTGAAACTTTGCATCCATTCCTGAAATATCACCAAGTCTGTGCTGGAAGAAAACAGTTATAATACTGTAGGAACTTTATAAGAGATAGTAAAGAGTTCTTTGGTTAAAAAAAAGCTTTTACTACAATTATTTTATTGCACAAGTAACGATATTAGTATGAAAAGATTGTCAGTGTTTGACCCAGCCTATGGCAGAGCTAGGGGTGTCACCTATACTTTGTGAATTACACATCTCATGCTTTGAATTTATCTTTTTACTTTAAGAGTATCCCTTTGACCATGTGAAAAGAACTACTTAATTACTAAGAGCTAGTTCTAAAAAAATCAGGAGAGTTGGTCTTTTTCATTTCTTCAGAATTTGCTTTTGAGCACAGATGAACTTCTAGCTCCAGCTAAACTGGTTTTCACATATTTTGAAGATGAAAATGGATTTCTATTTTATTCACTAACATAATTTTGTTTTAAAACTGCCTTTCACTTGTTTTCCATTTCTCATTCCCATTCTTCTGACCATATCCTCTTTCCTGTTTATCTCTTCCATATTTGCTTTCATTGTTCACCCCAGCTGTTCCATATTTCCTTTCTATTCTCTACTGATGTGCCTTTGTATGGATCTTCAGTCCTTGTGCCTCAGTCTGAATATCTTCCTCAACTTTTCAACTAGCTATAAACTTTTAGTCTGACTTTGATTATGCCCTGTCCAGTCTTCATCCAAAAACTGTCCTTGAACACACGGTAGAGATGAAGTGAAGAAAAATAGCTCATAATTAATTTTAGCACATCCATTGCTACTAAAAGAATTTGAAAAAGGGTGAGAAATTAGAACAGAAGTTTTCTATATAAGTAATAAGTGACAACATAGTTAGAAAGAATTAAAAATTATTTAGTGTTATTATGTAATGTCAAATACGAAGTTTGATTAAAAACTACCTGGATGGGATTTTTTCACTTGTAATGGATGTCAAGATGGTAGTGTTATATCCCCACTGCCTGACAGTTCCAGGCCCTGGAAATGCAGTTTTCAATTACAGTTAAAATTTCTCGGATATTGACAAATACATGCACTCACTGATTATATTCCTCTGGGATAGAACTGCAGGTAGGTTATGCAGCAAATTTTCCTTATTTACCTTGCTTTTCTGGCAGATATCTTCATATGGTGCACCTAAGAATAATACGAGAAAGTCAACGTTATTTTTTTCTTCTTAGCAGATATTTGACACAGAAGTTCTAATTTATTATAATTGCTGTGGGGAGGGAAAGAGTTTTCTCCATTAGAATCCACATCTTTTTTTTTTTTCTTTTCCTTTTTTTTCTTCTTTTCTATTCCACACACAGACCCCTATCCCAGTACCTCTCTGGTTAATTGCGCGCATTTTCTGAACTGCTGAGTATATGAAATATGAGGTCTGCTAGGGAAAGTCTTGCAGTTGTTCTGGGAAACAAGGTCTCTGTTTTATTCAAAATAACAAAGTACCCAAATCTGATAACCCTGTACAAACATTGAGAGCCACTAAAAAGGAATTTTGAATTTTTGTCTCCTCATTATGAAAGCTCAGGTATAGCATTAAACATTAGTGGCCTACCGCAACTTTGGGAAGGAAGTGATGAAAAATGTATGTGAATCCTTATAGTAGAATTGAACTATTTACTTTTCTCCAGGGATATAAACGCAAGTTACATATGGGATGGATTGTGCCTTGAGGATCTGAACTATGTTTGTGGAAGAATGTGTTTCATTAACAAAAAGGACAGGAGCTGTATACTACTTTGAACACTGAATATTGAACCATGATAGGCAATAAAATACTCGGCCTGTCCTTTCTCAACACACACTTGCTTACCTATAGTTGCTCTGTGCCACAACTGTAGTCCATTTTCATCATATTTGTTTGTTATCATCTCTTGAGACTTTTTGCTTTTTTTACTGTTGCTTCTTCTCATATGCATGGCAGTAGTTACAGGTAGAGTTCATGTCCATTTGATTAACAGCAGCATGAGCTGAAAGGATCGTACTGAAGTCCCGTTGGCTTGTAGTGGCACAGGCTTCATAAAAACGTAACAAGGCAACATGTTGATGACAAAGTAATTAGAGACAGCAGAAAATTTTTCAGGTGGTTATTTTAGTCATGGGGGAAAAAAAGTTCATTTCTATTTCATCTGTTGAAATTTGGCATTTATTTCATTTAATTCTTTCAGCTACAAAGTCTGAAAAGACATTCAGCTGGAGAATGGATGATGAAGAGATTTGGCAGTAGAATATGGATTTTTGTCTCCATGTTGGTCACTTATCCCTAATCAGTTTTGCAGCCTACCATCTGCTCAGTGATTCATATTAAATGAATTGTCTAGTTCCTAGTGTACTGAACTGTACTAATATTAGTTCCCGTTGCAAATATGTGATTGCTGTAACTGACATACTTCCTGGAAGTCTACATAGACTTCCTTGGGATTCAGTAACCTTAAAACTGCTCCCTTTGGCATAGTTGTTTCAGCCCATACCTAACTTGAGGTACCACTGTGATTTATTCTTCTGTTAAACTTTGCTACCTAGGCTCATGATTGTTTTCTCACAGCCTGTACATTTAGGAGAGAGGAAAGCGGCTTCAGTTAGTTTTCGGATGTTAGAGGAGAGATGTTTTAGAGGCTTCTTTTCCCTCATGTGTTGGAACCAAACCTTCAGACTTTTTGCTGTCCTGTTGAGACAAAACTATTGATAACACTTCTCTGTGTCTCTTTTCCAGGAGAGAAATGTGAGATGGTTGATGAAGCGAAGGGTGGAAGTGGGTGCTAATATAGATAGAAATTTTTCTGTATCAGAGAAATTGGGGATGAGGGAGGTTTCAGATAAAGGCAATTCTAGTGTAAACCCCCCTAGCACTGAAGTCAAACCTGTAAAGTCCACACATTCAGCTGTGTTTTACTTCCTGACTTAAATTCCAATGAAGTGGCTTAATTTCAACTTTTCCAGCTTTTCTACCTCCTTCAGTCTGTTGCAATTATTAATGCTTACTGAAAGCAGCATGACATGGAATCAAGTCCAACTGTAAACCTAACACTACCGAGTCCACCACTAAACCATATCCCTAAGCATCACATCTACATGTCTTTTAAATACCTCCAGTGACTCAACCAATTCACTGGGCAGCCTGTTCTAATGCTTGATAAACCCTTTCAGTGAAGAAATTTTTCCTAATATCCAACCTAAACCTCCCCTGGCACAACCTGAGGCCATTTCCTCTTGTCCTATCACTTGTTATTTACTTGGGAGAAGAGACTGAACCCCACTTCAACACAACCTCCTTTCAGGTGGTTGTAGAGAGGGATAAGGTCTTCCCTCAGCCTTCTTTTTTCCAGGCTAAAACAACCCCAGTTCCCTCAGCTGCTCCTCGTAAGAATTGCTCTCTAGACCCTTCATCTGTGTTGTAGCTCTTCTTTGGACATGCTCCAGCACCTCAGTGTCTTCTTTGTAGTGAGGAGCCCAAAACTGAACATAGTATTCAAGGTGTGGCCTCACCAGTGCCGAGTACAGGGGGACAATCACTTCCCTCCTCCTGCTGGCCACACTATTTGTGATACAAGCCAGGATGCCGTTGGCCTTCTTGGCCACCTCTGCACACTTCTGGCTCGTATTCAGCTGGCTGTTGACCAACACCCCCAGGTCCTTTTCTGCTGTGCAGCTTTCCAGCCACTCTTCCCCAAGCCTGTAGCCTGTAACGTTGTAACCCAAGTGCAGGACCTAGCACTTGGCTTTGTTGAACTTGATACAGTTGACCTCAGCCCATTGATCCACCCTGTCCAGATCCCTCTGCAGAGCTTCCTGACTTTCAAGCAGATCAACATCCCCCCCAATTTGGTGTCATCTGTGAACTTACTGAGGGTGCACTCAATCCCCTCATCCAGATCATTGATAAAGATGTTGAAGAGGACAGGCCTCAAAACTGAGCCCTGGGGAACACCACCAGGTGCCAACTGGATTTAACTCCATTTACCACAAACTCTATTTAATTCCATTCACCACATGATTCATGTAGTCCCTTAGTGCCAATCTGGTTACTTGGACAGCCTCTTGTACCTTCTGTTTTCTTTGCCTTCCTGTAAGGAACAGTGATGGCCACTTATGCCCAGTGTGTAGATCAGAAATTTTCAAAATTGCTTGCTTGTTACAGCAGGCTATCCTTTCCCAACTTCTCAGCAAAAGCTTTTCAGAGTTTCATAAACAGGGACATAGAGAGAAATGAGTATTCTAGAGTGTAAACTGTTTATTTTATTCATGCTGTATGGCCTTGGTTCTGTCAAGCACAAGCTAGGAACTTTTCTTGTTTTCTATATCTACAATGACCTGTGCCTTTATTTTTCTTTGTTAATACTGAGTTCTTCAGGACACTTAAAATAAAGGCACCATATACTAGATCAGTTTATTAACATAGCAATAAAAAATATGTTTGGGTTTTTAAAAAATTTTTTATTATTATTTCCAACTTGAACAATAACCTACAGGAGCAATCTTATCTAAATAAAACGTTAACTTTGCTTTGAGCAGGGATTGCACAAGGTGATATCTCATGGTCTTTTCCAACATGAATTGTTCGATGATTCTATATAACTTCATTTATTTTTCATGCTGAAACTCATTCCAGTTTGCTAAAATAAGTTTAGAAGTATGTGAGAACTGAGAGTATAGAGTGTTACAAGCCCAGTCTCTTCCAGGTGATTGGACAAGCCTGCAGAAACAATATTTTTCTTCTTCTAAGCCTACACAAATTTTTACATATGTGTTTCTGGGAATATGGAAAGATGCAAAACCAAAGTAACCCAGTAAAGTAAAAGGCGAAATCAAAATCCAGATAAATCAAGCTTCCCTTTCCTACCCCTGAAAACCTGCTGGTGACAAACTCTTATCCATCAATAATAATTCTAAGTACTAAACATGGCATTTCTGCACAAAGTTATTCTCAGTAAAGTTTACTTTCTGAATAACTTTAAAGATATGTTCATAAAACCCAGAATATGCTGTTCCACTTGTAATAACTGTAATTTGCATTGATACAAAACAAACCAACAAAACAAACAAAACCCAAAGCAAAAATAGCTGGTAAGTTGATTTGACTCTTGACATACATAAGTGGTATAGTTCTAATTTGCATGCCATAAAACCTTTGGAGTAAAAAATGACTTATTTTACTAAAAATTCACTGTTTTTATTTTAATGCAAACATTTGTCTCAAGTTTTGTTAGCTCTTTTGGGATACAAAAAATGCCAGGTGGCCTTGGGCATGATGCTGTATATGCAGAACAAAACAGACCAACTTAAGAGCTCCACAGGAACAGCTAGTGAATTTACAGTCTTCTTACCTAGTATCTTAAGTCATGAGTATTTCATAATCCCTATATTGAATAATGTTATATGTTCATATCTAAAAATTACAGCTCAGTAAGCTACGATTTTGCTGAAAATATATTAAACCAGCATAATTTAGTGGTTGAAAAGCATGACTAGTAGCTCAGCTAGTAGAATAATTGGAAAATAGCCAGATGACTGGGGCTTAAGTTTGTGCTTTTCTTTCTTTATTATTTATTTTTCAGAAACAACATGTAGCTGCTTAGGGCCGTTGTGCTTTGGCATTATGTGCTTTTTATATCTTCAACTAGTAAGCTGCGTAAATTAGTTCAGAAATTTATTTGTCAGTGTGACATGTTAGTTGACCTAGCCAATCTCCTGGTAGCACAGGAGTTTGCTACCACAGCATCTGAGCCTCATCCCTTGCTTAGGTGATTTATTTCTATATCACAAAGAAAAGCATATTTTTTTGTAAAAGGCTTTAAAATTGCAAGGCTCCAAGTTCTAAGATAATAATGAGCCTGTCAAAAATGACAATGCCAGGTGAGGCCTTGAGCATATGCTGTAATTAATTTTCCATTTTATGAGCAGACCTTTTAGAAGAAAAATGGTTGTTTATCATACGACAGAAAAAAAAAAAGGCATTTGTAAGTAAGGCTTTTAATTTTTTTTTTCCTCCTCTCACTTTAGTCTTTTTAAAGAGAAGACTAGGAAATACTCCCTCCTAATGGCTGGCCTCTCTGACATCAGACAGTGGATGGTTGTTATAGTACCTCGCTAGTCTGAGAGGCTTTATTGCAATTATAAATAAATCTGTTTTGAAGTTTTGGTTTGTCTGTTTTGAGTGAACTTGAGCCCACAAACCACCCCTCATAGCTTGCAGTAGTGCCTATAATTGGTAAAGTACTTAGGGACAGCCCCATATTGTAACATTTAGCGTGTTGCATCTAAGAATTACAGGCTTTGCTATATTTCTTTGGAAAAAAATTGCCCAGGGTTTTCTTGCATTTTACATGGCACCACACAGTGCTGTTAATCTCCTATTTTTTACTGGCTTGGAAAATCACCCAAAGTTCTGTAATAAAAATTTACTTTGCCTTGTAAAATTTCTGTGTTACAGCTCCAAACCATATTAAATTCAGTAATAATCACACTAGAAGATTCCCTAAAATCTAAAATATTTTATTTTAAAATGTTTTCTCCAAAGGAGGATGGGGAAAAAGCAGACATAGACATGATAGAGACTGACAGTGTTTTGGATTAAAATAAAAGAAACAGGATTGTGACATTCAAGTATCAACATTGAAGTTAAATACTTTAAATTTCAAAATACTCCCTCCTCAGTGGTTGGCCGTGTTTTTGCCTGCAGTTGTTTGTTGCTTATGTTCCTGACAAACAGAAGGCTAGCGAGGTAGCTTGCCATTTTTGGTTAGCTGTGAAATTACTCAGACTGCCACTATCAAATATCCTGCTGTATTCAGTAATTGGTGTAGTCCTTGAAAGTCATCTCAAAATGAATATAAATAAATGACAAAAGAAATAAATGGATGGTAGGAAGAACAGAAAGAAAGGGGACAGCAGGGGAAAAGGGGAACGTAGTGCAGTAATGAATAAACTAGTTCAACATTTACTATTTGTGTAACTACTTACTTTTGATGTTCCAGCACAGAAAGGAAATTTGCATTTATGTTGGACAACTCTGTCATATTGTCATTTTTTATGTCACTGCTGGATTGTGACTCTTTTTCTGTCTCTCTAGATTTACACAAATTGGAAGAAAGCAGGGATGAGATAATAGTCATGATGTCAAAAGAATCATGACTTTCTAGACAGAGAAATTGCAATGCTCTATGTTAAATTTAGGTATAATTTTCTAGAACAGTTTATCCCTTTTAGTAATAAGTTCCTTTAACAAAACAAAAAATATTTTTAGTAATAATTCTTTGGGGAATGACAAATAAATGCCTACACATACAGAAATCTTTAATTTATGAAAAGATGTTTTCTGAATGGGTCAATTTAATTAGATCAGGAAAGCTATTAGAGATTTCATTTTGGGAGACTAAATCCTTTCACTGTTAGTATTGCTTCTAGGAAGAATTTTTTAATGAAAATTGCATATTTCGTTTAAACTCCTATCATAACAATGTATAAATGACATTTAAAAAGCCCTCTCTAAGAAATCCAGTTAAGCCAAGCAATAGCCACTGCTACTTTTCTATCATGTATTCAGTTTGTCTTTGGAGTCTGACACAGACCCTATGATTTTTCTTGCCACTTGAAATACCTTGAGGGTTAAAACTGTTCCAAGCACAAAGTCTGGATTGAGTTCTGAAATTTTCAAAATGTCAGAAATTGTTTTCATTTTTATTTTCAATTTACAAGCAATTTGCTTATAGAGGATGGGAGAGGTGAGTTTCCCTCTTCAATGTGAAGAGTCACGTTTATTGACTTTAGAACTGTGAGCCCTATTTTTTTAAAGGTTTGGTTATCTGGGGTATCTGGAGTATTAACAACTCCAAGTTGAATATCAGGATTTCCTAACTACGGAAATTTCAATAACTGACATCTATTGAGCTTGTATTTCTTCTGAGGTTGGCCACATGTCAGAAGTGTTGTATCCATAGATAAACTTTTTAGTCTCCTCAGGACATATGCTTGGCTGCATGCCAAATGTAACAGAATTAATTGTAAAACAAAGTATTTTCCTTCAAATGTAACATAGCCATCTAACAAGTTGGTAAGTGGTTCTGGAACAGGTATTTAGGCATGTAACCTTTCACTAACCTCCTTTAGGGATCTCATCTTCTGTATCTTGTTTCTAACTTCCTGTAGACAGGAAAAAGGGGGAGACCTAAACTTACCGCTTTGCTCAACATAAATTTAAAGTTTGTTATAGAAAACATCACTGACACAGGATGAATGGCTTTCATAAAAGAAAGAGATCTTTTTGTTTTGCTATATGGTTCAATATAGCCACCAGTCACCTGTAGTTACTCTGCATGTAGTAATTTTGTCAGTAATCATAGAAAAATGCGTGATATAGGCCAAATGTAGCTTAGAAGAAGTTCATAGGACTCAGTGAAAACCGTACATGGAGACAGTGAATTTATATTCTACTGACTGGCCAGTGAAATATAAGTAGATATTAATACAGTACTTTATCAGAAAATATAAAATGTGGCTTAAGACTGGATGGAAAAGAAAGTGCCTAACATGGAAATTTACTCAACATTTCATTTCATATTCTTGGTATAAAATAATCTCAAGGTTAATGACTGAGGTGAACATTTCAATATGGGTCTAGACAGTAAATAAATCACAAGGTGTGGAACGAAATCTGTTCTGTAAAAGTTTACTTAAGACTGTACACAAGCTTTCTTGTTGTTAACAGTGATGTAACATGCAGTAAATTCCTTTTAAACTTCAAGTTGTCCCAAAAGAAAGACCAAAAAAATGGATGTTTCTTTTTTAAAAAACCAAAGAAAACAACCAAAATAAAAACCTTCAAGGGAAAAAATAGCCACCTATGTCTGTATATCTTTCCTATATCATTTTGAATACTTTAATAAAACAAGAATGTTTTTTGTGATATGAGACCCATAAAACAACAAAATATTTGTCAAATAGCACTAATACTGTATTGATTAATCAGATACATGTTGCTTTCCTTGAAGAAAATATCACCTTAATAGACTCTGAATCATGCCCCAAGCCAGAGAAGTTATGAGCTGTGCTTTACATTTCTAATTCTATCTATAAGCAGTGGTTTCACATTCAAAAATGCTTAAGCTCCAGAGGATTCCCACCATGCCATTAATTATCATTGTAGATGTAGACTCAAGAACCCGTGTTCTACTAGAATGTTACTACTCTTTAAATTAACCTTGGCTCATTGAAAAATTACAGGCTTAAGTAGAATTTCAATCAGGCTACCAGATGGATTTTTAGTCAACAAAAATCCACCTGTGTTTGAAGGAGGACTAATGTGATACATGTAGATGGAAGCAAAACACTTAAAGTGGAAAGAGACATTAAGTTAAAGCAAGATGTTGCATTTTATTGATCCTACCAAGGCTTATTTCTAAAAGTGATTTACTGGATTACAGAAGCAGTATGTATAGGCTCACGTGCATGTAAGGACCCTGGTCCAGTGAAATGACTGGGAAGGAGAGCATCAGTCGTGACCTTAGGGCCAAAGGTATGTGAATGTGTCAGAGCAGACAATCATGAGAAAGTTGCCTCACATTTACTGTAAAGTAGAGATTAGTATGTGAATTATCATGGATTAGTAGATACAGATTTATACCCTAATTTCCTCCAGAGTAATCCAATTCTCGTTCCCATACACTGAGGTTAATATATTTCATCAAAGAGAAATAACATTCTCATGTTTTTGAACCTATTAGGAGCCAAAACATGAGGGGATCAGTACTAGTCGCAGTATTGTTTCTTGCTGTGATCTTCTATGAATATGAAAGTGGAAAACTTTAAAAAAGCATGTTTTACAAACCCACTGATATTAGTTGGGCAAAGAAGTGCTTTGCATGACTGTAAACTCTCCTCCCGCCCCCAACTACTTGTTTTTCCAATGAAATATGTAGCTCTTCTCGTTACAAATAATTTCTCGTTACAAATCGTGCCTCTTGTGTGTTTTTTTTTCTTTTTTTTTTTCTGGGCCAGGTGTTAACCTTTATAAGTCGTTGATTCTCAGCAATGTTCGGTTGTTTTTATTTTGTATATATAATTTTATATTATATTTATATTTATATTATATTTTTGTATGTATAATTTTATAAATAATTTTTTTTCTTTATAATAAAGATGGGATGAAGAGGCAAGATTTATCTCTTTGCTGCACAGGAAGTATAGAGACTGAGATAAATTTTGGACCTTTGATGTGGATAATCAAAGTCTCATGTATTTCAATGGGACTAGCATTTCATGGACGAACTATGGTGCAAGATATTCACGTTGTAATTGAGAGTGAAGAAGGAAGAGTTGTAAAAATAACAGCAAAATGAGGAGAAAAGGAGAATCCATATAGCTTCTAAATACTAGATATTAAACATGTTTCTTCAGTATTAATATTTAAAGGGGGGATGGAGAGCTTGCATATGCCAGTGACCTCTGTAAGATGCAACTCTAGTTCATGTTTTCTTAGCCCAGCTAAGTAAAAACTTTTGAATACTTCATCACTAATTTACTCAGTATCACACCATTTAGACTGAGTTTTGCCTGTTCTGTTACAACTTTTGTAAGGCAAAAGGAAAGAGATATGCAGGTCTGCAATAACTTAAACATGAAATGAAGTCACTGGTTCAGTTCAGACCTTTTTACTATCCTTACAGGCTCTCTGTGACTTTAAAATGTCCTAGAGGGGAAGAAGGGAATATGTAAAATAATCGTTTTTTTCTATATTCAGTATCCGCAGTTTAATCAATCTTCCATTAAGATATCTTCTCATAATTCTATTCATTTTGTTAAAAAATGTGAATACTTGCCAAAAAAATTGAGCAGATATGGGAAATGACAATCAACTGCATTTGTAACACAAATTGAGTTATTTATGCAATCATATTACCAGCTAAAGCTATTAAAACTGTATGGAAGAATTAAGTCTCTGCTCTACTGGTTAAACCCTTGCACACTTCGAATGATGATGAATATTTACAAAATATAGAGTTGGTTTAAATTGCAGAGACCACCTAATTTGTTGAACCACCTTACTGGTTGCCACTGTGTCATCACAGTTTCCACAGGAGGGTTTTTCAGAGCCGCTCAGCTGTATTAATGTTTTCCAATTTTACAAGCATCTCAGGGTCCTTGGGCCTCCAGCAGCCTGAAATACAACAGCTGCCTCAACATGAATTTGGCACAGTTTGCCAGGAGAGTAAGGAAAAGATTGGGGTGGATATTAAAACAGTTTTTTCATATCATAAGGATAAATACAGGGCCTTCTGCTAATGTATCAACTGCACTTAGCTAGCTCATTTTTGTTTGTTGTGGTGATCATAACAGTGTTTTCTAGGAAAGCCCAGTTAAGCAATATGTCTGACCGTATTGACAAGGTTGGATCCGTTGTCCTGGTCTCTAGGGAAGAAGCAACCAAGTAGACAAAAACCCCCTTGCAGTCAACTTCTACAAACAACTGGTCTTAAAAATCATAATCCTGAGTTCATATTTAAACAGTTAACTGTTTGGCTTCCAAAATTGCAAGCAACCAGCTGTTCTGATTTGAAGTCTGCATGGTTTGTGGAGAGCGGGGTATTTCTGAAAGCTGGGACAACTGGTGTGCTAGGTTATAAGAGCCATGTGTCAGTGACCTTCACTTTTTTTCCTTTTAAATACGCTGGTGTTGGGGAAGGTGGTAATCATGGGCAATTCATCTTTATTTAGGCACAGGGAGGGGGATGGAAATGAAGTTTTCTTTATTAATGGAAAATGGCTGAAAGTTTGTCCTCACTATAGGCTTTAGAGGAAGGTCCAGGTCCAGTAAGGCAAATATCAGCACAGTCTTCCCAATCATTTGTAAAAGTGGTCTTCATTATGAGTTTTTTCCCTCCCCAGCAATGAGATTGCCATTCATTGTTTTATGATTCTGTCTTGTTGGTCTCTGCACTGAAAAGCCATATATATACCAGTGCGTCTGTGCAGAGGATCTCCATTAGGCCTTGGGCTAGGACCACACACTCATTTCTCCTGAGCAAACCAGTAGCTGTCAGATAACACTTTTTCATTAGCTACTGACCTGGACTGGATGTGAACTGGTGACCAACAGGTGAAAATATCCCGGTATTAATCCTCAGAGCCATCAAGTCCTTCCATTAAAATCTTATGAATAACTATTTTATCCTTCAAATGAGTCTGCTATCATGCAGTTTTAAACTTAAATTTTTTGCTTTGTAAAATTGCCAAAACGTGGCTGTGCATATACAGGTGCACACCCTGCTGCTAGAAATTGGGAGGTTTCCAGTGGCTCTCAATGCCTGCGTTCGTATGGGTCAATACACGTAACAATGAACACACACACAAAATGCCTTCCTACCCCAAACTGGTATTTTTCAGCTGTTTAAACAATTGCTTGGATTTTCTTTAAAAGTTATAATTTTATTCCCTTATGCTATATTTCATTTAACTCTGAAAACATACAGTAGAAGAGGACAATGACAGGAGTTGCTGTCTTAACTACACAGCGTGTACATTCTATTATGGTCATTGAGGTGTATATTTCATAGTTGGAAAAATGTTGATAAATACTAGATTTTAATTGTATAGCCTAATTCTGTCAAGTGATTGGATTTGATATTATTTTACTCTCATTTAACTGTTAATGAGTATTTGAGCCTGTGAGTAGCACAGTCATTCCTTTGATGCTATGTATGCTGGCACCTATCAACATTATGTACTCCAGGTCTCCTGACTGGCCTGAACTTGAGTGCAATATGCCATTTGGAAAGTGCCAAAAAGAGTAGAGCGGTCATGTAATTTTGGTGATCCCAGTAAATGAAAATTAATCACGTTTGACAAATGTTTGTGGCTTTATAGCCATAGTTCTGTAGGCAAAAGCTACATATTTTGTGACTTTATTCAATGAACTGTCCTTTTCTGTTCTAGAAGTAGACACAGAGTGCAACCAGCTAAAACTAATGATGCTAGTCTGTTAAAAAAAGCAATGATGTGAAATCTGAGATGTTAATTCTGTCAGTATTACTGATACATACGCTTGATGCCTGTCATTTTGAAGCCTCAAGGCTGGACTTGCATATGTCATGATAACTTTTTCCAGACTAAGAATGCCAACCTTGGAGTTAAATGTGCAAAATTTATTGTTTCATTATTACCCTTCCTGCTCCCCTCCCCCAATTATTTTGGTTTGAATTATTACTTTGTACGGACCTAAATTTCCATTATGTTTTCAACTGGAGATTATGTTCTTCTTCACTTTTTGTTCTCCGCTATGGGTTTATGCTAATAAAAAAAAAAAAAATTATCTGTAGGTGTCTTTACTGCACTAGTAGATAACGAAAAATCTGTCTGGGCTACATAGAGTCAGAGAATGGCTTGGGTTGGAAGGGACCTTAAAGATCATCTAGTTTCAACCCGCCCTGTCACAGGGGGGTGACACCTTCCACTAGACCAGGTTGATCAAAGCCCCATCCAATCTGGCCTCAAACACTTCCAAGGATGGGATATCCACATCTCTGTGCAACCCGTTCCAGTGTCTCACCACCCTCACAGTGAAGAACTGCTTCCTTACATCTAATCTTACCTCCAATGAACCTCAATTTTGTGAAACCGGAATATTGTAAATGATAAACCTGCTTGTGTCTCAGTCAGGATGATCTCTTGGAAATACGACCTCTATGTTGGTTTTGATGGAACCTGGTCTTGAGATAGTTCTTGGTGTGCTGCACAACTTCTTTCTATTTTATTGCCTCTAAGGCCCCTGAGGGAAATACTGAGAATCTGGAGCAGCTGTAATCATGAACAGACTTCGTTATTATTGCTATGTTAACTTGTGGGATAGTGCAGGATGTATGCAATGTCTGTTTCCAGACCACAAAACTTGAGAAAGCCTATATGCTTATATCTGTGAAATAACACTCTAGGCAACCTTGAGAGGTGCAGACCACAATGCCTTTCTTCCACAGTGGTTAAGCTCAACTGTTCTTTATTCTGGAGGGCTTCTATTTTATAACACAAAACCACAGCAACTAATTTCATAGGAATAGGGATAAACAGGTCACAGGTATCTTACTGAATAGCTGATGGTGATTTGTGTTTGCGTATCAAACTAGGCTAATCCAATATTGCCATTTTCTTCGTGAAAAGAGTAATGACCACTAATGGATCTGCTCTGGCACTTGTATACCATAATGCAACTTTAGTGGGTTGGTGATTTCAGTGGTAAGAAAATCTGGTTTGGAACATGTCTGTTCTTTATACCATCATTTCTGTTGGGATTTTTTTTTTTTTTCTGGTCATTTTGTCATACCATTGACCGTTGTCTTTAAAAATTACTTGTTCTATCTCAGTTACGTTTTATGGCTGACAGAATTGATTTCTGATGAAATCTTACTTCCCGCATTAAAATCAAAATAATTTTCTATTTATATAGCTTTGTTTGTGGTGACTTTACTGTTGGCTGTGTATATATTGTCATTTAGGACACGAGGAAATGAAATGAAGCTATGTCAGAGGAAGTTCAGACTGGACCTTAGAAAAAGGTTCTTCACTGTGAGGGTGGTCAGTCGCTGGAACAGGCTCCCCAGAGAAGTGATCAGGGCACCAAGTCTGTCAGAGTGCAAGGAGCAATTAGTCATATCGTTTAGTTTTAGGTAGTCCTACCAGGAGCAGTGAGTTGGACTTAATGATTCCTATGGATCCTTTCCAACTTGAGATATTCTATGGTTCTATGATTTCATGGAACGAAAACATGGGTTTTCCTTTCCGCTCTCCCCCATTTTTTTGGTTTTGTTTTTTTTTTTTTCTTTTGTTTTCAAGAGCATGACTAAAGCTCCCTCCTACCTTCCCTTCCGATTTTAGTTTGGGTCTGTGTAATGCTCATCCTGATGCCTGTCCAGAAAAGTAGCGTGGAGCTTGATGTTCACCCAAAGCCCTTTACAGTATATTTTGCAATACATTTCTACCACTTCCTTACTTCTTGGACATTGACGATGTTGGACACATTTCTTCCTCAGTCTGGAGGTCTGTGGCACAAAGTAGCTGACCACAGAACTTACTGCAACACTTAAACATTCATATTTACTTAGGTTAAGAATAGTGATAATAGTAGTTGTTTTTCTCTAGTGCCTGGAATTTGGAAATTGTAACTGTACATGATTGCTTCATGGTGACACACTGTTAAAATAATTTTTACCCCCCTTTTTTTTTTAAGGGACGCAAGAGTGAGGCAGAAAAGTACTTCGTGAAGGCTATTCAGCTGGATCCTACCAAAGGAAACTGCTACATGCATTATGGTATGTTTCAGATAGATAGGGTTTCCACACATGTTCCAGGCTTGCTGTTAGTCTCTCTGAGTGATTAAGGATTTGAAAAGTGCTACTGGCAAAATATCTTCTTTAAAAGGAAAGAAATTAATCTACCATGTATAACTTCATCTCCGTTTCAGTTAATCACTGCACAGGGAAAGGTGAAGATTTTCATAGTTTGCATAACTTTCCTCCTGTGAGAGGAATTGCAGTATTGCTGCCTCTCTGGGAAAGAAAAAAGATGACTATTGCCATATGTCAAAGTTTCATGGCTGGGAATATTGTCATTAATGGTTTTGGCCTAAATTCACTGGCTGCCAGTGGGTGAGCAAGTAAAAGTTAAACTTTAGTGTTTGTGAGTTTATTGAAGAGTCTGCTTTTTGTAGAAGACTGGTGGGCCTTACATCTACCTCCTTCCCAGCATCTTCACGGTTTTAAATTAATAAGTATTACAAAAGGTTTTGATGAGTTGACTCTATCTTTTTTGTACTAAGCTATGCATGTGCATAAAGGACACAGTTAATTTGAAGGTGTTTTTATAACTTCAGATTGTTTTTGCTAAATGTGCAAAAAATATTTCCAGAGGCGATAAGTCCCAAGGGTTCAAAAATATTTAACTTTATGGACTAATTCTTACTGTATTTTAAAGCTGATAATAGACTAATCTAAAAATGCAAGCTATGTAGTCACAATTGGAAAATACAGAAGTAATATACTTCATCTTAGTTGAGAAAGAAGGTAGGGAACCACAAGCACACTATATATATCTTTGTATATTGTTTTAATTTCTTCTTCTGATTCTGTTAGACATAAAATAAATAAAAATGAGTGGCCAAAAGGGAAAATTAATCTCACATAATAACCATGTTTTCACTGTGTGATATCTTTGTACAAATTACTCACACATTGAATTTCTGTTTGATCCTATGCAGTATAAAATTCTGCATGTTAGACAGCTAGAATCAATGCATACATTGTTACTTAAAACAATTCATGGTATTTAAGTGAACGTAGCCCAGGGTTGCATTATTTTGCATTATGGATCACTGCAGTTAGTGGTCTTGTCTGCTATTTATGCCTGTACAGGTAAATCTGAAATGGGTATTTGTACATATAAGCCCCATTATTTCAATCGGATATAAGTATAGTTGATCTCTCAAGATAACGAGGAAAAGTTGCAGCAGATAGTTTCTTGAAATCGTATTCAAGCCCCTTCCAGCATTTGTTATTAAGAAATCTATATTTAGTGATTAAGAAATCTTATTTGCATATAAATTCAAAGATAGGTCTCAACAATCCATCGCAGCATTTGAAGTTATGATTGTGTATATTTTTTCTTTTTCTCTCTCATTATTTCATCAACTTCCCTGTCTTTTCTTGAAATATTTTCTCTTTGTCATTTTCAAGTGCCTAAAAGCAAGGTTATTCAAATCATCATTCATCTCTGATGTATTGACTTCTTCATTACCAATTACTACTGTATAAAATGGTGTGTTGTTTCCTGATTAAGATTATTCCCTAAGAACTCCAGCAAATTTTTCCTTTATTGTGTCACAGGTACAAATGGTGGTTTCCATGTTTTTGTGCAGAGGTCATTACTGCAACGTAAGCAGAATTCTGCTCTTCAAAATTGGTCAAAATTTAGTCAGTGTTTGGAATACCAGCATAGTGAAATATGATGCTGAAGGGCTGTAGACACAAGAAAGTTCTGTCTACCAGTCACTAGATCACTGTCATGGTGTATTTTATACACAGAGAGCTCTGCTGAATACAAGTGAAACCTTTTCTTTTGTTTGTGTGAATTCTGATCACTTCACCAAATTCAGTGATGTTACTCCTTATTTAAGTCAAGGTAGCTAGAGAAAGATACAGTTTTCTCCTGCTTGGCTTTTGTTTCTATGTAGTACAGGTGATCTTAAAACCTTGTTGCTTCAGACACAGGACTTTGTACAATTTTTCTTTCTTTCCCTCTTCCCTTTCTTTGCTTCTTCCCTTTCTTTCCCTTTTCCCTTCCACCTATTTCTGGTATTGATCAGGATTCTGTAGTGTTTGTTACCAGGAGCATTCCTAGCATTACACCGGAAACCCTAGCGAACACTTTAAGCTGTATCTCTACATCTCATTAATTTCTTTTAGCATCTTGTCACAGGTACAGTTTATATCCTATATGCCAAGTGTTGAACTTGGGGAAATACATCCATATTTTCATATAAGTCTTAAAGATTACATTTTTTCTCAGCATGAAGATGTTGGAAAAGAGAACAAAATAGTTGGCATTAGCCCTAGAAAAGTACATACCTCACAGAACAGCCAAATGAAAAGTGTGGTCATTTAGGACACAACAGTGTGTTGATGGAGTAGCAGGAATAAATGCACTGAAGATTTTCTTCCAAGTGCACATGGATGCACACACTTACTATTTGTGCCCCTAGGATGTGCAGATGTTCTTTTTGACTTCTACCCTTTTGGACTTTTTTTTGGAGCTATCCAGAAAAATAGTCAATATATTGTAACTTTTAAGAGTCTTACATTTGTATTATAATGTGCTTTAATCCAAGCCTTAAGCCAAAGTTATTCTTAGATATGACTGGGTACAGGAGTCAGCTTATTTGATCCCATGAAAATTTGGACAGGTGAACAGTTTCATGGTTGCTCTGTGGATAATACCACCACAGCACATTTCTCTGATCCAGCTAGTGTTATAATTAGTTTTGTACAGGTAATTTGCTGGACATAAAGTGGCTTTTACTCTAGTGGCCAGGGAGGTTAGCCGTCCCCTCTCAGGCTGAAATGCAGGCAGCTGCTTACCTGTCCAGATTTTCCTCTACTTTTCCCCTTTTCTGTTTTCCCCCTTCTTTTCCCCCTTTCCCCCTTCTTTTCTCTTTTCCCCTTTCCCCCTTCTTTTCTCTTTTCCCCTTTCCCCCTTCTTTTCCACTTTTCCCCTTTCCCCCTTCTTTTCCCCTTCTTCCCTTCTCTCCCACTTTTTCTCTTCTCCTTTTCTCCTTTTTTCCTTTCTCATATGCCAGTTATCTGAACATCTGAACTCTGTGCTAAACCATTGTCTTACAATATATGCAAGTTTTGATGGGTGATCTGATACAAGCTACTCAGATATGCAGTACACCACCAGAATCACTTAACAGATGGGAGAAAATGCATATGAATCAGGGGAAAAAAATTGCAGAGGAAATAGTGCAGAAGCACCAGTACAATATTTAAATTTTTTTTCCCACAATTTTTTGGCAATTAAAATACTATTTTTGGCTCAATCTGCAAGTTTTTGAACTAAAACACTGGAGGACATTGTTTCAGAAACTTTATTTGAATGTTCCTGTAAAGTTTGAGGCTTTTAATTGGATATTTTTAATACATATTTTTTAAAGAAGACTTAAAGTAAACAGTTTTGTCTAAATCAAGTTGAACTTAATAAATGCTTATTTATTTTTGAATTTCCATCTTTTTTTTTCTCTGGGAAAGTTTTCTTCAAAATATCTTACCCACATCTAGTCAGGATATTGGCTCTCATGCATCCCACTATACTTGTAACATTTAACTCAAGTATGCCATTTTGGATCCTGCAGGACCATAGTAGCTTTTGTCATCAACACATTGATGACATAGTTGAAATGGTCTCCATTGACCACAGAGGGGACTCTTTCTAACCTGATTGCCTCTATTACATGCCTATGGTCAGGTGGGATGAATCCAAGTGTCAATCTGAGAAACCAAAGAGAGATAGATACCTATGAACTATCAATTTTTGTATAAATATTTAAGAACATGTTGGCATCTAAAAACTCAGTAAGTCAAATTTGATAACAAATGTGCCAAACGTATGAATGTTCAGCCAGACCAGACCAGTGCCATTATGGCCCAGAGATTATTTAGTTTTGGATAGAGTACTGACACCCACGAAGGAAGTAAAGATCTCCTATTTCTGTCTGCATGCCATCTGTCTCAGGAGAATCTAAAGAAAGATTCTGTATAAAATTTATCAGTGGACAGAGATGGGATTAATGTCAAACATTGAAATACTTAAGTGCTCATCTGTTTGAAAAGAAACAAAAATAAATTCTTCAGTATCTTTTCATTGAGATGGCTAGCAGGATGCAGTGTAGTTGAGGAGGTTGAAGTTGATGAAGACTTTCTGTACTAGTTTTCACTTAAACAAGCAAAACCACCCATAAATCTACAGTGAAGTTTAAGTCGTGCAAACATTTTACCTCCAAAACTGTCTTGTTTCCTTTGTAATTTGCTGTTTAGAAGCAAAACAAAACAAAATAAACCACCACTAAAGCAGGTTTCATTTTACTAAATGAAATATTTTACATATTTTTGCTGAAAATAGTTTTTGCTACCAGGCTTCTCCTCTCTCCAACATAGTGAAAATGGTGTGGTAAAAAAAGAGAGAGAAAGGAGAAGTGAAGTTTCAAGAGAAATGTGTGTACAGAGGTCCCTCTTCCCTTTACAATTGTAATGGCTTAACTGGAGTAGCAAAGTCTAGAACCCAGCAGGATATTCAAATTAACTCTGTTTTATTAATGACCATTGAGACCTCCTTTTAAAATAGTTTCCTTTGAATAATACATTGTTTCTAATAACTCTTAATTGTTTAATGACTCCTTTTTCATTACAAAAAAAGATTATTCTCATTAGATTAATTATGCATTCACTTAATTAGGCAATTCACATTGATCATCTGCCTTTTTCAGTGCATTCCCGGTTACAGATATAAAACAAAATGAAAAACACGCTGTCAGATTAGGTAAAACGAAACCATATTATCTATACTCTCTTTGAAGGAGGAACAGCTTAACATGTTCCTAAACATTCTACCCTTTTTTTTTTTTTTTTGCATTATCTTTCACTTTTGAATTTGTGATAATTTAGGAGTTGTTTTCATAGATTTTCTCATATTATTCTCATCATTCTTACATTGTTATCTTATTTCTCATATTAACAAGTTTAACTTGTTAACTGCTAGGTTTTTTTTTTTCACTTTTATTCTAAGTCTTTCTAAATATTGTTTCAGCATGTTTCAGATCTTTTAGCCCTTTTTGATGCCTAAATTTTCACCTGAGTCTGTGAGCACTTTGTATCTGTCTTGCCTGCAAAGATGACTGCTTTACCACTCCTAAGTCCCAGCCTGAAAATGGATTGGAACTGCTGTAGTGTAAGCTTCAAAATAAATTTAATTGAAATATGACACCAGTGGATTTTCCAGCACCGCTTTTTTCAGTCTTTAAATCATGCATTTACATGTGTTAGTGGGTCTGAGAATTTACATATATTTATAGATGTGCATTCAATTTTCTTCTTAGATATGATGTATTTATAATATTTCCATGTAGTCGCATTGTTCATAGCACTGGAGCTTTGTGTCTTTGCTCCTCATTGCCCAAAAAGCAGCCTAGGAAAGCTTTGTTTTTCTGCCATATGTTTAAGAAAAAGATCTTAAGATAACAATGTAATAACGAAAGTAAAATAGCAAGGTTGTATTGATAAGGAAGAGAAATATCAACCATGACTTAATAATGAAGTCTTACTTCTTCAAAGAGTTTCATGCCAATGGAAGAGATGTCACCCTAGTCCATAGGAGGGTCAGTTTTTATCTTTGACAATGAAATGAGTAAAACTTACTTCCAATCCATAATTCGAGAGAATGAATTGTCCGTTTCTGACTGACAGGTTATCTAAATGCAGTATATACCAAATGATAAAATAAAATAAAATTCATGGATCTGCTCCATTGGGAACA
Organism: Bucorvus abyssinicus; assembly: GCA_009769605.1. Classification (NCBI taxonomy): domain Eukaryota; kingdom Metazoa; phylum Chordata; class Aves; order Bucerotiformes; family Bucorvidae; genus Bucorvus; species Bucorvus abyssinicus. The sequence goes on from CM020025.1 coordinate 44,455,027, forward strand.
TCAGATGCTACATGGTGATTTTGTACTGAGAAATTGAATTCCTTCATGAGATGGGGTCAAAGCCAACCAGGTGTATTATGTCCATCACTAAGTCCATTTGCCAGCCTTCCCAATATGCACTCATGAAGCTTTCAGCATATGAAAGGGGGTTTGCCATTTAAAACTTTTGAGCATCCTAACATTCAACATATAATGATTTTATGGAAAACTATAAAGCAAGTTTATTATGATCAAATAACACATGTTCACAGAACATATGTACGTTTTGAGAATCTGACTTTGAACTATGGCTTACACCTTCTCCTACGGTATCAGTGAATTACAGGAAGACAGGACTCCTAGAGCCAAAACAGGAAGAGAGTTGTAACTGACTCGCAGAAAAATTTCATTAAGTTTCTGACCTTTCTGCTCCCAGAACTTTCTTCAGTACTTTGATTTAAGAAAATCTTCAGCTACTATTAACACAGACAGTATTTCTGACTTCCACACTGAAACTGAACAAGAATATACCAGAAACTGAGCTGTTCAGAAGAATATACCAATTCGAAGTATTGTTTATTATGATTTTCTTGGCAGCTGGGAATGATAAGTGTACAAAAGCATACGTACATAAATAGTCAAGTTCTTTTTGTTACTCTCTAGGCTGTTGCTATCATACATTAAAAGAAGATTATTACAAACCGCTATAGTAATTATACCAAACTCCTCTTAGAGCCAATCACTTAAACGGAATGCAGTGGAATATTTCCAAACAAGCCAGGTCATTGACCCTAAACACTGTGGAATTTACATGGTTTTGGCTCTTTCCTTGGGTTTAACCTTAAATCTAATCATTCTGACATCCCAAATACATGGTTGACTCTGCTTCCTCAGCAGAATATCCTAGACTGCTTGGGAGATGTGGTGCACATCAGAAAGAGGGCTAGGAACATGTATTTATGCTTCTTTCATGTTGCCATAATTTGGGGGTTCTGCAGGAACTGAAAAAGCCTGTGGTATGAACAAGCCTGGAGACCTCTTTGTTAATGAGCGAATGTTTTGACCATCTCATGAGGATTTTTGAAGAGATAATGTGGAGCTGCGACAAAAGTGTGACTGGATACTTCTTTCCCATACAAATTTCACTTTTCCAAACCTTATACATAACCAGGTGTCTGGGGAATGACATAGGGTCTAGAATCTTCCTTAGTATTTGTAAAACATGAGGTCCTCTGTATTACATGTTTTCATCATGAATCTTGTTTTAATAAGAACTTCCAGTGATCCGGATGTGGTTACAAGTTCAGTCATCAAATCCCAAAGGTGTGCAATTTAATTTTTTTCTCTCATATCTCTAGTGCTCTGGATGACATCCAATGATATATTTAGCACAACTGCAACAGATAAGTTTTTCAGACAAAGAAAAAAGCTAGTAAAAAGATTTTCCAAGCCAGTGCATATATTGATGTTACAGCACCCACTGACTTATGTAGTCTTTCTATATGTTTTATTTGCATGGAATAATCTCCACTTGAGGGGATAACTCCCCAAAAGTCTTTCCAGCAAGAAAGCCAGAGAACAGCTTTGGATAAAGATGGAATGGTGTATAAGAAGCAGCAAAACAAACTGGAATGCTGTTACAATCTAGGTGATCCTGATATATGTTCGCTTTGCTTTCCCTTTCACATCCCGCACATTCCGCAAGAAATTTTCTAAACAGGCCTGGAAAGCAGGATCTTTAAGCAAACGTTCCCTTGTTCTGGGAACTGCTCATTCACAGCCAATGAATCTGTTTTGAAACTCTTAAAGGAAACAGTTACATTAGGTCATGTCTGTTGACTTGGCATCTTGCAAAGTTGATTCATCACCTGAAAAAGTTCGGAAATGAACTTGGAGACAAAGTTTCTTCTTTCATTTCTTCCACGGAATGCTATTGAAACTTTCCATTCAGAAATCTCTGGTTGCATCTGCTCTTTAGCTCTGCATTGCCACAGCAGAGTTGAAGTTGATGGTGATTTCATTAGTGATTCTGCTCATGCTAGTGAGAATGTAGTTCAGCTCTCCAAACATGATCTTGTAGCCTTACTGTGTGCTTAAATGACAAGACAGGGGTCAGCCAGAACCTTATCCCTATTCTGGTTTCTGTTGAAACTTGAAATGCTTTGAAAGCACTAACAAATATTCGGATTCAGATCCTTGATGTTGGATGTGCCGGAAGAACTGGTAGTGAACTTTATTATAAACAGATTTGACAGTTGATTCTATAGTCTTGATATAGCTGCTCTTCATGTTAATATAGTTGTTTAAATTGCTGCTGTGGAAGAAGAAAACTTTTGAAGAGGATAAGGTGCAGAAGACTTGATGACAAACATATATTAAAAGAAACAAATGCTAACTATTCTCTATTATGGTGGGATTAGTGGTTTTTCTCCATCTTATTCAGAAGGCACTTTACAATTGCTTGGATTACTAAAGATATCAGGACAAAAGTATAAGTCACTGAAGTTTGAGTAAGTGCAGAACCAACAGCATTCCAAGAACATTGAAAATGGTTCTTTTCAAAAGCAGCAGTAGCAAGATGAGCAATTTCAGAAACCTACTCTGTTCTCATACAGAGTACCTTTGAATGTTTGCCAGCAAGCGAAAGAGAGAGAACATTTCAACTAAAGAAAGGTTGGTGCAACTTGCACTTTTATCTACTAAAATAAAGGGTCACGGTGCCTGTAGGGAATAGTTGAGCCCATTCTAGAGGAAGGCACTAATGCCTTTGTGCTCTGAACATAAAAGATTGTTATACACAGGCATATCCCAGCCAATTAATACCTTTCATATTACAATAAAGCAACAGAACTACCAGTTCAGTGTATGGCTTTTAAACTGGTGTTGGCACATGACTTAACAAAGTTCTTTACAGATGATGATTTGGAGATCATTTTGGAGAGACAATTATACAGGGTAGAGAGCTGTTTACTTTCATCTCTGTGGATGAATATTTGTTAAAAATTTTGTTGAAAGATGAAAGGAAGTAATTTTTTTCAAGTCCTAGAAAGTGGAACTTTTTTATTGTTGTTTAAATCACATATATGCTTTTATCTTACTTTGCAGTAGATTGTATATATTGCCTCAAAATTTTTTGGTCAAATACAGATTCAAAAAACTCTGACTATTTGCAAGAAAAAGTAAGTTTGAACAAGGCTGTAGGTGCAGAATTCATCAGCTCTTATGGCATTTCCGATGCATAGATACTTCAGTTTAGGAGAAAATTAAGAGGATAGTGAAATATTGAATCAGTTCTCTGCTGTCAAAGGTCTTTAAAAACTCTTGGCTCCACATTTACGCTCAGTTCTTTGCTGTCTAGCAAGAAAGGTGGAAAATACTATTTTAAAAAGTAACATTGTTCCAGGCAAAAAACAGTGTTGTTGAAGGTCATGCATGAACCTGGACTGTGGGTTTCCCACTCCTGTTTTAGAAGAATAGTAACGAGATACATGCTTTCCTTGAAGAAGGAAAATCTGAGATTCGGAGCTTCTACAAAGCTGCTTTCTCAAAAGCTGGTTTTGATTCCAAAAAAACAACCATAATTTATGTTGCTGGCAAGAGTCAGAGTTGTGACACCTGCAATGAGAAAGCTCTGTATGTGGTATTGGGCAGTCTCTCGTAAATCATGTGGTTTGCCAGCTACCTGTCAGAGAAAATCCTGCGTGTAAGTTTAGACCCACACAAGTGGTTTCTGAATCCCGGGGCTTGTGGATCAGACCTTCTGATCGACCTCAACACCTTGCCAATATTCTGCGCTGATAGTGCTCTTCTCCTGGGAAAACACGTCTTTATGGCTTTGACAGGAAAAGTTCAGAAGTCTGCTTTTTAATGAGGAAAGTGTAGCAGTGAACTGCAAATCCAGTTCATCCTTGTATGAATTTAGTATATCCTACTAAAAGGAATGACAGCTAATGCTTTCAAATGGGCTCTCTCCATTGAGGTGCTTTAAATTAAATTTAGATATGTGAATAAAATTAGTCTGCCTTTCAGAACAATTTGGCAAATCAATTCTCAACTGAATTTTTCCATCTTGTATGGTCTGGCTGGGATAGAGCTAACTTTCTCAGGCAATGAGTAAGGCAGTTACCAGGTGTTCCCCTCTCCTGTTTGCAGTCAGAATTCTGTAAGGCTTTGGGTGTAAAGGATGCTACAACCAGTTTCAGGAGAGTGATAGGTATCATCTGCTACCTAACCACACAGCATGAGTTCTTGCCACTGTTATTAACACCTCCAATACGGGGGGGAGACTTGTTTATGGTAATGCACAGTCGTAGAATTTTCTTTTCTGAAGAACTGAAAGTTTTACTCTTAATTGGCTGGTGTCATGCAGTACTTGCAGTTGCTTTTAGTTAGCTTTGGTAATCCTGTAATGAAGATAATCCTTTCATGTGTTATATAAAATAATAATCCTCTTATAGAGACACTTTTTAGAGAACTAGTAGTAAATGGAGAATGAATTCTGGTTTTAAGAATTTAAAGCATTAGTTTAGAGCTGTTGCTGACATTTTTGATGAGTCCATGTAGACTAATGGAATGTATGCAAGCAAAGTCCTAGAAAAACAATTAATAAACCCAAGCTTTTAACTAAAGCATCTAGCAGTGCACTTGCTTTTCAGTAATTATATAAATTTTTGTCCTGTCCTAAATCAGATTTCTTGTAGAAATCTAAAGCATTTACATGTTTCATAGTATCTTCAGTATATGTTGGTCTTAGGGACATCTTAAAGAGCTAATAATTAACGTAGTGTGTTGCTTAAGAGCAGCAATAAACCATTAGTATTGGTTTGAAATGTTTTCAAATAATGTTATATTTTTAGATATTATATGGATGAAGTGCAAGTATTTTACTGCTTAATAAAATGAACCTAAAGTCAAGAAATTTGTTGATCATGTCACACGAAGTAGAATGCATCAGTTACATTTTGTTACGTTATGGGTAGCTATAAATATACATAAGGTAACATCTCTATTGAGCTTCAGTGTTAAATATTTCAGAAGACTAAAAGTTATGTTTTTAAAGATCTGTCTCTAAAAACCCTTGAGTAATTTTTGTTGAAGACAGTGAAAGTTTTTTCCTCTTTATGTAACTAATTAGCTTAATATCCAGTTCACATTATTTTTAAATTCTAAGATGCAAAATATTTTTCCTGAATTAAGTATATCACTTTTTTGAGAATGACCTTGAATGTTCACTGTGTTTTGACATGTAGAAGAGTATATGTCCTCTTTCTTACTTCCGTCTGGATGTAATAATAGTACATCCAGTTACTAGTGTCTCATTCTGCTAATCCAGTGGTTTCATTAACAGAAGAACTTTAATGTTGACAGTTTAAGGCTGGTTTTCTTTAGCATGGACCTAAAGATTAGCGATACTGTTTTAGTTCATTTGTTGGAAGAAAATTGGAATACTTGTTGGCCAAGCTTGTTCCAAAGATTTCTCTTTAAAAACAGCAATTCAGCCCAAATGAAGAGACATGGATGGCCTATTATAGTTGGTAGATTTACTTGTCTGAGAATTTTCAGATTCATATCTGAGTTTTTCCTGCTATATATAAGGCACAACCTTATATATAAGTGTACCCCCAAAAAAAAAAAAAGCAAACTTGCAGCTTTAGTCAACATTTTTTTTCTCTTATGAGAGACTTCCATTAATGGCTCAAGTGATGATTTCCAGTTCTGAAGACAAATTAATTTCTTGTGATCCAACCTGTTCTCAAACCACGTTTTCTTTTAATGTTTTTTCTGTCTTTATTTATTTACTTACTTACTGTTTTGTGTGAGAAAGCTTTTTTGGAAATCATCTGTTTCTGGGCACAATAAACACAAAGCATCATAATGCATGAAAGGATGGCACATATTAGAGTGTAGATGTAACTCAAGCAAACCTTATGCTATGAATGCAGAAAGGCACCTGGTTTTTGCAAGATTTTTGCAGATCTGAGTAAGATATAGGTGACTGAGCAAGTAATCTTCTATCTCTTGCTAAGTTGAAATGTATCCACAGAGAAAGCAAAAAGCTAGGAAAGCTGTCTCTCATCACTTTTTCTATTGAGATAATTCCTTCTGTGACCATGTTTATTGTCCCAAAACATCACTGGATTCGCTATGGCCCTAAAGACCTTGCTTGCTCTGGTTAAGTGAATTTTCTGCATAAGCATCCAGTGAGCATATACGTAACAGGGAATGTGTGAGAAATGGAGGCAAGAAAAAAAAGAAAATCCCTCACCATGAGAGGAAATCATCTGCTCATGGCATATTGTTCCTGAAGAGGCCTGTGGCCAGTAATGGCTTGGTGGACTTTAGCTTGAGTGATCTTTAAAAATAAGGTAAAAATGGAAGGATGGGATGCTGGAATGTATCATCACCATGTTTTAAGACAGCTTTTCCAAATACAAAGTTATGTAGATAGAGAGTCTAGACATCTGAAACCCTTTGAAAAGTCCTTGATCCAAAAATTACAAATTTTACAAACTAGGTGAAAAAATCATTAAAAGGAGCAGAAATAAAGTGGTTTGAATACCTTTCAAAATGTTTATTTTTTTCCTTTTCTTCAAAAGAAAATTCATTTTTATAGAGTTCTACTAGTTATGTGTTTTGTTTTGAAACTACAGTACCTTAGTTAAAGTTTGGTAAACGCTAAATTATTCATTCTATTCAGTTTTAACTTGGTTTAATAATTGCAATAATATAATTTCCAAAAATTCTGTCACTTGATTTTATCCAATTATTTTTTCACCTGAAAGGCAAGTATCATGTAGGAAACTTGTAAAAAGCTACCTGTTATAATTTTCTTAGTGTTACTGAAATACCTGATAAAATACCAGTTCATCAAGGTATGCATATATAGAATAATAAAACAAAGTATCATTTATAATTCTAAAGCTGCAGAAATATATTTGCACACATATATATTAAAACATATTTTTATGTGATTTTGAGACACGCTTTTAAAATGGGAATATATTTCATTTGTAGATGCTATTTTATTTTATTTCATTTTGTTTTGAGGAATTGAAGATCAGTGTATAGGCAGAATGGCAAGTTCCTAAATGGCAGCCTTCTTGGGGATTGGGAATGCTGTTTCTTGATGGATGAGTTTTACTGTATCATTCTCACTATTCATAAATACGTTCTGCAAATATGGCAGTTAATTATTTCATGTTTATTTCATTTTTTCTATATTTACTACATTTGACAGATATTGAAATACAGAGCAGATTAACAAATAACTAAACATTGAATCTGAGACTTTTTTTTTTAATTCCTCTTCCTAACTATATTGTCTGAAGTATTATCCATCAGTTGTTTTCACATTCATGCACTCCATTGCAGGTCAGTTCCTCCTAGAAGAATCCCGCCTGATAGAAGCAGCTGAGATGGCAAAAAAAGCAGCTGAACTTGATAATACAGAATTTGATGTTGTTTTCAATGCAGCCCATATGCTCAGGTTAGTGCTTTTACATCTGCCTTACTTGATTTTCCTCCCTTCGTTTGGAGAATAAAAGTCTTTACAGCCTTTGCTTTTACAGGGTTCTTCTGAAAGCCCAGCAACTCTCTTGAATAATTCAGTATTGCTAAAAAGATAAAAAGAACTGGAATGAAACTGTTGCAGAATTTAGCAATTTCTATTTCTAATTCTCTATGTATTATCTCATAATTTCTTACCTTTAAAACTTCACACTATTAAATCACCATTTTTAAAAATCACCTGATTTTTTAAAAATTTAGGACACATAGCAACTGAACATAATAGACCATATTTCTGGTCTGGATGTAACTAGAGAATATTAAAATTACCACATTTTATGTTAATAGCAGTAGGCAACACTATGATAATTCAAAATCTAAATATTCCCAGGCTAATGATGACTTTGAGACTCAAAGGAGCACTTAGTGATATTATCAGAGTCTGTGATTTAACATGTAGTCTTACATTTAATTCTGTTCTATCTGAATAGAATAAAATTTCAGACTTTTTTTTTTTTTCCTCATTTTAAAGCTGTCAGATCTCGATATTCAGTAACATTAAGCTTCTGCCTGACCATTATCATTAAATTCACATTACTGTAATAGGTATCCTCCATGGTTATTTCTAGGATAACTATCTAATTATTGTCCACTTAACAGCTATGAGGATACTTGATTTCATTTAGATATAATCTATGCTTAGAAAATGCATGAAAAGGGAAATAAAAAATATACTTATTAGTACAAAACAGTTATTGAGATAATTTCTCTGATTAAGATGTCTCATTTGGCTGTTTAACATTTAGAATATGAGATGAAAGGAAGAGAGATGGTAGAATCAGCTTCAGCCAAGTGACCTGTGTTTCAGAATGAAAGTTTCTTCTATACCAGGATTTTGAAATAAGTCCCAAAACATTATTTGAGGAATAATCCTCACTGCTTGTAGATTAGAAAGGAAACCAGCACAGATGGTTCACTGGTAAACAATAGTTTGACTTGCCACAGGTATATGAGCTATTTTAAGAATCCTTCCCTCTGATTATTTTCTAAACAATATCCTTCAAAATAGAATTCAGTAATTTGGAATGTTTGGATTAATGAGACAAATTCACAGAGAGAAGCAGAGCAAGTTAGGCATGAAAGTTGAATCCAGAAAGGTATAGATTGTGTCAAACTCCTGATTTCAGTGAGTGTGTTGTGGAAGATGTTTAATGGTGTGATTGTGGGTATTTTAAAATGCGGTGGTGTATATCAATACTATTTTGAGAGTAGGTTTAATAAATCTCTTAATTCCTCTTTGAGCAATAATTGAAGCATCCCAGGTCTTGAAGGCACATGTCTTTACATCGGGGTATGAGTATTTTTCCTCTCTCAGAGTAAGAGCTATGCTGCTGTACTGTACATAAGCCTACTTGATCTGGTTGGGAATGGGCATTTTTGGGAGGTTTTAGCCAGCATTGAGCTCCGAGATTCTAAACTGCATGCTCTATTTTAACTGTAAGCACAAAACCAAAACCTTTAAAAAAAAAAACAAACACAACAAACTACCAAACCAAAACGCTTAATAACACAAAAAAGGCCTGGTGGTTTGGTTTAGCTAGAATCCAACTGTGCTCCTTTGGGATACCCAGTTAGTCTAATTATTCACTTAAATACTCAGCTTTCTTTGTGGAAGATCATAATGTCTTCCTAATATGCTCTGGGAGTCTAAAGTGGTCGGGAGGATTTAGCAGGAGTCAGGGTGGCAAAGTTAAATTCAGTGCTGCCAAGGATTTGCTTAAAGCCACATGTGTTACAGTCTGACTGATTTCTGCTAAAAGGTTACGATTCTGTTGTCCACCTTTATTCGCTGCTTTAGGTAGCAATTTATTCAATATATTGCTTTTGTAATAGCTGTTGGGCATACATTAGGACCAAGCAGCTACAAATCCATCATGGGTCTGCGGGACTTCAGAAGAAACTGATTTGTAGGATATTTGGAATGATGGAGAGCTGAGCTGATTCCAAGAGAAAGGTATATGCTGAGATAAAGAAGAGGAAGGAGAGAAGGGAGTACTCAGACTGGTATAAAGTGACACATCTAGAAACTGTGGGCACTAAAGACAGTTGTAAATGAAAGGATGAAATTATTAAATATAATCATTTCATGTAGGTGTGACCAACTGCTCTTTAGGTACCATAGAGAGCTATAAAAACTGACTGGTAAGTGAGTAAGAAGTTTGAATGAACTGCACAGCTGTGAGTTGAAAAATGCACTATAGCAGTTCGCAGCGCATGGAAGTGAATTGACTGCTGTGAGAGAGAAGGGGTACATTTTAAAGATGTGTTATGGACTATGAGGCAGGTATTTATGTTAACGTGGATGATACAAAGTTTCCAAATTGACTGGAAGGTAATAACAGCAACCTAGATTTTTGTGTAAGTTCTAAAATTTTTTCAGACCAAGTGTTCTAGCCAGCAATGTCCTGTTGAATTAGAAAGGAATCGTCTTTCCCTCCTGACATCCTCCTGTTTCCACCGTTAGCCCAAGGAGTGTCATAAGATTCAGAAACATGTGGATATTTCTTCAGAATTGCAGGCAAATGCTTTCAAATTTGGGTTACAGCTACTTTGGGTGGAAAACAATCACAACATTCCCTCCAAGTCAAATTTATTTTTCTACTTCAGTGTTAAAATAATTTCCTTTTCTTAAATCCCTTTACTCTCTGAGAAAAATGTTTAAATTAAAATATAACCTAAATAAAAACTAACAAGTTTTGAAAGTTTTGAACAGGAATGCTGTGGACTTTTTTTAAATTTGCAACATACTTGTTCACTGTCTCCAAATGCAGTAGCTGTATTTATAGATAGCCTGTTCTCAGTTTAGGTTTCACAAGAAAGACTTCTGCTCCTTCTGTCAGGTATTCCAAGCCTATTTGCTTCCTCTCTTTGTGACTAAATCTGAAGCTGAAGTCAAGAAAAAAAATCCCTGAGTTAGTTCTGTTTGCTTTATTGAGAGACCTCCTTCTCCCTAATTATACAAACATAGTTATTAATTTTTTGCCAAGATAACTTCTGTAGGATCCTGATAATGCAATGCCAGATGAATCAAGTCATCTGTAATTGGGGTGAGATGTGGGATGAATGTCATTAATTTCTTTGCAACAGTCTGGTAACTTTTAACTTGCATAGTACTTGTCTGTAAAATTTGTTTTCTCAACAAATTTGTTTTCCAGGCAGCTTCATTCAAGGGTCATGTAGCTGTTTGGGTGGTTCTTAAAACAGTGACTGATCATGTGTTTCACTTTTGTAGTATTTGCTATGCTCTTGCTTATAGCAGTTTGAAGCCTTTCAGCAAAGCTAGATCCATTTTAATGAAATGTAGTGGAGCATATATTTGTAACGCCATATAGTGGCTGTGGCTCCAGTGACTGAGTCACATATTTACAGTGCTAAGTTTCACTTTGTAGTTGTATACTGAGGTGAGCTGCCATGAGATAGGTTTCCTGTGATCTAGGGGATGATTACTTTTAGAATGAGGAATGGCAGTGTGGGGACAGCACCGTACTAATTAGAAACAGGAAAAGAGCTTCATGTTGTCTCCAAATGAAAACAGGCACAGGAAGAAGAGCTTTGCTTAAAAGCACATTTTGTAGGAATAGTTTCTGTAAGTGGGTTGTTCTGCAAAACACTCACATGAAGTTATAGCATCTTTATTATCAGCTCTTTGAAAACAGAAGTCTAAATTGGAGCAATAATACATGACATGGACTTTGTTTTTCAGCAAATTTCTGTGAGAGTTTATTGGCTCTCCAAAGTATACCGACTGTTTGAACATGGAATGTGGATGCTGGCACAGTCTCATAGGCACAAGTTTGCTCTATGTTGTTGTCTAAACAGATTTTCTTCATTCTTTAATTACTGTCCATGTGCTTAAATGTATATATGTATGTATGTATGGCTAAGCATATAGTCTATGTAAATTTTGTAACTGTAAGTCTATGTAAGTGTTGTAAACAAAAAATGTGGATGAAGGGTTCCATGTATGCAATCTGATTATAATTTTGCTGTGACACAAAAAGGCCTGTTAAGAATTTCCTTTAAAATAAGAATCTCTTTGAAGAAAACTTCTTTACAGCTGGACTGACATCCATGGTTTCACTTAAAAAAAAAAAATCAACAGTTTGAAGCCTTACACCTAGTGATAGGCAGGTTAAAATGTAACCCTTTCCCATTCATATGTTTATGTATATAAACCAGTCAGCACTGGTATTGTTTGTCTCTTAAAGCAATATTTTTTCCAGTGATCAACATAAAGATTCAAAATGAATGCAAGCTGAATATAACTGGGAGTTGGGAGAAACTAAGAGCAGTGTGTTGTCAAGCACATTTATGAGGTGTCACTGGCAGTCAGCTGGAACAAAATACAGGGAACTGATAGGTCTGGAGGCTCATGTTAAGAGATATGAGAGAATAAAAAGAGGAGATATTTTTGTCTCTTAAGATTGAATGCTAGATGTTAATGGGGAAAGTCAGATGTGTTTTCAAGGTCAGTCCTCATGAAAAAAAAGAAGTTAGAGGTTGAAATATAGTTTGTAACTATGAAAAGGACTCTGTCTTCCAAAACTCTCTTTGCTTCATTTCCTTCCTTTTGGTTTTATTATCAACATTTTATCTAATGTTTTACTCTAATGTGAATTTTGTTTCCTTTAGTAGTGTCCTTCCATTGTTTGACATTGATCCAGAGCCCTTTACTGCTCAGTGGCATAGGTTTACTGCAACTTCCTGCCTCTGTGCCTTTAATTTTTCTCAAGGGAAAGTCATTCCAGGGCTTAATGTAATGAATTTCTAGTCTAGATTTCCAGTGAAAATGGGAACCAGAATTCTGCTATGTCATAACTAAAGGAACTGTTGCTGAATGCCCCAGAAATGGAGCTGGCATTGACCTGACCAGATTAGTGTGGTGTGCATTCATTACTATGAACTGTTTTTAATGGAGAACTATAAATTCAAACTATTTTCAACTTAGGAATTAATGATCCATGTTTCAAGATATACATGTGGGAGGAAAGCAAGCCATGTATTTCCACTGGGCTAAAAGGGGATTTTAATTTGTTCCATGTTCATATGCCAACAACACTTTTTGAAGATGAAGTCTACCATCTGTATCTGCTTCCTGGGTAATGCGCCATGTTTATCGTGAAGAATTTCACCACAGTCAGAAATACTTTGTTTTCTGACAGTTATGTGCAAACGGGGAAAAAAAAAAAAGCCCCATGATGTGTTTCATTTTACGTGCCTTAATCCTGATATTCAGAAATATAAGATTATTTTTTTTTCCAGACTTTAAAGTGCTACTAATGTCCAGCAGAAGTGATTCAGAAACAGGTTAAATTAGTGTTTTTAGACTTTCAGTCGTACCTAACCACTGCAACCACTGAGTCGATGATACATGTGCAAAGTAATTTAAAACAGTTAACAGGTAAATTGTTAGTCAGGAAGTGGTTTCAGCTTGCACGTGAATTATGTGAGAAACTTCAAAAGGATGATTGTCCTCCCTTTCTCCTCCCAAGACCAACTGTGAAAATGTGTTAATTTGGATTAATTGTCTATCTTGTTTTATGTGGCTAATATTTAAAATTTAGGTGGATGGGAACATAAAATTAGAACACAGTTTAACTACTGAATAACAAAGCATATAAAAGCTCATGTAATGAACAAGGTAAAATCTCCAGATACAAGTCCTCACTTGATTGATACTCTTTGCACTAGTAACTGTTCTCGGAAGCAGAAGAAAAAGGAAAACAAAGCCCCAGCCAAACCTATGCAGCATTATCCTTGGTTTTCCATTCTGTATCACAGAATGCGTCTAAATCAAATAACAAACACAAATATGCTAAAGATCTCCTGGCCTAATTGTTCTATGGAAGGGCCTAAGTCTTCATAGGAAAAAAAGCAAGTAACTTTAGCAGAAGATAAGTAGCATGCTTGATGGTCTTGCTTGACTGTTCTTACATATTTACCATCTCTCTCATGACACGTATGTGATCAACTGATATTCATTGGGCCAGTAGCCAAAATGAATAGTTGGAGGGAAGTGAAGAAGGTAGAGATAGAAGGAGAAAAGAGGATTTTGAGAGAAGAGATAAAAAGGGCCTGTTGAGACAAAAGTGTGTTTGTGTTTCTTTGGCAACAGACTGCATTTATATTTTAAGGCATTAAGCTGGAAACTCAGGAGAAGTAAAACTTAAACTACTAGGAGAATGTAGATGCTCTCTATGTTAGTAAGGAAAAGAAAAAGAGAGGAGCTGACTGGGCTTCAGGTATACAGAAACTCATCTTCTCCTGGGATATGAGATCTAAGTTTAAAGCCCATCTCAGACTGATGTGAGTAAATGTTGAAATCAGAACTTGCTTTTCTAAATTAATTTCATGGAAACCTATTTTTGGGAAATCATTGTATTCTCTGATTACCCACCCCTCCACCCTGTAACCATAGTGTTCTTGGGGAGACACAGAGACAGGAACTGCATTACTGTATAATCTACAGCTTCATAATTTACTGATAAAGTAGGGGTAATTACAAAGCACGAGCCAGATTTTCCTCTGGTGAAGACTGGTACGTCTCTGGTTTTCCTTCCAATGAGTGTTTGGCCTTCTGCATTTCTCTCCAGTGTGTACTAATATAATTTCAGAACTGAAAATAAAATAAGATAGGCAGAGAGGATTTGTGATAATGGACATTCTGAACTATAGATTTTAGCTATGGTTCTTTAGGTATGGTTTCTTTTTTAACCCAAGGAAAAAGAGGTGTAACTACATGGGTTTTTTCTGTCCTGATAGACAAGCCAGTCTCAATGAAGAAGCTGAGAAGTATTATGAAATGGCAGCAGGATTAAGACCTAATGTAAGTACTTTCTTCATGATGTCTATTACTTAAGTTGATGTATGTGCTAAAATGCTGAACCTTTTGTGTCGAGGAGGAAGTTCTTGCTGGAGCATTTGATCTCTCAGCCTATATTATTTGTGTTCTTCTAATGGTTAATTATTCGATAGTCAGATAAAGCTGTTCATTTGTCAAATCAATTACTATACTTTTAAGTTACCTCAGTGAAGTGTTCTAGCAACAAGTCTTACTTGGCTAACATATTTGGAAAAGAATTCTAGATTTAGATTTCTTTATCTACCTTTAAATGTGTTAAGTTTGGAGGGTTCTCCTAATTCCATCTATTTTCACTAGTAAAAGAGAATGAAAGGTTATTTTGTGATCCACTGTTTAAGGTGGTTTAAATAATACATTTTATGCCTTTTCTTCTGTCATGAACTTCTGACAAACACAGTTATTCAACAAATTGATGATGATTTTACCTCAGAGGTATTTACCTTTGAGGCGGTTGTATGTTGGCAAAGAAATGTTTATTCCTTGAAGCAGAAATATGTAGGAGTATGTAACAGATCCTTTTATAAAAGAAAAGCTTATTTCCAATTTTATTGTATCAGGAACTAAAGAAATAAAGTATTTTTACCATTTTTTACTCAATGTTATGTTTCTTTTCAATTGCCGTCACATTGTGGAAAAAAAAAATCATGAATATAAATGAGGCAGAATTTATTTTAAATACCTGATACTTTGTCTATGCAATAAATGAAATCTAGTACACATTTCTGTCACAGAATTGTGTAGTGCCAAATTTGAGGATACGAGTTAGCAATTTCAGTCAGAAAAAAACCAAGCGAAAAAAGATTTAAAAATACAGGCTTAAAACAAAAGAGTACTTTCAGAAAGTTTCTCTGAAACTCAAATATACTTATTCATATATAGCCATATATGAATATGAATATATGCCTAAGGTTTCTTGAAGAGCTTTGGAAGTAACTGAGAGCTTCTAGCTCATGACAGTGGTACTGTAAAAGGTATTTCTAGGTATTGCTGACAAGCTGTACCTATTAAGACCAAAGTATCCTTATACATATAATTTTTTAATTATTATTATCTCTCAAGTAACTATTACCTTACAGTAATAGGTTCAGAGTGGGAGGAAAAGAAGCCTCTCAAAGATGTTTTCTAGATAGTAAGCAATGTAATGCGGACACAGTAAGACAGAAGCTCCCGATCTTTCCAAAAGAGTATGGAGTACAAATTAGGGGAATCCTGTGTACTTCCTAGCTACATCTGTACTGGTAAATTAAATGTGCCCAGGACTATTCTCTAGTGTTGATCCAACTGTATTCTCAGAGTGTGCCCAGGTAGTGTCTAGAGACTGCAGTGGCCCATCCTCACAGCTTGAAAATGCCTACAGTTTAATTTGTTATTTTGGATATAGCTTGTGTATACTCTCACTATCTTATGAATATGAAGGATCAGCAAAATTACATGATTAAAGATGCTAAAGAAATATCCTTAAAATATAGTGCTGAAGGATTTTAATTTTTTTATCCATTGCTAATGATCTAGAAACATTTCTTTGTAGAAAATTCAAAATACTAGATATATGAATGTGATGTAATGTACAGATGCATGTGTACATACAGTTCCATATATATACACATATCTATATTTATATTTGTGTGCACTTGTTCAATGTTAGCTGCTAAGAGATCTGTTCCAAATTACCTCTTAGTGAGAATACTGTGGCAGTGCTGAAGGCAGTGGATCAGCCTTAGAACAATCAAGTGCTAAAAGCGTCTGTTTAACAAGAACTTTCCCCCTTCTGGTACTTGAGATGATATCTGTTGACATCGGTGAATTATGGATCAGGATCCTGAGTAAACTGTCTTTCTGGGGTTTTTTCAGCATATTTTTTTTTCCTTGTGGTTCCCCAGATCACAATTTGAAGATCTATTTCTCTGTTACCAACTCCTTTCTTATTCACTGTACCAAGACATCTAAACTTTTGGTTATTCTTTAGAATTAGACCTGTGCCTGGCTCCTGAGAGATTTTAAGCTAGTGCAGCCTGAAAGAAAACTCAGATTTTCACTCTTTTGCATCCATTTCTTTACAAATATTACATATTGTGTAATATCTTTAATATCACTACTATAAAGTATCATCCTTAGCAGCAATAAGAGATGTTAGTAATACTACAAACTCAATCTTTTACCGATAGTTAGCAAATGTGTATGCTTATTGAACTTTCATAACACAATTTTGTTCTCAGTACAACTCTTTGTTTTCCTTTTACATCCCTGTCTTTGGTTTCTCAAGTGTTCCTGTTGCTTTTGGAATAAAGCAATACTTCATACACAGTATTTCCTCAGCTGCTTCCCAGCATATAAGCCTTTTGGATCCAGAAGCTACTCTGCTGAGCTTTTCTACACTCAAGTTCAGTTTAAATGGCCATCTAAGTTACGACTTTCAGAGCTGCTTAGCTGGCTATTTCAGTGTTTTTTTATAGATGTCAGTCTCCACTCTTGCATTTGTCTCCTAAACAAGCCTTCTTTTATTTCAGTATCTCAAAACAGGCACAACAATGAGCAACCAATATGCCTTCATGTCTCAGTCAACTAATTCAACTCATTCTCATTCAACTAATCCATTGTTATAAAAGTTGTGATTAAGAAGGCTAAAAACATCCCTAGAAAAACAGTATTCAGTTACAGGAGAAATGTAACTTCTCTGAAACATAGAAGCTATTGTTTTTAAGAAAGCAAACATAGAAAGATTTTATTTTTGTAGTATTTGGGTTGATTCATTCATCATTGAACTAATTCTGAGAGGACTGAAAAATAGCAAAAATATCATTTATTTTCTCCCTGAAAAGCTTTATTACAATGAATAAAGTATTTACAAAAAAAATCATGCCCAGTAATGGAACAATTGAATGCAGCACAGCAGTGTTAAAATGTATATCCACCTCTTGAACATTGTCTTTGGTTTTGGATACACCTTCATTCTGCAGAGTGTAAAAGAATAAAAACACTTTGGTACAATAGCAGCTCCAGCTGAAATGCAGCTTGGGTGCGAAGAAAAAACAAATCTTGCTAGTATTATTATTCCAGATTTAGACCGAACTGTTTTCTCAATAATGTTCATGATTGTCCTTATTTGCAGTGTAGTTATCCTCTATGAAAGTAATTTCAGTGGAATTCCAGAAGAGCAGTATTTTCTGTAGAATATAGTGCTGCTGTGGAGATGGGAATATTTGTCTTAAACTTTACTGAAGAAGCCAGCGTTCTAAGGATTATGTCTTATTTATTTCCAAATAGGCTTCACAGAGTTGACTTTCCCCTAGAGAGCCAAGGGAGAGAGAGGAATCCAGGAAGCAGTTTGGAGAAGGAATCTACTTTTAATTGCTATGAATCATCTGCTACAGGACTTTTCCTCCTTCAGCTCTATAGAGAACCTACAGAGATTAGTTACGCTAGGCCCTGGATCTTTTTGAATACTTTCCAAAAAATGCATTCCTACATTTTGTGATTACAAAACAAAATCATCTCAGAGCCTCCTCAGTGAGAAGCACATATGTGTTTGTTCTAGCAATGTTGGCTTGGATGTATGTTAATCACATTAGTCTAATTTTAACAAATTCAGTTGCATGAAGGAATGAAAGTATAAGTTTCTCAGATAGCAAGACATTCGTGCAATAATTATTATGAGTGGGTGTATTGCTGAGAAAAATCTGTATTCAGGGGCGGTTTCTAGATGCCCTACATCTTGCAATGTTCTCAAACCAGGAAATTGTTTAAACAAGTTGTTAGTCACTCTAAAATGTGAGCTTTAAGCTCACTTTGTTGTGGAAAAATCAGTCATCCAGAAACTATCTTTAAATTGGCATTCTTTAAAAGAATGTGAGATATTGACTTAAGCTTCAGCTATTATTCAACTTTTAAGACATCATTTGTGTAATAGAACTTCATTTCTAATATTTTAAGTCTGAACTTGAAGCAACCGATCTTAAAAAGCTGTTCTAGAACCCTCACATATGTCCAATGGCTCTTGAGAAGAAAGAGCACTTTGAAGTGTAACCTCAAGAGTATTAAATTAAAGATTGCTCACCAGAGCCTTAAGACTTTGAGCCACGACCTTGAGCTGTTTGACTTAGAAGCATTCCTCACGGAGGTGCCATGACCTGCAAGTCACTACTGTCCCAACCACATATTAGTGCTGCTTGCAATCTGGAGCTCATGACAGTTTTAAGCCCCATGTCATCAGCACATTGTCAGAAACAGCTGTTTCCACTCTACCACTTCAAAAGGGCTTGATTAAATGTCTTACTGTAACAACATACATAAAGACACACACATAGAATGAGGGGGGAAAGGAGAAATGTACCTATAAGTAAAATAAATACAATTTCCACTAGATGGTTTAATCATGATGTGGGGGACTAAACCATTTCTTGACTTGAAGGGTTTATGTAATCAGTTAACACAATATCATATTAAAAAGCTGTTTCTACAAGTGCTTCTTTTATTCTTTTCCCCAACACTGAAATAATGGATTTCATGTCAAAGGCTTCAGACTTGCAATAAGCTCTACCTCAAGCTGTCTAACCATTGGAAGAAGAATGCTGGTGATTTCCAGATAATTGACTGTATTTTTATAGCCACCTTATAGATAACATGCTTTCAGTGCCTCCTTATGGAAAGTGTTCATAATGTATGGGTTTTATTCATGACAAGACCCCTAAAAATGAACGTAATTCTGATCGTATGTCTTCAAAAAATAAAGTAGATGTTGGATTTTGTCTTGAAACATATGTATCATAGATTCACTTTATTATGTACTTTTTCCTCAGGTGTTTCTATGCCAAATTTCCCTATTTGACTTTCTCCTGAACATTCAGTAATTCTGTCATGTGGCTTTACCAGGCTAGGCATAACTGTGAAGGAGATGGCTTTAATGTATTTTGCCAGCTTTGTTAAGGGCATGTCCTGTTATTGTGAGGGATAATTTTCATAAAACATTTTAAGAGCTTCTGCTATGTTAGTTCCACTGCTGGTGGCAGTAATGGGTGTGTTAACAGTGGCTCTTAAATTGTCTGCAGCTGATCCTCAATTGACAAAAATCTGGCGCTGTTTCATGCTTCACTGCATCCAATGTCATCCTCACTCTTCCAAGGATACAGCAGATCCCTCACAAGTGATGTGAATGTCTTGCTCCTGCAGCTCTTTTGAGCAAATCCACTTAGTCCCCATTATCCGAGCCCAACTGGAGTGTCTTGCCATCGTACATCTGGTTTCTGGAGCATAGTATGGATAAAGGTGATGTAGTCCTCTAGAGAAACAGTACATCTATGACTTTTACACCATGTATTATTGCCACTAAAGCATGACACTTTTCAGCTGAGAATCCTTGTTTTAAAATTCTAAGTAATGAACACTTGACAGTCTTTTATATTTATGTATTGGTGCCATGGAATGACTACAGAGCTGTAGTTTTAGTTAGTTAGCATCCAGCAGATTCACCTGTTCAATTCTCTTCCATTACTTGTGTCTGCCTTAATAGAAAATACAAAATTGGGCTTTGTGGGGCAGACGGAGCTTCTGTTGATTGCCTGCTTGCCCTCCAAGCTGGTCCCAGCTTTTCCTGCCCTGTGTCAGGGCTGCAGGGCTTCCTACTACCAGCACCAGCTGCTGCTAAGCCTTGCATTGTTTAAGGCTTCCTCTCAAGTGTGCCAAACTTTCTGCCACAATGATATGAATGGCTGTGGATTCCTTCCAACTCAGCAGCACTCTTGGACTCCTGAAAATGCCTCCTTTCTTTTCTCCTGGTGAAGGTGTGAGGAATAAGAAAACTTCCCAGGATCCAGTTCTTCCTCTCTTCCTGCTCTGTTGCTTCCTAAAGACTGAATCAATTTTTATAGGGCATGCAGGACTTTTAGGGATTAAAAAGGGTGCTGTGGTTTCCTAATGAGAAGATGATGTGAACTGTATTTCCAGATGGCATACTTCTAATAGTTTGTCTTCAGTTAGATACAGGATTGGGAGGCTTAGAGATGGATCAGCTACACTGGGTGATGAGATGATAGTGGAACATCCTTAGACAAAAGAGGACGCTGCTCTCTGATCTCAAAAGGATGAGAGAGAGCACTTTCTTAGTTACTGTAAATTGGGTAGACTTTCCCCATTGACAGGCAATAAAAGGCTGACACTGAGATTTGATATCATAATAGCTGTGACATTTTTTAGCCTGCCTAGCAGAAGGCTGACCTAGCCTAAAGGATGTGCAGAATGGAGAAATTAAAGACAATATTAACTGAATGCAAGCTGCCCTTCATTTCAGGTAGAAAGTCTTTTCAGTGTTTGCGTAGAAATAGCAATGCTTCTCCACATAAGAGTTTTATCCATGCTTGAAGTCTCTCTGCCCGTTCTGAACTGGGAAGCTTTTTAAATCTAAACTGTGCCCCCAGCTCAATTTTCTATTGTTGTTTGTTGTTGTTGCTTCACCCATTCCAGGTCCTTATACTCTGTTCATCCTTCTTGTCTGGGGCTAAGTGCAAGGCAGATGTCCAGCCTTTTGAGGAAGTACCTCTGTTCAGCTATTTTGGGAAAACCATGTTTATTCTTTTGAACAAAAAGTTATTTTTCTATATTTGCAATTATATTTGTTCATTATATTTGTTGTGCACAATTGTCAGCTTCTAGACAGGCTTGTCTACAGGCTGTTGTTCTGAATCTTAAAAGTGTTCCTAGTTCAGCAGAGATTAGTGCTTCCCACCTTAAAAAAAAAAAAAACCAACAACAAAACCAGACAAAACAAACAAAAAACCCCATATAACATTTTCCATCCCGTTGATCTCCGTCAGAGGACAAAGAAAGAACACAGGCTATTGGAGTGGGAAGGATTACCCATAATACTGAAGCACAATATCAGGATAAGGTGTGTAATTTGAAAACCAATTTACTCAGCTGTGGAAAACACGGAATTTCCTTTGGGAAATACAAGAGAATATTTTATAGCCTTACCCCAAAAAACTCTATATGTGTTTTCTCATGCATTGTCGCAGCTCTGTGAAAGCAAAGATTGAATGTGCTTTTGGGTAATTATGGAATACTTAAATCTGGTTCTTAATATTGTGATCCATCCTCATGTAAGGTGTATGGTAGAAAGCTGGAACTCATGTCATTACAGTTCTCAGCATCAGTTTTGTGGGAGATTATGGAGAGTTCATTTGTACTCTTTTCTGATTATACAAGCAGTTAAATATGCAAATATCTGAGATCGTTTGGCTCAGTGTAATTTGTGAGCTTTGGAATTGAATTAAAATGCCTTTAACTTGCTGTTTATTTCCCATCTAGAATAATTTGTTGTACATTGATATCCTAACCAATAGGTACGTATTTTCTCTGTGCAAGTTCTAAATGACTGAAATGAAAATACATTTGAGTTTCTTCTGCTTGTATAGATATTGCATTGCAGTAACACCATTGACTTTCATTCTGTTTATGCTGCATGAGGTAGATAAATTGGGCTCTGTAGTTCCTGATTTCTTCAAGTGAAATTATGCAAGCAGCTATGAACTCTTCTTAATGTAAGGTTTTTCAAACAATAAGCTACATATGCAGACAAAAATCAGTAAAGTAAGCCAGAAACTCATCATAATAATTTGGAAATTTCACTTCATTTTTAGCTATGAAAATGTTTATAAATTCCCCAGAAAATTAAACCTTCTACAGTCTAATTATAGCATAATGTATTCTCTGAGTCATTCATCTTTAACAGGGAGAACAAATGTTGAAAACAAGCAACTATACACTAACTCCTCTTTTCTAATTTAATTAACCTTTATATCTTCATTAAACCATCAATTACTGTTAAAACAGTAATTTTGTGCTTAGTGTTATTTGAGAGAAAGAAACTCTGTTAATTCATGCACTATTCACTTAGGACATAGAACATATGAGGCTTTCGGTATGTCTGATGACAACTCCTTGTGCTGCTTGGAGCTGCTAATAAAGTCTTTTCTTCACAAAAAAAATTACCCCAGCGTGTTTTGCTTTATGCATCCATTTTCCATTGTAGGCTCTCTTGCCCACAGTATTCAAAATGTTTACGTGACTCCAGAAAGTAAAAGACCCTTTTTTTTTTTTTCCACAAAAATCATACATGTTTATTATTAGTTCAGTGATGTCTCTTAAGAAGTTAATCACCCAAGTATTTAAGTGTAGAATCTGTTTTTTTTTCTCCAGGCACCTACCTAGATACAGAACACTGTTCTTCTGATCCCATTGGATGATCGTAATTCTCAATGGATGGGTCATAAATTCTCCAAAGAGAAGAAATTCTCATACCATTGTCAAGACCTTGATTCAGAAATTTTGTAGGACTGTGCCTCAGTTGACTTGAATGGAAATCTTAGTGTACTCACATTTCTTTTTCTGTTTTTAATGTGTATTTTCATTATACAAATATTAAGTCTTTACCTGGTATACAGATATGTTCAATCCACCATCAAAATTATTTGAAGGAAAAAAGGAGATGAGGGCAGCTAGGCCTCCCTCTTAGAGTGCAGATTTGTTTCAGCTAGTGTTCTAGTGTTTTCCATCCACGTCTTAACTAGAAAGATAACTTTTTTTTCTGTGATTACTTTTTAGTAGGAAAATAACTGTGTAGCAGTTGTTTGTACTCAACTATGATGTTCATTAACAGAATAATTCAAAAAATAGGTTTGCAAAACTAATTAATAGGAATTCACAGCCTAGATTTATACTACTGAGTTAAATGAAAGTAATCGTTATGCTTTGAGATGATGGAAGGCAGCAGTTTGTAAAGATGCAGTCTCTTTGCTGAAATTGTGGAAGTGAACGTGATGTATCGTGGATAGACCTATGCAATTCATTGTGATTCACAGTCTGGTAGTAATATGGCAGGGGGTACTTGTGCTGCCTGCATCAGTTCCTGGTGAGAGCAAGATTGGCTTTGCCTTGTAAATGTAGCCCTCAGTGTCAATCAAAAACAAAGTGCCATGAAATATAGAAATCACAGCAGTAGATCAGCATTTCAGAAATTAAACCATCTGTTTGAACTCAATTAAAAGAAAATCCAGCAAGTTTTTTCCTAATAAAGTATTCTAGTGCTGATTCTGGAAACAATGCAATGAATTTATTATGCAATTAGAACTGATAAGGAAGTGTTTTTAATGCTCATTAAATAAAACCCACAACGTTCTCAGTAGGATGTTTTGCAATAAATAATTATCTAATTTTCTTTCTAATCTATTGTTCAAATGTATTTCTCATTGTAGGAATGATTTTTAGTTGTGGGTTGGCATATCCTATTAGATTCGCGCCCCCCTCCCCCCGCCAAGTTCTGGAGAACTTACATTTCTGTTTCACAGGATGGTTTTGATGCAACCAGTATTCTCCCCACACTCCCCTACACAGACACCCCCCGCCCCTACACAGCCCCAAGCATATCTAGGTGATTGTAGAGAGGAAAAAAATGCTCTAGAACATTCGTCAGCTCTGCATATTGCAGTTACATGATTCTATTTAACACAAATTTACTGAAGAACAAATACCTATTCAAGTGTACCTACCCTTTTGAAACATGTCTTACATATATTGAACAGCTCTCTTACTAAGGTGAGGCAATTTTACTAATTCTTCAGGTGTTCCAGTAAAGATTGTCTTCCTGTAACAGGAACAAACTTTAATCTGACATAATGGTTGTAACAGTGCCAGTGGCCTCAGCATATGGCTGCCTCAAACTCACTGAAAACATCTACAGCGTGAAAGAAAATATCTTTTCCAATATAGTAAACAGCAAAAATGAAAATCCACAAGAAAAACCTAAATTAAAGTCCATATGGAGGTTTGCTCTATGTCTCGTAGATTACATGGTGTAAATGATTAATATATTCATGGTGAAGTAATTTTGTGGTGTTTTATGATAACTCAGTACTCCATTTCTTCATATTCCAACTGCAATTAAATACACTTAAAATTATCAGACTTATTTTTTATAATTTTTGAAAAATCAATGCATCATTAATTCTGTTTGAAAAATTCCTTTCTGCTAGCTGCATTGATGGAGTTTTTTGCTGATTAGTTTGTAAATTGGATGTTTTACCCATAATAGAGGAAGAAACTGCTTTCTGAATAGAGATTATGGAGATTGCACAGGAGGCAAATCTTTTTGTTTGGGGGGAAAAATGAGCAACAAAAAGATTGCTGGTAGGTAGGACTCAAAGTTAATTTCTGTAGGATCCTGTGGTGTTCCTACAGAATGGATGGTGTGCATAATGAAAGTATATAATGAGAAGGCAAATTAACCTAAGCCATTGACTACAGAAGTGCATAGCAATTCTAATTACCCCGAATCATAGTTTGCATGCATAGTCATGGAGGGCTTTTTCTGTAGCAGTTTGGAGCAAGCATCTGGTTTCAATGAGTAGTTCTTGACATTGAATTTCAGAGGCAGGAATCAAACTTTGATTTCTTGGTGCTAGTCCTGCAAATACTAGTTGTCCTCTTGTACCTTCAGAAATAATTAATCAAACCTTTTTAAAAAAGAAAATATTATTCAGTGTTGCTTTGTGCATCCATTTCTAAAAACATAGAATACAGAACGCTGCTGTTCGTTAAGTGGCGGTTATCAGAATATGCAGTATCAAGTGCGACCTTCAGAGTTGAGTGTGTCGATCTACTTCTGAAGATACCTTGTTGGTATTGATATTAATTACTTACAAAGCACTGGAAACATATGTGTCACTGATCAGAGGTGGCAAATATGGCTGTCCTAGCAGAAAGTAATTTTATTTTTTGAGAAGTCTCAACCATGTAAAAGCCTAGTGAGAAATTAGTGCCCAGTGGTCTTACTATTAGCAAGCAGAAGACGAAATTTTAGAAACTATAGCCTTAAAATCTTTAAGCTACAACTATTAAAATTAAATCCTTGTGCTTACTCTGGAAGTTAATAATTTTAATATGTACTGTAGATTTAATTGCTAAATACTACATAGGAAACACCTTCAGGTTACCGGCTGCCAAAAAAGCACTGAGTTCTTATGAATTAATGGAGCACTGTAATTCAGCATTTTGGAAAGGACGGATAGTATGTGCCTCTTTTCTCAGCTGCTCTCATGATCCTGTGAGTAAAACTGAAGTCAAGAGGAGAGTGTGGGCATAACCTTTTTGCTCTACGCCACAAGCATGGAAGTGATAGGAGCTATACAAAAAGGGGCAAGGGGGAAGAAAAAAAATTATTTATATACAAATACTTTAAGGCTTTCCATGCAGAAATTTCAGAACAATATATCATCTCAAGAGTTTTGTCATCTATTTATAAATTTATGGAGTTAGTTTTTGTTTGCAAAATTGCCTTGGTAATGCTGAAAATGCATTTTTTGACCATCTGGAAAATACCTTCAGACACTATTGATAAACCATATAGTATGTCTATCACTTCATGTGATAAACAGCAGTTGTGCTTTCCTACCGCTAAAATTATTACCAATAGAGGAATAATGATTTATTCTTGTCTAGGGAGGGTTAGCTAAATGAAAGCGTGTCAATGGAGGGGTGAAATGCAAGCTGAAATTCATCCTAAAATGGTGAATACTGTTAAGCCTCATAATCTCTTAGTGCTTTCTTTTTTCCTGTTTCTGTCATGCTCTAATATCACACTTTTTCTGTGAGCTGTCTTAACAGTGATTGTGCATGATACAAGCTTTGAACAAGTTAGTAAGATTTTCATTCTTTTTGCTCAGAGCAAGTTTGTCAAGTTGCATAATGGTTTGCACAATGTGCCTGAAAGCTATTCCTTACAACTGCAAATATCTAAATAGTTTTGGAAAACATGCAGCAATATCAAATCTAGTTCTCAAGCATTTAATTCAGCCGACTACACTTGTCAGCCGAAGTTATAAAGCCTTTTGTGACAACATTCATCTGAACATCTTGAGACAAAATATTGGAAATCTTGAGATTTTGAGATTCCCTTAAGTAGAACTTTACTAAACTTTCAAGGCTCCTTCTTCAACACTTCTTCATTCTGAAATTTCAGTAGTTGGCTATTCTACTCAAAAATGGAAGCTCTAATGCAGTACTTCATATGCCTGTGACTGTACAAAACTGTACAACCTTCTCTGGGTACTGACATATTTGAGAAGTATCTGGGCCAAAATAGTTGTATGCTGCATTCATTCTCAGCAGGTGTTTTTATTTTCCAATGACATTTTATTTGATTGAAAAAAATGAACTTTTTAAAATGCTAGTAGTGTATACTGGGAGTACAACTGTGGTCATAATCTCAGATGGTCTATAAATTAGAGTTTTCTCTGAAGATTAGCCAGTTTTGATGTTGTTAATATGGACAGCTATTCTAATTAGCCCTGGATGTGTGCTGCTGGGTGAAATAGAGTATATTAATATTTCTTTTAAGACTTTACGTTTCTTTTAAGTTAGAAGTAGGGTTTATCTTTAGTCAGTAACAGAAAGCCATTTATTTTTCTGGTTTCCAAGGTTTAGAAAGAGCGACCATGCGAAAAAATGTTTACTCACAGATTGAATTTCATTTTAAAAAACTCCTTCTTATTGGGACAAAAGTCTGTTGCAAAAAGATTTTGAGCAATTCTATTTGTCAGTATGGTAGTACAGATGACGTTTCTATTCAGCAAGTTTCTCACTTTCTGGGAGTACAAAGTTCCTAATTAGCACAAAGCCTACTTTTACTAAGGTAAAGAAGTTGTTAAATGTGTTATACCATAATAGTAGCTATGTATTAAAATTATCAAATTGTCAACATCAGAGCACAGTTGGATTTCCATAAACAAAAATTAAGTAATTTGAAGGTTTTTTTAATTTTTTTTTTTTTTTTTAGTGAAATCCTAAAGTGGTAGAAAAATTGAATAAAATTATCATATCCTCTGTTGATGACAACATTTGATCTGGAAAGCTAAGAATTTTAATTAGAAACATTTTAAGGCCTGGAAAATGTTTGTTTATTTATTTTTTAGTATAACAATAATATTAAATACTCATAACATTTGTTCCTCTTTAGTTTTTATTATGATAATACAAGTATGAGATCTAAAAATGTCCGTCATGGTTTCTGTATAAACTGAGAGTGATTACTAGGAGGTTTTTAAAGCATAAATCAAAGCAATTGATGCATGGTCATTGGGGAAAAAAATCTAGATAACAGAAATTACAAGTACATTTTTGTGGAACTTTTCAAGCCGTTTTTATGACCTGCGGCCCATACCAGTTGTAACACATGTTTTTGTTAACTTGCTGATATATAAAACAATATACTCTGAATTTCTATAAAGGCCAATGGTAGATAGCTTTTCAGCAGCAAGATGTAACATATATCTATATATGTTTGTTTGAGTTTGGGTAACTATGTTTTTAAAACTCTGAGCAGTCTCTGAAGGTTAAGATGAAAAAAATGTTGAGCAAAAATATCTCCACTGGCTGGAGAACACTGATGGTAAATTGTCCCCTATCGATGTGATAATTTGAGAAACAAAGTAGACTGCCTGATGCTTCCTTCCCATGCCAAGTCTAGAACTGTTCTCACAGCTCTGGGTTTCCTTAATGATACCAATGTCTAAATCTACAAGCGAGCTGGACAATTTCACAGAATGCTTGTGGATGCAACCTCCCACATCTGCCACCCATAAATACTAAAAGAAAGTGGTAAAAACCCCTTCCTTCTCTTTTTAATTTCTGAATTTAAATGCACATATTCTGGAGTTTGCAATTTTAAACAGGATAGTCTCCAGTGTCTGAAGGCACACAAGATTAGATGCATAGAAAAAATTTCTGTGTATATTCTCCTTTCACCAAGCAGGTTCAAGTGTCATCTGCTTCAAAGGTCCAGATAAATGTCCAAATGTAAAATAATAAAAATAATTTAAAAAAAATATATCCATAACCTAACATTTCTATTGTATCATCAGTTGTTAAGGTGACCAGGTATTAACTTGTACTGTTCTGCCTGATTAACTTGATATATTATCCTAACCTATTACATAAATAGAATTCGTCATGTTTGGTGAACAAAATATGAGCAGAGCACTAAATTAAGACTCTTTCTGTTAATGACATATTAGTAAATAGTAACTAAGGTTGTTCTCTATGAGCATTAACAACATAGTACTCTTAAAGATGACGACTGAATCAAAGGATCCACTTCCCTGTAGAGCCTCAGCTTGTTATTAGATTTATATAGCTATGTATGTTAGTCAGTCTTCAGGTAATTAGATCAGGATGCAGGCTCCCTTTGCAGCAGAGATGTTAAGGTCTGTCTAATACAATCGTGGAAACTGTGCTCTTTACAATGTTTATTCAAATTAGTACTTGCAGGAGAATGTTTTTATCTCCATTTCCCCTCTTCACTATTTAAGTTGAAAGTTGTTGTCAACAGAAAAGCATACTTACCAAAATTGTTCATGAGCAGACTGGCAATTTAAATAATGTACTTAACTGTTGTAGGGGAAAAGTTGCAGAGCATTCTTCCATTTCAATAGTGTGTACAGATGCTGATTTTTTTGTTTTCCAACAGAACTGAATGCTTTGCTGTCTCTGGGCTGATGACACAGGAAATCCCTCTCAGCTCTGAATTTTATGCTTTTTTTATTCTCTCTGATACGTAAAATTTTGCTATACCTCCTGTCATCTTATTCCAAAATGCTTTTTGCACCAAGTTTTCTGTTCCTAAACAATTTAGTCTTGTCGTCTTGGCCAACTTACTGGAAATCAGTGTCTTAGTTGTGATTCATGTGCTGTTTGGAACAAAGTACCAGGCATAGCGTATGCAAACTGCTGTTCATAGGAAATCTTACAGCATAGAGGACCAGGTAGAAACATGAATCTGGAAGGAATAACTGGCACTTGCGTTATCTGGCAATGCTAGTTCACCTCTATAAAAAGGTCTGCTTCTGTGTGTCACCGCTGAATTTACAGTGTTGTCAATGTATTGCTTTGGAGTGTAAGATCCAGTTGGCAGCAACCATCTCACTGCACGTCTCTTCTCTGACTCTTCTTTTACCTTCTCGCCCACCCCCATGCTTCGAAGTAGTGTACTTATATCTTGGGGCAACTCCTAGCTCATGGTTTTACTCAAAAGTTGTGAGGTCTGTCAAAAGCAAGTACCACCCCTGAAATGATTTTGTTGTCCACAGTTATCTGTAGAGATAAAAAAGGAGCTGTTGACATTTTGATTGCTTCAGAAAGTACTATGCTGTGCTACAGCAGTAACACCAGAAATAAAGTTCAAGTGAAAATTCTTGCCATCACTGTAGGAGGATAAAGAAGACATGACAACACATTATCCCATGGTCACTGATAAGATGAAGCAGTCCACCATGCTTTGCTCTGACATTTAGTGAGCCCTTCTGCAAGTAATACTCTGCCAATTCCCTATTCAGTCATTGTACCTCCTATGTATCTTGAGTTATCAAAGAGAAATATCTGAATTCTTCACCCATGCTTGACTAGAAGTGCTGGGATGAAATATTCACATGTGAATGACGTTTTGTGTACTTCTTTAAGTATGGACTTAACTCAACAGGACCCTTGAAAGAACAAGTGTCCTTAATTGCACTGTTTTAAAACGAAACACATAGCCTCTGTTTCTGATGGGTTGGCAATGCTGATTACAGTGTTCATTAAACAGTCTCTGGGGTTGTTTTGAAACATCTACAGTAATTCATTAAGAGCAAGGCGAATATTGGCAGCATCTTCTGAGTGACCTTTTAAAATAGCTAAGTGTAACTTGCACTTGTGATTCCACTGGAGTAAAAAATTGGCATGATTTTCCTTATAAGTACCCCAGCAGCAACAAAATACACTTTCATCTCAGAATCTGATGCCCGGGCCTTTGTGGTGGAAAACAATTTCATTGTGCATGTTTGGGCTCTTGTTTGTTCATACTTGTCTATCACGGAAAATATTTTTTTGAGCTAGGTTAAGTGTTGGTGTATTTGTTTCTCTTTCTGTAACTTCTTAGATATATATAGGAGCAAACTTGTCATCTTCTGTTTGGAATTGTTCTTGGCATTTGCTATGTGTGGAGTCAGAGATGATCAACAAGAAACCAGTTCATCTGCTGTGTCATTAAGATTACTTCCGTTTGTGAGTTCAATACAGTAGTTGGTTACATCAGTGTAATCCTGAAATACTGCTCAGAATTATTTTTAATCATTTGGAGATTGTGTAGCTCTCTAATTGTAGAGAGGTCTTTATTTATGTTAAAATTTTTGCATGCCCAAGGCTCGCTTTTTATTTTGGTAGTATAAAGTTTGAAAGAATTGTCATCCATGTAAACAAAACACACCTCAGGCAACTAAATGCATGCCTTTTGCTATTTTGTTATTCATTAACTACTCTGTTATTCATCTCTCCTCCTCCCCACAAGCACCTACCCCCACTCCCCCCCAAAAAAAAAAAAAACCACTAAGGAAACAAGCACACCATGATAAAAATGCTAATAAAGAGAATAATTCCCAATAGAACATAAAAGAAAGCATTTATAACCCTGATAGAAATGCCAGTCAGCTTTTTTTGATGTAAAGCATCTGTCTCCAAAAGGAAATGAAGGCAGGCCTGTTTCTCCTTTCAAGTCTCTGAAGTAGTAGGTGGTGTCATTTGTTACACAGTGCTACAAGTCCCATGTTATTGCACTGGTAGCTGCCGACTGCCTTTGTTAATGTACTGAAAAGTTTTATCAGCTGTCTTTAATAAAAGACAGTGTATGTGAAGAAAAACTATAGCAAATGTCTCTTTCTCTCTTGTCCTCAGGCTGTCATTTATAGCTGTCAGAGAGTGATGGCACTGACGTATAATCTTGCAGTCAGCCAAAATTCTTGCAACCGTTACAGGAAGCCATAGATACTGGAGTGGCTGATACCCTAGAAAGTTAGGGAGCAGTCTTTCCAAAATCCTATTTGAAACAGGAAGGAGATGGAGCGAACCTTCAGCACTACCTGAAATGACTTACCAGTTCACATTTTCCATGGATACATTTGTTTAGAGCATTAATGGCCTAAAATTTGTTGGTTCTCCAGGAAGTCAGGAATGATGTGTAGAAGATGGAAAATTTCAAGTTCAGTTAAAAGGCATACAGTTTGTTCTTTTTCAAGATATTTTTATTGCTTGCTCTAGTGAAATGATATATCAAAGACACGAAGGCAGAAGAGTTCTCTTAGCTAGACATATAGTCTTACATATATGACGTTATTTAGAGTACTTGATTAGTACCATATACATACAGGGGGTGTTTTACAGAGGGGTGTGAAGGAAATGGAGAGGAATTCTGGAAGCCATATGAGACAACTGTGTTACTTCCCACACAATAAGTTTGTGAATGCTGTAGAATTAGCCATGAGCATGTTTTAGCATGTGTCTTATTTAATACAAGTTTTTCTAGGTTGTAAGCGTTTTTAATCCTTATCCATTGTAAGCTTTGCTTAGATGCAAACATACACACATATTTCAAGTGAGAGGAGAGTTCTGTGTCAATAACTGTGCTCTTGAAAAAAAGCTGTTTGATTCATAAACTCTCATTAGACAGGGAGCACAATCAGTGGGAATGGACCATCCTACTGAGAAAATTCTCTGAAGTCTAAAAATAAAGAAAGAAAGAAATTATGTGGATATTTAGACAGCCACCCAGCAGCTCCAACAGTGGAGCTGTTTTCCAATCATTCCTTACTTACATCACTTCAATTAGCACCCAGAACATCTATAATTAAGGAGCGTATTATTCCATTATAAAATAATATGCAAGACTGGCACTGCAAAGGTGGAGGTCAGATAACGTGTCTGCTGATATGTGTTGTCCATAGCGAAGATTGCATTTCAGGGGCTTAGTTTTCCTTCTCTGTGCAGAATATGAGTGAAGACAAAATTTTGGAGAGTATGTAAATGGGGAGACTTTATGAAATCCAGCTGGTTGGTTTGGGTTGGGTTGGGTTTTTTTGATTTTTAGAACGAAGTAACTGGCTAAGGGGTTGTGGAAATAAATCTGTCAGGGTAAAGCAAGAAAAACTAAATCTAAAATTAGCATCTTCACATCCCACTGTATTAACATTGTGATGTTTACAATAGGGAGAGCTGAATTAATTTTGTTTTGCTTAATTTTGAAACTCTGGAAGCCAATTGTTCTGAAAATTTGATGTTTTGCAGTTCTTTCTATGTGTTAATAGGTAAAAAGAAGCAGAAAGAAAGCTGAAAAAATATGGAATATTTATAGGGCATATAACTAGAGAATATTCTGAACATTTCCACCACAAAATTTAGGTTTTGGACATGGGTGGTTTTTTTGAAGCTTGATGCAGAAGGATAAAAATAACTTGCTAGTTGGAGAGGTTTGGAACATTGGTAACTCTTCCTCATGCTAATGACTTCCGATTGCTACATCAGTCTGGGAAACCAACTGTAGTGCATATTTTATTGGTCTTCTACTTCCCATGTTTTCTTGAAGTTATTGTCACTGAAGGGCTTCTAAAGCATACCCACACTCACACACAGTACTCTGAAGCTGAGTTTCCGTGTGGCTTTACATTTTGGGTATTGCATTTTGATCAGAACACTGGTAAGTGGTGTCTTGAAATACTAACCCTCTGAGGCAAAACTACATGACTTCGAAAGTGAGTGATCCTGAAGCTCATTGGAAATAACAGTGACCTGAGGGGGAGAACCATAGTGAACTTCGTGCCGTATTTTTTCCCTTTTTTTCTTTGAAAAGCAAGGTACTCGTTTGGCAAATGCCTTTACTATGTGAACTGCAAACGTAAATTGCAAAAAGGTAGGTTAGTCTATTCTCTTCAGCTTCATAAATCTGCTTTTCTGCCCTTGTAATATTTGTTAACTCCAGTAACCAGACATGTCTAATTATCGTGAATAACCTATTGTTTCATAACGGAATAATCTAAAGATGAAAAAATAAAACCAAGAAACACTTCATCTTAGCTAAAGATGGAAAATTTGTTAGTAACATAAGAAGGTTTCTGATGGATTTGTTATGAAATTTTCACGTCTTTGTTGTTAAAAAAGCACGTTTCCACCATTGTTAATTTTATTCAATTGTTTGTTAAGAAATAATTGCCACAGCCTGAATCTAAATGGATATCCTAGGACCCCTGAACATCCTTAGAATCTGAGAACAGATTGTATTTTCTGCTAGTTATAAT
Source organism: Bucorvus abyssinicus (assembly GCA_009769605.1). Taxonomy (NCBI): domain Eukaryota; kingdom Metazoa; phylum Chordata; class Aves; order Bucerotiformes; family Bucorvidae; genus Bucorvus; species Bucorvus abyssinicus. The sequence goes on from CM020025.1 coordinate 44,488,576, forward strand.
TAAGTAAAGAGAAAAAAAGAATGAGTTCCAGTGCGTTAACCATTCCCAACAATTATGAACTCTTTATTGGCAATGGGTTGAATTAAAATTGAGTTCCTGTCTTTAATCCACTCTTGGATTACTTTAATTTTCTCTTGGAAACTGTGCTATGCCGACACTGCCACATGTAAAGCTTTATGAGTTCTGTGTTTTCTCATTAAAGAGAAGTCTGCGTCTGTAGACACCAGAGCTTGCCCTGTTTAAAGCACAAAGTATACAGCAGCTGTTTAGAAACTTTTTATTGTTATCTCTACTCACTTATTTGCTAAATTGCTTCCGTGAAAAGTCTGCAAACATGAGGGATTAATTTGTTTAAGTGGAAGAAGATTGTCTGAAAATAAAAATTGAAAATAGTCCTAATATTTTTCCTTCCCTTTTTTTTTTTGTACCAGTATCCAGCTGCCCTAATGAATCTTGGAGCCATTCTCCATCTGAATGGTAAACTGAAAGAGGCTGAAGAAAACTACCTCCTTGCTCTTCAACTTAAACCTGATGATGTCATCACTCAGTCCAATCTTCGCAAATTGTGGAATATCATGGAGAAACAAGGTTTGAAGACATCCAAAACATGATGATGAAAACTCCAAACTTTTTTTTCTTGGATTGATTAAAACCACGAACTAGAACTTCCACACAGTTGTCCAGTCAGAGAACTCATAGGACTTGACTGCAAGGATCAGAGGTCTTAATTGCTGCTAGGAGAAGCTATTCTGCTTTTTTGGCATAAGTTTTTCTGCTAGATAAATGGAAAAAAGGGAGACTTTGAGATATTCATGAAGGACTTGTTACCCCTCAGAAATATTTAGAACCATAGCACTTGAGAGAAGGTGTTTTGGCATATTTGATAAATCATTGCAAATCCCATATTGCTCACTTCTGGGTGGGTACTTGAAACGTATACTGTCATAGAAATACTAAGGGAAAATTGTACAGTATACTGTAAGCCATATGGGAATAAAAGTGGTAATAGTAGGTCGAAGTGTTTTGCTGATACTGTAACTCATTAAAATGTGTACTAAATCCAGTGCGTTTGCAGTTTATCTTAATGCTGCGGTATCTCACTTTAGGACCATTTGCTTACCAATTTCACAGCTTATATGGCCAATTTTTTTCAAACCTGTCACTTGTGATTAGATGACAGCATTCAAAATTGTTTACTGAGAATATGCATATTATTTCATCTTGTTAAGTTTTAATGCGGTTTTCTTGAGATAAACGGTCAAATGGCTGTGGGCTAGACAGAATGAGCGAGGAACTGCCCATATTCTATACTAGATGTGTATGTAAAGTGGTAAAAAAGTTTAAAAATTCCAGAAATGTGATGTAGCAATGCAAGCAAGATGGATGTTTGCCCTGATACCAAATGAGTTTGGTCAGACTGTCATCTTAAGAAAAGGAAAAAATTGGTATTATAGAACAATGTGTTGGACTCTCCTTACATTGCTATCAGATAAGACCAACTTTAAACTGGACTCTGCATACGATATTTTTGCAATAAAAGCCAAGTGAGATTTGAAAATATTAGTGCTTGGATATGCTACAAATGAGACTTCATGAGCAACTTGGAGAAAAGGGAATCTTACAGATTGATGAGGCTAGCAAATACCTGAAGGCACTGGATTGGATCATGCCTAAAACAGTGTAAATCAAGAGAAATCTGTAAAGGTGGTTGCCAGTTACTTTTCATAGTGGTGGTGTTTTAAAAAATATTACCTATTCAGATTCTAACCAAATATGCATTCTGTTTGTATTCTGATGTGTGCTAGCAACACTGCCATCAAATAGTCAAATAACTAAATATGCTTTTGATGAAGTTCAATTTATTTCTGTTTGAGAATGATTTGGCCTAGTTACTATTTCAGTCTTCAGTTTTTAAATGTAAAAATAATTTATTTAAAATTGCAGTGTATTGAAGCTTTAGTCAGTTTTTTCCAGGCCATTTGTTAACTGCTTTCTTTCTTTGGAATAAGTATTATTGCTTGTAAGAAAATTTACTCTTTTCATTTAATGACCTGTTGGTATCTGCTTCAGTGTTCTTTTCATAATGATAGATCTAATGTTAAAGTGGTGGAGCACCTTGAACTGAAGCTTCTTCAGGATCTTCTGTTAAAAACTCTTTATTACTGAGAAAGAGTTTGGGTTTTTTTTCACTTTTTAACTGTTGAGCACCATTCCAACAAAACCATAGAGAAGAATGCTTTGCTGTATTTATTTATTTATTACTTGACTGCAGCAACATTACCTGCCATTAACACAACAGTCTATAAGTGTTGCTATTTCTTTTACTTAGCTTTCCTTGCATTTTTTGTGGTTAGTGTGTGCACCTAACAGGAAAGGGGACACTTGGCTTATACTCTACCTTCTTGGTCATTCTCCCCTTACACTTGGATTTTAAATCTGTATTGAAACAGATTGGGGAGTAGCTGTTTCAAAGTCAGTACAGTAAAAAATTGTAGTAGTGTGTGTGTTTCCTTTTCTTTCCTCTTGCTCGCTAAAATACCATAAGTTTCTAAGTTTACAACTGGCTTCCCAGAAGGGCCAGAGTGGCAAGATTGTTTGGTTTTGTGGAGTGTGTCAAGACTTTCTCAAATAATATTATGGCTGGAAAAATAAAATTGAAGGGTCCAAAGTTTAATTTCTATTATATCATTGAAACCAGTATTAGAATACAATGGTAGCTTGAACTTATTCTCCTGCTTTACTGACTTTCTGGAAAAAAGCATAGAAGTAAATTAGATAGTAACTATAACTGAACTCAGTGTAAAACTGTGGTATCCTGCAGCTTTATTTGTTCAACAGCCATCAAACTTTGATGGCTTCTTGGTCTTAACCATTCACTGTGTTATTTGTCTCCTTCAACTTGTACTCATTCTTGTTTAGTCATTTTTATTCATTGCACAAAAGGGGAAAAGGGGGAGCACTCCTGTGATACAGTGTCATGCTTGCATTGATAACTGTTTTTGTCTGTTTCTTTACAAAAGAAAAAAAAAAAAAGGAAAAGAAAGAAAAAAGGACTAGCGTAAATTTATCAAGAATGTCCCTGAATACATTTTTTAAATATAGGTCTGGGCTTGATAACGTTCTTCTTTTTGGGATAAATTTAAAACATGTTTAAAATAATGTCTCTCTGCTCAGGGATTTATGGTGAATTATTGCAGACAGTGCTAAAGAAAAAAATAAAAGAGCACAAGACAAGTTTACTAAATTAAAATTTTATTTTTTGAAAAACTGTTATTTGTATAAATTATCAGATTTGTAGGCTTTCCTTTTTGTAGAATTAATTGTTTATGTGCCAGATAAGAGAATTTCAATTTTGTTTTCAATAATAAAGCATTGATAATTAATACAGTGTGCATTCCTTTATCTGTTACTGTAACAACAGGGGTTTTTTTAATTGTTCTAATTTAGTGAGATATATTGACTGCTCTTGACAGTTCTATATGGTAGAACTATATACCATAAGTAGAGTACAACCTATCATAACCGGCTTTCTTCTATACTCTATTGCAATTATGTTTCAGATGATATTTTCAAAAAGGTTCTCTGAAAGCATTTTTCAATATTTCTACTCATTAAATCTAGCCAAAGGGGTATGGTAACTATTATACTCGATTGTTGTTTCTAAACTCTATGGGAATGAAAGCTGATGAATAAGATATATTTATAAATTATTCTTATATTGACGTACAAACATGATGTCAGTAAAAATGCTTTTAAAATGTGTAATTGTCTACAAAAGCTGGAAAGATGACTTCGCTTACACATACGTTCTTATTAGAGTCTTGAGATCACCTTTCTGATGCTGCAGTGTCATCTGAGCAGTTTCAAATCTGCTGTACTCCTGCGCAGGAGATGTTATACAGTGACATCCTTCTTTGACCTTTGGTTTTCTCTTAATCTTCTATGGACAGAGCCTTCTTAGTTCAATGGACCTGACACTAATACTCTCATACCTTCCTCATTCTGTTGCATTCAGGTCCTGTGCATCGATAAAGTTACTCTTCAGTTGAAAAACGTTGATGAGCACGAGCAGAGCACTAGAGAGGCTTTGGGTCACTGGCTTCCAAACTCAACTGTCATGCCTCATCTTAATCAAAGGTCTCACCCCTTCCCTTCAGACATGGTCATTCCTTGCCTGAGTAGGTTTTGACGAAATAACAGATGATGAGTACGGAGTAAGCAAAGAATAATCTGATCTGTGTCACTCCTCATGGAAATAGTCTAAACATGTGTTTGAACTCCTACTCTGGCATCTTATCCCTAAACCCTTCTCTGTGAGATCCTGTTCTGTCTGCCTTACGTTGTGATTCAAATGTTTCTGTTCTCCCAAGGATCACACTTTTCAGGCAGCACACACCTCCATCTCCATTTCTGATGGAGGCACACGACAGCTCTGTGGTGGCTTTTTAGTCCTGCTCTCTTATACAGGTCCATCTGAACTTGCACTCAGTAGCTGGCACAGATGGCTCTATTACCTCTGGGATTTGAACTAATGTAAAGGTGAGACACTGAATTATTCTGTGTAAATATAACAGCTTATTTGGATCTGGCTTGGGACTCTTTTGTAGACAATGTCTTAGCAGCTTTGACCAACAAGGGTGGATGCAGGTAGCATGAGAGAGACTTTGCCTCCGGTTCAAGTGTGAGAACAGTCACTGACAGCTGAATTACTATGTTTATTTTGGTGCATCCCTAGTTGCAAAGGAGATATTTTAGTGAGAGAATCTGGAGATTTAGAAAGAAATCTAAATGCAATACCATATAACTACATACCTTTTTGAAACTTTCATTTCTGGTACTCTGAAATAAAATAGAGACCCCTCTCAGATGTTAGATACACTCCCTCAGTTGACCTGACCCTGCAATTTGAAAAGTCCCTGCACTGCATCACTCAGATACTGAACATTTAATCTCTCTGAGGTTCAGTAGCGTGACATTGGAAGAATGTGTTTAAAGGAATAGGATACATCTGATGTTATGCAAGGAGTGGGGAGGGAGAAGATGCAGACATTTTTGTGGAAAAGAGTAAGAATTTTAGAGGGACAGACTTTATTCCAGCCACAAAGAAGGAACCCCAATATCAAGTTATGCTAGGGTAGACTACAGGAAAGGGTGCGCATCAGTAAATTGGGCGGGGGGGGGGGGGGGGGGGGGGGGTGGGGGGGGGGGTGGAGCGGGCGGTGCGGAGGGAAGAAAGCAGCCAAAAGCAACACACACTTGAAAAAAGTTCTAAGTTCTTTTGGTATAATAATAACTCAAACCCAACCAATACCAACCAGAAATGCTGGCCTTGTAAGACGGTCTAAAGGCGTTAAGGACATACCAATATATTCTCCATGAAAGACTGAATGCAAGCCACAAGAGTTATGCCACTTGATTAGAAAACCTTTACAGTTTCATTCGTGTTCAAATTTCAAATTGTTATTTCTCTCTTCCCTGTATGTTCTTTGTTTTATCATATTTACCCTGTCATTGTGCACTGGGTCTTCGGTGGTGCCATGGTTCTAGTCAGACAGCTTTGAAAGTTACATATGAGGAAGCATTTCAAAAGGGCAGAATCAGAGTAGACCTTCTAGAAACGTGTAAGATAAAATAGATTTAACTCATGCATGCTTGCTGTATACTCATTTATTCTGAGTATAGTTTCAGTGACAAAGTGTAATTACATTTACTTACTGAAATTTTTGAGCTTACAGATTTTTTTTTTTTGGCAAGGCTGCAAGATTAAATTTTTGTGTATATTTATAAATTTGTGTCATCTTGTGTGCATTTGAGCACAAATTTATGTTTTAAAAAAATCCTTAAGATTTCCTTCTGAAGAAACAGGTGTGGAAGCCATGAGAACAGTTGTGGGTTGTAGGGTTTTTAATTTGATAGAACTTCTGCATATGCCTGTCTTCCTTGCATCACTGGCCCTTAGCTATTGACATTCCATTTTCACATGGATATTTTTGTTTTTCTGAACCTCTGAATCTGATTGTATGAAGCAGTGTTCCTGCAGAGTTTGAATATGTTAAGCCACAGGTTCTATTTTGAGCTAAGCAAAAATGGAGCTTGGCTTTTATTTCAATCAGTTTTGATTTCAGGAATGATTTAACCCAGGTGAACAGAATTTTCAACCCAATAATACCACGGCTTGATGTAAAAAAGTAATCCCAGAAAGCAGAGATTATTTGAGAGGCTTTGTTTGTTTCTTCTCTAGATTCTTTTTTCCTGTCAGCAAAGCATTTTTTGTCCTTTTCTGGAAAAATGTATTTTATTTTGTCTTTAATTTTCTTGAAAACAGATGTTCCTTCATACCCAGTATTTACCTTTATTACAGTGAGGCATTAAATTTACATAGAATTGATTTATTTATTATTTTGTCATGTTTGTTGCAACCACAACCATAAGTTTCTCTACAGTACATGAGTACAGTGTATTGTTCTTTATATTAAATCAATTCCCTCTTCTGGTTTCTATTCAATTTGCAAAGTGAATCAGTACAACAGAGTCACTTTTGCACACTCAACAGTTCTGGAATCTAACATTGTTTCTCCTATTGTGGCGGTGAATATATATATATGTATATATATATATGACAACATGAAGATGTAGGATGCTAGAAAACATGTCTTATTCCTGGTGTAGAATAGGACCTTTTATTTCTTCTCAACCACTATCATTTCGTAGCATTTTTTGTCCTTTGCTACTCCTTAGTGAAAGTCTTTAACAATTGATTATTTAAAAAAAAAAAACCCAGCAAACTATTAATAACATCAGAGCTCTAGGAATGTCATTTATGCCTTAAAAGTCATGGATAGAGCATAGTGGCTCTATTATTAAAAAAAAGTCTATTTATTACTGTTCCTCCCTCTGAAAAGTAGTTTATCTATGAAGTTTCAGTGGCAATTAATTTTTTGGCTATATAACTGTAAATCTGTTTGTGTTTCTGGATTGATTTTTTTTGGGGGTTGTTTTTTTTAATGGAATAAGTCTCCTGATTGTTCTCATTAGTTGAGTCTTCAGGATATTCTTGCACAGAATAATTGTTTGTTAGTTTTATGAAAGATTTAGAGACGAGAAGAGGAACTGCCTTCCCTGCAGCTAAAGATAGAGAACGGGTTTTGGGTGTGAATTGAGCTGCTACATCAGTTTTGTGCCTTACAGCCCATCATGTTAAAAAGAAAGAAAACCTGTTTTGCTTTTCACAAAGAACATAAATTATGGACCCTTTAGGTCTACAGTAAGTCTCTCATTAGTATAAGTTTTAGGGCTTGATGGAAAGATTCAGAATATTAAAATCTTGTCCACCTTTTCTAGCTGTGTTGGCTTGTCTAATTAGAGGGCGCGTTTCTGACTGCATCTCTTCTACCTTTGCCGACTGTCATTGTTCAAGCTAAGAAGGACGAAGATGTATCATAGCAAATTCTTCAGATGGGTGAAGCTTTTCTGCCTGCAATGTTATGACTGAAAAAACACCAAACATTTTATTGTTCATTTTCAAAAATCAGAAGTTTAAAAACCCAAATGAAACTACTTACATGAAAAGCTAAAGAAATGGTATAAACTATTCTAAGTTCCTTGCAAGTGCTGTTTGCAAGCTTTCCTCATGAGGTTATGATTTACTTACCATTGCTTTCAACATGCTAAGAATAACTTGATACCAAGTTGACATGTTTTGCAGTCCCTCATGCTAAAGACATGCTTTATACACGTGTACACATGTATGTCCGATTGGCATTGTCACAGCTGTTTTGATAATCTGCCTTGTCAGCACTGCACGTATTTACCCAACTGATTTTGAGTAAGTTATTTACTCTAAGGTTTATTCTGATTTGATATGAAAACTTTGCTCTGGCGTAAGAAGAAGCAAGAGAGGTCAAGTCATGAGAAATGAGATGTGTACTGTGCAGGATTTTTGCAGTCTCAGTAGTGATATATAAATGTCAATTAGAGGTGACCATATAAAAGTAGATTTTTGTTTAACTCAATGAAGCCCATGATTTTGAAAGGAGAAGGAATCTTAATCTCTGCAAATAAGATTGTTAAAATTTAGATTTACAGATAGATTAGTTTACTCAAATGATAAATAATATTTGTTAAAGTTCCATTATGTTTTGCTGTATACCTTGTTTTTTCATCATAATTTCAGTTATAATGTCATCATTATTTCAGTGCATTTTTAGTCTACTCTTTATAAACTAAGGTATATTTGAAATAGTTTTTCGAATTTAATTGAGAAATTACTAGCAAAAGATGTCATCAAACAGATAATAGTTTTAATTTGAGTCTGAGGGAAGTTTAGGAATAAGGACAAGGAAGGAGGAATCTCGTGGCTGTATTTCATTAGGTTTTTAGCTTTGTTCCCATATAAATATCCTAAAACAGGTCAGCCCATCCGAGCCTCAAGATCAAGTCTATTCCTGAAAGTAATGCATAAGCTAAATGTCAAAAAGGAGTACTGGCACAAATTACATTAGAAGATTTACTTTTTCTGCATATGTCAAACTGTCACAGCTTTCTGGTGTACGCAGTGTGAAGGTAACTTCTAACGGATGGTATGCCTGGGTTCTCTGATTGCCTTGGCCGGTAGCCTGTTGCATGTATGTGAAGTTTTGATCATTCTTCTGCAAGATATGCTTGCAATGGGTACACAGGGACTGCAAAAGCATGTTTTCTACTGTAAATGCTTTTAGAAACGGGACAGTGTTAACTGACCATGGGGAGAAGCTGAGCTGGGAGAAGCAGGTTGGACCTTGATCGTTCCCCACTGAACAGTGAGTGAGACAGGAGGGAGAAGCAAATACAAATTGGCGGCCATGCATGGATTTTATCCACCTTATTTTAAAACTATGATATGAAAAAGACCACCTGCCTTGATTGTGTGAATTTTTTGCTTCGCAGAGGTGAAACCCCAGTGACCTCATTAGGCCTGAGGGACACAAAATGCAAATTCATAGCAAAACTGGACCAAAGCATCCTGAAAGCATTTATAGACAAAACGTGCAGATTTAAACAGTCTCTTGTTTTGTATCAAGTATTATTACTTTACAAAGCTATGCAGTAGGTCAAACACTTACCTGAACCTACTGTCCTCATTTGCTGGAGAGTTCAAAGATGTTTCCTGTTTGGTTTTTTTTTCACCTTCATAAGTAAAAAGTAGACATCACAACTTGCTAACAGCTAAACAAAAAAACAGGGATGGGGAATCTCCATTTCAGTCCTAGCCCTAAGTGGGGGGGGGAAAGTGTTTCTGAAAGCAAGTTTATGAAATTTGGTGTGAGAACAGAAGCCATTTGAATTCAAATTTTGATGAGAAATTGTTTTATCTAGCGAAAGTGTCATGATGGAGGAATGTAGGCTTTTAAAACTGAATTCAACATAAACTGCAGAAAAGAAGGCAATTCACTGGCAAAACGAGGGGAAGAGCAGCCTTTTCAATAAGTGTACAGGTTTTATTTATTTATTTATTTAAATGTGATTCCTGGGGACAAGCCTTACTACTTCATGCGAAAAAAAGGCAGACAGACAATGTGGGAAGATGTTCTGCAATTGATTGCTCTGTCAATTTTTATTTCTTACTGATACCAACTGATATTTGGGCTCTCAGAAGTTTGGGTTGAATGGGACTACATGACATTTTTTGGCAAATCCCAAGTTGTCACACCCATCTTGACTGTTTCCTGCTTAGAATCTATGGAAGTGACAAGATGAAGGGATCATCTTTCAAACTTCCCTAACCCTATTCTTCCCATAACCTCACTCCTACCTTTGGCTCTTGTTCATGCTTGCCCTGCTTTATTCATTGGAGGCGGCACTGACCTGAGAGCAGTGATTTGTTTCTTCTAGTTGACTGTAAAGAACTCTAATGGGACTGTATAAACAAAATTAGTTTTTCTGGCTCATTCAAGGGACCAAGTAAGAATAACTGGGTATGCAAATCTAACTTTTATATAAATTACTTATTTGCAGGGTTAATTGATTTTTAATATCCACCTCTCTATTTGCCTCTTAAATGACAAGAAAAGGCAGTAATACTTAAACTGTAAAATTGCCTTAAACATTTCAAATCAGGGAGACTCAGGAAGCTGTAGAAATGATAGATTGACTTATAATGAATAAGCAGCATCACTTCGTGTCGGATTTCTACTTTTAATTCCACATTGGGAATGATATAACCAGAGTTTGTACTACATAGAAGGAATTGTACAGGTTCCAACCATCTGTTAAATCAAACCCTGATGATTACTATAAACATGTAAAGCAGACCTGCTACAAGGGGGACAATAACTGTGCATATAGCTAAGCCCTAGGAGCCTACTTGATTCACAAAGTGGGATACCCAATTAGAAGAACTGAAGGTTTGGGGTTTCTTCAGTGGAGTCTCACTCACTGCAAAGATCAATGGCCATGATTCGCTTCAATCCTCCTATATTAGATACAGTATATCCTGTGTCTGAAATATGGAAATGCTGGAAAATGTCAGATAGTTATGTCTTTTCAATAAATGCTTTAATATGCTGGTAATTTTCTGGCAGTATTTTCCCAACAGCAATTTCTGTCTTGGTGGTACTTTGAAAACTTGGGGGGTAATAAATCAGAGTCTCTTGAAGAGAGAAGTTTTGATTACTAACAAATGCAAACAGAGCAAGACATAGCGCTGTATGTGACAAACCTGGAAAAAATAAGCATACTCTTTCAAACAGGAAACTTCTCAAGGGTCCTTCTGCTTGAGAGCCTCTTCCCACCCCACAGATCTTGCTGCCTTACAATTTCTGCTGCTTTTCAGACAACATGCCCCTATTTCTTACCTGCCTGGCTTGTTGGGAAGTAATCCTGTCCCAGTTGAAGTCACCGACGTGAGCAGCTAAAATTTCACTGTAGAAAACTGAGACAAGGATTTGTTTACATTTACATGTTGGTTGCTGTGATGGTTTTTGTGATCTCCTAGCACAGTAAAAATTATTCTTACACATACTCTGTTCAGGAACTTTTACACAAGAAACACCTCAAGTATGCTCTTATGTTCCTGTTAGAGCCTACTGCCTCACTCAGGCAATGTGAAGCTGCATTATGAAGAGAATCAAGACAGAAGCTGCTTTAAAGCACCAGTGCTGGAGCAGAGCAAATGCTGGTCAGTAACAGTGAGTTGTTTGACCATGCAAGGTCACATTACCAAATTATAACAGGGATGCTCTGCATAAGGAAATTTTTTCTTGTATGTTTAGGAAAATACAATTTATTGGAAGATAGATTCTTTCCATATGCCTGGAGAGCTTCAGTTATTATGGGGACAAGAGTATCCAACTGAGAACTGATTCATGTTTCAGTTTGTCAAGTGCAGAATTATTTCAGTGATGTACTGAATGAATGTCAAAGCCTGATAAGAAGGTGATCTGTCTGTCATTCCTATGTCTAACTCCTCCTGCCAATCTGCAAAAAGCATTATTTCTGGTTGGTTTTGTTTTCAGTATGACCTCTCTTGTGATGGACTTCAAATGCACTTCACAGTCCACTGAGCAATGTTATTTGAAAATTGATTAAAAGCTCTAATTATTGTAGCAGCAACATAATCATGATCGATAGGACAAAGCCAAGTTATCGGGGGAGGGGTGCAGGGAGGAATCTTAGCCTGAAATTTATTTTTGCTCTAGCAAAATATAATTGAAATAAAAAGCTGTAATTTCTGAAAGTTAGGCGAGTTTTTTTTGCTGATGTTATAAACACAAAAGAGGGAGAAAAGTAAAAAATACAGCCAGCACCCCTAATAAATCCCAAGTCTCTTGAAATTATGTGGCTTTCTTTCACCTTGAGTTCATTTTAAAAAGGGCAGAAGAATCTAACCAAAGAATCTAGTTCTACATAAGCTATCTCACGAGGATGAGAGTAAAATGTGTGCCTAATCTTTGCGTTTCTTTCATAAAATCCAGTTATAATAACTCTTGTATGTTAATAATTAGCTTTCTCTGTCACAGACTTGATGAACCACTTTTTTCCTCTGAAATGCTCATACTTTTATGGCTTGCATGATGTTAACTTTTAATGAAAAAATTGTACCTCAATTTATTTGCCAAAGAAAATCCAAAAATAACTTCAGTAATGGATGTCTTTTTCTGTCCTAATTTCAATTTTTCTCAGTGATTGGATTCTTACGGTTATGTTCGTCTCTACCTTCAGTGTCACAGCTGCTATTTATTGCATGCTCACTTGATTTTTCTAAAAACATCCTCTCCTTCCCTGATTTTTCTAACAGCCTCACCTCCCTTCTCTTGAATAGGTTCAGGTTTGTTTGCTAAGCACTTTTTGCCTCAGTGCTAACCATTCTGCTGGCAGATTCCTCTTGTACAGGCTAAGGCAATGCGATTTGTCAACTCAGTTAAAAGATTCGGTTGAGGAATGACCAAAGCATGAAACTTGCTTTTTTGAATTTGTGGGTCATGTTGCTTATTGGGTAGGCTTTTTTTAAAACATAAAATGCAGTCATTTAATCTTACCTAATCTTCTATTTTAATATTGCTTATGCATTGATGAAGTCTACCTGTTCAAAGAAGTGTTGGAAGGGTTAATCATTGTTTTTCCTGTAGATTATCTCGGTCCCGTAGCTTCTCCTTCTTTCAGTGCAGGTCTGTGCAATGGCAGAAGTGAGCTTTTATGGAGTTTAAAACATCGGGGCTTAATGTTCTTGTAGCACGTATACCTGAAATGTAAAAGCTTTCCACTCCAAATCTCAAACCCATTAACAATGACAGCACTTTTGATTACGAACTTGCTTGCTAGGCTTAGAATGGACATTTTGGTGCTTGAATCTCACAGATGGTCTTATCTTTTTGAACCACCTTACAGGGAAAACAATGTCTGGATTTTTTTGATCTTCTCCTTCAGAAAAATACCAAACAGAAAACCAACAAAACTCCACAAACTTTGCAGTTAATTGTAGGGTCCAAATCTGCCTTCAAACTGTTGTGGCTATTACAGGATATTTGTCAGCTGAGGTTCAGTCACTGTCAGTAATCACTGCAAACATGGGCTAATTTAATTTAATTAAGCAAGAATGCAAGAAGCTTAATTTAAGGCTAGTCACATCAAATGACATTTTTTCATGGATGCTTACTGCATGTCAGCTGGCCTGCAGTAACTTGTGTAATATTATCCACACTGAAAGCAGGAATCTACTTTTTGGTGAAGTATGAGTTCACATGAGTAGGAGTGATACAGCCTGACCCTAGAATGACCTGGAATTATATCTGAGAGGGTTAACAAAACAAATTGATGAGTTCATTTTGTCCAAGCTGCTTCTATAATTGTACCAGACGATGTGTTTCATGCTTACTGCGCACAAATGATGACAATTATTCCATCTGAGAAGCCAGAATGATTGGATCTATTGATAGGCCCTTCATGGTCCTTGATGTAATTGATCGCCGTATGCACTCCCGAATATGTAATCTCTAGTCCTCTAAAAACATAATATTCAGGAGATAAACACTAGAAATGTTTTTGTGTAAAGCAGAGGACTAGGAAAAACAGGGTTTAATATAAATTTTCCCATTTTAAGTGAACGTAATAAAATCCAGTGAGACCCAATGGGACATATAGAAGTTAGGCTGAGAAAAGCAAGAGGTAGCTGAAATACACAGATGATTTGAAACTGGTCAATGAAGAGGTAGTGGTGCCTAAGGCAATCCATCATTAGTAGGAGGAATAGGATACATCAAGGACAGGTAATTTCTCATGACAATATATTACAGAAACATAAGAAAAATCACCCCTCTACCATATCTGTTTTTCAGCCCAGTGCTGAATAAGGATTACATGTGTAAGCTTTTTGGAAACTAGCTGTCTGTTACAGGAATGAATAACACCCACACCCACTGCATCCTATTAAAATACCCACATATTACTGTTTCATAACTGGAAAATCATAGGACCCCACTTCAAGCTCAGGCACATTGCTGTAATTCCAGAGAAATTCCACCAAAGCAAAATGGGGTTGCATAAGCATATGTAAAAAAAAAATCGAGCCCCAAGGACCCAGATTTTTTCTTGTTATTTATGATGTCATTTATTCATCACTAAAAAAATAATAATTCTGAAAAGCAATTTTTTGTTACAGCAAGCTTGCAAAGGAAAGCATGCTAAAAAATGAATATTAGTAAATAGGCTATGGGTTTATTTCCAAATAAGACCTTCACAAAAAGCATACAAAGTTAATGTCATCTGTTGTTTACTACAGATGAATCAGTGATGACAAACAAATGCTGATTTATTTGAATAGCTACCAGCTCTGTGTTTGATTCTGTACTTGCTAATCCTTGTTTCATAATTCCTGCATAGAGATGAAAAAGAAAATTAGTAGCTTTAATTACCATCTTACAGTGGGTTAGAGACATTAATTTTACTAGTCAGTGCATCTTGCAACACTCTTAGGTTGTAGGATAGGGTTCCTGTTTTCCTTTTATTTGGACTCAAGATAGTTTTGGCTGGAGCTTGGCATTCAGACTACAGAGCTGGAGTGCTCACTATCTTTGGTGCTAGATAAATGCATTCTGGAGCTGGAGCTTTATGACAAAGGCAAGTCTGGCAAAATTAACCTTAAAGGAAAGTGCCTATTTCACAATGAGAGCAGATCTGATCTCATCCACAGGTCTGCTCCTCTTGTGTGGGTTAATGGTACTTGACTTTAAGCCTCTGTAAACAAACATAACAGTTCAGAGGAGTAACATTGGACTTAATTATTGTTTAAAGTTGTTTGTACATAGGACTTTCCAAATAAACAATTCAGATGAAGGGTAATGCATGAACATTATTTCTGAACTGAGAATAGATTTTTTTTTTTTCCTACTTGCAGGGTTATGTTTCAATGATAGTTCTAATACTGGTACTTAAAAGCCTCACTTCTGTCTCCAGCTTGGAGGACATCAAGCAGGCCATTTTCAGTAGTAAGGTGTCCCCATGGCAAAGCGTGCAACATCTCAGTGTTTTCTAATGCAGATGGGACTTGTTTTTAAAACAGTTAAATATCATAGATTTTTCCTGATCCTGGTTGTCCAAGATTGTCTAGGTGGTTTTTGGAATGAGCGTGATACTGACGCTTCATCTTTTAATGTTTAATTTAGTCTTTAACATTACTGAGAAATTTTGTCATGTTTCTGTTTAGTGTATTATTAAACTGTTCTTTCTCACTTGACAGATTTTTTTTTAAATGCTCTTGACTTTCCAATTATTCAATTGGTTGACAGGCAATCCATTTCTAAAATGCTATGTTTTTAAAGTATTCTTAATTTAAAATTGCTCAATAAATACGTTTCTTTAGAAAGTTTATGTTCTTTCTATTACTTTAAAATACCAAGATTACTAATCATTATGCTCTTCCATTTCATTAAAGTTAATTGATTTCAAGCATTTAAGAAAACTATTTACTCCTACTACTACTTCAGAAGCCTCTAACTGCAGAGTCTAAATCGTCATTTTGACAGAGTAGATTTTATTTTCTCTTTGTGGTTAACCTTTCTTTGAGCTTTCACATTTAACAGTTTGATTACGTCTTTCATTGTTGCTACCTTGCTTTTAAAGTGATAGACAAAGCTGAAAGAATTGCATTTCCCCAGAACAAGTGAACTTACCTAAACAAAGACTATCGAATACTGGCAGAAATATGAGGGAAAAAAAATACCTCATGCACAAGCATATAAAACAAACAAGAAAAGCCCTCTACAAATTGCAGAAACAAAATGGGTTACCTACAGTTGGGTAGAAAAACAGCTTTATCAACCGTCATGCATGCAGTTTAGCAACTGCTTTCTTCTCCCATTAGTAGCTTTGCATAAGCAATTGTATTTACATATTCAAGTGGATGTTTTCTTGGACATTCCTAAATCACATACTCTTGTGATCAGTAGGATGAAGAATAGCGGTCTGAATGGAAATAACAGTTAAGGAAGAACACTGTAAACCAGCTGGTTTTCGAGAGAGTTTGCTGAAAATACCAGGATATGGATGAAGTTTGCTGTCTCTTTTAGTGAGATGAGGCTTATGTGATGTATCTCTGTCTGTCTCTCACACCTACCAACTTGTGATCTTTTTTGACCAAATTCTATGAGGAGTGACATACATATAGCTGTCCTGTTAGTAGCCTGAAAGCAGCCAGCTGGATACAGGAAGAAGAGTCTGTTATTGTGCTTTCTTCCATTCTCCCCCACCCCAGCCCTTTTGGGAGGGAAATGTTGAAAGCGAATCCATATGGGAGAGTGAGAACCTCAGTGTGGGAAAACAGGAGCTTGCACCTTTTTAGACATCAGTGGACCTGACCATTAGACACAACCCATAGGAAACCAGCCCTCATTAGTTCTGCAGCCCACGGGACTGTTTTTCTAATGTAAAGAGGCTCAGCTGTGCAAGCAACTTTTTTTCCTGAGACTTTCAATCTGGGTGCACAGTTTTGGGGTATACGACATAAGGTATTTTGGACCTGATTTCCGGCAGTGAAGGAAAATTCCACCAAGTTAAATTTTTGGGCATTTGATATCTCTAGAACTCCCATTCCTTGTACGACAAGCTAGGAAATACTGGCAGTCCGCTCATGCAGTGTGTGTTCCATAGATTTCAATGACACATTAGAAGCTCTGGTGTAAAGAGAGATTTAAAACACCACCCACTATTTTATTAATACTGGTGTATTCCTTAATACCTTTTCCTGAGGCCATCAGAACAGTTCATGTTCCGTCACTCCTGCAACAGACAGAAAGGTCATAGAGCATTGATTTTCCCATAGCAGCAAGGCTTTTGAAGCAACACAGAACAGTATTCAACACTTGAGAGCAGCTCTCAAAGGCAGTTTATGATAATCAGTGACAAACAATACTAAAACCAATTGCATCTGCCAGAGGAACGTAGGCCAGGAAGATGCAATTATCTGGCTGGAAATTCTAAAAGGCAGTGAGGTTAGCACCCTATTCTTGTACCAAAGATCCACAAAATTTTTAGAAACCACAGCTGAGAAGACCCTCGCTCTTATTTCTTCTTGGAAAGAGAGAGTCCCTGTGAAGTTCACTGATGGACAGCATTGTGTTTGAGGTGCTGTGCGGTATTTGCTTGCTCAGCATTACCCACTTCCTACTGTAATATGGGATTCCTGGAGATCCAGAGAGGTCATCAGTGAAAAGTACTACAACTAAGATATTCCAAAAAATGAAACTGTATTTTAAAGCTGACATCAAAGAACCAAATGTCAAAAGCAGTGAACTAGGAACTGGCCACCCAGTAATACAGTATCTTGACGCTGTATCTTTCATCTTAATGTGTCCAAAACTATTTAAAATCGTAATAAACAGGGATCTCTTATGCAGCTGCTTGGGAGATGCAAAAGTACAGACACACTGGGAGCATGCACCCTTGCTATTTAATATTATGTTTATTACATCTACCTTTAAATGTTGGCAATACTGCTCTGTTATCTGTGATTTTTTTATAAGACTTTGTTCACAATAGTATCTGAGTATGTTGCAGTAGTTCATAAACTGCAGAAAAGCTGACCTGTAGTTCATATTTATTTTATTCCCAGGGGAGAAGAGTGTATGAATGTATGTGAATGACTTAAATTTATAATTAAAGTCTGCTTTGTAGTTATTGTTCTAATATTTTTTAAATATTATGATTATTAACAAAGATATCCTGTTGAGTGCTTGTGCTGGACATCTTTGGCACAAAAAGATGTAAAAAAGCATTTTATACTCGGGGTGGAATCCAGTGAGGGCTCTGGACCTTGGTTCATAAGGAAGTCTGTTAAAGAGTTTCAGACTAGCCTGTGGAAAAATGGTATCTATTGGTTGGGCAAGATTCATCCTTACTCTCAAGTGCTCTGTTGTGCTAGAAGAGCAAAGTTGTATACCATGATTTTTATCAAGGGGTTTATGTAAACATTATATATGCTAGCCATAGGTATCTGAAAACTTGTGGATATTGGCTGCTTTGACCTGAAACTTGACCCTGTCCACTGAAAAGAATGCAGAAAACCAAGGACAACTTAGATATGCTTTTGCTAATCTGTAGTTCTTTGAAGATGGTGCGTGTTTAGTATTAATAAACATTTCCATAAGGGATGGTGATTCCACAACAGAAGAACAAAGGGATATTATGTTGCTGTTCAGATGTGGCATGATAGCAGCATGTGGCAATGAGCCTTTTTGATAAAATGAAGATCATTGACTTTCCGTGTAGTTTGGGAACTGGAAAAAAACGCACTCCTTTTATTAGGAGTGTGTATCAGTTGTGGGTCCGATTTGTGATGTGCTCAGTTCTGACTACTGCTTCCAGATCAATCCTGAGCTCTGATGGTCTGTGTATATAGTGAGTTAAAAAGTGTAGTTAATTCCATTTGTAAGTGAAATTCAGTAAGACGAGCCAGTCTTTTAGTAAAGCTAGTACAGAGTCTTTGTCAGTCACTGGCAATTTTTTGCTTATGTGTGCTATATACACTTGAATGAGCATTCAGCTTATGGTCTGATTACTTAGCAGAGCCTTTTCAACAAGAAAAAAGATGGAAGCCCTGTTGACCACCAGTACTTAGCTTTTGGGGCCTTAGGAGGGCATGCATAAATACTTTTAATGGCTTTAGTGTGTTTTCATTGGGGAGCATCAAAAGCAGCCTAAGCAGGATGAGTCAGAGAAAGCAGCCGAGGCTTTGTCTGCACAGACGGATGCAGACAGTCATGTGTTTGATCTGCTTGCACACTGAGCTGTCTGAATGGAAGCCAGCTCTGGCCTGGAAGCCATAAAGACATGTTAATGCATTGCCGTGCTGGAGCTCATAAGCCTTACCAGTTCTAGGGCTACTTTTGTTTCAATAACCTCTCTATAACTGTTTTTTTAATGAAGTTGCTCCCATGGTTTGTTCCAACTACTATATAAAATACTCTATTTTAACAGGACCACAAATCACTGATTCTCAAAGAGAAAAAACATTAAATGTTTTCTATGCAGCCAGACCTGCAAAGTGGTCAGTAGTTATTATGTGGAGAGTTTTATCAGATTCTGGTTCTACAGACAAAAAAAAAAAAAACCTGTAAAATTTAATGCAAGTCTCTGGTCTGGTAGGAGAGTACAACAGTGAGATAATCCTAACAAGCATGACAGTTGTTCTAGTAAACAGCTAGTGATAATAGATAGTTTTCTGATTAAAGTATCTGGAGGGGTCATAGCATTGTATGACATGGCTGCAGGCTCTAAGTTAGTGCTCTGGGTTAATAGCAGGCACAACTCAGAGCAGCCACTTGGCATCCAAAAATTCCGTATCCTGCCACAAGCGAGTCCTCTGTGTACACCTTCACCAAGGGTAGAGACGGCAGGGAAGAAGAGCCTGAGCATAGAAGCTTGAGGTTTCTTTATGAGGAGGTAGTGTTAAGTTTAAAAAAAAAAGCATAAAAAGGCAGGGAGGATGACAGAGAGAGTGTGATAAAAACAGAAAAAAATATGTGAACTAAAAGAATAAAATGATATTGTCATAACTCCCACAGGCCTCCCTTCTGAAAAGGATGGGAAGTAATTGTCAGCAGCTAAACTCAGTGTGCTGCAAACTCAGTCTCAAACTATCATTAATAATCCTGAGAAATTAGTCTGAAGGATAGGAATGAAACTGGCAGTATTTCAGAGGCAGAGTCGACATCGGCTGTCATCCCGTTGAGAGACATACCCTGTTGGGCCCTGTTAATGTTGCGCTCCTGTCAGAATGACATATGACATTACATGTTAAACAAGTGGCAGACGAGACAGCATGGAGGCAAATTGTTCAGCAGATGGCACAGCCCACTTTACTTACCATCTGAAGTTAGAAAATAGAGCAAATGCCTTTTCTTTTTAACTTTCCTTCTCTCATTTTCTGGATATAAGTTTCTGAGCCATTCTCTCTTGGAGAGAATTACGTTGCCAGATACCTGTTTTGAGCTGTGAACCACCTGTAGGTCACTGTGTCTCCTTTCTTTTTAAAGCCTCACAATTTGTAGACACACTAGACTTACACCATCTGCCCACATTCTTTATCCTTGAAGGAGAAAAATTTTCTTTGGGAGCTGGGAAAAGGACAACTAAGCAGCATGATAACCATTTTCTCCCTCACAGAGTTCAATTCGCATCCTTCTGAAATAAATTATGGTATTCTCATTGACTTTGGTGGTGTTGAACTGTGCTCTTACAAACAATCAACTGACCTCTTAGGAAAAAAAAAAAAAAAGAATCATCAGCCATCAAATTGGGGCAGTCAGAATGGAGTAACAATTTGGATCTAAACAGGTCTTCACATTGATCACTCTCTAGATACTCCTGATTCAGTTTCTGGGTTACGTTGTCTTCCTTCTTCTAGTCCAAGAAAAGGACAGTGAAAGACAGGCTGTTGCTATGCAAAATGACAGAGAAGGGAAAACGCCATAATTAGTTACGTAGTAAAGGGTAGTATGTCTTGCACTCTTCACACAGAGGCGAGATACATTCTTATCTCTAAGGAGTTTACAGGCTAACTAGAAGAGACAGCAGGGTTCGAATATCCCTCAGCCATTCAGAGGAAATCCCAGTCTGAAATCGCAGTCAACAGTTTGAGAAGACTTTGTAAGGAAACGTGGAACCAATAGCAAAATCTAGTCCTGTAAAGTATTTGATATTCTGTACAAGGGAAAAAAAAAGCAAATCTCACCCTCACAGTCACACTGGGCAACCAAACAGTATCCTGGCATACATGATTTTCTTGGGTGGAGCTTATGAATTTATGGCCTTACCCTTCAGCAGGATCCACCATATGTGATACAAGAATAAAAAATAATTTTAAACTGCAGAGTATTTGATGAGTGTACAATAGTTTAAGTTATGCCTATCCAGAGGTTCATTGATAATGTCCTATATTTGATAGTCTTTTAGAAGACTTAGTAATATAAATATCAAAATTATGATTGAACAAACACAGGCATGAAACAATTTAATAAGCCTCAGTTTAGTGTGTTCTTAAAGTGCCATGTGATATTGACTTTTTCATCAAAAATTTATATAGTTGACCACAAAATAAAATTATTTCTTGTCACGTGGAAATATAGCTGTTGAGAGATGAGCATAACGTCTTCCCTTCTTTCATGTCTAAGATACAGGAGGTCTCTTTTTCGGTGATATAGTGAATGGTTTATGATTTAGCTTGCATTTCTAGCTTATTACGAACAATGCCTCTTGGGAAAAAAAAAGTGAAAGCAATGAGAATTGTTATTTGAATTCATGTCATTTTTATAACTTTGCCTATTTGTTTGCTGGATGGCTTCTGTTTGCCAGTCTGATCTGTTGCATACTTCAGCTGGCAGGTCCAGTGTATTTTAGGTGTAAGTTTGTGTTTGTTACCTAAAATATGTACCAAGTTTGTATAAAAATCTGAGGCTAAAAAATGTCAGCTGGTAGTTTATGGAGTTGCGAAATTCTGATGCCTTTGTTATTTCACTGTCATTATAAGAGTATGTGTGTGTGCGTGTGTGTGTGTGTGTGTATGAGGAGAAGAGACAATTGTGGAAATCCTTTTATGGTATAAATGGGCTTTGTTTTGGCAACACCATTCAAAAAATTTACTTAAAACTTGGGAATCATCTTTGGTATCATTCATGGCTCATAAAGCACAGGTATGAAACAACGCATTTAATATTTGCAGGACTTTAGTACACCATTAAAATCGTAGGTTGATTTTCAGTGGTGGCATGACACTTTTAATGCACAATAAATCTACATAATGATGCTGTTACGCATTTCAGTTATTCTCAGCAGTCCAGAAACTCCTCGTGTGCAGAAATTCAATTTGAAACATGATGATTTCCCTATTTTATTATCTGGTGATAATTATTAGAAATGTAACTGAATGTAGATGTATTTCAGAGGTTTTTAAGGTACTGGGCTAAATATTGCTCTCATCATAGCAAATTACTTAATATAGATACTTAAATTCCAGGGATATAGATAGTATTAAAGTCCAGAGACCTCTCAAAGATGAGAGCTTTCAATATGTAGGTGTTATACATTCTGTATCAATGTGAACAAATTTCCATTTCCTTCTACCACCAAGAAAATTAATGCACCGATTTAACAACTATGTTTTAAAGAAAAATTGTAAAACAGCTGCTTCCTACCTATGGCTGCTGATAGAGGCA
Source organism: Bucorvus abyssinicus (assembly GCA_009769605.1). Taxonomy (NCBI): domain Eukaryota; kingdom Metazoa; phylum Chordata; class Aves; order Bucerotiformes; family Bucorvidae; genus Bucorvus; species Bucorvus abyssinicus. The sequence continues at coordinate 44,510,757 of CM020025.1, forward strand.
TAGTTTCTATCTATTCCTGTTTACCAGCCTTGACCTTGGCTTCTTGTAACTCAGTACATTCCAACTCATTATAAAACTGTTTACTTGGCTCTGCAACATGTCTGTTAATAATCATCTGATGTTTTGCTGTTAATATGTTAATATGTTAATATGTTAATATATGTTAATATGTTTCTGAATAACATGAAAGACAAGTGGCATTTGTAACTATTTTACCGTTTACGGGAAACAGCCTGAGATTGTTACAGTTATTTTCACACTGGAAAATTTTAGAGAAGGATATTCACAAAGGATGATTTAAAACTCCCTAGACTCTTGCAACAATTTAATTGGGAAAGACAGACCTGACATAGGTCTTCTAAATGACCCTCTGCCTTTTTGTATTGAATATAGAGGGAGAGATTAGCCTTATTAGGATCCTGTTGGCCTTTATGAACAACCCTCACAGAGATTAATAGGGATGAAAGAGAAATAGAGCACTAATAAATGTGTAAGCCTCTTCAGAAAAGATCTTAAGTAAGTCTTGTTTTTCTAAACTATTACAAAAATCTTTATGTCCAGCAAGGCCAGTACTATGGCAGATGCTCAGTTTCCCAAAATGAGGTCATACAGAATGTAGTGGGAATGATATCGCTCTCTGGGGGTGTTAAGTCATTCTGTGTGGTTTTACATTAATTAAGTAGGAAAATTAAAATAATCCTGTGAAGTTAAATTTCACTTTAGCTCCAATTTCCTTAACAGGTTCTGTCCTTTCCAAAACCCACCACTACTCTTTTGGCTGCTTGACAGTAGCTGTTTGGGTATTGTCACTGAATACTGAGACTACTGGATCAGTATAGCAGACCCGTGAAACGGAGAGATCAACATATGACTGTTCTCAGGAACCTAACTAAGAGTTTAACACAAGAAAAACCCCACGTGGTTGATGTGGAGACGCTACTTGTGTGAAACCCTTGGTGAATGGCAGAAACAGAGTGAAAGGGTGCCCAGCCCCTTGCCCTGAATTTTGGTGGCAAAATCCATTGAAAACGGGAGAATATACCTATAAATAAGTTCAAATACTCAAACAGACAGATGATCATTAAGGCAAACATTGTACCTGCTTTCAGATAAGGGATAAAGAAAAGCAATCAAAAGGAAAGAAGATTAATTGTTTTATCACAAGATTATCTGTAATCAGTTGTTGATAGAATCACAAAGGGTGTTTTAAAGCTGTGGTTTAATTAAGAGATAATCCAGAATTATCACATTTAATTACTTCGTAAAGGTCATTATTGTCTTCAGCCTTTTTTCAGACATATAACCGCAGTGAAGTGGGCTATTAGAATAGGAAAAAAAAAAAGAACATGTTACTTCAGTGGGTAAAACAACACTGAGCAACAACTTAAGACCTGTGTGAACAGTTGACATTCTTCATTAGATAGACCATTTACAAACTAAGTTGTCCCATTCTTGAAGAGACAAAAGTACAAGTATTTAAACTGGATGATTCTGGATTATTTTATGTAACCCGGGGTTTAAGAATGGTTGTTACTGCAGAATCAGTCTGATCTTCAATAATCTCTGGACTAGGCAATTAGTCAACTTACCTCACATGTGACTGATGGCTGCTTTTAAGAAGGATTCATTTTCGGTACTACTTCTCCCCCCTCTCCCTTATTTTCCCCCCAGGAGTTAATTTAAAGGTTTTCAAATAAAGTAATCAGCATATCTTGTAAACCAATTAGGATGAGATTTGTGCTTTTATTTTTCTTCCCAAATGTTGGCTTTCAGCATCTCTTGGAAAGTCCCAAAGCAGTTCTAATGTTTATTTGTGTCTTCTCTTCTTGATGTCTCTCAATCTCACAACATATTTTTCTACTGAATATTAAAAAGCAATATTAATCATCCAACAGTAAGAAGAGATTCAGCTGGTATAAACAGGCTCCATTGACTTCAATAGAGCTATGATAATTTATGACATGAGAAGATCATGCAGTAAATAGCCTATTAAATCTAAAAGAAATGTGTAGTTAATTGCACATGACATATGATTTGTAGCACTATTTGTTCTGGGAGTTTCTTGACATGATATCATTACTATGTGGCAAAAGATCTGGAAATTTGGGTTCATTTTAACCATAGCCAGTGTATGTCTCAACAGCGTAACTGGTAGTAGCAAATATTTTAGTTTCGTTGGTTAATCTGTGTTAAATATAAAGTATTTGTTGTCGTATTATTTTAATGCTAGATAATAATGAAGTGCAATTTATAAAAAATGCTTTTAAATTTCTTCTTGATTTAAATTTAGTTGAATGAACTGCTAATGCTCTGTTTACCTTGATAAACCCATTCGATACTGGAAGCCTGATTCTTCAGAAAAGAGAGGCCAGTAGTAAGTAGAAACAATAATTACTGTAACTCAAATTTGCTTCTGTAATTACTGAAGTTGTATTGCAACATATTCCGGACATTTGCATAGTTTGTTATTTTAACTAGATGCCAATTTTCATTTTGCAGCGGAATAACCATCTTAATAGACACACAAAAGTGGAACAGAAACATTTAGCTTTCTAAAATCAGGCCTCTGGTACCAGGATCTAAAATACAGTCATGAGAAGCAAATTTTTATTTGCAAAGCAAGAAACAACAGCCAGATTGTTTCTTCTTCACTTACTGTGCACAGTGTGCGTTGGCGCTACATTGCAGTAGCTCAGAAATCTCAAACTGTCAGGAGAAACAAACCATGCCCTGCAGACAGAATAGAAGGATGAAGAAAAAGCACAAAAAGGAAACCAGGAATTAATCTTCATTTAACAAAAGCATGCTATATTTGCCAACAGTGTGGCGGAATTGACTTCTCATTGATGAGTCACGCAATTCCCAGTTTGTCCTTTTTATGCTGTTATTTTCTCTCAGCTTACAGTATTAAGCTTGATTTAATGGGCAGAGAAACAAATAAGGAGGCCCATCATTCACATTGATGGTCCTTAATTGCATTCTAGTAATTTCTTTAAAAATTCTCTTTCATATTAGGAAATGAAAAGGTATTCTGATTATCCAACAATCCAACATCGTTTCTCATTTGCATGTCTTTTCTGCACATTTTAAGAGTTTTTGGTTTTACAGAATGTTGTCTTGGCTCTTAATTTTAGTGAGTTACCATTTCTTCATGAGGATACTTTGGGTTTGTATTAAATTTCCAGAAATATTAATATTATCCTGCATATCACCAATTTGGAGGTCTCAGTGATGTAATGCAGTAACTGACAGCCTTGCACCTCAGCTGTATTCCATCATTTTATAAAGCCAGACCAATTTTTCATTGCTGTGGGTTTTTCCGTGGAAATTTTGTGCTCCAGGTAAATTTGATATTTTTTTCCTCTACTCTGTATGTCTATGTACGATCCTGCATATTTGCAGCTATACCTAGATCTAGGACAGGCCAAACTGTGTAGAAAAACTGACTGGTCAACACAACAGATTTGAGAACTCGTTATCCTGTGCACAGTCTCCATAAAGATAGCGCAGGAAGAGTCAAGTTCTTCAGTGTGTCATCCAAAATACTCAGCGTGGCTGCTGGAAAGCTGCCAAATACCTGAAGCGTGACATGGGGGAATGCAGAGAACAACCTGCACCTGGAGCCTTGCGAATGAGCATCTGTTCCACACTGTTATAGGGAAGTTCTTTCCTTTTCTCATTGTTGAGCCACAGCCTGAAGCTTGGTCTTGTGTCCTTTCTTGCAAGGACCTATGTGGTGGTCATGCTTTTCAGGTAAAGGAAGATTAGGACACAATGCTGGTGCCAAGCCTTTAAGAATTGATTCCTCTCTTGGAAGGGAATTGTGTGGGCGGGGGGAACACTGAGCACCGTTCAACTGCAGCCTTTACAGATCAGGCCCAAAAGGAAGTTGCCAAGGAAGTTTTGTTTTGTTTTATTTTTTTGAGCAGGACTCTGGACCTTCACTTAAAATTTCAATGTTTTGAGTCAGAAACGTGGATGATAAAATACTCTGGCAAAGCTAACAAAGTAACTTTTCCTATTGTATATTCAAGACATAGAGCTCGTCAACAGCTCTAACATTTTTTTGCCTGTTGAGGCTCCTTCCCTGCCTCCAGCACGGGTTGTTGCAGCATCCAGACTGCTCTCCTGCATGTCCCCAGTGGTGCCAGGATCAATGATGGCAGTCTGCCACCACATTCAGCAGAGAGGGAATTGATACCTAGAGATTTAGGGGGCTTTAATGTTCAGGTGAGGATGGACCCTGTCGTCTCCTATCCCTGCTGAGAATTTTCCCTAAAACTTATTTAAGGACAAGTATGAATTTATTCCAAAACAGTGTTGTAGGCCCAGACAAATGTAATGTTTTCCAGAGGAGCACTGACAGAAGTTTTAAATAAGCAAAGAACACAAGCGCATGTGTAAGCCGAAAATTTAAACAACAGTAGTTGGATTCTGTCTGCTAAACTGTTTCCTCAGCCTGCTCTTCTGGCCAGTCACCACAGTCCCATGATCGATTAGTAAATCTGTGTGAAAAAACAGGTGGTTTCTGTATACAGTCTCTTTTGTAAGTGTAACACACTCTATATGAAGTCACTGGCTGTTGTTGACTCTGCAAAAGCTGAGGGAAAAATGAACAGAGACAAATTTTTAGCCCAGCTTATTTTTGTATACATAATTATGTTTCCCATCTACCCTCTCTGTGATCCAGTACTTACGTTAAACCTTTTTTTTTTTTTTTTTCCCAGGGGATGAAAACAATTTCCCTTTGAGGCAAATCCCTCCCATCACCTCCAGTTGGTTCCTTTTCTCTTCCTTTCTCTCTCCACCTTGCTCTCAGGACAGCCACTTACTTAACCCATTTTTTATTTATTTTTAGGTTTGCAGTGCTGGTATAGGTGGGGGTTCCCACAGGGTCATGGGATGAACCTTGGCTGGCACGACCCTCCACTGCTCACCGCCAACCACGGAATGGGAGGATTCAGCCAGAAAGGCGCAGCCCTCGTCTCTGCTGTTGCTGTGGTGTCCCTGAGCCCAGGAGCGAGATCTCCAGGAGCAGGGGATCAGGCCCTTATGAGAGACCAGTAATCAACTGGTCATCCTTGTGGACCAAAAACCTTGCAATCCAGTGCGTGTCTTATTACAAAGCAAATGCAAGTAATGGCTCTGAAGGTTTGCAGAAAGCTTCTAAATGAACCACTGGATCTTTCTCATCTGGATCGAGATCTGGAAAACCACAAATGGGCAACAAAGACCATCAAGAGTATGAAATGTGTTCTGTATGAGAAACAATGAAGTTGGCAGTCAGCAGTCTGGAAAAGACATACTTGATAGAGGGGAGGGGAAATAATGCAGATTTATAGAATCCTTAGTGGCGTGCAGGGGCTCAACTGCATTCTCTTTATCACAAGTTGGAAGGGCAAATCAAATGAAACTGATGACAATGGGTTCAAAACAAGAGGACTTTTACCAAATTATAATGAGGATGCTTAAAGTTTACTCGGTGCTCAAAGGAAAAAAATATTGAGAGTTATATACACAGGAACCCTGTCTATATCAGTTTGTCCCCGACTTGAGAAGGATTGGAGTTTGTGAGTGCTATGGGGAAGTATTATTTTTATTTGTTCTTATAATCATCTTTAGATAATCATATATGGCTACAGTTGAGAGTAGAGTACCAGCCTAGATGGCACTTCAGTTTAACCTGGTACACCATTCTTACTTTCTCTAGTTTCTTTTTTTTTTTTTAATTTAAGTGATAAAATAAGAGATATTACAGAGCAGTAGAATACAGAAACACTCCTAAACATTGGTACAGCATAGACTCATCCCTTAATAACTCCAGAATATTTGATATGCTATTGAGAATTTACAGTTTGGAATGATGAAAACAGTCCCACAAAGAAAATGTAACTACTCTGCCTTTTTATAAACTCCCAGATTCAGGGGGACAGTCTGACTGGAGCATGTGATTTCAGATGTCTCATATATTTTACAGTGCACAGTAATGTGATTAAATGAGAAATAACTTCAGTGTCAGGAGCAACCTGGAGTTTGAATAATGGTGGTGGTAATGTAGAAAAAAAAGCATCTGTCTCTGATACAAAAAAAGACAGTTCTGGCCCATGGAATGGCAACATTGCTAGAATTAAATGGAGAAGGGAGGTTTCATGATATTTCTGTGTAACAGCTTATCCTTCTTTCCTTTTATTCGTGAAATATATCTGAGTTTCCTCCTGTTGTTCATTGTCATCTCTCTGCAGGAATGTGATAGAGTGCTACAACAGTTTCCTTCCTGCTATCCCCCTGAACTAGATACACAATTTACATAGAAAACATGATGGTTCATTTTCTGTATGTGCTTTTAATCTACTGCTGTTTGAATGTGTAGTAGCGTGGTTGTTTTCCCCCGTCCCCGCCACCCCCCCCCCCCCCCCCAAATTGGTATAGTTTTAATTTCCTTCTGAAGAATAACTACCAAAGATGTAGAAGAACTGCAACTGTCTGTCATAAATGCAAGTAAACCACAAATTAATAAAAGCTCAGACAAAAATAAAATATATTTTTAGTATTGTACTCTGCTCTCTTAGGTAGTAAATGTGCATTTTAATGAAAGAAAAATAAGTGAAACAGTTAAGTTAATCGCTGAATGAGACAAGCCTTTCCAGGGGATCTTTGGTCTAAAACTTTAAAATAATTAAATTAAATCATATTAAATTAAATCAAATTCTACTGGATGCCTAATATGATTATGATTGGCTCTTAGGAACTAATACCCTGTGTATCACATGTGAATAAAGAATATTGGCCATATATATATGTATGCATATAAACTTGTAGTTTCAGCTCTGCTTTCACCAGAAATGTTGCATATTGCTCACTAATGAATGCTGAAAATGGCACTGTCAGGTGGGATGGCTGAGGTTTTCCCCAGAACGGAGGTAAGCAGAACTGGCAGTTAATAAACTGATCCTGTTGACTCCTACAGCTTCTGAAGGGGTGTTCACTGAATGACTAATCATGGTATGGGGAATAACCTGAACCTAAAATGAGTAATCATTCAGTGAACAGGCATTTTAGGGAGCACGGCTAGTGCAGATTAGCCCCAAATGGGCCCTTACTCCCACATCTGCGACTCAACTGCAGGCCAAAAGAAGCATTGCATAAATCCAATTATTGTTTGAGGTGTACAATGTGATGAAACAATTCAGACACTTAGGAAGTATTAGTTCTTGCAGTCTAAAGGAAGGAGGACCAATTGCCTTCCTGTGCTTGTCAGAGGGCTGTGAGGAAAGAGAAGTCTTAGCCGGAAGTAAGGAGTTTTTAAGATGCTGTGGTGTTAATTGCTAAAGTGAGCGTAAGTCGGTGTGCTGCTCTGATTGCAGTTTTATCTCCACAAGCTAATTGCTAGGGCAAATGTCAGCATCTGCATATCTAACCGAGCACTGAAATGTGTAAATGCAATTGGTGCTCAACAATTATTGCAAGTCCAGAATTGTACCCATAAAACAAGGGTTCTTCTAGAACACCTAGTTCAGCAAGAAATATGTTATATGAAATAAAATTTAAAAACCTCCTAGCACAGCTCAGTTCTTATCACAGAAGTCACCATTTAAGGGTTCCTAGCAGGTATTCTAGCAGAATAATGCTTGACTATCGATGTCAGGCCCTAAACAGTGCAGTGGAACATGGTCCAAGTTTAAGGAAATTTAGAAGATACAGCCTTGACACATTTCAGATGAATGCTTGTTTCTTTCAATAGGAAGAAGATTTATCCACATTTTCCTTCAAATGGCTAGACTCTTTTAATATCATCGACAGTTTTGCATAGTATTTTCTGACAAAAAGTATGAATCTTACAGCTGTTGTGTTTATCCATAAGCAGGTACTCTGCTAGATTTGTGAATGACTAAGTAGATGTTGGTGAAAGGAAATTGCTTTGAGAATTTATGCTTAATCTGATGAATAATATTAGTAAACAAACAAACAAAAACCTGAAAAAATCACAAAGAACAATATTTCATTTTGTCAATTTAAAAATTAATTGTTTGGGCATTTGCTTCAGAGTCAATTTTTGCTTCAGAATGGTATTTCAAGAGTAAATGACCCTATGTTTGTTTTAAAACTAATATGGAAAAGGGAAATCTAGCAAACTTCCACACCCAATGAGTTACTTCTTAGGTAAAATTAAGAGTTTTGTAAATCCAAACCAATATGTTGTTTGTTTACAGCCCTGAGGTTTCCCCATGGGACACTAAAGTAGATGACCTCAGACCGAGGCTGCCACCAGTGGAGAGTTCTGACCCCACGGATGGTCATTTCTCCCACTATATAGTTTGGGATTGCGCTTAGGGCTGAAAAACAGCAAATAATGGATGCTGAAGGAAGTTACCTTTCTGGGAGAAGCTGACTGGGAATCTTTGAGCAAATACTTTTCTCTTTTAAATGATAATTTGTCAATACTAATATTTTTACTGGAATTGTATTTTTGAAGAAAAAAAAATGTCTGGAGTTTCTTGTCAAGGAAAATTCCTGAACAGTCCAGTGGTTAGGCAGGATGTGGGAGACCTAGAATAAAATCCTTGCTTTAGTCTTATTCTTTGTAGTCCAAAGAAGATTTAATTATTTATGGAAAGCAGGACAGTTCAAACAAATGAATTAGGGCTGCTGAATTAAGACCAAGGACCAGAGCCTGGATTTCAAACAAATCAATCTACTATTTATAGGTGGGGGAAAACGGGGGGGTTAGTGCAGATCAGGAATGTCTGAAGTCTTTCTCTGCCCTTATATGAAGGAAATCCAACTCCATTTTTTATCTGACTGAGGTTAAGGTCTAAGTGGAACTACACTGAACTAAACATCTAACTCAGAGCTTTCAATGTGGTATTACTAGAGTGAAACATTTTTACTGTGTCCAAAAAATGGAATGTAGCAGGGCAGAAAGGGGAACTTTGACAGGAAAGAGTATCATCAGTCATTTATTTCAACATTACTTTGCTTCACGGGTCACAAAACGCTGTGGATGAGAAAGAGATAAAAATACTTTGTAAACTTTCGGTTGGGCAAGGAATACATCTGTTAGTGCAACCAGCTGATACTTCTGTTTTTTCCAGTACTGTTGTAACTTACTTCAACTTAAATCAATACTTCTCTGGGAAAATAAATGATCTATTTCCACTATGGAAAGTTTACTTGCGCAGAGTAGAAAATAACATCTGTTGTACTTTGAAGGCCCCCATGGGTATTCTAAAGATATAATTTGTATATTGTATTTATTATACTTTCATCTACCTGAAAAAAAAATAAAGGAAGGGGGGAGACAGAGTGGTGGGTGGGGAACGGAGAGAAGGATGGAGGCAGGGAGAGAGAAAGAGAGAGAAAAGAGGAGAAAAAGAGCTTAATATATTGAAGTGTGTGGAAAAAATACTGAAAAGTACATTAAAAATATCAACAATCAGCACAATTTCAGGTTAGTCTTAGAAGATTTAACAATAGCAGGAGGATGATAAGATAAATGACCCAGGGAAATCGTGAGAGAGAAAATGTTGGGTTCATTAGCTGCAGCTTTGTCAGTCCTCTAAGTCCTCCTTTTACAGCCCTGGGGTTGTAGAGGTTAAGTTTGCAATAATAATAGGAAAATCACTTCTGGTTTATTTCTACAAGAAATAATTTCAAAATAAGGATTAAATATATTTAGAGAAGACAGTACTACAAACCATGTTAGACAAACCAAAAGGGTGCAGGAGTAGTAAAAAACAATCCCGTGTGTGCATATCATACACCAGGAGAAAAGGAAAGGGGTACGTTCTTCCACGCCACTCAGCTGACAGTGGTCATGTTCAGCTGCACTGATCATCTTTCCTGGCTGATCTTACAAGCTTGCCACAAAAGTGCTGAGTACTGCAACTTTAGATTTTCACTCAGCATAGAGAGCAGGCAAGCATTTGATTGGAATTCTTCACTCAATCCCCTCTATGATAAACGAGCTACGAATTAAGTCAAAGCACTGAAACACATTGTTTGTAAGAATTTACCAGTTCAGAGGAAAATTTTGATTCAATGGAAAGCAGCCTAGCATGAAGCAGCCTGCATAGATAATACAGCCACAAACCCCACTGCTTTGACTTGATAGTTTTGGCCAAGGAGAAAATTTGAGGAACTAAGAGACAGTATCTTTTCTTTACTAATGTACGCTCTTTTACAGCACTGTGTGTGGATAATTCCTTGTCTGCTGGTTACTTTATCACATTGCACTGGCCTGAGGAATAATATCTGGACCCTGACTGCTTTAATTTGTGTGATATGCATCTCTTTATTTGTATTGCAAGAATTAGTGTTAACACCAGAGGTGATACCAGTACTCTTCAATTATCTTTACTGCAAGGCTTCGAGGGTTACCTGGGCCAAATAAATGTTGCTTCATCACATCACATCACATCACATCACATCACATCACATCACGTCACGTCACGTCACGTCACGTCACGTCACGTCACGTCACGTCACGTCACGTCACATCACATCACATCACATCGACATACTCTTAGTTTATTCACCTTAATATTATTGCTTCTATGCTGGGTGCAAGAAATTATTATTCCATACAAACTCTTGAAAAGCCCATGGAGACCAGTATGTTCTGGTCACTCATATCTTGAGCACCTGCCTCTCTCTCCCTCTGTCTTCCTGCTAACATTTTTCTTGTCCTTTAACTGAATTTAACTAACATACTCCACAAGTACTGTATAGATTTTATTTGCAGGGAGAAGAGGTTATTTCTGTTGTTCAAATTCACATTACAGAGCCTGAGTGACCAAGATTTCTTTGTGGGTTTGTGTGCCATTAAAAGTACTTGAAGCTTGATAATATGAGTGTGAATATTTGTAGAAACTCCAGTGAAAATCCATGTTCTGCTATGCATTCGTCACCTATTTCCTGTTTTGAATCCAGAGCAAGTGCAGGAGGTGCAGTGTATGCTCATATGCACAAAGATCTATATTTCTGTCAATCAAAGTAGTGATGTGGTGAGTAACTACTGTCGGTTTGGTCTACTGAACCTGACACTTAGAAGGTTCTTACATCAGCATTCAGATTATTCTCATTACTGATGTGAAATGTAACAGATTGTATTGATCTACCACAATTTGTTATATAGAAACTGCTTTATCTAAGTGCTTTTAGGTGTTAGAAGGTAAGTAATATTAGAAGCTTTAGGGCTTTAGAGTGATCTGAAGACATCAACACCCAAACCCTTTTCCCATTAATGAAATGGGGAAATTTTGTGTTGTTTAGTGTTAATGGTTGGACAAAGAAATAATTCTCCAGGTACTTTGTGGAAGGTCAAAAGTCTGCTGTAGGTTTCTCCATTACTAAAAGTAGTGGAATGATAATCTTCTATTTACCATATAGAGATCTCACTTTCCTATCTTTGGTACGTGATATGCACTTCAAGCCAAGATACTTTTGTTCTGGAAAACAGACAAAGAATATTCCTTTGTGAGCAAGTCAAAGACTGTTGAGCAGCTACTGTGCTGCTTCAGTGAAGAACTCTGTTTTTCAGTTCTTATATCTGTTATTGGAACTTCATTGTTGTGGCTCTTCTACAGAGTAAAAGTGAATTCTAATTTCTTAGCACTGCTTTGATTCTGTTATGCTGAAAAGGACTGGTTCCGGCTCCAGAATGATATGACGGGATGCATTAAACGGACATCAGAACCATATCTTTGTTATGCCAGCTGCTGGATCTGGTTGCTGCCAAGTCACCCTTCTCAGGCAATTTCAACCGTATTGGAGACCAGATTATGCTGAGAGCATTGTCTATTTATACTTCCCTGAGATGCATGGAGTAACCTATGTTTCCTTGATTATTTTTGTGCTTGTTTACTTGGTTAAACTTGTTTGAAACCCCGCTGATCTCTTATTTTACATATCACACACAAGTCCAGTTCCATCATTTTCAAAGCAAAGATGTTTTTAGTGTTTTATGTGAAATAGGAAAAGCCATTTGCCTTACTACCTTTTTGCTTATTACTTGATTTTCCAGGGTTATCAGAGATGTGAACAAGTAACTTGCTCGTGCCTCACACTGCATTTCTTGTGAATGCATATTTCTTTTTTGTTTACTAAACTATCAGATGTGGTGTTGATCTTCATAATCTACGGTGTTTTCTCAGGAAATCAGATTTAATACAGTCATGGTATTTGCTTTCTCTATTTAGGAAGGTGATTAATGAGTGTGACATTTACCCTGATTGTTATGCTCTTTAAATATCTTCTTAATAATTAACATCATTTTTGGAGACTCCAGCTGGAACTAGCAGTATTAGGAAGCAAATTGAGTAGACTCCTGTTTTCCTGAGAGGTTTCTGAACCACAGAGTCCTGTCACTACTGATATTGTTAAGGCCTCAAATAAGTTACAAACATGCTTTGAAGCACACTAGCTCCCTGAGTGCTGAGAGCTATATGACTATTTTTGAATTCATTGAAGATACTGGTGTTCTGCCTCAAGTTAAAGACAAAATTATTTGAAACATTCTAGGAAGCCATTGCTGGATCAGCTTCAACACTTGAAATGTGGTGAAGTTAGCCAAGATACAAATTTCTGCAGGCAAACAGACTCATCTACCCCACAAAGATGCCTACTGTATCACTTTTTAAAAACAGCATGCCCAACCTGGAAAGAGTTTTTTGCTAAAGGAATTGGGCAGGAGACACTCTGATGTCACTCTTGAGCCACCATGTCATTCAACAAAACTGGAAGCTAAATTATTGCAGAGTTACCGTTATCTATAATATTGGTTAATACTGCAAAGTTTAAGGGCAATTCTAGAAAGTCACAATAGTCTTTTTGAGAAAAAGTACCTTAAGGTGTCCAGGCTTGAGAAGTTTCACTTTTGAAAAAGAATTATTTCCTGGTTCCCATTTAGTACAAGCATTACAGAAGCTGAGAGAGAACTGGATGCTCCTCCTGCACATAATTCCTTGACGGCCATCTTACGTGTCTAAGTGAGGTTATATTTGATGCAACCTCTAAATCCTTGATACAGCAATATGGTACATCTAGCTTTGGGACAACTAATACAGGATGAAATATGCACAACTCAAAATCCTAATGTAGGAAAAACTTCCTTCAGCTGGATCTAACTTACTTGACAAAGCAGCTTTTATGTCAGAGTAGTATTGTTTGTCTATTCTATTCTATTCTATTCTATTCTATTCTATTCTATTCTATTCTATTCTATTCTATTCTATTCTATTCTATTCTATTCCATTCTGGATGAGATACTGGCCAGAATATCCTCTGGTTAGTTCTATGAAAATATGACCTGGTTTATTTTGTGCTTTGGGGTGCACAAATCTAGTACAAGCATTTTTGAAAATACGGATCCATTCAGGACACATCTGGAGTATAATGCTCCTCACATACTATGATAGTAAATATAATTAAGATAGTAATTATTTCTCTTTGCTAAGTCAAAGTAAATCTTAAAAAAAGTATTTTTTAGTATTTACCTAGTTCACAAAAACCAACATGAACAGGAAGGATAAAACCCTGTATTTTTGGAATTTATTGATTTCTAATAATTTAAGTTAGTCAGCTTCCAAACAATGCTTGTGTATTGCTACATGCATGGGAAGACTTTCAAACTATGTCACTGGTGCAGAGCAGGGAGGTGCTAGTGATCTGTCGCTGCTGCTGATGTTTATCAAAAAAGTCTGCAGTCTCCTTCAATATTCTTTACTGAATGCAACTAAAATAATAAGACCTTCTATGCATAAAAGGACTATTTTCCAAGTGGTTTAGATGTTGAATAATTACTGTGTATTTTATGCTCTATATTAGCCATCATATTGGGATTTTTTTAGCCTTTTTATTTTTAAGGCAAATGAAGTCTATAACTACCCATGCTTTGATGACTGCTTCTTCCAAAATGTGTTTCTTATGACAGTCTTTTTTTTCTTTTTTCTTCTTATGCATTTCTTTTTTTCTTTGTCCGTCATCTTCACTTCCTTATCGTCCTTATCGTCCTTATCTGCCCATGTAAATAAATTCTGGATGCAGCATTTGCTGCAACAAGGTTTCACTTTTCTTTACCTCTCTCCTCCAATAACTTGAACAATTTCAAAAATCTTCTCCACCTAAGAGTTTGGCTTTTTGAGGGATCTGGAGACAGTGAAAAACCTGCTATATAAGAATTTTCAGTGTTAATCTTTCAGATGTTTTCATTACTTAAATAAAAAAAAAAAATTGACTTAAGCTGTTAAAATATGCTAAAACATCTGCCAAGAGCAGATGATATAATTTTTCCTGTTTTTTTGTTTTCCTAACGGAGTAAAACTGACAGACTGAATGCTAGCTGTAAACCAACAATTGACTGTATATGAATGTAGATCTCATTTTTCAAGCATTTAGTACACATGAGTGAACATTTGCAATTGTTCTCAATGTGACAGCACAGAAATTTTTATTCTGTTTACTCATTATAACTCATCACAGATATAAAATAAAGTTGAGACAAGGAAAAACATAGAAATAAGCGGAATACATCTTTGGAGTAACTACAGAATTCCCATCTCGGGGATAAATACCGGCTTCACTTAACTTGCAAGAGCAATAGTTTTTAATGCAGTAAAATACGTGGAGTAGTAACTAAAACAGTTATAAAGATATGAAATGTAGGCTCTAGACATGCATAAAAGAAACGGTCAGTGCAAATGGATATGACAGAAGCTGTTTTTTAATGTAGTGGCTTTTTCTGTTTTGATTTAACTTTTTTTTCTCAGCGGAGGATCTTTTTCCTTGTTCTATCTTCTCCTTAGTTGGTTTTGAGAAAGAAGGATATAAAAGAGCATAAAAATGTTGTAAAGTGACCAAATACATTTGGGATAGAGGGAAGCTACACATATTATTAGCTTTCAGAGGTTAGAGCCAAAATGGTCAAGGAGTGTTTATCATTCCAGGAAATAAGATGAGTTATTCCAGTGTAAACAGTCTATACCCACTTACCATTAAGAAGAGCTGCTGCTTCTGTTTTTCCTGGAATGTCATATAGATGTATTAGGGACACTTCTATTTTCGATGACTTAATTTACCAGCTGGAAAATAATTTTAACAGTTTGTATAGTCCAAAAAATATTTCCTTGATCAGGAACAATGGAGAGGCTATCTAAGTCTATTAAACTGGTAGAGACTGTGTCTTCCAATAGAATATGTTGTTTTGATATAGCTATTTATATTGTCCACAGAACACTGTGGAGAAGCTGCTGCTTAAGCGAGAACTTTGTCACTAGACAGTGTTCATGATTCCTCAAATCTGTGTCAACACTGCCACCCATCTCACAGTGTCAAGTGTCAAGTAAAGACAGATGTGCAAAAGTGTTTGGGTTTTCCTAATCATAAAAATTAGATCCTTTAGGGGAAAAAAACCCACAACAAACCCAAACAAAACCACAAACCCAAACAACTTTTAGGTGAATTTTAAGTGGATAGAATGATTGCCTTTTTTTTTTTTTTTTTTTTTTTTTTCCAAAAGCAAAGCAATCAAGGCCATGGCATCTGTGAACATCAACAACTTTTGATCCTTGATAAGCTGACTTTAGGAATATTCAGGAGTAAGATTTTCAGGTGTTTCTTATTTACAAATAGTTGTATAATCATCTGCGGAAGTCTCCTCAGTGAAGCAGTCTCTTGTAAACATTACTATGAAATGGTAAGATTAGAGTAAAATTTGTGCCTACTGAGGTTATAAAATATTTCAACATCTCTTTCTTGATTCTAAATGCAAATATATGAAGATATTTGGATTTCCTGTAAAAAACAGATTTAATTAGATCCAAGAAAATACTTTCTCAGCATTCTCATGTGTCCAAATGACAAAAACATTCTTTCCAGAGTCTTAGAAACGAGTAGCTTTCAAGTGGAACTAATGTTGCTTAAAGCTGGAATTTTTTATTTTCTTTGTTCCTTATAGGCTGTGTACAGAATAGGTCTGACCATCTGATCATCATTAGATGAAGAGTCTTTTTCAAAGAGAACCCTTTGGGTATGTAAGGGGTTGACATTGGAAGGGTATCTTGGTGGTATGTTATGAGTTTTCCCAGTAGTTTTTCTGTGGGATTTTTTTTCATGTCCTGGCTTTTCTTACTATGTCAGATGAATGTGAAGGCAAACTATCTGAAGTCCTTGTGAGCAGGCAGGAGTATCTCTCCAGGGGAAGTGGACTCTTGTAAACCACTGTGACCTGTCAGTTCAAAAGAATGGATTTGGCAGAGTGCAGAGGGGTGATTCACAACGTATATGGAAAATGGTTACATCTAATTGTAGGGGCCCTTCAAAAGTGCTCTTTTAAACATATTGCTGTTTTATTTGTTCATGAGAAAAGTGAACATTTATAGCTAAAGATTTAAAGTGGGGTTGTGTTTCTACTTCTTGTAATTACCATCTGAATACAGAAAGACTATTAGTTTCTCTGAGTTCTGCCATGTAAGCACTGGCTGTGGTCTGACAAATACAACCTCTTAGAGGTTTGATATTGAAATCAATGGATTTAGTCTCTGGAATTAGCAATTTATATTCTGTGTGGCTGCTGCAGTACTTGCTGCATTTAAATTATTTATGCAAAGAAAGAGTACTGTTGTATTCTTTATTACAAATCACCCTGACTGCATGCTCAACAAGGGTAGAGTTTTCCCTCTGAAGTTCTGCTCCATTTTTAAATGCATATCTTTATCGTCACTGGCTGCATACTGTGATGAAGACGAATTGAGATCACACAGCACTGCACCTTCCATTGACTCTGGAAACATTATCATCTTTGTGCAGAGGTAGGAGAACCTACCAGCAGCAGAGAATTCCCCTTCACTCAGTCATTAGTACCTCTTGTAGACCATAGAACCAAATTCTTCAGGAAATGAAACCGCGTTCAGATCATGATGTGTGCCTGGCAATACAAATCTGCTTTTAAGAGGAAATGAAGTCCAGAAGAGTTATCCTTGTAGTTTCCCATGAAAAAAATGTAAAAGTAAAAATCCTGACAGCTCTTTAAGTCAAATGAAAGTAATGCTTGTGGAAGTAAGTAAATAACAAACAGACTCTCAATTTTCCAGCATAGTTATTCAGTTTGGCATGCTAAATTCTTCAAGCAGAGAAAATTCACTGCCATCTGTAGATCAGTGACTTCTGCAGTTTAATACATATCCACTTTAATTCTATTTATTTCTAAAAGCCTTAAATACAATTCTTCCTGGATAAATGGCATCAACTGTGTATAAATAAATACAGAATTTCTTCCATGGAAGTACAGCTTCTTTGAACACTTTCCCACACACTGTGCTCTAGGCTGATCAGTTAGTAGTGATGTGCTTTATTTTTAGATTATTTTTAGATAAAATCTAAAATTTTTACATCTGTGTTTAGTTTGATTTTTCATTTATGGTCCAACGTAAAATTAGTTTTAAAACTTTGGTAATTTATAATTAGCCCTTAAATTTTAACGGCTTGTTGGCTGGCTGTCACCTCTTTTGTGCCGTCTCTTTAGAAATGTTTCCTCCCTCTTTATTTAGAAAAATGTACCATCTTCTTTAAAAAATTGCTTAAGTTCTTGCTCTCCTTTTGTGGGATCTATACTCAGATAGGAACATCATAAGCGTAAGAGTAAGAATAAATGTTCCTGGCCAAGCCTATGTAGTCAAATCTTTCATCCCTGGTCTAGTCCTCTCCAGCGATGGCCCACTCCAAAGAGCATGTAAGCCTTGAGTAAGCTCAAATGAATGTCTGCTCAGCTGTAACTGCTACCTATTTGGTATCTGATGCTCTACTGCTTCTTCTGATAGAATGGATCTAGTTGCACTGCTGAAGTTATTTGAGTCATGTAAACCTCTTCTTCAGTAATTTTTTCTCCATTTTATTTCTCTTATAAAAGATTTATCTGTATGACTGGAAATTCCAAGCCATAATAGTATCTGTTAGTAAGGCTTTATTAACAGGCTATGGATTTAAAAAAAAAAAAAGTGTTGAGGAGGGGAAGGAAGAATTTGAGTGCTCAGCAGTAAGTATGATCAGAGAGGCCACAAAAAAATCTAACAAGGCTAGTAACAGGGAATTTCAGCTACCCACTTGTACCACGTACGAATGTACAGGGTTTCTTGACTGTGTTTCAGAAAACTGTTTCTTGAAACAGTAAGTGGTTGCTGTTTAGAAGAGAGTGTTGCAGAGAATGACAACAGAGGCTATCCTTGCTTAGTCTGAAGTAACTCACCCTAAAGCTTATTCAAGTCACAGCAGTAACTGAAGACCATAATGAAGATCAACATCTAAAGGACAGCACGTAACAGAAGCAGAAAATACGTTATAAAAGCAGATTTCAGTTAAAGGATGAGTTTAGTGAAAAACAACCAATGCCCAGGGGTAAATTAAAGTATTTAGAAGTTGCTGCAATTTTGTAAAGAAAAATAACCACTGTTTATGAGGATACGTAAACGGCATGAATCACTGCTTGTGGCACCAGTCATGTCAAAGTCGTGCTTTGTCCAAGGTGAGGAATGGGGATTACTAGCTTAAATGTAGTATATCACCAGTGCAATTGCACTGTTTCTAAAAGTGACCCAACATCTCAGCATGACACTGGGGTCTCCTGCATACTAGTCTGCGCAGGCTGAGCTCAAGGGCTTTTCCTAACACATGATTTTAGCATAGCTTAGACAGACCATGAAAAATTATGCATAGTCCTGGGCATGGGGGAGAATGAAAAGGTAAGGATGAGTTACCTTCAAGAATGGGTAAACAAGATGGGATGTGACAAAGTGCACAGGTGTTCTATTTTACTTCCATTTTGAAGACAAAAGCTAAGTGCCAACAACTAGGTTGAAATCTAACAAGGAGAATGAATCCTTAGATTATTTGACAATGTTTCTGATGTATTCTTTTGCAGTCCTCTGGAAAAGCAACAGTGAGAGGTGTAATATGGTCCTGGTTATCAGGATCGTATATCTTGTATAGCCATTTCTATGATCTGTACCAATGATTAGGTAAGCATAACAAAGGTATTAGTGGTTATAGGCCACCTACTGCTGGCCCTTTGGTGTTAAGGATTCGCCAGGTCAGAAGGGAAAGGAGCCCAAAATGTTCTGGGCTTGTTAGCCAGGAGAATGTCCCAAAGGGACTATTCTGACTGGTGCAAGAAAGGATAGACCAAATCAGATGCAATTCAAGGGGAAAACAGCATCCTGAAATAGTCGAAAGGCAAGACAAGATTTTGGGTTTGGTTTTTTTTTTTTTTTGACTTCTCTTTACTGGAATTTTGGAGAGCTGGCCAAGAAAAATGGAAATGTTGCCAAGATGTGATGGAGCCAAAGAGGAAGCTAAAGTTTAGGCAGATCTTTTTTGACACTTCTATATTCTCAGCCTTATGGGAAAGCCTGGCCAGTGGAAGCCAAAAGGAGAGCTGCCATTGATTTCGTCAGGGCATGGCTTCATACCTTGTCCTGCTCTAAACAAGTTTTATAGATCTGCATGCCAAAATGGGCACAGGGACAAAAGCTACCCTTAGCATGATTTGAACTCATGACTTCAGAGGTGAAAGGTTAGACTGCTAACAGCTGATGCCAAAGAGTGCTTTCAACCACTCATTTCCCCAAGGAAACAAGATACAATATATGATCAGTGACTCCATTCACATATTTTAATATTATTTGCCATTCATGTAATAATACAATTTCAAGCCAAGAATGAGCACTATCTCCATCTTCTCTGTGGAATGAGTTGCAAAGGATTCATTCCCACGGTATCGGTGAACGTCTTGCAGTTTGTGCGATTAGGAAAGTTAAGGTTTGTTTGTGTGAATATATTGCTGCTCCAGAATTGGCAGATAGGGTTTGTTATATTTTCACATCCATTCTCTTTTCAGAAAGGAGAAATAAGCCTTAATAAGGTTTCTTTTCTCAAGGCCAGATTTTCAACTCCTTATTCACGCACCGAATCACTTAATGATGTGAACAATCTCGATGAACACAAAAAGGATTTTATTATGCAAATTGTATTTGTTATTCACTGTTTTAAGGAATTTGAGGTTTAGCAGCTGGAGTTCTGCGTGGTGCAGTGAAATTGCTGTAGTGTCCTCTGTGATGGAGTTGCTGATCTTGCTCAATTGAATAATTGTTGTCTCAAGAAAGAGGACACCCACATCTATATTTAATTTTAACTCAAAGCAGAACAATTGTAATGCCAGTGGGGTTTCAGAAATTTGTGGTAATCTTCTGAAATTTGGATTAAGAATTTGTTCAGTTATGAAAAGAAAATTGATATTAAATTGTAATCCTACTGAGAGATTAGTATATAATAATGTTTCATTCTAAGAAGTTTGTTTAAAGTAAATCTCTTAGTTTATTCTAATATTCATTGACCTAAGTTAACCTCTAGTTGTATAAATGTGTTTTTATTTATTTAAAATACTATGCAGCCTGCTATGGGGAAATTACTTGCAATAAGCTTTTTAATCATTTATGAATACTCTCTGTATGTAGATAAGGTTAACGAAAATCATTATTTTTTTAAGGGAACAAGCACAGGTGAGAAGCTATTCACCCTGCAGCATGAGTATGGCATGATTATTAATTTTTTAAGTAGTAAGAATAAGTAGCTACATATGTTAACAGCCTTTATTGGTTTGTTTTCTCCAAAGTGTGTGTAGCTGGGATGCCCATCCAAATCAGAAACTTTATGCTTTGTTGAATTTTCTGCTTGTAAGCAACAAATCACTGATAAATAAATTCGGTAGGATTTACTTTGATATAACCATATGAAAATTTTCAACAGATAAATCTTTTAATTTCAATCACATGATTCTGTTATTTGTTTCAGCACTTGCAGAAGACTATGTATGTATAAGGGAGAGAAGGGGGATAGCTGATCACAAGTGCGTGTCCAAGAGTGTCTGGAAGTCTGATACAAGTCATGTCAATGACTTTATTTTCCCTTGGTATTTTGCTTCAAATTCGCTATCTGTACGAAGGTGATAACACTTATGGGAGCTGTGTAACTTCATCAGAGCTTGATAACACAAGAAATCGGCTATTCTTGAATAATTCCACATGCAAACACATTTGCAAAATTAATTATGTTGCAAGTGAAATGTGTTTCAAAGTGGAATAGCTATTGCATTTAGAAAACTCTGATCCTTAATCCAGATAAATTTTGAATTGGGCCAACACATTCATTCATTAAGGTTACTTTACAGTGTTGAAAATCAAATTCAGGAGATCACAGAAGAACATCTTATTCTTATTGAGTCAAAATACTACATATGAAATCATTTAAGAATGCCCAGCTGATGCCTACAGGATCTTCTAAAAGTGCATAAACGAATACTGTCTTAAGTAGTGATGTTCTGCTGAAGCAAGACATGTATTTGGCAGGTGTTATTATTCAATTTCTAACAAAGAAGCTTTATGACAACTTAAAAAAAAATTTGTCATGTTAGTGAATATTCCTGAGAAATTATCTTAGTAATTTTAAAACAATTCTCTAGTAGCATTATGATGGTGCTTTTGATAATGTGAAGATAGTCTCGAGAAACATGCAAATGTCGCCCGCAGTAATATTGCAATAAAGTCAATGACATTTTAGGTGATTTATTTGCACTGCAATTCTGATAAAGCTTAAAAAAGCAGAGCTCTTTCCCAAAAAGGCTGTTGAAGTCTGTGTTAATTCAAGGTGCTACCACCTTGGCATTACCACATGTGGTAATAGGCCTGCACGGGCCTGTGTGAGATCGTGATACAACCCTGGGCCAAAAACACGTTGCCAGAAAAGTATTTATTAAATCAGTGGGAGCTAAGCTTACAGCTGAATAAAAATATTTTCAATACCATCTACTTTCAGTTTAAAAATAAGATTGACCCAATGATATGCAGTAGCAAATAACTGCATGTACAGCATATCTGGACTCTTCAACAGCCTTGTTTCCATATTTCTATTGTTGCACAAGACAGGATAGATTTAGAAAGTCCTTGGCCTTTGGGAGCTTCTCAATATGGAGTAACTGTGGATTTGACTGGTTTGATTTTTTTTTTTGTTTTGTTTTTGGTTTTTTGGGGTTTTTTTTGTGGTATGGATTGAAAGCACAAAGGCTTTTCTGAAGTAGTTATTCTTAAAGACTGAAATTAAAGCTTTTGTCCAGTTAATCTTATTGAGATGTGTAAGAAAATGGAGTTTTAATATAGAATAGTTGCATGCAGGGACCTAATTAAGTTGTGCCTCAGTAAGAAGTTCTGCAAGGAAATAGCTATCAGTTCAAGGCTTGTGACTTCCCCATTTCTCTTCACTGGCACAAAATTTTGTTCCACATAGTTCCACAGTAAATACATATCCAACACTACTTGGCATGTGGTGACAAATTGAGGTAGAAATGGTCCTGGTACCAAGGTAGTGCTCTGCGCCGTGCACCTGGGACTGTGGTCCATGGGCTGGTCTACTGGCAAATGTGGCTGGAGTGGGCTGCAGCAGACTTTCAGCCCCACGGTGGGTTCTCTTGCCTTGGCAATTAGAGCATGTGTGGAAAAATGATGGGTACTTACATTTTCCCCTAAGGCAAGCAGCTGGAAAGTGTTCTTGAATCTTGCTATTTGAAAGTCAGTCGTATTTCTGACCTGAAATCACTCAGGGTTTTGTAAAAACCAGCCAGCTTCCCTCTGTTCCCGTGTATGAGACAGTCTAACCTGGGTCAGACCTCACCATCACCAGTCTCCGCCCATCAGATCACAGGTAGGAAGGCTGCAGGGGTTTGTGCATCGGACTACATATCAAGTATGGCTGGCACAGCAATGAGCACAGCTTTTCATGTCTGTGCAATGTCCTGGCCTCCCTCCCTGCTGAAGTCCACAGGTCATGTGCAAGTAATTGGCGGTTGAGTAGGGCAAAGAAAAAGCTGCCCAGTCTGTGAGTTGCACGTACTGGAGCAGGCAACCTGAGATGGAGACAAAATTAACAGATCAGACACAAAGTGAGAGCCTTCTCACAGCTGCAATAGCCTAGAACCTGTTTCCTATGTTACTGGAAGAGAAGGGAAACCCCCACAACTTGAGCCTTTGCACCTTGCATCTGGTTTCCTCCCTAGAGATTAAGCAGACAAAGTAGGACCATTACGGTTGTGGGGTTTTGGTTTGGTTTGTTTTTTTTTTCCCCCCCCCCAGGTGTATTCTTTACAGTCCCTTCTCTTTTATGAGGTCCTACCCTACTGGATTTTTAATATAAGGAATTTTTCATTCCTTGGAAGAAATAGGATTGTCAACTTCAATTCTAGGTGAACAGCTGAGTGAGAATAGGGATTTAGTGAACACTAACCTCTACAGGGATCATTCCAGAGGCTTTAGAAGATTTTGAACCAAATGGAAGATTTGGTGGGTAACAGATGAGTTAGGATTTCACAGCAAATTTGATTAGGGGATTCAGTGGCATGACAGACTGAATTTTAAGGAAACAGATAAGAAATTACACCTGGCTGCTTGAGCGTGTTTTTTGAAGCAGAAGGCTCAGGATTGCGCTTAATTTTAGGAGGTATATCTAAGGCTGTGAAAAACCCTAGAACTGGAATGAGAAAATTCAAGAAGGAATGAGAAAGGGCACAAGGATAATTTGGTGGACTGCTGATAAAGTGGGGAGTCATGGCAGGGTGAGGCATTTTCAGCACTGGAATTAGTGGGATGATGGGTGTTTGGAGGTGTGGGGGGATGATAATCTTTGTTATGGCAGGCATCCAGAGGTGCAGTGCTTTGAAGATGCAGTAATGTCAGAGAAGATTTTCCTGAGTCATTCTAGACCACTCGGGTGTAAGGAGTCATCCACGGGGAGAAAAGAGACAGTCTTGGATCATTTGTAAGAACTGAGAAATCAGGAACAGCAGATGGGAGAGAGGGCTCACTGTAAAAAATTGTGGGATAGTAGATAGAGGACAATCCCCGTGTTTTCCCAATAGCAGGTTGTCCCAAAGACCTATAGGTTGCCCATCTCCCTCCCTACCAGTCTTTTCTTTAGACTATTGCTAGAAAGAATTAGCAAGAAAATCAAAACCTGGAATGATATTTTAAGTATGGGGTGATAGAGAAAGTTTGAGCTTCTGCAAGAGGGTTCTGGGATTTGGAGGTCTTCTGGTTATCCCTCCCCTAACCGGAAATCCATACAGCATTTAGTTTGTGTGTGGACAGACAATGTGGGACTGTTGCCTTTTCCCATTCCTCTCTCTTCTTTCTGAAACGTGGCAGCCTCAAACTGTTTTGCAGAAAACATGTTCTTGCAGGCTCTAATTTATAGCTTCAAAAGTAGTCAGACGAAATACAAACCAAACATCCTCCAACATCTGCCTGTTTCTCTAGGTCAATATTTAACAAGGAAAGCCTTGAAACTTCACAGTTCTGATTTGATCTATAATTTGTATGCCTTAGACTTCACGTCTCTTCGACTCCAAGGGCTCAGAGGTCAGATTGGACTCACCGGACCTCTTGCTGCTGAATCTGTACACTGAAGTGTTGCTTCAGAGGACTTTACTGCATTTGCTACTGCTGGTTTGAGATTTAGCAATGCAGCGAGTGGGCTGTGCTGTAAATGTGTTCAGCATCCTTTGTTCCACACTTTAGCGAAATGAGATAAGCAAGAGTTAAATGTGCAAACCTTCATTGCTAATATTTTTATTGGACTTCACCTTGACATTTTAAATACCAACACACAGACCATAGAACTGATTCTCCCTCTGCCCCACAGCCACCCACACAGTCATACTCACATATTCACCCTAACCCTCCGCTACTAAAACATTGGAAGGGCAGAATCCCTGTCAGAGGCCCTGACTCTGGAATCACTGAAGTTGCACAAACTGAGCAATTGCTTGATAGCATCGACAGAGTTGGTACTTGCAAAAACACATCATGAAAGTTAAAGCGCAGTCTTATCTTTTACCACAGGCACTTTGATAGTTCCTGCTGTTGTGCAGGAGGATGTTTTTAAAGCACTTAGTACTTTAGTAAAATGTTTGGACAATGAGCTTCCGGTAACTGAAGTGTAGAATGCAATTTCTTTATACAGAAACCTGATTAGTATTCTTTGGACATCATCCATCTCACTGGATCTTATTGCTGAGCTGTTGACAGGATGTGTTCCTGTGATCAGGCACGTCTAAAGTGATTTTTTTGTTGTTGTTGTTGTTCTTTGAAAGGAATAACTTGCTTTAGGAACTATACTGCTTTGAATGAAGCAGTAAATCAACAGTAGGTGAAAAGGGTAGTTTATTGGTTAAAGGATCAGCAAGATAGTGCTCCTGCTCAGGATTTAGGGGCGTATATTAGACACTTTTTATTTTATGTGGGTCTATAAAATGCCTTTATTTTTTTTTTCATTGAATATGAGTGTTAGGGCAGAAACCATAACCTCTCCTTCAACAAAAGGTTTCTATTTTTGTATTAAGCATATAAAAAAGGACATCACAGTATAGAGTTCTTGAGCATCAGGTGTACAAAACATACTTGGATCAAATAGGATATTTCCAGATTCTAAAACATGTGATGGTGGCATTTTAATAGATTTTGTTTTTCACTTAAATTAAGCTTCCTGCTTAATGACCCGTGATGTTGAATTTTTTAGCAGAAGATTATAATTGAGATATTAATTACCTACACTGATTAAAAATAGTCTTTTCATGATATTTTCAGGAGGAAGAGGGATAGCTCCATTGTTCTATCCAAATTCCAGCTCTGCTAATTGCATTGTGCTTATCTAAATTACGCCAGCTGTATGGTCACATAAATACATAGATTAACTGTTAGCAACAGATACGTTCTATCTTCCATATTTTTAGGTATTGCCAAATTGTTATCTAAATGCTGAAGTATGTTCTGGGGCTAAGTCCACCTCATTCTGCTACTCAGGAAATGGCACCTGGCTTTGCCCCTGCAGAGAGTATTTCTATGGCTAACAAGAGACAGAGCAAGGTCAGTTATTACTTCACTGCATGCATTAAATCACAGCACTTACACACAGTAACTTGCAACATCAGAAGAAAACAAACCAAAACCCACTCTTAACCTAGCAATTACTCTAAGGAAAAAAAAAAAAAACTTTGATAAGCAGATATGAAAGCTGTAAAATGCAGAGGTTAAGAAGTATCAAAAGTAAAATTATATTGTAACCTTAATTCCTTCCTCTAAACAACTGCTTTTAGCTCTTTGATACATTTGTCTTGACGAGTGAGAAGTAAGTAAAGCAGCAAAAGTCAGTAAGGTGAGAAGGTTTCTGTCAAGTTTAAGGCTATTGGATATTGGAAAGGTTGTTTGCATTTTCCAGAGTGCTCAGAAAAACACACACACCAGTAAAAGTGGTGCATGTTTCCTTATCACACATACCTGTTTTCAGCCATGCCTTTTCAGCTAGGTGTGTTGAACTGGATTTTCTAGTAATTTCCCTTCGTATGTATAGGTTGGGACCCTTAACTCTCACTTCCTAAATTTTTAAATCAGATTTTTCCTACTTCAATATATAACTTTAATATTAATTTAGATCTATATTTGTAATAAAGAAAGAGTTAAACAATTTTTCTAGCTAAGTAAAAAACCAATCATGCTGACTTCAACTACTATAACAGCAGGAGAAAAATATTAGATTGATGGATTCACAGTCACCTACGTATCACCCCTGTAATTGTGTTTCATAATGAGAAACTTTGAACAGATATAGCTTAAACTAGCTAGACTGCTTCTATGACATTATGTCCTTGAAAAATAGTAGCAAAATGGTTTAAACTATTGCCGTGATCAGGACATCTTTGCAAAAATATCAGTATTCAGGATATTTGCACAGACTTTTGCACATTTCTATGTGTACCTTCGAGAAAACACCAGAGGAAACCTGCAGAAGCTTATAGAGAATATACTTCAAACGAACAGCATCACCCAGGGGAAATATCTAGCCGTGTGCATCTTTGAAAAAAAATTGCCACTTTCTCCTGTTCATTCTTAGTGCAGGAAGACAATTTTCCAATAATTAAACATAAACTGAAAAAAGAATTATACGGGCATTGAGAAAATGTGAGTAGACTATTTTAACTCCCTAAAGATCTCTAGATAATTTTTAAGCCCTAAATAATTACAAGCACCCATCAGACTGGTGTGGCTTCCAGGCATTATTTTCTGAAACCATCAATTAAAAGAAATAGTCTGCATTTCCTGGAAAACATGCCCTTGTTATTATCAACATAGCATTAACATTACCTGGCCAACAGAATAAAAATGAAAACAGATTTCATGAAACATTTTGCAAAATAGTTTTTTCAAGAAGTGAGTTAATTTTGTTTTTAAAGAAAAAAACACTCTGTGGTTGCAAAGTAATTTTATTAGTTTTTGTGTTCTTTTGTATTAAATCTTGCATTGCCTTTAGGCGCCTTTTAATAATCACTAAACGTGCCAAACAATTTAGGAAAGAACCGTACATGCTCGCACGTATGCACGCTATCGACATTATAATTACCCAAGCCAAATTGTAATTATTTAACTGATTATTTTTAGCACCTGGCTATCAACTTCCTTTTGCAAGCCCTGACATTTTCTTCTGCTATGTTCCATGAGGAAAAAACAAAACCACAAAGAAGCTTCTTCCCATGCATCTCACTTCCTTACCTTTGTGACACGCTGGCAAACAGAAGGCATTTCAGCTCAAGGTTTCTGACGTTTCTGCTGAGACATATCCAAAACTGGAATCCATTCTTTACTGCAGACGCTACAAAAATATCATTAAGAGATCTTTACTTGTCCAAAAAAAGAAAATCTCTCGAAACCTGAGAGATTGCAACACCCATGTTCTTTGCCCGTCTCCAAATCTCCACATACCTTGATACCTAAAAATTTACCAAAATTTTAAGTAATCTGAAATTGCTGACTTTTTTCCAGAAGTTTGCTGGTTTGAAGTAACTGAAGCTGAAACTTGGGGTGTATTTATGGTGGGATTCTTGCCCAGAGAAGTGGAAGGGCCTGGATAAACGAACTGAAAAAAGGAGCAAGAGTAGTCACAGAATAAGGATATTTTCACTGCTGTTCAGACTTCCACTGGTTCTGAACTGGTGATTAATCTATTTCTTCTGAAACTGGAGACCTACTGTTTGGTAAGAGTGCATCCTTAATGCATTGGTTTAACACAAGGGGCTGAATTAAAGTGTATATAAATAATACTCTTCTCTGCCCTCTTGCCCCAGTGCTGACCCACAGAGTGGGTAAAAACACTTATGAATTCTGGTCCCTACATCCCAAAGTTTATTTCCTCCAGGTGGTAAGTTACAGTGCTTGGAAATGGCACGGTTTTACAATACCGGAATCAAAGTGTAAACAATTATGTGGAAAATACCTCCATTTTTAGTGTTGTCTTATTTTAAAACTGTATATATATTTTACATAGTCTGTATTTAAGAAAAAAATTGACACTAATTTCCAATGGGGAAAGAAACAGAAAAGAAAATAAAGACTTAGCATTAGGATCTGGACAGCGATAAATGGGCTGTTTGTTACTTAATCTCACATGAAAGAGAAATTTGAACTAATTTGGTTAAAGGCTTGTCTGTATAGACATAATTACCATTTCTGACAGTGTGTTTTAGCTTTCGTTTTTTTTTTTTCTGATCTAAACCATCAGTAGAACAGTTTCTAATGAACCAAAATTGAAAAGCAACCCAAGACTCCGTGTTAAGTCTAAATCCTGAAATTAAGCTTTCATCTATATGCCTGTTTCAGTATTGCAAACCTATTGTTTCTCTAGAATTATTCCTTTTCATAAGAATTCTCACCTGCTTAGCTTTTTCTGCATGAACTTACTTATCACTACCAAAACCACAGGTCCATGTCTGCTAGTCTGCAGCACAGACAAATTCTAAAGGTATGGACATACGGCCGAATGTAACTGAATTAGAGCTACTGAACAAATGAAGCAGCCTACCTGTCCACCATCACACCTTTAGCATGCCTCAACATTGAGCTAATATATTTTTTTCTCACAACCAGGCCAGGACAAAAACATAGATACCTGGTTGATTACGTCAACTCAGTTGTTAGCATGCAAATGATTGAGTCAGGGTAAGAGGTTAGTTAACAGTCATAAGTCCATAAACTCATTTATGCATATCTGGAAGATAAACTGCTTTTTAAAAAGGAAAATTAAACACAGACTAATATTTTAAAAGTCTTAAATCTGAAATAGATTTTCCTGACATACAGATGAGTGAATGGATTGCTCCTTTGCCTGCTAATCAGGTAAGTGTGGGCTTTTTTACACCATACCCCCATCTATATTCACACTTTTTTAAAAAATCTAAATGGAGAAGCAAAAGAATGTGCACCTTTCTTCAGTATTGCTTGCCTCACCTCTAGCTTCCACAAGCAGCTGTATTTACTAATTGCCTTGAGTGTAATAATAACCTTTGCCACAGTGTCCGAGGTTCTGTTGTGAAGATCAAGTTCTAGAAAACGAAACCTTGCAGTAAAACCCTCCACTGCCTGAAATCTTCACTGTGGGTCTGAGCTCGCTACTCAGCAGGTTTCCTTTGCTGGCAGTGATTTAAAGCCAGGCACTGTAGCATATTAAAATATAAACATTTTGATGGAATAAATACAAATCACATCTGAAAGCATAGCTGGCACTTCTGAGTATAAAACATCATGCTGTTGCTAAACTGGCTATAGATATTAGAGTCAAACGTGTTTGACAGTGAAAAAAGTCCTTAGGCAATGTAGCTAGCACCATGTCAAAGGGAGAATGAAACCATCTTTCTGTTACATATGGGTATTGATCACTGAGGCAAAATTTCTGTAAACAAAAATACATTGACTGTGTCAGCCTCTCCTGACTTATCTTTTACAATCAGGCCACTCACACCTCTCAAAAGCATGTAGTTTGGCACTTGAAAGCTATGTAAGACTTCAAAGCCAATGTTCAGCTGGAAAAGTCTTAGAAAGTTTTACAAAAAAATTTGAAAAAATAATCAGTGTCCATTTTCCAGAGTAGTAAGACATACACTGCATAGCTTTTTGCTTCGGTTTTGATGATTGAGCTGTTCGGTTATATTTTGAATTTAGATAGAGTGCTATGTGGGGTACCCTTGAACAAAGAAGCAACTTTTAATTTTAAACTTGGCTTAACAGTATGACTTTGTTGTCTCAAGAAGATAGTGAATATCTGATTGCCTCTTTGGTGCCTTGCTATAAAATACCATTCTTTTTTTATAGCATTTAGTTATTTTATAAGATTTCTTTCTATGGTTTTGTAGGGTATTAGAGTCAGAATTAGTCATAAAATGTATCCAGCTTGCATGTAAATATGATGCACAGAAAGAGTGAATTAATACATATTAAGAGAGGGAATAGCTCTGGAGAAAGATGTGTGTGTTGCGGGGGAGAGTGAAAGTGATACAGAGAGAGGTATCACTTTGATGGGACCAGAACCAGCAGCATTCCAGGTCAGGATAAAGAGCAACTTGTTGGGACTAGGGTAGGAGTTTCTCCCCTGAAAGGGATAAAGGAAACAAACTCCCTGAAAGACAAAATCCACCCTTTAAACTAAGGATGTGGTTTAACACGTTTATTTTTAAATGTTGAATTTTTAATAGGCCTCTGAAAGTCATATGAAGTTAAACCATGTTTCATTGTCAGACATGCCACTAGAATTTTTGTGGTTAATTAGCAGGTGATATTACCAATGGGAAGGCTTTAGAGGTCTTTTTTAATGATAAGCAAGCTAGAAATGTCGACATAAAGTATATTTTATTCTTTCTTCCTAGGTGTGTTTTAAAAATAACTTTTAGTATATGTTATTAAAAAAATAATTTAAAGCACATTCATATTGTAGATAAATAAATAAAAATAACAATATTTTTCTAAGATCAATGATAAGATAAAAGGTAAATGCTTTCTATTTTCTAATTTAAATATATTCACCACCTGAACTGAAAAATATTGTTTGCTATAACTCATTAGCCACTGCTTCATCCATACTTTTAAAACTATAAATGAATTTGTTTTCTATGTTGTTCATGACCACTGTTGTAAAAAAGCTTGCAGGTTAAAACAATCATTAAGGAAAGAAGGAAATTTAAGCAGCATTTAAATAACAGTTGCCAAATTTTCTTCTTTGGAAATATCTTTACAGCCATTTAAAGTACACATATTAATCATTTGGTCATATTCATCAAAATGACAAACATTATACGAGTTAAAAATTTTCACTGAACACTTCTTGCGTAATCTTCCATTTCTTCCTCTTCTTTTATATTATGCAAAGAATACACAAAGCTTCTGGCTAAGGCTCTGCTTTTACCTTCAGGCACATTTTCTATTGAAATCAATGTGAGGTTTTCCCAATGAAGGAATTCATTACAAGGCTGAACATGGGGCTTAAGTGGGCTAGGCTCTCAGCTGCTACAAACTGGTGTTTTCCAAAGACTGAGTTTGATTTCCTCCAAAACCACCTTGCTCTTTTCTTAATTAGATCTGTCAAGGGTATCTCAAAGGCAAATAAATGGATCTGACAATGATATGATACATTTGTACTTGCATAGGCAGCTTTTCTAGTTTTACCTCTCTTGTACAGTAAGAAATTATTACCAGCTGGCTTGTGTTTACCTATACTGACCAAGGGGACAGTTTGAAATATAATTGCTCTGTATTGGCATACTAACGGTCATACCATCATAACTGATACCAAAGGGCATTTTTGTTAGGCAACTCATGAGGAAGATTATGGGCTGGAAAAAACAAGAATTAAATTATGTTATTTTAAATTTTTAAATTTGTTCCTTTGGGATAAAGTTCAAGACATAGGCTTGGTAGCAGTGAATAAAACTTACAGTTTCTATTTATTCTGCACTCATTTCTGTGAATAAATCAAAATTTAGAGCTCAGGGTTTGCAGTTTGACACATCTGGGAATTGTTGGAATGGAGAATATATGTAAAAGGTTTCATTAGATTAACAGGCTCTCTTCGTATTTAATTTCAAAAGCTGTACTTGTATCTTTGTTAGCATTGGTCATTTTTTTGGTGAAAAGGAAGGAGTCCTTCAGAAAACTAAGTAAATATAGCTTATTTTAAATAAAGTATTCTCAGATAATGTAAAAACAACAAATCAAGACATGCAAGGACAGGGAAAGATGATTTGCCAAAGATTGATTTTATTTGACAAAACCAGTACATTTTTTGATTGTTCATTTTCTAACCAAAGAAATATATGTTATGTATTTACCAGTCATGATTCAACTTGAAGACTTTTTAATTAAAGTGGATTTCAGAAGAACTGTATAGAAGAGGATGAACAAGGTAAGGAGAAGGCAGCATTGGAAAAGAAGCAGTTTGCGTGATTACACTGCCTTGGAAAGCTTAGCAAAGTTTGTTCTTGGGACTGACTGGATTCAAAATTTCAGAAAACACTTTGCCACAAAAAAGTAGAAAAATGTCAATAAAACAAAGATAGAAGGCATAACCAGTTATATATGCAATTCTGTAAAGAAGA
Organism: Bucorvus abyssinicus; assembly: GCA_009769605.1. Taxonomy (NCBI): domain Eukaryota; kingdom Metazoa; phylum Chordata; class Aves; order Bucerotiformes; family Bucorvidae; genus Bucorvus; species Bucorvus abyssinicus. The sequence continues at coordinate 44,543,260 of CM020025.1, forward strand.
ACTGGATGACACTGAACTGGAATAACTTAAACAATATGTCATTCAGTAAAATAAAGTTCATGGTCATGTCTGTAAAGAATATGTGTTTTTTAATTTATGGAAGTTTTGCTGTGAGCTGTCACCATGATGCAGCTCTAAAACCAGAGGCAGTAGATGTTGCAAAGAGAGGCTTTTCCACTAGAAGTGGTAATGCAAGATATTGGATGCGGCTCAGAGCAGTAATGTGTGGAGTTCTGCTCTCCCATGTTCTAGAAAAAATCCAGACTTTTGAAAGTACACAAAAAGGCTGTTGGCTGCTTACTAATTTGGAAAGCAAAATTTATGAGGGGAGGCTAAACAGCTTTTATTAATTATGGTAGTAAAATGAAAGCTTAGAAAATATTTTTTCTCTTTGTAAAAAGCTCATTAAGTTAAACACGAGAGAGTAAAAAGATTACTATTTTAGCTGAAAAGCTGTGTTTGGCATGTGAACAAAGGTAAGCGAAGTGGTCATGAATAAGTTTAGGGTGGATATTAGTAGAAAAAAACCATCAGATGAGTGAGGTTTGGACGAAAATCCTACCATGTAGCAATGGGAGCCAAAAATGCCTAAATAATTTTAAGGTGGAGCTTGAAGATACACAAAAAGGTCTGCATCGTGTGATCTGCTTGAAAAGGAAGAGAGTGTATTGGGCATACTGGGTTAATACTAGGTTAATACTCCTTGTTATCAGCTTCTATTAGTAACTTAGTGTTTCTAGATATCCAAAATAACTACTTCCCATCAAATTGTTTATGACTTTAGTAACCAAACGCTGGCTTTCCAGGTAATAAACGACAGTATGTTTTCCTGAAGTTGACAGGAAGTCAGCATGTTTTACAATGTATCTAGGTTCACAGTAGAAACTCAGCAAGGAAACTGCTTACCTTATGTGGTACCTTCTTTGCAAGTCATCGGCTTTCAGGTTAGAGCCATATTTGCATCTGTAGTGTCTGTCAAATTGTACTTGATAATTTTATGTTTATCATGTAAAGCCAAGGCTTTGCTTCGGAAGGAATATGAAAATAGAACATGAACTGTATTTGTACATATGGATTGCACATTTTAATTTTATGCTTTGCTCAAGCAGCATAGTTTTCATGAACGTAAATTTCTGCATATGTAGTACTAGGGAGGTTAACGAATACAAATTTGTGACTTCTTTTTGTCTTCACATCCAGTTAAACAAGTAACTTCTGTATAGATTTCTTTTCTAAACTGACCTACATTATAATACTTGAATGTATTAGAGGATTTTTAATTATACGCATTATCCAAAAGGAGATGCATGCATGCAGTAATGTCTTCTGGGTCAATGAAAGTGAAATTCTCTTGGTTTTTTAGAGATTAGAATATTTACTTTAGATGATATGCTTCATTAACTATCAACTATAGAATTTAGTTGACCTCTTTGGGTGCATCTGTAACAAACAGAAGGTCAAAAGACTTCTAAATTCCTACATCTTCACCTTTTTGAACACAGCACCAACTGAACAGTTCTTTAGTTGATGCTGGTTCAGATGGACAGAGTACTAGGCTATCTTATCTAGACCATGCTTTTCCCAAGAAAGGTTGGACCAGATGATCCTTGAGGTCCTTCCAACCTGGTATTCTATGATTCTATGATATGATTCTATTTAATAAATATTTCAAGGTCTCTTAAATCGGATGTTCTAGCTGATTCCATAGAGAGACTTTCACAGTTCTCAAAAATGGTCTGTATTTTTCTCTCTTGAAGAAGTGTGCTATAACACTTCAACACTATACCTTAGTTAACTTTTCATTTCAAGTATTCGAGTGTAAGACGTTTATAGTATCTCTTCCCTTCACTCCAGACTCAAATTGAAACAATCAAGCAAATAAAAAAAGTAAAAAAGTTAGCAAGACATTACTGACACTAATATTTTATCTATATGTTACAATCAGACTAAAATTACTGTAATAGATCTTTTTAAATGTATAATTTAGCAACCCTAAAACAAATAGAGTAAAAGTGAGATATCTACAGATTCATGGTCAACACTAATGTTATCAGTTCTCTAATCAGAAGGCAGCTACTGTGGACCCCATTAAATCACATAATCACCTTCCCAGGGTCAAGGGTCTTCAAAATTCATTTGTTACAAACACATTGTGGTGTCATAAGCACACTTATTTGTTCCTGAATATTGTATTTATGCTAGGCTGTGTGCAAGAGTGTTACAGAAATTTATTGCCTTAGAACGGTATGACTAGTGGGGCAGGATGTGAAAACAAGATACATTTCTTTGTTTCCTTGGTAATACTAAAAGCAGATTCAATTCACTGAAGTTCAGTAGATGACATATAAATCAGTATTTTCTGACAATGTAATATAGGGTGTGTCTTCTATCAGAAATGATTTAATGGTCTCAATGAGTCATAAAACTCCCTCAGAAAATGTGTAATGTTAATTAGACATTCAGCAATAATTCACTATCGTGTTTTTCAGAAGACTATAAACAGGGCAAAAAGCAAAACAAAGCCCGACGTCAGCTAATTGCATAATACATTAGCAAAATTATTAAACTAGGTTTCCAGTATATACTAAGTTGTTAAGGAGTATGAATCTCTATATGCTGCCTTTTTTTTTTTTTTTTTTTTTTTTTTTTGTGAATTGAGTTTTGAATGATGAAAGGGCACAGCAAGTACTAGAAAGATATTCAGTTGATAGGATTTAATTTCTGCTGCAGTGTTTAGCATTGTGGCCTAAGGTTTGAAGAAGGATGCCATCTGATCAGGGGAAATAGCTATAAACTTCTCTGAACAGCAGTGTATACTGAAGGCATAGTCAGGGAACATGCTAGACCATCAGGGAAAGCCTCCCCAGAAACTTGTGCTAAATAATTTGGCCTCTATTTATTATGACCATCCAAGCTCACTGGCTCTTTGAATTTCTTAGACCATAGCTGTGTTGAAATGATCTGTTGCATATAGGTGATGCTGGAACAGAAATAATTTGGAGAGTTGCCTCAGATCATCTAGAGAAACTTTCTTTTTGGTTTTCTTCAGTTGTCCTGTTTTATTATCGTTGTGAGGTTTTTTGTTTCTGCCTCGGTTTTCCTTTCCTTAAAAAAAAGAAAGTCTACATGCTTTTAATGCCAGTTGAATTACTTAAGTAAAGAGGTCTGAGTGCAGATGTGAAAACTTAGGGAAAAAAATTGATAGACCCCAACAGAAAATACGAATTATAACTGTTTTCTTTTCTATGAGACACTTTCTCTTAGGTCCCAGTTTGGCAGAATACTCATACCATGCGTTATTTTAAGCAAAGAAGTAGTTCTAATTGACTTCAATGGGACTACTCCTGTGCTAAGGAACCGCACAGGTTTAAGTATCTTACTGGATCAGACTTTTAAGTTTTAGAATTTTCATTGACTGGTTGGGGACTTGCTATTGGGTCATTGTTTTTACTAGCATGGTAATAAAATTTGAAACCTCTCCGAATAGACTGAGGTGGGGAGTTCCAGACTAAAAATGGAAATGTGTGAGATTCAGTTATTGTTCATGCATTTTCCTCACACTCACAGCTCAAGTCTAGCAAGTAGTTATGCAGGCATTTACCCTAGACACTTTTTTAACTGTGTAAAAGCATGTATATGGATGGTCCCAAGTCATCACCGTTTTAAATCTAAATCTAAATTTAAATAATTTATAACCTAAGAATGAAAACTTTCTACTGAAAGAAAAAAGCATCTGGAAATTCTGGACACATTTTGGTGATGCGGTGTATTTTGAAGGATCATTAATTTTCTTAGCATAGATTCCATCAGACATCTCCAGTGGCAATGGATGCTGGATTTCCTTTGTCTGTTGTGGCTCAGACATAAACCAAAACTATATATGAGCACACTACTGAGGATCAACCGAACATACTAACTGTGCATGTACTCCAGCTTGAATTATAACATGTTAGCTTAAACTTCTTTCCCTGAGGTTCTTTTGATGTGTTTGACATTGTGTTGGGGCTACACAGTTAGCCATTGATGTTCAGTTGAGGCAGAATAAATCCCTAAGCTGTAGTAATGCAATCATGCACAAGAACCCTTTGCTTAAAATAGAAATTTGGTACTCTTCCTCATGAAATTTGTGGGTTATGAGGTTCAAGCAGGATATGAAGGGACAACAGTGCTTTGTTTTTTTATCACACTGCGATAGCTTAGGTGGGACTGAAAACGTGCCTATATCCATCTGAAAAAGATTTTCACAATGGCCTATTTTGTCAAGACTTTTTAATGGCAGGGGGTCCTTTTGGCTGTGTCATTCAAAGAACCACTTCTTCATGGTAGAGTAAGTTTCTTAATGTAGCTGGTATTAGGAGAAGACATCATCTGCTGACTCTGCTTTGAGCAGAGTGGTTGGACTGCACAGTCTCCATAGGTTCCTTCCAACCTCAACAGTTCCCTGAGTCCATGTGTCAAAACTTACATTTCTGTTGCCTTGAATTTGGGGATATGGGTCATCTTCAGGCATTGATTTCTCCTTTTCAGAAAACTAAGGCTTGACTTTACTGGATGATGAGGACTAAAGGAACTGCTGTGCACTGTGTTTTCTCTTGCTGGTTTTGTTTAGCGCAGTGTGTGTTCGCTGATACACAGCAGGGAAGACACTGCCCATTTAACTTTGCCAGTAGCAAAACACAGTCATATGCTAACAATCTCAATATCCAGGTCAAAATACAGCAGTCACAAATAGTAACTGAATAGTACATAATCCATCACATTCAGGCTAAAGAACCAGATTTAATAGAGTAGTTAGTTTTTATAAGCACTTGAAATAGCAGATGGTTAGTAAAACCCTATAAAACTGAGGGTTTATAGTAATACAATATATATGTATCTATTACACAGCTAATCATGTCTGAATTTGTTTTTAACCATCAGTTAGTATTTACTGATTGTAGTGCCCAATAACTGCCTAGTTAAATTCATAAGTGGAAACCTTAATTTGAGGTGGCACTATAAGTTTCCCATTCAAAGTCTCTCAAACAAAATCCTAGCATAACCAAAAATAAAAAAGTGCAATAAATACAAGACGTATATTGTAAAAAAAAAAAAAAAAAAAAAAATTCGAAACCACTGAAACACTTTTATTGTATGAGATTTTTCAGTTTCCTTCTAGTGATAATTCTCAGTGAGACAGCCACAAAAGATTTCTTGCCATTTAAGCAGGAGCCACAACTCACAGGCTGTCTATTCATTGAATTTGTATGGAAAAGAGAGAAATGTCATGTCAAAGAATGACGGGGTAATGCACTCAAACAAAACATTACGACTACAGTATCCCTTCCTGCCAGTTTCCTTTGCCAAAAGCTTTATGATATTCGAATGTTGTACAGTACTGGGGAGAGGAAAGAGACATTAATTTTCCACATAACATTTTTTTCTAAATGGTCTAAGTCAACTACATGCAACTCGACGTGGATATGCATGCCATTGTTGAAGGGGGTGCAGAGAGAGTGTTTTCTTGCAATACCTGCACCTTTGCTTTCAGTACTTTTCAATGGGAAAATTACTAGTTAGTAACTAGTAGCACTGGTTTGCTGTGTAATGCCAGAGATAAGGGTCCTGCTGAATCCTGTGTGGAAGTGAGGAGAAGAGGGCTCCTGTGATATCCTGAATGAGATTGAAAGCTTCACATCAGTAGAGAGTGAATACAGATTATAATATAGTCCATTTGCCTTAAGTGGCTAATATTAGATATGTTTGGCTTTGTTAAGGACTTTGAATCCAAGAATTTAATGAACTACTTAAAACATGGCAGGACTGGACTCTAATTTAGAATGTATTTTTGGCTGCAGTGTAAATGTAGCGGTTTAGGTATCATTTAGGAACTGATTTTGGTTGCAGGAAGTTTGGAGAGCTGAAACATAAATGATCTCTTCTGGCTGTTTATCTTGGTTCTTTCACAGAGCATGATGTTTCCAGTGTATAAAAATCTTTTCCCTGAGAAAGTATTGTTTGGTTAACAGAGCTGTAGTAGAGGGAAACAGCCACTTTATGAATGAAATGAAACACACAACTTGACTGCCCAAATACATGTCCAAATGTATATCCAATCACCCAAATACTGAGCCTGAATTCTATCACTAATGTATATATAACAAATATACAACATATAACACATGTATATGTTGTGTTGAATCCAATTGTTCCATTAAAAACTTTGAAGGTAAAATAGTTGTTTAATAAGCTCTTTTCAATGTTTTTGCACATCATTTTAAATGTAATATAGCTAATAGAATTTTCTTATTACGAGGGACATAATTAGTACTCTATGAGATTAGGAAACCTGCCTGGTGAGTTGACTTTCTGTTTTATTTTTTACATCCCTCTCCAGGCTCAGCAGCCTAAAGCGAGTTCAATTAAACTTCATTGTTTTCAATTTAAAATAGATTTACTTGTTCTTTAATGCTTCATCTGGAGGCCCTATGTTTCTGGAATAGTTGGGTTTGGGCATTTAAATATTCAAGGAAATATAAACTGGCAGAACACCTGTGAAGTTAAACTGTATTTGGAAAAAGTAATTTTGTTCTACAATCAGACTTGTCATTAAAACATACCTATGTCCAAGTCAACACTGCTCCAGAAATCTGTTTTATACCACAAATTGTAGCAGTTTGTATGTTAATCAGACTATGAGGTCTAAATACTTTTTCTGAGGATTTAAACTCTCATCTGTAATTATATTTTCTTTTTTCTTATGTGCATGTCTGTTATACAAGGAACTTTCCCGGGAGACAGGAGAACATCATAAGAGTAATAGCAAAAGAAAGGTAAATAGAAAATAGTATTCCAACATTGGTATAATTGTAAATGCCTAAAGAAGAAGGAAAAATAAAACTAGATAATAATATAAAGCAAAAGAAATAACATATAGGTTGCAAATGAGATCTCAAAAGGAATTAAGTCTCGGGATGGAGGGAATGAAAAATGGATTTCTTGTCCTGGGAACAGGGAAAGAGACATGGAAGGGTTGAAAATCATTCCTTTCTAGAATTAAGATTAAAGTTGATATTCCGAAAATCAATGCAAAATCATTTAAAATATATAATGCAGATCTACTGGTTATTTCAGTTTCATTTTGACCTGTATTTCAACTCTTTTTAATATATTAAGATATGCTAACATGTCATGTCATACATGAAGATGAAGTAAGGCCATAAACCTGCTTCAGTGCTTAAAATTAGACTTAGGTAGGGCAGAGACACCTAAATCAAAGAAAACAATTGAGGAAATCATGCTGTGATGGTTCTCTGGTCCTAAAAGCACCTATAAGAAGACACCAAGTTACCTACCAATGGGCTTATCTGCTCATATATATACACATATATATACAGAAGAATCCAGACCTCTGGAGGTGACTTTTAGACTTGCAGCTGATTCCACTAAAAAAACTTGGTAAGTAGGAGAAAGGCTGGAATTCCTCATTTAAAAGGCTTGCTATTTCTTAGGCAGCAAACAAAGGAGTGTGAAACCTGTTTCCCCCTGTTTCTCTCAAAGAAGCTTTGTATTTTATTGTCAAAACAACATTTCTATTTGTTCTGGACTGAAAGTTAAGTCTCCTAGAACAACAGTGAACCTGCTAAGTATTATGAATAGCTATAATACATAATGTATAACTGACTGCCAATCTTAATACTCTTTTTGTTATTAACTGAAATATGTCATTTGTATTCTATTTCTACTTTTTGCAAAAATTGTGCTCAGGTAGTTCTCAAAAGATATTTCCCCATCAAGAATCATTTTCTGAATATGACTAATGTAAAAAAACCTGCAGAACAGTAGACAAGTTATGTGGCAAGTTTAATAACCACTTTAAAACATAATCTCTACTTAATAGTTGTAAGTATAGGACTGTCAATCAAGATACAAAAATATGCAGAGCTGCTAGCAAAGCCACTGTTGAAATTTTAACTTGATGTTTGCACAATATGAAATGAAATCTGAGTTGATGCTCTGAAGGGTAGGGAAAATCATAGACAAAAAAATTTTAATTTCCCTATTTGAAATATGATTTTAAAGATAGCATCATTTTCATAACCCTGCAACAATGAAGAAAGGAAATGCAGAAAAAATACAGGAAGTGTTTGTAAGTAGATACTTCACCTACCACGCTTCTTTGTGGCTGTCAGTGTGGGAGAGTCATAAGCCTAATGCTGGGAAGTTCTGCTAAAGATGGTTTTTTTTTACTGCAAGGCTGTTATTTAGTGCATCCTGTGATGAATTTGTAATTCATTCATCCTTGACTGCATTTGTTTTCTTAGAGGAGGCTTTTGAAGGTAGGTAAAATTTGCCTGAAATCTGGAAAGCTTGGTTTCCAAACAGTTAGTGAAAGTAGGTGACAGAAACGGAGTTGTCCTGGTTTGAGTTAGAACAGAACTCATTTTGTTCAGTGATTTCACTTTCCAGCTCAGTCTCTTCTAACTTGACTGCACTGTCTGAAGTTAACAGCATGCTTTTGCAGACAGCGTCTGCTTGGAGAAGTGATAACGCCTGATGTTTACAGTCACTACCAGGGATTGGTGTGCAGAAAGGCCCTTGCTGATACTTGCTCCTGTGGAGATCAAAGTCACTCTTGTGTACCATGGTGGGGGTGCAGTAAGTTAGAGGCCGCACCTGTGGGGAGGAGTGGATGGGACAGGTGACCCTGAACTGACCAACAGGTTATTCCATCCCATATACGTTACATGTGGTATAAAGCTGAGGGATCATGAGGATCTCTTCTTCAATGGCTGGTGTCCAAGGAGGACTCTGTCCATTCTGCCTTCAATCCCAATCGTGTATTTCCAAATCCAGTTCCAGAATCCAGCTCCTGAATCTGGTTCCCATCTGCTGCTGAGTCCAGTCTGGGACTACCTCAACACCTGCCCACATCAGGGGTGACAGTGACATTATTGCCATCAGTGGGGTTGGGTTCAGTATTGGTTTTTGTATATATTTGTATATATTTCATTTTATTGTTACTGTTTTCATTAAAACAGTTTTAGTTTTTGTTTCCAGTTCATGCCTCTCTCCCTTATTCACTTTCTCTTCCCCTTTGGGAAGGGAGAGGGGTTAATAGAGAACATCTGTCATTCGTCTAGTGGCCGGCCCTGCCCTAACCCTTGACATGAGTTCATGAGCATCTGTGTGGATACATCTTAAAAATACCCATATTCTTCTAGGAGTTAAAGCAAAGCGTGTGCCCTCCAAAGGAAAATCATGATTCTTGTAATGTGGAAATGTCTTCTTTTTCTAACCTTCTTGCACTATGTTATTGTATTCTTAGTTTTCCTTAGAAAGTTAAAGAATTCTAGGGAACATACAGACCAAAAGTTCTTGTTATTCTTGTCCAGCAACTACCCACATTTGAATCACATTTCAGTTTACATTTGACATAAAATTATTGAGACATGCAAGAAGGAGATTTTTTCAGAAATTTTAGAGAGGAATTCCATATTTTATAAGTAAATCATACCCAAAATCTTTTAAATAAACACTTGCAAAATCAGAAACTAAGAATACGGAAAACTGAAGCTGAATTATGTTATGAACAGGAAATGGGTTCACCTTTATTACTGCCTGACATACTGCTAAATGCCACATAGAAGCTGCTAGTACTTGTTATATGTAGAGTTTATATACATTAATTTCCAGATTTGTTCTTCTACCTTTGGGAGGCAGACACACCTTTTGACAATTTATTACTTAGCTGAGATAAGATTTAAGAATAAAATGGTATCCTAAGCCTGTAAGGTCTTTTGTGACATCTAATTGGCTAAGGACAAAATGTAGCTCCTTAAACCAAATCATTTGGCACTTCTCAACATGAAAGTTTCTAGACACCTTCTTTATTATTGCATTGCAATTATCACCCCTCAGCCTGGAAATATTTTAGTTTTTAAGGCAAAAATGATGTTCTGAGATCTGAAAAAGACTAAAAGACCCAGTATATTCTTTTGTTCACAATTCTGAGGAGGTTTAATCCAAGAGACATCCAGGGAGCTTGCTGAACACAAGCTCTTCACTGCTTTCTCTTGGAGTGACAGCTGTTGGTGATGCTGTTACTGTCTAAGAGCCTCGTTTTCAGGTACCTCTATCAAAATGTACATCATTCATGGCTGGAAAGATGTCTAGTAGAAAAGGACCTTGGCGTGTTTGTTGATGGCCAGCTAAATACGAGCCAGCAGTGTGCCCAGGTGGCCAAGAAGGCCAATGGGATCCTCGCTTGTATCAGAAATAGTGTGGCCAGCAGAAGGAGGGAAGGGATTGTGCCCTTGAACTTAGCACTGGTGAGGCCACACCTTGAATACTTTGTCCAGTTTTGGGCCTCTCACTACAAGAAAGACATTGAGGTGCTGGAGCATGTCCAGAGAAGGGCAACGAAGCTGGTGAGGGGTCTAGAGAACAAGTCTATGAGGAGCAGATGAGGGAACTGGGCTTGTTTAGTCTGGAAAAAGAAAAGGAGGCTGAGGGGAGCCCTTATCGCTCTCTACAACTACTTGAAAGGAGGTTGTAGCAATGTGGATGTCAGACTCTTCTCCCAAGTAGCAAGTGATATGATGGGAATAAGCAGCCTCAAGTTGCACCAGAGGTGGTTTAGGCTGAATATTAAGAAAAATTTGTTCACTGAATGGGTTGTAAAGAGTTGGAACAGACTGGCCAGGGAAGCGGTGGAGTCACCATCCCTGGAGGTATTTAAAAGACTTATAGATGTGGGGCTGAGGGACATGGTTTAGGGATGACTTAGCAGTGTTATGTTTATGGCTGGGCTTGATGATCATAAAGGTCTTTTCCAACCAAACCTGGGAAGATACGTAATTTCAGATTTCAGAATTATTACTGCAGTATGAGAGTTCCTCCTATTCCTTCATCCCTACATGGAAATAAGCTTAAAAGCAGCCAAGAAACACAATTTTGACATAATTGACAGGATAACATCAATAAAAGTTTCAAGAAAAGGGACAAGATTTAGACATGGAATCTGAAAGTTGCTCATATTTCTTTCTTACTCAAGAAACATATTCTGTCACCTTGAAAATGCTGATATCCTTGCTTTTTTTAATACAGTGATAGCACATAATATTTTTTATCTGTTCTAAAGATCATTTTAAATTGACATTTAAATGATCTTTTAAAAATTTAAATAATTTCCTATATTCAATTTGAATTAAATTTAATATAGACTTATTTTTAGTCTAAGAACCCCCCTGTCTTTTCGTAGAACAAAGGATTTGTAAGAAATACAAATTATGTACATTAATCAGGCAAACAGGTTTAACGCGTTGAACTTTCACAGGCCCCATACATATACACTTCAGTATAGAGCTGCGGTTATGGCACATTCAGTACTGTCATGAATGCATTGTACGCAGCTGAGAAGGGATCTGCAATAACTCTTTCTGGTTCTTCATTATGTCTTACGGCTCCTGATAGCACTTTCAATGACAAACTTCAATGAGCTCCTCATTTTATCTCTTTTTCAAATGTAATAATTTTTTTCCTAGAATTTGACCTTGAAAGAACCTTTTAGCTTGATTTAGCAAAGTATTTCTTCACCTGCCTAAAGGAAAGTAGTTGCACTGATTATTCTCTTGCTTCACCTGAACAGATTAAATGTTAATTCTTTTAAAATTTATAACCATTTGGAACAATTATAAGTCTACCCCATAGTTAAATAATTAGATGATATTTGCATCTGAAATATTTTCATAAATCATAATGTGAATACGCCTAAGCTTAGCACAACATTACTAAAATTAATGTATTTTAAAGTACTTATTAAAACTGAATCAGACCATGCTGTTTATTTTAAATTATGCATAGATTTTCCTCTCCACTGTTCATTTACAGCTCTGTTGTTCATCAAAATCTTTTTTCCAGCTTGCTTTCTACTCTCCAATCTTTTCACATAATCCTTTCATTTTCAATTGTGCTTTTTAACAGCATGTGAATATTTATATCAGAAAATATATGATTGAATTAATGTATGTACACATTTCCTTAAAAATAACATCATTTATTTTTTCTTGTAAAAAGTGTATAATTACTATTTCCAAGAAAATAAGACTTTTTTATTATTCTTGAAAATGCTTTGTCATTATTATCTTGTATTGCACAGAGGAATATAGTGTGTATGTTTCGTCATCTTATTTATCACAATACCTTGCATATTAGAACAATAAAGTAGTAATACTTCCAAGATTCCTCTGAGGTTTTAAATTGTTAGTGTTGTAGAATCAGTGCTGTGAGCTGATGCCAACATATGTTTCTGGAAACATTTATAGTAATATAGCTTCAACAGAGAGAGTAATGGTATAAACAGGGCAAAGGAAATACCAGAAATGCAGCAGATGCTATTGATTATATGCCTTGGAGAATACTCCACTTATGTATTTTAAGCCATGTCAATGTAAATCAAATGGAGGTGATGTTGTCAGTAAGATACATCACAGTCAAAATAATTTGCAGTGACAGCAGTCTCACCATGCTGATAGAGCAGATCATGATTTTGGAAATGGAGAAGATACCCGTAACACAGCCGAGGTATTATAAACCAGATAATCTGATTTAAACATCTGAATCATCATGAGATGTGATAAAATTTATGCTAAAAGTTCATATGGCTGATTGACAGGACAATATAAACTTTACGTTAAGCTGGTAGAGCTGCTTTACATTGAGTTGACTAGTGTGTTTGGACTTAGCATCTAAGTATTATTCCCGCCCTAAAGGTTTGCAGCTTTTGTTATTTCCTAGGCCTGTAAATCTGGAAGCCATAGCACTATTTTCCAGGAACTGGAATTTGTACCCAACAAAGGCAAGCATAAAAATCTTGATTTAGAAGACAATGCTCAGTGTCCCTGTGACGGCATTGACCTAAAGAAAAGATTTTCTTGCTTTTGTGTAGTCAGATCTACAAAGAGCTACATTACCAATTTAGGAATTAACATTATAAATGCGCAAGTAAAATATTACCTGTTTTTAAAGGCTTTCTCACTCCTCATTATGAATAAATCTAGGAATAAATGTTAATATTGTGTTGTATGAAATTCTGCACTGAGTGGAGCTAAGTTTGAAGCAAGAATTTGCCCTTGAGAATAGAAGATTAACCTTAGAAGTCTGTATAAAAATCAGAGTGGTGGAAAACTATTAAGCTTTTCTATAACTGAAGCATATTTAATGTGCATTTGTATATCCATTTATTTGAAATTACATATTATATGGACATTCATACCAAAATATTTTTTCTTTGAATAAATAGCAAGAAAATATTAATTATTTGTAATTTTTCAAACAATACTGCCACATAATCTGCTGCAAAATAGATTTATTTTTAACTTTACTAGTGGATTTGTTACCTTGTTTTAAAAAAAAAAATTACAAAGAGTGTCTTAAAAACAGCAGCAATGGACAAATCACATTCTGATGTTGTGTAGTTAAATCAAAACTCTTCTGCTTGTTACCTAACCTTGAAAACTCAAAGATTAGTAGGAAAATCTGCTTGTGGACAGATATCAGTGGACATGGATGGGTAATCTTCTTTGTCACCTCATGGAAAATACCGTAGCTCCCTAGGTTTTAAGTGGGCTGTGTAGTTTTGAGTGACAATAATGTGTAGATCAGTAATTAATAGGCAGTTTTTATAGCTCATCTACAGGGACATAATCAGCAAGTTTCCTTTAGGTAACCTAGGAAGTACACTTTATGATTCAGAGGGAAATCTTTCTTGGAAAAAGATGCAAGAAGAAGTTTTAAGAGGTGGATAGCTTTCCAACCTGGGTGCACAGATTTTGTGTATCTGGAGCCAAATTCTGATGTCAAGTATATCACAATGAGCTACTGCCTCTTGAGCAGCTTTACAGACCCTGCCACATCTTTTCATTTCCCCTTAACAGACTGTAGGATACTTGCAGCACTTATTGCAGCATACACAAAACTTTGATTTATACAGATTTTCCAGGATTTCTACTCAGTCATTCCTCTTTTGTTTCCCGTGAAATTGCTTACACTGTGTGCAGAGTGCTGAAGTAACATCATACATTTGGTTCCAGGAATGGAATTAATACAGATTCACATAATTTACAAAGGAAAGAGCCAGTACTGTTTTTATAGGTTTTCTGTAGTGATTTAATTTCAGTATGAAAACTAACCTTGATTTTATTATTGAATCATGAGATTGAGCTCCAAAAATTTACAATTCTCTCAGCTATCCTGTGTCTAAATAATCCTTCATACCTTTATTTTATTCCCCCAGCACATCTTGGAATGCAATTCCCAGGTATGTTCTCATCATGGAATACTTTATCGGGTTTCAGGGTGAAGTCATACTGCAGGTGTTGATTTACATGAAGTCGCTTTATGTTACTTCAGCATTTGCAGAGTAACCATATGCAACAATTTCAGAGTGTATAACAAATTCAGCATGGTGGTTGTTCTTCGTATCAGTACTAGATGTGGGCCCAGTTACGTAGCTAGCAGTTCCTGCAATTACTGCATGTTTGTCATTAATGGATAGCTGACACATACTAATTTCTTGTTTAACAGTGACACTGACCAGAAAGGGCAGCAGCAACGGATTTATCATTCTATTTCTGCCGAACTCAGCTAATAAGATACTCACGTCTTCCTGCTGCTGCTGGTTATTTCTATCTGGTAACTTTCTGGACACATTACTCTGTCCACAGAGGAAGTGCCATTGCTGTTGTATTTAGAAATACAAAATTTAAATGCAATTTTTTTTTTTTTTTTTTTTTTTTTACCTTCTCAGAGTTGCAGGTTATGAAAGCAGTGATTTAGAATGAAGGCCTTTTTTTTCCTAGGGATTAGACTGTGAAAACCAAACTCAAACCAAAAGTAGTCATTCAATTCCTAAATCTTATAATGATGCTTTCTTTTATGAATGTAAAAATCTCATATTTATCATTCACTTATTGTGGACTCACATTTGCCACTCTATCATTAAACTCTATCATTCTACCTAAGGATTTATTTATTTTTATGACATACACTGCATGACGACTGTGTTTTAGGTGTGAAATCTGTCTATTGTTCCCACATGCCTATCGAGGAAACTAGAGGATGTGAATTGGGTTTCCTTTTGATGACATTACACTGGAAGATGTGTTCCAGGTGTGCACTATTTCAGCAGCAAATTTTCTTCAGTTATGGGAGAAGCCCAGATCCCAGAAAGTAAAATCCATGAAATATTTACAAACTTTCTTATTAAATATTTCAACGTGCAGATCTCTTCCTATTGAGATGCTTCTTGTTAATTTTAGTGTAATCTAATCCCCTGACCCTTCAGGGATAATAGGATGGATGGACAGATATGAACTCTGCTTTTTACAATAAAAGATCAGCTTGAGTCTAGAAGAAAAAGGTTCACTAGCTCTTCTATACTATTATCTCCTTGCTAATTATGATGGGAGAACTGATATTCATCTAAAATCAGAGGGAGACCATTTTTCTTACACAAGAACAAAATTTGCTATTTTCCTGGCATAATTAATAAGACAGATAACTGATCTGTCTACACAGAGAGCTTTTTGAATTATGATATGTGTTTATAGTGTTTAAAGTTATTTCTACTACTAGTAATATTACAGAATTATAGCTGAAAATATAGGTAGGTTCATCAGATATAGAAAACCATCCACATAGGTTGGCAAAAAAGACTTACTTATGATTTCCAGAAGCACACCTATTCTTCTTTAATTAAAAAGTGTGCAGAAAGAGAACTGCATATTGCATTTGAATCTTTATGAACTAAAAAAGCTGAAAGAGAAGTTAAAAATCTGTGGATATGTGTAAAGAGTACGTATTTGAATGCATCAAGGTCTGAAAAATTGATGAATCATGTCCACACTTCTCTTTTCTTGGTCCTGTGCTTTCTTCAGGTATGTCCAAATCAAGGAAGAGTTTGATCCTCCAAACTACAGTAAATATTATTCTTTTCTTCCTAGAAGCCAAACAGAATTTTGTGGTAAAGGTATTTAACACAGATATTTAAATACCTTCATAGGAAATTTCTTCCAAGACCTTTTAAAATTGATAGTGTGTTTCTTCCTCATATTACAAACAAAACATTCTTTGGTTAATCAAGTTTAAATTATATAAATTACAAAACATTTAGACATGAAATGGATCCCCAAATACTGTTAGATTATTTAAACTGTAAAAAATCAAACAAAAAGAGTTATTATTGATGCTACTTTTACCTAAATATTGCTAAAAACATGATGTAATTTCTCCTATTAATGTTGAGAGTTAAAAATTATCATAGTTTCTTGAACCACTATGATACTGCCATCTATTCATCCAGATGCTGGTAAAAGATTCAAGATTGACAGAAACTGTCTTTCTATACACAAAGCAAAGTGCTGCTACTGTGTCCCACACAGAAAATATTTAATCTTTTTCAGACCTGAAAAGTCATGTTCAGGATTTTGAAAGGTTACTATTTACTTTTGTTCTCCTTCATGAGAGTTCTTTAAGCAGTTGGAGTTTCAAGACATGCTGGAAACCAAGCTACTGAAAAACAACTCAGTTAAGAATCTCAGAATTGGATATTCCAAGAAAAATGATATGTACTCACAAAGTCTTGCCCCCGCGAATTTGTTCTCAGCCAAACACTAGAACTAACAGAGGTGAAGGATTATCCTGTTACCAGTCTTCTAAGCCAAACAAAAAAGTTTTTCAAAAGTTGAATCCACCAGCTCCACATTATACACTGAAGACTGTCATTGCATAGAAGATATATCAGCTGCTGGCTCTGGCAAGATTAAATAAATAATAGCTCTGCAAGGCTGAACTCTTTAAACTATAAGTGCTTCTGGAAAGGACAATTCCTGGCATCTTGTGAGTGACAAAGCAAATTAAAGATCCAAGTAAGAGCCTTGTGAAGGAAATGAAAATATTTTATTATGTGCTGAAAAGTTCGAATTGCACGTTATGAGCAACTACCTTTTGCTGAAAAGTTAAAGACCAGTATGGTAATCTCTCTCAGAACAAATCTTAACTCTTACCATCACTATTTCCATAACTATTTATAATGGCTGTAAGAGACCTGGGTTAAGAATTTCTGGTCCACCATTAAAGGGCTAGGGCAAAGCTTTGTTGTAAAACATTGTAAACAAAGTGTTACATTTATGGCATCGTGAAATGCAACTTTGAATGTTTTAAGGTGTTCAGTTGTGCTATTTATTTTTTCAGATTTTCATAATTCTTAACATCAGTAATGACATCAGTCAGGCATTTCCTAGCAGGTGTGGCAGCGTGAGAAAATTGTTATCTTTCACGTGGCTGGAAAATCCTTATTTCTCTGCCATTACTGTTTCACATCCCAGTTAATAAGGGACAAAAAATAAGAAATTGAGTTTCCCACTTTTCACATGTGAAGATTAAGAACTGTAACTACCAGAAATTTAAAAAAACCCCACAGAAGTATGAGATGGTTATGAGTTGTGGACTCCATACAGCTAAGGGAAGTGCTGAAGTTTGTTAGAGTCCTAATCCTTATTCTGAAGGTCTGGTGGGACTTACTATTCACCAGAAAAAAAAATTAATTAAGTGATGAGTGGAAAAGCTTTCTAGCCTTGTGAAGAAACAGAGTAAGTGGAAGACTGACTATACTAGGAATTCATGAGAGCCACCCATTGTTAAAGTCTAAAGAATCTATTCACAGGATGAAAATGTGGGGTCTGTGGAACTACAGTCAAGAATTTCTTAAGAACAATTTTTCCTCGACTGTTGAAGATTTACCTTAAATTTGGGAAAACAGGAGCATTTGCAATATAAAATATAAAATCAGCTGTCAGTCATTCCTTTGTTCATTTTCATGCATAATTGTAGAACAAGCACTTGGAGCAATTCAGAGCATCTGTATTATCATGTAGAAAACCAAAAATTAATGTAGGTAATCATTAAATCTGATTTCTGAAGTGTTACCTGTAATACACAAAGAACAATATGCCTATGAACATTATGTCTGCAATGGAAGTATTTGTGAAACTGACAAAATAAGGATTGTGACAGGGTTGTGACACCACAAGGGAGTTCCATAAAAATTTGATAGCTTATTGGAAATAAGCATTTACCACTGGCTTACAATTTATTGTACACTTTCCAGGAATGCATATGGAATTCCAGATGCATATGTAGGTGTGAGATGTTTTGGAAACTATACTGATTTACATGAAATTCAGTGCAATGTTTGATATTTGAAAGGTAACTTTTCAGGAGTAAATTAGGTATTTAATGAAACAGGCAACATCTGAAAAGAAGGACTGAAATTTACCAGCTTTTTAGTCTTTCTGGCCTTATTCTTCCAAGTTTTACTTTAAGAATCTGATTAGCTAATATATAACTTAAATTTTTCCTTTTTTCCTTTTTCTTTAAAAAGCTTAGCCAGAAATGCATTATAGAAATAAAAACCAAGTTGTCTGATTATAGTCTCAGTAATTATAATTTTTTTTCCTCATTGTTTGGGCCATAACCCTTATTCCCATACATGTCTTTGACCCATTATCAGATTCCGCCTCTGTGTGCTTCTGTGCAACTGTAATTGAGCAACCAATTTACAATCCTGACCTTTATTCCATTTCTTGGATACAACTGTTACTTGAATTTCATATCCTTATAATTAGAAAGCATATACATGTATTAAAATAACAACAGCAAAAGAGATGACTCAAATTACTTGTTGGCTCATGAGTTCAGGTTGGATTGCTTTAGAACCAGATTACTGGTTCCCCTTTGTGTGAAGATGACAGGAAGCTTTTAGGTGAGTTCAAAACTTTCTCTTCTCAGATCTGACTTTGTGTTTCTTTTAACCTTGCTGTACTTCGGCTAGTCATAATGAAATTTCTTTTTCCATTTTTCTGGTAAGGATGAATTTCTGAGGGAAAAAAGAGAACGTGGACTAATATTTTACAGCTTTATTGCAGGGTAAATGGAAAGGAAAAAAAAGAAAGAAAGCTCAGCATCAGGATCCTCAGAGACTGGGACCGATGCAGTGTCATTGCGCTGAAGAGTCAACTGTCTAGTTGATTTCTTACACCCTGACACCCTGGCAAAACTACAAGTCAGTGCATTTGGCACAACACTGCTGGTGAATCGAACCAAACTGAATCAAATGAAATCAAATAGGACTAGACTATTTCAGTGGGAAGGGACCTACAACAATCATCTAGTCCAACTGCCTGACTAATTTAGAGCTGACCAAGTGAAAGCATGTTATTAAGGGCATCATCCAAATGCCTCTTAAACAGTGACAGACTTAGGGCATTGACCACCTCTCTAGGAAGCCTGTTCAGTGTCTGACCACTCTCTTGGTAAAGAAATGTTTCCCAATGTCCTGTCTAACCCTTCCCTGGCAGAGCTTTTAACCATTTCCGTGTATCCTGTCACTGGATACCAGGGAGAAGAGATCAGCACCTCCCTCTCCACTCCTCCTCCTCAGAAAGCTGTAGAGAGCAGTGAAGTAGTCCCTCAGTCTCCTTTTCTCAAAACTAGACAGAGCCAAAGTCCTCAGCTGCTCCTCATAGGACATTCCTTCCAACCCTTTCACCAACTTTGTTGCTCTCCTCTGGACACATCCAAGGACCTTCACATCCTCTTAAATCGTGGGGCCCAGAACTGCACACAGTGCTCAAGGTGAGGCTGCACCAATGCTGAATCACCTCTTCTGACTGGCTGCTTATTCTGTGTTTGATGCACTCCAGGATGCAGTTTTCTCTCTTGGCTGCCAGGGCACACTGATTAACATCTCCAAGGATTAAATTAGCACTTTCTTAATCCTCTGAAAAATGTGATAGACTTTCTTAGCTTTAAGACAGCGTGGAGATAATAACTTTCAAGATCCTTTTTCTGAAAGCATATATTAACTGGGACAGTTCTGACAAATAACCAAAGAACTGAAGGAAAATAATGAATATAATAAATGTCTAGATATTTTGATAAATTGAAAAATTGGAATAAACAACATGGCTTTATGAGTAATCTTATTTTAAATTTGGATGGTGTGACTGAAAGATCGAAGCTGAAATACTAGGTTTCTCTCTTCTACACAAAGCTTGGTGTTAAGGATTCAAACCAAAACCATCTATAGTTCTTAACAAAACTAGGCATTAAAAAATAGTAAATAAGGGCTAAATAATCTCAGAGAGGTTTGTTTTGTTTTGTTTTGTTTTGTTTTGTTTTTTTAAATTACTTCCTTAAATGCAATCTTTATGCATAACCTGTAATTAAAATCTCCTAAAGCTTCAGGCTGTAATTCAGTCTGAAACACTAACTGAAAAAGTTCCAAGACGTTATCAGCCTGACAGAAGATAAACATAACCAGTTCCACTTTTTTTCTGAAATCATACTTGCAACTAGGCTAAGGTAAACAATAAGGACACAGTAAAACAACATCTTTCAGTTATTGACCAAGGCTTGATCCTCATGTTGCCTTTCACTTTGTGCAGCCATATCTATACAATGTATGATGAGTGTTAAATACCTGTGGAAAATTATGTTTTCAAGTCATTTTTACCCCCTAGAACATTAGACTCACTGAGTATTTGTGTGATTTATGTATAAAATTATGAAAAGTCTTTTCCCTCAGAATTCGTGGGAGATCAGTAAATTGTTTCTAATATTTTTTAACTTGAAACCAGAACAAACTGTTTTGGGCTTTGCATGGACACAGTTTAACATAGAGTTCAAATGGACCTTGTTTCTGTCACAAGAATCTTTGAGCATTAGCATTTCCCAGGCATTCCCATTTGTTCTCTTGGACTTCTTCAAGTGAGACCTTTGTCCAGCTTATGCTGTTGGGAAAATCCTTCACTCTATGAACATTGCAAATATTGCAAATATTTGGTACTTCAATTTCCCTTAGCCCTGCATTGGTAAAATTTTATAAGTTAAAGTACATGTGAGTGGTCTTGCAAGTGGAACATCTTTCATATGAGGTGACGCCGAGAAAGATGTGACTGTTCTGCAGAGAATAGAAGGCTCAGGGTGATTTCATGAATGTCTATAAATACCTGGTGCAGTGATTGAAGAAGGGGGAGCCAGACTCTTCTCAGTAGTGCCCACTGAAGATACAAGAGGCAATGGGCACAAATTGGAACACAGGAGATTCCATCTGAACATAGCAAATAACTTATTTCCTGTGAGAGCAGCCAAACAGGTTGCCCAGAGAGCTTGTGAAGTCTCCATCTGTGGAATTACTCGAAACTCAACTGACCACAATCCTAGGCAACCTGTTCTAGCTGAGGGCTTGGACTAGATCTGTGATTCTGTTCTGGAGAATTTTGTGGGTTGTCTTTTAACAATACTCTCTTGTTTCTAAGTGAAATCACATTAAATTTTCATGACAGCTACATGGTAAGTCTTCTGCTGTTAGGTTGAAGTTAGGGCTGATAGAAAGAAAGAAGGAGGCTAAGGATGCTGTTGGAGTAGGACTGAAAAGGAGCTGCCAAAAGAAAATGTGGAATTCAGGGAAACTTTGCTGTGGGAAGTTTTAAAATAAGCCAGGTGGGGTAGGTGTCCTTGTGTAAGTCTCAGCTTTATTTCAGGCTAGAGCTAGGTTGAGAGAAGAAGGAAGGCCAGAGCTGTGGATGGAGTGGGGCTGGTAAGGCACTAACAAAGGAAAGAATAGATGGAAAATAGTTTTGTTGTCAACCGAATTTTGTTTGGGCAATGCCTGTGTGGTCTTGAATAAGGTTTTGACTTTCAGTTATGTTTTGAATTACATTCATGATTTCTCATATATATTCTATATTTTATTTCTAAAGAAGAGTCATTTAAATAATCATGCAAATGCCTAAAATTACTATTGCTTCTAATAGGTTAGTGACTAGCATTCAAATGAAAATACTCCAGTCTTTCACAAATAAACACTGAGATACATTCTAATCTCTCATGTTTCAAAATACAAGTCCAAAGCATATTCTTCACCTAATACAGGTTTTTCATGGGGGCTTGTACTATTTTCTAAACAGTAGTATACGTTTTAGTAAAATAAAATTCCCATGACTTGCTTTCTTGGTAGGGAGCTCTGGAGTGCCAAAAGGAGTCAAATATTCATTAGGTGTTTTGCACTATAGTATCATCTCAAGCATGTTAGTCTGAGACAGTTACTGAAAATAAGTGCTGTAAGTGCTAGTTTTGTAAACTAAATTCTGATATTGTTATCTGAATAAAGGCTAAGCAAATTACACAAAGACTCATCAGGGATCAAAGGGACAATATCAAACAGGAGATTGTTATGGGGTGTTTAAGGGACAGTTTGAAGGCAGAGAAAAGGAGGGATCAAGAAATACTGGAGTGGGACAAGTGTGGGAAAATATAAAGAAAGGTAATAGAAGTGCGTGATGTAAGCAGGTGCTGGCTGTTCAGTACCTGTATCTGTCTGAGTCCTGGGCTTCATCAGTACAATATGTTCTATATTATTATTGAACTCTATTTTTAAATGTCTTCTTTGAGCGTGTTTGCACATATGTGTGTGGAACTGTGCTCTGCCTGGGGACAAGGTACTGCAAGAGTCTCACATCTACAGGGCTGGGACAGAAGAAATCCCATAGTCAACCAAAATTCACCTGCCTTAGGTAAGTTAAATTATATGATGGTCTCCATATACACGTTATATGTAAATAATATACTGTGCTCATTGTTTTTTCAGTCTTCATCATCGTTCACTCAATGTTGCTAATTTTAATCTTAGTATTTTTCACCTGAGTCTCTGAACTACAAGGAAAAACTCTGAAGGCATGCATATCCATTTTAATGATGGTTCTCAGGTAACTCACAGTCATTGTTAATTCCAGCATGTGTGTAGCAAATATTTCACTCAAATTGTGTTTTGATTTGTCTCTTTTAAGGGATGAACCATCCAGGGATATTCTGTTCCCTATGGTGACAATATGCAGATGTGGTCTTAAAACAGATTTTGGAGTGTAATAGGATTGAGGCAGACAGATACACAGTTCTGTGACACAGTTTCTGTTCTAGAAATTACTGGTAAATAAACGTTGAGATTTAAAAAAAAAATCACGGAAAGGGGTTAGTTTATTCTTTAATGAAATTTGAGATTGTTGCCTTTTTATGATGTAAAAGAAATTCTAATTAGGCTAGGATTATTTGCAGATATATTTCTAAAGCTAAGAGAAATATACAAAAGAAATGGGATTGTTTTTATATTCTCTTTCATTATCATGCCTGAATTCTTCATCTGCCCCCAGGTGGAATTCCATAAATGTCTTGCTTCATATGGGAGCACTGTGACTGTAGAACAGTGTAAATCAATAGCTGATGCTTGTGAGATTAGTCTGGAATTAGTTATGTAGACCTATTCCCTTTCATACACAGCTGTTTGATACACAGCTATTTGCAACAAAAACTCTCCTAAAATAACCGTAGCTTCTGTATAGCAGTAGAGACAATATTTTCAGAGGATGATTTTTTGAAGTAGTTATGTGCATTGAGCATTGGACTTAAAATCCAGAATTTCATGTCCACTGTCTTTGCTCACTTCAATCAGGTCACACCTTGACCATTTCATCGAAGAAATTTCAGTATTGCCTGGCAAAGTCTATAAATCCTGCCAGATGTTTGTTTGTTTGTTTCTGTGCATTAACTATTCCTCGTTAGAGTAACATGATCATCATTTGGCATGATTTGATAATGGCTATTGTCAGCAGATGGATTTCTATATTAAACCATCTTTCACCTGCCCCCTGCTTTATTTCTTTCTCACCTATTACAGGTTAATGCCACTGAGTCAAAATACTGCAACTGTCCAGAACAAGTCCCTGCAAAGAAATAGTAGGTTGTTATAATTTAATCCCAAGTATATCACAAACATATATGAAAACATGGAAGTGCGACATCTTCACTTTGTGTAAATAGGCATAATCTTCTTGAAATCCATGAAAACATTTTCATGTTTATACCTGCTGCAGATCTGTTATAAATAGTCAAACTGTAATCAAATTTATCATTTTTTATATATATTGCTAGTTGCATTAGTTTTTTCTTTGGATTTTCCTAAACATAATGGAAATAAGAAATAAAGTGTGATGATATAAAAAAGCAAGACCACAGTTCCTGGTCACAACCTCTTGCCAGTAATTAAATCAGCCTAGATCTGCGCTGAAGCAGTTGATCAACACCCCTGCTGTGCTCTGTCAATACTGTGTTCTCACTGGGCAGAACGTTTGCCAAAGTAGTCAAATGCTGATCAGGAACTCATTTGTTAAATAGAAAGAAAGAACAAATCGGAATCCACTTCATAACTGTATGTGAATATATATATATATACACACACACACGGAGAGAAATGTTTCTCAATGTTTTAATATCTTTTTCATTTCAAATGAAACCTGACAACAGGATCTTGTTGAGAATCTTCAAAGTATGAGGCTCAGAATAAGTAAATCTTCTAAGAAGTGCCGCTACGTGGACAAGTTGCTTAGACTGGCAATATAAAACAGATGTCTATCTTAATATTGATATGTCAAGAAGGATGAAACACTTGATTTAGTTTCTCCGGAAATGAAGAATGTTATTCTCACAGTGAACTGAAGGCCTTTCTCATATTCAACGCTACAAGAATTCTTTAGCAGGATATATATATCCATGAAGAGGATGAGTCAGAGAAACTATTTTGGAGTTATGTTTTGAAAGATCTTGGTTGTGCTCCAGGATAGGTATCCGCTACCAACAACTACGAGTAAATTCCACTTAGCCAATTCAGATTTTATACTCTTTTTGTAAGTTCATACTAAAGCAATAGACAACCTTACAAATACATACTAGCCGCTGACATTCTCAAACCAATGAAGCTTCCATTGAAGTTTTGGATAACACTTTGTACACAGTTAAATAAAAATTAGAAAGTGTCTTTCAGAACTTTTAAAAGATGTGTTCTTATTTTCTAAGTTCTCAATTTTATTCCCACAGTGAATGTATCTCCCACTCAGGGATGAATAAGCTTTGCATAAAAAAAAGATATTTGATGTTTTTACTTAGCCTGTATTCAGTCCAGAGAGAATCCATTTACCTGATGTGCAGGGCTGAATGGAGCCTGAGGCCTTCAAAGCACACAGAGATCAATACGGGTCCAAACTGACTATCCTAAATTCATGCTCAGTAGCTTCTTGTTCTCAGTGGGAGACCAATTAATTTCAAAGAGACCATCTACCTTTACAATGATGTTACAAAATGTCTGGTTTAGGCATCCACATTCAATTCTCTTATCCTTTATTATCCTTGTTTTATTCTTCCTTATGCTTTATTCCTGATTGTTTCAAGACTCCAGAGGACAAAATAGAGAAGATAGTGATATTAGGAGAATATCATAAGTATATAATAAATACGCTTAATATTGAGCTTGGCAGAGACTGAGGATAATATAGAATCATAGAATATTTTGGGTTGAAAAGGACCCTTAATATCAGTGTCCAGCTATTAACCTAAACCCACCAACTCCGCCATTAAACCATGTCCATCAGCACCACATCTACATGTCTTTTAAATACCTCCAAGGATGATGACTCTACCACTTCCCTGGGCAGCCTGTTCCAATGCTTTACAACCCATTCAGTGAACAATTTTTTCCTAATTGTGGCAGTTTGAGGGAAAAAAAAACTGCTTGAAAGCTTTTGTTTTAAACTGACCAATTGGACTATTCCCTTCCATGCTACGATTACACATCTCATTGGTTGAGAAAGTTTCTCGCGAGCGTACTGTGCCTTTAAGAGCCGGGTACCATGGGCTCTTTTGTGGCTTTTCGGCTTTTGGGTTTTCGGGTCTGTTCGCTCTCCGGACACTTCTGGCTTTGCGCTGTGAGGGGCGCCGCGGACCTTCAGCTTCGCGCCGGGAAGAGGCTTCTTCAGACATTGCGGCTTAGCTCCGGGAACCTTACAGGCTGTCTCTCCTCAGCTCGGACCCTGCCCGCCTGCTTGCAGCTACGGCTCCCCCGCGCTGCCGGAGTGGAGCGGAGCTGTGTGCCGGGGAAGCCGCACCGCTGCGCCGCTTGGGACAGACTGCTCTGGCTGCTGGGACCCGCGCCTCGGGGCTGTGTCTCCCTCTCTGCCGCCAGCGCTGCCGCTTCTTGCTGCCTTGCTTCCTTTAATTCGCACGACCAGAACTGGTAGGAACAGCGTAGCTCGGGGTTTGCACTTTGGAGCCTGGCGTTCATGACAGCTGCGGATCCTTTGTTTACTCCACAAGGGCGCACACGTGGCCGGCGCCATTTCGGACTCTGCGCGGCACCGTCCCCCTCTCTCTCTTACTCGCGTTTAACCCTCTCTTTTCCATCCCATATAAACCCTCAGCTTTTGCATTGGTTTTTCCCTGCATATTATATATTTTGTTCTAGTTTTATTAAAGTTTGTTTCAGTTTTCCAAATGTTCAGAGGTCTCACAAAATCTTTCTTTTCCTTTTCGTATCTCTGCTTTTGAACCCTTTCTCTCCCGGTCAGGGGAAAAAGGGGTTTAGAGATCGGAGGGAACTCGTCCCCGTGATTGGCTTGCCTCAGCCAACCGGCGACATTAATATCCAGCCTAAACCAGCCCTGGTGCAACTTGGGACTGTTTCCTCTCATCCTATCACTTGTTACTTGGGAGAAGAGTCTGACACCCACATTGCTACAACCTCCTTTCAGGTAGTTGTAGAGAGTGATAAGGTCTCGCCTCAGCTTCCTCCTGTCCAGGCAAAACACCACCTCTTCCCTTATCTGCTCCTCATAGACTTGTTCTCTAGATCCCTCACCAACTTTGTTGTCCTTCTTTGGACTCATTCCAGCACCTCAATGTCCTTCTTGTGGTGGGCCCAAAACTGAACACAAGATTCGAGGTGTGGCTTCACCAGAGCCAAGTGCAGGGGCACCACCACCCTTGGGTACTTTTCCACTGGACGTCTTTCCAGTCACACTTCCCCAACCTTACGGCATTACATGAGATTGTTATGACCCAAATCCATGACCGGACACTTAGGTGTGCTGCAGTGTCTTCCCAAACTCTTCTTAAGAAAAATTTCCAGGCAAGCTCTTCCTCAGCACAGTATCTGTGCGGTAACACAAATTTTTCCCTAACTCCACTTCCCCCTGATCTATGCAAATTCTGTTGAGCTGGATCATGGACTTTGAAAGCACTCTATATTCTCTGCTACCTATTACTTGTGGTAATTTCATGTAGTGCTGTTCTACTCTACACCAGCTGAGAGTCTGGCTGACATAGGAAGAACATTTACTGAAACAACGTAAATCTATACTAATTTTCTGTTTTACCTTACTTTCCCTGGACCTGTAAGTTAAACAGCCAATAGTTTTCTTTTTCATGAGAGTTTGCTGGGGAAAAAGCATTTTACATCTGGCTCTAGAGTTGTCATAGTTACACAGTTGGAAGGTGGTATCTGGTTTTCACCTGTTTAGGGTTTTTTTCTCAAATACATTTCCAAAATTTGGAAAAGAAATCATTAATTTATATGATTTGCTGAAGAGAGTTTAGGGAAAAGAGGAAGGACTTTTTAAAATATTAAATATAATTTGAGGTTTGTTTTGCATCTTTTGTATTGTCATTTAGCATTATGTGTTAGGCCACATTTTAACAAAATCACAGTACTTGAATTTTTTTTCTCCAGAGCTGATAGATTGTATTGTCACAGTCAGCTGAAGGATTTAGTTGGGAACACTCAGGAGCAACTATTCCTGTTAATACTTGCAGGGATGTGTGTAGTGAATGTAAAGGCTGTGTGTGAGGCAACCTTGAAATGGTATTTGCTTTTCTGGGCATTTTTATCTTGTAGAAGCAAGACAGTTGCTGTAAACTGATGCAAGAAACACTCACAGTGCAGGTATTTCAGGAAGTACATAAAAACTACACAAGTTTAAACTAGTAATTTTTACATATGTAAAACTGATATGAATACTGATCATGGTGGCGACCTTCTAACTTATTACATTACTCAGAGAAAACACTGCTTATAGCTGTATTTCTTATTTGTTTTCTGAACTGCACAGTTATGCATGCCATTGAACATCATTGCAAGCCTCCTTTGAAGAGTGAAGAACTTCGTTGTTCTGTGTGTAATGTTACGAAACTTGGATGAGTCAGTGATCCTTATGGATCCCAGACTTCCTGGTTTGGATTATCTGATTGCCAAGTATCCTTGATGTTATCCAGGAAAAAAGCAGGATATTAAAAAATTGGACCACCATTAACTACCACTATGATGGTTGAGATGCATAGCTTCAGGTGAAAATAGAGAGCTTTTTTTTCTCTTTTTTGAATCTTCATGTTCATTGTTTGCAAATGGGTTTCCATACCAAGCTGGGGGCTATACTTGTTTTCAGTTCTTTTAATCTGGGGAGCTGAGACTTGATGCAAAATGATGAATCTCAATGAACTTGGACCACATAACTTGGCAAAAAGGTGTAAGACCGCACAGATATGGCCAGAGGAAAAAGAGTGTCCATATTTTATATGTCCTAATGTGAATCATTTAGACTGTCTTAAAGATCAAATCTAGTTATTGGTACCCTCTGGTCTTTTTCACAAACAAGCATTTGCTTCTATTAACTGCTTTGAGAAAAGGCACAGTCTTAATCAAAAGGTCTACATGTGTAAAACATTTTTTATTTTATAGGGAAAAGCAACAATTTGGTTCTATGAGAAAGTAGCACATAATGCCATAGCACTTTATGACAGGGGTGGTGAAAATCTCATTAGCTTCCTTTAAAATCCCATGCTTTGTTGGCACTATAATTTTAATATTGGATTTCTTGAACTTGTAGCAGAACGACATACTTCTGAAAGCTCTCACAGCTTAGTGGTATGCACTCCTAACCTTTTTCTTGTACATTGTCACTAAGCTTTCCGTATATTTTTGCATACGTTTGCTGTTCCATGCTGTCTATTTCTACCCAGAAGCTTTGGAAACTTTTGACCTCAGAATATGTGGCATAATTATAAAAAGAATTGTTCAAATCCCTCATCTATCAAGGGCTGAAGTTCTAAAGAGAAAGAAAACATACACAAATGATAAGAAAAATAAATTCACAATCAATGCTTTTGCCACATTTACTTACAAAATTCCTTCAGGGTTCATTGCCATGGTACAATACAGAAAAAAATATCCCACAGAGAAATGTGTATGCCTTGACATGAGGATTTTGTATTGTAATTAGCCTAAGAATAGTTTAATTGTTAAATAATGTAAAAAGTTGTATATAACCTGTGTTTAATATATACATCAACATTTTATGCATGTATGTATCCATCGAAGCCAAACGCTTGGAAAATTAGACACATGAATACATTTTGGAGGTATTTATATTATTTATAAGTCAAGACTGAAATAACTTCTCCTCCTTGAATTGTCATGTGGCATGTTTAGAATGTAAATTAAAACCAGCCAATTGTGTCTTTCCCTTAGTTCACAAGAAGGTTAGAAAAGAAACCATGTCTAAACAGATGTAGAGTTAGACTGTTAAACCAAATGGCTGTGTTAGTGACCATGGGAAAAAATCTGTTACTTGCAAGACGCTAACGTGCAGACATTTGCAGTGAGCAAAACTGTCCATTACATTGTTCCAAAGCAAATCTTTTCTGAATTACGTTTTACATGATTCTTAGTTGGAAATAACAAGTGGTTGTCTGCCCTTATTTGGAGTTAGGAACCTCCAGATATTCTCTCCGTGTACTTGGAGGAAAAAAATCACTTTGCTTCCATTGTGTGGCGGAGAGCGTGGTGTGCCTTCTCCAGCAGTGCACTCCTCCCTGCTTGTCCCTGACATTGCAACAGTGACTGTGTGCAGACCTGCCTTGGCTTTTCCCTCTTAGGTTTAAGCAGATACCAATCACTTGCCTGTTGGCTAGTGCTGAGATTAATACAGGTTTGATAAGGCAAAGACCAGTGTTGATCTTGGTGGAACAGAGAAAGGCTCTCACAGGGAGAGCCTTGCGTTGCAGTAGCAGCTCTATGGGAAAGTGGAAAGAGTGAAGACATTAAAAATACCCATCTCTTTCCAGTACCCGTTTCATTCTGCTTTTCTAAGGCATTCTTTATTCTGTTCTGTTCATTCAATTGCATTTTGCCTGTTTACAAAAAATACCAGAAAATGCTTTGAAGAGGTACCCAAAGTCCTGAAGAAGAGAACAAGTTTATACATATCCTGGGCTCCTGGAATGAATCAGAAAGCCAGGGTAGAGAAGCAGTTCCTTGTCATATTCGGGGTTGGCAAACTTTCAGAAAACCCTAGGGAGAACAAAAGAAATAAAATCATTGAAACAGTCTTGAGAAAACAGAGCAGGGCGGAAAAACCCAACAAAAACGCAAACAAAAAAAACAACAACAAAAAAAAAGGGAAATGTTTTCCAGGGCCTGTGACAGGCATGAAATTGGTAAATGGAAACTGCTTCCTTCTCTGAAAGCCTGTAATGAGAGTAAGGTACTTCAGAAGAACTTTTTATTTGCTTAGCAACAGTGACACAATGTTTCCTTGTGAATATGATAAGCAAAATTAAGATTAATGACAAACCGTAAAGGTTGTTCCCAGCATGGTTACTATGCAATCCTCAGGGACTGCTTCGCTCTGCAGGGATGGCAGACACTCCTAAATGACTCCCTTTGAAAGAAATTCTTCACCTTATCCCTTCTGTTTATATGTAACGGGAGAAAGTACTAGGGAAGAATTTCATCAATTCATCCATCCATTTATCTACGAGTCAGTCTATCTATACGTATCATGTATATACCAAGAGTGTACAGACTTAGGTACACATCAGTCTATCTAAAGTCAGTCTTTGCCCTCAGGCTATATACATATACACATACACACACAAGTATTTATATAGAACATTTGTTGTATCCAGTGCCTTGAACTTTTAAACACTTTTAATAATTTTATTGAAATTTTATTTAAAATATTTAAAAAATTATACTTAGGTGATGGGTCAACACTAGAAAACTGAAACTTAACGATCTCGGAGTGAACGATCAACTAGCAGTTTCAGAGAAATTAAATTAAAAACTCTCTACTACAGAGATTTATTTTTTCAGGTATCTATTTTACCAGAGTATTACACCTTTTAACCAGAGTATTACGCTTCGATTGTCAAGCTCTTTAAGTAACTATTTCTTATGTGTGAGAATATAGACCTATCCTAATTTCCTTGTATGAAGTTGGAGATGAAAGTTCTAAACTATGTGTGCTTGGGTAAGAGAAAGTACATAGTGTAGATGGCACCAATTAAAGCTGAGTTAGAAATGTTATGTTATGTCATTATAATGCAGTTTAGAATTCAAAATAAGAGGTAGTCTGAAAATTCCTGTGGCAATTTTTTTTTTAATTAAGTCATCACCTATCATACCAAAAAAAGTAAATTCCACAGGGTTGTGGGGTTTTTTTTCTTTTTCTTTCCATTCTCCTTTACACATGCAAGACCTAAGCATCTTGAGTCGCCTACTGCATTTACCTCAACTTCCTACCCAACCACAGAGACAGGCTAGAGAAAACTCTTGGGAAGCACTATGTAGGTATATAGATATATTAAAAATGGTTAAAAGTGAAGAGCTGGTAAAGGGTAGGGACTGTTTAATGTTGCATTTTAAGCTTGTTATGTCTCTGCTAAGAAATTATCTTGCAAAATTCAATGAGAAAAAAAAGATTCTCATAATTTAACTTATCCTGAGATGCAACAACATCTTAATTTTCTGGTTTCTGTGCTGCAAGTGAGGCTTGGACAATTGAATGTCTCACCCTGTAATCAGGTCCACAAGAATGAACTCCTGCACCTTAACATTGATGGTACATTACATGGGTAAAGGTCATTGCCAGATTGGGGTCCAGTTATCAATATATGACACTTTCTTTATTAATTTTTTTTTCATGCTTGATACATGAGCATATTTTAGACAGTGAAATGTGTTTAGAGTTCTTAAACCTCTGTTCTTCAGCTTAAAATGACAGGACCACTAACAAAATTGAATTTCAAACTTAACACTGTCCTAATTATTTTTCAAAATTACTACTTAATTAACAATTCAATTTGGGACAATGTTTTTGCATGAGACATGGTATGTGGATCCAAAATGCTGCAGAAAAATTGTTTCTCATCTGAATTTCAGTACAGGCTTCACCGTTCTCAAAGAAGTTATTAGTGGTGGTATTTCCATCAAAACTACTGCACATAAAGCTCAGAATGTGCAGTGGTTGGTGAAATCACAAATCACGTTTTAAAACTCATCTGTACAAAATCCATCTAAGGCAAGCACTTTGCCAGATGCCAGATCATTTTTTAAAATATTTTTCCAATTTATGAAGCAAAAGCTCTTATCATCCCCAAATGCTATTTATCTGGGAAAACAATGATCCAAAATAGGAAGAAAGAACTTCTGTTGCCCCGAAATAATGCTAATCAACTTGATCTTATAAATAATAGGTAAAATCTATGCTTTACTGTCCTTGAAGAATCCAGCCATCATTACCAAAAATATCATAGCAAGTCCAAGCTTTTCAGTCCTTTATTGGTCTTGCATCTCAAAATCAAGCTGAGCAAACTGATCTCTAGAGTAGCAGGTCCTTTTTCTTCATAAATTAAATTATTCCAGCTTGATTGCTTTTGATCATTGTCATTGAGTGATATTACACAGGGGCAGATGTTGCGAAAACAAGGCAAGTCATGGGGTATTGAACTCTGCTTTCGCTCCTGCTTTTGTGAGGATTTACCCATTTAGAAATACGAGACATTCATAAGTGACTCTAGCAACCCAAGTTAAAGAGAGTTTCATTTCTCACTAAAAAATTACTCTCAAGAATTCATAAGAAATTCATTAGCTGAAAATTACCTATTGACTACATTTCATTTTAAACTTTTTATAGGTCCCTATGTTAGGGACCTGGACTCCCTTTGTTATCAATGGCAAATGCAGTGTTCCTCCAGAAAGCAATTCTTGGCTCCAAAGTGAAAGAGTATTTTGAAGAAAATTCTTCTAAAGCAGAATCTATTAGGAATTTTCAAATATTTTCATGCTATAGAATTCCTTTTTCTTGGTTTCCTTACCAGAATCTTGTGTCCCTCTTGTATCCAGATTAAACCATATCAAACTTTACACATTTCTTCAACTTTGGCCTCAGTATGACTATGAGGGTGCTGTTGTATCAATTTCTACTGTGGATTATAATCTATTCAATATATGATGCTGGTACTATGAGTTGATGAAGTTGCACTCACCATATGTGTGGACTGGAGAGTGCTGTGTCTGTCTACATCTGGTGCATATTAGATTAGATACTGTATGTTTGGGGAATTTTATCTGAACTGGGTTTAAAAATGGGTCAATGTACTGTTAACATATACATCTCCCTGATATTTAAACAATTCCTTAATCTCTTAGGGTTTTTTTCCTTGATCTTTTAAGTGAGAGATTTTGGGTTTTTTTTTCCTTCCCTATCTATGATTGTTTCATCTACGTGATTAGATGATATTTGCTATCAAATGCAGATGATGTATGAGCTGAGGAAAGATACAAGTCAGACATTACACAGGACAAACAGAATTTTGTGGTAGGTAAGAAAAAAAATATACCCCAATAGTGGCACAGATGGCTGGACTAGTTAGTAAAGGAATGACTATTTTGAATTACTCTTTACTTTTTTTACTCCTCTGATGCAAATATATTTTTTTATTTTGCAATTATAGCAATCACTGATAAATTTAATAAGTTGGGATCATTTTAGCAAATTGAAAGACATCCTAAGCCCAGGGGGAATATGTATTTTGTGGGATTGCAGAGAAGAACTCCAATGATGTCCGTAGTTTGTGTGCTTGGAGACAGAATAAGTCAAATCAGTGATGGCTAGGAAGAGCAGCAAAAGACACAAGCATTTGTATACTTGCTAAGCCCACAAAAATGATGTAAGAGGGGAGGCAAGTTGCTCCAAAACTAGAACAGTGTCACAGAAATTAAAAGGAGACCTTAGGAGCTGCTGATGTGGTAAAGGGGAGATTTCCTTAGGGAGGATTACCTCCTGACATATGGGACTGTAGGACTGGAGAGGATTCTCATCAGCTTCAACCAACAGCCATGTCAGGCATATATTCATATATTTAACATATTCATATATTTAACCAGCTCTACCTTTAGACTGCTGAGCTTAACCGCACCTAGCCTTTTCCTGGTGGAAACCTTCTTCGTATAGCTGAAGTCATCCTATGCTTTTAAGACAGAACAAGCACTGGTATCACTTTCCATTCTGTTTGTTGCTCTTAAGATAGACATAGAGAGGATCAAAAGGCAGGATGTGCTCCCCTGCTCTGACAGGTTGAGCTTACTGGAAGAATAAAGGGCAAGGAAGTGAAATATTTGAGTATATTCTTAATACAAGTGTTACCTGAAGCTTGGAACTGAATATATGGTGGTCATATAGGTATGGTTAATTTAGCTAAAACAATCCACTCAAAGAGCAGTTGGTTAGGACAACCACTCTGTGGAAATTACAAAACCTAATACTATTTTACTATTAAAAAAAAAAAAAAAACAAAACAAACAAAGCAATACAAACAAAACACACACAAAAAAACCCCAAAATGGAAGAAAAACAACTTTACTGTTTTTATTTAAAATTATTTATTTAAGATATTATATTTCGGCAAAAACAATTTCCCAACTCCTTTCCTCTGGGTAAGTCAAAGCACAATTGTATTTACAGAATAAAAAATTTAGGAATTAATTGGAAACTAAGATAGATGTTTAAGAAAAAGTTTACAGTTGGTCAAATTTCAAAAGCTTCTTAAAATATCTTAAAAAACCAATTTCAATTATTTCTGAAAAGTGAGTGCTAGACAAACAGTGTTAAAGAAAAAGCATAATGACAGAACTACATTTCTAATATGAATATTTCTCTGTTCTCCATAACAAAGAGTTACAGTTCTGCAAAATAAAAATGAATATATTTATCCAAAGAAAATGCTGATATGTTCTTCAGTTCGGTAAAAAGGAGGATGAAATCTACTCTAGAGATTCATAAATGTGCATAATCTTAGGAAATTCGTTTTGCATAAGCAATTGTAGTCACAAAACCAGAGTAAACTAGTGATGAAAATAGTTATAACGGGGTTGAAACAGCGATCATTCACAATATAATCCATGCTAAGAAAAAGGTACTTTGATATTTTTTGGAAACTCTTGTATTAAGAAGACCTATAAGCTTCTAATTAATAATGTGTATTACCAGCCTATGTTTTATCATGATGAACGAGATGTAATCATAATCAGAGGGGTTTCTGATGTCTAAAGTGATTGCAGAGGAAATACATAGATATAAATTCTGAAAGTTATATGGATGTTTTCATCCCACAAAGTATAAAATCTAAAAAAAATTTTTTTTTTTTTGTAGTATTCAACAAATAAAGTCAGATTGATCAAGAGTTAAGTAAAAGATTCCTTTTTCATACTGTGATGGTAAATTATTTGTAAAGTATATTCTTTGCTAAGCTCAGAGAAGAGCAGACGTGTCTCTAAAGAGAAAATAAATAACATGGGTCCAGATTCACTTGAAGTGCTGCACAGAAAGGCCTTTTTGACTGACAGAGCAGTCCAAAGGAGTGGTTACTGAGGATGACTGTTCTTTCAAGTGACTGAGATCTTCTATTGTCCAACTAAAAAATTTCTGTTAAACAAATTCTTTATATAAATATTACCATTCCGTAACAAATTATTTCACAGTGGTCTTTTCCAATCAAAGGAAGTCTGGCCTTGACTTCCAACACGGATAGAGGTGGAGGAAGGGATGGCAGGATGCACTCATCCAAGTTTTTTTTCATCTCTATCTGCATTAAGTGCTCACCAAACACAATTATCTGTAGCACAGCTTGTCCACAGATGGGATTTCTTCCAGTAGAGTTCCTTTTTTACAGAACAGTCTACCTATACCTATGTTATTCTTTTTTTTTAGGTCATATATCTCTTAGAAAGAAAAAAGTATCCATTTGTCAACAGTACCTAATTTCTCTCCTCCTCAGTTCCTGTATTACTCATCATTCAGACCTGTTACTGTATTATTTAACAGTATGTAGTGCCTTTGAATCCAATCTTTATGAAAGGTGCACTTCTAAAGTATTGTTGGTTATCAGAATTAATGTCTCCTGTTTTTATGAACGATAGCTCTGAATGACAACTTTCGATATTAAAATATTAAAGTCATTAAAGACACTTTATTTAATCTATGGAAACATTTTCCTTAATGGTTTTCAGTTCCTTATTCTTTGTCTGTGTCAACAAATTGAGGTGAAAGAAAATACAAATCTTTACTCACTCATAGGATATCTAGTGGAATTTGCTCTTGCTCTCACATTCCTAGGAGATACCATAATTTGTGTCTTTTAATGATTTCTTTAATTTTCTTTTATTTACTGAGCAGCCTTTTTTTTTTTTTTTCCCCCTTTTTCCTATTTCTGGTAGGTCATGCTTATATTAAAGAAAAGCAGTTTGGACAGTAAATATATAACATGTGCCACAATAATGGGCAATATTAGAAATAGTAATAAAAAAATATTTGTATTAACAGATATGTCTGTCAATAGACCTGCGAGTTCTGAACATTAACTAAAACACAGTTTAATTAAAAAAGAAAATATATCCAAAGAGATCAAAACAGCTGAGTAATAAAAATAAAAGTACAATGAGCAAACACAGAAATCTCATAAATAAAATATTCCATTAACCACAGAGAGGTAGAATAGCAAGAATACTACTTCACATTTGGACTGGAAAGTTCATACAAAGATTCATGTACAGAAAGCATTATTCTAGCACCTCTGCTGCCATGGTTTCAGCTATCAAGCTTCAACTGGAGTTTCTCTTGTAAGTCTCAACATAGATCAAATGGGAACATACATAAAATTTTAAGTCGCAACAATATTTGAAGGAGTATGAAGGCACATTGGCACTTCTCAGAATAAATTGTTAAAGAAAGTGATTTTAAAACAAGTTGATAAAGTGTATTGTAGAAAATGTTTGAGTCCAGATGGTATCTATCTAAGAGTTTCATCAATGGCTATTAAAAAAGTTTAGTAGAAACCCTGCTAGTTCAGGAAGTCTATAAAGTACAGGTGGAAGCTGAGAAGTCGTCCTGAAAAAGTATGTAGAAGGCATAATTGTCTATGTGTCCTGACCTAGGCTTCTGATGGTATCCCTTAACAGTTACTCTAAAGGGACAGACCCAGGTCTATAAGGACCTGCAATGTTATCTGTTACTCTAAAGGGACAGACCCAGGTCTATAAGGACCTGCAATGTTATCCAGTACATTTGTGCTTCACCAAGGTAATGTTTTCATACCTTTACTTATCCTTCCATAACTGTATCTATAAATTATAATAATCAAACCTTTTTTTTTTTTTAAATTAAAAGGTGCTTGGTAATTAGATCCTGAATTAATTCATCAACAGTTATTAAATCAAGCTGCTTGAAATTTATGTGCTCTCTTCCTCTGCCTGCACTTCTTCCTCTACATAGTCCGTGCCTTGCTGCACAGTATCTTAGTTCAAACAAGAGACCTGGGAAGAGTGTCATGCTCTACCTAGCCTTGTGTGTAGTCTGTTGGTTTAGATACTTTTTTCAAAGACTGATGCAGTAGGTAAAAAGACCACAAAACCCAACAAATTATCATGAAGTATTCTGACTACTCATAGACATTTATGATGCCAACAACTCCTGAAACTAAAGAGGACGGCTTTCAAAATGTCAAGTTTTCCACTGTATTATTAATGTTATATCAGTCTCCGTGACAAGAAAGTGAGCTTCTATGATGAATTAAATGAAGTATGTCTGGTAAAGATGCAGTCTCATGCTCTTATCTGGTGTGTGACATATTACACTAAGCAGAAGATGGATAAACTGTGAGTCATCATAGCCTAAGGCGGTATAAATAGAAAAGCTGTGTTTTCAATGGAATAACTGTTTAAAAGGTGTACAAAGGAGAGACAGGATCATGTTTGAACACAGTGACAGCAAAGATTCGGACTGACAGAACTCAGAAAGACAAAGCCAGATGCCTGAATTAGCCCACTCTGTCAATGTCAAAGGATGAAACTTTTTCTTACTAGTACTTGGAATCACATTTTTAATGGTATATTTACTTTTCAACTACTCGCTTTCTGATTTTCCTATTGTCATAATTAAACATTCCCTTTGCTAAAATTAAAAAATAATAATAAGATAAATTTAAGTGTAATTTCTTTTTGTGAAACTGGTATAATGCTAAAGGTGGGCACTGCTTGGACCTTATCTTTGAGCACTGTGAGCGGCTCTGGAGTGGGGAATCTCTGGACATAAAGGTATCATTTTGACCTTTTTAAATACAAGCAAATATAATTGAGTCATTTGCTGGAACTCAGTCTGAAAGTGAACTCTGGTGATCATAAATCTGCAATGGATTTATTTTCTTGGATATAATAAATTCAGAAATGAAAGAAGGCTAACATTTTGGATGTCTGTAAGTTTCAATGTTGTTGCCTGTAAAAGAAATTAAGTTATTCTGAAGGGAGGTATTGTCATATGTTAGCACAAGGGCTAAAGTCATCAATGAGTTAGCATCTCCCTGATTACGGAATAAGCCCTGGAGTGACAACCCATAACTTCATGTAATTGCCTACTGTCACAACTATCAACATGTTTTTGAATAAATGCTTTTCTGCTCAGTACTGTTCATATTTTTTACAGATATGCAAAATACATCAAGGGGAATTGGATCTTCAAGGCACCTATGCGCAAGAGCACCTAATTGCTGAATCTCCAACAGGCTTGGTTATGAGACCGATGTGGAGTCGTTCGGCTTAACCAAGACAGGAACAGATCTTGATAGGCCCAGCCACTAAATTTCTTTTTCTGATATATGTTTAATTTTGAAAATTTAGATTCCATGGTATTATGAAATGCCTCCCTAGACATTTTATCACTAAATTAGTCCTAAAACATTTTTTTGATGCTTAAGTTTTCTGTCCACACACTTTTTCACTTGGTCCATGGTGGTATCTTAGGATGAGCAGTGAGCACGATGTTTTTTTGATGTGCTTTTTGGTATAATGCTAAAGGTGTGCCCTGCTTGGACCTCATCTTTGAGCACTATGAGTAGCTCTGGAGTGGGGAATCTGTGGACCTAAAAGTATCATTTTGACCTTTTTACATACAAGCAAATATAGTTGAGTTGTTTGCTGGAAATCAGTCTGAAAATTATTAGTAGAATCAAGAATATAACTGATGAATCTCCATTCTTGAGTATTAACCTGTATCACACTGACATTTAAACATCATACAAGCCTGATGACATATAAAAACCATTTGGCATTAGCTGCTGAAATATTTTAGTCAGGTGTAGATGTTTTAAAGAAGAAAATGACAGAGGAGTTTATTAAAGATTGAGATGGATTTGATAGATAAGGATTCTTTTTTTTTTGCCTTTTCATTACGTTCCTCAAAGTTCTCTTTGAAGCAATGGTTTTCTTTCTGTCTGCCAGACATATCCTGTGAAATGAAAATGACAAATGAGAAATCTCACGCGGTCCTGCCATAAGTCTTGGAGATTGTTATCTTGAAGTTTCTTTCTTTTAATTTTTTTTTAACCTTCAAATGTTTATACAGCAGTCCTAAACACTTTAGACAGAAATAGGAAGGCTACTATACATTTAATGGTTTCCATTTCCTGTGGATGACCTCAGGGTTATCCAAGTCTTCTGCAGTCTCAAGTCCTAAAACATAGTTTCTCTTCTTTTACACATGGATCACAAATGTGATCACTAGAAAAACAGATATAATACCTTACATATGTATTAGATCTTTCACCCAAGGATTCATTGCATTCTGAAGTAATCTGTTAATGGCATACTTGGATCACTAATCTACCATTATTCACGATGTCGAAAATGCTTATCTATTTTCTATTCCCTCATATATTTGTAATATGTATAGTTAATTAGTTGAATATGTTTCCAAGTCCCCCAGTTAATTCTTGTAAATTAAATTCTCTATTAGCAGCTGAATAGAATTTTTCACATTTTCTTCATGTAGCTGAATCATTTGGTTGTCAGCTGTCAAACGCAGGTGGCATGCACAGAGAAATGTCTTTCATTCCATGACAAGTTAGATTGCCTGTGCAATGCAGATGTGTACAGTACATACTACGCTTCCAGGTTAGTGGTGATTCAGTATGAAAGTGCTAGCTTATTGCAAATAGTTATTAAAAACAAAACAAATATTTTAAGAAGTTTTCTAATAATTATATTTTACAAAGTGGTTATACATTATGATTACTTTTTTTTTTTAACCTCTAAAAAGGCAACTAGCATTTTCTAAGTGTCTTGGAGGTCAAAGGAGCTGTACAATTTTAGAATGAGTTGGAATCCATTGAATAATATCTGAGTCCACTAATGAAAAATTATGAACATTATTATTTCTAAATGTAATCACATGTTGGAAATGAGTACTTAATGTGCTTTAAATATGATGATCTCCTTGAGTTTTGTAGTATCTCAAGCGTAAAAGCATCTAGAGGCATCATTTGAAAGGGGATTTGAAATTTTCTTGTGCTCAAGCAATGACACAGCAGTAATTGTTCTCATTTTGCCAAAAAACCTCTCCAACTTCAAAGTCCCTGCCCTTCCTATGCATGGTGAAAATGTCAGTGGCATGGGAAAATACATCAGGATTTTTCATTTTATGCTCATTTTTGTGAAAGATATTGCAGCGTATGTTCATTCCCACCATACTGTTTGGTTCATGTGGATAAAAATTAGGTAGACACTTAAGAAGAGAGTCTAATTCAATTATCTGAATGTAAGTATATTCATAGTTTGGCCTGATCGACAAACTAAATTTGCAGTCTATGGAATGAATAACACTGAGATATTGCTATTAAAATAGGCTCACAACCAAACTGGCTTTTGATTTGACAACGCACTTACGTGATAAGAAGGAGGTCTGACAGATAAGTTCTTCTATCTGAGTGCAGTAAAAGCCTTTGTAAACAATTTACAAAATTTATTGTTTCCGCTTCCATTTTAAACTCTATACTTTAAAAAAATCATAACTATTTCAATATGAAGTTGGGCACTCATGTTACCTTCACAGAAATATTAAAACAATTTGTAAAGCAGACCTTCTGAACCTTGTAAACCTAAGGCAGAGCACTGGGAAAAAGGGAGAAAACATTGTTGAATCTCTTCCTGCCAGTAAAAATTTTCCTTAAAATAACACTATTTTGTTATGAACATATCTCTTAAGTTTCCACAGTACTGGATACCCTATTCAATTCAGGTGTTTTGATTCACATCTGGTTGTAAGAAAACAATTGCTTTCTGACCAAAATTGATTATGACTTGATCTAACCACTCATCCAAGAGGAACAGAGCTAAATAAGGCTAAGTCTGCATGGACACCTGAATTCTCCCTTGAACTCTCTGAAGTACCTTAATTTTACTTACATCTGTGTACAAAGTCTCCAACTCATGTAGAAATTGAACTCCATAGCTGAAAGTCAGCCATACAGACGTAATAAATAGCCATGATCCTAGTCAAGAGCCAAAATGATCCCTTTTCATACCATGCACATGTGAAAGTCAGTATCAGAATCCAAACTTGTGCACAAAACTACTTATTCTGCCAGCTTTTACTTTCTTCATTATCTTTGTAAAGCCTCCAAGGAAAGGCTTCATACTTCAGACTGTTGTCACAGTGCCTGGAGGCTGAGGAAGGAAGTAGTACTGTTATTCTGCTGCTCTGACTACAGTTTCCTACTTATCTTCCATTGTTCCCTCCCTTCAGACCAGATCAGGGAAAATAACCTGAATTAAAAATATCTTGATGAATAAAAATTAATAATGAAAAAAGCATTCAGAAAGGACTTTTGTGCTAGCACATGGAAAACAGCAGTGAGAATTACATAGGTTGTTTGACCTTAACGCTGACTTATGCCAGTGTAAAGAGGTGGGAAAGCCATGTTTTAAATGTAGTTTCATTAAGTGGTAAGAAAATTAAAGGTGTAATTAGGCCAGGTATTCATTTCACAGACAACACTCCAGACTCGAGACCATAATGCATAACAAGGTCAAAAATTAGCATAAGTGCTACAAAACCAAATGCCATGTGGACAGGCCAAACATCAAAAACTAACCCACCCCCAAAAAATTACTTCTAACACTTGTTGATTCAAGCTGCAGCTCTGCATCATGAAGCAGCACAAATAAGCTGATGAACTGCAGCAAGGGTGATGACCACGTACATCGACTCTGCTGCCCAGAGAGAGTGGGTGAAGCAGTCCAAGCCTTTGGATACACAAAAAAGAAAGATTTGTAAAGCTTTGTAAAGATTTTCTTCAGATCAGACTTTTCAGTCTCAAGCAAAAGGTTAATTTCAAAATAATAGGCATTATTCATCTCTTCTGGCAACTGTATGTTGCTGTGAGTAACAGTCCAAATTTCAAGCTCCAGTGCCTTCAGACTTTCTCTTCAGGTAGTGCAGCACATACATTGCCTTTTTCTTAGCTTTTTTCACCTCTCATTGATAAATACAGATATCAGAAAGCATAGCTCTATTGTTACATGAAAATAGAAATTATACACCCTTTTAAAATAGGATCTGTGGCAGGCACAGTGTACTGATCTTTTTGTTCTCTGGCAAACCTTGTAGCTGGGTCTAAGGATGTCTTAATGGGTCTGAAAGAAGGTGCATATGAACCTTACTTGTCTAAGGAAAGAAGCGATATTTTCAAAGGCTACATTTGTGGGTCAGTTCACTGAAGACCAATTTTAACATTTAAGATTTGTCTAGCAGCACCCCACAGCTGTGCTAATATCAAAGTTGGAAGGCTTGAATTAAGTTGTCATC
This sequence comes from Bucorvus abyssinicus, assembly GCA_009769605.1. Classification (NCBI taxonomy): domain Eukaryota; kingdom Metazoa; phylum Chordata; class Aves; order Bucerotiformes; family Bucorvidae; genus Bucorvus; species Bucorvus abyssinicus. The sequence goes on from CM020025.1 coordinate 44,586,153, forward strand.
ACTCTCACTTCTTCTAAGAGTTGGCTTAGCCAAGTACAGCATCCATACTATTATACCTTCAGGAATATTTTAGCACAGACTAATGAAACACATCATTGCTTTAAGAATATATCATCTTTTCTGGGATGGAAGTTAGGTACGGAAGAGTCTGGTCACATTATTACCAACATATGTATGTCAATGTAATGTTTTATTTGGATCCACCTTGAAAACATTATCCTGCACAAGTATACAGATGCTGAGGAAACAGTAGTGCTGGGCTTACCTGGAGACATTTAGTCGATCATATAATGCTGTATGACTTTAACAGCTTGATTCTGCTTCCCAGATCCCACTCTGCTCTTTTAGGGCCTAATCCAAAACCCACTGAAGCCTCTAGAAATAGGTATCATTAATCAAAAACATACTGTGGATCAAGTTCTTACATGAAATTTTTGCAAGATTCAGGATTTTACTCATATGAAACACATAGTTCATTAGCATGTATTTTTATCCTACTTTTCATATAACTTACACGGCAAGTAATGCCAAGTGTAGCAAAAAGCTTACTACATTTCAGTTTTCAGTGGTCCATGATGCTGTGGATAAACATTACCCAGACAAATTACTGCTAAATTTTTACTTCACAGCTGAGTTCAAAAAAATTATATGTCACTGGCAGAAGATAACAGTAATTGTCAGTTATTTTTCTTGATTAATTTTGCAAGCTTGTGTTATACTTGTCCTCTTTATCTATTACATACCGTCTGTTGTCCGACACATATTTAACTACGCAGCTGCAAATCACAACATATTTGTATAAACAAGACAGTATGAAAATGCAGAAGAGCTGTTTATAGGCAACCAACCTGGAGTCAGCACATGAAGGTTTTACAAGTTATCTCTGAAACCTACCAGTATAATATACTGGTATAATATACTAAAATACTTTCTCAACAACATTCAATAAAATAGAATTACATACTGTTGTCCTCCCTCTAATCTCAAAATAAGTCTCTTGGAAGTCCACAGAAGAGGAAAAAATGCTTCATAGGAGTAGACTAAGCAATCTAGCAGAACTTTCAAACATCACCAAGCATATCTTAGTGAACAAATGAGAAACTTTCCGACGTGTTAATATATGACATATGGATAGTATAGTGTCTTATGGATAGTCCAGGAGGCATAGTAACAAATTTCACATGGACTTTGCTTCTTAGAAATTCTTGATGGAGAAGGGTGAAATGCTCATAATTTTTCTCCAAAAATTACAGGCTCAGGCCAACTTTTTACCATAACAATACAGAACAATAACAGATGTTTTTTTAAGAAAATGTTCGAAATAATTTATACTATTTCTTCAATGCCTTTTAGATTTAAAGTAACCTTATGCTGTAAATTTCCTTTCAGCTTTATATATATATATATAAAAAAATGTGGTTTTTTAGACTGACCGTTTTCCACTTAGTTATTCTGCAATGAAAGTGAGACTCCAGTTATGGATATGAATGTAATTCATAGCACATAGGTGGTCTATAATCAGAAAAAAATTGTTTGAAACTTAGTTTGTAGGAGTGTGAACAAGCATGTGCTCCATTTTGCATCACTGAAATGTAACAGGGAGGTGTGTTGAAGGAAGTGTGATTGTCCTGTTTTCTGTATACCCATTTCAATATGTAAATGGTATCTGAAGCCTGAAAACATAAAATAAGGAACTGCAAATACATGGCTCCCCAGGAAGCTTCTATTGTTAACAGGAAAAGTAGCCTAGGAACTTTTTTATAATCGGACCTCAGATATGGTCCATACATGGTAGTACAGGCCGTTGTCATCTTTCTTGACATTTGAAAGTCACAGCATTTGTTCTATCCACCTCTTTCCCACCTTTCTAAATTAATGTGCATTCATGAATTCCTGTAAGACTGAAACATAACCCAAACACTGCTTCAGAACAGCTTTTTTTCAAAGTTTAGATTTTTCTAAGTAGACAGAAATTACTCAAGACTGGAATTTTCAACTTTTCTTGCAGGAAAGTGAAAATAACCAGAATTTATGAAGAAATAGTTCAACCATTACAAGGCTGTCTAAATTATAAACTTACAATATTTGTATCACCTACTGTTTTACTTGCTTCCATTCAACAAATATTGACACCTGCCAAATGTCTAACAGCTTCAGAGCTTGGCTGGTATGAGATGTCTGCTGTCATTGTTGAAAACAAAGATTTCAAATTAATTTTTTCTATTAACCAAGTGACTTACAGTATATGTCAAGCATGGTTTCTTTCTGTAGCCATTTACTGATTTGCAATGTTACTTGTGCTTTTTAAAGCAAATGTTTTAGGAAAATGTGTAAGATAGGTAGCTGGGCAATATTCATTGTATTGCAGTAAGTTTTTATGTTTTATTTTTTAGTACAAACAACAAGACAGAGATAATTTACTTGTTTGAAAAGGAAAGTCTTTCAAGCAGTGTAGAAGGAATAATTCCTACACAGTTCCTTGATTTTCATTGTTTAATTTTAATATTACTGCAATAAATGGAGCTGAGTATGTTGATATATAAAGAAAAATGAATGTTCTCCAGATTTTCAGGTTTGATTTGAGCATATATACCCTGGAGGCTTTTCTCTGTCTCAGAGGGCTTTAGGGAATTAGAATGAATATGACAGTATCTAGGAAGAAATATGTTTAATGAACTGCATCACAAAAGAAAAACAGAAGATAAAGTGCTATAATGTGATGTCCACAAAACCACTGATATAAAATGCATGATAGAGATTACCTCTACAATATATTGGAACTTTTTCCATAGTAACTGAAACCATATTTGTGGAGCTAACTGTTGGACTCTATTAATCTTCCGGTGTGCTCTTTGCAACTGGTCTTGCCTATCCCGCATTGGCCTTTTCAGCCATCAACGCGCTTGCAATAAGCGTGGGCAAAGCCCTTCCCAAATCTTCGTCCGCGAAGCCAAGCCATGATGAGAGAGAAGCCCCAAACATAAAGCAATTTGAAGCATGTTGAAGTAGAGATGGGATCTATTGTATCCTAAGAATCTGAATCTCTGCATGCAGGTGAGCAATGCGTGGTTAAGCAAAGGCATGTTTGATATATGCGCTACCATGTAGGTGTGCCTGAATCATAGGTGGGTGCATATCTGTGGCAATGCATTAAGTTTGCCCAAGTACGTGAGAACACCTTCAGGAGTCACACAGGGTTGTGCATCTGTAATTTGAGATTGTACGCAGTTTGTTGTGTTGAGAAGGACTTCGGACTTAAAGACTCTCGAATTCATGTGCTAGGATGTTCATCGCCTGTGGACTTGAATGCTGGGGGTTTTTGTTAGGTATGTAGGGATGTGGGTTTAGTGTTTGCAGTATCAAGAAGTCTTTTGATTTCCCCTTCAGAGAATCTCAGAATAGTTGAGGTTGGAAGGGACTTCTGGATGTGATCTGGTCCAGCCTCCTGCTTAAGTAGTCCCCTAGAGCCAGTTGCCCAGGACCGTGGCCAGACATCTTTTGAATATCCCCAAGGGGGGAGACTCCACAACTACTCTAGGCAACCTGTGCCAGCACTCAGTCAACCTCACAATAAAAAAAGTGTTTCCTGATGTTCAGAGGGAACCATTGATTTTTCAGTTTGCATCTATTGCCTCTTGTCCTGTCACTGAGCACTGCTGAAAACAACTTGTCTCTGTCTTCTTCACGCCATCCTTTCAGATATTTATTCACATTAAAGAGATTCCTGCCTGAGCCTTCTCTTTTCTAGGCTGAGCAGAGCCTCAGTTCTCTCTGTCTTTCCTCATGAGAGAGACGGTCCAGTTCCTTACTCATCTTTGTGCCCCTTTTCTGGACTCTTTCCAATATCTGTCTTGTACCCAGGGACACAGAACTGGACACAGCATACTCCAGAGGTAGTCTCATTAGTGCTGAGAAGAGGGCGAGAATCACCACCTTTGATCTGCTAATAACGCTCCTCCTAGTGCAGTAGAGGACACGATTAACCACCTTTGACACAAGAGCACATAGCTGGCTCATGCTCAACTTGGGGACCACCACGAACCCTGGGTCTTTTTTGGCAAAGCTGCTTTCCAACTGGGTCACTCTCAGCACGTGTTTGTGCATGGGGCTGTTCCTCTCCAGGTGCAGGACTTTGCAATTTCTCTTACTGAACTTCATGAATTTCGTGTCAGCCCATTTCACCAGCCCATCAAGGACCCTCTGGATGGCAATGTGACACTCCCTCCAATTTTGTGTCATCAACAAACTTGCCGAGGGTACACTCTTCCCCATCATCCAGATTGTTAATGAAGACATTGAACAATAACGGACTCAATATTGACCTGTGGGTTACATCACTAGGTTCTAGCCTCCAGCTAGACCTTGTGCTACTGATCACCACCATCTGGGCCCAGCCATTTGGCCAGTTTGCAATCCACCTTATCGTCTGTAGCCCGTACATCAACAGCTTTTCTCTGAAGTCTTGTGTGACACTGTATGAAATCCTTACTGAAGTGAAGGTAGATGATATCCACTGCTCTCCCCTCATCTACCAAACCACTCATTTCAGCATAGGTTATCAAGTTGGCTAAGTATGACTTACACTTTGTGGATTGATGCTGACTGCTCCACATCACCTTCTTGTCCTTCATGTGCCTAGGAAAGGTTTCCAGAATTAGTTGTTCCATCACCTTTCCAGGGATCAAAGCGAGGCTGACTGGTTTGTAGTTCCCTAGGTCCTTCTTTCTGCCCTTTTTTGAAAGTAGGAGTGACCATTGTTTCAACTTGTTTGAAGAGCAAGTTGTTTGAAAAGGGAAAATAATAATGAAGGTCTATGAGTAACAACGTCTAACAGCTGCTCAAGGCTGCAGGGGTGCAAGATAGCTATGCAGGGGTTAACATAGAATTTAGATGCTTAAACTTTGTCATCTAGTGCCATTTCAGATGTGTTAGGGTCTCATGCCTGATATTTATCAACCTCCTCAAAGGATCTGTGTCTCTTGTGGGTCAGATATCACGTAAGATGGTCCCATGCAATTATTCTAGGGTCAAAAATGGCATGAAACCCCTACAGTGAGGCATCTGAAACTCTCTAGGTATCTACCAAGTTATTACCCTTCTGAACTTTCCAGAAGATGTGAAGTTTCACTACTTTACAGGCTGGACTATGTGAATAGCTTGCAAAAATGAACATATGATATGACATCTTTGTCTATGGTTTTTGTTCTATGAAACTGCTTTTCTTTGTCAGTCACCTAGGAGTTCTTTTCTCTGAATGATATGAAATGCTTATATTATTATCAGAATATTTACGAATCTCTACAGTTTCTAAGAATTATTGTGCAGCAAGTATACTACCTTCAAGGCATATTTTTACTTTTCAAAAATAGTCCTATTTTACAAAACATATAGAATCTTTCTAGTGGTATTTCATTTGGATAATCTCATCTGTTTTAAGTCTCACCTTGCCTATTATATTATTTGAATTTCTCCAGCAATTTTGTACTGATTTGCTGACTAATAAATATGTTAATTTGCCATGAGCTGTCATGCTCTTGCTATTACAGATAGCGATTTTACACACGTTGCACGATGTTATTAAAATCTTCACCCAGATCACTCTTCATTGATGTTCATTATAAATTAGGCTTCAAATGATAATAAGCTGCCATTCTAGGCTTTAAAAATGTAAATGGTCTTATTAATTGTATTGTGTGTTGAATTTATAGCAATTCTTTTCTCTTCAGAAAATTGCTTAGCAAAAAAAAAAGAATCAACATGCAGAAAAGAAGAAACATAGACAAGCTTAACTCGAGTTAACATTCTGCAAGTATGCCAAATTCATCTGAACTTTGTGTGATTTCTTAGCTTTTACTTTATACTTCTCTTGTGCTTATATAAAGAGCAGGGTGGAGAATCAAGAATGTTAAATGGAGAAAAGCAGTAATGTCAAAATGACCATCAATTTGTAATCAACAAATTAGAGCTCGGCTCATAGAGAAAGTGACAGAGAGAAGCAGGCAGTGCTGAAACGTACACGTCAAGGTTGTGCTCTGACAGGTCTGACAAGTGGCACCAGCCAGGACTCCCATCAATCAGGTATTCTCAGCAGAAGCTGCAAACACTGAATTCACTTTGTGAAGTGATCACTAAGCACTAGCCAGCAGAATGAAATTGTCTCATTTGTTTTTAGACATCACCTCACCTGATCTTTGAACTTTAAGAGACTTTTGTTGTTAATAACATTTGTTCTTGTACTCTGCTAGTGCTCAGTTGTAGCAGACCCATTTGTAGTGAATGTTCTGCAAATACCCTGCTGGAAACGACCCTTGCCCAAAATAGCCTGCAGCCTAATTTGAAATTAATTGAATCAGTTCTTATGATAAATGAAAGAGAAGAGATATCCTGAATCTTACTATAAAGTGAAGTAATACATTATTCGAAGCAGGTGAAAGGTAAAAGAAAAATCACTTTAATCTATAAACTCCTGCATAATGGTTATGGAAAGAAAATGTGTAATGGGGTCGGAAAAGTTATGCAAGTTAAGCTTATAATGAAGTGAAAAAAAAAAAGCTGCTAATTACAAGCTTTCAGGGAGCTTGGTGAGATTGCAGAAATCACCATAAACTCAATGTAAATGCTTTTAACATGAGAAAAAAATGCCTATTTAATGAACCATCTGTGACTTGATTTGATACTTTTGTGGACATGTTTTCTCTGGAGAGTATTTTGTTCAGCCTTTGTTTTTGCACTTCTTCCTGAAATGCTCCTGCATAGGCATTTAAATTGCCTCAGAAGCTGAGGAGCTGTCGTTTAATGGTTGGGCCTGTACTATGTAAGAATTACAATGCTCTGATACTGGGTATTTTTGAGGGTAAGCACTGTGTTTTCATGCCTGCTTTTTTTGACATCCAGCATAGCTCAGCCCTGCCCAGATAAACTGAATAGAACATTTTAAACCATAATGATATAGAGTATGTACCCCATCTTGACCGCTGGCTGCTCATTTGGCATTATTACAGAGCTGTTTTGTTATTACAATACGGGGTGAAATCTACCTGGAGATATCAGTTTCTTGGTTGTCTTCAACCTGCTTTATCTTGCCAGAGCAAATAAAGCTTAAAGCAGCAGCCAGACTGAAGGCGAACATCAGTGTCTCAGAAATTTGGCAAGTTTCCCAAATCTATGGTGTCTACTTGATAATTTTTCTTGCAGTTCACAGAAAGAAATTATAAAGAAGCATGATGAATATGACTTCCTGCCTCTCATTCTTCTGAAATCACTGTCCTACCTTTAGATGGCAAGATGTGCTGTAGTGATAACCAGACCAGGTAGCCACATAGCCACTGGAGTATTTGGGCATTTGCGGAAGTTAATGGGTGTCTTTGGCAGAATTAACACCTGGCAGAATATCTGGTTTGAGATCTGAGGATGCTGATGCAGTTACACAATAGTTGCATTTTCTTCTATTTCAGTGCCACAGCTGGGATCCGACAAATATGGTTCTCATCTGTCAGTGTGGATTTTTGAGGAATTTCCTCTCTTGTGGGGCACTGGTGTAGAGAACCTGTCCAGAACAGGGGCATTTTTTTCTTCCTGCTAGTCACCAGCTAAAGAAAGCTCTTATGTATCCACTCTCATGACAGGAGAACTGAAGCAAACTAACTCTCAAAATAAGTGGACACTCTTATTCTCCTGCAAACTCAAGCTCATGTTGCAGTGCACCATGGTGACATGGAGAGCTGTGTCTGGGATGACAAGATTAGAACCAGTTTTTTGGTTTGGGGGGTTTTGGCTCTGCCACTGGTAAGCTGGGTATCTTTAAACAAGACATGTGATTTTTCTGAAGCTTCCCCATCCATATGAGGCCTCTTTAAAATACTTGGAAATATACTAAAAAAAGGTCATATTCATATGAATGTGCATGTGGGTACAAACTAATTAAAACAGCTAGATAATAGTAATGAAAAAATAAATAATTTGTACATGGCTTTCAAATATTAAGGATGTTATTTAACTATATATATAACCATTCCTGTTTTTTGTATGAAAAAATGAACTTCCTCTTATTGTGCTATGCAAATTACTTTGACTATTATTAGCAAATTGATACAGCCTTTGGCTGTGTTTGGTCTCCCAAAGACACTTAGATACCTTAAGTTTTGTTTCTGACAACAGATGTGAGGTAAAAACGTATCAGGAATATGTATGTATGCATGTATATGTAAATACATATATTAACACAAAGAATAATGGCATTTTTAAAGATGTTCCTACAGGTCCTGAATCTCCTGCTAACATGAAATGAAAAAGTAAGCCAGAATTACTTCTTGCAAAAGCCTCCAAACTCTTTCTTCTTTCTACTCGCTATCTTTAAATTTCCTCTAAAATTTAGTTCAAATTACAGCATTTTTTTTCTCCTCAGGCTAGGCAGTCTTCCTAGCTATTCAGTAAATAACTTAGAAGCAGATAGCAGCTGGGAGAGTGGTTAGGAGTTGTCTTAATCACCAAACAAAAGTTGATCTCTTCCAGCTTTTTTTGCCTGTGGGTTACAGGGAGCTATTTTATTTCCATTAAATTTGCATGACTTCCTACTGCCTTCTGCAAGCCCTTTCTTATTGCAGTCTGTACTTCTGCTTTCCTCCCAAATTTCATATATGTTGCCAATGTACGACCCTAAAATTTTGACTATTAATTGTATTCTTGTTACTCATGAGTCCAGCCATACCTGGATAGCACAGAGAGACTTAAAAAATCAGGCTACTACTAACAATGGAGAAACAGTAGTGCAAAGTTTTTTGTAAGCTCGGTTAATAGAAAAATGGAAACTAACAGCCTATAAAATATAGCTGAAGAAAATCAGTGAATTTTTCTAAGGAAAGATCTGAGATTTATTTCCTTCATCTACCCAGTCCTTCCTTTTCACTGCTTGTAGAAAGGTCAAGGGAAGGCACAGAGAGCGGTATTCAGACTGATCGTACACACAGGAAGTAATAGGGTTGTTAATACCCCATTGTTTTACCACAAGTTAAAAATTCAGTCTGGTATTTGGTTCAGTTTACATGTAACCATTTTACAAACACTGAAACAGACAGACAGCTACAGAGGTAAGCCAGTCCATAGTCAGAGCTTGGCATGGCATCTCGGTACAGGAATTGGCACTCCTAGTATTTGGTTTGGCTAAATTATGCATCCCTAGATGAAGAGGGAAGGATTTCTCCCCTCCTCTCTGCCCCAAGGGGTTTTACATGCTATTGTTCATTTCAAGACTCACATGTACTAAAGACATGCTCATTGTAATTTTTTGAATACCCTATGAGTAAATGAGCTTTGCAATATGGCATTTATCCCACTCTTCTGATGCTTATTTCCTAACTAAATTGTTCTGTTCTCCACAACCTATTGTCTCCTTCTTTATCTTCAAAACAAATAATAATGCTCTTAGAAAAGTGGTATTTTTGAACTGAAAACCAATTAACCTCATATGTGCTCTAGGCTTACAGGATAGTGTACACCCTGATGTAAGTCTACAGATGGCTCTCATTTGATTTTGCATATATCGTACCAGATTTGGACATCCTATGCTCTCTGTTACTGGCTCAGTAAAATCAAAAAACTTGTCTTTTGTGCTGGCACTGCTTACAGCAGTTTTGATGGACAATGTGTTGAAAAGATTCACATGAAAGGAGCAGAATAACTAAATTTACCAAAAATGGTATGAGCAAAGATTGTTTCTAGATTATCCTACATTCCCTATCCAGGGCAAAAGAAGGGGCTAGGATGTCTTATTGCATGTGTATGTGATCTGTACACAGAGACAGCCACAATGAATTCAGGATGATTGCTCAGAATTAATACCATTTCTACCTACAAAAGCTGTGAAGACACTATAAAACTGACACTACCTCACTGCTGAGCAGGAAAAGGCTACACATAGCACCTCTTCAGAAGGCAGCAACTTGCCGTTCTAATTTATATTTCTGTCCCATGCAGTCTTCTACCGTAGTGTGGTCCCCTCCTATCACAAGCCAAGGCTAGAAGTGACAACCTTGAATGTTGGCATGCCTCAGAGAGGGAGAGTGAAGCATGAAAGGCAATCAAAATAACTCTTGCATTTAGAGTGGAATAATTTTATATGGCACTGAGCTCACTTCGTAGAAAATGCTGTAACTGGAGACTGAAATCAGGCATGGATTTGGCATCTCTGTTTTAAACGAGCAGAAGCAGTAAATGAGTTTTTCTAAAGAATAAAACTTTTTTTTTTTACATTAAAATATTTCATTTTGGAGGTATAGAAGCATTAAAGAAACATTCAAAAATTAAAAATTAAAAATTTTCATTGACATTAGATTTCACATTTTCATGTGTAAATTAGAAAAGAAGATGGCAAGAGGTTTAAAGATCCATAAAACAATCAAATGAAAAGAAATTACCAGTGTTTTTTGTATTTGTTTTGTCAACACATTTCAACATGTCCATTTCAATCTTCCTCCCCTCATTTTCTGCAGATTTCTTGGTTTTAGTAAAAAAAAATCCAATCCATTTTTACTATTAATAGCTTTGCTAAATTGATAACAGGACTGAAGTAGCAGCAGCATTAGAAAGAATGAATCTAGTTTATTAATGCAGCAAAATTTCTTTCATCTGCAAACTGCCAAACACTTCATTCATTTTTATAGAACAATGTTCGGAGCAGAAGTTTATCTTCACCCTCTTTGACTCATATACAGTGGGAAACTTTTACTTGCCAAGTCCCTCTAAGCAGGTCACTGAATGACACCAGTTGCTAGTTTACAGCAAGAGCAGTAATGCAGTGTTCCTCAGCAGCCCTGTGCTGAGATGTACCTCAGCTTTTCCTTCCTGCCAATTTCATCCTATGACTGTTAGAATTTTATTTTTTGCAATCATGCAAATGTATCTTCTTTTTAAAAAATGTCATAGGACATAGTACCTGCTTACAGTGCCATGGAGCTGTTAGGAATACGCAGTTTGTTATGATTCACGTCAAAACCAAAGTATGCTCAGGTAGTTGCAGTACAACTCAAACTAGCTGCTCAAAATTGCTGCTCAAAACTAGTTGTACAAGAGTCCTAGAAGTTTACAAAGTTCACGCATCTTTTAAATTTGTCAAAGATACAGCATGGTAAATAAACTTTTTTATGGAGGAAATAGTCCTCTGATGGATGTCTATTTTGACAAAAGATCTACAGGGTAAAATATGTCTTGGAAATACTTCCCTTCTTTTTGTTTTCCAGAGAGCACAGTGAAACCTCAATAACTGCAGAATGTGATTTTTTTTCCTTTCTCTGTTTTCATTGTAAATCTGATAGACTTCTCTTTGCCTTTCTCCATATCAGAGATCTACAGGTCTCACAAAGATCACAAACCTCCAGCATCTACCATCCTGTTAGAGATCCAGGAGAGGTCTTTTTTCCTCTTCTCCACAACCCAAACTTGCCACTGGTCAAATATATGCCCTTAACATGTATCCATCTATCAGGGAAATCTCTTTTAGCTTCTTAGACCAGACACTAAAATGGGACTCCATAACTCTTACCTCCACATCAACATGAAGACAAAACTGCAATTAAGGCTTGTTAGGTCCTACCTTACAGGAATCTGTGATAAAGTTTGGAACGAGCAAAGCAAATTTCTATTTACCCAGCAATTCCACAGAGCGGTCATGAAAAAGGGTTCAAACTATTAGATCAATAGCCTGCAGCTTGTCACCTGCTCAGAGTTTCAATGAGCACAGCTGTCTCAAAAGCATCCTAAGGAAATTCTGCTTGTCTCTTTTTCTGATAAGGCACTATTCTTCTCCTGTTTTTCCCCTTATGGTAGGGCACTCATATGATTCATTTTGTTCTATCGGTTATTCCGGCCTTGGCAAAATTAGTTTGCAGTGTTTTTGGAAACATGCAGGTCAGACCACTGAGGAATAGGAACTTGATATTCTCAATTAACTATTGGTTTCCAGAACACCTCCCTAACACATTCTATCAGACTTTATGCACTCAGACAAAATATTGTAAGATGGATAAATAGAGGCATGCCCGTAACACCACACACAAGATGATGCTCTGTCTCCCCGATCATTTCACCCTCATTTTTTATCCTGTGCACATTCTCAGCACACCCCCCCACACAAAAAAAGCCTTCCTTACTTAGGTTCAGCAAGTTTACTGTAAAACTACATGAGACATTCCGTTATCCCCTTGAACTTTGGAGGCTGTTCTGGTACACTAGTGTTATTAAAAGGGGAATTTTAAAAAAGTTGTGAACTTCTGTTTAAATACAAAACTGTTCTCCAAATTATGCAGTATTTCAGTTTATCAGCGGACTTCTGGGTATTTCTCAGCATTTTGTTTGTGTGTTTTATTGTAAAATTAATAGCAACATTTACATACAAAATACATATTTATGCTGTTTATTGAACATTCTATCACAAAACAAAGATTTGTTTTCATTTGTTATAAAATTATTTTCAGTTTTTATTCCTAAACCATAATGTTTCCTTTTAGTATTCTCCTAAACCAAATGGATTATAGAGTAATAGCTTCTTCCATGTTCCTCTTTGCAACTTAATAAAAAAAGCAAGATGAAATATATTAAATGAATCCCAATTTAATTTAATTCACATTCCTGCAGATTTGTGATGTCCTTTCTTTTATTTTTTCCTGTGGTTTGTTGATTGATGAAGAGTATTTCTCAATGTATATAATTCACATCCCTTGAGTCAGACTAAAATACAAGTGGAAGTGCTCTGGAGGATAGAGGTAATACCTATATAAACTTAAGATGTTTGTCCCTTTTTGAGCATTTGATACAGAAAATGAATGTAGCAGACTTATTAGCTTGATATTACTAATCAACTTAGTATGATTAGTGCCTGATGTTTTTGTGTTATAAGTATGATTTAATATGCCAGTACAAAAATACATGACTAGATGGAGGTCATAAAGAGATACTGTTACTGTTGCAATGTATTTTTATTAGGGAAATAAGCAAAATAAGCAATAGGGAAACTGTTAGTCACTGACAAATTAGTCATTGCTAGTCTTTAACTAGATTAAAAAAAAAATTTAAAAAAATTATCCAACATTTTCATGGTGCCACTAATATTAAAAAACTCCAGCATTAACACTGACACTTCCCATAGGTATTTAACTTCTGTTTGCTTCAGTCTACAGATTTTCTGAACGTAGTGAAAGCTATAGCTGACTGTGAAAGCTATAGTTCATGGTCAGCTTTTGCACCTTGTTCTATTTTTTATTTAAAGCAAAGAACCTAACACCATAAAAATTTGTCCTAGAGACAGAAAGGGAGAGTGATATTTGCTGATTCCTTTCCTTATGCTATGGTCTTCCCAGGACTTTTGCTTGCACCACAGTTCCCTTTTACATCTTCTCAGGCAAAATTATATTTAAATCTACATCAGTTCCAGAATTTCTGATTCAATTTGAGTCATAAAACTCCTTTTCATGGCTCTTCCAGCCAGGCAGATGGATGCGCTTTTCCTCAAGGGACTACCTCTGGCATTTTGGAACAGTTTTAAAGTGAAAATTTTGCTCACATTAATAATGTCTGAATTCAATGGGACTTTATGGGTGCAAGTGACCCCTGACTTTGACCCTTAAGTCCTCTTGGATGCTACGGCTTTTTGCAGTGTCTGTGTTTTTATGAATAAGATATCACAGTCCCCACCGTTTCCTTTAGTAAGGCTTCTACATGTAAACAGAACATGTTAAAGAAAAGTGAACTGTAGATTTATGGTGGTTATTATCTGAGAAACTTCTGTATTTATTTATACTTTATTGGTTTTGATTGATATGAAAGAAAATAGTTTTTAATCTTACTTCTTATATTTAAAAAAACAGACACAGACCACAGATATATTTATTGTAATTTCTTACAAAGTACATATTTTTACTCAAATGTTACAAAATGTTGGGAAATCTTAACAAGTTTCTGGCACAATCTCAACCTTGTGATATAAAGCATATTTTCATACAAACAACAGATTCCTCAGATACGCCTTTTTTTGTATTTCTAGTTGAAGTAGACTTCTTTGTGGTTGGATGCAGCTTTCCTAAGCAAACAAATCATAAAAACGTTAACTAATACTTTGAGTTTAATTTTTTGAATTCCATCAGTTGCGTGATAAGTCCGTGTCCCAAATAGAAAGACAGGCAGGCAGTCAGGAGCGTGCATTCTTTTTGTAATTGAAAAGAGATGCTCTGTCTTGCCTAAAATGATGGGGGCACAGAGGGCTTCAAAGATAACATGTCAATACTGCTTTGGTGTACCTAAAATAAGCTTTTCATTCTTCTTCAATTTCCAGACTAATCAGGTTAAAACCCATTTTATACCTTTTGCTTTGGTGTATATCACGCACATACCAGGTTGTTCCTACCTTCAGAAAATGCTCCATGCTTTGACACAGTGATGGATTTCAATCTCTTCTGCTCATAGGACACAAACCACAAAAAGTCTTTTCTATCCAAAACTGAATTCTCAACATGCTTTGGAAATACATGTCCCCTTTGCTGAAATATCACTTGACACAGAAGTGAATCTGTAGCCGAAAAATTAATAATAGCATTCAGAGAAACCTTATATAACTGCCTGAACAAACGAAGGAGTGTGAGAAGGAGGACATTTAGAAATCTACCTGCAGAAATAATATAACCAAATGTTTATTTAGATGTTGGAAATGTAATATATAAATGGTGAATTTAAAGGATTCATCTGTATATATGAGGAACTGCAAATGTCCTACAAAATAGCAGGGGAGAAACCTGTGGTCATCCTTCTGTCTGTCGCCTCTGTGAGTGTCTTGGTGGTGCTCTGGATGCTCCTGATGAACCACAACAGTGTTGTGAAGGGAGCCACACCATAATGATTAAAGTTATGTCTCTTTTCTTTCTTCTTTGTCCCTCTGACAACAGGTGCCACAGGGTCATGTTTTATTCCACCTCTTTAAAGATGATGTGGAAATTAGGGGATTTTTTCAGCTACATTGCTGTGGAGACAGTGATCTCCTGCAGAAGGAGGAGTGGACAGCAGGGAGTGATAACTTTTTAAATCAGTAGATAGAGATTAGCTTGAGCTTTTTCATTTAGCACCCTAGAGGAGAGAAGAAAACCGTGCTAAATCCTACAGTCTTGTCATTACTTTTGATATCCAGCTCTATATTAATTAGAGAAGGCTATGTATGAAATGGCAAAGGTATGTGAGTTAACATATCATAATTATAAAAGACAATCTTCTTTTCTAGAAAAAAGGTATCCTTAAAAAAAGTAAATGTCTTTTGAAGCAGGTGGCTTATTTTTAACAATTTGCATTGGCAGTATTGAGGCAAAAGCATCACCATGTTCTAAACCAGGCTGAACAAAACCATTTCTAGTTGCATGTGTTCAGCAAATAGATGTAGTTTCCACTAAAATAATGATAATGTACATGAATATGGTATCTCAAACTGAAAGAGAAATAAGCAAAAACCTGCACAGAGCATTCAGGGGAAAAAAAAAAAAAATTACAAGCAGCCTGGTAACCTACTTGCCAGATTACCTGCTTTTATATGAATAAAAAATAAACTGGAAGTGAAATGTAAAGACAGGACTTTGGAGACACAGTTCATGTCTTTACATAATGGTGCAATGGTCTGCCAGCGGTTGTTCAGGACTGGCTCAAGTACAATTCTCAAGTATGAATATATTAAGTAATCAGTCACAAGGACCTATGTGACTAATATTGTCTTTATAAAATTTAGGAACAGAAATCTGACCTGTAATGAGATGTGATGAAGTGGGAATTTCTTGGAACTTCATTTTGACTCTGGATAAATCAGTAGAAGACAGGAAATTAGATGTCTCTGAAATAAAAAAGAAAACCAACTTGATGACCATAATCACAGAAATTCCCATCATATCTATTCTGTGCATACTAAAGGAACTTCTGACCAAAGAAAAAAAGAAAGAAGTATTTTCTAAAAGTATTTTTCTAAAAGTGGTATTAATATCTTATTAATTACACCTTTTGACTTTGAAATTGAGGAATCTAATGGGTATTTAAACTACTACTTCTTGCCTTATAAAAGCAGGAAGAATAGTGTTTGCCCTTTGCTTCTGGAAACTGAGTTGGTTTCCCAGCAAGGACACCTAAATGTAATTACATCTCTTCTTTTAGAATTTCTTTGTCTGATATTTAAAAGACAAACCAAACCAAACCTGAAGTTTTAGTGACGATATTTCATAGGGAAGGAGGGGAAATAGGCTGGAAAAATTGGCTCATGGTAGTGGGTGCTTCGGGAATATGGTAGTTACTTCTTTCCACCAGAAATGTTGCTACATTTCATCACACCTAAGTTTAGGTGAATAGTACTTTTATAGAGTTTTAGGATCCAAAAAGTAAAAGCAATATATAATTACTTTTCATTCGGTTCAATCTACAGAAAAATAATGACCAGAGTAAATATCAGATAAGAATCTCTAGCTACCCCCACTCTTCCCAATCCCTCTGGCTTTTATTAAAATAAACATTAGTTTAATGAATTTAGTTCAAGCATTACTCGTTTCTACAGGAAGACACTGGTTCCAGCACTCTTCAGAAGGTGTCCAGTCTGAGATTTCCATAGAGTGTCTCCCAGGAATAATAAAATCTCTTCCATGCCTGCAGGCTCCATTATCTGCCTTACTTTCCCCCCCCCCCATTTTGAATCATTACCTTGAGTGACTCACAGGGTCTTAATAACACTGAAAATTAAGATTCTATATTAAAATGTAGTGACCCTCAACTTCTCTGCTTCGCTATGTGACAAGAATAATAGTTGGTTACATGGAAACCATTATTACTGATTTATATCTCCTGTTAGCTCAGATTTGATTTCAGAAAGCCTGAACTTCTTAGGGACAAACCCTTCCTTGGCTCACATTCTCTTCTGACATGATGCTTAATGTGAAGATGAACAGTTCAAAACAGAGCCATATTCAGTGGGACTTTACAGCAAACATTGAGATGCTTCTGAGATCTTCGGTAGTGAAAGAGATCTGATCAATAGAGGATTGCACCGGAGCAGGTACTGGGTGACAGTGGCCACGCTGGTCAGGGAGCAAATATCATATTGACAAGGTAGGTGCCTTCTGCAGATAGCAGCAGGGAGGGATAGACACCACTTGCAAATATGCAGTGGGCTGGCATGGATACAGCACGTTGGGCAACACTAAAACCATTCCTTGTGTCCCTGAGTTTGGGAATCTGTTTACGCCAAATGTCCTTGAAGCAGAGGTGAGAAACAGTTTCCTGTCTCCCTAACACATCTTGTGCAGCAGAGAGAGCAGACGTGCTAGCTTCAGATGGATGGAGATTCACTGAAGTTATCTCTACTAACAGTTTTAATGATCTTCCTGATGTCATTAAGAAGGCTTAATACAATATGCATATATTGTACTGCTTTTAAATTCTAATAAACACAATATTAATGTTATTTTGATTGCCAGATTTCTCTAAGTATTTTATTCATATTCATTTTCATTTATTCATATTCATTTAATGGTTGTAGTGAAAATTAATGACTTTCTAAAATACCTTGATATTGGGGAAATTAGGTTTCTGAGACCAAAGAAAATGAGTACACGCAAAGGAGATTTTTCTTGGGTAGTTCATTAGTATAGAGTTGTTCTTCAAGGTACAGTGTATAGTAATAACCAATCTCTGGAGCTTTACCTTATTTAAATTGGTCACCTACTAAAGGGCCTGGGCTGAATTTGTGGAGCATATTAGGTGAATAACACAGTATTGGTTTATGGCAAATGCATTTTGTAGCTGCTATGGGGTATATTGCATATAATTCTTTGGTGCTGACTTATGGGCCTTGACAACACACATCAGGCTGTTTAAATCATTAGAGTGTTATTTTTCTTCCCCTGAGGAATCATAAAGAGAAGCCCTGCTAACCTGTCGGTTCCCCGCTGCCTGCCTTTTCCCCCTTTGTTGTACAAAATCTTAAATACGTAGATAGAATTCCTGGAGCTTGGCTGGTTTCAGGGCAGCCTGGGGACTGACTTGGTTGAGCTGCCCAAAGCCCACAGATTCAGGAGAACTGGATGGAAACAGCAAGCCAAGTTCAAGGGTAGAAAGCTGAGTGAAAAAGCCTGATGATTTGAGAATCTGAGGCTTCCAGGAGGAAAGTTTTCCCCTTCAGTCATAAAAAGTAAGGGGAGGCATGATGCCTCAATGTTATTGCTTCTAAAATAAAGGGGGAAAAGGGTAACTCAAGTTTGGGAATATAACATGGAGTGAAATGTGTATTGTTGCAGTGGATGCTGAGTTTTGAGTTGCTGCCAGGGGATGGGGCTAAGGTTTTGCATCACTGTAATATTATTTGCAACTGTTAGGAGTAAGCCCTATCCTTACATTAAGACTAGGAAGACTGAAGAAAACTGTGGATAATATCAGCCTCAGAAGGCAGAGCGGCAAAAAGGTAAAATGCAGAATCACATAAAGTAAGATTCAGGGCTTTCCTGGAAAATAGTAGATACACCAGTATACGTACAGATTCAAAAGTATTGGAGAAGGAAATCTTTGAGACAATAAAAATGTTCCCAAATCCCCAAATCCCCAAGCCTATTACTCATACTATAAAAACAGAACAAAAATATCGATTATTGCTGCTTTTATAAATTATGAGTTTATCAGCAAATTTTATCAGAGGATATGACATTGGATACTTTAATTTTCTCTACATTTTCAGTCTATGATCATTATTGAAGCATGTAAGAACTTCAGTCAACGACTTACTGTACTGTCATCACACGAACAAGACACAGAAGACAACTGCTTTCCAGCAATGTCTCCTTAATCTGATTCACTTTAGATTATTTTTCACTTTGCCTAGAGTAGGTGAAACTTGAAAAAGACCTAAACCCCTTGAACAATTTTGTAATATATAAAGTTGTGTCTTGTTCCTCAGGGTTTAAATTAGAGAATTATGAATTTTTATTGAAATAATTTAAAAAGTAATATGGAAGATGGATATTTTGTGCTTGCTTCTTTGATTTTCCTTTAAGCTACTAAGAGTCATATTCTAAATATTTTCTAAATTGTTTATCCCTTTTGTGTTTTCTTTTTGCTTTTATTCCCTTCCTTTTTAACATGTGCTGCTCTGTTAATTTTGCTAAGCATTATCAGCTTCTGAAAGACTCCTGAGAGACAGAGTTAAATGTTATTTTGCCAAATTTTCCCAAATAGGATTAAAATTAGAAAATTCAGTGACTCCAGGTATCTGTGATTTTTCAGATATAAGAAGTCCTCATTTCCTCATGCCACAGCCTTGGACCATTGCTCTGTAAAGGGCAACCTCCTGTTCAGAGATACTTTCTCCCAGTGCTTGAAAGGACTGATCTGCCTGATAAATGAAACTGTGAATTGCAGTTGTCTGGGATTGTACATCTGGAAGGTAGCCTAGTTATCCCTGAATGCTGAGGAGGCATGTTGAACTTTCCTTTGCTCTGTGAGAAGCATCAAGTTTGAATTTCATAGACAGTATTCATAATTGCAGCAGCCTATATTGCTGAAGAGACATGTAATTTTGTGACTTTATGCGGATGATTTTAAAGTATGTTATCAAGTGAATGTTTATTAAATAAATTTAAACAGAGTATCGATTTTTTTGCAAAGCTACTGGAGGACTTCAAATGCAATACTGATTTAAAAGTAGCTAAATGGATGTTTTCAAAAGCTCCTGTCTTTCCTCATCATGGAAGCCTTTGGGGCATTTAGGAAGCAATAAAATTATAAAAAAAAAAAAATCTTGAAATTAACAGAACTGCTGTTGAAGACAATTTTGTTACGTAATTTTATTTTTCCTTATTTAATTAACAATGTATATACAACTGAGATTACATCTCCAGTGCTTTCCTTCAGTTTTTGTATTCATACACTGAATCTTACTTTCTTGTTTCATGTATGCAAATGCCTACTTAAACACACCATGTCTGATGAAACTGCTTTTAAAAAAAAAAACATTCTTTTACATAAACATTTTTACCAATACCAAAACTAGATGCTTTTAGATTCTGAAATGGAGAATTTCCCTTTTTTAACCTAGTATGTCTAATTTATCATTTTTGGGTATTTCTGCAATTCTGGGAACCAGCCAGAATTTGAATTGTACTGTGCGTTTTTCTGCCAAATTTTGCTGACTCTGGAGCTCTGTATGAGCTTGGGATAAACATTCATGTTTTAGGGGCTTAATCAAGCTAAGCCTGACCTTCCAACCTTTGATGAATACTTCATAACTATTAGTTATTCTGCTGTATAGTAAGAAACATTACTTCTTACAAGTTAAATGGCAACAGGTAACTACTGCTGGAGCTTCTGTGACGATAGATGCTGGTCAATGTATACTGATAGTATTACCAAAGTTACCAGGGTGTTTTACTTTGCTTTTGCGATCAAAGATGTTGATTGAAATCAGTACCTCCATATCCACTTGTATAGGCAGGTGAGTTGTGCTCATTAATGACACATTTTCAATGATGGTCTTTTTTATAACTATGCAGAAGGAGAATCTCAGGAATGAAAGAAATAAGAAATGCTTGGGGGGGAAAAAAAAAAAAGAAAGCCTTGTTTCCATCATCATGTCCCTGGAAGGATGTTCTTTGTGGATTTCCTCACTGAGGACAAAACAAAGTGCCTCTGAGTGTATTCCCTTCCTAAGGGTTTTGCTGCCAATGCTCAAGACCAGGTTTGCTATGCTTCCAATGTGTAACCTTGGATCTGACCGCTGGGAAAACAAGGGTAGTGAGAAGAGCTGGAGGGAGCCCACCCTTGCTTGGATGATGATTTACACCCTTGGTCCTTGCCTGTGTTATGTCGCAGATGTGCCTGTGCCTGTACCTTTCATCTCCTTGGCCTGACCCATACTTCCTGAACTGTCTCCCTGGCTTGACCTGGGACCTCTATCCTCTCTATGGACCTGTCTGGTTGGTTGGACTGTGGCCAGCCCAGGTCATCATCACCAGACCTATTCTGCTCTGCTCATTTAGGTAGGGTGGGAATGACAGGGAGGGCAGTGCCTTGACTTGCTGTCACTTCTCTTACAGAGAAGCCCTCTCTTGCTGATGAGAGTGCACGTCTTGAAAGCTACCAGGCCTTCCTACAGAAGGGGTTTATTTTATATTCTGAGGGTGTATCTGTGGGAATTCAGCACAAAAGAACACAATGTTTGTGAGCATGAGATTTCTAAGTTATCTCTAAGAGTGGTGATTCCTTGAGCTGGCATAAATAATGGCTGAAGGAGGGAGTCCTGTGAAGATAGGATGGTTCTGTTTTGGGTAAGCAAAGAAGGCAAAAAAAATAGTGAAGGCTGTAGTGTCCAAATGAAGACCTTTGCCTAATTAACTACAAAATGAATATTAAAATTCACACTAAAGAGCAAAAAACAGTACATGTTAAACATATGTGACTCTGTTACTCAACTCTCCACCCAAATCATGCAAAATGTCACCTAAGAGGTAGAGACAGAGTTAGGGTATAAAAAGCCAGGAGAGGTCATACATGGCTGGGGAGAAAACACCGAAGACTTTGGAGAGACAGTTGACAGGCTGTACTTGTCTTCTTCTACCCAAGACAGGGACGCCTTCTTGGTAATAATTGTGCTCTCACCATGCAGTGAACATTCCTGGGATAGTTTTCTTTTTGCTAGCATTACTATTATATATTAGGTATTATGCCTATTCCAGTTAGTGCATTTGTCAATGACAATTCCGAATCTGTGATACCTGTTGCTTTAATAAACTTCTATTATTTCTGCTGACTTTGTAAAACTGTTTCAGTGCATGTCCTTTTGGGCTCTGTCAGGCTAACACCAAACTCCTACTTTTAACCTGAAAACATTGAGATGTTGTTTTGGGTCTGGATTTATGTGAATACTGTAATAGACAGAGTTTTGGGAAAAGGTAATGAACCTGGTACTCAGTCTTCTTTGATGAACCCAAATTAGAACCCATATTGCCTATATTATCCACCAATTTGTTACATTAAATTTTAACAGCCTAGGATGCTCAGAAGTAAGATACTCTAAACGCCATTCTTTATAGTGTAGCAAGAACATATTCTGGCCTTCTTTGATGGATGTAGGCTGGTATCCCCAAAAAGCATTCTCAGAAGGGTTTCCCATACAATTGCCATGTAAGAAAGTACAGGCAAGTTGTCTGCATTCTCCACCAATTGGTTGCATTTAAATTACAAAAGTAAGACAAAGCCTAGTGCTGAGGCCTTGTAAGGTTAGTACAAAGCCTGTGACCTGTTGCTAGCAATGCCAATAACATATTTACTGGGTTATGTATAGCCTTAAATCTAAGTACACAGCTTGCATTAATATCCAAGTATCTAAGGAAAGCAGCCGTATCTACAGGGAAATCTCTCTCATTCAGGTCTACTTTTATTTCCTACTGGCTCTTCTCAAGAGGAAATCTGCTGGTGGTGCCCCACAGCTAGATAATTTCTTTCTGACCATTTAGATAATTCTTGAAGGTTGTGGAGATCCAGGCTATTTGCCAGCTGTCTGTGAAATGTTGAGGGAAGTTGGAAAAAATGATTTATGTACTGGATGCAGACCAACAGATTCTTCTATCATCCAGCATAAATTATGATGAACATCTCTTTGAGAAGGTAGGACTCCAGTGCCCGAGGAGGAGCATGATGTATCAGCTTGCCTGCTGCTTCCTGGAGATGGAAATGAGTTCTTACTTCCCTTTTCTGCAGAGGAGGAGGTGGTGATAGGGTCTGATAAATGTTTATGCTGTATCAAAAGCAGAAAATAAACCCTTTTCTTAAGTCACTTCTGACTGTCATTTTTGTATTCTTCTTGGTTTCCCATTTCAGAACACAGCTAGGCTTGGGCTAAAATGGGAAGGAAAGGAATGGAAATCCTTGCAACAGAAATCCTTGCAAGATGGCCTTTTTCACTTTTGCACTTACTTTCTGTGAAATACAACTTGATTTTGTTTTGAAAAATGAATGTCAAAGGCCAGAAGCTCAAGTCATAAATCTCATAAACATTTCAGCAAATTCATTCAAGTTGGCAATAATGGAACTTTTCTGAGACATTTTAGAAGTCAAAAGGGAGAAAATAAATAAAGAAAAACCCCAACAAAATCTCCCCAACACCCTGATAGTTTTACCAACTACACTTGCAAATACCCTTTGTCTACTTTTCTCCTTCTTTGCCATTTCTGTCCAAATTCACAAGAAAAAAAGCTGTAGTCATTGGGTTGATGATGGAGCAGTTAAGATGGGAGCATTGCAGTAAGTCACAGGCTATCATGTAGACAGCTGTGAAGCTGTCACTCCAACATTAGAGCTGCACATGTTAATATGTTGGGAATTTGGCCCACTAATCACTTGAGTTGCTGGTACCACTCCGGCTTGAAACAATTCTAAGTCATGTGCTTTTTGCGACAATGCTTTGTATTAACCTCTTGAATCCTATTGCCACCTTTCCAGAGTAAGCATGTCACGTATTCTAGCTATTGTGCCTACAAGGTCAAAAAACCAGAGAAGGGGTGCAGTCATTTCAGCTAACACATAATATCACACAACTGCAATAACTTATTTTCCCTTCTGACTGTGCCAGTGGTGATCGGTTGTGGTGGAATAACCCATTTGCAGCACCAGAATCCTCACAAATGATAATCAGATGTTTAAAGTGACTTGGTGGAGAAATGTATCATGGAAGAGGGAAGAATGGGGAAAGAGAAGAAGCTCAACAGCTGTGATTGAAGTATAATCTTGTCTTCTGGCAGGCAAGATATGCACTGCATTCAGAATTTCAAGCCTCTCTGGCAGACTTCATATTGGAACTGTCTCAGGAACTGCAGAATGGTGAGGTGTTAGATGGATATCCTGGCGTCAGTGGGAGAAACTTCATGTTCTTTCTCTTTCGGGGATCTCACAGACTGGAGGCTAAGAGTAGATTAAGCCCAAGATGTGAGAACATAATTGCTGATATCCTTATGCATGTGAAACAATGATTTATCCTTTAATAGCCCTTTTGAATGTAGCAGATTTATTCAGTTTTGCAGATGATTGTTTTAGTAAAGCTAATGTGCAAGAGAAGGGATAGATCTGATCTTGCATGTTAGCCAAAGATCAGTCAGTAAGGGGTAAATAAACTAAAGCAGAATGAAAAAGGAAGGATAAAAAAGAGATAACAATTAATAAGAACATATATTTATCTTTTCAATGGTCGTTGTCTTGGATCACAGCTGTTGGTAAATTTTTTTCTATTCTTAAGCGTTTTGTCTATTTCCTTGGCTTTCTATTTTTTCATCATATGTACACAGGATGGATGTTCACTAGAATAATTGAAACAAAATACATGAAAGCTAATTATCACCTATCCTGGGGCTATTAAAGACCTCCTTTTAAGTCAAGGATAGTTCCTTCCTTGTTTTGTTCACTAAGTGTCAACAGGAGAGGAATAATCTTGAGGCAAATTGAACATTTCAATAAGTAAATATGACAAGAGCCATAGAAACCTTCAAAATACACATTGCTTAACTTGCAGTGTGCAGTGCTAAACCATAGATCTTCAAATTAATATCCTTCATAGCAAACAAAGTAAAATTTGAGTCTAGTGACATCTATGAAATTGTCCACCACCACATGGTGTCAGGAGTAATTTCTGGAGCTATCAGGCTGGGAAACATAGAAAAGAGAAGTAGAAGGAAAGACTTCACTGTAATCACTCCCCACTGAATGCCATCTCTTTCTCTTTCTTTTTCACTTCTGTTCATCATTCATTCCTTCTCAGTGAAACAGCTGTAGATGTTTCCCATACCAGAAATGATTAACGAGTATTTCGTCATTTAAATAATAGTCCTAGTTTGCAGCAGAGTTTCAGCTGTTAGGTTGCCAGATTAGGTGTGATTAAAACAATAACTTTTGTTCTGTCATTGCAACTAAATGCAAAGTCCTGTATTGGCAGCCTGTGTTTTCCCTTCTAAAAGTGCTTAGGTCTAAAACACACAGAGCCAAATTCAATACGTATTAGATTTAACACAGATTGAGTCTGGCATCCCAAAATCACACAGAGGACAAGCTGTTCAGGACAGCAATGTACTGAAACCTCAGATATCAGGGGTAAAGATTTCAACTGCTAAGCCCCATGTGGTCACACATCTATAAAATGCTGATGATCAGGGTATGCGGGGATTTGTTGCTGTTATAAGGAGTGTTTCCAGATCCACTCCTCTAAGAATATTCCCCCTTCCCCCCTCCACCTCCAGGAACTTCCTGGCACAGATCTGATTCTTACTCTTTAGCATCAGTCCACTGTAAAGCATTTATCCATAGCTTAACCTCATAAACCACTGGGACCTGATCTGCTTTTGAGTCCTTGCCCCAGATGCTGTTGACAGTGCTGTGGGTTGGAGATGAAACTGCTAGTACAGCAGGATTCCTGTTCACCCCATCCTTCTATTATAGGGGCTTGGCAGAGGTATGTGGGTCTTTAACTGTACCCTCTCAGCAAATGAAGAGATAATCTTTGTAGAGGCTGCCCATGTTGTTCATGTGGTCACTTCTCTTCTGTGGAAAAAGTGCTGGAGTGAAAGGAAGCTTTCTGACTGGATCACCTTGTCTTATGCATGCATTTCAAAATACATGTCCTAACATTTTAAAAATAACTCCTGACTATTCCAAGAAATGATATGCAAGATGTACAGAAATATATAAGGATACTTAACTTTGCATGAGATTTTGCTGAAATACTGTAGCTGAGAATGTACTTTGCAATATACAGATGTCATATATATGCTTTTTTTAACTAAAGAGGGAAGATGCTGGCTATGTTAGTGGCTTTGCTTTGTGGGATGTGTAAGGAAATCTATGAGTTCAATCTCCCAGTTGCACAGAGAAGTGGAAAGTTTTAAGTAAGAGAAATAAAATTATACCATTTAATTCCATTCTGGATACCACATTAAAGTACAGTAGCTTCGAATAATGGGTTCATAAAAAAATATTGGCTGTCTTTCATGCAGTTCAAACATCTCATTACTGTAAGGTTATAAATCTGCAGACAGTGGAGGTTCCTTTTACAGAGCAGTCTTTCAGCTAAAATGGTTATGAACAGATCAATACATTTGTTATGAATAATCTTTTTTAGAACTCGGGCAAATGTGACTTAGCAGTTTTGACAGCAATGGATCCAAGTGATGCTTATAGATTTCAACAGTCTTGCAGCTGCTTCAGTGAGGGGAAGTCTGTAACTGACCTGTTGAGTAGTGAGAGCAATAACAGAAGAAAATAATAAAAAAAAAAGGTACAGCATATCTTAGAATTTTAGCTGATTTTTGCATTGGATGTATATCTACTATAAGAAAGATGTTGTGGATGCAATGCTCACATAATGGTTTGTTTTCTGGTAGCTTTTCTTACAAAAAATCTACAATGAATCTACAAAAAAAAAAAAAAAAAAGAAATTAATCTGTCATTGTGCCAGAACTACTGTGTACTAGTGGTTAGATTTGTTCCATCTTTGACCTTTAAAAATCAAGTTGCTTCCAAAATGCCTTTGGGAGGTATTAGCTACAGGAGGTGTTATTTGGGAGGTATTTTAGAGCTCTGAACATAGAATGCTGGAATCTGAGACTCAAATCCCTCTTCCAGTACACCTGAAATTATTTCTGCAGTTTGGGACAGTTCCAACAGAGAAATCCACCTGAGAACAGCCAACAAGATGCATTGAAGAAGAACTGTATTCAGGTATCACCTCCAAGTCTGCAGTCATAAGCCAGCAATCAGCAGATGTTTCTATACAAGTCTCCTGCATTTCACTTGGATAGGTTAACTGGAGTATTCTTGGAGGCATATGCCCATCTCTGATGATTTGAAAAAAAATTAGCATTTTTTTATAATTTCTGCCTGTTTCGTTTGGCTGTGTTTTTCCAGAAGTCTGGTCTGCTGATGGCTTTAATCTCCTTACAGCGAGAGACTGTGCATGCCAGGAATGATCTTACATCACTTCCTTGGTGAGTGACGCATCTGATTAGCTCTTGAACCTGCTGTTATTAGCAGACAGCTGTTCCAGTTCTGGCAGCAGACCTAAAGGATCAAGTCCTGTGATATAAGCAGTGGGAAGTATTGAGATTGAGCCTCCTGTTTCACAGAATCAAGCTTGTAGTGGAGTTGAAGGTGACTTATGCACCTTTGCTGTTTTCAGCATAAATGATTTGCTGAAAATGTGATAGCTCTAAGAATAAAATCTGTAACATTCTTGAGAAAGTGCAATATTATTTAACATGGAAAACCTGAAAAAAGCCCAGGATGCATAAGGTTGCAATTCCTACCAAACACTCTCCAATGTGAGGAAGAAAACAATGCAAGTCTGACCATCCTGCAGATAGCGGAGGCTAAGCCGCACACTGAGCTGTAGGTAATAGTTCATTTCTGAATTCCACCATCTTCAGGAGAAGCCTGCTTAGGTGAAGGCTCAGTGAAAGCTGAGGAAAAAGGTCAGAGCCTGGCTTTTGGTGATGTTTCACTCTCATTTAATTCCAGTGTTCTTTATGCTCAGATTTTCAATGACTAATGAATGTTTGTAGACAATCATATATTAAAACTGTCTGTTCCAAGCTGAAGTCTTCATTGTCAAACAGCTGTAAAGACATAGTAATAGTATAGCAATTTATTTATATAAAACCAACGTAAGAATCAGTGCCTCACCGTGTTTGTAATGACTTATCAATATAGCTTGTGTTCTGCTGTGCTGTGAGAGAAAATTTATTTCTGACCATATGTTATAAAATAAAGAAAGGTATGATTAATTAGGATTGAAAATTCAAGTTTGAAATCTATTGGTTTGGGGTGGGTGTTTTGGGTGGTATACACCTTTCTTTTAGGCTTTACTAATGAAGGCTGGGATATTATCCCTTATGATCCACATGGAATAAAATAATCTCTGAACTCTCATAATGAATACAGAGTTTCATGTAGAAATTATTTGTTCTGGAATTAGTAAAAAATATTTTGCAAAAGACACCCTTTTGTTAAACAGGTTCAGAAACCTGTGCTATTGCTTTTAGTGAATTTTGTGAATTATATGAATTATAGGAATGTGATACTGTTATATAAAGAAAAAAAAATTGTTGCAAAAATTGCTAAGCACTTGAAATTTCAGTGTAAAAAAATATGCCCCCTCTTTTATGCACAGTAAAAATCTCTTACTTTGTCACTGATGCATATTTGATTGGCAATGAAATACAATACAAATGTCATTTGCTACTCACTAGGAAAAACCTCGTATCAGAAAGTCAGTCCAGGTACTGCAAGCTCATTTACAGAAGTGCAACCATAAAGATGGACCTTTAGGCTTAACTGGCCCCCTTACGAAAGTCAGTGAAAATGAGATATTATGCAAGGACATCACTAATGGTGATATACCCTAGATTTGGATGGATGTGGACTTTGATTTCCATGATGTTTTTTATTGTATGAACAGATATAATGCCCATGCCAAAAACTCTTAAGTAGCTGTTAATTTTCTTATCAGGATTTTCAACTAATTTGGATTGTGGTTTTTTTTTTTTTATTTTAAGGACAGCTCCAAATGATCTCAGATGGAATTTTGCTTGAGAAATAGCTTCAACATTCCCATTGCAGACAGATCATTTCAGTTCTTCTATGGCACCTTTCAGAGGCAAAGTAGGAGGAAATGGTAGTTATGAATTTGCTAATCATAAAATTATTAGATTTGCAATACAGTCACACTAATAATTGACATACAGGAAATTATTATGTTTTGATACATACTTTATAGATGAGTGGGAGCATGATCCTGTAATTAGAAGAAAAGTTTTAATTTTGCTCTTTAAATGAGTCAGAGGAACATGACGGTTTTTAGGACAAATAATTTATTTACTTTGGTTAATTGCTTAATGTTTCCATTAAAGCACTAGGCAGACTTGCAAAATTCAAGGCTAGGGAATCTAGACATTTTCCTATTTATATTTAAATATACAGATAGATTTTAAATAAGATATCCTTTTTACTTTGTTAAAAATATACTCAATTATGAAAATTGCTTAAATCAATAAAGACGTGAAAAATATTTCATTGTTTGTAAGTATGCAGATAGTGCTTTATAGTTATGAATAAGGACTGAATTCTGGATTGTTCCATGCAAGACATTAAAGAGAAAGAAAATATCTTCTGAGCAAGGATTGCCCTTGTCTGTGATCCAGGTATATGGAATAAGGAAGACTTTGCATGTTTTTCTGACTTTCAGAACAAAGATTAGGGACTGCAGGAAGTGTTTCTGCATAGTTGATTCAGTGACCAGTTGAACTGAGCTAGCACATCGGCAAAAGTAATTTACTAAAGGTAAGTATCACTACTGTGTGTTTTATGCTTTACTGGAAACTAGCTTACATCGAGAGGGACTAACTTCCATACAATGGAAGTGGTTGATTCTCTTTTCTGATTTCTCAGGTTCCTCTGAGGAAAAGAACTGTTTGCATTAGTGATCACTTGTTTTCTGATGCTGTTTTTAAGGTTGACAACTTAAGCTTGGAAACTGTGAAAGAACTATCATTACTACAGGAACTCAAATAGGGAAAAAAGTATGTTTAAAATCAATTGACACAATTGTAAACCAGCACAGAAATTCCTTTAGTTTTAAGATTCATAGGGCAGGAGACATGTTTTAATACAAAAATTGTCCATATCAAATGTTTATATGTTGCCGTCCTCAACATGCGTATGATCTATGGTTTATGAGGTAAAGGTTTATGTCTTACATCCATAAACCAGCAGTACACAGAGACTATCCATTACGTCCAATAAAATAGAGACCTGTGTTTTTTCTCTCTCAATGCCGTTTCCTATTTGTGAACCCAATCTTCACCAGATAGCCTTCTGGGGAAACAACACAAATACCACTTGGCCCCTTCCGTGTGGCCTTGATGAAGCAAAACTGGGAAATATATGTGCTATATGTGATTCAGAACTTTTTGAACATACTTGAAGTCCACCTACACCCAGAAAATAAAATTTATCTTTGAAATATGCCACATTACAACATCAAGTGAGAGGAGCAAATGTGATTGTCTCTAATAAACAAGTGATTGCGTTATTAACCCTGGGTTTGAAAGTGCACGTGTGCAGGGCAACTCATTACCATCCAGAGATGTGTGGAGCAAGCAAAGAAAGCATTACTATCCCAGGGGTCACTGAGAACAGCAGCAAATAGGATTATCGCTCAGAGCAAGATGAACAGAAGGTTAGATGAATGGAATTTCAAAGAGAATTGATTTGTGGAGAATTGATTTAAATGACATTTAAAAGGGCACCCACTGTATTAATCTCTGAGGCTATCCTGTGTTCTTACTGTAATATAAGGCTAAGCCTCTGTCTTTTCTTTCTTCTCCGAGCGCAATGGGTTAAGGCACCCGGGCAACCCTATGAGTACCATACCCAAGCTGTCCCTGGCTGGACAATTTTGAGGCTCAAAACAAGTTTTCCTGTATCTACAGCCCTTTGTCGGGGACAGAAGGAACAACCTTGGAGGCAACTTGCCTGAAAACTGACAATCCATGACCCAGCTACTGGCACCTGGGACTGTCAATAACCCCCTAAGTTTCTGAATCCCTTGACTCTGAATTTTAGCTTGTATGGGTTAACTTTTCAGAAGCAAATATTAAATACCAAACATAAAGCATACGCTGATGATTCCAGTTACATCTTATTAGTATTATACATATATAAACAAATCCAGATACAAACCAGTCTAGGCAAAATACACTTTTATTTTTTTCACTACACTGCAATTCAATCCATGCCCTTTGAATCACCAGAGTCTATCAGTTAATGTCTTTCTCTTTCCATGTTTGCTGTCAGCATTCACCCATAGATGGTGGATAATTCTCTCGCTTGCCCCTGCTTCCTGTGGGAGTAAGCTCTTTGTGGTCTGCCTCTAGGGCTCTAGAATTCTTCCTCTGGTTAATTTATTCATTGAAGCTACGAATACTTTGTTCTGTATGTACAACTCTGTGTTTTCCACCACATACTCCCTATTCTTTAAAGGAATTATTGTCAATGGTACTTTCATCAGATAAGTTGCTATTGACATACCTATTTCTTGGCCTAGAAAGAATGTGACATATTTTGTTTCAGCATCTGTTGTAAATGGAGCCTTCAGCTCAGCTAAAAATCTGATTTGTAGTGTGTTTTTGACCAAGAAATGATGATTGGCAGCCTGGGAATTGTAACAGTACTCTGTAGGTAGGTAACACAATTTCCTTAAAGCTCGTTTCCAGCGTTTGCTGGTAGACTATGTTATACATGCTACTGAAATATCCGATCACCTTCAGAATGTGGGCACGGTCTGAAAACCTGTAGGTGAAAGAAGAGATGTTCCTTCATATTTATTTCTGTGGACAGGGACCACACAACAAGCAATCCTGGAAGTGCTCTGCGATTAACTATGCTATGTACTGAAGTTAATGGATTTTATGAGCACGACAACTTTGAATTTATTTGAACATATTCAGTGAACAAGTTCATTCTTAACTCAGTTTTTAGCTAATTTCTGGCAATCTCCTGAGCAAGCTACTTCAGTGGATTTAATACATTTGTAAAATGAATCAATCATAGATTGGGCATAGAAATTTGAATACATTTATAATGACCTGTGGCCATTAAGGATGGCCTACGCACTCATTCTGCGGTAATGCCTGCTAAATCTATAGAGCTTATTAATGTCTGACAAGTTACTTTATGTTCTTATGGTTTAGTGTTTAATGATGATTAATCCCATAGCAAAAGAGTAGTCTCAGCTTTTGACGGTTATTGCAGAACATGTGGAAAATAAAATGTGTCAATTAAGTAAAATGCGTACATCCTAAAATACACTTTATTTTACCTATAAGCAAAGGCATTAAAATTATACTATAGCTGGAGGAAGAGGATTTGCAGCATTTACAATCAGTCAGCACCTTTATTTTTGTTTTGGACTAGTATTAGTCTAGAGCAATTTGAAATATCCATAAAAATTGAAAGGCAATTCCTTTAAGAAGATGATTTTCATGATAGCTTATAGTGTTTGGTTTGGGTAGTAATGTTAGATAAAGCAAGGCAGCTTATGTTTTCTAAGATTAGGCTCAAAAGTCAGCCAAATACCAAGAGACCACCCCTGAGTAATGTCAAAGGCAGGTGACATCTGAGCCTGGGAGTGTTTCCTTAGGAACAAGCATGAAGTGGAAGCTAAAGGGCTAGGATGGAGGTTGAAAATGCTGGGTATTATAGTGTGCACTTGATCCAACATTCCCCTACAGACTTTGTGGCACTCAGAGAGAAAAATGAAGGGTTCTGATTCTTTTGTGTTTGGCAAAAACCGCTTCTCTATGATTTGAAAAAGACAGTAGGTCTCCCTTCTGGTTAAAAAGAAATCTCTTTTCAGCTGAAGTAGAATGTGATTATTTGTTTATGTCTGAGATTTGATTGCAATTGTGGATTCTGAAAACAGAAAGAAACAAGTGATGGGAAATGCAGTCTGGAACAGAATCTAATCAAGGGACAATCAGTCACTGACTATAGGGTATTTCTTTATGATTATAACTGCTGTGCCTTATTGTAAATGCTACCTCTGTTGAGTAAAAAAAAAAAAGAAGGGATTATAAATTTCAAACTGGAGTACTATGCGGTTAGACGATGTGGCCCAAATTCTCCACTTTCTTTTAGCAGTTTAAATGAAATGTGATTTACATCTGTAAAAACAGAAGAGGAATCAAACACTTTCAGTGTGCATTTTGAAGAATCTCCTTTAGCCATACGGTTTATTTTTGAAGCTTAAGAAATTTTCTGACTCAAACATTTGTCCTTAATAGGAGTTTCTCACAGGGTGAACTAAAATGTTCTATTTATTTTAACGAGTCTTTTCTTGTAATTGAATAAATCCTTCAGAATATGAAAGTTTTTAACTGTTCAATATGGTAGGTATTAAAGACACATTGTCATTTTCCATGTTTTTGTTTTTATATAAGAAAATTGACCCAAAACATAGATCTGTTAATCACTTACCTGTTTGGGTAGTAATTGAATGCTATATTGTAATGATATGGAAGATCTTTTGCAGTTTATTTTAGTTTATCTGAGTTGATTGTATATTACTTTTTTTCATTTGTGGTTGTACATCACTTTATGACCAAGGACCAGTTTCTACCCGAAAAGAAACAAGTGGTGATTCTCTTGGCACAAAGAAATCTTGAGTCGCTCCTGGTCCATGTCAATGAATCAGTGTCAGCTTGCCCATTTGACATTATCGCCCATGTGGGCTAGAGATGTAAGGCCTGTGAATGGAACATGCTGTAATTAGATGTTGTCTTGCCCTCATGTAATTTATTAGTAATAACATTTTTTTTCCATTTGAATATATGCAGAATGAAATTTATATCCAGAAAAAGAAATGACACAGAACCATTAAAAAAAAAAAAAAAAAAAAAAAAAGGTGTTTTCCTGCTGCATATTCCTCAGTTTAGAATTGGAAAATGACTTGTAATTTTGCAAACAAATCAGTTCTCCTGAGACAAAAAACTTCTAGGGATATTCCAATTAAGGTTTGAAGTTTGAAAGTGTTGAAGTTCATTAACTTGAACTCCAAACCCATTGTAAATTGCCCTGACATTTATAATTGCTGAAACAGTACATTGGTGGTTCTAACATCAATAGTAATGATATAGGTTAGCAAAACATTGTCAGCCATCAACTTCATGCAGTGGAATAGTCTGACCTCATACATTTTCAGCTGGAGCCATGACTGAGTATTCTTAGACGTGTCAGGTAAATCAGTCCCTGGGTTATTTAAGCATCTGCACAATACTCCAAAAACAAATAGCAGCTGTTTCACAGAGATTACAGGGAAAAGAAATCTTTGTGTGCCTTATGGCTGATGTCTTCATTTCTGTTCCCAGTGGATGTATAAGTACAACATCTTATCTGACATAAATTCAATTATGGGTAGGTCTGCCACAGAAGAATAACTCCTGAGTGTATACTAATTGACTGAATAGGAATTGGAGCATATAATGGGTCTTTTCCACTCCCCAGCCTGGGGTACACTAAGGGAATGCCACATAGGAGAAAGGGAATTCTAAAAGAGCTTAAATACTCATGGATACGCCATAAAATATTGGATGGCTTTAATTTTCTGTTATAAGGATTACATATATGCAAGGAAAAAGTAATATTGACAGGACTATTAAAACCAAGCATGTATTTATGTGGATAGTAAACTTCACATCAGCATGATCAATTCAGTGAAGGAGATTGAATTTCTCATAATCTTGACTCTGCAAAATTCTAGCTCTGTTTTATACACAAAATGTCAGTTCTCATTAGTCTGACATTGCTTCCAGATTAGTACTTTGTGTGTCTGTATTCTCAGAGAAGAAGCTGTTTGGGAATTACTAAAGGTAGCAAATAGTGCAGCCTTTATTAAAGAATGGCAACCCAAAGTACTTGGACAATCTTTTTTTTTTTTTTTTTCCCCCCCTGAAATACAATAAAAAAGAATTACTTCTATATCTCAATTTTTCTATAATTTAGATAAAATTGAAGTGTCACTAAAACTATTCTTAATGTTGATGCTTGCTCTGAAGTTGAGTAGGCTGCAATTATTCCTCCTTTTAATGTTCAATCCAAGATTAAAATACGAAAAATAATGTTTTTTAACAGTGAGACTGCATGGTGAGTTCATATTCCAGAACTCCTTCAGTAATAATTCCAAGTTAGGTAATGTGTACAGGATGCTCACGCAAAGCAGATATTGCAAGAACATTCTGCAGCATGGATATGGCTTTTGGACACTGCTAGAGTGAAAATTTGCTAGCACAGAAGATGGAGATTAATTTAGACACAAAGTAAATTTGTATTCAAATATCTTTATATTCGAGGCAAATGACAAGGCATTGCTGTTATTTTCTATGACTATATGGTAGTAAGTTCTCAAATATAAATAATTTGTGTGGGAACTAGAGTGCCATTTCTTTCTTTGATATGCATTCCTTAATAATATGGTCATATCAGCAACCAGGAAATTTTTATTGTTAAAAATTCCATGACAGGGTGAGAATTTATAAAGACATGATTCGTAATCTTGTGGCCAAAAGGACTGAGTGAAAAGAATCTATTGCAAACACATCCACCTTCAGTGAAAAATGAATATGGAAAGCCTATTAATGTAGAATTCAGTTCCCATAAGCTGCTCTACAGTGTAATGTGGGTTGTCAGACTGAATTGTTATGAAAGGCGATGAATACCTGGGGAAATAAGCAGACAGGATTGAGCCACTAGAGTAGTGAGAGCTTGCAGAAATTCTACCTTGCAGACCTTTTTTTTTTTTTTTTTTTTTGTAATTTGATTTCTTTTTCCTGCCACTCCCTCCAGTAACTTTTAAGGCAGGAGGAACCTAGCAGCTTTCTCTGAGCTTTAACTTTTTGTCTTAGCAGAGACAATAACAATGTCTTTCAGAGGAACTGACTGCATCCATTTTTTCTTCAGCCTTTGCGCTCACAATCTGTTTCCACTGTTCCACTCCGTATATATAATTTTATTAATTTCTACATTGTGTCCAGATCTTCCTAAAACCCTGATTCATGTTTTGTTCTCACTCACTTTGTCACCACCTGCCATGTATGAAAGTCCCTTCTATGTCTTGAGAAATTGTCTGGTTCACTTTCAGGAAAAAAAAAAAAGAATTTTTTTTTTTTTAAACAAAATTAACAGATAAATAGAGGATGTTTTATTTTACCTAATAGGTAAGACTATCATTAAAACACTTTTGTTTCTCAAACATATGTATGTAGTTCAACTGAAGGAGAAAAGTTGAATTCAGAAGTGCTATACAAGGTAAAAGTGAGGAGTAACAGAGACATCATGTTTTATAGTCAACTTCATTGTATTACTCAGAAGATGAGATGCTGAAAATAATGGCAACAATTGAGATAGTTTAATAGTTTTTCAATATAATCTCCCTTCTTTGTATCGGCATGAGGTAGCGGGTATCTCATTTGTGTTTCCAAAAAAAAGTTGTTCTTGGACTGCTTGATTCTGCTGACTCAGGAGCATAATGTCTTCATAAATACATGGAGCCAGGCAGATCTGTAATTAACATAGCTGAACTGCCTTTGAGCTGAACTAGCTCACACAGAACCTATACTTTAGTACGGTTTATCTATGAACTTGCCAGTGCACCCACAGCTAACAGAGAATTACCTTAGACTTGTGTCTACTCCCTTACTCTCTCTCTCAGACCTCCTGTGCTTAAATCAAAGTTAACTCACATAATAAACAGCTGGGAGAAAGCATAATTTATGGAAGGAGATGCTTTAGCTTACCCAACTCCTTTCAACTATTTTGTATGAAAGTTATAGTGTGTTACATTGCCTTTCACATTACAAAGAGTAGAGCATGAAATACTAAGGGAATTCAAGAGAATATTATGTGATCTATCTTACAGCACCTTACATATCACTTCTGAATTTGGCTCACAGGCACACTGACTGAGAAGAGAGAACAAGACATCCACAACAGCCAGCAAATGGAACAATAGTTTAACATCAGGCGAAAATATTAAGGCAGACAGTGTTGCAATGTGAAAAAGTATAGAAGAGTAACTTGCTAGGAAACAGAAAAATAGGCTCAGACTTAAGTGAGGTAGCAGATACGTGAATATGACATGCAGCTAAGGTTGATCTTTAATTTCAAACTTTAAGGTAAAGGCATATTAAATTACCATGGCTAAAAATTACATGTTTGAGGAAACTGTATTTGCAGCATTAAGTTCTCTTTCTCCAAACATGGAGCACATGGAAGTGTTGCTGGCAAAGCTCCCCCAAAGCCAACTGATGCTCTGAGACAGGCTGCACTCAGCCAGTCTGGAGAGCAACAAACACGACACTCACATGCTTGTACCAGGACTAGTTTTAGAGGGTCCATGCTATTCAGATGGTTGTCAGGCTGTCACGGTTTGAGCCAAGACTTCCTTGTTTTGGAAATGTGCCCAATAGAGTATCGGGATTATTTCATACAAGCTCCATAAACCCGGCATCACATTGGCTAAAAGTGCAGGTCAAAAGATTTCTTCCGACAGATACTCCTTAAAACCTGCAGCCAGGAGGAGTCTCCTCCTCTTTGGACACCGGGCAGCTTCGGAGGAAGAGCCACAGCGAGAGGGCTGGCTACTGTCCAGGCCGAAAGCCTGCGGCCTGCCCCCCGACCCGGGGCCTAACTCAGAACTGTTTCTGTCTATCGGCGCCCAGCCCTGCTGTGAATTGTTGTGGGACTCAGTCAGCATCTCTCTCTCGTATCGGGTAAGAGAAGAGATATTTCTCACTCGGCGAGAATCTACCGCTGGATTCAGACGGGGGGGAAGCTCACCCCCCTTCGCGTTCCGGCCACGAGGGCTTCTCCTTATCCGCATTTGAAGCCGCTGCTTCGGTCAGGAGTGTCCTTGAAGTTTTTCTTTTACAGACACTGGAAAGAGTTCTTCCCGCGAACTTGTTAAAATACTTCTCTAAGCTGTTAAAAACTTTTAATCACTTGGCCCGCCGCCATTTTGGATAGACGCCATCTTCTGAGCTACCATCCTGGCGTGACGTCATCTCCTGCCCTGTGGCCAATCGGCCATAATTGTAGTTTCTTTTCCCTTTTTCCTCCCTTTGTAGTGTTTTAACTCGTACTGTATTGTTTCCTGTTTTGCATTTAATATATAGTTGTGTGATATGACAGTATTTTAGAATTTTTATTGAAAGTTTGTTTCAGTTTCCCATCCATATATTCCAAGATTTGAGTTTTGTTTCCCTTTTTCCCTGTATCAATAAGGGATTTAAGGAGGGTTAGGGACCTTGGGTTCTACTCGGAACCTCAACCCCTAACACAGTCTAATTGGTTTCCGTGGCTATTTGGAATACTCAGAAATAACCTGACATGAATAACTAGAGTTATCACTTTCACTCATCATTACAGCTTGAAGAATTGTGTATGAACAGGAATATGTATGCTGGAAAAATATGCCATGTGACTCAATAACATTCAGCGATCTTCAGAGAGTCATGTGAATCTAATGCAATAGACATCACTAATAATTCAGCTGCATACATCAGGAAAGAGAAATGCAATTTATAATGGTAAAATGGTTAAATTAATAAAATATTTTTGTTACTGAAAGTAATTTTATTCTATAGAAATTTACACACAAAGTTCTGCCTAAAGGTTTTCTTAAAAAAAAATTACAGTAGATTAAGTAGATAATCTACCTACGTTGATGTGATTGAAAGAGTCTTTCTGAAAATCTAATTAAACATTCAACTCAAACCACATTTTTATATCAACAGTGCAAAAAAATTATTTGGAAACTGTGCATCCTACATAATAATTTATATGTCAAGGATTCCATATCTATCTGGAGTGCTCAAATCTAAAGGTTAAGGAAAAATATGAATTATCAGGAAATTTAATGAGTGTACTACAAATATTCATCCTAGGTTAATGGTACTAGGCCTGACTTTTAGCAAAGCCAAGAAACAGACTGTCAGGAAACATGTCATTTGACATCTCTTCTTAAGATTATTGAACTGATGAATGCAGGTCAGTAAGAAATTACACTAGTGGAATAAAATAATGCAGCTCACTGCCAAAAGTTTCCTGCAGGTTACTCCTAGAATACATAATGGTAAGAAACTGTGGTAGCTTGTATCTACTAATGCTTTTAAAAATCTGACAATTATACTGCAGATACTTGCCAGCCCAAATTTTTATTTTAAATTAGAGATAGAATCTAAGTAGCAGCTGGACAGCAGCTTACTAATAAGGATCACAGCTACCGAATTTTCTTGTTGTTATTTTTTTATTATGGTTTGTTTCATGTAGCCAATCAATCATTTTGGGTTGCCTTGATTTATCTAAAAATGTAAGCAACAACATTTTTTCTATTTTTCCTCTTGAACTTCTGCTGTTAAAACTCTTCAGAGTTCCTGGTAGTCTATTTTTACCCCTGCTCACACTTCCCAAAACGCTCTTTGTAGTGTTTTCTGGTTATGCCTGAAATACCGACTTTGAAATTAGGACATCTGAAAAACAAGCTTCACAATTACTTCTAATCACTGGACAATGTAGTGAGTCATTAATGTGTTTTAACTCTCAGGGAATTCACTGAGTATGGTCAGTTCAGGGTTAAAGAGGAAGACCATATTTAGAGTTATTTTATTATTCTGTCTTCTTTTCTTTTAAAAATTTCCAAATTCACAATTTCATCTATTTCTACTCTTCTTGTTCTTTACTGGTTTTATTCTTTGGTTACTCAATACTCATCTTCCAAAACCATAACATGCATGGATATTATTGAAACTGAGATGATGCATTTTAGAAAAAAGAGTATAGGAAGTAAGAAAAAATTTGAGTAGAGAAATTTGAGTGTCTAATTAAGCAACCTAAGACAAGTATTTTGACATTCTGAGTACTTTATTCCACCTACAGGTGAGTTATAAATGAGATGAACCAGAAAACTCATGAGAGGAAGAGACTTAAAGAACAAACAGATGGCAGATGTTTTGAGAAATTAGTTCCCAAAGTCTAGGATGTTTTATGGTCATATCTATGTATACAGGTATATCATTAGGAACTAATTTGGTGTGGGAGTATCATCTGATGCAAGCAACATGCTCAGACAAACCTTACACTGAGATAACCAGTGTAGGCTGAGACAAAGCTTGATCTCAAATGGAATATCTCCATTTATATTATCATTTATGTTTATACCACTGAAGGTCTCAATGTGTGCTGTTTGAAGCTGTTCAAAGAACCAGTTTTTGGCCTGAACCCTTATGTACCCATCAGGAATTCAAGCACAATATTTGTGAACCTTGTATTTGTATTGGATTGTATTCTGGTTGATTTTTCCCTGGTAGGATTCCATCTCATGAGTACCAAAACTACTCTGTGAACTTGAGCAACCTATATAGTAAGAGTGGATGATTTGTCTCCAAAGCACATTACACACTGAGTCAAAATGCTAAAGTAGATGCAACTAGTGTGAGGTATGTAAGAACTACAGTTTGTCAGGGGATTGTACCTAGGTACGTTGTCCAGGCTGCAGTGGATGGATTATCCAGTGAATGGCAAAGGAATATCCCTTGACTTGTTTTGATATGCTGGCTAGAATTTGAATCCATACTCTTGCTCTGCAGCACAGATTTGTTAGACTTTTTAAGAAACATTGTGCACCAGAAAGAAGTTCAGCCTCAATTACTCATATCTGGAATATTTTTAAATGTATGAAAAAACAAATGCTCTTTTAAAAAGAGGTATCAACAGCAATCAGGAAAATCTATCCATAAACCTAATTTTTACATAAATATCTGTATCTATATGCAATATAGATATGTTTGTAATACTTTCTTGATAAGAAATTTAAGCATCTTACAAAGATTAGCTAATTAACTTCACAGGAAAATTCTAAATAAGAGCTACTGAAAAGATACTGTTCTGATAATTAACCATGCCATGGTCTGGTTCTCTCAGGCTAGCATCCAGCTGTAGGCTAGATATTAACACTAGCATCAATTCTACATACAAACAGTGCTGGCAATCTGATTAGAGTTTCCAGTGGCTGAAAGGCAGGGCAATTGAACTAGCTACTCATTTTTAGATGCCATTTATACATTGTGTAGGACAATATAAGAATTGTTTGCATTGCTGCCACAGCCTGCATGGTATTTATTCTGAGTCAAGTTACATTTTGCCTATTCTGGCAGCTAGGTCTGTGGTCATCACAGCAGGATTTGGCCCTCCACAGACAAGACATAAAAGAAGACAAAAGATTTCTGATTGTCGTTTTAGTGAACAACAGCAGGTGAGCTGGAAGATACAATACAGCTGTTGTGCTCCTGGGCAGAGTGACAAAATAAAACACTGCAGTAGATGAGCGTGCCGATCTGCACATGTTGATTTCTCTTGCAAATGCATCATAGAGAAAAAGTCAGAAAATTTATTCTCAGAAATGCTTTAGAATATCATTAAC
The DNA here is from genome assembly GCA_009769605.1 of Bucorvus abyssinicus. Lineage (NCBI taxonomy): Eukaryota > Metazoa > Chordata > Aves > Bucerotiformes > Bucorvidae > Bucorvus > Bucorvus abyssinicus. The sequence continues at coordinate 44,627,209 of CM020025.1, forward strand.
AGGCAGTAACTTCTTCATAATGAATATGTAATAATAATATATAATATCAATACATTATATATATTTATAAACATATATAAATTAACCCACAAACAAAATTTTAGACATCCCATGGTAGAGGAACTGCTGTCCGTGTTCATCTGTGATTTGCAGTGCTGTTGGACAATTGTGTTCTTTGGATTTTAATAATGCCCAGAGCACTCCCAAGGGTTCATTGGTGAAACCCTCATGGATTTCAAAGGAGATCAAGACTGACTAAACACTTGAGTATTTACTCAGACTTCCTTTGAATTCAGTTCTCAAATTCAAGAACTGTAGTCATATTGCCTTAATACTTCATACATAAACCACTGCAAGGTGATGTACGAAGTAATGACAAATAACAGAGAAACATCAGTCAATTGCACTTATTTATTTCCATCTGTGATAAAAACAGTAGGAGGATTTTCATTGTTAAAACAGTTAATTTTGAAATGTAGAGAAAAGCAAATGGGGAGCTCACTAACAAAAGATAGGAATTAGTTATACAGCTTAGTAAATTTTAAAAGCATATTCTGACATCACATAAATGAGAAAAGCATTCTCCTGTGCTTCCAGGATAAAATTATAAGGGCTATCAATCAAGTTTCAGAGCACAACTTGTTCAATAGTTAGGGTCAGGAAGAAGTGTTTCCTTTGGTTTCCTCGGGAAGTGTAACATTTCGAATGGTGACCATACTGAATGATTCAAAAGCAATTTTAAAACTTTACAGTGAGTGCACTTTTTACAACATCTAGGAAAAGATGGGCTGAAAAACATATTAGTAGTTTGTAATGCTTTTTGTTGGTTTATTTTCTTTTGTTAAAAGCACAGAAAGGATGATAGTTAGATAGAATATTTTATGAATGTGTAAACCAACAGCAATCAGACACTGAAGCTGGAATATGCAGGTCTGAATAGACTTTCATTCTTTTAATTAAAACAGCTTGGAGAAACTTAGTTTACTCCATTGATCACTGGCTATTTATTCACTGTTTATAATGTCCAAATGTGTGAGAGAAAGCTTAAGTATTGAACTTGTTTGTATTTGAAGTATTGGTTCATGATATATGAGTGTGAATTTGCTTTTGAACACCTCTTTGCAGCTGTAGAGGATCCTACTGAATAAAATTCCAAGACTCTCTGTCTCCTCTTTCCCAGGGGTCAAGATTGTTGACATATTTCATTTGTTGTCTTCTGTTATATGTATGGGATTTCTACAGCCCTTTTCAGTTACCTCTTCCTATTTTTCATAAAAAGACCTGTAAGTTTTTCTCTCTTTGGAGCACTTATTTTACCTCACAACTTCCTGCTGCTTTCTTATTGGTATAACTTTGGGAATCACTGGTTCTGTTTTAAGTACTGCAGCAAGTTTCCTTTGAGTTTCCTTTTCTGCTCAGAATCTACAGATGGTTTTGCGGACATATTTTTTTCAAGCCATATAGCATTTTAACACCTTGTAATTCTTACGAGGTGGGGGGAGTGAAAGAGAGAGAGAGAGAATGAAATTCCTCATGTTTCTTGTGAGGACTGCTTGTATTTTGAGATATTTGATTTTAATAACGTTTAGGTAAAATCTTACAAAATACATGAGTTAAGAATTAAGTCCACCATTACTTTTCCAGTATCAGCTGCCTTTTTTTTTTTTTCTTAGTAATTTATTACAGACAAGATCACCTGAATAATTTTATTTTGGAGATTGAGCTAGGAAACTTAGGTCGTAGTACTTAACTTGTTTACTGACAAAAATGTTTAATAGCATCAAGTGAAAGACCATTTAAAAGAGTTAAGAGAAAGTAAGTTTATGCTTGTATATGATTCTACTCTTCTGCACGAATTTAAAATGCTGGTTATTATAACCAAAGTCAATGGATATTCTGCATATCAGATTACTTTCATTCACAGCACAAAGCAACAAAGTTATGACTGCTATTTCTCTCCAATGGTATTATAGGTCAATAAGACAAACAACCTTTTTAAGCTGGCAAATGGCAATGTAAGTGAAGAATAGATATAATAGGTTAAATTTAGTAAGACAACGTGTATACAAGTTCAATCTTTGGCCAATATCTCATTAACATAAATTCCTCCCATCCCACCAGCATTTTTATTTTCAGTATTTTGTGTGGAATAGGCTATTTGAAATGGAATTATTGACTGGATGTTCAGACCAGAGCCAGCTTCAATACAGCTGAGGTTGTATGTATGCAATAATTCATCTCTTAGTGGAGTAAAATACCTGTGTGTGAATCTCTTAATGATTTATATTTGTTTTGCTTGTGTAAACCAAATTTAATGAATTGGTTTTCTAAATGAAGTTTCTTCATTCTGATTATACTGCATTAAATTTATAGCTGTTCTCACCTAGACTTCAGGCTTCATTATATGAGATATTTATGGTTCTATGGCATGAGGCAAAACAAATTTACAGGTGGAAAATTAGACTTTCAGAGGACTTTAGAGCTGATAGTATATTTAAAGTGATGAGTTCAAGACCTACTGAAGCAGAAACCTAGCAGTTTTGTTGGAATAGCTGGCAGATGGAATGACCCATGATGATAATGAAGGTATTCAAAAGAAATCTGAAGAATGGATTTGATTGCTTATGACTATAAACTTCAACGTACTATTATAGATTATTGAAGGGTTTTTTTGGCAACCCACAGACCAGTTTTTTTGAAACTTAATTTACTTTCCACATGTTTTGTACTGTCATTTATCTACATGAAACCATTTAAAACCCAATTTGAAACTGATTATTCTTAAATCAATACAGACATGTACATGTTTTTTTTCCTGTACTAATAAAACTCCCTATTTGCATTAAAATTTTTCTTGCATGAATATGATTTTCAGGTTGTAACTTTCCTTAGCTTTTCAGGATAGCTATAAGGATTTTAAAAATTAATTCAGTCTGGTCATTCTCCTCCTTCTGCGTAGCAGCAGATGTCAGATGTCTTACCATTGAAGAGAAATTTAGTGATCTATATTCTGAGTATATTTGAAGTTTTTCTTATTCTGGTTTCACACATTCATCAGTACTGGAACACACACTGGCACAAATAGTACACAAATAAATAAAAATTACTTGTCTGTTGAAACTAAGAATGATCCGAACTTTCTTGTTTTGTAAGAAAAAAATAAAGCATAAACTTAAAAAATGCCGCCCCCCAAACTTGTTTCCACTGTTTTGTTAAAAAAAAAAAAAAAGTTTTTAATGAGAAATTTTATCAGCAACCGTAAAAAATATATGCTATTTGAAACAGTGGTTTTCAAAATAAATGTTTATCCTCAAAATTTATTACATTTTATATGGTGACTCTTCCTAAAGAACTACTGTAGCACTAATCTAGCTAAACTAACTTATTGAACTAAATGCAATGTTGCAGTTATGTTTATCAGTTTTAAGTGCACAACTACCTCCCTTAAGAGAGCTCTCTAGCACTGTTCCAGGAAAGGTGTTTTCATTACTATGGCACTTAAAAGTTCTAATTGCAAACACCAAAGATACTCCCTCTTCCAAAGAGTTTAAAACCAACTGTTCCCTCAGCATACATGACTTTTCCTTAGATTATTTTATTACAGTTAGATTGTGAGTAAAATCTTATTCTAGAATAAATGAGATCTATACTCTGCAGCTCAAAAGTGATCAAACATGAAAAGAATAAATTTAGAACAAATGTGTTCTAAAAAATACTTAAGCTTAACCCTAGTAATTGATTCCAATAGAAGTTTAGAACTAAAACACTGGGAAAAAAAAAAAATCTTATTAGAGACCTGACTTCAACTTAATGCTTCAAAATGTCTTTTGAAATACATCATTAAGCTCATGGCTTTCTAATACCTTCCTCTCCAGAACAGAAGCAGCACAAATATGCTAGCACGATTACAGGCTAATAATCATGTAATACTTCAACTGTATAACTCCCGGGTACGGATAGTCAAGTTTTTTCTTGCACATGAAGCTGTTCCTCCTTCATGTGTACGTACCTTACTCTGCGAATTTTATTCCGAAGATATACAGCAGGTTTTTTTGAGCAATTTGGATATAAGTCTATTGACTTTCAGGGTACATGCCGTTACATATCAGACTTCTGACCAAACAGATATATGCTTCTTAAGAGGGTGTTCTCTACTAAGTGCAGGCACAAACAAGTAGATTTCTAAAATTATTTTCCTCTACATTAACTCTGAGGAAATATTAAAAAAGAAGAATATGATAAAATCTTTTCTAGAGTACCAGCTAGGGCAAGATTAAGCAGTTTTCAGTTAGTGATCTAAGATTACACATCCATAAAACCACTGATAGCAATGAAGTGCCACACGTGTCCTTGAAAACACAATCAGAAGACAATGAAGCTACACATTTGTAGTTGAGGTATAATTTGGTCTGCGGAATCTTTATTACTCTATTAAAGGAAGGAAGCAGGTTGGCTTTCAGGTTTGTGTGGCTGGCAGTAAATTTTTTGTCATATTAATTGTAAGCAGTTTTAATACTGGAATCACTGAGGCATAATGAACAGAGAATTAAATAATCACTTTCAAGATAGGATTGCATTTTAAAGAAACCTGCTTTGTGGCTGGGGAAAATTACAGTACATTTTGTTCCATATAAGAACAGTTTGGGTTAAACAGCTGGAAGTTTAAAAGAGGAAGGGAAATCTTGTGTGTTATAGGAAAGAACTGCTTTCTTTTATATCAGTCATGTTTGAAGGAAATAATATCGCTAAATCAGCTTTGACTTCAGTTTACTTGTGTCTCTGCCTCGTTGTGCAACTTTCATTGTATAACCAAGTGTGTTCTCCAGTGCTTCCAGTCTCCTGCTGCAAGGAAGCTTTCAAATGTCTGGGGTTGGACAGGAGAAAATAGTAGGCTTTCTTACAGGTACTTTGTTTTCACCTGTTTAAAGCCACAAATCTGTGACTTAAATATTTATGAAGCGCTATGCTGAATTAGATCCTGGGTTCATCTAATCCACTGTTTTCTGACTACACAGACTACAGGAGAAAAAATATCTGAAAGGCAGGGATGGTATAATCTGATTTGTGAAACATTCAGACTAAATTTCAATGCTTAGAGATAAATATTAACGGATGAAATAATCGTTTTAAAAAGTTTCATTTTTCATAACTCTGCATGTGGTGTCTTTTCTGGCCAACAGAGAATTTAAGTGACAGGAATATGAACATCAACACAAATATTTGTTTTGAAACTACTTTTTTTTTTCCCTTTTGCAAATTTGAATTTCATTGTCACAGTCTTCTGTGGGTTTCATTAATCAATTAATAGATTACAAGAGCTTCAGAAAAGGAGTCAAAGAAATAAATCCATATTTGCCTTCTTGATGTTGATGTAAAGATTTCTGACCAAATCTTTACTCTCTCAGTACTACAACTACAGGTAAAATCTTAGCTAGCATTTTTGTAGTAATAATTGTCTCCTCTGTGCATTATTTTCTGTAGTGATTGTCTTTTCTCCTTGCATATAACATAAAGACCTCAATTTACAATGGCTATGTGCCAAGATGGTACTCACTAAACAGAGCGTAACTGCTACTGCGATGGAGATTTGCCTTTTGGTGCCAAGGTAAAGGCAGTTATCGCAAAGACAGACTGCAGAGGAAAATTCAGGAAGTGTTTGCTTTTGTGTTGCATCTGAACACTTCTTCCTTTAAGAAAAAATACACTGTTTGATTTGGAAGTTCTCATTTAAAATGAAACCTGCCCTTAATTTGTTTACTTTTTTATCTTTTTCCCTTTTCCTTTACTTTTTTCCTTTTCATCTTTTCCCCCTGTTCCTCTTTTTTTTTTTTAAATTTTCTATTTTATTTCCCCTTTTTCTTTTCCTTTTTTGCATTTAACTTTTCCTCCCACTTAATAAGACTATCATCTACTGCATGGTAGAGACTGGGGAAAACCTAGATATCACATATTACAAATATCAGTACTCGTGGAACCATGAGCAGATTGTTTCTGATTAATATTCACTCTTGAGAAGTTTGCCTTCTCAGCAGTACAGTTCCTCAAGGAATTCCATTTAGTCAAAGTCTGCAAAAGCATTGTTGTGAGGCAAGTGATGGCAACGCAGTGAGCTGTGTGCCAGGGCTGGATGGCAGTGGGAGTCAGGGTTAAGGAGTGTGCCTTGCAGAGGACCCCAACAAGTTACGCAGCCCACAGCTGTACTGTAATGCTGTAGCCTCTGGCTCCACTCTATGACTCTGTAAAGCCAGATGCATTTGATTAGGAGATCAAGTATCATCTGATTCAGTGATCTCAGTGACACAGTGTGGCAGCTGTAGGTCAGCCAAAGATCAACCAGTATTGTAAAGTATGTGAAGCCACAGAGAAGAAATGGAAAGAAGATCATAGGGCTCTGATGCAAAATAAGTATTTCATACTAGCTAACAGCTTTTCATGAATCTTAGATGTGGTTGCCATTTCTCTACTAAATGGAGTACAGATTATTCCCTTAATGCACAGATCCAAAACAGGATGTGTAGGAAAGAGGGAATGCACTTTAGAGATTTTAGAAGATGAGGAGTGTACCCAGTCTATGAAGAATTGTTTCAGCCTCATGGGTTTCCTCTGAGTCAGCAGAATAGCAAACTATACCCAATGCAAACTACAGTATAAATTCTAACAAATGACTGGACTAGTAGATGAAAGAAATGTATATTGTCTACCTGGACTTAAGTAAGATCTTTGATACTGTCTCCCACAAATTCTTCATAGATCAGCTGCTGATGCATGAGCTGGATGTACAGACAATGAGGTGGATTGCAAACTGGCCAAATGGCTGGGCCCAGATAGTGGTGATCAGTGGCACAAGGACTGGCTGGAGGCTAGTATATAGGGATGTAACCCAGGGATCAATACTGCATCCAGTCTTGTTCAATGACATCATTAATCATCTGGATGATGGGACAGAGTACACACTTTGCAAGTTTGTTGATAACACAAAACTGGAAGGAGTGGCTGATGCACCAGAGGTGTATCTGAGGTGCTGAGCTGTATCTGACACGCTGCCATGCAGAGGGACCTTAACAGGCTGTCAGGAAAGTCGTGAAGTTCAATAAGAGGAACTGCAAAGTCCTCCACCTAGAGAGCAACAACCCCATGCACCAGTATATTCTGGGGGCCAACTGTCTGGGAAGCACCTTTGCAGAAAAGGGGAGTTGTGGTGGACACCAAGTTGAACAATGTGCCCTTGCATCAATGAAGGCTAATTGTATCCTCGGCTGCATTAGGCAAAGTATTGCCAGCAGCATTGCTGGTGAGGCCACACTTGGAGTACTGTATCAAGTTCTGGGCTCTTTAGTACAAGAGATATCATAGACGTACTGGAAAGTCCAGTGTAGGGGCAGAAAGGTGATTAAGGGACTGAAGCATCTCTCCTATGGGAAAAAGCTGACAGAGCTGGGACTCCTTAGCCCAATTCAGGGGGATTTTATCAGAGTATATAAATACCTGAAGGGAGGGTGCAAAGAAGATCGATTCAGGCTCTATTCAACAGTGCCCAGTGACAGGACCAAGAGACATTTGAGTTCACAACAAATTCAGTACCTAGGAATGATGTAACACATCAAAGAATAGTCTTCTCAGGTTCATTGTGCTTACCATTGTTCACCTTAGCAATATTTCCTCCGAGATTTCTTTGTGCGGCTTCTTCTGATATATGGCTCGTTTATGTTTTGCCCTTCCCAAGCCTTTCTCCTTTACAGTTTACAAAGACCAGAGCACATGAGAACTTGTCTCAAAATTTGTACTTATTTCTATATGAATCGGCGGGGGAAAATATATTCCAGTTCAATCAATCAGAAAGATGGAAAATCCATGGAAGGATCACTGCAAGGTCATTTCACCGTCGTTTGATACACCACAGGATTCCTTATATTTATATAATTTCTAGTGCATATTTACCTAATCCCTTTTAAAAACCCTCAGTGACATATACATTAGTCACCCAGCCAACTATTCTCATGCTTTACTTTTCTTATCTTTTTTAATGTTCAATCTCTTTTGATGTAAATAAACCTCCTGTTTCTTTTCATACATGATAAACACAGAAAATACTATTCCTATGGTCTTTGAAGACATATTTATTTAACTGTAACTCTCCTTTCTTTAGGACAAATATTTCCTTTCAATTATTTTGTGGCGGACAATATTTCTTCTTTATTATTGTGGTTGGCGGGAGGAGGGTTGGTGATTTCTTTCTCCCTGGACTGCACTTCAGCATATAACATCTTAAAGCTCACTGTCCAAAACTGGATTAAAAACTCCAGTTAAGCATCTACTTTGGGGAATGGGGAAAAACTTCATGACTTTTGCAGTCACAGAATCACAGAATGATAGGAGCTGGAAGGGACCTCTGGAGATCATCCAGTCCAACCTCCCTGGTAAAGCAGGTTCACCTACAGGAGGTTGCACAGAATCATGTTCAGAGACGTTTTGAGTATCTCCAGAGAAGGAGATTCCACAACTTCTCTGCACAGCCTGTTCCAGGGCTCTGTCACCCTCAAGGTAAAGAAGTTTCTCCTTATGTTTAGGTGAAACTTCCTGTGTTCCAGTTTGTGCCCATTGTCCCTTGTTCTGTTGCAAGACACAACTGAGAAGACTTTGGCCCCATCCTCCTGACAGCTGCCCTTCTGATATTTATAAGTATTGGTATGACCCCTTTCAGTCTTCTATTCTCCAGGCTAAACAGATGCAGGTCCCTCAGCCTTTCCTCATAAGAGAGATGCTCCAGTACCCTAATCATCTTTGTAGCCCTCCACTGGACTCTCTCCAGTAGTTCCTTGTATCTCTTGAACTGGAGAGCCCAGAACAGTACATAGTACTCCAGATGTGGCCATACTAGGGCAGAGTAGAGGGGAAGGAGAATCTCCCTTGACTTGCTGGCCACTCTTATTCTTAATGCATCACATGACACCACTGACTTTCTTGGCTTCAAGGGGACATTGCTGGCTCATGGTTAACTTGTTGTCCACCGTTCTCCCAGGTCCTTCTCCATGGAGCTGCTTTCTAGCAGGTCAACCCCTAACGTGTACTGGTGCATGGGGTTATTCCTCCCCAGGTGCAGGACTCTACACTTGCCCTTGTTGAACTTCATTAGGTTTCCCTCTACCCAACTCTCCGGCCTGTCCAGGTCTCGCTGAATGGCAGCGCAGCCTTCTGGTGTATCAGCCACTCCTCCCAGTTTTGAATCATCAGCAAACTTGCTGAGGGTACACTCAGTTCCTTTTTTCAGGACATTAATGAATATGTTGAATAAGACTGGACCCAGTACTGACCCCTGGGCTACAACACTAGCTACAGGCTTCCAACTAGACTCTGCACCGCCGATCATGATTCTCTGAACTCTGTCATTCAGACAGTTCTCAATCCACTCACTGTCCACTCATCTATACCCACACTTCCTCATCTTACCTATGAGGATGTTATGGGAGACAGTGTCAAAAGCCTTGCTGAAGTAGATGTAAACAGCATCCACTGCTCTCCTCTCATCTACCCAGCTAGTCATGCCATCAGAGAAGGCTATCAGATTGGTCACGTATGATGTCTCTTTGGTGAATCAGTGCTGACTACTCCTGATAACATTCTTTTCTTCCATGTGCTTAGAGATGACCTCCAGAATGAGCTGTTCCATCACCTTTCCAGGAAGGAAGGTGAGGCTGACTGGCCTGTAGTTTCCTGGATCCTCCTCCTTCTTGCCCTTTTTGAAGATTGGAGTGACCTTGCTTTCCTCCAGTCCTCAGGCACCTCTCCTGTTCTCCACAACCTTTCAAAGATAATAGAGAGTTGCTTAGCAATAACAACAGCCAGCTCCTTCAGTACTTGTGGATGCATCCCATCAGGGCCCAAGAATTTGTGGGTGTCCAGCCTGCCTAAAGGATCTTGAATGCAATCCTCCTTGACCAAGGGAGACCCTGCCTCCAGACTTTCTCCCTTACTTCCAGGGACTGGGATTCCTGAGGGCTGGTCTTAGCAGTAAAGACTGAAGCAAAGAAGGCGTGCAATAACTCCACCTTCTCTGTATCCTGTGTCACCAGGGCACCCACCTCATTCAGCAGTGGCCCCACATTTTTCCTAGTCTTCCTTTTCCTACTGATTTAATTGAAGAAACCCTTCTTGTTGTCTTTTACATCCCTTGTCAGATTTAATTTCAAGTGAACCTTAGCCTTCCTTGTGGCATCCCTGCATATTCTGGCAACGTTGCTATATTCCTCCCAAGTGGTCAGACCCTTTTCCCACAAAGTGTAAACTTCCTTCTTCCATTTGAGTTTTTCCAGAAGCAACTTGCTCATCCATGCAGGTCTCCTGCCTCCCCTACTCGTTTTTTTGTTCATAGGGATGCACCAATCTTCAGTTTGGAGGAAGTGGTGCTTAAATATTAATCAGCTTTCTTGGGCCCCCCTACGCTCTAGAGTCCTAACTCATGGGATTCCTCCAGGTAGGTCTTTGAAGAGGTCAAAGTTAGCTCTTCTGAAATCCAGGGTTGTAATCCTACTTCTTGCCCCGCTTGTTCCTCACAGGATCCTGAACTCCACCATCTCATTGTCACTGCTTCCAAGGCTGCCCTCAACCTTCACATCCCCAACTAGACCTTTTTTATTTGTTAGTACAAGGTCCAGCAGCACACCTCTCCTCATTGGCTCCTCCACCACCCATGTCAGAAAGTACTCATCAATGATGTTCTGCAGGAACCTCCTGGACGTTGTGTGTCTGACTGTGTAGCCTTTCCAGCAAGCATCAGGGTGGTTGAAGTGCCCCTTGAGAACCAGGACGTGATTGCAAGGCTACACCAAGCTGTCTGTTGAAGGTCTCATTGAATTCCTCTTCCTCATCAGGTGGCCTGTACTAAACACCCACAACAGTGTCACACATGTTAGCCTGCCCTTTAATTCTTACTCATAAGCTTTTGACACTTTCTTCCACCCCCCATAGGAGGAGTAATTCTACCACCTCACCTTGCTGGCCTGTCTTTCCTAGAAAGTACATAGCTGTCCATAACAGCATTCTATTCATGCAAACTATCCCACCATGTCTCTGTAATTGCAGTGAGATCATGTTCCTGCAACTGCACCCAGATCTCTTGTTCTTTCTGTTTATTCCCTGTGCCATGTGCATTGGTGTATCTCAAAGAGGTAGTTGAGCATGCAGGTTTTCCTGGAGGGGTGCAAGAGGATCCACCATAGTTGTACACACACTTGAGGTTGTTTGCCTTCTGAAACTCATCTTCGAAGGCAGCTAAGGAACATTTCTTGCTGCTCTGTTTGGCCTGGCTTGTTCCCCAGTTAGATGGGATGGCATAAGCATTGCCATCCTGGATCCCAGCCCCCAAATCCTTCAGTTTATAGCCTGCCTCACCAAGTTGGTCAGCCTGCTGCCAAAGATTCCCTTGCCTCTTCTAGAAAGGTGCATTCTATCCCTCCCTAATAGGTCAATATCATCAAAGAATGTCCCATTGTCATAAAAACCAAAACCCACACGACAGCACCAATCACATAGCCAGAAATTGATATTAATTTTTTATCTATTTCTGGCTGCCCCGTTTTCTCTAACTGTTAAAATGAAGAAAAAGATAACTTGGGCACCAATGTTTTTCACTTGCACCCCCAAGGGCTTTATAGTTTTCCTTGATTCTGCCCAGGTTCTGGCTTGCAGTATCATTCATGCCCACATGGAATAGTAACTGTGGATAGTAGTCAGTGCCCTTGACAAGCTGTGGCACCCTCTCATCAATGTCTCGGATCTTAGCTCCTGGTAGGCAGCATAGCCCTTATGACTCCCTGCCAGGTTGACAGATGGACGCCTCAGTGCCCTTTAACAGAGGGTGACCCACTATGAGCACATCATTTCTTTTTATAGTATCCACTACATACTGCTGGTGAAGTTTCTCCGTGTAGAGCTTCCTCCTTATGCTCTTTCCCTACTCCAGCATGGGGTACCTTCCATGGGATGCCGTCCTTCACTAACTTATACAACATGGGTCCTTCCCATGTGTTGCAGTTCTTCATGAACTGTTTCAGCATGGCTCCTTTCCCCAGGGTGCTGTCCTTCAGGAACAAACTGCTCCAGTTATGGGTTGCCCACAAGGTCACAGGTTCTGTCAGCAAACCTTCTCCAACGTGGGTCTCTCTTCACAGCCTGCAGGTCCTGCCAGATCCTGCTCATATGTGGGCTCTCCATGGGCTACAGCTTCCTTCAGGGCATATCTACCTGCTCTGCTTGGGGTATTCCACAGGCTGCCGTGTGGATATCTGCTCCAAAATGGACCTCCGTGGTCTGCAGGGGGACAACCATTGTCACTATGGCCTTCGCCATGGGCTTCAGGGGAATCTCTGCTCTTGCTCCTGAATCACGTCCTCCCATTCGTTCTTCGCTGACCTTGGTGTCTGCAGAGTTGTTTTTTTCACATTTTCTCACTTCTCTCTCCTGGCTGCTGTTGTGTAGCAGTTTTTACCCCTTCTTAAGTATGTTACTACAGAGGCTCTACCAACATCACTGATTGGCCCAACTTTGTCCAGTGTCTCTAGTATATCTGAGAATTAGGTTTTACACTCTGTCCATCAAAAATGCAATCTTTATATAATTTCTAATTGCTAGCATCAATTTCTACTTTTTAATCAATTTTACAATGTGTTGCAATCATACTAGAGATGGATCCAGGGATCTAGTAAAGCTGAAGTTCAAAGCCTTCAGCTTTGCATAGGAATGGGAAGAATACCATGAAAAAGGTTTCACACTGTTTTTGTCCTTCAAATACTTGCAAATTCCGTGGCTGCAAGGTCCTGTGGGTGGCAAAAATATACCTAATGAAAAATCACAAAATAATAATTTTTAGGACTATAGATTTTATTAAGTAAAAAGTATGGTAAATCTAAAGTTTCTGTTGTGAACAATGAAGGTCACATAGCTTTTTTTTTTTTTTTAGAACACAGCTGGACTGATATATAGAAGGTTGCTTTAATTACAGAGAAGCAGACTCTTCACATTAAATGGTGTATGACCAAACAAGCTGTCTTCTTTTGTCTTCCCAGACAGCTGGAGTTGAAGTCAGAGGCAGCTAATTGCCTTGGGGACCTTTCTCTGGCAAGTATCCCATTGGTACTCTTGAGGGGTGGAGAGGCTTCACACAGAAAGCTTAAAAGCATCTGGGCTGCTGTTGTGCAGCATGCTACTGCTGACAGATTTACCATCTGTCTTTGAGAAAGACAATAGTTTTGGAAGCCTAGATACCACCATTCTTCAGTAGAAAGCCCTTTGTCAGTCAAAACCTCCTCATTAGAACAGAGAGCAGAACTCGAATTATAACTAAGTGCGCTAAGTAAAAAAGAAATATCGAAACAGTAGTTTACTTTTATTTGTGTATGGCTAGAAGAAAAATCCTGTAACACTAGGAAACAGCAAAATTTGTGTTATCCATCAGCTAAGCTTTCTCTGTGCAAATAGTTTTACAGATGTACCACCAGTAACCATGTCCATATCCCCACAAGACAGACCTATGTTGAAATAGCACAGAATAATGAATTCATAATGTACTTTATACTATGTTAGATAATTCAGATATGCATTTTTGTAAATTGTCTTTGACTTTAAAATGTAGTTGCTTTCACTCCTGTTTGTAGCCAATAGAATGGATTGTATCTATCTTACAAGGGAACTTCAAAGCTCTAACCACAGGAAAAAAGAAGACGTGCAGTCATCACCGTACACTTTCAAGTGTACTTGCCTATACATAAAATTATGACTGTCTTTTGTCTAGCGCAGTTTTAAAAGACTCAAGGTTAGAAGCAAAATATAGATGTTTTCTAAAAAGCTGAGGTACATTAATATTTTCAGCACACAAATGCACACATATAAACATGTAAATACAGATCTAATTTAGCACCTACAGCCTGAATGACATGCATTCATCTCAACAATTTATTAAACCTGGTAGGAATTATGAAGAATCGAATTACAAATTAAGCCTGTGAGCGGGTCTATATGTTTCCATAAGGCTTTAGTGCCTTCCTGAAAGATGTGAAAAAAGAGTTATGCCCAGTTGCTCTCATTGTGTTGCTGCAGTTGATCACTAAGTGTATTAACGGGTGTTTAAAGGGAGTAAATATTTACATATACACATGTTCTTGAAAGCCAAGTTTCAGTTTGATGTGAACACAGAAGAATGCTGAATATTTTATAAAGTTATAATACACATGTATTTAAACACACATTTATTTTTATATATATATGTGTATGTATGTATATGTATAATGTTTATCATAAACATAGGAAGCTGGATACGGGTAGCTGTTAAAACTTTTTTTGTGGTTTATTTTTTTTGTGTGTGTGAGAAATTCCCATGTTTTCTTACTCCGAATTCTTTACCATAAATCTGGAGGAAGAGACAAGGAATATATGCCCAGATTTTCCTTCAAGCTCTGTGGCTGCAAAAACCCAAATTCTCCCTTTATGTAAGTGCAGTACATGCAGTACATGCAGTATAGAGAAACACATTGCCAGATGGAGGAAAGGATGCAGTTTAGTAATAATGCCTCGAAACTCTACCCAGCAGGTTGACATGGTGCCACTATGAAGCAAAAATTACAGATTTATTACACTAGTCTAGTGATTACCACCCTCCCACGAAAATAGTCCTGGTTTCCAGTTGCTTTTTCTAGGGTTGTTTCTGTATTTCAATGCAGAATGCTTGCCCTCTAAGCTTATGGTTAAGGTATACTTCTCAGAGATAGAAAATATCAGACTGAATGTCCCAGTGCAGAGGAAGGCCCTGAGTTTAAGTGCTCTAAAGAAATACATCTTTACGACTGGCTGTGTTTTAAAAAAAAAAAGGAAATGGGCTTCTTTTCTCCCATGGAAGCAGCTTAGATTTTATTCCAAGAGAAAAGTTCAGGACTTCAAATTCCAGCCTAAAATACATACCTTAATGTAATTTTTAGAAAAGCCTAAATTATTCAGATTAAGCACTGTAATATCATTAAAGGGAGCCAAATGTTGGCTTATTTTTCATATTGAGATGCTTTCAAGTATGGAAATGGATCATGTACTTCCATACTCTGTTGCAGTCTACAGGGCTGTGATATACCAATATCAGAAAGAAGTGTGAGAGCCAAATGATGTTCTCTATCCATAATTTCCCATTCTCCAGTTTAAGCATATCCCTGGTTCAGCATGCTGACTGCTATGAATCTGTTTCTTGAATGGGTAATTTCCCCCAGGCACAGCATAGAATGTTTAGTCGAAGCTTTGAGTTCCACTCTGGTGGCCACATGCCAAAATCCCTTTACGGGGCTAGCTCTTAATCTCTCTCTCAGCTTTCCATTACTGAAACAGCAATCACAGTATTTCTCCACTTCAGAGAGGGTAAATATGTTATTGGTAATCTAGTTTCCACAGTTACGGAGATCAAATAAGTAGATATATAAAAGTTCTCCTGCATAACAAATTAAAACGGAAATATATCTCTATTTTGGAAGGGATCTTAGCCACTGTATTTTGGTCATGTAAAGGCTAGATGTTTCATTTTAACTCAAGTGTGTTAGTCTAGTTAAACCGCTGTAAATCTCTGTGAATATATGGAAATAAGTTGCCTACTGACTTATGATAAATGTGTTCATTAAAATGCTTTCTTTAACTTTCCTTATTCAGTTAAATACCAATGCAAAAAGCAATTAAATCAATGCCATGTTTGTGTAGAGCTGAGGTATAATCTGGGAGTATGTAGACAGGACTTCTTGTAAAATGGAAATGGTGACATTTATACCAGGGATACAGGAGTCCACCTCCGATCATTTACAGATTTACCTGTGTAGAATCGAGGGCATAAAGTGAGGAAAATGAGACTGAAAGCATCATTTGGCTTCCAGATGATCCAGATGATTGGCTTTCAGGTATCCACAGGTTAATGAGTAGGACTGGCAATCAGAAAAAATGCCTCCTGTAAGCCAAACTCATTAAAAGACTCAGTCAGCGTGAGTTAACAAAGGTAGCATTCTGCATTTTGCCATTTTGGTCTGTAAAGTAGAATCACATTTAAAATAGTCTAGCAACTCATTGTGAGCTGTGGTTATACCATGGCTGTTAAATATTTCCTCTAGGAACATCTTCCACTTCTCAAGTATGCTATGGAAAAGAAAGAAAACCATGGGAATCATAGTAACATCAGGTTTTCTGCATATTTCAGAGGCTGTAAGATTTCTACGCAGATTTTGAAGGAAGGTTTTCAATATATTCGTTGAAAAGAGTATTTCTAAAGATTACGAAGATCCTAAATAGAGACCTCTGATTCAGTGCATATCTGGTGTTCCTTTTGTAACTCTTAAGAAATATATTAGATTTTTTTCTTACCTTGTTCTTATATAATACAGTTTGGTTTTTTTTTTCCTATGAAGATAATAGCCCATATGCTGATAATGCATGACACAGATAAAGTTCCATTTCACGGAACAGGAGAGACATGGGGATTTGCAAAGGACCATTTATAGCCTTTGATGTGTTGTTAATGCTAGGTGTCAATGGCGCAAAGGCATGATTCCAGAATTCTAACATCATGGAACATAACCAGGCCATAAATCTGATTGTCTAGGACCGACTCTAATGTTGGATCCAAGAAGAGAGGGTAAAACAGCTATTAAATCAGATACCTTCTAAAGTTTCTGCAAGGCAGGCAAAATAATCTCAGTTGCTTCTTCATGATTCTGTTGGTTTGTCTACAGTAATCATAGGCAAAACATGATTTTTTTCCCCTGCTTCTTCCTACTACCAAGACAGTGTCTCCAGTCCTTCACAGTATACATGGGAGTGACAAAGCAGGAACCTCTTTTCTCTTGTTTTTTTCTTCCAAAAAGTTCTCTTCTGTCAGGAGAACTCTTTCATACCCAAGTAGGGAAGGATATTGTCACAACACTTAAGTTGCCCCATCTACCTTAAATATCTGTATGACATTTATTCTACTCCCCTACTGACTCATTGCTGTATTGTCTTGACATTATTTAACTTATTCTGCATTAAGGGTGGTTGAAGCAAACACAAGAGCAATGCCTATGATATGATGTTACTATAGAGCTCCAGCTCCTACTCAACTCAAAATTTCCTTATTGTTACTTTGCTTCATGGTCGCTTGCATTATGGTTGAAGTCCAGAGCACGCCAAAAAGGAAAGAAACTTCTTGAGAAAATGAGTGCTGAATCAGCTCCAGAACCCCCCTGCAATCAGCACAGACACTACTGACTGGACCCTCTTTATGTGATTGGTAAATACAAGTCTGCACTTGGCGACAATAAATAAAAGTTGTGTAGATGCAGGCAGATACACTGGCTGTTGCAATTTAGTCTCCAATGTACCCATTAGCTGCTGTTTAACCTCAAAGGGTGTCTAAAGCAAATACCCATACAGCTTTGTGTTTTGGGGCATGCTCAGTAGAGTTTCAGCCTCAACAGTTCTGAGAGGATTGATGCATATTTTGCTTGTCTCCCAAGCACTCACAGGTTGAACATTACTCTTTCGTGCTTGTACACCCAAGGAATCATGTTTGTCATAAAGCACAGAAGATAACTATACTTTATTAGGAATAGTTCAGTGGTTAGACCACAGACATGGGGATATGGTGATTTGCATTTTGTGTTCTTCCTTGAACAACAGTACAGTGGAGGAATATGCCTCAAGTTGTTCTTTATATAATACTCAGAATATGATTAGGGAAAATGCCAGTGCTTGAGTATCTTCTCCAAGGACAAGAAAGAGTGTTAAAATGATTCTAAGCATTTGGATATAAGACTTTCTTCCAAGAGCTGGACTTTCTATGTTCAGGCCACTGGTGTAGTAATCTCTATTGCATCATACCATAGAATTCCTTGGGGAAGAGAATGAAACTTGAGGTTGTAGTGCTTCAGACAAGAAGCCTAAAGCTTTTGCTACAAGGTTATGGAAAGGCCAACAGACTAGTTAGTTAGACTAGTTAAAAATTAATACTTGTGAGGAATGATGGAATCCTCTCCCTAAATCATCTACTGGTAGAACACTCGCCTGGAAAGCCAGGTTTGGATTCCTTCAAACGTGCAGCTAGCAGTCCTGGGTGCTCCGATTATACTATTTAGTACTACTGCATCTTTCCTTGTTTTGAAAACAGAAAGCCCTTGGGCTCCAAAATTCCTGAGAAGATTTAGGATTATGAATCTTTAATGGAGCCCCTTTGACAGTGGGGCCAGCTGCATGAACACTGGGTGGTGCGGCATAGATCTATCCTTAAAGCGACTTGTTCAAAACCATAGGGAGAAGCAGGCAATAGTGCTCCTCAGCTCTCAAAAATTTTTTGGACTGCACATACAAAAGTAATTAATTTTTATGTTGGCCAAAATTTTTATCACTAAGACAATGTAGTGTCTATTTGTGTTCTGTTAAAATTATTAGATCAAAGTGCATCTTTAAAGTGTATATGTACAACCTGTGATCTCAGACAGCACTTAAACTGTGGGATGATTCCTACAGGTAACAAAGCTAGGTGACCAGTAAATAAAGAAATTATCATATTTCTCCATTCAGTATTCTGGTTTTTTTCAAATGACAACTGTGATGCTAACAGTAAAATCTGTTCCACTCAACCATTTTGTTCTATCACCAGGGACTACTCTCTGAGTGACGTGCATGCACTTATCTTCCAATAGTACTAATAAGAAATCAGTGAGCACATCAACGAGGGAGTACCTGTCTTTGCAGTATGTAATGTACCCTTGGATAATTACTTAGCCCAAAATATATTTGAAAATAATGTGAGAGATAAACATATTGAATAAAGTGGAAATCCTAGAGGTAAAGTGCTAATTCTTTCATGACTGCAGCTCAGCTGGGGTCATGAAATAATACTGGAGATGATTATGAAATGTCAGATTTGGATGACATACTAATAATAAACATTCTCAGCTACGTATTGTAGGATGTTAACAAAGCTTGTATTTCAAATTAAATGCAACTTGACCGTATTCAATCTAAATTTACAGGAAAGAAGAAAAACATAACTATTTTTAATATTTAATCCTATTAACAATTAGCATTTAAAAGAGCATTGTGAACACTGTCCTCAAAAGTTGTGAAGTGTGTGGATATAATTCATGGAAGATATGAGGTCCAGAAGCTGAAGACATGCTACACTTTAAGCATATTATAAAACTGTAAAGAAGTAATAACAAATGTCTGTAATCTCAGTTTGTGAGCAACACGATAAAGTCAGTGTTTTCATCATATGAACTCTTCATGTGACTGTTTCAGGATCAGAACTCTGCTCTTCTGCATATCTTGTGACCATTATAGTCTATCTACTTCTAATGCCTGCAATTTGATGGATAGTAACTACTTTCTTCTCTCTTTGCCCAAGACTGTAAAGTTTATGTCCTGCTAGTGTCTTCTGTGTCCTTTTCAAGCAGTAATTGAACTTCACGTTGCATGACACGTAAACTCTTACTCGAATATAAGGTTGTTCGAGACATGATCGTTGTTCATCCATGGTGGAATTTCTACTGAGGGTCCTCATCTGCAGTCATCTGCTCATGAAGTGAATTCTTGCAGCATGGATGTCACAGCCATCTTCAAGAGGTCTGAAAAGGAGAATCTAGAGAACTACAGGCTGGACAATCTCACCCTAGTCACCGAGAATTCCTCAAAAACTTTTCCAGACACATAAAGTCTGAGAAGTTGATTGGTAGAAGCCAGCATCAATTTATCAAGGGCAAACTGTGTCTCACTCACCTGATTGTCTTGCCTGATAACTGGCTGCAATGCTAAAGAAAGACCAGTGACCATTGTGTTCCTTGACTTAACAAGGACTTTGACACTGCTTGACGTAATATTGTTACAGGCAAATTAATGAGATATGAACTGATATAAGTTGGTTGGAAAATTGACTGGAGCATTGGGCTCAGAGGGTTGTGATCTGCGGTACAAAGTCCAAACTATTGCTGGTTACAGGTGACGTCCTTCAGTGATGGCTGCTGGGGCAATAATGTTTAACATTTTTATTTATGACCTGGGTCATTGGGATCAGCAAGTTCATTATCTCTAACAAACTGTGAGGAGAGATCTGTGCTGTGGACGATAGGGATGTTACTCAGAGAAACCTTGACAGTCTGGAGAAATGGCCTAGGAGGGGCATGATAAAGTTTAACAAAGACATATGCAAAGTCTGCATCTAGTATGAAATAATGCCGTGTTACTGTTCTGGCTGGGAGCCAAATGGATGGAGAGTAGATTTGCAGAAAAGGATCTGACGGTCCTGATGCACAAGAATTTGGACATGATACAGCAGTCCGACCTCACTACAAAAAAGACCAACCACCTCCTGGGCTGTACTAGCAGGAGTGCTGCCTGGAGGTCCGTGGAAGTGATCCTTCCTCTCTACTTGAATCTATTATGAGATCACATATGGAGTAATGTCCTGTTCTGAGCTTCCTGTGCAAGAAAGGCATAAGCATTCTGGAGCAAGCTCTTTGAAGGGCCACCAAAATGATCAGGGAGTTGGAGCTTATTAGATGTGCAGGGAGATAAGGGAGAAAAGTCTTTCTCCATGAAGATAGTAAAGCACTGGAACAGGTTGCCAGAGAGGTTGTGCAGCCATTCAAAACTTGCCTGGACATGGCCCTGGGCAACCTGCTTTTATGGGACCTGTTTTCAGCATGTGGTTGCACTAGCTGTGCATGGAGGTCCTTTCCAACCAGCGTGATTCTATGATCCAAAGGATAGCTCACAGTGGACATGACCACTGGAGGAAAACAAGATGAATTTCTGAAGCCGGTACCCAGAATAAGAAATGTAAGAGTATTCAGTCTGCTACTTATTGCTCAAATACGCTTCTACCTTCTTATTAGGGTTTGCAAACAGCCAGAATATATTCTGTAAGCTGTAATATTACACTGATTGAAACAGGCAAACTGAATTTCATATGCAGACCATAAATAAAACAAGTGCCACTGGTTTGGCTGAGGTAGAGCCAAACCACGGGACAAATTGGCTCTCCAATCAGCCCCTTCTCCATTCCAGGAGGAAAGGGTTAAGGAGAGAGATAAAAAGGAAAGATAAAAAGTGGCGAGGCCTCAGTTAAGTTCTGGGAACTGAAACTATTTTAATAACAACAAAATGATATTATATACTGTCACCGGTTGGCTGAGGCAAGCCAATCATGGGGACGTGTCCTCTCCTATCTTTTAAAACCCCTTTTCCCCTGCCACCAGGAGAGAAAGGGTTTAAAAGCAGAGATAGGAAAAGGAAGAAAGATTTTGTGAGACCTCTGAACATTGGAAAACTGAAACAAAGTTTTAATAACACCAGAACAAATATATATATGCAGTGGAAAACCAATGCAATTGGAGGGTTTTGTATGGAATGGAGAAGCGAGGTAAATGCGAGTGAGGGAGAAACAGGGGACGGTACCGCGCAGGAGTCCAAAATGGCGCTGGCCACGGGACGCTCTTGTGGAGTAACAAAGGATCCGCGGCTATTACGAACGCAGGGCTCCAATGTGTAAGCCGCGAGCTACGCTGTTCCTACCAGTATGGTCACGCGGTTTGTAGAAGAGAAGCAGAGAGAGTATGCGTTACAGCAGCAGGGATAAGGCGGCTCGAGGCGTCTGGCATCTCTGGTCCCAGGCGGCGTGGGGTGGGTGGGGCTTCCCCGGCACACAGCTCCGCTCCACTCCGGCAGCGCGGGGGTGAGCAGCAGCCACTGGCAGGCAGGCAGGCAGAGTTTCGAGCCGACGGTGACACAGCCTTAAGGTCCCCGGAGCCAAGCTGCAAGTCTGGAAAAGCCTCTTCCCGGAGCGAAGCTGCAAGCCCGCGGCGCCCCTCGGAGTGCAAAGCTGGAAGTGTCCCGGAGGTCCTGGAGAGCAAAAAGACGTAGAGAGCCATGCCGTAAATGCCTCTTAAAGGGACAGTACGCTACACGAGAAACAGCCAATGAAAGGTGCTAAATGTAACATGGAAGGGAATAGTCCAATTGGTCAGTTTAAAACAACAACCTTCAAGCAGGCTCCCCACTGGCTTTTCCTCAACCGCCACATTATACTAACAACACAAGAAGATATTAACAATTATATCAAAGGTTTGGGGATTCTGGTGCAGGCAAGGTTTAAACCATGGGCAAACTACCAGGGTAACAACACTGGGCAGGGACCGAAGCTGGGGCCGGGGCTGCCTCTCTTTTTTTTTTTGCCAGGTCCCGCCGGCCCGGAAGCAAGCAGCATAACTTGGCGGTGGAGGCTAACATGTTTTCAGGGCAGTAACCGCCAGCAGCGACACGCAGGATGGTTTCAGGAGACTAGCAGCAGTCTGAGCAGCTGCAAGAGGTACCGGCCGGCAGGCAGGAGCCAGCAGCAGGAGCAGCAGCAGCGGGATCGCGCCACTGAGCAGCTGATTGCAACAGCCCTGTCCTCCTTAAGGCAGGCAACCACAGCCCTCAGGGCAGACAAAATGGCCGCCGCCCGCAGCAGCTGTGGCAACCATAACTGCGTCTCCAGCCCCCGCAGGCGCGGCAAAGGGCCAGGGCAGAAGGTCTGTCACTCTCTGTACACAGTTGCATAAAGAGGACATCGTCCCACTGAGGAGCTCCACAGCCAGTGAGGGGCAGTGACGTGCAAGGGGAGGAATACATGAATCAGTTGTTTAATGTCAATGAAACCATTTTATATGGTAACCTGGACAACAAGTTTCACATGTAAACCCATAAATAAAACAATAGTACACAATAGCGGCAAATCTCATTGATGAAATCTGTTACAATCCTTTCTTTAGATTATGAGGAATGAATGTAACTTCAGAGGACGGAAAGCAAGACCATTTTTTGGGGGAAAAAAAAAGTATGTTGTAGATCCTGTGTTTTCTATGTTAAAAGACTTTCATGAGTGTGCTGGTTTTGCTGGAGATAGAATCATAGGCCGGCGGCATGGCCTCAGGTGGTCAGCAGTTTCAAGTCAGCCAGGAGCTTAATCTGGGGCCACTGACCTGAGCTGGCTCATGGGTGTATCCAATGCTATAAATGTCATGCTCATTGCAAAGGGGAAATTTTTGCTGAGGACAGGATTGCTGCCTGCTTGGGTCCTGCTTGGTCTTGGGCATCCTTCTGCTTCTCCTACTCCTTCTTTTCCTGCTCTCCATATCCCTAGAGAGCTTCAATAACAATTCTACTCCTGCGGACTGCCTTCCTATTTTATTGCGACTGCTGTACATTGACTGGGCTGCATATAACTTTTTGTAATTTATATTGGCATTGGTATGTTTGTTCAGCTGTTTCATAAAATCCATTTTCATTTCAACATATTGGTCTCCTCTCCTTTTCCTGAGCCCCCTCGTCTGCTGGCAAGAGGTCATCAGGTGATAAAGCAACTGCTATAGTTTGGTCTTGGTTATGGACTAAACATAGTCAATGAATAATTGTATGTCCTTGTGAAAGATTGTGATATAGTGCCACGGTCAGCCTTTGTCTTGTTTGACCATCTCTTCAACTTACTGGAAAAGCAAATGAACTGCAGAAGCTCTTCCTAGCAGAAGAAATCTACAAAGGCCCTGGGTGCTTCTTACTTGAATTATTGTTATCAATATGTTATGAGGCAATTGAAGCAGGAGAAATGTGCACAGCTTGTTAGTTGTCTGTTCTTTTTCTGTTTTGGTAAAACCACACAAAAGCAGTTGTGTTATTGCCGTCTAAATACAGATGAAATTCAGAATGATAGAATGTAATTTGAAATTATAATATATGGATACACTTGCTGTAATCTTCCTTCTTAAAAACAGTTGAAAGCTCTAGCATAGATGTTACCTCCATTTGAAGGAGACCATATTCATAACGCAGCAGTTTTGTGAATGATGTCTAAACTGTGTATGTAAAGCCAGGCAATTCTTTTTAGATTTTTATGTCAAATACTTCCTAATGTGAAGATACAGCTTTAGTGACTTTCATAAATAATGCTGTGTGATAAAGTATTGGCTGCATCATTCACACCTTCTTCACAAACCCAGCCCGGATGCAGGCCAGCTGTTGGTAATTGGATCTTGCATGTTATACACTTCTATCTTTGATAAAATCAGTCTTCTTTTACATTCCATTGAATTTCCTTTGTGCTGTGGCTTTTTCTCTGCATTTATTTGTGTATTTAAAATGAACCATGCAAAGAAATACTTCCATAACCGTGGTGACACTAATGTTATGCACACTTACAAAGTACAAAGGCAACTCTACCAGACAGGTATTTGCCGTGATCAATTGCTGGAAATTTTATGGTGGTTTTTTTTTTTTTTTTTAATAAGAGACAGAATGGAATGTGCTGAGTATTTCCAGATCTGCTTATGCTGGAGTTACTAGTATAAATTAATCCAATACTTCTTCAACAGAAGTGATGAGCTCTGTGTTGCTGTGTTGGTGTTGCCTACTTTTATTAGTTTTTCATTAATCTTGGGATATGATGTAGATTTTTCTTTTTTTTTTAAGGGCCCATGTTTCTGGAGTCACATGAGTATGTAAGAATTTCAGTCAGTAAATTTTATCACATATAGCCCTGTATTTAGTTGTTTATTTATCTTTTTCTGGAAGGATATTAATGCTTGACATTTATTTTTTTCTCAGAATGTTCAATAGGTTTCATTTTCAGCTGGGAAGCTGGTGTACATAGAAGGTAGTGCCCAAATTAAAAAAGACATCTACATACACTACGCCTACTGTCATTGATGGCTCTTAGTTGCTTGAATTTCTCACAAATTGTGCCTTACTATCTAAGATTTAAAAAGAAGCCTTTCATGTACCAAAGACATTTAGTTTTACCTTCAAGATCCTACACTACTGCCTTTACCATTTTTGAGAAAAAATGTGTCCACAGAAACTTCCAAAATGAAAACCAAAGAAAATCCAAACACAGTAGTTATCTGACTTGGGTTTTTTTTTTTTTTTCAATCTTGTTCATTTTTTGAGAATCTGAGTGGGTTTAGGCTGTGAAAAGGACAGTAGCTGTGGGCAAGTATTTGGGCGTTGGCTGCTTCTGCTAATTGTGGGGTCAGACGTGCAGAGGCAGAAAGATCCAACTGTAAGCCTACAGCTGTTCACTGCTGTACATTTGCTTAAAAGGCTTGAGTGTTCCCCCAGCATGATCTCTTCTGCTTCTCGGCACAACTCCAGAGAAAAGCTGAAAGCTGCTAAAAGGTAGTTTTAATATGCAGAATACTTAGTTGTAATAGATGAAGCATAGTTACCACAGTAAAACAGATGTGAATAAAAATTCAACTGTTCTGTTAAAATCCCTTTGAATGCCTGCTTCTGCATGCTTGTCAAAAAATTACTGCTGAGACTGTGCTAGATAATTTTTTAAAATGTCATAGCTTACTTTCTTCTCTACTTTTACTAACCAGGCACTTAGAACTGAATCTCTAGGCACAGGGTTCTTATCCTATCTCTTCAGTTCAGAAATTCTCTGGAGCTTCAGAATGATGAATATTGGCATTAAGCCTCCATAATTTCATGAGGTATCATACCTTTTTGTCGGTAAACAAAGTATTCTACAGTTCTGTTCTGCCCATGGCTTCAAGAAACACATCATATATAATTTTTAAAGATCCTTGAAGACTTTTGGCTATACAATTTCATGACTGACTTGTGCAACAGAACAGTCTTAGCTGATACATAGTTTTGATAATAACGCAGCTTGATCAAGACATGTAACTTTGCCAGAGTAGAAACCATAGTGCCAATTCTAGCTAATTGTGAGTGCAATGTTTTCAGAGTAGGAAAATAAAATATTCTATATTTTGAAAGGGGTAATGATGATTGTCAGACTGCCCTCACCCCCATTCCCTCTCAAAAAGAAAGCTTAATGACAACACATCTCTGGGAAAGGATTTATGAATCTGAATAAATTGCTAGCCAGTAAACACACTCTACAATCAAGAGAACAATATTGTTTTCAGTAAATGGGTAACAGTGAGAGCAGCAGGAGCTGGGGTTATGTTTCATCCAAATCAAAGTGGACAATCACTGATTAAATATTGCATAAAGATGCACTCATTCTACCTCTCAGAGTGCTTGACTATTACCTCAATTGAAAGGTTATTATGCAAATTAAAGGCAAGTGGAAGGGAAGGATTACTGAAACCAGCTTTACTAATATGTTCTATTCTGTAATCTATTTGATCAACATCAGACTTCTACTTATCTCTTGTTGCTCCAACTTCCACCTCTCTATTAAATCACCTCCACCTCAGAGTGTTTGAGATATTGCTGCCACCCGGTCAGTATCTCTAAAAATTCCACTTCACAATTTAAAATGTTAGCAGATGCTCAAAGGAAGTGTACTAAGTCTATATTAAGGATACAGAATAGCTTTCACACCCACCATAATCATGTCTCCTGCTCATGTGGTGAACATATGTAGTTTGTTGCCTCATGATTTAAACTTAGTCTTGCCTTGTTTTTTGTTTCACAGGAACATTCTGAGTCTGTCCTTCATTTTCACTTCACAGTTTTCTTTCCTTGCTGTTTATACAAGCAACATTTAAAAACCCCATACATTAGCAACTTCTTAACTGTGGTAAATATTGAAAAATGTAACAGTGGAGAGCCACCATCAGTTTAAACCTCAGTATGCTCACAGATTGTGTGTTTGAAAAACCTTTGAGATATTATTAAGTAGCTCATAGTTTTATATAGTTTCTTTAATGAATAAATGACTCACCATGGAAAAAGTAACAATAACAATAATCAAGTAAGTAAAAAATGTAATTTCATAAAACAAGAAGTATATTTGACGGCTTTTATGATAATAAAAGTTTCTGCACCCTGCATGCCTTTTTGTTTATATGGCTTCAGTGGCTTCTGTGACTAAGCTTAACAATGCCATTTAATCTAAATGGATTGCTTCAGTTGTACATTTAAAGAAGGGTGATCGGCAGTAAAATGGTGAGCAGATTTAGCTAATTAGGCCTCACATTTAACACTCCATGGAGATGAATGGGATCATTTCACAGTTATCGTTAAGCTAGTGTTTCTGTACGTTTGGCATAAAAGTGCATTGCCAGGGTTATCTAACCACACAGAGAAACTTCATTTCGGAAAGAGAGAGACTTTATGATGGAATTCTCTTTAGAAAGGAAGAACACAGGAAGTAACTAATTCCTTGGAATTAATGAATTATTCACACTAACAAATTTCTAGTGTTCTTGCACACGGATGTTTCTGGTTTTTGACCGTGTCCAATTAACAGCTGTTGTGAGTTTCTTTCATTCTTTTTCCTATTGTATGACTGTGATTATTTTAAGTTTCCTTTCCTGTGTGTTAGTACCCATAGAATTGAGGCAACAGTTAAAAATCAGATATTCTTACTGCATTTGATGAGTCATTAACATACGTGAGTATTTGTGAACAATAAACAATTTTAAACATTACTACTTTATAGGAAAAGAATAAAAGGAAATACTTCAGTAGGGAGAGATAGCTAGACAACAAATTACATAATCATTAAATTGTGTGCTATAATAATGAATAACAGAGAATGGTCTTGTTCTTTCAAGCTAGTAGAGCTCTTGTATCCAGTTATCTCTTTCTTAGCTTTAGATTTAAGCCAAGTATAGTGGATTGAGTATTTACCTATGCATCATGGAAAAACTTTAGCTTGCTTAACTGAACTGTCCGCAGTCCAAGCCTCTACATTTAAAGATAGTCATGCTTGTGCTTTTACAGTTTGATTCATCTTCATATCAGGCCTAAAATAATCAGAAACATTGAACTATAGAGAAATTATTCTTCTTTACTGAAGTACTAGGCCAGATTCAGATATCTACACGTTTGAGTTAGGTAGAGAAGAACTGTATGGTGACAGTAATAAACTATTAATAGTGTATATGAGTGTGGGAAAATGACAGATAATGGGGAGGTGAGGGAAACTCTATTTCCCAGATTTTAGCTTACACCTTGACACGAAAAATAGCCATGAAGCGGCCATGAAGCAGTTTGCTGATCCCAAGAATGGAATGCGGTTACCATGGCTAAGGCCTACTGCAGCCGAGTGCAATGTACTGTACCTTCGAACGAGCACAGGAGTGATGCGGAGGCAATATGGTCTGTCCCTGTTCCTGGAGGTAACAATGGGCTGCTGTAGTTAACTGCATCAACTGCTATCAAGAAAGATGGATCGCTACTGCCGTGCCAGCAAAAATGGTGAAATCGTGTCCTCTAGGTGAACTTGCTCATTATAATGTCATTATAATACAAAAACACACCTCCATCCCAAAGGCTACCCGCCTCCAAGGTGCGACCACTCCGCACTGGGCATGCGCCCTATGTTTTATCACCTGTACCTTTAAATGTGAAGCAAGAGATTTTTAATCCAATCAGAATAAAAAGAATGTATGACTAAAGTCACTCAAGCTCCACCTAAAAGTATAGAAACAATATGAAAAGTGGCGATTAAAAGGGGGATTTGGGGAACAGAAGACCACCACTGAAACTTTAGCATCGGTCGACAGGCTGAACCTATCTTCTCCCCCCCTACAGGGACGCTTATTGGGTAAGAGCTCTGTGTTTTGCGCGCTTAAATATTAACATCAGGCTAGCTATTAATAATTATTACTGTTTAGGTTTGCTTGTGTGTTTAGCTTTGTATGTATGTGTGTGTTTAGTGTTTGTTCTAAATCCATTTCGCAGTCAATACCCTCTCACCGGTATCATTTGAACCTGCATTTAGTCACGAATCTGCACAATAAACTATTATTGTTGATTTTTAATATTGAAGGGATTTGTCTTTGACTGCTAGTGAGAGTCCCTGAATAGGTTAGGCGAATATCCTCCAATTTTGTGGGTTACCAAGAGGGACTTTGGTTTCAGTGACGCTGCCAGCGTGCCTGGCAGGCTGGCCAAGTTGTAAAGAACCCGAGGAGGTTCCCCTTCTCCCTAACAGGAGTGTGGTGGGCAGGTTGGGTGACAGGAGTTTGTCTTTCTTGGGAAACTAGTGGGCTGGACAAATTGTAAAGGGTTTGGGAAACCCCCCTTTTGGGCCAGGAATTTTCTTTATCTATCCTCCTGGCCCCTCTTTTCGTGACAATGAGAAAGTCCAAGTTAGTTTGAAATAAAAGAAAAAGCAGCTATGCATAGTAATACACTGGAATTAATGACATGACACATACAGTATGCCATGCCATAAGACTGCAAAAAGATCTAAGTAGAAGCCTTAAAGTACAAATCCGTTGCTGAAATAAATACTTTTTTGTAGGAAACATATGCACATACTTGCTCATAAGACGAACTGGAACTCCACATAAAAGGGGAAAAACTTTTCAATGGGCTGAGTCAGGAGATCAAACTAGATTCTTTCAGGAGCATAGAAAAACAAAAGTAAGTGAGGCTACTATTGCATACATCTCAGACATATTACACGCAAGTTTTTTCTTAACTGAGACATTCAATTCTGATATTTCACAAGACAAAAAATTTATCCTACTTCATTCAACTTTTATTTCAAACCATAAATGGAAATGATGTCAAGCTACTGGCTCTAATGAGAACAGTATATTAGCAGCTGATTCTACTTCCATTAGTGAGAACAGACAGCATCATCAGTCCAACTTTCCAAAGGTCTAAGGAAAATCAAGCCTTTATTATGTCC
This sequence comes from Bucorvus abyssinicus, assembly GCA_009769605.1. Classification (NCBI taxonomy): domain Eukaryota; kingdom Metazoa; phylum Chordata; class Aves; order Bucerotiformes; family Bucorvidae; genus Bucorvus; species Bucorvus abyssinicus. Next base: position 44,656,856 of record CM020025.1, read on the forward strand.
AAGATCAATACAGTCACTTTTCTTTCTCTAGGTGGAGTGGATTATTTGACTAATCCCTGGTATGTGCTTCTGCATTCATTCTATGCACTGACCCTGCAAAGCCATATGCAATGCTTAACTTGACATATAGAGCACTTCTTTTTCTTTCGTTTCTGTTTTAAGTAAGTACTTGGATTCTCTCTGCTTACTGTGCAGAGAGAGTGCCTATTTCCAACAAAATCCACTTACTGCCCGGCTCTGAAATTTCAAAACATTCTTCAGTGGTTTTATATTGTTGTTATTTGCCATTGGCTCTCAATATCGATGGGTAATGAGGCTGCTGAGACCAACGTGACGTTAGCCAATCTGTTCTTAGAAAACAGCTTTGTAGGTGTGACGATGATACAAATAGTGAGGCAGACAAGAGAATAATGTTGAAGATACTAGTTTTCTGAGCAGATGTCCTTTCTGGAGCTGTGTACCCTAACTATGAAACTCAAAAAGCCCATTTGTAACCCATTAAGGCAAGACACAGGAAAGTGTTATCATAAATCAGTTACTGACAAAAAAAACCCTCTTGATCATATAAATTAATTTTTCAGAAGTAAATACAAGGGACCAAGTTCCATCCTATTACACCTGTGCCTGCACTAGAATCCTATTATTATAAATGCAGTAATCCACTGTACAAATTCTTTCTACTGTTCTTTCTTGTATCATCTCCTAAAAGGCCTAATTATCCTTTTTTAATATAGCATTACCATGTCATAAATCACAGAACACAGAGCTTTGCCTGAAATACCAATGAACTATAAGAACCTGAAAATGTTGTATCGTGGTGCAAAGATTAGTGTGATTAAGTCTTATTTCTGTAGCTAGGTAGACCAGGTAGAAGTTCAGGTTTTTTGGTTGTCATTAAATGGTACGCTCAGTTTACTATGAGATTCCTTTTTCTTTTAGAAACCAGGGAAAGAGGAATGATGACTGTTTTATCAGCTTACGTGGTAAATGCACCCCTTCAGTTAGCATGATAATAAAAGAAGATTAATTTTGATCCATTCATAGGTTAACAGTTTTAAAACACAATTAACTGGATGGATAAGACAAACCCTTTTGTGAATGTAAAACTTTTATTAAGGTAAACTTGGTTAGAAAGTTATTTTTACCTTATTAGCTGTTCATTTTTCAAACTGCACACAGAGTGTGCATGTTGGGGATGGAATACAATTTCCAAAACTGAAGCAGCAGCACTGTCCTGGGACAGTCCTGCTAACTTCAGTGTAATTATACAGAGAAGAAACCACCTTTATGTTCATTATTTGATGTCTTAGATTTCCCCTTAAATGCAACTTACAGTGAGTATCAAAAAGCTCTTTCTTTTTAGTTTTCAGCTTGAACATGGGAGGTGTTAAATGATACGATACAGAAATCTGTATAATGGATATATTGACTTGCATTATGGTGAAGCCATCAAGCCAATGAATATTGAAGTATAACTTCACAGAATAATTTTATTACTCTTTAAAATAATTTTTGAAGATGAGAATAATAATATCTGTAGACTTTCTAAGAATCTAGAATTTAGTAGTTTAAAAAGATGTTACACAGAAAATCCAGTAGATCTGAAATGTGCTGGAACTGCAGATGATTTGTATTTGATTTATTCTGTAGAGAGATTCCTTTTCAAAAAGAAAATTTCAGTCTGAAGGTACAACCATAATTTCATTGAAAGTAATGACTTTGTTATCCTAGCCAAAAAATTACTCAGTTGATATACTACTAGACCACAGTCTTTGCAGTGGCTATAGCTAATAACTAATCTGTGACTTTGTACAAATACTGTGCCAATGACACATAGAAAGAGCAAATGCATATAACTTTCGTTTTGTTTTTTTGTTTTTTGTTTTTTTTTTTTTGCAATGCCCCAGATGCAGCTTGTAATTCAGCCACAATCTGCCTTCTGCCATCACCTCTGGGTAGAATAGACTGTAATACAACAGCTCTATACTTCATGCAACTATATGGCCAGGTGCCACTGTGTTAGTGCAGTAACATTCTTGGATAAAGAAATAATACCAAGGCTCAGCCTACTCTCTTCACACCATTATGGAAAGGGGAAGTAATGGCTCTGCAGAGGTTGCTTTCCCACCTCATAAATGAAGGATGCTTTCCCACTGGTAACACAGACAAACCTGTACAACAGGCAGAAAGGAAGGTTTCTGAGGTAATGTTAAGTAGAGCTGAGCAAAAACTGAAATTACAGTTCTATGGGGAAATTCAGCTATTTCAACGCTTGGTTTTTGTACCTAATTGAGTTGAAAAATTGGAACTTGTCAAAGAACAGAATACTGTAAAAGCTGCTTTGGTTGTGAGGTGGTGACATTTCATTTTGAGTTCATACAGCATCAAGCTGCAGTTCTCTGTGGTTCTATATGCTATATACACATCTCACGCTTTATGTGCAGCTTTATGTTCCTCATAATGCACGATACATTTCTGTCCAGTATAAGATTGCAGTGGATCATAGATTTAAGAAGGTGCTTGACCAGTAGGCAAATACCTGAATTTTGATGTTAATAGTTGTCTGCCAGTATAGGCAATAGACATTCTATTAATGAACAAATACAATGCATGCAAACAATTTGCAAGAAGATATTACCATGAGCCAGCAATGTCCCCTTGTGGCCAAGAAGGCATGCACTAAGAAGAGCGTGACCAGCAGGTCAAGGGAGGTTCTTCTCCTCCTGTACTCGGCCCTAGTGAGGCCACATCAGGAGTACTGTGTACTGTTCTGGGCTCTCCAGTTCAAGAAATTCAAGGAACTACTGGAGAGAGTCCAGGAGGGCTACAAAGATGATTAGGGTACTGGAGCATCTCTCTTATGAGGAAAAGCTGAGGGACCTGCATCTGTTTAGCCTGGAGAATAGAAGACTGAAAGGGGTCATAGCAATGTTTATAAATATCAGAAGGGCAGCTGTCAGGAGGATGGGGCCATCCTCTTTTCAGTGGTGCCCAGCAACAGAACAAGGGACAATGGGCACAAACTGGAACACACGAAGGTCCATCTAAACATGAGGAGAAAGTTCTTTACTTTGAGGCTCACAGAGCCCTGGAACGGGCTGTGCAGAGAAGTTGTGGAGTCTCCTTCTCTGGAGCTATTCAAAACCTGCCTGGATGCAATCCTGTGCAACCTCCTGTAGGTGAACCTGCTTTACCAGGGAGGTTGGACTAGACGATCTCCGAAGGTCTCTGCCAACTCCTACCATTTGTGATTCTGTGAGTCTGTAACTGTGTGATTATTAGTATACATTTGATCAAAACTTGATTAAAACTGTAAGGTAGTAATCTTCATATATTAATTCTATATGATCCAAGAAAATCCTTATCTACTTCCGCTACTTCCTTCCTCTCTTTGGACTTAATAATTACTACTAAATATTTTAATATAAATATCTGGACTGTCCTTTAAGTTCCTGTTTCCTTATAAAGACTTGGATAGAAAATAGAATCTAGTCCTGACAGAAAGTTCTAAAATGAGTAACACTACCAGGAAAAAATGTCACCATGCTTACAATCACTGTAGCTGTGCTGTACAGAACTCTGAAGAGCTATGTAGTAAAAGGATGTCTTAGCTGTCTGTGAGTAAAAGATGTCCAGTAAATTTTTCAGCCTACTAAAAATATTCCTAGAAAAAAGCCTATGGCACAGTAAAACCACAAGGAAATCATACTTTTTTTTTTTTTTAACTTATTCCTGCTAGAAAAACAGCAAGACCTGCTGTTTATCATTATCTTTATGAGGTAACCTCAATGAAATCATAGAAGTATTATCTTACGAACTGCAGAAGCTTTCCTTTATTTTTCTGCCATATTACTAAATGGCCCACTCTTTCAGGTGTGCTGCAAAAATGAAGTCAATTTCCTACAATGAAATTGGGTCAAAAGAATGAGATGGTTTGGTGACATAGGGCTTCGTTTGTAATGGGGGGGTGGGGGGTGGGGAAGAGAGATTGTTAGATAAATAATTGCCAGCATTTTCTTTGAAACTTTTATGTGGGACATGAATGTTTAGTGTGCTCAATTCAAATTTCCCTTTTTATATGGTATGTAATGATAAAGCATATGAACTGACTTTAGATTTACTTTAATGTTCCTATGTATACAAAAATAAGTTAGATATTGCAGATGACATCGCACATACAAATATCAGTAGTAATTTTACTGCCTTCCTTTCCTGTCTTTCTCCCGCCAGAACAAGCACCTAATTTCAGAATTCCTTCCTGGGAGTTATTTCTTTATTAAAAAGAAAAAAAAAGAGAGAGAGAGAGAAAGGTGACATCCACAAAACAGTATGGAGATTTGAAAAGTTAAACGAAAACATTAGGGTTACATTTTAAATAATCTAAATAATTTAAGAATACAAAATATCCTCACAGTCCTAGTTTTTTATTTGTGACTGATTTTTATTTAAAATAATTGGTGAGTTATTACTTTAGATGGCTGTGTTTTTCAGATGTGAGGCTCCTGCTCTGAAGATTGTCAATGGAGACTCCAGAGGAATTGAATATCTGTTGGTAAAGTGTAATTTCCTATTCAGAATGACTTTCCCACAGAAATAGTCGAACAGTCTTCTAAGTACACTCACTAAGGAGAGCTAAAGCCTTAGGCTATAATATATGCATACATGGAAAACTGACTAAGGAAAGTGATTTCTTTACTTCCTAGACAAGGGAGCTTTCTGTAAAATATTTCTGCAGAATGTTTTTTGCACTTACTATTGAACTCAGTTAAAAAAAACATATAAAAGTTCGGTGGGTTAGCTGCAGATGACATTTTGTGATGTTTCACCACTTTGCAGAGGCTGAAGTCTACAAACTGGGGATAAAGGTAGAATTAGAATGGGAATACAAGTAGAATAAATGGGAATAAATAGAGAATAACTGAATCTGGAAGATAGGTTTTGTGTTGGACAATGAAGAATTGCAACAGCTGTTTTATAGGAATGCCTGAACCTCTTAAGTAGAACCAAGCGGAAAAAATAATAAAGTAGAAATACTAGAAATTGTGAAATATACAATTCCTAAAGAGTGGAATACATTTGGAAGAGCAGAATTCGAAATATGAATCTTTAAAGAGACCTCATTGGACAAGTAATGTCCAAAAAGCCTATTGTCTCTCATGAAAGGATGCGCAGAGTGAGATACTCTGCTACATTTCAATACATTGACACTTTTGAAGAAACAGCTAATGATGAACCACATATCACTGCCTGAAATAATCCAAAGAAAAATGAAACTGTAGGATGGAATTATTATTTTCATATTCTTCATTTTCCTCTATCACCCTTAGGAACTTCATGTAGACAATAAGAGAAAAATATTACTAACCTTAATGGTCCTTTAAGTTTTGCATGGGCAGTAGAGGGTGTCCTGAATGACTGCCACTCTAACCTTTTCTAAGTATGCCTGGCCTACCAAAGAAAGAATTTGAGAATTCAAACGTAACTGTATCTTTGCAAGTTTTCTCTGGTAACAACCAATGTTCTGATAAAAATGAGAAACTCTTCACATTCTTCATTGGGCCCTTTTTAAAAAGGACTTAGATTGCAGATTTGTTAATTTATCAAAATTACATTAGGAATATAAAAAGTGTTTTGTCACTGTTTCCTCTACTATTTCCTTGGAAGTCTGAATTACTACGAGACAAATTTTAACGACCCAGCCTAATGTATATAAATCTGAACTGACTGCAGTAATTCAATGCCTATTATCATATTTATCTATATATCTCTGTGTATCAATGAGGTTGAAAAAACCTCAGAAATACCACATTTTTTAAAAAAAGGTTATTGTCCTGGATTGAGTTAGAACAGGACTAATTCTGTTCAGTGATTTTAGTTTTCAGCTCAATCTCTTCTAAGTAACTGCACTGTCTGAAGTTAATGGCATATTTTTGCAGAACAGCGTCTGCTTCTAGAAGTGATAATACTCAATGTTTGCAGTCACTACCAGGGACTGGTGTGCAGAAAGGCTCTTGCTGATACTTGATCCTGTGCAGACCAAGGTCACTGCTAAATCCTGTGTACCACGGTGGGGGTGCAGGAAGTGAGAGGCTGCACCTGAGGGGAGGAACGGACAGGACAGGTGACCCTAAACTGATCAACAAAGGTTCCGTCCCATATACGTCATATTTGGTATAAAGCTGAGGGATCACGAGGGTCCAGCTCTTCCTCAATGGCCGATGGCCGACGGCCGACGAGGACTCTGTCCATTCTGCCTGTGATCCCAATCTGTGCATTCTTGAATCCAGTTCCAGAATCCAGCTCCTGCATTCAGTTCGCACTTGCTGCTGAGCCCAGCCTGGGCCTTACCTAGTGTCTGTCCTCAGCATCAGTGGTGATGGTGACGTGGTTGCCATAAGTGGAGCTGGGTTCATTATTGGTATTGTATATATTTGTATAGATTTCATTTTATTGTTATTCTCATTAAAGCAGTTTTAGTTTTCATTTCCAATCCATAAGTCTCTCTTCTTTACTCTTTCTCTTCCCCTTTGGGAAGAAAGAGCAGTTAACAGAGAGAACCTGACTTTTGTCTAGTGGCTATGAAGCCATAAAAAGAAAGCATGCATATTCTGGAAAAAGGATGCACATTAAGTACTGCATTGCAATCTGTAATAACAGTACCTTCTGTTTAATTGCTACTTCATGAAGAATTGCATCAGTTTTTCCATGCAGGAATGATTACATATTATTTGTATTCACAGCATTTATTTGTTAGACCATATCTGGAATGGTCAAATCCTCTCCTCCCCAAAGACACAGTCCTTGGTAATAAGTCTCATTATAGAAACTTTAAATGCGTCTCTCTCCATATCAAAATCCAAAGCATATAATAAAATATTTTCTTTAAGACTTAAGAATCTCATGAATCCTTTGTTCATTCTGCCTTACAAGAATCAGAAAGAATTCTGATTTTAAGTAGCTGTGACGTTCTAGTAGTATCAAAATCTTAATGAAAATTATAGCAGCAGTAATCCTTTTTATTTTCTTGCATTCAGAATCAAATGTCAAAGTAGAAGATATTTTTTCCATCATAAAAATGGAAAATAAAATATCTATTCAGTGACTCAAAATGCCTTCTAAAGCAAGATCAAGGTAAATGAACAATTAGTAATGTAAAATTAAAACAACTCTTTTTCCAATATTGAAAGAATTATAAAATATTTGTGAGACAGGTTTCAAGATTAGGTGTCAAATGAATAGTACCAGATGTAACAGAGAACTGTTCTATAGTTATTCGTACATTTTATAATACAAACATGGAAATAATTCCCACAGCTATTGAATTTTGGACAAAAGTCAAACCTATTAGAGTGATCTGAAAAGAGAAAATAAAAATAACAATAGAACAGAGTATAGTTGGAAGGGCTTCTGTAAGATGTGAAAGAATAACTCCTTTGTCTTGTGATACAAGAAATAATAATGAGCAATATTTGTGTGGTAAATTTCATTACAAGTAAGAGTGAAATACTGGTGTCTCACTTTCTGTTAAGTTTATCTGTAAGGCTAGGTTAGTGTATGCATAAAAATGACTCAGAAAATGGTGGTATGAAATGACTAGCATTTTAGGCACCATTCAAAAACATGATGGTATTTGGAATAGTCAGAGTTCGCATATGCTATACACTCTCTTTTTAACACCCTCGTCTGTTGCCTCCAAACAGGTAGTCGTTTTACTTTGTTATACAATGAACATCACTCCATCTCCTTCCAACAGGCCAACAGGTTCTGCAAGTATGAGTTGAATCCAAGATTTTATTATCCATTCTTTCATGTCCAGTTGCTTTTGACAGTAAAGGAATGGGTAATTTCTTTCATTCCAATATGAGTGTTCTCAAAGTCTGTGTGGAAGGAATGTTAGAAGAAGATTCTTTCCATCTGGTATATTACCACTAGAAAGAAGCATGAATTTATAGTCAGACAGGTTCCTTTAAAACACCAGTCTGCAGTACTGGTATTGCTCAGACATTCTGGAGCAATGTACTTTGGGGTGGCCCAGACACTGTAGAAGCACAATACGCTTGGAGAAACTATTTCCACATGTAACCCAATGCACATGTCTTCTCTGCTGCTTATAGAGGATAATAAACAGATACTGCTTCATGTTTTTAAGTAATAATTTGGGTGTTCTGTCATCCACCTTTATTTTTAATACATCAAACTCCAAATCTATCTATTTTGTCTTATATTACCAGATAAATACTGTAATCATTCTTCTGTCTTCTGTTTTTGTGTTTTGTGTTTGATTCAGTTTGCTTTGTTTTTTTAATTTATGGAACAAAACCCCATGTCTTTTCTTTATTTTGTGCTTCTGTAGCAAACTCAGCTTTTCCTGTAGGAATACTACTCTTAATTATTACTAATTATAGAAATTAGCTGATAATGTGTATGTTGCAAAATTTACATTTCATTGCAATTCATACGTGTTTATCAAACACTGCAGCAAGGCTCTGTAAATAAATTTGAATAAATTTCATACAGAAATTGATATCATCTAATATCAGTGATGTGTTATAAAAACTTTTAAAGTTATGAATGATTTCAATTATGCTGGATTGCAAAGGTTGAGTGTTTAAGTGGATTCCCTATGAGATCACTAAGAATTTTAAAAGGACAGAAATCATGAAACATAAGTAAAATTTACTGAGAAGCTGAAGTATCCAAATAATTTAATAAAAACAGTGAAAATTAAGGTAAATTTTGTGTTGGATATAATTCTTCTCTGCAATGTGGAGAGAAAAATGTTTACCTTTGGGGATCCACCACTACTGAAAGTACTGGGTTGCTAGGCTGAAATGATAGAAGTCTGAAAGAGTCCAGCATATCTGCTTCTCTGTTTATATATTGTGTTGATAAGAAAGTATGGACACAAAACTTCATTTTCATTAAGTGTAGCCATGCTATCCCCACTAAACGAAAAAGAAGGGAAGTGTATTATAAAATAGAGACAAATGAAGCTACCACCTAAAGAAAGAAAGCCTATTTCAGTGAGTCTTGAAACATGGTTGCTTTCGAACCCATGAGATGACATTAAATAATAATAATAAAAAAACCTTTTTGGTTTTTTAAAGGAAACACATTTTCTAATACAGGGAGATGGTGCCTTTTATCTTTATACACTCTGGTTATTGCATGTGTTCTTGAGAGAGTTATTATAGCTCTTTATCTGTTCTTTTTTATGCCTTTTCTTCAGTAAACAGATCTAATATAATTTTTTTGTAAGAATCTGATTTTAAATTTGTATTTGTCTTTTTTTCTCTCACCTCTTTTTTAAATATTTCTGGTTTTCCCTTCTGAAGTGTTTGAATGTTTCTGATTCCTTGCTTGCTCTGTTTCAAAACAGTCTTGTCCACTCCATCATTTTTCTTAGAGCTCACATATTTGTTTTCTCTTTTTTATTCTTTCCTCTTCTTTTTTCTGTTTTTTTTTCTTTTTTTCCCTTCCTTTGTTTTGTTTACATTCAGATTGATGATGTAACATACTTGTCATTTCTCTAGATTCAATTACCAGTTTATCCATAATACTGTCTGTCCAAAGGTGGGTATCAAAAAAGTTTAAAACCTGAGCTACCCCACATAGCTCTTCACCACTTTTCACATATCCACCAGCCAGTATCCTGGAAGGATCTTGAAATATACACTCTTCCCTTTTCCCCTTTCCCTTTCCTTCCCTTCCCCTGAAGAAAAGCAGTATTTTGGACAATTTCCAGTGCTGAAGTATGTGGAAATTATTATGGAATTGCATGTTATTTTACATTCTCACTAAAACTAAGTGTTCGTTATGATTGATGCTAGTATATTGAATACCAAAGGATTTAATAATTGGTAAACTTTTGTTATCCACTGGCAATACTTTTTTAAAGTGGTAAACAATTGTTAAATCATTTTTTATTCACTAAGAAGCATCATATTGAATTTAAGTTATCATAGATGTAGAGAGAATAAGTAATTTCATGTCAGAGTCTTTGAAAAGTGGTTAGACTTGTATTCCTATTCATGACAACTTCCTTTTGTTTTCATTTGATGAAAATAAATTGAGCTGATGGCAAGTCTGGAGAAATTGTGTATATGTGTGGTGGTATGTATGGTTATGGGAATATGCCGGAATTTGGAAAAGGAACGAGTTCAGGATGAAGTCTGCTTGTGCTTGAATTTGCCTGTAATGGTTTTAAACCGAAAGAGGAAAGATTTAGACTAGATATAAGGAAGCAATTTTTTACAATGAGGGTGGTGAAACACTGGCACATGCTGCCCAGAGAAGTGGTAGATGCCTCATCCCTGGAAACATTCCAGGACAGGTTGAATGGGTCTCTGGGCATCCTAATCCAGTTGAAGACATCCCTGCTCACTGTGGGGGGATGTGGGTGGGGTTTAGACTAGATGACCTTTGAGGTCCCTTCCTACCCAAAGCATTCTAGGTTTGATTTTTTCATAAATTCTAAAATCAATGCTTATTTTTGTCAATACATTTTTTTTTATAACATGCCCTTTTATGGCAAAGAGAGTGAAACACAGAGAGAATGAATTTTTACAAAAATACTGTTTTGCTAGATTGGTTTTCATCTTAGATGTAAAATGTTACTAAATTATTTTTGGAATTTATAGAAAGTGCTAACTTTAATAATGGTTTGTTCATTAGTTCAAGTATGAGATGTAACTATGTGTAATTGTTATCACAGTAGCTCAGTTTCAGATGCAAATAGAATCATAGAATATCCTAAGCTGGTAGGGATTCATGAGGATCATTAAGACCAACTCTTGACTCCACAAACGTTAAACCATATATCTAAGAGCATTGTCTAAACACTTCTTGAACACCGACAGGCTTGGGGCCATGACCGCTTCCCTGGGGAGCTTGTTCCAGTGGCTGACTATTCTCTCTGTGAAGAACTTTTTCCTAATATCTAGTTGTTAACTTCCCCAATGCAACTTTAAGAAATTTCCCCACGACGTATCACTGGACATCAGAGAGAAGAGATCAGTACTTCCATGTCTGCTCTCTCTCATGAAGAAGCTGCAGACAGCTCTGAGTTCCTCCCTCAGTTCTTCTCTAAGCTGAACAAATGTAGTAGTCTCAGCCACACCACAGCTCCTCATGCCTTCTATTCCTTTCACCATCTTTGTTGCCCTCCTTTGGTCATATTCTAATATTTTTACATCCTTCTTATGGTATATATCCCAAAACTGCACACAGTACTTGCAGTGAGGCTGCACCAGTGCTGAGTATAGTGGAACAATCACTTCTTTCAACTGGTTAACTATACTGTGCTTAATGCATCTCAGGATATGGTTCCAAAGTCCTTAAACTTTCTTCTGCCGTATAAGTTCCAGAAGGCGATCCTTGTCCAGCCAAGCTGGCCTCTGCCCCTCTCACTTGCCTTGTGATGCATTGGAATTATCTGCTCCTGCACTATTAAAATATGACTCTAAAAACTGACCAGCATTTAAAAACCTCAAGAGCGATTTCCAGGGGTCCTTCCTAATTAGTTCCTTGAGCAGTCTAAAGTCTGCTCTCCCAAAATCCAGTGTAGTAGCACTGCTGACAGTTTTCTCATATCACCAAAATAAACTCAATTGTTTCATGATTCACGTGGCCAAACTCCCAGATATCACTTCACCCATGAGCCATCTCCACTTAAACCCAGACTCGGAGCAACCTTTCCTAGTCCACCTCCCTTCGCACACAGGTACCGAAAAGCTATCTTCACGTTCTTCAGGAATTCTTGGACCACCTGTGTGTCTGCTGTATCTTATGTTCCATTTCACATCACGGCAGCCTGTGCACTGAGTCACACCTTTCGTCAGCAGAGAGCAGAGCAGTGATCTATAGATTTCTTAATTCCTTATAGAATGTTACATTGGTGTCATCATCCTGGCTCGTGATTTATAGTAGACTCCCACAAAAAAATCCACTTTATTAACTTTTCTCCTAATCCTTACCCTGAAGCTCTCAACCATGTCGTCCCAACTGCAAGTGCTGTGCAGTTCAGCCCCTCTTTTACCTATAACAGTACCCCTCTATCTCGCCTGCGCTGCTTCTCTCTCTTGAAGATCCTATAACCTTCCATCACAGCACTCCAGTCCCAGGACTCTTCTCTCCAAGTCTCACCTATGCCAAAGTTGTCATACTGAAAGCTTCTAGTTCTTCTTTTTCATTCTTCATACTGTGTGTGCATTAGTGTACAAACATTTAAATAGCACTCCAGTGTGCTCAGCATATCGTGTGGCGGAGTGCAGCCCTCAGTAGCACATCATCCCTCAAAAATGCCATGCCATCCTATAGCTTAACTCTATATGCCAAATATTAGCCACTTCACCTCTGAACCTAGTTTAAAGCTCTTTAAATATGTTCTTTCACCTTATTTCTTGTAGTTCTTTGTTGATTGGCAGAAATACAAAATATTGATCACCGATACTTTGATTTTTTTTTCTTCCTTTTTATATTTGCTTCTGAGGTCCGGAAAGGATTCAGCAGAATCCTACCCTTTTAGCAGCATGTATTAAAAACATTAATATGATATTCACAAGTATCATGTCTATAAATAAAAATTATGTTTTTTATATTTTTAAACAAAGAGAAAAGCTTATTTAGCTTAAAAGCTAAAAATTAAGATAGTAATTTTGTTTATCACCTGAAAGTTGAACTGTTATCTTTTCTATCAAAGATCTAACTTCTTTGATACTGACAGGGTTTTATCCATATTATAAATTTTTCTTTTACTGTCATGTGTTAAAATGAACTAATGTGCTTTTGCTGGAAAAGAGCCAATTAAAGTGTTTACCAAGCTAAAAGGTGAAGGGTCTCTGTGTAATGGGAAGGGATGACATTTCTGTCTCATGAATACAATGATTTAATTCTTTGACCTACTGTTGGCAAGAGCTGGTTGGTGTATGGTGAACGCTTTCAGATCTGACACATTCATTAAAAAATCCAACCCCCAAAGACCTCTCTTGGAAAAAGCCAAAGAGAAAGTTGAATGTTTAAATTGTGTGAGATTCCCCTTGCCTCAGATGATCTATAACGTGACTTTGAAAGTTGACTTAACCAAATAAAAGGTAAGAAAAGGAGAACTTCTTTGCTTAACTTTCCTGTCTCACAGAGACCATACAAAATAAAAAGATAAGGAAAATATTTTGAAAGGGTTATAATGTAAACATGGGCAGCTGTTTTAGACATCGCCACATGTACACAGTCAAAGACACATCAGAAAACCCACACTGAAATTCATTTTTGTGGCCCTGAAAGAAAGGTCAGAAGGTTTAGATGTTAAAGTAAGTAAGTCTTTGCTTATTTGACCATTAAACTGTCAGCATGAAGCTATGTTTTGAACTTATGATGGTCTGAAATCTTAGTTGTAAATGAAGTCTGAAGACCTATTAACCTGCCCAAGACATGAACCAGAGTGTGGTTCAGCTTCACTGCTAACTGCACCAGGGCAAAGAAATGGACAGTAAGAGGTGAGAAAAACATCTGAATTTATCTTGTCTTGGCAAAGTTATGCAGCATAAATGATTGTCAGTGCTGAACTTGAATAATGTATCTTTATTGACATTAGTATGAGGTGAAGTTAATTTCACATGTTTAACTATTGAATGCTTGCAATTTTCTTTCTATTGATTAATATTGGGGCTTTTTTACAACTTTGAACAGCAATGAAGCCCATAAGAAGCAAAGCAAAACACGCTTGTAGTACAGTTATCTATAGAGTGTTCTATTCAACTTTCTCAGTGGAACATGTTAAGTTCTAGAATATCATTTGTTGGTTTGCTATTTAAAAAAAGTAGATACGACATAGCTATTAGAAATGAAGCACAACTGCATGTAGTATTTTCTTGCAATTAATTATGCTATTAATCAGAAAGCCTTAGCAAAATTGTAAATGCCAAAATACAATAACATCAAAACACAATCAAATAAAAAAGGAAATGATCTATAATTATTTTGTGTGTGTAAAAGATGGAAACAGATTGTTTTTTCTTTACGTATAAGATAGGATACAATTACAATAAATAAACCCAGCTTGCATTAGGAAAATCTGCATCACCACCTGTTCTGTGCACAGGAGCTTCTGAAATTCCTTTTTTAAAACATAATTGCCAGGTTTACTACCTGTTGACATTTCCTTAAGTTCCTCTGCTCACAGCATAGGTAGGCTGTCAGCTTGACCATGGTCTTGTCAGCATGGTCTGTATTGTGCAGTAAGTCTTTACTGTCATTAGCAGATGAGGACTCAGACATGCCAACCGGGTCTCACATAGTAGAACTTGCACAACATTGGACTGCCAGCCAGATTGTACTCCTGGTTTAAACTGTATACTCATGTGCCTTCACTGTATTCAGCACAGATTTATATCAAGATGAGAAAGGAGTTTTATCCCTTGTAATTAACCTGATTCTATATTTGTCTATGACTATCCAATAATTTCTGGGGTTTGCGTGGTGTTTGGTATTCTTTCTTAAACGCTCTAAAGGACAATAAACTGCAGAAGTCACTACTTGCCATGGAGAAAAATAAATATTTTTTTCAGGAAATATCAGGAATGAAAGGAATGAAGGCTCTATAAACAGCATAATCTACTTTTCAGTTAAATATTCATTTTCCTGGCTTGACAAAACCTGGAAGGATTATAAGCTTTATGAGAGGAGTGTGAAAAACATCATTCTTAGCAGTCATGATGATCAAGGATTCGTTTTCACGTGACATGTACCACTTCTGAGTACTGAATGAAATCAACCCTGGGACTGAGGAAGCACTAAAACTTCCCTCTGTCTCACAATAGCTCAGCTTTTTTAGACAGAGAGCTGATTTTCTGCTAAGATGTTCTCTCTTTAAATCTCAGAAGTAAAACTGTGTTATAAGGCAACTATACAAATTTCACCACCCTCAGAAACTTCCCAAGTAGACGGACAAGTTAGCTGTGTCTTAATTAGAAAATGACATATGCCTGAGACTGTATGGTGGCACTGCTGTCAGTTATCACAGACGGGAAAACATCCATGTCATAAATGTCTCTTCCCTGCAAAACATGAAACTGCCTGCTGGGAATAGTTAGTCCCTGACCCATAATGACCCTCGAGCTGTGCCTTGGAACTGTTTGCATCAAAGCTGAGTATAGGCTAAAATTGGTTTAGGAGCTGTTTTAGCAATTTGATAGTGATGACAATTCAGTTTCAGAGGCTGGAATATTCTCGGACACTGCTTAACTTACTAGTATTGGCATTGCCTTCAGCACTGGTGCCTATAGTACTTTAGTTTGCTGCAGGCACTGGCTGTATCTATGCTAATTAAAATCATGATGATAATATTAAAATGTTGAACCTTACTCTGGGAGAAGCTAAGTACAAATAAACTCTCTGATTTCCTAAACCAAAGTGTCTGTGTGCCCTTTGGGGATCATCACTGACACATACCCTTTCAAATGTGTACAGACACAAGACGGTGATTAGCACCATTCTATAACTGTTCCAGAGATTACGCAAGTAATATTATGGATGATTGATTACCAGTATAGGTAACTGGAGAGGGCCAGGGAATTGTTCTGGACCATTCCTGATGTATAGTGGTCACTGTTTTGGAGAAGACAAGGGCCAAAGAATGGTCCTGGGTTCATTTTATTTGGTAGTGTAGCTGCACCTGCAATGCCTAATGCCTACGAGGTAATGTCTTTAGGTGGTCAAAGATCAGATTTTCTTTCAGAATAAGGCTTAAGTACACCCATCTGTGGCCCAGCTCTGTTATTGTCCTGCAGTTAACCTGCCTTAGCAGCAGCCTCCCTAGTGCTTACGGGAGCAAGATCTTGCTCACTGAAGCTCCAACTGAGCCCCAAGTGCTGAAGCAGTTCTTCATGAGTTGCAAATTATCCTTGTGTCTAAGGCTGGCTGAATTCAGAACAGATCTTGCCTCAGCAACTAGAGAGCTCCTGTGCCTGCTAGCTTCTCATTGCAAAGGAAGTCAAAAGGCTGTCTCTGCAACACACGCATTTCACACATCTGTGAGAAGCAGCTACCGTTGGTGCTCCTACACAGAAGTAGCTTGAAAGCTTTCCTCATACTAAGAAAGATTTTCCTCTTTTCAGGAAAGAAGTTTCTGTTTTTCAGCTCTCAGTGAGTTCATAACTTCCTGAAATTTATCGCATCTTTCAGGTCAAAATCAAAATTTTAAAACTTAGCTTCTCTAAGCTCCCAGTTCAGGGGAAACAAAAAATGGTGCCACTTATGAAAACAAGACAGCTTGATGACAAGCACAAACTCATAATTTAATCCGTCCTTCCTCATGAGGGAAATCAGGAAATTTAGTGAATTTTGCATTGGAGTAGTACCATGCAGCATGAGTATTTTAGCTCTGGTTCATTGTCTGTTACCTTCCACCCTGGAACCTCAGGTAGGTAAGAAATAAACTTCTTGATATTGAAACAAGGCATGTTAAGAGTACTCACATTGTCTGCATAGACATACCTAAAACAATCAGTAATTTCTATAGACATATTAATTAGCCTGTGTGGTTTTGGCAATGACACTAAAAACTTCTCCTCTTCTCAATTTAAAAATACAGCTTTCATTGATTATTTTTAACCACATGATGTAACATTAATTACCTCTCAAATAAATTAATTAAATAACAAATTATTCATGTTTTTAATTATCTGCTGTAATTTTTTCCCTACTTGCCTGGAGTGCTTCCTTACATGAAACATACAGCATAAACATCTTTTTTCTGGGACAGTGATCAACAGTAAGCACAAGAGCAGCAGTGGAATGTCAGTGATCTAAGCATTGAAAATGCAGTCTTGCTTCTTTAGGAGACAACACAGAGATGGAGGAAGGTTGTGAAAGAAATACCTAAACCAGCCTGAATCTGTGCAAATGTTCTTTACCTTTCAACAGAAATGTTGAGTTTATCTTACTTTACGTTAATAGAACATCCAATAAACAAATAGAAAATGCTATCACTAAAAAGCATAAAATTTTAGAATATCACATAAATAAATAAATAAATGCCACCTCAATTTCCTATCCTGAATATAGAATTTGGCATTTTTTATTCATTATCATTCATCATTGCTGATTATTGCTATACAGAATAATGTTGTCACTGTATTAAAAGAACTTAAATTGTTACCAGATATATTCTATTGACCTCTACTTTATTTGAACTTAAAATTCAGTGGTTTGATTTTAGTTGAGTTTCTTTTGATACTTGAGTATGCTAAAGTACGTTAAACATTTGATTTGAAAAATAAACTATTTTGAAGCTTTTTATATCTTTAAATAAACATCTAAAATGGACTAAAAGCTTTTAGAATATTCAGTCTTTCTGAAAACGTGACCCTAAAACTAACAAAATAGATCTTTAGAAGACTGCTCTGCTTTCTTTTCTGTTGATTCAATACCTCTCGGCCCTGTTTGCACACTATACTATATTTTCACTTAATCCAGATCTGTTTTATTTCAGAGTCTGATCCTACAATAAAGTAACTCGTAGCAAAAAAGCTGTCACTGAGTCCTAAAGTTATTGCCACGCAGAAAAAAGAAATGTTTATACACTACAAAGAGACACTTCGTACAGGAAGGAGGTAAGAATGAAGTTCATAATGAAATCCGTTTACAAAGGATGTAAAAATCATTTTTGCTTTGGTGACCAATTCAGTAAATGACTGAAGTTTATAGTCAGGACAAAAATGTATTCATACTAAAACTTTGGATTTCTACTATGAAGCAGGAGAAACATGCATATAACATTGTGATGATATATTACATTTTTTCAGGAATTTACAATTTACTTCACTGTAAAAACTTGATAAACATCCTAGAAATAGTGACTTTTCTCATCCTTTTGGTGTGAAGTAGAGAGTTAGTTCTGTCTATTGTGAGAGTCTTTACACCCGTCCTTTTCATAGCATGTAATTTTTATCTTATTTTCTCCTTCCAATACTTGTGTTTAGATGGAAGCAAGACCCATAATACTTTTTTCTTTCTTTCTTCTATAATGTAAAAATACAGTTGTTACCTGGACATAAAGAAATTTTCTCATTACAATTTAGCAGAGTTCCTGGGAAGTGTTTAGATAATTGAAATAACCTTCAGTTACATGGAAAAAGTTGAAATATCCCTCAGTTATACAGAAATGGACCTGTAATGACATCATAATTCCACCCTGTCTTGGTGGATTGTGAGACAGCAATATGGAAGTCTTAAAATTGGATTCACAGGTTTAACGGGAAGATTTTTAATCTGTCCTGTGTGGTATCAGGACAAACATTCACAGTTAAGAAAGATATTCTCTGAATATTCAGGTTTTAATTATATAATTTAATACTAGTAGTTTATGAAAACTTTAATTTGTATGGCAGCTTAATGGACTAAATACTTTCATGTGGGTGTTCACATTTTGTCTTTTATACCTCTCTGTACATGCTTAATATGCTTTGTGAGTCCACTTTCATAAACATTAAAATCAATGTGCAATTTAAGCAGTGTTGTTAATGTTCTTAGAAAAAGTACTGAGATTAATGAAATAAGAAAGTGAAAAATAAAGATATCGATTTTAGACATACATATTTTGTACTTAGACTGATAAAAGACACTGAAAATTGTTCCCAAATAACTCTTTGCAAGCTTCTTGCTATCTATCAGTGTAAGAATTGTGTAAAATAGATAACATTTTTAAAAATTTCTTTGGTGAAATAAAATCTTACCCAAGGTTTGCAAAAACATTAGAAAAAGTTTGGCATTTTCAGAATGACTGGAATGGTGGAATTTAAGAGCATAATGTCTATTTTCTTCCAATAGGTTTAAATACACTTAAAATACTACCAAGTTTATATAAAATTTAAGCACTGGTTTATATTTTATAACTGTACTATGCATTTGTTTTTTCCTAGCAGGCTTTTGCTAGTCTTAAAGGTTTGGGTTTACAAATCTTGGATATTGTATTTATCCTAATCTTGTTATTGTTCCACTACATTTTGGAAACTAAATGATGGATTTTGGGATTTTGGATTTTTTTTTTTTTCCTGAAAAGTAAGAAAATATTATATTTTTTTTGTGCTGTATACGTCACAATATTCATATTTAGCTCAGTTAAGCTGTTTTTTTAATCCTTTCATTCAAGAAAATTCGTACCCTTCTAAACAAAATTCTAATCTTCCGCATTATTTTTCTTTGTCACGCCTTTCTCTGTTGTAACATATACCTCTAAGTATCTTATCACTCTTCACTGATTTTTTTTTTTTTTCTGGGCAAGTAGAATGAAACAAGATTTGTCAATTAATCCGTCAGCTGGGCAGAATAAGTGGCCAGGACTCCCATAAACACCCTGAATGGTCATCCACTCTCTCATAGCTGCTAGAAAAAGGTTTTTAAGCCAAAATTCTGTTATCAGATGTTTGCACATAAATTCCATTCACTTTATGGGAGGTTTGAGCACAAATGAAAGAGTGAACTTGGCTCATTTAATACAATATTTAGAACACTTCTGATGAAAATTAGCTGCTGAATATGCAGCAAATTTTGCAAAGTTTAATATCTCATCCATATTTTGTATGACTTTACTGCCAAATCTTATTCTTTAACTAGAATGAAACTACCCAAGCACCATCTGTAGATCTAAATATCTGGATACCTCTCAAGCATATTTTGAATTCAGTGTTGCCAACGGCAGCGATCATTTTGACAAAACTGGCACTTAACTAATAAGAGTAACAGAACTGGAGCACAATGCCACAGATAAAGAGCAATATATTCACAGTCAGATTGTTCTCATAAATTTTCTAAAACTGCTTTCCACCACAGGTGCCAAAGTTGTAACCATCTTTTAGCTATCTTGAAAGTTTTGCCAAGGGTATTTATGAAATTCACAAAATAGTCTTTACTAGGGAAAAATATTGCAATATTCAACTTAACTATAAAGTTATTTGTTCTTCAGAGAAACAAAGTTTGTTGGAAGAGATAAGATGTTTTATTGGACAAGATAATATTGTGGAAAAAGGTAAGATTTCATTTGCTGAAGGCCTTCTTTGGGTGTTCCAAATTTTCATTTGCTCTTGTCACTTTGTGTAATAACATCAAGTTAGTTGAAAGTGATCTTGTACATACGGCTGTCTCTTCTTCTGCTAAAATGAACAGAGATGTATCCAAATAAAAACTGAAAGAACACTCCCATTTGTAATGGCATGTGTAAATAAAGCCATCAGATTCACTGAATATCCCTTTTGCTGGAATTTGGGTAGACAGCTGATGATTTTGGAACACCTACCTCGATGAAAATCAAACTCTTCATTTAGATTGTGCAAGTATACCAAAAGCTATGGGACTTGTAATGATGTCCCCAAATCATCGTTATTCAGTGCGCAAAACTTTTGCAATTGTGAGAAGAGAAATACAAATCAGGTTGTGCTTATGAAAGGTGATACAGTGCTGCCTTTTTCAATTTTTTTTTCATTATATATTTTTCCTAAGTACATAAGAATTTTCTTATCACCTCAATGTTTAGTCAGCTCTATAGAATAAAGCAGATTCTCCTAAATGACTCCAATTAAAGTCAGGAGCCCACACATTATTTACACCACTGGAATTACCAGATCTCTCATGTAATTCTGAACATGAACTCCAGTTGCCAGGCACGATACCTGCTGAAGGAAACGCACTTGACCCATCTCCTATGCAAACTGTTGGTTTTCTCATATTGCCAATACAGAGAAATTACTTCATTTCAAAGTGAGTCTTCAGATATGCTGTATGATCCTGCTGATCATTATAAAAAGGTAAAGGAACAGCTATTTATTGAATGAAAGTGTACAAAAATACTGTACATAAAACATGAGATCAGCTACTATCTTTTTCAAATTAACTCAATGAAGGAATGATAAATATTCATTTTTTCCTTTTCCACTGGTGCCAGAATGTAAATACAGCTAATTATAGCCTTCTAAATGCAATTATTAGTCAGTTTTGTAGCAACATATTATTTATAACCAGATGTATGCAAATGTTCAGGTTTTTTTCCCAGATGGGTTTCATTAAGTTACAGCAATCACACAGGCTGAACAAAGCCTGATCTGTGCTCTGTTATCAATATAAAAATACTCTAACTTGCCCCCCCCAAAAAAAAAAATCAAAGCAGCAAAGAAAACATGTATAAGTATGCATATGCATGTATAGACACATACACATGTATGAAATACCCAGTCAACTTGTATTAAAATAATAGGCAAGAGCTGGTATAGACCATCCAGACCTAGCAGATTTTATTTACACCTTCTATGAAAATATTATCTGTGGTATGTTTGGGGAAGCAGTGCAAGAGCAAGGCCATCACAGAGCACACATGTAATGCGTTGACTTAGGGCCTCCTGACCACATGCCAAGGGGGTCTTCAGGGCCTCTCTGAAATTTTCATGCTAGGTCCTGGCATCTTAGAGCGTGGAAGAAGCTCCAGCTTTGCCTCTGTAAGAATCCCACTGTTCTAATGTGGATCTTGTGAACGCTGATTTCAGGAGTAAATCCTGAAGCTTTGGAGAAATCTGCTTTAATACATCTATTCCTTTGGCTTTCCTCTTCCCTCTTTAACAACTGTTGTACTTATCTCCAGGCAGATGTAATCTTGTCAGATTTTAGACTCTTCTACACAAATTTGACCCACTGTACAAAACTACTTTATAAAGACTTGCGTTTTTGTCCCCTGTATAAAACTCAATGTTTATCAGTATATGAAATTGAATGGTGGTAACTAGACATCTCTCGTTCATTAAGGTGTTAGACTTTTCAGATTAAAAAAAGTATGTTGAAATTGTAGTGGATAGCAAGTCAAACTGCAGTTTTTCAAACTGAACAAAGAACAAGTTCTGTTTCTAAACCTGAACATAGTTACATTGTACCGCAGTTGTTTAAAGAAACCAAATTATTCAAATATAAAATAGAATATTTCATTGTATGCTGTATTTTTTGTTATACTTCACTGAAGCCTTTGACAGGCTTTTACTTGGTCAGAACAATACCCAAGTGCATATACGTTATCTACAAGTCATTTATCATAAGCCTTTTTACCAACATTCTTTATGGCGTCTCTCAGGATGGTAGCGACAGATTTTTAAAGGCATTTGTAGGGTCTCTTTCTTTCCTTGATTTCACAGTTCTGTTTACGGTAATTTGAGATGTTACCTAAGTTCTGTGAGTATTCTTTCCATTAAATTAGGGACACTGTATATTTATCTTGAGCCTTAACATCAGTATTTTAAAAATTCAGTTAAATATAGGAAAATGTTAGTTCCTCATGCAATTACAGAAAGCTACTAACCCGCCAAACTCGAATACTTACAAACTGTCAAGTTGTTGATAATTTGTGACAGATTTCTCATAATGAGACTATTAATGCAGGCTTTGTATTTTTTGGTGAATCACATAAAACAGCTGTTAGGTAAAACTGAATCCCTTTCATAATGATCAGCAAGTAAAGTTCATCTTCCAAAGGCCCATTTAGTGTAACATATATAGAACCAAGGGACCCTAACGGGAGACTTCATGGTAAAGATTATTAGGTCAAGCTATAAACAGTTCTTTGGAAGTGCAAAGCTGAAATTCTGGGTCCCATCACTGAGAAGAAATATCGTAATCTTAAAGAAGACAAATTTACTTTTAAGGAAAACTTGAAGTTTTTCAGTAAAATTTCATTTTGAGGGGGAGGCAGTGTCTTTAGACGCCATCATAGTTGTTCCACCTTATTATTCATGGACTAACTGGATAAGAATCTATATTCTTATAAAATATTTAAAAATAATATTCTATATTAAAATAATACACTTCCACCACTCAATCAAAAAAACCCATCAGGCAAGGCAAATGAATTATGGTGTGTTCAACATGGAACTTCTCCAAACTCACCTAACATGTTTAATACCTATGAAATTAAAGCATCTTAAACTTTTCATCTTCAAAATTTTTCCTTCAGCTGTATCCACACAAGCTCACTGGCTGTGGTATTATAACATAAAATTAAGTGTAGTACTTGGTCCAACATTTTAATAATTTGTTTTGTATTAAAAGGATACATATGAACACACTCTTTTTAAATATTTTGCAACTTCTTTGACTCCAGCCAATGAAAAGCTACCTAATGGAACTTGTCACATCACACTCCAAAACTCCTTTAAAAAGTGCAGCCACTGTGGTAGGTCAGAGAAGTTACTACATTTTCTGGTAAGTTTCTATAACAAGCTTTCAATTTATTCCTGCCTATGGGTTTCTAATTTCTATAGCATTACAGAACCAACTGTCCATAGTATTAAGCAGCTAGCTTAGTTAAGAGTATCTTGAAAGTCCCTGCACAAAGATGGCAGTCTCTCAAAACTTTTCCATTATTGTGATGATTGAAACTTAGGATGAAATAATGTGAAGATGTCCAGTGATGGCCATCTTAAAGCTGCTACACTATACAACTATGCAACTATTTCAGGTGTTCAACTCTTGCGCTCAACATAGCTGAGATGATTTATCCTAAAGGAAATGAAAACAGAGTTCATATGTAGCTAAAGTGAAATAATAAATTGTCAGAAAAAAATAACCATAATATATTTATTTGTTCTCTTCTGTAAGCAAGAGACTTTCTGACACATGCACTCTATCAATAGCTATAAATGAACTGATAAATATTTTGGCAAGTAGTTCTTTAAATTTTTTCAGCTTCAAAGAATTATTTTTGTATTTAAAGTTTGTAGGAAATTGGTCTCTAACCATGTATTTCAAGTGCTAAAAACCCCCGTTTAAAATCCAATTTTCGTCAAGGGATGACTAAGATCTTGTTGCCAGCTTTTAGCTCACAAAATGTTTTTGTACAGTAGAAGAAATGAGTCAAAGGTTAGGAAAACTTATTACCCTTCATAGAAACAGAACAGGTTTTTTACAACTTTCAATCAAAACCAAAATAATGGGCCAGATATAAGTAAGATAGAAGTGGTGTGACTGTACAAAGAACTGGTGGCTAATCTTCACTGAGACTCAATTTCATAGGCTGAATCTCAGCTGCACAAAAATTCATAGTTCAGTACTGAACTTTCTAATGTACTTTTTGTTGTTGTTGTTGTTGTTATCCTAACAAGGTAAACAAAAGAAACACTCCCTGAAAGATTTGGAAGCTAGTACTGAGCTACATAGTGCACGATGAAATGAATAGAGGTTAGAATTTTGTCCAAACCAGACCTTGTATTTTGCCACCCCAAACTGAGAATTTCAGACTCACCTCCCAGTGACAGCTCTGTAAATGTCTCCAGCTCCTCAGTGCATCTTAACAACCTGCTGGCACCCATGCAGTTACCACTCACTGGACATTTCTCAATAGACTAGCATTTACTTCCCAAGAGGTGACCCCTCACATTTCTTGTGCGTTTGTGTTGTGTCAAGGTAGCATCTACCTCTCGCTACGTGACCTCTCTTGCCAGTCAGTCCTCATGAGGGACATCCCACAGAGAAGGTATGACTGCACTATACATAAAGGATGTGCTTGCTCATAGGCACCTGGTTCCCTGGCCCTGGCCTGGCTGTGGGCACACTTCATTTGTTGCCATTTATTACTGGCATTTGTTGCCATTTGTCTCGTGTTGAGAAAAATGAAACTGGAAATGTCTGTGCTTCAATGCATGTTGCATGTTGGCAGTTGAATTCAATGAAAGGAATCGAGTATTAAAATGATGAAATCATTAAGAAACAGCCTCAAGAGACAGTTCTGGTTTTCCTCTTTTCTAATTTTTTCTTGTGGTAGAAACAGTAACTGTGGCTAGGACTGTAGTAGTTACAGAAAGGACAAATTGTACTGATTTATACTGGCTTTGAGCCTGCTCCATCTCTCAGGGAACTCATTGGAAATTTCAGTATTTGAGTGCTGTAAGAACTCACCAATTCCTACAACTGAGCAGCCTGCTGAGGTTTCTTTTGGGATGCTTGTGCATGGGTAGAACACCTGTATGAAATTCTGTTTTGTAAAGTTACATCTTCCTGGGAAAAAAGGTGAGTGTTGGCTCATCAGCTTCCAACTCTGAGCTTAGACAAGAGTTTTGTTGCTTAAGGTGCACTCTTGTTTTTAATTTCTTAACCTTAACTGCCAAGTAACTTTTGCCCTAATACAATCTATTTTTTTTCACATGCCATTTTTTGTTACTGCAACAGAACTATTTTTAAACTTTTCAGTCATCATCATCTGTAACACTGGTTCTATTTCCTAAGAAATTGCTGACATCTGTTTAAACATTGATATTTTTCCATCCACATAGATATTAACTCAAGCATGTTATTGTGTCAAAGACACTAAGTCTTGAAAAGATACCAGCTTTAAGGCTTAATTATAACTATTTAAGCACCGATGTATTAGCATGAGAAGGAAGCATTTGTCTCCATAACTTTTCCACACAGGAAGTAGAGCTGAAGTTCAGTGAGACAGCTAGAAAAACAGATCAGTCTGGCTAAGGTTCACGAGGTGCCTGCCACCCCAAAGAAGGAATACGCAGACTGAGTCGACCCAAAGCTCTATGTTAATTGTAAAGCAGATTACTTTTGTGGGGCGCTGCTGAGGAATTGAATCAATGATCCCCAGAGTTAATGGGAATTAATCTATTTATTTTAATGGATTTTTGATTAGGATTTTTGGTTAGGATTTTGGACAGCTGAAATATTAAAATTCCCAACAGTAGCCTTTGACAAAGGGAAGCCTTTTACCCTTCATGACTTATGTACCACCTTCAGGCAAGAGGAGGTGCCTGAAAACTACTTCAGAAGTTACAAAGATAAGGTATTTGAATGTGTTACCTTTTGTTGCTTCTCATGCTGAATTCTTTAAAAGACAGAATAAAGATATTAATTGTTGTCAAATAAATTCTTTCTTGGATAACTGACAGTAAATGTCTGGGAATTATATATGTTTAATTTATTTTTTTCTGACCAGACTTGATTGGTTCCGTTGTCAAAGCTGATATTTGCAGTTTCTGTGTCTTGTTAGCATTATTAGATTGTATTTTTAAGTTCAAAAAGAAAATTTAAAAATAAAATATTTCTATCCATTGTTTCTGTGAAGCAATTCTCATTAGCAATTCATATAGTACAGATATGTGCTGGTTTGTGATCTGATGAAAACAGAAAAAAGCAAGACAAACACATGTAAACTTCTACACACATGCTAAATAAAGAATCCACTAGTTTTAAGTTTCTTACCTAACCAGAAACTGAAGACACTATCTTCCAAGTTAGACATCATAACTAATTGTGTGAGCACTACTTGTGTGTATCAGTACAGAATCAGTTCAGGTTAAGTCAATACTATAGGTAATCAGACTTAATCTCTCACTTAGCAGTAAAGTGGTGTAGGAAGGTGCAAAACATCATTTAAAGCATCTGCACTGTGAGGTCTCTATCTAACAGCGAAAGGAAGTAATGAACAGGGTCATCACTTATCGAGCAATTTTCAGTTTGATTCACAGAACATGCCTGTAGAGGATTTTTAGTTTAAATAATTTTCTGCCCACGTGACGTAAAAACCTCAACATTAACACATATCCAAAACAAGACTGACAAGTGCTTTTAGAAATGATTGATACATGTTTTGAGTCATATAATGTGTAATCTGGTGATTAGTATGGTTAGTTTAAATTCCAATTCGGCAGAAGTAATTTTCGCTCTGATCCGCCTGTATAGCATAAGTCACCAGATACTTGTCACCCAGTAACCAACCTTGTGAGGCCCCTATATCTTCTGCCCTTTTCTCTTCCTGTGCATCTCTTATGTTCTTCCTCCATTGAATTTCATCACACCTTACTTTGAAAATTTCACAATGTAGTTTCTTTGCAGAAACTGAAGCTGAAAATGTATGCAAAGAATTTAACTTGGAGAATGGAGCTGAACAGAAGTGAAACAAAAAGCATGATATACTTGTGAAATTCTTAGCAAAATAAGATCAATTTCTTTTGCTCTTATTCAAAGAGTGTTCCTGAACCGCTACTATTCAACTGCACAGACCTTTTCAGTGTCTACTTTTTTAACAGAAAACTTAATTTTGAACTTGAACCTACTTGACAGCAGCTCTTAATCAAGTAGGCAATTAGAATTTTTCTCTGCAGAATATAATTGTTAATCAGAAATCAGACTCTTTCAGAGGATCACTTCACCCTGATACCATCCAGTCTTCAGTCTTCAGCATCATTGCTTCTGTTTTGGTGCTACATTTTAGAAACAAATGAAAGCTGGGAGATTTTAAGTGTTTTAGCATTATAGTGCACATACATTTATTCCCTCTTCTTTCCATATGTTTACTTCTGCAAATTATTTATACTCTTTTTGTTCATAACTGTTTTCATCCTTTACAGTGATTCTAGAGCCTGATTTCTCAGCCTCCTAGAAATTATAAAGCATAAAAATTACTACCTGGTTTACGTTTTCCAGATTGCCAAAGAACTGAGATATAATTTATTTTTAAAGTGTTGTTTGGTGAAAATCTGCTGTAAATTGATTAATTCACAATAATACAGTCATTTTAGTCAGGGACAGATTGGAGGACAAGCCAGCATCCTCCAATAGACTGAGATTAGTGACATCATAAGGAAAATGCTCTGTCTGTGCTTTTGCCCTTTCTGCCTGTACTTAGTTTGTTCTGCATTTCCAAGACATAGAGTTGTAACCTCTTTTTAACATCTAGGAGGCCCTTGAAATGAAGAAAGTTGCATATTCACATACAAATCAATCTTTCAGTAATCTTTTAGGTTTTGCTTTCTGGTCGCAGATTTATTTTTTCACCTAGCGTAATTTCAAATAAGAACATTGAAAGTAGAATCTAGAGCAATTGTCTGTGTCCAGATATTAAAGCCAAAGCTTTTTCCTCTCAGATCTTCTTTCCATATGACACTCACCTGCCTTTTTGTAGAAAGCACCACTTCAGTTGCTGCAATTAGTATTACTCGATTGCTGTTTCTGAAGGATCTTACTGCTTGGTCAGATTACTCTCTACATACCTAAGCAAGACCTGATGACTGAATCTTGAAAACACCCTTACCATGCTTTCGGATTCTGTGCTGTGGAATTTGCTTTTGTGTCAGCCAGAAGTTATAGAATTGTTCAGTAATCTTTTTCATTGTTGTTCTGTCCAAAACTGTTATGTTTTCATACCTCTCATTGGCTTAAATTATTGGCACATAGTGCCTTTTAAATGTCAACACTGTTTCTTGGTTTATTCTTTCCTTACCAGGAAAGTGGAACTACAGTGGTAGCATCATTCAAGGAAATAAGCTAGCTGGTGTTTGGGAATCTCTTCATCATTGGTGAATAAAGTTTCCATTCAGTTCCCAGACATCATCAAGTATTTACTCTCTACAAAACTAAATCTTGACTGTCTGTCTCTAAAATATCTAGTAATGTCTTACACTGTTTTGATACCTCAGGAAAATCTGGATTTGTTTTACCAAACACAGGGCTTTAGATGTCTAAGGGGTTATCAATAAGGAAGTGAAATGTGACCAGTCACGCTTTAGTAAATGTTAATTACTAAGTTAAATTAACTTTTATGACTGTATCAATGGATTTCTTATTATAAGTAATTACTTGAAAAGAAGAAATAAGAGAAAAAATTTCCTTCTGTTGTTACTTTATTGGGAACACGTATTCATTCTATATTTTTACTTGTTCACGTTCTTCTTTTATTTATCGCCACCTGTTCCTAAAAATTCTGTTGTTCTATGTTACTTGGTGATTTTGTCACTATGGATTCCAAAGCTACTAGGCATCTTACTTGACATGTAACATTGAACTGAAAATGTTTAGAAAACAGAGTTCCTTGGAGCCTTCCAGCATTTTCTATTACTGGAGACAGAAATAGCACAGAAAAAATCTCTTTTAAAATTTTCAATAGTTTCTGGCATTTGGATTAGAGCATTGCTCGGAGTATTAATACATGCCTCAACCTCCTTCCTGCACACAGAAGGGAAGAAAATATTTTAAATTTTTTTTAAAGTTCGAAGAATTTCATACATCAAAATTTGAGGTTTAATATTTCCATCAAATAGTATTTTGTTTCATAAATTATAAAATTATTTCCAATCACAGATATAAACCTGCAAAAGTAGGTTTTTGCCTGTGCTGCACTACATTGTAACAGATGTACTCAAATAGATGCATTAATGGTAGATGGTCTGTAATTTTATTTTTTTTCTCCTGCAACTAATAAAAGTATTTAAAAAAATTTTGAGCATAAACATAATTTTTGTTTTGTTTGATTGAATTCCTGGTCAATTTAGGCATTACTAAAATACAAATCATGGTAATAACAATAGAAATATAAACAATAAAATTCTCAAGTAACTAATATACTTGTGTATTTTTGTACAACTATGGTTAGATGAGGTCTTCAGCTCCCTAATCTGTCTGGATGTAAACCAGGCTTGGATAAAACTCTAGAGCTATGTTATCACAAAAAAAAAAAGAAAAAAAGAAAAAAAAAAAAGTTGCTCAAAATCCCTATCACTGAGCCCTGAAATAAAAGATAAAATACAGCTTTATGCTAATGCAGCTGTATGGGAAAAGATTAGTTTTATCTGTATACATATGTGAGGTCATGCACTCAATGATGGTAAAGAATACATGTTCACAACATTAGTCTTTAGATTCTCAGCTAATATACATTACAGCCTTCACCTACAGATGGGTTTATATTGCTAACGCAGTTGCTGAGCACTGCTAGATTTTGGCTCTGGGATTTGGAAACTGACCCTAGAAACCATGTTATGCAGCTGCTTCTTTTACGTAAAATGATGGAGGCATTTCATTGCAGAACACAAAGAGCACTTAATTTTGCAAAGCAGATGTATTTCTGTTCTTTCCTTATGTCAATTATTATAGCACTGCTTAAAAAGAATTTGTTTCTTTGATTATCTACATAATACAATTAATGTAGCTATAAAATACATGACATAGTTTTACTTTTTACTGTAGTACATTTCAGTGACAGCATTTTCTCATGGTAAAATTTACTTCAAAACCATTCAATTTTCCCAGTTACATCCTGCTTTAAATCACAGAAAATTGCCCACAGCACTTGGAAGCACAGGTGGCTGGTAAATTATCAATCCTTCGACATAATAGCAAACTATGAAGGAAAAATCTGCCTCCCTTTGATTACTGTAATTCAGATAGTTTTACTGTGTGGGAAAGAATTGTGAATCCATACCACACAAAATGTTTACTTAGCAGCAATCTTCAGTCCTAGTAAATTTTCTTCAAGTTAATGCTTTGTGTCTGATACAGTGCAATAGGAGGAGATGCAGGTGCAAAGAATTTGTGCAATTCAGCCCACACATCTTTGGATTAGTCTTTAACTGAGTGTCTTGGAAAAGGAAAATAGCTTCCAAGTAACTGCAAGTTCGGCTTGTGAGATAGACAGCACGAAACACAACCAAGTGTTACACAACAAGTAACCCAGATTCATGAAACCAATCTTCTTATAGTTTACAGTTTCGACCAAGAATTCCTAGTGGCTTGTGGGAGAGTGTATTTGTGATAGCAGAATGATTGCTATTATAAATTTATCTTCCCATCTTCACATAATTGTATTTTAATAATTACAAGGCTATAAAGTGGCTATTTCCATCTTTTCTAGGAATTCCTAGGCTAGATAATTTCCCAAATACTATTGCTTTTCAAACCCTTTCATTGTAGTTCTAGGTCATCTTTCAGCATTTTACTTCGCTTAAAACATAAGTAAATATAAGGCAGGCAGCTTTTCCATCTTTGTAAAATGCATTTTGAGAAGATAAGACAACTCATGGAAAGCAAAGACAGACTCTTATTCAAATGGATCTACTTACTTACTCATCAGCCATATATAAAAGGGCATCTCATCTTCCAAGTACAGTCTTGGCTCAAGTCTGGTTAGTTTGTGAAATTTGAGAGATCACAGCAGGTGTTAATTGCAGGCTATTCGGGGATGTTTACCTTGTATTACTATATGGAATAAATGGAAGAAACATAACCATGCTAGAAATTTCCAGTCCAGTAAGCCAAAATTTCAGACCATTTACCTGAAGTTCTGTGGCTTTACAGCATATTAAGAGCCCTCTCTGAGGTTAGATTTACACGTAAAATGTAAAGGTTCTCCTCTTTTATACACCCATCACAGCTAATTTAAGAAAATTTAATGCTATGAGCTCTTTTGAAGCAATATCTTTTATATTCCTGAAATTATAACCCATGAAATTACTGTTTTTCTTAGTCCTGTGATTGTAATATTTTCAAGGCAAGTTAAATGTGTTACATGCTAAGTCATTTGTTATTGGTATCATGTCAAGGAAAAATAAACCTAAATTATGGGGTTTTTTAGGAGATTTATAGTCTGCTTCCATTAACTAGAATCTCTTTGTTTTCATTTTAATTTAATTTATTTGATTTCTTACACTCTAGCAAAATCTCATATTGTCCTTTCCTTGGAAATAACAAAGCAGACCTTAGATCTTCTGACACATACAGTAGTACTCAAGGTTATACTGTCTGCCCAGAAAATTTAATTTTAAGTTTAGCATGGAAATAAGGAAGAACATAGCAATTTGAGTTTTGTGCCTTTAAAGAGAGAATATACAGACCTTAAATAACTTCAGAAGTATTTGAATATTTCCACAATCCCTCTTCCTCTCTTGGGAACATGTGCTGCAAAGACTTTCCCTTAAGGAATTCTTCACAGAGCAGCTCTGTTAAACACACTCCAGAGGAGACACTGAGAAACAGGATGACTGTTTTCTATATTCTTGAAGATAGTTTGCCATTAAATTACAAAGTAATTCCTCTTCCCTTGCAGTACTTTTATTTAAGTCTTTAGTGCCCCTGAAAAGGGGAGGTTCCAGTTCTGACGCGATGCAGCTTTGCTCTGTGACCTTTCCTGCTATACCACACTACTATTACTGATAATGTGCTCCACAATTCATGTTTACAAACTCTTTGGCTTAAATTCATTCCCTCCTTTTTTTTTTCCCCTGCTGTCACATAACTTAAGGACTCAGTTCCTGAAAGATGTTCAGCAGATGCAGCTTCTGTGAAGTCAGCATTATACATTTTACAGGAATAAGAGGTACCAGAGGAGAACAGATTCCTTTTCCTGAATTTAACCTTGGTAAGCACAGAAAGCCTCACATATTATGCTTAAATGCAGGACGGGTTACATTCCCTTTGTTTTCCTTTGAGCTTTCAGTGTCATGCTCTTCATTTCTCCGTGTACCATGGAAGTCACTTCACATGTAAGCTCAGAGAAGGGGTAAAAGTACTTCTTAACTAAATCCTATTGTGGTAGCCTTATGTTAGTAGCGGTATCCTTCTGTTACCTCTATAATACCTGTATAAAATGTGAGACTTTTAATTGCCTATATCTCATTCAGAGGTTCAAAAGAGGTGAAAAGGCTTCTGGAGACACCGAAAGAATGAGAAACTAAAAGTATCAGGAAGACTAGAGCTGTGATTTTCTGTGCACTGGTGAAATCTATCCTAGATGCCTGAGTTGGCCCCTTTGGAAATCTTTTCTATCTTGAATAAGCAAAACTATAAACTTTGGGTCTACCCTGACAGAAAGTGTGGATTTCCTGTATTTCTTAACATACAGCCTTATGGTTATTCTTACGATACCTACTTGATGAAATGTGCCTCTAAAAAAGATAAAAGCGTAAGTGTCTTGATTTGATCCTGGAGCCAGCAGAATTTAATGGGCAAGAACAACAGGAAGCTTCTCTCCCCAGCGCTGAAAGTGAATGGATTTCGTTTCTCAATGTATCATCAAGGGTCCATTTGGGATGCCCTTGGAATTATGCTCTTTTTACTTCTTAGGGAGACTAATGGTGTTGAAAAAGTTGTGTTGGCCCAATGCAAAACACATCTTCTACTGACAAATTTTTACATTTGTTTCATTTTGCCTTTTTTGAGAATCTAGGGTTTCATCTATTTTTCATATACTCAAGAGTTATTTTGTACTTGAGTCCCAACAAGATTTTGGAATTTCATTGATCTTTTTCCAGACAGAAATTTAGCAGAATAGTATTTAAAGGTGAATTTAATTTTAACTTATCTAAAACCCGGTGTATTTCACAGCCTCTTGAATAAATATAATTACCCTTTCTTAAGCAATATACATCATGTATGTTTAAAAGATTATTTACAAAACACTAGAAACTATTTTTCTCTTTAAAGTAACTAAAAAGGTTACGTAAAGAAAACAAAGGACATCTTTAAGTGATCTTTACAAAAATATCTAATATAATAATTTAATTAAATCATTCCTCCTTCCCACTCCAGCAGATTGCCCCAAATCTTTGTAATGATGCTATCCCTACTCCAGTTCCACTTCTACTGTCTTTAGTTATTTTACTAAAATTCAGTAAACTATGGATTTTTTAACATTCTATTAGTTTACTAATATAGAAGATCTTTGGACTTTAAAATTAGTTTGTCAGAAAGGTGTCTAAAATTAGTTTGTCAGGTAGGTGTCTAAAAAGTCTTCACCAATGTCTCCTGGACTTGATTTCGGCCCTCATTCTTCTCTTTAATGCCTCAGGTATAGGCTAGTCAAAGACTATAAACTTCATTAGATTTGAGGAAAAAAATAGTTAGAAGTAATAATGTATTTTTCTGATATAAATAGCTATTGGATAAACATTGGTAAAATTTTTATGTGTATACATTGTTTGCTACTGTGCAGAGATTCTGACTGGAGATGTCTCTACTAGTAGAGAATTTATACAGGTTTCTGGCACTCGTAGCTTTGTTCTGTGGATCAGGAAAACACTGTAGATGGAATATACTAGCTCTAACTATTATCAGTTCAGCAGTTTTTTCACTCCTGCTTTTCATTTGTGAAATGTAAAACAGCAGGACAAGTTATAAAAACACTCAGTAAATGATAGGAATTAAAAGAAGGAAAAAAAAACCAAGATGCTGCATGTAAGAGTGTTTGTGTGGGTCCAGTTAACATTCCTGGACGTAAAAATCAAGTTAACATTAGGAATCATCAATACCAGCCATACCTCTTCCATATCCTGTTTCAGCATTCAAGCACTGGATGTGACAATCTGTTCAGATGTATCATACAGTCCAATATAAATACAATGCTTGAAGCAAAGCTTTAAACTTACAATTTCTCTTTGAAGTGAACAATGTGTTCGTAGGTGAATCAGATACTTGCATATTTTGTGAGTTTCTGACCAACCCTCCATGTTTAGATCCAAAATCAACATTCCCACAAAGCTTCATCATTCTATCAGAGAGGGAAACCACACGCACTTCAGTCATCTAGATTGTGTTATCACATTCTGGGATCAAACCACTAAACAATCATGACATTTCAGGAGCATCCTGGCCTTTCTAAAGATAATAGCAAACTCTGAATGATGTCAGTGTAAGAATGGTTTAATATTCAATATTATAAAGACTCATTTGATGAATTTTATATACTAAAATTCTAGCACTGTGTGTATTTATTCCTCCTCCACCACACATCCCTCAGTATCCTACTGAGGGTGTACTCTAGATAAACCAACAAACATGTTGCAATGTGAACAATACAGTATAATTATGCTTAATCAGAAGTAAAACAAAGTAGGCACAAATCAGAAAAAACAGAGAAATATGTCTCTGTATTCTAACAGTCTTCCTACTCTTTTCTTAGCTACTCATTTTAAAGAACGAGGCCTTTGGGAAGGAGATTTTTTTTCTCATTTTATGTACCACATCTAGTATTATATGGCCTAGGTATGTTGTCTGTCAGGCACTCCTGAAATGAAACTAATAATGAATAATGAGCCAAAATTTCTGTATATTTACAAAACTAGAAGTCATGCATGCTAAAACAAAAGCAGCCTCTTTACAGGCCTCAATAAAACTGTGAATTCTCCATGATTCTACATTGTGCTTTAGTTTTCCCACCATATAAAATATCCAGGAATACCGATTACCACGCACGTGGAAACACTGAAATATAATTTATTTTTAAGGCAACTACCTTAGTTTTTGTTATTCACTTAGGAAACTGTGTAAAGGTTTTACACGCATTAAATTATTTTTTCACATTTCATTCAACCCACAGTGGGACAATCAGCTTCAAGTTTCAGCTATGATTCAGCCTTGATCACAGCACATTATTATACCCACACAACCATCATTTGCTTTTCTTCCTCCAGCTAGAGATGATAGGGTTGCTTACAGCTTTCTTAATTAAAAATCTGCTTATTTTGACTGGACTTCAGTTAAGAAGATTAGTGTATATGGTGAACACACGATTTATGACTGAAGTGGAAAACTATCTGGGAAGTGAAATAGAAGTGAAGTGTAAGATTAGAGTTTAGTCTTCCCATTCCGCAAATGTAGCCTGGTACAGCAGAGCTTGTAATTACAGTTTGTAATTCCCTCCAAAAAAAGGGAAGTCATATATGAATACGTATTTTATTTGGCATATTATGTATCCACAGGAACAGAAGACAAAACATAGCAAATCACTAATAAGACTCTGAATGTGCAAATGCATGGGATAGCAAGTATTGGTCCTCTCTGAAGATGCATGGAAAGATTGCACAAAGACGACGAGAATTTGTCATGCTTCCCCTTGTTAAGTACTTTATATATGGGACTTTATATATAAGGACTTTATATATGGATGCATGAATGCATACCTCTCTTCTGTTAGGAAACACTGAATCTGATGAAACTGAACTTATCTAATGTCCTAGAATAACTCAGGGAAAACTCTGGATGTCTTCACTGGTTCTCTGCCCTTCCAGTTGGCATTGTTGTAGTATATATGAACTCTTAAATATTTCTTGAAGAGAAAAACATTTTTCTGTGTTGGTCAGTTTATTCTTTTTGAATCTATTCTCAGCTATGGCTAGGAAAAAGCAGAGTTCGACTTGGGATGTAAAATTATTAGATTAATCAATATACTCTAGACACCTGAAAGGGGCTGGAACTGCCTTAACATTTCTGCTTGATGCTTACATCAAAATTTAAGAAAGTTGCTTTTTGGTACTTGCATTCCATGATTATTTTTTCCATTAAATATGTGAGAATTAAATTGAAATAATTTTAGCACTGAAGGAAAAAATGCCTCTACTCGATATAGAAAGCTGCTTGTTGGATTTTTTTTTTTTTTTTGGTTTTGCTAGGAATAAAAGCTATTTTCTCTGGATTAGATATAAAAATACCACTTCACAATTTTGGTTCAGTTATAAAATTTTAAAGGGTGAAGATTCATATAACTTTATGTCAAGTACAGATTCCACCTTGATTAAAATGGGAAGACAGGCTGAATAATGAGATGGACATTTAAAGTTTTGCCCTATTATTTATGAAAAATAAATAATATAGAGAATAAGAGAGAATGGATATTAAAACGGTACTAACTTGGACACTTAAAAGCTGTGGAGCAGTTGTTTATTAAAACAAGTGGTAAAAAAGCTGCTGATCTTGACTGGCAAGAGCAAGACATTTTTTCAGCAGCAGGTGCCAGTTTTTGGACTTTCATCATTGACTGTGTTGTTATGACAGCAGCTACTACCATATGAGATACTTGGAAGAACTATGGACAACTGGGGGCACCTGAAGCCACTCTTTTTTCAATCTTTTTTTTTTTTTTTTTAATGTGTGCTGCTAGCTGCTAGCTTCTTCTGTGAAAAGACACATTTGATTTCTGAATTTTATGTGCCCTTTTTATTTTCTATCTCCTTTTGAATTTGAGTAATGAGACAGACGGAATTGTGTCATGAATCACTAGTGGAATTGCATTGACCTGCATCTACAGCACTGAACATAAAGTACTCAAAATGTTTGAAGACTTAAGCACAACTGGTGAGCTATAAAACTGGTGACATTATTTAAGAAAGAAAATTGGTAAGAACTAATAGAAAAACTATTATTTTTAACTGAAGAGATACAAATGTAATGTTACAATCTCTAAGCTAAATCTACACAGAAAACAGAAATAGTGTAGAAAGATTTTATTTTGAGAAAATAGATCATTGAAGGTGGTTTCTTTTTCCTTCAAATTATTCACATTTGTATTTATTTTTCTCTTTTAGTAAGTTTTGTTGATACAACAAATATTTAGTGTGCTGTGAAGACCCAGGGTATTCTCCTTTTGAGAATTCTGCTGACAACTGACACATGCTGCAAGACAGTTCAGATTTATACAATTCATACTTCTAAGCTTTCCTCCAAAGATGCAATCCCATTCTTCTCGCATACATGGCAGCTTATTGCTGCTTCTTCCCTGCTTCCTTGCTTATGCTAGAAAAAGCTTTCACAATCTATGGTAGGTGAATTGGTTGAGCACGTTGCCTTGTGTTTAAATTGTCCCTACAATGCCAGCAGTTCCTCAAAGCAGCTCTTCAGAAAACATTGTAGACACAGTGGTTAAATGGCTGTAGCAAGACTAATTAGACATCAGAGCCACAGATGATACAACACATGCAAGCATTCTATGAATGTTTCTAAAATTCAAAAGAGTACTTGTGGAGACCCATGCGTTTCAACTCTCCTTAATCTTGAGGTGTAAGAAAAAAAGAAAGTCAGAGATTGATATAACTGATTTTCAGTTGTTTACTCTTAGCAGATTATTTTGAGCTTTGGGGCTTCATAGATGCTAACATCCTTCTTGTCATATTTAAATTTTACTTATTTAAGAATCTCCCACATGAGGAAATATAATATTATCCATGGAAAAAGAAACCACAATCCAAGCGAGCAGAAGGGCCTCCAGGCCAGTGAATTGGTTTTTCTAATTTTTGTTGATTTTAGTCAGCAAACAGGTTATGCTCAGTTGTATTCTAAAAGAAATATGTTAAGATAAAGATTAATTTAAGTGTAGCTCAGCATCATGTTTCATTTTTTAAAAAAATTCAGTATAAAGAGTTATATCATGAGTTTGCTACTCTCAGACTGGAGATGAATAAACTCATGTAACACTACTGAAGGTGATTCATCTCAGTCGTGAATGTATGTGTGTATGTATGTATGTATGTATGTAACACCTTACTATGTGACGCACAGAATATTAAACTAGATGGAAGTTGCAAAAAATTTTAAAAGCAAAGGAATGGATTTATTCACTTTATGAAAGACTAAAGATGTGAAAGCTAATTATTTTTAAAAAATATTAATTATTCTTTAATTCCTAGCAGGGGAAAAAAAGCTGCATTTTAATTCTAATCTTTCATATCTCTCTTCCAAAAGGTTAACAATGAGACACAATTTTTTGTCAAAGTTTCAAGTAAGTTTTGTCAAACTTTAGTATGAAAATTTCAAGTCTGTGAGAAAACCTGTGTTCTCCAAAAAGCCTCAAAATCACTCTGATAGGATCAGGTTTAATGATCCGTATATTCAGTTACTGAAAATCTGTCATGTATCATAAGTGTAAAGTCAAATGAGGACATTAAAAAACTATTTTAAATTGAAAACTATTTCTTTAAAATTGTTTGCATCTAGCTGTCCTAATGATATCTTGCTATAAATTAAAGTTTAATGCTGCAATTTTCAGAACTTCTAAGGGATGTACAAATGCAGTTCCCATAATTTACAAGTTTTTCTTGTGTATTTCACCATTTCACAAAATCATAATAAAGAGAATAGCAAATACATGGAGATTGCAAAGCAAGCACACTTTGTGAGATTTCTTAACAAAATTCCTAAACTGCTGAGGCTTTTCTTATTTTCTTCAACCTTGACTATCTAAATGCCTTTAAAAATGTGTCTCCAAATCCCTTAAGCTGTTTTTAATGTTTAATTCTTTTAAGAACAAACAAATACATAAAGCAATCCCAACCCTAACAGAAAAATAAACAAAATCGTCTTTCTAAGAGTCTTCTAAAAACCCTCTCCCCGTACCTCAGAGCAATCACAGCAGTTTATGTCCTTTCTGTAATCACAACCTCATATGTTCATATTAGCAAAGTGGAGTTGTACCACAGATTCAGCTTTTATTTTTAAAATATTTGCAATATCCTGATATCTTATGCAAATTAATATAATTGGAATAATAGCCAGTATTCCCAATGTAATAGTAGAAATAATTTCTTTATGAATCTAGAGCATATCTCAAAGCAGTTTCACTGGTCAGGTTTGAATATGGCTTTTAGGAATTTCTTTGATTGCAAAAAAAAAAAAAATATATATATATAACAGAAGTCCACTTATAGGCTAAATGTATAAAATATCAATGGGTAAACACGTTTGGAAAAAGTCATTCTACAAAATTAAGACACATTGTATTATATTTACTGAAAGCATATGTTTATGTCTTCTTCCAGCACTGGAAGAAAAGGTTGAGACACTCAGATAATGGCTCTTTGTTCTTTTGTAATGCATGGTCAAACCATTTTTTGATGTCATGCTTTCTCCATGCCTGTTCATCAGAAAATTTTGCTGCTTGCAACAATATATAAGTAAGACAGGCTTTGTGGCTCACTGCCCCAAATTCTTTTGCTTTATCATAATATTAGCAAGGGCAAAATTAATGGTCCTTTATTTCAAGCTCCAAGACAAACAGCCTTGTAATGCCAAGTATTTAAATTAAAAAATGATAGATTACACTTCTGTTGTAATTCTTTGAAGGGAATTAAAATTTTATTTGGAAAAAGACCATAGATTTTGCCTGTAACCAATTACTCCTACAATGTCACAAGCTTCATTTTTGTTGAAAAGTTCTGTAAAAGATGCTTCACTGATAAATTTTTAACTTCTCTGGATGTTTTTGTCCACTTAATGTAAGTTTGATTGTGTCATAAAATGTAAGATATTCCATATCTATCTTGTAACAAAATAGGTATTGTAGTCACACAGTGAAATATTTAGCTAACTTTTCTTCTTAATTTGGTTACTTTGTGTTTTATTCAGAGGTTATCTTCCTATAACAGGCATAACAAAAGGGTATGTGTGCCTATCTTTGGTTCTTACTGCTTACAGCCTGGTGTATTATTTTAAAGCAAAATGGATGGCAGTTTGTTTTAGTATGCTGGGCTATGGGTTATGGCAGTCACAAAGCTGATGAATACTTGATTTATCCACTAGGTTTATGAACATTACCTCTGGCATCGGGATAAAGGTTAGCTGATACGAGTAACAGATTAAACCACTATCATTAACACAAGCCTGATAAGACGTTTGTCAGAAATACAAAGCTCATCAAGCTTCTAAGGTATAAGTCTGCTTATTCTTTTTCTTCTGGTATATTACTCATAATGATGATACATTAACAATTTTTTGGAATCCCAAATACTTCTATGGAACCTGGTTACTTCTTTTTCCCAAACTCACCTTTACATTATCTTGTCTTTAAATCTCTCTCTTGTATTTATTATCCCTGAGATAATAAATGTTAAATGTTGCAAACATGTAGGCAGAATTTTGAGCTAGTTTTCTAGGTTCTTATTTTAGACCAGGGGGAGATGATAGGCACTCTGAAAGGGATGTATCTGAGTCATAGAAAAGTATCTAGATATGACTGTGGACACAAGGGCGATAAATGCCTTTGCAGGAGGCAATTGAAAACATCGTCAGATATCCAAGGGTATCTCAAATGGCATTAGACAAATGGGGGAAAGACAACTGAGGTTAAAGATTTAAGGCCAGACTCCCTAGCTTAATGGTTATGGAACATCAAAAAAAATCTGCAGTCTTCTCATGGTTGTGTGTCATTATTTTTCACTAAATATTCCCTTAAAAAAAACCAATCTGAAACCAAAACCCACTTAAACTTGCTTTGTTTTGCATAGCGGAGTTCAGGAAGAATGAAAAATTAGATCTGAATTCTGTCAAAGAGGGGAGAGAACAGAAATTAGGAATGCCATTTTTGAATGAGTGCTCTAAACTGTAGGAATGGATGACAATAAAGTGAAAAGAGAGGAGATAGCCCTCTATAATTTTTTTTTACACCCTGCAA
Source organism: Bucorvus abyssinicus (assembly GCA_009769605.1). Lineage (NCBI taxonomy): Eukaryota > Metazoa > Chordata > Aves > Bucerotiformes > Bucorvidae > Bucorvus > Bucorvus abyssinicus. The sequence goes on from CM020025.1 coordinate 44,697,810, forward strand.
AGACCCAGGTCCCAAAGATCTTCTTCAAAACTGGGGATCCAGTGGCAGTTAGTCAGGGAACATAACAGTTTGTCAGATAGAACCTCAGGTATGATTTCAGGATGCATTTAGATAGGTAGGTAGATAGGTAGATAGAGAGATAGATAGATAGATAGATAGACAGACAGACAGACAGACAGATAGATAGATGATATAGATAGATGTCTGCTTGTGTATATAGCTGATTTTGCAAGAAAACACCACTTGCTTTGTCTGTCTTTGAGTAAAACAGATGCTGATCAGCTCCAAAATTATTATATCAAGGATAATTCTGAGCCTGTGTGATAAATCCTTCCTCTCCACTTTCTAAAAATGCATATTTTCCAGTCCCTTTTATATTTGGTTTAGTCACTGTTAAAAGCAAAGAATGAACTAAATCACAAGTTAGCAGAGAGAACAAGTTTGTCTTAGTTGTCCTCATACAGTCACCATAACTACACAGCAAACTAGTAATTATTCTTAGGAATGCATGTATAAATATATCTTCAGGATAGTTTCATGTATTATGTCATTATGCGTACATATTTGCATCTGAATGGATAAGAATTAGAAAATGAATACATTTCCAAAATATATCAGCAACCAATGCCAACCCCGTGTTTTGGCTTTCTTGGACATGTTTTCTTTTTCTGCTCGAACACATTGTCTGACAACTCTCCTCTTCCTTCTCCACCAGGAATTCAGCCCATTGGTCAGGCTTTGTGAATGCCAGGGCACGGCAGCAGAAGCAGAAGCAGCAGCTTTGGTTGTGCTTGCTGACCTGTGGCCATTTTATGATCTCAGATCGTCTGCACACCTCATGTGATATATCTGTCACATCAAGAATAATTGCTCATCTGCTGTAGGGTAAAGTAAAAATACACAGGAGGCCTGACAGTAAACACAATGTCCTCTGAATGCATTATAATGAGTTAACAGTCTTTTTGAAGAGTTCTGGATGGGTTGGATCATTATGAATGTACTACACAATGCATGAGCTTATATTTCTTTTCAAAGACAGAAATATTGGAACATGAAAAATATTTACTGCTCAATGTAAATTAATGTTGTGTACATGTGTAGATATGTACGTATATGCATTTGGACCACATGTAAAGCATATGACCTATGTTGTCCCTTAGTCCAGTTCCACGGAACTATATTCCAGGTTGTTACGTAGTAACTTTGAAATATTGAGATTTGAGTTATTTGAGTTATCTGAGGTCTGACTCAGCCCTAACCCTTGAGAATTGCACTTGTCTTCCTTTTTAAATTATATGTAAAGGAATTTCTAGCTGTCGATGATTGTGGTCATTAAAGCTTTTTCAGTATCTCTAGAAATTTCATTTTATTTTCCATAATTGTTTTGTATTTATGTCTGTCAAATGATCGTTGAAATTAAATAAAACATTAATTTCCTTAAAAACATTGTGATAGATTTGTGGGGGTTTTTTTCTTATATTTAAAACTCAGCAATTTTGCATTGATAAATAATTTCACTTTTTTTTTCCTAGAGGAAAAGTCTCACATTATATTGATCCCAGAAATTACAGTCACTTCGTTCTATTAATGTGATCGCTATTTTGAAGGAAATCTGTGGGTTTTTTAAACATAGATAAAAACAAAGGAGGAAAACCTTCCCAAGTTAAACATGCCATTGCATATTTTAGTTTTGCCTGGAGTTTTTGCATTGTGATTACAGGAAGGGTAAAAGGCAGAGGTGAACAGAAACTCTTTTCCTAAATGACAAGCCAAGACAGTAGTAAAAGCAATTACTTTAATCAGGTTTTATTTTTCCAGTTCCAAAAAATATTTCCATTCCAAAACCTAATTATTTTTTTGTTTTTTTTTTAAATATATATATTTACATTGTTTCATTTAACTATATAGCTCTAATTTGATGAACTTCAATACATATTGAATAGGTCATTTGTCAGAAGTTTGTGACAGAGCTGACTGTTTAATGATGCTGGGTTTTCAGGTTGTAGTTGTTAGGGGTTTTTTTAGAAAATGAAGTTTCACATCTCTTAATCTTCCTGTGGAAAGTACTTTCAGCTCTGGGACACCCAGCATAAGAAAGACATGGACCTGCTTGAGTGTGTCCAGAGGAGTGCCACAAAGATGATCAGGGGGCTGGAGCCCCTTCACTATGAGGACAGGTTGAGAGAGTTGGGGTTGCTCAGCCTGGAGAAGATGATGGGGAGATCTTATAGCAGCCATGCAGTACTTAAAGAGGGCTTCAGGAAAAATGGAGAGGGATCTTTATCAGTGATTGTAGTGATAGGACAAGGAGTAATGGTTTTGAACTGGGGTAAAAGAAGTTTGAAAGAGAGTAAATTTAGATTAAATATTAGGAAGAAATTCTTTGCTGTGGGGGGGGTGGTGAGGTACTGAAACATGTTGCCCAGAGGTGTTGTGGATGACCCCTCCTGAAAGCATTCAAGGTCAGGCTGGATGGGTCTTTGATCAGCCTGGTCTAGTGGAAGGTGTCCCTGCCCATGGCAGAGTGGTTGGAACTGCATGGTCTTTAAGGCCCCTTTCCAACCCAACCCATTCTATGATTCTATGATTCTATGATACTCCTTTTAAACATGAATTTGGATGCCCAGCTCTGTTAATGGAGCAAGAAACTTGGATTTATTCTCTTTTCTATCCTTCTACGTAATTTTTATTGACTGTTAATTTGCCACCTGTTGAAATTTCATTGTCAGGCGAAGAGGTCTGGTCACAAATTACGTTTCAAACATGAGGTCTTCTTTCAGAACTACGTATTTTACCAGGAAGCAGGGAGGAGGGGAAGAAAAGCTTATTTACTTATAAAACAATAAAGCTTTTTATGGCAGTTCTGGGCACCACAATTTAATTTGTTCCCACATTCAAATCCTCCCTGGATTTTCCCTTGTTCATATGCCTGTGTATATCAGTCTGTGCAAGAAAGACATACACAATCCAAATAGCAAACTGGAAATGAAGGGATGGACTGCATAGTCTGCATGAATTACCCAATGTGTGGGCAGACAAGGAGACGACAGCAGGTTAGAGCCAACAATTTTAAAAGTACCTTATGGACTTAATTACTGAAGTTCAAAAAGTCTTCAAAAGCCAATTAGAACTGCTATTTGTAATAGCTAAAGCAATTAATATGGAAATATAGCAAGAATGAGCCTTTTAGTTTGAGAACCCAAAGGAATTCTTTGTTACAGGTCTTTCAAATCACTTTCAGAAATTTGGAAAGAAAATTGAATGGGGATTTCCTGCTGTTGTGTAAGGTAAACAGAACATTCTTCTGCATGGGTAACACACTGTAGTTGCAACACTCCATAGTGAAATCTCATATCTGAGTGAAACAAAAAGTTACAGGAAAAGTATAACTGAAGACTCTAACATTAGTCATCAGCTAACAGCACACTTGAGAATCATTTACACTGGGAGATGATTATTGTCTTTTAATAACCTTATGAAGGCACTATTAAGACAATGGCTCCTCAAGTGGGAAAAATATAACAGAACATTTAATTCCATCTATTTGGAAACTAGATTTAGTAGAGGTAATGATGGAAGGATGTGTTTTTGCTGTATCTAAGCAGTAATACAAAGTGGTTATCACATTGTCTACAGCAAGATAATTAAAAAAAAAAATAAAGTCTGATAAAGAATCTCATTATTGTCTTTGTAACCTCAAACGTATTCCAGACTTGATATCTGTTACACTATCGGGTACTGTGGCAGCAGAAATAGAACACTACTAACAGAAATGCGTGTAAGTTAATTTCAGAAAAGGGCAGAGATCTCTCCATAGATATTTCTGTCTTTTCAGATTAAAGTTAACGACACTCTTTGAAGAACTCCAGCACACTAATGCAAAATGTGTTTTTTCAGGTTTCTCTTTCTGTTGGATGCATTGTCTGAAGAAAATATGGCAGCCTCTGTCTAACCTATGGAAGAAAACACAAACTGTAATTTTCACTATAGTCAGCTAGTATTTTCCAGTATGATCCATAGGTTTCATCATTCACTGAGGTCTACATGAGGCTACAATGGCACATGCATATATCCAAAGGAACTCTTCCAAGAAATCATCCACAGTTATTTGGATTCAGTGCATACCCTGGATTTCTGTTAACTTGAGTGTATTTGGGCAAACGGCCTTGGTTTATCCAGCTTATCACAATACCCTTGGATAAAAATGGTCTACATCATAAGAACATTTTTGTGTACTTGTCTTTTTGCTTCTTGGAAAATCACTTCTTTTAAGGTTTCAGTATGTTCCTAGTCACGGAGATGTAGTTTGCACTTTAGACATTTGGTCTGTGTGAAAAGTTTTCTGACTTTGAATGGTCTTCATGGTGAGTCAGTGGCTAGTACCAAAACAGAATTCTTGCAACAGGAAAGATTACCTCTTTTCAGCACTGAAAAGCATATATGAAATATGCTTGTAAAATAAATACTAAGTGGTTTTCTGTCAACATGGACATATACAAGTTTGCATGGTGTCAGAGCATGTTTGAGAACTCACAAAGAAAATTTATACCTAAAAGCTAATTTTCCTGGAAATTACATGGGTTTGAAATGCAGGCAAACCCTATGTTTAATCTTTCCCTCATTTTTTGGCATATAGCCTAATGTTCTGTTTACTATTTTTGCAAGAAAAAGTATCTTGAGTCAGATCCTGAGCTGGCCAATACAGCCATTAGGGTTTACATCAGCTGAAGATTTGACCCATTTTTCTGTGTCCTTGCTGTGTTTCATTAATTCCTTTAGCGATGTTACCTTGTATTCCACTGACCACTTTTGTTTAACCACCACCATTCAAAGCATACATACAGATGATAATATGAAGGTCCCAAAATAATAAAATAAATAAATAAAATTCTCCTGACTTCTCAAGTTCTTCATCTGTCCAGTTCAGTAATTTCATTTTTGATCTAGATCTTCATGACTTTATTAGATCTGTTTCTGGCTGGTGAAACAACCACGTATTAATTGGACTAAAAGTGCTATGTGTGACCTGACAGTCTGTTGCTTAACTTACACACCTGGGATGAGAAATCCTCACTGCACTGCCCATTTTTTCAACCTATGCTAAATACAGGGATTGGGACTTCCAGCATAAATTACATTCTGCTGGGGGTACTATTTTCATGGGAGGTGTGCATTTGAATCCCCTGATCCTGAAGAAGGAAACCCACTGCAAGAGAAAATACCTAACCACTGAATTATGAGGTAAAACCAACTTCATTCAGAAGTTTCCTGTGAAGAGAAAGAACTGACACACTGTTCAGTTCTTAAAAGGGCAAATTAGACGCCTGACTAAAAGGGATCCAGTCGTTTCTATGCTATATGGAGGGAAGATTTAAAGCAGGTACAGATGTCTTTTCTATTCTGCTCTCACAGCATTTTTCATTACTTTCCTTGTGATGTTTACCCAGTATGCTGGCACTAATCTAATCTACCTGTTTGGAATGCCTGACTCACTTCATTTACTACATCACTAGGTTAGTTGTCTTCCTCAGGGTTATGAATGCTTCCAACTGCCCATGTCCCATTGTCAATCTGTTTTCAATAGGGATACCAACAGGAACAAGATCTCAGGATGTTAAAAAATACAGTGATTTCTGACAGTGAAGTAAGGCCTTTCCTCAGCTTTTCTATGCTGACTCTGTACTAACATTCAACAGTCCTACAAATCTGCTGTAAATATAAACCAGACACTGAACTGACTCAGGTTAAAAATAAATCTCAGAAAAGGGGTGATTTTTTTTAGTAGGAATATTCTATCTGAACTCAAGCTCCATGAACTGCTGTAGTGGTGTAAAAATGATGGCAAACTACTGTCCAGAGTAAGGATGGAGAGCCAAGGGCTAGGAAAGAGGTGGGAATTTTTCACCTGGCTTTGCAGCCCAGGTCAATATTTGACCGAATTTTGGCACCAATCTCTTTTTCTCTGCAGTGGAGTGGGGGTGCTCTAGAAAACTGTTCATATAAAAGAAATCTAATCTATGAACCTTGTCCTTCACTGGTGGTGATTTGATATACATCTGTGGAAGATTTTGATGTAATTAAATCTCTTAATTTTGCTGTGGTGCACCAAGTCCAAGTCCTATTAAGACGAATTGGTACTTCTTTCATAAACATTTCGGATGGATATTGATGGATTTTGTCATTGAGAACTTATTTGATTCAGGTGGTAGCATGTGGAAATAAAGGACCTTTGGGATTACTCTTCCAATGTCTTTTATAAACACGACATCTTGTCATTCTGGGTAAATTCCAGGTAGTTTGCAAATCTTACTTTTTTTTTTTTTTAATTACGTTAACTCGGAAAATCTCATTGTATTGTTCTAAATTATTGTATCAAATAATTGTCTGTAATCATTGCATGCATCTATTTAAAGAAGAAAAATAAGCTAACAAGGTTTTTGCAACTCTCTATGTTCTGAAATTGTTATGTCTAAAGGAGCATCAATAACAAGCCATAAAATTCAAACAGGATACCTATCCTCCCGATGCAGATATGGGCATATTGAGAGGGAAAAGTCTGGCTGCAGTTTAAGCGAAATACTGCCCTGTAGTCCCATATTATACTGTTCTCAGTATAAGAACATCTGGACCATCCCATCTTGTATCCTATCATTATGCAGTTTATTTGACCTGTATTTGGCTCATCATTAATTCCCAGCGCTTCTGGTCTTGGTTATGCAATACAATATGTTGTCACAATATGGTAAGAACTTACAACAAAAGCTGCACCTGGGGTTTGAAGAAATCTCAATAGCGGTATTATAACATAGTTTTACATTTATAAACTGTAACTCAATCTAATGTTTCTAGATGAGAGCAGCCTGACTATGCCAGACAAACCTCACTGAAGGAATGGTAACAGCTTAAGCTGATTGTTTTCCAGAACAATGTCACATTATAGAATTTCCCAATGTATTTGTTCATCTTAGGTGCCAAATTAACCTTGGCTCCTCTGAACCATCTCTAATACTCTGTCTGAAGGCTAGGTTCTTCACTGATGAGATGGTGAAGAAGGTTAGTCATAATGCCTCCAGCAAGAAAATACAGCCCACTTTGTTCACTTTGGAAACACACAGACATTTTCATATTTTGAAGCCAATGCAAAAACTCTTCTGATCCCTGCACTCCTCACAGTAAATGGCATTCTGAACAAAGAAGTTTCCACCTGTATTTACAATAAAATATGAAAAGTCAAAGTCTAGCCAGCTGCCAAAATGTATATACAGCAAAGGGATAAGCCAATCTCTATGAAATTCTATGCACGTATTTTACAGTGATTTTGTGTTATAATAGTAAAAGAAAAATTCCTTATTTTGTGATTAGTCTTAGAACATTGAATATGCATTATCCTGCACAACACTACCCGTGGAAAAGTCCAATCATAAAATTTGGTCGAGATGTAGCAAAGAAGATGGTTTCTACACTATCTATTCTTATTTTCTATATATAGTTTATGTTATCTCAGTTTTGTTGAATTTTGTAAATTTAATTACTTATAGTTCTAATAGATCATATCCAGACATAGCTTTATAAGGAAGATGGAAAAAGCTTGAGACAAGTAGGGTTTTTTCCACAGTGTTGAGAAAATTTACGAAAGATTTAACACTTTTTCTGGTAAAGATTATCTTTCCTAAAGATTATTTGCCTTCTGCAATGGATAAATCAGTAACTCTGGATATAAAAACTATTAGACATGAGGAAAAGCTCTAATAAGGTATTCTGTAGTCTCCAAGCCACAAAAGAAATCTATATGAACTGCAATGAAATCATTCATCAATGCAATAAACTCCCAGGCCCTAATCTTTAAATTAGCGTGCATGTAATCAAAAGCTAAAACAAAACATGTAGACTACAGGGGTTGCTTCCTTCTATATAGTTTCTTTGACTTAGTGACCACTACCTCATATTTTGAAATAAGTCAATTTTCCTCTTTCAGACAGCACTTAAATAAATTCGCAGTAATATGAAATGAGAAGATGGATTATTCTCTAATTCTCATGAGCAATCAGCTTAAGCCCTGAAGCCTGAAATGTGATTACTCACATCACTGTCTCAGCTTGCATAGCAACAAATTTTAATAAAGGTTGTAAAGCTATCCAGTCATCTGTTAAAGCTAGCCACCTAGATGACCTCCTGTGGAAAGTTTTCTCCACATGTTGATTATTCTCTGGGTTAGGAAAGATTTCCTTTTATTCATATTAAATTTACAGCTGTTTAATTTCATCACAGTGTCCCCTTCTTTCCTATGATACAGTCAAATTTGGCCTCATTAAAGTTAATGGAAGCTTTGCCTTTGAGAGTACCATTTGTAAGGATTATGCATTTATTTCCAGCTGCTTATTCCAAAATCACATATAAAGCTGTCCAGTACAAAGGAAGTTCATTTCTCTGAGCTTGATTCACAGACTATTGAAATGATTGATTTCAGTGGGGGCTGGATTATATCCCTTTTCAGGGAAAATTCAAGAAAGCTTCACATAAACATCTATTCTTTTCCTATCTCAGCTAAGAAGAAATACTGGGGAATTATGAATTTAAAACTGACTGAAAAACAGCAATTTAAAAATTCAGATACTCAGATATAGCAAAAATGTAGTTTTCTCTTTCCTGAAAAAAAGTCAAAAATAAAGAAAAGAAGGAAAAGTTGTTGAATCAGTTCATAGATGTGAATGAGATAAAAATGCCAAAGATGATTGCGAGGTCATTTGATATCTGAGTTCTCTGCTTCACAGAAGAAGTTGTAGTATTTTATCTTGCTTAGTATACTCAGTAACTTCCACTATCTGAAGACTTTTTCTGTCCTTTCTTGAAGAAAAGGAAGTAGAGAGATCCTGTTAGTCACCAAACTGAAAACAAGCTGAGCATGACTGAATGTGGCCACAGAGCACCACAGAATGGTGTGACAAAACATAGTTAAATCATTCAGCTGCTTTTTCATTTCTCTCTTAATGAATTACATCTATTTCAAGGACATGGGGGATAAAACTACTTTTCTAGTTAAAAAGGGCTGACATGATCTAGTAGAACTAAAATCTAGACAGCTGGATAGAGACTGGACCTGTGAATGAGAATTCCCACTGAATTTGGTAGGATCTTGGCAATGTAAAGAAAGTACATTTTACAAAATAAGCCGCCTTTGTTAGTGCTGAGTTTTAAATTATTCTTTATGGAGGAGATGTGCAGAAATACTGGTGAAGAAAGAGCTTGGTTCCTACCAGTTCACTCGCTGTCTAAAATGGACTTTTCCATTCCTGACTCAGTCTGCGGCAATTGAACTACAACGTGATTCAGTTGAACTCTCACTAAATAAACCTAATATTCTTTACCTTGAAACTGCTGACTGCAAAGCTGTAAAGTCCTAGTAGCCTCTTTACATTTTTGAGATGTAATTTAAAAAATTGACCTAAATGATAAGAAAGGCACAGAATCTAAGTAATTGTTTTCTTTTTCTCTTCTTTTTTCTTGCTTATTCTCTTTCTTTGCACCAACGTATTTATCTCTCCATCTCATTTAAATAGAGCTACACCTGGACTGAGCAGTGGGTGATTGCTGCAGTTAATGCCAAGCTCTTGGGCCCTTGGTTGGGCAGATTAGAACCCTGTGAAGCTTGCTCTGTGGCTGTTCACTGGACTGCAAGACAGTCACATCCCACAAGGGATAAGTGTTCCACCTCAACATGAGATTGGGATGAATCTGAGATACATGCCCAGACCAGAAAACTACTGGATTGCTTAAGAACTCTTCAAGTGTCTAGATGTAAGTTAATAATAATAATCAAAAGATCCTTAGTTAACATTACATAAACAGGTTTGAAATATTTTGGGTTTTATTAAAATGACAACATTTTATTAGGAAAAATATCATTAATAGCTTTAATGTTAAGGTTACTTTGGTAATAAAACCTTGATCTTTTAAAGATTTTATTGCTCAGAGCAGGGTTTGGAATGTGAAAGCACATGGCATCTGTTGCTCAGTTATTTGAAGAGCTGACCCACTGTGAGGTGCTAAAAATGTGAAACTCTTGACCTGAGTGATTTTGAAAATGAAACTCTTACCCATGAAATGATTTGTGAAGGTGATTTTTACCTCCTGTGGGACAAACTATCGGTGTAGGTTACTGCATACATTAACTTTGCAGAACTTTTTTTTAGCCAGGCCAGGGAGACTAGGGAAATCTTTTAGACTTGTAGTGATAAGTCTGGTTGTTTTCACTCAATGCTGCAACACTCAGTGAGCTTAATCCATGTCCTCTGTAGTCCCTGTGAATTTTTCTAATACCTTAGATGCATCTAATTAGATCTTTTCCATAAATTTCTCAGTACATAGAAATTATTATGGTGACAGGACTGTACCTCAAAGGTGGCACAATTCTCATGACATAGCTTGAAGATGATGCCTACAAAAACACGTGGGCCAAATTGTAAACCTTGGCTTATTTCACAAAATAAATCACTGTAAAAATAATTATAAGTAAACCTACATCCAAGCAAGAAATAATCACTATTCAAATTAAATTCTATATATAGGCCACCATAAATAATTAACTACGTAAAACTTCTTAATTTTCTTTCTCCTTTTTTAATTAATAAAATGGCATTCAATACTTTTCAATAAATAAGCTACATGAATTAAACCCCAAATTATTAAAATTAAATTCCTCAGATGCAGAAATTCTCCTACGTTTGTAAGGTTCAATAGGGCTCTGGCAATTTGCATTAGCAAATGATGGAAGGTTCAATATATTCCTTTTCTACATGATTAAAGTTCCCTGTCTTGTAACTACATAAGATAATTTTGAGCTTAAAGAAGACTGAAATGAAATGGAAGCTTCTAATTATTTTGGAAAAGGTTTGATTTGAAGTTAATGATTCATTGTCAGACCCTTTTCTTTCGTAAAAGTTATTGTTCAGGAATTAACATGCCCAGGCTGAAAAGGATGCTTGATAAAACCTGTGATACTTGGCAGTGTTCTGCATCCTGATTCTAGTAAAGAATCATTATGAAAAGATTTCTAAACCTTGATTTAGTAAAGCAAGCAGTATGAAGGAAAACATGAGTTTATGACAAATAAGCTTTCTTTTTTATTTCAAGGTGTCCTTACTATTTTTTCTCCCAGACTCACATATTCTCTTTTTCTTTCAGTCTACACAATGTTTTTAATAGAAGCCACAATAAGTTAAACTCTTCACCTTTTTAAGGGGAGAAACGAATGACACTTTTGTGCATATTTCCCTGAGAAGCAAGTGAATGGGTAGCTCAGTACTTCAGTTCCAGAGGCTCTAAAGGAGTCCACTTTCATCAGCAGAAGTTCACATTCATGTTTTGTAAACTTTAGTTATGGTTAATTTTCCAAGTGACGAACTATGAGCAAACATGTTTACTTGCCATTTACATGCTAAATCTTGAGAATTTTCCTCTCTGAGTATCATACTCCAGATAATCAGTATCGAAAGACCACTGCAGCAAGTTTAGCTGGTGAAAACCGAAAGTGCAGTGAGCTAATGCTTTGTTTCATCTACGGACTAGTTAACTATACTTGCTTTCTGTTCTGATAATTAGCTGCAGGCATTCAGAATTTGTTTCTCACAAAATGCAGTGAATCTTAATTATCCTGAAGGATCTATCTTTTACTTTTTAATGAAACATTTAGAAGAAAGCACTGATCAAAATACAGAATATTCTTGATTATATTTCTCTCTGTCTCTTATTTTATTTATTGGTTTGTTTATATTCATTTATGTATGTAGTCATACATTTTATATATTGATATTTATTTGGTCATCAACATAGAGATTGTAGTTTATGGAGTATTTCAGGAAGAACTTAATATGTTTACCATAGTTCAGTCGTGGTCCATCTAGTTCTATTGAAAATTATGATACTGATGTTATATTGGTTAGAATGATTAACTATAAAACAAAAAGATAGAGAAAATTTAGTTAAGTGGTTCTTACAATATATTATCCATCTTCTTACCTTCCAAATTATGTTCATTTTTCTTCCATATTATTGACAACCTGTCATAGCATGGGACAATAGAGCCAGTGAGTATTCTATTGAAAATTAGTCACTTCTGGGAAGTCACAGTTGCTCAAAGACCACAGCATTAGTTTCAACAAGCCCAAATTCAAAATTCAGCACTCAAGGTATTTTCTAGTACATTTGACTGAATCTTTTATGTTTTGACACATTATCTTTTGAATCAAGGTCTGCATATATATGAGAGTTTCAAAGCTGTCCTTCAGGCTTTAGTTACTTATTCCAAAAGCTTAAAACCCCTGGGCACAGATTGAACAAATAGTCTTCAGTATTCTAATGATTTCTCACTGACTAAATTGATTAAGCTGAGTCTACCACCCTCCTGAGTTTGGAAGCACACTTTATGCTTTCAAAACCTCATGGGTCCACAGTTCAATAAAACTTGAATATATGATATTCTGGTACACACATTATTCATGGTAGCCTGAGCAGTACAGAAATTGAAAAGAGTAAATGGGTGAGTACATTCATAAATGTTGCAGTGCAATTTGACTCCTAAAAGTTGATGTAAGTAGCTTCATGGGGTTCCATATTTATTGTCTCAATGATTTCCAGATTTTTATGAAGATGAAGTAGACAGGACAAAAAGTCCTGCTACATTCAGTTTTGTGTTCCCTTGGATACTTCTAGAATGTTGCATAACAACATGATAAACACTTAAATCTTTAGTAATAGATTCATAATCTATGTGAACTTGGACTTACGAGCAAAAACAGGTGAATGATAAGGATAGTGGTCACAGGTTTAATAAGAAAATGTGAAAAAAAAAATTGAAAACCACTGCTTCTTGTGTCAAAATGCTTCCTTCAGAAAAATGAAAATCTGCAAAGAGCAAAGCCAGTGTTCAAATGTTAGTAGAATGAATGCTGCTGAATCCTTTGCAGTATTTTGCAGAAAACACCAACCACACACTGAAAGATCAGTTTTACTGTGTTTTGTTAAGTGCCATATGATAGTAAGAAGATTATCAGTCTACTGTTCACCATTTTGAGAACACACTCTACAATTCTCAGGGGAAAAAAACACATCTTGAATGAATAAAGATGTTTAATTATAACCTAGGCTGAAAACTGATTTATTAATCAAATGTTGATAATGTGATAGGTTCCATCATTGTAGTTATTCACATCAGACTGACATAAGTAAACAGGATTTAGCCTTTTTTGTTGTTGTTTCTATTCAGAGATGGACAAATCCTTCTCACTTTATTTTATATCAGGAAAAGGTTTCAAATACAGTGTCAGAATGAGACAGGTCAAAGCACATGAAATATACTTACAGTATTTGGTCAGTCCACCCAGGGATCACAAGTGCCACGTGATGGCAGTCAAGATAATCTGCTCCATAACCTTTCCCGGCACTGAGGTCAGACTGACAGGCCTGCAGTACCCCAGATCCTCCTTCCAGCCCGTCTTGTAGATGGTCATCACGTTTGCTAACCTCCAGTCAACTGGGACCTCCCCAGTTAGCCAGAACTGCTGGTAAATGATAGAAAGTGGCTTGGTGAGCACTTCTGCCAGCTCCGTCAGTACCCTCGGGTGAATCCCATTCAGCCCCATAGACTTGTGTGTGTCTAAGTGGTGTAGCTGGCTGCTAACCATTTCCTCGTATCTTAAGAATATTTCTATTGTTCTGAAGAAAGGAAAATTATAGGCAATCTCCAGACAGCAAGCTTTGGCCCAAACAACATCCTTCCAAAGGTGGCATTCCCAACATACCTGAAATCAGTTCTTGCAAACAGGCTGGCAGTGATAGATTGTTATTTGAACAAAAGGAAGTGCAAAGTCCTGCATCTTGGTAGGAACAACCCCAGGCACCGGTATATCTGAAAAGCAAATTGACAGAAATGGACGTGAAGGTCCTCATGGACACGAAGCTGAATGTAAGCCAGCAATGTGTCCTTGTGGTAAAAAAGGCTAATGGTGCTCCAGGCTGCATTAGACAAAGCATTGCCTGCAGGTCAGGGAATGTGATCCTTCCCTTATATTCAGCACCGTAGAGGCCACACCTGGAGCACTGTGTCCAGTTCTGGGCTCCCCGCTACAAGAGAGATACAGAGCTACTAGAGAGAGTCCAGCAAAGGGCCACAGAGGTGATCAAAGGACTGGAGCATCTCTCCTATGAGGACATGCTGAGAGAGACGGGACTGGTTAGCTCAGAGGGAAGGCTTAGAGGGATCTTACTAATGTATACAAACACCCGACAGAGGGTGAGAAAAAGATGGAGCCAGGCTCTTTTCATTGGTTCCCAATGGCAGCGCAAGAGGTAATGAACACAAACAGAAACATAGGAGATTCCTTCTGAACATCAGGAAACACCTTTTTTAAATGTCAGAGTGGCTGAGCACTGACACAGGCTGCCTAGGGTGGTTGTGGAGTCTCCATCCTAGGAGATATTCAAAAGCCATCTGGACGAAGTCCTTGGCAAATGGCCCTAGGTGGCCTTGCTTGAGCAGGGAGATTAGACATGATGAACTCCAGAGGTCTCTTCCAGTGTCAAACAGCCTGTGATTCTTTAAGTCCACACTTTTACTTTCAGTATTTATAGTAACTTCCAAAAGGACTTATCTAAAATGCCTCTAATGGATAATCGGGCACAAATTGCAAACTTCCTCTCAGTTCATGTTTACTGTAGTTCAAATCAAGTGTTTTCCTTTTATATGTCCCATCATTTACAGATTGATTGTGGAAGTTGCTAGGACTAAGATTTATCAGAAACAATACTATTACACATGTAAGTTATCCTCGTGGAAAATACAAGATTATGTAAGTGTTTAGTCCTTAAGAAGCCATTCAAAAGTAGTTGTCTTCCATTAAATTTATGAGAGTCACAAATAAAAGCTTTACACGCAGTATTTGTCTGTCTACTTTCCATGAAAGACAGCAGCTGCTGCATCTTTTTTTCTTTTATTTTAGTTTGCTATAGTAAGTTTCTCAGACACCTGCTAGCCTAGTGCAAGAATCTTGCCCTTGACCTGGCTGTAATTGCTGCCAGTTTGAAAAAGTAATACTTTTTTTAAACACCTAGCTGTAACAAAGAAAAAAATTATTTGCCTAAATGACATGTGAAAATAATGGCTTAATTATTTCCAGCTTTTCCAATTGGAAACAGTAAAAATGAGCACTCATCTGTTTTAAATACATACGCCTTAAATAATAAGCAGCAGAAGAAATTCTTACAACAACCAGACTTTTGTTACATACCGGCTTTTTCCAAAATTCCAGACATAAAGTATCTTATTTTCCCATATTATTTTTGAAATTGATTTGCTGTTTCTTTTTCTTTTCCTCTCTCTCCTTGTGTTTTCCACTTTCTGCCTGTGAACCATTTGTATATTGTTAGCAATGCAGCAACAGCCATTGGCATTAAGCGAAAATTTTTAATATCCAGGAAGACAAAAGCAGTTGTCAAAGAATCACTTTTAAGACTAAATTGTTTGAGACTGCACTGTTGAAACTTTTTCTGTATATGATGGAAATCCACCATTTTAATTACACCTGTTTGTTTCCAAGATAGTTTTTGCATGGTTGCCTATCATTAATTTCACCCTTTTTTTTTGATTTACAAACTAAGGAAGGTGGAAAAACATAAAAAAACCAAATTCTATGGGTGATATCTAAGAATAGAAGGAGATTATTTAGGAATGGGCTTTTTGTCTTGGTTTTCTTTTCCTGCTCCTCCCGCCAACTATTTATTTACTGCATCCTTTATTTGAATCCACTGATTACCACCGGCTAATTAAAAGAACTGTTATATTGGTGTATTCCATTATTCTATATATCAAAATGTACATTGTCTGCTTTTCAAATATTTTAATCATACCCCCGACAACCATTTGATTAAAAAAGCATCTTCATCCTCTAAATGGACTGAACAGAGACTTTATTTCCATGACTAAAAAGTTTTGACACTGTCTTATATAATAAAGTGTAATGTCCTATTTCTTTATCATGTTGCTTATCTTTCCATTTCAGAATAACCATGAATCATTCATATTGCATTACTATCCAGTATGAAAGCCTGCTTTACAATCAAGACATAAAGAGAAATTTAGATCCTGTCCAGCACAAAGCAATCCCGTGAAAGATTGTAATTCCATAGATACTGAATGTGAAGTGACCTTGTTAGTGGCTTTTGCAGCAATGTTTGGATGATAGTTTTACCAATACTGGTGCATGTGATTATCTTTCCAATCAAGACAGTTATTATCGTCATACTATTTTTCACATCAAACAGGATTTGGAGGTCTTAAAAGTGTGTATACAGTGTTGCCCTATCCTATGTGGTTCATAGAACAGTTTTGCATATCTTTCAAAGTATGTCTGACCAAAAATAAGTCGGTGTTAGGACAGAAAAACAGGAATGTGCAGTACTGACCATAGATACGTTGAACTGAATGAGCAGATGATTTTTCTTATTGGAAGGAGGGGAACTTATTTTCTAAACTTCTGTCAAGTGACCTAGAAAACAAAACTTGGACCTAGAATTTATTGTATTATTGAAAAATATTCCATTTCTCACATAGTAAGTACATAGTGGGTCTTTGCCAAGTGCTGTAGCAAAGGGTTCAAGGCTTCATGAGAATCTAATAGGATTCATGAATATATATTCTGTGGAAATCTTGAGAAGTTCCACGTATTACACCCAGCCACACAGCAGGTTAATTCAATAAGCACAGTGATTCGTATCATTGAAAGACGTGGCCTGTGCTGTTAAATATTTGTAATGAGATTCAGTATGAAACATTTACTGAATTACACAGTGACCACTGACTTGCAAAATCAGAAGGTTGGCACATATGTGGGAGAAAACCAGAAATATTATATTTGTTCATGGAATTCATCTTGAACATTCAGTGATTCCTACAAGTTAAATCTTTGCATCACAAATATAGTATGTAAGACTGCAAGATGACCAGATTTGCAGTCATACTTGGACTAATACAAATCACACTGTATTCTCATATTCGTGCTTGAGGTATGAAACAGCTCCTATTTTAGAAATTGAACAATTTCTTCTTCTTCGCTTTGGGTTTTATTTATCTTATTTTGTCTTCCTCTGTATTGTACACTGATTTCTTCTTTGTTATTTTTTATTTTTCTAAACCGTCATGATATCTATTTCATTCCAGAATTCTATTAAGACATTGTGTTTATCACTCTTCACAATAAAACACATCTGAAGTTTTTCCTGAATAGCTCTCTTCTCACAAATTCTGTTCCTCTACAGTGTTAAAAAAGATGAAAACTACTAGTGACACATTTCTTGCTTTTATACAAAGGTGATGCGATGCTTAGAGGAATATTTCTTGTTTTCTTAATTTTCTCCTGGATTTGCTTAACTGGAGAATGAAATGGTCTAGTTTTCACTTTAAGGCATTTTATCTTATTATCAGTGGACTAACAAATCTCTATTAACAACATTCTTTTCCTATTTAAATACTTACATGCTATGATTAGATCTCTTCTTTCTCTTGTTCAGATAAACAGATTGAGCTCAAGTCTTTCACTATAACGCACATTTTCCAGTCTTTTAATCAATCTTGTGCTTCTGCTTTGAACTGTCTCCAACCGATCAGAATCTCTCTAGATCTCCAAAAGTAGATAAAGCTCTACAATTGCAGTTGCATGATTGCCAAATACAAAGATAATGCATCCTTCCTAATTATAGATCTCTGTTTAAACATCCAAGGATCTCCTTAGCCCTTTCAGCTATAGATCTATAGTGAGAGCTCATGTATGGCTCATTATCTACCACAACCTTTCTAATCCCTGTCAGAACCCTTGCCTCCCTGGGTAGATGTCTTGCTTTACAGCTCATCATACTAAGTCAGGATTTGTATATTTGTGCCCATCTTATCAAGCTGTCTGGATTACTCTGGCTTTGTTTTATTTTTTTCCTCTTTCTTCCTCTTTACTTGCTTCTTTTGCAATCCATTTGTCATTGACTAACTTTAGCAGCAAGAATATAAAGGTTTTCCGCCAGTAAAGAGATTAAACAACGGAGTATACAAATGGATCCCTTCAGAACCCACAGGGAGTGCACCTGTTTCAGGATGATTCCCTATTAGCAATTAATTTTTGAAACATATCAGCCATTTTCTAATTCTTTTAATACACATCATGTTGATTTTGTATCAAATGACATAATTATGGGAACAGCACAGGATATGAGTTACATAGGAAGGAGAATGTGAATGTTTGGTCCCTTTTTTTTTTCTTTTTTTTCCTCACATAGAACATTTGTTACTCTTTATCAATTAATGAAAGAAGTACCTGGGAAAAATCACCCAAAGTCACACCATGTGTGGCAGACAGAATTCTTCTCCTAGTTCATTTGTGGCTTAAAGATTTGTGATAGCAGTTTTACATGACCCAGGGTGAACCTCCATTAACTGATTTCCTGGAGGAGTAATTAAAAGGAAATGATTTGCTTTTCTGGTCTCTGCTTGGAGTTTACCTTAAGTCTCAAAGGTGAAATGAATAAAAGTGGAGGAAAAATATGCAAAGCTAAAAATAACACAAAATCACACAATTTCTTTAGCATTTGGTGTGTATGTAATTTTATGTGATAGAATTAGGCAGTACTAGAATTAAACTCATTCAAAACCCTTTGGAATATTTGGCAAAGAGCACAAAACAGTTTCTAAGCCGAGAATATAATTTTTCTTTTTTTTTTCATATTGTGACCTTTCAACTTAACATGAAGAATGCCATTGCATCAGAGTAAAATACTACTATGACTTTAAAGATTGCCTCTTTTCATGGCACCTTCACTCCAACAGAACTTATTCTTGTTTCCAGAAGCAGTTCAATTACTTTTTTCTAGATTCTGGAGAAATTATCTTTATTTGCTTTCATTTAACCAGTGCTCCTCACTTGCCACATCTGTTTCTGTGTGAGGAGAACTGTACTCTATTTACGTATATGTACGTGCGTGTTTCCCTTCTCCCATATTCTAAGCTCTGACTGCAGTCTATTATCTGGAGGGAAACTTTAGAAGCTATATCATAGTTCAGGAAGCAGGAACTGGCTTTTGATAAAAGGCTTCCTTTTTCTCCTCCACAATACATCTGGGGCCTTTCACAGTTGATTACTGTAATATCAGCTTAATGCAACATTGACATAAAACCGAGAAATTTAACAACGTTTTAACTTTGAAAAGAAAAATTTGCTAGCAGCATGGACATTAATTAGCAAAAGGTGGCCTGCTTTGGTTAATAGCTAGTACAAAAGTCCCCTAAGCTTGTCACTCTGTATCAACATTTTGGAGGTTTGCTTAGAAAATGGTTTAAAAGCCAGAAAAGCAGCTTGCCAGAAAGACATGCTGATGCTGCAGACCAATTTTTGCCTGAAACTCCAGATGGATCATATGGGCACAAGTTCCACAGGATTGACAAGATCTTTCATATTTATTTTTCCACAGAAACATGAATATATTTACAAGGGAAGGTTCAAACGGCTGATTTTAATCACTTGATTTAAGCAACAAAAGTTTTCTTTCCCTAATAACAGATATAGTCTCTTAGAATAAATTAAGACTGGGGAAGTGTGATGTCTAGAAAAGTGAGAAAGAAAAAAAGAAAACTTACTTTATGCCTTAAATTCTCATAATGTTTTTGTATTTTTACTTTTTTTGCTGAAAAAAGTATGGGGTGGTTTTTTGTTTTTTTTTAGTTATATATATCCCCATCTTTTTTTTTTGCAAAATTGAAGAAAATGTTCCTATTACTATTAGAACAAATTTTTATCAAATAAAAACATCTTATAAAATGAAGCTAATCTGGAATTCCTGCAAACAACCTGTGATCAAGTTATCAGCCTTCTTATTGCTGTTTGAGACTATGCCATTTAATTTCTTAAAGAAACGTGCAAATCTGTGAAGATTTCTGTGTCTCATCACCCTCATCCAGGAACAAAAATCATATCCTAAATCCTACAAGTCAGTTCCCAGTCCTGCGTATTAGGGAACTAATACGTTTGATTTTTACCTGTAATTGGATATATAAACACAAAGATGTTTCGGAACCAGCAGATTTAAAAACGAGTTATATCAACTTCAACTCCGCACCTCCTTCAAAGGAACGACACATATTATATATGTTGTGTGTTCAAGTGCTTTGTTGAATCAGGCCAGAGTCTTCAGTCCATGCAGGCTCAAGTCTTGCCTCATTAAGAGGGACAAGACTACAGTTAATTAGTAAAGGGCTACTGGATGTCAACAGGAGGAATATTTTTCTGCCACATCTGTCCCTTTATTATAGACAGAGAGTAGAGAAAGAGCTTGTTAATTCCCTTGAATTGCCAAAGAGTCATTAATTAATAACGATACTAACTCACTTTTCACAGTATTTCTGAACTGGTGAAGTTTGTAGGAAAACTGGGCTTTCTGTTTTAGAGAACAAACATGTATTCTTCTAAACTTTGCTTTTTTGTAAATTAAACCAAATATTTTGAAACTGCTTGTAAACAAGAATTTCTGACAGAGAGGAAGAAAAAAAAGGACTTTGAAAACAGTGTTGGAAATATACACCGTAATAACTTAATTCCAGACTGAAGCACACATTCCTGTTGGTTTTACTTTCCTCTCTGTTGGCAGTAGTGAATCTGACAAGAGTCTACATTGAGTTGTTCACAGCAGGTAGATCAAGCAATCACTGTAACACAGACTTCATCCATTTTTCTGAAAGAGATCTCTGTCAGCTTTACCCTAAAACCATGGACTCAAAGACTCATAAGACAAGGGGAAATGTCACTGTAAACTCCAAAGTTATGTGTGTTGTCATGTGGTGCAAGGGCAAAAGTTTTGCGTGACTGTACAGAAAGCTGTTAGGAACTTTAATAATAAATTCAGATTCTCTGTATGCATACTGCTGATTTTTCTCACAAAATTTTAATTTTGGACAATTAAACTGAGAAGTTTGCGAAACAAGATTACAAACACCTGTGTTTTGTGATGTATTTAACAATTAAAATATTAATCTTTATCAATATGAGTAAGACAAATTAAAAGATCAGTTATATCTGTGGGCTGGAAACTACACCTTTACAAGATACTTTGAGTAACTATGTGTATCACTGGAGGATTGTTATCAATACTCTTTTGTCTCTCTTCCTTCCCCATCCCACTCCTTGTATTAAATATGGAAATTGAGGAAACAAAGCAAAAGAAGTCAAAAGCTTTCTGCTTGTGTTTGTATATAGCAGTCTGGCAAGGTCAGATTGTAATGACTCAGAATACTTACGGTAGTTACTAAAACACACCCCAAAATCCCCAACCCCGTCATCTGAGGTTATACAGGAATGTGCACATGGGGAGATTATACATATACATATATATATATACACACATATATGTACTCTGTAATGATTCTGGATCTTTGTGTGTCCTTGTTTACTATAACTAATATGATACTGTTGTAAGGTAAATGGCTGCACAGCTGTTTACTCTGCTGATTGCAAACTTTGAGGTCCTGTTTTTCTCTTCCCAAGTACTGTAGAGTGTTACATCAAAGTTGAAGTAAGATTGCAAAATACTGAAATATGATCAGGTAGCACTTTCAAAACACTTTGCAGTCTTTTTATACAATCTTAGGTAAGTGATGAGTAATGGCAAAAGATCCATATTATTCAGTTTAACAGATATTTCCAGGGTTTGCTATTTAGATAGTCTTTGATAGCATTTTAACTCCTTGCTCATTTAAAAGTCTCTAAGTTATTGTCCCCTTAAAATTTTACTCCCCCTTGCTGTTTCCTGTAAAACTGACTTACTAAAAGTTGCAATGCTAACCAAAGAGTAGCACATCCAAAAGGTTCATGAAAAACTACGACATGTCTGGCCAGCACCATTTTTCTTGCCTTTTTTTTTTTTCTTTAAGAAACAATTGCAGACAAAAAAAAAAAAAAAGGTTAAAAAAATTCTAGGTCATAAAGTAATTTTGTACTTCTCTTTCAAATGATCTTATTTCAAAAACTATGTCTGAATTTCAGAACTGGTGAATATACAGATTATTCTGTAAGAAATACAGGCGATTTGCAGAACGTGCCTCTGTATGCAGCAATTTCAAATACTGTGTGAAGTCTGAGTGTGGGTGTAAGATTATTTATATGTCTGTGGATATTGCCTCTGTCAAGCTATGTCTGCAAGATGCTATTTGTTAAAGCAAGGCAAAAAGTACAATTTTTGTGCAAATAAATGTAAAAATATTGGAGTTAAAAACTGCACTGGGCGTAGGCTGTTTTGCCTTCTTACTTTGGATTAAATGCTACCTTAATTGTCAGGTCTTATTGGATGCAGAGTTCCTATTCCTTTAAGGTCATTCTTCTAAATTTTTACGCCAGTTTTTAGGATCATATGAACTGGTTCTGATTTCCAGGTACTTGGGAACATATGTAATAACATGCTTCATTTACTTCAGATGCTGTTTCTCCCTTTGTAAGAATCAATAGAGAGCTATACCTTCTACAGAAGGAAAGACTGGATCTGTTAGGGAAAGGAGTGATTAACCTGTTTGTGGGAACTTTCTGTGTCTGGCTAAGCAAATCAAGTATATAACAAACTAGGAGGGTCTTTTACGCCATAAAGTTTTTAAACCATGAATCCTGTTTCCTGGCTTCTTTTATAGTACGCTCTTCAAAGGCATAGTTTGTTTTAATTGTCATTGATGTGCCTTATGCCAAGAAACTAATTACTCAAAGAATAGCAGGTAGTAAACACAAAAGGAAATTTCACAGAAGTGACATGAACTTTGAAAATGCAAGCAGCATGGTATTGCTTCTCCTGAGTTTGGGTGCCTGAGCGCATAAAAATCCAAGCTTTTCTTATCTCAGTCTTCAGTTCTTGTCTCTGAGGCATACTTTGTGGTTTACACTCAGTTTCTAAAGGATTTTATTTCACATCTGTCAATGAGAAAAAACATAATTTCACTGAACTGCCAGTAATCCCTAGAGAAAGTGATCATTCTATATTAGGTTAAGATTATCAGAGAGGTCTCCATTAATGTTCCAGACAAGTAAAGAATTTAACCTTACGCTTAAGTGCATCACTGTTCTGCAGAGCACTCACCGTGGCATTTAGATGTATGTCTGAAGTTAAAAGCTTAAGCACTTTATTGAGTGTGTAATGCCTACTAAATCGACGGCTATGTTGTCTGAACTGGTTTTCTCCTCAAATATTTGTGAAAGATAATGCTAGTCTTTCTAGTTTGCATTGTGTGGACTCCAAAATTGTTAATGCAGTAATCCTGTATTCTCAAAAAGGCTTGCCCTTTTTTCATCAGCTGCAAAATAAAAATACAGCCAGGCATTAAGACCTCTGTTTTTTTCTTCTCTTTTCATGGAATGGAATTCCTATCTTATTTCTATCAGTCTCTCAGAGTTCCTGAACTTACCTGATACTGAAATGGAACAGACTGACTAAACTCCTTTAGAATACAGGCTACTCCTTCAAAATAGCTAAAGACCAGCTCACCAATGTATATTTCTGACCTTTCTGATAAAAACATTGACTTATAATTCAACATGAACTGAATTAAAGAATCATTGTGATAATTCTCCACCATATATTTTATTTAAATAAAATTTATGCAAGAAACTGAAGTTGTACAACTAGTGACACAGCTTCATCAGGCCCCTCTTTCTTTTAAGTAATATATTATTAAAGCCAACAGAATGTGAAGCAGTTGCAATTTGTTCAATCTTTATATAATTTTTCCTGAATTAGCCTTCATAGACCTACACTTCTAACCTTTATGTCCTTTCATAAATTGCTTGTGATCATATTTTGTCCATAAAAAATTGCTATATTAAGGTTCCCTGATTTCTTTGTGAGGCTTTTATGTAGAAGCCAAAGAATATAGGAAGCTCAGTAACCTCTTTAAGATAAAAGTACATCTAGTTGAAGGGTTAGATGTGATCCATGTAGTTACACATGAGGGATACGGATAGGGCAAAGACAAATTCAATGTTAATGCAGGTTGTGCACATTACGGGAAAAACTTAATGGAGTGACACCTTTAAGCAGTCTAAATTTGGCACAAGAACATTAGTTTCAATAAGCCATTTCTGAATAAAAGCCTTAGAAGAGAAAAATATCCCAAGTCTGCCTTGTATCTTCCTTTACACTTTTTCCTGCTCTTCCCACCACTGCTCAGTGACTGTAACAACCACTATCAGTCCTGCCCTTCTTCTCACTTAGCAGTAGAAAGACACTCGCACATTTGGCATAGCTTAAATATGAGGGAGTTTCTCAGATATAGGTGGTTACAGCTAAAGCATCTGTAGACTGTGAAACACTGTACTTGCAGAACATCTGTACCATCTGAAATTATGTGAATTTATGCCAAATTCATGAAACTGGCTGGAATTTAGTGGAAAGAAATCAAACAATTTTCTTGTGACCTTTTCTGAATTACAGAGTTTTATCTCTAATTGTTTTGGACACACACACTTTTCCTGTTTTCACACATTCCTGATAACATGATGATTTATTCTCAATTTATGGAAGCATTTGATTAGACCTGAAAAGTACACTTAGAAACAGAGCATACTTTTTGTTCTACCGCAAAGAAAAAATCCCTAACTAACCTTGATATGGTCAAAAACAGGTCTTTTTTTTCAATTGTTTTTTTGCTTAGTGATGAAACAAATCAGTAGCTACTCTCTACATGCACCCCTTTAATGTTATCTCCACTGAGAGACTAGGTGGTAGTGGGCTTTGTGTGAGACGAAGCTGGGTTTTAGGTGATGTTGATCTTCCTTCCAAAAGTAACATATTTCCTGATAAGTTTCCATCTGTTTCTGCAACTTCAAAGTTATCGAATAGTTGACAGGTTGAATTGGGGGTAGGTGGCAGTGGGGGTGGTGGGGGTGGTGGGGGTGGGGCTGCAGAGATGGCCTCTGTGAGGAGTGGCCAGTGTTTGCCCAATGCTGGATGTAGGTGGCTCCAGCCACCTTCAGAGGACCCACCTTGGGCCACAGCTGAGCCTGTCAGCCAAGATGGTATGCCTCTGGGAAAAGATTTAAGAAAGAGCAATAACACCAGAAAGTAGAGACAGGAAAGAAAAAAGTGTGAGAAATAACCTTGCAGGCACCAAGGAAGGTGTGGTGTGGTGTGGTGTGGAGTGGCATGGTTTAGGGACCCTGGCAGTGCAGGGTGAACTGTTGGGCTCCATGATGATCTTAAAGGCGTCTTCCAGCAAAAATGATTCTGTGATTCTGTGAGGGTCAGAAAGGGAGAGAAGGTGCTCCAGATGCTGGAGCAGACATTCCCCTGCAATCCATGGAGGACACCATGGTGGAGCAGGTTGTTCCTCTGCAGCCCATAAAGGACCATGCTGGATGAGATATCCACCTGCAGTTCACAAGCGCCCCATGCAGGAGCAGATGTAGGTACCCTGAGGCACGTTGCAGCCTGTGGAGAGCCCATGAAGGAGCAAACTCCTGACAAGAGCTGCACCCTATGGCGAGGAACCTATGCAGAAAGCAGAGTAAAGTCTGAGGCGGATGATGAGGCAGAGAGGAGCTGTTATGAACATACCATAATCTCCCTTCCTCGTCCCCCTGCAATGCTCAGGTTGTGGGGGAGGTCGAGTATTTGAGAATGAAGGAGTGAAGCTGAGATTGGGAAAAAGGAGTGGGGATGGTGGAAACGTTTTGCTTTAATTTTTGTCTTTTTTTCTCACCATGCACATCTATTTCAATTGTTAACAAATTATATTAATGTTCTGCAAGTTGAGTCTGTTTTGCCTGTGACAGTAACTGGCGAGTGATCTCCTTGTCTTTATCTTGATCCATGAGCATTTTCACTCTATTTTCTACCCCTGTCCTGTTAAGGAGGGAGGGTGGGAGAACAGCTGGGTGGGTGTCTGACTGCAGTCCAAGATCAGCCCACTACACGAGTGAAGTTTGTTGTGCCCCTTCTACATTATGATTAAGCCTAAGAATTGAAATCTTATGTCTTTCTTGGCCATTGCACTTGCTACTGATTTTTTCTTTTTGTCAACCTGTGGAGAGTCAATTATAAGAACCATAACTAAGCCCTGTATAGACTATTCCAAAACACAACCACTGCTGGATATTTTCCTAGTGTCATTAATTTATTATTAACCATTGCATTTCATGCTCTGATTACTTAGATAAAACAGAGTTAAGATTAAATTTGAGTGGGATATATTTATCCTTGCAGTTTTATTTCTGTCTTGTTCCCAGAGGAACAACAATCTGTTAAAAAAATCTACTCTATCTGAGGTATGGTTTTGTAAGATACAATGACTTGTTAATTCAGCTATCGTAACCAATTAGGTTTATATAAAATCACACAGTTAGCAATAAAACACTAAGGGTTAAGGCAAAGTATTTAAAATCGATGACAACTGTAATTGTTTAATAACTGCAAAGACATAATTATGATCCAAAACCAATTAGAATCAGATACCAATCTTAATATATGTACCAGATGCTCTTAAGTTTTGCTCTCCTTTGAGTATAAAGATGAACTAGGTGAATACTTGAAAACCAAGGAACAATCTCTTGTGACAATAGTGCTTCCTGGACACAAAATTTGTTTTAGAGAACAGCATTGCTCAAAATATAATGGGTGAGAAAATTAATCATGAAAAAGTAATGACAAAGTTTAATCATGGCAGATTAAACTAAGTAGGCAAGTCTGTTACACTAAGTCAAAACCTGGTGTAATAGATGGCACCTTTTTGGATATAATTTTCTTATTTCTTCTCTAATTACCTCATGTAAATATGTTTTGTTCCTTTAAAAGTCTGGGGGTTGTAGACAGAAATGTGTTTCACAGAGCCGACCTGAGTTTTTTCAGGACGGCAGTGACAGCACTTTCCCAAAATAGGATGAGTACCTGGACCTGGGAGAAGAGTCCAGGGAAAAGCAGGGGTCAGGGAATGGAGTCATGGGACCAGGAAGGCAGCAGCAGCAAGCCTGGCAGGCTCCTCAGAGGAGCATGGATCAAATACGCAGTCAAAAAAGAGACTTTTTCTATGTATGCAAGAAGTACTGTATTCCAGGAAGCCGTTAGAAAGGGGTTGAAAAGAGACCAAGTCTAGAGGAAAGAACATGCCTTGCCTACAAACACATCTAACAGACACAGGTAAATCCTACAAAAATTCTTAAATGTGTGATGTTTTGGGTGTGTTCACAGTAAAGACTTTCTGAGATAGATCAGAGATCTTCAAATAGTATGAAAACTCTGAAACCTCAGAGTTAGGGCTGACTTGCAGTGCCTTCATACCACATCAAGCAAATAACCTCGAATAATCAACTTCATGCAGATAATGTAGATAATAATAGTTCTTGTATTTTATAGATGTGACAATTATTCTTAATCATTGGGAAGGAACAAATAACATCCATATACTTGTTGACCTTCCATGAGTTATTGGATGAAAGCAAATAATGAAAAAGTTTTTATTGTCGTAAAGTGTTGCTGAGCTTTATCTGTGAATTTACCTATCTGATACTCATTCTGACTTCTTATCTGAGTTCTTAATATTTGTCTTTAGCCTCTTTATGAAACACTCCCTCCAAAAAAAAACCCCAACAAACCCTGAGATGTGTTATGAAATAATTTCCCAATACTGCACAATGTGATTCAGACATTTAATCGCCTTTCTTTCCTATATGTACTTCTGTTGGCCTCCTCACTGGCAGCCAAAGGCATTTGCAAATCTTTGTGAATTCCTGGAAAGCATCCAAGTCATTTCTTGATTCAGGCTGCTGGCCAATATACTCCTTGAATTCAGCAAACAGAAACAAATGAAAAATGGAAAGTGTGGTGAAAAGCCTAGTAAAACTATAATGAGTTATGTATTTCAGGCTGCATTTATCACATTTTTTTCATTTCTTTTATTTGTGCACTTAAGAAAACTTGTTTGTTTATTGTTTATAAAGCTTTCCTTGGATTATTCTGCCAGCCATTTCTTATACCTCTGAACTTCCATCAACTATTTTTTATACTTAGGTATGTATGTGTAGTCCTTAGAAAGAAAGAATGCTCTTCTGATGAGGAAGCTGGGAAAGGCAGCTGAATTTTGTTCTTGCCCTCCTAGTGGCTTTTCCTATGGTACTAGGTAAGTTACTTAAGGTGAGATTCAAGAAAACACTTAAACTCATAAACCACAATGCCAGTGTGTATTATTAGCAGAGAAACCCAGAAGTTGTAGCTGACTTAGATACCTTAGGTATCGTAAATACCTAGATTTAAGTTAAGTGTCAGAAGCTGTTCAATACATATACCTAGAAGTATTTCTGCTTCAATTTTTATTCTGCTGAGTATTCAGGTGACAATTTTTTGCCCAAGGCTTTCTGGAATTCAAAACCAATGTTCCTCATTGTTATATATGCAAAGATTTATTTAAACCTCTTCAAAAAATATCACTCACTGATCGCACAGAGTTCAACTCAAAGCAATGAGCTCATGATCCTTATTTTCCCATTGAATTACAGATAAGAGCTCTCCCTCCTTCAGGAAGGGAGAAACCTGGGTCATGGCCCTCTGTAGCCTCCAGGAACTGCAATCGCAACTCCCACTTCATAGGGTGAGCTAGATACCATGCAGAAGGTTAATCTCCATGAAAACCTCCTTCCCACCTGCCTACTGAGGCTGGGGTACTGAAGAGTCAGAATGTCCCAAGAGAAACCTCAGAGAAAGCATGGGGCTAATATGGGTACAATATGTTAATACAAAAGCACTTTACTATTTGGATTTAAAGTTCAGAGCTGTTCTGTGTTAGGTCAACAGTCTTTTTTTTAACCTCTTCACCTACAGAATGCAACAATGCTATACCTGTTTAAAGTATTGGAGAATTTGATCTTTTCCAAATACTTTCAGTAATTGAAAAATGATGTAGTTTAGAAAATAAAATGTGTCTTTGATGCCTATTGACTTTTTGAAAACTTCCATTAAACATGAGGTTTTTATGCCAATTTTATTTACCTTTTTTTTTCTTTCAAATTGACAGACCATTATGTGGTCTCTGTTTTTCATTTATACGGGACTTTTTAAAATTAAAAACATCGGCAATGGTTGCAGGTGGATTTGGTTTTAATGCCTTTTTTTTTTTTTTTTTTTTTTGGTCAGATCCTTGAAATGGAAACAACATTGACATCTGGATATTTTTATCATGGAAAAAACAGCCAGTTCTAAATGTGTGATATGTTCCTCCAGTATCAGTCATTTTCCATTCTGACCTTCCTGATCACACCTCCTGGCAATTAATTAGTTCTCTGACATATCTTATGTTTAAGATACAGTAACCTATGATTACAAAATACTTTATCCTGGTTATATATATATGTTCATCGGTACTCCTTTGACTAAGTGTCTTGTCTTTTTTAAATTTCTGAGCAGTATCTCGCTGACATTGACAACTAGATGTAAATTTTGCTCTCTGTGATTCAAAACAATACAGCAGTTATCTTTGCAGTCTGAATGTAGGCAGAAAGCATGGCATGGTTAGACCACTATAACTATCAGGATAAGTTTAGCCTGATGGCTTATGGACAGCACAGGTGTGTGAGTGAAGTCTGAATATATTGGGAAAGGATGATGAAAACAACAGAAGGAAGATAATTGAATTTTATGAAAGAAGCACATTGATCTTTATGTTGCCAGTAAGTTTATGTACTGAATACCAAAATATATAGAGGGAATAATGCTTCAGTGAATGAGGTCCCCAAACAGAGGATTTAAAGTAAAAGATTAACAGGGTTATCACTTGCACCAGTTACCAAGAGAGTAAGAGATAACAATGAACTGCTGAAAAGCAGGTTGACTAATTGAGAAAACTGGCATTGTTACACTAAAGGATTTTCTGATCAGAAGGATATTGGTTTGTGTTAGTCATGTAGAACAACTCATTTTGATGAATACCGTCATCAATCCTATCATCTTTTGAAGGATACTGTACATGGAGAAAGGGACAGATTTATTAAACTAGAAAAATATGTTTGATGTACAGGTGTTTATTTACATCAGGATTAACATAACAGAATGGTAGCTATTTTTTCTTCATCTGAATGGTGAGAAGTGAGGGTTTAGATTAAAAATTAGATAGTCTTAAGGCTAACTATTCCCCACTAAGTTAAGTCTTTTTCTACTCTGCTACAGTCTTGCAGTAGCTGGCTGCAAAATGAGCTAATGAAGAGTTAAGTTGGAAGAAAAGTATTCAATTTTCCCAGTTTTCTCCAAGGTTAGATCACTGCTGTGCTGGTGGTTTCACTGAAGAGCAAAATAAATGCAAAAAAGACAGGTGAGGAGACTGCAGAATGCCACATTACCTTACTGGGTACCTATCCTGGGGAGCGTGGTGTTGAGTTCTGCTTGTAGTGTAGTGATTCTGAAATTATTTGTTCTTGGTTCTGGTAGTCTAATAAAACACTATATTTTACTTTATTAAGAATGAGTGACTTCATTGAGAGCTTTTACAAGCAAGCAAAAGGCTCACGCATTGGTTTGATGGTACAATAAGTCTGGCTTTAGGGCTCTCTGCACTAGGTGAAAACCATCACAGACACAAGGCGCAAAATACTGTTCCAGGATAAACTAATTTTGTTTGTTCAAGTCAGCTCAAATAATTTTGGCGGTTAACTTTCCTATATAAAAGCTTTACTCTGGACAAGTACTATTTGACCAGGCCACTCTATAACAGGTTATTTGTTGTCTGTTCTCCCACGGCCAGCAAAAAGCAGTGCAAGCTCCCTAGTGTGTACTCTGACTACTTTGGCAGACTTGTGATCTTGTGCTTTATTGCCTCCTTATCAAGTTGCCTGTTAGTGGTTCCTATTATATTGGACAGTGTAATGTAGACTCATAAAATTTTCCAGTTTAGTTTTTTCCAAATAAATACAGTCTGTACACTCCCAGATTTCTTTAAAATGTAAACACAGAATTTGGGGACCTGAAGTGCTAAGAAAACTATCAGTTATCAGGAGACTTCAAATGAACAATACTGACTTTTGTTGTATCAGACTATAATTCCATATGAAGACTGTTATTTGTTACTACAACAAACTTAGGTGTACACAAGCTTTTATGTACCCTTCAAAGACACAAGGAGGTATTAAACCAGTTACACTTACAATCACCTGGATAACGTCTAAATATTTTTGAAGCAGTTTTTTCAGACTTACATTAGTGTATTTAAGAACATATTTTTCCTCTTTATTCCTTGCCTTAAGGAGCCCATAATCAAATTCACACAAATGTGATGGATGAGGCAAAGAAAGGAAGGGAGACGATGAGAGAGAGAGAAGATGAGGAAGGGAGATGATGAGGAAACTTTCTCCAGATGACGTCCATGAAAGATCTATGTCTTATGGAAGGATTTGAGAGGAGGATTTTAGCAGACAAAGAAGTAGAAAATTGTTCCAAAAAATAGATATACCTATGCCTTCAAAATTATATAACTAGCTTTAATATATTTGAGTCAGACTTCAGTTTCCCTTTTTTTTTCATTCCTTCTGATGATGAGACAAAATGTAAGAGAAGTAATGTTTGAAAAAAGAGAAAGTTTCTCTTGCAGATGTTGCTTTACAAACTTGTAGGCATGTTCATCCTGTACCAAAGATAATGCTTAAATTGCCATACCTTTTTGGCTACTAGCTTTGAACATGATCCCAAAAGTCAATATTTTGATATTGATATGTGGTGAAAGAGCCAGCTATCTTCCTATCTTCCAGCAGGATGGAATTGGCTCTGACTCCAGTCTCAAATACAGCTAAAAGGAAACATTCATGAGACCAAGAGGACAATATTCCCAAAGGTGTGTTCTTTCCAAAAAAGAAATAAAAATCAATGGATGTAACTAAAGAAATTACAGTTCCCTGCAGTTTCCCTTAAGTGTTACCATCTTCTCTATAATGCTGCCACCAGGAAATGAAAACACCTCTGTCCAAATGTCCTGTGAGACTTACTACCTGTTAGCTCAGCAAGGCAATGGAATTCCAGAATGAGTTTTTATAATCAAAAGGGACAGTGTATAAGATTTGTCCATATAACAAGTAACCATTCATGAACTACTGTTCTTGATGTTATTTATATTCAACAGTGGAAATAGGCATCTGTGTCGTATAATTAATTTCATCCTATTGAAAATAGATGACACTTGTCAATGGCATTGTGCACTTGGATTGTACATGTCTCCTTAATGAGGAAGGAGCTAGGAAATTCTGATAAAAAATCAGATATCTACAATTTATACAGATGTCTAAAATTGGATGTAATAATAGCAATTTAATAATCATATTCCAGGTCAGGTTTTCACTATTTGATGTGGGGAAAAGAATTTGGTACTTCTAGCCAAAGTTGCATAAATATTCAGACAGGACAGGACAAGCAGTATATATGCAAACTTAATTTCTGACATTTCATGATATAAAGAGCTCTTAATCAGCTGCATTATAACAAGGCTATATATTAAAGTTAAAAATGTAGTTTCAGGTGCATAGCAACTAGATCTGTTATGCTCTATCTTCTGTTATGTCATTGGATATACTCACCTTTCTGGATGAATTAATTCTTACACATGCCCTCTACGCATCAGGCAACTAGGAGAAGCTGAAAGAAAAGAAATGACCTTAGGGTTGAAGTGAAGATCTGGCAGAGCTGCTGAAATTTGTAGTTTATGATGACACAGTAAAATTAGAGAGATAAGTTTTCTATACTGATAAGGCAGCAAGGACATTGTGCTGCATATCTGTCAGCAGGCTGTTTGTGAGACATGTTTATCATGAGAACAAGAAATTGAGCTGACTCCAAAACATGGGGGAAAAGCTATCTTCCTTCCCCTTTATTAATGAACAAAAAGTAGGCAATGCTTGGTAGCCATCTGATACCTCCCAATCCTTCTAGAGACATGGGAAGAACATAGCTATATATTTACTATCAGTCTACCCAGGTTCAAAGAGTGATGCAGAGAACCTTGGTCCACAAAAATCCTTTTATTAACTATGCTAAGAGTCCCTGTGCTAATAGTTCAACACTTTCCCTCTGCATTCAGGAAAGAAAGGAGCTTCTTCAAGCCTCTTTATCCTTTTGGACACTTGCTCAGTCCATCTCTTACATGAGCTCAGGAAACAGCTGAACCATTTCTTCTAGCACACAGAGCAAGCTTTCTGAGACTAAAACCTATAACCTCCAACTTCTGCAAATAGCAAGCATTGACTTGTTCATGTGGGCAAGCAGGCAGGATTCCTCTCTTATTCCAGGTAATGGGAAAAAATGAATAAAAGATAGAAATGCAATAAAAAGGTAGGAAAAAAGCCAAAGGAGACAAATTATAATAACGTAGAGCCTAAATTAACTGTAAAAGTTTTACAAGAGCAACAGCTGCCCCTTGTCCCTTTAAGAATGGAAGGCATGGAGTTTCATTCAGCATTAATTCTTTTCACATTTGAGTATAAGATTACAGTATAAACCATCTTGCCATAACATATATATTTAGTAGATCTATGCTGGAATACTTCTGGTGAACAGTTAATAAGGGAGAGATTATACAAATGCTTAAACAGAGCACTTAGAGCTTGCCCTGTGACTTTCAAGAAATAAATCATCACAACTCTATATTTATCTATGTAGACATCCAGTCTTAATTCTGAAACTAACTTGATGGAGCACAAGCATCTTTCATATTGAAAATTATAATGTAGAACAGGAGCTAGAAATTACTTCACATCCAATTTACATCAAGGATTATGATATGGAAAGTCATCGTACTTGAGTATGATTTTATTATATAGTCTGAAAAACAAGTGCATAGTATTCTGCCCTTGATAAACCAGTAACACTTTATTTTTAACAAAACCATCAATGAAAATATAATCTCATTACAGAGATTATCTATTTATGAATGGATTTGTTATGGGACAGACAGGTTTGGCATCTGAATAATCTGTTGGCTTTTAATTTCTGAGAAAATTATTCATAGCTGTCTCTGGTGTAACCTTCCTGTGTACCTAGAGCATTTTCTTGTAGTGTGTGTGCTGTCACTCTGTATAGTTGTTTCAGCTGTCTTTGCATGATTACATTATGTAGAAAAGATAATTTGTCACCTTCTTAAGTGACTTAGAAGGAGGAGGGCAGGACATTTGGAATTATGGCATTTGTCTTCCCAGGTAACAGTTAGGTGTGATGGAGCATTGCTTTCCTGGTGATGGCTGAACACCTACCTGAATGAACCTAAGTGAATGAACTTATTTTGCTTTACTTGCACACACAGCTTTTGCTTTACCTATTAATCTGTTTTTCAGAGTTTTCTCACTTTTGATTCTTCATCTTATTCTCTTCCCCATCCCACTGTGGGGAGAGGGGAGGAAGTGAGTGAGTGGCTCTATGGGACTTCGCTGCTGGCCAGGGTTAGACCACAACATCTAGGCATAAGCTCAGGTGATATTTATCTACTTCTATAGAAAAATTGTAAAAAATGTAATAGCACAGTTGGTATCTTCCAGTTCTGTATGAACAAGAACAAAAGGATCTAGAAACATGATTAGGTCAAAATAATTCTGTAATTACCTGTGAAACTCTAATGAATCATTTTATCTGTATATTGTAAATTAGTCAAAATGATCATATGTTCTGAAATGCATAGTAATTTTAAAATATCACAGAATATTAATACAAAATTAGCAGCTATATTCTTAAAATGCATTCTGTTTTGTGACCCTGTGCTATGAGTTTTGTTCTTACTATTGCAGCAGTGCAAAACTTATTCACCAAATTTTCATAGACACCAGGTAGGCAGACTGCAAAATCTCTTTCTCTAATTTATAGCTGCTCTCACTAACCTACTAATTTCCTTAAAATTCTATTTGATAATTTAATTTGCATTTTCAAAGAGGAAAAAAAAAAAAAGATGATCTCTGGATGCTTTCACTATTTCTTTTTTTTTATTATTATTCCACAGGAAGAGAGAGAGATGGTCACTGAAGCCTCAGCCTCAGAGTTAGATTCTACGTGCCAGTTTGCTTGTAAAATATATATTGCTTTTAAAAAAAAAAATATGCCTATAGCTTAACAGGGATTCATGCTTCTCCTCAAACGGTCAGTTATGGATCGATGAATAAAGCTAAGAGAGCTTAATTTACCCGCCTATTTGTTCTTAATTCTTACTTGTTTGCTGAACTACTGTAAACTCACAAAGACCATAAAACACTCTGTGTTCTGCACCTCAGCAGCTTCCCAAATACTTGAAGCTACAAGCCAAGCTCAGACAATTGGTTTCCTAAACAAGTAAAAGAAGTGCTTCTGCTTAGTTTGTAACTGAGAGGTTTTTAACCTAAGGCTGAATGTTCAGGATGAATTTTGTACGTTAAGACCACCAGAGTCATGATGGGAAGGTAGCTTCAGTGGAGAACAAAGTTCATTGTTTTACAAGTTGTCCAGTAAATGGCTGAATCAGATAATACAGTTTCAATACACAGCAACTCCTGAAACAGGAGGGAGACTGCAGTAATATTCAGCAGAATTCCCTTAAGAGTGCTGCTATGGCATGTTGCAAGAGCATGCTCTCATCAAATTCACTTTTCTAAACCTGAAAATCTTCAACATAAACCCAACATGTTCCTTTTGAACCTATGAATTGGCTAGTGTCTCCTTTTTCAGTGTCGTAACTCTGTTTGGGTTTTGTTTCGATATGCAAATCTTAGCAGAGCTTTCCAAAGCTGCAGGTATTCACATCTGAGTTTTTAATTTGATTCCAAATCCATTTAAAAGTCTATTACAATATACGTTCTGAAGTTCGGTGATTAGGGATTGTTCCTGCGTGGTGGTGAATACTCTGGCTGTGATTCACCAAAACATTTAAGCTTGTACAAAACTTTAAGCATAAGTAGAACCTTTCAAGTTCCAGAGAAATCAGGCATTTAGGTGGTTTATTGGTCATATGCACAATACTCAGGTCTTGTAGAAACAACCTCCATATTAGATATATTTATATATATACACATACTCACATGTAAGAACATGCATACATATAGTGCATTTAAAAAGCCAGTACTGCATTTTGATTTCATTTTACTGGTAAGACATTCTTGGTATAATTCTACTGAGTGCAAAAATTACTGCTAGGCATACCACAGGGTAGATGTATTTATAATAAAGTCCAGAAATTGTTGGAATAGTCTGCCTGCAATCATTCATTTCTCACACAATAACTTTAGCTAAATCTAAACAAAATGAATACTATATTTGAGAACCTGAATTCAATAAATATTCCATGTCTGGATATAGGAAATGAAGTGAAATGATGTTTCTATCAAACCAATACAATGTGTTGTGTAAAGCAATCCTGAAAAACAAATCAAACCTACTGCAAGAGAATGTGCACTATACTGGTATACTAGGCTGCAGTTTACATTTTGGCAATGACATGTCGAGGTTTTGCAAGTATATCAACCACTACATTGCAATATTTATCTGAGTTATTTTAGCTACATATGTTTTCTAGCTACTGCATGGCCACCTTCTCAGCCTGGATGCAATATTATTCATCTTTTCTATTGTCACTTATGCCATGCTTCGTAAATTTGTATTATTAAAAAAAAAAAACTAAGTGAAACTAAGACATTTTCACCTTTCAGGGAGTTTGATATCTCATTTTATTTAACTAAATTTAATTTTTATATCTCAAACATTCTTCTCTTTTGTTTATTCTTCTTGTTAATTTATCATAATTAATTAAATATCTACATTGATTTATATTTTTAAAAATCTACACATTCTTTTCAAACAAATGTGAACTGATCTAACATTTGATAGTGATATGAGCTTTCCCCCTGGGAATCTTTATTCCTTCATCAAACATTGCCGGAGCAACCAGATGTGGATTTTATGTGAGATTTATATTATTTTCAGTTAGCTGAATTATTTGTTGTCAAATTATCCAAAAAATTTGATCTGTTATGTTCTTCTGAATTATTCATGACTCAGTCGTAACTTCTGCAAGCGTAACATGATGTTCATCAAATAATTTGTCCAAATAAATATTAGCTTTTTTATTATTAAAGTGATTTTTCAAAGGCATTTTCACCTTATATTTCTGGCTCTGGGAAACAGGGACAGTGTTGGTCCTTGAGAGTTAGACCCAGTGTTAGGAGAGTGTAACTTGTTACATCCTACTGATCCTGAGGCATGGCAAAGGGTGCCAAGAAACTCAGGTAGCCTCAGAGTGTAGTACATTCTGTTAGATGTCTTAGGCAGAAATACAGGCACCTTAGCGTGAATCTACCTAGACATGGCAAAGCTCACTTCTGATGCACACTGCTCAGTGATGGAAATTCCTGTACTTCCTGCAGGGTTTATATAGAGAAAGAATTAGGTATACGTAGAAGCCAGTATTAGCAAGAGTCGTCTCAATCTCCACATAAAAAAACCCCCAAAAACAAACTGAGAAGAGTAAATTTCTTTCCTCAAAAATGAGGTGACTATCTACCAAAATCATCATGGTCCTGGGGGAACTAACAAGCCATAATGGTCCTGAGGAGCCTTTCCTCAACCCTCCATCCAAAAATGAGCTATGCTTTAAATGTACTTGTCTCCAGTCTTATTCCTGAACGGCCTGGAGTTCCTGAACTCACCTCAGACCTGACTTGTTAGCTTACTTTTGCCTGATGCTCACCAGACATTCAATAGGACTCACTGCTGTCACCAGCTGACTCTGCTCAGCTGGATCAGTGCTGCTGAACTGTGCTTGGAGTGGTCACTGCCCAAATGCTTTATGGCCAATCTCAGCTTGCCATTCATGGCCCCTGCTGCTGCCTGACAACCATATCTGAAGACTACCGCAATGATCACCGTTACAGTCACATAAGGCAGAAAGTGAGGAAGCTGCATGTCTGTCTGCCCAGTGTTTCAGCTAAGCAGCACCGAGGTGAATGAGTCTGGTGTGACCCTTGAACCTCTGCCCTTTGGAATAGTAAGTTCAATGTGATGCGGGTATTCACACTCCCTAATGGAGTTCACACTGTTCCTATCTAAGCCTAGACAAAATTTATTTCTGTTGAAATAAGAATTGTACAACTGTTATTGGAATAAATATATCAGATTATATTGAATGACCTCTATTTCCCTGTGGAGGATCCCCTTGGGCAAGAATGTAGTTCTACAACCATGAAAATGCTCATTTCATCTCTTCATGATTTTGTTGACTGTCCAAAAGATATTGTGCAGTCCACTTACACTTGTCAGCACAGCTCTGGGGGTGGCTGTCAGGTGGGCTGTCAGAAGCCTTGCTCTGCACAGCTTCATACAGCAATGAAACAAGGTTTAACTTCCTCAAAATGCTGTGGTGATCTTTTCCTCAGTGACTGAGCTTTGACTCTTTCACCTTATTGTTCCTAAATATTCTTTGTTCCTGAGCGAGCGGTGCTGCTGAGATATTTCTTGCTAACTCATTTTCATGTCTCAAAGCTTTCAAAGTTCTATCCTGGAACAGTCTCATGAGATAGGTTCCTTGCCACATACAAAGCATGACATATATTGGAAAGCAGTTTTAATTAAAATCTAGTTTAATGTTTCCATTTAATTTAAGTAGCAGCTGGCATTATTTGTTACACTGACAGTGTGAGAGAAAGAGATCAGAAGAGGAAAATTTGCTGGTATTCCCTCTTTTTTATTTGCCAGTTGAACTACTGAAAGCCTTAACACTTTAAATCTCTACGTCTCTGGCTATTAAGTAAGAAGAAGTAAACTGTGAATAGAATTGGTTTCCCACCATTAGCATGGCCATTAATGCCAATATCACAAGATAAGCTTCTCATTATAATGGCAGTACCAAAAACATAGGTTTTATGTGCTGAGATTTATGTATTTGACAGAAAATTTCACAGCATCCATTAGGATTGCTGCTTGACAAATGTGACTGCAGTTTCCACTGGCCTCTTTCACAATTTCTACATAACTAAGAAAAATTAGCGACACTGCTGAGCACATCATAACTTGATTTGATTGTCATCCTTGGTCTGCTTGCCTTATTACAATTTAAAAATAACCTTGGCTTTTTCAGAATTCAAACTCTCTTTGAGGTCTTTATATGTATGTCTACTAAATATATTGCTTTCATATAAACATCTTCAAAGGGCTAATCACATTGGGAGCCGTTTCATCTAATTTAATTGTAAGCATCTAATTTATGGACACCTACACCTAAGATAAATATCTCAGGTTTGCTTAATAGTGGGTAGAGAGTTCCCCTTAAGAGTACTCATCTGACCTGATTTCATGGGAGCATCAAGAACGGAATATCTGAGTACACTGTGCAATGGCAGATAGAACAATGCAACCAAAACTGGGTGCTACAAAGCTCGGTGTAGGCTAATTGATGAGTAACAGGAGAAAAATACCTGAAACTGCTGAAAAGACATATCATGCTATCCTCATGGACTGATCTCATTGGCAGCCTGTGCCTATAACCCCTTTCTTGCCCCATAAGGTAGACTGGGCCCAAGTGTTGTTACATGCTCATCCAACATCCAGCACCATGTATCCGTTGTGTGAACGGCAGTATAGTTATTGAGGCACAGACTTGACAGAGGCTTTTTTCCCCCCATGTATTTGTTAATGCAATAGAACTTTTTCTATCCTCTTCAAAATAGCTGCATTCTCAAACAGAATCCTGATGACTACTCCGTTCTGCAAGTAAAAACTACAGCTCCTGAAATCTCTATGGACTTTCCCTATTCTTATTGACTCCTGTGTTGCCTGTCCCTTGAACTCCTAGTGTGGCTATCAGATCCCCAAATAGCTATCTCTAGTATGGGAATTCCTGAACTCTGGCTAGCAGCCATTGCAAATTAGCCAGAGAATATAGTTCAGGGTAGTCTTTCCATGGTGGTCTGTCTTCTGTTACCTCCTTCCATTGAAAAAAACCCGTTCCTGACAAATCCATCAAACAGCAATCCCTTCTTGCAAATGGTGAAAGAAACAAGAATGGGTAGGCAATGAAGCTGATTCATATTGGGCCTTAAAAATACCCTGTTTCTCAAATTTATTAATCTACACAAGCAGTACAAGCACTTTACTTTTAATGGAGAAACCATTTCTTTTCATATTATAAGGATAACAATGTTTGGTTGAAATTCTAAACCTAAAGACACTAGATTTGAAATGAATCTTGAAAAGATTTTTTTGTTTGTTGGATTGTTTTGGGGGATTTTTTTGCTTTGCTTGTTGTGGGGCTTGGGGTTTTCTTTAAAAGTACCGTAATTTGGGATTCTGTTTTCTTTTTTACGTTGGAACACAATGTTGGGAAGAGATTGCCAGTGAATGAATCGTGTGGGGAAAATAAAAACAAAATGAATGTTTTAGTTTGTAACGAAATAAAAAAAAAATCACCCAGTTTTGAAAAAGATTTCAACTCCTTTTTCATAAAAAGTTAAGTCGTGCTGAGGGAACACTCATGTTATTATGTATTTGGGTTACCCTTTGATGCCATGTTGTGTGCAGCACTTCTTCAGCTATATGGTAAGGAATGTAGGAACAATCTCCAGCTAGGAAATGAGGATCCCTCCAGAGGACATAGACACTATGGAATATGTTTGGCAACATTATTTTCTTCCAGGGAAGCCAAGGAGCAGCTGTGTTTACAGCAGTATGCTTGTAGGCACAACCAGAAAGTCTTGAGCATGGGTCGAGCGATTAAGCGTAGGTATCGTGTGCCGGGTTTATTTCAGTGCTGTTTTGATCCAGATCTTAAGATCCACTGTTGCCAGCTCAGCCACTACTAGAACACGCATGTGTCTGGAAGGGATCTGCACAACAAAATCAGTGCACCGTTTCACTCTCTTGGAGATTAGAAATGATATGAAGAAATTCTCCTGGTAGTTTTTCAAAGACAACCACACAGATGCATATGAAACACCGATTTTGCCATCCAGAAAAAGGTCATGCTTGTGTAAAAATAACTCTTAAATAAAAAAGAGGTAGTTTTCAAATCCACTTTTCTCCCCACTTTCCTTTCATCAAATAGCTCTTTCTCAATAAACTTTTCTTTAAAATGAAATTTATGCTCTTTTTGTAAAGAATTGTAATTACTTAAAAATGTAAAAAAAACCCACTTGGCTTTTACAGGAGTTGAAGCAAGTTTTTGTGTCATTTGATCTTAGCTGCCTCACAGCTGAAGACCACATACAAAGACTCCTATGATCCAATTCTAGGATTAATGTATGCAGTCTTCTTCTGAGCTTCCTCTACTGTTGTTCATGAATCTTTTTTAGGCACTTTTAGCACTCGGTTAATCAGATCTATTTTGGATACCTAAATTGCATTCATAATCTGATCTAACACACCTCCTTTAGAAAATAAGCCTCCTCAACAAACAAAAAAACTTATTTAAGATAATTTAGGTTCCTTTTATGTGGACCACCCTTCGAAGCTCCTTTTCCACTTACTTTCAACATTTAGAATGTAGAAAATTACATAGTTATTATTTTTTCACCAAAAGTTAATGTCTACAATAAGCTGCAAGTTTTGGGGTGTTTTTTTTTTTTGTAAAAACAGAAGACTAGATATCCTATTGTATACTTAGGTACAGTAATAGATTACAGACCAAGAACAGCATTATTACATTTGTTTTCCTGACACAGCCTCCATTTTGGGGGGTTTTGGGGTTTGGGGTTTTTTTGGGGTTGGTTTTTTAGGTATTATTGGGAGGGATGTGGGGTGCAGGGAGAGACTTTTAACTATACAGAAAACATTCGGCCAAAACACCAACTTTTTAGTTTTATCTGGCTACAATATTATGTTGGCAAACATGAAAGACAGAAAAAAATGTGCTTTTCTTAAAATAAAATTTACATTCTATTACTAAATTCATGATGTTTCCCCTCATATATCATAATTAACTGGTGAACTTTTTTATATTGATGCAGCCAATAAAATGCATAAAATGTGTATTACATGTCCATCCCAAATTTTGCAATGTTTTAAATTATTTGGTTTTGAAAAGTGAGAAAAAAGTCTTTTTTTCTATGTATCCTTTCCCCATTTTTTTTCTGTACAATTCCTGTATTGTCTTTTTTTCATTAAACCCAAGATGTTCCTGTTTACATGTAACTCAAGAAGACTGGATGCTTAGAAAAATTGTGACAGAATTGTGGAGACAGGTGTTAACAAAATCAAAACTATCTCTATAATCACCCCAAGTTTCATTTAAAAAT
Organism: Bucorvus abyssinicus; assembly: GCA_009769605.1. NCBI lineage: Eukaryota > Metazoa > Chordata > Aves > Bucerotiformes > Bucorvidae > Bucorvus > Bucorvus abyssinicus. The sequence goes on from CM020025.1 coordinate 44,740,064, forward strand.
CAAAAATTAGGCATCCTGACTAACATCTGAAAGAAATCTTGTAAAGATTCCTGAAATAGGTGCCTGCATCAGAGACAGACTTCCAAGACCGTGTAGCTGCTGTGTGCTCGTGAGATGACTAAAGAGCAGTGGGAATCTCCTACAGCGCAAGAAGATAGATCAGCAGTCTTACAAAATATATGCAACGTGATTGACTGCTGATTACATTTATACTGTGAAGTAGGTGAAGATACATATAAGTGGGGAAAAAAGGAGTATACTGCATGGTTACAGCTGTTTCAGCCTATTTACTGAAAAGGGATGAAGTGATTGAAGATATTAAGTTTTAACTGGGATTTCTTTATCTTTTGTAAAATGAAAACAATAATTTGGAAGGTGAGAATTAACTGAAATTCCTTTTGTTGTATAATATGTATTTCAGTGACATTGGCTACCTAAACAAATATTTCAGCATGATACTTACTGAATTCCCTTCTAGAAGAGGATCAGTAATGTCAAGCTGCTTCTTGAAGTTTAAGTTCAAACTCCTCTTGGATCAGAGGACATCAGTTGGATCAGTTTATAGTTTTTATAGCAGCTGCAAAGAAATCATCTAAGAGGATGCTAAGTGCAATCAAATTAAATGACTGGATAGATTAGAATTAGCAAGCAGAACTCCAGGAAAATGTCTGCTCTGGTGCATCCTGCTGGTGACATGTTTTATTTCTGTGTATTAATGAAACATCTCTTGAGTACTATTTCATCCTGATTAATAGTGTGAGATTCGCACCATAATCTGGGGGGAAAAAAAAAAAAAGGTTCTTGCCAGTTGTTAAGGGAGAATTTTAACTTAAGGAAAAGACACATTAGTTATACAAAATCATGTGCGTGTGAATTCCAGAATGTCTATATAATCACCCAGCTCACCATTATTTGAATAAATAAAAAAAGATTCTTTTTTTTATTATTATTATTAATTTTCTGGGATAGTCTGATGAGGTAGCTGAGTTTGAAGTGTAGTCTTGGTATTGTCACACAAATAAGTACTTCAAGCAATTCTTCTCAATATATATTGCAAGTCAGAACTGTGGAATTAATTAGTCTGTTCTTCATGGTAGATTTTTCCATAAAACTTTTGAATGTTCATATAAAGAAGATACATCTTTCTTTAATTTTCTCTTCTCTTAAAGTTTCATTTACATCCAAGGGAATGTTGTATTAAATGAAATTAACTGATGTAAAGGAAAGTTAACTTAAACCAAACTAGAAAACTGTTCCTAGGCAGTTCAGAGGCGAACAGATGCATGTGCACAAGTTTTTCGGTAAATGTCAAAAACAACAACAAAGAAATTCTTTTCTAGTGTTGACACTAAATAACCATCTTTCTTCCTTTTAGGAGTGTTTTTCCAACATTGGGCCCAATAATTCATGTACCAAACTTCAGGTAACATTATGCTTATGTACATTATAGAGCATACATAAAAAAATCTTCCTGTTAAGATCTCCAGGCCATGATGGCAACAAAAAGTTATGGCAGGTAACAATTAGAATGACAATGTATTTAACTCTTTTTCCAAACCTAATCCAGAAGTGAAGATGGTAATTTGAAACATCAGCTGCAGGGGACACTTTGTTTCTCAGTCCAAGCCTACATTTACAAAAGGTAGCGGTTTGATTTTCTTATGTCAATCTCAATTCTTCTTGAAAACTCATATTAGATGCATCATTTCACTGAACAATGAACTTCATGTATTTTTCATAAATGAATCCTCTGATTAAAAAAAATTACACAAGCTGTGTTTGTTTACAGGATTTCTCTAAAGTGGGTTCAAAACTGTTGCTTGGGGTAAGCCTGAACACACAGACTGACCGTGAATCTATCTTAACTTATGTGAACTTCTTTGAGTTTTGTTGCTTTTCTGTTAAAAAAAAAATTTAAAAAATTACACAGGTCTGATAAAAGTAAACAACAAAAATTTGAAAAAATACAGATTGCTACTTATATGTAGACCTTTAGAAAGACAAATGGAACCCAGTGCATTGCTAGTCAGACTGCATTGCTAGTAGTTCAAAAGTAATATTTCAAATACCATGTTTTTACTCTGGTTTGTAACCTCACATGGGCATGAAATTGAAATACTTCCTTATCAAAGTTTATGCATTCATTGCAAGTGTTGTCTGATTTATTTTTGTAAAATATTTTTCATAAACATTGGCTTGCCAGCATTGGTCTCTAAATAAACAAACAAACAAACATGCTTTTCAATGGGAGAGGAAAGCAAAAAAATACTAAGGATTACATAACTTTGTCGACAGCCATGAGAAAAGATCAGGGAAACAGCTATTTCTTCTATCAAGCTTGAATGACCCTTTAGTTTTATGACAGTGTCCTCTAAGCCTATTGTTCACAGAAATCTTCTTTTTATCACAAACAGCTAAGATAGGAATAGAAGTTAAAAATAATCCTTCCTTCCCAGAAATATTTCCAAAAGACTCAATAGTTTTTGCAAGTCTTCATAGCTGGCATGTCAGCAGACCTTTCCTGTATGGTTATACCTATCAGGAAAAGAAGGTCAGAACCCATCCAGGTACTCTACCATATCCCTATCTGTTCTTATCTTTTATCCTCAACTTAACGTAAGGTTATAAATAAATAAGGGACAGGTAATGAATTTTCTTCCATGTTTGCTCAATGACTATTACAATAGTGTTCTTGCCTTCAGGTTGCCACATGCTATCAAAAAATAAACAACATATATTGTTATATAAATATAATAATGAATAAATGGAAATATAATGGAAATGGGATAGAATAATGGAAAGGTACGCATACTAATGATGTTAAGTATAGAAGGAATTACACAACACTGCCTAGGCTGCCAGATAACTACCATGGCTTCCAGCTCCCCTCCATTCTTGCATTTCACTCACTGTAGAATTGCGCAAAGCACTGGAGACTCAGTCACAGAATAAAGCAATCTGTAGTAATATGATTTGATGGTTTAAAGAAGTAGGTTGTGTTTTTGTGAGGCCCCAAAAAACCATAAAATTAGTTTTCATACATTTTCCAGGTTATGATAAGATGGGTGGATGGTTTCAGCCTGACATCCTCTGAGCTCTGTTCATAATGACTTTTGTCCTATTTGTGATTCCATCACAAATTAACTTCTAAGCGCACTTCATACATATTTGGAAGAAAACACTTCTGCATATGCAGCTGAGATCAGCAGAAAGGACTGAGGCAAGTTTCTTTCTTTGTGACTGTGGTAGCTGCTATGCCTCTGAGAAGAGGCCTGAACTCCAGCACTCTCTTCCTTCCCACCCCAAAAGGCTTTCTGGAGACTAAATTTTCAGGTGACGCTGAACTCTCTGTAAGTTCTGGGAGAGAAGACAGAAATTATTTTGGGCAACTTTGATTAAACCTCACGTCATCTACATTTTTATTACATTATTGTGCATTTTCATGAAAAGGTAAGGCACTGGAGCATGGTATAGACACTACTTTAAATTCATTTGAATAAACCAATATAACACTAAATTTTGCTTTTCTTATATATTTTTCCTAAATCTCTTAAGGAAAATTGTTTTATCAGGAGACTAGCCAGAGTAAAGGAAAATAAACACTATCTCAAGAAAATTAATTAAATTTCTCATAGATCCCTTTGGAGACTATTGTGCTGTAAAGATTTATGAAAAACTCTGTCCATGTATATGACACACCCTAGCCATGACGATATAGTTTAAAAATTATATTATATGCTTGATTATGGAGGCCCACCATTTCTCAGTGCGGGTCACAGTTATGGATCTGTTTTGACCATTATGTAGCAAATACTAACATCTGGAAACTTGAAGTTCAAAGGTTATTTTTCTCATAAAGCTGAGCAAGTATGATCCATAAAAACCCAATGCTGACCTTCAATTTAACAAAGTCCTGCTGCTAATATTGTATTGTAAAACACAGAGTGTTTCTTTCCTTGATTTGGTTTTATTTTGATTTTATGGAGCTATTTAATCAACTAAAATAGAAAGGGTCATTTGAAAATAACCCTTGTGATTATAATGCAGAAACTTTTACAGATAGATTACTAGTGTTTAACACATCTGCATGTGTTAACCCTCATTGTAAAAAGCCAAATCTTATATGTTTGCCTAAGAAGCTCCTAACTTGTTACATAGTGCCTGCAGATTTTTTTTCCCTTTCTTGTCATCGTCTTCCTCATTCATCATGTGCCTCATCACTCGCTGTTTTATTCTTCCTGGGTTTATAGTGCCTGAAAGAAGACACTATAAAGAACTACATTAGAATAAATTAATCTCATGTTCTAGGTCATGCCTTTGGGCTATCAGGATGTGCAGTACAGAAATTATTTCTTTAATACGCCTGCAAAGTTGGATTTCCTTTCTGTCCATTTTGTAGATCTGGACTATGTCTGTGTGCTCACATTTCCTCTGCTCTGATGAACAAACGTGGTGGGCATTGTACGTGTACCTCTATTCAATTCTCCAGGCAGTCGCTAAGTTCTGCCCCCTCACATATATGTGATAGGGACTGTAAGCTACCCGGGATGTGTTATATCCCAGCAGCTATTACTAGAACTACATATACTGTCAAGTAATCTGGGAATGCTTAGATTTAGATACTGACTGTCTGATCATAAGCTTCCTCCTTCCCGCATCCTTGAATACAGAAGCAAATACTTGCCTGAAGTCTGAGTTTATTTGTATGACTCCTCTCCTTTCTTCTGTTTGTGACCTTTTAAATTAGGAACCCGAGCAAGAAGACCTTCTCTTCTCACTGTTTAACGATGGGAATAGAGAATATCTGTAATCACAGGGCTAAGTTAGAAAACTATTCCTTACTCTATTTCTGGTTTGGGAAGCAATAATGAGCTTTGGGATGACAAGCTGGGAATGACCAATAAACTTGGTTTCTTATTTCCACATGCTCTCTTGCCTGTAGATTGTAAATAACCAGGAAATCGTATATTCAAGTGGGAATTCTGTGGAAATGAGAACTATCATATGCTCCATTTAATCCTCATTTTAATGAGGCAGACATATAATTGAGTTGACGTTAGAATGCTACATTTGCCACATGGAGAAATGATCGATAGCTTGGTCATATTAAACTTGCCTCCCTACCAAAAACAATTAAAAGGAAATTAAAACAAAGAGAGTTCACAAGCTAATATCTGTATTTATTTCTTTTGAGTAGCAAGAGAGTTTCCCATAAGTACTTTCAAAGGAAAAATATTTTGGAAAGCCAAAGTCTTAAATACAAATCTACATGAAAAATGAAAGCTGTTACTTTTTTTGGATCCTAACTTGAAATTCAATTCAAGGTGCTGAACAGCAATTTAAAAAAAAAAAAAAAAACAACAAAAAACCCCCAAACCAAACAGAGGTAAAAAGTGCTTGTTGGACTGAATGGTAGAATGACATGCTGTAGCTCATCTTTGACTTCTGTTTTACATTGTTGAATGACAAATCCCTTGGAAAGAAGAGTTTAGAACTGTAGTGCTGACTTAACTTTCATAACATCTCTGTGGTAATAGAAAGAGAGTAGGTTTGACAGTATGTTTCTCAGTATATTTTGAAACACTTTTCTTTTGACATGTAATTTCCCCAGCTGAAAAGATGTGCTATGATTAGTGAACAGCTGTATATCTTTTTTTTTTGACATGTGCTAGGTGTCTGCCACTTAACATGTCAGTCTTCCATCATCACCTGTGAACAAAGGTTCTTAATTAACTATAGTAGGAGATGTGGGGACTACAAAGGGGTGAGCTATATCTGGGACACTCTCAGCTTCATTTGTTATGAAGCTAAATGTTTGAGGTATTTAAGATTTGAAACTTGGTATTCCATCATGGTATATTCTGATGGTAATCCTTTACTCCCTGACCTTAGAGACTGTCATAACTAAACATACAGGCATACTGCAAGATATCCATAGACATGTCAGTTGTCTGAGTTTTTTGTGTTGGAAGGTGACATGGAAATAAATAAACCTTTGTGGTTTATTGTCCTTCTTGTAAATCTATACTTTTCTAAGTCAGCTGTGATTTAAATAGTCGCTAGCTATCCATTTGTTTGCTTGTTTTGTTTAAAAAACCCTAGGTAGAGTCCTGTAATTCAGCTTTTAAGTTTAGTGAATGAACTGCTTCTAAAAGGTACTAAAAAGATAACTAAGAAAAGCAAGCTTGCTGTAGGTAGGCTTAAATTGGCGGTATCAGGATCTGAAAATGTACTTGAAAATTGTGTATGTGAGAGCCTGCAAATTGGAAAGGTCTGAAAAAATCGTAGTCTTTAACCTTACACTAAGGAAAGAATTACAGCAAGAGCTGTTCTTAGGAAGGAAAAGAAGAGAGGAATGAAAATTATGGCCCAGATCTTACTTGGTTTATTTTTAATTGAACCCCTTATTACCTCAGTTTGTAACATGGATATTTGATGCTATATAAAAATTTTGGCTCTGTGCAAGAAAAAATGGGTATCTAATGACAAAACTGTGTTATATATAAACTGTTTCAACTGTTGGGCAGACCTCTTTAAGTGGATCTGCTGCATACATTCATACCTTGCTGTAAGCAAGAGTTAGTAACAGATAAGGCGAGGTTTTCTGTATTTTTGAAATATTTTCATTATTAATGAAGTAAAGCCCATTTCGTTTGTTATACCACAGAAATCAATATGCAGTCCATACCTTCCAAGCCTTATTTTCATGATTTTAAAAGTGTCTTCTCATTTGTTAATTTTCCTCAACCTTTCTCCTTTTCACTCTTTATTTTTTTTCTCTTGTTATTAGGGTGAGCATGGAGGAGAAAGTGAAACATAAGTACCATTTTTCTTTCTTTTCCTCATGCAGAAAAATCAACTTTTTAAAAAGAATTCGTTGTATTGTATAACTCTTGAGTCATACAACTTTTTCATTTCTTTCTTTTTGAGTCTTTGCTTCCTGGGTGTTTATTTACTAATATAGAACACATGACTTCTGAAGCACGAAATAAAATTAATGGAACATCAAAGAAATGAAAGCAAAATATTTGTGGTTTCCAAGAAGAAAGAAAAATCTTTGCAACAAGAAAGACTTACAGACATGGTTGGAACACACAATCAAGACAAGAAAACTTAAGAGTTTGATTCTGCTCATTTCAATTCCTTATCATCAAAAGGGAAAATACTGTCCTCTTTTATTCTCCTGAAGCTTATCTTTAGACATGTGACTAGAAACAGGATTTAATCTATTATTTTGATGGTAAACCAGTAACGCCTAAAATCCAAGTTAGATTATTATGTTGTTTTCTTAAATAGCATAATTTTAATAGCAGTAATTATAAATTTTTGTTTTATATCTCATATTATTAAGGACTACATGAGATAGAGAATGGTTAAAGAAGATCTCAAATTTCTTTGAACATAAAAATTGTACTTAAGAACATAATCAATCTTCTATGGTAAAATGTTAAAGAAATCCTCATTTCAAAAGATAGTAACTGTTTTTATGTCCACAAAATCTATTTTTATCATATCTACTACTGGAACCCTGAGATCAGACAGGTATAAATTGACATAACTGTTCCAAATTACGTGTGTACCTTTTCATTATTGCCTCTCATGAGGCAAAGAAACTTTTTTTCTGAGAAACTTTTTAATCTTGATTCCCGCACTTTGGAGAGTCTCACACTACTTTTTGCAAAGTCAGTTAACTCTAGTCTTTTCAATCTTTCCACAAAACTAAACAATTATGTTTTAACCTGTGTTGTCTCTGATCCCTGTGTTTCTTATATGTCCATGTCAAATGCTGCCAGCGTGTCTACAACACGGGATTAATAGTATTCTGTTGCAGTGTTGTCGGTCTCTTGTCACTGGCCCAGGCCATTCGTCTGCTTGGTTTCTAGAGTGTTTCCAACACTGACCTTTTACTTTTTTCAAGGTCTTAAAATACGATGAGGATGCAAATGATAACGCTAATACATAACTTCACTATGAGCAATTGAGGCTGATCCTTCCTTCAAATAAAAGCATTGATTAAGATATAAGTGTAATGGATTCTATTCCCTAACTTTAGATATGACATGAAAACTTGTTTTTTTCTCAATTGAAGCAAGTCCTAGGTTATCTGTTTTAAAAGGAAATTTACCTACACTTTTATATGGCAGGATTTATTTTTATTATTAAAGAATGTATCAGAATGTATCTTTACTGTCCGCCATTAGATCTATCATATTTACATTAACTTTTTGGAATAGGAATATTTCCAATTTTAAAAAATATAATATATAACATATAATATAAAGCACATATATAATATATGTATTTATATATATATAATATACATAATATGTAATATATAATATGTCTTAGATTTATGGGGTGTTTTTTCTTCCTCCTCCACCCCTTCAAAGAGAAAGGCTCTTTTGTGACCCTGAGTTGTTCGAGTGTGCACCTGTGAGAAAAACTTGCCAGTTTCAAGGAAATTTGATGAAAAGCTAGAAGTATCAGAGATTATTTGGTTTTTACAATCTTTTTGAAAAACAGTGTTGAGTAAAAGCAAGTGAAAGGCTGAATAGAGTCTTCAGGAATTCTGTTCGGCAGCATTTGGAGAGGCAGCAACAGAGCTTGGCCAGTGTACACATAGCTCCAAATACCTGCAGCATTTAGTGTTTCCTATGGGCAGTGAAATCCTTGGGGGTATTATAGTAATCAGTGGGATTATTGCTTATAAGTAAGAAAAGTATCCACAGACACCCAAGTTTCCATTGGTCACAAAATATGGTAATGTCTTTGGGACACAGAATATTACTGGTTCAGGCTTTGTGAGCAGGATCCTGAAACGTTCTCCAGAAGAGACTTTACAATGTTAACCATGGGTTTTTGCAATTGCATGTTTGCTACAGGAGTGATCATGAGTGCATTAAAATGTAATATATTATCCATCTTCTTTGATTCTAAATTTCAGTTATCTTCTCTGTTTTTCTACCTATAATACATGGAGGTTTGCAAGACCCTAAAATTTTACTGTCATAAATTAGGTTTTCATGAGGAAGATTATTTCTGCTGGTTAGAGTAGAATCCATGTCTTCCAAATATCGTACGTTAAACCACAGATTTTAAATATTTTACATCATTAACAACAGTTCAGAAAATAAATCATCTTGTTGACACAGTCATCTCATTCTTGTGAAATGGAAATTAAATTATTTATCCAAACCCATTCCCTCTTTTTTAAGTCCTTTATGGACTTATTTATCTCATTCAGCTCAGAATCAAAAGTAGTGCTAAACTTTGCACAATGGCAATTCTGAGGCATTGCTAATTAATATTCTAACTTTTGTGATTCTTTCTGCTTCCTTGCCTTCACCTGGGAAAATGTAGCCCCATATGTTATAAGTTATACCCAGAAGATTTCTGTAGGTTAATATTATCACACATTAATATTAATAACTTCTTTCACAATAAGCTTTTCACAATATTGATAACTTTTAAATATTAATAACTACTCTTACAATGAGCTTTTCACCGCAGTTTGAATGTTGTCAAGAAAGCCTGTGTAATTTTCTTCCCAAGATTGTAAGGTCTCTCAGAACCATAAAGCTTGCAATCAAGAACAAATAGAAAATGCTGCCACCAAGCTATCAATCTGCTAGTAAAATCCATGAGTTCTGAGTGTGATAGGAAAGGCTGTTGAAACTATTAAGGCAAAGTTAAGAAGAAAAGCATTGTTTCATGCCCAAATTGAGGGCACGAGAAAGCAGATAAATGAGTAATAATATGGATAAAGAAATATTACGATTAGAAAGATTTTTAAATTTTATATATATATACACACATGCTAATTTATTCCTTTGCAGTTGACAAATACTGTTTTGATGCTACCAGACAGTGCAAACATTTGTTTAACACCACAGAAAGTGGGAATATCAGAAACAATTTTTCGGGGTGTGAGATTAATGTACAGTATTTAATACACTGCCGTTCTAGATATTGTGAAGTATTTACTCAATGTGTTGAGCTAAAAATATGGGAATCATCATGCACAATACAAAATGTTTTCAAAAATCCCCTCAGACTTTTTGAACTACTGCAAACTGCACTTCAGGGAACTGACTGATGACTCTGTAAGCAAAGCGCGAGTTATTGTTTTAGACCCTGTGAGGAGAAAACATTGGGAACCTAAACAGCACATTTTCAAAGTTCAGGTTCTTTGGTTATTTAGTATTTCTGCAATATCTGAGCTCATTATTAGTTTAACTTGATAGATGGGAAAAAAAAAAATCATAGTGAACTCCTCCATAGTTGTCCACTCATTTGTGATTGGTTGGAGAAATACATCTATTTCAGTTCTTTCCTCTTTCTTCTTATTGAAGTAAAATATACAGAAGATCTTTTGTTAGAACTAATATTTCCTAAAATTTTGGATGAAGTTCAGCCTAAATTTTACAAAATCCTATAACTGCAATGGAGTTAATGAATTATACTGGATTTGTATAAATGACTTGGCTTTGGATGTTACTTTCTCTTTCTTTCCTTATTGAAATAACTTATTCATGGAAATAACTTATTAAATAAACCAAATTTTGCCTGTATTAAAGTTGTTTAGCTTTCTACAACTTCAACTGAAGTTTGTGTATGGTGTTAAAGCTTGAGTTTTCTATTTATCTTAATATTTTAACAATACATTTTTTCCAGTGCATTAGCTGCTACGGGAAATGCAAGACACTATGTCATTACTTGAAATTTGTAAAAAAAACCCCAACTGTATTAGAAATTTCTATACATAATAACATAGTGCAAAGCTTTCAACATACACTTCACAAAGACCTTTTAAAATTTATCAGTGACAATCTCCCTGAATAAATGTCAAGGGTTAGAGCTGGGCCAGCTCCAGAAGAACGACAGATGCTCTCTATTACCCCCTCCCCCCGTGTCCCCCTTCCAAAAGAGGGGAAAGAGAAAAGGAACAAGGGAGAGAAACTTACAGATTGGAAAAGAAAAATAAAACTGCTTTAATGAAAATAATGATAATAATAAAATGCAATATATACAAATATATATACAAAACCAATACTGAACCCAACCCCCCTGATGGCAATCCTGTCACCGTCACCACTGATGCTGTGGTCAGACACTGGGGAAGGCACAGGTTGGGCTCAGCAGCGGACGGGAACCAGATGCAGGAGCTGGATTCTGGACCTGGATCCAGGAATGCATGGATTGGGATTGAAGGCAGAACAGACAGAGTCCTCCTCAGACGTCGGCCATTGAAGTAGAGACCAAGACAGAGCGAGACCCACAGCTTCATACTGAACATGACGTATATGGGATGGAACACCTTGTTGGTCAGTTCAGGGCCACCTGTCCTGTCTGCTCCCCACCACAGGTGTGGCCTCTCACTTACTGCACCCCCACCGTGGTACACAGGATTTAGCAGTGACCTTGGTCTGCACAGGAGCAAGTATAAGCAAGAGCCTTTCTGCACACCAGTCCCTGGTATTGACTGTAGACATCAAGTGTTATCACTTCTCAAAGTAGACACTGTCTGCACAAATACACCGTTAACTTCAGACAGTGCAGTCAGTCAGAAGAGACTGAGCTGGAAAGTAAAATCACTGAACAGAATGAGTTCTGTTCTAACTCAAACCAGGATAATAAAACACAGGGAAGATAACACATCAGTAATAACAGTGAATATTGTCTTGACAGTCACTTTGAAATAAACAATAAAACACAGAACAAGAATATAGCGTTACAGAGTGCCTGCATTTTGCAGAAAGCACACACTGTGCGATGTTACCTGCCAATATAATGAGATATACAATGAAAAATATGAATAGAACTTTGTAAGCCAATTCACTGAGACAGTATTGAATGCAAAAACTACATAAAAAAGCTATTAAGAACATGACAACAGATATAAAGAAGTTTACCACTTTGATTGAGTTTGAGCTAGCTGGACCTAGACATTGCTTCTTATTTCCAAATACGTTGCTTTATGTCAGCAGTGTAGATGAGTAAATTAAAAATTCTCAGACTGGGTTGGTCAATGTTTTCCTCAATTAAACTTGGACTATGCGTAAAAATAAATTCATCATGTTTAGGGAAATGTGCAACCTGATGTACATATTCCATTATTTGGCCTTATTACAATACAGAAACCAAAGTGTATTGAGGATTGAAATGAACTTTTGCCTTGCTGTGATAGCAGGTAAAACCTACACTACTACACTAAATTCTAATTATCCTAATCTGTAGAAGGCAGAGAACTAAAGATGTGTTTATAAGCAAAATCCTGTAACATAAACTATTCCTTATACACAGGCAACTTCTTAATACTACTTAGTACATGGCTCAATGACAATAGTTTGCTGTTAATGAAATAATAATATTTTAAAGCAAATATTTGAATGTTATTCCTACGGATCCACACACTTTTGATGTTTGAAATCTCTTACTGGTTCAAAATAAAATGATTAATAATATGATTTTAATTTCTAATGGCATCTTATAATAGCTATGTTGAATTTCCTGTGCTATATTTTTGCTCAGTTCTTTTATTACCTTTTGAAATTTCTGCAGTAATGAATGGATAGTAAAAATCACATCAATGCAAATCCTGAATTTGTCAAGTCCTTCAATAAAACGAGAATTTCAGTTTTGATTTCACATATGAATGACAGATTCTTGCAGGATCTTCAGCAGGAATCATTACATTTACAATACTTGTGACACAGTAAGAATTTTAGAGCCATTCTAGAGTGTGTTCTCTGACATTAAATGGTTTGTTTTGAATTAAAGCTAAGTTATTGTCATATTTCATAGTCTTTTAGATCATCTCTATAATATCCTGGAGATTTGTGTTTCGGGTTTAGAGTATTTTGAATTGGATCTTTTGTTTTTAGCAATCAATTTTTTCTTCCATCTAAAAAAGTGTCCTGATAACCATACACCTCTTGCTTAACTTCTTGGAAGACTTTATTACTTTATAGTACTTAATAGTTCCATTGCATCTTCGGGAATTTGCAAAGGGAAATAGAAATGTCTCAAATTAGTTCCAGTCCTTTCCCCTTCCTTATTTGGATTAAATGAGTCAGCATAACCAACAACTTTCGAAAGAATTGTTGTTTTACAGTTCAACCAAATCCATTTCTACTTTTGACAATTATTCAACATAATTTGAAATTCACCGAGAAAGGAATGGCAACAAATTCTGACTTACCCAGATGGCAGATCTCTTTTGAGTGAGTTCATTGCCTGTAACTGCCCATTGCAGGTGAATACCCAAATAAAGAGGGCCTGATCATAGCCAGAATTCATAGCAATTAGATCCTGGTAATAAATTAAGAACACTTTATCTCTTCTTTATATTCCTCTTTATTGAAAGAGTGTGCCATTGGATCTAAGCCGTGTACTTTGCTAGATCCTTTTCACTCTGTCATGGACACTGGATATTAAATGAATGCAGAAATTTCCACGGAAGTGTGGAATTCCCTCACACTGTAAATAAAGGAACATGTTTAATGACGTGATTTTGTAGAGCAACATGTGTTTTTCAATTACTGTTTGTATACTTGTAGCATAGAAAAGGCACCAAATATAGCTGACAGTTTCTTTGGTGAGGCATTTAGTACTTAGATATGTATAAGCACTGGCATTATGCAAGGTCTACACATAATCTAGAGACACAATACAAGAAGAATCCTTTTCTAGAAAATACCTCAAACACTGAAAGTAAAAGTTATTCCAAAGAGCAGTTAGAAACCTGGTTTACATTTAAGGTCTAACCACCTTTAGAATGAACCTCAATCATATATGGTAAGACAGTTTGCATTCCACAGTAATTATCTGACCAAAATGCTTTGACTTTTTTCCATTCTGTCATTGTGGTGGCATGCCTTGGACCTACTATATACCAAATTTATCTACAAATGTCTACAGGAAAAAGTTACTCTGCGTACACATCTTCACAATCTATACAGACTATTTTATGCTGATTGACTGTATTACTACATTTAGAAGAATAATCTGCAGGCCTCTATCATACACGCATTTTTACTTAACTCTTTAATAAAAGTCACAAAGTAACTAAAGGTAACAAAGAGCAAAACCTGGGATTTAAGTGAAACGAAGATACTGAAACTTTGCTAGAAGGTTTACCTGCCAGCTAAATTACAGCCTTTGATAATTTTTTTTTTAATTTTATTTTCCTAATGGAAAGATGACAGTTCTTTAAATACAGTGGTATTACTGGTGCAGATGTAATGAGGAAGAACAGATGATCAAGTCTTATGGCAGCTGTGCACTTGAGATTACGTACTACAGAGACGGATGAATTAGCTCAGAACCATCAGCCGAGAGAGAAAGTTATGTGCTCACTCAGGGGACACTTATGTCATACGATTTTGTAAAACAGAAAAGAGTCTAGACAGATATGTGCATGAAAGGGTCTCCCTTCAAAAAAATTACATGAAAGATATGATGAGGAAATGAAGGCATCTGATACTTTTCATGTAAATCTGGTTCATATTATTTTATTAACAATAATAATGTCCTGTATATTGTGCACAGCATCATCACTTAACTATGCACAGAATTTTGAGGGTGTGCCACAACTACCCAGGAAATACATATCCTCCACTGCTACATGAAATGTAAAAACTTATAAGAGTAGATAAATTTTTCCTATGTTTGCATTTCCAAAGAAATACAGATTATAATACTAACAAGCCTGCAGTTTGCAGTCCTTGAGACTTTAGAAGAAATCTTCCATGTGGTAAAATTAAACAAACAAAACCAGGGAATACTAGGTTCTTCACTTTCTGGGAAGATCCTACTTGCAGAAGTTGCATCAGACTCATTCTTCGAGGGAAATCCTTGAAATTATGGTACATTTGATCTATTGATTGGTCAGACAAGGGATGAAGACACCCCATAGGCAAATGGAGTTGATCTGCTTTGACATTTCTTCAGGGAGGATCTTAAAGCCTGACTTCAGTCACGGACAAAACTGAAGCTAACCTGTCATGGATTGACTACATGGATTATCTGCAGCTGCCATGGATTAACTGCAGCTGGAGATGGTGAGCATTTATTCTGATGATGTAGTTGCTTATCAAAACTGCTGACTCATGAAAACAGTTTTTTTGCAAGGTTAGGTTAGGCTTGATGATGTTAGAGAGTCTCAGTGTTAGCACAGAATGTCCAACTTTACAGCCAGCTTCAAGGAGGAAGGCAAAATATATGAATGTATCCTGTTCTTTTGTGTCAGTTTTATTTATAAGTCTGTGTTTTTCCTGTTTCTGGTTAGGGATTTGAGTTTGTTCCTGTCTCACAACCTAGCTGAGGAAACTCAAGGTGCAGTTTATTGTGGGGGAGGTTTTAAAACTCTTTTGCTAAATGCATTCATTTTTGCATAAACTATTAAACTTATTTAATGGAATTACTTCTGTATTATCTCTTGCTTAAGACACTCACGTAGGAGAAAAACTTGACTTCTTCCAGCCCCTACCATTCTGTGACTCTGTGACTTCAGTTTTCCTAGTCAAACTCTTGCCCCACTCCATGTCCTCCACTACATCAAAAACCTTGTCTCAAATAATTTAAGTTCTATAGTGACTAGAATATTTCCCACCCCCCAAAAAAAAAAAAAAATTTTGAAAAAAGAATTCTACCTTTCATGCCAGGGTTCAACGTAAGGGAAAAAAATCCTGAAAAGCTTTCCAAGGAGGGAAGTGATAATCTCGGGTTCTTCTAACTGCATCATGTTTTATTCAATTGATTTAATATTTATGTTTACTTTTTTATTCCATCAGAACATAATTGGTTTTCTATTGTATTTAAAATTTTAGAAAATAATTAGATATGTTATTTTGTTTATAGATTCAGAAAATACATGTCAAGAAAATTCTGAATTTCTCATTTGAGCATAGTTAAGTGGCTCGGACAAGAAATAACTTCAAGATCACAGCTCTGTTTGGAATCATGAGGCATTAAATCTTGACATGTCAAACACTTCACACTTGCCAGCTTAAGCCTCTATAACCTATAAAGATGATTTTTTACTTCAAATGCAGTAAATAATATTTTAGAACTATAAAAAAACAGGGAAAAATATTTAGCACCACATTTTTACAGTTTATTTCCCTACTGCTTGTGCTGATGAACTTGAGTTTCCAGTGTCTGTAGGTATTAAATAACTTTTGTGATTGGTTTTTTCTGATTCAGTAGAGTATGGATTGTTGTGATTCATAGTTGTCTGATTGTCATGTTTAGTCTACCTAAATTAAAATGAAAGCTTAGATGACTTTGGGAACTCTGTCCTTGAGGAGAAGTAGCTGCATCCACTGGTTAGGTGCCTGAAAGTCTAGTAATACTAGTATTTCTCTAAGATGAATCATCATTTCATGGAAACTGTGTTTTTAGTACTTAGTAGTCCTTTTCTATCCATGGATGCAAGATGATTATGCTATTCTACTGAGGCACATTATTGTTTTGCAGAGCAGGAATGGATTAATTTTGAAGTACTTCAAAATGAATACCCTAAAATCAGTGCGTTAAATTGAATTATTTTGTTTCAGGCATCTTTGTTATTTTTTGTTCATTTGTTTGTTTGATTTTTCTTGCTAAAAAGTCAATATGTTCCACAGAACATTTCAACTTTGTAGAAAATTCCTAAGTAATTCTGGTATTATAGAAAACATAAACAAGTTGCACCCTCAAAAAAAAAAAAAATCTAAATTTTCACTGGGTTTTGTTTGGTTTTTTGTTTATTTGGTTTTGCCTTTTTTTTCTTTTTGTGGTATGAGGGAATTATTTTCAGGAGAACAACTAACCTTATAATTTTATATGCCTATAGTCAAAGTGATGAGGACGGATAGTTCACCTCTCATAAGATATGCACACTTATCAGATATGTTGTACCATAAATTGCAGTAATGAGAAGAACTCAGTGAGTTATCTCTCAGTGAGCCAAATGGCAGCTCCATAGCTGCATTAGCTTGGCATTGTATTGGGGCTCTTTCTGTTGTGATGTTGAAGTAAATAAATCCAGGTGGACCACTGTAATGCTGGCACTGTATTGTTGAACCTATTCAGACTAAACATGAATACCTTTATCTAGTCCTGTATAGCATCAGATAGGTGTACAGATCACTAGGCGTTGATAAACTTGGAAATAACAAAACCAATTTGTTAAACTATATGTTTAGTCAGGGAGCTAGGATATCGTTATGATAATATTTGTAGAACCTGACAGTTTGAAGCAGGATGCAGGTAGCTAAAAATGTCACAGGTCCTCCTCAATAGAATTTAACTAGAGTTAACTGAAGAAAAACACTACTAGCTCCACTGATGAACATCTGGGGCTCATCTTGGTCTGAAAGATAGAGAGAAAACAGAGGCAGCACGGTTAAGACAGGACATTCTTAAAGAAAAGGTGTTAGCAAAGCCAGTCATT
The DNA here is from genome assembly GCA_009769605.1 of Bucorvus abyssinicus. Lineage (NCBI taxonomy): Eukaryota > Metazoa > Chordata > Aves > Bucerotiformes > Bucorvidae > Bucorvus > Bucorvus abyssinicus. The sequence continues at coordinate 44,757,501 of CM020025.1, forward strand.
AGTGAACACAAGTTGGCTTAATTTACCATTACAGGATAAGAAGATTTCAAGGAAGACAGACAGTTACCTTTGTTTTAAAATCATAGTAAATTACCTTGCTCTAGCTTCAAAATAAGTAGTACTTTGGCATTAGGCAGGATTTCTGATCACAGCCCATAAATATTCATATGAAGAAGTACATATGTCCAATCTCAATGAAGCCTGAGTATAAATGAAATTCTGGTGGAGGCAGAATTTGGTAACCAAGAATCTACTCAAAGCATGGGATAAATATGAGAGTTTTATTAAAAGAATGGGAAAGGAATAAGACTTGTCTTAAACGGGTATCCATAGAGATACAATAAAGAAATCAGAAGTATATGCTAAGTGTATGTTTATTTTTTTTATGCACTGGCTTATTTTAGATGTGTACCAGTGTATACAGTTCTGTTCAATGTTTAAAATAATATTACCTGATGGGTTATAAACAACATTAATCCAAACTATGCATTATCTGTCTCAGCTAAGCTTGCATTTTATTCGAAGCTTTGGAAATGCAAACTTGCCAAATACTTTATTATGTGAAATGTATGAAAATTGGACTTAGCAAGAAATGAGTGGGAATGAATTGAATATTTAATGAATAAATTGGCTTTGTACCAATCTCTAGCAGTGCAATTTGCAGTAATCATAATAAATGAATGTCTGTTAAGATATTAAAATGACTGGACTACGTGGTTTCCTAGGAAAAAATAATTCATTAAATCTGAGGTATATCTAACAAAGGTTTGCATTTGTTTTCTGGGGTTATTGTCTGGGGTTTGTTATTTTTGGGGGTGGGGGGATGTGGGGTGGGATTCGTTTTTTTTTCCCCTGAATCTCTTGGGATCAGCCTTCTTAAAGTTGGAATTTTTTGCAATATATATTGAAGTTTAATTCCAAATCATGTAATTTTCATGGAACAAAGGTTGATTGCTCAAATTGACCAATAAGCAGAAGGAAGTAAAACATCTGTTATTTGTTTGAATTAATTTGCATTTATGAGATAACACTCCCTGCATGCTATCTTTTTCTCAGTCCAATCTTATTTGTAGTTTTGGGAGAAACACAGTAAGAGGGGAATAACTGGGTTATATTTTGGTACACCAAACAACATACTTAAGAAATATAGCTATATTTTGTAAATAGAACCTTGTAGAGTTTAGCTGTAAATAGAGACTGTTGTAATTTCTGAAAAGAACATTTATGTTTGCACTCCATTCACTAGGCAACAGATCTGAGTCAGGCTGATGCAATGCAATTCAACATGTAAACTTCTTTTTAATCTGTTTGAAAGAATGGTCTTAAAGACTGATGTTTCAGCTGAGCAAAAAATTTACGATGGGCTGTTAATTAGTATCTCTTTATTCACATGTTCTGACAGTATTAGAATATAACTTAGAGCATGTGTGGTCAAAATTGAAGAACCTTCCTAAACATGTTTGAATTTTAAAATCTAAGCTCCACTGCAGTCAATTCCTAGTTGATAATGGAGTCTTTCATTATTCCTGCCTGCTTGTATTAATTTTTAACTGAGTTATCAAACTTTAAGAGGAAACTCAGTCTCATCTGTCTTTAAGAATATTATTCTTAAAAAAAAAATTCAGAAAGCTAATGAATGGAAGAATAGATTGTGATTGTACTTTCTTTGATGTAAGGTAAAAAAGAAAAAAAAGAATATTCTTTTGCTGGTGATACTCAAAGAGAATATAACCAAGCTAAAATGAGGAAGCAGTTAGATGATTCCGGGATTGGTCTAATTAAAAAAGGACTAAGAGAAGAGATAACAAAAATTATACCACTTGGGCCTTGCAGCTGTGCTTCCTTTCTGACTCAAAGCTAGAAGTAGTGTATAACAATTTAGTCAAAATTGAATAAACATAAAAAACCCCAGCGATTAAAGTGTCAAAGAAATAACAATTCAAACAGCCACTACAGCCCACGCTATCTCCAAATCCCTTATGACTTTACTGAAGTGTTTATAAAAACAGCATGCCACCTACATTCGTATATGGACAAAAACAATTTGTGCTTGGGTCAGGCACCATGCCTCCAGAAAAGCCCCCTCTCTATTAATATTAAAAGAAGAAGAGACAGCTGTGACTGTTCAGTCTAAACTACCATGGAAAACAGAAACAGCACTATATAGGAAGAGACAGTTGAGTGAATAACTTGCTCTAAATTATGTATATGATTAAGTTAGTCCTTTATTCTCCTTGTGGCTTCTCTATAAATAGATTATGATTTCCTTCCATTTATTTTTCATTAGATTTCACCCTGTAAATATCATTAAAAAGTCTTATTCACTGTATATACACATATTATTGCAAGTGCAATCAGTGTTGCTTCTATATTCTTCTCGTGACTCAACGAGATTATATTCCTTTCATTCTTGCTGTCTCCTTGTCAGGATTCAAAACTGGTAGATGATACAGCTCTCTATACAAGTTTCTCAATGTGTGCGTGTCTGAAAAGAAAGTTAGGTGAGAATACATTTCATTTTTTAGTGAACTTAAGCTTACTAACTATAGGTTTTTATTTCTTCATTACTCAGGGAAGAAATCCACCAACCACCCAGAGACCCATGTATCGTAGATTACTATTATCATTATATTACTGTTATCTTCCCTTTACTGTCTGTGTTTGGTGGTCCTGCATGGCTGGCCTTCATATTTATCCAGTTTCCTATTTCCTCCCTAGCAAGAAGATAAATATTTTAAATCAAGAGGCCTTGAAACTCTTGGTACCATGCGTTCTTAAAGAGCTGGCTAAGAATACATATGGCAGGTCATGCTCATTTTTCTACAGTTGCGAGTGACCTCAAATACTGCTGGACAAATATATGGCTTCTTCTTAAGGAGCAGAATTGCTTGGGATGATTTAAGTCCCAGCCAATCAATGAAAAAGTTGGTAAAATATTCCAGCAATAAAAACCTACAGTATGGCACCATAAAGAAAACAGTCCGTATTTGTCTTTGTTTGGGGTGGTGTTTGGGGGAGGGGGGGGCGGCGGGGGCGGGGGTGGGAAGGGGTGTGCGGTTTGTGTGTGTTTTATTTTCCTGGGTGTGGCAGAATGTTTGGGGGTTTGTTAGATGATAAATAAGATTTGTCAAAGAGACCTGATTTATTAGATTACATGTATAAGTGAACAGAGGTAAATAGCAATATATATTATGTTCAGACACCGTTGAGAGATTAGCTTTAATATTGCATTTCATTTAAAACCATCAACACTGCTTAATCATCACCAAGGTACCTCAGTCCATTAAGGATGGCTGGCTGCCTGATCTCAGACACACCTGATGAAGCATTTTCATTGAACAGTAGCTCTTATAGTTGTCTCTGTGGAGAATGATACTAAACTAATATTAACATTTTCATCATTATTTGGTGTGAATATAATAACACTAGTCAAAAAGGGTGGGAAAAAACATTAAAATGAATGGTATCGGGAATCTATAAACAATGGTGTAGGCAGAACAAAAATATGCTCGGTAGGGATGTGAAGACAGAGACAAGGCAACCATACAGATCTGAATGATCTAATGAGATTAGTCCAACTCCCTAAAAGTATCTGAATTTTGAAAAAAATTTTCAGATAGGGAATAAGAAATGAAGGTCAGTCCAAAAGGTTGTGGACTAGAGCCTGGAAAATTAGGACTTGAAGGTTTTAAAGGATCAATAGTTGATCTTGATCTCCTAATGTAATGTTATGGAAAAAATAAGATATCATGAAGCTTAACTGTACCACAAGGAATATTGCTAATAAGAGACAAAGGAGGTGACTTTTGCTTCTACTTATGGTACAGGGAAACTCATTTTGAAACATAACTGTATTTTGAGATCTCAGGGTTGATGGATTTTGAGTTATTCTCTAGTACTCAACAGGATCAACATAAAGGGTTCGATTCATAATGTTGGTTAAAGAGAGAACAGGTATTGACTTTGTGAGCCTTTCCATCTTTTGGAGAAATTCACACAAAAATCAAGCAGTGGAAAGTAAAGATGAATACGGAATGGATATGAGCTCAAATAAATGTGAGTAGAACAGATATGCAATATTGGATGCAAACCAGTGGGAATTAAGGAAAAGATTTCCAGCAATTTCAATGCCTTCTGAAACTCTTCTTTAGACACGTAAATAGTTAAATACATATCTTGAATATACCTAAGTTGTATTTTTGTTTATTTGAACCTGAGTGATTTTTGGTCCAAATTGAAAAATCTTGCTCAGGATGAACAAGCACTTTGCCTTCCATTATTCAGAGAGCTGTGAGGGAAAAGGGGTGTTCACTGGGTAACAGTGATGAATTTAATTAGTTGCAATAGTTGCTCTGAGGTTTAATGATGCTTATAAAATAATAAAAAACATCAATGTTATGTGCCGCACTTTAAATAATTGATTGCTTAATAGCATTTTGAGGGAAATTCAGTTCCCATAGAGATCAGCATGAGAGCAAAGAGGATCTTCGATTGCATTTTAGTGTTGGCAAGTAATAGTGAAGGACACACCTCCAAACACACGTTCATTTCAACTCAGAGATGTATGAAATACTTGGCTAAAACAAACTAAAGTGCCATTTTAGAAATCCCATTTTATCTGTTACGTTATTGCATCCTCTTCACTTTCAAAAGTTATTTACCTCTGCTAAACTTAAGACTAGAAATTTTTGATAAAAATCTTTACTTTGGGTGGTTCAAATATACTTTCTCTACTTTGTCTATTTTCAGTGTTTGTTTCAAGAAAAAAGTAGACATACAGAAAGAAAAAAGAGACAAGAGGAATAGGCTGTACAATTTTTAGCAGCAGTGGATATACTTATTTTTGTCTTATTTCTTAAGTCGTAGAGTTTTGTTTGCTTGTTTAAAGTCATGCCACTAAATTGAGGACACTTCCAGCAGAATGAATACTGCAGTTAATTCAACGTAAAACAGTCATCAGAATGTATAGAAAGCATTCATTTAGCACGTCTTTTTTTCTCTCCTTTTTCTTCTTTCCGCATGCCATCATTCCTCTAATACATTGACTTTCTCTATCAAGTAAAACAACTTACTTCTGAAAACACTCTTCTTAGCATGTCTTTCATATCGACATAATGTTATTCTTCATAAAAGAGTAGTCGGTTACGAACCTGCATTTATTAAATTGCGCAATAGGCATCTGGAATATCATTAAGATGAAACTCCACAAAAGGGGTCTGTCACCAGATGGCCAAGGCTGGCCAATCACAGGACAAAATCAATCTCTCTGATCAGCCCCTCTCCCGTTCCAGGAAAAAAGGTTAAGAAGAGAGATAAAAAGAAAAGGAAAAAAAAAAGTTTGTGAGGCCTCTGTTAAGTTTGGGAAACTAAAACAATATTAATAATGATAGGAAGATATTATATACAGAACAATAAAATTAACAGGTTTATGTAAGGTTAGAACTGGTGCAGCGAGGAGGCGGGGAAGGCAAGGCACTCAAACCGCGGTTTAAAGAAACAGCAGCAATAAAAAGCTACCAGTCAGTTCAGTGGCGGAGGCACGTGGCACGGCCGGGCAGCAAGCGGGGAGGAGCGGCGGCGGCCGCAGTCGTCCACGCACAGGGCCGGGCCGGTGAAGCGATGGCAGAAGAACTCTGCCTGAAGCAGGAGCTGGGCCGTGGGACAAAGCAGTCGACGTTGGCAGTTTCAGCAGTCGGTGGTGGCAGCGCGGGGTGGACTGGAGGTGAGAAAAGCGGCAGCACCAGGCAGCAGCGAGAGAAGGGGGGTCATGGCGGGTCCGAGCGCGGGCGAAAAGGGGGTGGGTTCTGTCTGTACGCCGTTTTTAAAGAAACCTTGACCCGCCAAAAACTCCACAACCAGTGAGATGTGCTGGCATACATGGGAGGAGTACACTATTGGCTGTTTGATGTGTCCATCACAAACAAACCAACTCGGTTTAAGTTAGACCAGGGCAGGGTCTGTCTTCTGAAAAGGGAATATAATTTTGCAATGTAATGCAAGTCAGTCAGAGAAAACAAAACAAAACAAAATCAAAAGCCATAGTTTCAGATTTTTTCCATCAAGTAATAGTAACTAAACAAGTTTTAAAACCAGTCATAAAAATACTGAACTGCTGTTATTTTCTAATACTTTTCAACTATTAGATTTTCTACACTATTTGTGAAATCATTTTCTCTTAATCATTTGAGGCAAATCCTGAAGCTCCATGTGCAGAGGGCCTTCATATCTCAGGAGACATTCAGACAGAAGCTTAGAGCATATAAATGTCCATAGAACTATGCTCTGAATAATATTGGATTGTAATTTCCATAAGCTGTATTTTTACTGTTAGTTCATTGACTATCTTGCTGGCAACAGATTATGCCGTCATGTATTTGTAGATCTGTATTTGAAATCAGTCGTGAGATTCCTGTTCCAAAAAACAGTACAAGTCAAACAGAACTTGGAAATGACCCCAGGGTACCCGTGGAAGGAGAGTGGAGGAGGAAAAATTTTCATGTGTCATTTCTAGTAGTGGTCCCTGAGGAAACTGCCTCCTAAGTCTGTAGTGAGGGGAAAGAGCCATTACCGACAGCACTGGATGTTTGGATAGAATGACTTTGGGGAAATCTAGAGGTTTTGAATAGCCATAAAGGCTGGTCTTATTAGAAATGTTAAAATTCAGAAATGATTCATTGCTACATAACAGAAGGATACAGCAAGTAAGGTTTGTCAGTAAAATTTTTAAAAGTAACAGACTCCTATGCACAGATTCTGGACTCTATATCTGAAGTAGAATTTTTCTGCATCTCATTTAAAATTTCAAAATTCTACTTGGTTCTTTTACCCCTTCCCATGATATTGTAATGAACTTTGGCATACAGTGAGAACAGAACCGTTGTGATTTTGTTGCTGGTTGAAGATTGAATGTGTATTTTTAATCAAGGGGTTTTTTTGTCTTCCAAGAGCTGTAGTTTGTAAAGTAGAAATAGAAGCTATTCAAACTGAAACAGTTGGTATTGAAAGAAATAGCTAAAAAGTCATTAAAGATTTGATAGAACCCAAGATTTGCATGAATTATTTTGAAAATCATCGTTTATCTAGAAAATCAGTCAAATATTTAGGCAATACTGGCAAGTCTTTCATGATGGTTGGTGAGTTTCTATCTACCTTACTTTTTTTATGAGAAGTAAAATATTTTAAGATGTAAGATCAAAACCAATGTGTATCTGACAGGAAAAGTGTTATATTTTCAGTGATCATTCGTAAGGCTCACATTTCAGTGACGATTAATTCAAAACTATTTACAAAATAACCAAATGATGCCAAGAAATGCTCAGTATTTTACAGAGTGACTCATGAAACTATCATGTGTATGTGCTTGGGGGAAAAAAAAAAACCAAACAACAAAAAGCCAAACCACAACCAAACTGAATTGTATTTTAAAGCTTTAAATGGTAATTTCAGTGCCCCTACTTCAATGAACAGTTTCCAGGAAGAGAGAGGATACATTTTTCTGTGAACTATATGCCTGATGCATTCCTGAAATATAAATTTGTATTTACTTCTCGGCTAGTAGTTGTTTAATTATTCATTCCTTTACAGCGAATATAATTAAGACTATATCACCCACGATGCATTCAGCTGGAGAATACAATTTTTCAAAGTGAATGTGTGAAACTAGGTTTCCAAATGTATTTTTAGACATTCGCATATGGGTTTTGATACTTAGAAATACGAAGAATTCAGGAACTTCCTACAAGAATTTATGGGAGATGTTCAAAGCACAGTGTTATGGAAAATGTGGAAATTGCATGTCTAAATTTAGTTCTGGAGCTTGTTTTAAGTCAGTGATTAAAAAAATATCTTGCATTGCACCGACATATATTTCATCCCCCATTTCCCCAAACTCCTTTTTCTCAGGGTTTTAGTTCTTCTTGTCAATATTGTTGTAAAAAGAAGCTTTATTGTTATAGTTTGAAAGTATTTGAAAGGAAAGAAAAAATACAGCGAGCTTCCACACGGAGAATGTATATTCATTTGCAAAGGAATTTCAGATGCCAAATTCTGCAGTCATATTTTATCTTTCCATCATACTATAGATCATTGGCTTATTCTTGTAAGAACTACTTCCAGAAGGTGTTTGAGACCTTTTGCCCTTATGATATCAACAGGACATAGTATATGGAAGACAGTTTTTCAAACATATCTTAAACATGAAAAGATGTATCTAGGTATTTTAATAGAAGTTTGGTGCTTTACTTCAAATTTTAAGATTTTGGTTTGATTACTTCCCTGAAAAGTCAAATGTTAGACTAAATTGTATGTATAATTTGTGCTGGAGTCCCTTGTATCACATCAGGGCACAGGACCACTGCCCACAAAGATTTATTAATCATTATTCCACTTGATTTTGTGTAAACAAACCAACACTTGAATATTATGTTTCCAAATTAAACATTGAGGGGAAATGGCAAGAAATTATACTGAGCAGAGCACTGGAAAATTGGAAGAGGCAAGGAAAGGGCTTCATCTGCTGATCTTTGAAATGCAGAGGCTGGTAGTATCAACATTGCAAAGCTGCTGAACCTAAACTGGGTTGGAAGATAGTCTCATTCTTAGCAAGATGTTGCCATCTACCTATGGGATTGATAACACTGATTGATTTCTAGTACCTTAACATCACAACTACTTTAAGAGTTAGCTTACTATTGACTGGCAGCATGAAAGCAGCAGTTCTAGAGAAGCTTAATGCTGTCTGAACTGGCATCAGTACGGAGCCTGCTGGGGCCAACTCTGCAAGGGCTGGTTGCATCTTTCTCCTTCAAATAATTTCAAACCCAAGTCTTTTAACACAGTTATATTAGTCTTGTCCTAATGGGAATACTCTAAGGAGCATCAAACAGAAAGAATATGTCTTTATTAGAATGGGACTTCTTTTTGCACATATCATGGACTGAGACCTTGCTCGTAACTAGGCCATCTTCTCAGCCGTGAAGGCAAGGAAACAGTCTTTCTCATCTGAATTCAAATCTTCCTTATGTCACTGTGTATTCAGTTTAAAATCATAACTTTATGATTGGTGCTTATTGTTAAATATGAAAAACAATGAGTTTAAACAGGACTCCTATATGAGGGCTGTGCTACATTTGCACAAGGATTTCTAAATGCATGAGAGGGCTACACTTTACAGTTTCAGCATAGTTTTGAAACAAATATCCTGACCATCTCCATTTACTGTGCTTTGGTTTGCACCTGTGAGCACAATAATTGATTCTCTTTCTGACGCAAATGAGAACATGTGATCCAACAAGCATGCTAAGAATGTGAGCAGGCAGTCCATAGGAATCAGAGATAACCTTATGACTGGTTTTGTTTCTAAAAATCCCTTATCGATGACTGTTTCCCTCTACAGACATGCTGCAATTGTCCTGCAGTACTTGTTTCTTTTAGAGAACATTTAAAAGAAGCAGATAGTGTAAGCCCTCGGGAGACTGCTCTCACCAAGACTGATGGGGAACCATTCTCATTTCCTGCATTTCTCCTTCTATTAGCTCTCTGAGATATGAGTATGTGTGTGTGAGAGGGTGCTTTGTTGCTTGCAACCACAGATCAGGAAAGACAGCTATCTCCATCTTAATAATGTATTTCATTTAAAGTTTGTGGAAAAAAATAAGTAACACAAAATTGAATGAATTATCTCTGGGAAATGTGAGCACTTTGGGTAGTGTTTTAAGCTCCTCTGCGCAACTTCTAAGTGTTGATTTTTGTCACTCATGTTCTCCATTGCCATAATAGAATGAGATGTACTAAAAGGTGAAATGTTCATGTTCTTTTATATTTTAAATCATTTTGGTAAAGGATCAAAGCCGTAAACACTAAATGAATCGTGTGTGTGCGTGTGCTTGCATGTGTGTGTCGTTTATCTACTATTATAAAATCCCTGCTGTGAAAACTTTGTCCCACATAAACAGCAAAATTTGTTGGAAACTATTGCATCTCATGAAATAATAAAGCTAAATGGTTAGGTTATAGTTCATGGGTTTTACTATCCATTACTAAAGGATATACTCCTGTCAGTTCAGTAAAAAGCAGACATTTTCTGATTTTAAATACCATCCTCAGAAAGGTAGTTAATAAATACAAAGAGAAGAAAAAACTCGTTTGTCCATCTCAGTGCCTGTGTTCATATAGACAATTATTTTAGAGAAAATCCTTCACATTTTTTTATGTTATATAGTCCTTAACACATTGCCAGTTAAAACAGCCAGACAACAAAACAAAAAAATCAACCAAAAAAAGAATATTTATGAATGACAAATCTGAAGAAAATTTCATAAACTTATACTGTGCAGCCAGAATATCCTCTGAGAAAACTAGATAACTATCACTGAAAAAAAAAAAAACGAAAACCAAAACTGAGAGCATTTAAAAAATGCTGAAAAATATGTAAATTCAAGAGCTAGACTTGTTTAGGTGCTGAATAAGAAGGCTGAGATACTGTATGGTGACTTTTAATAAATGTGTCTGGAGAGTACTGTAGTAGGTACAAAGTTCATATGGTTCATATGGTTCATAGTAGGACTAAGTCCATAGCAATTGTTAGTTATTTTAGGCAAAATCCATGTCATTTTTCAATGTTATATAGTATTTAGTGTATTGTCAGTTCAAAAAACAACACCCAGGAATATAATTCAGTGACACTTCTTACCAATAGAGCTTATCAATTTCTAAATGGTGAGGAGGAACAAACATCAAAACCCAATCTTTAATTCCTGTTTGTTGGTGCCAATCAATGCAACACAGGGAGGAAAAAACCCCAGATCACCCAATCCTCAAAAACATTACCCCAAAGCTGGTTTGCCTTTTTTTTTTTTTTTCCCTTCAAGTGCTCTTCCTTTGCCCATTCTGCATGCACCAGTGCCCTCAAAGCATGTTTTACAAGAGGACAGTGTGCTGCCATGTATATCCCTGGTACTTCAATAAATAATATCGATTACCATAGCATTTTTCACCGAATGTGTGTGCCAAAGAATGCTTGGCACCAAATATATTTGTACACATTTGCAATAATTTGTTCTTTCCAAAATACAAATCCTCCTAGCTCTGGATGGATTCCATCTACCCTGAAATCCAAATAAAAGTTAACGATTGTCATTTAACTTTGGAAACAAATGAAATTGCAAATATATGAAATGTCTTCACAGAATCACAGAATCATTTTTGTTGGAAGAGACCGTTAAGATCATTGAGTCCAACTGTTCATCCTGCACTGCCAGGGTCCCTAAATCATGTTCCTCAATACCACATCTACGTGTTTTTTGAACACTTCCAGGGATGGGGGCTCCACCACTTCCCTGGGCAGCCTGTTCCAGTGCTCGACAATCCTCTCTGTAAAGAAACTTTTCCTGATATCTAACCTAGATCTCTCCTGGCACAACATTTAAGGCCACTTCCTCTTGTCCTATCACTTGTTACTTGTGAACAGAGACCAACCCCCAACTCACTACAACCTCCTTTTAGATTGTTGTAGAGAGTGATGAGGTAACCCCTCAGCCTCCTTTTCTCCAGGATAAACAACCCGAGTTTTCTTATCCGTTCCTCATAAGGCTTGTTCTCCAGACCCTTCACCAGCTTTGTTGCCCTTCTCTGGACACGCTCCAGCACCTTAATGTCCTTCTTGAAGTGAAGGGCCCAAAACTGAACACAGTATTCAAGGTGTGGCCTCACTGGTGCCAAGTACAGGGGGACAATCACTTCCCTCCTCCTGCTGGCCACACTATTTCTGATACAAGTCAGGATGCCATTGGCCTTCTTGGCCACCTGGGCACACTGCTGGCTCATATTCCGCTGGCTGTCGACCAACATCCTTTGGCAGGTACAGACACCCTGACGGCTTGCACAAAGCTTGCACAAAGGCTGAGTCTTGAACAAGCACCTGATAAAGATCAAGTCGACATCCCAGGGCTATCTGGTGCCTTGGAGTCTAGGGTCTGTTATCTGCTTCCTGTCTGTGCTTACTCATTTAAATGACCACAGCTCACACTTGACCAGGGTTGGAGACCCTGTTGGAGAGCTCAGTTTGAGTCAATCCTCTTTGGAGCAGCAGGTAATGCAGTCGCAGACTCCTTCCTCAGATCAGGATACTATCCAAGGATATCTCCTGGGATTGAGTGAACCTTCACCGCCCCAGCTGGTGAGTGACCCTTTTGGTACCCTTAAGTGGGAGATTTTCCTTTGTAAGAGTGAGGGTGTACACATTGTGGTTCATCTTCATTAAACAAATATGCTTTGGTACTCAGGAATCTGTTGTGTAGTAATATATTGCCAACTGACATCCAATCCTGTAATTAATTTGGTCAGTCAGAGTGCCGGGCAAATTTCATTGCAATAAATCCACATTTTTCGGATAGCTGCTGCTGTCTCTTTTGTGGGTGCCTCCGTGACACACTCCCAGGTCATTTTTCTCTGGGCAGCTTTCCAGCCACTCCTCTCCAAGCCTGTAGCATTGCAGGGGGTTGTTGTGACCCAAGTGCAGAACCCAGCACTTGGTCTTGTTGAACCTCGTACAACTGGCTTTGGCCTAGCGATCCAGCCTGTCCAGATCGCTCTGTAGATCCTCCCGACCTTCAGGCAGATCTACACACCCACCTTACTTGTTGTCATCTGCAAACTTACTGAGGGTGCACTGGATCCCCTCATCTAGATCATTGATAAAGATGTTAAAGTGAACAGGCCCCAGTACTGAGCCCTGGGGAACACCACTTGTGACCAGCCACCAACTGGATTGAACTCCATCTACCACTCTCTGCGCCTGGCCACGCAGCCAGTTTTTTAACCAGTGATATAGAGCAAAAAATCTAACAAAAATATGTGTGTGGTGCGGGGATGGGGGGTGGGGCTCGAGGGGGTGGTGGGGAAGGCAAAACTGTAATGAACCACAGTAACAACTACATCTCTGAACAGTTGTTCATGCGAACAACCTGGTGTTGCAGATCTTAAGAACAGCCTTAATAAATAGAACATGGAAAATCCTTTCTTTGTATATTTCAGGGCTACAAGGGACAACAAGGAGATTTGCGCACAAAGACAGAGAAAGTAACTCAGTAGGTAAATGTCAGTCATCGTAGTTACAGGTAGAGTGCATACAGAATCAGCTTCGGTAAGCAAGGCAACTACTCCAGAGGAGAGAGACAAAGTGAGAAACATAGAAATCACCACCCGTCTCCTTTGAAGGATTGACAAAACATTACCAACAAAAAGGCTGGTAACAGGAAAAATGTTTGCTGTTCGTTTTATTCATTTCATATAGATAATCTAAGTCAAAATATAAGGGAATAACAGAAGATCCTAATGCATCTTAAAAAACTGGATCGAATGTAGGATTGGAGATTACTCTCGACTGTGCAACTCCAAGAAGAATGACACTTTCAAATAGATCATGAAAGAGTATCCCAAAATTCCCTGATTTTAATTTTTTTAAAATGAATAGAGACTAATATATTTTTTACATTAATAATAATATATTTAATGAATAAGGCGATGCTTCACCATTAACCTGATTTATCAGCTCTCCAACTATTGATAAGGATGACACAAGGAATTACAGCTGATGTGGTGAAAAAAGAAAAAAATAGTTTGGATAAGATGACTGAACACGGTAAGATATAATTTTTTTTTTCCTCTGACAGGAATGATATATAGACTACACAGGTTTGTGAGGAGGCATGGTGCTGTGTCCCTCTACAGGGAGCCGTTAAATTCTGTAAGTATGTTGAAAAATACAGAATTCTTCACTCCTTCAGTTCCTCAGGAAATTAATTGGCCAATTTCCAAATGCTTTCTCAAATATTTAAAACTATGTTGCAATGGGCTGTTGTTTTGGCTCACTGTCTTAGCTCATGTGCATTGATTCAGGATCAGGTGACGTTGATGTAGCTCCTTTCTGAGAATCACCTGTTTTACAAATGTTTTAGTAAGGTACGAGAGACATTTACTGACTATTGGGTGTTAAAGCAGGGTGCCAGTTACATAACTGGAGTTTAATGTCTAATTTTTAAATATTGTAAGCCTGAAAACAATAAATCTAAAATAATGTAGATCAATCTGTGGAAATCTGTTTTCCTTCTATATAGTGGAGAGGATTCTTGACAGTTTAAGGTGTAAGTTGCAACAGTGGGGGGGTCTCTGTTAATTCTTCTTATTAAAATGGAAACTATTATCTTGGATATATTACTGTTACAACACAAAAGGAAATTGTTTAATTTTTGATGTCCAGACTTTTTCCAAAGTAAAATACACTGTGCAGAGGGAATGGAAGAAGTTTTTTCAAAAGATGAGGTTCTTGACATACATATTTAACATTCTGCATGATATTTATCAGGTATTCCATTTGAAGTGCTTTCATTATCTTTATTTATTGTTTACATATAATCAATTTCTGTATGATTCTGACTTGAATTCTTCCCTTGGACAGTTTGCATTTTGATCCTTTGATGTTTTTCCATCAAGTTATCTGTGAAAAAAATTGGAAACTGCAAAATCAATCTTTCCATACTCAAAAAATTATGACCTTCTATGTATTTTTTGTCTAATCCATTTTACAACTTATGCAAAGTTCTCTATTTTTTAATTTGATAATTAGCACAGAGGTTATTGATGCAGAATAGGGTGTTACTGAAGATAATAAGATTTTGAACGGGTTGGGAAATTTCAGACAGAAGGTATTCCATTCAGAAAAGACAGATTTACTATTACTGAAACTTGCCAAAACTTTTTGGTTTCGTGACAAGATCAAAATGACAGAGACAGGTAAATAGTATAAACTTTAAGAGTAGATTTAATGTCCACAACAGTAAGAGGTAATGTGGGATAATCAGATTGAAGTCTTTGTTTTGTGCCTGGTTCAGATCAGGAACTTCAAGAATTTTTATTCTGGGCTATTAAGTTCCTATAATATCCTTTTATTTCCCATATTAAAATTGGGAAACACAGCCTTTTCAGAACAGGTTAATGCTTACTAATGCTCCTAATGTCCAGTCCAGTCAACAGAATCATTTTCATTGATGTCAGTAGACTTTTGGATCAGTTCCACTCTCAGCGTTGCTTTTCACAGTGTTCAAAAAATCAAAAATCGGTGTGAGGCTGAGCAGGGCTTTGGAAATATCAGATGATCTTTTAGATTTTCAAGATCAAACTCTCTGAAACTTCTTAGGAACGGTGAGCAAAGAGTTGTAATCATTAACAATTAATTAGCTTAAGTTATTCTTTCATTTTCAACAGCAGCTTTACCTTTCCAGAATCATTTGTAGCATTAGCATATGTAGCATAAATCATGCCTGACTAATCTAGTGTCTTTTTATGATCAAGTAACATCAGTGGACAGAAGAAGAGCTCTGGATGTAATCTATCCGGACTTCTGTAAAGACTTTGATACAGTCCCCCACAACAGTCCTGCCACTCAGTTGGCAAGATATGGATTTGATGGATAGACTGTTAGATGGGTAAGGAATTGGCTGGATGGCCATCTCCAAAGACTTTTAATCAATGGCTTAATGCCCAAGCGGAAACCAGTAATGAGTGGTGTCCCACAAGGGTCCTTACTGGAACCAGTACTATTTAATATTTTCATCAATGACATAGCAGGATTGAGTCCACCTTCAGTGAGTTTACAGACAACACTAGGCTGAGTGGTGCAGCTAATTTGCTAGAGGTAAGGGATGCCATTCAGAGGGACATTGACAGGCCTGAGGAATGGGCCTGTGTGAACCTCATGAGTTTCAACAAGACCAGGTGCAAGTTTCTGCACCTGGATTGGGACAATCCCCAGTATCACTACAGACTGGAGGAGGAATGGATTAAGAGCAGCCCTGTGGAGAAGGACTTGGAAATACTGGTAGATGAGAAATGGGACATGAGCCAACAGTGTGCTCTTGCAGCCCAGAAAGCCAACCATATCCCGGGCTGCATCAAAAGAAGCATAGCCAGAAGGTTGAGGGAGGAATTCAGCCCCTCTACTCTGATGAGAACTCACCTGGAGTACTGTGTCCAGTTCCGGAGTCTTCAGTACAAAAAAGACGTGGACCTATTGGACGGGTCCAGATGAGACCCACAAAAATGATCAGAGGACTAGAGCACCTCTCCTATGATGAAAAGCTAAGAGAGTTGGGGTTGTTCAGCCTGGTCAAGAGAAGGCTCCAGCAAGAGCTTGTCATGGCCTTTGAATGTATAAAAGGAGCTTGTAAGAAAGATGGAAAGAGACTTTTTACCAATATGTGTTGTGACAGGACAAGGGGTAATGGTTTTAAACTAAAAGAGGGTTGATTCAGATCGGATATAAGGAAGACATTTTTTTATGATGAGGGTGGTGAGAGACTGGAACAGGTTGCCCAGAGAAGTTGCAGATGCCCATCCCTGGAAACATTCAAGGTCAAGTTGGATGGGTCTTTGAGGAACCTGATCTAGTGAAAGATGTTCCTGCTGATGGCAGGGGTGTTGGTCTAGGTGATCTTTAAAGGTTTCTTCCAACCCGAATCATTCTATGATTCTTTGATAAGAGCTGTATTTTTTCCCCTTGTGTGAGTTACGCACATATTGCACATACAGACTGTCAAATAACATCAGTCCCAGCTTGTAGACCATGCTGGTTGCACTCCTCTATCAGTTCATGTTGGATCACACACTGGGTGATAAGGCTCCTTCATGTTCATCTTTGTACTGACACTGCTTCTCTGAATTTCAATAATTTTTTCCGTTTTTTGTCTTAAAGAAAAGTGTGGAAAAAAATTGCATCAAGGAGCAGGTGAAGGAATGAAATTTGACAGACTAGTATAATCTTGTTACTTTATGGATAACACTAAAATTGCAAATAAGAGTCTGAACCACAGCTGCTTTAATAAGTCATTTCTGATTGCGTCCAGAGAAAGCCAAGCAACAAGTAACCACTCTGCCAGTCTCCAGTTTCACATTTTCTTTATTACTGTACTTAGAAATTTACAGGAACAGCCCAAATTTGCCAAACCTCTGGAAGCACTCTCATCCCAGCTGTTTCTATGGGAAAGAAACTTTAGGCTTCAGACTAATCATTGGGATTTGATTTTCTATTTGCACCATTTGCCACTTTGCCAGAATCATATATTAGAAAGGTATCCAAATTAATACTTATTGAATGGTGTGCGTAGATTGAAAAGAGGGAAAGTGGAGGAGTTTATGTACTGCACCCTAGTTCTATGCAATGCATAGGAAGTCATATAAAGCCCACTGCACATCTTGTGATGGGCTGCTGTCCAAAAAAGTGGATGTCAACTACATTTACTAAAGAGATTTTGGCAAACAGAAGTGCAGTGTCATGCCAGAACCCGCTTCGTCTAGTCCTTGCGTAGGCTGATGATGTCTGTTCCTGTAAGCACAGGCAGCTTGGTGCTTGCTCACTCCGAGAAACAAATTATTGAAATGGAGCAGGCAGTTCCATCTGCTACCTCTACAACAATCTTCCAGAATGGAGCAGACTTTCTATCTTCAGATATGAAACAAAACGAGCAGCTTTATTTAATGCATACTGTGTAGTTTTGGACAAATGTGATGACCTCAGACTTAAGAAAAAGAACAGACTGTTTCTTCATTTTTTTTAACTGCTGGGAGCAAAACCTGAGTTCCAGTGTGGTATGTTTGCATGTGCGACTGCATACACTCCTACAAAATGAAGGAACACGTTCATCCAACAGTTTTAAATCCCAGAAAAAAATTTATAATAATGAGCTAAAAGAATAATGTTGTTGGGTAAAACAAATCTTTTTGCAATTTCTTTTTTATTATGAACTTGATGGGGTGGAAGATTTATGTTGCCTCATCTAATGCCTCATTCTTTCTTTTAAGACTTCTGAACATTGCAGGATGTTGTTACTTTTCTTGTAAGACCTGATATTATGCACTAGGTTCATTGTACAGACAGTATGTAAAAAACCAAAATTGACTATATATCAGTAAAAAAAAGAAGCAGACAAAAAATCACCTTAAATAGCTATTTTATTTCCTTTTCTGTTTCTGAAGGATGACATTCACTGTTGTGCCAGCATAAGATATTGCATGCTATATTAGACGTACAGAAATCCCATTCTGGATTTCACAGAACATGGGTAAGGCTCCTAAATACCAAGAGAATATCTGTAATAATACAACACTTTTTTTTTAGGTATGCTTCTTTCTATTTCTTTTCTGATTTTTTTTTTTAATGAGTGTTCCCCATAGACCTTTTTTTCTTTTTTTCTGTAATGAAAGCTGGGATTCTTTTATGATCGATATGTCTTGTGATTTCTCATGATCTTTATCTCAGGCCTTAAGTAACTGTTAGGGCTTAAGGCTGGGCTGGCCACAAGATGAATGACAGATGCTCTCTATTAACCCCTCTCCCTTCCTGGAGGGGAAGAAAAAGTGAATAAGGGAGGGAGACTTATGGATTGGAAAAGAAAACTAAAACTGCTTTAATGAGAATAATAACAGTAAAATGAATTATATACAGATATATACAAAACTAATACCAAACCCAACCCCCCTGATGACAATCACGTTACTATCACCACTGATGCTGTGGGCAGGCACAAGGGAAGGCCCAGGTTGGACTCAACAGCAGATAGGAACTGGATACAGGAGCTGGATTTCGGAACTGGATTCAGGAATGCATGAATTGGGATCGAGGGCAGAATGCACAGCGCCCTCCTCGGATGCCAGACATTGAAGAAGAGAGAAGTTGACCTTGTGATCCCTCAGGTTTATACCGAATATGACGTATACGGGATGGAACACCTTGTTGGTCAGTTCAGGGTCACCTGTCCTGTCTGCTCCTCCCTAAAGGTGTGGCGTCTCACTTACTGCACCCCCACTGTGTTACACAGGATTTAGCAGTGACCTTGGTCTGCACAGGAGCAAATATAAGCAAACGCCTTTCTTCACGCCAATCCCTGGTAGTGACTGTAGACACCAAGTGCTGTCACTCCCTGAAGCAGACACTGTCTGCAAAAATGCGCCATTAACTTGAGAAAATGCAGTTACTTAGACAAGTAAAGTCACTGAACAGGATTAGTTCTGTTCTAACTCAAACCAGGATATTAACCTATAAAATCTGGTAAGATTTGCAATAAAAGAACAAGATTTAGCAACCAGGGAGGTCATTTATTTCAACCTCCCATTTGAAGTGAAATTGTTGCCAACATAGATGAAGTCAGCAATGACTGTGTTTAGCAGAGCATTGAAAATCTCCAAGGACAGAGGTCCCTTGACCTCCCTAGGCAACAAGCTCCAATGCTGTGTTATGCTGGTAACTGCACTAGCCTATTAATGAAATTTTTTTCAGCCTAAAACTTCAAAGGCATAATTCCTGGCAACTTCATATGTTATGCTGTTTGGTGCTACTATGAAAAGTACAGTTCTGTTGGCTTTGTAGCTGCCCTTCAAATGGCCAGAGGCATTTGTTAGAATTTTCCTCAGTATTCGCTTCTGGATTGAACAACAACAGTTCCCTTGTCCTCTGGGTCTCTGGTCATAATGGCACGCCTCTGCTTAACTTCTCCCTCTACTTAATTTCTCCATATCTCCCCGCAACTAGGTAGAAGGCAAAATTGTGTGCAATATTCTGGGTGTAACCTCATCAATGCTAAATACAGAGTGACAGTGGATTTCCTTTATCTTTTAGCCATATTGCTCTTATAGACCAATACATTGTTTGGCCTCTATGCAATAATAGTGCACTGTTCCACCTGGAGTTCACTATAATTTTTAAGGTTTTACCAGCATTGCTACTATTTGACTGTCAGTTCCTAGTCTGTACAAATGAAACACGCAGGATTTTCCACCACAGTTTCTGACATTGAACTCTTTCTTATCAAAGATCAGGTCGTTCCTGTCGGCCCCAGTCCTCAAACTTTTAAAAATCCTTCTGGACCTAAATTCTGTGCCAACTGCCCTTAGTTTAGAGTCATCTATGTATTTGCCTGTGCCAAACCACACTGTGCCATCACCCAAGTGGCTGATGAAGCGGTTGAATACACGTGGGGCACAGAATTGGCTTCTCCGACTCTCTGGCTGCTGCTGGCTGTCAAAATTAAGACAATAGTCACCTCTGTTTGTGCCTGGTGGTCCAGCCAATTTTTCATCTAGTAGTTTATTTTTCCAAAGTGTTTTCTCCATTTGCAAATGGGAATGCTATTAAAGATGATGTCAAAAGTTTTACTAACAACAAGGTAGAGCACGTCCACCATTAGATTGTTAATAATCTCAGAATATTGAATAGCTAGTACTTTCCTATTTTCCTCTTTGAACCTCTCATGGCTTTTTGAGCCTCTTGAATCAGAGAATGTCAGGCAAGTGTCTCTGAAGAGAGTACTTTATAGGAACCAAATATATCAGACCTGCTGCCACCTGCTCCTGTCACATTTTCTGCTAGTCTCACTCAAAAAGGGAAACTGTAGCTTTCCAATGTGGTATAGGCAAGAGACAGAGGTACAGGAAGGTGCCCAAATGCCTTTCCTTAGAGTAACAGCAGTTTTTCATCAAAGGAATTTGCTACTTGGGCACAGGGGAATAGTATAGCTGAATATGCAACAGAAGTAGGTCAGCAGTTGTTTTGATATGAGAGGGTTTTCTCTTCTTTTCATTAAGTTTGTATATTTGGACTAGTTTTGGTTTAAAATTAATGTATTTATTTCAAGCTTGGTATCTATGAAATTTGGCGGAGGGAAAAAATAATACTGTGCCCAGGCTTGAACCTGTATCAGTGATTAGAAAGGCATGGGTAATAAAGAGAAATAGGATTGGTCTTTTTCAAAGATCTGACTATTGCCTTAACAAAATTTCTGATAGGTGTGACACGTTTAAATACAATTCAGATAGTTACTGAAAGCATACAGTAAATGAGTGTTCTCATTTTCTACTATAGGTATGTGTATTAGCACATGGAAGGCACTTGAAGATTTCAAGGGTTCAAGGGAAAAAAAATTGCTGAATTAATGCACTGAATTATATCAGACTGTGCATTGCCAGCATTAGCGATGGCTTTGCATAAACATTAATAATCAGAAAATAACATTTCCATTTCTTGTTTTCTTTAAAATTGCCATTAGATCCGTGAATTTAAAAAAAAAAAATCAGATACAGTTTTCAAGAACAAAAATATTACCAAGTTCTCATTTTTGTGTCAGATATTGTTCTGCCTGTCTGTCTTTGGTAACTTTAATTAGTTTCATTCAAGCATATGTCAAAGAAGAAAATTATTGTAAAATGTGAATTCAGCAAATGTGAAATACTGTCAATGGAAATAGAAAGCAGTACAGTTATAACACTGTGGCAAATTTGAAGTTAACAATTCAGTGGCTGTTCTCTGGTCCTCATATTAAAATTGGATTTTTCACTAACCAGTTGGATTACTCTCTTCATCCAAATCTCCTTCTCCCTCCTCACCGCTCACCCCATGTACAGGAAACAGAATTTAATTTAACCCTGTTTTTAGGAAGTGGAGCTCATTTATAAATTAAACTGTGTGGTAATTTGGCTTCAGCCTAAGGAATATGTGTCAGAAAAGTATATTTGCTGGATGTGGTTTTCTATAACTCAGAATAAATATTGAGCTTTCATTTTAAACACTGAAAATTTTCTAGAAATAAGTTGAAAGGTAACTTAGAAGTTATAAATATATACAGCCAGCTGAGTGATTTACATAATTACTTTGGCTACTTATTTCTGAAAGAACATTATTTCCTCCCACTTACAGGAAGCTGATTATGAAAGGAATTTTTGTAATATTTGTTATTTCATGAACAGTTTGAGCCTGATATTTAAAACACAGTAATTTGGTTTCAGAGTGCTCTGCTAACAAGTGATCATTACAGCCATAAGAGGACGTTAGATATTCAAGCTGTTCAAGTCTCGTGAAGAAAAAATCACTAAGTAGCTATAAGTAGGTAGATGCAGAAAGACAAATGCTTCTTTTAATTTTTTTATTCACTTTCTAGTTTGTAATTTCAAATTTCTCACTGCAGTAATAATGTCTATGAATAAACCTTTTAAGAAACTACAGAACTGCAGGAGTCAGGTCTTAAAAAAAAAACCTGTAAAGTTGGTAATTGTAGTCCTACAGAAGTCAGTGGCAAATTTTCCACTGTCTTTGATAGAGGCAGGGTTTTACCACGTAGAGTACAATATTTGCAGTAATGTGAAATAGAGACAGTTGCACATTCTGCATTGTTATTGGTTCCTGAACAGTTGATAGTATTACTAGGAGGAGACCTTGAAGTAGTCATTGTGGTAATGAATCTTTTACAGAGTGAAGAAAGTTGATGAGAGGTAGCAGGTAAACAGCATCAGAAAAATTTTACAAACTGTTAGAGATTTTCCTTTCTAGGTCACATAGCCCTTGCCCAAGGCAATGTTGATGGAAGAAAATATACTTCTGTAAAATTTCTCATCTGGGTACAGTGTTTAAATGTAATGTGTTAGAGTGCTGTGAAGTAATAGTGTGTGCATGCCTGGTTGTAGTTTTGAAGGATGCAGTTAGATTCTTGTCTGGCTCGTTTAATTTCCTCTGTGTCAAGAGTCTGAGAGGCTTGGTATTCTTACTACCCCAAACAATATCCCATTCCACATAAATTACAACCTTTCGAGTGTGAGCCATCAAGTGTGCAAGCTTAATATTCATTTTCTGGGAGTATCAGTGCAACTGTTTATCCAGGTCTAGAAATTATGCAGCTCAAATTTTAATGGTATGGATATGGAGTAGAGAGAAAATGCTTTTTGATTTCTTGGGAAACAAGATTATTTCTGTTCAAGGACGGATGTTAATACAATAATTTCATTACTGAGCTTCCTAGCTGAAGTAGTAATTTGTTAGAGAATTAAAAAGGATTTAGCATATTGCTATATTGCATTGCATGTAGTTGTATAAATGTAATGCTAGAAACTGAAACATAGTTATGCAATGTAAGCCTTGTGTGTTAGCAATGAAGTGAGAATAGTTTAAATATATTAATTCAAACTGAGGACATACCTACTTTATGTCACGTTCATGTACATTGTAAGCAGTAGTCCAGAGGCATATTTGTCACCAAGGTACTTCATTATTAGCAACCGAAGATGAGGTATATATGAAATCACATTTGGTTTAGTTCAAATCAATGTTTTCACATGCTTTCAAAGCGGTTTTAAAATGTCTCAGTCAGAGGTCCTTTCTGCATTAGAAAAGTTGTGCATTTTGGACTGGAATAAAGGAATGTTGATGAAATGATAAATTAGCAAGCATGACTTTACAGTCAGTACGGACCAAGCAGAGTTTGTGTTGACACAAAACTCATAAGAATACATCCATACAAGGTCATGCCAGAGATTTATCTAGTCCAATATGACATCTTAGAAAAAAAATGATAGTGGATACATTCAGTGTAATCCCCTAGTGATACTTCCCCAGAAATCTGCAGTTTTAGTATTTTCTGAGCTATAGACCATATCTTCGTGTTTAACTGTATTTCATGGAATTTTCTTCCATTAATATTCCTAATCCTTTTTAAATCTACGTTTTGACATTTACAATATCCTATGGAAAAGACTTTCATAGTTTTATCATGTATTGCACTTCCTTTTATTTATTTTAAATCTGCTACTTAATACTACTCAGTCTAATTTACTTTCACAGAAAATTTTTATGAGCATTGGGTCACTCAATCCACATTACTTCATAGTCAAGAACACTCAATAGCACTCGCACGATTCTTTTTTTTTTTTTTTTTTGCAGTAACATACCTTGTATAGCCAGTGCCAATTTCTGACAAGATAAAATGGTGCTCTGTGTTGCTGAAATTTGTTATCCGTGTGGCTGCCATTTTTGAGCATTCCATTAGAACTCCTAGAAAAGTAAATCTCAAAACAGCCAAAACTAAATATGTTGACAAAAAAAGGCAAATGCTCATCATTCTTAATAATAGCACTTTCTAAATCTAGCTTGTAAGATATGTGTATACCTATTTATGTATTTATTATCATCTCTCTCTCTTTTTCTATCTCTGTCCTACCCGAATTTAGGTGATTGGTTTATGGTTCTCACTGTTTTCTGAATTAAATTAATTTTCTTTCATCCCCTTAATCCAAAAACCTGTTTTACTGGTTTCTTCTCCTTGCCCAGAGTCCTAAGTCCTATTGTTTTCCCTCAGCTCCAATACTTCAATTCTTTTGTTTAACTTTCAGAGATGTTAACATCTCCTTGAGGCTTGACAGAAGGCTAACTGCATATTGAACAAGAATGTAGCCAGTAACATGAGACAAGTGATTATCCCCATCTATTTGGCACCTGAAGCCACTTTTTGAGTGCTACATAGAAATTTAGGCTCCCCAGTACAAGACGTTCACAAACTGGAGTGAGCCCAATGGAAGGCTACCAAAAGAATTGGAGAATATGCCTTATGAGAAGAGTCTGAGAAAATTGGTGGGTTTTTTTTCAGTCTGAGGAGGAAGCGTTAGTGAAGTCTGCTATCTTCAACTACCTAATGTTTTCTCACGAAGAAGGTGAAGCCATACTCCTCTCAGAAGTACGAGACTGGGCAAGATCCTGAGCAATCTGATTCAACATTAAACTCAGTCCTGCTGAGTAGGGCCTTGGAACAGACGACCTTCAGGGATACCTTCCAATCTACTTTATTCTGTGATTTTAAGTTATAAAAAACCATTATCCACTGACAGATCTCATGTTTCAGTTATTCCTGTTACAGCACTAAGGGCAGAAAAGTTAACTTTTAAGAACAAAAAATATTTTAGGCACCTTTTCATTCTTTATCCGTGTTTTTGCTTCTAGACTTTTCCAGCTGTGATTTTATGTGCTCATCTAGAGGTTTCAGTTCTCTCAAACCATACTATACATAAAATTCTGAGACTTAAATTTCTCTTTCATAAAGGAAATTGTGTTCCTTGGAGGGTCAGTTCTACTGAATATCACTAAACTCACATAAAATACATTTTTTTTCTGCAAGACAGAGGGTTTTAAAGCTTCGGGTCTGTATGCATTGTCTAGCTGCACTGAGCACAGCTTACACCTCATAAAGCCATGGCACTGTTATTTCATTTTTTCCTATGCAGTATGAGCAAATGTGTTCTATTCCTTGGTAAAATTCTGTTTTTCCATTCTGTTCCATGGGACCCGACTCTGGAACAAATATTAGTTTAAATCTATGATGTAAAGGAGAAAATGATAAAAACAGACCAGCAATAAGCTATAATAATCACTGTAATGTGTTTTATGCTTTCATAGTGCTTCTGGTTTATTATCCAGTGCAGTTACGGATAGATTAATATCTGCTGTTTTCAATGTCATACTCTAACTGAGGGTACTGCTCAGGTGAGGAACATATACTGAAAATAGACAACAGAACGAGGAGATACACATACAAGTATCTCAGAAGCCCTACTGCCAGTTAACAACCATTAACAAATTTATCAATATTTAGAATATTGGTTAAAATCAATACTAACTTGAACTCTTTCCTTTTTCCAGTAAACACTTAAAGCGCATTAGCGATGTAGAGCTAAAAGCATGAAGTAAATATTCTCTGTGATGAAAGCACACGTAATTATGCCAATCAAGACTTCAATTCTCACACATGTAATTACTTAAAACACTACTTTTGAGCAATGCAAACTTGAGAAAGACAGTTATGACAGAAGAGAAATCTTCATATCTTTCACATTGTGCAAATATCTTGGAGGTCTGCTTCTACACACAACCCCAGAACTTCCAGGTAATCACTGCTTTTCATGTTTGATACGGAAGGAAAGACATTTGTTTGCCCCTTTCAAGTTTCTCTGTCCTTACATTTACATCCAGCTTCTCTCCTTTATGTTCTTTCCCCTGCCCCCTTCTCTTTTTCCTGGTACCAGATTATCAGGCTCTTTTTCTTTTTTTTTTTTTTATTTTCTTTTTTTTTTTTTAATAGGAAAGCAATAAATAGATCATGTATTAATTCCATTAATTTCCATTCAAGTGGAATGGTGGGGGGGAAGGTGGTTCATTTAGTAACCAAGTCATTACTACTAGAGGAGTTTTAAAAAGACACAACCCAAGAGATTAACTTAGGGATTTAGGAATTAAAATTAAGAAAATACGCACAATAATACATACATCTGTCATCTAAAAGAAAAATCTAATTTAAAATGTTTTATAAAGTGTCCTCACAAAAATGAAACCAGGATTTTATTCTATGCTTTTGCAAGCCTAACATATGCAAATGTTAATATATTCAGATCTTGCAAAAAGATAATAGCTATAATTACATAGTATAAATTTCACCTTGATTCAGAAAACACTTTAATGAGATACATTTCACATGGCACATAGTGACCATATTCTAAAATCTAAATAGCGTCACTGAACAGTAAGAATGAGTTTGGTACTTAGCTGACGGGAACACAATACTCATTGTATACATGCCAGACGTATCTGTGACCACTTCATTGTGCATTGTTTGGAAAAGAAATCTCCTCAGAAGACTGTCTGAACTTATTTATCCAGGAAATTTGATTTCAGGGCTGCTGTAATTATTGGAATGGACCCTATGCCAATAGTTTCACAGCCTGTATGTGCTTTAATTTTTGTTGTACTAAACTTTACAAGATTGTATTGACCAAAAATGTATTTTGCATCCATACCTCCAGAATCAGTGAATAAACAGCCCTTACCCTTAGAGTCTATTTGTTGTAGCTTTCCATAAAAACAAAAACTAAAATGGGAACTTACGCTGGGGGTAAGAAAAGTGAAGTGAGAGATATGATAGAAGAGTACAAAACAGTAAAAGGGAGGAAAGATTGAAGGGATAGGATGAGGGAAAACAACATTCAACTAAACTGAAAAGCGATATAATGCTTTATAATATATAATTAACCTCTGGAATTCATTCCTATAGGAGTAATGGCACAGCTTATTAGTGAGGTTGAGAATGTAGATAACTTTAAATGAATCAGACATTTATGTGAGCCATGGGACCATCTACAAAATTAACCATAGGCTATTCTTTTCTTTTTAATATTATTGTGACAGAGTTCCATTGATTCTGAGTATAAGCAGTCACCCAAGAGTAAGAGTTAAAAACCACATTTCTTCTGAGAGAAGGCTATTCTTTTTCTTCATTTTTTTCTTAGACTTTTCCCTAAAGTATGTGGTAGTGGTCACTTGCTGAGAGGGAATACTGGTATTTACAGACTCGCCGAATTTCTCTGTTTTGATAGCTTTTCTACTTACCTGACATATTTTCCATAGATCACTCAGCAATGACTTATCTTTGATTGACTGTGTTGAACATCGGTCACCTCAGTCACTGTATTTGCAAAAACAGTCTTCACACCTAATAGCTAAAAAGAGTTCTGCAGAGCCAATAGTTCCCATACCAATATTCTGGGGATGTGCTTAGATGTGAGTAGTTCCTTTAGGCTAAAAGTCACATTGTGCAGGGTGAAAGGGTCAGCTAGAACTCAGAGTAACCGTGTGAATAACTTCATGAATAGTCTTTGGGCATGAGAGAATGAGAGATTCAGTGGCTTCGTGCAACAGATAGGAAGCCAATTTGAATAGTAAGTTACAAGTGGAACTGAACTCTGACTGATGCGTGTTTTGTTAGAGACTGCCTTCTCTAGTTGTTGTTATGCAGCATAGTAATAACAGAAAAAGACAAGACTTAAGATGTAAGCGTACAGAATTTAAGTGCTGCCATTTTTTTGTGCTGGAATTTTTTTATTTATCAGCCTGGAAGTGAGTGAAGAGAGGTGCAAGCTGAGTAATAATTTGAAGAGTCTGAAATTTAGAAGTATGTCAGAATTTCTTTATTAGGTCAAATCTCATTTAATCAGCATGGAAGTGATTCAGCTGACTCCTGCTCTGTGATCCATGGTTGCCAAAGTTATCCCTAACACCTGAAGCAGTGTCCAGTGCCTCTCCAGACCACTGAACGACTGCAAGCAGATCACAAGGCAAGTGCAAAGACTGTAGTGTGGAGCAGTGAAAAGGTGGTAGTCCCACTGTGTCAGGCCACAGGCTCAAACAAGCTTCCAGACAGCGCTCCACAACTTCTGCCCACTGTTTGACATTATGAGATGGTCCTTTACCTCCTGCCGATTCCTACCATTGCTGTCTCCAACATCTGAACCACTGACAGAAGATGGAGGAAATATGAGTTATAGCTATCTGCACAAACAGCTGCACTGTGTGACACAAGATAACAAAGACGTTTTTAAATTGAAGGCACGGTGTCAGACAGTCTTTAGCTCAGCTCTAGCAAACACTTTAACAGTGTACTAACTAAGGTTTTATTTCAGCAAATGAAGCCATTTCCTGAGCCCCTGCTCTGCCTTGGCAAATTACTCTTGACAGCTTTCAGATAATAACATAATAAAATTCTCATAGCTTTCTAATCACAAGATTGTTGGGAGGTGGAAATTACTCTAAATTAGACACATTAGTCTAAAATGGGACTTAAAGTACAAATGTAAGGAAATTGTTGAATGGTAGAAATGTCTGTCATCTTTTGATCACCTATCAGCAGAAGGAAAATTGAGAGAAAACTGTACTTCCTTCACTAAATTAGAAGACTGAGTCTCGCTTACTGTGAGAAATATATATATATGAAAGTACTGATTATATAATTACTACATCACGAGCAACTGGTACCTTGAATAAAAGTTTTCCTGCCCTTTATAAGATCTTTTATACACATTTTCAAAAATACCCAATTAAAATTAGTGGAAAAGTTTATTTTGCTGACTCACGTGGGCTTCCTGTGCCTGCTGGTCCCATCCGTGCCACAGCTGTATGGCCTAGGGCTGTGGAAACATTTACTTTCAACACTCAGTCACTGAAGTTTCCCTTTTTTCATTAATTGCAAGGATCACCATACATTCCATGTAATCAGAAGGAACGCAAAAATGTAAAAAAGTTCCAAACGTTCTCTCTTCTCCTTTACTATCCAACAAAACTATTGCATACAACTGTAGTAGCAGGAGATTTGTTTACTGGGTTCTGTCCTTTGGCATAGGCCTGACGTAGAAATTCATAGAAATTCATAGAAATTATTCTTCCACTTGGTTACAAAGATCTAAAAATCAGCATCAGATTAATTTGTTAATAATATCCTATGCTAAACATATCCTGTGCTACAGCAGTTTGCTACAGTCACTTTGAGCCATGGTTTTGAGCTATAAATCCCAATGAGCAGTGAACATTTTGTTTATTGGTATCCCCTCCATCCTCTGACAGTTGCAGGAAAGTGTTATCTCTATGAAAGTGTAATGTCCCATGTCTTGTTGCCTTCAAGCCTCACAGTTTTTCTTTCAAACTAAGTTGCCACAACAGAAGGAATTTGATTTATTCTTATTTTGGAAAGGAGATCTCTAAATTTTTCTAACTCTTAACCTTAGAAAAGATGCCTTATATTGCATTTATTCCTTATTACTCGTCACTGTGGTTTACCAGTCTTTTACATAATTAGCAAGAAGCAAATATCAAAGCCAGATTTACTCTCGCCTACCTATACCATAGATGTTTTTTGTCTGAATTAGCCATTTGACTTCTGTTATTATCAATGTAAGGAAAGTTATTGTTAGAATGAAATTTATTTCAGCTTAATACATAAATCTAAATCAGGTCAGATGATTTGTAATGCAGAAAAGCCTATTTTTCTCCACTAACTATAAAAGGATTCTGGATGGCTAACTCAGACTTAGACATTCAAAATTATTGAAACCAATCCCACTTGCATCTGTATTTAACTGCATATTCACATACGCACACAGGCGTTTGCAGGCTTGCTTTTGCTAGTGCAATCCAGTGCTGACCATTTAATGTCTCTGCAGTTAGAACATTATATTTCTTCATGATATTTACCCAGTGAAAAGTAAATCCATTTTTTGGCACATTTTTTGCCAGTTTTATTCTCAAGAAATTGTGATGGTTTAGTGGTGGAGTCATCAGTGTTAGGTTTATGGTTGGACTCAATGATCTTAAGGGTCTTTTCCAACCTAAATGATTCCATGATTTGATTGCATTTATGATTTTAAAAGAATTGTTAGGGAAAGTAAGAAAAATCATCACCTACCACTTGTAAAAAATGACTAGAACTTTAGCAGCTGCCAAATGTAGGGACACATGTTGAAGTTTGAGGTGATTAAGATAGGAGAAATGTAAAAAATTGCGCTGGAAAAGTGAGTGGGATGATGTTTTTTCTGGCTGAGAGTGTAGCCTACAAAATGCTAGACTGATTATAGTCTTAAGTGTATTCTTCCTTTTAAGAATAAGTTTTCATTTCTGTAGTGAACCTGTTTTTTACCATCAGCATTCTGCTGACAAGTGGCCCAGTGAAACAACTCCACTTTCCATTTATACATGAGAAGGTTTATTCTGAAAGATCTTGTCATATGAGAGTGTCTATTTTCTCTTACTCATCTGTTCCAAAAGATTTCTTTACAAGTCCCATGCTAAAGCCTTGGTTTTCTCATCACTGAAAGAGGGATATCAATACCTTCTTTCTTAAAACACTTTGATAGCTACTGTGCCATATGAGAATAGGACACTATAGCATAATGTGGGGATAAGAAACTTAGGTTTTAAAAGAGTCAGCGGTATAATCTATCCATCTCATTCATACTGGTGCTTCTCAAGGTGAAATACTCTGTGGATGGAGAACAATTAGCACAGGACATCTAGCAGGACAATCATTACATCTGTCTCTTGATTACATGCTTACTGCAAGTTCTTTAACAGCTAATTACGAACAGGAAAAACTCCTTAGCAGAGTTCAAAGGTCTAGCTTGAGGTAATGTGCCAGTCAGTGCTAGTTATCTGAAAGACCCTTAAAGAACATCATATAGGTACTTTCCTTACCTTAAATTAGTTGATACGTGAATGAATTCAACAGAAAGAGTAACGACATATCAATGAAGCCAGAAAACCTTCTGTTCTTGCAAATCAGTTTGGTATTGTCTTCTTTTGTTAGTCTCCAAAAAACCTCATGACAACATCCATGAGGTACGATCACAGTGACTTTGAAAGATATAGAGAACTGACGCCACCATCAGCTCATTAGCAAATGACTAATGTGGACTACCTTACCTACTGTCTCCTTGATGGATGCTGACACATTGTTGGAAGAATAGAAATGAGCCAGTCCCACTTAGAAACTCCTTCTTTGTCACATTCTTCAGAAAAGGAATGTGATAAAATCTCATTAAACACTCGAACTCATAAAAGACTGCTGATTTTGGTCAATAATCCTATGACTGCTGCAAGATAAGCTGTTTCAGATGTGAGGGGGAAAGACTGAAGCTAACAATCTCTTGGGGGATTAAAACACAGCTGTCTTCAAACACATGCTGCTAAGGATGTTGTCTGCTCCACTAGTGGCTGCTCGTTTCATCCCAGCCTGCTACATGAACTTCTGAATTGCCACACTGCAGTGACCTCAGTTCCATCTTGAACAACTGAAATGTAATCAGACCAGGCCTTCTTTATTTCCCATAACAGCAAAAAGACAAGGAATAAAATGTTCCCCATAAGAAATAATCCCTCATTTTGTAGCAAGGGGAGCCTCGAAGACCGCAAGAATAATGAAGCACTGAAGATCATGAAGTCTCCATCACTGGAAATATTAAAAGCAGGTTATAAAACTATCTGACAGAATTAACGTACATATAATCAATTTCGCCTTTGGATGGCTTTGGTAACTTCTCAGTCTCTTCCAACAACACTTTCTATCATTTTGTGACTGGGTAGTAGCCAGACTTGTTATCTAAGAAGGTTTCAGTCTGAAATATTTTATAACACGGGATGCCAGTATCTTGCACTTTAACATGATGTGTACACTGGAATTGTAGCGTATAATCTTTTTTTGTCAGTCCTGGGCAAATCATTTCCAAGAATGAGTGAAATTAACCCTTTTTTTCCCTTTTAACTGAAGAGCTAGTATGATTATTAGTACTGAGACTTGCAAACAAGTCTGCTGGTCATAATGTACAAATGAGGGTTTGCGCATGCGCTGGCATGATATATGTAATTTTGAAAGAATCCATTGATGTCCATGGGCACTGATTGATTTAAAACTCATCAAGATGTAATGAAGTTTGTTATTTCTATTACCTGATATGTTGTGTGACTGTAACAACTTCTGTGTGACATTAATCTGTCCATTATGCAGTTGCCACATCAGCCTTTTCACAGACAAAAGCTTCTGTGCTCGTATTTGACTATGAAGCTAATAGGAATCTCTCTACTGTTGTCATTGTTCTACTGTCTCCCAGCCTTGATATAATACTAATAATCTCATTTATAAAGTTCTTTTCTTCCTTTATCCTTTCAAAATATTGAAGACATGACTAGCTTGATAAATAATAAGAAAATCAAAATTCTCAGACTTGAGGAGAAAGAACAAGTCTGTGTGCACATGAAATAAACAGAATGGCAATGTGTCAGGGATTAGAGCTGGGCTGGCCACTAGATGAACGACAGATGCTCTCTATTACCAGCCCCCTCCAACCCCCCCCAACCCCTCCCAAAGAGGGAAAGAGAAAAGGAGCAAGGAAGAGAGACTTACAGATTGGAAAAGAAAGCTAAAACTGATTAATGAGAATAATAACAATAAAATTAAATATATACAAATATATACAATACCAATACTGAAACCAGCCTCCCTGATGGCAACCACGTCACCGTCACCGCTGCTGTTGTGGGCAGACACTGGGGAAGGCCCAGGTTGGACTCAGCAGCAGACGGGAACCAGACGAGGAGCCGCATTGTGGAACTGGATTCAGAAATGCATGGATTGGGATTGAAGGCAGAATGGATGGAGTCCTCCTCAGACACTGGCCATTGAAGAGGAGGCAAGAGAGCTTCACCCTTGTGATCCCTCTGCTTTATACCAAATACGACGTCTATGGGATGGAACACCTTGTTGGTCAGTTCAGGGTCACCTGTCCTGTCCGCTCCTCCCCGCAGGTGCAGCCTCTCACGTCCTGCACCCCCACTGTGGCACACAGGATTTAGCAGTGACCTTGGTCTGCACAGGATCAAGTATCAGCAAGAGCCTTTCTGCACACCAATCGCTGGTAGTGACTTTAAACATCAAGCATTATCACTTCTCAAAGTAGACATTGTCTGCAAAAATATTCTGGACAGTGCAGTTAGAAGAGGCTGAGCTGGAAAGTAAAATCACTGAACAGGATTAGCGCTGTTCTAACTCAAACCAGGACACAATGATAACCCAGAAAATAGTGAGAGAAAGGACAGGGAGATGAAAGAGCATGTAAACTGAAACAGAAACAGGATAAATTAGAATCTTTGTCTTAAGACAGTGAGAATGTCAGAGCAGATCTTACTCTTCCTTATGTTTTTCATAATGTTGACTTCGTTGTTCAGTTATTTTTATAATGAAATTTTATTATACCATATTGCAATGCTTCCATGAGGCAATGCTAAAATACAGTCAATGAATCAACCTTCTCACTACTTTTATGTATGTTGAGGTAGGAAAAGAAATCTCATTCTTTTACATCTTCTGCATTTTGGAAAATATTAATAAAAGGGATTTTATATCTCTTTGTATGTAAGTGATTTTCCACGAGATGGAGCTGACTGTAATCACAAGTTGTCACTGCTTCACAGTGGTCACAGGTATTAGACGTTTTGGATCAAGATGATATCCCATAATGACTCTGATGATTGCCTTCATTCCTGTCATCCATCTGAAGAACTTTTAACAGTTTTAGTGACAACATTGACAGGTAAATTATTTCCCAAAGTTTTAATCTTTGAAATTTAAAAAAAAAAACAACCCAAACAACAACTGTTTTCTACGAGTGGAATGGAAAACAAAGTGATGACTGAGTGGGCTCTTTTTCACATATTTTTGATTGTTAGTATTGCTGTTATTTCTATTACAATACCATCTAGAAACACAGATACATTCAAGACCTTGTTTTTCAAGGTTCTGCACATTCTCAGGGTGAGGAATTGTCTTTTGCTCTAGAGATCTTACTGTGTGAAGTCTTATCTTTTCCTCCACTGTAATGCTTTAATTTAAAAGGATTTAGGTTCTATGTCTGGACTGTGTCATACTGCTATAAAAATGAGCTATAGTGGTTTAGCTTATGCCTGAAAATTTGTCTTTAAGAATTACATCATTGTTATATCACTACAACTTTCTGTGTAGAAAGGATATAAATTGGGGGGGGTGGGCATGGGGGTGGAGGCATAGCAATGGAGAAGGTGTAGATTTAGGCAGGAGAGTTTGCCTGATTTGCCACAGATCACTTTTGCTATATTTAGTCTGAAAGCAAAGTGTATGTTTGGTGAAGCAAGGCTGGTTGTGGTAGGGCTGGTGTGCAGGACTGGCCAGTGGCTACTGGGGCCAGGGACCTCACAGGTCCTTCTGACATCAGCTGCAGCAAATCAAACTGATGCAAGACCAGGACATGAAGATAGTGGGTCCAATGTGGATCCCTTGTCTCTGGCAAAGGAACCACCTTTGCCCATCTACCGCCCACCTACTCCTTTGGCACTTTAATGAGGGGAGTTGCGATTACCTTCAGTTTCTACTTTCACTTGTTGCCCAGTGAATGCAACAGTCTTGAGTCTACCTTGTGCCAAAAAATAAAAGTGAAGATAACGGATGTTTTAAGAATGCATTTTCTTGTGATTTCTTTTGTCAACGTGTGTCTTAAATGTTGCTGGTTAATTGGCTGTATTCCCAGCTCTCGTAAATATAACAAAAGTCTCATGATGTTTAGTATTTTCATAAAGCCACTGCAGCTGGAATTAAAAGATTGCAGAAGATCTTTATTTTAGAAGATAGGCTTCAAGTTTTAATGTTTGTTTATAAAACCTTGACAAAATGAAACAAGCAATCTGTAAGATCTCAAAAAGCAAATGGCTAGTATAATAAAACACAAACTTTTTTTTTTTTTATGGTTCT
This sequence comes from Bucorvus abyssinicus, assembly GCA_009769605.1. Taxonomy (NCBI): domain Eukaryota; kingdom Metazoa; phylum Chordata; class Aves; order Bucerotiformes; family Bucorvidae; genus Bucorvus; species Bucorvus abyssinicus. Next base: position 44,792,453 of record CM020025.1, read on the forward strand.
ATTTTTAAGCCTGTCCTATGATTATCTGAGGTTTGACTCATAATTTTGGATGGTTAAAATTGGCAGCTATATTAAAATATAAATCTTTCCAGTCTCAAAAGTAGTGTTCTGGTTTCCAAAGTGTTTTCCCAGACAGTCTGTTTTAATTTTTACTCAAAAATGTTTGTTTGTTCATCTATTTCACTGTACTGCATAAACAGTAGTGAAATATTCCACAGAGGTTTTCACATTCCTTTATTTTTGTTTATGGTCAGATTACTAGATTTTGGTTAGGAGAAATATTACCTGTGACCCTTTTCTTAATAGATTGTCATTACTGCTATGTGAGAATGGGAGATTTTAAAAGGATTTAGATGTTCTGTTGATGTGAATATATTTGACAACTGCACTTTCAGTTGTTTAAAAGTTATTGATGTTTCTCATATAATCCCTTGGCCAACTGAACTTCATCTTTGAAAAAACTATCCGTTCAATTATCCATCCAATAAACCTTGCCTTGTTCTTGATGCTCCCTAATTTCATCACTTTGATGAAAATATATCCTTGTTTAATAAAACCCATCACATTACAATGGGCCACATATATATAGATGATATCTAAATGCAAGAAAGTGATGAGAGCTGAGGCATCCTCTCCTCTCCTCTCCTCTCCTCTCCTCTCCTCTCCTCTCCTCTCCTCTCCTCTCCTCTCCTCTCCTCTCCTCTCCTCTCCTCTCCTCTCCTCCTCCTCTCCTCCTCTCCTCTCCTCTCCTCTCCTCTCCTCTCCTCTCCTCTCCTCTCCTCCTCTCCTCTCCTCTCCTCCCTCTCCTCTCCTCTCCTCTCCTCTCCTCTCCCTCTCCTCTCCTCTCCTCTCCTCTCCTCTCCTCTCCTCTCCTCTCCTCTCCTCTCCTCTCCTCTCCTCTCCTCTCCTCTCCTCTCCTCTCCTCTCCTCTCCTCTCCTCTTCCTTTCTCACCTTATTGTGTTCATCTGGCAGTGATGGTTGCCATGGTGGAAATAATATAACTGTCTCAAGAAACTAGACATTTTACAGCAAAATAAACCAGATAAATTTAAATCACTTTCAGGAATGGTCTAGACATCAGGATATTGAGAGCATGCATGGAATTAGTTGCTCAGAAAGAGCTTGCTTGTAGCCATATGCAAAAGATTATATTTTAAGTCGATCTGAGACAGTGACTAGCTGACCAAAGCACAGACTTTTGCCTTACATTGACCTATAATGCTTCTTTTCTTTCAGTTTATCCTATTCTTAAACAACAGCAACAACAGAGTGTCAATTGACTCGCACACCATAGTTATACCAGATCATGCCTGGGAACAAATTATTATTTCTAAATATCTGTGAAGTGTCTGCATTGTTAGAGTCAATCGACAGTCAGCTTGTGCTTTTTATGAAATCAGGAAAAACTGTTCTGTGCAGGGATCTGCAGGAAGATACATATATATCCACTAAGATTTTTAATAATTCATAGTTTTAATTAATACAAGTCTTATTTTGTTCAACAAAAATAGTGAAAATTACTTTAAAAGTCTTGAAAGCATGTACGCTTGAGCAAACAACAAATGGTTCAGCTCATTAACTGACTTCTCATGCATTTCCCATAGTAAATCATTGTCAGCAGATTTTTTTTTGCCAGCAGATAGTTTAAAGTTAGAAAGGACAGTTTACATTTAAACAGAATACTACTCACAGATATACTTAGCTTTTTACAGGAAATGGGAAGGTAGAAGTGGAGAACGGGAACACTAAACTGTTTAATCCCACTTGGCTTTCTACAGCAAGGGATTGTTTCAATCAAAAATAACATCTCTGTTTATACTTAATTTGATTGAACTATAAGTGACATTAAGTAGTTTGCACTACATGAAATCTCATGTTCGATGATGTCACTTTGAAAAAGGACCTTGAAAAAAAATAGCTATGAAAACTCTAAAATGGGGTTACAAAGTCAGAGGATCTTAGTTTTGGAAGTACGCAATTATCAGCAGATTATTAGTATTAAAAACTTGACTTGATAAACTATGAGGTCAGCAATATAATGTCAAGTCTTGTTCTAATGAACACTGTTAGCTTTAGTTTAAAATGGTGATATATTAATGGGCCATGTTTTATCTTCAGTATCTTTCATAATTGAACAAGCTAATGGCACATTGCAGACATAGTCATGAGTGGCAAACAATTTTCTTCTCTAGATTTTATTTCTAGATCTCATTGTAAAACAAAACTGCTTTTTAAAAATATAATGAAAGTAACTTTTGCTGGTGGTAGGCTAAAAAGCTAAGATAAAAAATTAAGATGCATAGTATACTTTAAAAAATGTTCCAAGATTTGGAAGTTTATCATGGTGTTATATCATAAAGAAAAGCAGAATAGCTTATATAGAACTAGCAAGTAGGCAAAATGGTTGGTATATGAGGGTGTTTTTCTATTTTCTAGATAATATTGGTAATATTCTGGAATTTTTTACCTTTTTTTTTTTTGTGTGTGTGAAATACTTTTTCATTTCAGACCCAACCTCAAGAGAAGAACACGTAGCAGCATGTGGATATTTTTTCTCTTAAACTAACACACTGGGGTTTTTCTTTGCACAGGGTTTTCCTGTTGTAAATGCACTGAATTGGATCCTTATGATCTGTGGGAATAGTTTCTCTAGCAGTGTCAGTAACCAAAAGCTGGTAGACCAAGGCACTGAGTATACATGTATGTAGGTATATATATATATATCTAGTGTGCAGGTGCCCAGGTGCTGGCAGCAGGGGCTGCAGGGCAGCGTCTGCGAGGAGAGGCTGGGGCTGTCCCTTGCCAAATTCAACAGTTCTAGCCAGCTCTGACCGACCCCGCAAAGGGCACAGCTAAGCCATGATGGCAGCACCTCTGGGAAAAGATACTAAAAGAAAGGGTGGTAAACACGGAGAAAAAGGAACAGCAAGGCAAGAAACGAAGGAGGTGTTCCATGGCAGGGATAGGCACACTCTTAAGGAACTGCTGCTCATGGTGGACCTGGATGTGAGCAGCTGTAAAGGCTGCCTGTTGAGAAGGGGAAAATTACTGAACAGTACAAAATGCCTGCTGAAAGTACTGACAGAGAAATTGGCTGGCAGCCTGGGAGCTGTGAGCCTGGGAACCAGGCCCTGGAACCAGAAACACCCTTGAAAAGTGCAGCTGGTCTCTTTGAAGTACAGCCAGGTTACCTAGAAACTGGAGACATCCTGAGACACCAATGATAAGTGCAAAAACAAGGGATTGGAATGACAAGGTATTGTCTGAGAAAAAAAATGGGTCTGAAAAAAGCAGAAAACACCACCACCTATTGACTGTTACAGGTGAAGAATAGGAATTAACAGCATCGAAGTAGGCTGCTCAAAGTTGGACGTCCTGCACCCTGTTACGTCTCTATGTTATTAAAAGGACTCAATTTTTATTCGAAATGGAGCCTCTCTCTCTCTGCTAGCTTCCTGACCTGCTCATAATTTTTCTTTCCTATGCAGGCTGAATTCTGCGTGACTGCTCTGTGAGACTCTCACTGGGGACACCTGTATAAGTCCAGATTGTGACATGGATCACCTGCAAGGTGAGAGTCTGCCTGTTATCTTATTGGTCCCCCTTTGGCCCCACTTCTGGAGACAGTTAGGTTTGTCTTCCCACCCTGGGATGGATGGGTCCCCCTTTGGGATCGATTTGTCCTCCCCTTTGGGATGGTTTGGCCCATTCTGAAATCTGTCTATTTCACCTGACATTGGTATTGTATATCCATGCAAGTAATCTATCATAAGCATATCTGCTGTTGCACTGTTAATTAGTAGGTTCTCTAATAAGTTCATTGTAACCTGTAATAGTATATACCTCCTTGGCTGTTCCCGTTATTGGTGGTTGCTAGATGGTTGATTGTTGCTATTATCAACTGCAGCCATAATATTGATTGATACTGTATTATTGCTGATAGTCATTTGTAATAACTTGATTATATATGTTCACTTTATTAATCATAGGTATACTTGCTAGTGGTGATTTTTGTGGTATTTGTTGTAAGCCGTAATAAAGCAGAGAAATTTAGAGCATATAGCCTCCATGTCCTTCTGTAATAAAGAATCCTTCAAACATATGGTAGCAGTCTCTACACGCCTGCAGGCCAGGTAACCCTTTAAGCCATGATAGACCCATACCAGAGCAGAGTAAATGAGTAAGAAGGAAGGAGAACCTGGAAAAAAAACCACCCAAACAGTGAGAAAAGACTGTCAGAAACCACTTTGTCATAATCTTGCCCTCCTGCACCACAGATCATCCCACCAAAGGGACTAACCTGTGACAATAGCAAAGGGGGCGAAGACCAGGAAGGGGGAAGGAGAGGTGTCTGAAGTGAAGTTGAGCCTGGGAAAGAGAGAAGGAAAGATGTTTTCATGCAGTTTTTTTATTGTTTGTCTTCCTTGTTTCCTAATGCCCAATTCAGTAAGTACATGTTTAATAATAATAATAATAATAATAATAATAATAATAATAATGTTTAATAACAAGTTTAATAATTTTCCAAGTGAAGTCTGTTTTGACTGTGACAGCAGTTGGCAAGTGATTTCCTTGTGTGTGGTGGTCCTATCACTGGATACTGCTGAGAAGTGTCTCAACCCACATTTTTATTCCTCCCACCCTGGTATTTATCCACATGGAGAAGACCTACCTAAGACTTCTCTTCACCTACAGGCCACGCTCTCTCAGCCTTTCCTCATAAGACAGGTGCTCCCGTCCCTTCAACATCTTTACTGCCTTTCACAGGACTTACTCCACACACTCAGGTATAGACTCAACAAGATAAGTTCTCCTACCAGATAGTGGAGAGGAAAAAAAACAACCTTAGTTTTATCATCTGAAAGAATTTGTTGTTACTAAACTAATCTTGAAGATGACCACAGTCTCTGAAGGAGTTTCATTCAGAAATGGTCTTGTGCAAGAAATTAATACGCACATTATTACATGCCAGGCTATTACTTTGCTATTTCATTGGATGAGTTATTGAGTTTGAGAGTTTTAAGAAATTCCACAGGATACTTTCACATTCCTGAGTGTAACACAGGGGGAAAACGTTGTCTCATGTTACATTTCCTCTTCAACCAGTCCTGGAGTATCTGTCCTGTCTGAAAGGTTGACCAAGCACTCACTGTCATGCTAATTATTCTCTGTGTAGCTCTACTTCACTTCTACTTTTTTTGCAATGTATTGCAGAAGTGGAAGACTAGTCCCAGGAGTAACCACAGTCAGAAAAAACAAATAAAAGTTTTTATTTTTGTGTTTTCCTTCTGTTTATATCATCCGAGAACATAGAAGAGTCAGAAATGGTGTAAAGAAGAGCAGAGAAACAGAAATAGCAAAAGCAAAAGTATGGCAGGAATCTGAGAAACAGTAACTCATTGACAAGAAAATTTTTTGACTCATGACAAGTGGTCAGCCAAGATGAGATTTGGGACAAATTAAATAAAGCAAGTAAGACGATCAGAAATGAAAACATCAAACATAGATGTACTGCTTAACTGAAATGCTTCTCATCTAATATTTTGGCACACTCAGGATTCAAGACATTGTTTGAACTCTTTAAAACTTGCCCTATGCAGGATAAGGGCAGTTCGAGTATAGGAGAGAGTACTTTGTTACCACACAGGTCATCAGACAGCAGTAGGTAGGTTTACTCAACCTCAGTTTCAAAATTCTGAGGAGAATGAACAAACGAACAAACAAACAGCTAATAGATAGACAAGCCCCACTGATTTTCCATGACTACCTCAATCAGAACGTCAGTTCATTGTTAGGTTTTGGCTATTGTTGTCTTCTTCTAGATACAATTTAGGAAATCTTGCTGTTTCCTCTCTTAAAAGGTGAAGTAATTTCCTGACTTTTGGGAGAACTATTTCTTCTAACCTACCACAAAATTGTTGTTGGGTGGCTGTGAAAAATCTAACCATATATGTTCAACTGCAATTTCCAAGTGCTATCTTTGCTATTTGTGATTTAACTCCTTTCCCAAATGGATACAAATATGCTCATATCTGCATGGAAACAGATGATCCAGGTGGTAAGTCATCTTATTTACCATACAATGTTTCTGCAGAAACCCTACAACATTACTCAGACTCTAGAGCTGCAGAAAATATTTTATACATGATGCCTGCAACTCTGAACACTGGAAGAAAATTCTTTACTATTCATGAATATGTAATTTGATTATATTATATTAAATTGTTTGTTTGTTTGTTTCATCTTTTGGTTACGTGATAACTCAACTTTAAAATACCACTTAAGAAATAAATAGAATTAATTCATGGAAGTCATTAATAAAAAATCATATAAGGACAAATTGAAATCTGAGTAGACAACTAGATATTGGTGTAGAATTTTACAGATTGAACTTGGAATCTGCTTTCTCATAACCAGTTTTACTCTTCCTCTGGTGTATATAGGCTGTGTGTTTGTGTTTTTAATGGAAAAAACTGTTCAATATCAATTGAAGAGCGTGTATTGTTCTGTCTTTAAATATTAATTATGACATATGTAAAGAATTAAAACTGTGTTGCAGACATGACTATAAAATAGAAATGGAAATAACCAACACAGTCCTTCAAACTGTAAATACAGCTCTGTCATTTTACTGAGGTTTTTTCCTAAATACAGCAGATTCTCTCTATATACGTACACACAAATCAGGCTCATGGCTCGTGGATTCAGGTTCACAGAAAACAGAACGTCAAAACTTCAGAAACTATGAGTCGCAACACTTCTACAGTGAAGTGTGACCAAGAATAATTAAATTAGTATTATTTATTAAAGAACAATAAGGGACCATCCTATATGATAGATTTAATGATTATGAAAATGAGCCTGGCAAATGTAGATAGCAGGCTATGTTCCATAAAAAACTCATAAAATCCAGAAGCAAAATGAAAAAAAATAAACAATCAACCAACCAAACAAAACCCAAACCCAAAACTCAGAACTGAAAACAAAAACTATGTTATCCAAGGGTGATCGCTATCCAAGATTGATTGCTCAGGCATTGAGTAATATTTGAAAGTTTTAAGCAAGCACCAAAGCTAGCTTCTTTAAAAATGTTCTAATAAAAATGTTATCTTAACCTACAACTTTGCCTAGACTTTTCAATGTATGTTCAGAGAAAGGAAATGAAGGCAAAATATAGGCTGGTGTTTTTAAATATAATTTTTGGTCAAGGAAATTTACTTTCCATTCAGTCAAGTGAAGTAAAAATGGGGAAAAAAAGAATTCATCACAGTAATTTGTTCCATAGCATTCAATACTCTAGATGAAAGATAAAATGCCAGCATTTTTAGAGACATGTACGTAGGAAACAATAAAAATACTTCCTTTCAGCTTCATATCAGTATTTAAGCAACAGCTTAGAAGTTATAATGAGCTGAATTCAATCAAACTCACTTGACCTAGCAGAAGCGGTATCAAAACAAAACCAAGACCCTCTTGAAATAAATGTTAAGACAGAGCACTGGAGTTAAACACTCATAGTAGGCTCCCAGGCGTATCTGAGAAACTTCAGACTTGCACTTACTTATTTGAGATGAGAATCTGAGACTCATAGCTGACTGCAGAATCAAAATGTAAAGTATTAGGTTGAAAGTTAAATGTCTTGAAGGTTAAACTGCTTCTTAAATCTTTATTAATGTTACAAAACATTAAGATTCTTTGTATGTTAGTGAAACTATCCTAGGTCTTAGGTTTTGCTTGGACCTAATTTAAATTCCTCAACATTTTAGCATAAACTATAAATCCAATCTCATAGAAAAAGTCTGTTGGCTTTTTTTTTTCCCTTTCATTTTCTCTTCTTAATTATGAATGCCACTGCTTTCAGTATTGACTAGAATAAAAACTGGAAAGTTCCACTAAGAAAAAAAATAATTATTTAATATATTTTTTTAAAATACATTATAACTTCGTATTATATTTTGTTACTATTACTTTAAGTGATGAAACACTTGTGATATTTCTAGTTCAAATCAAACCAGAAGGATGAACTGAAGATTTCTATAGGTGTTTAAAGGTTGCTTACCTCAAATTAAATTCTGAGCTGCTTTTACACCTGTAGAGAAAATTCCTTTAATCTTGAAATTGATCACTGGTGACTTTAGCGGTCAATATTTCTGTACTTTCCTATGTACCATTAATCAGGTAAAAGGGTGTGGATGTCAGGCTTAATATCTGATATCACATGCAAATTATCTACTTATTTTTTACACAACTACGGTGTTTTTCAGTCTGCAGCTTCAGTTTAAACTTGTATTTAAACTTAGCAATAATAAAGAACATTTAATCAAAATGAGGATCCACAGAACTCCTGTATGTGTTATAGGTTCACACTCTGGTTTGACAGCTGAAGCTAAAAGTGTGCAAGGAAGGTAACCACATTAAAACCACTAAGTATTAACTAGTCACCTTATTTTAGAATTGGTAGAGCATTCACAGTCTCATACAGGCAACTGTTGTGCTATTCAGTGTTAAGATCAATATTGCTTTCCCCTGTCTCTGAAAATTCATTCAATTTCACAGAATATTACACATTAGTCTTGGGTTTGGCCATATGTCAGTTTTTAGAGTCAGTTTCCTTCAAATCTATTAACCATAGGCTTAGCGTCCCCATATGAAAAATCTCTACCCTGTCCACTGTGTTTATTAAGAAAAGAAAAGCACAGACAGAATGAAGGTATTGAAGGCTCTTACAGCCCAGTTTCATTGGGCCTTACTCTAACAGGTGAGAAAATTATGTTCACACCAACATTACTGAAAAGAAGCATGGCCCAACAGGAAGAGATTCGTAGAACCAAGTGATTGGTGCTGAGGACCTGACATCCACAGTGTGTGCATGGAGGGGACGTGGGGTTGGGGGGACAGAGAGTGTACACTGAACTACTGTTGTAGGTTAGCCCTGGTGGGCAGCCAAACCCCACACAGTTGCTCTCTCACTCCCCTGCAGCAGGATGGGGATAAAAATCAGAAGGCTAAAAGTGAGAAAACTCATGGGTTGAGATAAAGACAGTTTAACAGCTAAAGCAAAATCTGTGAATGCAGGCAAAGCCAAATAAAGAATTCATTCACCACTTTCCACTGACAAACAAGTGTTTCACCATTTCCAGGAAAGCAGTGCTTCATCATGTGTAATTGTTACCTGGAAAGAAAAATGCCATCAGTCTGAATATCCCCCCACTTCATCCTTCCTCCTTCTTCCCCACAGCTCTTATTGTTGAGCCGGACATCATATGCTATGGAATATCCCTTTGGTCACTTTGGGTCGTCTGCCAGGTTCTGTCCCCTCCCACAATCTATTGCATTCGCAATCTGTTGTGCACTCCAAATTTATTCATCAGGGAGGGCGGAGTGAGAAACAGAGGCAGACTTGGTACTGTGCAGACACTGTTCAGCAATAGCTAGATCTTCAGTGTTGTTTTGGTCACAAATCTAAAAAACAGCATCATATGAGCTGCTATGAAGAAAATTAACTCCATCTTAGCCATACAACTACACATCTGGTCCTGGGGACTGAGTGTCTGATAAGCCACTGTAATGCATCTTCAGGTTTAACTTCACTAAACAGAAACATAACTTGTGTTCCCTGAGACCACTCTGCAGTGTGAGCGTGAGCCGAAGCATGGTTAAAGGGTTTGCTTCAAGAGCAAAAGTTTCAAACTAAAATACTGATGTGGATATATCTGATGGTGGCCACACGGGAACAAATTACTAAGGAAGAACAGAGCCATGCAGTGTTTTGAAAGCTGAAATAAATATTTTTAATTTAATGCATGGAGAAGACAGTGGGGGAATTCAAAGATTAAGTGAAATGTTTAAGTCTGGGGCGAGGGAGAAATAGCATGACAATCATCATCACACAACAGTGATTACCAAGACTTGTCATAACCCGCTTAGTGATGTGACCCGCTTAAATGACCCACTTAGTGGATGAGGGAAGAGCTGTGGATGTTGTTTACCTGGACTTTAGTAGGGCCTTTGACACCATTTCTCACACCATTCTCCTGGAGAAACTGGCTGTTCATGGCTTGGATGTGTGTACTCTCCACTGGATAAAAAACTGGCTGGATGGCCAGGCGCAGAGAGTGGTGGTAAATGGAGTTAAACCTGGTTGGCAGCCGGTCACAAATGGTGTCCCCCAGGATTCAGTTTTGGGGCCTGTCCTCTTCAACATCTTTATCAATGATCTGGATGAGGGGATCAAGTGCATCCTCAGTAAGTTTGCATATGACACCAAGTGAGGTGGATATGTCAATCTGCTTGAAGGTCAGGAGGCTCTACAGAGGGATCTGGACAGGCTGGATCAATGGGCTGAGGCCAATAGTATGAAGTTCAACAAGACCAAGGGTCTGGCACTTGGGTCACAGCAAGCCCCTGCAATGCTACAGGCTTGGGGAGGAGTGGAGGGAAAGCTGCCCAGTAGAAAAGGACTTGGGGCTGCTGGTCAACAAGTGGCTGAATATGACCCAGCAGTGTGCCCAGGTGGCCAAGGCAGCCAACAGCGTCCTGGCTTGATTCAGAAATAGTGTGGCCAGCAGAAGGGAAGTGACTGTTCCCCTGTACTCGGCACTGGTGAGGCCACACCTTGAGTACTGTGTCCAGTTTTGGGCCCCTCACTTCAAGAAGGACATTGACATGCTAGAACATGTCCAGAGGAGGGCAACAAAGCTGGTGAAGGGTCTAGAGAAAAAGTCTTATGAGGAACGGCTGAAGAAACTGGGATTGTTTAGTCTGGGGAAAAGGAGGCTGAGGGGAGACTTCATCACTCTTTACAACAACCTGAAAGGAGATTGAAGTGAGGTGGGTGTTGATCTCTTCTCCCATGTGACAAGCGATAGGACTAGAGGAAATGGCCTTAAGTTGCACCAGGTGAGATTTAGGTTGGATATTAGGAAAAATTTCTTTACCGAAAGCGTTATGAAGCATTGGAACAGGCTGCCCAGGGAAATGGTGGAGTCCCCGTTCCTGGAAGTGTTAAAAAGACGTGGAGATGTGGTGCTGATGGACATGGTTTAGGGACCCTGGCAGTGCAGGATGAACAGTTGGACTTGATGATCTTAAAGTTCTCTTCCAACCAGATGATTCTGTGTTATTCTGTATATGATCCAGACAAAAGAGCAGACATGCCCAGTAGCAACAAGTAAAGCACTGGTACATCATTATTGGGAATACCCTAGTCCAGGCATCTATTTTGTTCCCTACAATTTAAACAAAATACTAATAGGCATCACAGAAGATACTGCAAGACCTTGCCTTGTTTAGAATAACAGGTGGCTGCTAAGAAAATAATTGCTTCCTAATGTTAGGGATAAACTGCAGGAAGGGAAACAAACAATTAAAGATGAATAGTAAGAACACTTCAGTGTAATGCCTAATATGAATACTAATATACTGGTAAATTTGACTTTATTTCTAGTAGGATTTTTGCTACCCTTTGTTGCAGATATTGAACTAATAATTAAACTGAGACTGAGAGAGTATGTATTTCTCCTGTATTTCTCCTGAGCTGAAAATAAGTGAATATCTATGTCAAAGATGTTCAGGCAAGTGACAAATGAAAAGTGGTTATCATTACCCAAGGATCAGAAAATCATCATTCCAGGTCCATTAACATAGGACAGGAAATCTTTCAGAAGATCTCTTGGCAGATTATTGCAAAAACACCTGTGGTCTACCGATGGGGATTTTTTCTTAAAAACAAGATGTTTAATATAGCTGTTTCCATTTGCAACTTCTCTTGAAGTTGTTAATCTTGAGTTTATGACAATTCAGATGACAAAATGCATAAGACACTACAGACTTAGGTTCGTTTTGAGTGCTGTTAAGTAGTAGACACATATGAACTCCTAAAAACTACGGAATTTTTGCAACAAAAGAGGCTACAAGAAGACTAAAACATAGTTCAAATGTACATTTCTTTCCAGATAAAACTTTTCTTTTGTCTTACAGCATTTATAGAGAGCTTTGTCTTAATATCATATATTATTCTTGTCATTTACATCAAGTATATTATATTCAATAAAACCAGAGAAATGTGATAAATAAAGTAGCAAAATAATCAGAATATGGGACAAAACATAATGTACCTGGCTATATGCAACAAAACTTTTAATATCATGATGTGCAAGAGACCAATTGGCAGCCAAGTACCAGTGCTGAGCTACTGAGGATTAATCGTTATCTCGTATATTAAACAGCCTTCAGGAAGTACTACAGTACTTGAGAATGGAATAAATTTGGGAGTGAAGGGAAATAACTAATGGAATATTGAAAGAGGGTTCTGCTAGATAAAGATAGGGAAATTTAGTTTTAATTTTTAACCCACTTGAAAATTCTGTGCTTGAAGTGTCAGCTCAGGCCTGAGTGATTTGGTTTGTACCCTTCTAAGGGAAGACTGAGATAAAAGGAGGAATGACACATAAAAAGCTAGGGAAAAATACGTAGTGACAGCTGAAAAAGATAGTAGGCACAGTAAAGTAATTCTATGGATGAGTTTTAAAGGTTTGTAAAATAAAAAATTCTGCACAGAATAGTATTTGTAGTGAAAACATTAGGTTCCTCCTAAACTGAGATGAAGTTAGATAATTTTCATGCTCACTTCTGTCTCACCTTTCCTCCAACTAAATCAAACTGCTTTTCCAGGCATTTTTGAAGACAGCATATGGGAGATGTATTTAAGCTGAGTTTCACACAAAGCAAGAATCCTTCATTGTATCGCTCTTTCCTCTGTTGAGTAAGGACAGCTGGGTAGTTACTGTCAACTCATACAACTTACTCTCCTTTCACAACTTTTGTTTGGTGTTCATATCTTGGCATTTATTTTCTTAATTTAAAAAAAACAGTACTACTATGCTTATGCACATGAAGTAGACTATGCAATAGCGTCTGCAGCTATGGGTTTTGAGGAAAAAAGTCACTGAGATAGTAATTAAGTTTGTAATTCCTGCCCATAAGTGGCAAGGGGTAAGGGGTACCTGGTTACTGACCATATATGGTCAGTAACTGCACATGTGCATGATGTTTTGTGTTGCTTGCTCTCAGGGGACAGCAAGAGCAATACGTCCCCCAAGGGAAGGAGGAGAGGGACCCAAGGATGACAGCAAGGCAGTCAGGGCAGACAGCTGCTTGACAAGACTGCCATCACACAATGCCTAAGCACAAAGAGCAGAGGAGGCCCAGTGACAGTAACAAGCTTCAGCCAAGAGTCCAGTGAGTGCCTTACATGTATATGGAAAATAAATCCTAGAAAAGAGAACCATGGACAATGGCATAGGAAGGTGGGCTACAGGTACAGTTTAGGTTCTTACATTTCATTTTTGTAGCTTCTAACATATTCTGGGCATTGTACTTACTTTGGTTCTCAGGTCTCTCTGTTCCTAGTATAGCATAGGGAGTTTATGAAATTGTTCAAGAGCTTCCTTCCTTTTCCTTCCTTCCTTTTCCTTCCTTTTCCTTCCTTCCTTCCTTTCTTCCTTCCTTCCTTCCTTCCTTCCTTCTTTTTTCTTGCCAAAAAAAAAAAAAAAATTGGTTTATCTAGTTTTTCATTTAATATGAGTTGTTCATGCATTTCTTATGTAGTTGGTGTTAGATAGACCCATGGCTACAGCTCCTGTATATCATCTTTTCACAAAATATTTGCAGGTATTAGAATCTAACTAACACTGATTGGGTGTTTGAGTGAATCAGCAAAAAGTCTTGCCTTTACCCTAAAAAGCTATAGACCCTAAAAAAGCCAAATTTCCAATTGGATTAAAAGATTTAATGTGATAACAAAAGATTACAATGTCAGCTGAAATAAATCTCGTCATGTCCCCAATTTTTGCTTTGTCATATACCTTTTCTTTTTTCTTTTAGAATCCCTTCAGTCTTCATTATTCTCTCTATTTTAAATGAGACAGTGATTCATGTCAACTTCACTATATACTTCGGTATTTTGGGTCTTCTTTGCATCATGAGATACTAATTGGTTGATATTTTTCTTCTTGGAGCTGAAATGCTATGTAACTGAACTGGTAAAAAAACCTAAGTGAAGTGACTCAGCCATAAAAATGAAAGGTAACAATAGTCTTAGTTTATGTCCAAATGTCTTTAATATATACAGCACAGAATAGCATTTTGCAACATCCTAAGGGTATATTACTGTTTCTAAACTTAAGGATCAGTTTCTATCTATCCAGTTTTAGCCTTATAAACAAATAGACATGTTTTATATACATGAACATATAAAATCCATAAAATTATTTTATCTATTTTAAATTGGAGATATAGGAGTATTTTGAGATATATCTGTTAAGTAAAAGCCAGCTTACCTGAGCTGCCACCTATCAAATTTCTGGAAAATATTTCCTGTCTTCACTTTGAGTAACAATCCTGTGAAGATGTGGCTTTAAAAATGAACCAAAAGCTTGCTATTTTGATGACAATAGTTAAATGAACTTGCCAGCTATTGTTACCAGACTATTTTAATTGTTTTCCTACAGAAACAATGGTTATGCAGTAATACTATTGCTAGTGTGTGCATCCAGTAAAGTGTGAAGCTGTTTTCAAGTTCCAGTTCACATGTGGCAGAGTGGTGGGAACCCCAAACATAGAGAAAATCTTGCAAGCTTTGGGAAACTGGATAACTAAATAAAGGAAAGAAACCTTATTAAGGCTCCAACAGTGGGGAAAAGATGTAGCATGAGCTGACGCTGGGGAGTTCAGATACAATGCAGATGGAGACCAGTGTGGGAAAAGTTTTAACTGATGTTCATACTTCATTAAATTCTCACAAAATTAATTCATCCCAAGATTATTAATTAATTTATACAAGGAAATACTGTTTCGTTCGTTGATAGAATTATTTGTTTAGGCAAGTTTTAGACTCAGTATTACTTTGAATTGTTGTACTGATGCTTTTTATCAGTTTATTATCTGAATATATTTAATTGTTAATGTTCAAATATTTTTTTTGTTTCCCTTCATTATTTTCCATCTATCTGACATCTTTCCTTGTTTACTCTGAATACATCTGAGTCAGCTTTATCTTCCCTAGGTATGAAAAGTCTTCCCCACCCCCTGGGCTACAAGGAGCCATTTTCATGTTCAGTGACACTTTCAAGTTCAACTTCCTTGAAGCTGCCATGATCTATTCAGTGGCTTTCTGTAGAGTCAAATGACTGGAGGCACAGCAGGAGGAAGCAGGATAGGAAAAGTGGTTTACCAAGTTTTTGCTAGTTGGGATTAGGCAGAGTCAGACACAAAGAAAAACTTTTCAGAAGTGTTTAGCTTCCTTTTCTGTCTAGTATAGTGCCCCAGGTGTTACTAGTTCCTCAACCTTGAAGAAATGCACCCCTGAAAAATTAACACCATTGAGATACTTTTCACGCGGTTTAAAGACATGAGATTTACTTTTATCTCAGTGTACTAGAATTTAAAGTACTATGTCCCAGAGGTAACCAAAAAACCATACATGTGCTGACCAACCTCATGTGGGACCTGCCTGTGGATCTAGTGACTCCATTTAAACTGGGGTCTGGACATCCCCACCTTGCCTAAGTGATGCTGTAAGTACACAGGTGCCTAGTCCTGCTACCTACTGTTCTGCCCTCCTGGCTGGGCTTGTTAGATGGGACTTGGTCTTAGCTTATGTGTAGCCTCATCTCTACTTCTGCCTCTAGCCCAGTCTCTTGCATTTTTGACTGGTTTTCCTGGATATACTGTGGACCTGACTCATTGCCTTGCCTTGTCTGTGTTGGTCACTGGGACCTGTTACCATCACCCCTGATCAGGTACCATGGGACTGCAGACTGTGGGAGCATCACCGCCCAGTCTGGAGTGCTGGGGTATTGTGGCTCCTGGCTCATCTCTGTCCTGGAGTAGCCTCACTCCTGCTGCTCCCTGAGAGCCAGGATAGTTTTTCTGAGAAAATTATTTTAAAAATAATCATATATAAATTAAATAAACAAACATATTTTTTAATCTGTTAATGTTAGTAGCAGTTTCACTGAAATATTTACTGTAAAGCATTAAAAGAACTAATTAGTAGGTATGTATTTTGGGATTTCTGTTTCTTATGTTATTGAAATACCCTAATTGATGGTAATGGAGCAAAAAGCAGCTGTTCTAACTATGAACTTTTTCTATATTTGTAATAAAGCTTTAAAGAAGCCAGCCAGATTGCTTGAGTAAGTGTTTTGAAAAATATCATTAGTACCTGCTAGGATAAGCCTCACATTAAGTTTCTCATAACATCTAGCCAAGAAACACAGAACAATATCATTTAGAAAGAAAGTGCTATTCTAGTGCAGTGTGTACTTTCACGGGGCATCTGATGCATAGTTCTGTCATCAAAAAAAAAAAAAAGGATATTAAAATATCAGAATTTAGATATAGTTAAGTTTGGTTTATTTAAACTTCAGGTTGATTAACATGGGAATGTAAAAATGAGATATACAAAGTGACTGATATGATACACTGAGTTCCATGAAAAACTCAAATGTTCTCTCAGGAGCCACATTATTTTCCAAAAGCTAGAAGAATATAATCCTTAATAACAAAGGTGATTAAAATTTCAGCATTTTGCTCTTTTAGTTTCAGAGAAACTAAGACAAAATCAAGACTGGGTCTCATTTCTGTCATGGTTACGGCATCACTAGGAGTCTGTGCATTAGTTCCAGGATCACTGGCTTAGACATCCTGCTGTCTGAACGAGACCAAAGTGTTTGGCTGTGGTCTAAATCCACCACTTAGGTTAGAAATGAGTATCCTATGGCCACTATAAATGAGAAAATGAAGTGTTACATGGTCTGGGGACAGTCACTGGGGTACTGATGTTAAGAACAGAATTTTACTGGAATCTCAGATTAATAGGTAAATATTTGAAAATCTAGTTTATATTTAATGCTTGCCATGGTCTTGTTTTGATCTCTTCCCCTTCCGCCCTCCCTTTTCAAATTTAAACTATCTCCACTTGGCTAGGATGGGAAGCAGAAGTGCTGAAATACCTAATCTTGTAAGACTTCCAGCCCAGCTGTGGGGAATCAAGTGTCTTTAGAAAGTTGGAATACAGTTCAAAAGAGCATCCACAGTTTTTGGTGTTTGTCCAAGTGTTGAGACACTTTATGGTTTACCCATCACTCTTTGTAACATATTAGAAAGTAAACATACTCTGTCAATGAGTAAAAATTATATGAAAGTAAATCTGCTCCTGACCTTGCTGTCCACTTGCAGGCATGAGTCTGACTGACTTCAACGGGAGTTTCACAAAGAGAATGCCTTCATGATTAGACATCTGTACTGCAAACGAGATAATATGTATTAATGTGTGTGTTTTCTCTCTGGAATCAATTACAAGTGAGAAAAGAAAACTGTGAATATAATAACTTTCCCATGGACTGAGACTGTACAGCTACTACCATTCATCTACACAATGCAATTCTAGAAGTAAGCATGGCAGAAAAATGCAAAATTAAAAGGTATGGGCAAATGAAGCATGCCCTTTTTCGTATGATATTTGACACTAAAGGAAGAGGCAAGTGATACAAAAAGCTCTATCTTCCTTCAGTCACAGAACCTCTAAGATGGGCTGAGAGCGATACTCTTAGACTGCCCTAGAAATGACCTGTGAGAAAAACTACTGAGTTTGTGAAAACAGTGAGACAGGCTTTCCCTGTCTTTCCCCAGTGGAAGACATCTGATCTCTTTCATCCTCACATCATGTGTATAATGAAAACTTAGCACCAAGAAAGGTCATTGTTATGGTAGTTATGGCTCTATGATGCTGTGTAAAATTGACCCTAAGATTAAGCTAAAATCTTATTTGCTATTAAGGATCTGGAGTGACCAACTACTAAATTTGGAATGACCAAATTGTTACTTCCAGAGAGGAAACTCCTGAATTATTGCAGGCTTCACAGATCACTGAATGATGCAGTTCCATACAGTGCACTCCTCCCAGCACTCTGCACAGCATTGTTCTTCCTCTGTGCTCCCAGTCTTTGGTAGTCTGGGAAGGAGAACTGTGTGCTGGAGGGGGCTGAAAAGCAGGAACGCAACTTTACAGCACCCAGTCCTCGCTTCTCTTTAAAACTCCATCAATCCTGATGGCTCTAGAGCAGCAGGAGTAACCTGGGGAGCTGATGGAGATATCCCCTTATCTCACCCTTTATAATCCTTGATTGAGCTGAAATCTTTGAGCAGAGATATGCAATGAAAATGGTTAATCAGCATGCGAAGAGAGAAGTGTGCTCTTGATGCATCTGGTTGCTCCTAGGCATAACAGCCTTACTCAAGGTAAAAATAGCTTTTTTTTTTTCCCAATGAATTCCTTATCTGAGAAGGACAACTGTGAGTTGGAGTGTGAGGTACGGCCATTTTGACTAATTTATCATATTTGGGAAGTCCTGATTTCTCCCCTCTCCCCAAAGGAGAGTAAAATCTTTGTTCTTCATTCCAAAATGTCAGGTGTTTCTATGAACTTCACTAGAAAAATAGTGATGCAGGTATAGGACTGGAAGTGAGCATAAGTACTGAGTTAGATCGTAAAGCCAGTGAGAAGACCATTTAGATGCAGTAGGTGAAAGATGCCCTTTTAGAATTAGTTATTTTTGAAATATCGGAACTATACAGAACTAGAAAAAGTTAGTTTCAGAAAGGTGAATTTAAACTCAGGAAGGATAGAAAGGTGCTTTAGTTTCTTGCATACATCTTCATAAGTAGGCATGTGCTGCCTTTCACATCCTTGATAAAAAATGGTGCCTTTGATAAAAAGTGTTCCCAATAAGGAACTTTGTAGCCTCCCCACATAGATAGCTTATGGAATCAACTGTCTGAGAATGCTGTGGTAGTCCTGGAGATCTGTCAAAATAAGTTAAATCTGTCAAAAGTGAGATAGGTATAATGAGACCTTTTCTAAGATCTTTTGACCTTTTGTTGTTGTTGAAAGTTTTTTCGTTACTCCTTAAATCCCTCCCAGTTCACAGATTCACTGATTCAGGAAGCTTATGAGCAGTCGTAAATCCTGCTTCCAGAAAAGGGAGTTCATGTATAGCAGGTTTGTGTAATGAGAAGCAATGTATCTGTTCACTCACTTGCATGTTTACAAACCCCAGAAACTAGTATATTGCAGCTTTCAACATCTTTGGACTGACATGGAGCTGTGAGAGGTTTGCATGACAGTATTTGAAGACTGAGTAGCAAGTGTCTCCTTCTGAAACTGCTAGAAAACTGGTATGGCCTGTGGGTGACTTTCAGGAGCAACAGGCCTTGCTGCTGTCAGATTTGTAAACAAGGATGGACATGAACGGACATGTACGGACATGAACAGTGGCTGAAGACAAGGCAGAATGACTCAGCAGAAGAGACAAGAATGAGGAAGTAAAATGAACAATAACATGTACACCAGGAAAAGCTAACTAGCCAGTTGCTTTGTTAGAATAGGCGCGTGAAGTTCACCAACAAGCCAATTAGATGTAACCTTGAAGCGTGTGAACAGCCTTGTAGACTATAAAAGCACCGACAGAAGCTGCAATAAACGTCTGCGTTATCACTTTCATAAAGTGTGTGCAGTCCGTCATTATCATCCCCGACAAATGGTGACCCCGACGTGGTTATTCCGACGCCGAGGAAGGAGGACAACCCCAGGGAAGACTGCGACCGAGAAGAAGCGGCGCAGGGGATACCCGCAGGGACCTTAAGTAAAGTGAGCACCGACGCCAGAGCAGATCGACACCAGAGCGGGAGTGGGTGCGGCTGAAAAGCAAATCCGGCTTTGTACGACGTGAAAGGTATACTGGGAAGCGGGATGGGGCAGACAGCGTCCACGCCAGCTGAAAAAGCGATAGTTACCCTATTCCTGCATATACTCTCTAAGAGAGGAATCAAGTATGACGAATACAGTCTAAGACTTTTATTGATATGGTTGAAAGAGTGGGGCTTCTCCCCAGACACACAGACTGCTTTCGACCCCTGGAAGTGGGAAGAGGCAGGCAATGTGCTGTGGGAGGCTGTAGCCGCCGGAGATAAAAAGGCTGCACAGCTGGCGACTACTTGGAAGATAATGAAAGTGGTGATTCATGATATATGAGCGGAAGGTAAATTAGCCACGGAAGCCCGCAAACTGATAACCGGAAAAGGCGAGACTGAATCAGGGACAGCCGGGGCAGCGGCGAGTGTGGTCGAACCTTCCGCACCCCCGGGGGAGTCCCCAGGAGAGGACATTGAGGACATTGTGCGAGTGCGGTTGCCGTCACAGTGTCCTTTGCCATCTATTGCCGTGCAAACTGAGAAAGTTAGAACTAAAACGCCACCGACTATGACGGACGGGGAAGGGGAGGAATGGCTGCTTCCACCACCTCCCAAGTCCACAACTGAAGTGAAACCACAACCGAAACTGTCCTGGCCGCCTCTCCCACCCGATTCGTGGGATGATGCGCCAAAACCCCTTGTAGCTGCCCCACGAGCGACCTGGATGGAAATGCGACACCCGGTGGTGAAAGACGGTGACCAAAATATTGTGGCGTTCCTGGTTGTTATGATGGGTAACGGCCAGCCTGAACATAGACCCCTGCACTGGGACATGATAAAAGAACCATGAAAGGTGGTCACACAGCATGGTTTGTCTGTGCTGTTCACTAGGAGGCTCCTCGAAAATATCATGACGGGGCAGCTCATGACACCATTTGACTGTGAACAGCTGTGTGGCATGATATTAACTTCAGTGCAGAGACTGTTGTGGCAGGACAAGTGGAGAATATTAGTTACTGAAGAAGCACTCAAAAACTTGGACAAAGATGAGAATGATGAGCTGAAAACCATAGGACCTGATCAGTTGTTAGGTAAAGCAGTATTCACGGATCCCTCATCCCCCTGCCCCGTGACCCCTCCAACTCGAAGCAAAGCAGCAGAAAAAGAAAAAGTGGCGCCCATGGATCCCTCACCCTCCCGTCCCGAGGCCCCCCTGACTTGACCCTTCCAGCCTGTGAGCCTTCGGCTCTGCCCGAGTACCCTGATTTATCTTCGGTATCCAAAAAAAAAAAAAAGAATCCTTTAGATCCCGGACTTGGACTTCTTAAAGGACCTCACCATATGCCCAGTAATCTATGAAGCAAATCGGCGACCGAAGTGGGAGCCCATCAACTTTGGTATCGTAAAAGAATTCTGATGCACGGTCAAAGACTATGGAGTCAAATCCCCACATGTGATGAACTTACTTAAAAAGGTGTTTGAAACGTACGTATTGTGTCCTCACGACTGTAAGATGATAGCTCAGTTATTGTTGATGAGTACTCAATATATGATTTGAAGTGGGATATGGAGAGGTGCAGCAGTGCAAAAAGTGCTTGAGAAGTTGAAGCAGGACAGCCAACATTCGTGCACCCACCCTCGCCCCCCGCTCCGGCTTGTGCAGCTGGGTTTTTTCCTCCCTGTTCTTGCCGTTGAAGATCAGAGCCTCCCCGACTGCAGCTGCCTGTGGGAGGTACACCTCTGTGTGCTTGGTGCACTGTTTTTCCAGTGCAGCGCACCGAGCAGCCTTGATCTCTTAAAGTGAAAAACAAAGTGATGTTTTCTTCCCGCTTGCAGGATGGCAGTAACTGTGGGATGGTGTTTTGGTTCAGTGGTTCTGACTTGCTGCGCCTCCACCGTGTCCCACATGATTTAGTGGTGACCTCGGTCTGCACAGCAGACAGTATCAGCGAGTTGTGTCCAAAATGCAGGAAAGCACGTTATCTCTCTCCTGAAAACGGGAAAAAACAGCGACATGCTGAACACATAATTCCTACTACAAGTCTGTGAAATTCTCCTGTCTTCGTTATAAAGAAAAAGAGTGGAAAGTGGTGTTTGTTGCATGATTTACGGCGAATCAATGCCATCCTCAAAGACATGGGGGCCCTGCAGCCAGGGCTGCCCTCCCCATTTTTGGTTCCAAAAAATTGGCATTTGACAGTTATTGATTTGAAAGATTGTTTGTTTTTACTATTGGACTGTCCTCCCTCAAGGCATGAAAAACATTAACATCGATTCATCAACAAATCCAGTTGTTACAGGACTTAATAAAACCAACTGACTGTCAGTATCAGATGGAATCCATTTGCCAGATGAACTTGGGGCTGGCCACGGTCACGCAATTTATTATTAATTGCATCCTATCTCTGTAGTATTTTCCTGTGTATTGCTTGTTGTTTACCATGATGTGATAAAGATGAAGTCAAACGAACACCAAACAGTGACCCCAGTAGTGAAATCGGGCATGCGTGAAGTTACAGATTATGTAATTGACAGGTGGAGTTTGGGACGGTCCACACATACGTACTGGCCACACGTTATGTGAGGGGCGGCTTTAACCTCTGCTATAAAGGCAGTGCTGTTTGAGCACAGGGGCGAGGTAGTGGACCGGTACCTACCGACGCCTCATGCCAAAAACAGTCTATGCTGGGGACACTGTGGATTTGAACATCACTTGCTATATGCCCTTGCAACTTTAAGAGTACCACAAAAAGTCAAAACAGACAATGGACCTGGGTATAGTGCACAACGCTTTAACGGATTTTTGCAACTTTGGGGGATTTGACATGTTACAAGTATTCCCCATTCCCCCACAGGTCAGGCAATCATTGAACGGGCTCATGGCACTCTGAAAAATATACTTTTAAAACAAAAAGGGAGAGCAGGAATGGACAGTATAAACCCTCATGAAAGACTGGCTAAAGCCTTATATGTACTCAATTTATAAATCGTTGGGATGAATCAGGGCCTCTGTTTGTTAAATATTTTATGTCCATGGAGGGAAGCCACAGACAAGTGGAAAGAAAAGCTTTAGTGAAAGTGAAAAATTTGGAAACGAGACAATGGGATGGTCCATTTCCTTTAGTAACTTGGGGAAGAGGCGATGCTTGTGTTTCCACAGGTAGCAGACCACAGTGGACACCGGCACGATGCGTGCGACCATACATGTCATCATCGGATGGATCCAAATAGCTGTGAGCAGTGCTGCCTTGATCCCACCACAACCAAAGACTAACGTCTGGATAACATTAGCAAACATGACGGGTCAAGACTCCCTTTGTCTTGTGACAGCATCGCCAGAAAATCCCTTTTCTACCTGTTTAGGAGGCCACCCATTAGATGATTATTCAATTATCATCCCCTCCAATGCTGTGGGTGGTCCCTGTAGTTTGGATTGATTATTGATGCCAAACACATCTATGATTTTAAATCTCCGAAGGTCACGATGGACGTCACGAAGCTTACATACATATAGCAACCAATGTGATGACCTGACTAAGTTTTGGAGTCGTGGCAAAATAATCACTACTTCTTTTTACGCCCAGGGTAGCTGCTGCCAAAGCCCTGGCGACATTAAATAAATCAGGATGTTGGTTAGCAAAGCAGAGTAATGCTACTTCACGAGCTTTAAGTGGATTGTTATTGGACACCAATTCTATTAGACATGCCACGCTTCTAAATAGAGCAGCCATAGATTTTTTATTGTTAGCACAAAAACAAAAAGGGGGAATTGTGCGTGACTTTCAGGAGCAACAGGCCTTGCTGCTGTCAGATTTGTAAACAAGGATGGACATGAACGGACATGTACGGACATGAACAGTGGCTGAAGACAAGGCAGAATGACTCAGCAGAAGAGACAAGAATGAGGAAGTAAAATGAAAAATAACATGTACACGAGGAAAAGCTAACTAGCCAATTGCTTTGTTAGAATAGGCGCGTGAAGTTCACCAACAAGCCAATTAGATGTAACCTTGAAGCGCATGGACAGTCTTGTAGACTATAAAACCACTGATAGAAGCTGCAATAAACGTCTGCGTTATCACTTTCATAAAGTGTGTGCAGTCCGTCATTATCGTCCCTGACAATGGCCCTAAAGTGGTCTCATTTCAGAGTTACATGGTAGCTTCCATAGTAATAGGACAATCTTCCCCCTCTCTTACGCACACATGGGGAGTGAAGTACCCTCTGGCATACTTCTTCTCCAGTTTCATATATACTGTCTCATCTTTATTACGTAACTTTGCCCCAGGCTTGCACTCTGAAAGCTGACTTGATCCTCTCTGGATTCCATGATTTGCCCACACATGGAAACTTAAAAAGGAATTATATGTAGATTATAATGACTGGAAGATTCCATTCTTAAGTGTTTCTGTTCAAAGCTAATTTAGAATTTCATCACCAAATCCTCCTAAATACAAAATTTTTCAAGTCATAGCACTAACAACATAATAGGTTTTAATATCAAAAGTAATTAAAAATATACCAGTTTAAAAATAGTTTAATCTGCTCAATGAGGAACAGCTTGATTCACATCTGGAAATACTTCTTTATTTTTTCTTTTTTTTTCCCCCCCTTAAGCATAAAGCAGAGTCTTTTCTTGCTATTAAATATATTTTTCTTTCTATTCAAAATATGTTCATAATTGATAGAATCCTCATCCATGAGGAGATTGAAAGAACTTTTCCTTTACAACTCAAATGTGATTGGGATCAGAATTTAAATTCAGATAACATAGTTCTTTGCACTAGTTTATATAGAAACTAAACTTAAAGATGAAATCATGTATACACACTAAATATCTGATACTCAGATCAAAGGGCGGAAAAAGGTTTATTACTGTTCACAAAGTTATTTCAATGTTATGAGGGCAAAGTTAGGAGTTACTTCAATTTTTTTATCCTCATCTTTTTAGATTACAGCTTACTGCTAAAGACAATCCAGTAGGTAAAAAGCAATATAGAAGATGTTTTACAAATATGCTTGGATTGCCCGACTTTCATGATGTATTGAAATAAGATCATTAAATGGATCAGAGAGCTAAACCTGCTTGAAGGGAGGGAGGCTGGAGGGAGCATTTTTTTAATTTAATGCTATTTAAGTATTTTATAGAATCTGCAAGTGCCGTTTATAAACAATGACAAATTTACAGACAGAAAGTCTTGTTTTTGAACGTATTGATTACCTTTCTTTTGAAAATATATAAAGTTTTTACACCGCTGGAGCATTGGTTAAAATGATGAGTCATTTCAAGTGACCCACCTTATCTACAAAGTTGAAAGATTTATAAAATACCGTGACAGAATGATGTGTTGACTGGTCTGTGCTCTGCTGTGGTTAACCTGTTGTAGAGGACAATATTGTTCAATGATGACACTTATGATGATATCTCTTTTCAGCTATTAGGAGTAAATTTTGTTGTTGCTGTTTTTCTATTCTTCATCTAAATCAGCTTAACACTTCTACCTTGCATAACCCTGTCATGGGAGAAAATATGAACGTGATTATGATCAGGCAGAATCCTAACATTTATTAATGGTGAGGGGTAGATCAAAGGGTTGATTTTTAGTGATGGTTAATCACTAACCAATTCAAAATTAACAAGGTGACTCAGTAGAACATGTTACAGTCAAAATAGCGACTTAGTTACAGATTTGATGATGACAAGATTCACATGAACTTACTGCAGGATATCCTCTATATACATATATATATCTCATATATATATATATATGTGCACGTGCATAGACACAACCACAAAACACACACGACCACAAAACACACACACAGACAGAGTTATTTGGATCCAGGGA
The DNA here is from genome assembly GCA_009769605.1 of Bucorvus abyssinicus. NCBI lineage: Eukaryota > Metazoa > Chordata > Aves > Bucerotiformes > Bucorvidae > Bucorvus > Bucorvus abyssinicus. The sequence goes on from CM020025.1 coordinate 44,818,058, forward strand.
AACATATATCCATCCACACTTACATTAGTGAGGATGACAAAAGAGAGGCCAGCCTATTGTTAAAATCTCCTTCCTGAGTTTAGAGCAAACACTCACAATGCTCCGACATCTCAACGGATGATAATTGAGTCTCGAGAAGTCTGACTTATCCCTGACCTTTCAAGCAGTTTGTACCTGAGAGCCCTTCCGAATCAGGGAATTGCAGCCTGCTGGAACACAGGAGAGCTCAAAGGGTCTCACTTTAGGATCACTGTTTATAGGGTCTGAGATGATTGACTTTCATCAGATATATTTCCCACTCTAGCCCACCTCAGATGTAGAAATATTTTGGTATTTTCTGCCAGTTACACAGGCCCAGAACTTGTTGATTTCCGACGTTTGGTGTCACTCTCCTGTTGGCCTTGACTCAAGCACAGATTATCATGACCCAAGTACGGATGTACCAGGCTATCCGGAGGGAACTCTCTTCAAGTAGTAGGGAGAGCAGTGCAAGGCTGGGAAAGCAGGACCCAGCACACCAAGGAGCACCTCAGTGTTCTGTTTTGCCATCTTTCACAGTCTGTTCCTGACTAACCCTGGGCTGGTTTGTGGCCTAGGAAGCAGGGGTGGAGAGAGGGAAAGAAGTCACCTCAGGTCTCAAGTGGGCTTCAGGTGACAGGGGGACTGTACCACCACAAACCCAAAGTATGTTTGAATGTGAAAGTGCAGTTTGTTTTTGCGTTGCATTCTTATTTTGAACTCCTCCTATGTATTGCCAGAAAACTAAGACTGTGAACACTGTATTTTTCCTCTGCTCTGCTCCCTCTGTGTATGACTGTCGATATGATTACTTACCTTAGATTCACTGAAGAAGAAACATCCAGAATTGTTAACTTCAGCCATGGGTTTGTAATCCTTCATTAGATAGACTGCAGTGATTTGTCAAGCCTATGTAATTGAGTTGCATATCGTTCATTTTTTATTTTCTTGTATATCATTTCACATTTTACATTAATTTCCATTTTATCATTTATATACATATGAGAATGCATAAGATGGGACAAACATTTTCAAGCTAATTTTAAGCAACTTAGAATCTTGGAATCCTGTAACTCTATTTTAACCATGTTTGCCTAGTCTTAATTGAACTTTTAGACCCAAATATATCTATGCAAGAAAATATATTGCATAGATTCATGCTTACTGCAGAATCTAAGCAAATATTCCAATCAAAACTGGGAACATATTTGTTAAAAATGTAATCAGTTTTGCAATGTATTTTGTTAATTTTGGTGATTAAAATTGGGCTCTTAAAGTTGTTTGCAATGAGCAATAACAAATATCTAAGTAATCAATTAACTTTTCATTACTGCAGCACCTAATGGTCACAATTTTTATCTCACAATAGTCTATGAAATAGACCAGTATTCTTTTTTCATAGGACAAGATTAAAGGACATCAGTTATGATCCGGCACAAAGTAACATGAATTCCTATGATGATAGAATGAATCCTCCTTCATCTAAAATTAAAAGAAAATTAAATACCTTTCTATTTGTGTATGATACAGAACTGTTTGAACAGTTCTTCAGAATACTTCTTATGGATTTGAAAGTGAATGTATGAAGGTGCAGAAAAATTACCAATCATATACATAGGTCACTCTGAAAGTACTGCCTCCTATTTATTTCCATGGAAACTACAACAGATACAAAGAGCACAATAACACTATTTGATAGAGAAATTCCTCAGCTACAAAACACTGTTTTTTGATGCAGTCACCCCCATTGGCTGTGCATTTTCACCAACGATGAACAGAGCCTGTGTGCCACGCTCGTGTAAAAATCTGCACCAGCGGAGGGGACCCACTGTCACTGGCTCCACTGCTGAAACACGCCACCCACCCCCTCACTATGCTGACAGCCACAGTTTGGTCTCCACAGACGTTCAGCAAACATCTATGAGTGTCAATGGGTGCAATTTTTTTGGCATGGAGGAATTCAGTTACACACCTTTGCTTCATACGCACTTCCATGTCAGATGCCATTTTGTCAAACCACCCCTTTGCTGCCGTCTGTCACAGGGCAACAAAATTTAAGAGAATATTGGTGGGAAGGTTCAATCTCTACTGCCATACCACCAGCATCCATCTCTGATGTCATGGGACAACATAATAAAATAGGAGGCATTACTTTCAGAGTGGCCCTTGTAATTTTCAAGAGCCAGTTGCAAATACAGAATGATACAAACATCTGTGGAGGTGAATAATTTACAAGTGATTTCCCAGAATTCTTCAATGAAAAATATCAGTTCATCAATATTGAACTGTTACCTGGAAACATAGCTGTCATGATTATAATTTCACCTAGAAGAGTTAGGTTCTAGTGTGAGAGAGACACCATGGGATAGTTGGTAATCTATTGGTCAGGATGCTGCCTGGAGATATACAAAGAAACATCTTGAACCTGCATCTCTAACCCTTCATATCTTCCTGCACCTCCCACATTCTCCCATGGTTGTGGTAATTCTAGGATGAAATTTTTATGTCTTCTGTTGAAGCATTTTTGCTGATATTAATAATTAAATGTTCAGTAGACCTGAGAATGATTGTGATTGACTTTGGTTTGGGGGTACTGAGTATTCTGTTATCTTTTTACATAGAATAAAAAAAACTTTTTTATAAGGCTCAGGAATATTGTGCCTGACAGGAAGATGATTTCCCACACAGATTCAGAATTAGAGAATTAAGAAATGTAAAATGATAAATAATATGTTACAGCTTCTTTCTGCACATATTTATGAAGTTACTTTTTAACATATAGGGTAGCAGTATTTCTCACCTATTAGCTGTGCGTAATTTGCCAGATATTAACAGAATACCTGTCTTTTTACCTCCAGACCTTTTCCCCACATCTGGATTTCTCTACTCTGTCTGCTTGTGTCCACCTGAGAAAAACCTTTATGTTTTTCTACCTTTAAATAATTCTTTTCAAACTTGGAATACAGGAGGTTAATCTCAGAATGAGCTGTATTTTCAGGTTCTTTACACAAACTAAGATTCAATCCTTTTCAGCAGTTTTAAAGGATTAAAAAAGCTCACAACTTTGGAAACTGATCAAAAAGTGAACTAAATGAGGGAACAGCACAAAGTAACTCACTGGATGTGTCTAAACAGCTTTTCTTCTTTGGAAGGATTTAATTTTACTTCAAGCATAAATGAGAAGTCTTTGAGATATCCAAGGTCTCATGGGAGCAGAAAAACTACAGAATAAAACTTTTGATACCATTGGCAATGTCTGCAAGGACAATGCCAGGAATGATTATATTTGGAGACTGCATCAACCTTTCACCATAGGGAAGGCTTACAGTTTATTGGTATGGCACTGCTAGTGAGTCACAGCTGAAGAATATAAAGAGTATATTTATTGGTATTGCACTGCTAGTGAGTCACAGCTAAAGAGTATAACATCACATCATACTTAGCCAGGGAATGAAGTAAAGACTTTTTTTCTGATGGTATCGGTCTATCATGTTTCACGTGCTTTCATCTAAAGCAAATGTGGTTCATTAAAGTAAAATTAATAAATTAAGTGTTGTGTTACTACCATTCTTAATGACTTTTCAATTCAAAGCAGGACAGGTACCCCCTACCTTAATGTTAAAAGAATCATGTTGTAATACTAAACTAGGTTTGGTCTATGTTTTATCAGTAGGTTAATAAGGCTGGTCTCTTTCACGGGCACCCCCTTGCTGTGGGGAAAGAGCTTGCGTGCCCTTGTGAAGTTGAGAGCTATGCTGGTGGTGGCATATGCCTCTGGTAGGGTCTCCCAAGCCTGACAGGTCTCAACTGAAGGGTCAGACAAAGTGTGTCCACGGGCAGGATGGGCTCACTAGCCTTTGGGCAACCATCCTAGGAGAAGGACAACTCTAACTCCAAACCCGGGCAGATGGAGCTCGTTTAGCCCTGTAAGGCCATGCATCTAAGAGAAGGATACTCTAACCAAACCTACGACCTGAGGACTTCGCTGTCACCGTCCAAGCTCGCTAGGCCCTGGCAGATGAACCTCAGGTGTAAAGGATGGGGCCAGTCTCGCGCACGCTGCGCCTCACCTAAAAAATCCACCGCGCAGGCTTGAAGGGTGTACTCACTTTTAAAGCCCTTCCCAAGTCTTCGTCCGCGAAGCCAAGCCATGAATAAGGCTGGTGCTGTATTTTTGTCCCCAGCAGACAAGACTGACTTTTTTGCTTTTTAGAGCCTAGTATTCTTATAATCACAAATTAATGTAAGAAAAGTGTCTAACAGAGGAAGTGTCTGAAAACATTCATATACCTGGTTCTGAATTCTGTAACAGAAATTGAATATGCCTTAAGCTTGAAGGTTGGAGGCTCTAGATCTGGACAGGCTGAATCAATGGGCCAAGGCCAATAGTATGAAGTTCAATAAGGCCAAGTGTTGGGTCCTGCACTTGGGCCAGAACAACCCTCTGCAATTTTACAGGCTGGGGGAGGAGTGGCTGGAAAACTGCCCATCGGAAAAGGACCTGGGGGTTTTGGTCGACAGCTGGCTGAATATGAGCCAGCAGTGTGCTCAGGTGGCCAAGAAGGCCAACAGCATCCTGGCTTGTATCGGAAATAATGTGGCCAGCAGAAGAAAGGAAGTGACTGTTCCCCTGTACTTGGCACTGGTGAGGCCACAGCTTGAATCCTGTGTTCAATTTTGGGCCCCTCACTTCAAGAAAGATGTTGAGGTTCTTGAGCTTGTTCAGAGAAGGGCAGCAAAGCTGGTGAGGGGTCTGGAGAGCAAGTCTTATGAGGAGCGGCTGAGGGAACTGGGGTTGTTTAGTCTGGGGAGAAGGAGTTTCAGGGGAGACCTTATCACTCTCTACAACTACCTAAAAGGAGCTTGTAGAGAGGTGGAGGTTGGTCTCCTCTCCCATGTTACAAGTGACAGGATGAGAGGAAATGGCCTTAAGTTGCACCAGGAGAGATCTAGGTTAGATATGAGGAAGAACTTCTTTACAGAGAGGGTTATGAAGCATTGGAACAGGCTGTCAAGGGAGGTGGTGGAGTCCCCATCCTTGGAGGTGTTTAAGAGACGTGTAGATGTGGTGCTGAGGGACATGGTTTAGACACCATGGCAGTGCAGGATGAACGGTTGGACTTGATGATCTTAAAGGTCTCTTCCAACCAGATAATTCTATGATTCTATGATCTGATGATTGATTCTATGATTCGATGATTCTATGATTCGATGACTCTATGATTCTAAGGCCAAAACCAAAAATATGATAGCAGCATATCTCTATAGCTCAGGCTTCTTATATATTATTGTCAGTATGCACAGCAAGCACTTCCCCAGGATTCAACTTTTCAGTAGGAAATGCAGAGAACTCTAATGTAGGTCCAAGACACAGAAATGTTCATCGTTTCTAACTATTTTTCTTTGTAAGTCGGCGAAATGAGAGGCATAGTTTTATCTTTTGTTACAATCAGAACCTTCAAAATTTCAGTTTGAACTTTTTAGTGATGTATTTCATTCTCCCTATATGCAGTAAAATGAGCATCTCACAGTTCTGCTTTCATACCCACAAACACGATTTTATCCATAATTAATTTCAGCAGCTTTAAGTTTTTTTCTGAAATTTGTTATCTTCAAGAAATAAGACAAGAATGAGGGGGAATGACATAATTTTGTTACAGATTCTGTTGGTGTAGTGGATGAATATGTTTGACATGGTTATAATTTAGCAACAATTCAAAACGATTAATCAATTTAAAGATTAGCAAGTGATTTAGTAAAATAGGTTGTAATGAAACACTGACTTAATTACAGATTTAAGAATGACAAGATACAGGGTATCCTGAATAAATACAAAACATACAAACACACACAGCCAGCCAGAAATACTTGGATTCAGTGAAATATGTATATGTAGGCACCCACACTCATGAAAGTAAATGTGTATAATCAGTGACCTAGACAGGTGGAGAGGTGGGACAAAGAGGCTAACCTGTAGATAAAATTTCCCTTTTTGAGTTTAGAGTAGATACAATACATCAACATTTCTCAATGGGTGGTAGTTGAGACTCGAGGAGTTTGACTAATTCCGACCTGTTGACTTTGCTGGCAAATGGTCCTGAGATGCGTCCCAGATCAGGGAAGAAGCTCTTCACAGCCTGCTGAGATTCAGGAGAGCTCAGAGGATCTATCATGTAGGATCATTATTTATAGAGTCTGAGACAATTGACTTTTGTCAGGTACCTTTCCACTTTGGCCCTACTTGGGTGATACAGTTTTCTGGTATCCTCCACCAGTTGTGCATACCCAGAACTTGCTAGATTTTGGGGTTCTTATATTGCCCCACTTTGGGCTATGACCCAAGTACAGGTGTACAAGGCTGTCAGAATGTTGATTGATGTTCGTTATTGTTTCGCTCTTCCCTCCATGAGGAGGGAAGTAGGAGTCAGGTGCACTGAGGGTGTGCCTCAATGCTTTGGTCCACTGCAGGAGGTAATTCTCATTATTGTCCCCAAAAAATAGAGGAAACAGGAGACATATCTGTTAAGGGAATGCCTTAACACTCTGGAACACTGCCTTTCACAATTCATACCTGACTTACCAATAGAATGATGTGTGATGAAGGGAAGTCGCACCATGTACCAAATTGCCCAAGAGTGGCGGAGAATCATACCACCACAGACGGAAAGTGTTTCATTTATTACAGATGTCTATGACCACAGAATAATATCTGAATATCCAGAAATTATTTGCCCAAGTTCAATTACAGGCACATTTTGAAATAATTTTCTAAGTTTATTCTTAGATTATTTTGCTAGTAGGTGGGACCAATGCCATTAAGACTAAGAGCAATAACACAAGAGTGTAATTTCATTTTTTTATGACAGAAGACATACATGTGTTAGACAAAACAATTGAAAATAATTCAGCTGAGTAACAAAGTAATCAATCTTTTTAAGACTTCCCTATTCAATCAAGCTACACTTTTTTATTTCTGTCTTCAAAATACCAGACTACAAGGAATTAAAGGAAGTTTTTTGGTTTTATTAACTCAACTGAAGCAATTGGGCTGAGAAGATTAGGGAATTAAATTAAGCTAGGAATTTATTTTAAACATTAATGATAAAAGAATAATTGGAATTTGTATCTGAAACAAAGGGGACGAGCTGTAAGACAGGACCCCAGGCACAGTTGGATAAACAGCCACTTCAGAAAGGATATTAGAAACCTGCAAAGAAGAGTATATCTTAGAGGTCAGGAAGTTTATAGACAAAATGAAAACTGCTAGAAGTCAAGCTGAGTCAGATGTTGTAAAAGAAATTAAAAGTAAAACTTCATTAGCTCTTCACATTGAAAAAGAGATCAAGGAAAACAGCGAAATGGCACTACATTGCAGGAAGAGTTGGATATAGATGATCATCTGTTAACGCCTCTAAAAATAGATGAATACTTTGCAGAAGCTTTTAACAGAAATGTCAATCATTACTGCAGACAAGAGTGAAGAATCGAAAGCTACCCATAACAGAGAAAACTCAAAGAGAATCATGCACTCATGCTAGTAAAGTCAAGTATTCCCAAGAACTGTGATAGGAAGTTGCAAATACAGAATATCTGGAAAATGGATTTAATTGAAGTCTCAATATTAGGGTCATGCCATCTGACTACAGAAGAGCTAATATAATGCCTTTGTGGGAAATGATGGGAAAAGTGGTTGAAAGGAACAGATTTGCCTGATCTCAATATGGTATAACATTCCTTAATAATGGGGGGGAAAAAAAAAAAGGAATTGAGGCAAAAATGCAAGTTCTGTTTACAAAAGGAAATTATGCCCCAGAAAATACTTTTCATTCAAGATACAGCAAATGCAGTTGATTCTGTTGTTGCAATTGTTATTTTTATAGAATGGGAAATAAGATGTATCCAGTCAAAGTCATATAATGGTGGAAAAGGAGCATAGTAGAAGAATTGGGCACTGATGACTTTGCTGATGGAATGAAAAAATACAGCAGCAGATTATGTTGAAGAATGTCACTACTACATCCATAACAATCAGTACTGAGGTTGACTTCATTAATCATGAGGGTATAAAAGTAAGTCCCTAAAGGGCTGTCTCTTTCTAATAACCTTGCACTAGCGATCTTCTCTGATGGCACACAGTTGACAGACATCATCAATAACATCATCACAGAGAATCAGGACAATATGTAAGAAGAAATAGATGACCTTAAGTTCTAGAGGAAGAAAAATGGGACATAGGGTACAGAAACAAATTGGAAGGCATGTACCTGGAGATTCATCCACTGGTGGTGCAATGTTTTAAAATTTTTGAAGAATTACCTCCTTTTACAAATATATTTGTGATCTTAGTATAGCATTGGAGAAGGTATTGGTGGGTCCAAGCAGACAGAAAATAGGAGATCTCCAAACCATTTAAGAACAATGTTCAATAAAAGTCTTCTAACAAGAATAGTAGGAACAAACTAGTTAATTGTGTTTAGGATGAAGCTTAATTAATTCATAGATGATGTTACTTGGGGGAAGTCTATGATGTCGTTCCTGTCAGCTCATTGACTGTCCCATGTGAAAATGACCGCACAGTTTCTAAACCAGACCTAGATCATGCCTGCTTATCTTGTCACAAAAGCAGATGATCTTGAGTGTCTCCGCATCCATGTTTAGAGTTGTACCTCCGTAACTCCACCACACCTCTGGATCTTTAATTTTTTTAAAAAAAACTTTCTTTAAGCAAGTAGGCTTTGCATTAGGTTCACGAGAAAATTTAAGGATGAAACCAGGAGACTTCTGGAAAGTACAAAATACATTTAGGCATCTAACTGAATGGCCAGAACCTATAGCAGTCCGTATGGTCCTATGTTAACTGTTCTCCTCCATGCCTAGGAGAATTTTTATAGCAATGTGCATATTTATAGCAAGGCGCATTTTTGTTGCTTGTTCTATTTGTCATTAAAATCTCTTGTTAATTTGATTCAGTGAGAAAGGGGGAGTTGCAGATAGTAGCACAGTTGGACAGATTTTTAAAAGCAAGAGTTTTTAAAATGATTGCAGGCTGTGTGTTTGTTTGAGTCACAATGGTGAGTGCCAAAACTATGACATATTGGTTTAATGTTGCCCTTGCCAACAACTTAGAGAGCTTTAGATGGTGAAAAGTTATTCCCCACAGGGTTTCAGAGATTTATTTAAAAAAATCAAACTGGTGCAACTTCACATACAATACAAAAGTTGGTAGCTTTTCACTTCTACTTTGGTTTATCAATGGGATGAGGAAAAAAAATCTGTCACATTAATGCGGTTTTGGTTGCTACAACCCTGGCTGAAAAGCTGCTTGTTTACTGTATACTGATGTGAGAATATATTTGCAGTTTCTGGGGTTTATGTGGAATGTTTTACCTGATTTTCCATAACTCCAAAATGTACAGAATGTGAGAACTGGCATGTAGCTTTGAATTGGCATTTGGGGTTTTGTTGGGGTTTTTTTTTTCAGTTTGAGCAGAAACTATTAATTATGTTCCATACTTCTGTACAGGTGATGATGAAATAACTGAAAAAATGGTAACTCAAAAATGTCAACCTAGCTTGGCAATTTCACTACTACTTTCTAATTATTATTTTGACTATATTCTTATTCCAGTTGTTCCCTCCAGGCCACATTTTTTCCTATTCTTGTATGTCTGCTATTCCTGTTTCTCTTACAACTCATACGGGTTCATTTTGTTGGATTTGGGAATATTTGTCCTAATTATCCAAAACGATCATTTCATATTTTACACCAGTATCTTTTAAGTGGTTCATGGAATCATAGAATATTTTGGGTTAGAGGGACCTTTAAAAGTCATCTAGTCCAACCCCCCTGCAGTGAGCAGGGACATCTTCCACTAGATCATGTTTGCTCAGAGCCTCGGCCATCCTGATCTTGAGTGTTTCCAGGGATGGGTCATCTAACACTTCTCTGCACGACCTATTCCAGAGTTTCACCACCCTCAGTGTAAAAAATTTCTTCCTTATAACTACTCTAAATCTATCCTTTTTTAGTGTAAAACCATTACCCCTTGTCCTATTGCAACAGGCACTGCTCAAAAGATTGTCTCCATCTTTCTTATAGGCCCCCTTTCAGTACTGAAGGCCAAAATAAGGTCTCCCTGGAGCCTTCTCTTGTCCAGACTGAACAATCCCAACTGTCTCAGCTTTTTCTCATAAAAGAGGTGTTCCATCACTCTGATAATTTTTGTGGCTCTCCTCTGGACCAGCTCTAACAGGTCCATGTCTTTTCTGTACTGAGGGCTCCAGAAACACAAGCAGTAGTCCAGCTGAGGTTTCACCAGAGTCGAATAGAGGGGAAGAATCACCTCCCTCAACCTGCTGCCATGCTTCTTTCAAAGCAGCCCAGGATTTGGTTGGCTTGAGTGCACAGTCAGCTCATGTCCAGTTTTTCACAGAATCACAGAACCATCTGGTTGAAGAGACCTTTAAGATCATTGAGTCGGACCTTTCACCCTGCACTGCCAGGATCCCTAAACCACGGCCCTCAGCACCACGTCCACACGGCTCTTAAACACCTCCAGGGATGGGGACTCCACCACCTCCCTGGGCAACCTGTTCCAATGCTTAATGACCCTCTGTGTAAAGAAATTTTTCCTGATATCCAACCTAAATTTCCCTTGATGAGACTTAAGGCCATTTCCTCTCATCCTGTCATTCATAACATGGGAGAAGAGACCGCCCCCCATCTCCCTGCAACCTCCTTTCAGGTAGTTGTAGAGAGTGATAAGGTCTCCCCTCAGCCTCCTCTTCTCCAGACTAAACAGTCCCCGTTCCCTCAGCTGCTCCTCATAAGACAAGTTCTCTAAATCCTTCCCTAGTTTTGTTGCCCTTCTCTGAACCTGCTCCAGCACCTCAACATTCTTGAAGTGAGGGGCAACAAAACCGGACACAGTACTCGAGGTGTGGCCTCACCAGCACCAAGTACAGGGAGACTGTACTCTGGGGGACTTTCCTTGTCAGGACAAAGAAAGAAAATATGGTCCAGTGTATTCTTGAAGCTAAATAAAATGTTCTCTGGCACTGACAGTAGCAGGAGTGAGGAACACAACCTGATCTGGGAGTGAGGAAGGCTTATTTACTGCATTCACCCACTAAAATTTAGTATTTCTTCTGTGCTTTTTTTTTTTTTTTGCCATTTATTTCTTCTTTCACTTAATACATTTCTTTCGCTTACAACTTACTACCAAGTTATCAGTAGATATATCGTGTTGTATTAGCAAGCATCTTACTGCTCTTCTTACATACAGTTAGTTCCAACCAATTCTAAATGCAGCTGAGATGGGGTGAGCCTAGTGCTTTATGATTTATTACATCCTTATTCCATAACTTAATTTTCTTCTGTCATATCAGAGTCATTTCTCATTAAAAATCCCTTTTGTTCTCATAAGTGCATTTCTCCTAGTGTATAAAAACCTTAGGCATTTTTACAAAATTTTATTTGATTAAATGCTCAATGGAGAAGAGATGAATGGAGAAGTCACAGATACATGTTTTTGTCTCAGACATGCTGGATCCAACTTTAACTAAACTAGTACATAGATATTCCATGAAGAGGAATGCTCTAAACTACCTAATTACCTACCTGAAAATTTAGACTCAATATTGAAATTTTATCTGACTGTAGTAAACAGATAACAATTTATAAGCTTTTCAAGTAGTACATTTTTAGTACTGTCATGCCTAACTAAAGCATAGGTGTCTAAAGGCTGAAGTTTCAGTCGAGCTAGAAGTTTTATGCGGTTTGGCAGCTGAGGCTTCTAAGTGTGTTTTAAAAATACTGGAGGTGAAGCTATTTCTCTCTTGGGAGGAATCTTTTATTGAAGGGAAAATACAAGGCTATTAACTTACCTTGAATGAAATACACATTATCAACTAATAAACATTTACTACAGTTTTCATCCACTTCAGTGGTCAGGAACTGGTTTATATAAGAGAACATGTGTGGTACCAAGAAGCTTAGTTTATATGCACATATATGCACCTGGATTAGAGACATGAAATGGAAATGGTAATTACAAGTATTTCTGACTAATTTCTCCATAAACACGTGAAAAGTTTTATTAACTATAATACATATAATCATAACAAGTTTTGTTGCAGAAAACCACGACAACTGCTAACTTTTGTGGTGAAAGTTTTATTATGTAGTTTCCCTATGTAATACTGTAGTGAGGCCTCATTCTAGTCTTCTGTGAAGTTCTAGGAAGGTGCATGAGTTATTTTCATGCTTACTTGGCTGCCCCAACAGAAATATGTAAATCAGAAGAGTTTTATATAAAAAAAATGCAAGAGGTAACTGTCTGCAGCTGGCAGCTTGTAAGACTACTTCCTCAAAAACAGTATTAAAAGTATAAGGTTTAGAAACATTGCTCTTACTAGCATGGTATCTGGAAACAAAGGCATCGATAAATGTTTATGAATGTTAGTTATGCAGCATTTAAATAGAGTTTTGCAAAGAATTTTGAACAAATAAAAAGTAAGCATTATTTTATTACAAAGGAGGTGGATTATGAATTAGAAAATATGAAAGAGCTTCTCAATGACTTAATTTGGATGTATTTGCTGTCCAGAGCTTTTCCTCCTGCAAGATAAGAGGTTTTTGGCATAAACGTTTGGTTAAGTGGCTAACAGAGAAATCTTACCCAATGTCTGGGGGTTCTTAGGGTGTATGAGGCTATTTTAACTTTACATTGAGTTTTAGTAGTATTACTATAGCAGAAAGCTTTACATTTCTGCCTAATAAACTTTAGGAAGTCACTCAGGTAGAAGACACATAACTACTGAAATTAGTTGGCATTTTGATCCAATCTGTCGTATTTGATGATTTTTATTCAATATTGACTTATAAATAAGTAGCTTTAAATCACAACACTAAGTAGCTGTACTTTCTTTACTGAATTTCTGCAAAATTACATTTGATAAAATTCATCAGAACATGTACCAAAATGCTTATATCAAGAATATTGTGAAATGATGCTTTCATCTCTTCATTGACTAGAGTGACTTCAGACACATTTATTCAGTTGTTCTACAGACAGAGACTGGAAACTGGTAAAAACTCACTGCAAATATACTGTACTAAATAACTCCAGAATTTTGTCTTACACAAAATCTGTCTATGTGTGACAGTGCTAGTCTGTCAAACTGAACTCTTACATAGAAAGATTTCTCATGTCCGTGTTATAATACCTAGAGAGAGGGGAGAGGCCTTCTAGTGACTGTCTGTGGTGAAAATCAACTTGAAGTTTGTAGACTTGGATTACCAAATCTGAAGCCATAAAGTTCAGCAAAACAAGGATTTGGAGATGGACGTCATTTTGCCTCCTGCTTACAGTGTGCACAGTTGACTCTATCTGCAAAATAGAAGAAAAAAAAAAAAACAAGTAATAGGGCAAAAGTCCTGATCTCCTGAAGGTGAGGGGGGATCTATTATTACAGTGCTGCCTTCCAGCTTTGAAAGGTGTCTTAAACTTCTGTAAATTCTCTCTCTGAAGAAGCTTTACTGAAGTGAATACTTGAAAAATAATAATCCTAACCTAAAAAATTTCGACTTTGCTCACAGAAGCCTCTGTAACTGACAAGAAAAAACTTTCCTACATCAGATTCCTATTGTACAATCTGGCCCTTTCAGCAAAGTACCAAAAATAAGTGGACAATTTTCAATAGCCAAAACTAATAAACATTTGTTACAAATGGTAGTGGAAGATCAAATAAGAACGGGAAGCAACCAGTACTTTGAAACCAATCTATATTTTTTTGCCAGGTGTGGATGTGAGAGTTAGTATTCTAAATTAAAAAAAAGAAAAATTTTTTTAAAAAGGAGTAGATGTTCAGACCAGTGTGACCCACACTACATGAGTGATGATACCTCACCCTTGACAAATGGCATCATTTTTATGTATATCTTTACTCAGATGTATTGACTTCTACTGTAATAATGGAATTAGAAATTATTTATTTGCTTATGTGATAAAGTGACTTCAGCTATCTAAATAACCTTTAGCTTGGGAAAGTACAGCTAAACTGTTTTATGCACCTAATGCAAAGAAACCTTACTTGTGACTTGGGGTCTGTGCAGTACAAACAATAAATCACAGTATATGCAGTTCAGATAGATTGGATGGTCCTTCCGCATGCCTATACTTTGATTTTATTCAGAAAATGTCAGTTCCAAGACAGCAAATCTTCTTAGAGCAACATTCTGAGATGGGTTTGGGTTTTGCTATTTTTCTGAAAATTTCTTAAATCTATGACAGATTTATTTTATTTTAGTGCATTTTTTTTAAGTGACCAAAACATCAATAGGTAAGTTGTTAGGTCACTTACCTAGAAGGCCAGCATTTTAAGTTCCTCTGTATCCTGATTTGAGCTTGACTTCTTTCACTTGCCAGGTGAAGTGGTACCTGTCAGACTGTTGGCTATTGAAGATAATTATGGAGCTTACTCTATGTATAGATACTGGAATTAGTCTGAAAGGAGTAGACATACAAAATTTAGAAAGTTTTAATGCTGCCCCTAGGCAGAGTGGGAAAAAAAATTGGTTAAGATAAATTATTAGCCATATATTACTATCAGCTTTTCTCTCAAAATTCACTCTTCTTAAAGTATGGCTCATTTTCCACATTCCTTCTCTTTTAGTATAAGATTTCATCCTTCCTGAAGCATACAATATGGTGTTTAATTTTTTATTCACACAGCATATTTTGAACAGCATGTCTAATAAAGACATGCACTTTCCTGGTCTTCTGGTGTATTTAGATAGTCGTAGTTCATTAAATTGATGCTGAGAAAATCTGTGCCATTGGGACTCTTCTGTTTCTGATCAGGGATTCAATACTTGCTGACAATTTTTTTCTTAATTAAGATCCATATCTAAGCCTGAATGAACTGTTAACAGAGAACTGCTTACTCAGAATAAGGAGGGAAAAGGGACAGAAAAGAAAGAAAAAGAAAATAATACTGTTGCATCAAAGCAAATTGTAAACATAAGAAAAGGTTTAAAACAGTTTTGTCATTGGATGTCTTTATCTAAACTAGAACTACAGTTTTGTTTAAAATATGAAAAAAGGGAAATAAACAAATCAGCTTGTATTAAACATGCCCTGACAGAAATACTTGCCTTCAAGCAATCAGAAAGGTAACTCTGAATGCTTAAAAGCTGACCTCCTTTCTTTTATCACATACATTAGAAATTTGGTACTTTGGTATAAATAATAATAATAATAATAATAAAAGACTAGACAATTACTCACTAACATTTCAGTGGGATGATATGAAACCAACCTATGTGGACCAATCATTTGTTTCAGTGTAAGAATTCAGTTAATATTTTCTTTTGAATATATTTGTGATTGTTAAATGTGGACAAGTTTGAAAAAATCTAATTGGCCTTTTCGATAGGATTTCAGGAAGTGCAGAGACACTTCAGAAAGTCTCTTCAGAAAGTTACTTCAGAAAGTGCAGTTCCTATTGGAACAGACTGATTTGATTGTATGAAACAAAATAATTTTCCATCTAATGGCTTCTAAAGGCAGATGCTACCAGCAGAGGAAGAAGAGTAGAATCTGTCTGAAAAAATTGTTCATTATGCCTATACTGTGGTGCAGCTGTCTTCAGGTCTTGGATCAGGTCTTGCCTTGAGCAGCTGTGCTCCTCTGCTCAAGCATCTCTCAACAGTTTCAAGATCGAGCTGACAATTCTTGCAGACCAGAGACAGAGTATGATGCAACATGCAAGGAGGGAGTTTGTGTTTAAGTACAGGCTTGATCCTCCCAATTCAATGGTACAAATACAATGCCGCATTGCACCCAGGGACCGCGCACGCTGTCCTCAGTACTCAGTTAGTGTGTTCAAAGATGTAGTTCCAATCTTTCAGGTATTCTTTTGCAAGAGAGCTTGGGGACAAAAAAGGAATGAACAAAAAAAAAAGAGAGAAGCCTAAACCAGTAATCGTTTAGAAAAGGAGAAAAAAATACTCAAGTAGTGAACGTGTTTTAATTAGCTATTAAGAAAATGCAGGGAAATTTATTTTTCTCCGCTTATTCATTCTTCCACAATGACCATTTTCACCTCAAAATAGCCCCAAATATAGAGACTTTAACTCTTTGTGTTTTCATCCTTTAATGACCTTACAGCATTATTTAAGGATCTCATCATCATGAATATCACATTTTGTTTCTCTAGCTCCTGTTCTGATTATTTTTCTGAATATCCTCCTGTGTATTAAATTCTCAGTTTACCTGAATTCTACATATTGTAATTTTTAAATTAGCTGATGGAAAGATTTCACTGACTGCACATGAACTGTTCAGGTTTGGATTTAGTAATTGGTTTTTAGCACAGCCTCATGGTGGACATTTAGAAAACATGTTTCCTCATCTGGAATAAAGTTAATGTGATTACTAACATCTGTACCGGCTCAGGTGAGTGCCTTTTTTTATTTTATTTATTTATTTATTCATTTATTTATTCATGAAGATGGATCTCTTTTCCAAATATCACCTCAGCCCGAGTCACGTCTTCGGGATCTTTTAAGCAGCTGTTAAGGTACTAATAATTAAAACCTGTTTTCTGTGCTGCCAGTTCTGTACAGATGCTGTGGACAACTTCTTTGGGAGTAGGAAAAACAAAAATCCTTCAAGTTGCTGAAAATCAAATCTATAGTGGAGTGAGGAGTTAAAACTTGGTGGGATAACTGCTGAAATAACATATGTAAGCAGTTCATGATACGCAGACAAGTAGACTATTGTATTACTCTCTTCTACTGACTTTCTAAAATGTTTCTCTCTGAAGTATCCCACTGACTAACAAAATAATCAGATATGTTTAGTAGACAGTAAGCTAGATTCCAAGTTGCAAATCCATTAAAACTCTGCATGTACTTATTCACTTTTTTTCCTCCCAAGTCTTTGACCTATACTAGCAAGGAGTGTGAATTAAAATGTAGTCACTGACACATTCTTCTGCCTTTCTACAAAACTTCATTTCAGGCAACTCATTGCTGCTTGGACAAGGGCATTCCACTTTAACAGCAGGGTAATCTCTCTGCAGTCAAAAATAACTTACTACTGTATCACATTCAAGTGTCCCATATTTGAAGAGAGCAAAGAAACATGAACCATGGATTTGATATTGTATGACTAGTGTCCAACAAATTTGCTGAATGCAATACAAAAATATTTTGTTGTAGCATCCTGCATAGATGGTCCCTTAAAGTTTTGTGGTTTGGTATTCTTAGTAGAAAACAAAAGAATCTTTGTAGACAAAGAACTGATTTACTGTGAGAAACAGATCAAGAATTCTGCAGAAATGATGAAGCTATGCAAGGGTCTAAGCCGGTCTAAAACCTGTTTCACACAACTGTTATTTTTTGCAGCAATAATTTATTGAAAGTGTGCTTTGAGTATGGTTATGTAATAATCACAAAAATGTTTTACTATGCAACTTTGGTACTGATATATTGTGTCTTTTTTAAACTAGAACGTAAAATGTACATATTGGAAGCAATTTGGCTAATAAAGTCCAAAATAAAGAATTTTGAAACAAAACACGAAAATTGTTCATCAAGGGAAGGAAAATGTGAGCAAAACAATACAGAAGTGAAAGAGGCCAGATCAACTTTCTAAGAAACCGTATTAAATTTCGTAAGTATTTAAAATTTATTTTTTAGGGAAGCAAATGGATGAAAAGACAGTCAACAGAAACAGTACTTGGGAAAACAGGTCATTTGCCTTAAACTCTATTATAAAGACTTGAAAGGCCATATTGCCTATACAAACTAGCACCAACTGTCAAGAGAGCTTGTAGGCTGCCCAGTGGCATGGATGTAGCCTATGGCGCAATGTGTACACAGAGTGAATTCCCAGTGTCAACAGCCTTATCTCAACCCAATTTGAGTTAAGTGTGCAAGAAAAGGACAGCTCAGGGGTGGGGTGAATCAATGAGCTGAGGTATAGGAGCACTGTAACAGGTAAAGATCCACAGTACCTTTTTTTCAGAGATTCTGAGTAACAGATCACACCTCTACTTCAGCTGTTATGGCTGAAACAGAGACCTGTGATCACAGATATGTCTCCGATATCAGGAGCGACATGCCATGCAGAGAGCAGTGGTAGTCAGCAAAGCTCCTTTTATACAGTTCAGTAATGGAAAGATGTTTGAACTGCAAGGTACACAGGGAATGTGATCTATTTCTTATTCAGGGTGAATCCAAAGGACACTATACATGTTAATTTTTTCCACAAAAACCACAGAAGGTCTTTTAAAAATATAAATCTGCTAGGATTCCATTTTTCTGTTTACTAGTAAAAGAGAAGTTATTTGTCTACAAAATACATATATTTTACTCAGATATTCCATAAAAACAAGTTTTTTCATCAGATCAGAATTTTGGCATTCTTATACCAATATTTAAGTTTTGTATATTATCCTTTCTGGTGTTCAGTGGCAAAAAATATGTTTTGAAGCATTTAGAAATTAGTGACACTGCAAACTTTTGACCTTAATCCACAATTAAGCCACTGAGCCACAGCCACATCAATTTCAAGGTTCAGAGCGCTCGTTGCCATATTAAATGCAACGTGCCATGGGGAAAATGCAGGAAAAGGGAGGTCAGAACGGATGGTTTGAGGTTTTTTAAAAAACCGTCTGTGATGACAGTGATCACAGAAAATATTTTTCAGGTAACTGTTCAAAGAGATTAAACTCAGGCAGATGGAGCATCCTTATCCCACTGCAGAGTTCCTCAGTATATTTCTGTTAGAAATAATGATGGATAGGCTCATTGTTGGACCCAATCATCTTTAAAATGATTTTACATTGCAAAAAAAGATGTTTAAAGTTTTCAGCTGTTGGCATAGTTTCCTGTGAGTAAAATTTGTAAGCACCTTCTAGAGTCTCCTACATAACTTGGTGTAAGGATTTCCATGACTGACAGTTACTTTTGGATTCAAAGATCTGTATCCAAATCCAGATGGGATATAACATCTGTAACAATATCCAGTTAGCGGCTGCACTTCTTCGATGTGTTGAGTCTGATGTAGGTTTGTGTACATTGCCCTGGAATGGTGTGTATTCCAAGTATGTACTGTGTTAGAACAGTTTTCTTGTTTTGGCCCAGGAACATTCTGCACTTGTTAACACAGGAGATATACTGTATATAGGGGTCCTCCCTTTTACTGAGTAGAAAATAATTTATTCATTAGCATTCTAACCAAGAGACATTCTTGCTTTTTCTCCAAAGCTAGAGCAGATGCAACTGAAGTATGACATTCCCTGCTCAGGACAACTGTCTTGAAATCTCATCAGGAATAATGTAGAGTATGTGAATTTATTATACTTGGAGCTTCATAATCTTAAGATTATAGTAAAGAGCATGTAATACACATCTAGATAGCCACTGGAGATAATCTATTCCACATTTTCGAGTTTTGTTGTGTTTTTAAAGGCAAAGTTTTCAGGTCAAGATTGAGAAAAAAAAATCCTAGGAATCTTTGTCCAGCTTGAAACAATATTATGGTCCTGATTTTTAAAAGATGCCAACTTGAAAGTGTATATCCCATAAAAATGAGCACCTAAAGCCACTTGAGAAAAATCTGGCATTGGTCCTTACACTGTAAACTTCTGTTGAACTCAGATGACTAACTGTGTCTAGTGACTGTCTTAATATATATTTACTTGTTCAGGTATTTCACAACCATGACTGAGTATTAATTCTTCTATTTTGTAAAATATCTTGGAAGATGTTGTGAAAGGTGCAGTAACTTAATAATCAACTTTAATACATGTAAATGCTACTTCAGTATTATTCTTTTCATTTATGTCCTAATGTTCATTTTCTCTCATAAAAACTGCTTTCACACATATTTTTCCCTCACTCTCACAGCTTTTGTTCATTTTCAAAGGGTAAAAGGTTGGAGAAGAGGAAAATTCTAAGGGGAATAATAAAAAAAAAAAACCAAATAATCAAACCCATTCCTGAAATATTAATAATAACTATTAGGGACTTTCTGGAGGGATCTGGAAAAGAAGACTTTAGTCCCAACTAAATAATGGCATTATTGAAACAATATTACAGAAACTGTTTTAAATCTCTTTACTGCTCCTTCCCATTTAGAATAAAAGCATGTTTAATGTAATTTAATTTCTAGGACTCAATTCTCTCCTGCTAATTGTGAAGGTCTTAGCCACAAGTAGAAGCCCCTCTATGGCTCCTATTTCAATCTAAAATGTATCAAAATAAATACTAATATATATTTGTAGATCTTCATTAAAAGTGGAATAAGCTAAATTCCATTTAAATAACTTTAAATATGATCTAGATAGTTAATTAAGTTTACCTAAGCCACTCTGAAATTCATTAATTTTTGTGACTAATTGTTGAAACAATTTTCCTGAAAAGTGTCACGATGCAACTAACACTGGTATTGCCTTTGAATTTTAGTATTTTCAGTCATTACATAGGAAAAACATAAATTGCTGTCAGAACAAACCTTTGGAGTAGATAGCTCTGCAGTCATATATCATACCACGCATATTGAAAAGCTGGTAAAGGGTATTTTGAATTTTAAAAATGTAACACATTCCTGATAATGTAGTATTTGGATTGGTTGTTTTTTTCAAGAACACTAAAGAATCACTGTATCCAGCTAATGGAATATATACACATGGTCACTGTGATTTTTTTCAAAGAACCAAGGGTGACAATGGTGACCACATGGAGATTCCCTAGGAATATGATGCAGGAGCCTGTGGTACATGAATTGTAAGGGCAGTTGATTCAGCTGCAGTCTTGAAACATTTACTCCAACAAAAGGACAGGTGGCATCTGAACTCCCATCCTTAAGAGCTAGTCCTTGAAAAGGATATTTTCCAAGTGCACCTGGATATAGACCCTAATTTAAAAGACATGCTGAGCTGCTGTATTTCTTGATGGATGCGGTTCCTGTTCCCTCCTTTATCCCTTTGGACTTAACAGCAGTTTGCTGTTTCAGGTATTTGCAGATGGTTTTCCCTGATTGTTTTCTTGCTTCGTGAGGAAGTATCTTTCCACGATGACCAAGAATGGAGCATATAAGCCTCAAAGCAGCCCAGTCTATACTATAACACCAGGTAATACACCCAGGGGAAACCACAAAAGTGATTGCATATTTTACTGAAACTGTAGGAAAAGGAGACTTCTCACCACAATAAATCAGCACATAAACCAAATAAAGCCAAACACCACCACTCCAACAAATTCCAAAACACTTGGGCAGGGGCTGAGGGAGAAGCACTTGTCCTAACTCCAAAGCTGATTGACTCTGGAGAATACTCTAATGCATGTGGTGTTGGGCTGTTGGCAGCGATATCCCTGTGCTGTTCTCCTCGGTGACCAATTTAATTCAGAGCTATAGGAATCATCTGTATCTGTGTGAGAGGGACATGTTAAAATTGCATTTGAATATGATGCAATCTATTTTATTAGTTGGAAATCACACAGAGCATCACAGTTATACTGCTAAGGAAGAAAACAGAAGGGAAAAGCAGACCAGGGGAAACAAAATGTGTGAGGCAAGTTCTACTTCATGTTCACCCTAATTAACTCTTTCTTTCACAGATTGTCTGGGATTACCGTATGATGAACTAGTATGAAATGTCTAATGTTATATATCCAGATTTTCTATCGCATTTCTTGCCTGCCATGCAAAAAAGTCAAAATAAACTCATATCTTTTTAAAATCTTATATATTAATGCAAAATGTATTTCAGGGGATGGGGAGGAAGGGTTAATTAATATTATTATTTTCTTTTTCAATACAAAAAAAAAAACCAAACAAACAAAAAAACACCCTACAAATTACCTGAGAGTTTTCAAGAAGAATGAGCTTTCCTCAATGACTCCTTTAAGTCCATAAAAAGAAAAAATTAATCAGTTAGTTAGCTTGAAAGACAATGTCTTTGCCTTGTCTCCTGGAAAAAAAAGTTGCATAGTCAGATCACGTACTGAGTCTTGTAAATCTGTGACAGACTGAGTATACAGAACAGGACCAAGCTCCTGTCCAAGTTTCTTGTTATTTAGATATTTTCTGCTTTCTCTTCAATAACTTTGTGGCTTTAATAGTCAGTATTTCATTTTGCTTTTTAAGTAGTTGCTGTCTACAAAGACAAAAAAAGGTTATTTCAAATAGAACGAAGGCTTTACCAGAATTGATACATTTAACAAGATGAGAATCTGTGAAGAGGACTCAGAATGTAGCGGTCAAAAATAAAATCCCTCTAACTGCTCTAATTTATTGCACATAGTAGGCAAATGACAGTATTTAACTGATGAAGACACATTTTGTGCACTACTGAGAATAGATACAAGGGTCAGAAAGGATGTCACCTTGGACTGTGAGTCCACGCCTATGTTAACGGGCACCAGGAATGCTCACTGGTGCTTAGGCCAGTTGGCCTGGAGTAGCCCGTCATGGTGTTAATAACCTATTTTGGCCTTTAAAACAGTGTGGTTGCATTCAAACTGCCTGCTACGAATGACCTCTGCGATGTTGTAGCCGTATTTGGAAACTGCTGTGAGAGTAATGGCTGATGTGGGCCAGAAGTCTGCTAAGGACCATGCTATTAATTTTAAACTACAGATGATCAGATTCCAGTGCTAGATGACATTTCTGGTCACTATTTGATTTATTAGTACAAATGCAGTCTCTAGGTCCCTACCCACAATCCACTACTCTTAAATAATATAGGAATCATCTGTAAGGGTAGCTATGCAGAAGAGATGTTGGGTTCATAAAACTATTTCTATAAAACAATGTGTTTGTTTTGGAAAAGCGAAAGAACATGCAGATGTCAACCATTCAGAATCTAATTTTCAGTAAAGAATATATTTGGACACTCCACTGTATGTGCAAAGATATTTTTGTTTTCCTAATTTATGCTTCTCTTCTAACAATTCAAACCACTTTTTTTTCCAAATATTCTTGCTACACTGAAAGGCAAGCATCTCTGTAAAACATATATAAGTGAGTAGGTACGTGAAATATTAAATGCAGACATGCACACCGACATGTACACAGACCCACATGTATACTCTCTAGTATTATAGTATCTCTCTTTTATTATTGTCAATAATGCTGAGAAGTTTTGTAGTTTTGTATTTGTTTCTGGTTTTTCTCTGAAAATGGGAACTGTGACTAAACATTCACTCTGCAGTTCCTTTCTACTCCATACACCCATGCTGCCACAATCTCAGGAGCTTACTGCACATCTTGAAGGATCTTTTACAACAGTCCTTAATTATGTCATGAAGAGTAACTAACCACTTCAAATATACTGTGCTTTAAAAGACTTGCATTCTATTTCATTAGTGGCAAATTTTGAAAGGGTAAAAAAATAAAAACAAACCCTTCTTTCTTAGATCCAATAAATTTAATAGTGATTGTAGGAAATAAAATTCTAAATAAGGAGAAATTGATCTATTAATAGTCTTTTTTTGAAAGTATTTTATCTTAAATTCATTGCAATAATTTCCTTTGTTCATTCGTAAAAGTATTTACATGCTTAACTACTATCAGAAGTGGTATTAATACCTTCAAACCATGAATTTTTATGATGATACTCTAGTTCATGTGAATAGCAATGCTTATGTTTCTGTTTCTGTCATGGATTTAAGGACAACTAAATTAATCAAGTTCCAACAGCATAAAATTACAATGCTGTAGGTCTTGTGTATTTTATGAATGTGAGAACAGGATTTTGGAAGATTTAACACAGCTTTCTGGTTTTTTACCTACATAAAGAATGCAATCCAGTGCTTGGTCTACATTAGTATCTGGAATGCTTTCTTAGCTATAAAAATCTATCAGAGAATTTTGACTGTGTGATGTGTTTTGTATTGGCTAGTCAAATAATTCAGAATTCAATAAACTCTGTTTAAACAGTTTTCAACAGTCTCAAATTAGCTTGTGTGAGAAAAGTAATTATTTTTCAAATTTTAACATATGGTGTTTTTGAAAAATGTCTTAACATGCAAGCTGAAGTGTGACTATCATCCACATGAGTTGTATAGAATAGTATACTAATACTAAGGAATTAATGGTACAATATTCTGGGTGTATCTAAAATAACACTCTGACATAGACCTGCATGAAAGCAGTAGATAATTGTGGCATTTCCAAATATTTCTGTGATGTCTTTAACCTAAAATTAGTTATATACAAGAAGTAATTTACTTCATATTCTTCAGACAATTAATATACTTTAAAACAGAAAAACAGTATAAATCTTCTAGTCATTATTTACTCTTTTACTCTGTTTGTCACTATAGTTTTATTGTTAGAATTTTACACAATGGAAATACTTCAGAATAAAGGAACGGAGGATCAGATCACCACAGCACTATGTAAAATAAGGAACAGAGCAAGCTCCAAGCTAAACATCTCTTGATAGTTAGTGCAGAAGTTCTTAGCCTTTGGAGTCTGAGATTATGACAGTTAACATTTGAGGGCGCTTCTTAATATATATTTGGCAGCAGAATGGCCTATTTTCATAGCATCCCTAGAGCAAAATATATGCCTGTGGTGTTTTTGGTCTGAATCCAGACTTCGGGTTTCATGACTTAACTTTCAACACCTCTCCTTGTAATAAATCATAATAGGCAGTGAGGAATTTACTTATAACGCACGAAACCAAGACCCTAAGTCATGGAGACACCAGAGAAATCTGGAGTTTCCACATCTGAGGAGCAAAATAAATATTTTTGAGATTGCAAATTCATGTTAGCAAACGGTGGTCTAGTAACACTACAACAAAACAGCTCTGTTGTACAATAACGTCCATTGAGCTCCCTTCACCATGGCTAAATTGGGCAGGTTAATATGAAACAGTGAAAATTCAATGTGGAAAAATCTCAAAGGACTCAAAAACACTACAAATATGCACCACAAGACTGTTTTGGGAAATTAAAAATAGATTTTAAAGATTAGACTTCCTGGAAGATATAATGTGGAAAAAGAATTTTTTTAACTTACAAGTATCGCATCCTATAAAGAATTTCTACTCACACAGATAAAATGGCCTCTGAGCCTCTGCCCCATCTTTGGGTTTGAAGCCAGATAGAATAACTGAATACAAGATGTCAGAGACATCAAAAGGTATAGAATTAGGCTGATGAATGTGGTAATTCTCAAAACCTTTGTTTGCTTTATTAAATCTTTTTTAGGCAGGTTTCCCACAGATTGTTATTTGCTGTTAATGTTTTCTTCAGGAGTAGGTGGAAAATGACAAAGCTGTCAAGTGAAAGTACTACATAGTTGCACTTCCTCCTCCAATAAAATTCTTTCCCCAGTAATTCACCCTGGATAAAACCTTTTTTATGTGGGATCCAAAAAAAAATCTCTGAAAGGACACAACAGACTGAAAATATTTTTGCTTATTCGAAAGTCACCTTAACCTTTTACACAAAAAAACCCCATAATAATTTTAATTAAAGTGTTGAAGAATGGAGGTACTTTGAGGTTAATGTGAGAATGTTTATGTGTTCATTGATTTTAAGACACCAGCTTGTGCCCTGTTTATCCTTACCTTTGAGTCTGTTTTCTAATGCTGTATAAATAGAAATTAGAAAAAGGGAGAAATATATTGGCAAGGTTGTAATAATATCACATAGTTAACTACAAGAGGTGGAAAATATATGAGTATTTAACTAGTCAAGGTATTGAACAACCTGATTAAAATTCAAAGTAGGACCTAGCTTTGAAGTTGTCCCTGCTTTGAGCAGATGGCTGGGCCAGGTGACCCCAAAGGACACTTGATTCGACCTGCATGAGTGAGGAAAAAAAGTACAAACCAAGATTTTTTTTGTATAAATAAGACGAGTGCTATTCCTAAAACTTTTGTTGTTGCTTTTGTAGTTTGCAGATAGCTGAAGCTATCCTTTATTTTACATGTTTTCTTTTTTTTTTTAATTATTTTAATGAAATTATCATTTTAGTTTAATAAACTATGTGGAATTCTGGTTGAAATTGAATTTCCTGGCAGCCTTTGATGTGGATATCAGAAGTCACAGAGTGTTATTTTTATAGTTTCGCAGAAATCCGCTATTTTTCTTATACAAATTACTGATATCTTAATAAAAACAACATTATTTTTATATAAATTGCATATAAATTATGCAGACAATTTACAAGAGAGGGGTGAAACTCCAAGAAAGAGCACAAAATCCTCTTTGACATCCTTTATTATCCTGATAATCTTTGACATATTTATACCTTAATTACATTTCTCAATTTCTATGGGGTATATTTTTGTTCTTGTATTGAATTTGCTGATTGATGTGTAGTGAAAACAATATTTAGATCTTTAAATGTATAAACAGATATTTCTGTCACATGTTAAAAGAAAACTGCTTCACAGCTTAGGTATTTGAAGGCAAGACAAGGAAAGAAAAAATAATCCTCTAGTAACTGTCAAAATTAATTAAAATCACAAAATATAACACTTATTTGAGACTTTTATTATCTGTCTTCGATTATTTGGTCATTCGTGCATACAAAATATAACTATAAAAGGAACAAGAATGTCGCGCTATTGTGTAAACAAACTTCATAGCCTTGGAAGAAGAGGATTTCTCCAAAACAAAGACTGAAGACAAGCCTGAGAATAAAAAGGAAACTGATTTTTGAAGAATCATGGCTAACCAAATTAAATTTGGTTAGAAAGCTAATATTCTTTTCATTCATGAAGTAATGTGAAAATTAGTAATGTCCAAAGCCAACAGTATAAAAGTATATTTGCCAAGGAAGATATCATTACTGCTTAATTGACTCAAGCAAATTAAAGTCATGTGGGTAAAAAAGAGGAGCTATTATGAAGCCACTGCCATGTAACCTGAAATCTGCCAGATGACTAAAAACTGACTGCAGTGACTGATCTATGTTCAGCAACGACAGATGAACATCTAAGACCCACTTCACCAGTATACCCAAACTCTACGTGGTTCAGGAAATTGAGGGGCAATAGTAAGCCAGTCCTAGTCTAGCATCAATGCCTTTCACTCCAAATCTAACTATTTGAGACAAATTTTGGAAAAAGAGAACACAGGTGTTTGCTGGGAGCTCATGGTGAGTACTTCTCCCTCCTATCTGCTGGGAGGAGTGTCATGTAGAATCTTCCTTCCACATCACTGTTGGGGTCTGCCTGGATTTCCTTCTACACTTTTCCTTTACACTGCTGCTTCCTTCTCATCTGTTCCCACAAAGCCTGGAATAAGTTCCTCAGTCTCAGAGGATGCAGAGGGATATTGTCTGCTTTCCAGTCACCTTGTCTGAGGTTTGTCAGACCTTCATCATAAGGTATTCACAGGGTTTTAGGTAAAACAGGCTGGGCGATAGTCATGTGGCGGGGGAACAGAAGTTACAATAAGGTAAAACCAGGTCAGGCCGAGACAAGACAAGCCAAGTCCTGAGAGCCTTCACTCAGGAGCCTGCAGGTCCGTATAAAGCCTGTGACTGTTGCCAGTAACGGCAAAGTCACATTTGTTGTGTCTACAGTCGAAATAATTATCATGCTTTAAAATTGCTTTGTTGGAATTTAGGTTGATTCACCTTTAATTAGAAGTAAATATCAGTACTTATTTTGATACAGCTTAAATTACAATTTCAATCATATGGGGGCTTCACAGTTGCTGCCATTGATGTAAAACATGTAATATATGGGGAAAAAAACACTTCTGAAGGGAAAAAAACGCATTCATTCTAGTAAGTGATAAACTGGAAATGGCAGAATTAACAACTCATTTGTATCCTCCTCTAAGAAAACTCATTCCCTAATGGGTTTCATCCCAATCAGCATACATTTCAACTTTGAAACACATACATGTGATATATTAGTAGCTTACACTTTAAATGCCAAGGTGTCCCTTCGTCTTTGTTTTCTTTGATTTACCTAACTCATATAAATGAAGCCAATACTTATTGAAATATAAATCAACCAAGTGGAATGGAATGGAATGGAATGGAATGGAATGGAATGGAATAGAATAGAATAGAATAGAATAGAATAGAATAGAATAGAATAGAATAGAATAGAATAGAATAGAATAGAATAGAATAGAATAGAATAGAATAGAATAGAATAGAATAGAAAGAATAAATTTCAGTTGGAAGAGGCCTACAGTGATCATCTAGTCCAACTGCCTGACCACTTCAGGGTTGACCAAAAGTTAAAGCATGTTATTAAGGGGATTGTTCAAATGCTTCTGAAACACTCACAGACTTGGGACATCCTCTCTAGGAAGCCTCTTCAAATGTTTGACCACCTTCTCAGCAAAGAAATGTGTCCTTATAAATCATGACATATAATTTGGTTTATGAAAAAGTAGGGAGAAGGAAAGAGAATTTTTTTTTATTTGCCCACAGAATCTTTTTGTTAAATTTTCTACCATCCCAATATAATTGATAGGGAAACTAATTATTTTTGCTTACATTTATTTTCATTAAACCTGGCTGTAAGCTTTCTCATGGAACAGTTTGTCCTAGAAAATGGTCTTGTGGGAATTTCTTGATATTTTGTTTTATCTGTGTGAAATAAGATCTTTTTTTTCCTACTTCTTGTTATCAAATTATTATTGCAGTTTTTATTAAAACAAACCTGAGCAATTAATTCCTGGATATTCTCTGGTACAAGGATTTCAGTCTTGATCTACAGAAGGTGGAAAATGTAATCTTAGAATCTCTAGCTGATGAGAGTCAGTTTTGCAACCACATTTACAAGTCTGTGTTTAGGTGTACAGGTGCAATTTCTCACTGTATTTTTGCAACATACACCAAAGTAAAGTATTTTATACAATATAATAATTTTGTCATTAATTTAACATGATAAATCTTTATATAGAATGATACCAACCCAGATGTTAACCTATGAATTAAACAGCTATTAATGGTTGAGTATGATGTGAACCAACCATTTTATTCTAATTGTTTGGGTTTTGTCATATGAAGTTTTAATCATGACAAGTATTTCTTGTGAACAACGTTAATAGAAACTTTCATTAAGTTTAAATAAATTAATCCAATAGCCTTATCTCTGCCTACTGCTCCAAAGGCGGTAAGGAAGGTGTAGCCCTATAAAAACATGTGCTTTGCTGCATCTATTGTATTGGTTCAGGTGATTTATAACTCTACCCAGTACTTCTGAACAACTCCTTATTTTTACTATTTCTATGCCTGAACACAAACAATTTTCCTTCCATTTTCTCATGAAAAGTTTCTTTTTAGGAATGTGAAGCCTAAAGTGGCATAAACTCGGAAAAATATGCTACAACTCCGTTTAAATTCTCACAATGTTTTACATTTAATTGTGCATGCTCTTCCTGTATCCTTCTGTGGAATTCCTAAAAGTTAATTTACTGTTTGTAAGAGATATGATAATACTATAGTAATTATTTCCCTAGGCTTTTTGCTCCAAGTACAAGTGTTTGTAAATTTTAGAAAAGGTCCTTTTGACTTTTTGGGAACTATTTACTTGCGATTTGGAGTGTGATTCCAGTAGAAAATGTAAATGGCAGAACACTAACTTTTTTGTCACACACTTTAACATGAATCACTGCTTAACAAACCTCTTTAATTTTATCTCTGAGGTTCAATTTATAGCAGCTTTGCTGTTGCAAAGGAGCCATATATCACCTAGAGCTGGCCCCAGAGGCAGATCTCTAGCAGAATGGAGTTGATGGGGCAAAGCCTACACTAAACACCCTCCTGGCTTAGCCTGTGGGATGCTGGGACATGGCCAAAGGAGAAGGTGGCAAAGGAGAGGGTGTTACAGCAGTGTGCCTATGCTCCAGCTGTACTTTGCTGCAATCGCCCTTTGCAGTTGAACATCAGTTATAAAAGGGTTTTGTCTGCCGTAATTTCTACTGGGGACCAGCCTGCTTTTGAAGCAGCCTGGACATACGTTTTACAACCATGTCTCCTCATTGTTGTGGCATTATACTCCACAGGGGAAAAAAAAAAAAAAACAAACTCCCAAAACCCAGTACATTACAATAGATGATGAAAAGCAGAGGATTTATTTAAGCTAAGTACAACGTTTAGGATGAACACTTTGCTGACATAGGGGATTTCTCCAATTTGTCATTCACAAAAATATACACTTCTTATTTACAGTAAGCTCAAATGTTTGATCTGGCAAGGAATGGAAATTTAAAAAGACAAACACAATAGTCTAATATTTAGCCTAATATGAAACACATTTTTCCTCATAAAATTGCAATGGATTTTAGGGAAGGTGGAGTGAGTCAGAGCATTTGGCAGGGAGGAAAGAGGTTCAGCTGGGGCAATTCTAATAAGCAGATTAATTAAAATGTAATAGGGAACCCTGAGCACCAGCCAGTTTGAATAAATATGTTTAGAACTGATGGAGTGCCTTAAACTTTTGATCAAAACTGCAAAGATTGCTATTATGTAAATTATGCCCCCTTAAAGGGCTTGCTGCTTTCTAATGGTAAACTTGACTATTCTGTATTTGCAAATGGATGGGCACCTCTTACACATGCTTCTGAGCTCTGTTCATGTTTACATGACTTCCTTATTTTCTCTCTTAAATAATAATAATTTGAAATATCTATGGAAAAGAGAAATTCTCTTATGAGAAATTCTCTTATGAAAAGAGTATTCTCTTATGTCTTTCTGCAGCTTAGATGAGGCTTACACACACTAGGCCTTTTGCATCTCCTTATCTTCTCCCACTTTGGACGTAGAAATACTAAACTGTGAGATGTAAAATATGGCCATAGAGATGGCAACTTAGAGTGGCAGTGAGCTTCTAGTTACAAAACTTATGGCTAAATAACCCCAGTCAAGGCTCTTGAACTTGGTGGGATCTCTGATAACAGAACTTAGAGTGTTGGGAGACCTCTGACCTGGAGCAAGAAGAGTCCAAGATATGAATCTAACTGAAGAATCTTTACTCGATGCAGCACAGAGGAAGGCATCTAATTCTAGACAGGAGTGTAGCTTAAGACTCAGCTTCATGCTTTGCTCTTTTTGTTATTTTAGGCAATTCCTTCCTGAGAATGTTGGTTGTAGCAATTCCTTTTTTGAGATCCCAAATATTTCCATGCTTGGAATCTAGGGAAGCAAATTTCAGGTACCTAAGCATAGGTTTCTATAGCCTTATATGCAATATAGCATATGAAACCTCCCATGAGCTGTCATCCCTGGGGTGTATCTTGGACCTGTATTGCATCTGCTACAACCTTGGGTTCCCTGAATGGACCCTGGAAGGATGACGAATTTTATTCATCCCCTCACGCTTTCTGGGGTTGTCATTGAACGCTATCACCATCACTCAGGTCTGCTCGTAGAGCTCAGATCCTGTGGAACCACTTTCTGATAGTGAAGGCACAGACTGTGCATGGGTCACACTTATTTCCTGCTTCATCCCCTTCTTGAAGTAGATCTGCAGGTACTGAAATAGGCTGAACATCCTAAACTGTTCTTGCTTATTGCCAACACTTTCATATATTTTGTTGATGTGAGTCATTACTGATAATTATATATATGCAATAAAATAAAGGTTGTCACAACATCTTTGAAAAACCCTCATACATTTTTGTCTGCTCCACATCTTTTCTGTTCTGACTCCCAAGGATATTCTTATGACCAGTGTAAGGGGTAGGGGGTGTGACTCTTCAGGGTAGTAGAACCAGAATCTGAAAATTAAAAGCCATATCACACCAGTTGAAGCACGATATGCAAACATCAGCCATTCCGGTTTATGAGTAAGATCATGACCCTAAGTTTCAAAGCAAAACAATCCTGCTGTGTCAGTCTGAAGTAGGAAGACACAACTCACTCAACAGATACAATCAAATAAGAAAACTTGAACAATTACCACATTTAACTGAGTCAGCGTTACTCATGAGTTTGTCTTAGATCTGAGGAAAACTTGCCTGCATAAGTTCTTTCACTGAGATTTCAGTTAACAATGGGTAGTTGTTAGATGCATGGAAGTAATGGAAAGCAAATTGCTAAAATAGCATAAATTAGTGATGTGAACACAAACTGAATTTCTACAGATAAAAAGGTACACTATTCTATCTTTCTCATTAAGACCTGCTTCACATATTTTAGTCCTATCTAGCTTTTCGTGCTGTAAAAAAGTGTAAAGAACTCTTTCAAAATGTGTATGTTTTGCTTATGCCTTTTTGATGGGAATAAAAACCCAAATCTGAAATAATGTGATCAGTGGGACGTATGTGGAAGTTCATGAAGAATTAGATCTAGCTGACAATTGGCACTTTTTAATAATTAATTTTTTATCGCATAGTTTGACAAATTTTATGAGTAGCAGTTAAGACTGGGAGGCTCTCTCCAGAATTTGTCACTTGACAAAATAAGAAAGATGCTGTTATATATATCTCTGCTTATCTCTGTGGTCCACTACTGTTGCATAAAATTAATAGGGTTAGAAACATCCACTGGCTAATCCTATATATATAGATCATAAAATACAGAACACTTAATGTTAAAAGGGACCTCTAAAGGTCATCTGGTCTGAACAGCCACTCCCCACCATCAATCTCTTACTTTTTTATCCTCTT
Source organism: Bucorvus abyssinicus (assembly GCA_009769605.1). NCBI lineage: Eukaryota > Metazoa > Chordata > Aves > Bucerotiformes > Bucorvidae > Bucorvus > Bucorvus abyssinicus. The sequence continues at coordinate 44,850,693 of CM020025.1, forward strand.
TCTAACTTCTAATTTAAAGAAAACTATCAAGGAGTGTAGCATCTTCCACAGGGTTTGCATCCAAACAGCTCTTTATACATATGAAATTGGGGGTCCTCTACCCTAGGTAAGGTCTGTACCTAATGTATGAATCCTAGTCCTGGTTATATCTGGAGAAGTGCTGAGCTCTGAGGACACACTTAAAGCTGTTATCTTTAGAAATTTCAACCTTAAAACTTGGGACCAAGAAAAAAAAGTTAGACAGCACTTTTAGCCCATATTTGATTTTTTTGATTTATACATTACTCCTATTTTGGCAAGCGTTCTAAGCAGTAATGGAAAGATTGGGAATAACATGTAAATTTCAAATACCAAGGGACAGGCTTGGAATAGATGCCTTGCTTATGGTTCCTGAGCAATTGCCAAAGATAATACGTTACGGGTTTCTCAAGCCAAAAAGAAAGAGGACAGTGGGAAGTGACATGTACAGAGGAAATTAGTGTGAAAGATGATTTTTCCTTGAGTGCTAGTTGCAGGGATACCTTGAGTCCCTGAACTCTGGACACAGCAGGAACAAGTACAGAAGAGAAATTGTTGAAAAACATTTTAGCAGAATTGTTGATTTCATGGAAAAAAACCCACATGGTTACAAAGAAAAAGAGCTGAGAATTTAAGTTTTGGGCATTTTGTCTCACACTACATGCAATACACTAAGCCAGATAATACTTTAGGATAGAATCTGACATGTTACTTTGTTCTTATCTTTATTTAGGAAAAAAAAAAAAAAGACAGGAAGATTTCTAGCCTCATGTATCTGCAACTGGCTGCTTTTCTTGTATGTAAAATGGTATTTTGAACTTCCTTTGTGTGTAAGAAATCATGGTCAATTCTTCTTACCACTTTCATATATGAATGAATTGAAGGCATTGTCAGAGTAGACTAATGATCTATGAACCTCTAGAGCAGCCATAACATCTATGTCAATGCCGGTCACTGGGGTGCTTAACTTTCAAGGGGCAAATCAGTTTAGACTGAAAGAGCGTAAATGTATGTATAGTCCTTACAGAAGAAAATTAGAGCAGAATCCTGTGCACATAAGGAAAAAACCACTTTTTTGTTTAATTCCACTGCACATGTCTATCAGTGATCCTATTTTTATTCCAGTAAGCTTATAGTATATGTATTAAACTAATGAGCAGTTATTTTTAAATGAAAACCGAATTTCTTTTCATTTGGAAGTACTAATAATTACATTTAAAGGAAGTTTTAATTTTCTATTTACGAGAGCAGTTTGGGAGACTGTTGTGAAATTTAGTGATGTAAGTGAAATTCCCACCATTGATGATGACAGACTTTGGAACAGGTTTCTATCCTCTTAATCAATATTCTGTAAAATAAGTATTTCAAATAAGTATCAATCTACTGCTTTTAGTGGCAGCTGGACCAAAGGAAAGGGGTTTTTTAAGTTTTAAATTTCTATGTTTTCAAATTTGCCTTCCCTCCCCTCCCCCAGAATTAGTCTGAACTGAAACTTGGAGATTCTGGCAACCTTGAATCCTGCAGTTCTTCATTGAAATACCTGCTCCTGGCTGCTTTTGCAGCAATGAAACTGGCAAGAATATGTTCTAAGAATATGTTTTTCAGCGGAGAGAAAGGCAGATGCACAGCTGGCTTCTGGTCTTTGAAAAGACCTGCTGAAAACCCAAACATACTTATGATTCTTAGAATGCAATGAAAGACTTTTTCCCTGGCACATTGCCAAAACCAAATGACCTTCCAAACAAACCCAGACTACTAGATGATTTAAACAAAACATTTAGGCCCCAAATCTACTGCATTTGTCTGAAAGTATTTTCACTAGAACATTTTCAAGCAACCCCACTGAATCAATGAGACTGTAACATCAAGAAAATAGAAAACGAGAAGTGCATCCATGAATAAACATATCTATTCTTTCTCAAAAAAATCCATAATACATAAGATTTCATATGTCTTTTTTTCTCTACTGATTTTTAAGTCTTTGGAGGTCATTTTTCAAAATGTAACTGTAATTATACTAGTAAAGATCAAAAAATCAGAGCATACCTTTGTTCTTATGTTGCACTTGGTCTATTCTGGCAAAATAAATATAGAAATTGTTGGCATTAAAAACCTCCTCAGCAAAGTCTAGGAACATACATAAATACTACATATTACTGATAGTTCAAGATCTTTCATTAACCAACAGAACTTAGATTATATTTCCTGACAAGCTATTGAAGTAAAATTCAATGTATTATTTGGCTTTTCTGGATCAAATTTTCTATATGAGATTTCTAACATTAAAATTTCACTAGTTAGTTCCTAGGGTGACTACTGTCTTCAGCCTATTATCTCACAACCTGTCTATCTCACTAACATTGGTATGGAGAATGCCCTCTAATTGAAAGAATTGTGCAACTACTTTAATTTTAACTTTACATTAATATATCCTTTCTATTATTTATTTTCAATACATGATTCTTGTACTGTTTCTAATTATTGAACTACTGGTTTTCAAAATACTTTTAAATATAGAATATGTTGGAAGCATTTTAACAAAATAGTCTCTCATAGAAACAGACATGACTATGTGAAGCCTTCAAGTTTCATTTCACAGAATCACAGAATCATCTGGTTGGAAGAGACCTTTAAGATCATCGAGTCCAACCTTTCACCCTGCACTGCCAGGGTCCCTAAACCACGTCTCTCAGCATCACATCCATATGGCTTTTAAACACCTCCAAGGATGGGGACTCCACCACCTCCCTGGGCAACCTGTTCCAATGCTTAATGACCCTCTGCGTAAAGAAATTTTTCCTGATATCCAACCTAAACTTCCCCTGACACAACTTAAGGCCATTCCCTCTCGTCCTGTCATTCATAACATGGGAGAGGAGACAGACCCGCACCTCCCTACAACCTCCTTTCAGGTAGTTGTAGAAAGCGATAAGGTCTCCCCTCAGCCTCCTCTTCTCCAGACTAAACAATCCCAGTTCCCTCAGCTGTTCCTCATAAGACAAGTTCTCTAAACCCTTCCCTAGTTTTGTTGCCCTTCTCTGAACCTGCTCCAGCACCTCAATGCCCTTGAAGTTAGGGGCCCAAAACTGGACACAGTACTCGAGGTGCCGAGTACAGGGGGACAATCACTTCCCTCCTCCTGCTGGCCACACTATTTCTGATACAAGCCAGGATGCCATTAGCTTTTTTGGCTGCTTGGGCACACTGCTGGCTCATGTTTAATCGGCTGTCGACCAGCACCCCCAGGTTCTTTTCCACTGTGCAGCTCTCCAGCCACTCTTCCCCAAGTTTGTAATGTTGCAGGGGGTTGTTGTGGCCCAAGTGCAGGACCCGGCACTTGGTCTTGTTGAATTTCATACAATTGGCCTCGGCCCATCGATCCAGCCTGTCCAGATCCCTCTGCAGAGCCTCCTGACCCTCAGGCAGATCAACACTTCCTCCCAACTTAGTGTCATCTGCAAACTTGCTGAGGGTACACTCAATCCCCTCATCCAGATCATTGATAAAGATGTTGAAGAGGACAGGCCCCAATACTGAGCCTTGAGGAACACCACTGGTGACCGGCCGCCAGCTGGATTTAGCTCCATTCACCACCACTCTCTGGGCCCGGCCATCCAGACAGTTTTTGATCCAGTGAAATGTACACCCGTCCAAGCCATAGGCTTATCTTTTATACTGTCTTTATACTGTCTTTATTTAAAACTTTAGTGACATTTTTCTGTTAAAATTGTGACCCCAGCAAAATTCATTCATTTTTTCTACCATTTCTGACACAATGTGATTTAGCGAGCTTCCAATATCAACTGGAATGTTTGTTTTAACCCTAATTAAAAGTTTGTTTTATGCAGAGGAAATAATCTCTAATGGAAGAGAATGCCGTAGTGCAATGCAATAAAGACCTGGATATTCATTCTGATAATTTAATTGCATCTAGAGTTTCAGCTAGAAGTGAACACTCAATGGAACTAATGTGTCTTTTCTTACATTAGACTTACTTTGTGTTTAGGGCTGGACATGCTTTCATTGGACTTTTGATCTGATGTCACAAAGTACTGAAAATATTTTTAATGCCAGGTATCATGCTCAATCTATCAGCTCATTAACAAAATATGAGAGGCCCTTTACAAAATTAGTAGTTGTCTACTTCCGGAGTGCAGTGCCAGTAGTTATACAGAATTGAATATCTCCTGTATAAAAAGTTGTCCTTCATCTTCAAGTGAAATGTATTTTAATTTTTATTTATTTTTACATAAATCTAATAGGATATTTTGAAAATTGGCACTGCAGAGCAGCCCGTATTTAAGAAGGAAACCCTGCCTGAAGGCAGGTTTCTAAATCTCTATTTATCTGATTAGTTGCCATAAGTTGAAATAGCTGGTTGCTTGACAATGGAAGACGCTGCTTATGAAGCAGCTGTGAAGGCCATATGACTCTACATATTTGGCATCAGGGTGTTTGCACATGGCTGGGCAAAAGACCCTTCACCTGAATCCAACTAAAATTGCTCAGGAACTAGTGGAAGTGTAAGAGAACAATATAGCTCAGCACGTTGCTGACAATCAGGTAATTAGTGCTGCTTTGAGATGGAGCTAATCAGCCTGGCCAGTAACTACCATGCTACTTAGCCATGCCAATAACTACCATGCTATTTTACTGTGTCTCACAGTTGTACCCATACCCTTGACTTCCCTGGGTAAATAGACCTGTTTACCAGGTAATTAAATTGATAATTAAAGGTCCTGGGATTAAGGAACTCAAATATTTCATTTCAGGGGAAAAATTACTAGCATAAGGTATGTCGTGCCAATGAAGTCTCAACAGTGGAGCAGTTCAGGAGATTGAATTCCTTAAGAAGATATAGTGCACCAGTTACTGTAACAAATTATTTTGTTTCATTAAAAAGATGTGAAAAAGCTGAGATATATTTGAGATAAAGAAGTAAATCTGTGCTGAGTTTGCGTTAAAAACCCTCCAATAATCACATAAGACAAGGGAACAAGACCCATGCAGTAACTGAACAGAAAGGATGTCCATTTAATAGTAAAAGGTGGGAATTAGTATCTTTATGAACTCATGTGATTGATGTACAACATTGAACTTCTTGGCCAGGTTCCAGGCCTGGCTACGTTCACTAGAGGAGAAAAGGGAAGCCATTGAAATAGCCTCAATTTGCGCCAGTGGAGGTTTTGATTGGACATTAGAAAAATTTCTTCACCAAAAGGGTAGTAAAGCACTGGAACAGGCTGCCCAGGAAAGTGGTGGAGTCACCATCCCTGGAGATGTTTAAGACACATATAGATGTCATGCTTAGGGACATAATTTAGTGGTGACTTGGCAGTGCTAGGTTAACAGTTAGACTTGATGATCTTAAAGGTCTCTTCCAAAAAAAATGGTTCTACAATTCTGATTCTATGAACAGCTTTACAAACTTTATGGTTAATACTGTTTTCTTAGATTTTGTGAGGAGCATTCAGGTAAATCTTAATGGCAGCATATAGTGCATAAGCAGTAGACAAGAATTTTTTGCAGACTACACTCATAAACCACAGCTAACTCTTTAGATCTGATGTCAGCATATGCTATTTGACCAGTTACATTTTAAGCTGAAACTCTACAAGCAAGCCTGTTTTCAAAAAATCCGTTCCTTTCAGCTACTCCATTAACAAGGGTGGGATTGGATAATGCAGACTCGTTCTACTAAATAAAACCATGGAAGATGTATGTTTTGACCTACTCAAAACTGCAGAAACATGTCAAGGTCAACAAACTTGATTTTTGTCATGATTATTCAATGAGGGATAGTCTTCACTCATGCTGCTAGACTCCGATGACAATTTAAATGAGAACAGCCCTTTAAAGATTTTGCCATTGTTAAAGCCTAACTGTTAACGGCTAGTTGTACTATTTTGATCCATGTGTAACTCTCAGTAATTAAATTCTTCCAGGACGTGGCTCAGAGAGAAGTGAATGTCTCCTGGATATCTTTTCAGTATCTCTACATTATGTATCTCTATGGAAAGAGAAACTGAGTTGTAGAAAGACTAATTTGATCAGGGCTTTAGAAGCACTGAAGAAACATGACATTTTAATCACTAGAATTCACTAAATCATGCTTTCCCTGCCATCTGTAATCAAAGAGATTCTTTTACTTATTGTGTGATGCAGGACAAGCATCTCCCACCCAATCATCTCAGCTTCGCTCTCCCACTGATTACTCTGTACTTCCACCTGTTGGGAGGATGTCAATATTACAATCCTATTTTTTTGAAATACCTGCTCTTGAACTTGGGAAATATAATGGATTGCTTTATGAATTTTCTGACCTTTAAGAGGAGCTTAACACAAACACTTTTATCTGTGATTTTATAACATTCTTTAAACAATTAGGGATGGAAAAAGGGTAGGAGAAGGCCATGAAAACATGAGTCTGAAATGTGATAAAGAGATAAGTAAGAGAAGAAATAAAGTATTCCAGAATTCTCCTTTCTGCCATAGATTTTCTGTTTCCTATTTACTGGTGCACAATAGTTTACAAGTTTAAAAGCTCACAATATTTGAAAGAAAGTAAATGTGAGAGACCATTCTTAACTCTTCAGAGGATGTGGTGAAAAACAACCACAAGTTTGGGTAGCACTATTGGTGCTTGAATATGATTGCCTATATTACCTTTTTTTCATTATTTTAAACCGATTTAGTTAATGGTCAGTATTAAATTAAAAAATCTGTTCTTTGAAGCATGGGTGTGGTGATTTTGAAATTTTAGCCTGTAGTCTAGTAAAGTAATAAACTCTTTTGTCTCTTGTCTTGGATTTGCTGAAGAAGGATCTTAAACCACTGGGTAAATAGGAGGTATTCCTAAAAAAATTGGAAAATCACCTCACTAATCAACAGTGTCCTTATTACAGAAATTGAAAATAGTGGTCAAGCATGACACAATAGTGTCTACTCAGATGTTAATATGGAATCTGTTAAGTAGTGTCTGTTTCAGGTTTTGTTTGCAGTAAACACCATTGCACACAACTGCAAAGACAGTGAAAGCCTGTGCAAAAGTAAGGCATATTGTCAAAAAATAAAGTAGCTAACTAAAAGTAGATAATATGTTTCAGAGTTATGAAATTATCTGCTTAACTTAGGTTGCACCATAATGAAAGTGTGCTTACAGAACTGCTAGAAAGACAATTATCTTTATGCACCTTGTGTCCTACACTTTAGCTACTATGGGTACTAGTATACTTGCCTATATTAATGAAGGCAATTACTCTGATCCTTTATCTGTCAGATTAATGTTAACATTTTATGCACTTAATACTATATAAAACGTCTGAGTCCAATGAAACTGAAAACACCATTCCACATGGGTTTATGAAACAGATTCCTTCCGATGTGGAAACTCTGGACAATATTACATGGTTTAAATGAGTGCAGAGCATGTTTTTGCTATTGTTACTCTTAGTCATGCTGCAGTAAGGGACAAGATACTTGACTTGTACAGACCTTTACATGTTATTAGTTGTTAATATTATACTCAATTATGTGGACAGTTTGCAATGAACTGCTGTTATTTTTATAAGCACTGATATTTTAATTAGGTCTATGTATGGCCCCTAATAAATAATTCCCTTCCCTTCCCTTCCCTTCCCTTCCCTTCCCTTCCCTTCCCTTCCCTTCCCTTCCCTTCCCTTCCCTTCCCTTCCCTTCCCTTCCCTTCCCTTCCCTTCCCTTCCCTTCCCTTCCCTTCCCTTCCCTTCCCTTCCCTTCCCTTCCCTTCCCTTCCCTTCCCTTCCCTTCCCTTCCCTTCCCTTCCCTTCCCTTCCCTTCCCTTCCCTTCCCTTCCCTTCCCTTCCCTTCCCTTCCCTTCCCTTCCCTTCCCTTCCCCCTGCAAAAGGCAATTAAACAAAAAACTAAGAAATCAGGAGCCCACAAAACTTGGGTTTAATGAGCTTACTTAAAATACTTTTCTGAATCTATTCAGTTTATCACCATTTGGCCTCTAGTTGCCCATTTTTGACCAGCGAGAATAAACATTGAGAACTGGATTTAAACAGGTTAATTACCATTGACATTAATCATGGTTGTAGAGAAACTGTATTTTATGTTAGTCTGCATTTCTAAAACTATGATATTGTTTAAATATTTAAAGAAGCATTACTTCAGAATTATGATGAAACAGTATTTTCATTTGTAAAATTAAATATAACTGAATAGGTATTTTAAACTCTTGTAAAATTAAATATAACTGAATAGTTATTTTAAACTCTGGTCGTATATTTTAAGTATATATGTGCTGATAAACCCTTTCCGCCATCAATAATTTCCCTATATAATTAGGGGGCCATAATAATAGGGGCAACTAGAGGCCAAATGGTGATAAACTGAATAGATTCAGAAAAGTATTTTAAGTAAGCTCATTAAACCCAAGTTTTGTGGGCTCCTGATTTCTTAGTTTTTTGTTTAATTGCCTTTTGCAGGGGGAAGGGAAGGGAAGGGAAGGGAAGGGAAGGGAAGGGAAGGGAAGGGAAGGGAAGGGAAGGGAAGGGAAGGGAAGGGAAGGGAAGGGAAGGGAAGGGAAGGGAAGGGAAGGGAAGGGAAGGGAAGGGAAGGGAAGGGAAGGGAAGGGAAGGGAAGGGAAGGGAAGGGAAGGGAAGGGAAGGGAAGGGAAGGGAAGGGAAGGGAAGGGAAGGGAAGGGAAGGGAAGGGAAGGGAAGGGAAGGGAAGGGAAGGGAAGGGAAGGGAAGGGAAGGGAAGGGAAGGGAAGGGAAGGGAAGGGAAGGGAAGCTGTGTTAAAATGGTATTAACCAGATTCTGAGTAGGGCCTCTAAATGCAGTCTGTGGCTTTGCACTATCTGCATTGTATGCCACTGGGTTTCCTAAAGTGCAGTGTAGGCTCATCCAGAGAAATTTGAATGAGGGAATTCTTGAAGGAGGAGAGAAATTAATGTTCCCAGTAATGGGGGATGTTGCCTTTTAACATCTAGAGGGTGTGTTTCTCTCTCTACTCTTTTGTCACATTCTTCCAAGAATAAAATTTTGCCACCATTCTTGGATCTCCAGCACTGCAGTCTAAAACAACTGTTGTAATTTTTGTTATAGACATTCTCTCTCTCTCTTTTTTTTTTTTTTTCCCACAGGGAAAACCACAGAGGAATCAGCTGGCAGTCAGTAGAATATATCTTGTCTTCGTGTTTGGTGAGTTAAGAAAAAGTCCTATCGTGTTCCTCAACCTCATCACCCTTTACTGATATAACATTTCCTGTTCTTGGATAAGAACTCTTTTTCTGCACAGAAGAATGATAGGCAAGCTCACCATTCTTTTTCCTGCGGTTACTGACGTGCAACAATCTGGGATAAATGATGAAAAGAATGAAAGGAACACCCAAGCAAATCTCAGCTGCTAAGGAGTTTGTTCAATTTTTATAGCAGCTTTATAGAAGTGAGTGATACAGAGGGTAGCTGTTATGTTCATTTTGATATAACCGTGAGAGTCTGACATGTGATTCCTCACGCCACAGTAGTTTCAGTGTGTTTTGTCTGCTTTTCCCATTGTGAAAATCTGTGTTCTTGAATGATCTGGGTCCTTTCCTTTCCTTTCCTTTCCTTTCCTTTCCTTTCCTTTCCTTTCCTTTCCTTTCCTTTCCTTTCCTTTCCTTTCCTTTCCTTTCCTTTCCTTTCCTTTCCTTTCCTTTCCTTTCCTTTCCTTTCCTTTCCTTTCCTTTTCCTTTCCTTTCCTTTCCTTTCCTTTCCTTTCCTTTCCTTTCCTTTCCTTTCCTTTCCTTTCCTTTCCTTTCCTTTCCTTTCCTTTCCTTTCCTTTCCTTTCCTTTCCTTTCCTTTCCTTTCCTTTCCTTTCCTTTCCTTTCCTTTCCTTTTCATGAAAAATAGTTCACAGAATGCTTCATGTGGTTTACCAATAAAGCCACAATCTCTGAAGTTCCATTTTACAAATTTCTATTAAAAAGGCATTGATCAAGAGCTAAATAATGTAATCTACATCTGTTGTTTAGTAAAGATATTTATTTATACTCCCTCATCTAACAACTAAACTCACAGTTTGAGTTTTCCTTATCTGGGTAAAAATAACATGCTTTTACGATATAACAAAAATAATGATCTTACTAAGAATAAACTCATTACTGTACAGGTCATAGTTGACCCCACAAGCCTTGATCCACTATTAAAGATTCCCAAATATTCAGTTTATTATTATATTTCCAAAGGAAGACATTTATTTCCAAAGAAAGTTACTCTACTAATAAATGTACTTTAAAATATACTGACTACTTTTAAAAACAAACAAAAAAAAACCCCCCCAAAAAACCCCTATTAGTAACACAAAAAATGGAATGAAGGTTTTATGCTCTTGACTGACACAAACACACAGCTTTACAGGTAGGCTCATGGGTGCCGGAATCTCTGTTGAACATTGTGTGATGTTTATAGGCCTTCAAAGTTGCTCATGGACTTTTCATCCTCAAGTTTGATATATCATCTTGCATGTAAAAATCATATGAAATGTTTTATTCTTTGACAATTAGTACAGAATCTGTTTGGTAATTTTTTCTTTCTTACTGATAACCTTTCTAGGCATTTATTTATTTTATCTTCCCCTCATCTGATAACTTTATAACTTTTAGGGACAATGGAGGAGAGAATGTACAGATTTTAATTAGTTCTTTTGGAGGGGGAGATCCTGTTAATACAAAAGAAAAAAAAAAAAAAAAGACCCTGTTGAATTTTGCTCTCCAGCCATGTCCATAGTCTGTATTTAGCCATAACTCTGTTAGTCTTACAGATGTTCCTTGTTTCTGTAATTTTAGATTTGTTATTTCTTTACTTTTTCTATTGAAACATCTTTGCAAAAATTATACAGCTTTCATTCATTAATCTTCAGTCTCACTTTGGGGAAGTTTTCTGTGGTGTTGGCCTACATAAGCCTTTATAAAATTTTCCTCAACTGTTATAAGTATTTTCGTTGCTCACATCCCAGTTGACTGCCATTTCATTGCAGTGTCTTTTCCTTGATGCGTAAACTTACTCAGTCTTTTAACAACTGACATACGACACAAGCCCCTGTGAGAGATCAAGATTTAAACAGGGATGCACTGTTAATTATTATAATAGGCTTTCCAGTTCATAAATTCCCATAAGACTTTTATATTTTCAAGCAACATTTCTCATTCCTTGGCTTGTTTAGAAACTGGCTGATGAGTTTGCTGCACTGCTGGCCGTAGATCTACATTTGGGACCGTCTTGGGTCCAGATTGTTGTGGGGCAGGCAAGGCTTCCTTGTATCATCCTGAATGATTTTTCTTTCAGGTCATATAGGTACCTGAGGAATTTTTACATGGCTTTATATCGGCAAATAAGGCCCTATACAAATTCTGCTGTTGAGACAGCATCCAGTTTCAAGTGTAGTTCTAATGTATTACATATACACTATTCCTCTGATCTTCCCCCTCCCCCCCCACCCCCGCCCGCCGCCACCCCCCACTCCCACTGTGGTATGAGAAATAAATCCAGGTAGTCATTAAATAACATAGTTGATGATTTCTTCCATAAGACCAGAGCAGATAGAGTTCTCTTTCTTCATAGTTTTAAATGGATCTATAGAAGACCCACAGAAAACACATCTATAAACCCAATATTGCCTTTGTGGTTTTTTTTTGTTTTCAGGAAACCCACTTAGTTTGTTCATGAAGATGACTGGAAAGAGACATGCCATGCTAGCAGAAAATGTTTCCGATAACCAGCAGCCATCATGTAAAGGTAGGCAATGACCAAGAAAAAGATCAACTTTTTCTACCAATATTTATATTATATTACTAAACATTGTAAACCTCATTAACACATGGAATAATAATTATTTCTGAATTTTACATACTGTGATACTGTTTATTTAGTTTATTTGCTGTGAATTAGTATGTCTTTTATTTAAACACTGTTCATGTTTTCAAATCACCTTCAATAACGGCATATATTCATAGAATCACTCAACAGCTCAAGTTGGAAGGGACTCATAAGAATCATTGAGTCTAACTCCCTGCTCCTTGCAGGAGTCTACCTAAAAGTGAACTATGTGGTTAAGAGTGTCAGCCAGTATCAGCATGGTCTTTAAAGATCACAGTTCACAGTGGTCACAGTTAGCTCTGTTGCACAGCATTGGATTTCTCTATTCCTTCCTAAGGAGTCTGTTAGTGAAAGTATTAGCATTCTAAGATGTCTCAGAAACAGTCTACTTCTTCTGATAAATTAAATAGTCACTGAATAGTATTGATATAGTAATACGCAAGAGTTCATGATACCTATTCTTAATGTAGTCTGACCATTAGCGGGTCATGACAGTGTCTGAGGAAAATTTCTATAACCTGAGAATGAAATATATAAAAAAAGTCTTAGAAGTATTTCTTTGCTTAGGACTGAAGAATTAAAAATTATTATTTCCAACAGAAAATGATATAGATGAACTCTGTGGATTACCTATGATGAATATTTCATTACTTTTCACATTACTGAGCATGGCTGAAAGCTGAAAACACACTATGATGAAATTAACAGTTTAAGTGTTCCAACCTAAGGAGAAGTAATTGGACAAAGATGGATTTTCTTATGTATGTATAGCAGCTCACTCTAAAATTACCCTGAGCTGATGCAGAGTAAAGAGAAAGAACATTCAGTGTAAGAAACAGAGAAAGAAAGCACAGTAGAGAGAACTGTACTTTGTGATTTGCTTTCAGAACTTAGCATTATTAACAAGCAGTAACGTAATTCGAAATGCTGCTTACAATGAGGTGCATACTGCTGTAACAACAAACCATCTTCTACCATATGTCTTATAGTGGAAATATTTATATTTATTTACAGTATTTTCCATTGTCAACATTAATTAAATTACATCAAGAGATGAGGCAGTTATTAAACTCTTGTCAATATAGTGTCTTGGCAGTGCATAAGAAGATGCTTTAAAAGACATAGTTTCTATACTTATTACACTAATTGCTTCCTATTTTGGCTGGCTGTCATAGAGCTATCTCCCAAATTACATAGAATTGAAAGACTACTGTATTAGCAAGTCAGTGTACATGTGTAGTAGCAGCCTCTCTCTCTCTCTCTTTTTTTTTCCCTTTATAAAACTATGTAAAATCATGGGTCAGGCAAAATTTAAAGACTGTTTGAAGCGCCACTAAAAATTAAATTAATCTGATTTTCTAAAGCTTGGCTGATTGCAAGTCCTATGTATATTCTGCTCTCTGATACAGACTTTTCCCTGTCTGTATCCCTTCTAGTTGTAAATAAACAATATATTAATCTATTATTTTTAATGGAAGCTATTATGGCTGTGGAACTCAGGGAAATTAAATGTATAACTTAAACTGTACAGACAATACTAGCAAATCATCTACTTCCCTTAAAAAGCAGTTACGAATTATTACCAACTTACTGCAAGTGAAGAAGCTACTTAACATTATTCACTTATGCAGGTTGTAAAGCCAATGAAACATTCAATTTTACTGCTAAGTTTATAGGGGACTATTATGGATAATTGTTGGTAGTATAAAATCAAGTCTTTCATTTTAAATATCTGGCACAATTCTTTCACAATCTGCACTCTAAATTTACACTGGACCACTCCTAAAAGCTGCTGACACCATTCACAACAACTTGTACATTAAGCTGATTTCTCAAAGAGATATTTCTGAAACTAGCAGAAAAAAATGGCTAAGTCACTTCTCAGAAGCCTTTCCTAAATTTTTTGTTAGTTTCTTTGGAACAAAATTCCCATAACCATAAAAATAGTATTTTTAAAAAAGAAGGAAATATTTTGTTTCCAACTGGACAAAGTCAGAAATAAAACTCAGACATAGAAATCTTATTTTGGATATGTTCATAGGTAAATTTTCAGAATGTGACATTTGCTGATTATTTATCCATGGTATATGTATACTAAATCTGCCAAAATCTTTGCTGAATCACCTTAATTGTGTCCAGATTAAAAAAAAAAAAACAAACCCAAAACAAAAAACCAACAGATTAATATAGATTAAGTATAAGATATCTGGACAGAAGTAGCTTGTAAGTGGTCTGGCCCAAATTCAGGCCGTAAGACTAGTATCTTCGCAGTTTCATTTCAAAATCTGTGTTAACTGTTTGTGGCTGTAGCTATTTGACTCTACTACATTACAAGCTATTGTGGTAGCACCCACAAAATAGAGAGCAGCAGCTACTCCAAAATGCGGATTTATTGCAATCAAAGTTGCCCAGTACTCCAACAGACCAATATATATTATTGGGAATATATTACTACACAACAAATCCCTGAACTCTAAGGACTCCTCTTTAAGAAATATGAACCAAAATGTGCACGCACTCACTCATACAAGGGAAAATCTGCTCAAGGGCACCCAAATCCAAGTGGTCACTTACCCAAAAGGGGGTGAAGATTTACTCAAGGTTATCCTGAAGAAATAATTCACTCACCAAAGAGGGGGTGAGGGTTCATTTGGTCCCAAGTAGTTTCCTTGGATGGCATCCCGCTCCAAGAGGATATTTCCCAACTGCAAACCTGCTGCTTCAAGGAGGACCAGCTCCAATTTGGTTCTCTGGCAGGGCTCCATTTGTACCCTAGTTGAGTATGAATTCTGGCTGTTCGAAGTAGTTGGAGGCAAACACAAGGCAAAGACAGGCTAATGGGGCCTGGACTGTGAGGCACGAAGCAAAAGCCGTGAGGCATGGAGCTCATCTTTATCAGGTGTTTGGGCAAGCCCTGGTCTTTGTCATGTCCTCATCAAGGTGGCTGCACCTGCCACAGAAGTAAGGATAATTGTTCTAAAAACTGGTTAGGACATACCAGCTAGCAGTATGAGCCTTACTACATAGACACTCCAGGAGAGTGATAAGAAAAAAAAACAAACCCAATTTATTGGTAACTTTTGCATAAAGGTGATGCTCATGCACATGAGCTGACCATGTGTCCAAGAGCACTTGCAAAGTTTTCTCAAGATGGATGGGAAGAAACTCCCTGTTCTGCTAAATTCATATAGCCTGCTGGCCAGCGGTCCTACCCGCCCACTCACACGCATGCAGGACTGACTGTTACGACTAACGACTGTCATAAACTACATAAAAAAACATCTATGTGATCAATCTAGAGCCTACAGTAACAGTTTGTAGTGACTCTTTGCAAGTAACTCATCTGTGTACATTTTGGTCAATCCTATAGCAGGAACCAACTTCGAAGAGCTTCCGGGACGGCCAGGCTCTCCACTCTTACCATACTATTCATTTCCACTTCAACAACCGGAAAACTATACTATATAGTCTCATGTCAAAGAGGGTCTGTAGATACTGCATCAGAAAGCAGACTTTAGACCAAAACTGCAAGAACAAGAAAGGTAATAGAGGACAGGCTTCAGCCTAAATATGCTGAGTTTTCTCACCTGAATGAAAAATTAATTTGTTTGATAAATAGACACGTAATTAATGTAAACATAAACTGAAAAATGCAAATCTCCTGTATTTTGTCTTTTGTTTTCCTCTGAATGCCTCATTTCTGTAATTCATTCAGTAACAATAAGTGATACTAATTTAGTATCAGCATGCATTTGGATGGGAAAATCTTTATTGTCATGTCCTAAATAAGCTTATTAAGTCATCAAATGAAGCTGGCTTTCTGCCTGCTTTTGGGGGAAGAGATGCACAGAACAAGGGAAACATTAGATGTGAATGCTTTTTTGTCACCAAAAACTTTATAGATAAATGTTATGCAAGTACTGGGTTTTTCAGAAAGGGAGGGGATTAACTTTTTTGTTTTATTTTTCAGCCTGGAGACTTAAATTCTTTCTTCTTGTCAAGAAGAAAGAATACAATATGAATTATGACTAGACCAAGTTTTAAGTAAATATTGCTGACTAGGTGAAGACCAGCAAATCAGAAAGTTTGAGCAAATCTCTGTTTTCAGCCCAGTTCCTTAGATGTTACTCATGATGAATAGTACAGACTTACCACATTACATTGATTTCATTATGTAAAGGTGGTGAAACTAAATCATCATAGAAGGCATCTCATATTTCAAATTATATTTCTTTTGGCCCACTCATAGTCATGTCCAAAAGAAAATAATTTAATTCAGAATTTCACCTGTGCTAATCTTTATTATTCCCCGGTTTGTACTTTATTATTGCCAGGTTTGAATGCAACATCAACTGCAGATAACATTACTTCTTCATATTTTGTTTAGACTGAGTAAGGAATTTATGGACATTTTGGCACGTATGTAAACAAAAATGTAATGTCTTGGATTTGTCAGAGTCAGCATTTTCAAGCAGTAAAGCATGATGGACAGAATTCATAAACATTGGTACCTTCCAAATTAGAAATTAAATGCTTTGTTAATAATCAGTTCACCCTACAGTATAGTTACATGCAGTCACTTCATTGTGTATATGCATCCATGACAGCTAGTAAAAGTATGTAATACCTTTAGAAAATACAGCAGGATTTAAACACAGTTAATAAAGAAAGAGTGTCAAATTTAAAAAGTTATAGTGCCTGTAAGACCCTTGAAAAATTTGTAATTATGTCGTACATAGAAGACCTTAACAAATGTGCCATCAAATTGGTTTTGATATGGAAAGCAAAGCAAATTTCTTAAGTATTTCCTTGTGTTTGATGAAAATGAATTTCATAAAGTAAACCCAGCCTCCATATGGAACGATTTTTAGTGCATTCCCATTGACATAAATAATCCTAGAAACAGTAGAAATAGAATGTAATTCAATAGCAGAAAGGCCAGGGTCATATGCCTGGGGACTAATAATAGTTTCTACTAGAACCTTAGAGCTTATTTTTGGAAATAGGGGAAGACAAAAGCCTGGGAGTTTTAGTTGATCACAATATGACCATGCTACATGTGGAAAAAATGCAAATTTGATCTTAAAGCACATCAAGCATGGAGTTTTATGAGCAGTGATAAGACATTCATAATATTGTACAAGACATTGGTTGTCAGAAGTAGACTACTACTCTAGCTCCTTTCTGTTGACATTCTTCCCAAGTCAACTCCTCCTGTTCCCACTTGTTCCAGAACAAGGCCTTAAACAGGGAGCCATGAGATGAGTCTAGGGCTACTGACAGCAAAATTCTTAGAATGGAAGGAATTCGAAGCATGCTGTAGGACTGATCAGAGGGATAAAGATGAGGTATTAATAGGGAATGATTCTGGTATAAGGTTGCTTAGCTTTTTGCTTACCTATGGAAACATAAAAGAATGATAAGGCAGGATTTGAAAGTTCTTTCTGAGAGCTTAGCTTTACATATCAAAATGGATCATGACATTGTGATCTTGGATGGAATGAGACTGCAGGGAAACTACATGTCTGTTGCTGTGATTGTCTTTGTTCCTACACAAAACTAAGCAGCATAGAAATGTGCTGAGCTGAATAATATTCCTGAATAACTCAGATATCATAAAGATTTCTTTATTCATTACAGACTTTTATGAGGTAGGTATGAAAGAGACATATAATTTTAAACATTAGCAAGGGCTACTGGAAACAACCACTTCGTAATAACTCTTATGACAGAGCATGTACAGAGAATTATCACTAATGAATCCAGCAGACAATGCATACTGACTCTCCAAAATGGAGGTATTACTTTCCAGGACACTTATTGTTAGTAGTATATGTCCTGTGGAAAAAAATCAGGAATGTAGAAACAAAAAATTCCCAGGATATGATCAATAGTACAAAATCTATAGGAAGACAAAGGCAAATAACTATTTTCCCAGATTCAGGTGATGGATAGGACTGTATGTAATGACTGAGAGCAGGAGTTTTCAGTGAGGGAGACATTGCTGAAACTTAGCTTCTGGTGACCCAATGCCTGTCAATGCGTATACCGATAGAAAATGGACTGTCATTTATTCAACCATACTGTCCGTAACTATGCAACAGAAGCAAAAAGTAGTTTAATTGCAACTGTATTTTGGAGCAATTTGTATTTCCTTTTAGCAGTACTGATGCATAATAATATCAGGTCTGAGACGTATAATAGAACAACTAAGTGGTCAAGTGCAGGCTATCCATATTAAATCACTGAGTCATGCAATCATACACACAAAAATGTAAAGTAGACAGAAACACCACACCTACTGAGCAACAGATACATATATTTACATAATAATGTGATATCAAACATATTCTGTCTAAAAATAATTAACAACATGGACCATAATCAGCATCCCTCCCAAAACGCAAGGAAATATTTCAGAGTAACGGACACTAAGAGAGCCAGCTACAGTTTTCGTTATTTATGGAACCATCACAAAACAGACTCACATGTTCAGTACTGGAGAAACTGATGAAGTGTACAGAAGGAACACATTCATGAATGGACACATTTCATGAATGAAATGCCAGGATAGACTGGCAGACAAAAACAACTGCAAAAACCTTTTTGCTAAATGAAGACCCTATGATGTCCCAGTGCACTGAATAGAACACTAAATAGATAACCTGTACTCTGAAGTTGCACTTGCTGACTGAGGAGGATAGAACTGATTTATCAAATGATAAGGATGGTAAAAAATAATTATAACATATAATCTCCAGAGAATGTCTTCTGGAATTTTTGGTAGGTACCAAAACAAATATGCACATATGCACATGTTCTCTAGTATAAACTGAACAAATTTCTAGGCATCAGGTTTGAAATCATTATGCTTTTTTTCTTAGAAAAAGAAGGGACAAAGCAGAGTGTTTTCAGGACCATTCATAAGAATATTGAGTGATAACATCAAAAAACCTAATTGCAGGTATCTAGGAAAAAAAACACATTGAATTCTGAAAGATTAAGCCTATAAAACAGTAAAATATAAATAATCCATCAATACAAAAGACAATCAAAATATTTTTCAGGGTTCTGTGGTAAGAACTCAGATGTTGTGCTATTTCTTTGTGTAGATTAACAGACAGTGAATGAAGTAAATATTTTCAATAAAAATCAGACCTGTGTAAGTCTGAATGATTAACATAAATTAGTCATGGATAGTAATATCCTTTACTATTGAAGAAAGTGCTGGAAATAAACAAGAAATACTTGCTAGGAGAGGGGAAAAAATAACAATAAAAAAATCCCTTATTGCTCATTTAAGAATATAACTGAGGTGAGGAATTTGTTCTAGACCATTTTCAAAAGTATCACGAAGAGGTGTCTGTGTGGAACCAAGTTCCAACTTCTACATGCATAATAGGTACTTCGAACAAACTATCTTTCAGAAAAGAGCGTAGAAGGCTCTGTGCAACAGTAGGTGAACATTCTAAATGAATCTGTTGGGAAACACAGCAAAACATTGAACAAAACAATAAAAGAGTGAAAGAATTCACATCTGTATGCTAATAATGCCACCAGATGTAAGGGAATGAAATATAATTGGGGATGACTCAGTTTATTCAAATATAAACAAAGAGAAAGAGGAGTACTGAAGAGGTGGAATGGAAAAATAATATTTTTCTTCAAACTAGGTACAATCTTTTTGTTAATCTAATGTATGGGGCACTTATCCAAAATAGGGGAAACATAGTTCATTTTCTTTCAGTAAACAAAATCATAAACAAACATTTCCCTGTTTCCAGAGTTCTCAAAAATCTTTTAAAAACCTATCCTGTTTCCATGCAATATTCATGTAACAATCTAGGGATGCATGTGGTTGGATTGTTTTGGGATGTGCCAAAATGCAGAAGAGGAAACCAAGCTTTTGTTTTCCAATTCTCCTAAATATACAACTTAGGTGAAACCAGCAGAATATCATTTGTTTCTTATGCGAGGGAAATAATTACATCTCACCACTTCTTTTGATTTTATTGCAAATTATCTAAAAGTAGAAATTCATGTCAAATAGTGGTGTTTTCTTCCTTCCATTGGGAAAAGTAACAGAGCAATGGAAATGTTTCTAGTTTTGTATATTCTAGATTGAAATATATTTTTGACATGTTGGTTTTGTTGCTAACATTTGGCATGTTGGTTTTGTTACTATATATAAACTTAGAAACTAAAAACGTCATAAGCAGAGGAGGGGACAGAGCAAATGAAAACAAAGGCATCTACTGGTCCAGGTTAGAATGCCCAATATAAAATGTATTCTGTAAGGAAGTACAAAAAGAATACTGCTTAGCAGTGGAAAACTTTTACAGCCTTACGGAATCTTAATCCTGTGCTGAAAAAGTATAATCTGCTTCACATCTAATGCTGGAATCTGTATAGACCCAGAAGATGTCTATGAATTCAAGGAAGTTGGGCTGCCAGGAGGCCATGCATGAAAATGCTATGACCAAGACATCAAAATTGTATATTTCAGGCTATGAAGAATGCACCGGGGAGGACATGTCTTCAGGAAGTCAATGCTGATGGTTCTAGGAAACGTGCTTGGTGGCCACAACATATTGATGCTGAACAGAACTGATTCAAGATCATTTGGGAATCTGAGTACAGCATTTTGGAATGTCTCTGGCAGCCCAGGAAGAAATGAGAAAGCTAAGTTACCAATAAGGATGACCAAGAGACTGACTTTTTTCTAGCACTGTCAGTCCATCTCAGTTCAGCTTGTAGGCCATTACAGATGCTGATATGGTGGATATGGAGAGTTGGTTTTCATGAAGGGTTCAGGAAAACAGAATGGTAGACAATGCATAAATAAAGTAAGCAATTATCTGGGGAAATAACAACCTCTCTGAGGAGCAGGCATTGTCCTTCTGCCCACTTAATGGTGGTAGAGTACTGAAGGAGAGGCCACTTTCAGCTCCTGACATACATAAGCCACAGCCCTTCTAGCAGGAAAGTACCCCTAGTGACAGCAGAAGCTACAGAACTGTCTCCATTCCTATGTTTCCCATATATATGGGACCACCTCTCCATCCTTAGGTCCCATCAAACACAATAAGCAAAAGTTGGTAAAGCATCTGAAAAATCTCTCTCTTCACTCTGCACAATGGCCTGTTGTTTGCAGGGGTTTTTTTTTTCCCCTTTTTTTTCCTTTTTTTTTCCTTTTTTTTATCATCTGAAAGGAGGGATATATGGGTTCAAAATCCTTAGGTTGAGAAAGGGATCTTCAGAAGTTCGGAAGTTCACCTCCATTAAGAAACGTTAGAATTTATTTCATTTACTACAATAAGCTACTTCTGAATAATAGAGTATCAGAGCGAGCTGTCAAAAAGATAAATAATTTTAAAATTAATTTATTCTAATTATTAAGAGTTTTGCTGCTGTATGGTAATTTTTTTTTCCACTCAGGCCATAAGCAATCAATACCTAGAGTCTGTGCTGTGACTTTTGGCTGAGAGAAGGAAAATTTATTACAAGTATACACAATGGGTGATGATAAGAGATGTTGTCCAGCTACGTGACTGCAATTATGTCATAATATGTAGGACTGCCTGTTTCAGTGACCAGTGCTAAGATAATATTTCTTTCCTCTGATAAAGTCAACCTAATTTATTATGTTAACCTCATGTAGGCATTGCTGCAGTCTGTGCTACTGATAATATTGCTTTGAGATTCTTAGGTGAAAGGTCCTTTGTAAAGTGCTTTATGGATAGATTAAAAGTCCATTAAATCCATATGTCAGATTAATAAATGAACTCAAAAACCTCTGCTATGCTCTGGCTCCGAGCATAACACTGGTGTGGTTCAGAATGAAAAATATAATCCTTGATTTGCAAATATGAGTTGGTAGTTATTTCTAACAGTTAACTGGTTTTCTTTCCATGTTGCACTCTGCTTATAATCATTGTTCAAAATACAATGAGAAAAATTGTCTGAATGCCAGAAATGATCATTTAAATAGAAATGTTCCCTGGTCGATTGCCAAACACTTGGAAAGTTTAATAAAAACATTAATACTGTACTGTACTGGAAAAGTGGGTATTGTTATCTCAGATTATAAACTCACCCTAGTCATAAACTTAGATTCTGTTTTCTAAGTAAGAACAAAGTTTAATGGAGAAATTGAAATAAAAATAGATGATCTGACAAGGAAAGAAGGATTTATTGGACTGAATATGGAAAAAAAAGCTGCAGTTCTGGCTTCATTCATAGACTGTAAAGTAAGGAGTATGTTTATACAAAAGAGAATAAAATGTAAAACAATAGAGACTAAGATTCTGCATAGCATATACAAATATGTTTTCAAGAGTTGCTGATATTTTACTTTAATTTGGTATCTGCAGGGTGTATTTTTAGGGTAATTTGAATCATAGATAGAAGAGCTCTATGAAGTTATCATGCAATTCAACTTATTACTAATGAACCATTATTCCCTAAATACAATTTGTCATGCTTTATCCTCTCTGGTTTTAAACAACCAAAGACATGGGTACTCCTGCAAGATTCATCAAAAGGTTGTTCTACCCACGGGTGAATCTCACTCTCTGCAAATGTGTCTCACCATTCAACTTAATTATTTCCCTTTTTATTAGTTGAGATATGTTTCATAATCCTAAATATTTCTTTGAGTTACTTGGTGGTTAAATATTAGTAAGTGATAGGGCATGTAGGAATCATATTCATAGCTGGTACACAGTTTAGGTCTATGCTTTAGAGAATACATTTCATTTACCATTGCTCAACAGATTTCTAAGGGTTCTTTAGTTTTCTGTACTGTCTTTTCCACTAATGTTGCTGACTTCTCTTTGGTGTTACTTTTTTTATGGGAAAGAGATTGTTTTAAGGGTCCTTCATGTTGTCCTAAAATATTCTAATTATTTTAAAGAACTTTACTCAGGTCATAAGAAAACATACAGAATGGTCTGTAGAATGCAGTACCATATAGTGTGCCCTCATATAGCTCTTCATGTTTCATAAAACTACACTTCACAGGGTATTGATTTGGCTATTTTCTTTTTCCTTTTTCTCTCATTTTTCATTTTTCTTTCTTTAATTATTTTTTCTTTTTTCTATTTTTTTTTCTTTTTTTCTTTCTCTTTTTCTTCTGTGAATGAATTGCTCATTGTTTGGTCTGAACTAATACTGTAATTCATGTCTCTTAATTCACCGACACAGTGAAAACCAAGGTACTGTTCAAATGGTCCCTTTAATTCAACATTAACCTTAATTTGTCTCTGAACAATATGGATTTCCCTTGCCCGGCCTCTTCTGCCCCTTACTTATCATTGTCCTAATGTTGACATAAGCAACATATAACTGCAAAATTAGCTGAATCAGGGAATTGATCCAACTGTGATTTATTTTTTTCACTTCTTAGATTATCTGCAATGGAGGAGGATAATTTTCCACTGGATAATGCCCATGGTCTGAGTTGCCTTTCATCAGCTGCCCAGCTAAATGTCTAAATTTCTTTCAAATAAACAACTCCTGCTGTATTATATTTCAAGTACAATTGTTTAAAATGAACTGCCAAAGTTCATTTTAAGCTAACATAAGTGCAAGAACATGAATGTAAAAAGTAACTGCAAAAATTTTATTAATTACAAATACATGCTAAGGCTGTTTTAGGTATCAGTAACTAGACATTCTTCCATATAATAGAATATATTTTAGCAGGCAAGGTCCTTATCCTACATGATGCGTCTCCTTTGTAGCCTAGATAAGCTTGTCATGCTAAGATCTGTAAAATCCCCAAAAGCCACTTTCTCTCCTATTGCAGTCTCCCTGCACAATGCCCCTTTACTTCCTACTGGTCGTTATATTTCTGGGGGTTGAATTGTTATGCTAGGTTTCTGCTGACCGTAGCATCCCATGAAGCTAAGTAGCAGTGCTGAATAGCATCTACCAAGTTACAGTGAAAATCAAAGCATATATTCCAGATGAACACTATTCATTTAATTCAGCCGGTCACCACTCACCAAGAGTTCACAACTAAAACGCATCCTGGACATTCCAGCTAAGGAGTAGAAGGAGAACAGAGCCAATTTCAACTAGCTGCTATATAAAATACAACACCACACCCTTCCTGAATAAAACACTTTTATGTACGTCCCTCACTTAGCTTGGTTTTTAATCCCTCATGACTAAAAGCCCCTGCATTTTATGGGCTTGCATAATCAATTTTTTCTGGGTTCTATGGCTTAGTGGTGCTCTGAACTTAGAAAAATGCATATTTTTCCAACTGGACCTCTCTTGCCTTGGCCTCCAAATAAATAAATAAATAGATAGATAGATAAATAAATGCATTTTACATGTTAAAATTTGAAAAGAACTTTTTTCTTTTTTTAATGTTTGGCAGAACACAAATTCAATCTAACCCTTGGAGAAAAGCTTTACACGAACTCTCTGGCAGTGTTACTTCCAGTGTTGTTTGCACATTCATACAGCTGAAAAGGAAATTTGTGTTACTTCTATTTTTCATACAGTAACCTTTTCCCCCTTTTTTCTATTATTCTTTATTTTCTTCCACTTGCCTAATGTTTCTCACTCCTGTAGGGAAGATAATCCCATGAAATTTTAGTAATATGATGTTATTGTAGATCCTGCATCTGTAATGAAATCATTTTCATTGCATTAGTGGGTCATTTTAAAAAAAAAGTGGGGTCTTTCTCTTCTTTGAAAGAATATAGTTAATTTGTGCAATGAATCTGAAAATAATTTTTTTCAGCTTTTTGCCTAATTTATGACCTGTTCATGCTATGTGCTTTTGTTGAGGACTCTTATTTCATACACAGCATGAGGGAGATTTAATATACTTTTTTTTAAGATAACCTTTCAATGCATATTATTCAACTCACTGTTGCCTTGCCTTGCAATCTTCTGCATCTTATGCAGTTGAGTGCCTATCACATTTTTTTGCATACCTCTTAAAACATTTGGTCCAATTCCTCCTATAAATTTATTTCTATAAAATTACATGGTAATATCAACATGAAAGATTAGTATTTGATTCTAAGTAAATTAGAGTTTAGACTGCATTCTTAAAAAAAGTTGTGGTTTTCTTCTTTTCCCTGCCCTCTGCCAGCACAGGAAATTTTTTATGATCTCGTGTTCTTATGTCAAACATGAAAAAAAAAAAAAAAAAGTTAGGTAATGAAGGTTGTAAATATGATGTAGAACGCATTGTTTTAGGTAAATCATATTTGAGATACACTTCCCCCCCACCCCGTAATCACCATTGGAAACCATTATTTCTGAAGAAGGGAACTCACTAATTTGGGATAGAAGTTGGGGCTACAGAAAGAATTACATCTTCTAAGAAGCCCTATATATACTTTAATGAAGTCAGCCTGTCTCAAGAAATTATAAAAGATAATTTACCTTTGCATAGTGTTCTTTTTTTATTATTCTACTTTATCACTAACATAAATGATTTCTTTTTCTTCATTAAGTCTCCTGTAGTGAGATATATTCATCTTCACTGAGTCTTTCTAGATGATAGATATCTAGGCCCAGCTTGCGATATAGTCTCTACTGACAGCCTGTTTGGGAGAGGAAAATCGCTTCAGAGAGACACTCACTTAGGCACTTGCAGTGCCTAATTCTCTCTCCTGTATCATGAGACACTTGACTAGAAGTGAGCCACATCATGTTTCAAAGGTATAAATTAGGAGGGATGACATCTAACCCTTCTTTGTATATTTTTATTTCTGGAAAGATATTTTCCTTCTAAATTACTGAAATTTTGAAAAACAATATTGGCTGTTTATACAACCATATTATAATTAATTCATTGAATGTTTTATGTGATTTGAAAAATTTGCCTTATTTCTAAGCGAGATAAATAATGAGATAGAACAATAATGAGATAAATTTGTTTCAGTAGTTTTTAAATTAAAATGTCTAATATTTTTACCCTTTGTTTTGTATTTAAACTTGTTTTAAAACTGACATTCTATTCTATATTTCCCTCATTGATTCAATTTTTTACTTAGTGTTATTTGGATATGGGAGCTCAAATTCCTTTAAGCATGAAGTTGTTTATTAGATGTAGGCATTAGCTCCTCTTCCCTCTAGAGACACAGCTAGTTCTGGGCATATGTAGAAGCAGATGTTAGTCTACCTATATAATTTAACCTATCTTCAGATGCCTTCAACACAATATCTGAGCACAGGTGTGAGGGGTGAAAGTTATGTTAGATATTTAATTTACACATCTTCATTATACTGCTAGAATAAATAATCCTCCCCTTCCTTTTGTTTGGTCTGCTCTTAATACTCTAATTTCAGCATGAAAACCTGCTTGCTCTTGAGAGCCTTCTGGGGTGTGAAGGAATTAATGGTATGGGAACTTGTCTGTTTCAGTTTGCATGTATGTACATGATTCACTTGTTTTGAGACAAAAAAAATCAAAGTTGTTGCATTAGCATTTCACACTCAGTTTAAATGTGTTTTGATTGCTGCTGCTGATGTAACAGACATGCTTACACCATGTGATCTGGAGATTCTTCTGGAGCAGCCTGCAGATCTCTGGAAATGGCAAAAAGTAGCAATTCTACTAGGACAGAAAGCAGAGAAGCCAACCTACAACTTCAACCAGAGAAGCCGACCTACAACTCCAACCAGATGTTGTCACACCTAGACCTTTGAGAATGGGACCCAGACTCAGCCCTGGTCCTTATAATTTCAAAGGAAGATTAAAACATTCTTCTGAGGGTCACTGTGGGCTAGTGGATCCGGCTATCAATCAGAATAAAAATCCTAGACCTGTTAACCAAATTTTGCTGAAACTGTCAGAAGTAATAACTACTACTTCCTTTGTTGTACACTTATTCTGTATCCTTCATACATACTATTGTAAGTTATTTTGAAGTAACTTTTCTATGGAAATCCTCGCTAGGCACACTTCTATCATCTTTGCTCATTTGTCTTTTGGTAGAAATGACTGAAAGATATGATTGCTCTTACTGAGCCTCAAGTCACCTTAAAATAAAGTTTTCTAAGATTTAACATTTTATCTGCTTTAGTCATTGGTATTCATGATGTATATGTTCCTGCTGCACAGCACAACACATAACTTTACCATGTGACAGTATTTTATATTTAAATGTATTTTCTTCATCACTCATTTAATAACATGTTAGTTCACCACCTATGCCTTCCCTGTTCACCAACTGTGCAGCTGAGGAACTGCAGGATTTGAATAACAGGAAAATACATAGTGCTGTTTCTACAAAGAAAAAAAAAGAAGATAAAAATCTTCATAGAAAAAAAATATTATTAGAAAATTATTACAAGTTTATAGAATATTATAAGGAAAATATTAAGGAAGAGTTCATTTATCAATAAGCAAATGAGTATTGAGAATATTTTTTTGTGCCTAGGGTGGGTTTGTTTTACTGCAATTGCTAACTAGGAATTAGGAAGAAAGTGCTAGAGTGTCATAAGTAAAATTATTTATATTTTCAAAAAATTATTCTTAACATTATAGAAATTAATTTTTACTTGAAGAAGTCATAAGGTTCAGACTATGATATCAGTATTCACAATTTTTAGTGGATAAACAGAATCCAACTAAATAAATCCTTTAAAAATGAGTGGCAAGACAATGGCGAATTGTGGGAAGGTTAACAGTGTCAAGTAGGTGTTGAATTATCTTCAGATCTGAAGTGTCTCTAGATAATTTAAGATACCTGCTTTTGGCAGATGCTCAAGCCATTAATATATCAGACAGTTTTTATTGCATATTGTCCACGAAAATTTTATAGAATGCTTCAGTCTGAGGGAGTTCGTTTTGATATTTATGAGATGTTGATATATGTCCTGGCGTTTTATGTCCATACAGACTATTTTGCACAGATAACATCCACAAATAGAACAAGGTGGTGTATTTATTTTGTTATATAACAGCAGTTGTAGCTGTCAGAGGCATTATCGGAAATATTTCAGAGTCATTGAATGGGTTGGGTTGGAAGGAATCTTAAAGATCATTCAGTTCCATTCCCCCTGCCATGGGCAGAGACACTTTCCACTAGATCAAGCTCCTCAAAGCCCCATCCAATCTGGCCTTGAACACTTCCAGTGAGGGGGCATCCACTATTTCTGTGGGCAATCTATTCCAGTGTCTCACCACCATCACAGTAAAGAATACATTCCTACTATCTAATCTAATCTACTCTCTTTCAGTCTCAAAGAGTGACTCCTCGTCTTATCACTATTCTCCCTGACAAAAAGTCCCTCCCGATCTTTCTTGTAGGTCCCCTTTAAGTACTGGAAGGCTGCTATAGAGACTTCCTCAGAGCCTTCTCTTCTCCAGGATGAACAACTCCAACTCTCTCAGACTGTCCTCACAGGGCAGGTGTTCCAGCCCGCTGATCATCTTTG
Organism: Bucorvus abyssinicus; assembly: GCA_009769605.1. Taxonomy (NCBI): domain Eukaryota; kingdom Metazoa; phylum Chordata; class Aves; order Bucerotiformes; family Bucorvidae; genus Bucorvus; species Bucorvus abyssinicus. The sequence continues at coordinate 44,878,966 of CM020025.1, forward strand.
TGGCCCTCCTCTGGAGCTACTCAAGCAGGTCCATGTCTTTCTTACACTGGGAGCCCCAGAGTTGAACACAGTACTCTAGCTGGGGTCTCATGAGAGTGGAATCTTGACCTCAACCTACTGGCCACATTTCTTGATACAGCCCAGGATATGGTTGGCTTTCTGGGCTGCCAGAGCACATTGTTGGCTGATGTCCTTCCTTTTGTCCACCAGTATCCTCAAGTCCTTTTCTGCAGGGCTGGTCTCAATCCACTCATCACCCAGCCTTTATCTGTGCTTGGGATTGTCCTGTCCTGGGCACAGGACCTTGTACTTGGCTTTGTTGAACTTTGCGAGGTTCGCATGGACCCACCTTTCAAGCCTGTCAAGGTCCATCTAAATAGCATCCCATCCCTCCAGCTAGGTATCATCAGCAAACTTGCTGAGGGTGCACTCAATCCCCGACAAAGATTTTAAATAGTGCCGGTCCCAATATCAACCCCTGAGGAACACCACCTGTTCCTGTTCTCCACTTGGACATCAAGCCATTGACCACAACACTTTGAGTGAGACCATCCAGCCACTTATCTACTGAGGGGTCCATCCATCAAATTAATATCTCTCCAATTTGGAGACAAAGATCTTGTGCAGGACAGTGTCAAACTTCTGCTTAATCATATTAGTGTCTGAGTTTAGAGATCTGTGGGTTTAGAGATCGAAAGAGTTTTCTTTTTTATGAGGTGTCTTTGTTGTTCTAGGCATGTACAAATAACATTTATTTGCATTAGATAAAATATATGTATATTTAAATACTTCTACATTACGATTATTAAGCATGCAAAATCAATATGTATTTTCCAATAGATTTATCCATTTTTCAGCCTATGTATAGTCAAATGAAATAATTCTGTATTACTCTTTCCAAATTAACAGATGTTAATGATTTGCTATAATACAGTTATCCTTTTATTTTTCAGTGAAAGCTAACAATTTAATTTAATGTACAAATTCTCTGCTTATTTAAATCTTAAAAAATAGGTGAAGACACTTTTATTGCTACTTACATAATTTGATTTAGACTTAAATGAATTGGGGAAATGTCTTAAGCTAAACAGAATAGAGTCGCTCTTAAATTCCTGATTTCTTTAACATAGTTCAGAAAACTTCTTTGAATTAAATGGATGTAACATAATAATCCTAAATTTACTAACTCTGAGAACTTCTACTTGGCTGAGAGAAATAAAAAGATTTGGGGAACCCTGTAAAAATAATTTTCAGAAATGGAACTGTGGGCACGTTTGCTGTCACACTGTCTTTAAATACTTTATAAAACCATTCTGGACAAAAAAATTAAAAATACTTATGAAAAACTGGAAAACAAAGCAAGAATCCGCTTCATAGTTTCAGCTTTAATCTCAAATTCTACAACATTTGCTAGTCAAAGTTTATGACTATTTCAGCTTAAGCACATTAACTATATTTTTTCTTTTATGTGTCCTGAACTGTTGTTTTATTATTATATGTTTGGATTTAGATTTACCTAGTATTTTTTTGAGCAAACTAAGAAACTCAAGTTACTAATGAACTTTTAAATGGTTTCCTAGGGGGATTCTAGCATAGTGCATGTTAGAGTTATTATCTACTGAAGCCTGTATTTGAGTGTATGAAGGATTAGTGTGTTGGATTTTCTCCTAGCTATTTATGCACTTTGGAGCTGTTGTGAATAATTTTTAATAGAAAGTATTATTAGATGAAATTTTTGTAGGATCTATTTTTTTGGTCTTCAGACAGTTTTTGACTTTTAGGTCTTTCTTGCTTTGGCCTTGATATTATCTCAAATCCCACGAGACAGCTGGTCACATGGAGGATACTGAAACTTGGATATAGGATACACTGAGCTAGCTTTTATTATTGTTTTATTTTAATTTTCTTTTGGTGTCTTTCTCTTTTTTTTTTCCAACATGGAGCTGGTTATTTTAAAATTCTATTTAGTTTTTAAATTGTGTTCAGTTTTAATAATATCCATTAACAAAAAGAAAAATCTTACCAACTGACATAATATCTGCCTTTCTTCTGTCATTCCTGCTTCTCATTTTACTGCTTCTTCTCTGGTTTGTTTGCTGCCAAAAAGGCAGCTTGTTCTTCCATAACTTAACATTTATTATCTTTTGAATTTGATCCCTTCAATTTTCCTTATATAGCTACAAATCTAATGATTGCTGAAATAAAAATAGGAATATCTACATTTAAAACTTCTCACATTTCAGGATAAACTATTTCCAAATAATGAGTAAATAAATCAGTTAGTAAGACCAAACAAAAGCCAGAATTATAAGATCCATGAAATTGTCAAATGTTCTATATTTAGGTATATAATTTTTAATCTCTAAATGGCATTCCATATTTTCAATATCAAACATATTCAGCAATCATTCTTCAAGTGACCACACATAATGATTCATAATATTGTTTACAAGCCATTTTCTCTTCTCTATCATTTCACTAGATGGGTAGACAATTGTAAAAGTTTGTTGTTGGTTTTTTTTTCAATTTTTTTTTTTATTCTTTCACAACCTAGTCACCAGATATACAGTCTTCACACTAAATATATACTGCGAATAGCCTAATGTGGTCCGCTAAGAAGCTGAAGATTTGAACTCTTTCATAGTCATTGAGTCTTTATGTAGGAAGCATCCTCTGACAGATGGTAGGAAGAAAATAAGGAGCTGAATTGACAGCTAGTAAACTGTGGTGGAAGACTAGGAAATGTTGTTGTTCATCACAATAACATTAGACATTTTAGTGTAATACTAAACAGCATTCAAACTAATTGGCATATCATTCTTCTGAGTAATAACAGTTCAGGTTTTGTCAAATACTTGTGTTGATGATAATATTAGATGAAAAATATTATTAAATTTTCTTATTTTATATTTTGGTATGTTAAGCTTTTTACTTTTGTTCAAGTAGTGATACAAAGTTAGTCAATAAATAATTTTAGGCACTAACCATGCTCTGAGGTTGTCTTAATAAAGCAGTCAAGGGGAACTGTTGTGGATGACTTCAACATTATTTTTGTTCCTAACTGAACCAGTGGTGCATGGTATTTTGGGTTGGGAAATTCAAATCAGCAAACTATGATGTGTGTCATCTTTTCCACAGAACCACAGAATCATTTTGGTTGGAAGAGGCCTTTAAGATCATCAAGTCCAACTGTTAACCCAGCACTGTCAGGTCATCTCTAAGCCATGTCCCTTAGCACCACATCTGTACAGGTTTAAAACACTTCCAGGGATGGTGACTCCACCACTTCACTGGCCGGCCTGTTGCAGTTCTTCACAACCCTTTCTGTAAAGAAATTTTTCCTAATATCCAACCTAAAACTCCCCTGGCAGAACCTGAGGCCATTTTCTCTCATACTATTGCTTGCTACTTGGGAGAACAGACCGACCCTCACCTCGCTACAACCTCCTTTCAGGTAGTTATAGACAGTGATAAGGTCTCCTCTCAGCCTCCTTTTCTCCAGACTAAACAACCCCAGTTCCCTCAGCCGCTCTTCATAGGACTTGTTCACTAGGTCTTATTCTCTACATCAAGCATTTTCCCCTGTATGCCGTTGGTTATGAGGAACAAGAATTGCTTAAGCTCTCCATGAGACACTTAAGACAGCCATACAAGCACTCCATCTTAAACTAGTGTTTCCTCCTGAAATGCTTAAATGCTTTTTAAATTGTTCCATATTTGTTTCATTATATGATAAGAGTTCCATTTTATGTACTTGCACCTCTTGGAAGATGGCAATGAGATATTTGTGTATATTTGCTGCTTACCATAACAAAAGCCAGATAAATATAATGGACAAGGAAGTAATAAATCTACCTGAGTTTATGACTTAGCCCTGTTCAAGTAGCAAAGTTAATACAAAAGATTTCTTCAAGCATAAAAAGTATAAAATGAGATATAAATAAAATAGCTAAGTGAACCTAGAGGGAAAATGTATCACTGCTGGTTAATTTTAGACAACATATTTTTCCATAAAACACCCTCACTGGGGGGTGATACTTATTGTTCTTTTGAAAGCAATTACTCTACTGTGCAGTACATTACACTGCAAAAAAAGCACACCAATAAACAGCAATAATAATGATTCTTTAAAACGTCCCCTGTGTGCTGTGATGTATCTATTGCTAACTCACACAGTAAATCTAAACTGTTCAGCGAACACTATAGAATGGATCTGCAGGGCTTAATCCATTTACCATTCTTAATAGTGCAAAATTGGCTGCAACAATGAACAACACTCCCAAAGTTTATTTAAATTTTCAGAAAACAATTAGAGAAACCAAACCATTGTTGAAAAATCAAATACATGACTAAATAATAAAGCATCATAAAGAAGAGTTGTAAGCCTTCATCTTGCCAACTCTTTTGTACAGGTGCTTCTGGGTCTTCTGTACCAGTCAGTCTTCAGGTTACAGACTCTTCATTCTAGATCATGAAAAATATTACAGTATTTAAATCTGTCATTAAAATAATTGCTTTATCTTTAATAATCACACACTTTAAAGCAAGCTTTCCTGAACTCATTTTCCTATTTGACTATGATAAATTATTTTATCTCTCTTCATCACTAAATGGAAAGATCTGTGTTATCCGTGATGTCTGAAGGAGAGTAAAGACTGTTTTCTCTGATGATTTTGGATTTTTACACAGTGGTGGAAGAGGCATCAATTCTGGAATAGATAGACAAAAAAATGCACCCCCACAAATTCTGAGTGACCTGTAATGATTTCAGTATGGTCAAAGCACATATGAATTTTACTACTGCGGTGGACTAACCTTGGCAAACAGACAAACCTGACCCAGATGCTTGCTCATTCCCACTATGCAGTGAAACAGGGGGAGACAATGAGATGAAAATCTCACAAGTTGAGAAAAAGACAGCAAGTTAAGTTACCAGTTGCTACCATATGATCATCTGCAGCTCCTTCCCTCTGACAATTTTCCTTTTTTCCAGTATGGTCTTTCCTCAGGATGTGGTTCCTTCAGGAATATCCATCTGCTCTGTCATATGTCCTCCACTGGCGTTAGTGTGAATCTCTGCTCCAGCATCTGGAATTCCACTTCCTCCTCATCATCATCCTTGTCATTGTCATCATTGTAGCGATTGTCATTATCAACCTTCTTGTCCTTATCTTCCATGTCCCTGTCCTCCTCCTCCTTCTCCAAACTCAATGTTTCCTCTGCTGATTCTCACACTTTATGTTTCCTCCTTCTCTCTGCTTTCTGGTGTTATTGCCCTTTCTTAAATATGCTTTTACAGAGGCACACCCAGGTTGGCTGAAGGGCTCAGCTGTGACCTGTGGCGGCTCTCTTGAAGCTGGCTGGAACTGGCTGTGTCTGGCAGGAGGCTACCCCTGGTTGTTTTCCACAGAGGCCATGCCCTCATCCCCCCAGCTGCCAGCTCCTTGACACACAAATACAATACACTTACATATCATGACGGCTTTGACAAAACACTCAGCTACTTGTGAAGATGTTATTATAATATCTGCATGAAAAATTTATTTTGAAAATCAGACTGAGGACATCTCTTTCTATTGACTCTCACAGAGAAAGGTAAAGCACTTTCTGATCTAAACTAACACTTTTGGATCTAAACTAATTTAAGAATCCATATTAAACTACAATTTACCCACAACTATCAGGTGTAACTTCTCAAAGGAGAGATCTATATATTTTAGAAAAGTCTTTGATGAAAGCTGAGGTATTTTAATTATAACAGTGTTATGCCTAAAAACAGTATTATAGAATCATGGAATCCTTTAGGTTGCAAAAGACCTTTAAGATCATCAAGTCCCACCATAAACATAATACTGTGAAGTCCACCACTAAACCATATCCCTAAGCACCATATCTATATATCTTTTAAATACCTCGGTGTATCATGTTCAATTAATGTAAATTTTAAGACATAGTGCCTACAGTGGAGACATATTATCTATTTCAGGTACTGTAAATGATGTAGTAAACCTATTTATAACTCCAAAGATGTTAGTCAGAGTTCAGAATTAACATCTTTCTACTGCATGCTATAATACAGTGTTTTAGATTCATTATGTCAGGAGCTGAGCATATCTTGAAATTGCTACCTGTCTGCAGAAATTAAAACTGCTCAGGAACTTCACACAGAAAATTCTACTCTTGTCTTTTTTATGTAAATGCATTATAAAAAGCCAATGGCTCAACAAAAAAAATGTTGTGCAACTAAGAGTTTATCAATTATCGTTTTCATAGAAACATCAACTCACTTTTCAATTACTCTTCTGAGGTATTATAACTTTACTGCCTGTAGTTGTTTAGATCTTCTTTCCATTCTGTGTTGAGGATTTCCACTCCTGAGTTATATCAGATGTTTGCATGGCTGTGTTTTACCTGCATGGACAGAAATTGATAATGAACAGATCAAAATGCTAACTAGTTTTTGTTTAAACAGTGTGATTTATGTAATTCTAAATGCCTACTGCTCTGAAAGCTGTGGATTTTGGTCAGGATAATCTTTCCAAGTTCTCCTTTTAGGCTGAAAAGGCAAGAGTTCTTGCAAAGCTGGTTCACACTATCAAGAAAAAGATGCTCAGTGAAAATGTCTTTCTTAGGTGCATTCTTCAGGCAATTCAACTTACATTTCATTCCAATTATATTTCTGATACCTTCTTACAGTTCGTGACCACCTTGAAGTGATCTCATTAATGATTACATATTGTGATACGGAAATTTGACTGCTCTTTTTAACTTACTAAAGATAGAACATATGATTGTAAAAAGCCAGAATTTTCAAAGTGTATGGATGCATAAGAGCAATCTGTGCACGTTTAAAGGTATATATGTGCTAGGAGAAAATAAAACTGTGCATATATTAGTAAGAAGTCTCAGACAACCCTGACCAAGACTATAAATAGCATTTTATGATATACTGTCTCACTATGCAAATAAAACCTTAAAAAAAATAAAATTGCCAATTGATTTCCATTGACATTTTCATTCCAAAATTATCTGTGGCTAATTGTCTCATATAAAATGTTCAAATTTCTGAAATTTCTGAATTCTATTATGCTTTAGCTTGAGATTCTCTGCTGCTATGCTGCATATGGACTTATGTCACATCAAATTAAAAGAACTGGAAAATTGCCCTTTGTATGACTTTAGTTTCTGCTCTGATCTTCAGTTAGTTATATTTTATTTACATGAGGCCTGAAGCAAAGCCACTTACAGCTAATAAGAGTTGCCTTATTAAGAAAAATGGTTTTAGATTAAGCTTTTAGTGTTTAGGTTAACCCTAGTTATATTCAGGAATCAATTACCGAGTGTATTTATGGTTCGTATGAAAAAAATATCCCACCTTTGAGTTATTTTTAAAAAAACACACTTTTTCCAACAACAGTACTTGGAGTTAATTTGCATTGTAGTTGTAGCACTAAGGTTGAGGATTTCACAAAAGAATATAGACAACTAAAAATGATTTTCATAGTATTTCTAGGTATAACAAGAGGAAATTCAGAAGTTTTTCTTGTGTCGCTATTAAATCTAGCTACTTACAATTCCACAAAAAAAAAAAAAAAAAAAAAGAGAGAGATTTCTGTCAGCACTGATGTATCCATAGTACGAAAATTCTCATAGGTGATGAAAAACAGCTTTCTGTGATAAGGGATAAAACGGTAAGAGCACAATAGCACAATCTGTGAAAGCAAGATTGATCTCTTATTCACAGAGTGATTTCAAATTGCCAGAAGGGACTGCCTGCTGTAAGAGTGTCTTTGTGGGGAAAATCTTCAGCAAAATTGAATAATAATGTTGCTATGGGCCTTAAGCACTTTCTGCATGATGGGTGTTTTTTGCCGAACTCATTTCATATTCATAATCATAAAAAATGTGTCAATACTGCAAAATGGTTCTGGTTTGTACAAACGATCCCGGTCACCTCCTGGGAAATATTTCTTTATACACAATGTGTAAAGAAGCCCCATTCAAATAAGGAGTCTAAGAGGAAAAGGCCTGACATTCATATTTTGTTCTCATTTCTGTTCTGAAAGGCTTTGAAAATATGAGAAAGAACAATCTGGGCACACATTTCTGTGAATAGACACTTTCTACACACTTTTCAACTTCCATTCCTTAATCTCATTAAATGTTATTTGCACAGCAGGTACATTCTAAGAGTAGCTTTCATTTTAGCTGGAGATTTCTTCAGTGAAAGCTCTGAAAAAATGAAGCTCTATTAATACCAATTTTTAATTCATATATTCAATATTTCACATTTCATATGAATTAGATTTTAAAAAAGTATCTTTTAATGTACACATTTTAAATACAAATCTTTTCATCCCTGACGTAAGCAATTGCCCTGTTTCATTTGATAGACCTTTAATACACATTCAGAGCTGTTGCAATCAGTAGGCAACTGTGTTCATAGAATCAAAGAATCTTCAGGTTATATCAAAGGAAGATGCAAATTAAATTTTATTTAGCAATTCATGTGCAGTACCTTGCATTAAAATTCATTATGTTTGTCAAAGAGGGCGAAAAGAGGGGAAAATCTCAGACTTCTGAGAAAATCTCTTTACAGATTTCTGAAGTATTCAATAACAATCAGATTTTTCTCCTCTAATTTTAGTTGTCTTCTTGTTTCGACCTTCGTGAGACAGGGAAGCTCTGGAACGGTTTGGTTTGGCTTGTGAAGATGTGCAAAACAGTGTTTTCTATTAATCTTATGAAAAACTGACTTACAAAAAGCACCTTGAACACTATGTATCAGGGAGGAGAGGTTGTCCCAAAAGATTGAGTTAGGGTAAATAACATGTAGATATAAATCACAGGACCATTTAGCAAGTCTTTGTTTTCCTTGCATGGTCCTGCACAGAAGACAGAATGAACCAAAGAAGGAATGAACTATTACATCTTTGGTACTTTCTTTCCTTCAAATAGAGCATTTTTTCAGCTTGCATTTAGAGAGCATTTTAAGTTACAACACAGGACTAATGAAAAAGACTGGCTGAAAAGTGATAATTAGTTTTACAGAAGACTACATGCAAGATTCATGTTTAAGCATGTGGTTTAATTCCGACATGGAAAGAAGATAGTTTTTTCAGAAAGCTACCTTAAAAAATAGAAGAAATCCTGTGCAACAGAGAACTGGCTTTACCTAGAACTTGAACTTTGGCCTCCCCAACCTGTTTCCTGCATCAGGAGGAATCCTGTATCAGGAAAAACGGTCTTAAATCTGCCTCCTAAATCTCTGGGAAATAGGATATTTATTCAACAAATATTTCACTAAAATGAAAATATTTCTGATTTTTTTCTTATTATTATTTTGAAAAAATAAATGTTTTCTGGTGGAAAAATGCTTTGTAGAGGAGTTCTCAACTCCTTCTGTAAATAAGATTAAGAAGCACTTAAATTATAAACAGGAAATGTGCCTTATTCTCATGCCTGAGAGAACCATGAATCACACCCTGAGGGAAATAACAACCTCTGTGGCTAATGATTTGAGCGTAAGTTTTTCAGAGAATTCTGCCTCTCACAATTTGTGTGTGCCAATAGACTATTTCCATTATCCAATATTTTCAAATATTGCAGAACCCTTACAGTGATAGTCGTTTAAAGTCTTGAACTTTGTACGAGCTTTGGAGGACAGTTGAGAAACTGAACAGCTTCATCTACTAACACATCAAAGCTCTACCTGAAGCTAAGCAAAAATAATAGTACAGGCTGTGATTTTCTGTCTTTTGAGTCTTTCAAGCAGTATAAATGAGAAGAGACTTGGGCCTTGAGCCCAAAGAGGTGATTATGGGTTCAGGCTTACATTTAAATAGCAGTATATTGTAGCCATCATCTCCTTCAAAAAGCTCTAAGGAATTTTTCTTGATCAGAAGAATCTTATGTTGTATTCTTTGAGTTTATCGACACAAGAACTGCTCCTAATACATTAATAAAAAATGAATGTAAAATGTAAATGTAAATGTAATATAAAAAAAAACTTTCTAGATTTAACACTGACTTCATACCATAGTAACTGGCCTTTGATCCGACTTCACTTTTCCCAGTAATATCTCCCCACAACCTTCAAGACCATTAGGAATAATAAAGTGGTTTTTTCAAATATGCAAAGGCCCTCGTTTTCTCTTGTCAGAAAATGTGATGCAACAACACTGGAGTAACTGCCATCAGGTCAGAAGAATTGTGCTTAGGTAGGACTAGGATAGTAAAGGCAGGACTTGGTTATCATGGTAGTTTCATATGTATTGACTATGACAGAGAAAATCTAGAGGATGCATCATCTGTAAAGATTTAGTGGTTATCAGGTACACTTGAGGGTAGCCCTTGGAACTACTGTAAGACAATTCAAATGTTACAAATTAAATGCAATGAGTTTAAGGTGTGTTAAGGGAGATCAGGTTGGCATTACAAAAAAATTAGTCATGAAAGGACTGAAGAGCTCCAGAATATATTGTCTTGGGATATTTAGAATCTAAATCATTGGAAAATTTTAACAGTTAGGACAAGTCCCTGTCAAGAATGGTTTAGGTGTTGTCGGTCCTGCCTTTGAACAGATAACTTCTCAGACTCCCCTCCAGTTCTTTTGTGTTGTTAATTCCGTTATATTAACTTGTCCAGGTTCAATATAAAACTGGTTTCACTGACATATGAAACAAACCAATTAAGGTATTCCTCCCCCTGCACGTCACTGCCCTTCACTGGCTGTGGAGCTCCTCGGTGGGACGATGCCTCTTTCCGAAGCTGCATGCCAGAGAGACTGCTCGTGCCTTTGCTGCCCTGCCTCTGGGGTGAGCCCTATCCAACCGCGCTTGCACCTTGCCGGTGACTGGAGCTGCCCGCACTGCTACGGTTGCCACGGCGGCAGCCATCTCACCTGCCCTGGGGGCTTTGAGGACCTCTCTGAAGGGACGGCAGGATCCAGCTGGCTGTTGCTGTCGGCAGCTAGACAAGAGCTCTGGGGTGAAAGATATCCCCTGTTGCTGCTGCCTGCCGCAAATTCCTCCTGCTGCTTTGCCTGGTGGCACACCACGCTGTGACTGCCTGCCGTGACTGTTAGCTCCGCTGTCCTGCTGCTGCCGGGCCTGGTGGGAGCCGGCCCAGGGCCCTGACTCCGGTCCCTGCCCCGCGGCTGTGTGCTTGGTAGTTTGCCCACGGTTTCACACTTGCCACAGCAGATCGCCAAACCTTGCACGTATTTGTTAATCCCTTGTTGTTGGTTGGTTGTATAATGGTGTTTTTGTTGTTATTAAACTAATTTTAGTTTCCAAAACTTAACTGAGGCCTCGCCCACTCTATCTATCTATCTACCTACCTATCTATCTATCTATCTATTTATTTATTTGTTTGTTTGTTTGTTTGTTTATTTATATCTCTCTCCTTAACCCCTTTTCTCCTGGAACAGAGATGGGGCTGATTTGGAGAGACAGTTTGTCCCATGGTTTGGCCCTGCCTCAGCCAAACCAGTGACATAACTGCAGCTTATTCTAACTGTCTGAGCACCATCCCACTCCTCTCCATTTGGCAGTCTCAGGAGTATATGCACAGTACCGAGTCATTCAAGAACCAGGAAGTTCTACTTGCATTTCTGCTTTATAGTGGTTTTTTCTAAACCATGTTAGTCTAAGGAAAATCCCTAAAACTGACAGCAGTTTGGGGTAAAAAATATGTTTCTTTGATATCTGGCTTAAAAAGAAATATAGGTAACAATGTTTCTAAATTTTTTTTGGTGATTCTTTATGCTTTCAGAATTTCTGTCAAATATTCCTTGCACAATTCAGATAACATAGGTGATTCAAGGAATGAAGTGTTATTATTTCTGTGTCTAAAATACCTGTGAGTGGAAGTTTCTGTCCTGTGAGACTATCACATTTTTCAGACTAATTCCTTTGCATAGTAGACATAGGTGCACTTTTGTTTGAAATTCATGTCCAATTACATAATGAATAACAACCTGCAAGAGAAAGGCTTTTTGATAAGCATGAAGAGTTTGATTTGAAATAAGAAGTTGGATCTTTTATTAAGTGAAAAAATAAAACTGTCTCATTTCTTCTTGGTGATTCTGTTGAGGGCAGCCTGGGGCTTCTGGAGCATGACTGAAGAGCAGTGCCCTAGTAATCATTGATCAATCAAATGCAGAGGCATATAATAATCATCATTTAGTATAAAACTAGTCCTCTTATGTTTTCACCAGGAAGTCTATTTTTAGTGTTTATTTTTTCCTCTACCTTACAATCTTTTTAATATCAGTTCTTTACTTGGAAATTACAAGCTTTCTGCAACACGCAGGCTATATGCAGTTTCAGTGAAGATGGAGAAGAAATGAGAAACAGAAAGAGGAAAAGAAAGCATGAATAATGAATTAAATACACATATAGGTTTAGCTTCACACATGTTTTCATAAAGAGAAAAAGTATATCCAATTTCTGTACCTTTTGTCATTTCTACCACTTTCTCAACATTTTCTATTTTACAGTAATTTTTGGTAGGGCAATACTCACCTCACTCTTTGAGGTGGTCTAATACCGAAATTCCTTTCAAAAAGAATAGTAGCAAAATAAAATCCCTATCCAATGTGCCCACGGTGTAAGCAATTTAGTTTGTGAAGTAATGCTACTCACAGAGGTAAGCACCCTTGCTGAGCTTTCAGCAGCATACAGGTCCCACTTTTGCTTCATGCTGCAAAATACAGATGAAAGGTATCTATCTTGAGGAAGTATCCTATCAATCGTAAGGGATTTTTGAAAAATATGAGTGCAGAACCCAGTCCTGTGACTTCTAAAATCATTGCAGCAGCTAAAAAATCCCTGTCTCATAATACATACAGCCTTGCATAAGCTGTAGAAACGCTAAGCAAAAAAAACCCCAAATCTCAATATTGTCCAAATCCACCACACTATACACAGTGAAAAAAAAAAAAAACAAAAAACAAAACAACATGCTTCTCTGCTCTTATTTTTCAATTTATCTCCTTTGAAATTCCTGCACTGTTGATATGGAAAAACATATTGAAATGCCTACTAAGCCAAAAAAATGACAATTTTCACTTTGGAAAAAGAAAGAAAACAATGTTCTTTTGCAGTCTTAGGTTATGGCTCAACTCTTCTGCTGTCTGTCTGCAGGTCACCTGCAGTGGTAATCCCAGAGGTCCCTATCAGCACTAGCTCACAGGGGACATGATTCAAAGAGTGCAGCCTAGGCAGATGTAACCAGCTCTTAAAGCTGCTTGATGAAGCTGCCCGCCCATTTGTCAAAAGTATATGGAAGACAGGAGAGTAAGGATGTTTCGTGGTCCTGGAGAATTTCAGAAGATCTAGAAGGCTCTTTCTATTTACATAAGGCACTGCTTTTGAGATACGATGGTTTCATTGTGCCTTCATTGAGCATTTTTCCTCCAAGTCACAAGTCAGCACTAGCAACATAGACTGCTATACGCTTTTGTTCAGAGTTGTTCCTTTGTCCCCTCATCACCACACCGATGTCTCTAGAACCACTTACTGTGAATGAGGTAGACAGCAGGGTGGAATGATTCCCTTGCTGTCCCAGGTTGTTCTGTTTACTCATCTTAAGTGAACAGTTTGTTTTGGCTAAAATTGACCCACTGTTCAACAGATAAGTTTCTTTCCTGTTTACAAATCCCACTGAAATCAGTGTAACTACTACAGCAAGCATATGCTTGTCAGTGTGCGTAAAGAGTTGCCAAAAGAGACACAAAACGTTAACTTGTAGTTAAGAGGTAATAGTTATTGGCTTGTTTCTGTATTACCTGATGAAAAGGTTGTGTTCTGATAAGGAAGAAGTCACTTAAAAGCCATATTTTTCCCTGGTTCCTGATTGGATTTTCAGCTTTTCATTTCCTGCCTGCTTTCCTGAAGGGCTACCTTTCCTAGCTCTTCCAGTTTAGAAAATATCTGTGAGCAATTTTATAACTTTCATTTTGCTTTGCCTTGGAAACAGAGCTTTATAGGGCTCTAAGTAAATATGAAGTAAATCAAATCAAGAAACTGATGAATTTTGTGATCAGAATTCAATTTAAAAACATTAACCATTCTCAGTCAACATTAGCTTTCAGCATTCACAACTGTCAGGGTTCAGCAGTCAACTCCACCTGTCTGTGGCAAACAACTGGTTTTCCAAAATGATAAATCGTATTTTTATTTAAAAAATAAATGATTGGGGAAAAAAATCTGCAAAAACATAGTTATTGACTAAGTAGAAGCATTAGATTACAACATATTAGAACAACTTATTAGCAGTAAATGTGTCCAAGTGTAATACAAAATAGATGTCGAATTGCACAGAAGACCACAGTTGCTCATAACATTCACTCGTTATGTTTTATAGTTTTTTCATGATGGCACTAGAGACTCTGTCGTCTTGCTCTTAGTTGCATCCCAGCATAACTTGTAAAGTACTTAAGTTACATGTCCTTCAGGAAGTTTATTATAAGCAATCTGAAAATGCAGGAAAGTTAGAGTAGGGGACCATCTGCAGAACTTGTGTGCGATCTTGCTGAGTTGAGCAACCCACACAAATTTATTTCCACATCTGAAAAATTGCAATAATATTTGTCTATGTAAACAGAAAGTTATGAATCTCAGTCTAATAATGTTTGCCAAGGATCTTGAAATTCTTGCTTACAAGACACTATGTTATTTAATACATTACCTAATCTTTTTTATAAAACAAAGTCTGAGATCTGAAAGAGTTAAACTTAGATGTCTTTGTTGTGCATAATTTTTGCTGTGCCATTTAAATTAATGTAAAATCAAAGATGTTTGACTGATATTTATAATGCCAGGACTAAAGCGACTTGGAAAATTTCTGTTAGAATACTTTTCAATGAGAAATATTCACAAATGGATGCTTTATTCCTGTAACTTTGAAGTTTTTTGGGCTTTTTTTGGGTCATAAAAGTAAAAATTAATTGCACAGAGGTAGTGAGATATTAGGGATCAGAAGTGCTTTGTCTCTGCCTGTGAGGTTTTCAAAAATTTAACTTGCTACCAGTAAAACTAGCAGGAATTTTGGGCAGAAAGCAAGCCAAAAATTCCTCTTTATGTTATCCCAAACCCAAATTTTCCTAGGAATCCCTTTGCTCATAAAAGTTGTATTTATAGTTTTTGTTCTGAAGTCAGATGACAAAGATTTCCTTTGTTTTAGAGGGAGATTTTAAATTTTTTATTCCTGTTTATAGAAAAAGCCATTATACAAGTAATAGACTTAGACTCGAATTAAATATTTGAGTGCCATACTATTGCACATCACATGCATATGCTGTTGAAGAACCTTGACATAATAGGATAAACCACTTGATGCATACATGGCACAGGCAGTTGTTCTGAATAGTGACTTACCTGAAAATCCAAGCACTTCCTTTGTGTCTGACATCTTCAAGGTATTAATTTCAGGTGTAAAAGTATATTTTAATAATCCCAGTCACACTGCAATAAATTTTGCTTTCTCTAATATCTGTTCAACACCCTGGGACTTTGTGAAAGTCAGAGAAAATATAGGCTGGAATGTCACAGGATATTATTGAGAGAACTTTCATTAATCCATCTTCTTCCATCTCGCATTACACTGATGTCATTTTTTCTAGGAACAGTTGCTGAGGAAGTGCTATGACATATTAAATAATTATTAGTTTATCTCACAGTGTTTATGTTTCTAAGACTGGAAGGATGAGGGGAAAGATGTCATCTTCTGGTAGTTTCACCTATGGTTTCATGAGATGATTTTAAATTTATTTCACTAAGACCTAAAATTTTTTGCACTGAAATCTTGTGATAAGTATCTACATTTATAGGAAATGTACAGTATTTTATGGAGAAACCAAAAGAATGTTCAATTGCAGAAGATTTTAAAAGGACTGATTTATTTTTTAAAATATTGTACTGTCCAAGATATATGTTTTCCTACAGTTGAACTTCCAAGAAGTTACTTTGCTATACTAAGGAATTTCAGTTTAAATTTCCATCAGGCGTGCATAGACATTGTGCTTTGCAGCCTGCAACTCTGAATTCTGCTTGTTGTGAAAGCAGATCTTATCCGGAAAATGCACTCTTGTCATTATAGCTAGGTACTTTGGGGTTTCTTTTCTGTTGATAGGTACTCTAAGAAACTCATTCCCCTCAATTAAGTATGACTTGATAGTAACAAAAGAGAGGTTAATTCTTGAGCTGATGGAGTATGCAAAAGAATGGGAGATGAGGACAGAAAGATAACAGTATAAAGGTTTTGCCCCATGCAATATGCTCGGGACCGACATTCCTATATTTACTTTTTGCTACTGCTCCAGATGATCTTTGTATTCCTTATTCCCAGTATTCATCTCAGATGTTTTGAGAAGATATAACTATAACTTAAACACCAAACATTACAGCTGCAAAATCCAGGTGCTCCATTGTTATATACATTTTTCTAACAAGAGCATCTGGACACTTGGCTGGCTGCACCATGGAAAGCAACTGGCTCTAATATTGCTTGTATTGGCATCCATGAAATTGCCTAAGGATCTGTCTGCTGTGGGGCTGGCTGGGATATGCTGCCCAGCTGGAGGCCTCAGTCCTTTAATAGGCCTGTCATTGTCAAGAATTTGCTCAAGTTTATATACATAAGTATAAAATCCCGTTCAAATTTCTCATGATCTCTTCCACATGTAAAGCCCTATTATGGTACAAAGGACCTTGTCCAAATTCATTGGAGTTGAGATATAAGGAACTTTTAAGGACCCACTACTTTGGCTAACTCCTTTACAATACATATACTGCAGAATATGCCACAGAAAACTACATTTCTGTGTTACGTCAACCTTTTATTCCAAAATAAAACCATTGTGAGATAACTGATTTGCAGTAAAAATTTATAGATTTCATTCTGAAATGTAACAAAACCCCACAAAACTAAAACCAAAACATGATACCACAAAGAGCTTGAATTATTAAAGGAAATAACCTGAGGAACAAGCGTTGGCAAAGTCTTTCAAGCATAGTTTTTATGGCCATACAGGCATGTGACTGGAAATAATTGACTTAGACATTCAAGTATATAAACAAGAAGTTCAGAAAACCTCTAGTAAAGAGGTGAGAGGAGCTGTGTAGTTTGGAACATTAATAATATTTGCTCTATGGATATAATAGGACTGGAAAAGAATTTTTGTTTTTCTTCAATCAATAATGTATTTTTTAAATTTATTTTTGTCTGGTTTCTTTTCTCGAATTACAGACACTCAGTATCAACAAACACCAAACAAACAATAGTATTTATTCCAGAGTGAAAGCACAGCTCAGAGCTATTCTTCTATGTACAGAAAAAATGGCTGTTAAACAGTTGTGTGGGTATTATTAATGAGCCTGTATATGCTCCTTTCCTCCCTCCAATGACTGCTAATATTTCTGAGTTTCTACACGTGTCTTATTCCACCTTCACTAGCTATAAACTTCCTGAGTAACACCCAGCAAAGAGCCGCACCAAATACTCTTAGTTCTAAATCACTCTCATTCACAAATCCTTTGTGAGAGCAGAGAAAAGGATGTGGAGGTCCTCTGAACACTCTGCTGAGTTTGCCAGCATCCCAATTTCATGAAGACTGCGGGGCAATTATACTGAAACTAATGTCAAACTATGAAATGCATAGATATGCAAAAATGTTTTCCTGTGCATATGTAGAGGCAAGTAAATGTATTTTCTTTACATTTTTTTTTTTTATTGGTTAATAACAGAAAGTGACCAAAACAACAACAATGACAAAATCACTACCTAAACACAATTCTTTGGCTTTAGTTGTTTGTTGAAATATGTGAAAAACTCCATGCAGATCAGACAAAGCTCCTGGTAGGGCCAATGTTATTACCAGTTTGAGGTACAAGTTCCTAGATCAGGTTTATGAACCTGATTACTTTAGCAGTAAATAAACCAGGAACAAGTTCAGAGAGTACCTGCCACAAAATCTGGCATAAGTTTAACATTAAAATATTCTTGTGTCTGGAGATTGGTATTTGTTAATCATGGACAATTTTTCACCTAGTTCACACATCCACAATGTCACTCCCTCTTCTTTTGCATTTCTGTGCTTAAATCACCATAAAAGTAGCAATCTTTGTACTTAGGGCCTCTGAATATATATTCAGGGCACAAGGATTTCTCCATTAACTACATCCATCTCTTAAATTCCTAACTGAATCTAGGCACTGTATCTCTGTAGCTAGTGTCACGAAAACGGAGGGGGCCAGGAGAATAGACAAAGAAAAATTCCTGGCCCAGAAGGGGGGTTTCCCAAACCCTTTACAATTTGTCCAGCCCACTAGTTTCCCAAGAAAGTCAAACTCCTGTCACCCAACCTGCCCACCACGCTCCTGTCAGGGAGAAGGGGAACCTCCTCGGGTTCTTTACAACTTGGCCAGCCTGCGAGGCACGCTGGCAGCGTCACTGAAACCAAAGTCCCTCTTGGTAGCCCACAGGATTGGAGGATATTCGCCTAACCTATTCAGGGACCCTCACTAGCAGTTACACAAAGACAAATCCCTTCAGTATTAAAATCAACAATAATAGTTTATTGTGCAGATTCGTGACTAAATGCAGGTTCGAATGATACCGGTGAGAGGGTATTGACTGCGAAATGGATTTAGAACAAACACTAAACACACACACATACAAACCTAAACACTAATGATTATTAATAGCTAGCCTGATGTTAATATTTAAGTGCACAAAACACAGAGCTCTTACCCAATAGGCGTCCCTATGGGGGGGGAGAAGATAGGTTCAGCCCGTCGACCGATCCCAAAGTTTCGATGGTGGTCTTCTGTTCCCCCAAAATCCCCCTTTTAATCGCCACTTTTTATATTGTTTCTATACTTTTAGGTGGAGCTTGAGTGACTTTAGTCATACATTCTTTTTATTCTGATTGGATTAAAAATCTCTCGCTTCGCGTTTAAAGGTACAGGTGTAAAAATATAGAGCGCATGCCCAGTGGGGAGTGGTCGCACCTTGGAGGCGGGTAGCCTTTGGGACGGAGGTGTGTTTTTGTATTATAATGACATTATAATGAGCAAAGTTCACCTAGAGGACACGATTTCACCATTTTTGCTGGCACGGCAGTAGCGATCCATCTTTGTTGATAGCAGCTATGCGGTTTCTCGTAGCAGCCCATCGTTATCCTGATAACAGAGAAGGGCTGCACCACCTCCGTGATGACCCGTTCTCCATTTCAGAGATACAGTACATTCTGCCCAGTATGGGTGGGCCTTATCCATGGCAACCACATTCCATTCTTGGGATCAGCAAACTGCTTCTTAGCCGCTTCATGGCTACTTTTTGTGTCAAGGTGTAAGCTAAAATCTGGGAAATAGGGTTTCCCTCATTTCCCCATTATCCATCGTTTTCCCACAGCTAGAAAATGTGTAATTTTTTCAGACATTGCAGTGTCTAGGATATCTGCTGGTGATCTGAGTGAGGTCATAACTTCCATTACTTGTATTTCTTCTTAACACCAAAGAATGAAATTACATTTGGTACACCAAAGGCATTCTAAGACAAGTTGTGTCATGATGTTCTCTGATGAACCTATAAAATATTTCATGAAAGTTTTCATGAAAGATTATCCTTCAGAAACTACAAAGATTCCGTATTACTCTACTACTTATTATTTCTTCAACTTGTTCTGAATCTGCTTAGGACTTCTTGAATGAGAAGTCCATTCGCCACTCATGGTCTGTTTGATTAGGTAACCATGGGATAGCCAGAATACCAGTAGGTTTTCATCCTGTTTCTTAAAACTATGCTGGAAAATTTCCTTAAACTCAGGAAGCAGGGGAAAAGAGAGCAGGACTTTTTTTTTCCCATCTATTCATATACATGGAATAGTAAATTAGGAAACATGTTCAATGGTTTAATGATACAGTTAGTTGCCCAGAAAGAGGTCAGACACACACGGAGGTGCAGGGCTGTGTGTGGGCGGCTGTACCTCTTCCAAAGCTCTCAGACCACATGGATCTTCTGTAAGAGGGTGCAGCTAGGAGTAAACTGGCATCATGTAGAGACAGTTTGTTGAACACTGAGGTCCTGAGTTTAAGCCCACTGAGGCAGAGCAATCCAACATGGACTCACCCCAAATGCCTTCACTGAGCTGTCAAGCCAGGCCAGCTCCCAGGGAGTCAGTATTTTACACTGTACCTCTTGTGCCCATTAGGGCAGAAGTAGTGTCATGGCAGTTTCCAGAGGGCATTCCTGTACAGCTCTAGACCTCAGCTGAGACTCAGTGGTTGCAAGGCCACAGTCTTGCTTTAATGAGTAACTTCATCTAAACGTGGGGAGAGCAGAGCAGAAACCCAGGCAACTCTGCAGGAGCTGAACTAAATCTGACATAGTTATTACTGACATAAAGTTCACAAGCCTGTCTCATGAAAACTGTTTCTTTACAGAAACACAGAATACAGGAGCTCTCCAGATAGCTCTTTCTAGTGGCCACATAAAATTTTCTATTTCTAATGGTCTCTGGCCCACACTTACTGTCCAGCTTTTCCAGGGATTGCTTGGCATTTTGATATGGACAAAGGCATGCCAGGAGCCGTTTGAGCAGTTTAACAGCTTAGATGGTGCAATTCCAGTGTGTGGCAGTATTACCTATTACTGCATAATTTACTGTTATAGATGCTGCATATTTTCTAGATTTATCCATTAGTCCCAGCTCCATATTATTCAGGTTAGTGGAAAGCTGATTGCAGATCACATTAGGCCAATAATTACTACTTCATATGATATTATTTCATTGTGCTATTTTGCTTTCATATAACTTTTAGCAAATATTTTCCTTAGGTCAAATACACTTTGCAGAATTTTGAAAAGAAAACTGAATTAGAGAGATGTGGTTAAAAAAAATAAAGGAAGGAGAAAAATAAAAGAAGATCACCTCTACCCTGCAGCTCCTTTTGCTATGATAGAAACTGCCCTTTCTACAGAAGCACCAGAGATGAGACATCACCAGTAGCTTTATTAAATTACTTTTATCACTTTACCCTTCAAATGTGCTTTACAGAAATACTTGAAAATAGAATTCAGCAGCTTTGCTAACATGAAAAGTTGCAGCTGTCTTTTTTCTTCTTCCTCTGTAGAGTGGATGAAATAATGTAATAATACCTTATCTAATGTAATCCTTCAACACTTAGTCTTTTACTATTTAGATATACATATATTTTTCTGTTATGATAATTCAGGATGACAGTAGTGGGAAAAGAATGTAACTTCTGAGTAGTGCTTGTGCTTCACTGTCTAGCTTCTTGCAATTAAAGACAAAAAAAAAGAGTGCTTTTCTTACCTAATTTGACAGGGCTTATGCGAATTTTGTGCTCAGCGTACAGTCCTTTAGAAATGCCTGGCTGCTGCAGTATTTGAGAAGGATTTGGTTCAACCCCTTCTGTCTCTTATTTTGATT
Organism: Bucorvus abyssinicus; assembly: GCA_009769605.1. NCBI lineage: Eukaryota > Metazoa > Chordata > Aves > Bucerotiformes > Bucorvidae > Bucorvus > Bucorvus abyssinicus. The sequence continues at coordinate 44,900,426 of CM020025.1, forward strand.
CACACGGTATTTTAACAGAAAATAATGTCTTGAGCACACATCAATAGGAAGAGCCTCAAAAATCACAATATCCTTCAAAATATATTTGAAATAGACATTGGACAAAATTTGTGATAATACAAAATGTAAATATTGTGTCCAAGACAGAAAGGTTTACTGACCATGATAAGAATTTTTCTCTTAATTCTTCAATGGTTCATAGGATTAAAGAACATGATTTTATATTAGGTTTAATGAATTATTGGTGCTAATTAAACTTGACCTTTCTAAAATCATGCATTTGCAGACCAACAACTGAAACAGCAAGCTATCTATTCTACTAGGAGTCTTTTTTTATGGCTCTTGTCTTGATTTCCATGTTAGTAGGTTTGAAACCGGTCAGTTGTAAACATTTAAAAATTATCTGAAGGAAAATGTAGTAACACATATTCACTGTTTTCCAATGAATAACCTACATGACTCCTCTCTGAACTTTATCCAAGAAATTTACCTGAATGGGGTTCAATACACATCTTTTAATGCCTTTTGTTGTTGTGTTGTTGTTTTGTTCTGGTTTTTTGGGTTTTGTTCTGGTTTTTTTGTTTTTTGTTTTTTGGTTTAGTTTTTTGGTTTTTGGTTTGGTTTTTGGGTTTTTGGTTTTGGTGGGTTTTTTTTTTTTTGGGGGGGTGGGTGGGTTGGGGTTGGGAGCAGGAGTGACTATGTTGGTTTTGGAAGGTGGAAAAAGAATCCAAATATAAAAAGCCTACACAATGGACAAAATATGCAGCTGAGTACCAACAACTCCTTGGACACTAGATAGTGGCAAGTGAATTATAGTGTTGTAATAACATGTCTAATTCTGGCATTTTTTATACGGACCTTTGTTTTAAAGAATCTCTCCAGATCTCAGTGGATGAATTGTTCTAACAAGTAGGTGGAAATTTACAAAACAACAGAGGCATGTTCTATGTACATAGCTACTGATATGGATTATACATTTGTGGAATATTTGGGTGTACAAGAAACTTGTTGAAATTCAAAGAAAAACAGTGGGTAGAAATCTCCAAAAAGCACAAATACACCACACCTATGAATGTGTCAGGCATCTTGCTCACTGTAAGTGACAGCTCTTACAAGTTTTGCTTGATTTGATTTTAATATAAGAATATTTTTTTCAGTAGCTTTTGCTGCAGCAAATTATGAGGATATTAGCAATAGCATGCATTCTTTGCAGCAAGATGGGGAGGCAGTTGAGGGATTGCTGAAATAAAAAATCACCTACAGCATATGTTGCTCATCTCTGGGAAACAATGTATGAACTAGAGAACATGCTGGGAGAGATTTTACCATATGGATGCAAACATTAAAATCCCTCCAAGTATGAAATTCTCATAGGCTTAAATCTTAGGTCTATGTATGTTGAAAATGGCAGTACCAGTTCTTTCTTCTGAAACATACTAGGTCCAAAGAGAGATTTTGCATGCCATTTCTACATGGAAACAGGATGGTCATTTTCACTACTGGTGAATTATAAACAAAACTGAGTTCAAACTTACCATGAGGGGGAATAAATAAATAAATAAGGTTTTCTCTGAGGGAAGATCTAGTTTGGAAAATAATCAATCCTTTACATTTAAGCTGTAAAAAAATGAAGGTAGAAGAATTTATCATTATAAAAATTCTATAGAAAAACACCTGATATGTTTCCTACTTTAAGCTCTCCCATAGTAAGAAGAGGAAACCTGCTGGAACTCGTATTTGAAAAGCTAGATCAGTTAAAGGAAATATTATTTAGTGAAGGGAATGGTAATTCCTTAACCACCCTGCTGTAAGAAATCATGGGTTTGCTGGACTAGGATAATCAAATAACACCAAGAACAAAAATTAAGGTATCAATAAGGCATGAAGATTTACATTATAAATTAAAAGAAATTATAAAGCTCCCTTGAGAGCACAAATCTGCATGTTTTTCTTTCTAATTGCATAGTTGTACTCTGGAGATTTTCACTTTTCTGTAAGTTATTAGATATTGACAGAAGTATGGCTAAGCTGGCAAAAGCAGAGCATGAGATAGCTCTTACACTGTGACATAATTATAAGACCTGTATTTGATTTGTAGTAACAATCGTAAAATATACATGACTATTACACCATGTCTTTAGCTCTAAAAAGCATTTTGGTGACTGCATATCAAGCACATAAAAATAAAATCCCTTTTAAAGAAATTTTCAAGATTGAATTAAGCAGATCTTTTATCACTGCTTTGAAACAACTGTGGGAGAGAAAGATGAGCTTATCTAAAAAAAAAAATTAGTATCTTAAGCCCAAAATACATAATATTCTTCTCATGGACAATGACTTTGTGGCGAAAGATCATCAGCCTCTGTTGCCGGTGGAACAAGATATGAAAATCCGCTTTTGAAGTTAACAAGCTGCGTTACTCAGTCTCTCTGACTGTTGGGACACTTCTGCCCTTGACAGCAACGATCTTTAATTCAGTGCCTGACTGCTATTTCTGAAGTTTGGACTTTGAATGTGTAGCGGCTACATTGGAGGAGAGATCATAGCTCCTGGCAGCCAGGAAGGAAGCACAGCCTGTAAAGTTCTGGGGTTCTGACCTGCTGGTTCTGAGTACAGGCAAATCACTGAGCTCCTAAAAGCTTAGATTAGAGGTTTTGGCAGGATTTTGCACACTGTTGTTAGGCATGGTCATTTCCTCATGGTGCTGCCCTGTCATGCAACAATGCAAAAAAAAAAAAGAAAGTTACTGTGTCCCCAGAGGTGGATATATTTGGACAAAAGCATCTGAAAGACTTTGTGTGTTGCTTCCAGAATTAGTCCAGTGAGGTTAAAATGGTATAGAACTCAGTACCAGCCTTCACTTTTGTCTTTGTGGCTTTGCCAGTTACAGTGGTTTTTTTAAAAAAGGAACAATCCTCAAAACTTAAATCTGGAAGAAAATAGACAGGAAAGTGATAGTAGATCAAAAAAGGATACCTTTAATTTCTGAACAGAAAACTATTCCTAAATCTATCTTTTCCTGAAGAAAAGGTCAGTACCTTTAAAAACCCACTGTACTTTAAATGTTTCTGGCAGCACTGCGTTTTATGTTGCTTCTTTTCTTCCTTCCCCCAAAAATAAGCAGGATAGTTGCATAAACATATATTTCCTTGCAAAACTAAAATAATTAGGTGTCTATATGTCAATATATGTATGCAAATGTATATATATTCTTGAAACAAAGATGTTGATTACCTACTAACATCCTAGGCTTCATCATGGCAGTCCAGTTGTTCATATCTGCAAACGAGTCTCAGCGCTGTGGAGTTGGAGGATTCCAAATCTCTGGCATCTTTTGAAAAGCTGACAGCATATTGCTGGTAGAAGAAAAGACCTTTCCTCTCACTCAGCCACTACTCGTACCTGTCAGTCTATAATTATAATAAAAGAAGATAGATATTTTTTCTAATAATACTATTATGATCATTTTCTGACTCCATAATCTCCATTTTCCTTTGTAGTCTCAAGTGCTGCAAGCAGGGTCCATTTGATCTATATAACACTGAACAGGCATAAAAATAATCAAAGTGCAGAGTTTAACCTTTAATCTCTTTTTTGATCAGAAAACAACCTACATTTTCCTCTCCCTCCTCCAGAAAGGGGTCTTCTCTCGATCTCTGGTAAAACATTTTAATTAAAATATCTGCATTACAGTTTTTAAAGACAAGTTATTTTGATTCTTATTTAGAAAGCTGTTACCTCTTGCTTTTATCCCTGATGGGAAAAAACAACCACTACAACTTCTATAAATTTATTTTTATTCCAAAACATTACTGCAGAATCATTGACATTATTAACTCAAGTGGTGGCAATAGGCCCAACAGCAATAAACATCTCATCTTTTCATTTGCCGTAAGGTATTTCAACTGCAGGTTGCAGTTTAAATTTTGTTGAATTTATGCCAGCTAGCTCAATGAATTGAAAATAAGAACCCATTAGAGATTTTTGTTTAAGATGTCAGATCATTAGCTTTGTCCTTCCTCCTGCCTTTTCATAAAACAGCTGAGGAGGAAATCTGTTTAACCTCAGCAGCCTCTGAAAATTAAACAGAACAAAAGATGTTGGAATGACTACAAATTTGAAATTACCCTGGCCATAAGGCAAATTTTTATTAATCAGATAGGATAATATTATCAGCTAGTATAAATCATACAGTTTCATTGGCACGTAAAATAAATTTTCTATAAGAAAATTCTTCATGTTCGCACCATTTACTATTAAGAATCTAATTGAAAATCTCTTTTATATAACTACATATAGACATAAAAATATACACATCCATATGTATACACATATGTGTTTGGTTCATGTTTTTATTTTAAATGGCATAAAATTTAGGGAACATAAATCACAGTAAAGAAGGCTATAATTATACATCCACTTCTCTGCCAGGTAACAGTACTAAAGAAATTTCCTCAGTCTCTACTATCAAGCTGTGTTCAAACACTGAAGAGATACTGGGAATGACATCTTCCCTGAAGAAACAATCCTGAAATTCCCTCCCAAACTGGATGAAGAAAGAGGCAAGAACTGCTTGTTCTTGCTTTGGACTGGAAAGCTTGACCTTTGATATCTGTGAATCTGAAAGGAAGGACAGATAGAAGTTCTTTATACTGAATGTCTCAGAACTATGCTTTGCAGAGGTTTCGTCCTTTTGTCAGATGTCTAGCTTGAGGTGGATGATAATATACGTTCTATGCAAAACCTGTTAGCCTGAAGATGAATTTTTTTCCATTAGTGCCAAGGGGCTTTGGATCAAAATGCAGCAGAGAATCAGTAGTGCAAACCCTCCATGTCATTGTTATGCACCTCTTCTAGGAAGCTGCTGCAGGTGTTCTGAGACAATTATAAGGACCTTGACTCAAAAAACAGTATCGGAGATTGCTTTTCTTCCAAACCATCTTTAAGTTTTCTATTCTTGCATATTCAGAATTGCTATGTTCTTCCTATATGTTTTATTATGGATGATCTATAAACATAAAAAATGGCAATACTTAGCAAGGAACTAGAATGCATCATACGTTTTGATCAATATGATGCCTAATGAGCCGCCTTCTTAGCAAGCTTCATCATTGAAAGCATCATCTTTGCCATGAACAACTTATTGTTCAGCAGAATTTTGGATGGCTAAAGAGAATTTAAATAGGGGAAGAAAGGACATAGAAATAGAAAATTGAAATTAGAAGTGGTGTCTTAAGCACCAAAACCTGTCTGAAATTTATTAATAACTTTGCTTAAAACCTTGATACTATCACAGTTAAGCAAGCATGAAGTTTTAGCCATGCATGCACTTCCCATTATTCTGTTGCTTGACTGGAAATACTCACATGGGTAAAGACTGGCATGGGATTAATCCTTCTTAAATGGTTGGCATAAGTCCAACCATTTGCTGGTAATTGATCTGCATCCACACTGTTCTTGTTGATAATGGTAATGGTGTTGAACTGATGTTAGGGTGGGGAGGGAGTTTGTGTGAGACGAGGAATAGAAGACATAGAAAGGTGAAATATTTAAATGATATTAAAGCCAGCATAGAAGGATAGATTCTATATTTTTTCTATTACTAATTTGTGCAAAGAGATCATATAAATACTTCAGGTAGAAAGTAACAAGAGGTAAGAATCAACAAGTAGATCACAATAAAGTAACAGGACAATATAATTAGAGGTTTTGGAAATGTCCTGCGAGTCTCTCAATTCTAAAAGTAAACAAATAATGAGCTTTGGGAAGAATTTTCCTTAATTTAAAGAAAAATATATTACTGTTATAAGAATATATAAGCTGAATTTACAATTCAGAACAGATAACACAGCTACTATGACATGAAATAAAAATGTCTGAAAAAATTCTTTCCAGTTATTTTCAGAGGCCTCATCTCTATGACCTCTTCCAGATTTTTGCTTCCTACAGCAGGGATTTTGCTTTTTTCCCCAATATCTCCATGATTGTTAGTTCATGAAGTGATTAATTCAACTGGTAAAAATCTGTCAGAGCGATAGAACTTTCATGGTCAGACGTTATATCTTCTGCTCTTGAGACCCACAAGTTTCTGATCTAACAGTCTGAATTAGAGAAAAAATCTCTTTCACCACCTTCTTTACAATCTGTTCCCTTTTGACACATAAATTGAAATCCTTTATACTCCTTCTCTCTTGATAAAACTAGAAATAAAAAAAAGAAAAAACCCTCTAGTTGCATGGAACTTGGTCTATAGGCATTTTCTCTAATTGGAATTAATCAATAAAACAACATTTTCCTGTAAATTATAATTTATCTGGAACACTTCATGCATACTTGAGACCTTGAATAAATAATACCTACAAATAACAGCACTAAGAAGAAATAATGTTTAGTCGCAGGAGATATTAAACTTTACATATTTTTCTCACAGTTCTTAATTATTGTCATTAGAAGTGATAAGCCTGATTAAAAACCTAAATAGATTTTGAAGAGCTTAAAGTGTTCAGCAGCCTACATTATCCTCAATTTTCTCTTTATACTCAGAGGAAGCTCTGAATCCATAATATTTTGGAAAATATGGCCTCCTCTTTCTGGAATCATGAGGACAGGCATTCAGAAGCACCAACAATCTAGTGAGTATGTCTCATTAAGAGCTGAAGTGAGATCATCTGAAAACTGTCCTGCTTATGAATACCCACAAAAAGACTGATGGACCAACATAAGCTCTGAAAAGGCTTATTAAATTTGGTGAGAAAACTGCTGAGATGTAACGACTGAAGGCTGAGACTGTATGAGAAGTATCGTTTGTACTTTCTGATCTCTCCAACTATTTCCTAGGTATCTGCTTTTGCCTATGAGACAGGATAAAAGTTGAGCTGAGTTCCCTGAACTGCCTGATTCTTCTCTCTGTTCAGCAAATGTCCGTCACTGAAGGAAATATTTAAACGTTTAGCCACAGTTTGAAATCTGCATGCCAGCCAAGAGAACTGGTATGCCCACAGGAGGAGTGAGCAGAGAACAGCACACTACAGATTTATTATTGCAGGTTTACTGATGCCTGCGAACACTGCAGGGTGTACTCCTAGGCTCTGCATGATTTACTCACTTTGCAGAGCTCTATACTTGGCAAGGACTGCTGGTGCACCAGAAATGGTGGAAAATCAGGCCTTCAAGAAAATTCTCTCATTCCTGGAACAAAAGACAAAACTCTTCAAGTGTTATGAGATAACCACTGCTTTCATGGATGGAGCACTGCATATTTCACGTATAGACTTGGTAAGGAACACTTGTTCTCAATGAAACTGCCTCAGAGAGGACAGTGAGGCACTAGATATGATCTAAGCAAGATCTAACAGTCAAAAGAAATTATAACAGTAGTTATATCATAATAGCAGATTATTAATAAATAATCAGCTCAAAATTTAGTTTTGACATTGTTTTTCATTCTTCAAAATGACAGGCCACACGTGTAATGTTGTGGACTAAGGCTGGAATCAGACTGCCCTGTGGAGGATTTCTGTGTCTTAGATGAAAACAGAGATTTCCCAGTGTTTTATTTTGATACAGGCAGCACAGGAGAAGGACAAAAGTGGCATATGTGTTACTCTGAATCTATGCACACGTAAGCTTTGTTTCATTTGAGAAATGGACAAAACTGCAGAGCTGTCCCTATTTCGACTGAACCAGCTCACAAGCTTCCGAACCGTACAAACAGGTGGGTTTCCTGTAACTCCACAGCATATGTTTGTTGTATTATTATTGTCAATGTAGCTTCAAGTCCTAATCCTGAAAGAGTACCTCACTTCCCTAGGTGGTATGCAAACATGGGCGTGAAAATGATGATCCTTATCGAAACAATCCTCCCATAACTATTCATTGCAATTATATCTCATTTCTAATTGTTACCAGCTACTCTAGTACAGCAGTAATGGCCTTCCACAGTATGGGCCAAGTAGATTCAACTAGTGTTTCAATTTATAGGGATTATTGCATGAAATTTCTAAATAAGTGATGTCTGTAATAAGTTTCTGTGGAAAGTGCTTTCTCCGAGTTAAACATCTCTTAATTCCTGTTCATAATTTGGCCAGTGGTTATTAAAAGGGTCGTCAATCACAAGGTGAAAGATCATGGAGCAAGGGTGAAAGGTCGTGAAGCAAAACCACGTTGATTGTGTATTGTACATTTTCTAATACACATGTATTGTGTTACACAGACTTTTCATGTTCTTTGTTCTGTCTGCACTATTATAGTCATTCCTTTCCAAATTAGAAAGATTGTTATTAATTATATTCTACAAAAGCATTACTAGTTCATCTAACAGGATTCAAATACTGCTGGCTATTAGAGGGGCATATTGTTAAAGGGCAGTTCATCCCAGGAATAATAATAATAAAAAAAGGATAAGAAATATTACATTCAAAGTTCTCTTCTGAATTTTCAATTTCAGACCGCTGACAGATTTAGTATTTATTGATACTTCATACATCTTTACTTAATACCAAGTTATTTCATGGAAATTAAACCAACAATGAGTAATGCAGAAGTTAAAATCAGTAACTTCCTTACGGTTCTGCTATTAATTGCACAATAAAACTCAATGATCACTGAACAGACATGTTAATTAAACTTCAAATATCCCCATTTACATATATAAAAATCTGGATTCTTCCGTGTCAGTGAAATAAAGACTATTGCATCCATTTAAAGTAGATGTAGACTGTATCAAGTTGGAAAGTTTTCTGGGCAAAATGTATCTATGACAAAATAAAGTGAGACAATTATGATTGACTGTGAACTAATCTAACACTTATTAAAGCTTTGCAATTTTGAATTTTTATTTATGGTCAGGATTTACATGCTGGTTTTGAAAGGGTTTAACAACATATCAGACTCCAAGCTTGATTCGCCTGCTCTGCAGGAATAGTAAATTCTTCATTTAACTTTAAAACGAGTTGGAGAATAATTTTTGCTCTTTTCCCAAAATAGTTTTCCTTAAATTCATAGTTCAAGTCACAGTAATATTGGAGTGTAATAGAATATAGTGACATGTTAGAAGCTGTGAGAGAGATATTTTCAGAAATTTAAATTGCTGCTTTGAGGTAAGTTTGTGTTCATTTTTAGCTTTATAATATGCATGCATTACACGAAAAAGGTACTACTGCTGCAATACATTTTAAAACTGTCATCAAGCTTGTCCCTTTTCAGTCTGAGAATTGTCAACCAGACTGTATTTTCTTACAGTATTTCCACCTTATTTCTTGTTACATCTGCCATATTTCATGTAGATTAGAACCTTGCATTCTAAAGAGAACAAAGTAGTCAAATAGTGTCCTCCTTCCTCATTATCAACGTTTCGCAGCAGCACTAACACATAGTGCTGCACATTATGCAAACACACCCATTTATTTTCAGTCCCTTCACAATTTACAAACTCTTATGAATAATTGATTCACATAATATTTCATTAGCAAAATAAAAATTTATAGTCCTATTTAGAGCAATATGTACATTTCAACTGACCAAAAAAAAAAAAGTAGAATTTCTTTGCATGTACAAATATATAGCATAACCACCAGAAATAGCCAAGATGCTATAAAAGAACTGATTTATTCTCTGAACTGTTCTAGTTGTCAAATTATAAAATTAAATCATACCTTTTAATTTAGTATACAGATTAGTAACCATATATTTTTATTTGTTTCTACTTACATTTTTATTGTAATGTAATGATCTTTAGAAGACTTCTACATTTGTATCTTTAACTGCAGAACAAAATGTGTATTTAATTTTATTGATATTAATCTTATGTTTCCGCTGATATATGACTGGGAATTCCTCATGCAAGCCTCATTTTTTTTTTATAAATTTCATCTGAGAAATTCAAATTACATTTAATATGTATTTATTCAAATAATATTTATAAAATCTATAATAAATAATTTATAAAAATTTATTCAAATATTCACAAGCTCATCCAAAAAATGTATTTGATTGATAGAATACAACTATCAAAGTGGAACTTAGCATGACACAAGCTTCCATTAGCATGCCAAACCTCAAGAGGAGTGTATTTGAAGCATTCTGTTCATACATCATGCCAGAAAAATACCACTTATCATCAGTACTGTATTTTCACATTACTTGTAGAAAAACTTTCCTCCTTTAGACTTCTTTCTATATAGTGAAACTCAAGTGGTGAACTGGTTAATAGGATGGGGATTTGTTTTGCTAACTGTTGAAAAAAAGTCATGAGCTAGAGAAGAAATATTTAATTCATTACTCTTACAGTCTGCCTGCCAGCTTGTAACAGCAGGCATAGCTTAGAGCAGTTCTGAGGCTGATGTATTGTTTAAGACAAAAGCCCCAGGCTGACCCAAGAAACAGAAGACAGGAAAACAGATTTTCTCCACACAGATGCTCAAAGTTATACCCCTTACAGCTGAGAAGTCACCTCATACCTTAAGCATACAGGTCACGTCAGTGATATAGTAACAGATTACCATCTAACCTCCCTGCATACCAAAAGACAGTTGCAGAATGTTTCAAGTTCCTTCAGGCCGTTGAACTCAGATTTCAATGATGGCTGCAAATTTAAAAGACCTATTCTGCACTCATTGAATATATAGAGATATTTTAACTTATATGTCTAAGGAGTCCTACTGAAGAGTCTATATCCTTATGTGAGGTACATAAATTTATCTTCTTTTTAATATAAATATATATTAAAAAGTTCAATACATGTGACTTGCTTCCGAGTCTTGATTAAGATCTTACAATGGTGATTTACTTTTTAGGGATGATAACTGATCCGCAACTGCCATGCCAGGGTTCCAGGAACTGAAGAATACAAGAGTACAAGTGAAAATGATCTACCTCTGTTAGAATCCAAGTACTAATGATTAGATACCATTCCTCTTCAAAACGGTTTTCTTTATGGATATTTGCTTTAGGAACCTGCTGGAAAGTAGAAATAGAAATACCTCAATATGTATCATCGGGATTACAAGAAAAATTTCTGTGTTTATTTCTCATTGTGACACTCGAGTGAATGGTGACCTTACAAGAACATAGACAGATGGATATATATGAATTCCTTACTCTGCCTGCCAATGAATAATGACAGGGAATAGCAATCTAAAACTTCATCCACAAAAAATGAAACGCTGAATGATATTTATACGAGTGAAAAATAAATCAATATGAAATTTTAAATCTTTCCTGCCTTATTTTTAAAGGAATAAATCCTATTTACAGAAGGTCATAGAGGAAAATCAAACTACACTTTTTTTTTTAATAGCTCTTTAATTCCAGAAGGTATTGTAACAGTGAAAAGGATATTTAATCAATGCGGTGCATTTCAAAAATTTACTTTAATTTTCCACAGACAGGGAAAGGTTTGGGGGGATTTTAGGCAGAATGAATAATTTTGTCCATGCTTCCACTCAGCTTCTTTCAGACTTACACTCTAAAAAAAAGAAAAAAGAAAAAAAAAAGCTACATAAGCACCATCCAGAAAGTAATTTCACTGTAATATGTATCAATTTTCTCAGCAGGGCTCTAACAGAAAATTTGGTTGAACAATGGATTTAAGAAGTAGTTTTTAAAGTAACACTTCTCATAAATGGTGTGGTTCCAGAGGAAGAAATAAGCATGATTAGGCTGTCATGTATACCTCTAAATGAACATAATAGAGTGGGTTTTGCTTACACTCTCACCTCTGAAAGTATTCTCTAATCTGTCTACATTTACAGTTTGGTCTCATTCAGATTAATAATTAAATTAGTAATTGAATTGGTAATTAAACATTTAAAAGCATGCTTAACCAAATTACAGAATGGATAAAGATTAAACGCAATACTCAGACCACCTATTATGACTCATATATATCAAAACAAGGCACCACAGTGCCTTCTCTCCATTAACTGTACAGAAGATATGGCTGAGTTGACAGAAAACAGGACAAATTAGTCATCAGTGTCTTGACCTTAGAAGGCACAGTGGATGCTTAAGCCTGACTTACATTCCCTAGAATGTAGTTTGAATCAATCTTAAATTGCTACTATCATTTTTTGTTACAAGTATAGCTCATGTTAAATGTACTTCATGGATCAAAGTTAATTTTTCACGTTACTGTTTGGGGAGTTCTAACAAGAAATTCTATTCCCTGTAATGTAAATGAGTTGTGCCATTGAATTAAATGGAGATAGAAGGTCACCCCAGGCAGAGAGGTCCATTACAAACCTATACCAAAACTGTTTAGACAAATGTTTTGAAGGATTTGTTTATCCAGATGTTGCTCTGATACAGAGTGATTGTTATAACCACTAGAAAATATGTATGAGTATTTTTCTACTTCTGAAAATCTATAGTTCTTTAAAAATTATCTATGTACAAATTTAAATATATGGCATGCTTTTGAAATATATATTAGAATATATTAGATTTTCTCACTCCTCAAACTTTATCCTCAATGTTTATAAGTCACTTTAATGTAACCCTATATTTAACATTGAATAATTTGAAGTATATTTAACATTATATGAAGTATATTTAACATTGCCTAATTTGAAGTAGATCACAGAGTAACGAAGAACCATACAGGTACTAGAAAATCAAATACAACCACCTGGGATTTTGTTCCCAGTTAGCAAGAGGTCTTGATGTTCCTTTCCTTTTGCAAGGCTGCAGGAGATCACACATAGGAAAGATGAGGACCCAAAGGTAAAAAATAGTGACTTTCCTGGCATGATCCCTTTTTCTTTTATCTGGAAAGACTTCTGTTAGGCAGTCTCACTTTGGACAACAGGATTCTCATATCTGAAGTAAGCATCTCAAACAGAAAAGATTAGTTTTCTCTATTCCCTTACTGACAATATCTACATAACTTCCATCTGCAGTTCATCCTGTGTTCAGCACTTCCGTTTTCTAATTTTAAGCAGCCAAGTGGGGAAAAAAAAAAAAAAAAGCTAGAACCTGACAGTAATTTTGTTGGCTTATCTGGGATAGAGAGAAATACTACTAACTCACAATAACAGAGGCAAAGAATATTTCCTTCCTTCATTCTTTCTGCATTATTATACGGAATTTTATAACAGCTATGACACAAATACTCCAAACTTTTGTCCTAGACGATACATTGAGCCTTTGTTTCTAATGCTTGGAATTTTATAAGGCAGTCTTGAGCTGGTCATGACAATCTCCAGTCTCCTATGCATGAATGGTCCTCTCCAAATATGAACAAGCGAGAATAATATACAGAAAAATCTTTGTATTTACATATGTCTTTCTCATCATAGGCATTTTCCCCACACCAAAACAATAAGAAAGTTTATTGACAATGAAAAATTTGCAACTGTGAGAGGTTTAGATGATCAAGCAGGTATAAAATAAGCCGGAATGAGTTCAGGTTACAAAGCAGAAGAAAGTTTCAGTCATAGTGGGATTCTAGGATAGTCTTTGAAATAAGAAAGTGGAAAAATAGTATTAGAATGGACCTGAATAAATACAGGCTAAATTTGTGGTGGTTTAAGAACCAGGCTCATGATTCTGTTTCTACCATGAAATATTTGAAACTTAACTAGGTATTGAAGAGCTGACTGAATTAAATGTGATTCTACAGCTTAACAGTATCTTCATTAATTAGATCAAAATTATTTACCTCTTATTTAATTTAAACGCATGAAGTTCATCAGATCAACCTAAGTGACACAGGATGCTTTTCTCAGTTTTATGTTCCTTATTCCATCTAATACTACAGACTAAGTTCACAGCAGTATTTACAACAGTGCTTATCAGAGAATTGATTGGGTTCATTAAAAGAAAGTGAAAAATTATGGAAATTATTGTATTTCCCACAGTGTTGGGAAATACAGAATATAGCATGCTCCACAAGATGTTTTCTAAATTACTTTAAGAAGTAGATTTCACAGAGTCACAGAATCATCTGGTTGGAAGAGAACTTTAAGATCATTGAGTACAACCATTCACCTTGCACTACCAGAGTCCATAAACCATGTCCCTCAGCACCACATTTACGCGTCTTTTACACACATCCAGGGATGGGGACTCCCCCACCTCCCTCAACAGCCTGTTCCAATGCTGCACAACCCACTCTGTAAAGAAATTTCTCCTAGTATCCAACCTAAATCTCCCCTGGCGCAACTTGAGGCCATTTCCTCTTGTTCTGTCACTTGTTACATGTGAGAGGAGACTGACCCAAACCTTGCTACAACCTACTTCCAGGTTGTTGTAGAGAGTGATGAGGTCTCCCCCGAGTCTCCTCTTCTCCAGACTAAACAAATCCAGTTCCCTCAGCCACTCCTCGTAAGACTTGTTCTTTAGACCCTTCACTAGCTTCATCCTCCTTCTGTGCAAGCATGAGAGCATTTGTACAAACCTTATGACCATTGTCTGGGTTTATCAGGTTATTCTGACTCCTGGGAAAAAACCAGTAGGCCCAAATATCAGTTTTGGAAGAACATTAAATAACTTTGATATATCATACCAGTTCTGGACTGTAACTTGCATTCACCTACTAATGTCTGTGTTTGATTGCATTATTATTTTTTTCAGTATTGCTTAAAACAATTATGATGCTCAGGCACAAAGGTCTCACCTATTCCCATTTAAGGTTACTTTGTGTAGTTAAAAAGTATGTGTACAGTTAAGTTGGTGTGAATTTCTATTATTTTTTTTTAAGCAGGGATTTGGAGTTGGTTATTTAATATATGTAAAAGTATGGCGAGGTTCCTAGGTGACATAGAAGAATGTATGGAGACAAATCTGATAATGTGGAAAAGGCAAAACTTGGGGTTCACTGGAATAAAAAATGTTGTCAATGTTGTCAAGGGAACACGATTTTCATTTCATAATATGAAATGAAATTTTCATTTCATAATATGATGAGATTATCTCTCAGGATAAATGAGTACACCATATTACCTACACATGTCTGTCTTTGATAAATCTTTGCAGTAACTCTTTGCAGGAAACTTGTATTTTCAGAGCTTCACGATGCATCTAATATATGTGCATACAGCAGAATTCTAGAAAGTCTCGAGTTGTATTTTCTTTAAAAACGCATTATGTAATGGATAGAATATATATATATGAATTCTTGTATGGTCTATATGACATTTAAAATAAGTTTTATTTATTGTGGCTTCTTTATTAAATATGAAAAAGACAAAACCTAACAATATACATGCTCATCATAAAGGAATTATGATTTTATAATTTTTGCATCTTTTGAGTCATGCAATCTTTTCTAATATGACAGATTTTTTTTTTTTTTCTGAATTACTTTGACTTTTAAGACTATGGAATGTCCACCATATATAGAACGATTTTGGATTATGCTAATTTTTATAACGCAGATGTAAGGCCTTGTTGACCATCAGTTCTGAGCATGAATACAAGTTATAAAAAATCAGGCAAATATACTGGCAAACATATTGCCTCCGTGTCATTTCAAAAATTTTGGGGGTTGTTCTGGATTTCCATAGCTGAAAAAGTTAACTGAGAACATTTTCCAACTGAGCTATAGAATATCTTTAAGATGCGCATTGTTATTTCTAAGGGTTTGGTAAATAAAGAGTTCCCAAATCTACTTTAGAAAGCTGTTCAGAGCTTTATAGATGGTATCCATTATTTAATATTTTATTTTAGACCTCTGGAAGATCTCCCATACAGTCACTGAAACAGGCTCGTATTTCAAATTATTTAAACTTCTGAGGTTTGACATATGTGTGAAATGATATAGGATTATCATAGATGAAATTTGGAAGTCTAGCATAGATGGAACAAGATTTATGTACTGGACACATATTTGTCTTTGGTTTGCATGGTACATGCCCAGGCTTTCCTTGTAGAGAGTCATGCTTCTACTTGGTCCTGGATAGAATTCTGAAAGAATGATCTCACCTAATAGTTTCTTAATATAAGACCTGGGCTGCTGCTGCTGTGGTTTTTAATGTCTTTGGGAACTGTAGTACAGGAATTTGGGCATCTTCATTCTGCTTTGTAATACTTAATTTTTATAGATTCTTTAGAGTCTTTGTCAAAGGATCATAGGACTGGCCAGCAGCAAATGTATGTCAGAAATCCTACTAGTGCCTCTCTCCACTCTGGGTTGAAAGTTCAGACTCCTCACCTAAGACGAGATTTTTACTCCTTTCAGAAACAAGGTTGGCACAGATTGTTCTTTTAAACATTGGTCAGGCTGTTGCACGCTTTTTGTATTTTTTTTTTTTAAAATCATGTATTTCTCTTTGTGCTCATTGTTTCTTGTCCATTCACAGGGCATCACTGAGAAGAGTCTGGCTCCATCATCTTTACTCCATCTCAAGCATTGACAGTCATTGACACATTGACAGTCTTACCAGTCAGCCTCCCTGAGCTTTATCTTCTCCGAATTACCAAGCATTCAGCTGTCATACAGGAGACCACAAAATAAATTTTGCAGATAGTAGACTAAGTAGACTTATCTGCAGTAGATAATTCTGGGTGTGCTGGAGGCAAGGGAGAACACAGGTCTGAGCAGAAAGTAGCATGCACAGTCAGTTCTGAAGGCCAGAAACGATGTCGTAGTTAGAACAGTAAGCTAGGAACGAAGTTGTGGATTTCAAGCTTCATTTTCAGGAGTATGGAAGCTGTTTCTAACTGAACTAATGAAAGTTCTGTGGCAACCATAGATGTAGTATTTGGTTGGACTTAACATTCTATTGTGCCTGACCTTCAATCCACATCTAACTCTTTCTTTACAGCTAAAAGTGATTTAACAAGAGTATACTTGTGCTAATGAAAAAATAGCCCTCTAGTAATAATCTCCCAACTAAATTGTTCATGTTTGCCTTATAGAAAAAGATAAAAATATCAAATTAATATTGTGCTTCAGAGAAAGAGAGGAAAAAACTGCTAGGGGAAGAAGATTCTCTTCTGGATATGAACATAGCTTGAAAGGTTTTAACCTTGAGCAAAGTCAATCTACTTAAGGAATTACAGAAAGTAGCTAGAAAAGAAAAGTCATTTAATGAGGCCAAAAATACCCCACAACTAACAGAACTGTAGCTAAGTGATTGAGCCTATAGTTTCCAACACATTTATAGAACAGGCACTTTCATTTTGTTGTTTAAACTATAATCAGACTTTAAATTATTAAAGCATGGAGTAAACCTGACAGATGGATTCTGTGCTTGTCAATCAATTTATCCTGATTTGTAATAGCTACCAGCCAGATTAAATAAAACTCTGGCTCTCACAGTGTGGAAACTGGCAGAAGGTTGAACAAACTCACCTCACCTCGAAGCCTCATCAACATTCTGGACATAGCATGAGCTTCTACAATGTAGAAACCAGATGGAGTTTTTGTTGAAACTGGCCTGGAGATACTGCTTTTACTAGATTTGTTGCAATTGTATTGTTATCATTTCATAAATTCTGTAGCTAACAATAGAAGCCTAAATTTTTTGCAGTTTGCTATTATACTGAAATCCTCAAACTCCTGAGCAACAATTTATCCTCATTGACATTCAGACCCATGACTGAACTCTTCTGGAACTTTTTAAATAGGCTTTCTACTTTATTTTGGTTTTTTTCTTAAATCACTTATGTATCAATTATTGATATATAAGACCAGTCTTTATATACACTAATTTTTTTCTTTTATTAAGTAGCTAACATCTCTTTTTTCTCTAAAAAGTGAATTAATGTGGAAATCTAGCTTTCAAGTCCCTGTCCAACAAAATATGTATGTAAATTACATCATAGTGAAGATAAAAATTATTAAAGTGCCAGAGATATAATTCAGAAGGGAAAGGAGAATGAATTGTCTTTGACTACATGACTTCATGGAATTAAAAACTACAGGTCACAATTAAATAAGAATGAGTTCTGAGACAAATGAGTCACAAATGTACTAGGAAATTTTCTGTGAGCATCAGCCCTGGGAATTTAGGGTTGGAATTGCATAGCTGCAGAAGAGAGATATCTCAGGTTTCATTTCCTAAAATAGGTCTCTGAAAGGGCAAAAGCAATTTCTGTTTGTATTATTACAGTAGCATTTAAAAAACCTGACACGCTTAGGCAATAACATTCATGAATAATAGAAAACAGCATGTGATTATTCAGTTATTAGAAAGAGAGATGGAGGGGAAAAAAAGTAAATCCATTCTAAGCCACATGAACCTCAGGGGAGGTCTGCCTCAGCTGAAACACCTTATGTACTACTTGCCAGCTAGAGTCTGTCCCTTAGGAAGGATGTTACTAGTCACTGCCCAATGAACATCTCTAACGAAATCCAAAATTTTCTGCAAATGGAGAAATCTCATCTAGGGAAAGCAGGGGGTGAGAGTAAGAGTTCTATTTCTATTCCTTTTCTCCTGATTGCTATGGATTGTGGCATTCACTTTCAGATTAAAAACATCTCCTTTATTCATATGTGAATATTGGTATGTGAACCAAGTATCAGTTTCTCATACAGTCAAGAAAGACAGCATATCTAATACACCCTGCAGAATGACTCTAACCAAAGAATCTTCCTACAGGTTTACAGCAATGACTGACCTATCCCAGTGCTGCCTTCAAAGGTAGCATTAGTGCAGGCTGATCACAGAATCACAGAATGGAAGGAGTTGGAAGGGACCTCTGGAGATTATCTAGTACAACTCCCCTGCTAAAGCAGATTCACCTAGAACAGGTTACTCAAGATCTCATCCAGGCAGGTTTCGAATATCCCCAGGGAAGGAGACTCCACAACCTCTCAGGGCAGCCTGTTCCAGTGCTCTGTCACCCTCAAAGTAAAGAAGTTTTTCCTCATGTTCAGGTGGAACTTCCCGTGTTCTAGTTTGTGCCCATTGCCCCTTGTTCTGTTGCTGGGGAGCAGTGAAAATAGACTGGCACCATCCTCTTGACACCCGTCCTTCAGATATTTATAAGCATTAATAAGATAGATCCCCTCTCAGTCTTCTCCAGGCTAAATGGACCCAGGACTCTCAGCCTTTCCTTGTAAGAGGGATGCTCCTAATTATCGTCTATCCCTCCACTGGACTGTCTTCAGTAGTTCCTTGTATTTCTTGAACTGGGGAGCCCAGAATAGGACACAGTACTCCAGATGTGGCCTCATTAGGGCAGAGTAGAGGGGAACAAGAACCTCCCTCTACTCGCTGGCCACACTCTTCTTAATGCACCCTAGGATACTATTGGACATCTTGGTGATCATAGCACACATCTGGCTCATGGGTAACTTGTTAGCCACCAGGACTCCCAGCCCCTTCTCTGTGGATCTGCTTTCCAGCAGGTCAATCCCCAATCTGTACTGGTACATGGGGTTTTCTCCCCTGGTGCAGGACCCTGCACTTGTTGCACTTCATTCTGCTCCTCTCTGCCCAACTGCAGCCTGTCCAGGTCTCACTGAATGGCAGCACAGCCTTCTGGTATATTGACCACTCCTCCCAGATTTGTATCATCAGCAAACTTGCTGAGGGTACACTCTGTCCCTTCTTCCAGGACATTGATGAATATGCTGAACAGGACTGGATCCAGTACTGACCCCTGGGGAACAACACTAGCTACAGGCCTCCAACTAGACTCGGTGCCACTGATCACAACACTCTTCTGTCATCTAGTCAGTTCTCAATCCACCTCACTGACCATTCTTCTAACTCACACTTCCTAAGCTTACCTATGAGGTTGATATGAGAGACAGTGTCAAAAGCCTTGCTGAAGTCAAGGTAGGCAACATCCACTGCTCTCCCCTCATCCACTCAGCCATTCATGTCAATGTAGAAGGCTATCACATTGGTCAAGCATGATTTCTCCTTGATGAATCCATGCTGACCACTCCCAATAACATTTTTTCCTCCACATGCTTAGACATGACCTCCAGAATGAGCTCTAGCATCACCTTTCCAGGAAGGGAGATGAGGCTGACTGGCCTGTAGTTTCTTGGGTTTTCCTTCTTGTCCTTTTGGAAGACTGGGGTGACCTTGACTTTCCTCCAGTCCTCAGGCACCTCTCCTGTTCTCCAGGACCTTTCAAAGATGATGGAGAGTAGCTTAACAACGACATCTGCCAGCTTCCTCAGCGCCCATGGGTACATCCCATTGGGGCCCAAGGGTTTGTGGGTGTTCAGTTTGCCTAAATGATCTCTAACCCTATCCTCCTCGACAAACGAAAAGTCTTCCTTTCTCCAGGCTTTTACCTCCAGGGACTGGGATTCCTGAGGGCTGGTCTTAGCATTAAAGACTGAAGCAAAGAGGGCATTCAGTAGCTCTGTCTTCTCTGTATCCTGTGTCACCAGGGCACCCACCTCATTGATCAGAGGCCTCATATTTTCCCCAGTCTTCTTTTTACTACTTATGTGCTTGAAGAAGCCCTTCTTTTCCTTCACATCTGTGGCAGGTTGAAGAAAAAAAACCTGCCTGAAGGCTTTTGGTGTAAACTGATTAATTGAATTATTCCCTTCCATGTTACGGTTTGCCCATCTTATGGGATGAGAAAGTTTTCTCGAGAGGGCACTGCCCCTTTAAGAAGCTGCGGGCTCGGGCGGCCGGGGGGGCTACTCAGGACTTCCTGGCTGCCTTCCGGAGGGCTTCGGGGCCATTCCGCTACTCGAGACTTCCGGGGCTAGTTCGGGACTTGCGGGGCTGCTTCTCCGGACTGCTTCGGGGGGCATTCGCAGCTCGTTCGCGGCTCCTCGGCGCTCCGGACACTCTCCGCTCTGCGGGAGTCACTGCGGGACTTCAGCTTCGTTCCGGGAAAGAGGCTTCTCCAAAACCCTGCAGCCCGGCTCTGGGGACCTTGCAGGCTGCCGGAGTGGACCGTGCACCGGGGCAGCCCCCGCCACGCCGCCTGGGACAGACTGCTCGCCTGGAGGTTTTTCTGCTGCTTTGATTTCTTCTCTGCTTCAACGAATTCGGTAGGGACAGTGCTTTTCCACATATTACAGCCCGGCGTTCATAACAGCCGCGGTTTCTTTGTTCGCTCCACGAAAGCGCACACGTGGCCGGTGCCATTTTTCTGGACTGCACGTGGCCCCGTCCCCCTTTGTCTTTGTTCTTGTGTTTAAAACCCTCACTTTTCCATCCTGCACAGATTCTCAGATTTTGCATTGGTTTTTCCCTGCATGTTATATATATTGTTCTAGTTTTAATAAAGTTTGTTTCAGTTTTCCAAACGTTCAGAGGTCTCACAAAATCTTTTATTTTTTTTCCTTCTCGTATCTCTGCTTTTGAACCCTTTTCTCCCCCGGAGGAGAGGGGTTCAGGGATAGGGAAGGACTCGTCCCCGTGCATCGGCTTGCCTCAGCCGACCGGCGACAACATCTCTTGCCAGATTTAATTCCAAGTGTGCCTTAGCCTTCCTTGTTGCATCCCTGCAAACTCTGGCTACATTTCTATATTCCTCCCAAAAGACCACTCCCTTTTTCCACAAACTGGAAACTTCCTTCTTCCATTTGAGTTTTTTTAAGAAGCTCCTTGCTCATCCATGCAGGTCTCCCACCTCCCCTACTTGGTTTTTCACTCATAGGAATGCATCGATCTTGAGCTTGGAGGAAGTGGTACTTGAGTATTAACCAGGCTGCTGAGCCCCCTGACCTTTTAGAGCCCTACCCCACAGGATTCCTCCAAGTAGGTCTTTGAAGGGATCAAGGTTAATGCTCCTGAGATCCAGGGTTGTAATCCTACATCTTGCCCCGCTTCTTCCACGCAAGATCCTGAACTCCTATGTCTCATAGTCATTGCAGCCAAGGCTACCCACAGCCTTCACATCCCCAACAGGACCTTCTTTATTTGTTAGTACAAGGTCCAGCAGCACACCTCTCCTGTTGACTCCTCTACCACCTGTGTCAGAAAGTTATCAACAATGCAGGAATCTTCTGGACGGTGTGTGCCTGACTGTGTAGCCTTTCTAGCAAATATCAGGATGGTTGAAGTGCCCCATGAAAACCAGGGCCTGTGATTGTGAGGCTACGCCCAGCTGTCTGCAGAAGGCCTCATCAACTTCCTCTTCCTGATCAGGTGGCCCGTGGTAAATACCCACAACAGTGTCACCATGTTAGCCCGCCACTTAATTCTTACCCATAATCTTTCAACATGTTCTTCATCCCCCCATAGGCAGAGCTTGATACATTCCAGTTGCACTCTCACAAAAAGATCAGCTCCACCATTTCGCCTTGCTGACCTGTCTTTTCTAGAAAGTGTGTCTCTGTCCATGACAGCATTTCAGTCATGCGAGCTATCCCACCATTATCTCTGTAATTGCAATGAGATCATGTTCCTGTAACCACACCCAGATCTCTCGTTCTTTCTGTTTATTCCCTGTGCTGTGTGCGTTGGTGTACAAGCTTTTCAGAGATGTAGTTGAGCATGCAGGTTTCCCTGGAGGGGTGCAAGAGGACCCACCACAGCCACACACACCCTTGAGGTGGTTGGCCTTCTGGCTCTCATCTTGGAGCATTTGTCACTGCCCTGATTGGCCTGGCTTGTTCCCCAGGTGGATGGAATAGCATGAGCATTGCCATCTTGGACTCCACCCCCTGAGTCCTTCTGTTTAAAGGTTGTCTCACCAAGTTGGCCAGTCATGAAATGGAGAGAAAATTCATACTACAGCAATTTTTTTCATTGGTTTAAATTTCCAGTAAAAATTATTCAGATAACTGAATATAGAAAATATAGAAAGAATATTACACTGCAACTGGGAAAATTATTTTCTTTAAAGTCAGTGTGTCATCAAACTCACTCCCTCTGTTAAGTTAAATTTCTGCATGGGAACTGCAGATCTTATTGTTATGTGTTCTTTTCTTCATTTATAAACTTTGCTTCTTGGCTCGATCATATTTTCCACCTATATTTACAGACATGTGATTCCCAAAATACCAGGAGCCATTCTGTCAGAAAAAAAAGACTGATGTGTCACACAACATGTAGTCTAATGAAGGAGCCTATTCTTCAGGAGAAAATGAGAGTTGGTTTTATGATTACTACGCTGTAATACAACACAAGAAGGAAACGTTATTCATTTTTGAACCAATGTTTTTGAGGCCATAGGACTCTCAAAAATATTTTGATTTCAGGTCCACTCAATTTAGAACTAAAAGTAGAAGCATCAGAGCTTTCTCCCCTTTTACTCTTCAGAAAATGTTAATTTTCTGAAAACTGTATATCTGCTGAACAACTATTTTCACAGAAACTTCTTCACTGACCCTAATAATCAGTATTCTGTTAGTTGAAGGCTGTGGGAGTTGAACCTTTCTGCCAAAGGATGATCTATTGTTATTAAGCTGCTTGCCTGTGCATTCTGAAGATTTTTAACCTAGAATTTTGTTTCTGACATGCTCTACTGATGTTACTACCTCTGGCAACAAATTCTACCCCCATTGGGATCTCTCACCATCTGTCTTGGGAGTGATTTGTGGATGAGGCACACAACGTAATAGCCACAGACATGGCTGCAGTATGGTTACAGCTGAAGCTTAGAGCTCATTGATGGATCACTGCTTATGGAGGAACACTAGTAGAATTTTTCACAAGCCAGTGTTCCTGCACTTGTTCTTGCATGTCTGTCCTGTGCAGGAGATAGATGGCTTGATAAGTTGTCTTGATATTATAGATCAAAAACTAAACAGAAAGATTGAAAAAGTTATCCTTTGAACAAGATAAGAATAATCACGTCCAGCAAAGTCAGTATATTTTGTCTGGTTTTGCAGAATTTTCTACAGTGGCTAGAAGATGATGTGGAAGTAGAAATGCTAGTAGGCAGTATGGTACAAGGCCCTTGTCACCAAAAGGCTCTGTGATTTACACAGGTCCAAGGGAAGACTAGACAGAGGTAATCCACTTGTAGACTGTGAAGCGAAAACATAGTCTAGCTTTGGAAATAGGCATAGGGAGAATACTCAAGACAAGTAATATGTCTGTCCTGTTCTCACTCATATGCTTATAGCTACTGTTGAACACAGGTTTAGAGCTAGTTACACTCCCTGCTCCAAGTCCTTTGTCCAGTTTAATAATCTTACGTTAATTCCACAACACTCTTCTTCGGGTTTGAGGTTTGTTTGGTTTTTTTTTTTCTTTCTTCTGGCCTCTAACTACCTCTTCCTTATCTAAGATGTTTCCTATCAAGAGCTTTTTCTGTGAGGCTGTCCTTTGTTGTTTGAGAATTATAACATATTCTTTTAATCCTTTGAGACTAGTTATGAAACTAACTGCTTTAATTCATCTCAGTTGGTGGCTTTAAGCCACCATGAAATTATTACAGTCTGCCAGAGTTCTATAAAAAGATAAAAAGATAGCTACATTAGATATATTGCATGCATTAAGTATCTATAAGAATTAACCCCTAAAAGACAACATTGAATAATAAGTGTAAGTTTCATGTGTGAGTTGAATGCTTTCTATTAATCATCTCCTCAGATGCCACGATCGACAAAGAGATAGACAACAGAATAGCAAAGGCAAACAGAGCTTTCGGAAAACTCCATAAAAGAGTCTGGTGCAATAAACACCTGAAGAAAAGTACAAAGATCAGTGTCTACAGAGCCGTGGTACTGACTACTCTTCTGTACGGGTCTGAATCATGGGTCATCTACCGCCACCATCTGCGACTCCTCGAACGCTTCCATCAGCGCTGCCTCCGCACAATCCTAAACATCCACTGGACTGACTACGTGACTAACGTTGCTGTCCTTGAACAGGCAGACGTCACCAGTATTGAGGCCATGTTGCTGAAAACGCAGCTGCGTTGGGCAGGGCACGTCTCCAGGATGGCGGATCACCGCCTCCCTAAGATCGTGTTCTATGGTGAACTTGCCACCGGCTGCCGCAAGAGAAGAGCTCCAAAGAGGAGATATAAGGACTCCCTGAAACAACACCTCAGCCTAGGCCATATTGACCACCATCAGTGGTCCACCCTGGCCTCCAATCGGGAGAGTTGGAGACACACCATACATAACGCTGCTGTCTCCTTTGAGAGCATGCGTAGAATCAAGCTCGAGGAGAAAAGACAGCGCAGAAAGAACCGTGCCTCGACTATACCACCCAAGGAGACCCTCCGGTGTGCTCTTTGCAACCGGTCTTGCCTATCCCGCATTGGCCTTTTCAGCCATCAACGCGCTTGCAATAAGCGTGGGCAAAGCCCTTCCCAAATCTTCGTCCGCGAAGCCAAGCCATGATGATGATGATGATTTTAAATTCTCAAATTCATAACATCTCAAATAGGTAATTAAATAAACAGATACAAATCTATTCAAAGGTTTCATTTTATGTTTTCACTAAATGTCATTTGGTCAAGAACAGTCGTAAATATCTTGATATGCTGGCAAATAATGTAAATAATACGCACAGTCAGGAAAATCTTCTTTTCTCTGGCATATATACAAATTACTTAAAAAAGTGATTTCTTAGTTTAGCTGCATGCTACAGAAAACTTTCCTGGTGTTCTAAAAACTGCAAATGTTCTTTCTTGTCTTAAAAGATAACTAACTGGATTAAGAAGTACATAAAAGATTATTTCCCCTTTCATCAGGTTTACTAAATACTAATCCTTCCTTGTTAATCAAAAGAATCTTGGAGATGATAACACTTTGGTTTATTCATTAGTTGGATTCCTTAAAATTCAGTATAGTAGTGAGTACTCCATAGAGATGTGTTTCCCACGTATTTTGAACTTTATTTTACATTCTTTTTAATGACAGTTTAATAACT
The DNA here is from genome assembly GCA_009769605.1 of Bucorvus abyssinicus. Taxonomy (NCBI): domain Eukaryota; kingdom Metazoa; phylum Chordata; class Aves; order Bucerotiformes; family Bucorvidae; genus Bucorvus; species Bucorvus abyssinicus. The sequence goes on from CM020025.1 coordinate 44,926,126, forward strand.
ATGAATGGATTCTCAAAATCTCAGTAAATGAAAGCGGGCATTGGAGGCAGTATATTAGTGAGTGAAAGGAGAAATCAGATGAGAAAGATGCTTTAGAAAACAATTGCCAGGAGGTTGTGGATAGAGCAGAGTAATGAGGGTGAGATAGGCCGTAAACAGACAAAGAAAGAGCGGGACTTGATTCAGTGCAGTGCGGGGAGGAAGCAAGAGCAGTATATTTCGACTAAAGTTAACCATGATGTGCACTCTTACATTTTAACTAAAACTGACCATTGAAATCAACCTCTCATAGTTTTTAGTGTAATTATGAAAATGAAGTATAAGGGACCTTAGAGACTTTATGGTATTCAAACTGCAATTTTATTGCTTCTCTCTCCAGCTGTTACATGGGGCACTTTGCCATATTGCACCACTCTGGTGCTGTTACTGCCTATGTCTTCCTGCCTCAGCACAGCTCAGAAACTCTGAGACAGAATGCTGTGTCATGGCTTGGGTCTATGCTAATAGCAAAGTGGATACTGCTTTAACCTATGAAGAAAGTGTAAGGGACCTCAGGAGGCTTTTCAACAGATGGTTTAGTATAATTCCCCCTTTCATTTATCATCTTTCTTAGGTCTGAGAGATTTATCTTCTAATCCACTTTAAAAAAAACAAATTCTAAGTAACTATTATATTGCAGCAAGTATGCAAATGTGTTTATATCTACTGAAACTATCTGATTAAAAATCAGGATTTCAGGATAAAGATTTCAAATTGTTTTGCTGAACCTGCCATATGTCCAACAAAGGAATAAAGCCTCCACTATATATATAATATCTAATATGAAACACAAGATACATGTAATTTTTTCATGGGTACAGGCATTTCATTTATGGTTCAACATTGAAAAAAAATGACAGGGACCTAATAATGATAAAATTTATAAGAACCAGTCTTTTCCTCCTTAATTAATATATCATTGTGTCATTAATATATCCAGTGTTCCTGTTTGCATGTCTTCACGTGTAATTCAGCATCCAAGGAGGGATGAAGACCGAATCTGCCTGTCTTTACTGAGCACCCATCAGAAAGTAATCTTGAGTTCTGACCACTGAATCTAGAGTTCACAGTAAGTCAAATATTTAACCCACTAAAACAGAGGGAAATTATGTAAACTTATACCAAAAGAGTATAAGCAGGCTTTAAAATGTAGCTGTCAGTGACATTTTTATGAAGGAAAAATAAATATGAGAGTATCAGTTGTTTTAAACAAGCTAGAAATAAATTATGTACTGAAGGACAGAAACAGAAGACAACTATATAACATTCTGGGTAAGACACCTATAAAAAGTGACCCACTCCTGTATTCCTTGTAATTTGTGTCTGCTTGTACATAATGATGTATTACTATCCCAGGAAAGAATAAAAAATAGCTTAAATAGCTTAAACTATCTGCATAAGAGGAAAGGACTTTAAGAAAGATCTTAATTTAAAAGATGGAGTAATGTTTATGAAAGGATTTTCTAAATGTGAACCATCTGGTTACTGTGACAATTTGGAGGTAATTTTTATTTTAGCATGGTAAACCCAGAATTAACTGTTCTGGCCATTATTGATAATAGCAAATCCTGCACACAGTTTTGAAAATACACTCCATTCCTAAAGTCGTTATTACTCTTTTAACTAAAAACATTATAATTCAGTTTTGTTCGCTAGTTCAATAGCCAGAATTGACTATTATAAATATATATAAAAATATATATTACATTTATTTCAAATATATTTATGTATCTACCCAAAACCACTAAGTAGTCACACTTCATATTATTTCAAAAAGGAAGAATTCTAGGTCTTCTCCAAGAAATATAAAGGAAACCATAATGACTAGAGAAGAATTTGGAATCTCCTTTTTGCATACTGTCCTTGGCAAGCAGCCAAATTCTTTGGTTATTTAGGCTCTAATCTGGCAAAAGGAAGTTTATGCACATGGATTCCTGTTAACTTCAAAGGGGTTTTGAAAAGTCACTGTCATTGTTGGGATGAGGCTGGCCAGTCACAGGACGAAATCTCTCTCTAATTAGCCCTCCTTCCGTTCCAGAAGAAAGGGTTAAGAAAAGAGATAGGAAGAAAAGAAAAAGTTTGTGAGGGCCCTTAAGTTTGGGAGACTAAAACACTTTTAATAACGATAGGAAGATATTATATACAGAACAACAAGGTATTAACAAGTTGATATATGATTAGAAAACTGGGGCATCAAGGGTTAAACTACAGTTAAGGAAACAGCAGTGACAGAAAAAACCCTACCAGTCAGTTTAATGGTGGTGGCGCATGGCCACAGGCAGGGACTAGGACCGGCCGGACACGCCGGAGGCAGTGACAGTCCAAGCGCAGGTCCAGGCTGGGAAGCGATGGCAGGAACCCCCTCCTGAAGCAGCAGCTGGGCTGTGGAGTAAAACGATGTCAGCAGCAGCAGTCACAGCAACTGGGTGACAGTGAGGATCATGGCGTGGTGTGGCCCCAGGGCAAAAGTGGTGGTAGAGATCAGGGCAGTCAGCAGCACCAAGCATTGCATGGAGGACTGGTGGTGAGAAAAGCAGCAGCGGCAAGCGGTCACAACTGGCAGCGTGGAGCTAAGCTGAGCGGCAGCGCTGATCAGCAGGTCCCAGCACGGGCGAGAAGGGGAGTTGTGGACTGTCGGTTGTGGCAGGTGAAAAAGGAGCAGTTTTCTGTCTGCACACCGTTCTTAAAGAAACACCATGCCCACCAAAAGCTCCACAGCCAGTGAGATGCACTGATGTACATGGGAGGAATACGCTAATTGGTTGATTTATATGTCCATCACAAACAAACCAGCCCTGATTATCTTAAGCCAGGACAGCCACAAGAAAGTTCAATTGTTTTCTAGGACTGTTAAGCTACACGTCACTTAAGCCAAAGTGTCACAAAGAAACACTGGAAATTATCCAGATTTACACCAGAGAAAATGTGTATAGAGTTAGACTTCTGCTGGCATCTAAATCTCATCTCTGTATGTTTTAAAAAGTAGGATTTAAAAAGAATTCCAGTACAGTTAATCTTTTCTTAATAAAAATGATTCATGCAGTTGAATCCATAGCCAGGTCTTTTAGAGTAGCTAATTTGAAGATAAATCTCACTTTTAAGGAAAGATTTGACCCTTGGATGCACACATGCAACATTCGTTATGCTAATGGCAGCCACATTCGTGCATCCAAGGGCAAAATTTTTTCCTTAGCAAAATGATGTAAAACAAACAGATAATAAAGCACATCAGTGCAGTAAGGGAAGCTAATTGCCTAGGAGGAATTTCCATTGGGGTGTATCTTTAAATGCTGGGAAAGTAAATTTTTGAAATAACACACATAAAACTCAGTAGCTTATAAAACCTAAATCCTTCTAAGTGTAAAGTGAATTTTACCATCATCCAAATAGATGGTTTTGCAAACAAAACAAAACAAGGCAAAAACCAAACTGAGATTTCTAGATTCTCTTTTTGTTCCCACGTGGAAGAAGAAATGTAAAAGAAGAGAGGGAGGAAGGCAATAATTTATTTTTAAACACATGCTCAAATGTACAAAACACTGTGAAAAGATTCAATATATTTGCTGAAATAATGTTAATATTATATTTACTCATACTACTTATAACGTTGCTTTGTACAGGGAGTAGAGAGCTTTCACACAAAAGTCTGGCATGTATAATCAACATGATGTGATATCAGGTGAAAAGAACCCAACACAGTATACGAGAAGCTGAAGTGTTTCCACCCATAGAGTGCAAATTATAGGGAAAGTATACTGATTGCCTTGAAATGCCAAGTGTTGGCTCTGACTCTTCAGATCAGTATTCTTGTTTTCAAACACATAGCATTGAAAGCAAAGAAGTTTTCCTGTTTCTTCCAGGGTGCTCTTTTAAAAGTTGTTTTTACTAGTTCCTTTCTGTAAAGCCACTGATCTAAATCTCTTCAGCTGGGCATCCACTAGTAAGTGAAGCAATTAACCTCTTTCTTCCTGGGATTTTTGCCAAGACAGGCCAGCTGACTTTGCTCAACAGAAACCAAAAGAAGTTGAGAAAGGAAAGCCAATCACCAGACTGATTTCAAGAAAAAAAGAAAAGGATCAATTAGGAAATCCCATGCCATTTTTATTATTTTCATTTCTTGGTTTTCAGCTAGTAGACTATCTTGTCATAAAAGGCAATTTATTTCCTTAAACTATATGTTGTTTCCCAAGACAAAAGCAAGAAAGAAGATGTATTTGGAAGGCACAGTTCCCATATCTATTGTGAGCATGTTTATTCTCTCAGGCAGGAAAAAACTTTCCCTAATGATATTTATTTTGCAAAGGAATGCAGAGAAGCAGCAGCTACCAGAGAAGACAAAAAGACAGAAATATAGTCCAAAAGAAATACACTATATACTCGTGGGACCTATATTTTGATCCTCCTTTGAACAGCTGTAATCCTTTTTCTTGCCAAAGTAGGTAACTTATTTTCATCTTATGACAGTAGCAACTGACACAAGGTATATTAAACACTGGTGGAAATGGGTAACTATGTGGGTCTGCTCCTGACTCTTGACCGTGCGCTCTTTCTAAGCTTCTTGTAATATAAGACCTTATATGACCTTCCCCACACAACACAAAGTTCATTAGTCACACCTCGGAATTGCTCTCTTCTGACATGTATAGCACATTGAGAATTACCAACATCAGAAGATAGGCCACTAGGAGCTATAGAATGTTTTCAATGAACAGCAAAACCAGAGCATTAGACACATTTTCACTCACAGTTTCTAGTAATTTTTATTTTCATAAGATTTAGTGCTGAATGTAGTTTTAGTGGTACATTTAAATTAATGCATTGCCTGCTAACAGTCTGTGCACTGTTTTACACCTCTCACACTTTTGCAGAGATATTTTTCCAGTGAGGTTCTCTGAGGTACCCTCCCAAATAGCCTAAGACTGCAGAGTATTAACTGGAAAGTACTCTTACAAAGAGTAGCTTATTCACTGCTAGTGTGTTCACCTTCCCAGAGTTTATAAGTCCCTTATCTAACAAGAGAATCTCTCTTGTTTGCAGTAATAAAATCTTTTCACTTCAGGAAAAATATTAGTTACAGTTAGCAGGTTTGATTGAGGCCCTAGAGATTCTCCTTTCTGTCTTTCCCTATGCTATGTATTTTACAGACAGTTAAAAAACTCTCTAGGCAGCTTGGAGAAGGTCATCCAAGTGATCAGACATAGTAAATATACCAGACCTGGCTTTGTGAAATCTAGTCTTATGGGAATCAAATTTTTTTGTCGATTTTTACCTCATCCTGTTATACAGTTAGTAAAACAGATGCCTTAAATCCAAGCAACATTTCTAGCAAGCTCTTTTTTTAGTACTCTAGGGGACTTTAATTAAAATCTTGGTCTAGGAGAGTTTTGTACAGTGGGACATTTTGTAAAACCTTTCCTATAAAAAACAAACTAAAACAAACAAACAAAAATTATCAAAACTAGAGCAATCTTGTAGATCAACAAGAAGAAAATATAACTCCCAGCCTTTCAGAAATTTCTAGTTTGGAAAAATGGTTCTGAAGTTATTGAAGATATTTTTTAATAGTTTTTTTATAAATTTGTCTTAAATTGTTTGTTAAATTTCTCTTTCCCTTTTGATATGTTCTGAATTTTTTTTTTTAAATGTATGAAAAAAATAGGGACAATGGGTAGAAAATAACTGTGGGACAGAACAGAAGGAAAATATGTCGTAGTTCAATAGAAAAAATGTTTATCATATATAATAGTCTCATGAAATATTCTTCAATAAAATCTGTGTGATGAACTTGGTCTTCATGTGTAAGCAGTTACTCAACTGATGGTTAAACCTCAATCTGTATTTCATTAGCTGCAATAAAGTCCTAAAATATCAGCTATCATTTATATAGCATTGACTTGAACATCTGAAGCGAGATAGAAATTGTCTTGGCTTGATAGCCCTGAGGACTTCTGCAGCAAGTTTCACAATATTCATCAGTATGAAAAGGTGAAATGTCTTGACATACTATGAAATTATTTGCTTTTATATATATATATATTTATTTATATATATATATATAAAAACACACACATGCATATGTATATACAAACAGATATACACAAACTTCTAGTTTCTTTATCTGGTGGTTTGTCTTATCAAGAAATTTCAAAAATCTTAAACCAGGATTTAACTAGTGGCATGAACATCTGGCCTCTTGACTTATGCAATGTAGAGAATGGGGTCAATAGCAGTTTTTGGCCTAGTCTTTTCCTGAAGATACTGATGCCAAAAAATTAGAAAGTTGGCTTTTTGTCACTTGCAGGTGTGAAATGTTTAATGCATGTAGCTATGGTGATCGAAAAACAACAGAAAAAATACTGAAAAACTGTGTAGTACTGGGAGTTGAGACTGGCAACCTGCCAAAAGACTTCACCTTGTTTAGGCAGAGCATTTGTATTGTTGACCAAAATTGTAAAGCAAAGTCCCTCTCATAGACATATGAACATAAGTAATTCTTGTAGAAAAAACAAGAAGAGCCAATACAAATGCGTTTTAAGAGAAAAGTCGGCAGACTTCCTGCATGATTTTGCATACATAATTGTTTTAGGAAAGAAGATAAGTAAGATCAGCATTTCCTTTGAAACGTCATTCTTCCATATCCTTCAAAATATGCCCTTTAGGGGTAATGAGTTCAGCAGACATTTTGATCTCCTCACATACACCTTAAGATACTTTAAAAAATTAAGGGACAGCATTTCAAAGTCATGGCAAATAGTCAAATAGTCAATATTTGTTTTTGTCCTGAGCTAGGCTGCCATCACCATGCAATAATAAAAATGGCACAGCTCTCTTTTGTCAAAGTAAATGTTGTCATTTTGGTTATTGTGCAAACTGTATGTTTTCAGGCCGAGGAAAAGGCCATTTGTTTTGGACTTTGAGGGTAGGTAATCTCACTGATAACTCATGATGGAGCACTAAAAGCTGAACAATGAAAAGCTCATTATAGATGGAAGTTACTTCACATAATTACATTATTTTACATTGGGATGGATTAAGATGACATAGATTTGGAACATACTGGGGTATAATTTGTTTTTCCCTCTTTCATTCTCCTTTACTTCAGAAAATACAGTTATATATATTTCTTTACTGTTTATTATGATTTTGAAATGATGCATCTGAGTAAATTCAGCCCCACCAGAAGCCGTGCAAGTTTAAGAAGTTCTCAGGATTGTAGTGTGACTGGTACTGACTAAAGGCACAATGAAGAGGAATAAAGGGAATACTCTTTTTTCGGGTCAATTTTTTAACATAAGAATCGTAATATTAGCGTGCATGCAGATATCTAAGCTGTGATGTTAACACTTGTTACTCCTTTCTAAGTGTTCTATTGCTGACAAGTTGCCAGAAACATATGATGCATGAAACTAATCAGAATTTAACTTCTATTTCAATAGTTATTACAGTAAGTTTTCTTGAATTTGAATGAATGTTACCTATCATAATGCAACACATGGTTTTCTGAATCCAGATTATCTTCAAAAATTTTCTAGTGTTGGTTGAGAGAAGTGTTCTGAGTTATCTGCAGAATGTTTTCTACTAACAGCTGTTGGAAATAGATTCACTCATTGAGGAGAATCATGCTTTGACATATAGCTGACAAAGCTGTATCACATTAGTATAAGAAACTTCATTCAGGAAATTTTTTTTGACTCCTTGTACCCAACAAAATTTTTATTTGAACCCTTCTGGAATTAAACCTTTTTTCCCCTTGAATTTTTAAAAATTCTTTTTTTATTTTGTATTATATTTCTCTATAATGGCAAATCAAAAGGCTGAAATTGAAGGAAAGCATTGTGATTTCCCTGTAATATACATTTTTTAATTGCTTCTGCAATAAAATTATTTTGACTTGTGTTTTACTTATGGTTATTTTTCAGAAACTTGGTTTTATTCAGAATCATACCTAAACTTATGAATTCTGAGAGTCTTTATAAAATGAAACTTTTGCCGTAAAAAGGAGCTTAGTGTTAGTAGTTTTAACCATACTATGTCATGAATATCATGGTTTGTCAAAACAAAAAATGTCATTTATTAGTAACACAATACAGATCAGCTTACAAAAAAGAAAGACAGAAGGATGCTAAGAGATGGGAAGACACCTACTTTTTGTTGTATACATACTTACATTTTCTTGGTATAGATTCTCTTGCTTGCAGGCTGTTTCATAGCTTGGGGAATCTCTCTTTCTTTCAAACAGAACAAGCTAAGCCACCACCTCATTATTATCTGTTGACAGCTAGAAAGACTGTAAATCATGACTCAACACACACTATCCTGTTAACTGAAACAATGCTGGCTGTAATCATATTGAGCCTTTCCAGCAGTGTTTGAACTACACAATGGAGAAAGGACTCATTTGAAATGCAGATGTAACATTTTTGTAACTCTGTGTCTATAGACAAGGCTGGGCTGTCTGGCAATGACTTTTTAATTTCAGCGTTTAGTGTATCAGAGTTTGCTTATGTCAGTCACCTGCTATGTCAAGACGAAGAGGTCAGATCTTGAGGCTGACACAGCTGGCAGCCGAGACACCACTTCATTCACGTTGTGTTTTCTCAAATGGACTTGCATTCAGCCGTGTGAAAAAAGGTAAAACCAAAGCAACCAATGCCCTTTCTGTCCCAGGCTTCCCAAGGAGTTCTTCCAAGACTCTGCAAAGTTTGCTTTCCAATGAGTCACTCTGCAAAACGGTATTTGGTTAATGCCTATACAAAATAACAAAATAAAATTTTTATGAGGTCTCATGCTGTGGGCAGGATGGTATTGTCTGATTTACTAACACCCTGATGACCCCCTTCTTTCCACTGTGCTGTCTGATGATTCCATCATGTGTTTTAGTAATCATTTGGGAAAATGCAATTATATTTCCTTCGTCCTTTTCTTTTTTCCCTTCTTCCTTCCTTTCTTTCTTCCTTCAATTTCTTTCTTCTTCTTAAATGCAGCAGTATAAAATATTGTGTGTGAATAGCCAGAATATACTGAGTTGCCTAAAAAGCCTCATCGAGAACTAATGTATTTTCCTTCCTTATTCATTCAACTGCATGTTTTGAAAGTAATTACGAAGCCTAAATGAGCATGATGTTTTAATTTTTCTTGTATATAATAGCACGGTGGCCTACGAAAACACAGCACTCTCAGCAGGAGTGAATTCTAATGAAAACAATAAATTTCACATAATGTAATCAACCACAAAATAGCTTAGTTGTACGAAGCCCACCTGTTCTACTTCAGGCAAAATTCCCACTGAAGTTAAAAATTTTCACATATTATGGACTTTGTGACTTGACCTTAGTTACCAGCCCAAATTAATATTTATGATAGTGTCTGATTTCTCAGATGTGTTCTTCTGTACAAGGAGGTGGGGAGGGTTTAGATCACCCAGGGGGCTGATTACATATATGCTCTCAGGTATGAAAACTGGCTCAGATTTCGTAAAACAGTCCCACCCTAACTCCTAGAGTAACCCTGATAATGCCGTGTTCATCCTGTTTTACCACTGCTTTCCCAGCAATGCCGTTGAGGGAAATTAGACAGATTAATAGAATACACAGATATTTTTAGAAGGAACCTATGTTTCCTATTGTTAGTATAGCTAAGATGAACATGTCTTATATCTCATGATGTCATAGTATAAAATCTAGTCAATGAAAACACAGGAATATTTAAATTGCCACATAGGGGGAGCAGAAGAACTAGTCCCCAAGAAATCCCACATAATTCCCCTATTCAGAAAGCATGAAGTGGGAAGATGATCTGGAACAGAGGTGGGAAGAGGGTCAGGAACTTAGCAAGCACCATCATACAAAAGCAAGAGATCAATGTGTAAAGAATCCAAGCTAGTTAGTGGACAAAGCAGCCGCATAACAGTTGGATTTACAGTGCTGATCCATGTCATTTCACATTGGAAATGGGAGAAAGCCGGGATATTCATCCCTTCCAAAGCTAGGGAATCTTCTGTAGGCAAGAACTGTTTATGTAGTAATTACAATGAGAATATCTTTGCTTATTAGTGTTAACATCAACTTTATATTCATATTTATTTTAATGAGTAAAACTGAGAAAAAAAATCTGTACACAATGTAAATTTACTTTAAATCCTCATGCGAAGGAGATTACATGATAGTCTATACTAACTGGAAACTATCATAATAAATTTGTCAAACAGCATAGTTTCCCTGTTTCTTGAGGACAAAAAAAACAGATCATTGCTGATAAACCTGCAGTTATCATTAGAGAAGTCCAATTGTCTTTGTGGTTTAATTGTCCAAAATGTGCAAATAATTTAAATTTTATTTGTATATTTTGATTATCTGGCCTTGAGACTTTTGAATAAATTAGACCTTATCTCTATTGCTCTATTACTACTGTTATTTGATAACGCATCTCTTTCAGTGATATTGTCAGTCATTATCTCCTAATAAAAAAATATAGAAATTAAGCAGCAGAAAGGAAGTCCAATGCAACAGCAGGGAAAACACGTGCAGAAGAAAGGAGAACAAGGCAGCTATGAACACTGTGAAATGTATATTAAACAAAACAAAAAAAAAAGACTTCAAATACAATTTCAGAGATATAATCTTCAAAATGAAATGAAAAAACAAGCCCACAATATGATTAGGTTTATATAGCAAAATATGAGGAAAATGAGACTTTGTTCCTGTGAAGGATCTCAGTCAATATCAGTGAAACTATGATGTGATTTCATAACCTTTTGTTGTTTGTTGAGAGTACAACTGAAATTTGGAAATATTTCTGAATTTGAAAGAAATAATCAAGCTTATAATCAGCAACAGTCCCTATGCTGATTAATTTTTCTAAATTTCATTTAGAGGCTAGAATAAAAGTAAAATATCCGATTCATTGACTGGGTAAGCAATAATAGTCCTCAACAGAAAAAAAAAAAAAAAAAGGAAACAAATATGTGTGATAGGGCACTTGCTGCCCTATTCTTCATCTCTAATTTGTGCGTAAGGACATATGGAGACAGGTGTGTGGTTTCACCTTGCTCATGTTTGGGCTTGCGGGAGATGGTTCAGGTCACATGCAACAAAACGGAGCAGCACTAAGGGACATATAAAGTCTGTCAAGTGGGAAATGATGAAAGATCCATGCTCGTATCTTTCTCCATCCAGTCCATCAAAGCACTTAGGGTAGTGGCCATTGACTTTAAACAAGTCACAGTTTCTAAATGTCGCCGGTCGGCTGAGGCAAGCCGAGCACGGGGACGAGTCCTTCCCTATCCCCGAACCCCTCTCCTCCGGGAGAGAAAAGGGTTCAAAAGCAGAGATACGGAAAGGAAAAAAATAAAAGATTTGTGAGACCTCTGAACGTTTGGAAAACTGAAACAAAACTTTATTAAAACTAGAACAATATATATAACATGCAGGAAAAACCAATGCAAAATCTGAGAGTCTGTGCAGGATGGAAAGGTGAGGGTTTTAAACACAAGAACAAAGACAAAGGGGGACGGCGCCACATGCAGTCCAGAAAAATGGCACCGGCCACGTGTGCGCTTCCGTGGAGCGAACAAAAGAAACCCGCGGCTATTATGAACGCCGGGCTGAAATGTGGAAATCGCTGTCCCTACCGCTTTCTCGTTGTGCAGTTAAAAGCGGCAGCGCTGGCAGGCAGAGAGAATATCAAAGCAGCAGAAAAACCTCCAGGCGAACAGTCTGTCCCAGGCGGCGTGGCGGGGGCTTCCCCGGTGCACGGTCCACTCCGGCAGCCTGCAAGGTCCCCGGAGCTGAGCTGCAGGGTTTGGAGAAAAGCCTCTTCCCCGGAGCGAATCTGAGGTCCTGCAGTGACTCCCGCAGAGCGGAGAGTGTCCGGAGCGCCGAGGAGCCGCGAACGAGCTGCGAAAAACCCCCGAAGCCGTCCGGAGAAGCAGCCCTGCAAGTCCCGACTAGCCCCGGAAGTCTCGACAGACCCGGAAGTCCCGAGTAGCCGAATGCCCCCGAAGTCCCGAGTAGCCCCCGGCCGCCCGAGCCCGCAGCTTCTTAAAGAGGCAGTACGCTCCCGAGAAAACTCTCTCATCCGATGAGATGCTGCCAATCGTAACATGGAAGGGAATAATTCAATTGATAAGCCTTCAAGCAGGGTTTTTTCCTTCAACCTGCTACACTAAATTATCACTTTTTTTTTTTTATATACTACTTTTCAGTAACAAGCATGGTTTTCTTCCCATGGAAAGCAGGAAATCCTGGTCTATTACTATATAATCATGCATCCAAACAGCTTATTCTTTTTCTGTTTTCTTTACAGTTGAACACAGGTTCTGTAGTCTTTATTTCAGCATCCATCTTCTGTACAGTCTTGGAAGAACTATAGAGCAATCAAACATATCAATAAATACATAGTGGTAAGCAGTGGGAAGGATGAAAGAAAATACCAGAAAGTTTCACAAGAGGCATACATGTTGAAGAAGGTGCAAGTACTTTGACACAGAGCACATACCCCTTAAAAAGGGAAGGGATGGGCAATCAATGGGATGATTCTTTCAGCCTTGATTCCAGGCTAACTACCATGATCTTTACACCTACTGAAACCATAGCTCCTGCTATTATAATCAGCAAAACCTTATCTTAAAGTGTATCCTGGACACTGGCTTCAGGGGTCCACAAATTTATAAACATCAATCAGTCTTCTACAATCTTATAAACACTGAGCAATAGGTAAAATTCCTGTTCACCAATATCTAGTGATCCTAACAATACTTCTCCAAACAAAACAAAAAAACAAACCAAAACTCATCAACAACAACAAAACCCCCAGAAAAATACTTGCTCAAAATATTCGATAGCATACCAGTAATTTTTAGTCTTAGCACTACAGTTTCTTCTTCATATTTTAGTATAAGAACTATGAAAGTTTGTTCAGCATACAGCAATCCCACAAAATCTTATGTCAGTATATTTTACATTTGTGTTAGTCATTTTGAGAAACATTCCCTGTGGAACTATTAGTGCTAACAACTACTAAAATATTTTAATACAGATTAAAAAATGACAGGTTTGAGTACCTTTTGTATTAGATGGCATATGTATTAAAAAATCTAAACTTTTACCTTGGTTGTATAAATTGCCACTTAACCTCCAGATTAGACTGAAATGTCTAAGTATTATTAGTTCCTTTGTGTGGCAGTAATTTCATCTAACTTCAGATGGTAAAAATTGGACAGTAGTCTGAGGTCATTAAGTATGTTATTCATACGGACAATGAAGATACAAACCTCAAGGCATGATTCAGCCCATGTAAGACGACTAGCATAGACTTTCAGACGGCTAAGATCAGATGAGATGTTCTTTTCTTACAGTGACAGGTCTCACAATAGAGAGTTATATATCCTGAAGTAATGAGTTGATTGCTGTCAAATAGTAATATTCTTGAGTTTTAGAATAAACGTCTTTAGAATAAACTTCCTTGCTGGGAGGAAGGAAGAAGCCCTCATTACCAGAAAATGCAATTCCATAAAATTAGAATACCCAGATTTCTTTCTTGAATCTCCAAAAAATTTACATATAATCACCTATGACTGAGCAGATATGAAAGCAACTATTCATTTTTCATTTGTGCTGGATTTACTTGCTAGTTGTATGCAGACTACAGATCAGACTTTTATCAATAGTAGAAATATGGAACAATTGAGAAGATGACTCTACATCTGGGATTTGTGAAAGCCCTGAAGCCTTTTCGAGCTTACTGCTTTAACTGAATTATTAGTTGTTAAAAAAAAAAAAAAGAGGCAAAAAACCCTCTCCCCTCCAAACAAAAACAAAAACAAAAACAAACAAAACCAAAAACAAAAAAATCCCAAAGTTTTGAAATCCTCACATTTTACTTGTATAAGAATTCAGGTGGAAAAAAAAGAACAGCATCCTGGATGTATAGCTGCTGTAGAAAATAAATGAAGTTTATGGCTATCCTGATATGGCTATCATATCTTTGTTGTAGCTGGCAATTTCTTTCTGAGGAGTGAAACCATGGTTTCTTGACTTCTTGATATGCAGTTCTATGAAGACATTAGAGAAATTCAGAGGTACATTTAGAGTCTTGGAGCAGACCTGTGTCTCCAACATAGTTCCAGGCTACACTAAAAATATGCCAAAATGTTCAGAACTTAAGATAGCTACTGGACACTGTCCAGCATGGAATAATATGAGAATCAAACTTCGTGTCAATAGAATATCTTGAGGAATATCCAACAGTTGAAAGATTCAAACAAAACCATAATGTAATGATATGGAAAATAATCTAAATCCTGAGAGAGGTATGAACAGTAAGGATCTACATAATGTAATGTTCCATAAATTTATACTCTAATTTTAAATTTTATTTGTTAAATTTAGATTGCTAAATTTAGATTATCTTCAATACTGACATCAATACTGTTCTGAAAATTTATTCTATCCTTATCGTATTTTATCCTATTGTATTCTGTTCTGTCCTATCTTAACCTTCTGTAATTTATTACTTTTTTATCCAAAACATAGTTTGAGTCTATGTAAAAACTTCATCTAATATTATTCTGAGATATAGCTTTGCTATTTTGAACAAACTGTGCTTGTTTGGTTTTTTGATAGTATTTTTCTGCTTACTCGTTTCCCTCTGCCCTTTTAATAGTAATTTTTACACTAATTTCATGTGTGGAATTCAGTGACAGCCACTACCCATTTCCAAACAGGATGTTGTAAGAGAAGCAACTTAGAAGACTTAATAAAGACTTAGGAATAAACTGTAAAGCCCTTTCTATGCTTATTCTGACAAATGCAACCCTGAAGTAGCCAAATAAAATGACTGGTGTTACATATGTATATATATATGTATGTATGTGGAGATCATAAGGCAAACATATTTCAATGCTCCTATTGTAGCTCTAGTAGAGACATTGAAAAGATCCACTATTTGACAAAGTTTTAGGTTGCACTTCCTTTCTGATATCTGTTTCTTACTACCAACCACATCTGTTTTCATCTTCTTTGAATGTCTTTGCGGTATCTGTTTTCTGCACTTAAAGTAAAACCAAAAATTATCCTTAATTTTCTTTTATTGCAGATTCAGGTCATGGCTATCATGATCAGTTTAATATTTTCTGACTTATCTATCTAATGCCCTGCTATGGGGTTACGTATTCAAATCAGTCGTAACCACTTTTCATTTAAAAGGACACTTAATCAGTGTGACTAGTAATCTAGGGTTAGCAACAGATTCATCCAGATTGGAAAAGCCAATAGGTTAGACAGACACTTATTTCATGTCCCGTGTTCCCTGTAAACTGAAAATTCATCTGTTCTTTTTCAGATTTGGAAAGTACATGGGATTTTTTTGAGTTGTGGCATGGAAGATAAGGTTAAGTATGTAATGAACACCAGAGGCATTGTAAATCATTAATATAGTTGCACACATCTTGTCAGGTTGACATTTTATTAATATGCACTAAGCTGAAGTATCAGGTGCCTCTGCTTTTGGAGTGCATGACAGACAACTTCATCCGTTATTTATTTTATGTTCTTTTTTCTCTTTCTTCATGCTATCAAAGGTTTTTGTCAAGCCATTAGAATATCGAAGCTTTTGGAATCTGGAAACCTGAAAAACTACTTAAGGTTTCGTATAGGTGAAAGTTATACTGACTTGAATTATGTCAGTTCAATTATTCTGGTTAAATTATTATTCCTCTTATGAACATTCTTATTCTGGAATAAAGATGCTGCTGTCACTTATGTTTAAGCTCAGCCAAAAAGCTACAAACCATTTAGTATAAATGTGTATCCACCCAGGAAGTCATACTAAGTCTAACTGGTATGAAAGATCTTTGTATTGACATGGACATGCTTTCCTCTCTTCCTGGAAGCTTTGACACTAATGGATTTGATCAAAACTGTACTTGCTACTTATCTATTAATGCAGACTTTCCGGTTTGGTGGCAAGACACACTCTGTAGAAGTCGTTTGTCAACCCATCTATTAAAAAAAAAGAAAAAAATCACCATTGTCTGTTTAGCGTTTCTTATAACTGACAGGTGGCAAATTTATTTAGTGAAATGTTTTGATTACAGTTGACATGACTGTGTAGAAAAACAATCTATTATTAGTCAATCAGTAATAGTAATGATGGCTTTTACAGCTACCAGATGGATAGTTTACGTATTTGTTTAAAAGAGTCCAGATTCTTTGGTAATAAACAGAATTCTGAATTCATACTCTCCTTTAGTATCATCAAGTATTTTGTAAAATCACACTAAGAAACAAAGGACAGTAGTATTCTTTTGAGTTAAAATAAGAGTGATTAAAATGTAATTTATAATGTGTTTGAAACATGCATCTCAAATTTTGGCAAAGACGTGGCATCTATATTGAAAAAATAATAGAAATACATCTCATAAAAATTACAATTCCAGCACCTTTACCAAAGCAGAATTAATATTTTTTGCAGTTCTGTATTAGTATTTTATTTATGCAGATTCTAAGAATACCAATAGTTAACCTAACACGGCCAAGTTTGCTATATATTAAGCCTAAGAAATCATATTTCTTTCATGACAAATAATGCTGATTTTACATTTTACCTCACAGAGAAGGGAAGATAATTTTACTTTTCTGTGTTTTGCAACATGTACAACTAGGAAATTCAAATTTTCAGCCCCTGCTCCAGGACCGTACTGAGGTTTTAACTTCCAAAACATTCTTGAAACTCATCTAATTTTTCTTCATTTTAAACCATTTATCAGTGCTTCAGCGTGATGAGTATTACTTTGCAGAAAGTCTGCAAAAATAATCTCATAGGGAATTATCTTTCCAGTAGATTATTAAATTCCCAAGAACACTCCTCTCATTTTCAGTATCCAGCTGTTTGCTTTCAGAACTGAGCATTATTAGCATGTAAAAATGAAACTGAATTAACTGTATTTTTTATACAGCTTCAAGTGTATTTATATTTTTAAATGAGAGTGAAAACACCAAAAGTGGCACCCAAACTTGATATTTGTAGCATAATTTCTGAAAGTAGTTACTCCACAAGAATGCCTGCTTTGGAAGAAGATCCAGCAAAGATGTGTTGATAGTTGTTTATTGTGAACAGATGTGGACAATCTGTCTCTGGTCCTTGTAGTGCCATTTCCACAATGGATGATATAAATTAGGAGTCTACTCTCTGAATATCAAGTGTCATAGTAATACATTCACTATTTTTAGAAAGGCATTGAATACTATATAGACAGTTGTGAAACAGAGCTTTTCTAATGGTACAATTTGTTTTCCTAATATGCTGGCCTGTCATTGGAACCAGATTGCCTTTAACAAAATAAATACCTATGTGGAAGGTCAATGGTTTGGGGTTTGGATTTGTTTCTTCTCCAAAGGTAACGGTTCACTTAATACCAGGTGCAGGCTAGAAAATCTTCCAAACTCAATCAATAACAAACATCTAGTTTTTCCTATGCTTTACTAAGCTGTAATCCATGTAAATCGTAATATATTAAGAAAGTAGTAAAGATAAAAGAAGGTTTCAAAATGACAAAATTCCTCATCTTCGCATGGAGAAATGATAAGACACCTTGCAATGAGGACAATAGATATTTTCCCTCAGAATATTAGAAAATGTGAATGAAAGAAAAAGGAATATAGCAGCACCAGGATGCATGTGTGTGCGTATGCGTGTGTATCTATGTATATATTTGGTTAGATACATATACATTAAAGGTTATTGTAGGAAAATATTACCGAATGGTGTTTGTTTCCTTGTAGATTAATGATTGGCTAGTATATTAAAAGACACTGACCATATATACTTCAATAACTATTTTAGTTACAGAAAACATATAGGATTAATGGCACTTGATTGATGGAATACTCTCAGGTCTGAGTATTTTTTTTTTCTTTCTGTGTTTCTTTACTTTGAAAATAATTAAAAGAAAAAACTAGGTGTTCTGTTAATTCTAGTAGGTGTTTTATGTCCTCTAGTTTATGAATTCACATGATCAGTCTGAAGTGAACTAAAAGCCAGTCCATTGCTGGGTAGAAGGCTAGACCTTAAAATAAAGCATGGGAATAAGTTAGGCATATTTTTTTAATCCAAGGACAAAAAAGGCTCCAATCTTCCGTTCTCATTGGCATTATCTGGAACATGTCAACCAGTTTTCAGAATGTATATCATCTTGACATATATACTTTTAGTACTTTTTCTCCTCACCGTACCTAGTTGAAAGTGTGTGGAGAGTCCCTGTCATGCAATCACTGAAAACCAAATTAAGAATAGAGTCAAAGTTTGGAATACACAGTCATGAATTTACTCGAACAGCAGCTAGGAGAGATGTCCCTTCTTTTTTCCTTATTAGGGTATATAACTATCCAACCTGCATAAACCTCTGGCTTCTTAATGAAATAAAATGGAATGATCTTCCTGATCAATAGAGAAGATTAAGAAGACATATTGAGTGCTCCTCCTTGACAGAAGTCGTAGGAATCTAAATAAGTCTCAAGTGCTTTTTGTTTTACTGGACCACTTAAATTTGTTCATCTTGCCAAAGCCGTTTTTTTGAGCGGAGGAAAAGATTAATGCAACAGAACTGCTCTATTTTTATATCTCTTTTTCAATTGATGTGAAATGTGTAAAATTTATAAGTGAAAAATTTCACTTATATAAAAATCGCATCTGGTAATATATCTGATCTATATATCTGATGATATGTCATATCAAATAATCCTGTCTTGACTTCCTTAGGAAGTTTTGATTCTTAATGCAAATGAACTGTTTTAGGCTGAGTATTTTATTTGTTCCTTTAGTATTATGCGTTTAGTTTCTAGTACTTTACCACTATATTCTGTGTGTCTCATTGGACTCTTCAAACATATGTGTGCACCAAATTTTTTCTTTAACTGGTGCTAGGAACCACAAGGACAAATTGGTCGAGGAAGGAAAGACTCACCTCTCCTAAATGCAGACTCTCTATAACACTGAACCAGCAAAACACTCAACATCCTTAAATCTTCATGAAGTAAATGAGACTGATTAAAAGTTCCACGTAAATCTGGGCCTGAGCCTCATAATTCTAAGCACTTTGGGGTTCGTACTTTATGAAAAAGCAGTGCTGGTGGAAAAATGCTGCAGTAAGAGTGCTTTTCAAACTTCTCTCAATACTCTTGCCTACCCAACAGCAAGATAGTTACATGGGCATGAGTTCACCTACATGCTCTGAAATCACATTGAATTACCCAATTACCTTACATAGTTTGTGTTGTACAATAAAAACATTGTTCTTAAGTTTTGCAATGGTCTTAACACATAAAAAAAAATAATGTTACGGCAGACCAGAATTAACACCAAGCTTTTCACATCTTAGCTTGAAGATTACTGCAGTGCCGAGCCTTTTATTTCACATAAAGTGTAAATGAAATATCTGAAAAGTTCTACATTATGCCAAAATGACTGACAAATAAGAAAGGGTATAGTAAAAGAAATATATGTACTGCCCCATTGTCTGCTAACACTATATAAACCGCCACTAGAAGATGCCCCACAAAAACTATATTTTAATAAATCAGGAGAACAGCACATTTTAAATTCATGGACTCTTTCTTTTTCCTACATACTTTAAATTCTACCTGCCATCTAGTGGATTTAGTTTTGGCTTTAAGAAAACAATGGCTTTAGCTGTAATCAGTCAAAGATGTTATAATGCTTTATGATGAAACTGATATTTCATTAAATGTTGAAGCAACTGTTGGCCTAAATTTGCACCTGATGAGAAGCAATCATCAGTACATTGGATGTCATCAAGACATTTAAATGCTCTGCAGAAGCTTAACAGCTTATACATAATTTACCAAATGGGATTTAAAAAACTCGGAACAAACATTCTCCACAAAGGAAATCCACACATTCATGATAACAGAGTTAAAACATTGTTCAATTTGATAACTCTTTAGCTCACTCAGAATGAAAATCAGTTTATCTTTCCAGTCTCTACAGTGGGTAAAAATAACAAGTGTGTACAAACTTACAGGTAGGCTACAGAGGATTCAAACAATAGAAAGTTTCCTGAAACTTTTGAGTAGAAATAACAATGCAAGAACAAAAAAAAAAAGAGTAATATGTTTGCCACAAAATCCATTGATTCAAAATACCTGTTTCTATTTGAACAGCAAGAGGTCATCTTGTTTGATATTCTAATTCCCATGAGTGTTAGCCTGTGCAGAAGATCCCAACAATTATTATTTCCTTCCTTTTATTTATTTATTTATTTTTATCCTTCTTAATTAACACTCTATTCATGAGTATCTTTGCAACACTGTATCATCTTGGGGTTTGTTGCTGGTTCTTGTTGACTGGGGCTTCCTTTCCTCACTCTGTTGCTGATATTGGTGTTGAGGAGCAGGTAGATACCCTAAGTAGAGAGTTAATGAGGTCAGTGAGGATCAACAAATTCAAGTGGTTCTACCTTAAACTTGAGGATCCCTTCTGAAAAAAAAAAAATCTAAAACCAAAAAATCCATCATTGTCTTAATTACCCTAATTAGCCATCTCTTTACCCCACTCCTAATCCCAGCCTTTCTCTCCAGCAAGGCACCCACAGGTGGCCAAAGAATCACAAAGAAATTGGAGGTGAATTGATAACCCTTTTCTCTCTTTTGCCTGCAGGACCTTCTGTTTCTCCACATCCCTTTTCCCAAAGCTTTCTCTCAGGGACTTCCTTTGGATGGATTCTGTGGTTACCTCCTCCCTCTCCTGAATATATTGACAGTCACCTCATCCAGCCGCAATCTAAAAAGCAAATTGGTAATTGAAAAACAGATGAGTCTTGGGCTTTTCTTTAGTGGTCCTGCAAAGGGAAGTTCCCCTATTGTCTGAGATGATTTAGAGAAAGTCCAGACAAGGATGAGAAAGGCCTCTCCAAGCACCTCCTGTCTTTTTTGGGGTAGATTCTTCCCCCTCAATGTCATCTAGGCTTAAGGTTAATATCAGAGTCAGGACTAGAGATAACATTGCAGTCAGGGATAAGCCTCAGTCTTTAATTTTTGCTGTTCTTTAACCAAGGCCTGTGTATCCCATTCAACCATGCTACGAAATAGTATGAACCACTGCTGGGTCTCAAAGTTCGAATTCTTTAAGGATTACAGAGTGAAAGTGTGTATAGTTCAACTTGAGAGTTTTGTTTGAGAAATATTATTTCCTTTCCCATCAACAGGCTGAATCATGACCCTAGCATCTTGTCACATTTGGTGTAGTACTTTTCCAAGACTGATGCTCACAAGTCACCTAACAAGTAAATCTTATACACTGCTTCTAATACAGTATAAACATATAGTATTTTATACCTAAGACGTGATATACTTTGATACTTCCTTTCAAAGCTGTCTGATAAAAAAAGATTCAGGAAAATTGGATAAATGTAGTTGAAAGGCATAGAAATTCTGCTCAAAGGCATCTTTAAAAAAATGCTCTATTCCCTTAACAAAATGAAATATCATCATAGAGATTATAAATTATCAAAGGTTTAAGAAGTGGAAGATGTTTGCATTCATTTCATAAATATAAAATGAATGGGTAAAAAAATCATTAAACTTGGTCTCACATTTAGACTATTATTTGTGTTTTACAACATGGTTAATTTTGTCTCTGTGATGTTTCTCCCTCCCATTCTCACTCCTACAAAAGTCTAATAAAAGGTTGTAATTCAAATGTAAATCAGGATATAGTAGACCTTGTAACAAGTAATACTTTTGAGACCAGACCAACATTAGTAGCAGAGAAAGCTCATACATTTGCATATTGCTGTTGCTAGTTAAAGAACATATTCTTTAAATTTACCTGTGTGTATTTTCACCATCAATGACAAAAACATAGGCATGTAACTTGAAGAACAAGAATAAGAACAAACCAGAAGTAGCTTGAAGCTGCATATATTAAACACAGAAAATCTTTTGAAAGTAATGATTTTAGGAAAAGCAGAACAGAGTAGCAGGCAAGTACTCATGACCAGATATACCCAAAATAATGTATTCTTCAGTAGATTATTTTCCTCTCTCTTTGAATAACACGAGTTCAACCAAATATGAAATTAGAATCTAAGTGAATCTAGGTTGGCTAGCAGTATAATTTTTAAGCATCTACCTTTACATTAACTTAATAAATGCAAAACGTATCAATCTTTGAAAAACAGTAGTTTTTTAAAAAAAAATTAGAAGATGCATACCTTCTTTTTATATAAGTAGTTTTCTTATACATTTTAAAGTCAGATAAGATGTTGACATAGGTAGATCAGACTTCAGAATAAGCTTTATGTCATGATATAATTGATTGGTATATTCTTAGGTTAGGAGATCCTCTCCTGCAGAACATTAGACCAGTGAACCAAAAATAATCAATAAATCACTGATGTATATGTTATCTAGAAATGAGTTGCCACAGGACTTCATTTAAAGATGTCTAATTAGGACCCTTACACTTTGAAATGCTCTGGCGTGGAATCAGAAGGAGTAAGCACACTCAGCAGCGTGCTACACAGAACAAGACTGCTCAGAGACCACCACTGGGCACGGGTATGGGCATGGGCCATGAATACAGACACACTTGCAATAATTTATGCTGCAACATCTCTAACCTCAAATCTTCTGAAGGCAGACACTTTAACTCTTTTAAAGGAACAAATGAAACAGAAGAAAGTCTTTCTTCTAAGATTTTGTTTTCTTTCCTCTGTAAAAACAAGAAACTGAATTATCCTAGCTTGGGGAAAAAATCAGAAGCTTTTCTGAAGGTTTTTTTATTCTTTTTCCCTCATAATAACAGATGTAATCCCCTAAAGGTGAGCTAATTCTCTGCAGGTCTCATGGATTAAACCTGAGGGAACAAGTACAATTTACTGGGCTGTAATTATAAAAATGACTCAGGTGTGCAGTTAGGAAAAACTGTACCAGAAACAGTAAAATTTTAACTTTTAGATATTTCTTAGGAAAAAGTCATTAGAGGGCCTTAACCTTGTTTCCTTAAAAAAGACCCAACCAACCAACCAAACAAAACAAAACAAAAAAACCCCAAGAAACTCTTATGTTGAAAAGGAATTTGTTTGGAAACTTTGTTATAAATGTCAAAACAGAGAGAGAACTGCTTATAGTTCAAGTAAAAATGTTCTGCAGAAAATGATACCCTAGCTGTTAAACTGTTTAGAATTTATTTCAACATATTGCCATTTTTGGGAAAATTATAAAGACAATTTTGCTTGCTTGGATTTCTTCTTCAGAATGCATAGGATAAGACCTTCTATATATTCACTAAATATGCGTGTGGTTTGGGACATGCCTTGGTTTATGTGGAGATTGCATTTACCAGAAAGACTGCTGTCTGTGGCATAGGGGCTTCGGAGTTGTGATGAAACCCAACCAAAATCCTGTTTGCCCTCCACACAGCATGTTTCAGAATGAATTTTAAAAACTTATGAGAATATCTATATGATCATTATGAAGAAGAGTAATAAGTGCTTTTAAAAAAAGAGCTGATTTTTTTTTTTTTTTGGTCAAAGGTCTAGGACAATTTTCCATTTAAAAAGGAATACAGGTTTAAATCAAATCACTATTTGAGGTGAGACATAATGGTCTGTAGAATTTTCTTAGTATAGCTAAAGGAAAACATTAACAGCTCATGCTCTATTACATTATTTCCTAATTAAATTTGCAAACCACATTGAAATATGAGATAGAGTTTTAAAAGCAAAGAAAATATTGTGACATTTAATAAAATATTTTTAAATATTTTTTAAATAGTCCACTATAAATCTCATTCTCATTTGTCTTTTGCTTCTATTTTCTCACCTGAAGCCTTGAAATAATTTTTCATTTGATTTCATGTTGATAAAAATTTAACATAATAGAATATGCATTTATCCCATTCTTTAAAGTATATAAAAAGCTATTTTTTGTTTGCAAGTGTGTCTTTTAATTTTGCCTTTACTTAATTATATTTCTTAAAATAATTTCATAAATAACACAATTGCAATATTAAATCTGATGAGATTCATCCCAATAATGGAAGCATCTGTTTCCGTTACATTATCCAAATTATATAAACTAAGAATATTTAAAAAAACCCTAAAAAGACTAAACAGTACAATGTTGATGGAAAAGAATCATTCTCTAACATTTCTATTAACTTGTTCAAAAATATGATTCAACTAGGAATGAAGGACTTTCGTGAGTCCAGAATCACAGACTGAATTTCACAAGCTCCCCTATAAACTGGTTCAAATATGTCTAGAATATAAAAGAAGACAAACTTTTCTTTATTGCCACCCTGGTCAGTTGTAACAGATAATTCTGTAGCAATCTCTTATCCACAAAACGTTTTTTATTTTCCATAGTTGTGTATCAACTGATACTTGAGATTAGTCAGCTAATTAACCTGAATTATCTCAATACACGCCGGTACGTGTTTCAGTGTCATTCCTTGTGCTTCAAGAAACGTTCGAAATACTTATGTATATATGTAATTCTTTCTTCTTAATAGAAATAATGCTCTTTCTTCTTAATTTGCATTTTTTTCATAATTTGGTACAATGAGATATATTTGCAAATTTGTATTAATAATTTAGTTACATATTTCTAGAACAGCTATAACAGTATCAAAATACAAATCTGTTGAAAGGAATCTTTGTTTTGCTTCCAACTTATAAAAGGAGATACATGTAACTAGATTCAAGATGCTGTTCAGTATGAAGCATTTTTTTTACTTCCTTCTGACAGCTTACAAGTGGTTGGAGTTCGTCAATGATCACTCTTGCTTTCTGTTTACACCACAATAAGAATAAAAACAACTGATAAAGGCAGGTTTTACTCTAATTAATTATTGAAGTATGGACAATTGTATGAAATCCAAGAGAACCTTGAAAGAGTAATGGCAATTTCATAGCCTCCATGATTTAGTAAATCAGATAAGTGTTTTCTGTTAGTGTTTATGATCTGTTGTCTTATAAGTGCCTATTTGTCTCTAATAATTATGATACTCCTATTTTTACGTAAGAATTTGTCCATATTTAATTTATTTAAGAGCACATTCATTTAAAAGAATGTGCTAATTCACTATAAAAGAGAAATTGAGAGTTTTTACAGTAAGAAATTGATGACCTCAAGAGACAGAGAGGAAAAAAAAAATCAAATAGTATAGAAGGCTAAATGATTCAATTCTGGGTTAATGAGATCAACCTCTGCTACATCCTACAAGAAGATAAACATGGCAGAAAACGCTGGCTGTGTACACAGTGCCTGAAGATGCTTGTTCATGGTTCTCTTAAAGATGTTCTCTATAAATTCAAAGAGGCCACAGAGCTATTTAGGACAGTTATTTTGGACATAAGAACCATGTTTACAAAAGAAAACTTCTTAACGCAAGATTTAAACAGGTTATGAATAAACTTACTTTACACACTAGAAAGCTTCTAACTACCAAGAGAGGTGAGATTCTAAAGCAGCCTCACAGTAAATGGAACAGAGTCCATAAAAGTTTTAAAGGTTTAATGTAGTGTTTGATGAATTTATGAAGGTCTCATGTATCACAGCTGATTGTGCTTGCAAGAATTAGAATGGGTAAGGCAGGAGTGTCCCTTCCTGTCCTGTGATCACCTAAAGAATGTTGAGTTGTGAATATTTGTGTCTCATAAAATAAAACAATAACATGTATTTGAAAATTTTAAAATTTACTGTTGGACCTCTCTGAAAGTCCCGTTAGCAGCTCCAGAATTTTTGTCAACAGCAGATGGGCAATAGTGTTAGAAGGTTTGGAAATGACACTGAATTATCTGTGCCTGTTCTCGTGTAAATTGGATATATTTACAGTCTCTGTCACTTGTATTGCTTTGAAGATCTCTTTTCTTTATAGGCTGCTAACTTAGGGAATGAATGAATCTGTATATCATTGTCATGGAGGTACCCACAAAAGAGACAGCAGCAGCTATCCGAAAAATGTGGGTTTATTGCAATCAAATTTGCCCGGCATTCCAACTAACCAAAATTGACTACAGGATTGGATGTCAGTTGGCAATATATTACTACACAACAGATTCCTGAGTACCAAAGCATATTTGTTTAATGAAGATGAACCACAATGTGTACACTCTCACTCTTACAAAGGAAAATCTCCCACTCAAGGGAGCCAAAAGGGTCACTCACCAGCTGGGACATTAGGGCTCCCTCAATCCCGGGAGATATAATACTCAGATAGCATCCTGGTCTGAGGCAGAGTCCCCAACTGCATTACCTGCTGCTCCAAAGTGGATTGACTCAAATTGGGCTCTCCAACAGGGCTCCTTTTAGTCCCAGGTCAAGTGTGAGCTGTGGTCATTTAAATTAGTAAAGCACAGACAGGAAGCAGATAACGGACCCTAGACTCCAAGGCACCAGATAGCCCTGGGATGTCGACCTGGTCTTTATCAGGTGCTTGTTCAGGACTCAGCCTTTGTGCAAGCTTTGTGCAACCCATCAGGGTGTCTGCACTGCCACAATTATCTATTAGACTTAGTAACACATATGAAGTGTAATTATGTGCATCTTCTTATTTTTGTAGTTCCAACTAGTTAGAAAATTCTGCAAAAAGGCTCAAAACCTTATTACTGTTCAGAAACTTTTTGTTCAGCATCCCACACCCTTGTTTAAGATGGCTAAGCCACCTGTAACAGCTGTGAAGGTAAGAGATAAAGCCTGGAGAAAGGAAGACTTTCCATTGGTCGGGGAGTATAAGGTTAGAGATCATTTAGGGAAACTGAACACCCACAAACCCTTGGGCCCCAATGGGATGTACCCATGGGTGCTGAGGAAGCTGGCAGATGTCGTTGTTAAGCTACTCTCCATCATCTTTGAAAGGTCCTGGAGAACAGGAGAGGTGCCTGAGGACTGGAGGAAAGTCAAGGTCACTCCAGTCTTCCAAAAGGGCAAGAAGGAAAACCCAAGAAACTACAGGCCAGTCAGCCTCACCTCCCTTCCTGGAAAGGTGATGCTAGAGCTCATTCTGGAGGTCTTGTCTAAGCATGTGGAGGAAAAAAATGTTGTTGGGAGTGGTGAGCATGGATTCACCAAGGATAAATCATGCTTCACCAATGTGATAGCCTTCTGTGATGGCATGAGTGGCTGGGTAGATGAGGAGAGAGCAGTGGATGTTGTCTAGCTCAACTTCAGCAAGGCTTTTGACACTGTCTCCCATAATATCCTCATAGGTAAGCTTAAAGAAGTGTGTGTTAAATGGGTGGACAGTGAGTGGATTGCGAGTCAGCTGAACGACAGAGCTCAGAGGTGCAGAGTCTAGTTGGAGGCCTGTAGCTAGCAGTAACTACTGGAGACAGTCCAGTGGAGGGCTATGAAGATGATTATGAGGAAAGCCTGAGAGTCTTGGTCTGTTTAGCTTGGAGAAGAGAAGACTGAGAGGATCTATCTTATCAATGCTTATAAATACCTAAAGGACAGGTGTCAAGAGGATGGTGCCAGTCTCTTTTCAGTGCTGCCCAGTGACAGGACAAGGGCAACAGGCACAAACTGGAACACAGGAAGTTCCACCTGAACATGAGGAAAAACTTTACTTTGAGGCTGACAGAGCTGTGGAACAGGCTGCCCTGAGAGGTTGTGGAGTCTCCTCTGGAGCTATTCAAAAACCGCCTGGATGAGATCCTGTGCTTGATCATGTAAGGTTCTGGGAGGTGTCACAAACAATTTTAAAAGAAAAGACAAATAAAAGCCACTGTGCGTCATCTGAAAAACAAGTAGCAAGTCCTGCCATAAGTTCAGACTATAGAAGAAATTATTTTCCAGTAGATGTGTAGGTATGTATCTAGACCAACCTGCAGTCTGGTGGCAAGAATTTGGCAAGAATTAAGTCACAGATCTCTTTAACTTCTGCAATATGGTATTTGTCTTCAAAACAAGGAAAATTTTCATAGATTTAATAAATTTAACAATTGAAATTTGTCTTAATATAAAACATATATTTGCTGTGAATACTTGAATAAGGTCATACTCTATGATACTGCAGGAAAGAAGGTTTTTCAAGCCTCTTTCAACATTGGCTAAACATGTTGGTTTAATAAAGTCTTCCTTAATTCGTTGCCCTATCGTGATGGCCAGACTTGTAACATCCTGTAAAAGCAAGTCCTGTTGTTAAGGGTAGGATGGAGCAGTTTCAGAAATACCCAAACTGTGCACAGGGAAGACACAAAGGTCTGGAAGAAAATTTCTGCAAGAGGGAGAAATTTTCTCGAGTCCCTCAGACTGTACTTCTTCTCTAGGGAGCTTCCTGACTTTCCAGGTACTGCTTCTTTGATCCAAGTTCTTAAGCAAAGAGGTGGGGAGTTGCACTCCTGACCTTATGGCCAGCCACATGGAGCTTTAGGACATAAGCCACTGGCAGTGGCTCACTTGCAACACTCGGATTTGTGAAGAAAAATCTGTATCTTGCTACAAACAATGCTGGAAGAGTCTCAGGCTCTGTACTTTATAACATGTTAATAAGCTAACGCTAACATTATCACGATGTATAATAATATAACTTTTTTAGTTTGCCAAAACTACCTTTGAAATTATGATTATCTGTGTAGTTGTACTTACCTACATTTAGTGAGGGAATGAACATAGTGGAAAACTAATGAAGTAGCCTGACAGAGATCATCATCTTTCTTTTTAGTATGCTAATTTAGCAATCATCAATGACATGAAATTTAACAAGAACAAATGGTGGATCCTGTACATGGGACAGAGTAACACCAGACACAGGTATAAATTGGGAGAGAAGTAGTTGGAGAGCAGCCCTGAAGAAAGGGATCCAGGGGTGCTGGTCGACAGCAGGCTCAGTATGTCAACAGTGTGCCCTGCAGCCAAAAGGGCAGGGCAAATCATGTCCTGGGGTGCATCAAACACAACATGGCCAGCTGGTCAAGATAGGGAATTATTCTGCTGTATTCATCACTGGTGCAGCCTTACCTGGAGTACTGAGTGCAGTCCTGGGCCCTGCAGTTTAAGAAGGCTGTGGAAGGTCCTTGAATGCATCCAGAGGAGGGCAATAAAGGTGGTGAAAGGGCTGGAAGAAATGTCCTGAGAGGAGTGGCAAAGGACTTTGGGTTTGTCTAGTTTGGAGAGAAGGAGGCTGAGGGGCAACCTCCTTGCTCTCTACAGATTCCTGAGGAGGCGAAGTGGAGAGGGGGGTGCTGATCTCTTCTCCCTGGTATCCAGGGAAAGGACACATGGGAATGGTTCAAAGCTGTGCCAGGGAAAGTTTACACTGGACATTAGGAAGCATTTCTTTACAAGAGAGTGATCAAGCGCTTGTAACAGGCTTCCTAGGAAGGTGGTCAATGCCTCAAGTTTGTCAGTGCATAAGAGGCCTTTGGACAATGCTCTTAATATTCTTTATCTTTTGGCCAGCCCTGACGTGATGAGGCAGCTGGACTAGATGATTGTTGTAAGCCCCTTCTAACTGATAATATTCTATTCTATTCTATTCTATTCTATTCTATTCTATTCTATTCTATTCTATTCTGTTCTGTTCTGTTCTGTTCTGTTCTGTTCTGTTCTGTTCTGTTCTGTTCTGGATTAGCTATCCAGTTACTAATTTAGCCAGAGTAAGAATTGGGTCCATTTGCCTCTTGGCTAGGGTTTACTCCATGCATATTTTTAGCTTGGAGGAAAAGAGAAAAAAGGAGATATAATTCAGACGAAATATTGAAAGACAATTATGTAGGGAAACTAGATGTAACCAAAGTTTAGGAAAAAGTTATTTTTTCTTCAGAGGAGTCATTGAATAATACAGAGAACTGAGGACAGTGTCTATGGAGGTGATAATCATATGAATATTAGAAGAAAATAGAATAGGAAAATTAAATAATTTAGAATATTTCAATGGCAAACAGACACCTAGTACATTTTAAAGGATTTCTAAACAACATCTATAAAAGGCAGCAAAAAAGAAATAGTAGCTGTTATATTCCTAGGAAGATTTTTGACTCTTAAATGAAGCATTGCAACAGAATCCAAAAATCTGTTGACACATATGTGTGGATTTCAAAAAGACAAAGGATATTGTCATTATAAGCCTTAGTACAAAGGGTTTGGGCATAAATTCAAGAGGAAAAAAAAAAGGGTAGGAAGTCAAAAGCAAAATGTAAAGCCAAAGATAATACATGTAGTTAATTTGGTAAAAAATGTAGAGGGCTATGTGGCAAACCATTATTACAAAACAATGTTTGGTTAGAAGAATGTTTTAACTTTAGATTAAAATCCTATCAGGGCTTTTGCTGTTGTAATCTGCCTGGATGGTATGCATATTTTCATGATGGATGCACAAAGGATGAGTGAATAAGAAAGTTTTCATGACAGTTTTCATTAGCAAGACAAGAACAAATCCCTATTCTTGAGATTAAGAATATGTTTTTAACTGGATCATTTTTGCTTCTACATTCTGTATCAACATGCTATTAAAAGGGAACTAAAAAGCATGGTATAGTGTGTTATTTTCATTTGTTGATCATTAGCAATGACTTCTAATGAAGAGGTGATAATCCCTTTTTACTGCACAATTGACAGTATACACACATATTTGCTTATATTGTGTCTTTGTTTTTATTAATTCATGAATTTTTCTTGAGGCATCATAAATGGACTATGCTTGAAGCTGGAACACCAACGTAGACTTGTGGTTTGGGATTAGAAGTAGAACTCTGAATGAACTGTTTTATTCATATGCTTGGTATCAAAGTAGATTAAGAGGAAAGAATTTACTCCCAGATGAAACAAATGAAATCTCAGAATGTTTTATCATCCTCTGCTCTGCATAATATGTACTGGCTAGGATTGCCTAGGTACATAATTTGTTAATTTTCCAGTGAAAGTTCTTCATCTACCATGCTTTACCACACAAGAGTGTAACTACTAAGGGAACAAAATGCCTTATTTGATTCACTTGAAAGTCTGAATCACTGGTGAAATGTAATATGGTTCTAGACATGTAGATGATGATAAGTGATAATATAGGTGTTTCTTCACAGATGTAAACTATGGTTGAAATGTCCAGGTTTTGTAAGGAAGATGAACTAGCATACACTTAAGCAGTTCAAATAGAAAGCTCTGACTGTTTCATGTCATAAAACTGCAGAATAACAGAATTAAGTAGGTTAGAAGGGACTTCAGGAAGACACCTGGAGGTCCAGCCTCCTGTTTGAAGCTGGTCCAATTAATTCAGGTTATTCAGAGCCTTGGCAAGCTGAGCTTATTTCTTCAAGGAGGGAGGCTCCACAGGCTCTCTGGGTAACCTGTGTCAATGCCTGATGACTATCACTGCAAAGTTTTTTTCCTCTGATTTTTTTCCTCTTATCTAGTTAGAATTAGGTCTCCTCTGAGCCCTTCTTCTTCAGGCTTAACAAATATAGCTCTCAGCCTCTCATGGTATGTCACGTGCTTGAGCCGATGTTGCACCTCTTCTGCACTCACTCCAGGAGGCACAATGTCTTTCTACTACTTGGGAACTCAAAACAATATGAGCAGATGTGGTTGATAGATAGTCAGATAGTGTTGAAGAGGGGAAGGATCACGTGCTTCAGTTTGCTGGCTGTATTACTGACCATGGATCCCGGGAGGCCATTAGCCCTTTTTGACACAAGAGCACACTGCAGATTAATGTTCTACTTGTTTTCTACCTGGACTCCACAGGTCTTTTTCTGTAGAGCTGCTTTCTGGATAAGTTGCCCCAAAGTTTCACTGTTGCATGGCATTACTCACTCTGAGGTTCAGGACTTTGCACTTGTCCTTACTGAATTTCATGAGGTTCCCAAAGTACCATATATCCACCAATCCGCTTGCAAGGAGAAAAGAAATTTGTCATGGGCATTTGAAACAACTAACTGGAGTGAAACAGTTGAATTTTATGGAAGCATGGAGGGCAGAAAATCTGAAACAAACAAAAAAAATTTTCCCCTTCCTCTAGTAAAACTAGTTCTTCTTCAACAGTCCTCCCAAAAAGCTTTTATATTATAATCTTTGACAATGCACAGAACATGAAACTTATAATAGCCTTCCATGTAAGGAACTAGTAAACTGGAAAAATATGGTTTGGTACTAATTTTTTTTTCCTGAAAACAATTTCATGTGGGGAAAAAAACCAAAACAAAACAACAGTACCTTTCTGGGATTT
The DNA here is from genome assembly GCA_009769605.1 of Bucorvus abyssinicus. Taxonomy (NCBI): domain Eukaryota; kingdom Metazoa; phylum Chordata; class Aves; order Bucerotiformes; family Bucorvidae; genus Bucorvus; species Bucorvus abyssinicus. The sequence continues at coordinate 44,958,349 of CM020025.1, forward strand.
AGATTTTCTTGCTTTCTGATTTTATTTTTTCTGTTTCAGAACAAAAAAACCCAACCCAAAACCAAAAATCAAAAGCACCAAAACCAGTAGCTCCCATATCCTAAACTTCTTATTTTCTGACAAAAGATTTGAATTTTCCATAAAGTTCTACTGCTTATTAAAATTAGTAGTAGTTACATAAGTGTACCAAGGAGAAGATGGTTCTTACTGATATTTAAAACCCAAACCAGATGCTTAGAACTAAAAGGGTTCCCACTGCTGCAACAACTTTAGTTTCATAGTCTCCTGGCATCAGAATAGACCCTTCATCTCCATCTTAAAGAAATACAGTGTTCACCACAGCTATTGTTTTTCTTTTTGTGTTCAAAAGAACGTTGACTTACGTTATATCTTAGTGCATCTAAGCATGCAATCACCAATGCACCTGAAAGTCACAGATATTAGGAATTCCTTAATGTGTCGGCCTACCACAGTATCCACCTTTCACTGGAATCAATATCAAGTTAGTTTACATTAAAAATCCCTATTAACAGTTGTGGGTTACCCCAAAGAGAATCTAGCTTTCTCTCTTCCATTGAAGAAACTCAGAATTCATATTAAAACCTGAAATTCTTATAAATTTTATTATTATTATTTTTATTTTTTAAAGGATTTTTATAGTATCTCTGTATAGTAATATTTTTCTAAGTGTCCCCTGAAAAGTTTATTCTTTTTACAAATTCTGATCAGATGGTATTGAGCTATAGTGTCTATACCATTCCTTGTATGTATAACTTTGTAATATATATAAAAAAAAAAATTTATCTTTGTTCACTGCAACAGATGATTGTCATTGTTCCTCGGATAAAAATTCCACATTCACTTGTCCTTCAAGGAACTGTCTGTAATGTTGGAGAAGGCTTCTCTTTAGTTACAAATGTCCTTTAGGTGGGTCAAGTAAGCACTCTAGTAAGTTTTAGGATAGTGTATCATTGCAAAGTTTATTTAAAAAAGCCCAACATTAATAAAGATCAGCATACAAAACTTTTATTAACCCTCTCTGTGAGAGAGTGTTATGTGTGTGTATATACATGAAATTTCAGGCAATTGTTGGTTGTGTTAAACATTGCTGAATAGCAATTAATAATTTATCTCATAAATCTGAGCCAGATTAACTTGCTATTTGGATTTATTTAAACCTGAATATTTGTTACATTATTTATGACAAAATATTGCTTCCTGAAAACCAGCTTCCTGCAGAGTATGAACATAATCTGAGTGAGTCTTTTGCACTCAGTCCCCTTCTGATTAATGTTTGGAATTGAAGTTGTGGATTTGTAAGTTTTTCAGGTTTAAAAATGTGAAAATTACCAAGACACTGTATACTTAGAGGATAAACACATTAAAGAGACAAAATGGCAAAACAGCGACAAATATTTTGTTAAGCTTTGATAGCTTTTGTTTATTTCTAGGAAGGTATGATGGAGTTTTACACAAGGTCCTGTGTAAGATACTTAGGCATATGTAAAATAATGCTTTTATTAAGATGATGGAAATGCAACATATTTCCAGAAGAAATTTCCAATGGTACTTTAATAAGCAGGTCCTTATTTCTAAAAGGGCCTTCACTGACAGAGACAGATGGTGAGAGGGTTGGTCACATATGATAAGAAACCACTTTAAAGCTCATTATTGAGACCTTTATTCTGTATTTTTCTGTGTTTCTCTTGAGTTATCTGTTCTCCATGTGGTTTAAATAATAACATAGCAAGAAGAGTCAATCAGTGTGGGTAAAGCATTTAGCATGGATAAGCGTTATGATCTGGGTAAAATGAGGATTCAGCCCTAATTCTGTTTATCCAAAACAAATGATCTGAGTCAGGGTTTTTTGATTTATAGGAACAGAAGAAGTATGACTGTTCAGACCAAAGGCTTATTATTATTTAGTACTCTGTCTTCACAAGTGATTAGTTATGCAAGTTCACAAAAGATGTTGAGTATGGGGTGTTCAAAGAATCATCCTTCTCTTCATGTTTCTCAGCTGCTAAGAATAAGTGGCACAGGGATATCTTGATCTAGAGATTTTGCATAGCTCATTGATTTTAATAGCCTCCATGAATCTACCCAATCACTTTTAAATACATTAGTTTTCTGCCTTCCCCTGTACCCTATGGCAATGAATTAAATAGTTATATAATTCATTAAAAAGTACTCAGCTTTGGTTTCTTGGGTTGTGTGGGATTTTGTTGAATTTTGCTGTCTATTAAAATTATATTGGAGATAGTTCACATGAGAAATTGTGATCACAATATTTTTAACCATACCGTATTCTCCATAATGTCCTGTATAGGCTTCTCAGTGTTTTCCAAGGCTTTTGAAGATTTTAACTTATTCAACTTCTCTTCATATCAGAGCCATTTCATGGTTTGAATCATCTGTGTTTTCCTGTATGTTTTCAGTTCCCTCTGCAATATTCATTTTGAAGATACAATCCCAGTGAACTGTTCAGTGTAGTATGGAACTGAGTTTTCATGAGTCATTTGCTCCACTGAATGTCACTGTTATACGTACAGTTGACTTTTCTGAGCCATGTTGCCACCAGTTGGCTGAGGCTGGCCAATCATGGGACAAATAGTCCCTCTAATCAGCCCCTCTCTTGTTCCAGGAGAAAGGGTTAAGAAGAGAGATAAGAGGAAAAGAAAAAGTTGGCGAGGTCTCTGTTAAGTTTAGGAAGCTAAACGAGTTTTAATAACAATAGAAAGGTGTTATATACAAAACAACAAACAAAAGATTAACAAGTTTATACAGGATCAGAAATCTGGTGCAGCGACGGTTAAACCACGGTTAAAGAAAGAAAAAGCAGCGAATAAAGCTACCAATCATTCAATGGTGGTGACACATGGCACAGTTGGGGGTGGGACCGGCAGGGGCTGGTAGCGATGGTCCATGTGCAGGCCCGGGCCAGGAAACGATGGCAGGAACACGTAGCAGAGGCAGCAGAAATTGCTGCAGAGCCAGCAGAGCATGCGGCAGTGGCAAGGGGACGGGGCCGCGATGGCAGTGGTCTGGATGTAGAGGTCCAGCAGCACTGAGCAGCAGTGAGAAGTGGTCATGGCTGGCGGCATGGAGCCGGCAACGCTGATCAGCAACATCCCAGTCTGGGCAAGAAGGGGGTTGCAGGCAGGTGGCAAACAGCAGTGAAGCAAAGAAGGGGGTTGCAGCTGGTCTGAGTAGTGGATGAAAAATGTACAATTTTCCATCTGCATGCTGTTCTTAGAGAGACACCATCCTGCCAAAAGGTCCACAGCCAGTGAGATGTGCTGACGTGCAGGGAGGAATACAGTAATTGGTTGTTTGATAAGTCCATCACAAACAAACCAGCCCTGTTTATCTTAAACCAGGACACATATCCATCTGTAGATACACAAAATAAAAACTAAACCAGGAATAATATTTTGATGTACAACATGTTAAAAAATAGGGGTAACAATAATTTAAAGTGTTCTAACATGGATAACTTTTCTATGCCATGTTTTCAACAAAAATATTTAATAATACAACAGAAGGTAATGCATTGGGCACTTCCATCATGCTTACATTGATCAAAGGGATCCATCTCCAAAAGGAAGCAATATAGACTATATAAATTCCTGGAATGCTACACACATGGTTGCAATTTAATAAAATGGCTTATTAGAGGTGTGGCTGTGACATATCAGTCAGGCTTAATTTATGAGGTTGCTCAGGAATGGTAAATGTAGAACTAGCCGGAGAAAATAGTGGGTATTTCTTGTTCCATTCACAAACTTGCATGCCAAAAGACAGTAAGAAATGATCAAACTGTTGGTGAATATTTGTCGTAATATGCAGCTTCCTCATACATTGCTCAAATACCACATCTCTTGGCTCCTTACTGAGGTGTGAATATTTCAGTTCTGATGAACAGTCACTTCCATCTGACATTTTTGGTTGCTTCATGCTGAAGTGAGATGTGTGACTGAACATTTGCAAGTGTTGGCATTAGGAATATGAAAGTCTCCCTGTGCAGTACACTAAGATACATGAAACACAGATGACATCATTCTTGAACTACCATAAAGTTTCCAGATAAACCTTGTGGAATATATCCAGGAAGTGAGTGCCTGTGATCAGCTAAATATTCTTGCTTGGCAGTGTTTGCTCGCTGACTATAGAACTGGCAGAGAATCAAGAAGTCTTAATGTGGGTTTCAGATCTGGTGATGAGGAATAAATAGACTGTTCTGAATGTCCGAGTCAAAGGGCATTATCATTATAATGGTATTTAAGCAGACTATCTGAACTTCGTAATTTTGCTTCAACTAGTGAGATGTTACCTTCTATCCTGAAAAGCCACAAAAATCCATTTAGAACACTAGAGGCACTGCTATGCATATACAACCCATTTGAGGAGCCTAACCTCTTCAGACCACAACCACAGGTTTGAAGGAGTCATCTTCACTGGTAACATAGTGTTGAAGTTATTAGGCCCAAACTCCTCTGTGAATATCAGTTGTAGCCAACTTATAGAGCTTTGCAGCAGAATAACTCTGTTAGTTTTACATGGATGGAGCATTAAGCTAACATAAAATGCAACTGCTGCTAAAAGGGGCAGTTCTTACATTATTTGCATCCTTTCTTCAGTGTAGCATGATCCCAGGGAGAGGTGGTAGAGTTCCCTAATCCCACTGAATTCTTCTCAGGTGATAGAAGGAAAAAGAAATTTCTTGATCATATGAAAAAAGATCTATCTTACTTTGTGGCTCAAGATCACTGGAACAAAAGACAACTGAGAATACATAAATGGGGACAGAAGAGAGAATGGGATAACATCTTCCAGTTGCAGCGTGGTCTTAAGTCAGAGTCCATCATTTCAGTGCATACTTCCCATGAAAAGATGTACAATGAATCTACTCTGTCACTTTTCTCTTATATTTTTCTTACCTAATGTAACTTTCTAACATAAACTTTGGAAAACTGTGGTTGTTATTGTTTTTAAGGGACAGTTATATTTAGTTCTGATGCTTGTAAATACAACATCTAAAGGACTGAAATGCAAAAAAAAAAAAAAAAAGCAATGTGATGAGTAATTCAACCTTCATGTTTAGTACAACCATTTCATTTACAGCTCAAAGCATTTTCTTTTTTTCACAGCTGTAGGAACAACTAAAACACCTTCATTTTGCCAGTTATTCTGCAGCAGTTGAATTTTGTTTATGAAATAGTCAGTGTGCTCTTCCATTTAAAATGAGCCAAGTATTCATGTAAAATTTTCTGTTATCCAATTTTTTACCAACACTTAATGGGTGTCATTCAATGCAATAAAGAATGGTAAAGGAATTTCTTTCCTCTTCTTTCTTGAACTTCTTTTCATATTCTGCTGTGTTACCCTTACTGTTCTCAGGACACCATTGGTTCATACGGTAGGACTGGAAAAAACATTTAATAATGATCTGGTTTAAGTGGGCTGAGTTTAGCTTAAATATCATCAATAGGGCATCTGAATACTTAACCAGTATTTAGATGTTCCCGATTATATGTTTATCCCATCATCTATTAAAAATCACTCGCTATTAAAAATCACTTGCAATTAAAAAAAGTCTCAAAAAGGTAAACTTGATCCCTGCATCTCACAAAGTCCACAAAAACACTTTTCCCACAAGGCCATGTGAGAGTCATTTAAAAGAGAGGTCTTCTCTATTTTCTCCTCTAAACTGAAAGGGATGCCTTTATTCCAAAACTTTTTACTGTGCCATGCTGTTTAAACTTTTTGCTCTTCTCTTGATTGCTTTCCATTGTTTAAAATATCTTTGAAAATGTAACAGTCAAAACTAGACACTGTATTGTGGCTATATACACCTGCTCTGGATGACCACACCTGAAGAAAATTGCCGTATTCTGTCGGTACATATGTGTATCTCCAGTAGCATTTCAGAGTTGAGCTCTTGTGTCACTGTGGAGGCTTTTATTTTATTGATACTTAGGTAGACATTTCCCCTTCTTTGCATTAGTTGACTGAAGTTCATCTTTCCAAATATAGCTCCTTAAATTCTCCTTTCTGTTGTATATTCATTTTTAATTTGAAGTCTGTATTTGAAGAGATCATATCATGATCCTGTCCTCCAAATAGCTTGCAATCCTTCTGAAACCAGACTATATTAATGCACAACCATCTAATTTTTCTGTCTACTCCATCACCTAGGTCATTTACAAAAATAATGACCTCAGTATGTCCTAAAATACACCTGCACTTACTAATATCCTTCTGTTGTGCTTGTAAACTGCAGACTTAACTCTACTTTGAGAATTTTCTTGTATTTGTCTGCTTGCTAATGATTACTACACCTAGATGATATTTCTTTGTTGTGTTTATGACAAAGTTAACAACAAAGACTTATTACAAATCTTGACTATCCTTTGCACCAGGTCGGTGGTACCACTGAAGTAGGGAGCTAATTTAGTTTGACATTGAACACTCTCGAAAAGTCTTTGCTGGCTGTATTCTACTGTTTCTACTTCATTATGGTTTTGTACATTGTAGATTGTTTGATAAGTTATTTCAGAAGCATTGTAGAAGACAAAGGGATGCTAACTGGCCTGTTACTTCCAGCATTCTTTATTGTTCTTTGTTTCACCAACTTTCTTTTTCGTTTGAAGGTTGAAGCATTAAAATTTTAAATATTTCAAAATTTTGTGTCATTTGTTGTTATTTAACAGTCACAATAATTAATGAGCTTTCATATACTTTTGCTTCTATCTTCCTTTTAATATATAAGTAGACACTTTTCCTGGTGCTTTTTGTATTCTCTACTATAAGAAGCTTGTATTCCACTTCAGGGTTTCTGGAGTTTGTCTCTGGAAATTTGCCCAATTTCCACTTTTGTATGATACCTTTTCGATTTTTCCGGTCATTTAACACCTCCTGATGTGACAATAATTTTTAAAAATTTCTTCCCTGTTCAAATTTCTAGGTCACATCTTTCTTTTAAACAATTTTGAGAATGGCCTACCATAGATTCAAATAGTTCTTCACTGGATTTTTACTTCAAGTTATTAAATAACCTCAATCTGTTCTTCTGAAGAACATGTTAATTTAATGTCTGTGTATTGTGTTGAACAGACTGCAGTGAATTTTAAAGTCTGCTTGCTAAATTATATTAGCTTAAGAAATGTCAGATTGCAGAAGAGAAGCTTCTATCACTTTCAAGTATTTTGATAAGGTCTCCATAGGTTTTCGCCTGTAGAGGTCCATAATGTATTCCAAAACTCAAAACCCAAGTGTTGATTGTTGAAATTTGCACTGATATGGTATCTGAAAAGATGGGATTGGCTTGTTTTTTCTGGCACATTTCTTTAAAATGAAGAAGAAAAAAACCCCTTTGATTGTTTGAAAGGGATCTGATGAAAGCATTATGTTAAAAATAGTGGTATACATCGTATAATATATCCAGTCAGAATTAGCTGTAGAGTTTTCCTAATGTATTTAAAGCAATCACTATAAAATGCCAGATTGGAAAAAGCAGTAATTTTTCCAGACTTCTAACATTGTATTCTTCTGAGTATCCTTTGTCAGCAAACTTCAGCTTAGACAGTAATTTTTTATGCTGTCACACAACGCAGCTGGAAAGCAGGCTTTACCTTCTATTTTCCTTCCTTTCGACAGTATGTCAAAAGTATAATGTGGGTTAGACTAAATTTAATGATACTAAATTTATAATTTTGACAAAATATAAGGGTACTAAATTAAAGTCTTTGGTCTTTCCATTTGCAGGGGCTGGTAACATAATAATTCCTTCAAGGATGAATCTGGAAATACAACTTCATAGTCTAGTAATACATATTTGTAACTTATAGTTCACTGTCTATTTCTCCATTGAGGTGGCATACAGAAAAAAAAAAAAATGTTGCTGCCTTAGAGTAGCAAGTCCACATTCTTACAAGTTAAATGTACTTTAAATTTTTAAAATAAGGTCTGGCAGTTCATCATTAAGGACCTCGTGCTTTGATTTTTATTAAGTAAAGATAGAATGTGAATTATAAATGTTTTAAGTTGCCAAGACCTAAATACAGGGCTGTGTACCTTTCCCTTGACAGTTAAGATCACAGCACTAACATCCACACCAGTTTAGGTAGTTTCACCATCTTCACTGCCTGAGTGCTGCTAATGATATCAACAACCACTGTAAAAGAGAAGTGAGACTTCTTTCATTTTAGCAGAGATGAGTGACAAACGAAGCTAATTTCTGTTCTTTGTTTCAGAAGGTATTAATTTGAAATTATATAGGGCAGACTGGACAGGATGATAGCTTTTTAATATAGATTATCTTTCTTTTCAGTATTATCAGCATGATATCTTCAAATTACTCAGGCACTGAAAATCAATAAAAGCTCTTTCATATCCTTCATGAGTCGCCAGTGGGCTTCACTGACTTCAAATCATACACCTCTCTTAACTGTCCAGACTTCGCTGCCAAATTTCATGAAGAAAACCTTAATTAATCATGACTTTAACTGCATTTTTTTGTTTTATTATTCCCTCATAATAAATTTAAAGAATTTTCTCACAGTAAAAGAAGAGAAATAAAACAGGAGCTGAACTGAGAAGGAGGTGTGCTCTCTACCTTTGAATGCAATGAAATTGCCGTTTAGGAATGACAAGCAATATGCAGGAAATTAGTTAAATTTAGATCTCTAAAAAACAATGATCCGGGGATCCTGCACAGAGTTAACAAAGCATTAAAAATTAATTGGCCCTTCCACATCGAGTTAGCCATCTAAACAAAGACAGAATTTACCAAAATTTGGAGGCCATTTTCTCCCCTTTCCTCACTAGATTTACAGTGTAAGTGGTAAAGAAGGAGCATTCTTCTTTTACACAATAGCCCAGTGCTTCTGGCATTCAGCAGAACACTTGCAGACCCATATTCCACTTCCTTAAATCTCAGTCCCCTGTGTCCAAAGAGACCGCTCCAGTCAGGTCAGAGTGTACTCCAGAATCCACATCTTTCACCCTCTGATCTTATTACTGCTTTTATCCACATGGATAAATAGCAGTTAATAGAAACATGGATTAAAAGCAGATGATTCAGTTCTTTGATGAGTATCCTAACTACCAGACTAGTCTTTCTCACATACTTGCTTTTTGGCACAGTGAACATTGAAGTGACTATATGAAACAGGAAGAGTTATGATAACTATAGAATTCAAGTATTCAGTACGTCAGCATTTCGAGACACGTATGGTCTGATCATCCTGACAGATCAGCAAGTTAAGACAACTATCAGCTACCCTCTGTGTCACTGTTTTCTTTGTGTAGTGTGAAACAGAAGATATGAGCACAGTGCTCAAGGCTACTTAACTTACTCAGTTCTCTCCAGAGATGCAGGTCACAGCACTTCAGGTGGAAGCTGAAATCTAGATCTCACACATGCCCTTCCAGTGGTCTTAGCCAGCAACTTAATTATGTGAGGGGTCTTCAGGAGTCAAACCTAATAGAAACAAACTTTCCTTCTGAGTACAGGAAGAAGAAAGAGGAGAGGAAAGATTGTCCTCTCCTCTCCCTTTCTCTCCACTGCACTCTTCTCTCCAAAGATTTTTGTTAAAATTCTACTCAGAGCATGGTTTGCACTTCCCATTTGTTTTGCTTAGGCCTATGCTATTATTAATCTGCAAAAATGCAAAGTTATTTACAAATATATGTTCTGTTTCAATGTCAGGATGTTTCACTCTTAGATTTAGGTCACATTCAGCTCAGTAAAGTTGTAAAAGTGAAACCAGAGCAGCAGCATTGCTGACAAATTGAGTTTAAAAACATAGACAGAGAGTAATTCTGTCTGTCTGCTGAGGGATGGGGAATGCTATAGCAGACCCCAGGATGCTGGTTCCTTTTTCAGATAGAAAGGACGACACTTACAGGCATGCTTTGCATCCGTTGTACATCTTGCTTTTGCTTCAGGAAAACTTGGGATTTCTTTGTCCCAAGATGAAATTGTGATGTGGCCAAAATGCAAAGCCCAAATGTGGAAATTTGAGCATTTCCCTGCATCATGTAAATCAGACTTATCCACAGGCCTGCTTTTATGATCCATGCAATTCCACAGGGGAGAATATACGTGGTTTCCACGCAGACTTTTCTTAAGTTCAGGAACCATGAGCTCTTTTACGAAAAAACAAATCAAATCAAAACCAAACCATCAGTTCCTCATTATCAATGTATAATTTATTAGTCTTATTAATTATTTTAAAGTGAAGACTGGAAAACAATGGAAATGTAAAGAAAAAAAAAAACCAAAAATTAGGAATGAACATAGATAAAAGTATAATTGAAATGCATGCTTCTATGTGAAACCTATATCCTAAGTTCTACTTTTGCGCAAGAGTTTGGCCTATCACCAAAAGTCAAATTGATTTCATTTTCACTGTCCAAGGATACTTAGATACTTATGGAACAGCATAGGAAATCTGACTCAAACAGTTAAATCTGAGCAGTCTTTCAAAGGATCAGACCAGTGGGAATAGGATGGTATATGAAGACAAAGTGAATATAGTTTTGGACACTTTTTTTTTTCCTTCTAGGAAAAAAGACCTTTTCCAAGATTCTGGAGCAACACTTTCAAAAAGCTTATCACGTGACTTGATTGTTACTTTAAGCTTGAAGTGGAAACATCTGGAAGACATCAGAAAAAAAGCCTTCTGTGCCATTGCCTCTTCTCCTCTAGTCACTTGTAGCTTTCCATAATGTCACAACAGTTCAGACCTATATAAACAAATGAGAAAACTCCACTATATTTTGTAGTCCCACTAACTTGCAGAATCTTTGAACATGGGTATACAGAACTAGACCATTTCCACTGAATCACAGATTCTGCTTAGAGGGAAACAAATCTATTAGAAAACTGCTATTAAAGTAACTGAATTAAAGAAAACACAAAGTTAAGGAATTTTAATAATTTATTTGCAATATATTAATGGATTTGAATTAGTGTTTACATCTGTTATTTTAAGGTTGTACTGGTTTGTAACACACACATAAGATATATCTCCAGGTTTCTCATACATTGGCATGAGTAGTACTTTGAGTATTTAACCTTTTTCAAAGTATCTTATGTCCAATAACAGGCTCCCAAGTTAATGAAGATGGTGATAGCAACATTTCCTCCATGACTGCTACAGGTGGTGAGTCTCGTAACTGCTGCTGAGGCTGCCAATACAAGTACCCAACCAAAAACCAGCTGAGTAAATAGCATATACATTACGGTTCCCGGACTCTTCAGATTTGTGTAACGGAACATAAGCTGTAAGAGGGACACTGTTTCTGCCAAAGATATTTTTCTTTTTTTTCTCCTGCTTTGAATAACAGTTTTAAAATGTCACAATGGAAGAATGCATACTTCCTATTACACTCGTTTTTCAACTCCCAGCTTTGTTCCCATATATACAGATTTGGAAAAGGACTGCACAAGAATAATTCCATTACAGTGATGTAAATTAGGTGTAACTTTACTAAAGTAAATGGAACCATGGCAAGACAAATCCAGCATGGAAACGGACAAAGCCAGCCAACTGTGGATATTCAGGCCTCAGCTCGTGCTTTTATTACTGATTAAAGTATAGGAAAAAAGTGATTGAATACTTACATAAAAAGAATATTTAACTTTCATTCATTCTGAAATTAAACAAAATCTTGAGAAAAAACACCTTAGTGTTTAAAAGGCATGGATAAGAACACGTACAAAATTTTACAGTACAATTCAAAAGACAATATATTTTGAATGAAACCCAAGTTAAAAGAAAAGTTTTTTCAATCCTTTGTATTATACACATGAAAGTGTAGGATTTCCCTGAAAAAGTAGTCATGAAAAAGAAACGGGGTTCAGGTGTTTGCATGTATAAGTTGGAGCAACCATTGGAAGAACACAGATGATTCTTCCTGAGTGACTTTATCTTATTGCTGAACTACTGGTACACCCATGAAAATCAGTGGTTGTACACTTTTTAATTTCATAGAACTAAGGATTGATTTATTTTTGTGCAAAAGAATATTTTGATAAATTGCCAACTTGCTTATTTTACATTTAGTCAGTGAAACTTAGGACAGTGGAAAGCTATGCAGGTCAGGAGACCCAGGTGGTTAGGAAAGTAGAAGGATTTTCACTTTGACAAGGCGGCTGGCAAGGGTAAGTAGCATTCATGGAGAAAATTACGGTGGAAAGAACAGCTGGTTTTATAATGCAATCAAACAAATTTCTAAGCAAGTGTCTGCTTCCTTATCACAGGAAAGTAATTTTATCACCTACATGCACTCTGTTTTCTAGATCAAGTGCAAACAAATGTCTTAAATTTGTTTTTTAATGACATGTTTTGAGCAAGTTGTTAACCAAACAAATTTAAAATAAAAATGTGTCATATAAGTATAAAGATATACATACTTTGCATAGAAAATATTCAGACAGAGGTACTAGTATTTCCAATGCAGCATGAGTAAATCTGTTCTAGGACCTATGTAACTTATGGGCTTATTTAAAATTTGTATAAAAAATGCATGCCTACATTTCTATCTTACAAAAAATCAGTCACATATAAAACCGAAAAATTTTAGACATGGCAAATGCTTTTGAATGCTTAACTATTGTGTATCAAAATCTATCTTCTAAAGAGGAAGAGAAGAAAGTTATTGATCAACTATTATCTGTCATGTGAAAAATATCAAAAGCTAGCCAGATACTTTGGCATGATAAAAACATGTGATCTGATCTATAGCAGTGATTTCCAACTACAAAGCATTTCTCATTTGTCAGGTTTCCTCAACATAATTTGCTGTTGCCACTCCTCTGTGTGGCTTGGGTGCTATACCTCTATGGGTAAATGGCCTAAACTGTTCCCAGAGAAAAGGCAAGATGTGGCACGAGAAAGCAGCAGTGAGGGAATGTGTGGGTTTTATATTGAAATGCAGACGGTGTTGGAAGATGGAAGACAAGATAACACTTATGAAGCTGGAAAACTTCATAGAAAGATGGAAAGCAATGCCCTACACATGTACAGTAAGTGAAGCTACTTTGCCAATGGAATCACTGAGGCAGAAGCATTTCTGTCCAACATTCAAATTCGTATCGTACTGTTTCGTTAAATGTGGTGAATCAGTATAGGGTGTTCTCCGGTAACTAAAGTAGGCCCAGCTGAGTGTAAATCTGAGTTTTAAGGTGACGCTTATCCTGCCTACTAGTACCACTGCTGTAATTTATGACTACTTTTTCTCTTTCAGACCAAAAAACTTTACTGATTGAACTATTGACTATTAACTTCTATTTTTGCCATTTTATATTTTTATGTTTTCAGATATTCAAACTCATTCATCTGTGTATAATAATCTGAATTCCACTTGCAGAAGACTCACACAGCATAAATATGTCAAGTGCCACAATTAGAATATATCTGTAGTGTGTGAATGAGAATGAAAAAAACACTAACATTTGGGCAATACCAAGGCATGGGTTAATTTAGGAGTTTTGTATTCTGTTATCTTGGGCAGGTGCTATGCTTTTTCATTCTCTTTCCAGTATTGTGTTCCTCTTAGCAGAGCTTCTTAACAGTACAGCATTTATACCAGTCTAGCATGTTTACCAGTATAAATATAATCAGAGTATAAGTCCTCTAAAGTATAAGCAGAGTTTAGAAAATAATTTAATCTACATTATCAGGAATTGAAGAAACTATTGCAATGCTAATGCTGTAGTCATGAAAAGGCTTTTATCTTGTTCCAATTGGAATGGAGTTTGTCATCAGTGGAAAATAAATGTTTTCCTTTTCCTGTTTACATAACATAACATAAATTGTAATACTTGAATCAAATCCAGTCAGCTCAGTCTTTTGGTCAGTATGGGGATAAGGCAGTTAAAACCAGTGTTTCCTTAAAGCAGATAAGGACATTTTCAGCATGTCGTGTTACTCATTACTGTTATCATGTACTCTGAATTTGCAGAGTAAAATAAACTTACTGGATTAATTTTTAAAGCATTTTGTGAAGTCAGGATGTCCAAGTCCCATCAAAATAAGATTTTAATAATCCAAATCCCTTAGACGGCTTCGGAAGTATCAGAAATTGTGCTCAAAACAAAATCAAATAAATTAGAATAGGTTTAAAAGGTGCTGACTTTTGTGTTTCTTGAATTGAACAATAGCTACCTTTGCAATAACCTTCTAAAAATGCAAATTATATCAGGATCGGGTTAGCAAGGACTAGATATAAACCGAAATAGAGTGCTCTGTGTGTGTATGCGTATGTGCATGCGTATGTGTATGTGCATGTGTGCACACATATGGAGCCAGATGGGATCCACCCAAGGGTACTAAAGGAGCTGGTAGAAGCCACTTTCAATCATTTACTAGCAGTCCTGGCTAACTGGGGAGGTACCAGTCAACTGGAGGTTAGCAAATGTGACACCCATCTACAAGAAGGGCTGGAAGGAGGATTTGGGGAAACTGCAGGCCTGTCAGTCTGACCTCAGTTCCCCGTAAAGTGATGGAGCAGATCATCTTGAGTGCCATCACACAGCACATACAGGACAACCAGGTGATCAGGCCCAGTCAGCATGGGTTTATGAAAGGCAGGTCCTGATTGACTAACTTGATCTCCTTCTATGACAAGGTGACCCACTTAGTGAATGAGGAAAAGGTTATGGAAGTTGTTGACCTGGACTTTAGTAAAGCCTTTGACACAATTTTACACAGCATTCTCCTGGAGAAACTAGCTGCTCGTGGCTTGAATGGGTGTACTCCTCACTGGATAAAAAACAGGCTGGATGGCCAGGCCCAGAGAGTGGTGGTGAGTGGAGTTCAATTTAGTTGGCAGCTGGTCACCAGTGGTGTCCCCCAGGGCTCAGTATTAGGGCCTGTCCTCTTCAACATCTTTATCAGTGATCTGGGTGAGGGGATCGAGTGCACTCTCGGTAAGTTTGCAGATGACACCAAGTGAGGTGGATGTGTCAATCTGCTTGAAGGTCAGGAGGCTCTACAGAGGGATCTGGACAGGCTGGATCAATGGGCTGAGGTCAACTGTATGAAATTCAACAAGACCAAGTGCTGCGTCCTGCATTTGGGCCACAACAACCCCCTGCAACGTTACAGGCTTGGGGAGGAGCGGCTGGAAAGTTGCAAATCAGAAAAGGACCGGGGGGTGCTGGTTGACAGCCGACTGAATATGACCCAGCAGTGTGCCCAGGTGGCCAAGAAGGCCAACAGCATCCTGGCTTGTATCAGAAAAAGTGTGGCCGGTGGGAGGGGGAAAGTGACTGTCCCCCCGTACTCTGCACTGGTGACGCCACACCTTGAGTGCTGTGTCCCGTGTGTTTTGGGCCCTTCTCTTCAAGAAGGACATTGAGGTGCTGGAGCTTGTTCAGAGAAGGGCAACAAAGCTGGTGAAGGGTTTAAAGAACAAGTCTTACGAGGAGCGGCTGAAGGAACTGAGGTTGTTTAGCCTGCAGTAAAGGAGGCTCAAGGGAGACATTCTTTCTCTCTACAACTACCTGAAAGGAGGTCATAGAGAGGTGGGGATTGGTCTCTTCTCCCACGTGACAAGTGACAGGATGAGAGGAAATGGCCTTAAGTTGCACCACGAGAGATCTAGGTCAGATATCAGGAAGAACTTCTTTACAGAGAGGCTTGTGCAGCATTGGAACAGACTGTCGAGGGAGGTTGTGGAGTCCCCATCCCTGGAAGTGTTCAAAAGCTGTGTAGATGTGGTGCTGAGGGACATGGTTTGGGGACCTTGGCAGTGCAGGGTGAACGATTGGAGTTGATGATCTTAAAGTTCTCGTCTAACTGGATGATTCTTTGATTCTATGATTTAATTTTATATTACCTGCAGGTGTACTAACATCAAGCCACTGCACACAGGTGGAAGTGTGAATTTGGGATTTATTCAATGCTATGTATTTCTCCTACGCATATATAACTACAAAAAACATTTGTCTAAAGTACCTTTTCCTTTATTTACTGAGAAAATCCAAAGTAGTTAATATCCATATACCAGAAACAAGAAATTGTTAGATCTTGGCTTTGTTTTCAAATCTAACCTTTTTAAAAGTGCCAGCGTAATTTACATTCACATAATATTACTCAGTGCCTCCTAATTAATGGAAAATCACTTTGTTAAACTCTATCTTCTCAGTGTTTTCTGTCATTTAGGCAATCACGGGTTATTTAGTTGAATTCAGTTTCTGAGTCTAACATTTTCATCTAATAATTTAGTTACATTACAATTTGATTCTTAATGGTAGAATTTTAACATCTTCCTTATAAAATTATTAACAATACAGTAGCCTCTCACCTTTGAAAGATTTGTCCTACCCCTACTGTCCAAGCTAGAATATTTCTAATAGCAAATTTTATCTAAATATTCAAGGTATAGGCATTCTTGTAACATATTCTCCTATTACAGATGAAGAATATTGAAATGAGAATTGCTTTAACTAACAATAGTATTAGTACAGTGAAAGAACTTCTCTGAGACAGAAAGCATTTTGCAGAGATATTGTTAAAAAAGCCACAAAGTTGTAGTATAAAGAAAACTATTTTTTAATACATGGATAAATTGATTAGTGGTATTAGGCACATTTACTAAGTACTGACATTTTAGGGGAGGTATAATGAGATTCAAGGGTTTAAATTTAAATTTATGATTAAATTGAAGGAAAGAAAATAAAATTCCACCAGGAAAACAAATTATTTATCATTTCCTATTACAACATACCTAAGATGATTACATTAAAGATAAAACCATGTCCCTTGACCTTTTTTAGTGTGTTCAGTAGCGTTTAAGGGGACAAGTTATCCTTGCTTGATGCCATAGGCATCTATTAAATTTCTGTAGCTTCTTTTTTGTCTCCTGCTGTTGTCAATTTTGCTATGACATCTATGCATGCATAAATCTATTATAAACCAGTTTGAGCACACTTTCCTTTTAAAATATATTATTAACCTTATTTCCTGTTAACATGAAAAAAGCTTTATGACAAAAGTCTGAAAAAAAGTTTGAAAAACCCTAATTATAAAACACAAGCCTGTTTTGCCAGGCTTTAATAATGGGGGAGAGATGAAGATAGAAGGGACTTATTTTTTAGTTTGTTTTTTTTTTTATTTCAAAAGGTGTATCTATTAAAATAAAAGACTAGAATAAAATATTGAAAAGGCAAAACATTGCAAGAATACTTGCCTGTGAAAGCTCATTATGAACAAGAATTAAAACTGAAACCTCAAAAGTCATTAAGTGTCCTGAAAATTATGGCTCATCTATGAATGTGATTTGTTCAGCCTTCTATGTGATATAGAACCTTGTAGGGATATAGACCCATCTAAATTTTTTGCAGGGGTCAGGTTTGCCAAAACAACTACACTAAGATTTCTAAATGTTTTTGCTAAATGTATTTTACATTCCCACTTCCCCTTTCTTCTCTGTGAATTGTAATTGTCTGTACTGACATTCCACTTATGAACACTGTTTTTTTTCTCTTACTCAGGGCAAGTCACTGGAACCCCTCTGTTCTACATCTATAAAATTAGCCTTCATTTTGAGTATTAAGAGAATTGATCAGTTAATCTTTTGTGGAAATCCTGGGTATGTAAAGCACTACTATACTATTGCTTTAATCTTTTAGTACCCTTAATTGTATGTATGAGACTCACAGTCAGGAAAATGTTTAAAAGCATTGGGTGGGCCAGGGTTTTGATGCAGGGCACTTCAGCATACTGAAAAGAGTTTCTTTCAGCAGGTTCTTCCTTTTGGATTGGAGACCTGACAAATCTGGCAAAAAAATATCAAACCAGTCAGGTTTGTTAGTTATTCCAGTAGTCTATGAATCTTGGTGCCAGAAGGAGTATCTTGTGGCTCACATAAGCCCTACATTGACTCAGTTCCTCCTAAAATAAATCTAATGCTTTTATGTTAATAAAAAAAAATTTTTCAGCACATTACAACATTTAACAACATGTAACATCATTTATGATGTGTAACCTCCGCCGTAAATGACTCTATGTTGTAAATCATCAATATTTCTTATTTCTGAATGGAAAGCCAGAAATACTAAGTAGGTCATACTGAGTTCAGGTTGAGCAAATGAGAGAACTGCAGGTTTGATGTTTCACAGTAGTTCAGCTAGTACCCAAGAGTATATGACACTGAAGTCCCTATGTTACCTTCTTGTTAAAAACCAAATGAAATGATACATTAGAAAAACAGTGACATAAAATGATACATTTTTGATAATTTTCTATTATTTGGGGTATTTGTGTTATAGCGTTAAGTTGCCAGGAATGCCTGGATGTAAACAAAAAATGAGATTACAGGCTCATACATAATGCACATTAATAGAGAACCAGAGAATAATTTAGCTTGGAAAAGACCTTTATGATTACTGAGATGAACCATAAACCTAACACTGCCAAGTTCACTGCTAAACCATGCACCTAAGTGCCACATCTACATGCCTTTTAAAATCCTTCAGGGATGATGACTCAGCCACTGCCCTGGGCAGCCTGTTCAAATGCTCAATAACTCTTTCAGTGAGGAAAATTTTCCTCATTTCCAATCTAAACCTCTCCTGGCACAACTTGAGTCCATTTCCTCTCATCCTATTGTTTGTTATTTGTGAGAAGAGCCTGACACCCACCTTGCTACGACCTTGTTTCAGGTAGTTATAGAGAGTGATAAGGTGTCCCCTGGGCCTCTTTTTCTCCAGGCTAAATAATACCATTTTCCTCACCTGCTCATCACAGGACTTGTTCGCTAGACCCTTCACCAGCTTCATGGCCCTTCTTTGGACACACTCCAATGCCTCAATGTCCTTTTGGATTTTCAGATAAATTGTATAAGTATAGAATAGAGCAAGCAAATCATTATGACATCTTTCATGTCATGATATAATGTTAGTAATTTCCCTGAGACATATGATGATTCTAATTACTTTACCTTTTTTTAAATTATAGCTAACCAAACATTAATCAATGCAGATTTTTAATAATTAGAAAAAATAATCTTCCAACTGAATATTTGGTAAACGCTCCATTCAGAAAAAAGTTCTGACTTCTATTTTACTCTGTATAAAATATTTTATCCAATTTAGTGAATATGCAATATGATTTATTTTGTCATTAAAAGAACAATGTTCAGTTTATATAAACATTGTTACTAATTGCACTAGATTTTCCCATTCATGAGCAGATATTCATGTTCTAGTGACAATAAGATACGTTAGAAATAAAGACGTCCACACAGTAGTTATTGGGACACAATCTCTTGAAGCTGTGAACTGTCATTTCTGCCTATTATAAATTGTTTAAAATCATGTCTTTGTCTGGTATATGGCACAGGGAAATTATTACACAAAATACAGACAGATAACACCATTTATCATAAAATAAATCCTAAAAAAAACAAACAAAAAAAAATTGCAAGTATCAATCACTTATTTTTTCAGCTGCAGTAAGACTGCAGTAACCTCATAACGAAACCCCCCAAGGTCAGTAACTATCCAATTGTCTTGCCTGCGACTAGTGGGGAAAAAAAGAAAAGCTTAGGTTTTCAAATATGTTTAGATACTTGATATTCTTCTAAACAGTAGCTAACACTAATAATGTTGTGAATTAGGGTCTATTTTCTTAACATTCTTCTTACACTGATGCTACCTCATCTAAGTTAACTATCTTCCATGCCCACTAGCCATTGGTCTTCTATGTGTAGACACTGGGACAAATGCAAAAGTTCCTGCTGTCCTGCTGTGAAGTTAAATGACTAGCTGGGCTCTCAGTTGATCAATACCTCGTACTTTGGATCAAAGAAGCTAATGACCGTTACATCTACATTTTTGCAATCAAAACCACGTTGATTAAATGAGATACTTCTCGTGTGTTGTCACATTACCTCTGGAGCTTTATATTTCCTTTAAAACTTCACTTTTATTCTGTTATGCATTTAATCAAATGCAGCTAAAATAACAAAACAAACCTGATTAATTTATTGTTGCCACACAAGAACTGGAAATAGCCTCTAGGCAAGACATTTTTGCTATCTCTTATGGGTAATAAAGCATTCAGTAACCTTTCTTAAAGTATGCAAAGCCCCTTTTCTAAGACATCTTAGAGTACACTTTCAAGGTGCTACACAAGAGTTTTAGCTACATGACTCTCATAGAGATCAGAGTTCTGTGAATACCCATGCAAACTTTTAAAATCATGCCTTTATTTGATCAGTTACTGCAAAATCTTCATAGCTGAGATAGTATTTTCCAAGTAATAAGATTCTGACATAGTTTGATTTAAACATTATGGTCTGATTTATTGAAATTGATTTATTGGAAAACTGATCTGGGAAAATGCTATTACACCAAAAGAGTAAGTTGGAGTGTTGAATAAGTTCTAGTTTACCTTTATTACTTCAACAAGCAACATTTTTGATTGCAATATTTCTCATGATTGAAGAATAGATTATAATGACATAATCAAAGCCCGTTCTCACTACTCCAGGTGTTCTTTCCCTTTAAGTGATCCCCTTAAATACAGAAGAGCCCACGATGCCATTCTGAGATGCTTGACTACTTATGTCTTAAAAAAGCAGCCATCAGAATGAAGATTTTCTCATATTGAAACCACAAGATTGCTTCCTGCCTATGTGGTTCTTTATTTGATTCTTACATTTTTCAACAGTGAAAAGTAGCCATTTACATTGAAACAAAGAAACAATTATCTGTACTATATCTACTAGACAATTTTCCCATTCCCTCTAACTTATGCTAATTTCATTCTTGTGAAATCTCACTTATTTATATCTTCGCCCTTAACCTAATGTTACCTAGTCACTACAACACACGCTCCTTATAGAATTGCAAATAAGACTACCAAATGTATTAATATCAACCATTTAGCTTTAGGTATTTCAAAATGGTACATCAGAGCATCTCTTTGCTCTATAATGCACTTAGAAACTTTGGCTGTTAATTATTAGGTGCTCATTCTTATATTCAGTGTCTGAGTTTAGATTATCTGGAAGTTAACATTTACTGCCAAAAAGTTCAGGAATATAAACTGTAAGGAGATCTCTGAATCCTAGACAGAGATGGGGGGGTGGGGGTGTGAAAAAGGAAAAAAAAGTATTAATTGATATTCTTTTTCCAAAAAGGCCGTATAGATCCCACTGCCTGTAGAATCCAAAGCTAATTTGAAAGTGTTGAGGGAAGATCACCCTCTTTCTCAGGTTTTCTTTGGGAAATGCAGCCTGAAATGTCCAATATATAGCTAACATCTTGAAAAAACAGAATTCTTTCAAGACAAGGGATGTGGCACAAAATATATCCTTTATGGAACAAGAACAGTTATTTTAACAATATGCAAAAATGAATGTAGTTTTTTACAAGATCTCCAGTCTCTCTCCTGGTAAAGAACAGCCCTATTAACTTTCACAGTTAAGTCATCATATCTTGCAAATGCTGGAATAGTGTTTGTAGTTCAGTGTTAGACAGGATTACATCTACATATGTGTATGCTAAGAAACAGTGAAACATGAGGCTGAAAGTAGATCTATTTTTTGTGAATGGTCAAGGACAGATAAATTGTTTTAATTCTTTCTGTCGACCATAACCATGTAAGAGAACTCTATAATAACTACATAAACAAACAGAAATGGCTGAGTGCAACAGAGAAGCTCAGATTCTCTGAGACAGGCCTCAGCACCTGAAGTCAGGGAGAGTCTCTGCAGCAATGCAGGGGTCTGCCAACAGGCAGTAAATTGCCTGTGGGAGACTGACAATAGCAATACCTGTCTGAGTAACGTGTGTGGATCATGCAACACAACTGTAAGGTGAAAGTGTAATGCATTTTGCCGAGTAATTGTTCCCAAAGAGATCCTCAGGGAAGCAGAAATGAAGAAGTCAGGTAAAGATTGGACAGGAGGGGAATCATGACATCTTTTACATCATGTTAGAATATCTTTTTCCTTCTTTTTTATTTATTTTTATTTATTTGTATCTATTTTTATTTATTTTCATTTTATTCTTAGGTTACCAGCATGAAAATACATTATTCTTCTTGAAGTATATATGGACTATAATCTTGAAGGTGGATCCTTTGGGTTTTGTTGGGTTTTTTTTATTTCCCACAGAATATCACAAAACAAAAAAAAGTTGGGTTTTTTCCTCCTTTTTTTTTTTTTAATAGTTACCTAGCTACAGCACTTGTAACTAAGTTGGCCTATCTAGTCAAATATACTCAAAAGTTTATTTTGGCAAGTTTTATTTGATAAATATTGTCATTAAGAAAATACAGAACCAATTGTTTTAGATATTAAAAAAAATTATTTAGTAGTTTAATCTGCTCTGAATACTGAGAAGAATGGTAGGTAGAAATAAAGTGTCCTATCTAATGGTGATGGTTGCTATGGCTCCTGTTAGTCGATGTGTGGTGCGTATAATACTTACAAAAGTCAGTATCCAGAACCTTCTTTTTTTCTTAGAATTTTAAAACATATTTAATTTCAGTTAATGCCCTTGCTTGACACAAAGTAACAGTTTTCACCTTTTAAATCACTTTTTTTATTTTTAGTAGCATATAATTATTAGAACAGACTTTATTAAGAAGTAATTTTCCAAAACAGTCGCACAGCCCACAGCAAGCAGAGAAGCAGTAAATGCAGTATTCTAGCAGCTTTTAGGAGTATGTTTACTGATCTGTGAAATAGAAAATTGTATCCAGGGGAATGAAAGTGATGCCAAGATTTTCTAACAGCCAATGAATGGTCTGTAAGACTGATCTATAGACTTTCCTGCAGTAAATGAAGTAAACAGTATCCACAAAGCAAAACCACCTTTTGCTTCTGTACATCAGGGTTTACATATATAATAGACTTAAAGTAGTTTATAGGACACAATACCATTGTGCCACTATATTTGGAAGGGTCTCAGGGGAGCACAGTTTTATTGAAAATAAACCATTAAGGAAGTTACTGCCTCAGCACTTCCTACTTCAGTTGAAGCATTCTTTGTGTGATACCTAAGAATGTGTTAGGACAGAGACTGACTTCCAGCAGAGATTGTCAATACTGAAGTATGTAGCTGGTAAGAGATACTGAAAATGCAGTCAGAGTTTTCTCTATTCTGTTGGGAGATTTTGTCTGATTAAAGACAAGAAGAATACACCTTCAAAATATGTTTAGTATGTTGACAAATAAATGAAGGAATGGACTATATAAAGTCTTATCCTTAACCCATCTAAGATCATAGAGTTAGGAGAAATCCCTTCCTTTACCATCTTCCTGACCTGCTGCCTTTGCCTTGAGCCTGAAAGGAAAAACTAGTAATTCAGTGGTTGTCTTTGCCACAGAGGATCGTTTTATATCTTTTTGATGCCGCTGAACAGCACCGACTACACTTAATATGTGGGAGAGGATGCAGGAAAGGATATGAAAAGCAGTCTGAATTAATTAAGCCTGAGTTCCAGAGATAAAAAGTTGTTAGGACAAGATTCTATTGCTCCTTACCCTAGGTAACTCAGTTTGAGAGAATTAAGTAATTTATGGTTGTTGTAATTCCCTGTCTCAGGCTATAATAGAGTATGCTTGGAAAATGCCTGTTAGCCAAAGATATTTTCTTCCACTCAACCACAGCAGAAATCAGCTCTGCATTATTTTATAGAGAAATCAGGTGTTGGAGGAAGGAGACTTTTAAAATGAATGTTTCTGTCCTCTTTGTTGCAAAATGGTTTTTGTTATTTATGAAACTTGAATACATCAAGGTGTTCATTGACAACTAACAGCTTTCTTGTGTCTGCACAAAGAGTTTCAGTGCAGTTGCACTGTTGGGGTTGATGGAAGTTCAGTCAAATACATGTGTTTGAAAGGAGAGGAGAGCGTTCCAGACTTTAAATGTGAAAAACAGCAGAACATCTACAGTTTAGCCCAGAGTATAAGAAATTGAATAATTTCCCTCCTGTTCCCACTTTCTTGAGAATGTGCAGATGTAAACTACATCAAAACTGGGGGAGAAAAATGTAGGGGGGGGGAGTGTAGTTAATGAGCATCCATAATACTCCCAGATAAATGGACACCCACATTTCACGTTTTTAAAAACAGGGAAGTAGCATTTTTTTAAAAGTAGAATGGAGAGAGCACCTGGTGAGCAAACTTATTTAAATAAATCAATAATAAAAAAGTTCTTTTGAGTTGGCCTAGGCTTGCAAATCTTGAATGAAATAGATTGAAGTAAATGGAAACTTTTAAGTAAAGGGGAACAAATTAGTCCACTATCAGCAACACCAGTAAAACAGTAAATCAGATGAAAACAGTTAAGAAGAAGCCAGACTGTCTCAGTGGTGATTGGTCATCTGTGAGGGTTGGGATTGCGCTAAAGAAGGGAATGAAATAACGACTTTAAGTGAAAGGGGTTTGGAAGAAGATTGCAGACACCACCAACAGGAACTGCTTTCCAAGAAAATTCATTTTCAGGTAAAGCTGATATTCTTCGTGGCTGTAGTATCTCCACCTTCATCAATGGAAACATGCAGTATTTATAGCCAACCCTTGTGTTGGTTTATGGGGATACAGATCTGTCATAGCCCACCTCCATGCATGCATTGCTTTTCCGCTGTAAAATCCTGACAGAATTTTCATCTCTGAGTCTTCAGGCTTGCAGAAGATTTTCCTATATATTATGTCTCTTAATCTTCATTTTCTTTTCAGCTAATGACAAAGTCAACTGCACCTTTCTTTACTTCCCCCATCTAATAGAACAAAAGACTTTTCAGAGCTGATTATCAGAAGGGTTTAATACTGGTCATTCCCCTGGTCTTGTTTATAGCATCCAATGCTACAAGGCAGAAAGTAAGCTATGCAAAATCTGCCAAGGACACATCCAAGAGAGGTGTGTGTGTGTATGTGGGCTAGTTGAATTTTAGTGCCCAGCTCAGTCTAACTTCAGAACCAGTCTCCTCAGCAAAAATTAACTGCAAATTATTGACAAAATTCTACCTCTATTGGTGCTGGGCTAGAGAAAGGAGTAGGATCACATAAGGTGGGCTGCCTGACACAGTCAATCCTATATGACCATGCTGCCAACTGTAGTTCAGCCACTTATGTTTCCAGGAGTTAAAACAACCAATTTAGATTGCATCTTTCCTTGTACTTATGCTGCAAAACATGAAGGCCCCTTTTAAAGGGCCCTAGAGTCATGTGATATGCAACGCATAACTGAGATGGAAAAGAAGTCTAGGCAGGCCAAGCACAGATGACTGCATGCTTGATGACACATGACTGGGTAGCAAACCCAGTTTTCACATGTGTCCCAAAGGAATCAATGGATAATACTACAAGCAAGAAACGGTTAAAAGTAGACATTTGATTTGCTCTCCACAGGCATATTTTGGAAGATTAGATGTCAGAAAAAGATACTTTTCTCATTTTTCCTTTATCAGCATACAACAGAAAGTTCGGCACTCCTTATTTTAACTCTTCTTTCATTTCCCACTGTGATTCTTGTTGCCTGCTTAGAAACCTTTGTTCATTCCAGATTGCTCCATAGATTCCAGTGTTTTCTTTTTTGATAACAGGTTTTCCAGTGACTGATAAGCTGTTTTTCTGCAACCAAGTCTGAAGAAGTCTCCTCCACAGTTTTTGAATCTATTCTTCTCTATCAAGATTCTCTTGCCTTTAAACCTTCTCATTTAAAAAATTTTATTCCTTCTTCTGCCTTGATCCCTATATATTTTTCCAGTAGTCTGCTTCTCAGCTCCATAACTTTCATTCAGACGTATTTATCTTTTTTTTTCTTCCATTGTATTTCTTAATTTCTTTCACTATCACTGTAACCATCAACTGAAGGTTTATCTTTTACAAAAGAATGACATCTTCCTGCTTTCTAGTTACAGCTTCTCGCAGAGCTGTGATTTTTACCTGACTAGAAGTTGTATAGTATTTCTCACCCAGATTACAAATGCTCCTACATGGTTGGAGAAAGGAAGTCTTTAGTAACAATTTAAATACTGAAAGTATTAATGGACTAATTTTAACAAAGCATGGAAAAACCTGGTCACAGCAGAGTGACCAGTACACAAGTAGACATTAATGATGACTATCTGAAAACAAAAACACCCCTTTACTTTTGACATTCAAGTCTAGATTTTATTACAAGAGGGAATGTGGCTCTTTATGAGGACTGCATTTTCTGTCATAGGTTGTAAAAACCTGATTTTGACATTTCCAGTTGCAAAACTCAAAGAGATAAATTCTAGCTTGTAACTAATATCACAGTAAAAAGAACACAGTAGTGTGTATTAATCTTCATGCTTCCATGCCCTCTGTTTGTTATATGTCATTGTGTCAAAAGGTAATAAAACTTAAAACAGTAAGGCAGTAGTGCCCATTCCACTTGGCTCTAAATGGATACACGTGCAAAAGGTTTTTGTATTTTAATCATTATAAACTTGATTTTTTATATCTGAAATCAAACTCTCACACTAAAGCACAAGGACTAAATTTCACAGGTATTAATTTTTCCTAGATTTTTCTTCTGACGTGCTCCCAATTATTTTTATATAATAAATCAGAGGTTGTTTTTTTTTTTAGTAGCCAATCATTGTTGAAGGAAATTATTAACATTTGTAATTGTAAATTGTGTTGAAATGAAACTTCACAGGACTGGCACTAGAGCGGTTATTATAGACTGCAAGAAACATTGTCTAACTTAAAATGAAAACTGCATTTTATTCCTGTTTCATTTCCTTAACTCCAAGTCAATTTCCTATGCATTAAGTACTTCCATGACAACAGCTCTGGGTACACTTCTGCATAAGTGTATCACTTCTTTATGTGCCACTAATGCGCCAATGGCATGCAAGCAGCAGAACATAAGTTCAAGAAAGTTCTACAGTAATTTGTGACTACACAAGTATTTTGCATACTGTCACCGGTTGGCTGAGGCAAGCCAATCACAGGGACATGTCCTCTCCTATCCCTAAAACCCCTCTCCCCTGCACCGGAAGAGAAAGGGTTAAAAAGCAGGGATAGGAAAAGGAAGAAAGATTTTGTGAGACCTCTGAACATTTGGAAAACTGAAACAAAGTTTAATAAAACTAGAACAAAATATATAATATGCAGGGAAAAACCAATGCAAAATTGGAGGGTTTTTTATGGGATGGAGAAGCGAGGGTTAAACACGAGTGAGGAAAAAAGGGGACGGTACCGCGGCAGAGTCCAAAATGGCGCCGGCCACATGTACGCTCTTGTGGAGTGGAACAAAGGAGCCATGGCAGGTACAAACGCGGGGATCCGACGTGCAAACCGTGAGTGAGCTGTTTCTACCGGTCTGGGCGCGCGCGGGTTGAAGAAAAGCAGCAAGAAGCAGTGGCTTTAGCAGCAGGGAAAAGAGCAGCCCCGGGGCGCGGCGTCTCAGCAGCAGGGAGTCTGCCCCAAGCGGCGCGGGGGGTTCCCCCGGCAACAGCTCCGGCGGCAGCGCGGAGTGCCGTAGCCGCAGGCAGCAGGCAGAGCAGGCGGGTTCCTCTGGAGGTTCGAGCCGAGGAGAGACAGACTGTAAGGTCCCCGGAGCCAAGCCGCGAGTCTGGAAGCCTTTCTCCCGGAGAGAAAACTGCAAGCCCGCAGCGCCCCTCAGAGTGCAAAGCAGGAAGTGTCCCGGGACGCTGTCGGAGCACCAAAAGCCCACAAAAAGCCCCCCAAAGCCCGCGATACGTGCCTCTTAAAGAGACAGACATGCTCGTGAGAAACTTTTGCAGCCAATGAGAGGTGCTAAATGTCATCATCATCATGGCTTGGCTTCGCGGACGAAGATTTGGGAAGGGCTTTGCCCACGCTTATTGCAAGCGCGTTGATGGCTGAAAAGGCCAATGCGGGATAGGCAAGACCGGTTGCAAAGAGCACACCGGAGGGTCTCCTTGGGTGGTATAGTCGAGGCACGGTTCTTTCTGCGCTGTCTTTTCTAACATGGAAGGAAATAGTCTGATTGGTCAGTTTAAAACAAAACCTCCCAAACAGAAGATTTGGGTTTTTTTTCCCTCAAACTGGGACACATACCAATAAGCATATTTAGATATAAAACTCTGGTATATTTAAATTTTTCGCTAGTGTAATTTCAAAGACCAGTATCTTGTATTATTCATTCAGTTTTGCAGTTAATCCATCAGCATTTTTTTGAATTCCCGCAACTTTTACTATTGAATTTTATTATTATTTTTAGAACTTAAGTTGCAGTATCAAGTTGATGGCACAGCAAGGTTGATCCCACAGTTCAGTGATGTTTCCTTGACAGACCTCGTTTGCCTGTAGTAAATGGTCTTTTTGTCTAGAAAGGGGTTTTGCTGGAGACAGAACAATAAATATAGTAAATTTTGCCCATTTTTTTAGCAGAAAGGGCAATAGAAATTACGTTTACCACCTCCTCCTTGCCATACGCAGGCGTTACTGAAGACCTGAGCTCTAGAAAGACGTCTTGAAGGAGGGCAAGTTGATAAATACAGTTGTGTGCTTATTTAGAGGGATTTTCCTCTCATATAGAAAGTCCCAGTTTGGGGAGAAATGCTTGTTAGAGGAGTAGAGCTAAGTAAATGGGAATTAATTACAAGAAGAGATTTTGGAACAAAAACTTGAAACAGTTTTGTTTTTTTTTTTTAACAGCTTTCTGTCATCTCTGTCACATGCTCTTTGGTCTTCATGTAAGCCTTTGTCTCTCCTAATTGTTCTTTAGTTTCTGTGTAGAAAGATTATGCTCAGAAATTACACAGCTAGATATTTAAGCTTGATAATTTTTAAAATTATAGTTCTTTAAAAATCTAAATGACTGGTCACATTATTCAAGTATTTTTTGTATTATAAGTGTGAAATTCACAGGTTTTTTTCAGTATACTTGCCAACTACTTTGCTGTCAAACTAAGGCTGGAAATGGTTTTGGATCCAAACCTAGGCCTGGTATAATTTCTTTCCTTCTGTTTTCTGTATGAACAGATAATTTTGTTCATTTTAAACCATAATAATGGTTCACAGCAGGATGTTCCAGAAGCACAAAGGAACATGTCTTTTATGTCATAATCTCATCTTCAAATGGTAACTTGTCAGAAACTTTGGATTATGATCATTTATCCTGCCACACAAAGCAGCATTTTTCGGTTCTTACTATGGTAGAGGTCTGTAGGAAGCAGAGAATACGTTACAGATTCCCAGTGGCTGTTCAGATTTATCCTTAAGGATTATAAACCCTTTGGTTTACAGTTATTAGATAAACAAAAGATACAGCAAAGAACTAGTAGACATTACTCATGAAATCATGAATGTCAAAGATCCTGAGGAGTCTCAACTACCATAACAATCAGGAATGACCAAGTGCTACAATGACAGAAGAAAAAAGAAAATACTAAGTAGGCAAAATGTAGTTTTCAGTATCTCTTGGGATGAGGTATGATGTGTTCCTAGCCTGTTATTAAAATGATTAGCATTGAATGATGTAGTACTTCAAGAAAAATATTCTATATTCTCTCCAAAATGCAAAAAGAAGGGAAAATAACAGTCATGCTCTGCCCTCTGTTTTTGAGCAAAATTCTATATAAATGTTTCATGTACATTATATTTTGTTGTAGTAGTTAGTTATGCTGATTCACAACAGAAATGGATAATCATAGTATTCTTTATCTTGGTTAGAAAGTTTTTGAATTCTAGTTGATAACTTTATCAGATATAATATCAGATATAAGTTATTTGTGTTAAGTACACTTTAGTGTTTGGTTTTAAGTTACATTTATACTTTTAGACTTCTAACAGAGTAAAATAGGAGTGAATAGAACAGACTATAAACATTCAAAAAATTTCCTAAAGTTAATTTTATTATATAGAGTTGTTAAGGATAATAGTTACCAAACCCTGGCCTTGGAACTAAGCTCACAGATTACATCTTAATAGTACAGTAGGAGAACAGTGTGCAAGTCTGTTCCATAATCAGAAATGTAATTTAAAAGGGATTAAGATTAGTGTGACATCCACTCAATGCAAGGAAAGCAAGCAAAAGCAGGCCAAAGGAAAGCTTTTAGCTATTAAATTAAAACCCATACAGCAAGTTTCCACTAATAGAGAGTGCCTCAACATATTCACGTATTCACCATCAAGCAATAAAACATACTATATTTAATATATAAATCTTTATTTGGGAGTACCTTCCACTCACATGGCAAAGTGTAACTAAAAACCTGATCTCAACTTTAATTAAAGAAGCATTTCTACACCTAAGGATGATTAAGATGGGAATATAAAGTTCATTTTCCTCCTAAAACATATTTTCAGGGAATAATTCTGACAGTTTGGGGAAAATACATTTAAATTTTTAAACTTGTATTTTATAATCCATCATAATCAACAAGAAAAAAAGTATTTCAAATGATACCAAAAAGATGGTTTTCAATTTTATTTTTCTTCAGAGAATGCTTAATTAGGTGTGGGTTATACTTCAAGAAATTCATTCAGCCTGCTTCAACACAGGGTTATCAGACCTAAACCATCTGTGACAAGCAATACTGTTTCTGTAATTGCCATTAAAAAAATCTGTTCCTGTGTTTCCTACAGAAACGTTTTGTTAATGTTTGACCTCAGTTTATCTCAGCCCAGGAGATTTATTATTTTTTGTCATACTCATAGTGAATTCTCAGCTACACAGAATGAGATTATTCATGAGGTAAGAAGTCATATAACTAATGGCAAACTAAAACTAATTAAACGAGAAGAATTAGTTTAGGCTGCATCTGAAGATATAAACATAGGGATTATTATGTGAAATAGATACTCTCTAAATTATTTGTTTCTCAAATTTGAAAACACACTCCCATTCAGGCAGATGTTTGCTGCTATGTAAAAACACAACATGTAATTGAAGTTCCATACTGTTTATAGCAATGAAGTTGATAACTACTTTTTATAAATCTTTGAGAATCAAGTTACTTAGATTTTCCACACCTAGCTGATACTGTGAAATTATGTTTTTCAGCACTCTGAAATACACCCACATTCAGGGTGCTTTGAAAGTCTTAAGATATTAAATAAAAGTCATCTGATTAGAGATGTGTAGTGCATTGTTTTTACCTTCTCTTCAACTATTACTTTTTGCTTCATATTAACCACCTCTATTAGCCAAAGTGGTTTTAGTGTTTTCTTAACATTTTAAGTGACTGTCATGCTGTGATAATGGACCACAGACTTTGAATAGTAAACTTGTTTTCAAGTTTTTAGGAATAAATTAAATAATGGTTATAAATGAAGCCACCATATGACACCATGTTTATCTGCAACAGTAAGACTATATTTTTATGCAAGTGTGTTATTGTGGTTTGGCCTGAGACCTAGTTAAGCAATTGGTAAACGTGTCTCTTGGAACTAGCTCTTGGCCTTGGATGCAGATTACTTAGTTCACAAATTAAGATTTCCTGCTGGGAAATTGGGTAGTTTCAAACATGCTTTACTGCCTTAATGGCTATTGCCAGATTCGACTTAAACTCAGAGAAAAAGCAAAAGCTTCCGTTATGCAGTGTACTGTATAAAATATAGGGGAAGGGGTAAGATTTGGAAAGCCGTATGAACCTGTACAATTAGCAAATTTAAGCAAACCAGAAGGTCAAATTTAGAAGAACGGGAGATAAACAGTGCCGGTGAATGTTTTACTCTTTGGGAAGTAAAAGCTTAGTTTTAGTAAAATTGATATTAAGAATGCTATAATTTTAATTATTGCCCTTGGATACTGCCATCAGATTTAAAAGTACAGCTGTGAGAATTCCAGAACAGGACCTAAAGCTTTGATAGTGCCTCTGATACTACCTTTTTCTCTGTGACTTTTGGCAAATCCATCAAAGGTATGCAAAAAATGACCTTACTTATGCCATGAGATTTGGGGCAATTTATCCTCTAAAATTTACTGGTGTTTAAAAAAAATATACTGTAATATAAATGTTGGTTTATAAAGGCATTCAAAAATACAGAGCTTTAAAGAAGTTGTTCTGAGATTCTCAACTTTTAGCAAATTTTATACTTTCACATTTTATAGATCGATACTCAGGAGGCCATAAAAAATTACTTCAGAAAGACTGGTTGGTGTTCTGTAAATATTTATTATTTCGGTTATACATTTGCAGTATAGTTGCAAAACTTTCATACAGTGGGAAGGGCACGGATTTCTACAACATAAAATGTGTTCCTGTCCGAATACATTTAAGAATGTTCTAATAGTTTGAATTTGTTAAAATCAGTTTTTCTTTCTCTATGCTACATCATTATACCAACATAAAAATTTTTATTCACCATCATAATTGCTGATGGTATAAAATATAGCTTCCTAAAAAGTGTACAATGGAGTGTTTTGTTTCAGCATGTTAAATATCAGTGCAGAATTCAAATGGTACAGAATTGTGCAATCTTTCCTCACAGAGACATCAGTCCTGAACAAGTGAGACAGAGTTAGAGTCAGCCTTTCTTGGCTTGCATTGCACGTAATTCAGGCATGCATGACCCATTGCCAACACTGTTGTACTTATGCCAGCTGGTTTTGATTATTAAGAAAAGCAACATTGCGTGCTGAACATATAACAATAAACTATTGTCATATGAATGGAGCACTTTTGCTTCTATATTATGTGTATATAAATAGACACATAATAAAAATAACTTCATATCTCACAGAGAACAAATAATAGCTCACCAAGCATACTACGAATGAAACCCGGACAGGGAAGGTACCCTTACCAGGATCAAAGTGACTTTCCTCCCTTTTTCTTTTTGGAAGGGTGCATGGAAGGGGTAAAAGTTTTACACTTCTTACTCCTTCCAAGTGAAGTAATTCCAAGAGCAGATACTTTTGTCACATAATATGTTCTTACCATGTCCTGATATCAGACAGGCTGTTACATTTAATGCTTGGGAGAAATAGACAGCATCTTTGATAATCTTTTTAATATCTACATGAGGGAATAATAAAATCAAGTATGTATAAAAACATACCCTTTAACATAAGAAAGCATAGAAGCACGTGAACTGGTACAATAATCAGTAGATACCTCATTTTGAGTACATTCACATATTGACAGAACAATGTATGCCAAATAAAACTCTGGTGAAGCTTGGAACTCAATAAGATCGTGTAATAAAATCTGGGATACAACTTCCTGAAATGGGGTCAAAATCATGATGTTCTACTAGGAATTGCTGTGGAAGTGTAATATCCCTAGAAAAGATAGCTAGATATTTAGGGAAATAGTTGAGTAAGAAGAAACCTCATTTGACATATGTCTAAGTCTTTAGTGGTTAAGCAACCGTCTTACTGGTCTTACTATGCAAGACATAGGTATGGATATAAGTTTTTTGAACCTGAAAAAATGTGGGAAAAAAATACCGATATGGAAAAGATACAAAGATTTTGAAGTATGCTGAAATAATGTTAACAATCTGTTTTGCAAATTACATATTCGGTTTCTCATATTTCTGTAGTAATTTTGGTCACACAGACTTCTGGACTGTTTTAATCAAATTCATAACTGAAACATGGGTTTATTAAACATAATATTTCAGAAAATAAAAAAAAATCTAATGATCTGTAAACATTACTGTAAAAATTGCAAAGGGATTCAGTATTTGTTCATAATTCTGATAACAGTTATTTCCACATATAGAACTAGTCCTACAACTTTATAGGCAAGATGAACACAGCGTAAGCCAGAGGAAGAAGTGAAGGAAGGAATCTTAAAGTGCATTCATGTATTCCCATGATTGTGTAGATGTTCCCCTGGCTGACTATTTCATCCTGAATCAGGAGTTCTGTATGATCAGAGAAGCAGCAGACTGATGGCTCTTCTCTAACCTTTATCTGAGTCTTCTAGGCAAGAGTCCCAGGGCTCAGGAATGGAACTAAAGTCCCTTAACCTGGGCTTCACTTTACACTTGATGATCTTTTTGATTATTCTGAGCTTATCAAATTTCTGTGACCAGGAGGAACCATTGTAATGATCTTATTGTCCCTGAAAGCAAAACACAAGCCACATAGTTTCATCCACTGATTCCTGTAACAACCATAGGATTTTATGTTTGAACTAGAGCACTTCAAAGACAGTAGTGTTGACTGAGAGATTTAGATTGTTTCTGGAGTATATAACGGCTGCAGCATGTAGGTTAGCTCTCCTTTGCTGGAAAAACAGGAAGCTGTTAGGCGTGGTGATTGGAAGGAGAACTCTTTCACTGACCACTACTCTGGAACTGTTTCTCTAGCCTAGAAAATAAGACTTTCACTCATTGCTCTCCTATATGACTACAACTAGCATTAAAATTATTCCCTTTTTATGTCATATTTATGGGGCAATTTTGATCAGTGGGAGAACTTTCTCAGACACACTACTTCTCTCAGAAATGTGATATTTGTGGCATTTCTCTTTCCCTAACCAGTGACAGGTCATATTTCAAGCACATCCTATAAATTAATCCAAAAAGAAAAAACAAACAAACAAAAAACCAGTGCAAAAATCAATAGTCATCTCTGTCAAATTTAGGAAAACTTCTAGCACCAGAGATACGAGTCATTCCTCAGGCAAGATCTTTCCTCAGAGAAGTGGGTGGCTTCCCCTTTCATTTTCTTCCCTCTCCCTTTACTTTCTCTTTTCTTGACACCAGGAAAACTATAAATTGCCTTTTTACTTTTACAGTACATAATTATTGCATTTAGCCTTTGACTTCCTTACTTAAATTGTCACTTGTAATCCAAATGACGTTTTTCTGAATGAAATGGAAAGAGATCAAAGAAAAAGACACCACCTCAAACAGAAAGAAAAAAATAGGAAAAGAAAAGGTAGCACATGTTTTCATATTTGCGTGTACATCACATGCACACTATATATAACACTCCTGGTGTGAATTAGAAGTTTAAAAAAGATTTACAGGTTACTAAATGTCTGACCTCACCTCCAGGGCTCTCATCTCAACACCAGTGAGGTCAGTAAGAATTGTCCCATGGGATTTAATTCTGTCTCAGTTTCTTTTGATAAAGTCACTGAAGCTGCTTACTATGGATAAACCTAAATCTACACACAGAGCTTTTAAGATGGTTGTTAGGTTAGTGGCAAAAAAAGATAAGAGGCATAGCTAGCAGGTTATGAGGATTCCTGTTCAAAGGCCTTGCTTAGGCTCCTCGGTTGTTTTGTCATGATCAAGAAACAGCAGGAATGATTGCTCTTAAGTGACAATGTAATTGCCATATAATTAATACGATAATGCTTAAAGAAACACTTGACAAAGAGTTGAAGGTAGATGAAGGCTAATTTGCAAGTAGAATATTGTCCTGAACTCTTTGAGGGGAAACACCTATTCTAGGTTTTCCAAAGGTGAAAGTTTTCTTCTGCATGTAGCTTGCCACCAGTAAATCTGAGGGATTTCCATCTTTTTTGTGCCCTACTCCTACTCTTGACATCATTAACGATAGCAGAACTTGAACTCCTCTCAGTTCAGGGTCAAAAGTCTGTCACCAGACTGGCTTATGTGAGTGCTCCAGAGCTCTGTATTTTATTCTTCCTTTGATTTATAAAGCTGATCCTTGGAAATATCATATGGCTTCATTTGATGATTTTAGAGAACTGGAACACACAATAATATTAAGACTATGATTGAAAGGGGTTATTAATTTTCAGTTAATTTTTTTCTTTCAGTGGGAGCATGAGACAAGGGATTCAGATTGGTTCTTTATTGATTATGATATTCATCAACCTAATGAAAACCATCAAATGCAAAACATTAAATCCCCCTGCTCCCGAAGAACAACAACTTGGATTTATATCAACAATTTCACCATATATACTGATTCTTATTATTTAGGCTAAACACTGATATCGCCTAACTTGCTATTGGACTGTTGTGTGCTTCTTTAAGGTCAAAAATTCCACTTCTATTGCTTTCAAGACTCACACATTAGCTCAGATGGAAAAATATTTTCCCATGTCCTCAGTGTTACTACTCTTTATACAATGGTGAATCAAACATCACTTTCAAAATGTTCTTTAAATGTGTCTTCCAAGTGCATAGGACCACATATGATTGTTATACACAATATACACTTGCATACAAATGCCTGATCTACTGAATATTGCAAAGCAAAACTTCTGCAAGAATTTCCCAAAAGAATTACCCCAGTCCCGTATTGCACAGTGCATCAAGTGCCCCATCATTTGTAATACTAAGGGTTTTTCATCTGCAGCTCTGCAGCCTGCCCCTCACTTGCAGCTCCACAATCTTTTATTTAAGTTGCCATCATAGGTATTTTTCTGAAGCTACTGTGGCAATGATCTTCCTCGTTCTCCTCCTGTTTCCATGCTGCTGTTCTCATCACCTAGCCCCAGCAAACCCAGATATTACTGTAGTGTCAGGTTTCTCATGATAAGTAGTTGCCACTGATGTGAGAATAACCCCTTCTTTCTCTGCTTTCTCCCTTTTTACACCTTGTTTTGAAGCTCTCAGTTTATATTTGAGGAGAAATAAGACTAAGAAAACAATAAAGTCTACAACAGTCATTTAAATACCCTGTAAGTATTACCCAATAATACTTGAATTAAATTTTGCAATTAATCAGCAAGAAACACCTGTCCCCTATCAAAAATAGGCTTCAACAGCAATAGCAGCATCATAAGCAGGAGTAGCCAATAGAGATTTTGAGCAGATTCTGATGAAATCTACATCATTACTATGGGAAAAGTACTATGTGGTATCATACACTGCTCTGGAGAAGACTTTGGCAGAGGATGTTCTTCAGAAGGACAGCTCCCCTGCCCTATTATTTGTCTTCCTGCCTGGTTACACAGGAGAGTTTTCTTTTTCTCTCTCTCTTTTCATTTGTTTTTCCCCACAGTAACCCTGATCGTCAGGGCCAATGTATGCTTTCAGCTGTATCATAAGAAACAGGAGCCTACAAAAATTTGCTAGAAAATCCTGAGCAACCATTTGAAATCAAAGTGGGATGCCATTTTTTGAAAACCCTTGAAAAGTCATATTCTTCTTCCCACAGTCAACGACAGCTCAGTTGACTAACCCTAAGGCAGTAGAGCACTGGCAGGTTGTGTGTTTTGCTACACTGCGTGAATACTTGAGGAACAAATCTGTGTGTTAAAGATAGCCAGCAGTTCCCTGTCTAGTGTTAAAAAACACAGACAAGAATTGCAGCCTGCTTTCACTCCTGTGCTCAGCAAGGACTGCTCTGCTGCTAATACCTTGCAGGGTCCTTTGAATAGACACACAGGTATATGTGTATGCTCCTGCCTGGTGTTTAGGGCATTTGGCCAAGAAATGAATTCCATATTTCATCTTCAGATGAACTACAGAATTCCTTGTCCATGAGACTGTAAACATTAGGTTCCCTTCTGCAGTTCATTGAAGAGAGAAGGTGTCAGCAGAAGAGCAAAAGAAGGAACACGTGTTGCTAAACGATTAGTTGCAGAGTATGAGCTTCTGCTTCCAAAATTGCTTCTGTTTTCTGTTGAATGTGTAGGAGCTGCAAGCTCAGATGGTCCCCCAACTGAGAGCTACAAACGAGACCTTTTCTGCTTTCCCTTACCCCCATCAGCATTTCATTCCTGGCTCCACACTGGCCACCCTTCAACCACCAGCAGAATATGTTTCCTCCCAGTCCTCACAAATGTAGTGTCCTCAGTGTGGTGCTTGAGGACGGTTGAGTGGGAATGCCCAGAAAAATCCTCCTTGAGTCACGCTTATGGAGTAGTTAAATGTTATTAGCACGTGTGTCGGTGTACCAGAGTAAAGCATGGCAAAACCTCTTTTCTGAGTGAGATAATGTCTTTAAATAGTCAAAGTAGGCTTTTCTGGTAATATTGTTTTAATTCCAGAAAAAAAAAAAAAATCCACACCATAATATCTTATACTCAGTTCAGCGAAAGAATTTTATTATCTTACATTTCAATACCTAAATCCTTTTTGGATCTCATTTCTAATATATACTTCATTTTTCTTTCTTTTCCTCAATTTTTTTTCTCTTAACAATTCTGGCTCAAAACTTTTCAGAAGATACTTAAAAATAAGCAAGAACAGCTTTCCTGCAAGTACTTTCAAATAACACATGACCTCTGACAAACTAGACAAGTTGAATATAATTATTGGTTTTTTCTTTCCTTTTCTTTTTTTTTTCTTTTCCTGATCTAAGGGCTTTTTAAAAGGATCAAGTTTCACACAATGAGTATTATTAAAACATCTTCATCAGATAAGTTAAAAATTTAACTACAAAAAGTAGAACCCTCCAACTATCACAAACTTTGTAGATTACAAATGAATGGATTTTTAAAAAAAAAATTTAGTTCCATGTAAACATAATTGTCATTGTAGTAATTTTTTGTAGTTTTCGTGGTTTATACTGTTACTCAAAGCAAACAATAAAAAAGCTACTTTGAATGGTGTAGCTGGATATCCTATATTCTACATGAAAATTGTGTGTTTTTATTGTCTATGTGCTTTTTATATTGCCTGGCATCTTTATAATGTAATATCAGTGTGCTACAGGATATCTACTATCAAGACAAAGTAACATTTAAGATTCAGAGAATAAATTGCTTTGTATCCTCTCAAGATTATCTCCAGATTCTGAAACCCATGTGATTTAACTAAGCAGAAAGACACAGCTAACACAGCTAATTCAGCCCAAAAGAAACACAAATGTAATTGTATCAATGAGTCATCGATGTTAAGAGTGACTAGGAAGACTTGGTTTGAGCCAAAGGCCATTGAAGTAATATAATGACTTTCATCAGCCTTGGCTTTCAGAACAGGACTGTGAGAGATGAACAAAAGGGGAAACTATAGAGTTGTGCCAAATAATAGATAAGATACAGTAGGCACACCTGGAGTTTTTATTTGCTCAAAAAATGTTTAAGTTAATTTGAGAAGCAGCTTAAAAACACTTTAACATGGGTTCTCATTGACATAGAGAACTGATTAATTAAGCTCCGTTGAAGCCAAGGTATACTATTCAAAAGGAAAAGGAAAAGGGGAAAAGGATAAGAAAAAAAAAAAGCTTAGACATTTAATGAATTTAAAGAGTTTGTTTTCTGCAATGTATCAATCTCTTTTTTTTTTTTGTTATGAATGAATAATCTCATAGTCTGAAGACTTTCTATTATGTGCTTAGTTTAGTGGTGTGATTATTGCAGCTTTCTACTTACTGAGATTACCTGCTAGCATAGTATATACATATTGCTTTTTTCAACCTACTAACTATTAATAATATGTAAAATTGCCCCAAAGTCTCTTTATATACTGTTGACTACAGTCTATATAATCATTTATAAATAGATGGACCCTGTCTTTTAATACATGTCTCCATGGCTGGTGTCATCATCAGAGTTTTGACTTTTTCAATAATGGGATGGCCTACACCGCACCAGGCTTGCTGGCATCAGACAGGATTCACTTTTCTCAAAGGGGGAAGGGGTCTTTGCTCAGAAGATTTGCAGGGCTTGTTAACAGAGCTTTAAGTTAGACTTGAAGCGGGAGGGGAATAACAACAGCCTTGCTTGCGATGAGCTGTAGGATGACATGCCAAGGTTAGAGGGATGGGGTGCTATCAAGGACCCTCAGCCTCTTGCTCTGAGGTGTGCTGGGGTCACTGAAATGCTTAAAGTCTTAAGGAGCTGAGCCAGGGGCTCCTGAGGTAATAGAAGCCAACAGGGAAACACCAGTGAAATATCTCAAAGGAATGTACAACACAATCAGGGGATCAGGCCCAGACAGCATGGGGTTTATGGAGGACAGGTCCTGTTTGACTAGCTTGATCTCCTTTGACGATAAGGTGACCCGCTTAGTGGATGAGGGGAGAGCTGTGGATGTTGTCTACTTAGACTTTAGTGAGGCCTTTGACACTGTTTCCCTCAGCATTCTCCCGAGGAAATTTGCTGTCTATGGCTTGGATGGGTGTACTCTCCGCTGGATAAAAAACCAGGCTGGATGGCCAGGCCCAGAGAGTGGTGGCGAATGGAGTCAAATCCAGTTAGTGGCCGGTCACCAGTGGTGTCCCCCAGGGCTCAGTATTAGGGCCTGTTCTCTTCAACATCTTTATCAATGACCTGGGTGAGGGGATCGAGTGCACCCTGAGTAAGTTTGCAGATGACACCAAGGGAGGTGGATAGGTCAATCTGCTTGAAGGTCAGGAGGCTCTACAGAGGGATCTGGACAGGCTGGATCAATGGGCTGAGGTCAACTGTATGAAATTCAACAAGACCAAGTGCTGCGTCCTGCATTTGGGCCACAACAACCCCCTGCAATGTTACAGGCTTGGGGAGGAGCGGCTGGAAAGCTGCCCATCGGAAAAGGACCGGGGGGTGCTGGTTGACAGCCGACTGAATATGACCCAGCAGGGTGCCCAGGTGGCCAAGAAGGCCAACAGCATCCTGGCTTGTATCAGAAAAAGTGTGGCCAGCGGGAGGGGGGAAGTGATTGTCCCCCTGTACTCTGCACTGGTGACGCCACACCTTGAGTGCTGTGTCCCGTGTGTTTTGGGCCCTTCTCTTCAAGAAGGACATTGAGGTGCTGGAGCTTGTTCAGAGAAGGGCAACAAAGCTGGTGAAGATTTTAGAGAACTTATCTTACGAAGAGTGGCTGAGGCAACTGGGGTTATTTAGCCTGGAGAAAAGGAGGCTGAGGAGGGACATTCTTGCTCTCTATAACTACCTGAAAGGAGGTCGTAGAGAGGTGGGGATTGGTCTCTTCTCCCACGTGACAAGTGACAGGACAAGAGAAAATGACCTTAACTTGCACCAGGGGAGATCTAGGTTAGATATCAGGAAGAACTTCTTTACAGAGAGGCTTGTGCAGCATTGGAACAGACTGTCGAGGGAGGTTGTGGAGTCTCCATCTCTGGAGCTGTTTAAGAGACATGTAGATGTGGTGCAGAGGGACATGGTTTAGGGACCCTGGCAGTACAGAGTGAATGGTTGGAGTTGATGATCTTAAAGATCTCGTCCAACCAGATGATTCTATGATTCTAGGATTCTATGAATTAAGGGTTGCTTCTCTAAGATGGTGACATGACCAACAGCCCAGCTGAAATGCCTCTATAACAACACATGGACAGCAATGCATGGACAACAAACAGGAGTATTGGAAGTCACTGTGCTGCTAGAAAGCTACAACCTGGTTGCCGTTACTGAAACTTGGTGGGATGAATCCCATGACTGGAGCGTGGTTATTGATGGCTACAGGCTATTCAGAAGGGACAGATGAGAAAGGAGGGGCAGAGGCATTGACCTCTATATCAAGAAATGGATGGAGTGTGAAAAGCTGTCCCTGAGAACAGCCATAAGCACGTTGAAGTCTTACAGTTAAGAATTAGAGACCAAGGCCACAAAGGAAATCTCATGGTTTGTGTCTACTCCGGGCTGCTCAGTCAAGGGAACCTGTTGATGAAGTCTTCTTACTCCAGCTACAGGAGGCCTCACGCTCTCGGGCTCTCGTTGTGCTGGGGGACTTCAACCACCTCTACATCTGCTGGAAAACTAGCATGGCGAGCTGAAGGCAATACAAGAGACTCCTGGAATGCACTGAAGATAAGCCAAGTAAGAGACAGCCCTACCTGAGGGGATGCAATACTGTATCAGATGGTCACCAATGCAAGTGAGCTCATCGGTGATGTCAAGATTGGAGGCAGCCTGGGCTGCAGTGACCACACACTGGAGTTTGAAGTCCTGAGGGATAGGGTTCAGGTGAAGGGTAAAGTCAGGACTCTGAATTTTAGGAAAGCAAACTTCCAGCTATTCAAGGAGTTAGTCAATAGCACCCCTTGGGAAATGGCCCTCAGGGACAAGGGTGGAGAACAGAGCTGGCAGATCTTTAAGGATACTTTCTATAGAGTGCAAGAGCTCTCAATCCCCATGTGTAAGAAATCAGGGAAGGAGAGCAAGAGACTCGCATGGCTGAATTGAGAACTGCTGGTCAAACTAAAGAACAAGAAGGAAATGCACAGGCATTGGAAGCAGGGACAGGTACCCTGGGGAGAGTATAAGGACAATGCCTGGTTGTGTAGGGATGAGGTCAGGAAGGCCAAGGTGCAGATGGAGCTGAACTTGGCAAGGGATGAAAAAAGTAGTAAGAACTTCTACAGATCTGTCACTCAGAAAAGGAAGGTTAAAGAAAGCATATCCCCCCTGATAAGCAAGGCTGGCAAGCTGGTAAAAACAGCTGAGAAGAAGGATGAAGTACTCAAAAAATTTTTGCCTCCATCTTCATCAGCAACCTCACTTCTCATGCCTCCCAAGTCAACAGACTGCAAGACAGGAACTGGGACGGCAAAGTCCCTCCTATTCTAAGAGATGATCAGATTCGTGACCACCTGAGGAACCTGAACATACATAAGTCTATGGGACCTGATGAGAGGCATCCCAGAGTCCTGAGGGAATTGGCTGATGTAGTTGCCAAGCCACTCTCGATATCTGAAAAGTCCTGGCAGTATGGGGAAGTTCCTGGTGACTGGAAAAGAGGAAACCTTGCACCCTTTTCTAAAGAGGATAGAAAGGAGGACCCCAGGAACTACCAACCTGTCAGCCTCACCTCTGTGCCTCAGCTCTGGGGAGATCACAGAACAGATCTTCCTAGAAGCCATGCTAAGGCAAATGGAGGATAGGGAGGTGATTTGAGACAGCCACCATGGCTTCACCTAGTGGCCATCTATGATGAAGTGACTGCATTGGTGGACAGGAGAAGAGCTATGGAGGTCATCTCTCTGGACTTCTCTAAGGCCTTTGACACGGTCCTCCACAACATCCTTCTCTCTAAATTGGAAAGGTATGGATTTGGTGGATGGTTGCATCCAGAGGGTAGTGGTCAACAGCTTGATGTCCAGATGGAAATCAGTGACAAGTGGTGTCCCTCAGGGGTCCATGCTGGGACCGATGCTGTTTAATATCTTCGTCAATGACATAGACAGTGGGATAAAGTGCACCCTCAGCAAGTTCGGAGATGACACCAAGATAAGTGGTGCAGTTGACATGCCAGAAAGTTAGGATGCCATCCAGAGGCACCTGGGCAAGCTCAGGAGGTGGACCCATGTGAACCTTCAACAAGGCCAAGTGCAAGGTTCTGCACCTGTGTCGGGACAATCCCACGCAAAAATACAGGCTGGGGAATGATGGATTGAGAGCAGCCCTGCAGAGAAGGACTTGGGGTTACTGGTGGAAGAAAGGCTGGATATGACCTGACAATGTTAACTAGCAGCCCAAAAAGCCAACCATATCCTGGGCTACATTAAAAGAAGCATGACTAGCAGGTCGAAGGAGGTGATCCTGCTGCTCTACTGCACTCTGGTGAAACCTCGCCTGGAGTACTGCATCCAGCTTGGGACATGGACCTGTTGAAGTGGGTCTGGAAGAGGGACACTAAAATGACCAGAAGGATGGGACAGCTCTGCTATGAAGAAAGGCTGAGAGTGTGGGGGGTGTTCAGCCTGAGAAGAGAAGGCTCTGGGAGACCTTATAGTAGCCTTCTAGTAATTAAAGGGGA
The DNA here is from genome assembly GCA_009769605.1 of Bucorvus abyssinicus. Lineage (NCBI taxonomy): Eukaryota > Metazoa > Chordata > Aves > Bucerotiformes > Bucorvidae > Bucorvus > Bucorvus abyssinicus. The sequence goes on from CM020025.1 coordinate 45,001,876, forward strand.
CTGATAAGAAAGATGGGGACAATCTTTTTAGAACCTGTAGCAATAGGACAAGAGGTAACAGTTTTAAACTAAAAGAGGGGAGATTTAGACTAGATATAAGGAAGACATTTTTTACAACGGGAGTGGTAAAACACTGGCATAAGTGGCCCAGAGAGGTGTTAGATGCCTCATCCCTGGAAACATTCAAGGTCAGATTGGATGGGGCTCTGGGCAACCTGACCTAGTAGAAGACATCCCTGCTCACTGCAGGGGGGTTGGACTAGATTGAAGGTCCTTTCCAATACAAAGCATTCTATGATTTTATTATTTCATACAAAGCTAATTAACATTTGCCAAAAAAAGTAGTGCCTTCAGACTGAGCACATATGCAATTAGGTGTTGATATGAGGCCAGTTCTTGGATGACTATATGAGATAGAAAAGAGGAATCCTGGTCTGAAACATCATAATCTGCCCACACAACAAATTCTTACGTATGTCTGGCAAAGGAAAAATGCCTTTTTCTTCTTCAGGCCTATTTATATGCAGCAATCCACTTCTAATACTAGACTAGAAGCAGTCTGTTTTCAGCTAAAACACATAATTAATGTTTCTATCATCCCCTGCCACCTCCCACCCTCCCCCCCCCAAAAAAAAAGAAACCAAATTAAAAAAAAAAATTTGGTAAAATAAAAATTTAAGGAGTAACTGATATTTTGTTTCTGCTTGTGACTCTACTTTTGTTCTTGGTGATGGTTTATTTCCAAAGGGAATGAAAAAAGAGACTAAGAATTTGAGGTGATATGGACTCGAGAAAATATGGAGGATGAAATGGAATCTTTGCCTGAATGTTACTTAAGACAAAGTAGAGGTGAGACTCTAATGTATTTTTTAGGAATAAAGTTTACTTAAAACAAACAAACAAACAAACCTATATATAAAAATGTAAAACTTAACCTGGAAAAGCTGACATTTCTGACTGCAGGATGTTGGAGAGGTAAAGACAGAAACACCTTTAGGAAAATTAAAATGTAAGGAAAAATAGTCTTATGAAAAACAAATCAAACATTACGGATTAGTAAATACAGGTGTTTCCCCAGAGGGAAAATAGGCAAAGGAGATGCTGAGAATAAAAATAGCATTAGAGGTCTTTATATCAGTAGCTAATCAGTTAGGTGACTAATGGTATTAAGTAACAACATTTCATGTGGCTCAGTCATTCCATATACCTTCACTGACAGCTTTAAAGATGTTACCACAGTATGTGCATATGTATGTGTAGTTGTATATTTACATCTGAAGTCTCATGCTGTGCTTATGTCTAATTTCTGTTTGCGGAATGAAGATCACGGTTAATGAACCTATAGTAATAAGAGTGCATTCAATAATATATCTGTTAATGAACATTTCCTATATATGTATGTCAAGGGTTAGAGCTAGGCCAGCTACTAGATGAATGACAGATGCTCTCTATCACCCCCTCCTCCTCCTCCACCTTCCCAAAGAGGGGAAAGAGTAAAGGAGCGAGGGACAGAGACTTATGGATTGGAAAAGAAAACTAAAACTGCTTTAATGAGAACAATACTAATAACATGAAATATATACAAATATATACTATGCCAATACTGAACCCAACCCCCCTAATGGCAACTACATCACCACTGATGCTGCGGGCAGACACTGGGGAAGGCTCAGGCTGGGCTCTACAGCAGATGGGAACTGGACGCAGGAGCTGGATTCTGGAACTGGATTCAGGGATGCATGGCCTGGGACTGAACGCAGAACAGAGTCCTCCTCAGACATTGGCCATTGAAATAGAGACCAAGAGAGAGCAAGACACTCAGCTTTATACCGAATATGACGTATATGGGATGGAACACCTTGTTGGTCAGTTCAGGGTCACCTGTCCTGTCCGCTCCTCCCCACAGGTGCAGCTTCTCACTTACTGCACCCCCACCGTGGCACACAGGATCTAGCAGTGACCTTGGTCTGCACAGGAGCAAGTATCAGCAAGAGCCTTTCTGCACACCAGTCCCTGGTAGTGACTGCAAACATCAGGCGTTATCACTGCTACAAGCAGAGGCTGTCTGCAAAAATATGCCGTTAACTTGAGACAGTGCAGTCAGTTAGAAGAGCCTGAGCTGGAAAGTGAAATCACTGAACAGAATGAGTTCTATTCTAACTCAAACCAGGACAATGTAGAGAAGAAAAAGGAAAAACAAAGGAAAAGGAGAATGTGTACTCTAGGTTTTCATACAGAAATGAAGTACATTAAAAGGTTTTGTTGCACAAGGCTTCTTTCCATGTATTTTAAATTGGTGGATTTGTGAGGTGTCGCAGTTGACTCTGTCTCTTTGAAGTTATGATGACACAACTTGTTTTCTTAAGCTGTCTTGCCCAGCAAGAAGCTTCTTGGGAAAAAAAAATCCCTTCATGACCTCTTCGAACTTTTCTAGACCCCAAGTACTTGCCTGTAGGAAAGCCATTCAAGAAACCTCAGGTCTAACTGTTCTTTCTTTTCATAGCATTTGTTATTTATTGTGAAAGTGCTTAGATAGAGACAGTTGTCATAGGTGTAAGAGCACACATTTTATTGAAATCCTTTCGGTTTTATCCATCTGTAAAATGTCCATTCTAGTGGGAATTAACCTGTGGGTGTTTTGTATCTGTGTCACCATATCACTGGTTTTTAGTAGACAAACATACTAGACAAAGTGAGTGCTACCCCATATGGTCCATGTTGCTTTCACTGAAGGAGTCAGTTTTTAGTCCTTAAAACTTCCATAAAAGCTGAAAAATTTGAAGCAAGTATAAGTACTCAATTTTTAGAATACCTTGAGCAATTGATTCAGGATTAATTTAATTATTACAAATGACAATTAAAGATCAATATAGCCCTATTTTTAAAGTGGAGACAAAAACTGGTTTGCAAGAGATAAGCATTATTATAAATCATTTGACATAACTGGCAAGATTATGCCAATTTAGGTTTTTTCTATCTGAGTGGAAAAATAAATATTCAAATGTAATAAACAATTAAAAAATGGTGAAAGTTCTTTTTTATGGTAATTTTGGAAACTGGAACTCCATTTTTAGATTGCCAAATGTGAGCATACTGTTTGCTTAATCTAGTCCTTATTAACCATAGACTTCACAATTAATATTGTATGGAAATGAATACTGATATTTTTTCTAAAGGTAAAATATGACAGAAGGTAACAAAAATCCAAATTTGAAGCATAGCTTGTGTAAAAATTTATTTAATTTAATATGCAAAATTCTACTAATATTTTTGCTTCACAAAGTTTTTCCTTTAACTTATCTTCCCATCCTGAGAATGGTGCAGCAGAAGTTAGTTTACTGATTGCTATATTGGAAATTTTTAGATGAAAGATAAGTATCTTGGAGTTTGTTATGACTTGCCATAACTTATCCTCATAGAAATGTTCTGTGCTGTACTCAAAGGGAAAGGCACAAATTGCTAAAATGAAGAGTGGGATAAAAAATAAAGATTCATGGAACAAAATGATTGTATATAATTTATTGCAACTATAATAACTATAACTATAGTAACTATGCTTATTAATAAAGAAATAAAACAACAAAAACTTCTGGCAAAGCCTCACACATGCATTTTCTAAAATGAAAAGTCATGACTCAATTTTGAAAATTCTTGTGGAATAAATAAAGATCCTTGTCTTTCACATGCTGATTTGGGAGCTTATTTTTCTTCAGCTATGTATGTTTTTAACTTTGTTGGAATGTGTCCTGGGTAATAACTCTTTCAGAAGTATAGATTGATAAATTTTGGTTCAGTTATTTCTCCTGGCAGGATTCTCCAATAATTAAATAAAAACAAAGAAATTTATTTGCATGCATATGATGGTAGGTCTTGATCACAATATTGGCAATTGTACATCAAAAGGAAGAACATGTCATCCTGGATTGTTTCGATATTGCAAATGACTTCTAGAAGTTAGTTTTAAATCTCTGTTATTTTTGCTGTTAAGTAGAGGTACCATTAAAAAGGAAATGCCAAGTCCCTCAGGCTAAAAGTAGAACAACTATGAAATGCCTGTCCTGTTTGTGAACTCTGGTAAAGACCAATGAAGCCTTCAAGCATTACCTTGTGTGTTTTCCCAGATGTTTAGGACTTTATTGTATATCTGAAACTTTCTTGCTGTTTCTCCTTCTTTTCTTTCTTAGTGCCTGCTAGATAATTAGATCTTGGGAGACGGAGCAGGAAGTCTATATTTTCCTTTGGTTCTCTTGATTCCCTCTTTACATTTTCATGTAGTGGAAACACATTGTAGTCCTATGTCCTGTTTTTGCTGGGACAGAATCATAGGCCTGCCATGGTCTGCAGGCCATTAGAAGTTTCGAATCAGGCAGGGCAGCTGACCGAAGTTGGGTCACAGGGGTATCACAGACCATAAACATCATACGCTCATTCTAAAGGGGGAAGTTTGCTGAAGGCTAGGGGGGTGGGTTGGGTTGAGTTGGGTTGGGTTCTTGCTTGGGCTTCTGCTCTTGCTTGGGCTTCTGCTGACCTTGCTCATCTTCCTGCTCCTGAGGACTGCTTTTCTGTTTACGATGATCACTGTATATTTGCTGGGCTGAGTATAACTCTGTATGCTTTATACCGGCATTTGGTATTAGTTTTGCTGTTTCATTAAATCCATTTTCATTTCAACCGGTAGGTCCCCTCTTGTTTTCCCAATCCCCCTTCTGTGCTGGAGAGGCGTCATCTGGTGGTACACTGCTATAGTTTAGCCCTGGCTATGGGCTAAATGTAGACATCCTACCTCAAAAGTTATATTGGAACATTTATGGTTCCTAAAGATAATATAATGTATCAAACAAAATTAAGTAGAATTATCACCCTGAACTGTGAACTAAGTGGATCCTGCACATTGGATGAGAATATAACCTGCAGGTTTTATCTAGTCTCTGGTAGAACAGAAGCTTTTAAAAAAAGCCTGAGTACAACTAGACATGATGGACATTTGATGAGTAATTCTTTTTTTTTAGAATTTGAATCAGAATTGAACATCCTTCTAAGAATACTAGAAAGAACAGAGTGTGCCACCTTGGGTAAATTTAACTTTCATTAAGGAAGAGAGCTGTACTTATATTCCACACAATAACCTTTTAGAGAAGATATGAAAACTGGTATTTTGGTGCATGTAAATCTTAAAGTGTATTAACATTCATTCACCAGTAGTTTGGGGTTTGTTTTTTCTATAAGGGAGAAATTTTTTTCCTACCCAATTTTACTTTCTGCTGGTACTTGAATATTGCAAACAGAACAGTCTCTTCAATTTTCTCTTTGCATAAAAATTGTTTGCGCAAGAGACACACCTCTGTAGAAAAATGTTTGGCTTACTCCAGGCTGGCTATATGTTCTTCATTCATTTACCCAGAGTTTTCCTCCTTCAAATGCCCCAGTTTTTATGCCTTGAACCAGTAAGTGCAACTCTTTCCCTCAGCTTCATGCTATTACATTTTTTTTTTTTTTTTTTAAGTTGCGTGTTTGGGTTTTTCCCTCTGGGTTTTAGGGTTCGTGTGTTTTGGGTTTTGTTCTTTTTTTTTCCCCCTGTGGACCTTTTATTATTTTAAGCACTTGGCACTCATAAAAATGAAAATGGTAATTATGTTGCAGGCCATAGGCACCATGAACTGTCCAAAGTAAACAGGGATGAATGCTGTGTAGCCAAGTGGAAGCCACAGATCACATTTTTAGAGTACTAGATGTAGAAGTATAGATGGTCGCATTTCCTTCAATTAACTCTGATGAGAACAAAGGATGACTCACAAAATCTTAAACATCTATGGTGGGGACAGATTCAATTATTAAACAGCTAAATTTAGATGTTCATATAAGGACTGGGTATCCAAAATCCCTCTGCATTCATCATATTGAGGATAGCACATCTATCACACTTAGGAGGTGATCCAGTTTACTCTGAATCCTGTTGGTATTTTTTAAATACCTAAGACTTAATGAGATCAACTCCAGCCCAACAACTTATTTTACATATGGAAAAGAGTACTGAGCAAGAAACAATATTTTGCTTCCCACATTAGTCTGGGTTGTCCATGCCAGTAACTTCTGAACATTTGAGTAATGATCGTAGAATCACAGAATCTTTCTGGTTGAAAGAGACCTTTAAGATCATCAAGTCCAACCTTTAACCCAGTACTGCCAATTCATCACTAAACCATGTCCCTTGGCACAACATCTATGTGTCTTTAAATACATCCAGGGATGGTGACTCAACCACTTCCCTGGCCAGCCGCTTCCAATGCTCGGTAACTCTTTCAATGAAGAAATTTTCCCTAATATCTAATCTAAACCTCCTCTGGTGCAACTTGAGACCATTTCCTCTCGTCTTATTGCTTGTTTGTTTCTTGGGAGAAGATACTGACTTCTACTTTGCTACAACCTCCTTTCAGGTAGTTGTAGAAAGTGATAAGGTCTCCCCTCAGCCTCCTTTTCTCGAGGCTAAACAACCCTAGTTCCCTCAGCTGCTCCTCATACAACTTGTTCTCTAGAGACTTCCCCAGCTTCATTGCCCTTCTTTGGACATGCTCCAACACCTCAGTGTCTTTCTTGTAGAGAGGGGCCCAAAAGTGAACACAGGATTCAAGATGCAGCCTCACCAGTGGTACAATCACTTCCCCAACACAAGAAGTTTGAAAGCAGTGCACAGTTCGTAAACTACAGAAGAGGGACCGCATATGTCGCTATACAGGCAAATAATTTCTATGTCCATTTGTCCCTTGGTTTACCCCTTTAATTCCAAAAGGGATAGCACATTTTGTGCTGTAGACAAATGTGAAGTTGGCTATGAAATCAAAAATTCAGCTCATTCTTCATAAATCTTCAAAATCCAAGCCTGGATTTTGTTTCAATAAATGACATAGGACTGTAAGCTTCAGCAACCCACTGGCATAATTCTTCTGATGATGGTAAATCTATCTTCTGCAGATTGCTTCTAGACATTGGCTACATGTTTGCATTATTTCTTAAAGCAGTGCTTTATGACCCATATTACAGAGGAGCCCATGTTTCTACTTTCCTGTGTCCCACTTCATACCTAATGAAACAGTGAATTGGTTCAAAGACCTGATGCAATCTTCTATTTCTGTTCTCGTGATATCTTTGTTTAGCCTCTGGTAGATAATTAACATTGTTTCCAAACGGCTAATTTGATTTAGAGACTGTTACTAATGAATAAGTTAACCTTATTCAAGGTGGGGTGGGGAGGTGGGGGGTGTTTGTTTCTTAAATTATAATTGCAAGAAATAATTTGGCCATTGGCAACTTCTGCTGTCATTATCTAGAATAGCACAAACAGCATTTCAGGTGTAGAACCCATTTAGAAGTTGCATATATACTCAGTAAGTAGCTGATATTGATAACCTCAGGCCAGTCACAGAAACACTAGTTTTCATTTAATGGGCAGCAACAAAATAAAGAAAATGGCAATCTTAAATAGTGTTCTGTGTCGGAAGGGTCAGAGAGAATTTGTCATTTGGTGAAAATGGTTTGTACTTAACAAAATTTAAACAACCTTGAATATAGCAATTATCCCTCTTTGTATAGTGTATGAGTAGGTTGGGGGTTTTTTTATTCGCTTGAAGAGTTATGTGATGACACATAATTCTCAATATGATGCTCACATCAGAAGTTAGACAAAAACATAGAAAATACTGTAATTTTAAGTGGGTGATAACATTTTAGTAGATTTGGCTACATATATCATCTAAGGGATTTGACTTTTCTGCTTTCTTTCCCAAATTTGAATCTGTTGACTTATAGGAAAACTTCGGTCTCGTTTTATTTACCTATTTAGAAATCATGAAGAGTTGCCTTTTCCCACTGGAAATTCATCAGGTATTCATTCCAGATGTATTTCTAACTGATTGAAATACGGTATTAAAATTTAAAGAAAGCATGAGTTGATTAAATAAAATATAATATAACCTTACAATAAAATCCAAATTTCTCGGGCACCATTTCCAACCCCATGTCAACTTACTTGTAGCCACTTTAGTATAACTTCATAGTTCTTTGCAATTATTTGCAGAAGTCTTCTTGACATTTTTCAGATTTGAAAATAAAACTTATAAAATCACCTCTGTGATAAAAAGCCAATAAAGGTATTTTAACAAAAATAGATAATGAAATGCATGTAAATTCTTCCCCAGTTTTTACAGTGCCAAAAGGTAAGCACCTGCTTAAGAACACATGACTTCAAGCAAATCCCAGAGAAGCAATTTTGTGTTTCATCTCTCTTCTTCTCCTGTTGCAAATAAACACGTAGGCAAATTAATTTAATAAACCCCAACAACTTAAAAATGAAATGCAGACCCCATAGATTTTGTATCTAGAATATATCTCTTTGTTATGAAAAATATTAATCATTTGTCATTCGAGAATGATGTTAGAAGAGACCCAAGGCTGAAAAATATCGATGCATGTTCGCCTGAGCTTGATTCAGAAATCAATAGCCAGGTCATGTTTCCAACCAAACACGTGCATTAGCTGCACAGTATTTAGAGAATTCCAACATTAAAAAGTGAGTCATTATGGAACCATGCTATCATGGCAGCCACAGTCAATATTACAGTAGAGTACAAAATATTTTATATTGAAATATCTTTTCATAATGCATAAACCTAGAGGTCTTCTCATTCATATTAATGTAAAATTTTAGCTTCAGCCTCTCTTCCTTTAACATAAATTAGTAATTTCCTCACACATCCAGACATTCTTAACTTAAATTAATTGTTTTCAACTCATTGGTAATAGTGAACTATTTTATACCATGAAAATTGTATATCCTTGGAGTTTAATGTGACCTTTCTAGAAAATTTCAGGGTGTACCTGGAGGGTATGTCTAGAACTGCAATGAGTATAACCTTTTTGATCCCAGTCTGAACAGTTTAAAGGTGAATTTCATGAATACTGGTTATTGCACATGGAAACTTATAAAAACGTTTTGTGAAATATGATGGAGTAAAAATTTCTGCTATTTTCTCATTACCACTGTTCTTGATTACGTCTTCTCCTGTGGCCACTAGTAGATTCTTTCTAATCCACCTTAGGATAGAAGTGGTTTATCATCAAAATGAAGAATGGACAAAGATGAATGAAGCCTGTATTTAGGGTACTAATTCTAGTGCTGCTGATGGATAGAAAACCCCTTTTCTTTCACGATCTCACAGGTGAAAGAAGTCCTTTAACCTTCAGTGGATTTTCATTCATAGATTTTTAAAAACATCTAATGGATACCTTAACTATTTGGGTCAGGCTTCAGACATTTCTTGAGCATTATTTCAGTTCTCTTTTGCCTTATTATTAATATACTGTTGCCTCCATTGAAACAGCAAATACAACACAATGGAATTGGAATTAAGCCAACCTGTTGTTAAACCAATGGCAATGGCAAATCACTGTCTGAAATACATTGTAGTTGTCAGAATGCCATATTAAATGTTAATGACAAAATAGCTCAACTAGCTTTTTTGTCATATCTGTCACATGTTTTTTCTGGAGACTAAATACAACATCAAATATCAGCTGAACTGTTCTCTGGTATTGCATATTTTATTTTTAAGTGTCCATGTAAAGAATGAAAATTTTATTAGAAAACACTAGTGGGTGTTCTTCATTAAGTGCAGAAGTGCTCCAAAATTAATAATAAAGTCCTGCTTCTATTCTCAGTTTTCTGTGTGAATTATCTAAAGTCTCATGTGAGAATTGAGATTTTAAATTGCTCCAGACAGCCTTAAAGTTTTACAGGGCCAAAAGCAGCAGACAAAGAAGTACTCAGCAGTTCTTGTCACTACAAAATGTCGAAAGTGACTGTCAAACTCACTATATGCCACAACAGGGATTGGCCCATCACTTACTTTCCATTCCCCAATTCAAAAGGATTAACAAGAAGTGGATGATGGAAAACTGCAGAGGTAGCCTCCCAAAGAACCTAAGCAGCAGGATTCTGGGCACCTTTCCAGTCAGTGAAATAATTATAAGCAGAAATAGGTACTTACAACAGCCAATCAAAACAGCAAAATTAGAGGAACGCATAATTTACTGAAGGACGAAAAGAAAAATGAACACTCTCTGAAAGCTTTAAATATTAGTGTGTAGGATACCCTTCCTAGCTTTTTCCCTTTTCCCAAGAGACTTCACTAAACAGAAACTTTTGTTACAGCAAGATTCTTGCATAAGTACCTTACTAACAGGTATGATGACATAGACTGGGGAAAGTGGTAGTTACGTGGATTTCAAAAATGAACAATATAATTGTTGTTTGGTTCTTTCTTTTAACTTACTCAAACTGAGCCATAATGTAGAAACTATAGGCAAGCATTTTGAAGCAGCCTTCTCGTGGTGACCAAAACTGAGCTCTCGCCAGATATGCCTATGCTGCATAAGGCAAACTGAAGTCCAAAATCACCTTCCATACAGTGCACAAACCTGAAGATCAGCCTGTGTCTCAGGAAGTGTATACTCTGCGGAGCATTAAGACCCTATCGTAGAGCAGACTGAGAAGGTCAGGAGTCATCCATCATACTGATAACTGGCTGAATGTCGGGGCCCAGAGGGTGGAGATCAGTGATCTCAACTGTAGTTGGAGGCCAGTAATTAGCTACGTACCCCACGCCAATACTGGGTCCAAATCTGTTCAACATCTAGATGATGTGGCAGTGTACCCTCAGCAAATTTGCTGATGATACGAAACTGGAAGAAGTGTCTAGTACACCAGACAGTTGTATTGCCCTCCAGAGGGACCTCAACAGGCTGACAGGAACCTCATGAATTTCAACAAGGAGAAGTACAACGTACTTCAAGTAACTGTTGAAGTGGAAAGTGCTTATCAATTTAAAAAATTATTAATAATAGCAGTTCGAAGCCTGTGATAAGTTTTCATAATTGTTCAATTCAGTCATTTGAATTTCACATCTGGTCACTCTATAACTTTGATTTTAAACATTTATTTTTGGTTTTTAGCCTTACAATATATTTGTTGTAAGAAAGTCTATTATCAAGTTATCAACTGAATACAGAGAATTAAATAAATGAAAAAATCTTCACTTTCTTCATTAGCAGAAGCATTTTACATGGTCAAAAATACTTTAAAGTGTAGGAAATCTTACATTGTCTGTTTGCTTTTGTGATCACTGAAATCTTTTTTTGATAAAATATATTCTTAAGGCATTCAATTAACTTTGTTTAGTGAAGATTTATTTTAAGAAACTTTCAGAAACTACATTATTCACAGACATTTATTGATATTATTAAGAAGCTAAGTCAGATGATGTTTGGGAAACTGTCTTAGCATTTACATTTTCATTTTTTATGTATAACTACAAAGATTGTGAACATTTCCATTATAAAAATTTTAAATAGGGCATATTTGGTTTTAGTCATTTTAATATGTGCTCAGCATCTCTTTATGTAACAAGCTGTTGAGATTTTGCATTCATACAAAGACTTTCTTACTACACTACATATTTTTATTTAGCCATTTAACATCAACTCTCATGCCTATTGCACAGAAATATGTATAGTTTTTCTGTCTCTCCTGAGCAGCAAATGAGAGAGGACTTGGTGCCCCTGAGGATGCAAAGTGTATAAATAAATATTGTTTACTTCATTTATGGCATTGATTCCACACTCCTGTATACCTAAATTTGATTTCTTTTCTTGTTGACTATGGTTATGATATCTACATCCTCTAATTGAGTGTGCTATTTGTAGAGACACTCTTTCATCATTAAAATGTAAAGATTTGTTTTTATCCATTCTTCCTATTCAGGGTTTCAACAGTAATGTGATTTGTTCAGGCTGTGTAATGAGGTGTAAAGCACTATTTTAAAAAGAAGCTTAACAGTCTAAAATACCTTTTCCAACTTATTTACTTCAGTTTCTCTAGCCTATGTGCAAATCTTAAAGAAAAAACTCATATTCATATGTTTTTGATGAATTTTGATACATTTGTGGAAGAAGCATTCAAATAATCTAAGGAGAAATGAGCTTTCCATTTATTATGATTTTGGTTCCTTTGCAGAAGCCTTACTGTAGTTGGGAGAGGTGGGGAGGTGCAACGAATTAGTTAGAACTTGATTATTTAGCATGACTTTTCCATTTTATTAATGCCTCACATAGTTTGTATTTACGTAATTCTGTATTTAAACATTTCTCAATTTTTATTCATGACTCTTAACAATAGTTTGCTCACACTGCATATTGCAACCCAGTTAGTAAGACTTCACAACCTTTGCACTGGAGCTTTCTCAGAGCACAGAATTTATTCTGCCTACAATCTGCTATGTCCCAAAATGTACCTTTGCGATCCTCTTAAAACAGCAAATTCCAAACTGGAGACCAGTGAATTGCATATTTCTGGCACAATCAAAATTAGATGTCAACCCATTTCAATGATAAAAATGTTTTGGTCTCACACCAGGTATACAAACAATGCAAAACGAAATGGAAAACCATCTTTATTTATAAGAGACTGCATTCAATAAGAAACAGGAAAACACTGGTTCCTTCTTGAAGAAAATAGAGATTATATATTTCAAGTGCAGTCCAAAACTGGAAAATATTGAGATTTGGTTGTTTACACAATCTCTAAAGCATTTGACAGATCTACAGTACAGCCAATCACAAAAAGACCATGTATATGTATATATAAATCTGGCTAAAACAGCCTATAATCTCAAATGAAATATTATCTCTGCTTACAAGTCTTTCTCTCAGGTTGAGATGTCACAGAAACTATTACAGAAAAGATCGTGGAATCATAGAATACCAGATTGGAAGGAACCTTGAGGATCATTTGGTCCAACCTGAACATGTAGAACGTACATTAACAAAATCTGAGAATTAAAAATAAAAATCTATAAGAAGAGTTAGATTATTCCTGTCCTCAAAGTCACATTGAGGAGGACCCTAGGGCTTAAAGAACATGACTGTCCCAGTTTAGGAAAAAACTCCCAGTTTCTCCTGTTTGGAAGGTTTATTTTAAACTGACCAATTGGAATATTCCCTCCCATGTCACGTTTAGCACCTCTCATTGGTTGTAAAAGTTTCTCACAAGCTCTTGTTTCCCTTTAAGAGGCGCGTATCCCCCCGCCCCTGCTGTCTTTTGCACTCCCGGGGGCATCCCGGACCGTTCGCTCTTTGCACTCCGCGGGGCATCACGGGCTTGCAGCTTCTCTCCGGGAAAAGGCTTCCAGGCTCGCAGTTTGGCTCTGGGGACCTTACAGGCTGTGTCCCCTCAGCTCAAACCCTTCAGAGGAACTCGCCTGCCCACCCGCCTGCCTGCGGCTACGGCACCCCACGCTGCCTGGGACAGACCCTACCGCTGGAGACGCCACGCCTCGGGACTTCCTTTTCCCTGCTGCTGACACCGCTGCTTTTGCTGCTTTTCTTCCTTCAACCCACACGACCAGTCCGGTAGGACAGCGCAGCCTGCGGTTCGCATGTAGGATCCCGGCGTTTGTAACAGCCGCGGCTCCTTTGTTCCGCTCCGCGAGAGCCCACATGGCCGGCGCCATTTTGGACACTCCTCCGTACCGTTCTTTCCCTCACCTGCATTTATCCCTCGCTGCTCCATCCCGTACAAACCCTCTAATATTGCATTGGCTTCTCCTGTACATATTTTGTTCTGGTGTTATTAAACTTTGTTTCAGTTTTCCAAAATTCAGAGGTCTCACAAATTCTTCTTCCTTTTCCTATCTCTGCTTTTTAACTCCTTCTCTCCTGGTGCAGGGGAGAGGGGTTTTAGGGATAGGAGAAGACACGTCCCCGGGATTGGCTTGCCTCAGCCAACCGGTGACAATGACCTAAACGTGTGCCAAGTCTCAGGACAAAATAAACATCCTGAAGCAAGGTATAGAAATGTTATTTCTGACACCTTGAAAAAGTACAGTTTGGAGGATATTTTGCTTCTTTTTCTGAAAGATACCAGAAGATACCACAGAATCATGCATACAAGATCTGTTTTCCCGAAAATTACTACATTTTAACAACAAAATGACAGACCACTGTTTAAGCTGCAAGCAAGGAAGTATCTATTTAGACATAGAACTGTAAGACTGTATTATCCCCTAAGCAAAAGTTAATTAGAAATGCATGATAAAAAAGAAACAGAAAAAGGGTTCTGTCTAGCCCAGCGTTCTATCTCCAACTGTAACTTCCAGTAGATACCTAGGTAAGAGAGTAAGAGGATAGGAACAGGAGAAGCAGGCAGTAATACTTCTTTAGATGATCCTTCAAGACTTCAGTTGTGCTGCCTGGAATGTTCTAAATCAAGGGTAGCATCTTTGAAGTTAATAATCCTATGTGGCTTTTTCTTATCTGATTCTCTCTCTGTGCTTAAAGCTTTGTAAATTAAGAATAAAAAACCAAACAACTAAAAGGGCAATAGGGTCCATTTTTAAAATATAGTTACACTGGCAAATCACAAAATACTGCCAATGGAGTATTAGTCGTTATTATTAGAGTAATTTCATCACCAGGAAACTGAAAAAAAAAAAAGCTTTCTCTCATAGAAACTGGTGTCAGACCAGCTAGGGATTTAGAACTCATTAAGGCAAACAAAAATACTTCTATGAGCTAGTGTTTTGTAAAAAGCCATCACTTAATGACTCTGATTTAAAAAAAAAAAATTAATTATGTCTTTTTGATCACCTCACACTGAAAATCCTTAACTGAAAATAAACATTTAAAATAAGGATTAGAGTTTTCAAAACAACACTGAAAGTACAGTTTCATTCCTCTCAATATATTAAGTATAATTCATTAATGCTTGTCATAACCTTAAAATGTATTCTTTCTTAAAAATCCCTTCTAATTAGGCACATTTACATTATCGTGTCAGAAAAGGATTTTAATTTTTTTAACAGTTTATAATTAAAGCAATAATGTCCAGCATAATGTCTGGAAATAATAAGTCCTTCAAGCTTGTAAAACAAAATCTTCTGGCTTTCTCACCCCGTTAGGGTGAAATAAATCCTGAGCAGCATGCTCTATGTTTATCAGTAGCTTACATATTACAAGTTCTCTAAAAGCATCCCATGAGGTGCAATGGGGCTTTTCATTAGGCAGATATTTTTCTTATTTTGTATCTGTTCCTCTTTATCTTGCATTACATTGTTATTGTCATACTTACAATATACTCTATACTGTTGCCCTACTCCATCTTCTAGCCACACTAGGAAAAATTCATCCACAGAAAACCCCACAATGTTCTAGTGTGAATGAAAACTTTCAGTGTGATGTAACACCTTACAGATGCTAGAAAACATTGTACTATATATTACATCTCTTAATCTTTAAACAGTTCTGTTTTTAAACAACCTTTCCACAGTACCTTAATCAGTATTTTTGCTATATTTTTCAACTTTTCCAAGTACCCTTATTTTTATAAGTAGACAACTGACTTTAGAATAATGCATTTCTGTACTTTACAAATAATAACCTGAATTTTTATTTAAAGAGATAAATATTTCATCTCAATGTATAAAACCTTATCATGAATGCCTTAAGTGCGTGTATGATGAATGTTTTTAATTTTCGTGGGTCATAAAAAGCAGACAGAAACTCTTATGAAAATATGTTTTAAATTGACAATTATATCTGAACAGAACATTTCTCTGTGCCTTAAAATTGGTTTTTTGTGCATCACAGGAAACATGACTCCTGCAGTCCCCAAAGAAAGGTAAGCAAGGGGAAGATATTAAGCCACCAGGAAACCCCAGCTGCCAGCAGTGAAACTCGTGCCTATGTGAAATTACACATGTTGAAAGTGACCTTGTTCTAAGACAACACATTAAATACAGCTTCTTTGTCTTTTTCCTCCCTTTCAAAGAAATGGTGACAATCTTACAGTGATCTTGTTTTGTGTAATGACAAAGAATGACTTCTAAAATTCCCCAGGCTTCCTTTGAAAAAATAACATCACAACTTGTGAAAGGTGTTTGCATGTGCTCAAGCATTTGAATTGTTCAAACTCTTTTTCACACCAGAACATGTGCATATGTTAACACTTCTGTGTTAAACGTCTTAGACTGTTGAGAGCAGAGAGTGAGAATTATTATAATCCCCAGTTATATGCTCTGGAATTCCAACTCCAACAACTCTAAGAGGTTTTATTGCTTTGTTTTGTTGTTTGTGTTTTTTTCTTTTGGAGGTCCCCTGAGCAATTCCAAAAAGTTGGCTTAAAAAGTAACTTAGTGTTATGGTGTAAAGACTTTAGCTTATAACACAGCTCTTCCTGCTTTCTATGTTGAGTGAAGATGAAAGGCCACAATCTACTATTTAATTTCCAGTTGTGTCTTTGGAACATCTCATTGCAAGTTGAGTAGCAAGTTCTGCAATGTCACTGGTAGTGAAATAGGGATTTGCAACTAAAATACAGTAGCTGATGCACTGCTGTGCACACTAGCTCTCATTATGACTTACTCCAAAGGAGAATGGAAGACAAAAGGGCAGACTGAGACTCTGTGAAGCAATCACTTACATATCTCATGGAGCTACTAAAATGGATGGAACTATTTGCAAACATAATGCAGATAAATGCACTTAAAATGAAAGTATTAGATCAGGCTCTGCATTATCCTGTGAAACTCAACAATCTGAAAATGCATTAATTTGACTAAACAACTCTACACACAGACAGCCTCATAAATAAATTCCTGGTTTATAATAAGCTTTTTAAGGTACTGAATAAGCTTTTTAAGGTACTGAATTTTCGATCATTTGTTAGGGGGAAAAAATTAAGTGAACGTTTGAAAAGATAAAGAATTGTGGGCTAAGCAAGATTAAACCCCAGATTCAGTTGTAATGAGAACAGACAACACAATCCAGAGATGAATATGTCCCAAAGCACAAGATGACAAAAAAAAAAAAAAAAAGATTGTACTACTTCAGTATACTTTTTTAAAGTTTTCATAAGATATTTAGAAAGTTCTATTTTAAAATGCTTGTTAATTCCATTTTGTCCAAAATGCAACAATTTGAAGCGAAAGCTTTGAGAACCAAAGAGCCCGCAGACCCAAGAATAAAACCAAATGCTTAAATGCAAAGTTTAAATACATTGATTTAACATGTTCTGATGTGCAAAAATGTTTAAAGAATTCTATATAGCATTTCAAAAATTAAAGTCAGCAGTTAACTACTTTGCATTATGTCATTCTTTGGTACTTCACTATATTTTACTGTAATTAACCATATATGTTAGGTTTTGGTTTGTTTTTTTTTCTAGTGGGGGGAGTGAAACACAAAAAAAACCCCAAACAGCAATACAGGAAAGTAGTTAATAATGTAACTCTAAGTATACTAGGAAGATGAAATTAACTACTGAAGTTTAAGACGCAGAAGTAGTTGTAAATATTGGTAATGTTGAGGATGGGAACCCTACTAATGCTTATGAGCATGAACATAACACCTTGATATCTTGTTTCAGTGGTCCAGGATATTACAAACCTATCTGACTTCTTGTCTGATAAACATACTGGCTTTCCATGGAATATGCAATCAAAGTCTTTGTCTCCATGTCTTCCGTGGCAACATAAAACACCTTTTAAAAGGTTTTGCAAGTGAAGCCACAACAGGTGATTTTATTTCTGTGGAAAATTGAACTCTCTGTGTATGGATCACAGTTGTTCATGGTAGACTACATCTGTTCCAGGTTTAAGTGAGAGTAAAATAAATATTCCATCCTCTCATCCTCCCCTCTGTTCTTACCATTGTCACATCTAGCCAACACACACATGAACACACACACACACACACAGAGATCATCTCCCGACTCCTGCATCAAGGGGAAGGCACATTTCTCCAGCATTATTAAAACTTAAAATTCAGCAACGTGCATACTTGTATATAAATATGGTGTATGGACATACACGTATAGACATAGGTGTATATGAAACACACTATAGCAATACCTGTGCTGTTCCTCCTCCTCTCTCTTCGGAAACAATAAACCACATGTGGCATACACTAACAGTGTAACTTAATGTGTTCTTAGAAGATGATGGTGGACATTATAAGAAAACCTACGTGAAAGAAATAACAAAGAGAATCTGCTTTTATGAAAAATTTTGGAAGCTCGTCAAATAAAAATGCTAAGTTCATAAACACTGCCAAATTGTACACCACATGATTGTAAAACATAAGAACCCTCCACTTAATTTTTAAATGTTACTCAAAGGAGCAACTACTATGGATAATTTACATTGCTGGGTTTGGAGTGAAGGAATGTGCTGGCATTTCTTCCACAAGCTCAAGTACTGCACCTTTACAAGCCTTCCAATAACTCAATTGGCTGAACATCAGACAAATAGTAAATACGAATATTTGGGTGTATCTTACACAGTCGTGGTTTAAAGATGTTGAACAATCTGCCAGCTGTATGAAAAGAGATGAAAGCCAATGCAGTACTGTAAAATCTACCCATGATAACTTATATAAAGAGAGTACATTTTAAGACTGTCAGGTAGCTTGTGTTAAAAAAGAAGTGTGTGTGTGTCCTGGACAACAGAAGAGAGGGCAGGGGGAACTATGGACACAAATTCAAAAACTTAAATTCGAAGAAAAGCAGCTGAAAGAAGGCATCACTGAAACAAATTATTGAAGCTACTTAACCCATCTTGATCTAAACAATGAAGTACTAACTCAACTATTATTATATAAAAATGCATTTAAATGATTGTTAGTTTATTTATACAATGCCTAGAAATATATGATTAACCATTTTACTATCGGAAGTGCCATGACATTTCGATCAAGACATTTTTTATATTATAATATACTGTAATTCTCTATATTTTAAAAAATGTTTCTCCATTTGAAACTAAACAACTGAATACACCATATCCTGTATGTCATTCAGAAAATATAGAATAATTGAGATTAGGAGGAAAAAATTTCTTTGCATTATAAACTTCATTGCTAGTAATTTGGTTAAGTTACCAAAAGAAAAGAATAAGTTTAAAAAATTATATTTCTGACTTTCAGTATATCAAGAGAGAGGAATTATTTAGGTAAACCAGGTGTAGAATTTTACAAAATTGAAATAGCTAATCATCCTGACTATTTCCTTTGCAAGAAATTTCTATTTAAAAGAAGACCTGCTATGTTGCTTAGGAAAAATGGCAGCCATCATGAAAAAACTCAAACTGCATCAGTGGTAAGTTGCAGTAAGTTCTTGGAAAGAAAGAGAGATGCTTAGTATCCATGCTAAATCCCTTTTCTAACCACTGTGATCAGCAGAATTACTTATTTACAGAATTTTCTTTGTCTTTTTTTTTTCTTGAGAGCTTTTAATATTGCCAAGACAACAAAGGTTATCATTCTGTTCAATCCAGTTATCTAAAGAAGGACGAGGTACCATGACAACTCTTTGCTCAAATGTTAACTGACATCAGCTCAGTGCCTCTGTGAACTACAGAGTGGATAGTTGGAGAGTGTAGATATTGAAATAATACTTTTTTTATCCTTTTTTTTTTTTTTTTTTTGTAAAATGCTCGGTGATTAGAGTGCTTCTAAAGGGCATGTGTCTTTAAACCACAGTTAAGACTTCTGGGATCATTTATGCCCTCTGTCATTTGAGGTTCATACCACTCCCATTTTAAGTAATAAAGGGTTTAGTATACTGTTGCGGAGTACAGAAACATTCATGATAGTTCAGATTCCTGGAGAAAACCTATTAACTTGAGCTCATTTACTTAGCTGTTTACTAGCATATACTGTCCTGTAGTTCTGCTCAGTGGCAACAACAGAAATTAACTACCCACAACTTTTTCTATCACTGCTTCCCCATTTTACCACATAGAGTTTTCTTAACAGCTTAATATGCTTTGACTATTTTTATTCTCCCTAGTTTAATCTGAATTTTTCTCAATTTTCTTCTTGCTTCCAAAAGATATTTTTGTTTCCTACTATAACATGTTTTAAACAAAAATATTATTCTATCAAGATAGCACTTTGCTAATATAAATCAAAACAGTTGGGTAATTTGAGTCCCGAAGCAGGAAAAGAGCATAGGGTACCGCAGAAATCCAAAGACAATTCTCTGAAACACCATTTTTAATCATGTATTTCTATTATTGGCCATATTACTAATTGCATTAATATGAGGAACTTTCCATTTTTGGAAAGCAAGGAAATATGAATGCCTAAGACCTTTCAATATGTTACTTCTACATTTTAACTTATTCATGACAAATTGCATATCTCATCTCCTATTCCAGCCCAGTCCCCTGATTAAGAATTCTTCTATAGATTTTATGTGTCTATTTAGATAGGTACCTTTCATTACTTTCTATTACATTAAGAAGTTATTTATTGCAAAGTCATACAAGTGTATTCTAAGATCTTTATAACTTTTCTTGTCCTGACACTATGCAGTGACAGCTAAAGGTAGCAACATTTACATGTTCAGCAGCAGCCTGCATGATGCCATCACACAAGAAACTTTAGGCAACTTCTTAATTAACCTATATCAGAAACCATCTTGAAGATTTGGCTGACTGAATGTGGCTTTCATTATGTGAATAATGGACTCAATTTCTCATTCCTAAACTAAAGGAAAAATCTAAATTAAGGTGTTTAGCTTGTTTTTCTTTCTCCATGACTATATATATAACCGTATTTTTCTTTTCCTCTCCAGCATTCCCTGTTTTTTTGTGCTTAGATCAGCAATCTTATAGGTCAGTCTGCAATTGGCTTTGTCTCCACGTAGCTTTCTTTGCAGCAGGGGCTTGGTGGTGTCTTAAGGCAACTTTCACCGTAGTTCATCTTCTGAATCATCCAATTCCACGTCCTGCACAGATGTTGGATTGTAACAGTTCCAAAACTTGTTTAAACATATGCAGCTTCGGAGAAAAGAAAAAAAAAACCAAAGAGAGAGACAAGATACTCCTATTTCTGTTTTTGTAGTTGTCGCCGGTCGGCTGAGGCAAGCCGAGCACGGGGACGAGTCCTTTCCTATCCCTGAACCCCTCTCCTCCGGGAGAGAAAAGGTTTCAAAAGCAGAGATACGAAAAGGAAAAGAAAGATTTTGTGAGACCTCTGAACGTTTGGAAAACTGAAACAAACTTTATTAAAACTAGAACAAAATATATAAAATACGCAGGGAAAAACCAATGCAAAATGTGAGAGTCTGTGCAGGATGGAAAGGCGAGGGTTAAATGCGAGAAAAGAGAGAAAGGGGGACGGTACCACGTGCAATCCGGAAATGGCACCGGCCACGTGTGCGCTTTCGTGGAGTGAACAAAGGGAAACCGCGGCTGTTACGAACGCGAGGCTCCAATCCTACCGGATTCGTAGAAGCAGAGAAGCAAGAAGCGCTGGCAGGCAGAGACGATACGGTGTTACGGCAGAAGAAAAGCAGCCTCCAGGCGAGCAGTCTGTCCCAGGCGGCGTGGCGGGGGCTGCCCCGGAGCCAAGCCGCAGTGTCTGGAGAAGCCTCCTTCCCTGAGCGAAGCTGAGGTCCTGCAGTGCCTCCCGCAGCGCGGAGCCGGGAGTGTCCGGAGGGCAGAAAGACGCGAGAAGCCGCGAAAGCCCCGAAAGCCGGGAAAGCCGCGAAAGCCGCGAAAGCAGCTGAGAAGCCGAGAAACCGCAAAAAGCCAGAAAGCCGGGAAAAGCCGCGAAAAGCCCCGAAAGCCGCGAAAGCAGCCCAGGAAGTCCCAAACCCCCCGAGCCTGCGGCTTCTTAAAGGCGCGGTACCCTCGCGAGA
This sequence comes from Bucorvus abyssinicus, assembly GCA_009769605.1. Classification (NCBI taxonomy): domain Eukaryota; kingdom Metazoa; phylum Chordata; class Aves; order Bucerotiformes; family Bucorvidae; genus Bucorvus; species Bucorvus abyssinicus. The sequence goes on from CM020025.1 coordinate 45,023,624, forward strand.
AACTTTCTCATCCAATGAGATGGGCGACCGTAACATGGAAGGGAATAATTCAATTGGTCAGTTTAAAACAAAAGCCTTCGAGCAGTTTTTTTTCCTTCAAACTGCCACAGTAGTAAATATAAGTTTTGATTTTCTGCAACAGATAGATACTGGATATTAAATCTTCCCAGTTGCTGGAAAATATATGTCTCATGATTTTTTTTCCATGACATGGTCTTTAGGTAAAGAAGCAATTGCATGTCACATCATCTCACAATATTTTTTTTTTAAATTATTGATTGGAGTCAGGAGAGTTTTTACTCTCTGTAAAACATCGAGGCTCAGCACCCACCATATAGATATTCAGTCTGATGAGGCTGATTTTCTGTACCCTTCATTTTAATCATGAAAAGACCAAAACATTGTTTGTTAAGGAGAACTATCATAATTCTCGATCTTATTGTCATGAGTTTTCAAAAACAAAATAGTTGCCTGCCACAGGCATATGACCATCAACCTACTGTATATCCCCATTTGTGTGTAACCAAAATCTCCCTTGAGAACACATAATTAGAGATGTTTGGGAACTGGAGTTGTCAATCCATGGGACATTCAAACATTTCCAAATTTCATATAGAAGGCAACTTTGTTTTTGTTCTTCCATTAAAAAAAAATCAAAGCAGTTGTCTTTCTCTTTTCAATCAATGTGAAACAGTTCCCCTTGTGGAAACTGCTTAGGTATTCCTATAGAGGAATTCCTATAACATCCTTCTAGACTCAGTTGCAAAGCAGAAAATAGGGAGATGAGGCAAAGAGGAATTGGACCATAAGGCAAAGAGAGATGTAGCTCTATTACCAAAGTCAGATGAGTTCCACACTGAGCTGTTGTTCTGATCTTCTCATTTTGGAGAGAAACCTACTCCTGGATCTGAGAAACCTCTTCTAACTGAAGATCCATCAAAACTGACAGGTCCCCATAAAAAGCTTCGTTTTGTCAAAGAAGCACTTTTCAAAAAGAAACTGTTTAAAAAAAGAATCCTAACCAGCTGTCATCCTTATTATCCAGGTTTTGCTAAGAGCTTTCATTTACTTAAACCTCAGAAATGTGAAATAGCAGAGGTAATTAGCTTGAGACTTAAAATCTATTTTGTCTGGCCTTTTTTTGTTTGTTTCACAAGTTTGTTCTCTGACTCAAATTATTGTATCCTCTATTTGTTCCCAGCCTGGAATACACTTCATATAACTAGATGTTTCAAAATAGTGTGGTTTATAGTCATCCAGTCAGCTCCAAGAATGACATTTCTGTAGAAAAATATCAGTGAATTGTAAACATAGGTTAATAGTGACAAGGATATCACATCTGTTCCTCTGGAAACACTAGAGTTATTCATTTAGTATTCAAGAGAAAAAATACACATATATCAGATGTGCTTTGAGAAATAGAGATTAACTTGTTGATCAATAATATGTGGGGTTTTTTTCCTCTCTCAGAAGAATCATGCTTGATTTTCCCCTGTTTGCAATAAGTAACATTTGAAAGGCAAGGCAGTATCAGTGCAATAGCAATCTCATCCTATCCAAGATGAAAACCATGGTCTTTAAGGAAAAAAAAAAGAAAAAAAAAACAGAAAACTTTCCTTGGGGAGAGTAATTTGTCACATACATAGATATTTGACTATACAGTCTCAAGCTTCAGGTGTATGGGACTGGAATTAATAGAACTGACAGCTACAGCATGAAATTCATGAGATCCAAGATAATCAGTGTTACTTCCTAAAGTTTGTTTACTCAGTAAAAATCTATCCCTCAGAACTAACAGCTGGAAGCTACATCGAAAGAAATATTTTACAGTAATTAGACTCACTCCAGTTTAAAAGATAATAAAAACAGGAAGTAGATTATTGAATTTTGTCAAATGTTTTCTTTCAGGAGAATTAGCACGCCAGTTACAGTTATATTTGAGGAGGATGACTCAGTACTTAGGGCCAACAACACATGTAGTGATATGGCCTGCATAATTAAGGATCAAAATTTTCAGATTCTCTCTAAATATGAAATTACTCAAGATTTTTATGAGAAAAAGATTTATTAGAACATGCATCTCTTGTGCCAATTCAGTCTTCCAGTGTACTCATTTACCTTTTTGTTTGTTTTGAACTTGTTTGTTTAGTTTATACGTCTGTTAATAGGAACAGTGTTACATTTGTTCCCTGCGAAGCAGATGTTCATTTCTGCTCTTTGCAAAACTCACACACCTGGGGACTAGTTAGAGAGCTCAAGCTGGGCAAAAGAAAAAGAACTACATGGGAAGACTGAAAGTTAAATTGTGTTCCTTGTCACCTTCAGCTCTCTAGTCTCTTGAAAGGTTACCAGGACTGCATATCTGGACCAGGTTGTAGGGGACAATGAAATTATTTGACTTATTTTATTTTTTCAGAATTTGTTCCCATTATCTTGAATTAAACACTTTCAGTTTATTGTAGCTGAATCAAGGCTAGAGACTGAAACCGATGCACATATCCTCAAGCTTTAACTGGGTGTAGGAAGCTCAGGTAAAGATTATTCCTTGGAGCCAACCACAAATGCTTAAGGCACGTGGACTTTTGAGTGTGCAAATCTTAGTTTGCCAATTAAGGTGAGTTCAGCCTATTTCCAGAACAGACTGCAAATTTACTCCCCCACTTTCTGACATAGAACTCTGTGTGCAATAGGAACCATGGACTACCACTTAGACCTGAAAAGCTGTTCCTGACACACTCAAGTTCATATTTTACATTGAAGGTATGTTTAACAAAAATGATCCTGTTTGTTTTGCTTCTATAAATAAAATTTCTTACAAAGACACACGAAAGAACCAATAATTTTAAAAGAAAACAAGGATGAACTTTCAAATTGTCTTTCAGACTAATGCCAGCATGAAGTTTACTCCTTAGGAACTGCAAAGCAGATAGCTTTAAAATGCTATTGTAAGTATAAACGCTATCATTTGGAGCTCCTTTTGGAAATGAGCAGTGTGATAAAAGCTTCTCAGGAATGGTCATGTTTTGAAGAACTGCTGTATTCAGAACTGACAAAAGTAGCAACTTAAAAATGTGTCCCCCTTTAAATTGTCATTATTACACTTCTGATAAAACATAAGATAGTGTCCTCTATTTTACTCACAACATCTTAAAGCAAAATGAAGCAGCTCCTTACCAGCCCTCCAAAGAAGGAGAAATCAGAAGCAGGTTTGCAGAAGCCCACTTCTTCAGTGTTTGAAACATTTCTAAAACATTTAAGTAACGCTTTGTGGATGAAGTCAGAGTAGGGTGGTGTTTTTCTTCAGTTGGGTGGTTTGGTCTTTGTTTTGGTTTGGGTTTTTTGGGTGGGGAGTTGATTTGGGTTTGGTTTTGGTTTGGTTTTTTTACTCTACAACATAACTAACACTCCCATCAGAAAATACCACTTTCATAAATGCACAGATGTTAAGATATCTTAGAAGTATGTCAGTAGGTTGTAAATATGGGGATGATATTATGAAGTAGCAAGCACTTAAGAGATCTGAGACTCAGCTAAGAACATGAGTCTGAAATTTAGAAAATGTGGTAGGTAAGATTCTCAGCTCTTTTAAATCCATAATTTCTCTATTTTCAAGAATTCACTTATTTACATAAATTAGGGAATTAATATCACAGATGTTCTATATAGTAATTTTAACAATATTATAGCAGTATATGATACAGACTTCTTTGTACTAGGTAATTTGGACTGGTAGTCTTTTAATTGCTGGCAGTTCAAGCAGTCTGTTAGTTATAACAGCAATCCTTAGCTCCATGTAGGTACTGCGTACTACTGTGCCCATTTCAAAATCTTAACATCCGAAAAGCAGAGATAATAACAGCACCAGCTACATGGACCAAAACTGGGGTATATGTAGTCATCCCACTTCTTGACTCTTCCCAGACCACATTTGGGTGATCACTGTCACATTTAGATTTGACAAAAAAAAGGTTGTGCTGAGTTGCAGCCTCACTAAGTCATAGCAAGCCTGGTTAGTCCTAAAACTGTTTTTGTTGTTCATGGGCTTTGAGTTCAGAATCTAAGTTGCTGTGTTAGGAAAATTTGCACTAACTTGGGAGTTTATTTTCATACCCCTACTTTTGCCAAGATTTTTCAACTAAAAGTCAAATTTCAGTCTCATTACACTAAAACAACAAAAACTGATTTGTTTCCCTGGAACTCGAATTTGGCAATAAAATAAAGCTGATAAGATCAAGTACTTCTCCAGATGATGGCCACAAAGATAAATAAAACCAATAAATAACAGAAACAGCTGAAGATTTGTTGAAGAATATGCCAAAAGAGATCATGCTACTAAAAAATTATTTTCTTAAGACTCCAAAAACATTGAGCAGATAAGAAAGAGATTTTCCAAAGTAATTACTGCTAGCAACCGTCTCCTAGGGTAAAAATAAAATGCTCAAAGATTATGTGTTGTGAAGCCAATATAGATGGAAAAATTCAGGGAGATACCATGGTGAGCTATCAAATGGAGAGTACCAACAAACTGCAAAGTGCATTTCTTACAGCTATAGAGAAAAAAAAAAAGGAAATTACCAGGCAGGAAATCCAGAGGAAGAAAGGAGTAAAACAGATTACAACCATAAGATTCATTAAAAATATAACCACTTCTTAGACTGCTGAGCATAAGCATATTTCAAAACAAAAAGTCCTGACATCGTGTAAGATACTATTAACTTGATTGAGTTTCATTTCACATGTGTACAATAGGTAATGAATTACATTCAGAATGTTAATGATATACTCCAGGATTCCATTGGAATTATGTTGATGTAATTATTAGCTTCCAAAAGAAGAGCAATGAAATAGTTTATAGCTGTATTGCATACTACCTGATATCAGATTACTTTCTGCATGTGCTGAAGGTGGCTAGAGATAGTTACATATTTCTTTATCACTTTTTTTCATATTGATCTAGTTCAAAGTGAAGCATTTCGAAAAAACAGAAATGTTCTTCACTAAGCAAATCATTGATAAACTTCCAGGTTCTTCGTTTTTGGGGTTTGGGGTTCTTTTTCTTCATTGTAAACTGAATAGGAAAAGAAACCAACCCAAATTCCACCCCCCAAATCAACCAACCAACAAACCAATCAAAACCATCCCCAAAAATGCAGTTAATTTGTACTTAACTGTTCTATAATACTGGGGAATTCCAGGAAATGCACATGAGCAAGTAGAGCAAGTGAAACTTAACATTTCTGTCCATGTTGGCATTTAGCAAGGTATATCACAAGTTTGTAGGCTCATGCAGTTTTCTTCCCATGACATATGGCATTACATAATAAAACAAATATAATACAAAGAAAATACATTACAGAATGAAAAGGTGTGTTGTACATTCTCCTCTTCCCCACCCCCCACCTCCCTCCCAATTGATTTATAAACTGTTACTAAGGTAGTGATCTCTACTGTCAGGTTAGGAAAAGATTTAGGACTGAGCTATACTAAGTGTTCAGTTTAAATATCATGAGGTTTTAGTCATCACCATCATACTGGTGAGTATGCAAGTTAAAACAATTTCTGCAGTCAAGGAATAAGGGATATAGTATTCATGGACAATTTGAAAAAGGAGAAAGGTAATACAACATTGACAAAAAGGATTTCAACTTTCTGTACAAATTTAGCAAATGTTCATTTATAAAAAAATCACATTATTCACATTATTCTATTTTACATGCAGAACTGAGTTTCATTTAAACTTTTGGATGTATCACGTTTCCTGGAATATTGTTCCAAGAAATCCACGAGTTTTCCATTGTCTGCTTTCTGGATACATCACCTATTTATCAGCCGGCTGTCAGGGCCAGAGCTATGCAGGGGATGGGGCTCAGAAGCAAGAAGCAACAGGCTCGTTGCCACAAAATCCAAGGGTTTTCCATTCCAAACACCACATGGTACCACTGAATCAGGAAATCTGAAATCCTTGTGGGTATCCAGGAGTGCTCAGATGCTTCAATGATAGGTAGAAATTTAGAGGCCCTGTCTTAAAAATCACAGATCAAAGCCTAAGAATTTAGATTTTAAGGTTCTGTTTCATTAAGATCATTTCTATGCAAACCAGTTTGAATTACTGCTTAATGAAATGTTCATCTTTCATAGTTCATTGAGTAAACTTATTTTGATTTTTTTAAAAACACGGAAATTCTTTTTGCCTTTTTAGAATTTTTATAATTTTCCTTGCAATGGAAATTTTGAGTTCAATTCTTTCTGGTCTGAACACATAAACAGATGTATATACAAATAGTAGCAAAATAGAGACTTTACTACCGGTAAAGTCGAAAGACAACTTTAAAAAGAGTAAAAAACTTCCTCAAACATTTAGCAGTTAATGCAATGGTACTGTACTTCTAAGGTAAGATCAAAAGACTTTGGCATACATAAATCAAATGAAAGTTTTGTTTCCTAAAACTGCAGATTTTCCTTCAAAAATTGTTTTCAACACTGGATCAAATCAGGGTCTTCTATTGGAACTGGCATATAAAACTGGAGTCATTCTTCTGAGGACAGACTTCAACCAACCTAAAATTCCCCTGAATTTGACTTTCTATGACAGGAGAAGGAAAAATAAAAAATATACTTTTAAAAATGTGTAATAGATTGTTAGAGAAGCTCATGGGTGTTTCAGAGGTTTAGATACAGCTTTAGTCTTAAAGTAAGAGGTGTTTTATTTTTTAGAAATGTGCAATCATCTCACACTTGTTGGATCGATGACATAGTAACAGAAAAGGCTGATGGAGCAACAGACAGAATTTATATAAGCCTACAGTTCATTAACCTGACAACTATATTTTAGCTGAATTAATGGTAGAAGGAAGCGAGGTATTAATAAATGTATGTGCATGTGTTGCAAGAATGGTGCAACCAAAATAAACGCCCAAAACATAACATTGATATTTTTAACAGATTCTTCAATAGGCAGGAAAACCAATTTCTTCAGGAAAGGAGAAATAGAATCTGTCAGTCATTAAAATGGAAGGCATGTAACACTGTGGCTGTCTGGACATGAAATTGGATTTCTCTGTCTGGGCTCTTCAGATTCCTTTTTATTCCACAAAGCAAATTGCTTTGCTGTAACGGTATTAAACAGGAAAGGGTTCAGCTGGCACAGGTAGTACTAAAAGCTTATTAGGATCTGTACATTGTATTTGCCACTGAACAATAGGTATTGGAAGACCAGCTCTTGTAAAATACAGAATTCACTTTCCAAATCTTTTATGCAAGTTTCAGTCTGCTCATTTACAGCTCCTTTATTTTCTCTGCTTTGGAATTTTTTTTTTTTTTATTTCCTGCACTTTTTTCATTTTATTGACAGCTGCAATATTTTATTGGAGGCAAACAAGACGGTAACTGCAAATGGTTGCATTTACAATAGAATTTTATAAAAGAACTTTAAGCAAAAAAGAAAAATAACTTTACTTCCATTCAATCTGATTTTCTCATGAGCTGCTTCAAGCCTGCTTTTTTACTGTAAATTTATGTAATAAAATAAAACCCTCTAGCATTATACATAACTGCACTGTCATGTTATCTATTCAAGGATAACTGCTGATACACGAGTAATAACAATTACTACCATATACACTAATTCCAAACGCAAGATAATGTATTCAATTGGGATACTTAGCAGGTAGAAATGCTGACATAATTTTCTCTTCAGTTTCTTTTTAAAAATAATATATCTGTATCTTTCTCTTTTCACATTAAAAGGCCTATCATAGCTGTTAGTCTTTACTAATTCAGTGCTCCAACTGGGTCATTTTGGAGCATATTCATTTCAAGAGGTGTGTTGTGATTTAACACCGGCCAGCACCTAAGCTACACACAACCACTCACTCATGTCTTCCTAGTGGGATGAGGGAGAGAATCAGAAAAGCAAAAGTGAGAAAATTCACAGGTTGAGATAAAGACAGTTTAATGGGTAAAGCAAAAGCAAAGCACACAAGCAAAGCAGAATACAGAATCCTTTCACTACTTCCTATTGGCAGGCTGGTGCTCAGCCATCTCCAGGAAGGCAGGGGTCCATCGTGGTAACATTTACTTGGAAGACAAACACCATCACTCCGAAGGTCCCCTCCATTCCTTCTTCTTCCCTCAGCTTTATATGCTGAGCATTATGTCAGTGGAATGGAATATCCCTTTGGTCAGTTGAGGTCAGATGTCTCAGCTGTGTCCCCTCTCTTGTGCACCCCCAGCCTACTCTCTGGTGGGGTAGGGTGAGGAACAGAAAAGACCTTGACACTGTGTAAGCACTGCTTAGCGATAGCTAAAACATCCCTGTGTTATCAACACTGTTTCCAGTACAAACCCAAAACACAGCCCCATACTAGCTACTGTGAAGAAAATTAACTCTATCCCAGCCAAAAACTGTACAAGGTGATAACAAAATATTTTATTGCTTCTTAAGTAAAGGTCTTGGGATGTTTCCTGTAGCTCATCTATGGTACACAGGAAGAAAAGAACAGATAAGCCAAATGTGTGGGCTTTAAAAGATAATTCCTGCAGGGGAAGAGAATTACTTAAGAAAAGAAAAAAAAAAAAATGAAGAAAAATAATCACAATAACTATATAGAATATTTTTAAAACATTTGATAATATGAAGTGCTCTCTTCAATTATTTCTCTTCTCAAGCTCACTTTCATGATTCTCTCTCTCCACAGTGATGTATATATATATTTTTTTAAAAAAAGGTAAAATCTGAATTTAAGCATCCATGTTACCCACCCTGCTGTAGTTTGAATCTTGTATCATTACCAGAGTGGAGGTTCTGTCTTGGAAGGGATATTAACAAAAAAGCAGCAAATGTACTTGAGCCTTCCTTTGTTCAAAGAAAAATTAGTATTTGGAGATTTTTTTGTTCAGATAGAGGCTTTTTCTTTTCTATGTTGTGAGGCTAAAACAGATTACTGAATTAAAATACAGAAGTAAAAGACAGAGCTACAGAGCTTATCTGTAAGTCATTCCCATTTCCAAAACTCATACAATACCACTTTCTACAATAATTAAGATATAACTAGCATTTGGTAAAATATCTATTATGATATTTGATAAAATATATTTTATCCATGTTTAATATCGGACAGTATTCTATTTCCCTGACTGATATGAGTTTACTTACGTTTAATAAAATATGCATACATTAATATTGTGTTTTATGCCCGGAACTTTCTATTGTACAACTATCATTTTTATGTGTGCTCTATGTGTCTGCGTCTTATTTGTGTGGCTGGTCATGCATATAAGTACATATGTGTGTACATATGTATATTTGTAAGTGTATAAGTGTGTGCACACAGGCAGTTTGTGCTTACTGGAAATCCGTGCTCAGCCTCACTACTGGTTGGCCCTGGCTGGCACTTCCCTCAGACTTCTGGATTCAGCTCAATTCCCCTAACAGATGGAGGGTAGTTTCTGCTCATGAATTTGTGCATAAAGTTGTTTAATTTGCCCATTCACATGCTAGTAAAAGCACGTTTTGTTTACGACAGAAACGAACTGCCGTATTTTGAAAACTGATCTCAAGGGTACTTTTCAGTTACTGTTTTCTGCCTTAGCTCTCGTTCAACAGGGTTAAGAATAATATCTCAAATACAAGACACCGTGTCTGTCCTGGAGCTAAAAATCAATACAGTATGTTTTTGTTCAGAGAGTTTTCAAGGATTTTAGAGAAGATATGGGCTTCTTAAATTTCTTCAGATACAATAGTGTTTTGCATATTTATAATGGGGCATATTCAATTGAAGAAAACAAATGCTATTATTGTAACGACTACTAGAGTGGATGGACTTGGTGGTAAACATCTGATCTTCCTAAAGCCCTCGTTAACTCAGGAACATCAGACTGCGACTGCTCTTACTCTGAAGTCACTTAAATTTATCACGTATACCTCTGCCTACTCTGAGCTTCTCAAGATGCTGAAAGATTTTACCCTGCACTTCCCAGGATCGTGTTAAGACTCCTCGCAAAGGAAAGAAAGAAGTTATTTAAGAACTTCAAAAGTTTGCACAGATTTCTGTAAAAACAGTTTGGGGGTTTATTTTAGCCTTTAAATCTAATAGGTTCTACCTTTAGAAAAGAAGATTAGTAGTGAGATAAAGACAGGATATCAGATCACTCAACAACCAAATTTTATCTATGATACTTTGGTGTTTTTATCTGGAAAGACTTTGTTTCACATACTTCTGTGTGCTTCCTCTTCTCTTAATAGATCAATAAAGTCATAATCTTCCTGAGGTATATAATCTCTCAGTAACTAAATTCAAAATTAAATTCTTAATATCAGTAAATAATCTCCTGCCATTTCTGGTTCTTTTACAGACATCGTATCTAGTGGGGTAGAAGAAGGGGAAAAGGAAGGGGAACACATCTGCTCATGAGTACTGCCTTAAACCACAGTAATTTTTGCTGAACAGGCTGCTTGTTTCACAGATCACAAATATGTGTCAAAACCCCTTGAAGATTGTTTTATTGGTATAGATGTCCTTACACATGACAAACAGTCTAAATTCTGGATTACAGAGATCATGCACATTTCAGCATAAATTTCTCTGTATCTTGCAGCAGGCTTACATTTCATTTTTTTCTTGAAGGCTAAAATTAAGAAAATTCCTTGACAAGTGTATATAAATGTACTTTAAAATAGTAATACAAAATCCGTATTTGGTGTATCGGTATCATACATACTTTGACATATATTTTGACATATCCTTCAGGAAATCTATTCTCTAGAGACAGAAAGAAAGACTATAACAAAGACAAATACGTGTGTCTGTGTAGAAAACCATTCAAGTTAGGTTAATGGCACCATTTTTGCATGTTTTCCTGTTCTGGACAAAGGATTTCTCTGGTAGATCTAGGAGCTATTCTAAAGTTGCTTCATATCTCATGGACCCCTCTTGAGTTATTGTTGACAGTGCTTTGACAATTCAGGACATAATAGAGTTTTCTCCTCAGGGAAAATTTTTTCTTTAAATCTTTCTATCTCTTTTTAAGATGTCTGCAAGAACCCTCTGTTCGTTTTTGTATGCCAGGTGCTATTATAAATAAATAAAAAAAAGTCAGTAGGCATTTTTTTTCCTTCATCAATTTGATCTCCCCATCATATAAAGGAGAGATTTTTAAGTTGATCTTAGATAAAGCCCATTGATGTCCATGGAATTATTCCAGTTGATTTTAATGAGGTATAGTTTCAGCCCATTTTTAGTTGTTTTGCTCTTTCTGAGGCAGAGTAGATGGAATCTTACAGGGAAGCTTAATCTCCCAAGATTTACGTTCCAGTTTTTTAGATTAAGTTTGAATAATCGTAACCTTCAAATTCCTTTCAGACTTGCTTGTTCATCATCTGCCTTTTCTATCGCTTGCTTTTCATTTCAAGGGTCAGAATTTCTTTGATCTAAAAGTGACTACAAATAGTACACAAGCTTGCAGCTTTTTAAAGAGATTGGTAGAGATATCTCAAATAACAACAGTGAAACGATGGGGAATGAAGCTATATGGGACCTGTATATAATAAGGCAGAATGGACAGAGGTCTCCTTGAATGCTGGCCATTCAAGAAGAGAGCTTGACCCTCATGATCCCTTGGCTTAATACCAAATATGACATTTATGGAATGAACACCTTGACAGTTGGTTTAGGGTCACCTGTCCTGTCCACTCCTCCTCTCAGGTGCAGCCTCTCACTTCCTGCACCCCCACCGTGGTACACAAGATTTAGCAGTGACCTCGATCTGCACAGGAGCAAGTACAAGCAAGAGCCTTTCTGCACACCAGTCCCTGGTAGTGTTATGTTACCTTGTAAATACCAGCCAGTACAATAGAGATATGAAGAACCAGATGACATGGGAAAGAATAAGGAGGAACTGAGTGTCTTGGGAAAGAGATGGAGGAGACAGGAAAGATAAAGAGGGACTGAGCAGCCTAAAGGCCAGTTGAAACCAGCATAAATCTCAACAAACTGTGGCAAATACTCTCATACTGCCATTTGTGACCATATATAGGGAAAGGTATGCAGAAATCAAGACAAGGACACCAAGGAATACCTCTTCAGCAACCTCCAGGGTCCTCCATACACCACCATAAAAACCTCTCTGAGCTCAGGCTGCATGTGTAATGACCATGCAAAAATATTAATCAGTTCCAGGAAATAGAATGAATACGTATGATTATTTTGGGAAAAATAATGAATATGTGTGTAATCGGGTTATATGAGCTTTGGTTGAGGCAGCATACTGGATGCACAATAGGCAGAATTATCCCCTGTGCATACGGCGCTGTAAATAAAGAAATGCTGCTTCTTAATGCTACATTGGGGTTAAGGAGTTTCTTCCGATTTCTGGTAACAGCAGTAACTGTAAACATTAAGCGTAACATGTTCTCACTCAAACCAGGGCAAGGTTAAGAGTATAATGATTTCTTTCATAAAGAAGTTTCTAATACATTTACTAGTCACTATTTGCTTTCTCTTTTTTAATGCTTATCTGAAGTATCACTGATTGCAGGCAGCTTTTCAAGAGAGTTTTTTTGCTACTGAAAACAAATTTTTATACTCTTTTTAAAGTGTGATAAGACATATATTTCCCATAATTTTAATTCTAGGAAAATGTAGATTTTATGCCTCTAAAATACCTAGCAAATACATCCATTGATTTCCCTGATGTGATTATTTAACTGGTTGGTAGATTGATTCACTTGCAAAAATAAAAACATATTTTGAGACTATAGAATAATATTTTTTTTCTCAGAAATAACGTGTAGTGTTGAAATTCTTGCCATTTTGTATTCTAAAATATATTTTTAAATGTCTAATGCTGAAGATTTCTACAAGAAGTATTTGAATATTTTATTTGCTTAAAATTTTTGAGCAGATAGTATTCATCCACTTAAAAGTATTTCACATTAGCTTTTAAATTTTGAAAATTTCTGCAGAGCAGACAGTAAGAAACAAAATAAAATATATATTTTTTTACCTTCCTATAAGCTATGATCCAGCTCTGTCCAACCCATATCTGACATAATGCAAGACTGTAAGTAAAAAGACTTCACATTTTTTTAATCTATTACATTTCACCACTGTAATTTAGAGCTCCACCATCTATCATCTGCAGTCTTTATTTTGATTCCAGCTTTTGTTCCAGTTTATTAATGAAAATACTAAATAAGACTGAGGTGAGAACTGCTCTCAGAAAAACACATGAAGAAAGTCTCTAACTGGTGGATATTTCCCAATGAGGTGTTCTGGTTTGCAGTCTGTCACTATTTCAGCCTCTAATCCACTTTCATTTGTCCCAGTTTTATTTTCTTTAGCCTTTGTTTTTGTTTTCAACCCAGTTATCACCCTGTAATAAATTAAATACTTTAAAGAAGCTGAAGAACATTGCTAAAACAGCCTTATCAGCTGGAGTTGCAATCTTATCAAAGAACAGCACTGGTTTTTTTTAAAGGCCCATTTCCATGGGGTACAAATTCCAATGATTCCAGCTGGAGTGAGTGTGTTTATACCCTCCCTGCCAAACAACAGGCAATCAACAGCACGTCACTGGAACAAGCCATACATCAGAAATGTGCTCAGCTGCTGCTTCCTACCAACTTCCCACTGCTTAGGGCATCCAACAGCCAAAGCCAAGCAGCATGAAAATAATTAAATGTGAATATGTGACAGGCCCCATGAGTAGGCTAGAGACGTGGCATGAGACCTACCCGAAAAACACCTGGGGTGACAGAAAGAATCTGTTGGTTGAAGAAAAGCTGACAGGCCACTAAGCTTCAGTATTAAAGACAATGTATAATGTATCTTTATACCATCTGGATGTTCATCTCTACATTTTCTGGACCAATAAGATTTAAATAAAATTAAAGTTCCTATTCCACATAGAGTTCAAGAAAGTGACCTACTGAAAAACAAAGACTTCACTGTATTTCACAGAAAAGTCACACTTTCTTGCACCAAATCTGTCATGACAACAGAAGTATAACTATTTAGCAGCAACCATTGAGGATATAAATGCAGAATAACCACAGGGAGAGATAATATCTCCTATTAGATCAAAGCATATAGTTAGAGGAAACAGACACACAAAACACATAAACCTTTCTACTGAATGATGTGTAGGCAACAACAACAACAACAACAACAAAATGCATATTGGAACATACTGAGTGACTTTTGCTGCTGGCACCTCAGATTGTCAGGAATGGGCTGCGACCAGTGAAAGTCCACTGGCAAGAAGAACACAGTGGAGGTGTTTGCTTTAAGCTACAGACAGGAAAGTGCTTCCAGTCTCTGCGTTTATGTGTGAGCCATATGTAAGATACTAGGCAACTGTTATTCCCTATATCTCAAGATTAAATAAAACTACCAGTAGTGGTAATATCGAGGATATGCTAATGTCTTTTCTTACATGGATGTATTAGATAGATAAATTACAGCCATTCAACACACATCCCACATGTCTCTGCTCCACCATCTTTCTTAGTTTTATAGATCTCTCTGGATAAAAGGTCATTGTTGTCAGTAGCCGTATGCATGGCAGTCAGTCATGGAAAATACAAAAACATATGTATGTGAGAGTCAAAAATGAGCTGAAACAACAGGTCGAACAGGAGCCATCTTCTTTTGGAATACTGTTCATGCCATAAGGAATTGAAGTATTACCCAAAACCTTTGCTGCAAAACACAGTTCACGGTCTCTATACCATTATGATAAGGAAATCCCATGGAGGCACTGATCCGCTAGTGTCTCTCCTTTGCTATGCCAACATACCTGTTACGGGAGTGTAAACCTCTGACAGGAGGCCTCTCCTAGCCCTGCTCTATCTCATTTAGCTGGTAAACTGTGTTTTCAAGTACATTTCAAAGAATGTGCGTGGCTTTGGATAGAGGCCTGTTTGGCAAGGGATTTATGCAGATCTAATTCAAAGTGAAAAAAATATCAGCTCTTTGAGGCCATTGCCAGCTGGCTTAACTGGTAACAACCTCAAGGTCACCCAAGGAAACAGCCTGGAGCTGGGTGGATTGAGATCAGAAGGGCATAAAAGCCATCTCATACATCTCTTCCTAAGCTACAGTTTGTGGACCTTGGCAAAATGCAGCTGACAGCTAAGAATTGCATGGATTTGTTACCAGCTCAGCCGAATTGAGGCCAATTTTTGGGAGGTCTATGAGAATCCCATTGCAAAGTTTTAATTGACATAATTTGCAAGGTATCAGTGGAGATTCCAGTATATTATTAACCTATTTTATTCCTGCCTGAGCAGATGGTAATACTGTCACTCTTCTCAAGAGAGTGAACTAAAGTCTGTGCTAAATGTTCTGCTAAATTCATGTAACTAGATTATAAGGGTTCAATAGCCCTAGGTTCTACCCTGGAGGAGGAGTGGTTAATTTACTTGATTGTTAACAATTGTTACGGAGTCTGTTAAACTTTCAAAGACATAGGTAAGTAAGCACATGGATGAAGCATAGGCAAGACCTTTTGTGAGATTTACAGCAAGATTAACAGGAGCACTAGCTATTTTGGGAAGAAATCTGCTACTGGACAAAACTGTAGAGTATTTGAATCACCATGGTAAGTATTACTGGTGTGTACTATTGCCTCCCTCTGTGCTTCTTGTGGTGTCTAGTCAAGTAAACAATCATGTAGCTGATTTATTAATTCCATAATTTCTCCACTCCTTTCTTGGCCACAGCTTCTTTATACGTTTCATTTCCCTCCACACACCGAAACTTCAGCAACTTTTCTGGAAACATCAGCCATGCAATCATATCATCTTTTCAAAAATCCTTTGTTCTCTATGAACTGAAAAATCAAGGTGGAAATGAAATCACGTGCATTTAATTTTAAAATAAATAATACTATGATACCATATGACTCTGTGCAATACTATTCATCATTTTAAATCCAGAAAATCATTCAGATTTTATTGTATTTTAAAGTTCTGTGGAAATTCTACTAAAGCCCTCTCAGACACAGAAACCTTGCCACTGCAAAAAGTGGGCTGGTGTATTAGGCAGTACCAGGCTATGTTATCCTTAAGTCTCACAGTAGTGCTGAGTTTAAAGCACTGATTTGGATAAAAGATCTTTTTTTTATTTGATACAATAGAAAAAGAAAAATAGCTTCAGTCTTATGTGGAGTGCGCCACTGGTAGGCTATTTCATAATTTTTTTTTTTTCCTGCTGCAAAATAATTGTATCAGAATATATACATCTTTTAATATAATTTATTACCTGCTAACAGAAGTAGAATATTTGTAAAAGGATGCTAAAGCATCAGTCAAACAGATCTTTCTGATATGCAAATGAATATAAGTATGTGCTAGAAATAAGTAAGCATTGTGGTAAGAAAAATAATAAGCGGCACTTTTAGCTGATTAAAACTGGAAAGATTAATGAGCATAATGAAATTTATCTTAGTGATTTGAACTTCAAAGATCTTATGGTGAACTCTTTTACAGCCTACTAATTATCAAGAACTGAGAGTGAAAATATATTATTGTTCTCAGAGTAATCCTGCAGGGCAACTTTCAGTTAACTAAGCCTTGCAAACAAGCTTTTCTAATTGATAGTGGGTAGGCTGAACATTGTATGAGACATTATTTTTAACTAGTATTGGCTGGGAGTAAAGTAAGTTATGGAGTGCTCAGCAGAAATGATAGAAACGTGTCTTTTGCACAAGGGAACAACAGATCCAAAGACAAAGATATCTAATTTGACTGGACTTTCTAGAGCATAACCTGATAAAATATTCAAAACAGCTATAATTTAGATAGCATTAGAGCTACTCAGAAATCTTTGAAAGAACAAATTTTATGAGGTCCAGTGATCCCGGAAAAAAAAGAAAAAAAGAGAACTATCAGCAAGGCAGGATGCCAACAGTATTTATAGCTTACTTGACTGAGAGCAGCAGTCTATAAGGATAGATGAGCATCACACCAGGAAAGAGGAAGGACAGCAAATTGTGCTTCTTGCTGTTCAACATTGAATATTGACCAAAATAATCCAAGCATCATATCATATCAGCTATGTGGTTACACAGAATGCAGCAAAAAGGTTTTGTTTGTTTATGTTTATAAAATTGACAACTGTTCTTTACAGACTTTTTTCCCCCAAGAATGGAAATAAACAATTTCCAGATTTTCCAGCACCCTAAACCACACCATAATATATTCATAATATCATAATATCTTCAGCAGATAACTGAAGTTCATTTATCTGGAGAGGCACTAATGGGCAAGGGATGTCCACACCTTGCAGAAACTGGTCTTCAGCAAGATAATCTGGCGACCAAATCCCTGGAAATTCGTAGAGAAGATATTGTTCAGCTAGAATATAGAGTGACTGTTTTGAAAACCATTCAAGCCTCAGTATGGTGGAGATAAAATGCAGGATTTTCCTGTTCTCTGATTAAGCATGTTCACCAGTTTATATTAATTTAGAGAATTACATATCACAGGGGGCTTGCTAATGAGAGAGTAACTCAGGTTTTCAGGTCAGTATTTTGCACCACCACTTTGGCAGTGACAACCCTCTCTGTTTAGTGGTTGCCTACTCACATGAAAGAAAACAACTACTAGAAATTGTAAAATCTTCACGTATAAGATGATATGCTATGCAATTGGATCAATTTTCTTTGCTTATTCCTAGTTCTACTGTTTCACTTAAGGTTTGGATTTAAATGGCTTGGGATAAAAAACGCAAAAAATTCAATTGCCAAGATTTAATGACAGGCTGAAATGGTCTATGCAAAATGGATCCTTTTTGACTAGTTTTGAAATTGGTAAATCCTTTTTCCCAGCTATTAAAAGAAATTCATCGATTCAGAATGCTTAATACAGACAGACTTTTTAAAGTCAAGAGATGAAACCTGTGTTCTGGAATTGAAACTTTTTTCCTACTTAATTGCACCTTGTTTTTCCTGGTACCTGATAACACTAATCTCTTTGTCACCAGTTTCCACAGCCTTTATATATTTTCTGATTCTGCCTTCCTATTACCTCAAATATCAGTGTATTTCTGTCCATATCTGGCACTACAATATTTTTAAGATCAGACCTTTTTATTTTTAATACACATTTCTAAAAAACTCTCCAGTAAGGTAGTTTAGTACAGATGAGATGGCCAGATGAGCACGTTATACAATAGTAGAAAACGTCTTGGTACCATTTGGACTTTTCAAAAGTCAGAAATCAAAGTAAGAGAATGCAAAGGTAGAGCAATACTGTTGCACAAAACCACTGGAGTCTTTTCTGGTGACACTAAGAAACTCAGCTTCAAAGATCCCAACCCTAATAAAACTTCATTCTTTCAATATAGTGTTAGTAATCCAGGTTGTAACTATTAAAGAACTACAAATTGCTTTGAACTCTTACTGAGTTGGAGTTCTTGAAAGATCTGCATTTTCAGAAGGCAGAGATAAAGTTTCCATTAGCCAGTCATGAACTTTTGAGCTTTCAAAGCATGAAAACAAGGTTTAAGCTCAAATTTATTCTGCAAACATAATCTTTGTATATAAGCTTTTTTTTTTTGCAGTCTGGTATGAAAATATGTGCAGATAAAAAAATCACAACAGTCTTGTGACCATGCAAGAGAACTATAGATACTAAGGGTCTGTTTTATTTTACATCACAAAATTATTTTCTTTCATGAGTTAACATATCTAGTATATTTCATTTTTTAACAGATACAAATGGCCTATAATTTCTTGACTCAAAGTGTACTAAAATCAATGACAGTTTAAAATAAAAAGAGGTGATACATCAGCTAAAGATATCTAGATGAAATACAGATTCCTTACTAAGGTGGGAATTTAAAAATAGTTGAAAGTTCACCTCATCCACAGTGGAATTTTAGATTCCAGATCATCTTTTGATTCAGAAAAATTGGCATGAATTCTTCTTTGGGTGGACTATAAATACAGTGAGTGCTAATCCTTCCACACCACTCTGAAAATCCTGTCAAAATCAGAAAGTTCAAAATGAGTGGCAAAATACCCCACACAAAACCAACAAATATTTTTTTAATTAAAAAAATATTATAATATTTTTGGAACTAGGTAGACAGGTGGTACTGCTTCTTTTGAGTTTGATGAATTCTGTAATGATGAATTTTAAAAAAGGGAGGATCTCTAAAGGTTTCTAAGCAGATTATGGTTTTATTGAAATAAAAACATTTTTAAACTATAATTCTAGCTTTGAACATTTTTCTTATTGCCTTTCTTTTAGTTCAATTTGTCATATGAGATTGACAGAACATCTATCAGGTCACCGATGAGTGATTAAGAAATCATATTTGATACCTTTATAAAAGAACTGGTACTAAAAAGAGCTCATCTGAGACCATAATGTAATAATGACAGAATTTGCTGATGACTATGGATACTACTTGAACATGTCACATTTATGCAGTAAATTTATGCTGTACTATGAAGGAACTGACAATGTTATGGATATTTAGACAAAACAAAATTAGTACAAATAATTTTTTTGAGGGGAAATGGCTCCTGTCAACAAAAATATCTTTGTATTTTTTGTGAGAGGAGTATATTATAAGAAGGAATATATTTCTTAAAATTTTTAAACCAGAATGTTTTTCCTTAGCTCCTTAAAAAAGCAAAGCAATGTCAGACTTCTTCCTAGAATATACACTTTGCACCACATGCGAGTCAACCCTGGCATTGTTTCCTTTTGCTAGGGACTTACATTGAATTATTTAAGAATGGGCCGAGGTTTTGTAAACTGGAAATCTTCCCCAGACTCATTTGTCTCCTTCCCCTTCCTTTATGATCCACACTTACTCTACATTTTCAAATGGCAGACAGAAACAGATGTGTTGTACGATTTTTCATGTTCATATCCATGCAAATCTAACCTTTACAGTGGAATGTTACCAGGACTACCTTTTTTTCACAACAGTAGCTATCGCTGACCTCTCCAGAAGAAGCAGGCCATCAGATGAACAGTTACTATTGTCCATCTGTCTTACAAAGCCTGTTCAGAAATGAGAGGGGAAGTCTTTGCATTGTTGTTTCTTACCAGTTATAATCTTCAGTAAAAATGCTTAATTTCTTGTAACCAAGAACATAAAAATCTTGAATATCACTCTCAGTAATTATCTAGGACAATGGCAGAATGTATTTACTCAGACTTTACTATACACAAGGCAGCTGAGAGGGCCCTCTGCATTTCCAGCACATCACCCCTCTCCTTGCTCTGGCTCTTGTGTGATCGTTTACTGAAATCAGCAACTCAGCATGTCATAAACACAGCGATGAAGGCTGGATTGATGTTCTGTTCAGGGATATGAATCAGCTCACAGAAAGTCCAACAAACACCAAGTTCAGCATAAGGGAGGTGACAGGAATATGTATCTTGAGACAAGAACAGAAGTCAGCAAAGAGGGATCTGGTAGAGCAAGACTTCCTTTGGCAGTGGTGAACTGCCAAAGATTGTTGCCGCTGTAGTAAGTAATCTGGCCTGTACATGAAAATACAGTTTTCTGGCCTTAAGCTGTAGAACAGTAGTTACAATTATGAGTCCTGTTTCTGGTTCAAAGTCTTAAGCATGCTGGGATCTAGAAGATGGTCAAAGGCGCAAAGCACTGGTGATTCCCCACCTCATTTGTAGTTGGTTCAATGAAAGGATTTAGTGATATCTTCCTCACTTCCTTTTATAGTCACCCTGCCCTTGTGCATTTCCATTTGCTTGAGAAACTGCCAGATGCAATGTCTTTCTTCATTTTTATAGTCCTAGGATAAACACGATTCATTCTCCCTCTTTTCACTTCCCATCATGTATCTTTTAACAGACCCTTGATCTATTCAAGGTTTCCTATGACATTCTATTTCTCCTATTTTTTTACCTCTTTCTCTCAGTGACTAAGATTTGCATTGTTAGACATTTGCTCACCAGAAATCTTCTCTCCCCTGCTTCTGGACTACAGCCTTTTATATTCCTTAACTATAATTAATGGGAAGAGAAGTTCTTGATTTTGGGCCACATTTTCTCTTTCTTTGGCTTCGTATATTTTGTTGCTTTCATAGTGGCAGTTTCAAAATCTCATTTCCAGGTTTTCTTCTTTACAATATAGAAGTCAAAACAGTAAATATTTTCTCAAATAAAATTAAATGAACTGTGAGAATCCATACTTTTTCAAGATTGTTTATATGTTTAACAAAACACTAAATCTTGAACAAAGATTCGGGATTATTCAGCCTGGAGAAGAGAAGGCTTTGGGAAGACCTTATAATGGTCTTCCAGTATTTAAAGGGGGCCTACAAGAGAAGTGGGGAGGGACTTTTTATCAGTAATATAGTGATAGGATGAGGGGCAATAGTTTCAGACTGAAAGAGGGTATATTTATATCACATATAAGGAAGAAATTCTTTACTGGGAGATTGGTGAGACACTGGAACAGGTTGCCCAGAGAAGTGTGCATGCTCTGTCCATGGAAGTGTTCAAGGCCAAGTTGGATGGGGCTTTGAGCAACCTGATCTAGTGGAAGGTGTCCTAGGACAGCTATTTGTAATGTTGAATCTTGACCTTATATATGAAAGATAATATTGTCCAAATATTATATATTCCAAAGGCTACAGTTCAGTGATTTTATGTTTGCAATGGAATAGATATGCTAAATAAGGTGTCCAAATCAGGAGCAAAAAAAAAAACCTGGCTCAAGCGAGTTTGAGTGTATCTAAGCAACAGCAGACATGCTTGGCACCTCAGCACTGAGAGAGTGAAACTAGCTTGGTGTTTGGTGTATTTCATAACTTTATATAACATGTTATTCCAGAATATTTATTAGCTATTTCATTCTACAATAAGTTTCTACTCTGTATGGAGTAATGAGATCCTCTAGGAGGATGCACCAAACCTCCCTACTAATGCTGGTAGAAAATGCAGTATGTATGGAAATTGACATCCCCCTATATTATTCAGCCAGCCTTCTGTGACTGAAAGGGACTTCTTGGACTGCTCTAAGTATCTCTTCATGCATTAGTCCCTTACTTGTGCTAGTCACAGATGTAAAAACAATCTGAGTTTTAACTGTAGCACTTGGGATCCAGTAGGAGCAGATACAGCAAAATGCAAAATTCCCTGTGTGAATACCAGCTCTGTTTTTTCTTACTGTTTCTGGGTCAGAAAGGCACGAGGAGAGCAGAGAATGAAATGAGAATGGAAGTACTCTAAGCCTTCAGGTGTATGTTGTTAAAAAACAAAAACAAATTGGAAAATGTCAACTTTTAACAGAGAGGAACTAAAATATTTTTGCAACACAACCTGTGGCATATTTCCTGGTAAATGGTGGGAATTATAATTCAAAAGAAATTCTGGTGACCCTTAAAATTTCAAATCAGTAATATCGCCAAGCATTGACAAGATGTCTGGCAAATTAGCAGGAAAAGAACATCAACAACTGTGATTTATAATGGACATTTCATCCACAAAATAATCACATCTATTGTTTATGTATATGGGGTTTATAGATATGATTTTCACACTTAGTCAAAAGAATCTTCACAGTAAAGAGAAACATTAGCAAGGAATTATTACAGGGAAGAAACTGAAAAGACATAGGCTGTTATTATGCACACTTTTTTATATATATTTATTGCATTATGCAGAAAACACACTAAAAGATCACATAAATTATATTAGTAAACTACTGATTCATTGCTAGTCACTGGAATAAATTCCTGGTAAAGCCACTGTTACTTGACCATTTCTCTATGTGGAGACAATTTTGAAGAGTCTAAGACAGAAGAGCAAAGAACACCTTTAATACTTTTTCATCAGAGTTACACCCATTTGTGTAGTAATGACTGTTCATATTTTGTTACCTTAGACACAGTATGAAGATACCTTCTTTTTTCGAATTTACAGAATGAATATGAAGTATGTACCTAGTCCCATGTAAAGAAACCGATTATACCATAGTTTCTCAATGTTCTGGCTTCAACAACGGAGAAAAGTAGAGCAATTCTGGACCCTCCCCTTTATTCTGGACACTGATTTCCACATCTGCTTTAGATCGCATCAAGACTGTTTGCATAGCTGTTTAAAGTAAATCTCTGAAATGGTCTGGATTAAAAACAGTCCTAAGGGACAGCTGGTTTATAGTGGAAATGCTATAGCATCCAGATATTTAAGGGTTTACAATTTGTGCATGGTTTTCCTAAATCACTACATCAATCTTCTACCCTTTCTGACTTTACTAAGTACTCAGTTGGCCACTTCCTAACTGTGTATTTAGAATATGGTGTCCTGGCTTCAGTGGAAGAGCATCATAGTGTAGAACTCTTTCCCCAGAAGCAGCAATGGTTTAGCTCAAAATTAGTAGGTTAGCTCAAAAATATCTTGCAATTAAGCATTCAAGCATTTTTTACGCTTTTTCCACAACTACAATTCTTCATTCTCTCTTCAGGGGAAAGAAAGTGAGATGGATGGGTTTGATGAGGTTAAGGTGTAAGAATTTACATCTTCTGTTTCTTTTACAAAGAATTCCTACCATTTTTTATTATTTCACTGTCTTACTCACAATCTATTGACTCCTGTGTAGCACAAGGAAAGGAGTATGCCAACTTATTTGTGCTGATAGCTGGGCCAATCCATTTCACACGTCTAGCACTAAAGATAATGCTGGTCTTCTGGCTGCCCTAAAAGTGTTCCTCAATGTTAACAATAGTGGGACAGCACACTGACGCACTGCAGTACATCTGCCAAGGCACCATAGCTCATGGGCTCTGAGTTCTGCTGAAATTCTTGAAAACTGTCTTATTTTCTTGTCTCCTTGGGTGGCAACACAGATCTAAAAATTTGCACAAATATTTTGTTTTGTTCATTCGGTCTACATTAAGGAATTCATTATTACACTTTTTTAAACTGAGAAGTACTGTTATCTTGTTTACGCAGCTGCCAAAGCCAATTCCCTATGGACCTTATTCTCCATTCTGTTGCAATGTATTCTGCTACAGGGTAACTTCAGGATAAACCAAGTCCTAGTGGTCCTTTTTAGCAGTTCTGGTTACGTTTCTTCTTGTTCTTTTAAAAACAAAGAAGAAAACAGCATATAAAAAGCACAGGAAAATAAAAAACTGGTAATAAGCTTTGGCTTTGGTTGTGTGTTTGTGCGTGTGTGTAGTCACTCAAATGTCTGAAAGGATGTTCTTTAATTTCTCATTAAATCAGAATGAACTGGAAATATAGAAGGGAGAGAGTTTCATAAGAAACATAAGAAGCGCTGAAATCAAAGTAAAATTCTAGGTATTTCAAATTTCAGCAAATATTGGTACTCTTCACATTATAGCTAAGTGAGTTTTCCTATCTAATGAAAGGATATTGACAAGTTTAGAATGGAAAACATCCAGCTTGATTTTTCATATATTCTAATATGTTGTCTGATATCAAATATGCATGACATGGATGGCTAACCTAAGTTCAGCAATGTCAAAGGAAGAATTTCTATTTGTAACAAATAAATGTGTGACCAGAATTTAAGTCCTTCATGGTGATTAACTATTTTGACTTATTTTGAGTTTAGGAAGACTACTCTAAGTAATCTCATTCTCTAATTTCAAATGAGTTGTGACGCTCCATCTGAATTACATTGATTTTGCGTTTTACTTTAAGCTATGTCACTTATTTCAGCTAGTAACCTCACTTCTATCAGCATTAACTGTATCTGACTCATGAACGCTGGCATATACTACCTCTGTGCTAAGTCATGTAAAAAAACCCCTAAAATGTTCAAGCAATAATCACATATTTTACACACTAATAGTGCTGATAGCTAAATAGATTTGAACTGATGATCATACAAGATCTGACGGGGATGGAGTTAACATTCTTCACAGCAGCCCATATGGTACTGTGCTTTGCACTTGTGTCTAAACCAGTGCTGGTAACATACCAATGTTTTGGCTATTGGTGAACAGTGCTCGCACAGACTCTAGGCTTTCTTTTTTAAAAACACTGCATACACGCACCCCTAACCCTGCCCAACAAGTAGGAGGACAGGGACAAGACATAAACAGGAAAGCTGACCCAAGCCGGCCAAAGGCATATTCCACGGCATATAATGTAATGCTTAGCAAAGAAAGCTGGGTGTGTGCCTTTCAAAGTGGCTGTTGCTTGGAGACTGTGCATCAGTCTGTCACCAGCTGGCCGAGGTTCGCCAATCACGGGTTGAGGTTTTTATCTCTCTAATTAGCCTCCCTCCCATTCTGGGAAAAAGGGTTAAGAGAAGAGATAAGAAGAAAGAAATTCTTGTGAGACCTCTGAAGTTTGAGAAACTAATACAGGTTTAATAACAATAGAAAAATATTATATACAGAAAAACAAACAAGATATTAACAGGTTTATATTAGATTGAAAAACTGGTGTAGCGAGAGTTAAACCACAGTTAAGGAAAAAAAAACTAAGGAAAAAAAACTACCAGGCAATTCAAAACGGCAGCAACATGTGGCTGGCAGGTCTGGGAGCGGAGCTGAGCTGTGGCAGTAGTCACGATGATCCATGTGCAGGCAGGAGCCGAGCTGAGCAACAGCAGCACTCGGATCGTGGGTGTCAGGAAACAACTGCAGCAGTGGCGGCAGTGGTGGCAAAGGATCCATGCAGTGAAAGAGTAGTGGTCCTGGGGCACACTGGCAGTAGGATTGCGGCAGGCAGCAAGCGGCAAGTGGCAGAGTTGATCAGTAGGTCCGAGCGCTGATGAGAAAAGAGGAAAGAAAAGAGCAAGAGAGACAGCTCAGGGGCCAGCGGAGAGATGGCAGAAAGAAAGAGAGTGACTTCGGTCTGCACGTTGTTCTTGAAATGTCGAGCCCACCAAAGCTCCACAGCCAATGAGAAGTGCTGACATAAATGAGAGGAATACATCATAATTGGTTGTTTGAAACGTCCATCAAAAAACAAACCAGAACACAATCTGTTTGTGGGAGGTGATGAGTAACCACCTTCGCATCACTTGTCCTTTTTCCTCTTTCCTTTGCTTAGTAAAAGTCGTTATCTTGATCAGTGACTTTTCTTACTTCTGCTGTTCCTATTCTTTCTCCCATCCCATGGGGGTAGGGAGATGTTGAGGAGTGAGTGAGCAGCTTTGAGGATATTTAGCTGCTGGCCCAGGTAAACCCACCACACTGATTTATATTTGATTTTCTGTTAGGTTTTTCATTCTATTAAGTCATATTAAAATTAAATTAATATACAAAGGACTTGCACAATGGAAGCAACAAGATATAATCTTGAAGACCTATTCAAGTAAATTCTAATGCTCACTTTGAAATTAATCTCTATCTGTTATAATACTCAAAACTGTTCCGGTTTTAGCTAGAAAAAAAGCAAGAGATAAATCAGTCTGGTCTCTTGAAAATAGCTCCTCTTTTGACAAAATCTTTATAACCTCTAGATAATCTAATTTGTATACATGAAATACAAACCTCAATACGAAGATAATCATGTGCAATGTCATAAATATTTTTACATTACCTAAGTCTTAATGTAGTCAAGCATATGCTTTGCAAGTATTGTAAATCATTGGTGTCAATGTACCCTGATTTCACTAATGTCTTAGCAGAGTACTTAATTCTAAACACCCTATCACTTTATGTATGCACATCTAGCATCTTTGAAAATGATATCAGCGTAATATTAAGCAATAGGAAAAAAAGTATTTTAAAATAGATCACAAACTAGTTTCTACAATTTCAATTTCTACCATTACTCCCTAGCAGAAATCATATCACTTCATTACAGACTAACTCAGAAAATATCCAGATTCTATACTTATTCATGCTATATTAAATATGTTAGAAAAATAAAACTTTTTGCTGCATCTTATTTAAATGCAAGATTTAAGATAAATAGCAAACAGCAAATAACACTTCAGAGGTATTTCCTCGACTGAATTAAATTCAAAACCTCCTCTGTTAATTCTCACTAGTAATGCTGAGCTGATAAACCCAACCCAATATTCATAATGTTGAAATCTCAAAAAAAAGTCCTTAATAGCATATTCAATACCATGTTGACTGTTCTGTGCTGAACAGAAGTATCAGAAATAAACTGCCTTTTGGAATCTCTGTAGCCTAAGTCTTTGAAAGGACTGAGAAATACTATGATTGCACTATATATTTTTTAAAAAAAATCCAAATAAGTTACAGTATTTCTAGATAAGCCTGGATATATGAGTCATGTATTAAAAGAGTCACTGTTATATTCATAGTAGGCCAAGAGACTGTATCAGCAAGACAGGACTAATAAGGACTTTCATTCTTCCAATCCTTTGGCAGGTTTTAAATTAGATGCTAAACTTTTCTTGCTGACCTCTTATTCTGGCTTGAGATCCAGCTATGACTTTTCCAAAAAACTATTTAATGCAGGAAAGAAAGTCAAGGGCATTTATAGATTGGCAAGACCATGAATCTTGTGCAAATCAGTCATGCAAATCTACCTCTGGACTATCCCTCTTGCTAACCTCTCATGTTGACAAAGAAAAAGGTGGTTTGTAACCCATTTATAAGGTTTATTCCAAAACCGATAAAGACAAGACAGGCACTCAGAGCTCCTCAGTAACTCTAGGACTGCTAAAAATTAAATCATATAGAAATCGCTTTTGAGCCTGAGCAGGATCCAGAATGATCTCACATGCTTTTCAGAGTTATGAGAGGTACAATGCCTGGACATTGCTGCGATATGCAACATACATTACACCTTGATTAATTAAGATACATTTAACAAGAATTACTTTAAAAACAACTATGTGTTTTTGCATGTAAATCTGATATATTACTCAGACTAGTTGGAAACAAGTAATACATCACCTTTCCCAGTCAACATCACATCCTGAATCACTGAGAGTTCATATATTTGTAATCAATGTTGGCCACAGTTCCTTAATTTTTTAACTATAAGCTCTCTGGGACTTCTTCAGCTGTGATTAAGAAGCAAAGGCAGTGATCTCCTCACTAACATCCCAATACGTTTGTGGGTCTCAGAGTCGTTCCATTCAGCTGTGGGCTAACCATGAAGGCCAAGACTTATCTGGCTGAAGCAGGTCAAGAAACTCTAAAGATCTTCCTGCACTATAGTAAATCATTTGATAAACTCATGAAGTAATCCTCCTGTTCTACACAGTACTGGTGAGAGGGTCCAGTAAAACATTCTGTCTCAGGACACAAATATCGAAACGCTATGTATCAACTGCGGACATCTTTGGAGAATAATGTAGGAAATACTATCAACTAGGGAAGACTGAAGAATTTGGAGTTCATAGTCCATAGAACATGAAAGGATGTTCAACAGCTGTACTCGAATATTTGAGTACATTTGCAATCCACCTCCCAAATGAAAGAACAATTTTTCCCTTTTTGTTTACTGAGAAGATACAATCTTGCTAAGCAGAGATAATGAACTAGATAGTGGATTTACAAAGGTATTTCAAACGTTAGGAATATTTTTAAGGTTAAAAAGAGTTAATTCTTAGCGTAGTTTGAATAATAATTTCTACCTCCACTGCTGGAGGCTTGTAAGTATTAAGCAGGCAAGTATTTGCATGTATAGGTAAACTTGATCTTGCCTTTGAAGTTAAATGACCCCTTGAGGTTTCTTTTATCCTTATTTTCTGTTATAATCATCATCACCATCATGGCTTGGCTTCGCGGACGAAGATTTGGGAAGGGCTTTGCCCACGCTTATTGCAAGCGCGTTGATGGCTGAAAAGGCCAATGCGGGATAGGCAAGACCGGTTGCAAAGAGCACACCGGAGGGTCTCCTTGGGTGGTATAGTCGAGGCACGGTTCTTTCTGCGCTGTCTTTTCTCCTCGAGCTTGATTCTACGCGTGCTCTCAAAGGAGACAGCAGCGTTATGTATGGTGTGTCTCCAAATCTCCCGATTGGAGGCCAGGGTGGACCACTGATGGTGGTCAATATGGCCTAGGCTGAGGTGTTGTTTCAGGGAGTCCTTATATCTCCTCTTTGGAGCTCTTCTCTTGCGGCAGCCGGTGGCAAGTTCACCATAGAACACGATCTTAGGGAGGCGGTGATCCGCCATCCTGGAGACGTGCCCTGCCCAACGCAGCTGCGTTTTCAGCAACATGGCCTCAATACTGGTGACGTCTGCCTGTTCAAGGACAGCAACGTTAGTCACGTAGTCAGTCCAGTGGATGTTTAGGATTGTGCGGAGGCAGCGCTGATGGAAGCGTTCGAGGAGTCGCAGATGGTGGCGGTAGATGACCCATGATTCAGACCCGTACAGAAGAGTAGGCAGTACCACGGCTCTGTAGACACTGATCTTTGTACTTTTCTTCAGGTGTTTATTGCACCAGACTCTTTTATGGAGTTTTCCGAAAGCTCTGTTTGCCTTTGCTATTCTGTTGTCGATCTCTTTGTCGATCGTGGCATCTGAGGAGATGATGCTACCCAGATAGCTGAACTGCTGGACTGGCTGAAGCTCTGACTCGCCAATGGTGATGTGGGGATGATGGTAATCATCTTGTGGTGCTGGTTGGTAGAGAACTACTGTCTTCTTCAAGCTGACTTCCAGCCCAAAAAGCTCAGCCGCCTCTGCAAAGCAGGATGTTAAGCGCTGCAGAGCTGCTTCTGTGTGGGCAACAAGGGCGGCATCGTCAGCAAAAAGCAGCTCGCGGACAAGGTGATTCAGGGTCTTGGTGTGGGCCTTCAGTCGCCTTAGGTTGAAAAGGCTCCCATCGGTACGATATCGGATATAAATGCCGTCTTGTTCGTCGAGGTCTGCCGTGGCCCTTTGGAGCATCATGCTGAAGAAAATTGTGAATAAAGTTGGTGCGAGAACGCAACCTTGTTTCACACCATTGGCTATTGGGAAGGGCTCAGAGAGTGCATCGCCATATCTGACTTGGCCGCGCTGCCCCTCATGTAACAGGATTATCATTTTGAGGAACTTGGGGGGACATCCTAATCGTTCCAAGATCTGCCACAGACCTTTTCTGCTCACAGTGTCAAAGGCTTTGGTGAGATCAACGAAAGTTACATAGAGACCCTTGTTCTGTTCCCTACACTTCTCTTGCAGTTGTCTGAGAACGAATACCATGTCTGTGGTACTTCTGTTGGCTCTGAAACCACACTGACTTTCAGGTAGAAGTTCTTCTGCGATAGCGGGTACCAATCTGTTCAATAGTATTCTTGCGAGAATTTTTCCAGCAATGGAGAGCAGAGTTATGCCTCGGTAGTTTGAGCAGTCTGACTTTACTCCTTTTTTCTTGTACAGGGTGATGATGATTGCATCACGGAGATCTGGTGGTAGTTCGCTTTGTTCCCAACAGCGCACAACTAGCTCGTGAAATTTAGCATGGAGCGTTTGGCCTCCATGTTTCCAGATTTCAGGCGGGATTCCGTCGACCCCAGCTGCCTTGCCGGTTTTCATCTGTTGTATGGCCTTAAGGGTCTCTCCCATAGTAGGGGCTATATCCAATTCATTTTTCACCGTTTGTTTCGGGATGAGCTGGATTCCTGAGTCTTGGACTACACGGTTGGCACTGAAGAGAGTTTGAAAGTGTTCAGACCATCGATTCAGGATGGAGGTTTTATCTGTGAGAAGCGTTTGGCCATCTGCGCTGAGTAGGGGGCTTTGAACTTGGTGTGTGGGTCCGTACGCTGCTTTCAGAGCCTCATAGAATCCTCTGTGGTCACCCAAATCTGCGCATAGTTGAGTCTTTTTTGCTAGGTTGAGCCACCACTTGTTCTGGATGTCTCGAAGTTTCTGTTGGAGTTTACTGCATGCAAGACGAAAGGCTGCTTTTCTTACATGGCAAGATGGTTGAGCGAGGTGTGCTTGGTGAGCAGATCTCTTCTTTGCCAGCAATTCCTGGATCTCTGGATTGTTTTCATCAAACCAGTCTTTGTTCTTCTTTGTGGAGAACCCTAAAAATTCTTCGGAGGACTGCAGGATGCTATTTTTAATATGTTGCCAAAGCGCTTCAGGAGAAGAGTCTAAGGGACAGTCTTCAAGCCTAGTTTGAAGGTTTGCCTGGAAGCTGTCTCTCACTGCAGCTGTTTGAAGATTGTTAACTTGGAGCCTCCTCCTCAGAATGCCGCCCCTCTTAGGTTTGGGCTTAAAATGGAGGTTAAGTTTGCAGCGCACAAGGCGGTGGTCTGTTTGACATTCTGCACTAGGCATCACTCGGGTGTGACAGACATCGCGAACATTTCTCTGGCGCACCAAGATATAGTCAATGAGGTGCCAGTGTTTAGATCGAGGATGCATCCAGGTTGTCTTCAGGCTGTCTTTCTGCTGGAAGATAGTGTTGGTGATGGTAAGCTGCTGCTCAGCACAAAACTCTAGCAAGAGGCGACCGTTGTCATTGCAGTTTCCAACTCCATGCTTGCCTAGTACTCCTTTCCAGGCTTCAGAGTTCTTACCTACTCGGGCGTTGAAGTCACCAAGGATTATGATCTTATCATCTGCAGGAACCTTTTGAGTAAGGCGGCGCAGATCGGTGTAGAATTTGTCTTTTTCTGTAGGGTCAGCTTGGAGAGTTGGGGCATATACGCTGAAGAGAACAACATGTTGCTTGTTGTGTAGCGGGAGGCGTAAGGAGATAATGCGATCAGAATGACCTGTTGGCAAATTTTCAAGTTTAGAGGCGATGGAGTTTTTAATCATGAAGCCAACTCCGGAATGATGACTTTCGGTTTTGGGTTTGCCTGACCAATACAGTGTGTAGCCGGCACCATGTTCTTTAAGGCTGCCTTCCTCATGAAGGCGAACTTCACTGAGAGCAGCAATGTCGATGTTGAGTCGTGACAGTTCGTGAGCAATTATAGCAGAACGGCGTTCAGGACGCCCACTGTCTGCTGTATCGAGCATGGTTCTGATGTTCCAACATGCGAGTGTCAATCTGGACACACCTTTGGAGGCAGGTGTATGCCTTTGTCTCTTTGTCTTTGGTTGACCGCAGAAGAAGATGTCCGTTGGCCGCGGCTAGCCAACCGGATTGGAAGGGAGATGAGCTTTGGTTAGGCCACCTTTTCTAGGCCCCTCTCCATGTGGAGCAAGCAGTGCTCTCCTTGAAAAAGGCTGCTTGGTCATTCAGGATGCTGCCGAACGAGACTGTCATCTCCCGGGTCAGTCTCAAGCGACCAATGTCCTGAACCGCCTGCATGCAGGGTTGGGTCTGCGGCTTCCAGTGACATCTTTCCACCTGCCGTTTCGTCCCTTGCCTGACGCTACAGGGCTTTGCAAACGTGAGTACACCCTTCAAGCCTGCGCGGTGGATTTTTTAGGTGAGGCGCAGCGTGCGCAAGACTGGCCCCACCCTTTACACCTGAGGTTCATCTGCCAGGGCCTAGCGAGCTTGGACGGTGACAGCGAAGTCCTCAGATCGTAGGTTTGGTTAGAGTATCCTTCTCTTAGATGGATGGCCTTACAGGGCTAAGCGAGCTCCATCTGCCCGGGTTTGGAGTTAGAGTTGTCCTTCTCCTAGGATGGTTGCCCGAAGGCTAGTGAGCCCATCCTGCCCGTGGACACACTTTGTCTGACCCTTCAGTTGAGACCTGTCAGGCTTGGGAGACCCTACCGGAGGCATATGCCACCACCAGCATAGCTCTCAACTTCGCAAGGGCACGCAAGCTCTTTCCCCACGGCAAGGGGGTGCCCATGAAAGAGTTTCTGTTATAATAATGCAAACAGATTAAGGCTGTCTTTTAGGAGCTCCTTAAAGTGTAGTTTGATGATACAAGAAACTAATTCAAATATTACACTATTCTCTGAAGTCAGCTACATCCAAATGATACCAGTAACAGCTATAATTTCTAGAATTTAAAGAGAACCAAGACAGAAAACAATTGCTCATTTAAGTATTTGTTCAGATTGCTACTTCTGTTCTTTTTTAACTCTGTTTTCTGTAGCAGTTAATACGTAATGCAGCAGTGTTATTTTTGTCACAATGACTGAAGATATTGATTAGGTAAACTAAGAAATCAATCCCCATCATGTAACATTTTTAAGAACAGGTCATATACAGCATAAAGAAAGAAAAGGGAAAAAGCAGGCTAACATGACTAAAATGTAAAGAGAATATTAATGAGGATCGATGGCAATTCACACGACCTTATTTTCAAGAAAGTATTTTGCAAGTGTTTTAAAGCTGGATAGCTTTTACCCTTGAACTGAAGAACAGAGAGTTCGCATCTTCTAAAACAACCTTTCCGTTTGGGTCAGAAATGCACTGCCAAATGAACCCACATATGATCCTTTAGTTCTTATCATTGAATAGTCTTGAAACATGCAAACTGGACTCCTCTCAGGTGTAACTGAACCATATCTCTATATCTCTCTGAACCCTGCTCTTGTGCCTAGTGGTTGTTCAGTCTGTGGTCCTAAATTAGAACTAGTCAAAATGAAAACGCATTACGAGTATATAACACAGATTTGGGATTCTAAGGAGCAAGTGGTTTACTCCACAAGCTGGCATTTATTTCTCCATATTACTTCCAAGTACGAATGCACATTCAGAATCCTTCCTTAGGTGATATGGTTTGACTTGGTTGACTCCAGCATGGTTATGGCCTTAAATTCCTCTGTTGATCCTTCTTGCCTTTACCTCCCCTCCTGATAAAAACCATGCAGAGCTCAGTGTGTCCCTGATCAAATGGCATTAGGATCTTCAATCTCAGGTAGTGGACAAAAAAGTGGGAGAATCAGCAAACCCACAGGCCCTGATGGAAACCTTAGCCTCTTTTTGTTTTTGTTTTTGTTTTTGTTATTGTTTTTGTTTTTGTTTTTGTTTTTGTTTTTGTTTTTGTTTTTGTTTTTGTTTTTGTTTTTAATTCACCTAAAGAAATATAGAGCTGTTTCAAAATTCTGAAAAGCAAAAAACAGAAAGGGAAGCCAAACACAACCATTTCTTCAAGCAGTTGTGAGCCTGTATTATTGTATATGGTAGCCTCTGGGACCTGACAGCACTATATTCCAACTCCAGTAGTGTCAGTGGCATCAGGATGCTCATGCTTTACATGGCTATAGTCCTCCTTTGTGTTGTCTTTGGGAAGGAAAACACCATAAGCACTTGAATATCAATAGGTGATCTTGTAAGTTCTTGATTAAAAGCAGGAATGTAGAAGCTTTAATATAGTTTTATATATATATATATTATAATTTAAGATCTACTTTAGCATAGTAATTTAATGAACATAATTTTATTGAGTCATAACCTCAGAAATAATCTCATAAGGATGAGAAATAATCTCATAAGGATAAGATTATAGTAATCTCATTGGGATTTCCTACATCCTTTTTTCCTCCCTCTCCTTCTTTCTCATTCTTCCCTGCTTACTGCCTCCTTCTTTCTCACAACCATAAGACCAAAATGACCTTTTTCATTGTTTTGATTTCTACAATGGACTATCAAGCAAACATTGAATCATGTCTTTTTGGTTGTGCTTGTGTTCATTAGCTGGTTCAGAAGTGCTGAACATCCCAAAGAAGCCTTGATCAAATACAGTTCAGTGCAAACCAATAATTTATGCCCGTAAGCTATTTGGTTGAAGATCTCAAATATCCAAAGCCCAGATAGTATTTAATTCTTTACCTTTTTTTTTTTTCCCCCCAAAATAGAAAGTGGAAGCAATAAAATAATCTGATTTCACTGTTCTGGGGGGAGGGGAGGGGGATAGAAAAAAGAAAATTAGCTCTCCCCTTAAAAGTCCAGGAAAGATATTACTACTCATGAAGTCAGCTCTCATACTTGCAGACTAATATTTCCTGAGAGAAATAGTACCATTTATCTGTACACAGCTAAAAACATCCTAGATGATGCTAAATGTTTGCTTTTATTAAACCTATCACGGATCATACAGCCTCTGATTCTACATGTTTTTTTACCAGCCTGAAACTGCCAAATGAGGCAGTTTACTTTGTCCATATTTATTGTTCTAAAATGTCTTTAAGAATTGTTGTAGCTGAACTTATATTATGAACTCTTTACTCCTGAGAACTTATTTATAGTCCGGGCTGTGTAGCTGGGTTGAAAAATGGTGTACCTTTTAACTCAGAGGTAATACTTTTTTTCTGATTTTCTTTTGTTTTATAAAAACCTGCAAAATTACAAAAAAAAAAAAAAAAAAAAACCCCAACCAAAAAACCACTAAGAAACTTCCATTGGGTCAAAAAATTCATAATATTTGCATAAGCAAAACAGTTGTTGAAGGTGATGATAAGCCCTGAGGCTTGTCCGGAATGTAGTGAACTTATCTGATGGATTGAGATTTCTAATTGTTCTTTGGAACAAGGGCCTGACATATATATATAGATTTAATGCTTAGCACAACTGGGGCCTAAATCCCAACTCTGTAGTCCAAAGTCTAGAATTTCTGGTTAAAAATATTTAGAATATAAATGAAAACTAGAAGATTAAGTGTAAAATATACAGCTTTGTGCATAAATGTTTATGTATTAGTGTATTGGTTATATGTGGCAAGTATTGCGTAGCAGAGGGAGCTGCAGGGGTGACTTCTGTGCAAAGAAACCAGGAGCTGCCTCCGTGTCTGACATGGAGAAGCTACTGAAGGACTGTATCCCGCAGGAGGGAAGGAATGATGGAGCAGGGGAAGAACGTGAGGAGCAAGAAGTGGCAGAGAGGAAGTGTTACAAACTGACTGCAACCTTTATTCCCATCCCCCTGTACTGCTCTGGAGGAGGAAGTGGAAGAGTCAGGAGGGCATCTGGGCTTGGGAAGAAGGGAGGAGTGGCAGGAAGGTGTTTTTAAATTTATTTCTTGTCATACTCTGTTAAAATTAATTGGCAATAAATTAAATAAAATTCCCCAAATCCGGTTCATTTTGTCCGTGACAGTAAAAGATAAGTGATCTCCATGTCCTTATCTTAACCCACAAGGTTTTATTTGTATTTTCTTCCCATGTCCTCTTGAGGAGAAAGAGTGAAAAAGCAGCTTGATGGGCACCTATCAGCCAGCCAAGTTTAACACAACGCAACCAGACGGGTTTTCAATTCTCTATTTGCTATATGTTGTTGTCAATTATAAATATAAACTTCTTCTCTGAAGCTTTATCAGAAGCACCCAGAGCATGGGATAGATTTCCTTTAAGAAGTCTTCAGGTCCCTTACTGAGGAGAAAACAAGCAAAACAACCCAAAACAAAAGCTTCAATATGGTGGTAGAGAAGAAAGAAGAAAAAAAAATTATTAAATTACTGCTTTCTAACTGGCAATGCTTTGTGGTTTAGTCCAGGAAATGACAAGCAGTGAGGTGGGTGAGAAAAACTTGAGGCTGAAGGACATGCTAAAGAGACAAAGTGAAGCTCTTTGACATTGTGTCATTCTAGACAAAGGAAAAATTTGAAGTACTTAAGGTTTGATTTGAAAAAGCATGGAGTAAGACCTTGTTTAGAGGAATGGGAATAGAACTGAAGAGAAAGAAGATTCCTGTGAGAGGGACACACATAACCTTGCAGAAGCACAGGAAACCATCATTAAGATTCTAAGACTGATAAGAGAGTGAGCAGATGGGAGGAAGGTGAATATATCTGAGGCCAGGGAAGGCAATTATTTTAGCATCAGTATTTGTTATGCTTTTATATTACATACTGTGGTCACATTTATGACTTCAAAATTTGGTAACTACTATGATTTTTTTGAACAGCAGTATCATAATACAATGATAAATAGCATGACTGACTCTAGGGTTTTAAAAAGAAATAGATTAAATATTATTGACATTTGATTTCTTGGCACTAAACATCTGAACACTTCATAATTTTGCACAAAAGGAAATCAGGTGCTACACAACTATTTCTTAAAATTACAGAAGAGGAATTGTGAAAATTATCCTTACTTAAAATACACCCAACCAAACAGTGCATGTACAGGGATGTGGAATAAGAAAAGGAATCCACTATCTTTTAGATTTCAATGCAGAGAAAAATTGAAAGAAGGTGAATAAATAATGAATTAAATTATTTTGTTGCAAAAGACCAGAAAGACCAAGCATAGTCACATTTTTGTAAATTATTTCCATTTGACCTATATTAACATGCCTTTATGAGTGTTTTATGTATGATGCTTTCATAAAGCTCATTTGGCAATCACCTTTCTGGTTTCCACAGATTTGCAACTGAAGTCAAAATGAATTGCAGCATAAAGAAACTACAAGTAAGAGACAAAAGATGTCAAGATAATTTTGTAACAGAATTTACTTGTAAGATTTAACTTTGCTACCTTATCAGGAAACTCTTTACTCCGCCATGATTACAACCACCCCTCTTAGATTGCCTGTCTTTCTCTTCATGCCTGCCTAGTTGCAGATGGTCTAAATTTGCTCATGGAAGTGGCAATCTCCTCTCCTTCCAGAGTCCTGCCCTTGGTGGTTGAAGCTGCCAGGACATGGCATGCATCTGGCCATCATTCATGCTGATCCCATTCCAAATACGATATACATTAAACTAGTTAACAAACCAGATGCAATTTGTCCCCAGGATTTTCATGTAGATTATATTGGTTATATTGGATCAGTAGTAAAAGAAAAAAAATATCCCTAATAAAAATCGGAGCTGAAAATAGCACTGTTATGTGGGTTGAAAACTTTTCATTTAAGATTTTAATGAAAGATCATGGGGTTTTGAAGGGGTAAGGGGTATGCAATCATTTTAGAGGAAAATATTTTTTGTCAATAAGCTGAAAATTAAAATGTTTGAACTAAAACCCAAATGCTGTCCAAATTTTATGACAGCTGTAGGTCTCCCTGTTTCCTTTGTTCCCAGACTTTAGCTGGATTACTTTTCCCATGATACAGAACTGCCAAGGACACTTAAAATACATTCACTATTCATAGTTTTAAGTGGAACTATTACTGACAAAACCCACATTGTTTGTTTGTTTGTTTGTTTTTAACTTATTAAACAGGCTGAGAAATATATTTCTGAGGCAGGAAAAGGGCAAGGACTGAGAACCTGCCTTTCCTTCGCTGGAGAAGTAACACAGTAAGTGGACAAAAGTTGGGAAGTTGCTTGCCTTTTTTCGCTAGATGTTTATCAGAAGTTGAAAATGTTTAGTGTTTAGTATCAATTTCAAATTCCATTAAAAAATTTCGGTGAGTTTTAGACATTTAAAAAATTTATTTAATTGTTTCTGATTTCTATGGAAGATTACTACTGATTTCTGCAGAGCACACTAGCTTCTGATGTTGCTGGTTTTCTTAACGAGAAATTATATAGTCAAATTCTATAATCCTGACCATTTGGTTGTGATATTGCTCCAGCTAATGAAATCTCTGAGCATGCTTTGCAATGTCCTAACAGGGAAAGGTGTAGTTCCCTCCAACCCCACCTGTCAGCCTATTCAGTCACAGTCAGTGAGTAGCCAAATTTATTACTATACAGCAGCTTCTTATTCCTTTTTTGCCTCACAACTTCATCTCAGAAGATAGGTTATATTTCTTTCAGATATTTTCCAATTAATGGCTGTCATTAAGTGCTTTGGTAGCTTCCTTAGGCTCTGTCTGTAATCAGTGAAAAAAGGCTGTTCCAGAGGTTGTAGTGGGATCATCCAAATCAGGTGTTGTTCAAAACTCTCTGAGTGAACCCTTTTAACTTTACAGTGGGAACTGAGTGAGATGAATACACTGGAGAATAAAATGTTGTTGTCAGTCTATTAACGAATTTGTTTCAGATTTGTTTGTCCCACTGTTTCTTCACTGTCCCATCTTGAAGTTCAGTTTGGAGGATTATTTTGTGTCTTATGTTTTCCTTATTGTTTCCAGGTCAGCTCTTCTGCTTCTTCCAATATATTCTGTTTCCTTGCAAGATGGTTTGTCTGATTACATTTTTACTTTAGTTCAAATTCTATGCTAGTAATTCTATGCTAGTAAATAATTTTGGTACCATCTTTATTACAATAGTACAAGAACTGATATGGGAGGGGTCCAAGTACAGCTGTGCTAGTATGCAAGCAGAATCATGCCCCTGATCCTAGTCACAGTCTTGGTCAAAAATACTTGCTGGGAATGCCTCAAGATTTTAAGTACCAAACACAGAAGACTGGCAAGGACACCTAATAAGTTTACCCCTTTTTTAGGCTGGGACACTGGAAAGAATTATTCTAATTTCATCTGATTCCTATAATCCCACATATTATTATTTAGATCATTAATAACAACTCCTCACACTTCTGACTGTCCATGCTGAGTGTAAATCATTGTTGAAAGACATCTTGGCTACAAAAAATATCAGATTGCCAAGTTGGAAGGAAATACAGAACCCATGTCTGCTGAAGAACTTCATCACTCCTTTCTGAAAGTAGGACAGAATGAGGCAAAGTGCCTTCTTTGTGAGGGTCCAAGATCCCTTATAACTCTTAATCTCTCAAGCCTCAGCTCTACTCTATTTTCCATGAGTTAAAAATGCAAAGTCCTATTCCCAAGAATGATGCTTCCTTGAATAGTCCTAGATCTGACCAAGCTCTCATATTGTACTGTACCTATAGAAAATTATTGGCACTATTACCATTGTTATTAATTATCTTGCATGCTGTAACATTAAACGGCAACCAAAATGTAAATAAAACAAGGGATTTTAAATATTCTGTAATAAGACTGGCAAATAATTTTGTGTCTTCCCAGTGTTTATGGATACTTATCATAGTTTCTTTTAACCGTCTTATATACAGGCTGTACCTATTTAGCTCTTTTAATCTTCCTTTAAGTTGTTACTGCCTTCAAAACTGTCATCATTTTCATTCCTCATGTCCCTTGAATTATGTGGTCTTTCTCCATTAATCAAATACCCAAGACTGAATTCTATATTCCAGACACCAGTATATGAAAGAAACGCAGTCCAGAATTTAAAAAATATTTAAACATGTAAATCATCTTAGGCATATGATAAATATCATTAACATCACTGAAAATATCCAAATCTACATGTGTGGACTTCATAATTACACAGAGGAAATATTTCTTTTTCATTCAGTGAAATATCAACAATTCTATATCAGTGATTGAACTTTTTTATTTTTTTTTACTTTGATACTATGGCATTCTGCTCATATTTGGATTTTTTTCTGTATTACTGCTTTCCCTATATTTGGGGTTATTTTCTGTCTATTTTCTAGAAAAAATAATTTACTCTTGGTTATTATGGTTCAGATTTCAATTTTTTTTACTTTGTATTATTTGTATTTACCATTTTTTTTAACCTCTTTCCAGTGGAGAATTCATAAATGTCATTAGAATTTCGATGTTCTCTCTTAAAATATCCTTATCAGTCATAATATATGTTGACAAGTATCATAGTCTGAAGTGTCATTGTATATTCTCTTAAAGCTAATTACTTTACTTTTTGTTAGTAATTTTTGCTTATTATTTTTCAATGGATTTTTGGTCCAGTTTATGATATTTATATCTAGCACAAAACAATCTTACTAGGAGAGAGATATTTTACCAGATATTTCACATCAAATATCACACTAAACCAAATCTGTCTACTATTTTCTCCTCAGCTACCTTTCTTCTGCCTTTTTTTTTCCTTATTCATTTTCCACTTCTTGTATCTTGGCATCTAAAAAAGTCTCACATATTTTTCAAGTGTCCACTACCATTGATTAGGTTAGTCATATATGAATCTTCAGATAAAAAGAAAAGAGAAATAATTTTTGTTTCTATAAATCAATGATAGCCAAGCTTAGATTTTTTTTCTCTAGACTGTTTAAATGCAGCAAAAATAGTGCAAGGTTTTATAATATCGTGGTAAGTTTCTTATATAGCAAAATTTTGCCCAAGACTATCTCGGATGTTTTAGTGCCCTCTTTCAAACTCTCTTCAGTGCCAACCGTGTAGTCCAAGACTCAGGAATCCAGCTCATCCCAAAACAAACGGTGAAAAATGAATTGGATATAGCCCCTACTATAGGAGAGACCCTTAAGGCCATACAGCAGATGAAAACTGGCAAGGCAGCTGGGGTCGACGGAATCCCGCCTGAAATCTGGAAACATGGAGGCCAAACGCTCCATGCTAAATTTCACGAGCTAGTTGTGCGTTGTTGGGAACAAGGCAAACTACCACCAGATCTCCGTGATGCAATCATCATCACTCTGTACAAGAAAAAAGGAGTAAAGTCAGACTGCTCAAACTACCGAGGCATAACTCTGCTCTCCATTGCTGGAAAAATCCTCACAACAATACTATTGAACAGATTGGTACCCGCTATCGCAGAAGAACTTCTACCTGAAAGTCAGTGTCGTTTCAGAGCCAACAGAAGTACCAGAGACATGGTATTCGTTCTCAGACAACTGCAAGAGAAGTGTAGGGAACAGAACAAGGGTCTCTATGTAACTTTCATTGATCTCACCAAAGCCTTTGACACTGTGAGCAGAAAAGGTCTGTGGCAGATCTTGGAATGATTAGGATGTCCCCCCAAGTTCCTCAAAATGATAATCCTGTTACATGAGGGGCAGCGCGGCCAAGTCAGATATGGCGATGCACTCTCTGAGCCCTTCCCAATAGCCAATGGTGTGAAACAAGGTTGCGTTCTCGCACCAACTTTATTCACAGTTTTCTTCAGCATGATGCTCCAAAGGGCCATGGCAGACCTCGACGAACAAGACGGCATTTATATCCGATATCGTACCGATGGGAGCCTTTTCAACCTAAGGCGACTGAAGGCCCACACCAAGACCCTGAATCACCTTGTCCGCGAGCTGCTTTTTGCTGACGATGCCGCCCTTGTTGCCCACACACAAGCAGCTCTGCAGCGCTTAACATCCTGCTTTGCAGAGGTGGCTGAGCTTTTTGGGCTGGAAGTCAGCTTGAAGAAGACAGTAGTTCTCTACCAACCAGCACCACAAGATGATTACCATCATCCCCACATCACCATTGGCGAGTCAGAGCTTCAGCCAGTCCAGCAGTTCAGCTATCTGGGTAGCATCATCTCCTCAGATGCCACGATTGACAAAGAGATAGACAACAGAATAGCAAAGGCAAACAGAGCTTTTGGAAAACTCCATAAAAGAGTCCGGTGCAATAAACACCTGAAGAAAAGTACAAAGATCAGTGTCTACAGAGCCATGGTACTGCCTACTCTTCTGTACGGGTCTGAATCATGGGTCATCTACCGCCACCATCTGCGACTCCTCGAACGCTTCCATCAGCGCTGCCTCCGCACAATCCTAAACATCCACTGGACTGACTACATGACTAATGTTGCTGTCCTTGAACAGGCAGACATCACCAGTATTGAGAAAACGCAGCTGCGTTGGGCAGGGCACGTCTCCAGGATGGCGGATCACCGCCTCCCTAAGATCGTGTTCTATGGTGAACTT
Organism: Bucorvus abyssinicus; assembly: GCA_009769605.1. Taxonomy (NCBI): domain Eukaryota; kingdom Metazoa; phylum Chordata; class Aves; order Bucerotiformes; family Bucorvidae; genus Bucorvus; species Bucorvus abyssinicus. The sequence continues at coordinate 45,065,952 of CM020025.1, forward strand.
GCCACCGGCTGCCGCAAGAGAAGAGCTCCAAAGAGGAGATATAAGGACTCCCTGAAACAACACCTCAGCCTAGGCCATATTGACCACCATCAGTGGTCCACCCTGGCCTCCAATCAGGAGATTTGGAGACACACCATACATAACGCTGCTGTCTCCTTTGAGAGCACGCGTAGAATCAGTCTCGAGGAGAAAAGACAGCGCAGAAAGAACCTTGCCTCGACTATACCACCCAAGGAGACCCTCCGGTGTGCTCTTTGCAACCGGTCTTGCCTATCCCGCATTGGCCTTTTCAGCCATCAACGCGCTTGCAATAAGCGTGGGCAAAGCCCTTCCCAAATCTTCGTCCGCGAAGCCAAGCCATGAGTGCCCTCTAGTGGCAGTAAACTCTAGTTTTAACTTCTTTTTTTTTTTTTTTCTTGGAATCACTAGTTCCAAATATGTACAAGATAAATGAACTGAATTAATACCCAGGGATCTGAACAATGTCCAGCGAGGACAGGAGGTACAGAAGTAATCATGTGGCATAGTTATTCAAAACCACATGAGCGCTTACAAATTTAAGAGGCACTTTCCAGCATATGATTCTTGGATGATGGAGGCCTTGGCACATTTAATCTTACACGACTGTATACAATGTTTAGAAAGTGGTAGTCTCCGTGGGAGTAGTTGAGAGCTATCTGAGAAACCTGAGGAAATGATTTGGCATATATTTGTTGGCACCCCAGTATCTGGGAGGGAAAATATTGCACCATTCTCAGTACACAAACACTGCTTTGAGTAGTTGCAGCTTGCTTTCATGCTGTTCACATGATGTCTGAAGGATGAGACCAAAGTAGTTTAGAATTTTTTGGGTTAGGATCAGAGACTGAGGGGAAGCAAAGACAGGCTACTACAGATTGGAACAATATGGGAAGGAAACAGACTGACTGTGAAACAAAGAGGAAAAACCAGAAAAACAAAATATCTTTGAAAAGAAAAGAGTTAAAATACTGGGATAGATAAATAATAGGAGAGGAATCCTTGACTTCTGTCATGGCCATAATCAATTAAAATATATGGGAGATGTTCCAGTTCCAGAACCAAATTCAGCAAGGCTCACAGGCATTTCCCAGCTCAACTATAAAAGTTTTACATTCACCTTTCAGCAATTATATTTTTGATGAATGACACAATTCAAAGGTCTGAAACTTCTGGATGTAGCTTCTCGGTTTTCACAAATTAATAGACTTACTTGGTTTAGGTAGACAGATTGATCCTTAAATTAGACATTTTTAGTTTGAATTTTTTTCAAGCTGAGGTTTATCATATAATTGGTGAGGACATCTATCTCGTATATGATGTATTTTGTGTCCTGAATATATCTCTCATGCTACCCTTAAATTCTTCAGCATGACATGAAGCCAGCTATACAAATGTTATTAGAGAACAGGAAAAAAGAAAAAAAAAAACCAACCCACCCAAAACCCAAACCCTTACCTTTACGCCACTCTCCTTCATTTTATCCTGTTTTATCTGTAGAGAATACAAGGGGCCAGGGGCTGATCTGAGGAAAAGTGCTTCAAGTTCGCTAGCTCAGAAGCCATACAGAACCAATGCAAGGTTCATTTTCTGTATAAACTTCTAGCTGTATAAAACCTACATTTCCAAAACATTGCATATATTTTTACACTGTCCTCTTCCTGTAAGCAAGGAACATAACTGTTTTGTGTAACAATAACTAGATCTGTGTAAACTACTGTACATATTTTTAAAGCATGCAACAGCTCTCCGTCCTGTTGCCAAAGTTGTGTTCAAGCCCTCCTTTGAACTCAGAACACCTAGTAGATGGTCAAGGTAAATCTCTCTTGTTTATCTGGGTTCCTTTTTAAGATTTATTTTCAGTTCTTCATTGTTCCTACTTATTTGTGGTATCTGACTTAACTCACTGAAGCTTCCCTGAGTACCATCTGAAGGATATCATTGTTGCTTTTGCAAGACAGTATGCCAGAAAAAACATCTGGTTTTAAATGACAGTGAATTAGGCCAACTCTCTGATCTGAATCCTGGGAGACCAGAACACACCATGCAAGGCAATTCCTTTCTTTTTATGTATATAACACAAAAAGCTTTACTATGTTTATTATTTGCTTTAGAAAAGCAATTAAAGCGTAAACAGAAAGTGTTACAAGATTTTAAAAAATAACAAAAGACCAACAAGATATCTAAACATCACAAATGCTCTTAGTAACCCAGTGGTGACAGAAACCATTTGTGGTATTGCCAGGAATTGCCACAAGAAACAACAACAGTCTCCGTGTGGCAGTATTACAATGGTAATAGTACACAGTAATTTGCCTAAATAATGTTGTGTTTACATGCTGATAAAGCAGCAAAATACTTAAGCCACTAATATGTACAGAAACTGAAAGGTGCCTAAAATTTCAGAGGACTTTTACCCTATACTCAAAAGCATGTCTTAAATCAAGTACTTTATTATTCAACATATTAAAGTCTTTATAAGCATGGATCTGAAACTTTGCAGGTTTTGCCTCCCCATATGGCTGCTTGCAAGTGCTCCACAAAGGGAATATGACATTGGCTTTGGACATCTTTCAGGAAGTCTTGAAGGAATCAGCACAGTGGGATGATCTTATTCTGGGACCAAAGACCAGCTAAGGACATTTTTTCTTTCCTATTTTTCTTTTTTAATTTCCCCTCCCTCACCCCCACCCCCCATCCCCCAAGTGGAAAACTAGAAAGAGACAATGAGTTGCATTTGTGATGGAAATTCAATTTTGGAGGCTGCAACCATTACTTTAAGAACAACTGCATTAAAAGGAATACGACAAATGAGGCAAGGAAAACCATTCTAGATAGTAACTTCTGGGAAATATGTTCTGATGGCATGTCCTGACTATTTCTGCAGCTTTTTGCAAAGCATTATAACCAGTATTTCCACCTTTGAAAATTAGCTGGAAATAAAGATATTTTTTCTTATGGTATTCAGATATGTTATTCTAGTCCTGGCCAGATACACCAGGAAGAGAGATTTTCACGTGATGATCTAGAAAAGGTGCTCGAAAATGGGCTGTAAAAATAAATAAATAAATAAGATGAAAAATGTAACAGCCTTTACCTGAATTTGCCACTACCACTGGGAAAAGATAGAAACAAACAAATGGACTTTTTAAAAGATTTGTTTCCCTATAACTCTGATTTGTACAAACAATTGAGGCTATTAAAATGTTTTGAACCACTTGGTGGTCTTGTGCATTGGAGTAGGCACATTGCTTTCAAAGGATCATTAAGTTTGTAGGGAAACTTTCACAATACCCACTATCATAAAAGAAATTTTCCATTGGTAAATGTGTATTATAGGGCACAAGAGATTCCCCAACACGTTAGCAAATATAAAAAATATTCCACTCTTAAAAAAAAAAAACCAAAACAAGAAAACAAACCCACTACTATGAGAATTCCATAACATTTTATTTTTTTTGAAAGTTATGTAGATAACAGTTATACAGGTATTATATTATGCACTTTGTTTTAAGTAAACATGTCCCAGATATCTATCTCAAATGTAAATTAACTCAGAATTTGTTAAAATTATTAACAAAATTATGGTATTTTTTTACTCCCACTACAGTGATGTACATGGAGAAATTGCCCAAAGCACAAAACTAGCTTTTTAAAGAAAACCTTTTTATTTTGACATCATATATACAGTCCTGATAAGTAGCACAGCTGTTCAGAATCTTCTTCCAGACTTCTGTTTTTCACAGTCTAAAAGGGTAATGGACTTATACATTCCTTCCAGTTTTTAAATTTGTGAGTCAAAGCTCTGTGGGAAAGAGCTCTGCATTGAATGCTGTGGATTTAGAGATGTCCAGCAATGTACTTATGGAGTAACTTCACTAAAGTCAGTATGTAAAACCTATGTGAGATAGATCTGGGTATATTTAAGCTTCATGTTTTATTTTTCTATTAATTTTATCCTTTTATACAGACTATTTTTTTTTTCAAACAAATTAATGTGGCATTTTTAAAGTACTTTGCCCCATACTTTGCCCCATACTCTGCAAGAGAGAAAATGAGAAGAAATTGAAGTTACAGGCAGGCATTTTTGCTAATTCAGTGTGCTATAGATACTAAGATATACAATCACTACCTCGCTGACTCTCAAACCAGGACACTAGGATACAGAGAATCCAATTCATCTAAAATCCTGAGTTTCCAGCTTTATATATTCTCCTTCCATTGGACTGTGCTGATTCATTGTGCAACCCCATGAAGAAAATTTTCTACCTGGTCAGACTAATGGACCAGTAAGTATTGTTAATGGCTGTTCTGCATTCCCCATAGCACTGCAAAGCAACTGGAACATAGTTAATATGAACAATAAAGAATAAACCCATGGACATTTAGTCATTTTGTTGACCCTTTTGCCAATCCATAAATTTTCTTTCCATCCTGATTTAAAAAGAAGTCTGAGGAAAAAAGATTTTCCAGTCAGTGTGTATGTCATCCTCGTGTTTTTTAATTCTTTTGCTGTCACTACTGAGCATTTTTCTAGCTCTATTTTCTGCAAATATTTGCTAAGTCACCGACTGAGGAAGTTCATGAAATGCTTGATTTGGGGTCAGATGCATGAATTTTCACAGGAATGTATGCATGTGAGCACAAAAGTGCAAAATACCTAACAGATCTGTCCGATAGCTACTATCAGTACTTGAATAACAGGTTCTCAATGTAAACCATGCAAGACCATGTTTGTTCCATCCCTATTCTCTAAGTCCTGAGAAAGACTGGAGGCAGAAGGGGGCTGGTTGGGTGTATGAGCAATCTTGCAATACACACTCTGATTTGCAGGGCAATATGAGACAGACATTTCCCTCTGGTGTAGTGATTCTGCATTCCTTCAAACAATTCACATCATTCCAGAGGGTAGAGCATCCCTCTGAGTCTGAAAGGAACAATGGAACATTGTTTTCTGATGAAATTAAATATAACAGTAATCTGCAATCATGAAGACAAAAAACTGCTTACAGCACAGTTTGAGTATAATGTATATCTATAGGCTTTTGCCTCTGTAGTCTTGTGGCAAGCATGTCTGCGTCATATTTAAGTGCGAGGAAAACGTTTGAAGAAAAGGTAGTTGTTTCATAAATTTGTCTGGGCTTAGAAAGTGCCAAATCAAACAAACTTTTCTTCTCTGTTCAGATATTTCTACCATCCTCCTGAGTTAAGCTTTCAAAAACATGATTTTTATTTCATTATCTGTATCATTCAGACTATGTAAGTAGAATGATATTTTGGCTATGTGCTTTGTTTTTGCAATGCTACATAGTAGAACCTTGTGGGGATGTAAGTCAATCACTGTACGACAACAGGTTGGCAATGGAAGCCTCAGAGAGGCAGGGAACTGATTTTCTGTTGACTTGATCTGTTCCCTGCTACCATAGAGGCAAAGACAGAAAAAAGGAAAAGGAAAGTTGAAAATGATGTTACATAGAAGTTCTAAGTCATTCTCCTTGGCCTTGGATTGAGGCACAATTCAGCTAAACTTTGTTTTATTATTTCTAATTAACCTAACAGATAGAGGACACTAGGTTTTGTTCCACAATAACTGGTCTAAAATCAAAGCAGGAGATCCCAGGAAGTGATTTTTGACATATGCTTATAGAAGAAAGTTGAGGCTGGCTGTGGATTGAACTTGGTTGGCTTCCAGGTACCCACCAAATCACTCTATAACTCTACCTCCTCAACAGGACATGGGAAGAGAATACAACGAAAAGCTCATAGGTTGAGATGAGGTCAGGGAGATAATTTATCTATTACTGTCATGAGGAAAACAGACTTGACTTGGAGAAGATGAATATGATTTATTGCCAAGTAATTGTAACAAGAGTAGTATAATGGGAAATAAGAACAAATTTTAAAACACTTTCCTCCCACCCCTCCCTTATTCCCAAGCCCAACTTCACTCTTGACTCTTCTACCTCCTTCCCCAGAGCAGTGCAGGTGAATGGGAATGGAGGTTGCGGTCAGTTAATAACTCTTCACCTCTACTGCTTTTTCCTCCTCACGTTCTTCCCTTGCTCCATCATGATTCCTTCCTGTAGGATACAGTCATTCAGTATCTGCTTAATGTGGGTCCTTCCCACAGGGTGCAGTCCTTCATTAACAGATCGTTCTAGCATGGTTTCCCAAAAGTGTGACAGTTCCTGCCGGAAAACCTGCCCCTGTATGAACTCCTCCCCACAGGCTGTAGATCCTGCAAGGAACCTGCTCCAGCATGCTGTAGCTTCCTTCAAGGCACAACCACGTGCTCCAGCATGGGGTCCTCCTTGGACTGCATAATAGATACCTGCTCCACCATGGCCTCTTCCATGGGCTGCAGGGGGACAACCTGCATCCCCATGGTCTCCTCCACAGGCTGCAGTGAAATATCTGCTCTAGTGTCTGAAGCACCTCCTCCCCCTCCTTTTTCACTGAGTTTTGTGTCTGTAGGGTTGATTGTCTTATATGTTCTCACTCCTCTTTCCCAGATGCTATTGAGCAGTGTTTTTTACCCTTTTTAGATGTGTTACTACAGAGACGCTATCAACATCGCTGATTAGCTCAACTTTGGCCAGCGGTGGATCCATCTTGGAGCTGACTGGAACTGGCTCTGTCTTAAATGGGGGCAACTGCTGGTGTTTCCTCACAGAAGCCATCCCTGCAGCTTCTCCGCTACCCAAACTTTTCCATGTAAATCCAATACAGAACTATAGCAGACAACATACTTTATTTGCTTTCCTTCTTTCTGACTTCTGTTTCCCTCTACAACTGTGTTTTGAGAAGAGCTGATGTCAAGATTTGGGAAGCACATCCTAAGCTAGCACTGCATGTCCAACAGTACTTGCCCATTCACTCAAGTTAAACACGTTTAAACAAACCTTGATCTTGGAGTAAGAGGTTCTAAAAAAATAAACTAAGATAACTGATATCTGATGAAAGTGTTGTTAATAAGAAGTTCCATTTTCTTCCATAATTGCATAGAAAAGTCTTGAAGTTTCTAGTCAGGTACACAGTAAATGATAACCCACATAACCTCTACTGGGACCTTTAAAAGAATAAAGTTTTAAAACATTAACTTACATTGAAATTATATATAGATAAAACATCTAAAAAGATCAAAACCTGAAAATCAAACTCCCGAAATTAATAATGTCATTTGTGTAGACTTTCATTAAACTCAATTTCCAAATTTCATAGCTTTTCTCACGTGTTTTCTCGTAGTACAGCTAGGTAAAACTTAGAGTTCCAAGTACGTCCAATGCCTCCTTCCCCACAATAGTAATATTAAGTCCTGATTCCAGTCTGGACTTAATATTTACAGGCTGGGAGCTGAAAAATCCTCCTCTGAGAAATATTATGTAAAACAAAACCTCCAGAAGAACAGCAGGTTATTCCTGGTAGAGGACATAAATCATCCCTCAAATCAAAGTGTGCAAGGTTTCTTGCACACTTCATAGACAAAATTTCCAAAATATTCTATTTGACTACTCATTCTTTTGGAACCACGGGACTAGCAGACGCCCTTGAAAACATGTAATAACCAGTTGACCAAATCACTTTGACATTTGTTGATGAGACTGCAGAGCTGTTAACAGGAATGTCACACAAGCCTCTGTAATCACATGTAGAGGTCCAAGGACTCACTTGTTTGTCTAATATTTCTGCTTGAAAGTTCAATAACTCATTTATATGATGTGCCTTTAAGAATGTCAAAACTAAGAATTAAATTTCTGTAATACCACTGTTATTCTATTCCTTTTCTGTACTAATGACAGCCTTATTGACCTGTTCTGTTGTTCTAAGTCTAGAGAACTGAAAAACCAAAGATCACACAAATATGAAAACGAGAAAAAAGTGCAATGGGTAAATAAATTTGTTTACATAACTATTAGGCTTTTCTGAAACCCAGCCATCTAGGAGAGGTCTTCAAAAGTCACCATTACGTAACATTTGTGGGTCTGTATCCCCACAACAGAGTATTCATGGGTCAGGAGACAAGTCACCGTGTTATTGAATTTGGTAGCACAGAGCAGGAGCAAGAAATAAGGTGTCTGAAGCCCCAGGGGTGAATTCATAATCAAGAGAATATCCATTCAGGAAGGAAGAGGTATGTCCCAAATCTATACCCATTTCAGGGAAAAATGACCTCAAGGACAGGGGTTGTCAAAAGAATATATTCCATCCCCTGAGGAGGTGTGTGAAACATCTTGAGTTAGCTTAATTTGACAACCTTCTAAACTGAAGAGAGCGCAGGAACAATATAAAGCCAAGCAACACATTCCTAGATATATGAGCTTGTAGTGACTGTTTTCCCATACTATCTTAAATATAGCAGCTGTTCTGTCATATTTTGTGATAAAATTAGGTTTTCTTTTTAAACATTTACTTTTGTATTTACCTAATGATGAGTGATTTAGAGGGTCATTAGTAAAGTTCAATCTTTCACATTCTTTTGGCATCAGGAATCCTCAACTGGAGCAAAAACCCCAAAATTAACAAAATTAACACTCTATAGAAATTACCAGTATTCTCTCTATAAACTCCTGGGCAAGACTATCTGGAAGTCTGAATTCAGGGATAAAGAGACATGAAGGAGAAAATCCTGCTCAAAATATAGTGAGGAAATGATGTCTGGGTTGTTGCAATATTATTTTAATTTTTTTTTTTTAATTGTAGTGCAATGTAACTCCAATAACTGAATGAGAAGCAAAAGACTGTGGAACCAATACTCCCCCATTTTGTCAACACCAGGAAAATTACAGTTATCTCATCACTGCATTCAGAAAGGATTTAATAGGAATGGGATTTTTCAAGAATACAGACAGGCATCAGGAAACAGAAAAGATGTAAACCAGAAGAGATGTGGAAAAAACCAGCTTCCATCCATGCCCTCATTTCTGTTTCTCTAAGAACTCACAGAACTTCAGATACTGTAGTTTGAAAGGAAGATCTTCTGCCATTTTGTTCCGACTTACTGACTCTTCACTAGTTGGAAAATTTCTTACCTAGAAATTGGCTCCTTCCTACAGTATTCGCCTTGAGGAAACTCACTGATGTCTGGACAGTAGATTCTGAGGAGAAAAAAAAATTAATTATTGTTTTTCCGCTCTAGAATTTCACTGCTTTCTTCATAAGTGAAGTTATTCTTCTCTTTGGTTGTGTTAAAAGAGATTATATTGAAATTCACTTAATTTCCAGGCCCTTCTGAATCACTTAAGACAGAATTCAATATAGTGCAACTATTTTCTTTATTTGAAAGATTAATATATTAATAATATATTAATAAACTAAATATATTTGTGAAGCTTATTTTTCAACAAAATTAATTAATTGTTTTCAAATTAGTGAACAAAACTCTTTTTGTAAGGTGAAAACTATCAGCATGAAACGTAATAAAATCCTGAGCTGGATATATCACAATAAAAATTAATTAAGCCAAGCAAAACCAAGGCTTTTAAAAGTATGCTAATTATATCAATATTTGTATTTGTCTTTTGATATTTGAGGTTTAGAGTTTTTAAAATGTGCCTGCCATATGTTTTTTTAAAAAGAATTCAAAAAGAATTTGAAAGCAGAAATTCCCACGCTATAATATCTCTCCTGATGCTCATGTGCTAATAAGAAACACTGAAAGAATCCTGTTATGAACAATGACATAACATGTTGTATAGTTTTTTAGCTGTTTTAAAACTATCCTTAATCAGTAACAATGCTAGAAAATCGTAAGGTCTTGTTACACAATAATATGTAACACAGTGGAAATTGTGCTGGAAATCACAGTGTGGTGTCCTACTGAGAGAGTGAAGTAGTGAAACTGTCTTGAAAGACTCATAACAGAGACAGATGATCTGAGATAAGAGGTTTATGCTACAAAGGGAATATGAATAAACGCTTTTTGCCTGTTGTGGCAAGGACAGAAAAGTCTGATCCAAGATATCTTTGCTATTCCTAAAATCATTCTAAGTAGACTACCCTACATAAAAAGTGATGTCTGATAAAAAGCAATGACTAAAAGTTGTATTTTAGGAGATTTACATCCCAGTTCCTGTGCTAAGGTGTTCAGAAGACTCTGAGAATCCTGTAATTATTTGGATACAGCTATACACTGAGTCTTCAGAAGTTCATCCATCACATCTGTCAGATCCTGTCAGCTGTGATGGTGTTTTCTGTGATCTGGGTAGGCCTGTAGTAAGACCACCCACTCATCCCATACAGGTGAAAGAACAGGTTTCAGACTAATTTTCTGCTGCTAATGACTCAGCAAATTTAACGGACTTACCTAAAAATAAGTTTTAATATTCTACCTGAATCACCATGTTCCCCATCTCATATAAATTAGGAAATGCTGCAGGACAAAATATTCATAATTGTGCTAGTAACTTTTCATATTATTTTATTAATAAATGTAATGACCTAAAGGATCGAATTATAAACGAAATGACAATGTGACTTCAAGAAAGAGAAAAAAATGGAATTTTTATGTCAGTTTCCAATTTGCCTTTTAGCTTTGCAGGGTGCTGGTGAGAAGGAAGGGAGCTGGCATCCAGGGAACTAGCTTTTCTTACCCTGAATGATAGCTATATCTTAGAACATCCTGCTAACTCATAGGCACCTTTGCTGCAGTATAGCAAGTACTTGGGAGGAAAAACTTATAAGAGATTAGTCACAGCTATAATTCAGAAGTATATGGGTTATATGTTTTCAATTACTGGAGGGTTTAGGTATCAAATCATTCTCCTTGGCTTTACTGAGAAATGTTTTATGGTGCTGCTTTGTTCCCAGTTGATAAGCTAGCAGCTTCTTGTGGCTGCAGGAAAGATTCCGAAGACTGTTTCATCTGTATTAAACCACTTGTCATGGGGAGTTAATGGATTAAATAGACTTTTTTGGTGCTTGTAGGTGAATTTAATGCAGATCATACTGTTCAAGAAATGTACTAAAATCAAAAGTATTAATCAAAAATAATAACAAACTAATTTAAAAATAAGTATATTTCAGGAAAAAGCCAGTCTCAATGATATCAATTGTAGCTAGTAATTCACTAAACATATTTCAGATATGGGTGAAGGAGGTATTTTCATTTATCTGTTTCCCTTTTGGAAAATATTATTATTTGCATGCCTGTTTCTTCATTTTTATTAGACATGCATGATTCCAGAACAAATTATATGAAGAGGGCATTTTGTTTCTTTTTTGTTTGGTTTGGTTGGATTGGGTTCTTGCCAAGATTAATATAAATTCTTTTAAGAAATATGAAGGTATACTTGCAAATATTTTATTTCAAAATCCTGTTCTGTAAAGAGTTTTCTAAACCAAATTTTACAGTGTGGTTCAGGTTAATCACAGCTGTATCCTCCTAGAGGTTGCATCAAAGACCTGTGATGAACTGAGACTTGATTCCAATGAATCAAATAAATCTTTTCTGTATTTTAGCTAAGTCACTCCATGACTTCCAAATAAAAAATAAATTACCATAAATATAGCCTTGCTTTTTACAGAAGTAGGAATTTTTAAACTCAGAATTAGGGGTAGCATTTGCCTTATTTTCTCATACAAGAAATTAATATTTAGTTCATGAAAAATGGAGAGCAGTCACCTAAACAAATGTAATTAAAATACAGTTAAATGTTTAACTGATTGAAGATAGTGGACTGAAAGAAATAATATATGGACCCCCCAGAGCTGATAAAGAAAAAATATCTTCTCTATGGAACCATTGGCAAAAATATTCCTTGGCTCCCTTGAGTCCTACAACAAAGCAATGGTCTAGTGTATTGTCATTTTACATACCTATTTTATATATAATAAAATTAAAAGTTAATTTACTGTATCTCAAAAATACTTTACCATAGTTATTCAACATAGAAAGTATAATTAATGAAGCACATGCTGATGTGAGCTCAGCAAAATCTGTAGAACCACCTCTGCACTATCCTAAGAACTTGACAAATATCACCAAATAAAAACATTCCATTTAACCTGAAATTTGAGCACAATTATCTCATCCTTCTCCACACTACCAGGAGAAATACAATCACAGTTATTTAAAGAATAATAAGAAATGCACCTTTCATTCAACAGGGCTATGTTTTCAGTTCTGTGATTGTGGATACCAATGGGGCTAAAATACTAGCAGCCAAGCTGGAGTTTCTATACATTAAAAAGGACACACATAATAAAGAAAACACTTTATTCACCTGCTCTACTTATCCTTGAGATTGTTTCTCGATCGAAAATTATGAAGTTTGCCCCTTTTGCCCCTACCCCTAAGCCAAATATTTCTATATGAGAAAAGAACCACTAAATTAAGTGCTTCTATAAACCCACTCAGGCCAACAAGGAATATAAAGTATCAGAATCTGTAGCCCTGTTCTTCACCAAGTAGATAGTCAGCTACACTAATGAGGCAAATAAATAAGTCTTGGTGGACACATCCTAGTAAAAAGTAAGGAGTTTTTAATTAGATTTCTAGAGCCATATCAGATCCTTCTTATGAAGACAGAAGTACCTCACTACCAAAGATATGCTATCCACTAAGAATATGTTAATTTTGGATTCATGTTGCTGCTTTTATAGAATTAAGCAACAAACCTGCTCTTTTTACCTTACCATATGTCCGGGCTGTGCACTGCCACATCAACATGTGATTGGAGAACAGACATCCTCCCCACAGGTACCAATAGCCATCACCAAAACCTATGCAAGAGTCGCATAACAGGCCAGATGTTGAAACTTGCACAGGTTTATACAGCTGAATCACTTTGGCAGTTAGCTTTCCTTTTCCAACAGAGAAACCACTTTTGACTCTCCTGTTAAGCACCAACATGAAATACATCATTAAATATTTGCTTTCCTGCTTGTGGTTTGGCCATAGCCGTGCATGAACAGATGTGTCTACCTCTGTCCTTGTTTGTATGGTGAGCTATTAATATGCTTTACAAGGTCACTGTTTAACAGGTGGTAACACTCTGAATAAATGTACACAGCCCTTGAAGATTTGCTTAGAGTAGATTCAATCACATTCAGATGGGAAGATTAGAGAAGTCAGCATAAAAAGCCCACAATTCTATATTACAGTATTACACAAAACGTGTATGATACCCCTCAGCACAGAAAGCAGAGCCATGTAGTATTTAAGCTAAAAGTGTAAATGAAATAATTTGTGCCATACAAACCCTGTTGAGGGAGCTCCATTAAATCATCCATCTATGAATCAAAACAGCTTGTTTGAAACATTTGTTTAAGCAATACAAATGCATTAACAAACTAAATCAGCCTAATACCAAAATGTAATAAACCATTTGACCCCTTTCAAGATCAATTATTTTCACAAAGTAGGTTTCCATCTTGAGTATGTTGGCAGAATGTCAGCATCTAAACAAAACCCATCACAGTGATCTCTGTTTCATACTTTGAAGCATTTCATTACAATGAACGCAGAAGCACTCAAGTGGATCAAATTACTGTTTGTATTGTTGAGAGCCAGTTAGACATTGAACAAATTCTTTCCCTAAACAAGTTAAGATGAAGTTCTAGAAACGGCAGAATTGTATTACAAGAACTGTGTGCTGGCTACTGAGTAGCTGTGTCACTGAAAACATGGGTTCAACATTTTGGATGCATACTTTATCTCCCAAAGAGGGGATATAAGCCAGATGCTGGAGATTCATCAAATCCTATGCCAAGTAAGGAATACATACTGTGCCATTGAATGGAGAGGAAAAAAAAAAAAAAGATGGCTAGGCTTTTGGATAATGGTCAATTAACCTTTTCCACAGCAGTTGGAACGGGAAGGGTAAGAAATATTGATCCTGTCATAATTGGTAACTTCTGTATGACACATGCAGCATGTCTTTCAGACTCTTGTTTGTTATTCTCCTGTACAGTCAAAACGATAAGGTGCTTTAACAGAAATAAATGGTTATTTCACAGTTTAGCAGAAGCAGAAATGTTTTGACAGGATGTGAGCATTTCAGGGATTCATAAATTCTCCCTCATTCTTAAAAGACAAAATGTTTGAAAATCAGAAAGTGCGACTGACTGGGGGGGAAAAAAAAAAAAAAAAAAAAGATGATATTGACCACTGTACTAGGTCTTCCAACTTGACTGAAATTCAGAAAGTAAGTCATTGGGAAGGACGAGGCAGACATTGCTGGTAACTTTATTGATATATGAGCTGCATGTTAAAACCAGGGCTCTGGTTTCATGATGGTATCTTAAGAATGATGATTGTGCTGCTGGCCCCTTTTCTGTTTACGGCTCTAACTTGCAGGTTTTCATTCTAAACAAGAGCACTACTTCTAATATGTGTAACAAAATACCCACGAAGATTTACAGAGGTCTTTATGAACAGCTAAATACTCTGTGTGCGTGAGACTATGAACAGTTAACGTGTGAGATAGAGGCTGTGATTCCCCTACCCTTTCTACAGACACAATAAATCTTCCAGCCACAGTGAGAAGCAGATGAAAAAACTTTTAGTGAATATACCATCTAATAAAAAATGAGTTTTCTGTTCATAAAGTATTTTCAAGCCGATTCCGATTAAAAATGTTCATTGTGCTCTGCACAGATGCCTGGAATAAATTACCTGAAGTGACTTCAATTAGGTATGGATTGTTTACTTCAGCCTGTAAGTATTAAATATTTAAGGTTTCTGATAAATCAGTATCACATCAGATATTGTTTTCTTTCCCTCACGGGACCGCTGTAGCTTTTAAGTATAATCACTATTTATCTTTGTTTAGTTATTCTATCTGCAAGAGATAGTGCAGTTTCTGAGGATCATTCTAAGTATAAAATCAGTTATATCAAACAGCTGTTAGCAATGCAACTAATGTTCATGGCAACTAATGTTCAAGACAACTAATTGTCAGCATTTCAGTAATCATTTCAAAAAAACAAGTCTGCTTTTTTTGATTGTAGCAAGAAGAATGTGTTGTTTCAGTGGTTTTTTTCTTTAACACGTCAAGAATCCAATCCTTTTGATTAAAGAGAATAGAAAAAAGTAAAACAGATCTAGTCCTAATCTTATTTTGTATGCTCAAAATGTTCTGTCTGAAGACAAAACCCAAACTGAGAATGACAGAGAAATCTGTGTGTTCCAGCTATGAGGAAAGACAGTCTGAGAGACCAAAGTAAGATCTCATGCTCTTTTCTTAGCATGCAGCCAAAATCAAGTTGTCTGGTCAAGTCCCAGAACACTACATGTCCTCACAGTGCAGTGAGGTGTCAAGCAAAAATACTAAGCTAAGTGCCCAGAAGCAAGATAGTGCTATCAGCGCAATGCTGGTACAGCTGCACAGGGCTGCCTGCGTTGCCTCCAGCTCTCCAGCTATCTAATTCAAAGCTGTATCTGGCTGTGATGTGACAATATGTTAAACTGCCTGCCTGGCTTCTGGTGACAGATCAAAAATAGTGTGGCTAAATGATGTGAAGTGCCAGTCCAGATTGCTTCTATTCTGTGGTTTCAGATATGTTCGAGCACCCCAATGATTTAAGTTTTTATCAGCAGCTTCACAACAGATCAAGCTTTGTCTAGTCTCCTTCACGGAACATAAAAACATAAAAGTTGGCATAAATTTGATATCATGTATTCTGACTAATTTGACAAAATAGAATTGTTTGCCCAAGCCCATCTAGATTAAAGAGGCTCTTCATTTCTTCCAACAGCACACACATTTCTAATGGGAGATATATGACCTAAGGATGTCTGAACAGAGGTTTAATGTGTAGTAGAGACATAGAGAATACAGCAACAAAACCCCAAACCTACAGAGATCTGCAGACCTCTTCCTTCCTTACTTGAAAGCAGTGGATTGCTTACAACTGCCCTCTATTGCTTTTACATGTATCTGTAAAGAGGAACTCTGATAGCACTGACCTGATCAGTGACGAACGTGACAGATAAGAGGAAAAGAAATAAGTGTTTGACAGCTTCTAATTTGCCAACATCTGGTTTTTTGCCTGACACTTAGTTTTTAATGTTTAAAAAGCTCGAATTTGAAAACAAGTAGAAATTAAACAATCTTACATTTCATTATATCTGTTTATTTATATATATTTATATAAAATAACATGTATCTCATATCCTTACATAACTAAATGTATGTATATATATTTTTAAAATATATCTTCCTTCATCTAATCTTTAAAGTCTGGGATAATGTTTACAAAAATCATTTTGGTCAACCCTGAAAAGTCAAAACTAGAAGGATAAACAGGACAAAAATAATTTGTTCTTCTCTCTCATCACCTTAGAGCCTCATGATTTAAAAGATCATTGAACATTTGGTCTTGGCAGCCATCATAATCCACAATTTTGCATTTACTTTTATAAAAAGTTCAATCAATTATGAATAATCAACAAATTATGAAAAATACGTAGTCTTTCCATGAATGATACACAAAAGCTAAATTTGACAGATAAACTGTTCCTAAAAATGTTTGTCTTGGCTCTAAGCAAACAAGAGATATAATGAAAAGTGAAGTGTAGTTTTGCTTTTTTCTCTCTTGTACAGAAACATTATTAGAAATGTAGTTAAAGAGGTTTAGAGCTTTTTGGCAAATATCCCTTGACATCTTGAGGATTTCATTTATCGTGTGTTCAGTTAGTAGGCTAGAAAGGAGAGATAAGTACATGTAGTCAGACCAAGGTGGTTAAAATCCTTAAAGGGGGCTGTTGCCCTGCAAATGGCTGCATTAAACCAAAAATAATAAATAATTAAATAGAAAAAGGATTGGGGTGTTCTTGTTTATTGTCTCTCAATGATTTCCATATTACATCTGCTCAGTTCTCAGTTTAAATGTAAAAAAGCTGTGGTATTTCCCTCTAACTGTTCCGTTCCCAAACTCAACATAGACTCTGAAAGTGAAGCCGGGTTTTCGCTGGCTCACACGCCTCCTACAAAGCCCCTGCAATCTGACTGTTGTTAGGAATTTGGTTGATGATGTGCCAGCTGGAACAAATCCCAGTTCATTCCCTGAGAGCTGCATTGGTTCTGCAGTGCAACAAAAGGCACAAGTAACAGCAATTTGCTCTAGTGGAGAGGCTGAGCACGTCAACAGATAAAGTATCACGTGTCTCAGAAGACCTTTGTTACCTTTGTGACTCTGCTGTTCTAGATTGCTCGGTCACCTTGAACAAATCACTCCACTTGCCCTCGCCGTCATTCCTACATCAATAAAAAATAATAGTCTGTCAAGCAGGTGATCTAAAAGACAGCAGAGACCGCATAATAACTACTTGATATAAAGGTAGTCAGGAAAGGGCTAGCTATATGCAGTTTAGCTTCTTATAAATTAAAATACATAACTACAAATATCTAAGAATAAAATAAAGCTGAATGTTTTTTCTTATAAATTACCCACTAACTTTCACTAGGAGAAAAGGAGTATCTAAATAGCTAATCATCCTGACATGAAGCCAATTACCATAAATAATCAAGCTGAGAGCAGGTGATACATAAAACCATTAACAATTATCTACCATTTTCAAAGTCATTATTGTAGCAGTTATTAGAATAAACCACAATCATCACAATTTTATATTCTATAGAAAGTTATTTGATGGTATCATAAAGGACTGTAAAATTTCCTAATTAGAACTGTTTTAAAACCAGAAAAAATATTAAACTGAGGAGAAAAGAAAAGAAAAAAAAAAAGAGAAGATGGAACTGAAAACAAAAAAAGATAAATGCCAATTGATATGCATTCACACTGGAACGGCAATGCTTATATACTCACTATATGCACTTTTAGTCTGTAAAAAAACTTTCTTCTGGCCTCACCAAGAAAGAACAATTCATTTGTACTCTAGATATCTTATGCATTTCTTCATCATGTGACTAAAAGAAATTCATCATCATCATCATCATGGCTTGGCTTCGCGGACGCAGATTTGGGAAGGGCTTTGCCCACGCTTATTGCAAGCGCGTTGATGGCTGAAAAGGCCAATGCGGGATAGGCAAGACCGGTTGCAAAGAGCACACCGGAGGGTCTCCTTGGGTGGTATAGTCGAGGCACGGTTCTTTCTGCGCTGTCTTTTCTCCTCGAGCTTGATTCTACGCGTGCTCTCAAAGGAGACAGCAGCGTTATGTATGGTGTGTCTCCAAATCTCCCGATTGGAGGCCAGGGTGGACCACTGATGGTGGTCAATATGGCCTAGGCTGAGGTGTTGTTTCAGGGAGTCCTTATATCTCCTCTTTGGAGCTCTTCTCTTGCGGCAGCCGGTGGCAAGTTCACCATAGAACACGATCTTAGGGAGGCGGTGATCCGCCATCCTGGAGACGTGCCCTGCCCAACGCAGCTGCGTTTTCAGCAACATGGCCTCAATACTGGTGACGTCTGCCTGTTCAAGGACAGCAACATTAGTCACGTAGTCAGTCCAGTGGATGTTTAGGATTGTGCGGAGGCAGCGCTGATGGAAGCGTTCGAGGAGTCGCAGATGGTGGCGGTAGATGACCCATGATTCAGACCCGTACAGAAGAGTAGGCAGTACCACGGCTCTGTAGACACTGATCTTTGTACTTTTCTTCAGGTGTTTATTGCACCAGACTCTTTTATGGAGTTTTCCGAAAGCTCTGTTTGCCTTTGCTATTCTGTTGTCTATCTCTTTGTCGATCGTGGCATCTGAGGAGATGATGCTACCCAGATAGCTGAACTGCTGGACTGGCTGAAGCTCTGACTCGCCAATGGTGATGTGGGGATGATGGTAATCATCTTGTGGTGCTGGTTGGTAGAGAACTACTGTCTTCTTCAAGCTGACTTCCAGCCCAAAAAGCTCAGCCGCCTCTGCAAAGCAGGATGGTAAGCGCTGCAGAGCTGCTTCTGTGTGGGCAACAAGGGCGGCATCGTCAGCAAAAAGCAGCTCGCGGACAAGGTGATTCAGGGTCTTGGTGTGGGCCTTCAGTCACCTTAGGTTGAAAAGGCTCCCATCGGTACGATATCGGATATAAATGCCGTCTTGTTCGTCGAGGTCTGCCGTGGCCCTTTGGAGCATCATGCTGAAGAAAACTGTGAATAAAGTTGGTGCGAGAACGCAACCTTGTTTCACACCATTGGCTATTGGGAAGGGCTCAGAGAGTGCATCGCCATATCTGACTTGGCCGCGCTGCCCCTCATGTAACAGGATTATCATTTTGAGGAACTTGGGGGGACATCCTAATCGTTCCAAGATCTGCCACAGACCTTTTCTGCTCACAGTGTCAAAGGCTTTGGTGAGATCAACGAAAGTTACATAGAGACCCTTGTTCTGTTCCCTACACTTCTCTTGCAGTTGTCTGAGAACGAATACCATGTCTCTGGTACTTCTGTTGGCTCTGAAACCACACTGACTTTCAGGTAGAAGTTCTTCTGCGATAGCGGGTACCAATCTGTTCAATAATATTCTTGCGAGAATTTTTCCAGCAATGGAGAGCAGAGTTATGCCTCGGTAGTTTGAGCAGTCTGACTTTACTCCTTTTTTCTTGTACAGGGTGATGATGATTGCATCACGGAGATCTGGTGGTAGTTCGCCTTGTTCCCAACAGTGCACAACTAGCTCGTGAAATTTAGCATGGAGCGTTTGGCCTCCATGTTTCCAGATTTCAGGCGGGATTCCGTCGACCCCAGCTGCCTTGCCGGTTTTCATCTGCTGTATGGCCTTAAGGGTCTCTCCCATAGTAGGGGCTATATCCAATTCATTTTTCACTGTTTGTTTTGGGATGAGCTGGATTCCTGAGTCTTGGACTACACGGTTGGCACTGAAGAGAGTTTGAAAGTGTTCAGACCATCGATTCAGGATGGAGGTTTTATCTGTGAGAAGCGTTTGGCCCTCTGCGCTGAGTAGGGGGCTTTGAACTTGGTGTGTGGGTCCGTACGCTGCTTTCAGAGCCTCATAGAATCCTCTGTGGTCACCCAAATCTGCGCATAGTTGAGTCTTTTTTGCTAGGTTGAGCCACCACTTGTTCTGGATGTCTCGAAGTTTCTGTTGGAGTTTACTGCATGCAAGACGGAAGGCTGCTTTTCTCTACATGGCAAGATGGTTGAGCGAGGTGTGCTTGGTGAGCAGATCTCTTCTTTGCCAGCAATTCCTGGATCTCTGGATTGTTTTCATCAAACCAGTCTTTGTTCTTCTTTGTGGAGAACCCTAAGAATTCTTCGGAGGACTGCAGGATGCTATTTTTAATATGTTGCCAAAGCGCTTCAGGAGAAGAGTCTATGGGACAGTCTTCAAGCCTAGTTTGAAGGTTTGCCTGGAAGCTGTCTCTCACTGCAGCTGTTTGAAGATTGTTAACTTGGAGCCTCCTCCTCAGAATGCCGCCCCTCTTAGGTTTGGGCTTAAAGTGGAGGTTAAGTTTGCAGCGCACAAGGCGGTGGTCTGTTTGACATTCTGCACTAGGCATCACTCGGGTGTGACAGACATCGCGAACATTTCTCTGGCGCACTAAGATATAGTCAATGAGGTGCCAGTGTTTAGATCGAGGATGCATCCAGGTTGTCTTCAGGCTGTCTTTCTGCTGGAAGATAGTGTTGGTGATGGTAAGCTGCTGCTCAGCACAAAACTCTAGCAAGAGGCGACCGTTGTCATTGCAGTTTCCAACTCCATGCTTGCCTAGTACTCCTTTCCAGGCTTCAGAGTTCTTACCTACTCGGGCGTTGAAGTCACCAAGGATTATGATCTTATCATCCGCAGGAACCTTTTGAGTAAGGCGGCGCAGATCGGTGTAGAATTTGTCTTTTTCTGTAGGGTCAGCTTGGAGAGTTGGGGCATATATGCTGAAGAGAACAACATGTTGCTTGTTGTGTAGCGGGAGGCGTAAGGAGATAATGCGATCGGAATGACCTGTTGGCAAATTTTCAAGTTTAGAGGCGATGGAGTTTTTAATCATGAAGCCAACTCCGGAATGATGACTTTCGGTTTTGGGTTTGCCTGACCAATACAGTGTGTAGCCGGCACCATGTTCTTGAAGGCTGCCTTCCTCATGAAGGCGAACTTCACTGAGAGCAGCAATGACGATGTTGAGTTGTGACAGTTCGTGAGCAATTATAGCAGAACGGCGTTCAGGACGCCCACTGTCTGCTGTATCGAGCATGGTTCTGATGTTCCAACATGCGAGTGTCAATCTGGACACACCTTTGGAGGCAGGTGTATGCCTTTGTCTCTTTGTCTTTGGTTGACCGCAGAAGAAGATGTCCGTTGGCCGCGGCTAGCCAACCGGATTGGAAGGGAGATGAGCTTTGGTTAGGCCACCTTTTCTAGGCCCCTCTCCATGTGGAGCAAGCAGTGCTCTCCTTGAAAAAGGCTGCTTGGTCATTCAGGATGCTGCCGAACGAGACTGTCATCTCCCAGGTCAGTCTCAAGCGACCAATGTCCTGAACCGCCTGCATGCAGGGTTGGGTCTGCGGCTTCCAGTGACATCTTTCCACCTGCCGTTTCGTCCCTTGCCTGTCGCTACAGGGCTTTGCAAACGTGAGTACACCCTTCAAGCCTGCGCGGTGGATTTTTTAGGTGAGGCGCAGCGTGCGCGAGACTGGCCCCACCCTTTACACCTGAGGTTCATCTGCCAGGGCCTAGCGAGCTTGGACGGTGACAGCGAAGTCCTCAGGTCGTAGGTTTGGTTAGAGTATCCTTCTCTTAGATGGATGGCCTTACAGGGCTAAACGAGCTCCATCTGCCCGGGTTTGGAGTTAGAGTTGTCCTTCTCCTAGGATGGTTGCCCGAAGGCTAGTGAGCCCATCCTGCCCGTGGACACACTTTGTCTGACCCTTCAGTTGAGACCTGTCAGGCTTGGGAGACCCTACCGGAGGCATATGCCACCACCAGCATAGCTCTCAACTTCGCAAGGGCGCGCAAGCTCTTTCCCCACGGCAAGGGGGTGCCCATGAAAGAGCTAAAAGAAATTACATTTAAAACATCTGCTAAAATCTTTAGACCAATGAATTTCTAATTCTCCTCATCACTTGGAATAATTTTGTGTTGTCCACTGTGATTCTGTAAGACTCAAGAGTTAGATACCAAGATAGGAAGAGGGGAAACAGAGGTAGTCTTTGGTGCGCTTTGAATTGACGATATTCTTGCCAAAGACTTGCATCAGCACATGACATACACTTGCCAGATTAGAGAAGTCATGATAAGATCAAAAACTGTTATCAGCAACTGGCTGTTTTCTAACATTATTTTGATGTAGAAAGCAAAAGAATGGTTGCAAAGAACATTTTACAAAGTTCCAGATTTATTGAAGACAGAAAGTTAGAAGTCTAATTAGGATCATCTGTTCATGAAGTCTGTTGAAGGATGGAGCATGCATTTAAAGACTAACCTTCCAAGGGGGTTAATGCAGGATTTTCTGAGGTTTCACTTACATTACTTGGGAAGGAAGCTCATGAAGATGGGCCTTTATTACAAACTGATTCTAGAACACTCGAAAGGGAAAGAGATCATTTTTGAAAGCAATTGTCTCTCACTACTCTGGCATATAATTTGGCTCACACAGAGAAAGAACCTTTCTCATTTCAGATCTCTACCATTTCATCAAAGGTAACAAATCGGGGAGCAGGTACCACGTAGTCTGAAGAAGGAAGCATGTACATTTCAGGACACAACTGCCTGAGTCTTTTCCTTGGCTTGCCCAACTTTATTATTGACATCTACTCACCAGTGAATTTAGTTTACAAAGGGTAGAAATTTTCTGCTGCCCGGAAAATAGTCAATAAGAATTAAAAAGATAATGAAAACCAAGAGGTTTGGTTTCTTGGGGTTTTTTTTTTTTAATGAAGAAGGTCCAAACAACTTTAACAATGTCCTTTTTTTACAGCCCTTAATTCTCCTCCTCAGCTCCAGGCTGTTTTGAACTACTACTCTTCAGTTTTCTTTTGTTTTCACTATTCTGCTGAGCTTCTGTATGTTTCCAGTACTTCTGTAAGGGATTACACTTAAACCCTGCTTGCCAATTTGTAATGCTTGAAGCCTTTATTGTAAAAAAAAAAAAAAAAAAAAAAAAAAAAAAAGAAGGAATCTGTATGAAGATTTTACCAACTTACTTTTAAAAGAAGAAACTGTTGAAAATGACTGGATAAAGAATAAAACTTAATCCTCTATTTCTCTACGAGAGGAAAGCATTCTCATTTATACAAAACTTTACAAACAGCTATTTTTGCTAGTAATAACTTAGCTCTTTCTTTCCTATCTTCATTCTTTTTTCTTCAGAGAAGCTATAAAATTATAATCCATTTTAATAATCCCTTGTCAAGAGATTGTAAAGATAAAGGTTTATTCACACTCCCCATTAATGTCTTGATTAAAGAGGCTAAAAAAAGATAGCTGTGGATTCCTTAGGTGCTATTCTGTGATATGGTGGTTGTAAAATTGTTACATAATAACAATTTATTACTTTATTACTATGAGAACAACAGATATATTGTTACAAGGGTTATTCTATAGTTTTCGCACCCTCTGTACCTGTCATGATCTCAGTACCTCTCATGTACAACACATGAAGAAAACTTAAACTAGAGTGATGAAATATGAAAGTAAGTGTCTGCTGGTATTAAAAATTGTACTAAACATGTCTTCACTCCAAGTAGGCAGATGTGTAAGTGCCTATGAGCATGACATTGCACTGAAAATGTTGACATTTCTAAAGAAACAAGTGTATTTCACAGAAATTTATTCTAGGCCTGTGAGTGAAAAAAAAGTGGAAAATACTCATGATTCCTTGTAAAGTATATTCACGCTGGGGAAAAAAAATATAAAGATCAACAGTATCTGAGCTGGAAGAGAAGTGGCTGACAAGCCTATGTGATACAGAGCAGCAACTTGTGGGCTTAAAGATCTAGAAACAATACAGCTCCATTTGAACGAAATGCATCTGAACTCAAACATCCCACCTTTGCAGGGCAGCTATACCACTCATCTAGCTAACTCATCTGGCCACAGCTAGCTCATTCCAGCCGCGGAGGAGGAACACACATAGTCATTTCTGTATTTCCTCGAGTAGTCCAGGCAGAATCATCTCAGATCACCCTGCACCTGCTAGTGCAGGCACCATCTTATAAAAAAGTTGCCAATTTCCTTGCAATCCATGGACCTGTGTGAAATAGTCAGAAGCTTGCAGTGAAATGGGTGCATCCTCTGTTTAAGTCATTTTTTCTAGTATATTGCTGTGGTGTCCCATGGAAAAGGAACGTCTGCCCTGCAGAAACAAAGCAGGGAAGTAGAATGCTAATTGTCCTCTCAGGCAAGAGCAGGAGCAGCAACCAGGAACCACTCCAGGCCTTTTACTTCAGTTCCACAGGACTCAATTCTAAAAATGAAAATTAGCATACACAGAAAGTGCTTGTAATAATGATATATAAGGAAAGGGATCTATTAAAAAGCGTATCTGAAGACTTAGAATGAAATATTCCAATAGCCCTTCACTATAAGTTTTAAAGCGTAATTGAATTGTATTTGTTCAGTCAGGCTGAATTCACAAGATGACTAATAGCAGAAATTCACTACTAGCATAGCAGTTTAATAACTGAAACTGTAGTACTTTTTCTGCTGTCCTGTTTTACTGTAGGCAATACAGGTTACAAAAAACTTATACTGAGAAATTTGTACTGTTACTGCAAAACTAAACATTGCAATATTACATATTCTAAACAAAGTTAATTCCTTATAATGACTTTCAGCCTTTTATCTTGTTTCTAGTATGTCAGAGGCTCAGAAACAGAAATACACTCTGGGGGCAATCAGGCACAAGCAGGGCATTTGTTCTTTAGCTAAATGCAATCTCTGTTTGGCTGCCTCGTTGTTACCTTTGAGATATAAATCCTCATGAGGCCTCGGTCAGATGCAGTAATGTTCCAATAAGTCAATCTAGTGAGATGCCTGTTCTGATTATCCTGATTCATCTTCAGTGCAAGCTGCTGATATATGTATGTAATAATATACCAGTGGGGAGTATTGAGGAAAATCTGGTTTTTATATAATTAGACATTTGTTATAAAGAACTACAGAGTTATACAATCATCCTAGTAGACACAAACCAAGCTTCGCTTTGTGTGCTACTGAAGAACAGATAATTTGTTATCCATTGTGTTCAACTGATTTATTCCTTTGCTTTGCTGATTATATATTAAGATATCAGTAATCAAAGCCTATAGAATTCAAATAACTATGATAAGATTTAAGAGTATTCAAGCATGTCTTTCTAGTGTAGGTGTAATTTATACTGTGAGGAGATCGCATTTGCTGGTGTATTTATTCTAGTTCCTTAGATAAAGAAAGCTGTAATAGCAGAAGCCGTTTATGTGATATAAATATCCTAATGAATATGCAGTTGCTTTCAGGAAAATATTCTGTAAGAATTGGGTCGCTAACCAGTATTGCCACACTGGAAGTGTTTCTAGTTTAAATGTGATCACAGTCTTAGTCACTACGCTTACTTCAGACAAACAGTTTCCAGGGGAAAATGAACACCCACCCTAGTGTAAGAGTATCCCACTGCCAATAGCAAGGGTGTCAAAACTACTGAATAATTGGAAAAAAACCCAAAACTTTATCATTAGAAGAGGTCAGCTCCCCTGCTCAGTAGGTCTGAAAAACTGAAACCCTTCAGAAAAATAGAAGGATAAACATGCTTCCCTGAAAAACTGAGAGGTTTTTCAAGAGAGAGGTTCATCCCTGTAGATGGTGAGGAATAGGTGCCAAACGTCATTACTCTTTTAAAGAAAATCACCATTTTAGGGCTTCTGTATCTGCAGAGAGATGCATTTGAACAGCTGCCAGTGTTTTGTGTCACAACTGAAATATAACCCAGTAGGAGAAATTCTACGTACCTACCTCCCATTGATTCCATTATCATGAAACACATTTTCCACATTCAATAAATATTTTCACCCTTTTAAAGACCATCACAGCACTATCAAAATTATTCTGATTTAATCTAATCACCAGCTGGTTCTCCTGTATGCCAACATCTAACGGAGTGCAAATACAGGCAGGATTTAATGATTAAATAAATAACCACAGCTAGGAGAGTAGTCCTCTCCATGACTAACCTGCAGTGCTCCGTGTAGACAGTTTCATCTGCATTTACTTAGCAGGTAAATTTGCTAAAAGTTAATCAATACCGGTACTGTGCACACTGAAAATAACTTTTAAAATTGCCTCTTTCTTTTTCTTTTTTTTTTTTTTTTTTCCTTTTTTGGTTTATGTTGGCTTCTTCAGCAGCAGTCTGCTTTGATCTGTTCTTTGGTACCACATCTCAGGAAATTTTCCTACCAATGTGCTACCATCCAGCTAGAGGCTGCCAAGTCTATAAAAATAGAATGATTTGAAAATGTGGAACTACTTTTCTCTACACCACTCCTTGAATTTCATATTCCATAGTTACAATATTTATGTTGCTGTGCATCAGCTGGTTTCTTCTTTGGACTTGGGTACCTAATTGGTTTTTGGTTCTTAAGCACCTACAACCTTATTCCATTCTTTCCCTCCACTTAAAGCAAGCAGGGTAACCACTTATGTGTCTTGATGATAAAATACTATAAAATGACCCCAGGTGATGAGAGAGAGTGTATTGGATTTCACAGAAATGATTGAACAACACTGCTTTTTAATTGGCTCTAGTAGCTATTTATCATCACTTACAGAAGATCTAAAATCAATGGACATTTTTGTGAAAGGTACTGATGAGTCAAACAAACACATGCAGTATAACAACAGCCTATGATAACAGTAATAAGTCTCTCGCAAAAAGCTGTGCAGCGAACTCCCTTTAGAAATTACCAGATACATCATAAAACCCGATAGAAAATCCATGGGGGAATAGTCAGTTTTACTAATTAGTTTTTCCTTCTTTTTCTTTGTAGATATCATGTCAGTCTCTAACCACCAAATACTTTAAGTATCAAAAAGGATGCGAAGACAATATGGGAAGAAAATCTACTTTGCAATATGCGTTAACTTTCAAGTAAACAAAAAAGGAGAGTGATAAAAAAAACCCCACCTATTTTGGTGGTTTCTGCCTGATCAGGTGGAACAGCCCAAAACAGAAATAGAGAAGAGATTAAATACATGAAAATTAAGGATTTCCACTCAGAGATTTTCAGCTTCATCACCTCTGTGCAAAAACCATATCTGTGTACTCATGTAAGCAAGACAAATGGACGTACATACCTACTTGTCTGTGTGTTGATGGAGTTTGTTTAATCCAAAGCCATAAATATTTGCTTGTGCACAAACACTTTGTAAAAAATTAGATGTGGGATTTTCCTATTTAATTTAATTCAATGTTTTCATAATGTAATGCAGAACATTAACTTTGCAAACTCTATACAGAACCAAAATTTGCCTACTTACATCAGAGAAGAGCAAGAATTTTTTCCCATTGTCAAAAAATGTGTAGAATTACTCTCATTTATGAACGTGTAAATGTGTGAACAATCAATATAAAATATGGGAAACGTTCAGGAAATGTTCTTAATTTATTCTGACAATTCTAGTTTAGATTGTTATCATACCTTAGAATGTACACCCTTACTATGAAAACACTGAAGGATATTTTACAAAATAATCTAAAGGTGCATCTATGTTGTAATGCTCTCCTTTAATTTACCTTTCTTATATCTGGGGAAATCTTCACTTACAAAAGAGAAGAATTTGCTTGCTCTGTCAATTGTAGGGAAAATAATTTTTCAGAGCAATTGTATTACACATTTTTAACCGAAGATATTGAAACAGCACACAGTTGCAAGGCTTCATTTCAAGGCACGTGAACTCCTCATTGATCTTTAGTTTGTGCCATAGTGACTGTAAAAGGTAGGAATTCTCACAGATAATTTCATCTTGGCTGAATCACATAGGTCTGAAATGATGTGTGACTAGTACAATTAAATGATAAAGATGTTATAAAGGTTATCAGGTTTTGTATGTCTATACGTTGTTGTGTGCATACAAGAATGTAAAATTTTCCTCAGCTAAGTGCTCAAAGTTGATGTGCTTGTACATTTGCTGGTGGAAAGTATCCACACTTATTTTTATGCAAATTGCATCTTTTACATCTATCAAGTAGGGAAGGGGAGCCTCCACAACAGAAGGGTTGCTGAGGGGACAGCAAGGCCTCCCTGACAAGGGATACTATCACACTGTATCTGAACAAGCAGATCGGAGTAGGTCTGGTGATGAAGACCAGGGTTGGCCACAGTTCAGCCAGCCAGTCAGGTCTGTAGCAAGGATGCAGGTCCCAGGCCAAGCCAGGAGCCAATTCAGTGAGGACAAGTCAGAGCTAAGGACATGCAAGGCACAGGCACATCTGCGACATAGCTCAGGCTGGGACCAAGGGTGTAAATCATCATCCAAGCAAGGGGAGGCTCGTCTCATCTCTTCTCACCACATTTTTTATTTTCCCACCGGTCTGATCCAAGGTTACGTGGCTGCACCACATCAGAGCAAAATTTGAACGAGGTCAGCGAAATCCCTGACAGGGCTCTTATGAGGTTGCAAAGGATGAGTACAAAGAAAAATAGTTCAGGGCAGTTAGATCATGCTGTGCTCAGGGCCCTGAGAAAGAGCACGGCCTAGAGAGAAAAAGCAAGAAAATTGTTTCGGGTTTTGCTGAGATATCCGAGCAACAGTCCAAACTTGTGACTGCAAGCATCTTGTTTGGCTGTTTGGAAGAATATCTGTTAAAACCAGTGTGTGACTTCCCTTTGAGTCCAGGATATTTTGAATCATAGCATTTGAATTCTGGGGGAAAAAAAAATCCCTGCAGATTTCTAGCTAAATATTCCCCATGGTCAGTTTCCATGATGTGCTACTGTTGTGCTGTATGAGAAGTATACTTCTGTCATCTGCTACCTCTTCTCTCTATAGATTATGTTTCCTGTCTGGAGTATATCTCCCACCACACAGCTGCTGTGTTTGCTGAACTGCTGCAGACGGTCACAGACATCTCCAGCCATGACGCTTTAGTAAAAATCATAGTTATCAATAAAAGCCAGCATACAGAGGAGACTATGGACGGACAACTATAACTTTAATGAGAAACAAGAGTAAAACTTCCTAAATAAGTTGTTGTCCAAGAAGTAGGCTTTTGTTGTTATAATTTTGAATAAATAAGAGGCATTTTTATTATACAGATTTTTTTAAACAGATATCAATTTCCCTCATAAAACTTCTTTCTTCCCCCTCAGTTACACAAACATGACTTACATATGCCTCACCTAGTTAAAGACCACTTTCTATCAGAAGATATTTTATGAGTCAATTTACCAGGTGATTCTTAAAATAAATAATAACTTATTTATTTTCCTATTAAATTGGTTATTGCTATAACCAAAAATTTTTACTTCTGTCTGGAGCATAACAGAAAAGGTTTAGCATCAGTATATGTGGGGCTGGGAAGCTCTCTGGCTATTCCTGTGCCAAGGAAGAACATCACAGTAGATGGGTGTAGTATGAAGAGTTACAGATTTCTCAGACAACCTGGTAAAAATTCGAGGGACCCATAGAGCTTTGACCTTGCAACCATACTGCTTGATAATGAAAATTTTTAAGAATAGAAAGAAGAAAGGATGAAGCATCACTTTGTAAAGCACAGAAGAGTGAGAAAAAGATCATAGTTGTGCTGCATCCTCCAGTGTGGCTTATGTGCGTATGTAAATGCAATCAGACCCAGATCATATGCTGGGTGAAACCAAGCCTTTGGATTATTAAGCATTTTCATCTCTCTACTTTACAGAATAATATTCCAACTGGGCTTATAGAACAAATAAATCCTAGATTTAACTTTGGTTTAGTCTCTCATACAGGGGTTAGTTTCCTAGCAGTTAAAGCTCCTTGTGACATTGTTTCCATCTCCTCTTTCTTTGTTTCTTGAATTTTGTGCTGAATGTTTTCAGAATTCAGATAATAAAGAGGAATAAATCAAGCTGTTACCTTGCTGAATGAGATTGACAAGACTCATCAAGATAATGACTGAGTACTGTAGGTAATATACAGATTAATTTCTGATTACTTTAAGCCTCGCTGACATTAATATTAATCGCATAGCTATTGAAAAAATTCAGAGTTAAGAACAAGAGAAAGAGAACATTACCTTGGTAGTGCACATACACAATTAGGTAAGCTGAATTCAGTTTCAAGATAACTCTGTCCTTTGAAAGAGGAGACAAACACTGAAGGAATGAAAATATTATAAACATATATCTTGTTTTTCACATCAGGTCAGTCATGACTAACATCGTCTATGGTTAATATTAACCAACCCTTCCCCTAAAACCCTGTTTTAATTTGCTTTGCTGAAATTGAACCACTTGAGTTGATAACTCCATGCAGAATGACAGCGCCTCAGGCTGAAATGCCTTTGAAAATATCACTTAAAACAGTTCAGATGTTTCTGAGAACAAGATCAGACAAGAAAAATTTATTGGTTTGCCCTTACTGAAAAAGTCAATAAAATCATTTTGTGGAGATATTGTGCCATCTCTCTGTTTCAAAGCATAAACTGTAACTCTAGTCAAAATAAGACCTCTCCTAGTGAAAATAAACTAAAATTTGGATCAATTGCATATCTCTGAAAACTGCATTTTTCTCACAATGTAAATGGGTCGAATTTGACAATTGAATTTCCAAAGACAGCATTTACAGTTTTCTAAAGGTCTATTCCAAGGCAGAAGGTACCAAACAGGAATATATATAAAAATCTTCCTCTTAATTTCAAGAGTCCATTATGGCCACAGAAACAAAAAAATGTGAGGTCTGAATGTAAGTAAATATTGGTAGTATGATGCAAAGAAATATGACTTAAATTAAGAGATTTAAATTAAGGTTGCACAGGTAAATGTAACTATGGAGTTAACTGTCATAAGTGTTAATGATTACTGAATGATAATTTCGCTTCTTTAGTATCTTTCTTTACTTGGTTATGCTCATTTCACTACAGTAACATATCACTGGCATGCTGTATATACACACACACACATGTATATGAAAACTGTTGTTATTGGTGGCAAAATCTAAAACAAAAATACCTTGCATCTTTGTGGCAGTGAGAAAAACAACAATGGCTGCCTAGTCTGGACAAACAAAAGAATGAGATGAAAAGAATCTAAAAGGAAGAAAGAAAATTTGATTCTGTAATCTTTTCTCTTGGAACTGTCTCTTGGAAATGAAGAGCGGTTTTCATTTTTTGCACCCAAATGGTATTAGTCATACAATTTTGACCACGGTTCCATTGTTCTGCCAGCAACAGCTACAGCAAAACACTGAATTGAATTTTAGTCTCCTGGTTGAAAAGAGATATTACAATAGCCTGAAAATTAGGGGCATCAGCAGCTGATTCTCCTTAACTTTTACTGTTTCACCAAACCTTTGTTTAGATTTAAGAGTGCTTGCCCTTTTCATCTGCTTACTATTTTAATCCTCTTCTTATCTCTATTTTCACTCTAGTCAGGTTTTCAGACAGGGCTAATTTTATACAATGTTTGGGTTTATTTTTTTTCTCTGTATGAAATATACCAAATCTTTAAAGATTACATACAGAGAAATAAATATAAAACTAAATATTTTATTAAATTACCTCTGTCTGAAAGCTTTGGTATTTTCCTAACTCGCTACCTATTAAATTTTTTCTATTCTTTTTCACTTAGGATTGGTCTGTAGTCAATTAATCACTTTGTTCTTTTACTCTCAGTCTATATTTATTATATTAGATACAATATTTCTTCTTTAAAATAATTTCTTGCTATTTCATGTCTTAAAAGGGCCACAATAGAATGAATGCATGAGAGATACTTGACATTCCATTAAAAATAGCAGCATTCCACAGACCATTTACCAGAAAAAATAGTGATTAATGCTGTTTAAATTCCTTTATATTATCTAGTCTCTTCTTTCTTTTGTTTTATTTTTGGAACATAAATCTTTATTATCTGCACAGAATGAATAATTAATAGGACACATGATTCTTGTCATGGTAGAGCCTATGCCTATTTAGGATTCTGAACATATGTCCGAGCAGTGAGATATTCATTGGAAAAGCTTGCTTTGTATGGTCTAATTTTTCATTAAAGTGTAGTTGCTGATGAAATGAGAACAACAAGAAATTAAAGAGGTAATTTTCCAGCACTTTTTAATGTTTCTTCATTTTTGTTGTCCAGTAAATATGACAGAATGCAAGGATTGTGAGTGGAATGACTGGGCTATTTAAACATAAGGTTTATTAGGAACTACAGAAGTATTTGTTCTTTTGCTTTCATCTTTAGGTGCCCCTCATAAGGACAAAAAGGTTCTTGTCATGCATGAGACATAACTTGACCCTCATGAGACTGGCAATGGCTAGACAACCTTTTGTGTTATATTTGTAGATGTGCAAGGTATATTAGAAATTACTGTGGGCAAAATTATGAGGTGATATATTTTGATGAAAAAATTTTCTCTGTCATCATTATGCCATTAATATCCATAATGTGGACTCAGTTAAATCAACAGAAGAGAAGATTATTAGATTAATTTATGTTGTTTGTTGTAACAATGAAAAGAAAATGAAAAAAAAATCTTTTTGTTATCTGATGCTCTGTCTATGTTACTGGTAGACCACTATAACAGCAGTTTCTGTGGTGTAGATAATCCTTAGAGAAGCTTTTTGTAGCCTCTTGCATAGATATATTAATTGTCCACTGGTTTTAAGCTTATATGTTAAATACCATACACCTTGATCCGGAATTCTGCAACAATTAATTTGAAATAGATCATGTTAAGACTACTAGTCAAACAGTTAGACAGCTCTTTCAAGTGAATATAATTTATTGGCAATTTTATTTACAAGAAAAATCTATGAAAGCTTCAGCTGAAAAAAGAGAGAAAGGAAGCATAGACAGCCACCATTTGTATTACCTGTACTACCTGGGAGGAGCCACTTAAGAAAGTGCAATAGTATGACAGTTGAGAGTTGTCTTGGGATTTCACCAAAATGCTACTTCTGCACCTGTTTGTCTGTCGTTCACTTAATCCATATAATTTATATAAATTTATTATTTAATTTACATAATTAAATTTAAACATTAATTGATTTACTATAAAAAAGGAATTTATTATTACAATTTCATCGGGCATAAGAATAATTTGATCAAATGTAGAGATCTGCAGTGTAAAACCTTTAGAACATAATTCATCTGATGAGCTTTGGATGTCAAGTTTCAGAGATAACCAGACGACTCAAAATGCCTTTATCACTTCATTGACTATAGAGCAAGACTTGGGTATTCAGCGTTGAAATAGATCATTTACACCACAGATAAACACTAGGATTTATCTGACTTATCGTGGGTTTCTCACATGAATACTTCTACATCTGAAATCTTCCTCTTAGACATTTTTTACAGTCTGTGGAGATGTCCATGTACTAAACTAAATCTAAAGTGCAATGAATCTCCTCCAGAAGGAGATGACTACATTTAATCAAGCGTACCCTTAAACTAAAATGTAGACATGAAAACTTGGTGAGATAAATCCCATCAGGGGCTTTACCAGCCATGTACAGCATTACATCAGTAGTAAGTCTCCTTATATTTAAAAGATGTGTAAGAAATGG
Source organism: Bucorvus abyssinicus (assembly GCA_009769605.1). Lineage (NCBI taxonomy): Eukaryota > Metazoa > Chordata > Aves > Bucerotiformes > Bucorvidae > Bucorvus > Bucorvus abyssinicus. Next base: position 45,099,554 of record CM020025.1, read on the forward strand.
TTCCTCATTTCAATGACTAGCAGTTGTGCCCAGGGAGGGAACAGATGTCCAGCTAACACAAAAATTCTTTCAAAACTTTTAAAATTGTATGAGAATTTCATTTTGTCTCTAACTATTAAGCTCTCCTACCCCTCACTTCAAATTCACTAAAATTCTGTGCTTAGCTTATATGTGCTGCAATGAGTGAAAGACTGAAGAATAGATAGATTTTTTTACCTGGTTAAAACAGGAAGATTTTCTTAGGACTGTAATCAAAAGAAGGTAAGATCATTTGATAAATACTTTTCTACTAGATTGCATTGATAGAAATACTTATATACTAGATTAGCAACTTTTAACAATAAAAGCAAATGTCATTTAAAGGAAGTTAGTGTATAGAATTGACTAAGACCTTTTAGAAGCACTTTATTCCGGTGAGGATCATTACAAAGTTGAAAGCATTGGGAGATCATTCATGAGACACATATTTTTTTAAATCTTGCACTGGTGACTGAGCTGAACCAAAAAAAACAGGTGAACTATCTTAAACATTATTCCAGTTTGATGTGGCTGATAATTTTAATCAGAAAATACTTCTTCAATGTCTGATTACACTTGGTTGGAACACCTTATTTTCAGTGAATGTTCAAGGAAAATAAGAGATTCACCGTTAATAGATCTAGTGTAATTTGTATTCTGAATGACAGTTTCATTTTTGTTTTGTAACCCAAGAAATATATAGAATTTAACTCTGGCCTACCACATACATGAATGGTCATATAATTTATCTGCTTTCTTGTGCTATTATTTTATATGCCCTGTTGAAAATTTGTTCTTTATTATTGATTAGATCATCATAATAGTAATTAACATTGATTATTACAAAATGGTTAAAGTGTTCACAGTAGGCATTTCAGGATGCACTACAAATTCATTGTAGATAACGAGGATGAAACTAGAGCAGTTACAGGGATGAAAATAATGAGTTATTGAAGTACTGTAGTGGTTTAGTATTTGGCGCAGTTTTGGTAGCAGTGGAGGAGGCTGCTGCCTTCTGTTTGGCATGCTTTTGGTGGCGGGGGATGGGGCTGCTAGCGTGGCCCTTGTAAGCTTCTCGAAACAAGCTCCTCCGCTCCAATTAGGCCCCATCTCCGGCCAAGGCTGCGCCAATCAGTGCCTCTGTGAATAAACCTATTTAAGAGAGGAAACCTGTTTGGGGACGCCTTTTTATTTTGGGAGTGCTTCTTTGTTTTGGAGGGGGTAGGTCAGGAGAGGCTGCCATGTGGCAACCAAACATGCGGTCACCCAAGGTAACAAGGAAGAGGTTGAGAAGACACAGTGGTACAGCCATTTCCCTTTGACCCATGGCAAGTTGGCAGTCTGAGACCCCACAATTCCCAGAGAGCACTGGTGGAGAAACGGTCAGACTGCAGAGAGCCAGGGAAGAGGCCCATGCTGCAGAGAGCCGGAGAGAAACCTACGATGCAGCTCACAAGTAATCCTGAAAAAGGTCATAACTCTGAGGAGGACTGGTGCTCAGAAAACCAATCCAGCAGCAGACGTCCCCACTAGCCAGAGATATTCATGGAGGACTGTCTCCTGTGAGAGGGACGCCACGTGGCAGCAAGGCAGAATGGTGAGGAGTGTTTCCTGTGAAGAAGAGCGAGTGGTAGAAACTGTATGGAGGGAACTGAGACTGACCGCACACCACCCACCCCATCTTCTGTCCCCTGTGCCAAGTTGGAGGAGGTGGTAGTAAAGCCAGGCTGGGGAAGAAGGGAGGGGTGGGAGCAAGATATATTTAAGAGCCAGTCATTTCTCTTACTGTTCTACTCTGATTTCAATTGGTGGTTTTGTTGTGGGTTTGCTGTTTAAATTAAATAGATTTTATTTCCCCAAGTTGAGTCTGTCTTTTGCCCATGACTGTAATTGGTGAGTGTCTCCTCCCTTGTCTGAACCCCTAAGTCCTTTGTTCTCTTTTCTCCTACTGGATGAATAGAGCAACTGCGCTCTGCTTAGTCGCCAGCCTGGTCTAAAACATGAGAAGTGCTCATCTGCAAACTAAAAAAAAACCTCCCTATCATTTGCAGTGTCACTGATCAACTAGAATTCTGTTCTCACGTATGGCTTACGCTCTTTTTTTAATTTCAGCAAGTTTTGTGAGGAAAGTGAAACACTCCCCAGCCCACTCTAGCAAAACTTTAATGTTTCAATGTGGTGGAAAGAGTACTACACAAAACCACGGAAGAGTTAATTCAAGTGAGTAAGAGCTCTAGGCTATATTCCTCCTACTTTTGTGAATGCCTAGAAAATAAAGTATTCTAATAGTTTTGCTGATTTTTATTTCAGTTTCTGAGCCTCACAATATTATCACTTGCAAATAGTGAGGATGTTCCCATGAGAAAGATCAGAAATTTCTTGTAGGAATCCACAGCTCTTGGAGCGAAAATGATTTTTGCATTGAAATTAAAATGCCGTGGTTTTCTATGATTTGAACAGAAACATGAATGTCTTATAGAAAGAGAAAATCCCAGTTACCCAAAGTAACTCTGGAATATGTTCATTTACACCTCACTCCACTTACATATTTCAAAGGGAAAGCTAACAAACAGCTACTCTACAGAGAGATCAGGTCTGTTCTTATGGAAATACAATAAAGAAACCACTAGCATAATACCACCACAAATACATTGATTGAAATTTTCATATTTTCAGACTTGGCTATGCAACACAGCATTTCTTGCAGCTGCAACAATGGCCCACTCCAGCCTTGCGGTTGGGAATGCAAAACCCCACTTAGTTTCTGAGACAGAATTTTCCTGGTGGATAGAATATAGGAAATTAATACACACTACTGGCCTTTGATAAGCAGCCTGAATGAGGCAGGAGCCTAGTGCTAATGCCAGAGATAAACATCAGTGCCCAAAATTTAACATTTTAATTTGAGAAACACAACCTTTCTTCATATGTAGCAAGCACACAAGCTTGCCCACTTTTTTAATTTGTTATATTACCATCACTGAGCCTTTATATCCCTTGACATAGCTTATTAGTCATAACCCTGTGGAAATAGTTAGAGTGCAATGTGTGTCCTCCCATGGATTTAGGCGGAGTGGTCTGCTTTCTCTTTGTACAGCTTGTGTAAGGTACAGGGAAACTCATTACTTCTTCTCCTTTCCCTCTCTTCCCAGGCTGCAATAGCCATGAAATGGAGAAATAGAGCTTAACTTTTACCAGACAACTTAAATATGTTGAGAGTATAATTATGCTGGGATTATATTCAATCATAGTGATTACAATCGTTTGTCAAGCACAAGAAACTGTACTGGCCAAAGCATAAAATGATGTAAATAGATCTGTTTCATGGTTTTCCCAGGAAAAGAAGGCCAATAAACATACATGCTTTTTCTTATGCTGATATATCAAAAAAAGCTTCTAGGTTAACCCTACATAAAGCACAGTGAGAAAAGAAAGCTTCTTTTCCAAGGAAAAAGGCAGTGTTTCTAAGCAAGCACTGTTCCTTCTGGTGAGTTAGATTTTAGAGTCAATAGCGCAATACAGTAGGTATCTCCATGAGGCAGCTGTAGAACAGGTAGGATATTTGCTTAGAAACACACTCATGAGCTGATGAGGAATTATCACTACTCAACCATGGAAGGAAGGAAACAAGAAAGGGAAGAAGGGAGGACTGGAGGAAGAGAGAGAGATTTTATCACAAACACAACATTTTTGTATTTAGTAAGACATACTTTTTCAAATATCTCAGAGAACCCAAAGTACCCAAAGTTATTTTTTGAGAAAAAAAGATTTTCTCCTCTATCCTGGCAATTTAGTTTTTCAAGAAAAAAATCCCACACAGGATTTTTTTTAGTGTCCTACTATGCATCTTAACCTTTAGAGATGCTTACACTCCCTTAGTGACCCCATTTAACCAGCTTTTTAACTCATGTCGCCTCCTGCAAAAAACCAGCTGGCAGGTTCATTTGCACAGTAATAAATGCTGTCTCGCAGCCTGCAAGCGACTGATTGAAAGAGATTACCTCCCAACAGTGCTTGTTAACTATGATTGACATATCAATATGATACACACTTATATTTTCAACCCTCCCCACCCCCAATTCCAGATAGAAAGACATATTAAATGCACTGAAAATTACTAATATAAATTCTTCCTGTAAAGATTGCTGAGCCTTTATGTGTCTCAGAATTACCATTTTCCTCTCATTTCCCTTTCACTTTTGTGCTAGAAATCAGTACGTAATGGAGAAGCATGTTCCATTATTCCCAAGCTTCCTTCATCTTAAGGGATGTTTTAACTGCCTTTTTAAATAGAACAAAACTAAGATTTGTTGTTATCAATTTTCTTTTAATGTACCAACTTTAAAATCCATCCAAGTATTGATCAATCTATAAACGAAAAATGTGAGATGGGATGGTTACCCAATTCACTTTAGTATTGCTTGACAAATGACGTCATTGATAAATTCATCAAACAAAACAAAGGTGCATGTAACTATTCAGTCCAAAGTCTATGTAATCTGATGACCATATTTTATTTGGGAAATTTACCTGACACCATCACTGACATAGCCTTACAATGTGAATAGTAATCTTTGAAATTGCTCTTTAAATAGCACAGCTTGTTTACTAGCTGCAAACTAAGCATTGTAGTTGAAAAACAGGATTAGTGATCTAGATGGCAAACCTGTATTACATAAACTACCATCCCCACAGCCAGCAGTCTGCACTTTCAGCCGAAATTTATTGGCCATTTCAGCTCAAGGCTGAAGCTGAGAAGGCTGCACTTCTGTCACGTTTCTGCAAAGAGAGCCCTTTGCTCATTACCAATTCCTTATCCTGAAAACCCATTAACTCCCAGCAGCAGGGGAACAAAAAAAATGTGCCTTGTAAAATGTTACAGGTGTAGTCATGTGAGTCAGAATTAACATTTAAAACAGCCAGGATACATATGCAAGAGAAGTTGCAGAATTCCCACTTCACTCCTCTTACACTTATGTACAGATGGTAAGATCCAAAGTTCTCACTCAGTTACCACCTAATCCTAGAGACACTCCAGGTACTTCAGACTTTTTCCTTCTATTTAACCTCTCTCAGCACCTGAAAGCCAGCCTGCCCAGCATGGCTGGCACTCTTGAAGCAATTACTAGTTTTCATAAGACCTCTGAAGGAGATGCTACTGGTCCCACTGGTGTTTTGTTTTACCCAGTGGTACAGTGCATAGCAAATGCTTACCCCAGACTAAAGGAGTGTGAGCTCATATCTGTTTCCCAGGAGATTTCCCTCAGCTCTGTAGTAGAGGCTGTACAGGGCAGGAAGCAGAGCAAGCTTCGAGTCCTGTGCTGAAACACTTACTTTCTGCTTAGAGCAACTGGAGATCTGATAGGTCCTTCTTCAAAACACTCACCTACTTCACTACAATCCCTAGTTCCTGTTCGAAGGAATATTTATGTGACTTTTTCCAATCATCCTTTAATGGAAAATGCACAGTTCACTTATGTGTCCCTTCTTTCTGGTCTAGTGAACTATAGGTTTTTGATGTATAGTGGAAAAGATGCAACAAATATAGAAGTGGTTCCCTTTTATCCACGGTCTAGTGGCCTCGCGAGTCTCACAGGAGGTGGGAGTTTGAGTCCCCTGAGGCAGAAAAGGCATTGAGCTCAAGTGTGTCAGATAGTAAGGAAGTATTTAAATCAGTATCCCAAAAGCTACATTTAAAGAAAAGAACAGAGTTTCATTTGCCAGCTGTACTTTGGGGGGGTGGGGGGGGTGGGGGGGGTGGGGGGTGGGGGGTTCGGAGGCAGGGGAGGGCAATAATTTTTTAAAAATATATTAAAATAAAGTGCCTTTCTTTCTATTTGCTTTGGCTCAGGTGACAATTTTCAGAACCTGAACTGTGGTTATGGAATGGAAGAAAGTGGATAGATTATCTCAAGACAGCAACAACTCCCCACCACCCACCCCCAGTCCCTCCCAAAAAAACACATTAAAAAGAGAGAGAAAGTGTGTGAGAATTTTAATTTAACGTAATACTCTTTAGAGTAAAAAATCTCAAAAAGAATGAGTCATTACTCAGAATGTAGGAAAACCTGAGTTAAGGAAACATTTCATTCAGTGGGAGATCATTTCATCAGCAGGCCAGAGGAAATCAAGTGGATGTTGACCCAGCTGCTACTGAGGCCTGCAAGCTCTTTGAATATTTCCTGCAATTACACAAATCTCATGTGAGGAGCTATAGATTCGAAAGCAAGAGTTAAATCCTCTGAAGAATATTTCCCCCAGGGCGTTGCTTTCTAATGGAAGTTATTGCTTCAGATGTTTGGGTTGGTAGAGGGGTGTTGATGGTTTTTTCCCACATGCATTTACTCCAGAGAATTTTGGGTTTTTGCGCAAAAGAAATGCTTCAGATCAAAATGCTGCTAACCAGAGGTGATAGCTAATATTCCATAGCCATTCCACATTTTTAAGACATTTCCATGATGCTGAGATGTGATGAACTGTATTCCATTTCTTAAGAAGCATCAAAACTTTCAAGGAAGCAGCCACACAGAGACTGAAATTGTTCAGGTACTGAAGAAATATCTCCTTGCAAAAATAGTTTAAATTGTCCTGCACACAGATGTATGTGAGTGATTCTGTTTAGAAAGAACAGGTTTGTCTCAAGGAGAAAATAACTCTCACAGGTTTGCTGCTCCTCAATCAGATACTCTGTTCCATATCTATAGCTCTTCCGGTGTATGACCTACGTATATTCATCAATAATTTTCCTTAAGTAACTTAAAACATAATCGTCAAAGCATATTTGCTAGAAAGGGTCTTACAGTATAATAAGGAAGACTGGAATACATTTTCTGAAAAATGGGTTAAGTCACATTATGTACTGATACTTCAGTGATTCTGCGAACCTGTAGAGAATTGTAATAGAAAGGCTAAGATTGGCATGAATGAAGAGTCAATGGGGATGACTGCAGGCAGAGGCGTCAGAAGGGTGGGGTAGAGCTCAGAGCTCATTAGCAGGGACAGGGGGATCTGAATGGCCTCTGTTAATGGATCACAGATCAGCCATCCACCATCCATCATCAGAATCCCAGCAGGAAAAGGCGTATCCGCAACCTTCATGCAGTCATCGATCTAGGAGAAACTTGGGAGACTTAAGGAGAACTTTACAGCTCATGTCCCTTTACCACCATGTGATCACAATGGATGCTGGACCTAATTCCCGGACAAGCCTTGAGGAGCCTGACTGCTGGACAGACTTCTCAGACTACGCACATCCTAGTGCTTGTGAGTATGAGACGGTGAGAGAGTGAGGGTAACTGAGTGAAAGCTGGTAAATAAAATCACCTTCATCTCTTATAATGTCTGCAGGGATATTTCCTACATTGCTGACTGACCTCGTTTGAGTTAGAACAGGACTAATTCTCTTCAGTGATTTCACTTTACAGCTCAGTCTCTTCTAACTGACTGCACTGTCTGAAGTTAACAGCATATTTTTGCAGACAGTGTCTTCTTCTAGCAGTGATAATGCTGGATGTTTACAGTCACTACCAGGGACTGGGGTGCAGAAAGGCTTTTGTTGATACTTGCTCCTGTGCAGACCAAGGTCAGTGCTAAATCCTGTGTGCCACAGTGGGGTGCTGTAAGTGAGAGGCTGCACCTGTGGGGAGGAACTGACCAACAAGGTGTTCCATCCCATATACGTCATATTCAGTATAAAGCTGAGGGAACACAAGGGTCGAGCTCTCTTCTTTAATGGCCAGCATTTGAGGAGGAGTCTGTGCGTTCTGCCTTTGAGCTCACTATGCGCATTACTGAATCGAGTTCCAGAATCCAGGTCCTGATTCTGTTTCCCACCTGCTGGTTCCCACCAGTCTGGGCCTTCCCCAGTGTCTGCCCACAGCATCAGTGGCAACAGTGATGTGATTGCCATCAGAGGGAGGGGTTTTGGTATTGGTTTTGTATATATTTCATTTTATTGTTATTATTTTCATTAAAACAGATTCTGTTTTATTTTCCAATCCATAAGTCTCTCTCACTTATTCTCTTTCCCCTCTCCATTGGAAAGGGAGAAGGGTTAATAGAGAGCATCTGTCATTCGTCTAGTGGTTGGCCCAGCCCTAACCCTTGACATTGTGGCAATACTATTTCCTACAAATCCTGTGGTACATAGCTGTGCTATAATGATATATATCACAAACACAAAGAGGCTTCACAAAACTCTTGGCTAGAGCACTTGACGTCAGTTTCTGAACCATACAGGAGCAACCCCAGCTCTGCAGAAAGGCATGAAGGCTTCTTCCGCTAAAGACAGAAAAGTGTTCTGAGTGAGATACTTATCAAAATACATTGAGGAAATAGGAATACTAAGGTAAAGAATTTTAATAACAATTGAAGATTAGGTAAGGTTTCTGTTCAACATTCATACACTTTCAACCAGTATTCTGAATAATTTTGTAAGATAATTAAGGACTTTTTAAAAATTAATCCTACAAGTAAGAGTCTCAAGAGTGAGAGGTTACATGACAGAGAGAATGACACTTGTTAGGGAATGTGTCAGACAGAATTAGGCCTTATTCCTTTGGTTTCAAACCTCAACTCAGTCTACAAAGACTTTGCCTGTCCCTAAACAAAAGACATACCTAAGAAGCACAAGGACTTCTTTCCCCACACCCCTCGCCTGCTTTCGCTGAAGTCATTTGTTCCAAAGACATGCTAAATATTTTTCTGGGTAAGTGATGGCTACAGTGTTTGGAGTTTTCCAAACCTAACTGGACAAATAAATAGTATATTATTGACAAACGCTGATCTTCTTTAATGAAAATGCTTCTTTGCACTCCTTGAAGCATTTTTGTTACATTGATTAAGATAAGTTAATGTCAGATTTGACACACTGTGATTTTTTTTCTGTATAATGCAGAACCTTTTGTATTGAAAAAAACATTGCAAGAACATATATTCCTTCAATTCTTGAAACAAAGCCAAGTTGTTACACATTCACCCAGTAAGATTACAGGATTTTTCTTGTTCAGACTTCTTTTTTCTTCTGCTTTCATGATCATGAGATTTTGAGAAAATTCTGTTAGGCTACTACTAGGATCTGAACTTTTTTCTGACCCTTCAGCCCCATTGCCAGCAGAGCATTAAACCTCAACTCAGCTAAACCTTCTAATCCTAACACAGAAAATCTTAATTTCTAAGAACTATTGAAGACATGTAACATACAATTTTTAAACCACTTAGCATACAAACTAGGCACTAAAAGAGAAAAATCAGAATATATTCAGGACATTCATGTTTCTTCCAGGCCACCTGCAAAGCCTAATCCATACAAAATCCTTCTCTCATAATGTAGCAAGCAGGGAAAGGAGAATCAACTCAGATATGATAGAAGTTAAATTCATGCTGCCATTTTATTTCTTGGTGAATGTCAGGCTGCAATGTATTGTAGAAGTATCTAACTTGGATTAGAGAAGTATTAGTGCCAGCACTGTCCAAAGAAACAGGAGTAAGTCCTTGTGAATAGAGAAGAAAGACAATTTAATCATCAAGGAGCAGCTTTGTGATGTTCTCAAGATTAACAACTTCGGGGACAGAACCACCCCTATCACATTAATAAATACATGTCTTAACATTAAGTTAATAAGCCTCAGGAAGATACCAAGAATCCTTAACCGTCCTACTCACTGAAGGTTTGAGAGACTGGAAGATCAAAACCAAATTCATGTCAGGCTGAAAATATCTCCAGGCTTTTTGTTTGGTAGGTTGGCTGGTTTTTATTGTTGTTGTTTATTTCTTTTTTTTTTTTCTCTCTCTTTTTTTTTTTTTCTGAATTATTTCAGTTACACTTAGGTTTGTGTTCTGTAACACAGTAAGTCAGCTCAGCAGAGGTTGGTGGAGCCTTGTCCACATGTAAACTCTGAAACTCCATATATACTATATTTGGGTTAGAAAAACTTACTAAATATGAACACCTATGGTTATTCCTACAACATATTAAAATACAGATGATGACTAAATATTTCTCTTTCCCATTTTTTTTTTATTTTTCCTTACCAGATTTTAAGTATAGTCTGAATAGTCCATCGATTCTTTCATGTTACACATCTAATAAAACATACTTGTTGACATGAGAAAATGGCAAGTCAGTATTTCTTTTCTTTCTAGGAAAGAGTATTTTGAGCATTTAGATTATTCATTAGTAGCTTTTTAAGAGTGATAAAAACTGTAATTATTCTCTACACTCATGTTCTACATAATGCAGAATTTCTCCCAGGAATAGTTATTACCACTTTTACAGTATTTAAAGGAACTTTGTGGAAACTGATAACATAGGATTTTGTTCAGTTTAAGTTAAAGAAACTTAATAAACTTGTCTAAAACCACCAAGGATTTTTGAGAATATTTTGACTAGTTTTGTCACATCTGTTTCCAGAATGAAAAGAGATTTGTGCTCTTGTTTAGACTTCTGACAGAAGAAGGTATTTGAAAAGGCTTTTTTCTGGAAATGCTACTTGTAACCTAATAAACAGTGCAGCAAATGAACAGTAGCAGCAAAAGTTTGTACAGTCATTGAAAAGGCCTAAAGAGGGTTATGCTGCTGATCAGCTGATGCCAAGACGAAATCTTTATGACAGAGTAAAGAAAGGAAAATAACTAGTTTTCATTGTTTTCCTTAGCTGAAAGAAGGGTTTAATTAACTACGGAAACAAAATTCAAAGTTTTTAAGAAAATCTAACTATTTTTGGTTTAGATCACTGAAATTTCATTTTAGAATGTTTTCTAGTAATAGTTATATTATGGAACCTCAGGTCTGCAATAACTCTGCAAGGCTGCCTGCTATAATTAAATCTTGCATGCTGTAGGACTTTGCAAATTGGGATCATAAGATGGTTCTCAGGTGGGGCAACATGAAGTCCTCTCTACAAACCTTATTGCCTTGTAGTGGAACACACTTATACTGCTTTACCTGGTGAATGGTTGGGGTGAGAGGAGGGATTTTTAATTTTGTTTTTAAGATTTAAAATGTTGATCCTCTCTCCCTCTCCTTCTCCTTCTTTCTCTTTTTCCTTTCAGCCATGTATCAAAAAGAGAGCAGGAGAATATTTTTTGTCATCTCAACTTAAGCTAACCTCATCTGGAAACCTTATAACATTAGTGAAAATTCAAAAAAGACTGACTCGCCCGACATTTGAAACCAGCATAGTTAAATCCATCCCAGTAAGTAGCGGATAAATGTTAAATTTTTTTTTTCTTTTTCTTTATTCCTGTTGTGCACGTATCTGATATGCCTCACTTCAGCAAAATTGTGTGATCTTGACACTTGGATGTCTGCCTTTCCCAGTACATCCAATGCAAATGAGGTGAGAAAAGGAGCTGAGGAAATTCCCTGGTGTGATATATATTTTCTGAAGTTATTGCATTTTTTTTTCCTTGCATTTAAAACTGCTTTGCTTAGCTTGCATAGCTTCTTCTTGGGTGAGGGGAGAGAGAAAGAGAGTAGGATACACTGTACACTAATACATCGATCCTTTTAGGTGAAGAAAGTTCAGTACCATAAGACCATTATTTTATTATTTCCATTGTAGCAGAGCCCAGAGGTCCAGTCAAGGATCAGAGGCCCTTTTTTGCAATGGATAAAAAGACAGCAAAGATTGCTTCCAAAGGCAAGTAAAGACTTTTCCAGCTGTTGTTGGCAAAAGCCAACCTGTGTGTTTCCAGAATAATAAAATTCAAAGTTACTTCAGTGCATGTTATCTAGATCCAAGAGGTCAGTAAGGTTCAGGTTACTAGGAAAAGCCCTCTTTTGGCTTACAACTAAATATTTTCCTACTATCTAAATTCACATTGATGCTGCCTTTAACTTATTACCTTTTTCCGATTTTTGTGTTTGTGACAGTAGATAGCAAGTTATAAAGTGTAATTTGACCCAGCATTTGGGAATGGGTCTTCTTTTGCATGAATGCTTGCAGCAGCTCAAGATTATTAGAGAGTACCTCAGTGAATATAGTCCAAACATTAGATTATTATATTGTGGTTTATATCCATTTCTCACTGGAATTACTCTGTATGCGGTGCCTTAATTCCACTGAAATTGATAGAAGTCTCTTTTCTGACCATAAATGACTTCAGAGTGCAGTGTAGGAAATTGGAAAAATTCATCCATGATTGATTATTCTGTGTCTTCTTTGGTGTTATAACATCAGAAAGAAAAACTATACAAATAGATTAAAACCTAGCATAACTGAGAAAAGACAACATGGGATGCCTCTAGTCATGGTCTGGCTTTCGACTGACTCACTTTGTCTCAAGCAAAATCTGCCTGAACGGATTTCTCAGTTTTGAACTGGACATTGACAGCCCCTAAACTGAGTTAGAGGTAAGTTTTCAATAAGAAAATTCAACTCCCCATATTCTTAATTTGTAGAAAGGTTCTTTTGCACATAATTGTTTTTCAGAATTCGTTGCTCCCCAGGAGAATGATAAGAGAAATGCACATTCATCTTATATATCCCCCTAAGTCCAACTATTATTTCTCTTATTTTCTCTATTTTCTATAGTAAAATAGATTAAATCAACAGTGTTCTGCTTCTGAAGTGCTGTCTTTTAGATGGACCTCATTGCTAGTTTTTGTATTACACACTGAGGAGGGGAAATACTTCAAATTAATCTTAAAGACCAAATAAATTTTTAAATATATGTCAAGCACTCTCCTATTTCTTTGGCAGCTTACACCACTTCTCTATACTCTATACCTCTGGTTTAATTGCTTGGGGGTTCATGGCATACTAATGAAGTGTCATTCTGATTACAGAACCCTTTGAACTATCATTGGTTAACAAATTGGAATGTCTCCACATTTTTGCTTAGAAAGTCAATTAAATTGCAATTACAAACTTACATTGTAATGTTTTGCAAATACCATCAAAAGACCATAAGAACTTTCACTTACAATGCAGTCCTTTCTGCTACTTGCTGGTTTACTAGCATTTCACACAGACCACAGAAGGCACGTAACGTGCACTAGTAGTTTTAGAGACCATTGCATCAGATCTTGATTTCCACAGGTTTGAAAATAGAGCAACAAAAAAGCTCCTCTGCTCATACATTCCTAAGTTGATGTAATGCAGTAGAACAAAATAAAAAATCAAATTGAGGAAAAGCAGACTAATTTCGATTCAGTTCTTTATGAGGTTTTCTGTTTCTTGTGACAGTTCAGGCCACAGTCAGGTATTTCTGAAACTGTTTATGAACTTCCAAAAGTTCAGCAAGACCTATGCATGTTGCCGTGAATGTATGCCATCGTCTTTCTGTTTGTGCATTATTTTGAGTCATTGGTGATGTAATTCAGGCAGGCAGGCAGCATAATGATTATGACATGACTTAAGAAACCTGCCTACCACAGAACCTGATAACGGCAGGTAGAGAACTAGAGTGAGCATTTAATAAGCAGTTTGCACTATGAAAATTATGAGTTCATACTATTTTACAAATAGCAGTATGTTGTAAGGACTTGAACTTGAGTTTTGAGCATCTTGCAAATATAAAAAAATTACTGCATGTAATACTTTCAGTAACTGATTCAGAGAGATTAATCCTAATAATTTTCTGTCTCTTCAAAATAGCAGACACTCAAGACTCTACTGGATATAGCATTTCTGTGGAACAAACTAATTTTGGCATGCATATGATTGAATTGAAACCGATGTAAGAAAATTAATCTATCTCATTTTCACTAGAACATCACTCTAATTTTATGAAGCTCATGTATAAGTCTTGGAAATAAACAAAACAAAATAAAAAGTCTGTTTTGACAGTCATTTGTGTCTGACAGTTTCCTTGTTTGTTGTTATGGCAGTGATTAATGATCTAACAAGCTGTACAAGGAACCAGTGAATGCAAAATTATAGAGTCCTAACCCTTTATAGTTCAACAGACAATCAGATACAAGGAATACTGGGTTAGGAAATAGAATGAGAGTAACAATGGAATTGGTGATTTATACAGGGTTATTTATTTCTGTGGTTTGGATCACAGTGATCAGTCAAAGTGTATCAGGGAAAAATGTGCTAAATGAAAAGATGAAGAAGCAGAACATAAAGGACAGGTTGAAATCAGGATTATTGAAAGCAGACAGGTAATTATCATGGAAGAGAGAGTACACAGAACAAATAATGCAGAGACTGCTCAGTTATGTATAACCCTTTGCTTCTTTTTGAATGATTTTCTGCAGATTCAGTTTGTAAATGAGGTTCAGCCTAGCTAAATCTTCCTTGCAGCTTCCTCCTACAGGCCCAAAAGCTAGGAGGAAAGGGAAATGTTCATGTTTTCTTTTTTGTTATTATTATTTCAATCAGACATTGAAAACATTTCCGAAGACATAAGGCCTATAGAGTGCTGTTTCATGCGCTTAGAAATCTACTTCAGAGTATAGTGACAGTGGTGTCCAGGATGATGCAAGCACTAAGAAGCGGCATTATAGAAAGATCTGTTTCGGATCTTAGCAATACAAGATCGCACAGAAGAGAGTCACCTTGCAGAACTGTACTTTCACTAAGTGACAAAGCAGTCAACATAAAGTCAATATTCTTGCAGAGAGGAGAGAAGGAGTAAATATGTAACGTAGCTATTTTACATACATTCCTCAGAGGACATTTAAAGGTGCTCAAAGCTTTACAGAGAGCCAGTAGAAGCTCTTTAAAAGTCAGACCCCAAAAAGCAAACACATCACTGACAAACTCCCAGTAGGTTACAAAATAATGATCGTTAATTTGATTTTGTTTGTTTTCAATGTATTATTTAGCCCTTCATACAAGTGATTAGACTTACCTCCCATGTCATTTCAATTTTTAAATTAAGTTACAATGAAAATCATCCAGCCAAGACTTTTTTTTTTTCAAACTTTGTGTTTTGGAACAAGCCTTATCCCTAAGAAAATGAATGAAGTGACATTTTCACAAGACATACTCTCATTCTGTGGTTTTAAAAACCATTTCTAGCCAAAGAAATTTAAACAAGTTATTATTTAAATTAGAAAACACCCTTTCTCAAGTTTTGGAACTGTTCTGTGAGTCACAGGGAACACAACAGAAATATGCTGTAAATGAGTTCCTCTCCTTTGATTTGCTTCCTCACTCTCAGACATTATCACCAGGACGAGGTCTGAGAATTATATTTATGTCAGTTAAAGAGCAGAATTGAGATCTGATTACAGACATCAGCAGAACTGTGATGAATATTATTTGAAACCTGAGAGGCCTTAGGGAAGAGCTGCAAACCAACATAAATCTCGACGCACATAGGCCCAGTTTTCAAAATATATGTTTAGTGACATTTTTCCCAACATTTTTCAGGCTTCCAGAAAAATCAGTCAGTTGCTTTACCAACAGCAGTTCAGTGGCAATAGTAGCTAAAAGAGACACGCAGCTAGTACCATTTCTGTAATCAGGTAGACAGGTCTTAGAAGGGACATCTAGAGGTTCCTGTGATTCCGAGGAGAGTAAAGAATCCATGTGTTACTGGTGAAGATGGTGAAGGACTGCTTCTGTTTGCATTGGCACTGGCACAGACCGTGTTGAGTTCAGAGTTATTGTTTGTGAAAAATAGGCTTAAAAAACAGATTATGGAGGGACTTAGGTTTATATCTGCCATTAAAACTGTAAAGAATATCTCCTCTGCCACAGGAATGCAGACGGATACAATGGTTAATAGATGTTTTAGCCCAATAGCTTTATATATTGTCAAAGTTCTCTGCTCTTGGATCCTGAATTGTAACTTTAGATGATAGCTCCTCGTTGATTTTGAGATTTTCCAGCAGCAGATAACTATTACAAATTTCAGCAAACTCAAAATTTTTAAAGCATCTCGAATAGAAGCTAGGGATTTGCCTGCAATATACAGCATTTCTTAACCTTATTGAATTAGAATTCAAAAAGAAAGGGAAAAAAAAAAGAAATTAAAACCTCGCAGGGTGGGGGGGTGCAATTAATTTTAAACCAGACTGTCATCATGGCTTGTTCACATGCTATTAGCAAGAAATTGGAACATGAGGAACATAACTGATTTGGTTAACAGTTACCCTCAAACAAACTTATCAACTTTCTGTCCTCTAACATGCATCTCTGAGCTCATTAAATGGACTCTCAATTAACAATTATTCACACTGTCAGTTTACAGTGTTAAACTGTGACAAGCAAGATCAAATAATTTGCTCATTTTAAAATGGAAAATGAATTGTTAGTCTGTACACATGTATTATTCATAGCAAAGCAGGTGCCAGAAAAGATACTGAACCAAGTGAATTCCTGAGACAAAATGGCTCAGCGTACAGGACAACAGTAATATTTGGCACAGGAAAACTTTCCGGACAGGAGGAAGTAAAACGTTAATTCACATGTACAGACCTTGAAGTTTTACAGTTGGATTCAGTTCTTAAATCTGTGTGCTAGCGACCAAATCCATCAGATCCAGTGGAATTTTGCAACAGAACTTAGAGTTCCTTGGATCAGCCCCCAATTGTGTAATTTATTCTACACTTTAGTCAGTCTCAAACGGGCTTCCCCTTGGTATTTTTGGTATTACTTCTTACTTATCTCAATCAGCCTTTTTATCTGTCAGTTTTTAAATGCTTCATAATAAATGTTAATTTTATCCATTAGATCTTGCTTTATAAAAAATTAATTTCTCCTTTTCTTTGGCATCAATAATAAGTTGTCTGCTGGAGATTCGCCTTAGCCACCTATCATTCATTCAGACTTTATCTCATGTGTGTTTTGCATTTGTATAAATGTCTAAATTGTTTGATTCTACTTCACTGAAATGTTTCTTAATTGCACTTAATGTGCCCCCAGAGGTCCTTAAAACACATGTAGAGAGAGCTTCCCTGAGGTAAGATGGCACCTCACTGTGATATGGTCTTGTACTTTGGTGTAAATTATTATAATGGATAACTTGTCACTTGGGCGGCAACTTAGGTACTTAAGCATACTTATCTACTACTACTAGTATAATTTGCTAAACAGAAGTTCTTTACTCATAGAAGAATTTTGCCAGGCTTTGGGATGCCCCAGCACAAAAATTAGGCCTCTGCTATTCCTTTAATGCAGGCATATATATTCAAACGTACACCTATTTGCAGTATGTACAGGGCAACCAATGCCACTTGGACCATTTTCTCCTGCCATGGTGTCAAAAGCCAACAGCTGGCACCTTACTGAGAAGTGACAATTATATGTTGTTTTACATGGACATAAAAATTTTATCTGCCTTTGTAATTGAGTCTCCAGGAACCTACCTGTGGAACTTACCTGGCTTTAGCATTGTGCTGTAGAAGTCACATGGCTGGTTTCATACCACCTGCTCGAGATAAAGCTGGCAATTCACTAAGACATTTAACGTATATTTTGAAAGACAATATATGTCTATATGTATTGGCTTGGGTCACAGACCTGCCTGGTCTCTTTCTGTATGGTCACATTCAAAAAAGTTGTCACAGTAGTTTCTGTCTTAATTTGGCTAAGATGGAAACAGGTATGAAACAGAAATACTTGAACAGTAAGTTTAAGTCTTCATCTTTCATGTCAGCAATCAAGACTTTTAGGAGACTGAAATCCAAGTCCCGTACTGCTTAACAGATGGTACATGCAGTAATAAAAAAAATTGGCAAAGGTACTAGGAAATCCATCTGTAAAGAGGTAAAAAAAATTAATGTTGTAAAGGTTTGGTGAAGGAGGCCACTGTTTTGGGACATCTGGGAGGTTATATCTGAATCAGGAAAATGTGAACCAGCACTTAGTATTTCATAGTCACTATGGAGTCTAACAAAAATATTCACTGAGCTCTGTCTTCACCACTGGTAAAGAAAGCTTTTCAAAATGTCACACTACATCTGACAGTGATAGAAAAATGGAATCCCAATTAGTTCAGCATGTTTTCTAATAAACAAGATATCTGAATATTCCCAGTGGAGGAGTATCATTCCATTCCCCTCTATGGCTCATCTCTTCGTGAAACAACATATATCGTAATGAAAGGAAGCATTGTTCATAATTTACTATGTGTCTGACATCAGGGGCAAAATAATGTAAAATGGGGAATTGGCAAAGTTTTAAAACCCAGAGAAAACACGAAAAGCAGTAAACAGTTAATAATAAAATATTTATCTCAGTGGCCTTTGAAAGCAGGCTATTTTCGGAGAATAACACCAATAAGAATGAGAAACAGTGACTGCTACAAACATTAAACAGTTGCACATATGCCTTAAATAAAAATCACGTAATTATTTAATAAATTAAACATTAATGGAAAGATGGCAGTATCGCAAGAAAAGAATTCACAAAGTTTAACTCTTCAAAAACAGTGCATTACCATTTTGTTTTCATTCATGGTGAAGCAATTAATTCTGCTGCCTTAGATAGTCAAAATCCTAGTCTTTATTATGCAAATACAGACAATAAGTATCCTACTAACAGCTTTTGTATAACAGATAGTTTGTACAGTGTAATTTACAGAGCTGCAAAGAATCACAATGTATCCTATAAATGGCAAAATTATCCAGACTAGACTTTATGAGCTAATACTTCAAAGCTATTGCACTGATGACTGTCTCAATAGCTCAGCAACAGCTGCTGGAAGCCTAAGATTTTAATAGTGAGTGTTAAATATAAATATAATATTAAATATAAATATCTTCCTTGTTACAGATACCTGATGAGTGAATTAGAGCTTAAATAAAAAGACCAACTAGTTACCCAACACTACACTGCTATACTGCCGCAAGTAGACAGCTCTATCAGGTCTTTCATGAGGAGTGTTCAGACATGGTGTCCTAGAGTATTGTGACCCATCAACATCAAAGCTGCAGTTTGTCTCCAAACATCCCGACAGCTGCTGCACTGTGCCATATCCCAGGAGTCATGGATAGACCAAAAGCTCTCTGGGTACTAGTGGTGATGACCTCCTATTGCTCATTCCACTTTCAGTCTGCCTGAGCCGTATGTGACGTGCGCTGTCCCAGGGTTTCAGCTCACACAGCCTTTCAAAGCACGCATATCGAGCTCACTATGTGAGCCTGCTGCAACAGGCAGAGCTTGTGACACAAGGGGGAGATGAGGGAAGGAACAAAAGGTGTCAGAATGCTCTGCTCAGGCAACTCATTTCAGCACAATGGATCAGTGTCAGTGAGGTCACCTTGTTCATCACTGTTGGACAGGGCTGCCAGCCATATAACCACCTAGCATCAGTGGATGCCATTTACAGCACGCAACCAGTGTTATCACACTCTGGAAGCAGGAAGCATAACTGAGAGCTGCTGATGAATATGGTACATATTTCCTCCAGTGAAAATCACCCAGACTTTCATGCAGTTAGTATGGCAAAACATCACCGGGGCAAGTTCAGTAGACAAACGAGTTCTGCTGTCCACATGTATGATGCTCATCTCCTTTGCAACTTTGATATATACCTGTTGGTCATATGAACACACTTGTCCCACTTCTGATTTACTTGTTCATAATTTATTTCTACTGCAACTGACTTTTCCTACTTTCAGTCAGTTCTTCCATTCAGCTCCTGCTGCTATGTAGTGCATAGCTTTACTTAAAAAACTCTTTGGGAGTTCAACTATGTTTAATATTCCCACACAGTTTCCACCAAAACTGTAAAGGAATCTACATGTCTACCGTTAAAGAAGGCTTGTCAGGCACGTTGCAAGGGCTTGTGGGACATGTCACACCTGACAGACCCAACCACCATTCAGTGTAAATACAATAAGTCACAACACAAGGACCTATGGTGTACATGGGCTGGGATAGCTCTGGGAAACCACCCACACAAACGCTTACCTGGCCTGTCTTTGCCACAGAAAAAGAGACACAAACTCCTCAGTTGCAATAAACACACTGATTTTAATTGGTTCAGAACTCAGAAGTGTGAAGTAAAACGCTTTCTAGAAAAGAACGAGGTACAGGGAGTATTCATTAACTAACTGCCCCACAGATTTCATTAACAGGATTAGCAAACTCAGCATGCTTTCCAGATGCACAACTACTCTACAGGAGGGACAATGCTATAGAATCTGATTTAGCATGGAAAGTCTGTTTTCAAGCAGGGAAAGAGAGAGAGAGAGGGAGCGAGAGTAAGGAGAAAGAGAGGCACACTGCAAGGGCAAAACTACTTTCCATCACTTTCACTGGCACCCTGGTGAACTTCTAGTCATTTGCTCAGATTTTTTTGTTTTGCTTTGTTTTGTTATCTTTTCAAATTAATTAGATTGACTAATGCAAAATACAAATTCCACACTTTTTTAGAAACAGTCATCTTTCTCACAACTGGAAAAACTATGTAAAATCCAGAATTAAAATAAACAAACTGTAATTGGACCAAATCACAGAATCTGCGATAATCAGAAGTGTCTCCCCATTTGGACTAGTGAACTTACATCAAGGCAACAGGATCAAAATTACTTATGACACAAAGCACATAAAACTACACGTAGAAGAGAGGAAAGAAAATACCACTTATTTCAAAAGAAGGAGAAAATACAGAAAAACTACAGTAGACTTATGTGTACTTTCAAACTGTTTTCCTACCACTCACTGAGAAGCAGACATAAAGAAGTATTTTATTCACTGAATAATCATATATAAAATATCTAGTGCTTTAAAAAAGAAAGTTAATGCAGAGAGACATGCATTCTACATTATGGGAATCACAGGGAGAGAAATAAAAATTATTTCCAAGCAATACTACACTTTTCATAGAGGGTCACCACTGCAAAATTTGTCCAAGACATCCATGATAAAGTAGATTCCCAGAAGCGGTACATAATCTGCCGGTAGCATTTCTGCAGTTTCCAGTTAATCATACCTCTTTTCCTTTAGCCACTCTGTCCTGCAATTCATAGGAGTTAATCCAGTCAGTGTGGAGAGATTTGTAAAAGCTTCGTTTTACTCTCTACATAGAGATAGAGATGGAAAAAAAGAATTCCAGGAGAAAAGCTTGACAACCATTATGTCACAATCTCAGAAGGAAAAAATTTACAATTGATAAGACTGGTTTAGACAAAGGATGTTCTATCACAGGTGAAAATAAATTAGTGTCAAGCAACATATACCATTAGTCTAATGGACTAGGAAAGAGAGAAAGTGTATAATACATAAGCAAACAGAGCCTGGTCAGTCAGGCTCAAAATATGTAATACCTAGTCAGAAAGCAGCTCTGAGGAATGCTTGGAAGCTTTATTTAAGATTCTCATTAGTCTTTAAACATGACTCATTCTGATACAATAGGAATAATTAAGAAAACATTGATCCAGGCCAGAAGATTCTACTGTCATAAACAGAAAACCAAGGTCAAGAAGTTTCTTTTATCCACAGAGAAATTCCACAACCAGAACACTAGTAATAAAACCACCACAGATTAAAAGCAAGTTATCAGAAACAGAGCAGTGAAGTGTACAATATACTTGATCAATGAATTGTGGAGCCTCAGTAATTCTTCAATTCATTTGCCATGTCCCCAGATAGAATCTTGTAATCAGAACAGAAAAAATTGCATTTGGTTCCACAAGCCACAAAGGTCTCCTTTTGTGAACAGTGGTGTACTGTCCTCCAGAAGCCAAGAAACAATTCCCTCTTTCACACACATGCTTGTATGAAATAAGAAGGATGAAAGAAATCCCATGAATGTTTACACATTGAAGAGAGTGATAAAACATTTAAAGATTTTTCTAACAGATTGCTGCTGAGTCACTATAGTGTGCCCCTACGGAAAATAAATTTTTGCGCAGCACACAGTCAAATAGAAGAATTTCTAACGCATCTCCGCAAGACTGTCACAAGTTAAGTAAAAGCACTAAGAAGCTGTTAGAATTGGCCATTTCAGAGTCACACGCTGTACTGAGCAGACCATGAGTGGGGAGGAATTATACCACCGCAATCTGCCCCATGCCGAAAGTCAATTTATTTCACCCATAGAGTGGTAGTGCGGTTGCCTCTTGTCTTTATGCCTATAAATAGGTAATGCCATAGTTTGATTATAATTTGAGGGAAATTTTACTTTGGCTAGTTTCTATTGATTAATTGAAATTTCATTAAATGTAGTTAAGTGATATAATTTCTGTGAGGAAGCATACACATGGGGAAATTTTTGCAGTAGGATGACTGCTTAATTACTCTCCACATCCTAATATATAAAATAACGATAAACAACAAGCATATTATAACAGTCACTAGGATCATGATGGGATGCCTCATTCGTCTCAGAGTTTTGGGAGGTGTTGGAGACCATCTGAACAGGACTTCCCACTGTTGTTGTTCTCTGTCCTTCTTGACTCTTCCTAACACCTGAAGTATTTCTTCACCAACATCATGATGGACCCATTAAGAGTTTTTCAAACAGTTTCTTGTGGTTGTTGTGGAAGGTTGATTAAATCAGGGTGATGAAGGAGTTGTTTGATTCATTCCAACGCGTGTCAGTTGTAGTTCGTGATATAACATGTAATCAAAACTTAATTCACGAGTAGTTACTGGTATAGAAAAGTCGAAATCACAACCAAAAATCAAAGAAAAATTACATGGACATAAGTTGAACTGATTAGTTATGTTATAAATAAAATTATCTTTCAGTAGGGATTTGCATCCTGTTTGCATGCAAACACAGCCTTTTGCCACGTGTATGAGTACAGATTCAGGAGTTTCGTTCAGGTGGATTTCAAAGCAGCAAATGTTTTACTCAGTGTCCAAACAGGTGTCTTGAGCTTCGAGAGTATTACTGTCACAAATGAAACCTTGTTGTTCTCTCACAAGACATGCATTTACATCATTTGCCACTTTCCCTCCTTTTGATGGGCTCACACTCTATGCTCTAAGAGATAAAGCATGGTTCCATTGTGATTTAGTCTTAATGCAACAGCTGCATATGATGAGGACAGAGGCAATAATCTTATCATTTTCTGTGTGTTACGTGAAGTTGATTAAGTGCCACATTGATTGAAATTCCTTTTTAAATTCTGAGGCATTGTCCCAAGTGCAGCATAAGCAATTGTGGGTGTTTATATCTCTGTGGGAGTCTATTAAAGGTATACTGGGTAGACTTCCACATAAAAGCAATTTTTTCTTTATCCTCCTCCTGCAATGGTATCATGAAGAATATCTCTTTTACATCTAATATTGCCATCCAAGGACATGAGGCAGCTTGTAAAGTGGCTGTCAAGGTTGTAGTTTCGAACTGCAACTGTCAACGAGGTTGTGTTGGCATTTAAATGCTGATAATCAATTCTAAATGCCAACTCCTGTCCAGTTTTTGGACTGGCCAAACCGGAGACTTACATGAGAAGTGAGTTCTAGAAATAATTTGTCCAAATCTGCAGTTACTTTAGAAATTCCAGTCTGTGCCACAGCAGAAATTGGGTGCTGTGGGACATCAGTGATTTTTGGGTCAGGAAAGTACTGGGGCTGCACGGAGCACACGTACTGTGGACATTCATCAGTTTTTATTAGGGTTAGGGTTGACACTAAAATCAAAAGACCACAAACTACCGTCTGGCAGGTGCCAGGTTTGGTTGTTTAAGGCATCAGAACCTAGAATATTTTCACTGTGATCTTTAACTGCAAAGCAAAAATATGTCATACGCTTTTCGCCAGGGAGCCATAAATTAGCTTTTGCAGTTTGGCACACAGCACAAGGTCCCGCAACTCCAGTAATTTTAACTGTTCACCGTCCAGGTTGTATGCCCAGCTTGTTGGCATCCTATTGTGTAATATTGAAATTTGTGCTCCAGTATCAATTAAGAATTTTGTTAATTGTTATTGAGGACCAACTGGAATAAAAATGTAACGGCTGTTTTCATTTAACCTTTGATAATCTTCTACTTGCCAGACAGGCAGGCCCAATTGCCATTCAGGCGCTATTAGTTTTTTCAGTTTGTGTCTTGTGATTGATTATCCTGAGGAAGGAATGGGTTATCTATTTTTCTGGGAGCTGGCAACGGAGAAGTTGGAGTATCTGGAGTGCTGCATTTTGAAAACACTTGAATTAGGCTCAGAATAATGCTGGTGGGCTGTCTCTGAATCTCATCTCTAGGATTTCTTAGTGCCAATGTTTGTTTTCATAACTCATTTCTCCACTTCTGGCCTTTTGGTTGTTGGTCAGAGCATTTTGGTTCTTGGGAGCTGTTCTGATACGATTGTCTAAATTGCCTAATGGTATGACCTGTGTTTTTTGTTTCACTGGGAATTTTGTTCTATCCCATTTCTCAAGCGTGATTTATTTCTTGCATTAACATTGACCAGGTAGGGATGTCTGACCTTCCTTCACTGTAATTCTTCCTCCTTATCTCTAATAGCCTCTGTTAATTGTATTAATTCATTATGATTTAGGTTTTTCTAGATTTCATCTCACTTTGTAATAAGGAATATTTGAGCGTGGCAGGGGCTTCTTTTATCAGTGATTTAAGGATGAACGGATCTATAGTTGCCAAGATAGGGATCATGTTGATGCATAGCCTAAACAGAGGCAGCTTTTGTAAAGCTGTGGAGAGGTCATTTAGAGATCTGATAGGTATTAATACAGGTTCTCCCGTTTCTAAGACATCAGTACCATAGCCCAATACGTCATTCTACTTGTTGTGAGCGGCTGTCATTTGGGGGGGTTGGAGCAAGTATTTAAAAAGACACCAGGACTCCAAAAGCCATTGGCTTCATCACTGTTTAACAAAGTTCTATCTCTCCCAGTTAGAGACATTTTTCATAGGTATTCAGTTTCTCCAGGCCTAACGTAATGTTCTTGTAAATTTGCCATCTGAATTGAATCAAATGTAGTTGTTTTGGTAGTGAGATTTCCCACACCACCCCACGGTCCTATAGTCTCCTCTGTTTTAAAAATCGGTCTGACTGGGAATGGATGGGGCTCAAACAGTTGGAAAGAAATATCTGCGTCTGAGCTGTAATTATTTGTATTAGTCCAAATATTACCATTCAAGTCTTTTGGAGACAAAATCACTTTTCTGATTTGAACTATGTTGGGGGTTTTCGGACATTGCATTAGCATCATTTCAATGCATTCTCCCATTTTTTGTTGTTTTAATTGAGATTCTTTAGGTTGTTTTCGTAATTGTTCTATACTAATTGATAACAATGTCTCAGACGATTTGCACCGTTCAGTTTCATGTCATAAATCTTGTATTTTATAGGTAAATTTTCCTCTTTTCTTACGAGGAGCATCTAGACACACTCCCAACCTTTTACAAATTATACTTTTGTCCTTTCCAAATTCAGTTGAACCTCTGGCCTCAGTTAACTGTTTTTCTACTGCTTCCCAGTTTTGCCAATTATTAAAAGCCCAATCATCCAGGAAGGTGGGCTTTGAGTGGATACTGTGTGGTAAATATTCAGAAATTTTACTTGTCATCCTGCTGATTATGCTGATGTCACACGGATGACATGGGTTGATTCAACAGCAATTCAGGAGTTATTGATATTATAAATTAAATCAAAAGATTTCATTTTATCAGCACTTAATGATTAACCAATTTAAGGATTAGCAAGTGATTTATTAAAGTATATCATAATAAAATAGCAACTTACTTACAGATTTGAGAATGACAAGATTCACACTAACTTACTACAGGGTATCCTAAATCAAAGTATATATGTACAAACACAAAACCTGCAAATACAAGAACAAACTTACATACACACTCAGACAGACAAAAATACTTGAATCCAATGAAATACATAGGTGCCCACACTCATAAAAGTAAATGTATAAAATCAAAGACCTAGAGAGGTAGAGAGGTGGGTAGAAGAGGCCTAGCTATAGCTAAAATTTTCCCCCTAAGTTTAGAGTAAATATTCACAATGCATCTGCATTCCTCAATGGGCGGTATTTAAGACTTGAGTAGGTTATCTCACCTTGCCTAGACTTGCCCAGCAGATGGCCCTGAGAGGCGTTCCAACTCAGGGGAGATGTTGGTCACAGCCCGCTGCGATCCATGAGAGCTCAAAGGGTCTTACTTAGGATCGCTATTTATAGGATCTGAGATAACTGACTTTTGTCAAGTATTTTTCCATTTTGGCCTAAATGGGTGATATCAGTTGCTCATTCCCAGAACTTGCTAGACTTTAAAGTTTCGGTATCCCTCTTTCGGGCCATGATCCAAGTTCAGGTGTACCAAGCTGTCAGAGGGTAGACTGATCATTATCGTTCCCAGGTGATAAGGAGGAAAGTAGGAGCCAGGTGTGTCATGGGGGCTCCTCAACACTCTGGTCTACTGCTTACAATGAGTACTGGATTGTCAGGAGGTAATTGTTACTGTCCCCAAAGAATAGGGGCAGCAGGAGCCAGGTATGTTAAGGTAGTGTATTAGCACTCTGGTTCACTGCCTTTCACAATCTGTATTTGACTTTTCAATGAATTGTTGTGTGACCCAGGGAGAGGGAGTCGCAACCTGTACCGAGTGGTCCACCACAGCGTGCTAGGCTGAAAATTATTCATACATTGCAGAGTTTCCATTCAGAATATGTATTTTATAACCCTTTATTTTTTATATATATATATGTTAAACATTACCCACTAGCAGCCTGACACTAGGCTTTTGAAATGGTATTGCAGTATATACAGATGCCATAAAATTGACTTTCCTTCCATGAGAAAACTATCTTTCTGATTCATTGCAGATTCAGCTGGGAAGTATAAACATGTGAAAGAACAGGAAGGGTGCAACCCGCAGCCTTTCCACTTCTGAAGGATGTTATACGTCAGAGAATTATATATATATGTAGATTAAAAAGTGGCACTTGAAAGCAGAAATTAGCTGTTAAACCATAAAATAGGTCTGAAAGTACTTTTGCCTGCAGATCATAATTTTATAAAGGAAAGGAATGCACAGAGACCCTCGTGCATCATATTAGCTTCCTTGCTCAACAGCAGATTCTTAAAACAATTAGTTGCATGCACCTTCCATTTCTGACGTCTAGAAGTTGTACAGCTGAGGTGAATACCTCGTAAAGGGAGTGACATTTAGGATTAAATGGCTCCCTTTAAGTGTTTGTGTCTCTTTACTAACAATAGAGGAATCACAAAAGGAATTGCTTAGGTTTATACTTTCAGACGATGAAGTTATCACTGATGTATCCCACAGAGTGAGAACTTAGTACTCTGCTTTGCCAACTGCCAATCAGCTGATCAGTGGCATTTATCAGGATTGAGTTTAAAATTTCTTTCCCTCTTAAGTACTAATTTTGCTAACCAGCAGAGGAAAAGATAACCACACTTTCATTCTCGTCTGAATTATTCTTAAATGAATAGCGTTATCTTAAATGGAATGTAAACCTCAAAAGAGATGTTACTACTGCAAAATATTAAACACAGAACATGTAGCTGGATTTTAAAATGTATAGCAAGCAATTTGTAATGCCTAATCTAGAGTATTTCTTGACAACATAGCAACAGAATGAAGTAATACAAGCACATGGAAAAGGAAACAGCACACGAAACACATATGTGAAACAAATTCTCGGCAAATCAAATAAATACAAATTAACCTTGTAAATAAGAATAACATTGTGATGTTAGTTATGTTAAAAACAGAATAACCATAATAATGAGAGCTGGAACACAGTTCTGCTTCTGGTAGTTGAACTCAGAGGCAGATTGCCTTAGGATTCCGTGAAATTAGACTCATAGACCCAGATGATATTTTGTTCACTGATGAAATATTTTATGTTTGTATATTGCTCTTTTCGGTTAATCCTGCTAGTTTGAAGATTTGCCTTTTAAGAAATTTAACAAATAGCATAACAAAACTTGTCACTAAATATCCAAGTTTATTTATTTGTTTATGTTTGTTATGGGAGCTCCTGTTTAATAATTTTATAGACTATGCTAAATGAAAGCGACACATTTGTTTACATTCTTTCAGAGAAAGAAGAGAAAACAATTTCTATGACACAGTGCTCCCTCAAGTATTGTCTTTAATTTTCTTTCACTAATCTCTATTCAAAAACATAACTGACACACTTAGTCACTAGTATTGCTATTCACAAGTTGCAGGAGTTGAAGAGGACGATGTCTTTCTGGGAGAGAAATTCTGTCCAAGTGAAAATTTTGCAGAAGTACTTGCATCTTTGCCTTTTTCTGTGGGATGAGATGTGGTATCATTAGCTGGCTTTTGTCTTTAGCATATGCAAAAGAAAAACTTTCTATCATTGAAATAAATCACATTGTATTTGGAGAATATGATTTTGAGCAATTGCTTATTGTGTTTCCTGTGTTTATGAGGAAATATAAAAGAAACTGTATCTTGCGCTAACCTGGATAATCATTGATGGACAAAACTTGCATGGAGATCAACAAAATGTTTTCATCAAATATCTCTAAATTGTTTGCATCTATTTCTTTTTCTCCTTGAGACATTCATGGTCTGAAGGTTCTGGAGGAAGACGGTACTTATTGCTGTAAGTTTGAAGTAAGATTGTATTTGCTGATATTTAGAAGTTATAATTTACCTGAACTAAAAATATCTTCATTTAATGCAACATGAACCACACCCTTTGGGGCCATTTTAAATAGATTTTTAAACTGCTTTTGATCTTTCACTATATCAAGTCATTCTGATTTTTAGTCCAAAGTTTTCCACTTAAGAACTGCTTTTGTCTTTTGGCATTTTTTTTTTTTTTAATTGATTTCTTCTACTGATTTAATTAAGTCTTTTCTGTTGATCCTTTTATGCTAGGTTGAGTCTTTTATTATTCTTTTTGCATATCGGTGATTCCTCCTCCGTATTATTCATATCAGGGTTAAGTAGATCATAGACTCATAGAACTATTTTGGTTGGAAAAGACCTTTAAGAACATTGAGTTGAACCTTAAACCTAACATTGCAAAGTCCACCACTAAACCATGTCCTTAAGTGCCACATCTACACATCTTTTAAATATGACCAGGGATGGTGACTCAACCACTTCCCTGGCCAGCCTCTTCCAATGCTTCACAACCCTTTCAGTGAAGAAATTTTTACTAATATTCAGCTTAAACCTCCCCTGGCATAACTTAAGACTGTTTCCTCTCATCCTATCACCTGTTACTTGGGAGAACAGACTGACACCTACCTTGCTACAACCTCATTTCAGGTATTTGTAGAGTGTGATACGGTGTCTCCTCAGCTTCCTTTTCTCTGGGCTAAACAACCCCAGTTCTCTCAGCCGCTTCTCATAGGACTTGTCTCTAGACCCTTCACCAGCTTTGTTGCCCTTCTTTGGACATGCTCCAGCACCTCAATGTCCTTCTTGTAGTGAGGGGCCCAAAAGTGAACACAGGAATCAAGATGCAGCCTCACCAGTTTGTACCAGTTTGAGTACAGAGGTACAATCACTGCCCTACTGCTGGCCACATTATTTTTGAATCAAGCCAGGATGCTGTTTGTTTTCTTGGCCATCTGGGCACACTGCTGGCTCATATTCAGCTGGCTGTCAACCAGGACCCCCAGGTCCTTTTCCACTGGGCAGCTTTCCAGACACACTTCCCCAAGCCTGTAGATGATGGCAAGTATTTGAGTTAGAAAAAAAATCTTAATTATAAATTCATTAAAAATATATTTTTCAGCTGGAATTATTATGTTTAATTCTAGTGTACAGAAAACAAGAATAGAGGCTGTTATATATATACATATTCATGCACTAAATTCTTCTATTGGGAATACTTTCATAATAAAAGAACTTGAAGCATTTCTTAAATAAAAAAAAAAGAATTTTCTTTGTCTAATCCATTATGTAGGCAAAACCCTTTCATACGCTCTGAGTCCTTCTTTCCTACATTCTTGACACCCTGCTCTTTGACCAATACTGGCAGCATGGACATAGTGCCAGCCGCCAGCCTGCTGACACCCTAACATCTAACCGACATTGGCAGGATGCTGCCCATATTATCTGTGGATTTTATGATTCTCTCAAATCACACTACCATTGGTGAAGCCAATGGCTGGTGTGACTTACCCATATTCAAAAGGCATTTGCATGATTGACTGTTGATTGTAGCTGTAGTTGTTGATCAGATGAGCCAATCACCATGTGTCCCAGAGAGATGGCATGACGTATAAGCCTATGTTTGCTGTTGGTGATTGGGTGAGCCACCATATAGGCAGGTTATTGCTCATTTTTCTTACTGCCTCAACAAAGTTTTCTTTTAAAATGTGTTGCTAGAATCCATTACCCTTCAGACCACTGTTGTTTGCTCCCACAATCATATGCTGATATTATCCATAGGAATACCAGTGACTGGCGGAGCCATGCATGGTGATAAAATGACATAAATGTGAGCTACTTGCTTGATCATCTACCAAAGCTTGATATTTATAACTGAACCAACTGGAAAACTGTTGCTCAGGAATCTGAGACTCACAGAAATTGCCTCCATTTGAGAGAAGCCATTCTGCATAAGCTGGGATTTGTTCATTACTTCTGCTTATACCCTAAGATGTAGCAATCTTTTATGAAACTGAAGGTTCTGTGCTCCTTTGATGGCATGGAAATCCTACTAGCAGTAGAATGATATCTTACCCTTTATACATACAATAATTTAAGAATATGAGTGTGATCAGTTTCAGCAGAACTCTGCAAATAGG
This sequence comes from Bucorvus abyssinicus, assembly GCA_009769605.1. Lineage (NCBI taxonomy): Eukaryota > Metazoa > Chordata > Aves > Bucerotiformes > Bucorvidae > Bucorvus > Bucorvus abyssinicus. The sequence continues at coordinate 45,130,166 of CM020025.1, forward strand.
GACTTATGGGAAAGCTGTACATTTCCAGCTGCTTAAAAGTTCAGCCTTCTTTTTGCCTTAATGATGTCTTCCAATAAGAGTTGAAAATCACTGCAATAGTACAGTACTGCACAAAGTTATGTCTTGTTAAATAAAGGTTAAACATATATAGTGCCTGCAGTTTTACATGACATGATTATTGGTGTGTTCTGAGTAATTATTTCAAAAATCCTTAAAATTGTTTATTCTAGAGGGGGGGAAAAAAAAAAAAGACAAGAACAAAAAGAGGATTTATGACTATGCATTCTCTAAATCTGATCCTCAATATTCTGCATTTTTAAACAACCTTATGTGTCAATACTAAAGAAGCATTCTGTGTTCATTAGTAGCATTGCAAACCCCAGAGCAAAGAATGCAATTCGTTCTTTCCCAGGATTGTATCTCACACTAGAATCTTTGAAATCATTTGGAATTGTTTACACTTTAATTTCTATTTAATGAAATTGGCCAAATGAAACTTTAACATGATCAACAGAATGAAGCACTAATAAACTTGGAAAATTATTAGAAAAACATGGCCTATGATATTCTGAGGCATTACGTTTACTAGCTGGACCCAATTCTATCACAGAAACATCCTTTCTGGTCTGTGAAACTTCATTTTGTTCCATGATTCTGTTGTTTTTCAAGTTTGCTTAACTCATTTGCATGACCACAGATTTCTAACTCCTTTCCCTGACTACAAAATGGTGGGGCCACTTTCATTTAATGCCTGAACAGCTATCTACATTACCTCAATTAAAAAAGATGATAAATTTTGAAAAGTTATGTTCTGGTTAGGACAGAAATGAAAGACTGAAATGTCCATTTTCATGTTTCTCTAGTGCAGATTAAGTCATCAATTTCCAAAACTGCAGAAGACACTGATTTTGTAACATTTACAACCCAGAAACATTTTAATGAACCTCAGTGTCTCTAAGAATGACCTATTAGCTCCTTCAAATTTAGTAATATTGACATGAGAGGGAATGAAATAATGTATTTGTAGTTTGTGAAAAGTTTTGAGATCAAGTTTGCAAAATACAGGCAATACCTTCCAATGACTTGCATGCTTAACTTCTGTTATGGACACAGTAACTAGTTCACAATAATTGGTCATTTTCTGATGCAAATGGCTGCTACCCTAGTATTGAAAATTGTATTATTTTTAAAATCCTAAGAAGTCATGAAAATTATGTTTTTGCCATGATTATGTGAGAGTGGTCTTATTCTCTACCAACATGCATCAGAACTTTGAAAATCACTCTTTTTTCTGAAAAATATTTATTAAACTAGTTTGAAGGTATGTCTGAGGAGTTATTCTTATTTATACAGGCATATGCACATACCAAGTTTTGTAACAATATAGGATGTGAAATCTTGTCAGAGTCTTTTGCGTACCTTAACTACATCGACTCTTCCCTCATATCCCTGATGTGAGGCATAACGCCTGCCTCATATCAGGCATTTCTCGCTGAAATCCCTTAACTGTGTTTGGTAGGAGTCACATGCTTTTTCTCAAACTATCCACCTTTTTTTATGTATTTGAGAGTATGCCTGAATAAAGATTCAGTAAAATGCTTGATTGAGAGTAAAAACCCTCACTCCAGAATATTCTATGCTGTTATAAGTAACCTCAGTTTATAATAGAAAACAGTTATTCACACTGCACAGATATGATCTTTTGCATTTTTGTATATCAGAATTATCCTTTGCTGTTTTATTCATTTGCCTATGGTCAGTAATGGCTTTAAACAGAGAAGCAGAAGGGCTAACTGTATAGAAATGTCATATAAGGCTTAAAGCTCTCTTCTCAGTAGAACACTAAGCATTCACAATAGGATCTTTGTTGTGCATATGATAAAATCTGTGGTTTATAAGATCAAAACAGTTATCGCTCAGTCTGACTGTGTTAATCTTGTTTTCATTTCCAGGAAAGCATTAAAATTAAATATTGCCCTTTTCAAAATTTGAATTGGTCATGTTCACTTCTGGATATGTTATTCAAATATATTTCTTTCTTTAAGATTTTTGTGATATATGTCAGCTATTTCCCTCAAGAATACTCTTCAATGTTAAGTCCCATTTCAAGAAATTCTTTTTCAAATTTCTGGACCATCCTTGTCATGTATAACCATAACTACCAGTAATCCCAGTAGGACCTTTCATAATAATTGAGCAATTCTGCAATAGTTTAGGCTTTCCCCAACTGAAACGCTAACACATAACAGTCTTAACGTTCGAACATTATAAAGAAGTAAATGTAAGCATAAAATAACAACTAATTTAAAATTCACTCATGATGAGGTGAATTGGAAGTAGGTCTGCCTGTACAATTTTCAGTATATTTTTACCATAATTATTCTACTAGTTTGTTATCCTCTCTTCTTAGGTTTACTCTATTATTTCTTTACTACTTTTTGATTGAAAAATTCTTATAGTCATTGTTATTGTGCCAGTAACAGACCTATATGTTCAGTGGCTATGACATGATTGATATTTCATTTTCACCTGTAGAGGTGTGCGGTTTTATTTTAGCACAACTTAATAGTAAAGAAATTGTAATATTGTTGTGAACCACCCTTGTCTTTGTGCTCTGTTTTGTTATGATTGGCACCAGCTGTCAATCCATCCTACCTTTTTAAACTGAAGCCTTAACAAAGGTGTTTTCCCATATTGAAACCTCAATAAAAGCAGATAATTGGCTTGTACGTCTATCTATGTCTTCATCTAGGACTCTGTTAATGGAAATCGCAGTCAACAGGTGTCGGTAAAGAATTGTTACATGAAAGGCTGCTAGTGACATTGACGACTTATCTGTCAAGGCTTGATTGCTCCTTAGTTCCAAGCAGCACCTAGATAATTAAAATATAATTTTGCTTCCTGAAACATTAACTTATGTTTCATACCTCTGAAATTCTTTCAGTAAAAATTTGTTAATTATTTTGAAGGTTACCTTAGTGTCCTATGGGCCTTCTCTTAAAACTTCCTCTATCCTGGACTGCAGGGCAAGTGATCTCTGCAATGCCTATGAACTCCACTGCAGCCTGCCTGTAGGTTGAGAGCTGGGTGACAGCCATGAAAGGATGGGGCTGTGCTGTAGGAATCAGGGAGTTACAAAGCAGGTTCAGAAACAAATGTGTCAGCTTACCAAGCAACTTAAAAGAAAAGTGAAAATTTGTAAGAGGGTCTGGAGACCTTGGAGGGGAAAGAGAAGCAGACAAAATGACATTTGGCACTGCCAGAAGTTTCCCCACTGTCCCTGCATCCTCTGTGCTGATATGAGCTCTTCCTCCCTGCTAGATACCACAAGCCTTGTCACTCCAGCTAATGGACTGGTGGTACCACGTACAACGAGTAGAGACCCACACCTCAGGTGTGTGTATGTGACCTTGTGGGGTGATTTCTCAACAGTGCAAGGATTAGCAGACTGCAGGGAGGAGCTGAGGCATGCCCTCTCAGGAAAGGGTATGTGTGCTGGTGACCTGAAAGGGTCAGGGAGTGAATATAACTGTGTGAATGTAGATGTGTGGGATGAGAAATATTTAGGATTAATTCCTGAATGGTGCTTAGAGATTTTTAGGTCTATAGTAACATTTTGTACATGTCTTAATACTGTGATTTATCTTCTGTATTGTTGATAGTGATTCTGAATATATAGTTCACTGATCGCTGGTTAATTACTTGTGATTAATAAATCAGCAAACTGCCATCCCCTATTCAGCAATTTCCTCAAACCTGGAGTACCCTTATATCCTTTCTTTCACACCCAGTCCTCTGCCATCTCAGGTCCTTCCATGTTGTGACTCCCCCACCTTCCTCCAGTCTGCCAAACCAGGTGACATGATTTTGTCACGGCCTGCTCTTTTCTTTGCGTACACCAATTGCTGTCCCTATGTCTGTCACAAAACAAGTTGTTTCTCTCGGTACAAGGTGCTTAATCACACCAAACAGGTCAATGATGTCGTGATATCTAAGTCCCTCGTATTTCACCTGTATATGCAAATCCCTCTGTCAGGATCACCAGGCACCATTACCTTGGTGGTATCCCTGATTTCCCTTACAACCAGCTGAAATGATTCATGCCCCAGAGCTGTCATTATGATAATTCCTTAACTGAAAAACTTAGGGTAAGACAGCTCAAAGTTGTACTCAGAGCAGTGACAGGTTAAGAAAACTTTCTAACAGTATGAGGGAAATCGAGTCCTGTCTCTGTTGGATGGGCAAAACTTGTCAATCCACTCATTCCTGAATGAGAAGGAATTACCTGGAAATGTAAAAATACCTACTAGTGTAACTCTTTGTTCAACCCTGGCCTCCCAATCCCTCCAAATCCATTCACTCCGTCAAACAGCTCACTTCCATATCCCTTCCCCTTTACATCGCTCCTGTGTGGTAAGACTATCGTGTTCACAGTTAAACTTGCTGTTATTTAACCAGCTTGCTCTTTGACTCTCTATTGTTTGCACAGTTTAATTATGCTTAACTTACAGCAAGCAAAATACCAGTAAGCTTTCTGTGTGCTTTTGGTCTGATGTGCTATTTATCTAGTATGTCCTTCAGTTCTAGATGTTTGAGGACAGATGTTGAAACCACCAAGAGCATGACTACCTGATGAGATTCTTGAGGATGTCAGTGGGTTTAATGACAATATCTGGGGCCTAATGGGGATACTTACCTATTCGTTCTCTCTGGACCATACCTGAACTGATGCTTAATCGTCTCAAAATCTTCATATCTAATTATAGGATTTTTCTAGTGAATTTAAATCTGTGACCCATTTAGTTGTGCAGGAAACAGAGCAGAATGCAATGCTGATGTGAACTGAGATGGGTGCATAAACTTCAAATTCAGTTTATGATATGGAAAAATGGACCCTACTTAATTCATGAAAGTTTTGATGAAAGTATCCTACACATGAAGTTGCCTCTTCCCAACTAAAGATGAAAGCATTAAAACATGTCTGTGTGTCATATCTGTGATGGAAAGTTGAGTGAGATCTAGGAACATTATAATCTGCAACTGAGAAAAAATGGAAGCGCGCATCAAATATAGGAATTTCCAAGCTGGTTTAAGAAATAGCTTAAATATTCACAGAGTGAGATTCTAATTATGGGCTCTACACCCAGAGAACGGAAAGAAAAGGGAAAAAAAAAGAGGGGGGTTTGCAAATTCAGATTTTTTAGCTACTTTTTGTAAATATGGATAATAAGGAATTTCTGATTCTTCCAGAACACATTTAGAAAGATGAGTTAAATTAGCTACAAAAAAATCCTTACATATACAATGTTCTGAACAAGGAAAACAATCCTTCACATAAACAAGTTCTGGCATTTTCCAGCCATACTATAATATTTTTTCCTCAATTTTTCTTTCTTCGTCATACCTGACACCATTCCCTTCATACTTTTATGACATTTATATTTATACTGTAGTGGAAATATCCCATACAACAGCGATCAATTTGTGCCAAGTTATTATTTGCATGATGGTTAGTATAACACAAACACACATCTTTTCAATAATTACCCATGCATATTCAAGAAGAATTTAAATATTCTTTTTTTTTTTTTTTGGCTAACTTGAATATTTTTTTCCCCAATTATACGTCATCATTCAAGTAGTTTTCCAAACATGGACTCTTTTTCTGTCTTGTTAATTCAATATATTTAATTGCAAGTAGTTTGCTTGTGGTGAACTATAATTTTATTGCTTAAGCTTTTAAATATTCCTTTGAGGTACATTTGGTTGGGTAGAAACTTGGACAAAAAATCATATTCTGCTTTTGCTAAAACATACCACAGCTCCATGGGTCAGACTGAGTCATGAAACATTGTATTTTATTTGCACATAACCATGGAAGTGCTAATGATAAATAGTCACAAGACAAAAAGCTTTTTACTGCAAATATTTCACACAAAATTAAAACTACAGATTATTTTAGCTATCTTAACTGACATAATTCAAATATTTCCAGTAAGTCATAGTTAACAGCTCTAGAGATAAATACTTTTCAAATATGCATGAACAAGATCTATTAAGAAAGCAGCATTACATCTACTTTGGAGTACTTGTCATCTTGTTTTCATACTGCTGTTATTAAGAAGGAAGCATTCTTCTAGTCCCACATACAAAATTCCAAAATACTCATGTTTTTTGCAAAAGATTCAGATGCAGAATACACCTTGAGAAAGAAATTTTGTCATCCTCGTTTATGCCACCCTTGGATGCAACCTTGATGCATCCTCTCCCTTCATTCAAGAAGGAACTGTACAGAATGGAAATTTCTTCACCAAATTCTGAGCACAACTTGACTTTCTGATTTTCTGGTATACAAAGTGACTACTATGGGAGTGACCAGAAATTCTGCTGTGTGCTTTGAGGACATACCAGTTGTCTCTAACTACAATTTACAGTCAGACTCCATCTCAAGTTTTGGGCACATTTGACTTCTCTGCAGCCAACCAACCAGCCATTTGCAGCTCTGAAATGCTGCCTTACTGACCTATTTTGTCCTTTCTTTCAGCTGGAACAGTAAGTACGGAGGATCATTGCCATTTTCTCTTCAGTGGGATGAAAAAACACCTTGCCACAGGCTTCTTAAAACGTACTATAATGTTATTTTATTTATTCTACATATTCTAGCCATGCTAAGCATTTTCCATGATGTTCACAACATTTTTAGCTCTGCTCCAATATTTCATACAGTCAATGTACATAGATGATTGTAAACTTTGCGTGCTTGGTTTGGTTTACTTGTTTTCATACATCACCCGTAAGCCAGTGGTGAAGTTGTCCTGCTGGAGCCAGACGCGGTTGGATTGTCACCCGAGAGACTCACTACCCCTTCCCACAGAATGTGGAACCGCAGACGCCGAGCCGTCTCCTATGTGGGGTGAGAGGAAAAGACTCTTTTGCAAAAGTTTGCCTGGACAGCTCATTCTTGGACTGGAACCTCAGAGGTTAAAGAAGTTGCTGTGGCTCTCCTCCCTGCACCAGCACCAGCACCATCACCAGCAGCGTCCCCCACCCCCCCACCCCACCCCCCGCCCTACCCCCCACCCTTCCTCTTTGGGTGCCAGCCATGTGGCAGGGGCTTGCTTTGTTAAGCGGGGATGTGGATTTCAACGAGTGGGGGTGAGGTGGGGTAGTGGAGAGAATGTACTTATCTGTATATACTTATGTGTTTATTAACATCTCTCCCATCTCTCTCTCTTATCATCAGTCCGGTTTAACTTTAAATGATTGATATGATTTTAACTGCGTTAAGCACTAAACCACTTTTGTTCCACTCCTTTAATTTAAAACCTGTGTTTCACTGGTTTTCTTTTTCCTAAAAGCCTAAACAAGCCTGAACATGCCCAACCAAATCACTTTATAACTCTTTTGTGTAGCCCTCGGGTGGGTTCACATGATCTACGAGGCTACAGAAAGTCGCAAAAGAAAAAAATTTTTCAGAAATTCCAGCTTTCTAATTTCAAACTGCGACAGTTATTAGAGGGGACAGTTTTAGAAATAAATAACCTTATGTGTTCTACTTACCCTATACCTGTGTGATCTCATGCTTGATGTGCTCTAGCTAATCTCAGGCAGTACTCTTTTGATACTTAACTTCTGAAATGTAGTTTTTCAATACGCTGTCTTGAACTTTGAAAGTAATACAGACATTCCCAGATTCTAATTCTCAACTTAAAGATGGTACTTTCAGATACTGTATTTTTAACAAGCTTAGCTGAACTGAATCAGACTAACAAACTAGTTAGTGGCTCAATCAGATTTAAGACTCATCTGAGTATTAAAGTCATGTTAGGCATGTCTACTAAGCCTTTACAACCTTTTCTGATTCATTATGCATACTATCTAAAAAAAAAATTTAAAAAAAAAATCAGTAATTCTTAAAAGATGGGAATTAAAACTCTTTCATAGCTAGAAAAAGTCCTTCTAAAGTCGCATAGAATGATCATTTTTTTTGTATACAACTCCCAGAGGTATATTCCATTTCCACACCAGGCCTCTCAGCATTTCACAAAAGCAATTCTGTGGTGCGGAGTTCATAAACAGGAGTCAAATCTTCTGCTGAAATTTTTCACAAAAAAAACCTTTTAAACTGATAAAGAAACATAATGGGCGATCACTTTACTCAGTTCTATGCTTCTGTCTAATTTAATTGCTTAGACTTTTCATGCAGTAACAGTGAATATTTATATGAGAAGAAGTTGGCAGTAATTAGATTTCATTATAACAGCTTAACTTTTTAATTCTTGAAGTGAAATTTTCTCCTAACTTCTGAGCAAATGTCTAGCCTGACAGGGCACATAACAGTTCAAAAAACTAGAACATTTGTCATTTTTGAAAGTGTCACAGTTTGAAAAGGACCGAAAGGCTTCAGAACAACAGCATTCTCTCGGGGGGGGGGGGGGGGGGGGGGGGGGGGGGGCTGGGCGGGGAAAGAAGTCCCCTGAAGAGCTAAACAAAAGAATTAAAGTGTTTGAGCTGATAAGATACACAATGGGGCTTACAACTATGGGCAAAGGAAAACTAGTACAGCAGGTTTTTGGATTAAGGGGATGAAAGAAAATTAATTTAATTCAGAAAACAATGATAACCATAAATCAATCACTTAAATTCAGGTAGGACAGAAATAGAAAAAGAGAGAGAGAGGTGGTAATAAATACATAAATAGGTATATACAGATATATATAGATTTCACCTATTTCATTTCACAACCCCGATCACCACATGCCCACATGCGGTCTGTGCCGGAGTTGGGGGGTAGGGGGCTAAGGAATAAAACCAGACTGGAGAAATGCAGTTCTTTTAACCTTGGAGATCTCAGTTCAAAACTGAACTCTTCAGGACAAATTTCCTTAGCAATATGTAGTCTTTCTCTGGGGTAGCTGGAAAACTTGAGTTACCAGTTTGCCAGGGACTGTTTTCAGCACTCTGTTCTTCCCCTCTGCAAATCGGAAAACGGGCTGGATGTCCGGGGAATGCCTTAGGTTTCCTGATTTCCAGTGGAGCCTCCGTCCTGGGCATCTGAAACCTTCTCGCATCCCCTGGACAGTGGCTCTCTCTCTCTCTGTGCAGAGTTGGGGTCTTGGCCGTCTTTGCCCCTTTACTTCTGGTAATCTCTTCTTAAAACCACCCCCGCCAGTAATCGGCAAAACAAAAAGGCTATCTGCTGTGTGGAAGATCTTTCACTGTCCTGGCTTGAGGATGACTGCTTAAGGAGCTCTCTTTTACCTGTCCTTCTGACCAAAAATAAAATTTGATCACCAGGTAAGCCACATGATTTGTGGCTTTTATTGACAGGTTTATTCACAGAGGCGTTGATTGACATATCTTGGCTCCAGGGGCAGTGCAAAATCTGAGCCGAGGCAGTGGTTTCACAATTCCAGTGTCCCCTTCCCCCACAAAGGCAGCAAAAAACCTTTCATGTGCTAACAAGAGAAGGGGAGGGGGGCAGTCCTCCACCCTTCTGAAGCTGGAATCTAAACCCATAACAAAAAGTTAATCTTTCTAGATTTACTTGCATAAATGAATCTACAGTAGAACTGCAAATTTAGATAATACCTCTAATAAATCAGGGACTGACTAATCTTATAACAGTTGGCTTCTTGAGTGCCTGAACACAGTAAATACTCGTTTTTAAAAGAAATGTAAAGCAATCTCATACGGTAATACAAAGGTAATAACCACAGCTCATTTTCCCAAACTAAGTTATCTTGACAGAAGATGTGTCTTGACTTCTAAGGAAACTTCTATGTTATTGTCAAACCTCTGTGGTCTATCTGGCAGATACTCAGAAATACTGTGCTGCTCAAACAGGTTATAGTATACACACTCTGGTTGTCTCTCTATTTATGTGTGTGTAAACCAGCAGGAGTTCATGCAGTACTGAATTACACCCATGGAAAAACAGTGAAAATAAGAGACTAAGGCAGGGTCTACTGAGGTCAATTTAAAGTAACAGCATGTAGCCCGCTGTCTCCAGTGGTGGTGGGGAAGTCTCAAAATATAGGGTGTCCAGGAAAAAGAAGGGGCAGACTGACTGATAAAGTGTGTTACAATAATAACATGCTACATGGAGAGCTGGAAGATCTTTTATGTCTTGTAGCCAAACACAGTAGAAATAATGAGGAATGAGGAAAGGCAATGGGTTTCTATGATAATCAGTGACTTATTGCAACAGAAGTCAAAAACGCAAGGGACGTCTGGAAGATCTTGCCCAAAAGCACTCGGTGCGTGTAAGCTTTTTGAAAGTAAATTCAAAAGAGGCCACAAATGCCATCGTGTCTGAATAGAGAGATGGAAAACATCCCAAAGAACTAGTTATATGAGGTTTCTTGAGAATCTCCTCTCAAGTATCATTCTTAGATAAAATTAAAATTTTAAAATTAAATTCTTCTCATGTTCTTCCCCTACTCTAAACACATGGCAGCCAAAACAAGCTCTCTAAGCAGGAATGAGAAGAAACATCTTCTTGTCTCTTCTTACAGACTTGCCTTATTCGGGAACTTTCCCTAGCTTTTATTCTGGACATTTTGAGTGATTTTCCTCCTCAGACTCTTCTGAGAACTAACAATACTAAAGTGGAGACTGTGAACCTCTCTCTGATCATCATGAAAATCTCATCTCATTAGTGACTGTTTGGTGCTGAGCTGCAGTAGATCTAAGTGCCCAGTCTTTAACACAGTTGTCCTCAGGAGAAAGGTCACTCGGTGAAGAATGCAGCAGCGACAATGGTAAGTTCTGTGGCTGAGCACTAGGTTGAAGCAGACAGAAGGTTCCCAGAGCGAGGGAAACCCCAGAAAGAGCAGAGAGACCCTCCAGGAGCTGGCAGCTCTTGTGTGCAAAGCTGAGAGGCTGACTTGTCTGGAGGCATGCCAGGGGCAACCACTGGAGATTTAAACGGCCCTAGGGAACACAAGTGCTGCAAAAAGGGAGGGCAAACAGAGCATGGCATATCAGCCAGGGCATGGCATGGTGCGGTATTTTGCACAGGAGAACGTGCTGGGAGGGACCTGCACACTGCTTGTATGTACACAGCCTAGGGAAGTGCTCCAGGTCTCTGCCAAAACAGTGGGCACTCATCTAAGAGCTAAAACCAGTGTTACTATGGAGAAAACCCCTGAGAAATCTGACATATCCACTCAGATGGACCTGGACAGGAAGGATACTTCAGTACAGCTAGTAGCTTGCTGCGAGTGCCTACACCCTTCTCCCAATGTAAAGTTAAGTACCTGCGAGAGGTGTGCACATGCTGATGATCTGTTACACCAGGTGGCAGAGTTGCAAGAAACAATCATAAGGCTATACGGCGTTAAAGGAGCTGAGGCTGAAATAGGTGGTTTCAAAACCATGTTCCTGTAGCAGACACCACTGAGGAAGAGGTACCTTGGACCTTGGTGACCCAAAAAAGCAGGACCCTGCTTCATCCTTCACCCTCTAACATCATAACTAAAAACAGATATGAAGTTTAACACCTGTAGACACCCACAAACAAGATCTACATGGAGAAACTTCACCAGCAGCATGTAGTGAATACTGTAAAATGAAATGACTTGTGCTCACAGTGGGTGACCTTCTGTTAAAGGGCATTGATTCAACCATCTGCCAACCTGACAGGGAGTCATGAGAGCTATGTTGCCTCCCAGGAGCTAAAATCCGAGACGTTGCTGAGAGGGTGCCACAACTTGTCAAGAGCACTGACAGTTACTTTTCCATGTGGGCATGAATGACACTGAAAGCCAGAACCTGGGCAGAATCAAGGAAGACTATAAAGCCCTGGGGGTACAAGTGGAAAACATTGGTGTCCAAGTTATCTTTTCCTCCATTTTACCAGAGAAAAGAGGGCAGCCATAAATAGATGAAAAATGAATATAAATTTCTGGCTATGTGATTGGTGCTGTCGTGTGGGTTTTGGTTTTTATGACAATGGGACATTCTTTGATGATATTGACCAATTAGGGAGGGATAGAATGCACCTTTCTAGAAGAGGCAAGGGAATCTTTGGCAGCAGGCTGACCAACTTGGTGAGGCAGGCTATAAACTGAAGGATTTGGGGGCTGGGATCCAGGATGGCAATGCTTATGCCATCCCATCTAACTGGGGAACAAGCCAGGCCAAACAGAGCAGTGACAAATGCTTCTTATCTGCCTCCCAAGATGAGATCTAGAAAAGCAACCACCTCAAGGGTGTGTGTGGCTATGGTGGGTCTTCTTGCACCCCTCCAGGGAAACCTGCATGCTCAATTACTCTCTGAAATGCCTGTACACCAACACACACGGCATGGGGAGCAAACAGAAAGAACAAGAGATCTGAGTGCAGTTGCAGGAACAGAGACATGGTGGGATAACTCACATGATTGGAACACTGTCGTGGACAGCTACGTACTTTCTAGGAAAGACAAGCCAGCAAGGCGAGATGGTGGAGTTGCTCTTTTTGTGAGGGAGCAACTGGAGTGTATCGAGTTTCGCCTATGGGGTGATGAAGAATATGTTAAATGCTTATGGATAAGAATTCAGGGGCAGGCTATTATGGGTGGCACTGTTGTGTGTGTTTAGTACAGGCCACCTAATCAGGAAGAGGAAGTCGATAAGACCTTCTACAGACAGCTAAGCATAGCCTTATGATCACAGGCCCTGGTTCTCATGGGGCTCTTCAACTACCCTGATATTTGCTGGAAAGGCTACACAGTCAGACACACACCGTCCAGGATGTTCCCGCAGAACATTGATGATTACTTTCTGACACAGGTAGTGGAGGAGCCAACGAGGACAGGTGTGCTGCTGGGCCTTGTACTAACAGATAAGGAAGGTCTGGTTGGGGATGTGAAGTTTGAGAGCAGCCTTGGATGCAGTGACAATGAGATGGTGGAGTTCAGGATCCTGTGTGGAAGAAGCAGGGCAAGAAATAGGATTACAGCCCTGGACTTCAGAAGAGCTAACTTTGACCTCTTCAAAGGCCTACCTGGAGGAATCCCATCAGTTAGGACTCTAGAGGGTAGGGGGGCCCAAGAAAGCTGATTAATATTCAAGCACCACTTCCTCCAAGCTCAAGATTGGTGCATCCCTATGAGCAAAAAACCAAGCAGGGGAGGCAGGAGACCTGCATGGATGAGTAAGGAGCTTCTGGAAAAACTCAAATGGAAGAAGGAAGTTTACACTTTGTGGGAAAAGGGGGTTGACCACTTGGGAGGAATACAGGAACTTATGTAGGGGTGCAATGAAGAAGGCTAAAGTTCACTTGAAATTAAACCTGGCAAAGGATGTAAAAGACAACAAGAAGGGCTTCTTCAAGGACATCAGTAGCAAAAGGAAGACTAGGGAAAGAAAAACTGCTGAATGAGGTGAGTGCCCTGGCGACACAGGATACAGAGAAGAAAGTGTTACTGAATGCCATCTTTGCTTTATCTTTACTGCTAAGGCCAGCCTTCAGGTATCCCAGTCCATGGAGGTAAGAGAAAGACTGGAGGAAGGAAGACTCTCCCTTGGTCAAGGAGGATTGGGTTCAAGATTGTTTAGGTAAGCTGGACACTCGCAAAACCTTGGACCCTGATGAGATGCACGCATGCTGAAAGAGCTGGCAGATGTTATTGCTAAGCCACTCTCCATTATCTTTGAAAGATCCTGAAGAATGGGAGAGGTGCCTGAGGACTGCAGGAAAGCCAAGGTAGCTCCATTCTTCAAAAAGGGCAAGGAGGAGAACCCAGGAAACTACAGGCCAACCAGCCTCACCTCCATTCCTGGAAAGGTGATGGAACAGCTCATTCTGGAGGTCATGTCTAAGCATGTGGAGGAAAAGAATATTATCAGAAGTGGTCAGCATGGATTCACCAAGGAGAAATCACGCTTGACCAGTGTGCTAGCTTTCCGTGATAGCATGACTGGCTAGGTAGACAAGGGGAGAGGAGTGGATGTTTTCTGCCTCAACTTCTCCAAGGTTTTTGACACTCTCCCATAACATCCTCACAGGTAAGATGAGGAAGTGTGGGTTAGATGAGTGGATTGAGAATTGTCTGAATAACAGCGCTCAAAGGATTGTGATCAGTGGTGCAGAATCTAGTTGGAGGCCTGTAGCTAGTGTTGTTCTGCAGGAGTCAGTACTGGGTCCAATCTTGTTCAACATATTCATCAATGTCCTAGAAGAAAGGACAGAGTGTACCCTCAGCAAGTTTGCTGATGATTCAAAACTGGGAGGAGTGGCCAACACACCAGAAGGCTGCGCTGCCATTCAGTGAGACCCGGACAGGCTGGAGAGTTGGGTAGAGGGGAACTTAATGAAGTTCAACAAGGGCAAGTGGAGAGTCCTGCACCTGGGGAGGAATAACCCCATGCACCAGTACAGGTTAGGGGTTGACCTGCTAGAAAGCAGCTCCATGGAGAAGGACCTGGAAGAACAGTGGACAACAAGTTAACCATGAGCCAGCAGCCTGCTCTTGTGTCCAAGAAGGCCAATAGTATCCTGGGATGCATTAAGAAGATTGTGACCAGCAAGTCAAGGGAGATTCTCCTCCCCCTATACTCTGCCCTAGTGAGGCCATATACTCTGTCCAGTTCTGGGTTCCCCAGCTCAAGAGAGACAGGGGACTACTGGAGAGTCCAATGGAGGGCTGTGAAGATAATTAGGGGACTGGAATGCCTGGACTAAAATGCCTGGGTCTGTTCAGTGTGGACAAGAGAAGACTGAGAGGGGATCTTATCAATGCTTCTAAATATCTAAAGGGTGAGTGTCAAGATGGTGGCGCCAGACTCTTTTCAGTGGTGCACGGTGGTAGGACAAAAGGCAACAGGCACAAACTAAAACACAGGAAGTTCCATTTGAACATAAGGAAAAAATTCTTTAGTTTGAGGGTGACAGAGCACTGGAACAGGCTGCCCAGCGAGGTTGTAGAGTCTCCTTCTCTGGAGAATTTCAAAACCTGCCTCGATGTGTTCCTGTACAACCTGATCTAGGTGAACCTGCTTCAGCACGGAGGTTGGACTAGATGCTTTTCAGAGGTCCCTTCCAACTCCTACCGTTCTGTGATTCTGTGATTCAGTGACAGGACAAGGGACAGGACAATAGACCTTTACTGGAATACTGAAAGACCATCACTTTCCTCTGAAGAGATTTAGTGTAGACATTCAGAATTCTAGCAAGAAACCTATGTTTTTAATGTGTAGGAACCTTGGAATACACTCTTAGAGACCACCAGTGAACCACTGAATAAAGTGCATGGGAAATTATGTTAATGTTCTTTTGTATTTAGATCTCAAACACCTAAATAATTGTTGTTCTTTCTGGAATTCCTTCAGTTGGTGTAGACAGCATGAGCTATCCGTATCTTCTGGGCAGCAACCTCTATGTTATGAACAGAGACTGGGATCTCTTCTAACAAAGACCAATAATACTAACATAGCAAACTCATTTAATTTGAATTAATTTAAATTAATTTAACTTACTTTCATTAATCAATCTAATTAATTTTAATAATTTAATTAATTTTATTTAATTAATTTCATAAAATTTAATTAGTTCTAATTAACTTTAATTCATTCTATTATTGCAGGATTAATATATAGGACATTGTCTATGACTAACAAAATTACCAAGAATTAAAACTTCTTTTTTTGTGGCACTGTTAAAAGATGCTATTAAATGTTGACAGCCTTTTTCACTGTGGGGTAAAGCCACCAGAAACTGCTGCAGGGTCTTAACATAAAATGTCATTGCATGCACACAGATGCCTGATTATATTCTAAATAATCAAGATGAGAAAGAAGTCTGTGCTACAGATTTTTCCTTGTGCATATTATTCCTTTCATATATCCAGTATATTAAGCAATCTGGATCTGGGATTGAATTCATTATGTCATAAGGCTGCTGTGAGCTTCTGAACTGTATAAATGCACAAATGTAATTTGCATGGAACTGTGGTGTAGTGGAACATGTACAGTGCAACGTCATGTCCAGGAAGTCTCATGTGCAAAGGCAGCATTTCAAAAACAAAAATGTGTGAGAAATTCCTCTCATCTAGACTAGGCAGAAAAATAATAGGTTGCCTAAAGTAACACTCTGACAGCCATGGTAGAACTGGCCATGACGAGTACATCTTGAATATGGTAGCTTTGTAAAATGAAAAGTGTGAAAGAGTTGTTATCCCTGCTGCTAATAATAGCTTATTTTCTCATGTATTTTACCACAGAAGTTCTTCATTATACTTTCCCCCTTAACTCAGTATTTGTGTCTCTTTTCTACTTAAAAACATCCACAGATGAGTAAGATCAGTAACTGTCCCTCCGTTTTCAAATGTGACAATACTGTTTAACAAACATTCATGAAAACTACTCTAAAACTTCACCAAGAAATCCAAAACAAAGGTTCAGTCCTACATACATGTACTGCAATGTATGGTAGTGACTACTGTAAATACTCACATTTACTTAAAGGGATTTCTCACAGAATTAGTATTTTGCCAGATGTGTAAATAAACAAGGCTTTGAAAATCAGTAACTCCATGTGGAAAAGTGGGTTTTATTACAAATTGTAATAAATATGTCTAGTTTTAAAATTCAAAGTCTTTCTTGGGTTAAAATTTCATAACTCAACTGTGGAAAATTCAACCTTACTTTTAACGTCCTGTGTTTTAACTTTAAACTCAAGTCTCAATTTATTTCCTTCTTAAAGAAAATCCTTTTAAAAAAATGTGACCAGAACCCCAGCATTTGTGGTAAAGATTCTGAGTAGCTTTTTATAAAACTCCTAACCTGATTTTTTTACTTCTTAATATAAGAAATAAAAGTCCTTATGCATTCAAATTTCACCTAAATCTGCACTCTGCACTAATGACTTTTTCTCTCTCTCTCTTTATATGCACTTGATTTTCTACCTTTAACTTAATGGAAAAGGAGACTTGTTTCACATAATGACAAAACCTCTGCTGGAAGGTGACCGTACTACGCTCTTACTCGTATACTCATTTACAATATTAAGTTTTTTGCCAGATTAAACAAATGTATTCTAATTTATTTGTACTTGACCAAACATGTCACTGATAGACAGATAGTGGGGGAGGGTAAAAGTGTTGTGAAGAACAACCTGAGAACGAACTCTTTTTTTTTTTCTTATTGCTCAGGGAGTTAAAAATTATACGTAAATACATAAATAACAAATTCGCCTTTTAGTTCAGTAAGCTGACAGGGTTTATAACTCATTTGACTCAAAATATAAGTTTCCAGAATACAACAGAGTCTGAAAAAATCTAAAAAAGATTTTTGTGATTACAGGAAGGCTGCAAGAAGACAGAAGGATTATGCATTTTTTTCCACTCCCTCTGGAAGATGGAGAAGTGGAAAAACATGAAACAAAACAATCAAATGTCAAGATTTCAGGCTCTGACTTCTTACATCACATTCCAGAGTAAAAAAAATGTCAAGCCCTGTTAAAGGAAACCTTAAATCTCTTCTTAATTTTTTCCCTATGTAAAGGACTTCATCAGAAAGCTGTTGAAGATCTTCCATAACCATTCACATATTTTTATTTACTTGGATCCAAGATGAAATGGAGATACACTGTACTAAAAGTAAATAATTTAAAAATTTTTGAATATAGGGATTTATTGCAAATCAGACTATTTATTTAATACACGGAAATATCTGTCACATGGGTATGAAGAATGTCTGAATGTGTTGTGCTTGCATATTTATCACTGCTGATTTATAACACACTTATTTAATTTAAACTTCAGATGTAAACTTTATATAATGTATCATGAATATTTTTTGCAATCCAAAATACAGAGTAATTTTATCTTGCAGAAGACACCTCTGCCACTAGAGTCAAAAATTTTGGTTATACTAGCAAAATTATTTTGAATTCATCACTGTTTGTTGTATTGGGCAATCTGCACTCACCTCCCTAATTAATTTTAAAAGTAATTAGAATTTTTCCCTCTGTGCAATAGAAAAGAAAAAGCAAGTTTGAATTATTTATTTATTCAGGGAAAAAAATCAGTAGTATGTAAAGCAACTTGAAATCATTTTACTTAATAACTCTCCTGGTGGAGTCCGCTATTTTAGAAGGTATTTATCAGGTATTAATATTAGTCTAGGAGCTGGTCCTGTAAACACCCTCCTAGGTAAAAAACTTCAACCTCTGGCTGATATGCGTAAGAATTTAGATAGCGCTTTATTTCCTGCAAACAAAAAAAAATAACAGTTAGAGTGATTTATAACCAGGAAGTTACACTTAGTTGTATGATACAGCTTATAGCTTTTATAAATAATCTATAATGTAAATTAACATAGAAAATCATGTGGGACCTGATAAAGGACTCACTGGGGTTGAGCTATAAGGGGAGCAGAAGCGTTGTCTCTCTGTTGAGTTTCAGGATAACATAGAAATAAACCCAGGACTAACTGAAAATGTACAGTTGAGGAAGGTCAGTAGCTGCAAAAAAAGCTGTGTGCCAGTTCCCTGTTCCGACGTAGAGCGAAGCAATGTAGGATATTGTAAATCAAGGACAAAAATGTAAGAAGTTGGCTATGATAGATAGACAGCAATGCCACACCTCACATATCATTCCTGCAAAGCAATCGGATCAAATGAGAAGTTCAATTCTTAGAATACTATGTATATAAATTTCCCCTATCACGTGCAAGAAGAGAAAGGTATCTCAGGATGAATCTAAACTACCCACAAAACTCAAAAAGGGTTCTGCTGCAAGCAGCACAGACTTAAGTAACGTGGAGAAGATAGAGCGAGCGGTCAGCTTACTGAACTAAAAGGCGAATTTGTTATTTATGTATTTATGTATAATTTTTAACTCCTTGAGCAATGAGAAAAAAAAAAAAAGAAAGTTCTCAGGTTGTTCTTCACAACACTTTTACCCTCCTCCACTATCTGTCTATCAGTGACATGTTTGGTCAAGTACAAATAAATCCAGGCTTTTGGGATGGTATCTTAGTTCAGAAAGATCCTAGAACTTCTCATGGAATTTCTTAGTTAGCAGGAGAAGGTGATGAATTTGAATACTTTTCTAAGTAATAGTTTAGTCATTAAAGACTCATGTGAAAAAGGATTGGGGCCCCTCCTCTTACAAGGCAGTGTATTGCAGTGTATCTATCTAGGTATTGTAAGTAACCCAACAGCTGGCCTGGAGGCTTGCCAGCTGGATCAATCTCTAAACCAGCTGAGCCACAGAAGCAGAAACCCAAAGAACTTCCCTCCACTTCTTAAATACAGGGTCAATATGAAAGCAGGAGACAATGCTTATCACCGTGGTGCTAAGGTCTTCTCTCCTTTTCTGCAGCAGAGTCTTCTCTCATCTTGTCACTCTTCAAGTTGAAACACCACGAGACTTTGGACAAAATTGGAAGTGGGGCCAGAACAGAACAAGGGTAAATGGCACTCTGCTCTTCTCCTGCTTGGTTAGCCAGTGTTTGTCTTGACAGCATGTCTGGCAGAGGCAAGAAAAGCAAGCATCTTGTGAACGGAGATACTAAGTATCATTTCAAGATATTTTCTGATTATACCCCAGGTATTATTAAGCTACATATCCATTATTTGTGAGAGTTTGAAGCATATTTCAGGAAACTTTTGGAGCATAAGGAGCGTTCCAGGAAAATGTTAACTGAGATCCCTAACCTGGACCCATACTAAGACTGATTGCCAACGAGCTGAGCTGAGCTGAGCTTTGGCAGTTAAATCTTGCTTTCAAAAAAATTTGGCTGTTTTATTAGACTAAAATTGTAAGAATTACTGCTTTTATTCCTGATCCCTTGGGAGTAGGTTAGAAATTTACTCTGGAGCCCACCACAGGAAGGATCATTCACCCATCCACTAAACAGTTCTATAGAATACAAAGAGTTAGAGTGTTTCTTTCTCCTTTCTTAACCCATTCGGAATCTTAACACTTATTGAAGAGTTTAGACCACCCTGATCTAAAAGTTCAAAACAGGTAACTTGACATGTTTTGGAGAATATAGTATCTTTTTTTTTTTTTTCTTCAACATGCAAGAAGAGTGGGCCAGAGGTCTGGGCTCTTGTAGCTGACAAACCACTTTGTATTGTCAAAAATGTGTAGTCAATAATATAAGCGTCCATTAATTTAAAATTGTATCACTAGGATATAAGACAAGGATAAACTTATCTCCTTTCAGTCTAACCCAGATTTATTTTGGGCTATTGTATGTGTCTCACTATGGTAAGTAGAAGTTTTCAAAACAGTAATCCGGAGATGCACAGCACTTCTGAGCAGAGTCTTCAACCCAGCTGCAGAAGTAACATCCAGAACTGGAAAAGGGACTTCCAGAGAAAGTACGTGTGACGGGATATGGTCACAGAACACCAGCTGCCCTAATCATTTCTATGGGAGTTTATGTTTTGTTTATTCAACATTATACTGGGAAAAGTTTAAGAGAGCACTTTGAAAGAGGTGTGAACATTTGTAAAAATGCTTTTTTGTTTCCTGTTTTATATAAGTAACTGTTGTGGCAAATCTGCAAATGATCTTCTTTCCTGCTTAGGAACCAAAAAATACAGCAGATGGTTGACTATTTCAGCCTTTCCCTCGTAGTTTAACTCCTCTTTAATTACACTAGACAGTTAATTTACTTTAGGAAAAAAAAAATGGAGTCAGGCCCAAACTAAATCATCACACAAAAAAAATCAAAGGCTGAAAAATATCGCTGGAACACATGGCACTGAAGGCATCATGGTTTGAGAACAGCCAAAGAGTTATTGGTTCAATATAAATGAACACTGAAAAACACCCCAAAAAATTTACAAGAATATGAATGAACAGAGTTAAGGAAATTATTGTTAGTCACTTAAAAGTCAAAAAGTACCTGTGACATAATAGAAGTAAAGGTGGAGATTATTTTTTAAAAATAAAACAAGAGCTTTATTTTGGTGCTTTTCTGGTTTTCCATTTGTAGGGTACCTTATAAAAATGCTAAATTAAACTCATACTGCAGTTTGCATGATGTTTCATTTTGCCAACAACGTGATTCCATATGTGTTGGCAACTGTGTATTTCTCCTTGCCTAGGAACATTACCACAACTTTTTTTTCCTTCCCCTGCCCAGCTGTCTCTGGTCCTCCTTCCTCCATCCTGAAAATAACAAATAATTCAATAATGAAGCTTTTTTTCTATATGAGGGAAGGTAATACAGAATGCTAGCTGTGTTTCAGTAAGATATAAAACCCATATTTTCTTCATCCCTGAGGAATCTTCAAATCACAGGCCATAATCTCAGTCCTGTAATCTCTTCCCATAAGATTCCCTGGGAATTACTCATGTAGAAACTTGCACCATCGTACATGAAAGTCTTCAGCTTCAAACAACTTCTGAGTGTGGTGTCAACATCCATAGTATTGTTCCAAGCAAAACTGTATCACTGTAATCTGCTGCTAACATTCAACAGAGGGTTTCCCGTGGGCTGAAATTTGGCATTCAGTTTCTCAATTTAGGAGCACATTTTAGAAGTGTGAGTATTGACAGAATCATTTGCATAGCCAAGAGTAAAACAGAGTAACAAATCAATTTTACAGATGATACTTGCACAAAACTTGATGCAAAAAAATGTGTGGCAAAGCAGATGTGCAAAAATTTCAAAAATAAAAAGTCAAGATAATGAAAGAAGTAAACAAATCTGCAATGTGCTTTTCCTTTTCAAAATCCCATCTTGGATCTGAAAAGCTAGGTTCTAGTTTGTTTCTGCTGTAAGGAAAAATAATACTAGAAAGGGTTAAGCATTTTCTGATGCTCTTGGTGGCCTACTGTGATTTGCTTTGTTAGCAATGTAGCACCTACTCGTTCTTTACTGCATGGACAGGTAGATGTGCAAAAGGCATTGCTGAAGTACCTAACTGCTGTTCATCACAACAAAGCCAGTGAAGGAACAAAGTATACTTCATAACTTGTTGTTTTGTCCTAAATAAGGTAGTTTTTTTGCTTACAAAATTTCTGAATTCTCTGTTAGACTCTCTTGTTCAAGCATGGCTTTCACCTACCCTACTGTGCAAGGGTATAAAGACTCCTAATCTTTACCTCTGTCAAAGTGTTTCTGAAGACTTTATCCAAGATTAGAAGAAAGTGGATTAGGTGCTTTGGAATACATCACATGGGGTGGATAGATAGAGCAATATATTTGAAATCTTTTGAGCTAAACAACTCTCCTGTTCTCTGTAAATGGAGGACCTGTTGAAGCAGGGCACATCTGATTTCTAACCTGCACAGCTTGATGGAAACTCAGATATGATAAGGAAGGGCAGGACCATACACCTCAGTCTTGACATGAAGTCAGGTCACAGATAAACCATACGCCCAGTCAGGAAGTGAGAGGCACACCTGGGGTCCCACAGTGAGTAGAACTATTAAAGACTAGATAACTTGGTTGACACATCAATCATCAGATTTATTTCTTCACTGACATTTTTATTTCTTTATTTCAGCTTTTGTCAGAAACATACTTCAAGGATGTAGGCATTTTGATGTCACAATTTGCAACACACTTAAAAAGAAATTTTAAGAAAAGAAATATCAGAAAATGAAATGTTATTCTCTTCCTGGCACTTAATTTCTAAATGTATGTAGTTAAACCACAAACTAATTTTTTGCTATTAATACTGGCCATTTGTTCATTTGAAAAATGTGACATATGGTTTGACACATATGGTTATTTTGGTATTAGTGAAACAAGATACCCTTGCAAGAGAAACGCGTCAGGAAAAAGAAATCTGTGAAACGGTGGAGATGTTTAAAGCAAGTCTTGTGTTTGCTCTAGTAGCAATTAGTCTATCGTATCAGTCACTTTTACTACCATCTGCTCAAGGAATGGTGCGTCAATTCATAGCTAAAGCCATGTACGGACATATTTCATTACTATACTCAAAATATTTTCATGTGTGATTTAATCCAGGTGGGAAAAATACTGTCTTTGCATGCAGAATTACAAAATATTCAGCTACAGATCTTTTCAGTTCTACTAACACAAGTAACTGTTTATAATAAATTGGGATAGAAATTACTAGAAATATTTCAATTTTTTTCTTGCACAAATAATGTATTGTTCATAATTTCATATTTTATAAATGGGATATGTTGGGTTTGTGGTTGGGTTTGTTTTTTTTTTTTTTTGCAGTGACATAACTTCTCAAAATGAAATTCTTTATTTGTAGGGCTAAAATTGAGTTTAAAATCATAAAACTGGAATTAAAGACTTCAGTAAGACCAAAAAATATATTGATTTGATAGACATGGACCTTTTGGGGTTTTAACTTGCTTTGAAGGACTTCTAAAAAGTTTCTGGTTTGATTTGGAACAAGGGAAAAACATTAAAATCATGGAAATTTTTATGAAATGGAAACTCTAGTTCTTGCCTAGACTACTTCAATTCCTTCCCAACTAAAATCGGTTATTTTTTCAAAATGGGAGTGCATTAATTTCTTCATCCCATAAGTGTCTTCAATGACCTCATATTTTGCTTCAGAATATTCTTGATCTCTGCCACAGCCATCCAGGCCTGGCTTTGGGTTTTATTGAGGGTGTCAGCCTCTTCACAAGTCATACAAGTGGAGCCATCTCTGTTTGCCAGATGGCTTCCACCCACTTTTTGTACAGTCTTTACTACTGAAACCCCTTCATCTCTCAGCGACAAGTCAAAGGAGAAAATCACTACCTCTCTTTGTTTCCCTAATTGTCACAGTCTAGCAGTGATGTTTTGGAATAGAGTGAAGAAAAAAGTATTTCATGGGAGAAAGATAAGGAGCAATTAAAAGGAAAGGAGGAAACGAAGGAAAACGGAGGAAGAAGACACTGCAGGAAAGTAAAGGCTTATGTTAATGTGGTTACCACTGAAGAACTCATGGTTGAAGGTCATAAAATTCTATTCATAATTTCTTATTCTTTACTCCATTAAAATCAAATTATTCATATATTCATAGTCATATTTTTCCCTAGTGAAAATACTGTGTCATGCTGAAGCCTAGTGTTGCTCTTTACGAATAAACTGTGCACCCTTGATCACAGAGATTTACTTAACAGTGGAAATACCAACAGATCATTTATGAGCTGAAGAGGTGTGAAAGATTCAACAGATACTATGAGACTTTATGTTTCAAAAAAAAAAATCTTAAGTAAAACTGTCACCAGTTTGGCTGAGGCAGGGCCAAATCACGGGACAAATTCTCTTTCTCCAAATGAGCCCTGTCTTCATTCCAGGAGAAAAAGGGTTAAGGAGAGAGATAAAAGGGAAAGATACAGTGAGCAAGGCCTCAATTAAGTTTTGAAAGCTAAAATGATTTTAATAATAACAAAATTATATTATACAAACAACAAACAACAACAAGGGATTAACAAATACATACAAGGTTCAGGGACCTAGTGGGTGGGGGTTAAACTGCGAAACAAAACTACCAGTTAATGGGCAATGGCGTGGAGCTAGCGGTCGGAGCTGGCAAAACGGCTGGTGGTGTGTGTCACGACAGGCGGTCACAGCACAATGTGCCCCCAGGGCGAAGGGGCAGTAGGTAGCAGCAGACAGCAAACAGCAAGCAGTCAGGAGCAAGCAATATCAGCGCAGCCAGGAGTCCCGTCGAGCGGCAGTGAGCAGCAGCATCGTGCAGGGTCAGGAATACTGTAATTGGTTTGCTTTATGTCAGTCAAATCAAACCAAACCAGTTTTATCTTTAACCAGGACAAAATAGAAGTATTTTAAATAGTTTTGAAATCTGTGTAGTTGAAAAAGTTCTGCAGTATCATATACTTTTTAGTGCATAGTCTGTCCAGTTTTGAAACAGATCCCCAAGCGACATTTGCTATCATTTGCTCTCTTGTAACTGATTGAAATGTACTGACCCTAGCAGACTTACTAACAAATGGGCAGGAAATAAAGGGTTTGGGTTCATTGTTGGTTTATTCAGGTGGATTTCTTCACATGGGTTAGACACTTTTGTAGAATAATAGAAAAACCCGAAGCTAGTGCTGCAGCACATTGTTAGAAATGTGGTTTTGCTTGCCTCGTTTATATTAGGCAGGGTTTTTCTGTCATCTGAATGAGAACTGGATGAAATAATTTTCAGTGTTTACTATGGCAAGGAAGAGCAGAAATTAAACCTGTTGGATTTTCTACTGTGTGCCTGTGAATCCAGTGGCGCCATTCCTAACCAGCTGTTATTAGCCAAGGAAAGGTTTCATAATGTTCTTGTCTACAGTTTTTATCCTGAGGTTTACCACGGACTGTAGTGTCATCCTTTACAGACCAAACTGTGATTAAGTTTCAGGAAGGCTTTCATGACTGTGCATATACAGAAGTGCTATGTAACTTCTAACAAGTAACCGATTTAGCTTTTTTTTCCCCTGTTTTTCAGTTGTTCAAGAATAAGTCAACTTTTTTCCTAAAGTTTTATAAACGTTAATGTCTTCATAACTCATTGAATTTTCATTTTCTGCAGAAGAGGGTGAAATAACAAAAGGACTACTTTGAAGCTAGAGAAAATCCTGTGAACACTTATCTTTACAACAAAGTCTAAATTACAGAGATGTGTACAAGAAAATCCAAACAGGAATACTAACCCTTGACATTTTAGAAGATGTCAGGAATAAATACTAGTTTAATTATTATTGTAAGACATTCAGACCAACATAATTGAACTTTGAATACCAAAATGCAGGAGAGATTTGGCATGGTCCTTTTCACATACATAGCAGAGTTTATCCTTGCAAACACCTGCAGTGTCAGGCAATATGAATGACACTTACTTTTATTTACTTATGTTTAGCAAAATTCCTTAGAGCTACCCCTTACATTTCTGAGGAACATAGTGTCTGTGAAGACGTGCGGTCATCCGTGGGTTTTCTCAAAATTAGTCATTTATTTTATTTGGCTCACTATTGCATTTACAATGCACTAAAGAAAGACACATTTTATCACATTTCCATTTATTCG
Source organism: Bucorvus abyssinicus (assembly GCA_009769605.1). Lineage (NCBI taxonomy): Eukaryota > Metazoa > Chordata > Aves > Bucerotiformes > Bucorvidae > Bucorvus > Bucorvus abyssinicus. The sequence goes on from CM020025.1 coordinate 45,156,118, forward strand.
AAGATTACCACCAATAGGATTCCAGCCAAAGGTTATCGTAGCTTTCTAGTCTTCTTTTATTTCCAAATCTCCATATTATTTTTAATGATTTATCTATTTAGAAGTGTATTTATGTGCTTAGAAAAACAGTCACAAAAGCACGAAGTCCCACACGGGAAAATCAAAGAGAGCTTTTCATGCATTCTTCATTGCTTAAAATGCACAACGTACTGAGTATGTTCAGATGATAAGGCAAATTTTTAAGTCATCTTGGTTAGGTATGAGATGATTCACGGTAGTACAAATGTAACAGCATCTATCACCCTCATCAATCTTTAGTTTGTTTAACAGTTCTACTAAACCCTCTACAAGGAAATGAAATCTTACCTTTCTCACAGGTGACCTCAGTGATGCAAGCTGCCTGAAGCAAATACAGATGCTATATCACAAAAAAAAAAAAGGAGAAAGACACATATATCAATGAGAAGGAGGTACAGGGCAACACAGCTGTTCCAGCAACAGGAGCCTACAGAGCAGAGTGAGAAAGAACTTGAAATAGAGAGTCGGGAGTCAGAAACTAACTTGCTAGGAGGCTGGAAAAATGCGAGTTGCTGCCTGACAGTTTGTAAAGGTGTCAGCATGCTGTGACCTACAGTGTTCATGATGGCTGTAAAGATTTTAGAATACTCAGTAGATTCAGAAGAAAAAGGGAAAAAAATCAGTCAATAGTTCAACTAAGGAAGCTGGATTGCTTCAGGTCAATGGATTTGTAATTGTTTAGCAATACTAGAGAGTAATTATGAATTATTTATTACATAGAACTTATAGTTACTTCATTCACTTTAACTTAAAAATGTGGCTTTGTTTATTTATTTTGCTAGCTGATTAGCAACATAACTTCTGTTCTTCAATCAGTTCCTCAGACATTAATCTACATTTTTACATGCCAGATCCATAAACAAATCAAGGATACCTTCTGACATCATGAATGTATTTTGAAAAAGAAAAAATAAAAATTAACGCAGAAAATCAGCTTTTCAATGTTATTTGTTTATTATTTGACTTTTTTTCAGTTTCCTTCCAAGTTTGTCCATGTTATACCTGATGTTCACGTTATACTCGATGTTCATGTTATACCCGATTCCTGACTTGCTTGTCCACTTTTTTCTTTTTAAATTCCTCATTCTTTCTCCGATTAGTGCTTCCTCAACTCAGTTAATTAATAGCTTTGCCATAACTGCCTCATGATGCTGTTCTCTTAAAACACAGGCAATTAACTGTCACAAAGTCTGCAAACTTTCCTCTTCCTATATGATCTGTACTTTTCCTTCACTGCTCATGTGTCATATCTATTGACACTGTGGGATGTTCGGGGAATATTATAATCCAGTGTTACTTCATGTAATTTAGAGAGTGTGAAGCAGAACAAAGGCTTATTCCTGGCTGAATTATGAAAAACGTCTGATATAAAATTCTAGAACAAAAAGAAGAAAAAAGGGAAAAAAAACCAGAAAGATTTTCTCAGATGATCCCATATTGGGTAAAACACCCCATAACTAAGCAATATGAATAAATGAACAGCATTAGTTGCAAGTTTCAAAATATTATTAAGGCAATTGACCAAATCCAATTGCAAATGGTGGAGTACCAATGATTTCAGGTGTTACAAAAAACCAAACAAACAATTTAATAAGGTTATTTTGTTATGTTTATCTATGAAAATGTTGTTTTTTCTTCAGCTATTCATAAAAGTATACAAGATTTTGTACAATAGTTCATCACATAGTTATCAGTTCAAATGTAAGCAAAATGTTTTATCCTGCAACGTAGTTTGGAAAGCATTGCAATTCTTAATGAATAAAATCCAAATATTTTGATAAATCTTTAATGGGCTAAGCAGTAAAGAAAAGAGACATGTAAGGAAATACAGTTAAATTTTAATCTTCAACTAAGAATTTGGGGGGAGGTTTGTTTTGTAAAAATGCAGTGTCCATTAATAGTGAAAAAATTCTATTTTAATAAAATATTTAACAAAAATAGTCAATGACTAGAAAGGGCAACATCTGCTTTTTAATATTTAATGTTAAGAGGCTCTTGACAGATACAGAGACAGCACTTTGAATAATATTTAACACTTAAAAACCTTTCAGCAGCTAGAAAAGCAATTACTCAAAAAAATTAGAATATAGAGGTGCACAGTAACCGGAGAACTCCTTCCATGGCATTTCATGTAAAAACAGTTCATTGACTGAAAAGTAACTTAGAAAATAAATATCTTTAAAGCCCAAATAGCAAGAACTGAATGACAGACTGTGAATAATCCTATTAAGATACAGCTTATGTAAGATACTATGCATTCCCTATGTCTTCATACCCCCATCTTTGCCTGAAAGAATGAATTCCTGATGGTAATCACTGTAGTGTTCCTTCCTTCCTTCACTTAGCCCAGCGTCATTGCTCAGTGTCCTCTTCTCACTGCTTACCCTTCATCCTCCCCTGCCCTACCACCAGTCAGTATTTCAAGGAGATAGCAGTTTTCAGGCAGTTTTATCTTGAGAAAAGGGCTCCTTTGCTGAGATATTCTTTTAACTCAGATAAAATATTAATGGAGCAAGACACAGGTGCTGTATATGAAAACTCGGATGTCAGATCTTTGTGGCCAATAGTCAATCGCACTCAGATGAGAGAAATGGGAGTGCAACTTTTTAAGTGCTTTTGCATGTGGCATTTTGGACATTCATCCTTTACTGCTTCATAAATTTATATCTTACCCCACTTTTTCCAGGCTTGAATTATCTCTTAATATCTGATTTTTAAGCTTTTATACAAAAAAGAAAGTGTCATCTTTTGTCTGTCCAAGGCACTCCTGAGTGCAATTGTTGGAGACAGTGTTAAATACGGTCTGAACTTACCACAACAAGTCAGGCACTTTTCACATAACCTCTTCTGATTTTATGTTTCTTTTTCCTGAATCCATCAAGATAAGATGTGATGGACAGTTGACAAAGGCTTCTGCAACTCAGTGGACTCTTTTTCAAGACCTAATGTGAACACCTTTCCCAAAAACGATAAGAAAAATATATATAATTTATAATGCAAAAGACAATTAGAAAGCGCAGGAAATTTCCTCATATGCAACAATTTTCTACCTTACCAGAAACTTTTAGACAATAATTAATTGCAGAAGACCACTTCTGGCTGCTCTGAACCTTGAGCAACCTGAGCTAAATTGACCCTGCTTTGAGCAAGTGGTAGGACCAAACAACTGCCAGAGGTCCCTGCAAAGCCATGTGAATTTATGTCTATATATAATGTTAGACAAACACATGTTATGCCTATACCTAATGTACCAGTCCTCAGACAAAGAAGAGGAATGGTTAAGCCACTCATGAGAACTGAAGTTACACAAAAATATAAAATCCTTCTTAGGATGAATATTTCTAAGAAGTCACCACAGCAAGGGGTGCGACAGCAGCCAGAAGTGAAAGACATAAGGGAGAGAAACTTCATTCCAGTCACCCAGCAGCTGGTTTAAACTGTGGCTAATTTCATTAATAACTGGGAAGAGATGTACTTTAAAGATAGTTTTATAAGAAAATAATTTTTTAATCACAGGTTTTGGAGAAATTAACAAAATCTGATCTGTTAGTTTTGAGATACGTTTTGCTAGCACAGTCGAGGATAAATTCTCACAGTCAAATCAATTGAGTTGTGCTGAAGACTAGTAACATGGAAGAAAAACAGGGTATGGCAATAAGGTATATGAAATGGACTTCCTCTGATAGATTGTTTCTAGCTCAAGATAAATACTTTGTGAAATACGTCACTGAGAGGGTGTTGCAAAAGTCAGGGGTTAGGTTTAAAGACTGCCTGTTATATACAGGCATCCAGGACTTCCTTTTTTTTTTTTTTCCCAAAGAGTGATAGGGACATGTAGCAAAACCAGCAACAAGGTTCTACTGGCACACGCACTTGGCTGTGCACACTTTGTTAGTACATTTATGTTTTTAATTATTTTCATATATGCCCATTTAAACTGGAGCCAGCTCCAGGGGCGGTTTTAATATGATCTTTATATTATCTTCCGAATTTTCAGTGAGATAATGTTCTAACTGCACAACTCCTGAGATGACAATAGTCCTGTAACTCCTGGTCTGTAGCTCATGCAGGGTTAAAACATTGGGGAAAAAAATCTGTATTTTTGAAAACTTTAGCTGCCTGTTGAGCTTGGCTAACTCTGCTGGAAAATTCCAAAAGGCCACCAGCAGCAGAGAATACGTCTTGCCAGGACAAGATTTTAAATCCTGTGAAATTTATTGCTAATGATTCCACATGCAATGCTTGTGGGGGAAAAAACCCAAAATGGTGCATTACACTGGGGTGCAGGATGGCCCTTCCTTGTAGAAGCCTAAAATGTAGGGCTCTAAAGCAACACCTGCCTAGCAGCTTGAGTTCTTGCTCGTGTGTGCTTGAATTTGGCATATTTAGCACCTCTATTTTCACATTCACCAGCTCCAGGCATTTTGTTTGCTTCTTGTGGGCTTAGTTCCATACTTTCCTTGGGAAGATGGTGGTCTAGATACTAATTAGAAAATCTGTGAGCAGATTGCTGCTTATTCATAAAAAACATTTGTATTCTGGAAAACTGCATAGTTTTTGTTTTCAGTATGATGAACGCACATTTTTTTTTTAATAGTTACATTATTTTCATGTTAATTTCACTGCTCATAACTTTTTTGGACCATCATCCCCATCTCTTGTCTAGAGTCCTAATACAGTGGGGAAAAGAATATGCTCATCTTACTACTATCATCTGTTCATCTCTATACTGCTGCCTACTGTGGCATCCTGGCAAGGCAGCACACAAATAATATGAATCTAAACATCAGTGTTGAAATTTGGCAGGCCTCCAGCGATCTCTGTGGAAATAACCATTTCATCTAGATGAGAATCTGATCCTTTTTTTAACAACCTGCTCTTTTCCTGATAGTTTCTATATGAGGTAATTGTAAGTTCTGACTAAATCCTGTGTAAACCATTTCTATTGGAGATTCCTCTACTCTGTTCTCACCTATCACCCACTGCTGTTGGCACTATTTTTCTGAGCTACACTGTTTCTGCAATTTGTTACACAGAGAATGGGGCTGTACCCATGTCCCCAGATTATCTCAGATCATGCAGTGCTTTAATTAAGAGAGTTCTGACTGTACACGAATGTGGTTTTTTTGTATTACCACTTGATAAAGAAAAGCAATGGTTGCAGAATTTTGTGTTTCTTCAGTGTTCTGCTTTTCCTGAAAATTAGTCATAGTAAAGGTCATGTATTTGCTGAACTGCTCTAATCATGACAGCTGTATAAGAACTGAGCTTTATGTTGCATTTATCATAAACTGCTTTAATCACAAACATTTAAATCCCTGTGAAAATGTATGATGTGTCCTCACATCATTTGCATGTCTGACTGCTCATGGGTAAATAACATTTCTCATGTATTATCCTTCTCACTGCTGCAGCTGTTTGTTGGAAGATGGAAAACTTCGTAGTATTTAAAAATATTTCGGATCTTCTATGAGGTTGCTTATAATTTATTTTAGAACTTAATATTAATTATCTGAAAATAGCATTCCTAAAAGTCTCATAGTTGTTTTCTTGTGGCAATATTTTTATTACTAAATTTTATTACTAAATACATACTAAATTAGTTGCATGAAAATGTCTCATTATAAAATGAGTGGCTTCTTTACTATATGCACGGTCTTGCAGCCAGCGTTTTCCTGTTGAAATGTTCTGGAAGAGAAGGTGTGTCAGAATCTGTCCTAAAATATGATTGCACAATCTGGGTCTCTGACTTTTAGGTGGAGACAGTGACACAAATATGCCTCTGGTATTAGAAAAGAGCCCTCTCTGAAAGTCACAAAGGGGTACTCACAGGAATTTATTTTTGTCATTAGTTTTACTCAGACTGAATACAAAGGAATTTTCAGTTACCACTTCAGTAAGACTAATGCAACACATAAACGCAAAACTGCCTGTAGATGCAGTCAGCATTTCAGCCCTTGTTTTTTTATCGTCTAACTCCTTGAGACCAAGAAAACGGAATAGAAATCAGTACCCATCAATGGATACCCCAGTAAGGATTTGCTTCCCATAAACATGTGCAACTTTCTGTTGGTCTGAATCATTATTAGCAGTCAACCTGTCCAACAGTCTCCAGGGTATAGCTGAATTATCCTCCATTTTGGTCTGGTTGGACCACCCATGTTAATTGGTCAATGGATGGTTAATTTCTTCCATTTTCCATGTAAATTTTGTAACTATTTAACCTCCTGAATAATGTTTTTTCTATCTGTTCCTTGATACAGGAAAGGGGTGGGTTCTAATGGCAAAGTGCTGCCAGATAAACACGGAATTATTGTAAACATTTCCCCACAGAAATGTGTCATCAGTCTGATGCAGCCATTTAATTCCCGTTGGATGAAACAGCTGCTTCCTTTGTGAGGAAGGAAATTCTGGTGAATTTGAAATGACATTTTAGATCTATTTTGCCACTGACTTGAGAGTTTCATAAGAAACGGATTTTCAGGCATGCTTTCCTGGGAGCAAAAATGTATTTTAAATTATATAACTGTGGTGATGAACTATGAAGTTCATCTCATTTTCTCTTAACATGATTGTTACAGTTGTTAAGACCAGTGGAATGATATTATCACCTGCATAACACAGAAAATATATTTTAACCTGACGCTGGGTACGGGCTTTCCATCTGAGAACAGATCTAATGGATCCACTCACAAATGCCGTCAAGAATGAAGTACAAGGATGCAGGAATTACATAGGAAGTCAGGAAATATTGCTACTACAGTTATAAACTGCAACTCAAAATTAGAAATGAATGTATGCTACCCTTGAAAAGTTATGCTTTCTATTCTAAAATTATCCGTCTCGGGTATTCTCAGGGAGCTGTTTCACCTAACCATCAAACTTAGTACAGAAAGAATGAGCACTGTTTCATAAAACTCCTGAACTCTGCCCACTAGAGATACTGTAATTTGGAACTTCAGGCAGCCTTACAGTCAGTTTTTACTATTTTTCTTAAAGACTAATAGTGTGTAATTCTTCGGAAACTTATTCAACAGAATGAAAGGGGAAAAAAACCCAATCAACAAACACATTTCTAGGTGTTCAATGTTAGATATCAGTTCTGAAAAACATATATCTGTGTGAAAACTTCGGCTAAAAGTAAAAAGCTGAAGAGTTTCTTCCTCAGCACCAGTCAAAGGCACATATTTTGTTCACACAGCAAAGCACTTCAGCATTCTGTGAACTTTTGGAGAGCTGTTCAGAATGCAAGTGAGACAGAATGTGCTGGAAATCACTGTGAAGGATTACTTATCTCCTTCGAAGGAAAAGAAATAGGAATGCACATTTTTCACCTATTCATTCCATATACTTTATCTAAGAAGGAAGGGTATGATGAATGAAGTGCTGTGCGTTGACTATTCTTTGGTTACGTTCTGCAAGTCTTCTGCAAGAAACCACAAAAGACAATCTACATTTTTTTCTACGGCGATGAATGCTGATGAGACAAAATTTGATGCAACCACAAGCATTCCTTCTCCAAGAAATAACCTCATGGTACAACCAATTATAACTTCTCCGACTACCTGGGGGGATGGGTTATTCACTTACTATCAGATACCTTGGCTCTATTAAATGGTTTCATGTTAATCAAGTCAATTCCAAGATTTCCATCAAAATTAGTAAATTTCTTCCTAAAGGTTTCGCTTTTTGGAATGTGTGTGTATTTTTAACCTTTTAGCAATAGTAAAAAAAAAAACCACTTTAGTTTTCAGTTGTTTATCTAATAACTTCGAAGCTGCTCCCAACAAAATGTTTTTCCCTATCTTTCAAAAACAAAATTCATGATTATTGCAATAATTACAGAGAATATAGTTAGAGAAACGTCCACAAGCTCAGAATGCAATTCACATTGTATTCCATTTGAAACACCATCACTTCAATGCTGATTACAGGGTTCAGTACATGTATAAGGGAATTTAAAATCTGACCACAAGCGGTCTGAGCTGCTGCATTCTTTTCAGCAAAGTTAATGAAACTAAGCCATGTGGTAAGGCATTAATTATACAAAATCTATTTTAAAATCTTTTTTCTGACATATATAGGAGATCCTAGATAATTCATAACCATTTGTTTGTTATTAGTGCATTTTGGTTTTACCGTTTAGTGCTATGACAATCCAAGAAGCTGACAGAAGTTGCAGTTAGTGTGTGTGTTAAACATTATTTATTTTAGATAGAACTAGTCATAGGAATTCATTATTATTTATCATACTGAGCAGCTAGAAAGATCAGATCTTGGATCAAGATCCCACAATGTTAGATCCTGCCTACACTGAAAAGGGAAGGGGAAGGGGAAGGGATCAGAGTGCTTTTTAGGATGAATAATTTACATTGTAAGAGGGAGATCAGCTCAAAGCAGATCCATTTAGATGAGGTTGCTCAACCCTTGCACAGGTGAGTTTTGAGTATTCCCAAGGATAGAGACTCCACCCTCACAGTGGAAATGTTTTTCTTTCTATCTAATCTATGCACCTTTGAAAAGTGCCTGGCTCCATCTTCTCCATACCCTGAATTATGTAGCTGGAGACATCAACAGGTTCTCCCTGAGTCTCCTCCTACGCAGGTTGAGCAAGCCCCACTTTCAATCCCTCCCATGCATTGTGTCCTCCAGCCCTCTAGCCACGTTGGTGTCATTCTATTGAAATTCCTCCAGTTTGACAATGTCTTTCTTGTACTGGAGAGGCCCAGACTGGACACAGTCCTACAGATATGACCTCACAAGTGCTGAATAGAGGGAAGTATAATGTCCCTCAGCCTGCTGGCTGCATGCCTGCCAGTTGAGGCTTGGAGGCGGTTGGCCTCTGTGGCAAGGACACAGTGTTGTTCAACTTGTTGTCTGGCAGAACCACCAGGTAGTTTCTGGGGAGATCTGCTGTCTCCCCAGTCAGGCCCCAGCCTACACTACTTCATGGGGTTACTCCATTCCAGGTGCAGGACTTCATATATCTCTCATTGAGTGTCATGAAGAGTCTGTGGTGCCCTCCAGGGTATTGGTTGCTCCTCCCTGTTACCATCCATGAACTTGCTGAAAATATGTTAGTTTTATCATTCATTGTTCATTTAGCAATATTGCTCCCATATCAACCTCTGAGAGATGTCACTCCTAAGCAGACCCCACTTGGACTTTGTAAACTATTCACAACCTTCTGATCCCAGGAATTCAACCAATTTTTACCTACTTTATCCTCTCCTTATTCAATCCCTATCTCACCATTTTGGCTATGGATGCTGTGGGAGACCATGCATTGCAGTCTTCTGAGACACAAAAGCCTCCAGGAGTAACAAGCCACCAGAAGTTACCAGAAGCTGATCACTGAACAAGATTCCAGAATTTTCCTGATTTTCCTAAAGGAAAAGAAGACAGGAAACTTCTGCAAAAATCTTTGTGTCTCTGTTTGCTCACTTGCATCTTGTTTTTCCATTTGTTATCTGGAATCTCAGAGCAGAACTGCAACAGGACCTTACGGAGTCCATTTTGGTTCTAAGAAAGATATTGTATTCAAATGCAACTCCTTGTCTGAGGCCTTTGCTGCCTAGACCATTCTTCAGGGTCTCTCATTTGATCATTGGACAGATTTAGGACATCTTTGTCTCTCTGATCGGACAAATACATCCATTACAGCTGAGACGTTTGAAAGAAGTGATGGAAAACAACAGGTACAGATGAAAATGTAAGGGTGAAAATGATAAATAATGACTCATATGATTCATATTGCAAGAACAACCACAAAGTAAGTGATCACTATCAAATGTTTTTAATAGGAATCAGTGCTGACCTCATTTTTATGAAAGGAGATGACAATCGGGGTTTTCACTGCATATGCCTCATGAAGAATGGAGTTAGACAGGAGGGATTTGGGGAAAATTTGGGAAGACTAGCCTTACTGATACTGAAAGGTGCTCCTTGGCAGGATGCCCTGCTGTGCTGGGTATTAAAAATAAGGAAATATAATTTGTTTATTGAAGTGGAGGGAGAGGAATCAGGTAAAAAAGCAAAACTAGCATGTTCCAGTGATCTAGCAACAAACCAGCAGCGTAAGCCATTCACTTTCTGTGACAGTTCTCTAGTACATATTAATCTTGCAGACACAAAATGGGTTTTATATTCCCAAAGTGAATTTAATGTTATTACTGTTTTTAAAAATTGTATTTTCAGTGTTTTCTTCTTGTACTTTTGTTTTATTGTACATTTCTTAGGATAATAAAATAAGGGTAAAACATAGCTTTGAGATAAAATTAACAATTTTAATACTAGTCAATGTTTTTCTGATTTAGCAGAGAACAGTGCATGACAGGTTAAAAAAGTACACATGGTAAGCAATCATAAAGATTTTTCTCCTCTAATGAAGCTATTTCTGACTTTTTTAATATATTCAGAAACTCTTCTCAACTACCATGTCTAGCTTGATGGATCTGGATTGGATTTGGTTTGTGCTCAAATGTTCACTATATTTATATTTTTCAGTTTGAAATTACTTAAACAAGGTTTTCACATTTCATCCTTTTACACTTATTACTAGTTGGTTGTGGCATCCTTTTCTAGTACATCTCTCCACGTGCCCTTTTTGGCATCTTTAATATTTCTGACTTCATCCTACAGCCCTAACTTTAGTAAAGGAACTATCTGAGGTCTCCTTACTCCCCCTGACTCCTCCATGAGACATTGGGCTTATCCATGAGACTGAAGAACTTCTAGCTTTTGTGGGTTGGCAGCATTTTTCAGGCTGTCTTTCATCACCTCCTGATTGTGACATGATTCAGGAAAATATTATGACTACTTGTACAAGCAGTGCCCAGGCCGGTCCTTTCTCATCTCTGATTAGCCAGCTGCTGTTCTTTCCTAGTTACTGATCATGCTCCCGGCCAAGTATCTTAAATTTTCACACGGTATTTATATTTCCTGGAAGTCCATAATCCTCTTCTTATCATCGCCCCGAATGTCTAATCTTCCTAATGTCATGCTGCTGTTTTCTAGCATATCACCTTCCAATCAAACTGTCCTTGCAAACCAGCCCATCTGTTGCCTTTCTGTTTACAAAATCAACGATCTGAGAAGGTACGAAGGGGCCTGCAGCTCCTGTGTTCCTGGGTAAATAATCTCCCTCCAGCTTCAGAACCATTGGCTCAGGTTTCTGGCCTAGATTCAGATCCTCCCAGAGAGTTTGGGCAGTGTTCATATGTGTGAGGGAGGTGTTTTGAAATGAGACTTGCGGGAAAAAAAAAGAAAAAGAGTGAGATGAAGAAAAAACACCTGGTTCCAGTCCCTTCCTAAATGTCGCTCCTTCAAACGTATCAAATATTCACTGGAACATAGGCTGGGCTTTTGGAGCAGATTTTGCACATAATTCCAGATATGAAATTGCACTACACTCTGGTGTTTGTGTGCATTCCAACAGTGGCATTTATACTTCATTGAAAATTGAGCTTTGTGGGATACAGCACAGTACAGAAGGTGAGCAGATGGCAAAGCCAATGTACTACACACACAAATCTCCAGTCAGCCCTCTTGTTCTTGCACTATAATACATCATTCTGAAAATCACTGCATACATCATAAGAACATGCTTCAGTACTTCATTGGTATTCTGCTTTTTCAGAATCTGCTGTCTTCCTAATATTAGGGCAGATTGCTTTGGTAAAAGATCATTCTGCCAACTGCTGCCTATTCATATCACTCTTCCATTCACTATCCTCACCCTTTTTATGGTCTCCAGCATATTCTGCTGGCCTCCACAATTAAAACGAGACACAGCTTTTTACTTTTGCTGCTGACTTTTTCAGTATTAGTAAATCAAGATCTTCCTTCAGATAACCATTAAACTCCATTCCCATCACTCCTGGTGGATTTTTTTAAACATATATGCACTGCTTGTTATTCTTGGACGTAATTTCCTGTAAAAGTTCATAAAGCTGTCCCAATTTCTCCCTCAAATTCCTCTTTAAAATCCTTCTCTTGTAGGAATAGAAGATATCTGAAAATTATTAGCTTGGTATAAGTTTATGCTCCCCATACTTATTGGCAAGGCTGACCAACACTTCCTTACTGTCTCCCTGCTTTTCTTTTCATACATATCCTAAGTCGCTTGTACCCTGTCAAGACCTTTCACACACACACACACACACACACACACACACACACACACACACACACACACACACACACACAAACACATATGCACTTCAGTTGCAATTACTATAGCACTAGGGAACATAATTGCTCTTTTTTTTGGAGAAGACTTAGTGTACTTGTCAGCCATGATTGATCTTTCAGGAATTCCAACCGTCGGGTCAAAAGAATCTCAATCCTTGTACTTTTCTAGTAGACCTCATTGTAAGAGGTATGAGAGGCAAGATGAGACCGTTCCTTAAATACCCCATTAAAAATACAATTCCTTGTTAAACACAAAAGTAATAACTCTACTTACATTATCTCATTCTGAAAAATGACACTGTAACAGTGCATTTCCAGCAATCAAAGCCTTGGAAGGCTTTTTTCGCTTAAGGCTAGAAGCAAATTTTTATTACTAGATAGACATGTACCAATACTAGTTGGCCATACAAAACTTTTGTAAATAGACAATCTTCTGAAGTAATTGTGCAATTCTCTAGAGAGCTTCTTGTCTCAGACTATAATCAGAACCCTGATTGGAGGCAAAGACACAACATTTTATCACACAGCCCTTATGTTGGCATTACTAAAAGGAAAGAAGTCCTACATGTTCTTCTGAGTGGAGATAGCCTTGATTTTGTTTCTGTTAAAAAGTATGATATATGTAGATTCTAGTTCAGGATCTTATCTCACCTGCATGGCCTCATATCACCTTGCAGAAAGACCAAATGAGACTCAGAGACTCTGTATGTGTTGTATGTACATACGTGCAGCTACTTATACAATGATGTGTACATATCTAAGGATTTTTCTTCCTGAAATACTGACAAATTTAAAGAGGACCTGGCCCTGAAAATCTGAAGTGCAGCAGGATAACATGTATACATATCTCATGATAGCAGGGTAAGGAAGCAATGAGTGCATAACATTTTACTAAATCCAAGATAATCTGCACAGGTAATGACATGAGTTCCCAAGAAATTGTGTTACGGCCACTTGGGGAAGAAAGTTTCAATGTAGTCACAAAAGTGACTATGTTCATCTCCTTTATTTCCTGAACCAGTACTTAATAACTATAAATTTATTCTGTTGGTTTATCCTGGATGACCTTTTGTCCCATTATATGTATTTGATGTTTTAGCACAAATTTTATAGAAATATATAGAGAGAACAGATGTGCTTATTAGCCTACAAGGGGAAAGGGACTGTTTTTCTCTAAGACAGGTGGGATTGTCTAAGTCTATCTCAAGTGAACTCCACTTTTGATTTTGCTTTCCTAACAAAACTGAGTTATCCATGAATGCAAGGGAATTTTTCATTCACACAAAATTGGCAAACAGGAGAATCCACACATCATCAGCTGAATGTCTTCTTTCATCCAGATGCCACACATTAAAACTTGAAAGGATTTTCTATGCCACAATTAGGACACAAAATGGAATAATTTTCCAGTGTATTAAAACTATGAATTGAGTTCTAAAAGAATTGTATTACTGAAAAGTAATGTGGTGTCTTTATAATCATGAATCTTTTTATGCGTAGGAATATTAAAAGTACACGACTGTTTCAGATCCCACAGATATGACCTATTCTGATGGCAGAAAGGATGGCAGTGAAAGAACTTTGCCTTCATTCATTTTTATTTTTTATATCTAATGTCTCAGGGAAATCTCTTCTGTAGTTTCTATTAAATGCTCCTTAGTTTTAATTGTCCTTCTTTAATCACAAGTTTGATAGATTTCTCAACTTTTCTGTAAAATGTTTTTTAAGTTTAAAGAGACTAGGACTATCAGTATGTTTAATATTGTGTTTGTCATTGAATATTCAGAAACTGATACAGACTTAGCCAGCTGGGCATAAAATGAGTCAAATACACTTATTTCAAATTAGAATAGTAATTCGTAATCCATTTTTACTTAGATTGAAGCTAGGTGTTTAAACTTCTGCCTTAGAATGTCAGAATGCATATCAATACCTCTGTTTTCTCAGATAAAAAAATTCATCCTGGAGAGTACTTTTTATTGGGCAAAAAGTCAAAGTGCAGTAAAAGCATATCTCATTTTACTGTGACAGAACACACAGTTCAGTTACAGCTGGACCTCCAAGCTCACCAAATGCAATTGGAGTCTTTGTACTGATTTTCTGGTTTTGGTTCAGGACCTGGGCATATGACACCACAGGAAGGATTTACACATTTGAAAACATTTTTGGCTCAATTGTCTTCAACTAGTAGATGTCTTAAAATTCAAAAAGCTATACTAGGATTCTTGCACTTTGATCATGAATACCTTCACATAACAGTGAAGAAAAAGTAGAATGTGCTTTGATTAGAAACTGTTCCAAAAAGAGAAATATTTTTAAGGCTTGAATTTTGCAAAAATAATTTTGCCATAAGCTCTTATGTGGAAAAGTAATCCAAAGGACCTTGGAACATAGTATGCTTTCAGGTTGGTCCCAAAGGAAAGAAATCAGATTAATTACAAAGATGTACTAGGCAACAGTATGCCTACACAGCATAATGAAACACTGACAGCAAACAGCCCTAAGTGAGCCAGCTCAGGTATTGGACGTGTACTTTTCAGCCAAGCAAAGGTACTGAGCTGTGAGGGGCAGTAGCTCCCAGTAGCGCCCAGAACGCGAGCTGCCTCCAGAAGTTGAATCTTCCCATGTGCAAGGGAGACTGCTGCTGCACTTGGAACTGGTTGGAAACTCACTGAACCATTCTTCTGACTGAAATGCTGTTTATCTAAATTGAAAATTCTTAATGTGTGAGCATCTTGGTTTTGTAAAAAAAAAACCAAATCTTTTATGTCAGAAAAGCTAAAATTATGTTATGTTGCTCTTGTTTTAGACCTTTCCTGTATTGACCTGACTTTTTGCTGAATGGACAGAAGGAAAATGTGTATTTTGTCATAGTGGTTTATATTTTCTTAATACATTATATTATCTGAGTTTTGACTTTTTATCTCTCTGATGGGTTAGCTCTCTTGACTAAGATCAGTCCATATAATTTATCATGGAACATACAGTCTGGAAAGATATCCTACCTCACAGACAACAGGCAATAAAGCTCCAAAACTGAAATGCTATAAACCCATAAGATTTAACATTCATTAAGCTCTCTATCTTTTTAGATAATTTTAGTAAACAGAAATGGAATATATTGACCTTTCGAAATAATTTTTTCACTGTATATAAAAAAGCCTCTTGTCCCAATAAAGGACAAGAACACATCCTGAAATATTTGAAATGTCCAGTGCTGGAAGAAACATTTTAATTGATTCTCCCTCATTTGACATAATGGACTAGAAACAATTTAAATATTTCCCACTGTTTCTGTAATTCTAAGCCCTATTTTCTTACAAGTTCTAAAATGCCACAAGTAATGTCACATTTGAATTATCTTTACTGAACATTGCATATAAGCACACCAAGGCAGAGCAACTTAGCTTTCATTGAGTATTCTAATTCTGCTACTCATGCAGGTGCATTTGTCACAGAAGATGTATACAGCTCCTAGGGCAATTAAATAGAGGGATTAAGAATTCAGTAGAGTTACTCCCTTGCTACAGTATGATGGAGGTTGTTTATCCACAAAAAAACCAAGAATGTATGAAATCTCTGTCATAGAATATCAGCCTGGAATTGCTTAATCTAATTGTGTGTGCCCTGAGTATTTCCAAAATGTCATAGTAAGTGTCACAAAGCTTCTGATACTTAGTTGTAAATGACATATATACCTTATTTTGTGGAAAATTACCCTGCTTAAGGATAACTTATTTCTCGATGTGAAGTGCACCACTGTAAGTGCAGGAACTACTGCTTCTTGAGGTACTACCATTCACTGACCATTCTGTACGGTGTCTCAGTTACCTCCGTCTACTTCTGCCAACACTGTAACTGGTGAACAAGTGATACATAAGTAGCCCTGGATTTATCTAATCTCATCAATCTAATGAAGAGAAATACTGTTCACTTAGGAGTGAGCTGCTGTGTTGCACTGGTTATGTGTTTCTTTTGATTATAATGTTCTGAATTTTATATTTGCTCAACATATTTGTCTGTATGGTGAAATCAACACTCCCCACTCATCAGCCGTTCAACTTTCATGAATGCTTTGTGAATGGGTAAATCAACTTAGCTCAAAATAACTTCCAACTCTAAAAGTGTTTGGGGTTTAGTAGATATTGCAGAAATAGCATTGGAATACTCATCATCAAGCAAACTGATATTATTGTACAGTAGACATTATCTTCCTCTTTAATCACCAGCAAACACTTAAATCACTACTTAAATTTTCATTTTTGAACAGTGCCCCTGGTTTTTTACACGATAATGTAAACCTGCAGTTTTTAAAACATCATAGAGTTTCTCAAGTATGTGAGGTTTATGTTTCTCATTGAAATTAACTGAACGAAAACCAGAGAAATTATTACTATTAGTTCACGAAGTAAATTTTGTATTTTTGTTGGCTACTTGATATAGCAGATTCCAGAGAAGACTGAAATAAATGTGGAGGTTTAAAACTATTCCTCAGTGATCTCCACAGAGGAAAACATGAAATAGCTTGTATTTCCAATTAACACCTAGTGTTTCTTTTCACATTGCCAATTTTTTTTAACTTTTTAACGTCTTGCAAAATTTCTGCTGCCATGGTTTAAAGTTCTAGGGGATTTTTATTTCTCCTTAGAATCATAGCAGTAGTTGTGAATCTAGAATCCTTCTTTGGGAATGCTTGATAAATAGTTCATCTTCATTAAGATTAATTTTAGAGATGCTCCCCCATTTGCTACAAAAACATGAAGTATAATCTGTCACAGCTTTTAATATAGATTTAACTCTCCTGTCTCTAGGGCATAATACCAGTCCTTGTCCAATGAACTGCGAAAAGCTAAAAGGCAGCTTTTCTAAACATAAGGAACAAGGACTAGTGATGGATACTATTTCTGGTCCCCAAAGTTTGTAGATAAATCCCACTTAAGTCAAATTTCCAGCAGAAGTGCAATCTTCAAAACAGATGCACACATACAATGCATATGATTTTTCCGGTGGCTACAGTTTTTAAGCACCTTATTTTTTTTTGAAGGCACTAAAAACTGCAGCTTCAGTGAATGCTGAGACGCCACTGTCCTGACAAAGCCAAGGAGATGGTTATTTATCTCACTCAAAATTCTGTTAGGCATTTCTTCAACTTAACTACCTAATATGTGAGGTTTTCAGAATTTAAGTGCCTCTTTAATTAGAAAAAAATTCATTGTTTTGTGACAGACAAGGTGCAAAGCAAAGCATTAAAAGAGCGATTATGACACTACCATTGAATTCAGTGGAATGTCCTAGCCTCTGGTGGTTTGTAGCTCATGATTTGTTTTAGCAAGGTGTAGCACTTCAGGTTTAAAAACCTTTATTTTAGATTGAGTTAGAACAGAACTCATTCTGTTCAGAGATTTTACTTTCCAGCTCAGTCTCTTCTAACTAACTGCACTTTCTGAAGTTAACGGCATATTTGTGCAGACAGTGTCTACTTCGAGAAGTGATAATGCTTGATGTCTACAATCACTACCAGGGACTGGTGTGCAGAAAGGCTCTTGTTGACACTTGATCCTGTGCAGACCAAGGTCACTGCTAAATCCTGTGTACCACGGTGGGGGTGCAGGAAGTGAGAGGCCACACCTGTGGGGAGAGGCAGACGGGACAGGTGACCCTGAACTGACCAACAAGATGTTCCAGCCCATATACGTCATATTCGGTATAAAACTGAGGGATCACGAGGGTCAACTGCTCTTCCTCTCTTCTTTGATTTCTGGCATCCAAGGAGCACTCTGTCCATTCTGCCTTCAATCCAAATCCGTGCATTCCTGAATCCAGCTTCAGAATCCAGCTCCTACATTCGGTTCCCTTCTGCTGCTGAGTCTAGTCTGGGCTTTCCCCAGTGTCTGCCCTGCAGCATCAGAGGTGACAATGATGTGGTTGCCATCAGAGGGGTTGGGTTCCATATTGATGTTGTATATAGTTGTATATATTTCATTTTATTGTCCTTATTTTCATTAAAGTAATTTTAGTTTTCCAATCCATAAGCCTCTCTTCCTTATTTCCTTTCCATTCCCCTTTGGGAAGGGAGAGGGGTTAATGGCGAGCATCTGTCATTCGTCTAGTGGCCAGCTCAGCCTTAACCCATGACACCCTTTGATGGGTTTCCCTTTCATATATTTTACCTCATTGATTTTTGGACCCAAATCAAGTCTTCAACTGTAGAATGGCATACAAAGTGGCTGCCTTCAATCTGTAATTTTTAATCTGTACTTATGTTTATCCAGAATGCTCTGTTCCCTCCACCACACATTGCTTCAATTATAAGCTCACCTATTAAAATATAGAATCATTTCATTATCACTTCCTCTCTATTGGCCCTGCTTTACACACACAGAGAATAAAGCAACAGTACTCTGTGCTACACAATCTTTTTTACTCAGGCTTCCTCAGTCGTATTGGTGTAACTCTCTATATCACCCAGAATCTCCACAGAAAATCTAACAAAGACTTTAATGACACCCATGAAAAATCACTGCTGAGGACCACACTACTTTTTCCTTACTCTATTCTTTCACATAGAATAATTGCTTAATATCTACAAAATACTAATAAATCCCATCTCACTGCACAATCACCCAGTTTTGTTCTGAAAAATGTCTTTTCCTACTCTTGAAGGCCTTATCACCAGTTGTTTATAGTAAATAAATGATGCATTAAGACATGGCTGGAAGCAACTGTATAGAAAACAGGACTTAACTTGCTTCCATTCCTTAGATCAGTAGCAACAGTAAAAAAAATACTAAAAATATGGACATCTATTTTGAAAAAAACCACCATCTTCCAAAAATATGGAAACTCAGAACCAGGAACATTAATTGCTGTAATCTTCCCATAAAATAATGTGAAAAATACTTCAAGAATAATTTTCTCAAATTTCTGCAGCCTAGTTGCAGTACAGACCAGGCAAGGTTGCGTGAATCTTAATTTTGAGAAAGTTATAGGATCCTAGTACAAATGTGATAAATAGACAATAGTGTCTTTGTCTTCATTCAGTCATTCTTTGCTTTTTTTCTTTCAAGACCAGAATTTACTGAGGCATTTAGTGCATTAACTGACTACATTTCTACCAACAAGTCTACAGATCAACCCAATGAGATACTGAGATTAATAAAGGAAGCTCTTCACGCTGTTACACCCAGACAGCTGCTGCACAGCAGCAGTCAATGGGATTGTCTAGTTATATATGACTGGCAGTAGCTCTTAAATTTGATTTGCACCTAATTATTTCACAATGGCTCACATATCCCTTTTAATGGTTAGTTTGTCAGAAGGACTGGCTTGAGTTTTCAGCATATGAGAAAAGAAATTGCACCTTTTGATAAATTTTTCTTTACCTTTGTAACAAGCACATAGATTTTTGGTCATAGTCTCTTCTCAAGAAGGTTGTATAGAAAGAAATATGATTTCTCCAACTAGTAAAATGTCAATTGACTTGTCAGGTCTCTTGGAGGTGTCGGGTATCTGCACTTATTTTGGCCTGATCTAATTTTGTCAACTGTCTACTAATTAATTGCTATTGTTTATCTTGTTTTAGCTTAGCCCTGTGAACACCATGACAAAAGTCTAATAAACCTAGGCAGTAACTGAAAAACAGACAATAGGTCTTTATGGCAATTGGGATTGAACAAGGCTATTGTGCAACTTAAACTAATAACTAAAGAGTGGAGACAGTCAAATTTTACTTATGAATCAGTGAAGAAAAGGCATGTAATCAGTGTTAGGAAACATAAAAATATACCCAAGCTGATCCAAGGCCAAGAAAGAGGAAATCCCCACCAACATCATAGTCCTCCTAGCAAAGAACAAAGTAGATACTCAGACATTTATGGACATCAGCCTTAACTGTATTGCTAACTATACGTGTATCCCATTGCAACTGTAGTATAGTAATAATTGCTGTTGTTGTGTTTTAAATTGGATTTGACTGTAACTATATTATTTGGCAAGCAATAAGTTCTTGGCTCCATATGTGACCTCGCTCCATACATGACTTTGAGCATAACAAGGAAATATGTATCCTCACAAGTACAGTTCTCCTTAAGATGTGAAAAATACAATCTAGATCAATAAAGAAGTAGAACTACCTGAGTAATCACAAGACTTTTTGGTTCATCAAAGGATGGAAAAAAGCATCTATTTGGCTATAAATATATTCCCAAATAAGTAATACAAATACTTTTGCCAAAGAATCTTTCAGTCTATTACAATATTTATTTTTATCTTTCATCAGGTGAATAAGAATTAAGGATGTTTGAGGTCAACAGCCTGGTGACACTGCTCTTGAAGAAGACATTTTCCAAGAAGTAACTTTTCTTTTTTTATGTGATTTACCCAAATATTGCAAAGGATTACTTATAATTTTCACTATCAAGGAGATCATGTAGCTTCAGATAGTGGTTTATTTGGAATACAATTTAATTGCTTTTATAGCTACTTGTTTTTATTCTGGCTTCACTTTGATAAAAATCCTGTCCTGAGCTGATTGTACAATTTTTTTTCTTCTTTTATTAGTTCAGTACACCAGCTCACTGAAAAGGGATGTGCATGTCTTATCTTTGTTCTAAAAGAATCAAAACCAAGCAAAACAGTGGTTATACTCTACTGGGAGAATAGCTGTTCAAGAACTGCAAAGTAATGTTTTATTTAATTCAGCCTGATGAAGAATGCTTTGTCTGTCTTTGCGGATAAGAAAAATAAAGGGAAAGAAGCTTACGAAGCTGCAGATTCCCTGTTGTCACCTTCTGGGGCACCACAAATGCTTGACAGCCTACACAACATAGCCTAGATGCATCACCTTTGTTATTCACATCTTCCAGACAAGGGCTAACCAAGTCAGTCATACACACCTTCCAGACACTTGTTTTCTCTGTGAGAAACAATAGGGACTTTGGAAAGGAAGAGATGCAAACTATCTAAAATACCTTTAACTCCAACAAGAAACAAGGTATTTTATAAACGTCACTAATGAGAGTCATTGCGAAAGGGTGAAGAAATCACTGATTATTTTATTGCAACGGGAATTTAATGGTTGCTGCTAGACAAATGACTGACATATAGAAGAGGACTTAACATGCAGTAATAAAAATTAGGAAAGAAAAAGTAGACATGATGTATGTTGAAATTGAGCAACCAAGGCTAAAAGGGGATGGAAGTGTAAATATGATTTTGTGCCTCCTAGTAAAAGGCCACAGATGTTGTTCAGCCTGAAAGTGCAGGGTCTCGGGACTTAACCTGGCTTGCCTTGTCCTGACCTGGTTTTAATCTCATTTTAACAACTGTCCAACTGTCAGGGCATCATTGCCTAGACTGTTTTAACCAATAGGATAAAGGTCTGATGAACACTGACAATCCCTGTGCAACACACAGTAGCCCTTTTTATCATACGAGGCTGGGGAAGGTTATTGTGCATCTTTCAAACCGGTTTACAGAGCCAATGAGAAAGCATCAAACTTTGTTTAAAAACAGAAATTAAAAGAAACCAAACCAACATATCCTACTCCTCCTAAGCAAAAAGTTCAGGTTGTGGACATGTCTTCATTGCATTGTCCTCTCCATTTCAGTTACAGGAGGAGAGAGTTATGGCTTAGAATCCAGGGGCGCATTGGACAGTTGAGCAAAGAACCAGTGAAAAGGGGTAGACACTAGAAAGGGCCTTTTTTGCATGATAATTCTAACCTTGATATTACTGAAGGTTGCTTTGTATTTATTTATTGTATTTTTGTATTATTTTTATTTATTTATACTATTAATTTAATTAAAAGTTAATAGTAGTAAGGAAATAATTCTTATCTCCAAGTATCTGGTGTGTTCCTTGTTCCCCATACCAAGATTGTTTAAGCGTGATAGGGAATTGGAATAAAAATCTGTAAATCTGTAAATAAAAATCTTTAAAATCTGTAAATAAATAAAAGAAAACAGAAGTCCTTAAGGTAAGTGAGATGCTGGCAGTCAGATTGCCAAGCAGACAGAATTGAGGAATAAGTTTCTGCTTTTATAGTTCAAAAAACATTTCCTTAGAGGTAGAGCAAGTAGCTTGTTTTCTGCAGCTCCTGGTTGTCAGAATCGATTTTAAATGGCATTCAGAGTGAGATTCTCAAAGACAAGCAGGCAGCTAAATATGTGCCAAATCAGACCTCTCAGAGGCTCCTGGCCTAGGTGCACATCTGTCAGAGACAGTCTGGGTCTCAGAGCAGGTGGAGTGATATTAAATTTTTCATACTTATTTCGTGAAAAATGACATTACAGACCTTAGTCTGTCTCTGAATTAATCCTACTGCATCAGCACTGCTTTGCAATCACAATGAACATGGGCTTAACATCCACAAGCCACATATATCTGTTGCTGTGCTGTCCAGAGATCTCTTTTGGACTGTCTTCTTGGTAATCAGCACTGACTCTGTCTTTCTTCTATTGCAGCCTTTAACTGAGAAGTCAATGACAAAAGAAAGAAAAATGGAAGAGAGGGGCCAAGCTAGGGTCCTTTTTTGTTGGGACTGCCATACTACAAGGAAACCGAGTCTCTGAACAACCACAGACTGTCTTTTTTATCACTATGAGTCTCTCTCTCTGATAATGCTGCCTGGTCTCCATCCTTTCTTCACCGTTTCCTCTGCATCATCCAGCCCTTGTAATGAGAGAAATGGGCAAGGTTTTGCCAAAACATGTTCTTCACTCTGAAGTTGTTCTCCTCTGCCATGAGGCTACTTTGCAAATAATGTAAGTGGGTATGATGGCAAAATGTGAAGCTGTTCCACAAAGAATAACTTAGTTTCCCATGGCCGCACGTATCAGAAGATCTAGAAGAGTGAGTCCCAAGTGCCCTTCAAGTGTGCTAGGGGGTGGACGAACAGACTACAGTGAATAAACTGAAGATACTTATTTCCTTGCAGCCTGATTCATTAAAATCATAGCTTCAAGGGACATATGGACACTAGGGTATTGAGAGAAGGTAAGTCATAAAACCCATATATGATACTAGCAATGTCTGTACCTGTTGCAACATGCTGGGTCTTGTCTCTCTGAAGAAAAATGACTAGATATATCACTCATTCTTGCCTTCTGGGATCTCTACAAAGTCTGCCCATACATATCTCAAGTCTCTCATTGGTCCTTTTTTAGACCATGCAGGCCAAAAGATATTTTCATTCTGTTAGTGGAATTGTCTTAACCGACATATCCCCTTTTACGCGAGTCTGTGTTGAGTTGTCCTGAAGCTTACGAAGTATGTAGATTCCTCTTACAACTCTATCAATCAAGGCAGAAATAAGCAGTAACAAACGCCAACACTACTGTGGCTGGAATACTTCTGCATAACCATTGCAGCTGAGGCCAGTAGCCTCTGAGTGTCTACCTGCTGATAAACAGCCTATTTCTTTAGGAGAAATGAGCCCAGGGGATATAAGCAGAAGAGTAGAAAACAGTCACTCTCACTATCACTCGTAAGCTATGGTGATTTTGACTTAGGAATTCTGCTAAAGCACGTACTATAGATATTTGTAGAAAAACAAGCTGGGATGAGTATTTGTACCTAACTCTGTCAGCTCCATTGATAGTGCGACTGCTACCAGTCTGTTATAGGGTGGTGAAAACTTCCCAAAGACTCCTCCAGACTTTGTGTCTGCTCAATTCTTCTTTTTTTGTGAGCAAAGTTTCCATGTCTTTGAAACAACCGTGGAGAATCATATGCAGCAAACAGAACCGCAGGATGATTTGGGTTGGAAGGGACCTTTAAAGACCATCTAGCATAACTCCTTTGTCATGGGCAGGGACACCTTCCACTAGATCAGTATCAAAGACCCATTGTTGCGGATTAATATATTTAACATGGTTTGATTTGACAACAATTCAAATTTTATTACTAGTATAAGGTAAATCAAACGGTTGGATCTTTAGCAGCACTTAATGATGAATCAATTTAAGAACTAGCAAGTGATGTAGCAAAGTAGAACAGCGACTCAATTACAGATTAAAGAATGACAAGATTCATACTGAATTACTACAAGGTACCTTAAATCTATCTATCTATATATAACGAACACATGACATACAGACACACATACAAACTAATAAAAATACTAGAATCCAGAACCCACTCTCAAATGCACAAAGCAAAACACTTAAATCGGTAGACAGATGGGAAAAATAGTTAAATAGTTAAAATTTCCCACTTCAAGTTTAGAGTAAATACTCACAATGCATTGGCATTACTCAACAGGCAACACTGAGTCTCAGATCCTGAGTGGTGTCCCAGCTCAGAGTTGATGCTGGATGCAGCCCAGTGCGATCGAGGTGAGCTTGAAGGGTCTCATTTTGGATAGTTATTTGTAGGGTTTGAGGCAATTGACTTTTGTCAGGTACTTTTCCTCTTTGGCCTAACTAGAGTAATGTCATATTTCGGTCTGCACACGTCCAGAACTTGCCAGATCTTGGCGTCTTGGAATCCCCACTTTGGGAGGATTGACACTTTGACCTGGTACAGTGTACCAGCTTGTAAGAAGGTTCAGAATGATAGGAAGGGGAGTAGGAACCAGGAGAACCAAGGGAGTGCCTCAATGTTCTGATCCACTGGGGGACGTGATTGTCATTATTGTCCTGAGAGCATAGGGAAGGCAGGAGCCAGAGGTGTTAAGGGGAGGCCTTAACACTCTGGTACATACACTACCTTTCACAATCTGCATTTATCTTTTCCAATGTATTGTTGTGTGGCCCAGAGAGAGGAGTCGCACCCTGTATTGAGTGGCCCATGGCGGGGGGGGGGGGGGTGGGGGTGGGGGGGCTGTTGAATCGCAACACCACACCCACCCAACCTGACCTTGAACACTTGCTGGGGTGGAGCATCCATAACTTCTCTATGCAACTTTTTCCATTGTCTCACCATCCTCATTGTAAAGAATTTCTTCTTTATATCTAATCTCAGCCTACCCTCTTTCAGTTTAAAACCATTGCCTTTTGTCCTGTCACTACAGGCCTGGGTAAAAAGTTTTTCTCCGTCTTACTAATAAGCCCCCTCTATTTATTGAAAGGCCATAATAAGGTCTCCCCAGAGCCTTCTCTTCTCCAGGCTGAACAAGTTCAACTCTTTCAGCCTTTCTTATTAGGAGAGGTGTTCCACTCCTCTGATCGTTTTTGTGGCCCTCCTCTGGACTCCCTCTAACAGGACCATGTCTTTCTTGGTGTATTGTCCCTGTGTACTGGGGTCCTCAGAACTGCATGCAGTACTCCAGGTGGGGCCTCACAAGGGCAGACTAGTGGAGGAGTATCACCTCCCTCAGTCCATTGGCTACACTTCTTTTGATGCAGCCAGGGATACAGTTGGCTTTCTGGGCTGCAAGGGCATATTGCTAGCTCATGTTCAATTTTTCATCTACCAGTATCCCCAAGTCCTCCTCTGCAGGGCTCTTCTCAATCAGTTCATTCCCCAGACTCCAGTGATATTGGAGATTGCCTCAACCCAGGTGCAGGACCTTGCTCTTGGCCTTGCTGCATGTCATTAGGTTAAACAGAAAGAATCCTGGAGATGTCAGTTCAGTGAGGAGTTTGGTTACCACATCTGTTAATTGCATTAAAAGCCTCTGTAATAAAACTTTTACAGAAGAAAGTCAA
Organism: Bucorvus abyssinicus; assembly: GCA_009769605.1. Classification (NCBI taxonomy): domain Eukaryota; kingdom Metazoa; phylum Chordata; class Aves; order Bucerotiformes; family Bucorvidae; genus Bucorvus; species Bucorvus abyssinicus. Next base: position 45,182,038 of record CM020025.1, read on the forward strand.
ACCCAGATATCATAACTTTGGCTAAATGCTTGTATATTTAAATGATTTACATAAAATATTTATTATATGTTAATAGCACAGGGCTTAGAGGTATAATTAAACTACTCAGGCTTGGCAGGAAGTAGTCAGCCAGCAGTTCAAACAAAAAACAGTAACCCTCTCTCAGGAAAAAGAAAAAATATCTGCAGTTATATAGACTCTACAGCTGGTTAAAATATAACCATTTTTCACCAGAGCTGAGTCATCAAAGGAATCTGAATTTATATCCAAAACCTAAAATCTAGGATGCAACCAAGAGATAAAGATGTAAATCTTCAAGTACACATATATCAGATATGAAACCAGGTTAAGGATGAAAAGGAAGTTTATGGAGAACTCAGAAGAGTTGGATGCCCAGGCATTAGTCCCACAACCTCGCAGCTCCTAGCAAGTTTTGTCTTCAAAATTGATGGAGGTCTTTAGGCAGATGAAGTTTCCTGAAGTGTCTCAGGGAGGCTAGCTCAAAAATACTGAATAGGCATCTGGCTGCTACATTTAGCGAGACCTGTGTTTCATATTTGGTTTACCTGTAATCTTTTGCCTCTGATGTACCTAAACACTTCTCTTCCTAAATAAATCTTTTCTTTGTTTTACTATTAGGTTTGTCTGATGTGATGAATCACTATGAGTCAGCACCAGGTGATTCTGAGGCTGTGCCTTACACAGCTGCTGGAAATTGTAATCAAAGAAGCCAGCTTGATAGATTCCTGCAGAGATGATTCCCATATATACATAAAGATCTACAAAGCTGATGACTGTTAATTAGATAGTGCAGCTCAATTCAATTTGAAGTTATTTTTGTCCTTACTTTTTCTGCCAAGGGGTTTAGCTTTGGCTTCTTGTTGAAGTGGGTTTTTTTATTAACTTAGGAGGGAGGACAGCCCAGGATGAATCAGAGTAATGCAAACTTTAGTGCTCTATATGAACAGGCTTGGTAAATCTATATGAAGTGGCATATGTATTTATTTTCAATTATGACTAGGTAACCAAGTAGGAAGAGCAGATAGATGAAGCTGAGAGTAAGGAGTCGGTGGGTGTAAAATGTCGAGAATGAACACAAATCTTCCTCTTGTAAGCCCAGAGCTAGCGCCTTTCCTGCAAGAAGCAGTTAACTACAAGGTATATTAATGCTCTGGATCTACTTTTAACCTTCATATGAGATATGGGGAGTGGTGCAAACACAGAATCTCCTTGAAAAGAAGAAAAGAGCACTTATATTTGTTTTGATGTGAATTTCTCCCAGCTGAAGGTCCAACCAGCTTAAACGCAAGGCTGGTTAAACTCTCTTGATCCTAATAAAAATAGCATGAGACTCGGATGGAGCTGACTTGAATATGGCAATTGAGATGAGGTTGCTTTCCATAAAGTCTAATTGCTACGGTTTGGTTTTGTACACAAACTGTTTGTATGTGGCTGAAGGAACAGGTAATGTTTTTTAAATCAATGTTAACGTTTTGTTTCAAACACTGGGAACTGACTGAGATGAGGCAAGATTATGGGTCAAAGGCAAACACAGAGACTGTTAGAGACCTGTTTGCTATGACTGGTACAGGTGATACTGCCTGGCTCTGTCAGCTGAACCATTACCAGGGCTGAAGTCTGGCTGTGACACTCCTGTGTTCTCTCTCCACTAAGTTTCCAATAGATTATTAATCATATATAACAGTCCTTTAGGCTATTTTTGGAGGAATCCCAAGGTAGTCCCACAGACAGTTCCCACAGACGTTTTCCTGGGTATGTTGTATCCAGGCCTCAGAGAGAAAGGGGTATTAGAATCCCCTACAACTGATTGACTCAGCAGAACAAACACCTTTCTGGTTTTATTTCTTTCTGTTGTCACTACAAAAAAAAAAAAAAGTCATGGATGGATGCTGTGTAGATTGTTTCATCTGCTTGGATTCGGGGAGTTCACTGTAAAAAGCCAGTCTGCACAGCATTTATTATAGTGTGTTCTTGCACCCTAGCAACAGCATTCACATGTTTCACTTCTGTAATCCATACAATGTATTATTCCTATGTGTAAATGTTTCTTATCAAATCCAGATGTTACATAATCTCCTTTCATGAACTTGCCAAGATATCTGACACTAGAGCTGTGATAGCATCCATCCGCTACCCACAAACCCATTAATACCTTGTTCTCCTAATTATATGTTTAGCCAACTTTTCAACTCACGTTCATACTAAACCAGCTTCTATAAAGCAGTAATTTTGGAAGCCCCTCGTTTCCGTGCTGTCGATCTTGTTGTAGCACATTGAGCATACGTTTGATACTGGGGAATGACTTGCCTAGCTAGAAGTTAGGCTGGTAAGGGTGACCTGTACTGTAGTCCTGAAACAACCTTGCAACTACTGTAAAGACTGGGCTGTTCTGTGTACCCTGGTAGTATGTCATCTGAACCCTGTGTGGGGCATGGTCAGGTACTGTGATTTGAAGACAGCTTTTAGACAGCTGTTCAAAGTCAATGTTTTCATAGCACTTTACCCCCTTGAAATCAGTGGAGTGGAACACTGTTGAATTCCTTCATGATGAGGTATTTGCATCTTGAAGTGTTTAGGAATCTGACTCTTTGAGTTAGGAAATTCATTTAATAAATAACACAAAAAAACCCACCTATGCTTTCCTCAGAACAGAGCAGATATTTATGTCCTCTTCAATAAATGTTATACCACCAGTGAGCAGCAAAAAAAAAAGTCCCTCTGAAAAAACAAAAATAGTATTTTTCCTTTTTTGTATGAAACTCTAATATAACATGCCTGGCACAATGGGATGCTTTTCAAAGAAGAAAATTAGCAATACTTCCTGTATCGTTTTGTCCCTCAGGAAACTGCCCCCGAGCCAAAACTCATTTTTTTCCAAATTTTTAGTGCAGATGAAATCCAGAGCACCCAGCAAAAGGAACAGGCATTACTGTCCTGCAGGAATATATTATAGTTAGTTTCCCATCTCTGCTGGAACTCTTTACTAAACTTGAAGCTCAGGTTTTCATGTTATCCAGACTATCTTTTTTCTGTAGTACTTTTGCTGCCTTTTACCATTGAGCTCTCTCTTGCTGTGATGGCACATTACTCCCTCACTGAGTGTCCCTGGCTTCTGTTTCTATTTATCTTTCTGTCCATCTAGCTATACATATGTAGGTATGTAATACTTAGAACCATAAGCCAAGGAGTTTTCGTCTAGAGTTCTTATGTAATATGCTGAATTTATACGTTTGTTGTGTGGATTTTATTACCTTAAGCTATCATGAAGTAAATTAATGATTACAGGTAGAATTTTTAGTCTGATTGACTATACACATTTCATTTTTTTCTTAGAGTCTTTTGTGCTTTCCTCATCTTGAAGAATTTTTGGGATGCCTTTATATTTGAAGGTGTTGACAGTGAGGACAGCTGTTTACACACCTGTTATTCTGTTTAGTGCACAGCAACTGAAAAGTACATGAATGAGAACTGAGTAAAGCCACAGAAAAGTGAGCTTAGTACTATTTCACACCATAACTTCTCACAGATGCCCCCAGGGCTAAAAATATTATTCGTCTGTGTTATCCATGTAATTGCACACATTCTGTCTGAAGAAATATGGGGGCAAATTGATTAACTGGTATTTTTTATTACATTGCATGTTTCACAAGGAATGGTTATTAAATATCTTTCTGAACTATACTTCTTAGTGTGAAAGCAAATATTGGTTTATTTATTTAGCATCTCTGTTGGCATGTCACCTCAGACCTGTGCAAGTCCTCATTCTTGAAGTAGATTTGCCTTTCTGAAATTGCTGTTTGACAATGCTAAAGGAAAGTAATTGCCCATGTGATGATTTATTCTCTTAATACACAACTCACATATATCAACAGAATAATGAACACTTTTCATAATTGTTAATAGTGGTATAGGGACCAAATTTATGTAGGGAAATAAAATTTAGATGTTTATTAATCCTAGTAATGTGAATCAGTACTAAAAATGTGCAAGTCTCAAGATTTCAGTTAAAACAACCAAGAAATTGAACAAGTTCAAATGGCAGAATCTACAGGGTATGATTTCAATACATGCAAACCTTTATAAACTCAACCTCTTGCAAAGCACTAGAGTTAATTGAAAAATAAAGATGAAGAAGGTTCCTCGTAAGCATATTTTTCCACTTTCCTCTACTTTTCTCATTGGGAAATCTGTATTTTTTGTCAAACCTAAAAACCTAAGCAGTGATGATTTTTCTAATTCAGGAAACTTAAATCTGGACATTTTTGACAATAAACTTCAAAAATTTGTGTTTGTGTTGGCTAAAGAGTATGCATTCTTGCCAAACTCAGGTGTTGGTTAAAGAGTAATTGAGGAAACTATGCACTCTTCATTTAATTGAAAACTAATTTTGTTATTGAAAAAATGTTGATAGAAAATATTTCTTAGCACCAAATAAGCCAAATACTCCATGGTTTAGGTTGTCAACCCAAAGGAACAACCACTTATTAATTTCTGTCCCATCAAATAGAGTTTTGAAAGTATTTAATAACAGTGGTGGCCAGGATAATAAGTTTTCATGTTCTGCAATTCTATTTTGAATTATTAAAGAGCCTTGGAGCCTTTATCATTATTTCCCAGCAGCTGAAACATTTCAGGGAAAATCTGGCTTCAAAAGGAACGCAAAACAAAAAAGCAAGCCATTACAATGAAATTTTCGATTGCACACAAACACCAATTTAATGTTTAATTTTGTCTTAAAGTAAATACTATAACCTTAGAAAGCAGAAATTTGAGTTTTTAGGTTATATAGTTATGTGAATTCCATACAAGAACTTGACTTAAGCCTATATTCTGCTGCTATAAAAGAAGTAACAATTTAATTTCCCTTTTTTTCTTGAATAAACACTTAAAAAGCAACAATGTCCCAGTTTATAGAAGTAAAAATATTAAATCCCACACCACACACACAAAAAAAAATTTTCCGGTTTTGACCTTGAGAAACATTTCACTGTGTGGTCTAGACAGGTCCTTCTGACCCAATTGTAATGATGCGAGACAGTTTTCATCTCTGCTCTGTGGCATGAAGAGGCAAGGCAATTAATTTGGAATCAGATTGGGAGACATCCTGTATATAGCAATGTACGGTATTACAGATATGAATTAACGTAATGGGTATTTAACGAAACATATTCACCTATTCTGCCTCATGGCGTGAGGGCTGGATAAACCATGTTGCCATACTCAGCCAATATAACTTTAATTTATGTGGTAGCTTTGGGAACACACGCACCAACCTCATCTTGCCAATAAAGATTGAAGATCAAAATGCTTAAATAACTCAACAGTTTTTCACCAGAGAGAAACGTATTCTGACAAAACAAATCAAGCTGAAATAAACAGAATAGAGAGGACAACAGGAATTTCCTGTGCAAGTCATTGAATACTCCAGATGTCATTGTGTAATTGTAATCTAACAAAAGAAGGGATCAGTTTGTTGTCCTGTAAGATAAATGGGTATCTTTCCTTTGAACATTGTCCTCTGTCCCTGTTAAAGAATTTTGCCAATCTGTGGGTAACTCTAGGCTTGCTTTATTTAACAACTCAGAGTTGGGCCATCACCTCAGTGAGTGGCAAGGCATACAGCACACATCCTTAGTATATATAGTTTTCTTTTCTAACATTATGTCACTAGGTAAAGTCCTTGACGTTTTCCCACCGATTCTCAGTTCTTCATTCTTCATTAATCAAAAAGTCTATTCAACTCCTTTGTCTCAGCAGATGTCATGTTCTTCATTTCATTTCTTTCTTCAAGGTTTGCTCCGGTTGTCTCGGTCCTCAGTTCCTCAGGTCACAGAATGAGAATCACCTTCAAAATTCTGGGAAAACTTAAATTGTTCTATTGTATTCTAGGTCTACTTCAAACAGAAAACTTCTTAGAATCATCTATTTTAAGTTAATCAACGATCTAACCTTAAACATAGCCATTCTCCTGTTGAGTCACCTTGACTGGGTTTTAGGCCAGCCTTAGTAAGGATTATACAAGGATAAATGAGCAGTTCTGTTTCATATACACCTGTATCAATAACTAAAAAAATATTCTATTCTCTAATGTTACAATAGCAGAAAGTAAAGCTTATGATTAATTCTTTTACATCCCACCCTGCACACTGTTTTTGCCATTGCGTTGCCAGGATCAATATTAAAAACCATTCCCTTTTCCAGTGGTGTGAAACTGAAATATAAAAAGAAATAAAGTATTATATATGCAGAAAAAAAGCTTATTAGACTTCAGAAATTGTTACTAAAATGCAGTGTTAAAAGAAAATAGATTTTAAGAAGAGACATGTGAGATAAGACTTCTGCCTCAGTCAAGAGGACTTTTCCAAAAAGTGTGAAATATAACAGAGAACAACGCTACTTCTTTGTCTCATTTTTAACAGCTTGAAATAAAAAAGGTACTGGAGCCAATATGTTGCCTTTAATGTTATTTTCAATATTCCGTCATGATTTTTATCAGTCCTCTCCCTTCATTACAAGGCCTTTTTACTCTTTCCACGTTGGGGCCAATCTTAATACAGAGCAAAACAGATCCTCATTTCCTTTCTCATTTTTGCACAGGCAAATGGTAAGAAGAAACATGCCAGAATGAGACTGATAAGTTCCCACCCTCTCTTTTTTATTTTTTAAAATGAGATGCCAATAAAATCCTAAACTATTTCAAAGTGTTAGTTACAGAAAAGCTAACTATCTTGGGTGCTAAACAGAATAGGAAAATCACAAGTCGTGTTTTAAAAAGCATCAGTTTTCGACTGTTTTCAAAAGCACTAGGCAAAGAAGCTGAAAATAAAACAAAGTACGTTCAGAAAATAAGAAAAAAATATTCAAATGAATACTTCTTCCTGCATAGGGGAAAAAAGCTAATACAATAAAACCCAAGTTCTTTTTTTAATAGGTGTGGGGGAGGCATTCGCAAGCAGTTGAAAAGAATTGGAAAATGAGAAATCATAGGGTGAAAAAGGTTGAAAAGGTGAAAATAATGAAATGTAAATAAATTAAACATAAATCAGAACCAGACTGGCTAGAATAAATTGAGCAGAATTTACAAGGGAAGGAAGAAATAAAAAGAGGCAGATTTACTTCAGAACTAAAGGCCCTTCAAAGGAATCTGAAATGTAAAACAATGTTGACCTAAGTGAAATTATGTGTAGTTAAACCTGGAAATATAATTAAAAGTAAAGTGATCGGAAATATTATTATTAAAAAAAAACCACAACACAACTGAGACTTAAAAATTGAAAAGAACTAAAGAATAATAATTAATACTGGTGACTGAAATATAAAACCTCAAGTATATAAAATTAGAATTTGGTTCAGAGAGCAAAAATAATGTGGCATGAAAAGCTGCAAGAGACTTCAGTTTGTTCATTTGTAAAACCTGCCCCAGTGGAAGAGTTCCAACCTTCGTTATAAACATACAAATTGAAATGGGAAAACATTCTTTTTTTGTAGGCAAAAACCAAAGATGTCATTTTTTTTTATCTGCAGTACAGTTAAGATTTTGTTTTCCTTATAATTTCTCAATATAAAAGTTGAAGAAAGCCATGCTAAAAACACAGATTTCTTTTTTTTTTTATGGTTACTGGCATTACATTGACAAATACATACCTTGAAACAGATCAAGATAATACTCTTCCAGAGCTAAGTTAAGCTAAGAGAGTATCTTCTTCCCTAATATATTGTACTATCAGGCCCTGTGTCTTTAATTTTCACCTTTTCAGGGCAGCTACTTGCACAGACCCCTCTTGACTGTCAAGCAGCTACACCTGTGCACAGGGGTTTGTTCATATAGTAGCTGATGTTTCCTTTGCAGGTATTTTTATACCAAAGGACAAAATTATTATTGTGCTCATTAAATGGAAAGGTAAGTGAGAAAAATCAAAATTTTAGCAACTTTCCTAAAGACCTATGAAAGTGCTTTTTAAATTACACCATTCTTTAACTGACCAAATGGGCAAGATCAAGTTCACCTATATTTTATGTACTGGTGTAGGCTACCCGAAGCAGGAGCCTATTCTTCTTCCCTAACTCATGGAGAGCTCTGAAGATTGTCTGTCTTTCTCAAGGTTCCTGTGAAGGAAGGTTAGATTTTTTTTTCATCAAAGTCTTGGAGGTATGCATCTGGGCTTAAATGCCCTTTGTTTTTACTTAAACTATTAACTTCAATTTTAAATCAGTGAAAAATAAGAAATTGCAGCGTGTCTGGTGAAACAAGGCTGCCAGAGTATGTTTCAGGTATTTTTACTTATTCTGTTTTTAAAGCTTTAAATTTACCAATTACTTTTTTTATTCATAGTACTGTATTGAATCCACTGCCTACAGTAAGTGTCTCTGCAACACAAAGCTTTACTTCTTATTTCAGTGTAATTTTCAGGTTATGATATACAGATCAGTACTAAAGAGAAGAAACATTCCTGGAATTAAAATACCATGTCACCTTCATTTTCTTAAAATAACTTTAAGAATACAGCATGAAGTTATTCTGATCCACATTTACATACGCATGCATGCGAAATAGAGACTTTCAAGACATAAAATCTTATTAATGAGTATTGTATTTCCTACTATTGGAATAATAATATACCATTCTCTTTTTAAAGAGAGTATTTTATTTCAGAGTATTAACTTTAGTTACAATTATAGAAACAACCCTAAAGGTTATAAAGATCCTTTTAAAACTCATCCTGATGACAATAACAGTGAACATATGTTTCCTTTGAAAATTCTGAAATATATGGAACAGTTACTGGAGTAGATATCCTTACATAGGAAAGACTACCTAATCTGACATGGAACAGATAGTAGCTACTCTCTCTCCATACTATGGAAACATTTTCTAACTTCATATAGAAAAAATGGAAAGAACACTTAAATTTACAGTACTATATTCTAGGCTGGCACTAAGCAACAGAATTAGAGAAAAGAATGTTGCCTGTTGCTCTGGCTAACGTTTTCATACCAAGAGACAACTTCGTTCCCATTCTCTGCAATTCAGCCGGCGTAAAGAGTCATGACGGAGAAGAATGGTACTCTCCCTTTGCTGAGAAAGATAAACTTCAAGGAGACCCTCCACTGGGATTACAAATCCTTCATGAATCATAGGGCTGACATATAGGGTCAGAGGGTTGTCACAGCAGTAAAAGCATCGACACAGTAACAGGGTAAGAGCAGAAGATTCTTACAATGAGAGAAAGGAAGGATGGATATCTGTTAGTGCAGCCAAAGGCTGCATTGCTGCAGATTCCTGGACAAAATCCTACGGACTATATTCCACAAGATATCACACTAGGTGTCAGGAGCATTCAACTTTTTCTTGGCTTCCTTTTGCCATACGCTTATAAGAGTGTCAATGCTGTTGGGTTTGACCTATTCAGACAAGGATTCTGTGTCCCTAAGTCAGATCTTTCATTGTAAAAGGGAGGGAGTGTTTGCTATGGACACTATGCAGCCTCAAACACAGTTTCTGAAAAACCTTTATGAAAATTAACTTCTCCTAAGCAGGGGTGGTGGTGGGCATGAAGGCAATTTGTTCTTCTGTCCCTACTTACTGGGCCAGAGAGGGTTTTCTCACAGTTTCAAATTCTTAATGAACTTGCCAGTTAAAATACAGCCCTATGCTTCAGTGTAACTTTTGGTACTGTGTTTTCTTATCCACAGAAAGGCAAATCACCTGCATCAAATGTTGTTATGTTGGATGCAGACTGACTGAGGGAACACTATCAAAGGCTTATGGAAAAATATATTGAAGTTCTAGAAGGATAATTAACTGCTGCTTGTCACAAAACTAATGTGTGATTTGGAAGTTTTAAATACATTTATTAATTATCTAGGAAAAATGAGAAGCTGTCAATACAACACACATTTGTTATTAAGCTGAGAAGACAGTTAAAGAATGAGAATAAAGGGCACAAAGGAATCTGGTTAATATGGATGTGGCTAATGATTCTCTAGCTCAGCAACTTTAGACTGGATACATCCATTAGCAGTTTAAAGTCTACAGCTGCTGTGAGCAGGTCAAGCTATGATTATTCCTTGTTAATTCTTAAGAGGAGTATGAAATGTGAGTTGTATGTTGGAAAAGCAATTGCCAAGAAGACCAAGGGGAGTTAGGCACAGATTTACAGTGAGGTGGTTGCAGAGATGGGAAAGGTAAACACAGAGGTCTGCATCCAAAAAAAAGGTGTGGATTCTGTGCATGACTAGTGATTTCCTTTTAATGTATCTTATTCTGGGTGTTATCTTGTAAGACAAACTGGAGAGATTTTGGAGAAAATTAAGATTTCCTTAGCACAGAGGTTCTTTTTAATTAAGGTATTTGAATTTAATTATGTACATTGCATGTCTGAATGGTAACATTTTAGTAAAAGGGTAGGAAGGGCAAGGAATGTAAAGATACAATGATTCCAGTTACTCATCAATATATTCTCTCTGTATAATTATCCCCACACAAACGTGCTTTAAAAGTGGGATCACTAGCATTTCAGCATGTCTAGATTTCTGATTTCTTCAATTTTCATGACTCCAGTGAGAGTTATTGAGGAAACAGCTCTAAGAAAGGGTGAAGCCACGTGCTTAGCACCAACCATAGTGCATATATAGTCCTAGATCATTTGTTATGACTATAGATAGCCACATTTAGGGTGAAACTTTCACTGATTTTTGGAGATGTTTACAGAACACTTAGAGTAGCTACAGAAGAAATTGCTCATAAATGTGTCCAGCCCTGAATAACTAGCACAGTATTTCTCCCTGACCTTTCAGACAACAAGAAAACTGACTTTTATGCAGTTGCTGGCAGCAGCAGCAGAAACCAGCAAAAATAAGGTGTTTGCCATTAAACCTGAAGGAAATTTACAATTAAGCAAATAACCCTAATAGGCTTTTATGGCTGGCACCGTACAAATGGTTCCTTTCTACTCTATGCCTTCCATCAGAATAACCATATACTGTTCTTATATCAACAGTAACACTCTGCTCCAGAAAATAAGAGTGATTAATGATTTATTAGCCATTGTTCCATACATTATCATGTGGTTCTTACTATGCTTCAATGTAAATGCAGGTTTTACTGCCAACAGCTTTGTTCCACTTCCCTCAAAGCCTGCTTTTGCACAGTAGGAATAACAAGGAGAGATGCCAGAAGAAGGCCAAACTTTTCACATAGCACCTGTGCACACAAGAGCTGCACACCACTAGTCTGTCACGGGGCCCACCGAGTTTATGAGTACAGTTTCCCTTTCTTTTAAGGACACTGTGTTTTGTGGAAAAGCAGTGTCTGAAGTTTTACTGAATCTTTCTTTCTACCTCCTGCTATGCAGTTCTTAGTCTGACAAGGAGACATAAGAGTTTTTTCCCAGATCATATGAGAGCTGTTCAGATTTGGGAGTTACATATAGTGCAAGCTAGTTGGTATCAAGTCCATTTTCAAACAGTTCTGGTTCAATTCTTCCCGTCTGTCTTCTCCCAGGCGTTAGCAGCATACCTGGTCTAGCCAACTGTGATCTCTCCTTTTCTGGATGGCATTTCCAGGCAGCTCATTTTTCACCTCCATGCTGGAATAGAGGTTTCCTGGAACTGTTCTCCTTTTTCAGAATTGAGGATGACAGCTCAAATGTTCCTAGCACCTTTGTTAAATGGATTTTAGATAGTCTCTTAAGAATAGGCAGAGCTGGGTACTTATCATGATATCTTGCTCTACTAAACTAAGATGCATGGGTGCAGCAACCTTAACTCTTTTTTTTTTTCATTTTCTCCTTGGCTGCAAAGAAAAGGCATTGTGTTAAACCACAGCAATGTAGACTTAAATTCAGGCAGAATCTGGTGTAATTTATGATAAGTATCACTTGATTCTCCCTCTTCTTGTGGGCCCCACCAGTTGTGCCTCTTAACTAACCTGGCATCAAACCCCCATCCCCACATCCCTTTCAATATAGGGATTACTTTGAACAGGTGGAGCTGATGTTTTCCTTGAGCAGCACTTTCCAGTGGCAGCCACTGACACATTCCAGTATTATATCCCACTTCTAGACAATGTTTACCCTGTAAAACACATTTGCCAAACAGGATCCTACATCATATTATATATCACCTGATTCCAAATATCTTTTCTGCATCCAAAAGAATAGGAAATTTCTTACATGTGCATTTACCCTGATTGTTGGGTGTTCACTATGTGGGAGTCACTGGGGGAAAATACACCACGACTTGTGAAATTTAAAAAGATACACTAGGGTTCTCATTGGGTGGTTTAATGAAAATATGAAACAGTGAATTTGTTCGCTTCAAATTATTTATTATTTGGCTCCTGTTATACATAAGGATAAAAAGTACTCTCCAAGTACAAAAACAGAACAGACCAATTTTATATCAAATTGTTCATCTCTCTCCACAACAACAAAAAGTTATTTCTCTAGCAATGTTGCAGTCGATATAGGAAAATTGAGTCTTGCTCATAGCGAAATGTGACTAGCTACTAGGCATTTCTTTGCAGCAGTAGAGAGAATGAAATCTCTTTCTACTTTATGCTTGTGGTTTGAAATAAATAGATGGAAAATTCTCAAGGTGATGGTGTTATTCACATTTAAAAATATGTCTCCTTTCATATCTTAAAATTAAATTAATTTTCTGTATATGGAGAAAAGAAATTGAAGCTCTATTGATAACTGGCTTTTTCTGCATTTTGACGGGTTTCTCTAGTCCCTTGTTACTAGACAGAATGACACATAACAGCACTGCATATAATATTTTTTTCTGCTTAACTTATTTAGCTAGCAGTACTGTACATTTTCAGCAGCTACCTGACTATGCTGTATTATGTCTTTTTGTGTCCATGAGTTGGATCTTTCCAAAACACAGAAGACTGATTCAAAGAAATAATTAAAATGCACAGGCAGCAGAAATGGCAACCTGCAACATCTTCTGTGGTTTGCGATGAATTTGAGCCATGACTTCTGGCTCCTGTTACTTTGTGTGGGTGGTCATTTGACAAGTTATCTGCAGGGATATTACTAATACACTGATACGTTTATTTGAAGTCCAAGCCTATCAGTTAGAATGAAATCCTTTTGAAGAACAAACACATTTTACGAGAACAGGGAAAACTTACTTTCAAATGAAATTTTGCCTCATGAAATCCACAGCTCTGGCAAATGTCTCCAATTGGCTGACCTACCCATCACCGGCAGTTTCTATAGCATGTTGAGGAAAACTATCAACAAAGCACCTCATTCCCACAAGCATCAAAACATCCCAGCTGACAAAAATAGCCTATATAACCTGTCAGAGTCTAAATATGACTATTAACCACAACACTGTGGAGAAAACAACAGCTTCAATTTTGTGAGGAGCTGAGTATTCACAGTGCCTCATGATATGATAGTCCTAATAAGAAAATCAGGCTTGATATGGCCAGCAGTTGTCTAAGAGTTACTCCAACTGAGATCTCAACATCTGCATGTACATTAACCATAGTGGTGCTATTTCACTGAATATGAAAGCTGCCAAAACTGCTTGCCTCGGTCTCCACTTGGTAGAGTTTTTCTTAAAAAGAGAAATATATTCTCCCATTATGAATAAAATCAGGCCTTAACACAAGGCTGCAGACCGTGATGTTCTCACCCTAATTCATTGAATGGTTTTTACCAGAAATAGCTGGAAAAAATGGGATACTGTAATGAAAATTTCAGTACCAAATAAGCAACTTTCTTCCACAAAGATTTTCCAAGCAACTACCAACTTCATCTTGTCGTCTTAGCAAAATGATTACATATCCCAGACCCTCCTTGAAAACAGCACGTGCACCTTTCTTTTTGTTCTGTAGTCCTCTGAATGAAAGGAGCCTTGCCTGCATTCCCCTCACTCTATGAGATGTTGATTGAATCAAACCTGCAGTGAGGGTGCCAAATTATGGTGCTAAACCACTTGAAAACAGTTCCAGCTAATATCCCTGATGGATGCTTTTTCAAGTTTCCGTTCTGTATGGGGCAACATTATGTATCATTCTGTCTAATCCACTTTATGCTGGGTTACCTCAAGCCTGTTTCCATAAAACTGAAATATTATGCACCACACTGTATTGAATGGGCTGGATGCACACTTATGACTACACTTGAGAATGAAATGGGTAGACACTCTGCCCAGAATATAGTGCTCTATACTACTTTAATGGGGAAAAAGATCAGTGTCATAGACAACTCTGAGGCATTTCTGTCATTGACAGAAATGGTTTTCATGGGGATGGGTCGATCTGCTTCTGTACCTATCTGTATTTCTATCTCCATTAATCTATTTCCCAAGAGCTATGCAGTGTTTTGCTAGATGTGTTGCACAGATTGGAATCACTGCTTTTATCAACAATATATTTTCTGATATTTATCAGCAAATCTTTGGACCAGAAGCACTTTAACAGTATACAATGAAGGACTCACAAAAACTGAAAACCTACGTCTGTTAACAGATCTGTAAATCCCAACAGGTATTTTACTGTTTTGTTTCGAATTCATGAGCAAACTTCTGACTGAAATCTTAAAATTTACCTGAATTTCCTCCTGTCTATGATTTTATTTACGGGCATGAGTTTATAATTCTGTCAATCAGGTCATTATTGTTGTTATTACAGTGATTGGATTAATGGTTGTGCTATTCCACTCCCAGTGTAGTAATATTGGTAGAAAAATGGAACAGTGAATCAATGAATCACAGAATCACAGAACTGTTTTGGCTGGACCGTTAACTCAGCACTGCCAGGTCACCACTAAGCCATGTCCCTAAGCACCACAACTATATGTTTTTTAACACCTCCAGGAGATGGGGACTCCACCACTTCCCTGGCCAGCCTGTTCCAATGCTTCACAACCCTCTCTGTAAAGAAATTTTTCCTAATATCCAATCTAAACTTCCCCTGGTACAACTTGAGGCCATTTCCTCTCGTCCTATCACTTGATATTTGGGAGAATAGACTGACACCCACCTCACTGCAACTTCCTTTCAGGTAGTTGTAGAGAGCAATAAAGTCTCCTCTCAGCCTCCTTTTCTCCAGGATAAACAACCCCAGTTCCCTCAGCTGCTCCTCATAAGACTTGTTCTCTAGACCCTCCACCAGCTTCACTGCCCTTCTTCGGACACACTCCAACACCTTAATGTCCTTCTTGCAGTGAGGGGCCCAAAACTGGACACAGTATTCAAGGTGTGGCCTCACCAGCGCCAAGTACAGGGCCCTCCTCCTGCTGGCCACACTATTTCTGAATCAAGCCAGGATGCCGTTGGCCTTCTTGGCCACCTGGGCACACTGCTGGCTCATATTTACCCGGCTGTCAGCCAACATCTCCAGGTCCTTTTCTGCTCTGCAGCTTTCCAGACACTCTTCCCCAAGCCTGTAGCATTGCAGGAGGTTGTTGTGACCGAAGTGCAGAACCCAGCACTTGGCCTTGTTGAACCTCATACCATTGAACTCAGCCCATCAATCCACCCTGTTCAGATCCCTCTGTAGATCCTCCTTCAAGGAGACCGACACTCCCGCCTATCTTGGTGTCATCTCCAAACTCACTGAGGGCACACTCACTCAATCCCCTCATCCAGATCATTGATAAAGACGTTAAAGTGAACAGACCCCAATACTGAGCCCTGGAGAACATCACTTGTGGTGTGTCCACCAACTGGATTTAACTCCATTCACCACCGCTCTCTGGGCCAGGCCATCCAGCCAGTTTTTTATCCAGGAAAGTGTATGCTCATGTAAACCATGAGCAGTCAGTTTCTCAGTCAGGAGAATGATGTGGGAAACAGTGTCAAAAGCTTTACTGAAGTCCAAGTAAACAATGTCCACAGCTCCTCCCTCATTCACAAAGCAGGTCACCTTGTCATAGAAGGACATCAGGATAGTCAAGCAGCACCTCCTTTCATAAACCCTGCAGAAATGCTGGCTGGGCCTGACCACCTGGTTGTCCTGTACGTGCCATGTGATGCACTCAAGATGATCTGCTCCATAACCTTCCCCAGCACCAAGGTCAGACTGACAGGCCTGCAGTTCCCCAGATCCTCCTTCTGGCCCTTCTTGGACGACACATTTGCTAACCTCCGGTTGACTGGTACCTCCCCAGTTAGCCAGGACTGCTGGAAGATGATGGAAGGTAGCTTGGTAACTCCTGTCTTACAAAGATGATTTCTGTCCTGAACAGCCACAGCCTAATTAAAAAGGAATCTGAAATTAATTATACACCTAATCACAAAAGTAAAAAGTCAGTCTCCTTCAGAGAAAGAAAAAGCATACATTATCTCTTTAAGTGGCCCCCAGCATATCTGGTTTAAGAAATAAGCAACCTGGGCATCACCTGAGATCCCAGGCTGCAAAGCGTCTGTGATTTGGCTAAGTTAGATAGTGGTGAGTGTTTTCTGTGGGGAGAAAATATCAAGGGAATTTCTACTGCCTGTGGAGCTGCCTTAGTCTGATATTGACTGTAAGAGATCTAGCACTTGATCACTGCTGATCCGATATAACCTTCCTTTGTTCCAGTGCTGCTAGAGTCCCTTATGCCTTCTTGCGAAGAAACCTAATACTATAAATAGAAAACTTTTATTAACTAGGAAAAGAGTACTCATTATCCTCTTCTGACTGTCTTCAATGTATCAGTGACAAACTCCTTGTTATGGGAATGTTAAGATAAATCCATATCTTATATTCATACTTTATGGAGAAAATAATAGACAGGAAGAGAGATGAACTAAATAATGCCACGCAAGAAATCTGTGTCAAAGTTAGGTTTAGAATTGGTATTCCCTGATGCATAATTCTGTAGGTGAACCTTAAGAAATTCTCTCCCGTCACTGACTTATAGCAATTGTTTGTAGATACTTGTTGCATATGTACTCAGCTGTTCAGATGTTCGGTCACTTTATGTCACAGCTCCACATGTACGTTATCCATACAGCATCTGCTGCCACATGGTCTCATTCTCCCAAAGGACAGGCAGGTGCTATACATAACTACACACCATCAGGAAATGTCAACATGCATTTGAATTTTCTTCTTTTAAAGCAAAAACCCACAACTAATTTTCTTTTGCTGTTAGTTCAAAAAAGGTATAAAACAAGCACAAACGAAAACCTAAGGTAAACACATTGGAAGAGGTCTGTAGTGTGAGCCAGTTGAGCAATAGGCACATGAAATTGTGCC
The DNA here is from genome assembly GCA_009769605.1 of Bucorvus abyssinicus. Taxonomy (NCBI): domain Eukaryota; kingdom Metazoa; phylum Chordata; class Aves; order Bucerotiformes; family Bucorvidae; genus Bucorvus; species Bucorvus abyssinicus. The sequence goes on from CM020025.1 coordinate 45,199,265, forward strand.
AGTATCCAGTGTCTCCTAATCCCAGCAAATCATGTTTTAAAGTAAGGACACATTTCTTTCTTTGGCTTCATAACAAAAGTGTCAGCTCCTTCCTCTCCTTTCCAATAAGCGTGATCTGATTTTTGTATGTAAGTCTGTCACAAACTTTGTTTGTGATCTTTCTAGCCTTTATCTTCCCTGTAAAATGGAGATCACACATCCTATTTCATGGAAGCTTTGTGCAAGTAGAGTTTTAAAGTAAAAAACAGGGAAAAAAAAAATATGCATCACAGGTCTCAGTCCTGGGAAGGGGACAAAATGATCTAAAGTATTCTTGCATTCTCCCAGTCTTAAACTGTTGAAGAGTCAGTGTTGTCATAACTCCAGCAAACAGGGAAGTTCTTGTATAGGTTGTGCCACCCCCTTTGCCCTGCACAGCTGTTTCCAGCAGCTCTCACATCCCTTGTTCCTTCATTCCCAATTGCTGACATTGTGCTGCCTCCTGTAGACTGGTATCACATCCTTTCCAGGGCTAGTGTACTTGCTGGGAAGGAGGGGTATCTCAAGAAAATTGGACAGCTCTATCTGCACCAGAAGCATCTCCACCCATGGTGGTTTGGAGTATTTTACAACGTTACCAAGCATTACTCATAACAAAGATCACAAATCTCACAGCTGTGGTAACAAATCTGGCCTCATTGGAATCAATTCCATAACCTGTTTTTATTCCTATCTTTTTTAGAAAAAGCTAGACATGAAAAGTTAAAGATGGGGGAATACCACATATACAGCCATCTACAAGTTATACTCTTCTTCCATTCTGTATAACATATACTCTTGGCAAAAGGGTTTTTTTACAAATAGAATAATTTAGGCTTAATACCACCCACCAATGAGTAGAGCCCACTCCTCCATGCAGAATGGAAGCACTTGCCAACACAGAAGAATTCTTTCTAATGATGTTCATGAAGTAGCTCTATTAGTTCAAGACTAAACTGTCAACATAAATTAGGGGCCAGAGCACTGAAAATGAAAAAGATACTGGTGCATACTGCACAGTTTGACTCAAATACGTGACCTGCAAACCAGGATGTGTAATACATGAAAGATTCAAAAATTAAAATCTTCATCCTTAATGGTTGCACAGGGACAGGTTTTCACAAGGTCAAGCTCCATGGCACACATTAAAGTAAACAGAAGTTTAAAGATTAAATCTTCTCTTCCATTTTCAAGACTTTCCTCATCGTAACATATAGAGAGCATGAAATATCACATTTTCCCCTTGAGACCTGCAGTTAACAAAATGATGGGTTAATTTGTTTGGTTTATTTTGCACTACTTGACTCACATGCTTAACATCATGCAAGCAATAAAAAAATGCATGGAGGACTTATTTTCTCAATTTTGGAGGGGTTCACTCTTGTACTTTGTCTGTTAAAAAAGGAAAGTGGAGAGGAATATAAATCAGCATCCCACTTAGTATCTCATTTTGATGTTGTTGCATTTCTCTCCCTTTTTCAAAAATTGTCATAAATCTTTTGGAATTAGGGAGAAGCAGGCTGGGGGTTCGAAGTGATGCTACCCCATGAGTTACTTCTGTTGTAAAACGCAACTGTAAGAATGTTCAAAATCACTGAGATCGGATGAGGTTTTCTCGGCTTTTGTTATATTTTCATTAAATATTTACACCCAGGTCTCACTAAAGCTGAGTACTCATTTCTCCTTGCTCAGTTAAAACACTGTCTTGAGGGAACAGTAGGTATCTCCCACTGTATCTGTTCACCTATACCACTGTCTGCTAGGCCAGGTTGTGAACTCTAAGCTACAATCCTTTTATTAGTAGAGTAGACTGCTTGAGAAAAGAGACTGATCTCATTGTGCATGTGTGTGGTGGGGCGTATTCCTGGCTTTATACTGCTTTTCACACCAGAGTTTATACCCTAGCCAGGCTCCTGAGATGCGCTAGCATAATTAATAAATAGCTGTCTAGATCTGTTTGTCTCCTGTAAGGCTACACTTTGATGAAGGAGGGTCCAGAAACACATGCTGTTGTCATAGGTTAGGGCTGGGCTGGCCAGTAAACAAATAGAGATGCTTTCTACTGTCACACCCTCCCTTCCCAAAGAGGAATAGAAAGGGAGTAAGGAAGAGGGACTTACAGTATGGAAAAGAAAACTAAATCTACTTTAATGAAAATAATAATAATAAAATTATATATATATAAATATATACAATACCAATACAGAACTGTCCTGGTTTGAGTTAGAAAAGAACTAATGTTGTTCAGTGATTTTACTTTCCAGCTCAGTCTCTTCTAACTGACTGCACTGTCTGAAGTTAACGACATGTTTGTGAAGACAGTGTCTGCTTTGAGAAGTGATGTCTATGGGATGGAACATCTTGTTGGTCAGTTTAGGGTCACTTGTCCTGTCCGCTCCTCCCCACGGGTGCAGCCTCTCACTTACTGCACCCCCACCGTGGCACACAGGATTTAGCAGCGACCTTGGTCTGCACAGGAGCAAGTATCAGCAAAAGCCTTTCTGCACACCAATCCCTGGCAGTGACTGTAAACATCGAGTGTTATCACTGCTAGAAGCAGACACTGGCTGCAAAAGTATGATGTTAACTTCAGAGAGTGCAGTCAGTTAGAAGAGACTGAGCTGGAAAGTGAAATCACTGAACACAATGAGTTCTGCTCTAACTCAAACCAGAACAGCTGTGCATCATGCCTGTACTATACGTGAGGGTGTACCAAGGCAGAGCACAAAGACAATTTTTGCCCTTTCTGTTTTTGTGTTCAAAGCAAGCAATATTTATAAAATACCCTTCATTCCTGATGCTCGCTAACATTAGAAACATTGGAAATTTTTTCTCTTTATTAATCAGATTAAAGAAAATCATTTTCAGGTCTATATCATTGAGATATTAATGTTTGAACACCACTTTTTTCCTCTGCAGTTTTTTTTCCAAAACTTTACTCCATATCTCCCCTTTAACTAGTTGACACTGCTCTGTCACCTGAATATTTACCTAACTGCTTTTTAAATTCACTAGTATAGGATGTAACCATACTGTGATCTCAGTGAGTTTCTGGCTATTTGCATAGTTTCCACAGATAACATATTCCTGAGGAGCTGGTTCACTCTACGATGACAGAAGAGTTAATTTTTTGCCTAATATCTGCTCCTGAAGCTGCTGAGACAGGGTACCCTTATGCCTCTGAGAGAAATGTGATACTTGTCATTTTTCTTCAAATCTTCCATCTCAGAATTAACTCAACTGTCTAACATAGCTGCAAACTCTTCTGCTCTTATTCATGATATTGTGTTTTCAAGAGGGATCTTCTACGTGTTGTATGGCATATAAATAATTATGCATAGAGCCAGCAAGGACACTATGTGTTACATTTTCATTATACATGTTACATTTTCATTACTCATTTTTCGTCATTTCTAGACAGTCTTAAAATCTGTTTCACCACATGCTGAGTTTCTGAACTATTTTGCCTGGGCAGCACGCAAAGCTTCATATATGTCTGTAAATGTGCTAGGAGTCAAACCTCAGATCTGACTTAGACATGTTGCACTGTCTTTGAAGAAATGGATTCCCATAGCTAAGAAATTATATTCTCTGACATAAAAATAGCCATTCAGTATTATGGCTGTGAAGATGAGAGGTCAACAGCACACTCAGACGTACACCAAGACAGGGAAATCCACTGAGTCAATTCAACAGCAGCAAGCACAAAGAGTTATAAAGGAGTGGCAAATTATTATATTATAATATTATATTCGCATTAAAGACACAATAAGGCACTAACATTTCCCTAGAAGGTTATTAACATGGTTTATTAAGAATGAGCTTTATGAATTCAATAATTAATACATACCATGAAAGTTCGTGTACATATAATATAGGATTTTTAATGATATAGTGGATCTGAGAATTGTTCCTACTAGGCCAAAGTTCAGATTATCCAGTCATATAACTTTGGTTAATGTTACATGATTGAACAGATATAATAATGTCATTACTACCAAAACAGAGAGAACCATACCCTCATCCCACTCCAACTGTCTATTTGTTTCCTTGCTGTATAGTCACCTCCTCCCTCCTGGATCTCTGCTCGCACTCATTTCTTCCTGTGGTGAATCAGTTTAATTCAAAACCTAAGAAAAATTAAACCAGAACAAAAATTGAAGAATTTTGCTGGATTAATGAATTGGATCTGTCTGTGAAGGTCTGATGAATGCCAAAGTGATCAGGAGTGAAATCAGGAAGATAAAAACATCATCATCACCATCATCAAATGAAGAGACCAGCTTGGCTGAATTGAGAACTGCTGGTCAAACCAAAGGGCAGGAAGGAAATGCACAGACAGTGGAAGCAGGGACAGGTGTCCTAGGAAAAGTGTAGGGGCAATGCCTGGTTGTGTAGGGATGAGGTGGATGAAAAGCTGGACATGAGCTGACAATGTCCGCTCACAGCCCAGAAAGCCAACTGTATCCTGGGCTGCATCAAAAGAAGTGTGGCCAGCATGTTGAGGGAGGTGATCCTACCACTCTGCTCTGCTCTAGAGAGACCTCACCTGGAGTACTGTCTCCAGCTCTGGAGTCCTCATCACAGAAAGGACATGAACCTGTGGAGAAGGGCCACAAAAATTATCAGGACAGAGCACCTCTGCTATGAGGACAGGCTGAGAGAGCTGAGGTCATTCAGCCTGGAGAAGACTCTGGGGAGACCTTACTGCAGCCTTTCAGTGCTTAGAGGGAGCTTCTAAGAGGGATGGGGACAGTCTTTTTAGCAAAGCCTGTTGCGACAGGACAAGGGGTAATGGTTTTAAACTAAAAAAGGGGAGATTTAGACTAAATATAAGAAAGCAATTTTTTACAAGGAGAGTGGTAAAACACTGGCACAGGTTGTCTAGACAGGTGGTAGATGCCTCATCCCTGGAAACATTCAAGGTCTGCTTGAATGAGGCTCTGAGCAACCTGATCTAGTTGACAATGTCCCTGCTCACTGCAGGGGATTAGACTAGATGACCTTTGAATGTCCCTTCCAATCTGAAGCATTCTATGATTCTATGATATTCTATGAAATTGCTAGATTTGTTCAGTAGCTTTTTGATAGCACATCTCACAGCAGGTGCTTCACTTAAAAATAGTTTGACGTGTTTCAGAAGATGAGAGCTAGATCCCTGGGACCTTTACACAGCCAGTAGAGAGATGCAGCATGTGTACACAGTTTGAGTGTGATCTGGACCAGACTCTTTCTCACCCGTGCAGTGTTGGCGTAAGTGGTTTTTGTCCAGCATAGCAAGACAGACTCAGATTCTCTTCATTCAAACTGCAAAGACAATTAAGAAATCCAATGCAGCTAGTTAGAATGTAATTTGTATGTAAGTGATAAATGCTGTTAGGCTGCTTCTGCAAATTCCAGGTACTTCACCAAACTCTTAAGTGAGTCCTGAAGGCTAATGATTGTACAATGGGGAAAAGACAGATATGGAAGGCTAGGAAAAATTATCCCTGAAAACAGAAGGGCAAGGCTGTGAAAGGAAGATTAAGAATTGCAATTCAGTCCATCCTGTTGTTTTTAAATGATTGTGATAAACTCATGATTTAGCGTCACCAGTGCTTTTTATACGGCTATATGGCAACGTATCTGTATGCCACATGTTGGCTAATTTTCATAATTTACTGCCAACAGTAAATTATGTAAGACCCTTAAGAGACTGTGGATATTTTTGCTACTATTTGGTTGTTCATAATACAATTGTTCATACAGTTTTCACAGAGAGAAGTGATTATTTCTAAGGCTGAAAGCAAAATGTCATCTTTCTTTCTTCAGTGGCAGTGCAGGTTTAAGTAATTTCCACTCTCAGCCCTTCCTTCCTGTCTTCACACCACCACATCCGTTGTGCCAGCACAGCTGTTTGTGCAGCCTGCAGTGAAAACGGAACCATCTGAGAAATCCTGGTGCGGCAGAGACGAATGAAAATCAAAAGGAATCTTATAACAACCTGCGAATTAAGATGTATGAGAGAATGACCTTGCACTGGGATATCTATGAGGTATACGGAGGCCTTGTTAAGCTGGCCCTAGAGGTTCTGATGTCTGGGGAAGATTTTACAGTTTCAAGGAGTGTCTTATTTCTCTGATTCAAAAGCTCTTTAGTGACATTATTTTTAGCCATTTGCCACTTGTAAGACTATGGAATATTCCTAAACTTACTTGAAAATAGATCTTCTTGAGGAGTAAAGACAGATCCTTAAGTGCCAACTGTTCGATCCCTCTTTTCCTCTTCTCTCAGGAAGTCAGTTGAACTGTAGCTAGATATATGTTTTTGTACACGTATAGGTAGAGGTAGAGGTAATATGTACAACATTTTTGCAAGTCACTCTACTTTTTGTGACAGGGAAGCAGTTTGTCTTTTATGTTTTTGCTGCCTAGAGGAGGGCAGAACATTCATGACATCTTCATTAAGTACAACATCCATGTTAGTAAACACTTTTTTATTCAAAAGATTTTATACTTGAACAGAGATGACCACTAAATTTCCCTAAAGACTCACAGAGGTTAATGTCTTACCTGTCTGATTTGGCTGTTTCTCCAGAGTGCCTCTGCTTCTCCTTTTTTGAGAACAAGGGGTTCTGTCACACTTAAGTCCCGCACCAAATGTTGCCCATTTATAGATCTATAATTGTGGAACACTTTACTGTCCAGATGCATTGCATATGGGAGGCTGGGTATCTGCTTTCCATCCCAGAGACCAGTAAAATGCATATCTTTTAGCTGCTTTGAGTTTTTGGTTAATTTCAAGTCTGTGAGTAAAGGCTGAGACTATTCATATCCTTGACTCCAGGCAAATGCTCGGGAGATTTACTACAATGTTAAGTTGCAGTAACACAGTGGTCTCTGACTTAGAGCTTTTAGTCACAGACTTTCATTTTTTCTTCACCTTATACACGTATACCTTGAGTTTTCTGTGCTTTGAAGTAATTATTTTTCTCCTTAAACCTTAAATTCATGGTACAATTTACCTGCTATTTTACCCTGATAGATTTATCTTCCAATCAGGCAGCTAAAACAAAATAATTTTGGAAGGCTGCATTTCTTTAATGTCTTTCCTGAGAACATCTTAAAATGCGTTATGAAAAATAACCAAGTTTTTCAGTATGTTGAAGGCACTTTAGTACTTAAAGGAAACTGATTCTGACAGAGCTCAAGTCTTTCTTCCCAGCCCGGCATTCTCTTGTTCTGATTCATTCCTCCTCTCTTCCTCTTCTTATGCTAACAAAACTTCAACCACCCTTGATTCATACCTCTCTTTAACAGCTATATCTAACCGTACACTATTTCTAAAGGCTTGATTACACCATAATTCACATAGCCAGCAAAACCTGTTTCTTTCTGAAGTCCTTTCGATTTTTCCATACCTCTATCTTTCTGGTCACCTACCATGTATTCAATTTTTCACTTTGTCATTCATTAAGTCTTACTTCAGCAGTATCTTTTCCCTTCTTCCTTCTTTGAATGAGCTCCATTTCAGTTCCACCCCCTTTCGCCACTCTTAACATTTTTGTTAATTCTTTCTTTGGATTGCAAACCTGACCCTTCCTTTGCATTTATTTCCTTTTTGCTTAAATCAAAAATCTGAAAATCAACTAGACTTGGTTTGAAGCAAATTTCTTTTTTCCTTCCATACCATACCATTTTTCTTTTCACTAATCTGTTCTAGTGCTTTTAGTTGAGAGAGTATCTCTTATCTTTGAGCTTCTAGCGATGGAAACAACATTCTTCTTTTTCCACCTGTTGAGTTTGGACTGGACATGAGATATCCAGAGGACATCTCAAAAGCACAACAAGATAATGGGACTAAATAAAAAAGGAGAATGTCTACAACTGATTTTTCATTGAATAAATTCTTAATCTTCACACCATAATTTAAAGACTATAATATGGGAGCTGTCATTGCCATTCTGTCTACTTTGTTGGGAAAAAACCAACAACAAAGAGGTGTTGATGTTGATTTGAGACAAGAGTGTCTTAGTATTTTACTTGTTTAATACTAAGTATTGATGAATACAGTACAGATGAAAGACGTGGTTCTGTCGGAGCTAGTGAGAAATGCTTTACATCCTCTTTACCAAAAGAGTTAAACAACTGCCCAAGACCTATTTTAGTAGCCATACTACTTTTAAACCACTAGCAGATATCACAGTACTTGCTTTCCTCAGAAGCAAAGTTTCAGGCTTGAGTCAGTCCTTCAGCTGCTGTCCCTTCTCAGTGCTCCTTGCTGCCCCCTCAGCTCTCATCTACCTCATTGCAACTTAGCATTTACTGAGGGTGGCAGTGAGAAGCATTGGAATTTTTAATACTATTATTAATGTTAGTAGTAATACTATAGTCTGAGATTCTCTTATTCCACTAATTGCCAATTAATTCAAGAAATGTGAATAGCAAGTAATAGGATATTTGAAAAAAGGCATGTTAGAAAATAACTGATTTCAAAATACTGAATCAAGAAGTTGCTGCCAGCTCTCAAGACACAAAAGTGTACAACTTGGCACAGGATACTGACAGTGTGCTGTTGCATTCACTAGCATTTATTGCGTCTTTCTTTCTTGGATATAAAAAAACCAAATACCTATGAAAGCAGCTGAAGGTGCAGAAGATCAGTAAAATGTTCTGAGTTTTAGCGAGACCATAACCATTCTGAAGAGTTCTCTGTCTTGGTAGAGAACAAAATTACGGCACTCTCCTTTTCAAAATTCCTGAATATGCCATTTTAGCAACACACATGAAATACGAGCACCATCCAGTGGCAAAAGAAGTAAATCACATCTTATATTTCCAATTTCCTAATTTTTCTTCAAACCACAGAATCTAACTAGGCGTTTAAATGTTTATAGTAAATTTCCTGCATTTTTTAAATCTGACATAAACACATTTCTGCTAACTTCTCAAAGATGTTGTAGGAAGCAGGAAGCTTTTTTGAGTACTCTGCATCTCAGCTGAACGCTGTATGTTAGTCTTTCATGGAGGTCAATACAGTTTTTTCAGAATATCTAAACCCCTCTTGCAAACACATCTATATTTTCTCTGCTACTGCGATCACAAATATCACTGCTTCCTCCCTAGTGTGACAGGATCACTGCTCCCCTTTCACCGGCATGAGGATTCACCAGCTGATACATATGGCTGGTCCCTGAGAATAGCGTTATGAATGTTCAATTATTTATTTTTATCCTTTTTTTTTCAATTCTTTTTTTCTCTTTCATTTTTCTTTTTTTCTCTGTTCTTTTTTCTTCTCTGCGTGATTCTTTGTAAGGTGTCGATAAAATTTCATCATAAAAGACTATGAACAGGTGACAACACTGTATAATGTCTGTCCTGCTGTCCTGCACTCCACTGAATTTGAGGATCTCTGTTGACGAGTACGTAGGTAACGACAAGGCCTCGTTGGCGCTGTACTGCTGCTGGCTCCGTTACCTTCCTTCGAGGAAATCAGATCTTACAAAGCACATTGGTTTTGGAAACTCAGGCCTTCTGCAGTACGTTACACTGGAAATGTATTAACTTTCCACATGGATGACTTTGTTCTTAGGCTATTTCTGATTGTCTAAGACACAAACAGGCTTCTCCTTAATTTTTAAGCATGACTGCCTTTTGCAATGATATTTTCTTAACAAAAAAGACAAATTAATTGTGGTTATGACTGACACGACACCCCGACATTCTGACTTTCAACAGATAAATACCTGAAACCTCTCTCACCAGCCCTCTTCTCTTCTTCATTTTATTCATGAGGAGACCAAGTAGCAACTGGCTCCCAAAGTATGAAAGCAGTGTGAATTCCCTTGGTTTTAACAGCAACTGTACATACAACTTCACACTTTGCTTCAGCAGTTCTTTCATTAATATCCAAGTACTTGGACGTTAGACTTTACAGTAATTATTCTTCATGTTTTTAAAGCTCCCTATCTAGTTATGTTTTTGGACCTGTTTCTTTAGGCAGGACAGACAGTGCCTTCAGTTTTGGCCCATCAGACTAAACCCCGTTAAAGTAACTTCTGCACTTCAGGGTGTTCAAACATGGTTAAAATATAATTATGAATCGAACATCCGGCAGTAGACAGGACATATATTCTGGGCTTTCTCAAGCCTGAAAAATTTCACAAAACTGAGGTAAGACATGCTAATTGGAGCTATTATGAAGCAACTGATTGAGAAGCAGTGGTTTAAATGAGTGGAAAAAGCTAAATACTCATTAAAATGTGTTCAAGGAGACAGGCAAAAGGGCAGAAACAACATATTTCCCAGTAGAATAATCTTCAGCAGTCTGCTTTAAGTATCATTAGTCCTGTTTGTTGTGCTTTAAGCAGAAGTAGCCATTGCACTTCGATAGTGAGTTCTTGTTCACATTCTTTTTAACAGCTCGCGTGTAGCAGCAGACATTTGGCCATCGTTTCACATTTAAAGCTAGGGCCTACATAACTAAAAGCATGTGACACTACAGGCAAGTAGTGTGTTAACAGCAGACTTCTGCACTCGTGTGAACTGGGCACAGAGGGGATGCATGACAACTACCCTGAGCAGTCACATACTGTAGAAGCCTGATGTAATTCGACAGCGGAAATCTGCTGCTGCGCTACCACAGCAGGAATATTTTGTACGTGCTTGCTCTGTGTCTCCAATGGCAATCCATTATACACGTACTAATACTGCCAATTGATCAGTTATGGATGAGCAACCCGCTTAAATTACACCAGGTCTCTCCCATATGTTCTAATACATGCATTTTAGAGGACTACTTTAAACTCTATGTTACATGCACAACTCCTAACAAATGTAAGATAAGCCTGATAATTAAACAAAGCCTTTTCTCAACTAATGCTACTAGTTCAACTTTCTGATGATTGGAAATTACTTCAAAAGCTCCCAGGTTAGAAATAGAAAATTATCTGATATTATCCTTCAAAGACAAGAGTCAACCCTAAGGAATTTTATCAAGTTACGAAGGTGTTTTGATTTGTTTAGGATTTTGCTTCTTTGCTTGGCATAGCTTTCCCACACTTGTACAAAACAGTACAAAACAGTATGCGAAGCACAAAGCTTCTGAGACATGTATTTACCTTGAATTAATCCGTTTCTTTGACTGATGCTGCGACAATGGTTCTGCCCATTGTTCTTGCTGGGACAACCTAGGTTCTGACCTTTGCTTATTAGAGGTAGCAAAGTCAGAATTTACGTCTGAGTTTAAAGCTCTTTAGGGAAACAAATAAATCATGTACAAGCTTCAAGAGTATCATGCCAGTTTACGGTGCTACATCAACTACTGTATTCACAGTAAAAGACCTTGTCCAATAGTTTAAGATGACTGATCTAACATTTTTTGTTTTCAGGTTCTTTTAGCACCTTGGTTCAGCTGGTAGATGTTACTCTTTCAGACAGTCCAGCTAAGGGAAGAGCAGGCTGTATTATGGTAAGTGTATTAGGAAAGCACAGAGAAATACCTTGTCAATCTCTTTATTCATAGGTTAAAATGTAATACCATACAGTTCTTAACAATTACTAACTGAAAAAAATTACCTGCATAGAACAGAAGCAAAACTGAAGGAAACTAATTAAAAAAGCCATCTTGCTTCAACTTTTGAAATTAGTACATACAGGATAATATACATATTTACATTACAAGTATATTATATAAATATAATATATATGTAATCTTGTAACCACAATAAATATCAAGGTCTTTTTTAGGCACACAGCATAGAAAAAAATGCAGAATCTGCACAATCCTTAAGATTCCTGGAGTGACTCACTCTAACATAGTTTTCACACTGAAAAAGCAAATATTTTACACAAAATATACAGCCACAGTTTATGCAGTCCCCACTGAATAGGGAATCTTTCATCATATTCCTGGAAGTCTACTCCTTGATTTTCTAATACTATTGCTCTATACAGCTATTACATATGAAAATAGTTCGCAGGTTTGTCTTTTACTTAGCTAATAGCCTAAGTAATTATCAGTGCTAACAAAATAAGTACAGCATATCTACATAAGGTATATACAAGTGTTTACACAAACACGCTTTTCGTGAACTACTTCTGAGCTCGCTTTTAATACTGGGGAGTTAACCTGAAAGCAGAAAAAAAGGATTTTCAGTGATATTACCTCAGAAATATTTTATCATTTGAGTGAGACCTGGGCTTCAGAGATAGAAAGCTTTAAATTTAGATATTGATTAAAAGATCAGATTTTTGGCTATGCTGGCAGATGTAGGCTGCCATTGATTTTGAATGTGTTCCCTTCAGTGCAAATGAAAACCCAGAGAATTAATCCAAAGGGAGTTTTCTCAACCTGTGCGTACAGTCACGACATTTTAAAGACTGCCACTATGGAGCACCTGAGATCGTACTCTAGTAAGTGAAGCTGACCACTTCTCATAGGGAGTCGTGATCAGTGACAGAAGAGAAACAAAAAGATTTCCCCCCCGCCCAGTTATAAATCAGACTCTGGCATATCAGGCATATCTGCCATCAGGTACCCAATACCATAACGTCCATTTGGAGCAGTGTCCAGAGTTGGTGATCCAGTCTGTTTTCGATATATGTTTTTGCCAAAATTTGGAGATGGCACTTCACTTGGACTCTTCCCATGAATAAGACTTGTATTATCTTCCTCCAGATTAACAGGTTCCTTTATTATCCGGCCTCTTTTGTAGGATACAGATGCCAAACTACCAGAGCTGTCATCAACAAGGTTGCAACGGCGCACCATGTAGACTATTGGGACTGGCAGTATGGCCAAGACCATCAGAGATATACAGACAATCATTCCCCATGTTGGATAGCTGTGGAACTCTTCCGTAGCCTGAGTAATCGAAGAGAAAAACTATTAATACGTCTTTACTTAAAAAAGAGCAAACCTGCAGTCCTCACCAAGGCCTGCTATTTTCAAACTCATACTCATCTTTCTGTCACCTTGCACACACATTGCTATTTTTCTGCCAGTGAGTAGGTCCAAAAGACTGTCCCATAGTTTCTGAGATGTTCAGAGCACTCTAGCAGAACCCAAATCAAGATCTTCACATTGTGTTTTCTGCTACATTTGTCTGTAGTTAAAGGATGCTCAGAACAGACAAGTGTGCAGTGGTACTTATAACCGTGCCTGGAAAGTAAGTCCTTGTTCTGTAAGCTAACAGCTGATCTAGAAAGGGACCATCTCAATTCACCCTGTGGAATTGTTCCACTTTGTATAAACTTTATGTAAACTGTAACAGATTTTCTGGGGCAGTGACTGCACCCCACACCTCTACTGCATCCATGAATCACTGGCCAACAGACTCAGTTTGCCTAATTTTATAGATGGGAAGCAAAGGTATTTTTGGTATTCTAAGGTATTTCTCTTTCTAATTTTTGAGGGCAAGAATCAACCAAAACAAGAGCGTTTTTCTGAGAATTCCAACAATGTAGTAGTGGGTGTCAGGTTAGGGGCAGGATTCTACCTATAGTAAAGCCAACTTTTTATATTTACACTTCATCTTTGCTGCGATTTCTCCCACTGGCCGATTAGGACAATTGTCCATTCAGAAGGGTGCTTAGATTCATTTCTCTGACATTTTAGTCTCCCTATATTTTGTATGACAAGCTTGTAGAAACAGCTGAGGGCTGATGGGCCTACAAGCTAGCAGAACTCTTAGGAGTTACCCTTCCTGAATCTCTTTTTGGAGCCAACTCGCAGCACTGACTGGTGTTCACACAGACAAGTTTTTTTACAAAGCAAGGTTTCTTACCAGAGACAGGTTTTAATGCAGCTGTGATACGTGTTCCCAAAGGGGGAAAATTATGACATTTTATGGCTAAATCTCAGTATTTTATTCCACATTAAAAACTGATGGAATATCTGAAATTATTTATTCAGTGTTATCACCCAACTATTTTCTGCAGCACAGTAAAATTTGATGAAAGTGAACAACCTCTTCCAATCTTAAGAACTTCTTCAACATACATAAACACATTAAAAGTCACAAAAAAGCATGAAGGTCATGTCAAGCAGTTATTTTAAAGCAGAACTACTCTAAAATTTAAAAATGGTTGATTTTATATTAATGTTACTTGAGATAAAAACAACCATATTATTTACACTGATTTTGAATTTCTAATTGCAAATTTTTTGTCTTTTCATGTATTTCTGAAATACTTTAGATATGATCATTGTGACGGTGATGGCATCTGTTACATACCGTATCTTCAATCCAAGCATTGTAGCCAGGAGGACTTAATCCCATTTGGACAACGCTAGCTACCAGCAAACATAACAATACTAAAGGTGAAACATACTTCCACATGTAGTAATAATACTGGCTTGGAGAAAATCCAAGCATATCCTTCAGATCCTCCATAAATCTGCGAAGGGAATAAAAGTTTATTGTTAGTGCGTACACTGAGATTTCAAGTACCATAACTGATACACAGCACTTAAGTTAAGGGAACAGACATGCTGAAAAAAATGCACGTATAGAAACGGGTGCAGTTTAGATTACTTGATGAGCTGAAAAAGAGCTGTATTACCACTTCAGAACAGATGAACAGAAGGAATCACTACACAGTGCAGTGACTTAGGAAACTGCTTGCTGGACTGTGCTGGAAAGACATTTAAAATCATCTTTCTCTTATAAGATTCTTTTTTACATCTTCTTATATGGTCTGCTGGGTTGTTTACTAAGGCATGTGTCATTATTTCTGATGACATATACAACCAGCACATCTTACAGATTCTGCAATATTAATTTTGAACTGACATGTGTGCTGTACTGTAAAAAATAACTTAATGCATAAGCTATGGTTTGCATCATGTATGTTGCTGAAATAAAACTTTGTGAAGTTTTAAATCCACCTACTTGTGCCTTAATGTTGCAGCTATGATATGATCAAAACTCCTATTTCTGTACTTTTGACAGAGGAAAACAGGTTTCCAGAGCCAGTAGAAAAAGAGAATATTTTTAGAATTAATTCTTTTGGAGTGCGCACTGATTGTGTTTTAATTCTCCAGTGGTCCCACACCCTTTTGAAATGTGCATCTCAAAAAAGCTCTTATAGCAATAAATATGTTTTCAAAGCAGTTACATATGTGAAGCTACTGTCATATAAACTCTCAAAAATTTTTTTGAACGGCACAGTTTGGGGTATTCTATCCTTTGTTTACACTGCAATGAAACACATCGATAGAAGAGGCTAAATTTACAAATGGATTGTGCCCTCTATAGACAGTCTTTTCTTTCTGGGATCTCCAGTTCTTCATTCAGTTGAACATAAATCAATAATCTTAACTTTAAAGTCTTTCATCATCTCCATCCTACTTATCTCCTTTTAAAAGGTACTAAGCTCCTTTAGCACTGATTCCAGCGTAGCAGATTTTCCTTCTTAGCTGCAGAGATTCACATCTTTGTCTTTTTTCTACCCTTTGGATGCAATGTTTTACTTTTTTTCTGATTAAAGACAATGTGTCTAATAAGACATATATATGGATCTTCATCTCGAGGAGGACCCCTTGGTACTATCACAGCCAATGACAACCTGAAATTGTTGATTCTGGCTGTTTTTACAAATAAGAATGCTAAGTTCCTGAAGAAGGATATTCTGGAGAAACAGACATCAGAAGAAATATTACTCCAGAGGGAGGCTCAGGAGGCCTTATGAATGAGAAATTTGGCTGTTAACTTTTCACTACAGTCTGTCAGAACCCCTTCTGAAAACATTGATCAATTGCACTCTAAACACCAACTTCCTCAGAGGTAAGTTGCTGACTTTTGCCATGTCCATCTCCCTTCACAGTGGAGCTCTACCTGACTGGACACTACCAACCTCATAATCAGGTCATCTGTTTCATCTTTTGTTTGCATGTGTAAAAACATGTACATCATGTTTTCATGTCTATGTGTTCAATTATAGGATTATATATGTGGCCCAAGTAGGAATTCTCTCTTAATGAGTAAGTAGACCAGGCACTACTTGCACAGACCAGAAAAAATGTCTGGAAACCATAAAATTAAATTTTATTATAGTTTTATTTCATTATGGTGAGTGACTGGCTGATTACACAAATCTAACAAGTGAAAAGTCAAATGAAAATCCACCCATTTTATGTCACCCTTTGTACATGCAAAGGAATCACAGATGTTTAAATTACTTCAACATGCTAGTATAGCATACTAAGTTTTATCTGTGGATGGCACGAGTTATTTTTGATACAAAATCTTCTATTCCCTACGTGTGGCAAATATTGATCTTGCTTAGTGGACACATTCTGGTGATTTCAGTCATAAGATGTAAAAAAATTAGAGGGACTTGGTGGTCTTTTCTCTTCAGCCATCACTGATGGAAGGTCATGTCACTCCATTGTCAACTGTGCTGCTTCCAAGTAAGTTTTGACCCTGTTCTTTGCTATAATTTCCTCTATTTCCTCTCTCATAACCAGTGCAAAGAATGAGTAAATGCTACAATACCCAAAACTAAATCTAAATTGAAACTTTCTTGCTGTTACTGCCATTAGACTTTGCTTTGTTCCTTTCTCAGGATGCCTGGAATACTGCAGAACTGTTCAGAATACTCATCCTCATCTGCTGCTTAGATGATGGTTATTAATTCTTGAAATCTTTCTCTTGCTGTCTTATTTCTATACAAATTCCTCATACTTGCATATCCAGACTCCTTTCTAACTCTAATTTTGCCTCTTTTACTGCACTCTCCTCTCTTTGTATCTGTTGCAATCGCTCTTTGAGTTTCACTACACTGTCCTGATGCAGTATAGTCTTAAAAACAGATCAGATTTATGTCCAGATTGACCCACTTTCTACTTACTTGTATTTATGCATACGTTGCAAATACTTTGTGCCATACAATTAAAAAAGTAGTAATTACTGTGATGAGTACTGTTGATATGGACTGGAAGATACAGCTCCTTTACTTACTTGTCTATTCCATAAATTCGGGTGACTGCAATATTCTCCAAAATGACCACAATAAGCAGGGGCAAAGTAGCTGAGTAGTCATCAAACATCGTCACAAAATAATTTCCAGAGCGCTGCACAAAGATCAGGCCAATAAAAAAAGCTACCAAGCAGCAGATGACTGGAATAGAGGACAGAAATGTGAGCTCTAATTATAACAGTTCCATAGACTTAGAGGAAATAGAGTTTGAAACATCAAAAATATACCTTAACACATTATTTTATATAAAGTTGAGAACATTTTACTTCTTAGGGAGTCACAATTTTAAGAATATTAGGAATCATACCTATTCCCTACATAACAGAAAAGTTAAGAAATCAGAATTTCCGGAATTGCCATATTACAGCAGTCCTGATTAAGCAGCAGAAATTAATCAAGTGACTGTTTCTCATTAAACATTTAACTTAATGTGAGCGTAAGGCTAAAATAAACAGAACTGGTAAGCTAAACATCATACATCATGTTACTTGGTCTCTAAATCACTTTTTGGAATTTAGAAAAGAACCAAAGTTTCAGACTGCGATTCTAACAAATATAAAGGCTGAATAGACTTCCCCTAAAAGATCATTCATGGCCTGAAGTTCCATTAGGATCTGTCTAAATGTGTTTGTGCACTAAGCAACATTTCTGTCCCTTCCTTTGTTTAGGGACAACCTGAAATGTATTTCTTGAACACTTGATCCTGCATAATGAATCTCAGTATACTTTTTTTCCTACTAAATTAATCGAGAATAGGACTGAATGCTTAAGTAGCCATAAAATAAGGAAAATTTCAATAAATTGTGAAATCATTTGTAGGTTGAGCTAGTAGGCTAGTCACTAGTAAGACAGATTCTTTCCCTTGAAGTGCCCTTTTTTTCCTCCCCACTGGGAACTTATGCTAAGGATATAGGTAAGCAGTCTAAAATTAGGCAAAATGAACCTGGGCCAAATCCTTACAGAATACACCCATTCCATAAATCTCAGATGATCAACTCATATTGATAATAGTAGTGAAAGGAAGACAATGACACTTTTTAAAATACTGTGGTAGAAGGCCAATCATTTTTTTTCAGTCTCGTAGGAAAAAGTGTTATGACAACTTTCAGAGAATAGAAATTTAGAGAACTGAAGAAAGCATTACAAATCAATGCGAACTCCTAATGCAAGATAACGAAACCAAATGAAGACAGATTCAATTGCCTTGACCCAAGTTTCATTTTTCACACTGAGTTTTATTACTGACCCCAAGAAAAGAATTAGACCACCAGAACCATGTGAATGTCAATTATTCTTACGTTCTCCCATTGTGTCGTACCATTATACCCCCAAAATATGCATTTTTAGTTGTATAACTAAGCTCTGGTAGGGATAATCATCATAACTCAGCACATGCACATGCAGATTCTGATTTGGAAATACCTGAATGCAAAATAACTTGAAACATATGAGTTGTTTTCCCTGAACTCAAGTGAGACTGAACTGGAACTATAGTGTAAGAAGTTGCAAATCTGCTCACATTTCCATAAAAGTTCAAGATTTTAAGTAAAAACTCTAGTGCAGGCACAATCCCTGTTAAATCCCACCAATACTGCACGAAGTATAACCCAAGCATTTAAATTTTATAACTTAATTATGAAAACACCACATCAAATTGTAATCCTTTGAGTACAACTAAGTTTAGCAAAAACCATGCATGTGTATCACTCAGAAAAATTGCAAGAAAGAGATGGTTCTTGAATATTCCTTTACCTTAATAGGTTTTTTTTTTTTGTCAAACACAATAGCAAGGAATTACTGTAAAATGCTCCATTACTCCAGAGTAATGGCTATATTTCAGTGTTTGCATATATACTTAGGAAAAACAGCTGATTTCTAAATGTCACACCGGTTATTCAGTACAAATTTAAGAGCCGATTAAAAAGAAAAAACCCAAAACCAAAACAAAAAACCAAACAAGTGCTCAGTAGGTTAAGATGACCGAAAAATTAGTTGATTAATCTTTATGAAAAATGTTATTCTTAGACCCAGCAAAGCAAAAAAACCAACATGATTTCTGTTAAATAATACTTATTACCTAAGTAAAGTAAGGAAAGCAGTCAGGAAAGAGCAGTGCTCTGGAGCATCTGGCACAGCATAAAATATATTGTTAATTCCTTCATAGAGTTAGACTATGTTAAAGAAGGTTATCATATTTTTTATTTTCTATCCCTTGTATTGATAAGAAATCTGAGTTTGTGATTAACATAATCAAGCCCCTTGCAGCTGCCCTGAAGATTTTCAGAAACCTAGCTTTCACATTTTATGCTGATGTTTTATCTCAAAAAGAGGTACGTGAACAGCTGCACCTCAAATAACTCTGGACATTTAAACTAAAGAAAACCCCCCTAGCTAGACATATTGTTTAAGACCTTTTCCACATTCAACAGGGGAAAATATGTTCCTCTAGAGAGTAACTGAACTTATTTTTATCATAATAACTATTTTATCACAAATTAAGATTTCATTTGGCCTACTCAGGAATAATTTGTAGTAATTTGCAATGTATTTTCACTCTTCCCTTTTCCTTTCTCTGATGTGTGACACAGGCAGGAATGGAAAGTAATGTGGAAGAGCTCGGAAGGAATGACTATATGGAAACTTGTAAAATAAATCCTCCATTAAAATTCAAGTTCTAGCATGTTCCTGCTCTTGTAACATCCAGGAAAAGGTTTACTTGCAGATATTAATGTGCTTGGAAGTATAGCCTGGAATACCGTGATTTACTGCTCTGTGTCAGCACTGAAAACCTTCACGTCAAAAAACAAGACTTCATACTCTCAAAAAAAATTTAGTTTACTGCTCCAGTGAGAAAAGAAAGTCTGAGCAACTCACCAGTAAGAATTTCTTTTCTGACTTTGAAGGTATCAACAATGGGCGTGATGATGCCTTCAATGGTTCCAAACATACTTCCAAGTCCCAAATTTACCAACATGAGGAAGAACATGACTGACCAGAAGGGAGAAGCAGGGAAGTGGGTCATTGCTTCTGTAAAGGCTATAAAAGCTAAACCAGTTCCTTGAACCGCCTGTCAGTGAGAAAAAAATCCACATTACCATTCATGGACAGTATTTTTTTTTGTACTGTGACAGTCTGACTTTGTGTTCATGCAATGTCATTGATTAAATCTTGAAGGTAGAGTGGGAAATTGCTATCTAATATGCAATTCTTCTAAACTTACAAACTTAATACTATTTTCTGAAACATTGGATTTGGCTAAGATAAGTTGATTGACATGAGCAACACGCACTTCTATCATAGAATCATAGAATAACAGGTTGGAAGCTACCTCAAGGATCTTATGGTCCAACCCTTCTTGACAAATCACAGTCTAGACAAGACGGCCAGTACCTTGTCCAGACAAATCTTAAAAAGTGTCCAGTGCGAGGGAATCCACCACTTCCCTGGGGAGTGTATCCCAAAGGCTGATTGTTCTCATTGTGAAAAAGTTTCCTCTTCTGTCCAGTTGGAACTCTTTCTCTCTTTCACTGATAATTGTGCATAAGAGCTATTATACAAGACTGATACAAAATACATTGTTTTCTCCAGTGAGTATATTAAGGTCTTCATTTCTATACCTATTTAAATGCCAGGAATAGTATAGAAGCTTTTAATGTCTAAGTCACAAATCTGACATTTTAGCTTCAGATGCTGTTGCACTTATACAGAAATCAGTGTTAAAACTGGAAGTTCCTCTGAAAAAGCTAATTTCTTTTACATATCTGGCTTACTGTAAAGATTTCAAACCAGGGTAATATTCATTAAACAATTATTCAATAAGAATAACTTTTTTGCTTTCCAATGAAGTAGTATTTATATTTAACAGTTGTATCTTCACGTTAGAAAATATAGTTTGAGACACTGAATACCTACACCTCTGTTTAGTGTTTGGAAAAATCCTCATGTCAACTCTTCTAAAAGATAGAACTTCAAAAACTTATCACCTCCTGTCGAGAGTGATGTAATAATAAAAAATTATTATAAATCAGTGAAGACCACATAAAGACATCAGACTCAAAAGTCCTCAGGTGAGCAAGACTGTAACCCTGCACAGAACCCTGTTTTCATACGGATCTCTACAGGTGCACTGCTCATAGGTATGCTGTACTGATACTTCATGTAAGTATACTTCACAGTTTATTTCAACTTACCAATTTTCATCTGTTCATAACCTCCATACTTAAGATGTATTACTCTCACCTTGTTAAGTTCATCTTCAATTTGACAAGATTTCAGACCGAGAGAATCAAACTCTTCTTCTTTAACTTTCTGAATAATGTCATAAACTAAATTGTAATCTTCTGCTGTAATGCTTGAGAAATTGATATGATGTGGGATCATATCCTGGCTCAGATTGCCTATTTTCAAAAGTTTTAAAATCTTCTCTGAATTTCTGTAAAACACAATAAAATAGAGAAATGAAACTCAATGATCTGTGTTAATCCATAAAGGAAATATACCATAAAAGTAATAATAAAAAAAGAAATGGATATTCATACTGGATAACACATTTTTCATTTATGATATTTGCTTTGAAGCCCAGAACTGCAAACACCACCAAAGTTGCCAGCACAGAAGTGAAAAAATTGATGAAGGACACCAGTACAGCATCAAAATGGCAGTTGTTGTCTCTCTTGTTGTAGCTTGAAAAGGCAATGACTCCACCAAATCCAAGCCCTAAGGCAAAGAACACCTGAGTAGCAGCTTCTCTCCAGACCTTGGGCTCCAGCATTATTTCAAGCTGTTTGAAATTAGATATAATATATGTCAGCTATATAATGCATTTCTCTTATACGATAAAACAACAGAAAACAAAACAGGAAGACAACCTACATCACAAAATGCTAATATTTTACTACAAATGCATTTTCATTACGATAACATGAAAGCTAAATGTGACACCTAAAGTTGAGCGATCTTATGGAACAGAATTTCTTTTTATTTTATATGATATAGTCCTTTAAGAGAAACATATCATACAGTTTGTTCCCAACAATGAGATGCTACTGGAGCTATATGACAATCAAAATACCAGCTAATTATATTGAGAAATAAGAGAGAACATGCATCTTTTTTTCTTTATGTATTTACAATACATACAGTATATGATGGTTGTTAAAATTAAGTTATATTTTAGGATGATCAACCCTCTTATAAATGCAGTAAATAAGTTGAAAGTTGCTTTGCTGTTACTCTTCAAAAATAGAAGTGAACAAGTGACAGCATGCTTACATGGTATTCTATTACATGCAAATATGTAAAGCAAAATGCAACATATAAAATGAATGCTGGCCACCACAATCTGTATAGTCCACGAGTCAAATCTCCCTTAAGGCAGATGTCTTGAATTTAACCTAAGTTAAATGGGTCGTGTATTTGAGGGACAACTAAGCCTTTTATCAAACTCAGAAAATCATACTTCAAAAAATATCTTTGTTACAAAGTTATGAATCATCATCTATCTATCTATCTCAGATTCTTCTAGATAATGAATCATCATCTATCTATCTCAGATTCTTCTAGATAATGAATCATAAAGAAAGAATTATACGCGAAATTTGAACATTAGATTTTCTGAAGTTGATTCAGGGCCTCTATTCATTTAACAGTGAAAGACCTTACGTCTGTGCATGTGATTTTTTTACATTTTTTTTTAAAACCCTAGGCTTATCAAACCCAGTAAAACTACAAAGCATCAGCATAGATGCCAGCATCATTAGACTGACTGTCTTATTCTGAAGAAAAAAAATCTGCTATTGTTACAATATTTTGAAAAAATTTCCAGTTTCAAATAAACATGTACTATTTTTTATAGCTAGGTAGCAGAAAACTTCTTTATTCATTTATGTATAACTAAAATCCAATATATTTTATAAAAGGTGTTTATGACAATAAACTTAAATTTTTTGTTAAAATTACAATGCACAAGTAGCTATTGCCTGTATCACACAGTTATGCTACCGCTTTTCCACTAGAGGGAGCTCGAGGAATACACTTAATTTTACCAAATCTGTAAATGCTTGACGTATTGAAACACTTCTCGCTTTCTGCAATATATTATTTGGTATAATCAAAGATAGTATTTTCTCAGATACACATTGTCTAGCATCTCAAAATAAACTTGCAACTGATTTACTATTATATTTTCTGTGAAATTTTCGGGGCTCTTTATTTAAGTTTCCTACAGTCCTACGGTTTCACTGCAGTATTGACTTCAGTGGGTTTTTCATATACCTTTCTTTAGGTTTTTCATTAAGTTTATTATTAAAAATTTCTGCTTCGTTCACCAACCACACCAAACAGAGGAATTCTCCCCTTCTTCATTAGCCCTGTGCTCTCACACCTGCACCAATGTCTGCCAGTCCTCTGCTGTGCTGACACAACTCTTCTGTCAGAATGCGTTGTGATCACCTGAGGTCAAAATGCGGTCATTTGCTGAACTAATCGAGGCTGAAAAGGTGTTTCCCCCTCCCCTCTCATGTCTATCTCCCTGAATTATTTTCAACCTAGATCAGTTACAGTCTGCCTGCCCAAATAAACTGTTAGCACAATAGAGCAAATGGAAACCACAGGTGGGGGAGTCTGAATTCCTTCAGGTAGTTTCAAACGAACTACAGTCCAAGTTAGTGCTCAAGTACAGAAACTATGAGAGATTATAACCTTTGAGGGTTTATATTCACATATACTGTATGTGACATACAGGCCTCCTAACCTCAAATTTAAACCACAAGTTAAAATTTGAGATACAGAACTGGAAATCAGTAGAAGAAATTAAAAACAGTTCTTCTTTCAAGGTCATTTATCTGAACACTTGAAACACTTGTATAATTAAGTTATAACCTAACTATAAAGTAAGCATCAGCTGCAACTTGGTTTAGGTCTATCTTGTGAAAGCCGCAATAGTGAGGAGGTGTTGTACTTAAGGTGAGTTTCAGTGTTTACTTTCCCTTAGTATCTAGTGGTACTTCTCTAGATAAAGAAAGGATTAACACTGTGGATGAGAAAACAAATTATAACTTCCATCTCTGCTACAGACTTCATCAGTAAGCATTAGATTTCTCTGTTCCTCAGATTTCCCAAATTTGCCTGAGCAGCCTCCAAACTCCTGCAGAACCATAACTCTTTACAGCGGTGACAGTGAGCGAAGCAGAGCCCAACTGTGTATTGAAATGCAAGAAATGACAATGCTACAGCTAACAAAGGTAATTTTTATAGGATGACAGTTGTCCACAAACTCAAAACACCTGGAATCAAACCAACTGACAACACCCTATCATCTGGCATTAGCTACTATGTGCATTGGTTTTAATTATCTTATTGTTTGGCTTTCATTTTTGAAACATCAGTCCTGTTCTGCTCAACTGTATTATGAAATGGACTTGCTGGAAAGTCTACTTCATAATGCAGTAAGAAGTTCAGCATTATGCATTCCTGAGTATGGCTCTGTCTACCCAAACATGCTGTTCCTGTAGTATAGATAGATACAGTTACAAGCATTTGAGATGGGTGTGGGTAGAAGTTAGATCTTCAGGCTAAACCATGATTCCTAACATCCCTTCTCATCTCCGTAGTTACATAATCAAAAGTTCTGAAAAAGACATTCTTGGTAAAAATGATGACAGTAAAAAAAACCAAAAATGTATGCTTAGACTTGCTTTTACCTTGGTATGACAACCATAAGAAACATGGTAAGGAAAGCTGAGTGGTAAGTACTTACATTACTTTGGTATTAAAGACAGGTCTCCCATACCTTGGGATACTATGCAAATAGCATTAATTTGTGACTAAAAAGGAACAAATTTGTCTCCTTTCAAAAGGAACAAGTTACTTATGTAAAGCCGTGACAGCGTTCAGGGTATGGCGTTTCACTGTGACATCCCAGAACCAGGCATTTTAATCCTAGAAAATGGCAAGATTCACTTCTCTTTTCAGTATTTGCAGCTCTCTAAACACCCTGAATCCTGTAAACAGCACTTTCTGTTGCTTAGCTTTGTAAAGGCATCTAAGTCTGGGAACCCTTCACCTAAGGGAGGTAATTATACAGACCCTTGGAACACTTAAGAGCCTTTGGACCTTAAGACTTCATACCATGCCACTGAGGTCAACAACAATTTTGCAATTTAAGCAAACAGAAACATGGTCAAATGTTCTACGAAGACAATAAGCTTAAATGAGAGCGTTCATAAATGGTCAAATTGCCACTGAAACTGTAATACCCCGCAAACATAAATTAAGCACATACCTTAGGTGTGAACATGTGACGAATTCCATCCACTGACCCATTAAGGAGCAGTCCTCTGATCAGAAAGCATAAAAGTACCACATAAGGAAAAAGGGAACTAAAATACATGATCTGAAAAACATTAAGAAGAAATTTAACAGGACATCCATGGACTTCCTTTTCAATAGCTTCATTCACTACTCAGTGTCTTTTTGATGTATGACTTAATTGATAATCATAAGCTCTAAGAAATATGCAGAACACTTCCGATTCCCCTTGTCTCCACGGAAGAAAGCAAAATCACATGACTGTAAAATAAATTCTGTACTGTATTAAAACAATACGATTGCCATTGTGTTGACTAACTGATAACAATCTGCTGGGCTTCACAGGAAATTCATTGTGAATTCAAAGAGATGACAACACATAGGACAGAAGTAGGCTGTTTTAGAAATGGTTCACTTTACAAATGCACTTTGATTCAAGTACATAGAATGGTAAAGATATGCACCATGAATAGAAGGTCATTCTCCCTTCAGAAGGAAAGAAGACAAGAGTCAATGGAAAGTACATAACCAATGGATTCAAATCGCTAATGCTTACTGCCAAAACCAAAAAAATTAGTAATCAAATGTGATCTTTCAAAAAGCAAATCTATTCTGGACTTTGAAATTTAGTAAAATGATTTTCTCGATAAATGCTAGTTGTTTAACTGAAATACACTAAAAAGGTCACAGAAATTTTCACCTCAGTGCTAAACTTTTTAAAAGCAAAGAATTTTACTATAAGAACAGATTATTTTTCATCTGAAAATCCCACTGAGATCAACAGAGCTTGCAAATCATTCACTAGTCAATCCAGCTGGCTGCATGGAAAGGAAAGAAGACCAGGTGAGGTACTCAGATACGAAGGGATAGTTAGTCATCAGTCAAACATAATCCAGAATCCTGAAAAGCACCTGCGTTAATGACAGAAGCACGGATACCAATAACAGTAACAATAAAAATGACAAGGCATTTTGAGGACCTGGGTGCACTGCACTCATGGAAACCCAAGTCCTTAGACATTCAGAAACACACAGACTTATGCTGCACAATAACGCTAAGGTACAGTTATTTGCAACAGTTTTGTTGATGAGGACAGAAATGATTCTTCTTCAGGCCTCTGATTCTCACTAAATTACTACAATTCCCACTAAAATTACTACAATTTTAATGCTTAACTACTAACATTCCTCTACTTGAGATTATACAAATATAGGGTGAGTCACAGCTTTCTAACCTGCTCCTACAGATTTCATGAGAGTAAACAGAGGGTGTGGTGAACAAGTACGTCACCAAATGTTTCCAAGTAACACACTGTCGTTTAGGTAAACAGTATACTCACTTTGCCTGAAGACTGAATGCCTTTGATCATGGCTAGGCATACCATGACCCAGGCAGCCAGCAAGCAGATGGTCATCTTCCAGTTTAAACCCCCACTCTCTGACAGAGAGCTGGAAATATTCAGCGCTTCTCTGTACCAGTAGTAAGTGGTTGCAGAACTTTTTTCACACTCTGGCTCCACAACTGTCAAGAGATGTTAGCAAGTAAAGAATGAGTCCAGGACAGAAGTATTTTTCCAACATTTCATAACAACATTCTACCAATTCTCAGTATTTGTAATTGTGCCATCATCATTTAGTGAGCAACTAAATTCAAAATCTTAAGACATTGTCTAAAAGAAAAAGTGACTACTAGGGGTGAAAGGTTCTGGGTATATCTTTATAAAACACCCGTTTGTGATAACATATTCCTTTGCATATGCTCAATCCAAGTACCAGGCAGAATTTATTTTTTCATTTAAGTACTAAATAGTAGGCAGGCATAGATGAAGGTATACATTCCACGCATAAGATTAGATTACCTACATACGATACTGCAACTTACATACTATAAAGTATCTCTCTGAAATTGAACACAATTTTGAAAACATATGGAAAATGAATTCTCAATTGTGTCTGCTTTGATATGACACTCAAATCAACAGGCACTTAATTACTATTATAAATGATAAAATAATAACATAATGACACCAAAGTGATGAGAAAAGGAAAAAAATGGCTCCTACACAGATAGGTTAGTTGCTTTGTGTATTCCAGAAGTGCTTTTTTGAATATACTGTAATTCTGCTTTACTCACGTTACCAAAGAGTTTAAGAAATTGTGTGTAACTAGACATATAGTGCATATAAATACAAAGAATTCTTCAAATATTTACTTAACTTTTTATAAATTATATATATATGACAATAAATCATATCTCTAAGCTATGTCTTGAGTCAAGGTAATTGACGAAAAGAAGGTTATAACATACCAATATTAAAAAACATAACACAGGTGTCAGACCTTCACCAAAATACACTTTTAAAAATTATAGGATGTTATCAAATATAATACTTTTCTCTGTTTAAGCTTAGTTCAGATGACCTCTGCTGAAGTTAAGCTGACACACTATATCTTAATATTTAGGCAGGATAAGGGTACATAAACAAGCACTATGGCTCAATTAATGGACAATAGCTTGTGGAATACAGTCAATCTGACTGCGTGCCAAAATTCACAAATACTGATTACTTCAAACAACTGAAGCAAGCAGCTCTGTCAAAGGCACTATAAAAACATTGTACAGCTTTTCAAATGTCCCTGGTTATGTTCCTTAATAAAGGGGTAAATAAATCCACAGAAGGTAATTAAAGAAAATTTAGCATTTGAAACAAAAAGAAATTAAAAGAAATATTTCATATTTCTATAGAAAGGATAATGCAAATTGTGTAAACGTTACGGATCACCGCCTCCCTAAGATCGTGTTCTATGGTGAACTTGCCACTGGCTGCCGCAAGAGAAGAGCTCCAAAGAGGAGATATAAGGACTCCCTGAAACAACACCTCAGCCTAGGCCATATTGACCACCATCAGTGGTCCACCCTGGCCTCCAATCGGGAGATTTGGAGACACACCATACATAACGCTGCTGTCTCCTTTGAGAGCACGCGTAGAATCAGGCTCGAGGAGAAAAGACAGCACAGAAAGAACCGTGCCTCGACTATTCCACCCAAGGAGACCCTCCGGTGTGCTCTTTGCAACCGGTCTTGCCTATCCCGCATTGGCCTTTTCAACGCGCTTGCAATAAGCGTGGGCAAAGCCCTTCCCAAATCTTCGTCCGCGAAGCCAAGCCATGACAAGATAATCAAAACGAAGGGATAAGGAACTTTGATTGCTGTTGTATAATATGTCCATGTGAGACTTCACATGTAAGACCAATGACCAATGATCTCATTTCTATGGCTTGCAAAGCAAACAATGCTTTTATCACATGCCTTTCATTGATGTTTAGCTTTCCATCTTCTGCTTTCCTAGTAATGCAACACTTGATGCAAGGAAGTATTCTACTAATTTAAATGTAGAAATATCCTTCTTCTGCCTTTATTTTTCACCAAGTAGGCATCAAAAGCAGTATCAACGTCAGAAAAAAAAAGTAATCAGAATTTTTTTTCCTGCAATACACTAAATAGCACTCTCCTAATTTCGTTACTCTTTAAAATGCTGTTGACAGTGATGTTCCTTTCCAAATATAGTATATTTATCTCAGATGAGGTTTCTTTGTTGTATTTTTTCCATGTATTATAATGTGACGTCTTATTAAGACGGAAAACCAGCTTTGCATACAACACTTTTTCCCATGAATGTCTCTGAGTTGTTTTTTCCTTTTTGTTTGAAAATCTCAAATTTTATGTATTTTATATGATTTTTAAGAACATTAATATAGACTTACAGGTATGAGATGCATTTTTAACTAAAGGACACTGGTCCCACGGCAATGGGTGCTGAAAAGACTGGGAAAAGTAAAACAGACTCCATCCAATAATGACATTGTAGTACAGGGCCACGAAGAAACATACCTATAAAAAATAAACAAAAAGACAAACCAGGAAGTTGCACTGATTAACTACATTTGTAAATTTAAAAAAAAAAAATCCCTACTGAACTTCTACATATTTCTGCATACCAGCCACTGAACCTAATTTTAAGTAAAATAAGTCAGAATAAGAACTGCACGGCTTGTCCCATTAAAGTACCTGACTTTTTCTACATTTTCACTTCTCTCTGTATTTATCATGTAACGCCAATACTTATACAGGTGGTTTTTGCTCAAGACTACTATGTTCCCAAGTTCCTAATCTCAATACAAGTTGACTGGTTTTACAGGCATATCTATATCAACATTTTTAATACACTAATTTAAACATCGTAAACTGACCTTCATGCCCAGCTACGATTAAGTGGCCTTTTCCTGCAGTAAAACAGGAAGTCTAAATCATACAGACTAAAAGCAAACCACACAATTAATGTTAAAAACTTACTACACAGCTTGCAAATCCAATTCCTCCAAGTTTGGGGCTGATATAATTCCACACACCAATACTCCCTCGGCGGATCCTCTGCCCCACAGCAAGTTCCAAGAAAAAGAGTGGAATCCCTATTACCAGTAGCAAGATTAAGTATGGCACAAGATAGGCACCTATGAAAGGAACGAAGCAGAAATCAGTGGGAGGTACAAGAGCCAGAACTTGACACAACAAATGTGAAATCTTCCAATAGCTTCAAGTTCGAGTTAGTGTCATTCACTGCAAAGCTTTTTTGATCACATGCAAAGAGTAATTTTACCTGAATCTTTGCAATACATCCTGTAAGATATGAAAAACCCAGAGACACTGAGTTTCTAAAGCACTGTAACATTGTGAGTCAAACCTTACTGAAAGTGAGTTATTATCTAAACTGATTGTTCACTTGTCTGAAATTTTGGGCATTTGATCAACCTTTTTAGAAATACAGTGAGGTTATCAGGAGCTGAACCAACATTTCTTAAAAAACGCCACACCTTAACTTGTGCTTCAAGATTGAATTGTTAATAAAAGAAATATAAAAAATACTGTGCATACAACATTCTGAATTTCATCCAATTTTAAGCAGTTTCAGAAGATTGTTGATTTTTCCATGTGCACCCCAGATGCTCAGAAAGGGAATTCACAATGTACAAAATAACGATTTCATCCAGTTAAGCAAGAAAACCGTATCAGCCCATTTCTACCAGGCTCCAGACAGAGACTAGAGACATGAGGTGGAAATGAAATGGAGTATTGTAGATCCAATCTTGCTGTATTTGCAAACTCTCCTTAATAACGTATTGGAAATGCAACTGTTACTTCACCTTTATACACACACACATATATATATAAAAAAATATAAAACAATGCCTTTTTTCAAGGTCTTATTCTCAGGAAGTAGTCATACACGATTCTAACTTAATGATGTATCTCCATTTATTTCAGTAAAACTAATTGCAAGCAAATACATCCACACTCTGACAAGTTCAGACCCTAACTTCCTCCTTAGTTTTGTGGAGTATTTAGTACTAGAGCTAACAAAACATTTAGCAACGTGGCACCTAATTTTCAAATGCATGTCTCTTATGCTGCAATATAGAGTACTGTGCTGGCCAATTAGCTCAAAGGGCTTAGGACTTGTGATTGCAACCATTGTAAGGCTAATGAAAAGCACTTGAGAGCTGCAGACTGCAGCATGTTGGAGCAAGCTACAAAGCAAAGATCGAAAGATCTCAGAAGCTTAGACTCACAGCTATTAAGTTGTATAATCAGTCTATTCATCTCTGTGATGAGAGAGAAGCTGAGCAAAGTTCAGAAACGAATTTGGGATTTATCCTCAACTCCAGCAAAGTCCTACTTTAAGTTACAGTGTCATTTGCATATCCTTAGTAGGCAGCTTATCTCATGGAATACAGTTTATTTCAGAAAAGTTAAACTTTCCTAGGCTGTGCAGGAAGCCTCAGATTTTCTGATATCATCGACTCCTATTTAGGTCCACTTGCTATTTTGCTGTTTATGAAACACACAATAATTCTTCCATTATAAAGATCTTACAAAGATCCTATGCATGGAGTAATTACAGTCTTGAGTCTAAGAATAGTAGAAAGAAGACAGAGGAAATAAAATCTCAGAAAAACTATCAGAAAAAGAATATTGATCTTATTTACCTCACAGTCTATATAGGCTCTTGTAAGTAATGAAATAGCTCTTTGTGCTTTATTTTCATGACATGATAATTATTATATGCAATGATACTGTTTTGAGCAACCTTTGGTCAAAACCTATGCCAGGTTCTATACAATATACTGGTTTTGAGGTTACAATACTCCCTTCATTGAGCCAAACATCACAGTCTATCTATTCATGTTAGCACACCATAAAGTGTCTACGTAAGTATTATTCTGACTGAGGCAGCAGCTACATTCCCATTCAGTACTTTGGTGTCTTTTATGGTTCATCTTGTACGTGCACATAACGGAAAGAATGCAAAGGACTTACTTTCTACTACGAAAAGAGAGACAAGAGAGACAGATGGAAGTAAATGTGAAGAAAACTGAGGAACAGAGTAACAACCACATTCCAAGATAAGCGGGACTATATGTCTTAAGAATATATAAGACAAATAATACCATTAAATACCCTTGATTTATCATCAACATTCTCTCAAAACTTCCGTGAGACAGAAGTATACTGTTAATTCACATTGCAAATGAGAAGCTTTGGCATCACTATCTTTAAAAATTCGGTCATACAAATAATTGAAAGCAAACAGTACATAGCTTTTTAAATCATATAACACTACTGTAAATGATTCCTGAGGTCTTAATTAGACAGGTGTTGCATAGCTGAGCAGAGACAAGCCTAAACAGCTCAAAAAAAATTGGGGCCTAAGTGACTTACCCTGTATCCCACTGGATGACTGTACTAGAGCAGGAACTGAACCCAGCTCTTCAGTGTCCCAGTCCACAACCTTAATCACAAGGCTGCAAAGTTAAGCACATGTTTAAAGACTGGGCTGACGTGGGATTTTATGGTGCAGTATCAATGTATGTTGCAAGAGTTATCAGTTAGATTCAACTAAATGACTTAAGTAAATGTGGTGTTAAATCCCCACATTACATTACACATTACACACTCCTCTAACTCAGTTTGGGTAGCCAGCAGAGATCATCTCTAAACTGCAGAGCACCTGAAGCACTGGTCTTCTGATCATTCAAACCTGCTGAGCTCCCTTCTGATCTTGCATTGCCCCCCAAAAGAAGGACGTACTGGAAAACAGTGCACATATGAGTTTCAGTTCAATACAGTTTGGACGTAGCTGGATTATACAACTGTATATCACAGCTGCAAAGGGCTTCTGTGCTCCATAGACAACATGAAACTGCAGCATCTCTAGACAAGTATTTTGTTTCCGCCTTCCTTTGAAGCTATGCATACTTCAAAGAACTGTAAGATATCTTTACCTCATCATAAAACAGAAGCAATATGGAAACAGCTCAGCATGTCTCTTATTTGCAAGTGCATGAAAACACAGGTCCTTGGAGTTACAATTTTGGGTAAGGATTGTTTCTGTTTGGATTAGAACAATAAATTATACATGCTGGCCTGGAAGAGCATCCTACAATTAGCTACATTGTCTGCTACATCTACCAGCTAAGGAGACTTCCAAATATTACAATTCTGTGTAGTACAGGATCACCACATCTCCTTTTTATGTTTTCAAAATTATTCTACTGTAAAGTCACTATTTTACACATCCTGGCCTTAAACACTTTAATATTAAAAAAACTCATCCCAACTTCATATGGAAAAAACCACCTAAAAAAAATACCTCATCTTTCTTCACTGGAATGAATGATGAAGATACAAAAGACTTCAGGAACTGATGAATGTTAATACCTTGCATAGCACTGCTTTGATTTCTTCATTTTTTTATTTAACCAAACTCCATAATGGGATAACTGGTGAATTGTCTCTCTTGATATTACAATATGTACTATGCTTGGCAACATTATTGATAGAAGTGGAATATTAACATTGGTTTTTATTTAAGTTCTTATAAATATTCAGGAGGGAAAAATATAACAAAATGACATGATTCATAGTGATTAAAGAGTTGGAAAATAATTTCAGAAGCCATAATACAAGACAACATAACCATTATCATCTTGATACTACAGAAGAACTTTTCTTCTCCTAACCATTCTTGATGTAAACTGAAAAATATAGTAACTTTCCAAATTTGTTTCAACTGCTGCTGTGATAGTTTTTAATTAAGGGTCTAGTGTCTGATTTAATTCTTATAAAGAAGGTGAACTTTACCACTGTCTTGAAGAGACATCCCAGTTCTTATAGCTTATGGGACACCTACTAAACAGAAACCTGATACTCAGCTGATAATCATTATTTTCAATGTCAAATGTTAAAATTTTCAACATTATGACAAGTGGCCAACAAAACACTATAGGTTTACAGTCTACAAAATTAATTACCATGACAAAATGCAAACTACTTCATTTAGGAAAACTCTGATAAAAGGGTTTATGTTTTATCTGCACACTGAAGTACAACTAAATTTCAAGTCTGATAATACACCTTAAATCAGAACTCAACAAAATAATATTGAACTCATCAGTGAAGTGAAGGCACTGATTTATAAACTGTTGGTCAAAAGCTAAATAATGAAGCCACCGAATCCATACGCAGTGTTGGAATACAAGGAAAAACTTGCTTTGTCCCCATTCCGCTTGCATTAGAGGATCAGATGGTCGCTTCTAAGGACTACTCAGTCTTTAACAGTTTACATATTATTTCCTCAGCAGTTCTCAACAATAGCCGCTATGCTTTCTATATGACCATTGAACGTAACTGTTCAATCTAGTGGTATTTCAGTATAATGTTGAGCCACTACACTTAACTATGTGACTCTACCCATGTCAATTTTTTCAAAATATAATGGCAAGATAATCTGATACAGATTTCCTTATGCTTCTCACAGCTTTTATCTGTTTATCATTGTTTACTAGTTCTTTTGACTTTTTGTATCACATGGATATCAAAAAGACTGACCTTAAAAGAAAGGGAAAAAAAAAACCAAAAACCCAGGAAAATTAAGTGAATATTCATGAAAATGCAACACAAAACCTTTGGGTGTGCAGTAGACTCCCAGTAACACCTGCAACTCTAGAAGCGTCTCTTAGATAAATATGTTCACTTCTCTTCATAATAACACTCACTCAAATATCACTTACTCTAGCAGAACAGCTAATTTAATTTGCATTAGTTACTTCTAATATGTGAAAGTACCACTTTACTTCTGCTAATCCTAAAGGAAAAGGACAACCAAACAGAATAAACTTTAAATATTTCTTTTGTTTGAAAAAAGTGAAGGGTATGCAAGCTAATCACCACATGATAGCAGCGAGCAACAGGTAAATATAGGTCTAGTTTGTTATTGTTTATTAGCCTCACCACAAGACTGAGGAAACCTGAGCGGTTTATTTTTAAGGCTCACTATCAATCATAGGAAGCTGAGGCAGCTTTGAACCTACTCCATGCTAACACAGGTTATGAAATTGTTATATAGGAACTGTGTCTATCTGAACAAACGTTCATATTTGTCTTCATATAGTCAAGGAGTAATAAATAAACTGTACAGAGTAAAAATGATAACTTAAAAAAAGCCTTTAAAGCTACGTTAGACTATAACCAGCTGCAATGCAAATCACCCTCGTGAGGTATCAAGGAAGAAACAGCTTTTTTTATCTGTTAGGCTGCAAAGAGTGGAAAAGGTGCCTTAAGTGCCAGATGGGGACTAGGCATTGCATCCAGGGGTAAGGAGGACCTGTGGTGAGGACAGCGGCGAAGGAGGCAGGGAGATATTCAGAACTTTAATGAACACCTTCAGGTCCTCATTCGCAGAGCCTAAAACTCCTTTGGGTCCTCCCTCTCATCCCAAGTCAAGAAACCAAGCACCCTTGAGTGCTCTCAGTGTCCTCCAGCCTCCTTTTTTCCCTTGACACTTCCTGAATTACAGCTACATCCTCAATGTGGATCGAAGCTCATCCCAGCTGTGTACTAGCCTCTTCCCTCACCTCTCACGACAAACTTGCCTTCTGGCAAGAGCCAGCTGCAAAAGTGCCACCTGTGAAAGCCAGCAAAGAGCTACCCAGTCGAGCTGTAACTTTGTTGAGCGTAACAAAATATCGAGTATTTCTCTAAATACTTATATGAATTAAAGCAACAGGAAAAATTGTTAAAGGATCACAAGAAAGAAGGTGAAGGAAGTTGTTTTGGTGATGCACACCAGACCCAGAAACAGAGGTTGGAGTGATACCTATGGACATCCAAGCATCAGTGCAGTGTAGCAATACACAGGTTACCTTGAAAGACAGTATCACAGAAGACTTCCTGAAGCAGAACAGAGCTCTGAAGTCAGGAGTATTGTCATATCACAGGCCACAGCCATAAACAAACCCTATCTCTTCAGAGAGGCGTTAAACACAATTTTTTCTTCACAAAATCCCCTAATAATACACATCTGTTTGGATGAACTTGTCTGTGTCTCTTCTACGTTTATTTTGTTGGGTTTGTTGTTCTTGTCTTATAAGTTCAAAAAAAACCCAAACAAATTGAAGATTACTACATGGTTCACTTTTACTGGTGGCTTTGGAACACTTAATGTTGGAAGAAACCTGTGAAGGAAACTAATGAGTAACTATCTTTTTTACTTCTTTTTGGTTTAAATTTGAAGTATATTTATTCTTTTACCACTTTTTAATATACTCCCCTCGCCTGATGGTATTTGCCAGATATAAGTTCCTTAAACATAGGAAAAAAAAATGAAAAATCTTTGGGCAAAACTGAAGGTGGAGACCTAGCCATATGCTTCACTGAAACCGTTCTAATGAAAATCCACAGAAACATTGTTTACCTTACACCCAGAGACTCCAAAGTAAAGCTTTCTCAGCAAAAGACTACAGAACAGTTCTGACAATGATCTTTAGAATGGGTTGCATAAAACCACTCTAACTTTACCTAGAATAAAACATATATGAAATAATATGTATAGCAGAAAACTGGAGCCTCATATAAAATGCGTGTAGGTTTTTTCACCATGTGCTTGAACTCCTTCCCTCTCTCCCCCTATTTTTTATGCACTCCTGAGAATTACCTGTCCATCTGCACACACATACACAGGCACCAACGTACTTTGCACATTTCAATTTCTTGTGTCACCTTCTCCATCTTGCATTACGGTTCACTTGAAAACCAAGAAAGCTTTAGCTTTCATGATCACTTGCTTTTCTCTGTTGTTCTGAAGGTTGAAATTCGTTAAAATGGTGCAAAATTATTGTTAAAAGCCAAATACATCCTTGTCTCAGCCATGTGCAGAAAACATGTCTCCCCAGACTATGTTATACATCCAAGTTCCTGCAATCACAGCAAGGGGAAAACATTTAATTTCAACCTGAAATGACTCTATTTTGTCAAGTTTGATTAATGAAGTGCCATAATCCCTGAAGGATGAATGGGTAGGGGTGGAATTATTAATTTATACATTTATATTTGATTTGAATTAAATTTACACTCACAGGTTAACTCTAAAAGCACCTGACGGTATGAAACCAACAGCCTAAGGAGCATAGCCACAGATCTTTTCTGTTGCTTTGAAGGAGAATCAAATAGGCTTGCAAAATTAGTAACTAACTACATTAAACATAGACTCTCA
This sequence comes from Bucorvus abyssinicus, assembly GCA_009769605.1. Lineage (NCBI taxonomy): Eukaryota > Metazoa > Chordata > Aves > Bucerotiformes > Bucorvidae > Bucorvus > Bucorvus abyssinicus. The sequence continues at coordinate 45,236,159 of CM020025.1, forward strand.
AAAGGGACACAACTACACAAAACTGCTGTAATGTATTATCCTTGAGACTACATCTTGACAACATACTTAGCATGAAATTAGCATTTTAATAGCTACACCTTTAACTATAAATCAGTTTGCTTTAAAAATTGTTAAGTAACTAATGTATTAATTTTTTCAACTATTAGTAATACATGATCAATTCTATACTGTGTCTAATAGACTAGATGAGATTGTCATCCACTGAAAAGCTATGGTTTTTGAGAAACTACATTCAATGTGTTTACTCAGTTACAAATGAGGAAAATTTTAGATTAATTTGATGTTATCATAGAATCATCTAGTTGGAAGAGACCTTTAAGATCGAGTCCAACTGTTTACCCTGCACTACCAGGGTCCCTTAAGCCATGTCCCTCAGCACCACATCCACACATCTCTTAAACACCTCCAGGGATGGGGAATGACCACTTTCCTGGGCAGCCTGTTCCAAGGCTTTACAACCCTCTCTGTAAAGAAATTTTTCCTAATATCCAACCTAAACCTCCCCAGCGCAACTTAAGGCCATTTCTTCTCATTCTGTCGCTTGTTACTTGAGAGAATAGACTGACACCCACCTCGCTACAACCTCCTTTCAGGTAGCTGTAGAGAGCAATAAGGTCTCCCCTCAGCCTCCTTTTCTCCAGGCTAAACAACCCCAGTTCTCTCAGCCGCTTCTCATAAGACTTGTTCTCTAGACCCTTCACCAGCTTTGTTGCTCTTCTCTGAACACATTCCAGCACCTCAATGCCCTTCTTGTAGTGAGGGGCCCAAAACTGGACACAGTATTCGAGGTGCGGCCTCACCAGTGCCAAGTACAGAGGGACAACCACCTCCCTACTCCTGGCCACACTATTGCTGATACAAGCCAGGATGCCATTGGCCCTCTTGGCCACCTGGGCACACTGCTGGCTCATACTCAGCCGGCTGTCGATCAACACTCCCAGGTCCTTTTCCACTGTGCAGCTTTCCAGCCACTCCTCCCCAAGCCTGTAGCGTTGCAGGGGGTTGTGGTGGCCCAAGTGCAGGATCCCACGCTTGGCCTTGTTGAACATCATAGAATTGGCCTCAGCCCATCGATCCAGCCTGATTCCACACAAATTATTAAATCAACCATTGAATGACTTTATCCCCAGAACAAAAGAAGGAAGTTAAATGAGAGTGAAAAAAAAAAAAAAAATCTTAGAATAACTAGATATAAAAGAACTCAGACTTTACCCTGGAGATGGAATATTTGAAAGTATGGTCTCCCATTTTTACTGCTTGAACAGACTGAGAGTAAATAAATAAGCACAGAACTATATTCTGATTATATTCTAGGCTTATTTCTATACTCCTCAATTACAACAGTTTTGTCACTCAACTTTTAAATACCAGCATGAACAAAACGCTGTTCTTTATTTTCTATTCTGTAGTACAGATTCACTGTTTGTATCATGAAAAGTGCCAGGTGTGTTTTGAATTCAAATAAGTAATTAGCTACAATAGGACGTGCATTAATGTAGTATAGTAGGGTACAGTATAGCATAGGATAAAACATATCCTTCAGAGAGGAAGGAAGGTCTCCAGCCTCATATTTCATACTACATTCAAGACTACAGATGGACAGCTAACTAATAAACAGCTTGATGTTACTGTTCTAAGTGAAAGCTAACGTGTTGTTTTGGAAAACACTTAACTATATAACAGCACAAACCAGATGTATTCCCTTAATGTAATGATTTAAATTAGTCATTATCAGTAAAAGAGTAGTTTTCACTCCTACAGTGTTTTGTTGTTCTCGCAGAAACTAAATTGTGATCAAATGGCCTAGGACCTAAAAGCAATTAAAAAGTAAGTGTGAAGCTTACTACTGCTAAATACTGAAGATCAAATACTGCTTTGGTCTTTAAAGTGGATGCAGATTTAATGCCTTGATTTATTGTCCAAGTACTATAAAGAACATTTTAGCACAACAACAGCCATGTCCTAAATAATGCAACTCCTCATAAATATGTGTTTTGCTTAGCCACTAGTGTGACCACTAGTTAAGGTGGTACCAAAAACTTTCTCCCCGAAAATGAGGAAATAGAATCTTAGAAGAATCTGCTACTTTAACAGATGTTTCTCTCTAAATAAAGAGAATATGAGTTTTTCCTCATAGGCTCTAGCAGAAATTAAAAGAAAATCCTGACGTGCCGGAGCAAGTTTTACTGTGGCTACGTCTGCTAACTTTGAAATCTGAAAGGTTAACTTCATCATTTAGCTACCACTAGCTATCACAAGACTTACCTCCACCATTTTTCTGACACAGATATGGGAATCGCCACACATTCCCCAATCCCACAGAAAATCCAACTTGTGCCAGAATGTACTGGAGTTTGCTGTTCCATGCAGGTCGTTCATCTTCTACATCTGAACCTTCTTCAACATCTACATCTTTTTCTTCCTGATCATCAACCATAAGTTCACTCTTCTTAAAGGCATCATCTGAAGAATCTTCATTAGACAGAAGGTCCTTAACTGACTCAATGACATCATCATCTAGTTCTCTTTTCACTACCTTGCTGTTCTTAGGCATTTGTAATATGAGTAAAACAGTAAGAAAGTCACGTTCAGCTGATCCTTGAGGTTCCTTCCAACCTGGTATTCTATGGTTCTATGACAAGCGCTGAAGAAAACTCTCCTTCTGCTTGGCTGAAAATAGTGAAAAAATTGACTGAAGATTGCGCCTGGTGAGTCCTTGATAGCACAGAATCAAAAATAAGGACTTCTGTTTCTGAACGTTTGTTCTACTGCAAGTATCTGTGAAAAAAAATTAAAAAGGATATTATACTATTATGCAGAAGAGACTTGATTTATAAATTGTATGCTTTAGTTTACCCATTTCTGCTTATCTTAATGATTTGACAAAAGGAGAAAAATAGAAGGATGTTAAACCACTTCCAAATTGTAGGAATGAAGTCCACTGTCTGGTCTTAAAGATTTACGTAGAATATATTTCATTCACTTGCTGAGGGGTTTTTTTTGTTGTTGTTGTTCTTTTTATTTCCTCCAGACCGATAGGCTCATTGCTCACATTTTGACAGCAAAATAAGAATCTTCTTATGAGGCATAATGGGGTATGCACTTCACATAAAATTTAGGACCTCAATTCCATTATTTCCTGACTTAACAGCTGTATTGGAATTTATTAAAAATGTATTTTAAATAAAGTAGATTAAGTTTTTCAAACCATTTCAGAAAGTCATGGAGCAATAAAAATTTATATATAGAATGCACCTAGTGCTTCAAAAGCAAGGGTGACTTATTTTCCTGTATTCTTCATCAAGGAATATATAATAACAATCATATTTTCAAAGGAGAGATGCAAAATCTCTTATGAGCTTTAATGCTTTATAGTTTCTCAGAAATAGGAAATAATAAAAAATATCAGAAAAATCTGAAAAGCTGTAACCAAATCCATTTAAAAAGCTTGCTGTTTCAAATGTGTGTGTACAGATCTAAAAATGCCTGCATTTGAATATGTGTTTAACACAATGAATCATTTAAAAAGACAGACTGCCATACTGCTGGTAGCTATAGGATTTGGGGGGAGTAACGTTTCTCGAGAAATTCTTCACTAATCACATGGGATAAAACTAGTATGTGCAATGCCATCTGCACAATTAAGAGTCTTAAAAGGGATTTAGGTTATGTGTTAAGCTTCATGAAAACCCTGAGGAGGGAATACACAAGGAGTCTAATCAAGAACTGCTAACTGGTTAGAATCAGTATTACCCCAAGACCTTTCAAATTTTGCTTATGGACTTGCAGCAACTTCTGGCCCACAGGATGAAGGCTGTATCATGTTCTGACGAATTTGCACATAGCCAAGAACTGCAAGGTATTACTGGACTGTTAGCACAGTATTTGAGAGATCAGGCACCTCAGACATTAAGCCACTGGAACCCAGCTTATCAAGAGGAGACTTCACAACAACCAAAACCTCTGTCGCCACAAGTACTATCACCAGCCTCACGGCTGGCAGGACAATTACATTTTTCAATAGTTTCCAAGGATTTGGAAGTTGAACTTCACCCCAGTTGCCTAAACTCTATTGTAACCTTTCTTCATTCATTCCCTAGACTCCCGTCACTGCCTCCTCTCAGCAACTCCAGGTCCGGCAGTCAGCCCAAATTTTTTAAGCATAGTAGAGCCTACTAGCTTGTGATCTGCTTCCTGCTCAATACCGTCGCTGAAGGGGTTCAGGGCACTATAAATCTTCCTTCTGACATGCAGAGGAACTCCTATCAAGCTTTGTTTTGACTGATATCAGTTCTTAAAAAAAATTAAGTGTACCAATGTACAATGGGGAAAAAGTTGTTAAGACAATAGAGAAATTCTAATACTGTACCCTGTATATCTGGACTAAAGAATGTCTGTTCAGGCCTTTTTATCTGGTTTGTCTTTCAGATCGGAAACTCTTCAAAGGACTACACCCTCTTCTAGCTCATGAATGGTTCAGTATCTCTTAGTTCTGAATGAGATATCTAGGTAAAACCAGAATGCAAATACCAATAATACATTAAGTTGAAGCACTTAAGCAGTCATAATGGAGCTTTGGGACTATCTGGTACTTCAACCACTACTTTTAGCCACATTTCAAACTTTTCTTTTCCTTTTGTTCCACTGATGCAAATTAGAGCAGCTTCTCAGTTCCAGTAATTGGTAAAAAGTGCAGGGAGTACATCAAAATGAAACAATTTTCTCTCTGTATTTAATGTAACAGCTGCACAAGTGAAACTACGTCAGTATTTGTAGATCTGAAATCCTTCCCTAACTGTAATAAGCAAAATGTACTTTCAATTGAAAAGGCACAAGCCATATCTCAGTATTTATTAAAATGTTTTAAAAGGTCATATCTGTATTAATTGTTTTAGATATAGTAACAAGCAGGGAAGCAATACTATTTATCTGGAGCTCTCACAGATGAGTCAATTCCAGCAGAAATTGCATCATTCTGCCCTGTCATGCATTAAACATTGCATTGCTACACTTCAGAATTAACTAGGCTTGATAATTTGATTCCTAGCACAGTATCGTATTACTTTCCCTTTCATTAACCTTCCATTAAGCAGGATGTTATCCGTAGCACTATCACTGTATAGATTTGCAGTACTTGCAGAGCTTAAGAAAATGTGGGAGACACGCTCAGCAGATTGGTGCTTGGTTCTAACAGTACTGGTTTTCTAATTGAATATGTATCATTGGCCAGACTGCACCAAGAATGCAGGATAGTCCTTCAGGGTACAACACAAATCCACAGGTGGTCTCCAACTATCACATTTAACAACTTGCTCTCTGTACTACAATGAATCAGTACCCAACCAAATAAGGAGTACTACCTCACCAGACACTACCATCAGGTACAAATGTTCAAAGTGTGGTCCCAGCTGATTTGTGCAAAGGAGTCTGCCATTCCACGCTCAGCACTGCCAGAACACACTCTAAGATGTGCACAGAAGCCTCCCCCTTTGATCCAAATCAAACCCGCACAGAAGGCAGATACCAAAATACCCAGTCCAAGCTAGGTCTAGGTATGAATGCTCCCCAGTGAAGATTAAATAGGGAGATACCTAGTAAATTACTCACCAGCACAGTTAGGCTAAACATGAACCACAGAACAAACTCTTTTTTTTTTTTTTTTTTTTATATCACATTACTAAACTTCAGCACCTCAACCTATAAAATGATCATTTAGGTTCCCACATCATTTGGATCTAGTCCAGTATTGAATCACAGATCTTCATTAGCATCAAATAGTAATTAGGATATATCATGCCAAATTCTGTTAAACTGCCCTTTCTGTACTAGCTACCTGCTACAAAGCCTTGTGCAGTAATACAGCAATGTGTGATAGGACTGTTTCTCCTAAGTATCATTAAAATATCTACATAAAAACCCACCACATTTACTCATGAACTACAGAATTTGGTATTGTAGACACAGCCACTACTCATGTATTTTAAAATAGAACTATACTATGCTATTACCAGCATCTTGGATTAAAAGTAAAACGTCTAAATTATAACTTAGCCTTACTAAAGTTGTTTGGAGGTTGTTTTTTGGGGTTTTTTTCTATCTTAGATCTAGATCATGGTATTTGATCAATTGATTTCATTCTGATTTCAAGGCATCCTTTTCATAACTCAAATGACGTCATGTATCAGATAAAAACAATGAAGGGAAATTTTTATTATCACATTTACTGAAGAATATAATATTTTTCTGGACTCCTTCACAACTAAAATAAACAAATAAAGATGGTATCCCTTTTGTCATGTAAAATCCCCTTTAAAAAAAAAAATCTAAAATCAATCTTAAACTGACCTGACAAGTGTATGTGTTGGTTGAGGGTATTTAACAGAATGGGAATTGCTGAACAGTACATGGTTCAGTTAGAAGAACATTTAGCAAACTATTCTGTCCCTGAATTAATCATTAATCTGAGTTAGCATAAACAAACTTTTGGAAACAACTTACTAAATCAAACAAATCAGCTAGATTTTTCATAGAATCATAGAACGGTTTAGGTTGGAAGGGATCCTAAAGATCATCTAGTTCCAACTCCACTGCCATGGGCAGGTACACCTTATACTATATCAGGTTACTCAAAGCCCCATCCAACCTGGCCTTGAACATTTCCAGGAAAGGGCCATCCTCAACTTTTCTGGGCAACCTCTTCCACTGTCTCACCATCCTCACAGCAAAAAACATCTCATCTAAATCTACCCTCTTTCAGACTGAAACCATTACACCTTGTCTATCACTACATTCCCCGATAAAGAGTCTCACCCTATCTTTCTGTAAGACCTCTTTAAGTACTGGAAAGCCACAATAAGGTCTCGCTAGAGCCTTCTCTTCTCCAGCCTGAACAACCCCAACTCCCTCATCCTGTCCTTGTAGGTTCTCTGGCTCTCTGATCATCATTTTTTACAATGAGCAGACATTTTTATGATGTCTTACTAGCACTGTCCTTGATACATTAAATAATCTCTATTGCTTTCTCATACTGAAGATGGAACAGCAAGTCTTCTTTGATACATCAAGCAAACTGCAGACCCAAACTTACTTTCTCAGAACATAGAGGGAATTTTGTTATTTGCTTCTACAAAAAAATCATCACGCCTTAATGCATCAGCATGCAGACATAGAGTAACCTGATTAGACAGCCACATTATCAACAGATTAAGCAATAATAATCCCTTGAGACAGGGATTTCAGACCCAAATTAGCTCCCTAGGAGATCTGGGCTCACTACAGAACTTCACCTTCAGTCCTGCATTCATAAACGCTGGCACAGATAGATAAGACCTGTACAGCTTCTGCTGAGCAAACTGCAAGCATTTGCAGTAAGATTTGAAGGAACGTCATTAGTCAAAGCACCAAGAAATACATTGAAAAATTCTGCTGCGTGCCCTTTTCTCCCCATCTTTCTTACACATAATGCCTAGTAAGGGAATTGTACTAGTTCTGTCCAAAACTGTGTGCCTTTCTTCACTGTTACACTGGTAATGAATCTTAGGTCAGGCTCCCTTTCCATGCATCTCTATTAGACAGATCTGCATGCCAATACACAGACACTTACTAGATGAACTTCTAGTTCTCTCAACTGTGTAGTACCAGTGGATGATTAAAAGTTATGAGTCTGGAGATTTTCACAGCATCTACAGAAAAACAGGCACAAAACAATCCCACTTGCTTACAAAGTATGATCAGTACAACTGCCCCATGTTCTTGCCATTACAGCACAAGTCTCTATTAAAAAAAAAGCCAATTGTAAAGGAGTTTCACGTTTAAAATGTCCCATGATAATATTGCATCAACTGATATAACTAAATATTAAAGAACATTTAGCAATTGTTTTCTGACAGTAATTGAAATACAATTATTTTTACATTGCGTTCCTTTTTAAAACCAGCCCTCCCCTCTGAAAAGACCAATAAACCCTTCGTTCTTTTCTAACACAGTGTACTTTATTTCTTTTATTATCTTATTTTTACATCTGATGAAAACACAGCAATTCGCAAAATTATCTATATTCAAATTTTAATGCACTACAAATAATCCTCAAATCTTCTTTGACAAAAAATAGTTTCAATCTTCGATGTGTTCTGGAAGGAAAGAAGGGGGAAAAAATTAAAATAGTGTGTTTATACTTCATAAAAAAACTATCAAGAAAGTCCAGACAGGAAATAACTGTCTAGAAGGCTACTTTAACAAAAAACAGAAAAAGAATGGATACCTTTTTAAGTTCAATGTTTGCTATTAAAGGGAGAAGAAGATTAACATTCTGTTCTTCAGAGCTCTACGTTCTTCTCCGATGAAGCAGTTAACATACCAACACGCTGCTGTGGGGGTAGCAAAACACTGTATAAAGCTGCAGTCAGTTCACATTACTATAATCTCTGCTTTGAAGGTAGACTGTGATAGCACAGTGTACCAGTCCAGTCTCACAAGCTTACGTCTTGCGCTCCTGTTCACAAAATCTCCACCTCAACTCTCAGAGAAGAAACCATTATGATTCAGCAGAGGACACAGAACTAAAAGTCAGGATTCTCACCATGGCAGATGTTCATAAAAGATCTTGACTGATACTCATGACAAAGGTTTCAGTCTGTATGAAATCACTGGATGAGAATTATATGTAAAAGTGAAGAAGAGGACTTTTTGCACCTTGAAGGAAACCTATAAAATGCATCTCGAATACAAGTCTACGAGCTAGCAAGGAGAAAGCATGACGAGAACAAACAATACAGAGAAAGGAAACCCAAAGTTTTAAGAGAAAAGGACTGCTGTGAGTCTGCAAAAAGGAATCAGCCAACTGATGCAGATGGGGTGGGGGGAATAGATAATGACCATCACATTTGAGAGAGAAAGAAGACTGCAGGAGCAAACCAGGTTTTGTGGGGGTACTGCGATTGTGAAGAATGGCTATCGTTGGGGGAATCTGTGTACAGATAATTATTTCAGCAAGTTACACGGTGTTACAGTACTCATTGCACAGACTGAATTACTGCTGCAATGCAGCATTGTGTTCTTTGGCGGAAATAAGAATATGCACCATAGCCTTTTTGCCTAGTCAAGCCCATTTTTATCTATCTACTGAAGCAGCCATTATGCTGCTCTTTAGCATGAACTACATGATCTAGCATTTTGCCCTAGCTAGTTTAATACAGCCTGTCAGTAACAGATACAGATTCAATAGAACTTAATCAAAATTAAATGTGATTATATTCTATACAATGAAACTTATATTTCTCTGCATTCTTCAGTGATGTTATCTGAGATGTGTTAATGCATTAGAAAAAGTGAATGGTTTTGATTCTGCTGTCTCTATACAGTTAAATCATTTAGACTATAGCAAAACTATTTAAAGACGCAAGACTAAATTCACACCTGCTGCAAACATGGGTAGTTATACAAACTTCAGTGACACTACATCTGTTTCATACTGCTGGGAAATTTGGTCTCAGTTCCAGTTCTTTCTGGCTTTATCTTACATCAGAAATTGTCTGCAGTCTCAAATGCAGACAATTTCTCTCCCAGAGTAGTCTCCTTAATTTTAGTTACAGAAGAATACTTTCTACTAAGACAAACACAATGATTTGGAAAAAAAAAAAAATTCTTACTCAGAATTGGCATTGTCAATAGATTTGATCTCAACAGCATGCATGACTTCTTCCAAATCATTGTCCCAACAGAAATGTCTGAGAGAGAGAATGTTACAACCTAGAGCTCTTGAATGAAATTTTTTTTCTTTTCATTGCATGTAATCACTATAGACTTTATTGGCCTTACTGTAGTTTCTCACCTGCTTTCATACTTTTCTCAGTATTTTCTTCTCACAAATCAACTTCACTGAAATACTTCACAGGCTTACAAGTTGTGCTAACTGTAATTTCCTATTTGGATGTCAAAAACATATCACTAATTCTGCAGTCTTTTCTTATTTGTATTTTACTGAAGGAACAGATTCAGTAGTTACCACTCCTCCAGCTGGAGCTGAGTGAAGTAATCTCAGAAATTCTGACAAGACTCCATCCTTGATTGGTTATGCACAAAAGGTATAACTGCTGGCACTCTTAAAAAAAAAAAAAAAATCTCTATTTTCTAAGTTCACCTTATAAGCTACAAGAAGACCATGACTTTATTCTAAGATTTTATAATTCTTCTGAGAATTGAGAGGACGTAGAAGTATATTAAATATTTAATTGAAGTACTTTAATTAAGTTGCAAAATGAAGAACTGAAAGTTAGACAGTACCAGATATATAGTTGCCATGAGAACTTAATTCTCTGACTTCTGTGCTTCAGAATGGATCAGTAAGTATCACAAAGTGATACTGTAAGTATCAGTATGCCATCATGGAAACATGGTGGGATGATTCACACAACTCGAGTGCTCTCTTGAGCAGCAACTCTTCAGAAGGGATAGGCTGGGAAGGAGAGGCAGTAGAGTGGCCCTGTATGTTAGGGAGTGTTTGATTGCCTAGAGCTTGCCCATGGTGGCAATAGGGTTGAGTGTTTATGCATAAGAATGACAGGGAAGACCAACAAGGCAGACATCACAGGGGAGTCTGTTATAGACCACCCAACCAGGATAAAGAGATAGATGAAGTACTATATAAGGAGCTGGGACGAGTCCCACAATCACTTCCTCTTGTTCTTGTGAGGGACTTCAACTTACCAGATGTCTGCTGGAAATACAATACAGCAGAGAGGAAACAGTCCAGGAGGTTCCTGGATTGTGTGAAAGTTAACCTCCTGACACTGCTGGTGAGGGAACCAGTTGGGGAAGACTCCCTGCTAGACCTGTTGTTTGCAAACAGAGGACTCATGGGTCATGTGAAGGTTGGGGGCCATCTTGACAATAGTGATCATGAGATGGCAGAGTTTTCAATTCTTGAGGAAGTAAGGAGGGAGGTCAGTAGAACTGACACTTTGGCCTTCTGGAGGACAGACTTTGGCCTGTTAAGGAAACTGGTTGACAGAGTCCCTTGGGAGACAGTCCTGAAGGCTAAAGGAACCCAGGAAGGCTGGATGTTGCTTAAGAGGGAAATCTTTTAAGATGCAAGAACAAGCTGTCCTGGTGTACCATAACACAAGCCAACAGGGTAGAAGACCGGCCTGGCTAAATAGAAAGCTTTGGCTGGAAAAGGAAGAAAAGGAAAGTCTATGGCCTATGGAAGAAGGGTGAGGCCAGTCAGGAAGACTACAAGGATTTTGTGAGGCTGTGCAGGGAGAAAATTAGAAAGGCCGAAGCCCAGCTAAAACTTAATCTGGCCACTGTCATAAAGACAATTAAAAGAAAAAAAAAAAGTTTCTATAAATACATCAACAGCAAAAGGAAGGCTAAGGAGACTCCCTATCCTGTACTGCATGTGGGGGAAAATACAGGGACCAAGGATGAGGAAAGACTGAGGTACTGAATATCATCTTTGCCTCAGCCTTTAATAGTAAGACCAGTTGTTCTCTGAGTGCTCAACTCCTTGAAACGGAAGTCAGAGACAGGGAGCGGAATGAAGCCCCAATAATCCATGAGGAAATGATCAGTGACCTACTGCACCACTTAGACATGCACAAGTCTATGGGGCCAGATGGGATCCACCCGTGGGCACTGAAGGAGCTGGCGGATGTGCTCACCAAGCCACTTCCCATCATGTACCAGCAAGTCCTGGCTAAAGGGGGAGGCCCTAGTTGACTGGAGGTTAGCAAATGTGACATCAATCTACAGGAAGGCCTGGAAGGAGAATCCAGGGATCTACAGGCCTGTCAGTCTGACCTCAGTGCCAGGGAAGGTTATGGAGCAGATTATCTTGAGTGCCATTATCCAGCACATACAGGACAATCAGGTGATCAGGCCCAGTCAGCATGGGTTTATGAAAGGCAGGTCCTGCTTAACTAACTTGATCACCTTCTACAACAAGATGACCTGCTTAGTGGATGAGGGAAGGGCTGTGGATGTTGCATACATAGACTTTGATAAAGCTTTTGACACAGTTTCCCACAGCATTTTCCTGGAGAATCTGGCTGCTCATGGCTTGGAGCCCCTCACTAAAAGAAGGACATTGAGGTGCTGGAGCGTGTCCAAAGAAGAGCAACAAAGCTGGTAAAGGGTCTAGAGAACAAGTCTTATGAGGAGTGGCTGAGGGAACTGGGGTTGTTCAACTTGGAGAAAAGGAGGCTGAGGGGAGACCTTATCACTCTCTACAACTACCTGAAAGGAGGTTGTAGCAAGGTGGGTGTCAGTCTGTTCTCTCAAGTAACAAGAAATAGGACCAGAAGAAATGGCCTCAAGTTGTGCCAGGGGAGGTTTAGGTTGGTATTAGGAAAAATTTCTTCACTGAAAGGGTTATTGAGCATTGGATCAGGCTGCCCCAGAAAGTGGTTAAGTCACCATTCCTGGAGGTATTTAAAAGACATGTAGATACGGTGCTTAGGGACATGGCTTAGTGGTGACCTGGCAGCGCCAGTTTAATGGTTGGACTTGATCTTAAAAGTCTCTTTCAATCAAAACTGTTCTGTGATTCTGTAAATCAAGTTGTCCTTGGGAATAATTTATGTGGTTACTTCTTTGTCTGTTTTTCATATATTAGCAAAAGAGCTGAAATGTTCATAGATAGCTTAGCAGAAATCTTGCTTCTCCTCAAATACGATTTAATTTTGTGATACAAATCATGCTTTCCTGAGTCATGTGACAGTAAACCCCCATCTTTAAAAAGAGAATTATTAACACCAATTCCACTACAGAAAATGCAACACTGTAAATGTCCTATTCCAGTTTCCCGACCCTTCTCCATCTTGGCTTAAGAGCATGCTGAATCATTAGCATTGCAGTACACAATTCTGACACTTGAAATGCGAAAATAATATCATTTGCCAGCAGCAAAAAACAATTTTCACAAAGTGGGAAATAGACTACTGGCGTCGTGAGTTAGATCCAAAGCATTGTTGTACACAGTATTATGCAACTTTTTACTTTTCTTTCTGCCATTGCAAAAATGAGGAACCTCAAGTCTTAAGAGTGAAGGATAAGAATAAAGAGCTTTATTTCAGTGCAGGCTTCTGTGAAGCTCAGCCCAGTTACTGCCATTGCCTAAAGCAACTGTTCTGGCAGTTACCATTGCTCTTTCACACAACTTTGTATGGGACTGTCAGCTTTTCTGCATCCAGCTCTGCAGTAGAATAGTGCTCAATTATCATTTGTCAATGATACTTTTTTACCTAAATGATTCAAGAACATTTCCTGAGTAATGGTAAGGTTACTTTGAATCAAATTTCAAGGAAGAAGGGAGTCGGTTAAGTTTGGAGTTGCCACCTGCTAGTATGTCAAAGTTATTCTGCAACCAACTGCAAATTGACCAATCTTTAAAGTCACATGGAAAAGATGCTACTGGTATTATCAGTTTTTACAATCCATTCCCATGCCAACGTATAAATTTCAGGAGCAAAGAACCCAAACTGTTCTTCTAAAATCAAGAGATACTTTGTGTTTTGAGCAACAATGTTATTCCTTTATATGAGCAAAACAGTGCAATCCAAGTAGCTGGGGACACAGGTGAACATGTCCTTAATGTTGTGGACACTTCTGGCGGTACACTAGAGAACTGTAGAAAAAAAATCTGTCTTCCCCATAAGATTCCTATGACAAATACTTCCCAACTGATGCAATTCCATACCCCTTGAGGAACAACTACTGCAATATATCCTAACAATACAATTTATACCAAAAGGCATGGCTGTAACTAGTAGAAATAACCTGTGGGGTTTTTTTCTTCTTTTCTGATAAATTCAACATTTCAAAAGTTTTGTGCATACAGGCTTCTGCAATACACAGCAAAGAGAGTTGACAGAGTTGTTCTATCTCTACGGTTCTCATCTGCACTACTACTTTTCCACTTGCTTGCCTGTAAGAAAAAAGAAGACACTAAGACTGACAAGACACTAAAGGTCAACTGGAATCAGCTTATGCTGCAAAACTAGTTTCAAAATGCCTTAGCAGTTTCCCTTACTCAGTTTTACTACTGGTGGTACATGTGAACAACAGGTTTGGTTTTTCATGCACAGATCAAAACCAATGGGATTTTTTGTTCTTGAATCTGAAGTGCAGAGCTGAGCCCAAAGGGAGTGTTTGATATGCACTGAATGCAGGCTGTAGTTCTATCATTACCTTAGTACGGTGTAAAACAACATCTTGTATATTGGCCAAGACAAAATTAAGTATTTTTTTAAGTTTCCTTTTTAACGATATGTTGATAATGGGAAACACTGTTAAATACAATAAGTGAGTATGTTGTCATCATTTTTAAATCAAATGGAGTAAACTGTCTGCATAACACATCCAGTGCTCACGTACACGTCATCAGATAACAAAATCTTTACTTCATTTATTCTTTTCTTTGGAGGGGAAAACAAAGATTTGGAGCCCTCTCCTGTAGTAGGCCAGTGACATATTGATGTTGACACACTATTTAAAAATAATTAGGCTTCTCTTAGAAATTAATACTACAGCAGTGAGTTTATTATGTAGCAACATCACACAGAAAATAAAATGGCTGATGAGGATGAGGTCTTGACTACACCTTTTACAAATAAAACAAAATGCAATTTACTTAAATGGAACAAATCCCATTGCAACCTCTCCTGTGGCAGGTCAGTGCGACTGTGCAGACGCATTTCAATCATCTCATCTACTTCCACAACAAAAGCAAAGGCTTGCAGAGAAATTCCAGTATGCTCTAATACTAGCAAAATCGGAACAGAATCAGTTAATATGGGCATGGGAAATAATAATTACTAAGAAAACTGAAGAGAAAAAAAAAATCTCTGGTGGAAAACAGTAGGTACAAATCTACCCGGAGGATATGCCGTAGTACACAGAGAACTGCAACCACTAAAAAGCTGAACGGAAAATAAATCCAAGACGCACAAAGGTTGAGAAAAGGTCCTCATTACCATACCCACCCAAACATGGCTGACGCCAGGGTGCACCAGCCCCCAGCCCACCGGGGCTGCTCCAGCCGACGCGGGGCGAGGGATGCGGGTGGCGGCGGTGGGAGGAACCCGTGCCGGTCCCCGCCGGGCGACGCCCACGCTCCGCGGCAACAATGCAGCGCCCGGGCAGCCGCGGGTCTTCCACATCTACCTCCTGCGCCTCCACCCAGCCCTCAAAGACGGCGACCGCAGCCCTGCTGCGACTCCTTCCTCTGGCTCGCACGCTGCCGCCAGCACCAGGCGGGGATGGACGCCCGCCGGCCGCTCCCGGCGTGACTGGCGATACTCCTGCTCCCTCCCTCATCTGCCGGAGCGGCGAGGGTCGTTCTGCTCCCTGCGAGCCCGGAGCCATTCGCGCAGGGAGGCGCATAAACACGGTGCTCCAGCGATGGAGGCGGCCCTCGCCCCCTCTCTCCCGAAGCACGCGCTACACATACATTTAAGGTGTTTTACGCAACACGCGGGAGATGAATGAAATTTCTATCACTCATGGCAGAAAAAGGGTGTAAATTCCCCGTGCCTCCCCCCCCCGCGCCTCCCAATTCTAACAATTATAAAACCAGCCCCGTACATCCTTCTAACCCACCGCCGAGTTAAAAACCAGGGGCAGCTTCCAGCGGGCCCTCCCTATTGTCTCCCGAGGGGCCGACTCTCTCCCTGCCAGAGAGAGGCTGGCGCCGAGGCGAAGGCAGCCCCCTCGGGGGCAGGCCTGGGCGAAACCCCCCCTGAGCCCCGCCAGAAAGCGGACACCGGGCAGAAAGGGACCTCCCGCACATCCTTGCCTCACCTCGCCCGGCGACACAAGCCAGGCGGCGGGCCGGCCATGCTCCCCACGCGGCCGCACGGCACGACTGGTAAAGCGCGGGTCGCGGCGGCGCCCAGCCCGCCCGCCCTCCGCAGCCTTGCCTTGCCTTGCCTTGCCTTGCCTTGCCTTACCTCCGCCCGCGGGGCTCGCCGGGCGCCAGCTGCGGGAACGAGGAGGCTGCCGGGTGCCCCCGCGGGAGCAGGATGGCGAGCGGTATCGTGCGGGCGCGGGGCTCAGCGGCGGGCAGGCGGCGGCGGTGGCAGGCACATGTGCCCAACCCTCGCTGCGACGGCGTTTAAAGACAGACATAAACGCGGCGGGGGGAGAGGAAGAGGGAGGGCAGCGCTGGGCCGGGGGAGCCGCACCTCCTGACGCAGGGAGGAGCGCCCCCCGCCTGCAGCAGCATCCCCTTCGCCGGAGGCGGGCGGGGAGGAGGCGGAGGCGGCAGCGGGAGAAGAGGAGGAGGAGGAGGGAGGAGAGGAGGGAGAGGCCCGCCGGCCCCGCCGCCGCGCCAAAAGCCCTGCGGCCGCGCTCCGGCACTGCGAGTGCCCGGTCCTGTGCTGCCTCCCGCCCGGACGTGTGACGGTCCCCGGGTCCCGTGTGCCGCACTCATAGGCTGCGAGAGGCCGGCGGCGCCGCTGCCCTTGGCCTCGTGTTGATGGGGTAGCGGGGCGCAGGCGGGGAGGTGGTCTCCGGGGTGGCCTGGAGGCAGGAAGCAGGCGCACGGGTGTAAGCATCTCCTCCATTGGAGACCGTGGAGGTTTTCCAAAAGAAGGGGGTGAGTGGGAGTGAAGGGTGTGGGCCTGAGGAAGGAAGAGGGGTCGGTCAGGAGCAGGATGGTGGCAGGGAGCTGCAGCGGGTACACCTGCGGGCTGGAGGCCGGGAGGCAGCTGGGGGGACGAGCGATGGAGACCTAGCAGGGACGAGCCTGGAGACTGAAGGGATGGAGAGAGACGTTGAGGAGTATGGAAGGCACCAAGCAGTACACGTGGCCATGCTGTACAAGCCTTGTAGCCCAGACTTCTACTGCTGCCGGAACTGCATGAAGATGATGTCTCACTTTAAAAAGAAACCCTCTAAAGTTTCTGTCATTAAGTCTGTCCATTGCCCTTCTACTGGTTTTTTTCTTTGCTTGCATTTTTCTTTTTAAATAAGGCAGATCGATTCTGGCTAGAAAGGAAGGCTTGTAGTAAAGATGAGAGAGTAAGCTGTTCAACGGTGCTGCAGTCAGACAGGAAAGGCATGTTGACTTTGGTGAAGATAGGTACGGTGGAATGAGAGTGAACTGTTTCCATGTTCACTCCGAATAGTTATTGCAACAGCTTCAAGCTTAACACATGCCAATCTTCCTAGCTGATTTGCATTTCCTTCCTATTTTATTGAGAAAGCTGTGATGCAAACATTTTCACATCATTATCAAAAGCACTATGTCATTCATAGTATTGGGTATCTCTCGTTATTGTTGCTAGTACATTTAACCAATTATTTCCACAGTGTATTTCAGTTATGTGTTACTGTGGACCTGCAAACAGTATTGAATATTATGGAACTCGATGAAAATGAACTTAGCTTGAGCAAGTTTCTAATTGTGATCTAAACAACTTTTATACGAAGTACTAATGAGACGAAGAATTTACACTTTCTATTGCCAGGTCATGAGTGATAGTTTTATTTAGTAAATTAACCAATAATGTTATCACATGACTGCATGGTGAATTGACCCAGGAAAAGGTCATTCCTGGATCCCTTTGAATTCTGTGTATAGTTAATGATGAGCTTAGATCTGTAATCATGTTCTCAATTATTTGATGCGTCTAATTTTACCATAGAAAAGGTAACATTCAACTTTTCTTGTCCACCAAACATATCATCAGATATTTGCAGCTTTTTGCAATTATTTGAGGAATCTGCAATGCCTCGAATACCATGTAAAATACCACACTGGTAACCATTCAGTAGCAGTCTTTTTCTCTTCTTCAGACTTCCTGCAAACTAGCAGTGCATCAATGGACTAGGGGATTTTTACTGCAGCTCTTGTAAACGAGGTGTTTTTTACTCCAGTGCTTGTAATCACCTTTGTAGTCTTTTTTGTTAGGTTTGCTGGATCTTAAAACAACTGCCTTTAAATTCCATACTGGTTTAATCTTCAAAGAGCAGATGTTTCCATCTTCAAAACTGTAGAAGGATTTCCACTTTTGCTTCTGGGTGCAAATGACAAAAATATGACAAAAATAGCTTACTATTTTGTGCCTTTTTTTTTAAACACAAGAAACCACTGATGGACAAAAGGTTTGCAATTTAGCTGTTATAAGATTGAGCTACATTGGAGGGGTGCTTATTTTCTAAGCTGAGTTGTGGGTCTACACACACACAGACAAAGCCTCACTTGCTGGTCAGACTCTCGGTGTATCTGTGCTTGTGACTCAGGAGGTTTGAGGACAAAGAGAAACAGCCTAAGTGGAAAGGAAGAAATGCCCCTATGAGAATAAAACCTTATTCTAAAGCAAAGCTGAGGTGCTGTTGTACAAAACCTCTACCTTGTGAAAACTTTGGATAAAAAAATGGACAAGCAGAGAAAGTGAGTGTACACTGATAGGGAGAGAATGTTTCAGCTAGCAATTAAATGCCAATTAAATTTTTCTGCTAGGCTTTACTATCTTGTCACTTGCATAGGGATTTTAAATACAAGACATTACTTAATAGTTTTGTTGGAAGTAAATGTGTATGAAATTAAAAAGTATTTTTACATCTCTTCAACTATTGAATAACAACAATCTTAATTAAGAATGTATTGAGTTCTTAAAAAATCTCTTCTGCCCTGAACTATTTGTATTCCTTAGATTGCTGGTTTGCCATTCAGTAATAGGTGGAACTTAGGAATAACATTCTTCTAATTACAATGAAGTAGACAAGCACATACCAAAACAGGGATAAATATGAGTCAGTATACACCAGTAAATTTGAAAGCAAACAATGGTAATTGATTGTCATTATTACTGGTTAAAAATTGTACCTCAGGTTTATAGTTCAGGACTTGAAATTCCAGAACAGAACCATTCAGTGTTTTGTTCCTCATTAAATGGGCTTTTTGTATACAAGTATTGTTAATATACTGCATAGAAGTGCATATAAATGACTTTTTCACATGCTGAATAAATGTGAAATTATGTAATATTGCATCTTGCACCTTTTGAATCTGCCACTGTTGTTAATGTTCTCTCTTTGTCTCAGTAATTGCTCAGCACTGAATTTTAGCTTAAGCTATTGCAATTCAGAATATTATGGATTGTAAGCTGAGTTACATCAGTAATTATCAACTATACTAGCTATTTGACCGTTCTGCTACAGCTGTACCATGATGACCTAAGTCTCTGGAAGACTACTTTACACCAATACTTTATTTTTACAGGTCTTAAACTATGATTTGAGGCACAGTAACCATGCAGATGCTACACACAAAATCCCTCCAAAAGTCAGGTATGTTGTCAATAGCCAGTCAAGAGTTTTGTGCTTACACAGCAAAATGATTGTTCTAAGGATCGTGTTCAGCTTGAATTTTGATCCTGTGCTAATTTCAAACTCCATTAGACGTGGATCAAGAAAACATGCTTGACTTTGTTAATGTAATTTGTCAATGCCTATTGACAATGCCAGCCTCAGTTTTAGACAGCATCACTTGATCATATGCTGTCAAAATAGAAAATTTTTAGATTTTCCACCTTGCCATTTATATTTTTCGATTCAGCATTTAACGTAGTGCAAATTAACCCCTGACCTAAGTTTTAACACCTCTCCACTCTTCAGCCCTGCTCCTAGTTCTGTTTGTTTGTATATGCGCTTCAGGTTTGCTATTATCATCAGACGGAAACTCTTAACTAGTGTTGAAACTCCAGTTCTGGACAACTGACTAGTTTTTTCAGCTTGTTAAAATTTGCCCAAATAATTGCAATCACGTTTCTGAGTGCATTAATGGGAACTGCTGCATAGAAGAGTGAAAGCAATCCTTTTTTTATATATATATATAACTTATCTTTCAAAAATGAGAAAATTTCAGGCAGGATAACATTTCGGTTTGATCCTACAAGGCCTCTCACTGTAGAACAACCTGAGGACACAAGCAGGCTTGTGTCATCAAGAAAACAAGCATAATAGTTTTATTTCTAAGTGTTCTTATCAAATCTACAAAAAATACTCTAGACTTCGATGTGGTTCTTGCGTGAATGATGAGCTACAAACAACATGTCAGCATACCTTAGATCAGGTGAGAAGGCACTGTGATTTAAGAAATACCAGGCAACGGTTATATAGCAAGTGATCTGTTGAGATACTGCTAGCTACTGTGATCTACATGTTGCAGTAATGATGGAGTCCTTAAAGCCTGGCTATACTTCTTCAGTCTTTTACATGTTCATCTCTAAGTATTTTCTAGAATATTAACATATCTAAGAGATTTGCTACTTTTTGCTGGCTTTATCAAAGGGCATGTCTGTTTCCACGTCATCAAAGATGTGGATTGTCTGTTACTCTGTGTATAACTTTACTGCAATATTTAAGAGTCTGTTGAGAAGATGACTCAAACATTTTTACAATTGCACAAAGAAATTGCTAACAACTAGGTGACATAGATGAAAAATCAGTTGAAAAATCCTCTGAGCATACCAGTGGCACATTCAACCAGAGTGGCAGGGCAAGGGGGTATCTAGGATTAGCTATTAAACTCATATTCTTGCCCTCACTTTTTTTTTTTTTGGAAGGTACATGAAGATTTCAGTGCATAGGACTTCTGTAACTCTACAAGGGCACTGCCGGAAGAGTTGGTCATAGCAGTTGTCTGTTGCTTAGAATTATAGTATGTTAATAATCTCTCAGCCGTGGTCTTGAGTGGCCTTACCACGTAAGAGAGCAAGACAGTGGCTGATGTGATTCCTGCCATCATTGCTGTGGGTATCAATGCTGAGAGAGGAACGTCCTAAAAGTTAAATCTTGCCACTTAAATATATATATTTAGGCAACTCTGGCAGCTAATTTAGGAAGTTGCAGCATTCCTCATTCTGGTAGGAAATAACATGAGAAATGAAGTCCTGAAGTTGTGAGCTACTGTAGAAATCTGGCCAGAATAAATGTGCCCTTCTGTCACCCATTGGAAAAAAAACCCTGTCATAGATACTTCCAAATGTGAAACAATGATGTCATATTTGAGTGAGAGAACATTAGCTGCATATGCAAATGACGGATGCTCAGAGCACCACATGGTTCATTACAGGTAGAACGTATGCTAAGTTAGCATCCAAATCAAGCAGAAGACTCATATATAGAGTCACATTTCAACAGTTAATATCTAACATAGAGGATTATGCTACTTGGAAAAAAGTGGAAAATGAAGATGTAATTCTGATAATGGAGCCATTCTCTGTATCTTAGACAATTTAGAAATCACCCAAATTAGGTGGATGACAGCAACGTAGAAAGCTAGCAGCCACCCAGCTACATCTTCTTTTCTTGAATATAAAACCACAGATATAATAACTACAAGAATTAATGTCTATACAAATCCGATTTCAAGACACCAAACTTTTAAAAATAATATAGTTGAGTGGGTTGAGAATGAGGCTAAAGCTAAGGAGCTAAGAAATCCTCCAGTGAATGCAGAGCAACTAGAAGAATAAAGTAGGCTATGCAAACATTAACCACAACTGCAAAACACTGAAAGAGATCCTGGGCAAAGCTAAAATGTGAACTCTCTAACATATTATACATTGGAATCTTAACTACAGTTTTAAAGAAGCTATCATTCCTATTTTTTCCAATTTTTTTTTCAATAATCCTTCTGATCCGATAATTCTAAATCACTTAGGATTGCTTTCAACTTAAATTTTTTATTTTAAATGTAGCCTGTTTCGTTAACAGCTTTAGTGATCTATTAATGGAATTAAAATTATGCTTGGTCTCCAACAGTAGCAGAAGGATTAAAAAAAAAAGTTAAAACATTTATGTAAATTGCCTGTTTTCACTGATTTTGTGATAATGAACTTGTTGAGGAAAGTCAGCTGAATGGCACAGAACCACTGACAAGTCACCGTGACTTCTTATTGCAGCATTCTTCCAGCTGCTCTTAGTTCTCTAGGAGACAGCATCTGGTTACGTTACTGAAGGAGAGTTTTTCTTTATTCCTTGGAACATCAATTATCCTTTTGGACATAGTGAACTTGCTGACTGTGCACCTGGTTTTGTGTTCTGGAGACATTTAGGAAGGCACCTTATTCTCCCCAATCTGGGGCAAATCAAAAAGCATTGCAAGACTTGGGTGTGTATACGTAATACAATATTCATTTCCAGGAACACTGTGAGTTGAGGATTTGGCTAGTTAGGTTATGAAATGTGTAGTTAAAATTTAATTTTCACTAAATTGAAGGTTTAAATATAATTAATGGAACAGTACATTGACTATCATTTCTTCAAGCAAAATAAATTAAATAAATACCTTATTTTATCCAGAGGAGAAAGAAGTAGCATTGAAAATACTGATCCAATAGATACAATAGGTCATGTAAAGTGTAAATGTAGTCATAAATATGAATTTTGGTTTTGAAAATAATACAGAGTGTACTGCTTACTAAAGAATGATTTCATGTGTTGTGTTCACCTCTGAGAACCTCAGAATTTATGTTCTCCATTTAAATCCAGAAGACTGATATGCTTACAGTAAAATCATTAAATCATACCAATAAAATGATACCCAGGGGAAGTACTTGCTGATTCCCAAAACTCATTGAGACTGGAAGAAAAAGATTGTAGCAGCTCAAAATTGAGCATGAGTTAAGAATAATTTCCTCTCATGATGTATTTAGAGATGACACATTTTCCAGAAAATTATTTGGGATGTATTTTTTAAATAAATTAGCACTTTTATGATAGAGTGCAACAGGTAGAGACTATTATTTCAATTGCTGCAATTCAGAATACCATCTAAGTAACTGAATGTAAATAGCTGAATGTAATATTCAGACAAAAGAAGAGGGTTTATTTTCAGAAATCCCCAAAAGACTCTTTTACAGGTTGAATCAATGATAAATTAATTTTTGTGACAGCAAAGAATAAATAGCATAGGATGTTGAATTGCAAGCCATCCACACGAGATTTTTAAATGCATTTGGGCAACTAAATGCACATTTGTACAGAGTGTTCTAGATGGCCATCCAGGATAAGGGGAAAAGAACAAATTCTCTGCTCTGGAAAACAGAAGAAGAAAGATGTCATCCTAGTCATGGGTGTCATTGCTAGCGCTGGACTAAGACAATAACCCATCATAAAAAATGAAGCGGCCAGAAGATTATTGTGGCCTTATTACGTTAGAAGTGCGTGTAGATTTGTGTTGCAACACAGCATTCAAAAAAATGTTTAAATAAAAGTCTCATGCTTTCACTTTGTCATATACTCAACTTTAGCACTTTTAAAATTACGTTGATATAAACCACTATTATTATCTTTTAGGCCACACGCACATAAGCATTGCATAACAGTCCAATATACAGCTGAGCATAGTGATCTGTTCATGGATGCACTATAAGTCTTGTATTAAGTTCTAAAATAATAAAATGGCAGGAAGTTTGTTCAGGTTTTTTTAAAGCTTGCAGAATAGCCCTCTAAAGAAAATTATTTTTGCTTTTAGAAGCACATTAAGTACCACATTTTGAGTATTATACTGAGGACTCAGGTTTGAATGTTATTTTTGTTCAATTCTTGCCTGAAACTGGACGATTATCAGGGTTATTCTTTACATTTGAACTGGGTAAACTGTTTTAAAAGTATACTTTGATATGCTTTGGTGGTTTTTATCATCTCATATTGAGATGAGCCAGAACGAAATCCTAGCCTCGCCAAAATATTTCTAGAATTCATGGATCTAGGATAACCATGGGCTAAGTGTATGTTAATCTGTACATTGCATGAAGAAAATTGTCATTTAGAAAATTTGAAAAAAGTCTTTGTCTGTGTAGGTTGTTTCAGTGAGATTTCAAACCAAAGCAGTTTGACGATATATTGTAACATATCACCTCATATCGCACGCAGGCTTCTGCGCTGAGAAAATCCAAACACATTTCTTAATCTCAGGACGGGCAAGGGCAAACATAAGGCTCCACCCATGTCTGTAATCCTATCAGTCAGTGCTGCCCATGGAAGCTATCATTGTCTACTTGCAGTGTAATAACGGGATTATTTCATTATAAGATGAAATCCATGTTATATTGCGCATGTCTTACACATGCCATTTCATACTTAGTTATTGATGGGCAAGGGTGGACATGACTTTTTCACTCCTGCATGGAATTTTCTTAAAAATCTGTGTTATAAGGGACTGGTGTATTCCGTATGACTCAAGCTGAAATCAACCATCACTTGATCTTCCTGTCAAAAGACACAAGCAATTAATTTGAGATAATTTCATTTTAATACATTACAATCATAAATCAACTCTGAGGAAATTAAGCTTATAAGATATTCATAGAATTAGAATTTAGTTGTTAGCCGTCAGTTAAGGTCAGGGAGTAAGGACCAAGATGTGTGTTTCATTCACAGGAGTATGATCACTGGCATTAGCAAATCCAGCAAACCTAGTCAACCTACTTGTATAAACATACCTAAATTTATGATGTTCAGATTTAAAACAACTTAGATTTCACCACTGCATCTCGTTGAAAAGTTTCTCCACATCTTCTTACCTGTGATGGTTAGAGACCTTCTTCAAACATCCAGTCACAGCCTATTCATCATCATTTGTTCTTGCCTGAAACAAGTAAATATTAACCTACTGTTTCTTCATTAATTATTTGTAAAAAAATGAAATCTATCATATGTCCTGCTCAGGAATAGTTGCTGTTGATAGTAATATTTCCTCTCCAAACTGTAATTACTATCTGTATGATGCAGGCTTCAGTAGTATTTATCTTACCAGTAACATTGTTTTCTGCATCTTAGTGTCCTGCTCTGAGGGTTTATAGTAGACCTATGCTATTAGTACAAAACAAAAAAGAGCCTACCACCACCACCCGAAAAATTATTTTAACCAAGATGTATTTTATTCATGCTCAGTTCTGATTTAATTAAAGCTTGCAGCAGCAGGTTCCAGAGTACTACACATCATCTGTAACTTTGTCTCTTTTCCATATCTTACACCAGAAGTTCTAAGACTTTCATTTTATTTTCAGAGGTCTTTGCATTAATGTAAAGATATATTAGTTTTTTTCTCTTGAGTGCATCCAAATTCATAGTTGAATTAGGCAATCTTCCTCTGTCTTATATCCCTGACTTATGCTCTTGTCACTCTCATCACTGTTAATATTTTCCTTCTCCTACAGTGCAATTTTTCTCTTCTTTACTAAATGTAAGTAGACTGATATGTGAGACTCTCAGATTACATTAAAAAAAAAAAAAAAGGCTGAGGCACCAGCTTTGATCTTAAATACCTGAACTTGCTTTCAAGATTAGAATTGACCCCACCTGTTGAGAAGAATCCTTTTCCTGCAAATACCTCCCAGAAGTTGGACATCTCCCTTAAATCTTCTGTTCAGCCTTATTATCTAGACATGGATTTCCAAAAAGTGCTGCAGGCACCACTTCTGAAGGGATTATAACCCCAAATACCAGTTTAAATAATCAAAATGAGTCTTTGCTCTCTCACTGAAAAGTCCTAAAACCCCATTTCTGGTCAGATTCCTGCTATGAAAACTGCTGGACTAGCAGCACTCTTGTGTTCACTGACTTCCCACTTTTATGAATTTTGCTCACGTCTACTATTTATTCATGGTTTTCAGTGGAAATCAGGAAGTTGTTTGGCCAGATCTGAAGAACAGTCAATGGTTTTTCTGCTTTTGAATCCTTTTCAGTCCACAGTCAGTATCTTAAAACTTTATTGTGTCTGAGTTGCTCGATGGGCAAGCCTCTTTATTCTTAATTTCTAACCACAGGGACTCAACTGTTTTGATGTTGTAGTGAATATCAGACTCTCACAACTGTTCTGTTCCTGTTTAAGGATCATTCTGCCTTATAGACATTCTCATGTTTCCTATGTATCATCCTGTCTTTGCTTTCCATCTGGTTCTTGATTGTTTCTCACTTAAATTTTAATATCTAGATGAGCTTTCCTCCTCCTATCTATGTCACTCTCTTATTTTGGTAGAAATGAGGATTTGGTAGAAATAGCATTACTGCTATTGATCTGCAAAGCTACTTTGCCGTTTCCAGCAAATTCCCAGTCCTCCTGAATGGTGCTACTTAAAAGAATTAAATCTCATACCCCTCCTGTATTACTATTGGCTTACGTTTTTGTGTCTCTTTCGAACAAGGATTTAAACTTTTTTCCTTTCAGTTTCCCTGTGTTTCACATAATGTTAATCACACTTGTTGTTGTAAAACCACAACTAATAAAGTACTGATTTACATTATGCTGATTAATCAAAGGTATTGGAGTAAATAATATCAAAACCAGTTTATTTATCCCAAAGTTTGTTTTGATAATTTTACTTTTATTTCACTATTTCCATTGGCCTACAGGAACAATACTGAAAATAAAGTTTTGATTCAGACAACATATTTTTTCACTAAACTACTGGAAAACTTGAACGAGATTTAAATACACAAGTAAAGGTTCTGAATTTTGCATTTTATCTATTTGTTTTAACTGTTTTTTTAAGAAGTTACTCTCTAAAGACTCTTAAGCCATAACGCTGATTAATTTGGAAGTGTTTTTTAGTGGGAAAAAACATAAAACTACTCACTCATTTTTCCATGAAGGCAGGTAGTTGTTACAGCTATACACAACCTAAGGCTGCTTTCATGTAGTTTTAAAGGCTTATTTTATACTTTATACTTTATTCCTTTATGGGATAGTGCCTTATTTCTTTAACAAAAAGGTTAACGTCATGCCATCACAAGGGAAAACAGAATTAGTAACATTGGAAAATTATTTTTCATGGTACATACATGCATTTGTTTTAACAAATGTCAGTACAAGTTATAACATTGGAAAATAGGTTGTATTTTAAAAACCTGCTGATTTTAGTAGTTATTTTTTCTAGTGAATTGTGAATTACAATGAATCATATCCAGTATTTTTTTTTAATTACATATTTTCTTAGTGTTCATTATAACTTGTGAATTTTAAACTAAATTATAGTTTGCAATGGTGCCTTTAAGATCTAGTTTGGACTAGAAAAATCAATAATGCCTTCAAACATTAAACACTAGCTCACTCTCAAAAAGCAGATGCTTTCTTCAGTTTTGGTTTGTTTGGGTTTTTTGTTATAGGAAATGCATCATATATGGGAAATTACAATTACTTCAAAGGCAGGGTTTATCTAACACAGTGTCAGCCATCCCAACATTATTGTCACTTACGCTTCTCTGGTGGGATGGGATATGGTGCGCTGTGGATACCTGTTCTGTCCAGCAGCTGAAAAGAAGACAAAAGCTGAGCTTAATCCAGACACCTAACTTGGAGGCAGCTGAAAAAATTCCATCCCTCACCCATTCACCTTACATAGGTGCAGCTTTGAGATCCCAAGTCCTAAAATTAGTCTCATTGTGACAGAAATATTTTGACATAAGCTTGAAATTTAAACTAACTAGTTGTACGCTTTGACTAAATCCATATTTTGAGAATTTACAAAGACCAAGGATTAAAAAATGATAAGGTTAAAATGACATCAGCTACAGCTAGACTATGTAAAAATGCTGTGTAAAAAGAACGATGTAGAAAAATTTTGGATTCTTCGGATTCTAGATATAATATGAATATTATATAAAGAAAAGTGTGATTCAATTTGGTCATAAAACTTCCTCAAATTACATTTTGCTGAATATATATTTCCAAATGCTAGAAATGATTATCTAGTATTTGCTTGAAAATACAATAAACACTATTTTCTGTATATGGAAATCAAAATATGCAGTATTTACACTACTATTCTTGGAGGATGATTTCTTTATGAATCATTGTAATTTCGTTCCCCTTTACTGCTGGACAAATGATACATCAAGGAATTTATATTACCATGGTGAGACTTTTATATGACATTACACCTAGACCTTGAAGAGTCATTCTAGCAGTGCAGTTTAAAGTTTCAAAATGAGAGACCTTCAGCTGTACAGGGCTTGTAAGTTAAAGTTAAATGCAATTTGCAGAGGTGCTAGTGCAATTAATAGGTGCTAATATACACGACCAGGATTTGAAGTTTGGGGAGGTCTTGTTTGGTTGCTTCCTTCTTTTTTCTAGATCTGTTGATTTAGCCTGGACGCTGCTGTATACCTGAGAGCAGTATGGGGTGTTACATTATGGAACTGAAATCACTAACTCATGAGTAGACTAGGAGTTTAATTCTCTGTACATGTCCTTTTCTTATGATATTGCCTATCTTACACGGTTCAGGGCTATGACAGCAGGGATTGATCCTGTGCTTAGTTCACTAGTCAAAGGCAAAAATTCCATGGTAAGTAACAACTTGGGTCTCCCCGTCCATGACAATGTAAGTACATGTGAACAAAAGCTCTACTTTGCTGCAGGTATGAACTAGCAAGGAGTAACTCCCTGAAGTAAGAAAAGAAGGCAGGAATGTGCACTGCAGCGGTGTGTGCCTCGGGGTAGTCATGGTACCTGTGAGGGCTGCTGCTTTGTGCATCAGACTTGCTGTAAGCTAAAATCTGTAAGGAAGTCAGCACGCAGAACCAACATTTCAAGCTGCAGTTACAGGTTGAGAAAGTTTGGCACGCTTGATATCTTTGTTCAGGTGAAGTGTATGATTAAACAGACAGAAAGCTTCTTTACAAATACATGTTTTGTTCACAAAAATAGCATGTCTGAAGTAATGAATCTATTGTGAATATGTACAAAGAGACAATTAATGCAGGATTCATATGAAAGCACCAGTTAGAAAGCCGATTTTCCTGGTCTCTTATCTTTAAAATGCAATAGTCTTACGAGGACATGATGAATGGGGACCACAAGACCCTGCAAAACAAGCCTTGTCTACTTCGTAGTGCTGATACCATTGTTTAATCAATGCAAATGATGAATTTTGTTACAAAAAATGAAAATATATTATTGATTTCCTAAGGGAGGCCAGTGAAAAAGCATGCAAATAGTATTATTCTCTTTTACCTGTAAAAGTAAATAGATTACACACAATCAAACTTTAGTCTTTAATTATGGCAAATGATTATTTGAATTAGGGGCAGAGAGTTATATCCGTGCTTATGCAATAGAACTGATAATGCTACGGAATGAAACTGAGTAATTTTTCCAGCTGTTCTACAGAGGATTATGTATTTCCAAAAGCTTTTCATAAATTTGTCAAAAGCTGTAAAAAAGTGAATAGAGAACAGAGCTTCTTGCTAAACAAATAATCTCATTAATATGCCAGAGGGTGGGAGAATGAGGTTTGTTCATACTTCATGATGGCAGCTTGAGTGTTGTGTGTCGTTTTGGCAGCCAGATTCATATATACGTGATGAGTACAGCACTCACTGGAGTATCAGCTCAAATGATGAGTATGGACAAGCAGTAGCACCTAGAGCTCAGTTCAGCGTTTAATGGAAGAGCCAAGAGTGGACTATGCTGAAGATGGCGAATTAGTTTAGCAAGTTCTTCAGATCTACATGTGCATGTATTCGCACTCTTGTGTAAGCATAATGTGCTGTGATTCAGTCTTTATTCATCAATAGAAACTATGTGCTCATTTGGGAATTTTCACAAACTGGAATGTCTCTTAATTATTTTCCTTATCTGAAGCTACTTTGATAATGGTAACACTGCTTTAAGTAATAAGATTACAGACATACAATACACAAAAAAGACAATAGTTGAAAACAAAATTTTAAAGACAAAGCTTTAAAGATCTTAGACAATTTGAATCTCTCTCATTATTTTAGCCTAATTATTATCTATACCGGTAGAATGTTTATGTCTTTGAGAATTTAACTTTGTGTTTAAAAGAGCAAATTATCTGTTGTGTAGATTTACTAGGCCAGCCCCTTAGTTCATGCAATTTGAATTTGGCTAGAGTTACAGTAAAGTATATGCTTGAGGGCTTGGCCTTTTCAGTTAAAAACTAAAATGGGGTTAGGGGAGGGAAAGGTGATTTCAGCCATTTTAGCTTGTTTATTTAGAAGGTTTATGAAAAAAAAAAAAAACCAAAAAACAAAACACCCCAGGCATTCTTATTTTCTCTCTACAGTGATTTAGCAGATTTGATGTTTGGCTTTTTCTTCAGTGTTTTCTCTCTTATATCAGAGCTAAAATGCTGTGATCTTTTCTGTGTCATCTCCTTTGATGTGAGAAATAGAAGGATAATAAACCATGGAGTTCCTGCAAACAGAATCTATTATGTCCCTTGGAAAAATTGTATAAATGAATTTGGTTGCACCATTGTGAAACTTGAAGCCAAATAGCTTCTAGGAAGAAAAAAGTTCCAGGAAGAAAAAAGGAGCTCTTGCTACCTCACACCAGCCAAAGGAAGATAGCTATTATGTGCAGAAAGCTTGATGTGAAAGATTTAGCTAAAGTTTTCACACAGATTAGCAGGTAAAGGGAAAAATAAAAGGAAACTTAATAGATCTGAGTGCATAATGTGAGAGGCTGGTAAAAAAATCCTGGGTGTACCTACAAAAGAAAAGTTATCATTCTACAAATGCATTTGAAAATGTAATATCTTTGAAAATTATGAATTGTATGTGATGAAATTAAGTCTTTGAATAAATAGATATTTTTATGAAATGTTTCCGTATAAAATAAACCACCTGTGGCTCAAATTCCAGCTCTTTGAAAGTAAATGAGTTGTTAGTAATCTAGCATGTAGTGTTCTAATTTAGCAAATGAACTTCGTTTGGTTTATGATGGGTAAAAGAAAGAGTATGACTGTACATTTGGGATACTTAAATGCATAGTAATTATATTACTTATCATCATACCACTTGCTTCTTATTCTTAATTGCAAGTCTGGCAGTGATCAGGTCGATCATCCTGCAAATGATAGACTAACATGAGAACAGCTTCAAAAGTTAACTCTTGTTGGCTGGCAGGTGTTCTTATCAGATAACACTTATAAAATTATATATATTTTTGCTGGAGCTAACATATATTCTCTATATAAAAATACATACAGAAACTGTTAATGTATATGTACAACGGTATATAAACATTTGCATATGCATACATCTGTGTGTCTGTATAGATAAATTGTATATCACAGACAGAGAGAGGAGAGACAGATGCATATCCATGTGCATCTGTCAGGTCCACAAACACTAAACTGAATTGCCTGTCTGCAAAGACTCGGGTCGACAAGGTGCTGTCACTAAGCACAATACGGCTTTGCCGCAGGAATCACGTGATGGCAGTCAATGGTCAGGAGATCAGTTGAGGTTAATAGCATGGTCAATGCTCTCCATTAGTTGGTTAGTCCAAGGGTGGCATTGAATTTGGAACACTGAACTCTGTGTCTTCCTCTGGACAAGCTTCTGTCTACCCATAACTACAGGTATCCTGGAGAGACTGTGCCTCCTAAAAAGGGTAGCAGAATAAAGCACTGCCTCACTCATTCTGCATGGTAGAAATGCTGTACGCTTTCAGTGTCTGTGTGAGTGCATTGTCATATGAAAAACAGGTCAAAGTAGAGTGATGGTAAAACAGCATGAGGAAAATCTACTTAATCAATATATTTAATTGTTTTATTTGCCTGGCTTATTTGGGCAGCTAATGCCAGTTTCTAGGGCATAAAATATCTTTTGTATATAATCAGGAGGATGATACCCTGCCAGCTTCCCAGTTGTGAGCCATAAATGTCATCCTCTGGCTACACAAAACTCAAATATGAAATGTTGCAAATATGCAGAAGTTATTTACTTTCTGCATCTTGTTAGACTTAAGTATAAACAGTACCATTTATTGTTTTATTATTCGCTTATTTCTTTTCCTTTGGAATAGAAGAAAGTATTTCTGAAAGCTATTGGGGATGAGGATCATTGAAATCTGAAATAAAATTGTCCAAAATGAGCAGTGAAGTTGTACATTCCTCTGGCATGTTTTGGTATATAGATTATAATCATTTCCCTTGGGTTATAATCCTGTTCTCCTGACAATAGGTATTTGCTTCTGGCTATGATTTTCAAAAGCATATAAAGTCACTTCAAAGCATGATTTTTATCAGTCAAAATGAAGCTATGCCTCTGAATTATGGAGATACTTTAAAATTGTTTTCCTTTCACTTTAGTAAAGTATGTTCAGATTCTCTAATATATGAACACAGATTACTTTTTATCTTTGAACCATTTCTACATAAGAGAAAATACATCTTTTTTTTATTCTACACATTCTTTGCTTTATTATCTGAGAAACAATTTTTTTGCTATCATTTTGGGATGATAGCATAGATATTACTCCCACTGTCATCCCATAGGGGAAAATACGCTTTTTGTGACATCTCAGATGAAACAGTGATGACAGAAAGATGAAAATATTACCCAACCACTTGTTCAAATGACTGAATTGTCCAATAAGCTAAAAGCAAATGCATGTATTATTTAAAACAGGCACAGGTTTCTGACCACAGGAATTTCTGAACTTGCTTTTATTACGAAGATTAATTTAAATTAAAAATTCAGCATTCAGTATATGATGAGTAGGACATATTTTATATGTCAGCTTAAATATACTATATTTTCCTAATATATAATTCAGTCATTTTTTTCTACTCCCTTATTTGTAAGTTGAACATTGAGTTACCTACTGCCATGACTGTTCATGCTGAAAAAATGGACCATGAGGGACTGTCTCAGGGTTACATCTCTGTGGGATGGGGCAAGGCAATATGCAACAGGATGGGTGGACCTTGGAAGCATGGACACTGGGCAAAGGAGGTTGTCTCCTTGATGATTCCACATTTACTCTCCAGTGAACCAGATACTACTCAGAGCCTAGTCTTACTTTCTTTGTAAGTAACAATATTGGAGGAGTAGAAGAGCATCCTTCAGATGTATGATAACCAGAAATGAGGTCCAGAGTTTCAGTTTCAGCTGCCAGGTTCAAGATCCTGGACACTGGTTCTGGCATCACACCCATTCTGCAGTGCCATGGCAACAAGTAAAAGGCCTCCTTCCTGGTACCAAGGAAGGTAGTCACCTTCCTCACCTAAGTCTGCTAACCACTGGCTCATAATAGTTGTTCGGTGGTCAGTTTAGGCTGGGCAGATTCACAAGTGCTTTGGTTACAGCCTAGATAAGTAAGCAATTCCTGTGTTTCTGTAAAGTTCACACCTTTGGCACCCCAAAGTCCTTACCAGACTGGCAGCTATTCAGGATCTTCCTTTCCTTTGCCTCCTTTTCCAAAAATAGTCTGGTAGTTCTGCTCTGGATATAAACTATAAACCCAATCAAAAGCAAAAGAGGTAAAACTGTATCTAAAAAAAATCTTTAAGTTGTGAAAATCAACTAATATATATGTGTGAATGCTGTAATATGTTTAAGTACTGATTCTAAAACTCAATCACTCATTCCTCACTTATTTTTCCAGATGGCAAATCATTTGGGACAAGGGCATCTATTTGATTATGCAATGTGGAACACGATGGATCCCTATCCTTCAGCTCCCAACTCATCTAAACATGACTTTTAAAATATAACCTAAATATAGCCTAGCTTTAGATCTAAGCTTTTGCATTGTAAAATATGGGAAATAAATTTGAGTGCTGCAACTTTTCTCATATTAAAAGTTCAGAAACTTTGGGCTGTGCTAATACAGAACAAAAACTAAGTTTGAAACCTTGAAAAGGTGAAAAAGAATTTCTCTCCTGTGCACTCCGGAAAGGAACTGATTCTGGGCTTAGGTGGTTTCAAACATACAGCTGTATTTCCTTATGCCAAGAACAGCTGCAAACCAAAGATATACGCTAAAAAAATAGGTTTGAAAATTCTAGCAACTCAGAAATTTTCACAATGTTTCTTTAAATAATATCAGTCCACAAGCAGAGAAGTTAAATCCATTTATTTCAAAGTGCCTTGTAGGATCAGGGAAGCTTACACTTCATTAGCAATTACAAATTGTTTTGTATCAGGCCTAATGAAGCCTGAAAATAGAATAAAAAAAACATTAATAAGAAAATGTTTGCCAAAAAGTAGTCAAAATTTAAGTCAGAGTATGTATATTCTTTCCCTACAAAACCCACTGATACATGCAGTGGCAGAGCAAAATCCCTAAGTCATGGATGTGAATGCAGATAACGACGAGAAGTGAAGATAATTGAATCCATTACCAGATGTTCACTGCTGTAATGGAGGTGGCAAAATGCAAGACATTTTCAGATATTAAAGAGCATAGAGAGAAAGAGTGTCTTCTAAAGAGGGAGGAGAAGAACCATCAGCAAAAGATAAAAGCAATAATGTGGACTCAATACTTACTCACTGAAATTGTCAACTAAAACGTGTATTTCATTACAGCTGTAATTTAGTGAAATACTTCACATCAAGTCCAGCAATTTTAAATTTCCATGAAAAATCTCAGAGTGCATCTAAATTAATGTTTCATTTAGCTTGGGATTTTTTTTTTTTTAATTTTTTTTTCTGCTTTAACATCTTGTTAGGAATATTTCATTATGTTCAAAGTTCAGGGCAACATCACAGGTTGTTCTGCAAGTCTTAGCCTGGCTGAAAGGGCTTTTTGTCTTTACATTTTTTTCCCTCCCACCTGATTAATTCTGTTTAGCCATTTGCTCCTCCTTTCCATAACTGAAGGTTTGTTTATGTTTGGCTGATTCTGTGCATTTTGGTAGCAAGAGTAAACTGGTTTCTGATACAGCTCCATTACAACTGGCAGAAAACCAGATGGATACCTATTCCTCTTATCTCATCTTCCTCTCTTCCGTTCTCTTTTTTCTGCCTGTTAAACAATTTCTTTTCCAAAGACCTATCCTGATGTTCCATCAATATGTGTTGAGAGACAATGTCCAAAATGTTGCTAGAATAAAATTTGCAGGTTTAAGGGAGCTAAAGAGAGGGAGAGATCTGAGGTCTAGAAAAAAAATACCATGTCATCCTGAAGTTTTGACACTAGTTTAACAATATCGAAATTCTGCTTTTTAACTTTCCCTTTTGAAAAACATATTAAGATACTAAAGATACTAACCAGCTATACAGTTATTACACACTACTACAAAGTTTTCCATTAGTAACAATTTCAGGATCAAGAAATGTATTCTTTAGACATCAAACTATTTCAAGCACTAAAGAGCAATGAAGAGCAAATTATGAATATGCTATCCTCCTCCTTCCTGCTACTTAGCAGAATTTCATTAATTGTAAAGGTCTTCATTGGAGGGAGAAATAAGGATCTTGTAAAAATACAGATAAAGTAAATCTCGCACTAGAGAACCTATAAACTAAATGCTTACCTTTTACATGTACAAAGCATGCATTCCTGGACCAGAGAAGCAGCACGCTTTTCTTCCTCATGACTTTATCACTGATTTGCATATTGCAGAATGTCTGAGGGTAGTGCAGTGGTCTGTGTGAACATCAGCGTGCCCACAGTTACACCCAGCATGATACGTGCAGGCAATCATACCCTGAACAACTGGAGCAGTTGTGACTCATCTACCACCAGCAGCGAGTCTGCTGTTGTGGTCTGTTCCTCTGTTTGCACACATGTTCGTACACACAGACATGCATGCACCCCTTTTCTTACTCAGAGAGATTTCCCTACCAGATGATGATAATAAATATGAAAAACAAACAACAGAAACCATACAACTTAATGTGTGCCTCTTTTAGCCCATTTACATCGTGCCAGTGCTCACTCTGAGTAGTTTTGCTTAGCAGTGAAGGGAAACGACTGAAGAGAAACCTCAAAGGATAATTAAGAAATAACATAGGCTTTTACTTTAGTTTTCCTTGACATGTTTTCTTTACAAGTCTCCATTCAACTTTGAGTTTTGCTTTGAGCTCCTGAACCTGGAACAGTGGATTTCTTTTCCCTCATAATATAAAATTTACCTTGTAGATTAAAAAAAAAAGAAAGAAATCACAGGGCTGTAATCAGCAGGTCATAGAATGAAAGGATTATGAGTTTTATGCTGGCTAAAATGTCTTTGAATTCATTATCTTTTTATGAGTTTCACATACATGTGAATTATCAAATTAATAGGGCTTTATTCCGTTCATATTTGGTGTTAGAGGAGTTTTCGGTGAGAAAATGTAAATCATGCTCAATTTAAGAGCTCTTCAAACCAGCAGGACGTTTGCAAAGTGATTAAGGACTCGGCCCAGAAAGCTTCACCAGCTTTAATAGTTTTAATGAATATAAACCGTAGGTTAGGGGTGTTTACTGTGTACCTGAATAACATTAATAAAATTCCACATCAAATAAAACCCTCTTTTGCACTGAAAGATGTTGTCTTCAAATTCATTTATATATCTGTGATATGAACATTATCATTTTCAATCCTTCCTTTCAATGTAGGATTACAAAGACTATACTATTTCTCATTATACACTTCGGTGCGAGAAATGCGGCAGAAACAAGTGAAGTCGTCAATCAAATGTAGAAGCAGTTACAGCTCTGAAAGATCAAAGAGCAGGTAAAATGTAAGGAACATGCTTTCTTGTATATTGAACAGGCAAATCATTCTCATATTTCCTATATATATGCCTGTCAAGCATTTTAAAAAACATTTAGATAATCATGAAATGCATTGTTAAGCATTTCTACAGAGTTTTATGGTTTTGAGTTCCAATAGTATTCAGAACTCATTATTTCATTGTTCCCACAAAGCAAGTGTGAGTTGCCAAAAATCACGGAGCAATTCACTCTAGGTATGAGAATCAGAGCCAAGGGTTTCATTGTCCAAAGCAAAATCTATTCTACATACCTCTGCTGCAAATGTAAATAGGGGAATATTCCCCAGAAACTCAAACCAATTTTATAGTTTCTGAATTACAGGTATTACAGATGGCTTTGCCATGTAAATTCTAGAACATTTTATGTCCCAGTAGCATCCTATTACTAAAACAAAGAAACATGAACAGATATTGAGCATGCCAAGAAATACAAAGCCAAACTACTTAATAGTTAGTTGAAGGGGTGCAGAAATGTGTAAGTCAACAGTGATTTCAGAGAATAGCTTGACACATTCCAAAGAATCTATTTTTCACTTCCGCAGCTGAGATTTATACCATATGCCCCGATAACGACAGTAAGAAAGGCAGAGGGAAATACTAATTTGAGATCAACTGATTTTTGGAACTGTGCTCTGAAAGGTAAAAATTGATAAGAGAAAGGAAAGAACCCAAGCTTATGTTTGTAGACTGTATTACCACTTCGGTGTCATTTTGATTTGTTGTTGAAAAATCTAGGTCTGAGACAGCAATTTTGTCAGAAATAATGACACTTACTTCACGCCTTTGTGGTCTGTTGCTCATGAACTTACTTACCTTCATCCCCTACCATGCAAATTTTTCTTTCAGTGTAGCAGCTTGCTACAGCTTCCTGTTTAAGAGGAAGGTATTGCCACGTTATGTTAAAATAACTTTCTAATTTCAACCAGAGCTTGCAGAACATAAATGGTTGGAAAAAAAATGGCAAGTTCACAAGAGCTGAGGAATCCCTCAATAAAGCATTGTTTTATCTGATCAGATAGAGATTTCAGTATCTTGCTGACAGGTTAAAGAGGCTTATTTTAATATGCATATGTGACTACAGGCTATTTTTTGAACTCTTAAAACTATATTGTAATTGAATTCAGCTGAATATTCATCTATCACTATTTAATATTTTTTCCTCTGTAAAGTTCCATGCTTATGCTGGTGCTATCTCAGTTTAACAATTAAAGTCATCCTCCTCTTCATTCATTCCTCCCATCTTGTTCAGCTTCATAAAACTCGCTCTGATCTGAACATTAGAATAAACCTAGAGTAAGCCACATTTTGAGTCAGGGAAGAGTATTGTTTTGATCAGTACAAGACAGTGAGACTTTTATTTACTTTTCCTCAGTTTGTATTTTGTTATTTGAGCTATTACAGAAGATTTAGAATCCACAGTTTTCAGTTTGTTTGAAGGTATCTGCCTTCTAATTACAATCTGCAGATACATTAGGCTGAGGGGAAAATAATCCATTCTGCATCGATATGACTAAAACCCTGATTAGCGCATCTCTTTTTGCAAGGTAATTTCCATTCCCAATAGCAAAAGCTAGCAACATCTTTTGCCACATTATATCAACATGTAAATCCCAATCAAACATCAGGATGCTGATATATCAGCACTTTTTAATACAGATTTCTTCATCATAGCCCATACCCCTTGACTTTCCTCTTACTAAATCATGTGGCACTACACACTCTGCTATATGGTGTTTTGCGTCGTGAGGCACCATTTACAGATGGGAAACCATGAGCATAGCTCCGTGCCCATCTGCAGGATACTACTGATCAGGTCCATATGGCTAGTGGATCACAGGAGTGCAAAAACCAGTTGTGTTTGGAGCAGAAGAAAGGCTTCACATAAGGAGGGAATAAATTTTGCTGTGGGGTTTGACACTTCAGAGGGCTGAAGTCTGGGCAAGACAATCTTCTCTCACATGGGAGTACCTGAATCCTTTATTAGAACCTGACTCTAACTAAGCTCAGCTGTAGCTACAGGAAACATTCCTATCTGGAGATCTGGGAAGTCCTGGTGGGAAAGAGGCCTGTAAAGGTGGTCCCCCAGGAGGTCTTTTCACAGTCTGGATTTAGCATAATATTGAAATTTCTTTGCAGTGCTGATGCTAGTATTTCACCAAATTTACCTTCTTTTCATTCAAGCATATTTACTAATATTTCCCATGATTCACTTGCTATAGTGCCCATTTCTGGAAGATGTGAAGTAAAGGAATGCTAAGCCTTTTCTGAGTCACAGGAATGTAAAAGAAACCATAAATAATGTAATTATAATGTAATTTTTATTACATGCCATCTTGTAGAAAATGCTGTGAGATTCCATTGAATAGAAATAATAGAAGTTTAAAACTGATGCCGTCTATGAAATACGTAGCAACACAGCCATATATTTGAAAATTGCCTGATACACAACAGACTCCTTTTCTTTTTGGCTGCTTTGTAAGTGCAAATACTAGAAGAAAATACATGTACCTAAGATCAGAACTTCATTTCTCTACTGCACAAAGCGGTTTGTGTAAGTAATCTCTAAGGAATCTTACAGATACCTGATTTTTAAAAGGCCCCAGAAAAATTACCACTTTGTCTATTATTTCAAATCAATTTTCCAGCACTGTGTAATGATTAACAATGGGGGTGGGGGGGGTGGGTGGAGCGGAGGGTGGAGATGAGGAAGAGTGGGAAGTAAAACAACAGAGCCCATGGTGCTCATATACTTGTTAAATAGCAGGGTGTAAGACCCTAGATTTTGATAAAAAGAAACTTACTTTTAAATAGTTCACAGTATACTGAGAGGAAGTCTGATTACCCGTGTGAAGGCACTAGGTTTAAAGAGACCTGGTTCTGCTCTTGGCTCACACACTATCCTACCACATGGGCTGTGGCAAAATACCCATTTTTCACTGACTCCCTTCCCACTATTTGCAAGTTCTGATAATTTAAATTGAAAGACCTCAGGGGGAAAAAAAAAGTTTGTTATTGCTATAATCATTATATTCCAAACCAATGTTACAGTAGCTAAAATAATACAGATAATAGCAATGCTATATTTAAATTTCTGTTGAACATGTGACTGAAGTGTGGCATATAATGCATGCGTACAGAGGAACTGAGCTATGACTGTCTGAGAAACAAACATTTACATAGAGGAAGCTGAAGCAAAAAGAGATGTGCTAGAGGTACAGTGACTCTGGAAGCTTCTGTGTTGATTTTTTTTTCATGTTTTCCATTTAGCAGACATACCAGAACTGCAGGGGCTAGGTTTTTTTTTTTGGTGCTAGATTGCCACAGAGGTTTTCCAGGTTGCACAGACATAGGTGATCTTGGCTTCATATTAAGAGCAAAAAGAAATAGATTTGCGCTGCACTTGTTATGCAAGAATACCGGCTCTTGATGCTCCAAAATTAGATTTTAGTTCACAGAAGTCCAGTAGGAGTTCACTAGCTACATAATCTTCAATTCTCAATTCAGGGTTTCCTGATTTATAGAATGCCTCTCTGATTTTAACAGTAATCTGCAAATACTATTCAGAGCATCACGCAGCCAGTGTGGGGAAGTACATTTTTCAGTTTGCTTAGTTTTTCTCCTTCCCATCTACAGGAAAACCATGCCTGGTGGTTGTATCAGGTAACTATGTCAACTTCATTCTGAAATTCTAAGAACACCTTGATTTCTCACCTTTTATATCTGAGAAAGAAAAGGCATAGACTGAAACTTGTATTGCTAAAGCTGCTTTGCAAAAAAAGAGAAGAGAACGGCTATATTTGTCCCATGTGCATAATGTATTTACTCATCCTTACCTCTTAGCTCAGTGTGTTTTCCCAGCTCCTCCCTCTCTGTCTGGCTCTGTTTTCACCTGATGATCTCCTTGGTCAAAAGCACTGAATCTTGCAAAATCCAGGTCAATATCTATATCAGCAGCCGAGGAAGGCCAAGCTCTATTTCCCCTTCCTTGTTCATGCCATCGCGCCAAAGGGCAAACGACGCAATCCACGCATTTGCTCAGTAACCCTGCTATCCTTTTATTAAAGTGCTTTTCAGTTCACAGCTTCCTCTCGAACATGCTGCAAAGGTGGTGTGTGTGTAAGGTGGGAATGGAAACATGGACACACGTGGTGATGAAACGACTGCGATAAAGCCGTGTGCTCTTCCACAGAACGGCATGAGCACACACTGTAGGACACTTTATAAAATGACAGCAGATGTTTATCCTGGCTACTCAGACAGAAGGTTGTTTTTCCCCTAGCCATAGAAAATGAATATTAGTCATCAGAATGTGACATCAAACAGTACAAATTAATAGGAATTTCTACACAGAGATTAACAAAAGGCACTGTCTTTCTGCAAAGAGAAATCCAAGCAAAGAGAAGATGGATTATTTTACTAACGCTCTCCTGCAGGTTCTTGTCCTTCTAAAATATTTTTATTATTACTGATTACTTATGTTCTAAGTCAAGAGGAAAACAATGGTTTCCCTGTTCATGTTTAGACTATTTCACACTGCCAGAGTGCATATATATTCTTTTAGATATTTTCCACTAGGCTAATAACGCTTGATTTAGAGGTGCTTAGATTTCTCTGCAAGGACCTAAAAACTTTTAAAATCGAAGGGTTTTTTGGCTAAAGTGAAAATGGAAGTTCCATTCTGAATCTAGATGTGCCCCTTTGAAATGGAGAAAATGAAAATTAGGGAAGAAAACAAAAGCGACAAGGTTTGTACACCTCTCTCCTTCTGCCAGCTGTCTTCTTGAAGATTGATCCTGGCTCTCGGTCCCTCGGTGACTTTCTGAAGAATGCAACTTCTGCTAGGAAGCACTTACTGGCAAGGCTGAGGTCTGTCTGCTCCTTGCTGCCCACTGCAGTCTCTTTAGTCTCTGTGTGAGACTAAGCAGCTCTCGTTGTTGCCTTTTCCCCTCTGCAGTTCCCATAGAAAAGATGCAATCTCCCTCCAGACAGCCCTCCTAATCTCATTTTGTCAAGTAGAAGTAAGCTTTCTCAAAACCAAGAAAGAGCAGTGAATGCTTTGCCTCACAGCAGGTCAAGAGTTTCCCTCACCCTTCTTTAAGAGGTAGATGACAGTGATCTCTGTCCAAACAGGCAGGCTGTGAGCCAGATCCCCAGCTACGTGGGTTCCGTGTCAGTGCAGGCTTGCACCTGACTCACTCGCAGTTAGGCAATGCTCGTTTATGTTGGTTTGCAAAAGATCATGGAGATATACTCAAACACTGGGCACGTCAGCAGACACATCAAAAAACGAACACAGGGCTCATTTAGAGCTCACTCAGGTTTCACCTGTGTACATGCACGCATGTTGGGACAGCCTGTAGTCAATATTGCTAAATTGTTATTATTCGTGTTTACTATTCTTTATTTTTTTACCACTTGAAAACAAGTCTGGGTCTCATTGTGCTCGATACTGCGTGAACATAATTGATGAGAAAGTTTGCATCCCTAAAAGCTTTTAGTCTGAAGGATAAGACATAAATACTAGCTGAAACAATCAAATCAACTGGATTAACTGGAGGGAAAACATGCTCAAAAAAAAATAAATCCACAGTTTAATAAGTTCTGCATCACAGCTGCAATTTTTCCATCTGTTTCTGACTGATAACAGCCTGAGTGGTGCCACTATCCCTATTACTGCTTTATTTAGTAAAATGTTATGTTTAAAAAAGTTGCCTCTCTGTGGGGTATGAGTGGAAAGAGTACCAATGAATACGACTCTTCTTTAAAGATTTTGGCCTTCCAATTACTTCCAAAGGAAGGTAAATGCACTAAGCATCAAAGTGATTGTTCACTGTCCTATATTGTCAATCAAACCAGTAGTTCTAGTAACAGGCAAGCCAAAGAAACCAAGTACATCTCAGTCCTTCAACATTTGTGTGTGATCCCACCAAAGTCAAGAGTTGTACAGGATTGGATTCAGCCATAAGATGTTGCAAATTAAAGTTTCATTTCAGGAAATGGATGTAAATAAACCAAAGTATAGAGAAGAGAGAAGTTTATCTTTCTTTTAAGTTTCAGAGGGAGGAAAAATTCTCCTATTAAAAGGTACTACCCAGCAAAAGTACATCTAAGCAATTTTGCTTAAAGCAGCTAATTACATATTATATTCACAACCCTTTTATAATCTTTTAATGTACTCCCATAATATTTTCATTGGTGGAAGCCAGCGACTTATATCCCCTGTAATTATGATTCACCATAATTGTGCTGTCTTAAAGAATTTTGTCAAAATTATCAAAAGATGCCAAGCTTATAGAAAAATTACATGCATCATTTCTGTATTTATTCACCCTAAAAAGAAAATTAATAAGATCACTCATAAATCATTACTAATATACATTAAAATGCCCTTTAATATCTAATGCATAGAAAATATTGTTCTGATTTTTTTTTTTTTCCCGGATGTAATTCACTTTAGTTCAAGGCATAGACAAAGCATCTCACATCTGATATTTGTCAAGATTAATTTTGCCTTAAAATCCATGTAGCATCATTTTAGTTAACGCATTTTAAGTAAGGATAACATTTGGTAGTCTACATAGTTTTCTATCTAAGATAAATTTTAGATTTATATCTCAGTGGGTGGGATGTGGGGACTTTATTTGTGTCCTGTTTAGCTTCATAAGCAATATTTAGAGTCAGTTGTATTTATCAAACTGATTCTTCATCGATTTTTCCTTCTGCCATGTAGCTTATTGATTTATTTGTTCTACTGAAAATTGTCTGTCAGCTGTACAGTTTGACCAGCTGACTTTTCAAAAGCATAATTAGGGAGCAAGCACTTCATCATGTATTATGGATGTGAGAACTTCTGGCTGAGGCAGTCACACGCATCAGGGGCAACCGCTGTTTTCTGGGTGAGCCTGTATCCATGGCCAGTTGCACTGTGCTCCAGGTGACTGCAGGTGAACTTCTTCCCCTTCCTCAACCAAGTCACGTAAAGGTAGTTCGGGCTCCTCCGCCTTACGCTGTGATCCATAACATAATAGTTACAGTGTATTGCACTATATTTAGG
The DNA here is from genome assembly GCA_009769605.1 of Bucorvus abyssinicus. NCBI lineage: Eukaryota > Metazoa > Chordata > Aves > Bucerotiformes > Bucorvidae > Bucorvus > Bucorvus abyssinicus. The sequence goes on from CM020025.1 coordinate 45,279,708, forward strand.
TAGACTAATTTATCTGCATCTCAGAGGACTAGGTTGCTTTTGTTGTCTTTTCACAGTTACCAGGAAAAATGTAATCCCCTCTAGTAACTAATTTAAAAGCTAACATAAGCTCTCTGGCTGCGTTTTGAAGTGTCTTCACTTTTTCTTTTCTTTTTTTTTTCCTCTGATATGATCAATAGTCTTTTATTTGCCAGTAAGTCCATCTCCTACCTGGCTGTTAATTTAGAAGCTTTCTGAAATATAATTTTTCACCTTCAGTTTTCTATTTAACACGTTCCAAGCATGACTCCTCAGGTAACATGAAAGATAGTTTCTTTCTCATCATGAGAAAAAAATTTCTAGCTATTTTCAATATTATTTTCAAAGGATGGAAGTGGGCTGCAGTATTTTGACTGGCCTTCTTTCTTTCTTTTTGTTGGTTGGTTTGTTTGTTTGTTTCCTTTTTTTTTTTTTTTTCCTGGAAGACCCAAAACTGATTAAGACTCAAGTTGAGACAAAGTCATTTTGATAGATCACTTTGAAGTCTTGCATTTCCTTAGTATTCTTTAACCCAGAGACTTGGCTTACCCGATAACATACTGAATAGCATAAGCTACACTAACAGGAGAGATATGAAGCAGTGATGCTCATTGCTTCATAGAGTTTATTTTTGCTTTTGAATATAGGCATAGAGAGGACACAAAGATTTGTGATATTACATGTAGTTCATAAATAATCACAATCTTTAGATGGGACTAATCTTCAAGATGTTGTTCTTACTATCAGAAAAACGGAACACATATTATAAGGTAAATAAATACCAGAAAATCTGATGCCTGCATTATCACAGAATAACATTATATATCATAAATATATACTTTTAATATTTATACTATACTTGATATTTTAAACTAGTATTTCCTTCCTTTTCCAGTTGTACTGAAGTGTCAAAGACCATTCTTAGAATCAAAATCTATAGACATTCGAAGACAAAAACTTCCTGGTTTTCTAGTAAAGTACAGCTAAAAAAAAAAGCAATGTTTGTTAGTATTTTATGACAAAAAACTATAATAATAGATGTAAACAGGAATAGAAGGAAAGGAAAAATGGAAACAATGAAAGCGAGCTAAACCACTAAGAGTAGAAAATGATACAAGAATAATCTTGCCTGTAATTTCTTCTGACTCTTGGCTTACATTTTTGAGGTATAGACTGATTTTCTATCCTGTTCAAAATAATTTCTACATCTCGGATAATAGTCTTAACAGAAAATAACGCTATCATATACCATTTCACACACCAAATACTCATTTCCAATTCATTGTAGACATTAAAGTTTTGAGTGGTTCACTAATCTTAAAAGATATTAGGTAGAGGTTTACATTTAAGCATACAATTAAATTCCAGTCCCTGATTTGTTTTACATATGCTACTACTCTATCCTTATTATTTAGTAGATTTCATTGTGTTACTAAATATCTTTTATTTCATTGGTAAAATATGTAAGTGCCAGTATATCAGTTTTCCGTATGTACATTTTAATGAGGAATAAAGAACACTACATTTTAATGGACAATTCATTGAGAAATTGTGTTTATATTGTATTATAAATGTAATTTGCATTTATATTTCTGCTGTATCTTTCATGTTCTATATCCTTATATGGAACTTGTTTACTGTTATAGCTCAAAAGTCATTTATGTCTATAAAACACATCATACTTTAAAGACAACAAAAGAAGAAAAGAAAGTTATACAGCTTATCCAAACTGTAAGTAAAGGGAAGAGTGACAGGTTTTTAAAAATATTTTACACTTCCAAGGCAAAGGAAAGTGGAATTTTATTTGATACTAAATTGTTTTATAAAGCCTTAATGGACTCTTTATTCCTTGCTAAATTCCTTTTTAAATTATATGGCACCATTGCATACAGTAAATAATGTCCCTTTCACTGCAATGTATACTAAAGCAAATAAAAATACCATACCATGAAGCAAAGTTAATAGCTGTAACTGGCAGCAATATTTCAGCCTCTCGTAAGCTTATAGCTGATAAAATATTAATTCTTATGTCTGTCAATTGTAATTGCTGAGCTACCACACTTACTAGGCATTATCAACTGCTAAATGTTTCATCAAAAATGAGGTAGCAAATCAGTGCTACTGATGTGTTGATGTGGGCTTTTTTTTTTAGTCATCACATATATTCATGTCAATACTGCCCTTGGCTAGCAGCATACTTGCTTCTCCTAAAGAAGCCAAGAAGTTCCACACTAGGACATATGTAACTCACAGCACGTTGCCAGTTAACCCTAAACCATTGGTATGGGTGCCCTGCAGGTGTCAGGGGGGCAGAGTCCATTAAGCTGCTCAGACAGCTACTTTTGGATTGCCACAAAAGAAGATCTAACATATTACAGGAAACTGAATTGATGGTAGTTTACCTTAATATGACAGGCTATAAACTGCTGTGGTTCATTATTTCAGAAGCAGCTGAGCAACCCCAGCAGCTGGCTGGGAACTGACAGAAGGGAGAGGCAGGTCCAGCCCAAAGCCATTGATGCAGGAGACATAAGACCAGAAGCAGGGAGATTGACTGGGACTGCCACCACTCTTCTAGGGAAAGGTATGTTTCCTGCGCCACCCTTCACTAGATACCCATTTCTGATTGCTATTGAAGGGAGAGTACTGAAATAGATGGCCTTTTGGTCCACATGGCTTTTCTTAAGCTTCTACTACCCACTCTTCCAAATGTGACTAGCAACCACAGTTCAGGAATGTCCAACGGGTTTTGAAAAGATGAGGAGAACAGTGTAATTGCCCATACTGAATGTCCAGGTCTGTTAGTAGCATCAGGCTGACACAATGAAATAACCTCCGGATTCTTAGAAGGTTCCGTCAGCTATCCTAGGCAGCTTTGCACACAGACTTACTGTGTGGTATAGAAATATCTTTTTTTGCAGAACACTTTTCTACCTAATTAGAGTTTATGTGTGTTTATTATTCTCTTTTTTTTTCTTTGCTTGTTTGTTTTTATTATTATTTTAGGAGCATCTTTGCATTTGAAATTTTGGGATTGCTATTCTCTGGAACTGAACTCAAATGCAGCCTCCAGGCTTGAGCACTTCAACAGTACATCTGTTCCCACTAAGTACTGCAGACATAGGGTGAACATTGATTCTTATGAACTGAAAAATGTAGGAAGTGAGAGTTTCTGTGACCTAAAGACCTTGATGTTTTAATTACAGTCCTTCTAATTATTCCTGTCACTCTGTCCATAACATGAGTCACATGCCTCCCAGATCAGTCACTGTTTCTTTAAGATTTGATATTCAGTCTCTGTTAGCTCTGTTCTGCTTCTCTGCATACTGTCATTTTGCATGCTAACTTATGTGGTGCCAGTGATTTTCATACACTGATGAACTAAATTAGTTATTGAATGGAGACATCATTTTATCCTGTTATCTTCCACTTTACTTGAGCCTGCACCAGCGCAAGACGAAGAAAGGCTGCTGTGTTCGGTGAACCACAGGTGGTACACATGGTGGTCTCTGAAAATATATTAAAGTATAACTGAATCTTTGAGGAATCTTTAACCTCCTTCTCAATCATGAAATATCTTTCAGATTAAGGTAGTATGTTGCTGGGTTTTTTGAATGATTCTTGTGACAGCCTCATTTTCTAAAAATGACCAGGTTTCTGCAATCCTAGGTTTGGGTTTGTTGGGGTTTTGGTTTTGGTTTTTTGTAGTTTATTTTAGAGGATTGTGAGTATTAAAAAGTGATGAGCAATTATCCTGTGAAAATCAGGTCCCTTTGAAAATTTAACCATCTGTATTATTTTCTTTTAATAGCTTTGCATCTTGAGAAGCCATAGGGAAAAATAAACATTCCCTGGCAAGTACTGTGTGAAGTAACCATCTTTTTGGCAAAGAGAAGCTTAGGCATGCATAATTTATCTACTTCCTATCTGTTATATGTGCCTTTTTTCCGCATTTAGTCCCACAATAACTACAGAGATCATTATGTTGCAGGTAGCTGGATAGATCCTTCTAAAGGTGATGCTTGTTTATTTTATAATAAACACTGTGACCCTATAGGATTTTTTGAAGAAGTGTACCTAATACTTGATTATTGTAAAAGCAATAATTCTGGCACAGCTCCCTGTCTTTTACTCGTTCATTTCTCTGATTAATCATTAAATATTCTGAAGAGGATATGTCCCTTGACAACCTACATATGATGCCAAGTGGATGTGACTTTACTCTTAACTTGAACTAACTAAAAAGAAAATTGTCCATGTCTATAGATTTATATCGGTATCCATGTATCTCTCCTCCTTGGAAAGCCAGCATTTCGGCTGTACTGGGCGGCTAGTACACATGTGATTTCATTTTGGAATACATTACCCACTTTATAATGAAAACTGAAGCTAAGGTATTTTAAAGCCATCCTCTTTTTTTATAAAACAAAACAAAGCAAAACCCTTTTATTGAACAAAAGTGGTTCCCATCTGTAGAAAAATTAGCAACGCTCAAATTCAAATCTCGATTTACTGTATCTATATCAACAGGCTGCCATTTCCTGAAGAAATGTTCTAAGCATCTTATTTCTCTTTTCTGTCAGTTCATGATATGTCAGTCCTTTAAAAAGCAAGTCCATTCTCTGTAAAATCCAGAATAAACACACACATATTAATACGGTTTCGCAGTTTTCTGATTGTCATCATTCATTATATTAAAATATTAAAGTGGACATGAAGTTTTCTGTATTACATAGGAGACATCATTTGAAATTACACACAGAAAAGGATTCATCACAACGCTCCAACTGCTTATTACTACAGGAGATGATAGGAAGGAGTCGGGATGTAGTTGTGAATATGGTCTTTGATCTCCCTTTCATTCTCTTCTTGCAGTTATTAGATGAAGGCAAATCATATAAAGCATTTCAGGTATGAACTGCTTTGATAAAATACAAGTTTTTTTTAATAAAGGAAATGTCAGAATAAGTATTTAAATATTATTTTTGTTCAAGAGCTGTGATGTGTGCACACACGTGTAATTAATTGAGTAATCCAGCAAATATTTTCTTTGCATATTTTTCAAGAATTTAGATGATATTTCAAACTCTCAAAATACTCTAATATTCTGTTTGTGTTATAAACATTTTTAACAACTGCAGCTGAAATCCAAGCTCCCTTTAATTAGGCTCTGTCAATATGTATGCCATAGGAAGAGACGGTCGCAGGCATAGGCAGCATATATTATAACTAGATAAATGATAAACAAGTAACAATTTTATCCCAGTTTTGCATATGAAAGACTAGGGTTTATAGAAAATTTAATTCCTGCCCAAAATCCCATATAATTTTTCCATCTTTTCTTCTACAGAAAAGCTTGAAAGATGACCTGTGAGTACTGGAAGGACTGAAAATGCTGAAACACAGATATTAAAGTAAAAAATGGAAGACATACTTTAAAATTAATTGCCTTTTTTTTTTTTTGCTGGGTATTCATGATTTTCAAACATTTTTTGTTTTTCTCATTTTTGTTACGAAATTAATTCTGTATAAGAGAGTATAAACAGTCCTGATTCATAACTGTTTGGAATAATATGCAGAAAAATTACATATACAATATATATATTAAGCTTGCATATTTTTAAAACATATTTAACTTAACATTAACATAAATACTGTGTTGTATTTAATTTCAAATTTGGTTTTAGTTTTCATACAAGCACATTTCAAGATGTGACTTGTTTCCATCACCTTTCTGTTGTAAAAAACCTGACTCTAACAAAACTTTCAGGAGCACATTCCTCCATTGTAAAACTAAGCAGCTCCTTTTGGACATTCTTCTGTCAAAACAATGTATGAGCTCAAAATAGAGCTATTATGCCTGAAAATACATAACAGTGGAGCTTGGTGACAGCTACAGTCCGAAAAGGCAATCACCACTGATGGGATGCTCTACAACTGAATTTAGTTGGCTGAAGCATAGACACTGACAGCTGTTCTGTTCCTTTGTAACCAAACGAGAGAAACAGTCAATTTTGCAGCGCAAGTCCCTTGACCTCAGGACACAGTGAACTGCTCCTGAGATGCCCCAGTTTCTCTCCATTGATTACAACAGGGGTATGGATGACTAGAGGAGATGTATTGTGTACATTGGGTGAGATGATTCCCTTCCCTTGGTGTCCATTTAGCTCTTCAAAGATGAGAGATATTACAATACACTATTTTTCAGTCACTGCTCAATGAGCAGTGGTCACTGCATGGGTCACTTAACAACCACCAGCACAAGTGGTGTGCATTAGCAGGTGTTTTAATTCACCCTGATTCATCAAAGACCACAGGGTCACCTTAGGATTGCTGTGCTACAGCTCTGCTACAGCACTGGTAATAGCCCACAAGGATCAATGTATTAAGTGGAGACTTCTTTTGCCCTAGGCACCATCACTCTATGCTACACTGACATGTAAGCAAGTGAGGAAATACTGCATACATCAATTCTATTTCAACTCCAGATTCCTTAATTTTGCTTCCAACAGCCTAACTTCAACTTCCTGTACAGCATGGCTTTAGGGCTCTTTCTATCACCAAAAAATAATTAAGAAATGTTAGGATTTGCGTAAGCTTTTCTGTTTGGCTGCCATACCAGAAAAGAGGCCAAGAATGACATTTACTGGACTCCATATAAACATAAAATACAAAATACATAAAACAATTATATTGAAAATGTTGAGGGAAAAAAAACCCAAAACAAACAAAAAAGCGGCTGAATATATGAAATTGGTTCTTCAGGGAAAAAAACCTCTATAATTTAACGTCTTTAAAAACTTGAATGTTTATTTTCAAGGAATGAAATAAACTTAATGATCACTGTGCGGGGGCTGAACAGGGACATGATTAGCACCTTTTCCTGATCATTTTAGCTGTCTCAGCATGATCCTTTGGACTTTTAACTTCTCCTTTGTCTGTTACAAAAATGACTTCTCTATTCCTCACCCTACTCTGGTTCTTGCAGACTTTACCAGTATGTAAGTTCATACAAATGGTTTGCTTGTGGTTTATGTATCACACATTTGCTGCAGTACTTTTGAGACGGAGGTCCTTATGTACCAAGACAACATTTGTTTCTAATTTAAGAGTGCCTTAGCCTGACTAGGACACATGAAATATAATCCCAAACAGTTTTACCCATAAGATTTTAATTACCTTACACTCATATATATGCTAACTATTGTCAATATTCCTATGTACACGCCATTTAAATTCATCTTACATAAATAAAAGTGGTTATGAGTATTTTGAATGAGAACAGAATAAACATTGTCATCATTCATCCGTGAAATGTTTATTCCTTTGTTATGTCGCTATGACTCATGGTGAATGTAGATTGCCCCTCAATGAGTTCTATGGAGGTCCTTTGGCTACTCAGAGAGAGAAGCAATTTAAAGATACACAAAATGTTTTGAAATATCTGCAGTTCTGGTTTTCTTAAAGTTTGAACCAAAATTTATGTCATTTACAAGCTATGAAGTGGAGTGGTCTGGCAAGGCATAGGCCAGAATTCACTCTTAGTTAGCTCTGTTAATAGGTCTTCTAGCATTTCCAGGGCTTCGCTCATACATGCATGTGTGCAAGTAGGTACGTATAATTTTAAATACTGCCAGGCTGTTCTGTTTTCCCTCTACACGTTTAAGGATCACCTGGGTTTTTCTCTACTCAGCAAGTTGGAAATAATTCATATGCACATCAGTTTGGTTTGCATTGAAGAATCCAGAAAATCTAATTAGTTTTTCAAGGGATCCTTTGAACAGAGATTCATGAGAGCTTATCTAGTTATTTCTTGCAGAAGTTCTTAGAACCACCATGAAACTTTTCTTGTAGGCAGACCAAGATTAGTAATGAATGCTTGTCACACACCGGCCTTTTCAGTAAACTCGACGTTAGAGAGAACACCACTGAATCGCCACAGGCATTTTAGTCACTTGGTTAAATGTTGGAAAAGGTATGCTGATGGCTGTTGCTTTAGTGTTTCAGGTTTTGTTTTAATTTTCCATTGCTGGTTTGTAGTCCTCTTCAAAATTGCTGGGGGGGACGGGGGCAGTATTTATACCGTGAATCAGTTCTGAGAGCAAACTATTTACATAGCTACAAGAAAATTGCATACGCAGGCACAGTTGGCCAAGTTGTACAGCAAAGATATCTGTTTTGCTTCAAGATAAATATCTGTTGTATTTCACTTTGCCATTTTCTTTTCCTCAACAGCAGGTTTTCAAGGGTTTTCAGTTCTTACTCTTTTGTCTTTTGGTGCAAGAGTATGAACCAAGATAAGAGGAATTAGATTTTTCTAGCCCACTCAGGCATTGAAACTATAAAGTTCAAGCCAGGACAATGGTGTCCTGGCATGGAGCAGTGCTCCACAAAGTCCACTTTCCATAATAGTGGGGAACAGCAACTTGCAGTGCGGCATGCTAGAGGCAGGTTCCAACAGGCAGCTCAATGATTTCAGAATTTGGTTTAATGTAACCTGTCTGAATTCTTCCTCATAATCCTGGACTTGTTGAATTGTTTAATTACTGACTCTACAGTGAGAACAGTTGTTCAGTGCCAGCATTTGTCACTGGAGCTGCATTTTCTCTGATTTTGTTGCCCTTTCCTTTCATGAAATGCCCTAAATACAATGTAATATTCATGTGTCACTCACTTTCCATAGCAAATGTCTACTAAGTGACTTCTCCAAAACATTTACACAGATCTGTGGCCTAACGTGAGGATTAAAGGTACAAAAGATAATTTGGTTTAATTACAATACATTACTGGTGCATGAAGCTACACGTTCAGGAAAATTTGCCTGCCAAAATAATTAAATGCTTCTACCGTTATTCATTTCTAATTTAATATAATTTTCAGCATCTTAACATGTCTACAGCTCTTGACAAGTTGCAGCTGTATTTATAACATAGAAAAATGTTGTAGAAAAATAACAGAAAATACTTTAAAACTAGCTCAGCATTATAGCAGAAATTTTATTCCATTGTTTGATTCCTTGAGGTCAAGATGGTAAAAAGTTGAGCTTTTTTCATTCCTAAATACTCTGAATTCTTTAAAAAACAAAATCTTACAGATAAATCTCTCTCATCACACTTCCTCTTAAAAAAAAACCCCAAAGCTACCCAAAGCTAAAACAATTAAAGGCAGGAGGTAACCTAATCTCATTGCAAAATTAAAAGATAATCTTCATTTTGTTGAGCTTGCTAAGAAGAATAACCAACTTTCATGGATGGAAAAGTTCTTTATTACACTGACAATCCCTCAGCAATGCCCATTCTATCACAATCTTTTGTCCTTTGCTCAGAAACGTGATACAAATGGCTTGTGTTGTCTCAAGCTATGTTTATGACACAAGCTGTGGCAGAAAAGAAAAGTTAGTTGTTGTACCTTTTCTGCAGGAAAGGGATGTCTATTGCAAAAATCTTAGAATAGATCCATGAGCAGTCATGGTTTAAACAGATTTTCAGCCACACAGCTTATTTCGTTTGAGGAACTGTTATAACAATAGCAGAAAAAGCATGGGGTTTTTGCTGATCTTTGCTTGGCTAAGCAGACCTTTGCTGTTACAGTATTGCCCTGATGGCCATTCCATACCTCACTGTATTCTAATGCATTATGCAGGTATATGATGAAAATTTAAGAATGTACCTAGAGTGCTCTCACAGTTAGGTTGTTTCAGTGAAGCACTGTTTCCCTCACAGTTTTGGTGGCTGGCCTACTATTGAACTAGTAGCCTGAACTCATATACACTAGATGAGGAAACACAAACCCTGTGAAGTCCACTGCAGGTGGATGTCTTGCTAAGCTGGATGCTCCCTCTTTACCCTGAAGAAACCATTGGTGGTAGAAACCTTTAGCCACTTGGGATCTCATTTTCCAGGATAGAAGCATTATGGAAGGCATAGGGCAACTGTATCTACCTTGTAGCTCAGCAGTCAAGAAGGTTAGACCACCTTTTAGGAAGTGAGACACCTGCCCTGTAGATTTCACTCAACCTAAAAGTGAGTCAAGCTGTCTTCCACCTGGTAGATAATTCTCCTCATCAGTAGCGCATCTCTGGTATGGATGCTCCAGGGCACTCATCCTGAACTTGATACACTGCACAGCTGGGGTTTCAAGGGTTATTCTCACCAACTAATCAACAACAAGAGCAAATTTCTCAGCAGTGAAGTGCCATCCTAATTCCTAGATCTTTCAGTCATATCTGTAGAGTAAAAAGAAATGGCAAGATATTTCTAATTATTGTCACCTGTCATTCCAAGTTGTTCAGTCACTACTAAATGGCTAGCGAACTGAGGAAATAAAAGCCTATCACATGCTGAAAATCTCCCAAGAAGCAGAATGAATATCCCACCCACACTGTGCTCAGCTGCAGCATGAGTGCACTGCCAGCAGTGGTTCAGCCAGCTAGTTTCAACCCAAGACAAGCCACACTTAGATCAGTTCTATGCTGTTTTAGTCAAGGTTAGTTTGAAATACCTCAGCTGATATTGCAGTCATGTAAAACCAGGCCCATCTAGCACTTTGCAGTAGAAATTCTAGAGCTTTTATTTTAGAGATGGCTTCGCCAAATTTGGTGGCTCTGTCTACGGTTTTGATTCAGTAAGTACACTTACTGTCATTTAGGAGACTCCTATTTTTAAGTATTAATAGTGCAATTTAATGCCAAAAGTGTGTGCATCCTTAAATAATATGATGAACTGAGCATGTATTTACAACGTATGCTGCTACCACACATGTTTACAGTAATGCTCTCTTTTTATGGGACATCTACAAATCAAAGGTGCTGATTACCTCTTTCCATCATTTGGGGTCATAAGATGAACATAAAAGTGTTCCCTTCTGAGTATTATGAGCTGAGTATTTATGTCATACTGGCCTCTCCTCATATTTTTTCCTTAATCATACTCAGACTGTATGTCCACAGAAAAAATATCATTCTTTAGCAGATTTTTTAAACTGTTCTCCTAAGGTCATCTTAATTATTCTTCATCTGCAGTGTGGCCATTCACATGATGATGTTCAACATTCCTCTGAGACATCACAATTTAAGCTTTCTCATTTGTTTCTCTGTGCCCTTTTGAAGTATTTATCTTGTACAGTCTTACAGGAAGGTTGAACATATGTGATATTTTAGCAATCTCAGGAGAATGAATAACACAAAATTCATACTCTACAGTGCTGCATTTGGACGATACAGAACTAAAACTTTTCAATCCCTATCTTACTGTTTAATTTATGGCAATGCAACAATTTGTATGTAAAGTAAATATGGAAACATTTTTATATTCTTGCTACCCTTCATAGCTAACACCATTCTTCTATCTAAGGTTCTGCTGAGGCGCTCATCATCCAGTGACATGGCCCAGGGAGGGGGACCCCAGAGCAGGACACAATTGCTCAGCCTAAGGAAAGTCATTGGGATTTTATCCTGGACAAAGGAGAGCATTCATAATACACATGGGAGACAGCCTGCATCTGCAAGTGGTGACCAGTTCCCGTATGAAAAAACATCATGAAGACGTAGGCTAACAGTAAAAGAGAACTCTAAACAAACATATGCAGACAGACTTTTTTTTTTTTAATCAAAATTCACACCTTCTACGATATGTTAATCTGCCTCTTTTAAGAAGAGATTTTCAGTTAGTGAAAAGAAATCCAATACTATCACAAGATTTATTCTTAATACTTAGCTAATATAAACTATTTCTGTCAGGTCTCCTTGTACAGCCTGAGCGGCTCAGACATAACCAGAAAAAAATCCCTTTTTGAAGACTAATTTATAATCTGGTCTGGTGTGTACATGTGCATCTGTCAAAGGATATTTGTCACCTGATTACCAGGTTTCAACTACAGACTAAGAGTTAGGTTTTCAGTTCTGTCTTGAAACCTCCAGATGTATTTATAATTACACATTATTTTTCCAGAGACTGTAAATTATGAAGTAAAAAACCTAAGGAAGGCATAAATGTAACATATAAAGGGAAGGTGATAAAAAATCAGAAATCAAGTGATTACTACTTCAGCAGAAGTAACAGATCCTCTAAACAATCGCATAGCAATTTATGAAACTGAGTTGTCTTAAGGCTTCTCAACAGTGTGGGCAAAAATAGAATTTACTACTTCAGAAATGAGGGACCAGGATAAGGATGCTTATGTCATGGTGAGGAGAGGTAAAGAAAACATGCAAGGGCAAGAATAGGAGTAGGAAATGATATACTGCCCTTCGAAGCACAGGAAACTTGGACTGGAGGACTACAGGGAATCCCCTTCTCAGCTCCAGTGGGTTTCCTCATAAATTTCCATCCCACCTCCTCCTTTTATAGTGAGAGAACGGGTAAAGTAAAAGTAAAGATGGTTTTGTGCCAATTATAGTAAATGTTGGTCATATGAAAAAAAAAAGTCAAATTCCAGAGGTTATCTAAGAAAATAAGTCAGGAAATCTACATTCTGAAGTATTCCCAGGGAAACAGAATATCTTTGGTTCTTGTCCCTCTCCCACTGAATTCAAATGACAAAATTCTCACTGGCTTCATGGGAAACAGAACCAGAGTCTATTTTATGAGACAAGTAAACATGTTGTGTTGAAATTCCATGATTCATTTTCAAATGTAACTTCAAAAATGGTTCTGCTACTTCAGATGTTAAAGTTATATAACACTCAGGAAGTTGATAATAAGGGATTATTGGAAAAGATTTGGATGTGGAGAATAGATAATTTAATGACCCGTGTAATTTACTCATATGCTCAGGAGAAAACAAATGCATCAGTGTTCGTAATTATTAAAAGACACTGGAAGTAGCAGATACATCGTGTTAGTATAGCCGATGTACAATAAAATGTTACTCTTTCTTCTCTCAGTAACAGGATTAGTTAATATCAAAGAATGCCTTAGAGAATTTTCTAGCAGTAGTGAAATGTCATTTGAACTTTATACAACATGGAGAGAGCAGGATATCACTGATTTTTTTTTTTTTTCCCCAGAACCTGGTGAAAAAAATCACCTTCACATAGACAGGCTCTCTATGAAACAATTTTCTGTCAAAATAGCTGCCTTTGCCTAGCCTTAGCCAAGCTACGAACCTTGGCCTTTGAATCCCAAAATTTTCATACAACAAATGAGAACACCAATGCTGACACTTACTTTATCTCACACTTCCTTACAAAAACCTGTCTAATTACCTTCCAAAATATGAGGGTGGTTTAATTTTCAGAACTTATTTTGAATTTGGGGAAATTTAATTCTTTTTAAAATCAGACTGAGGGACTCAAAAATCTGTGTTTATGTCAGCAGAGCAAAGACAAAGATTCTCTGATTTAGAGGAAAGGAAGAGTAGATTAATGTATTCATCTCATTCTGAAGGTTTTTGTGACCCTCACGTGAGAGGAATGTAGGGCTAAGTACATGTGTATCCCTCCTTCATTTTTATGGGGAGTAGAGGAGAGGGCTCTTTTCCTCCTCCTTCTCTTGGAGTAAGCAATTCTTTTGTTTTCCCTGCCCTAAAGTGATGCATACTTTCTAATAATGTGCATGGGCTTACACAAAGATTCTCATCAGACTGATACCTATAGGTTGCTGCTATTTATGATGAAAGCACAATTGAAGGAAACAGCTATTATTCTATCCCAAACATCAACTATCAAGTGAATCCGCTTCAGTCAACAAGTGATTTTTCCCTCGGGGCCATTAAGACTTAGAAGCAAACAAGCAAATCTGGTGGAATATTATGTTCACAAGGGACTTCAGTTTTAGTCTAAAACTTAAAATCTCAGTGTTCAAATGAGTTGAATTTAGGAAAAAAGTGTTCTTTCATCTCCTGGCTCTAGGATTTCTTGGGAATCTTTTTGTCTTTCGTGTTAAAACATTCATAGGCAAGCCTCATTTTTCTTAAGTAGAAATAGCAAAAGTAATAATGAATAATAATCTGATCAGGGTCTGCCAGAAAGCCTGGGCTTCATGAGCATTTCATACAGAGATTAGGAGTTTTGACTCTCTTCTTTGATCTCTAGTCTTGCCTTTGGCAGTTGAAACATTGCCAAACAGACCTTGATAACATTTCGTGTCCACTCTGTGCTCATATGCTCAGGCTTCTGTGAAAATGTGCTGTAATTAAGTCTGTCTCTATCAACAATCATAAAAGATTTTCTTAGGCTATGAGGCAGGATGAAACATTTCTGCCTTCTGGTATCTTTATATAATGACCACAGGTTGGAAATCAGAAGTCTCAAGGATTTACCTTTCTCTGGTGAATCTTAGATGCACAATAAAATGAAACAGAACATAGCAGATATGAATCTAAATTAATACAAGAGCAACAAAGAAAAGGAATACACAGAAAATTAGGGTCAAATCTTAGTTCTGCTAGGGTTAAAAGTAAAAAATCTAGACAGTTCACAGTTGAGCTCATTTTGATTAAAATAGTATAAGAGAAAATGAGTTTAAATCTGTACTTTTGTAAATTATCTTTTTTATTTTATTGCAGAGGTTTGCGATAATTTTTCTTGGAATGAACAGCTGAACAAAAGATTCAATGAATTCCAAGAGGTAACTATAACCTGAGCAATCGTTTGCTATTTTCTTCTATAACTTTTGCTCCGTGAAGTGACCATCTGACCATCTCAAGTAGTAGGATATATCATACACACCCGTTTTCATCTTTATTAAAGACCTTAGTTTTTGTAGCCTTTTTCCCTTTTTTTTTTTTTTTACTTGTACACAATTTTCTACAAGCTTACAAGAACAGGAAGTTGTTTGAAAATAAAATGAAAATTTGTAGTACTGATAGGGTAGAGTATTAATTTTAATTAAATTATGACTAATATTTTGTCTGTGTTCAGTCTCCCTGAGTGGATCAATCTGCCACTGTTAGTTTATTTTCTTGGTCCTGGTTTTGCAAAAAAAAAAAAAAGAAGTAATTTTATACTTTATCCTTATCCTGTCAGATGATATATATGTTTACTGCTTCAGCTTTGAACATGAAAACTGTAATAGCTAGAGTGAACTCATTACTGTGGAATAGAGCAAGGGTCCAATGCAGGTCTGAAAATTGGGATTTTATGTAATATGTGTAAAAAATTCTTAATTGGCTTTTCCCATGGACTTTTATTAAGGAGATGACACATCCGTTTGAAAATCTTCATCACTTCCACAGCCTTGTCATCTCCTGGCTGCATTGCTACAAGCCGTTATATCTCTGGCTCTAGCTGGGAGCAGGGCAGAGCTCCAGCTGGGTGGAATGGGACAGCCATCTCCTTAGTTGGGTGAGTCACTACCTTTTCCTTGTAGCTCTAACTCATCTATCACCTTTTAATCACTTCCCATTCCCTAATAAATTCAAGAATGTATCGCCCTTTGCCTCCAGCAATAGTATTTACGGATCTGCAGCACATTTCAGGATTTCTTTTTGGGGAGACATCTTGGGGGGCAGCGGAGAGGGGTTGGGAGGAGGGTTGTGTTATAATGAAACAGGAGAGAAATTTTCTTCCTCTCCATTTAATAGGCAATAGTTTTACAGTTATCACACTGGTGTTGCCTTTTGGGGACAGAGCTTAAACTTCTGTTCTTTGTGATTCAGATTATAAAGTTAGTTTCCCAGTTTCTCAGGCTGCATACCAAATTTGTTTTGAGAGTGACACTGATCATAGGATCCTGAGAATGTAAGAAATACAGGATCATGTCCTCATTTGAAATCATTAAACAAAACTTAAACTTGAGACTTCTCCTTCATAGTTAAATGCCTATGAACTGTAGGTTATGAGCATTTAAGCAGTATTTCTCAGTCAGATCTAGACAGGACCTAGGTACGTCAATGACTGTACCTTCTCCTATGATCCATCAAGGCAAGAAGGAAGTACAGTTAACTATAGTAAACCCAAAATACTTGTAACTTGGACAAATTATTCTTCTAGAACCGCTCATAAGATGTGGAACTTCCACAGCATATTCAAATAACAAAATTCCTTAATAAATCTTTTCTAATATAGTTTTCTACTGTGCTTGAAAGAGTTCTACCTTAAAAATCTAACTGTGTGTTCCAGCTTTTTGCAATCTTGGGAAGCCAAAATCCAAGTTCCTTCAGGAAGTCCAACTCCTAATATTCTCTATACTAACTGGATTTATCTATGACTACTTACATGCCATCATAACAGGATCTACAGAAAGGAAAAGATAAGGAAAAGATTAAGTAAATTCCCTAAGCAAAAATCATAGAGATCTGGTTCTGTGAAGGACATTCAACTTTGTCAGAGGATAAGTCTCAACGCCTATAGTATTTTAGGTCTTTCACCATACATCTTACTCTCCCATGAATTTTACTACTCATTTCCCTGCAATTGACATTGGTAATATAAGTAAAATTATGTACAATGAGAAGCGAATATTCTATTGAAATAAATACAATTTAGAACCTGCCATCTCTCCTGCCTCACCTGGAGCCTAAGTAATTTCTTTAACTGGATTATAAAAAGTTGCATTCCAAGGGCTTTGGAAAATATCAAGCTCACTTCTTTATCAACAGGGGATCTTGATAAGGAAATGGAATAACGTCTATAAAATCAAACATGAAAGAACTCTAAAAAAAAGCTGGACTTCTCATAATGCAAAGTTCATAGTGGGTGGTTAATTATGGGCAGTGCATTTTCTTTCAACATTTTTATTTGAAGCTTGCTGAGTGAATTCTAAATATAATAGAGAGAAATGGTTTTCATGAGCCCTGGCATGCAGCAGGAATGATCAAAAAGACACAAATTTAACCCACAGAATTTCTGTGTTTTGGAGAAAACAATGAATTTAATCAGCGCTTTTTGTTTGTTTGTTTGTTTTCCAAATCTGGGGTTACGGCTTAATTCAGAGACTCTGCAACTATTTAACATTTAACATGTCTTGAAGTGAAAGAAAGAGAAGTTCCCTTTCTACATTTCTTCCCTCTGGATAGCTATACATTCCCTGTGGAGTTCCACTAAAGAAAGAATAGATGAAACACGATTTTAAAATGTGTAAAATGAGATTAACATTTCAGTGTGGATATTGAGCTCTCTAGTCTTCCTGCCATGGGAATACCCATTCTTACCTGTAGGCACGTACAGATTCAAGCCCATACTGACATTTCAACCCAGGCATTTTGAAAAAACAAGGGTTAATAATCTAGAGTATAATGGGCTATTTTATGATGATTACTAGGTGTAATAAATTGTGATGAGTCGTTCTGCTGATTTGATAAGCACATTTCTTGAAAAGCGGGACTTCACATTCAGAAGCTGCTCCCGTTCCTTGAAATTAGAGAATAACTTAAAAAATATTTGGTATTCACCCCCCAATCTATGTTTAGTTTCCTAATTGAAAGCCCACAAACCCAGCTACCAACATCCCTTACCATTTCCAATCTGAAGTAGAACCAGTTCTTTTTGCCTTAGGTAAGGAGAGCCAGATCTCCTGGGACTTCCATACCAGAAGTCATCTGCTGGGAACTCTTTGAGTGTCACTAGATTAGCAGAAAGCTGGTGAACCTCAAGATATTTTAAATAAAACATTTTGAGTGAGCCGGTATTAACAAGGGAAACACGATATTTTTAGAAAACCTTTAACCAACTCGAACAATAAAAATTATATGATATATCAAGTTGCTGGTTTTTACTTATGTTCTTATGCTTTGTTGTGGAAAGTAAGAATGTAAATCTGAGAAACAGATTTTTTTCCAATGATACTCACTGTAATTTTCATGGTAGTGACAGGAGTTCATTTTCGAACTGGGTCTTGTATTTCTGCCAATGCACAGCATGCTTGACCCGCAATGCCCTTGCTATTCCAGTCCTAAGCCTCCCCTGAGCAAACTCTGACAGTCGTGCAAACTACGGCAATGTTGATCTGTAGCCAGTTAACAGGAAAGTAACATCAAGAAATTAATTTGCACTTGTGGCCTGAAGCAATTCTCCAGATAAAATATCTAAGAGATGTAGCCCAGTGTTCCCTAACTTATAACACAATTGCCTAATAACTGATGCTCAGCTGGCTGTAATTTTGAAGTGGATTCTCAAAAATATGATTTGCTGATAAACCCAAATCTGAGCGACCTTCACAGCATGAGTTAATAGAGTCGAAGTAGGACAATAAATTTTGAGTTGCTGGTTACCCCTTCCTTTTAGTGGAAAAAGTCAGGCATGTGCTTTGATGCAGTTGCTACACTAGTCTATTACAGTGACAAAGAAAATCCAATTTTATTTTTGACTGGCACTAGTACAGTCCTTGAAAGACCACACGATCTTAAAATCAGCTTAAGCAATTTGAAGAGAGGCCGTCTAAAACCACGGTATGTTGGAGCTCACCATGTGATGTAGAGGGACCAGCTCTCGCCCACCACACCGTTGCTCGTAGCAACAGTGAGGCATGTGATGGCTCTGGTGTGTTACAGCCACCCAACAACAGCAAGAGCTCGGATTTAAATGAAAGGCATGGAAATATTGATTCAGACAGTTGGAGTTTCGCAGTGCATTGCAGTGATAATACAGATTGATAATTCTAGTGGAAAAGAGTAAAGGTATCAAAAAACCCCTGTGGGCAGTAGTGCCAATTAATTTTGTAAGATGTAGTTCCAAGAATCATTATACAAAAACAAACAAACAAACAACAAACAGCAGTGCACTTATCTTAGCATTAAAAACACTAACTTGTTTTTTTTTTTTTCATCTTTGTCCACTTTATTATAATGTAAGAAAAAAGAATGGCCAAAACATTAACAGAGGAATTATCATATATCCAGTAAGGAAAATAAAGAATGAAGTAGAATGTATAAAGCTTTAAGAGGAAAAGGGCAGATTTATTCACTTTTCAGAGTCCTTTTATCCCCATGAATTGAAATAACAATAAAAGAAAAGAACAAAGTTGGGAAATAGTGCTCATAGTCTTCAAGTTGATATATTCAGACACTAAATTTGCATTAGCTCACTATATACATGCCATACATCTGCAGCTTGACAGAACGGGATGCTCCTAGCATATCCCAGAAACTCAAAGCCATTAAATTCATTTTTCATTCATCTTAATTCCAATAGTTATCTGGAAGCATTTATGTGTAAATACAGCAAATTAAAAATCTCCAAATGGAATATTGTTATATCAGAAAATGCTATACAGTATATTTTGATGTGACATCATTTGCAATATAACAACTCAGGGTAGTCCCACAAGCTGGAAAGTATTTTCTGTGTTGCATGTTTCAATGTTTCAATTTTTTTCTCATGTTTGAATTTTTAAATTAATTTTTTTAAATAATATTTTGGACAATATATTACCTTCAGTGCTGGTTCAAAACACTTTTTAGCTGTTTCATTAACTCAAAACTAATTTTGAAATCTAATCTCATAGAAATTAACTTCTATTGTTCTATACAGAAAAAAATTAAAATTGCTGAACGTCTGCCGAAGTTCAAATCCTTTTCTGCTCATAACCGTATATTTGCAGCAAAAATTTACTCATTAATTTATAAACCAGAATACTGTGCTTTCTTTTTGCATTATTCTTTCTGAAAATGTAAATATTTGGCAGAAATACCTAAACCCTACACCTTTGCAGTTGTTACGAGTATATGCTAGTGAGTACATGTTAAAATAATTAATTATAGGCTGTGTTCAAACAGCAACAGCGGCAAAAATTACTCAGATATCTGATGGATAAGGCATTTTGAGTAAAAGCCTCCAAAACCATTCTCCATCTCACATTTCTAACAGTAACAGCTTATTTGCTGTACTGGAATTACTTTATTCTAAAATAGAAATATTCTTCTGAGGAAAGTATTTTTTTTTCAGAAATTTCTTTATGCAAGAACAGAACTTCATGCAAATCATAGAAACCTATGCCATCTGACCATCACATTCCACAAGTATTCAACAGCCTAATTCAGTCCACAACAGAATCTTTCCATTTGATGTAGTAAAGGACCTAAGTGGGACTTAAGCAGATCTGAGATGCCTAAAACAAAAAAATCCCCTTATATTTCAACTCAATGGTGTCTAAATCTGAAGGCTGTCATGATCAGTTGGTTCCTCCCTGTTTGATTTTAACATTCTCTAAAGTTTTAAAGTTTCAGTGCATGCCCAGGGCTTCCCCAGCCCCAAGAGATGTTTATCTCCTGCCAAAGCCTGATGAAGATCCAGAAACAAGGTGTTTCTCTTCCAGGCTCCTCCTAGGTCTGACACAGGCTGACAGGACCTCACAAAAATGTTGTGGCTTCTTTCTTTCCACTTGCAGCTGAGGGGCTAGATAGTAGCCGCAGAGATTCAAGCATTCAACCAGGAAACAGGCAATCTGGATTGAGTTCCCTCCTTCACTTGAGGGATTCAATCCCGCATCACCTGCCTCCCAGGAGAGTCACCCAAGAACGAAGCGGTAGGTTATTTGAGTGTACAGAAGCAAAGCAAGTATGTAAAGGGGTGCTCTTTGCATATTCTGCCCACATTTTACCTCTGCAGGTTAAAAACTGAAGTCAGAAGGGTTTATGGGTTCTTAGTTGAGTGTCCAGCCATACATGGAGAGCCTGTGTTATGTTTGATTTAAAGTACAGAAACAGTCTTTGGAGAAGGAACCCAGAAAATCCTCCAGCACTGTTCAAGTCCTGGCAATCAGCTTAGGGCACCACTCCTCTCTTTCACTTGCCTCATGAATTTCAGAGCTGACAAAGGAGAGGGATAGTGAAATTGGATCTAACCATGCATAATAATCATTGTACAGTGAATGTGTGGCCTTGCTGCCATATAATGAACTTTTACAGTTTTAAACCTCTCTTGTAAAAGGAGAATTTTGAACCTAAGTGGGGGACATTTTCTAACAGAGGTGTAAAAGACCACTACTTCATCTCCCTTCTTTCCCTTTCTCTCTCTCAAGGAAGAGTAAGCTCCACAGCCATTTAAAAGGTTGGATAGAGGTGTTTGCCATAGTTTGTATGTACTCACCTGGACCTTTTGAAAATAAAGTGTCCTTCTGCAGACCTTTCTCTTCATTTGCAAACCACTATTTCAAACGTTCTATTTCTCCATGTGCTGTGCAGACTGGTCCTTTCCAAGTGTCTTCTTTCTGGATCACATTCTGAAGCAGCTAATCATTCTCTTCCTCTTTATTAGAAGCCTAAGTGCCTCACTGAAAACAGTTTCAACCAGGAAAAAATGCCTAAAATATAATTAAACATGCACATTTTTATGTATTAAACAAAACTCTTCAGTAAATGCAGAGATTCAAGAAACTGAAAGAACCTGGCTTAATGCTCAAAGCATATAAAGTAAGTAATTAGGAAAAAAACCCCAAATATTATTTTATATCTAAGCTAAATATTTGTGATGTGAAAAGCATTGCATTACTTTCTAAATTAGATAACTTTTTTATTAGGCTTGCTTTCTTTATGCCCCATTACTGGAAATATCTTGTAAGAGATATCCAGCCAGTTATACCCAAATGGCTAGTTAAGAGTGCAAGTGAGATGCCAGTTTGTAATCGAATGATTATAGCTTTTTTCCTCCACATCCACTCACAGTAATATTATGCAGTTTAATTTTGTGAATCTTTGTGTATCTCGTATCAAGATTACTTTCTTGATGGTTTGCAGATCAGAGATTTCAGAGCAGCAAAGATGGAGTCTGAAGAAGTGCTTTGATTTAAATCTACCATCAGCACTTTTGTTAACATTTTCCCTGCTTCATGGTATCACATTGGGAAAGTCATCAAAGGAGGAAAAAAGCTTATGACTGTAATAAGTCCAATAGTTATATAAGTTCTACATAATTTAGCACTGGGAGGTTAAAGTAATTTCAGTAATACAATATTATAATGGACAACAAAATGTGCATACAACTGTATAGGTATATATATATATATAGATATCTGAACATATATGTACTTACTCCATACAGAGAATTATTTCTGTATCTTCATATCCTTAAATAAAGTCTGAACAGTTAGTTTCATACAGACAACATTTTGGTCAACTCTGAAATTTATATTGAATCTTGAGGTTTGACTTATCTTTTGTAAGTGCTATATGTACCTTTAGATAGTTGTTTCACTGAAAAATAACATTTAAAATGAATGAACCATAACAAAAAGTATTTGAAGAGTCTTCTGCTAGCCAGAATGATGTAGTTACATAATCTGTTGTTTAACCTATTTTACTCAAAAACCTACAGATGAAATAATTTACAAGGAAAGAACCTGAACATTCCCTGACATGCATTCTGAATTTATTTCTCATAGCTTAGGAATTTTAAACTGTAGGGGATCCTGGCCAAACAATATAACATAATTGTGATTTGTGTTTATATATACTCAAAATGCAAGCTAGTAGATTTGAAGACTGTAATCATAATAGTTCCTATTTAGGAGTAACCCATGCCAAATGTTTGGAGGGACTTAGGAACTAGATTTACAGTGAAGTATGGGTTAATTAAAAAAAAAAAAAAAATTCATAAAAGAACATGAAACCCAGAATCTTGATTTCATTTCAGTGTTTTAACATCTTTTCTAGATGCACAAGATTAGGTATCGAAAATCTTGACTTTGTTCCCAGTTCTGCAAATTATTCCCAAATAGCAGTAATGTTAGAAATTGCCAAAATGTAAAAAAAAATATTATTTTCCTTAACTTGTTCTGTTAAAATTTCAGTGACCTCTGAAATTTGCTATGGTTTCTTGGAGAGTTCACAGGCTGAGAAGAGACAGTTAAAGCAGTTTCAAACACCTGGACTTCAGGAAAGCATTTGACACTGTTTCCCACAGCCTCCTCCTAGCAAACTGGCAAGATACAGACTGCATGGGTGGTCGGTGAGATGGGTAGGAATTTGGCTCACAGGCTGTACTCAGAGGATGGCAATCAATGGTTTTTACTCAGGCTGGCAACCTGTCACGTGCAGGGTACCCCAGGGATCAGTACTGGCCCCAAGCTGTTCAACATCTTCATAAATGATCTGGACAATGGGTTTTAAGGCACCATCACCAAGTTTGCTGATGATACTAACATGGGTGGTGTCTTTATTGCTTAGGGAAGTTCAACTTCTTATTGTAAGTGTTCTATAGAGAACTTCTTATGCTGTTTTTACGTCCAGCCACTTCTTTTGATACCGTTGGTCCATCACTCCTAAGTAGGAAAGATGCTACCCACATTTAGTCTACATTTTGATATTGTATGCACTGCGCTCAGCAGTGGTGAAGAAAGGGAGGAAGAAAGAGAGCAGCCCTGTTGGATTTTTTCTTAAGTATTGTCTGATAGCCTTGTATGAGGGCTCAATATTTTATCTGAATTAGATATTATGGAGTTGGTATTCTTACGTATTTATGTATGAAGATTGGATTCATTTGTGCCTACTTAGGAGTGATAGCAGAGTTTGGGGAAACTTTCCTTTGTGGAAGTATTTTATTTTCAGAACACTCAACAATTTAGAGGCTTCTGTTTCTCTTTCATTTTTCATATCTACCAATGGATTCAAAAGAAGTGAATATGCCTCCACAAGAACTCACACATTAAATATGACTGTATAGAACTTCTTTCTTGAGGAAGTTGAAATTCCATTCTCTCATTGTTTGGAGTGACAATAGACAAAAGAAATGCTTTAAAAAAAATGTAGTTGTTACATATATATACTGTTATAAAGCAGATTACTTTTAAAATGTAGTTTATCCCTAAATGTTGCCAGAATTCAAACTTAAGTCTTCAGTAAGCTGTGATATCTGGTTAGAGATGTGTACTACATAAGAAGTTGATTTAATTAGCTTTATGGATAACATGGAGAATTCACCTAGTGACAATCTCTTCTCATGATGCAAGAGCTGCAAATTATATTTGAAATTAATATTTCTGATTAGAACTGGCACTTCTGAGCCTCTTGCTGACTAACCCCAGTTTGCTTAAGCAGTAACTTCAGTTCAGCTGAGAATATCTTCAGCACATGCCCTTTCAGTTCTGTACTTCACTCTGCTCTGTTTCTGCAGGATGAATATCAAACACTTACCCAGACATAGCCACCAGGCTATGAAGGTGCCTTAAGTATTTTCCCTGCCACTTTTTTCAACCACTGTGCTGAAGTACTAGTCAGTGTAGTAGCTGAAAATTTCCTTTCCTCTCAGTTGTTGTCTCTTCACTATTCTTCTGATCACCTGCTGTTCCACTACTGCCTTGTGATCACTGGCCATCTGGACTTACCTGTGCCAGCCCTATTTTATCCTGTGATATCATTCTGATACACTTCTACATTTTCCCAGATGTGTTTTAAGATGCAGCAGCAGCCAGGCAGAGAGATCAGTGCCCATATTTCTCATTCTGTGAATATAAAACACATTTCTATCTCAAATCTAGATGAATACTCAAAATGGGGAAAAAAAATAAAGGGCAAAAAATACCAGATTTTAATCAGTTTTTTAATCCTTTTTTTTTTTTTTTGAAGTTTGTACTGTATCTGCCTTCAGCTTCTAAATTGTCATCTCTTTGACTGCGAAAATTCACATTTTTACTTCTGAAAATGTTGAAATATTATTTCGCTAAGTGCTTTGTATACCCCCAGAAAATAAAATAAGTCAACATTTCTTCTTTTTCTAAGTAAAAGTAATTACTCCTCCAAAGTTAAGAATGTAAAAGAAATTTGGCAAAAAAAAATGTTTTAAGTTTACCTGTTCCAGCTTTTATTTTTTTTAATCTTTAATATGTTTTGTTTCATCTTGAGAACTATAGCTTACCTTATGCCATTGCATCTTCATAATATCCTCTCCGAAATGCTTCTAGCATTATCATTTTCTGACCCAATATGGTACCAGAATTTTCATTGTGATTCTAAAACAACACTGTCCTTTAATCATTATACTTGAGGTTGTCTGGAAAAGGAGAGAAAGAATACTGCAAAACCCTTACCAAGTGATTTAGCTATGGGTAACATTTTTTATTTTCAAAAAAAGCAGTTTGGCTACAAAATGTTTCTTCAATAGGACAAAAAGATACTAGCTATCCAGCAGCAGCTTCTAATACTTTAGTACAGAGGTGCAATTAACTGCCTGGATTGGTCTAGATCTGGCTCTTTGCCTTATACTGTGTCCTGGGCAGAATAGTAGCCCCAAATGCTTTCATAGAGCCAACTACTGAGATTGTCCTCAGTGGCTGCAATACTCATGACTCCCAAGCAGGCACTGGGAAAGGGATGGCATGAACTATACCTCTGACAAAGCATAATCACCTTCTGCTCCTGGCTGGCTCCCTTAGACCAAGTCTACCCTGAAGAATTCAGTGGGCACAGGAGAGTCTCATGGACAGACGGACAAAAGCTCATAGGGAAGGTACAATTATAAGAGCGAAGGTAGGCATTTTTTGTTCATCTGTTTTATTCGCAAGGACTATTTTAAAATACTGCTTCATTACAGAGAAGAAGGCAGAGCATGTTATTTTTGTTGAACCGGTCTACTGCATTTAACGCTGCTGATTTCCAACAGTGTGAATAGTGCTATGAAAATGGGATAAATATGATTGTTGCTGAAAAGTAGATTTAAGTTGTGAATGAAGCTTCTGTTCTTGAGAACTACAGTCTCCAAATTTCTTTGATAAATTAAAAATACTAGATATCACACCTTCCATTCTCACCTGTTATCTCTGAGAGAACAATAAGGAGACAGCAATGGAAAACATAGTCTGCACTGATTGAGATAGAGCTTTAGAAACATATTTAAATGCTAAGAACTGTAAAATTATACTTATTCCTTGAAATTTTTTCAACATTAATTAAAAAAATCATAATTTCATTACCAACTAACTTATGCTGTAGTGAAATAACTGAATTTTGTAAAATTAAGAAACATTTGAGTAACTGTCAGACTGTTCCTAATTCAAGACCATCTTTGACACAAACAGTCTTCAAAAAACGATCACAGCTGGGTTCTGCCTGGTTTCATGGAGTACTGGTAGCTATTTATTCCAATATCAGTTCTTTCAGGTCAGTGCCTATTTGGCACTTAACTGTCAGAGGTTAATTCAATATAGAAGTAATAAGTGTTTTTTTCACAGTACTTGGGTTTTCCATAAGTCACAGTATCACTCTACATCAGTAAGATGTTCAGAGGTTACCTTTATTACCTTTGTTCAGAAGATAAAAATAGCTAAAGGTAATTTTTCGGAGATAAAGTAGCTACATGTTGTCCCATGCAGCCCCGGAGAGTTTCATAGTGGGAGATTTAGAGTATACACACATGGCTGTCAGGAGGACCAAGAGGGTTTTTTCCTAGAAAGTCACTGAGGGAAAGCTGGAGTGAGGGACTCACTGTAGGTGTAAATTCCCTCAGCAAGATGACGTCTCCTAAAGAGATACAGCTGGTTATTAACCTCCTCTGTTTGGTCTCTAGGACACAGGGAAATGTAGAATAAAATGCTGCAAGAGCAAAATGCACAGGTGCTGGACACTGCTTGTTGACTGGCCTTCACAGCTGCCTTACCCTGTGATTGTATCTCTAGCATGGCTGGGGCTGGGCAGGGAATCACAATACTGGTATTTTGTAGATGATTGGCAAGCCGAGTTCCTGAAGAATAGTTATTTAATGATAAATGGCCTGTTTGTTGGATTACTGGTTAGACCTTGCATATTTTTTTCACCTATGCACAGTGTAATATTAAACTATAAATGTGCTTCTTTTGATACAGTGGAGAGCAGAAAAGACTGAAAGATGAATTTCTCTGACCATTTGTGCAAAGAATTGAATCATAAGACTCCAAAAGGGGTAGTTATATTTTTCTTTACGAAACGGATCTCATTTGAAATGTCAACCTTTGTTTTGGGAGTTAAAAATATAGATTTCTCAGAATGAATGGCTGGGCTATTACTAGGGGATTCTTATAGTGGTGGAGGTTGGGAGTTCATCCATTCTGTTTCGATCCACATGGGTATTTGAATTTAACATAGAAGTTGATTCTTAGGAATCATTTTCAATACGCTTCAAATAAAATATGTATGTATAAAGGTCAAATGTATTAGAAAATTCCTTGATCTCTTAATTTAGAGAAATAAATTGATTTTCTATTTGTATTTTCAAGTTCATTCTGCATATGAAACATCTCCCTTGGCTTTAATGACATCCATGAAAGAAAAGCATGATTAAGATATAAGATATACAATCAGCATTTTCGAATGTAAAACTCCAAAGATCTCAGATTTCGTCATACAGATTTATGCACTCCTCAATTATATGGATCTTTAAAAATATGTCATAGCTGTTATATCCTCTAAAAACATTGGAAATTATTTGAGACATCTCTGCATAGTAATGATGCTTATCCTCTTTCAAAATGCTTCATAGATTTCATAGAATCAAAGGACAACTTTGTCTGGAAGGGGCTATGGGATATTCACATCGCCTCCCAAAGCAAGGTTAGTGTCAAGTTAGTGCAGGTTGTTCACAATCTATTCCAGGTCAGTCCTGAAAGTCTCCAAAGCTGGAGATCTCACAGCTTCTTGGACAGCATGTTCCAACGTTTTCTAATGTTTTTTAGTAAATCAGTTTAAGTACCTCTGGTCAGTGAACATAATTAAAGCACCAATTCAACCTAGTTCTGCAGTGTTTAATTTTAAAGGCATAAGTAGTTGCTCTGAATTGTCTGGCTTCAAAGACAAAAGCAGCTCCACTGGCGTTTCAGGTCCTAAATCCTATTTTAGTTGGTTTCATTGAAAAATCCTAGCTCTCTGTTACGTGAAAAGAAAAAATATGGATAAGAAAGTATGTATCTTCATAGAATACTTAACATCCCTTAGTTCAGTTGTCTTTTCAAGAATACTTTTTTTTTAATGCAAAAAAGAAACAGTTCCCAAAAGAAAGGAAAAAAAAAAAAGGAAAAAAAAAAAATCTGGGTCTGTTATACTTACCTGTTTAATTTTTTCCAGCACATTGACAGTCTAGTGGTCTTTCTGGTTATTTAAAGCACATTGGCATAAGACCAACAGCCAGGAATAAATTTTGGCTGTAGATTAGGCAAAAGTTTCTGCAACAATTTTCCAAATACAGCAGCAGAAGCAAAGAATGTTTCTAGTTTTAATTTGGACCAGAAGTTATATGGCTACCTTCAATAGCAGCACATATGCTGACACAGAATATGTCTAATTAGTTTTTGTTTGCTGTTGGAAATATGCTACAGCTGATTCATGAGTGACAGAATAGACATAATAGGGCTAGTCCAGGAAATAAAAGCAGTTTATGTGTATATACACATGGGTGTATTTATTGCCTTAAAGATGTACAGGCCAAGAACCTATAGAAAATGTATCCAAAGGATTATTCTTTTAACCTGGATTTTAAAAGAAGATTTACTTTTTTGACCAGAAAAAAATTTCAGCAGTGTAACACACTGTAAAAATCCTTATTCCATTTTTTAAAAAAAGACCTCCTAAAAATATTTCACAACCTTTTAAAATTATTCTTTAAAATTCTTTTAAAATCTTGTTTGCCATTACCAATGAAGAGGTATTGAAATTTGTTCTGATTTAAAATATTTTAAATTTATAAACTTCCAGTAATCCTAAATATTGGAGGAAGACTATTGTGCTAATACAGTGAATGACAACGTGAAATCAAATGGTACAGTTGGGGTAACTGACTAGTGCCTATACAGTTAATGTGTCTTTTATAATGCTTTTGCAGGTAAGGCGTATTACAGTTCCATGTGAAGAGTCTTACATTTAAGAGTGATCTACTCATATGAATAAGGGATGAAGTTTTAACAAATTCTGTGAAGATCCTTGTAAAGATCAAGTTGACAGTCACTGTGTAAGTTTAAATCACTGTATCAGATCAATGAACCTAAGAAATTGGTAATTTAGAAACTAAAATGTCTGACCCTGAAGTATAGAAAGCTACTTCTACAAGACTCATCTGCACTCTCAAATCTAAGTACAGCACTGCCTAAAGAATCCTTAAGAATCCAGTTCAAAAAACATATAGTATTGTAATCCACAGACACCCACACTTACACCATGCTTGAATGCTTACATTAGTGAAGACACAACTAACTAGCCGAGACCCCTCATCCTACTCAGTAACTGGTACAAAGTACATCCGACAGCGCGGATGAACCCAGACATTTTCAAGGGTCATAGTAGTTAAAAATTCACATAATGTGTTGTAAATTATAATCCTATTACAGCAATAAGAACAACTCCCAGGGGGAAAAAAAAAAAAAAGAGGACTTGCAAAGAGACTGCTTTGAAGAAAGTGAGTATTAAATTTCATGCAGGTTTAAGACTTGATAAGTCTTAATTGGTTCATAATCTGAGCCATAGTGGCTCACAACATAATGCAAACTATGTACAATTTTAAACTACTTTCTCAGTGAAAGTATTAAGGGCTGAAGTCCTCACACAATGCCCAAGATTAACAAAAAAATAATTCTCTACTATGGGTCAATAGCTAAAATTGACTGAAATTCCATGAATTACACTGCAAATTAAATAAGTTTGTAGAAAAACCACTGCAGATACCGAGAATACAAGGAGATCACAGTGTATTGACACAAACATGGGGACACCCTGCTCAGTGCATTCAGTGATTTGTATTTGACAAAGACAACTGGTGAATATCTGAGAAAGTACTGTTATATTTTCTTTCCCTGCCCCACTGCTCCACTCCATTACTCTAGTTCTCTAGAGGCACTTCTTGTCTTAGTAATACCAAGTTAAGAGATTTCAATGGAAGAGCATGTCATGGGATGAAAGAGGATGGTTCATGAAGTGTTCTAAAGAAAACAAATGAAGAGAGAAGATATCTCAGGAATATTCTTGGGACAGCATGAGAAAAATTCAGGCCTGAGGAGATTTCCATCCACAACATG
The DNA here is from genome assembly GCA_009769605.1 of Bucorvus abyssinicus. Taxonomy (NCBI): domain Eukaryota; kingdom Metazoa; phylum Chordata; class Aves; order Bucerotiformes; family Bucorvidae; genus Bucorvus; species Bucorvus abyssinicus. Next base: position 45,309,569 of record CM020025.1, read on the forward strand.
AGTAGTTGCTCACCCAGTAGCACTCACCCATCTAAAGCAGTACCTAACTCATCTGCCTGCATCACAGATACAACAAACAGGCCATGGTCCCACCACCACTTACATGTTGGGAAGCTGATGTTTGCTGACTCTTTAAGAAGCTACAGGTTTAAGATTTTATTCTTTCTTCCTCAGTGAGATAATGTGGTTTTGTAACACAGTTCTGTTGTGATTGGTGTTATTACAACACGAAATGGAGAAGATATCTATATTAAGTCTGATCTTCATTTAATTTTAAGCTTCCCTATAAGACAGTAGACTATATTTTCCCAGCCATAATCACAGCCATTTCAAGTTAAGGATTAATGAAATATAATCTTCAGTTTAAGATAAATATTTCCTATTTCCTTTTTCTAGAAAGATTTCGGAAATGCGTCAGGCAAAGCCACTTATAAGATATTAGTGGCTTACTACAGAAACCTAGCATGAAACTTTCCTGAGAACAGTATTTCTAGCTTTGAGTGTTGCTGCTTTTCCACAATTCTTTTTATTTCTCATATATGCTGCTCTTTCCATCTTTGTAATGTTTAGCAGCAAATACATAGGATGTAGTCCTGGAATGACTTTTGGGGCCATTAATGTCATCCCCTGAATATAACTACCATTTTAATTTGTTTTTTAATGGAATTAAATGCCTAGTTTTATTTTTCAGCCCTAATGACTCCTTCCCCTGTTATGACCACATGAAAATTACCTACCATCTCACACAGAGAAGATATCCACTTCTATCTGCAGGTAAAGGCAGGATGTAAGAGAAATTTGATTCTTCTCCAGTGTAATGCACCAGCCAGTACAGCTCAGTCGAGAACTAAAATGGGTAAATAAGCATCACCAAACATATACACTTGTGGAATATACTTCTTCCTGAAAAAAAGAGAGACAAGAATACGAATTGCAATTTAATCCAAACATTAATATTTCAGAGCCAATAATTATATGTTCTCTCTCACTCAGAATTAGAACTAAATATTCAGCCTGGCATCACATAAAGTATCCTTGGACTATGGACCATGTCTTCTTGTTTTTTCATAACATAAACTAACAGCACAGTCAGATCCAAAATTCTTCTAGGGATGGCAAGGCACTTGATAATGTATGTTGTTCAATATACTTCCAGTCCTTGCAGGAGAATATCTCCATTTACATAAGATTTTTCTGCATTTGTGTATGCAAAGAATTTTGTAAATAGGCATTTTATTTTGAACGCAGTGAAATAAATCTTTGCCTCATTCAGTAACAACATTTTTATGAGAGAAATAAAGATATATTGGGTTAATTTAAATTAAACCCCTTGCCATTTTAATAGTGGTGTTTTAAGAATGCTTTTCATTAGGAAAAGGAAATTTTGCCACTACATTTTTTCTGGTAATTCATCAATTAAAGAAAAGTTTTCAAATTAAGATAATGAATAATGTTTTCTCAAACATTTTTCATGTAAATATGGGGAAGAAGACATCACAAAAAAAGCATGCAAATTGAATACAATGATTTGAAATGTAATCTGTTCCATTGTGTCGCTGAAAGTAATTACTCCAATAATTAGTGTAGCAGAGAATAAGGCATACATCTTCATCTCCTCTGCTCTGTGTAGAGATGCAAATGTGATTCTCTGCTCACTGCTCCAGCGGAATTGTATGGGACAGCCTCTGAAGGGGAGCAAGAAATGTGCTCGTCCCATATTCCACATCCTGTTTTCTCCTGAGTCTGCTACGAGGACAGGCAGATGCATCAGACCACGGGACAGCTGCCAATGCTTCAGAAACTCCATCATGGAGGTGTCCTGTTTTCTGCTCCTGCAGCCATGGGGGAAAAGACTTCTTGGCAGAGAACAGGGCTGAGCATCTGGGTGCTAGCTTGTTAAGAGCAAACTGTTAGGAAAGCGGAGATTTTTCTTCTCATCTTGCAGAGTTTCCTCTAAGAGTGAGGAAAAAGTTTTCCCTTTTTCTGAGATAGTAATGTACTGTAGTGCTGACAAATTGTCCTCTTTTCTTGGCATTTTAGCTTGTCTGGCAGCCTGTTGTTCCATCCTCTCCATGTTGCTGGTTCCCGTTGCCTTATTGCAAACTTCATGATATTTGCTCAAAATGATATGATTAGGTGAGAATTTAAGCTCTATTCATATATTATTATTTACATATTAGCAGTATACTGCTCTAATCTTACTATACATGGAAAAAAGCTTGAACATGAAACCCATGTGTAGTCTGGAGACTCAGAAATCATAAAAGAAAACACAATTAGAACTGTTTCATTCTTTCTATTTTTTTTTTTTTTTTTTTTTTTTTGGTAATCCTTTGAGCGTCAAGTCAGACAAATGGTATTTCTAGGCCTTACTCATGATTCTCACATGCTTAGAGACAGTAAAATTAACGTTCCTTCCCACCCACCCACTTCCTGACCAGCTGCATCAACAGACACCGAAGGGAGACACAGGTATACTGCTGCCTTTACCTCCAGGACCCAGCAATATACATGTTGCCTTGCAGGGCCAACATGAGGTTGAACTTGTTTTCCCATTCCCAGGTGGGTACAGATTTCCTAAAATGGAAACTACCTTTAAAACATGAGCACAGATAGGGAAAACAATTTAGTAGGAGGAACTAGACAAGTCTGTAGTATACGTTCTTAGTGAATAATAGCTCTTGCTCAGACACACTCTACAGATAAGTATCTGGGACAAGGCTAAAGTTTGTTCCTGTAACTCAAAAGTGATACATGAGGTTGAAATACAGAAATCAAATCAATGTCAGGGGAAATTGAACAGTTAAATAGTTGCATTTGTTTCTGAATAGGAGATAACCAGAGAGAGGCCCCTCAAAAACACTGCCTGAATTGATCTGAATAGCTCTGGCTTACTGTAATTTGTCAGAAAAATAAACCTCATGCATGCATACCTATGATAGCTGACCAATAAGGACTACATGGGTGTCATTTTATTGTTCTCTTCACTGTCTGGGTCTGCAGCCCAGGACAAGTAACTTCCTCCCTAATTCTGCGGTACAGTTTTCCTTAGGAGTGGAAGTCATTATAAGCTTTAGGTCATCCTCACAGGAAATTTATAGCATGGCAACGGCATCGCTTCTGTAAAAACAACCACTGCCTTGTAAACATTCACTAGCTGGAGAGAAAAGAAATCCAAGATTTCTTGATCCCTTAATTGAATGATTTAACATACATATTTCTGATTACAGAAAAAATGAAAAGCTTTTAATGCTAGCTAGTTTTTGACCTGAATAACTTTGTACATGTTAAAACTTTTATATAGTAAAAAAAAAAATCCCCAAAACAAACAAGTTCTTGGGCATAAAAAACATGCTTCGTTCTCATATGTGCAGGGAAGGATTATGTGATTAAGGCAAAGTACTGGGCATTAAAAGACTTGTTAAAAGCTGAAGAATGCTGAAGTCAAAGAAAGCTTTACTACTGGTTTCTAGTTTCCACTCCAGAATGTACGTGCTCTGCCAGATCCTCCTGCTATCATCATGGGCAAACTGCCTATTTTCTTACTCAGAAAGCATTTACCTATTTAATTAACTTTAAACGTATGAGAATTCTACTTGGGTTTTCTGTATCTTATTTTTCCTTATCTCTGTGATATGCGTCAAAAAATTTCATTGTCAAGCACACGAAGACGACTTGAAGCAAAATTAAAACTGCAGTCTGCACATGGAAAGCAGTTTGAAGCATTAATTAGCATTGCAGTGTCTACAAGAAATCTATGTTAGTGTCTTTCAATACTGGTCCTTCCATGGTAGAGACACTGTGTCTGAGGCTAGTGTTTATAATATGTGTTATTCTGTGATTCTTTGACATGAGTGAAGAATGAGTCAGCCCAGATCCAGATATTGGGTGCAGGTTCTCAGCCCAGAGCTAGGATACGTTTCATAGCTCCTCACAGTTAAGTCTTGAAAACATCACGGAGGAAAGTGAAATGGCCAAAGTCAGGAGGCTGAGTGGCTACCTTTTCACCTTATTTAACACTACCTGAATGTGCTTTCTTCTTCTTGGGGGACAGAGCTCCTGAATCCTTCCCTAAAGGTAGTTACCTCTGTTCTTCTTTCAAAGATGGAACAGAGATTGTTCCTTCCTCTTAAAACCCAGCTGTAGATGGTGATAATTCAGTGGCTAGAGTACTTACACTCACTTGCCTGAGGGCTGTCTTATAACCTACCAATCCTCCAGCTGCATCTGGGGCCGTGCCTACCGCTCATTAAGCTTCCAAGAGAGTGTGCGAGAGGGCAAACTTCACCTCTGCCTTTGGAATCGCAATGCTCTGAAAGAAAATAGCAGATTCGATGGAGCACAACCAGGTGACAAGTGAAAGCCTGACTCTCTCATCCACTGATGGGGACACTCTCTCACAAGTGATTTAGTTCTTAAATGGGCTGTTAAACCTGCTTATTTCCTTCTACCTGCTGCGCCTTATTCCAGAAGTGCACACCACCTCTGTGTACTCAGTCGGATGGGAAACTTCTACTGTTCTTCCACTCCTCTCTCTGTCATAGAGAGGAAATACAAAATTGAAGGTCTTCAAACTTCTTCAACTGAAAATGAGATTGATTACCCTTTTTATCCTTTTCTTTCCCCATTTGAACACTGTCACCCTTGGCCTGCATGTCACTATCTCTCAGTTCAGTCTGGGATTATTCATTCCCTTTCGGATGCTGCTCCGTCATGCTAAGAGAAGAGGCAAAGTGGAGAAAAGAGAAACTTGCTTATTTGGCACAAAACAAACCCATGACCCCACTACTCTTCTCTGTCCCATTCTACAGAGCTCCACTCCCTGGTCCTGTCCCCACCATATCCAGTTTTCAAGCACCCACAAGTCTTCCCCATGATGGGTGAGTGTGCAAGTTGCACCCATAAATTTGATTGGTTGGAGCCCCACATGGTCAGTGAGCTCTGAGGACACTGACTGGGTTGAACCTCTCAATGGACAAGACCCAGCTGGTGAATTCTGATCAGGCGTAGAGACAAGCAACGATCTGAGCTTTGGTTATGGAGATGGATGCACCTCATAAGACACAGTTGAATGAAAGAACGAAAAAAATCTAATGATTTTTCAGATCCATGACTTTGGTTTTATATGATGTCTATGCTTCCTTCTTTTTTCTCTGATACTAACTTTAGTTAAATGTAGATGCTTTTATTTGTTTAAAGTTTGGATTATCATGTTATTTGTTAACCTGAGGGCACTCAGCTGATCCTGTAAGCTTGATGTGTTAAAAAACCAAGACTTCTCCTGTACTTACAAGTGTTATCATTGTCAATCACTAAATGATATGCTGAACAATTGTGAAACAGTGTGTCTCATGACACCTCTGTCAGTGGGCATATTTAACTGGCTTGGGTTTTGTAGTTTTTACAAATAAATTGCATTTCCTCATCCTCATTCTTTGTAACTGAAACTATTTGAATGATAATTATACCTCATCAAGCTACTACAAGTAATGATATGAAGAGTCTCACCCAACTCCATTTGTAAAAGGGTAGAAAATGCACTAAGAATACAAGATGTATGCTGTCATTCAGTCTTTGAAGAATATGAAAAAAATCGGCTACTAAAGCTATGATCTCCCTCTTTAACATTCAGAAATCAATCTGATACTTGTTTTGAACTCCTAAATTAATTTGAAATAAATTTGTGGAGAAATTTAGAAAAGTAGTTTAGGGAGGACAAGTTGATGGTAGATGTTTTCATGATTCTGTTTTTAGTTTTACTTCTCAGTTTTTTTCTCCATGAGACAGCGTAGTTCCTGTATTTTGACGTGTTTCAACTCCATTAAAAATATGCAGCTTTACTGAAATCTAAAGCAGAACTCTCCCCTAACTGAATAAGGGCTGTGATTCCTCCCTCAGCTATTTATAGCCTTACCTTTTACGTTTTTAGGTAAGCATAAATTTTCATCTTTAACTCCTAAAAGACAAAGAAGTTTGTTGTTGAGCCCTGATGGTGAACAGAGTCCAGAACCGCAGCAGAAGGATCCAGAGAGTAATATCCATGCATACCTGATTTCAAATGTGTTTTACAAACACCTGGATGTTTATTAGAACTTCATGGACTCACTGGAAGAAATGCAGCTTATTGTTCCATATTCCAGGGATTTAAAAATTTTCAGTAGATATCCAGAGGTGATTGAAACTTGCTGGTTTAATGGCTAAGCAGTTTCTGGGAGAAAAATCTTGCTCACTGTCAACAGATTTTTACATCAGTCATTTTAAAATGTCAGGATCCAAAGGCCTCGCTGCACCACAGGATAGTTAAGTCATGTGAATAGAAATCATACGGGAATTCTATACTTCTGCATTACTGAGAGTGGAAGGAAGATTGTGTCCTGTTTAGGAAAAGGACTTGAAGCTAGAGTGGAAACACGCAGATGCTTCTCTGTTTGGTATGAAGCCTGGGCTAATCGTGGCCTCATCTATTTCAGTGGAGTTGACCTTATCCAAGGATTTGAATTTGTTTCTATAGCTGCTGATGAAAGAAGATCGTTGGGAGCTGCTGTGAGTCAGCTGCCCTTAAGGCTAGTTTATAATTATTGAAGACAATTACAAGTTATGTTAAACTATTATGTGATGTTATTTGAACAGGTTAAAACTCATTAGAAACCACATGAAAACTTTTTCATTAATGCCATGAAACTGGCCAGTACCTCATTTTTGTGTTATAGGCAAATTTATCTGCTTCTACAAACACACCCTCTCATGCACAGTACTGGCCTACAATCATGGCCAAGTGGATTAAGTATAAATTCAAAATCATTAGATTTAGGTTATAATTCCTTTCATTGCCATTAAGGCGTAGGTTAAGGAACAACCTCTTAGTAGGAATGGCCTGAATCTCTTTTGCTTCTTCACTCCCTGTTCAAACCTGCTTGATCTTGCTGCCACGTTGCTTGTTGTGCTCTGCCAGCTGCACAGAGTCTTGCATAATATGTACCCATAGCCTAAGTCTCAGCATGTGATCTTAGAGAAATCATTTACATTCTCTGAACAACAGTTCATAGTCATCAAGGAATGCAGGGAAACTTTTGTTATGTGTATTTACAATTTGTCCGCAAGATTGATCTTCATAGATGACTATTGAGTGCTTATCTGGGCTGATCTTCCTCCACAACGCAATAAACTATCCTGTCAAGTTAGCTGCTGACTGATGACTTTTCTCCCATTTAGAAGCTCTGTTTCACACAGATTCCACAGATGTGTTCTTCTGTTTTGCATGAAGTAAAAGGTTGGGGATTAAATACTCTCCTGATTTTGGCTGGGACAGAGTTAATTTTCTTCCTAGTAGCTGATACAGTGCTGTATTTTGGATTTAGTGTGAGAATAATGTTGATAGTACACTGATGTTTTAGTCGTTGCTAAGTAGTGCTTATCCCAAGTCAAGCATTTTTCAGTTTCCCATGTTCTGCCAGCGAGTAGGTCCACAAGAAGCTGGGATGTAGCATAGCCAGGACACCTAACCTGAACTAGCCAAAGGGATATTCCATACCATAGGACATCCTGCTCAGTATATAAACTGAGAGGACGTAACCAGGAGGGGTGGAGCGCTGCTCCAGGACTGGCTGGGCACCACTCAGTGGGTGGCGAGCAATTGCATTGTGCACCACTTGTCTGGGGTTTTATTTCTTTCTTTTTTGTTATCTTCCTTTTCATTACTATTATTATTATTATCATCATTAATTTATTGTATGAAACAGCACACTTAAGTGCATTTAAATGTCAAAATACAAAATCTAAGTTTTTTAGGTGTAAAAATTAAAAATTTATCTCTCCATTTCTTAAGTACTAGAATTAAAAATAAAATATAAAACCACTCATGCCATGAATTACAGTCAAGAACTTGAAACTATAGAGCTAGGAAACAGAATACTAACATACCTTTGATTTGAGAAATTATGCCACTTGGCACACTCAAGTAAGAGAGGCAAAAAAAAGTATGTAAGTTTATAGCACTCCATTAGCTATACAAGTCTTAGGCCTGAGATTATAGCAATAAGAAGGTTCTAACAGTAAAATTTCAACAGGATTACAGTTCCTATGTCTCTTAGTTACACCTTGAGTGCTTGCTTTACCTTCAGCTTGGATCGGGTAAGTAGGAAGCGAAAAAGAAGTATTGGCGATGTCTGCCTCTAAAGTGGCAGAGCTGAGCTGTAGGTTTCCACTTCCTTCATGAAACAGGAGAAAACAAGAGGAAAAGTGAAAAGTAACTGTTGGTGTGAGGGTCCTTCTGAGATCATGTATTTTTCTGTTTAAGAACTAAGAAAAAAAGTCCATCTAACTTGAAAGATGGGGTCAAAGCTTTTCTGATTTGAACCAAATCTGGCCACTATTAATGGAATTATCCTAACAAGGTTAGCTGATATATAAAAGAAAATATTTCTCAGTTTGTCAGTGTTCATAGTTCCAGAGGAGTTCTCGTGACTCAGGAGCTGTCTAGAAAAATTCTGTAAACCTAATTAATTATGATGATCTTAAAAATTTTTATTTTGGACAGCTTAGATGACCCAGTTCTCCAGCCTTTGGGATGAACGTGTCAAGAATATTTGTAATGTCTATGAAACATAAAGTCAGAAGTCTGACTTAAACTATGAAAAGGCAAGAATTCAGATTTAACCTTGAAACTCCCTCTCCCTTGTCGTAACAGGGTGTCAGAATTCATAAAAAGGCCAAGTGATTATGTATCATTTGGTATCATGGAGTTTAAATCTTTTTTTGAATCGCCATTTGTGAAAATGTGTCTTATTGCATCGGACTTTCCTCACGGTCATTGGTTGAGGGCTGAATTCAATAAGAAATCAATCTGGATTTGACCCACCACGAGTAAGTTAGTTTAACATTCAAATGATCTTATCCACTAGAATCCTCTGTCAGCATAGGGGATATTGCAATCAATAATCTATTGCAAAAGTTCTTTAAAGGCACTTTTGCATAACAAAGCAAAAGCAAACAGCTAAAAATACTAGAGATTCCAATCAGGAAACATGAAATAATCTCAACATTTACTCCACTGTACTATCATCTGACAGTACATACTTCAGAAGAATTTTATTGTCTGTACTTTCATGAACTCCTTTCTTCTCTCTGCCAGATACAAATGAAAATGTCTACAGACATTTCCCCTAACAATACAGTACTAAAATGCATTTGGTAAAAATACCTTGGTAATATAAACAGAAATGCTATGCAAACTTGTGTCTTTTTAGACTGGATTTACTATTGATGGTATAAGCTTTGTGCAAATCTGTGGATGAAGCTGTCTGGCCCTTGTCTGGATTTAACCGGCTTCAACAAAAGGGCTGAACACCTTTCTCACTGATAGAGAGCAGCAGCACGGATTGTTGCTAATAGGAGCAGACATAGCGTGCTGATGGCTGGATTTTAAGCAGCTTCGTTTGAATTCTATAAATAAGTTTATTGCGATCCTAGCATGTGTAGTGTCTGAATTTTGACTTTTATAGTTGGAGAACCCAGCTCAAGTAACCTTACTAGTAACAGTGGAACCATTAGTTATTACAGTAGTGCCCAGTGACTCCCAACAAAGAACACTGAACAAATACACAGAGTTAAAAATCAAGCCCTGTATCCAAAAGGCATAAATTTTAAAACAGATAAGTTATACAAATGAAGACAAAAAGGAAGTGCTTTTATTCCATTTTGCAGAGGGTGATTTGGAACAATAAGAGATTAAAAGGTTTGCCTACAATGACCAAGTATGTCAATGGCAGAGACGACAAATTAATCAAATTTCTGAGTCTCTATCTATTGTCCCAAGTCCAGCACTTCAAAGATCATTTCAACACTTTATTTCTAAATGAAGATCCAGTTAAGGGTGGTCTTGAATAACTTTTTTAGCTTAAACTTCTCTTTGCTATTTATGTTTCTAATAATCCTCACACCAGTTTATCCTATCTACACATAACCCAATCAGTATATTACATGATGTATTTTATAGAAAATGCATTCTAAAGTTCTCATCCCATTGTGACACATGAACAAATATTCATCTATTGTTATGAAGGCAGCAAAGGGAATACATACCTACAATTCTTCAGACATTCCTCTTCTTGAAAAAAGCTGGAGGAAGCATTGTGATTCAGGCTCTGTTCTTGCTCGCACTGTTACTCATCTTGAGGAACACGACTAAACGTGGTGGAGTCAGACCCATGTGAACTGGTGTGAGGTAAAGGAGAACCTGGCCTTTCTCTTCCTGAAGAATTCCTCTTTGGCTTTTAGAGCCATACAGGACACAATGAAATGTATGCAATGCAAAGCAGCCAATTACAGCATTATTTGAAAAATTGACAGAGATGTATATTCATGATGCATTTAATTCAATAGGTCTTTGAGGGGGAGGAAATTGAAAAAGCTTCAAATAAATATGGAGAAATATTCCAGTGGCCTTTTTCCCCTTTGTGTTTGCAGAGCTGTGCCAACATTGTAGATGTGTTTGCTCTTGGATTTTTTATTTGTATTTATTATTTCTGCAAAATATAGTAAGTCTGTGTAGGAAAAAAAAAACAATCACCACCTGGAGGTTTTGAGAGAGTGCACAGAAACAAGAATCACAAGGAAATCTATGATCTTTAGCAGTGACATGACACAGCACTTTGGAAAGGGCACACCAGTAACTATATTTGCTTTTAGAATACTGGACTACCTCTGTGTGGCAGTGTGCTCCCCTCACTGCTTTTTCTGCTTAAAACAATAGCCACCAGTGGTGGTCATGATGGCTGCATCTGGTTTTAAGTTGGACTCTGAGGATATAGATAACACCACAATACATAAGGGCTATAAATTGTGACCAACAGCTAAGGGCTGAGCATGCGTCAACTGAAATATGGCTGGTACACAAATATAAGTCAATCATATTACTCCACTATTTAGTGGACAGCCCCAGGGCCCGTTGTGCTTTCCTGCATGGCAGTGGGCTGCATGCCAGGATCTCCCCTCGAGTAGAGATGCCTCTCAAGGTTTCTCCTTGAGGTTGAGAAAATTTCTTGCTGCAACTGATTTTTGGTAAGTGATTAATAGCATGCTAAACTTTGAAATATTAGCTAAGTGATAGAAAGGATTGATTGTGCATGCATAATCCTTTAGACATAAACCATTTAACCAAGTTGGGGACTAGGATTGAATCTAGCTGCACCTAGTCTCCTCCCTGAGAAGGAGTTTAGAAAGCAAGGGGATCCTTTCTGACCCTTGTGTCTCAATGGGAGGTTTTCCTTACCCTTTGTATCTCTTCCATCAGACATAAATCGTTGACCAAGTCTGGGACTAGAATTGGATCTAGGCATACCTAGACTCCTCTCTGAGAAGGCGTTTAGAAAGCAAGGGGGTCCTTTCCGTACCTCATGCCTCAAGAGGAGGGTATCCCTGACAGTTTTGTCTGACCCTGACCTCTACGCAGTAAATAATCAAGTGTACCTTACCACAGAATCTAGTTAAATCCCTGCCGCATTTACTATCAAATTTTGTTAAATCATTGTTTTATGTCAACAAACACATTGCTATAACTCTCTTACAAATGAAGTGTCTCCATCTGCAACACTCTATTACTGTTAGTTTAGTTTTTCTAAAACATAACTACTTTCTAACATCTGGATCAGGCCCTTAGCTAGTGTGAATTCCCACAGATGATTTAACTTACTGGGGTTATGCTGAGGATTTGAAAATTATTACTTCACACAACTATCTGTCATAAGTAATGAAAAATACTTTCCTTTCTAGTAAAGGATAATGGTATTAGTATTTTAAGCTATTTACATACCGTCATAACCCAGTGTAATGAGTATGTAGGCTATGTCATGCAGAGCTATAGGGCAGCAGATTTAGAAACTGTGGTAACTGTGCTAAGAGTCTAACTCTGTTGCAGCATTTCTTAGTAAAATGAGACCTGATTGCATAGTCATGCTGTAGCAGTATGTCTGTGTGAGTGCATTTGGGTACAAGTGTGCATGAAGGGATATTCATATGCAGCCTTGCTTGAGTGTCTGTAATTCCTTCCCCGTATCTTTTGAATCTGTTGCCACTCTCTGTTGCCAGATTCGCCAGAGGAAGGTTTGAAAATCTACTATCTACTAAATCTACTATTTTCCTTACTACTATAGTAAGGAAAACAGATGACTGGGGTAGGAGAAAGCCTCTTAGAGGAAGGGCTGCTACATAAACATAGCCTTGATTAGTAATGTAAGACATTATACAGAAAAGGCATGGTCAAAATGCCTAAACACAGGAAAACCTCCAACTAGGGCTTTCTTAGGAGTAGCAAAATGCACACGAGATTGAGGCTAGGGACATTTGAATTCTTGTTGCGTTTACTTTCTGTGGTGAATGTAGGGATGTTACCAGAAGTTTTTATTTATTCCTTTGAGCTGTTCAATTAATGATACCTGTCTGTGTCTGAATTAGCAAAGGAAGCAGGATGGTTTCACAGAAGCATTAAAAGTGTATCTAATCCACCTAAGACTGATGAATGGAATTACTTATAAGTAAGAGCATGATGACTGTGATATGAGAACAGATACCTGCCCAGGAATACTGGAGGTGAAGGTAGTGAAGGTTCTAACAGTCATGTTCATCAGATAATTCAGCACTGAATCCTGGTTTAGACTCAAGAGCCATTGGGAAATGCTTCAGTTACATTCTGCAATGTATTTTGTTTCCCAAAATATGAGATGAAACTGCTTTGCCAAGCTGTGCTGCAGATTTTGAAGAATGACGATCAGTTTCAGTGTAGCCATTCAAAAATATGGATTCAAAAATATGATTCTAGCCAAACTAGAATGATGTTGTTCAAGATCAGACACTCACTGTCAATTCATGGTGCTTAGTAATAATTTAGTATCTAAGAATCATGCTGTACTTGACTTAAATACTCCAGGTTGATCCCTGCAATTTATATTAAAGTACAACATGGGCATCATAAATGTCTAATATTATCAGCTTGTTCCTCCAGAGCTGTCATGCCTTTTGCCTATCCTGAGAAGCCCATTAAACTCCCCCTGCCCTTCCTGATCTCTGGGCACACTGGAATGGAATTGAATTTGGGCAGAATCATACATTGTGTATGGTAATCCAGATACCGTGTTTACAGACAAAGAGACATGCATTGTCATTGATCTCTCTTGCAGCTTCCATTGTTATTCATTTGATTTGAATTTAGAGTTCATAGACAACAGATGTCCTGTTGAGTGTTGCAATAAAGAGTTGGGTTGTGCCTGTAAAACATTCAGATGCAGTTGGGTACACAAACAGTAATACCAGTTTGAACCAGCTGCAGCTAGACCAAAACCACATGACACGCCAACTCTGGCCAAGCCACGTGCCCTCAAAATATGAGATTTGATCAATTTTTAAAAGCTTTTAAAAAAAAAAATTCAGCCTGTGGCTTCCCTGCCCCCCAGCTTTTTTTTTTTTTAAGCTTTTCTTTTAAGCCATGAGGACTACCATGGACTTTTAATGAAAGCCACTATTCTCACATGATTCTCATGAGAGTCTATAACTTTAAGAAATAAATCAAGTATTATCTCACATTTAACAAACCCTAAGAATTAGCACAATCTAAGACTATTAAAAATCTTAATTAAAATAAAGCTGAAGTGTAAAATATTTCTGCATAAAAGACAACACTTACTGTAAGCTGGTTTTACAGTTACTTCCCAGTAATTCAAGATTTTGAAACTGACAATGCATGAGAAAACCGATTTTTATTTGCAGAGAGAAGTATTTTAAAAGATTATTTAAGGAGGCCCAAATTCCAGGAATTTGCAGGGGAAAAAAATTCATATCTTTTCAGGGTATTGAAATTCTTTATCCAGTTGATCTGGAATTATGCATTGATCCTTTGTCTTTAAACAAAACTGACTTATTTAAAAATAGTTCAGACTGGGGAAAATTAAAATATAAACAGGTTATTTCCAAGGGAAAATACAAGATGGGAATCTAGCTGAGAAGCTTTGTTTGACAAAATATGAAATACAGAGATCATTCTAATCACCTTATTGTCATAAGGATTAAATTCCATAAGTTCTGTGATCAAAGCATTGTGCAGGACTGCCTGCATGTGTATTTAGCATAATTGAGGTTTAAGAATGTTCTGTAAAGAAAGGAAGGTCACCTTTCATTTTGAAATATCATTAGATCACTGGGATCATATGACGATGTCACGATGTATGTTAGCGCAAAAAGGATTATTATTTACTGTACTCTTTCTGGAATTCTAAATATTTTTATAAGAACAGGAGCTTGGCTAGTGATTATATCAAGAGCTAGCAAGTCTGATTCACTCTAAAAAAAAAGCTGTTCACCCAATACTTTTTTTTTATGCTTTCATGCTAGGTGTTCCTTTTTTTGTTTGTTGATGGATGATAGTGTCTTAACTGCTAGTATATGTCTATGAAAAAGTGGTTTCCATTTTTCATTACGAAGAGCTTTTTATCCTAGACAAATTATCTCTTTGATCTGTCCTGTTCTTTTGAGTTTGGATGCTAAAATTCTTGGATGCAAACCTGAATTTATCCCATCTGTTTTAGCCCAAACTTGTATTTAAAATATATGAACCTGTTTCCCATGACTTTTGTACTGGAGTAGCTTTATCTATAGTGTTATGGGAGCTTCCCATTCAGAATACACACATGACATCCACAGAAGAACTGACATTGTTTAAATTAGCTTTGGATAAGCAACAAACACAAATTACAAATGTCCAGTGGGAACTGCAGATTCTGTTCCACCAGGCGCTGACCAGTATGGTGATACAAGTGCAAACCAAGTAACTATAATTTTTAGTTCTTTCAGGATACAAAACTAAAATAAACAGGTGGCATTCATATCGCTGTTTTTCTAGGACTGCGTAGCCATGCAGGCAGGCATATAGTTCATTTGTGCCTCCCTACCTTGTCCGAAGATTCTCTGGGAGCTTCAATCACTATGCAATTTCAAAGTGCCTGCTTCATTGGTACATGGCATCTAGCTTATACCTTTAGCTCTATAAAAATTCAACTCTAAACCAAGTGTTGTAGGATTCAGTGCAGCATTCAGAGCCACCTGAACACTCTTTAAGCCCCCTGGAGAATTCCCCAACCATAAGTCACAGTGAACACCACGACTATTCTTTTGATGTAATACTGACAGTGATTCCCTCCCTTTATATTATCTAGTGTTCTAACAATTGGAGAACCACTTACAGAGATAAGAAATGTGAGGTTTCAATCTCATTTTTCTCAAAGGGTTGAACCCACCTTGAAATTTCAAGTTATGAGACACTGTGAGTGAAAGCATTCAGTGTCCTTTTACTGAAGCTTAACCACTGTGTATCGAGGTGCTTAACACAGTGGGGCAGATACTAAGAAAGCAAAAGGAAGGCTTATTTTAACAAAGGGGTTAGGACACTCTATGTACAGAGAGATAGAATGAAAATTCCGACTCCTGAAATGTATAGATATTTTACAATGGACAAGTATTGGCCAAACAAAGAAACAAAAAAACCAAAAAACCAAATACCATAATCAAAACCAATAAAAAACCAACCAAGCCAAAACGAACAAAAACACCATCCAAAACCCCTCTAAATGCATCACTGCTTTTTTTTTTTTTTGGTAGGATTATTTGTTCGACCAATCAGGGCCTTGGACCAGTGACCCACAGAGCTGCATTGGTACCAGTGCTGGTGTCCAGCCAGTGATGGGAGCAAGGTTAAGAACATGAAGACAGTGGGATCATCTCTTTAGTAGCAGAGTGCTTTTAGGCCACATGAATTCAGCTGTGTAACCACAGTCTCTGTTTCCTCTCTGCACTGATTTGTATTGGGAGTTTACGTAGTTATGATTTCTCCCTGCATTCTCATGCCAATGATCCCTTTAGGGACATCTCCTAATTTTGGTGATGCAACTTCTAAATTAGCTGAACTGGATCCACTCATTACCTTATTGAGCTTTAATGCAGCTACTGTGGGTTGTTTCCTATGCTGTTCCTCTGAAGCCCGCTATCTCTGAACATCATTTTCTCTGACAGTGCAATGCCACATGGATATCACTTTCAGACTTATTCAATAACTTTTAAAGTGTGGACTATGTATAAGGTGTGTAGGTAATGGCACTCTGTAAATCTTCTGTTTATATTTCTGTGTCCTGTATTATTCTTAAGCTCCCTGTGTCCTCTAGTGTCTACTACCAGAATTGCACAAACTGGCAAACAAATAATTGTTTCTATTTTCTTATCTCAAAACACTAAAAGAAAATAATTTAACTTTCCATCCTACAAATTTTTTCCCCTGTTCTTTCTTATTCATTTTTCACTAAATATCATATTAACAGTGATATTTTTATAGCTATTCTTGTTAAGCACCAGCAGCATGTGTGGCAGTATTGCCAATTTTATATATAATCTCCTTGTACACACACATATATCTATTATCTAATTACCTGTGTGCTTGCTGGAGATTTGAGCAGCCAGTACATACATTTCATTGTGAATATTGATGACAGGTCCTGGAAGGTATTGTGTGGTTTTTCCTTACATACTGAAGCACATTGTTCTCTGACTTGGGCATGCCAAATTTTCACTGAGGACAATAGGAGCTGCTGCTGTTCATCCTAAGATAATATTTGGGTCGAGACCACAGTACGTTTTTATAGAAATTGGATTTTAGCCTGCTGTGGAAAGCCAGTATGTGAGCACATAACTGACACCTTTTTTTATAATACAGATACATTAGGAAAAAATTCAGATTCCACATGTGACTTTATTTGGGGCCTTCTGAATTCTTGGCTACATAACATTAAAGTGGGATCCAATTAGTCTAGTGTTAACCACTTCAAGTTGAAGAAACTGTAACCTAGGGCAACTAGGCTCCCATTCAAACCAGAAAAATAAAGGTACTTCTGGAGGATGTCGTTCTATAATACCTACCTAGGAAAAGTAGGATGAATTAGGGTGAATTACTTTACAGGAGCAGTTTACACTCCACATGCACTAGAATACTTGTCCAGCTTTTACATGTCTACATAATCCTGTCCTTAATATCTTTTAAAACAGGGGGAGTGCATAAGTAATTTTTCTAAGTGTAACAAACCAGTGAACCATGAATAAGTGTTTGTTGTATTTGGAAGCAATTTACTGTACTGGACTAGTGAAAAACCATCCCACATGAATAGAAGTATTTATAAGTCTGCAGAAGCCACTTCACACTGACTGAAGTACTCTGTACTTCTGAAAATGTAGCTCTTGGAGGGAAGGAGGCACTCCCCTGCCAACTTGACTTTATATCTCAGGAAGAATGCACAGAGCTTTGACTTCAAAGGGCTGATGAGCCAGTTGAGAGTTTATGGGCAAGGATCAGAGGACAAACCAATGAAGGTGATGTCATAGCTGGTATCTCCCAGAGACTGCTTGATCAAAACCATGAAGTCACAAAGTCTTCTTTAGGCAACTGTAGGAGAGAGGCTTGTGATTGCTGGCCCCTGCATCCACGGAAACCACCTGACATCTGATAGGAAGGCAATACATCTTGACACAAGCAACCCAGGTGATTTCTGGAGTGTGTTGACAGGTGATCAACAATCCAGCTAGAGAAGATGATCTGCTGGTTCTTTTACTCACAAACAAGGAGGAACTTGTTGGAAATGGAAAGATCAAGGGTCTCATCTGCAATGAACATGAGACTGTGGACTTTAAAATACTAAAATAAATGAGAAAGTGGTTGCTCAGGTATCTGCTTGGCAGGATCATATATGAGACTACCATAAAGAGCAAAGGAGCTCCAAAGAGCTGCCTGATTTGCTAGGACAACCTCCTTGGAGCACAATAACTATCTCTGCTGATGTGCAGGAAGTTGAGCAAGCATGGCAGAAGTCTAGTATGAGTAACCGTCAACTGGTCTCAAGCACAAAACTGGGATAACTGGGTACTGGTCTTTGACAGGGAAAGGAAGTATACAGAAGGTGGAATGGATGGGCTACCCAGGAGGAGGAGACACTGCCCAAGCATGCAGGATTGGATGCAGGAAAGGCAGTGCCCAGCTGGAGTCAAAACTATTGAGGGTTGTGAACGGTGACAAGAAAGGCTTCTGTAAGTAGATGTTCAGCAAAAGTAAGTCTAAGAAAAACAAGTGGGTGATCTAGTGATAAAAGACGTGGAAAGGCTGAGGTACTCTGTATTTACAAGCAGTGTTTGTCCTCAGCCATCTCAGGTCCTTGAGCCTATGTAAGGGACAAGCCATACTGACCATCCTGTGAACCTGGCAACAACATCCCTAGAGACAGTTAAGTTAGGGGAAAGGGCCTGGTGTCACTTCTCCTGACTGGGCAATGTCTCAACCACTCCTGAAGCTCAGACTGTGGCAAGAGAAGGCCCCTGAGGCCCAGGAACTGGGGCAAATAACCAGCCAGTCCTGGAGCTGGTTTCCAGGAGCCCAGGTAACTGGAGCAAATAAACAGAGGCTCACACAAGTCTCTGGGCCTCTCTCTTCACCAGAACAGCCCTGCTGGCCGGGTCAGACACTGGACCCAGGACCAGTGATTTCTATTTTTCTCTCCCACTGAGTGCATCTCTCTCTTTTTCTTTCTCTCTTCCTTTCTTTCTCAGTCGGCAATCCCACTGAGTGGGACAGGAATAATTGACCCTCATCCCGACAAGCAGGAAGGGCTACCCTCACCCTGCTGAGCAGGATGGGCTAATCTATCCCTCTTTCCTCCTCTCCTTTTCTTTCCTCTTTTCCATTTCTCATTTCCTCTCTGCCTTAGTAATAATATGTTTTCTCTTGCCAAGCCACTATCTAAAAATTGTACGCTGCTTTATAATCATAAAACTTGATTACATCAATGGACCCTGAAGGTGTGGCATCACTCCTTCTTACCATGCAGAGAATTCAGAAGTTAACCTACCCTAGACCAGCCAAGCTGGGACAGGACCTTACAGCCTAGTAGGAGCGTCTCAAGGGAGGGAACCATGGTATAGAAAGCTAGAGTGCTTCAATAACTTGGACATTCATAAGCCCATGGATCCATATCCTGGCTGATATCACTGAGCAGCCACCTTCTTTCATCTCCAAAATGATATGGTGTTTCAGAGAGATTCCTGGTAGCTGCAGAGAAACATATGTCACACCTATCTTTAAAAAGGAGAAGAAGGAGGGTATGAGGAACCACAGGGTGGTCAGCCTCACCTTACACTCTTGGAATATTATGGGACAAATCCTTCTGGAAACTCCAAGAACATGAAGAACTTCAGTCATTTGGAACAGACAGCTTGACTTTGCCAAGGGTAAATCATGACTGACCATGTTTGATTACCTTCTATGATGAGATGATTGGCTTATTAGGAGTTGAAAGAGCAATGACCATGAAGTACATTAACAAGACCTTTGGCATGGTCTCCCATAATACCTTAATAGACAAAGTGATGATACATGGACAGGATAAGAGGACTGTTGCGAGGAAAATTGGCTCGGATTGTGATCAGCAGTATAAAGCTGAGGTGGCTGCTTAATAATGTCACCCCTCAAGGATCTCAACTGGGAGCAATTCTGTTAATGACCTGTATGATGGAATTAACTGCACCTTCAGCAGCTCTGCAAATAATAGCAACTTTTAGGAAAAAAAGTCAATAATCTGGAGGGCAGAGCTGCTATAAAGAGGGACTTTGACAAGGTGGAGAAATGGGCTGACAGGAACTCATGATACTCAGTAAAGACTTCAGGGATGAAATAACCCCATGCAGCAGTATGGGTTGTGTGGGGGGCAACTGAGGAGAAAGCATATTTGAGAAGGTACCTAGGGGTCCTGCTAGAAAACAAATTGAACATGAGTCAGCAGTGTGCCCTCACAGCAGAAGCCAACTGCATCCTGGGCTGTATTAGCTGGAGTGCAGTCAGCAGGCTGAGGGAAACAGTTCTTCTTCACTTGAGAGAGAACTTGAGAGACTACTGCATCCAGTCCTGTGGTCTCCAGTACTAGAAAGACACTGGCATAAAATGGAGCAGTTCCAGCAGAGGAACCCCAAAATAGCTAGTGGTCTAGAGCACGTGACATAGGAGGAGAAGCTGAGAAAACTGGGTTTGCTCAGCTTGAAAGAGAGAAGCCTAAGGGGATACCTTAATGCTGGCTTCAACTACACATTAAGAAGTGGAAAAGAGGGAGTCAACTCTTCTCAGAGGTGCACAGTGGTACTTCAAGAGGCAAAGGGCACAAGCTGTGACATGGGAAGTTCCAGTCAGATGTCAGGAGAATGATTCTCACTGTGAGGGTGGTCAGACACTGGAACAGGTTGCCCAAAGAGATCATGGAATCTCCATCTCTGACAATATTCAACCCTTACCTGGACATGGCCTTGAACAACCTGATCTAAGTGGACCTGCTCTGAGTAGGGGACTGGACTATGTGGTCCCCAGATATCCATTTGAAGCTATATTATGGTATGGTTCTACAATTCTGTATTCTGTTGAATATCAGGTGCATAGAAAAAAGTACATCCTGCTCTATATCACAGACCTATTCAATGAAATGTATCTACTTTCTAATGAAAAAGGAGCTTCTGTTATTTTACCAAATTGTTGGGATTTAAAAGCAATGTTTGTTACAGTGAAGTTAGGTTATCTTTGTATTTTAGAATATTATTTATGAACTAAAATTCTGATTCTTGATTTTAATTTTCTGAAGTACTCTGTAAATTGCAAAAGAAAGATTACTGAAACCAATTTGTTTGTTTTTTTATTATTATTTAGCATCCTATTCAGATTGTTTTCTCAGACTGAATTACATCAATAACAAGACTAAAACCTCTTAAACCATCTCAGACATCAAGGTAACAGGTATCTGCCATTCTTAATGCAGATAAACCTTTGAGTGGGATGAGAGATTTCATCGCTGTGTTCCTTAGATTTTTGTTGGTGGAAGAACAAAAAATACAAGCTTGGAATCCAGATTCTGTTCTAAGCATGCCATTCATCTCTGAATTTACACATTTCTTTTATTTGAAGTCCTCTAAACAAGAAAATCAGCTGGTGGCAGACACTTGAAATGGAATTTTTTTAGACTAAATAAAAAGACCAAATTTATAAGCATCAGAAAATGGATTATGGAAATGGGATGTTTTAGACAAAATATAATTAACAGTGTTACCACCTACAATTGTAAGAACGTGCCTTCCTCAGTTTTCCCCAAGATATTCCATGTCACCTCACTGCCCAGAGGACAAAGGGTTTCAAGCTTATTTCACATAAACCGCTGAAGTCCTTTGATTAAATTAACGGTAAAAGTCATTCAGCAAGAACAAAAGAAGTCTACTACAATATTTCTTGGAAAAGAGCTGATAAGAGTCCAATATTTATAAGATTCAGTGAAATTTTGGGAGATTAAATTGGACAACAGACAAGGAAGGACTGGAAGGAAAGGTAAAGGCACATTTTTATGTCCACAGACATGAATGATAAACAAACAGATTAAAGCCCAAATGTTAATATTCTAGTGATTACAAAGCATAGAGCCCAATCCATATTTTAGCGGAATTATTTTCATTGACTGGCATGGATCAGATAATTCTTGCACCACAGCAATGTTCAGAAGAGTTCATGATTCATTCGGCCAAATATTATTTTTCCTGATGTTTCTAAATAGCTGACCAGTTAGTATGACCAAAAATATCTGAAAAAGGAAAAAGGGTGAGTTAAAAACAACAAAGAAAGTGTTGATACTCACTCATGACTGAGTCAATCTGACTGCTAGCCTGGCTCCTATGAATGACAATGCAGAAGGTTATAAAAGAGAATGATCGGGACACGTGCCTGAAGACACAAGCTGAATTCTCTGCTCTGGCACAGGCTCACTGTGTGACCTCCAGCAAGTCACTTGGGCCCACATCCACACAGAAGTATCTTGAAATCTATTTCAGATGGCACATAATTCAGTTAAATGTGAAGCCTTTCAGTGCCCTATGAATCCAAAAACAGTTGGACTCGACAATCTTAAAGGTCTTTTCCATCCTAAACGATTCTGTGATTCTTGGTCTTAATTTCTAGAATGAGGATAAAACAGCTCACTCTCCCATCCGACAAGAAGGTGTCAATAGTTCATTGAAGATCATGAGGCACTCATGTACTGAATTAATGAGGATTAGGTGGGTACAAATAAGAAACATTTTCATTGCTGAACTGGCCCATTCCATAGCCGGAATGTTTTTCCTACATACCTCTATGGGAAGGTGCTACAAATGGAAGAGGTAAAATACGTCATACTTTTAATTCTCTGAGTAAAAATGAACTAATCTCATTTTCAACCTCACAATTTTAGATATTCCCCAAAATCCTTCTGTCTGCTTGATAGTACTCAACCTTCAGGGTGTCTGTGAACAGTCAATTCTTGTTGCTATTATTCATATGATTTTGTTTTGACATTGAAAGCTTTATACCTTTTTACCCAATAAAATTTTCTCACAGATATATGGGGGGAGGCGTTTCGTGATTTTGTATTGTTAATTTAGCATATTCATGGATGAGGTTCTGTACAAATAGAGGACAAAATATGCCTTTTGCTCCACAGATTTTACATTCTCTTTAATGCTTCTTGTCCTTGCAATGCTGTTTGCTTTCACAACTCAGGTCAAACATTTCATTCAACCAACTTTGGACACAAATATCTGTGATGGTGCTTGAAAATAAGGGAGTTTGTTGCTAAACAGTGCTTGATCTTACTTCTAATTAAAATTGATGGAAAGCTTTACAAAATTTCTAAGAGTGTGCCAAAGCCAAATGGTACCGAACTTATTTTTATTACTCGCGGAATATCAGTATTTTGTGGTTTTTTGCTTAAAAACACTCTTACCTGTGTAATTAGCAGGCTGATAGTAATTGCGGTTAAGATCAAAATATTGTTTTCAAACCATGTATTTAAATATTCTTCACATCCCTAAGCAAGTACAGATGAACAGATTTCAGGAAGAATCATTTCAACTTTTGAATTCATAGTGCATCTTTATAAGAAAATATTTTTAAAATATATAGAATAGAACTTTCTGCACTTTATGATGGGTTCTCATATTTACTTGCCAGAAAGCAAATTCATCAGTAATGTGTATTCTGGAGAGTTAGCTATAACATTTAAAATTTTTTTAAAATTTTTAAAATATCTGAAGTAAACAGATTGTTCTTAAGCAGATCCGATATTTTTGTACAGAAATGTTCCAGAGCTTGTGACTTAATCAACAGAGTGCTTTTATGTGAGTATACCTGAACAATTACCTTACAAGTAAATGTTTGAAAGAATATTTTCAGTATTTCACTAATTCTTATGCATTATGCAATCTGACATGAACATGTATATTTTCCAGATTACAGTCTATGCTTATTATATTGCTTTTCAAAATAAATTAAACATTATTATATGTCTATAAATATAATATAAATATAATAAATATTTATAAATACAATAAAACATACAAATAAATGCTTTTATACTTTGAATTGATCTTCTAATAATGACAAGGGTTTGTAGAAACAAACTGATAAGTAAAGGAAGACGAAGGAAGACAATACCAGATGCCATTTGACAAAATCCTTTTTATGATTTACTGTGCTGCACTGTCAAGAAACAACCTTTGCCCATTGAATTTTTGCACTCATTGAATAGTCTTATTAACACCTAATGAGTGAAAACCAAGGCTTCAGAGTCACCAGAGACAAAACAATGAATATTATTAATACTTTGGCATTTGTAAGCCAAGTCTTGATGGAAAATGTGTTTTGTATTTTTTTTTTTCCGAAGTCCATTTAGTAGCAAAAGTTACATTCTTCAAGACAAGTTTTTTATTTCTTACCATACTGTATGCTGACTCCCTTGGGACATCACAAAACCATTTCTTCAGATGGGATTTTGTGCATGAACATGGGATTTGAGTACTATTTTCCTTGTTTTTATTCCTTTCCCACTGAGTGATGTTGTATCTTCCACAGCATTCCATCTAGAATAGAAATCTGGTAATTTTGTAACTCAAACACCCACAGAGACTTTTTACCCCAACGAGTGATAGGTATAGTAGCTGATTAAATTAGCTAAATAGTTCCCCTTTGTACTCAGTAATTCAGAGGTTTCTGCAGAGGATGTTTCATCCTTGTGTATGTAGCATTTCCTGTGATATGCACTGGATAGTATAGACTTAAGAACAATATGGTCTTAAAATACACTTTTGAAAAGAACTTTCTTTTAGACTGTAAATTACTCTAAATAATTTACAGAAATAAATAGAAAAAAGAAAATGTAAACAGAAAAAAAAAAAGAAAACAAACCCAGAACATTTTGAAACATTTTGACTATCACCTTCCAAAGTGATTTCAGTGCAGAAATTGCATGTAAGCAATAAGCTATATTAAGGATGTGATCACTGTGAAGCACAACAAAAAGAAGAAAGAAAACTATGCATTATTGGAACCAACATAATGAATGTTGTTTCATAATGAATGCAGTAAATGGGGACAGATTTCATAAAACGTATTTTAATAAATAAAAATAAAAACACAGTTTGATCTAGAAACTTAAATAAGGATCAGATTTTGAAAACTTTTCTTAGTTATTCCTTTGTCACTTCTAATGTCATATTTGCAGAAATTATCCACTCTTAGCAAGAGATCTTTAGAAAGTCTCCCAACTCCAACCCGTGTTTTAGAAGCAATTGATCTCCTGCAAACACATAGTTCAAACTCGAAGGACAAAGCACATACTGTGCCCTGTTCAACCGATTATCAGCTAGCTCTTCCCAATAGTCTATTCTAATACCAATAACACAAAACCAAACCAAACCATCAAACAGCTTGGAGAATGGAATTCTTGTCCTGTAGGAAATCCCAGGATCAAACATCAGGAAAGTTTGAATTGATTTGTGGGATTCAAAGTCTGCCACATTTTAGCTCAGAGATGCTGTACAAAAGCATCTCATTTTTGTGCTTTGAAGAGTCAATACAAGATATACTGGTTTTAATTTTGAAAAATTAGATAACTTAGCCAAAACTGTCCCTTCTCTATAAAATATTCAATTTTAAACACTCTGCAAGTTCAGTTAAACAAATCACCAGCTTTAAGCAGTACATTAAATATTACCAAGAAGATATAAAAATATAGTTCTTCTCTAATAATATACATGATCTTAGGCTTTTTATTTTTCTCATGGCAGATGCTGATGATATTGTACAGAGCTGGAAGCATGCAACACAAGACTTGAGGATGGCAGTGTTTCATTCAAACGTGTGATTACAGTTAACCATGGCAGATTTGATACTTTATCTGGCTTAGATACCAACAGCAAACTCTGAGATCTGCAGCAATTTAAACACGCCCACCAGCGCAGGTGGTGGGTAGATAGCTTTGCTGAAATCTGTGCTCCCACAACAGTTCAATAAAACTGAGCTCAAGCATACCAGCAGTACACAGTCTATCTGCACCATTGACATAATGGGGTCACCATTAATCACCGGAAAAATCACGAATGCAATGAGAGAAGACTGGATTTTCAAAGAACAGATTTTAAATATACATTACAAATGCATTTGTAATCTTGAGTCTAGACATATACGCTTTGTGAGTTATCTGGAATCATAAATTATCACCAACATTCATGAAGAACTATGTAACTCGCTTCTGCAAGGAGTCATATTAAGGGATTCATAGCTGGTCTATAGAAGCATATTAAACCATATGAAACTGTTAAGCTGCAGTTTTTGCAATTAAAAGCTCATGCAGAATTAATTTGAAGGGTAGATAGCAGGCCACTGGTCAAAAACATTGCTAACAACTTCTGAAATTATTGATCCCATACAAATGCTTTAAAGGACTTTTCTCAGAAAGGGAATAAATTACATGCTGCCAGGCTGCAAAAATTATTATGATTAAATGTGCTGAAGGTATTGATTTGCAAGCTCATTTGAGGCTTTAAGCATTATTTCTGAAAAAGTGCAATACCTATTCAAATGCTCTCATACTAGGAGCTCTGCTTTGATCTCATAGCATCTCTGCTTGTCCATGGTTCAGGTCAGTCTTGAGACCTAAGCAGGCCAAGTGTTTTATGATATCTAGCACTGTCAAAGATATTAGGAAATCCATCATTTTCTTCAGCTGCAGTAAACTTCACTGACCAGAACTGTCTGCTCCTACATCCATCAACAAGTCCTTCAAAAGCCATAATAATCATCCATAATAATCCATATAACAGCATGGAATCTGCCCACCCACATCAGATATTAGCAGCAGATCTTGAAAAATTAATCCTTTACTAAAGGACTCATTTTTTTAAAGTCAGTTCTGATTGGTATACGCATTTTTGGTTGATGTAGTAATTTTGGTTGTGATATTTTGTGGGGGTTTTTCCTTACATTGTGTTGCACGGCATTCAGAATGTTCCACACGGATTCCTGCTCAGCCAGACTCTCATTCCCATATTCAGAAATAACTTCATCAATTCTGTTGTTCCATTGATTATGGACCTGTTCATAAATATTTATAGCATTTGATATATGCATATTGATAAGAGTGTGGATGGATGGTACCATCCTTGATCTTTTACTGATACTCAGGTTTCTTCAAGGGTTACGTGCAAGCAGCAGCATTCTAATCAATTTGCCAAATATGATCTAAGACAAGTCATAGCCATTCCACTAATGGGAAAGTTCAAAGCAAAAGGGGAAGATAAATGAAGTGACCCAAATCACATATATATAGCACAGGCAGACACAAGGTGATTTGCCCAAATGGAGTCTGAAGAGCCAGGGAACATAGTTTAGATGCACCTGATCTGTCCTGTAGTACTACATCCTACCTCTTACACTACAATAATAAGCACAAACCAAAACTGATTCTACACCTCAGATAATACAAACTTGTGTGAGCACCATACAGTCTGGCCAGGACATGTATTGCTTTGGGCTAGAGGAGTTAGCAGCTCATGTTGGGCCTAGATGGACAAGGAACGTGATTATAGAGTGTAGCAGGAAATAAATGCAGAGGAGAACTCGTAGGCCACTGAAAGGTTTCATGAAAAAACAGGATAAAAATGAGGCTTCACCAACTCATTCCCCTTGCTACAGCCATCCTAAAAACAAAATTGAAAAGCTTGCACAGTGAATGATGATTACCATAATTTATTATACTTAAGCAATACTTAATTAAGGTTGAGATCAAGTGCAATTACAGCTGATATAAGTTTAACTGCAATCTTCCAAGAAATTTTCCTAGCACAAATAGCTGGCTCCAGAATGCATCATTCCTGACAGTTCAAATCTTTGAATATATAAAACAATCACACAAAACAGAGAGGACTCCATCGTTATAAATTAACATTCAATGAAGAAATCTTGATGATACAGATTCACTTTGATGGAGTAAAACTAATTTATTTGTGCTGTACCCTCCCTTTGGATTTGGAGAACTGTATGAACTTTATGAGACCAGTCATGAGAGGTTTTCTCAAACCTTAGATTTTGGAATTATGGAATAGGGAAGCGGACAGACCAGTATGGATTCAGTAATACTGAATACCACATAATACTGTGAGGAGTGCTCAAGCTCTTGGAGTTGCTGTATATAGAAAAATAAATGACTGAATAAAGCTTCAAAGCAGCAGAGTTACTAGTGAGAACAGCTATGTTGGTATTTATTGTTGATTCTTCTCATTAAAAGCAAAGATACATCTTACGTATATTAGATGTCTACTTGGACCCATAATACAGGCTCAAACATACTTTGCATGCCATAATATCAATGACTCCTACTACCAATTGCACAGCGGACTGCTGTTATCACCTGCTAGCAGACACAGGTTAGCATCAAAAGCTTTCTCCTACCTCTGCTGATGTCTAGGAAAGAGGGACTTTCTGGGTCGTCCCTCAAAAAGAAATAAAGCTGTCCCTTACACTGATGATTCCACACTCCCAAACAGGAAGAGTATGTTTTGTTGCAGAGGAGAAACTACAAATAAATTTCCATGCATGCCCCTTTACCCTTGAACCATGTTGAATTCCTCAAATTAAGTTTTCCACATCTTCTTCTATGTCTTCTTTGATATATAGAATACTCAAGTTCAAACAAATGGTGATACAGCATACAGTGAGAACTGGCCATTAGAATTTTATTAATTAATTGCAAGAAACTATTTTGAAATTATAAGGAGTCTCACATAATTTATTCACATACCTCTTCTTTCTTCACAAATATCAGCAGTGATATTGCCGTCTGGGTAACAAAGACCATGAGTTGAAAACTCACATACTGAAAAAAAACCACCAACCAAATTATGTATAAACATAATATTGAACAATTTATATATTGTGATACTAGATACTTCAGTGGAAGTTGGAAATGAGACACATCTTTCTCTTTCATCATCTAACAAACTGTGAGGCAAACACTTCATGCCTAGGCCAGTAGCAGGAAGGAATCAGGAACAAGATTCCTGGTTATAGCACCTGGGCTCCTCTCACTGTGTGCCAATTGATATTTGTAGTGCTTAACAAATGAATCAGTAGAACAGTTCTCTGCTTCAGCCTTCACACAGTCTAAAACAGATCCCTCAAAATGGATAATACTAAACAAAAGACACAGGAAAAAATGTAATCAAAGTGATCATAACAATGTATAGTTGCAGTGTAATTTTTCAGAAATTAAATTGTTCGCCCCTCAAAAAGCAGTGTGTAAATTGTGTGTAAATATGGAGTACCTGGGTAGGTCTACAGAGGTAACAGTTTTTTAATCAGAATCTCCGTTTTGAGACTGTAGCTACCTGTGCCTTCAATCTGCAGTATTTTGGATTGGGCTATTCTTTATTTCTTGAGCACGTACTAAGAATGTAAGCACATATTGAGAGATAGTTACTCTGCATAATTTCAATACTAAATTCATTTCAAATTAATAAATACAGTGGTTAAAATCTTTGCTCCATCAAACCGAAAGTGTTTTGTCATTGAAAACATTCATGCAGCCATATGGAATGACCTTCAGTTTTGTTCAGATTTCATTTGTGCCAGGACTTTATCCAAAAATATCTTTCTGTCAGCAGACTTGTTAAGCACTGTATGTGGAAAACACAACATCAAGACAGGATCACAGTTTTCATGCACACAAACCTCCCTTTCACTTCATGAGAAAGCTGGAGTCTGATTTACACTTACTGTAGCTAGTAGACATTTGATTTCTGTAACACTTCCAATGAATCCCACAGCTGATGTAAAAGTAATAACAGATCCAATTCCAAGTAATATACAAGAAATATATGCCACGAGCTGGTTCTTGCCTAAAGAAACTGTAACACAGTGCATTCATACTGTCATTTCTCTTTTTTTTTTTTTTGAGACTGCCACTTACAAAACTTATTCCACAAAAAAATTAAATCTTTGCAAGGCCGTGATTGAAAGGATGGAAATAGAATGATTAAAGGATATTACTTATGCTATCTACAGTCACAGAAAGATAAGGATGTATTTTCATAAATTCAGAGGATGGTAACAACATATGAGATGTAAAAAGAATATACTCATTTGACCAATGTGAACCATTCACAACAAAATCACAGAAAAATTACCGATTTTTTCCATTTGCCAAAAATTAGTAGCACATACAATTCCTACATGAACATAGATACAGTTCTCATTAAATCTAGACTCAGATTCAATGCTATTTTCCCTTTTTGTGACTGACCTTTCCCTTTTCCACTTTAACCATTCATCAATAGATATGGAAAGTAGCAGTGGTTTCATCCCAGAATTACTGTATTGGATGCTTCCCATCCCATCAGCGGGGAACTGATGCTCCTTGGCATAACCAAGGCAGATAGCTCTTTAAGAGCACAGCTGTTGATATGTGAGCAGAATTAACTTCTATGTGAAACAACTTGATAGACACTATGGGAAAAAAGGCATATCTATACGGAGAGGCCCAAGCTCCAACTTCTGTTTGTTCCACCCAAATATCCACCTAAAGGATCTATAATCTTGTCAAATGCAGGCCAAATGCAGTTTGGTAAATTACATAAAGAAAAGATCAATAGAGCTGATTTATATTTTGGTGATTCATCTATAAGCCATGCACCAAGAGAAATAAATAAATTGTATAAATGATAATTATATATAAATTGTAGATATACTGACATATATTTTCCCATATTTTGATAATCATACTGGCTAATGATGTAAAATATACACAACAGAAAAAAACCCTATGCATTTCAATCCAATACTGCCACCTTGTGAAAAAAAAAATTCTGTCACTTTTTCTGTTGATTCATCCTGCAATTGTTTTAAACAAAATAAAAATTCTATTTATACTCACATAACACACTGAATAAATTGTCTCTATCAAATAAAAGCCACAGGCCAAATGTCAAAAGCATAAGACCCAGAGCCTGGAATAAAAGGAGGATTATTGTTTTATTTCAAAACATTTTTTTAAAATTAATTTGAATCTGCTAAATAGGAAAAAGAAAACAATTTTTTTACCAAGAAAATTCCATTGAACGCATTTAAGTAGCACTTTTGTATCAGTATTTTATGTCTTATTTCCATTCTTCTGTTTTCAATTTTGAAGCACAGCTGAAAATATGATAATATATTCAGTTCAATTTGAAACAGATATAAATAAGCCTATAAATCACAATGGGATTTATTTTCTTCAGATAATGTTTTAAAAATTTAAAAAGTCACCTGATACATTGAACAAAAGATAGTAGCAACAGCACAAGCATCAGGATGGTGTCTGGTCTCAATTGCCTCTGATGTTACGCTGTATGTCGTATTTCTTTTTTTAGCTTTTTTTTCTTAAATACTAAAGACATTTGGAAGCAGCACGTATGCAGGAGGATTTATATTGCAGAGGATTTACACTGCAGAGATGGCAAGAGTTACACAGTCTAGCATACACTTGTCCTTACATTCTTTAACACACTCAGTTTAGTAATTATTGAAAACACTGGCTGAAGTGAAGAGGGAGAACCATAGCAAAGATAGAAGCACTCCTTTGTCTACAGGACCTAATTCAATTTTTGTTGAAAATAGCAGATTCAGCCTAATGATTTCAGAGTGATTCAACACACAGTTTTAGCAAAGTCATGACAGTTGTCAAATGGTGCTACTGACTGCCTTGTCCTAATCACTGGAGTACATTTTACACTTTTGAAGTGAATCTCCCAGTCACCCCCACTTAGTTCCCTGCCACCCCCCCCCCCCCCCCCCCCTTTTTTTTTTGTTGTGGAATGAAACAGAATGTGAAAAGTCAAATTCCTTTCAAATGATACCAAATCAAGAAATGCACTTCATCTGTCATCAACAGCAAGTGGGTGCTTGGTCAATGGAAGGGCAAGCAGACAGACAGCCCACAGCAACTGCCCCTGAAATACATGTAAAGTGTGCATTAGGACCTGGGTACCAACTGTATTCCCTTTGCAAATGCTTGCAAATGTCTACAGGACTGCAGTGAAGTCACATGGGCAGTCACATCTTGAGCATAGTTTAGCATATTTCATCAGGAAAGAACCTGAGCACTGTAGACACTCTGATGCAGGTCTTTTTTATATATATATCATTAAGAGTACTATCATTATTGGATACCATATCTTCTGGGCCTATCAATCAGGATGATTTTTGCACAGAGAATGAAACTCATACATTTGTCCCCCATGTCATGTTCCCTTTCACCTGTCTTGCCTCTTTTGTAAACATACTCTGACATCTTGGTCCACCTGGCTTTGTGGGACAAGCGGAGAGGAGTCCAAGAACAGCAGCATTAGAAGATGGTTTCTGCAACGGCAGCCGACTGCAGTTGTCCTGCACTTCTTGAGTATAAATCAGGCAGGCACACAAACATGCATAGACACCAACCAGCACAGGCCTACTCCTCAGGAAGTATTTTCTGATGCAAAAGGATTTGTTTGAAAGGAATTTTTCTTGTCTTCTGTTGGAATTACTACAGATTGATCACAATAAGAAGTTATGTCTTCTGCTATTTGCAAAACAGCAAGAAAATGGCAAAGATGACGGTTCAGCAGTCAAAAATTACTTGTGTTAACAACTTTACATTCAAAATATATGCTATCTATGTATCAAAGTTCTTGATTAGAAGAAAAGATTCAGCAAACACACGCTTTGACTTTCCTGTCAAGATCCTCACTGCCTGGATTATAAAACTTCTGTAGCTGGATAGCAGAATGAAGAAAGCTATAAGCTTCACAAACTAGCCCCACAGTGGATTTGGGTCAATAATGCACCATGTATACTTATGGAATGTATCAGATAAGTGGTTTTGCACTTTTCCGGAACAAGATCCACTACTTTTAAGAGTAGTTAAAGAGAGTTTTCAAAACAAGAATATATTAAAATATTAGTGTGATGAATTGTTCTTGTAAAAAACCTTGAATGGTTACACATTTCATTTGAAAACTGGCACCTGCAATAGTTCTGTTGTAATAACTATGCGGTTTCAATGTTTTATTTTGAGCATTTAAAGAAATAAGAAAAAGAATAAGAATAATTCATCTTAAATTATTTAGCTGATAAATAGAAGTATCTTTATAAAATAATGTACATTTTACATTACATTGTTACTTCCCAAGAAAATCCTTACCAGCTTTGAATATTTCTGTCCTACCTTAAAGAGCACAGTCTTACAATGATATGTTTCTTCCTGCAGTCTAACTTAACCGCATCCTTACAACAAAGAAGTTTGTTTCTGTTGATTGGCCCTGACTTCCTGGTTACAGGCAACAGGCCTACAGAAGCGTCTTTTTTATTGGCAGAGTTTTTTTCTAAATGCATGATATGGTGCCTCTGGTCTTCAGCCACCATGATCATAGACAGCAGAACTCGCATTACAAAACAAGTGTCAGGCGCACATTCAACTCAGAAGACTTGACCACATTGAAAAGTTCACTGGTTACATGATTCTGTAAAGTAGGAGACATCGCAGGGTGGATTTCAAATGGCTGATTGCTTGAAGATTTAAATGTCTTACTCACTCATAACACCAATAGGAAAACGGTAAATGGTTGTCCTTGAATCACGTATTTTGCAGTTAACATCCGTAAGTCTTTCAGAAAGGTACTCAGTTTATTTTAAAGATGGTAGACGGGAAAAACCCCTACTATCCTTGGCAGATCCTTCCCATTGCTCAGAAAAGAGTTCATTTTCTGTGTAAAACCTGTCTTTACCTTTCAGCTCGTTTTTCTCCTTGGTTTTTTGCCTCCTTTCTTGTTTTTTGCTTCTTGTTATTCCTAAGCAGACTTCAGGGACAGATGCATTCCCTATAAATACTGCCACACATTAAAATGGTATTGGCTGCACCCCCCCTGCACCGTTACTTTTGCTAGACTGAATTGTGTGGAGTCTTTAATTCTCTGACAGAGCATTGTTTCCATCTCTCAAATAATTTGCTTTTCTCTGATCTTTTTTTTTTTTTTTTTTTGCACTATCATTTTCTGTTCCCTGCTCGCAGCGCCTGTACCCCTCAGGCCTGGTCAGGCTGACTGGCCCAGGGCCCAGCCTCCCTGTGCCCAACGGCTGGGGCCAGACCGCCAGTCCTTCAGAGCCACGACGGGGGCCCAATGCGTGCATGCAGAAGGGATGTCTGGAGGATGTTCATTTTCCACGCCTCTGGAGTTCTCCTGGAAAACAGGAAGCAAACCCATGGTGTTTTAATCCACCTTTACTATAACTTGTCTTTGTTCTGCATTTATTCTGTTTGGTTTTTCTTTTTTCCCCAGTAATTGCTGATTCAAATTTATTCTGAACACTTAGTTCCGGTCCACTACTTAAAATAAAAATTTTAAAAAAAATTAAAATTAAATAAAATAAAATAAATAAAACCACGACAAAAGTGGCTCCGAGGTGCTTAGTTCCACCCTAACGACCACAACCTCCTCACGGGCGCCGCCACCCGCCGCACCGGCGCGAAACGCCAACTTCTCGCGAAGTTTGGGTCCCCCGCTTGCCTTCCGAGCCGTTGTTTCCCGTTGCCGTGGTGACACTCTCGGTGGAACAGCGCGGTGGCGGGGCTCTCGTCGTCTTACCGGAGGGCCGGACCAGGGGCGTTTGAGAGCTGCGGCGATTCCGCGCTGAGGGGCGGGCGGCCTCTGGAGGCGGCCAGGAAGGTCGGGAGGAGCTCAGCTGACCGAGAAGTGAGTAGCTACACGGAGCAAAGCGCGGAGACTCGCGGGCTATGCGTGCCCTGAGGCGCGGACTACAGCTCCCAGCATGCCAAGGGGCGGCCGCGCAGTTCTTCTGGGAAGCGGCTGTGGGCGGGCATCCTCTGCGCCGCGATGCCTTCTGGGAGATGTAGTTTCTCTCTTGGAAGATCGCTTCGTGCCTTCATTGCTGAGATGCGCTCAGCGGGTCCCTTCTCCTGCTGCAGATACCGGAGAGGGACGAGGAGCTGCTCGCTTCCTCTAACGGAGCGGGTCTGGCTGCTTCCTCCGTCCCCTGGCTGGGGATAGAGGTGAGGAGAGGGGTACGGGCTGCAGAGGGAGGAGGGGACGGGTAGGGACCACTTCCCCTCCTGCCTGGAATCGTCTACGAGTCTTGTACTTCTGTGGGTTTGGCCATTTTTGTCTGCTTTCTCTGTATCATTGCAACTTCATCGAGTGCCTTCTGGATTCTTAGTCTTGTTTTGTAATCGTTAATATGTATTTATTGTTTGAAGCTTTTTTTTTCCTTGCAGGTATTAGGGCTGGAAAAAACCCTTTTGAGGCTTCGGTCGTGGCACTAATACTGTCTGCAAGGAGTAGAGAGCAGGCAGAGATTTTTAATATTAAAATCTGGTAATGCTTGCAAAATTTAGAGGGGTAGACTGAGGGTGGATTCTCTTATCACAAACTATTGTTTATTTTTTGCTTGTTGGTATGGACTGAGGTGTTCTGAACAAACTTCTGCTGTTCCTTTTCATGTTTTAAGCCAACTGTTCAATAAATATATCTGAATAAACATATGCTAAATGGGCACCCTGTTTATTTTGTTTCATGAAGTGCTGAAAGTTAGTATTTCCTTTGTCTAGCTGTGAAAGCAGATAAGACGCTGTGGAAAGTACCATGTCAGAAGATACTGAAGGAATTGAAAAAGAAATAGAAACTGAATTAAGTAGAATCAGTGTTTTGTCCATTGAAGCAGATGATCATGACACAGAGGTATCAGATGAAGCTTTGAGTGACAGCGAAACAGTAAGTATTTAATGGGCTAAAACTGCTTCTATTTCTGCTTGAAAGTAGTTTGAACATTGGAAAGCATATCTGATGAATGAACTTTTTCCTGACATACCTAACCTCAGGATTTGTTCTGAAAAATAGAGTCAGTAGTATTGCTTCCTGAAAAATGTAATCTCCAATGGTGACAATAAAAGAGATGAATATCAGCATTCTGCTTAAGTGAGAAAAATCAAACTTGTAGATAATTTGGTTTAGAATCTTCTGAAGCTAGAAGACTTTATTAATGGTAATTATGTAGATTAAATCTGGATGAATAAACTAATGATACTTCATTTAAATCTCTCAAGAGACTCTAACATTTGAAGACTTCTTGATATTAATTTCATATAAATTGATGCTTCAAGTCCTTTCTTGGATGAGTTCTTACTTTGGGGAAGTATTTTCCTGTGAAATCCAATCAGTTATTTGGGTCCTTTTCAGTTATTTTAATCTTTCAGACCCGTAGCAAAAGGATTAGTCTATAGAATATTAGGGTAGATGATATTTGGCATATGTGACTATAAATCTTACATTTCATAGGATATAGTAATAGGCAAAGGTATCAGTGATAGTTATTTATGCACCCACACGCTGAATGCCAGCCATGTTTACCGCCATGTACACAGCTAAGAGAAGGCAGCCCATTTTCCAAAACCATTGCAGTAAAAGACAGTCTTTTGAATAGAAAATGTCTGTGTAGTAAAGAAAGTTGAAGCATCTGCCTGTATACTTTAAAAATTAGATTGAAATTAATTTATTTTTTAAAGAATACATGTATGGACATTTTAAAGATCATCCTGTGCATCATTGGTATTTGTTAATTTTTGCCTTAACCTTTTCCTTAATTTCTTGATCCAACACAATTATAATGAAAATGTTAATTGAAACATGTTTCTGAAGATAGTGGAATATAAGTTACTAAAATGTATTCCAATAAAAATTTAATTAGAATATAATTAAAAATGAGAATTATTGTTCAGTAAGTAATAAAACAATGGGCAGACTGTAGGAATTGAGAAAAATTTTGGTAAGAATTGCTACTATATGTCCATCAGTTCTTTATACTTGAAGCCAAAATGAGTCTTTATTCTTGCATGTCAAGTATTTACCTCTGGAATTTAAGTGAAACATCTTTTTTTTTTTTCCCTAGATTTCAGATGACTTGCCAGAATCAGTTCTCTCCTATTTAAACTTTATAAAGAGCAGAAATCAAGACGCTGAAAAGTTTATACTGCAAGACTTAGAAGATGAAGATGCTACAAGTAAGCAGGGATAGCAGTTAAAATATTTATGCGCCTCATATTGCCAATGGAAGTTAATCTAACAATCATCAGTAGAACAATGCAAACTTTTAAGTAGAGCAAGCAGTGAAGTTTGTAGTTCTTTGTCAGTTTTTGACCTATCTGACACAAGTTCTACTGCATTTTTCTACACAGAAAGTATTCTGCTGTGTTCTATGCTTTGGAATCCTTTTTCTTATTTGCTCTCACTGGATTCTTACAATATCATTGTGTGTGTTCCAGTTGCGCATATTTGCTACTTTTAATGTAGATAAATGACTCCCATATATATTTGAGTAAAATGGGGGGTGGTGGGAGGGTGGTGGTGTGCCTTCTAAGAGTTTTAAAGGAAAAAAAATGCTGTATTTTAGTTTAAAGAAACGTAGTAGCTAAGCAGTATAGAGCAGAGCTGAGTATAGTATGGGATTTTCTCTCTGTGTACTAAATTATATATTTATTTATTCTTTAGGTAACGCTTATGGAGAAGTTTCTTGCCATGCTTCAGATTACTTGGCAGAACGGGCTTCTGAGTATAATGAAAATCCAGAGCAATTTAAAAAAAGGGTATTTTCTATTTAATCAACATTTATAGTGAACAAAATTCTGTTAAGTAATTTAGATAACTTACACGTGCTTTGTTGGATCTGAAGGAGA
Source organism: Bucorvus abyssinicus (assembly GCA_009769605.1). Classification (NCBI taxonomy): domain Eukaryota; kingdom Metazoa; phylum Chordata; class Aves; order Bucerotiformes; family Bucorvidae; genus Bucorvus; species Bucorvus abyssinicus. The sequence goes on from CM020025.1 coordinate 45,346,735, forward strand.
GTGTTCAGTTTAGTTTTTGACAGACTATCCGTAAGACATTAAGAAGAGTTTATATATGCCATTCTTTAGAACTGGGACATCAGCTCTAATACACCTTGTCTATAAACTTTAAAATTTGGAATGAATTCTCTGTATTAATGGTTGAGATGCTGAGCACAAAAATCAACAAAATTAAACAAAACTGAATAGTCCTTTATTATTAATTATTTGCTGAATATTATCTCAGTAGTACAATAACACTTTTAAGCTTCTCTATCCTATTCTTTTTATGATGATCCAGGAGGATGTGCTACTGTTAATCTTCCTGCTAATATATTACATTATTTTATAAAAAATGTAAATGTAATAATGTCTGTAACTTTCAAAGACAAATCAAGAGTTATGAACCTATATATTTTCATAGGATTTGACTGAATAACTTGCTGAAGTTCCTAGAAAAATGTAAACCTGTATTTAATTTAATAACTTTTTAATTTATTGCCTGGCTTTTTATTAGTGAGCACTTATGCAAACATAATTTTTTGTTCTCAGAAGACCATTGTTCAGAACATCACAATTACTTCATGTGACTTCAGCTGCATTACAAATATTAATATATGCCCCAAGCATGTAATGAACAGATGATAAATGAGCAGGAATAGATTACTTCTTGCCAATAAAGAACAATGAAGGAAAATCAGCAGTCTTTGTGCCCATAGCATTATTTTCAGTCAGACTTCTTAAAAATTTACTCTGTAACTAGTTCTTTTCCTATGTGCATGACAGCACTAATGTGTATAGTGCTTAGTTCCACAGAAAGTAAAACAAATCCCAAATGCAAAACATGCATTTTTCCAAGGCGAAATGTAAAATATATTTAAAAATTATGTAGAAATGTTTTGTGTTCTGGGAAATAATCCAATATTTATTACTCTGAAAAACAGTGTTTTGACTAATACATTTGCATTATTCAATGTCTAAAGATTCCAGTCAGTAGTAAGTTTTGTATTACTGTACTTGTCATTCGATGAAAAGCTTATCCTTTTCTGCTTCTAAATTTTGTTTCTTGTTTCCTAATGACAATATTAAATTATATTAGGTACTATTTGAAATTGAAAAGGAAGACTTTCAGATCGCTGCAACACCTAGTTACAACAGTCAGTTCACCAGTGATGAAGGGATCACGGATGACCGTTTTGTAACAGGTAAGCAAACACTTTAGTCCTTCGGTTGAGGTGATCTTTAGCATCATACCACTCTTTCCTGCTTTTCTGTTTTTGTAAGTATCATAACTGTCTTTGTAAAGAATTATGCGTTAGAGTATGCAATAGATTTTGATGCTTCATGAATTGGACATGATCAAATGTCTGTGCTTTTATCTCAATGCAGGATCAGAAAATTACCCTGATCTTTTAATGTCTTGACAGAAATTTGTTTCAGAAAGTACTACCCAAAAATCATTTATCTAATTATGAATACAAATGGAAGCCACGTTGGAGGCAATAAGCAGGTTGTGCTTTTGCCACAACTACTTTTACTTTTTTGTAGTCACATTGTCTGAGAACATTTCCCTTCTCTATGGCCTTTGCGTGTTTTGGGGTAGAGTGCATCAGTCATAAAACCCCTGCTGATAGCCACAGAAGACAAAGTGTAATCCTGAAATGTACATTGGTAAATAAGCATGACTGTAGCAGAGTCAGTAAGTGTGCGCCATGATAAGACATCTCTGATGGAAAATACTCTTCTTGTAGTTCTGATTTCCTTGGGATATGTATTGCTGGCTGTATCAGCACAGAATCCTTTTCCTGTCAATACTTTAAGACTGTTTAATGTCCCCCAGTGCTTCTTAGGAAATGAAATAAAAGGTTTTCTTGGTTGATTACAAATTTGTAGCTGATGTTGAAATGAGCATAAGCCTTACCTATCGTGAAGTAGAAGAAAAGTGTAGACAAGAATTGAAGCAGTGGGAGGAAAGACAAAAAGAGCTTGAAGATGAGAAGAGGAAAAAGTGGAAAGCTGAGAGGGAAGCACAGAAAAAAGAGAATGAAGAGGAACACGCAAGAAGGATGCAGCATCAGGAGGAATTTGAGGCTGAAAGAATAAAGTTAGAGCTTCTTCATAAGGTAATTAATGTTACTGAAGCCAATCTGTTCCCACCTAGACTATCTGAATTCAAGATCTAATGTGAAAGAGAGTACTATCCCAAACTGTATGACTGTCCTAAACTCTCTCTACTTGTGGTACCAAATTGAGATGTGAGACATATTTAAGTACTATGCATTGGGTTTTATACATTTACTGCTTTGATCAATAGTGAATGAATTTGCTATGCTAAATGTTAAATTATACTTCAGGCTTTGCCCTTACTAAGTTTTTGTATTATGACACCAGCCAAAGTGCAGAAATGAGATTTGTGCTAAATTACTCTCGTATGAAAAATGGTCACTGTGCCTCAGTAGAAAATACTTAACTTACTTTGGACCTCCCAGCCCAATTTCACATTTAGATGAAAAGTCATAGGTAAAGTAATCTGAACCAAAATCATTCAGTTCAGAAATGCTGGTGCTGTGGTTCATCTAGGTAGAAGTTACAGTACTCCCTTTTCTTGTCTGTATCTGCAAAACTGAGTCAGGCTTCACGTCCTGTCACAACAGAACATGACTCCGCATGTTGTCTGGTTGCATTCTCAGAGCATCTAGTCATGTTTTGCTATAGTGCGTGATGCATAAAGAAGGATGAAATTTGATAACTCTTCAACAGAAGAGCATGGGAATGTGAAGAAATGTAACTCTCAGACACTATAGTTGTGGGGCCACAATATTTTATTATTTACCCTAAATATGTATGTTTTGAGAGATGCATTAACACTGCATTTTCAGTTAAATAATCTGTAGATTTCTGAAGAGGTGGGCACCTTGCTCTCAACAAGGTAATTCAAGTCATCAAAATTAAGGAAGGGCTTAGTAAGTGAAAAGACTTTTGATCTCTGAAGGCCACTTCAGTGTCTGATATAATTCCATTTTCAACAGGCCGCAAAATTGCTTAGGCTTCCTCTGCTTTTTGATGTCACAAATCATTTTTGGATGTAGGATGACTTGCTCTCTCTAGGCATGTTCCCATTTAGACACTTTAGTAGTGCTGTTGCTAGTGTATTCTTTTTTGGAGGTGCGAGATGGAGACTAACTTCCCCCATTACAGAAGGTTCTAGATGTCTAGTCTCCTGTTGTCTGAACAGTATGCTTTTGAATATGCATGAAAAACAGTGTTTAGGCACCTGGGGGACTTCATGCTCCAAGTCGGAAGTGCTAGTTTGTTTGTACTGGTTCCTTCATATCCTGCTGCATATTTAATTTGGCTCATACTCATTTATTTTCATGCCACCAGGAGCTATGTGGTTCTGGATCAGCCTCTGGTATTTAGGTACTTACTGTCTGCTAATTTTCAATCAGATATAATTCCAGATCATTCAGATTTTTTTTTTCTTGATTGTGAACTTTCATTTTCCATTGAGAAACAATTTCAGTGAAAAAAAATCTTTAGCTTTACAGAACAAAATTCCTGTTTGAAAGATTCTAAGATTATCAGTAACATACCAGTGCAATTAAAGGGAGGCTGTTCATGCTACTTTCAGAGTGTTTGTTTCTATTATCTACCTGTACTTTGAATGGTGGTTTTGTAAGTGTAGTTTTCATCTTCAGTATAGTATAGAAAGTGGACTGTTTGTTGGAAAGTCAAGAAGATGGGGGAGATTGGGGAGAGGGTGTTTTGTGATGTTCTGGGTTTTGTACAATATTAATTTAAGTCGATTTGTCATGCAGAAACACCAAACTGCAATGGAAGATGAATTACAGAACAAAAAGAAATTTTGGAGAGACAAAATGATGCAACATGAGGTATGATGTACAATGAGCTTTTGTCAAAAGACTGTGAGGTTACTACCGTATATTTGAGAATAACTGTTATTCTGGAACAGTTAATACACCAGATTCGGTTTGCTAATGATAAATATGTGCCAAGACCTGTCCTATTTTAAAATTGGTTGAAGTCTGTGGTCGTTGTTTTGGTCTAGGAATTGATCATGAAGCTGCAGTTACAGATTGAAGAGGAGAAAAAGACCTTGGAAGAGCAGAAAGCAAAAGAAAGACAACACCTGGCAGAACAACAGGCTACAGCAGCTGTAAAAATCCAAGCTAGATTTAGATCATTTTTAGTCCGTAAAAAATATGCTTCCATCTTAAAAGAATGGAAAGATGAAATAAAAAAGAAGCAGAAAATACTGGAAGAAATAGAGAGAGAAATGAAGGAAAAAGAGGAAAAAATGAAGAGGCAAATGGAAGAAAATAGGCAAAAGAAAGAAGAGGAGAAAAAGAGACAAGAAGAACTTGAAAGACAGGAATATTTGGAGCAGGTGAGGAGGCGTGAGGAATATGAGAAAAAGAAAGAAAGCCTGAGACTTCAAAGAGAAAAACAGCTGCAAGTAAGAAGAGGAGAAGAAAGCAAGCTAGGAGAAAAACGAACAAGAGCTGTAATGAGGGAAAGTGGAGAAAACAACAAAGAAAACATAAAAAAGGATAAACAGACAGAAAATACGAAAGTAATAAGAGAACAGAATGAGGAACTATATAAGCAAGTAGAAGAACTAAAAGAAAAACAGACTGAAATGATGGATGAAACAAATAATTGGATGATTCCAGCAGAAAGAAATTTGACACCAACACCAAATATACTAGACTCTGAGAAGAAGGAACACTCTTCTCAAGTAAATAATGAGAACATACACATAAATTCAGTACCACATGTAGAAGAAAATTACTCACAAACTACAGATCTTAATGAAGCTCCAAATAGTCACGCTTCAAAGGATGAATCTGTTAATTTTGGAGCTAATGACATCATAGAAAATAAGGCAAGCAGTAAATGCAGCAGTCCACCAAATGCCCAGCCAAATGCTAGTAATAGAGAAGTCAAAGATCAATCTTCTCAGTCTGAAATGAAGAAAACTGTGTTTCTAATGGAAGATGCTAATGAGGCAGTCACGGAGACCTGGGACAGAATTCAAGATGTAGCTGAGTGTTCCTGTAGAGTAATTATTCCTGATGATATTGAAAAGAAGAGAATAAACTGGATGAACACATGTAAATCTTGGTCTAAAATATATGAAAAAAACCAAAGAAAGCAAATAACTATAAAAAAGCAACCAAGGAAGAGTTCAGTTAGCAAGATGCCTCCGTTAAGTACACAAAAGATAATTCATTCTGGCCCTTGGAGTACTCTGCAGCAGGTAACTATACAGAAGATTTAGAATGAAATGGAAAGTCATGGTATGCCTTTTTTTTTTTATTTTTTTTTTTCTGTTATATCAGGAGCATGCTGTTTTGGAAGAGGAGGAGATTATTGTTGATAATGCATATATATCATATATACTATATAGATCTCAGTGAGAGTTCCTCTGCAGAAGTGGAGAATAAGGGCAATGAGAATGACTTTTGAATTCCTGTGAGCATTGTGGAGCAGAATGGTGTGGTATTAGTCTTCAGATGATTAATAGTGTCTAATGCCTGTAAAAGGCAAAAGCTCCTAACTCCTGTTTTCTGCTAAATTAACATGGTTTTGCCTTTATATGAGGGTCTGCATTTTAGCACCTGCTCATCTAGCCCCTTCAGAGTTTTGAGAAGACTAGTCTCTTCCAGAAGCAAGACATTGCTGATCAGCTTACAGGTGGTGTTAATGCCATAAAAAACATCTCTTGGTTCCCAGCACTTACTTTTCTTGCTACTCACTAACTTACAGCTGTATGCTTGTTCTGTGCTCTCATCTTGGTATCCACTCTGAGATGACATACTAGACTACATAGACTTTTAGCCTGAACTATTTTTGTTCTTGTGCACTCACTCGCTCTTTCTGGTAGTGTGATGGGAAACAATCTGTTCACACTATTTGTTGCTATTCACACTATTAATTGCTTTGCTTAGCGTTAATCTTCCATCCAGTCAAATTCAATGTCCTTAGCAAATCATTGCTTTTATTTACTTTAAGGTGGATGTTAAAATCAAACATTGTTTTCATAATGACTTCTCCATCATTGCCATTCTTTACTATATGAAAGAATTAACATTAGTTTCTTGCATTTTCTAAAGTTTCAGAAGAATGTAGTTTTGGTCTCTCTTTCTTTTTAAAGATAAGAACCATAATGTGGCATTGTGCAACGAATGTTCAATATGCAAACAATTAACTTTATCAATAAATAAATGCATGTAGGTCACATCACTTACACTTGAAGATTTGCCAGCTTGTAGCCTCTCAACGTTATCTGACTGTTCAAATCTTCAAATTTTGACGCTGAGGCGCTGTGGACTAGTTGCACTGGAAGGACTAAGTAGCTGCAAAGACCTGAAGTATGTCAACGTGGAGGTACCAAGCATGTTTGATTCTTTATTATAACTCAGGGAGAACTGTCAGACTTGCTGCTTAGGTGGTTATTCTGTTGGACTCAACTGAATATGTAAGTTTCAGTGCCTTAAGAGCGTAGGAATATCAACAAAACACACCTGCATGTGAACAAAGTTATACCACCAGATTTGCATCACATATAACAATTTGCATTGTATTAAAGCAACATCCTGTAAATGAATCAAGATATAATAGGAAAAGTGCATGATAAGTCTAGGATTAGCGTTGGTATGGCACAGTGATAGGTCTTCTTTACCTCAGTCTCTGATTCATGAATGGACAGATGCTGTTCACCATAGCAGGTGCTCAGCTTAAGCAGGAGTAGGTAAAAGGAAGAGTCCTTTGCAATACACGCCTTGAATATTAGTTAAAATTACATGCATATGTGCTCAAGGAACAGAGTAGTGAGTTACACTAGAGGCATAGGTACTGGCTATTGCAATGTCTTTCATGGCATTGTAAATTTAATGACTAGAGAAAAAGTTTTGCTCTGTCATGGATGCATCTTAGTTCCAAAACTTCACAATTTGCATGAAACAACTTTGTTCACACTTTTTACTTCATGTGTTTTAACAATACAATTCACAAGAAAGCTAATATGCCATTATTATTCATAGAAATCCTGAATTTTTCTGCTTGCCCAGTAACTAGTGTTCTTTCCAAAGTATGTGGCTTTTGTTGGTTTTGGTTTTTTTCAATAAAATTTGGAGAAAGACTTGATAATAATTATAGTTAAATGAGTGTTGTCTGTCCAGTAATTAGAGCTTTGCAACAGGGCAAGTTGAAATACCTATGTCCTTTCCTCAGTTTTCTTATCTATTCAGAACATAATTTCTGAGATTTGATAATTTTGCATACCTCAAAATACAAGAGCGAAGTATTAGTATAAGGGTATAATATATAAAGCTGCCAGTCTTACTAAGAATTTAGATCAAATATTGTCTCTTTTACAGAGTAGGTAGGTTTTGGTTTTTTTTTTTAATTTTAAAATGTTATGCTTTAAATAATGTACAGGATTGCCTCACTGGGATATGTCTGGATAATTTAGTGTTACAGTTTGAGCCAAGACTTTCTTGTTTTGGAAATGTGCCCAATAGAGTATCGGGATTATTTCATACAAGTTCCATAAACCCGGCATCCCATTGGCTAAAAGTGCAGGTCAAAAGATTTCTTCCGACAGATACTCCTTAAAACCTGCAGCCGGGAGGAGTCTCCTCCTCTTTGGACACCGGACAGCTTCGGAGAAAGAGCCACAGCGAGAGGGCTGGCTACCGTCCAGGCCGAAAGCCTGCGGCCTGCCCCCCGACCCGGGGCCTAACTCAGAACTGTTTCTGTTTATCGGCGTCCAGTTCTGCTGTAAATTGTTGTGGGACTCAGTCAGCATCTCTCTCGTATCGGACACTGAAAAAGGTCTCCCTACGAACTCGTTAAAATACTTCTCTAAGCTGTTAAAAACTTTTAATCACTTGGCCCGCCGCCATTTTGGATAGACGCCATCTTCTGAGCTACCATCCTGGCGTGACGTCATCTCCTGGCCTGTGGCCAGTCGGCCATAATTGTAGTTTTTTCCCTTTTCCTCCCTTTGCAGTGTTTTAATTCTTACTGTATTGTTTTCTTGTTTTGAATTTAATATATAGTTGTGTGATATGACAGTACTTTAGAATTTTTATTAAAAGTTTGTTTCAGTTTCCCATCCATATATTCCAAGATTTGAGTTTTGTTTTCCCTTTTCCCCTATAACAATAAGGGATTTAAGGAGCGTTAGGGACCTTGAGTTCTACTCGGAAGCTCAACCCCTAACATTTAGTTAAGGAGAGGAATTTTAGATACACTTCTGTGTATGCTTTATTAATAATTCAGTAACTATATATATTGTTAATAATAATTCTTTATACTTTTGCTGTGTCAGCTAATGTGACAGTTGTCTCCCGTTCAGCCAATAGCTTTTTTTGTGACAGTTAAGACAGTCCAAGATTGTTTCATTTAAGCTATATAAGTTCTTTGTTTAACTTACTGGTGCACCTGAAGGGGCTGTCCAAGGGCAGGAATCAGTGTTACGACATCCAAAGGAAATGTGTATGCATCTCTGCCTGCAGCTGAAGGTAGCACTTAAGTCTAGTCAGCATGTTAATTCTGGAACAGAAATTAGACTCTTTGGCTTAATTGGTTTCTTACAAAGGCAAAGAATTTAAGTTTTGTTTGTTTGAGCATCTACAGGTGCAAAAGAGAAGAGAATAGCAATGGGAGCAAATAGTGAAATAAAAATCTAAGGAAGCATTATTAAAATGGCTTGGGCAGGGGGATGTTAACAGAGCAAGATCTCTTGATGGGGAGAACATTAGATGAGAACAGTGTTAACGTTCGTAATCAAAATACCACTAAATGCAGATTTTCACTCTTAGTAACTAGGATTCTAGCAAGGTCATAGTTGTCTTCATTAGTGTCTACTAAATATGATGGTTTCTATGCAGTTTTTAGTTCAAGTCTCCCAGGATTTGGGAAGCTAGAAAAGCGTATATAGAAAAGACCACTCTGTCCTTAACCTCTCCTTACACTTTTTGTTTCAACTTCTGGCATTTTCAGAGCCAGAATGAAGCTCAAGATATACTTTTGTTCTATCCCAGCAGGACACAAAAGGCAGTTTCTATGACTCATAAATTTATTTTCCTAATGGAAGAAAATAGACATGCCCATAGTCCTAGCTAGAGTTTTAGGATAAAAATAAGCATTGATGATAATCTACCATAATTTTACACTTAATTCTGCTATTGCACTTCAGATGCTATTTAATATTCTCATTTTCTTTTATTGCAGGAAAACGACATTCAAATAATTGACTGTGAAAATCTAGAAAATCTCTGTATTCTGATTTTGAATAAGAACCGTCTTTCATCAGTTTGTGGCTTAAATGGCTGCATAAATCTCCAGAATCTTGAACTTTCCTACAATAGAGTCACTCGAATTGGTAAGAAAATTAATGAAAAATTATTCCAATTATTATAACAATATTTGTGCTGTTTATATTCAGCATTATACTTCCTTTGGATTCAGTGCCAGCCAGCTGCTAAGCCCAAGGAGAATGATGAAACAGACCAGACCTGCACTTTAAAGCATACTCAACTTCACGTTTATCTGTAGTATAGCTTAGTTACTGCAATGTATTCGATCTACCAGATTGTATAGCTGTCGTCAGCCAAAGAGAACTAAAAATCTTTCTAGAAGGGCCCCTAATATTACCTGCACTAACTCAGTTGGAATACATGAGTAGCCTGAGTTCAGTTTATCTTCAGAAACAATCACTATAAGCCCAACCTTGCAACTGTGGAGCATTCCAGTGTGGTTTTGATTGACACAGTAAGTAGCTACACAAATTGTATTACCTGTCTGAGCCTGTGAACCATGCTAACACTGGACCATGGCCTTTCTTTTCACTAAAATGCTGCCCATTCTGGCTCCAAACTATTGTTCTATATTCCCCTCCCACTCTGGCTCTTCATTGCTGTTCATTGCCCAAAGCTGGAAAAAAGAGACAAAGGTAGAATCGTGCAAATCATTTAGGCACAGCAGGTGTGCCAACCCCTATTACATTTACAAAGGCAGTTTGTTAACATTTGTTAGGTCCAACAGTTGGCAGGCAACTGGTGCATGCTGCACCTGGTAGAATTTACAAGCACCAGGACCACTCAACAGATGCATCAATACATGAAATCTTTCTGCCATGTGATAGGTGTTTTCTGCTGGGCAGCCAAGAATTTTTCATGTAGTGAATACATTTGCCTCTCTGCTTGTACTGCCACTTGGACTGTAAAGTGCCTAAGAGGTAGCTATTGTGTCTCAGCGCCTGGCAAGCAAAAAATATTGCATTGTGAGCCTTGAGTTATGTATATTTGTAGATAGATGTAATCAGGGTCCAGAGCCTTTTCCACTGACAAAAAGTCAGGAAGGTGTAGTACAGTGAAAATAACTAAAAGCTTTGCTGTATGTAAGTGGAGAAGCCATTTTTTGTTGTTAGAATGCTGTATGGAGGTAAGACCAGTAGTGGTCCCTCAAAAGCAACATTAACAGTTGAGAAAAAGTAATAGTAAATTGCCAGATCGTTACTTGAAAGGGAGCTCTCAAGGCTTGAATGTATCAAATTTCCTTGAAGGCAGCACATCAGTCAGAACAGATCTAGATTTAGCAGCCCTGTTATACTCTAGGGACTTAGGTTTTGGTGCATGGCGTACCGTGAAATTTGTAAAGGCCACCAAAATACATGTGATTGTATAACTTCAATATTAAAGTCTTAACAGAGATGAATCTTCAGAGGTTTGTCCATTGAAAGAAAATCCTATGGTCAAGAAAAAAAAATTACATGTGATGAAGTAATTAGTTTTGTGTGAATTGAAACATGAAACCTGCAAAGGTGATTTTCTAGTTATATTCTTAGTCTATGCTAAATCTGAAGATGTTACTTGGAAAGACTGCAAAACTGGGAATGGAAAGGAGATTTTGATTTTGATTTTAGTTGTCTTGATTTAGACTTCTAATTTTCTTTAAAGTGTGTGGACGTACTTTCTTTTTCTGCTGGACAGCAGGAAAATAATGTAAAACAATTATTAAGCTGATAGGTGAAACACATTCACATAAGGCATTTATATAAAGAAACAGTTTCCAATGATAAAAACAAACTGAAACAGTATGAACATGGGTAATGCAATTCTGTGATAAATAACAAGGCATAGCAAACAGGAAATGGGAAAGCTTAAAAAAAAATCTGTAGATTTTAGAGGGTTTAGTGTTGATATTTTTAATATTTTTTGCTCGTGCAAATTTGGAGTGTTAGTATTTGTGAACAGAGTTTATAATATCTGAGAATAAGGGTGCTGGGATATCAATGTTTACTGTAAGATCATATTAGTACCCTAATGAGAAACAATAAAATAAACTGGTGAAAGAAGTTATATCCCTGTGGCCAATAATGCTGGCTAAGACTCTTCCTCAGATTTATCTCATTTGATAAAAGTATCTGCAAGATTACTCTAAGAATGACATAGTATTAGTGGATGATGTTTAGGCATGTACCATCTGTGTGGAAGGTAGTATCTTTGTACTTTGTTTTGTGCAGGGTGCTGCTGTTTACTGAGTGAATCTGAGTGGGTAAATAAATATTCACAAAGATCAGCTTGGAGTCTCCCTTTCTCCTCTCCAGAATTGCTTTTAGGATGTCTGATTAAAACATGCGTAATACAGGATTTATTTCATACAATAACATATTGGTTGTAAGTCGTTGTATAGAAAACACAAAAATGGATTTGTGGGTTTTAAGATGTTAATGTATCTCTCCCATCTGTAAGTTTTGCAGGATGTCCCTTAGCAATTTTAGAAGTTGCAGTAGTGTGCAATGTTCTCTGTTCATTCAGCTTTAAAAGCTGTGGGCTTTTTCCTGAGAAGTAAAGCCTCTTTATGTGTTTAATACTTCCGCTTTAATAACTTTTTGTGGGAAAGTGAACGCATACTGTGATTTCTTTTTTTCTTCTCTCATTGAAATATAACATCAGTAGGGGGAAAAGCAGAGTTGCCAGAAAACCCTTAAAAATAACAGTAAAATTATGAGAAATATGTCTCCATTATGCTTTTCCACTTCAGAATGCATGATCACAAATTAAGGAATTGTGTCAGTAATACAATTACTCAAAAACTAGCATTTTTACTTGAATCATAGAATATGCATTTGTAGGGTGTCTGTATTGCCGTAGGATGTTTGCTAAAATCCTGGCAGTCCGAAGAAGAGCAGTGCATAACCATGGATAGTTGTAAATATGTCTTTGGACCTACTCTTTCTAAGAAAGCACGTAGAGGTAGGGGTTTTTTTGATGAAAAACCTTTCTTTTTTCCTTTTTTTTTTTTTTTTTTTGTATTGTGTTTTTTCATATTCACTGTCAGCTTTCACTCCTCTCTTTAACATTCATCTTTGTCACACATAGAAGTTATTTCAGGACTGCATTGATAGCTAAGACAGAGTTCCTAGCTAAACAGACTCCAACTGCACTTTGCAAATTACTAAGAGCTACTTATATAAAGGTTTTCCACAAATCTCACTGAAACCATATGTTTTTCAACAGAATGCATTTTCCCATACAGTGCCATAGCTGTTGTTGGTTGCATTACATGTAAAACAGAAGATATCTTCTGGAAATGTGCAGAAGAGTTTTATGCTTATTTTTTATTTTGCATGTGTGCAGAAGAACCATTAAAATACCATCTGTTTGTATTACAGTATTCTCTCTTGTGTATGTTTTTGTTGGACTGCATTTTATAGTTCCAGAACAGATTGTGATCCCATTGTATGTAGCCTTGGCATGTCTGTTCTGAATGACATTTGGTCTAATTAAACAAGACAGATGAGGGAAAGGAGATGTAAAAAAGGTGCTTCGTGCAGTATGCAGAATAGGAAATTTCCGGATCCTGTATTAATTCCTTGCCGTTCCGTACTATGTGTGCATCTCTTCTCTCTGCCCCACTCCAGACTAATTCAGTGCTTTTAAAGTTTCCAGCATTGCTATGCTGATGAAAGTGGAGATTTAAGGACTGCTTGCATGAGGAGGTCTTGGAAGCTGTTAACAGTCTGAAACGAAATTGTTCAGAGACCACTAGATGGTGCTGCTTTCTTTTTTATTTTCATCCGAGCATAAAAAATTACAGACCAGGACCTTGCAGACAGGATAGTATGTCATGGGCGTTTGAAATTCTTTCAGAATAATTAAAGGTTTGTTTATTTATTTCCTAAAGCACAGTTTTGAAGTTACAGTTATGGGACATTTGTTTTAGATTTAGAGTGATATCCCTTTCATATCAGGCGATTGTGTTATTTCCACTAGATGCTTTCCATTTTTGAATTACAATGTGTCAAAGGCCTGTATTTGATTGGGTTATTTTAAGTGTACTGCTAGTTTTGACATTTAATTTTTCACTTTTGCTTTTTCCTTATGGTGCATTTTCTTTTGTAATTCCTTTTCTGTATTCTCTATAATCTATGGTGCAAACTGGTCTCTGGTCCAGTTTATTCTCAAAGGGCAAAGACGACATTCACCTCTGTAAAGCTCATCCAACTTCATTTTGAGAACCTGGGAAGTTTTGAGTGAGATAAAGATGAGACGAAGTATTACCTCAAATAATCCTGTGAAGAGTACTTGAAAGAAAAGATAATTCAGAAATCCCTTATTTTAGAAATACTTCTTAAAGGGTGTCTCTTCAAAGGAGTTTTATACAGAGATGTAGAAAAACTGCCCCTACCTGTAGCAAGTCATATGCATCAGTGCCATCGCAGAACATTCAGCATGTGTAAGATCATGGAAAGACCGTGTGATTTTTGCCTTTGTAAGAGGATGATTTGGGAAAAATTCTGTGAAAGAAACAGACCCTGACAGGAACCTTTTCCTTTGCATCTTTTTTGGGATAGAGATCGCGTGCATTCTTGCTCTTTATGCTAGCTGTCAGGAGTAAGTTTGTTGAGAGTGCAGTGACTATAGAAGTATAGCTTTATACTTAAAGGCACTACATTTTCTTTATAAACTTCTACATTAAAAATATTTTACTACCTAATTCCTTAAACGTGATGCACTTAAATAATAGAGACTGTGCTATCCTGTGTTTTAACACAATTTGTTCTCACCTTGCTGATAACTTTAAAAAAAAAAAATTAAAATGAAATAATGAAAATTAACTTTTAAACATACATACTGTTTCCATTCTGAGGGGTGATTTTCAGAGGGCTGGTAGCATTTCACAGAGCCCGTAGGGTCTGAGTAGCAGTTATAAAGTGCTTAAAGCATAGTAAGTGTAGTTTATCACTGAAAGAATGTTCTGTACCAACAGAATAGCTAAAGGGATTGTGAACTGTTGTTATTGCTTGGTTAACAGGATCAGAAAGTTGTGAACTGTATGCATTGTATATTTGAGTAATTATTTTTAAACCTTATACAAGGCTAATTAATTGGTACTACAGATAATAAATATGTTGAAAGTTCAGAGTTTTCTAGTACTTGAATGTCGCTGCGGTTTACACAATCCTCATGCCGGAACGGAGCAGACCCAGATGCCAATATGGTGTGCAGAAAGCTCCGTTTATTAAGTGCGACAGAGTTATATTTATAGGCACAGAGTTTCCGTACATGCACTGATCACGCGCTTCAAGGTTACAGTTAATTGGCTCGTTAGTGAAATTCACGCGCCTATTCTAACACTATAATTGGCTAGTTAGCTTCACTCTGAGTACATGTCCGTACTTGACCGTTCATGTCCATCCTTGTTTACAAATCTGACAGCAACAAGTCCTACTGCTCCTTAAAGTCTCCTACACTTGAAAACAGTCAGGTTTTTATTTCATTATGACTTAATTCCGCTAAACTCTTTGATTTTCAGATGGTCTGGAGTCACTGAAAAATCTTCAGCAACTAATTGTGGACCATAATCAGTTAATTAGCACAAAAGGTCTTTGTGAGGCACCTACTCTCATTCACCTAGACTGCTCTTTTAATCATCTCACACAAGTTGAAGGCCTTGAGAATTGCAGCCTACTTCAAATTCTGAAGTTGCAAGGCAATAATCTCCAGGAGGTAAAAACTTTGAATTCAGTGGCCGTTGTGCATCGGTCTTTGTTAACAGTCATATTTTTCAGAGTGGTGGTCATGTGCTCTTTGTTTGCTGTGGGATGTTTCATGCCCTTGGGTAGTCTTTTTAGTCCCCCTATTAGATGGAGATTTTTCAATGATACAAATGGCTACTAGTTAAGCATTTTATTGCTCCTAAGTCCTTGAAGAATTTGCCCCTCAGTAATTGTATTTCCCTCCTTTGTTATAGAAGCTAGTCTTCAGTTTGTGTTATATGATGCTGATCCTTTTTTTAAAATGCAGCAAGATATATTATCATTACATATAGGTAACATTTCAGGCTGATTTGATGTATGTATGCTCATCCTACAAAAGCTGAAGTTTGTGCCACAGCATTTAAAATAGGAAAGTAATTCTCTAACAGTATACTTAGTCATATTTACTGACAGTGATTCTCTTATGAATCCAAGAGAGGAAAACCATTGTCAATAAGCAGCAAATAACCACATGAATAAAATAGTAAGACTGTGGCTCTTGGAGTCTTGACTTTTTTTTTTAAATTATACTGACTATTCAGACTACATAGAAGACATTAAAAATATGTACCACCCAATATGTAGATATTTTGTGTGGCAACTGGTACATACATAATAAGGAAATGATACCTATATCCAAAATGTGGTTTTTATATGTATTTAGTAATGATTTATGAAAAGCATCTGGTAAGCATTCCATTGTTATTTCTCTAGTTTATATTAATTCTAAGTAACCATCTCTTTTTTATTTAGCTTCCAAGACTGGAAAATCATGTTCTTCTGAGAGAACTACATTTGGATGGCAATAGCATTTCTGCTATGAGAATGCTTTCTTTCTATTGGTTGCCTTTATTGCAGGTTCTTTCATTGTCTCAAAATAGGTAAGCAAGAAACATTCTTCCACTTCTTATAAAATTGATACTAACCTAACACGTATCTGAAAAGTATAATTCTCAGTATGGTTAAAATATCACTATCTTTTCCAGATAGTTTTGGAAATATGTGGTTGACAAGTAATCACACTGGCTACCTTTACCTAAGAAAATTTGGAACAGCATTAACTATGAAGTGTAATTTTTTTCTATTAGATGTTATATGACAATATAATATAAAATATATAAATATATACTAGTATAAATATATAAATAGTGTAAATGTAAAATATTATCTATTTGAACAGTGTCATTATTGAAACAAAGGTATTTTTTTTCTTACTTTAGCAATCGTTTCTTGAGTACGTCTGTCAAAATTCATATTTCACAGCTAGTTTATTCAAAATACTTTGAAGGCTAGGTTAAATGCAATTACTAGAGTTAAAACGGACACATGAGAATGTTGTTTTTTATTTTACATACATATGTTAATGCCCTGCAAAACAAGCGTATTTGCTTTAATTTTTCACTTTTCTGGTTCAGTTTGAAAGTGATAAAGTAAAAAGAAAGATCAAGACAAGCAGTGTAAAACTAGATCATGCACTCAAGTACACTGTAATTAGCCTTCTGTTTGTTTTTTAAGCAAATCTGTACATCTGTAGAGTTAGAATGACCAGATTCTCAGGAGTCAAATTTTTTATTTCCCCGCCCCCGTGCCCTTTTTCTCAATTTATATTCTACTAAAAAAAAAGAAATAATTATAATTTAGAACAAGATTGTAGTAAAATGAATTTTAAAGTGGTATAAATTAATTATTTTTCTATACCGTGACAGTTTTGCTCTGAACAAGAGATTTCAGCTAAATGAATAGAATACACTTACACACAAGGTGCAGAATATGCACTCTGAACTAATCACGCTTCTGTTGGTGAAGGAGACATGCTTGTAGATGTGATTCATCTGCCCTTTTTAGCCATTTGCTTTGAGATTAATCATACCCTACAAGTGCCTGTTCATCCTCATTGACTGTTAACAGAGTCAAAATGACCAGCTCATATGTAGGTGTGTACATTTGAACAATGAATCCCATCCTACGTGACATTTAGGTCAGCAGAGTCAACTGTAGCTGGGAGCCCATGGGAGAAAAAATCTGTAAGACTGAGTACCATTATAGTAAGGAATGTTCTTCATGGAAAATTAATATTATTTGAGTATGTACAACCTATATTTTTATATAACTTTTCAGGCTGTTTTCATACCATCTCTAATGAAGTAGTATGTATGGAAACTCTTGGATGTAAATATAACACCTAATTACAGAATCTCATCTTCAAGTTCCTAGGCTTTTAGGTTTTTTTTCTGTTCTTTTATTAATTCATCTGGAATTTGGAGAAAGCACTTCCTGCCCGTGATTAACAAGATCATCATTTGTTAAGTATTAGATTCTGAATCACGCATTGATTTAATTCATCTTCTTCACTTTTTTTTTCTTGTTCTATTCAGCTTTTCGTGGAACACGCAGTAGTGTGGCTCTATCTTTTTGTAGTTTCCTCCTTTCTCCAGTTTGTTTTTTGTTAACATTAAAGTGTATCTATGCTGCATGTAATAAAAAGTTTGCAAAACTGCTTGAAGGCCTCATGTGCCTGCTAAGGAAAGCACAAACTTAGGAGCATGATCTCAAGCACAGCTTGAAAGCTGCCTCTGAATCTAGCTGGACTGGCCATGTAGATGTACCTTACATCACTTGCCTATCCCACGATCTTAGAGTTTTTAATCTCCATTGTAGTGGTTATTCCGGTTTTCCAGTGGCCAAGCTGGGATGGAGTGTTTGGTCCACTGGGAGAAACCACATATTTTTGCATCAGCAAACTGGATGTGCTGAAAATAAACACACACCTCCTTCCCAAACAATTTCCTTTCTTTCCTTGATGTATCTGTAGCTTATCTCAAATCTTTGTGACAAATGGGACAAGATAGCCTTAAATGCATATTAAAAGCCTCAGAATTCCTGGCATTTCAGTAGCCTGCTCTGTTACACTCACTTTATGTACTCTATAAGCAGCTCCATATGTGTGTGCTATAGCATAAGTAACTCAACATTCTGTAGAAACAGTGAATGTAATGGAGTAAGCTGTTGAAAGAAAAGCTGTTTCTTTTCTTTTATCCTACAGCTAGTGCAATTTTGTGCATTTTTTTCAAGTGTGCACTGAGTGCCATTTCCTCTTTACTGGTTGCAGGAAGCCCATATAATGGTAATGCTGTGAATCTGTATTCTTTCTAAAAGTGGAGTCCTGTGAAAAGAAAGTTCTTACACTAATTTACACGATTTTTTTAATTCCTGAGATGTTTTGTCTGTATCATAAACCAAAATTGCCAAAGATAAAACCCCAAAAAGTAATAATTTTAAACCTGCAATCTAGCAACAAGGAGTTATAATATAACAGGTAGTCATTAACTCCTTCAAATACAGATATGACAGCTATTTCACCACTTCTGTTTTTATTAAGTGTTTTACTGTGGCTTTCACATACAAAGAATATACTTGGTCAATCTGCAATTGAGCAAAGCCAATGATGAATATCCTCTTGACTTGGTTACTGCTGAATTGACTATGAAAATCTCTGTTTTATAGCGAGTGGAGAGCACAACTGTTAAGTTAGTTTTTAAAAGGCACATTTTCTTTCTTCTTCTGTTGTGGATAAAGATTTAGGTGAGGAGAGAAAAACCTTGCCCCTGGGACTAAAATTAATACATGCTTAATATGTGTTAAGAGTTCCTGTGGTATTTATATGTACATGTAATCCCACTTAATTATGTAGCTTACTTGTTAATGTCTTCTTAGTTTAAAAGTTTTGCAGTAAGATACTAAATCAATCTGCTGTTCAAGTAGCCATTACTTTATTTTTTTTTCCCAACTTCAAAATAGACAAATCTATCCTCTTAAAATTTCTGTTTTAATATGGCATTAATATGGCAAAGTTCTTCTTTTTCTCTGTCTTGTTTTTCATTAAGATAACCCAAGTGTGATAGATAAAAAATTAATATTTAAAAAAATGCAGTCATCTGCAAAAATTCTGGTTTTTTTGAAAAATGGTTTGGCCATAGTCAAATGCTTTGTGAACGCGTTGCTCTCATGGTTTTGCAACTAGATACTTACTATTCCTAGAAGACTTATAATAGAAATGATAAAAAGTCAGCTCAGTTCTTTCTTAGTACATATTGTTCTCCTTACTTAAATATATATGGTATCTATGTTTTTAACCTGATTTCTCAGATGTAGGAGTTGAAGTCACTGTCATTTCAGCCACCAGGTTTTAAGAATTGGGCTGCTTTTTCAGAGTCATCTTAATAAATCTAAACGTTATTGGATGTTGAAATAAGTCAGTCATGAAAAAGCTATACTTATGTATAGGGATTTTCCCCATCTCATCCTTACCAGTCTAGATTTTTTTTCTTTACATTTTCAGTAGTTCTTTGCTGGTGTTAAGTTTATCTCTAAGTATGTGATGCCATGGGCAATACAGTTGAATTGTTGTCTGCAGGAACGTTCAAGAAACAAGTGGCTGACAGATTTCCTGCATTATAATTGATTACTGCTTATAAATGTGGTGAATATTGCAAACAAAGATGTTTTTATTTTTGAAGAATGAAAAAGAAATATGGACTTTACTTAAAGATCTAGATTAATATCGACTTAATTTTAATTATTTTGCCCTTCTTCCTGCTAGCCTCTTGTTAACATTGAGGATAATTTTTCATGGGAAAAGCAGATGCACAGCAGGATTTGGACCATCCTGAGCAGTAACTGCTATTCTTGTTCGGAAAACCAACTTTCTCTGATGCATACTTGCAACATTTCAAGTCTCTTAAATCTTGTTTTCTGACATAGAGTTTCTGTGGCTGTCCTGCTAAATGGGAGCAGAAAAAGGAAGCTATAGCTTGCTTTTTTGAGAATATCTTTTACTTTTGTGTCTTCTTTGTAATTTATATCTCTCTTATGCCCAGGGCTAATGTGACAAGGTCAAGTAGTATTGAGTTTTCAGTAATGTCCTTTGTCTTTCTGGTTTGAATTTTCTTAGGAAAAAAATTAGCAAAGAATGTCAGTAAAGGGAAAGCTATAGAATGACGGGGAAACCTTTTAACTCTCCTAATGCCAACGGCAGGCAGGAATAGTCCAGTAGGCAATTTCTAATTCATCACAGCATATACTGATAAAGAGCCAGAGAACTCAATCACTATAAATAAAAAACATTCTACGTTATCTTTCATCACTTGTGCAAAGTACAACATTGCCTTTCCTGGATATTTCTGAATATGTGAATCTATAATCTGAATAATGGAATTTCAGTCTTTGCAGACACACTCTTATCCACCAATATCTATGATGATATTTGTTACAAATGTTAAATAAATGTATGTACTATTGACTGGTCACGAGAAGCTGAAATGCTGATATTTGTATGTACAGATCTAAATATAAGGCTTAATGCTTTATAGAGTTAATACTTCTTCATACTTATTTGATTTCATGGAAAACTGGCAGGGAGGTAATAGAACTAAATAGGACTAGAGCCAGGACAGCTTTACAATATGGTTTGAAAAAGAAATTAAAGCATAGTGACACGTACTCAATTGGCTTTATATCTGTTTCTCTGAATTTACTATTAAGGTATTGTGTTGTCTTACATAAATGTTTGTCAACTGAACGTGGAAATTATTTTTTCTGGTTTGCATAAGGTCAAATTTTAAGTAATATTAAAGAATCTACAGCCAACCTTTGGTCCAGAATTTGTGTGCCAAAGTTAAATCCAGCTCTGTCTTTCAGTTTTAATGCCTGTGCTGGAAACACAACATAGTCACACATCTCAGCAACAAATAAGCTTTTTTGGCTCTGACCAGTTGTAGGTTTGTGGAGTGAGTGGGTTTCAGTTTTTTTGCATGATCATGTTCCTGACAGTTAGAATTCTGATTTATAAGTTTCCAAGGCACTATAACCCTCACATGCTTTCCATGAAAATTATCAGTCATAAAGTGACCACACACATTGCCGTGGGTGTTACCATTCTCTCTTTATGCTTAGGCCTTGTCCTTATAGGGATGAAACAAGTTACCTAAACACATGAGGTTTTATAAGAGGTAGAGTTGATTTAGTATGTGCTTATACGTTTTAGTTGAAGACTGGGGTTTTTTGCATGATGATTTTAATTTTTCATCCCTCTTTCATATTTAACATAAGACAAAATAAACTTTTAATCTGAAAGGCAATATTTGGAAATAGCCTTGCAGCTGACTGGACCATTCAACAATGCAAGCTTGTAAGTAAAGAAACTTGAATAACTCTGGACACTAATGTTCTCGTAGTAGTGATAGGACCCATTTTGCAGTCCAAAATCCTTTGTACAGCTAAATGACAGCTCAGTTTCCTTACATTTACTCTCTGATACTGCAAATTATAACTTTGCTTTGCTGCTTTATTACACAAGAGAAGCTCTGATGCGCAAGAGCAATTCCATAACTGTCCGTGTAATAAGCACCTATTTGACACTGGCTTCCAGAATTAGTAAAGCATTAAATATATATCACAGGACACTGCAGCCTTGATCTGTTAAGAAATACAGCTGTGACAATGATTATGTTAGTTTTAGGATCTAAGAAGGAAGTGCTGAGTGGAGAAGATAAGGAAACCGATAAGAAGTTTGAGCAATGAGAAATGAAGGAAGAGGAAAGAGGAAAATCAGATTTTATTTCTTCTCCAAAATCAGGGCCTTCTGTTAGTTTCACTCTAGTTACGGTGCCTAAAGAAAACCCCATTGAGTTGTGTAAATTTTACAAGAATTCAGATGCTCAGCAGTAAATGCAAGAAACCGAATTAAATATTTACCAGATAAAACAAAACATTAGTGAGTAAATATTAAAAACTGAGCTACTGAGAAGATTAAGAAGTACTTTCAAGTTAAAACTTCAGTAATTAGTTCTAGCCCCCTGGATAGCTAAATGCATATTTTCTTATGTAAATAAGTAAATTGTCATAACTATAAAAGATTCTGGTGCCTTTCTGTTTATGAACTGCTGTTTCATTTAATGGAAAAAATCCTCTTCTGTTTTGTTCTTAGATTAACTGAGCTTGTGCCTTTAAATTCATTTGTATCTTTGGAAAAGCTGGATATCAAAAATAACTGCTTGTCAGGTGAGCTGTATAAAAAACATAAAACCCCATCCAAACAAAAACTTCGTAGTTAAATTATAAACTTATTTGAATTTGATTGTTCCCATTTACTTACAAGACATTTATACAGAAAACATAAATATTTTCCAAACATGGATGTTATAGATAATAATTTTAACTACACTATACAGGTAGCAGAATTGCTTGTAGTACTTCAATTTTTGGTACGTTTTACTTTCATGTAAGATTTTATGAGAAATAATAAAGTTCTGCATGCAGATTTATATTTAATTTTCTTTCTTACCACAATACAGACCTTAAAGGTGTCATTACCTGGTTAAGTGGCTGCCAGAGACTAAGAGAGTTGTCACTCAGTGGAAATCCTCTTCTCCAAGAAAGGAATTGGAGGTAACAAAATAAATTAATTTACTAAATCAAAATCAGCCAAAGATTACATATATATACATCTTGCTGATCAATCAAAATCAGCTAAAACTCGGTGTACGTCTATTAGTTAAATGGTAGAAGTGAGGTAAGTATGAACAGTACCACAAACTGGTAAAGATTTGTATGAAAATAAGAAATCAAATTAAATTCTGTGATCTTTATTTTCTAAGAATTCCAGTTTGTAGTTTTGTTTAATCAAAAATCTTGATCTTTGACCTAGCACTTGGAACCTTAATAAAGAAGTAGCTTGTGCTAAACTCGACAGTGATCTGAATATATTCTTTAACTGTTATCCCAAATAAGTATTTCTGTTTATGAACAATTTCTTTAGGCAGATGGAGAAATTATAAAGATGATATAGGCCTTCTTTGTGCTGTTTATTTGTAACTGCTTTTTTGTCCATTGATCACTGTATCTTCTTTTTCAGCATGAATTCTGGTGGTTCCTCTTTACTGACAAGGTTACCACCTTTGATAACTTTTAAGTTTCTGACTGAGGTCAAACTGGTCTGACCTTTATTACCCTATTTTACATTTCATTAACACTTTTGCACAAAAACGTGACCATTCACTCAACCTTTTTCTCCTCTTTCATCTGTACTGTTTAAAACCTTTATTTTTTTCTTAGATTATTAATGTTCTTACATTGCTTACTTACCCTTCTCAGAACTATCAGTTTCTGACTGTCTATCACACAGCTTCTTAGTGTTTCTCTTTCTGCTTTGCTTTTTGAAAAAAAAAAAATCTGAAAAAAAAATTAGAGCTGGTCCTAGTGACTATTATATGTGTATACATAAAAACCAGATAGAGTAGAAAGGAAACTTGACATATGAAGTAAGATGCAGTCACCAGAGTCCCTGAAATGGTTTAGTTGTGATAGGATTATATGAATAAAATTGTACATGGATAGTTCTTTTCTAGAATAGTATAATTTTTTGTATTTTAGTAGAAGTCTCCTGGTTTCTTGAAAATTCTGGAGTCTGAAACCCCATATGTGGGCCAATGCCATGAAAACTTTAATCTGAGAGAGTTGCTCAGCAGAAGTACAGCAGTGCTGTTAATTTAATGTGAAATGCTCTTTCATCTTCTTTAGAATTAATCCTTCCTAGTCTATAGGCCTTCAAGAGCAGAATGACGAGTTGGAAATGCAATTTTAAATTTTTAGGTGATTTTCCAGAAAACATGTGTTGAAATGGTAGCGTGTGTCTTAGTGAACTCTTACTATAATTCTATTAAACGTACAAAGAAGCATTTAATCAGGAAGAACTTAAATCATCACCAATTCTTTCAGCTAAGAAAATCAAGTATTTACTTAGGAAAGTGTTGACATAATAAAATGTCTGAGGAAATTAAATGAGACACATCAGTTGGACTTGCATTTTGGATGTAATTAGAACAGGTGACTGAGATATTTTATTAGAAAAATATGAGGGTGTTTTCTTTTTTTTTTTAAGCTTAGCAGTTTTGAAGAATGACCAAAATTGTTCCTTGTATAATTTCAAGTCTGTTAAAGGTGAGGCTTTACAGGACAGTGTTACACAAGAATTTGTTTAGATAAATTGTGTTTGCATTTGCTGTATTAGATTGCCTCCTGTAGCGTAACAATACTAGTGTAACAACAGCAAAGTTTGGGATATGTGAGTTTTGGAGCATGTGTTGTATTAAGAGAAAAAACAAAACCAAAGCCACCCTTACATGTATATCTTCCGTTAGAAGATTTTTGTACAAATTTCTGATTAGTATTCTTGTGGGAAAAAAAATCTGTTTGAAACTTTTGGTTGGAAATAATTGAGTAGTTTAAAAGGTAGGTGTACAAATACGTTCTTGGTTGGTTGATTGGTTGGTTGGTTGGTTTTTGAATGAACAGACTTATTTGCACTCCCATGGTTCCTGCAGGTAATTTTGTGAATAAAATTCAGTGACTGTGACAATATTTTAAATTCCCATTTGCATTGTTTTAATTCCCAGTATTTTACAGAACTAACTGTTATTTCCCTTTTAACCTGGAGGATAAAAGCTTTCTGAATTCCAATTTAACTATGATTACTGACACTTTAGATTGCCTGACCCAATAGAGCTTTTATAATTAGACAAGAGATTCATTTGTCCAAAGGATTTAAAGTATGGGGTACTATAAAATATGGATTTGCTGAATACAGCATTGACTATAACTTCAGGCAATATGTTCCAGTGAACTTTATATAACCCCTTGATACCAACAAAGGAATTAGTTGTAAAATTTCCCAATTGGTTTTGTACTTTCATGTCCAGCCAGCGATAACACCAACAAAAGTGAAGTGGTAAGAAATTGCTTTTTAAAAATTAAACCCTAGGATCAGTCTGACCACTCCTAGGGGAATGTGTTTCAATGCTGTAATGATTAATAGAGCCTCTTAAGTGACAGAATATTCACCAGGAAGTTTTCACTAAATGAAATATTGACTCAGCAATTCACCGGGCTAAACCCAGCTGGAAAAACTAGTGTTGAGATCCCATAGCTCTAAGACACAATACTTCCAGCATCAATCAACTTTGATATGGCACTTTTGTGATGTATCACTGTTCAGCATCAGCTTTGGTAATTCTCTCTGCGTGTCCAGAGACTGTCTATCTAAATACATCATCTTATTCCAAATGTATTTCAGACAGTGTTATGCTTACTTTAATGGGCAGTAGAGAAGGCAAGTTTTATATTTGAAAAGAGCTAATATTTTATTATATTGAGCTACGTTTTGGAATATTCTAACTCAGTCATAGAAACTGCCTTTGATTTTAAACTTAGTGCATATTGTCTGAGCTGACTAACAGTCGTTTATCTTCACAGGGAATAGTCAGGGAGTTCTAAAATTTTGAAAACAGTATTACTGTTTTAATGTAAGGGGACTTACAGCCTATAATAAATATTCCTTCAATAGTTCTTAAGTGTTACTTAAAATAACTTACAGAAAATACTGAGTGCTGATGTATTGATTTAAAGAACTTTTCAGTCCTGCAACTTTCAACGAATTTGGTCTGGAATAAGAAATACATGAAAGAAGGTTGCAGTCCCAGATTTTGTTTCACAATCACCTAAAAGAGAGAGCATTGATAATACTATTTTTTAAATAGGTAGATAAATTTCTCATATATATTTTTTCTTACATCATGTCCCCAACTGTCCTTTTCATAGCAAGGGAGTGTCATCTCTACTGTCATCCCTTTCACTGACTCAAATTCAATATTTCAAGTGTGGATTTTTTCCCTGTCAGTCATATTGAATGTCATGTTGCTTTATGTGGTGTAGGCAGATAGTAAAGAGAGTAAGATTGACAGTGTTTAGTATTCTGGGCAGTCTTTAAATCTAAACCTTCAATGTGTCCACAAAATCAGTGATGTATCTTAATCCTATGATTTAGTTTGCCGTGTTGCCAGCTAATCAAATGCATTAAAGGTGCCTGTGAATAAGCGTGTCAAATTTTCCTGTTATTGTTTAAGTAGTCAGAATGCTGTCTCTAGTGAATTGAGAATGTTGCCATTGACCTCCCTGGGGTCAGTATTTCAGCAGTGGTATTTATACCAAGAAAGTATTAAGAAATCTTGCTAAGTTCTGTGGCATATTAAGAACAAAGTTTTAGTTAATATATTAACATACGAAGTAAGGACAAATATAGACAAATACTTAAGAGCACTATAATCATGTTCTGTCTTGTTATATTATTGTATCAATAAAACAGGAGTTTTAGCATCGGAGCTTTTTTATAAAAGTAATTATGACTTTTTCTTTTCTAAGGCCTTTTTTGTGTAAGATCCTTCCTAGTTTACAGTTTCTTGATGGTGAAATCTTAAACTATCATACTTTACCCAGAACTGAAAGAATCAAACAATCAGAATCAAGCACTTTTCTGGAACTTTGTCAAGTTCAAATTGAAGAAAATGTTCTACTGAAAAAAAAGGCTGCTGAAATGGGGTATGTATTCATGTGAATATAAATTTCATTCAGAAATATGTTTTCTTGTATTGTTTGGTAGTTCTCAATGTCTTGTGAATTTTACTTAGCTTTTTGCCTGGAGATGTATTATGTTAAAAAAGAGATTAGAATCATTGACTTCAGTGCAAAGAGTATTTCAGATGTTGAAATATGTGGGCCTTGACTTTTGTTTTTTTAAGTTTGAGAAAACAGGTAGCTCAAAACCTTCAAGTAGTAGTAGTTGAATGAATTCATGCACACAACACAGTACCGTGGTATGTGGGAATAGTAGCTTAAATCATGAAAGTGGTCATCATCATGGCTTGGCTTCGCGGACGAAGATTTGGGAAGGGCTTTGCCCACGCTTATTGCAAGCGCGTTGATGCCTGAAAAGGCCAATGCGGGATAGGCAAGACCGGTTGCAAAGAGCACACCGGAGGGTCTCCTTGGGTGGAATAGTCGAGGCACGGTTCTTTCTGTGCTGTCTTTTCTCCTCGAGACTGATTCTACGCGTGCTCTCAAAGGAGACAGCAGCGTTATGTATGGTGTGTCTCCAAATCTCCCGATTGGAGGCCAGGGTGGACCACTGATGGTGGTCAATATGGCTTAGGCTGAGGTGTTGTTTCAGGGAGTCCTTATATCTCCTCTTTGGAGCTCTTCTCTTGCGGCAGCCGGTGGCAAGTTCACCATAGAACACGATCTTAGGGAGGCGGTGATCCGCCATCCTGGAGACGTGCCCTGCCCAACGCAGCTGCGTTTTCAGCAACATGGCCTCAATACTAGTGACGTCTGCCTGTTCAAGGACA
The DNA here is from genome assembly GCA_009769605.1 of Bucorvus abyssinicus. Classification (NCBI taxonomy): domain Eukaryota; kingdom Metazoa; phylum Chordata; class Aves; order Bucerotiformes; family Bucorvidae; genus Bucorvus; species Bucorvus abyssinicus. The sequence goes on from CM020025.1 coordinate 45,374,026, forward strand.
GCGACATTAGTCACGTAGTCAGTCCAGTGGATGTTTAGGATTGTGCGGAGGCAGCGCTGATGGAAGCATTCGAGGAGTCGCAGATGGTGGCGGTAGATGACCCATGATTCAGACCCGTACAGAAGAGTAGGCAGTACCATGGCTCTGTAGACACTGATCTTTGTACTTTTCTTCAGGTGTTTATTGCACCAGACTCTTTTATGGAGTTTTCCAAAAGCTCTGTTTGCCTTTGCTATTCTGTTGTCTATCTCTTTGTCGATCGTGGCATCTGAGATGATGCTACCCAGATAGCTGAACTGCTGGACTGACTGAAGCTCTGACTCGCCAATGGTGATGTGGGGATGATGGTAATCATCTTGTGGTGCTGGTTGGTAGAGAACTACTGTCTTCTTTAAGCTGACTTCCAGCCCAAAAAGCTCAGCCGCCTCTGCAAAGCAGGATGTTAAGCGCTGCAGAGCTGCTTCTGTGTGGGCAACAAGGGCGGCATTGTCAGCAAAAAGCAGCTCGCGGACAAGGTGATTCAGGGTCTTGGTGTGGGCCTTCAGTCGCCTTAGGTTGAAAAGGCTCCCATCGGTACGATATCGGATATAAATGCCATCTTGTTCGTCGAGGTCTGCCGTGGCCCTTTGGAGCATCATGCTGAAGAAAACTGTGAATAAAGTTGGTGCGAGAATGCAACTTTGTTTCACACCATTGGCTATTGGGAAGGGCTCAGAGAGTGCATCGCCATATCTGACTTGGCCGCGCTGCCCCTCATGTAACAGGATAATCATTTTGAGGAACTTGGGGGGACATCCTAATCGTTCCAAGATCTGCCACAGACCTTTTCTGCTCACAGTGTCAAAGGCTTTGGTGAGATCAACGAAAGTTACATGAAAGTGGTACAATCATACTAACATGATTTCTAGCTATGGCTTAGTAAAACCTAGTTTGGCTATTGGTGCAAATATGCTGTATTTTTTTCCTGCATTAATTTTCCATCTATGTATCATTAATGTTCTAAATGACTGCAAAAGGTTTGACCTCTTTTCTCTTAGAGTAGTGGATCAGATGGCTCTATTTGCAGGTCTTTGATTTTGTCTCACTTAATACCTTTATCATTATTACCATGGTTAGGTGTCCAGTGACTTCAGCTTAGACATTTCAAGTTGTAATTTATCATATATACTTGCTATCTTTTCATCGCTTTGCAATATTTAAATAGCTCAAAGTTAGGGGTTTTTTGTTTATTTTCTTCTTTCTTAGCTCCTTTTCATTTCGTAGTAGATTTGCAATGTCCTCATAGTCCTTTTAATATCCAACTTGTCTGCTGATGTTTGGAAAGACAGTTTCCTTGATCCTGCCAGATAGTGAACATTATCCCAGGGCGGGTGAAGCATTTGACATTTGACAATGCTTTAGTCTGAACTTCTTGTCTACTTTGTTGGTTTAGGAAAAGTACTCACTTTTTTTTTTTTGGAATCTACCTGTTTTGCCTTTACATGTAAGCCTGTATATCCATGGTGTTTTGTTACCACCTAACAGGTTATTGCATTAATGTATTATTGGCTTTTATTAAGCTACAGTAAAATCTTCATAGCTCACAGAACATTTATTTGAAAAGAGGTTCATATTAAGAATTAGATTGAAGCGGTCTGGGATAAATTATATAGTGCAGTTTTCTATGACAGATGAAATGTCTGGATGGTTCCTAGAACTCACACATTTCTCCATCAAACCCTCAAGTTATGTCTTCTCCAGTTTTGTGATTTTTGGCTTCTGGTTTGCAGATGGGAAGCTGATACTTTCTAATCTACCACTTTGCAATAGTGTTCTTTCCTTCCCTTTTCTTAAGTGGAAAAAAAGAAAGGCTGAAAAAAGTACTCCATCTCCTTTATGGTAGAGAAAATTTTCTTATGTCTGAGATTTAGGACCTGTTTCATCAGTGTCCTCTGCAGAAAAAAATGCCAGTCTGTAATTAGGATATAACTTGTTAGAGAGTATAAATGTAGAATGTAGAATCTAAGGATCTACATTCACATAGATTTCTGCAAGGTGGTAAAAAATGGGAGGGAAGGATGATATTCACAAAATTTAATGATTTATTAACCATGGTCTGCACAAATGGACAGCTAGACAAGTAAGAAATTTGTTGGGTAGTTAGGCTCAGACAATCCATTAACTATTAATGGTTCGCGCTGTGTTCTGGAGGCTGACTTGTCCTAACGTCTTTATCAAAGACCTGGAGAAGGAAATGGAATGCACACTTACCACGCTTGCAGATGACAATAATTTGAAGGAGAGTGTTTACGTGCCTGAAGGGAGGACTACCATTCAGAAGGACCTAGGCAAGCTGGAGAGACAGGCCAACAGGGGCCTTGTGAATGCAACAAGGACAAGTGCAAAGTTCTTTACTTTTGAAGGAGTGATCCCTTGCAACAAACAGGCTGGGACCTTTGGATCTGGGTAGATAAGAAATGGAATGTGAGCCAGCAATGTACCCTGGTACCAAAGTTAAGACCATCCTGGACTGTATCTACAGGAACATAGTATGTTGAGAGAGGTTATTATTTCCCTCTCTTCAGCCCTTACCAGCTCACATCTAGAATACCATGCCCCATATTTTGGGGTCACCAATACATAAAAGAATAAAAGTCATTGATAAACTGAAACAAGTTTGGTCAGGGCGTTCAAGCACATGCTCAAGAAGACAGAGCCAGGCTGTTTGCAGTGGTGCATGACAGGAGAATAAGCAACAAGGACCTAAGCTGAAACAAGAGGAGTTCAGACTGGTGTGGTGGGTTGATTCCAGACAGTAACTAAGCACTTGCCAGCTGCTTGCTCACTACTCCCTCACTCAGCAGGATGGGAGAGAGAATCTGAAGACCAGAAGCAAGAAAAAACCATGGATTGAGATAAAGACAGTTTAATATGTGAAGGAAAGAGTGGAAGAGCACACAAATGCACATACCCGTCAAATTTATTGCTGAGCATGATGTTATATGGCATGGAATATAGTTTTTGTCAGTTCAGGTCCGCTGTCTCAGCTGTGTGCCTTCCCAGCCTCCTATCCGCTCCCAGCCTGCTTTGCTGAGTGGGGCAGAGAAAGGCCTTGACACTATCCAAGCACTGTTCAGCAAAACATTAGTGTTTTATCAATACAGTTTCAGTGACAAATCTAAAACACAGCACCGTACAGGCAGCTATAAGGAGAACTTCATCCCAGCCAGACCCGGTACAACTGAACATAAGGAAAAACCTGTTCACTCTTAGGACAGTGAGGAATTGTAACTGGTTGCCCAGGGAGGTTCTTCAATCTTTGTTCTTGGAGGTTTTCAAGACCTGACTGGAGAGAGCTCTGAGCAACCTAGTCTGATCTCAGAGCTAACACAGGTTTAAAGCCAGAGGATGGACGACAGACCTGCGGTTCCTTCAATTGAGAATTTTTCTATGATTCTATGTAAATTTTCTTTGAAAGAGCTTGCAGATGTTTGAGAAGAACAATACTGGGAAGCAGAAATTATGTAAACATCTCTTCTTTCCTGAAAGTTTGGGGGGTGGGTGAGGTGGGGGAGGGTTGTGGGGTTTTTTAAGGTTTTCAGAAGTCATTCACAATCTTTTTAATTGGTAACTTTGACATGGTTGAAGCATCTTGTATCAAATTTCATCTTAAAATGGATTTTTTTTGTGTGTTAAAGCCCTCTATATTTTATTTTGACTAGAAGTACAATTTATGGATGATTTGAAAACCACTGAAAACTGCAGTTCATAAAAGGAACTCTAAACAACTTGTTTTTATATGAGCCTTAACAGCGTAGCTATTACATTTACATGCTGAAATACTTTGACTGAATGTGACATTGCTAAAGAACAGGCCAACACTAGAGAAAACTCCTGTCTGTTTCACATCTTGCTAAGTTATGAGCCCCTGTAGGTGCAACCTCAAGTATGTAAGCTGCCCAAAATCATCACTGCTTGCTTCCCTTGTCCATGTTTATTACACCACTGCTGTCCAATTAAATTGTCTGTGCTGTTTCTGCCTGCAGCTTCACTGTTCTTGCCATGTTTAAGAATGAAACGTAATTTAAATTTCTGTATTCTCAGAAATGCTTTCCGTGACACGATCTTTAGATGTCTTGTAGTAAGTCATCATATAGAAAAATAATACGACACCTTGACTGCAGTACTTTGCTTTCAGTCATCAGATATGCTGATGTCTGGCTAGTGGAACTTGTTCTTTATAAATACTGTTTGTATAATACAGTGAAAATTACAGGAATTTCAGAAATGGTATTGCAGGACAGAATATGTAAACAGTGACTGCTTTCATGTGTTTGTAAGGGACTTTGTAACCTGCAGTTGAACATCAGTAATCACGCTTATAGAAGTTTCCCCAAAGACAAATTTGATTTTACCACACTATTAAAAACAAAAGCTCAGTTAAAATTGAAGTGTACTATTTGAATATTCCATTTATCAGAATTATAAAAAATCACAGTAGATCCACAAAAAACATGGAAAAACATGACATTAAGCAAAGTTTTAACTAGCACACAATCTCACCCACAAAGGGGTAAAATATTATTTATGATTTAGCTGCAATGGCCAGGAGAAAACTGCCATTGCTGGTAAGAACTGGCTTGTTTGTCCACTGTCCCTTTTGCCTCTGAGAGTTTTGGTTGGCAGACTTTTCCATATAATTTTAAGCGTCTCATTCTAACAAAATTGTGGTCTTTGAATAACCTGGCAGCCGTTGCAAATGCAATTGCAGTAGGAAATTCTATACAAAATGTGTCAGCTCTATAAGCAAGCTGCCACTGCCACCTTTACTTTCCGAGTGGCAACATTTTGGCTGATTTAAACTACATTGAAAGGAGTGAATCACTTTAAGGGTGAATAACTTGTCCTTTTCCATATCTGTTAAGTCAGCCTGTGCATGGGTCCTTATGCTTCCTAGGTGGTGTCAGTGGGGGTTTGCTCCTCCCCACCTCTACTCTTCCCACCTAAACACTGCATGTGAAATTGAGCAGGGTTGGGTCTAAATTTATCAAGAAGACAGTTATGGATACTCTTGGTGGATTGATGTTAGGACTGAAGTTGTAGCAGTCATTCATGAATGCCTGACTTGAATTTCCAAATAGATTAAAATCTGATTCTAATACTTTTATCTTTCCTTAAAGTACCTGGAAAGTCCTAGCATAAGTTGAGATGTAGCTTTTTGGTAAGAAAGATACAGGTAGCTTTCTGCTCTTAGCATTTGTTTGTGAAAGCAGTATGAGGACCACTATTCTAGCACATTTGTACATTGCTATGAAAGGCCCATCCCTTCCTCTTCTGGCTTATTATCCCTTTCTCCCAATGCAAAAGTGGTGCATCCTTTGTGGTTATGCTAAAATTTACATATAAAATAAATTTCACTTGTTAAGATCAAAATAAAACTGTGGGTAGCCATTGAACTTGGGGGAATGTGCTGGTCAAAGCTGGAAGCCATAACAATTTTGCTGTAGCAAGACTGCTATATTCATCTGCATTTCATTACATGCTAAGCAGCCAGGCACTATGCATGATGGTGCTGCCATCAGGATAATCCCATTTCTTGTTTTGTCTACATGCCAATTTATGGTTAAAATATTAGTTGTATCTTAACCAAGAAGCAATTCCAGAAGAGTTAGTGTGACCAGACCCCTTGACGTATAATGCCAAAAAAGGTCTGAAAGGCAATCAACCAATTTACATTAACTGAAAAGGAAACATTATGGTATCAAAAGTCTTAATACTGTCATATTTCTTACTTTGTCTTCTCTCCTTTCTCAGATGTGTTTTTTTCCATTAAAGAAGTCAGTCAGTCCTGTGTATTTTCCATTATAGTAGCTTCCTTTCTGTGGTTTGAATAAACGTTCTTCAGCAGCATGGCTCTGGTATCAAGAATGCTGTCATTTTGAGACACAGAGAAAGCTGCAGTGCATTGATAGGATAGTTCTACCCCAAGCCTACAGAATAGTTCTTCTATTCTCCAGAGCTACCTGAAATCCTTGTTCTCCTAAAGGAATCATCAAGCTTACTGACATCATCTTAATATTTATAGTCTGTGGTTTGGAGCTTCACCTTTTCAGGAGAACCCGAATACAGTTACCAAGCCACTTCATTGCTCATAATTCTTTGAGATGTCACTACAGCTTGTCCTTTGTATTTTCTTGAAACTGCCTAAAAGAAAAGCCACTGATACACAAAATACCCTACAAGATCAGAGTGTAGTTGTGGATTGCCAGGGAGTGTGTCAGCTGGAAGATAGGGTGCATGCCCGTAGCGACAAGACTGTATTTTGCAACCACTGCTTGGTGGAACAAAAGCAGCTTCTGTGAAAAAAGTAACACATGATCCCTGCTGACCACACAGTTACACCCTTCCTGAATTTTCAATTACCTTCAGCTTTCCCTCCCATTTCCTCTTGCCACATTCATAGCCACTGGAAGGGTGAAATAGCTGCTCAGGATGTCCCTGCACCTGTCAAAGGAGAGGATGCAAAAGTATCCTACTTTGTTCACTGCTACAGTGTTTTGTTTTTCTTTGTTTCTGTTTGTGTGAGAGTGTGAGAGTGAACAAGGATACTCAAGATATACTTTCCATACAGAAGTCTAGTTTGCACAATATATAAAACATGCTGGGGTTTTCCACAGTATTTTAATACTCAAACAAACAAAACTAAGAACAAAAAAGGTGGGAATTAATTTGGGGTTTTTTTGTTTGGTTTTTTGTTTGTTTGTTTGTTTTTCGTCTTCTCACCATAGTATGCTTTGTAGAACTTTGGTAATGATCTTGCACCACATTTATCTTCTTAAATACTTTAAAGTATTTAACTAATGCTTTAAATATTTTGTGTTTAAGAAATTATTATTATTACTGGGTCATAGGAGAGGGCTAGAATTTGTTAGATCCTTAAGCAAATATATGCTTTGGTTTAAATATTTTTAGGAATTGTCCTATTTGTGGAGTTAACAGGAATAGGAGTAATGTTGTGTAATGGGCAATCAAATGTTCAGCTAATGTGCAGTGAGTTTGGCTTCCAATTTAGCCATTCGTATTTTGTCCAATAGCACTGAAGTTGCACTAGCAGAGCAAGAACTGGAATCTTTTTTACTGTTGTAGATCTGATTCTGTATGTTCTTAAAAATCTAAAAAGTTCTTAGATGAACATCACTAGAGGAAATAGCTATAAAGCTATAAAGAGTCTTTTCACAATAAAACCTTATAAAAGCTTCACCTTTCGAGAATGATGAACAGGAAGGAAAATCTTGTTTTTAAACTATAATCTTAGGACCTGATTTTTCCAGACTCCTGAGACAATTGATCTTATTTCTTCTTTTTCTCTTGGATTGCTGATCTAGAATTGACTCTGTGCTCCTCTGAAAACAGCACCACATCACAGATGTCTGCATCTATCTATGCTATCAAATGAAGATGTTTTCATGATTCCAAAAGTACCTGCTACCTAATACAATGGACAAATGCTGTCCTCATACAGAGAGCCTTCTGAGTCTAACGATAATTTAGTTCATATTTGCTCTTACTCTTCTTCGTCGTTTAGATGAGGTAGCACAAAACTAATGAGAGCCATACTTTGTAGATTAGTGTTGCTTCAGTCTAGCACCTTCCCTTATACTGATAAAAAAATCTACACTTAAAAGTTTCTGGTTTTCTACCTTCTCTCTAGGCATTGTGGTTTGTTGGGGCTTTGTTGCAGTAGTTCTAATCTAAATTTTAAAAATACTGTTATTTTATATTAGCATTCATAGTTCCAAGATAAAATTGGATGGTTAAGCCTATTACAGAATTTATAACAAAATTGCCTCAAATACTCTAAAGTTTTTGGCTTCATAGGCATCTAACCACCCAGAAAATTAATAGTGAAATGCGTACGCTAGTCCCTGTTTCAAACAGAAACAAACGAAAAAAGTCAGTGCAAAATAAGCAATCTAATATACATGAGTATATATTAAATATAAATATAATATATATAATATATATATTAAATATATATATGAAAAATATATATATTAAATACTGTCAAAAAAAGAAAAATACAATTAAGATTTTTAAATACTGAAACTGATTTTCAATCAAATTACTATTCACTCTAAGAATATGGAACCATATAAGGATACTTGAAAATACAAGGTAGTTTAGAAAACAATAGAGGAAATATACTTTTCAAAAAACATTCTTACAGTCTGAAGCACAGGTAAAAACATTTTTGTCTTCTTTCAGAGCTGCCTCTTCTATTGATTCTGCCCAGGGACAATGCTGGTATTTTAATCAGTTAATGAAACTTAGTATTAAACATCGATATGCACATGAGTACGGTGAACTAAACATTACTGACAGAGATGGACCAGGAGCACTGCAAAATCCTTTAAAGCAAACATCCACTGGCTGCCTACAGGAAAATAACCTCTTTATCATGGGTGCGACAGAAAATAAACAGGTCTTGTTGGATCCTTCCGAAAGATGGATTACTACTGGCCATATTCAGGACACATTCATTAACTCCTCCGTACCTGTGCACCAAAAGGAAAATAAAGAAGATCAGAGGGTGAAGCAGAAGAGCTCTCAATCTTGTATTAATTACAATGAGGAAAGCAAAGGAAACAATAACATGTCAGCCCATCTCGCGTTGAAACAGTCAGTGATAGTAGCAAGTAATACGGGAAGAGGTCTTCAGCGTTTTGAGCGTGATACAGAGAGGTAAGACAGATTGCTTTCAAATAGCTTGTACAGATAGGCAATAGGAGCAAATATATGGATAGGCAATAGGAATGAACATTTCTTGTTTAAAACAGAGGTACAGAACTTGTAGTAAGAAAACAATATTTTTAAGCTTATTAGACAATAAAGAGTTGTTTTAAGGTGAAGCACACTAGACTTCCATATAAACAACAGTCTTTTGTGGTATTCCCTCAGTTGTTATATTAGAATATAGATATGTATGTACTTAAAAGAATTTTAAAAAACTATATAGTAAGAGAATTTAAAAACTGTCACGCTCTCCTACCTTTTCCTTTTTTTTTGCAATAAATTTATGACACCAGTTCAATGACACATGCAATATTAGGGATGAAAATGCGGATGGTTTGCAGGAATTTTGGAGCAGTTTAAACTACAAACTAGTTTAAGGCTTTTTCTCTATACTAATCATTAGACATTCAAGATTCATCTGCAAGGAGTTTACAGTCAGGATTGTTTAGAAGGCAAGAGGGAAAAGTTCCTTAAATCTCCCAGCCTACTCTCTTGACCTTAGGCCAGTCTCCTGCTATTGCAATGACTGAAGAGCTAACAGCCTGCCCTGCCCTTGGTACTCCTCCAACATGCCTCAACCTGCTTCTTAGACGTAGAGGCAGGGCTGAGGGGCCAGTTCAACTTGTTCTGTGCCCCCAGATATTCTGCATGAATCAGACTGGTTTATTACCTCTTTGGAATGCATTTGCTGCTAGTTTGTATGGCTCTGGATGTACAGTCAGGGAAAACAGAAGCTGAAATTTTTGCCCTAAAGGTACAAAAATTCAGTTTCAAAAATACATGTTTTGAGAACACTATGAAGAGCCATCATAGAAGGTGTCCTTCTTCATGCTGTTTAGACTTATGGTAAATGGGCAGTAGTGCTTGGTAGGTACTTAAGAGATTAATAATTTGTCATAAAATCTATTATTCAGGAAGACCATAGAATTCATCTCTACCTCCCAGGAAATTGAAAGTAAGACTATAGTAGTTTATTATGGAAGATGAATGCTTTCAGAGAAATATTTTTGAAATAGTTCATTTAGAGTTTTTAGCTAATGTTTTAAATGAGTTTTGTAAATCTGTTGTTGGACAGTTCTCTTCATACAGAATACAAACCGTTAGAGGGGCTTTTATTGTTTGGTTTTTTTAACTCAGCTACTGGTTTTTATTAATGCAAAGCTTATAAATAAACTATGTTTTGGGGTTGGTAAACTTAATAAACACATTTTAGGAAAAAAAAAATTCTGGCTTAACCTCTGAAGTGAGCTTTTTTGATGAAAAGTGCTCCTCTGTTTAAACAGATGCACTGCACAAGGAAAGAAAATATGTAAATATTGGGAAAAATTTGGATGTCTTTTCTTAAACCCACTTCCCAACTGAAATGAGAATTTTGTGGAGAAAAAGATTCCAAGATAGTAAAATCATAATGCAGAGCTGCCATTAAACTTTTTCTCCATCAGTAGCACTAAATTGAGGGGTAAAAGTAGGCAAAAGATGAAATTACACTTTGTTTTTCCTGTCCGTTCCCATTGGAGATATTTGTCTCACGCAGTTTTCATATTCATTTTCATTTCATTTTCATCACCTCTGCTTATTGGTTTGGTTTGTTTGTTTGTTTTTTTAATATGGACAGTGAAGGTAAGTGGAACCCTCCAATAGTTTATTCAGTCATTGATAAACCACTTCTGTCCTAATTCTCCCTGTGAGGAGACTCTTCCTCTCCGATGAATATACAGGGAACAGATCCCAGCAAAGATTAGTCCTCATAGATAATTGGATTTCCAAAGTTATGTGGTGCGAACATTCTCCAGTGTTTCTGAACATATATGTCTTGTATGGACTGTAATTTCTTCACAGTTTAATGTCAGAGTCTTCCACTTTTCTCAATGCATAGTTCTATGTTTTTTGGTTATAGTTTGGCAGCTATGATAATTCAGTTGTACCGGTGAGGCTACATCATTCATAAAGGTATTTATGTCTCCGTGAGGCTACATGAGGCAGCATCAGTGATCCAGTCCCTTTGGCGGCAGTATTATGCCAGGAGGAAAATTGACAGCATCAAAAAAGAAAATCATCAGTTTATAGAAGCTTTGAGACAGAAGCATGAAGCTGCCACACTAATCCAGGTTGTTTAATGTTATTTTCTTTATTATTTTTCAAATTGAATAGGAAAAAAAATCTTACTAGTTTTATGTACTTGTCATCTTTTTGTTTATGTTTTTGTTTATGATTTTATTCATAGTTTCTTAATTAAACTTTTTTGTTTTATTTAATCAGCCTAAGCTTGATGTCTCTAAAAGAGAGCCTTCTTTACAAAAAGTTTTATAGAAGCATAAAAATATTTTCCCCTTTTCACCAAGTATTTCCCTGAATTAGTTTTGCTTGATTAAAGTCTAATATTATGTTTAAGACATATTGCGCCCATGATCTTACTGGGGTGTGCCTATGCTATTAAACTGACAAACACTGAGTAGCTGGAACATCATGTCTGATATCTATATAACTAACTACTCATCCCATCTCTTTTACCTATCTGTCTTTTTGGTTCTCTCCCCATCTCCCAAAACCAGAATTGCCTCAGCCTAGACTGTCCTCTGGTAGATACTGAACTAACAGTTAAACAGAACAGATTACTATGTGCAAGAATTGAAGTCCATGCCTTGGCTCTGTTTAGTTTACTAACCAGATATAGTATTTACCTGCCAAGTTGCCAGGGTTCATAGGTTTGGCTACATTTTTAAGCAGATGGACCCTGTATTAATTTCAGATTTCAAGATAGCTTAAAAACATTTGATATTATAAGTCTTCTATAAAAATGTCAACAATGCCGAAGTGATTTAGGAGAATAAATTCCATTTCAGACTGAAAGTCCAGGTAATTAGTATCTATTCAACAAATGGACAGTGGCAAAATGTCCGGTAAATGTGCATAGTAACAAACAAAACAAGTACAGAATCATATTACAGCGAAATTTAGCTAATGTTTTTTTTCTGGAGTATACTTTTTAGCTAGTATATTAACAATTGATCCATATTTTAACTTACTTACATATTTGAACTCTAGTATATATTAAAGCAATGAGTTTCACAAATTAATATAGTGATTAAAATATGCTTCCTTTCATTTGTTTCAGATCTGATAATTTTCAAAGTTAGTATGAAAATAAAGTTTTTCATTATTTATCTTCTGTGCATTTTATGGTTCTTTAGATCTCTCGTATATCCATCCTTCTATTCCCTCCTTTGTAAATACAAATTTAGTCCAATTAGTCTCGATTCACATTACTCTGTACTTCTTTTTATCTTTTTGACCTCTCTGAACCCTTACCTCATTCTATGATAACCTTTTATAAAGAAGCTACTAGAACTGAATTCCATATCACAAAGTTGTACAGTAAGAAAGTTTTCATCTTGTTTCTTAAAAACTACTAACGTAGAGTTTTTCTTTTTGATAATGACTGAGCAATGGCCTGGTGCTTTCATAGATATGTGTTAAGAGCTACCTTACAGTGTATCCTTCTGCATATACCACTAGGATTGCTTTTCTCCTTTGCATTTGTAAAAACTAATTGTATCTGTTGAACGGAATATATATGTAATTTGATCACTCAGTAGTATCAGAATATTTTATCTGGGTGGTTATGAAGATCTGTAGGAAAATAACAACAATGAAATTATAAGAAAGCAGTTCTAATACATTTGATCATTTTACAGTAATCAAGAACTCTGTCTGTAAAACCAGTAATATTTTCAATAATTTACGCAGTTAGACAGTAACTTTCTAAAAATTAATAAGCTAAACATTAAACCAGAATATGAGATTTACCCTTCCTATTTCAGTGCCTTCATTGCAAAGCCATTACATGTGAGCAACACTACATCTGTCAAGACAGTGGAAATTTTTTGCACGGTATTTTAAATGCATAAGGCATCTTGAACTCTAATGATGTCAAACACTGATTTAGGGCAAAATTGCTGTCCTTAATTTAGTTTTCTTAATTCCATCTATGTAATTATGATCGCTGAAGTGTTTTCCTGAATCCAATTCTACAGCTTGGCATGTGTTCCTAACACCGTTCCTCTTTTTCTATAGCTTAATTCCTAATTTACTTTTTTTTCTTAAATATGATTATGCCTACTGGCAATATTATTTTTTTAAATAAAGAGCTTAGTTAAGAGAGAGTAACTGACCTAGGTCAATTGCATGAGATGTCTCCAAGAATTTCTACTTGTAAACTAGAAGACATGTAGTACAAGTGTACTTTTATTCTCAGTAATTTGAAAATTGACACTCATCTTTTTTTTATGTAGCCTTTCCTTTCAGTTTATAATAGTCCCTGAAGGAATTGTCAAATAATTAATTAGTTGACCCAGGTTTGTAGCTGAGGGAGTTGCAGGATTCCTTTCTGCTTACTTGTGGAGAGCCTCTTGAGTACTCTAAGCTTTAGACATGTGCTGGCGTTTAATTTGTCTTGTAGTTTTAAATGTCACATAAAGTTCAAAAAACAGATCATTTAGCTATTAAACCAAGGGCCAAGATGTTTTATCTTCCTAATGGGATAACACAGAGAATCTGGATTTGGGGTTGATCTATAGTTTTGTATAACATGCTTTAAATTTTTTGTTTAGGCATTTTGGAAGGGTTTTCATTTGCGAAAGAAACTCGCCAGTGCTCTTGCAGCTGTTCAAAGTGATGAAGTGGAGGATGACTATGAAGAAATAAATGTGGATGATTTTACTTTTTCTGAAGTAAGCACAGTCATAAGCATAAAAACTTAATGTAAAAAATAAATACTATTCTTCTTAAGCAATTGTGAAGTTGTTGGAAATAAAAGAAATTGAAAGGACTACCAGAGCTAGAATTAGTATGTTGGATGTCCAGAAAGAGAGAAGCATTTGGTATATATAGCTCGTTTAAATCTGTTTGTCATGGATTAATTGCTTCCTGCTCTTTGAGATGCTCCAATAGTTACTGTAATGTTAATGTCATACCCACCATAGACCGCCATATATTTCTACAGTTAACAGGCAATCAAATGAGAGTAAGGAAACAGCTGATTTTGTTCTAAAATGTTTAGCTTTTTAGTATTTTATTTGAGTGTATATTTTGTTCATTTTCATGACAAATTGAGAACAATAATGTAGCTGAAAATATAGAAAATACATAGGAGATTCAGTGTTGCAGTATTCTAGTAAAAAAACCACACCCTCAAGACCAGAGGTGAAGCAGGTTATTAGCACTTCCTTTGTCTTATAGGTGAAGTGCTATAAAAGATCACGAGACCGAACACAGTTGTAAATTACAAAGTATAGTTAGATCAGGAAAAAGAACATGCTTATAAGGTCTGTGATTAACAAAATCCAGAAATTATTGCTAGTAAGTTTTACAATTTATATAGAGTTAATAATATCCTTTGAGTTTCAAAGGGCTGAAATTGGATCAGAAGTTTCCATTCTAAAAAATAAAAGCAGACTCCAAAGGAATTTGAGGAATAATATCACTTCCAAAACTGAATTTAGCATTCATTAAGTAAAAAGTAAAAACGTCTGCACAATCAATATGGTTATTAGGTAAGGAAGGAAAAGAATCTTTAAACCAATCTTTTATAGCCTCAAAAGACAGTCTACATGGGAAGTTCCAGACTCAGAATGCATAGTAAGGCAGCTGTTCATGGCTTACCTATATAATTGTCTGGAACTCTGCTTTCTCTAGTTCACATTTGTTGGCTTTTTGTCCTTTTTTTTTTTTTTTTTGATGGTTTCAGGTAAAGCAAAGAAAACTGATAGCAATGTGGCCATTTGAGACCTAAGAGGATATGACTTGAGGGTTTTTTTCATGAACCTTTGTCTCTGAAGGTGCTTATTCAACTGCTCAACCTTTGCAAGAGCCATTTCCACTCAATATTCCACAATATTCCACTCAATATTCCATTATTCATTCAATATGCAGAAGAGATTGATGCAATAGCCCTGCTACTGGCAGGATTAAATCCTATTTATGTTCACATTTGTGTGGCTCATAGAGAGTTATGAAACTAAATATGTTTTTATTTGGAGCAGTGCTGTTTACTGTTACTCGGTCTTCAGTGATCTGAGTATCAGCATTCGTTTGCCATCTCACCTCCCCTTAGGGAAATAGTTAGGCTTTGTATGAAATTATTACCAATGACTTCATGACTTGGAGTACTTTTTTTTTTATTCTTCTCCGTTTCTGCAGCTATTTTAAGATACATTTTCAGAATTACTGTCTTACTGTAAGAGCATGCAAAATGTTTGAGGCAGGGGTCCCAGGAACCATTTGGTAGACAGGAAACGTGTGTGTGTAAACATAGAGATCTGGCTTAAATTTTAGGATTTTTTTCATTTTAATTTGAAATATATATACAAAAAAATACAGTCTCATTAGTTGATGTTCTCTGATCCCTGGCTTCTTTCTAAAATAATAAAAAGCAGAAAGTTGAAGTATTTATTTCTTCACACAGGAAGGAAGTATCTGTTCATATATTAAAGAAGGAAAATACCCTGTTTTGAATTATTCAGCCGGTAGGCCAGAGTCTTATATACTGTAATTCAATTGAGCCATTCTTGTTTCACTCTGTTCAGCCCAAATAATCCTGTGATTTCTTTTTTTTTTTAAATTGCTAAACTGAAAACTACATGGGCTGTTTTGTTCCATCTCTCTGTCAGCAAGGCAGTCGCATTTGGGCAAGTGCATGCTCCTGAGGCCAGAGGGAAAAGGGAGTGGGGAAGGCAGGAAAAAAGGGCCTGCACTGTGTCACCCTCTGGTGTTGCCACACATTTCTTCCTTCTTTTTTCCAAATTGTTATTGAGTTTATTACAAAATAAAACATGGGTCTAGGAAGCAATTCTCAGAGAAAGTGTTTAAGTTCAGATCATGACAGGAGAACCATGAGCCAATATTTTAATTTGCTGAACTGAGGACTGATGTCAAACAAGTTACTCAAGCCCTTAGCTTCTTGTGATGAAAAATATAAGAACATCGTTTTCTACAGAGCAATATGTGTGATAAATGTACAGTGAAGGATCTACTTTATTCAGTGAGTGAGCAGTTCAGTGTTCATGATTGATGGCTGTAACTAGAATTATACTGTGAAATTTTTGTCATATTTTTTCCTTTTTTTTTCCCTTTGGGGTTTGGGCTTTTTTTTTTTTTTCTTTTTAAAGCATATATCTTCTCTGTGCTGAAGAGTTTGACTATGAGAAATGTGTGGCTTAACTATTATAGGCTTACACTCTGCTCTGCCTAGCCCAGACTAGCCATCCTCAGTACTAGGTTGCCTGATTCCATGTGTCTTTAAGCTGTTTCATCCTCTGCAGCTGGGCAACACAAAATCACATGGACTTTCTACTTCTGCAGAAAAAAGAAGCAGAAGCTTGGAACAGTCTACACTTCCTATTTCCTCCTTTCTGGCTTTAGTGTTTTATAGCAAAGTGCTGAAGCAGAGCCAAATAATGACACATGATATCAGTGGCTATCTGTTGGGCCTCAAACAAGTGTGTAAGGAGGAGTACACATTGCTGGGCTAAGAGATCCCATATGCTAGGGTGTGAAGGAAGAGAAAAATATCTGGACATCATTTTGTACTGCAGATTTCACTGCTGGATAGGGTGAATGAAATGAGAGAGAAAGGAGAAGAAACTTTCCATATTGCAAACCAATACAAATGTACTAAATGTTGTCCACGAGGTTTTGGAATGGTCTACTATTTTGTGGTGTAGTCATCGTCTGAGTTTTTTTACAGATCAGCATTACGTAGATTTCAGTCATAGTTATTTTATTCAGTATTATCTAGCATTCTCTCTTTCATGGGCACCCCCTTGCCGTGGGGAAAGAGCTTGCGTGCCCTTGCGAAGTTGAGAGCTATGCTGGTGGTGGCATATGCCTCCGGTAGGGTCTCCCAAGCCTGACAGGTCTCAACTGAAGGGTCAGACAAAGTGTGTCCACGGGCAGGATGGGCTCACTAGCCTTCGGGCAACTATCCTAGGAGAAGGACAACTCTAACTCCAAACCCGGGCAGATGGAGCTCGTTTAGCCCTGTAAGGCCATCCATCTAAGAGAAGGATACTCTAACCAAACCTACAACCTGAGGACTTCGCTGTCACCGTCCAAGCTCGCTAGGCCCTGGCAGATGAACCTCAGGTGTAAAGGGTGGGGCCAGTCTCGCGCACGCTGCGCCTCACCTAAAAAATCCACCGCGCAGGCTTGAAGGGTGTACTCACGTTTGCAAAGCCCTGTAGCGACAGGCAAGGGACGAAACGGCAGGTGGAAAGATGTCACTGGAAGCCGCAGACCCAACCCTGCATGCAGGCGGTTCAGGACATTGGTCGCTTGAGACTGACCCGGGAGATGACAGTCTCGTTCGGCAGCATCCCGAATGACCAAGCAGCCTTTTTCAAGGAGAGCACTGCTTGCTCCACATGGAGAGGGGCCTAGAAAAGGTGGCCTAACCAAAGCTCATCTCCCTTCCAATCCGGTTGGCTAGCCGCGGCCAACGGACATCTTCTTCTGCGGTCAACCAAAGACAAAGAGACAAAGGCATACACCTGCCTCCAAAGGTGTGTCCAGATTGACACTCGCATGTTGGAACATCAGAACCATGCTCGATACAGCAGACAGTGGGCGTCCTGAACGCCGTTCTGCTATAATTGCTCACGAACTGTCACGACTCAACATCGACATTGCTGCTCTCAGTGAAGTTCGCCTTCATGAGGAAGGCAGCCTTAAAGAACATGGTGCCGGCTACACGCTGTATTGGTCAGGCAAACCCAAAACCGAAAGTCATCATTCCGGAGTTGGCTTCATGATTAAAAACTCCATCGCCTCTAAACTTGAAAATTTGCCAACAGGTCATTCTGATCGCATTATCTCCTTACGCCTCCCGCTACACAACAAGCAACATGTTGTTCTCTTCAGCGTATATGCCCCAACTCTCCAAGCTGACCCTACAGAAAAAGACAAATTCTACACCGATCTGCGCCGCCTTACTCAAAAGGTTCCTGCAGATGATAAGATCATAATCCTTGGTGACTTCAACGCCCGAGTAGGTAAGAACTCTGAAGCCTGGAAAGGAGTACTAGGCAAGCATGGAGTTGGAAACTGCAATGACAACGGTCGCCTCTTGCTAGAGTTTTGTGCTGAGCAGCAGCTTACCATCACCAACACTATCT
The DNA here is from genome assembly GCA_009769605.1 of Bucorvus abyssinicus. NCBI lineage: Eukaryota > Metazoa > Chordata > Aves > Bucerotiformes > Bucorvidae > Bucorvus > Bucorvus abyssinicus. The sequence goes on from CM020025.1 coordinate 45,391,968, forward strand.
TCCAGCAGAAAGACAGCCTGAAGACAACCTGGATGCATCCTCGATCTAAACACTGGCACCTCATTGACTATATCTTAGTGCGCCAGAGAAATGTTCGTGATGTCTGTCACACCCGAGTGATGCCTAGTGCAGAATGTCAAACAGACCACCGCCTTGTGCGCTGCAAACTTAACCTCCATTTTAAGCCCAAACCTAAGAGGGGCGGCATTCTGAGGAGGAGGCTCCAAGTTAACAATCTTCAAACAGCTGCACTGAGAGACAGCTTCCAGGCAAACCTTCAAACTAGGCTTGAAGACTGTCCCATAGACTCTTCTCCTGAAGCGCTTTGGCAACATATTAAAAATAGCATCCTGCAGTCCTCCGAAGAATTTTTAGGGTTCTCCACAAAGAAGAACAAAGACTGGTTTGATGAAAACAATCCAGAGATCCAGGAATTGCTGGCAAAGAAGAGATCTGCTCACCAAGCACACCTCGCTCAACCATCTTGCCATGTAAGAAAAGCAGCCTTTCGTCTTGCATGCAGTAAACTCCAACAGAAACTTCGAGACATCCAGAACAAGTGGTGGCTCAACCTAGCAAAAAAGACTCAACTATGCGCAGATTTGGGTGACCACAGAGGATTCTATGAGGCTCTGAAAGCAGCGTACGGACCCACACACCAAGTTCAAAGCCCCCTACTCAGCGCAGATGGCCAAACGCTTCTCACAGATAAAACCTCCATCCTGAATCGATGGTCTGAACACTTTCAAACTCTCTTCAGTGCCAACCGTGTAGTCCAAGACTCAGGAATCCAGCTCATCCCAAAACAAACGGTGAAAAATGAATTGGATATAGCCCCTACTATGGGAGAGACCCTTAAGGCCATACAGCAGACGAAAACCGGCAAGGCAGCTGGGGTCGACGGAATCCCGCCTGAAATCTGGAAACATGGAGGCCAAACGCTCCATGCTAAATTTCACGAGCTAGTTGTGCGCTGTTGGGAACAAAGCGAACTACCACCAGATCTCCGTGATGCCATCATCATCACCCTGTACAAGAAAAAAGGAGTAAAGTCAGACTGCTCAAACTACCGAGGCATAACTCTGCTCTCCATTGCTGGAAAAATTCTCGCAAGAATATTATTGAACAGATTGGTACCCGCTATCGCAGAAGAACTTCTACCTGAAAGTCAGTGTGGTTTCAGAGCCAACAGAAGTACCACAGACATGGTGTTCGTTCTCAGACAACTGCAAGAGAAGTGTAGGGAACAGAACAAGGGTCTCTATGTAACTTTCGTTGATCTCACCAAAGCCTTTGACACTGTGAGCAGAAAAGGTCTGTGGCAGATCTTGGAACGATTAGGATGTCCCCCCAAGTTCCTCAAAATGATAATCCTGTTACATGAGGGGCAGCGCGGCCAAGTCAGATATGGCGATGCACTCTCTGAGCCCTTCCCAATAGCCAATGGTGTGAAACAAGGTTGCGTTCTCGCACCAACTTTATTCACAGTTTTCTTCAGCATGATGCTCCAAAGGGCCACGGCAGACCTCGACGAACAAGACGGCATTTATATCCGATATCGTACCGATGGGAGCCTTTTCAACCTAAGGCGACTGAAGGCCCACACCAAGACCCTGAATCACCTTGTCCGCGAGCTGCTTTTTGCTGACGATGCCGCCCTTGTTGCCCACACAGAAGCAGCTCTGCAGCGCTTAACATCCTGCTTTGCAGAGGCGGCTGAGCTTTTTGGGCTGGAAGTCAGCTTGAAGAAGACAGTAGTTCTCTACCAACCAGCACCACAAGATGATTGCCATCATCCCCACATCACCATTGGCGAGTCAGAGCTTCAGCCAGTCCAGCAGTTCAGCTATCTGGGTAGCATCATCTCCTCAGATGCCACGATCGACAAAGAGATCGACAACAGAATAGCAAAGGCAAACAGAGCTTTCGGAAAACTCCATAAAAGAGTCTGGTGCAATAAACACCTGAAGAAAAGTACAAAGATCAGTGTCTACAGAGCCGTGGTACTGACTACTCTTCTGTACGGGTCTGAATCATGGGTCATCTACCGCCACCATCTGCGACTCCTCGAACGCTTCCATCAGCGCTGCCTCCGCACAATCCTAAACATCCACTGGACTGACTACGTGACTAATGTTGCTGTCCTTGAACAGGCAGACGTCACCAGTATTGAGGCCATGTTGCTGAAAACGCAGCTGCGTTGGGCAGGGCACGTCTCCAGGATGGCGGATCACCGCCTCCCAAAGATCGTGTTCTATGGTGAACTTGCCACCGGCTGCCGCAAGAGAAGAGCTCCAAAGAGGAGATATAAGGACTCCCTGAAACAACACCTCAGCCTAGGCCATATTGACCACCATCAGTGGTCCACCCTGGCCTCCAATCGGGAGATTTGGAGACACACCATACATAACGCTGCTGTCTCCTTTGAGAGCACGCGTAGAATCAAGCTCGAGGAGAAAAGACAGCGCAGAAAGAACCGTGCCTCGACTATACCACCCAAGGAGACCCTCCGGTGTGCTCTTTGCAACCGGTCTTGCCTATCCCGCATTGGCCTTTTCAGGCATCAACGCGCTTGCAATAAGCGTGGGCAAAGCCCTTCCCAAATCTTCGTCCGCGAAGCCAAGCCATGATGATCTAGCATTCTACAAAATCACTAGTGTGCATGCACCTATTTAAACCATTTGCAAATATCACAATGCAATAAGTCATTGGACACCAGTCTTCTTTAAATTACTGTTTAAGATCTTCATTTAAACTCAGTGTACCCAGTGGTCTGTGGAAGGTGAGGCTGCGAAACAACACGGGGAAAACTCAAGTCTGTGCCAAAGATCTTCTGTTTACTTCTTCTGTGCACATTGAACAGTGGTATATTTTTAGTACAGGTTTGGCACCATATCACGTGAAAAATGGATTGCATGTGATTGAGCTGGAGGAAGGGCCTTTATCTTGCTCACAATAGCATGAATAGCATCATTTCACCTGAACAATTACTGATATCTTCTTGTATTCATACCAGCTCCCATACGTTGCCAAAGACATTCAGAGGCAATTGATGGCAGTAGTGTTTTGTGTCTGTTTTATTGTGTAATGTCAAACAGGCTATCCCAGATGAGGTGAAAGATCTGGCCAACAGATGTCTCAGAAAGTATGATCCTGGCATTTAGTGGTATTTTCACGTCTTTCATGTGGACTTTGGAGAATTCCAGCCTATATGGTCCAGAAGGCTGATCTTAAGGCAGCTTTTCATCAGCAGTCCATCCATGTAGCAAATGATCTACAAGGCAGAGGCCACTTTACCTCTGGTGGACAAAATCTGACAACACATTTGCTTGGCGTAGCTCTTACTTTCTGTACTGTGTAACCATGAGCATTTTCTTGATGAGAATATGCAGTGAACCAAATGCAAAATGGCTGAACCAATTGAATATGACTAGTTATAAGACAATTCTTTACTCAGAACAGTGGCCATTGAATAAATTATGGGTTTCCTACACTGAGTCAGTGTATGGACATATGCCTTATTCTCATTAAGATAAATACCTATATTGATGTTTATATGGGACAGGAAGTAAGTACTGTATTTTTCAAAACTTCATTTTTTTAATTTAGCTTAAATGAGGGCTATCTAGTCATACTTTCTTTTTGAAAGAAGTTGCAAGCAAGCTAAAAAGAAACCCATCACTGCTTCCTTCATCAAAGTGAATAAATCTGTTGCCCTGAGACCAAGTATTGTTCTGCTTCTGAGCTTGATTATGTAGAATTTTAAAACCCCAGTCTTTTTGACAGCTTTTGAAATTATTGACCAGGACTTTACTTCACATTTTTTACATATCCACAGTCAGACACATAGCTGTTCCTATTTTTTTGCTTGTCTTCCATGCCAATGGAGTAGCAGTTTTCTTTCTTTCTTTCTTTCTTTCTTTCTTTCTTTCTTTCTTTCTTTCTTTCTTTCTTTTTTTTTTTTTTTTGTATGGGAGGCAAGAAGGAAAAGAATAAAAACTACCTCATACATACTAACTCTTGAAAAGTAAACAGCAATTAGAACAACAATTTCTTTACATTTCCTATCTTTAATATTCTTATCACATGTCCAAACTAGACACATACAATGCGTTTTGTTTTCTTTTCAGTTAATTGTTCATGATGTGGTTTGACTCAGGCTGTGAGCTTGTGATTGTGGGCTTGTGACAGTGATTGCTGTTTTCTGACTAGTACCAGGAAATAAGTGTAGCCTATGGATTAGAAGGTCCCCATAACATTTGTTGTATCTTGACACCCTTACACATGTCTTGCTCTTGTAATTGCTTATAAATGTCAGATCAGAATTCAGCCTTTCTGTATTCTATACCGCAAAGAATATCCTTTTTTTCATAAATTTTCTTGTAAGGTTACAGTGTTGTAAAAAAGCAAAAAAAGTGTATGATGAAAATTTCATTAGGTCCATCCTCTTCTTTTAAAAAGGAGAGGGGAAACTCTCTCCTAAGTAACATGTTGGAAGATCAATCTTTTCAATGATTGTGTATCAACAGTCTCTTGATATGATCCTGCTTCTTCAGCTGCTATGTTAATGAATCACATGCCATTCTCAGTCTGTGGCATCATCAGATACATAAGCCTCTTTTCTACCTCTTTTGGCCATGACGCTTATCTAAAATTCTGAAATCTTGTTTTCTAGTTATCTGGTAGATATCCTGCCTTTGGAAGTAGGTTATTGCAGTCAGTATCTGATAAAATAAACACAAACACATCTATTAGGAGTTGTGGCCATCGCCAACACTCTAGCTTCAAAGGTCATGCAGAATGTGCTCTGATTGCTTTCTGGCCTTCAACCATGAGATCTCAATTCTTAATGACACCTGAAATGCTTTTAATTTTTAAACAGAAACTATCTTCACAGCTTCTTTCTATCTAACTCTTGGTTAAATACCCAGATTCAAACAAATACTTTCCAAAGGAAAGCCCACTAATGATGCATGACACTAAAGATATCATTTGGATCCTGTCTTTAGCCAAATGGTATAGTATTTTTCTAAATTATATTTAACTTGTATGACATATCAAAGTATAGTGATGTCATTAATTAGACTTCCTTATCTAATTCTCTTATTTCTCTAAAGACAGAGTCAAGCATCAGAATTGAATAAACAACTCAAGCAATGGAAAGAATGTATAAAAGTGAAAAAAGTTAGTTCTGTGAAGTTTTAGACTCATTACTGTAGTCTCAAAGGAAAATCATTCTAAGCCAAATGCATAATTATAAATGGAAGCAGTAACAGAGCCATCAGATATCAGTGAGCATATTTGCATCTGGAGTCTCTTGAAAGCTGAGTTAAGGATCCCAAATCGTTGAATATAACATCCCTAAGTTCTTTAAATTTTGTGTAATATTAGAACATTTTATTGTAGGTATAGGTTGCGTTTAAAGGATCTAGTTAAATGTCTGATATTTAGCACATCCTCATTGACTTCCATTGAAAAAGATTTTTTAGTAATGCCTATTTACAAATTTCAGGAGCTCTCCTAATTGACTTGTCTGTGAGAAGAGGCCATTTATGCAGTCAATATTGTAATTGAGTTTAATAGCAGTACTTCTGAGGAACCAAAGAGGAAAGGGACATGTCAGCTTCCTTTCTCCTTCACACTTAAATCCATACATGTCTCATTGCCTGGAGCTTGAAGTCCTTTTAGTTTAGAATATGGCAGATGTTATCCAATCACAGCACATCTTAACTTACCCAGGGAGTCCGAGGGAACAGATGGGATGCATCCAGGGGGAGTTGAACAAGCTGCCTGATGTAATTTTGAGGTTGTCTTTGAATGGTCATGACAACTGGGGGAAGTTACTGGTGATTGGAAAAGGGCAGACATCACACCCACCTTCAAGAAAGGCAAGAATAAAGATCTAGGGAACTAGAAACAAATCAACCTTATTTCAGTTCCTGGGAAGGTTGTGGAGCAAATTCTTTAAGAAGCGATTTCTAAACCCATGAAAGAAGGTGATTGGTAGCAGCCAGCATGGGTTTACCAAGGGCTGATCAACTTCATTGCTTTCTATCGCAAGGTGACTGGCACTATGAGTAAGAGAAGGGTGGTGTATATGGCATGCCTTTATTGTAGCAAGGCTGTTGACAGTCTCCCACAGTCTTATTCTCAAAATCTGTTGAGGTCTGGGCTGGACAAGTAGACTATAAGGTGAGTGGCAAGTTGACTGGACTACCAGGCTTAAATAGTTGTCTCTGGTGCAAAATCCAACTTGTGGACAGTAATTAATGCAGCCAATCATGGAAGTAGGGGAACCAAAATAGTGAGTATTGTAATTAACAACCTATTTGGTGGAACAGAGTGCAATCTCAGCAAGTGTTTAGGTGATACCAAGTTGAGGGCAGCGAACGCTGGAGGACCAGGGTGTTCTTTAGAGTAGCCAGCGCAGGCTAGATAAACAGGCAGACCAGAGCCTCATGATGTTCAAGAAAAGCAAGTGCAAAGTCCAATATAGGGGCTAGAGTCACCCCATGCAATGCTGTCGTCTAGGGGCCAACTGTCTAGGGAGCAGCACCACAAGAAAAGGACCTAATGGACTTTCTTTGCCATGCAGTTCTTGAGTTTCTAATAGCGGAAAAAGAGAAGGGGGAAAAAACCATACCCTATAACACAATCTTAATTTAGCTAAAACCTATTTGACTTTATGTCTAGTTTTTCATTGAATGGAGCAGGCTAAGGAATCCTAAATGCTAAATACTGTTAAAACCATCTCATGGTACACAGTCTGGTTATTTTGTTTGTATGGAAAATAATTTAAAATTTTATTTTGCTATGGAAGTAGCAGTAACTATTGGTCATTTCACAAGTCTGAGTTTACAACAGGAAAACATTCCAAAGAATCAGCTCCTAAAGCTCTTGAATTTCCCACAGAGAAGCAGTGCAGATCCCAAAAGATTTACAGCATTCCAACTAAATTATGAATCAACAAATTTTAACTTGCAGATTCATTTTTGTGTAATTTATTTTGAATAGAAGAGTTAGTACTAGGGACATATAAGAACAGTATAAGAGAAACTGTGAGATTATTAAGGACTATCTTCTTTAGAATTAAGCATTTTTAGTGTAATTAGAGATTTGTTATCACCAGTTTCAAAAATTATATGCTTACAACTTAGTCCTTCTTTGCTCTTTATCTTCCAAATACTTTTTTTGTTCTTGTTTCTGATATAGAGACTTCTAAACAGTAAGAAAAAGTTGTATTGAAATTGAATCAATTTTCTCATGTGACATGAATTTTGAAACATATTAAAGGATTATAAACTTGTGACTAGTGGGGTTTTTTTTTTTTTATTACCATGTGCTTCTGCCTGACTTTCCTTCCTTTGACAAAACTGCAAGCTGAAGTACAGCTTTCTTTTCTATTGTATTTTTAACATTCATTCCCCAAGCTTGATAGAACATTTTGGATTATCTTCCTTTGAATTCTTTGAATGTACAGTATTTAAGCGGTGGGGATGAGGGCTCCCTTGGCTGTTTTGTTTGTTGGGTTTTTTAATTCATTGCCCCTTGAAAGGTCTGTTTGTTTGTTTTCACAGAGGTAGAGCTTGGTAAAAGGCTTGCAGGGACATACCAGCTGAAGTTTTTATAGTGTGGCCGGAGTCAGAGAGGGGAAGACCTGAAGATTCTTGTCATTTTAATGGGGAAAGACTGCATCTGGGGTCTTAGAGCCTTTTTGATGGGTGGCCTGAAGGTGTCAGGAGCCTGCTATTTATTGAGGTGTGTAGGGGTGGACATCACAAAAGATTTTTTGAAGCATACATTTCTGATGCTTACTCGAACTAACCTCTAAAGCTGAGGTTACCTTTTACCCATCTGTGGTTTTTATTCCTGTATTCAAAAAAAAATGTAGGACCCAGGCTTCCTTTGTCAGACTTGAGACAAAAATGCATTTCTAGAAAAACTTGGGTCACGTAGGTCATGAATGACTGACATGAACTACAAGAAGATGCAGTCTTTTGGAGAGTTAATTATGTTTGTACACATTTAAACTTCTTTGTGAACAAAAACTTTCAGGGTCCCTGAAATTTTCATTATTCATTTGCTTTTGTATGTTCTGAAATAAATTACTGCCATAATATTAGTGATACGTATTTAAAGAAATCACATGGGTACATATATAAAATATATATGTATGTATTAGATTTTGAGAGAACAGTTAGGTTTCTGAGGTTATTAAACAGTTTGGAAAAATGACATTTGGAGAAGACATTCCCAATACATTTTTCTTGAATGTATTTTGAACAGAATGTAGTAATTTTCCCAGTAATTGTCAATGTAGCCGTCTTATAAATGGACAACTATACAGCTATTCTTGTATTATTTTCCTACAAGAATGTACTCAATAATTAACCAGCTTTTGTAAGTCTATAAAATCTCTTGGGGTCAATTAATCATTGCAAAGTTTTCCTGGAATTCATATGATACTCACTACTTTTTTTGGCTTGAAACATTGTTTGGTTTTAGTAGTCGTGAGAATGCAGCCTTGCCCAGCTTTCTTTCTGAATTCTCTTGTCTTACATAAAGACAGGGTTGAAAAAGAAGCATTGCCAAAGGTTAAACTAACCTTTATTAGGGTGCTAACCTATTTATCTTCGCCTCATAAAATATGTGAAAAAGCATAAAAGACAAACCCAGAGAAATAGATTATTTTTCCTACTGCTTGCAGTTCAGACATCCGTTTTGTATAAAATGTATATCCACTAAACTATCTAATTAAAAAGAAGACTGTATACAGGTTTTTTTCTAAAATTGTTGAAATCAACATAGTTTCAAAATGGCAGAACATAGGCTGAATTTTTGTGATATTGGAAATGGAATAATAATGCAACTAACAGATGATTCAGTTAAGGATGTTCATATTTGATACTATCTTGGCTTTGGAAGTTTTTTAGAAAGTCTGGATCTGAATTGATATCCAACTTCCTCACACTGAACTAAGCTTTGGACATGAACTTGAGTTTCTCAGAAGATCTAGCCCATAAAGTAATCTTGGTGGTCTCTATTTTTTCCAGTCTTGGAAGTATCTTGGAAGTATCCTGAGCAGAAGCTAAATGAAAACTAGGATAAACTCTAGGATTAAGGAAAAAAAAAAAAAAAATTTGAGAAATTTGCTGAGTATTACAAATGTGTTTCAAACAGTAAGCTAAAGAGAATTCATTTCTGTGAAGTTTTAATAAAATATTAGAAAGGTCCATGTATATTTTGTGTGCATTTGAAAACTGAAACTTTTGAAAAATAATCAATACAGTTTTTTGATCTGAAACAAACACTAGAAATAAAGTATGGAGTATACACAAGTGTAAATGATGTCTTCAGATGAACTAATGCGTGTCAAATCAACTGTGTGTGATTTACACATAAGTGTAAAGCTGCATTATATACCTCTGTATTTATGAAATCAATTCCTTTAGACTTTAGAAATAAATATAGTGTGCCCATAACTGTTTACATAAACCATACAATCAAACATTATCATTTTACTTGCTTTATAATTAATCTCAGATTTTTTTTTTCCCTTCTTAGTGAACAATGCCTGTAGAAATAGATCTGGTTTTTAGCCTTAGGTAATGGTAAATCTGTGATAAATTTTGCATTATTTATAATTTAGGACTGTGTTTATGGGAAAGATACAGACAGAAGTTTCTTGAATGTAGTGCTGTCAAAATCTCTAAACATAGATAAGGATAAACATAGTGGAAGACCTTATATTTGAAAATCAATTACATGTTTATTTTTGTTGGCCAAAGCAAATGACAGTGTGGTATATTTTTATAGTATACTACACATTTATAGGAGTGTAAATGTGCTTAATGATAAATCAGTTATCTTTTTTTTTTTTGTCTTGCATATTTATACCTTTGAATCATTCTTTTATCTTTTCATTGATACTTCTTTTCAACACTCAGAACACTGAAAGACATTTTATAGGCTATGAAAGAAATAACAACACTGTGGAGAATATGAAATTAATAAATGGCAAACACTGGGCTAAGAAAATATTTGTGAGAAGAGTTTCAACCTAAATATTAAGAGTAAAGAACTTTAATTGTGTTATGGTACAACTATAAAGCAAAAGGATTCAATCAGTGTACTGCTTAAGTGATTCTTGTTCCAAAAACCCGACTACAGCTTTGGACTGTTAGTTTTCGTGTTTCATGATTTTATTGATTTCTGTCGCTAGCAATTTCATCAGAGTGGTAAAAATTCAAATAGCCAGGATGCAATCTTGCCCTGAAATCTGACAGTAAAACTTGGATCATATTCACTGCTAATGTAAGACATTTAAGTATCCAGGCACTTAATGGACGCTTCATAGTACACATCAGTTAAGTTGATTGACATTTAAATTGTACAAGTGGAAATCTACCTCTCTCCCAGCTGTATTGAGTCTTCTACAAGAAGAGAAGGAAAAACATAATTCAGAAATTGGTCATTTTCATGTACCTTTATAGACCAGCAGAGTTGAAGACACATCCTTTGCAGACATTGAGTTTACCTGTAACTAGATTACATGCCCACACTTAGAAAATAAGTGAAAAACTCTCATCTGAAAAGCTAGAAATATTCTTTGCATGGTGCAATTGAAGAGTAAATTCAAGGAGGACAAAGAGCAATAATATCTAATTCCACTAACAGGTTTTGGTCAGGTTTTCTCCCTTTTTGATAGTTATTGATTTTGACCATTCTGCTTATAGACCGCAGGCAATTGCAAACCTTGAGTAAGTCATAGCTTTGCCTCTGCTGAGATACAAACTTCTCAGTCTTCTGTGTCCAAATTGTACAAATTTCACATGTTTGAATGAACATCTTTGGGATTTGATTTACGATAATCTGCTTCTGGATAGATTTTAACTGTGACTTTTTTATTTAAATGAAAAATTGTTTGAATCAACCAATCAGTGGTTATCAGCATAAGACTAATCACTGAGGAGAGATAGGTTGGTGGGTTGTAGGTGAATATAACAGTTAAAGAATGTAATATACTTTATTTGTTGCATGCCTCTGCAGTTTATTTACATAGATTTCATAACATATGCAACCACCTGAGAGAGGAGGTGTGGTAAAAACGGTAGTGTTGTATATATATCATTAACTGAAATGGTAAGAAGGGGAAGAGTGGTAAAGAGAAATTATCTGTTTATAATGAGGGCGTAGAATTTATCCAGATTTATTAAACAAAAGAATGAAAACTAAACCATGCTCTATTCAAAGAATAGGGAATTCCAGAAACAGGGAATCAAAGACATGAGAATACATCCCTTTCAAGACATGAAAATAAAGTCAAAATTTATTGAAGATTTATTTTGAAAAGCTAGATCAGAATTTAAGAAGAATAATACAGGTTCACAGTTATCTTATAAATAAAAAGAGTGTTCTTAGAGTCACCAAATCATGCAACCAGTACCTGAAGTAACCTTTTCTAAATAGCTGGAATATGATCCTTTTGTCTCTCAGAATTTCAGAGGTCTTGGAGGACCTTCTTGTTTCACCAGTCTAAGACTGTGCAAAATCCTGTTTACACAAACTACACCCTAAGGTATCCAAAGTTAGGATAATTTCTCAGGGTCAGAAATCAGTGCCACCTGAAATATTCTATGAATGGGAGAAAGATAGTCCAGTTTTATAAATTATGTGTGTTCAGAAGAATGAACTCCAGCCTCTTTGCTGCTGAAGAACAGCCTGAATGACTGAGCCCTGTGGAAGTGAAGCCAAATTCTTCAGAAGTATTTACTTACTGTGTGGGAGTAATTTACTTCTCTCACTTATCAGAATATATTGAAAGAACATGTGGTCAAAAAAACTCAAGGATGTATAAGAAAAATAAGTAATATATGGGTTGAGTTTGAAACAAAATCTAAATTTTGTTTTTATGAAAGAAAACTGAATTCTGCTTTGAAGTGCTAGAGACACTAGTTAGCACCTAAATCTGCCACCCCCTTCATTCTGAGCTATTGGTTTTGTTTGCAAATTATTCCATTACATCAAAAATAAAATTGATTAATTGAAAGAATAAGTATATATAGCGTTCACTTTTTAACCCCAGATTTCAATGAAAACTATTCACCAATTCAGTTCAACTCTACAAAAGCAAGTTTGACAGAATCAGACACCTACATCTGGATATAAAACACTCAATTAGTCAAAAACAGCAAATAATGCTGTTCATGTTCTTTAAGTCTTAAAGTACCTTATTTTTTTGGAGTTTGGCAGTCTTTTAATAACTTGAGTTTGCTAACAAAGTTGGGATAAAATTACAAGAATTTGAGATGGAGGGGGTGCATCTTATTTAAACAAAGAAAAACCCAAAACCCAAAACCCAAGAACCCACAAATGCTGTTCATGTTTTGTTTAAAATAAGACAGTACAACACAGGATTTCCAAAGGTTTTTTAAGTGTGATTGCTCTGCAGGTGGAATTCTGATGTACGACTTGATAACACTTGAAACACTGTGTGAGACAATTTAAAAGAGACTTTGCAAAAGTTATCAAAACGAAACTGATTTTATCAGTGCACTATTTGACTTCACTCATTCATGCAGGGTACATTAGAGAAGGAATGGCTAACACTGGATTCCACCCGTTTCCCTTCAAAAACACTCCTGCCCTCAAACCAGCTGCACTGGCCAAAGGTAACATGTCACAGAAACTTCTTACTCTTCATTCAGTCTTTATTCATTCCTTGAGGATATGCTATTCTGGGGTGATTAATATGACAATCTATTGACTTGAAAAACACAATTACTTTTAGAAGTCTCAGACTTCCTCCTCGTCTCCAGATGCAATTTTTCTTTCAGATTTTCTTTCATTTGCTTAGTTTTTTCTTTATTTTGGATTTATTTCAACACTTTATTTCACAGTAGCAGAAAAAAAAAGATGATGTGCTTCATCTGTACATTTGGCAATGGATTAAAAATTGCTAGTTGACACACTACTTTAAAAATACTAAGATCTGCATTATATGACAACAGCTGAATGTTTTCAGAACAGCTAAAGGTCATTGAACTGTAATGTCTGCTAGTTATTTGATAAACTTTGAAGTTCTAGCTTTTTGTTTTGGTAGGGTTTTCTCTTCTTGTTACAATCATAGTATTACTGATGTTTGTATTTCCTACAATTAAAAGGAGTCTTATAAATGTATAATTCACTATATTTGGGAACATTCAGTCTAACTAAAGTCACATTTTTGCCCTGTTTATTTAGTTGAAGCTAAGGTCTGTAATGGGCATATCACCATTAAGAATCCTTTCTGTTACAGTAGTAGACCTGGAAAACACTGGTGCAGGTTTACCTGCATATTTTAAAATCAAACTTGCTGGAATCATCAACTGCATTTTTTTTTTCCCTTTCTCTTACTTAGAACTATTCTAGGCCTTCAGACTCCAGTGAACATTCAAACAGTTTGCCATTGTCACCACAAGAAGTTTGGCAGTGTGTTAACAGACCGCATTCATACTCAGCAGAAAATATCCACTTTCATAGCAGGTAAGTTAAATAATGTATTTTTTTCATTATATTTAGTTCATTTGGATTTTACAAAAATCAAAAGGAGGAGAACTTGAGGCTGTTTTCTGATGCTTTTAAGACTTTTGGTTACTGGAGTTAAAATGTATTTACTTGTTAAAACCAAATATATTAAATTCAATAGTTATTTTTCATAGACTACCGGAATTAAGATATAAGAATATATATGTGTATTTTTAATTATCTAGGTTTGACTATAAATCATAAATCTTACATTTTTTCACATATAACATAACATAGATGTTGAAATAGAGATTTGGAAGACTAGATAAAGATTAAAAGGGATTTCTTACACAGCTGCATTCTTTTGGAGAGAAAGGACTGAAATATGCTTCAAGTAATTGAAATGTAAACATTTCAAATTGATGGCAGACTTTTATTACTCTCTAAGATAAAGCCTTCCCGGAGTATTAAAATAGATTTTTTGTATTATTTCCAAGCTTCAAAAGAGCCTTTAAAAGACACAAACAACTTGCAGAATAACAAAAGCTGCAAAATATTCACCCAAGATCCTTCCTTATTTACCTACCTTTCAGTACCACTTCTATACTGTGTTTTCAGGTCAGACAAGGAAACAATGTCACAGGTCTCTGACTGGAAGGAAAAAGAGAAATTTTCATTCATGTCTGAAAAAGAAGAGAAAATTTCCGAAGAGTGGTATGTTAAGCTCTTTTGCTTACATAGTGACTTACAGGAATACGTACAGCTGACTGTTGGTGCATGTCTTTTTTAAGTTCCACATTTCAAGAACCTCTGTTTTCTACTAAAGCAACAATTATTGTAATTACTTCTACAAGTGTCTGTGAGACCAGCTTAATTAGTTACAATACTGTAATGTTAAGATAAGCATTGCAGCTATCTGTGTAGTTCAGAAAGTTTCATGCCATGCAGAAGAAGTACTATACACTTCTATTCTTTCTGAAAAGTGCATTATACAATAATATGCAGCTGGTGTAACATTATACATGTGAAATGTTTAGTAAGTTATTCTCTTCCCCTAGGGGTTTTAAGAATATTTGTACTGCACAGCTAATGCTGAAGAGGGCCCATAAAATGAAGCCTAAAAAATATAGTAATAAAAATTTAGGTAAGTCAACAGTTTAAAAACGGTTATATTGACGTAATTTTTCTAGTCTTAAATCTCAAAAATGTTTGCTCACACAGCTTTAAACATTGATTTGAATAAACGTGGAGTGTGATTCAGTAAAAACAACTCAGTTTAAATCAATTTTTTCCAGTGATAAAATATTCACATTTTAAAAACCATTCTGCTGGATTTTGAAGTTGAGTATTTGACAGCTGTGCTAAACAGAAATTCTTTTTCTTTTTGTTCGTGTATCTCTTTTTCTATATGTGGAATTTATATTTCTGCATTTTGTTCTTCTTGTATTTTCCTCTTGGGGGAATCTCAGGTTAAAATTATTGACTTATGCAAGGACTATTATGAAAATGTAGTTTAATACATATAAAATGAAATAATATATTTTGTATTAAATATTCACTATGGAAATAGATAATGCTTACCCAGCTTCTCTGTAGTTGTCTTCTGGTTCTTCTCAGATACTTCTTATGTCAATGAACCTTTCTTAGAATCATTGACTGTTAGTAAGATATGTTAATGGAATACATTAATAAAAATGTTAATAAAATACTGCTAGTATAAGAAATATTCAAATATCTAACAGCCTAGTTGACCTAACTCTAAACGATCTTTGGAAAGTGTACCTTTATTTACATTTAATTTTTCATTAACTGTATCATAAGCTACAGTTAACTTTCCTCTTTTGTATAGCTTTGCAAATCTCTGTATTAAGTGTTAAAATTATCGAAAGACATTTTGCTTTTGGAAGGGAAAAAGTTCAGCCTACAAATACACTTAAGGAAAATGTTTCTCTGTGTAATTTTTTCTACTTTAAATATCATGTCTAAGACTAAATATGACAAAAAAGATCTCGAGTTAAAAAAAAAAATCAGGGGAGGAGGAGGTGGAGAAAGAGTCATATCATCATCAAGGTATGCTTTATTATTATGGAAAGGAGAAAAAATGAGTGAGAGATTCAAGTTATTATATTTAAATCTTGATAGCTTCCCATGATGCCCTACCATGTTACCTAAAAAAAGAAAAAAAAAAAGAAGTAAATATCTGGTGTGTAGCTGAATTTTTTACATATGTTCCATTTGGTGGCCTCTGTTATATCATCTTTTCTCCATATGCTCTCTGGTTTATGTTAGTAGTAATTAATCCAGTCATAAATGTCCGATTGAGCATATCAGATTTGCTATCCTATTTTTGTTGTAGTTCTAATGGATTTTTTTTAATGTTTATATTAAATTTGTTCAGATTATTCAATATGATATGTGTGTGTTGAGCTTTTTAATGTATCGCTTGGAATATTCTCAAACTATGTCACTAGTTTTAAAAAAATTAACAAAACTTTGCACAGTGTTTTTATAAGTTCAGATTTTCTCTTCCTGTCAGTACCTCATGTAGGAACTTTTTTACTTTCTATTATATCAAGCACAAAAATAACCTGTATGTATCATTTTTCTGTATAGAGTTCTCTGACAGTCGTTAAAATCAGAGTCTTTTTTTCAGATAAGGAGTAAGTGTAATTTCCAGAACCAAGGAGTATGACTGAAAATATTGCATGCTCAATCCCTTTAGAGTACAAAGATTATCAAGCCAACTATTCTTTCTCAAACAGCACACTGACAAAGTCAGTCCTTCCTTGATCAGTAAGGAACAAATAAATGTTATCAATTAAAACAAGTATTTTTGTCTTAAACTGATGCTAAAACTCAGCTGTTGCACTAAAAAAATATCTTGATGGAATATTCCCCATGTGAGAAGAATCTCCACGTTTATAATTATGTTTTACATCAGTTATCTCTTCTGAAGTGTTGAGAGCAAGTCAGGGTCTTTACAGAGGGACTTTACAGCATTTAAATTAGAGTACATGTACCTTATCCTGAGGCTAGCCAGCTCCAGATGAGGAAACTGTAACCATATCCATTAGTCTGCCAGTGTCTTTCTTGGATCTCTGTGGTACAGCTCATGCTAGAATACTTACAGCAATTCCAGTGTAACTAAAGAGAGAGTTCACAATCTTAGGCCATTGTTGTGAGTTTAACCCTACTGAAGCAGAAATTCCATAAGATATTTTATTCCTTCTAATATTTAACAGCAGATTGAAATTCATCTGAGTAAGTAGATGTCAACATTGTCTTTTAATGTTTCTATAGAAATTAGCATCCTATCATCACCTTCATCTCCTCTGAAATGAGCTTCATCCATCTTGTATTTACTGAAGCTGCATATGAAAAGTTATAGGACTTATTTTTAGTAGTATTGTTTCTGTTCTTTCGTTTGAATTTCCAAGTCCTCAGTGTTATAATTGCAACTGTTCCCTTTTTAGCTTTCTGATTTAAAATAGTTGAAGATATGCTAACTACAATAAAATAATTTTTTTAATGATAAAGATTCCTGCCCTCTTGAAAATACATAGCTAGCATCTACTTAAAAAATGTAAGTTACAAGGTGTAAAAAAGCAATTTTCCATGTTATATCTATTTAGTACTACACATCTGACTTAAAAGCAAAACTTAAGTTCTGAAAAAAGCAAAACAAAAAACATCTAAAGCTTCTAGACACAAATGAATTATAGGCTATTAACAAATAAAGTGATAGGTTTTATGCTAAGGTTTCAGCATCATCCCAAATATCATTTATGTGCTATTGATCATTCCATGGAAATGATCTTATCAGGTGCAGGTAATGCTAAGTTATTTATGGGTTTTGTAGGAACACATGGCCTGTCAGCGTATGCTGTCTCCTTCCATGTGCTTTCAAACTCCTTTGCCTTAGACCTGAGATTCAAAACTCAAAGTATTAAATCTGCTTCCGTTCAGAGAGTTCTACAGTTACTCTTTAGTATAGTCAAGATGACTGATGGATTGCAACTTGGGTTGGAGAGTCATGAACAGTTTCTTAACATCCTCAGGTATGAGAATTTATTACTTTTCATTTTCCATCTAAAGCATAGGTCTTCTCCTAGTGCAAGAGTGATGGGATTTATCTGGTTAATTATTCAAGTCCACATTTGAGCTAGTCATTCGCATTCTTTTATGGGAAGAAATAGCCACCTTAAATGCTGTTAATTGCCTCATAAAACATAATTCAAAAACAGGCTACTTTAATCTCACTGTAAAAGCACTTATAGTTCTCCATTGCCTGGGCACAAAACCTAGAGTGACTGGCTGAACTACAGAGTTAAACTGTAGATTTGTAGAAGTAACTGAGAAGTATCTTACCTCATATGTCTGGCCACATACCTTCTCAGTAGTGAAAAAAATACGGAAAATACCAGCAAGTGCACTGAATCCTGTGGTTTGTATTACAAGGAAGAGCTTAAAGTAGCATAACCTTATAATAGGGAGTGATTCAGGCAATGCTTACATTGCAGTAGACCAGTCCCACCAAGTAATGGCCTTAAGGCCTGTTATGCCCTAATCCACTACAGTTCTGTATGCTTGTTTATGTAGTTAAATAAAGTTTGGCCTATATTTTAATGATACCAAATGTAGGCTGTGTCTGCTTCAACTATTTTTATTCTGCAGTAAGATAATACAAAAAGTGTGAGCAAGAAACCAGAAATTTGTCAGCCAAGTAAAACTGGCATAATGTCAGAAATATTCCTGTTTATCAAGGGTGCAGAAAATTCTACAGAAATTCTAATTAAAATCTAAATACAGCAGACATTAATGTACCTCACTGTGCTTAAAAATTAAGTGCCTGAAACTTGTAACAAGCAGCTTCCTAAAGATCTCTTGGCACAGCAGTACAGAATTTCTTCCTTAACTGAATTTCCTTGATTCTGTGGATTTTGTATTAGCCTCTAACTTCTTTTTATTTTAAAATGGCTGGAAATCTTGTCTTGCTTTCAGCTTGTCTCTCCTACACAGCTGTATTACTTCTTGTTTAACCATTTCCTTTCCAAAGGAAATCTCTCTTGTCAGTGACTGATAGCATGGGATAGTAATTCGTGCTGCTACGTAAGTTAAAAAAAAACAAACAAACAAGCAAAAAACCAACACCCCCCCAAAAAAAAAACCAAACAAACCAAAAAACGTAAAAAGCAGCTGGAGTGGGCCTTGACTTCTAGAACCAGAGCACAATAACAAAGATATTTCGTAGAGGTCAGTAAATATTTTTTTTACTTCTACTTTAGCACTTAAGACAGCGATGCAATACTAATTAAAAAAAACCCCAAAACTAAAATACCAAAAAAAAACAACCCACCCCCCTCAAAACCCACAACCCCAAAACAGATGATTTGACTATACAACACTGATTTGTTGAATTAACAACAGTCAGAATAAAAATCTGGGGGATATTATTATTCCTTACACATTACATAAATGACCATTGATCTATATTTTCTTAGTAGCAGAAAGAAAGCTATTTTTGTTGTTGCATGTTCCATATAGCAGTATCATCTGGGAATTCTAGCCATGGAGTTCTAATTGCTGTTCAATTATGGATCCAAATGCGGTCTTTCTTCCAAATAAATTTACAAATTGAATTATCTCATAGATAAGCATCTGTCACTGTGTGCTTCTTTGATTTATCAAGTCTTCAAAGCTGGCACAGATATGTTTGTGTTTTTCCAATTACAGATATTGCACAACAAAAATGAATGACAAACAGATAATTTTTTCAGTTTCACATATTATGAAGAAGTTGCTTAGCAAATCTGGTGCCAGATCAGGCAGTAACTGTTCCTTCCATATTGTTTCTATAACATTTCTTGTGTTCATCCAACTTATCTTCTATATTTCGAGTCAGCCAAGCATTGTACATTAAGTTACCTACCCAGTTCCTAGATTGCCAGCACAGATCATCATCTAATAAGCCACATTTAAATGAGTATGCCAGAATCCAGGAAGGTATTTGTATGATTTTGAACTGTTGGACTCTTTCACAGTTCTCTGTGTGAAATCTAAAACATTCGATTGCTTGTCATCAAAGCATACATGCAGTTCATTTCCCTAGCTCACTCAGAGACTGAAAAGCACTAGTATTATAAAGTAATCTGTGTAATATTGCCTACATTTGGGACTAGATAAAGAAAAGGACTCATTTTTAATAACAAAAGAGCTGTAGGCAATGGTTGAGGTGATCCAGGTAGGTACAAATTCAAGTAGTCTGGCACTGTGCTAAATCCTTGTATTTAAGTTATTTTGCAAAGACTCGAAGAAAAATCTTCTGATTGAAGTCTCTTAGAACAATTTCCATCATGTCCCTCTCTTCCCAGCTCGTGGACCACCTTTACTGCTGATACCCTTGTGCACAAATAAATGATTGAAAAATATAGTTTGGCACTGATAAATTCATGTAACTTCACCCAAAAGTCCTTGGTATAATTTAACTTTGGACTAGTTGGAGTTTTCATAGAATTGGGTGGGAGACTGGATTAAGGAAGGATGACATTGTTAAAACATTTTGGAACAATTTCAACAGACCCACATAGGAAAAATTGTGTTATTTCAGAAATTGAGTTAATTAAATATAACTTGAAAATCTTCAGTCACATTTTGTCTTAAGAGGTTTTAATCAATTTCATCACTTTAGTCTTCTATTGAAGAAAGACACTGGTTTTGTTACTAGCATAAAGCTACAAGAAGTTGGAAGTCTTTTTATCAACACTCTATGGTATCAACATTGTATGCTGAATGTTGGAAAAATTGTAATTACAAAAAAATTTATTCTGTACATTGTACATGTATATAATATACCATGTATAGTACTTGTATGGCTATGTATCTTACAACTACAGAAATCACAACAGTATTTCATACTTAAGTGTCCTGGTTTGAGTTAGAACAGAATTAATTCTGTTCAGTGATTCTACTTTCCAGCTCAGTCTTGTCTAACTGCACTTTCTGAAGTTAACGACATATTTGTACAGACAGTGTCAGCTTCTAGCAGTGATAACGCCTAATGTTTACAGTCACTACCAGGGACTGGTGTGCAGAAGGGCTCTTGCTGATAGTTGCTCCTGTGCAGACCAAGGTCACTGCTAAATCTTGTGTAACACGGTGGGGGTGCAGTAAGTGAGAAGCAGCACCTGTGGGGAGGAGTGGACAGGACAGGTGACCCTGAACTGACCAACAAGGAATTCCATCCCATATATGTCATGTTTGGTATAAAGCTGAGGGATCATGAGGATCAAACTCTCTTCTTCAATGGCCAATGTCCAAGGAGGACTCTGTCCATTCTGCCTTCAATCCCAATCCATCCCTTTCTTAATCCAGTTCCAGAATCCAGTTCCTGCATTCGGTTTCCATCTCCTGCTGAGTCCAGCCTGGGCCTTCCCCAATGTTTGCCCTCAGCATCAGTGGTGTCAGTGACATAACTGCCATCAAGGGGATTGGGTTCGGTATTGATATTGTATATATTTTATATATTTCATTTTATTTTTATTATTTTCTTTAAAGGAGTTTTAGTTTTCTTTTCCAATCTGTAAGTCCCTCTTCCTTATTCCCATTTTCTTCCCTGTGGAAGCATCTAGTGTCTGGCCCAGCCCTAACCCATGACATTTACTTGGAAGTATTTTTTATAACTTCTATTACTTAAACTTTCACAGAGAACTTTTAAAATCTAATGCATTACTATTTCAAGATAGTTTATCACAAATCCTACTGTGATCTACTGCCCCAAACATTTCCTACTCTGAAGAACTCTAGGTTGACACAAATTTGGTTTTGAGTTGGGAGGCATGCCAAAATAGGCCTGCTTTATCCATCTGTGCTAAGTAAAAATATCTACAAAGCTGGTAATCTAGTTTGTGAATAAAGTGATCCCATTATCAGAATCATTCTAATAATTTACCATTAAAAGTAATGGAGCTAATCATTATGCGTTGTGCTTTTTGGGTCATTTAGTTGAATTTATCCTTTAGTTAGTAAAAGTGGATTAAAATTACTTTAAATTTTACATCTTCTTAGTTACTCTGGAACCTGTAATCATCATACACAATGAGAAAGGTTATTCTAGACAATTTGAGTTAACAAAGTGTAAGGTACTGCTGATTCTGCCTTGGGAAGAAAGCATGGCCTAAATTACTTCCATCCATATTTTCCACAATTCCTTCATTAGTCAAGTTTGCTGTTGTGTGAGAGGATAGCACCGTTAAGAACATTCGGTCAACCAAATGCTGCTGAAGTGTGGGCTGACCAAGAATACCATAACATTTTGACATGTTTTGTCAATGTGTTATCTCTTAAAGTATCCACACCCCATTAGAGATCTTCTCTGGGCTTATATGGCAAAGATACAGTACGTTCATATCGTCTTGCTTGTGTCAAGAGAGTATGCTCTGAGGAAAAGTGGCGCTCTTAGGATCCCTTTATGTTCCACAAGGTTGCAACTGGACCATCTACTGCAAATATAGAGGTCTAGTCAAAACCAACTTTACAAATTGCTGTTAAACTTCTTAAGAAATTGCCCACTGACTTAACAGAGCATTCTGATCTCCTGATCCTTTATTTCCATAAATAAGGAAACCACACACACACACACAAAAAGCTACTTACTTTGCTGCAGTATTACAGATGCTCTTATAAATTCTCTCAATAAATACCAACAAGGTCATGTAACAGGCTCAAAATGAAGCATCAGGCATGAATAGTCATGTAAATTTATTCTGTCTGAATGTTCTTTGAGTCTTTCCATCTCCTCTCTTTTCCTGCTGTCTGTTTTGGCAGGGTCTCGCATATTCACTTTTGCTACACTTGCATTGTTTCTGAAAATTTAGATCCTTTTCTTGCCATATCTACTTTCTTGCTAAATTCTATTGCTGTTTACGCTCATTATTTTTACTAATTTCTACCCTTTTCTGACAGTTTGTACTCTTCTGTAGACAAACCTCTTCTGCCTCATTGTTTCTCAGATATTACTGAGAGTTTTTATTATCTGCTTGTGCTGTTGTCTTCTTTTAACCATGTGAAACATATTTCTTTGATTTTTTTCCTTTGGTGTTCTGTTACTCATGTTATCAAGTTCAGTCTCATACCTACAAAACCACATTACTTTTCCTTGTCATGTATCTGCTTTTGTTTCTACATTCATCTCAGTCTTTTTTTTTTTTTTTTTTAATAACTGGCTTGTTTATTGTGCACAGTGCATAGAAGTTTCACATTCTAATCCACTGTTTCCCTTAAACTCCCACTTTCCTCCTAAGTCAATTCTTCCTTCACATAAGAAATAATGCATGAAAATCACCTTATCACCTTTCCTGACTTGTGTGGTTTTGCAGTAGTTTAGCTTTCAGTGATTAAACTTTATTTTTTTTTCAGTCTAGGAATATGTATTATCTAGATTTATATACAGTTCTCTGCTCATCTTTGCTCCTTTGCAAAATTTTAAAAATAACAGTTCTGAAACTTGTCAGGATTTCATGCTGTGGCATACAGATAAGTCAATACACTTTTGGAGTATTTTTTATTTCAAGTAAGTATGGAACATGGAAGAAGGATGGCTTATTATCTCCAAATTTAGTCTCAAAAAATAAACTGCCTCCTGTTAACTTTTTTTTAGTGTAAATGACTTAATTTAGACTGCTGAATAATTCTGAACCAAAACTTTCAGAAACAGTGCTTGGCATATATTTTGTTAATATTTCTGCTTTAATTTCAAGCTTTAAAACTAGATTTAATAGAATGTTTTCTGCAAATATATGCTTTAGAATTTATTTTTAATTCAGAGATGCACTAGCTAAAAGATCAACAGTGTTAAAATCCTGCAAAATAATGACTTTGATTCTCAGTTGCATATGTACTTCTGTTGCTGTATTTTAGAAAGTGTTATCCTTTGTGAATATAAAACCAACTTTTAAAAGTATTTTCATTTATTAAGTGGCTAAAAGGTGAAAAACTGCTTGAAGGAATGAATGAGCCAGGTCTGACCTTTGATTTTAACTTGTCATCTAGACCCAGCTGTGCGCCTGGCGTTGTTCAAAAACAGTGAAAATAAATATCTCCATGTGAAACCACCAAGGAAGACACAGCCTATAAACGCTGGTTACTTTGAAGGTATGAACAAGTATTTCACTTTCTATACATGTAAGCATATATATCTTCTAATGCCTTTTAGGCAAGCCTACTTGAAGTGTGGAACAATATGCACAAATAGAAGGCGGCAAGAGTTTAAGGTCCTTATCTGTTCCTGGGTATCTCAAGTTACAGCAGTGAAACATTTAAATTTCAATTCATCAGGGAGAGCGGTGGATGATCCTAGAGATTAGTTCATTATGAACTGGTGCCTAATTTATTTTATTATAATTATTATCATTATTATTATTAAATCTTCATAGTAAAAATAATCATAATAAAACATCCAAGCTTATGACAGAGGTATAAAATACAAAGCACTAGAATAAAATTTTATAAATGAAGTATCACTTCAAATTCTTCATCTCATTGTTACCTTTTCTCAAGCAAGCCATTAATTCCTAACAATCGTTAACATGTTTTTTAGGAAGGTACTTTCATAAATATTCCCTAAAAACCCATGATTTGACAGAAGACAAGAAAAGAATCTTCAGCATGTAAATATAAAATTGGCTTTCCAAAAACATTTAAATAGTGATGTAGCACTTTTGCTGTTGAAATTCATGTTAAAACTCTCCTTGGTTTCAGTACAATTAGAAAAAGACTGAGACTATTTAAAATGACCTTGTTGTAAGAAGCTGAGCATCTTCAGAGGAATTGTTTTTAGACTGTTTTGATTCCTTTTGCAACTCAATAGTGTGCGCAGAAAGTTGTCACCTCTGTCTTTTTATCTCATTCAATCACATAGCTGTATGCTATCTGATTTATTCCCTGATACTATATTAACATTCACTGAATGGGGATGGAAATTAGAACCTGGCTGAGACAGGTGTGCAATGAATCTGAATATACCTGAACTGCAATTTAGCCAATTAAACTAGCTATATGGAAGTCCAGATTTGGCTCACATTCATAAGCCCATGCTCAAATTTGTTTGGAAACAATTCTTGGTGAATTATGACGAAGAAAAATGTGTGTGCACTGTTACTTCCCCTGTATCCAATCATGAATTTACCTAGAATGTGGAGAGTCTGTATATACTGTGCCTGAGGTAGCATTCCTGGTGTCTCAGATCTGTTCCTGCGGCAAATATTTGTATGCCAGAATTAATTATGTGCTGAAGAAAAAGGGCATGGATACTGCCTGCAAAACACTGGATGCCCAAAACCTACAAGCGGTAGCGTGAATATTCGAAAACCATGTCAAAGAGATAAGCTTGATCCCAGGCTCACTACCCTAAAGTCGGGATAGTTTCAGCCTAGCTTTCCTGCAACCAGTTTGTCTGTGTCTGCCTGGAGACATTTCCCTTCATTTTGGAAAGCCAATGTGTGCTTCTTGTCCTTCTACCTGAGGCATTGCTACTTTGGATGGTATGGCCAGAAAACACTAGGTTGTGAATTAGAACCCAAAGTGCAGCACAAAGCATTTATTTATGTGTATGTGAGATACCATCAGACAGAACTAAGAGTTTCTAAATACAGAATTTGGTAACACTTTGCATGTTATCTACTACAAAGCAAAGCACCTGCATGATAGATTCACAGAGTTGTGTTATCAGTCATTTCTTCCCTCACTCACAGAAAAGCTTGTTCCCCATTTCCCGTCTCTCACCTTTTGACCATTTCTTCCTCTTTTGCCTGGAATAGATTTCTTTGGGTCTGTTCTGCGATGGGAGTTCTTTCTGTAACAAGAAGGTGGAATGTTTTCACTCTCTATCCATAAATCTTGTGGACACCGTATTTTAAATCAAAAGAGAACACAGACCAGCCCACTGCATGGTGGAAATAAACTTCCTCCATTCAAGCCCTTTTACCTTCACAGACTGGTAGTCAGTGCTCCAGTAGAAAATTTGAATTCCAATCCATATCCTTCATAAAGCACTCAGTATATCTAAAAAATAATAAAAAAAAAAAAGAATAAAAAAAAAAAGAGAACTTTCTAAATATTCCTGCTTTATTTCTTTAAATTGGGAAAGAGGAGGGGGCAGGGGAGGAGGGGGAAGAAACCGTAGCATCAATAGCAAATACACATGTGTTATCTGTTAAATAACAGAATCACTACTTTTGAAAGGGGATGCCCTCGGAAGTGAAACAATTAGAACAGTTTTAGATTTTCAAACTGGAAAACATCATGGTAGTGAATATTTAAGAGGTAATCTAGTTAAAATGTACAATGAATGTCTTTTGACTTCATTATGTCTTTGGTTTGTGTTTAAAAATACAAATAAGCCAAAAAGGAGTACAAAAATAAGAGGTATAAAATTAGAGTGAAAAGGAATGAGCTTAATATCTGATGCTTGTGTGTGACTGAGATAAAGGTTATATATTCTGTCATAATGTGCCTTCTCATCTAAGCTACTTCATCATACCAACAGTGTTATATCATGCAGCATCTGTGTAGTAATATCTAAACATAATGAAGACATAGTGTTGATGCAGTAATTCAACTATTTTCCTGTTAGAAAATTTGTGATGAGCTGATATGCAAGATGTTGATACCCAGTTTTGAAAACTTGTGCATAACTTCAATCCCATGGGACAATTCACATATGTAATTTGACATACACATTGTATGTAGGAAAATACATTTTGAACACTTGAGTGACACCATAAATTTTTATCGAATTTTAGAACGGTCATCATGCTTTACTCACTGATGTTATAAAAATCCCTACAGGGGACCATTATTTCACATTTGTACCACAACAGTGCACAGAAGTTAGTCAGCGATCAACCCCTTTGTATTACTCACTTCATCAGCAACATGAGGAAATGTAGTTCAGACAGGCAAGAACATACCATTTAAAAATACAAGCAACATGTGAAGGCACAAACCATGGGAATGTAATTAAGTGTGTTAGTGTATATGTGTGTGTGTGTATATATATATTCAACACCAGTGTATACACACACAAATATATATCCACCTACCATGAGTATAAGTACATATATGAATGCTATAAGAATAGCATTTATGTGGTTTTTGTTTGTATATTTTGAAAGGAAAGTAAATTATGAACAATTACTCTCTGGTGTAATTTATAGTATCAATGGGTGTTTTGTAATCCTAATGCTTTTGTTTCAGTATCTTTGAAATTAATTTAATGCATGTGGTCATCGTATAGTACAGATTCATTAAAACTATTATTTAAATAAATAAATAAATACATAGTGTGACATTAACTTCAATAGATTATAAAGTAAGCTGCAAGATATAAAAGTGTAAATATGTGTTTACTGCTTCTCGTAAAAACCTATTGCCTGATCAAAAAACCTGAAGACAGATGAAAACCGGATGTGATGTACTTTCAATTCTGATGATTTGCTGGACATTTCTGCGGACTATGTATATTACACAGCTTTTTTTGGTGTGATGGGTTATGCTTCCAACACAGTCGTTGAGTTTCAGTTAGCGCTAGTTAGTTGACAAACAAAATATGCCTGCTTACATTCTTGGATATTTTTGTATGGTTTTGTAGATGGTGACATTTCGAAGATCTCCAAATTTTGGAAACGTTATAAGGAACACAGATAATTTTCATCATTTCCTATTTTGCAACAAAGCATATTTTTAAAAAGCCTTGTGACTGCTTCTCCGCTTGTTGTCTGGGGACAATTTCAGTTATTGATTTAAAATAAAATAATCTTGACTATTTTGGATAAAGTAGATCAAGAATTCAAAGAAGACTCTATCCTTGACTCCTTCTCTTTTCTTGGGAATTTCCAATTAGTCCTGGATGAATGTGTAACAGAGCATCTCTGGCAGCTGTGGGTCTGTAATTACAGGGTCTGTACTACTTTCCAACCAACAGTGTGAGTGCTTTGTCCCGGTACAGCAGCTCAACACTACAGAAGGAGCCCCAGGGCCTAGCACATTGTTTTGCTACAAGCTTTTATGTCTTTTGGGGTCCTCTTTAACCTATCTACCTCAACAATTTTGATGGGTTATCCAAATAATTTCTGTTCAGTGGAATGGGAAGCTGGATTCCAATCTGTAGAGCAAGTTGGAAGAATGCAGCAGATGAACTGAGTCCAGTCACACTATCCAAGTATTATTTGGATAAGATTCACTTAGTTTCTCAGAATTTATTAGACTATGCTTTAATTAATTGTGTACATTGGGTGATTTATTGGCACATATGGTACATTTATTTTTAGTCATATCCATATCTGTCAGTGGCACATCTGTACCATACACTTCAAAGGAGTGGATACAATACTACTTGACTTCACATGGGAACATGCTCAATGACCAATGCTAGGAAGTTTAACTATACTAAAAACGCATTGGACTATCTTGTGAAGGTATGTTTACTGTAGCTTGGGAACCTGTAGTTCTAACTGATGGTACTGTATTTCCTGTCATTTTATGCTCATTGGTGACTAAAGAAAACGTAATGGGTATAATGTTAAGACAGATTTCACCAATACAAATTTGATAATGAACAGATTATGCTTTCTCAGGTGGCTTTTAATTACAGGAATATTTATTCATTTCTCAGTAAAAATAACATTTATTTTTCATATTGGGACAAGAGGTAAAATGATCTTGTGATTATGTCACAGATTTGGAAGATAAATACCAAGGATCCCTTTAAAGTTGTCAGTTTTTCAGCTTTCAGATAGTTTGCAGTTAGGAAACTTCTTGTAGTCTCAAGTGAAAAATGTTGCAAAACATTCTTATAGATTATTATCACTAGTGCTAATGAAAAATGTGAACTTGAGACATTGGAAAGTGGTAATTTAAGGTTTCCTTTGAGCTAATTATGTGAGCTCATTAAAATATTGCTACATAATGATCAACAAACATAGTTTCTTAGATTTTCTGTATTATGAAATATGAATACATTGAAGAAAAAGTGTATGTGGTAGTTAAATAGAATTTATATTGATTCAAATTACTGATGCTTTTAAATATCTGCATGAGAGTTAAGAGAAGCTGCTGAGAGTGGAATGCTAATCTTTTCCTGTGCTTTGAATATTTTGCTGCTTGTTATTTAAGAGTATTTTAAAAAACATTGAACTACTGCTAATGATTTATGTTAGCTGTTTTCATGTTTCAGAAATTAGCTGTTTTCAATGGAAAAATATAAACGGCATCAGCTCCCAGGAAGCACATTTTTTGAAAACATCCATTTCTAAATTAAGTCATCTTTTATTAAGCTGTGGTCAGAAAAGGATTAATAACCACATTCTAAATCTGGCCTTGCTGCAGTTCTGCTAGCTGAATTGCCATGTTTACAGTAAAATGCAATTATTACATATCTCCCAGGCTTTAAATTTGTATGCCATATGAGTGAAGAAGTTTCTAAATCATACAGGACTGACAAAAATGACAGAATAATGCATTTCCAGAGAATGTAAGATCTGTCCTGAAATGTGATGAAAATATGTTACAGAAACCTGTAGCGTGGAAGGGGATCTATCTTTTAAAATCAGAATTCTATGGCTTTGTTTCTTATTATTTAGTTTGAGCTCACACAACAGAACTCTCGCATTGAAATATTTTCTCATTTTAAGGAATTAATGGCTCTCCACCAGCCCTTTAACATGTAAAATGAGTAGGTTACTTGTGTCCAGTACATCCAAAAAGAGCCAGGATAAAATAAACATAAGGAGTTGGATATCTTGGAAAAAATCTGTCATGGGTTTGGGTTAATCATCTCCAGAAGAAATTCAACTTGATGCCTGAAATGTAAGACTTCTTGGAGAAAGCAGTAAAGCCTGAGGCAGTGTTGATCTGAAGGAGTGCTCTCCATGGGTCAGAGCTGCTCTGCTGGCAGAGTGCAAACCCAGTTCACAACAGCGGTACGCTGAAAAGTTGTAAAAGACTGCAGGGGCCTTACAGTGCACGCACTCAAGCTTCAGTTACATAGTTCTAGTGTCCCAGTTTCTTATTATAAAATAAAACTAAAAAATAAAATCTGTGCCTAATTTTCTAGCCTCCTGTCCATCAATGATACTGTAGGATTTTTCCACTATTAGTGGAATGAAGCAATCCTGAAATGATGGTATATGTTTAAAAGTAAATATGTAAAACATCATTTATGTGCATTTATGCAGTGTCTGAATATTGATAAATGATCTAAATATACAACATATTTATTAGTATTCTTGCTTTTCACATTCGATTACAAAAAATAATAATTCTCTATTTGTCTGAAGTTCCTGAACAGGAGGTACTAGCCATAGATACATACCAACTTAATATTATGAATTCTCATTGTGGTTCTAGTCTTCAGGGTTCCTGTGTTAAAGGTTTCTGACCACATACTTCACCTACCTGTGTATTACCTCTTTGTTCCTGTCTCTGCAATTTTGCAGACTGTTGTGATTTGTGGCTGTATAAGGACTTAGTGCATCAGACTTAAATGCGATTGCTAAGCTAGAGAGTGTGTTTGTTTGTTCCAACAGACTTCCAAAACTTCGATTTTATACAATGTGTAGGCTGTCACCTGTGCTTTCATAGTGTAGTAACTTACCAGCCTTTAACCTAAAAGAAGCTGCACTTAAGTAAAAAAAAAAAAAGTCTTATTGCTTTTTTGCTAATAACTACCCAATGATGACTTCAGTGGGAATAAAGTTTCACCTGAAATGTCATCAGGGGTTGAAAACTCCTTCTTTTCGTTGTTGAATAGAGCAGCACAGTAGTTCAGATAGTTTTATTTGCATCTTCTGAGATTCTACCTTTCTTTTTTCTCCTTTCCTTGACATTTTATGTCCAAAAGCTAGGTAGTATAGTTATTTGCATCTCAGCCAATGTATACATAAATAAGTTGACTCGAAGTTCACAGCTTTTAATACTACATAAGGCAATCATTTTGGATGAATAGACCCCTGAGTATCGAAGCATTTCAAATCCTTTTTCATTTGACCATTCAGTGACCTGATAACTATTTCCTGTCCTTAAGTAAGGTTGTGACCCAGGTCTTAGAGTGCAAAAGACAGATAATTTTAGCAACAAGTTAAATCCAAATGGATTTGGTTGGAGGGGGTAAGGGAGAATAGGTTTGCTAAATTCCTCTAAAATAAAGTGTTACAGCACTTGGATTTAGTACGACTAGTTAAAAGTAATTGTTGAATTTGTTGCCATCTGTTTGGATGCCTGGGGACTGTAGTCAGTATTGGAGTGGTTTGTTAATTTGTTTTGCTTTTTATACTTCAAAAAAACAATTGATAATGAAAAGGTCATTAAAAGTGCGTTTTCAGATATAGTCCAAGCATTTTCCAAAGTGAGTATTTTAAGTATTAAAATCATACTGGTGTGCAAATGGTATTTTAACATAGGCCACATGTATGTTCTGTGTCCATAAAAGTATCATGAATGTTGCATTGCACAAATGTTCATCTTGCTGAAGAAATTCCATTTGGTGTGGAGCTATGAAGAAGGAATATTATATTCTTAGAGATTATAGGTAGAAATCTTGTTTCAGTTGGAAAACATGACACATTTTAAATCGCAATTAAAGTTTCCTGTAGCTCTGTGTTTTAATATCAATGCTTCTGCTGCATGTTTTAAGTACTTTTAGGGGTGAATTAAAGGAAGGCCTTCACCCCAGAGCTTTTTATTGATTTTAAAATGTAATTGATTAAAGTTTCTTACAAATTTTTTTTTTTCATCTATTCTGTAATGGGAACTATGGTATTATGGAGAATTAATACTACTAATGAGGTCATAGATCTACAGCATTCCACATTTTCATGTGTTTAATATTGAACACACATTTAAGCCTCTTTCTTTTTTGTAAGTAATATTGTTATGGTTTAGATATATAATATATTTTGGTAATGAGCAGCATTTTTCAAGCAAAACATTAAGACTCTGAAAGTGAAATCCAAGTATTAAAAAATTTCTGCTACTCAGTACTATACCTTTTTATACCAAAGTCCTATACCTTTTATAGGTGTCAGGTAATCTATAAAATTGTATGCATTGTAGACAGACAATTTTACAAGAAATTGCAAGTAACTCAAATACTTTAATAAAAATGTACAATCATGCAGTGATATCTATGTAAATTCTGTGCTGTATTATTCCTATAATGTACATCTTCCAACTTCATAGCTTTAGAGTTTAATTCTTACCATGTGCAATACAGAAACATTTTACAAGTTGTTTGATATTTGTAGGTTTGGGCTGTTTTAATGTATGCACTACAGATATTTTATCTGACTTCTGTGTACAAAAAAGGTAGAAATACTGAATTTTCCAGTTATTTTTTTATATTTTTTTTCTCATGTTCTGAAGAAAGGCTGCAGAGATAATATTTTTTAATAAGATTTTATTTACATGACAGTCTAGAATAGTTCTTCCTATGCAGGTTTGTTGTCAGGTTACCTAATCCAACATGGTTATAATTTCAGAAATTGCTATGTTTGTATAATACTGCAGATAACCCAGTCTAGGTAACGACATAAAGAAATCCAAGTATCCTGACAAAAGAACTTTATTTCACTTTCACAATCACCATGAAACAAGCAGACTATTAATAACTTGAATTTTTTTCCTGGTTTCTAAATGCAGATTGAGTATCAGGGTTACTAAGAAATTGACTGTGGAAAGTAATTTCTCTAAAACTCTTGCATGCTTATTGTTTTCTAAGCAAGCTTAGTAATTTTCAGTTTATTGAGAGACCGGTGATATCTTTTGTCAAAGATAGAATTTGACTTTTTAAAAGGGGGAATTATATTTTGTAGTTGAGAAATTAGTAGTGAATGTAAAAAGAAAGGAAGCTATGTGCTGCTAAAGCAGAAAGTTCTGATTTAACCTACCAATGACCTGGCTTTGTTTGTTCAGATGACAGTTCTAAAAGTGTGCAGAGAATATTCCCTTTTAATACAGTTATTTGCCGCAAGCCGTGACCTCACTGCCTGTCAGGGAGCAGGTCTGAATTGGCCCTTTCTCTGATATCGTGACATTGCTTCTGTTGCCTCGATTGTGACCTCTGATTGCATGATACCCCTGAGAGTTCAATTTAATAAGCGTGACTCCTGACTCTTAGCCAGGTCTGCCTGCTTAGGTTTTGTCAGACTTTACTTGTAGTCTGGTCTACATATGCTAAGACACTGCATAGGCTGTCATCATACTGTGTGAGTGGTGTGCACTGTATTCAAACTTTTCTTTCAAACATTTTTCATTTATTGCAAATGGAAATATTTATAAAAGCTTACTTGGAATAAATTTTACAAGTTGCTTCTTCCACAGTTATGGCTGCTTGGGTTTTCTGGGGGTTTGTACCTTTGTACAAGATAGTTACTATTATTTCACTATATTACTAAGCATGTGTGTTTTCCATGCATCATACTAATTCCTTACTTTGAAATTTGTTTTATTTCCCCCATGAGAGTGTTATATATTTCTATGACTTCCCATCAACAATATGTTTGTTCATTATAGAAATAGTAGGGGCAAATCCCCTTTTTTATTGCATGATTAACACAGTTGCACAAGGAGACAGTACTGATGAGCACCCAGAGCACGGTGAGATGCAGTTATTCAGGACTAGTCAGGTGAAAACTGAAGAATCTATTTGGAATCCAGGAGAAGGTGAGTAGAATGGAGACTTTTTAAATATCATTGGAAATTAGATATCTTGGTTTCAGTGACTACTTTGCTACATCACTGCATTCTTCTCTCCTGTTTTCCTCCTCTTCTAGCCAGAATCCTGAAGGAGTCTTTTCAGAGACCTGGCTGCCTTGAGGATGATGATGCTATTCAGACATTTCTCCAGTTCAGACATTTCTCCAGTTTTGGTATCCCTTGATGCATTCACTGAACCAGAATATGGAGAAGTTCAAAGATTTGAAAAAGAGTTTCAAGAACCGTGGTACAAGTTACAGAGAAGTTTCTGTATTTATTTTCATACATTTTTTGTATTCTCATTGCAGATACATATACCTTTTTCTAGCCTCTGCATCAGTACCTCTAACATACTGCTTCTAATCAATGTATTTAGCTTTTCAGCAAAGCAGAAAAAGCTTGCTGAACAAAATAATGCTTTGTGCTCATTTTTGTAGTTAAATTAAAACATTGTCTGTAAATATTGCCAGTTAATATTTCTCTATTTTTTCAACTGTTTTAAAGAATTCTGTTTGCCTTTTCACTCAGATTACTTTGTGTTAAAATTGTTGCATCTTATATGAAAACTCTATTAGAATCTTTCTTACACAACTAGCTCTCTGATATAAGGCAAAAAGTGGGTATTTTCTTGTTGCATTCAAATTTAGCAATGAAATGCTGTTCATTCTTCATGACAGTGACTGTTACAGTGGAAGTAAAATCTTGGTTTGGCCAGTTAATTTTTTTTTGTTTGTTTGTTTAATCTTGTAGACAAATGCCCATGTAAGAAAATACAATTTTAATAGCCTAATTTAGTCTGTAAGTAGTAAAACTCGTAATATAAACGTCTGTTCCCTTCTTCTGGAGTAAATAGTGTAAGATTAGCCACTGAAGTTCCTTAATCTCAAGTGGGAGTTTGCTTACCTAGTTGGAACTTAATGGGGTTTCACGCCTTTCTGGATCAGATCTTAATGCCCTCTAAGTTCTTGTGCTATTTGCAGGAGCTTACATAATTGGCTGCAAACAAGCAAAGTTAGGAATGGACAACTCTTACCTGTTATTAGGCAACAGGTAAAACAAATTACACTTTTAAGTTAATTAGTTACGGCTGTCTTGAAAGCTATTGCAAATATAAACAGAATGAACATGAGGCAAATTCACCTATTCAGAATCACCATGGTACTAACTCACTCCCTCCTTTTCAAACAAATTTTATATATATGTACATAGAAATATGGATGTATATGCTAGTGAGTTGGAGAGTTTAGTAGCAAGCTTAGCTGCAAAGTTTAGTAAAAATGAAACTAATTTAAACACACCTACTCTAAGAATAAAATAGTCAAGCTTAAGGAAGATAAAATTATGATCAGTAGTAGAACTGAACTATTAGTAGAACTGAACAAAATACTATTTTATTCATTTTCTTATTAATAAAGAGAATTTAAATAAAGGTCTAAAAAAAAGTCTATAAAAGAACAGGAGGAGTCGGGACTAATTTATTTCTTTTTCAACTCTGATTTCTTAATTCGGGGAGGCAAATCATTCAAACATTCTCTCATGGATCGAAAAAACCTGTGCCATTATAACTATAAGTGATCCAAAATCAATAAAATTAAGTCAGTTCAATTCCCGTGGGGCTGAATACTTTTGAATATGTGTTTGATTCTCTAAAATTATGTACTGTGTTTCAATTACTGCATTTTTCATGTGTTTACAACCTCAAAATTTCGGTCCCATAAATCAAGAAATCTATAAAAATACTAAGCTCTTTGAGCCACGTGAATTACGAATTAACCTGGGGCAACTTGTAGGCAAATTGTGGTTTTGTTCTGCTTTTTTTTCACCTGTCCTTCTTTACAAATGGAATTCCCCCCTTTTTTTTAATAGATCCATAAGATACTGGAATTTCATATTGCTTATTTTCATCCATGACGTATCAACCAATTAAGTATAACTTAACAAGAAGAATTAGTACTTTTGTGTCTATATTTATTTATTTATAGTCACTTTTAAGTTTAGTATTTATGGTTATTTTTGAGCTGGATATAAATATATAAGAATTGTACACGCTTGGGGATTAACTCACTTTATATGTAGAGTCTTAAAAAAAAGAACTATGTCTGTATGAGACTTTTTTTCCATTTAATTCAATGAGCATTAAATCAAGCCCTGTTTATACAAAGTTCGGCATAATGACAGGCCTGATCTTCAGTGGTACCTCTGGGTTTTACTATGAAGTAAATTAAACAGCAGCCTTGCACGTAGTCTATGTAGATTTTGTGTGTATATTTGACAATGTAGAGTAGTTCTGCTGTTATGCATTACTGCACTGACAAAGCTGTGAATTGTTGGCACAGTACCTTCATCAAATACCTACAGGTATTTCAAGTGGACATCAGAAAGTAAGCCAGAAATAGTTTCACTGTCACCAAATAAAACACTTATAAATTGAAAACTATATGTAGCTGAACTACATACTGACATTAAAACAATAATTTCATTATTTCACTTTGACTGTTATCTGTATTGAGAAGTACCAATCACATATGGTACTCATGTACATCATGTGTGTTGATGAACATGAGTTCTTCAAAACAAGTTCATGTATTATTCAGATAACTATCTAGAAAAAAAAGTTTATTCTCAAGGGTAAGCACAAAAAAACTTTATTTAATGTACATTCCCAAATTGTGATGAAAAATTACATATTTTGATTACTTGTTCATGAAAATCGTGAGACAATTATTAATGTGGTGTAAGTCAGCTTTACTGACTAACTTCATACTGCTCCTGAATAATTACTTTTTTTTTTTTAATACTTGGCATATGTATCTTCATGTCATGTTTGGATTTTTTTTCCCTTTCTTGTACTGTGAAGTCCTTCAGTACAAACAAAACCTACCTTAATGGTTGTCACACTCATTAATTTCTCGTATTTTGTACTTTTTGCCCTCTTGATACGGTACAACGTGCTACTTAGACCTCCTGCACTCTTACAAAATGTTCCTTTGTATTTGTTTTTTTGATAATTCCTTAGGAAGATCTGATGTCTTAAATAGTTTTGCTTGGTTTATTGAATTCAGAGAAAGGTATTCCTCTGGCTTGGTCCCCATACAAAGTGATAATCTTTTCTTCCTTGTTTCATTACTGAGAAACTAAACATTTCTCTTCAAGTTCTTGATTGTTTCCGTCAGTTAATCTTAAGAAATGGGAATGTATAGAAATAAAATCTATCAAAAGATTCTGTAGGAAAAAAAAGTGTTATGCATCTCTTAATTTTCTCCTGAGCAATATAGAATCCATTCTTCTTTTCAGTAGAGAACATACATCTTTAGGGGGGTTATTAATTTCCAAAGATATGAGAAAAGCTAGAAATAGGGTCTGTAGTAGGCAGATTTGGGGGATTATATGAAATTATGTGAGAGTGTAGGCAGTAAGGATAAACAAAATAAGCTCAATCTACTTCCATCTCATTTATTCCTTACATTTACTAATGGATAACTAAACATGGAAACGCTGAACTTACCACTTCAAAATATTCTTTAGAATTTTTTAATTCTCCTTGATTTCTTTGGTTCTTCAAGGGCCTTGACTATCCAAAAATCTCTGGGCAACTCTTGGCTATACTCCAAATTTACTTCTTAGCAGCGCTGTTGATGAAATTTTCCCATGCTGGGTGGCTGAAGCAGGGGGTGTATAGACTACAGAACACCCTGTTCATAGAAGACTACACAAAAGAATAATGTGAAAGTACAGCAGAGTGCTGTAAGGTTTTTTATATACTTTTTGAACTTGTAAAATCCAGAGTGGATCTTCAAGAGTACTGATGGCAGGAAAGAGTAGTTTACATCAGGAATTCATCTCTTTGTGTGTGTGTTGGTAGAACATTATCCCTGCAGTTTCTCCATTTTTGTAGAGTTGGAGTTTGGTTTTGCTTGGGTTTTTGTTTTGTTTTGTTTTGTTTTTTAAGAAAGAATGACCCTTTAGTTTTTCAAACATGAAACTATTTCCTATTATTTCCCAACCTTTGCATAAAACAAGTCTGCTCTTGGGTGGCTGGACTGAGGAATGTTCGTCTGTTCTTTCTAGTTGTAGTGCACTTCAATGTATTTCAGTTTGGGGAACCGAGAAAGCTCTGTGTGTGTGTCTGTATTTCTGTGTGTCTGTATGTGTAGGTAGATGCTGAGATACTCAAATTTTCTTTATATATACTTTTTATCCTATCTGTTGTCACTTGTCTTACATTTATTCATGAGAAAAATGCAATCTATCTTCGCGTTCTTCATGGCATTAATCCAATATGAAAATTTTTCACTATCCTAATGGTAATGCTGTTTATTACACTATTACCACAATATAAGAGTCCAGCATACTGGGGATGAGGAGTTTGATCCTTGGATGTCGTCAATACTTGCCTTAGTATACAGTACTTAGTACAAGCAAAAATACCCAGAGGAGCATTTCAGTTCAGTGGGGTTCAGTTCAGTGGAGTCAATGACTATATAGCATTTAATAAAAAATTTAATAAATTCAAAATCGAAGACTCAGTCGCCAGAGCTTGATATTAGCATTTCCAAACTTTGAAGGTTGTGGAGAAATTAGAATCTTAAGATTTCAAAATGTTTGTGCAGTTTATTCTCCTGCTTCTGCTTTTTTTCAGCTTTTCTGTGGTGGAAAATTCACATGGGCT
This sequence comes from Bucorvus abyssinicus, assembly GCA_009769605.1. Classification (NCBI taxonomy): domain Eukaryota; kingdom Metazoa; phylum Chordata; class Aves; order Bucerotiformes; family Bucorvidae; genus Bucorvus; species Bucorvus abyssinicus. The sequence goes on from CM020025.1 coordinate 45,429,889, forward strand.
TTGTCATTCACTGAGGTTGATATAAATAACTATAGCTACATTTCACTCCTGTGTTAAATGACTGCTATAGCATTCTGAAGAAATAAACCAATTTTGTTGAATAGTTCCTTGATATGAACGTATTTGAACAGTAGTCTACATGACTCCAAATGTAATGGTTTATATGCTACAAAATTAACCAGTTTAATCAGATGGCAGAATATTGTTTTGTTTTCTGGGTTATTTTTTTAAAGAAATAATTCTTTATTTGGTGAACAAGGCAATCTCATACAATTTATTAGAGAGCATGGACCTGTATTAAACCAGTGCCATATTGTTCCTTTATTTTTATTTCCCATCTCTATGACTTATTTTCAACTGACCGAAGAAACCTATATTTTCATTATTATTCCTATTAACCCTCAACTATTCAGTTCCTATTTCTTTACCCAAATAAATCTTCAAGTTCTTATCCCAAGATTCATTAAGTGAATCAGATCAGAACAGTCGTACATTAGCAAAAACTGAAATCAGCAGCTGCCTGTGTGGCAGCTTCCTGTACAGACCTCAGGTGAAACATTTCTTTATAGATGAACTCCGAAAGGTATTGTATGTCTTGGGAAATATCATTATATGAAACTGATATTGTTACAAAGGAAGTTATAGAAGATAAATGAGAAATTCTGTTTAACATAAATGGAGGAGAACAGAGAGTGGTGACAGCACATAAAAGTTGTGAAAGTTGATTAAATTGGAAGGAACAGTGTTTAATGTTTCCTTGAAGTGAGTGCCAGGAAAGTGAAGCTTATAAAGCAATTCAAAGGGAAATGTACCACGTTCACAAGAAGAGAAAAGACAATGTAATATGGAATAATAGGTTGCAATATATTTGTGTGATCAGAGGGTTGCAATGAAAGATTAAATAATCAGGAGATACTGGGAGAAGTTCATCGACACTACTGTGATATGAATAGAAAGAAATAATTTTCAATGAAGTGTCTTAAAAATACACCACTGAAGATTAAGTAAGACTTGGATTTGCCTCAATGTGAACAAATTGAGCATAAACAATAATCTAGGGATAAATAATAATTACTACTGGTAAATAGTGGTGGTGTATGCTTCAAAGGCAGGAACAAGAAGCAGAATAGAAAATAAGGTGTGGGAAGGCACAAGCATGAAATCCTGTTTTCCGTGAATTCAGAAGCTGAAATTTGTATGGTTTCAGTGGTTTAGGAATCTCAATGAAAGGGCTCATCTTTTGCATAATCTAATAATAAGACAACAAAGAGAGAGCACAGAAAGTACAGGCTGAAATGTGGTAACCACTGAAGCAGAATGAACTAAGGTGAAGATTTATTATGGTGTTAATCACTCAAAAATAGAGCACAGTATAAAAGACAGTAAAAAATAGACAGAAAAAACACAGCCAAAATGAAGACTATGGTCTTAACTAAAAGTGTGTTGAATACCTGGAGATACTGTATTACTTATCTGGAGATACTATAATTTTAGGGGAAAAGAACTCTGTGTCAATTACTGCCACATGATATCAACAACTTTCTGGAAGTCTTACATGAATTGCTAATACACATGTATTCACTGAATACCTGTGAGCATGCTAAAGACCACTCTAAATACCATTCCTTTTCCAAAACCGGTATTTTGGTCTTGTTGTGATTATGTAATGCTTAGGTGTATTTAGTGACTTCTGACAAAGCAGACTTCTGATGAATGTGTCAAGCTTTTTGTGGAAGAGAAGAAATTCCTCTCATTTCTTTTATGCTTTACTGTAAGTTTCTGGATAGGTTTGGGGGTGGAGGTTGGGGCTTTGTTGTGGGTTTTTTATTAATGTTATTTTCCTGTCTGTTTCCAAATTCTTGAGTTTCTTGCCTTGATAGGAATATTATTACCCATGTTCTTGCTTTCTGTTCTGTCTATATTATACAGATTGTGACAGAAATAATGCGATTTTGTTTATTAATTAACACATGGAGAAAATGAGATAAAAAGTCAGATTTTAGGTTTGGGATTTCAAGATTATTTATTAATGTGTAATATAATTTTGTAGAATACATAGGAGAAATTATAAAAATCCTCACAGAGAGAATATATAATTTAAATTTTCATTCAGAATAGTATTTTATAGAGTTTGTGCACTCATACACAGACTCATATTATATATTGTTGATGAGAAATGTATACCAGAATACTGACAGATAAGGAGATTTTTGGTGTATTAATAGCATAGACATTAATTTTATACCCAAGCTCAGCTGCTTAATTCCTGTGTTAAGAATACTATTTCCAGAATACATATTGAGAAAATTAACTCTGGTCACAGATTTTTTATATTAAGGGAGGAAAACTTAGAATGCTGAAGAAATTCCAGGCCCTTCTTTCACATTGTAGGTCTTAGTTTTCTTAGTCTCTTACTTTATTTGTATTGTACTCTGTATGAAGCAAGTTTTGAAGTGAATTAAATCACCCCCTAAACAGAAGGTTTAACTGTAAAAGGTTGGATACAGTGCAGACTTCTCCACACATTCCTCTTTCAAGAAACATATGACATACTAAAGTCAGAGCTTTTATCTTCCCATCATCAACAAATAGATTTGAAAAAAAAAAAATCACTGTGTCGAATCAGGTTCCTAAAGATTTGAGTAGCTAACTCGGATTTATGACAATTGGGATCCGTGTTTCCCGGGCATAGAATATGAAAACTAAAATGCAGAATCTGAAAGATCACCCTGAATGTAGACATTGTGTAACTATCTTCCTTCTTTTTGTATGCTGGCTTGCTGTTAAGAACACTTGTCCTAGCACTGAGAAGCATGGGTATGAGATACTCCTTAGGTAGTGGAAAATACAGGGTTTAGGTACTGTTTAGTCGACTGAGATTTGATTCTCCAGGTTCCACATGCCAAGCTATTGCTTTTGGGTATGTTTCACTCCTTTTTTTAAAGGTGACTAATACAGCCGAGGGCACAAGATGCATCAGTCTTGAAGAAAAAACCTATGAGAAGAAAACTAACTCTTATCTAGAATTTAGGGCACTTCACCAGAAGGGTTATCCACTTAAAGAGTTATTCACTTAAAGGGTTATCCAGAGATAATCTAATTTAAAGCACGTAAGTAGCATCCCTGTTTTAAACAGAACATGAGTCATGCTGTCGCAGAACGTGCCCAAGCAAATTTGACAGATGGAGGATGACATTTTTCTTAATCCCAAAGTTCAGGTTCTTATGAGTTTGGTCGGGGGTCTTATTGATTTGGGGGCCTAGAAAAAGAATTTGTTGTTTTCCTGTAATGTTCAGTTCCAAGGACATTTCAGGTGCTTAGGCTCTTCTGAATAAATTCTCTCTAATTAGATACCCAAATTCTGTAGGAAAATGGCAGTAGGCGCCCCTGAAAGCAGCCCTGGATCTGGCCTAAGTGCACGGTGTGTGTGTGTGGATGATTAATTGGCAACACCTAAAAATCATTACTGTATTGATACCAAATGTAAGACTATTCCAGTCTTAAATTATTAACGTGTGTGTCATGTAAAAAAAAGTAAAAAAGTTTGAAAGCTTAGAAGTGATAATCTAATGAGGGTATGATACTTTAAATACCTCTGAGATTAATTTGGTTTTTGACGGAGTTGCGCCTTCTTTGATGTGTTCTTTTTTTTCTTTGATATTCTAAGAGTTGTCTGAGTTTAAGAATTAAAGAGTATAGGTCTGATCTATTTCAAAGATGCAGAATGCTTACAGCTCTTTGGAACTTCTGTGGAATTTGTGAGTGTTAGTACTTCTGCAAAATCAGGTCCAGGTTTTAAAAAAACCCAGAGCCCAAATTTAAGAAAGCAATCAAGCAAATGCATGTTAATGATACTGATACACCAGATCTTCAAACACATGACATTCGTAAGTGGAATAGAAAACTGATAATGCTGTATTTTAATTCATAACATAGGATTTTTTCGTAAGATTTAAAAGGAGAGGTGTTACTCTTGTAAAGCAAGAATAAGGGTTTGTTCCAAATAGGAATATAGAGAACAGTTTTATGCAGCATTATTAAACAAATTATTGAACAGTGTCTGCCCATTGGAGAAAAAAAGCCACTACTAACACTAATATGGAACAAGAATACTCTTTTTAATAGCATATATGATTTTAAGAACAAAAAACCTATTGTGGTCACTTTTACCTTGGTCACTTCGTTGTTTAAATAATGTTTCAATAATGAACATGTAAAAACAAACAAAAATAAAATAAAAATTTTAAAAAATGTTATTAAAGCCAGTTGTGTTTCAAACATAATTAAAAAAATTCAAACTGCAACTAAGGCGAATTATTAACAATCATTTTGGAAAAATAATTTGCAAAGTTAGAAGAATACATTCTTTTGTATGTTTTTCATAGGTTATTGTATGTGCATCTTCTTTTGACCATCATTTGACACACAGACTCAGACATGAACTTCTAATACTGGATTTAAATCCCTACATAGATTTCTCTTTTGATGGGGTAAAAGATAACAAACATTTTAGTAAAAGCATAAATAATGCTGATACTTTTAATACAAAAAAGTAATTCTCCTGAGAAAGTTGTTAATACTGGACCAACTTTTCTGTAAATACAGATAATAAAAAAACCTAAAGATAACATGTTGGAGAATTATTCCTCCTTGGAGAACATGTGCTGAAAAGCAGAAGGCTCAATCTCCAGGACTGCTCTTATAATGTCATTGAGAATGTTTCTTACTAATGTTATAAACCAACATCTTCTTCATCTGAAGAGCCATAAAGATACCGGTGTAGGTGCAGACTTGGAAAGTATGAATTTTCAAAATGTAAAGGTCAGAAAAACTGTACCCCTGCAACCAGGAATTCCTGAACCAGTTTGTGAAGGCAGTATCACGAACTTAGACAAGAATAAATGGCTCCCACTTTAATCAAGGAAGGTGATAAACTCTGAAATTAGGACACTTTACTTTTTAATGTTTGGCACTGACTGAGCAGTTCACTCCTGACCTTTTTAGTCAGCCCTCACAACCTCATTTGGGTAGATACAGTGACTGTCCATTCAAACGTCTAATTTTCTTACTTCCTAAGGAGGTAAATGAGAGTTCTTGACATCAACTGAGGATAAAATTTTCTGCCTAAGGTCTAGTCTGTGAGTTGCTATCAAGACGTATATGACTTCATAATTTGGACCAGGACCTTGCCTAATTTTAATAGGCTAATTATGGGTTTGGCAATTGAACTCATTCAATGTAAAGAATGGATTTGGATTGAATAGAGATTCTCTGTACCATGACAAATAGAGAGCACAACCAGAAGACATTTGTATTTCAGATTATGAAATAAGAAACTTTAACAATATTCCCTTAGAGCTAAAAGAGGAAAGCAAGGAGCTCACTGCAAAGCCAAATAAAAAGCAAGTGGGGAACCACATTTTGCAGTTTATGCAAAGTAAATAATAATTTTTATAGAGGATGAGTTTAAAATTTACTACAGGTAATGTAATGTAACAAACCTCTTAAAAGGTGAGTTGGTGAATAGCCTGTAACATCACTTTATGTTGTCAAAACATGTATGAGAACTAAGGCATAAAATATGGAGTATGAGGAAACCAACTCAAAGGCGGTTCTGACATCTTCTGCTCCGGCCCTGTACAGTTATTGATAGTTAAATCATTCATAATGGACAAATGGAATTCACACAAAGTGAAATGACCTACATTCTTTGCTGGTTCAAGTGCAAAAGAACCGGTATGCTCCTACAGTTTACTAAACAACTTCTAGTAGCTGCGGAATTCACCTATGACCAAGAAAAAGAAAAATCTTTGAAAGGGAAAAAGGAATAATCAGCAAGAGGGAGGATAACTCAGTGACATCTGAAATGACATCAAAGAGAAAAGCCAAAAACTTTTATACAAAAAAGAAAATAATTTCTAGTGTCTCATAGAAGTCCTGACTTGAAGGTGCCAAAAAGACATAACCTATAAAGTTGATGTATAAGGGCAGAAGATATAAAGTTATTCTAATTCATGAATGTCCCCATGCAACAATGATGCTTCCTCTGCAGCCTCTTCCAGTTCTGCTGTCCTCTTCCTTATGGTTCCAAATGTATCTGGTATTCAGCAAAATGATCTCAAAAACTGAAGGATCTCCAGAATTGTATAGCTTTTTTCCATAATGTCGCTATTTTATTCTGTATCTTTGGGTGCCTTTTGTGATCAAAAAGTAGGTAGTAGTTTGTGAAAAATAATATAATGTATGCAATTGCTTTGAAATCCAGTATCAGAAATTGCGATTAAAATCTCTGAATAAGTCATATCAATAAAAGACAGATCAGAGGAGTAAAATTGTCGTGTCTCCACTCTTGCATAGAATGGTGATTTTTTTTGTACCATATAGACCAGTAGATAGAATTGTAAATATAAACAAATTTGTATTTTTAATTGTAGATACAGCACAGTAAGCAATGTTCACAGATGCTATGACAAGCAATTTATGTGTAATATATATTTATATATATATTTCAGAATAAAGGACAATCTTATTTTCCAATAAAAATAAATTTATTCAGAAGGCAAATATGTAATCCCAAAAGAGAAAATAAACCATACATTTAAAGATTAATTTAAAAGTATTTCTTAAATATTTCTGAAGAAATTCAAGTTAGTTGGACTCTGCAAGAAAATGAAGTAATTGTCTTTTTTCTTTTGTAAAAGGTAATATACTCAAAGTTCATCTGGGGAATCTTAAAAAAAATCTGTTTTAAAATAATAATGAAAGACAGGAGTATCTTTTTCCTCCCCAGGTAAAAAAGAAGAATTTTCTCAGCTGGATACTACTTTAGAAGAGAGATTACAGTGCAGAAAAGATTTTACATACCAATGGCTTCATACACAATTTTTGGATTATGAAACAACCAGTTCCGAAAATATGATGTGGTGAGGTCATTGCCGTTAAATTAGATTTTTTTTTTTTGAGTTTATCTTGTAAAGTGAAACCTTAGGTTAATAGTTCTAAAACAAACATGACTTTGTAGCTAGCAGGCAGTACACCGTGTTTCTGGGTCCCAAACATGGTACTCTTTAGAATCGGTTTAGTAGTCATTGTACAGGTACTTCTTCCACAGTGATAATGAAACGATAAACAGTGGAGAATCTTATGATAAATACCTACATAGTTTTATGCTAGCAATGCAGTGGTTTTTATATTGTAAAGAGTGTAGAAAAAAGTCCTTATTCGTCATATATTTTATAACTTTATTGGTATATATTATAGTTTTATGTAATTAGATCAACTGTAACGTTACCTATATTGTTAGATTTGATTAAGGAAGTAAAAACCCCAATTTTTAACTAGATGATAGTATGTATTTATATTTTGTCTTTAAAACATAAACCCAACTTTTATGTTGTCATAGTATACTTTAGTGAAATGTAAACATGGTCCTTCTGTATTTAATTTTAGTTATTAAAAAGGTAAAATATCAATACAATTAAAGAAAAGGTTAATCTCATTCCCTAAGCTAACATGAAAATATGGTAAGTATATTTTGATCCAAATTCAGTATAAGCCATAGATATCTTAGTGAAGTCATTAGCAGACACAATGCCAAGCACCTCTAATAAAACCAAACAAGGTGTCAGTAGGCAAGCAAAGAATTTAGTGTAAGCATTTTAACTTTATTTTTATTAAAAGTGTATTTCATTTCTAGTGAAATGGACTGCGTATTGTTATGATTTGTATAGAAAAATATTGCACATTTCTAAGTTGTATCAATGACTGTAGGAAGTATATGCAGTACATATTCCTTAGAAAATATTTATCTGCCAGTCATGTTCCATAATAGTGGAACACTCCAAGTGTTTGTTTAAGATAACTGCCGTAACTTTTAATTTGAATGAAAACACTGGAACGGAACATGTAATGTTGTTTGAAAGTAAGAAAACAGAGAAATTTGTAATTTTTTTTTAAACGTTATGATGTTACCTCTGCAGGTGTGTGCTATATACTAGTAATTCTACTGACATTTTTTAAGATTATGATACCATTTTTGAATGTGGCAGAATTCCCACTGACCTGCATTGGAACATCAGTGCTAGACTGTTTAGAACAGCTGATACATATACGTAACTGAAAACAATTTTATTCCTACATAAAGTAATATGACAACTGATTTGGGTATAACTTATGTCAGTACATGCAAAAATTCATGCATGGTTGCATTTATTGACATCTATATTTTTAAATTAGTATTCTATCATTGGAATAAACTATTAATTTATAATGATTTATTGATTTTAATCTTAAGTACAAGAATTTTAATGTTAATTGCTCTGATAATTTATTACCAATTAATATTAATTACTCCAATATGTCTTAACCATGGAATTATTTTAAATAGTATCATTTCTACTCTAAGCAGGAATGTTTCCAGGAAAAGGATCTGAGCAGGTATTTTAGTGAACCCAATACAGTGGGACTCACTGAAATTTCTGTTCTATGTTTTTCCCAGCTGTCGTTTTTTGCCTGAGTTAGATCCTCCGATACGTGACAGTAGACGAGTACAACTTGTGGTAAGAGCTTGTTTCCTTGTGGGATTCTGCAGAATTCGACTATGCCTTAATGGTGTTTCCAAACGCATACTTGGTGTAAAAACAACCAGGGGATTTTTTTTTTTTGTTTAAAGATAATTATTTAATGTTGTTCCCATTTGGCAATCAAGTCACCCATTGATGGAGATCAGAAGAAAACATTAGAGCACAAGAACCCATATGTGTACAGAGGTTTCTAGTTTCATAATCTGATACTAGTCTTGGGTTTAAGATGGCAAATGCTATTGCATGTTTTTTAAAGCTTCTAAATAGACCTTTTAAAAAATGTTTAAAAAAAATTTAATATGGGTCAGCACCAATTCCATTATTGACTATAAACATGTATTCTTGTCAATCGGACGAGTTTAAATGTTCTTAAATTCTGTAAGTCACATACCTAAGTCGTTCTAATATGCCCACAGAGCTGTTTATTAAAAGACAGTAAGTGGGACTTCAATATTAATATGATTACTAAAAACAGTGTATAAAATCAGAGTTTTTCCTACAATTTATTTTCTGTGTTTTTTACATCAGAAAATGCCCTCTAATCTTTTCAAGATTTGTTCTTTTCTTTGCAGCATTTAAAAAAAAAAAGGTATTTTCTGAAATGGTTAGTCCTGTAGGTTGGCAGTAGTGGGAATATGAGCAATGTAACAATCTGAAGATTTACAAAATGTAAAGACTCAGTGTCAGAGAAACCCAAAATTTCCTCTGGTAGTGAGCATGTTATGATGCCTACAGGCCAATTTATACTGTGTATATATATATGTATATATACACTTTAAATTTTATTGCCAAATTGGCAATATTCCTGTTGATATAATTGTGTGAGGCTAAAAAAATGGAGCAAAACCTTACAATTATACAGAATTCATATAGTAAAATGTTTCATAAAAGATATTTTCCAGTCAGATGATGTGTCAATGCCTCATTCTGTACTCTGAGCAATCTTGACCCTTTCTAACCTCTGTCTTCCATAGCTTCACTAGCTATGCAATATGCATGTTTTGGAAACACTTCTGTAAACTCTTCGAAAATTCACTGCTGAAAAAATGCTTTTAAGACTTCAATGTTACTATTACTGTTTTCATTAAGTCAGATTTTGTCACAGATTTTTTTTCTGATGGGAGGTGTATCCAATTCTTATGTTCCTGTTAAAATTTACTGGCTGAAATCATGAACCAGGAGACTGTTTTAGTGGGTTTTGGTTGCAGCAGCACTAATAATTATTTGTTGGCTAAAGTCTAAAACAGTAATTTCTCTAATTTGAGCAAATAATAATCTAATAATGTTATCTAAATTGCACATTATGTAATAATCAGTAAGCATATGTGCACATAGGTAGATTGTATCTTATTTACAGTAAGCAATTCTGTCCACAAAATACTGCTGCAATCCCACAACAGTATTTTGTGGTGTGCCCACATAACTGGCAACGTTATGGGATTGTCACAGCCTGTGCCACATAATTACATAGCTGTTCCACATGAATGAAATACAGAGAAATATGTAATAGAAAGTCAAAAAATAGAAAAAGGAATAAAATGTATCTCTAATGCAGAAATCAGTACTATATAGGCAATGAAATAATGATGTGGTTTGTACATATAGACAGCTGGAGAATTATGGTTTTAAAATTTATATGAGTTCTTTTAACTTTCAAAGGTTGAAACATGAACATACTCCTAATACTTTTGCACTGTAACTCAGTTAAAAGCTATGAAATCATTACAAAAATGAACTTAACACTTAGCTGCAATCAGTATAAAAAACTAGGAAAAGTTCTGGTAAACTGAAAGAAAGAGGAAAATATACCTTAAAAAAACCCAAGAAGATAATTAGAAAAGGAAAGTATTCCTGGGCATTTCCAGTAGTTTATTCGTATGTTGCGAGCTTGATTGTAAAGTTTTCTGGTGTGTAGTAGAATATCTAATTTGTATGTGTTCCATAAGCCTGTATTCTGAAAACACTAGATTAATGTATCTTTCTAAGTCATACTTGTGTGCACATTCCAAGAATTTAGGCATTCTTTTTCATGGATATAAAATAGCATTTAAATGGTTGCATATTAACAAGGAAAGTCTTAGCCCTTCTTATTGAGGAATAAACCCTATGTGGTAACCTGCAGTAAATCTAAGACCTTATTATGTTAATACCTTGCTCGTTCTGATTATTTTGCTTACTACTACTACTACATAAGTGCTTTGGAAGGCATGCTGACTTACAGTTTAAACCAGGCGCTTGATATTAACATGATTTTGCTGAACGACAAGTAGGATAGTCTTCCTGATTCATCTTTGTGTGTAGTTTAAGTTACCTACATGGTTAACCACTATTAATCAGTATCTACAAATCATTAAGATATAACTTGAATTTAAAAGCACTTTTTACCTTAGAAGGTTACCCGATTTCTTGATGATTTAACATAGGACTAGACAAATATTCAGATGCAGAGGTGTATTCAAGTCAAAGATTCTTCCTAATGGAAATTAATTTCCAATTAATTAAAGAAAAAAAAGGTTTGTAGTAATAAAACAAAGGGCAATAAATCCCAAAAGTTAAATATGGTGATCACTACAGATGGAAGTCCAATACTGAACTCTGTGACAAAGTGTACCAATATCTTAAATGTCTTCCAAATTTTTTGTTTTAAGCTATAAATGTAAGAGGGAAGGTTTTAATTAGCTTCAGAGGACTTTCCGACAGTTTCTTTACAAACCTGAAATTAAGTTTGCTCCAGTGATTAATACAACCTTAAATATTTCTCTGACTCTAATTGGGTGAAAACACTTAAAAAGACTTGAAAGAAAATAATAATATTTTACATCAGAGAGATAGACATCCCTATTACAATCCAGCATGTAACGCTGACTATTGTTGTCTACAAGATGATGAAGCCTAAGATTCTGTGATGATAGGGATTGGATAATAATTCCATGGAAAGGTTAGTTGTTTAAAATACTGTGGCCTCCTGGGTCTTTGGGAATTGGGACATTAGAGAAGTTCTGCTGTGTGTTGAAACAGGTTACATGGAAATAAGAGTGATCAATTCCATTGGTTTGAATCTCTCTGAGCTTCACAATGTTTGCGTTATTTCTGCTACGGAAAGTCTAAAAGCTTTCTATTTAAAGATTTTGAACATACGGAGCTCTCACAAGCTTAAAGTGACTGTAACTATTAAGGCAAAAAATACTGTAACAAAGCAGTACTGTACAAAAAAGTACAAAAGTACAAAGTACTGTACAAAAAAGACTGCAAATACTAAGGCCAAAAATATAAACAGGTAAAACTGTTACTCTTTTCAAAGTTTCTCGACACTGCTATGGAAGAGAAAATAAAATGTTGATGTTAAGAGCAATAATACAGACTGCTGTATAAACGAAAACTTTGAAATCATGGCCAATAAACATAAAAGGCAAGCATCAGAAAACAAGGGACAAACTTTCTGTGCTGACACAAAGGGTACGCAGTCACTGAGGAAGAGTGTAAAATCGCTGTATCTTTGGAGTTATCAGTTTGAAAATGTATGAACTTTTTAGTGAATTTTACATTAAACAGTGACTGAATAAAGACAAAGAAATGAAACAGGTCTCCATTTCATCTGAGTTCTCCAGGTTAGGCTGGACTACAAAGCCTGTCTGCATTGGTGCAATGCTGCTCTTGGTACGGTGAGCTAGCTTGAACAGGAAATCTGGAGATCGTCTCTTCCAGAATAGCCTACAACTTTATAGTAACGGCATTTTCCTGAGAAAAAGGGAGCTGCAGGCTTCAACCTCCTGAGGAAGGAGTTGAGACCCAGAGTCTTGATTCCTGGTCGAGCAGTCTTGCTACTCCGATATTATGCAAAAGTTTGGTGACATTACCACTAGCATAGTCTGTCCTTTTTTGTTGGTTGGTTGTTTTTATAAAAAATGGACACAGTTAGATACCTAACTTCTGAAAGGATTTGGGGTTTTTCAGCCCAGACGGAGGAAGGACTTAATCTGCCTTCTGCGCTCCACTTCTGAAGGTCCAGAGACGAGAAAAGTTTGTTCTTACGTTCAGTACTTCCAGCTGACTGACTACACTGGGATTCATAGATTGCTCTTCCACTGTGTCTGATTTCTCCCTGTCGCTGTTAGTGGCCCTCAGTATCTAGTCAGCAGCACAGTTAGATGGCTGCTTTCGGTGCTGAATAGCTTTTCATTTCACAGAAAGGCAGTTCTTGTTGCGTTAATGTGAAGGCATTTCTGCAAAACAAACAATCTACGATTTACAGTGTGTAGTATCTTTCAGGTCAGTATTTTTAACCTTTGCCCTACATGTTCCCAAAACAAGGACCCATTGCTAAAATGAAATGCGATTTTAATTTCTGTTTTGCCATATTTATGTGCAGGTAACATGCTTCATGCCAAAGTGAACAACCATGGGATGTTAGAAGTTTATAATTAATATAATACTCTAACCTAAAGTATAATTAAAATGCTGTCTGATGTTTATGGTTAATTAGAAAAAAACTAAAAGATTAAATTTCTTACTGGGCCCTTGACTGATTGAACTGATACGTGTCCTGGATAAAACATAAATATTGCAGAAAATAATCCAGTATGACATCTGTGACATTCAACTATAACTTAAATTATAGACTGGTCAGTAAATGATCTTAAGCTGTTTAAGGTTTCATCAGCCATCTGCAAGATTGATTTTCTTCAAAATTACTGTACTAAAATGTTTTCTTTTGTTGTTGCACTGACTCAGATCACAAACCACAATTTTAAGATCGGCTCTTATTTACAAAAATGCTTTGACATAGTGCATTTGTTCAGCCTGGGCAACAATAAAGGATTGTGGTATCATTTTGAAGAAGGTTGTTTGACAGATCCTGTTTGTTTATTTGGGGTAATGTGAGCTGCATTCAGAAAATGTTATATTTTGTTTCATGATTGTGTACATTCTCTCCCACTGCTTCCAGGCAAGCCCTGTAAGCAGAGAAGACACGGATTTGGACTTTGTTTCCATGGCCAGTGGAAGTGCTTTGACTGAGAACAGAGAAAAAAATAAGCAGCCACACAGACGCTCAGCAAGATCTTCAAGTAAGTTACGGGTTTTTTTCAATATAAGTTTTAAAGACTGCTTTAAAATGCTAGGTGGGGCTGAGCATGCTTGGAATCCCTAATAACCCATGCTACTTATCTTTCCATTTCTTTCTTAACCTAAAACCTTTTCATACGTTTTCTACAGTTCTGTTTTAAAACTGCATCATTAATATGAATAGAATTTCCTCCTGTGACTTTATCAGGAAGTTCCCTATGACGTATGCTAGGTCTTTGGATGATCAAGTCCTTGAAAGATTTGTTTTCTCTAAATTATAGAACAGAGTGTTTTTTTAACATTCTCCTTTCTTTTTTCCCAAAAGAGGTTTAAAAAATACACGTTTTGTTAACTGAATACCAGAACACATACCCTAATCAAGCCACAGATTTCTGTCATGTTGATTACCAATTATGATGTAGTATGTGCATCTCACGGAACTTACTGTAGCTCAGTGGCAGAGGATCCTTTTAAAGCCTTATATTTTTACCACTCTAATATCATGGAAATTTAAAAAGTAGACTATGTATAGGAAAAATGAGAAAATACTTTGAAGTCATAAAATGGTAGCATTTTAAGTTTCGTGGTTTTATTTGTGTAATGTAACTGAAGAAAATGTTAATATATTTCTAATAATATGACATACTATATTTTTTCATTTGTGTACAATGTCTCCTCCAAATAAATAAAAGTCGATACTCCAAAAATGTACGCTACAGAAAATATAAGCAGTGTTAAATAACTTTGGCAAAATTATTTAAACTCCTAAAACTGTTTAAGTAGTGAAGTTTCTTGAAATGTTTTATGTCAAAATTGAAATCAGGTTATTTCATAAATTATATTTAATTGCTAGATTTGCTTTTTTGATTTATGTTTTCATATATGCTGACTTTTCACTTTCAATGGAAAATAAATTAAAATTCAAGGAAAACATGTACAAATACTTGATGTCTCTAGTTTTCTGACACACTTTGGAAAGGCTTTGAAATAAAGATTTGTTTACATTATATTAGTCCACCACAGGCAAAATATAACAGTGAGTACAATATGATCATGCTTATTCACTTGATTTACATTCCTCAAATTAGGTTAAATAAAATTTATCATCCAAGTCTAAATTAATTACATCCATAGAGAAAGAATATGATTCTTTCTCTCCTCCTGCCATTCTAGGAAAGAATGAATTGTGTCCTGAGTTTTCCTGTTTCTCTCCATTGGCTAGTGATGAAGCCCCACCATTTAAATTAGATGAGATTCCAAATTGCTGAGATACTGAATTTAGGTGAAACAAGTCTAAGCTACTGATGACAACAGCAAAATTATAATTGTATTCTTATATTCATATCTGGTATAATTGAGTTAAATAGTATATTCTGCATTCTTATTAATCTATAACTGCTGTCTAGGTTGTAACCTACACTATACTTCCATCCAGAAAATTAAATAAGCTCTTTCGACGAAGATAAGCATGTAGGACTTGCCTGTGTTAGAAGCTGTGAAGAAAAAAAGTGTCGTTGTGTTATACCTTCAAAAAGAAGAGACTATGAAGGGAGCAGGAAAGAACAATGAACTGGCAGATTTATAAAATGCTTTACAGTGTCTGGTAATATATATATGTTTTCATAAAATACACATCCACTAGAGCACAATTACATATTCATTCTCCTTTCAGTAGTCCAGGAACTAAGGACAAAAAGGTCCAGGTCTTGTGTTTTTCTATATACATTTCTGCATGTGCATCTATATAATTTTTTTCAACATGGATTTGAAATTACTATTATCTTTGTACAATGCATATGCGGTATATAAACATGGTTATTATATTAGTTTGGTTTGCCAAAGACTGTTGCTTTTCAAAGATCAAAATAATTAGCCCTGTGACTAATCCTTAATCTGATAACAATATAAATTTGCTTTTATTTATAATGTATTCATTATAATATACTTTCCTGTTGTATTGTCTCTCTTGGTTTTGCTTTCTGAAATATTTAAGGAGGAAGCCTAGAAACTATTTCAGTGATTTAGTATGCATATTCCTTTTGAGTTAGCTACACTTGTATTACAGAATATACAAAAGATGCTGTGACCTTTAAAGGTGCTGCCATTTGAAAAAATTGTTAAATCAAGTTCTTGTACCATTTTTTCAATAGGTTGAATTCAACCTCAATGGCTTGACAAGCTTTAATTAATAAAATGTTACTGAGTTGACTTTGCAACATCCATAATCCTGGTTATTGCTCAGAATTCTTTTTAATTATTGGTAGGAAGTCTTTGGGAAACTGTGCCATACAACTGAGATGTTAGTATGTATCAGAGATATTAGTTGGGGGTATCATGTATGTTTCTGGTATATAATTTGTAATTCAATCATTGTATCAAGAAATTGTTGAGACCCTCCAGACTGAAATCAATAAATGTTTTTTTAGGTGTATTTACTTAAAAAACCCTCTAAATATATATGAATCTGAAATAAAATGCATTTTATATGCTACAGGGACATGACTGTACATGAATGATCATGTTTTAGTAAAGACAAAACATACAATGCTTCTAAGTTATTATCCTTTAATACAGAGGGCTTTTAGACAGGCTCATTCAAGATTTTCAGAAATATTTTGGGGAAATGCCCAAGTTTGGTGTACTTTTTGATCTTATTTTCTGAAGGTAGATTCTTAGAACTCCTGGTTAAAGAATTTTAAGGGTTTTATCACCCAAATTTACTATTTTTTTCTGGAAAAAAAAAAAAAAGGATGGGATAGATTAATCCTAAACTAACTTAATTCTGTTCCTTGACAAAATAAAATTAATTAAGGAATAAATGAAATGCTGTGGACATAGTATGTCTCAGTTTAAGGGAAGCATTTGTGTACTTAAAATATTTGATGTGGTTCTATGTTATATGTTCAAAGGGGAAATTGTGTATTTAACTCACCCAGTATTTAAAAAAAAAAAAAAGTAAAAAAATATTTATAACCTAAAGAAAGAGGAGCAATTGTTCAGTTAGACTAATTAGTTATCTGTCTAATTTAAGACTTTTCCTCTGTTGATGGCCAGTATTTTATGTTCTCAAACATACTACTTTATATTCCTTCCAGAAATCATAGATATTTCTTTATTCACCCTGGTAACTAATTTTTCTTTTCTATTTCTTGAGCTGGGGTTTTTTGTCCGTTCTTGTCTGACTACTGCTAAGATCTTAAACTCTGTGGTACCTGGTGCCAGTAAGTTGCAAGAGTAGATGTGTTAGAATGACCTTTTGCTGATAATATTTTCTACCTTTCAGTTTCACATGCTTTTGTAAAAAAGGAGACGAAAAAAAGGTCTTTTTCCCTGATGTGTAATTTCTCTGTAATACACATACGTGAGCCATGATGGTTAGTGGCTTACAGAGTTATGCAAGATTCAAAGATCAGTTCTACACTCATTGGTGGTTTTATTGATTCCATAAATATTGCTATTAATTGCTGGTTATATTTTTTAATAGTTTCCTGAACACTGGTAGTGTAATCAGCCTAAAGTTGCAAAAGAGACATAGAAATATTTTGCAAGAATTAGAAGTTATTATTTTTTTTTAGACCTAGCTGGACAGGATGCTTTTTTTTTTTACTAATTTCCAGTTTGTGAGTAGGCTATGACAATCATCAACTCCATTCTATCAACCTAATCTGTTTCTGGCCTACCAGTGTTGGACCTTTAGATGAGTCTTCTGCATATTTACGTTGTTTACCTGTCATCACCATTTTGTGGTTTTCTTTTCTCTGCAAATCTTAAACTTTATTTTCATTATGCTTCTTGTCTTGTGAACTGCAATCTTTTGACAGGGATTTCCAGAAGCACCAGAATTTGAAAGTGGAATCTAGTGATAGCTGTGTCTCTAATTGTTATTTTAAAAAATGCCCAGAATTCTTAATTCTTCTGATTTCTAGTCATTCAGGGAGCCTCTGATATCAGTAAAAAACTGCTTTCCAGGAAAAAAAAAAATTTCAAAAGTTCGTAAACCAGCCCATAAATACTATCAATTCCACTGCAAAACATATATAAATTTCATTTCTCAGATAAATTCAAATTTTACCATTCTGTTAGTCAGTGAAATTAAATTAATGAAGTTTAATAATGCCATTCTTACAGTGGAAAGACTTTGAACAACAAAAAAACCCCAAACACAGCCACTTTTATTTCACTTTCTTTTTGACATCTTTCTCTCAATTCTTTTTCCTTGTGACAGAACCCCCACCTTCATTTTTTTTGCCTTCATTTCTTTGATAAGGAGAGTCCTTAGAAAATCTTCAACATTGTTTTAAACAAGCATATGGTACAGCTCCACTTCTTAAAAAAATTCCTGCTTTCTTACTCCTTCCTCCTGAGCTTTAGTATTGTCTGTATATTCTAGTTCCATAACTGCTGTCTATCATTTAGGATTTGTAAACTCCCTGTATGCAGTAAACATCTCATTTTTAAGCTCTCTCTTCATGCCTTTACTCATATTTTACTGAGGGGTTTCTGGTGGTCTTTTTTTCTTTCCCCTTTTCCTTTTTTTGTTTTTTTTCTAGTTTTTTGTTTATGCAGTCTGAATTAGAAGTTTGCCATGTTATAGAAACTGAGAAGAAAGATATTAGAAGTATGGCATCAAATATGGAGGTGCCTATTTAGTAGTCCTTTCAATTTCTTGACATTAACTGCTTAGAAGACTTCCTCGAAGATAATGGTAAAATTTATGCTTTCTCCTTAGAAAGGTGTAGAAATGCGTAGAAATGCTGTAAATGTATAGAGGATATTTACAGTACAAATTACTTATTATCAGCAGCAAAATGCTGAACCCAATTTACCTCAGAAATCACAACTGCTGTTACAATTTTAGGAACAAAGCTGTCTCTTCTGTAAGCCACATCTAGTTATATGACCGCATGAATGTTAGTGGACAAGCATTTTTCCCAATAAAAGATAGTGAGATGATTCTGTACTATTAATATTTGTGCGCTTAGATAATGAAGGCATATAATGGTTCTACAGTTCTGAAGTAACTAAATTTTACCAGGCTTTGATACCTAGTAGAAAAGCATGAATATTATTTTGAACATCCTTTCAACACCTAAATACCTCTGTACATCTTACCAGAATACACAATATGCCTCAGAAAAAAGAGATGTTGATCTACCATATATTAATGCATAGCATAGATTTACATTGTCAGAGGAAAACGGTTTGAAACTGATTAAACCTATGTTATAGGCTGAAAGAATGCAAAATAGCCTCAGTCTGGAAACCCTTCGACATGTTAAAATAGAATGGTATCTAGGCAAAAAGCCGTGCAGAGAGGTGGGGCAATTTAGCCGTGTCACAACTCTATATGAATTTGAAATTCTTTCATGACTTCCAAAAAAGAGCTCACTCATATGCTGTAAACCTATGGTGCAGATAGATAAAGCTTATGATCTTAAAATGGTGTCACATCCAAACTTTTTCACCTGATGTTGATGCTTTGTTTTAAATCAGTGAGAAGAGGCATTGTATTAGAAATTAATAAATCGGTAAAATACTTTTATATTCAAACATTCTTCAGTATGCTGAACTGTACTTGATGTTCTATATGTGAAAATACACAGCACAATGGAACTTGTTCATGTGCAGACTTCGATACTAAAACTTACTTTTCTGTGTATGGTGCTGATAGGATACATTTTACCCGCATGAAAGTATTTGCAGATTGAGGAGTTTTCCAGTGCTGTCACTAGCTTGTTAGCTGACATTAGGAATGTCATTTTCAATCTATATACATCAGTTTTCCTATCTGCAGATATAATAGTCATGATATATACCATCCTTGTATATTGTTTATGCATCTGCTGATGAAAAGATAATAGCATCATTATGTTTAACGTAGGAAAGGGAAGGATGCTGATACTAATTTGTAACTGGATAAACTGTTTGGAAGCTGTCATGTCAACAAAGTAATGTTACAGATGGATATACACAGGTACAGCCATGCAAATGACAAACTAGTTACAGTATGCTGACAAAATCAAGGGATATGACAAATGGTGGAATGACTAATTCACAAAATACAGATAAATATAGAATCATAGAATGGTTTGCATTGGAAGGAACCTTAAAGATCATCTAGTTCCAACCCTCCTGCCATGGGCAGGGACACCTTCCACTAGATCAGGTTGCTCAAAGCCCCATCCAGTCTGGCCTTGGACACTTCCAGGGAGGGGGCATTCCAGCCTTTCCGAGCAACCTGTTCCAGTGCTTCACCACTCCCACAGTAAAGAATTTCTTCCTTATATCTAGTCTAAATCTTCTCTCTTTCACTTTGGAACCATTACCCCTTATTCTATCAGTACACTCCCTGATAAAGAGTCCTCACCTATCTTTTCTATAGGCCCCCTTTAAGAACGGGAAGACTGCTATAAGGTCTTCCAGGATCCATTTCTTCAGCCTGTCCTCACAGGGGAGGTGCTTGATCATGGCCCTCCTCTGGACCTGCTCAAGCAGGTCCATGTCTTTCCTACTCTGAGAGCCTCAGAGCTGAACACGGTACTCCAGGTGGGATCTCACAAGATAGGAGTACTGGGGAAGAATCACCTCCCTTGTCATGATGGCCACAATTCTCCTCAAGCAGCCTAGGATGCAAATGGCTTTCTGGGCTGTAAGTGCACATTGTTGGCTCATACTCAATTTTTCATCCACCACTACCCCAAAGTCATTTTCTGCAGGACTGCTCTCAGACCACTAATCACCCAGCCTGTATCTGTGCTAGGCATTGCCCCAGCCCATGCACAGCACTTTGCACTTGGGTTTCATGAGGTTCACATGGGCCCACCTCTCAAGCCTGTCAAGGTCCCCCTGGATGGCATCCCCTCCCTCCACCATGCTGACTGCACCACACAGCTTGGTGGTGTTGGCAAACTTGCTGTGGTGATGATGGTGACAATAATTAGTGGCAATATAGGTCTAACTCTCATTCTTTCAGAATTTCTTAAATTCACTGGCTGATTAGTTTTTTTCTTAACTGGGGAGATGTTGTATTGGGTAAAAATAGAAGTACAGTAGACCTTCAAGAAATGTTGTTAAAAATTCAACTAACAGTTGGTAATGATAAAACTAGGAAAAATCAGTTATGTACCATGAATTTCTTTCCAGGATAGTTATAAATGCTGTGCTTAGAAGTGAAGTAAATCAGCCTAAGTGTCACCATTTATGTGTGCAGGAAACTATTTATCTTAATATTATCTGCTTGAGAAGAAGACCTCTCTCAAAAATTAACAGTAAAAGGTAAAAGTGAATTTCTGAGGTGAAATCCTCGTTTTAAGCCAGTAAGCCAGATTTCAGTATGATACATGCATCTAATAGATGGTGCAAAAACACTTCAATTTTTTACTGTTTTTTTTCCCCTATTCACAAATATAACATCAGAGCATTTCCCTGTTTTTGCAGTATGCAATCTTAATAACTTCTTTTTTTTTTTTTTAATGTAAGGAAACACACATATATGTCTGGCTCATCAATGTAATTCCACGGATTTCCATACCAAAGTGTTTAAGAAATTCAGCTAGTGATGAGTGTGATTGAGAAGAAGAAAATCTGGACCAGGAAAGTGTAATTGTTGCATAATGAGAATACTCATGCATGCACATTTGACATATTCTGCAGGATCAGAACATTTTTCTATTTGTTAAACACAGCTGAAAGATACTGCTTTCCTTACCATTTGAAATTGTAATGGAGATGCATATATACTTTTCTATGCGTCAGTTAACTATTGAACAGCACATACCTAACCTTTTTGAACAGACTACCAAATGATAATATACAAGATGCTGCTTAATTAACTTTGAGGTTACATATTTAGAAAATTACCTAAATTCAGATTTTAAAAAGCCCTTAGAACTTTCTTTCATTAGTTTAGCAGGCTAGAGAATAAAAATGCTGTTATCTCATGTAATTTTGTCATCTTTGTTTTGAATTAGGAAAATAATTCAAGAACTATGTATAACAGATACAGAGAGGCATTTCCTAAATTTTAAGTGCTTAATTTTACAGCCTGATAGTCTTTTAGGAGGGTTTGGGGGTTCTTGGAAGGGAGATTTGGGTTTTTTGAAGAGAAACCAGTTAGTAGAAAAGAGAAAATCCATTCTGAGACATTGACTTACATGTAACTTGGGCACCCACCTGGAACCTTGGAACCGTTAAACCCACCACAAAGATTTCTGTCATGTGATATGAGTAAATGACAATTTTAGGTTTCCTTTGATGTGGAATATTTGTCAAGTAGCTTCAAAAATATTTCTCAAGTCAGTGCACCGAAAGACCCACTACAGTAGTTGGGCCACTGTAGTTGGATTTCTACAGAGTTGTTGCACTGGATGGCAAAGATACATCTGTAGATTTTTTTCCCCAAGACAATTTTTCTTTCCTTGTTTTTTTCCTTTTAATTTGTCACTTTTTCATTGCTGATTCTTCCACACTTGTGTTCGGTAATCTTTTCTTTTCTGTGAACAATTCTTGTTCCTGCTCCTCCAGCTTCTTACACATTTCCCATCTATAGGTCTCCCTCCTATAGGAGCTTTGGTTCTTGTCGTCTCCATAGTTCCTGTAGCTACGCTCCACGTGTCACAGACACGTTACAAGCAGACTCTTCAGTTCCCTGACCTAGCTTGATCTTCAACGTTATTTTTAGGGACAGTTTTGCTTAGCACTGTGTAACATCATGGTAAAGCACGTTTCCATGCTGACTGATATACTAGACAATATAGCCCCAAAAATGAAGAACTTATCCTCTGATCATGTACAAACTTCAATCTGTAACTTGATCCAAATTTGGACAGATCCTAAAAGTAAGGCTCTGTTACTTGGCAAACTTAAGTCCCCTCTGCAAGGGGCAACATAAACATTTCACATATTTTCTTAGAAGAGACTGACCTTTCAGAAAACTTTGGCCAAAGGCAGATACTCAGTTTGTAAAATTTCACCCTAAATGGTCAAAATTGGGGAAATAGATAAGGAGCTGAAAAACAAGGTAAGTATTGGACTTTAATAACCAATGGTGCTAAAAGTCCTGTCTGTAGTTAGGAAAATGTTCTATGTTACAGGAACATATTTGGAGCATTATGTTTATTATGTTGTTTATTTTAACTGTGTAGAATGGCAATTAATAATTGTTTTACACTTATTCTTGTGCATGCTTATGCATCTGAATTCCTCCATGTGACTGAGTCATATTTTAGAGTTCAGATTATCCAAGTATGTAATTGTCAGCATGATCCGGTTAGAACAGCATCAGTATTTGATAAACAAAGATGTTTAACTTCATTGTTTCTGTAAAATGTTAAGATTTGTCTCTAGTCCTAACAACTTCAAGTCAAGGAGATTTACAGATAAAATTACAAAAAATAAAATAGTAATAATAATGAGTATGTTTTATCTTCAAATCTCCATATGGAAAGGAGATATATCTTTATGTGTGATGTGAGATTTCATGTAAGGTGCTCCTCAGGCTTTTCAGTGCTATTCACTGTAAGTGTGAAATAAAAAAATTTAATATAAAATAGCAATACAATAAATATAATTTTGTTTTGATGTAAAAAATGCAACTAAACAAAAAATTATCTGACTTTAATATAGCCATAAGTAACATTATTAAAAAGTAACTTTTCTGAGATTGTAGCATTTACCTTTTTCAAAGACCTGCTGAACCTAGCTTCTTTACAGAGCTTAAATTGATGTAAATGCTTTGCTGCTAAGGATTCGTTCTGGTCACTTTCATTAAAATGTTGACTTTTTTCTCCATGCCTTCTTAGCCTGTATTTGCTCTTAAGTAATACAATATGGTAAGGACTTTGAAATAAATTATATCTCCAGACACACAATGTTAGGTGGATCGATAAATGCCCTATGACGTCTACGATACATCATAAAATTTCTATCGTAACCTGTTTAACAAAGCTTTTCTTCTTGGACACCAAGAATTTCATTCAAAGCATTTTACATATTGCATTACTTATCAAAACAGAGGATATGTAAACCTTGACATTTGTTAAAAGACCCAGTCTTTAACCAAAAAAGACCAGAACAAATCAATAGCAGAAAACAGATTAAACAACCGAAAAGCGACTGCTTAGAAATAGAAGCCTGTGAACTTAACCCAAGACAAGCTTTCAGCACATACTCAAAAGAAATGGTTATTTAATATATACAGGCACCTGAAGATCTCTCAGGTTATACTGAAGCTTTGTGTAGTCAAATATTACAATTCAATTAAAGTACAGTAAATAACTGTTGCAGCCTGCCTTCCAAAGCCTAGTTTAGGACAGGAGAAATCAAATTGCTTTTTTTGGCGAATATTTTTTTCCCATATGAGTAGGAATTAGAATAACTGTATATCATGGTAAATTATACTTAATACACTTGCCAGGTTCTATCTAATTCTAGTACCAATAGTGGTAAAAAAAAAACCCCAACAAACCCCAACAACTTTATTAGTATTAGTAGTATTATTGGTATTATTATTATTAAAATATCAGTACTTTACAGATTAAACCAAATGTAATATTTCTAATTTGCATTTAGTAAAGATACTTAAATCTCTTGTTGCCTTTGGGTAAGGCCCTCTACAGATACATTCATGGAACATAACGTGAAAAGAAAGTATGATGATCATACTTTCAGTTATTCATAAATCACAAATACATGTGTGCCTACCTGTGTGTATATGTACATGTATTAATGAAATGTGTGCCTTACAGATCTCTTTATAGCAAAATATGACTGTAAATGTCACTTGTTATTTTACCAGTCAAAAAGTTCTGATAATAGTAATTTTATTCACTCATATATACTAATATGTGAACTCTTCATTTCCAAGGCGCATTACAGTTTAGGGGAAAATGGAGCTATTGCAAATCCAAGCTTGCTGTAAAAACTGTTCGCATCATTAGTGATGCTGTAAGAGAAAGATAATAAGCTCTTTCAAAACAAATATCAAGATGTAAACTGAGACTTTCAAATAAAGTACACCTTGAAGAACAGTTAAAGGATCTCATGGAGATTTTTAATATTTTAATAATACCTAAATATCTGACCTTGCAGCACTTCACGTGTATGCTTGGTAGAACATTTTGAAAACTGCAACACTTTTTTTGATGAATCTTTGATTTATTTTTCTATACATTGAACTAATTGTCCTACCCACTTATTATTTTCTCCCCTTTTATTAAAATTTTTAAATCTCATAAAACAGTAAAATTGCACAACTTCCCCTGAAAAGGTATAGATGTCCTTTCATCCAAGGAGAAGATGTAAAGCACAATAAATATAATTGAAGACATCAAATATAAGTGAAACAAATATAATAAGGATTCAGTTACTTGTTTGGTTTTTATGGGGTTTTGAGCAGGGCGGGGAGGGCTGGGGGTTGGGGGCCTGGGGTGTATTAGAAAAATGAGACTTTATTTTTAAGGAACATTTCTAGATTCAGTCCCTCCAAAGAGGCATTGTCATGCCTTACCAGACTCTCTTGTCTTCCTTCATCCCCTCAATCTAGACAAAATTCTTTATTGAATATATATGTCTTTATTGAATATTCCTGAAGGAAAAAAATTGCCTGTTTGAATAATGTAGAATCAGAAAACCTGTTGTAAACATGTCTTGACAACAAAAGAACTGAGTTTTAGTTTAAATTTTTACTTCTTTAGTTTATTTTTACTTCTTGCAAGACTCTGCCTTACTCTGTACCTAAGTACAGCTGCTCTTACTTCACCATAAGTGTTCATATCTAGATTTTCACTGAAATAGCAAAAGACATGAATACAGGGGCACATGTATGATAAATCAGGTAAGTCATATATTTGCAATGCATTCCATACCAGTATTTTCATTTTTTTTTCTGTTTGTTCTTGCATTAAACTCTAGGAGAAAGAACTGCAATAAAAATATTTCTCATATTTGACTAATACCTTCATAAACAAAGCGTTTCTTTGTTTTGTGACACAGGTTTTCAAATCATAATTAACCTTTAATCCACTAGCAGTCCGTAACTGTAATTTCTAAGAATTAGGTACAATGTAAGTAGGATTAAGCAAAATTCTCTATGCTTGTGTGTCAGTCTGACTCATATCTGCGTTTGAGAATTCTCCTTCAGGGAACAGGCTGTTGGATCTCCATGCCAGCTCTGTCTTTCTTCACTCCAGTTAGACTGATAACAGGAACAGCAATGCTGATAATAATACCCATCTCTTAGCACTATTTAGTAGATACCAAAAGTGCTTTATCAGAAGAGTAAGCATAATTATGGCCATTTCAAAGATGGGAAGATGGGAAGTACAAAGGGAGTGATTTGCAGTGATTTACAAGAAAACTGTCTTGACACTATTTCATTCTAAATTAGTTGATCATTCCCTACAATGGATTCATTTTATTTGGCTGAAAGTGCTGTGTGAAGGATGGAAAGAAAGAATATGGAGTTGTCTAGGTTTTGATTCAGTTTGTCTAGGTCACTGCTGTATACTAAAGTTTAAAGCAGATCCAAGGAAATCTAACCAGCACTTCAGGCAAGATAAGGAGAGCTCTGACTGTCAGACATTGGGATAGCCTCTGATTTGTTAAACCTGCATACAAGGGAATGGAGAGTTTGCACCTTTAGAGTATCTTGGATTTTACAAAACTACCTTCAGGCTGAGGAATTTATCCTGCTCTGTTACTGAGGGACTACAAATCCTGAGCTGTTGTGCTCGTAGACATTTAAAGCATTGTTTTGTCAGACAGCTCATATGTACTCAAGATTAATAAATTCCTACATTTTACTCACAAAATATTTGACTACACTACCCTCTAAACAATGCATAAATCAGTTACAATTAAAAAGGGAAAAAACTAATTTGTGAACTTTTGACTCTGAAGTTTAGACAAGCACTATTCATGCTATGACAGATATGGCTGTTGTTCTGCCAAAATAAAAGGTTTTGTTAGTAATTTATGAAGACTTTTCACAAGTTTCTTGTGGCAAATTACAGCAAATCTTTGGGGATTTTTTCATGGAATAATAAGATATGTTTCATATTAATGGAAGGGCAATATATCTCTTCTATTGAGTTACTTATAGCTATAAGTTAAAAGACAGAAGATCTACATTTACAGATTTCTGAAGACCATCATGAAAATAATACCTAGCAGTTCAGACAGGTTCATAAACAAGTGAGGTTTTTAGTCCAGAAATAATTAGGCAATTAGGATGTGGTTGACTTCCTCTTTTGCTACATTGACTTTATCACTTCTAAACCAATTTTCAAATTTATTTTTGATGGTTTTGTTCTGGTATTTGTATTTATTATGTTTTTAAAAAAATGTAATAAAAATATTTGTTTTCTCAAAATATAGAAATAAATAACTGGCATGTTCTAGTTAACCTTTATCATTGATACAGCCTTGTAGGTGAGTGCATAGGAAAGTCACTCAAGCATAAGTTGGCCCCAAACTTCTTTTCCAGTCTAAACGTGCAATAGCTGTTTAGCTTTTTTTTTTAACAAAGAACATATTCCAGTCTTAATTCTTTTTGTTGTTTAACAATGTTTGCATCTTCAGAAAACATCATTTTAAATAAAAGGGATGCAACTTTAAGAATATTATTGCCATGTCAGATTTATTTTGAAACTTCACTTATTAACCACTTAATTTGCTAGTTTGAGGGTTTCAGCCTTCAGTGAATATGGTATGGTTCTCAGTCAAAAGAATTAATGGAAAGTTTACTGCTTGATTAAATCATTTTATTCTTTGCTCTTTAACAAAAGCCTTTCTGCACTAGAGATATCTGTAACCATTTGAGGTGTTAAATAAAAAGATCCAAAAGCAAGGAAACTGGGAATCCTGTAAAAGCAAGACATTAGTATTTTAAATCTTTGTCAGATTGACCTAAAGTAAGTTATATATTTTAAGGAAAAAAAAGAAATTTGATTACATCTGTAGAGCCATCATGTTAAAAATACTTGAAAGCTCTTGATTGCAAAATGAGAGAATTATTTAGTAAGATACATTTGCAATAATTTAAAACTTCATAAAAAGGGGAGCTGTAGGGTGGGATAAGCTCCTGACATTTAGATCTAGCAGACTACAGAAAAGCATCTATGAGAAAACAAAGAATATCTTATTGTTTGAAGTTTATGGCTATGTTATATATATTAGTAAATAGATTTATATTCAGTCACATGATTTAAGCTTTGTTTTATTTTTTTTGGCACTATTTATTGTGAGAAATTTAATTTTGCTATTGAAAAATACAAAAATGTTTAAAAGGCAAAAATACTTACTAAAAATGTGTGTTCAGGAATTCTTTCCTGTGATAGGTGGCAAAAAGATGTTTGCAAAATTTTTATTCGATAAGCTAAGATAGCGTGCTAATTATAGATATATATATAAAAAACTGCTGTACTGTGAATGCTGTATCATTCTCTTGCAAAGTTTGAGTTGTCTTCCACAGATGCTTTCTTCTTTACAGACATCTATGAAAGGTATTTGCATCTGTAAATTGTTGGTTTGTGTAAAATAAATCTCATACCTTTGGTCAGGTCTAATGGTTTTTTTATTTAAATAATTATCTTAAGTATATTGTAGAAACAATTGTCTCAATTATACAAGTGTCTCGATGCTTGACAATTAAAGGGCTTATTTCACGTATTTCCATGGCACTGTTCAGCATCAAAGTCTAAGTATTCCCAAGCTTTGAAAAAAAAGAAATCTCTCTTGTATTTGGTCTAATACAGTAGAACAATAGCTTGTTAATTAGATATATCTTCTGAAATAGTTCTCCATCTACTTGAAGGGTGAAAGACATGACTAGTTTCTGTGTCAAAAGCATTGCATATCTCTATATGTGTTTAAAATATGTTCAAAATGAGCAGATAGTGGCACTTTTAAAAATATAGTAATTTTACTATCTATTTTAATAAAGAGGTTTTTTTTTTTTTAAGTATTGCCTTGTGAGAATACTTGTATTACTTTTAAAGCAGTGAACGAGGCATAATTATAAAAGTTGTGTGCTATTTAATTAGACATATAAATGTATATTATTAATCTTAAAAAGAATATGATTTAGTGAAATCTAGAGAGTTCTGTTTGTTTTCTAATTTCACCTGTCTGTTTTTATTTAGAGAAGAATATATCTACTCCAGAAAAATCATGTTTGGGTCCATCTCATAAAGAGCGGATATCATTTCGAGACCATCCAGTGCAGCTCAGCAGAGGATGGGGAGGAGGCAAAAAAAGGCAAAAGCTTTAAAATATTAGCTGAATGTTTGGAATAAGTTAACTAGTTGATCTAATTGAATATGGAGAGCATATGGAGAGATGTTTCTTTTTAAGCCTGTGAATATCAATTTTTGGATTCTTGTTTATTACCAATGTAAACAGTTTGACTTATTATACATGGTTACAGTGGTTTGGGCTTGTTGGGGGTTTTTTCCAAAGTATTTTATACCTGTCAGTAAGTTATCATAGTTTGTGTTTTCAATTGCTTACATATTCATGTAGTGTAGAATGCAGAACTGATTAACCCTACATGGATTGTTGTAGCTGAGTGAGTTTAAGCTCACTTATAAGAACTGATCAAGATGTGCAAATGTAATAACGGTTCATGCTCACATGATGTATGTCACATAGCAAAACATTGCATTTTCATTTTCTCACAAATAAAATACATGCTTGCAAACTGTGTTGTGAGCTATAAAAGCCAGCCGTGCCATTCTTAGAGAAGTCTGTTTAGAATATTTTACTGAAGCAGCAAAAATTCTCAGCAACTTACAAAATGGTGGGGATGCACTTACCTTTTTCTAGTAATATGGGAAGTCCTCTAGAGCTTTCATCCTAAATTACAGTCATAATATGATAAAGCAACCTGTTGTAGTTTTATACTTTCAGACTTCTAATGTTTTCCTAGAGGGTTAAAGAAAAAAAATAAATTTACTAAGTTCTCATTTTGTTCTGGAGTAATGTAACGTTATACCTACATGACACTGTTAACCCAACTGTTTTTGTTCATGTAGCCAGACTCCTTCAGACCAATGTATAAATGTTTAGTGGAGCAAGGAGGTCTAGAGAAAGAGAAGAAATATTATTTCTAGTGAATGCTTTGTCCATCAACATACAGGACAGAAAATGTTCCTTGATTTCAAAGCCTAACATTATTTTAATGTTT
The DNA here is from genome assembly GCA_009769605.1 of Bucorvus abyssinicus. Taxonomy (NCBI): domain Eukaryota; kingdom Metazoa; phylum Chordata; class Aves; order Bucerotiformes; family Bucorvidae; genus Bucorvus; species Bucorvus abyssinicus. The sequence continues at coordinate 45,459,718 of CM020025.1, forward strand.
TCCACTTTGAGGGTAGAAGTTGCTAATTGGATCTAGAGAAATCTGTCTTTGGTATTTCCTCATCTGGTTTTGTCCAATATTGTGAAGCCTCAACCCCCTACAGACTAAGAGAGGTGGGGAGGGTAATGGGGCTTGAAACGTCAATCAGTAAAGAACATAAATTCTTATGTTGTGGCTATTTTTCAAATGTACTTAAATTACATGTGACATCATTTTCTGAGGTGCTTTTTATGCTAACATACACATATGACTATGGATTGAAAGCATTATCTCCACTTTTGTGAATAGTCGCATTCATTTTCAGAGTCAAAGATGGCTGATCTCATGGAAAACCTCCAGTAAATAACCTTGCTCATTTGAATCAGTGTGCTGGTTTTATTATCATTTTACTTTTCAAAAGTCAGTGCAGCCTGCTTCAGAAAACATTTCTTTACCTTTCCGAGGAATGATGATCAGTGAAGGTTCCTCAGCCTGACTGTAGAAATGCTGTGGTTGTCAACAGCGTCTGAAATATCATTAGGTGCTTCAGTTATCTAGTTAGTTTTGCAATCTATGTAGTAAGCGTTACACCATATTTCCAGATCTGCTATATAATGACTTTTAAATGTCACCCCCAAAGACTGGAGCTTCTGTGATTTAAATTGTATCATCAAGGATATAGGTTTTGTAGAAGAAGCTTCGTTAGTTCAAAATGTCTACCACTTATACGTGACAGTGTGGTCAGTAAACTGATGCACCACTGTTACAGGTGTTAACTGGAGATCAAAATGCAGAATCAAGCAGTTCACAGTTTAACGCTTCTTGCAGTTTATTCACTCAATTGTCTACAGTGTTCATAATATACTGCACATCACAGCTATAAATAAGAGACATTTGTATTTCAGATTTCATAAATCTTTCTATATCTATGTCATAGATATCTTCTGTATCTACCTCTATCTCTAAAAAAGATCTGCTGCATGAAAGTCATCATACTTGATGTTGATGTCATTTGCTTTCCAGGTGTTTCTGAAGGAGAAATACCTCCAAGCCTAAATAAAATGTTTGGGCAACATTTTTAAAGGCATTTTATTTTGCAAAAAGAAAATAGTAGCTTTTTAACATATAGTTTACTAAATTACAAATTGGAGTGACAATATTCGCTAACATGCCTTTTCAAGTTCATAATATGCCTAGTCTGCTATTCTATACATTGATATGGTCATGCATAGGTTAAGTAGTATACCAAACAGAAATTAAGTTAGAAAGTATGCCAAAATATGTTGCTGATTTCATTACATATCATTCCGATGTGTAATAGGATGATGTCTTATTATTGTATCCAACACATTTTTTTAATGTTGAAAGTATACTGTGTTTGGTCAAATGTGAGTAAACATGCAAAGTGCAACTTCTGTTCAAGCTAGCAGAAAGACCTTTATTGCTTTCAGCAATAAGGTGAAGCAACCCTAAATCTGGGCAAATGCTTGCTGTTCATAGTCACATTTTACAGTATGTAAGGTCAGAGGTAGCACAAAATGCTACATTTGGTGTCATATTCATGACCTAAATTTTTCAAGCCCTATTCTGCAAAGCAGAAAGCCATATGCTGCTTTTGTGTCTTTCTTGGGTTTTCTTTTCCTTCTCTCTTTTTTCTTTTCTTTTTTTTTTTTTTTTTAATTTTTCCTTCTTTTCTTTCCCTTCCACCCCTACCCCCTGATACAGCAATTCCCATTTAGGAAAAGAACATATTCTTAAAAATAAGTTTTGCAGGTAATCTGTTCTGATGTCAGAGCAGCTGTGAGTCACGACAGCCCAACAAAACCTGCACCATAAATCCCCAATACTGCATGTTTCTAGTTAAGCTACTGCCTTTGTGGTGCTGTCACCTATTTGGGGCTCACTAGCATCATCTCCTTGGCACTTTTTTCTGTTCCCTGTAGATCCTTTAACATGAAGGAGGAGGGACTCCATGTGAATAAGCTCTTCAAAAAATCTTCCTTGGATGTATAAAGCTTGAGTCTCGGAAACGTAGAAAAGCATTCATTCAAAATTAAGAATGAAACAACGGAGGTGCACTTATGTGTTGATCCTTTGATAGGTGTCATTCCCAAATCAAATTGAAAAGCTTTCTATGAGCTCTCCTGAACAGATCCTTGGAGTGTCTTCTCCCGTGCATCTTACCCAAAGGTCTGCACAGTTCTTTAAACCCTCCTTCTTTTGAACGGTGACATTAGAAGCATCATTACCTGCTACAACAGAAAAAGTACTCTCCAAAATGCATATTCTGAATGAGAACGAGGCATTAAGGGTATTCAGATAACCCACACCTGAATGACAAAACACTGTGAAGAAGTGCTTCTCACTGAATAATGGGCAGATTTTCCTACTTACATGTTAAGATGCTCTTAAACAGCAACCATGCATATTTTAACAGATCTGTAAATAGCAGGGAGCCAAGGTATCTATAGCGTAGACATTGCTTTGGTGCAGGATGAGTTGGTGTTACACTTTGACTCGATAAATCATCATAGTTAAGTAATAATAATCCTATTATTCAAACATGCATTCATTAAAGGAATGTCCGCTGTACGTAGTGTTTACAGTTTTCAAGCACGTGCCACAGGCGGCGTCCAAAACTGGCCTCAGACGCATAAGTACAAAACTGCCACTTGGTCTCCCATTACAACTGTTATAGACACTATGAGGAATACACTGATTAATATCCTTTTGACTGTAGTGTCATATCATCATGCTAATGGCAATGTATGTTTATGGAGGTACAGTCTTTCATTGATATGCCTGGAATGACTCCTGTTAGCATTAATGGAAGCCAGGCTAATATTCTGGGACACTGCGCTATCTTAATATCCTTTTCTTTAATGAGAAAAACACATGTGAAAAGTAGCTATTACCGCAAGGCCCCTAAAAGGCAGGAAAGGAACTCAGCCATAATATAAAAAATTGAGTACCCTGGTATCACATCTGAGAACCAAGCTGTTTGTACTTAGCTGTACTCACTGGGAACAAAAAAAAAAAAAAAAAGACACCAGCAAATTTTGTTGTTTTGCTTATTTCTTTTTACAGTCATAAGTGAAAAACAAATTAACTAATTTTATAGGGGTTGCAAAAAGCGTAGGAGCTTTGACTAGTAGTCTGCGGAAAGCGGACAAATCACAGTCACTGCCGATTTCATCATTGCATAAGGCCTTAGAGAATGGAAATCTTGGTCCACGGTGAACTACTGCAGTACTTGCTAGAGCCTGTGTGGTATATATATATTTATATATCAAAGTGGGATGTCAACTGGTCATGGATGTAGCTGTGCTTAAATAGGAATGGGGCACCTCTTTCTTCTCACACAGAGACAGAAAAATTTGCCTAGAGTAGGGAAAGAGACATAGGTATGGCCTGCAGGTAACGAGTCTAAAGCAGCTGTTGGGTCTTGTGGAGAACAGTTTCTCTGTTTTCCAAGGTGGATGGTAGACAGAAAAGTGCTGGCCACATGTCCTTTGAGACACTTTCTGGGTGCTGAGTTGTGTTGAGAGTTTGTTAGCACCGAAATCCCTGCTGAAGAAATGTTCATGACATTCCATGATGGTAAATGGACAGAGACTGGGTTTTCAAATAGACTTTTAGTAGAAATATTGTTTAAATGTCCCAGACTGGCCATCTGTACAAGGACAGGAAGTTGAAATGGATGACATGATGAACTACACTGTTACTTGCAGAGCAGTTGGACAAATTTATTGTTCTTCATGAGCACACATGGACTTATTCCATTACTTTGGTGACAGAGATACTGACACAACAGGTTAGCACAGACCTAGCTGCCAAGGACCAGCAAAGATCAAAGATCCTCTACTGGTCTTCACTTGAACAGTAGATAAATTTATTTGGAGTTAGCAACCTTTTCTTGGTTTCTTAGTTGATTGATTGCTGTTTATATAGCTAGTTATTTTTTGCATCAAACACTAAAGAAGCCCAAATACCCAGGTAGATGCAAAATTACTCCTGGCTGAAATGCATTTGATAGCTCTTTAACAATAAGCAAATACAAGCATTTTACATGGGTAACAACCAATGCTGATTTCACAAAGTTAGGACATGATTTTAAAAAAAGTTTGTTAATAGCTGAGCATTGGGTTTTATTTATCTGTCAGATTTATTTATTTGTTAGATCAGTCTTAGGCAGATAAAGGTTAGCTTTTTTTTTTTCGCGAGGCATTTCTTCAAGCCTGAACTCAAATTAACACCACCAAGGAGCTGAGTGACAGCCAATGGGCATGACAGATATCCTGAAGTACAGGACAGCTTTATAGGAGAGATCGCTATAGCTAATTAGTTAAAATTCTAATAAAGAATAAATAACTCTACTTCAAGTCAGCTTAATTTTCTGTGCTTGTGAGCCACACTTTGAAAAGGACAACATAAAAAAATAAAATAGGCTTTATTTTCCTGATACGTTCTGATCATTAGATGAGAGCTGTCCCTTCAAAATGGCATGTTTTCTGCCACCATCACCATGTGCAGGAGGTTCGAGAGCTTATTCACTGCAAGAACACAAGTCAGCCTAAACTTGACTCTAATTGGCCTGATACGTTGCCGTTCGCGCGATTTAATACATTTCTCCAGCAATTTTCCTTTAAACGACAATTTCCCTAATGTGAGAAAAGAAGGCGTGCCTCGGGGGAAAGAAAAAAAGAAAAGAAAAAAAAAAGGTACGGCGAGGCGAGTGACAGGGGAGAGGAAGAGACTGCATCGACCACGCAGTCTGGTGGCCTTTTCTGTTCCCCCGCAGTTTATGTTTAATTGGCGGCTTTTGTGAAAACTACCGGCGGGCGAGCGAGGGACCTTCGTGCCGCTGCAGCCAGTGTCGGCCCGGGGAGCGGCTCCGCTGCGGCCCCTCTCCGGAGGAGCACAGAGCCACCCCTGCGTGTCTAAAATCGTGACATACATTCGAACAGCTTTGTTCTTCATTGCGGGTTGAGCTCCTTTGATTTCTAAGCGACTTTTGAAAACCATCCCCCCCCCCAACAACCCAACGGCAAAGAGCTGCGTTTTATGCAGCCCTTTCATGTTGGTTCCGTTTTTATTCGCTTTTAGTGGCTCGAGAGGTGGTTGGGTTCGTGTAATGTGCAGCTTGGTCGTGTGCCGGGTTAAACTCAGAGCCTCAGCCAGGGCGGTGCGGAGAGAGCTTGTCCCTGATCAGGAGGGATGCTCTGGCTGTGGTCCATCGGGAACGACTCGCTTGCTCTCCGCGGGTGACTCTTGACCTGCGAGCAGGAGGCGAGGTAAGGCTTCACGTTTACTCCACCTGGTCACTTGGTAACATTGCCCCAGCACAAATGCGGACACAAATAAGAGACTTTCCTGCTGGGTCATGTCCCCTCCCCTCCGCCCATCGCTGCGCGATACCCTCTGCAAACAGCCACCACGCAAACGGGGTGGGGAAAGGGTTGCTGGCGGTGACATATGCCAGGTACGGGTTTTGTCAGGAAAAGTGAAGTATTCTGAAGCAATTTGTAATACAGTGGATTAATTTTAATTGCCCGGGTAGAAACAAAAAGAAGACTGTCTCTACCCATAGGCTGGGGGCTGACTTTATTTGCCAATATCAATATTTGTGTGGAAAGCTTAAAATATGTTGTTTTTCCAAGAGCTGAAGTTTTAAAAGGGGAGGAGGAGGCCCGTGGATGAAATATTAGCAGCATATCGGTTAACCACGAAGTCCTTTTTTGTATTCATCTAGCCGTTTCTGGTGAGAAAGTCTAAAGACTGGGGGATAGATGCTCCTTAATGCACGCTAGCGTTTCAAAAGATACAGGCAGCTCTCAGCAAAGGACAAAATAAGGCTGAGACTGTGCAGAGCCGAGTGCTCAAAGACCGGAATAAAATTGCTCTGTGGCTTTCAGCATTGCTGAATTACACATTTTTAATCGGATCTAGCACACATCACATTTTTTAAAAAAAGAAAAAAGCAATGGTTCTTTTAAACGAGCTTGCCTTGAAAACCAGCCGTCCCTGTCAAAGCAGCTCAATGCATCCGTTTTTTACTGCCTCCGACCTGAACAGGGTTCCCTGTCCCTTCTGTCTCACACCTTCCTTTAGCTTCGTGCTTAGAAACCAGAATGTCGACCCATATTTCATGCCTTAGAAGAAATCAATTCATCTGAGAATGACAAGGCAGCCCCCCACACACTCTCCAGGCCCCTCGATACATTCAGAGCCTGGGGTCGCTCCGGTAATGCAGCCGGTATGTTTTCGGGATTGTCCCAATATTAATCAAACTGCCAGCAGGGAAGACCGCGTAACTTGCAAAGGAGGGTTTTTCTTTTGGTTTGCTCGTTTGCAGAGGTGCGCTAATGCTTAGTGCTCTCCAGTCAGCGTAGAGGAGAAGGGGTCGTTGGTAAAAAAAAAAAAATCCTACAACAGCAACAAAAAAAAAACCCCATCCAACCAAAACCGGCTTTATTTAGTTAGACCTAAAACTCTTAATCAGCTCCTTTCAGGGAGCGCCCCGTCCTTGGAAATAAATTTCCGGGAATGGGGTGAGAAGTAAATACTCACCCTTAACATAGTGCATAACCTACTAGTGAGCTTTTTCACGTTTGGACTTTTCTCCTTAGACGCCGATTTCTTTGATAGGAGTAATGGTGCTTGTGTTTTGCCTTGCGTGTAGCTCTATAAATTCTTGGAAAGCACGGCGGAGCGGGTTGGGGATGAGGATTTGGCTTTCAAAGAGCAGATCCAGCTGCTGGAGCACAAGCCTGCCTCGGCTAATTCAGGCAGCAGGTTTGCCCCCCGTAAAGGTGGATGGGACAAACATCTCCTCCAGGAGCCGTGCCATCTCCGGCTGCACACTGAGACAGGCTGTGCCTGTTTTTCCTATGATCCTGAGTGGAAAGCCTCATCCTACTCCTGCTCCTCTTATTCGAAGTACGGAGCAAAAAAAAAAAACAAAAAAAAAACACAAACGGGGGTGGGGGGGAGGGGGGGAGAACAAAAAAGGGGGGCGAAGAAAAAGGAAAAAAACCCCATGGATCCGAAAAGCATCTTTAGGAGCAGATCTCTTTTTCCTGACAGTGCCAAACTGCACGAGGCTTAGGGTCCCACGGCCCAACTTTCAAATCCTTTCTAAACTTGAGAAAGGGCTACAATAGCAGCTCGATAAAGCATAGATTAAATTCTTGTAGGATTTGTTTTTATAGCACACATGTAAGCAGGATTCATTACAATTTGAACTAGATCAAGATAAGAGATTAATGCTTTTATAGAGCATCTCTGCTGAGATTTCCTATGGGGCTAAGAGTAAATCCACACACTAAATATTATCTCATTCCATTTTGTGTTGAAAGAAACGTTAGACGGTTTATGAAGAGTCATTACATGTTGCAAGAATAAAATTGTCGAGGTTCGTCCAGCTCTGACAGCAGTCCCGCTTTCCTAACGGGCGGAGAGCGACGGGAGAACCTTTCCATTCACAAGTTTCTTGTCTTCCTCCTGAATATGCATTTGAGGAACATGAAATCTTCATTTTGTCTGTCCAGGTGTCATACAGGAAAACTCCCGAACAGCTGAGGTACTGTCAAAGCGCCAAACGGCAGGAACCGTGAAATGGTTGCTATCGTTACGTTTTGGCTGGTTTGTGGGCAAACTATGGGAGCGTCAGAACCTCGAGTCTGCCTGGGAAAGGCTCCAGGCTCGGGCCCAGCGTAATGAGAAGAGACACATCACCTTCCCTGAGCGAGGTGAGCGGGGCTCAACCGTCTCCTCCTCCGCCCACGCTGAATTAACATTAAATTACCAATTAGAAGAGTAGTCGATTTGCTCGTACACGTTCACTTATCTCAGAAAAGAGAGATCCCAGGGTTTTGGTAACGTCACTTCAAACAATGTCAATTAAACACTTCCCGTCAGAGCGGAAAATCCGAAGGCTACATACCTACACTAGAACCGATATTTTTGTTTATTTTCTTGGGTGAGCAAAAGCTGCACTCTAGGAAGAAAGTTCGTTAAACGGGGCTTGGATCGGGACCTTTTTTGCAGCCTGGCTGCGGAGTCCCGAAGCGCAATCATTACTTTTAAGCATTAGGTTAGTGATGCTCAACATGCTTCTTAAAAAAAAAAAAAAGTCTAGAGCCCCCAAAATTCAACTTCTTTCAGTGTTTATTGAGATGTATAGCACTTTTTTTTTTTCCCTTGGCAGTAAGAATATTCCACATGATTTCTTCTCACAAACAGGATGTCTGGAAAATTATAACTCAGCCAAGCTAGATTTTGAAACTGTAATTTGCAGTTTGCCACATTCTACGGGGAGGCAGATGTGGATCGAGTAGCAGGGTGTCTTTTTACACCTTCTTTCGCCTCCGCAGCTCTGTTCGGTCGTTCCCAGAACCTGGTGACAGAGACCGGGAGGGTGTCTCTGTAGCCTGACTCCTGAACTGACCTCATGTAATAAAATCTCTGGGTCTGAACATGAAATAAACAACTAGGTAAAGCCTCAGCAAAGAAAACAGAAGGCTTAAGGAAATTCAGAAATACTGAACCATTTGAGCACCTGTTTTTCTAGATAGTCAGTTCTTCTCGCATTTCATGGACTCTCCTTCTCGCTGCAGCTGTGGGGGTACTCGATCCTGTTCAAGGAAATGCATCTCTCCCCTTCTTGCCAGCACTCAGACACCCCCTCACTGCGGGGGCTGTTCCCCCGCGGGAACATCCCGCTTCCCTCTTCATAGCTTCCCCTTCCACTTTCCCGGATAACTGAAGTGTGTGTATATGGAAGGATGAGAATAATACTCCTAAAATTCGTTTAGCCCAGTCCCGGGCAGCGCTGATTTCTTCCCATTCAGTCCCTAGATAAAGCTCGTGTTGTCACTTTTCTGGAAGGCAGAGAAGAGTTGTTGTAAAACAGATTAAAATATAAAAACATCTTCTCAGTGTCCTGACATCCATAGTTAAAACTCGGTATTAGAAGTAGGAAGGAGGGGCGGTGGGGTTGGGGGATTCCTGGGCATTTGCAGGGCAGTTCCTCACCCCTATTGATGCCGTTCTCACTTTATTTAAACAAAAGATAGAATGTGAGGAGAACTGTTGAGGAGATGCCTCAAACGTGCGGTAGCACTGTTTCGGCTGGAAACTGCCAACCAGAGCAGCAGCGGCAGCATCATCTGGGAACTCTCCTTACTAGGACCGCTCTGTCCAGGGCGGGTTGTCTCGTACCGTGCGGGTCCGGCACCGGACTCGCACAATCCTTTTCCCAAATCCATTCACTTTTCGGCAGCGAGACGCTTACAATTTACGCGGAATCCTCATTCCTGCGCTTGGGTCTGTAACGTCTGATCTCAGGAAGGAGAGGAATGCGAGGGCGGAGGGGGGAAGGCAACCCGCCTTCCCCGCAGGAGAGCCCCGCGGGTGCCGAGGCGGGCAACCCCGCGGTGTGCGCGCCCGGCTTATCTCCGGGGACAGGCTTCCCCTGAGGGGCTCCTATGCATTGCAGGGGCCAGCTCCTTCACACCACCTCTGGCCACGAAACGTCTCTCCATCACACATAACACCCTTTCACAGAAGGTTTAGGAGATACTCCATCTCTGGAAACACAGCGGCACATCTGCACGCAGCCCTTAATAACTGTTGGGCTGCCTGACGGAGGGAGTCAGTCCCTGAAGAAAGATGCATTTCAAAGCTGTCTCACCTCGGCACAGGATTTTTTTTTTTTTTTTTCCTTTGCCGCCTTCTCCCTTGGGACCTGTCCAACCTCTTTTAAATGGTTTTAGCCCGCTGAAGTCAGCTTTCTGTTTTCAAGCTTTTAAGGAGAACGAATGCCATACGTGGCGCCAATTCTCCCCTAGGTTACATCGCTTCTTCCTTTTGAAGTCAGCTGGGTTGCACAGAGAGCAGAATTTGGCCCCTGAAGCTAACGATGATGTGGAACTACTCTGGGTTTATTTATTTATTTTCCCGGGGAGGAGGGACGGAGTTTAAGATCCGGTTATAATTTGTGTCGCTTTCTCTTTAATGCTCAGATATTGTAAGCGCATACATAAATCACGGCGCTAACGCCGTCGGGGAGCGCTTAGCAAAGACGGGGGGAGAAGCGAGCGAAGTCATCACCGGGGTGAAGACTCTGCGGAAGGGGTCTTTTTTTTCTCAGCGGAGCCGGGTGGGTGTGAGGGTAGAGCACGGAGCCTGTCCCGAGCCAGGTTCCCATCTGAGGCCGGCGCTTCCACCGCCCCGCGGGTTAGCCGCAGCCGTCGTGGGGTCCAGGCCCGCCCGGGAGGGCGAAGAGCTGCGGCGCTGCCAGGGTGCGCGGCCGCCCGGGGCCGCCCGGCGTGGAGCGAGCGCCGTTGCCGCCGAGGCGGCTCCTCGCCGCCGGCGGGACACGCGTGTCCCTGCGGGCGGGCATCCGCGCTGCCTGCAGCCTCTCTGGAAAAAGCTGGGAGTTCTTGGAGGGGTTTCTTAATGGGCATATGAGATACTCCTTGTCCTCGGCTCCCCTGGAGTTTAATAGCTGTCTTTAAAGGAGGGACATTTATTGGGATAAAAGTGGATTGCAGGCTTCAACAACGTTGCATGTGTCTTTCATTTAAAAGGCACCGAAAGCTCCTTTTCTTCTTCTTCTTCTTCTCCTTCTCCTTCTTCTTCTTCTTCTTCTTCTTCTTCTTCTTCTTCTCATTTTTTCCCTCCCCCAAGGCATTTAGTACTTTTAAGGCATAGTTATAAAACAAGCTGCCGAAACGCCAGCACACGGAGATGCGGGCTACGGAAACGGTGGGGCAGGGAGAGAATCTATTTCTCCGAGCCTGGAGTAGGCGTTGCTCTAAAAGGTGCAAGGGGGAAACGCGTCGCTTCTTCAAGAAAAATCCACGGACAGTTCCCTGTCCCTGGAGCGGCTCCCGGGGACGGGTCCTCCCCCTCGCCCGGGCGAGGCAACGGGCTGACCCCCGTGGCACCTGGCCACGCACCGCGGGCACCGCGGGCACTGCTCGCTCTCCGCATCCCTTCCCCTTGTCCCAGAAGTTTACAGGAACCCCTTCCACTTTTCCCTCCCCACAGGCGGGCAAAGCAGCACCCTCGTCCCCCAAACCACCCCCGTCAAACCCAAGTTCCCGAGCGCCTTCCCTGTGTTCTCTCCCGGCGGGGCCGAAGACCCCCGCGGGGGTGGCAGCGAGGGCCGGCCGGGCAGCCTTCCCGGGCTCCGCGCCTCCCGCAGCCGCAGACCTCTGTCGAAGGCTGGAAAACGGGACGGAGACACGGCGGTGGCAGCCCGGCTCTGCGGGATAGCAGTGAAGGGCCGGCTGTGCGTGTGCGTGATTCCCGCGGCTACCTTGCTGTAGCTGAAACAAGGATCTCTCACTTAGATACCCCTTTCTCCGGGAAAATACCAACGTAGAGACCAGCAGAAGAAGGAGGGGAGCTGCTCGCCGGGCAACACGCTGAATCTGAACCGGCCTGCTCTTCACCTTTGGCTGGGTTCACAGGAAAGGTCTCTAAAACGCTCGGCAGTCCCGGCTGGCCATTACTGCACCTATACTTCAACCGCTCATTAAAGCTTCACTTCTTCTCCCCCCACACGAGGGAAGGGCCCACTGAACTGATTTCTGAAACAGCCTTAAGAGAACAGACAAGCTCGGGCCTACGATGTTGAATTATTAATCTGAAGGTGACTGCAGACTCGGTTTTACTTTACTTCAACGAGTACTCCTTCCATCGGGCAGCAGGGAACTGCTCTTTTCCGTAACTGGGACCTTTTCTAAATAGTTCCCTATCTCTCTCTTGCCTGTGTTTTAAATCCTGTCTGTGTCCGAAAGGACCAAGGAATTCAACACTTCAAAGCTCACACTTTGGGTAAAAACCACCCGCTTTTTCAATATCCATAGGAATGCATGCATATATGGATAATTTCGTTTTCTTTTCATTACCTAAGACTCTGCTTTAATACTTTACTTTAGAAATCGGTTTTTTTTCAAGTGGTTAGTGATAATATTTCACGAGATTTAAAAGAACGGGCCCGTTTTAACCACTTTGCACACACACAGAGAGGCAGACTGGAGGTCTGTTTGATAGCAGCCGAATTCTCTTTTAGGCTGGTTTCTGATGTGAGAGATTTCTAGTTTTAAGTTTCTCTATTTTCCATTCCCTTTACACAAAAAACCGCCTAGAATATTTCTTTCTCTCTTTAACTCTAGGAAAAAAAACCCAAAAAACCAAAAAACCAAACCAACTTCTGAGCTGTTTAATAAAGAAGGAACACGGTTCTTAATGCTACAGCTTCAGAGCACAGGACTGCAGCTACTGAGGTATCAGTCAAACTGATTAAAGAAGATGCTTTACTTGAGGGTGTGTGCCCCTGAAGTTACCTTGCTCTGCGCCTCTCGGGGAGCTGGGGGAAGAGGGAGGGAAGCGAGGGATTACTCTTTCCAGGATCCCTGGAGAAATGTGAAGAAGTAGCAGAGGGGAAATGTCCTTTTCATGTGTCCTCCCTCCCTCCCTGTCTTCCCTCACCCTCCTCGCACGCCTGTGCGTCTGTCTGTCTGTCGAAAATGGGCCTGGAACTCCCTCCTGTGTTGGGATTAGGTCCTGGGGGCCCTGGGGTGGAGTTACACTGCTCGCCTATTTTCATATTCATTAGAAATGGGAGGTTGCATAAGGAGCCCTGCTGAGCTTCAAGATATAAGAGCAACTTCGGGTTCCCTCTTTCAAGACAAGACAAATCAAAGGCTCAGAGGCGAAACAGCTCCCTGAGCTTTGAACGTCTTTCGCTCCCTCCTTCCTTCCCTCCCATCCACTCATCCACTCTCCCTCCCTCCCCTGCTTACAGTCCAGCCTCTGCCTAGGGAAGAGGCTCTCAAGCAGCCTTAGATGATTATGGATTTTCTGAGCGAGAAGTTTGCCCTGAAGAGCCAGCCGAGCAAGAACAGTGACTTTTACATGGGAGCAGGAGGCACTTTGGAGCACGTTATGGAAACTTTAGACAACGAGTCCTTTTATAGCAAAACATCAGGCAGCAAATGCGTGCAGGCCTTCAATCCTCTGCAAAGGGCTGAGCATCATGTGAGGCTGGAGCGGACATCACCCTGCCAGGACAGCAACGGTGAGTCGCCATCCCAGGGTTGGTTATTCTTGCTCCTGCGCTTTGCCCTCCCTGGAGATGTACTGGTGAGCCCAGGATTTCTCCTGTCCGGGGAGACCAAAGGCAGCTGCGGAGCCTTTGGGTGCTGGCATGCAAGGGGCTGTCAGGTAGTAGTAAATAATAATAATAACAATAACAACAATAATAATCAAGAACAATAATAAATAGTGCTAATAATACCGGGAAAAGGCGATTGCCTGCTTCGAAGCACTCTTTTCCTTTTGCTGTTGCTCCACTGCCTGCTGCCCTCCCCGCCGGCCCCAGGCTGGGTCCCTCGGCTGGCGTCCCCCCCGCCGCCACCACGGGAGCGGAGCGGCGCGGAAAGCGCAGAGCCGAGCACGCAGGCACAGCCCGCCCGGGGACCGACAGGCCAGCAGGGAAGGGCCGCGGCGGCGGCCCCGCCGTGCCGTAGCGGCGACGGCCAGCGGGGCCCGGGGGTTGCAGGAGGGCTCGACCGCAGTCCCGGTCCCGCCGCCGGCCGCCCCACGGCTTCCCCCCTGGCCGTTCCCCGGTGGCGCCGAGGCTCCGGGCCGGCGTGCGGCATTCCCCGCGTCCGCTGTGGGCAGCGGCGTTTTCACCCAGCAAACTGCTCGGGAAACGCAGCCTCGGGTGTCCGTGGCCGCGGCACACCGGGCACGTAGGTCTCTCAGCCGGCGAGGAACGGAAGGTCACTTGTTCATGTTTAATTCTTTCACATAACGTTCGGCGAGAATAGTGGGGTTGCTTTTAGGTTTTTTTTTGTTTTTTTTTTTTTCTTGGGTGTTTTCTTTGGGTTTTGTTTTTTGGGTTTGTTTGTTTGTTTGTTTTTTCCCCCGTGTTACCGATTAATGCGTAATAGTGATTCTTCATATAGACCGAAAACGACAGGTAATTCAAACAACAGTGTTAATTTTTTTCCCCCCAGCTGATCAGCAAGGAGAGTAAGGAATGTTCTATTTTTGAAACATATAAATTTTTCCCCGCTATTCCAACATGATGTAAAGCACGTACAGAAAAAATGATTTAAAAAATATTTTCCTAGAAGAATCGGAAATCATGGTTAAGATCAGCTGCAATAACAAGACTAACAATACCTTACATTTTTTTGCTTCATATATAGGCATTGAAGACCACACATTTTTATATAAGCATTTTTGAGAACATCCTTTTTGTATGAAACTGTTTGTAAGAAATAATGACAGATTTCTGCAAGTGCAACTTAAAAAAAAACTACAGAAAATTGATTTATGCCTCGAAGTTTTTCTTAATTAGCTCATTTAATGTGTGCCTTGGGGCCTTTGAGGCACTTCCTATCTACGTATGTGTTGATGGTAAGTATCTAAAAATTGTGTTTCGTTAAAAGGAGCTCGAACTGAAATTACTGAGAATGTGAGAAAATACTAAAGCGAGCTTCTTATCGTATGTTACATGCCATCTTTGTAGATTTCAATTTCAAAAGAGTTTTAAACATTTTTCGCCTGTTTCTGGAAGAAGAAAAAAAAAAAGCCTTTTTGCATCCTGTAATATATTGCATGCCTTTTTTGGTGATGTGAGATACGTAAAAATAGAAAAATATAGGAAATGTTTTCATTTCTTATTAAGAAGCTACGGAGGAATATTTCTTATCTCTACTACTCAGATTTTACCTAAAGACAAATAGTTACTGCAATCCTTATACAAAGTATATGAAATGATCTCTTCTACTAAGTCAACATTTTGCAGAAACTGTCTGTATTTTGTAACCATAACAAACTTAATTGGAAACAATTCCACTTTACAAATCTGAGAGAAGGTATATGGAATCTAGTGAGTTTGCAAAGTGAAGTTAATTTTCAGTTCCATTGGCTTAATTTGTCAGTTTACAGCTATTTAATTTACTTCACAATTTTTTAATATTTTCGTAGAAATAGAGTTTTTTATATCTGCTTCCAAGTTTAAAGGCACATTTGTCAATTGCTCTATGCCACTTGTCTTGTAAGAAAATCTGGTTTGGGCTAAGATTCCTTATCTGTGCAATTCCAGTTGAAGCTGATTTCATGGATTATTAACTACTTTAGAAGCAAATATTAGAAAATATTCAAGCACTCTCATGCAGTCTCGTTACACTGAAAGATTTTAGATTATATCTTTAGATACAATTCTCAGTTAAAATTCAGTGTGATTTAGTACTGTTATTCTGTCTGTGGTTAATATTACAGATTCCTCTTCCACGATCTCATATAGAAATACGCAGCCACATAGAATCTGGTTGCTTGTGAAACTGTTTTATATCACTCTTGAATTTAAAGCCCCCTCCTTTAACCAGCTATTTCCCTCCCCCACCTTTTGCACAGTGAACTATGGGATTACTAAAGTAGAAGGACAGCCTCTCCACACAGAGCTGAGCAGGCCCATGGACAATTGCAACAATCTCAGGATGTCTCCAGTGAAAGGGATGCAGGAGAAGGGGGAACTGGATGAACTTGGTGATAAGTGTGACAGCAATGTCTCCAGCAGTAAGAAGAGGAGACACAGAACAACTTTCACCAGTTTGCAGCTGGAGGAACTGGAGAAAGTATTCCAGAAAACTCACTACCCCGACGTCTATGTAAGAGAACAGCTAGCTCTGAGAACAGAGCTCACTGAGGCCAGAGTCCAGGTAGGAACCAAGCTTCAGCATTTCCATGACAAGTTGTGCATTGTAGGAACTGCTAAACGATACTCCTGGGGAGTGTACAAAAGCACATAAAGCTAAAGTAAATAGCTCATTTTGCTTTATTTCTTTATGGATATGAGATGTTATGTTGCAGTACTAAAATAACTTGTTATTTTTTTAAATAGCTTGTGTTGCAGTTGTAGAAACTTGTTTAAAGGATGAGAAAACAACACCAACAGTAAAGCAGTCTTGATCTCTGGTAGTTCTGTTTTACTGTCGGAGTTCCAGGCAGTGAACACACGAAGTGTTATGTGTAAAGATCCCATTAAAGAAACACGTTGCATGTAGTTCACACTGATGATGATGCAGAAGATTCTGTGTGTGTGTTACGGCATGAAAAGTACAATCTAAAAAGTAAACAAATTCCTTGTTTCTACCCAAAGAATATGCAATGAAACTGCACATACGTAAGTGTGTATAACCTATAAATATATACTTACGTGTGTGTGTGTGTGTTTGTGTCTGTGTAGAGCAAAGACGTAATCCTTTCATCTCTGTTGCATGGAATGAGCATAAAAATCACAAAATTAGGATGTGCATTTGCTGTTTTGTAAACTTGTATAACTGGTGGATAATAATATTCTAAGTTTTGGAGTGAAACATACTATTGTAGTGCAGTATTACTTAGTGCACTATTTCAGTATCTTAACTGTGTTCAAAGTTGATTCATTCAGTGTGTGCATGGAATCTCAACAATATTTATGGCTTTGGATGTGTAGTAACAAAAAAAGAAGCTAAATACCCAGGAAATGCAACCCTTCCCCAGTTTAGAGATCTTCCCTTAGAAAAGGGTGTGAGGTGCTTTTTGTGAGTTTATCCTATTTTTAGAGATCTTCCACATTCTGTTAATACTCAACATTTCAATTTAGGGAATAGCAGTTCTTACAGACTGGGATTAATTTTTTTTAATTTAGTGACTTGAATATGATAACAACTTCACAACTTGTAATTAAACACATACTCACACATGCATATAAAGAAATAGACGTCAGTACACATGCATACAACCAAAATTAAACCAAGATCACTTTCAGAAACAATCTCAGCTAATTAATGTTATAAAGAAATGTTCTTTTCATGTCTTTTCAACCAGACAATATTTTCACCGGAAAATAGAGTCCAAAATAGTGTGTCAGTTACATTGACACGATATCAGTGATGCAGACGGAATTGAGTTCAGTGGCTTTTAACAATTCAGGCTCTGTGCAATCCCTCTCCCTCTGAATTTGGTAGTTTTCCGCGTATGTCTTCCATTTGCTAGGATTTAGTCTTGGCTTTAAAAAAAAAAAAAAGCTTGCATAATGTTAAAACACTGTTCTTAACAATTGCATAATTCTGGAATAATGAGGACTATTCCAAGACTAAATTAATAGCCAGAACAGGGACGGGATAATTGGGCTAAAATGTGTCAGTTGACTTTTTAATCACATTTTTTCTAAGTTTTAGAAGCTTGATGTGGTAGAAGTATTAAAAATAAGAGTAAATGTAAAAACATGTATGTCCACACCAAACTTTCACAGAATGTCTATTTCTATTTTATTTAAACACATTCTCCCCTTTCTTAAAAGATAATAGATCTTTGCAGTTCTCATATGCTAAATATGAAAGGAAACGGTGATCATTTTTATCCAGAGTAGCAACAGTATTCCATCACAAGATTAAGCAATTTAAAAGGCCTTACATCATTAGAGGCGAGCATCTGGCAATTCAAGGATAACAAGCAGCAGATTTTTACATTGCTTTGTGGAGGCAAATGGTTACTTTATCTCTGCCAAGAGTCAGTTTCTAGCAAAGTGATGTAAACAGAAACATTTTGGGGGATTGTCAAAGGAAAAAAATGTGTGCTTTTTTCTCATTTAGTTACTATAAATTCAAGCAAATTGTTTGATTTAGTTTAGCAGAGCGATCAGCTGGATACCTTACCCACATTCCCCTTCACCGCCATTTCATCAACATCCAATTTAATATTTCTTCTGCATACATGCGGAGAGAGCCAACCTGAACCTCATTTATCTAGGTTGTTCTCTTTCCTGCTGCATGTCAGTGAAGTAATTGGCACCTATTTTAAGGAGATTGTCAAGGTCCTTTTCCAATGAAAGAGCCTCATGACTAAATTCTCTTAGCATGTTCTTGATGCCTCCTGTGGAGACAGGAGATTTTTTTTCTCCCCCTTTCTCTTTGCTGGGCCTTAGGCATCATAAATAATATAAATTTGCCAACCAGGTCACTATACTCAGTTGTTAGATGCCCGGACCTTGCTTTGATTGTTGAGTACATTTTAAAAGGTTGCACATACTAAATTAAAATAAGTAAAATCATGCCCTGGTTGCTTAAGCAGCATCAAAGGACAGTTGAGTTCTTCAAAGATCAAGGTAAAACTGAATTATAAATCAAATAGTGTTATTTAAAATATCCCACCATCAGGGATCAGAATATTTTTAAAACTGTCTGTGATTTCATGATTTTTTTATTATCTTCCTTCCCTGTTATCCTTCCTTACAGAAACTTTTTCTGCAGTGCAGGCTACTGTCCTGATACCAGCTTATCCTGCCTTTTCATTACAGCACTTGTTAAAGATTATGTACACCTCTAGGAGACAGATCACAGAGAGCCATACCAAGTCAGTAGGCATGTGAAACGAAGAGAAAGTTTCTTTACAATTTGACTTGTTGCTACTTGGTGATTTTCCTCTACAGAACTGAACTCTAAGTTCTCAAGATTAGCACCATCTGACAGACTGACCTTTCCTCTGTTTTTGTTGGTTTTTTTTTTTTTTTTTTGAGACAATATAAAGGAAATATATACTTCTAAAATAGTCAGAAATAAATTAAGCAGTTCTGACATTGAGAAGATTGAAACTGCAATAAATTCATCCTCAGGTGGAGAACTTCCCTTTCTTAGATAAACAGAGGTTTTCAAAGCTATTGTCCAAAATCTCTTGGCTTTTTCCTAAAACTCTGTGCACAGCATGCAATCAAGTTGACCTTGATGATTGTTTCCTCATATACCATAGGTTTGGTTCCAGAATCGAAGAGCAAAATGGAGGAAAAGAGAACGCTACGGTCAGATCCAGCAAGCGAAGAGCCATTTTGCTGCCACCTATGATATATCTGTTCTTCCAAGGACTGACAGCTACCCTCAGGTATGGTAAAGACCAAGTAGTACTTTGGTTCGACATTTGCCTTCTCTTCCATCCTTAGGCACACACGTACACAGAAGACGTATGAAGACTTGTGTGTTTAGCTTTCTGTGTTCTTTAGACACACCAACAGGAACTGCCATTGTGAACAACAGTTCTGATATCCAATACGAATAATTAGCTCTTAAAGTATAAGTATTTTTTAAGCAATAATCTTAGGAACTGCAGAGTTTTACCTAAGTTATGTACGAGAATGACTGGCAATATGGTTGTGCAACTAAGTCTTTCTGCACATAAAATTATGTGGAGATTTGAATAATTTTTAGATGCATATACAGATTCTGGATGAAGTCTAGATCCACTGAGACTGACAGGAATACTGTAATTTTGATTGCCATAAGGAAAGGGTTTGCCATCTGGTATATTTATATTCACAGACAAGTGTCTTAACAACTCTAGTCTTGTACCCTTTGGTAAAATGAGACATAATCTATGTGATCTCTAGACAGCTTCCTCCTGATGTATTACACATGCGCCATTTCTTTATGGATCTCAATAAACCATTGAATAAAACAAAGTCTTCTGCTAGTGTGAAACCATATTATAATCATCAGCATATATGTTCTGGGAGAGGGAGGCAGAGAGACAAGAAAGCTCTCAGTAGTAGTTTGTTTATTTTTTTTTTCCTTTTCAGTGCTCTGTTTGTATATAGTAAGGTATACTGTGTAATAAGATCATAATCTTCTGTCTCTGTTCTCCAGTCCTCTGGTTTACTGCCTTGCCTCACTCTCTGCTATTGTTTTTCTGCTTGCTTGTCTTAGTACATTGAATGCTTTTATTCTGAATCCATTGTTTTTCGTGTTTCTAACTTCCCATTGCTTTTACTACACAATTAAAAAAAAAAAAGGACCATACAAAGCAAAAATCTTGTATGGGTCCCTGTAGCAGAGTCCTTCCACTGCTGGTGTCTTGGTGCTCTTCTAGTTCGTTAAGTAGCAGGGTCTCTGCCAGCCTTAAGAATATACTCATATTCTGTGTGGGCTTGCTTTGGTCATGCTCTACACTGGCTGAATGTGATTAGCTTTGAACTAGAGGCCTTGCGCCTATGTGTCATATACCCAGCTTACAGTACTTTATCTATCTCCGAGGAGATTGCATGTCACTAGGTTTGGTGCCTGGGCCAGAGCTGGTTTGCATTCCAGCAGCTCAGAACATGGGCACAATGATTTCAGGTCTG
This sequence comes from Bucorvus abyssinicus, assembly GCA_009769605.1. NCBI lineage: Eukaryota > Metazoa > Chordata > Aves > Bucerotiformes > Bucorvidae > Bucorvus > Bucorvus abyssinicus. The sequence continues at coordinate 45,479,879 of CM020025.1, forward strand.
GTGACTCTTAAAACTCTGCCCGTTTTTATTTTGCAATGTAATAGTGCGTTAGCCTAAATTACGTCAGAACTCACTGCATACGATACACTGTGTTTAAGTAGGAGGACACTATACTTGCTCGAGACCTACCTAGGCAGAGGTGTGAAAAAATATCTTAAGCACTCCTAGGCAGATTCACAAAGATATAGATGCATAGTCATTCACAGATCTCACTCAAGGTGTTGAAGTATCTTCTGAAGGCATTTCTGACTTATCTATAACACCACAACAGACGATACAAGGCACAGTACTTAAGCTGTGGGATTTCTATTCCTTACTCAATTCTCTAGACTAAATTTTGTCTCCAAACTCAGCTTGTATTTTTAGTAGGGCTTCATCTACAAATTTTCCCAACTGACAGAATTTTCATTAATATAAGATAATAATTAATTATCTTATTAGCACAAAAAAGTCATTGGTAAGCACTTAAAATGGTTGACCTAAAATGAATATTTTTAAAAAAGAAATGCTTTTGGATTATATGAGAATATAATCCATAAAAATCCAAACCAATGAAACATCTATTCTATACTTTCAGATTGTTAAGAAGAGACAATTCACTGCATTTCTATGTACGAATTCATTTAAAAATGCGTTTCCTAGGCTGATGACACAACTAAGTTTCAGCCTGACAAAACTTTCTATTCTTGATTTCTAAGTTCTTAAAAGCAGGAGATTGAAGTGAAAATGTTTGTACCATAATCTTAAATAGAGCATCTCTAAAATATATAGAAATGTAAAAGGTATACTCATTCTTAAACATAATCACATAGTACTCACCTACAACCACAGACTAACACACTGCAGGTAAACAAACAGGCACAAACATATAATTGAGTCTGTTCACCTGCACAGGAAAGTTGTGTTGTACTGTACTCCTTGAACAGGAACAAGGATCTAAATAAAAGTGTGAGCCCACTTTACTTTGGCTAGTATTTCAGCTGAGTGCTTGCATGCACAGTTTGGCTACACGATAAAAACAAGGCATCTTACTCCTCAGTGAAGAAGATGGCTACTTTGCTGTATACTGGAATATGAATATGTATCTGGACAATTATCACAGAACAGTCAATGCAAGTTCACGTTTTTGCTAACCTCATGGCAACTCTTCATATTTTCATATTCTTAAATCCTCACCTTCAGTAAAACGATGTCTGTATCATATACGTAACATTTGTAGTGAGAATGCTTGAGACAATGAAAACCTGTATTAGAAACACAATTTCCACTAACATCACTACACTGAAATCCCTTGAACTAGATGTCCACTTATAAGTGCCTTGTTTAGAGAAAATAAATATACAGTACGTGACTTGCTATAAACTCATTAATCTGTCGCACAATTCAGGCAGAAAAAGATATTTAAAACCGTTATTTCTGTATTTGGTTTTAGTGTTACAGATTGATTTTCTAATATTTCAGTGTAGTTAATGCAAGAAAATAAATCAAATATCCTTTTTTCCCTTTCTTTTATTTTACTTTCCCCCCCCCTCCCTTCCAAACAACATCCCCCCACCCCCCTGCCGCGAAGCACTCATTGTGACAGTGGCATCAGTAAACACTAGACAAGCTTTGCCATACTTTTGAGTAGATAGTTTTTCTCGGGGACTGTGGAACACAGATCACTAGAGCTTATTTATGAAGCCTTTATTAACATGGGGGAAAACAGACTCTCTGTTGTTGGCAAAAAATACAGGATGAATGTTGAAAAAGGATGAAATCCAGCTGAGATGTTTACTGCTGTGTGGCAGAAGGAACAGGAACAAATGTGAATTTCTGGTGTGCATTACATGAATTTGCAGTCTGAAGTTTTCTGTTTTGAACCCTGCCATGGATATGTTCACAAAACAGACATCCCACTTGCATTCCAACAGAAACACCAATCTTTTTTGCAGCCAACAGAGGGTGTGGAGACCCATGCTTAGTCTCTTTACCAATTATCTTCATCACATATAAATTAAGAACATGATGCTGCTATGCATTTTGTGACTATATAAGCCTGAAAGGTTTTCCTGTGAGGAAATGATCTTTTCAACTTATTTCAGGTAGAGGGTTGTCTCTGAGTCAGAGAATGGTTGAGAATGGAGGGGACCTCTGGAGGTGGTCTGGTCCAACTCCTATTTCTATAATCCAGTCTAATTTTGCTATTAAATTATACATCTTTTTCTTCAAAATAATAATAAACTATTTAGTTGGGTTTTTTCCCCTAGATTATAATTATTTGCTTTGCTAATTCAGTCTAACCTTAATTATTTTTACAGTATGTTGGCCTTAGGTGTTGCTTATTGTGCAAAATAATTGCTCAGCTGGATGGCAGAAAGTTCAGTATCTCCTAAACCGTCCAAATTCTGCACGCATGCATCATCCATTAATAATGCTGGCAACACCTGAATCGCAGAGAATAGTTAGTACAATATTCCAGGACAATCATCTGTTATTCACATGTTTATTCTAGAGTTTAACATTAAAAATACTACAGCACTGATAAGTTCTCACTCAGATGAAATGTTTAACTTTTGCCAACATTATACTGAAAATCAGATTTTTCTAGGAAAATTTTATATGCAGTACTTGTTCACACACTTTAGTAAAAGGTTACAGTTTCATTAGTTTCAGTAATTAAGCTTCATGATTCTCTTGCAGATGCAATATATTGTGGTCTAACTCATCTTAAGTGTACTCAGGAAACAATTCACTGGTTAGAACTCTTATCCCAGACACTTTGAGCCTCATTAACTAGCAGTACTATGCTGATGGTATGGAAGTTAAGAGGCAGCATCTTAACATCAGTGGGGAAATGAATGGAGATTCACTTCATGGAGACATTTACTTGAAATCATATGAGTGAATGTTAGTAAACAGTCAGTACTTGATTTAGTCACATAAATACATTGCCTAGTGTTATTAAAGATGTCTTGGGATGTGTAAGACACTGTTATAGTAATGAAAAACGAGGCACTCTTCAGGGGAGGCAGCTGGTGGTCAGATAAATATCAGACATTTGCGTTTGGGAAACTTAACCAAGGGGACTGTTATGCCAGAGATGAGTTCTCTTTAAAGCTGGTGAAAATCTGGTCACTTAAGTTTTCTCTTCCTAAAGAATACGATATAAAATAGGTAAGATGACCTCTAAAAATATATTTTTTTTCTCTGGTGCCTGGTTTAGCTGCAGGCATCTATAGTTATCTTAGACAGATCTATATGTTATGTGTTGGGAGAGGAACAGCAAAAAGGTTGCTTAGCCTTGCTCTTCTCTTACCTTATTGGTCTTGACTACTTTTGCTGTCCTATGCCTAGTGAGAAGGCTAATGTTACAAAGGGTACTTGACCTTGTCAGATTTAATGTTTAAGTATGAGAAGTAGCAAGGGACCAAAAAACCTGAGATAAAATTTCATTTTTATCCCCTCCTTATCTACACACAGGAGACTGAAATTTGATCAAAAGACTACACTATTATCACACAGATTTCCAGATTTCCCTGTATGAGTTAAATTAATAAAGATGTTATCTTTATAAATGTAAATGCATCAGTATGTAAATAAACATAGAATTTTATCTTTGAAAAACAGATATAAAGGGCAGTATTTTCCCCCCACTTAGGGTCTTTCCATACTTTGCATGCTTTCTTGTTGTTTGTTCTTTGAGTCTAGTTCATTTGTTGTCATTGTTCTAAGTTCTTTTGAAAGGGTTTTTCCGGTCACACCATTATATTTTCCCTCTTTTTATTAGGTGTGAAATGTATTGTTTACTTCTCTTATTTATGTGAAAGTACAGGCAAGAGTTGGATAGGACTGAATTTAACTTTTTTTTTTTTTTTTTTTTTGGTGGAAAACCCCAGCTTAGTGCAGGTAGGAATTCTGAGGAGGCAAAAACATTTCGAAGGTGTAGGAACTGGAGTGATACAGAAGGTGTAGAAAGAAGGGAGAATGTTGAAATCTCAAAAATAGAAGAAGTAAGAGGCTGAAGTTTACATTCCATCCACCAGACTGATAAATCAAATTAGTATGGCATCATGTGATTTGTTTTGGCAATCAAAGAGTATAGAAGTGGCATCCGTGTACATGTGTTATGTACTAAGTCCTTGGATCATCCTTACAGTTCTGCTCTAGCTGTAGTACATATGGGTAATTCTCATTAGCAACAATCAAAGTTATATGCTCCAGTTAAATCTTTCATATGGCATGTATTAGACACCACATGTTATATGAGTTAAAAATTCTTTTAACTGTAGTAGACATATAAGTGACAGCTAATCACAATAGCTCATTAAGGCTATGGGTATACTGATTAAGTAGGAGTAGATGTGGTGGACATATCTGAGCTAGCTTCAAAGAAGTTTTATCATATACTCATACTGTCTGGCTGTGACAGCATGGAGTCAGACTGGGCTGCCACCTGGATGGTGTGTTGCTTGCTGCACATGTGCTGGCTGTTGCACTGCTGTGGCTGATCTTCCAACAAGAGTAACATTTCTAATCTTTTTGGGTGGTGTCTGTTCCACACAAAGTAGTTTGTGTGCTGCACTTCTATTTTTCCTTAGTTCTAAACCACCACTCTATGTGGTCTTCCTCGTAATCTCAACTTCCAGTTTGTTGCTTTATTATTTTTTTGTGAAACGTGTATTTCCTTAAGTATATGAGTGACTTCAGCTGGAGCTTAATTACAAGGCAAATCAATTTTTTCAGAGATAAAAACTTTTTAGTAGCTTTTTTCGAAGTATGAGGTTTTGTCTTTAAACGTGTAATAGACATGAAATATAATTAATTCTTACCGCATCTGACCCTGAGATTGCAGTAGGGAGAAGCTACAGTTTATCTACAGAGCATCCTATGCAAGAATGAAAGCTTGATGACTTCAAATCCAGCATTATTTTGCACCTTGTTAAGCATGGAATCAAATGAACAGATTTTTATTTTGTTCACTGTATGTAAGGCATAAATGTGGACAGAATGAGTCTATTACATATTTTGGGGCTGTAGCATTAAGCCTCTCGTTACCAAGGGCCTACTTGCCTTTTATGGACATATCTGAAAATGGTGTGCTGCAGCTCCTTCATATGTACCTGAACCCAGTACAGTGCAGATGATCTTCACATGTGCATTAGGTCCAACACCTCCTATGAAATGATCACTAATTACACCAAGAATCATTGTCTAGAAATAAAGAAAAAAAACACCACAGTAAGAGCAGTATAGCCTTGGAACAAATTCCCCATAGAAGGTATTGAATCTCTGTAGCTGGAGCTACTCAAAACTTGGCTGGATAAGGCTTGAGCAACCTGACCTAAACTCAAAGTTAGCAGTGAGCGAGGGTTTGGAATAATAATCCCTGAGGCCCTTTTCAGTTTAAATTATTCTGAGAATCTATGAATCCACAAATTCAGGAAATACAGGCAAATCTCTACCCATACTTTGGATGTTCTTAAGAGGCTCCCAGAAAAAAAATTCTGTGGCAAGTGACAGACCAAATTAATTGTGCTGATGGACTAGGAACAGATTACAGATCATCAGTTGTAAACTAGCGGTTTTGAGCAGTTTAACAGCTATTGCATTTAATCCACCTGAAGTAGCTACTTGTGCAAGCACAAGTTTAATGTTTTCTGGAAGTCCAAGGATTGTTGCTTCATACAAGGAGAGGAGTGACAAAAATTTTGCATATCAGTCTCTTTGACACTCACATGTTCTCTATAATCAGGCAAATTCTTAAACATTCAGTTAGTGCCACTGTTGTCTCCCTTACAGTGCCCAGGAACATCCTGGAAACAGAGTCAATGTGTAGTTTCTAATTACTGGAGTAATTATAATAACATAACATAAATTATTTAATATAATAATAACAACAAGAACAATAACTTATTACTTCATATCTAAAGATCTTGAAACAGATAAACCTTTTGTTTGCCATGCAAAGCACTAAAATATGCGTCCACACAAATAGAAGCTTTGTGTGCTCATATGTGTGTCTGTTGGAAACGGACTCCAATCTGGATAGGCAGGTGACTCAAATAGCATGAGTCAAGACATTTGGTGATGAGAGAACTGAGCTGGGTAAGTTAGTAAAAGTCTCAGAAAATTTGGAGATTAGAGTTTGTGTGATTTCTCCAGGTGCTCTGTAAGAAGGCTAAAGCTGCAGGAGCTTGAAATTTTAACAGAAAATTATCAATGACACCAAGTGGGATGACCAATTAATTCAGCTAATTTTCCTCTGCAGTGTCAAGCAGAAGGTCATATGCTTAGGAAATGATATCATAGCCCTGTTAACTACCATAACTCTCCAGTTACGTTCTTGTCACAGCTATGAAATCCTACTTCTTTTTTCTATTGGGAAGTGTGTGCGTGCATGTGCATGTGCTTGTGTGCCTGTATAAAACATACTGTAGGTAAATATATTGAAGGGCTCTGGTAATTTCATGGTAACCACAAGAGCAAAGCTCAAGTTGTTTGTGATGTTAACAGAAACCAGAGATGTGCTGTATGTATAGCCTCATTCACAGTCTCTGAATTGCCTTTTATATAGTTCATGGATCACACAAGAGTTTAAGAGGAAAAATATTTTCTTTAAATTCATGTACATAATGTCTCTTTTCCTTCCAACATACCAGAAGAAAGTCTGATAATTTTGACTTATTGTAAAACATTACTGTATTTATTTTCAATACAGGAATACATTCTGCGCCTATATTTTACTACAAGATATTTATGTTATAAATCCTCGCTAAGAAATGAAAACCTAATATCAAAAGAGAAGTCATTCAACCAACTAAAATGAATAGAAAATTGATATGATTGAAACATTCTTTTGAAAAGCTTAACTGTCTCGTGAGAGAAGATGTAAAGCTTTCCTAGCATCTTGTGGCATTGCTGAAGTTAAGTTTGCTAATTTGGATTCCTTCCTGTAAGGAAGAAACCTAGGGCACCCCTTTGATGGTTTTAGGAATGAATAGCTTTTTCACATATTTCTTTAACAAGACGTTGGCATGGTTTGGGTTTTGCAGCTGAATGTTGTTCCCATTTACACCTGTGAAATCTCACTGAAGTTAAAGTGAAAGAGATTTGTCTAGGATAAAAATATGAGGAAAATTGGTGATACTAAACTTAGCTTACTGCAAACCAAACTACTAGAAATAAGGAGGGAAAGAGTGATTTTGTGATACCTCCAGACCACATAGGTTATTGGGCACTTTCAAACCGAGCCTCTGAACCTTTTGAAGTCTTTCCATAGTAACTATATTAAAGGCAAACTAGTGCGTGTTCCTATTTAAACAGATTTTTGGAGAAAAATCCCTCACATAATTATATCTCTGCAGACTGCATGACTGCAGCATTTGGCATAGCATTTCTTAAAGAGAAATCTTAAGTCAGATAAATAAGACTGTCACATATGAGTTAGCTTTGCAGATGACAAGCTCCTTCAGAATTCGCTCCTATATTAGATGCTGCACAGATGAACTAGTCAACTCCTGAGCAAATTCATCCTGTTGTGAAGGTTCTGAAACTAACCATTTGCCCTGGAAATACCATCAAAAAGAATGGGTCTCTGTGTGCATGTGTTGAAATATATATAGATATATAGATACATATATACACACACTTTTTTTTTTTTCTGGATTCTCTTCTAGCTATATCAACTCCCTGTTTCAACTCAGTAAAGAGTTGTACCAGCAAAACAAACTGAAATGGAACAGTATGGAAATAGGAATAGTGGTCTTGTTTTGTAGGAAGAAAGGAAAAGAAAACCTCAACAGTTGCTTAATCTGTCACTGCTGCTGCAAGAAACTTACATGTAACCATGAAATACAATAAAGTACAATTAAAAGTTTGTAGTCTTTTTGATCAAAAAAAAAAAAAAAAGGCAAAGATTTTTGTATGGTTGATGGGGTTTCTGATTTTCATAGTTCAGGATTCAGACAAAGTGTGCACAGCTTTCAAGCAAAGTGGAGATATTATCTGGATCTTATAGGCTTTCAGCTGCTGTCTTCTTCACTACACTCTTCTGTACTGTAATCATATGCTATGTGGCTCCGAACTCACTAAGTCTGAGAAGGCAGTAAGCCTTCTGAGTCTTAGTGGATGACTTCCCAATTCCCGTACACTTAAGTACCACACTTTCTAGCTCTTTCAGGTCCCTAGTTTCCTTCTTTTCATATGCTGTAAACCTGTATTAGGATCTGAGAAACTTTCCAGGCAGTAGGACACTCAGGAACCCCTGAATGCTGAGCCACAAGAGATGTACTGCACTCTTTGTGAATGTTCTGTGTGGTTGAATGCAACAAACTTTGGTAAGCAAGACATCAATTCACATAGGTCCAGATAAGTTATGTCCTTTAATCCCCAGATAAATCACCTGTTATCTGAAGATCAAAAAAAAAAAAAAAGAAGTATCTGATTGTAAGTCAAAACTGGCTCAGGGGGTTAATTAAGGAGTAATAAGGCAGCTGAGGATCATGCCAAGCTGCGGAGGGTCTCTCATAGACTGATGTTTGGGAGTTTTCTAGAAACTGCTGAGAGGAGGAGGAAAGGATGGGAACCAGAAAATTATGAATTTCTCACTAGAGGCCCTTTCCTCCTGTTGATCTCAGGAGGCCCACAAGAAGGAGGAAAAACCCTTTATATCCTTTCCCAGGCATGTTATTCACTCCATTACCTCTCAGCAGGCCTCCTAAGATATGCAGGAACAGGTGCCTGAAGGTGTGCCCGACTACCTGTGCATATGTGTGTGTGCGGACAGGCAAGGTGCATTCATGTGAGTGGGTGTGGAAGTGGGTGTATGCCTGTATGTATGCATGTCTGTGTGAACAAGGAGTTGGGCAGACCAAGAGTTAAGGGAGATGTGTTACTACAGTGACTTTTCCGCAGCCTTCTGCAGAAAATCAAAATGGAGCATACACTCGTTCTTCTTTGCCGCTGGAATTGCCAAGGAGCCCACATTAGTTGGTTGGCTCCTGGTGACCCTGCCTAATACAACTGTTCAAAACACCAACTTTTAAAATAAGACTCTATCTCATCCTTGCTATCTGCACTAGATCTCAGCTAGATGAGTTCAGTGAACCATAATTTATCTCTTTAGATTTTTGGTGGTTTGGTGGGTATGTGCTGTTGCGAAGTAATAGGACAATGGGAAAAAAACTACTCAGCATTAGAAACATGTTTTAATTCTCTCTGTGTGTATGTGAGTGTCTGTCATAATTCATTACTTCCCCTGACCTCTACTTTGGAAGAAAAAAATCACTCAGCTAGAGAGATAACCTACATATCTTAAAGCCAAAATTCCTTTTGCTATGTATTTGGAACGTGAAAGCAAAATTAAGTTTGTAGTGGGAATTCACTTTACAGTGCTAACTGAAGAGTGATTGCAATTACTCCAATGTATAGCAGAGAACGAAGACATGTGGGCTCAATCCCCATCCATCAGAGCAATGATGTACTGAACAAACAGCACATTTTTAGGATGAAGAAAAATTTAGCAAAGTAAAACAAAAAGGATATCGGTATTGACTAAGAAGTTCTGCACTGTGAACGAGTGCTACAAATATATAATGATATTTGTACATTAAAAAAAAAATCAACAATCAGGAAAGAGATATAAGTGGAGAAGAAATATAAAGCTGTATATTGTATAATGGTGAGTGCAAGTAAGAAATGACTGAGAAAGTTAGAGCATGTCAGAAATTATATCCTTATACTACTGATAGAGAGATATAGTTTAAAAAAAATGGAAGGACAGCTGCTGAGTGAGGTTTGATTAAAGCAAAGTGAATAGGGGAGGAATGAAAGAATGTACAGTGTGAGATAATGACAGGAGCTGATTTGTGCTAAACCTTGAAAATCTTCCTGTCTGTTAATCTAGTAACAAATAAATGAAAAATATCTATCCATAAACAGCATCTATACATAGATGATAGAAGAAGGTCTGAGACTCAGAATGAAGCTTTAAGTGACTGCCAAGTATAAAAGGCATTACACATCAAAGCCTGAATACATGGTTACTCCAGAGCTTCAGCAGACATTGCTGGTAACCACAAAGTTTGTCTCTTAGTCTGTCATGCAACGTTTTCCAGGGATCAGAGTGTGGCTAGTAAAGGCTGAGAGCTGAAGCAGAAATGCCCTCAAGTATAATTTCCTCAAAAACATCATGAAAAGAATTTTTATCTTAAAATCATCTTTGAAACAACTTTAGGAAAAACTCTTGGATGTGTTATCAACTGTGCCTGTATTTTATGGATTTGTTTGTTTAAAGTAATTATGCAAGGCTTCTCAATAATTAATTTTGCAAGTACTTGCTGGGCTTTGTGGCATGAGAAATCCTGGTTTGTTTTATTCACCCTTTTATACTTTTTCCTACCATTACAGTAAGAAAGAATTCTGATGAGAAGAATCTTTTATGGTGAAAGCAGCTATGATATTGTACATTCTTTTGACAACTTTTCTTTGAAGTTGTGTGTTTCCACTAATTTCACTGGGCTGATGGCATCCTGATGTTCAATGGTAAACACTCAGGATAAAGCCACAGAGCCAAAGGATGACAGAGCAGGGAATATGATTCAGCAGCCCTTGCTGTTAAGTGAATGATCCAGTATTTTGACTCATGTAATGTCTTCATGGTATTTTCTAATATAATTGCAGAGAACTAGTTAAGTACTCGTTACTTGTTTTAGAGGAGAACTAATAATGGATATGGTAATTAAAGCAAACCAAATACTGCAAAAACAAAATATGAATTATCTAAATTTAATCTTATTCATTTTATATGTTCCAGATTCAGAACAATCTGTGGGCAGGGAATGCGGCTAGCAGTTCTGTGGTTACTTCCTGCATGCTGCCACGAGATACATCCTCCTGCATGACACCTTATTCCCATTCACCCCGGACAGATTCTGGCTACACAGGCTTTTCAAACCACCAGAATCAGTTCAGCCACGTGCCCCTCAATAATTTTTTCACTGACTCTTTACTTTCTGGAGCAACCAATGGACATGCTTTTGAAACCAAGCCGGAGTTTGAAAGGAGGTCCTCCAGCATTGCAGTTCTACGGATGAAAGCCAAAGAGCATGCTGCCAATATTTCCTGGGCCATGTAATATAGCAGTACCCTTTCTTAATTCTTAATTTCCTTTTTTTTTTTTTTTAATAGCAAACTGAAAACATTTTTATTTCCCATATTTAAAGGACACAACAATAAGCTGCTGTGTGTGAAATGCTAGAAATCACAATATACATGATGTCTGCTTAAAGAAATGCAATATAATATTTAACAATAAAACAAGAATAAACCAAATAGATTTACCATGCATCAAGCTCAACAAGCCCTCTTTGTTTTGGTTTTTATATAGAAATATGTTTTGTTGTACCAGTTGATGAGATATGATTATAGAACCTGCAAAAAAGAATAAAACTATTAAGCAAATATGTCTACTCCATTGGTTTTTAGCAGTCCTGTATATAAAATTAATCTTTACAAATGAATATTTCATAAGGGAACAACTCTGTAAAGGAAAATAAATTTATTGTCCTGAAAACCATGAAGTAAATCCCTAAGTACGCTATGCAGAGAAGGAAATATATGATCATTCATGTTGTAGGTGGAATTTGTAGACTTAACTCTCAGCACTGTGCTGCTGCTCTGAGTCAGCTCTACTGTTTTGCTGAATGCATGCTGAGCTTGTTGGAGTTCTATCAATGCACAACCAACATAAGGAGAATAGAAGGTACATCTTTATTTTATGGACCTGAGTGTATTCCTCTTAATGAGATTTTTTTCCCCAAACATATCACTAAATCAGGATCGCAGTGTTTATTAGAGTTTTTATGGTTGTGCACAGATTATGTAAACCAACTAGCATTTAAATGAAATGTTTAAGGTTGCAGATAGGCTATCTTGAAAGTTAGGTGACTGGAACAGAGCATGGAATATTACTGTGACGCTTTTAACATAATCCAGATTTATAAAAACCCCAAAGTCTTACTTCCACTCCAGTCAGCCTTACTGGTTTTTGTTATGCTACGGTCAGTTTGAAAAGAAGGAAGTCCACCAAGGCTTGTCACTTTCAGTCTATAACTGATCTCAAGATGTTGTAAGAGAACATCTCATTTAGTTTGAGATACAGTTTGTTGATGCTTTGCTTATTTGTTGTTTGTTGTTTGGTTTTGGTTTTGGCTTTTTTTTTTTCCCCAGAGTGTAAGACCGGTTTGCTCCCTTTAAAGTCAATGATAGGAAAAATCTTTTCAACTGCAGTGGCAGCAGGATTTGGCTCTCAGCTCCCAGCCTATCACAAAGGAATTAAAATGTCAGCAGACTTTCTGACATTTCTGGTGGAAAAAAAAATAGAGGAGAAGAAAAATACTTTACATCTGGAGAATTGCTATCTGCTTTGATTTACTTCTCCTCCCTTTCCCCTGTCACATTCCAAGCTCCTTCAGATGAGTGAAATGTCAGCCTCTTTGAAAGCAACAGTCAGTCTCTCAGGTTCATAAAGGCAAAGTAAATTAATTGAAATAAAGAAAGACTTGCATGGCTGTGATTAGAACAGGATACAACTCTCTGGGCACCCCTTGCTCCTTCTTGCTTTTCTCTCTGGCCATTAGTTAGGAACGGAGGGAGGATGGGGGGAGAAGGGAATATCAGGGAAGCACATTTCATCACAGCAACTGCAGAACTACCAGCACTCACAAAAGCAAACTCACAGGAACCCTTAAATTGTCTGTCTCCCACTCAGGAGGCTTAACTTGAAAACAAAACCGGAGTATGTGTCCATTCTGTAATCTTTCAGTGGAATATACAAACTTAACTTTGAAAGCATCAGGATCAGCTGAAAAGGGGAATTTTATGGCAGATTCTTATACAGCTGATGATTGAAAGGAAGGTTGTCCTATCTGCCACTAGTAATAATCTCAAAGTTTAATGTATATGTATACTACAGTTTGTGGTTTCCTAATTTTATTCTCCTTCTAAAAATTAGCTTCCACTTTGGCCTGAAGAACTAGGAAAGAGTATTCTGGCTAGAATTTATCTTTTCCTTTTTTATGCTCTGTTTATGCAGTGGTAAAATGAATTAAAATTAAAAATTAAAATTAAAAAAAGTATTTTATTAGTACAGGTAAAGATGCCAGTTTTGTAGACATTTATGCCACATGCAAAAGGATGACAGTGGTGGAAATACAAGGGTCTTTTAAGCAGGTGAAACTGTTTTCAGTGCTAAAATGTGTTTTTTCATTTTTTTTTTTTTTAGTTTCCACATAATAATTTTTTAATGTACGACATTTAGAACATGTCAAAGTGATTTGCAGCTAATTTTTATTAGAGCATCATTAGTGGATTAAAAAAATCAAAAGCTTAGCTGGCAAACTTCAAACCATTTTTATTGTTGCCCCTTTTTCAGTTTACTTATTTGTTTTGATAACAGAATTTGCTATTATTGTCTGTTAAAATCCAGAAAAAGTTGATTTTTACAAGACATTTTATGTCAAGAGTAAAATTAAACAATTCCTAGGCATTTATGGCAGTGACAGGAGAATAAACATCCATTTTCAAAACATTAGAACATTTTTATATGCTTCAAGTTTCCCAAATCAAAGGGCAAAATGAAAGACATATCATTGTTCTGCTGATTTTTAATTAAAGGGATACAATCCTGACTAATTCTTCTTCCTTAATTTTATTTGTTACATGTTGCTAGCAAAACGTTATGCATTAGACAAACAGGTATTCAACCCTTCATTAAACCTGAGGTGTGATAAGTTGCAGGCCTGCATTAAGCTTGTCATGCTCTTGCATCAGCCTCGTCTCAAAGAATGAATGATAGTCTGTTGGTTGCAGCATTTCATTTAGCTAATGAAAAAGTATCTTCATGTTAGATGTCAAGTACTACAACAGGGTCACATTCTGCCACTTTTATTTAGTAGAGCTTTACTCCATGAGTAGGTGCATTGATGTGAATGAGACTACTCACATAGGCCAAATTGTGAATCACTTGTAAATGTTTATTCACAATGGCCCCATTCATGCAAACAGCCGCTCAGCACAACATGAGTAATCGGTTCATAATCAGGCCCAGCTTAAGGTACTATTCAGCTCTGGTAAGGATGGCAGAATCTGGCCCACGCTGGCTTAATGCCAGACTCAGATTTTTTAACTGAGGTGAGTGGCTCCTTATTCCACAAATACTGCAAAAAGTGCCAACAAGGCTATTTGTAGGGCTCTCTTTTTATAAGACACATCTAGAAAATAATTGTTGCAGTATATGCAAATAATTTGAGTAAGTTTCTATTCAAGCTAAATGATTTTATTTTCCGCTGGACTATACTCCCACATTTGACAGGACTTGTGTTCTTGTGCTTTGATTTTATCCACTTAATGATTTCTTAGCATGAGCAACCAATCTTTTCACTGCTTCTTCAACATGTGGCAAATGCACTAAAAACAAAACGAGGTGATTTACATAGCCTTCCTGCCAAGTACTTTAACTAATGTTTGAGATATGTGATCGTCATGCAATACTGAGAAGTAAATTTATAGAACTTCTGGGCAAAGAGTCCCCATCCTGTTAAAAGGGAAAGTGAAATACTGTTGTAATTATTGCTGTGAAGAATTTGTGATGACATAACACTGCACCGTTTTTTTCTCCTATGATTGATTCATCAATAATTTGAAAATGTTAAGCCTGTGTTTGAACAATTTTTTGAACAGATGTAAATTTATCTATGAAAATTAAAAGTCTGCTTTAAGATTTGTACAAACTCAAGCGAGTGACAGACAGCATCCTTTAGATGTTGTTAGCAGCTAAAGACCCATTCTCCTTACCATAAAGATGGCCAGATAAGTTTGATTCAATTGATTTCTACCTAGAGTTTAATCAACAGTTTTACATACCACAGGAACAAATCAATGAAGGCATCTTTTGTTGCTGAGAATAAGCTGAAATAAACTATATTTCTTGATTCGTTTCTTTAATGTCATAATATTTTACACTATCAAGTGTTGAATAATTCCAGTTCAATATGTTAAAAGCATTTTATTTTGGCTGTGATCTTAATGGTAAGGCCCTGAAGAGCATAATTTGACAAATATGACCAATACTGTGCATTTAATACTGAGATGCTCTAGCACAATAGAAGTAAATTATTTTGTTCGCAAAGAATAAAATATTCCAGTGTTTTCAAAATGACATAATGAATTATTTTTTTATTGATTAAATTAATTAGGTTGATTATTAAGCAGAGTTAAATCAGGCTGATCAGAGTTAGAATTCATTTAAAACACTTATACTGCCAAAATTCAGAATGTTTCCAGGGAAAGTTCTTCCTGTGACAAGGCACAGATTTCTTCCCCCAGCACTTTCATACAGCAAGTGACAGACTCATCTCCAGAATACACCCTTCTTATCTCCCCACAGTGATCTTTTTAGATTTGCCTGGCATCAGAATGATAGTAAGACATTGTGAGTTACCCAAAGGTTGGTTCCCATCTATTTTATATCACTTTTGAGTAGCCTGAAGAAGCTGAAGTATGTATCTAGTTTAGCTAGGTTTACCGTTGCTTTGTATTGCCAGTGCAGCACGAAACAGCTGTGGTACAGTGGGGAATTATCACATGAGGTATTGATAGTATAAACAAACTTGTTCAGTAAACATCCAGAACGTAAGGTTGTGATAGTTGAAAGAACATATTTTAGATTTAAATTGTGTGAAATAAAGAGAACCTGGGCTAGCAGTGAATGTGAGGTGAGGGTATGAGGGAAGGAGTGTGTGGTCAGTATGGGGGTATGGTGGCTGGGAATGGCAGAATAATATTCTGGGAGGACAGTCATGGTGATGTGCTGGATCAATGAGAAAAACTAAACTGAAGGCATCCTCTCCTTCCCTCCCTTGCCTAAATTCCACCACATAAATTCTCATAAGAATTATTTTATTGCCACCTCTCATCTCTGTTTTACAAGAACAGGTTGCTTTTAAGGAGGGATACAAAGAATCCTACGAGTAAGTCTTGAAGGGGCAGGGCTGGTAGGTCTATGACTGTCACTGCCAATAAAAACATATCTGGAAATTAAGGAAAAATTTTAGGGAGAAGTCTCTACGTTCTCTAATAGTGCATTTGAGGGTTTTTTCCCCTGCATTTTAAGGCAGTGTGAGAGCACAACATTAAAACACTGTGACAGTTGGATCAGTGAGTCTGCCAAATTCCTGAAGCACGGGCATTCTTCTTTGCACCACAAACTTATTAAACCTGATACAACTGTGGTGTGCAAATGAAGGACTATATCATAATACTCTCACATAAGATATATTTGAAATTTTGACCTGTTTCTGTAATTTGTTTTTGCTCTATTTAAATAATAATATAAAAATTATGTAGTCCCTAACCAAATCTGTTTGTTTAAATGCAGTTCGTACATGAGATGTCATTGATTTTTCAATATATGGGAAAAAAAAGAACCCAAACAGGTGAGTCTTCAAAATCCATTACTTTCTCAAAGAGCTATTGTGAGGTCTCACGCTCAACAGGTCAAAACTTCATCTTAGCTCATGTTGCCCACCTTGATAACATTGAGTATTCCCATAGGCATAAGAAGTAGACTAGACTAATCCATTAGTGTATAGGCAACGGTATTGGTCAAAGTCAATAATGTCATTAGCATGACAAAGGTCATTTGGAAGACTGAAAGTTGTAGGATCAGGACAAAAATTATACTTTCTGACTGGTTTATACTGCGGAACTTGGTGGTTCACAAGATGCTGTTACATGAGTGTTTTTCCATACTCTAATTCTAATTACAGCAGCCATCCATAACCTATCAGCTGCCTGCTTCATCTCTCAGAAGCTGAGGCAATGATGTTCTCTGCATCCTTTAATTACTAAAAATAATTGAAATCGCCTTGGTCCTCCCTACTTTGTATTCCTGTGAGAATATCCGTATGTGTGTACCAACCACAGTTTAGTATAATCCCAGTATCATTAGAGCTAGGCCAAGTCTTCTGCTATAATCCATTAGTTGCAAAAGATTAGACTCTTGCACCCAAAATTGCTCTATGAATGAGCAATTTATTGATATGCAAGGGGATGACTAAGACTGTTAAAGCCTTTTTTTTTTTTTGGTTAAAAATCAAAACTTTTTTTTTTTTCTTTTGTTAAATCCAGTCTGATTATGATTAACAGGCTGTTTGTATGTGGAATACGGTCCTAGTTAACACTTTCACAATATTTTTGCCCTTATGAGAAAAAGAGTTAGAATGAAAGCTTTGTTAAACAGTGTCCTCAAAGAGAGACAGAAGTATCTGAATCTGTATAAGACCTTATTTACTCATGTGTATTTACTAAAATGATTTTGTTTTAATCATTAAAAATGGAAACCAGCTGGGATCTTTAACTGTGAAAATGACAATACAAAACATGTTCACTGCATTTTTCTTTCAAAGTGATATTAAGGATACAACTCAGCTTCTAGAGTACTAAGAATGATTTTCTCGTTAGTATTTATAAACATTTTAATATATAATGAAATGCATATTTACATATGGAAAAATCTGTCAGATGTGACTTGAACACATAGAGTAAATAAAATACTGAATGATTTTGGGAGTCTTTTAGGAAAAGATCTGGAATAGAGATCTGAATCAATCAGTATTATTAAGCAAATGCTTAAGTAATATATACAATGAGAAAAGAGGAAAATATGCTCATTGGCTGGGAGTTTGTTGAATATTTAGAGCCAGAAACCTCAGTGCTGGTGGAGGGATAAAATTTCCTTAACTCACAAATCTCCCTATGATTATTTAGTTTATGTGAATGTTTTTTTCATTTAGTAAGTAGTCCATTCTGCCTTTTATAAAACACTGAACTTTATTAAATCAGTGTTTTACATCTAATTTACTACATTAGTTTCCATATTTGTGTCCAATATTTGGTTGTTTATTTGGTTGGGTTTTTTTTTTGGTTGGGGGCGGATCAGAGAGACAAGGATGAACTGAGCAATGCTTTTTCTTTCTAGGAAGATCTGTTCTTATGAGGAGTGTTAGTTTTAATCTGAAAACAGTTCTACGCATATGCTAAATTGCTAGTCCAGAGGAAGAGCATTAACCCTTATATAAACTAATTGGACTAATTCTCTTCTGGAATTTAGGCAAGCAACGTAACTGAGATAAACAGAGAGTCACTTATATGTCCACATTTATCTACACTTCCTATTTATACTGCTAAATGCTTAAAACAACACTGGCCCATAAATTTGCCTTTTCGTTCCCATTCTTTTGGCAGTGTTTCCTACACGCTGCACTTTTAAGAGAGCAGTTTGGTCTTCTCTCAAATAAATAAGAGCCTTGGAAGAAAAAAACTGCAGCTACAAAGTAGTTCTAACCCATTAAATGCAGATGGCCCACAGGGGGTTTAATCATAAGAGAGAGAACACACATCATGCTGAAATATAGAGCTGTTTTCTATCACTTGTTACCATTTGAATGTCTGTCCCAGGAAAGTGAATTCAATATATCTTCCTGGCCATCAGTTGCCCTCTGAATACTCCTTCTCTCTCTGATGTAGCTAGATTTCCCTTTAGAACATACAGAGATGAATGAGCTCTTACCACACGTAGAAGTGAAAGAAAACATTTCTTTCTGCACCAGAACAGATGAGATTCATCATTAAGAGAATGGATTTGACCTTGTCAAGTGGACCAAAGCAATTTATAAACAAACTCCTACAGGGGAGGCTACTTTTGGCCAAGTACTATATTAGCAGTGTTTTACTTATGCCCGCTGCTACCTTACAATAACTTCACAAACAGGCTGACTTCCTGAAATATAGGGTGCTGAGAGATATCACAGATGTACCTAGAAACACTGGGATAGCATAGGGTTACTTCCCTCCCTAGAGGCTGTATAGAAATATGTCCACCCACCTTGCTATCTCATTCTTGGCAAAAGTTGCTGATCACTACGCAAATTAAAAAAACTCCCTTTGATGTTTAACATATGTATCAAAGACAGTGTTTATACTTCAATTTGCTGTTATAATATTGTTGCTTGTGTAAGCAACACCCATAGTGTCCAATATGAAATTGAATGGCATCTACCTATCAGAGCACTAACAGACTAACCAAAGCAAATCAATGTGTGTTTATTTTATTTCCAATGTTGGAAAAAAGAATATGAAGAGTCAATGCCTTGCTACAAGGTTGTTTAGACCAGCCAATACTCCCATTTCTAATAAGAACCTTTCTTCCTTTAATAGGATTCTTAAACTGCAGGTAGGAATTTTAACTCTCCTCCTCCCAAGCCTGTACCACATATGCTTTTCAAGTGGGAGCAGTGTTTCAATGGATACAAAATCACAATGGCCTGTCTCTTTTTGTCCTGTTCAATAACCATAAGAAAGGCAGAAAAATAAAGATATTCTGTGGCTCAAAGACATCCCTGTTGTGTGGGAAGGGAAGACTATGTGCCAACCCAAGGGGGTTGTGACATGGTAAAGTGGAGGAAAGGCTTACTAGATGTATAAAGGTACACAAGAAATCTTTTACTGTGACTTCTAGGACATCCCCATCTGTATCAAACTTAGCTGTGCCAGCAGAGCCAACAGCATTATAATTTCCTCTCTGTCTCCAAAAAGGGAATCTTGGAACAGTTACAGGAGGAAACTGACCAAAACATTCACTGTTCTCTTAGACTCACTTTGCCTACTACTTACCTTAAAGTCTACAGTAATAAGACTGTGCATATTTATATTTTATTGCACTTTTTTTTTTCTTGATACTGCTTTAGAACTCATAGTTAGGGTTAATGACTGTGAGAAGGAGCTCTTTCTTCTAATACTTAGGAGCTTTAATAGATTATACGTGGAGTACTTTGATCCATTAAATTTCTCAAAGTTTTCAGAAAACATGGAGCCTCCATCATTTATGAGTCTTATGTGAATAGCCAAGAGCTTGATACATATTTTAGCTCAGGAGAAATCTATGCCATCCAAGTCCTGCCTGCTTCATCATAGAAGCTCTTTAATGTTGAAAAACCAAGACAACAGTCTCAACTATGTTTCATTGCCAGGAGATAAGAATACTGACCCTTTTAAGGTCAGAACAATGAAAAGAATTTCCCAAGTATTTGGTAAGCACTATATTGCATGTATTCATAGCTGCTTAGCAGATTTATGCCTTATTCATCAGTAGGTCAAGTTCTCAAGGTCTTCTGCTATTAGGCTGAGAAAAGAGGAAAGGCCACTTGCCTAGTTCTTGTAGCTATTATTCATTATTGATGCACCTCTCTCTCTCAGTGTGTGCTTGGTGTTTTTGAGTCGCATACAGAGACGAGTGACCCAGTTCTGATGTTATTTTCCCAAGTTTTATAATCATATCTCCACTCTGAGTTCCAGAAGTGTAAGGAAGAATGGAGTAGGACCTTGGGCCCTGGACCCAGTATAGTTACAATGAAAATATACAAGTTACAGAAAAAGAAAAATACCACAACAAAGAACAAGTGATTGAGTACTACTGTGTAACTTATTTATCTTGACTCACATTTTTTATAAGTACGCATCTGTTTACACTCTTTAAGAAGAAGAAGATCAAAGTTCACAGAGCATTTTTATTACTCTGGGAAGAAACTTATCAGTTTTTAAAGAAGAAACATAGTTTATTATCTGCCTTAAATGAAACAAAACCAAATCTGTCTCTCTCTCTACATTTGCATCAGGCAGGAAGCATTCAAGATGGGTGATACTTAGTGAAGGGTATTCTGCTATGTCTCAAAATTTCTCTAAAAGGTCTAATTCATCCTGAAATTAACCTCACAGTTTTGCTCTGCCTGAGAATTCATTAACATGTTTATAGAGATGATATTTTGCTGCGTTAAATTTGGTCCCGTAGATTAATATATACTCATATTTCTATTGTCCTTCATCTTTATTGATTCTCCTGGAAACCATAGCCTAAGATAAAATGTGCTATTTTCCATTTATTCTCTCTGTCAATATTCAGGTGAGGGACCTTGGGAATCTGTCAGAGACAAAAATCCTATAAACTGCAATAGCTTGCTACAGAAGACATTTTATTTATTTTGGCTTCTCCACATCCATTCCTCTTTGGCATCCAATATGCATATATAAAGTGTTGCTGCTACTTTCTCATTTGAGTTTAGAGCTCTTTTTATATAAAATAGTTCTGCTACATTTCCATAGTATGTCAGAGCAAAATCAAGTTTGTTGTAACTCCTCAGGGCTTTACATATCTCTACTTTTCTTTGGTTAACATACAAATTGGCTGTCACCTATAGTCTCTATTCACCAATGTTTGCAAAATTGTTGTATGGCAACTTATATGATCCTTTTATATAGCTCTAATAGAGAACTAGAGTCCTCCCAAGAAATGATTTGTCTGACCCCAAAACGAGTTCTTTTAAATTGTGTTCCTTGTCTTTGTAGCATGGTGTGGATTTGTACAAAAATTATCTAGTCTCGTTCACTCTCTTGAATGTTCAGCTTGTGACACCTCAAAGCAGATACTGTCTATAATTTTATGTAGAATGATTGGCAGAAACAACTATGTAAAATAATTATTGCAGGTCACCAGGTTTATGACTTCCTCTTAGTTTCCTCACTTTCAGTTCTCATTCTGAACAAAACTTCCATATTTGTTTCCAAGTGGATATCTCCCATCTATTCAGCTAACTGATTGTCATAAACTAGTCCTCTTTAGCATTAAACAGACTCTATTTTCTTTCTCAGCTGCACCCTTCTCTTCATTAGTCTAACACCTCTTGCTACCTGCAGTCTGAATACAGTTTTCATGTACTGGTTAAATATATTTTTCCACATAAGTGGAAAAATATTTACTCTTGCTGATGCTGTTTCATATGTAATTCATACTTAAAGACTTTTTCCATTCAGTGTTTATTAGAGAAAGGCTGTTCAGCCTCTGGCTTTTTCCAGCACCATACTCTGGTTGCAAATATATTGATAGTGGGAAAATCATGGTGGAAGTGAATTAACCTCGAGTTATATATTTTCCCCTGTGAATTCTGGAGGAGTGAGAAGCAATGGGCATCTGCTTGGATCTGGTTAGTTCTTTATCAGCTGCCCTTCCGCAAAGTTCAGGGGACATGAGGAAACAATACTTGATTCCTTCATTGCTGCAGAAGTATCTCATGAGATCCTTTACATGCAGCTTTGTCTTTGACTGACCAACACATGAAAAAGTTCATGTACCGAATACAGAGAGATTAGTGGAAAAGGAAGAACTACATGAACTGTATGCTGCCAGCTGACTTATTCTTTTTTAATATGTTATTCATATAGAAAATATTGATTTTGCATATATCACAGAACAAAACAGATTTCCTGTTAGTTTTAATAGCCATGATGTATAATTTTCCTTTTGGGGTAAAGATCCCAGCCATAAAATTTCTCCTGCCTTATTCTACAGATACATAAAGCTGTATTGTCCTCCCACTTCTCTAAATGTGGAATACAAGTAGGGTTTTTCCAGGCAGAATTAGAAACCATCCTCTCTGTACTTGACCCATTTTTGTCCCTTTATCCCTAAGAATTTGCCCAATGAATTTTACTTTGCCTGGATCATAGGAAGTGAGAAGCGGCTTTCCAGCTCCTGGCACAAGATTTAAATGAACAATCTGAAGCATCTTTGACTGAAAGGATCATTAGGAGACATGACAGAGCTGTCATTCAGCTCAAGGCCATCAAACGGAATTCTGGTATATGAAGCATTTCAAGATAGGACTTCAATTTTTACTCCCGTGGGTACTTAACAGAAGAATCTGGCAAATATTGTTGGAACAGGATGGGAACTTTTTCAGATGACAGCCTACTTATTAGATGATAAACGTCATTCTCACTCATATTTGATCTCTTTCTTCTGTTGCGTGGTGATTTCTTAAGCTTCTGATTTCAACAGAAGGACACCTCTCCCTAAAATACCTTATTACTTGTTGCAAGGATAGTGTTTGGGTAAAAATTATCATAGTTTTTCAAGTAGAGAAGGAGCTGAGCCTGATGTCCGAAAAAGCAGAGCTCAGTGATAATCCCACCTGTGTGAGATTTTCACATGCTCCAAAAATTCAACCACTTTTTTGCAAAGAAGTTTGCAAATCCTGAAAGTTTTAGCTGTAAGCTAAGCTTTGTGTGGCTGATACCTAGGAAGAAGGTGGCCTTTAAGGACATGCCCAAAACAGAGTTCTCCATACTTGGGATACTTTAAAGTTGAAGACACAGATACCTCTTAGGTTACATTTCGTCTTCGATGGGGTGCTGAAGATGTAACCTTTAGATACAGGCATATAAAATGGCAGCTAGATGCCTAAATCTTCCATAGTTCCTGTATGGATCTATCATAAATCCTTGACTCTGCAACCAGATTCTCTCTTTTGTCTCTTTTAAGCAATGTCTCTCTTAAGGTTCACGGCTTGCAAAGCAGAAATGACCCGGCATGTCTCAAATTGTCTATGTTTTCCACATATGCATTACACAGTTTATAATATTTGTTACTATCTTTATAACACAATGATACTATGATTAAGAATATCCAGGCTGCATTTTTATACTTCAGTATTTAAAGACAGCATAACACAATATGCTATTGATATATTCCAAATAGACAGGCAAATATTTTAACTGTCATAAAATGTTTATGCTTGAATTTCTCTACATATATTTTAAACAGAATGTCAAATTCTCTGTAGAAAGTTCTGTGAAAGATACTAAAACACAGAAATTGAAACTATGTGGCTTTTTCAAGATAGGTGGTATTCACAGCAAAGGGTTCATCGGTCAAAACCACAAAAATCTGCAACATTTACAAACCTTAAAGTGGGATTTATATCCAATTTCAGAAACTAATCTTCATTTCTGACTTTATCTTCCATAAAAGCATGGTTCCTATTTTTCGAATTTTGAAGAATCTACTGATAAATGGTGTAAGTAATTAAAAGTGGTGGGTGGAAGCAGTGACAGATGGGTAGTTGACACTTTCTTAGATGAGAAGGCTTGGTGCGTATTATTAACATAGACACAATTTTAATGTCATCGTGCTGATTCTCGAACTCTAGTACCAGCCATTGGATTTCACCCTCTTCCCGTGTTGACAACTGTGTTATGTATAAACATCAAGGTGCTGGCAGTGGGAGACTGCGAGAGGAGGCCAGGGGATGCCCTGTGCTGAGTCTGTTGCAGGACACAGCTGAGCCCATCAGTGAAGCTGTTGGTGCCTCTGAGAAAACATTTAAGGAAGAGCAAAATTGCCAGCCAGACAGGCAGAGGTAAGAAAAAGAGTGAAAAACAGCGGAGGGAACACCAAGATCAGAGGAAGAGTAAGAGAGAGGTGTGTGGGTCGAGGTGTTCCAGGCAGCAGAGCAGATATCCACTGCAGTCTGTGCAGGACATACGGTGGAGCAGTTATTTTCTGACAGCACTAAAGCTCGTTAGGAGGGTCCATGCTGGAGCAGTGTAGAAGTGCAATAGGGAAAGATCAGCAGATAGGAAACACCAAGTATTGACCATCACCTCCCCACCCCTGCTGTGCCACTGACGGGGTGAGTGGAGGATTTGGGAGTGAAGGAGCAAGCTAAACCTAGGAAAGGGGGAAGTAAAGTTCTTTTAATGTTTGTTTCTCACTATCCTGACCTATTTTAACTGGCAACAAATCAAATTAATTTTCTGCAGTTTGAGACAGTTTTGCCCGTCAGAGTAACCAGTAAGTGTTCACCCTGCATTTGTCTTGATCTGTAAGGTTTCTAATCCTGTTTTCTCTCCCTCTCCTGTTGGGGTGTTGAGTAACTCAGCAGCTGAGTGGGAGTTTGGCCCAAATTGGTTCTGGGTCCCCACAAACTGGGTCTGACTAAGACATGTTCATTCATCAGTCTGAAGATTTCAAGTGATTAAAAATCTGCCACCGGCCATGACAAATTTGTTCCACTTATCAGCCCTTCCCACTGTAAAACATTTTTACATTGTTTCTCAAAACAGTTCACCAGTCCTAGTTGGCAAAAATGCCCACCAATTTGATAGGGGAGTTTACTCTTCCACGGAAAATTTGATGACCGCATCTAATAGCCGTTTATGATGCATCATCTAGAAAAGAGGTTTTACAAGACTGAGTCAGAGTCTGGAAAAAAGGTCTTTCTTATTTTGAGTTTAATGCTGCATCTTGGAAAGGTCACTTCCCAGTTTTACTCTATTACCTTTGTTTGCAGTATATTGGAAATAATTTACAGCAGTTATCAGTATTTACATTGCAAAGGACCTGTATACTGAGAAATTAAACTGATCCAAAAATTTACCGGGGTTAGGAAGATGAGAATGCTACAGAACCAGGTCTTTAATGAGTAGGCTGCACTACTTTAAAAATTACATTTGCCACAAATAGAAGTGTAATATTACCTCAGGAGCAGATGAACAAAATAATAGCCAAGTAAACATCATAAGGAGTGAAACGTGTTGTAGAAAACATAGCAGCTGTGCAAGAGGGAGTACTAAGAACTATCCCTTTTGTGGATGCTATTTTCTACCCTATTTCTACCTGCTAAACATTTTCTGTGTATCCTAACTGCTCGTGTGCGAGAACACATGTAAAGGATGTTTTCCTGAGGCATTCCCAGAGGAAAGGGTAAAAGGTGAATTATGTTATTCTTTCCAGCTATGGTGATGGCTAGTCCATGGAGATATACCAGTCTACTGCAGATAACCTCTTCTGTGGGAAATAAACATGGCAAGATAAGGATGCAGCAATATTCTATAGTGATATGAATAAATATTTCAGCTCAGGAAACTTCCATATTAATGGAAAGTGACAGTCTCCTCAAATACTAAAGGAAACTCCTAATCAATACTTTTCAGCTCATTGGCTGTAGAGGAAGCCTAGGGAGGATGGCCTTCACTATCTGAAGTTAGTATTTGTTAACACTTTGTGAAAGTAACAATTTTATTAAAGTCTTCCCACTGGCTTACTAGGAAGAGAGTGCATACATCTTTCTGGCTTTAAGGCATGGGGAATGAAAGGTGATGGCAAGAATGACTACTGGTATGAATTAAAGCCTTCCTAGGTTTGCAGTGTTACACTGCAGCGAATGAGCTGCAAAATGATTATGGACAGAAAGGAAGAATATAAGGTAAATTCTATGCTCGCTCTGTCTGAGTGCTTGGTCATTGCCCAGTTTGGGACTGCTTACTATGAGACTGCCAGTAGTCAGAGCAAGTCTGGTTCTGCTCACCGCACACGAACCTGCCTTCTATGGATCTTTCTTTTGCAGTGTTGCCCACTCTGTTTTGTGGAGCCACATGTAAAGATTGAGATGAGAAGCAATGAAGGTAATTAGGAGACTATATTTTTACAAAAATGACATGTAAAGATCTGCACACATATGATATATCTGACAAAAGTTATAGGAGTTAGATGGTTAAAGCCCCTAAAAGTCTGTGTTCTCCTGTGGCGAGAAATCAGCTTCCCCCTATCCCTAAAGGGGAAGGGAAACCCCTCTGGAGAGGTCATCTGTGATGTTCATTATCTCTGAAATGCAACTATTTTATAAATCAGGTTCAAACAATGTGGAGTACACAAATGTATGCAAACCTCTAAGGGCAAGTATGTGGAAAGGTTCCTCCCTCTTCCTACTTCCTCCTCCCTCCCCACAAGCAAGGCTTGCAGATGTTTTCTTCTGCTCTTTATTCTTTTGTTCCTGTTTGGCTGTGACCCTTACTCCCAACTGATTCTTTTTTGTCAAACTTTGTTTTTTCCTGAGCCTTTGATCCTGTACTTTGACTCTTGTAATAATGAACATGACACTATTATTTTGCTAGATTAATTTTATGATTTCTTACCTTTCAGAGTTCCCATGAACAATAATATGCATTTCTTCTTTTGTCAGTGTTTTGCAGAAAAAAGGGGGGCTCACAAAAACTACCACCTCGCATAAGGACAAGTGAAATATAACCTTACATATGTAGATTAAATACTTAGGATTATGCATTATAACTATACATTGATTATCCAGCCTGTCTTTGTTCATATTTCTTCAGTTTCCCAGCCAGGGGAAACTAGTCAATGATTAAAAAAGATGCTAATAGAGCCATGTTTAGAAGAGACACAACAGACAAGAGGCTAAGCTCCAGCACTGGGTCAAGAAAAACAGTTCCTTGTTCTCATAAGGAAATGTTGCCTTATGCCAAAACTGTATATACTCTAAGGTCTTCTAATGTTTTTTTTCTTTTCTTTTCTGATTTCTGTGTCCTGATATCTCAGTTTAACTGAAAAAAGTGGGAGAAGGAGGATCTCTGTCTGCTTCAAGGAAAATAAATATGTCTGCACAGAAAATATTTTAGTTGTTTTAGCTGAGTGTCAGTCATACAGTATGGCATATGCTGTGACAATATTGTAAACCATGAATCTAGACCAACCAATCTAGACCTTAGACTTTACTAGCAAACTAGTAAGGTTTTCCTCCATGAAACCGTGATTCAGATGCATATACTGAATAGCATACATAAGTAACAATAATTATATAAAGTACAGCTTGAGAGAAACTGCAAGCATGATTTTTCATACGTCTCCTTTCAATTGCCCCAGTGATTTACTAGAATCTTAAAGTTGGTGGCTCGCCTTTGAAGTAAGGTGACTCTTTAGTCAACACAAAGCTGATCAAGGAGGCTGTCTCTCCTTTGCAACAACAGTGGAGGAAGTTATTTAAGGTTACTACTGTCAGTTGCACACAGATCTTTAAACTATTTTAATTTATGTCATAGGCAGGCAGGCTTCAAGCTGTGCTCAGATGATCAGAAGCAGCAGCAATAATTTGGAAACAATATTTTTTCTCAAGTCTATGTGCTAAGTACAACTCAGCTGGAACAGAGGGAATCAAATGCAACTTTTGTAATTTGATTGGGTGAAATGAGCAATATATGTGAAAAGAGATAAGGGAGATGATAGTGCCTTGGACAGTAAATCATTGACAAAAGCTTTATTTTCTTACCTTTTTTCTTCATAGATAAATACTCTATTTAAAAGCAAAAACCCAGTTCATAACTATCATGTGGACTCAGAAGAAATAAGGAAAAAGCCTGGAGAGGAGAAAAAGGTTCAATAAAGAAAGGTAAGTAGAAAGGAGAAAAGGGAACAAGACTCTTCTGCTTCTTTCTATCTTTGTAAAATGTCTTCTCATTAAACAACCCCCAAAATGTGAAAGCAACAACAAAAGGAAAAAAAGGAAAAAAAAAAAAGCCCCATAAGATCAAATCCATATGAAGAAAAATACCCTTGGCAGACAGTAAGTCAAAATTCCCCAAGCTGGTTCACTCTGACACTAGTTGTCTACAAAGTTGGCTGGAATCGAAAGAAATGCTGGTGAGAGTTCACATCGGTTGTATCTAGTTGAACCCCAGATAACTCCACTGCTCTGTCTCTGACCCATTACCATGGTAAGTGACATGTCCAGCTAGCAGTCCTGGGAAAGGCATCTAGTGCTTCATTCTCTCGTGATTATCTTTGTGTAATTTCATATTTTTTTTCCCAGATATATGCAACAGAAAATAGTGTAGTGCTTGTTGCAGAACTGCTGGCAGAATACATTGATTTGTTGGCAATATAAATAAAAATCCCTGCTGGTAAATTGGCTGAAAGCTGGCAGTCTTGGGTAGGCTTAGGGGAAGGTTTTTGCTCGGTAATAAATTCAAGAGGCCTGTATACTTAAATCATGATGTTGAACCATTTCCATACTACAGGACAAACACAAACATTTCTTTTAAGTTTTAAATCCTAGAGTAGCCAAGGTTTGGATATATTTCAGAAATTCCCCCAAACTTAGAAATATTCTGAAACTGGGGACAAACTATTTGTAAGTAAACTTCATGCAATGTAGGCATGCTCTGATCTGGGGTTACTCTTTTGTTTAAATGAAGATTTTTTCTAAATAATTACATAAGCTAGTGCCAGATAGTAAGTAGACCACAGATTTATTCTTCTATTCCACCCTAAATACAATTTTAAAAAGTCTTAAATACAAGAATATGGAATAGAGTATCCTTGAAGTTTTCAGTGTTCCTTAATGGAGATATATATAGAGCTGAGAAGGTTAAATCCTGGGTTAGATGAAATAAAAGAGAAACCTCCCTCAAATCATATGTATTTATTCTTGTTCTGTGACACCTCTACTGTCCTAATATGCTTTCATTGTTTCCCAGAAGCCAAATGCAAAAGGTTTTGCATTTCTCCTCTTAGGATGATTTATTCTTAAGCCCCGAAATTCATTGTGGTGTTATTGGCTGCAGATTTATAGCTAAATCAGCTTTGTAGTAGCCTCTTCTTTTATGGTTGGGTTTTCTTTGAACATTATGAAATATCTGCTACCTCTTCCCTTTTTTGGTTGGAACTTTTTTGCAAATCCACTAACTTTTCCTTAAGATCTACAGAACATAGATGCATTTCACCACTTAGCATAGATGATGCACGAACCACTTGCCATGTCCAGATGATACTCCATTGAAACAGTTTTTCAAGATATGACCTCATGTTTATTGCTCAGCAGTGAAACAAAGAGATATCATTATTTGAAATGTTGCAGTTCAGATCTAGCAGCTTGTGAGGTGCCATGGTAGTCCTGCTTCCCACACAGTTCTTCTCAAGATCTACAGTTTGATGATATAATAAATCCAGCTTTTGAGCTCTTGGTATTGGTTCAAAAGCACCATGGTCACACAATGCAAAATACTTCTCTGATGTTGATTTAGCTTATTTCTTTAAATTTAATTGATTGCTCAAAAAATTGATTTTTTTTCCCCATTTTTTTAACTTTAAAGGTCCCTGTTAAGGTTACTTTGGGATGTATGGTTCACACCAGTAACGCAAAACATACTAGCTTTGTCTGTTTGTGTGCAGGTCCTTCCTCTCAAAACACTGTCCCATATTTATCCTGAGGTAATAATGTCATAACAGTGTAAATGACACATCACAAAGCCACATTCCAGATTTAAAAAATTTTTTTTGTGTCTTGTTTATGTGACTATATCATAAATACTGTCATTGGTTATAATTAGTCTTACCTAGATAGAAGATTTTGTTCGGATATTTCCTGTGTGACAGCAGGCATATTTATTGGTATCCTGGCATTAAGCTGAAGCCTTTAGAGTTAGGTTTAGAGGTCCAGGCTTAGCTTGAGCTATAACAGACTCAAGTTGATTGGTAGAGACTAGACAGTCTTGTAGCACTTGTTAACCTCTAATTTACACTTATCTGCTCTAAGTGCTAATTTTTTTTTTTAATTTATATTCTTTTATTTAAAATCATGATCCATGATTTTCCTTTTTGGAGAGAGCATTTGAGACTCAGTATGTAAGTTTAAAACTTCAGGATATATTGACAATCTAATTTCTACATGGAATGCTTATGAGAATGTCACTTTTGTGACCATAGGTGAAACAAAGTACATCCAGTCTTGAACTAAACTGGAAATCCCACCCCTAGAAAAACAATATGGAACTTGCACTTCCTTGATTTGTGTTTGATACATCCATTAAGTTTCCCACCAGTCATTAGATAATAAAGTACCTCAAGACTGATTTTTTTTTTTAAATTGTGCCTTCATTGGCAATAATCTCAAATCAATGTTGAAAAATAATATTTTACAATTTTCTATTCTTAGAACTAATCAGACTATTTAGTCAATGTGGGTTTTTTTCTCAGTACTGATGTAAATTGCGTTAGAAAGGTAGAGGAGAAACCGCAGGCTAAATTCTGCCTTTTTCTTTGTATGAGGCATGCAGATATAAGATAGATACAGTGTTCAGTTTGGGCTGCTACCAGGTTCATCTTCATATCCAATAACTTCAGTGGACAGCATTTCAGTCTATCTTCTCCCACTGATAGTAAGAATTTGGTACCACCCATATATACACGCTTAAACACAGTGGTGTATAACATCACCTTCACAAAGGTGAAGGGATGCTTTTGTGAAATTCAATTTCAGACATAAACTGAAACTGAGCTTCTAATCAGTATGAAGGAGGAGTCGATAAGAGTAAAACAATCACAGACATCACTCTGGACAGGCTTGGTTGGCCCTGTCAAGCAGCAGATGGCAGCAACTCTAACCTGAGTTGGTCAAACTTTGTCTAAGGGAGTGAGCCCTGTCCAGAACGGATGCTACATTTTTATTTAATGTCTGAATCTAGCATTTAACCAGAAAAGGTCTTGTATATGAAAGAAAAACAGATTATATTTTGACAGAAACTGTTTCATTAGGAACAGTTAAGAACAATAAGTTGGAGTGAAGAAACATTTCTTGTACCAAGGATCACCTGAAACAGAGCTTCTATAAGATGTGGTGAGTAAGAAGTGGTGTTATTCCAGCAAGAGTTTCCACTTGCACTATAGTGTACATATATGTTAGTATTTTTGCTCTTTGATACATTCTGGAACATGGGAGAACCCATCGTGTTGACTCCAGGAACATGCTGTTGGCGGCACACTGATGTTTCAGGTCGAGTTAAGCCACTTCATAAAAGTCAAAATGATGTGCCACTCAAAATGTCGCATTTTGAATTCTTGCTGTATCTGAGCAGAGAGTGATGGATAAGCTGTGTGCAAGAAATGGCGTAAACACCTCTTAAAAAACCACAGCTGCACTTACATCAGTCCTAAAAGGCAAACCAAGGGAGCAGAAATTGTAAAAAACTGAAGAACAAAAGGGTCCATTTATATTTACAGAGGAAACAATTTTAAAGCACATAGAGAATGCTAAGGTAAAGCAGAAGGTAGTTGGAGTCCTCTATTTTTGCAGTATTTCTGAAGGCTCTCGATGCCTCTTCTTATAGTGACCTTCTGTTGTGAGTGTATTTCTTATTTAGATTTCCACGGAATGGTGAAGCTGGGAATCAGAATTTTTTTCTCCTTGGCCCCATGTGAAAGAGGAGAGTCCCTGTTCTATAAAATTTATACTCAAAGAGCTCTATCTTGCAACTGGTAATGCATAAGCAAAGAGATGTAACTGTTGATAACAGTATCACAATCGCAAATATCACGTTTAACTGACACACATAAAATTTCATTGCTTCAAGGACCTTTGTAATTGCAGCCAGCACTAACTCACACATTCTATTTCACCAGCTGGAAATAAAAATGTTTTCAACAGGAGACAAATAGCAACCGGAACAGTTTGCTTAGGGATAAGAGAGATTCTGAATGCACTCCTAAAAGCTGCTATAACTCAGATAGAAGTTACGGATTTAGGACAAGCTAGTAGAGGAGTTTCTATCCTCTGTATTTTTGCAATCATACCAAGCAGCACAAGTGACATCTGACTTTAAGATACCCGCAGTTGTTTACTAAGAGAAGAAATGAAAGCAGAAGTGGTATTGCCATAGCTTAATTAATTTATATGTATTTCTAAATATATGGAAGCATAACTTTCAAAGCTATTAGAGAAAATAAAAAAATAATTTGATATTTTAAAATTTTCATTAATGATCCTTGTCATCTAATTGATGCCAGGGATGAAAACACATTTTTGTTTAATATATATATTTCTAATTGCCCAAGATACTTGGACAGTCAAACAAACAAACAAAAATAACCCAGAAATCCCCACATGATTTGCTTCACTGTGTTTTCATGATTTGGCTCTTGGTAAATATTGGAACTTTGTAAGATGCTGTAGAAAAGCTCACACACTTCTGCTTCTGGATTAAACTGTATTTATGACATCAAGACTGGCTTGTGTTGGCTTCCTCTGGGTTGCCTCTGTCTGCTTTAGACTAATGAAATCCATAATATTCCTCGGTTATTTTTCCATTAAACAACTCAACAGTTATATTCCCTTCCCACTGATTATCATCATAATCCCATGCATAGCTCCAAAAACCCAGGAAAGACATAAGATATCTTGGAGGAGAATGCCTGAAGGATGGATGGAACATCAGTTTAATTTTCTTTTCAATATGTCCATGTTTATGAACTCTAATTGTTTCTTGTGCATAGTTCGTCCATCTGTGCCTCACAAATGGAGAGGAAAATAAAGATGATTTGTAATTAAGATCACACTTTTCTTCTTTTTATCACTCTGACTTGGCTTATTTTTTAATATGCTAGTACTTATATAGGTGCACCTGAAAAAAATGGGTGACCTCAATGCTCATAGTCAAAGCCCCAAATATGTCATATGTGTAATACTTATTTTTAGTGAAAAATTTACCTGAAATTGTCTTATTTTACAGAATACATATAGCTATTCAATGAGTTTCTTCTGCGGAATATTTTATTTACTTAATTTAAATTCATTGCCTTTTAACCCACTTGTTTGTGTACCAAGAATTTAGGTACACCCCCCACACCCAAAGTTACATATACTGCACAAAGACAGAGATTTTATTTTATGGGTGGAAGCGTCCATCTTGCTAGTTGTGGAAGGCAAGTCTCCCAGGAGCTCATTCCAAATGCAATGTCAAATTTACAATAAACAGAATAATTGCACTGTTTGCAGGACTTATTTTATTGCTATCCTTGTGATCATTGCAATAGTAAATAAATGTGCTCCTTGCCACAAATTTATTTTGTTTTCCAGAAAGAAGGACAGATTTGCTTCCTTTCCCTGCAATTATAATAATGGGCAATATACATTTGTATTTAGGTTTCCTTAGCCAATGTAAGCCAGACAGCCAGGCAGCTGTTGTTCTTAAAGGATTATCACAAAACAAGTTCACTTAGCTTTAGTTTGCAATTTATCATTTGAGACAAAATCCTGATTGTGTTATTAAAACAGTTGCCTTTTAAAAATGGCAAGCCCAAAGTATATACAGTATATGAATAATGACGCAGTCCTCCATGAGAAACAGCACTAGTCCATGGTGATCATGTCTGAACACTTAGTTAGGCTATCAAGATAAACTCCTGCTCAGACCAGCCCTATAGCCATTGAACACAAAAGACCAAAATATGCTGACAAGAAAGCAAACTTTCTCCTGGAACTTCTGGTTGCCTGGACTCAGCCAAATTGGTTTTGCACCATCTCTCTCCCTAGCAATTGGAGGTAAGATTAAGGCCGTATGATGTTTGAAGGACCTCCCCAGCACCCTTCAATGTAATTTTATTTTTCTAAGAGTCTGATTCAAATCTGAATTAACTTATATGCAAATGCACCATTAATGTAAATAGATGTACAGTCTCCTTAACACACTGATACACGACATTCATTTTGTGGTCAGTTCTTTAGCTAGTAGTTTCTCAGGTGGGATTTATTGTTGCTTCATCCTACAACATCAGTAGATTCTATGGTACTACTGGAAAATTGTCTCAGTGCAGGATCGTCCCTTGGTACAGAAAGAAAAAGAGAGAAAGACAGTTCCATCCTGCTCACCTCTGTCCTTCTGGTTTAATAGAGCGTCAGCAGAGAAAAGTCCCCACCTTGTGTCAGGCCCAGCTACAGTTTTGACTTCCTGATACCTTTAATGATTAACGTAATCTGAAGTAGTATAAGGTTTTTCATACATGGAACAGGGACAAAAGCCTCTGATCAGTTCACTGGAAACACACGAATGTGTCATGTCAAGCCAGTGGTTTGTCCAAGCCTGAAAAATGGAAAAAAAAATCAGATATGGAAGGTTCTAGTATAGTTTCAAGATACAGACAGAAGAGTTTTATTTCAACTTGTGTAAAGACTAGAGATCTTAATAGTGTCTTGCCCCAGAGAAAATTTTTCATTTAAAACTTAGAAATATTTTCAGGTAATTAGTATCCTATTAAACAAAAAAAAATCAAGAACAAGGTAGGCAGAATTTTCAAACTTCATTTGATTTCAGTAAATACATTAGTGGAAAAAACCCAAATAGATCTCAAGTAAATTTAATGAGGCTCTAATTTCAGTATTTTGATTACAAGTACATTTTAGTAAAGAAAACATACCCATTTTAACTAAACTCTCAGGAAGTTCAAAACTCTTGAAAAGATTTATTTGTCATTACTATTTCTTAGGTTGAGCGGAAAATAATTTTTTTGCTATATTTTCACTCTATCAGTCAATAATACACTAAATTCTTGCTGGAATCTATTCTGACATGATTTCAAATGTTTTTAAAGGGTACATTTCCTGTCATAAAGTACAAATGAGTGAACAAAAGGGAGAAAAAATCACAAAGGGTAGCTAGGTTTTCTTTACATTTTAAATTGAAATTATTAAATATACAGTATACCAAGCATTTTGGTTTTGATAATTGATCTCTCTTCTGCACAGAAAACATGAGCAATGTTCTTATTCTGCCACTTCTACATATCCGTCAATCCATGTGTTTCAAGCATTTATAAGTATCTGTCATCACTTTCCTCTGAAAAACCTGTACAAATAAACCATTGGTTTTGTGCTATTTGATAATGGGTAAATCCTGTGGTATTATACTAGTATACAACACAGGACGTCATTAGCAGAGGAAAGGAGTCAGCAATAAAATCAACTGGAGATTAAGCTCATTCACAAAACTTTGGTCCCTGTTGAGCATGGTGTTAAACATGCCTGACTACTTCATTCAATAGTACAGCCATTGATGGGGTCCCAAAACCCTAGTTAAGTTTTTATAAGGCTTTTCACTAGAGAACATCACTAGAGAACATAATTGTTATTTCCACATACCTACATTCAATTTTCAGGGATTACTTTAAGTGTGAATTCTCAGGTATTTCTTCCAGCTGTCTTCTGTCAACCCATAATCCCATATACTGAGCTTTATCCCTGCAGGGTAAGCACTTGATCCTAGGGTCAAAGGTCCTTCGGCTCTTGACTAATGCACCTCATTAGAAGAGGAAAGCAGAATGTCTCCAGCAATTCAAATGTCATGAGAAGTAACAGAACTATATATTTTTAATCATGTTAAACAGATTGGTTTTATTTTACACACAACGGAAAAAAAGCTGAAGGCTTCCCATTTATAGCCACTGGAAGCACCAAGTGTCCAGTTTGGTGTGCATTCGAGAGTAATGCAGGAGTGCATAAATAAATTGTGAGGAAATAAAATGATTAATAGCTTAATCATGTGCAATATCTTCTTTTATTGTGGTAGGAAGCTCATCATAAATTAATAATTATCATTACTCAGGTATTTGGACTGAAATGAACATATTAGTTAAGTCAAATGCTGTTTCTCTTAGTACTTCATGTTGATGTTAGGTAATGGCTTTATCCCGTGCTGAAAAAATGATCACCTCGTAAACCAACATTTTTTGACTAAACAATGAAACTGGATCTTAAGTACAACTGTATCCCTAAGCAAATGTAAGCTACTACATTTCCTCCAAAAGCTTTTTATGAGTCCACTGTAGCCACAAATTCCCTTTGCTTTAGAAATTAAACAGTTATTTACATTTGGACAAGACTGTATTTTGAATGTTTTTTTACTTTAAACTGACATTAGCAATTCTAGCTATTTGTCATCATTGCATTCTAAAGAAGCTTTACAAGGTAATTACATGAGCTAGCTTGTTTGTTGAATTTGAACTGTAATTATTCAATTATTGAGCCTCGTTTATTGCAGTAAGTCAACTTACATGCTGACATCCAAAGAGCTTAAAAGAAAGAAATGTCAGCTATAGTTTAACAACAGTTGTTTTTTAAACAAAACAAAACATTTTGTGGATTCGTTAGACGGAAACATAGAAGATAAAATCTTGATGTCACCAAAGTCAAAAGCACTCTCCCACTGATTTCAAAGTGCTCTGAAATGTCACTAAAATTTGTTCCATCAGGCTTCTGTTTGACAGGCATTCTGGGACTGTATGTAGGGTTTTCTGGTGTTTCCAGACATTTTCTGTAATGCAGGTAAGCTTTAAACATGTGATTTTAATCATTAGAGGAAACAACAACACAGGGATAGATGTGATGTCACAATCTTGTTTTTTATATCATGAATAAAAGAGGTTTTCTGATAATATTTTCATGTCAGAAAAATCCTGTCATGTTTTCTACGTGTAGTTACTTCTAATGTAATTATGAAACATAAATATGAGACAAAGCATTTTCTTTTATTGGATTAACTGATAAATTTGGAAAATGTTGGACAATTCAGGCACAAAATTCTTTCCTTGCCTTGAGATTGTCACAGTTATAACAGCAGAATTTCCATGCCATATGTGATGTCTCTCATTCTGAACAAAATATGAATTCGCACTGGTTCAGAGATATATTTGTAAGCATTTTTATTATTACTTGATAACAAATAAGTCTTGAAGATTTGTTTGCAACATGTTAGGTTTGCCAACATTATAGATAATACACACTATATTATTTTAACCTCATTTAAGTTAAAAGACTACACAAATTGATGTTTTTTCCATCTGGAGACAGTGAATTATCTGTGATTTTTTTTTTTTTCTGTTTATTAACATGAAAAAGAAAATGTCACCTTTCTTAAACAAAATGGTTGCCATTTAATCAGCTGTTTTCCCTACCCTCATCTCTTTCAGCCAGCAGTGGTATCGAAAAAAAGATGATTCTTAAGGTCCTTTTTCAAGCCCAACGCCAGTTGTTTAAGCTGTGCAACATTTTTCTCTCAGTCTTTATTTTAGAGCATATGGCTATGGTTTTCTACCTGAATTCAAAACCCAGCTAATAAACAGTGTGTGCACTGACTTTTGCTAAATATAGCTCACGCTGTTCACTTCTCTTGAGTAGTCTTCCACTTGTGTCTTTCTCACAGCGACTTCTTTAAATGAAAAACGATGAAACTTAATGGCTCCGGGTGAATAAACCATCCTGTAACAATAACACAGTTTAATTTGGGCTGTAGCAGTGAGAGCAGAGTTGCTGGACAACCTCATGTTTGTCTCACCAGTACCTATTATTTCAACGTGTCATTTACTACAGCTGTAAACTCTAGCCTTCTGGTTTGTAAAAGTTGTATTAAACCCATCCCGCTCACTGAAGAAAAACAGTTACATCTGAGGTAGCTCTCACTCCCAAATTGTTTTGTACCTTTGTTTTCCTGCTGGCTGATGTTAGCTGCTATGATTCTCTCAATAAATGAGCAAAACAGCCTTGCTGGCCCTGAAACCTCTCTTTATTGTCTTATTTATCCTAGCCTTGTCTTTAGTTTTACAAAACAATCCACACACAAAAAGCTTAAAGTCGCCAGAAGAGGAATTTCTCTCAAAGTGTTTTGATGATGGTTATTGGTTACAGCTAGAGGTATAGAGTACTGTGATAATTATGTGTATTTGTAGAGATTTACTTATGTATACTTAACAGGCTTGTTTGTAAATAATCCACACAAGAACTTACTTCCTCAGGATTTATAATTTTATATCTCTTATGGTGCCTGAAGATAACAGTAATTTTTACACTGTTTTTCACTGGGCTTGCCACCAAATTCACACTGCTGATGGTCCTGTTCCATAACAGGTACGCTGTTGAAAGCTGACAGCTAACCCCATAGCAAAAAGGTGAAGGGCCGCTTGAGGACTGACAGTGCTTTTCTGTGTCTCCTGTAGTGTGGGGAGGTTAACTCTTGTTTTTGACGAGTAAGTGTCTGATTATCAAGAACCACCAAACATTTTGCATAGCAGTGGTATTCTGTTCTATTCATGTTGCTCACACAGGAAGAAGAAAGTGTCGTTCTATGAAGGCTACAGATCCAAAAGTGGAGCAGGCTTACTTTGACAGAAAAGTAGATTGGGAACATACCTGAGTTAATAAAACACTCTGTCCTTCAAAAATGTTGAAAGGCACACATCTCTACTTCATTTCCATTACTGTAGTGAGAAAAGGCTTACAGAGGCAATAGTTAAGAAGGTATAATCTCAACTTAAATTCAAAAGCTATGTATTTCATATTGCTACTGTTCTGCATCTGCAGGCCTCCTCCTATGTGTTCTGTCTTATGAACGATGTGTATGCTTTTGATTTAGGAATGAATAACATTTTAAACTCTAATGTTAAAAAGAGGAAAAAGAAAAAAGAAAGAAGTGGAGAAATGATTGAATTACAGAGAACATATTTTTCTTTTAAAATGCAGTAAAAGATTCAACAGTTCAAATTGCTCAAGGGTGATCACATTTCTTTCAGAAGGTGCTCTGTATCTTGGGGGCAATGTATGTATCAAATACTGCTGATAGTTCAGCAGATGCTTTTTTTATTGAAAGTCACAGAAAAGGGTTGCAATAAAACCTGCATTAACAGCCAGATCTCAAACTGAGGCTGCTTCATGATTTATGCACTCTCCTTTGGTTTTGATCTTTTAATGAATGTGACTTGCCGCATTATATATTGTTCTGGGATTTTCTCCCTCACCACTCTCTTTACTATACTCTCGCTGTCAATCTGATCATGACGTTTCATATGATTCAGAAAAAAGAAAATCAGCTACTAGGAGTTGACTATACATGGTTTTGTACTTTTGGGTGGCTAGGGATCTGATTCAAAATGCAGTCAGATGAGTGAGAGGACTGTAGTTGTCTTTATTGGTTTTTGGATCAGGCTATAAATAACATTTCAGGGCATTCCATTTTAGGTTATTCCTTGTGCATGTAATTGTTCTTTTCAAGTGCCCTTTATGTCTACATAAAGTAAGTCACAGCAAGTAAAATAAAACAAATCCTCAATTTCTCTTCTGTTCAGAATGGACAAGCTTGATTTTTTTCTTAATTTTAAGGAACAAAATTCTTTAGGAACTACCTTTGTCCAGAGACTGCAACATATGGAGAGCTCTTTAAGGACCATTCATAACTTTTACATTTAGACTCTGTGCAAGTTTTTAGATTATACTTCCCCCATGAAAATAACGTGGGGTAAGAATAATTTTTCAAGTGTTATTAATAGATAAAAAGTAATCCAAGGATAAATGCTTCCAGACTGCAGCTACTGTGTGTATCTGGGCTAGACGTATATATCTCAGTGTTTTGTTTTTTCAGTCTGACTAATTGTCTTTGTCTTTAATGACTCTCCTTTAAATGTCTGCTTTATGTTTCACAAATACTTAATCATTGCTTTTCTTCATCTATTTATTGATAGAGATTAAACACACGCATATGAACCAAAATGACATTACCTGAGGAAATGCTGGGCAGAAAACTGTTTTTTTCCCATCATTCAAACAAAATCTTTTCTCCCAGCTGAAGCTAACAAAAGCAATCATGCCTTTGCTCGCTTGCTGTAAATACATGAACAAAAGGCTGTGGAAATGATAATTTCTACAGTATGCATAAAATAAAAGAGTATCACAGAAGAAAATACCCCTGCTCAGGACCCCCTTCTGGCCTGTATGAATTGTACGAAGAAGAGTAGTAAGCCTACTCATGCGAGTAAACATTACACACGTGTTAAAGACTAGGAGAGTGGTGTCTCATAGATGGAAGCTCTTACACTCTAATGAAACACCTTTGTGCATGATGTTATGTCAATGGAACAGCATGTGGCTTTGGTACATATAAAAGCAATTATGGAAGTAATATTAGAGCCTGACTTGCCTTTTCCATTGGTTTCAGGGTTTCAGGCTCCTTAATAGCTCTAACCTGAGTCAGAATGATAAAACTTTCCTTCTTGTCATCATCTCACAATAAACCTTTCCATTCCTTTAATGGCCCAGAAGCACTTCAGATGTGTCATTGGTATTGATATTAGAAACATTTCCATTATCTAAGATTTTAGAATTTACCTCAGATTTTCTTATTTTTAAGAAACTGTAGAACGCGAGGAATAGTTAAAATGATAGCCTTTTGGTTTCTGATTATTTATTATTGACTTTTGCTACATGATGTGTCTTGAAACTGTAGTATAGCACATGTCCAGATTTCAGAGAAAACCAAAAATGTAGTGTCAGATGATGTAGTTACAAACAGTATGTTATAGTGTTAGCTTGGCTGTATTAGCCACTGATAACCTGCTCCATCTGTCTTACCAGTGACATGTTAGCCAGACAGGGGAGAGATGGGGCAGACTCTAAAAACAGGAGTCATTATGAGAAGAAACAGCAGCCCAGCAGCAGTCAGCTATTTTGCTGAAAAGTTCAAGGGATCATCTTTTTTTTTCTTCTTTCACCTGCTTTAATGTCCATTATCATGGCAAACGTGGTATTTCCTTACTGAGTTATAGAGGATAACTCAGTCTTTCTACCCTTCGTCAGTGCAGTGTTGGATAAGATTCTTGGAGCCCACTTGGTCAGCCAGATATCTGGGCTTGTGTCTTCCTTCTCCACTTTTGTAGCTCAGCACTTGAAACCTTCAGCTCTGGCACAGTTACACTGTTTCAACACTTCGTACCTGTCCTCCTGATAGATCTTTAGGATGAGTTCACCTCATAATAAAAGGTTTCTCCCTTCCTTTTCCTTGTAAACAGTTTTGAAAACATCAAGCCTATTAATATAAAAATAGTCTGATTTGTGTGCTATGCATTATGTTATTCATTATATTATACTGTATATGCACATATGTATATAGTCAGTTAAGAAGGATTAGTATCGTTTGTTTATGCATAGGCAGGAAGTACTAATTTCTTAATATTTTGTGATGTAGGTGATATATAGATCTTTGCACATGGCAGACTTCACTGCCTAGGAAAACATAAGCTTCTCTGGCACAAATACTAATGAAAATGCATTTAACCTCTAGTGCTCTAACAGAGATGGAAACACAGTACAAAACCATTGTTTTATTGGGAACTTTCATATTCACAGTTCACATCATGCTTGCTGGCTACTGACTAGATGAAGCGGGAATTTGAAACAGAGGAGTAACTCTCTCTACTTCAGAGTTTAGCATAAAAGCCCAGGGTGGGGGAAGAGGGAAAAGTTAAAAAAACAATTAAATATGGTATGCATGACAAATAGGGTATACTGACCACTCATTCATATCATGTTGTATTTCCAAGTGGTTCTCTGTTTGGGTTAGACAATAAATCCACTCCAGGTGTAAAAGGAATATTAACCTTCGATTTCATCACGCCTAAAAACTATAAAAGTTCTCTATGAATAATAAAGTTTACCTCTTCCCAGACTTAATTTCAAATTCTCCCTTCCTTCTTCAAATGACAGTGAACTTAAATACAATTGTTGGTGGCCTGTGACACTCATTCTGAGCTGAATACATGTCCAGCTCTGCTATTTTGTTTTCATAGCATCCTTAGATCCTCCCATGAACACAGTGTGAAGCTTTGGGGTAGTGGCTTCTATTTATTCAGATGTATTTTGTTTAGTTCCTTACTATTCTGCTTTGAAAGCTAGCGTTGGCATAGTAGATGGAGGTTTTCTGGAAAATTATTGTAAACTCCTAAACCCCATAATTACAACCTTGCAATAGCCATATCTGTGGCAAATACCAGATGCAGCTACTGCGACAGTGATTATGATGTCATTTTCTTGATCAGAAGCATGACAATTCATATGCTAATATGTAGTCTTGCTCACAGCCAAGGTCTAGCCCCTCCCAAAGTTCTGGGGATGCCCTGGTAGTTCCCAAAAGATGTATATAAGTGATTCAAGAATGTAGACCAAACAGTGCTTCTTGTGTGCATATAGAAACTGTAGGAATTTCCCTGCCTTAGGCAATCATCTCTGCCAGTTTTATCTCTGGTCTCATGAAGACCTTAATAAGGTCTTAATAATGGTGCAGGTTTGTATGCCAGCTTTTACTGGCCCACTGTGCTGCATTTCTTAGTATGAGCTCTGTTTGCATAAGGACTGCCTACACGTGAACACTAACCATTTGTGATCACATAACACCCTCCCTCAAAATGTGTATCTAAAATTAAACTACAGATGGTTTCACAAAGGTTAACCTTAGCCTGGGGTGCCAAATCCCCTTAGAATCCCTCCGCAGTCAATGGAAAAAGGAAATGTCTCCTTTAATGCAGTATTCCTCAATCTGTGCTCTGGGAACCAGTAGTGATCTGGAAGACATCTGATGGTAGTTCATGAAAATGTTGGAACCATTTAAACTTCCCCTGCAGAAAACACCTCCAAACTATATACAGAAATTCCTACATATACACACAAGCAAACAATCAATTTGGGAGATTTAAAAAGTAATAAACAAACCTTGAAAGGACATTTGGCTGTAAATGAAAACCATTATGACAACACTTCATAACACAGTACTTCAATTTTCTTTTTTTTTTTTTTTTTTAGGTTTGGTAGACTTTCAATTAGAAAAAGAAAAGAACTTTCTCTCCCAGGTGACCACACAAAGGTGTTAAGGAGACACACTTGACTTAGTAAGAGTTGGTTCTTATAAAAGCCCTTACATCTTGAAATAACCCAATATGAAAACTGATGTCCATGGGGTGGTACATCCAGCACTCAATGATCATTTCTTGAGAAGTCATCTGTTGGTTAGTTAGCATTATATCATATATTTCCAAAAAACTGTTCAAAAAAGGGTTTTTTTTTAAAAAATAATTCAACAAATTCACCTTAAACTGAGTGACTGGATTCTTTACTTTTTGAAATAAATCCGGTGATGTTAGTTTTCAATGCAAAGAGTTAAAATGAGAAGTATTATTGAAGTCAAATAGACTTATGCCTTGTCACATAAAAATATTCTAAATTGCAGATAGTAAAAATATAATCTAATAAGTGAACGTTTTCATTTGTTGTTTTGTCTAACTAAAGATTTAGTGAATTAAAACAACTTTATGGTTATTTGTATCAAGTGAAATTCATTCCCATGTGGAAGGCCCCGTAATGATTTCTGCCTAACAGATGGGCTTCTCATGCTTGTAATTCCTTTTGGAAATCTTTGCTTTGTTGTGTATGAAACAAAGAAGAAACCATTGTGAAGGTCTTTTTGTGCAATCCTTCTCTATTGCGAGCTGAGCCAGGGAACAAATCTGATGCTGTACATTAAAAAAAAAAAACAACAAACAACTCTTTCAATCCTTCCTTTTGGGTGTTCAGCATCATATTTTCTAATTTTAGAGTTGCATATATTTATTGGGTTTTGCTCAAGTTTGCACTCTAGATCCAGTGATGGTAAATTATAATAATCTGTACTGTGATTATAAATCACATCCTAGTTGAGAGTTTGTTTCCAAACAATCTGTGGCTAACTTCTGATCCCATCCCAAAAGCTGCTCCTCAGAACATTTGTTTCTCTTCATTTGGGCTATGACAATTCATCTCGTGAAGTGTATTTCTTACATGTCTCAAGAGATCTCCCACAACAA
Source organism: Bucorvus abyssinicus (assembly GCA_009769605.1). Taxonomy (NCBI): domain Eukaryota; kingdom Metazoa; phylum Chordata; class Aves; order Bucerotiformes; family Bucorvidae; genus Bucorvus; species Bucorvus abyssinicus. Next base: position 45,524,025 of record CM020025.1, read on the forward strand.
GCATTCTGAATATTCATCATTCCAGGAAAATAATAGTAGACAAGATGCTCTATGTAAAACAAAATAATATCTAATAGAAGGCTTGACTTCTCCAACCTGCTAGGTTTTCTTAAAGACGGGTAAAATACTTTCATAATAAACTAAACATCAGTTCTAAGGAACAGAAAACTGGCGACATAATAAGCTGCTAAAATTTTTGCATGCTAGTTTTAAGGAACTGACCTGTCTGCCCAGAACTTTAGGCTACAACTAAATTTAAACTGTGCAACATACAAATCACATCCCAGGATGCCCAATTTTCCAGATCACTTACATTTTGTAGTACTGTGTGTAACTGTTTACTAGATGGCAATACCAGAGAGGGTGTTTCAGGGGAACTAGGGAGTAAGTGAGGGCAGCGGCTTCACAACTGACTCTTGCCCCAGTATGGAATGTTGCTGTTATCTGAGGATTGCTCCAGGACCAGGGAATTCTGAATGTTTTTCCACTGCCTACATGTAACTTCAGAAAACTATGTACAAAAATATGTATTTGTGAAGAGCCATTGTGTTCTGGAGGTGTTTAAATGTCTGATTTCCACCTAGGTTTCCGATCAAAAGGTCCCTCATGTTCTTCTGTTTATCCCAAACTGGATAATCTTGGAGGTGGTGAAAAGGTAGCCCTTTCAGAAAAGAGTATGGAAAGCAAGGAGTTGAAACCAGAGAATTATTTTTTGAAGGGTTGGCCCAAACTCAGTAATTTCTCAAGATGATTTCTTTAATGTGGCTACCTCCATTTGTGAACTGAATATGAAAACACAATAATTTTACTGAAAATTGTGTTTAAGTCATCAGAGAAAAATAAAATATAGTCCTATCTAGTTTCTATGTATAATTTACAATAAATTTACATTTTTGAAAAAAGAATCAAATAGTTATGAGTAGGTATATATAACAGAAATGCATATGGAACAAAATTCCATAATATTTTGTGAATGTGAATTTTTTTTTTTTTTTTTTTTTTTTTTTGGACCTTACCAAAAGCTTGCAGGAGAATGAAATTGCCATCTGGCAAATGTTGTTTTAAGATTGTTCTGACTAAGAACAAATTCCTTACACATCTATATACTCCACAAACAAAATGTCTGGGAGTGGGTAAGTTTTGTTTTCTTTCAGTCAAAATGTTTTATTTGAATTTGTCTTGTGTGTTCCATCACAGCATGGAAAGTTTCAACATGATCACTTTAACAGAAAAAAAATGTTTCTGAAATAACAGTGTAGAATATTTTGACAAAATTTTTTTATATTTCTTTCTTGGTTTTGATATGCATTTTCTACAAAATTAACACAATTTTGTGAATAATTTTCATTCCAAAAGATACTTTTTTTAAAAGTAAATAGATTTGTGTTTTTAAAAATTCATCCTTATGACTTTTCAGTTAAAAATAATATTTTTCTCAAGGATCTTAAAACTTATTATTTCACAATAGTCTTTATCTTGACCAAGTATTGCTTCCTAAATAAGAATTTGTTTCCAAACACATGGAATGCAACTGTTGGGCAAATGAGCCAGTATGGAAAAAAGGGTTCTTATCAGAGAAATTAGATGAAGAGATGTTACAGATTCACCTACAAGACACAGTGCAGGACTGTGTAGAAAAACATTATTTAGCTCTCAGTGAGAACGAGGGAGCTGAAAAAATGTTTCTTTGAAAAATTCCCAACTGGTTCTACAATGAAGTCAAACAGTTCACTTATCATAATGCTATTATAGTACCCCCTTCTAAATGAAGATTAATAGCAACATGTTGCATTTGTTCCTAAATATAAAGATTTCCATTTAACAAGCTTACTGTGAATTATATCCTCAATGCAACCATTTTCCCCATCTCTTGCAAAAATATCTATCTTTATTGGCTTTTAGTTGTAATTCAAGGCAATGTCTTTCTTGCAGTCTGTGTGTATTTTTCACAAACATGTCAACATACACTCCTGGAGAGGGACATTGTTTACTTTGGATAAACCTGCCTTATGAAGGTTAAAGCCATTCTTTGTGAACACTTATGAAGGACAAGAGTGAGTGTGCTACTTATGAAATGTTTCGTTCTACAATATGTGGTCTCCATTACATAAATAATTATTTCCCTCTCATCTACTTCTCTGTGGGAATATTGAATAAATAATTAAAGGGAAAAAAAAGTAGGAAGAAATAAGTATAAACAACTTGAAAGATGATTCATAAGTTGAGTTATGTTAATTGTATTTCCTACTGAAACATCAAAGTACATTTGGTAACATGAAATATATGCACCTTTCCAAGATTTTAAATTTTGGCTCTCTTTAGGGTGCTGCTAATTATACACAATAACTTCATGGAAAATATCCTCCAAAAGTTTGTTTAGTGTTTATTTTCACAGAGCAAGACACCACTTATAATCTCTCTTTTTTTAAAGGGTTAGTTCTTTGTTATGGAAGTCTGGTGAGAGACGCCGCTGAGTCCACAGTCAGAGTATATAAGTCCTTATCACAGTCACATAACTTTTCTATTTGCTGCCTTTGTGGAGGTTAACAGCCACAAGAGAGAGAGAAAAAAATCCAAATCATCAAAAAAACCCCTACAAGAGTGGCAGAGCACTAATAAAAGCAGCTGCATTTTGGGTACTCTCTTTGAGAATTATTATATGCCAAAATAATTAGTTTTTATTTATATTGCATTAATGTACAGAGGTCCTCATTAGAGATTCAGGGTAACATTTTCCACAGTGAGTAAGTAATGCAGCAGATATAGTCAGAAAAGAAAAAAGGCAACAATTTCACATTTTAGGTCCACAAGTCCAAATTTCAGGTACCTGAAGTCTTGCTCAGATGTTTTGTTACCCTGGCAGACCTTGGTTTCCTGTATTTCTGCTGCTGGATATTTGCAGAACTTCTCCAGCCTTGCTTGAGACAGAGATGATAAGGCACACATAGGTACACCAAGAGTCATGATATGGACTTTATACCACCTATATGTCCTGGTGGGCCTGCTCTAGAAAGCAGTTTCTATCATATAAGAGGAGCACTCCTATCAAATCTGGGCTGACTAGAACCAAAACTGAGAAAACACCTCCTCCACTCTCCTTTGAGAGCTGAAAAATACCCCTGCAGCTTTCTAAAACAGTGAAAAGATGCAAAAGGTAGGAAACTATTATGCATAAATCAGCCTTATCTTATTGTCTTTATCTGAGGACAATCTGAATGACAGCAGTCTATGAAAAATCATCAACAGGATGACTGTTTTGTACCTCTTCTTTTTTTAATACCTCTTCCCTGTGCAGTTTCCACACTTACAGAATGTACCTGGTTTGCATTTGCTGTTGCTGACTGAAATAATCTGAGGTTTTAACTATTGTTTTTGTTCTACCTGAAGACATCTCAAAAAGAGAATTTTGAAGAGAAGGAAGTGGGGAGAACACCAGTGAACACCCACCTGAGTTGTAGCACATCCATTAAGGTTCATGGCCTAACACTATGTGGTTCAGCAAGTTCTTGAATATGTTTGCTGTGCGGCATGTAGTTCTCTAGGAACCAGCTGTTGATAAATATTTAATGAGATCAAAATAGTTTCAACGGGAGCGCTTTAAAGACCAAGAAACTCACTTGCTAAACCACAGTGAAGTAATATACCAGAGAAGAGGGAAAGATTTCATGTCAAAGTCATCACTTATCTTGCGTTTATCTCTAGAATATTAAATCTCAAAAAATGCACAAACCTGGCTCTTAAAGGAAAAGTTCTCTAACCTGTAGGAGTACTGGCTGTTCTGAGATCTCACTCATACTTTCTGGCTTTCACCTAAATTTACAAATGACATTGCTGAGAAATGCAATGGTTTCTCTAAGAAAAACTCTTAGGTGGCTAAATTGTGCAGTTCCTCATTACTCAGAACTTCGGTTGGCAAGAGTATTGCGTTAAAGATGGAGGAATTTGTTTTAGTAGAAGTTGGCCAAGATAGTTATTTTCTCAGTGAATAACGTAAGATGTGTATCATCAACACTGACTTTAGACACACATGTACACAATTTTCTATCTTCTAACTGAAAATTATGGGTTTCAAAATACTTTTGCGTGCTGTACTCTATGTTAATTTTCACCGTGTTTCAGGATATGTTTGATTTTTTCCCCACTGCTAATGTTTAAAAGGTGATTTTCTTGTTAAATTGAAGCAGTCTGAATAAGGCATTTTGAAATTGGGCCACAAGTAACAGACTGTTTTGTTTAAACTTAGTATACATTTTACTTTCTTGATCTTCTCTTGTTTTTTGCATCCCTTATCAGGGTACGTGAGAGGTGCCACATACCATATATATTCAGGCTGGCTGCTGTGGGGAGATTACCAGCCCAGCTTTGGCATAAAACCTCTTTTAGTATTTGCTGACAGTAGCACTATAGCCACAAACCACTGGCAAAGACAAGGAAATTATGAGTTGGTTAGCAACACAAAATTGTTAAATCTTGCTATGGGGCCTTGTTAAAATTTTTTGTAGTTCAATTGAAACTTTAGATATTTTTCATCAAATTTGTTTCTTTTTTTTTTCTTCCCCAGATTTTGACCCAATTATGCTTTATTTTTATGGCACTGCATTCTGTTGTTAAAACAAGATACACTATAAAAACATTGTGGGTTTTTTGGAACTATTTTCCTTGCTTGGAACTACTTTCCTTACATACTTGGCTTGGGTAAAATACATTTTTTCTAAGCTTTAAGATTGTAGCTGGATGGTGATTCCCATGCCTGCCACAAGAGGTCTCCTCACGTGTGACAAACCTGAAGACTAAGAACCAAGCAACCTCATTTTTCCTGAATGCTCTTTCAAGCTCATGTTCACCTTTAAATGGCAGTGAAACTTAGACATACTTGAGAATAAATCTGTGTTTGCTGATTGCAACAGTGATCAGAATCTGACCCGCAGTTTCAGAGTTGAGAGAGATCTGAACAAAATAAATAGGGACGATATTCCAGTGCTGAACTTTAGCTGAACTCCAATTACCTCTCCATTTTCTCCTTTTCATTTCTGTGTGTTACATCAATTTCCTTGTTCCTTCACCAACTGATGAGTGTGATGAGCACGTGCTGTGCTCCCAGCTAAGTACTCCTGTGCTAGGGTTTCATGCTTTTTATGGAAAATTATGTTAAAAACCTAATAATTTGACTTACTGCATTTTGACTCTCCACAAATAAACTTCCTGTCCCCTTTGAGACACTTTTCATTTGCTCCTTCCTTTCATCTAAAATTTTCAGTGGTTTTGGTCTATGAAAAATGTGAAACTTGTGAATAACATAGTCTTCCGGGATGCTCTATAAGAGCGACCAAATTTTTAATACTCTCTCTAGTCTTTGGACCTTATGTCTTAGTTTTATCCACCAAATGTAAGTCAAAAAGGAAGATATAGATAAGACAAGAAGTAATGGAAATGTGTGGAAATAGCTGATAGGACCTAAGCAGCAGATAATACATATCACAACTCTTGATTTGTTGTGTTGAGTGATAAGTGAGTTCTCCAGTTGTTAGTATGGACAGTGAACTTCCTAGTAATAGATAATTAATCACTCAGGCATTATGAAATTTTGCTGCATCCATATTGTTAAAAGACATTTTTATTAATTTTGAGTCAACTGCTAGTAATGTGTAATGTGTGTACTATAGCTGGGAGCAGCAGCTCTCACTTTGCTTCCAGTAGCACGTAGATGGTCAGATTTTATTAGGAAAAAAAATCATAATCTCTTTTCTATTAATTTTGTTCACACTATATTGATGATAAATGAAGTGGCACTTGCTATTTGTAATGCAATAGAAAGGTAAAATTACCCTATGTCAAGCATATCCATGTTTTCTTTCTTTTTTTTTTCCCATACTAGGCATAGGCAATGTCTAATGGCTGCCAAAATCATCACAGAAAGTTGATGCGCCAAGTACTGTGGACCAGAGAAAGTTTTAGATGGACAGAAGCCAAAATATGTTTTTAAGAAAAATAATGGGGCTTCAAGTTTGGGGTGAAATCATATAGAACCATCCTCTGGCAGGCTAGAAGTCAATCTTATTTAAATTCCTCATGCTTTTAATGTCAATACTTGGCAAAATTCCCCTAGTCAGATAAAGGCACCAGGATTTTGAAACACTGTAAACTATATATGTCACCTGATAACATGCCTCATTTGACTCCTCTTTCCACATCCAACCCAGAGGGAATCACACATAACTTTACGGAGAGAGAAGTTGGACTATTTTGGCAGTCCTTCAAAATGGAAATAAATTTTGAATAACAACAACAACAACAACAACAACAAGTAAGGAAACCATTTGGTTATGCCCTCTGATTCCAGAATTACTATATTTTGTTTTATTTTCTTTAGTTTCTATTGCCTCTGGGAAAGTATTTTCCATGTATGAAAAACTAATTTCTGGTGTTGTTCATGCACGTAATTCTGGTGTTTTCCCACAGCATTTAAGGATGTTGGCCACTTTACAGCTTACTGTACATTTTACCTTAAGTTCTTCAGCTCCTCAAAGAACCAACATAGGACTTCTGCAGCCAGGTGCATCCCTTAGAGTTAAGTGCATCCTTTACAAAGGGCATGCTGTGCAGCGTGTGCATCCTAAATAAGGAATGTATGGGGCATGGAACAGAAAAGATCACTCCCAGAGTTAGAGGATGCACTTTCTTCTGAATTCTAACCAAGATGATCTTGTCAGTGCTTTCCATACAGCAGCAGAACATACTTGAGTGTTTCTCTATTAATTTTGAAGCAAGTGATACTATTAATCAAGTTAGAAACATTACTTGGCTGTACATCTATAACAACTTTGCAAAAGATTTTCATTGCCATAGCTCAATTGCTAAATTATACAAAAGGCTGGAAGACTGCTTACAGATTTGCCCAGTCTCTAAATTTGCCAACAGGAGAATGAAAACAAAAGTACATTCATGCAACAGTACAGTACACTGATGAATAGGATATACCTGGAACCCTGCCAGAATGTTCCCAAAGAAGTATGTACGACATATGTGGTCAAAAAATAAATTACATTTATCATCCACCTTTGCTTGTCTTATTCATCCATCTCTGCCTGGACTACTTTAAGCATTGCAAACACTGAGCTGCATCAAAGTCTCTGTCCAAAGCAAAAAGAAAAGAAAGAATAGTAAGAAAACAATTAATTTCCTGCCCCTCCCACCCCACCCCTCCCCCCCAGCTGGTACAACATTCACCTTTCCCTACAAAATACAGACACTTGTTGCTGAGATGGGCAGCAGCAGCAAAGCATTGTATGGATAGACAACTCCTTTAACACTCTTTCTCTGTATTCCAGATGAATAAATCAGATAGAATAAACTCGATCTGGCAAGGGCTTGATAGCTCATCTAATTAATCCTCTCTTACAACATTCATGATATTGTTTTCTAGCTTTAAAAAAAAAAAAAGAGTACTGTCAATCTTCATGGATTAAAGATTTTTTAAAATGTTACATAAACTAGGATAAAAAGCTACAGACCAACAACGGTCCTGGAAATCTTCAGATCACTGATTCTTAGCTTCCTGTCCTTATTTACTCTTTAACAGAAAGTTCAGTTTGATACTTTTTATGTCAGAAAAACATCTCACCTTCATTGTTTTGCCTTGTCTTCCCTTCCCTTGCGTTTTCTCATTCCCTTTCTTCCTGTTTGAATAATGATGTAAAAGTGGTACAGAATTCATAAATACCTTCCAATTTCTATAGTCAGACTAAAGTTTCCGTGATCCAGAACCTCTGGAGAGTAAGAAAGACTTCAGCTGAGGTCCTAAATGGAGGACAAAAGATTTTGATCATTATGTGGGGGAATGATTTAGGTTAAAAAATTTATTGCATTAACAGAATCATCCCATCTGAATTTTGACGAGAGCCAAAACAAAGGACCTAACTAGAATAGGAGAAATGTAAAAATCCAGCAGGTCATTTCTCCATGCCAGCATGGACTTCCATGTCTATGAAACTGTGAGGAATAAGGAACAGGAAGAGTTTCATAAGATTGCTAAGAAGAGTAGCTGAAGATTTCAATTCTTTGCTAAGTTTGCAATGACTAATATTTTAGAAGAGCACGGACTTTGCTTGAAGGCTTGTTTAGAAGATGGTAATTTAAATATTGAGTGGTCATAGCACAAAGAGTAACCTTTACAGAAGACAAGTTCCCCTGCCAACTCCCTGCTTGTCCCACCTTCTCCTTCACTCTTTTGCTTCTGGTGTCCTGCTGACACGATGACCTCTTTGACATGCATTTTTCTTATCCTTTCAGGGCAGGAGTGACTCAAGATGGAAAGTGCAAGTGCCTTGTGCCATTCTTGTGCTCCCAAACATTTGGATACACACATGGAGTCCACCGTGGATCCACCAGCACTGAGGTGAATGCACTGATATTTCAAGATAAAAAGTTAAAACTAGAGTTCTGGACCTTGCTGAAGAAGGGGAAACAATTTAATTCCCAAACTAGGATTAAATACTACACTAGCTAAATCATTAAAGAAGCATTAGGTCACTAGTTACGACAGCTAAAATCCCAGGAAATGGCAGACCTCAGCATTTTTTGACAAAGAGAAAACTAGACTCAAACTCAAAACTAGAGATCAGAAAATACTTCACAGAATCTTGTGCTCATAGAATTAAAGTACTCAAATCCCTTTGCAAATTGGGAGCAGTTCAAGTTTCTAGAGAGTTGAATCAGTAGAGCCTTGTGTGAGGAACAGAGGAATCTGAGTGGTATGCCATTCCCTGAGTATTAGGTGTAAAATTGTTCATTAAGGCATTTTGCACAGGAAAACGGGTTAGAGACTCACTCACATGAACAGAGATGCTCTTAACATTGAATAGCCAATCACATACCTACAAATAGTGCTTTTGTGTAACTCAAACCAAGAAATAAAGGGTGAATAACTTAAAAAAAGCATCAGTAGTTCATAACTACCCCTTAAAACAGTTTAGAATAATGTACTGAAAATACTTTTATGGATAATCTGAAAATTTAAATCAGTTATTTGAGTAATTACTTTCCCAGTTTTCAAAAGCAAATAACCTACTTATTCAAGGCTCTGGGAATTTTGCCTGTGTAAGTCCTCAGTAAAGCTTGAGAGGAGAGAGCCCATGATGTTGCTATTAACATAAAATATCTGTTGGATTTTTTACAAGCTGAAATCAGGATTCAGAAAAAATGGACTCCATGTGCTGTTATTTGTGGTACTGAAGGCACGGCAGTGGGGTAAAGGAGATGTTTCTAATAAAGCTCCATCTCCAGCCTGCTACAAGGCTGGAGGATGTTCAGGCTGTATCCCACTGGGAGCTTCCACATCGACCTAGAATTCCTCTGGGGAGACTTCTACCTTTGCCTGAAGCTAATTAGAATTCATGTTTTCTTAGCGAATTAAGGGCAGTGATAGCTACTCACACTCTAATTGCAGTTAAGCCTAATGGGCAGCCCAGGATGGATAGTTACCCAAAGTATCTACCCAGCAAATATTTTGACATTTTCCTCCATTTCACATTCACCACTGAGCACTCAGCAGGTACTCTCATTTTACAGAGGAAGTGCTAACACCTCCAGTGCTCTTATTCTGGTTAGTATGCATCTAATTGATGCCTCACCTCTGGGAAAACAAAGACAGCAAATTCAGGTTAATGCTCCTGAAGACTGGGAGGCATGGCTAAGTGTATTAACCCAGCCAAGCCCAAAACACTGACACCTACAATAATATGAGAAGAAATGACAAGATTCCTTAGGAATACCATCATACATCAAAAGCAGGTTCCAAATGGTATCGGAAAAAAACCTAAGAATAATGTCAGGAATGATTTTTATCATTGTCAAAGGAATTTCCAGGTAAAATAAAAATAAATGCATTTTGTGGGGAAGACTGAGTAATGAACCAAATGTTAAGGCCAGAGGACTGAGGTGAAGATAAGTGGTTCTTATTGTTAATCTAGCTACCTCCACTGAAGAATAACGTCTCTGCTTCAATATTGAGGGTGGTGCATTCTCAGCGCAGATTGAGAAATTCACCTTATCTAACTGTAGGTGCCCACATTTCAGGCCCTGGGGTACATCTGGTCTAGTTATGCTTGTCTCTTACTGTCTGAAGGAGGAAAAGGGATTTCTTGGCATGACTTACCTGATTGTTTCAAGTACCTCCCCTAGGATGAGATGTTCCACACCTTGGATGTAGTTGTTCCTCTCCATTGATTACAAAAGTCTGGACAACACTTTCAGTTGTGGTCTCTCACTTGCTGTATATTTCTCATCGACTATTAACATGTTTCCTTATGAAATGTGGTATGTAAAAATTGTATGGGGATATAGAGAGAACTGATATTCAAAACACAGCTGTAAAACTAAATATTCATCTGTGGAAACATGCTTCACTGTAGTTACTGTGGCCATTTATATTTACGCCATCTAAGAAACGGTGTCAGAATGATGTACAGCACAACTCAGAGCCTCGAAGATTTGTGGTGCCCATGAGAAATGTACACCTTAATACTTCTCTAAAGTACAAGGCTATTATTCAGAAATCTCTTTTGCATTTAGTAGCTTATTCCCTTACAACAGATTTCTGAAGTTACTAATTCATTACACTCGAGAACTTAGAACCAGCTGGGAAGTAAAAAGCATGAAATCACGTTTATTAGCTATGCTGAATTGCCTCTTTATAAAATAAATTTACAGTTTTTCTAAAGACAGATGTTCAACATTTCATTACTAAATGGTTCAGCTCCCAGAAAGGATTTACTGATTTATGTAGTTCAAGGTTAAAGAAATCAGCAAGTAGGAATCAAGAATCTATAGAGAAAAGGTAATGGACTAAGGCTGACCTCTGTGCCGTGTGTTAAAAAACCAACTCTGTCACATTCATATTCAGTAAAACTACACAAAAGTTGTTTAGAATCATGCTTTTTTGCATGTGAAAAAAGAAAGTGAATGTAACATCAAAAGAAGATAAACTCTGAAAGTTTCACTGTTTTGGCTTTCTCTTTGTAAAGTCAGGTATTATCCCTAATGAACACACTATTGGCTTTTTGTGTTAATTCTAGGCGAGTTTATGACATATTGAAATACACTACCAATAAATTGAATCTCAGTTACTTCCAGTGTTTGGGAAACGAACAACGCAAAAATGAAAATGTTCAGCTTAGGGTAGTAATGAGATTCTGCAATCTATTCCCTCTGTACCTTCCACAGTCCCGCATTAAAAAAGATATTGATATTGTGAATGAAAACCTTATTGCTCCACACTCACAGAATCACCTCCATATTTTCAGTGCTTTGGCTAGAGAGGCATTACATCGTCCCAGGTGAGGTGTGCCTGTTTTTTTAATTATTTTTCTTTTTTTTTTTGTTTGCTTGTTTTGCTTTTCATTGTACAGATGAGGTTGTTTAAACTCATTTGGATGAAAAAGAGTTCACACACATGACATAATGATATCCTTGTTATTTGGACCTGCTGTAATGCAACTACGAAGTGTTCCACAAGTAAGACTTAAGCCACCTCTCAATACATTTCCTCAATATTTATGAGTAGCATTTGACAATAGAGCAAAACAAAAGAGGTGGTGGCAGATATCTTTACCCTCATAATGTTGACTTTGACATTCCTTAGCCTTAATTGAAAGAGTGGTTCAGTGTACACTTAAAACTGGCATAAAGTTACTGCTAGTGAAAGGAGCATTCCCATCTTATATCCACACTCTCTTTTCCTTCCCTTACTGCTTAGGTGTCTTGCAGTCTTACAAGCACTCGTGTAGCTGAGCAATAAATCAGACTTAGTAATAGATCTAGTTTGTAAGAAAAGGGATGGTAGTGTCAACACAGACCGGTTTCCCGGCACAACTGACCACAAATAAATGCTTTTGTTATTCAGTGGAGCAGAGAGCAGAAGGTTGGGGTAGTTTGTGTAGGCCACTTCTTTTAGTGCTAAGGACTGTTTAAAAAGAGAATTAAAGACACCTACAGTCAGAGGTGCCCCATAGCTTTATTAATATTGATCAAATGCAAAAGATGAATTCAGAGTGTAGATCTTTAATCTTAATGAGAAAAGGAGTATATCTTAGTGCTTTCCAGTAAAGTAAGCCAGTACTCTCCTAGTCATGTGAAATAAATAGGTAAATTTTTTAATGAAGCTCGCATTTTTAGGTCTGATCTCTACTACAACTAGTTTATTCACCCCACTGTCCTTCACTATTTCAAGTCTTTCACTTTTGAGTAATTCCTGTGGAGTCTTTATTTCATTGAATATATTTTATTTTCGTGCCAGCATTATTAAGAAGTGATTAGAAACAGCTTTATTCTTATTAAACACAAATTACTTACCCCTATACTGCATTTTGCATTGAAAAACTGCCCTTCATTACTTTCAGCATATGATTTTTCAGATTTTGTTCTGTTGGAAACAATATTTGAGCCCCAAATAAATGAAAAGTTCATGTATGGTCAAATGAAGAAAAGCTGCAATTTAAAGAAAAAAAAAGTCCTGCCATGTCTACTTCTTCATTATGTTTTTGATTATACTAAATAAATACTCATAGGCTGGGTCGAATTCTAGAAAAATTATCCATTGAAATGACCCAGGAAGCCTTTTTGCAATCTATGTCAAGTCTAAAACACTCAAAAACATCCCAACTGAATTCAGAAAGAATAAAACACTGATTAAGGATAACCAAAATTGTTCCTTGCAGTTCAGTTAGATAGCAATATAGAAGGCTGGTTTATATTAATTTTTCCAATGAAAATGAACACTAGTCTTTGGACTTGTTTATGCAACATCACATACACACGTATACACACAAACACGAAACAACACCACGTTGGCATACACACTGTGGTGTGTTACTCAGCTCACAGGGATGTAATTGTGATGACAAGTAAATAGGTATGAATGACTCTCAGTCTTGATATGGCAGCTCACAGGATTTCATATGAACTGATAGGCCTTAAAATGATGTTGAGCACTTTGGTGCCAAGACAAAAAAAAAAAAAAAAAAATCACAAAACGCGCTCATACACAATGGGTAAAAATAAGAGATACAAAGAAATGGCCTCTCGAGTGTTGAATTAGCCAAAAAACCATAGTAGTAGGAAAATGTTACTTTGGCTAAAACAAAAAGGGAGATTTTCCAGAGGTTTTTGACAAAATAAACAACAAAACAAAACCATTCCAAAACTTGAAACTCCTGTCTCTCCCAAGTAGCGTCCAGTCCAGTTTTGAAATGAAAAACAGTATTTTGATTATTAGAAATATGTCTTAAAAACATTGTGGAATTCCAGAAAGAAGTATTGGAAACAAAGTGACATTTTACCACTTCCAAGTATTTCCCGTCACTTTTTTAGCCACCTCAATTAGCCAGTTCCTCAATACATTCCTGAACATTCTGAGCTCCCCTGAAACTTAGCTTTCAGAGACAGATTTATTTCTCATTGAAAAACCAAAGTCTGCTGTTGAGTCTGGATTACTTCTAAAGAACTCATCGTTGTGAATTTGGTGTTGTAACACTGCAATATGCTTTTTATCTTTATTCATTCAGTAGGAAGGGACAGTATGAGCCAAAAAATGTATATATTTTAGTTAAAAATAAACTGTACATAGGAAACATAGAGCAATGATCTGGTTTTATTTTGCATTTCATCTCACTTATTGTTAGGAATGATTTAACTAGCTTATTGATAGCAGATTATTAGCTATTTCTTCTGAATATAGCTTTGAATATCTTACAAACTTGGCAACATATCTATTATGTTAAATGATTTACATACAGTACCTTGAGAGGATGTCATTTTACAAATTGACTTAATAATAGGTCATACAGTGCATTGACTAATGCACAAAGTCAGTCCCAAGAAACGGATTTTCTGTGAAAATAGTCACAATTAAAATCTTTGAATTTTTTCTTCCCATCATCATTCTTTAATAGTCACTGAACGCTATACTTTCAAAAAATTAATTCCTTAGAATAAACACAAACTATATATAAAATGACTATCTGGATGTTTACAAATTCTGAGGATAGCTGTAGAAGTCTTTTGCAATGTTTAGAAAAGTTGCTGTAAATGTGGAGAAGCATGTTCAGCCAAACAATAATCTGTGACTACACACACTACAAACAACTAGACCAAAACGTACAAATTTCTTTTTCCATTCAATCTTTGGAATGAGTAGGTAGAATCTTCTTACTCAGCCTCTGTACTTCTGGCCTGTAATTTTTTTTTCAATGAATAAATATTGCCCTTCAGATTGAAGGGAGTAGGAGTTTTCCCATTCCCTGCTAATTTTTTACGACATCACTAGATAATAAAAGAGAATTCATTTAGCAGGAAGGGCCATTTAACACTAAAATTAAATAATTTAATAAAGAAAATGTTTACTGTAAATAAATAGTAGCATAAAATTGTAGATGGTAGGTATATCCCTGCTATGAAGAATAAAGGAAAATATTTTTTTTTCTCAAAAATGAATATGCACACTGGACAAAAGTCACACAAATACATATGTATCAATATACATACCTATAACATTAGTTTATGCATCCCTTTCAACCAAGTCATTAATTCAGAGTCACAATTTTTTGCAATGCGCTTCTATATAAAAGCTGTCTATGTGGAAATCATTCAAGCGATAACTAAGGATTGAGATATTTTTGTCGTGATAAAAAAAAAATATTATTGAGTTGACTTAAGAGAGTACTATAGGTCGTCAGCAAATAGCTTGCAAGTTGGAGTGGATTGTCTGCCTCACTCTGAAGAGATGTGGGTAGGATACTGTAACCTTAATGATCTGTCTTTGCTGCCCACTTTCCTGCTGTAGAGGTGTTGAAGATGGATCACGCTGTCTGTGAAGACCCCTGGACGATAGACAGAAAACAGCGAGCGGGTATGCAGAGTGCTGGTGTCTGGGGCAACCGCAGAGTGCTGGGCTCAGGGTGCTGAGGTCGCAACTTCTGGATGACAGGGCAGGAAAATATGATTTGTGGAAATCCCTCTGAGGCTTTTCCCTACATCTTTCTCAGAAACAATACTTATTAATCCACCCCTTTGTGGATGACTTCTGACAGTCCTGCTCTCCCTACTACCCGATTTCACTGCAATAAAATTACGCTGCCGTTGTCTAGACTGTCTGCAGTGCTGAGAAACCTTTTACTGGATGAATGTGTCTATTCTAGTGCAAAGTGGTATTACTCTGAAAGGGAAATCTTGGTTGTCTTGAAATCAGTGGTAAGTCTCACACGGCCTTCACAGAGGCTAAATTTCACCCTGCAGACTACACTGAGTCTAGTTAGTTCTCCTTTGGTCTGGGACCACATGGGCTCTAACTGCAGGCAAGTTATAGTCTTCTCTTTCTTGATTATCGAACAAATATAAGGGTGGCATACATTATACATGCATCATAGATTTCCCTTTTTATTAGAGTTTACATGCGTATTGAGAACATAGTCCTAACTCATCATAGTATTTTAAGCACATGTTTAAACTTAAGCCAGAGTGAAGCCAATTCTCAAACACTTTGCTGAACTGGGACCAACTTCTTTAAACACAATATTGTGGTTATTTCTTCTTTTGGATCCAACTTGGCATGCACTGGGTTGGAGAGGGCCAAATTTCAACTGTACTATTATATTTCCCTCCTTTTAGAGCAAAACTATTTTCCTGAGGTCTTAATGCACAAATGAAACTAAGACTGTCTTTCCAGACAAAATTAATTCAAAATTGAAGGTAACCAGATTTGGCAGAATTTGGCTTGATATGAAAATTGGGACAGTTGGGCAGGAGAGTGATATTTAGAGGAATTTGTGTTTTGATTTTGCTTCTGCCATTCATCTAAAACTAATGACAAGGCTTGTCTGCAAGTGGAAGTAAAGGAAGGAAATTATTTCCTTTTTTTTTTTTTCCTTCCCTTTTTGGGAAGGAAATAAGAACGTGAATATTGCAACAGTGTGACTGTTATTTATTATATTTCTTGCATGGTCACCCTTATTTATGTTCTTTGGTGTAGTTTAATTAAATCAACCCCAAAGAGAGAATAAGAGAATCTACTTACAGAAGTTATCTGGTCTCGAACCTCTATTATGGAATAGCCATTCTAGTCGATTTTGCTTTGCCTAAAAGCCTCACATTTTATATACTGGAATGAAGAATGGTTGTATTTCAATTTCCTTTGCCAATTGAGCTTTCTGTGCAGAGTTGTGGGATGTTATCTGTGTGAATCTACAACACTGAAATGTTCAAGGCTTCAAGAAAGTTTGAGACTAGGAAATCTGTGTGTCTTTTATCCTCTGAATATGATTAATGAAGCTTTGTGTTTTGCAAGACATTATTAAAAACAGAAGCCTATGACTTCATTGTCTCTGACAATGACTTTGAACATGGGGTCAGTTATTCCACTTTTACATTTCTTTGCAAGATTAAAAGAAAGTAAAAACAATTGCATTGGGAGGGGGGAAACTTTACACAGATGTAACAAAGCAGGATACACACACGTTTTCAATATGCTTCTTCCAATGAAAATTCACCTCATTCATATGATACTGCTGGTAAGCAAACACTAGTGACAGGCAAATTTAGCCATCAGGAAAACATACTGGGTGCAGGATTATCTCAAGTACCACATGCTGGAATTGTTGAAAAAGTTAAGGAAAGAGTTCAGTGTTTGATTGGGGAAATTACAAATAACAGATGCAATTTCATATTTGCATTCCTGGTTATTCAGATATTGACAAGAAAGTTATGATTATGCAGGACTGAAACAGAATGTGCAACAGAGATAATTTATACAAAATTATTAGTGAGCTGTTAAATATCAGTACTTTTTTATTTTCACGTAAAATACACTACTTTCATAAGTTGAATATGCTATACATTTGTCCAGTTTATATGCAGTATTGTTTAAAGTGCTGGAAATGCTAGATTTTCCTTTAAATTCTAAACAGGAAATTATTTGCTCTTCTTGAGCTATTCTGTTCATCTGTGATGCATTATTATACTGAATTTCTGTGATGTAAGGGTTATTTTTTTACTGATATCTTCACCATTTGTGAATGTCAACAACAATTCCATTGTACTAAAAGCCCAAAGAGGCGACTGAAAGCCTTACAGAAATTAATGGGAAAATTCAAAATTACTTCAGTAACACTGAGGTTTTACTAAGAGAGGCTGGGAATACGTTTGCAATAAAATCACCATTGTTTTGCCCATTGACAGGAGGATGAGTATTAGATCTATCACTGGCAGTTTTCTGCCTTCAGAACGCTCATTCAGAGAGGACACTAGGAAAACATGGCACTTTGTCAGCAAGCTCTATTTTTCACTGTCTGTAACTAACTCACTTGTGAAAATTGGTCTGTCCAATGAACCTTTTCTGTAACTGGCTAGTATAAATATGAGACGTTATTACACAGCAATAAATTAATCTTGTGTATTATCAAGGTCCCTTTTTCTGAGTTCTCTGACATTTTAGTGTTTCTTTGGCCTCAAATGACACTGTAAACAGGTAACACTGTAAAATAAACTTTATTCAAAATATAGTCAATGAAGGGGTGGAAGGGTCAGTTAATAATGCATTTGAGGCTTTTCTATTTGAATTTTCTCTGCCTTAACCAGAAGACTTCCCAGAACAGACTGATTTGACACAAATCTAAAATGTCTCCTGTAATCGGAGCTATTTTTTCATTTTCTACCCATCTAATGATTTTAAGAAGAGATTCATATCTGCCTCCATTAGTAGCTCAAGAATCAGGTAGGAAGTATTATTAAACAATTCACACTAACACTGAAACAGTTCGTGCTTGCAATAAAATGATTTGTACTAACACTGAAGTTTAAATGAGGCAATCTTCAGAGGTAAGACTTAAAAATTAATCAAAACAGTGCAGAATAGCAGGACCTCTTTTTTTTCTCTGCAGTCGAATAACAAAGAATGTATTACTATTTGCAAGGGTGGTTTTACTAGCTGGACTTTTGGAAAATGAGATTATAGTTCAGTGAAAATACTCTCATTAGCAGAATTTTTGGTCTGTCTGATACAAGGATAAAAGCCAGTCTAAAAAGAAGAAAGTAAATTTCACTGTTTCCCACTTCATATTGCAATGTGCTATTTTCACCTTGAGTTACCTGTACCTGTACGTCCTCTGCACCTTCTGCCGGCAGCTGGTGACCTGTGAGATTGGCTCCCTGGCACTGGCACAATACACATCAGACTCCTAGTTACGCACCACTGACTAGCAGCCAAATATTTTTGTCAGGTTTTTTTGTTGCTCAGAGTATGCTTAAACTTACTATGAGTTTTCATATGGGACAGTATCTGACAAGAATCACATAAATGATCTGGCAAGGTCTCTGTTGCAGCCTCAGGTTCAGGACTGAAGTGCTAGGGTACCTGCAAATCCAGAACCATCGTGGCCCTTTATAGCTCAAGTCAGAGAATAGAGTAGCTGGGATCCCTGAGCTGAAATTTCTGGTTCTCATCAATTCCTAAGTCAGCATATCTTCATGCCTTGAGAGTTAGGGAGCTTAAGAAGCTACTATATACAGCTATACATACAGTTACTGTACTTATATCTCTGAGGAAACCTGCACAGCTAGAAGCTCAGGAGATCAGCTTCAGAAATGGCAAGTAAGAAAGCAGAGAATGAGGACAGTTTTGAGGCTTCCTTGGGTTCCCTCATGAACTTAACAAAGCAGAAATATTTTATTTTCCAATACAAATATCCCTTGTCATTGTTCTCTCACTTTACAAAAAATTCAGTTCATTGAAAATTTAGGATTAGTTTCTGCAATGTGAATCCTAATATTTCTGCTGAGGGGTCCCCACCAGCTTCTGAACATCTGCACAACTTAGGCTCAGCATTGATTTATTGCACTGCAGCACTAAAACTAGATGAAACATAGATAGGTCCTGCTACATTTTTCAAACAACTTTTCTGTCAATACAGAAATGTCTGAAAAAAACCCACAAGAATATTTTGCCCTGACCTATATAAATTTTCTTAAATAGGAGATATGTAAATGTTTGCACAAAGAACAAGCACAGGAAGGTCTTGTATTTACCAAGTAAAGGTAAAAAACAATGGCAGCTATTTAAGTGTTGCTTTACTGATACTTTTGTTTGTGTAAATAATGACTTTTCTATTTTAAACAATGTTTTTATTAGCTAGTCAGAAATATGTGGCAGCATATGTCATATTGGCATGTTTCAATATGTGTAGACACACATATTTACACACACAAACATATACATAATTATGTAAAGTATATAAAATGCATATACATGTATATAAAAGATCACTTTCTTCAAATTCAAACAGAACCATGTCATTGGTATGTACTGATGGGTTCTACACTGACTTAACTGTAGTATAAATCTGAAGAAGTCCATTACTCCATACAGTAATGGAGCTGATCTAGTTTTATTTTAACCAAGAGCAGGCTCCTCTCCGTTCTCCCTGGTTTCTCTTCATAATCAGTTTCAGAGAATTACTGTTCTAATGTTACATACACCTCAATGGTTATCAGGCCACAACCTGACCTTAAATTTGTATGAAAAATTAAGTGGAAGGCAGACGATTGAGCTGTGGTTTCTTTCAGTTTCATATCATTGCCCTTGCATCTGGCTGGGGGGAAGGAAAAAAAAAAAAGGCAGCTGCCTGATACCATAATGTCACTTTTAAGTTTTACACTGAAAAAGCACTAAGCAGGGCTTATTCAGAGTCATTTTTCAGCCAATTCTTCTTCCTGGAAATGTGATGATGTGAAGACAGACAGAGCTGAGGGAAGAAACAGTCCAAAACCCATCTCCCTCACTCTATTATTATGAATTACCCCTGTTATAGAAGGAAAATGACACATACCCAGCATGCTTCAAAGAAGGAAAATGATGTGACAAAGTCATGAAGTTAAATTAAACAGATCTGATCTACACAGCCAATTTAATGTCTGCATATTTTTCCTTTTAATTAAAAAGTAGCTTGAGACGGTTTTTACAGTACGTGATACAGTATATCAGAATGTAATTAAGTAGCACATCTGTCCAAAAGAACTTCATGGCTTGAGTTTGCTTGATCATGTTAATTGAATTAGAGGTTTTATTTTGTAGGGCTAAGGTAAAGCTAGCTTATAAGTGCACTTTCTGTTAAAGTTTGTACAGTATTTCAAATGTATATCTTAACAACCATTGCTTTAGAATTCTAAAACATTTACATTTCAGTAAGTACATTTTAAAGTTAGCTAGTTACTCATACTAGCATGTGTAGGCTCCACAATTAGACATATGACTTTAAGAATGAGACTTCTTGAGTCTCAACTAATATTTTTCCTTCTCTTTTGTAACAAGCAAATTTAACCATCAGAAATAAGTGCAGCAAAGTTATTAAAGAACATATTTCCTCTACGCCCTCAGTGGGGGAGATAATCTGTCAAATCAGTCATGTGGTAGTTATAAAAATGTGGGGGGACAAAATATTAGCTGCTGCTTTGCCGATGAATTAAAAAATTTTTTGCTCTTCTTCAAGAGGCATGGCAGGAGACTACTTATTTCAGCTCAAAGTCTCTTTCCAAGAATGATAGAAATGTTCTTCTATGAGCAAAATTACAGCAAAATGGTAGGGTTTTAGGAAGTTGTTGATTGATTTGTCGACAAGAATAGCTTTACATTCCTTTATTGGCTTTGAGGAAAGGTGTTATCCTTGGTGTCTCTGTTACTCCTTCCTTGGGCAGAGACTGCAGACTAAAGAAGAAAAGGCAGGCAGGATTATTTCCTTCATATACACAAAAACCACCAAAAAGTATTGTGGCCTCCTGAAAGCCAGTATGTTAGTAGCTGTGGCCACTTAGCTGACGGCAAAGCCTAAGTTCTAAGTCTAAGTTTTACCAACTTACCAGTTTAGTAATATTAAGCTCCCCACTAATTAATAGACTAAAACCAGAAGTTCTAAGACAGGGTTTGCCTGATCTATTTTAGACTTTGTCCCTACTTTGTGATGGAATCTCTTTTCCCCAGGTGTTCCTTCCTGTCTTCACTGATTTGAATGATTAAAACAGACCTAGATCAGATTAATCAAAATCCTACGGCTTAACATAGATTTTGAGGAGACAGCAGATAACATGTCAGCAGCTCTTTCCATG
Source organism: Bucorvus abyssinicus (assembly GCA_009769605.1). NCBI lineage: Eukaryota > Metazoa > Chordata > Aves > Bucerotiformes > Bucorvidae > Bucorvus > Bucorvus abyssinicus. Next base: position 45,545,169 of record CM020025.1, read on the forward strand.
TTGTTGTTATTGATGTTTCTGACAAATTATAGTGTAACACTGGAAATTTTGAAGAAAAATGCTTTTGTAAGCCTTATTCTCCATGGTTTTCTACCATCCCAACGAATTAACTCCAGTAGGGTCATCTTGACCTTCAGTGGGTGAAAAGCAATTTGGTCCATTGTTTCTGCTGACTGCTATCCAACTTCTAATGACTCTGGACAAAAGATACATTTGTTCACTCTTTCCCTTCAACTGTGATGCAAGAGATCACAATACACTTTTCTGATCCTTCCTTTCTCATACCCTCAAGTAAAATTAGGATACATCTACCTAAGAGATGACAAGTTAACTTTAAGAGAACTGGGTTGAGAAGATAAGCTGCGATGTAATAGAGCTGTAAAGATACAAAACTGTTTGCGTCTTTATAATGCATTATGTAGAACATGGAAATGTTCTATTCCGATTCCTTTAAATTACTAAGGACAAGCCAACATTAATATGATGCCACAGTCAAACTCAGATTGCTGGCTAAGTCAAGTGTATTTATTACTGTAGCTATAACCTGACCCAATTGATTGAAGGATTTACTATCTCTGGTTGTGCTATACTCTCCAGGACTATACCAGTAAAATTTTAACTAGTTTTTTTTTTCACAACTATTATCTAGTTCATTGACTTCCAAAACACTGTTGACCTTCAGACTTTCTCACATATCAGCTTATGCAACATTTAAGTGATCTCACTGGAAACAATGCAAATGCTGTACTCTACGGATTCATGGGCCAGCACTGAACTGCTGACAGTGATCTCAGAGATCACCCACAGTCCATGGATCACAGTGCAGAAAGAGTGATTTACAGCTTTTTGTTCCCTTGTTCACTCAGGGCAATCAAACATTGTCCTATGACCTACTTTAGCTGTTAATACACAAATAATTAAGATGACTTAAACTGTAAAAGCAACAAAACTTCTTGTTTCAATAAACATCCACATTCCTTTCCAATATATGTGTTACTGAAATCTGAAGAATAGAGAAGTAGATAAAACGTGGCTTTGATTAAAACCAGTATTTGTTGTTTTTTATAGTTTGGGTGTGAAAAGACCTACATAATCAATAAATTCCAGAGCAGTGGTAAGTTATTAAAGTCATTCAGATGCAGAAAAAAACCTGGGAATATTAATCACCACGGGGCAAGAGATCATATTTTTTTGCTTGAAAAACAATTTTTAGCACTATGTTTTTGGTTTATGTTAGTGTGCTTGCTAATAAGAGATTCAAATTAATTTCAGATGATGCCATGAAAAAAACATGTTCAACATTGTTGGATAATACATATGTGTGGAATACCATTGCTGTTTTATTAAGACTCTGAAATTACTGCTCAGTCTTATGGAATAATAAAAAATATATTATGGAAAGGGTCTTTATGCAATTTCCAGCTATAAACGATTACTATGTTTTATACTCTAGGCAGTAATATTACTTCTAAATGTAGACCATATAGCCCTTTAGTTTGAAATGGGGGAATAGCTGATCCAGACTCGAACCCATATGCTATGGCTAATACCCTGTGGAACTTGCTAGCAGACTTCCAGTATAATTATTCCTACTTAACAGCATTATGAAGGAGAATGCATTAGTGGATGACAGGATTTACAGTACTATAAACTAATGAAATACCTCTTTTAGATAGTAAAATCTAATTTTATATTATTGTTTGGCCTAATGAGAAAGTAAATACTGTTCAGAAGAGGGATAGAAACTTCTCATGATATAACTATTCTCTAGAAAGAGTCACAGTATTAGTTCATTTAAAAGGAAAAAAAATAAAAAGAATTTAGCTTTACTTGGGGAAAGAAACCTGCAGAAGCACAATTTAAGGAAGGTTTTATTACAGAAACACAGAATCATGGAATCACAGAATTGTTTTGGTTGGAAGAGACCTTTACGATCATCAAGACCAGCCATTAACCCAGCACTACCAAGTCACCACTAACCCATGTCCGTAAGCACCACATCCATATTTGTTTTGAACATGTCCAGGGATGGTGACTCCACCACTTCCCTGGCCAGCCTGTTCCACTGCTTGATAACCCTTTCTGTAAAGAAATTTTTCCTAATATCCAATCTAAACCTCCCCTGGTGCAACTTAAGGCCATTGTCTCTTGTCCTATTTCTTGCTACTTGGAAGAAGAGACCAAATCCCACCTCACTACAACCTCCTTTCAGGTAGCCGTAGAGAGCAATAAGGTCTCCCCTCAGCCTCCTTTTCTCCAGGCTAAACAACCCCAGTTCCCTCAGCTGCTCCTCATAAGACCTGTGCTCTAGACCCTTCACCAGCTTTGTGGCCCTTCTTTGGAAACGCTCCAACACCTCAATGTCCTTCTTGTAGTGAGAGGCTCAAAACTAAACACAGGATTCAAGGTGTGGCCTCACCAGTGCTGAGTACAGGGGGACAATCATTCCTTTCCTCCTGCTGGCCACACTAGTTCTGAATCAAGCCAGGATGCTGTTTGCCTTCTTGGCCACCTGGGCACACTGTGGGGTCATATTCAGCTGGCTGTCAACCAACATCCTCAGGTCCTTTTCTGCTGGGCAGCTTTCCAGACACTCCTCCCCAAGCCTGTAACCTTGCAGGGCGTTGTTGTGACCCAAGTGCAGGACCCAGCACTTGGTCTTGTTGAATCTCATACCATTGAACTCAGCCCATCAATCCAGCCTGTCCAGATCCCTGTGTAGACCCTCCCGACCTTCAATCAGATCGACACACCCATCCAGCTTGGTGTCGTCTGCAAACTTATTGAGGGTGTACTTGATCCCCTCATCCAGTTCATTGATAAAGATGTTAAAGAGAACAGGCCCCAAAACCGAGCCTTGGGAAACACCACTTGTGACGAGCTGCCAACTGGATTTAACTCCATTTGCCACCACTGTTTGGGCCTGGCCATGCAACCAGTTTTTTATCCAGCAAAGAGTGCACCCATCCAAGCACAGAGCAGCCTGTTTATCCAGGAAAATGCTGTGGGAAACTGTCAAAAGCTTTACTAAAGTCTAGGTAGACAACATCAACAGCCCTTCTCTCATCCAATACATGGGTCACCTTGTCATAAAAGGAGAACAAGTTGGTCAAGCAGGACCTGTCTTCCATAAACCCATGCTGACTGGGCCTGATCACCTGGTTGTCCTATACATGCCTCGTGATGGCACTCAAGATGATCTGCTCCATAACCTTCCCTAGCACCGAGGACAAACTGAGAGGCCTATAGTTCCCTAGGTCCTCCTTCAGGCCCTTCTTGTAGATGGGCATCACAATCGCTAAGCTTCGGTTGACTGGTACCTCCTTGATTAGCCAGGTCTGCTGAGAAATGATGGAAAGTGGCTTGGTGAGCACTTCTGCCAGCTCCCTCAGTACCCTTGGGTGGATCCTGTCCTGCCCCATAGACTTGTGCACATCTAAGTGGTGCAATAGGTCAGTGGCCATTTCTTCCTGGATTATGGGGGCTTCATTCAGTTCCCCATCCCTGTTGTCCAGGTCAAGGAGCTGGGTATTCAGAGAAAAACTAGTCTTACTGTTGAAAACTGAGGCAAAGAAGGTATTCATTACCTTAGCTTTTTCCACATCCTTGGTCATTACATTTCCCCCTGCATCCCGCAGAGGATGGAGATTCTCCTTAGCCTTCCTTTTGTTGTTAATGTGTTTATAGAAACATTTTTTTTAATTTGTCTTTTATGACAGTGGCCAGATTAAGTTTTAGCTGGGCTTCAGCCTTTCTAATTTTCTCCGTGCACAGCCTCACAAAATCCTTGTAGTCTTCCCGACTGGCCTGACCCTTCTTCCACAGACTATAGACGTTCCTTTTCTTCCTGAGTTCCAGTCAGAGCTTTTTGTTTAGCCAGGCCGGTCTTCTACCCTGTTGGCTCATCTTATGGCACACCGGGACAGCTTGTTCTTGCACCTTAAACATTTCCCTCTTAAGCAATGTCCAGCCTTCCTGGACTCCTTTATCCTCCAGGACTGTCTCCCAAGGGACTCAGTCAACCAGTTTCCTAAACAGGCCAAAGTCTGCCTTCTGGAAGGCCAAAGTGTCACTTCTACTGATCTTCCTCCTTACTTCCTCAAGAATTGAAAACTCTGCCATCTCATGATCACTATGGACAAGATGGCCTCCACCTTCGCATCACCCACAAGTCCTTCTCTGTGAACAACAGGTCTAGCAGGGAGCCTTCCCTAGTTGGCTCCCTCACCAGCTGTGTCAGAAAGTTATCTTCCACACAATCCAAGAACATCCCAGACTGTTTCCTCTCTGCTGTATTGTGTTTCCAGCAGACATCTGGTAAGTTGAAGTCTCTCACAAGACTGGTAGTCACAAGAGTGGCAGTGATTGTGAGATTTCTCCCAGCTGCTTACAGAATATTTCGTCTACCTCTTCAACCTGGTTGGGTTGAAGTCTATAACAGACTCCCACCGTGATATCTCATGTTGGATCTTGTTGGCCTCCCCCCTTGAATCTTACTCATAAACACTCAACCCTCACTATCAACACCATTATTATGCTCAGGACTGTCAAAACGCTTCTTAACATACAGGGCCACTCTTCTGCCTCTCCTTCCAGGCCTATCCCTTCTGAAGTGTTTATAGCCACTCAACACAGCACTTCAGTTGTGTGAATCACCTGACCATGTTTCTGTGATGGCAACTATATCATAGTTTTCCTGCTGTACAGTGGTTTCAAGTTCTTCCTGTTTGTTTCCTATGCTGTTGTCATTTGTGTAGATGCACTTTAGCTGAGCTACTGATCCTGCCACCTTTTTCAGGAGAGAAGGCCTGATTCCTACCTGATCATTCCCAGATGTTATCGTGATTCCTAGCTCATCAGTATCCCTTTTGTCTTTGCTATCACTTGGCACACCGTCGCCCAGCTCCACTGGTATGGCAGACCCAAGGAGCTTGCTAGCATGCCATCCCACAAATGTTGCTGTGCCGCTCCCAAGCTTATCTCCATTGACTCTGGTTTTACCCCTTTTCCCCTTCAAATTTGGTTTAAATCTCTTTCAATGAGCCATGCCAACTCCTGTGCAAGGATCCTTTTTCCCCTTTGAGACAGGTGTACCCCATCTCTTGCCAGCAGATCTGGTGTAGTGTAAACCGACCCATGATCAAAAAACCCTAAATCCTGATGGTGGCACCAGACTTGAAGCCAGGCGTTGATCTGGTGGGTCTTCCTGTTTATTCCCACATTAATGCCTGTAACTGGTGGGATAGAGGAGATCGCCACTTGTGCTCCTGATCCATTAACAAGTTGTCCCAAGGACCTGAAGTGTCTCTTGCTTGCGCTTGGACTTCTTGTGCAAGTTCATCGCTGCTTACCTGAAAAGCCAGTAATGGACAATAATCTGAGAGCCATATCAGTGTAGGAAGCTTCCTCACCACATCCTTAACCCAGGCCCCGGGGAGGCAGCAGACTTCCCTAAGTAGGTCAGGTCTGCATCTTGGGCCTTCTGTTCCCATCAGAAGGGAGTCACGTATAACAACAACCAATTTCTTTTTCTTCGTGGAAGTGGTTTTGGTGTAGGTCTTGGGCCAACAATTTTGGTGACACTTCTAAGCTAGACAAAACTTTGTCCTCTTTGTTGATCGGTTCCACTTGCAGGGCCTTGTACCTGTTATGCAAGGGCATCTGGGAAGGTGGGGGTGTTGCTGGGGCAACATGCCTGCTGCGTCAGGAACTTGTCACCATCGCCCCATGTCCTTCTGGACACTATGTTCAATCAGATGTAGAGGGGACAGTCCTCCGTATTATGTACCTTGTGTGCTTGATGGGCCTGTCTCAGGGAAGGCAGGATGTGGTTCCAGTGATCAATTTCTTTCTCACACTTCCTGACACTCCTCCATCTACTGACCTCCTCCTGCAGCTCTGTCACTAAGTGGAGGAGTTACTCTACCTGGGCCACCTTCCCAAGGTGCGCTCACGTCTGCTGTCCAGTACTGGCATAACAGCAGGGCACACCCTCCGGCCTCACACCTGAGTGGCTGCATGTTTCTGCTGGAGCTGCATCTGTCTGGAACGTCTGCAGCATGTCTCTGCTGGAAGCTGCATGGTGGGTGCAGAGCTTATAGAGGCCACGGCCTGCTGCCAGGTGGAAGCCATTCCTCCCTGGTCAGAGCAAGCTGAGCTTTCAGTGCCCTCCCTGCACGCTCTGGCTTATGTACCATACTCTGTTTGCCCACTCTGGTCACCATGCCCCCTAAGGGCTTCTTTTTTAGGTGTTGTCACCATTGCCCTGGCAATGCCCAGAACCTTGTCAGCCTCTCTCATAAGAGCTGCCAGTTTCTGGGGGGTCTTTCTGCTCTCCTGGCATTTCCCTACCAAAGGAAAACCTCAGTAAACTCAATCCTCCTTATTATCCTCAGTAAACTCAATATAATAAAGAAATAATAATATAATAAAGAAATCTGAGTAAGTTTTTGGTAATTATGAAGTGTCAAAATTTGTATTTCCCTTAGCGTAAAGCAAGAAATGAAGTATCGTATAAATATGTTTTAACATTCTGGACATACAAATAGCTAAAATTAGAATATTATTTCTATAACTATAATGGCAAGATATGAAAAAGCACAGAGTAAATTCTTTACCATTTTTTAAATGTCAATGAAAATAAAATTTAATAAAATACACATACACAAAGGAATGACCATTTATATTATATATTCCAACACCACTCGTTACCTTTATTACACTCAGAGACAGGATAAGGAAAATTGCTCTAGCAAAACTTCTTTATTCACGCAAAATGCTGGATCTTTAGGGCTCATATCAAAACTGTTTTAAAGTTCTTATACAAAATCTCATGTTTCTGTTTTAAATAAGATTTTATGAATTAAATAAACCTACTAAGTTATATACATTTCTTAATGGATTTCTTTATTATTTCATTATTATACATTATTTTATATCTTTTCCTGTCTAGTTGAATGATGTCCATTTTCCAAACACAGTAATCTTTTCATTACTCGGTGAATCCTGAGCCAAAAAAGGAAGTAGTCACTCAGCTTCAAATACAGCCTAAAAGCTCTGAGTAAGTGGAAGCCACTCTTGATAGACATAATTTTCTCTACAATGTGGCAAAAAAGTGCCTCAGATCTTTCTACGTAATTAAAAATTATTTAATCCAATGGGGCTCTGCCAGAAGCATGGACATGGTCTACTCAAAGTACTCATTAGTTGTGAAATATTTTCAAATGCTCCTTTCATAAGGGTCTCTAGGTTTGTTCTTTTTAATCCTATATCTATGTATAATTGATATAATTTCATATAAAAGGAGTATAATTTATTTGTACTTAGAGGATAAAACTCACAGAAATGTTCATATCCTTCTGCTATATTTCTTAAGATTTTTACTTCAGGTCATTACTTTCCTTCATCTTGTTAGTCATAGCTGGAATCTCCCACTGCTGAAGTACCAGAGCATAAATAATAAAAATGGTAAATGTAATCATGTCAAGTGTCTGTCCGAGACTTGTGTCATGTACACCTGCTCTGTGGAAGGTTAGATGACAACACATATACATATATATAAAACAAACAAACAAAAGCTTAAAAAACCCATTATAACCTAGTCTGTGTTTGTCTCTCTATGACTTGAATCGTATCAGTGTTTTCTCCTTAATGGGAAATTTCAGTCAGCAGAAGCTTGTGTCGAGATATAATAACAACAACAACAACAACAACAATAATAAAGAACAATTTAATATCAATGGAAAGTGTATTATTTTTAATTTGGTGGCAAAATATGACAAATGTATATCAAGCACACAGTTTTGAAGTTAGTCTTGACATTTTCTTCTCTAGCATTTAGTTAGCTGTAGTGTTTTAAACATTTTGATTTCTGAATACCATTCGGTTACTATTAGGGTTTATTTTGGTTTTGAATTTAAAGTAAGCAACATTTCCTTACTAATAGTTCCAAACTTTCCCTGAAAAATATGCAATCCCCATCCAGCAATCCTTTTGTTGATAAAATTCTTAGGACTAAACAGAAAGAAATTTCTAGGGCATGCAGGAAAATAGATGTAAGAACAACCAATAAACCAAGGCAGCTTACAACACAAAGCTAAAAGGGAACCATGGATGTTCAGGGTTCATTTTGGAAGGCATTTTACAATTTGAATTCTTTTCCTCATCCTATGGTCATGCTGTAATCTTACATGTAGCACCTTTTTCCTACAATTCCATTCAGTAACAGGATTTGAGGTCTACTCACATCACTAAGTAGCTCTTTTATTTTTTTTTTCCCCCAAGAAGCATAGGTAAAAGGGTTTATCTCTCCTTCAGGATTTTTTCTGCAGAACTCTTTTTCCTGGAAACCCATTTATTAAAGTTAAACCAAAATGAAAGTTGTGTGTGTGTCTGTGTATTATTAACATCTGGTTAGAAAAAAATTCAGTGATCTACTCAGACTTAAATTTGAGGCCTAGCTTAATGAACTAAAATGTTTCTTTAAACACACTTATTTAAAAGATTAATTAAAAAAATGTTTCTTTCCCACAATAGAGATTAAACCATATATCTGAATAGTCTGGGTGTCCTGTGGAGCTATTTGTGAACTAGTTAGTGGTGACTGACAGGACTACCCAGTGCGCCAATGTGTCTCTTGTTTAGGTTAATCAGATAACTGGTGAAATGTAACACTGATGGTGTCAGCTTCTTATTTACAGTATTGTTGGATAAACACAAACTGCATAAGATTGCTTGGGATTTTTCACACATTTGAATTCTTAATTTGTCCTTTCTTGTAATGTCCCTGTTTCTAATTAACAGCATTTAAGAGAGGATTAACTCTCTTTTTGCCTTTGCCATGGCCAGTTTTACATGCCGAGAGGAGCCTCCTACTGTAATTAAAATGTATGCCATAGAAACGTAAAAATACACAATGATATTTTTGCCTTTATTCCAAGCTTTGGTTTGCCACCTCAGTTGAAATAAGCTTATACAAAACCCACTTTATTCTGTGTGGAACGAAATTTTCACTAGTGTAGAATAATTCAAAGGCCTCCTTTCGATAGCGCTAATAGCTATACTGTTAGAAAATTCCACCATTGGTTGGAAATTCTTAGTTTTGACTCTCCAAAATTAGGAGTGTTTCTAAATTAGTTAATCTTACTAATGAAATTCGTTCACCTTACTTTAGACGAAAGCAAGCCAAGTAACCCAGAGTAACCTGAACTTAAATTAGTTAACCTGTATTTCCAGTCTTAGTAAGAAATATGGACTCCCAGAGAATTTCCATCTCATCCTTAAACTGTCCCTCAACATAGATAAGATTAACGAAATGTCTTTCCAAACCATTATTTAAGCAACAGCTTGTGACATTTTCTTCATTATTTCCAATTTATGATGTCGTCATTGTTAAAATATAATATTTGGTATGGTGTAGGTTCAAGATAGTACTAAACTTTTACTGCTATCAGAGTAAGCAGTTATGCTCCACACTTACTCATGCATGGAATACTTACCCAACAGATTTGTTGTATGGCTAAAGTTTACAGAGGTATAAGGTTCAAGACTACTGAAATTTACTGATGTTATCAGATTCCTCGCATTTGTTGTTTTATCAGATTTTTAATTTCCATCAGTTATTCCCCTCTAAAAATACTAAGAAAAGCCTTCATTATTAGAGAAATGGAATACGACAGATATAATATCCTCTACTATATATTACTGAAAATTTAATGCATTCTAAGTAGGATCAATAAATTATAAACAATCTGATACATCAAATTATATTTACCCAGTAATAATAAAATATCTAGAAGTTATAAAAAGGTGAAGTGCTTTCTTCTCAAATCAACAACCTGGTGACTTGAAAACAAAATTCTACAATTTCTGTTCATTTGCATTATTTTCTCCTGAAATTACATTAATATAATTAAAGTATGAATCTAAGATGTAATGCAGGGTGACATGATTTGAAAAACGATACATTTGTATTGTAAATTTGGCAATGGGTAACATGGTGTTGAAATGAAATAAATAAACTACTACTGCCGCCCTGTTGCAGGCAGAAAAGGTGGGGTTAGGGTTAGTTTTCCAAAGACCTTAATAAATTTACATTTACATTTTTCTTATGTTAGGTCATAGGCTGATGTTTATTTGGAACTTCATGTGTCCCCAAGTGGAGGTGAGATGTTCCTTTTGCTCTTGCAGTGTGGGAGTAATGACAAGATGCCTTTATTAAGGCATGTAGAAGCCTCACACTGAACACCTTAGAGGAATCAGTTCAAAGTAATTGAATAATACCTGGTACATGAACTACATGAACCTTTCATGACCCACAGACTATGCCCTCATGGAGTGCTTGTGATTCTTTACCTTGCAAGTTTACTCACTTTTGAAAAATGATATTAACATTAAATCAATAAATGATGAGAATCTTGTAACATCCTCAGGACAAGTATCAGCTTAAGCTAGGGTCACTTATACTATTCATGAGATTTTTTTTTTTTATCATCTCATTTGCTTGACCATCTAATGTGATCAATTTTTGTGACTTAACACTGGTAGGCAGGCAAGCCGCATGCAAGCCAGGCAAGCAACCACTTGCTCACATGGCAATGGAATGGAGGAGAGAATTGGAAAGGCAGAAGGAAGAAAACTCACGGATTGAGATAAAAAATGGTTTAATAGATAAGGCAAAATCTGTGTGCACAAGCAAAGCAAAATAAAGAATTTTTCACTGCAGGGGTTCAGCCATTTCCAGGAAAGCAGGGCTCCATTACACGTAACGGTATTTTGGAAAGGAAAATACAGTAACTCCTCCACCCTCTCCACCTTTCCTCCAAGTTTAATTGCTGAGTGTGACATCATGTGATATGGAATATCCCTTTGGTCAGATGGGGTCAGCTGTCCTGGCTGTGTCCCCTCCCAACATCTTGTGCACCCCCAGCCTACTTGCTGGTGGGGTGGGGTGAGAAGCAGAAAAAGCCTTGACTGTGTGTGAGCACTGCTCAGCAATAGCTAAAACAGCAATGTGTTGTCAGCTGTGTTGGTCACAAGTCTGAAACAGAGCATTATACAAGCTGCGATAAAGAAAATTAACAAACTCTACTCCAGTCAAAACTAGTACAACAAAATGGCATCTCAGGAGATACTGTTGCAGGCAAAAGAACTAAGAATGTTTGCAAAGCCAGGAAAAAAACTAGAAAAGCATCCAAAGATCTGTAAACAGTTCTCCAAAATACTTTAAAACTAAACTTTAATCCACGTCAGGCAGAAACAGATACAGGGTACCAAATAATGATGCAACAGAAGTTAATACACTCCTCATGTAACATAGATTAAGGAACATAATCCAAAGATGAAAGTATTCTCTGCTGTCCTCTATTAAATTATAAGAGCTTGGAAAGAAAGAGCTAATAAAGCATGACTTCAAAAGAGATGTTGATGTACAAAAGGAGGAAGAAACAACTTTATAAATACGTAGGAAGGAAAATCTGTGCACATTAAGTCAGTCATACCATTTACTCACCTGCCAAACTACCCCTTCACATAGTACAGCTTTGATCTATTTTAATTTCTCTTTATATGGGTTATCTAAATAAACTACAAACTGATTAGCTGAGGGATAAGAGGTACTCAGAAGTGTTGATATCTTTCTGAACTGCCTCACTAAGGCAGAGCGGGACATAGATTTTCAAAAGTGACTATAATGTCCACATTGTTAATATTGTCAATGTTTATGTGGATTAAATAAACAGGAAGAAAGGAAAAGTATAAAATGTTCTCTCACAAGTCAGAAAACACCGTAAAAAGTCCATGAGAGAATATGAGTCAAGTCGAGTCACTCGTGTTCTGGAAATGCTGCTCTGGCTAGAATGAGCAATGGCGGCGACATAAGAATGTGGCAACTGATTTTTAATTTTTTTTCCTGAAAACTCAAAACATGTTGCGCTGATTTGTGGATTAAGTTTCAAAACTTCGTTTTAGTTTTCTAAACTTTAACTCCTTGAGATTCCCTGTAATACCTAAAATAAAATTATAAAAAGAACAGCCTAAAAAGACTGTAAGAACTGTACCAAGTAGAAATATTTCTATATAAGTTTGAATTCACATCTGCAATATTGTTGTTTTCTATGTGCTTCTTTTAGTGAGACAAGTATTACACAAGTCTAGGAATCTGAACCACTATAAAGACTGACAACAGGACCAGTTACTACTGAGAGATTCTCCATTGCACATACATGTCAAACTAAACTGGTTTGCAGTGAAACTCATTATTTTATGCTTTGCATGAAACATAAGGGTTATAACACAACTATTTTGTTTTTATATTCAAGGAAAGTTGTATTTATAATGGGAAATTTTGCTCAAGGTTAAAATGCAGTATCCTGTGAAAGTAGCAGTAACTGTTTCCAGTCCATTTCCCTCTCAAGCTGCCAATCATCTTCAATGCATTTCTTTCCACACTGCAGGAGCTGTCTTTTCAATCCTCTCTGCACATCAAATAACAATAGTACAACACTGAAGAGTTAAAGCAAGAGAGCAAAGCCAATTTTACAATACTTTTAAAATAATATTTAGTCCTCCCGAATTTATTTAGCTTCTGACAGGCAATCAAGTGTCATATGAAATAGCAAACTTAGAAGTTAGGAGTACTTTAGACATTAAGGAATCAGAATAAGCTTAATATTGCAGCATTTTACTTTGCTACACATTCGTGGAACAAAATCTAATTTAAGGATGAGATGGTCCTTACTGCTAATGTAAATTTTAATTAATCTGAGGATCTGGGCCTTCTCAGTTTGGAATCAGATATTGTCATCCCATATGGGCTCCAGGAGTCCAAGACCTGAAGCAACAGCAGTTAATTCAGGTTACAGAGCTGCTGGATTTAAGAATGATGAGATCCTGTTCTTTCAGTGAAGTTGCACAGGTTTGCCTATTGACTTCAATGAGAACAAGAGCAAGACCAGGCTCAGATTTCCTTCCACTTTTAACCGTTAATTTGCCGTATCGAACAAACAGATTGCATATATGGGCACGAGGCTTAATTGCACTGAACGCTTTGAAGGACACAAGATGATTGTTAATGGGTTAAAGGCTCCCCACTTCTGTCTTCTGGCCACTAAATTCTGCAATTACAAAAAAGGCTCTTGATCTCTGGAAACTATGCCTTGTTAAATTTCCTCAACAGACAAGATGGTACTGTGTAGCATTACATGTGGTTACTGTTAGTCACATCCTTGCTGTAAGTTACCATAATGTAGCTAAGGTAATAAGATGTGACAAATGGCAGCATGGCAAGTCAGTCTGTGTAGTTTCCGTTGGAATATAAAAACTATTTAAGAAGAGGCTTATGCTGCTTTTCACTAGCTGTTTGTTCCTGGATGTAATGAGCAACCATTAACAACTTTGAGACGCACTCACCTGCAAAGACAAAATGGAAGATTCCCGAGAACTGTGAGATACCTGCTAGGGACAAATGGTGAAACAAGGCAGAATAGAATGACATCTTGGGTCCTTTATTTAGCCACAATGACTTCACAAATACACTTAAAACATTCTATTTTTTTAAAAAATTAAACCCTAATTTTGCCATTTAGGCCCATGAAACTGTGGCAATTGCCCATGAGGTGAGAATTTGCTGTTGTGATGTGCCAAACCAACAGCAACAAAATGATGCTACTGCTCTGCAGTTTTGACCTCCAAAAACTGTCAAAGTGGGAAATGGTACACCTCCTCCATTTTCCCACCACTGATATATTGTGGTCTTCTTAATTTTGATTTACTGATGCTGGTAGATTTCATTAATTGCCTTATAAATTGCCATTACTCCTAAGGGTTTTTGAATGAAAGGAAGAGGTTGGAGGAAATGATAATTTTCTTTCGCAAGAAAGAGAAAAATGTGCAGCCCTTCTTAGTCATAGAAAGTTAGAAAAATTTCAAAGAGCCTTTCACACCTGCCTGGTTTCCTACAGATTACAGAACTACAAAAAATAGCTACAGGCAATAAATCACTTTGGTGGTTGTCAGTAGCGTGGACAAAATGTTAAGAAACCCCCACAGTTCAGTTTTATTCTGGTGTTTACATACAGCACAATAAATAGTAGCAATATAAAACAAACTAGAGGAAAATGGCAATTATTTTGGGAAAGTTTTTTTAGCCTTGTTTTTAAAAGAGAAAAAAGAAAATATTTTGCTAAATTTATTTTCTGACTTCTGTTATAAAACCAGCATAGGTTTGTGATTTACCCTGTGATGGCAGAGATAAAACTTTATAGAAATATGCAGGTTTTTATCGATGGCCATAGTATTGAAATGGAAAATTTTTTTAAAAATTCCATTCCAATTCAATAAACACTTTAGCAGATATATATAGACATGCAAGATAACAAGATAACAGTACAGATTTCCTATACGCTTCGGTTTATTTTTTAGGAGGACAAATGGTGGCAATTCAAAATTAAGTGCTACAGAATGGCTCCTATTAGTACTGTTGAAGTCACAGAGAATTAATAATTTCTTACTGAGAACCCTATTCTGTGATTTGGAGCAACCAACAACCACAGGTTTGAAAAATGAAGCACAAAGACACACGGACCTTGAAGAGATATAATATATTATAAAGTATGTTTTAGGTGCTTTCTCAGTCCTTCTCTTCATTAATTTTGGATTAATTTTCTGTTAAAGCCATTGCTGAGTATCACCTTTTGTTTAACATTTGCCTGTGTAAACCCCTAAACATCCTTATGAAGGGATGAGTCTTGGCTCTTTTCTTCACAGAAGTCGATTACAGAACTTTTATTTGGGAGACGAGATTTCACTGAACTTGTATTATGAAAAACAGGCAACACCATCACTATTAATATACATAAGAAGAACACTGTAGTCACGTAACATGTATAAAACTTGGAGAACACTCTTTTAAAAATGTCAGTTGCTTTTAAACGGCCATATCTAAAGAAATTCAAATATGTTAAAAAAGCTTTAAGAAAATATGAATTCTGCAATTCTTCTCCATTTCCCCCATTTTTAGCTATAGGTAAAATCAGTTTCAGTCTGTACATGCTCTTTTTCTTCTGTCTGCTTTTTACCCTTATGCAGCCATTTTAGAAAAGAAAAATGAAAGGTCCTTGTAACTTCTGAAGATGAAGAAAGTTGGAAGAGTTACAGTAACAAAATTGCACTTCCCATTTGGCACTCTGAGAGGTGCTTAAAGTTGGAAAAGTCTTTAAAATTTAGCAGCTGGGAAAAATAAAATAGAAAACCCAAAATCAGGCATTCCAAACAATTATAAAATACGCTGCTTTAATAGTGAACCCCTTAAAAGATAGGACACTGATGAGAAATTAATTCAGACGGTGGATCTTTGTTATTACATTTTTCACAACCTTTCCTGTGTTCGGGAAAGACTTGTTCTTTCCAGCAGCACACCTATACTTCCAGTGGTATACACCCTAGAGTAGTCTTAGACATACTAAGTATGCTAGTTACATAGCTAGTCTTACATCCTTCCTTTCCTCTCTTTCCTATGGACATTTTTGCCTTTTCAGATATCTAAAGGCTATTGATTTTCTCTGTTCCTAACACAGCTCTGAACACAGCATCCTGGAGTGTTCTATTTCTTGCTCCTCTCAAGACTTGCTCTGTGATTATGAGCAAGTTCCATTGGCTGGAGCATGATGATTCTTCAAAATGTGAAGAAAATACTACTGTAAGTAGCATGGTGGAAAGGTTGAGATGTGTATTCTGTGCACTCATGGATCCTATTTGCTATAGTTAGTGCATGATGCACATAGAAGGGGTTCTGAACTACATTTCTGGGGATAGGTGAGAGAGATTAAAACGTTCATAGTTGCAAGAGGATCTAGGTGAAGGAATGCGCTGTTTTGCAGGCCTTCAACCCATCTATTTTCATCTTTCCTGCTCTAAGAAGGAAGAATATTACTCCTGTAGTGACAATGAATTCATCAAACATTCTACAGTAGTCCTGAATATCTGAGTAGAATTTGTGCAGAAAGTGGTATTTCTGTGTTGAATTAACTTAATTTTAATGAAATGGATAGTTAATTTGGAATAGGGGATGAAGAGTCCCAGATATCCTGGTTCTGTCTTTCTCTTTACTAGTTTGATTATGATATTCTGAATATTCATTTGTGATATTAATTTAAAATTTTTTTACAGAGACAGTTGCTGATAATAAAAATTTATTGTCAAGCATTTCACCAAGAAATTAATCACAGCTAGTGTCATATGATATTTTGTTTTATTTTGGCTTATATTTATAAAATTTGGATTAAAATCACAGCTAATATAATTCTGTATTTGATTTAGTTTCATGAGAAATATTTTAAAATATCTTACCTAATGCCATTTACCAATCTGTACTTGCAACCCATCAGTCTCTGTAAGATATGCGTATATTAAAACCACTACGTGCTAAAAGTCAAACAATATAGGGGGAAAAAGTGGTTTTTATTCAACAGCTATGGTTGTTGTCATTTCATAAAATATATATATATATAAAACATTTTAGTTATTACATTGAAATGTGTTTTCTAGAGAATTTTTTCCAGTCTGACTAACCATATGGAAGCAGAAACCCATTTAAAAACTGAAAATAAGATGGTTTATATCACCTGCATAACTTGTATTGTTTTGTGCCTTCAGGCTTCAAAACCCACTTCCCATATTTTTTTTCTTTCTTTAAAAATAATGTACATCAGTTTAATTTATCCCAGGTCCCAACAGAAGGATCAGATTTTAAGCATTTAATGCTGTGGTTTCAAATCCAATTTTACAGTGTTCATCCTTTCAGAAGTGGCAGAACCCAAAGTGAGGTTAAAAAAAAAAAAAAAGAAAAAGAAACAAAAAATCTCAGGCTCCTCAGTGTGCACATACTTTTGCTTTAAGGTACAGCTCTAGTATGAAGCTGTAACATGGTGGATGTTTCTGAAGGTGTTAGTTAGGAATAATTCTCATTTTAAGAATTGTTTCTTATTCAAAAGAAGAAAAACTTTGAAGGATAACCTTAGGTGTACATGCAAATTTTTGTATACTTCCTGTGATGAGCCCTACTGAAATTGGTGCACAGAAAGACAGTATTTCAGATTACCAGCAAAAAACTTCCACTTGGCCAGAGAGTGCAGAATAACCACTTTGCTGCTGAATTTAAGTGTGCAGAAACTGGTATAATATGATCTGTTCTTTTTCTTCGTGAGATTGCTTGAGCAGTTTTGGCTATCTTCCAGACTTGACATCTATTTTTATGTATTTCACAGTATGATCTCTTTCATTTTGAAAGTACCATTGGCAGGACAAAAAAACCCAAACCAAAACAAAACCAAAAAACCAAACCAAACCCAACAGTTTTGGATAATCCCTACTGCCTGTATGACAGGAATGACCTCTGCCATCTGGGCCGATGTGAATGCATGTGTTCACTTTCCTGATGGTCAAGACTACCATTGTTAGGGGATTTCTATCTGCATTTCCATTGTCTGCAGGGTGCAAGCCCTATAGCAAAGATCCTAAGCAGAGGAAGGAATACTATCAAGGGCTCATTAGGGAAGAACTGGCAATGCTGCTTTCCGCAGGTAGGATTTCTTTTGTAAGTCTCTCCATGCTCCTTAGTGAATAGCAAGTGCTATTGACAGGTTCAATTTTATTGACTCCAAAAATGGGTTTGTTACTGAAAATCAGTGTTGGTCTACAGACTCCAGAGAACTGGAGTGAGCAATGATTGGGTTTTGGGTACATACAGAATTTATAATTGATGGAGAGCAGAAGGGAACTTTACTTGCTGAGAAAAACAAGCCCTGATAGAGGGTTTTCACATGTGTAGTAAATGACTTCCAAATACAAAATTATGATTCCACATATCTGCTAGACTGTAACAGAAAATATAAAATATACATGTAATGTTGGATGCCATTCTGCCTTTCCCAGAAAATTCTGCTCCCCTTGGGATGTTTTCCCTCAGGAGATTTGTAGCTGATTATAAACCAAATATAAATTCAATAAATGAAATGAGAATTGTGGACTGAAAATTTGCCATATGGATTTTTTTACTGCACTGTCTATTGGAGGAAATTGGGGTACAGTATCTTAGTTGAGTATAAAGCAGCAGTGGTGGCACCACTGATTTTGCAAACATAACAATGAAGCAGCACCTTCTTTGTGATGACTGTAAAATTACTTGAACCGTCAGCTTCTCAGAGGCTGTGACAGAAGACTGCGTGGGTAACCCCTTTTCAGTGTTGGAAAGAAGCCAAAGATTTAATGGATATGGAAAGTGAATTACCTTCTTCACCATGAATGGGCTCCTACAGGTCAGGGTTCAGACACATTAGTGAGGTAATGTGACAAAACGTATGCTGATACTCCTTCTTCTAGGGATGCTTGGAGGATATTTGTCAGCTGGGTTTCACAGACAGTTCTAGACAGACTTTATTATAAAGTGGGTGGAGAAACCATATATCATCAATTTTGACATAGCAATTCCTTCTAAAACATTTTCAAATAAGAGAAAAAAACCTGTTTTTGTAACTGAGTTGTAGCTTACTGTTTGTATGCAGCTTTCCTGTGTTGCCTTTTCTTTGCAGGGTATGTGGAATGTTAAAATTCACTCCCTTTTCAACAAAGTGTTGCCAAAAATAGCCTGGACACATGATACTGAAGTTGCTCTTGTGCTAACCATTTAACTTATGTATCAAGTCTAAATTTAATCAAGGCCACATTTTATTTATACATTTCATGCATTAAACTCATTTAAACTTTTAGTCAGATTTCATTAGGGGAAATACTACCGCGCACATCATGCGGTAGTAAAGCTAATGTGCTTCAGGAATTTGAAAGGATTTAGAGATCAGAGGGTCTGATTTCAAAATTTCTTTTTCTTTTTCTGCTTAATGCTTGGAGCAGGTCTGTATGCTGCACAGTTTGTTTCCTAGGACACTAATACAGTCAGCATGGTCTGCGCAAATGTGTAAACACAGACATTCTCTGTAATCAGTGCATTTGGTGTCTTAAGGCAAGATTATGTTTTTTTAGGAAATGCAATTTAAGTTCAAGATTAAGTTTCTCCTCCAGACTGATAAAGTCTTGAGGTTGAATGGGATCATAAATATTGTGTCCTGACTTCTTATTCTCCATCTTAGATCTTCATTCCCTTTTTCAGTGTTTTCAGAAGGCGGGACTGAAAGAAATGTATCTATAATGATTTACCTACACAAAAATATAATCTGCAAGGCTTGTTAATGTGTAAATAAAAAAAAAAATTCTAAAATTATGGACAACTACAATAACACTCTGAATCAACATTGCTGTTTCATTCTGATTTCTTCCAAGATTAAAAATACCCAACCAACCAGCCAAAAAAACAGCACACATAAGAAAACAAAAACATAGCCCTAACTGAATTTAAGCATCCTTGTTTGTCAGGTCTTTTTTGTCAGACTCTCACTGATGCTTAGTCACCCCGCTGTCTACAAAGTTGAGGAAACTTCATGTTGTGTCTTCTATTTTAACTCAAATAAGGAAATACATATATATTCCAGATTCACAAGACAGATTAACTTATATTTGCTACAAAAAAGAAAGAATAGAAAAGAAAAAGACAAAGAAAAATTTAAAAAGGCAAAGAAATTGGACTTTATTATAGTGTTGGACTTTTCCCCTCCTGGGGCAATTTCACCATATTCCTCAAGAATGGAACTTTGCCATTCTCATTTGCATTGTATCTTACAGTGCTGAGAAGCCAGTACATGGCAAAGGTTTAGTGACCCGTGGCATATTAGTACTCGTGATCTAGACGTGAAAGGCTTCACATTCAATTCCCAGTCCCATGACTCATTCAGTTCCCCAGCATAATTTTGGTTTGGGAAAGAAGTTCTTGAATTGCAAGTGTGTAAAAAGCGTTCTGACAGAATCGCAATTTAAAAACAGAAAGGCAGGATTTACAGACATACTGAACCTTCAGAGTCCCACTGAATTAAGAGCACGCAACAGTCAGAAAAATAGACCTTACTTAGCACCTGCCTTCAAAACACTGCACACAAGGTAAACATATTGCTGTAGGATCTAGGGATCATGATCCCAGATGCAGATACAAGGGCAGACTTGGAGAGGAATGGCTTCTATAGCATCATTCTTTCTCTCCTCAGCCTTCAAGGAAACCACTACAAAGGGGCTTTTGAAGACTCTGGACATGTGGTATGTCCTGAAGGTCTAACGAGACAAGGAGCTCTGCTTTCTGACCGCCGAAATCATGATTACATTCCTGATCTCTGATCATACCCCTTTTTGCCTCCATGTCTTTTGAGGAAAAAATATTTCTCTCCCTCTTATCAGCAGCTCTTATGGTGGTAATCTATTTTTCCTCAAGCTCAACTACTTTCTTTCTGGGACAGAAAGTTTCTTTGCAACATGGAGTCAGGCACTCAGAGGACGTGTGAGGAAACCTAGAGCTGCTCAAAATAAATGAAGCCTCCCCAGTTATGTATACTGTATTGGCTCAGGACTCAATCCAAACACCTCAGTGGTACCCATGTCACACAAGTCAGCTCACCCTCAGAGCAAGGCACCCCCTCCAAGTGAATAATTTCAGGCACTGATATTCATTCTCAGATCTGCCTCATGTTATTTAACATACTCAAATCCTGTCTTCCTTAGTAGAATGAACACAGCTTGTGAGAGCTAAGTGCTATGGTTAACTCGAAGCCCATACTCATGCAGAGCCAACAAAAGCAATGTAATTGTTCTTGTAGGTCTTAGATAACCTCTTAGCAGTTGAACTCCCTGGTGACCACACAGTCATACCAACCATTATTCCTCACAGAGGAATTTTTGGAATGTGGTAGCTAAGTTAAAAATAATTTTAGCAACAATATTCAGGAGAGATATTGCCAAGACAAAGAAATTGTGAGATCAGAGAAGTGGCAAAACAACCGGTTTAGGGGAATCTCTGTTAACCAGAATCCTTATGAGCTCCTTTCCTTTTTGAATCTTAAGCATCTTAAGCACAGATTATAGATTTCTGTGTATGGAAAGAGGTTTTCTAGCTGAAGTGGAAAATATATTACTCCTGGCTTAAGCTAGTTAATATATTCCTCATCATAACATAGATTAATGAGTGAAGATATTTTAACTATAGGAAGCTGCAGTAGAAACTCTTTGCTGGTGTTAGTGGGCCTGTTTGGTGGAAATGAATGTGTAATTAAACTTCAAAGTAGCCTAAGAAAGATGTAAAATGCAATCAACAGAAAACACAGCTGTAGTAGTTACTGGCACTTTATGCAGTTGCTCCTCTTCCTCACTGCCTTTGAATGGCACAAGATCATCGTATTCATTTCACACATATCTTCTTGTTAAACAAAAGACAGCATAATATCCTGTAAGGAACTGGAAAATTTTCTTCACATGGATATGAAAATACATAGATTGAATTTTTCAAGAGAAGACTCACTAAAGCAGCTTGCAGATAGAAGCCTTTGAAAAGAGAAAGAAGGATTTGACAAATTCTGTGGCTAGCCTCAGCTGCAGAGAGGTTATATCTTTGGGCCAAATTACTAGTGAAGGTAGAAAGCACTACTTTTTTGCCTGGCTTGAGTGCAGGAGATTTAGACTTCTGCAGCAGTTTTGGTCAGCCAGATTTTGTGAATGGTGGAATTAAGTTTCCCTCTTTTCAGGTAGAAAACAAATATAATTGCTAGGTTTACCACAGTTTTAGACAAAACTATTATTCCTTCCCATGGTCCTTGGAAAAGGAAGCAGTTAATTTTCAGTTTGATCGGTGTCCAAACAATACTACTAATAAAAGTGTGAAACATAAAATACTCCGGGATGGAACCAGACTATGCTTTTACTTTCAAGTGAAATTCCAACTGACATGAGTTTCTTACGGATTCGTATTTTATATCAAGAAGTTTACACAACTTTAATACACCTTGCATTTCAAAAACCAATGTGTAGGCATTATAAATTTTTGAAGCTGGAGTGTTTCTTTCCTCCACTGGGTGTCACTGTAAGGCAACGACACTGGGTTTGGAAATCTCAGTGAAAACTTCGTTAGGTCGGAGACGTGGTATTTACTATAGAAGGCTGCAGTGGGATAATGGTACTTATGAACTACTGAAGAAAGCCCCGTCTAGCTCTGACTTCAAGTAAGATGCCAACTCCCAGGTGAGTATCAGAGCAGGCCCGAAGGTGTTCCTAAAACCCCCCACCCAAACCAATCAAAAAGCCTGATGGACTGTTTCTGTGAAAGACTGTAACTGGATTTAAAGATTCCTTACTGGTGTTAATGAAAGAATTAAATGAAAGAACCTTCATGGAAGTCTGAAGATATCTTTGAGATATTTCATTTGTGAACAAAGGGTGGGGTTCAACCATTGCTGGAACGGTTGCTGGAGGAAAGAGCATTTTACCTGACTTCAAAGAAAGTTTATCATAGTTTCACCTTTCTATACAATTCCAACCTTCTCCTTTCCGTTAAAACATGGACCTCCAAGCTGTCAGTCATCTGTCATGGAGCAACAGCTTAGGGAGCCCCATATGACTCACAGACAGAAATCGCAGCATTATCCCCTTCACCTGCTACAGTTACAGCTGGATTTAATTGCCACCTAAATGGCCCGTGCCTATAGTCCAGAGAGAAGAAAAATATATTTGAAAGGAAGGCAGCCAATAACCACGTATTTTATTTTTTAAAAAATGCTTTCCCATGAATTGCATTCTTTAAGTGATCGTTCCAAATGACCTTCTTGTTTTCTCCCCTGCAGTATTTACTTAATTTGTTTTTATTCCTTTTCCTTCTGTTTTCACACAATAATGCTTAATGTTACAATCAATAGTCTAGACATTAATTGGTTATATTGGTTAAAATTTTTGTTGTTTAAGATGTCTATCAACAATTCCTCCACTGTACATAATGAAAAACATATTGAGAATTTTTGTGAAACTTTCTCTACCTTTTGGTTCTGGCCATCTGCAGTTACAAAAAGCAAAACCAGCTTCTGCAGTTTGATTCATTGCTGCACAATTTTGGTGTAATTAGGAAATTTAGAAATAGAAAAAAATAATTAAAACATAAATTTGAAGGCTAGCCCATCCATCCCACATTATGACAGCACTTGACTTTTTTTCACTGTTTGTGTGGAAGGTGAATAAACTGTAAAACACTAAGGCTGTAAAACTAAAATGGATTTGAACAGTTTAGATGTGTTCACATAGACTGACAGTAAATTAGACAATATTTCTTTGCTAGTTATCAACCTTTGAATGGAAATGTAACATTTTCTGTTTAACTTCATATTTTCTCAATCCAACAATCTTTTTTTCCTATGAGGACCAGGTAGTGGGTTTTATTTCCAGGAATAGAGAAAATATTTTGTGAAAACTTGATTTTTTCATCCCAATGTGACCAACAAGAGTTGAGAAAAAAGATTAAAAAAAAAAAAAGAAAGAAAAAAAGAAAAGACTTATAGTGGAAATGTTGTTAACACTCAGGACTCCCACCTGAAATGTCTGAGACTGAATATCTGTTCTGAAATTGCTCCCCTTCCCTTCCAAGCTCCCAAAAGAAGCCCACTATCTGCTCTGTTGGGGTTTTATATGTACTCTGAGCCTACATTCTTCAGCTTTCAGAAGCTGATGTGTGTATATGTCTTAGGGGATGGCCAAACAGGACTACTGAACTTGAGTGTCAGTAATGTGGATGGCAGAGAGGATTCCACCTTCCTGATGAACTCCTTGGCTTTGGACTGAGACTTTGTTCATTAGTTATTTCCAGGAATAAATATCATTTGTATTACTCTAATTAAAAATTGAGTTAACTCTTTTTCCCCCTGACCTGATGAAGACCTAATTTGGCCAGGTTAAGAGAAGAGGTGATGACCCTTATAATTTCTTTGAAAAGATCCTAACACTCTGCATGAACTAAATTAGTAGAAGGGTATCAGATTACTCTGCTAGAAGAGTTTTTTGCAGTCAGGGCTGAGCAAGATCAAGGGAACCTTACAATCAGCACAAACCTACTTGAACAATTCCACTGGAAACATCAAGCCAACTTGATTTTGATTTGATCTGAGATTAAATGCACTGTCAGGAGTATCATCAACCAGAATTTCAGCTTAGAAGACAGATCATTGCTGGAAATTTCGAAGCGTTGGGACTTACACAGCTACGGCTCTGGAGTTTCAGTTATTTAAAAATTCAGTGACCTCAAAAATACCATGCAATCCATACTAATGACAAGGAAATGGGACCACAAATCTCCAAGTAACCCTGAACTAAAAAGTGGTTATGGGAATTTACTTTAGGTTAACGTGAAGTCTGAGCATAAATTTTATGTAAATTATTCTAAGAGTCAGAAAAAGCAGAGAAAATGCAGGCTTCAACAAAGGAATATATTGCTGGTAGCAGGCTACTCATTCAAAGAATAAAAAACCATTTCACTTTTCATTTTTTAAGGTCTTTGGTGCTTTTCCCTTCTATGAAAATATTATGAGTAATGCCAGTGGAAAGAAAGAAAAGACAAATACAGAGTACATGTTAGGTCTGAGGTTTGTTAGAATTCAACGAAAACTGCTTTCCAGATTAAGGGGATAGAAGTCTCCATCAGCTCTCATCTTCAGACAGACAAGGTTGCTGCCACGTGCTCTGTGCCAGCTGCTTAGCATCATGTAAAATGATCTGTCTAGTAATTCTCTCTCCTTGGGACATTCTCCAAGAACAGACTGAAGTTATTCCAGGCCCATTTACAAAATTAGGAGTTTCATATCAAGTACTTTTGGCTCTCACTTTCATTCTGAAGATGTTCTATGGAGAAAACACAGGACTCTAAGTAAGCTGGATGGCTTGTTCTGTTTGGGACAAAGGGAACAGCTGTGCTCCTTCTCTCAAGGATGCATTTCTGAGCAGGAGTGAGGAGCAATTCCTTTTTCCTCATTCAATTCATGAGAAGTAATAAACTTTGGTAAGGACTTATGGCCCACTGCCCTAGGTAAGAGAAATCTGGCTACAGCTGACTTCTATTTTCTCATCCTATGGTCACCTGATGCTAAGAGTGCTGGCTGCCAAAAAAACAATGAAAGGGGCCAAGGGAGTGCCCTCTGAAGATGGAAGTTCAGTGTTGTTAAACTGTTGCAACCCTAGCCTTCTGAGTTTGGGTAATGATCTTTGCTTGACCATAGCTGGGGTGGTATGATCCCAGTCACAGAAAGTTTTCTGCTTGCTGATCGTGGAACAGTGAAAAGAGGATGAGCACATGTGTCAGCTGTTTCAGTGCTGCCTTTCACATCCCTTCCTCTTGCTTCTAAGCAATGGTTCCTTGTGGTCACCCACAGTCATATGTTATACAGTAAGTTCTTTGCTGAGGACCGCTTGCAACATCTTTGTTTTTACCCTCAAAAGTTTCCTCCTCTGTCTCATGAAAGTAGTTATTTCCACCTCGTCCTAAGCGTGTATGTAATTTATCTTTTTTCACCACAATCTTTCACTGGTCTTCAAGGCTAATCATATTGCACAGATATTGAATATTCTGATCAATAATCTCTGGGGAAAGATGGCTGCAATTCTTAGGAGCAAAGCAACCCCAAGGTTTTGTCTTCAATGTAACAGCTGCCAAAATTTAGATGGTGAGGATAGCTAGGGAAATTACTGTCAGGTGCCTGGGGCCTTTTAACTGAATAGCATGGATATGGCCTTCATAGTCCTGCCAATCCAAATATCTTGCCAGCAAGTTCGCTTCATATGAACCACGTCAAAAATACTTTCAGATAAGATGTAATGAAAACAGTTGACAATGATATAAAAGAGAGGTCATATCCCAAGTATTTGTGCCATGTTGTTCGGCTGAAAGCAGACCGGTCAAACAGTTTGCAGTCAGAAAATAAAAGTTTGTTTAGCTATAAATTTCCTAGTAAGTGTTTGCCACATGGCTGGAAAGAGATAAAAGCACACTCAATGAGAGGTAACAAAACACCTTGTTCTGATGTTCAGTCACTCCTCTTTCTCGCTGATGTTTTTGATTTAGCAAGACATTTAAGTCCATGCGTCAGTGTTTTGCTGAGCTGAAGCCTATATTTCTGATAATGACAACACACTTCACAAATAAATTCCCTGCAAAACAAAGCAATTGCACGTACTACCTGGACTCTGGCACTGAGGGTAGCTCCACAGTTTCTCAGCAAGTCTATTACCTAGCAATACATTCACAATCACTGTCATCATGAGAACAAGAGGAAAATAATAACTTTGTATGCACATGGCATACAGTAGGCTCAAAGGGCTAAAACTTCAGACAGCTTTTACACCTAAGTGAAAACTCAGAGCTGCACTGACAAAACAGAAGGGCTCCTCACTCTTGAAAAACTGGCCTGATTTCTTAACCGAGTGGCTGTCTGTATAATGCAAACTCCGAATTCAGGACAGTGGTTTTAAAATAGGCACCTAAATGCAGACTTCTGGATGATTTGATCATCTCATAAGAGCAGAGTATGCTGTCCACCTCCAGCTAGGAGCCCACTTCTGTGTGGGTGACAGGGTTTTTGTCACATAAGTGCTGAGCTGTGCTCCTGCACGTTGGAACACAGCACCATCTAGTGAGCCCCCAAAACCAGATTCACGCAGACTACGGTCTAAAAAAACCAATATAAATTATAAAAAACTAAACCAAATTAAAATACCCCTCCACTTTCTGCAGAAAAGTAAACCTAGTAAACCTTGTTTATGGAAGATTGGCCTTTATTTTTTCTGCCAGTACAAAGCTCCCAATATCTTAGTTATTAAATGTAATGATCAATCAGCACTTTCTCAATTAAATTGCATCAAAGGCTTGGCAGTCTGTTATGTATTTAATCATGCACTATCAAAATCAAAAGTACTTTTTTGAAGTGTAATAATATTCTCCTGAAGAGTTTAACATATTTTTACCTTTTGAAGGGAACAAGAAGAGTGCATTTGGCTATCAGAAAAGCCATCACTGCTCAACCTGACCTGGTCCAGTGATTTATTTACATGAATATACCAAGACAGATTGAAATCATGCCCTGTGTGTTTAATATGCTGTATCACTGTGCCCCCTCACTAAGGGGATGCATTTTGTTGTACCGGAGGCTATCTGTAAGACGGTATCTAATTCCATCTCTACTTCTCCTCTCCTGTTGTCTGCATTGCTTTTATGACATTTCCCTTAGTACACCCTCTGTATCTTCCTCTTACTCTTACATATATGCCTTCTTCCATGACACTAAGCACTAAGCACTAAGCACTTACTCTTGGATTTAATAGCTTCTTAAAGCAATATCCCCTTGGGAACTTTCTCAAAAAGGAATAAATTATTTGAAACAAAACAGTGCCGATCAGCTTTGAGGCTGCCCAAGCACAATTAGGGGTATATTCAGTATCATCTCTTGAAAAGCATATAATATATAGGTTGCTCGAGAGCAACGTCTCCTATTTATTTGGAAACTCCATGGAAAGTATAACAGATACAAAGAGCACAAAACCACTATTTGATAGAGAAAATCCTCAGCTACAAAACGCTACTTTTCGAATCAGTCACCCCCATTGGCTGTGCATTTTCACCAGTGATAAACAAAAGCCTGCGTGCCATGCTCGTTTAAAAATCTTCACCAGCGGAGGTAACCCATCATCGTTGTCACCACTGCTGGAACCCTCCATCCACTGCCTCGCTGTGCTGACATCCACTGTTTGGTCTCCATAAACGTTCAGCAAACGTCGATGAATGTCAATGGGTGCAATTTTTTCTGCATGGAGTAATACAGTCACACACCTTTGCTTCATACTCACTTCCATGTCAGATACCACTTTGTCAGACCACCCCTCTGCTGCCATCTGTCACAGGGCAACAAAATTTAACTGAATGTTGGAGAGAAGGTTCAACCTCTACTGCCAGATCACCAACATCCGCCTCTGACGTTGTGGGCCAACACAATAAAATAGGAGGCATTACTTTTGGAGCAGCCCTCATGCTTTTAAAAGTAGGAAATCTTCTAAACAAACATTCAAAAAAAACCCAAACCAAACCAAAACTAAAACCAAACCAGGAGAAAATGTAGCCTCAGGTTCAGACACTTGGGGTTTTTTTATTTTGTTTTGATTGGTTTGGGGTTTTTTGTTTTTTTCATGGTTTTCATGAATAATTATTTAGACAATCCTGAATCTTTTTAAAACACATATCTGTGATGATCCTTCTTGTTGGCAGTACTGCATTTGAAGCATTACAAATGAGAGGGATTTAGAGACAACATTTCATAATCTGAATCTAGGAGTACCTGACAAAGAAAGTTATACCTAGATTGTCATAGATAAAGTATGCACAGTTCTCTAATCTACATGACAGGATGTGGCTCAAAGCTTCCAGGATAATTTGCAAGTTTGTCAACTAGTGTAAAAGTTAAAACACAGTAGATTTTCTTAGAGGTGGTTTTGATTTAAAACAAATTAACCTGAGGAAATGTCACACCTGAACTGAAACCTTAGTCCCAGAATAACCTAGTTTTTGGAGATACTCTTTCTACCAAAAATAGACTTTGTCCTTCTCAGGGGTCTAACTGTACTTTGACAGACTCTCAGTCAGTCTGAGTGAGGGAATGCAGGATTTTGACAGCAGTTCAGTTCATGACATTCATGTTCTTATGATTGGCATAACATTAGAACACTTCTATAGCTTTGTTAGAAAATAAATGACACTGATGCAGATAAGATGCAACAAACAATACAGACTTTTGCTAGGAATGGACATTATAGCTTTTTTCAAAGCCTGTAATATTTATATATTTCTAGCTTCTATCTAGACATATCTACTTCCAAACAACAAACTAGTGCATGTTATTCACCATGGAATATAATCTCCATTTGGGTTATAAAAGGCTATTATATGTCTGAATTTTCTGTAAATATATTCTTTTTCTCCTGTAAAAAAGTTTGGCTATTTGTCTATTATTTCTGAACGTCTGGAGATGTGATTAGACTCCTGGATGTATCATGTTTGCACCAGCTGTGCTGTTTGATGGATCAACCTGTATTTTTTTCAGATGTGTTTTAGTTACAAAAATGGAAGCCCAAACCCAAAAAACTTCTGTAGAACAGAATTACCAATCTTATGAATTACTAACCAAATAAACAAAAGAGTAAAAGTAATGATTATACATAATTTGGTGTAACTTATTTTTGTTAGCATTTCTTTTGTGTCCTTGAAAGTGGGCCAGTAAATGTAATGTTATCAAAGTTCTGTAACAGTAATGGCTTGATAACAGCAGGCCATATAGTCATAAGTAAAGGGAGTCTGAAAACTGCTCCGTGAGACCAAGTGAACTTCTGGGCAAACAAAGCATTGTTTGGCTGTACTTTGATCCAATTTAGCAGCAATGACACTCACAGAATCCTGCAGATTGAGCTAAGAAAAAGTGCTGTTGCACTTCTAATGTACTTTCCCCTGATATAAACTCATTCCCTAACACGTTTTTTAATGTGGCTAGGCATCGATCCACTGATTCATTAATACCTGCTGTCCTCTTACCAGAATGCTTGTTTACTACTGTCATCCTCTGTCCTCCTCCTTTTTTTTTTTTTTTTTAACATTTTCTTGTCATATTTTACACCTAATTAGTAGATCTGTCCCTACTGAATCTTCCAGGACTTCTAGGTGTTAGTATAACAACATAATAATTGCATAATGTCCTCGTATTAAATCCAGATACAAATGTAAGAGGGATGAGAAATGCAGGATTATGGACATATTTAAACTGTTTTCCTAGGTTTTAAAGTCCCAGATCAGATTCTCAATACTGAAAACTGAAATCAGTTTACATACAAAACTGAAGATTCCAATGAACAGGCATTACAGCATCCTGGACAGTTTTTGTGTGGCTTGATTCCCTTTTCTCTCAGTATCTCCTGTACAGTTTGATGGTGTCAATAAAATGAGGTGACATTATACTTTGCCCCTGATGAGATATAGGGTTTTTACCATAGCGAAGTCAACATTTATCCTCTCCTATGACATTATACCAAAGCTGTGTATATATTAGCAAGACATGAAGCACAGTAGGAGTGGACTTGTAGTGTATTTTGAGGCTATTTATTTCAGATTAGCTCTAGTCTAGCCCTAGACTAGTAGACTATAAATTTATTAATAATTGGAGCACGTTAGACGTGGTGCTGAAGGGTATCTAGTTTAATATGAAAAAAATCTATATTTCACATTGAGAACCCTTCAGGTGTGAGCCCAAGGCCCAGCAGGCAGCAACACCCAAGAGATTCACTTTCGAAACACACTGATATGGACTAGAATGCTAATATCCTCAGAAACATCCTGAGACATTCCAGTTAATTCCCATTCCAAGCATGTGAGGAAGGTGCATTGATTTCACAACTACTTGCAATGTTAGATTATGCAGAGGATGAAATAAATATTCCAAAACAGATTTTGTTGAGTGGGACCGGAGCAGCACAATTGCTGCCCTAATTCCAAATTAATGAAGAAATAAAATTCTGTAGCAAAGAGGGAATTCTGCAGGTGCTACTGAAATAGTAATTTTTAAAGGATATATTGTCATTGTATACTCTCCAAAAATACAGGACTTACATTCTAAGTAAAATATATCCATTGAAACTCTTAATAAAATCTCATAGTTGAACCAGGTGCTGTAAACAAGTAAACAGGACCTAAGGATCATATTTTCAAGAATACGTTTTGAATCTACTCAATTTTGAACACAATAAAGTCAAAATTGTTGAATTTATTTACATTCATACAGAATTCTAAATAGGCAGAAAAACTATACCTCAATGAGATTTACACCTTCATTTTTAAAGTGTTCAGTTCCCTGATTTTTTTTTTTTTTTTTTTTTTTGAGGGATGTGAATACCAAAATATCTGAATGTATATTTAGGTAACTTTTCCTTGAAATCCACACACATCAGCTCTACATACCACATCACAACACATAAAACACAGCACTTCAGACTGTCTGTATCAGACCAGGATTTTTATCAGAGGATTAAATTCTTTATGGGAAATGTAGAAACGATATTTGCATTTCACATCTATTATGCAATCAGCAAAATGTATGAGAAAAAATGTTCCACCTGCTGCCTCGAAAACAGGCTGCTTTCCCTGTGGTACACCCCAGCACTGAGCTGAGGAAATATTATGTTGACTGAGCTTGAGGGAAGAAGAAAATGAACATTGTTCTTCAACAGCTCTCAAATTCAGCTTTGGCAGCAGAGTAAGAGTTTTCCTGTTATAAAGCACATATGGTAAGTGAGAATTTTAAGAAGAAAGATTATGATTAGTTTTATGCATAGATTTTATGGTTTCTCTGACAAAATAATTTCATTAATAATTTCATTAGCTTTAACTTTTCTCCTTTTGTAAACAGTCATATCTTACAACTCTCATAAGTGGTCTTTGTGAAAGAAATGGGATGGGAATACCTCCTGCACAAGGTCGAAGAAAACATCTCCCAAACCCCATCAAATGGGCAAATAACCTTTTTTTTTGTCCTTAGACAAATAACATTCATTATAATTAGTGCTGAAAATTATAAAACAGCTTGATACTAGAAACTGCATTAGTTCCTAGTCATAAAGCACAAAATAGTCCTTATCTATGGGTCTCTTTCTAATGGCAATTTGGGCAGAATATGTATGGAGTGCTGCATATATGTATTTATTATGAGTTACTGCTTTGTTAGTCTTTCAGTCATAAAGTGGTGAAAATTAATCTAAAAGTTATTTTCAGTCGTGAGAATTCTTATTTGAAATACTTTTAAAATATGGAAATTTGTACTAGTAACATTGATATATAGCTTTTTGGGGATATATGAGAGGATGTGATAATAGAGTAGTTCGTGGATCCATTTCTTTACCTTTTCTTTGTGTACAGCCGGAAATAGAAGTTACATTGATTAGCAAAAAAATCTGGGAGCTTTTGCCTTGTTTTTGTTGCTAAGGAAACCATTTCCTTGGCATGAGTGCATCAAGCAGGTCTGTCTTACTTTCCTGTCAGCTCTAACAGAGGCAGCATTGTGGAATGGCATGGGGGGCAAAAAACCACAGAGATAAACAAGGAGGAAAGAATCAACAAAAGTAGCTGAAAGTTAATACAGGGATATCGCCTAGTTGAATTGAATTAAGTCTTGATTCTCTCTGGGTCAGGTAGGGAGGTCTGTGTATAGGTAAGGATTTAAGGCTTCGTCAAGACTGCAGATAAAAGCCAAAATGGAACTGAAGCCTCCCCATCAGCAAGCATCAGCCACAACCCCATCCGCCTCTCCCCCCCAGATAAAAACCCCTCCCTCAAAATGAAGAAGGAAAGGTGTACCCATGTGGTCTGCATACAAAACCTGAAGGCAGAAATGTTCGGTTTCCACTCTTCTACCAGCCTTAACATGGTAATCTTATTTTAAATAGAGTCCTTTCTTCTACTGCTCCCATCACATAATTTACCTGATGCAATGTCAGATAGAGTATTCCATGAGAATGTAGTAATCATATTTACTATCATAAATGAAATTTTTGTTGGTGTTTCTGCAGCTGCAATTTAATTCTTACTTCACTTCTGCACTGTATATCACAAACCCAAGCATGGAGGATAAGGAGACAGATAAGGAACTCTGCTATCTGCTCTTCCTGGCTGACTGTACAATGCTTCAGCAGTTTCCTTTTCCAGCACTGTTCCTTGTGAATAACTTAAACTCTGCTAAAAATGAAGTGAGTGACAAGCAGGATACACCAAACACCACATTTGGCAGAAAGCTGGGTGACACCTGAAAATCTGTCAAATAAGTTATATTAGAAAAACTGAAGCAAACCCCAAGTGGTAAAATAGTTGACTTCAGGACACAGTAGTGGTATACACTCTCTTTAATGAAAAAAAAAAAAAAAAAGGAAAAATCGCTAAGACATTGGTATGAATCCAGACAAGATCAACAGTAAAAACATCATTGTCACCTTACAAATATACAACAGCCTTCCACATCTGAAGGCAGTTAATAGTCTCTATACCATTTCTTGTTCAAAAGTCAGACACAAAACCCTGCCATCAGAGTTGGGAGTGATGGCATTCTTAAGCTGAAAGTTTCAAAATGTATTCTTGGTATGCAAGTATGAAGAAACTGAAGTTGGTGCCTTCAGTTAAGTGAAACAAGGAAACATATTCCCAATCGGCTTACCAAGTCCTTTCCCTATTTCTGCACATAAAATAGCCATATTTTTCTGTATATTTCAGGGTTATTTTTGTGATTATGAACACGTGCTGGTAGATATCATCAAGACATGGACACATTTACCTGGGGACCTTCAGGAGCTGCAAGAATGAGGTTACTCCGCTTGAAAGCTGAGCAGGGAGCAGGGGAGCAGAGCAAGACAGTGGAGGCAACAGATCCCATTGACAGGCCAGTGTCATCAGACAAAGGCAAGGTAACCTTAGAGAAATGTCCAAGGTCAAGTCAGGAAAGCCAAAAGGAAATTTGGGATAAGCAGACAACAGGACTGGAACCAGTTACATCTGCGATGCAGCTTAGGCAAGCCTGGGCCTGAGTGTTGACAGAACTCTTGGACCAAAGATTATGCGGGGTGCTGAGGTCAGTCCAGGGAGCTGACTTCCTGTAGAATGATTTGGAAAGTATCTATTTATTCTGTTAGCATGGATGGATAACAAAACAGTGTCTTGGATATTATTGGACAATACATCAGGGCCATGATATATGACTTCATTATAAGAGTTTAATTATACATTTATGCTCGTATAGGCTCACAAAAGACTTTGTGGTTTGTTCTCACCGATGGAGGATACAACAGGACTCTGGGGTTTTCTGTTCCATATGTGAACCTGAGAGCAATAGTGAAGGCACCACTTGAGGATCGCAGAAGCCACAGCAATATTAAACGTCCTCTCACAAACCTGCATGGTCAGGAGTGCCACACCATACAAGAATGAGGTCCATCTCACAGAAAAGCACAGGTGTATAAGCAAGGCTGAGGAAAATAGCAACAGCCCTTCAAAAGTAATAGTTATAATAATATTTTTTGTTACCTGAAAGTCTTTCCCCTTCTTTTTGTTTTTGACCTTTCCCTATACTATCTTTTCCATAACTGGAAATGTAAGAAAAGGGGAAATTCATTTTACAACAGTGCCACACAATAAACTGAAAGGACTGGAAACTCTCAGAAAATAAAATATGTTATTTGTTATGATGTTCTGACACAACGAAAGACAGCTGGCCTTTCAAAAGTAGTTTCTGGTTACTTCAAGATCAGTTGTCTTTTCTTCAGGGAATACATGTAATAGACGGATAATTTTGGAATATATGATGAGGTTAAAGAAGCAATAGATATCTAAACAGACCACACCACCACAAACACTAAAATGGATCCCCTGTGAGTTTGTAGTCCCTACAGATGATAATTAATCTTAATGTCCTAGACTTAGACTCTCTGTGAATTCAATAAGATACACCTTCAGTAACAAGTATTTATTTATTTATTTTTAATTTTTGAGATGCCTTTCTTTACCTCTTGCGATAAGAAGCAAATAGAAGCTTTGTTCTGTATGCTGCCAGAATGCAATACTGGTTGGTTTAATATGCACAAAATACAGGATTTTCATGGAATACATTAATACAGATTAAATGAATCTAACTTTTGTTTTTAAAGAAGGAGTAAATTGAGAGATATAGCCTCCAAAATTACATGAAATTTGCTTGGTGATTTCAAAGCCCTAATTATGTGCAGATAGTAAGTCTGCAAAGCACATACAGTACAGGAAAATATCCTCCCAGCTTTTTGATGGAAGTAACAACCTGTGAGTGACTAAAATTTATTGCAGAATTAGGGTAGATGAAACCCTTACAGACCAGCAGAGAAATGACCATTTTTACCTCCTCCCCCTTTTTTTTTTTTTGAGGAGAATTTGTGCTTCTATTAAATGCTGCCAGAATTAACATATATAAGGAAGTAATTTGTCCTTGTTTGATTGTAGCCTGAACATAGTCTTGTGTTTTATTCTTTAATGTTAATCCCTGGGCTCAATTCTACTACAAAAATAACCTCATTGTTTACTCAAAGTCTGATATTAATTTTCTAGAAACAGAACTATATATCTTGAAATTTTATTATTGTTTTAAAGAATTTGGAGCACACAATAATTCAATATCTGAGTAGATCCAGGAGATGATTCTAAAGTAAACAAACATTTTTTCCATATAATATAGTTCCACAAAATACTATGAAAGATGATAAGATGAGAATTTTCTCAATAAAGTCCAAAACTAAATTTGCCTGTAATTCATTAATTCACATACAGAGCAAAATGCTGGAGATGTAGGATTGCTGTAGTATTACTGCGTTACTGCAGTTGAGAAGTGAGCTTTTCTAAGTGAACAAAAGATCTTAACCTGAGAAAAGTCATCTGTATAAAAGAAACTCCCTAGTCACAAAGAACTCTAATGCTAATTTTTTAAGGATTGTGAAAAACTCAGAAAATGTTTAGAAAGAAAATCCACTTTATTTCACATTTTTGCAGTGCTGTAACAATTCAGTTAAGTGTATTTAATTAAGCCTTCTGTTTATCAGCAACCAGCTTACATTTCTGGTGTCTCATGCAGTTATTAGTACCAGTGTGCTCTGCATTTTTTTTATATTTAGATAGACAATGTAGCACTTATCTTCAGAACAGAAGTTTTCATAGGAAAATTAAAAATGTGTAAGGCAGTAATTTCTTTACCTGTCACATGAGAATGGGAATAGGCTTAGTGAGAAACAAAAGGCTTGTTGTTGAAGACATTATATGTTGTTGCTTCCCACAAAAAAAGGTCCTGGTATCTCTTTCATGTCACCAACTCTCAGTAATCAAAGAATGTTTCAAGAGGCACAGAAAAGGGATCTTCTTTCATGTGGGTGGATTTACTTAGATTTTTGCTCTATGTTCCAAGGCACTCCAATAATCTTGGAAAGTCTGCAAGGCTTACCTGAGGGACTCAGTTAAAGAGAACGGACTAATTTAAAAAAACGAAGAAAAAATAAAATAACTAAACATTTAGTCGTTCATTTCATAGTTCTTCTCAGCTTCTTAAAATTTCACTGGAGTCCTCATGAATAGAACTGTGAAATTCTGCAGTGAAAATGTGAAAATGTCATCTCTGATATGTCCATTCCCACACAACTTTCAGTTCAAAATATAAGAAAATTTATCTTGACAAATATATGGTACCTACAGATAAATAAAAGACTTTCTGTTGCATTCCTTCCATACATATAATCAACATGGTAATCTGCCTATGTTAGAGTGAGTAGTTAGGGAGAGTTTTGCATTTTACAGAGAAAACTACAGAGAGAATGAACTAATCAATAGGAAAATGTTTTATGAGCCCTGAAATATTTTTCAGTTTTTGAATACTCTTATTTCTTCCTTTCCCTCATTCACAGAATCACAGAATCACAGAATCATCTGGTTGGAAGAGACCTTTAAGATCATCAAGTCCAACTGTTCAGCCTGTACTGTCAGGATCCCTAAACGATGTCCCTCAGCACCACATTTACATGTCTTTTAAACTCTTCCAGGGACGGGGAGTCTACCACTTCCCTTTTATAAAGTAGTTGAATAGGGAAGATAGACAAAATACAAATAATCCCCAGATAAGAATCTTACAAAGGTGTGAATAATAATTTAATTACTAAAATTCAGAGTCTATTTCAGATAATTCATATTTAGGAAAAAGAATTTTAAAAATGGCCTCTCATGAAAAATTCTGATTCTTTGAAAACAAGCAGAACATTTTTGCAATTGGCAGCAGGAAATCTGAAAACTTGATCTTTCTAGCTGAAATATGGGAGGCATAAATCTTTTTGAAGTTGATGTGTATTTCTGGAAATATCTAAACCATCTTCAGTATACCTGCAAGGGAGTTTCAGTTCATGACGTATTAAAAAAAAAAATCTTATAAAACCCAAAATACATACAATAGATAAGTATCTTCTCATTCCTTCCTACTATTCATGCTGCCCTGAAATGAGCCAGAGTGATGAACTAATCATAATGGCCATTAACTGAAGGAAAATATATCTATTTCTTTCCATTTGTGCTACCTTCCTGATTCTGCTAACTGAAGGAGAAATGAACAGTTGAAGGTGAACAGTCAGACTCAATGATCTTAAAGGTCTCTTCCAGCCAAAATGATTCTCTGTGATTCTGTGTGAAATCTCTCTTCTTTCATTTGACTTACTTCCCGGATTCTGCTCGATGAAAGCAGACATTAGCCTCTGAATAGAGGAGAGATGGAGCCATAATTCATAGGATTACCCAGGGTATTTCTAAAGCTGGATATTCGGTCAGAGAATGTCGGTAATAGCTACAAAGTAGCATTTTGATGATGGAGAATCTTACATTCTTCCTGAAGTGTCACTACTGCAGAAGATGCTGGGCTAGATGGGCTACAGGCATGAAGTAGCCTTGATATCTGTGACACTCTTCTATAAACTCTGCTGGCTCATGAGAAGATGCAGAGTGAAACATGTCTCACAATGTATTGAAAACTAAATATGTATCTGCAGTTTTGTATGGAATAAAAATATCTTCCAAAAAGCTTGCTTTATTCATATAAACATCACCTTGGTACATCTCTTACCCAAGTAAAGAGAAAAACAGAGAGCAACTACACCATGTGACTGTCTGAAAAAGAGTAACATGTCTTGAGTTGGCTGCTAGTTTAGCTCTTATTTGTCTGTGTTTCTGTACATTATATTGAAGTGATACTTTTCAAGGAGTAATTACAGAGGCAAGAAGTTATTGCTCTCTTCTGACACCAATATATGTCGGGAAATATTGCTTCAAGGAGCGTTCAGTGGTGACAGCTCTACAGGGAGATCAAAGTTGAAGAAAGCGGGTGGAAAAAAGGAGAAGAAAGCAGCTATTTTAAAAAATGTTGTGTGGTATCTACATGACTGAGTTATAAAACAGATGATATGACGGGAGAGCAGGTTTGAACCTGAATAAAGAAGTCTTATAGTGAATCGTCCTTTCACAACAGGTTGGTCCCGGTGGGATGAAAAGTTAGTAATCTAAACTATACCTTACTATAAAAACGACTCAAGCTTTAAATAAGCTGTTGCTTTAGTCATCAATTAAATCATAAAGCTACTAAGTAAACTAATTGTCAACTTTGGCAAACAGGAATTTAATTAAAAAGCTTTAATCTTGGCAATGCCACTTGAAAAGAAACTTTAAACCGTGATCAGAAGTGTGTATGTTCTTATCCTTCCCACTTACTAATAACACTTCCCTTACTTAAAGAGTTTCCTTTCCTTAAGTAATTTGCACATTTGACCTTTTATCCATCTTTTATACACTTGAGAGGAACATGCACTTATTTGAGGTTGTTCCAAAAATTGTGGAAGTCAAAAGGAGTTTTTTCCCATTTGTATATTACTAGTTTAGTACGAAGCCAAGTAAAATTCTAGAGGATTACTGCATTTCTAACATGAGAGAAAATAAAGAACAATAATAAATATTCTTTGTGGCCCCTGTAGAAATAACTGTTCTATCAAATTTCTCTCAACTCTAAAAAGTCTTCAGAAAAAGATCATCCTTTTGAGGAATGTACGGGGTAATAAGAATAACATAGCCCTGACAGTGACCATTATCTTTCTTTTCTACAACATTTTTCTATAATTTGCTCTTTCTTTTTTCTTATTTACATTTTAATGTTATAGTAAATAATTACAAATTTTAATGTTATTTGTATTATTTATTGTTTTAAAATAAATAAAGTTATTAGAATAACAAAAAACCAAGCACTGATGGTGGTTTTTCTTGAAAGATATTCTCCTTAGCATAGTAAAGTTTGGCTGTGTCAAAATTCCAATGTTCCTATGGTACTACAGCTCTGAATGGAGCTGTGTAGGTCAATATCCAAATCAGGGAAAGACATTGATGCAAGACCCCACTTCAAATCAAGTGCAGACTGTGTCCATAGCAGAGATTCTCCCCTCTCTGTCTTTCAAACTTCTCACAAGGAAGCAACATTTCTACAGTCTAAAACAGAAGCTAGCTTCTCACTTTTAGATAAAGGTGGTGTATGGAGGTGTAATTGTC
This sequence comes from Bucorvus abyssinicus, assembly GCA_009769605.1. Classification (NCBI taxonomy): domain Eukaryota; kingdom Metazoa; phylum Chordata; class Aves; order Bucerotiformes; family Bucorvidae; genus Bucorvus; species Bucorvus abyssinicus. Next base: position 45,584,269 of record CM020025.1, read on the forward strand.
AGCACAGAGTGGGAGCTGCCTGCTGTCTCCTCTGTAACAAGACACTGGCTGAAATTAACCTGTGTCTGAGGGACATGTGCAACACAACACAGGGCTGAAGGCCAAGCTCTATGTGGAGCACAGCATGGCACAGCACAGCCTGCACCTGCTCAGGTTAGCTGTGATGTGGCTCACTTGTTCCTCCATGGTCAGGTACACTACAGCAGCTCCCATGGTACGGTGTGGCAATATTTCTACTGGCTTCAGATGAGGCCCAGAAATTTCGTAGGTTACTCAACCCTGCAGATCTTCAGTGTGGACAAGCAAATTAAATTAAAGACTTCTACCAGTTATCATTGCCAGAAATGAATTTATCTATTTAGCATTTTCTCTGAAGTTTTATAATACTCTCTCTACTTTGCTGATTTAGGATCTTGTGATGAAGATTTAGGAAAAATGCTCTCTTTGTTTACTGCAGAAACTATGAAAATATGTGCCCCAAAAGTGGACAAGGAAGAGATAAGCAATAGCTTGAGATAAAAATTTTACAGGGATGTTCACTTTATTAAAGATATCCCAGTCATACAAAAACCCTTCTCTTAAAAAATCCTTCAATTTGACTAAGCATCACTGAAGCGTTCTGGCTGAAAAACTAGTACAAGAACACAGCGGTTTTCGCTTTTTCTGAAAATGTTGATAGTTAAAATATTCAGCCGGTATCCTAGAAACAAGATTCAGTTCACTCCAGCTTATGGAGTAAATCTGCATCTTTCTTTCCTTGAGGAAACTCCCTAGCCACCAAAGTAAAAAGTGTTCTGGCCTGAGCTGTAAACTATGTCCCATTTAGTTTAAGTACAGATTAAGGACTGGAATTCGTATGCTTTGTTAATCTTAGTAAATGGTCAGTTTACTTTAAAACCACCAGACATGAGTATACCTTCCACTTTTGTCTACAATTATTTATTTTGAATAAGTGCAACCACTCTTGGGACAAGTCAGGAATGTTCTATTTCTATAGTAAATATTTATGAAAAACATCAGTGTCATTATATGATAAAAGATACGGTCAAAATTTCATCAAACAGTAGCAGCAAAGTGTCTTCAACAATTTTGCATTTTTTCTTCCTTCTAACTCCCTTCCCTCTTCTACTCTTATATCCCACAACAGATTAAATGAAATTTTTATGTTAAACAGAAAAATTGGGTTCAACTGCTGAAAAGAAGAAATCTCTTAATTGAAAAATCAGTTAACACATCTCAAGACACATTTCAAATAATGAAATCAGGATTAAAAACCCTATTACTCTATATTGTACAAATGCAGAAATAGACAGTTATAACTTTTCCAAATGATGTTGTTTGAAAGTGTTCATTCATGAATGAAAGAATACATAAGGAAGAGAGATTCTCTACATATCACTTTGCTTGCATAAAATGGGAAATTAAAATATGCTTGTGGTTACTGTAGACATAATACACACTGTACACCATCATCTCTTTCCCACACTGACTGGCTTGTTTATGAATATCAGAAGGGAAAAAGTAAAACCAGCACAGCTTCCCCAAGGTCCCCATCCTCAAAGCCCAGGTTCTCTGAGACTCAAAAGAATGGAGATCTCAAAACATCTTTGATATTCCTGTGCCTTTGAAGTCTTGGTCAATGACTACGTGGCCATTCTGTATCTATGAATAATGGCCTTGCCTTGACTTATACTCCAGATAGGCATCTTTCTTTGTCACAGTTTTCTGAAAAGTTACACTTTTCAATGTATAATGTATCATCTGTAGTTTCAGATGTTACAAGTCTGTCATGGAACATTTTTATTTCAGGTCTGAATATTCCTCTACTGTAAACCACTTACTCAATAAGACTCGTAATCCAAATTTCACATTTCCTCTTTCAGTTGTATACCATGTGTATTTATCACTTATCCATCTTGTTTCCATTTATGCTTTGCACTGACAACCTGATTTTGCATCCTCATTTATTTAGGATGCACTGATTTACACGTGTATGCAGTTATGCCCTAGGTTAAATATTTCACAAAGTTGTAGCTTGAACTGATAAATTCTGAGGACAAATCTTATCATCTACTTTCATTCCTAACATAACATAACTGAATCTGTCAGGTCTTAAATTATTTTTTAAGCGTTTGTTTGGGTTTGGGTTTTTTTGACATTTCTTTCTTCACTTCCTAGCACTTCGTCTCATAGAAAGACTTCACCAGTTTGTGTAAGATTTTCTTTTCCATAAAGTACTATTATTTTGGCATTCTTTTTCTGAAATATCATTATAAATTCCAGTCATCTAACTGGAAGGGAAAAAAAAGAGATAGGAAATGTCTTTTGGAAATCTATAAAGACCACCAGTACTTTAATGAGATATTTTTTAATATCTTATCCAGTTTTAAAGATGTAGTTAGTTGACATATTTTTAGAAGAAGTAGAAGGTTTTGAAACATGTATTGGTTTAGTGGACTTTAGAAGTAGTTCATTTTATCAGTGCAGAATTTCTATATAGAAATCTTGCAAATTTGAATTGATTGTATTTTAAAGTGAGAACATTTACGATATCAAATGTTATATGTAAAGCATAGCATGTCATAATTCTATGAAATTATTCTGTTACAATTTTTCTTCTTATTACATCAAAGTAATTTTAAACACATAAATATAATTTCACTCTCCTGTAATGAGCTAAGTCAGAGTTGCTTACAAAATCCTTTTATAATCCATTAAAATTAGTTTTCTTGTAGCAGTAACATCTGTAAGTAGATTTTAGGTAGGCAGGCACAGAGTTGTTCATCTGAACATTCTACAAAAACCTTTTTGACAAGCTCATGACCCAAACATGGAGAATTAGATTTTGGTTTAGAGACTACATGACCATATTACAAGTTACTGCAAATTTTCCCTGAACAGAAAGAAAAACCAGATGTTTTCAGAGCCATCCCTAAAGTGTCTGAAGCAAAGGAGAGATTCCTTTTGCAAATACATTAGCATGTAATTGCATTCATGTAACACGCATTGACTCCACTGCTATTTCAATATTTTGTTTATTTTCAATTAATTTTTGCCACCATAACTATGACCAAAAAGCTTCTTACATTTTTAACAGAGCATTGAAATATGAGAAAGGAGCGCTAAGATCCATTAAAATGTTTTGATGGTAAAGTAAAACCAAAACTATAACAAAAAACAAAACAGAAAACCAAACCTTAAAGAGATGAGGGGTGGATTAAATCAGCCAATATAGTTAAATATATTTATTTTATCAAAGATAAAGACATGACCTGATTGACTTGGATAAAGTGGTCATAAGAAGGAAATATGAAAACTATATCAGTCTAGATGAGAAAAACATCACAGTATAAATTTCTGACACCTAAGAGTAGAGAAATAAATTTGGAAATGTATATACGTATGTATGAACATGTATCATAAGTACGGTAACCACTGAACATGCAAAGAAAGGAAGAGGTGGATTCTACGTTTCTTGGCATCTTCAGCTTAAAGACATGTGATTCTCTGCAATAAAGCTAAATACTACACATTGACTTTGACTGGCTGAAATTCTACCGTTCTGAAAACACCAATCAACATACATGATTTAAAGTTCCTGATTGGCTGGTGTATGTTTTCTGTACACTTTCCCGACTTTCATTCTGATCTTTCCTTTAGAACTCCTTAACTGCAGGTTTTTGAAATAATAATTTTCTTCGTCTCAGTGAACAAAATCTTGTCACATTTTTTTGTTCATGTAACTCTTGTCTGTATGCCAGTAAATTATCCAAGTATATAAATGTAGTTGTTTACCTAATTAAAATGTAAGAGATAGGATCATAGAATCATTTAGGTTAGTATAGACTCTTAAGATCATCGAGTCCAACCATAAACCTAACACTGCCAAGTCTACCACTGAACCTCATCTCTAAACACTACATCTACACGTCTCTTAAACACCTCCAAGGGTGGTGGTGACTTCATGACTTTCCTGGGCAGCCTGTTCCAATGCTTGACAACCCTTTTGGTGAAGAAATTTTTCCCAATATCCAATTTAAACCTCACCTGACACAACTTGAGGCTGTTTCTTCTCCTTCTGTTGTTATTTGGGAGAAGAAACCGCCACCCACCTCACTACAACCCTCTTTCAGGTAGTTGTAGAGAGCAATAAGGTGATGTGTATTTGTAAATTGATATATATAGTATGTGCTCATATAAGCTACTCATATATATGATGAATCCTTCTTTTTTTATTTTTAAGCAATAGCCTTTTCACAAAAATCAGTTCCAGGTTGCTCCTACTCTTTACTGTTTTTTTCAACTCTTCTGTGTGAAAGTCTTTAAAAATTAGAAAAAGATATGCCATGTTATTTGACGTTGTAATTTTATTGTTTATGCATTAAAAAAATAATAGCAAATCTGTTAATATAATTAAGTTGCTGTAGTGATCCAGCACCACCCATTTAGTATTTCAGTACATAAACCTGTTGGTTGATGGAAAAGATTTTGAAAATCTCATTTTTCTTGATTCCAATGGACACATAAGCCCAGGTATTTGTGAAAATCCACCAGGGCTGTATACTTTATTCAGTTACCAATAGCTTTATCCAACTAAGAAACTAAATTTTGACACATGTAAGTACTGTTCTTGAAAGATTTTCTGGATATTTCTCCTTCCTAGCATAAAATAACAGTGGTTAATTTTACATGAAGATTTTTAAGCAAAGTGTCATGAGAATTTGTAATTTGGGCTATACAGTGCCTTACCTGCAATCATTTTAACAAATATATCATAAACCGTTACTGGAACAAATGTTTTACAAGTAAAGTCTGAGTTGAAAGAAAATTAAAATTTCTGGTTTATAGCACTCTTCCAAAGCTGTGGAAAGAGGTTTCAGTCTTGCAGTTTGGAATCTAAGAAATCAGATGGAGACATCTGTGCTAGTTTTTGATGTTATCATTAAGTGTTTAATTCAATGACTTTTGTATATCATAGAAAATCTGATGTTGCCCTTACTGGGGCAGGTCAAAGCTTAAATACTCTAAACTGAGTGTGACATCCAAGCTCATCACAGATTTGTGGCAGGAAATAAGACCATTTCTCATACATAACTTAATCTTTGTGTACGGCTGAGAGCGAACACAGGATTTCTCTGTTCTTGTTTGCAAACCTGTCTGTAACTAATCTGCTCTTAGTGCCTTCACTAAGCCCGACTAATTTTATTGGCTAGTTATTTGAAGATTATACTTTTACATTTAAATTATTTGCTAAGCATTTTGAATCTCATTTTTGGTTACTCCTATTCCCATTTTTGATGCTTTCATATTGCTATTTTTTCTTGTTCCTTTTGCATATTTCCTGTCCCCTGCTCTGCTCCACATTCTCTTTAGTTTAACATTGCTTGCAAACCTGATTAAAGTGCTATTTATCTGTTTCCCCAGACAATTAATGAGTGTGTTAAATAATGTGGGGTTTGTTGCAGCTTCCTTGCATACTTCGTTGCAGATTTCAGGTCTAATAGTTCAGAATGTATGTGTGTTGCAGCTTTTCTGTTTGTTCTTCTTTGGGTGGTTTGCTTTTCATATATCTGCTTTTATACCCAGGCAGATATGATTAATTATACTGGTAAAAGTTTTTGACACACTATCAAATGACCTAGCAAAATCTAAGGTGAGGTGAACAAATTATTCTACCATTAGTTAATTTATAAGTAAGAACTTCAAAACCAATGGCTGCTTGAAAACAATAATCTTTGAATTGCCATTGCTTAATCATATTAGAATTTCACCATCCAGGTTTCCTAAGTCTGTTTCTTTTGCAGACTGTGCTACTGCTGAGCAGAGTCTTTGTTGGATACATTAGAGCAATTTCTTTGCACCACACATATTCAGAGTCCTAAAGCATTCCTAAACTAAATAGGATATGGCGGTTTAGAGAATTTGTGATGAATGTTTTGCTCCAGCAGATTATTCCAGCAACAGTTCATAGTAAGATCACCTGAAGTCAGTGAATCCTGTAATTGATTGCCGACAAAGTATACTATAATGCTAATTCAGCTCCTTCAAGTACAACGTACATGCAAAAATATGTTTTATACAATTGCTTTCGTATAATGTTTCAAATATCACATTCACCTGTTTGTTCACATTTCTATTCTTCCAGCAGGAGACAATACTTTAAAGGTTATTTATTTTAGCTGTGAGAATTGCTTAGTTCTACTTTGTGCAAGATACAGATTTATAATGGTGTCTCACTATGACACTAGATGGAGCTATCTCTTTGAAATGAGTCAACTCTACTGGAAGTTCAACTTCTGTTCAGTGTGTATCATACTGCAAATTATCATATAAGAAAAGAAAATAAAAAGGGGAAAAGAATAAACAGAAAAAAATAGAGACAAGAAAGCAAACAAGTAATATAATTATTTAAATTATTAGGAAAAGGAGTACAGAATAATTTCAAATGAATGTACATGTGATGATTTTTTAAATACACCGTGAACGTTTTCCAGAGTGGTAATTTTTATCAAAGTACTATTGAGAATGTAAGGTCTGAGGAAGCTTTGGTAACCTTTAAGTAAAATGAAATTAGTTAACATCTAGTTGCTCTCCTTCCTTCTCTTTCCTTCCTCTGCTCATCACAGATATTTCAGCAAAGAATATTGAACAGGGATAAGGCAACTAGATTTTTCATTGTAGTTCATATTTTGATCCCACCAGCAATGTATGTCTATCCTGCAGCTATTGCTTCTTGGAAGCTAACTCACTATCTAACTTCTCCATGCACACCATCGTAGGGATTTGGTTTTGAAATGACAAGATGATGTGGAAACACATAATCTAAAGCTAGTTCCAGTTACAATCAAAAACTGTATTTGTGGCTGGAACTTTTCTTGCAAGAGGTTACTAAAATTTGTCAATTAAAAATAATTAAGAAGGATTCCTTGTATTAAGTGTTAAGGTACAAAACATGTTCTGTGGATTTGGATTTATGCAGCCTTGGAAGGTACGACTTTTAGTACGACTCATGTAAAATTTTTGTAGAATGCTTGAGTTTTACAAGATCTTGTCAGAATCATAAGAACAGAAATAGGACAGCTGGCTAAGAAACAAAAATTATATACATACAGCTAGATTAGCTTTCCCATGGATTACACAAACCTTTTTCTTTCTTTTTTCAGTTTCCAGAAAAGGCTTTCCAGAAGCTGTGCCAGATTCTCTCTTCAGTGCCACATCACCACTCTTAATCCACTGAACAGCAAGACCACTTGGATAGCACTAAGAGTGCTACAGTCTTTTTCAAAACAAACAGAAGAGATAAGGAAATCTGTAGCTCATTTCTCTACATTCTAGGCAAAACCAGGTTTTCAAGGTTACCAGTGTGTGGCTAGAATGTCAAATCGTAAGGTGTATCATGTAGTGAAATGCCCGAATTTTTATAAATAATGTTTTTTACTTTCTGAAACTTCTAAATATGTCCCCTGTGCATCTTCCCTATACTTTGCTATTTTCTAATAGGCACAAATTCCACATCTCATTAGTTCATTTTGCATTGGGAAACCTTTCATTAATTGACTCTGTATTACATTGTCTATCTTCATGGTTACTGCAGGTAGGTAAAATTAAATACTTGAGAAGGACTTGGTGTTAACAATGGAAGAATAGACATGAGTCAGCAATACACGCTTGCAACCCAGAAAGGTAATCATATACTAGGCTGTGTAAAAAGAAGCATGGCTAGCAGGTTGAGGGAGGAGGTTCTTCTCTTCTCTACTCTCATAAGACCTCACCTGGAGTACTGTACCCAGTTCTGGGACCCCAGTTGTTGGGGGGGGCCAGAAGAGAACGACCAAAATGGTCAGAGGGCTGGAACAGCTCTTCTATGAAGAAAGTCTGAGAGAGCTGGGGTTGTTTAGCTTGGAGAAGAGAAGGCTCTGTGGACACATTACTGTGGCCTTTCAATACATAAAGGGAGTTTGTAAGAAAGATGGAGAGACTCTTTACCAGGGCCTGTAGTGACAGGACAAGGGACAACAGTTTAAAACTGAAAGAGGATAGAATTAGATTTGATATAAAGAAGAAATTCTTTACGTTTAGGGTGATGACATGTTGGAACAAATTTTCCAGAGAAGTTGGGCATGCCCCATCATTGGAAGTGACCAAAATTGGGTGGGAGGGGACTTTGAGCAACCTGGTCTAGTGAAAGATGTCCCTGCTGATGGCAGGGTTGACAGTGATGGACTAGATTATCTTTAAAGGTCCCTTCCAACTCAAATCATTCTATGGTTCTATTATTCTAAGTACCTAAATTTTGAATTTAGTTATGATAGCAATCTATCATGGGTATATGATAGCTCTTGGTCCATGCAACAGGATTATTAAACCAGTGCCTTGAAGAGAGTTCTGCTGTGGGAAAAATGAGAGGTGAAGCTCAATTTGTGGGCTTGGTGAACACACCTCAAAAGTCCATTTAATCCATCTTATTATATTTGCACAGTGTGTAATCTTCTGAAAACAGAACAGAACAAAACAAACCAAACCTTATTTATCTGAAGATGATAGATTGCATCTGGAGATTGTTGTCAAATAATATCCAACCATAGATTGGACTTTCTTCTATTTACTATACTAAGAAAATAGATAATTTGTCTTCAATATCACTTTAATGCTATTCTGACTTCTACAGATGGAAAAAATGAACAATAATAATAACAAAAATAATACCAACAACAGCAGACATTAGTGACCTCCATAATCAATATATAACAACTCTTTATATGCTCTTAAGCTTTTGGAAAAGCACTGAGGCAGTGAATTATAACATTTACAATGATGCCATTCATAATGCAAGGTTCTAGCAAATGATTAAGGATTTTAATTTCCTATGTTTCAGAGTAAAACAAAATATGCTAAAATATTTATGAAAGAAAAAACTCTACAGAGTTTGACAGAGTCTGTTTTGAACACTCCAAGCCTTCACTGCGATGGAAATCATGAAGTTATTTCTAGAATACACTATTGCCTTCTGTGGCATATGCTAGTATGAGACACAGAGAAAGGCTCTCCATCTTGCTTCCAAATGAATTATGGCTAGCCAAGTTATTTGGAAAAATAAGAACAAATTCTAAGCAAATGCTGAAGTTCATGAATAACGTGCAGGCAGAGAGAATTTTTAAAAGCTGAAGAACAAATTTAAATTTCACAAATAAATATCACCCAAGTTCTGTGTCCCATATGGCCGGTCCTATTTGAATACTCATGAATAGAAATTATTAAATGACTTTGTAAACTTAAAACAACATTAAAAACTGTTCAAATCCCTGACAGTTGTACTGAAAGCATAATGCATGCTACTGACACAGTTCTGCATATATAAACTGATTACATTTATTTGCATTAGTCTGGGTTGCTAAAGATGAGTTGAAGTTACAATACAAATTGATTTTAGGGACTATGTGCTTCAGTTTCAGAAGTGATCTTGATTTTGGTTAGTACTTGTTAGCAGATTCTTGGAAGGTAGCCTATTGAAAATTGAAAGGAAAAAAAAGAAAGAAAGCGAGGTAGGGAATGCTTAGCTGTACTGGAAACACACAAATGAAAGCAATCTTCTGTTTTGCAAATACACCATATTTTCTGAGAGCAATGAATAGCTCTCTGAGGACTAAAACATCTGTGAGAGTGCAAAAAGGTGTCAGGTTTTTTCTTTTATTGCTATGACATTAACATAACAAGCTTCAAACACTGGAAGTAGGTTAACAGGATTAATGTTTAGTTTTAGGTGATTAACAGACTACTTGCAGAGCAGTCTTATTTCTGGTATGTGAGAAAAAAATTAAAGTATAATGAAGTCGTGCATGAAACTGAGTTTCTCCTTGAGGAATTGACTTTTCATTAACAATTTAAATAGTAAGTGATGATTAAAATACGGAGCGATTCACTCAAAATTCCATTTATTTAGTTCCATTAGATTTATACTCAGGGATTAAATTGGTTGCAGAGATCAGCATAGTTGTCCCAGTGACAGGCACCAGATAAAAATCTAAGAGCACTGGTGAGATTTTTTTGGTTCAAATTCAAAAATTACGTGAGTGGGTCTTTCTTGCCAAAACTTCTGTTACAAGTACCATAAAACAGTCTTGGAGTTAAAGTCTGTTCTGAGTATTTGCTGGAGTTTTCATGTAATCAATACAGATTTACACGTGTAGTGTAAAGTTTTATGTGCAAGTAGAATATGAAAAGGGAACACTAGATGAAGCAATGTAACTGGTATTAATTTTGCTTGGCATAGAGAGGTACAACATATATTGAAGGTAACAAAGGAGAAAACAGCGTGAAAATAATTAGTACTATTTTAAAATAAGTGATTTTTTCCCCCTTTGCACATTTCTATGTATTTCCTCTCCTGCAGTGATTATACCACTTATTTCCTTATAGATCTCTTACAATGCATGCTGTAGCTGTATGAAAGAATTCTCAGTGGTACACTGAGACTTTTAGATTTGTACTTTTCTTACTGATTTAAATGAAACCGGGTTTTCACTTTTCTGTCCTCAGCCAGTTCCTAAAATGAAGTTTTTAAAAATATCACTGTATTTGCTTCTAGATTATTCATACCTTCTTTGTTCTTTTTAAAAAATCTTTTATCCAGAATCTTTTACGTTTTACTGTGAGACATCATCCGCTTTATAAAAAAGAACTAATCTGCTAAGTAAGTCCCAAATAATTATGTCTTTTTTTTTTTTTCAAGAACTGCATTAAAATTCTTTCTGAATATCTATGGTTGTCTATATTGAGAAATGAACCCAAGCCAGAGTTTTCAGATATCCACTGTTCCAGCATTATGAAAAATAAGATTAAAAGAAATTTTTTTTTTTCTTTGTTTCCCAGCTTTTATTTTACTTTCATATTTTATTTTATTTTAGAGCTATGCCAGTACAAAGTGAGCAGGAATGCATAGTCTTTTCACCCCAGAGTTGAGGGTATTTCTTAGTTTCCACACACAAAACTGTCTTTATAAATAAGAAAATAGATGATTGAAGCTGATTGAAGTGATTGGAATAAATTATCTATGAAGATGATTAATCTTTTATTACATCCTTAAATTTATGTAAAGCCATCGTAGAGCAGGAAAAGAGCAGGACGGGGACTTCAATAACTAGTGTGTTTTAAAATACTGATCAGATGAGTTTATTTTAGGCTACTTAGGGGAAGCAAGTCTCAGAACTGTCATTAGTTATTTCTAAGAACTTACACAAAACTCCCAGAAGACTGGAAAAAGGAAGGAAAGGATGGCAGCTCGCCTTCATAGATGGATGTCATGCAAGAGATGTCTGCACTGAATGTGAGAACAGTCCAGGTCACCTGCATTTATCTTCTGTCACAAAAAGGAAAACCTGTAGACAGTATAAAATGTTTAAGAAGTCTAACCTTATCTTCCTTGCAGCAGTATAATACATAACTTTTTGACTTGTCCTCCTGGTTATGAACAACAAGTCCTTCCTTTTTTGCGGTATCTCATCTATGTATAAATATGGATGATAGCGTGTCTATTCTTTCTACCCCTTCACATGTGTGAAGACATATCCCCTCAGCTGCCTAATGAGTAACTACAAGAACCCTGTTCTTTCAAATGTCCCCCATCACATTTTCTTGACTCTTTAAAATCAATTTTGACCTTTTCTTGTCACATCATTGCATTCCAGATACTTGCCTATAGCATGTTTGTTATTTGTTCTTGCTGCAGACATTGAATTTTGATTTGTAATTCTACAGCTATTCACTCTCTACCTTTCAAAGGTATAGGATAGGTTGCAGTCTAAGTTGTACCTAAATTAAACACTGAACTTTGTTGCCTACCTAGAAAGGTATCAAGCTCTTTAATAATATTTGATATGAAGGTTTTCAGTGTCTGAACATAGGCACCTTTACATGCTTATAAATGCCTTCCCTGAGTCACACGTAACCTAAATTGCAGGTCAAAAGCCATCTAAATATTGTCATGAATGTCTACAACATTTGTTGCTGGAAAGTATTTCACTTTTTCTTTTTTTTTTTTTTTTTTTTGTTGTTCACTACTGTGATTGACTCTGTCCTTGAACCTCCACTCAGATCCTATGAGAAGATGGCATGGCTCTCCATGGCTAGTTCTCTTCCCTTTCCTGCATTTTTCTGTCTTAGTTCTTAATTTCCTAGTGTGTTTATACAAACATTTTCCACTGTACATGCACATTTTATCCTGTTTGGCAGTTATCTAAAACTTGTCAGGTGAAGATTCCCTGAAAGTACCTGTCTGGTTTTGGTATCTGTGTCTCCTTGTAATGACTTGTTTATATGTAAACATCCATACCGCAGTTGCCTTAAGTCAAATGTGATCAATATCCCCCTTGCTGGAGAGAAATTCAGTGATGGTTTTGAACAAGGAGATTGCTAAATTCAAACACTGCAGTTTCCCAGTTTTGGAATGGTACTTGGTTTATCTCCACAATTAGACTTCCAAGTTCTTTGATAAATAGAAAACATTAAGTCACTTTTTCTTCCAAAGGATCTTTTCTGTTTTTCTTTATAATTTTTATTGCTGTAAAATTGTATGACAATGGCAACAGGAAATGAGGAAGAAAAAAGAGTAAAACAATTTTTGTGCTTCTAGAATCTAATCTTTTCTGGAACTGAATTTTACTCTTCCTTACACCCTTTACATAGATTAACAGGTCAGTTCTTGTTGAAGGAGATGGAAAAAAAAAAAAAAAAAATCAGTCATTTGCTAAAAGCCTCTAAGATATACAAGAATGTAAAGTAACATGATACATGAAAAGTGACGTGAAAGCTCAATCAATTACTCCTTGCAATGAAGTTCATTATTTACGAAAACTACCATCCAAAGACCGAAAATAATAACATTATCCCTGCTATGCAATCATATATATTGTTAGCATTATTTTCTCAAAGAAATTATATTATTTTTCTTTCTGAAGTGAATTTAAAATTCCAATAGATTTTTTATCAAGTAGGCTTGCCCATGCATCTGCTTCCTCTATTTATCATCATGTAACACACAAATCCGCACTAGTTCAATAGGCTTATAGAAACATGTACTTTTCTGTGAACCTTTTTGTTTAATCTAAGTTCTACAAGGGAAGGTAGTTAAAATTGTACCTTCACCTGTCTGAGTTATCAAATTACCGGTTGAGGAATCAACTAGCAAAAGAGGAAGCAGTTACTCTCCTTTCTGGGTAATTATCTACGTATTTAAAACATTTGGAAGACAGAACAACACCAAGTTTAAAACATGTCATGCATTATAAGCTGCAGAGTAGGAACCCCTACGCCTCTCAAAGGTTACTCAGAGTAGCAATGAATTACTCTTACCATTAAAAAAGGATTGGACAAATAGGTAATGTTATTCTGTATTTTAGTCCTTTCTTAAGAATCTTGATACTAGAAAGTACCTGTTTCAGGAAAGCATATTGTCTTTTTATTTATTATTAACATGTTATAAAATTGAAACTAACCTTTAAGTGGCCTGTGACCTAGGAGGAACTTGCAAAAGCTTTGTAAAATTCTAAGCCACATACAGCAGATTAAATGTCTATGTTTCAGTGGGTTTGTGTGAGAGTCCATGGGTGGATTTATTGAGATACGTATTTATATGTTTGTCCTGGTTTTGGCTGGGATAGAGTTAATTTTCTTCCTAATAGCTGGTACAATGCTCTATTTTGTATTCAGTGTGAAAATAATTTTGATAACACACTGATGTTTTAGTTGTTGCTAAGTAGTACTCATCGGAAGCTAAGAATTTTTCAGTTTCCCATGCTCTTCCAGCAAGCAGGTATACAAGAAACTGTGCTGACCCAAACTAGCCCAGGGGAAATTCCATACCGTAGAATGACCTGCTCAGTGTATAAACTGGGGAGAGTTGGCTAGAAGGGGCAGAACATTTCTCAGGTATCTGGGAGTGGGTGGTGAGCAATTGCATTGTGCATCACTTGTCCTTTCTTATATTTTATTTCTCTCTTTCTGTTACATTCATTTTCATTACAGTATTAATTATATTTTTATCATACAACACAGTAATTGTAGTTTATTATTATTGTAACTATTATATTTTAGTTTAATTTAGTTATTAAACTGTTCTTACCTCAATCCATGAGTTTTATTTTTTTCCAGTTCTCCTACCCATCCCACTGGGAGGAGTGATTGAGCAACTACGTGGTGGTCATTTGCTGGCTGGGGTTAAACCATGACAATGATGCCTGGTTTCTGGAAGACAGTGTGTGCTAAGGCTTTAGAAAAAGCTCATTCCAGTTATCAGAAACAACAACAGCTGGGTCCTTTCTTTAGCTTTCTTTACCATATTGATTTTAGAAATGTTATACTTTATGTTTTGATGAATGGAATAAGTTAATAGTGATGAGATACATAAAGTACTTTCAGCGAGCAACTCTTAACCCCCACCCCCAGGTTACTTCCTTTGCTGTGGCCTTTGTGAAAATATGACTTTTGATTACACTTGTGTCGTATGTTGAAGACTCTGCATTTATAATAGCTGGAGTCCCCTTTCTTTTTCATCTTTTTCAAGTACTATTAGGAGACCTATCTTTAATTCTTTCTTACTTCAGAAACACCATTGAATGTACTATGAAATCATGTTTTCTTTGCTCTTTTATATAGATACAACAGTTTTTAAACATACCAGACCAGACACAGTTTTTAAAAACACCGTAGCAGACTGTTATTGAAAAATACCAGACCAGATACATGGAACTCGGGGTTTTCTATGCTTTTTACTTCAGCATAGAAAGCCTAGAAGTCTTGAGGGTGTAGGGATTGCCGTTCTCATGAATCACAGTCTCTGTAAGCCCACATAGACAGCTAGCAGGAAAACGCACAGCTGTTAATGGAAACAAAGGACATATGTTGAAACCAGTCTACTTCCCTGAAAATTTCAACACTTTGGTTTCTGTGTTTTCCAAAATACTCTCTTAAGCTCTTTTCAGAGCCAGCTGACAGCATGCATGTATTACATGTAAGGAATAAGTTAGAAAGATACTTTGTGGAGGTACTTCAAAGAATTTATAAAGGAAGGAAACACAAGTGAGTATGCTATTCATTTCCTGTCCCTTGTATATATGCCAAATGGGTTTGCACAGAGATTAAATTATCTTCAATAATTACAGCTATTTAATTGAATTTGTACATACACGTAAAACTGTCCTGCCCTATCTGTTACAATTTGAAACTATTTTATAGAGACAGAAATTTCTCAAAAGCTATTAAGCCTACATAAAATATTTTGTAATAAAAGTGAAAAATGTTCCTTTACCTATTTGTTTTAGCCAGGCTCCAGCTTAAATTTTCTATGGGGAAATAATAAAAAATAAACCCCAGAAGCTCTCTTCCTGTAATACACTGTCTGATGAATAGCTCAAATTTCTACAACACAAACATTTGTTGAAGTAAATTACTTTTCCTTACGTAAGGGAGAAAGGGTCACAAGCACTAAATTCTTGGATAAAGAAAACAGCATTTATCTTTAGATTAATCAAAAATGCTAATACATAGATGCTAATACATAGAGCTTTTATTCTGGCAGTTGAGAAGAATTACCATGATTTGGGATATAAACAAGGTAGGAGTATTTCAGGGAGCCTGAGGAAGTGGAAGGAAAAAGTAGT
Organism: Bucorvus abyssinicus; assembly: GCA_009769605.1. Lineage (NCBI taxonomy): Eukaryota > Metazoa > Chordata > Aves > Bucerotiformes > Bucorvidae > Bucorvus > Bucorvus abyssinicus. Next base: position 45,599,922 of record CM020025.1, read on the forward strand.
ATTAAGGATATCTATGTATTTGCTTAGGTAAGGCTGATGTTTTGTTCCTTTGAATTTTGTTGTTAGTGTTGACGTTCAGATAGGAGTCTGCGCTGACAAAGACACTCCTGCTGCTGCAAGTACTCATTTCTGCTTTACAGCTCTAAATATATAACGTTAATTTTGCTCTATCAGACAATAGTTCACTGAAGCCACAAAGTGAGAATAATATTTTAAAATACTTGGGAAGGGTTTGCTGTCCTCTTTAAAACTTAGACTGGATCTTATCCATCCAAAAAAATATAGAGTTCTTGAACATTCTTTTGTTCCTTTCTGAAGAGAAAGCTCTCAGATTTAAACAGCAGTTAATTCTTGAGGGATTCTGAGAAAAATTCCTATTTCTTCCTTTATTAGATCTAAGAAAGAAATGTCCATCTTGCTATAGTGTCGTCTGTCTTGGCACTACTAAGCTGACAGGCAGCTGAGAACAAAGCATGACCTGTGTGCTAAGCTGATACTGGAGTTCTGGTTAAAAGTGCATGTGTCAATCTTTCTGTCATATATTGATTTTATGCTAATATCTAATTAGAAGCCATAGGTTCTATAGCCTGTAATCTCATGCACTTATCCTGGGAAAACGGCTTGCAACTTTAAACTGCAGATTTGCATTTTCTAATTTTATGTTGAATGAACAAATAAGCAATGTCAGAAATCAGGCCAGGATTTTCTATTATTCCAGTCCTTATTTATTATTTTCTCTACATTGTTAAATTCCAGAGGGAGAAGCTAAACATATTTTCCTGCAATTTTCTGCCTTATAGGAATCATGTGGATCATTCACCTCATCTAAAGGCTGGGCACTGCTGGTGTTTCTAGTAATGAATGGGAAGCCGGCTAGAATGGAAGGAAGACCAGCTAGCAGGAGGAATGTTGATAGTGACACAGGTGTTCCCAGTTCCACGATTCTTCTTGAATAACGTGGGGTTCATGCATATTCCTATACTCTGTCCATTCCCTATCTTGCTTCTTCCACCTGGAAAGTCAATCTTGTGGTCATCCACATTAGTTTTATGGATTATACTGATCTGTTGGCAGCATAATCCTACATGTGTTCATGTGGATAGAAATTCAGGAGGAAGTTTTAATCTTCCCTAAACATAACTGATGAGTAATAATTCCAGCATTCAAATGATACAGATATTTACCTTACAGAGGAATTAAGCTTTAGATGAAAAAAACCCCACAAACCCCAAAACCAAAACCCCACCAAACACCACCCCCACCCCGCCTAAAGCCACCCCAACCCCAAAACAACAAAAACCAATCAAACTTTTTCTGAAAGATCCAGGTTCATTGATGCTTACTGTATACAGCTAAAGAGAGGTGGTCTGGTCAAACAGTTGAAATCATAAGTTGCACTTTTCTTCCTTTTCAGGAACCGTTTGAAATGTTAAGACACAACTTTTAGTATCTTGAGAAAGCAATCATCCCAGTTAGTAAAAATGTAACTTAACTCTTTCTAAATAAGGAAAGTTATAGAACTTGAATCTTACTACATGAATGACTTCTAAACAAAAATGATGTCACCTATTTAATAAATTACAGTAACAGAAAACTATTTGGTTTGATCTAAAACTATTTCCAACAGCCTACCAGACTGCTTTAAATTATGTGTAAGAAACTTTACTTAAATTTTGAAACTATTGTTTTTTATATTTATTGTCTTTATTTTTGGAGGGGAAGGGGAGAAAATATTGTATTAGCTTAGAGGTGTAAAACAAAATTACTTTGAGCAAAAGTATTTATTGACTGTCTACAATAGTAGTAGTGTAATATTAATTGGGCTCTGTTTCATGTATTCTTTCTCTGGGAAGTTTCACATTTCTGCATGGGAATTACACATATAAACAATCATACTGGAAATGTCTTTGTCAATTTTTGTCATTAGCCTATTAGAAAAAATACTGTGGTACAGCTAGTGAGCAGAAGTATTATAATGTAATGCATGTAATTGTTCATTATTGGGGGAAGGAGGGGGAAAAGAGCATAACAGTCCAAGTAAATGGTGTGAGAATAATTTTCTGTTTGAAGGTTGTTTATTCAGACTTCTGCATCACCAATATCTTGCTAGAGGCTGAAATCAGTTAATGAACAGAAGATATGGCAACTGGACAGTAAATATCAAGTATGCTTTTAATTAAATATTTTCTAATCTAAAATTGCAAATACAATACAGCATACAAAATATGACAAAGAAAAATGCTTTATGTAAAGGCATAGTACATTAAAATAGTTTGACAAATAGCTAATATATCTAATTTTTTTCTATATTTTCTCCCCTAAACTACCACACTGATTTTAATTTCTCTATAGAAGACAGAAAAGGAGTTGAACTACCTCATTCATCATATGTTTCTAAAAATGTGAGATGTAAGAAGGACAAAATGAAAATTGATTTCTCTCTGATCTGCTGGGAAAGAGTTAGGCAGTAAATTATTGCATCAAAGATGATCAGCACCACCTCTGGGCAGGGATTTTAAGAGAGGTGATTCTAGACACTGTTTTTGTCACTCTTGTTGCTGTTGTCTCAAGTTGCTTTTGAGGATGCGTGCTTCAAGAGATCTTTCCCATGAGGCTGAGAAATCTGTTTGGCTTTTGATAGAACCTGAGCCTTCAGTTAAATAATTCTTAGCATTTACTAAATCTTAAATTTAGGTGGAAAGGCAGTTCTCAGAACTATTTATAAGGAGAGGATGAAAGGCCTCTAGAGGGTGGTTTGTGTATATGTCTATTTCCTCTATGGAGTTTTCTGCATCACTTTCCCCCGTAATTTCCTATATACCCTAAAATTTCAATTTTGGTGCCTATAAGCTTTCTAGATCTTTCTGTAGGTGTGATAGATACTCTTCTTTCTTACCATCTTTTTCAAATAGCTTCATAAGAAAATAGAAAAGATGCAGCATAGATTAGAGTAGTCCAACTGGAGGTCAGATCTAATCAAAAGAAAGCCTTTTTCAGCTAAATCTGTTCCAGGTCAGGACTCTAGAAAATTTCATTAGTGGCCAGTAGCAACTTCAAAGCATAAAAGCAGAATCCTTTTCTGTATCATCATATTTTCTTTCTCACACAGTGTCCCACTCTGGAAATTAATGGAAAGTAAGTAAACTGAGGGGAGGTAGGATGATCATTCCGTACAATTATCTCTCTGTTGCTGTATTATCCTTCTGTGGAGCATCCCAGCCTGGAGCCTCAGAGAAACTGGGGCTAAAGAAGTCCTTGTCGACAATCCTCTGCCGGTACAGCTTAGTCAAATCTTACTGAGGAAACAAAACATGAACAGATACTGTAGGAGGAGCTCAAAACCCCCTTAATATCACAGGGGATCAATGAGGTCGATACAGTTTGTCTCCTGTGACCTGATTTTTTACAAAAATGTTTTGATGAACTCTCCAATATTATAATACACAAATAATTTTATTCTTTTAAAGAACCTTCCTCGAGACTTGAGGTAATGTGGAGTACTATCTTTACTTTCTTCCTAAAGAAAACAAATTCTGAAATAGCAACGCTAAAAATGAATATGTTTCCCTGTCTGTTCTGCGTTTTTTCACACTGTCTGAAATTTACTTACTTACAACACACACTGATAGGGCATATGGAATTTGACAAGGGCAAAGATCCTTCTGAGACTTGTGTTCAGTTATCAAAAGCTCCATTATTCCTGAAGACCTGAGAAATCTGCAGCACTACTAGATTAGAACACTTAAATCCAAGATATTTAGTGAAGTAAACCTAGGAATTAGTTTCGGCTTGCCAGTATTATCAAGTGAGACACAGTGATAATATCAGTTCTGATATACATTCAACATTTTATAAAATAAATAAATTACAACCAAGAGAGGATAATTTATGCTCTTTTTCCTTAAATGTAAATATTTATTTTTGTAAACGTAAGCACCCAGCTATGAACTGAAAGAAAAGAGAGAAAGGATAGAGAATAAAAAAAATTAAATCTCAGGTCCATTATTTCATTTGAGTGTTCAAGTGCTGCCTGTTGCATGACATGTTATTCTTTCCATAGACAAACTAAAAACTTATGTGAATTCAGACATTGATCATCTGGATACTTTGTTAAATTACTTAGTTAAACCCATCATTTGCTAGCTGATTCAATTACTTTGAGTGACTGTGCCCCTCTGTGAAGAAAGACCTGTGTTTGGGACATCTTTCAAGGAAGCTGAACACGGTATCCACGTTCTGTGAGTAAAAACCACAAGCTTTTAAAGAAAAAGGCAGACACAGCCAGCACTAATCAAGGGACATTTACAAGGAAAAGTAAATCATGTTTAATATTTTGAAGAGAAAAAATTAACTTACTTCCAAGGGATTGATTTCTAAGAGATTGTGTCTTTCAACAGGTGAGAGATACCTAAAAGCCCCAACACTCCCTTTGTTCACAGTTGAAGACAAAATACTGTGGTTAGCAGGATGGCTGTTTATCTCAATGTGGCTTTCCTATTTCTTATGGCTTTAGTACACCTTTGTGTTCAGCACTTACGTTTATGTTACAGCTCTAGAAATTCTGTTAGACACTTCAGATCTCATTCTAGATGAGAGCTGAGCCTGGGGACTAAAACCAGATTTTCAATTTGAGGGTCAGGTAACAAGGTTTTTTTCTCCATTGTAATTAAACTACATCTGAATGTATCTGACATATAACTGAATTCTAACATTTCAATAAAGATATAAAACCAACTGGAGCAATAAGGACATTATTAATATATTAATGTCATTAAAGAAAGTGTATCGCTAATTTTTCAGTTAGCCTTACCTTTGAAACATCCAGTGTTCCAAATCTGAAGGAAGTAAAAATAATCTTGTTTCTCTTATGTTTGGACAAATACTTTTTTTGGGGGTATATTTTCTCCAATACCTCTTTTCTCTTTAAAATTGAAGAGGCAGGTATTCAGTGTTTTGTTCAACTTCCTACTGTTTCCAATTTAACTGAGATTTTCTAATGTACTAGTGGATGCACGGCAGAAAAAATATGAACGGTAATTTGGAGTATTCTTAATGCTGTAATTTACCATTATCTATAATTTAGAGGGCTTTGTTGCTATGTCATGTGTCACTGTTTATAGCCCAAATTTACAGCTCTGACTAGCATGCTGTAGAAATCAGTACAAAATATAGTCATCGATTCCCCGGGCGTCACAGGATGTGTTCATTAATGGCTATTTTCAACATGTAACCTAAAGCATTGCAAAGAAAATAAGGTATATCCTTGCCTAAAGCTAAAGGTTCCTATAGTAAGCTCGGGATATAGCCCAAACACTTAGAGTTATTTCATATGTCTCTTTGGAAACACTGGCCCTTAGACAGTCTAGAGTTTGTGCATACCCCTGTGCTTGTGTTGAACTCTGCACGTGTCTATGTGGCTTTTCATGGATGTACAAATATGTCTATTGTGGAATTTTGCTCTTACCTGTTTCCTGCTTGTAACAGATCAAATTCAGATTTCTATTCCTTACTCTGGATGTGTAAAACTCCTTATTTTGGCATTTAACAGACTTTTAAAAAGCTCATTTTAAAAAAAAAAAGCTTCAATCCTAACCACATGGCAAGTAGGTTAATGATTAATGCTGAAATGGCCATTGAGAGCCTTGACATAAAAGAGAAGTTTCTTCTCAGCAATGTCTTGAGCCCTTTGTAGCTATTGCAATAAGTGGTCTCCTCCTTTTCTACTACATTGAAGATTCACTATAACTAACACTGCAGCACTTTTCAGAAAAGTCCGTCAGACCTGTAGTTCAGTTTAACATGAGAAACAAGTATGGCATTATATAAGCGGAGGTTTATGTCAGTCACTCATTAATTTTGAAGCCACAGTTGTGGCTCAAGTGTAACGAAAGTCTTGCTTGAGTGAAGGTCACAGGTTATTAATCATGTTAGAAAGCAAAAATTATTAATTGGATAAATAAGATCAAAAATGACACATTTGTATAACTTGATCTATCAGGTTAACTAGTGACACTCATTTGTACAATATTCTCATACTTCATTACAGAGATATGGCAACTCTATTCAGAAAGCAAATTCTTTGATATTTTCCTGGTCAGCATTGGCTAATCTGCTCAAACATCTGTTCTTTCATTCAGCTAGTGTGTTATCCCCAGTGTTAGGCCTGTTATCATACAGTAATGAAGTATCATATTGCACAAAAGCATAAGTGAAGTGTCTGCTGGCATCTCATAAAATTAAATTTGCTTTCTGTAATTCCATCATGACTTTGTATCATAGGTCTTGACCTTCACCAGGCACTCCTTTCTAATCAAAGTGATCAGTGCATCCTTCATTCTCACTGATGAGTCAGATCCCACCCTTATACCTTTAAAATCTCACTAATTTTAACCTCATATACAAGCCATACACACCCAGAGTGTTGGGCAAGCTCACACTTGTTCTCACTTTGAGTGTAGTTATTTTTCACATAATCACAGAACAGTTTGAGTTGAAGGGACCTTCAAAGGTCATCTAATCCTACCCCCCTTCAGTGAGAAGGGACATCTTCAACTAGATCAGGTTGCTCAGAGTCCCATCCAATCTGACCTTGAATGTTTCCAGGGATGGGGCTTCTACAATCTCTCTGGGCAACAACCTGTTCCAGAGTTTCACCATCCTCATTATAGAAATTTTTTTCCTTCTATCTAGTCTAAATCTCCTCTCTGTTAGTTTAAAACCATTACTCCTTGTCTAACTGCAACAGGCCCTGCTAGAAAGATTGTCCTTATCTTCCTTAAAAGCTCCCTTTAAATACCGAAAGGCTGCAATAGGGTCTCGTCTCCCTGGAGCCTTCTCTTCTCCTGGCTGAGGAAAGAGAGGTGCTCCAGCCCTCTGATCATCTTTGTGGCCCTCCTTTGGACTTGCTTCAACAGGTTCATGTCTTGTGCTGAGGACTCCACAACTGTACACAGTACTCCAGGTGAGGTCTCACTAGAGTAGAGTCGAGGGGGAGAATCACTTCCATTGACCTGCTGCCCATGATTCTCTTCATGCAGCCCAGGATATGGTTGGCCTTCTGGGCTGTGACCACATATTGCTGGCTCATGACCAGCTTTTCATTCATTAATACTCCCAAGTCCTTCTCCTCAGGGCTGCTCTCAATTCCTTCATACTCCAGCCTGTATTGATACTGAAAGTTGTCCTGACCCACGTGCAGGACCTTGCATTTGGCCTTGTTGGACATCATGAGATGCACACAGGCCCACTTCTTGAGCTTGTCCAGGTCCCTCTGGATCGCATCCCATTTCTCAAGCATGTCAAGCACACCACTTAACTTGGTGTCATCTGCAGACTTGCTGAGGGATAACTTGATCCCACCATTTATGTAATTGATGAAGATATTAATCAGTAATGGTCCTGGTATGGACACCTAAGGGACACCACTTTTCACCAATCTCCATCTGGACATTGAGCCTGTGACCATCCAACCAATGTGAATTTGTGAATGTATTTTGAACACATTGTTCCTCTGTTATCATCCTCATAGCACCTGACAGACCTTGTTCAGAGATAAAATGAGTGACCACAGGAGATGTCTGTTTCTTGCTCATTTAATGGCATATAGTGAGGGGGAAAAAAAAATATCTCTCTACCTGAAAGCAATGGCATTAAGTCCATGTTGTGAACATGGAGGGAACAGGCTGTTACAAAATCGCATAGAGGCATCTCCTTACCTATTGTTTAAAAAGTCCTTCCAAGGTCACTTTGGAGATTCGTGAAAGGAAATGAGTGGGATGGAAACCATGATCTCCAACTGCTCAGATATAAAAGCTAATTTCTTCTCACAGCACAATAAACCCAGTTTCCACTGACCTTTGCTTTGTACATTTTATACCCATGAAGAATTATGTGAACGACCTGAGTAGGTGGCATTTTTCTGCTGTTGACTAAACAGGGCAGAGGAGATTGTTTTCTTTGACTCTTTTTGCAGACAGTGATCATTCAAGTCCAATGTAGCATGTGAATTCTGGCATGATTATACTGCCTGGGGTGTCTGTTGGTCTTGATTATGATATGCAAAACGATTTGTGGCGGTCATGCTGGCACTGAGGATGAGCTTGTGAAAGAGGCCTAGGGGAATTTGGTAACTAGCTCCCTGAATGAAGAGGAGAAATAAATATTTTCTGCTGCTTGAAGTAGCAATAAATTCAGAGAAGACAGAATGATGTAGGGGGATGTAACATCAATAAGTCTCTATTTTCTTACAGTCAGGATTAAAGTTTTATTTGAAAAGACTTGCCCTCTTCTGGAACGAAGCTGTTACCAATCTTGAATACTTGAAAGCAGCACAATTAGAACCACAAATCTGACATAATTTCATTCTTCGACTATTATCAGGAAAGTAATCGTGCCCTCCTTAAACAGCTTGTGCAAGCCTGAACTCCTGCAAGACAAGTAATCTTTTGCATACTTGTTAATTCTGACATTTTTCTCCCCTCTTCCCTTGGTTAGTTCTAATAGTTAGTCTGATAGTTAGTGAAATAGTGAGTGAAATATGTAACTACTATGTAACTAGACAGAAATATGTAACTACTATTCAGATGTCTGAAAAGAGGATCACTGTTGAAAAGCAAAAATATTAATATTTTTATGTCATGCCTCATAAATGCTAATTCATCTCTATCTTCTCTAGAAGCTGAAAGGGAATTTTCTTAAAGGAAATAAGTGGATCTCATGGAAATATGATAAAGAAAGTTTAATTGAAGTAAACCTGAGTATGGGTAAATCTTATAGAGCTTAAAATATATTTTCCAGATACACCTGAAAATTGTAACATATTTTATTAAAAACCCAAAATAATCACTAAAATTTAGTAGTATGATTCCCTTCTCAAGAACTGCCTTTTACTATTTTTGTTATCTTTGTCACAGTTCAGGGCTTTTGACGCAACTGGAATATAGAGAAGAGATAGAATAAATGTGTTTGTCAATTGTTGGATCTTGAACAAGAATGAGTACTTGACCCATGCAGGATGTTAGCTGCAACTATACAGCAGTCTAAACTTATTTTCTAACTAGCAGCCTAGCTCAATTTTACTGTTTATTGGAGATGATCGGCAAATATTGAGGCTGTCATGCTCCATAAAAATTCTTAAAATGAAACAAAATCAGAAATAAAGTGGCTCATATATACTTTGACTGAAAAAAAACCCCTAAATTTAATATTTAGAAGTCATTCTGTGGTTTCTAAGTCCAATGTATACACTTATTGGCATTGATGGTTTTATTGCACTATTATTTTGTCCTGTACTCTATTTCTCAGTAGATTGTTGCAGATAAAGATCATTTTTTATCTGAGGCCACTTGACACCATATCTTCCATTTAACCTTATTCTCTATGTCCTAGCAATAGGAGCAAGAGAATAAAACGTGTGAACTAAAGAAAGCAAGCACAGTCATTTGAGAGAAGGGACTGGGATTAAGTGAGATAGTCCAAAAAGCTCATTTACTCAATAATTTTCTGCTGATCAAGCAGATGATAGGTGCGTAGTAAAATAGGACCACAATCTTGATCTGTGGTTAACTGTAATACAGGTAGCAGTAACAGCAGTAATATAGCAATCATATTGGCATGGCATTGTATTTGCTACTGTACATGATTTAAGCCTCACACATGGAAGAAAGGGAATTCAAATAATATTATTCCCTTAACATTAGCTGATAATGTACCAATGCAAATTCAATTCTGATTAGATTTTGTGTTGGAGACAATTAAAGTTCACAGATTGTAAGTGTACCTAGGAGCATTGTGAGAATCCAATGTGATATCCTACGTTACATAGGCTATAGATCTTTTTCATCAATTCTTGTTTGGAATCAGAGCACATCTTCTGAAGAATGCACTATTTCAAGTAAAATATTTATAACAATGGAGAACCTATCACAGATCATAATAAATTGTTTTAAAGCTAAATTATTCTCAGCGTTAAAAATTCATTCCTTAGTTCATGTTTGAATTTGTTTGGCTTCAGTTTTCTGTCATTGGATGCTATATCATTGTTCACTATGAAGAAGGCACAATTTCTTGAAGAGTCTAAGTGAATAGTGGGGAAAAATACATTTTTATGGGTCCACTTGCAGGTCTACCTATGTGGCATCATGGTATAATGAATTTTTTCAGCATTGGTTTCACTTCATGAAACATGAGCTATATCTACAGAGAAACATAATAGTTCTTCTTGCAGATAACATACAGGCTTTAGGAACAAAAATCGTTTTGTAAATTTTTTTTTACCTCAAAGTAAAAAAAGTTTTCAGCTAGTCTTTGGGGTGAGATATCACAAAGAAATAAAGCTTTCACACTGTCTTTTCATAAGCATCTTTTAACATGAGGCTTTATGTCAAGAGTGGAAACTACTGCATCCAAAACCTTTCAAAAACACTTCTGTGAAGATTCCATATGCTGTAATGGAATCTTGACTCCTAACAATACTGGGTTTTAGGAAAGACTGAATCAGAGCATGATATTGTGGCTTTGAGAATAGTGTTTATCTATTTTATAACTAGTTTTTACTAAATGTTCTAAGAGATGCAATGTCTCGCAACAGTACTTTTAATTTATATTGCTGAACAGATCCACTTGAGCTAATGCAGTTATATTTAGGCACAGAAAATTTGATTTAACTTTAATACTGGTTGTTTGATAAAATTTAGCACTTCAGTAGTTTCTTAAAACTGTTCAGTTTATACCAGACTTTTATTTATAAGTATTTTATGATGGTTCTTTAACAAAAAGAAAAAATCAATTATGTAAAAGTTTAGGTTTGAGGCTAGAGTTAACATTATTTTAAGAGTAATTGTCATTAATGAATCACTACTCCATTAGTAACCAGAACTCAAAACTTTCAGAAAACCCATGTAACACATTTAAAAAAGATAGATCTGACTATTAAAATCTCAGGAATTCAAGTATTAAATTCATCACAGACATCCTGAATGCTTGTTCAGATCCCAGAACACTAAAGTTAATTAGAGTTTTGACAGCAATTTTAATGGATATAAGAGGAGGCTCTTTATCTGTCACTTCACAACTCACCTTAAAAGGTATCGGCACTATATTATAAACTATTACTGTTGAACAAGAGAAACCACAAAGCTATAGAAAAAGAAGAGGAAATATTAAAGTCCTTGTACTGACAGACTACACATGAGCTTTATGCTACCCAGGAAGAAGACACTGCTACATAACATCAAAGACAGATAAAACAGAACAATTGACTTCAAACTGGATGAACAAGAATGTCACTGCTAATCTGATATGGAGAACATATTACATCATAACTCAAAATTTAGAGTATCTGGCATTGTCTGAGCGAGGCATAATAGCCAGGCATCTGAAAGGTGTTTCAATGCCACCAAAAGCACCAACTCCCCTAATCCAGTATCTCTTCTCTAGCAGTAATTAGTTTCCAATGGTACAGAGGATGGTGGGAAATGGAGCAACCAGTAGGCCCTGATGCATGGCATTAATTACCAACAGAATAAAAGAATAAAATTAAACAGCGAGTAAGTTTCTTTCTCAACCATCTGCTGCTTTCACTGTTAAATGGCAAATGAATTCAAGAATTAAATACTGAACTAAAAAACAGCCTATAGATGAAAGAGTCAGTATTGCTGGTACACCCATGTAACTGCTGCAGGACAGGATGTGTCATGTACTGTTTTATATCTTGTTTTATTTATGGCTTTTCCTTTTCTTTAAAAAGCAGTAAAGAAGAAACAGAGACAACTGCTATTTTTCAGATATCAGGTATACAACTTCTTAAAAAAATATAGCAACCAAATATTCCAGCTGCTCCATATATTGTGAGATTAAGAAGACACATGTTCAGGACTGATGTTTCAAGCTGAAGGTCTCCAGATATTGGTATAATGAAAATCCATATGCCAAACACAGTATCCCATTTCATAGTAATCATAAGCAGTATTTTATTTCAGTGGGGTTTTTTCTCCCCATCATTTTTGCAGCATTGTAAATGTTACAAAAACTTGAAGACAGTGAAGTTAAAATTAATGTGGATTCAAAAGCTAAAAAGCAATCAGTACCCAACAGAAATGTACTGTCTTATATAGATCCTTCTTATTATTTGGTAACTAAAGATCTTTTTGGCTAGTGCAGGTTTTATTTGGTTGTGGATCACCTTCCAGTACTCAGGGTCAAGGTTCTGTTCTTCTCCTGTCCTATTCTGAAACTTTTGAAAGATTCTTAAAATTACTCTTCTTGTTTCTATGGAAACTCCAAGAAATGGCACAAAGTTGCTACAACAGTCATTATTCAAAGCTCAATTAGAAATAAAGTAAAAAAGCTTCAGATTCGCTTATTGGCAAGAAAAAGAATCGAGTTGAAGCTGCACGTGATTCAGAAAACCTTGGTAAATATTATAGACCATTTTTTCAGATCACTAGTTTTACAAACCATTATATAACTCTCTTACCCTCCAATCACTCCTCCACCTCTTAGTGATGAAATTTGAAAATGAAAATATCTAATTCATCTCCATGACATCAGTTTGATCATCAAATTTTCTTTTAGATATACACTCAAAATTTACTCTCTCAGTTATACACTCAAAATTTTCTTCCTCTTTGCTACTTTTCATGTATAACGATGGTAACTAGTATATCAGCAACACCCAAATATGGAGTAAAAATGTTGAAAATAATATACCCCTATATCCACAACATCATGGCAGAATTTTCTCAGTTCTAAGAAACATTTTAAAGGAACAATCACAGAATTCTCCAAGTGGACCCTGAACTTCCCATCCTAATCATGGGAAACATTTTGGATAAACTAGAAAGAAGTTTCTTATCTTCCACTGTGCTCCGAAAGAGTGATTACATTTTAAGATCCTGTTTACTTCTAAGACTGGCTCACATTGTCATCCTAAGACTGTGTTTTATCACATTTTCATGACGTTCTTTTTTTCCTCATTATTTAAATCAAATAAAAAATTACACTAATAATCTCAGTGTGATGATTATTCTATTTTGAAGAAATATTATCAACATTTAGTTCCCTGTCAAATATTAAAATTAACTTTTTAAGTAAGAACAATTAACGGAAAAGTTTGCATTTCCAGATGCATTGCCTAAAATTCGGTTTTGATACAGTGGAGAACTGGATCCCATGGAGTAAGGAAAATAAGGTGACATCAAAAGGCACAATATCAAAGTACTGTAATCCTAATGGCCTTAGCAAGTTACAGAATAAGTATTGTACAGTCAAGAGTTCAATATTGAGCTCCTTTTGAATTCTACAGCAGTGAAGTAGTCATCTCTTGAGTAATTTCATCACTGTAAAGGAAGTTATCTCACCACTACTTCTTACTTTATAAAGTGCTCTTGCAAAGATCTGAGACAATATGAAGATACATAAACTATAAGGAAGAAGATCTTGGGAAAAGGCAAAAAAAAGTAAACTATTGTAGAGACATTTTTTACTATTGTAAAAGCATGCATAAAGGAGGTTATACTAATAGATATGGGAGCATATATTGTCTTTGCTGCTTGGAAATGTTTGCTATAGTATGTAGGAGAGTTCTCAGCTCTCAAAGTGGAACATGCTAGTTAGGTTTTTATCAATATTCTTCAAAACCACCGTTTCTTATAGTTCTCTCTGAGACTGAATAATTTAGGAAAAGGCATAAAAGTTAACTGACATTTTATGGGGACAATAAAACTAATTTTGAAGAGGGTGGGTTTGGGACAATATTGCCCTTCCTCACCATTTCCTCATTGGGAAATATCATCATTCTGACATTTAACATAGTGCTTGGCTCAGAGCAATTCATCTTTAACAACGTTGCAGAAGAATACCAGTGTGAGCTTGAAAATTATCTACCGTGAATAACCAGATATCTGGAATCAGTAACAAGTTGGCATTGGCTTGTTTAGAAATATAAATTTCAATCATTCCATTGATGCTTTTGTTATTTTCATTCCCATGAACTTACATTGAAAGTATGAAAATGCATTGTATATGTGAAAACTGTTTTCATCTTATTTTCAGTCACACTGTTGACCAAATGGTTGATCTGGCCTCATCTGTGGGCTTGTTTTGCTTTACTAATAGTTAAATTTCTTTTAAAATATTAATCAAATGCATGTGTGTTAACATAGTACGAATTAGCTTGTGACTTCAGGGAGAGTAAGAATAGGCCTTACGAGACAGACAAGATTTTAACTCTTAAGAAGCAAGTACATACTCTGCTTTTCAAGTAGCACCTGTTTTTTTCCAGTATGTCAGACAGTGAAAAGTCTCTTGATGTAAATTTGCTTGCTCTGCCAGATCAGAGCCAAGAATTTTGATTGGAGAAAGTTTTTTTACAAAGGTAGCTACTGAAGTGAGATTCCACTTGACCAAGTCTTAGGCACTCTGAGCAAGCTTTTGAAATTGAGGTGGCATTTGACGTTTTAGAGAAAATCAAGCTCTATAAGAAATAATGATTCTTAGTGTCTTTGAGAAAATGAGATTGAGATAAGACAGCAGAGGTCATATTACAATGTTGTATAGAGGTTTATGTGTTAGTTTCAAAGAGTGTTTTAGCCTGTTAGTGGCACACGCTTTATGGCAAATACTCCTTTTCCCAGATTTTCCGCACGTCTGTTTCTCCAGAGCATTTTGTCAAATGAAGAACAAGGAAGCCTTGGGGAGAAGGAAACTAATTCATAATCTATTTCTTTTTTCTGTTAAGTGCCAAAATATTGAATTTATTCTAGATTAATTCTTTGAAAAGAGAATTCTGTGCCATTGCACCAACTTCACTAGCTCTCCAAAAGCCTGAACCTGACCTAACCTCCTAATCTTCAGGCTATGTGAATTTTTCTTTTTTGATGGAGGAAACAGAGAATCAGGTAAGGTTCCAGGTTGTTTTGTGTTTCTGTGGCAAGGTCTTGGTAGTGGGGCGGCTACAAGGTTGGCTTTCTCTGAGAAGCTGCTAGAAGCTTCCCCTATGTCCAACAGAGCCAATGCCAGCTGGCTTCAAGGCGGACCTGCCACTGGCCAAGGATGAGCCAACTAGCAACAGTGGTAGCGCTTCTGTGGTAACATATTTAGGAAGGGGAAAAAAACTACTGCAAAAGAGCAGCCAGAGGAGAGGAGTGAGAATATGTGACAGAAACAACTCTGCAGACACCAAGGTCAGTGAAGAAAGAGGGGGAGGAAATGCTCCAGGTGCTAGAGCAGAGATTCCTCTGCAGCCAATGGTGAAGGCCATGGCGAGGCACGTTGTCCCCCTGTCCCCACCCACACGAGGTTAACAGTGGACAAAATAGCCACATGCAGCCCATGGAGGATGCCATGCCAGAGCATGTGGATGCACGCAAAAGTAGCTGTGACTTCATGGAGAGCCCATGCTGAAGCAGGCTCCTGGCAGGACCTGTGGACCTATGGGGGACCCACACTGGAGCAGTCTGTTCCTGAAGGGACTGCATCCCTTGGCAGGGACCCACACTGGAGCAGTTCATGAAGAACTGCAGCCCGTGGGAAGGACTCACTTTATAGTAGTTCATGGAGGACTGACTTCCATGGGAGTGACCCTATGCTGGAACAGGGAAAATGTATAAGGAGTCCTCCCATTGAGGAGGAGGCAGTGGCAGAGACAATGTGTGATGAATTCACTGCAACCCCCTATTCACCATCTCCCTGCACTGCTTGAGGAGGAAGGAGGTAGAGAAAATGAGTAAAGCTGAGTCCAGGAAGCAGGGAGGGGTGTAGGGAGAAAGTGTTTTAATATTTAGATTTCATTTCTCATTACTGTACTCTGATTTGAATGGTAATAAAAGGGAAAGAAGGTGCCAACAATAGATACCCAGAGCCTGGAGAGGGATCACAGATCAACAGAAGAGCACTGGAAAAGCAGCACAAAGGATTTCCAGCCACTCCAGCCAGTAAGTCAGCTTCGTTGGGGGGCCCAACTTAAATGCCTCTCTGCAAGCTCACATAGCGGGGAATAAGCAAGAGGAGTTAGAGACATGTACACACCTTAAGGGCCATGATCTTACTGGTATCATGCAGATGTGGTGGGATAGCTCCTGTGATTGGAGTGTTGGAACCGAAAGATACAAGTTCTCCAGGAAGGACAGGCAGGGGACACGAGGAGTAGGTGTCACCTTCTATTCAATGACCAGCTAGAGTGCATTCAGACATTTATAAATAATTATTATCATTCTATATTAACATATATGCAATGAGAACTAAACCATTATAAAATATCTTTCTGTCGCCTCGTAGTTACAGCTCTACCACTTACGTACCGTACGTCTGTAGTGAATAGATTTTCAAAGACCATAATTCAGTTTTCTTTACTGCTGATTTTTACTGAACTAGATGATCTTTAAGGTCCCATCCAACCCAACCCATTCTATGATTCTATGATTATTTAAGGGTTAGTTCTGGGCAACATATTTGTAACATCTGATTTGCTTTCAGGTATTTTAAGAGACACAAGTTTTCTTATTGCAGTTGAATTTGTAATGTTTTTAAAGAGAAAAACATCAATGAAATATATATTGCATACCAGTGGTGGATGGAGTTGTGATCCTTCTTAGAGAGAACTGCTGTGTTCTGTTAAGAAGACATTGAACTTGTTAATTCCCCCAGATAAAGCTGCTTGGAGAAACAAGCAGGAGAAACAAGCAGCCCATTGTTCAACAAATCTATAAAAAACCTATCTGTCAAAGTAATCTTTGTTTCAAATATCAGTGTATACTGTTTACCCCTTAGTAATTGTTAGCAATTGTTATTTTGCTCACATCTCTAAAGAACTACTTCTAAAGAACTCGAAATACTAATTGCCTTCTAATTAATGAACAGCTTTACCTCCGTATGTGAGCATTACATAAGCATAAACGCTATGCTCACAATATACAGACAATGTTCACTTCAAAGAGAACAATTTATCATTAATTAAAGAAAATAGTCAGACAAGCTAGTGTTTCTTTCCATGCATCTTTATGTTCTCTGATGATCCACAGCACATGGATTTAATCCAGGAGTCTAGCCTTTTAGATCTTATGGCTTGTGTGTTATCTTTAACAGTTGTTTTTATTCTTCTAATTTTTCAAAGATAATTTTATACACCTGCATGTTTTCAAATCAAGGCAATTAAATATATTACAATATAAAAATGCAGAAAAGTGAAAATATGAGCTAATTCACAAAATTGCATAGAAGGCCTGGGGAAGAAGTAATATTCAAAAAGAGAAGTGGTTAATTTACTGTACAGACAAGTTACAAAGGACAGAGTCAGAAAGGAGATACTTACATTAGGGTGCTAACTTTGTTCTTTGTAGATCAAGAATCTATTCCATGTTTTCTCCTGAGTGAGTTGGGGTTAAAAGAGAGAAAAATAGTCATAATTCCCAGTGAAGTGAACTCACAGCACCAGTTAAAAGCAAAATAAGCTTCATTCCATTTAAAAAGACCCATACGATATATAGTTTCCATGAGTTCTTTTTACTTTACTGAAATATAACTGTGAAACATTCATGGAAAATTATGCTCTTACAGACTAAATGTTAATTCAGGAGCTATGCATCAACAGACAGTTAACTCTGGAACTATACATTAAATCATGCAGAAGACCCCAAACACAAATGAGTAGCAGAAAAGATACTTATTCAGAATCTTAAATCTACTGCCAACAAAAGTATTTCAGCATTATCACTGGAAAAGTACTATCACGGAGAAAACAAGTGCTTCTCGGAGTTCAGTTTTGTGCTACTTTTACTAGCCAGTTCATATTTCTATAAGGACTCATCAAGTACTCCCTTGCCAGTAAGCTGTGTAACACTTCAGGACTGAATCAACATCAATGTTGCAACAATCAAGCAGGCTTTCATTTTCAAATTCCTATTTTAATACCTCTCTGAAATCACCTTATTTGCCTTGTTTGTGATCCTCAGTACAGGTTATAGTGATCCTGCCCAGCAGAGCCCTATGACTGGAGGAGTGAGTGATCCACAGCAGAGCTAGCCTGAGCAGGTGCATGCTGTGCTGTGCTGTGCTGCACGTACGGTGTGCAGGACAAACTCAACCAGCTCATTGAAACAGGAGATCCTGCAGGCAGCTACTGCTTGGCACCAATGATTATGCCTCCTCTAATGCCTTGCCTTTATCTAACAGTACAGTGAGACATTCTCAGGGGAGCATCTTTTATGTTCGACTGTAGAAATGGTGAATAGAGTTGATTCCTCACAAGAAAATCCTATAATAGCTTGAAAGACCAAAAGGGGATAATCTCTGCTATGGACAGGGTCTGAATGGTCTGCTGCATGGAGGTCAGAGTTCTGTTCGATGCACCACTGCTCAGGGCTCCCAGCTTCTAAGGGAACATAACGTTATCCATGACATCCTCTTCTTTCAGTGTTAACTCCAATAAATAGCCTCTTAAAAGATACTTTAAAGAGTTTAAGTGTCTGTCTTATTTGATTCATAACGGACCAGTACTTCTTGGGGCAAAAAAGGCCTACCCAGACTTCATTTTCTTAAAGTGTTTCAAAATGTCTTTGCCTGTAGACTGTCCTCTGTCTTTTCCTGCAAACGTTTTGAAAGCCCTGGTGTCAAGTATTAGGGCTGGGCCTGCCACTAGATGAATGACAGATGCTCTCTATTAACCCCTCTCTCTCCCCAACAGGGAAGAGAAAGGGAAGAAGGGAGAGAGACTTATGGATTGGAAAAGAAAACTAAAACTGCTTTAATGAAAATAATAACAATAAAATGAAATATAAACACATATATACAAAACCAAAACCAAACCCAACACCACTGATGGCAATTATGTCAACGTCACCACCGATGCTGCAGGGCAGACACTGGGGAAGTCTCAGGCTGGAGTCAGCATCACACAGGAATTGAATTCAGGAGCTGGATTCTGGAACTGGATTCAGGAATGCACAGACTGGGATCAAAGACAGAACGGACAGGGTCCTCCTCGGATGCCAGCCATGAAGAAGAGAGAAGTTGTCCCTTGTGATCCCCCATCTTAATACTGAATATGATGTATATGGAATGGAACACCTTGTTGGTCAGTTTGGGGTCACCTGTCCTGTCCACTCCTCCCCCCAGGTGCGGCCTCTCACTTACTGCACCCCCACCGTGGCACACAGGGTTTAGCAGTGACCTTGGTCTGCACAGGAGCAAGTACAAGCAAGATCTTTCTTTATACAAATTCTTAGTTGTAACTGTAAAGCGCTGTCACTTCTAGAAGCAGACACTATCTGCAAAAATATGCCGTTAACTTGAGAAAATGCGGTTACTTTAGACAAGACTGAGCTGCAAAGTAAAATCACTGAACAGAATTGGTTCTGTTCTAATTCAAACCAGGACGCTTGGGTCAACAGAAGTTGTCCACGTGAGCAATCCAAGTTTTGGTGGATTTTGATGTCCAGGAAAAGTGGAGCTATTCTCTACCAGCTTTAAAGATGATCTGTTTCCACTAACATTTCCAACTATCTGTTTTTTTTCTCTATAAACCTTACCAAAGCCAAAGTTGAATCTGAGCTTGATTTAAAGTATAAATTAAATCTCTTACGGGCTTGGATTATATTCACTTCACAAAGCACATCACAGGACAGTTTTATCTCACATACTTATATGAACCCTGTTCCAGACCTACTTAAAGCCCTCATAGCTACCTCTTGTCAAGTGCTGTGACGTTCTTGCTGAACAAATTGAGAAACAAACCACAGTGGTCAGGTTTCATCCCACCAAACTTCTGGTATCCAACTGATGCAGCTCATTTAAAAGTTTTGCCACTTTTGGCTCCCTCTATATTCAGTGGAGAGAGAGAACTGAGAGAAAAGACATCTTTTCAGAGGAAAATACACATTTGAGGTGGAACAAGACTAAGCTAACAAGACTAGGAATAACATTCACACCAGAGATGTACACACTGCGAGACCATAGTATGCAGATGACATCACTGTACTGAGCAGTGTACAGAACTCCGCATGAGGACACAGGATGTCCATGTCATGATTAATAGTTTGAGGTCCAAGAGTGGATTCCACACCAACCAACTTATTGAACAGAGAGCTTCTTCCCCTAGCAAATAATGAATGCCTACAGAACTGGGTACCTCACTCATTTTCTGATTCATATATATGATGGAGATGGAGATGGAGATGGAGAGCTTTTGGAATCAGTTGCCTAAATTTGTTGTTGTAAACAACACCATCTCCTCTAAGTGAGTAAACCAGTGGTTAAAGAGATCTGAGGATGTGAGAAGGCCATAGATTCATACAGTTTTTTAAAAGAACCTTTGCTTAAAGAACCCAGTCCCACATCTCCACCCTTCTGGATAGTGCCTTAACTATCAGCTATCAGGTATATAAGGATTTATATATTCAAATGTTATTTGTAAAGTATTTCCATTATATATTACTTTCTTTGTTTCATGTAACGAGATAGGGGGAAAGGAAGAAGAGAAACAGGGGAATGAAAGGGTGTGTGGGATGTTCTAAATGGGGAAGGAACTGCATTTCAGAACCTGTTGTAAAAACCAGTATGTACAGAGCAGATAGATCGAATTGGAGAATCTTAAATCCTTCCTATGTTTATTGACATTGTCCTGATAAATGAGAGTTCAGGTGTTCTTAGGTAGCAGTAAGAATCGAATTCAGCAGTTTTAGTGATTAATATAAATACCAGCTTGGCTGTCTGAAGGTGAAACTACTCCTTGATGTGGATCAAAGTTGCTACTTAAAGATTTCTAAGAAGTTGAGTCACATAGGTTTACTCAACACAGGTTTTGAAAATTATGGAAATTTTAGGTGCCTAAGAGATGCTTAGCAAAGTGTTTGAAGTCAAATAAGAAATCAAGAAAAACATTAAATTGGTCCCATTTATTCTTAATGCTATGAATCTATACAAATTAACTGAGAGACTCTAGAATAGCTAACACTGAGTAGCAAGGGATAGAGCCACATTACTATTTGGTTAAATCATCCGAAAGTTTTTAGGTTACATAGACTTGATTGTTTTACAGAACAGACTCTCCTTGGACAAAATTTCTTAATCCCAGAAGGATTTGAAAACAATTCCCTTCCCAGATAAATGCAAACTGTGCCCATATCTGCAGGGAAAAACAGATGAATAACCATGTATCCTGTTCGTGTTGTATTGCACACTAATGCTTTTAGTCATGTCTTTGCAATTAATGCTGTCTTTCCATGCACATAAGTGATATTTAGACTTTTCAATTCAAATATGTTTCACATGTTGACTTTTATTTATTTATCTGTGAAAATTTTAGTATATGCACAGTTATACTATTTTTGCTACAAATTATTATCCAGTGAATATTTACCAGAAACAAGACTAATTAATAGGAAGCTGGCACAACATGTATTTCAGCTGTGACTAACTCTTCCATCCCTAAGATGGAATTTGTTGACATAATGGCATGTCAACTGTTCCTGAATTAGACACACATGCAGAAATCCATGGTGTTCAAACCATTCATGAACAGGAAAAGGCTAATCATTTCAGCTGAAATTTTCTTCCAGCTGCAGACGTAATTTCATTTTCAATTTGCTATTTAATTACTGTTACAAATAATTAAGGAAATTTGTGTGAAGGATACCATATGGAAGTCTGCTATAGCTGATGTCAAGCATTGCATAAATACCTGACTTTTCAAAGGTGTTTGGAACCTGAAGTTTCACTAAAGGGAGTGGAAGACCCTGGTTTTGATTCAGTTCCAGTCTGTGTGAACAGTTTTACCACTGCTAGATGGAACTACATTCAGTTTATTGTCCTTTTACTTCCAGATCAATTATGCATTTCAGTGTTCAGCATCCTGTCATATTTGAGTTTAAATTTGACTTGAGAAGTTTCCGGGGGAAAAACAGAAGTGAATTTGTTGATTAATAAAGTACCTTTATTTCTTTGGAGGTGGAAGGAAATTGCATTCAATTGCAACCTTTCTCTGCAATATGTTGCTACTAATGTGTTTGTTTAGCAGATAATAGAGCAAGACGTTTTAATACTCAATAATGCTTACGGAGGATACCTGCTTCATAAAATGTCCAATATTTTGCTGGACTTTCATACAGTGGCTTGGACAATAGGACAAGTATTCTCAGACAATAGCACAATATACTTGATCCATCAGTTTATATTGTCCTGTCACTTTTTTGGAAGGTACACTTGGATATCAATAGAAGTAATTTTTCAGAGGATTCTGAGACTGTATAAAGGAAAAGTTCTGAAGTACCTAAAAAGAGAGGAAAATATTTGCCTTGATAAGTTACTTCTAGAAAGGAAGGCATAGCAGGAGGTTTTGTTATAATTATCTTTTAAGGGAATAGCAAGATATTCCTGATGCCACTAAAAACCAGCATTGTTTTCTATGAACCTCAAGGGACAGGGACACATTCCAGCAGAAAAGCAGAATTGCAGCTGAGGCTGTTCACACTCTGACATACAGTGTCAATGAGGGACATTCTACAGCTGCTGAAATATTTGTGTCAGGAAGTCAGGTCCGAGTGCTGCAGTGCATTCTGTTTTATTTTGTATGACATCACGCATACGTGCAACAAATTTTTCATGCAAATACAGGGCTTCATTTTTTTTTTTCACCTTTTTGTCTTACTAATATTTTCCTTGTTTGCTGTACATTATAGGTGATCTAGGTTTTTATGTTTGGCTACCATAGCATTTTTTGTCAGTAGTCAAAGACAGTTGCATTCAGAAGTCTTTCTGGAATTTGGTCTTTACAAGCTCTTCCTTTATCTCTGTCTGCTAGAAATTGCTTTTAACTGTTCCGCTGAGCCATTTTTCCTATCAAGTAAATATCTGAAAGAGAATACTTACAACAGTCGATAAAAGCAATTGACCTTTTTGCCTCACTTTAAATATAGTACTTACCTCTCTTTTTGAAAGAGCACACTTTTGACCATTTAACTTTTTGAATTATATTTGATATCAAGGGAGACTTAAGTTGCTTATTTCCCATTGCAGTCAGTTATTTATCACGTGAAAAAAATGTTAATTTCTGGACTTTATATAGAAGTATTTGATTTCAAAGTAAAGTCGTCTGTCCAATTGTAGTTATCCAACTCTGAAGTTCTACAAATGAATAAATAAATAAATACACAGAGTAGATATTGACAGACACGCTAAATGCTTGTATGTCATGCCAAATCCTGAAGTGCTTAACTCACTCGAAACTTCGTGTTGAAGTTCACAAGAATCCATATTAGGACTCGAAAATCAGACCATCTGACTGTCTTATTGTTTGAAAAGGATGCAGCTTTACAGTGGGGAAAGACAATGCACATCTTTGACTGACAGCTATGAAAAACTACATATTATATAGTACAGATCAAATTATGACCCAATCCAATTGTCTGTGAAGGTATGATTTCTTCAGACTATGGAAAAGCCAAACATAAAAAGAAAAATCTTGTGACAGAAAAAGATGTTAATGAAAAGTAGATTCATTTAGAACATTCATTTAAGAAGAATAAAGAGAAAGAAAAATTAAATGAAAAATGATATTGTTTTCCCATTCTCCAACCAAAATTTAGTTGACTTCTTTGTTGAGGAACACTGAATTTTTCAAATAAATTTTTCTTATTCATAACCACTTTTAGAATGGAAATAAAAATAAAATAGTAAATATTATATATATCTTTATGGGAAAAAATAATTTAAAAGCAAAAAAATCTCAAAAGCATCTAGATGCCATTGTGGCACCCCAGCCACTAGTAGGTGACTTTTGCATGCTTCCTAATATTTTACTAGGAGGTTAGTCAATCATCCAGCAGCTTGAAGGATCTCTGGAAACATTCAGATGTCTTCATATTAAATAAACCAGAAATCAAAATAAATAGAACTTTATTAATGTCCAGATCTATAGCTTGACCAGATCAGAGAACGAAGTAGATAAGATAGTTTAATTCCCGTAATTTGATGTCAAACACCTAAATCCAAACCCTTATCAGCTTCAAAACCAGTTCAAATACTTCAGATCTTTCCATGGAATGAGGGGTAAGGTCATCCTATTGAAAAAAAGAAACTGGAATGCTTTTATCCTCCATGTTCTCAGTGACTCTACTGATGCACAAAGTGAACAAGGAGATTGACTATACTGGAGCTATTTGACCCTGAATCGGCTTCTTTCTGAAATTAAATTCCTGAAGAAATCTTGAACAGTCCTTAAACTGGGATGACAGGAGAGAAAGGTTAGCCACATGTGCCCTTGGTGAGTGCCTTTTCCCCATGTCCTTTCTGGGTGTAGCACTAAATGCCTGCTCACAGCTTGCCTCCAATACAGAGTGTCCTGTTGGTGGACATTAAAGGCATTTTTGCAAAGCAGAGTCTGAAGGAAGAACATTTGAGCTGCAACCTAAAAGCTGCAAATGGCTGTTTCTAACTAGCTCTTAGTCTTACTCAGTCCTACCTACCAGTAGATAGGACAGCATTTATGTTTGCAAGGAGGCTTTGAAATCTTGAAAGTCACCATTAAGAGTTGCTTTTTCTTCAGATTTGGGAATGGTGCATCAACATATCACTTTCCTTTCTGTCTTGGCTCTTCAAAATTTCATTTAGAGGCATAATTAGAGCAGAAGGTGGTTCTGCTTTTCTCATAGCTAACTGTGCCAAAAAAGAGGTAAAAAAAATTGCGAGTAAACAAGTCATAGACTGCAGATTTCTACACAAGCTACTTCAAATCTTTCAAGTCTGGTGTACATTGACACATAGATTGGAAATTATACAATTAAAAAAGGTTTAGAAAATATCATTATTGGATTCCTTATCTCTGTAAGTACAAAACAATCCTCAAACCATCCATTAGCAGGAAATATTTGGTAGAAATAATGATGTAGAAAATTGTTCAGAACTGATAACCCTGAAGTAATGATAAACAGAAATTACTAATCATAAATAATCAGAACAGAGAATAAGTGAAGGTTTGTATCGAGCAAGAGAGATCACTGCAGCTGAAGTCACTCTGCAGTTGAGAAAGAGCATAAAGCAAAAATCTGAATTCTCTTCAGTCTTATTTAATTTTAATCAAAAATTTTATATTAAGATTTACACCTTACATACCTCAAACTGTCCACAACTAAGGCACCCTGAATTTATTGACACTACTTTACCAAATGAAATAATTTATCTCAGGCTAAAAGAGTATTTTTAAGACATGTTTGCTCTTCTGCCTCATTTAAATGATCTGGTTTACAGAATTATTACCCCATAGAACAGTTGCATAGGTGCATGCTGTACTGCATTTCACAATGAGTAGCCAGAAGCAGGCATGCAAACCAGTTTTGTCACTGGACAAAATGTTTATAAAATTACATCCCTCGATTCTGAAAGCCATGACGCACCCCTCGCCTTTGTACCCGCTAATCTCCATACTATCTACACATGTTTCAGCTCTTCAGCACTGTATAGACACGAGGCTTGCTGTTTCAGAACAAGATGTCTTATAAAGAAATTTAAACTGGGACACTTCTGCAGTTTTGTATACACCTACAATTTATAGGTTTTCCCTTTTTTTGTCTTGTTGGGTGCGGTAAGATTCAGCAGTGGGATAGATGTTGAAATGTTACATTTTTGCACAAATTATCTCCTAAAGAGAGCACAACTATTGTTTTTTCTATAGCCAAAGCATAACTTCATGGTATCTTAATCTTGAATCCTAAGTGATATAATTACTTGAAAGCTACAGGGAAAGAAAACTAAAAGCTTTTATACTACATATAAAATAGCAAATGTTAATGGTTTAAGGTTAAACTCTCAGTCTTTAAGAAAGTTGGCCTTAAAACCATTTGTGCAGTTTGCTCATGTTCCCTTGCTCACTGATGTTACAGCAGAGAATCTAAAGATAATGGTCCAATGTTTTTTTTCCAAATAACAGACTTTTGGTTATTAAACTAAGATATGTCTGATGAACATATATCAGAGATTTTTCATATTCATTTAAAGGTTTGGCCACGCCTCATCCATAGGACAAGTCAATCAGCTTTCAGGATGACCACAAAAATAGAGAATCATAAATCCTGAAACATTTCTCGGGTACATTACATTTTTTTAACATCATCACAATATTTTCTTTTATCCTGATTTTTTTTCTGAGAAGGAGCTAACTGCTGCTGCTGAAAATTCTTGCAAAAATACAAGACCAGATAACTAAAATTTAGCAAATCTTTAGAAGAATAAAAATTGAGCCTTAAAATGGAAAATATTTGACAACTTATTCTTATAGTGTCCTTCCCAGTATCACCCACAGTAATGTAAAAGCAAAGTATGGGCAGGTTAGCAAGCTCTTGCTTTATCCTTATTTTATTTCCTGATTCTTTTATAAATTCTCTCACCATCAAGTAGACAAACACTACAACTTGTTAAGCTCCCAATTACTTTTAAATCTGGAGACAGGCACACTTATACTACTTAAATAATCATGCAGTTTTGACAAGGAGTTTAAAATGCATATCAATCAAACAACGGGATGATATTTTTCTCAGTTACTTCCACTGTTGACATATGGCATGGGAAAAACAAATGGGGAACTTGTCATAAGGCTGCACTTACTGGTGTTATTTGCTAAGTAACAGAGCTATAGAACAGAACTTTCAAAATACTTGGTTTTTTTCCCTTTTTGGACTGGATGATCAGACAGCTGTCACACTGTATATTTTACTCAGATTAATTTATATCTAAAACTTGGGTAATAATGTACTAAATAGGAAACCATGACTTCACTAAAAAGTAAGAAATCTTCCCTGTAACTCCATTGGGATCAGCAGCCTATCTAAAAATTTTACGATTAACTTTTTGTGCATATTAGTTGTGCCTCAGAACAAAATCATTTATTGTTCCTCTGCTGAGAGCACAAAAAAAGACTCTCCTAAAAAGCTTATTATGTAAAGCTGTCCATTATGGAAGTGACTTTCCAAAATAAAGTCAGTTTTAATCAAGAAAAAATTTTCACTGAAGAGAAGCTATACTGTAAGAAACTGCCAGAATGAATCAGATTGTTTTGACCACTGTCCTGAACAGTGACCAGTGGTGAACCCTTAGGGAAAATACAGAAAATTAAGCATGTGCAGAGTGGTTCTTACCCCCAGCTCTTTGTAAACAGCAATTCAAGCACTTTCAAAGTCAGAAGTTAAATCCACCTATGGACCACTAACTTCTCCAAGCCTATTTTGACTTTATTTTTTTTTGTGTGTATGTGTTTCTATTATAGACTGTGGCAATACCCCATAAGTTTATTTGTTTTTTAAATAACTCCGTTCAGATTGCTACTTGTAATAAAGCTATAGGAACTCTTAATTAAATGATCAGCTTGCTGTTTTGAAACAGATTATCCTTTCCAAGACATTGTCTCCATAGAATTAATGATTTCGTGGACTTCTGCCATAACCTTCTCCATTACATATTCCCACTCTACTCAGATGGAAGTTATTCCTTACCTGTGAATATACTGCATGCCCTCCTTTCTGTGCTCTGTCATGTTGAAATGGAGTGAAAGAAAGTATTCCTGTACAACTATTCCAAATGTTTTCTATTAGGCAAATTGAAAGATAAGGGAAAGTGGTGGTTGCAAATAATAGAGGTAAAGGAAATAATCACACCAACACTGGACACCACTTTTCTATGATTTCCCCCACCTTTTCACCTTCTGTCTCCTATAAACCTTATAGCATTTATAGTTGTTAAGATACATTCTTGTTCTTGGAATTAGAAGTTAATTGCATGTACTCCTGATAAGTTGAAAAATGTTTCAAAGCAAGTTATCAACAAGATCCAATTATGGCACTAGTTTTGGAGTCTGAGTTGAGAAAATAAGAAGGGAACACAACACACTGTTCTTCAACAGAAAGACAAAGAAAAGAAAGGAAAATCAAGATGTATCATTCACAGCTTGTTGTTGCCTGTGGCTATTAATGTCGCTATTTTGCCTAAAGAATGAGTTTCCCCAATGTAGTAGAAGAATGAGCAGGGCCCACCTGGATATGAAAGATGAGCAAAGATATTCAAATAAATACAAATGGACCAAGATGTAAGTCACCTTGTGAAGATGACAGTTCCCATTCTGAGTTGCTTACAGGTGAAAACATGACAACTCTAATACATTCATAGATGGATTTGCAGTGGTCTCTATAGGTCTTACCTTAAAAAAATATCTAAAAGAAACAATGCACCGGTAGTATGCAGTGAAGATTAGCCCTTTTTTTTTCCCCGGATCATATTTGAATTTATTTAATAGGTTATTTCCATTTCTAGGATATCTCAGGCTTCTCTTTATGACTGTCTGAAAGCAATGGACCTTTTTCAGAAGAGTAGATGATTGTACTTACTCTTTGGAAGGAGTAAATACCTTTTCCTTCCTTGAGAAAAGAAAGACCAATATATCATTCCTAAGGAATTTATTTCTGTGGTTTCAGAACAGTTGTCAGGACTGGGAATACAAAGAGGTAGTTAAAGTTCTATGGCTGTTGCCATATATGCATATTTACATACACTTAGGTTTCCAAGGCCCTTAACTTGTGAGTACAACTTGATCTAGTTATAATGCTGCTGTCGTTTATATTGGAAACTCAAGAGGACAATGGACTACCTAGTTCAGGGATACATGAAGAGAAAACTATTTTTCTCTGTATTTTTCATTTTGGTGTCAAACATGGCTAAACCAGAACAGATACTTTGCCTAATTAGATATGCTTAAAGATATGCTTTTCTTTATTAAAGGCTTTAGAGCTAAGCACATAATTAGTGTATGCTGTAATTAAGCTTCAATGAGTTATAGATCAGTTGGTCTATAGCTAAGAGTGCTAAAAGTATTAATTTATATATTTTTGCCTGCTTATTTGTATGTTTTGTCTGCAGTTGAACTCCTGTTTTTATGTGTAGATATTTATGTAGAGAGTCTGAAAAACTGAAGAACTTCTTTCTTGACTACTTAATGTAATTGGAATTTAATCAAATTAGTGTTGTCTATTTGAAGGGCTAGATTCTTAGCTGACCAAGACGAACATGTAGTAAATGGATGTCCTTTGACACCAGATAATGTTCTGGGTCAGATGACTAGGACATTTGTAATGTTAGGTAAGTTCTGGTTTATATTTCATGGGTTATGAGCAACTGTAAATTTATTTCCTGATGTAACATTACTGATTGCAGTAGAGGTGCAAAAGGAAGGAGTCTACCACATGATCTTCAAGTATTAGAAGTTCTAGGTAACATCAAAAAAATAATGTAAGATTTAATATAAAAAATATTTCATATTAAATACAAAAGTAGTCCTGGAAGCATGAGCCAGATTCAAGGTCTTCCCAGGTAGTCTATCCACCAGTCTACAAAGTCAAATTCACCCTGTGCTTCCTCTCTGGTCCAGTATATCCTGCACTTTTATCTGCCTGGGAACATCTTCAAAAGAGAGATGAAGATTGTCTTCCCACACTTCAGGAGTCTATTGTCTGGTGACTAGGACACGAGCTTCGAAGGTGGAAGGTGCAGATCAGAGTTTTAAGGAAAAGGATGGAACTGCGTCTGGGAGTCCAACCTGCTCAGCGAGTGCAATAAGTGATATACCAGTAAGCAACATGTTGCGTGGGAAACAAGGGAAAGGCTTCTCATCTCTTCTCTGTCTGTGGTCTAATACTGACCTACTTTAGATCGGTAGTGTGCGAGGAGAGTGATCCTGCCATGTTCTATGGCCTCTGGGAGTGTTTACTGGATTGAGCTTTTGGGGTGATTCAGACTTCATTCCTCCTAGTTTCTCAATCTAAACTGAGCTCAGACATGATCTAAGTGCTGAGCTGCTTAAGCCTGCCAAGTATAGGACAGTTCTGGGCACGTGCAGTGACTTAATAGGTACCTGAAGAGATTTAACATCAAATGCTATAGAGTTTATGGAGATTAGGTGTCTCCAGCTCAGAAGGTGAGTCAGGACTTGCAATTACAATTTCCCCTCAGCAGCCCAAACTTATTTTATTTTGGTACCTAAATCTTGTACTGGAACTTGCCTTGAATGCCCTCTGTACTTAAAATAAAAGAAACCTATCACTATAATGTAGCAAGATCCCTTGTTTCCACTAGTTAACTGCAGAATCATCTTTCTTTAGAGAACAAACCTTAAAAATACATGGAATGTTCATCAGTAGGTCAAAAACTGCAAAATGTGCACAGAAACAAGAAAAATACACCAAGCATATGACACTGAGAATAAATTTACCTGGTAGTGAAAACAGCATCACTGATACTTAAACCCAATATTATTATTTTCTGAAATAATAATGACATGAAATATTTCAGGAGATGTTGTCTGAAATTAGGTGAAAAAAGTGATGATCATCACCACTGAATATGTAAAGGATTTAGCTGAAGATTTTTGAGTTTATAGGATGCCAAGAAGTAGCCAGAGACAAGCTTCCTAACAAGTTAGGCCACTCAATTCTTAAAAGCTCTTTATGAAAATTCACTTTCTAAATCAACTCCAAGTTAGCTGGAACACCTTTGAATGTTAGTTCATATGATCCAGGAGACATAGACATTATGACCTTTATTTATTACCTCTGTTTAGGCATCAAAGAAGAGACAAGAAAACAAAGAAAAAAATCAAAATGTGAATTCCTAAATGTCTTTGTTATTTTTGAATCTGTGTTCGCTCTACAAAAAATATGGTGCAGTTCTCTGTTGCGCAGAGTGCTCACCACTGTCACTGGCTTCACTTCTATCCTGAAACCTACCTATCATAAGTGCTTTATTTTGAGGTCATTCATGTTTGGAAATGGCAGGTCATGCTCTCTTTTGTGACACACATACAAGTGAGTCATCAAATCGAAACCTTCGAATGAGTCATCAAGTCTTCATTAACCTATATTTAGGTATCATTTTTTTAGAGGTTTAAAGAAATTGTTGAACAAGAAGAGGAGATTCCTCAAGCACTGAAATAACCAGCAAAGCAGAGTCTCAGATTAAATCAATGTTTAGGCACCTTTGAGTATTTGTGTTCCTGTTCCTAGAAGAAATCTCAAATAGATGGCATATTGTTCCCAGCACACATGTTCCTAAACTGTCCTGGATCAACAACATGTCGATTAAATTAATTGTATCATATAGGCAGTGCATTTTGTATAACATTCTTTCTTTAAGCTACACTCATCTGAGTCCAACAGTACTTGTGATTTTTACAATTGATTGTATAATATTTTATAACTTACTCTCTTTGACTCTTTTGTCACATTGTTAGTCACCTTCAGATCATTCAGATACACTTTTTTCCCATCCTTATTCAAGTTGAAGTCCACTGGGAAGGGAAAATGAAGAATTGAGAAATCAAAAGGATCTGAATGTAGGTAGAAGACCATTTTCCTCTTAAGGTGCATTTCTTTTTGTCTTTTTTTTTTTTTTTTTTTAATATCTTTACCACTGACTGGTGTTCTCAAGCCACAGCCTATTGAACTTTTTAGTACAAAGATCCACTGGTGCTGAATAATCATACACAACTTTTGCTTGATCCCTTTGACATGAAGCTTTTAAGTCATGCTGCTGAGACCATTGTCTATCATGCTGACCAATACTGCGTCACTTCCTTGTACTTCCCTGCCAGTCTGCATTGATCTGGTGCCTCTTGTCTTGCCTTACATTAACTTTTTTGAGGCAGTGATTGTGTTTTGTGTTTGTACAATGTACATAGATGTCTGAAGTGATGTCCTAAGTTTTACCATAGTGCAAAAACCAATCAATAGTTATGTAAAATCATTTATATGCATTTAATTTACTGCTTTCTTTTTGCAAGAATAAAAATGTGTATATCACGCTTCTAGCATGGCACTTCAGGATTATATATCTGCATTTGAAGAAAAGTCCAATTATGAATTTTTAAACTACAATAAAATAAGCTCTTTAAATATTCAGCTCTGTGAGAGTTGAAATCAAAAATGTTTATTTTGTATGAGAAATTCTCAAAGACCAGTGAGTTGAGAAATTCAAACACAGAAATTTTCATTAATATGTGATTCTGAAAATTGAGTAAAATTCAGGAAATCAAAGAACCCAATATTTAGTAATCTCTGTTTCTTAATTAGTAAGATTCCACAGGACTCTCTTTCCTCAACATATGCCTCATGCCCTTCATTTTGACTCTTCCAGAAATCATGTAGTTGCTTACTCAAGTACAATCTAGACATCAGAGAAATGCCACTCCTTGTTTCTGGAAAAAGCAAATACATGCTTAAATTCTAAAAGTGTTGCAAATGTATATAATTGCTAATTGTGGCTGACTGGATTAGGGCACGTCAAGAGTTACTGTCTTGTAATGAGCTTAATGTGCTAGATACAACAAAATTAATAATTTATGTCCTACAAAAGGATGAGAAGTATCCCTTCTCTTCAAATCATCTGCCACTCATGAATTTCTCATCTGACATGGTATAAACACTTCAACAAATGCATCTGGAATTTAGTATACATGAAAAAAAAAAAAAACCACACCAAAAAACCACCAAAAAATTCAAACAAACCCCCCCCCAAAACCCAACTATTTGTATACTGTGTGCAGAAATTCTAATTCAATTTTTCTATGGACATGACTATATAGCTGCACTAAGTGAAATTACAGCCAAAAGAATCTCTCCTAAACCACTTATTTTCAGTGAGAATAATTATCAATATAAATGCTCCAGCATTGGCTTTATTAATACAAAGATTCTACTGGAATATACAAAAAGACTGAAGTGGATAAGTCAATTTACTATAATTTTCTCTTTCACTTATTGCATGTTCACTCTTTAAAAGGCTTGTGTGTTTACAATCTGCATGAAGACTCAAACCTGCAATCTGAATGTGAGATGTAGACTCAAACTGAGGACAAGGGGAAGTTGGCTTGTGATGATGGAAAATATTAGAACTTTAAAGTTAAGTTTGTTGCAAAAGTTTTCACATCATCTACATGTCTCTTATGCTTTATTTCATATTCCTTTAATGCTCTCTAGAAGAATGGCACTCAAGCATCAGAATGTGGGTGACCTTTCCATGCTCCCAGATGTTCATATGCCTATACATTTCCTACTTATTATGCATGAAAACTACCAGTTCCAATCAAGAAGTAACATTTATCTGTGTGCAGAGTTGGCTCCAGCGGATGGCAATTTGCACTGCGTATTATTAATGTATGCTTGTTATTCAAATGCAAAATAACAAAAATTTAAATGGAATATCATGATGTTTCATCATGTAATTGTGCTAAGGAAATAACTGTACGTGTTCTCTGTTCCACCAAACATCCCCTGCACTATAAAAACAGATAATCAGTTGTAGAAGCATATCCTAGTAGTGTCATTAGGTATACTACTATTTTTCTTCACAACCTGTACCTTCAGCCATTTAAAAGGCAGATACTCTCTTACCTTCTAGGTTCTCTCTAGTCAGTGATACCTCTAGAAGGTGATTCACTCCACTATAAGGTTCATATCTAATATAACTGCACGTCATGAATCATGCTTCTTCCTCTCCATTAAGAAAATCTGTGTGACTGGGTAGGTTGGTGCTTATGATTTAGGTGGCTAAAATAAGGAGTGACGATTTTCACCTTCTTGATGTGAGCCCAGCAAGGATATAAAGACAATCTTTTGTATTACTATCTCTCATTTTTAAACTTACATAAATGTAATTACATTATTGCCTTACTCAGATTGGCTTAGAATACCCAGTTTGTTTTCCTTTTTGTTTTATCAGTTCTCATTTGTGCCAAATGACAAGATATGTGAAACATGTCTTGCCTTTATTCTTTCACTCCTGTGACCTAATTTATGTCAAAAAAGTAGTTACAAAATATTGTTTTGCTGTTCATTCTTTTCTGAGCATTAGTCTGTGGAATATAAAACTTCTACAAGGTTGTTTTTTTCCTGTGCTTGGTGTGGTGAGGACATTTAGCTCTCTCACTGCTGATCTGATACTGTCTCTATTCTCATCAGTCTTACTTGAATTTATTAAATAGTTCAGTTCTTTACCTTTTAAGAGTCTTCAGTTTGAGGAAAATGAGCATAAAGTTGCTGAATTAATAGCATCAAATTTTAAACTAACTTGTTTGATTAAACTGTGTGTTTTGACTCAATATCAGTTAAGGGAGACAAAAAAACAAAGGGCTTTCAAAAGTTTTGTTTGGTCTCTAGCAGTTTAGCTAGAGAAAAAGAACTTATATTGCATATTGCTGCTTGGAAATGGCACTTCTTTGTTGGCAGTAGCAGGCAGCGGTCTTTTTCAATACCTCCAGCCAGTGAGTAAGGAACTCTTCAAACCAGCTATGTTTGTGGCTCAGACATTATTTTATACAGCACTGGTGTGCATACAGGATCACCAGTTAATATATTTGATGACTGAAAAGTACATTGCAACCCTTACAATTCATATAATTGTAAACCCATCACTTTAGTAATATGAACACAGCAAAATGGCATTTTAAAAGTAAGATGAGATAATAAACAGAACCCATCCTCCTTGTTTATACTGCAGCAGTCAGTGCTCATTATTGTTCTGTGTAAAATGATCAGAAAACAATCATTTCCAGGCTGGATAAAAGCAATGTAAATATCAGCAGGTGTATTTAGTGCTATTAACCTGGCTGTAAAGAGCTTATTTGCACAAAATGTTCAGGAAGAAACTTTTACTACTTGGCAATGTTACTGGACCATAATCTTTAAACAAACCCTGAAATCACTGGTTAAAACCATAACTGTGTTGAAGTGGAAGCAAGTATGTATGAACAAGAGGGCTTAAAAGCCTGGTAAAACAGCTTAAACAGGATCAGGCATCTTGCTCCTTGTCAGTTATAACAAACGTAACAAAACTACACTGGCACAAAGTGGGTTGCTTCTGATGAAAGCAATACCACTGAGTTTCATGGAGACGCAAAAATATAGGCGCCTCTGTATACAAATCCATTTCACTGGCACTTCATAACCTGAAACATAGCTGGAAATGGAAGGAGTGAAGTCAGATTCATCACATAGCTATTGCTACCGCTCTGAATTATTGATTGTCAAACTTATCTTTCTATGGTAATCAATAACAACTGGTTTGCAGATAAAGTTTTTCACTGTCTGTATTTATGCAGCTGGAACTGGCTATAATTGAGTAATTCAGTCTTGTGTAATTCCACTGTTGCTGCATAAGAAGTTCAGAGAGAACCAACAGAGAATACAGATAGAGAGCAACTGAGTTTTTTCAAAGAACATTGAACTGTGAGGCAATTTTTTTTTTCTGGTTTGTTTGTTTTTTCCCTTGGGAATGATCAGCTCAGCTATTCGTGGGCTAAAGTGAAGGAAAGAAACAAAAAGGAAAAAGAAACAACGAAAAAAGTATTGTCCAAATTGGTACAAATTCCAAAACTTTCAGGAAAAAAGGTGAAGATTCCACTGTGCCGAATAACAGAGAAATAATGTAACACTAATTATACCACCATGCATACTGGCCATAACCAGTAGGCAAATGAGTCAACAACAGGGGGAATACACAAGACACCAAACACAGATCTTTCCCCCCAGATAGTGGAAATAAATGTTCACTTGGCAACACGTAATTTTCCAGATGGAATATTTTTATACCGATTTTTTTTAAGATTAAAAAAGTTAAGAAAAGCTGATGTTTAGTACAAATTATTCAATCTTGAATACTTGACTAAGTAAGATACTTGAATGAACTGTTCCTGTCTCAACCCCAACTAAAATATAAAAAAATGATCCAAGTAGTTAAGTGTGATTGAATGATGAAATACCTTTCATCTTCTGTTTAAACATATTAGAATAGCATAAGGAATTATAAAAGTCCCAATAGCATTCACTTAAAGTTTAAGGAGACAGGAGGGAAATGTAAAACAGAATAAAAACATTAAGAAAAAGACATTTAAAAACCAAATTATTTTCAAATTATAGTCCATTTAGGTTGAACATTGAAACTAAACCTTGAGTCAAAACTTCAGTGTTACTGAACTCAAGAAAAAGGAAAACAGAAACCAAGGAAAAAGTAAAATGAATGAACAATAATGAGAAACCTGAGGTTTATATCTTGCTTCTAAAAAATTAAAAAGCAGCTGATGGGAATACAGATCACACCACACCACCTCCCAAAAAACCCAACCACAAAAAACCCTGATCTTGCAAATTGGAAACACATATGCAAACATTAGATTTCATCCACTGTATTTAGTGTTTTTCTAATAAATAAAAAAATAATTTATGTTAGACTGTTGTTTTGTTCACAGAGAAGAATAATTAAAGCAAGTCAATGGCCACTTCCAGCCACAGATTCTTCACTGTAGCATTTTTGTTTTAAGTTGCAAATAATGATTAAAAATCTGAAAAACTTCATAAGCTGACCCTTATAAGAAGCTCAAAGTTGTAAGTTACCTGATAGCTTCAAACATTTTAATCCATAAGATTTGACCATGAATTTTACAAAACCAAGTAATTTTGCAATAGTTGAAGCAGTAATTTAACAGAAAACATAGTCAATATCTTCAGTTTCTCCAAGTAATACATCTTAAACTCCAACCTAAGATGGTGGATTTTTCTTTCTTTTTTTTTTTTTTTTCCCCAGCTAAGAAATAAACAAAAAGTTATCTAGGGTTGAGACCTGAAAACTAATGCATCTAAATTATTAGAACCATTAGAAAACCTTCTACCTAATGATAAGTGCCATTTACTTCAACAACAGGTAAATGCAAACGGCACAAAACATAGAACTATTTTGGTCTTCAGCAAGCATAAGAGGAACATGAAAAGGACAGATCTTTGTCCTTAGGAGTCAAGTAGAACATCTTAAGGTCAAAGATGCTAAACAAAGGGATGGTTAAGATATTGTTACATCTTGACCCTCAGTACACCCAATTCTTCAAAATACCAGGAGATAATTCTGACATACAATTACCTGCAAGTGTTTGTTCAAGCAGCGATATGTGGTTATAAGCCATTTTCTATCATTAAAGCATCCATGCTTCTGATTTCAGGATTAATTTGGAAAATAAAACCTCTGCCAAATGATAG
Organism: Bucorvus abyssinicus; assembly: GCA_009769605.1. Taxonomy (NCBI): domain Eukaryota; kingdom Metazoa; phylum Chordata; class Aves; order Bucerotiformes; family Bucorvidae; genus Bucorvus; species Bucorvus abyssinicus. The sequence continues at coordinate 45,636,968 of CM020025.1, forward strand.
CATCTGAAAGGATATTTTGGAATCTCAGATAAACTTTTGCTCAAATTTAATTTTACAAGCTGCTGGCACTTACCTGAACTGGTTTCATCTGTCTTTAAGTTGCAAGGATATTTTTGTGCAGTCTAATGTACTTCATTCACTGTTATTTTTTTCCTTCACTGAAAAACTATTCATTTTTTTAATACCTTATGCAGAGCTATTGCATTAAAAAAGGAAAATAAAAATAGCACATAGTAGGACATTTCTGTTAGAAGTGGGCTCAAGATGGGAGGATAGAACCTAATTGGAAACATACCAAGATAAGCAGTTTGGTATGTTTTTGCCTGATTAGGGCTTTTGTATGAGAGCCTTTTGGCTGAGTCTCGCTTATCTCAACACCCTCTCCGTGTTCAGAAAAGAGAAGCTAAAAAAGAGAGATTGTAGGTACAAAAGATACATATAGAAGAAAACTAGGGAAATAATCAATTTATTTCCTCTATCTATAGTAAATAAACCCTTTTGACTCCCTCTGTTTAAAAATTCTGTGACATTCTTGTTTGGATGCAGAAATCTGTGTCCGTTCAACCATATGTAGCAGATGCACTTATCCTGGCAGGGTTTACTGACATTCTAAGATGAACTACGAAAGGATAAATTTATACTTAAGTATTTGTTCTAGTCAATTACCCTTTGGCATATTTGAAACTATTATCAATATTTTTACCGAATCAAGCCCATTATTGAGCTTTTAAGAAATAAGATACAATATTTTGGCTTTCCTGCTTAAAAATGCCACGTTGTTTCTGAGTGGTAACTTACAAGAATTCATTTTTTAGAAGGTCATATCTTTGTGGTACCAAGGTAATTAGTTTTACCTCTTAACATAGATAAACACATAACTACACAAAGAAGCTAGAGAATGTGTCAGCTGCTTTGCTCTTAAAACAACCCATTTAAGAAAAGATGACATAGCCTTTGGGTACAATATTTGCAACGATATTTTGTTGTCTCAAAAACGTGAATTTCTTGTTTTGTAGAATAAAAGGAAGAATAAACACTCTGCAGTTCCAAGTGTGGCCCATTCTGGCAATGGAAAGGAGATTTGCTATGTACTTGTTCAGAATAAGATCTTGTCTTTAACTGTAATATTTAACCAATGCACAAAGGCATGATAGTAAATAAAAGTTTTTATGTATTATTTTCTTCAGGTCAAGTGGAATCTTTATGTTAAACAAATACACCTGCAATACATGTGAAATGGGACTCATAGGGGACCAGTATGTTGCAAAGATCTCACATTAAGGCAGCAAGAGCAACATGAGTATCTGAAAAGTAACTACTGCTCTAACTGCTAAACTCAAGTATTTGAACAACAACAACAAATTAATGGAAATTAGATTGGAGTAATTACTGAAACTTTGTAGAGATCTGAACAAAAGCCTCTCCTCAGATAGGTATGAGGTATGAATCCAAGTTCTAGTAGCCAGGGGCAATGAAATAACTCAAATAATTTTGGCTTATGATAAGAAAACACCTGGTCAAAACAATGTCATTTCGTTTGTGGCAGAAAAACAATCTTTGGTGAAAAGTAGAAGTATATACATTCACAAGCTTTTGGTTTTCTCTTATGTGATAATTTCATAAACAAGGTAGAGAGACATGTCTTAGAGAAGAAAATATTAATTTGGATGGAAAACTGGTTTGAAAAACAGTATTTTGATACATAGTAAAATAATAGTTAATTACAGCTCATTACGAAATTGGAGTCAGTTACCTGATGATGACCACAGAGATTTGTCTTGGATCAATAACAATATTGTTATTAACAAATTTTGACAAACAGATTTTCAACAACATCAGTACAGAAGTTGTTGTAAGCAGATCAGAGAACAAAACTTGAACAGTTCAGAAATCTGTCCAACCTCCAAAGTATGAAATAAAATGAAGAATGAGAATGATATGATGCCAGGAAAAAAAAAAAACAAACCAACCGACCAAAAAAAAAAAACCAAACCTCTAACACTGGGAAATATGAAAACCGTCTTTGAATAGAGTTCAGGTAAGTTTCAAACCACTGTCATGAGAGATTTGCATAGCACTAGGTTAGACAAATGTTTATGAGAGATGATAGCTGATCCTGAAATGAGTAAGGGAAGGAATTAAACAAATTCTTGATATCTCCTTCAGACATATTTTCTATGACTCTGTATCTTCTCAGTCATCTTCCAACCATCTTCCAGGTGTTTCTTCTGTCTTTGTCAGATAACTTATAACGTGTTTTATGAATAAACCATACGCAATGTTTGGCTGAGGCAGATGAAGTGGTCACAGCTCTTCTCAGATGCAATATGATTCAGCAACACAAAACCAGGAATAGACTGAAAATAAAAAGGTCTTTTCAGAAAACTACATGAAATTTAATATCTGTCCTGGAGATGCCACTTGAATCTGAAAAAAACCCAACAACAACAACAACAACAAAAACCACAAAAACAAACAAACAAAAAAACCAACCAAAAGAGTGAAGCCCTAAGGAGAATTAAAAGATAATTCAGACTTCACATGGGAACACACCACAGTATTATCCCAGTGCAAATTTGAAAAGAAATGTTGTTTTCATACAATAAATGAGAATTTTCTTCTCTCCGTTTTGACCAGAGCTTCATGTATTTTATTATCTTCTTTCCTGTAATATGTTACTAAAATCTCTCTATTTTTTTTTTTTAAACTATGCTGGCATTGCATACTCTCAGATGCAGGACCAGATATTGTACATTTCTCCTGCACCATATACCTTCCTTCTAATAACTGAATCTTTAGCTATTAAATTAGAAATCATTTGTGTACAAGAAGTCAGCTAAATACAATTGTATTCATCAGATTACAATTATAGGCACTACCTAAGGCACCACTAAAATTATGCAACAATATATAAGTTGAAACTACTAAAGCTTCAAGATTTTTCTTGAGCAATTGGCACCCAGCCAGACAGCATACTTGCAGACTTCTCAATCTCCTTGAGTTGAATAAAATTTGAAAAAATTAGTAAGTAAATGAACACTTTATTTAGAAGAGATTAGTTGTCCTTTATAATTCCTTTTTTAAAAAGTGAAATAGTAGCTTTCTTTGTCTCTCATTACTTCTATAAAAGTTTTTTCTCACTCCTATAATTACGGAAAATCTTAAGCTAGAAACAGTGAACTAAACCCCGCCTTGACATTTGTACAATGATGCTAATCAAGCCTAATCAGGGTTGTCCCTGTAGCACATAGCAACATAACAGTTCTTCTAAACACAAGTACGCCCTGCAGATCTTAATTCATTCTTTTAGAGGCACTGACATGTTGAGGTTCAACTAGTTATGCTTGTTGCAGTTTGATTTCTACAAATTGGCGTTTTACAGATAACTGAATAAACCCCATGCTTACCTTAATTGATCTTGTCCTTTTTTGCGTTGCTTTCCCCATGAGGGTATATGTTTGTGAGCTCATCATTCATGAAGAACAGTCACAAGAGAAAACTCCTTCCTGACATTTTTTTCTTCTCCATGTCTGTGATCTGTTTTGGGTGCCCACCAGTCCTTGGCCAGCAGACAAGTAATACAGGATTGCATATGATGTTTTTTCAAAGAAGCATATGTGTTACAGGGGTCTCAATATTGATCTTATGGTGACATGTATTAGTGCGAGATTATACTTGCTTTTTAGAAGCATGTCTTCAACCTTATTTATGCTGTTGTTTCTATGGAGACAGTATATGTTGTAAAGTGTGACGAAATTCATGGTAAGTAGCACTATAGATCTTCCCTGTCTACTATAAGCATTACCTACACAAATTTACTATCATGTATCCAATGTGTTAGATACTGATGCTGTGCAATAGAAATATTGGAGCGTTTTTGAAAATATATCTATTTGATTGTAAAGAGAGGTTTCAATTCACAAAAATGGTTTGAAGAAGTTACGATTCTTTTATTTTCGTAGCAAGTTCATACATTTACCTTGATTGTCTACAGTAGTTTTGAACATTGATTAACTTCTATTCTGGAAATACGGTTTCACTGAGATGACTGCAATATAAGTGTGAGAGAAACACCCTCTGTTGGTTTCAGAGAAGTCTGGAAAGGCTCACACTATGTTCTGTACCAAGAACTCAGACGTCACTTTCCATGGAACTTATGACAAGGTGGTGGAAAATTTTAGCCATATTTTGGCTGGTAAATCAAGGGAAAAGATTATCATTGCCAAAAACAATTCCCTCTGCAATTGGTTACCTCAGTTATCTGCAGCATTCTGCCTGTTATCTGCTTTCTCTCCTCATTGTTCTGATTGGCAAGGGAAGTACAGGTCACTCTGCAGTGGCACCTGAACACAGCTGCACAGGCTGCTCCTTGTAATGACGAGCTTATTACACAATAGCGAGAAATCAAAACGCACATTTCCTGGCAAGCTGAAAGATATCACTTTCAACAGAAGGGTAACTAAAGAAAAGGGGAAAAAGAATCTTTCACGTTCATATCTCTTTGTAAAAGGAACTATTGCATAAGTTGTATCTGTGGCAAAATATGTTGAGGTCTGATTAATAAGGAAGCTGACACAATGAGAGGAAAAATGTTTTAGTGGATACAAAAAGTGTTCTGATCAAATAAAACACAAGCCCCATCAATAACAGCTTGAAAAAGGCTATCTTACTGCCTGCACCAAATGAGTCTGTTTTTTGAAGACTGCTTAGGTAAAAGTGAATTACACTGCTCATATATTTAATGCTATATTTAACGTTATATTCTGTGTACCACTTGGTGTAGATTACAACAGTGGGCTGAAAACACAGTCAGAGTGGTCTGAGGGATATTTGTAATAATTTTCTAGCTGGATGATATGAATTTGTTTCCCAAGCATTTGGTTTCTATGGAATAAGAAACGCAGAAAATGATTTCTGCAAATTGGAATTGATGAAATATCTTTTCTAAGCCATGCATTAAAGTAATTACTGATTAAACTATGTGTTAAAGTAATTAAGGTGAATTATTTGTTGTCTGCTTTTGTATTTTTTTGTGGGTTCACTTAAAGACAGACTGACACACTTCACTCCTGAGTATTTATAATAATTCTGCTTAATTGAACTGTCAATTAGTTGAAGAAATACATTAAAAAAATCTTCTAAAAACATCCAAAGATTGGGATTTAACTGAAAGATCCCATTTCAGAATCAAATGGAGAATTATATTAAGAGTTTTGTGAGGCATTTTTTGCAATTACACAATATCATATAGGCTGAAGTATATGTAATTTCTTGTGCAGTTATGGTTGTTTTCATTTGACATTCTTAAAATTAAGTCTGTCTTCATTTTGTCTTTTCCATAATGTAAAAAGCAGATCTGTCTGAGGTTTATTGTGTCTTCTAAAAACTGTCACTTAAGTTACATAAACTGCAACCATAAAACTATTTGTTGATCTTTCACAAGTCTTCACTCATATTTAGATCTGGTCTCTCAAGGAAACTTCCTTGAGATTTTGACTTGTCCAGACATTTCTCTTTGGGTATTTTTCAACCTTTCTTGTCAACTCAGTTTTACAAGCTAAGCAGGACCCAGCAGCTAAAGATGCTGAGAGGAAGCTTATTTTCTTCTAAGTCCAGAACGGATCATTATAGGAAACTCTTGAGATTTTCCAGATATACAGGTTTCAGAGATAATATAAAGAAAATATTATCAAGAAAACCGCTTCTGTGCTTAACTACTTCAATAATATAAGGGGGCAATTGGCTTGGGTCCCTCATGAAAGGAATGGTTTCCTGCTTATATCAGAATCAAAACTGATGTGCTTATCCTGGTCATTACCTCTGCTTATGGATGCTGGACAGTGGGTAGACACAAGTAGATTTTTAGGCCTTAGAGTGAGAATGAAATGATGTTGCAGTATGCTTTCAGAGGTTATATGAAAATCATTAAATCATTTAATCCGACTTTCCTTTTTCTTTTTACATTATCTTTTCAGAACATTTTTGTTGGGGTAAAAAAATCAAACCCCTTCAGTGTTAGCTTTGCTTTTATTTGCTTCACATGACTCTTGTCCCTTACTTTCTGCCTTACTTGAGGCTTGAAAAAACCCCTAAGTTTAAAAATTTTATACATGTAGTAATAAATTTCCTTTCTTTTTTTTACAGTTACTTTATGTTTGTCCAACATGCCCTTGCTTCATGTATTCCTTTATCTTCAGGAGGAAATAACATACTGCCCTAGAAAATTCCTGTTTAGTGTGAGTATTTCAGCTTTTAAAATATTGCTTTACACACTTCACCACAGATTGTTAAAAGTTTTTCAATTGCATTGGATCAGATTCTATCAGACAAATGCTTCATGCGAAAGTCATGGCTGGGAACTGTTTTAGCTTGTCACCTGAAATTAAGTATCTATGATGTGACCTGGTCCCTAGTTTCCCTAAAAGTGAATAGAGCTCGTGGGCTTAATGTAGTTGCCTAAGCATAGGCATTTAATACCATCTGAGGTGCACTAATTTGCAGTTCCAACTGCCACCTGAAGGACATCTCCCTTTAGGTCCAGTGACTTGCCAATGCTGGCCTCATCAAGCTCACTTCCTAGGACATGTAAGATGTCACTAGAGCTGGAAACCTCTGTTCAGGTGTCACAACATCCTAACTAATACAGTCAGTATAGTCTTGAAACTGTTTAGCTAATAACTCCATATTTACTTGGAGGTGAATTAAATTCTTCTGTAAGTTTTGTTCAGTAGATCTCCTTTAATAGACCTTTAGGCATATCAGCATACATGCAAACATCTCCATTTATATGTCTTTGCTATGAACTGATTCTCATCCAGGTTATTTGTCAAATACAAAATTTGGGAGACCTTACTGTGCCTTTTGTTTTCCTTTAAAAATTTAAAAAGAGATAGTTGAGAGATCAATATGTGGTTTCCGTATGGGGTAGAAATACAAAACCCATTTAGACCTCAGGAGGTAATCTCAGTAGTTGTGACACATCACTGCAGAAAGTTACATCTCACATATCTTCAGTTTATGCAGCTCTTAGAAGTTGAGGTGCTCTGAGGAAATGTGTCTCTCTACAAGTAGTTAAAGAGCCTTCTTTTGCCCACAAAGAAGACTTTAGCTTGCAGTTCCTCAACTGTTTTATCTTGTAATGAGAGTAGAAGAATTAGGTCATTCTATGGGTGTTTAAGAAATTAAGAATAGAGAGTTGGAGGGATCCATTCCTGAAAATCTTGTAATCTGATTATGTAGCCAAAAATACTATGCTGTAATGATTTAACAAGCTTTCTAAGATAGCATACAATAGCAATAGGATTTTTTGAATAAACTTAATGAAATTAAACCTCCTATAGCTGAATCATAGCAGTTAAAAATTTGGATTTAAGGTTTCCTCCATTTAATTTATGAACTTTTCCATCTTCAAATTCTTACCAGTTGTGGCTAACTGAAGTAAAATAATGAATAAAATTAATAGGACGTAAAATTAATCTTCTTTTAATCATAAGACAAAATGATTGGCTTAATCCTTAAATTTGTAGAATACTTAGAAGTGTACAAAGGCTCATTGATCAACACTGAAGCTTGATTAGGTGAGCATTCAAATCAGCGAAGCATCCAGGCAGACTGTCTAAAACCTTAGAGTGCTTGTAATAGTGTTCTGTTTCAAGTCATGTCTCAGACTCTTACAGCGATGTGCAATAGATTGAGAGGAAAATTTAACTTTATCATCTTGCAGAGATGATTTCCACAAGGTTCAAACTGGAGAGAAAATAGATTTAAGGGGCATCCTGAACAGACAGTAGTTGATCATCGAGTTAATTGGAAGTGATGAAGCTATTTTGTGTGGTAGAAAAACTAATCAAGATTTATTAACCTCAGGTAACAAACCCATTTGAGAGGGCTCTGGAGAAGTAGGATAATTTGATTTGATCATTTCTTGGACAGGAAGACTATCACTTGCAACAAATGTCCTGCTCACGGTTCTCATTTGTGTTCCACATTACATTTGTTGCAGGTTTGACGAAGTTCTGTGATGTGTCAAACTACACTCTTTCATCTGGACAACATAACTCTCAAATAAACAAATTTACAATGGATGATTTTAATCTAACTCTGTCATTAGAGAACAGGCATATTAGACTATTCATATTTATCAAAATTCCCATATCCTCTCATTACTGTTAATGATATGTAACATTCTAAATGCTCACACAATACAGGATTAGTGAAAAGCCAATTACAAAAATGGTTCTCTCAAAAGACTGCCACTCTCCAGGCCTTTTTCAAAAGGTGTCTGTGACATAAGTGACTCTAACATATAAGCGCCTGTTCCTTCCATCTGAAGAGAAGTGGCTATTTCTTTATGACAGCTCCCTGTTGCCCTTGATCCTTAAATATTACAAGGAGATAAAAAATTTCACCACTCAAGTCTGTTCTGTTGTCCAGCTCTCATATTACCAGGTTTTTTTTAATGGTGTTTGTCTGTTCAGTTACTTTAGATGACTTACTTCTGGAAGTCCTTTACACTTCAAGTTGCTTCTAGCTGCTGCTTTTGCAATAAGCTCATAACTTCCTGTTAGACTTTAAGTCTCCTTCTAAAACCACAGATATTTGAATAAACCTGTAGCCACTGTATCAGAAGACACAGACAAAATGTATTGAAGAATCAGCATGGTGGTTCTTCTTAAGTCAGTGAAATATTCCTCACTGGCACTGTAACAGAGTTCTAGACAATAGTCATTTATACCTTCAATATTTCAATGTCTGAAATAAGTATTTCAAATTAGCTTCAAGGACAAGTATGAGACAAAATTATGAGGGCTTTCACATTTCCTGATTATTTACCCTGGTTATCATGATCTTCCACATTCTTTTAGTGCTTTCCGTACTATTAAATCCATCTTGAATGTACCTTGAATCTATCTGAGCTACTAGTTATCAACAGTACTAAGAAATTAACCTTGTTACTTCCACAGTACACTGACTGATTTTCAGAGGGAGAAGGCAGTGTTTAAGGTGAGATGTTCAGGGTCTATAAACAGACAATCTGCACATATTTTACACTGCCACAGGTAGAGTTAACTAGTTCTGCAGAGTTTTGTGGTGATATGGGTATACTTTCTAAATTTAATTTAAATCTAAGTGGTGGTATTATTACTATGATTTCAGCCATTCATGCAATGGTGTGCTACACTAATGATCCTGAGGTGTGTTGTACAGGGTAAGATTGGTCTCAATATATACACTGAACATCCCCTAACTTTGTTCACTTTTCCATCAGTTATTTGCTGATGCTTTAAAATTTTAAAATCATTTCTGCCTTACCGGATTGACTTGCTAGCTGTGAACATGACTGCTAGGCTCTTACATAAATGTTCTTGGCAGCTTCTAACAAAATGCCTTTGTGCAAATGTTTATCTTCTTGGAGATGGTATGAAACCATAAATTACAGGATGAATTTTTTTTTTTTCTTTTTCATAATCCCTTGCAGTTGTTTTTGGAAGTTTTTTCTGATGTTGTTTATAATTTCCTTATAGAAAAACCCCTTTATGGAGTCAAGTTACATTACGAAAAAACAAAGAATTATATCCAACAGGTTGGACTTAGGTAGTAGAAAGAGGAGATAGTGTCTAGTTTACCTCACACTGAAGCTAGTGAGCCTTTGCATTGGTTTACAAAAGCCCTGCACTGAGCTTTTAAGCTGGAGAGCTAAAGGAATGCTTTTCCAAACAGCGGATGCTGCAGCACACACACACAGACAGACAGAAACAGACACACAGGTTTTATTTTTTAGATTTATTGAATTGAAAAGATATTCAGTAGCTAGAAACTGTGGAAGTAAGACTTGGGATATGACAAGTTCAGGAGAAAACACCAAAACCACATGCAATGGGAAACATAGAGGACAAAGCAAAATGAGAAGATTAGTTTATCAAGAAAGAGAGAAAAAGAGCTACCAAAAAACAAGAGAAAACAAGAATTGAGGAATCAGTTTGGGATGAAAGATATTGGGAGGGTCGTAAGTCTTTGATTAGAATTTTTAATAAGCGATTTCTTCTGTGTTGTGAAACATACTGTAATCTGTCTAAATTTAATTTAATTCAGTATTTTGCTCTCAAGCAGAATAGTTAAAAAATACGGCCAGAAAAAGTAAGATAGATAAGTTTCTGGAGTGGCTTTTTGTCTTCAATTTGCACTTATACAAATTAAAAAATATTCTTTCAAGTTCTGAGGAGATACTGGCTGACCCTTATTATTCTGAAGATTTGTTAATAAACATCATGGTCTCATCTGGATTTTAAGATCATTCTAATACATCGTACACCTTTTGTTCAGTATTAAAAACTGTAACTTAATATCAACTTAGAGACAGACACATAAATAAAATATTAAAGAGAGATGAAAGCCTAATTAATACAATCTCTTGCTCATAACTTCTCTTATTATAAGTGTTTATGAGCAACTGTTTACATAAATTAAACTCTTGTGCATTTTAATAAGATGAGTTTACAGCTTCAAAATTATAGCTTCTCTTTCCAATATTTAATTTGTGGAAAACTCTGTCATCATTATATGAGCATATATATTTTATAGAGAGCTTTTGAATAATAGCATTTGGGTCTTGGAGAATAAAAGTTTAATAATCTTGTTTAAAAGTGAGTTGCGGCAGCTAATCAAAAAGAAATGTGGAAATACCTAAGATGGCCCACCGATATCTGATTATAAGCCCATGTAACTGTCTCAGTTGTCTCAGTATTAAATAAAAATGAAATTCTACATTATAATACTGGCATATAAAACTGACATCCCAGAAATGTTTGGATTAACCTCAAGGTTTTAGCAAGGAATTTAAAAATTTTTTTTACAAATAGAATTTCTAAAAGCCTAATTTTGGACAGTCTGAAATTCCTTAAGACTGTTTATTTAAATGATCTCAGTACAGAAAAGGTAGTGCTGTATTATGTCAAGGTTAGGCAAGTTAAACGTGTGCTTAAACCATAAGCATGCGAGTAGATCTTACAGATTATTATTAATCCTTCAATAAATTAGCTTTGATACACCACAATTTTTAACATCTGTGTGAATTAGAAGTCCTTTACATTGGAAAAGAAAAAAGGGAGAGGCACTGCTGGACACAGCTGTAGATTTCAGATGATCATCTTACCACCCTGTACACTTCAGAAAGGAACACTAAAGCTGCCTCAAAGATGATCATTACAAGATGAGTGGTTTAAAAATTATTCCAGGTGGCTGAAAAACACGGTAGTGAGACAACAAGTAGCTGAATAAGAGGAACATAGCACAGTCATACTATCACAAATTCAAGTGTTTGATTATTCAGTTTCTTAGCTAACACAAATATTTGAGGCATAAAAGTGAGAAAGTTAAAATAGCACTAATCCATGGTTAATTTTTATTTAAATTTAATTTAAAAATTAAAAGACAAAACATTACCTTAATTCCAAAAACTTTTTTTTCAGATTTTCCTATTATATGTTGATGAATAACTTCAGTTCACCTGAACCAATATTTGTAGTGAGCCTAAAGTACTACCAAATTTTTTCAGCCAGCTTTAGTTTCTCTTCAAAACACTTTACTGCTTGGTTTCCACTCAGGCTATTGTACCACGTAGCCAGTGATAGTAGTTATCTCATGGCTGTATGTGCCTGAGGCTTGGAGGTATGCACTATCTGTGCTACAGTGTGACCTCAGCAGGACGGCAGTGGGTTCCCTGAAGAAGTGTGCTTCAAAGGAGAGTATGATGTGGAAGAGTAGCTACTAAACAACACAGCACTGACCAAACATGGTTACCTTTTCTCGTTTTGCACTTCTCTTAGATGCCAGCATTAGCTGTATTTTAGTAAGGTGGGGTTTTTTTATAAAGACATTATTTCCTTGGCAGTATATGCAGATGCACTTTCTATGCATCTACAGTGCACAGAAATAAATTTAATTGGAATTTCTGAATTTCTGAAAGAAAGTCAAAATGGTAATACTTTACTTTTTCAAACTTATGAAATGGTGCAAGTCTGGCCTACAGTAGCCTCCATTTTCCAATTTTGTCACAGACATAAAACTTCAAATACATTTATGTCAACGTGTACTGTGCATCAATGCTTCATTAGCTCGGGCAATCATTCTTTGTGGGGTCAGCTGTTCATGCCTCCAGCCTCCTGTGCTTACTATAGGAAGTGGGTGAACTTCCTTTTCCTGGTGTTTTCCTGTGAAACTGTAGCACCAGAGAAGGCCAGTGTGCTGGTTTTGGTTGGGACAGAATTAATTTTCTTCACAGTAGCTAGCATGGGGCTGTGTTTTGGGTTTGTGCTGGAAACAGTGTTGATAACACAGGGATGTTTTAGCTATCGCTGAACAGTGCTTGCACAGTGTAAAGGTCTTTTCTGTTCCTCACCCCACCCCACCAGTGAGTAGGCTGGGGGTGCACAAGAGGTTGGGAAGGGTCACTGCTGGGACAGCTGACCCCAACTGACCAAAGAGATATTCCACACCATATGATGTCGTGCTCAGCATATAAAGCTGGGGGGAAAAGAAGGAAAGGGTGTACAGAAAGGTGTATTTTGCAGCTCACACTTCTCCATACACATACTCTTAACAGGCCTGGCATAGCTTGGCAAGATCATGTATTCAAATCCTGCTGCTTTTTAATTCTGTCTTTCATTAGAAGGACAATAAATATTGTCTTCAAAAATTCTATTACCAAAAGCTCTCTGGCTGACTTGAAAGTATTACCTGACTCCATGACACTGTTGGATACATGGATAATCTAATATAATCAGAATACTGAAGGACTGAAGAAAGTTCATCTTACTGTTTGTAGGAATTTTCTGATCATTCCAAGTGGGTTTAATCAAGGAATAATTTTCTGTGTGTCAAGGGTTAGAGGTGGGCCTGCTACTAGACGGATACTAGGCCAGCTAGTTCCCCCCACAAAGAGGGAAAAGAAAAAAGGAATAAGGGAGGGAGACTTATGGATTGGAAAAGAAAACTAAAACTGCTTTAATGAGAATAATAGTAATAAAATGAACCGTATACAAATATACAAAATACCAATACCGAACCCAACGCCCCTAATGGCAATTATGTCACCATCACCACTGATGCTGTGGGCGGACACTAGGGAAGTGTCAGGCTGGGCTCAGCGGTAGATGGGAACTGAATGCAGGAGCTGGATTCTGGGACTTGATTCAGGGATGCATGGATTAGGATCGAAGGCAGAATGGATGGAGTCCTCCTCAGACGCTGGCCATTGAAGAAGAGACCAAGAGAGAGCGAGACCCTCAGCTTTATACCAAATATGACATCTATGGGATGGAACACCTTGTTGGTCAGTTCAGGGTCACCTGTCCTGTCCGCTCCTCCCCACAGGTGCAGCCTCTCACTTACTGCACCCCCACCGTGGCACACAGGATCTAGCAGTGACCTTGGTCTGCACAGGAGCAAGTATCAGCAAGAGCCTTTCTGCACACCAATCCCTGGTAGTGACTGCAAACTCTAGAAGCAGACGCTGTGTGCAAAAATATGCTGTTAACTCCAGACAGTGCAGTCAGTCAGAAGAGACTGAGCTGGAAAGTAAAATCACTGAACAGAATGAGTTCTGTTCTAATTCAAACCAGGACACTGCATTAAGGGATTACAGTGATCTGGAACTAAGCTTTCTCATTGTTCACTTCTTCAAGGGTATTGCAACTTACCTGCAGTCTCCGCAGGGATGTTCCTGCTTTAGCAGGGGGGTTGGGCTAGCTGATCTCCAGAGGTCCATTCCAACCCCTAACGTTCTGTAATTCTGTGATTCTGAGATTTCTCCAGAAAAAGCCGACGCTTCTCAGGATGGCAAACAACCTTTTATCTACACATATTACTATCATAATTAATTTTTTTCTTTTGTTTTTAAATGAATTTTCTTAACATTGTCATTTCAAACCATCCAAAAGGAGGGCTTTTAATTTCTCACATCATGAGGAAAATAAATAGCCTGCAGTGAGTGTCACAATTTAGTATGGCACAATTTGCATTTGAAAAAACCTGTTAGTGAAATTGCCAGCCATCTCCACTGCAAGTTCAAGTGGTCACATCCCACCTTTTTGCCTTCAGGAAAGGGTACTGCATGTTCTCAGAAAGGAAGCACCTGTTAGGAAATGGCTCTCCTTGTTTTTGGGTTGGTTTTTTTTTTTGGTCTTTTTTGGTTTTGTTTTTGGTGTTTGGTTTTTTTTTTTTTTTTTTTGAGCTATCTAGTAACAGGTCTTTGGAAAAGGTCATATATCTCATTGGGTTTATCAAATTTAGCCCGGAGTGACTTTTAAATAGATGATAGATGCTGTCAGTTGTTTAAAAATAAAAGGAAAAAAAATCAGAGGAATGTCATGCGCACAATAACCACCTTAAATTTAAAGCTTTGGAAATCATCATGTCTATCGTATTTAAAAATCAGTGAGTGTGCACAGTGTGTAGCTTCCAGTTTAGAGTCTTCTCCTAAACTGTTAGATTTCCCATCTTTTCCTTCTTCCAGAAAACACTGGAGCTGTGCAGGCACAGCAAACACTTGTTTCATGCCCTTGCTATAGCACTGAAACATCACAGAAATGTTAGATAAGAGGAAGTGATGATCTCAGATGATAACTGAAGTAATATACAAAGACTGATAAATGCCTTTATTAAACAGAACTCACTTTAATATTCCAAATCACCGATAATTATGTTTTTTTCTATCACGTCCACTATACTGCACCCTCCCCAATATGAGATATTCCCTGTGGAGCAATGAAAGATTTTAAAGTAGATTAGTCAATTTTGTATAAGTTCAACTTTTGGACAATCTTAATAAAAGCTTCTGTGAATTCTGACAATACTAGTATCATCATCTATTTTCTCATTTGCTAAATCTTAGGGAAGTACTCAAATGTAACAATGTGCAAGTAGTCCAGTGATGGATTTTTGTGTGCCAGCTCCTCACTGTCATTAGCAGAAAATTTAATGTCCTTGGCAGTTAAACAGGTAGCATTACAGGTTCAGTGCAGGGCTGTGCATAAGCTTCTCACCGTCGCACACTGCAGATGTTCAGCAGAACATCTGAGCTTAGCCGACTTCAGAGCCAAGCAGTGCGAGTGCTGAACTTTGCTCTCAGGGACATACTGGTACTGAGATGGTGAGCTTGGGTAGAATCACATCCAAAAACTGGTGATGAATAATCAATAAATACCTCAGAAAAAGAAATAATTAAACACGTAGTGAGGAGCAATTATAATGAACTTCTGAAAGAATATGATTAGTATAATGCAAAAATGTAAGTCATTGCCATCATTCAAAATCTTAAAGATACACTTTGATCAAATGACGTTTTATAACTAGCAAACTGCTGAAAAACGTGCATGCTTGCTATCTAACAAGATGTGTAAATCTGCAAGTAGCTCATACAGCTGTTTGTTATAAGGTAAACTTCTGAGGAAGATGCTGTGTTGGGAAGTCTAACTGGCACTATGTTCACAGTCACAGGAGAACTGTGGAGGAAACATCTCCTAAACTAAATTATCATTATGGTAAGGCTGAGAATGCAAGCACACAGCTATGGCTCAAAATCATGTTATTTGAGTATATAAGAATTTTCTGTACTTTGGTGATATCAGAAAACTAGAAAATAAAGCAACTATCATCAAAGAACTATCTTAACTTTGAATCATTGGTATGAAAATCCACTGATTTTCATTATCTCAGAAACAGACTATGGAACATAAGTATCACTTAATAGCAAGCTAAAAAAATGTGTGTATTTTAAAACTTTGGCTTTGCTGTATCAGCATTGCTCTTTAGCTACTATGATTTGTCCTTACCGGTGGGACATGCCACTGCTCTGGGAAATGGCACTGGAAGGATTAGTTGCTATAAGAAATCACAGGGCCTCATCTGAGCCACACCAAGAACGACCTGCATGTTACTGAGGCCCCTTTAAAACTGAGTGGGGATAGGAAATGGTTGCCATCAGCTTCATTTTTTTTAATCTGATGTTTGTAAAATTGTATAAAATCTGCTTTAGATGACAGAAAAAGCTTAAATACCAGAAGCACAGCAAGCATTGAGGTGCTCCAGGGCTGAAAGCTCTAATGACATTAAGCCTTTCATTATAGACAACTATTTTGTCAGATTATAGATGAAGCTCATGAGCTTTGTTTGAGAAATGCAACCTGAAGTCA
This sequence comes from Bucorvus abyssinicus, assembly GCA_009769605.1. Taxonomy (NCBI): domain Eukaryota; kingdom Metazoa; phylum Chordata; class Aves; order Bucerotiformes; family Bucorvidae; genus Bucorvus; species Bucorvus abyssinicus. The sequence continues at coordinate 45,653,158 of CM020025.1, forward strand.
TGACTTTTTATTTCGTAACATTTGAGTCCTGAGGTTTTCTAGGGTGTGAAGTGACTGCACATAAGGCTTGCAGGTCTGTGCATAACAGCGTCCCTCTCTGGCTACATTCCATTTCATGAATTCTGTAGGCACACAATTATCTCCCTTAAAGGAAAACACAAGGAAAGATAAAGAGTAGCCTCTCTGCAGAGAAAAAAGAAATAGAAAAATTGCATCTGGAAGAAACCAGTCATCTACTAGGTTGTGCCAGAGCTACTGAGCTTTAAGAATGTGACCACTGACTAGTCAATATGTTATTTACTGGTTGTTAAATGCAGGCTAATAAAGATTTTAATCCTTAATATTAACTGCCAAAGCACTTGTTGCCAATAGATAACCAGTATATTATGGTGCTGGAGTGTGTCCAGAGAGGAGCAACAAAGCTGATGAAGAGTCTAGAGAGCAAATCTTACAAGGAGCAGCTGAGGGAACTGGGGCTGTTTAGGCTGGAGAAAGGAGGCTGAGGGGAAACTTTATCATACGCTGAAACTATCTGAAAGGAGGTTGTAGGGAGGTGGGATTCGGTCTGTTCTTCCAAGCAACAGGTGACAGGATGAGAGGAAATGGCCTCAAGTTGTGCCCGGGGAGGTTCAAGTTGGATATTAAAGGTTTCTTCCAACCAAAACAATTCTGTGCTTGTTACATTTCTGATGTTATCTTTCTGTTACCTAACACTAGCTTTTTGCACAAACTTAAGCTGCAGAACAAAAACTTAATTTGAAAAGAAAAAGCAAAAGCACCTGCTGAAAACTGCTTTTTCATTCCATGGTATGTTTTTGAGAAATATGTAATAAATATCAGGCAACTTGCTTGAGGGTTTGTTTTTTTTTTCCCCCCCTGGGTACTCAAAAAGTCTGTTTCTGTTTATTCTACACTGACTGTTTAAATTATTTTTGCAGCTTTCCATGAATCAGCCTTTCATCAGCAAAAACACATAGGGAACACCAAATGCACAAAATAACCTTTAGCTATAGGATTGATTTATAGCCTTCTATTAAAATCCCTTGACAGATTCTTAGACTTTCTGTACTTCTGGGTTTAAATCAAAATTCAGCTGAAATGTATCCATGCAATATGTTAACAACCCACCAATCAACCCATATTTAGGCAAATAAACTTTCCACCACAAAACCAGTCATCTAACTCCGACTGCCCTTCCCATTTCTTGTCCAGCTGAAATGTCCTCCTGAGGAAGCAAACTTGAAATACCTTTTAAAAGAATATAATGTTCAATGTTCTGGTTCACTAAAAATGCAAAATATAGTCTTTTTAATATTAAAAATGGCAAAGTCATTTTTGACCACCATGCCTCCTGTTCTCATCAGATGAGCTAGTTTTCGATCCTCTCTTGGTGGGTTGTTGTCAAGAAGAATGACTATATAACGTTGATCTTTCAATAGGTGGCAGTCTTATTCATTATAAATTCCAGAAGTGTATGTGGTAGGGCAGAAGACAGGTATATGAAGATGATTTTTATGCTTAAATTAAAGCCAGTAGCAACCCAAGAAAAGTATAAGCATACACTAGTGAGCAGTGTGCTGAGCTGGCATTTGCCAGTCCTGGGTCCTTGCTTCAGCTCTGCCACTTTCCCTGGCATAAGGCTGCTAATTTAGCCTTGCTGAATGGGATTCATTCAAATATCTAAATTGAAATAAGGTTTAAGCATCAAGAACTGTCAGACAGCTATGAGTGAACTTGTAATCTTAGGTTCCCCTTCTTGTCAAGTGATGAAAATGAGCACTTCTAGAGTATCTGAACCAGACTGCAGCCTCTAGAAGTGATTAATTCTTCCAGGCAGGCTACATAGAGACATTTAACTTTTAAATAGGTAAACCAGATGAAGTTAATTCCACACTTTATTTCTCAGTGCTTATATTGCTTGTCCTATCTCTAGACTTTAGAGTAAATACTGTTCATTTGCTATGCATACAATCCCTATTTAAGAGGTTTTTACTGTATGTATAGCCCCTGAAGACTGCTCTCTGGGGCATTTGTTTTAGTCTGGAATGGTGTAACGTTCACCCTGGAGTAATTTGGAACGAGCATCCTACTATGGAGTTACAGGGAATGGTAACAATGGAGGCATTTTAGGGAAAAAAAAAAAAGTTTGAGCTTATTTGTGGTCACTAAAATAACTAGAAACAGTCGTCTCTCAACAGAAATCTTTATCCAACATCTCAGATATATTGCTTTAAGCATTTTTTTCTGAATACAAATTTAGTTCAACAACAACAATAAAAACTGGGAGTTGGTTCACAGTATCCCTAAAGCATTTAGATTTCAGAAGCAGGCTAGAAATTTTTTATCCACTCAGGATATAGCTTTCAAGAAACACATATCCATCCATGAGGACACAATGGGCAGGGGAAAGTTTTGTTTTCTAATAGTAATTTGGACTTTTCAGGAATTTCAGTATTCTAGTTTCTATGTTAATAAAACTCTATCTTTCTTGAGTTTAGAAGACTCTAGTTATGGTGAAATATATTGGCAGATTCACCTCAAAGCTCATGCCCACATCTTCATGTCCAATCACATTACTTTAGAGAAAGTCCTTAGTACATATTTTACAGTAGACGATAATAATCACAAATAGACTGCAAGATACGAGAATGAAGCTTCTAAATTATACTATTCCTTTAGTTTCCTGAATTTGCTTTCAGCTGAGTCCACGTGGTGATAATTTTTCAACTTTCAGTCTGCGATAGTATGAGATATACACAGAATTTGACTGTATAAAGGACTCAATGTAGCACCCATTACATGTCATACCAAAGTATGCAAGAAATTCTGTTCTATTATATATCACTCCTCAAAAATCCGCTAGATACATGAAAAGTTTTCTTCATCCCTCTCCCCTGGGACAAGTACAGCTGAAATTTTTTTGTCAAATATTAGCTTTTATTTCCTGTTAACACAGAAAACATACATGTAGCTCATGTGTGGGGTAGAACCTCTGTGTATCTCACTGTGAAAACAAGCATCTGAAGTCATCTTGATGTCAAGCTTTTCCATTTTAAATTCCCTGGCCTCTTATAAACTTAATGCAGTCAAGTAAAATTTCCACATGAAACTGTAGCTGAAAATACTGTTTAGCCATAAAAGAACGTTGTGTCTTCAGGCTGATTCAATTACGTGTTCTATATGAGCACATTAATGGTTTCATTGTTTGGTACTGCAGATAGCAGTATTTCAGTACTGGATCAAAGACATGTCTAACTTTGGAGGAAACAATTATAATTATTAACAAAATTTAAAATTGAAAAGAGAATGTCAATAAAAGATTGAGTGACATTTAAGTGCGGAGAATATATTTTTATTATTAGCTAATTGTCAAACTTAACTGAATATAGATTTACTAGTCAATGACCATACAGAATGGTCCATTTCAATAAATTTCACTGTTCCTCATCTGAAATGCCTATTGATTTAAACAAAGAAGCAAACAAGAAAACAAACAAAACTTTTATTATGAACCCAACACTAATTTCATAGGAATTTAAGAAAATATTTGCTATTTTACTTGGCTTATTTTAGTTAACGTGTCACTTAAAATCACAATGAGGTGATTTTCTTTTTCTCTTTTAAGATTATGGTTTTCAGTGGTATAATACCTTGGAGCAAAAGAAAAAGAAATACAGGGCTCTATTTTTGAAGAAGTAAATTTTTTCTTAGGAAAATTCAGTGCCAGGCACAAAGATGTCACTGTTAACTTTGTCTCTGCTGTCTTTTTATGAAGAAAACAGTTTAAAACAGGAACACCTTGAGGATATATAGCAAACAAGAAGGATTAAAATATTAACCTGTTACCTTTCTGAAATGAAGCAGATGGACATGATCAACAGTGAAGGAGAATGCTGAAACAACCTTTTATTTATAACATCCAGGTAAAGTAGTTCCTTAATCCTTTCAGACATTTATCCCTAAATGAGGTTTGCATCTTATAATTGTACATAATTTGCGATACAGAACTTTCCTGGGTACAAATCCTTGCAGGCACTATACTTGCAAAAGTGTAATAAATATCTGAGGATGAATTAGAACAAGAATCAGAACATTTTGAGAAGGGATAAAAGCAATTTTCTTACAGGACTTTAGAGGTGCTACAGTGATTCAAAAATACATTAAATTACCCATAAGAAAATACAATTTAAGTCAAAAGCGCCATCAGTGAAATAATACAAATATTCTCAATTGATTTTCTTGGTAAGAATGAAGAGATAGAAAAAGGCTATAATCTCATCATTTTCAACCAGCTACTGGCTCTACCTTTGTCACTTTTGTCACCTCTAATGACTTTTTGTTTTTCTAAGTGTGCCCTTGGCTTAAATCTTCATCTCCAAATAAAAACCAGTTTCATTCCTACATACTTAGTCTTTTCAACTTCCATTGACAGTATTCATTTCTTATAAGACTAATAATTCTCAAGTAAGATGAAATATGATGTGAGAATAGCCCTAGAAACTATGTGATTTTAGTTAGACCTCCTATAAATTATATAGCTTGCCTTAGGTCAAGCAGCAACTTGTTTAATCCCCGGTCCAATACTCATTTCAGCAGAGACTTTTTTGACAGAACAATTTATTAATTTAAGGGAACCTCATATCTAATCCAACATTTTGTTCAATCTCCAAACACATTACAGGTGTACCTTTAGTGCATCACGCAAACATTATCTTACTTGCTTAGCTCTCCCTTTTACGCTACTTAAAACAGATGACCTTTCCTTTTGTCTCAAAGCTCACATTGAGTTTATTTTCCCAATATTGTTTTTACAAGTCAACATATCATCATCATCTTCTTACCTTTGGTTCTGCCCAAGGCAGTCACTGAGAAGCGACTACAGATGATTTTGTTTGTTGTATCTATACTTCATAACAAAGTAAATACAGACATATAGTCTAAAAGTTTTAGCTTTCTAAGTACTGCGATAACGGAAAGTAAAAACCATTTCTATCTGCAGTTTAGAAAAGAGTGAAGGCAATAAAATGAAATACTTTGGAAAAGCTATGGTCTCTGGGACTTGTAATCGAGTAAAACTGTTTGCCATGAGAACATTAGTTCAGACTGATATCGGCTTGTAGTTTAGTAAAAGACACTCTAATCATACTTGATGTTATTTAGAACTATTATAGGAAGAAAGAGGATGATATAGTTCATTGAGACAAACCACTGAGTTATTTCAATAAGATTTTAAAACTAGTTAACAACAGTCACATTAGAAAATGATTGTTTGTAGGGCCAAAAATATACTTCAATATCCAAAGTGCCTAAAGCCAAAACCAAAATAAGATCTAGGTTATATAGATTATGTGATCATTGCAAATCTTTCAAAGCAAAAGTCCAGCACAAACCAGCAAATAAAATCATATCCTCCCTTGTTTTCGTTACTTGCTCCATGATGTGGATTTGTATATAATAAAAAATTGTGATATTTTCATTATCAGTTCCCTATCCCAGAGTATTTTCTTTCCTGGGCAGCTTTGTATTGGTTTAATGGACCCTGCCACCAAACACTGCAATTTAGGACAAAAGAGTCAATTGCCTTTGAAACAGGCACTGTTGTCAAACTCATCATGAGATCTGAAAATGAAATGTTCAGAATACTTATATGGCCCCCCTTTTCTGGCTTCCTCTGTGCCTACAGAGTAAGCTGAGGGATAGGCATTTTATCTCTAAGAGAATTCAGAGTTCAGAGCAAGATACAATCACTTTTACTGTCTGCTTGTAGGTCAAGTCTGATTGCAAGCTAAACACTGGAAAATTTTCCCATCTAATTTAATGGCTATGTGGGTTTTTCTGAAAAAGTTGCTTAACTTTGTCCCCTAAATTTTTCATCAAGCATTAGCTGCATCAGCTGAAAAAAAAAACCAACATCTATGTTTAGTAAAGTGTGTGTGCACCTGTAATCACATCTAGCTTTTAAAAGATGAGAATAGAGGAATAAATAGATGTTAATGTATTCCTCTCAGATTTAAATGGAACGCTGAGCTTTTTGTTAATTTAATTAACTCTTTATAATCAACAGTTGTTGAGCTAATGACAGAAGGTATTCCTATTTGGCATCCCTCCACTCTGAACTGTCACATAATCACAGAATCATTTGGTTGGAGAAGACCTTTAAGATCGCCAAGTCCAACAGTTCACCCTGCACTACCAGGGTCCCTAAACCATGTCCCTCAGTGCCACATCTACATGTCTTTTGAACACTTCCAGGGATGGGGACTCTACCACTTCCCTGGGCAGCCTGTTCCAATACTTGATAATGCTCTCTATAAAAAAATTTTTCCTAGTATCCAACCTAAATCTCCCCTGGCACAACTTGAGGCCTTTTCCTCTTGTCCTGTCACTTGTCACGTGGCAGAAAATTCCGACCTCAACCTCACTACAACCTCCTTTCAGGTAGGTGTAGAGAGGGATAAGGTCTCCCCTCAGCCTCCTCTTCTCCAGACTAAACAATCCCAGTTTCCTCAGCCACTCCTCATAAGACTTGTTCTCTAGACGCTTCACCGGCTTTTGTGCCTTTCTCTGGACACGCTTCAACACCTCAATGTCCTTCTTGTAGTGAAAGGCCCAAAACTGGACACAGTATTCGAGGTGTGGCCTCACCAGTGCCAGGTAGAGAGAGACAATCACATCCCTCCTCCTGCTGACCACACTATTGCTGATACAAGCCAGGATGCTGTTGGCCTTCTTGGCCACCTGGGCACACTGCTGGCTCATATTCAGTCGGCTATCGACCAACACCCCCAGGTCCTTTTCTGCTGTTCATCTTTCCAGCCACTCCTCCGCCAGCCTGTAACATTGCAGAGGGTTGTTCCGGCCCAAGTGCAGGATGTGGCACTTGGCCATGTTGAACCTCACACAATTGGCCTTGGCCCACTGATCCAGCCTGACCAGATCCCTCTGTAGAGCCTCCTGACCTTCAAGCAGATTGATACATCCACCTAACTTGGTGTCACCTGCAAACTTACTGAGGGTGCACTTGATCACCTCATCCAGATCATTGATAAAGTTGTTAAAGAGAACAGGCCTGAATACTGAGCCCTGGGGAACGCCACAGGGCACAGCTGCAGAATGGATATAACTCCACCACTCATTGACTATATTTGCATTAGCACGTTGTTTGTGAAGAATAACACTTTTTGCTGAGGACCTGATGCCATACTGTTATCAAAGAGTTTAATCTTGTTATAGGTATTGAATGTCTGTGAGTGGTTGGAGTGTGTTTTCCTGTTAAGTTTCATCCACAAAGCAATTGAGTCAGTTCAGTCTGAGAATGCTCCATGATGCAAATCACATCAGAGAGTGGGGACACCTGGGAGATTCCCTTCAAAAATCTCACTTCTCCCCAAATGAACATGTTTAGGCAGAGAGGCATGTCAGCTCTCTAGCATTCATAGTAAACGAGTAAATGGGTGACCATGGAGCATTCCACTATCATGAATTCAACACTACTCATTTAACTTTTACCCAAGATTGCTCAAATGAACTGAATCCAAAGGAAAGAAGTTAGGAGAGGAGTAACACAGAGCATGCATCATAATCTCCACCAGAGATTGTAGAGAGCCAGTTTCTTCTGCAACTGGAGGGACCTTTCCCAGTGATGGGGAGGATACATCAATAAGGCTTCCAAAATTATTATTATCCCAACTGCCCTATATTAGTAGCAAAGGCTTAAACTGAACTCTGTTAACAAAGATCAGTCAGTCGTGGTGTAGTTCAACTACTACCCACAAGTGAATCACTTGGAAAATTTTTTAAAAGCCTTATTAGTACTGAAAATTTGTCAGCCTTAAATTTCCAAATTCAAGCTTGTCAAACACTGAATTTTCAATGCCTATGCAACTTTATACTACCATCAAGAGCAAAGGTTATCCAATCCATTAGTAAACAGCAAAGAAAAGCTCAAAACTCATGTGGTTTTTTTATTTTATTTTTTCTCTTTAAAGTCAAATGAATAATCAGATAAAATATTCAAAATACTCCCAGGTTGATAAAAACAGCTGCTTATATATGCTTAGCCCAAAGAGAGTAGAAAAACACATATGTGACAGCTCAAGGCTTCTCACTGGCATTCTTAATATTTTTTGAACAAATATCTTCATTACCATTTAAAGTAGGAAAATTATTTTCCTGCAGTTTCTATTTGAATCAGTACTCTTCGATATTTTTACACCATATAGAGAAGATATTTTCTTCTGAACTTGGAAGCTGTCATAAAAAAATTATTGCCCCAGTGAATTAATAAACATTGTGTAAAAAAAAATTGGAGTTTCAAAACACCCCATATTTTCAACTTCAGAAAAGCATTATATTCACAATATAGTGACATATTTCAGCCTCTAGCTTCCATGCACCACAAAGAATTCAAATTGATTCAAAAGATTTTGCCATCATTATCTGAAAACAAGTATAGAAATATATGAATAGACTTATCTTTTTTTTTAATGTTTTCTGCATATATTTACGGTTACAACATACAACATTAAATTCTTTTACTTGTTAAGGAATCATCTCTCAATAAGAAATACTCACTCATTTATCTTTAATTTTTTAAAAAAATATCCAGAAATAAGTACGACAATAGAATGGCACCAATAATAATCTGGTAGCAAATAATAACCGACATATTCATTCGAGGTTCTCTGTTATTTTAATAGCCAAATTAATATTCACTCAGACCATGGTTGAGATAATTCTTGTGTGTATTTTCACTACTGCAAGCTCCAAACTTGATGCAAATTTTTTGCTTGCACCTGCAGTCAATTTTTTTAGCAGTTATGTGCCAGTACTTTTTGAAGTGGATGGAAGATTTAATGAGATTTTTTAAGAGTTTTTAAGCAGTTTTCAAGTATCTCCAGTAGATATTTCAGGTAGATATCTCCACTTTAATAATATTTCAGACAATGGTTATTCTTACAGCATCTCAGCAATAGGACGCAATTAACACCCAAATATATTTCACCTGTTAGCTTCACTCTGCAACTGGTTTCAAAGAGAAGCCCAACATCTAAGACTATTTCCTTGGTCTATATAGTAAATAAAGTGTTTTTAAGAGAGAAAAGAATGTTCTTAAGACTAAAGGCCAAGTGGGTCAGTCTGGTTTGCCTCCATACATGTTCACCTCAGTACTGCTCCACAGTCTTTCCTTGTTTGCATGAAAGCCATGTGATCCAAAGTTGTCTCAAAGAATCTATTCAGGAAATCCCAATATTTACCTCATTCAACCTTATAAGTGCAAACTTCCTATTTCCAGGAATCTGCTGTTTCTGTTTTCCTATTTCAACCTCAAGTTTTTCGACACCTCTTTTCTCCTCATTTGTCTGTTCCCAATAGAGCTTAAAAATGCAAAACATTTATCTAATTTAAAAACAGTGCTCCATAAACAGACTCAAAAAGCCTCTGATGACAAACGTTATCTCATCGTCATTCATCACACTTAGCAGCTGACCAATAAAACCTGCAGTTTCATGCCTGTAAAATATTGCTAAAGCACTCACTGGAGCCAAAATCTGTTCCCCAAAATACAGGTATCACCAATGACACCAGAGAATGAAATGTGAGGAAAGATCTATAACATATTGCCAGGTATAAAAAGGAAAGGATGTACTTATGTACCTGTCTTCAAAAATTTCTCATAGCTGCTTGTCTGAAGCAGTCCAGAAAAGCTGACAACATGTAATAAATCTTTATCCTCTTTCTCAGAAGAGAAACTTCTGGTTGACTGAGGCTTATAAGCCTGTGTACATGAGATAAACATACAAGTGCTCCCACCATTAAAGTCACCTGCCACATAGACGAGCTTAATGTTCAGTGTTATATTAAATACTCCTGATGAGCTCCAGCTTTAATTGTGCTACAAATATTTTGTTAATAAAACTTCATGATATTTTAAATTCTAAGTAACTTGTTTGAAAACAGAAAATTTGCAACGAGCCTTTTTTTTCCCTCTAAAAACTAGCAAAACAGTCATCATAAAAAGGACCAAGATCTGAAATAGTTACTATGGGTTTCTCAAGTTACTTTCAGGTTACATGTGAAGAGAACATATGCTCACACAAGAGACACACTGTTTTGAATTATTTGGGGGGAAAAAAAAGAAAGCATAGACCTCACTATCTAAGTTCCTTCTCTTGCTTTTACTAATGTAAACTAGAGGTTACTATTAATTTCAATAAAATAGGATCAGATCCTAGTTGAACTGTAATGTGCTAATAAGATAAGATGTGCTATGAAACTTGTTTCTAACCAAAACTACCTTCTATATTAAAGAAAACCAAGTCAGTTATACTTATTGTCCTTTGTTTTATTTGAAATAAGGTCTTTGTTTTGGGATTATGGATTGAATACATGCTTAGTGTTTTATGAATTAAAAGACTTATGAGTTATTATTATATATAATAATGTCCATATAATAATAATCCCTTTTAGATTAGCACATCTTAATTTTGTGAAACGTCACAAAGGCAGCCTCAAAAATCTGGAATGAATCCAATCTTCATTAGGTGGCAAGGTGGTAAACACAGAAACAAAACCAATCTTTTAAAAGATATGTTAAGAAAGCTAAGATACACGTAAAATGTTTGGTTTACATGACTGGTGTATATATATTTAATACAATGCGTTAGTGGTTCCTGGATGTTAGTTGTCTGTAAAGGAATATTTTTAAGGAAAATGGCTGGATGTTATATGATATTAAGTATAACTTACAATTACACAATGTCATACTGTATATTTCAATAATTGCTGCCTGTAGTATTTAAAGTATTATTGTTTAAAGGAACCATTGAAATTTTGATCAGGAGATAATTTTTTTAAAAGGAACGTATTTTCCCAGTTTGAGATTAATTTAATTATGTCTATAATAACCAGGTATTTCCTCAAGTAAAAGCAAATTGTGGAAATTTTTTATAGCAAATGTCATTAAAAAGTCCATATCTCATCATTTAAATGTGTTGATGGTCTCTGACTTAAGAGTTTCTCTTATCAAATATTTGAACCTTGCATGTAGTGGAACTTTAGGTAGACATAACGGAATATATGGTTTCTTGACAATGAAAAAACAAAGACACCCAGCATTCAAATGGGCCAATAGTAGATATTGCCTTTAAGTTGTTTTCAAAATTTGAAGAAAACTATAAATTCACAGCTGAAAGCTCTCTCTCCTCACAGAACCCTGCAGCATTAGGCTAAGTGAAATACAGTTACTCAAGGCAAAACCTTCTGGCAGACTAACAGTGATGGTATTTTCATGTAAAAAAGATGTTTTTAAACAATACATTTCAGACACTAACAGGCTCTTTTTTTTTTTTTGTCTCAATGTTTGTGAAGCTTCATCTTCTTTTTCCACTTATTTTTCCCAGCTCTCTAAAAATATTTGTTGTTCTTACATTGCCTAGCATGCTGACATCTTAGAAAAATGTATAGACAAATGTTGGTAGTATAATATTCAGTTGCTTTGGAAATATGCTGAAAAGGCTTTTCAGACAGGAAGGGGAGAGTAGGCACCAGTATTAATGAACAAAATTGGGCTTTTAGAATGAAATTGCACTAAAGTACCTTCACTGATATCATGGCAGCAAACCCCTGAAATTAACATTAGCTGGAATAGTGGTCATTAATAAATGGTTTAGATGATCAGATAAATGTTAACCTCAAACAGATTCACTACCAGGCATATTATCACAATAACACTAAATAGCTAAATAACCACATACTGGAGCTAATGAAGGAATTACACATGCTTCCCCACATTGGTCTGACAAAGCCATTATAAATTTAAGGTGAAACTAGCCTGAAATGTCCAAGTTGCCAGATATAAGTTGACCTAGTAGCTATTGTAGAAGAAAATCCATAGTCTTCCATCTTCCATGTCTTGATGGGGTGGTGGGAAGTGGGGTGGTTATTAGAGTAGTTCTTTCATATTATGGATGTGAGTTAAGAGAGTGCTTAATAAATATATACATTCCATTTATACAATGATTTTCTACACAAGTGATAGCCAAAGTCAGCTATGTAGTGCTTGTAGAAGCTATGAAGACGAGATGTAGGTAGCATTGTGTCATCATTTGAGGAAAATTTAGAATAAATTTGTTACTGCAAAGATTTTTTTGGTACATTGATAAAACATGGCATTTGTTACACTAAGAACGTGTCTTCTCAAAAGCCAATGTTTAGTTATTCTAGAGTATACTCAATGAAAGTTTTTAAAAGATTGGCTTGCTTTTGCGTGAAAAAGAAAAACCTGAAAAAAAGATTTGAGAAATGTAATCTGAAAATAGTCATCTCTGAATTATCAATCTCAAAAAGATTTCCTCCTAAAACATACTCCAGTCTTAGATAGCTTTGAAATTTTTTGAGTAACCAAGAGTTATTCAGTGGAATATTCTTTAGAACTCAACTCATCAAGACTGCCTTTTAGTTAATACCAGCTTTCCTTTGCTGATGAATACACTGGACATTTTACCTCATACACAAACAATTAAAATATTAGTGTCATGTTGATGATGTAAATAAATCAGAGGTTATGCAAGTATCTAGTATAAATAATGAAAGGGCAAAGAGTAATAATCTTATGATGACATTCATTATCTATATCAGCATTCCACAGTCTGAAAATTTCAAAAGCCCCCTTGGTAACAGATTTGCCATGACCTATGTTCCTTCATTTGCCACCCTGTTGCAACCTACATCTTAAAGGAAGTGAGTAGCTATGGAGTTTGGTTAATCTACACAATGAAGCAGATATTAAGAAAAAGACTTCAGCTTTGAGACAGATAATGTTAGAACACCTCATTTATATCAGTAAGTATTTCACCAGTGGAAAATATACAGACCTGAATTAGCACAGTGCTGTTGAGAGCACACAGATGCTTATATTCTCACTAATTGCTTCCTCAGAAATGGATTCACTACTTCCAAACACATATATCTACCTCCGCTCCTGTTACATGCAAAAGAACAGAACTACCATTAAGAACAAAAGTCTGAACTGGAGGCTCCATCATGGCATACCTGAGTAGAAAATTGTTGTTTGTTTTTTTTTAAATAAAAATCTTTAGACAGGAAGACACAAATGTACAACATACCTATGGCTGTAGAAAATACATTAGTTATGCTAATCAAACGCCCGAGGTAAAAATTGTGTCTGTGTAGGATACTGAAATGGATCATCTTTTTAATAGCACTTTACATTATTGTTTCCAGCTGTAAAACATGGGACCTTTTAGAGAGGACCATCGTCTCCATTTTACTAGCTAAACTACTCAAGCACAAGGAAGGAAGTGGAAGAGGTGGAAGACTGTCACTGATGAAATGAGTCTTCTCTGACAGCGTCTTTTCCATGATGAAATCACAAGTATGCTTATGGTACAGATCTGCTTATGGAATTAAGTCAAAAAAGCAAAGAGGATATGAGGAATAAAAGAAAGCAAAGTTCCAAAGGCAAGCATGAAAACCACAGCTGCAGCTTGTTTTATTGTGAAAAAGTAAATAGCAAACACTGAACTTTTCAAGAAGTTATTTTTAAAGCATTTTCTAGTTTCACATAACTGTTTTTTCTAAGAAATTTTAATTTTGGAGAAAACAAAACCAAAAAGTTTGTATGTTTCTACGTGGTTCCAGTTTCTGCAATTATAATTAAAAAAACCCCATATTTTTATATGCATAATTACAAAAATTGAGCCATAAGTGGGAAAGTGAAAACTCAGAATTGAAAGCCAAAATATGCAACCTTCATTAGTAGTTTCAATTACAAAAGCAGACCTATTAGAATAATCCTAGTGCCGATGCAGTTTCTCAGGTTTTCAGCCATAAAAGTAATTTTATCAATCCTACTGAGAAAAATAAGTAGAGATTATTCAGTAGGTCTTGTCGAGGTAATTAGAAAAGGTTAATCAATTTTACTACATAGTAAGACACATGAAACAAGATATTTGCAGGAAAGCAGGCCTTCGCAATTTCAAAAAGACTGCCTATTAGAGAAATTTAAAGATTTCAATTTTATAAAATTAATTTTTCATTAGAAGTACTATCCCTCAATTACAAGTAAAAGGAATAAGTATTCCAAACTATCTTGCACAGAGTATGTGTAAAGGTTTTTTTCCACTTTGTTTTGTTAATGTGGTGTTGTCATTCTCTTGCTGAATCATTTTTCATCATTTTTTTTTATTGACTACTCAATTTTAGTAAATCACACTCAAAATAAAGAAATAAATCATTGTCTTCATACCATGCATGACTAAAAAATAAAGTCAGCTTTAGCAGTGAGGGCCCTCTGTGAATTCATCAGATATATACGAGAAATTGTACAGAGGAAAATTACGAAAGCAATTTAGAGCTAGTATAAGAAAGCAGATAGTACGTTAGTATTTTTTTCAAACTTTATAGACAAAATACATGCACTGCAATGTGCAAAGCGCTCCCTAAATGTGTCTCTTTAAATCAGAGGGCCATGTATGAAGCATATAAAGCATGTGAAGTATATTATTCTTAATTTCAACTTACTTAAAAACATTTCCAATTATATTTGTTTCAAAAGAGAATTGTTTTTTTAATAAAATGTCAACAGAAAACAGGATAGCAAAAGTTATTTCATTGGCAAAATCCCCAATAAATTCTTTTCTCTTTTGTGAGTTATCAATTTTAATGAAGACTGCAGAGCATCTTTTTTTCTTTTCTTTTTCTTTTTTTTTTTTTTTTAATAATCTTTCTGTATCTGGATTGTCATGGATTGGATCCTGGGCCTCAATACATTTTCTTGAAAAAAGCAACAAATTTTGAAAAAAAAAAGTTTTATTTCTATAAAAAACTCTGAAAACTTTGGTTTTGCCTTCTTCTAAAGGGGATCCTCACATTAAAAGATGTAGAGAACACAGTCGTCATCAAAACCATCACAAAATGTTCTTGTGGGTCACAGTCTTTTGATTAAGACACAGCCATCAAAGGAGGGTGGTGGTCAAGACCGCTTTTTATATCAGTCCACAAAAAAACCAATCCTGAGTCACCTTCATCCTTCCTGATACAGCTGTAGCACTGCATACACACAAAAAAGGACAAGCTTTCTAAAGGAACTGCCTACTTAAGAGATCAAGTGATGGCCCCTTGCCCTTAGGTGGTAAGGAGATTGTTTCTCTTCCTTTCACCCTATCAACTCCAACTGTGAGGGAGCAGCAAGATCCAGTGGCTACTTCGAGGAAGGTAATATAGGAACAATTCCCACACAGGCCAACACAAACAAGTCCCACAGTGTCTGAGCACGGTGAGCAAAGCCAAATACTGGTAACACAGTCCTCAATAGCCCCAGACCTAGCAAGCAACAAACTAGACAAATCTAGAGAGTCCAGTCAGAAGCAAAAGGACGTTAGACAGAGACAAGCTGTAACATAAACACAAAGCACCCATACAAAACCCAACATAAACCAAAGAAACCAAACAAAAAGCTGAAAGACAGTACTGTTGCACTGTGGTGGGGCAGGCCTAAGCTTATAAGGGGTCCTGAGCTGACGAACAGATGGTGTGGATCTACAATAGTTGAAGGTGTAGGTGAGGTTAGTCTGGGACATGAAGGGCTTTTTGGTGCCCTGAAGAACACATCTGAAATTATTTCCTCTAATTTCTCTTGGATTATTCATGATAAAAGTGGCTTATCAAGAACTTATGCTTCTTATTTGTCTCCTCATAATAACCCATAATTAATAATAATCATAATAGGTGTAGGCTATAAAAATAGCTTAAATCTGTAATTTCTTAGTTAGGTCATTGAGTTTGAATTAGAAATTCTGGATTCAGCTCTCTACTCCAAGGCTTTTTTTCCCATGTGATTTAAGTGCACTTGGCACTATGTTTCCTATTCTAGATCTCAACTGAGTGGCTTCCCTTAAAGGTTTCCTTTTGTGCAGAAAGAAAGACAACCCTTAAACATTCTCACCTGCTCTTCAGGATATTTTCCTGCCAGTTGGACTAGGGATTCCAACTTGTTCAGGGCTCAAATGGTCAAACGTTCTATCCAGAACATTGAATAAAAAGTAGATGGTGGCACCTTATCCTCCAGGATCCACGGTATAGAAAAAACCAACATCTACTCAGTTAGTTTCAGTTTGTTTGAGGGGTTTTTTTTAAGTAATAATAAGCAAACACACTTTCAGGTTGGTATTTTGGACTCAGAAACTGATTTGCACAGAACTGAGCAGCATAGAGTTAAGCTCCTAAACTCCAGAGAGGGAATCTGTAAATGAAATTTTCTGTGATGAGTTCTGTGCCACTCCCTAAGCAGAGTATGGGTTTTGGGATTCTCCCCTTACTTTCTTTTTCTCTTGTGCACTCTGTTGGTACTTAACACTGAACCCTGGATTCTGCTGTGAAGGTCAACTCAATTCAGGCCTTGAAGTAGATCAGTTTGTAGTGTCCAAGTCCTTTACTGGCTCTGGTTCCTTGTTGGTATGTTCATATATATCTCAGTTTAATTGTATGTTTTTTCATAACCTGAAACCAAGTTCCTACTGCAGAATAATTGATTGTGCCTTAAGGAAAGCATTTAAGATGCAACAATTTCAAAACAGTGGTAAGCTTGTGCATGTCCTCCTGTAAAGACCCCTTCGATATGAATTTTCTTTCAGTCTTCTTGTTTGGAGCTTCATAATGGCTTAGATCACCAGTGGAATGATGTTGAAGACAACCTAGGTTATGAAAGGAAACCTTTCCTTATAAGAAATCATGATAATTAAAAAATACCTACCAAAGATAATATATATTTTTGTTCTATTTAGATATATAAAGGAATAATAGATGAACCTAACAAACTTGAGTTACAAGTTTTATATGGTAATAGAGTCATAGACCAGGCATTAAGTAAAAATTAATGTTGATCAACCTACAGAAAATGATGCCAGAACTATTACCATCTCACTAAAAAGGAAAATGTATTCTCTTTTCTGTGATGGTTACAAGGCAATTGCCAGATCACTGTAAAAGAAAGCTCTCAGAATTCTGTCATTTAACTTAGTTTCCTTATCAGAGGAGATTGTTTCCAGGAACCACCAGTCACAGGAGGTGTTTTCTGTGTTTGGCTGAGGAAACCTGTGAACAAGTCTCAGTTAGGAAGAATCTTAAATCTAGTCTTAAAAGCCCTTTATCTATCAAACTGGTGTTCATCACAGAATTGAACTAAGTTGGGTATAATATGTATTTCATGCTAGAATTTATTTGCAATATGGTTTTCTTTACATGATTGAGTTACTGTAGTGATATCTCTGCACTGAAAAATACAATGGGAGTAAGAAATGGTTGATTAAAAGTAATAGCTTTTTTGCCTTTTTTCTTTGTTTAAATGGACAAAGTAACAGCTGGCCACAACAGCTGACAGCGCTCTAATTTTTGGACAGATGTATTTTCCATGTAATTTTAACTTCACAAAGACCAGATGATTCCCATGGTTTCTCTAACCAGTTTTCCCGTGTTCAGTATTCTGTGATTTGCTTTGAACCAAGGCTTTTGTTCTTCTACTGAATCTTCCATTATTTGTATTTACAAAGTTGTCAGGCAAGGCAAGCGATAGGGTCAAAACTGGGTTAATTTTGACCACACCACTTATTTTGAAGTGTTTTCCTTTTAGACTCAAAGGTAAAATTAACATACATGGCACTGTCTTTATATCTGTATAATGTGCGTGCATACCTTTTCAGAGAGGAATTAAAGCCACAAAAATCAATGTTTGCTGTAAACTCTTGCTAAAATTTAGAAAATAATTTGCTTTAGAAAGGTCCACGCTTTCAGTTACATTCCTATTGAAGAAAATTTGAATATATCTATTTGCTCACATGAAGGTTGGACTTCCTAGAATTGTACAGGAAAATTGGAAAAGGAAACAAACTACAAGATTGAGTAATAAAATTTTCTGGGCCAAATCTTGATCTTTCAAAATGCTGAGCATGCTGTCACTGATGCAACAAAAAAATTAGGCCCAGCAATTACAAAAATTGTTTAGCCTGAAGGATGAGAGGGATGTCTCATTGGATTCAGCTGGGCAGTTCCAATGTTTAGCTCTGAGTCCCAAAGTAGTTACTTACTCTGCTGGAATGAGACCAGAGTACTTAGCGTATATTTAGATAGACACTTAATTATGTCCCAGATTGATCTTGTCCTTGTGTTTAGGGCTGTGCAACTCATTATTTTCCAGAATAGGCTGAAGTGATGACAGACAATTAAAGAGATGTAATTGCAATGAACTCTCTACATTTCGTATGGGATGGGACATAAGGAGGAGCTGGGTTCCCAAAGCCTGTTGCCAGAGCTCTGGCATAGAGGCAGTTAAGCCAGAAAATGTCAGACCACACCCTTCTCAGTGAGAACAGCACATCCATACAAAATTATTTTGGCTGTGCTGAAAGAAAAATTAAACACAGTCTTTTGCCTACGTAGCAAAGGAAGGAAAGATTAAACAATTTATTCTTTATGATTTTATCATGTGTATGGTTTTTTTTCTGTTACTCATTCTGTCCAAGAAATGTATAGCATGTGCATGGCCAACTATTAGTAATATTTTATCTACCTGGTCAGGGAATAGAATAAGAATGACAGGGAATAATCAAAAACCCTCAGATTTTAAATGTTTAATGGTCATACCTGATGAAGTATACATGATTCATACTGTCTGCAAAGAAATATATTTGCACTGCTAAAATAACGGAGGCATTTGATTACTTAATCCTTGCATGGAAAATATATATACAAAATCCCAAATTTTCCTCAAGTTATTCTTGTTTCTACTACCTTCCTGTATGTCCTCAAATATTAAATGGATTGTGGTTTATACGCCTAACTTGTATCTCTGTTGACTATGTAATGCATCTTGATATTTTAAATTTCCTGTTATCACCTAGAGGTGATTGCTTATGTGTTCTGTACTCTCTGTTGCTCACTGTGGACAGTATCTGACAGAATACAGAAAGCAAATTCCTAGCAGTAGTCATGGAAAAAAATAGCTTTCCTCCATGACAGCTTTATGCTGGCTTTTAAAAATTAAAAATTAATTAAAATTCTGAAACTTTGCAATTTACAATTTTCTAAAAAACACTTTCTGATTCCAATTCTGCTGCATTACATTGCTGTAACTTACACTTACAGTTCTTGGTATATATTAAAATACTCCTTTTTTCTTCATTTTTTTAAAAAAAAAACTTTTGATCTCAGAGTGTATCCATATGTTAAGTATATGCTGAGTAAGAAAGGATTTGGGATTTTCAGCTTTCCCTCAGTGACCTTTGTGAAGGGCATTGTCATGCACAGTAAAGTCTCCTGATTAACCTTATGTATCATTATATCCTATATTTCTTGTAACACCTCTGGGTATTTCCTAGGAATTGTATTTTTTTTCATATCTCTCTTCACTGATGCCTTTTCTTCTTTTATAATTACTCTCACGATCTTTCCTTGAGCATCCTCTAGTATTCTAAAATAACCTTGTCTTGAGAAGTATTGAGCACTTCTACATACTCCAGATAATGTCATATTATTGGCAATGCCTCATACTTTGTAAGAATTAACCAGAAAGTATTTTAGTTCCTTAGGTAGAAATTGAAAAAAATTGAAACGATCCTGCTTAAATCATTAATTTAAGAGCAATATTTTAAAGACAAACTAGTATCAGGCACTCAGTATTTCTATGTGTTTCAACACCACCCCCAGTACCTTTCCTGTTTAGACTGAATTGAACTTGGTGACAAACTTAATATCTCTGGAAAAACCAGTTCATAGGAAAGAACAGAATGATGAGATATCTACGTTATGTGAAACAACACATCAACACCAATTTTAAATACATTTGCGGTGTTTTTTTTAAGATGACTTTTTAATTTGTTTGTATTTATTGCATGTTTATATTACATACATTTATTACGTTTTTATGCACAGAGAAAATATTTAAACAAAATGGCACTTTGATGGAAACATAGAACTGAAAAAATCTTTCAGTGATCCGCTATCCAATTTTAAGAAATAGGAATTTAATTCTAAAATAGTTAGCTAAGGCAAGCTAACTATTTTTTCTTATCTGGCTAAGAACAGTATTTAACACTGGAGGACAGGGAATTCTAGGAACACTGAACATGGCCAGATACAGCCATCCAAAAGAAGTAAATCCACAAATGTTTATTAGAACTTATCTCATTTTTAACATGGTTTTCTAAAAATAAAAAGGAACCTTTACGATGTAAATTGACTGTGCTTTTTTATACTCTGATCTTTTTGTAAGCTGAACCAGCAAAAGAAAATGGAGAAACTTGTGTACTTTTAAAGGACAGAAGCAGTGAAAAATCATTATATTGCTGATACTTTAAGTTGTAAGTAGGGGTAATGATAACAAGGAAATGAGAAGGATTTAAGAAATTCTGAGGGACTTATAGCCATCTCATTAACTGCACCCAGCATTATTTTCAGGCTACAAATGAGGTGATGCTACTGTCAATACCTAACCTCTTCTGCCATTCAAGTTTTTCTTTTCACTTCACATAGAATAGCTGAAGAATGTCCTTTCTTGCTTGCTTGATTTTCTTCCTTTCTTTTTTAGTATATTAACTGAGAATAGTCCATTAGACAAGAATAACTAAATACATTATGACTTAAGATATCTGACTGTTTTATGTATTTAACTTGCAATGTCCAACTGTATGTCCTTACAGAACACATTATAGAATTTTACAATCACTAAAAAGTATTGAACCGCTAGGTCAATGTTTCCACAGATGTAGAACATGAGGTTACCATTTCAAAAGCCATTACCTACCATTTGGTATGCTCAGACAGCTGTGTGTACATAAATTGGTAACTAGTGTTTGACTCAGTTTACAAAAGTAATCAAAATTTGCTCATTCAGTCCATATCCTGGCAACTACAGTGATTCATTAGTAAATTGTCTGTCTACAAGTAATCCGCAAGCATGGCTTCTTCCCAAAATTGTTTGCATTATCTGGATTACCTTCAATTTTTAACAGGCACTTTGTGAGATACCAAGAAATGAAGTCAGATTTATTAGGTTAATCATATGATAGCTTTCTTTTACGGCTGCATATTCCAGGAGATCAGATGGATGACCCTTTTTACAAAATTCCAGAGAAAATGAGGGTTCATACAGTGTTACTCCATGAATCTGGAAATCTCTTTCTCTGGGTAGAAGATATGGCTAATAAAATGTTCCCTAGTGACACTGCCAGCAGAAGAGGACAGACTTGAGAACTCATAGACATTCATCAGGACACTGGTCTCCAATAGGCTGTGGGAAGTGGATCTCCCTCCCTACCTGGCCTTTTGCTTTGGGAGGAGCAGTAACACATCACATTGCTCCTTCTAGCAGTGTAAAGGAGGAGTTTGTTCAGTTGGAGAATCTTGATGAAGATTATTGTGTGATGCCACATTATTCTTGACTAGGCCCAGAAGAAAGGTGCTGCTGTTGCAAGAAACCTGCAATCCTAAACCACTCTACTGATCCCACAAGTGAACTTTTTTCTTTCCTGAACAACACATCAGTTGGACAAGTATGATCTTTCTGCTGCTTTTAAAAAGGTCAGCTAAGAAAAATTAATCTTAAGAGTCAGGGGCTTTTCACTATTAAAATGACCTTCAAAGACAAACTCTGATCAAGAAAGACTTTAGAAGATGTCTGTTTACCTATGAGTAACACACACATCATCCCGATGATAAACAGTGCTGCTTTTGGAGTTAGTAGCGTCTAGGGGTTTTTAAGCTTTTGGGTTTATTTTACAATAGAGGAAGGGGGAAAGAAAAAGCACAGCAATGTTTGATTTTTGTGTCTTATTTCCAAGTTTAAATGATTTTGTAGATAGACAATACTGGTAGGTCTAAAACATCAGAGTTAGCACTTACAGAGATTATGTGAACCACTATAGAGTTCTAAGAACATTCAAATAGAATAAAATAACATATCACTACAAAATCTGTTTCTCCTTGGAAATCCATGAAGGGATACCAGCCTTTTATTATTTCAGTTGGTTTTTTTTGTTAGAAATTTTTCACTAAGAATCATAAATCCGGTGTTCATAAGATGAATTTTCTAAGATTCTCAGGAAGGGGTATTGTAAGACCTGTTTTGATATACTGCTTTAAAATTGTCAGGATTGTTCTGTATTCTGGTTTTGTATGATCTACTTTTAACCATGATAACTGAACAGTAATAGCATATAGTTAAACTGTTCTACATTTTAATCAATATAATTTTCAGAAAATATTTTTAAAATACATCCAGATCTCTTTTCCCTTTCCCAAGTTATAGCTCAATGTCACACACTGTACCAGGACGCTTTCTGTCCTGGAACTACCCTAAACAATCCCTACAAGATACCTGAAAACTTCAAATGTTCAGGGATTTAATGTACATACTGCTTCATTACTATGTTAATGAGTTTGAGTGGGTGTACGTACTTTGGGCTTGGGAAGGGAAGTTCACATAATGAAATTCAATGTTTATGAAGTTCATAATGTCAATATGCATTTATGTATCTCAATAAAGAGGCCAATCATGCTCATGAGACTTTAATGTGGTTGATTTCAGTGTGGTTGATTTTGCAAACATAATTACCTAAACCTGTTTCTGGACACGGTTTCCTCCTGTACACAAAGATAAACAGACATAAGAAAAAAAAGAAAGAATGAAAAATTAACTAAGCTGACGAATGAAAGTCGATTTTCCATGCAGACTATTTTTGCAGTCAAAATCTCTCAAGTTTTGCATGTCAAACTTTAGTGGCATGCTACAAGGATCTGATTTTCAATACGTCTTTGCTGATCATCATGTAAGTAGGATCCTTTAAATGCCTTTTCTTTAGGGCCTGTGAACCAAAGGCTCCCAACACGCTATTTAAAATCTGAACAGAACTCAGACAACACTGCTCTAGAATGTTGAGAAAGATGAGCCCAAAGACCTGTCTTGCACCACAGGGTGGGACCCGGGTGGAAGAGATTCCATGCAATATTATTCTTGTTTCCTTTGCCAACAAAAGCCTTCTTAGCAACAGTGGTTTTTTCAGTTAAATCACAGCCTTCTTCAAACTTCCTTAATTTGCTTACACTGGTGATGTGCGCATCCTTATGTAGATGAGGCACAAACACCAAACTTGTCATGTTTGAGTGTTGGAAGCTAAGCTTCTGAAAAAGTGCTTTGGTTCGCGAATAGAAATGTCCTTTGAAATTCAGAGTTCCTTGTCCAAATGTCTATGTTTACTTCAATGAATAAAACTGTCCAGGGACTGTCCTGTGGTCCTGAGGCCAAATGCAATGGCCAACCTTGTATTCAAATGGCAAAACTCTCCAAAACAGGGTGGACTTTTTGTATTGCCTTCTGGGAAGGACTGTCCTTGCTGCTCCTTGATCGGCTCAATACCATGCTCAGGCGTTGCCTGGGAGAGCGTTTGTGGCTGTGGGCCAAATAATGCCAGAAACTGTGCAGTCAAACAACAGTAGGTTGATTGCAGTATGTTAACAGTTAGTTTTTTGTAAGTCAGTGTTGCTGACACATACAGCTGCTTGTGTGCAAGTGCTCAAGCCTCTTCCCTGCCGCCGACTAGTTTACCAGGGCACTTGTAACAAATGCAGTGAGGTTTTGGGATTTATTTGACTGGCTGCTTGTTTGTGTGTTTTGCTTTTAGACACCCGCAGAGCAACAAATTCTAAAACATTTCAACCTGTCCTTAAACTGAAGATGGTGGATTTACACAAGCAAACTTCAAATGAGATGAAGGGTAGCGCAGTGGGTTGAATGCTTGTATTTGGACTTAGAAGGCTTGTAATAATTTCCCAGTCCATCAGAGTTTCTGTGAGACCCCCAAATCACTTGGTCTGTCTGTGTTTCAGTCCCACACCTGCAAAGCTGTACTTTTCATTCTTCCCAGGAGTCCTGTTAAAATTATAAGGCTGGCTGACTTTCTGGCAATTGCAACTCTGTCATGGTGAACAAATAAATAGGAATGATTGTTCCTAGCTCTGATTGTTAGAACAAATTTAGCTTATTACTGACTTGATTATTCTGGAGTTCAACAGCTATTACCATAGCAACCTGTTTTAATAACTTCGAAAGTGCACAAAATACACTAGAATTAGGTTAATTCTGTGGTTAAGCACTGTACGTAATATGCAACAGTCTGGATCCCCATGGAGACTACAAGGAATGCACATTCCAAACAGGACCCTAATCAACAGATCAAAGCACCATACCTGCCAAAGAAAGAACATTCCCTCCACCCTGCCCAACCTCCCTTTTCTACAAAATGCCTTTATTATCTGCAACATTTGTTTAAAAGGAGATTATTTATTTTAAACTACATCATCTTAGTGGAAACAATACTGTGTACAGAAACTCTTGACATTAAATATCCTATCTTTGGAAAATGCTATGCTTCAATATTAAGGGGAAAGTTATCCTTTTTCTACACGTTTATATCCCACCAAATATCAAAACGCTGAAAGAATAACAACGCTGCTTCTGATAATGCTTTAAAAAGTTTGCTCATGTACAAAAGGATAAATTCTTCAATTTCGATTCAGCTTTCATTTAACTCAGGCAGGCTTTGTATATAATTGGTTTTTTTTAAACCCATTATCTTCTCATTCGGATCACTGGTATTTAAGATCAAGAGTGATTAGTACAAATAAGTAATATATTGGGAAAAATTACTTTCATGATTGCATACCATGAGAAAAAGCCAAGAAAAAACCCATTTACTTTCACTGCATCACTTCTGAAAATAAGAGAAGACATTTGTAACACAGCATACCTGTTGCATTTTTAGCCTTCTGTATGCAAGTGTTGTTACAGCTTTTGAATACCAGACAGAGAAAACACACTCAGAAGGCTGAGGACAGATGAAATAAAATCTAATAGAAGCAGATTTTAAGGCTCTCTTCCCCTTCATTTACACAAATGTACATAAAATACAACATATTTCTATGCTTTTCCCCTCTATCATTTTGTAGAATCCAGTTCCATGTCCTCTTTCTATCGAATGAAATGGCCTTTTGTTTTTCTTGGAAAATTTAAGTTTCTATCCTACGTAATCAGTTTAGACAGGAACAAGAAATGTAATCTTAGTAATTAATGTAATTTTGCCAATCTATATGACTAATCCTATATTCAACTTCAGATTAAAAAATAAATATCTTTCCAAACAAAATGATGGAAGAGGTATAACCAATGGATTGTATCAACGCAGAATGTGTGCAGACACTCTTTTGTTCAGCATTTTAAATTGTTAGTTTGTAATTATTATATGTAATTGTATCATTAAATATAGTACTGATACTTTCCTAACAACTTCATCTTGTAGTATGTAGTATGTACCTCTTTCCTCAAGAAGGACCAAAAAAATTTTTTTGTTGAACTTTAATTTTAATTCTATTTCAACTGCCTCATCTATCTAAAATTCTGCATGAAGAGAAGCTTAAGGACATAACTCAATGGTCCCTCTGCTATGCCAAAGAGCTGTCATATGGCTTTTGTAGTAGTCTGCAAGATGATATTACAAGGAAAGAAAATATTGCCATGCTCACCTCCTGAGAGTTCTAGCTTCCAACTGAAATGTCAGTGGACTATTTTGTTTTCTGAATTTTTTCTTTGAACATAAATGGGGAGGGAATCACGAGGGTTGGGGGAAAACCCAGAACTCAAAATGTGAAGTAAAGGGTTGTATAAAGTATAAATGTTGAATTATTTTTCATTAATACCAATGATGTGTTTAAATGTTAACATTGAAACATGTCAGAAATATACATATATAGAGAGTACAAATGTGTACTGTTGTCACTGCTGTGATATCAATTTCTTTAAAAATAAATAAAAGCTTCCAAGAAGAGTCCAGCTGAGGTGAAGGATTCCACTGTGCACCTGGCCAATGTTCTGCCACATCACAACGTCTAAATGACACCGCTTACTCAAAGGGTAAACCTTGATTTTTGTACCCATTATAAGGAGGGCTGATAGCAGGAATTTAGACATGCTGGAGAAAGCTCAATCATAAGTGGGGTCACTTTTACGCTGGCTACTTTCTATAAATCAGTGCAATTTTTTTTTCTTAAATATGTGCTGAGTTTGCTATTTCAAGCTATAATTATGAAACCATATTTTTCTTTTAATGAACTTGATTAAGATTTTCATGAAATACAAGCTTGACAAGCCATAACAGTGCAAAAATTTCCTAAGCTAGTGCACCACCCACTGAGAATATTGCTCTATATCTGAATCAGACATGAGTCAACATCTAACAATTATTTAGAAGGGGATAAGGTGGCATAATGCAAAACAAAGCTCTTTCTGTTCAATAACTACAGAACTAAAAGTAATATTTTAGATCATTGTCATTTCCTTTTCACTTTGTTGTGATCCTAAGGACTAGAGAATGTGGTGCACAAAGTATACTTTTTTTTTATTATTTGTAATTCGCATCATCAAGCTTTTATTAGCCAACATGGCTCCCATCATCAGTCAATAAAAACCTTGAGGTTTTGTTGCCTCACCCATAGACCCAGGCAGGTGTAGACTTGAACATTTGTTCTTACCTTTGAAAATACTTCAGAAGATGATACTGCGCAATTACTCTGGCCTGTAGAAGTCCAGTGATCTTCTAATCTGCCTCCCATCATGCTGTGGTTTCAAGGGTAACTCAGGCTGTAAAGAAGAAATATTGCTGTTTCTTTCTTTATTCAACACTAATAGTGCAGTCTTTGTGCTTTCATAGATGTTTTTTGAAAATTCAGTTTGGACTGAGGTTTGATTCAGAACAGCTCCTGATAGAAACAGGAACAGGAAATGAAAGAGTTGCTGTGTATTCATAGTATTCAAAGGCTTTTAAATCATTTCCTACCTTTTCTTCCTTCCTTTCTAGCTCTAGCAGGAAGGTAAAAGTGCTTCAAATAACCTTCCCTCTCCTCTGAAGTTGGTAAAAACCTTATATTCATGCTGAGTTGAACCAAGAGGTATTTCAGTGCGAGCTGAATCGTTTCCCACAAATTGGGGAACATTCCAATATCCCTCCAATATTAATAAACTTCTATTGTTATGACATTGTTATGATGTTCAAGATAAAAATAAAAAAAACTTATTTTACATATGTATTTAAAAACATATATGCTCAAAAATAATTTTGAAACAGGTTGCTTTATATGGCTCTTCTTTACTTATTTTCTCCTGATCCACCTGTGCTCAGACTGCATAAGAGAGCTGTTAACATGCAGAGTGGTTATTATGAAATTTTAACCTTCCCCATTTTGAAATCAATTTAATCTCATATTAGTGATAATTAGCATTAATGCTTTGCAGAAAAATTAGGAGGGATGAGCAATGGACAGGAGATAAATTCATGTGTAATTAATAGTCTTGACACCTGAAAAATAGGATGAACTGCATCGGTGTAATACATGAAGTCGTTATAAGGATAGACTAATAAGACTTATTTTAAAACAGCTGAAAGAGGCAAAGAAAAGGAAAGGTGAGAATTCTTAGTTAGTTAGATAGAGGGTAGAAACAGAGAAGTGTACGTTCTAAAATTCATGGATGAGAGTTGATCTGGCATACCATACACACTTCAGGAAATATGCATGTGAAAAGGAACCAGAAGAGGAAGGAGCCACTAAAGTGGTCAGAGCAAGAAGGATATATTTGCAGGAGACAACTAAGTTAGCTAGTTTCTTTTACTAAGTTTATCAACACTGAAAGGACTAGAATGTATAATATATATGTACAATATACATATGTATAATCTGTATATAAATATGCAACATATATGCAACACATATGCAACACATATGCAATCTAAATATATAAATAAGTATGTTCTATATATGAATGCACAAGACATACTTAAAAGCTGCAAAAAGTAAGGCCACACTAAAGTATAACTTTTTCTATGAGGAAAAAAAAGTAACATTAATATGTTTATTCTTAAAATGATTGAAAGAGGAAAGAGATTTTTGGAACAGCTTTTCTAGAACATTCTCTAGTAGAATGAGAGGGAGGGAGGAAACAACTGATTTTTAAGATGAAGCTTGGTGAGTTTATGATACAATCATGTGACATGGTTCCCTGGCAGATCAGAGTAATAGGCATAATGACTTGCACAGTGTTTCTAGGTGTCTGAGATGTTGACCTCCTAATGCTGCTAAGCAACGTCTTCTAGCATGACTATGACCACTTTGAATTTGAATGGTCCACTGCCACACAAAGTCTTAAGATTCAGTAAACATGTTTCGTATGAATGTCACCCATTTAAATACATATAACTTGGCAAAACTCTCAGAAGGAAGTAATGACGAAAGTCCATATTTTCATTCAGTCAACAAACCAGTCATGGTCCAAAAGAACAAATTTAAATGTCTTTATGAGGTTATTTCTCTCCCATCCCAGTTGAGGAACAGCAACTAGCCATTTATAAGACCTTTGTTACAAAGAGAGGTAAAACAGGGCTAACTTTGTTGTCTGTGATTAAAGGACCTGTTAATGGAGTATGCTAGGTAACATTATTATGAAAAATTTATTTCTTCCAAGCCTATGGCTGATGTAGCAAAGAAGTAAGATATATATAAATAACAGATAGTGAAAAAATATTTTTATTTCAGTGAGACACTGACTTGCATCAGCTTCACCTTACTATGAAATCCAAGAGGGAAAAAAAAGAAAATGGTTTTACTTTGGTTAGAGGTAGATCAGGGCTAAACTTATAAAGTAGAATTTATGTGCTACTTTACATAGTAAATAGCTAATTATTAATACATCGTAAAAGCCTTTCTATACACTAATTCTATAGCATAATACTAATATAATATTAATATGCAAAATAAACATTTTTTAAATCCTAGGTACCTGTCCTATTACAGAGAAAATATAGCAACGGACCATGGCAGTCCCACACAATAAGATTTTCTTAATAGTTCTGGTAATCTCAAGGACAATTTGGCTCAAACAAGGTCATGTCCTCAGCTGAAGGTAAGACTGTTTTCTGTCATTAGAGAGAACTGAAAAAAAATCCCAGTCTGTGAAGTTTCTTCCCAAGAGTAAATGTTATTTTTAATTGGTGAAAAATAGAGCATACTAATGCTATCAAATACGTGAATGATTTACATATGTGACTATGTTCACTTGATTAGGGTAATGCTTATGAAGAGAAATGTATAAATAAACATCTAAGGAAATTTTTGTCAGAAGAGCACTATTTGCAGAGCAAACTCTGTAGAGAACTATACTCTCCTGCCATTGAAAAGTTTCACATGTCAGTTTTTTAAAACTCATAAACAGCTGAGGAGCTCCCAAAAAAAAAAACCCCAAAACATTTCCTTACTAAAAATTATTAGGATTTTTGGGGTTTTTTTTTAATGTGAAATTGCTGAAGATTAAGAAATTATCTGTTCCCCTATTTGCAATTAAGGTAAATTCTGTAGACCCTGTTTCAGGACTCTTCGGTAGAGAAAGATCGAGTAGCTTGCTTTCATTTAAACAGGAAAGAGGCAATGGGTGAAAGTTTAAAAAAAACCAGCAAAACAAACAAACAAATACAAAATTCTGCTAAATACAAAAAATTACTTTTTTACCATGAGGTTGATCAACCCAGAGAGGTTGTAGACTTTCCCTCCTTGGGGATATTAAAAAGCCACTTGGACATGGTCATGGGCAGCCTGCTCTAGGTGGCCCTTCTTGAGCAGGAGAGTTGCATGGGACAATTTCAAGAGGCCCCTGACAACCTCCACCTTTCTGTGATTTTTGTTATTCTGTGATAATCCCATATATTATTCTCAGCTATCCATACTGCCATTTGCTTGTCTAAACCTGCTGTTAAAAAAAAACCTGTGATGACAAAGTTTCAACATTTCAGCATAGGATTTTCAGTAGCATTCCCAATAAGTCTTATTTGTCACTTACTAATACCGTGTAAAAGACCTAATATAAGCGAAAGACGTAGCCTATATCTCAGTGGTATTAAAAAAAAAAAAGGAAAAATGGAGAGATAAACATAACAAATTAAAAATATTTCAAATACTTCTAGAAGTATAATATAAAAGTGTACAACAAACCATATTGTCAGACTGATTCTTCTTTGAACTAATTCTAGGTGCTATGGTCTACGGTTTCCGAGCAACTCGTTCTCTAAACTGCCTGTTTAAGTTAATGTGCAAATGCCTATTCATGCTTCAGTGCTTCTATATCAGCTTTTACTGAAGGTTGTTTTCAGAACTATTTTTATTATGTTTGCTGATTGATTAATATTTCACTTCTTAGCAGCAATTGAAAGAAAACTTGGGATGATTAAACAAATTAAACAGTAAGCCTTCACCATACTTGGACTGCTGCCCAAGACTTATGTAAGTCAAACCAAAGATCAACGTATGATATGGACTTTATCAGAACAGATCTTAAGTGACTGTGTTGTGGAAAGAACTTTATTTTAAATGCATGCCAAGATTTTTATTTATAAGCACAAAACCTGAACAGTAATTTGATAATATTTTCAAAAAGTAACATTTATAACATCAATCATAAAATCAGAAAAAATTCTCTCTGACAGTGCACAGGCTTGTTTTCTTTAACAAAACAAAAACTTTATAAGAATATGCCTAAGAAGTACTACATGCTGCACTGACTGATCTTCATAATACTGGATCTCTGAATTTCCAAGTGTTGGGCCTCTGCATCTGAATTTAAAGTCAATGCTTGCTCTGGTGAACAATAGGTAGACCATATCAAACACCAACTGGCAATTCTGCTTCCATTCACAAGGTGTTGGGTGGCTTACTTCATTATATATGCCATTATAATACACCATATAAATGCAGAGTACGGCATAGCTCTAACTTGAATAAGTGGGTATGGTGCATTGTGTGATTACGAATGTTCAGCCACTCTGGGAAAGAAGGAAATGTACTGTCTGCTAAAACATTTTGTTCCCAGTAAATCACACCAGAAAGATCAGTGCTTTCAAAAAGGCTCAACTGAAAAAGCTAGTAGCTAGAAAGACAGAAGAAGATACAGATATGCTATAAAACATCACACATACGTATATAAACACAGTAAGATCATTTGAACTATATAGACATATATTACTTCCATATATAATATATGCATGTATAAATTTAGAAGCCCACATACAAAAGACCACAGATGACAACAAACATATAATTTTGAATTACTATTCCTCTCATATCTGCATTAATAGAAGACTCTTTAGTGGAAGAAAATATATCTTGTACTCAAATCTTCCTTCAGCCAAAATGGTGACTTGTCGATAGAATTGACCCAAATTCTTCATCAGACTACTGGTAATCATGCATCAGCTTATTTAGTACACCAATATTCATACTGACTGTATTACTACTGTTATTCTGGACCTTATCGGTGTCTGAGGTGGTGCACTATACTGTTCTGTATGAGGATGAGTATATCAAAGCAATAATTACTATGCAAATCACTCTGGAATTATCCTTTGGCTGAGAAAGACATTAATATAGTAAAATGTTTTATAGTTATGTTTTATTCTTCTATCTCAGAGGAAGAAGAGAAGAACTAATACCAAAACAAAGCCTGTGGGATGGGTCTTCTGCTCTATGGAGGATGTTTTTCAACCTTTTTTAAACTAAATGTAAGGATTGGGCACAGTTTAAATACTCATAACTGCAAATGTCATCCTGAAAAGCTGTCTTCTTCTAGCACCGAACCCTGGAGGAAGTTAAACTCTGTACAAGATGCAGATTTCAATCTGAAAATTCCTCAGGCTCCTGAAGTTCTGCTTCTGTACGTGCCCCGAAATGACTTGTTTTTGGAGAGTTCAACAGACTGTTCAAATTTCACATCAAAGACTGACTGGTATCTCAATATGAGCTGCTCTTTACCTTCTGAGCTCTATTCCTGCTGAAATCTTGCCACTGTGAGGAAACATGGAAGAAACACTAAGTCAGGAACAAAGAGAGGGAAAAAGAGACAGAGAGCGGGGGATGATTTTGCTTTATATTAGATGAGAAACCGATAACTTGCAATTCTTGAAGAAACCAGTTTTCAGAGCCGTACCAGTGTAAGGGAAGTCAAAGCAGGAACCAGACACCGGTCTTTGATTGTTCCAAGCGCTGCAATCATTGCACTATAGAGTCCCACTTTTTGACTGAGTGGTTTCCAGGACAAGGCTGAAGGCCCAATTTTATCCCCATTATTTTGTATTAGCTAGCTTAGCTGAAGACTTTGTATGCCATTTCTGGATGCTTAACTTTCCCTGAGCGCAGTATAAAGCCTTGCTGTAAGGCTCCAGACTTATCTTTGGGGACAGGCATCAGGAAGTGAGCATTTTGGTACTCCAGGGATATATTGTTACAGGAATTGAGACCTTTTGGATCCAACTGAAAAGGAAAACAACCATTCATATATTCAGTGTGCTTCATTTAATAGTTAGAATATGAGGTATAAATCAAATGACCTTGTTTATGCAAGCGATCTGTGATGCATGTTGACCTGTTGTCCAAACTGTCCCAACTCTATTTGTTGTCATGTTAGGAGTCTTGAAATAAAAGAATTAGGTAGAATAAACAATCTGAGCCCATTCCTCTGTTATTTACTGTCATTACATTCACAAGAAATGTATTACTGGAGTATATTTAAAATATTATTATATATTTACCTCATGGCAGGGACTGACTTCATAAAATCTTAATAGTGATATAAACTTTCTTGTTAACTTTGGTGTTGACTTCCCCCCACCCCCTTCCACCCTGAAAGTAAGCAAAATATCATATAAAGTACTGTATTTATAGTGTTTTGAACAAGGCATTAAAAGCTAAGCAAGAACTAAAGGAATAATGTTAGATTTCTCTAGACTTATAATTAGTAACAAATTAATTAATTACATACCTTTACATATGTATACATTTGATACGCTGAATTAAATTGGTGTTAATTGCATGCTCTGCAGAAGAATGCCGCATGCTGTATCACTTTTGATTCACTTTTCTGTCATCTTTTTCAATTTTATTACATAAAGTTTGGATGTGATGTTCACTTCTGCATAGATCGTTCAAAGGGCAGGATTTAAACAGTACAATAAAAAGCAATTTGAGTTGATCTCCATTTCTTCTTGAATAATTCCTAACTTTATGCTTTCCATTAGTTTTGCTACTGAACATCAAGTATTCCAGACAGCTACCTATTTCCAATATCACCCAGATAAAGGCAAATGAAATCCTAGTGTATCCAAATGCTTCTATTACTTTTCCTGAGAGATTCTAATCTAGCATCTAAAACAAAAGCAGAAACATTTTTGACTTTTTATATGAATTTTTCCCCTAAAATGAAGCTGAGTCCACTATTTTATGACTGAAAAAAGTGAACTACACAGCTATATATATGGTTAAAAGTTATTAATGCATTTTAACTGTAGAAAAAGCATAAATAGTTTAACTCATTATGAACTTGGTCCATTTTGACTAACACAGTTTTGCAATCGTTATGGGAATACTGTAGGCACACCTTGGACATCACTGCTCCAGACAGCTTGAAATTGAATCCTTGCAAAAGTAATGCTGCTGCTGAAATGCTGAGGGTTGAGTGTTTGCGTCATGAAGACTGGAATTAGGGTTTCTAATGATCCACATTTGAGGGTGAAAAATAACACCTCTGGATCCTTAAGCTGAAATTCATGTTTTCAATGGACGCAATTTAATTTAAATGCAATATTTCTAGAAATGGAATGACTCCACAGGTAGTGGAATAAATTCCTTATAATGATTGACATTGGCAGGTTACATCTCTAGGAAGTATCTACCCCAGAGAGAGTGTTCAGTATAAATAAATAAAAATATGGAGTAAATAAGTTTGGAGAAAGCCATTTCATTAAAAATGTCTACTAAATAAAGGCAAGCTGTAAAATCAATGGTGTTAAAGAGAATAAAGAATTTCCCTAATAACAATTTTTTGAAACCTTCCAGCACCTCTTACTGGAAGGATTTTTTTTTATACCTATTAAGTAAACCAAGTTAGAAAAAATAAACAAGCCTTTTAAATGGGACCTCTGCCTGAGGGAAGGCCATGTAAGCAGATTCTAAATAGGCATGGAAAAGGATCTCAGCTGATATAACCGAACATGGTTTTACTGATTCAGCAGAGCTACTCCAGTTAACTGCTGCTGAAGTACTGGCAGAGGGAGTTTAATTTACAGAATATGGTCTCTGCTTTGTGTTTTAGAAGTCAAACATACTCTCTTGCTATATATGTTTCAAACAAGACTGGAACAAGGATCCTTCTAGAGTGGTTTATTCTTTAGTACTAAGAATGCCAAGTGACCCCAGTTCTAGAATCAGTAATAACCTGTGATTTCATAAACTCATAGATTTAGACTCTTTCATGGGCACCCCCTTGCCGTGGGGAAGAGCTTGCGAGTCTGGTGCAATAAACACCTGAAGAAAAGTACAAAGATCAGTGTCTACAGAGCCGTGGTACTGTCTACTCTTCTGTACGGGTCTGAATCATGGGTCCTCTACCGCCACCATCTGCGACTCCTCGAACGCTTCCATCAGCGCTGCCTCCGCACAATCCTAAACATCCACTGGACTGACTACGTGACTAATGTTGCTGTCCTTGAACAGGCAGACGTCACCAGTATTGAGGCCATGTTGCTGAAAACGCAGCTGCGTTGGGCAGGGCACGTCTCCAGGATGGCGGATCACCGCCTCCCTAAGATCGTGCTCTATGGTGAACTTGCCACTGGCTGCCGCAAGAGAAGAGCTCCAAAGAGGAGATATAAGGACTCCCTGAAACAACACCTCAGCCTAGGCCATATTGA
Source organism: Bucorvus abyssinicus (assembly GCA_009769605.1). Classification (NCBI taxonomy): domain Eukaryota; kingdom Metazoa; phylum Chordata; class Aves; order Bucerotiformes; family Bucorvidae; genus Bucorvus; species Bucorvus abyssinicus. The sequence goes on from CM020025.1 coordinate 45,688,002, forward strand.
CCACCATCAGTGGTCCACCCTGGCCTCCAATCGGGAGATTTGGAGACACACCATACATAACGCTGCTGTCTCCTTTGAGAGCACGCGTAGAATCAAGCTCGAGGAGAAAAGACAGTGCAGAAAGAACCGTGCCTCGACTATACCACGCAAGGAGACCCTCCGGTGTGCTCTTTGCAACCGGTCTTGCCTATCCCGCATTGGCCTTTTCAGCCATCAGCGCGCTTGCAATAAGCGTGGGCAAAGGCCTTCCCAAATCTTCGTCCGCAAAGCCAAGCCATGAGATTTAGAGGAATATAAAGGGCCATTATGAATCATGCAGCTTGACCTCTGGTTTAGCACATGCCAGGGAATTATGCCAACTGAAATACAGTGAAGAGCAACCTCTGTTGCTCTCTGTTTAAATGCTTGTGGTGCTTGTGTTGCTGAAGACTGCAGATGCCAAGATGTAAGAGCAGATAGACTGAGAATACAAAACGCAGTTACTCACGATCTTCTCCCTCTCCCACTGTAACGCAACAGAATTGCAAATGTTCTGCTGTAAGCCTGCCTCTCTTGGGCAAAAGAAAAGGCATAATTTCTTTTGTTTACCTCCCCTGGGTCTTTATTAACACACGTACCTGGAAGACATTATGTTATTAGCTGATTAGTAATGCAGAAATACTTTCAAACATGAACTCGAATTTCACATATGCCAATGATAAGCTTTCATTATTCACTCCTTATGGTCTTGTTTTGTCTTTTTAGACAGTTACTTGACAACAATAATGCTTTCCTTTTGAGAAATTCTGACAATTTGTTTTGAAGAACTTTCCCATAAGAAGATACTGTGCAGGGAATCAGCACAACGATGCATTACAGAAATAGAAATCATCCCCCTGACTCTGGAGGTTGCGCATGGGTTGTGCTTATACTGTTGCCTTCCTGCTGACAATCAGACTGGGCAGCCAGCATAACTAAATTCTCTAATGACTGAGCTAATCTTCACATTACAGTTATTGCTGCCAAGGAAAAAGAGGTAACCAACGCGAAGGGAATACAGACAGCATTGCCCAACTTGTCGCCAAGCTTGTTGCCAACTGCTGTTTCCACACTGAAGGACACACGTAGCTTGAGTACTTTAGAGCAGAGTTTGTTAACCAGGCCTGAACAACTCAGACACAGTTTTGAGAGCAGTTGCTCTCAACAGTTGCAAAGGTGAGCTTTCCTCATTTTCTGTACCTGTGGCTAAGTCTAAATATTCCTCTGACAGAGCAAAAGATCATAGAGTCAAATCATAAATCATACAAGATACCAGCTCCCGCTTCTGAAGCATTTATCTTCAGAAGCAGGGAAAAAAGGACTGCGTCGAAAAATATATACTAGGCCAAACATTATCATGCCATTAAATCCCAGACTGAGGAACCCCTAGTGTTCTCTAACAAAACCCTTATTCTACAGTGTGTTTAATATGTATCAAGTTTTTTTTTGTCTCTTGAGTTAATGAAATACTTCCTGACTGATCCCTACGGAGAAAGCACCGCTTCTATGGTACAGATTTTCACAAGAGGTTCTTTGTACATTGTCATCATTCCTAGAGTATCATTCAATTATTCTGAGTCAGATCGGGTTATTCTTTTTATTTTCTATCATCATTCTATGAACTATTAACTCTGATTTTTTCAATTATTTGCGAAGATTTCTTTCAGTACATTCAATTAGTTTCAGTCTATTAGTTCTTTGTAAAAATAATGAGGTATTTATGTGTCCTTAAAACACATAGTAATATATAAAAAAGCCTTTTGAGACAAGTGCAAACATACTATGTAAATGAACTTTCCCTTTAAATGATGGGCAGCTCTGATGGAATTACTGCAGTAGTTCTTCATTCTCTTGGTGCAGTCCAACAGCCCTCATTCAGTTGGAGGCTAAACCAGTGATGAATGTAGGACTATCCATGCTGAGGAGCCAATGTATATCTAATCCTATATCTTTTTCAAGCATGTGAACATACACACATAGAAACATAAATACCTGCTCCTAATAGGTACATAGTCATCTGCATTAATTGCAGATGAGGACTAAAATGTCTCAAATATTCTTCTTGACTAAAGTACGAGGGGAGGTTTTTTATCATTAATTTTAAAATTCTATATTAGAAGAAAAAATACAGAAGAACCACCAACACCAAATTCAGAATTTTGAATCAGTAACTGATGTCCACTAAAGTCATGCCAGGTTTCATAAAACAGGTTTGATCTCCATCAGTGTGGATAGCTCTATTAATGCTAAAAGATTAATCTGACATAAAGTAACCATGAAATCTATAATGAAAATGTAATCTTTGATTTTGTCATGCTTTGGGTTTACAGTTTGCAATACCTTAATTTCTGCGCAAAAATACAACTTGATATGGATTGTTGTAAAAACTCTTTAAGACCTGTGGTTTTAGAAATCAGTTAGATTTCCTTTTTTTTCAGTAGACTTTTACAAGTACATAATTAATATACACTAAGTAAATAGCAATTTTGCTTGTGGTATACAAAACTGTATTTATGAATAATGCTTCAGTGACCTTCCTGTATGAGCAAGAGATATGATAGGATGTGTTTCTTAGACACATAACTTAAATGCATAAACTGTTCCTCCCACCTGTCTCTCACCAGTTAAAATTTTCCTTTCTGTGTTCTATTCATCATTTAGAATATGACCATTTAATCACAGATTAGTGAGGTCTTTAGGAAACAGCTCATTAATTCAGAATTTTGAAAAGTGAATTGTGCTTGGATTTCTCAATTTTCAGGTGTTCCAAGTCCAGCAGGAGGCCTAGATTGCGAGATCATCTTTCAAGTAATGATCCTTCTTAAAAGCCCCTAAAGTCTTGAAACTCTCAAGAGGACCACTAGTGTCCAGAAATATTGGATAAGTTGCATTTATTCATGATCTTTAAAACATAAACTTTGAAGACAGAAAAGCAACAGTTAATTAATTAATATCATAGCCAAGACTCATATAAGTCTCATATTTAGGAATACTCATTATTGGGAAACATGTTATGATCCAAAACAACTTTATTATGATATTCCAATCATTTTGCCTACTACGCTCTTTTTCCTTTTATTAGCATTTGCTTTTGAAGAGTTTCATTTACCTGAATCATTTAACAGAAATAAAATGTCTTTTTAATGGGACTATCCAAATTCATAAATCCACATAAGCATTCGCAGTTACTAAGACAGATTTCAGTACTTCCCTCATCAAAATTATACTATATATATTGTGGGCACGTACAAAATCGTACTTAGTGCTTGTTCCAACTGCCTTCATGTATTTGCACATGGAATTTTTAATGCTTCGTAGCCATCCATGAATGTTTGTTGGAGATACCTTCCGAAGCTGATAAATGCTTTCAAATTCCAGACGAAGATGATAATAAATTTCTACAGAATTTATTCTATATACTAGCTGTTGTTCATCTTTATCACATTTTTATTAAAGCTGTGACTTGCAGAATTGTATTTCATGAGAAAGGTAATAAAAAGCATCAGGCAATATCACCAGTTTTTAAAGTAACTTTTCTGTATTTCCTTTATTTTACAAATCAAACTTTCCATACAGCTATTGGCTCCTTGAATATTTATGTGGACTGTAATCTGCAGTATAGCATTCCTGTAAGCTGGCACCGCACTACTTCATCACAGCCCTATTTTGTGCATAACATCTAGGGGCAGCATGGAATATTCTGGCTCAGAATAGAAATGTCTTTTGTGCCCTGGATCTTCTGCTCCTCAGAAGAGGAGCATAAAATCATGGAAAAAATGCTGGAAGGGACTTCAAGAGATCACTTAGTCATTCTTCGTTTTCTCTCTCAAGGAGTTATGTCTAAGGCTAGCTTGAAAGGTGTTTGTCTAAGACTAAAATTTCCAGTGTGTAATGCAAATCTCTCCCTCTTTAAGCTCTTTAACTTTTTTCTATTGACCATGAAGCAGTTTTTATGAACTTGAATTCCATCAGCATGTTTCTCTTCTGTCTTTGTTTGTAGACTCTAAACAACCCAATTAATACAGCCTATTCTAATAATTCATGGGTTTAAATCCTCCAATCATTCTTCTGGATCTTTTTTTCCCACTTTTTCCAATTGGTTACATTACGCTTGATATGCAAATATTGCAGCTCAGAGATTACAAATGACCTATTATATACGACAGAGCAAATATATTATTTGGATGCCTGCATGTAAGGGATTATTCAGAAGTTGCATGTCAATTTAAACCACAAACCTGTTTTGATGGTGTAGTAGCATCCTCCCCAAACTGTACTTCTGCTCTGAATTACCACCTAAATGTAGATCCTTGCAGTTGTCTTTCCTAAGCATAGCATGGCCTCCATGTGTTTATCTGTAAGTTTACACCCATTTGTATATATAAACAGAAAAAGTAGTTCTCATTAATTAAAATATTAGCCAGTATATCTCCAGAATTGAAGTCTGTTGAAGATTGATTCTCTTCAGGTATTATGCTATCTTTAACCACTGATAATACTTGGTTGTGATCATTCAGCTAAATATGAACCCACCTCTAAGCAGTTTCATTTAGGCTATTCTTATCATTAAAAGACTTGCCTGGTGTCAGGTTTTTTGGAATATGTCAATAACTTGGTAAGATATTTCTGCTGCACTTTGTTCACTGAAGATGCCATGCAACAGTCACTCAGCAACAAGTTGGGCCAAACCAGTGATGGCTTTTATACTTATCTAGGCTGTTATATTTGTCTAGCTTATATTTGTCTGGGATCTTACCATGTGATTGTTTTCCAGTATTTTTCCATGCTCAGCTTACAGTTTTCTTCTTATTCCTTTTCCCAGTTTTTTAAAGTGAGGGAACGTGTTTTACTTTTCCAGCCTTCAAAAGATGTTGCCCATTGCTTTGTTCCTCAAAAATGGTCTTTTTTTTTCCTTTTCTTTTTTTTTTAATATATCGCTGAGCTTGTTTTGGACAGGTTTCTGTGATCTTGAGATGAATTTTCTCTAGGTTCTAGTCTGTAAAGCATTCTCTAGCCCTTTCTTTGCCTGTTTTGGGTGAAGATTTTATCCTTTTGATTTGTCCTTAATTACATTAGTCACTTCTCTATGTTCAAACTAGTTTTAGGAAGTCTGATTCAAAAGACACATAAAGGTCTTTGACATCCTCAGTATCATCTACTCCCCATTGCATCCTTCCTGGTTTTTTCCTTCTGTTTGTATTATTCTTTTGTGTTTGTCCTCACTGTTTGAGATTGAAGTCAATGAAAAGCTTGTGGCTCAACTTTCCATTAGTGAATTGATACCCTATTAAACTCCTATCTTTGCCTTGTATTTAAATATTGTTTGTCAAGTAGAAACTTTTACGAAATTTTATGAAGCTTTATTGGACATCAGTTCCAGTTTGAAAATCAAGTGTTCTGAGATGGACACTAAAAAATCTTTAGAAATTTTATGTTCTTAGCTGAAAACCAAAGATAGTAAACAGATTTCTGATTGAAACCTGAATGTAGATTCACCTCAAGTAATAAATTGCTTTTAATAAGCTTTCTTGAATTTTGTCTTAATTTTTAAAGAAAAAGTGTTTAGAAAATTGAAATAACACAGATCAAAATTCACTGTATATCTTTATATAGGCATTGTTTTATATAGCTATTTGTTATTTATTTTGTCATCTATATGATTTAGATGTTTCACAAAGGTCTATACATTCTAATTAATTTCACAGAGCAAAGAAAACAAAAATCTCTGTGTTCAATGTTGTCTGAAGCTCAAGAATGCCTTCATAATCCTCAGAAACAGGTTTTAATTTAAGTGAGTAATTTTGAGGGCACTTTATAATTGAAAAAGTCAAAGAAACACACATTTTTGTATTCAGTAAGTTATGCACATCCTCTTTTCTTCAGCTTCATTTTATGAATTTTCATGAGCATTTCATTTTGTCTTCTCATCCTGTATCAGTCATTTAAAGTATTGCAGTCAATTAATTGTATGATAAAGCTGATATTACCTTTTAGTTTCTAATCTTAACAGCAATGAATTAATCAAGAAAGATATTGAAGACTGCATTAACAGGGGAATAGCTCTACAAAACAAACAAAGGTACTATCACAGTTCTAAAATGCTGATAATGTTCCATCACGAACAGCCTGCACAGTGCTGATAACTGTCCCACAGGAAGGAAGTTACCTCAGAAAAGGCGAGGCACAGGGAAACACAGTACTAAATCCCAGAAGCCTGATCTGACTTTTCTAGAGTTGGGGCTGAGTTTTCAGCAAGCAGAATTATTCTTCAGAATGATATAAATGAAAAGAAATATGTGAATGTCTTGTATATTTTTGCTTATTCATTCATTCTAGCATGAACAAAAGTACATGCCGTATTAGGAAACTGCAAGATGGGAGTGAGGTCCCCGATGATCCTATTAGCAAAATTCAGAATTTGCCATATGAGCCAGGAAGAAAAACATAAGCTAGAGAACTGTCTGAAAGGATGACTAATAAACTTAAAGAGCATGCTGTAGCTTAGTAGGGATAATTACCCTGTGAAGTATGTATGCTAATTTAAAATAATTTTTGTTCACAAATAATATTCAATGCATTATGTGGGTAATTTCTTCTTGTGAGGTTTCAATTCAGTATTATCAGCTACAGGCACTCAAAAGTTATTTTAGTACCACACCTTGTGCCCACCCCTCCCAAATGATGAGATTTGGAAAAGAGCATATGTAGGGGTTAGTGAGTTTGGTTTTGTACCTCACTGGGAATGTTTATCCTCCAACAGGAGGATGGAGAAATTTTTGGCTTTAAATGAAGTCTAAGGTTTCTTAGTTTATAATCTGTTTTCAGCAGCTCAAGTTTCAAGCAACAAAACAAATAAAGAATGTAAACACAACAAAGAAAACCCCACTTATTGTATGACTGATGAAGAAAACACTTGTTCATTAAATTTACCAACACTACTAATGCTTTCCATTTCCAGTCAAAAAATAATGAAAACATGGACCTTGTAGACTTCACTAAAGATACTGCTTGCCCTTTTCCCCAAAAGCATGAGGCATAGCACAAAAACCAATCCACACAGTTCTTTGAAAATACAGAGAAAAAGGGTATCTGTGCAAGGAATTTTATACCAGTTTTACTGCCTCAAAATGGACATTGTGTTTCCTATGTATTTGTGACAATCCAGGAGGACTCTACTACACACTGAACAGCAAAGAAAAGAGAGGTGAACAGTGTTTAAGACAACCCTGTTCTCTCTGTTGACTTCTGTAAATTCCATTCTGAAGCTCTCAACTCTGTTGCAAATTATGCCTAAATTGGCCACCTTCCCAGAAGTTATAACTTTTATTAAGTGTTCTGGTTTGGGCAGGGATAGAGTTAATTTTCTTCATAATAGCTTGTATGATGCTTGTTTTCGAATTGTGACCAAAACAGTGATGATAACAGGGTGATGTTTTAGCTATCGCTGAGCAGTGCTTACACACAGTCAAGGCCTTTTCTGCTTCTCACCCCACCCCACCAGTGAGTAGGCTGGGGGTGCACAAGAAATTGGGAGGAATGTCAGCTGGGACAGCTGACCCCAACTGACTAAAGGGATATTCCACACTATATAATGTCATGCTCAGCAATAAAAGCTGGGGGAAAGATGGGGGTGATGAAGGGGATACGGTATTTGTCTTCCCAAGTTACCATTGTGTGTGATGGAGCCCTGCTTTCCTAGAACTGGCTGAACACCTGCCTGCTGATGGGAAGTAGTGAATTAATTCTTTTGTTTTGCTTGTATGTGCAGCTTTTGTTTTACCTATTAAACGGTCTTTATCTCAACCCAGAAGTTTTCATACTTCTACCCTTCCACTTCTCTCACCCACCCCACTTAGGAAGAGTGAGCAAGCAGCTGAGTGATGCTTGACTGCCTACCGGGGGTTAATCCTTAAGCAGCACAGAGGCACTCAACATCCTAAGCACAAGTACACAGCACCATCTTATAGGCTGTAGGATACCTGAGAAGCCCAGAGGGGGATTGACAGGTGACATGTGACCTGTGGCACATCATACATAACCTAACTGGTAGTTGGAGACAGGGAGAACAGCCAGGCCTAGGGTATCTAAAATGTCTAGATGCATATATTTAAGCAGTTGAATTACTTCCCTTGAATTTTTAATCCCGTACATTTTAAGTAAATTAATATTTTTGGTAGGACAATAGGCCGAAGAATGAAATGTGAAGACAGCTGAAAAAACAACCCCATTGCCTACGCCATCCACATTGCACATACATAAAACTTTAGGAGCAATATAATCAGTAGCATTAGTTTTGTTGCAGTTTAGTACACTCGCTGTTAGCAGACTCTGCTTCTAAAGCAAGGGTAATTCATAAGCAGAAAAATCCTTTAAACAGAAGATTAGATAAAGTTTATCTGGCTTTTGCTCCATGTTGTAACACTGATATGGCTAATAGTATTAAGGCCAACGATGACTGGAGGGAACATGGTCGAATTGTGGTTGGACTATATGACACCCAGAGATCTCTTCCAACTCAACATTTCTGTGAATCTAATATTACAGGTTCATTCAGATCAACATTAAATTCTGTTGTTCTACTGCTTATTAAGCTTATATTCAACATAAAAGTAAAGCAAGAGTGAAGTCAACTATTCTGGCCACTAAAATATAAGTATGTGTTTGTGTATGGGTACGTCCTTGCCCATATTTTACCTGTTTTTATTAATCTCTTAAGAAGATTTCCCCCCTTGCTGCTGTAGTTTGACATTCTAATTTAATTCAGAGCACTATTTTAACCTGCAGTCCTGATCTCTGGCTACACATAAGTAGTTTTCAGGACCCTGAACTTTCGACACAACTGCCGCAGAAACAGCATAACATAGAAACACTTGTCTTGGCAAAAGAAGGCGCAGAGGAGAAAAGGTCACAATGCCCACCCCTTGTGTTATGAGAGCCACCCAGAGGCCTGTGAGTTGAAGCATTCTCTAGCTCTAGAAGAGACACAGCTGTCCCTTCTCCATTGGCCTGCACATCTCTGTGCTTTCCTAAACATGGAGCAAACAGCAACTGCTGAGGTGGAATTGAATCAACCTACTTTTGCTTCTACCCTCACCTATTTTCAATGCAAATTTGTAAATGAAAAGAGACCTTTGAGTGAGTTGCGGCATGCATTAGTTTTAATTTACTTTACCTGTAGGGGCATATATGTTAACCTCTAATAGACAGCTTGATGATTCAACTTCACTGCTGAGGGCAAAAAGGTCTTTTACTCAACCAAAGTGCAAACAGTTTGTTCTATAAATCCTTTTCCACTCTAAATGTGCTGTGTTCTTATAGAAATGCTGACATTGTAAGAAACGCTCATGCCGATTTAAAAAAAAAAGCCTCGGAAATGTAGAATCATCTACCACAGCTGTTGCAGTAAAGGTGAGATAGGACAAAACAATATCTGTTGTGTTATCTCTTGTAAGTCATGTAACGAGAACTAGTATTCTGCAAGAACAGCAGAAGCAGTTAACTGAATTTGCAGCTTTCTTTTCTGATGCAAGGTCAGACTGGCCTGTTTTTGAGCCGAGGCCCTTTATGGTTAGTCTAGAAGGAAGGTGTATCAAGATAGAAGCAGTCTGATCAACTGAATGCCTCTGAAACAACAAAGCTGATCGGAACTATTTTTCCAGTAAAGCATTTCTTTGACTTCCATCTGTATTGATTCTGACACTTTGACGATTACACAAGATAAGCAGTCAACAATTTCTGTCCCTAAATTTCAAGCATATAAGGAGAAAGCTGGAGACAACCGCTCCTTGGGTTTTTTTTTTTTTTTTTTGAGGGAAAGTTGTGTGCAGTCTTTTGTTTTATTGTTGTTGCTGTTTTTCAAAACACTTGCTGCTCTTCTAATTTTTCTTCAGCAATATTCAGGGACTGAAAGTTTGGGTGTTCAGGCATTAGCATGTTTTTATCAATATTTTAATCTAATTTTTCTTAGCTTTTAAATATTATCCAAGGTTATGCACATTTGTGCATAAGCCTGAAATACTTTGCAAGGTATTGTGCTGTATCAAAACAGAGAAGCTAGTGGGGAGTAATATCACCCTTGTGTCACTCGCGACGGCTATTTAAAAGGAATCTAAATACTTTGGAGACTGAGAGAAGTTAAGCCTCTGCAAAATTACAAATTTATACTGGAATTTATAGTTGAGCATATCGGCACGTGTTATCTTCATGTATTCTCTTAACTAATTAATTCATTTTGTGATTAAATCCAGTTGCAAAGTTTAGTTTTTGTTTGATTCTAAATACAATTCTCTTTTATTATTTGTTGTTTATTAATTTCAATATGACTTTGAAAAAATAGAACCGTCTTGGTCTCTCAGGATTGCAGCAGAAGTAAAAGACAAATATTTTAGTCTACTCTGTCTCTTTCCAAACAAACCCTGTGTATACAAAGTACATTTAACTTGCTTGGGTTCAGACAACATTCTTCCAAGTTAAACTTGAACAGCAAATTTTTCTCTTCAAATATGTAATACTCTCATTGTCTAAAGCCTATTTTAGTTATACCAGGATAATGTTATTATATTTACAATGTGGAACTCTATAATTGAATAAATATGTTTTCATGCAACAAAGTTTGTATTTTTGTAAATTAATATAAAGTTTGGCTTAGATAATATAAAATTTGGGATCCCACCAAAGAATTCCAACCAAACTCAATTCATATGTATAACAGCAAATAGTGCAAGAGAAATACATCGCTCTGCATAATGTAAATATCAGGGCTTTTTATAGTAAACAGATATTTAAAAGAAAAAATAAAGCACGTAAGGCTCGATAAACTGCAAGTCACATTGCGTGTTTTTTCAAGACTATGCAGCAAATGACAGTGGTTACAGGTTTTGGTTTTATTTCTAGCTGCAACATAATAAAACAGCAAAATTGAACAAACTTTCAGTAACTTTCCATGCATTTCTATGACAATAATATTTTTGGCATATTCTTTATTATGACTACATCTCTTACAATGGATAGGAGGCAAAGTAGAGGGAGCGTATCTCACATACACATTAAATTCACAACAGCTAAAGTAATTCTTCACCCTCTTGGGTCAGAGATCCTAAGGGACCACTTTCATTCCCTCTGACTTCTCTACACTGCTTAAACATCACAAAGAGACAGAACCAACATTCACCAATTGTGCTGATATGAATATGAACAAGTGAGGACTAGGATTTCATATTTCTTGTTCAATTACAAAGAAAAATATAGCTATTTTGATTAATTCTGTTCTAATGAACAGTTTGTTTATGTTTTATTACTGGAAAAATTATATAGATAGGATAAAAGTATGCATTTTCATAAGTTCTTTGAAGAAAGCTTAAGTATTTACCTTAAAATTACCAGGGAGTAAGGATACTTTGGTTTCTGAAAATATACAGAGTTGTGTATGCATGTACCTATGTGTGTGTGAAGCTGGAGATGGGTATCTTGCTATCCAGTGATTTATTGTATTTAAGAAGAGAATTTCAGAGCTCTTCTCTAGTGCAATACTGTGAAGTTCTGAAGATTGGCACTTTTAACCCAAACATATTAAAAAAGTTTATTCTTCCACTCTTTCTTTTAAACAAATCATGGAAGTGGTTCATAAAGTTCTCTTTTATAAGCACTGTCAGAATAACTGAGAATAATGGTATGAAACTAAGAAAAAGTAAATTTAGGCTGAGCATCAAAACAAATTAATGGTAAGGAAATAACCAGAGCTCCCAGTCGGAGAGGATAAAGCACTTTCATTTGAGTGATTTAGAACTTGGAAATAAACTTCAGAGAAAAATCCAGCACTTGGCAAAAAATGACCCAAATGAGTACGGGTTGCTTAAACTCCTTTCTAAGCTGATTGTATGATTCATATAATAGACTAAAATTCTATCTATTCCCTTCTTTTTCCTCCTTTATGGTAATGCAGCTGTTATCATAAAATGTTACAGATTTATCTGCACATAATTTTTACAGAGCAGCTCAGGCAGATAATTTATAATAGGGTCGTAATCCCATCTGAAGAGATACCTGATGTGACCATTGCTCAAAGTGTAAAGGGAATCTGTGAATTATTTATATAGGTTTTGGTAATCTCTTGATATTTATTGGGATCATGTAACTGAGAATACTTATACTAAACCTTATCACTGTAATAATTAAAGTTGTATTATGCATTTCTCTATTTTTCATTTGACTATGGTGATATTACATATGGTAGAATTTTATTGAAATAATCTGTACTGAAAATCAGCATACCACATGTCTATATGCATATCAAGTGAGCGTTCAGGATTTTTTATTATTATTCAGACTTTCCCAATTCACACTGAGGATCAAATACTTGAAACCATTCAGAGCCTCTAAGATACTGTTTTGGCTATATATTTTGTAGGATAAGAGAGACATGCATACTTTATCGGAAGAATTTGTAAATATACTTTTCTCTGTCAAAAGACAGTACACAGATCAAAAGATGAACTGAAAATTCATGACGAGCTAAATTCTTTTCCAAAGTGGTTGGGATGTGACTACAAAAAGCTGATGTTCAGCCCAGAGGACTCTGACAGAGTTTTCTGCAATGCAGGTTCATTTGTTACCTCAGGAATTCAGCTTCCACCAGTGGGGTCTCACCACTCACCACAACCACTTCAAATTCCTAAATAAGAGGTCCATACTGCCCTTGCTCCTCGCATACCAGTAGTCGACTCTCTAGCCAGCTGAAACTGCCAAGCAAATCCATGCAAATGAGAAATTAGCCACGGTATGATACAGCTGCTTTTCCAAATTAAAACCAAATTACAAAGAAAAAAAAAACAACAACAAAACCCCAACCCCCAAAAAACCCCCAAAAAACAAAATAAAGATTTTCAAACAGAAGATGGAAAGCATGTGAGATGGATTGTAGGTTTGTTGTAATATTCAAGTATTATTTCCCTCTTCCAAGAATCTATGTCAGATTGATAACAACAGCCATAATGTCTAATGCTACTTTTTCTCATACTTTTTCAGCTCTTTGCCCTTGGATAAGTCAATCCATATTCCACAGCTTTCAAAAAAATATTACCCAACAGAGGAGTAGCAGAATGTCTTCAGAAGCTGAACAATCAAAAGTTCAGGCATCTGATGGTCTTTCCAAATTTATAGATTTGGCTTGCCATGTCTAGAACTTTGAAAGAAAGAGAATATGACAGAAACAAAGAGGCATTTTTCTAAAGTCATTCTCTTCACGGGACAAGAAGAATGAAACAAACTTGATTGAGACTTTGGAAGCTTTTGGACCCACTGACAATCAGGAATACCAAATGTTCTCTCAGTTAAAACAGATTTGATAAGTCATTTCTTCAAGCACCAGCAACAGATGCTTAAGTGTATGTTCGGAGCAAAATAAATTACATTCTCATTTACATACTTCTGTGGAGTTTAAAATTTGGAATCAAGAGATTTTTCTCATGATTTCTGGATTCTCTCTGATATGTTTTCCACACCCTTTCATGCTATGGCTTGATAACAGTACTTAACAATGATGAAGAAATAGCTGCTTTAAAGGCTAAGTCTTGTTCACCTTAATTTTAAAGCCCTTGACTCATCTTTCTCAGAACATCTCGTGAATTAGAGGATTACTAATGCATAGCCATGGTTTAGCTGCAGTTTTTCATCTCTTGCCGATCTCTTTCATACTACTTTAATTTCACAGGTATTATTCTCCAATTATTTTAGTTTTACTGATTAATCCTTTTAATATGGATATTGATACATGTACATTGATTTTCCAGGATCACATTACAGCTGGGTTTAGCAAAGAACAACTGTGGCAAAAAATATCTGAAATGTACATAGATATATTCATCTTTAAATTCAGCTGAATAACAGCAGTGATAAATTCTGTTTGGACTGATAGAATATTAGTTTTTTTCACTAAACAGTTCCTTAACATAGTGCTTTCATAAGAGATTAATAGGAGAAAAGTGTACAAATGAAAATGGATTAGTAATGAAATGTGGTAGTAGAACTCAAGCTATCTTTTTATTAATTTTATTTCAATGATGTGATATTTGAGTAAACAGTGTTAAAAAGTTAACAGTCTTTCTAATCTCATTCATATTTTACTCTATTTGAAAATTAAAAGGAACAGTTTGTCTCTTTGAACTATTTGTCAGATGAATAATGCAGTACTGAACAAGAAGCAAAGAAGTAGAATCAGTGGGGTGTGACCATATCCGTATCCATTTAGCAATGTAGTTTTTAAGTATTCTTATTTACCAGAAAGTGTGAAATAGCTACAGTTTCAGTGCTTTAGAGCACCAGCTAGTTTCCTACACCCATGTGAAATATATTTGGCATGGTGAAAACCTATTTCCTTGTTGAGTCTTCTGCATTGCAGGGTGAGAACATCAAGACAAGAACAGATGACATATTTCAGACTTACCCCAATCTCTCAGCTTTTTTATATTCTTATTCCAGGAGAAAAATATCTGACTGCCACGTGGATGCTTTCACAGTGAGATTCTCTAAAAAGCCCTCAAACTGATCAGGCAAAGAATAATGTAATTTCTCTCAGAATGCTTATGCCTCATTCTGAGGTGGATAAAGCATTCATGGAGCCAGGAAGACCAGCTACTTTAGGTAGCTTTATGTAAGTTTTAGTATTTGCCCTTCAGACTGTGTGGGTTGTTCTGTGCTTTCCAGAACTTTAGTGATGTTTTCTGAAAGCCACAAATTATGAGAAGGTCAGATGTCTGTCTTAGGACATGAACTTAGATTCTGGGACTTGTTTGACTTGTTGCTGTTGATTTTTGGACATGAGAACAATATGAGGGTCTGACTATACAGTATGCTTCCTGCTGTCAGAAACTGTCAGAAAGTGCCAGCCCCAGAGCCAGTCATTGCTTTGAGACTAAATTCTCTTTATGCCCTAGTTTCCTTGAAGTGACCAGCCAAATAACGTCAAGAAGTTTGCCGCCTGTACAACTACTTTTATGTAGAAAATACACAATCAAATTTAGCTACATCATATAAATAGGAAAAAAAGAAATCAGATCTGCTGAGTGGAGCAAGACTGAATACTTGAAAGAATTTACCACCTCCTTCTATCACTCTGTCTGTCCCTCCCTCTGCAGATACCATGTCTTTGTTTTTTTTGCAGTGAATCTTCCTGTAATTACTTCTATTTGTTGTAGCTCCTTTTGTGAAGATTCCTCACATGTTAGAGGATCCTTTCTTGCTATGCGTCTTATTTTTTTTCTGCACTGCAGAAATTTTTTCCAGCTGAGCATTGTTCTCAGAGACAGAGTAATTTTCCCTGTCGCTAGGAGCCTCTGCGATGCCCACCCACAGCCAGAATAACCTGGCAGCTATCCTTCCTGCTGCCTGACCGCACCTTCTTAAACAAAGCATACAGGAAACGATACATATACACCGGACCAAGAACAAACAGGTTTAGAATTTCTGTCATCTTTCACTTAGTTCACACCCTCCTTTGCCTTGATTGCTGGATCTGGGATTGTGCCAATGGCTAGCTGCTGAACAGTCTCCTAGGCTCTGGGACGGATTTTAAACAACATGAAATAAATAACATGAAATTGGAAAGTTCCTTGTTTTCTTGTTTCCTATCCCCTCTGGGGATTTAAGCACCAGATTTAAAAAAATCTGGCAGATTATAATGCGACTGGTTGGATTACCAGAGTAAAATTAATAGTTTAAAAGTTACAGCCACTTCATTCTGTGGCTCTGTTTGCAAGTTTACACCAATGAAAGTAGATCGATATTTAGCTCTTGAAAAAAGTTTAAAGGAAATATTTTTTCTGTTGAATTTTACCACTTCATTCCAACCAAAATGTAAATAAAATTATACTCATGAATACTCGATTGCTCTCCAGAATTTTTGAAGATAGTCTGTGAGGCTGGTTGACTTGTTTCACACTTTGCTTTGGAGGCTTTTAACATCATGTTTCAGAAGTTCTGAATATTTAAATAGACATGGGCACTTTCCCAAATAGTGGAGCTACCTGCTTGCTTCTGATTAGGGTAGATTTTTAGCACCTACTAACAATTGTACACTTGTTGCCTACAGGTGATATCATATATTGTATTGTTGAGCTGACATTTTCAGGTCAATTAATAATACCCCACAGAAAAATATGTGATTGCCTACAGGAGGCCAAATGTAATACCCGAATAAAACCACTTGGGACATTTTGTGGAAGAAAACTTTGGTGAAATACAAGATTTTATCAAAGCAGAAAAAAATTCACAGGCATACATCTGTTCCAACCAAGTTTTTAATGAGAAAACTCTAGGTTTGAAACACATCCAGAAAGTGAAGTAGTGATGCTTGCTTTCTCAGTATCTCTGCGTATAAGCCAAATTCCCACCCACCAACATACAGAATGTGACTGACACGTATTCACTGACTGATTTCCAGTTTTACATAGACAAGAAAAATAAACAAGCAAACAACACTTTTTATCATTATAGTGTGACATTATATTTTGTGAAAAAGAAAGTAAACTTTGAAAACTGTTCACAAACTAAATCACTCATTATTGCAAAACATTTTTTGCTGGATGGGCTAATCTTCCTGTGCTGTACATCAATAACTGAAATGACACAGAAGAAATCAATTACATTTTTAGAAATATTTTTATTACATCAATATTTAGATTTCAATTATATCTAAACATATGCTCATGTTTCCATCTTAAGAAAAAAAAAACCAACACATTTTGCCCACCTTAACTTCAATTTTTGTCCTCAAGTAGCCTGGGACCTTCTATAAATATTCAGTTAATAACTGAAATCAAATGGATAAATTTGCATGATCTAAAGTCAAAAGGCTTCTTTCTTTTAAATGCAATTCTCATTTTCAGTTTAGTTTAAGTCACATTAGCAGGTATTTTTTAATTATGCTGAAAGGAGCTTATTGCAAAACTAGTGACATCACAGAAAGCTATGTTCTTATAGCTTGAACAGCTGAACAGTGTGGAATAATTTTATTGCTCTAACTCACTTGGAAACTCTGGAGATTCAGGAGACTAAGCACAGTTTCTGTTACATTCCGTTCCTTTCAGTGTGGACAAGTAATTCAATTTCTTTTTGCAGTTTGCCCCATCTAAAGCATCTAAAAGCGTATTAGACTTTCCCATCTTGTCTAGTTGTCTTGGAAACTATCACAGGAGGGAACTGGCTCTGATTTCCTACATCTATTGCTTTTTAGAATCCTCTAGTTTAGATATCGAGTGAATTATTTAACATTACTTCAATGTTAAAATAAAATGCTTACTGGCAGGTGAAAAACTGAGGGTCTTTTGCAAGTTAGTTGTTAATGAAAAGAACCTCCAGTCCAAATGAAGAAATAAAGAACTAAAAGAAAACTTAGATGCATTAAATTAAAAAGTGAGTACAATTTTTTGTCAATGGATATGAATTTGAGTGTCTGATTTTGATATTTTAGGAGAGATTTAATTAGTAATATCGATTAGTTAAACTAATTTAGATTCTCTTATATCAAAATAGGGAATTTGCACAATTAAATTTTCATTAAAGTGTAAGTTTCTGAAAAGTTTGGTCTCAGTCTGGTATTTTTGTTTAGCATATGTGTTTTCTAATTTAAAAAACACAAATGTTTGCTTTCTTAAAGTCTAAAATACAGTCAAAATCTAGTTCAACTTCTAAATTGTTTATTTCTATGTTGATGATTGCTGAGTGGGGTAACACAAACTGTAAAATGATGCACAGTTTGGCATTTTGATATCACTTCTAGTGCCTCCCTCTCTCCACTGTCACCATCAAGTCTGGCAAGTTTATTAGCACAGAAGAGTAAATAATTACCCACAATAGGTGCCTTTCATTAAATTATGCTAGATGCTACAGCTAAAAGTAACTCGTGACTACCATCACCGAATTAAATGTTTATTCAGAAAATATTACAAGGAAAAAAAAATCATTGTTTATCCTCTTTTTAAGTGCCAGGCTAGTGAGACCAAAAAAAAAAAAAAAAAAAAAAAGAGGGTTTCCAATGGATCTGAATAACACCAGTAAAAGTGTTTTCAGTCTCTGCCCAGATTTTTGGGGATTTTTCTCCATTGAGAAAAGTGACAGATGTATATTGTGGCTGCTCTATGAAGAGACGGGGATATGAGTAGGCCTTGAATACTGTCATTGTTCTTGTCAGTAGAAGACTTCAAAATCTTATCACAGTGACACAACACTTAAATTCCAGTGTGAATTTGAGGCCCAATGAGCTCAGCGGGTCGCCTCAGTTAAACACTCTAGCTTTTCATTTTGTAATGAACTCTGACAGGTAACAACCTAGTAGAGTCCCAAATGCATACATACGGAGTTTCAAAGATGACTACAGTTTTTAATCCATGAGTCAGAAACCTCAGCACGTTTTTGTTAATATGGTCATATTTCACACATGCACATTTATGAAAGTGAATGCAATTACTAAAAGCCTAGCTGACTCTTCCTTTATATAAAAGATAGGATTACCAACTCCTGTATTGCCCATATTCATAGGGAATATTTAAGCAAAGATGATCTAAGCACTTATAGAGAAGCACATTTGCATTTCCCCTTCCCAGATGAGGAAGCATGTTCTCCTGCAATGCAGATATTCTTTTGGAAAAGGCAACAATCAAACATGATCAAACTCCTGCAGAATCCCCTTCCTGATGATTGATGTATGGCTTCATGACACAGAAATGCAGAGCATGCAGGTAAGAGCTATGAGAACAGGTATATCGGAAGACTGGAGGTGGAACAATGAAAAAGCAAGAGATCAAAAGCATCAGTCTCATAGTCCAAAAGAAAACTTCTAGATGCATAGAAATAGATGTGCTAGTATCAAACTAGTCCAGTAGAATGTAACATTTGAAGTCTGTTACTTAATAAAATCCATTAGCACATTCAGGATAAAAGACTTAGTTTTAACTTACACTAAATGCTTGAATATTCTACTGCAACCATTTCCCTTTGTGCATTTTAATCAAGACAATCTAATGTCATATATATACACATGTATCGTTCTTCCATATATTTACCCTGTGCTAACACGAGCAGGCACATACAAGTTGTTGAAAGAGAGCAGAATTCAAACATACTCCAAGTACGGAGCATAAGTGAGATGTGCCCTGGTAGTATGCTTAATTTCCTTTAAGAGAATTGTGAGACTTTGTTCACATAAGAGGATAAAGTAAGGAAAGGGGAAAGCTGTGCACTTATTTTAAAAAATAAGGAGATTTTAAGAGTTCTGTCTATTTTGCTATAGTATATTTACAAATTGACTGACTGTGAAAGGAAGTTACTTGTTAGCACTACTCAGGGCCAAGTATTACATCAATGGGCAGTTAGAAGTTTTCCCATCTCACAGTTTTATTACAATTTGATTACTGGAGTGATTTATTATTGCTATTTGTGTCACTTTTCTTGTAATGAAAATAATCCATAGGATGACCACTTCTGGGGCAGAAAGAACGCTGAGACAGAACAAGCAATCATATCCTGCCTAATCAAATTTCAACACTGGCTTTTAGTCACTATTTTTTTGTAACCATATTACTTGTAATAACTAGTAAAAATATTGATTAGGCATTAACCTGGACAGTCCACAAATAGTCTTGGCTTGAAAATCTAATATACAGAAGAGGTGGGAAAAGAAACATGGATATTCTAGTTGTCTTCTTGAGAGAGATACCCTAGGCTAGTTGAAGATCTGTCAGTAAAAGGCAGTACTGTTGAACCCCAGTTCTAAACCCTATACCTATCAGAATCAAACTGTTGAGGTTGGAAGTAACCTCTGGAGGTCAGCAGGTCCAACTTTCCTGCTCAAGCAGGGACGCTTAGAGCCAGTTGCTCAGGCATTTGTATATCTCCAAGGAAGGAGATTCTACAAAATCCCTGAACAGCCTTTGCCAGTGGTCCATCATCCTCACAGTAAAAAAGTGTTTCCTGATGTTCAAATGGAACCTCTTGTGTTTCCGTTTGTGCCCACTGGCTCTTATCCTGTCCCTGGGCACTACTGAAAAGAGCCTGGTTCTGTCTCCTTTACATCCTCCCCTCAGGTGTTTGTACACATTGATAAGATCCCCCTCAGCCTTCTCTTCTCCAGGCTGGACACTCCCAGCTCTCAGCCTTTCCTCATAACAGGGATGCTCCACTATCCTAATCATCTTAGTGAGTCTTCACAAGACTCTTTCTAGTATGTTCCTGTCTCTTGTAATGGGGTCTAAGAACTGGACACAGTACTCCATGTGTGGCCTCATCAGTACTGAATAAAGGAGAAGGATCACCTCCTTGGACCTGCTGACAATGATTTACCTAATACAGCCTGGAATATCACTATCCTTTTTTGCTGCAAGGGTACATTCCTGGCTGCTGTTCAACTTGGTGTCCACTCTGACCCCTAGGTCCTTCTCTACAAAGCTGCTTTCTGGCTGGGTAGCCAACAGCACCTGCTGGTACGTTACATTGTTCCTCCCCCGGTGCAGGACTTTGCACTTCTTCTTGAACTTCATGAGTTTCCTGTCAGCCCATTTCTCCGGCCTGTCAATATCTCTCTGCAGCAGAACATTCTGGTGTATCAACCATTCTGCCCAGCTTTGTGTCATTTGTGGACTTGCTGACAGTATGCTCTGCCCTATCATCCAGACCGTTAAAGAGAAACAGAACAGGACTGGACCAAGTATTGTCCCCTGGGATATTGCTAGCTACTGGGCTACAGCTAGACTTTGTACCATTGATCACCACCCTCTGACCTGATCATTCAGCAAGTTTTCAGTGCACATCACCATCTGCTTATTAAGCCCATACTTCATCAGCTCCTCTCTGAGGTTCTCATGGAAGACAGTGTTGAAAGCTTTACTAAAGACAAAGTAGACAATATCCATTGCTCTCCTCTCATCTATCAAGCCAATCATTTCATTATAGGAGGTCATCAAGTTGGTCAAACATGATGTAAGAATATTTGCTAGTAAGTCCATCATAATTCTCTTTTAATTTACAGTGCTTAGTTCAAGTCTCAGAAGCTAAAAAAGTTAAAATGAGAATCAAAGAGAATGTAACATGTAAGTTTTAAGGATAACAAACACCACTGCAATATAAAAACAAGAAAAAAGTATCTTTTTTTCTAATTAATTACTGAAAATGAGACAAAAGTCTTTATTAAGAAAACACCA
Organism: Bucorvus abyssinicus; assembly: GCA_009769605.1. Lineage (NCBI taxonomy): Eukaryota > Metazoa > Chordata > Aves > Bucerotiformes > Bucorvidae > Bucorvus > Bucorvus abyssinicus. The sequence goes on from CM020025.1 coordinate 45,709,208, forward strand.
TGACTAGAACCTGATGTACATAGAGCAGAGTGTTCAGGTTTGTGAGTTCTGTCAGTACATCAGTAACCTCAAGCCATAATATCCCAAGTATTCCAAGTATGGGATTTCTTTTATTGTTTTCTTAATTCCCTCCAAATTATTCACCAAGTGGTCCACAGCGTTCAACAACAAATGAATTCTTAAGCTTGGATGATACTGCTTGATATGAATGTGCATTGTTCTTTGTGCTTTCATGTCTACACTTAAAACAAACCTCCTTTTTTTCTCCTAGATACCATTTCAGGCTTGAGCAATCCTTTGATCAACAGTACTGCCATCTGCAGCACTATAAGTTCAAAGTATAAATTCAGTAACGGAGAAATGAAGTACAGTTGTCCTGGTATGATTACAGACAATGAGATGGAAATGGAGAAAGGGAGAGGGGTGCAAAACAAAAATCTCACATCTGTACTTGATGTTTGTGTGTTACACTGTTATTTTCTTTTAGTTACTTACAAAGTATGGCAGGACATTAGTCTAGTCATTAATTGTTGGATTTAACTTGTGATGAAGCAATGTATATGAATATCCAATTTCTGTCACCTGAAAAGTTTTACATATGAAGCAGCGAAAGATAGCAGGATTGTGTTTAGAGCCATTCTAGTCGGTGATTTATTTATTGGTTTCTATCACTTATCACGCACGTATTTTTGGAAAATGAGTCAGTTCTTGCCATTGCCCAAAATTCAGTCTTTTGTTCATTCAGTTCCTTCTCGCACACTCTATGTTATCGTAACCATTGCTTTCTCAGTGTACTCTAACTTCCCTTCATCATAATCAAATCAGGGAAGTCATGGTTAAGATGACTGCTACTTAGGAAAGTTGCTTTTATTTCTCAAAAATTGGTTTTTTTCCTTAAAAAACATATAAACGTAGTAGCTGCAGATGTCAGGCTACAGGTATTAGCAGTTCTATATTTTTATTTTTTTAATATTTTAAGTAGTGATAGAATTTTTTTCCGTAATTCCAGATATGTGTTCTGCTTGTCTTCATTATGGTACTTGATTTTGCAACTACTTTATATATGGGGAAGAAGCATGGGAGAACCAGTTTTACTGAGAGCTTTCAAGAAAGCAGGAAATCAAGCCTGTGTCTTTCAGGTCTTAGGCCAAGATCCTAGCAACTTGGGGCACTTTCCTTCTCTACTTGTCATTCCATTTCTTTAAAAAAAAAAAAAAAATTCTCAAGATTTTGTCTTTATGGTGAGCTTCCTAGTTTCCCCAATAGTTTCCCAAACACACATTTAGTGTTACCATGTATTGGCGTTCATGTCAGATTATCAAAGAAATACTACTCAAGTAACTTTAAAAGAGGTGAAGTACACATTGTACAGCCCTCCCCATATTGAGATACTATCTCAGCCATTCTCTCCAGTAAAAATTAAGCGTTCTTTGCTTGAGACTTCTTTCTATATCCATAAGTAAATCTTTCCAGAGTGGAACTTGTTGCATTTCCTGAGACAGTGAAGCAATGTTAGTTTTTTTCTAACATGTTTCAGCTCACCTTATAATTTAGAAGGTTCATTTCATCTCCTCTAGCCAACATTGAAACTTTTCATCGCTTGTCTGAGGTTTTGAAGTCAACAGTATTCTTTTAATTTGCACAGCAGCATTATTATTAATGGTGATTAATAAAGTCAACAGCAGTAAAAATATTTTGCACCATCTTGTCAACTCTTAATAACTTTTTTTTTTCCTTTTTCCATTTGAGAAGCTTTTTAAAGAGCCACAGCTTATAGCAGACATCTGTTTCCATTTATCTGCAAATAATGAATACCTCCTCCAGCCACATCCAGCAAGGGACTTTATAGTGCCCTAGGGATTTTGTATTTTGACCAATTAAGTTACCTCAAATTGCTTTCTTTACTTGAAGCAAGTGCTTCAGGTATTCCCATCAGGTACTTCTAGTGATAATTCCCTTTAAAGAAAGTCTGAAAGAAAAATCAAAACTAGATTGGTAGCAACTGCACAGGAGGATAAAATCACCTCCAAATGCTATTGAAAATTCCAGAGTGATAAGGACTGGAGGCAACAAAATGGGAAATTCTCTACTAATAAGCTAAGTCCTACATATGAGGAGGGGATATGTATTTAAAAAAGTAAAAATGTAAGGCATAAACCACCAGATGCAGCTATTAGGTCATAAATTAAAGCTTTTTTTTTTTTTTTTCATCATTTCATCTCTTTCACATTGAACTCAGCATTACGAATTATTTTCTAAAATAAGAGCTTGCTTTTCTTCTCTGTAAGAACTATTATGGCAGCCTTTCTCTTGAGTTTAAATTGGTCAGATCTGCAGGTCACCAACTTCCATGGACTCAGATTTGCAATCAAGTTACAGCTGACTTGCTTTTTCTGTCTGCATAGATGTTCTTAAGACACAAACAAGAGAAAGTTCAATGAAATCGTATTATCCTGTGTTTGTCACAGGCTAAAAGGATACTCACAGTCAGGTAATGTAATTTAGTAGATGTGTGATAACTTTTGCATTATTCCCACTGAGTTAATAAAAACAAAGTTTCACTTGAGGGGTTTGCAGACGCCTTTAGGTTCTCTTAAGTACTTAGACTCCATTTAAACAGTTCGTTTACAATACCAGCTCAGCCCTTTTCTTCTGGCAATCTTAACATTCAAAAGCGGAAGAAAAATTGTGAATTTGAAAATTTTCATTCAGTAAGTGGAAAATCAGGTCTTTTAGAATGAAATGTGAAATACTCAGAACACAAAGAGTGGGAATACAAGTCAACACCTTTCAAATCACTAAAAACCCTCTTGTGCCTTAAATTTAGAGCTGTGTACAAGAGTGGTGGAGTTGTTTGAGATGTCTTTTTGTTCTTGGGAACCCCAGGCTAAAAGTTTGTCTTTCAGAACATAGTCCTTTACTACTCTCTTTCAGAAATTACACTGGCCATTCCTGTTTTTTTCAAGACACCTCAGTACAGTGTTGCAAGGCACGGTGTGCTGAGGCAGAGGGAGACGTAGATGCAGCAGGTATTTTTTTTATGGATGTTTCTGGCAGAAAGAAAAGAATGTTACATAGAATAGTCACAGCCTTCCCAAGTGAATGTCTCCAGCAGAAAAACATACAGCCTGGTGGTTAAACTATTCTTGAAAAAGAGAGAGGTGTGGATTTAAAATACCTCAGGGCAAGGAAGACGTTGAGTTTAGCTGGTGGATACCGTCAGCACCAGTCCTTATCCTCCACTCCTCCACGGATACTGTAATGTTACCACATAGAACATAGTATCTCCTGGCTAATGTGGATAATCTAACTAGGCCAGGTTTTTTCCTTGTGTGGTCTAAAACCATACTGAATAACGTACAACAGAATCTGTGGACATGTAAGATACAGGCACCCTGGGGCCAGTAATTGGACGCTCAGGTGCTACAGCATAAAGCTTCTTGTGCTTTGCGCAGTTCTTTATTCTAGTTTCCACCAGTGACCTATTTAAATAATAAGAAAAGAACGTTACTGTGATACAGTATTTAATCTGTTAATCGTGAAAGATACTACAAAGGCTTTTCATTAATATACAAGTCACCACCCAGCACTACGCACCTCATGACTAGTTTACAAGCATCTTGTAACAGAAACAAAAGTGGCTCTTCCTGATTTAAATGTGGTCTTGTTTCATACTTAGATAATTCCTTGTCAACATTATTGTGGACATTAGAAACTATTATTTTGGAGAAAATTCCCCTTTGGTTCTCCTACTCAATTCAAGTATCTTCCACAGCATATTCACATCCCAGTTTCTGGCATTAGTTTGATTGCATGCATAGCAGTCATACAGAACTGTACCAGTTTTTCAGCATGACTAATTATCTCAAGCAGGCAAAGAGAGACAGCCACACCAAAAACATGCCCACTAGCTTTTTGCATAATGTGTACTTTACACTCACCAATCTGTTCACATAAAGGGATATTTTTTTCAGTCATTGTAACCAAGAATTTTAAAGAGATAACCTGTAGAGAAATAGAATGGCAGTGAAAAAACCCCAAGGTGGACAGAACTCCCTTCAGCAAATGTAGTGAATCCAAATTACACCTGTTCAGAGCTATGGAAACATTAATCTGGAAAGGGTGTAGACACTTCTCGTGTTCACACAGTTGTGTATTTCCTGACTGCATCCCTTTTACGAGACATAAATCCACGTACCACAAAACAATATATTCCACTCCATCTAGTTTAGGATAAACTGGAATTTTCATGGGTGATTTTTATAATATATGAGATATCATATATAAGATAATAGGTTATAGATGATAAAAGATAAGATAGATAGTAAATAATAGATGGACATATGTATAATGTATATTTATATATAAAAATATATTTTTAAATATAAAATATATAGACCGAATAAGCTCTTGGGCTTCATGAAACTTATCAGAACACATTCTCTGCCCTGTTCCTGTAACTCAGCACCAAGCTATAGAAATTGCATTCAGCAGTTATACACAACCTTCTCTGGAGTAAGCGCTGTGCTAAGGCCTGGGGAGATCCGTATCACAGAGGAGTTGCTCTGTACATTGCGCCAAGGGGCAGGCCATCATGCATGGATTCCAGCTACTTGTGACCGTTAACGGACAGCGCTTCTGTGCTATGTTACAGCATAAGGCTCTGCAAACAGGAGTCAGAGAGTCACGAATGGTTTCTGAGAAGCTTGGAACTCTTTTGAACTTTCCTCTTTAGCTACAAGTACTTTTATTTCCTCATTAAAGGAGAAAATCAGGGGGACCTGCTCAGTGGTATAATTAAATGTATATGGAGCTAATCCGTGTTTACTTTGTGCAGCATTCTCTCTCCTTCTCATTGTTTTTCCTGGATCAGCAGGAAAATAACTTTGCCCACTTTCCTTATCTACCACAATGCCATTGTGCCCCTTGCTTCATGTTCAGCAAATTCACTCACAGAACGACAAGTTTTTAAGATTTATCTAAAGCTGAGGAATTTGAAATGTCATTTGAAACATTTCCTTACTTCAGCCAGCCGGCATTGCAGTATGTCTGTAAGAAATCAGTGATGAAAGCATAAACAAAATAAAATAAGATAAAATAAAATAAGATAAAATAAGATAAATAAAATAAATAAAATAAAATAAAATTAAATTAAAATAAAATACAGTATTATATAGCTGTTGTCTGTCTGTGGTCTGATTCTTGGAGAGGAGAAAGCAAGCTGTGCTCAGGGTGCTAGTGAGAGTCATTATAACTCAAGCCCAAGGCAGATGCACTTGTGGGTGTACAGAAATCTGTGCTTTAGCCAGGTGAGGTCAGCTTTCATTTACTGCCTCGTCTGAGCTGATGGCAGCTGAAGTTACCTTTCTGGATGTGCAGATTGCATGCAACTGGAAAAGTGTAAGAGACATATTGTTTGAAAGTCGGAACAGGAAACTTACTAAGGGGGTGACTGAGGTCTCTCTATTTAAGTGTCTATTCCCTTCTGAGCTTTTGTGCTGAACAGAGATAACCATCTGTGCTCAATTGCTAGTTATGGTTCTGTAACATCAGCATCTGCTGATAAAGAAAATAAGGGAATGTGTGCCCGCTATAGCTGAAGCCTCATTTATCACATCAGAATTCACTTTCCAATTTTCAGTTTTATTTTAGTCAGAGTACAGATGTTGTCACTCCTTCTGCCATAGGAAATTATTTAAAGTAAGACTCATCTTTAGAATGCAGTAATTGTTAGGATTTTGTGCTTGTTTGTTGATTTTTTTTTTTTTAAATTTACGCTGGATTTTTATACATAATTAAAAAAATATAAATTTTATCCTGCATGTCTCAAATAAATTCAAGAAAATAATTTCAAGGGGAAAAAAGCATTCTAAAAGTTATTTTTCTGTGTAACCACATGCTCTCAATCTAAAATGATAGTTTTTAGACAAGGGAGAGATGAAAGTGAAATCTCCTGGAAGATCACAGAACATATGTCTCCTTTGTGCCAGCTGTAAAATATTAGCCCAGAATGTCTGCCTGCCTGCTACTGAGAATTCTTGACAAATTTTAATGTTGCTGCACATGAGATGTTAAGTCATAAAAAATCAGTCTCACTCAAGATTGGCACATAGCCACACACCTGCACTAAACAGAGTGTGCACACACACCATTTTGATATGACATATCAATTTGATATGAAGTGGTATAGCTCAGACTGTCAAAATCCCTGTTAGGTTTGCAAACAGCAGTGTGAATGCAGTGGATGACTTAACAGAGGATGGTGAGATATATTCCCAGTGCCTGAAGTACTGGGATCTTCCACATCTTCTGTCAAGGGAACTTCTGTGCCACTGGAACTGCCACCAAACTGGCTGGGGGTTGTCAGCTTGGGTCTAGTAGGCTTGGTAGCTGGGGCTTATAGCCTGCCATGCCAGACCAGGGATGGTTAGATGAAGAGTGATTCAGTTTTCTCTCTATGGTGCTTCCAGGAGTCAAGGTAATTGAAACACTGGGTGAAAAGACCGAAACTGGTTTACATTAGACTTGTTAGCTAGAGCTCCACATGGCAGGACAGCATCTGCATTTCTTCAGGGTCTAAGCAATCATCAAAATGTTGTACCCGTGCTTGTGCAATGCTGTCTATAAACACCTGTACCCCAGAGGGCAATATACACAGCACAGCGAATCTGAAACTGAATAAACTGTCAATGGGTAATTGAGTTTAATGAACATTCTAAGAAGAAATAGAGACAAATTTTACAGAAACAAGAAGCTGAAATTCAGGAAGGAGCTGGAAGCGTAATCTGACTCGCTACAGTAAAGTCACTTCCTGACATTTGTATTTAACAAAATAAACATAAACCAAAGAAACACCTGAATAACTGTGCATGACGACACAACTTCTAGTATGAAGGCTAGAAACTAGCCCCCCTCCAAAAAGACTATATTTCTTCCAAACCAGCATATTTGGTTGGAATAATATCCAGAAAAATGGGATTTTTTTAGTGTGGACTCAAGCAGAGAACAGAACTGAAGGACAGTTCCTTACAGCATAGAGCTGTATGTTCTGTTTACAGGACAGTTAAATCAAAGAGTTAATATGAATGCTACATGAGTGGACACTAAAAAACAGTGGTTTCAATGCCTAGCTTGCAGGCAATATTCTGGAATATTTGAGTTTTACAAGTCAGTTCCTGCAGTCATGAGGTAGGGACCCAGAATCCCCTTCCAAGAACTGCAGAGGAGTACCAGGCTATTTATGCCTCAGCAGGTAAGCCCTTGTGAAGGTGTTGATTCATTTTGGCCATGGCCCTTTCCTCAGAAGCTGGGAGTCTAAGCTGATAGATATTGCAACACTCAGCAACATAGAGGGTTTGAATCCTGCCCTTCTGCAACACATACTAGGTTTGAGCCACGTGCAAAAACTTCTCCTTGCAAGTCTATAGAGTCATGGAACCATAAAGTAAATGAAGTTTTACTGTTGCTGGAAGCAAGGAGATGATTTTCTCTGTATCTTAAGCAAAGAACTGTTTATGTTTTGCATCCTTTGGCTAGTACATATCTCCATTGGCTAACTTACAGAAAATCTACACCACTTGTATACTTCTCTTTAACTAGAATACCAAAACCTTTTATGCCATTAAAGTGGTAAATTTGTATTGCAGGTTTTACTTAAATTTGTTCAAGGCAAACTTATCACTGATCTGTTTATTGTTAAACTATGAAAACAATATAATTATGAAAATAATCCTTGAATGTGACCTCTAATCAGATTTAGTTTTTGTAGCTTAATTCTGTAATACAATTTTTAGCTTCAACCATCCATTTGACTACCTGGCAACGCTCAGGGATGACACCATGTAGTGAATAGTGAAACCTGCCAACACAGAAACTGACTTACACAGAGACACAGAACTGATTTTGATTGTCTGGAAAATTTACATTTTAATTTTACATGTCTTATTACTCTATATCTACCTCAAAAAAAAAAAAAACCAAACCACCACAGTGTTTTCGCATAAACCAGTAATTACCACTAGACATAACAATAGAGAAATACCAGTCAATTTACCTGGAAAAAACAGGAATGAACCTCTTTAATTATATACAACAGTCATTAAGGTACAGGTCAAGTCAGATTCTAGGCTTAATTTAATTTTTTTTTATACATATATATATAAAAATAACTCTACAATTAATAAAATACTTAGATTTTTTGGGGGGGTTAATTTCCCAAATATTTGAAGATGAAACAAAATAGACATGGTAACAATGAAGAAAAAGACATGTCAGGTGAAAACCTTTGTTAAGGCACCTGAAAAGGAAGTAGCTGGTTTCTAGGAAACTCAAGTAGTAACTTAAGATATAATTTCATGAGAAGGAAGATTAGTGCAAACATGAAAAAGACAGGATAATTTAGAACATAACAATAAAATTCATTTTTTTATGATCGCATGAGTAGACCCATGTGACACTTGCTGATGAAATAGAATATTTAATTAAATAATTTGGTCAGTGTTAGAAATGCCAATCTATGAGCACTTTGAGATTTCTATCCCAAAGAAGAGTTCAAAGAGAAGATCTGAAGTGAAAGAGCTGAATAGATTAGGTAATTGTAGCAGACTTTTCACCTCTGGATCTCTGTTTCAAATTACAACCAAAGAAGTCATTATAATCTGAAGGCTGAGATAAATTTGCTTTTCTTTGTCCACTTGTTCCAAGTGAACATTTGTCCACATCACACTTATTATTCTGAACAGAGAGGATCAAACTGGCTTTGTTCCTGGATTACTTTTTAACTGCAAGAAAATGTTTCCTCTAGGACAGGATGTGCTTTAGCTCTATGAATAGAACTTTTCACTTGAAAGTTATCATTAAATATGATCTTATAGGAAAAAAAAAAAAAAAGGAAAAGACCAGAGGATCACAATGAAAGTTCAAAAAGAATAGGACTCAATGCAGTTCAGTTTAACACAAGATAAAGCTAAGATTATAGACAGGAATACAATTGGTTTCAGGAGCATCTGTACAAACAGTAGGATTTGGATAGCTGACAGTAAGGACAAAGATCATAGACACCTTGAGGAAATTTTCTGTTTTCAAAAATGCCACCGAAAAATGAACTGCCCACACACTGACACATAGAATTGCAGTAGTTTGGAGCATTATAGCAGTTTCCATCTTTTCAGTATCCTCAGTTTGGTTTTAACTGGATGTTGGCAGCATTTCAACTTGATGCAACTCTTCCCTCCCTCCGAGTTTAAGGTCCAAAAATAAGTGTACCAAAAGTGTACTAAAAATAAACTAAAACAAAATGAAGTGTGATGTTACTGCTTGCAAATGCACAACCAGTCAAACAATTTGCTAAACTGGAATGTTTCAGTCATTAAAGGAATAGGTGAAAACTACGTGCAACCTTTAAATTCTTTATGCCAGTATTACCAGTTTAACTGCACATATTCTTGGAAAAGTTTCATGGTGTACCTTTATATATCATCTTAATCACAGAAAGATTTGAAGTTCTGAAAAGATGGCTGTACTCAGACAGAGAAGTTATGCATCTAGCTTTACCATAAAGTGACTGTGTTAACACATTAGAATTTGAATAAGTAGACAGTTAAGCTATGATATAGAGAAGAATTGAAATGAATGTGAAAGGACAGTCCTGATACACAAATAGGAATTTGAACGGGAGCTAATCAAACAAAGTGGTAAGAGCATCAGAGACTTTCCAATGACCATGGAAATTCATCGAAGAACAACAGAAAGTCTGATTGACATATACAGGCCCCTAATACACAGAATTTTCAAAATGTATTCAAGAATCTTTATAGACGGTTATTTACAAGATCACCACAATAAGTCTTTCCCACCTGCACGCTGTGTTTCATGGTCAATTGCCCCTAGCTTGTATATCTTTGACAAATATTATCACAGTACATATGCTTGCTGGCTTAGATCAAAAGACCTGCTTATCTCCCGTGATAAACAAATACTTTCAAGTCCCTTAAACTGGGCCTCTGGTGAAAGTATGCTACTCTTTACATTTCAGGATATACGTATTCTTATACCAGCACTGGACTGTCCTTCCTTGACAGGTCTTTAATCCGAGACTGTGACCTTACACACATCTCCCCACTCTGTCTCTCTCTGAAGTGCAAATGCAACCATTGCTCCACCGACGTGTGGCTGAGATTGTGATGAACACAGATGAGAACAACCATAAACAGAACGCACAAAGGTAAGGTCAAACGTTTTGCTTTCATTTGTGACACAGAGGCAACTGAACAGTTTTGACTGACTTACTGCACAGGAGAAACAGACCAAGAACTGAAAGTCAAACTTCTGTCTGACAAGATCTTCAGCTACAACCTAAGAATAATTAGCATATATCTCTACATCTGCAGGAATTCAAACTACTGACAATAATATGCTACCTTAAAGCAGGGAAGAGCAAACACGTACCCAGCTGCAGGAATGTTACAAGCTCAGTCTTTTATCCAAGGGATTTCAGTGCTGCAGCTGCTCAACTCAGTCACATTTAAAGGACTTGAAACGTCACCCACAAACACACATAATCCTAGAAAGGCATGTTGAAGAAACGGAGAAGAGATTCTTAGTATGAAGAAGAGATTGAAATGAACACTGAGAATGCTTCAAAATCAGAGAAACAAACTTCATAATAAGTGTTGTTTAGATACAGCCTGAGAATAAAACCTCTTGTCTCAGATGAGGACAAGGGTAGAAAAATTAGAACCCAACACAGAAAAAAAAAAAAAAAAAAAAAATTAAGAAATGAGCCTGGGATTGTGGTTCAAGTTTGAAAATGAGCAACTTAGGAAGAATAAAGAAATGGTAAGAGTCACCTCTGCTCCTAGGTCTAATAGAGACGCCCATTTGTTATGATCGGCTCCATTGAACAGTCTGTAAATAAGAGGTTCTGATATATAAGGGGCCTGTGGAATTGGAAAATTTGGGCACAGGCTGTTGAATTTTTGTCAGCTTATGAACATGTACACTTGGCTGAAAATTTGTACTATAGCAAAATATGTTTTCTGAGGGTATTTTAGATATCTGAAAAGTGTTGGAGGATGGAGTACAGTGCCCTTCTCTATCATTTACCGTAACCTAAATTCTAAATCACACCTCGGTTTGGGCTTATGTGTTTTTTTAAATTGTCCAGCAGTCCCTGGAAAGGTTGAGACTATTGTTCTACCCATTCCTTACCATGCAGGTCTCTGATAGTTTAGATCATTCTTGCAAAACATGCTGGCTTTTGTGATTCCCAGCTCCAGGAATGACATCTTCCACATATTGCACATTCTGTAAAGTGCTACATATCATGTTTTCTGGTAGGTTTAGATATAGGTGACATGTCTTACAGCTGAACATGGGTGAGTGTTCTAAATTAAAGAAAGCAATAATTATTACCTAAAGGTAGTCTGGACGTCTGAATATATATCCTCACAGAGGAAAAAAAAAAAAATTATTCTATCAAATGACACAATTAGTCCCAACCTTCACCAGCTTCTGTAAACTTTGTTTATGGATTAACAGGCTCATAAGAACTTCCTTTATGTACTAGAAATTGGAAAATACCATGTAAAGAATTGGCAGCTAGGTTCACCCACCAAAAAACAACCTCAAAACACAACGCACAGTTGTCCTCAGATAAATTTCTTTTTTTTCTTTTTTTTTTTTTTCCTGTCTCTCAGGAAGCCGAAGAAATTAAATTTGCTGAATAGATACTGAGGATTGCTGAGTTCTTAAATGTTGGATCTTATTTTCTAAGAGTATGAATTAAGATCTTTATTTTAGCCCAGTAGAAATACTGCTTTGGTTACAACTTCTTACATTTTAGGTGATGTTTCTGGAAACAGACTTCGTTAAGAACTTAGGCCATTTTCTAACTTACCATGTATTTTTGTCATGTAAATTTTTCCCAGTAAAATTACCATACCCTCCTTCACAGCAATCCTAAAAACTCCTTTCTCTGTTGCCTCTTTCCCCCCCCTTTTCAAGTACATTTGTAGAAGGATTTGGCTTTGTTTCTAGAAACAGGAATCTGAGTCCTGACCCCCCCCCAAAAAAGGCAAATATCTAATTATGAATCATAGTTATTGTGACTGGCTTCGTCTGGATTGTCATATGGTAATTAATTTTAGTTCCATATATTTACTACATTGAGAGAAACTATTTTTCAAATAGTTTTAAGAATCCTTTGCTCTTCAAAAACTGATCAGCTCAAATATTTGGCACTTGATTTTGCATAATAGATCATTTACATCATTAATTATTGCTCTATTCCTGAATTTGTATTTTTAATATCTTGAACAGAAAACTGCTTAATAACAAAATTAGCATAATCATTTCTATTTAAATTACTAAGGCTTTCAGACTTAACTAAAACTTGAGCTGCAATAACCAGCCATGAGTGGCAAGACTAAGATCTACAAAGGCAAACCTACGAGGCAAAAAGGATTCCTTAAAACTCCTTATGAATGAAACTGCATGCATTTGCCAAAAATTTTTGGGGGAACTCTGAATTAAGCTTGTCTTTTAACTTATTACTGTAATTAGGGGAGGAAAGACAACTTCGTGATTGGTGGAGTTTCCGTAAGAATTTACAAAATTTAAATTTATACTAGAAGTAGAAAATATTATTCCCTGGAAAAAAAAGTGGAAACTAGTAGTTCATGCTTCACTGCAATTTTCTTTGCAAATGCTTATTTTTTTGTTTGACAGAAAGTCAAAACAGTACAAAAGGGTTTTTGCCAAAGTGCTACATTTTGTTCAAGAATTTTGCTTAAAATTATTTTAGCCAGCAGTAGTACAAATATGTCTAAGGTGAAGGAATGTGTGTAGTTACTGTATTACTATAGTACCATTTTACTACTATAGCTAGTAAAAGATACATATTTTAGACATTTGTTTTAGGCTGGGGTTGATGATGTAGTTTAACTCAAAGGAAAACATCTACAAACACATTTCAGCATAGGCAAATCCAGGAATTAAGCATATGTTTACAAGATGTATTAAGCAGGGCCTGAGCTTTTCATATAGTTTTCTCCATCTTCTTAATTTCCTCAGAGGTATGGCATGCCCACAAAAGGTTCTTGTAGAACATTGATACATATCATCAGCAAACACAATGTAAAATATACTTGCAAATGAAAATGATGAAAGAAAAATGGTTCTTCGCTATATAATATTCTGTAGGATTAAGGATTAGACTGAAAGGATTCCAAAGTTCAGACTTTATCACAAAACTTTTCAGTGAGGCTGAGGAACAAGCATTAATATTAAGGGTAGTATTTTCAAGTAGTTCTATTTCACCTCTGCTGTTTTCAGTACTAGAAGTAGGCCCAGATAAAGAATTGCGTTTATGCCCTGAGCACATAGGTGTGGACACTGTGATACCAGATGTCATGGCATCTAATATTTTGACAGACATATTAAGGAGTGAGATATCCAGTGAAATATCCAGCAGTAGGCCGTATGCACAGGGAAAGTACACTGACTTATGAGGTTTTTTTAAGTGAAGCTTTTGGTTTTAAGGCTGTTACAGTGCCAAAAGGATGATACACGGCCTTTGTGGATCAAAAAACCCCCAGGTCCCTTGATGGAGCTTGCCACTCCCAACTACCATGGCTCTGCAATCAGCTGGAGTAAGGTGTACACGTAGGAAATAAGAATATGAAAGCCTTTGGACACAGACACCTGAGAAAATGCTGAACTATTAAATGATAACAGCTAGTGCCTTCCTCTCATTTTATCTTTAACACAGTTACTAGTAATCAGTAACATTTTGAGGGGAAAAAAACCCCAAGGTACAGCTATTCCAATATTATGTTAGGAAAATCACACATAAGGCAGATGGGTGTTAAAACTCTTAATGTGGATATTCACCATAATTCAGTAATCTAATTATTAGATTTTGCCTTTTGTTTGGTCTGAAGTCCATATATGAAATCATCAGAAAGCAAAGGAAAATGATAGCTAACAAGTATACTACTGTAGTGTAGTATAGGGTGTAAATGAATCCCAGACTCATTCTGTCTGTAGTGATGTCTTGAGCTAACCTACAGTAAATGTCAATTGCCACTTCACGGTGAGGCATGATTTTGAGAGCAAGCAGTAGGTTCCATTTTATTGTCCTCAAGACACTGACTTTACATCTACTTTGCTTTGTCCTCATAATTTGCCAGCACATTGAACACCTTCTTGGCTTCAGTCTAGCAAATGGATGTAAAGACAGGACCAAAAAAAAAAAAAAAAACAAACCCACAAACCAAAAACCAATCAGTCCCTTAGTGATTTCTCTGGTGTTAAAGGCAAAACATGGATGACAGAGCTGGAACAGAATTGCAGCTTCTTCCTCAAAATCCCACAGCAGTCATTATGTTTACTACCCTAAAACTGAAAAATCCCTGTGAAGACTGAAAATATATTTGCATCTGTCAGCGGTCTTTGTTAAATAATTGTTCTCATCTTGCTTTCCATAAGCAAAGAGCAAGCTATGATCACTGTGCCACATCTATGATCATTGCACAACAGATATATTTTTTTCACAGTCTGTAACGGTGAATAATTAAATGTTTTATCAGAGCTATAATTAAAGGTGAGAGATGGAGCTATGCCCACCACAGAATGCTGAGGAGGTTGTGTAAATTAAGCAATGTGGACTTCTGAAGGGGGGTTTCACTCCTAGACTGGGTATTGTAAAGTATTTGGAAATGTACCAGCAAAGATGTTTAGTCTGTGTCTGCTTTGGAAGCAAGGCTTAGTCCAACAGGAATGCTTTGAAACAGCTTTGTGATTGGATGAAAATGAAAGCAGAATACACAATTAGTGGAACAAACATCATTTATGGAATAGAGAGAAAGAACATATCAGGAAGTAGGGTGTACAAAAGATACATCCAACAGCAAAAGAGATCAGGGACTGATGAAGTTTCCAAAATTTTGCCTGATATGGTGGCAGGTAAAGTTAATTATTTTATATAGTCAGCACATCTGTATGCTGAAAAAAATTAGTAATCTACACACCTGAGGTTTTAGTTTAGTAGTTCTCAATAACAGACCCAGCCTATGTTAATCTCATTTTGTTAGTTAAATGCCTCAGGGTTTCACTTAGTCCAAAATTCCAATTAATCTAAAATACCATAAGATAGGATCAGGGTGGGAAACCTTGGCAGGGATCTAGTTTAACATGATATGAGCTGCACACATGAATGAGTCAGAGGCAAACTTACCAGCTAGATAAAACTTGTATTACTGACAGGCAGACAAATGGAAAATGAGTTGAGGATCTCCTCCGTAGTACATTATTTCAAACCCCTGATTTAGCTCAGAAATGGCCAAAAACCTCTGCAAAGCAGAGGAAGGCAGTAGCTTTCTTGAAAATCTTACAAACAAAGATGACGTAAAAAACCCCTGCATTTAACAGTTGCTTATGCAGATATAGAATATAGTGTAAATATGGGAAGGAAAATAAAGATGGAAAGGATTCAGAACAGTTGCCTAGGGAGAAAGTCAGGGGTGGAAGTAGACTGTGCTATGCATAGGGTCCATGGTGAAAGAATATGTGAAAATGGGTGTGAGAGAAGAGGAATAGAGGAGCAATAAATTTTGCAGAACTACCTCAACATGAAAATAAGAAGAATACATTGCATACTATTGCAGCAAACATGTAAGTCCTACACAAGAATGTACTGAAGTCAAAATTTCAATATAATATTTTCTCTCTTTCTCATAACCCAACCCTTGAAACTGTTCTATTTTTCTGAATTGATAGTTTTGGACCATAGAAACACCTGTGTATTCACAGATTTCTTAACTTCCTACATGGAGAGAAACTTGTGAGTGCCTTCTTTTACCCTTTCCTCCCTACCTCTCCTCCCTGCACTTCCTAGCTGATGTGAAGGCGGGAGGCCACACTGGGACTTGAGTGGACCTCTTTAAAGGGAAGGCTAGCAAAGATTCAGGAAGGTCAGACCCAGCAGCTTTGCAGTCATGGGTATCTGCAACCAAAGAGAGGACAAGAAAGCCTCCTCCTGTGCTTATGGTTTGATTAGAGTAACCACAATGGCTTCTGAAATGGGCAGAAGCCTACTTCCTATAGCTGTCAGTCCTACCTTCATTTCTGCACTCTTTGCCCTCTGGACTCACTAGGGACCTTCACTGTGAGTCACTGTCCCCTTTCACAGTTTCATGCTGCTCCTAGGGACATTTCTCTTACTTATGGGGTTGCTTATGCTGTCTTCATTCCTGTTGCAGTTGAAGCTGCCTCTTCAGCAGTTTCACGTAACATAGATCTGGCACAGGATGCTTTCTAACGATTTCTATTTGTGCATTGTTTTGTGGTCCTGTTTGGGGGGCAGGGAAGATGGCAGGTTGCAAGGAGACTCAGAAGCTCTCCATCCAGTCAGTCTCTGGAGTCAAAGCTAAAAAACACAGTACACTCCGAAGATCTGTTGATGGCCACAGAATAACATGTCTGTAGCCATCCTCACTCTGAAATAACCAACCTACATTTTCCACTGCAAAATAGCATGCCTGGGCTAGAAGACCTCCTTTGCAGATGTTGTCAAAGTAGGACTTCTAGTAAAACAGCTTTGGAGAAAATGTCCCACCTGTAACCTGGAAGTCTATATAAACCTTCAAGGAAAGATGCTATCTTGAGATTAGCTCCAGCAACGTGTAATTTTACAACAATCTGCGCTTGAGTTTTCAGCAAAAGCTGTTTGGCAAGTACAGATAAACAGGTGAAGGACAGAGACAGAGTAATTCTTTCTGGGTCTTTCTAACCACCTCTGAGTGGTGACTAAAAATGTCAGAGTGCTTTAAAGTGCCTTTATAAGGAAGACGAGAAGTATTGAGAGCTGCTACCTGGTATTCTGCCCATCTAGACTGAGAAGTGGATTGGTCTAGTATGTAACTAGAAATGATTGGATGCGTGAGAATCATGCAAGAGGAGTTGGGGGATTATTTCTTTTACCTATGCAATGCCAGACAAATAGCATTCCTTCTCATTGTAGCTGTTCTGGAAAATAGGAAGAATTTTTGGTTCAAGCATTTATAGCACTGTTTTTACAGCCTTATCGTGTAATCGGTATCCTGCAGGAATAACGGCAGGAGTTTGCTAGGCCCAGTTTTCCTTGGCAGCCATGACTGCAGCAAAAGTGTGCCACAACTATGTCTGTTGGTCTTGGTTGGAGGCAAGTCAAGCAATGACATAGTTGTTGCTGTGCGGGAGTGTTGCCTGGCTGGAGCTGAGCTATCAGGGAAGAAAGCTTGGAGAGCTGCCAGTTAAAGAGCCTTTTCCTCCTGCCAACTGGAGATAGCACTGGCAGGGAGGAGTGGGGCAGCACAACTGCAAGAGCAGGGGGCTGGAAAAGAGTGCTGACTCACACAGCCTTATTCTTAAAACAGAGCCATCGTCCGTTCCCTAAAACCCATCCTCTGGTTGTGAAGCAGGAATCGTCACTGCAAAATGCTCACCAGAGCTCACCTTGGGTCACAGAGCCTAGGATTTATTGGAAGCTGTGGCCAGAGAGAAAAGCACTGGCGGGTAGCCCATCAAGTATTTTATCAGACCCAACCTCAGAAAATAATGTTGAAACAAGAGTCCTAATTTTCATCTTTTCCTGCCAGGACTCACATGTTGTAACAGAATACCAGCACATATTTACATTATATTAGCAGATGTTTACCAGATATTAAGAGAACATCCAGATCATGGTATTATCCCGGCAGAAACACTCATTCAGCCAGACATTGTGTTAACACACTGGGTAAGCTGGCTGGTTTGTAACTTTCATACAGATGGCCTTCATTTTAAGCTCAGATTTCCTCGGGTCCTGGCAGTGGCATGCTGCTCAGCAACCTCCTGACCCGGTTGGTAGGAAATTTTTGAAGCAGCAAAATACTGTTTTCTCTCCTAGTGTAGACAGTTCAGTACTACAGAGTCCTCTGCTCCCAAGGTAAGCCATCTGCTTTGCAATTTCCTTTTCTTCTTGATAGGAAGGGAAGTTAAAACTCTCAAGAGCAGGGTCTAAAATTCAGAAAGGGATGCTTCACAAAATGTGAGATTAAGGAGTTTATAGTAGTTCTTGTGAAACATGAGATTATTCTGAGCCTTGCCTGGGTGAGAGAGATTAGGATGACCTCCTTGATCAAGGGAGGAGGAGAAACACCCATTGCAGTATTTATCCACATCACCTCCACGACCACTGCACGCAATAAATTTTTTAAATTGTTACTATATGTGGAACAAAACTAATTTTCCCATTAAATAGTACCCGGCACAAGGTTCCATATGCTGGTCAGTTCCACACCCTTGTGGATCTATTTCATGTTCCTTTGTTTTGGCTGTCTCTGCTGACTACATAGCACTGGATGAATTTAAGTAACTCATTTTGAAAAACATTTTTCACATGGTATGTTTCATTTTACCAATTGTAATAAAATCACCCATTTCTTTTTTTCCTGTGTACAATGCCAAAGGATTGCACTCCTGCCTAGCTAAATGGTTGCATTTGCATAACTGCAGTTTGTAAATGGGGCCTCTTGAGATTTTAATAACAGGAATATGATCTAAAAGTAGATATCATCATATTTATTCAGTAAAATCATATTTTGAGTAATAATTTCAGATGGATTAATTTCTGCTAATAATTGGCACTTCGGTTAAAGTGCTTTGTTGATACTTCTTTTTTCACTGTCTTTTAATTCAACATGCATATAAACAACACTACAGCTCTATCACATCTTCTACGAAAAGTATACTATCTGAAAGCTCCACCTATCTATTATTTTCTACTCTTTGTGAATTAAATACAAATTTGAAATTACTTTTATCACATCCCAGAGAGACAATTGAACTGCCATTAAACTAATTGACTAAGCCTGAAACATCAGGCTTTTAGACAAAAGTCTTTTTTATTTTCACTGTAACTGACAAAAAAATTTAGTAATTTAAGAATTATTTAAAACTTAAACCATCTTTGCTTTAGAAGTAATATACTGGTAATGAAAAACACTTTCTATTAGATTAGAAAATATAGAGGAAATAAATTAGTCAAGAAACATAAAATAATTAGTATAATCTTTCAGAAGTTTCTAAAGAACTACTGCTTTCTGCTGGATTTTCTCTGCTAGAATTTGGTTAATTCCACAGTGCTTTATTTTAACTGCAAGAGTAAAATGAAACATTTCTCTGGGAAAACTCTAGCCTTATCTAGAAAATGGCCAGCGGAATGATTTAAAAAAAAATTATTATTATTAATACATACATAGATCAATAAATCTTCAGGATCTGGTTGCTTTTCACTTCACCCAGACTACTTCAGTCAACAAGGAGATGAAAGGCTCAGCAAGAGAACACAAGCTCAGGAAGTGGAACTTTCACTACCTCAAACACAGCTGGTAGCATTTTTTCTAGTTAGAATTTTCCACAAACAGTAAAATTCTGTATCTACTATGTCCATGTGCTAGGCCTAAGCATGGTGCAAATTTACAGCAAAAACCATCAACATGAATGGCATTAATAATGCCACCATTAATTTTGTGACTTTCTATGTAACATATTCACATCAGTTAACATCCTTTCCATCAAGATACTCTTCATGTCCTAAAGCAGTTTTGGAAACACATTTATTTTCACTTATACAGCAACTTACTTATGCCTTATGATCTAGAAGAAGAAAGGATTCACAATGAGAGTTAGAAGGATGGTTACTTAGAAACACCACCACTCTTTTTCAGATGAGGTTACGTAATTTTCTCTGTATGATTGTAGAAAATTATTTCAGTCAGCTGAAAGTTTCCATTCTCCTCACTTAAGAAAGGAACCAAAGTGGTTTTCAGGGAGCACATTTACTACTGCATTTATCTGTGCAGGAGATAGGAGTCTTACCTAGGTCAGCAAGTCACTTTCCACTAGCAATATTATATGCAAGTCCACTGTGGTGTGCAAGGCTTCATGGATTTGACACTTAGTCTTTTGGGAGAATATCTCAAAATTTTTAATGCCTCACTAAGCAAAGCATTCTGTGCACAAAGCCATTGCAAGGTAGCAGGTCTGTCCTTCCCAGACTCATAAATGGTTTTGTATTATTGCTGCTTGTATCTCAGGCACTCCCGTCTCTGCATGTGTAGAAAAAAAGCTTGGATCCTCTGGAGAATTGCTCTTTGAGTCTGATTTGTATATAGAATAAATGAGGTAATTGATTGAAGGCTAATCTCCAGCTAAGAGCTAGAGGAACATGGAAGGGCAGAAGAAAAACAGAAATGTCACCCTGAAATGGAGATTTATTCAGTGATGCTAAATGGGGTTTACCAACAGCAGATAAGAATAACTATGTCTGAAACAGAAGTCAGTTCATGGAGAAGGGTTTTTCCAGCCTGAAGGAAGGTCACCAGCAGCACAACAGCTACCAGCGGCCTTCTGTTTGCCCACCTAGAACTAGCAAGTTAACATTAATTTCAAAGGATATTTTCAATCACTTTGCATGAAATACCTGTTTTTCAAATCTACAAAATTTGCAGCAGAGGGTTGCATGAAGCCAGTCCCACAAGAAGAACTTTTTTGTAACTGTTCAGCAAGCGAATGCTTTAACGTAATTATCAATGCAGTTTTTGAGACACAACCAATCTCCCTCATGCCTCAGCAGATGAAATTAAACTGTGATCTTTAAGCATCTGGCAGGCTCCAGTTGCATTAAAAATCACAAGACAGTGCTGACGTGTGCTTTTCACATGTGAAAAAAAAACTATTTACATATTTTGAACCAAAGTAAGCTGTATAAACTTGACCTACCGTACCCTACTCAGCTAAATTCAGTCATTTTGCACAGGCTGGTATCAAGAATCTGCTGACTGCAAGCCTAGTCCATATGATCAGAAAGTGCTGGAATAAAAGAATCATAGAGAGGAGAGCTATTTTCTGGGTCCATAATTAGCTTGCAAGGTGAATTAATTAGAAAAATAAGAGAATTTTTTATCAAAAAATGTTAATACAAACAAAAGTATAAGAATCAGAAAACATTAACCAAATTACTGAAGCAGATCGCTATATAACACTTAGAAACAATATGAGCAAGCTAAAGACTTATTTCTTCCATTACGGTTCATCCCCTTGAAATACAGGGATGCTGCAGCTATGGTATATGCTTTCTATATTATTAAAGAAAAAAGGGACTGTAATTCATTTCATGTTCTGCTACAAGTTTAATACAGTTTAATACTTGATTATTCTTTTATAATATTCCCCTGTGTATCAATTCTCAATCAAATTTTCTAGCAAAGTATATCCCGATCAAAGAGAAGTATGTTTCACAAGATACATTTTTTTCTTAACAAAAACCTGTTCAGAAATAGAGTTACAAAAATCCACCTACAAGTGTTGTTAGGCATTGTTTTAACATTATTTTATTCAAGGCACATCCTGAAGATCTAATCTACCTGCAACATAAGAGAAGGAAATTTTTTATTTCCCAGAGCATGAAGAAGATGCACCATGTAGTGTGAAAAGCTGGTTACATTGGGACTAAAGGAAGATGAGTCACGTCAAGAGAGGATGTCTTCTGTGTTTACATTCTTGCCTCAAGTGACTTGGCTGATGAACAAGAGCACATCAGGCTGGGAAAGAGAAATGTAACGTGTTTGGTTGTGGCATACACACCTTTCAGTGGTGGCAACCACTGGGAACTTCCTTCTCTGAGGATCCTCCTAAGCGACCACACTGCCTCGTCCTGGGAATGGCTCCTGCTGCTGGGAGTGACCAGTGGCCAGAACATGGTCGTTCTGGACCAGCGGAAATCACACTGAAGAACTTTCTGGAAAGACGCGTAGGTAGCCACGCTTTCACTGTCTTTACAGACTCTGTGGATTATTTGAGCTCACAGTTCAGGACTGGTTTTTATGCCTTAAAACCCCAAAATGAGGATGTTGTGTTAGGTACAACACATGACTAGCTGTCCATTTGAGTCTGGTGTACAGATAGGAATGGGTTACTGCCAATACACACATAAAATCTCTAATAACAAGATCTGTCAGTGTTTCCTTCCGATACTCTTTTTTTGGACTCAGGGCTGTGTCCTTACAGCCAGGACCATAGATGCCAAGAAAGGGACTGGAGTTCAAAAAAATGGAGAATTTTTTAAAAAAATATTTGACAATGCTGCTTAAAATCTCTTCCCAGAAGTTCCTAAATTGGACTGTCTCTAAAGTCAAGGCTAGCTCATAGTCTTCTGTTTCACTTTCACGTCGAGAAAACTTCTTGGTTTTACTGTGTTCTGGAGGGAAATAATGGCCTTTCCAAGTTTTCACTAAAGATAGGAAGTACAAACAAAGCCAGACCTCCTTCCACAAGGATTAAAAGTAAAGTTTTTGTCCTAAAATCAGTGATGCAAGGTTGAAAGTCTAGTATGGCTTGCAAACAAATTGCAAGTCCTGGGGATTTCAAAATATATTTTTAGAAGAAACATATGCTAATCAAGATATGCCCCACATAGCTGAAACAGCGTGATTCACAAGGGAACTTCATTAGCCCCAGAGCTGAGTTACAACTCCTGGGAGATCCAATAAAATAGGTGATTAAAAAAAAAAAAAATTTGCATTCTCCTAGTTAATCCCCATGGGCTTCTACAAATTTTTTTGGTCCTGTTCTTTTCCATTACTACTTTCCTGTCACACGGAAGATAGATTGCCATCTAGGAAAAAAGCAGCAGTACTCTCCATTCTGCCTAGAATGGACAGGCAGATCATTAATGCTCTAAAACATCAGATTGAATATGTCCTGTCTTCAGCAAAACAGTCAGGCACGCAACTCATCATCCGAAGGGACTAGACTTGTAGGGTCATAAAATGCATCTAAACCATAAACCCAGTAGATTTACTGGAATAAAATTAGTCATTAGTTTGCAGGTATTCTAATACCATATTCAATTCATATCAAGTATACAAATATCATGTCTTGATAAAATAATGCCTGCCATCTCTAAACAATGATAAATAACAGAAAAAATTCAAAATGTAGACTATAATAATTCATTTTGTTCAGACTCCATTTTTAAAAAGAGCAATGATTGATAATTTATGCAACATCAATCGTATTCCTGGTAACACACAACAGCAGTTATGACTGACATTTTTAAATATTTTTTTTTCCATATAAGAGGGTATTTTTAGAAAATGGAAATGGAATAGAAGGGAACAATAGCCAGAAAAATTTTAACATTGTGCCAGACTGTACAGCCTGTGAGTTTTTTCTTGAAGAGAGAAGCCGGGGGCAAAGGGACTGCTGTCGACTTGCAGGCTTCATTTAAATCCTAAATCAGCCTCTGTGACAGGAACAAATTCTGAGATGCCAGAGCAAATTGACTCCTGGCAAAGTTTCAGAGAACAGCCTCTGGGCACTAGTGATGATTCATTCCTGCACCTGAACTGTGAGTAAGGACTCTTGAAAGCTATTGAGGAACAGCTGTTAGTAGGACAAAGTCACTGTGGCTTCATTGTCAGGTCTGAAGTCACACTGACTGTCCATAATCCATTTACCTTCCAGAGCTCACTAAGGCCAAGCTGAAGAACAGTTACAACTCCCAGCTTTCTGAAGCGCACCCCTGTGCTGGAGCAGAGAGGATTTGATCTGACGGCTCTTGTTGGGGTGAGAGGCCGGTGGAGCTGGTCCCTGGCTGCAGGCTGGGCTTCGGGACAGAATCATCCAGCACAGGAATGCTACAGCTGAAGCTACTCTGGCTTCTGGGAGCAAGAAATTACTAGGCATTCATGGACCACTAGTCTCATTAATCCAATTCTCCTTAGCACTAAATTGAAGAATTCCTCTATTCTTAGACAGTAAGGTAGTTTCTCTGTGTGTCTGTTAGGGAGTTAGAAAGGCCTTTCCCTTCAGAAGAATTGGTAAGACCTACTCGACGTATTTTAAGTTTCCATATGTCTACTTCTTCAGATGTATGTGGGCATTGTTGCACAAAAATATTTTGCAACTGGAATCACAATTGAAAACTGAAATTTGCTAATGCCAGGCACTTTTTTCTGTGGCTGTTCTCCAGATGCTCTGTGATTTGAATCTTTCAATCTAAATTCAGTTTAGATTATAACTTGAATTTAGAGGTGGACAGCCAAGCTACTTCTTTTGTTTTTTTCTTTTTCTGGCAATCAGAATATTGCAGAATAAAACCTCTTTTGTTCATTTTGCTTACTGAGTGTAGAAAATTATAGTTTACACTTTCCATTGCTGTTCACCCAAGAGTTATATTGTCATGGTTTAGGCCCAGAAGACCACAAAGCACCATGAGTCCGCTCACTCACTCCTCCCCCACCACCCCTGTGGGCTGGGAAGGAGAATGGGGAGAAAAAGGTAAAAACCTCTGGGTTGAGATAAGGACAATTTAATAGAACAACACAAAGAAGAAGAAACAGCTGTAATAACAACAATACTAATGAAATAATATGAAGTGAGTGATGTACAATGCAAGTGCTCACCACTCAGAAGCCACCGTCTGGCACATCGCTGCACATACTTCTCCCAGCCAGCTCCCCCCTTACATACTGAGCATGATGGCAGTATGGTATTGAATATCCCCTTGACTAGTTCTGTTGGGCTCTCCTGGCTGCATCCCTTCACAGCTTCTGGTGAAAATTAACCCTAACCTAGCTGAACCCAGGACACATATGTTTACTTGCTCAGTGACTCCAAACAATTTCTCAATAACATCTACATTTAGTAGTATGCCATTTCATCAGGCTTTGGCACGTCTAATTCCTACCAGTTTTGACCTCTGACTGTGTTGTTAGCTCCTCTGTGCCATTTCTTAGTGGTATGGACTTCAGAAGGAGTGTTTCAATAGTAACTGTTAAAAATAAATATTATACGTTACACTCAAAACTAAATGGACTTTGCAATGGAAAAATGTTGCAAATACACTGAATGTCCTCTATCCTTTAAACTGATTATTTCCTCTGGAGATATTTTGATACAACACATTACTAATAAAATATTGCTTGAAAGTGTTTTTCATTACATTTTACCATTAAAAAATCATTTTAGGTTACATTGATTACAAAAGAAAATGACAAAAGTATGACTTCCACACTTCGTAAAAACGTAGGACCAAAAAAGGATGTTTTCTATTTCATATTGCATTGAAACTTGAAAGAGAACTTGTAAGTGGAACAATAAAACTTGTGGGTAAAATCCAATGACATTGCAATAAATTACAGCTCTACGGTTTGGAGAACATTACCCAAGAATTTGGCTATACAGAAGAGCTACAGTTTGTAATAGCAAAATATCTTAAAACCCAAATACTTCTCAAAATTGAATTAATAAACACAAGATAGTCCTCAAATTATAACTTCTAACTATTTGTGTTAGTAGAGGTTGAAATAATTGTAAAATAGGGCAGAAATCACCAACTTCATTGATTTCTTTTTGTTAAACATTAAATTTTACTAACAGTGCTATTTGCCTTAATATTGCTGTGTGACAGAAGACTCTTTTGGAAGATTTGGGATTACAATATTGTTGAAAAGCTCTCTGCATGAGCTGCAGATAACAGCAACTGCTACTCTGTTTACACGTGCATTGAAATAAAGGATGGAGTTTCCTATTGTAGATCACGTAAAATCCAGCCATTGTTAATCAAAGAAAGCTTCTTTTGCTGGTATCTCAGTTGAGATCTGATCAAAATATTTCAGAGTCAGTAAGGTTGGACATAGTTTTACCAACAGCTAATTTTGGCAGATTTCCCCATAGGCTCCTGGGAATGTTAGTCTTGGAGGAGTAGCGTCTGCAAAGACTGCAAAGCTCATGGCTCGCTCGGAACCTTGCAGCTCCCTGGCTCTGCGCAGCTTCTCTGAGCCGCATCAGCTTATAGCTCATGCACGCACAAAGCTAGACAGTACCAAGGCGCCTGCACCTGGGACATGCTGTCCTGTAGAAACGGCCACATATGCCAGCTTCTCATCACTCCCCTTCCCCGCCAAATGCCCCCCCGCCCCCAAAAAAAAAAAAATTACATGGTATATTTATACTACCTTTTCTAGAAGATGAAGTATTGACTGTTTTTCTCCATATTTGTACAGACAGTTAGTGTCTTGCAACTCAGCATTAGAAAACTGCATGTGCTACTTCTCAGTCTTTTGTACAAGAATGTCACAGGAAGGGCAAACTTCTGCCAAAGTGTTCTGAATACAAGCTACTGACTTTCCAGGAATACTTCCATTTAACACAGCTGAAAACAGAATTCTAAAAAAAGATTTTTTTTTCTTTCTGTTTTAGTTACTGCAGTTAGAACTTTAATTTGTGATAACTCAAAAAAAAAGAAAAATCACATGGCACTCATTTTAAGTTGATACTGCATACTTCAGGGTACTACAAAACTTCTACGACTCTCAAATAAGACATATTGTATACAAACAGTATAATTATTCATATCAAACCCTACAGCTAAACAATGATTTTTGACATAATTTTAACTCTACTGTTAAATAATGAACCTTAGGGGGAATTTTAAAATATATGTCAAGAAAAATAACTCTTTGACTGTGGATTCATTTGACCAATGATTGAAACATCTACTGAACCACTTAAATGCATACTGCCATCTTCAGTTTTATTTTAAATAACTTAGCTACAATTCATTTCATCTGGAAGTCCATTTTAATCATGCTATATATTTCTACTTCAGCTTCTTCTTTTTTGCAGTTCTTTCTTTTCTGCTAGTATATTTACATTCATGACATTTTCATTTAATATATTCCTCTCCCTTTCAACTCTCAGAACTTCAGACATTGCACTGTAACACCAGAATATAGCACCCAGGACTGGTGAAATGTTATGTATATTAACATGCGATAAATAACTCGATTCAAACTAGCAAATCTTTATTGCCAACACATTTTTTTTCATTATACAGGAGGCTCAGAAGTTTTTATTTTTTTATCTGACATCTGAAAGACTAGCTTATAGAACATTTTAAAAAAACAGGCCTATCAGGTAATTAAGTGGAATAAAGGCTAAAATAGACAGCAGTACAAGGGCTCCACAGATAGAAAAGGTCTTAGTCCCTGAGGACAGAGTACGTCTGTAAACTCCACCGTGTCTTACTGAAGAATTTTAAACTTGCTTTTTTGTTCCTCGCCTTGGTTTTCTGCCGATGCTATCTTTTCAGCTCTTACAGTGTTTCTGGTTTTGTTATATACTTATTTTTCAGCTTCCATTCCTTTTTTATTCCTGAGAGAGAACCAAGATCAAACAAGGTCCAAACCGAATTTTGTGTCCCTCTCTACATTTTCAGAGTTATATCATTAAAGTGGCTTCCCAATTTACACATTTAAAGTTAAAAATTATTTTTAAAGCTCAGATAACTGATAGGAACCGTTCGGGGTTTGGGTTTTTTTGTTTGGGTTTTTTTTTTTTTGGTTGTTTTTTCCTGTGGTGTTTTTCTTCCCCCAGCAGAAAGCATCTCTAATAAGGAAAATGCTCAAAAAGATATTAAAATCTAAATGTGCATCAACTTCCCATAGAGAAAAAAGCTAAATTATGCAGATATTTCTGTTTATACCAGAATGGAAATCACTTTAATGTTTTCAGCACTCATCTTTGCATACAACAATCCTATCTTGCTAAAACTGGGAGCTTCCAAAGGATGTGATCTCTCAGCTTGCTTTTCACAGGTCTGCCTGTCTGACCAATCTGCATGTACCTTATGTATAGGCAGCTATCAATTCAAAAACTGCTTGGAAATGTAGGACACCTACCTTACAGTCCTGCGGGCCTCACCTCTTAGAGGTGCTTGCACATGTGTTGAAACCAAAGGCAGTTGGGTATGTAACCACCTCGTAGTTCGCCTGAACAGTATGTCAGGATCTAACTTCCATCAGTTTAAGTCCCCAAATATCTTTCGGTATCTGGGCTATAAACACTTGAACTTCGTTATGTTTCACTCCAGTCTTAAAAGTCCCAGCTGCACAATATTGCTGTGAGACCAAGTTTCCTGTCCTTGATACAATCATCATCATGGCTTGGCTTCGCGGACGAAGATTTGGGAAGGGCTTTGCCCACGCTTATTGCAAGCGCGCTGATGGCTGAAAAGGCCAATGCGGGATAGGCAAGACCGGTGTCAAAGAGCACACCGGAGGGTCTCCTTGGGTGGTATAGTCGAGGCACGGTTCTTTCTGCGCTGTCTTTTCTCCTCGAGACTGATTCTACGCGTGCTCTCAAAGGAGACAGCAGCATTATGTATGGTGTGTCTCCAAATCTCCCGATTGGAGGCCAGGGTGGACCACTGATGGTGGTCAATATGGCCTAGGCTGAGGTGTTGTTTCAGGGAGTCCTTCTATCTCCTCTTTGGAGCTCTTCTCTTGCGGCAGCCGCTGGCAAGTTCACCATAGAACACGATCTTAGGGAGGCGGTGATCCGCCATCCTGGAGACGTGCCCTGCCCAACGCAGCTGCGTTTTCTCAATACTGGTGACATCTGCCTGTTCAAGGACAGCAACGTTAGTCACGTAGGCAGTCCAGTGGATGTTTAGGATTGTGCGGAGGCAGCGCTGATGGAAGCGTTCGAGGAGTCGCAGATGGTGGCGGTAGATGACCCATGATTCAGACCCGTACAGAAGAGCAGGCAGTACCACGGCTCTGTAGACACTGATCTTTGTACTTTTCTTCAGGTGTTTATTGCACCAGACTCTTTTATGGAGTTTTCCAAAAGCTCTGTTTGCCTTTGCTATTCTGTTGTCTATCTCTTTGTCGATCGTGGCATCTGAGGAGATGATGCTACCCAGATAGCTGAACTACTGGACTGACTGAAGCTCTGACTCGCCAATGGTGATGTGGGGATGATGGTAATCATCTTGTGGTGCTGGTTGGTAGAGAACTACTGTCTTCTTCAAGCTGACTTCCAGCCCAAAAAGCTCAGCCGCCTCTGCAAAGCAGGATGTTAAGAGCTGCAGAGCTGCTTCTGTGTGGGCAACAAGGGCGGCATCGTCAGCAAAAAGCAGCTCGCGGACAAGGTGATTCAGGGTCTTGGTGTGGGCCTTCAGTCGCCTTAGGTTGAAAAGGCTCCCATTGGCACGATATCAGATATAAATGCCGTCTTATTCGTCGAGGTCTGCCGTGGCCCTTTGGAGCATCATGCTGAAGAAAACTGTGAATAAAGTGGGTGCGAGAACGCAACCTTGTTTCACACCATTGGCTATTGGGAAGGGCTCAGAGAGTGCATCGCCATATCTGACTTGGCCGCGCTGCCCCTCATGTAACAGGATAATCATTTTGAGGAACTTGGGGGGACATCCTAATCGTTCCAAGATCTGCCACAGACCTTTTCTGCTCACAGTGTCAAAGGCTTTGGTGAGATCAACGAAAGTTACATAGAGACCCTTGTTTTGTTCCCTACACTTCTCTTGCAGTTGTCTGAGAACGAATACCATGTCTGTGGTACTTCTGTTGGCTCTGAAACCACACTGACTTTCAGGTAGAAGTTCTTCTGCGATAGCGGGTACCAATCTGTTCAATAGTATTCTTGTGAGAATTTTTCCAGCAATGGAGAGCAGAGTTATGCCTCGGTAGTTTGAGCAGTCTGACTTTACTCCTTTTTTCTTGTACAGGGTGATGATGATTGCATCACGGAGATCTGGTGGTAGTTCGCCTTGTTCCCAACAGCGCACAATTAGCTCGTGAAATTTAGCATGGAGCGTTTGGCCTCCATGTTTCCAGATTTCAGGTGGGATTCCGTCGACCCCAGCTGCCTTGCCGGTTTTCAATAAATACTCCGTATTTCTAATAGTTTTTCCTCTGTGCAGTAACTCACTAGAGGATTTATATTAGTTTCTACCTTTTAAAAATTCTAATATTAAATATGGTTTTGAGCTGTCTGTATGCACCATGATGGGCCTGCTTTTGCTTCTGGACAAGTAAATTTCAGAACCCTGGTTGGCTTCATTAGATGCTAAAGCAGTCTTATATTTATGTAGAGCAGGCCAAAGGGAAGATGCCGCTGCAGCATCTATGACTGATCATGTATTCTTTGCCTAATAGCACAGCAATAAATGTCCTACCAATTAGCAGGACACTAGCATGTGAAACACATTCCTATACGTTTTCAAGCATTTCTGTTACAGTGTTTTGATATTAGTGATTTCTGTGTTGTATACATCTATAGTATTGTATAATATGATACAATTAAGAATGTCCCATTTCCAGTTGCCACGAGAATTGATTGTTCATCTTTATCTGTTGCTGGGACAGGCTTTCCATAAGAGGTATAAGAAGCATTTATGTTTCTCCTATATGCTATACTGCAGTGAAGAGCACTATCTGTTTCTATTATGAATCACTTAATCAGAAGGCAATGTTAGCCCTGCAACATAAAAGCATAAGAAAGGCAGGCCTCTTCCCATGCAGGAAAAGATGCGTGCAGAATCATGGCGATATGAGAAGATCATGATGGCTGGGAAAAAGCTTCAGGGCAAAAGAAATGGGTGGAGACAGCAGAGAGGATGAGCTTATAGAAATGAACTGGCATGGCTCTAGGTTTGGTTTGGGGATTTTTTGGTTTTGGTTTTGGGGTTTTTTTGTTTGTTTGTTTTTTGAACCCTTGCATTTAATTCTATCACAGATGCAAATGATGACTGAAAAATCTTCCTAAAAAAAGCTACCACTGTCTAAACAGTGGTAGTACTGTTGGGAACCACGTTGAAAGTGAGCACTTCTGAATTTCAATAGGGCCTTTCCAAAGAGGAGAATGACAGCCCTGTACATTGTATAACTTTGGACCAGACACCTTATGAGGGGAGCCACTACACAGCTAGGAAAATAATCTGAAGCCTATTAGAGAACAAGAGAGCAACTGTTTGTAGCAATATGAAAGTATTGGCAATGAAAAACAGAACAGAGAAAACAGTCTTTTAAAAAAGCAGCAAGGAAATCTACATGTATTAAAAAAATATGTGCAAATGTCAGAAATCAACTGGTCAGTTTATAGAAAGTAGGTAGTAATTCAATTTCTACCCCAAAACCTGAGAAACTGGAATAAGAAAATTAATTAACAAATTGTCTCATGTAATTAGGTCAACTTAACCTGGAAACAGTCTCATTTGGCAGAAAGAAATGAACCAATATTGTATTGAAGAGAGCTCTGGAGAGGATTGTGTTCTGATTAACGAGAAACAGAGACACTACAACAAGTAGCAAAGGCTTCGGGCCCAGCTCTGTTTTTAATGACACTGTATGAATAAGACTAACCTTGCTAATGAATTTTCCAGTGTAAAAGTCAGATCATAAACAAGTCATTCAAACTTCAGGACCTACCTGGAAGAGGTCAGCAGAGAGTAGTAAAGAGAATTAGTTATTCTTACAAATTAAGATTCTCAGAAGAGTGACTATGGAATTTGGAATAAAAAATAAAGACAGTTTGTTATTCCCAAAGGGCATCAGATAAACTGAATTTCGTATCCAGGAAAAAAAAAAAAGTTTTAGATACTATTTATAATATTCCCATGCACACATAATTTATTTCTCGTGATGACCTTGATCATGACATGTTAACTCACATATATAAGAAAGATATCTGAGGTAAATGTGATAGAAACAAAATGATTTTTTTTTCTTTTTTTTTTTTTTAAATTGTTCCAAAGTTTGGAAAGTTCCAAAACAGGCTAAAGTGATGCAGCTCACAGGGTAATTTTCTAGGTAATAAAGCACAAACTCCATCGATATCACAACTGGAGATCTCATTACTGTATTAAAAAGGGCAAAATTTTAACTGTTATTGACCATGGCCTCTGAGTTACAGTTTGGGAAATAGGATGTGTACAGAGGATTGTAGGGTTTGAGGGGTTTCTCCTCAAAAGGAGACTCTACATCTACATAATCCATGAGACCCTCACAGCTCTGTCTTTGTTTTTTTGAACTCTGAACAGCCTGTGTGTCACAACTTTAAAATATGTTGCCACTGCCTCTTCCTTTTTTTTTTTCTTTCAGTCTCATAAATTATTTTCTTCACGTTTGATTTTTTCTGTGAGATCTTGTATCCTGGCTGTATTGCCAAAGCTACCAGACTGTAACCTGCCCTGTATGAGAATTTCAAAAGCATTGTACTCCATAAGAAAAGCATGAAAGAGTCCTTCATGTTCTTTGGAATAACGAATGAAAACAAAAGCAAAAGATCATGTTCCTCTCTCCCATGCTACTTTGAACACATGCTCAAAATGCTTACAAACTGAAATGCTGCTACCCAATACAGCCACAACAAAGAACAGTCCCTTCTAAAGTGTAGTGAGAAGCCATTTAGAGTGTTATACTTAGAAATATCTGTTTATCTATTTTCTTCATTTTCAATAGCTTTGGAAGGCCAGCACATGTGACCACACATTATTCAATGAGAAATTTCAAAGAGAAATTTCACAGATTTCATTGGCTATATTCATAAAATGCAAGTGAAAATAGTAAATGCAAATAATATATTAATGTTCATAATAACTAGAGGTACATTCTCATTTTTAATTGCTGTCCAATCCACAAAAGCACTTTAAACATGTACTTACTTGCTTACTGTATTACAAAGTATTAGTGTTAATGGTCCCATTGGGACTTTTACCACTGACTTCAAAGGCAGCCAGATTAGGATTTATACAGATTTGGCTAGTAGCACTGTTTATTATTAAAGACCTTCTTTTATGTTGCATAAAACTTCACCAGACTTTAACCATTTAGTCTGAAATTCCATATGCTTCATAGCTGCCTCAGGCTGAATTCTTTTGGAAAACTCCAAACAAAATAATTAATCTCTTTTCAAGAGCTAGGACTGAGTAGGCAAGAAGGCTGGGATAGGGAAACCAGGGAATGTGAGCGGGACTGAGAATGTCTGGAAAAGGAAACTTGGACTGGAAGTGGCTGAAGTAATCTAGCACTACAAGGAAAAGCTGAGAGAGAGAATCAAGAAATATATGTTTAAAAAGGACAAAATAAAATAAAGGAATAAAATACCATGACTAAGACAAAATGACTGGTACAAGAAACCACAAGTGGGAAAGATGGGAAACAGGCATTAGATTAGAGAAGCTGGAACATGAGGATGGGCTATAATGTAGGAATAACCTGTGCTGTTTCAGCACTGCCCTCTCTGGAGCTTGGAGGAGAGCTCTGAGCTCCATAATCTTGTTATTCATTCCTCCTAAGGGCAAATAGCCATAAAAACCACTAGTAAAATTGCTCATCCTTCTCTATTGCTTGTCCATACAGAGGATTAAAATTTGTTAATTATTCCTTTGACTTCCTTAGCTTTGATAACCTTAAAGCCTGTCTTTTATTTCATTGCCTTAAATGAGGGATATAAATATTCCAACTTCAATCACCCACACAGGTGACAATATGAAACCATATCACAGAACTTCATTTTTCTCCATTTCTTCTTCAAAAAATTTCCACCTGCCTACTGACTTCCCTGATAAAAGAGCGTTTTTTCACCTGTGAAATATCAAATTTAGGGTCAGGTCTAGGAAATTGTCCCCTTGTGACCAGGTAATTTCTGCTGCTAACTAAACTTTTTCTGATGAGGAATACAAATTCTGTATTAAAGAGAGATCAACAATAAAACAAGCAATAAAAGACCATTTGAGAACCAAATAACAAATCTCAGGAAAAGTATAGAGAACTGAAATTTTGGATTGTAACTCAGATTATTCTTAGAAGTTCCTACATGACTGTGAAGTCTGTGTCTGATTTACTTCCTTCCAACTTGCATGTTATCTTCCCTATCATACAGTGAGGGGGTCAGGTCAACTCCTTAGGAAAATGTTGCTCCTTAGACAATGGACAAGGAGAAAAGTTTCCCAAAGACTGCAGAGAGGAGCAGAAGGGGAAAAACAACAAGAAACTGGGAGCATGAACCACTATGAAGATCAGGGAATGGACAGACATGCATCTAAAACAATGGAAAGAGAAAAGACCGAGGGACCAGCAGGGACTGTGTCATTTGTTGCATGATTGACTGACAGAAAGCCAGGGCCTGTCTTAAGGTACACAGTGACAAAGCAGGAGTGGCTTTTTTATTTCTATTCTGTCTCTATTTTATAAAAAAGAAAAAATTCCTTGTAATATCTAATCCTAAAATAACTAGATTTGATGAAGTTACTTGAGATTTTGATTTGGCTCGATTTTTTTTTATTTTATTTTATTTTTTTTTTTACTTTAAAAACCTTAGGGAGCTCTCCATAAACAAAAGGCCTAAGTAGTTGGCTGTAAGATTAGCAAATTTGGGGCCTGACATGACAAGGAAATGGATGTTTCAAGAACAACTACTTATTTTGCATTCCTGGACTCCTAAACAGACAGAGGTTCCTTAGGAAGAAGATTGATAGGCTTACTCTCTCCCCGACAAGGAGCACCATCCCATGTAGTCCCTAGCCCCTGAGCTATGTATTACATGTTGTTGCAGTGCTGTAACTGCATTGCTCTTCTCCCCGTCCAGCTGAAGTTTTTCTTCTGAGAAACCCATGTCTAATTAAGGGGCATTCTGAAGGCTAGATGAAATGTAAATTAAATCAGTCAAAGCCAGGACTTTGAACTCATACCTATCATTGAGGGCTGTACATTAATGCTATGAGTCAAGTGCTAAAGAACTCTTGTTAAACATGCAATACTAGTGGAAATGTCTGACTGTAAGCTTCTTCTGCTTCAGTTTTCCCTCTTCTGAGAGTGACTTATAACAAGAAATTTGTAAGTCTTTGTGAATCTTTTGTGCCTTTGGTTCCATGGATGCTTCCCGTAATGAAATCCAAAAGCGGAGTATCAAGACTTCTTTATGTCTGAATAGTGTGCAATGCATAGAGCCACAGAGGGAAAGCAGAGAACAATACCTGAAACAGGGGTCTATTATGTGATTAGAACTTTCCCTGCACTACATAAAGGAAGGTCCTGCTGAAAAATACCATATGTTAATGTGATTGGTGCCTGCATATTATAATACATGAAGTCAAAGGAAGTGAATTCTTTTTGTTAAAGGAAAAAAACCCTGACATTTGGGTGCTTAATATTGCAGTTAAATTATATGTTTTTAAAGTACTTTTCTTGGGTAGCATATTTTAAAATAAAAGCTATGCTTCTGTAATGTTCATGCAGAAATAAAATGAATATGAAAGAAATAGGAAGGTATTTAAATGCCCCAAGTGTTACTGATTGAAGAACTACTTCCATCATAAAATGGGAAACGTCATTTTAAAGGTTACAAATCTTTTTCCATATACAGGACCTGCACATCAAAGAGGAAAAAGGCAACACTGTATTTATTTTGTTTTTATATATATGCTATAAATTATCATTTAATTTATGTTTTTTGTTAAAAATGCACAAAATAATGTTACTTAAAAAAAAACCAAACACTTTTATGTTTGAAATCCTGGGTTTCTTTGCAGACAACTATTATTTTATATAATCTTGGAAATCCCAAAAAAGCTACTGTTTTATTTTAATTAACTGTGTCTCTGCATTAGAAGGAAAAAAATCTTCCAGAAAGAAAGCAGAATTAAAGACCTCTGGTCCCAGGAATAAATATTACTGTGGATCTTTTCATTCACCTGAATGGGAACTGATAGAAAATAATGAACAGACGATTATTCCAGGACTCAGTGATCTTATTAAAAATCCCAGCTCTACCACTGACTGGCTAAGTGATCTTGGCAACTTCCATTTTCTTCTTCTGCCTTAATTTACCTTGGCAATAGTAATACTAACATATTTCATAAGATCTCAAGATGAAAATCATTAGAAGAGCTATGTTTTCCAATAAGCTTTTCCTGAAATGGTCAGATGTAACATGATACATGTTGTATTAAAATTCAGGCATTCTCATTTCTACCTTTTTCCTCACTCCTCCTCCCCAATGTACACCTACACATAATTTCTGCACGTCTAAAACCATGAACTCATCCTCACACTCCTGTGGGCCAAATGGCCTCGTCAGCATGCATCTACAAAAGCACTCAGTTCTCTTAGCAGGCAATTGAACAACATGTCTTTACCGTTCAGTTAGTATACGAGAAGGAAAGTTTTCAGAACATCTCCCCTAGAGTAACTGCTTAATAGACTCGGGTCACAGTCACAAGTGGCAATGACTCTAAAACTAGTAGCTTTGTCTCTTACTTTTTGCTTTGAAAATGTTTCAAGACATGACCCTACGGTGATAACAAAAGCCATGAGATCCTATTATATCTGGTAGCAATGGCAGACCTTATGTCATTTGTTGCCACAGCAGGAAACTCTTATCCATGCCCCAGATGATGCATCATAAGGCAGAAAATTCAAAGCGAATCCTGTATGCTATTCCTAACTCATACACACAGCACGTCCTTTGCAGTGTGAAACTAAGCAGTTCTACAAATACAATAAAGGGGCTGTTGCATAACTTCTGCAGAATTGACAAAACCCCTGCTATTGTTCTTGGAAAATGACTGCGGGTAAACACTGGAAATGTTTGTTCAAATTTCACCTTTGGCATGAGGAAGCCATGATCTGCTGTAAAACTGAGGGTAATTTCATTCTGTACTTAATCAATACCCAGTGCATAGTTTTCCTGGGGCCTATGATCAGCTGTGGTGCAGGTACTAGACTTCACACATGGAGAAATGCCAGCTTGAGTTCTAGAAGGAAACTAGACAAGAGAGTGATTCTTCCTCTGAACCAGCGGTGCTGCCAACCACACTACACAGAAGTCTCCCTCAGAGTTTCGCAACCTCTTGTGAGCTGAGGGAGCCCATTTTTAAAGAAATCCATATTTAATATGTTCAACGTTCCCTTCCTTTCCCACATCCTAGTGCTAGCGGGAGAGTGCGGAGGGATTTTCACTGCTGATGCATCTTCTCTCATCTCTCCTTCTCATTTCTTCTTTGCAGTTCTAAGTCCACTCTCAGCCAAAGGG
This sequence comes from Bucorvus abyssinicus, assembly GCA_009769605.1. Classification (NCBI taxonomy): domain Eukaryota; kingdom Metazoa; phylum Chordata; class Aves; order Bucerotiformes; family Bucorvidae; genus Bucorvus; species Bucorvus abyssinicus. The sequence goes on from CM020025.1 coordinate 45,746,129, forward strand.
TCCCACAGAGGTCTGCTATGATGGCTGTCTGGATTATAACTGATCCAGATTTTGTAACATAAACCTTTGCACAGTACCTTTTAATTAAACAATTTCCTTCTACAAGATGAGATGAGTATGTCTAAAGTGAGTAGCAACTGAAGAGGTGTGTTGGTTTTTTCTGGGATAACTCAATTTCCTTCACAGTAGCTAGTATGGGGCTGTGTTTTGGATTTGTGCTGGAAACAGTGTTGATAACACAGCAATGTTTTAGCTATCGCTGAGCAGTGCTTACATACAGTCAAAGTCTTTTCTGCTTCTCACCCCACGCCACCAGTGAGTAGGCTGGGGGTGCACAAGAGGTCGGGAGGGGACACAGCTGGGACAGCTGACCCCAACTGATCAAAGAGATATTCCACACCATATGATGTCACGCTCAGCATATAAAGCTGGAGGAAGAAGGAGGAAGGGGACAATGATCAGAGATACAGCATTTTGTCTTCCAAGTAACTGTTAAACGTGATGAAGCCTTCCTTTCCTGGAGATGGCTGTACACCTACCTGATGATGGGAAGCAGTGAATGAACTCCTTGTTCTGATTTTCTTGTGTGCACAGCTTTTGTTTTACCTATTAAACTGTCTTTATCTCAACCAACGAGTTATCTCACTTTTACCCTCTGATTCTCTGCCCTGTCCCACCCAGGGAGAGTGAGTGGCGGCTGTGTGGTGCTTAGTTGCTGGCTGGGTTTAAACCACTGTAAGAGGTTAGGTAGACATTAAACTGGGTATTTTTCAGTACCTTACAATTTTTACTTCTCCCCCTTGTGACAAGTTTTTTCTTAGAAATTTGAATTGCCATAACTAGTTTTGAATAGTTATTCTGGGATCTGTTTTCTCTCTAGCACTTCCTCCTTTTGATGTATTTTTTTAAATACCTTATGCTCCTTAATTCTTTTGCCTGGCAGCAATAGTTTGCTATGAATGACTTCACTGTCAATGTTCCTGCAAAATTTTACACTTCTAAGTCACATGCAAATTTTCTGACATATATTAAAAAAACCAACAGTCTATGCAAATACAAGGAACTCATTATTAAAATAAATTAAAAAAAAAGAAAAAAATTTACCAGACTTTTCCATTTGTAGCAAAAGCTCCATAGCATAGTCCCGTGAATGACACAATTTCATAAATTAATTGCTCTGGACCACGCAAATCCTAAACTGGGAAAGCATTGTAAACATATGATGCTTTCCCTCAGAATAACAGGAAAATTATTTGATGTTTGAAGCATCATATAGCATTCATCATGACTGTATTTGCTGTATCAGCCTCGAAATTGCTTTAATATGCAGCATAAGCTTTGCTGAAGATTCAGTCCCGCCTATTTGAGAACTAAGTGTACCAAGTTCCCTGCCAGTTCTGTGAAGTCAGATCACTATTTCCACCTTGACAACCCTTGAGCAATTCTTCCTTTATTTCAACACTTCATGACTTTTGCAGTCCTCATGGTACAGTTTCCAAGTACACCTAGGCTTTGGAGACTAGCAAAGCAGCAACTCCAGTTCTTCTTCTGGTTTTTACTTGTTTGTTCCCAAGAATATTGTATCATTTCCAAAATTAGGTGAGGAAAGGTATATTTAACTTACTTGAAAGTCATGCAACTCCATGTGAAATAGCTATTCTTTTAAGGAATAAACAGAGCGTAAATTGCAGATGTTCTTATGCTTTCACATGTAATTTGCTGCTCAGCATGGATGTGTATATTTAGAAATCCACACAGTTCTGCAGGGAAGTAGGCTGTTTTCAAATAACATTATTTAATAAAAGGCTACCTGAAAAATTACTTTCCAGAAGCTGCTACAAAAAACCATATTTGCACTAATGGTCTAACATCTTTGTTATATAGTAAATTATCCAATTCCCATTAGAACAGATGGAGTGCAGCAATTAAATTATGTCTCATGTAGGACCATACGCATTTTATTAGCTGATGCCTTTGCTGAAACTAAAGCTGAAGAATGCACAGGAGCATTTCTACTTGGTGTAACCTCATGCCTTTAGTGAGATCCTTCATCTTACTTTTGTCAATCAAGGTAAATGAAATTATACTGAAATTTTCTTACAATGAACTGTCATTGTATTGAATTCTTCATATGTCAGGACCTGAAAAACACATGATGAATTGTGGTTCAGTGCACAGGCACAAACAGAAGTTGTACACCAGGAAGTGTACTAAACCCCTTCCCAATGAAGTTCTGCTGATAATTTAAAGATAGGTAGACTCCGCTAACACTTGTTTCTTAAGCTCAAGGAAATGATACTTTGATGGAAAAACTTACTTTTTTTACTTTGTGTCTTTTAACTTTTTGTTTTCAATACAGATATTAGAAGTATCAGTACAGAAGCCCAAGAAAATGAGATCAGGTATCGATACTAAATGAGTTTCAGTTAAATCACTTCTGCTGAAATAACTTTCATAAAATGCTCTGCAAGCCATGAGTAAGGAATACCATGTAGGACAGAATATTTTTCTTAAAAATATTGAAAGAGAAATTGATCCTTCTCAGTCTGTTCCTTTTATTAACTTACATTGTACATATTCCCATCAAGTACCTTGAAAATTATTTTAGGGATGTTGACATTTCATGCTTTTGTGAGTGGAGATTATCAAACACTCCAGTTTTCTCTTCCTTTATCGCTTTTCCAATTTTTTGACCATACTCAGCCATTAGGTCAGATATCTTATCTATTAAGTGTTCTGATTGCTACTTTTTGTATCAGGGATCAGTATTCAGATGCTATTCTGAAATACACCTCAGATGTCTCTCCAGTCATGACCAGCTTGTGATATAGAGATAGCTGGAAGGAAATGAAGAAGGGATGGAAGAATATGTTTCCTACAGTTTTCTGGGGTGGGGTCATCTGAACGGTCCATTTTGCATAAACTTCTGGAAACATTCTGAAAAAGGCGAGAAACTTTTTTTCTCTTGCTGGCATAAAGATTCTCTTTTATATGTGAGCTTAAGAAAGCAGATCAATAGTTTGTGATTTAAAAGGGTATATATCAGTACCAAGCCCTATGACACTGTGACACTGTTCTCATGTTTTGACATTTGTTCCAAGTACACTTAACGTACCTCTTATTCCTTTATCTTACAAACAACTTCTGAGAATTTACTAAGCTAAGTAACTGGCAGTGCAAGCCTAACATAATTACAATCATTCGGTTTGTGTTCTTCATGTTTTACAGTGAATATATAAAGAAAAATAATGTAGAAGCCATCTTTGCAGCTCTAGTTTTATAGGAATAGGTTCAAGTGACTTGCAAGTTTAAATAGCCTAAATCAGCTCGGATTTTAACATTAATAAAATAAGACCAAGATTCATTTTTAGAATTTTACTTCATACAGTCACATGCTGCAGAACTGTCCGAAGCCTCAACTGAAACAGTGAATGGAAAATTAAGAATTAAAGTTGACATAGTTTGGAAATTTACAATTCATCCTAAAAAGAATGAGGCATACAGCTAAAAGAGTACTCCGACTCTTTGAGCCCTGTGTACTATCACAGTTTCAGCAGGAGGAAGTAGGATTTACTTTGTGCCAGGGCTTTGTCAGTCTAGCTTCTTAGGAACTTTCTGCTTCTCTTCCCCCAGTAAATTGCTCCATGATGAGAGAGACAGGATGTTAGAAAGTAGATAAGAGTGAAAGTCTTAACAGTAGTAGCATGATAGATCCACATCTAATTCTATTTATTCCCTGGCTCTGACAGAAATTTCACATCTTTGAGTGACTAAGTCATTCTGAGACTAGTTTCTGACATGTAAGACACCATTTCTTTGTCTGCTTAGACAGTCATTGCATGGGCAGATAAATCTCTACATGGCTTGTCATGAGAGATGAACACTGTGGAGGTGCAGGCAATACTTATTTCAACCTCCAGAAGAGAAAGTAGTAGAGAACTCACCGTTTGGTTTTTTTGGTTTTGTTTTGGTTTTTTTTTTTTTTTTTGTGTGTGTGTGTGTGTGTGTATGAAATTTTCAGTTAGACTGTAACAACAAAGAAAACTGGGGACATAATTCCAAAGCAAGTAGATTTGCCCATTCTGGAAACAATGGTGCTTTATAACAAGGAAAATATTTTAGATCAGTGCTTCAGCCGTCCTCTTTCCTTTCATCATTTTCTGAAAAGGTTTTGTTTCCGAGCAGCTGTAAATTTTAAGGGCAGATTTTAAGACATAAGGATCATCTGGTTTGATCTTTTCCTAACACAGGCCATAAAATTTCACCAGTAATTCTCGTAGTGGAACATATCATCTTCCCCTAAAACGTAAGTGAATACTGTCAAGCCCAATATCTTGTGGTTTACTAGAGCATAAAAACATCCCATCTCAATTTAAGGAATCCTGGAGATGATGAATTTCCTTCTTCCTTGGCAATGGATTATTAATGTCACTGCAGAACAGTTGTTTCTAATTTTTATTCTGAACCAGAAACAAACATGAGGCTGCCATGTGATATGGGTGGGTACGGCCTCAGAGTTTGTCACACCCACAACAAAATATTCTGCTTTATATCTGTGCATATGTCCTTGCTCGGCTGGCCTTTTATAACTATGTTTTAAAGTTTTTACATTATGGTTGGCTCCATTTCAACCCTTACTTTACTTTTATCCTATTTCATGCTAAACCACACTTAAATTCACTCCTCTCTCAGGTCTCAAAAAAGCTGTCACAGACCACAGAAAAGAGAAGGCAGGAATCATCTGGCATGTCATGGGATGTAACAGACAGTGGATTGTGTTATAATGCTCTTTTTAACTCGTGTAAGATTATGTGCTAGGAGAAAAACTATGGTAGCACAATTCAGTTGTGAGACTCAGAATTGTCTGTCTTGAGAGCCAAGCATCTGCCAAGCATAAACTTACCAACTTCTGCATAAATCTTGCTGGGACCTCCACTACTAGATGCAACGGGTCATATCTAAACTTGCTGGACTGCATCAGGCACATGGGATCATTGGCTAGGAGACTGTCAGCACAGTGAATGCCAGAAATACTAGTGCTGTAACAGGGAAACTTGAACTTGGAGGAAGATACATACAAATCCATGAGTCATGACAAGTCCATTCCCAGTATATTTCCATACTCTTTCGACTTTAAAAAAAGGAAAAGAATAAAAAACCCAACCTATCCCACAACGACATCTCACAGATAGAGTTTCCTCATGCTCTTCATCCGTTGGTGATTTTTCACTCTCAGTGTCAATCTATACTGCTGTTGGCAAAATCATGCATTTGCCTTATAAATAAATTCCAAAAAGAATTGATAAAAAGTCTATCTCGATAGTGTAGTAGCTGCACTAACAAACTGAAATGTCTAAAACTGTGTGCACTGATTATGGGTCAAAATGCTGTTTGGGGAGAGTCATAGACTAAAAAGAAGGAAGAGCAAATGTTAATTAACAAAGTATAGATACAAACAAACTTTAAGATTATTACTCAGCAACATAAAAGATTAGCCAATCCAGTAGTGCATAAAAAACATACACTATATTTAAAGAAGAAAAAGGAAGTCATGTAGAGAATGCTATAAAACAGTAGAAAATTAACTGAGAATCACAACAAATTGTTGTGGTTTTACGCAGAAATATAAGGATATTCACCTGCTTTTAGGAAATAGATGAGAGTATTCTTTCCTTGTTTTATTCCACTGAATTTATTTATGGCATAAATTGGAACTACTGTATCACTCATTCAATATAAGGAGTGTAATGTATTTCTGAGGAAAATCCTATAGTTTTTGTGTGTATAATTCAGGGGAGAGTCCAATGATGAAATCAAAGCAATTTCTCAGATGCCGTATGTCAGTACATTAGTTTGATAGATGCTTTTCTTACATATTACTCTGGGGTTCTGTTGTTGTTCAGTAAATTCAGGTGTGAATAATTTTTTGAGGCAAATCTGTTAAACCTAGAGCTTTATCTACCCAAGAATGTAAAGTCATTATCAAGACCTCCTGACCACAGATTTATCATAAAAAATTGTTGGTTTTGAACTAGCTTCTTGTGTTTGAGCAAAAATTACATGTGGCTCATTTTTCAGGCAGTCTCCTGCAAAGCTAGAATGGGAAGTTTATTCTCCTTCTGTCTCCTAGTGAAAGCTGAGTCTCATGAAATCACAACATTTAAGAAATTACCTTATCAGGAAATTAGAGTTCATGAAGCATTCTCTTGCCATCTTCACCAAGATGAAATTGTAGAGCACTGATGTTACAGCAGATGCTGTGAGATGGCCCTGCTTCCACTCTATAGTCATACATAAATGATTTATCCTTCTTGCATCTTGTGGAATTTCACAGCCATGAAACAGTTACACAAGCACAGGACTTGGCCTTTCTCTAAATGCCTATGCTGCATAGTTCAAATATTGACTTAACTACAAACACTCTCAGCCTGTAATTTTAGACACCAAAACCAAATATATGAAATATGTTTTGGAAAAGAACACTGAAAGCAGCAACAGTACTCAAATAACTAATCTGTACAGGAAGGAATAGTACAATTTTCTTTTCAAAACACTTGAGCTAAAATTTGTTTCTATATTCCACTTTTGCAAAAAAAAAAAAAATGAAAAACAACTAAAGACCTGTTTGTTAATAAAAAATCCTTTCCAAAGAAAGGGAGGGTTCAAATTTACAGAATAAAATTGTTTGCATAGTAAAATAGTCACCCAGATGGCAAAAATAAGCAATGCCAAAAATTGTAAATGTTAAGAGGAAGATTATGCCACTTGGGGTCATCATCAGTAACAGTTTCATAACGACAAGTTCAAGGTCTCAGCTCTAAGCATAGCTGAAGAGTTTAGTGAACATTAGCTAATCCGAGTATTGCTAATCTATTATTCTAGAAATGTGCGACTGTGCAATACAGTCCTGGGTTTATGATTGACCTGGCCCTGTTTGACATGAAAATACCAGAAAAGAAATACCAGTTCAGATTTTTTTTCCTATAACTCATCTGCTGTCAGAATTCAGTGCAACTATAAATAATGAATAAAATATTTTAATCAAGAAATTCCTGTTACATAAAAGCACCTTCTGATCCACTTAAATTCTTTCATAAATAAAGAAGAGCAAATGTAAGGGCAATTTACTGTATGCAAACTATTAAGAGGTTAATGAGCTTCGTGAACTGAGATTTAAGCAGTAACCTTCTTCCCCAGGAAAGTATGTATATCCATTTTATGAATATTTAAGCAAAATAAAATATGAAGCAGCTGCTACTTAAAACAAATACATGCACTTGTAAATAAGAACTTGAAATACAGTTGATCTGAAGCAAAATGGAATGACGGAATGAACACAAAATAAAAGAGCACTATATTTGATGTTGGAAGAAATTTTAAATAAAATCTGATCTAACCACTGACTAACTCAAAAAAATGCAGATATGAGCATAATGGAAGTTGCAAAGGGTTGCAAATACCTAAGAATTGAAATTATTTAGGTAAAGTATGGAGATGAGTCAAATCAGAATCAGGGAAAATGGACAAGGTTTCCCTGCGCACAGTCTGAGGCAAACTGCAAATGAAATAAAATTGCCATGAACACTGGATATTTTCTGTCACTATAGTCTAATACAAAAAGATTCCACACTACTTCTACGTCATGAATGACAAAAGCTCTCTAAATTAAAAGATCCCTTTCTGTGCCTAGCAAAAACTCTGACTACAGAGAGAAAGGAATTAACAGCTACTTCCTCATGCAAATAACTCCCTTTTCCCTATAATCTGTAACACAGTTGCTGACATCTAGTATTCTCAGGAATGCACTGGTAAAGAGCTCAGATACTAGTGTCTTATATACTCCTCTAATGTCTTGCATTGTGGAACAACACAAATTTCTTATCATAGCAAGTAACTGCAATACTTTCTCCATAGTTAATATTACCCCATCTATCCAACCTTGATACTTTGTAGGATTAAATTGAACTTCCAGCTGAGAGTGAACTTTTTGTACCAGCTGGGCTTTTTATTTTATTTTAACTGGATCCTAGCAAGAAGATTCTTGTACTGTTCTTAACAAAAAACAAATCCTCTCTCCCCAGCAAGAATTATTATTTCCTGAAAAATATCAGTGAATGGATAGAGCCTCACAAGTTAAGTTTTCAAGTATTTGGGTGAATTAAAATCTCAACCAACAGGCTAGTCAAGCAAAATACGCATATAGTCATTGCATAAGCAAAAACCTGCGTTTACATGCACAAAGACTAAATTTTCCCACCCTTATGTTGGGTTCAGCTGACAAAACTATCACAGTCAACAGTTCTTACTGTAAATATTTTTGAAAATGGAATGATAATTTTGTTTTTGAATGAATCATTGATGCAAAACCCCTCAAATTCCAGATGAGTAAGATAGAAAAGTGGTATGAATTCTCATCAGAAACTATAGGTTCTTATTTGGGCGCCTTTCCTGAATGAAACCTGAAGGCTTGTAAAACTTTATGAACAGCTCCCATTGAAATTAGTAACTGGATTCCAGTTGGACCTGATCTGTCAGAGATGAAAGGCAGTCACAAATCTGATTCCAGAAAATCAGTCTATAATCATCTGTCCGAAAACCTAGGCTTGATGTAAGGCATATTAACTAAATATTAGAATCTGTTAAGCATTAGGAAGAAAATCTTGATGTCTGTACTTTATATACCAGCAGTTGTCTCTTTGGAAGATAATAGTTTCAGCCATGAACAGTTTTGTTTGAGAAAGGACTAAGAGATTTTGACATAGTATAATATATTCTTGAGTTACTTGTTTAATTAAAAAAAAACCACCAAATGAGGCTATTACATTTTACAAAACACTGATTCAAAAGGGCAATATAATATTTTAAAAGGCCTATATAATCCCTATATAATGTGTAAACACATTTCAGGAAAAAATTAACAGTTTTAATACACAGAAAAATTTATTATATTATGAACACTGCAAGTGTAGTCATATTTGTTTTGAAGTATGTTTATGTTGTCAGATGGAGCCCTGAGAAGTATAGCAAGCAATAATTTATTTTCAGAGGTTATAAAATGCCACATAACCCAGATGTCTCTTGAACACTGTAGTAAACTACTCAGGAGGATAAACACCGCAGCTCTAGGAAAAGAAAATTATTATGTGTGTAATCATTATAAGTATGCTACTGTTGGAAGAAAACAGTCGTTCATGTTCAAGCTAACTAAACAGGAAGAGACGGTCTAAGGTAGGTTTAGAAAAAAGCCCTTTGGATTACAGACTCCTGTTTGTTAAGGGCATGTTCTACTTGCACTCTTCGTGAAAATGTTTATAGTTACCACAGTTATTTTATGGAAAATAGTAAAGTATTTGTTGGGCTTTTTTAACAGAATGAACAGTTACAAGAATACTAAAAATTTAGCAAGCATTGCTTACATATTATTAAAGAAAATAGAATATGCATCTCTGTGGTAGGGGGACCCTGGCTGGATGCCAAGTGCCCACCAAAGCCACTCTACCACTCTATGTCCTCAGCTGGACAGGGGAGAGAAAATATAATGAAAAGCTTGTGGATTGGGATAAGGACACAGAGACATCATTCACCACTTACTGCCACGAGCAAAATAGACTTAACTTGGGGAAGTTGGCTTAATTTATTACCAATCAAATCAGAGTAGGGTAATGAGAAATAAAACCAAATCTTAAAACACTCTCTACCCACCTCTCCCTGCTTCCCAGACTCTTCACTCCAGATTTTCTCTACCTCCTCCCCACCAGTGGTGCAGGGGGATGGGGAATGGGGGTTGTGGTCAGTTCATCACACGTTGTCTCTGCTGCTCCTTCCTCTTCAAGGAGAGGACTCCTTACACTCTTCCCCTGCCTCAGTGTGGGGTACCTCCCATGGGAGACTGTTCTTCGTGAACTTGTCCTATGTAAGTCCTGTCCACAGGCTTCAGTTCTTCACAAGCTGCTCCAGCGTGGGTCCTTTCCTTCAGGAACAGAATGCTCCAGCATCTGGGGTGTAGTCCTTCAGGAATAGACTTTTCCAGAGTGGGTCCCCCACAGGTCCACAAGTCCTGCCAGAAAACCTGCTCCAGCATGGGCTTCTCTCTCCATGGGTCCACAGCTTCTGCCAGGAGCCTGCTCCAGTACAAGCTTCACACAAGGTCACAGTCTGCATCCACCTGCTCCAACATGCGATGGTCTTCATGGGCTGGAGGGGAATTTTTGCTCTGACACCCGAAGCACTTTCTCCCCCTCCTTCTTCACTGACCTTGGTGTCTGCAGAGTTGTTTGTCTCATATTCTCACTCCTCTCTCTCGCTGCAGTTGCTGTTGCAACAGGGATTTTTTTCCCCTTCTTAAATATGTTATCACAGAGGCACTAATACTGTTGCTGATGGAGCTTGGCCTTGCCAGCAGGAGGTCCAACTTCGAGCCTGCTGGTATTGGCTCTGTTGGACACGGGGGAAGCTTCTAGCACCTTCTCATATAAGCCACTCCTGTAGACCCCTGCTACCAAAACCTTGCCATGCAAATCCAATCTAACCACACATTAAATCATTCAAATCATTCTATTTACTTAGATATCAGTACTTTGCTGATTTAGGTACATCGACCTAAATCGTCGTCCAAAGTGAGGAACACTATTAGGCACCCAGAAATAGAAATTATATTATTTTGTAATCACGATTGTTACATTACATCTATTTATGCCTTTACACAGTTGGTAATATGCAGAAACTAACAAATGATGATTCTGGGCATGTAGGGAAATGTAAAGCCCATTCATTTTAGCAGCCGAACGCTGCAAGTTGAAGCTTTCATCTGTGTGAATTTCAATCTGTCAGTATCATATAATCTAATACCCTGTATTAGCAATATGTGTGTATGTATGTAGCACAAGTCAGCCAGTAGAACAATCCCTGAATGCACGATCTAAAGACAAATATATAATCTCTAAGTTTGAAGTGATAAAGTTCTTGGGGATTGATCAGTTTTGCAGGGGGTGGGGTGGGTGGGAAGGAAATAATTCCATAATTACACAGTAATTTTTTAAGAACATTAATGGATGGTAAATGCTGTAAATTTATATACAACCAAATGATAATTATGTTTTATATTTGAAAGAGTCATCAAGGAACAGAAACAGATAATTAAATTGACTCATCTTTCATAAAATTTGTAAAAGTACATAATAAAGTCAGGCAGAAACATGGGATTGGGGTATATACTGTATTCCCTGGAAATTGCTGGAGTTATAAATATATTTGTGAAACTATTTAAGTATGTAGGATCCAAAGAACAATGTATTAAACAAGTTCATTCATTTCAGTACTGCTAGCCCAGATGACAGTCACGAGAGATCTCTGCCTAAATTCATACAGGGGACCAACATATGCCAGTCCAAACCAGTTGTGATACAGGTTGAGACTGGCACCTACTTGCCATGATATTCCTCTCACTCTAAAGAAATAATTGCCTTTCTACCAAAACCCCCTTGTATGGATGACTGTAATGGACCAAATTTCCTTTCATTTCACTTTGACATTTCACATTTCCACTCCCTGTGTAGAATTTTTCTCTCCTATCATGCAGGACTTTTGAAATCTTTCTCTTTTTCAGTAAGTATAACATAGTCCATGGAAAATTTTATAAAATAAAACAAAAATGTGAAGATGGAAAGGGAATTGTCTTAAGAGAACGACAGGAAATGAGGCAAAGTGTTTGATTGCGCATTTCCCTACGGGAATAAAAAATAAAAATCATAGATAGTTGGTTCAAAGGAAGAATGGTTAAGTAAGGATCATAAAGGTTCATACAGTGTACTTTTAAGCATCCTAAAACCAGGTTGAACAAATATATGAAAAGTGTGGAGGCAGATAAACAGCAAAAAGCATACACAGTCTTTAATCATCTTGTGCATTCACCTAAACTCTGAAGGAAAGTTTGTCTGACGTATCAAAGTATAAGATTCAAATGTAAGCTTCGAAACACTGGATTTTTTAATTTAATTTTATTTTCTAAGAAACACTCTCTCCCAACCTATTTTTCCTAATTTCTTCTTAAAACACAGTGATACTCTTAAGATCTACACCTTGCAGGGGATATACAATCAAACGCATAGTATGGATAAAGATCAGTTCTGAGAACCAGTACAAGTTCCTATGAGTGAAATAAATCTGACAAAGAGCATGAGTGGAAATTAGTTCCCTCATGGGTCTTGTACTAGCCTGCACAGCTGTGAATATTATTTTGTTTGAATTCTTTATCCCCCAAGTATTTATACAAAAAAAATGACTCATTAGAAATAACTGTTAGCTAAATTCACAACGACTCATAGAATATATTAGCCTACTCTCAACATTCAGAGCTCTGTGTCTACTTCTCATCAGAGTGATACCACAGACTTCAAAAGATGCTGAGTTGCGTTAATAAATTATTACAAAGATAATATATTTGATACATACTTGTGTTTCCATCAGGAGCTGATGAGTCTAAATATGACCTATTATTACTGAAGTATTCAAATAACATTGTATGACAAAAACACGACACAAAATATATTACTGTAACTAACACACTTTCCTGGAAGAGAAACTATTTATAATATCCAGGATCAAAAAAAAAAACTTCAAAAAAACCCACCAAAATTGCCTTTTTAGAAAAGGCACATTTTTCTTTTTTTTTTTTTTTTTTAATTTTTTTTTTTCCTGCATCAAATATGTGCTAATCAGCAGTCCTAGCAGTCTGGTCATTTTAGAAAACAGATGGTTGACAGACATTTAAGAGAAGACAAATACAGAAAGAGAAAGCAGTGTATCTGAAAGTATATTACATTTATACCATAGGTACTGTCCATACATTTACTCTGTAGGTTGTTAATTCCATGATCCATTTTAATTTTCCTACAGTTAAACTTTGTTTAGAAACGTTGTAACTGTTTCTCCATTCAATTAGTTTAATCAAGAACGTTAAACAGATTGAGTTGCAAAGTATAAACATGGCAACCCAGAAATTAATTACTCATGTACTCTGTTATCAGAGTCTCTAGCTCACAGTCAGAAATCTTGTTCGATAACTGAGGAGAACACCTCAGTTATACACCTTTGCTTTGGATTCACAGCAACATGATGGAGAAGGATTTGAGATCAACTACTACACTAAGTGAAATCATTTGACTTAAACACACAGTTGTAAAATTCTCACGTTTTGCATTCCTTTTTTTTTTTCCTGGGGCCCAATATTTAATTAGCTATATAAAGTGGATCAGCTTTAGCTGTATCCCAAAGTCCTCACTGAGGAAGTAGGATTTACAGGTCCATATCCCTGCTCCCAGACAGGATTTGACAACCTACCTGCTATGTGAAAGTGGTAGCTACCTGGCTGTTGGGCAATAGTGTCTAGCCAGAGCGAAAACATCCGGTTCCTGCCTGTCCCTTCTTTTATGATTTATTTGGCAGTCATGATCTGAGGCAGCCTAAGACACTGGATCTGACTGGTGAGATAGGCAGGAGAAAGCCTTGCTGAAAATGCCGCTGGGGTTAGGTGTGAGTTTGGGATTTGAGCATCTCATACAAGCAGGACGTAAGCCGTTCTGACATGCCCGCTGGCAGGAACTATGTGGACTTAAGCATTACTGGGGAAACTACAGGGTAGCAGATAAGTAGGGGTTTTAAGGATCTTAGAAGCAGTTAAATGCTGCTGAAAGAGAGCGGAAATTAAAACCTACGTGTGTAAGGTAATTTTTAAAATGGGACTTAGGTATTTTTGAAAATATCATCCTGATAACTCAAAATTAAATTTAATTATACAGCATAAATGCAATTGCATTTTTTTGTCCTACAGTGTCATAAAACCTAATTTTTAATAGATTACATACTTGATTATATATTCCTTTACAGCACCTCCACGACAGGGAAACTCCAGTTGAATAAAGCTACTGTAATGGAGCAGAATATCAAGTTCTCTGTCTAATTTCGTCTAATCTGTAGTTCACATTCCTAAACAGTTAGAGAGATGCAGAAGTGGACCCAACGATTAGGGGATATAACATCTCCAGTCAGAATGCTTCAGTTTCACTGAGTCTAAAAAATCTGTGCTGATTTAGAAAAGCCAACAACCTTGCACCAATTAGCAGATAACCCACGAGACTGCCCGTGCATTTAAGCACATGAATAGCACTGTTTACTTTGCTAAAATGGTGCCACAGTTTTAACATCTTGAAGGGCTGAACTCTCAAGAAAACAATGTTTACTAATTCTTATAAATATCCTCCAAAATATGACTTTTCATAAATGTGTGACTGTTTTCAACTATGTTGATAACAGTACCATGTCCCCCGAAATTATTTCAGAGTCTTGACTGTGTGTAGAGCTTATTCCAGTGTCAGAGTCTGTATCGTTTATGTCCAGATTAGTCACTCTGTGAACAAAGTCAGGAACAGCGGTGCTGTTACTGGAGTTGCCACTGCCCTTGGATGGCTCTTCATTTGATGGAAGCCTAGTTTCAATGTTGTCTTTAACATGTAGTAAATTAAATTCTTCCGTGAGAAGTTCATATTCCTTTTCCTTCTTTTGAAGCAGTGAGTCCCTGTATGTAAGTTCTTTCTGAACACAGCTCAGGTATGAGTTGATTCTCAGACCGTCTTTCATACTTTTTTCCAGCTCATATTTTACACTTTCCAAATTTGAGTTTTCCAGTTCAGCATTAGCAGCTCCTTCTGTGTGAACATCATCTCTATTTCTTTCTGTGCATATACCGTACACCTCTTTCTCAATTTCAGCACACAGCTTCTCTATTAGTTGTTTGTGATGCTTCAGTCTCTCTTCAACCTGTAAAATTCCCTCGCTTTTGCTCAAATAGTCATGCATCTCTTTTTGATCATCTGGCCTACTCTCTTGCTGCTCGGCCTCACTTGGGTTGATCATTAAATACGAGTCCTGCACATAATTTTCTCCATCATTAGCCACACGATCTAGATGGAATTTTGCTTCACATTTTTCAATTTCCATATCTAGTTCCTTCATTCTAAGGACTTGTTGATGAATGGTGTGATCTTGAGAAATTATCAGATGAATCAATGTCTCCATATTATCTCTCTCTTGCTGAACGCTGTCCTGTTTAAGCTTGGCCAGTTTCCGGAAAGTCTTCCTCACAATTTTCTTCTGCTTGTCTATTGGCAACATCTTCATGTAATTTGCTGGACTCAGCTCCCACTGTTTTTCTACATTTTGTACTACCTTAGCTTCAGCTGTCTTCCACAATGGAAATGAGAGGAAAGCATCTGACTTCACCAACACAAAATGCAAATTGGACTGCTCTTCCCCCCAGGCCTTCCAAAGTCTCAGAATCTTTGTCAAAGGAGGAAGTACTCGCTCCGAGCCTCTCCATTTTTCTACAATGCAGTAATCACTAGGTTTTCCAAAAAGGACCTTTTTCTCTCCAAAAGTTGCCTGGTGTTCCTCAAGCAGTGCTTGAATCACTTCTGCGCAAGTTGTGCGCTTTGTCAGGCCACATACAATCTTCTCTTCTTGGCAAACCCAAACAACAATCTCTCTTTCATTTGAAGCCATGTCCTTGTTGGGAGTCCTGGAAAACAAGAAGTGACCAAATATAAATTATGTATCAATGGCACAGAGTGCATGAATAATAATATAATTCTGATGTGACTACCACATTGAAAAAATCCTGTATTATTGTACAAGACAATTTACTTCTTTAAATTACCCAAAGAAATATCTTTGGATTAAGTAACAGAAAAGCACACTGATTTCAGCCACTGCTTTAATACTATTACTAGTCCAGCTGAATGAGAATCTAATACAAAATACCTTTTATAAAATTTAGTTTCTGTACACATGTCTGCAATAACATTAAGTGATAAAGTGTGGCAACCTGCATTACATTTCCAGACTGTCCTAGAATAACATAACTTTCAGATCTGCATATCTGTTCTCATCACATAGATACTGAGCAAACATTTGTAAGCTCCATATCACTGAGGCTTCTGAAGAGAAGAATCATGTCTCCAAACACGCACTGAACATAGATGGACTGAGAAAAGATGCTTGAACACCATCTAAGTTAAAAGAACTTCATGATAGGATAAATGGCTTTTTTCCCACATCTGCTCCCACAGAAGCATAAATACCATTGTTTTCCACTGTGATTTTTCACTAACAAGTCTCAAGACATTTGTTTCTTTTCCTGAAGTACCAAATATCTTGAATACCAGCTGTGAGAGAATATATATAGGTCTGTATTTTATAACCTTTGTAATGATACAGAAATGCCAGAAAAGATTAAAAGTTTAGGGTTTTTAAAAATTATTTATGAATGCCAATGAATATGCTATTAACTTGACATTAGCAGCTGGTACGTTCTTATACATCAAGATGCCTAACTTCAGGTGCTTAAGACCCCATTATGACTGCTGTAGCTGTCTGATCAACACAATCAGTGGAGCCTGGAGAGTGATTCAGCTGACCAAATGTAGAAGTTCACTTTACAGTTAAGTTCGTCCTTGTCTGAGTAGCCTTGGACTGCCATGGGTCTACGTTGGCAGAGCGGCCTTGTGGAACCTGTCCAGGACATTCCTGACCTCTAGCCTCCACAAGCATCATTTGCTTTTTGCCCAGATCTGGTGATTTGGCCTCTTGCCTAAAATGATAAAACATGAACCAATAAATTCCTCAAGGAAAAACCTGTTTCTTTAGATTTTTTGGTATCACTTCCAGTTCATTTGAATGAATGAGATTTAACCCAGCCTGACAGAGAAAGCTTGAAAATTAAAATGACAATTCAGACAATATTCAAAGGGCTCCATACAACATTTGTCCCTATCTGGGACTACTTATTCACAGCTCTTTTCTTCTAGTCTTCTGAGATGCAGTAGAAATGGAGTTTTACTTGGCTTAATTAGGGTTGTACCCTGTGATTATTAAAGCAATCCACCTTGTTTCTTTTTCTTAATTATTACACAACATGACAGACATGCTGCAAGCTAATAAATTGAACTATGATTGACTCAGCTCTAGGTGCCACTCTGACCAGGAGGCAATAATCCTCAAAAGACAGGAGACTGCAAATGAATACTAATAAAACCTACAAGACTGAGGTTTTACGTATCATTGCACAGGAGAGCTCTGTCCAACTACATTGCTCCAGGTCATGGAAGATTCCTCTGTAAAATCTGTGTTTGGGTAGATTACTCTGAGTAATTACATCATTTCCCACTTCAACAGCTCTCAGCATTTTACAGTAATTATTTCTTAAAATTGGTGTTCAGAAAATTAATATTTTTTTCACACAATACTTCTCAAAATAGGAAAGCATATGTCACAGAAAGAAAATGGCAAAATGGCATGAGAAACAGAAGTATTCAAGTATAAATGGAGGGGGATGGAATAAGAGACGGTATCAGTTTAAATGGCATTACTGTTAAGTATGTCACATGCTAAAAAGTCAGTATCTGTGAGTGGTTTTACATTTACAGAATATAGGATGCCATAGAAAGGTTGTCTGTTGACAGACTGGTAGTTAAATGAAACATGTAAATAGAAAATTGCAAGGTAAGTCAGCTGTGACTAAAATAACTCAGTATTTGTTTTATACTACAGATATAAGAAAAAATCAGATAAACTACAGTTACATTATACGCTAAGCATAGAATCATGAGAAATGAATTATCGAAAATACAGTCTCTCAAACCATGTTCACTATGATACATAAATAAATAACCTAGAAATAAAACTGTATTACCACTCATTAAATTTAGATTTATAAAACTACTGACAAAAAAAAAAAAAAAAAGGATGAAAATATAAGAAATACCAAATTGGAACTCTGAGGCAGAAAATTCAGAGTGTGTTTTTCCTGTTTTGTTTCAGTTTGGGGTTTGTTTTTTTTTTTTAATCATAAATACATTTCAGGGAATGAGTGTTATCTCAGTCTTTTAGCATTTTTCTGAGAGTCTTATGCAACTTGTTTGTACACTGAAACTCCTCCTATTTTTTTCTCATTCTTGCTTTTGGTTGATTGCTATATTTTCTCCTAGTCACATTTTCCGTGTGTTACAGATGATGTGAGTTAGGCAGAAGCTTACTGTCTCTTTTCCTCCCGTCTCTTTTAAAGCTTTCTTATGAAGACAGTTTCTCCCTGTGATATTAGCAAGTCTTCAGATAAATTTGAAAACCCCTCGATACCTCATGGTATCAGTGTACTGAATAAATATTTTTGCTACACCCATTTTTTACATGGACTTCCCACAGACTTCAGCAGGAGTTAAGCAACATTCTGTTGGAAATACATTGTTTATTGTAAAGCAATCTCTACAGGATCTCCGCAATCAATATGGATATAAATAACAGGTTTAAATTACTGTTTTCAATCACTTTTTAGCTGTTTATCACCCCCTGTGATTTTTTCAGTTATGATGCACCTGTCTAGCCAGAATTCACGTTGAGCCTTTTTGGGAAGGATTCTTGTTTACTTTGTCTAGAGCCTGCTTAACATACTGAACTCATTAACTAGAAGTTGCATTGCCTGAATGGGTAATGTATGCACATGCAGGAACACAAATAGCTTATACATGAAAATAAGTACTTATAAATATATATATGTATGTATAGGATGTATCGTATACCTTGTAATTATATTGTCACCTTTTACAGAAAAGGAGAGAAGAAAAAGAAATTCTGAATATCGCTGTAATTATTGGATCAAATGGAACTGCAAAGTGCAAATTCTTTCATTATTTTTTTCCATGTGTTTGTCACAACATACATTATCTTCCTTTTTATTCAGTAGCCTCACTAAATTTTTGATCCTTCTTTTTAATCAAAAAGAATTAGCAAGTTGTTTAAAATCTCACAGTGCCATGGAGTTCTAAAAAACTTCTTCTAAAAATAAGTTTTCTTTTCCTAAGAAGTTTCTTCTAAATCTTCTAAAAAGTCAAAAGTGTTCTGTATTATCTTCCACTAAAAAATGGTAAACCAATGTGGCCTACCACGGACCATTTCAGTGAAATTTATTGTATGATTCTTTAATCATTGTTACTTCAGATAGTGCCAAACAAAAATTAAGCTTCAGCATGTCAGTCACAGCATAACAATTATTAAAGACTTGCTTTCAGAATGCAAAAAGATGTTTATACCAGGAAACATCTTTCATTAAGCTGTACTTTCCTCACAGTGGAGAGCAGATTTTGCGTGTACAAAGTGGAATTCATCTCACTTAGGCATCTGAAAGTTAGTATTTTGATATAAATTCACCATCAAATTTCCTCTTTGTGATGAGAGG
Source organism: Bucorvus abyssinicus (assembly GCA_009769605.1). NCBI lineage: Eukaryota > Metazoa > Chordata > Aves > Bucerotiformes > Bucorvidae > Bucorvus > Bucorvus abyssinicus. The sequence goes on from CM020025.1 coordinate 45,765,411, forward strand.
GGAGTGGATCTCCAAGGAGAAAGCCTCCACAGCCTAAACCATCTGTGATCATTGGGATGAACCCTCAAATGAAGCTATTTCTCTCTCTCATTAATGACAAGAGACCTGTGTGGCCACCTTCAACTAAATAGCTCATTTTCAGGTAGGTAAATACAGGAGACAGTAATCCAGTCAGGTTCTGGTTTCTTGTCTGAGAGAAATGTAACACATGGTTCAGACAGCAGTAGATTTAGTAAAGATAGCTAAACGTGGGAACTACACATTATGACTTCATAGCTTAGTTTAGATGTTGATTATTCCACTCACTGTTCAATTTATTACTATCATTCATAAGAAATCCATTAAGTCATTTAAATACCAAGGAAGATGTAATGCAGCTGGTAATGCCTCATCTTGAATAAATGTTGGTCATTGACAGTGATTTTTTTTCTGAGATGTAATACAAAAAATGACAATATTCAGCAACAAGATTGGCTTTCAGACAGTCCTTTTAATGAAGAGGTAAGTTTCTCACATTTACTGGTTCCTTGGCCTTCGCATCCTGCAGTTTTGTAGAGGAAACTATCATTTTTTTAATTACCTGTCAATTAATGCAGAGTCACTTGTTGCTCAGGAACAGATGGAAATTTAAGCTTAAGAATGGTCAAAAGTAATTTGTAATCTTGTTTGTTTGGTTTGATTGTTAGTTTCATGCTTTCGACTCTTTGCTCCTCTTCATGGTGATCCTAAAAAAAAGCTTTTAATCATATTATCGACTCCTCACAAAGTCTTAAATGTGTCAGCACAAGCTGATTGTTGCATGTCAGATACACACTTCGTTAATTTATTATTCAGGCCTAGTGGAAGAAAAGTAATATACTCCAGCAATGTGTAGACAAAACAAAAACATGCACTTATGTTGCACAAAGACAAAATATGAGATAGCTTCAATGCTGGAAACAGAATTTTTAATATTCACTAACTTTAAGGGATGTTCAGCACAAAAGAAATACATATCAAACACGTAATTCTTTGCCTTCCTGAAAATTTTAACATTTTCCCCATATATGCAATATATAGTTTTAGAACCAATCATGCCAGTCAAATAAAGGAATCCCTGAACTTTTTAGAATTTCACTTTTGTGTCTACAAGATGTTCATTTTTCCTTACTAATTTCAGCAAACTCTCTGTTAGGACTAGATCACTTACATATATTGTTAGTAGCTTAATACAGTGCTTCTGAAACATTGTTGACACTAAAAGATTATTTTGCCTTTGTTGAGAAAAAAAAATATAAAATAAAACTATTCGTTCCTTTCACATTAACAAATTCTTTGTAGACGTTCACAGAAAAATAAAATGGAATTCCTTTCTCAAGATTGCCGTATTTCTTGAGGTACTCTTCCCAAGGAAAAATCAAATGGAGTAACTAAAGTAATTAATACCCACATAATTGCTAGAAATTTCACAGTTCGGACATTTTTGTGAACCCCTTGCTCGTTTAAAGCTTTACTAATTACAATTCAATAAGAACAACTAAAAAAAAAATTAAGTCAACATGAGCAAGCAACTGGAAGCTTTTGTGTTAGGAAAGGGATTCAAAACTTGAGATTTTCTTTATGATCAAAAATTTTATTAGTTGTCTCCTACCAGTCATTGAAATAATTTATACAGGATAAAAATTCTGCCAGTGAAAATAAATGGCACACAAAGCAATACATTAATCCTTTGCTTGAAAATGTATACAACTGTTAATAATTTATAAATTTGCCATCAAAAAGTTTGTGTGAGATAGCTTAGTCATTTTTTCACCAATTTATTGTGGAAATTACATTTTATAATCTTAGTTTTCAGAGATGGAAGAGCTTTACTTATTATGTACGAATTAAATTACTGTTAATCAGATGTCATAAACTTGTATCTGCTAGACACTACAAACATCTGTGGGTTGGAATATTCCTGTACTTAGTGTAATGTCACCTCTTTTTCTTTCATTATTGTCTCTGCAAGTGGCACATAATCTGTAATTAATTATTCTTTATGTCGGAAGGATTGTTTCTAGTACTATGCTAACAGATGATATAACTGATTTAGTCCATTTTAATGTAGAAAATGAATCAAATTTTGTACTTTTGGGATCTTTTCTTCTTTTATGTCTTTTCTTTTTGATGCTGTGCTTGCATAAATATATTTCAGCATACAGAAGACTCAGAAAGCCATACAACACAACCATCATTTGCAATGCGAAAAAAGCAACAGAACAATAATTTATAAACAGCCTCCTATTGACAGCATAAACCATCTCAATAGGTGAACATACCCACCTCAGCAGGTGAACATAGAGTCTAATCTGCATCAAATCAGATGATAATTCTGGTTTATAATTGACCGGCTGCCATGGTGGTGTCCTTAGCTGAGCAGAGCTCTCAGGTAGGTAGGCTGTTGACATGCTCTCCCCAGAATAAGATCAAAGTGCTTCTAAATTTCTAAGAAATAAACCCCTACATTATGTCAAAATGCCACCCTGAACAATTCACTTCTTCAACAGAGAAACCAATAGTGGCAGAACAGGAAAAAAAAAGGCTTTAAGAGAAACCTTCCTGCTGCCTACTGCATCCTTGCAGTGAAGTCCTAGTCTAGACCTTTGGTGTCTGGCTTCTCCATGCTTTCCTGGAGTCCACTAAGAAACATGAAATTTTTAGGCAGACCCAGGCAGGGCTGTTGCTCCCAGTGCCTCTTAACAGGCTCTCCTTTCTTCCTCAAGCTGTACGCTCACAGCTCCTCACCAAGACACTACTGGGCCTTGTCTCCTACCTGTCACACCGAACAGTGTGGAACAGTCTTCCAGCCAAGCATGCTCAGTTGCTGAACCACTTGCTCTCTTTGGAAGATGGTGTGACACAATGGCATAAAACATCCAGGGAAAAAAAGACACATCTCTCACAAAAGCATTTAATAATCTGGTGTTTTCAAGGGGATGGTCTTCAAGCATGCTGCTGAGGCACGTAAATCTGCCTACTTGGACTTTGGCAAGTGTGTATTTGTGCTATGGTCTTCTCTTTGTTCTGCACCCATAAATGTTTGTTCCATGTGCAAGAGCCCAGAGAACACACATCTTGTTTAAGCACTCACTAATAACCTTGTTCTCTCTGTGTCTCAGATCCGAGGTGTACCTACCTATCAAAGAAATCTGATGGCTTTTAATTATACTTACTTGCTGGAAATAAGGAGAGGCCAATATTACAGGGATACCTACTGGATGCAAACAAGTCACATTTGTAGCATAAGACACATGCTACATGTAATTTGTGAGCTTCTGATACCAGTGACATTTACAAGTCAGAGTATATAAGGGCTAATCAGTTTATCACTCACTGCATTCCATTTAGAAATTATAATATTGCTTTTACTATTTATTTTTCAAAATCTCAGCATGTTACCATATATATATATATATATGTATGTATAAATAAAAGCATTTATGAGACAGTGGGTGATCATTCCAAAAGAAAAGATCAAAAAATATTTGGCTTTGTAGGATTATTATCTGTGAAATTTGCAAAAACGTAAAGCTATTGGTGTCATGTGTTGCAGCCCTTGCTTAGAAGAAACTCTAACTTAATTTGATCTAAACAGATTTTTGACAGTGAGTTTAAACATTAAAGCTGTAAAGAATACACAGCCCACGTGAAAGGTAAGGTCAGAATTACTTCAACCTTTCAGGCACAAATGGATCATATTAAAAGTTCATACTAAGTTTATTCAGACTAACAACATTTAATCCACTTTTTTTTCCCTCAACTTTATGTCACCTTCTGTAAAGTCATTCAAAAAGCAATAAAAGCCAAATCCTATACTCAGTATGCCTCCTGCCTAAGTAGATTACATGCTTCTGAGTTTCCTAAGGGCAGCAATGAAGAAGTATCTACTTCCTCACCACCCAATGAAGCTGGAATTACTCCAAAGCTGTAGGGATTCAAGACAGCCTACTAACTAACAGCATTCCCATTCCCCTTCACTTATCCCTAAAAAACAATATTAATGGAGGCTCAGTTAATGTTCTTATCACATAGGAGATAGAAATCCCATACATGATGTGTCAGAAACCTGGTTTTTCTTCCCTTCTGCATCACACGAAAGTCAGGGGAATGTCTAGCTAAAAAGTATTGTGGCAAGGCAGGACTGGTACTTAACTATAATAAGAATAAAACCCCTCAATATAGATAATCAGAGTAGTCCCAATACTGCAGGAAGACTTGGAAAGAACACCACAGAACTTGTGAAAAAAAATTAATTATTTCAAAAGAAATAACTTAAATTTGTCTCTACCATCTGTTTCTGTATCCATTTAATGTTGATTTATGATAAAGATCCCTCCTTTACAGAAATATACATAGGCGTTTATTAACAACAACAACAAAAAATCAGGCATCTAGATATTCATGTAATATTTTTCAAATATACACATATATGCAGCAGTTTGGATGTTCTAATTGAAATATTTCAGATATTTGAAACAATTTAAACACAGGCTATTTTAAATAGCTATGTACAACAGAGTTCTCCTAGTATAAGTTTACATTTATTTTGCAAATTCTTTTTAAATGCATATATTTTTAACTCAGCAGGATTCTCATTATTTCAGGAAGCCTTTAAGAAACATTTTAATTATCTACAGCTGTTGAAAAATTATGTTCTATATCAATTATTATTTGTGCACTTAAAACTATAACTAGTTACTTAATACCTTCTGCAGAGGAATGTCATCACCTCAGTTAGCTACTGTACAGAATTGCATACATTACAATTCAGCAATGATCTATGGTTGAAATTTCTCTTCATCCAATCATTTTATACTATATTAGTGCTCTATGACAAATTTCAGTTAAATAATTTTGAATTGGAATGAGATAGTACTATTCTGTCATAGAATAAATAACATGAAATACCTTGAAAGGTATGACAATTTAAAACAAAATAATTCTCTAAGATAACTATTTTATTGCAAATAAATCATTCACACCAGAGTTCTTGCTGACTTCAAATGTCAGACTCCAGTAAAAATCCCATCAGAAATCATGTACTTCATTCTAATAACTGTTTGGACACAGGTGCCTGAACAAGGACCAATATTTAAGTAAAGTAAGAAGGGAAAAACCTCCGACAGTACTTAAAACATATATAAAAGAAATTAAAGCAGTCAACAAGCAGAACCAAGAAGGACTGACAGTCTTTATCATCTCATAAGTAGATGGATAGCAGAGTTTTTACTACCTAGAAAATAAGCCAAGAAATTACAGTAACTCAGAATGTTGCACTAACAGCAAGAAAGAACTAAAACACATTGTAAGAGGAGTTATACACCTTGCTCACTAGAAAAGAGTGACAGTTATGGTAGATTACCCTAAATATGCCTCTGTGCCCCCATTTAATGACATAACTCTGTGTCATTGCTCCAGTGGCTGACGTTGTTTTGCAAAATCTCATTTGCAAAGTCCTAGTGCTTCAGGCTACTAAGTCCTCCCCTTCACTTATTAGGTCTGCTCTACACAATGGTTATGCTCCCAATCACTTAACCTACAAGCAAGTGCAAAGGCTGCAGTCTCCATTCAGATGAAGACTGCGTCTACCCATGCCTTTTCTCCTGTCTTACCTCTGAAATTATCCCTTTCCCCCTAAGGGTACAAATTCTCTACAAATTATATCTACTCTTTAAATCTGCATTCCTGACAGACAAATAATCATTTCTCCATTGTATTTTCAAAGTTCTAAGGTTGGTAAGTGGCTATTAGTCAAAAAAATGTTTGAAATTGCAGTGAGTAACATCTGCATGTGAGCTGTGTACACAAAATGCCATGACAAGTAACATGTTCATCGTACCAGGTCTGTATTTGTGGTGGCCTAACACAGTGGAGGTTTATGAACAGAGGAGAGCTAGCTGTCAACCAAAATATTTTCCAAGATGAGCATCAATAACATGAACAATTTGCTTTACTGGGAAAACGTGCTTTGATGTGTATATGGCAACTGCTACTGAGGAAGCAGCTGTGATACCCAAATGGAAGATCCAGGAAAAGCTCCAGAGACAAAACAAATGCTGACCTATTCACTAGTAGCAATTCTTCAGACCATGGTGGGGGAATGGAAAGGTGAACATTTTGAAATTCCTTTGTGTTAGTAAGCAACATGCAAAGTCTAAGAATATCAATATAATAAATGCTACATCTTGATTTTGAGCAGTAGGTAGTTCTCACTAGTTGACAAATGAAGATGCCACTGGTACACTTTATCTACCACAAAAATTTTGATACATTGCAAAAATACAATGCTCTATATTGTTCCTGTGTCTATTTAAAGTGTCTATGCATATTTAAGCACTAGCTATACTACAGAAGCTTTATAGGGCTCTGATTAATAATGTACAGAATGCATCTAAAATTCCATCATTTTCAATAATACAGAGGAATCAGAATCATTTATAGCTCATTTAAAACATAGGCTTCTAAAAGATAAAGTTAGAGCTGCTATTATAGCTAATAGAAATTTGGTTTATCTAACTTCCCCCATCAGATTTTTTATAACTGCGTTTTAGAAGCACCCTGATCGCTTATGAGCTTTGGAGATCAAAGAAGTGAGGGGAATTCCAAGGGTTGTTGTTCCATGAAATTCAGTTCAGCTTTTGTTGAAAGGCAAACGTATACTATTTCCCTCCCCTGGGTTTGTTGACATCTTGCCCAGTGAAGAAATAAACACAAAACATTCTGAGGTTGGGTCTGTATTGCCAAAACATGAACAAAGCACGCTATACGTAGACCAATGATAATAAGTTGAGGAAGGAAAAAGATACGGACAAAAAAAGAGTAAGATTTCATGTCACCTTTCCAATACTCTCTGGACTAAAGGAGGCTGGGATGGTTACTTTTGTATGAACGCTTATGCACAGTGCATGGCTCAAACAATTCAGTGTACCTTTTCCCTTCTCCTGGTGTCACTGTGCGAGGCAGACGCCAGCCTCGTTCACAATGAAAGGAAGAAGTGTCCAGATGGACTTGGATTCTTTTCACCAAACCTCAAGCTGCACTCAGGCTCAGCAAAGCATCTCTTCTTTTCCTTATAGTCTTTTCCTGACAGCTGCCTCCTGTAACCACCTCTGCAGCTGCTCTAGCAGCAGCCTGTGGTGAATTTCAGAGTTGGACACTGTACTTTGTGATTCTGAAAAGGAACGTTGCGGGAGTTAAGTATTTTTCTCTTCCATTGTTTTAAACACACTAACAGTCCCCAGACCCATTCTCAAAAGACACAAAATTATTTACAAGATAACTACCTTAGGGAAGTCATTATTCTAAATACTATTTTTACTGCTAAATTCAGTCTTATAGGTTAGCAATTGTATGACTCAAAATATAATGAAGTAATTTAGGCAATCTGATGTCTGACATTACCATCTCCTTGCTTGTGCTAGCTCTGCTAGTTTAACTAAAGGGTTTCCATCCTGATAAACTGGCAACAAGCTAACCCAGAAAACAAAAAGACAAAAGAAAAGGGAAAGGATAAAAAAAAAGGAAAAATCTTTTGTTCTGTGATGTCAGGTGATAATAGTACCAGGGGTTAGGGCTTCCCTTCATTCAACAGCAAGCCTTTAGATCTGTTAATCCATCTCATCATACATCACCCTTTCTTTAACTTTCTGACACCTAACGACTTTTCAAAATAGCTTTTCTTTATATATCATAAAGTCCTGTTTGCGTATCTCTTTACAGTTTGCCAGGAGTGAGAAAGGCAAATGTGCTTTAATTTTCTTCTCTATTTATTGCAATAAATTTTGCAGAGAGTGAACCACCCCACTTTGAAATTATACTGTATGATCTTACCCATTTAATTTGCTTTCATTAAATTATACTGAAGATGTCACTTCAAAAGGGGTTCTATCAAGACCTCATTTACACTCAATTCTTGGGTTTGTTTTTTTTTTTTCAAATTTCTCCCTTGAACTTTCTGAAAGATAATTCAGTGACAAATGTGTTCCATTACTTACACTATTTGAAGAGATGGAAGGAAAAAAAAGATGAGATGATGAAGTGGACTCTTACATAAATCTTCACCCTAAAGAGCTAAATTGAGTACTAGATACATAATTAAGCTAACAAGAACAGTGAACATAAATGATAAAAAAAGACATCTGAAGCATTTTAGTTTCCATTGACAATCTGAGAGATTTGTGCAGCTTATGCTTTCAAGTAATTTTCTAAAATTGCTTATCAATGAATGCTTCAATATGTAGTTAGTCAGACACAGGCTGACAGGGTCTCTGAAATATCACCACATCCTCTCTGAAAAAGCTACTGAACAAACAGAATAAATTGTTAACCTTACCAACTGTGCTCTTCCCTAGCAAGGGATGTGCTAAAGAGGACACAGGAGCTTGCAAAACTAGCTCTAGCCAGCTGAGCAGTAGAGGTAGGGAAGGTGAGAAGGGAGGAATTGCTGTCTGGAAGCAAGGTTAATCCTGAATCATAAAGATCAAGAGTAATGGGAAATTCACTGGATTAATGTAAAGAGGAAAGCGTAGGCAAGAGAGAGATCCAGAGAATGGTGTCCAGTAGCAGACACACAAAAATTCGAGCTGTGAGAAGATGAAGGAAGCTGACTGCAGAGGAAAGATATTCCATTATTCAGATAAAAAGCCATGTGAATCCAAAAATATTTGAATGATCATGACTTAAGCCCCAAAACTGCTCTAGAACAGAGATAATGAGTACAGATGATGAGTTTCCTGCTGGGCACACCTGAAGAAGATCACAGCCATGTTAGTTATCCATCACAGCCCTCCCACTGGAGCTGAGCTGCTTGTCTGACCTCCAAACCACATGAGTCATGATTAACTGGACCATAAAGATAAGGGCCTCTTTAAACCTTCTAAGGTAGCCCACCAGAATGTGATTGAACAGTTTAGGAAGAAATCGTTCAAAACTTTGATGCAGCAGAAAAGATGGTAACTCCTGGCAAAAGGTTTGTGATGAGCAGTAAGAGCAGGTGTAGGCCAAAAACCTGCAGTGGACACAGCTGAAGCCAAAGAAGGCGAGGTGTCTGTGGCCAAAGACCAAGGCAGGCCCAAGAAATAATGGGGCTAGTTTTGAGAGACGCATCTTTGGCAGCATAGTGATTCCCCCAAGAAGGCTGTGACACTAGGACACTGCAAATTGTTTGTTGTCTTTAGTTCACAGAAAGTCAGACTGAGTCAACATTCAAATTATTCCAATGTTTCTTTATTTCACATATCCAAATGTCTTTGCAGGTGGAGACCCTTTCAACAGATGAGCAATTCAGATGACTCCATAGCTCAGGGAGGATAAAAAGGCAGTTTACTTCTAAGAAGGCATTTCATAAGCTGAATGAAGGCATTCTTCCTTCTGCCATGTGAACAACTCCGTGATGTTTGGAAAAATATACATGTTTAGCATTCTGCCTCGATATGTTCACATTGTGTTTGTCACTTATGACTTTTAAAAACCCTTATATGTACCCAAATTTGCAATATGCATGTTTGCAATCTACAGAAGTGGGTATTTCTGCACATGTTGTTTATATATATGACAATTTGGGGATTGTAATATATTTTATTGTACGTTAGATGTAAATGATACATCTTAGATGTACAGTAAGATATGTGACAGTATATGTTATATGCCATACATATCACATACAACACAAACTGTCATATATGAACTTATATACTGAATATTTGCCTAACACCCACAAATGCTTTAGCAGAAAGAAATACGCTTAAGTTGCAGTCATGTACTAAAAAATTTTAAGCATTGGTGTTACGGTTTTCCATGCTACTTAGTTCAACAAAAATGAATTTGATTCAGCATATCCCTAGCAAGGTGCACTCTCTATTACATCGGACCCTTGCCTCCCTTGAATTCATGCAAGAGACACTACTCAGTTTTGCCAGAGCAGCTGAAGGTACTGAGGCATTGCAGACACTGAGCGTTACAACTTTCAGGTGTCTTCCCCTCTGCTGAAATTCATAATCCCCTCTTCACACCTAAATATTCACAAAAAAAGTGCTGCAGAAGAGTTCAACTAACAACAGCATTTGCTGACATCAGCAAGTTCAGCAGGAACTGACCTGAAGTAGTTAGAAACACGAACAAAAGGCCAGGTCTTAGGTAGTTAAACTACATTCAGATGTTCACTGCATAAAAAATACATTATCAATTAGAACAGCAACCAAAAGACTGATCCTCTTCTCCCACTGAAGCCTTCAATATGAATCCTTGTCTGTCTCTGGGTTACTATAACTCATACAAGTCTGCACAAAATGAAACATCTTCAACAGGAACTACTGAGAGAATTTAAGTTTTGAATAACGTGACAGGGCTTTCCTGACAAATACATGTTGAGGACACCAGTGTGGGCATCTCACATAGGTGTTCTGGCCAGTAGGACGTGTGGCTTCACATTGTGTGTTGATTCACATGCTCTGAACAGGGCTACTAGATGGGAATCTCCGGGTTGAAAACGCTGAAATACTGGCTTATTCTTAATTTTGGTAAGATGTGAGGGAGGCACAAAACTGCAGGGTTTTCAGGGCCAGTGGAACACACAATGGGACTACAGGTTACTACCTCGAGATTTAATCATAATTCTGTGAACAGCAAAACATCTTGAAGTTTGTCTTAGGTGACTACAATGACATTTAGTCTCCTTCATAAATCTAGCCCTTATTAATTACATTTGTTCAGTATGTGTCCATTTTATATATTCTCTCCCACCTACAATACTACCTTTGTAGAAGACACATTTTTTAATTTAATCTTTTGCTATATGACTTATTACCAGATATTCGACTGCTTCATAAACTGACACGTTACTGAATTTATCTCCACATACTCTTGTAGGGGGAGACAACTCCCTTTCAAAAACCAAAGCTCAAAAAGATTTAGGTCAAAACTATCTACTCTGGCTAACTGAATAGATTTCCACAAAGGTGTCCTAAGCAGAACATGCATAAACCTCCTTTGCTCAGCCCTTGTGCAAAACAGATTACAGGACACCAAATTAGCAAATAAGGAACATGCAGTGAGTAACCACTTTTGTAAACTGCGGTTTATGTGACTTGCCCAACATCACATAGGAATTTTGTGGCAGTGGCAAGGAAGATATCCATGCTATTAGGATTGCTCTCCCTTAATCATATATTATCGACCTGTAATTCTCCTCACCATTCACTATTGCCCTTTTAATTTCTAAAATTAATGGTTCAGAAGGTGGTTAATTAAGTGCTCTACAAAGTCTGAGCATGCTCCATGAAGACCTTCCCTTTGAAAGTGATTGGGGTGGAGTTCATGTCATCTACCTTAAGCTATTTAAAATGTAGATGTGTAGTCAAAGATAATTTTCTGACCTTCCTCTGTAATCAGTGGCATAAGATAGGCACCTCCAGAAGCGTGACTAATCCCATACTGAAAGCCTGTCTAAGGCTAAATGAATTGCCCTCTGGAAGTGTTTAGATGTATCCATTAACTACAAAGAGTACCTAGATGACTAGATACCTACATTTTCAATGGCTCAAGTTGAGTAAGATGAAGCTCAACTGTTGTGTTTTACTGTGTACCTGAATCTTATGAACAGTATGAGAGTCAGTAAAGTAAGTACTGTGACCACCACAACTGTAGTTCCAAAAATAACTCAGATCTTTGTCTGACCCCTGTAGTGGCCTTCCTGGGTAAACAAACATGATTAGTTATCTACCTAGACCTTAAAGTACCAGAAGTCTAGGAAAAGTGCAGTAAGGTCAATACCAATCCTAAATTTTTGTTAGAAAACTGGATTAGCAGCTACCAAGCTTTTTGGTAAAGCAGGATACTAACAATGAAGTGGCCCTGGGAGATATAGGCAATAATCAAGTTAAACAAGTATACTTAATGCCTTAGCAATCAGTACAGTGGAATTCCATCAACAGGTAATGTCTAAGTGAAACAGCAGTCCAGAACATCAATTTACCAGTTATGAAGCCAACAGAAACAAGAGCAGCTGAAAATCGGCATATGATCCCACATTTATAACTAAGCCACTAAGCCACTCTTTGATTAGTGAGCAGAATCTGGTAACTTCCCATGACAAATGAGGCATATTTTATGTCGTCAAAACAGCGCCCCTACTGTTGCTCTGAAAAATTTTGTAATTCAAAAATCCTTTCACAGGGAAAACTACCCTCTGTAGAAATAATCCTTTTGAATTTGGAGAAAGTCAGGAAAAGAACAGTAAGGTGTTCCACCTGGATGAAGGAATCTTTTAACACGGAGCAAATTGCAGGTTCAAGACCCAAGTGCAGACTCTTAAATTCACTCAATTACATTATTCCACTGAGGTCATGCATCCTTACAAGTCAAAGTAAGGTAAACATATTTATACCTGGCCAAAACAAAAATTGTTCTAACAGATTATTACATTTTTATAAACCTGATTTTGTCCCTGAACATGACAATGCAATGCTTTTGCATGTTTATTTCAAGCTCTGTTAGTTTTGTATTATTAAAAGGAGGGCAAAATTAATATCTTGCGCTTTTCAAGAAAGCTGATTGTATTTTCCATTATGATGGGAAATTCATAAGTCAGAATTCTTTACATTAAAGAATGAGAACAGATAAGGGTGGAGAATAAAGAAAGCAAATTAATCAGATTGACAGTTTTGAACCTCAAAATAGACAAATTATATTTATGTATTTCATTCACAGCAAATACCTACCCTACGTACAAATACATTTTCCTCCTATCATTACTCTGCAGCCGACTGATGAATGTGGAAAAAAAAAAAAGAAAAAACCACCAAAAAGAAAAAAAAAACAACCCCAACCCACCTCTCAGATTACAACATAAGAAATAAGTTAGTAGCCTGACTTCTTCTAATGCAAAAAAATGTATGTCTAGCAACCATCTAAACTACAAATGAAATGGTTCAAATTGACAGAGGCAAACACGTATTCAGACACAGAGGAGAGAGTGAAATACGAAAAAGCTGATGAAAAAGAAACACATCTTTAAATAAAGTGCATTAGAGAGGTGTGCTAAACTTACACTGGAAATTTTTCTTTCAAGTTTAGTGTCTTTTATTCCTCTTCACATGATATCAAGACTTAGGTTTCATAGCATCAAAAATATAACTCCATGACAACTTTATTATTACTACCAGTGAAAACCTTCCTTTCTAATTTTTCATTTCAAAAGTTAACTTTCTTTCCTTATGTTCACCTTACAAAACCACCTCAAAATCTGTTAAGATACACATGGCATTTTTAAATTTATTTTCCTTTCTGTGACATTACAAGTCTTCCTCACAAGCCTTTTTTAACATTATGAAAAATTTTAGACTCTTGTAAATTCCTCAGTGAATTACACAAAATCAAACCTAAACAATCCACAATGTACTTTCATTTCTCTGCATGGCAGCCAGTGGACAGTATAAGAATCAGAAACAAGGAACTCCCAGATTTTACTCATACCTCTCCCAATATCTGACTTTCACACTCTGTGCTTCTACAGATTTTACACTGTCTAGTCATGCCCGACTCATTTTCCTGAGGCATGTAAATATTATCACCCTAATTACAGCTAAAGAAAACTGAGTATGCTTATCAGTTGTCTGAGGTCACAAGTTGGTATCGTTATCATTATTACAACACATGCACCTTAAGTGCATTTCCAGATAGGTCGAGACAGGAAAAGGCAATTAGTGGGTCATTCTGGTGCCTATTAGAGGCAAGTTCCAGAAAGGTGCTCAAAAAAGCTTTCTTTTGGTCCAGGCTCCTCAAAAAAATGTAACTTCCAAAATAACTAATTAGGTCTTGACTTTTATCTTTATGTGTAACCTGTAAGGATGAGAAATTATTTCTGAAAATTTCTTATTTTTGTTGCAAGAATTTTGCAGGTTCACAGAAAACCTACAACCCTGGAAGGCAAAATGCCATCACCAGAATTTGCAAGAAAACTGCATTGCACTCAGTTCTAAGTAATTTTTTCTAATGGGAGAAACAGGCATGTAATAGTTGATAAAATAAAGATTGGATGAAAACTGATCTGACAGAAATTTTCAGAGAACTCTGCATGACATTTGTCTGTAATACAGTATCTTACCCACCTGGAAACTACACTGAATTGTATTTGTTTAGTATCTACATTCTGTAGCGGACAGTTCTGGCCTTTGTTACACAAATAAATTTAGTCATTTATTTTCCCTTTTAATTCCATTTGGTTGGTCATCCTTTCTTTGTCTTCATCCTGAAACCATCTGACTCTTATCTGTAGTGTCCTGTGTGATACCTGGGGAATTGCTAGCATGGCAACACTGCAGAAGATGACAGTCACCATCTAGAGAGTATCCTAACACATACGAGAAACAATAGAAGTGACAATGATAGCCCAGTTACCTATGCACACAACTGGATATCAACATGTCCAGCATTCAATTCTAGGCTTCACTTAGTGTGTGGTCTTGAATAAAAACTTTGTCTTGCATCATCCTTTCTGTCACCATTAATAAGGATTTTTCTACATACTAAATATAGAAGTTGGAATAACTAATTATGGCTTGTACAGCATCTGTGATGTTAATGTTTGCAAATAATAATGTTTAAGACCATAATTTAAAATTGTATAATAATAATTCAGCATATAAAACAAACAAAACAAAATATAAATTTTTGAGCATAGGTCAATCAAGAGGTACTACTCTGTGATTATCACATCAAAGTGAAAAGAATTTTTTAAAAATCCCCATCTCTGAAAACTTATCTCTCTACTGAAACCATAAACATTCAGCAACATGTCTGAGTCTTTTCTCTGTATGTGAAATGCTAATTTTTCATCAGTAAAACAGGAAATCACCACTGACCAGCAAGATTTTTCCTCTGTATTACTAAAAATGGTTCTTTGTCTGAAATATGTCTTTTCATCTTGACTCTACATTAATATTAGTGTTTCAGATTAGCTTCAACTTAACCTAAGTAATGCTCTTTCCTTAGATGTTATAGTATTACACACATCTATTACTCATTTTATTTATTCCTTTGGAATGAAATTGCTGTCTGCCCTCCTGGATTTGTAGATAATTAACTCTTTAGAAATAAGGTTAGTGTTTTGCCAGACGAAAGGCTCTTCCTGAAAGTGAACAAATATGTACAAAGTTTATTAGAAAATGCGTGCAACCATTTTGACCCCCAAGACAAATCTGACAAGCCAGACCAGAGAATAAATTATAATGTATGAACTCTGGCTCAAAAAGGAATGACTTCTTCAGATCACTAATACACCTCACACTCAAGAAACAGCAAAAACGTGGAAAAGAATGTATTCCCCTCTTACCAAACAAGCACCATCTTTTCAATCTACAAAATTTAACACAGATAGCATCACTGATTCTAAATAAGCTTTTATCTACCCCCTCCAACATACATACCAAATGCCTGGTAGTCTTGAATCAAAAAGCACCTTTACAGCTTCATACAGACTTTTCTCCAGGTACGCTCATCCAAGAGGAAAAGTATTAGACATCTCACATGATCCCATGAGACTTACACTGTGAGTCACACATAGTTCATTCAGATAAGCAGCTGATCTCCAAGAGCTTTTCTAGTCCAAACCTAAATGCTGAGCATTTTCAGTTTTGCTTCACCAAGGCTTAAAACGTACAGCAGTGTACTCAACTGTAGAGCAGTAGAGATGTTCAGAGTAACACTCAAATCACTGTGCTAACTAGGTGCAATGAGAAACTACTGGAGGGAGGAGGAAGGGAGGGAACATGGTAATGCTAGGTCAGTATCAGATAGATGAAGTCTCTAATCTAATTCATTACCCTGTACTGTAATATAAAACCTGAGAATAATTGAATGTTTCCATCACTGGGGAGGGGCCTCTGACTGTCAGGACAGGAAGAACTCCCTCTATATCTGTACAAATGAATGGATTTACATGGTCTTTACTTCTAGCTCTGAACCAGAGATGAGTTGATTAAAGAGAGGCAGACATAAAGAGAAGGCAAAGATTTACTATCAGAAACATTACGCTAACTGCTGTGGCACTGAGACATTGATGGTAAAAAGCACAGAAAAACAGGAAAGAAAAGCAAAAGCAATGAATATATTTTAATAATAAGAGATTTGTGACAAAACTGTTTCATCATCAAACAATACGCTGGGTTCAGATGTCTTGCATGTCAACAGAGCATGCAAATGATTGTGGTAAACTTAGGACTAGCATGAACTACACTGACAAAAAATATTTCTCAAGCTATTTGTGCCTAACAGGACAGCCCTACAGCGTCTAGGACAACTCACGTGAAGAAGGCAGATTATCTGTATCCTCTCCCTTTCAGTTTGCTACTTCCCTGGCTACAACTTTCATGGAACAGTAGAGCTTTGACAAATTTGGGTAAGGTTTCTGTGAAAAACCCAAGGAAGTAGCCTCAAAGAAAGAGAAACAACAATGAAGTCAGCTTTTTTCGTGTGAGATCACTGGGCCAGTAAGACAATGATAGATCCAGACATCCTTCAGATGATGGGTAACGTTTGAAGTATTTAAATCAACCTAAAGTCCCATTCTCAGAAGTGACCAAATCTGGTACCCAAGAGCAGAGAAGTCCTAATCTTACAGAATGTCAATGGGGCATAGGTTCCTGTTCTGCTTAGCAACCAGGAAATCACATACAATGTGAAACCCCAGTACATAAACACTGCAAGTGTTTACGCTTTGTATTTTTTGCTCATATTTGGATAGGGAGCGGTTCTGTCTCTGTGTAGTACACTGTGTTAGACCAATACTAGAGCTTATCTGCAAGGAACTCAGTGCCCTTTCTCTTATTCCGTCTTTGGCTGGGCATTTCCTTACATCACCACACTTCCAAAGTGTGATGTGAGCTGAGCATTCCTCACACTTCCAAAGAATAGTACCTTTTACGAGTTTTGCATAAAAATAAATCCCCTTGAGTTTATTCATGTCATGGAGGCTTAGTCCTGCAAGAAACTGTCCCTTTTGCTTTATTGCCTTAAAGGGTGCAGCCTGTCCTTCCTGAGCAGATCTGGATTTGGAGGTGGGTGGGTAGGACCTTGCTACCTTTTGGATGTATTGTTCTCCAGGGGACACATTGACAAGCACGTACATGATCTAGGGACCACAATTATTTCTGGTTTTCACAGGAAGTCAAAGAATAGTATAAAAACTCCTCGTAACTCTTGAAATAGTATAAAAACTCTTGAATAGTACAAAAACTCCTCATAACTAATAAAAGAGATACCATGATATCACTCATTCTCTTTTCTGGTCAAGAAAAATATATTGGGGCCACATTCGTAGTGACTGCTCCTCTGAAATCAAATCAGGGCTTACAGTGATCTAATGGTTACCTAGGCCTTGTGCTGCCTCTCTGCATGAGTGAGATCTCAGCAGCCCAAGAGAGTAGTATCAGCTGAAATTCTTTCAAATACTAGAAGCAGTTCAGCACAGGTTTTGTCCCCGTGAGGTTTAATCTCAGTTTCTTTCTCGAAAGGCTTGTGGCATCACAGCCAACAACCCCCGCCTCCTGCTGAAATACCTCATACCCACAGATACAGTTAGAGTAACATATTCATTTAAACTCGGAGGTTTTAGGGGTAGAGACTGACATTTTATGATCTGGATGTGAAGAGTCTACTATGCAACAGGGCACTGATCTGGGACCTCTGGGCAATGCTGCAAGACAAGCACTAATTACAGAGGTGTCATCTTGTTATCTGAGCAAATAACTATAATGCCTTCATTTTCCTTCTGGCTTTTCTTCCAACTATCTTTGTTGCCTTGACATAGATTTATGTCCTCCTCCTCCTGTAAACATAGGTTTTATTCCTCATTTGGTTATCTTGTAACTCTCAGGAGTTATATTT
The DNA here is from genome assembly GCA_009769605.1 of Bucorvus abyssinicus. Lineage (NCBI taxonomy): Eukaryota > Metazoa > Chordata > Aves > Bucerotiformes > Bucorvidae > Bucorvus > Bucorvus abyssinicus. Next base: position 45,783,312 of record CM020025.1, read on the forward strand.
TCACGTAGTGAATAGTCACTAAAACCTTGCAGAGAAAAAGCAAAAAACCTGAGTTCCTCAGAAGATGGATGAGCACTAGACCTAATAAACCAAGCAGGAGATTAAATATACGCGTACATGTATGTCTATTTTAGACTGTCTTTACAGGTAGGCAAACTAAGTCAAGAGCCACGAGTTCTGGCTCCCCAACTACTGCTCTAAACACAGTCAAGGCTTTTAAGCTCACTTGACTTCCATTTCAAGGTTTCAAATGAGTTCACAAAGATACAATTACAATGAAAAGAGTTATTATATAGCTCTTCAATCATACCACAAGACCTTTTTACTAACTACATAAGCAAAGCTTAATTCTCAAAATTCAGTAGCAAAAGCTAACGTTAAATGCACTAAAATTAAAATATATTAATAGATAGTAACATGTCTTAAGAATTATGTAGTTTGCTTTGTTCTTGATCCCCTCCCCCCCCATTTCTGTAGTCACAAGACTTTCAGCCCCTTCTTATTGCCATAACACTTTTCTGCCATCAGAGGCATTAATTTTTTTTTTTTTTTTTTTGGTGGGAAAGTGTGGGGGGAGGGTGAAATGAGAAGAAAGTGCTCGATGTTCACAGTAATGGTTCCTTTGGTATTTTAATTTTTATTGCCTATTTAAAGTTTAGTTTTATGACTTTCTTTTCCGGAGGAATAAAATGCCACATCAGCAAATGCAGTGAGATTGATGCAGTTAATATGAAGATATTTTAAAAGTTCAAAAGAGAAACAGTTTCCCCGTTGAACAGAGTGGAACTGTGCTTTGTGAGTTAACACATTTATTCAGGTAATTTATGACAGCAGCAAAACTTCTATTTTAATAGTAATAAATTTACAGCTCTATGTAAAAGCAATTTCTTGTGGAAGTTCATGTTCTCCTTTCAAAATCTTCTAAACATAAAATGGCCACATGAGAAGTACATCACTGTTTTCCTGTTTCCAGACGCATTAGCAAAATACACTGTTTAATCAGTAAACTATAATATTAATAATTTTAAAATAATGTTATTTTTAAAACCTTGACTGTTACAATCTTTCTGATTTGTATTACATATAATGTGCTAAATTAATATTTTCACACAACCCCAACAAATACAATTCCCTCAGTATAACTTTCAGTGTATCGAACAGAAAACTGAAAAGCCAAACCTGGGAAAAAATCAGGACATGTTCACAAGACTTTTTGGAGTCCAATTATCTTCCCTCTGGAAAAGCTTTTCCCTTGAGTACCCTTAAATACGGACTAAATTTCAGCGGAAAGCACCAGTCAATGCGGGGAAAAGATCACAAGTGATTTTTGAGTTTCTCGCCGAGTCAAAATTTCAGAGATCTGTTTGTGTTCAATCTTAGCTAGACGAGTTCGGCCACTGTAAATTCCACGGGGTCCAAGCAAATTTACTTCACTCCAAGTACACTTACTTTAAAAAAAAAAAACCCAGTGCCATTCTAGCATTTAAAATGATTATATAACTCTTTTTCTTCTTTTTTGCAGTCGGTGTGCCTGGCATGTGGAAGCACGCACAACGCGAGGGGCAGAGTCCCCCTAAAGAAACTTCGCAGGAGCCAACCCAGGGACCAGAGCTGTCACCTCGAATATTCTTCTAGGCAAAAAACCATAGAGCGGCTAAGTCCAGCTCAGACTAAAAGCTAATCACAAAAAGCATCCCGCCTGACCACGCTGGAAGATCGGTGCTCTCCTACCTTCCCGGCTTACAGCCAGCGGAGGAGTTAAGGGACAGTGTTGATCCCAAGAGGGTGCAAGCTGCGGATCTCCCTCCCATGGAAACGAGGGGAAAGCGGACGGCGCTGGGGCCCGGAGCCTGACCCGGCCCGCCGCCTCTCGGCCCGCCGCAGCCCTCCCCTGAGAAACTCGGGGAGTTTTTTCCCAGTGCGGATGAGGGGCTCCGGGTTCCCACCGACCGTCGGCACTTGCCGCCGCCAGCAGGACCCGCAAGCCGGGGCCGCCAGCCTTTCCTCCCAGCCCCACCGACTCTCACCTTAACACAAGAAATTTCCAGCGTTCGCCTTGGTTTAGACGGGGGACGTTCCAAATCAGGAAAAGCTATCTTCCCCTCACTGAAAATACTGCCCAGGAGTCAAAAGAGCCAGAGCAAAGAGGGGAGAGCAGGGCCAGAGGAAGGGAGGGGGGGTGGGGGGCGGCTGGGAAGAGCCCTTTCCCTCCGCACACGCCGATCCGCTCCCTCCGGCCCGACTCCCACTCGCAGGTGAGCCCCGAAGTTACAGCTCCGGGGAGCGGCATGGATCCGCAGCAGCACATCCTCCCCCCAGAACAAAAAAAAACATCCATCCCATATCGCCCTCCCTTTTCCTCCACGTACCCACGCACTTTACCTGTTTTTATGCCGGGTTTTTAATAAATTCCTTCCAAAGGGAGCCATGATCCCAGAGGCAGAAGCATAACATCAGCGATCCCCAAACAATTCGAGGGTGTTCCCTTCTCCCCTATTTTTTCCCTGAGCGCCTTCCAGCTTGTTAATAGTCACTGAGCGTAGCGATGAGCTGGAAGTTGTGCAATTTACTGCTAACTTTGAACTCAGGCTTGTTGCTGCTGCTGCACCTTTGGAGTCCTGCCCAGCTGCAAACTTGAAGGAGGCGTTTAGGAGCCGGAAAAAAAAAAAAAAAAAAAAAAAAAAAAGGAGGGGGGTAAATCCGCACTTGCTCCTGTGATGTGAAGTTATGCACAGAACTTGCTAAACTTTCAGCCTCGTCACCCTCAGGGCACCAGCCAGCAAATGGGAAAGAAGGTGTTTTGCTCCAGCGGGGAACTCTGTAAAAACACACAACAAAAGGACTGAAAACTTTCCCCGGGAGGATCCAGCCACTTCGGGTCAAGTCGTTCAGCTAAACACCAGCGTTAATGAAGGACAAGCAACAGTTGCCACACCAGTTCTCAGTACATAATAACCTGCCTTTTCAGTACCTCCTTACAAGTAATGGGAAGATGAAGGGGAAAAGTCAGACCGCTGTGGCCCCTCTGCTCTCCCTGGATTTTTAAGTAAATGAGCTATTTGCATGAAAGCCTTCGCCAGACTAAAAGCACCTCTGAATACCTCTTAAGCATGGCCTAGCAGAGAACAAGTGAGGCAGCCACACGAAAGGCTCAGTTCGTACTGCGATGTCGCAGGACTTTTTTTGCTATTATTTTAAGCTGGCTTCACCAGAAGGGAAATGAACGCACACTACAGTTCCTGTTTGCTGGAACCCCTGGGAACAAAAGATTTGGAGAAAAGCTTCAGAGGGGAAAACTTTAGAAAGTTTCAGAAGGAAATAACCTTTTTTTTTTTTTTTTTTTTCCTTCCCCCCGCTCCTCCAATTTGGAGCGGAGCAAAGGAAAGCGGACCCATTGCACTCCAAAGGCTGATGCCAGCGGGTGAAGGTCCCGGGGCCGTCGGGCAGGTGGGAAGCACAGCCGTAGTCTACCCTAGCCCTCTACTTGCTGCAGCTAATTTAACAGGTACTTATTAGATGTAAATAACTCCTTTTTTCTCTCCCCCCCCCCCCTTTTTTTTTCCTTGTTTCTCACATATTACCTGGCAAATTCTTTATGTGGCTGCCCAAAGGTGCAGCACAATAGGGAATTGTTTTATTAACTAAGGCGGACGATTAAATAGGAGTTTACCAGAATAAGGGCTTATCTGGGGAAAAAAAAAACCAAACCCCAAAACCAAAACACAAAAAACCCCCAGCCTTTTTCTTTTTCTAAAATTCCCCTTTACTCCCTTAGTCAAGATAGTCAGAACAGCCTGCAGAAAACAAAGCAAAGACCCATTCCATGGGTTACCTATTACTGGCAGCTCTGGGAATACCCCACATATTTTCAGTTCAATCCCACGCCTCTAATTCTCTGAGCTGTAACTACAAAGAGAGGGACCAGAGCCTCTTAAAAGCCTTGTTTGGGTAATCATCAATATAACAAAAAAATAGGGAAGTTGATACGAAAGAACTTTCAGATTTCTTGTCCTGCTGCCGGGGTAGATTTTAAGTCGTCTGATTTTGGCATTATGAAGATAAGCCCAAATGCATTAAGTCTGTAGAAGTCTTTCATTATGCCATGAAAAGGGGATTTTCTTACATGTCAAGGATGAGGAAAATGTTTCGGTTCCTAAGAGATGTTCAAGGTGTGTTGGCATAAAAATCAAGTCAATGTAGAATTTCCTAGAGAATAATTAATATTCAGATATCTATTTTTATTGGCAGAGGTAAAATGAAATAGCTTTATCTACAGAATAATATTAACTTTTCATTACAAAAATAAATGGGAACTTTATGATATTTGTAGCTGTTTTTATTACTTCAGAACAGTCATCTCACAATTTTAATTTATTCAAATATTAAAATACCATGTAAACTGTTCCTCTTCTACTAGCAAATGCAAAATAATTTTCAAGCAAAATATGTAATGTGGGAACCGAGTCCCTCTATGCAAGTAAACCAAAATGCTTGTTACATTTGTGTAGCTATGCAAAGAATTGTAGGAAAAACTCCAGCATAATAAGCAGACATTTTCTCCACAGCTGAGGGAGAAGAGAAGGCTTTCAGCCTATGTACTTTCACAATTTGGCTAACCAAAACCAGGAATAAAGTAAGCGGGTGTATGATAAAGTCTTAGAAAGTAATGAAGGAGAGAATCCTAAGAACGAGGAACATTGCTCTTTACTGGAAACAAGACCAAAGGACATTTAGTATACCATAAAGAAGTGAATACATGCTGTTTCACCTGGTATTCGATCAATGTGTAGAACCCAAACAAAAGTATCACAAGGAGCAAAAAGACTTACTGAGTTTGTACAAATACATACACAAAAACATACAAATACACAGATATCTCTCTTAGTAACAGAGGAGACATGGATTTCCAATCTTCAGCACATAAACCAGTCTCTGAATAGAGTAGAAATAGTAGCAAAACATTTCAGAGGGACAGGTTAATTTTGCAGGCAGTGTTGACACAACAATTCAGTAAGCTTGCCCTAAAACTTTCAAAGTGCCTCAAACTATCTGTAGCTGTATGTACATGTCCTTAGTTTTCTTTAAACTCCAGCTCTGATCTTCCAGGAATATTGGGCCAACATTCCAGACCAGGGCACTGGCACTTCCCAGCATGCCATGTGGACATAAAAAGCAACCACTGCTCAAGTCTTGATTATGATCACCTTCTAATCATGCTTTCTTCATGCAAAAAGCTAAAAGGCACATAGCTGGTAGCATTGCATTTTCCTCCCATGAGCTGTAAGCTCTGCCAAACTGATCCCCAAAACAGTATCTTCCTCCTAGGAGAAGTAATGAATGAATGGCAGATAGTTCAGTTTGCAGGACTCTTTTTTTTTTTTTTTTTAAAAACACTCCATAAAATATGTATGTACTGAACTTGAGATCATCAGAAAGATGTGTCAACAATTCACTCTTGCATTTAAAGGATAAGGAAAGGGAATTATAAACAGTAGAGTATCACCTGCCATCCGGGTAAACTTACTGAACAATAAATCTGGATACAAATCTTGGGTGGTTGATCAGAAAGCTTAAGGTTAATAATCTGAAATGTTTCATTTGCCATATTCCAAAGTCCCTCACACTGAGCTTGATATATATCTCTTTGGCAAAAACATTGCAGCATATCAATGTTTTAAAACCCAGCTTTAACTCAGCTTTAAAACCCCACTTTAACCGTACCAGTTTACAGGAATAGTTTCAAATTAACTTTGTATATTCAACAAGGAGCAGGTGTACTACTGCCCTCTCCTTCCCCTTCTCACTTCTCTTACTCACCACTTGGTTCCAGTGCCTAATCTACACAGTCTCTGGGATCTCATCTGATCTCCTGGTAAGTTGATGCAACTCAGCCAAATTCCAACACGGCAACAAAAGTTTGTTCCTTCTGTTTTGGGCTGATTGGTGAGGTGAGCTGGCTTGCCTCACGATCAGACAAGATCGGTCAGACGGTGTGATTTCCAGAGCTGATGCAAGGGAGGAGCTGAACTATAAGCAGGACTAAGAGAATGAAAGAAAGGGAGCAAAACGAAAGAAGGACTTGGTAATAGGGAGAGGGAGCAAGATCTCCCTCCTCCTTTGGCTCTGAGGTACGGCAGCTTTGCAGCTCAACGTAACTTATTCTAAGAGTGGGCTTACACAAAATTACTTCTTCTATCTAATGGCCTGATGCCCTTCAAAGTGGGAAGGTCTCATTCCTCTCCCACCAGCCACAGACTCCTGACCCTTTCCTTGTTCCAGGTCCAGGTGTCAACAGGCTTTGTGCTTATACCATTCGATTTTTTTAAATGGATGGAAAATTGATTTGACACAGGAAAGTGCATAAACAGCTTTTGGTTGGGCTAACTAGTTAAATTGGCTTATTGAACTGTCAGACAATTGGCAGGACTGGCATGTGAGGACAGAAACATGACCATGTGTCCAAGAGCGTGGGCAGAGAGATGTGGGAGAAAGACGTCTTGTCTGAGCAGCCCTGAGCAGTTGGATTGGCTCAGCCACGTTGTGTAATTTCATTTTGGCTGCAGCAGTGAGCAGCACAATGGAGGCAGCAAAAGCTACCTTAGGAACAGAATAAATTGTCCATTCCTTGCTCTAGATTACTGTGTTTAGGCTGCTTTTGGTACCTTGGCTCACTCATTTTAAAACATCATAAAATATTTGTGTCTGCTTTGAGTGCAGCCAAATATATGAATACAAGACACTAGACTAGATGGTTCAATAGAATAAGAGGGAAAGGTCAGTGCTGGCTTAAAGGCAGAAAACTGGATGATCCATCTTCAGAGAGGTGTGGATTTGTGCTGCTCAACTTAGTCCCTTGGGAAGATTTGCAGAAGGGACTCAGAAAACTGGTGGCTGGCAATAAACTGGCAGGTGAAGGTCATGTTGATGAATGCGGAGCAATGGTTTAGAAGACAATCTAAACTAACCTTTAAATTAACCGTCACATCTCAGAAACATAATTTATTTGGTGCAGTTCACTTTGGTCAATGTTCTGTACTGGTAAAACCAAAATCAAAACCAACCAACCAAAGAAAGAGAGTTAACAATTAATGAGAAAGGAATACAGAATGAAGTGGAAAAGCTCATTATGCCATTCTAAACGTTCATTCTGAGCCTACATTTTTAATATCCCAAGTAGCCCATCCGAAAATGGATATAGTGGTGGGGGTGTGGGGGAGACGCAAATGGAAGCAAGGGAGTTTTATTACACAAATAGCTTAATATGTGAGGAGAAATTCAGTATAGAGATAAAACTCTTGAATCTGAAGAAAGGTGAATATCTGATTATTATAAGAGAGGTCTATAATAATCTACATAATGGTGAAAATAAATAAGAAAGTTATTTCTCACAGTGTAAGTACAAGAACGTGCTGAAATAAATAATCAGACAGCAAACTTAAAATAAACATACACAAAACATTGTACTTGTAAGTAAATAACAGAACTGCCCGCTGACGGCAAATGTCAGGGAGAACAAAAGTATGAATGAGTTACAAAAAAGATTAGGCAAAACCATGGAGCATATGGCAAATATAGGTCACAAAAATCACTGAGGTCTTTGGTCTTTATGACCTTGGTCCAGCTGTTTCTCAAACCTCTTTCTTTTCCCTTTCTTCCTCTACAGCTCACTAGCTACTGACATAGCCCTAAGTACAGTAAACTTCACAGGTTACTTTTGGCTTGCAGGTTGGGTCCAGATGTAGCATCACCTCAGATGCTGTGACCTCTGTAAACGACTTCCGTGTAAGGATTTTCCTGTGCTTTAACACAACAGTAAACAAAACAGGCAGCTTGTCCCCCTGTAAGCAGATCTTTATTCAATATTGCAGATACAGAACTGGTTTTTATATTCTACAAGCCCCAGGTACTCCTAAGCATAGGCAAGGAGCAATTCTCCATATGCGTAGTCCTTTGTCTGCACGTGACTGCCCCAGTCAGCACATTCTTCATCCAGTCCCAAATCTCTTTCTCTCCTTGTTTTCATTACGGACTGAGACAATGTCCAGTGACTGACTTTTATTTTTTTCTCCATTTCCAATACTCTCCTCCCTTATGTGTTCCCACTCTTTCTGTAATGGTGTAAATGTTTGCCATTAGGTACTTGAACAGTCTGCAAAAAAGGCTGAAGCAAATTAAGTAAGCCTCGAGGTTTATGAAAGAACATCCTTCTGTCTACTGCGGGGACTATTAAATATAGTGGTCCAAATAAGATTTCAGCTCTGAAAATACTTGAATTGCTGATTACTTGATGCTGGGAGAAAAAAGCCTACCTCATATTTGCCTTGTTTTTATACTATTCCCTAAACACCTGCTAGTGCTCACTATCAGAGACAGGATATGATGCCAGCAAGGCATTTGGCATGATCTAGTAGAGCAGCTCTTCTGTTAATGATTGAAGGTAACATGACAATTGCTCCCTCTTTGTGTCTTTTCTCCAGCTCTCTAGCAGATCCTTTTTCTTCACTCTGCAATTTTGATTAAAATGTGTTAAGAGACATGAACTAAATTCTCAGCTCCTACAAATTTGCACAGTAATCATGGAAATGGGAAACAGTTAAATGATCTAACACCCTCCTTTACTTTTTTTTTTTAAATCCTCTATGAAACAGATAATCTAATTACTTTTCATAACAGTTTTTGCAGCATGCTGCAATAGTATTTTGTGGTTATATTCTTCAGTGGGAGTGCCTGCTCAGTAACAGCTCTGACTGTTGTGGCATCTAAGTAAAAGAAAGCAGTTTAGACTGTGACCCAAGCTGCCTTACCTGGGTCACTAATAATTGGCGTACAGGATTTATGGCAAAATCCAAATCTGATCTGAGCACACCTCCAGCAGCCTAGCTCAAACTGCATCCATTGAGAAAGACACATTGGAAACTCACCAAGTACACCAAAAAAGCTTCCTATTACTGGAAGGGTTTAGAAGTTGAAGAAAAAAGGCACAAAGAAAATTATTTTCCTTATTTAAAAAGAAAAAAAAAAAAACCTTTCCTGACACAAATATAATATAAGGTTCTAAATATCTTTAATAAAACCTTCTCTATATAGCAATTTTTTTCTTTCAAAAGACATATGCTAAATTTGCTTAATGTACTATAACCTACTCCCATGTTCTGAAAAAAGCTGCTGCTTCTTATGCTGCCTACATCCAAGGATAAGCGATGACAGTCCTTGCATCATTAAATGAGAAAAGATGAGCATTTGATTTATAGATAAGCAACCAACAGTATTATTTTCAATGATTTGAGGACTTCTAAACACATAGAAAACAACGGAATACAGGCAGAATCTATGGAAATATTCTCAGAACAGTCCCCCTGTTTTAAAAACTCCATTAATGATGATATGCTTTGCACTCCACCATGTGATTAATAAAGGAAATATTAATTGTATGCCTTTTGGTCTGCAGTGATAATAGCCCATTCATTTCATATTTCATGGTTCTCTGAGGTCTACATTTAGTTAGGACTCTCCCAAGATCTTGTTTCATGCTGTAGGAGAGTAAATGGTTTCAAACCACAAACTGGAGAATAACATTATTGTTCCTCCTCTTCCCACTCAAATTTTAATCACATAAACTTTAAGAAGGACGAGGACCACATATACACCAGACAGCCTCTGAAGTAAGGAGTCTTCATGCCCTAAGTATAGATTTTACCTCTTTTTTTGAATGTTGTATTTTAAATTGCTCCTTAACAGAGTGATACATTTTCACCAGAATTAAAGATAATCTGTTGGCATGCTCATGGCCAGGTTTGATTCCTCAAATACACACATATACAGAGGTAAGAGGTTATTTTTCTTGTGGCTGTGTTTCAGAAGCCTCTTGTTCAACTGAGCTGGATCAATTGGGTCATTATTTAGCTTTGGGTCATTATTTAATATTTCAATAGAGGAACTCGGTTTTAGGTAATTTACGTATATTTTACAGTATTTAGATATGACCTTTGCAACCAAAAATTATTTTCAAAAAGAAACAAGTCTCTGAGTGTGCTCTTGTCTGCTGAATGAGAACAGCTTTTAGAGACAAACATCTGAAATAAATGGCCCCTGGAGGTGTGCACTTCTCCAGTCATCACAGAGGGAGTTCTCCTGTTCTGCCTTAATGCCAGTCCCTGAGATCCTGTTAGTACCTGCACCCATTAAGTCTATCACTTTTCAACTTTACACCAAAATCCTTGATATTGTTTTCCTGATGTAAGCTTCCAGCATGCCTGTTCTCGTCTTCCTGCACAGCGAGATCTTCTCCAGATGTTGGTTCATATGTGAGCCAGACACACATTATGATACAAGCCCTCTCCCCCTGCTAGATTCCAGCCACGCATGGAAAATACTCAAAGCCTACCTAAGTGGCAGAATAACTCCATCCCTGCAGTCTATTTTTGTTAAGGACAGAAACAGATGTTTACACTCCTTTACCCCGTCTTGTCTCATCATGGAAAATATCACAGATAATTTCACAGTGGCAGAGAGCTGCTGTTTTATAATCTTATACTGGCACACTGCCAGTTCAAGAATTACTTTTAAAGAAAATTAGGGCATTATGAAGAACAAGAAACCTTCTAATACACAACATATGAAAATGCTAGGCTGAAGCAGCTTCTAAATCTTTCTCTCACCACATTTCTTAAAAAAAATCAGCAGGATAGGAATCTGCATATGATGTAATAGCTGAAGACAATTAAATTCACATTTCTGTGTGCTTTTTTGAAGCTTTTACACTGAAGCAAGTGGGAGTCTTGTCTGATCAAGGCCTTCTTACACAAATGAACAACTGCAAATATGTTAGAAAGACTGATCTCAGGGACAGTGAATCATAAGTGTTTTGTCTCCTTCAGAAAAAAAAAAAAAAAACCTCTTGAGACTGTTCAGTAATTCATATCCAAAAGAATTTCTTGCTTTCATCCTAGCCGGAAAGCAGATTTATTGCACAGAACATTAACTTAAGAATAAACCTGGTGTTAACTTCAGAATAAAGAAGTTCAAATAGGACCAATTTAAGACACAGAAATTAGAAGAAAGAAAAAAAAGATAAAACTGTATTGAGCTTACTCTCCAGATGGAGCATTGAGTTAGAACAGAACTCACTCTGTTCAGTGATTTCACTTTCCAGCTCAGTCTCTTCTGACTGACTGCACTGTCTGAAGTTAACGGTGTATTTGTGCAGACAGTGTCTGCTTCTAGAAGTGACAGCGCTTGATGTTTACAGTCACTACCAGGGACTGGTGTGCAGAAAGGCTCTTGCTTGTACTTGCTCCTGTGCAGACCAAGGTCACTGCTAAATCCTGTGTACCACGGTGGGGGTGCAGTAAGTGAGAGGCTGCACCTGTGGGGAGGAACGGACAGGACAGGTGACCCTACACTGACCAACAAGGTGTTCCGTCCCATAGATGTCATATTCAGTAAAAGCTGAGGGATCACAAGGGTCAGCTTCTCTCTTCTTCAATGGCTGGTGTCTGAGCAGGACTCTGTCTGTTCTGCCTTTGATCCCAATCCGTGCATTCCAGAATCCAGTTCCAGAATCCAGCTCCTGAATCTGGTCCCCATTTACCACTGAGTCTAGTCTGGGACTTCCCACAGCATCAGTGGTGACAGTGACATAATTGCCATCAGTGGGGCTGGGTTTGGTATTGGTTTTGTATATATTTGTGTATATATATATATATATATATTTTAATTAAAGCAGTTTCAGTTTTCTTTTCCAATCCATAAGTCTCTCTCCCTTATTCCTTTTCTCTTCTCCTTTGGGAAGGGAGAGGTGTTAATAGAGAGCATTGGTCATTTGTGTAGTGACCAGCCTAGCTCTAACCCATGACAGATTTACATTTTAGGTTGTGTTTTGTACAGTCTTTGTCTATTTCAAAGATAGTAATACAATCAAAACCATCCCTGTCCTTCAGAAATCTGACACATTTGCTCTTTCAGATATTCAGCATTAGTTCCAAAAAGGAACATAGGTCTCTAATGAAAGGTTTAGGAGAATTTTACATGCCTGAATGTTTCTAACAGAGATGCCAGAGATGGCATTCCAGTCCAGCTAGTATCAGGAAGATTTTCAAAGGGCAGAAAGCCATGTGGGATGCATGCTTCCATCTGACAGATCAAAAAGAAGCAGCAGGATAAGACAGTTTACATAGCAGAGATACACATGTCAAGACAAACACCTTCTCCTGAAGATGTTATAGTCAATTGAAGTGGGGTATAATTCCTCACAATGGAGGAGACTTGCCTCCTTGTCAACAACTGCTCCTGGAAACTTTTGTGCTCTTGGTCAAGTATCCATTTTTTCACAGCTAGTTTGTTCATTATTATTTCAGCAAGGAAATTGCCCAAGGCCTAGGCACCTAAACTCTGCAGGATAAAAGGATGTACTCCACTGATTTCTCCTCCATCCCGCTGGCTGCCAGTTTCCTAATTCCTGAAGCAGTATAAAGGAAATATAGTTATCCCATAAAAAGGTATAGAGACTTTAGGCTTAGCATTGCCTCAGTCCAAACCCACAAAGTTGTTTAGAGCATTAAATCACACCGATTTTAATAAGTATGGGTACTTATACTATTTAAGCCTAGCTCCCTTGTGCTAGAAGATGTAGCATTAGGGGGAACACGGTCAGTCCCTGATGTGACTATGTCTGACTGTGCAGACCTGCATGTGATGTCTTGAAGGCCTTACTCAAAAAAGATCTAGTTGGGTGGGTGCATAAATCTATGACTGGGACTGGTACACAATCAGCTGCATAACCACAAAGAATATGACCTGGCAAGAAACGGCTGCCATTGAATTATATAAATATGAAGGTCGAGCTGAATATCTGAAAACCCATAAAGATGGATAGCAAATGCACCTGCCACTTTAACTGAGACATTGGTCTATGATACACATCCTTCTTCTGTGGCTTTAGACTGTACAGAGTAGCAGCTACCTATGCTTGCTGTACCTGTGTAAGCCTACCATCGATAACATGCCACAGTTGCTAAGTTTTTTCACTCCTTCACACCTTCTAGCACCCCTATCTCATGCTATCTAATGTTACTTTTTTCTTCATTACGATCTTGGCTGGCTGTTTGCACAACAGAGGGACCTCATCTGCATAAATGAACTTTTTCCGTTTGGTGATAGTCATTGAAATAGCAGCAGAGAGGTCCACTTTCAATGCTTTACCTTGCTCATAAAGATAGGGACCTATGGAGTGAGACCACTGCAGCTACATCTATGCAAAGCTATCCTTTATTTGTTAGCCCTAACTGTGAATATAAAGTTGCCTCTTTAGTCACCAGTGAATACAGCTGGAGTACTTGTTCATGCAGCAGAGACTGAGGACAACGAGGAGCAAAGGAGGAAGAAACTGAAGTTTATTTCATTGCCCTAAATATTTATTCCTGATTTACAAAATTTCAGTTTTACCTAAATCAACAATGTGAAATGTTACAGGGCACCACCAGGTAAAAGTAATGCTCTTTTAACATACTTGTAGTCTTTGACTGCAAACGTATTTTCAGTGGATACTCAAAGTATTCCATAGGTATCTCACTAAAATCAAGAGTTACAATCCAGGCCTCCCTGTTTAAATCAACAATTTATGTTCCTCAGTGCGCGTACATGAAATTTACAGATACAGACAAGCTTAAGTTTTAGCATTTGAGTCACGCTACTCATCTTCTTAAAATTAGGCATGTATGGAGGTGTTTGCAGGATTGGGGCTACATCATCGAGTGATTAGAAAACAGTTCCCTCTAGGTCTCAATTAAACATGGCTCCAGTAACACAAATCAATGCACCAGGGGGGCGGTTTGAAGCTGAGATCATGTCTACAGCACAAGGCATGGCTGACATCACCGTGTTAATCTGGGGTGCGAGCACTCTGTGCTTGCTGAATCCCCTAGTTTACCTGCAGCTGTAACAGCACAACTGTTCTCTTGCCAGTCTAACATATTTCTGTTAGGAGGAGGGTGGGGGAGAGAGAGAGAGAGGAGCGAGTAAACCAAAGGCTTGATGCCATTATGATTCGGGTGGCAGCCGCAGACGTGGAACTGCTGTCATGACGCCTGTCCAGAGGACACGCTGCTCTGGATGGTTTCAATAAGGGATAGGGGTAAAGATTGCAGCTCTTCAGCATTCCCAGTGATAAGCCTTACCCGTAAAAACAAGGCTAGTATAGGCTGCTGCAGATGACAAACGTTTATTTTTTTCAGAGCAGTGTATATTTATAAGCTGTATTCTAGTTTAGACATGGCTACAGTTAATTAATATTTGTAAAGCACTGAAATTGAAAGGTGTTATGCAAATGCAAAATATTCTTCAGATGCAAAGCCCTATTTCATTTTTCAGAAGAGTGCTTTCTGTCTTTGTCAGATATGTTTTTGCTTATGTTGTAAATGATTGGTTGTCCGTGTTTGCTGTTGTAACATGTATGCTTATTACCATTTTGCCTGTCTTTATTGGGTTGTCTGCTTTTCAATCTCCAAGGAATTTCTTAAATGCTATGCATGCAAATTTCAGTTCACAGATGTGCAAATTACATAGATGCTTTCCATCCCTCATAGGTAAAAAGGCTGGAAGTTGCAGAATGGGTGTACACTTGGAATGCGCGTGCTGGCACAGTACTGAAACCACAGATGTTTGAATTCATATTTTGCTCTGAGGATTACTCCTAAATCAAAAACAATCAGATTTAACAATGATTTTTAAATGGTCTGCTCATAAATGGTCAAACCAAGCACCTTCTACATGAAGAATAAATTTAAAACTAGTGCTTCTGCCCTGCTTAATGAAATTTTCTGAAGAAGGAAAATTAACTAACAAATTGAATAATTGAAACATTTCCATGAAACAAGGCAGTGATTCTTAGTCTTGGTTTTTTTTTTTTTTATGTTGCAGTAGAAGAACTGTGGAAGACTGTCCGTGTCTCTTGAGGGTCCCTTTTATAAAAAAAAGAGAAAAGGTTACTGGTTGTTAAGAAACTTCTTAAGGACTCCTGGCAAAGAGCCCATATGTGGCCAAGATGAAGGTCTCAGCATAATCTCACTGTGCTACTGTGGAAATACTCCTCAGCATTTTTGACTCAAAATCTTTTCATGCCTGTGTGATTCTAAATAACTAGTTAAAGTGAAACTGTCTTTTGGGTACAAGGAAATAGCATGATTATTTAAGAAACTTGTGAAGATAGCAGGAAAGATAAAACAGAATGATTTCAAGAATTCCACAGTGTGGAGACTAATTCCTATTTATGTGACATAATTAAACCAGCGTAATACAACAGAACATACTGCATGTCTTCAGTTACCATGTTACAGGGAAAACTGAAGAATAACTGCAGACAAAAACCAAGTATCACGGGAAAAAGAGTCACCTCTCTGAATTCAGATCAACTTCATTTTTCTCTTTCTGGAATTGTGGATAATCATTGTTATCTGATCAGTCCAACAGTAACAGTTATTAAAACAGTAATTTTGCATCTTGTATCTATTTCATCTGCTTAACACAGAATTTCAGAATATGATCACTGTGATGAACAGTGGATTACATGAATATGCAATCTTCAAGGAAGTTATATCAGGCTTTTCACCCATGTCCATTGTATATATTATATCCTGAAACTTAAATTAAAATATTCATAGCTCACTGGAGAGAAATGAAAAATTGATTAACTTAGGTATTTGAGGAAAATGTGTAATCAGAGAAATGAAGATGCTGTCTGGCCTGGGAATGCATTGCTGAGAGGTGAAAGTAAGGAGGAGGTGCCCAAAGCATAACTCCCATGACACACTGTGGTGGCACTTCTAACTGCACTGTTTCCTTTCTCAGGGAGATTCTAGTAAAAGCCTAGGAGTAGGATGAAAGATTGTTTTCTTATGGCCTTTTTTATCCAAAATGACTTTTCCTCAACAATTTCCAAAGAGTTACATATATATAACCAAAAGGTTCACATTTTTAGTGGTTTTAACTGTAGGTGTGCAGATGCATACATGGTGTATTTGCTTTATATTAATGGAAACATAGAATTTTTTTTTCGTAAGAAGGGTTAGAGAATGTCAAAGTCCTGAAAATTTAATGAATGTACTTTAATGGAAAAAAAAAATTAAAAAGAAAAAATTGTACTTCAGATCAGTCTGTTGCAATGATACATCAAAATTTTCTGTGATTTGAGAATCATGATCCCCTGGGGTATTGAGATGTTGTTGCCATTTGAAACATCAAAGCATCAAGAAAAAAAGCTCTGCTGTGCATGTAGACCTCTGGAACTTTAAAACGTAAAGCAATAGCTCATGAGATGTCCAAGAAGTTTCTGCTGATCTGCAGCTCCATATAAAATGTGGCATAGATGTGCTTCATATTAATAAATATTTCTGATTCAGATAATAATGGGGTTGTTTATGTGTTTGGGTTTTTTCTACAGCAGTAAGTTCTTGAATATTACACAGTTGAATCCTCAAGGTCTCCTTCAAGTGCACAACCTCACAAATCTAAAAAATCAAGTCACAGAATAGCTAAAGGTTATTAGGTTTGAAGCACAGAGGAGCCTTAATGTTTTATTCACTTAGAAATGATCCAGTGTGTTAAGCATCACCTCCTTTTTACTTTTTTTTTTTCCCTTGATATCCTCTGCAGTACAGGTGATCTCTGGATTTTCAGCAGGTGAACACGCCATCAAAGTTTGAGCATCGCTGTCCTGACCAAACAGAATAAAAAACCTAGACATATTTTAAGCTCAGTGAAAGAGATGCTGAGAACTCACAGTGCCTGGGAAATTCAGCTGCAGTGTCTGACTATGCTTTATGCTTTAAACGTGTTTTGTCTGGCCTGCTGCTTTGCTTGAGCTCATTGTTCCTTGACTTGACAAGATAGAAATTAGAGTTTTCTGCCCAGCATTTTAACCAAAACTGCTGATAGCCAAACTGTTGTAGGGGCAAAGCAGCTAAAACATCACAACTAAATTCAAATCTGAGATTGTGAATGAGCATCTTGAGCCAGTTCGTTGTATGAAATTTTGTCTTGCTGACCACCTCCAGAATGGTTCCTCTTCTAGTTTCCATACTTCTGGAACTACCCTAAGGTTTGGCTAAAAACCATAAAAAATTTAAAAAAAAAAAAAAAATCCACAAAAAATTTCTCAGACATTAATATATTTAATGACAAGCTTGAACAGCTTGAATTGCCTTCCATTCATTCTCACTGTGTTTATTTCTGTTCCCAAGGGATACGACTGCTAACTGGAACATGGACTGTTCCTTATTATAATCTCCAGTACCTTCTACAGCAGGATCATTAGCAGAACGGTTTTCTTCTTCTGTTTGGTTATTATCGCTTTTGTGTTTAGTGCCATCCGTATGTTATGATGTTAGTTTTCTGTTCCAATGACAAAGTAAATAGAGGTTCATGTATCTGTTCTTTCATGAATCTGCCATTTGCCTGATGGTTTCATTACCTTCAGATGCCTCCCAGTTGTGAATGGAGTTGATTTATAGGCCTGGATAGGCTGTTTAAATCACCTGTTGAGGGAAAGTAAAGACGCACTGAGTTTCCCAAGCTGACTGACAGTAATGAATAGTTATAATTTTTTTTTTTTTTTGAGGTGAGGATATCTTTAAAAGAAAGAGAGAGAGAAAGAGATCAGCAAAGAGGTTTGGGTTTTTTTTTTCTTTTCTTATAAAAGCTTCTCTGGAGCACATTTTTCATTAGGAGAAATGGGATATGAAGAAGACTTGAGGAAGGCAAGGTGATTTAGGGTTTTAATTGTTGAAAGGGTTAAAATTCCTAGTATGCAATTCTTAATGGAGCAGTATAAGCTACAGATGTAGGAAAAAGTAAAGGAGCATCTGTGAAACAGAAGACAATTCAGTTCTACTGAGAAAAAAATATAATTGTCCAAACTCAGTAGTACCTGATCCAGGGGACTTGGAGGTAATATGTCAAGAACATTTAATGTTATAAGAAAGCAAAGAAGACTTTTAACACTGAATTTTCTGCCTTGTAATTTTCCAGGAAAAAAGAAAAAAGAAAGAAAAGGTCAAAACAGAGCAATGATAAAAAAGATTATGGCCCATAACATACCATTCATTCATTCTCTTGAAATCACTAATAATTAGCATCTCAGCATTATTTAAAAAAAAAAAAAAAAGGCACCAATTAGGTGATCACAGATTTCAATGGCAGTAAAAATTGTAATTACTCTCTTTTTGAGGAAAAAATAAAACTTCATTCCTATAAATTCCAGTTACATAAAAATATGGGCAATTACTCTACTGAAGAAATCTGTGACAGCTAGTAGGCACTAGAAAATATATATGAAATAGGATTCTCATTCATAGAGCTTTCTGAACTGCAGAACACCCACAGAGCAAAATCAGCTGCAGAATGGTCTTTCTACATCATGGAAATAATAGAAAATAGGACTAGAGGGGAGTGTGAGTGGCTATCTAACCTAACCCCTGTGCCAAGGCAGATGAGCAATAGCTGAAACTTTCTGGCAGACTAGCACAGCCCATACAATGTGGGAAGTGTGTTTTGGGTGTTTTGTTTGTTTGTTTGTTTTTAAATTCACCCTTAGTAGGATAGAAAGATGTGTTTCCAACTGTATGCAAAAATGTGTGTTCTTGAAACCGGTAATGCCACCTGAATGCACTCAGCTTTATTTCTGCCTATATTTGTTTGACCATAAACAAAACCAACATTCAAATCTAAATTTTGTTGTGCTGAACAGTTGATTCAGGGAAGAAGGAATTCAGACAATTCAACTTTTCTCACCAGGTGTTCCTTGTGGTACAGTTTTGAAAATTCTGAGTGTTTTCTGTTTCTGCACCATCTATTCAGTCGCACAGATAGGCACAGAGGGTACGGGACGAAAGCAGCACCCGTCACTGCTCTTTGCATTTTAAAGGAAACTTTCTGCAGTGACGAGAACATTCACGGTAGCAGAATCTGCCATTCACAGAGCGCGTTCCTGCTACGTGTGGCAGATGTATCTGTCCTTAAATGTGTTCAGAGATCAAAACGTTCCGCATTGTAGTATCTGCGTTCAACAGATGGAGCATTTGTCTGTATCTGAGAAAAAAAATCAAAGTAAAAGCAGTAGCGCGATGGAGGCTGATGCGAGTCTTCAGCTTTACATTTATACACTCATACATTAAAGATTACCCTGCCTTTCCCTCCGCTTCGGGAGGGTTACTACAGC
Source organism: Bucorvus abyssinicus (assembly GCA_009769605.1). Classification (NCBI taxonomy): domain Eukaryota; kingdom Metazoa; phylum Chordata; class Aves; order Bucerotiformes; family Bucorvidae; genus Bucorvus; species Bucorvus abyssinicus. The sequence continues at coordinate 45,802,522 of CM020025.1, forward strand.
TCAGGAGCCGAGATTTAGAAGGCAGAGGGAGAGCGCGGAGCACACGCCGGCTCACACACACGCTGCGAGGGCACGGTGCGCGGGGCAAGGCGCGCTGACCCGCCGTCCCCCGCCTGTCCCCCTCACCCCCCCGCCCGCCGCCACCGCCCCCGCTCCCGCAGCAGTGCGCGGCCGCTCCGCCGCCGCGCTGCGCCCCCACCCGCCCGTGCGTGTTTTACTGGGGCTGGAGCGCTGGGTGCTGTTCGCGGCGCCTGTTCTTGAGGAGGGACATCTATTGTGCAAATCAGCGACGGAATGTACGTCTTAAGAGACGTGGCTCTCGGGAGCACCTACTCTCCGGAAACCACGGCTGCTGGCTCATGGCGAGCGCCCTTCAGGAGTAAAGTGGGAAGTCTCGCCGTGTCGGGGATCAGAATTTTTTGCGCATCTGTGAGAAAATCTCGTGTCAAGTGACTTTCCCGTTGCCTTTCTCCATCTCTCTCACACAGACTTCTCTTTTCTTTGTGGTTCCTCTGCTACCCTCGCCCGATGTCACACTCCTGCCCGTGCCCAGGGTTATACCCCTGCCCGTGCCCGATGTCACAACCCCCCCTGCCCACCGCCGGTTTAACAACCCTGTCCCTGCCCGGTCTCACAGCCCTGCCCGTGGCCGCGGTGCGGTTCTCTCTCCGTTTCTCCCCTCGCTGTACGGAAAGGTAGATCAGATGACAGACAAAGCGCATCAGACGGCGGCCGCCGAGGAGCGCGGCCGTTTCCCGCCCATGACCCAGCGCACAGTACGCGCCGGGGGGGCGAGGAACTGCGCTAACTTTTCCTTTCTTTGTTTCTTTCTTTTTAAATATGAAAAAGACAATTATTTAGGAGCTTTTTCCAGAGCAGGGCACAGTTGCCTTTCGGGAAGAGCCAGGTCCGGCCGCGCCCCGCGGCGGTCGGTGTGCGGGCTCGCTGCGCGCCCCGCGGGGCACCGCGTGCGTCAGGCGGCGAGTGGCGTCAGCGCTGGCGGGCGCGGAGCGGCGGGGAGGGGGCAGCGGAGGTGGGGGGGGGGGGGGAAGGGGGTGTGTGTGGAGGGGGAGGAGGGAGTGAGCTTCATCAGGAGGCGATGGCGGCACCACCGTGACATCACCCCGCGGCTTATATAGTTGGGGAAGGGTCCGGGTCCCCCATCTGGTGCCTGCAGCCGCCCGGGAGCAGCGCGCGTGCGGCGGGCGCGGAGCGGCGGGGCTCTGTCTGTCTGTCTGTCTCTCTCTCTCTCCGTCTCTCCCCAGGATTTATGGACTGTACTTTCTAGAGAGCGGCGCAGCAAGGATGAGACCCCAGCTGATGTGCGTGGTGCTGCTGGCCTTGGCCTCCTGCAGCCTCTGCTCAGGTAAGACCCCGCCGGTGCCCCGCTCCGCCCCCGCCCGGGCGCGCCCCCACAACGCGGTCTTGGCGCTCGCCGCCGTTCCCCGAAGTGTCTCTGAGCGGTGGGCACCGAGCTGCCCCCGGAGCACTGAGAGGGAACTAAAGGGAGGAGGTGAAGTCGCCTCGGGCTGCCGCGGCTACACCCAATAGGCGCCAAGGAGCTGTCTGGGATAAGGGGCTCTGGCCAGCATCGTGTTTTGTATCACTCCCGTAACTTTCTCCCTTCATACAAACCATTCCTTCTCACAGCATCCATACCGTGTCAGTCAGCGTAGGCTAGTCGCTGGAAATCTAAGTCAGTGTAGACCATCTGCTTGACTATGCTCCCTTATTTGTGATTTATTGAATACCACGTATTTCCAAACTTTCACAGAAACTATAATTTCTGCAGCTCACATGAATAGCTGCCATAATCCAAATCGACATGAGCGTACATGCACTTTAGTCACTTCTTAGTGACAGAAATACAATTTTAGTATTCTGGGGAAAAATTACTAGCAACTGCTCTGAAATTACGCCAAAAATGCTGAATCAGATGCAGATCACACAATAGAAGGGTTGATGTAAATTCATTTCTACTCCAAGAGCAATTGCTTTAGAAATCTTAAAAAAAAAAAAAAAAAAAAAAAAAAGAGATCCATATATTAAAAGGGATTGCCTGCTCCTTTGGAAAATGGAATAGCTAAGTGTGTATCATTTATGGCCTAAGTTTATGACGAAAACTAGGTATAGTGGCGATTGAACAGGTGTACACACAGAAATATGAAGCAGAACAGGCTTCAAAATCCAATCTTAACTAACTTGCAAATTACTATTATCTTTAATGCCACAAAGTTTAAAGACTAAATGTACAAGTAGCTTCGTTTTTTGGCTTCAGTATTCAGGAGAACTCAGAATTCCTAGTTCTCACTTTAGATAAAAGTTTCCAATTTGTATTCTCCTGCAGAAGTAAAAATGTAACACATGTAATACTGCATTTTATCACAGCTTAAAGATAATCATTCTGTATATTATAAAGAACTGGGGTTTTAGTGACAAGGCTTAATATTTATTATTTTCTCCCCATACATTTGAAGCTTTTTAAACAAATATTGATTAGTATTTTCAGTGACGCAGTTTCGAATGCAACTGTTTGTAGAGCCTGAATGAAAGCCCACTAAAATAAAAAAATTCAGTGGAAATTAAAATAGACTTATTAAAAAAATCCCCAGAAACAAAACCGTATATGTGACTGACATGATGGTTTATTTGCTTGAAAATTTGAAATAATATTTAAATGAGAAATACCATGGAGAAGCTTGTGTGGAGGAGCCAAATATTTTTTAACTAACATGGACAGTTACATCATAAAGAAAATAATAATTCCATTTAATTTTCTTTTGAAAATGTTTGTCCTCAGGGGAAAGTGTGTACCTGTAGGATGTAACTATTCCCGTAGAATGTGAATATATGCATAGAAGCTATATATTTCTTGTCAATGAGAAGACATCAAGAGGACATCAAGCTGTGTGAACTTCTCTCTGATTTGAACAATAATATGTAATCAGACTTTTTATACATTGCTCTCTGACAGTCTGCTCTTTTTATGCTTTTATTCCTCATGTGTCTCTTCCACTCCTGAATTACCTGGACATGCTCCCTTTTCCTCTGCCCAGCCTTGCTTTATTCTTCATTTGAGGAATCTTGGCCAGCCTACTAAATAATGTCCTCCAGACTTCCTTTTTCAATTAAACTGTTTCTTAATACCTACCTATCTTCCTCATTTTTCAATCTCAATGGCATGGAAACTATCTTCCATCCTCTATAAAATATAAAAAACAGGTGCTAACCAGACACAAGTGTTTTCATTGTCCTCAGCTGTTATGACCCAGGACACCACAAATCATGATGCTGTCACATGTGTGCTGCTCACCCGTTCACAGAAGCTGCTGCTGTCATTAGCAGAAATTCAGCTGAGGTGATCCTGTGCTGCCAGTAGCACTTTAGCTAATGGTAAAATGGTTTAAGAGATTAGGTAACACTGATAACCAGTAATGCTGAAAGGGCTAAAAGGCATTAGGTTGGATGTTAGTTGCTGGTGACTTGCTGTAATACTGATCTACTAACAGCCTTATTTATTATTTTCAATACAACTTCAATGCAGGAAGTAAGAATGAATGAATGTACTGTGCTGGTAATGCAAAGGTGAACAGGAGCATCACTACAGAGGAAGATTGGCATAACACATGGGAGGTTTTGATGACCTGAGAAATAGAAATGAGAAGCAGTGCAACAGTGCAATATGCAAGTTAGGAGATAATAGAGGTTCCTATTAAAAGCTCCTTTTAACAGAAGCACAAATGTCCGAAGAGATAGAAGACTTGGTCATATTATCTGACCTCTTTTTTTCTTATGAGATACTAAAGTGTTTCAGCTATGAAAGGCAAACAAAAATTGTGTAAGAGAGCTATGTCCTGTAGCTAAAGGTAAGCATTAAGGTAGTTAAGTACTGAGGCTTCTCATCCAAACTGTGCTATGCTGTGCTGTCTTGAGATCACACCAGGCACAGCGGAGAGCCAGTCTGATGAGTTGGGATCCCAAAGCTGTTACAAGAGAGGAGAACAGATGAGAGTCTAATAGCTCTGGGCACAGCCTTTCAGTGAAGTATTTATGGGATTTCCGGGATAATGGTTTATGTCCAATAAAAAGCACTGTGATCTTGCATTTCTTTGCTAACCACTGTGTAAGCACACCATAAAAAATAAGCTGGGAAGGGCTGTGATTGCTCTCCAAAAATATGTGAGTTGGGTAAATGTTACAAATAGAAAGGTGTCATTTATAGAGAACGAAATTATATACAAACCATTAAAAAATTTGTAATTAGAAATAAATCAGGCTTGAAATTAGAAGAAGGTGAATAACCACTGATAGTTTGGAAGAATTCCCCAAAGAAGGAACACAGTGGTGGTGGTGGTGAGATCTTGTTATTAAGATTGAGTATGATTGACTTTTAAGAGCATTGTAATGGTTGGATTCCTGTGCCAGCAGAAATCTTATGACAGATGAGCACATATTTGTATAAAAGGTCCCTTACAGTCTCATGTTCTGCGAAAGGTAGTGGCACAACATGGTAATGATCCCTAAAATGAAGAAATAGGCAGAATCTATCTACAGATTCTGTGGTAAAGTGTTACATGCAAACAGCATTGGTCATTTTAGTGAAAATGAGACATGACTTATATGAATATGGAATAGATTTTGCTTTAGTTTGGTTTTAAATATAAGTAAGTATATTGTTTGGCTTTGGACTGCTGGTATTCCAGGAAAGCTAAAAGCCATGTGGAACTCTGTTTCATCTCAAAACTTAACAGATTTCTGAGCGTATCTCGTGTTTGAGCTATGATTGCTGCTAAATTTTCGAGGCAGCAGAGATTTTCCTTGTGATTCTGTACAGCATAAAGCAGAAAAATTTGTGGCTGTTTTCTCTTTCTCTGGCAATTTTTACCTTATTCACCAAATCTCAGGTCTTGCAAGTCTGCTGAGCTATCAAAGGTCAATTAATTTAGTAAAGAAATAAGACTTCCAGTCAGAATAATTTCTTTTGGTATATGCATTGTCATATGTATCACAAACTGGTCAAGCTGGTCAAGCTCAATTCCCTCATATCAGTAAAAATATTCTTAATCAAACCAAGAACAATCAAGACTAAATCTTGTCAAGTAATCATAACTGCCACTCCCCTAAATACTTAGCTGCTACTTAAATAAATATTCTTTGAAAATAAATATCCAAAATCTTCTTCCAGAGTAAGCAGAGGTGACAGATAGTGATTATTGAAAATCATACTGATTTTGAATGAAGAATACTGCAGCAGATTTGTTTACTGGAAAAGCTGCAAATTACTGGGCCTGTCTACCAGGGAACTGAGATTAAGGTATCATTTCATTCACTTCAATGAACTTGATCGTGTTTAAAAAAGGTAGTGAGTGTCCATTGTAACATAATATTGCTGTTACCTGAAGACTCCCTACAGACACTGTAGATCACTTTGCTGTGTTTTTATCTAAGACATTTGTTTATTTGGGGTTTGTTTGTTTGTTTTTCAAAATACATTCATATATCTAAATTCTGTATGCTGCATTGAAATGTCCATGATTTATGATGAAATAATAAACATATGTTTCTGGTTTATTTCCAGATTCAGAAGAGGAAATGAAAGCACTAGAAGCAGATTTACTGACCAATATGTACACATCAAAGGTAATTATTTTTCCTCTTTTAGCTGACGGGTAGGGAGCAAATGAATTCTCATTACAAACCCAAAAGTCTTTGCACAAAGTAATAACCTATAGTCTAGACCAAAAAGTTCAGTGCTAGACATTAATTTGGTGCAAGATTTTCTCCTGTTCAAAGGAATTTTAAAGGTGTTGATGTGACACACTAAAAGTGCTCCTCACTCACAACACTGGTACTTGCATTAAACTGTCAAAACTGTGTTATGTGCAGAGATGTAAATTTATGTGAGGAAATGTGTTTCCAATAGGATTATGCCTGATGAAAGCTAATTAACCTTGAGTCAAATCTGAAGTGCTATTTTTATGCAGAACTATTCCTATATGCATATAAAATTAAGACAGTTGTAAAGCAAAAACTGTTAATACATATCCTGATTTTGGTTTAGGAATTTAATGTAGTGTTAGCACCGTAACACGGGGACATGACTGTGAAAATATTAATCTGATAAATGACATTTTCTTGATAAGTTGCCAAACTGTGAGCGATATACGTGTTATTTTATACAAATAGACAAAAATTTAGTTCCAATCTCAAATTGACAAGGTGAAGCAGCAAGTGTTGCACATATATATTGAGCAGGCTGATAGACAAACACTTTCTCAACACTTTTTTATCATGAATGATCTAACAGATATCTACGTCTAATATATCTTCAGCAACATACGAAAGAACAAACCCTGAAACATGGGCTTAAGGCTGAATGTTGAAATTCTTTATTCTAATGAAGTTCAAGTGGTGCTTAAATTCAATGGAAAATAAAATGAGAAATGAAAAATGAAAAATTTCCCTTAAAAAAAGAATTTCATAAACCAATGACTAGCTGGAGGTTACGGACAAAACCCGCTTAGAAGACTACAATATTTACAGTGTATACTGTATTCACTTATATGTGAGCTTTTTCACAGGATCCTTTGAATAAACTAGAATAAGAAATGAGGCCAGAAAATAGATTGTTTTGATCTGGTCTGGCAGTTCTTACATTCCCATGTTTTTTACTGGCACGGTAATTAACCTTAGATTCCAAATAAACCTGTTTTCCACTTGCTTCTCTAAGGTACAGGAAGATTTGGTAGATATTCTTTTCCTGAGACAAATTTAAATGTAGGAGGCTGACAAAAATAGTTCTTTCTCTATGTGGCAAAGCATAGTATGCCCTGGGAGAAAACCCTGCAGCAGTTGGTATTTCCGCTACTGAATTCAGTGGGACTGTGAACCAAATTTCCACTTCCATCTTTTCCTCCCTCTCCACACGGAGCACAATCTCAGATAACTAAAAATGTACAAATATAGTGCACCAGTTGATAATGTAATGATGTTTGCCCTAATACTGTCAAATGACAGTACTATGTCAAATGACATAATATTGTCAAATGACACCTAAAGTTGACATCTGAAGCAGTAGATGCATGGTGGAGACATTGCTTTAATTCTACATTATACTGCCTTAAATCACCATCTAAAATTCATTAGTTCAGTGTATATTGTGTCTTGATGTCAAAGTAAGGCATGGTGGACCCACTAAAAAGTGTGCATAAATGCTTCTACAAGAGATATACTACTATTCCATTCATTACTGAAATGATAAAATATTTGTATTGTTTTCTGTTGTCCTCTGCTAGCTTTTAACCCTCATTAGAACACAAGTGTGGTTCTGGTGTGAGAGACAAGTCTGAGGATGACGTGTAATAACTGTGATGTGGTTCCAGTTGAGAGCAATTACTGTTAAATTGCATTAACCATCTTTGACAGTGACTTGGTAATAAGCAGCAAGGGAAATCCAGACAATTTAAATAGCATTAAGATGGGGGGAAAAAAAGAAAAAGAAAAAAGAAAAGAACTGTTTATGAAAGCTCAAATCTAAAAATTCAGCAAAGTGGATTATCAATTTTGGTTCTAGCATTTGTCAGAAAAAAATCTTTCTAAGTAGGCACTTGTGAAGTACAGTATCAAGACTACAGCTAAGGTTTAAGCACACACCGTTTCTAACAGTCAGTAGTCTATCCAATGTTACGGAAAGAGTTACCACAAACTTTTGACTTCACAGGCTGCTGTCCAGTGTCTACTGGCCCTTTTTAGACTGCCCTTTCAAGTCATCTGTAGGCTGAATCACTCTCCATTTTTGAAGAAGCATGTTTCCATGCTTATTACAACCTGTCTTCAACATGTAATACCGTTTATCACCCTTTCCTGTTCTTACATCTCAAAGAAGATACAGGGATCAAACAAGTCCCAAAAATGGTTTATCTGTCTTTTCTGAGATAAAATCCAAAGAGCCATTTGGAAGATCTGGTAAGACAGCACAACCTCAAGTGTCACAAATATGTGGACAGTTGTCTGCTGTCTCTCTTCTATATCAAATACATAGTTCTATTCCCAGCTTCCTAAATACTTGCCTGAAACCACCGTTTGCGTGAAGAATGTCCTGAATTTAAGCAAGATTGAGATGATGTTAGTTAAAGAAAAAAGAAGAAAAAAAAGAAAAAAAAAGGAAGTGTTTTGTTGAATAACATGTCATTACTAGAATATACTCCACCTTTGGGATCCCTACTCACATTAATTTTCTGAAGTTTTGGGCCCTCTGAGCTTCTTACTGTTCTAGGATGGCTATTGCTGACTGCATGTGCCCAGACATTTTACCCTCCTTGTCAGAGGCAAATGAAGTTAAAACTGCCTAGGAATTACTGACTTCCTGACTCAGTCATTAGTATACACCGTGGAAGAACTTCCACTGTAACAAAACTCAGTAACGTTTCTGCTGAAAGACAGAAGGCATTTTTGTTATTTGTGTGGTTACATTCTGAACAAAATTGAACTACTGTTCCAAAAAGGAACCATAGAGTTCCTACATTATCTTGGGTTTTACTTGGTTACAAGTTTATTATTCATCTGCTTTCACTAGTTAAATGTAAGAATATAAAAAGCAGAGAATTGAACTTTCTTTTTATTAAAAAAAAAGATAGCATTTGGTAGGTGTGCATTGTAACATGAGAAGTATCTTAAACAATCTATCAGGGGTATCATTCAACCAGAAATGGAAAGAAAAAGATATCATAGAAGTTATAACTTGGGATTCTCTTTAATCTTTTGTAGGACAAGCCTGTTGTCAAAGAAGGAAATATTCTCAAGCTCATTTCAGTTTCTTAAATGGTTTAAAATTCTCTTTCAAGAAATATGAGGTGTGGGAAACCATATATCTGAGTCTTATTTCAGAAGCATGTTCAACAATGAAAATGCATGCATTATATTCACGTCAGCATTAATGACTTGTAAATTCTGATTCGTACCTTAGTCTTGCTTGTTCCTTCAGATCACTCCCAGATATTTTTGAAGTTAATCTTAAAGAAAATTGTTCCATCTTGGCAGATATGTGTTCCTTGGTTTCTTGTGTAGCTGTTACCCAAAACATGTTTTGAGCAACTGTAGATAGTATTGCTTAAATCTGAGTGGAAAATATATCACATGCTGGAAATGTACCTGAACATTTGGGTGATGGTCATCCTAAACTGTATTTTCATATATTCCTTTAAGATAACCATCTCAGGGATTTCCCGTAACCTATAAAACAAAACTGTCTGATTGTAATGCTTTCTGTAATAGTGGAGTAGAAAAGCAATGTGACCACTCTGTTCAGTGACTGCACGTGACCTGAAGAGCTCCATGTTCAGTTAAAAAAAAAATTTCATTCGTGACTGAAGTTCTTAATGCTTTAATAGTCTCATTTTGTGAGCTGGCAGCAGTGTAAGCCAGAAGCAGGTACCCAAGTAAAAATGCTTTGAGGTGATATGTGTGTGGTATTAATGGAAATTAGACTCCCTTAACAAACGGACTGTGTTTGCAGACAGCACTGCCAAATGTTTTCCCCTAACCTCATAAGCAGCAGTTAAGACCATTTTCATCTATCAGTCTGCTGTGTAAGTGTAAAGTTCCTTTAAACAGACATGCATCAGGCTAACATAAGGTAGTAACTTTAGATTAAAAAGATTCTATAAATTATGCATGAAAGCATAAAAAATTTCCCTATCCTTTCTTTTTCTCTTTTGTTCCCATCCACTGGAATGTTTTGGTTTTTTGTTTTTGTTTTGTTTTGTTTTTTTAACTCAGAACTTTCACTTGCTCACATTGCACTGCCCATAGATTTTATTCTTCCTTGTGATTTAGCTATTGTAGTTCTAGCTCAAATTTCTTTCATATACCCAGGAGAGAGAAGTGCACTGGAAAAGCTTCCTCATTTGTTATGGAAAGCTCCACATTTTTATATTTCATAAATATTTTAAAACAGACCAAAGAAGATTTTGCAATTTCAGTGGACACTCGCTCTTTTTGCTAGTTTAACTTTTGTTAAATAAATGAGACATTCTGCAAAGAGGTTAATTTTTATTTTGAACCTTGCAAATCTTTTCAAATAATTCAGCAGACTAATTAAGGCACCTAGATGGGACAACAGATGAGCTCAAAGTAAACAATGCAGAACCAATTTAAAGCTTCTGAATAAGATTTGAGATTTGTTTTCTTCTTAGCCTCAAAACAAAATAGTCTGGGGGGGTTTTTTGTTGTGTTTTTTTTTTTTTTTTTCCCCCGAGCAGTCAGGAATCAACACACAGTGGTTTTATTACAGTGCTAAATTATTCTCATTTTGAAAGACATACATATATCAGCTGCATATTGGAGTTATGATTATGGCCAAAAGGGATTTTTTTGTAACTAATGCTAATAGTGATGCCTGTTTTTCTTGTTTCTTCCTTATCCTTCTCCATTTTCTTTCTTTTCCCTCAAAAAATAGTAAAGCGTGGTGCATATGCATCAATCTTGTGTACAATGCCCCTTCGTTAGGAAGGTGTTTTCAAGAAACAACAGATTATGTGATTACCCCATGTTCAGCTAAGTAAGCACTGCATCCACACTCTTAATTAATGCTGTCAGTATGTAGAAGGCAATGTCTGTGCTAATGCAATACCTATATTTAACTTTGTACATCCAGGAAAAGAAGCAACTACATTGTAGTTCACAGGCAAATTGTAATCCTAATGTGCACAGCAAGGAAGCCCTTGCCAGTAACAAATACGAATTTGCTATTTGGCTTTTGATTGGAGATTGCTCTGTCACCAGTTCTAATTTAAGGAAACTAATTACTATACTCACCACTGAAAGGAATACAATTTGAAAGAAATAATTAATAGTGAGAGAACCAAGAAAGCAGCAAAGACGTGAAAAGCAGTGACTGGGGTAGGAATTTGGTTTTTCAATTACTTTTTTCTGTTGATAATCAAAACTGTAGAAGACTACTGCCACAACCTCTTGGAAAGAACAGTACGATTAGAGAAGCGAAAATGTTTTTTCTCAACATTTTTTAAAAGAGTTTAAAAGTTAAATGGCTCCTAAATAATGCAAGATACTGGAGCAAGCAAAATTTGAGACAAACCATGGTGAAATGTTTCTATTTCTGTCTTTCTGTAACTTCTCTGAACAGGTCCATTATGGACTACCTAAATACAGTTGGTCTGAGTTTTTCAGTCCAGTTACCAAATCAGGAACACATTGTTTGCACAACTCTGTTTCATCTTTGTTCCATCTTCATCTAAGCCTGTAGATCTTTGATTCACATCACCCAGGCTCCTGACTCTTCACTATCCAGAACTTCAGGGGCTTACAGGTTCCATAGCTTCAGACCAAACCTCGTCAGACAGGTTGCCCTGAAGCAGGGACTCTGTTCCTTTTTTCAGTGAATTCTGAAAAGACTGGTATGCATTCTGAACTGTGGAGGAGCGTCTAGTTAACCACAGGCATCCACCTTGGATTACAGTACTGGGAATTTATCCAGTGGGTTTGACTCATTGTCCTGATTTACACCTGTGAATTTATATTATATTAATTTCCATCTACGTTTTTGTTTGCACCTGTGCAAAACGACTATGAAATGCTACCATTCTTGTTTGGTAGCAGTTTAGTTTTTTACCTGGGGGGGGTAAGGCTGTGGGGAAGCAAACTCAGTGTGTTTAATAAATGAGCTGTCCTAATTTCAGCACTCTCTAATTACTGTCTAAAAGTTGAGCAGATGAAAAGCACTTCAGATACACAAACTTCTTCCTACCAAAATGTTTGAATGTTACACGTTATTAGTAAAAAACAAAACAAACATTGCAACATGTTAAATAGTGGCTATTTGTATTTTCAGATGAACAGAGCAAAACTTCCTTACTGGAAAATGACCCTGCTAAATGTCTGCAATCTTGTCAACAACATAAACAACCAAGTTGGGGAAACAGTAGAGGTAGATGAAGAGGATCTCGTTTCAGGAAGACAGTTTCCTGCTGCTCTGGATGGCTTCAACTTGGAAGCAGTCTTGACAGTATATCAACTCGAAAAAGTTTGCCACAGCAGAGCCTTTCAGCATTGGGAGGTAAAACAGTCACAAATGCACGTTTCAACTGCTATTAAAGTCTCAGGCTCTGTTTGTAGTGATGTTTTAAAATTCATATCCATGTGATTCCCATCACGTTGACTGAGCTTTCTTTCCCTTTTTTGTATTTTCTAAAACCTCTAAGGTACCTCTTATTGAAATAGTTGTGAATGAATACAGTTTCTAATGAGACAAATGTCTGTTTTTTCTAAAAATTCATGGATAAATGAGAACTATTCTTAACTACATACTTTCTCCACTCTTTGTAGTGATTTCAAGGAACCAGACAAACACAGAAAAGTGAGCTGTGTGCCAGAACAGAAAATCAGTACCTGCTTAACAGACGTGATGTTACTGCAGATTTGTTGAGGCATGACTAAATGTAGGCAGAGTTTCTGAAAACCCTTTTAAGGCCCTAAGACAGACTGGATTCAGAATGCATGGGCATACGTCTGTGTGTACATGTAATTTTGTCATTTTATCATTGCTAGGAAACCGGTAGCAAGGGAACTCTTGATTTTTGCTTCCCCACACCTAAAGAGGGCCTTGGGCTGGATATTGCGATTGTATGAGGATAGTGCTCACTATAAACCGTGATCTTTTATAGTCCATTTGTGATATTTATCTTAGTGCAGTGTTTGCACAGAAGCACACTGGGCATGATCCACTTGCATTGTTATATATTACACTGAAAGCTGCTTTCCATAGCGGAAAAGGTGTCTCCACCCACTTTCTAGTAAACCCACTTTCTTCAGCTTTCATCACAAGTTCATGGACAATCTGGCTGAATCTTGATTCTCTTTTGGTTGCTGAGTCACAGCTCTGTATTTGCAGGCTTACTGTCAATCCTTCATATTAGCTGGGATGGTCCATACAAAAGACTGTAACATCTTTGAGAACCAATTGTCTGAGGAACTACCATATGACTGACTATATGCAACAGTCCACATGACTTAATCACAGTTCCTTACTTTGCAGTTACATCACCTCTTGTGGTGATTGGGAGTCATCCCTTCTAACAGTACTGCATGTGAAATTGAAAAAAAAATCCCTTTCTCAACATATAAGGAACATGCTTATGCAGTGCAGAGGTTTATAAGACACAGTAAAAGAAGAAAGGATAAAGCCAGAGGGAGAAGGTTTGAAGAAAGCTTGATATAAACAATTTATTTAATGAAAGAAGTTCTCGTGATCTTATTCATCCAATATTGACTCCAAAGTCTGTTGAAACCGTGAGAGTCTTTCCATTCCTTTCAACAGAATTAAGATGAGCACTCATTTATTAAGTAATTGAGTAACAGAAATACTGAAGTGAGTATAAAAATATTTTCCCTTTAATGCCTTTCAGCCAGATAGCAGGATCGTACTTGACCATGGAAGAATGTGGTGAGAAAATGGATAAAATTTTACAGATAAAGCAAGAATGAATCTGAACAAAACAGTTTAAAAATTCCAATTAAAACTCAAAACACAGTTATGTAAGAAAAATTGATTGAAACAACTTTGCCTTTCTTGTGCCTTATTTAATTTCTTATTTGTTTTTTTACACATTTTGATTTTTTAGCTGTAGGAAATTGCATATAAAAATGTTGCTCAAAAGCTGAAACCAGTCAGCAGTAGGTGTTTTAGGAGGTGTTTAGCCTTAAATGTGTGATTACAGAGGGACAATCATTAGGAAGTTTTCAGGCAATTTGAGTTTTAGTCCAAGGAGGACATACCAGCTTTTCTCTCTTGTCAAAACCAATTATCTCATTTGTTTCAGTGAAATTTAAATATCACCTCTGTAGGTTTCAGCTCATCTTAAGCCTGATCTTAGTTTTGCACTTTTTTTCCCCCTTCCTTTTCTTTTTTTAAACCTGGAACTATAATGGTAAAGATTTTTCCTGGTGACAGATGTTAAAATAAAGTTTTATAAAACTTTCTAGGAATTTATAATCTTCATTACAAAAAAAAGCTGATTTAATTGTGTCTCTTCTTACACCCTCCAGTTACTTCAGCAAGATACTTTTGATCTAGAGAACTCAAGCCAAGACAAGGAAATAATGAAAAGAAAAAATCCCTATATTCTGAAACGGCAGCTACATGTGAATAAAGCTAGAAGACCATACATACTGAAGAGAAGTTCATATTACTGATGCAGCAGAAGAAAACAATGTATATTTAGTTTATAGGTAACTGTGTGTTATGGTTATCTTATTTCAATCTAAAATAATACTTGTGTGAACATACACTATGGAAAAATCATCAAGATGATAACATAACTGTGTCTTTTTTGCAATTGCTGTTTCTTGATTGTGATTTTTTCCTACTTGAGATTAATTGGACCAATACATTTGCAAATAAATCTAGTTTCTAAGCATGATGTATTGTACAAAACTGAGATTTCAACATATTTCCAACAATATTGTAGTCTTTTCCTATTTTATAAAGCACACTGACATACATCAAGTAAATTAATATTGTCCATAAACCCTACTGAGAAACTTACAACTTCTTAATGCAACATCTCAAACATATATATGCTTGCAAATTTTTGTATAATACACTAGTCAGAACTGCCACAATATTTTATATATTGGCCAGTTTAATTTATTAGGTATTAAGCATAAGGAAGGAAGGAAATACTATCGGCCAACTATTAAACGGCAGTTTCAAAATTCATATTTTAAATAGCCTGCTTATAAATTAATTTGATGTTCTTAATTCCTAACTTGCCACTGAACAGTCACAATTTAAGAAAACAATACGTAAATGAGACTTTAACAAAGTATGCTAGTGACAACAAACACAGATGTGCTTCAGAGTCCTGTGTATCACTGAGTAAATAAGGAAAACAGTTTATTAAATCAGTAGAAAACTTTACAGTGTTTACCTAATCTATGAATGCTCAGGAAAAAAAAAATAAAAACAAAAAATAAAAGCTGATTCATGCTCCTGTGTTGTCACTGTTAAAGTCAAACTACTAATCCAGTTTTATGAGAAACTTGGGAGAAATATTCAAAAGAGGAATTAAAATTAGAACACCTTAAACTTACAAGTAGAAGGCATTTCCTTTCCCTTCCTCCAAAATTTGTAATAACAACAGGCACTTTCTGGGGTTAAAGACAATCTTGGAAGCTGATGGAGAAGGAAGTTCCAGCATGGAAAACATTGTTTTCAAGCTATGAGGAATCAAGCATCACTTGAATCATACACGTTTTCCAGCTTTGTGTCTGTAATGTGTACATGAGACTAGGGATCTCAATAATTTTGGGTTCCAGACTGGAGGAACACAGTCTGAAAGAATGGGGAGTCATGACAACAGTCAAAATACAGGAGTCGTCCAGGACCCACGGTGCTTAGACCAGGAGGCAAAAAATGGGACAGACATTGCTTTTGAAAACCTACCCGTTTTCAGTTTGAGGTATTTCCTCAAAGCAATGCTGTTCCAAAAAGATGCCAAACACTCAGAATATTTCCAAATCCTCTCACAGGTCAGATTTTCTGTCAATTATTATTAAATACCTAGAGGGATTTGCATAGAAAAAGACATACCCATACCAATGGTTTTACCAACATTATTACTTGGAGAGGATCTTTTGTTTTTTACAATAGAATGTATTTTCACTCTATTAAAGCTAATTATATTTCCTTTTTCACTGCAAATTTTATTATTAAGTTTGTTTATTCAATAGTCATTAATGCATGCACTCCCAAGATATAAGTGAACACGCAGTAATTACTATAATAATCATTATGACTTGAATACAGCAAAGCGCTTAAGCACATTTGGTGTTGATGTTTTAAATGCTTAATGTGCTTAAGGACTTCACTTAAATAAGATTCTAGTAGATTCATATCCTTTAATTTTTTTATGAAACTGTTGTGGAATTAGACTGGAGGCATAGTATGCTCTCAAGCGGCTAAGAAACATCCCTCTTCCCAACAAACCTACAAGATCCCTAGTCCTGTTATGGACACTTTACATGCTAAATTACCTGTTGGCCTGAAATAACAGAAGAGAGTTTGTTCCAAAATTCACTGCTAGCAATACAGGAGGAAAAAGAAAAGAAACTCCAGGGAAAACACAGAAGAATAAGACAAAGAAATAGGTTGCCATGATATTTTTCTCTTGTGTTCAGTGTAAGAGTATAAGAGGTTAAAAAAAAAAAAAATACAGGGTAAGATAATGTGGTGTCATCTGATAGAGAATGTTAAAATTTTTGAAAACAAAAGCACCCTTCCATGTTTCATTTTGGAGGTGATTTAGATATTCAGGGTGATGGCAAAGGATCTCAAATGGTGATGATTAAGTGTTCCACCATCATCTAGTGCTCCACACTCAAGTGAGACTTATCCTGTGACAGTGTACTTGTTCCTTGCAGTGCAGGTTTAACAGATTAGCCAGACTGACTGGCTGAAAATGGCTTAAAATAACCCATTTCTTTTCAGCCTGCTGTGAATTCACACACGGCCAGCTACCGTGTGTCACTGGAGAAGGCAGAGCTTAACAGGAGGTAGCTTGTTCAGTTGATACTTAGGTTCCGATGGAGGTGTTCAGGGAGCTGTCAGAGGAATGTCATCCAGAGTGAGAGACAGTCCTAACTAAATGAGGAAGCAATATCCGTAACTGCAACATGGTCAGTAAAGATACAAAAGCCAATACTGGCCTTTCAGCTTATTGGTCACTGGTGAAAAGCTAGCGTAGCAGCATTAAAACTTTAGAAAACACTCTTAAACCATACAATTAAGTCAGATATACAGAGCTGCAAAGGGATGTTTTGTTTTCTGGAGCACCCTTAAGTTCTTGAAATCTCCTGGCACTTCTAGCTGTTGCTACCTCCTGATGACCTCACTGCTGTGGAATTGCAGCCTTTCTTTAGTCCTCCTTTTTCGATGGTAACAAAAAAATAAGCAGGCTTATGAATATTTGTCTATTTCACACTTTCTTTCAGTAGGATCCTCAGGGTGTCTGCCTTGGCTCTAGCTGTGCATTGCCTGCAAAATCAATGCTGTATTTGCAGCAGCAACGGGTGCTGGATGAATGCCAGGGGAGGCCCTCAGATTATGTAAAGTTTTGTAAATTCAGGCAGGTTTGTTTGTTCTTTTTTCTGCAGCTCATATCAGCCTTAGATTTAAAAATGTTTTGAAGACCATTGACTCAGATTGTTACCTTGGCTTAAAGAGCTGCCTCTTGATACAGACAATTTTGTTTTATAAAGGCAATTACTGAGAGATTTACTGTCTTTGTCTCCACAGAGGAGCACATTTTCCCTACATTTTCCATTGATGACGATTTATGAAGTTCATAGATGAAAAATTATACTAATTATTCAGAAACTTTATGCTTAATTACTTCTCATACTCCTAATATATTAGATATTGTCACACAGAGCAATTTCAGAAACCTCTCAGTTATTTCTAATGTAGAATTAAATGTAACTGAGATTTAATTTTATTTTATGTATTTTCAATAGTTTTTCATAATCTTACAAACACTCTGTACAAGAAAAGGAGAACATAAGAGAAACAAATACTTTTATCATCTCTGAAACAGATATTTATTAGTTTTTCTTCAGAAGAAACATAAAATAACAGTTGCTATTCTCAAGGTTAAATGTGGTGGTAAAATAAGTCTTCAGCTTTTTTGAGTCTTGCTTATGGTATATTATAAACTTTCCTGTTTTCTGTCTTTTTTATTGTAAGTCTAAGCATTGTTCTCTGTTTTAGGTAAGAGTTTAATGGCTTTGGTGTGAACAGAGTGGATGAAATGTGGCGTTTGCAGATTAAAAGAGATTTAATTTTGCAATGTGCGATTGTGGCTATACCTCATATCCTACTTCTAAATAACACACAATGGAAACATGAAAATTTGGTCTTGATCTTTATACTTTTACCCCAAGATTAGCTATCAGTTTGCACTACATGGTATCAAGTTGAAGATGCAAGGCACTACTATAATACTTGAGTGTAGAAGAATGGAAAGAGAAGCAAGTTCTTCTGAAATTCCCTAAGGTTCCAGACTGGTCCTTGATGTTCTCCACATCCAAAATATTGGACTGACTGAAGGCATTCGTAAAACAAGAGTTGCAGAGAACCTGCAAAATGAAGTATCCTGACTTCTGTGACATAATGATAGGGTCAGAACTTGTACCTTTCTGTCCAGGAAGCAAAGAAAGTGGAGGAAGAGGTTGATCTTCAGAAGTAACCTGGGGATTGAGATTTTCATTGCTACCAAATTCAAGCGTTCAGAAGTTGTGAGTAAGGCTGCAAAAACCTGAAAATAAATAAATAAAATAGATAAATACATACAAAAAAAGCACAGACATTAAATAAAGTAATAAATAGATGTAAAATTATTTTTATTTCCTTCATTTACTGGTTGGCCAGGGAGCATCTGAATCACATTTTTAAGCTTTGTCAACAAAGCTTAATTTTTAATTTTTTTTTTTTAAATTTAGAGGAGCTAAAACATATTTGTCTGTTTTTGTCATTGCTACTGAAAATGAACATTCTCAACTACTCTTTTGCATCCAGGAGGTGTCACATTAAGACACACACGAAAGCACAGTATTGATGATCAGATTTCAAACCCTGTCAGATCGAGGATACTTGGATGGGTCTGACAGACCCAATAATCAGACAGTGGACTAGAAAGAGCTTTGTGGTACTTCATTAGCAGGCAACCTTTGGCTGACCAAATGACTCTTCCGAGGTGGCAATAAGGGGAAATGGCATGGGAGCCATCCAGATACTTATGGAGAGGTATGAGTTATTAAGAAACTTAAAGCCTTCAGGAGCTCTTAGTTACTCAACTAAGAGTTGTTTTTTCCGAGTAGGTGAAACCGTATAGCTGATGTCTCAGGAGACTCCTCACATCCCCTCACACAGAAGGAAAAGAAGGGACTACACATAACTGGAGCTGAATTACCAAGGAATAGCATTTGCCTGTTTGAGCTCCCAGTGGGTGACGTATCAGTCTGTAACATCTCAAAAGTTACAGTGCAGTATTAGTCGGGAACCGTTTTCTACTTTACTGTTGAAGTTCAGTTGTAGGAATCTTTTGCAGGAGGTGTTTCTGTTATGTGTACATAAGGGGCTTCCCAGATAGTCTACACATTGCTTTCATAAACCACTGTCAGCAGCCTGAGGACCTCTAGTCATATGTACTTCTAAGCTGCTTAACAAAGTGTCAACAGTGTGTGAATGAAAAACTCCTGAGTTTGTACGTCAGTGAATCTGATCTTGAGGATAAACTGGAAACATTCTAAAAGACAATCTTGACATCATTAGTGCAGCTTTTTCTGATTCATTATTTAAAAATCCAAGCTGCAGAGCAGATTTTTGTAATATAGTATTTTAGAATTTAAGATTTCCTTTCCACTATAAACGTTTAACTCAAGGTCTAAAAATAAATGTGTACACAAGAATAATAAATAAATAAATAATTAGTATATGCTGTAATGTGCATTATTTTCTTAAAGAAAGTAGTCACAGAGCAATATGACTTGGGAATAATTTTGTCTGGAATGGATGGTGTGGTTCCACCAAAATATGTTTTCAAACCCAGGTTGTTTCTATGTATTTTAAGACAGCTGTTCCTAGCATTTAATATTTTAAATCCTTTTATTAGGATGTAAAAAAAAAAAAATGCAGCTGATTCAATTAATAATCCCTATGGTTAAAATACAATCCTCCTCCCCAGGAAAAAAAAAAAGAAAAATTCCTATTTTATAGCAGGTATAGAGAAGGTCTTAGTTTACTTAATAGTTCTTGCATGAATTAAATCTCTTGATTATTTTTGTGTACTACCAAATTCTTAGGGCAGTTGTATAACCCATATACTGCAGGTGTTGTGTTTTGGTATCTTATTTAATGATCTTTTAAATAAAGAGCTGTTTGGAACAGATTACATGCCTTTTATTCTGTTCAAAAAGAAGGAATAAAAAAAATAACACCACAGGGAGCAAAGGTATATGTGTAGGTAGCTACATATGAAGAGTTTATTCAAATTATTCTGAATTTTACAGCAAATAAAGTATAACTTATGGGAATACGTAACTGCAGAATTTTATGCTACCGTGGTACTTCTGCTGATTGCTGCAGAAATAGACAATGATGACAAATTTCTAAATGATTGTCTTCAATATGCAGAAGACACTGAAGTGCAAAGATAACAGCTGCTTTTGAAGCTGGATTCCTTGGTGAATACTTACCTTCCATTCTCAAAAGTTTCTGTCTAATGAAGGCAGTTTTTTCATTATAGTGGAGTTAAGAGTTACTATTCCCAGATCCTGCCTGTGGAGAATGAGGGAGTTACGAACGTTCTAACTCGTGCGTTTTTATACATACTACATATACCTCCACTTTACCTTTGTGGTTTTACAGATCTCTGTGTTAGAGAGTTCAACTGAAAGGAGCTGTAAGGGAAGAAGCAAACGAGACACAAAATACAGACAAGTAAGAGACTTGATGAGAAAATATGGAAAGATGTTAACAGTGTATTCCTTCTGTCTGGCCCAAATTGAAGAGTGTCAGAGCTGGCTGAGGTGTGGGTCGTGTGAGTTTGGAGGAGGGAGAAAGGGAGGGGAATGTCAGGGAGAAAGGAGGGAAGGGAATCTAATCCTGAGTTAAGTCTTGCTAGGTTAGGCTGTATGAGCTAGAAGATACAGGATATTCTGAAAAAAGCCAGGAGAGTTCCCAGCAGAGGATAGTAAGGGCAACCATCTGGCCCCCGCTTCCATCACTTCCCTTGAATCAAGAAAAGCATCCTGAAATTGAGAATTTTCAAATTGGGAGTTTTAAAGCTGAAACTGGAACAACTGAAGAAAGATGATGGGGAAAAGGAACGAGTGGGTGACAAGGGTCAGTAATGACAGAAATCAGAGTCAGTTCAATCACTCAGCTGTGCAGAGCCAGGAATATCAGTACCAAGTAGGGCAGAAATACAGATTGCTGTTAATAGTTTGGGGTTATCAACACCAGTCTGCCTAGGTTTGAGAAGGCTTGTGGTTCGAATCTGTCTCTCGAGCAAATAAGCACCATTTTCTCACACTGTTCTTAGAATGAGAAGACATCATGGTATCCATGCAGGAGGCAAGGAAGACCTTTTAAGGGCTATGAAAAAGAACGAAGAAAACAACTCCAAGGAGAAAGGCTTATCATAAAGCAGAAGCTCATTTCATTCTTGGAAGGTAAGGAGAAAGTTAACATTTGTAGGTGTGTATACATTGATAGATTATACACTTCTCACCTTCCCTACTTTATATTCTTTTCCCTTTTGTTATTTTTTTTCACTGTGATGAGACTATTTATTACAATTTATGAAAGTATTTGTAAAAGAGTGAATCATCAGGAATTTAATTATTAATGTTCCTTGATATTTTTCATCTCTAATCTACTCATTCTCATCACCATAACACTAATTCCTTGTCCTACTTCAAATTCTTGTGCTGTTATTTTCTCTCATTCACTTAGCAAGTTCCCTAATAGGGTAGAGTCAAATATTAGTGAAATAAAAATAAATTACATATAGTGCATTTAGCATGTATTAAAAAAAGCTATCAGAGAAAAATATTGTCATATATGAACTGAATGTTATACTATTTTACAATAAATTTTCCATTGAAAGCCTCAAATTCTACTAAAATTACATTAGTCTGTAGTTATACAGATTAGTTTTCTTCCCACTAGCTCTTAAATATAGATTTGTTATTTTCTCCTTGTATCATACTAGTCCAAGACGTATATATATTTTTAAAACCAGTATCTGCAGCTTCAGAATTCTGATCCATTGCTTTGAATGTTGGCATAGAGCTTACCCTGAACCCTGACTTAATCCTCTGTATTGTTCATGCTCTGGTAATCTTTAGGAAGTGTAGCAAAACATTCCTTCTTGAAAAAATGACACTCAGCTAGCCACCTCTTTACATCGTGAACACCCCCAAAGCAACAAAGACAGACAGAGAGACTTGAAAATAATTCCCTAGTCTACAAAAGAGTTTTCAGCTAAGGAAACAGAATTAGACAGTCATTTTGTACGGGCTTCGTTATTGCTCATGATTGCATGTGGTAACACCTCAGGTTTTATGTTTTTTTTCCGTGGTAACAAGATATTTTGAATGTTAGAGATATGTAAAACTAATATTTAACACTAACACCAGAAACTAACATCTTACACTAATATTTGACGCTAACCCTAGCATAGAGAAGATTATGCTATAGGGAAAAAGTCACCTTTTTTTTACAGGATTTAAATATTATCTGTTTCCCATTTTCCTCTTTCTATTTAAGTAAATAATTATTAGTAAAGTAAGGATATTACTCTTTGAACAGTCTGAGAAATATTTTTATTAAATACTTGTATAATATTTAGTACAATGAAGCCCAGGGACTCTTCTAATACAAACTATGTCTAAGTAATAAAAGCTCAACTGAAGTGTTGCTGCATGTAGAATGATTTAACCTGAAAAGAATACATTTAGTTTTTCATAATGTTTTTTCTTTGGTAGTTTTAATCTTTTTTTTTGTTCTCCATATTTCCATTCTTAATCCATCCTATTCTGTTTTCTCTGCAGGGCTCTGGTTTGTTGTTCCGCTTCAGATAAGATACTCTTATAACTGGAGGGAACAGAGAAGGTCAAATAAAGGTGTGTGGTTGCAGAAAACCCCAAACCCTTCACTTTAGCAACATGTGGAAGTCTTTAGGGTTCAAACTGGGATGATTTCTGCATGGCCAGCACTTTAAATCCGGTTTTCTCTGAATGTTAATGATACAGAAAAAAGAACAGTAAAATATCTGTTGAAAACCCACTCACTCTGTACAGAAACTGAAACGATCCAGATTGCTGATATTAGAGTTCATGCAAAAAGATCTGTAAGCCTACATTTCTGAACCCCATGTTCTCATGTCCTTTGGGGGGAAAAAATACCTGTGAGAAACATCCAAATCTCTGTGAAACTTCTCCTTCAGTGTAAGATCAAGGTGTGGCATTGGGAACTGTAGCTTTTATATGACAGGCTTCGCAGATGAAAGTTTAGAGAGAAACTCCAGAAATTTATATTCTCTTATAGAAAGTAATTTGGAACTGATCTTTGAAAAAAATATTTTCTTCATGTTCTAGCATAATTGTGGCAAATCAGACAGCCTACTTCAATGTATGGTTCTCTAACCTGGCCCCAAAATCCATGTTTCTGTGACCTGGATGGATATAGATTGTCAACAAGATCTCTTTGGAGCATTCAACAAGGCAGAAGGCAAAAGAAGATATGGTGTGCTAAAACATTTTTGATGCCTTATTATCAGCTTTCAGTACTGTGTGAAGAAACATAATGTACTATTTGCACCACTTTCCAAGGCACGTCTTATGTGAAAGAAGGAGCTGACATTTACTGTGAAAAGTAAAGTCTTTATTTAGATAGAGTGAGTGTTAAAATATCTCAAGCATGGTGCTTGTAAACCTGCTTTCTGTTCACTTAAGCACTTCAGTGCTTTTCTGCTAGAAGTGCATCTGCCCCTTTGAGGATGCTGAAGTCTCTCTGACTCATCTTCCTCAGATAAACTTTTACCAAGAAAATGTGGTTGGCAACAGGTGTGAATGAGAAAAGATTGCTCAGATTCGCTATTATAGGTATTCATTGAGACTTGATAATACAGAAAGCTGAATCTTACTAAAACAGTAGGTTTGTATGATGAGTTGAAAGGGTTTGGGGAAGTGGGGAAAAGGTCAAATAAATGGACAATATTTATTTTGCTAGTGTAAAGGTACACATACACACAAGCACACATTTATATATTAAGCCATGGCACATAACGTCCTCTACCATATCTCTGTTAAACTGTATCTCATCACAGAAAAATCTTCACAGGTATTTTTCTGGCCAGAAAAAATGAATGTTTATGCTTGTTTCATGTAGAAAAAAAATGCTGATAGTTTCATAATTCTTGCTGTGTATTAGCAGAGTTGGCCAGAAAAAATAAGCCATAGCTGATCTCGTCCAGTGTGGGTTTGAGCTGCACAACTGGTTACTATGCCTGGTGATCACCTGCCAACATTCACAAAACCAATTCCATGTCCTGTACAATCACACTGGGCCTGAACTGAACACAAAATTTGGAGCAGAAGAAGAGGAAAAGATGTGGTTGACAGAGAAGCGTCAGTCTTCTAAGACAGCAGTAGACATATAAAAAACCTCAGATATTGTGAAGGTGATAGGAGAGCAGCCTTCTGGAAGCTAGAAATGATGATCAGATAAAATAGCATAGGTGACTCAAAGGATGGAGTAAATGTTTGCTATTAAAGCTAAATGAAGAAAACAGGGACAGAGATAGAAATATATTATGTTGCTCCCCACATAACATAACATAACATAACATAACATAACATAACATAACATAACATAACATAACATAACATAACATAACATAACATAACATAACATAACATAACACAACACAACACAACACAACACAACACAACACAACACAACACAACACAACATAACATAACATAACATAACATAACATAACATAACATAACATAACATAACATAACATAACATAACATAACATAACATAACATAACATAACATAACATAACACAACATAACATAACATAACATAACATAACATAACATAACATAACATAACATAACATAACATAACATAACATAACATAACATAACATAACCTTCTTTAAAAAGACACTGTCATCCTTTAAAGTTGCTTCTCTTCTGACACTGAGTACAACAAGCTTATGTCTGTCCTCTTCCAAGAACAAGAAACAGCAGGCTCTTACCTGTCTTCCTGGGATTGCAAAAATCAAACTTGTGAGAACTAGTGTTTTAATTTTCCTGTTGAAGGTGGAACTGCACAAGCCAAAGCCTAATCTTGGGGAGGTTTTCTTGTGCAGAGTAACTGATACATGGTTATCCTACTGCACTCTTTTTTTAAAAAAACTAGAAACTTGGCCCATTCTAAATTACAGAAGATCAGTACTCCTCAGCAAAAAGGAGTTTTCTCTGTAATTCCTTAAAAACATCCTGGTTGTTGTATGGATTGTACAAGTAGAGTTACTACAGGGTTGAAAGTGCTTGAAATTTGATGTGAAGTAGCACAAAACCAGTAAGAGTAGAAGACACCATCCAGGTCAATCCCTCACAATTTTAGGCTGGTGAGTATTAGAGGCTTCTCATGTGTAATTCATTGCACATAGCTGTAACCATCTGAAAGTCAGATATCTAGGTCTATGCTATTATGCAGACTTCCTTCATGCCAAATGAAGAGAGAGGCACTTTACGGGAGAAATCCTGCATCGGGAATTATCTATAAACAGTCAGTCTATCTTGGACTAGACACTTCAGCTTTGAGTGTTACAGAGATGCCAGGTGAGTCTTGGTTTGAGTCTTTAATGAGTCATAGAAGTTTCTCCCTACACAATAATCATCAACAGACGAACAACATGAGTTGGCAAAAGAACTAGTTCCCTGAAACAAAGGTGAAAAAGAATTAAGAAACATTTGGAGTAAAAATCACCTTTCTGGTCCTGGTGTCATAGAAAATATTTTTCCAGTGCCATGTGAGATACACATTTGAGTGAATGTTTGAGAAGACTATCAAAGAATTAGGAAATATTTGGAATTTAAATGGGAAGTGAAATAAAATGTCAGTTAAATGGACATAAAGTAAAATTTTAACAGTAAGTTTATATTTATTGAATTACAAATTAGATTATTAAATCTGATATACAATACTGTCATGTAGCTATGAATGTGTTATGTACTAGCAGCTAAAGAAAGCCTCAAAGATAATTTGCATAACAAAGTGTTGAAAAAACATTGCAGAGTGTGGAAAAATGATGAAAGATTAATCTTTTTGTTTCAAAGGATATGTTCTGTGAAACTGCTATGCCACAGAGATTAAGAACAAACTTATTTGTATGTGTCACTTTGGAAATTTTCGTCACTGAAAAAATGACAGGAAAACTTGAAAACTTTCTCTAAGAGGGAAGCTGACTTACAGTGCGTGACAGAATATTGCATATATTGTAACGTTTAGGTCTTGATTCAATAAGCATTTGTGAATGTGCTGAATTTTATGTACTTTGAGTATTCTATCTGTGCAAATGAACTACTCACCCTTCTTTAACTTTTTTTGTTTATCAGTGACATGAGTATTACTTTCTTTTTCATTTTACACTTTATCCCTTGTTCCTGGGTGAACCATGAATCTAAAAGAGATCAGCTTTACATTTGTAATTCTGTTACTAGCAAAAAATGTGTTATTGAGGTTTTGGGCTGGCAATCACAATTTTCCTTTCAAAAGTGTTTGTGACTATGGTGATGTTTTTATCAGATTTTATACACTGTCAGGAGTGTCACAGAGTTCAGGATTTGGTTTAATTTTGGAAGCAGAGACTGAGGCTATAAAATTTTCATTTGTATTCAAAACTTTTGGAATATATTCTTATCAGATGCATACTCTTTCTTTAAATCTATAACTAAAAAGGAGGTAGTGGTGACTGGGTGAATGTTGTGGACAGAAGGAGAAGACGAGAAGGAAAGAAAGTAAGAGAAAGACTCCAAGGATATTGTTCTTTTCCTTGTTTTACAGTAACTGAGTAAGCAACACACTTAAACCTTATCAGTGCAACAGGACCCTATTTGACCAGTTGTAAAGTAAAGAATAAATTTTTCTAAAGTTGCCAATAGGTCTTCATGCCTGATTTGTACCATATTGATCAAGATCACCTTTTAGAAAAGGGTATTTTCTGCATGCTCTTTTTTTTTTTTCCCTCCACAGTATTTCAAGCTGAGCACCTACAAACTGAGGCAACTGGCAACAACTGCCACTTGAAAATTATTGGTATGTTTTTGATCAAATTCCCTGCTCTAACAATGTTTCAGGCCCATTTTCACATGTAAGTGTTTTCCCTTCAACTTCATTTGGTTGACCCAAATCTTCGTCCGCGAAGCCAAGCCATGATGATGATGCATTTGGTTGATTAGTTCCTACTGTGGACTTGAGATTACTGGCAATACAAGAAGCTTTTGTAGAGGACACCACAAGATCAGTATGTTTCCGTGTCACATCAGCCAATTTGTAACCCAGGGTAGGGAGACCAAATGATGAGCTGCTGTTCACGATCAGTGGTCTTATGATGATCCATGTTATCAGTGAGCAGTCAGCTGAGGAGGCAGCAGTCAACATGCCAGAAAATAATTTGGTAGAGTACGGATGACAGAGCTAGGAGTTTGGGCTGCTTCATGTTTGGGACGGAAGGATAGAGTATCTGTTTTAATTATGCTTAGCTTCTGAGACTTTGACTTTCACATGAACAGAGGTTAATTAGAAAACAGTCCTGCTCCAGGCTTGAAGCCTACTTTTCACATCCGCAGAGCTTAGGGTGGAGTGTCAGGACTTGTGTTAAGCGTCATATTCCCAGGGGCCCCAAGCTCAGACTCTGGAACTTAAGGATTAGCAAGCTGGACCCGTTTACTTACGCATGCATATCAAGGCATTGCCTGGAGAGACTCAGTGAATAAAGCATAGACAGCAGCATTATATTTTGCCTTTTAAGTTTTTCCTTTGTTATAACCAGTAACATTCAGCTCCCATTCAGTTCAGATGATGAAATAACAGTTTCCCAATAGAAGAAAAATCACTATATTCTCAGATGAGAATACCAAGTTTTTAATTGGGAGCCCTTCAGTATTATTATTTTTTACTTGTGAGCACTTAAATGTCTATATATACAGATATACAGATTCTAATTCAATACTGCAGTACTTGGAGTTGAAGTGTCAAAGTATTAACTACCTAGAATAAAGCTTGAAACATCACGAGTCACATCACTTCTGTCACCAATACCCATGATCTTGCAAGAAAAATTTAGACCTTGTAAGAGTTTCAAAATTAAGTTTCTACTGAGTTACTCTGTTCTAGAAGGTGCTGAGGATGCTGATGTCACTTTATGCACACTCTCACCTGTTAGGTGATGTATTTTTTTTCAGAATCAGTGGGAATCTTTCTGCATTGAAGCCAAGGCCCATCTTTAAACTTTGAGCTGATGTCAAAGCATTCAGAACATTCAGCAGTTATACCATGATATCTAATATTCAAATCCTTACTTTGGATTGCCCAGGATCTTACAGTTAATCCTCCAGAAAGGTGCACCAGTATTACAGGTGAGACAGAAAGCAAAACACAACTAGCAAACTCTGCTAAGAAGAAAGAGATGAAAACAATGTTGTCAGGAGTCATTGCTGAAGCAGCATAGAAATATATTAAAATATTTGATCAAAAAATATAATAACGGCAAAAATCTCTCCTACTCAATCTTTTGAAAATAAAACCGTCTAACACCTGAAATGACAATGAACAGACTTTACTAATGAAGGATTTCCCTTGTTTTTTAAGTAATGAGTGGAAAAGGGTATTCAGGCGTATGGGTTTTTTTTTTTTTTTGCAATATACCACCATCTGGTGGAAGTAAGGAGAAAGACAAAGCTTTCGAGCAATTAACCTGGTCAAATTGGGAAGGTTTAGTTTCCTAGTACTAACTGACTTCAATGGGCCCTTAAGGCTTTAGTATACCAACTCACTTAAAAATATGTGAAATTTCCACACTACTCTGTTCAGCTTATTTACTTCAACCAGTTATTTACTTTTAAGGGACTTAAGGATGCTCTTAAAGCTTAATACACACCTCAGTATTTCTTAATATATCTTGTCTCCAAGACAAGACAGAATTTTGCACAGGGTGACATAAAATACTTCAAAATGTTTTGCTAAATATCAAGCAAGGTTTGTCATATAGATTATAGGCTATTGCTGTATTTTCTAGGTATTGGTAGAATTTGATTTCTTTCTCTTTCAGAAAAATTGTAGCAAGATGGCTTTCTTTTTGCTATTAAGGTTTTCCCCCCCCTCATATTTTAGTTAAAGTCTTAAGAATAAAAATTCTGGTCCTATTGCCTATGCACTTTAGGAGCTAAACTTCATTTTTCAGTGCACTGAAAATGCACGTTACCAAAGTTCATGATATATGTCCACAGAATCTGTGCTCTCTCTGTGATCAACATGTACTTTCTGTGTTGTCACCAACAAAATAAAGATAAAAATTGTGAGTACAAGATTAGAAATAAAATCCATTAAAAAAAAAATCTTACTAGGAAAACATGGGGGCAAGAAAAGCCGAGTAATTACATTGATGTTTTATTGTAGAACTAAATATTCTGCCGTGGATCTGTTTTCTAGGATTCTCAGTGTCTTCACTTATTTTTTGCCAGGTGCTAGGCTCCCAAGCTAAGGGCTCAGGCATCCCAAATGTCCACCAACCAATTATTTGGGGAATTGGCTGCTGAGAGACCTAAGCAGGCTTATAGCCAGGCCCCTTACCGCAATCTTGGACACCTGCACGTCACCAAAAACTTAACAGGCGAATTAAGAGTCCTGCTGAACTAGGTGACATGGTCACAGCCAAGTTGTCAGCCTGTCTGCCAGTTTCTGGTTAGTTTTGGAAAGATCAGTCAGTGCACAGGAGCATGCCAAGGCCAGACAACTGGCATTTTTTGACGGGAAAATGTTTTGTTAAAATGTTTTGACCAGGCCTAATAGCGCACTGTGGATATAACTGTGGCGTTGGCTTTGTAACAGCTGCCCCTCTTGTACTCTAGAAACCCTCTGGTTTCTAGAAAGCCAGAAGGACAGGATAGTGCCTTCAATGGCGTGGAGCTGCTGATCCCTTCCAGTGTGCCAGGCAGGAAGAGATCTCAACAGTGGCATAAGGAAAGTGCTGATTGTGGCATATGTTCTCAAAGGCTGCCACATGTAAAAGCTGGAATAAGACCCGTTTCTATTGCTTGTTATTTTCCAGTGAGGTTGTGTTTAGGATGACACATGTAGCTGTACCCAGCAAGCGTGGACACCTGCTTATGGGCCTGGGTGCTGCCTTTTGCAAGAATAGGTGTTAGCTGTTAAATTTCGTTCAATATACATAGCGTGACTCTCCTTCTACCGACTGAAATCTGGAAGGACTCAGATTTAATTTTTAAAAAATTAAGCCTTTGTTTCTGTAATATCATTATCTCATAGATTAAAAGTGTTCTTCTATTTATTTATTGTAATTTTGATTAAATTTTGAGGCAAAGCCTAGAATAATTTAACTGTACTATATAAAGCAGGTATCATTTTCGTAGTGCACCTGAGCATGTGAGGCAGGGTCTCCAATTCCACTGAGAACAGAGGATTTGGTTTAAGCCATACTGCTGGAGAGAAAATGGGATACCTACACCCAGTGGAAAGTGCAGCTGAAATTACTCGGAAGATTGTACTGTTTTAATTCCACAGATATTTATGGAAGCAAGGAATCCATCTATCATACTTATAATAATATTGAACAGCTTTGTTACACCTAATATTGCCAGTTTTGTAAGCAGCTGTTCATCCCTTTTCAATCACATGGCAATGAATTTCACAAGTTAATTGTGTCTTGTAACATGAATCCTTTCTGGATATTTCTAAGCAGAGTGCCTTCTGGTTTTGTTTTCAACCTATAATTCTGTTAACCTTTAGAGAATGAAAACCAGCATCATTGCTATCCCCTTTTAAGGGTGGGGGTTTTTTGACAAATAGCCTGCTTTTTAATGAGTCCTTTTGTTTCCTTTTTAAAACTAATGTGATATGGCTATATTACATTGCTCCATTATGTAAAGTTCTGTTGCACCACTGGGCAGCTGATTGTTTGTTCAGAAAATAGTTTTTTTCCTAAAAGATATTCTTGTACAGCCCACAATACTTCTAAAATTATTTTATGGGTTTCACAGTTCTCCCCACATGTTGTGGTTTAATGCTGGCAGGCAGCTAAGCACCACACGGCTGCTCACTCATTCCCTTCCTGCAGTGGGACGAGGAAGAGGAACGGAAGAGTAAAGACAAGACAACCTGGAGGTCAAAACATTAATAATAAACCAGTTTAATGAGTGAAGGATAAGTGGAGGAGGAGAGAAAAAAAAACAAAACAAGTGATACAAAGCCATTGTACTCACCACCTCTCGCAGGTAGACCCATGCCCAGCCCGTTCCTGAGCAAAAAACTGTTAAATACTCTCTTTTCCCTTTTTATTGCTGATCATGATGCTGTATAACACACCTGGTTAGTTCAGGTCATCTGCCTGGTTGTGTCTTTTTACATATTGAGCATCCCTGATCTACTCGGTGTGGAGGCAGAGTGAGAAACAGAGGTGGTCTTGGTGCTGTGCAGACACTGTTGAGCAATAGCTACAACATCAGTGCATTACCAGTATTGTTTTGGTCACAAATCTAAACCACAGCACTGTATGAGGCTGCTATGAAGAAAGTTAACTCCAGCCAGGAGTTACAGTAGAGGAGTACAGTACAGTACAACAGTACAGCATGTTACTGTTCGATATGACTGAAGCTCTCCAAAACATCTGGACTACATATAGCACCAAGCAATTTCACACACAGCCTTCAATCCAATAAAAATTTATTTGAGAAATAATATGAAATCTTCTGTTCTCTGCATGAAGGAAATGCAGGATTAGTCTATGGTGTCCTTTTTCACAGTACAGAAGGTGATTTATTTGTCCTTTTTTTTTTGCCCAAGGTTCAGTATTCCCCCCACTTAAGGTGACAAAATAAGTAATCACATCTAGCAGTCTACCAATTTTATTGAGAAACCCGACCCAACTTATAAACACCACCACTTTGCTCCAAATTCTGAATTTTCTAGTTGATTGTATGACTTGAGTAAAGGTTACGAAGACTTATTTTGATAGTTATTGTCATATCTTTTAATTCTCTGCTGCCCAGTCTGAATAGCTACCATTACTCTCATCTTCTGAAGACAATTCCATATGTCCTTTGAACTTTGTCCTATCTGTCTGCAAGTATGGCAGCCTGAATTGAACCCCATGTTTAGAAAAACAGGTTCTACATGATATATTTCAGTGGCAGTGTATGGAAGTTGATGTTATTTTCCCATCTGTCGTGGAGGCACCCACAAAACAGACAGCAGCAGATATCCGAAAAACGTGGATTTATTGCAATGAAATTTTGCCCAGCACTTCAACTGACCAAATTAATGACAGGTTCGGATGTCAGTTGGGAATGTATTACTGCACAACAGATTCCTGAACACTAAAGAACCCCCTCTAAGGAAGATGAACCACAGTGTGTTCACCTCACTTATATAAAGGGAGAATTTCCCACTTACAGATATCAAGAGGGTCACTCACCAACGCCGGGGTGTGGGTCACTCCATCCCAGGGAGATATGCTTGGACAGCATCCTAATCTGACGAAAGTCCCGGGAAGTATCCTTGATCAGCTTCCCAATCCGAGGAGAGAGTCTCTGACTGCACTACCTGCTGCTCTGAGGAGGACCAACTCAAAATGGTTCTCCGGCAGGGCTCCGTTTATACCCTGGTCGAGTGTGAGCTGTGGTCATTTTCAGTCCACACAGACAGGAGGCAGCTAAGGGAGCCCTGACTCCAGGCGCCAGATACCCCTGGGTGGGGGTAGTGCCTGATGTTTATCAGGTGCTTGTGCAGGGCCCTGTTTTTTGTGCAAGCTCTGTGCAAGCTGTCAGGGTGTTTGCACTGCCACACCATCTACATTATACCTCTCAATATATCCTTTGCTTTTTGGACTTGTAGTAGGCAAAAGTCTGAGGTTTGCAGTCCAAATGTCTAAATTGGTGCTCAGACATTTTTTATCAGTGGTTAGAATTCAGACAATCGTAATTAATACATGAAGAATGAAACATTGACTCATTGATCATGCTTTCCTCTACAAGGGAGGCAACAGAATTTAATCAATGCTAAAGCTAATTTTCTGGTCCCCATTTGAAAACTTCAAAAAGACAAATAGTCTCACTCCCACCTTTGATCATCTTTTCCAAACACTAATCACCGTAACTGAGGAAAATTAGAAATAAACAGTGCAAGTTAGAATTTGTCAAGTGTTAATTTATACCTATTTGTTTATTATGCTTTTCTCCACCAAATTAAAAATCACCCTTAGTATCCAGTAATTTTTCTCTGTAAATTACCTTATAAATGTCATTTAAAATACCTCTTTTTTTTTTTTTTTTCTTAAAATAAATGCTTTCCATATTTACTGTAAGAAAAGTTTCAGGCTCAAATCAGAGCTGATTCCAGATTTTCTGCACAGGCAGATTCAGTTTAGTGGTAAATGACAGTGGTCTAGGAGGAATGGAGGGCATGAGGTAGGAAGAATCAGCTGTGGTGATAGGAAGTTGGGGTGAGTCCAGGAGAATGGCATTGGTAGGCTGGTGTCAAGGAAGGGAGCCTGGGTCTTTGGGTTCAAAGGCAGTGGCTGTAGCGTTTATGTGGCTTATCTTTACTGGGTGGGTGAGACAAAGGCACATGAATGAGGATTCTCAGAAATTTCACTTTAGAACCGAGGCTGGAAAGTACCAGCAGTATTTCATGTAGCTGACTGTTTAAGGAGTAATGTGAGTGTGCTGGGTGAGAAAAGATAAGAGTGACTGCTGAGTTTCTGCTGACTCAGATTATCACCCTCCTGGCACTTACAGAACTTTGTAGTCTCGCTGTGGACTCTTGCTACTCCTAAAGGAAGTTCCACCTATCCCTCTCCTCTTCTCTGCTTCGCACGCTGGTGGGAAATGAAGGCTGAAGACAAAGAGTTTGGGTATGCCCTGTTGCTGCTGCAGAGGCAGAAAGTGTGAAGGATGGGGTCAGTCACCTGAGCTGAAAATCACGACTAGGAAGACTTTGTTGTTATCTCTGTCCTTAAAGGAGTGAGAGGTAAGAGCACTCTCACATTTCTCTGTAGGAAAGCATACAATTTTGAAGACCATTCCTGCCTAATGCTGGAGAAATCAAGTTTTCATTCATATATGATTGTTTACCTGCATCAGTAAAGCTATATGCTAAAGCAAGAACAGTTGGCTTCCTGCATAATAGTTGTCCCAACTATTTGGCCTTTATTGATACATATATTTAAAGCAAAAAACATTGTTCAAATCTACATGCTCAGAATGGTGTGAAATGACTGGAAAGGTTTGAAATTAGGTTGTTTTAATCAAAAGGGAAGGAATAAGTGCCACTGAGCAGAAATAAAAGGAAACTTTTCAGACAATTTCACAAAAAGAATTATGGCCAGTAGGTGGTACCCTTATTCCAAATAACAAATGAAAGGGGAAGAAATAAATAAATAATTTTTTTAAAAAAAAAAAAGCTGGAAGCTGAACTTTCACTCAGAATCATGAATATTTTCCCTCCCTTTTGGCCACGGCAGACTCCGGTACATGCTCTGTAAAGAGCACTGGGCAAGGCTGATGAGGGTTTGGGCAAGGCAGCTGTATGCAAACTGTGAAAGGGCAAAGGGTCAGATTCTGTATTGACCCTGTATTGACAGGGTCTTATTGCTGGAATCAGATACTGTAGTTTTCAGCAGTAGGAAGCTTTAACCGTCTTGGAATCAAGCTTTAATGCATTCAGCAACTTGATGTTCACACTAAGTACATAAACCTCTGACCCACAGTATTTACCACTGGTGAATACGATTAACTATATTGTCATGGGTTAAGGCTGGGCTGGCCACTAGATGCATGACAGATGCTCTCTATTAACCCTTTTCTCTTCCAAAAGGGGGAAGAGAAAGGGAGTAAGGGAGAGACACTTATGGATTGGAAAAGAAAACCAAAACTGCTTTAATGAAAATAATAACAATAAAATGACATATACACAAATATATACAATACCAATACTGAACAACCCACCCCCCACCCCATGATGGCAACCACATCACCATCACCACTGATGCTGTGGACAGGCACTGGGGAACTCCCAGACTGGATTCAGCGACAGGAACCAGATGCAGGAGCCGGAGTCTGGAACTGGATTCAGGAATGCACAGATTGGGATCAAAGGCAGAACAGAGTCTTCCTTGGACACCAGCCATTGAAGAAGAGAGAAGTTGACCCTTGTGAACCCTCAGCTTTATAGAAAATACGACATATATGGAATGGAACACCTTGTGATTTGTTTGGGTTCACCTGTCCTGTCCGCTCCTCCACACGGGTGCAGCCTCTCACTTACTGCACCCCCACCGTGGCACACAGGATTTAGCAGTGACCTTGGTCTGCACAGGAGCAAGTATCAGCAAGAGCCTTTCTGCACACCAATCCCTGGTAGTGACTGCAAACATCAGGCGTTATCACTTCTCAAAGCAGACACTGTCTTCACAAACATGTCGTTAACTTCAGACAGTGCAGTCAGTTAGAAGAGACTGAGCTGGAAAGTGAAATCACTGAACAGAATGAGTTCTGTTCTAACTGAAACCAGGATATCAATAAAGCTAAAAGATGTTTTAAACCTTTATGCTTAATTTGTGAGAATATTGTAACTTTTTTTGTTATTTTTACTATTTTTGACAGTTCTTAAAACATGGAAGGAACTTATGAAGAAAAGTGAGTTTAATAACACAGAACATTAATTAGCCAGTGTACTTTTCTTTGCAGATATACACACTGAAATGATTAGGGCAAAACTTCAGTGCCTGTGAAATAAAAACCAGGCACAAGGTATTACAGTAAAATGGACAGCCTTTCAAACTGCTCCTCGAGGTTTTATACAATGAATTGAAATTAGTAAAACAGCAAACTGACAGTAAGTGTTTCTGGTTTTGTTGACAAAGTATAGAAACAAGCACCTTCAATTTAAAACATTAGTGTGAGTGCTCTTTGGGGTGGTGAAGTCGGGGAATAGTTGAACTAACAGACAGAAACCATAGGCTACATGTCACTCACTCAGTTCTCTCTACACTGGAAGTCTTGTCTAAGCTGGTCATCCAGGTGCTATTACAGCCTCTTGCAAGGGCAGTGCCCTGAGAGACTGCCATCTCTTGGCACTTAACCTAGAATGTGATGGATAACTCTCTGGAGACAGCGTCTCTACTGGCTATAGATGCTCCTGCACTGGTTATCTTAAACCTGATATCTTAGTCTTACTTGCTTTAGAATTGAGTTTTATTGTTGTTTTTTATCACGAAGGATAATATTAATACTTGGCCAGCAGCTGACACTTCTAAAGGCTGTTTATTACCTGAGATCCCATACCCTATTGATCAACCCTGGATTCAGTTGTCTCCAATACCAAAGAATATCTAAAATGGCGCTAAACATCAATACTCATGAAGAGTCCAAGAACAATTACAAAACTTCTCATTTATTGACCAGAATCATTAAATTGATTTGAAAATGATGAAAGGTTAGGCTATTTTTTTTTCACTTCCTTGTCTTTGATTTCCTTCATTTTAATTTAAAACAAGCAGAATTGCAAATGTGAGATACTGAATACAACATCTCTGATAAACACTAATCTGAAACAAAAATTTTAAAAAAATATTAATTAAAAAAATGAGACTGTAATCAAATACATTGAGTAGGCTGGTAACACTCGTATAGACTAGGTTCATTTGAAAATATCTTCTAAACCAAACTTAGCTTTAGGCCTTTCAAAATGCACATACCTCAAAACCCAGCCTTCACACTGAAATTCTGCTTGCAATAATAGTAGAGATTTGGTGTCTTCCAAACCTAACCTCATAGGCCCTTTAGGACTTCACTATTTTCTATTCTAGCACAACAACAACAACAAAACCATTAAAAAAAACCCCCAAAACTAGAACGAACAAACAAAAAAATCCCAAATAAAAAATGTAATTTTTTCTGGTTTGTTGGCTTCTTTAAGTGACAGCTCAGAGAAAATTATTCATTAATCGGTTCTCATTCTTCATCTCTATTTTCTCTATTCTATCCTACCTTCCTGAATTCATCTGATATAGATCTGTGCTATGGCACTCTGACACCTCTCAGTCTCTGCTTGTCTCCCAATGGACCTGGCTGCACTAGAAGCCTTTTTTCCCACCCTTGTCATTTTTTTTTTAAATTGCTTTACTAAAGGTCATAACTTTTGTGTCCAGTCCTCTATGAAATGAAAAGGATTGATGTAGTTTTATAATTTCTAGCCTTACAATCTCTCTCTCATAACATAGATTTCTTGATATTGGTTTTAAAACTGAAATCTGTTCATCTTGCAAACAGAAAATTGGAGTTATTTTACAAAACTATGCAATTCCGAATGTTCTATTCAATCTTAAATAAATCAAGGGATTGTGGATATTACATCAGAAAATTGTAAGAGACTTAATTCAATTAGTCTTCTGTTTTCTATCCCTAGGTTTACAACTATGCTGAAAATACATTCCTCTTGCTTTTTTCCCCACAACATTCCTTCCACAATGCCATGACTTTGCATCTTCTCACTATGAAATTCATTTACTGACAATGAAGTCTGTCTCCACAATTGTCTTCTGCTCACACTCTTCAACATCTTTGCTGAAATAGGAACCTTCTCACCATAGTGGGAAGTGTGGGATGTGCTGAAGATATAACTATAAACACAGAAACTGGGACAACTCCAAGGTCCAGCAGTAGTGTCTGTACCTATTACCTGCAACCTCACACAGTCTATTGACAATTATCAATGCCATGCCATGCATATTTATTTATGTTTCTGCCTTTAGCATGTATTAAAATATGCATGTGCTAGAGGCAAGTGCTGAGTCATTTACTATACAGTGTCTGCTTTCCATATGAGTGAATCACATTAGCTCCAATCCCTCAGCTATGCCAGCACAAGTGCAGATAATGGCCAAATAGTAACTGAACTAACACTAGAGTTTTTATTTCTCTCTTGGTTATAATCTGTGTTTTATTCCTTTCTTTGATTCACTGTCTGACTCAGTGGGTGCTTGTACCAGCACCATGCAGGGAAGTGGTGGAAAGACAGTAACAGGAGTGGGGCAAGACCACAAAAACCTATTTTCATCTTAGGAAAATGTGGTAACTGATTTCTATTAAATTTTACATAACTCCAAATAGAGTTTCTTAAAAAACATCAATATCAGCAGTGTTTTGTTTTCATGGCTATTGTCTCAAAGTGACATCACTAAGACCAATTTAATTATGAGAGATAATTTCCAAATTATTATGTGAACAAAGATCTGTTGAAATGAAGGCACACACTCCTTTTAATTTCAGTGGATTCAGTGGATTACTCCATTCAGTGGATTAAGTTTGAAATATTTTAAACTATGGGCTATTTTGGGAGCACTAGAAACATCTGAGTCATTCTTTGCTTTGTTAGTGACTGTCCCCTTCTTAATACCTGATTCCTTTTCAGCAGCTATAGAACTGCTACATTCAGGCTCTAGGAATAGTTCAAGCTAGAGTAATTTTTCTGCTTTGATTGTTTAGATGCAACCCAGTGTGCCAACCGACATGCTCACTACCAAAGTATGGCAGGGCATTCCAAGGGAAAAATGCCCTTCAGTAAAAGTGCTCTGGCAATTTAGTTCCACTTCTTTCTATATCTTTTCT
Organism: Bucorvus abyssinicus; assembly: GCA_009769605.1. Taxonomy (NCBI): domain Eukaryota; kingdom Metazoa; phylum Chordata; class Aves; order Bucerotiformes; family Bucorvidae; genus Bucorvus; species Bucorvus abyssinicus. Next base: position 45,841,025 of record CM020025.1, read on the forward strand.
TTTGTAGTAGTAAAAGAGAAAATACAAGCTTTACCAGATGAACTGTTCCTTACAAATAGTTCCCATTCTGATGAAAAGAAAAGAAAAGAAAAGAAAAGAAAAGAAAAGAAAAGAAAAGAAAAGAAAAGAAAAGAAAAGAAAAGAAAAGAAAAGAAAAGAAAAGAGAAAAGAGAAAAGAGAGAAAAGAGAGAAAAGAGAGAAAAGAGAAAAGAGAAAAGAGAAAAGAGAAAAGAGAAAAAAGAGAAACAAGAAACAAGAGAAGAAAAAAGAAAAGAAAGGAAAAGAAAAAAACAACCTCTAAAGAGAAGCTGTTAGCGAGTCCTCATCTGGATTCCAACATAGCTGAAAAGGGAGAAAAATACAAACCCACAAAAACCACCTTGGGTTCATAACAGACAGCGATTGCTTAGACACAACAGAATACTAAAAAAAAAAACCAGCTGAAGGGGAAAAAAAAGGTGCATTAACACTTAGGAATATCTTGCAAATAGCAGTCTGAGTGCCAAAAACTCTGTTCTGAGGTGCCATATGGGAGAAAAGATCTGTTTTCCAACAAAAGGGATAAAAAATGAACAATTCTCCTGAAGGCTATAAACATTTTTCCTAATTGTTTCTCTTACATTTTTGTCTGAAAACTTCAGTGAACTGAAGCAAACAGGGAGAACAGAAAAAATACCTGATTATGAAATTTTATGTCATTAAAGACCGAAATCTGAAAACTGGTTCTCTTAACACAAGTGCAGTGAAGGCAGTTAAGCTACTGAGTGCAGCATTTCAGAACTGCAGGATAAGCAGGAGAAGCTCTCGTAAGAGATCTAGTAGTCCCATTCATGAAAATATGAATTTTATCTTTTGGAATTAAGATTGTTTTGGAAGAAAGGTGCTTTTCTACAGCTCATGCTGAGATGAGAAAGGAGGAAGGAGGCTCTGTTCCAGGTTCCTGAGAGTCAAAACTTTGAGATTCTTGGGAAGTCTGCTTTAGCACTTGGTTTTGTGAGAGAGAAGGGCATTTAAGTCTTTGGTTTCTTACTCCAAGTTAAACCAAAGATTCTCTTCCCCTTAAAAGGCTTTTGAGGCTTTTTTAACAATCTCAGTCTATTCAATTACAGCATTAAATTGAAGAAAATAAAACGAAGAAGGAAAAGAATTAGGTATAGCCTTTGATTTTCAACTAGTATTGGAAGTAGTTGTTTGCAACAGTGTAATTCAGATAAGCATCTGGCCCATAAGGTATCCTGTGACAGATGAAGTTTTCTGTAAGTTTTTTTTAAGAACTAGGAATTTTTCCAAGACATCCTGACTACTGGGAGCAGAGCATCTGACCAAAGTATGCTCACCAGATGGTAGATGTTTCCATGTGGATAAATATTAAAAAGTTACAAATCCATGCCAATTGGGAAGTAAGGGTGGGAAAGTTTTGCTTTTGTTTTTCAGTTTTAGTTGCCTATGCAACCAGAAATGTGTGAGAAAAAAAAGCTACATTTAATGGAAAAGAAGAGAAATGACTCTTAATCTATTACTGGATCCGACCTGTTGTAAATGACTGATTAGGGAAACTTTAGAGTTAAAAGGTTTTTTTACTTTTTTTTTTTCATTCCTTAATATCTTTATTAGTTTACTACTCAAAAACTTGGTGCACTAAAATGTGATAGCTCCACAAATAATGGCAAGGATTGTTTTGTGTAGGGAAGGAAGGTTTTAAACCACTATAGCTGTTGGCTGGCTGTATGCGAAATCAGAGCCCTATGGCGCTGTAATGCATGCCCAAGGAGTCTTCTAGGTGATACAGCATGCCAAGTTTGGCTCCGGTACACAGTCTCATCAGGAGTAGACTACTCTATAATTTAAACATCTGCATAAATGTTTGCTAGGTTAGTAATTTATCCCAGATTTAAAACCACATAGGCAGCTAGAGGGTACATCTACACAGCATGGTGTAGTTCGACCAGAAGGCAAGCTGGCTTACGTGACAGAAGATTATAGCTGAAGTGGCATAGCAAAGTAGTGAGAAGTTAATAGAAAAGTTCCCACTAAGTGCGGTGAGCTTCAGATCATGTATCCACAGAAGCACATGAAATGGAAAAAAAGTCACAGTGAAAAGGCAGGGTGGCAAGAGAAAATGTTCTTTATCTTTCTTTGTACTGAACTTGAAATACCTAAGACAGCTTCTAATTCTCTCTCTCATGCTCCCCTCTCTACCAGAAACCTACTGTTTACAGTGCCTTTCTGTTTATTTGTTTTTTTCACTGTGTGTGTGCCTACAGTGAATGAGGGAGTAACAAAATCTGAATATCAAGAAGGTGATAACAGAAATAGGTGATGTACAAATACAACCAATTTTTTTCACCCTCCACTCCTCAGGAAATCTATTTCTATGAAAATAAATAAATAAAACCAGCAATTAGCCATTAATTATCTAAACGAGACATATTGACCAGAACTTTACAGTATTTTCTTCTTCAGGACAGTAGAAGGTACGTGTTCAATCTTTAATAAGCATAAGAAGATAGAAGTTCAGTTTGTTGAACTAAATGCATACGAACCTGTTGGGGATCTGACTTAATTTTGTGGAGGTGATGGAAATACGTGATATAAAGAAACTGGGTTTCATGAAGCAGAGTTGGAGAAACGTGATGCCTTGATGCTGGCAGAAGAAGTTAGTCTTGGTAAAGGAAATTTTCCTGTAACATGGTCTTAGTTGTGCATTTTTTTTTCACAGTCCTGAAACAAAGATAATCTAGTGGTTTTTAGAAAACATAAATTCTTAATTATATTTCTATGGCTTAAATAACTTTTCTCAAATATTCTGTAAGTACAACAACAGAATCCAGTTCCATACCATGAATACACATGTGGGTCTTAATTCCTTGATCTAGAATGTTTATGCTAAAGCTATTGAAAAGAACAAATATATTTCCTGAGTTTAAAGAGAAAAAAAAAAAAAGCTTTTAAATAGAACAAGATGAGAAAAATATTTTATCAGTGCTTTATGGTCAAGCTAAATCTATTAACTATAATCAATATTCAGGAAAAGTAACACCTGTTTACAAAATACACACAACAGCTTGGCAAGAGCTATTGCCCAACAGATTGAATTCTATGGAATTGGCTTAGTATCAGAAGAAAGTGTGATTAACTGTAGAAAAGTTAATCTTCAAATTATTTCTGACACACTGCTTTGATTAAAAAAATGGTTTCTCTCCTTTGCCAGAGAAGTTAAAGTCTTTGGTACAGAAGGCAGATGTGGGGTTTTGCAACTTTTTTATTACTTCACTTATGCACACACATGCACACACTTAGCTACTAAAAATGTCTCACGTGACTTTTTGTTTGGTGGGTTTTGTGTGAGGAGCAGTTAACACAAACATGCTTGAGCAAAAGTGTTCTCTCTTTTGAAGGAATATATTGCATATCTCATTTTGAATGCTTAAAAAAATGGATCTTTGAAAAAATTTGCTGGCTGTGCTGTATTATTTATTTCCCAGATGTAACAGTTTCTTCACAAACTAAAACTACCCCTTTCCCAAGCAAAAATACAAGTGTGCAGATGGGAGTGAGTTAAGTTTTCAGATAGCAGGGGGTTGTCGTGGATTTTACTATGCCATTTTGAGGGAGAGAAGGGAGGAAATATACAGAAGAAATCGCATCTTTGAAAGGTAGTAGACAACCATGAGAGAGGAGACCTGTTTCGGGCTTGTTTTTTCTTCCTTGAAAGATGTTTTTCAGCTCTGTGGAGGAAAGAAACCTGGCTCACTTTGCAAATGCACAACCAGACTGCTGCCAGGAACCATTTGCAGGAGTGATTAACAAAACCAGTTTGCTTTACAAGATTTTCATGGAGGTAGAAAAATACACATACAGTTTTGACAAAATCAAATACTGCACCCTTAGAGTTATACAGCAAAAAGATAATTAGCACTTCTTCCTTAAAAGGATGTCTCATTATAGCATACTTATTGTCTTCTCAGCAGATGTGGCATTTAAATGTAGTGAGCAATGGCCAAATGAAGGAAGTCATTCTGGAAATAAATGACAGTAACAGACCCAGTTTCCTGAATGGAGGTGAAAGTGGTTTGGCAATATTTACCCAAGGTGATGTTCATTTATTCAGTACTGAAATTAAAGAGGGAGGGAGGGAATGCCTGTGTATGCTGGTGAAAGTGTAACATGAAATTAGAATAGATGTTAAAGTTGCAGATAAACTGAAATATTCTAAGTGGCATCAGTGCAAAGCAAAGGAACTTTCAGTGGCAGCAACTGTTGGTGTAAAGGCTTAATTTATGCTTTAAGATCCCTGCAAGATATACTAAGGAAAAAGAGCCAGAACATTTTAAACTGCAGCTCTAGACTTCAGTTTGAGCAGTGACTCTAAATGCAGGTTATCAGAAAAAAGTGAACATACATTTGAAAAAGCAAAGTATACAATAATTTGCTGTCAAATTACTTTTAAAGTATGCTTTTTCCTCTTGGGTTATATGCACTTTTGGCCCAAGTTAAACAAATGAAAATGTAGTATCTACATTTAAAATAAAACTGAATAGTACTGTGTTTAAACTGAAGGGCATTAAGCCAATGGGTCTTTTCATCTCTTACATTTATTTTGAAAAATATTACTGGTACAGTAGTACAGTAACTGCTCCTTGTTACATTTCCATCTGTACTCTCGTAGAGGTAAGTATTCCAGTGCTGCAGTACAGCAAGCTGGACAGACAGCCAATTTTGTTCTTTGTGTGCCACATGAGTGTGCATGCCCAAGGCAATGCTTTTGAAAGCTGAATCTGTTATTTTTACTGAGACAGCAAAAAAGAGCAGTTCTATGGGCCATCATGGGCTCTCTTTTGCTGTAAAAGGGTTAATACAATTACGATGCTCTGACATACACCACCTTTAAATGATAAGTTAAAGTGCAGTCATACAGCAGAAATATACACACAAAATATTTATTTAATCTTTTCATGGTATCATGGTATTTGCATCTTTGTCACTTAAATTGCCCAGGATAGATGAAGTCTGATCACAAAGAAGTCTTTGAATCTGGTTTTAAAATTTGAAAGTAGGTCTTTTGCATAGCAGTTATTTTTTTCCTGGTAATGCCTTTTTTAATGTCTTTACTCGATGCAGTTATCAAGAAAACCCACTCTAATAACACCAAGGGAGGGCCCAAGAAACTGAACACTGTGCTTGTGCTCGTTTTCAAAAAATGCTATGTGTCTGTTAAGAAAAAGGAACATTTCATAAAGTACCTTTGAGACTGAGAATTCACAGCCTGAGATTTCCATGGCTGCCAGGCAGGTTCTCCTGAACTGGCAAAAGCAAAACCAATGTTAATGAGTAAATAGCACTAAAGAGGGAAGGCAGCTATTTAACCAGCTGAACGGAGGAAATGAGCATCGGCTTTTGATGTTCAGCTTTACTCATTAAATGTGAAACTCTTACATAAGTCCAGCAAAGGCCTGGCAAAGTGTTTAATTAGCAATATAACCCTACTTAAAGTACTTTCAAGTTCTACATGGAATTTTATGAACCTTTCTACAACTGTCAGGACAAAATGCAATTTTATTTGAGAATTTGTGGTAGGTATTATGACAGTTAAAAAATATCTAGAAACAGGGCTGAAAAATAGCCTAGTATCTGCCCAGATGTCAATTCAATTTCATGCCAATTTAGCAACAAAAAAACTATTATGGAAATGTTACTGTAATTAGTCTTTCTCTGTACTTAATTTCATGTAATAAATAATGCTCTAGATTCAAGGTGGAGGTTCATATTCCTTATTTTAAAGCTGAAGAAATTATTTTAATTGAAATTGCAAGATAGCATTTACGAAGACGTACTGTGGAGGGTGGTGCTGCTGATAGGAAATGATCTGTAAAGGTTTACATGTATCATATGCTTTTGCCTAGATTTATGCATATAACATGTAATCATGCAAACGAAACAGGTCTCCTGCATCTCTAATTACCTAGGAAATGAACCACTTGCTCAGCATCCCACCACAGTCAGGAGAGAAAAACAGATCATAGACAACCATTGTATGCCAAGGTCACTCTGGACGTGCTGCTCTTTCTCTCAATTTACAGAAGCAGCAGCAATGTAGCCTTAGTCTACATGCCTGAATGTGTTCCTAAAGGGCATGAATGCCTGGGTGACCTGGAATGTATTCGCTGGAACAAAACTAGTAAAAGAGACAAGAATGTGCAAAATGCCATCCTGAGATATCAGAACACATCTGTTTGGAGACTATTTTCATTTCAGCCTTCCAGGATGGCTAAAACTAAAATGGCAAAGACAAGCCAAGTATTTGTGTGTGTATATATATAAAAATAAAAATATTTTGCAAAATAAACACTTCCAGTCTTCTACATTATATAGGCCAATAGTGCCTCCATTACATGGAATAGAAATTTTGTAGTTTTCATCTCCAAGGACTAAGGGGAGGAGAACAAGGATTAAGCCCCTTGTTTTACTTTATCTAAAAATCTGTTGGAGTGGTGGAGATACTTCAATTAATTTCTCTTTGTATATAGACTATGACATCAAAGTCACTTAATTTGTTTTCATTATAATACATCTGTATTTTCCACCTGTGATTTCCAAAACATTATACTGTACCGTTTGAGGATACAACACTTCTTGAGCTCATGATACAGATCTCATTACTACTGATAATTTAATATGTATTGAAATGTAGCCTAACAGAATGATGAATATGAGCGTAGTAAGAACTATAATTTCCATCAGAATTTCTGAAGTGCTTCAAAATGAGAGCCGATTGCACTTATAGTTACGATGGTTAACCACGGGTTTTTTTCTCCTTTAATAGTTTTCCAAGATAAAATATTTTCTAAAGCGTTATAGTTTGCTGTTTATTTAACTTTTAATAATTCAATAGCAAACAAGTTCCTGATTTCCCTTTATAAAAGGAAAAACAGTGTCTAACACAAGAGAATACTGAGCATAGAGTGAAACAGAGAATCATGGTAGAATATTGATCTAAAAATAATACATTCATGTAGCACCTTAGTGAACTATCTTTATAATAGTACAGGTAGTAAATATGCTTAAACTGTTTTGCCTGAAAATTACTGTTGTCTAGGTTTGTTTATTCTCACTAAACTAAGGCCTCAGTTCTTCTAATTCGCAGTACGTAGTATTTTACCTCCCAAGAATTCCCTATATCAGAGGGATTACACTATGTGAAGAAAAACTGTCTTTTAGTTAAGAAAAGAGAAAAAGATCCAGGGACATTTTACAATGAGGAACCCCAAACAGTGCCAATAGGAACAATACATGTATGCTAGTGAAGGATAGATCCATCAGTGTGCAGACCACAGTGTTAATATTTTCAATATTGGCATTCCAGTATGAAAATATTGATGTTCAGTCCACAAATGAATCCAGGAAATATACACCATAGAAGAAACTGTATACACCAATGAACGGACCTTTGTGACACTGTTAATCTTTTGATTCATCAGTGAAAAAAAGAAAATCCAAACTTTGAGACGTATTAGTGAACATATACTTGTCTGATTAAATATTTCCCTTTCAGAAGGCAATCAATTTTCCTAGCACATGAAGAAAAAACCCATGTCTTCAAATATATCTTCCTGAAATCTGTCTGAAAACCAGTTATCGTTGATTTTATGGCTTTTTTTTTTTCTCAAAATTTGGCAACGTTTTCCATATGAATGAAAACATGAAAAATGGTGGGTTTGGTTTTTTTTTTTTCCAGATTGAACATGTATGACGCTTTTAATCTGTTTTACTAAAGATATGTATATGGAGATTAGAGATTTAGGTGTGTATTAAAGAACAAAGAAACAAAGACTTTCTTTGAGAAGAGGATGCTTTTCTGAATTATATAGAAGCATGTATCAGAAGATTTATTTTAAAATGTACCTTACCTCTGTATTGGGGTTTTTGCCAAACCTGGAACTGGAATTTATCAGGATTTATGAACCAGTAAAAGTAATTGCAGTTTTGTGTGGATTTTTGAATAATTTACGCTTCTGGAAAAGCCATGTTAGGTTTGGATTTACTGAGTACAGTAGTTGTTTCACTCTTGGACAGTGCAGACATTCTTGAAATTTAATTCTTTCCTTCCAGGTTTAACTAAAACCTATACATGCAATTAGATGATAACCACAGTATTCATGAGACTGACAATACAGAGTTCATTTGTGTCACACTTGATACTCCTGGATTTCTTAGTGTGTCTACTGAGAGAGTCTGCAGAATTTCTTAGGGGAGAAACCCCCATAGATTCTGCTAATCCAAATATAGGCGTGTAGTATAAAGTATATAGCTGTACAGCCTCCTGTGGGATGCACTAAAATCTCAGAGCTGACACTGAAGTCCTGAGGACTGAGGGAACTTTTCTGCTTATTGGCTAAAGCCAGGCAAAATAAACTTACAGGGAATAACCAGAAGCAGCTGGAAGGTGTCTGTAAAACTCTCGTAATCAGAATTAGAAAACTGAAGAAAAAGAAAAACTAATTTAGAAACTTATTTTTTCATTGACTCAAGATTCTTCATTTTCTATCTATCTGCTCTATTGGCTAGAGATCATCCAGAAAAGACTAGTGATTACATTCATCTCCAATTGATTAACCTGGTACACCCTACATTTGTATCATACCTGGAATGGACATATATATATGGTAGGCATAACAGTTCTTGGAAAGCATGCCGTAGCAGTCAGCTATGTGCAAATTTCTCACAGGAAGTTCTGTGTATTGTGAAATAACGGAAAATGTTGAAGTGGAGATCTCTTAAGACGCCTGTCTAAGAGAACAGTGTTGCCCTTGAGGTGCTTGGTTTTGATGGCAACATCTGTACTCAAGCAGAATGCTTGCTCTAGTGTGAGGAATTTCATTCAAATGAGAGTAAATTGGTCCCTTACATAATATAGAATCCAAGTAGCTCTCATTTCAGTGAAAGGACCCAGGAAAAAGAACAAAGGATAGGTGTTGAGACAGAATAAGCGATGCAATTATCTATTTTTTTACATAGTTGTCATGTCAGATTTATAATCTTACATACATTCCGTTTTGAAAAGAAGTTGCAGTGATTAGCCACACTATTTTCTTACAGTGCTCAGAACGAAACAGCCAGTTTCTGGACAGATTTCCTTGTCACAACCGCCTTTAAAAGAAACACACCAACAGCTATTGTACAAACGCATACCATCATAACATTTTAAAATTATATGTGTGGAAGGTGCAATCCAATTTCTTTTCGTATCGTCCTGGTCATAGCTTTAAACGTATTGGTAATTACAGGTTGTTTTGTTTTGTTCTGTTGAGTCCAGATCTCTCTTACACAGCAATTATAATAAAAGAGGGGTTCAAGATCTCAAAAGTGGTTTGAGAACTTTGCATTTCCTATAAAATTCAAAATTTTCAACAAATAAGTGTTTGTATATTGCCTGACCAAACTAGTAAAAAATAGCTTTGCTTGTTTTGTGATTTTCCCAGATTTTCTGTGTCTCTACTGAAGAGTTGGAAATCTCAGTTTTTCTGAGGAATGGCCCCAGTATGCACTCTGTACCTTCTCAGGTGGCTTTGCTTTATTGATTTGGTGTTTGAGAAGTCCAGACGCTAATACTCCTAATGATCAGCCATTCTTTTTGACTTTTGGTAACAAGTATTCTCATGCAGTTAATATCAAACAGAACTTTGTGCTCTACATCTGTTATTTCAAAATTCCCATTTTTGAATTCCCCTAGTCTCAAGTAAGTAGTACATTGTCTCCCTTTTTTACTCCCTACGATCTTTTCTCCTACTTCCAGGGCCCCATGATGCAAAATGTCATTTCGCCGGTCTTCGGTTCCAGTGACAACTTTAATTTTACTGATTTTAATGGGCTTTTCAAATACAATCCCATAGAAGTCTCCAGTAGAAGGAGCTTTGCCCCAGAAATACTCATCAATGCTGCTGTAAGCCTTGCTTGCCTCATAGTTTTCAAATACGTTCATGTTGGTGTGCAAGTTTGCAGGTGGATTGTCAGGGATATCAAAAGATTCCTCTTCAAAATCATCATCCTTTAGCTTGTTTTCAGCTCCTTTGTAAGATGAGTAGTATCCCATGTGTTGGAACAGAGACGGCTTAAAACGTATCACTTCCTTTTGGGCTAACAGCCCACGAAAGTGGATGAGTAGCCAATCACAAGGCATTTCTTGGTAGAACATCAACAAAAAATGGGCCAGGCGTGGGAGGTCGTGGGAATGGTAAAGCTTTCCAATGTACCCCAGTTTAGAAAATTCCAAAGTCACCCAGTAGGATCCTTCTCGTGAGGTAATTACTTTCTTAACAGCAGTCAAAAAATTCTTTGAGCAGCGAACATCATCTTCTAGCATCACATAATAGTCAGAAAGATTAGCACAAAAGTTAAGAAGGAAAGCATAATCTACATTCTGTTTGGATCGAAATTTCACACGGTCCTCTGGGTCATTGTAATTTCTCTTGAGGCCATCCAGTACAGGATAGTACTCCTCAGGGACATGAATAACTATTAATCTGCCTGCAATTATGTGATGTGCAAATTTCTGTGAAATATCCTGGACCATCCCTTCACACCAGGCTGAGTCAAAATCTGCCAGCTGCACTACCACTGCTATTTCCTTGAGTTCCTCATAGCTTGATTGCTCAAATATGGACTTGATGGTCTCAAGCAAGTAGTTTCCCTTTTTCCGTTTCACAGAGGATAGCCCAATTGTAAGGTACCCTGTACAAGAGACAATTCAAACAAAACCTGAATATTTCACATTGGAAAACATTTTGCCACAACATCATCCTCCAGGGTTGTGCTTATATTAAATAAACCTTCTGAGTGGTGAAGACTGAGAAATTTGGTATGTGAACTTATTAAGCTGCATGCAACAAGGGACATTTATCGCCTTTTCATCAAAGAAGAATCATATTGCAAGCAAATAGACATATGGAGACCATTGCATTAAACATTCGCTTGTTAACTGCAAGGAATGGCATGTAGTGGACAAAAGTCAAAGCAATGTGCACATATATGCCTGGTAGAGGGAACCACATAGAAGATGATAAGGCTGTAAAATCTGCTAAAAGAAAGGGGATTATGAGATACGATTCACACAAAATTTTTAAAGCAAGGAACTACAGAATGCAGCACAAAAATATGAGATTAGTTGCCAAACTTTTATCATTTTAAGCAGTCTACAAGACTAGTAACACTTATGCATAACTTTACAGTTTTATGAATATTGCATGAATAATTTTTTTTCCTGCATGTTCAGTTTTAAATGAATTTGTCCAATTTTTTCTTCTAGCCCTCTTTCAGGACTCATTGAGCACTTTATGGGGAACCCCTTCTTGCAAGTTATAATATAGATATTATGTCAAAGTAGAAGAGAACTTACTACTGCATACCTGTGCTTGTATAAATAATTTTTAATGCTGTTACATCTTTCTAGGGAGAGATGCATCCTAATTATAAGGAAAGAATTTTCATCTCTGCTGTTTTGGAGTCACTGCCACTGTGTTTTTACCAACACTCCAAAAATGTTTTTTCAGATACTTGCTAGTATTTATGCATTTTTTTAAACTTCTGATATAAAAAAAGTTAAGACTTTGTAATTGACAGGGTGTGCTTTAGTTGAATCCACCCCAAGTTTCTTGAAATACCATGGTTTGGAAAAGACTGCTCTGATAAAGTGATTCAGTTTCTCTCGAGGCTTAAGTCACCTCAAGATACAGTTTTACAGTGAAGTACAACCTCAAGAAGCCATTTATGCTGCCTACAGAGCCCCAGATTTCTCAGATCTAATTTGAACATACATTACTTCATAGCTTTCTATGAAGATCAACAACTCACAGATGATTTTATTTTACCTGCTGTGCTTGGACTTCTGAGCCTTGTTTATGTTTGTGAAATGATTGATTTGGAACCCAAAAGACCCCTGTCTAAAAGCTAGGTATGGCCATATTTCACTTCAAGGTGGAAGTCGAACCCTGTGTCAAGTCAGAATAACTAGATAGTCCATCTGCAGAAGGCTGTGAGAAGAATTTTCCTTTACTCTCCCCATAAACGCACAATTAACCTCCCTTGTTATCGCAGCTAAAGGAACAGGCAGATCCATTCACAGCTGCTAGATTGTCAGAACAGGAGAACTGAAGGGTGTGTCTAGGTGATCTCAAGCGTACCTTAGACTGGATTTACTGGTTATACAGAACAGAGGCTACAGTATGGTCTCAGAGGGTGGTTAGAAAGCACCACCAGCACATGCTTTGCTCCTGCATTCTAAATCACTTCCCTCTGCCCTCGGGAGACATCCTCAAAAATATGCTCGGACCGATCATCCAGGGGCTGCCTACAGGATACAAGTCAAGGCATTTGGTCAGAAGGTAACCAGGCTGTGAGGCAGTCACTGCTAGGGCTGAACTAGCAGCTGCCCAGGAGCTGCCTATGCAAGGAGAGATAGCTGTCCCACTAACTCTGAGATTGTCATTGCTTAACTCAGTCCCTCTTGCCTAGAAATACCACAGGGACTATATGGATTTCCCCCATTTTTAAATTACCTTATTTCATGACATTCAGATTTCAGTTACTTACTTTTCCTTGGCAAAGGCGTGCCAGCTAGGTAGCGATAGGAAATGTTTATAGATCCTGAGAAATTAGACAAATCTTTAAAAGTGTGAACATAGCGCTCTGGGTTGAGCTGGTGCGTGGCTGTTTCTCTGATTAATTGCTTGTCCCCTTCCTATTAGTGAGAAAACAAAAAGAATAGGAGAGGGAGAGAGACAGAGAGAAACACAGTTGTGAATGCTAGCCAGAGAGGAAACACGGACAGGCAGGTTTCCAAGAATAACATTTCTCAGTGTCAGCTTTCGTGAAAGCCTGTACATGTCACCTCATTTTTTTAAAAACCCGTTACTGAATATCATACATTTTTGGCTACAGAAAATCTACCATAACCCTTCAGATTACAGTAACAGGAAAAGAAAAAGAATATATTTTGGACAAAAACTGTGGAAAAGTTGCAAACGCTATATGATTGCCAAAAAATGCTGTGGTATTCAAAATAGGGATAAGAAAGCATCAGTCAGCAACACAAGAGATAACTTTCATAGATGGAGAAGAGAGGGAGATTTATTGAAAATGTTTTCAGTGATTAAAAAACCCACCAAAACTTGTTGCAAAGTTGTTGAAGGTGAAACTAGATCCCTGTATCTGGCTCATTTTGCCATTTTTCTGAGTAGCTCCAACTCAGATTTGTGATAAGAAGAAATGCATGTGATCGTTCAGACAGCTAAAGCTTTCTCTGGATTTAGTGAACACTGTTTGATGGAAAAAACCCAGATTTGTTACCATGCCTCCTCTTTCTGCCTCCTTCTCCTGTCTTTTTCTTCCAAGAGTCTTCCTGAGCCATAGTAAAGTCACACAAGGGAAAAAGAAGCTTCGTTAGTGGTGCCCTCTCCATAAGTTCAGTTGGGTCTCAGGGAAAATCTGTTCCTTAGTCCTTAAGTGAAAATATCTAACAGGCTGTAGTGTCATGAGACTGAATTTAAAGGTAGGAATGCTTATTTAGTTTAGACTTGATCCTAGTCGGGTGACAGGCCAGTGCCTGAAAGAGTTAGTTTCTTCTTATATATACAGTATGTTAGTGCACTTCTTGATCTGTCATTAAATGGGAGTATTGAGCAATAGTACTGCTGCTAATAACAACAGCTACAGAAACATTAAATAGCACTCATATTTGATGGTATAAATATTCAAAAGCATGTCAAAGATGTATTTTACAGCACAAAGAAATATTTCTGTAAACTGATTCTAGGTTCATTTTAAGTTCATTATTTTTCTTTCATAGAAGTAGTAAATAATCCACGTCTGAGCTTAATAAAGATCTTTGGCAGACATCCAGGAACATTTACCTGCACTGTTACGCTCTCTTGATCTGCAATGTCTCTCCAGTAATTTCTTTCTAGTGCTGCTATGCTACTATGCTACTCATTACTTATGAGAAGAAGGTTTATGTTGATCAGATTTCAGATTAAAATATAACTCAATGAGCTAGGAAGACTACACCAAAACTTCAGGAGATTTTCCATGAAAACTGTCAAATTGGGGAAAAAAGGGCTTGTCAAAAATCTTTTTTTAAAAAAACCCTAGTTTTTCTTTATTGTCAAAACATCATGTGTCACTGGTTCCAGAAAGGCACACCAAAATGCTTTCATAAGGAGGTTTCAGAATGGAAACCCTTTCTGTTGAGCTTTTTCTACATAGAAAGTTTAAAAATGTTTAGAAATAGAAAATGTCAGGAAAAATGTTTTGATTTTAACAGGCAAACTATTTAAACTGACTGCAAAAATTTTCCTTTTCTTTTTCTCTTTAAGAAATGCTTTCTGTGGCTAACGATTTTTCTTTTTTAATTGTTGTTATTTTCATTCCTTTGTTGAATGAAAAGGAAAATTGCAATGTGGATTTTTCAAAAAAAAAGTCTAAAATCTATTTCTTCTACCTCTGATTACTCTGCAGAGGCCAGTGGAGATGAAGAGCCTGATTAGCCCTCTTTAGCTGTCTTCTCTAATTTTTTCTAGGATGGTCCTGACTATAGTCTGTTAACTAACCGCTAACTTACATTTCAGTGTTTGCTGAAACTTGGGACTTTCCTGTGGGAGCCATGGGAAGAAGTGCCAGAAGTTCTCCGTTCTTTGTAGAGATACACTGCTCCGCTAAGGATGCTGAGTCAGCTACCATAGCACTATTGTTTTCATAGTGCCCAAAATAATGATTAGTATTCACAGAAGAGTGCAGAAGGCATGGTTCACTTACAGTTCACTTACAGTTCACTTACAACTCAGAATATGTATGAAAACATCACTGCATATATTGTAGTATCTGGTTATATTAATTCAGTATGTCTTCAAAATATTTGATCAGATGTGGTTTATGCACTGCAGACAAAGCACGTTAAAACACTCTGCTGACACTCATGCATCAGCACTGTATACCCCCTATCAAACCTACTTAAGCAATTTTCCCAAAAGGGCCCTCACTTTCCATTTCCACAGCAAACACTCTACAGAAAACAGAGAAGGGATTCTTTGAGTGAGAAGTGCTCCTCTCCCTTCTTAACATTTGCCGCAATGAAGCTCACTTTGGTATTCTAACATCCTAAAAAAGGCCACTCATATTCCATCTCGTGGAAGAGATACCAGCCCCGCATCCCCTTGCACAGCCTGCTGCCTGAGACTGGGAATAGAACTCAGAGTCAGGTGCCTTCCTCTATAGTTACCTTCAAGAGATACTCCAGCTATAGTTAGAAAGAAAAGGGCCTTTGGGGCTCTGAGGACTTTCAGATTTCCATTCCCTGAGGGGAACTGGTTAGCCTGCTGCCATTGAATTCTATCCCCAAGCACATCTCTCTCCTCACCACAAACACTGAAACTGCTCATCTTTTACCTCATCAGAGAAAACACACCAGACAAGTTAGCAGAGCTGTCAGACATAGTCAGGAAAGTTGAAAATAAAAATAAATAAATTAATTAAAAAGTCAACAGCCTAACACATTTGGAAAACGCCTGGTGGACCATAAAGGTATGAAGAGATCTGGAAGAACTGTCAGGAGACTTGGCAAGAGACTTGGCTGGGAGCTTCATGAATGCAAACATGCCAGAGCTGTGATGAGAGAAGCAATGAAAGAGAGTGAATTTCTGAAAAAGCAGCGGGGGGTGTGGGGGGTGGTGGTGGTGTGGTGGTGGTGAAGCAAATTAAAAATAAGACATGGAGCCATCTGGGGAGCTGGCAAATAGGACAGGAAAAGATTTAGAAAACAAACGAAGAGGAACACCATTAGCAGTGATTATAAAAGCACTTTCAGAAACATCTGGGGGACTTTGAAGCAATTAGTGAATAGAGAAGAAGCATCAGGGAGAATACCACTGGGAAAAAAAAATGTGATAAGCCAGGTCAAATTTGATCACAACCAAGAAATGATGAATAAATAAAACATAGTGCAAAAACCTTAGTGCAAGTACTGTTAGACACTGCAATATGTCTGTATCAGAGTAACATGCTAGAAGCATGGATTATCTTTTCCATGGTTTAAAAAGTACTAGCATAATCTTAAAAATATTGCGAATATCTACAATATCGTTACAAGTAATGTTACAAATGAATATTTTAAACTAAAATTGCTAGCAAGTTATCTATGGTTCTAATAAATTAATGTAAGCAATTTATTATTTGTGTATTGCACTTTTTTTCATACTATGATGTTTCTTTTCAGATCCAACTGAGATCAGAGTTCACCTTTCAAAATATTGAAAAGACCATACTGCCCCAGTTCAATGAATCAGACAAAGGGTGGAATAGGGGATCAGAAAGCCACTCAGTAGTTCAGTTCAAGATCCAGAAAGAGGACTGTCTAATCATATCATAATGTTACACAAGTAGTTTCCTCATTTTACTATTTGCAAGCTCCAGTTATTTAGCTATTGTGTTCTTTTACTGGACCTAGTCCAATTCAACCAATTAATCAAGTCTTCAGGGCTTACTTGGCTTTCAGCACTGAGATGCCCTTACGTTACATATAAACTGTAGAGTTATGTTACATCATCAGTGGTAACTTGTTGAAATTTCTAATAGAAGCCTTTCCATAAATCTTTTTCACAATCACAGACTTACACTAGGTATCATTTATGTCTAATGCTGTAGCACAGAACCTGCCAGACTCAAATCTGAGATACAGAAAGTGAGCAAAACACAAAATAAAACACTAAAAAGAAATTGTGCATGCAAAGAGCTTACAATACTTGGAATTAGTGTAAGTTCTCTTCTATAATTGTATTTCTATAACATTTTTTAATACAATATTCACAGGCGAGATTCGTAGTGTGGACTGAAAAAGGAGTACGTAGCTCACATGAATATTTCAGATGTAGGCAATTTTCAATGTTAAAATTGAGGGGAAATCAGAAGTACAGAAAATACAGGGAATGTTTTGACTCAAAGGAAGATACCTGATGGAGACATCTGCATGTTTTGTTACGTTCATCATCTCCCATAATTCCAATAAACAATGACATATTTAGTTCTGTGAAAAGGACTGTTAGGGTCTTACTGACACACCCTGTGTGCAGTAGGTATTGCTAAGATGGCTTCGTCACAAAGGACACATTTTAAGGATACTTCAGTTTAATGGTACACTAACAGGGGAAATGCAGGATTAATGAACTTTACTGCTTAACTGGGGATGTGTCCTGTTCTATCATTCCAGGATCATTTCTTCTGTCTAAGAAACTTACCAAAACATAACCATCTTCAATGTACAAGTTCATGAACAGCAAGCAAATGACAAGGACTCCTAAGAATGACGCTGCTGATCGTTTCCGCAAGCATCTCATTTTATCAAAATATTTTAAACTGTGCCTCATGTGAAGAAAGGCGTACAGTAGTGTCACCTATGAAAGAAAACCACAGTATTACAAGAACTGCCCATCTGATAAACATGACAGCAAAACAACTTACCTTCGGATATATCAAATACTCTCAAACGTGCATAGACTATACCCTTTAAGGTGGAATTAATTTCATTTAATCATTGTCATCGTCAAGTTTATTATACAATCTTAACTACAATTTAAGCTTCCTTTTTTTGTCAGTATAAAAACCAACACACTTTGTCCTACTGTGCTGGTTTTGACTGGGATAAAGTTAATTTTCTTCACAGTAGCTAGTGTGGGGCTATATTTTGGATTTGTGCTGGGAACAGTGTTGATAACACAGGGATGTTTTAGCTATCGCTGAGCAGTGCTTACACACAGTCAAGGCCTTTTCTGCTTCTCACACCACCCCACCATCTGGAGGTACACAAGAAGTTCGGAGGGGACACAGCCAGGACAGCTGACCCTAACTGACCAAAGAGATTTTCCACACCATATAACATCATACTCAGCATATAAAGTTGGGGGAAGAAGTAAGGAGAAGATGTTCGGAAGGATGGTGTTTGTATTCCCAAGTAACCGTTACAGGCGATGGAGCCCTGCTTTTCTGGAGATGTCTGAAGACCCACTTTGTTTTGCTTTGCTTGAGTATGCAGTTTGTCTTTGTGTATTAAACTGCCTTTATCTCAACCCATGAGTTTTCTCACTTTTACTTGTACACTTTTACTCACCGGGGGGAAGGGAGTGAATGAGTGAGTGGCTGTGCGGTTCTTAGCTGTCGGCTGGGGTTAAAGCATGATACCTGTTAATTTTAGGCTGGAATTATGATGTTGCTGTGGCAAGAGTGCATTAGCAGTTCAGTTTCCCTTGTACAATTGTCAGATCCACACTTGATGGCGAAAGATGCTGTTGTGCATTGTTTCCCTGGGTATCCATGTCTCTTCTACAGACAACTCAGGCCAACAAGCAAGGAAGAAGCTATTGCATGACTCAGTATAATTGCCAATAGGAGAATTCTGGATATCAGAACTTTCAGGCACAAATAAGGTTCTTCCTTGCAGTGAGAAGGCAGTAGCAAGAGTGTGTAGCATCCCTTAGCCTTAGACCTTTGTACTAAGATGGAAAAACTCTCACTGCAGGTGTAATTTTCTCCAGAATGAGAAAGGTGGAGGTCTACCTTAGACTAGACACACATAAGCAGATTATTGGGAAGTACTTACTGCACCAATTCGATGAATCAGACAAAGAAGGACAGCATACGGGATCGGAAAGCCACTCAGTAGTCCAATTCAAGATCAAGAAAGAGGACTGTCTAGTCATATTGCAATACTACATATTCAGCTTAGTCATATTAATATTTAAAACAAGATTAATGTTGTTCTTGTCTACCAGATCATAAACATTAGCCTGTGTAGGACTACATGTGTTTGAACAAGATCTGGCCACAAACTAAAAAAACAGACTCCAGATCACACTGCCCAAACTCTGCAGTTTTCTTAACTAAAAAGTAGATTATAAGGTTATTATTTATCTTCTCACTTGTTTAAGTACAAATGTATTTTGGCTATTGTCCATAACAATGTCTGATTTTTCTATCAAATTTAATATATAGAAGTCATGCAAAAACGGCGACTTTAAAGCTAGCTGGTGTGAAGTAGTAAATAGCTCTGCATGTGCACTGGTTAAACGCTGCATTTAAATACCTTCCTTTTTGAATGTGCTGAACATCTAAACTGACACAAAATAGACCAAATTAAGAGTTCCATAAAAGATTTCTCATGCCATATATTCTGGCCTAATAACAAAAAGCCTTCCAAGTGCAAAATTCAATCTATATTTGCTTTGCCAAACTGATTAAATACATCTAGCAGTATAAAATATGAGTCCATTAGACTCTAGAGAACAGGGAGGTAAATGAGTTGAGTATTAGTAACACAAACATTTAACTGCAAGGTTTTGTCTATATAGATTCAAGATGAACTGCACTAAATAGACACTGATTTTACACAGAATGATTTTAAAATCGCAATGTTAAGAACAAGAACATCTTACACGTAACGCAAAGGAAAACAAAACAAAAACCAATATAGATTTCTGTCCTCTTTGAGGGTGGGCTGAATTGCAGTGGGCTGATTATCCTGAATTTGAAATTGCACAGTGTAGCTATATTTTAAATTACAGCAATGATTTCCTTTTCCTTAATATCTAATAAAAATAAACATCAACTAGGAGCTGTCAGGGCTGTGATTCTCCAAACTCTTGTCTCCGCCACCTGTGACTTCTGGGTGTCTGTGGATTCCAGCAGGCTGCTCTGGAAATGAAAGATTGCCCCTGTTCTAGAAAAGATCATGTTACACATAGAGTTGGGGGTTTATTTTGTTTCTTTTTTCTTTTTGCCAATTTTTCCCCCTCCCTTTCTCCCAGTATAACTACCGATTTTCAAAGCAATACACTCTTATAAAAACCTATCAGGGGATCACTGGATGGATTAAACACTGACACTTCTTGGATAATGTGAACTAGCCTGATTATCAAAAATCCAAGTAGTCTGGGCTGGAGTGCTTGCAGCCACTGGCAGTTTCAGTTGTAGAGGTGCCCTACAGTTGCACATATTGATTTTTTTCCTTTGGAGAACTTGGGAATAAATAAATGTCTTTTCAGTCACACCATGAATGTAAGTGCCATATTTGCTAATTGAACTGTGGTATTACACAGTTCTCTCATCCTCGCTCTGAACAGCCTGACTGAAGTCTCTAAGGGTAAGAAAGGGGACTTACAACTATATTTGCTGGTCATAGTATCTTAGCTCTACCCCAGTTGCAGTTTTCATTAGATCTTTACTATGTCGGATTTGGAATGCAAATTGAGGGAATTACGCAGGTGAAGCTAGGGGAACCTAGGACTGTCAATGCTAAACTGATGTACAGACAGAGAAAAGGCCAGTATGGCCACCAGAGGAAAACACTTGCATTTCTTGTGTTGGTTTTACACGAAGATATTACAACATTCCTGTTTTACAAATAAAGCCCGTGAAACAGTTGAAAGCAAAACACCGTTCCAGTGAAATTTCTTTGTTCTTATGACCTATTGGTAGCTTCATCCCGACTGAAGGAAGCAAAAGGAAGGACTTCCTAATTAGGGTGTGACCTGTTACGGACCCTGCGTCACAGAGAAGGCACTGACACCATCACTTAACACCAGAGGGCAGCACTGATGAGCACTTGCCAGCCTTTGACTTGCTCCTAAACCTACTCTCCTAATGCCAACCTCCTAATCCTTCCAACCAGTTTGTCTGAAGGTATTATTTACATACTTATACTGCAAGCCTTTAGCTAAAAATGTGCACAAACTCATACATATATGCATACAGAATTCCTTACATCTTCCTAGAACTGCTTTTTGTAGCTCCACTCCCAATCTGTACCATTGCTTTGTGGAACAATATGCAAGCGAAATTTGAAAGGAAAAAAGGTAAGTTTTAGCTTTTTTGCAGTCATCTTTTGAAAAATAGTCTCAGAACTTCCCACAGTAAGACTCCTGATATTCTTTAAAACCATTTGAGCTGAATATTCACCATTACTCACAACCAGGACTTTGATACTGAAGAAAAAAAGCTTCAATCCATAATTCAATTCT
Source organism: Bucorvus abyssinicus (assembly GCA_009769605.1). Lineage (NCBI taxonomy): Eukaryota > Metazoa > Chordata > Aves > Bucerotiformes > Bucorvidae > Bucorvus > Bucorvus abyssinicus. Next base: position 45,862,078 of record CM020025.1, read on the forward strand.
GAAGTCACAGCTTTGCTTGAAGATTTAATGCCTTCATTATGCACAATTAAGTAGCTATCAGGATGGTATAAATACAACTTGTTTCATAAAGCTGTCATTAAGTGGTTAAATGTAATAATAAACATGCATGAATTCTAAATATTTTCATTTCTAAATGAGTTGTATTGTTTTCCTCAGTCTCTTTGGACAAGAACTCTTAAGACCCCAGATCCCTATGCACATGTGTGTGTTGCTACCACATATACAGGTGTAGTTTTACATAGTAATCTGAAACTATAATTCTTTTGACTTTCTAAAATGATACAGCAAGGAGAAGACAGTGAGCTAAAAAATGCAATGATATACCTTTACAGTGTGAAGAAGCTCTTCTTTCTAGAATCTGCAAAGGTGTGAAAGTTGTGTAAAGGCCAAGACTGATTTGCAGTGATAATGAATTTTGATTTTATGATAATGTGATATTTTCTCTTTCAGAATTTGCAACACTCAGAAGACTTTTAAAAATTGTTTTAAAAAGCAAATCCCAAATGACCTTCCAGCAAGAGTCTGTTTTTAAGAAGCTAAGTTCTTGAAGCCAAAAAATGAAATTAAAATATTTTAAATTAAAGCCACTAATTTTTTAATACAAATTTCAATTTTCTTGTCAATGTAGCTCTTCCCAAGAGGAAAAATGAGACAAAGCAAGATTTCTTTTCTTATTTTTCTCTTTCCAGAGGAAAAGGCTTTTTTTGCCAGCCCTGTAACAGTTTCTCTTGAGCATATACATGCACACTGACTGTGGTGAACCAATTTGTATTCAATCCACTCCGATTCTTCATCACTTTCTGACAATACTAGGGATTTGTGCTTCTTTGTCTTGTTTTCAGAGATTATTGTTTGCTTTCCTATCTGTTTCCTTTCCAAACAGATATGTAAAAAGGCCCTGTGGTGTTCCTTTACCCCGAAGTAGGCCAACCCGCGTTAATGACTTACCCTTACTTAACCAGTAAAGTGAATCTTGTAACTACAGATGTACAGAGATGGAGCAACAAACAATGTCATCTTTGTATTATATTCTGGTTTGCTTGCGTGCTGTGCCCTTGCAGCTCAAGAAAAGTTGCTTATTTGCAGAGGAACAATTTGGCTGTCAGAAATGGCAACTGCATTATTTTTATACTATAATATTTCCAAATCCGGCATATAGCTTTGCCTGTCACTGCAAAGTCTGTATTCCAGGACACACAGTAGAGCATGACTGGATTATTAAACCCCTTGTGAACTTTATTGCAATCCCTGATTTGACTAAGACACTCAGAAGCAAGCACTTCATTCCTCAGCCTTCTGACATACCATTCCACCTCTGTGTAACTGAATTCTTTTACTCGCAGTCCTTAATGCTTATGCAATTTGTTTTTCAGCTTTTCTTTTTGGAAGCCTGCACACAATGCCTCAATGATTTGCATTGCAGAAGTGGCAAAGGAAACACTGAGGAAAGAGAAAGGAAAAAAAAAAAGGAGAAAAGGGAAAAAGGAAAAAAGGGGGGAAAAGGTAGTTTTTTACATGGTTATTATTAAATTTTGCATCTGTCATGGTTTTCATATACAAAATGAAAAAAAACCTGTAGGTTGTGATATACATTTGAACTACGATTGGTAGAGAACTGGAGAATTATGATGGATAGACTATTCCATTGGGCTCAGAGAGACTCCTAGCAAGATTCACTGTCTGTCTTACTGAAAGTCTGGAAGTACATATAAAATGTTTAAGGCTGACAGGCAGGATTTTTGTTGTCACTGGCAGCAGGGAGGTAAAAACTGGTCTCAGGGAAGGAAGGTTTAGCTCAGAAAGATGCTAACAAGTCCAGAGGGTAGAGCTGCAGTTTTGAAGTGAATATTTTTTGTATGGCTTATCATTGTGTAGCTCCACATGCTCAAAACAAATGGTTTAAAGGTTGTCATGCCTTCTGAAATTTATATTCTAGATACAAAAAAGTTTAAAAAGTGGTATATAAGGCGGATTACTCACAATTAACAGTGATAAAAGGATTGGCAAAATAAGTGGGTTTTAAAAAAGGATTTGAAAGGCATATTGATTCTTGCTCCATAGAAAGTGAGAGATTATTTCAAATACTGACATAGCATCCAGAAATATACAGACCCCAACTGTTTGGGAAAGGGGATAAGAGTTTTGGAGGAACAAGTTGCTTCAGCCGAGGCAGGTTACCAAACAATACAGAGAATTAAAGAGTTCAAATTCAATGTGGGTATTGGAGGATGAAGTGTCTGACAGCTTCAGAGTAACATAAAATGGAGCCACAAAACTTACTTTGGCCGTAGTGCTCTGAGCAAACTGTAATCTATTTCTTCTCACATGGAGGAGTCAAGTCAAATCAAGGGGAAGAGATGACTAAGAGTAGTGAAGATGTATTGACTTAGATGGTAAAGCATTATCTAATCCATCACTGGATGGATGGCTTTGTATCCCACTGGATATATTTTATCAAGTAAGTTGTAGTGTAAAAGATGGGGTATAGAAAAATGATACAGACAATGAGTTAATGACACTTGGGGAAAAAAAAAAAAGGACAAAGAAATCTGAAACAAAACAGAGAGGAAAATAAAACAGCATGGACGTGAAGAAGGAAGAGAGCTCACTGTAACATCCAGAGAGAGTGAAATTAGAAGCTTTTAGAGATACAGGAGTGGGGGGTTACGCTGCGTCAGAGACACAGGCAGAAATGCTTGAGCATTGAAAATAGCACTGGAACCTGTTCAAAGGTAAGAATTTCTAGAAAGACAAGGATAGAGATAGAGTTAAATAGATTTTCAATAGATTTTATCCATGGACTCATCAATTGAATGAAAGGAAAATATGGTGTTTAACGAAAGCCAATTAGGCTTAATGAGAAAAGTTTCATTTGACCCTGGTCATGTTTTTTTCTGCAACGCATCTGGTAGCCTCAACTAACATAAAGGTGAGTAGCTTTAATGCAGAATCACAGAATGGTTGAGGTTGGAAATCATCTGGTACAACTTCCCTGTTCAAGTAGAGTCACCTGGAGCTGGATGCCCAGGACTGTGTCCAGGCTGCTTTTGAATACCTGCAAGGAGGGAGATCCACAACTGCTCTGGGCAGCCTGAGTGGGTGCTCGATCACCCTCACAGTAAAAAAATGTTTCCTGATGTTCAGATGGAAATCACACAAGCAGGGACAAGCACACAAGCAGGGACAAGCACACAAGCAGGGTCAAAGGCTTGGTCCGTGCTAAAGGACCACCTAACCTGACATTTTCAACTATCTATCAGGGATTTGCGCAGGTGTAGTTTACCACCGTGCTTTGATCTTTCCCACAGCAGGGTAGGAACTTCAAGCATGTTTGATAGGGTGCGTCTAAGTCTATCACAGCCCTATACTATCTAAACACAGTTGTTCTGCTTGTCAAACTCACAAGGCTAAACAGCAATTAGTATGATGTATGTTTTTCAACACCTCAGCTGCAAGTCACTTGAACGTGTTTACAATCCTCCTCACGATTCTTCCATTACCTTGCCTTCTTTGTTGCAAGGGCACATACTGCCTCTCTTCAACTTCATATTCACAACAACCACCAGGTTCTTTTCTGCTAAGCTGCTTTCCAGTTGGGTTGCCCCCAACATATATTGGTTCATAGGGCTGTTACTGATACCGGGCTTTGAACTTCCACTTGTTGATGTTCTTCAGGTTCCTGTCAGCAAATTTTCTAGCCTGTTGTTCCTCTGGATTGCAGCACAACCCTGTGGATATTAGCCACTTTCTCCCACTTTGGTGTCATCTGCAATCATTTAGTCATTTGTAATCCTGCTGTGGAGAAAAAAAAAAGCCTCCATGCAGTTGCATATGTGTCTGACTAATGTGGGCCCATCGTTTGATGTAACCTTAACGCAAAAGGTGATGCTATCCACTGAGTTGTGATAATCCTTCTCCATCCTCTTGCTTCACAATGTTTGTAGCTTGTCAGAAGGTGGCATTACCAGAGGAGCACAACCCTGAGAGATTTTATATGATAAGGAACAAGTAATACTTTTTGTGATAAGTATGCACTTCTGGGGAGATACTCTTTGTGTAGTATGGATGGACCTATGTCAGGTATTAAAAGATGTTTTAACGTGGCCTCCTTACATATTGTTTCACAGAGCTTACATTATAATGTGCATTTGTTATATCCTGCCAAATTCAAAAAGCAATTAATTTCATTGGGTGAATTCCAAATAATTTTTTTTTTTTACAAATGTCATTGCTGAGTCCTTTACCCTCTAGTTAAACTAGTTTTAACTGTTTCAGAAGAGGAAAAGGTCCATTTAGGAAGGTGGCTAATGGTTATAGAGCAACTCTCAAACTCAAGATGTTTTGCCACATAATTGATTATTTGCGCAAAGCCATGAGTCTGTGAAGTTCATAGTACCCCTGGGAAATAATGTGAAATAGATTAGGAGATTAAATGCAAGAACACTGGTTTTCACTAGCTACATTACTAACCTTTCTCTAAGATAAGTGTTTCATTAAGACTTGCCACCCAGACAGCAGCTTCCTGATCAATAAAGAAACTCATCTATAGAGAAGGCTTAGAAAACCATGTAGAAATATAGGGACAAGCAATTGGTTTATTCTTTATGAAAAAAACAAACCAAAACAAACCATCAAACTTCAGTAAGATTTGATGAATAAGTATTTATAGGATGAAAACAATTCTTTATAAAATGCTATATTTGTTGCTTGGGTTTTTAAAAAATGTTTTGTGTGCTGAACTTCATATATTGTCACACACAAAATATACTGCTATGATAATTTCTTTTCAGTAGAAACAATCCAGTGTGGACAAAACACATCCAAAATTTGTCATCTTCAGCTCTGATTCTGCAGCCAGATTTCCTAGCAGAAACCCAAATAGTATCTCAGAAATTATTCATGGATTCACAAACTGGTAGCCTAGATTGCATTTATTTGGTTTTTAACAAGAAGGAATTAAAGTTATTTTTGCTGTTCAGTGGACTTTGCTATTTATGGGCTAGTCTCGCCTTGATCTATTGATGTTGATTTTATAACTAACAGAGGCGGTTTTAGAGGTACCATAAAATCTGCAACATATTATCTTGCACTGTAATGCAATTAGGTCATGCAACCTCAGCAGGATCTGTAGTGGGAGGGGTTAATAAGTGGCTGTTGCAAGTATCATCACTGCTTCTGCCTTCTGAGATAATGCTAGATTAAAGACCTTGTAAATAAATGCTTCATAGAAAAGAAACAGACCAAGTACACTAACAGCTTTCAATTGCCACAATGATGATTTCAAACTTAATCATCAGATTTCCTGTAGATTTCAGAAAACTGACCCTAGGCAGAGTGAAAAGAGGCCTTGGATGAACAGCTGTATGTCAAGCCAACAGAAGTTTCAGATCTATGAATGTGAGTACCATGGGATGGATCTCTGTGAGCACACGGACTTATCTAAAGATGCTTTCAGTGAGCAGGACCATGTTACCCTGTATTTTTGTGACCTGTCAAGTAAAATGGATTCCATTTGGGCAGGGAACATCTCTTCAAAGCCTACAGCCTTCTGCGTGCATCTTTCCATGGAAATCTCTGCTATCCAGGGAGCAGCTAGAGCCCCATTTCACTGAACTGATGCACCATTATTCAAAGGTATACTAGTGAAGGAGAAAGGATTACTACCTCTGCCTTGTAGCAGATTAGTTTCCAATATTTTTAGGTTACATATCTCATTTTGCTTTCAGCTTCAGTTTATTTGTTTACTAACATAATGTTTGGTGGTATCTGTTAGGTTGTGCCAGAGATAATTTTGTAACCCGAGCAAAACATTTTCCCAATCCCTCTGTACCACCCCCTGCACTGCCTGGGCTTTTTTTTTTTTTTTTTCAAAGAAACTCTAAAGGAAAAACCTCAACAAAATGGCTGGATGATATGGCCAACCTGTAAGGTGTGGTAAATAGACTTCCTTATCATATGACAAACATAATAATCAATAAAGGCTTAAATCATCTTTTCTATTATTCTGTATGTCGCTTATTATAAATAAATTCAAGCCATGGCAATAAAATTCTATTTGCTATTAAGTGTTCTAACGGGAAAAAATATTTTTTGAATTTTCTATTTTTTCCAAGAAACAGTTAAATAAACAAAGCTACACAGCAGTGAATGAATTCTCTTGAGTGTTTTAAGATAAACTTCCAACCCATCTTTCCTCTGAAGTAACTGTAAAATATTGCTTCAGATTAATGACAGAAGGCTTTAATTTTTTGTGTCTTAAATCATATCGATATCATAAAGTTCTGGTTAATAAATAAAACACTTATTTCAGTAGAAAGCAACACATGGAAAAGCAGGAACTTTCCTCTATATGGTCAGGAATGTGTTTGCTAAGCCTGAATGTGCACTTTCATAATCTTTTTTTCTCATTTTTACAATACCAGTAACTACAGTGGGAAAGAAAGGGAATTTCAGAGTTTGGGGGAAAAGACGTAAAAGAACTCCTCTCTAAAAAAATTACATTTCTTTGCAAGTAAATTTCAAACACAACCAATTGCTAGTTTAAAGTTTTAGCTGGTCCTATGTCCTAGGAGTAAAGGGAAGCATGTTTACTGCGAAGAGAAACAACCAAAATATCAACAATATCTTAAATAAAATAAAAATGCAAATAATAGATATAAAATCTCCATGGCAGCTTAAAAAAGAATTTGATTTTTTATTCTTCATTTTATACCGTTCCTCTGCTGCCTTGTAGGTGCACTAGCTCGCTTATTTTTAAATTTCTTCTGACATCCATAACTGAGTTTTATGGTGAGTCTTATGTGATGGCATATGTACCACTTTGCTCAGACCGATTCCTTTAGAGCACCTACCTTGCAATGTTATTCTGAATCACCTTTTGTACAGGCTTCTCGCTGCCAGTGACATTATAGAGAGCTCAAGGAAACTATCAGTCTAACTCAGCAGTGATATAAAACACTACTGTAGATGCTTTTAATGTCTCCAATATCTTACGATTTTCTAATGAATTATGGTGGAAATATATTTAGTGACCCTTGACAAGAGAGATGGAATCTTTTCAAACAAGGCTCCCAGGATTGACTACGAGAGAGGAGCACATAATAATTTTGTTGACTGATACACGAAGTCCTAGTTCCTGAGGTAACACTTTCAGTCCACTCCTCCATTACTGGGTTTTGGGATATATGACTATTGGATGTATGTCCAGTTGTTTGAGAACTCTTTGGAGTTGTTTTTCATTGTCTTAGAATAGCATTCACTTGACCACACACAGACACCTATGATGTGAATGTCTGAGCTAGTCACACTTAGGATCCATTTATAGCCAATGCAAAAAATTAAGTATTTGTACACAGTGATTCATCTCACTAAAAATGTCTAAAATGTCTAAAATGTATGTCAGTTGACTTGTGCCCTAAAAATGCCCATTTCTCTTCACTGGCTACAGTCTGAGGTGACTGACTCAGACACAGATAGCAAAAGGGAGGAATTTTGCTCACATTTTCCTTTAGTAATTTCTTTGTCTCTTTTCCTGCCTTTTTAGGGAGAGCGTGTAAACAATAACCCACTGTCTCTAGCTGCAAATCATGGACCTACAGCATGGACCTACACCTTTCCTGAGCACAAAAATACCCTAATTCTGAGAACAACACAGGGCCATATCCTAGATCGACCTCTCCTATGACACTATAGCTGGCACTTCTTGCCTGCAGTAGACTGCTTCAAGTTATTCTCTGTTCAAACACTTCAGTTCGGTTGTCTGTCCCAAGATGATGCCCTTTATGCATCTCACTAGCCAGTTCTCTGACTGCAGGTATAGGTCTCTGCTGCAGCCCCCCTAGCTTTATCCAGTTTTGCTGCTGCTGGTTCCTGCTCAATAGATTCATCACAGTACAACACACAGAGGACATACCATTACCTGCATGCCCCACAGTAGGATCGGAATAGCTTTACTGCTGGATATTTGAAAATTGAAAGAGATAGCCATTAAAGGGCTTAATAGCCACAGTGGACTCATGCCCTCAAGTTGTGTTAACGGGTGAAATAATCTATGGTCTGTCTGTATCTTTGACTCACCCAGAGTACCTGGCAAGATCAGAAACCCAGTTCATTCAATGCATTCAAATGAAGCATCCAATTTTAAATGGAATAAATTCTCTGCATGGCATGATAGTAAGGAATAGAGTAGTTTCATTTCAATGCAGTAATTGAACTCAGGTTCCGATTTTGCCAGGTACTGTGAGTGAGTCAAAGATATAGACTCTTCACCCTAAAGGTAGGACATCTGTTCTATACTAACTCCTCAAAGTAATACGTTACCTTTTGTGTATTCACGAAAGATCTTGGAAAGTTGACATTTCTGACCACAATCTTGAATCTTGGCTTCTTTTTCCAGAAGATCCATCAAGGTGTTACACTGGGGTAAGGCATCAGGTACCTCAGCACTATGTGTGCCTATATTTTCCCCCGTATGACAACGTGTTTATGTTCAAAGTTTTGTGGGGTTTTTTTGTGGGTGGAGGTTGGTCATTCCCACTGAGGGTGAAATGCCGATTTTAGACTTACATGTCCTTACCTGGATTTAGGGAGGTTTGAGGTTCCTTGCTGGCTTCCAGAGTAAAGTTTGGATAGTTCATACTGTTGTTACTGCTGGATGCCAGATAACTGAAAATAAACAACGCTTAAACAGGACATTAGTGTGATCTCTGATGTTCTCAGATCCCATCAAAGACACCTGGCATTTTGAGAACTAGTTTTACTTGTATTAAAGGTACAGATGTGGCAATCTAGTATCACCTTCCTGATGTAAATCTAAATAATTAAACTCTGTTGGAAACACGATATAAGCACTCAAGGTGATGTGCATGTTAGCTGATCGAATAATTTCTATAAAATTTGTTAAGATCTTACTTGCCTTCTGTCCTGGTTTAAGATAAACAGGGCTGGTTTATTTTTGATGGGCATATCAAACCACCAATTAGTGTATTCCTCCCCTGCACTTCAGCACATCTCACTGGACGGGGAGCTTTTGGCAGGATGATGTTTCTCTAAGAAGGACGTGTTGAAGGAAAATCGTGCCTTTTCCACTCATCGCTTGGATGAGCTGTTAGCTCCCTTTGCTCGCTTGCCACCTGCCCATGATCCCCCTTCTCGCTGCTGCTCAGCACTGCTCTCTGCCATGATTCCTACCTCCACTTTCACCCCGGAACCGCCCTGCATTGCTGCTACTAACTGCTGTGACTGCTAACACTGCTGGCTCTGCTGCTGGACCGCCGCAACTGAACCGCCAGTGCCGACGACCCGGCCCCTGCCATGCGGACCATTTAGCTGCCCCTGGCCCTGGCTGGTCCTGGTCCCTGCCTGCAGCCACGTGCTGCCCCCACCGAACAGACTAATAGATTTTTTTTTAATCGCTTTTGTTTCCTTAATCGTGGTTTAACCCTTGCCACACCAGATTTCTGGTCCTATATATATATATACACTTGTTAATCTCATATTAGTTGTTCTGTATATAATATCTTTCTATTGTTATTAAAACTGTGTATTGTTATTAAAAAAGTTTCCCATACTTAACAGAGGCCTTGCCAACTTTTTTTTTTTCTTTTCCTCTTATCTCTCTTCTTAATCCTTTCTCCTGGAATGGGGGAGGGGCTGATTGGAGAGAGAATTTGTCCCATTATTGGCCAGCCTCAGTCAACTGGCGACACCTTCAAAAGTGAGAATTGTTTGATTTCATTCAATCCTTCTCAGCGTTACATTCCTATTTAGACTAAGTTCTGAACTTTTTGTGTAGTCAACAAGCAGTTATATAAAATTCCACAGAGCAACATACCTTTTCTAAGCATTTAAAACAAGCAAGACAAATTCAGTTGTTCCGACTAACGAGAGAAAGAGCATGCAAGAGCGAGAACAAGAACAAGAACTTCAGTTTTTACGTAGCTAAAATGAGGTGACATGAATATTATCTACTTCACTACTTGGCAGCCACGTTATAGGACCCGTAATGGCTTTACCAGACAGATGAATAAAAGAATATGCCACAGAATTCCAATTGATGGAGAACTCCAAACTTAACAACCAGTGTGGTAAATACACGTAAAAAAGTATTTGCAGGATATGTAGAAAAAGGAGGAATTAACATTATTTCTTTGCTCTCTGGAGCTACAAAATTCTAAACTAAACTAAAGAATAAGTGTTATTGTTTATGAAAAAAATGAATTCAGATATATTAGTTTTCCGTACTTACACACCTGCTGAGCAATTTGCATCTAAGCAAATGCACAAACCCACTAACTTCTTAGATGTACTTTTTCACCTCCTTTGTTAGTACTGTCATATCTTATCAAAGTTGTATCAAAGTCAAAGCAGTATATGTGCAAAAATCAAACTCAAATGTAAAATATAACTGCAGGAAAGTTGTTTCATTTACTGATTTTTTGAGTGAATCTATATGACAATAAAGAGATTGAATGAGGCATTATGTTACAGAGGCACAAGTTTAGGACACTGATATGTTTGAGCCTTTGCAGAAAAAAGACTTTTATTTTTTTTTTTTTAATGGATTGGAATCTGCTCAAAAAAAGGAAAAAAAAAAAAAACCACCAAAAAACAAACCTACAGCAAACGGCAAAGAAAATTGAGGTGCTTGTATACTAAAATAATTTTCTAGTAGATCGGAGTTCCTTACTGCTAACCATGTATGTCAAAGGAGGAACTTGACATCTGTAGTACTCTGAGATGCATGAATTCCCAGGAAAGACCAAATGAATTACATAATCCACTATGTCCAAAAATTATGGGATAGCTTTTTGGTTTTACTGGGCCTCTGAGGTTAGGCTGAGTATTTACGTTCATGGAATATCGTTGAAGAAATTAAATCAGCCTATTCCATTTTTTCTGGACAGCATAAACATCAGTGACTGCAAGTATGAAAGGGACCAAATATAATTTAGATTTGAGCATGCAATATGGTTTCCATGGAATTCCAAAGAAGTAATTTGGAAAATTTTTATTTACACCAAAAAATTACAATCCAAAATAAAAAATGAAAAACCCTATCAATCTTACTAAAGAAAATATAATACATGGGGTAAGGAGAAAATTCTTTTATTAGAGCTTCTTTTGGTTTAGAAGGTGAAGTAGGCTGTCCAATCGCTTTCAATAAGCTTAAAATCAAGAACTTAAAGGTTATCTTCCTTTTTTTTTCCCCGAATTGAGGCTAATACAAGCTGATCATAGTTAAACAGAAGTCAGTTGGAGAAGAGTTAAAGTATGACCGGTAGACATGTTTCTAATGTTAGAAGAAAAGAAAAAAAAAATCACACAATGGACTTTTGCATAATTTAACCTCATAATGATTTGAAAATTAAAAAAAAAAAAAGGAATGCTTATTCGCATACATGAGAATTTCATTTCAAGATACTATTTGTTTAATCAAAAGTATTTTCTATTCCATTTTCTAAAAGTAATGATTGTCATTAAAGAATTATTAAAGTCCTTCAAGAACTTATCTCAAACCCGAAGACATTAGAAGAAAATTACAAAGAAAAACATTAGAAGAAAAAAATGACATATCAGATCTTCCATATTATTAAGAATTTTGATCAGATGAAATTATTTTTAAAGGAGTAAAAGCAACCATAATTTCTCTGATATCTATATCCTACATTTGTAGATACCACATTCATAAAACAATATTTTCTGTATTTTTGTTTGTAGGTTTCAGACTACAAGGGTGAAAAGAACAAGCGATGAATATACATGATAAGATGATTTATTGTGGACCTTACTTCTATCAGTCAATTGCAACTGCACACAGTAAGATCATACCCCAACAATCTGAACCTTAAATCTGATGGCAGATACGCAGTTAAGTACTCTGTTTGTACAAGTATAGAGATACTGATTTTGCAAAAATTATATATGACGCAGTGAATGTTTCAGAGAGGGTTGAGCACTTTCAGAATTCCAAATAATTAAGATCTATTTCACAGAAGCACAAAATGGTTGAGGTTGGAAGGGACCTCTGGAGGACAGATAGTCTATCCCGCCTGCTCAAGCAGGGCCTCCTAGAGCCACTTGCTCAGGAACAAGTTGTGGTACGTTGACTTGGCTGGCTGCCACATGTCCACCAAGCCATTCTGTCACTCTCTCTCCTCAAATGGACAGCGGAACAAAATATGACAAAAATGGTCATGAGTCAAAATAAGGACAGGGAAATCACTCACCAATTACTGTTGCAGGCAAAACAGACTGAGGTTGGGGAAATTAATTCAATTTATTGCCAGTCAAATCAGAGTAGGATAATGAGAAAGAATAAATTTTAAAAACACCTTCCCCCCACCCCTCACTGCTTCCCAGGTTCAGCTTCATTCCTCACTTCTCTATCTCCTTCCTCTGAGCAGTGTACAGGGGTGGGGAACGGGAATTTCATATTACTTTACTTCCACCGCTTCTTGCTCTTCGTGATCTTCTCTTGATCTAGTGTGGGGTCAGGTGCTGACCATGTGATATAGTCCTTCATAAACTTCTCCAGCGTGAGTCCTTCCCACACACTGTAGTTCTTCAAAAACTGCTCCAGCATTGGCCCTTTCCATGGGGTGCAGATCTTCAGAGATGGACTGCTCTAGCTTGTGTCCCTCCTGGGGCCACAAGTTCTGTCAGAAAACCTGCTCTATCATGGACTCTTTCTCGCAGTCTGCAGTTCCTGCCAGGAATCTGCTCCATTGTGAGTTGTCCATGAAGTCACAGCTTCTTTCAAGGCATATCCACTTCCTCTGGCATGTGGTCCTTCCTGGGCTGCAGGATGGATATCTGATCCACTGTAGACCTCCACGGGCTGCAGAAGAACAGCCTGCCTCACCATGGTCTTTTCCATGGGCTTCAGGGGAAACTCCAGGAGGTGCCTGGAGCACCTCCTCGCCCTCCTTTTTTCACTCACCTTGGTGTTTGCTTAATTGCTTCTCTTACATATTCTCACTCTTTTCCCTCAGCTGCTGTAGTGGAGCATTTTTTACTAAAATATATTAACACAGAGACACTACCAACACTGTTGGATGGATCAGCTTTGGTCAGTGGTGGGTCTTTCCTGGAACTGACTGGAACTGGATCTGTCTGACATGGGGGCAAGTCCAGCTGTTATCTCGCAGAAGCCATCCCTGCAGCCCTGCTGCTACCCAGACCTTGCCACGTAAATCCAACACGCATGACCATATGGATTTTTAATATCTCCAAGGAGGGAGATCCACAACTGTTCTGGGCAGCCTGTGCCAGTGCTTGATCACTCTCACAGTAAAAAAATGTTTCCTGATGTTCGGTTGGAAATTCTTATGTTTCAGTTTGTGCTTATTGTCCTGTTACTAGGCACCACTGAAAAGAGCCTGGCTCTCTCTTTGCACCCTCCTTTCTGGCATTCCAATATATTGATAAGATCCCCCTTGAGCCTTCTCCAGGCTGAACAGTCCCATCTCTCTCAGCTTTTCCTCATACAAGGGACGCTCCAGTCCCAGAATCATCCTTGTGGCCCTTCTTTAGACTCTTTCCAGTATGTCCATGTCTCTCCTTTACTGGGGAGCCTGGAACTGGACATAGTACTTGGATGTGACCTCACTAGTGCTGGTTAAAAGGATCACCACCCTTGACTTGCTGGCAATGCTTTGCCTAATGCAGACAGACTGGGGAGACACCTGAACAGTGTTTTCGTGGTAAACTTTTTCTAATGAAATTTTCTGATGTGAGTGAATGAACACTTGTGGAAAATTAATGCCATTACAGAAAGTAATTGATGAAATTTAGTTACTGGCTGTGAATACATGTCAGGATATATATGTCATTGTCTGAACTCCAGATTGTCAAAAAAAAGTGACGCAGCACATTATGATTCTTTTTTTTTTTTTTCAAAGTGTGTTAGGATTAAAAAAACCCACACCTGTGCAGTAGAAAGAATTTATTTCTGGTTTTTATTTAAATTTCAATCTTACACCTTAAGTGATGTACAAAAACTGTTAGTCAGCAGTAAGAAAACTGTTGATAATGTGATCCAAAACGTTCCCAGCAGTAGATGGCAACTTGTCATTTTACCTATAAAGTATTTTCCAGAACAGGAATTTTTCCATTGTTTCTATTCTATTATTTTTCAAGCTGTGGATTCTGGGTCTTATTTAAATATAGCTGAGTCTTCAATTGACTTTTGTATATGTCATTTAGGACCACAGTATCATAACAGTTAACATCCATTTAGTGTGCAGAACATTTGTAATGTGTAATATATTTTTGCTACATCAGTAAGGCATTTTGTAGAAAATACTGTGTAGTAGTTGGAAGTGGCAGAAAATAGTAATATTAAGGTTGTAGAAGATTTCAAAAGGGTTGTTTTTTCCTTTTTTTTTTTAAGATATATATATATAATATTGAGGTATTATGCTAAAAAAAACATGAGCTGTATTTATACTAAAGTTACCAATTCACTAACATATTTTCATGGTCCTAAGAATACCACCCTAGGAAAATATTGAAAAATCAGTACTCTTTTTCTTAGATTATTCTAGGACCAAAGTTATATGTAAAAATTAGGACAAATTTAGAAGAGTTTTCCCAAAGGTTCTCATCATTCTCATCAGTAAAACTCAAGAGCTTGTATTATTTTCTGCTAAGATTTCAAATTGCTGACAAATTCTCCTGATGAGTGTCTTTAGCTCCTAAATCAGCAAAGGTCCAATGAATGTGCCAGGGACCTCAGCACTCATTCGGCAATGGAAACGTGAGCTGTGTTCTGATGAAACCAAACTCTTTTGGAAACTAACTGTAAAATTACTCTGTGACAGTAATTCTCTATCATCCTCTGTGTATCTGCCGCTAGGAAAAGGAAAGATTAAAGCAGTGTAGCCAGCTCATCTCTCTTTTCCCTGTAGCGGTGTAGTGGTTCTCACGCAGGTAAAAATGTGGCATTAAGAGGGTTTTAACCCTTCTATTACTACTGGCCAATGTAACTTGTTTCTTTATCAGAGGGCACAGTTTAGATCATACCCTGCATTTAGACTAAGACTGAATCCTTGTCCTTTGACCTGTTATGTCAGTTTAAACTTGTCATGTTCTCTTCCAGGACATCTTATCTTCTCTATATATAGAGTAACATCTTTTCAGATTTATGTCACTTGACTTTAGCTGTCTTATCTAAACCAACTTATTTAAGCTCCCTATACAGTCAATAAGTACTGACTCCCAAAGTCCCAAAGGTGACTCATTTAAATTGCCTTGATAACAGTTTTAAAAGGGGAATGAATCCTCCTTCAAAGTGTCTTCCTCTTTATTTACTGACTGCAAAAATAACCTACGTAACTAGTTTAGCCTAGATCCCTAAATTTAGATAGTTAAAGACAGCTGGAGTAAACACCAGTCTGCTGCCGCTACTACGACCCAATAGTCAGTTGTTTTTCCTAAAATGTTCTTAAAACTTTTATAATATCAAAAGCCCATCTGAAAACCTAACTGTGGCAAAAAACATGGTGGGGGAAAAAAAACCCCAAAACACAAAAAATCCACCAAAAAACCACAAATGACAGCAACAACAAAACTCCCCTGAAACCCTAAAAGATATGTGAACAAAATCCAGCTAAGCAGAAATGTGTTCAATATTACAGTGCACAACTAAACACTCAATACCTGCAGGAGGAAATGCACATGTGGGCACAAAATACTCTCAGGCTTCCAAAAGCTGTGCTTTGTGTCAGGCAAGACACAGCATAGTAAGAGGTGGTGGTCTGAGCCATGATGTCTGGAGAGTTTCAGAGTGAAAGCTGAAAGCTTATTTAGAAACAAGCTGTGTGAGAATATGCTTTGTATTTGGAGCTCTAGAGGTCATGGACATATCTTCATCAAACACAGACGCAATGTCCTTGGAAAAGAAAGAATTCATAGTGTTGATGATCAATATTTTTGAATTGTGAATGGTTATCAACCATATTTTATGACTGGTTCTTGTGCGTGAATGACAGAAGTGGGACTAACCATACCTGTAGATGCAGCCAAGCAAGTACTCTGTGACTCACTGATTTCCATATTAGAAATCATGACTCAGATACATAACTGTAGTAAATTAGAGGCAAATGGCTGAATCGCCTGCAACTGGAAAATCGGGTGAATATTGCATTTTTTCCATTCTAAGTTTACAGTTGTTAATTTTATATAAATCCTTAATGTAGAGAATAAGCAAGGGGGACGAACCACGAAATTCTGGCTTTGTTAGTTGTCACTGATAAAAGTAGATATGATAGTGATGATACATGATACATGGGCTTAGAAATCTTTGCTGGCAAAATTCTTGCATGTTTGTGGTTGGGGTATATTTAATTTTTTACTATGGAATTTTAGAGATAGACATTTCAAGAAGAGCTGTGAGATGACAGGGAAAACGTTGTGTGCAGCCTTTTTAAATCTGGATTTAGGAGACAAGTTCCCACTATTTTCATACCCTTGAATATTTGAGCTCTAATGACCATTAAGATTCTCATATAAAATGACTGCGTCACTTTCTAATACATCTGGACTGCAGCTGGATATCAGCCTAGTCTTTCAATGTCCTTTTGATCTCTGGTTGTACAAATCCTGTAATATCAACATGATATAACATTGTAACATCAATAGGTGAAATGACATCTTTCTGAGATTCCCATTAACTATGTTAATACATTATTTCCAAGTGCTACTTAAAAAGTTAGACCATTTGTTGCCTGAAGGCAGTATATTCCAGCAAGTTTGTGTGAAGTAAAGAGGCTAGTTGTTTTTCATTACCAGGTCTATAGAAACAACGATGATTAGAAGTAAATTACAGGTCATACATCCTCTGCATTTTGAAAGGTTTTTTTCCCCATGAATGTTTCAGGTTCTGTAGCTCAGTAGTACATAGTGCTTTTTTTATCGTTTGTTGTTTTGGTTAAACTACATGAAAATAGAGTTTCTCTTTCTTTACTGGCTTACAGTGTGCAATGACTTATAATGAAATGCAAAAATGTAGATTATTTAAATTGTTACATCCTTCCATTTTGTTCTGGTACAATGCCTGTTCCCACACTCCTAGTTTTCTTCATGGTGGGGGAGAATCCAAGTACAGAACATGTATTAACAGGCACATTAGTGAGACTCGTTGCTGAAATATGATTGAATTCAGCATGATAAGTTATTCTTTAAATGTTGTTGTGCATTTTTATTGCCTAGTTAAGCAGTAAAATGAATGATTCAATAGTTATGGATATCTCAGCATGTTTTAGCCTGTATGTTAGGAAGGAAAACACTGCTGCTTAGAATCTGTGATTTTCACATAGGAAAAACCCATATGACTCCAGATTGCCTAGTTGTGACTATTTAAAGGAACTTTCAGCAGTAGTGCTATGCAAAACAAAGGAAAAATAATTCAAAGACAATGCTCATAGGATTAATGTAATGCATACTTGTATGCACATACAATTATGTGTAAAAAATTAGGTGTATTCTACTCAGGATGGTCATATCCAAGACTATAGAGTTCTATATATCTGTGGAGGGATCATGGATCATAGGATTTCATAAGATATTAGAGGGATCATACAGTGCTTAAAAGGATTAGAAGTTAGAAATGCATTTCAATTTTTTCTCTCCACAAAATATGTATGGAAAAATATCTTCAATATCCATTAAATATAGTATGTATTAAACATTTATTTATAAACTTTATTTCTATCTAATAACACCTTTCCTGGAAACTAATGGTTAACTAACGTAAAGCTTACCCCACAAAATGAGATTTTAAGAACAACGAAGGCGAAGGAACTACTAGCAATCTTGTTGCAAATATGAAGGTCTAAGAAAATGTAAGGAAACCATAAAAATATCTTTGGCTGAATTTGCTTACAGTCAAAAACCCAAGATACTGGACACGAAAGTGATTCTAAGACACTGAAACAAACTGTAAACTTCAACTCTATATGGTTTGGAGACTGTGTTTAACTCATGCTAACCAACTAGTTTGAAAGGCAGTACTTTAGTAAGACAATAGCAAGGCAGGGGTAATACTTGCTTATGTCCTGTAGAATGGATGGATAAGTAATTACCGTATGTAGAGTGTATCCACCAGCATGAGGTAGGCAATATATCATAAATTCAGTATCACCATTAAGACCATAACTTTTGGTGATTAATAAAATATCAAATTTAAGTTCCCAAGCTCACATTTTGAAGGTATTTTGAACGAATTAGTGTAGTGATGTCTGTTATGCTAATTTAAAACAGCACCTCTCACTGCTACCTTCAGCCAGCATTTACGAGAGCGGTACAGCCATCTAGACTAGCACCCACCTGCTTTGTAACCTGCTGGGATGAAACTGCAAAACCTGCTTAGACCAGTGTATCCAAGGTGTTTCTGAATACCTACAGCTAGATGCATTAGAACAGGAATTGAAACCAGCTACATTTTCAGAAAAGAGGGAGCTCAAAACAAGACAGAGTAGAAATAAAAGACTTTTGTAACAAACACTCCCAGACTCTCTGTGTCTTTGAAATCTATATCAGATTAGCAACATTTAGTAGTTTCCTGCTTGCAACTGACTTCGCACAGTTGGTTTGGCTCCCCAGGAAAACATTTCCCTAATAATCTCAAGACCAGTCTATGCATCTGCTCCCCGTCAGTGCTGTGCTATCCCTGCTGTCTGTGTATGTCTCACCCTCCATCACCTCAGGTTTCTTTTACGCCTTTCTCCCACATGAGAATGCTTAACTACTCTCAGAAAAAGCTCAAAGTTATCCTCCAACCAAAAGGACATTTACACTATGTGGGCAGCAAGGAAGGACAACCAGAAAACCTCCCTCATCCTTGTTCAGACCCAGCATTTGAACAGAAGCTTCATTCACGTGTAAACTATAAACAAACTGGTAAACCTGATGCTGCATGACTGGAAACCTGCCATTTAATTTCAGTTAGGGAGTTATGAAAAAGGGTATGTTAACTCTTAGCAATAGAATAGAATAGAATAAAATAAAATAAAATAAAAAGTTAAACAGTAGTTTAGCAATGAACAACGAGTTAAAGGTAACCAGTGTCAATTTAATATTAGTTAAACTAAAAAAGTTAGATTATCAGGTCATACTGAAAGTACAAAATAGAGAGGAATATAGTCTTCCACAAACAAACCTTAAAAAGAAACAACTTAAGTGCCAAGTCACTTGTAAATATATTTTTTAAGCTTTTTGAATTAAGACCAAACCATAAAACATTATCTTATTACACTGCGTAGAGTAATATATTTCATATTGTTAGGATAATAAAGAGACTTTATCATTAAGATTACATTCATCTGACCCCAAATGTCTGCTCAGGCAGATGTTCCCATCTTCAGAAGTCCAAGATCTTTTTGAAGCTTAACCAGTTCACCTAAGTAAATTTCTTTACAATATTAATTCCTCATTAGCGTTTATTTAATGTTTTTTACTTTTTAATTTTACTGTTAATTCTTTTTTTAGTATTTATTCTGTACAAGCTTAATCATATTCGAATGATTTTTATAGCATTATTACACATAAACGTACTATCTTTATTGCATTGTTCTTTATTTGCTCATTGTATGACATAATTAAATTAATAGATAAAGTTATTGCCTCTATTGACATAAAAGCTTGATCTCTTTACATTGGATCCTTTCATTCTTGTGATTTCATAGCTAATATTTGGGGGATCAGTGCATTACATCAGTAAGCACATTTTCAGAGATGTTATTTGCAAGCTACTTTTAAACAGGCAGTGGTACAGCCCCTTTGTTGGTCTGTTGGTAGTGGTATACTCATTACATTTGAATGCAATCATAATGTTAATTTGTAAAATATCTTCTGATGCAGAAAAGCAGCAAGACATAGCTATATGCTATATGGCAGGCGGGGGTGGGACTAGATAACTGTTAAGGTCCCTTCCAACCCAAACCATTCTATGATTCTGTAATTCTATGATAATACTCCAGATAGCTCGTTATACTAAAATTGTATTAGCTACTGTTGCTGGTTTTAAAAAAAAAATGCCATACACTCTGAAATATTCCACCAAAAGCAAATTGGTTAAAATTCATATTCCTTGAGTATTTGCTGACAACATATTTTAATTACGGCAGCAACAAACTATTCGGCTATATTTGGATACACCACCAGTTTAATTCACACTTCTCTACTAAATAAACCCACAACAGCAGTCCATCAAATCAAAATATGGGACACCTATGTTTTTGCTTACCATCAGCCTGTATTTTAACACTGCTGAATATAAATATTCAAAAGAAAGGTGTAAACTAATCTGGGAAGAAGGGGCTGATTCATGGCAGGGCATCTCCAATTTTAAGCAGGTGTAGAACCAATAAATTAATTGCTTCCTAACTATTGCTGGGAAAATAATTTGCAAAGAATAATTTATCTAATATATTAATCCTATTTTTGGTTTTTTTTTTTTAATTGTTGTTGTTTGGAAAAGAGACATAGTACATTATGAATTTGACTATTTTAAGGTATTTATAATGATTTTTATTTCCAGTCTTTAACTTGATTAAAATTGTTCTCTGGGAATACTTACCACTTTTATCATGTTTGTTATAATTTCTCAGAGATGTCTCAAAATGTTTATTTGTCCATTTGATAGGTAGCTAAACTATTCCTGCTGCAGATAGAATCCTAAAATTCATATTTTGCATATTGCTGGATCTGTTAAATTTAGTCAGAAGAATATTCATATAAAAATATGTAAAAAGTGTAAAAGTGTAAGTCTAACTCAAGTAAATATAAAAAGTGGATTTGTTTAAACATTTACAGTAATATTCATACAGTTCTTATCAGTCTGAAGGCATTGTTAAAGATAGAAAACAGAATTTGGAAATAGGATTGGGAAAAATAGTTTGGAAAAAATTTTTTTCAATATTATAAGATGAGGTTTTTATTCTTGTTTGAATCTTCCTGTGCTGCGTTTTTCAGCATTCCAATTTCAACTTTTCATAGCTGAAAGTAAACTCATTATTTCTGCAGTAATTCTAACAGTGTAGCCAAATGGATAACTTCGTTCACAGAAAAGAAGCTGGAGGGTTAACTGATTTCAGCTGCTTCTTATCAATGCCAAACTAAACCCATAATTTCTCTTGCTGAGAAGTAAACTGGGAGGCAGGTGTCCCACTGTGACCAATAAAGTTTGTTAATGATGATATTCATGTTAAAACTGACCACCGGTTTCTAGCCAAAATTTCTAAATAGCCTAAAGCTATTTCTTTAAATGGAAAAAATATGCATCAAAAATTGCACATTGGAAAATCCCTCAATATTGTGACCTTCAGAAGTAGGTCAATGTTGTTTCCCAATGGGACGTTCTTTAGTAGTTCATTTGTAGGTTTTTCTAAGTGTATGTATGAGTGTAAGAAATAAATATATAAACACACATTCATGAGCTAATGATTAATACATTCAGCAGAGATATTGATAAAACATCAGGTCAACTAGCACACCGCTTAGGCTGATTGTTTAGCATTGACTCTCTGCCATGTAGTCAAGTTGAAATACCTTATTATATTTGCTTAAGTGGATACAAGAGAAAAAAAATTGTCTATACTATTCTTTGCTCCAGAAAACTACCTTTATCAAATGATTTCCACTTCTTTATTACTTTATAAAATAGAGAATTATTTCTGAGGTTTTTCACATGACTCCTCTATTCTGCATGCTTAGAAAACTTCATAAAATCATCATACTTTTGTATTTGCATATATTGTCTTGTAAGCCTCAAACTTGTACTGTACTTTGTTTATAAACGGCTTCATATTTTTATAGAATACAATGACAAAAATAATTATCTAAGAAATGCAGATTAAGAAGTGGGAAATTAAGATTGTGGCACACGAGGAGAAAATCTGCAGGTGATACATGAGTTCAGTTTTCAGTTAAATGAAGTTCTATTGTTTATGTAAGGAACAATTATGTCACTCTTTGCAAAAGGAGTTCTATATTACTAAAATGAATAACTTTGAAATTGAATGAAACGCAGAATATCTTAATAAGCATACATGATTTTAGCTGACAAAAATGGGCCATGTTAGTTATTTTTCTGTCATACTAAAAGAGATATTTTAATTCAGGATTATTAGAATTAAAATAAGCTTTGCTCTGTCTGTCATCTTATAGTGTTGCTCAAAATTTTGATAGTTGTGAATCAGGGACTTGATCTTACTATTTCAAAGGCAAGATCTAGAGCACAAAGCAAAAGATAAAAAATAAAGGAAGAAAAAACATAAAAGAGGTTGAAGATGAAGAGAAGCAGAAAATATACTTCGATTAATTGAAAGGTTAATTACTGAAAGACTTCCTCCACGCAGCATACTGGTAATTAGAAAGTCTAAGTAATGTGTGATTTTATTTAACACTGTGCAAAAAGCCAACGTGACATAGTGAACTACTTGATTCCTCTTGTGGTTGTGAAACATATAATTTGGTATTTCATTTTACTCTGGAGTAAGAGAAAGCTCCTTTTTTCTTTTTTTTTTTTTTTTTTAAATTAACAAAAAATTAGGTAAAAAATGAGACACTGGCAGGGATAAGACCACCTTAGCTCCTATTTGTGAAGCACACTGGGCACACGACAGAACTGTGCTGTGCAATAGGATTTCTGGTCACCTCAGGAGGGACCTTATGGTGTCTTTTATAAATTATGAGGTCCCCTTGAAACTTACATTTTGTCCTTGTTTTGGCTGGGATACAGTTAATTTTCTTCCTAGTAGCTGATACAGGGCTGTGTTTTGGATTTAGTATGAAAATGATGTTGATATACACACTGATGTTTTAGTTGTTGCTAAATAGCATTTACTCTAAGCCAAGTTCTTTTCAGTTTCCCATGCTCTGCAAGCAAGGAAGTGCATAAGAAGCTGGGAGGGAGCATAGCCAGGACAGCTGACCCGAACAAGCCCAAGGGATAGTCCATACCACAGGACATCATACTCAGTGTATAAATCGGGGGGAGCTGGTCAGGAGGGGTGAATCGTTCAGAAACTGGCTGAGCATCAGTCAGCAGGTAGTCAGTAATAGCAGTGTGCATCCCTGGTCTTTCTAGAGTTATGGAATTGTGAATTCAGAGGGTACAAGACCCGCTGTACTCCAACGGAAAAACAGATACTAGCAGCTTGTGATTCGTATTGAGGCACAGCTCCTATGGGCACCCTGGCTGCCAGTGCTGGGCTGGATGTTCAAGGGTCAACTCTAGACATCATGCAATTGATGCAACATGGAGTAAATGGGTTGAACTTGATGGCATACCAAGCTCGAATAGGAAATTCCAGTCATTGAGGAATCGAGGACTGTTCAGAAGGCAAAGATTTCAGAACATCATCAGAAGAGGAGGTGATGAAGGATGTTGTGTGCCAGAAAGGACTGTCATGCTTTGACCCCAGCAGGCAACTAAACATCACACAGCTGCTCTCTCACTCCCCCTTGTAGGATGGGGGAGAGAATCAGAAGTGTAAAACTGTGAATGCAAGCTGTTCCAGGACTTCCAGGAACAAAAAGAAGATAGGTCCTACTTCCCACATGTATAAACCAGTATCTCATCTATCAAGACTAAGCATTCTTCTGCTCAAGAGAGAGGATATAGAGGATACACACCACAGAGCATCTGTAGTTTTACCTATGGGACCACGAAAGAGGCAGGAGGAAGTGGGATGGAAAATCTACCTCAATGGGTAGAGGCATGGGTATATGAATTGGAAGGGAAAACACTCACAAATGGAGATTCTTCCAGGAAAATTGCTGCTCTGGTCTCCAGTGGGCAGTTGCCCAGACAGGGTAGAAGGGTTGATCTTTATTCTGATTCTATGCAAAGGAATTCTAATCCATTTTTGCAAGGAGTGAGTGGAGAATCCTATGACAAATAACTGAGGAGCCATGCTTTTGGCCAGGTGGAGGAGAGAGATATCAGGGTTTATGGGACTGTGTGGATCCGATGGCCTGGCATGTCAGACCCACAGGAGTATAAGTATAAGGCCCTAGTAGGTACAGGTGCACAGTGTATTCTAATGCTGTCAAGATTCACCCTTTAACAGACCCATATGGCCAATGTGAAAGGCTAGTGGAGAATGGAGACTAACAGTAGACTACCATTGCCTGAATGAAGTCATTCCACTGCTCAGTGCTGCCATGCTGGACATGCTAGTACTTCAATACGAACAGGAGTTGAAGGCACTAAGTGGTACGCCACAGCTGATAGTCTTAAAGCAGTTTTGTCTATTCCTTTAGACAGTGGAGTGCAGACCACCATTCACGTTCACTTGGAGGGCCTTCCAGTACACCTGGAATTGACTGTCCGAGAGTAGAAACACAGCCCTACCATTTGCCAGGGACAGATCCAGACTGCACTGGAACAGAGTGAAGCTCCAGAACAACTGCAATACATTGATGACATCATTGTATGGGGGAACACAGAATAAGAAGTTTTTGAGAAATGGAGGAAAACATTACAAATCGTTCTGGAAGCCTGCTTTGACATAAAACAAAGTAAGGTCAGGGGATCTGCACTGAAGATCCAGTTTTTAGGAATAAAATGGCAAGATTGATGTCGTCAGATCGCAATGGATGTGATCAACAAAATAACAGCTATGTCTTCACCAACTAATAAAAAGGAAACACAGGATTGTGGATCACTGGAGAATGCACATTCCAAATTACAGTCTGATTGTAAGCCCTCTCCATCCAGTGACCCAGAAGAAGAAGGAAGGGGGCAATTTTTGAAGTGATGGCATTTGTCTGCCTAAGTAACAGTTACATATGACGGAGCCCTGCTCTCCTGAAGATGACTGAATACCTCCCTGCTGAGGAGAAGTGGTGAATGAATTCCTTGTTCTGCTTTGCTTGCATGAGCAGCTTTTGCTTTACGTATTAAATTGTCTTTATCTCAACTCAGGAGTTTTCCCACTTCTACTCCTCCAATTCTGTCCCCCATCCCAGTGGTGGGGAGTGACATAGCGGCTGTGTGGTGCTTAGTTGCCAGCTGGGGTTAAACCACCACATATGTCCTTTCCAGCATTTTGAGAAAAGTGGTGTTCTCGTAAGAATAAAAGGTAGAATTTTAAAAATGTTCCACAATAATGGGATTTCTAGTAGAGTGCCAGATTGTCCTACGTATGTTCCACCTGAAACTTCTCTTCTGACTATTGGAAAACTCTCAGTGAACCAGCATCAGCACACGCGGGAAGCTACTGACAAAAAGAAAATTGTATGTGGACGCCAGAAACCGCATTGACTTTGGAACCTCCTGGGTATACCTCAGGAACTGGAATACTGTCAAATTGCTGATTTCCAAGGAGCTCTAGAAACGGACAGAAAAGAGAAAACAATGGATAATGAATTTAAAGGAGTCTGGGACTGGAAGGTCATGAGACTCAAGTCCCCATTGTTGATGGAAGTATAAATTTAACAAGGAGTTCTGATGGGAAATGTTTTTATTGGATAAAGAGAAAGACAGACTGGAGTTACCAGTGTAGCATCAGGTCTGGACAAGGCATAAAAAAAAAATTAACTCCCGTGTCACAACCTCCCACACTCTGAGCCGTGAAGGCAGTACCCTGAGGCTGGCTGATGATAATGTCAACAGAAACAGCAATGCTTTCAACCATTAGGAAATAATTTATCCTATGGTTTTAGTCACCTAAGCATTAGTCGTGTAATCTAAGCTACTTACATTGATACCCATTATAGAGTAATTAAACCCATGCTAAGATAACTATTTAAGAAAGGTACTCTGAATAGGCAAACTTCATTTCTTCCACTTTTGCAAGACTAAAGTGAGGTGACATGACTCCTGTCTTTAGACCCTCAGTGTAATTTCTGAGGGATCTAAACAAGCAAAACCATTTCCCCCAAATTTATTTTAAGCAAGTTGATAAAATCATATCACAGTAGTAAACAAAAGAACATGGAAATGACAAGTGCATGGTAAGAAACATGATTCAAGTAGGAGGAAAAAATGCAAAATCTTCCTAGTGCTATACAATTAATTTATCAAGGATGTAAAAATCCACATTGTCACAGACAGTAGAGACAACTTATTGTCCTTCATGGACTTCTAGCATGACCTGTTTTTATGTAATGCCTTTTATTCTTCGTAGTAGAGTCAGACTACCCGTTCCTATTCAAGTTGCTATCTGGATAGTGTTTTAAAATCTACCCTGCATGGATTAACATTAGTTTGAAAACAACGGCTGCCTCTTCAGCCCAAGAGTTGCTTCTATTTAACTAACCCATGTTAACAACAGCTAACTAAAGAAGACATAAATCAAGAAGTATGAGGTAATGCAATGAGGAAGATAATACCCCTCAACTAAATAAAAGGTTCACTCAGTCCTCCAGTCTTTGAGACAGAAATTTCAATACCATTTAATTTAATGTAAGCAAACCCCAAACACATGTGGTAAAAAAAGTGTAGTGGAAAGGAAGAGGACGCGATCATTTCCTAGTCCCCTTCAATCCTGAAATAACAGGGACTAGTCAAAAACTAGAAGCCTCTTAACAGCTTCACCTGCAGCACACATTGTAATCACCATGGCAACTAGCTGGTTAAGAATCTTTTCCTGGTCGAGGCACAAGATTGTAAATGAAGCTAGCATGTGAGGAAAAGTATTCTGCAGAATAATGTCATATCAGGAGAAATAAAAGGAAATGACACACTGGCAAACAGCTCTGCTTTTGAACAACAAAACTGTGCTGCAAAATTTATAAAGCTGTTAAATAAACTTGTATTATTAAATAAAAAATTCAGGTCCTTTATCTGGTCTGAAAAACCGCCTATATTTTAATCTGAACAGACATAATATTTTTTACAGTATATAATTTCTGATGGAGATCACACAAAAGAAATACGTTAGACTGAGAAAGCTCTGCCAACAAGATAAACCTATCCGATTCCCTAGGCTTTCATCATTAATATTTTATGGCCCTCACTGATCTGCCCAATCTTGAAGAAAAATGTAACTTTCTTTTAAGCAGGCAGGGCACAGTAGTAGAATTTATCTGTATCAAAAAGGAGGTAAAATGCAAACTACAATATAGATGTCACAACAAGTTATTGAATTTGCTCACTGATACCTGAAACAGTGATCCCTCCAAGGCGTGTTTTATTTCAACTGCAGAAATAGAATTAGCATACACAAATATGTCATCATTCCCGTTAAGAGAAAAACATGATGAATGTTATTGGTAGGAGTTTTTTTCAATATCCACCTAAACACTTCATTTTATACAGTCATTCCATAAAGTAACATCCATTTAATTTGCTGCAGATTCCTGTAGTAGGATGTGGCTATTATTTCAAGATTCACTTACCAACATTTTATCATCATTAGAGAGAACATAAAAAGGAAACTATTCCTACATTCACTGGTGAATCTCAATAACACATCAAGGAGCATTTACTGGAGTAAAGACATTTGATGAAACCATATAGTTTAAATAGTTTTGTTGGAGAGTCTGCTTGTATTAGTGACATGAAAATATAAGAACAGAAGCACTATGCTGTGCTCCGTGGTAACTGCCAGTTATGCTGAGGTATAGCAGGAATAATGCATTTGACTATGGCAAAGAGGAAACAATGGATTTACATAGAAAAAAATAGAGGTATATCAGTTATAACTTCCTTAACACATGCCAGTTATATAACGATGACCTTGAATCCCCTTTTGATGGTAATATAGTGACATATGAGATTTAGAGACCATCTCAACCCTAGATCGAGTTCCTTCTTTGCCCTGCCTGAACTGTGCTTTTTGACTCGGGTCATAAGGACACAGCTATGTAATTTGCAGACAGCCCAGAGCAAGAAATGGTGCAACTCCTTATCAGATCAAAAGAAGCCATGAAAATAGAGAGTCTGAGGTTTGCAATATACCTCTCTCTATTCCATCATCTACATATGAGGATCGATCAGCTTTCTCACCATCCCTTTTTAGCACAGTATGTTGGTGTGATATGGAGCAGTTCCTGGAAATCCAGAAGCCTAAAGGCTGTAGTTCTCCAGGATGCTTATCCTGATATAGAATCCTTGTGATGGTAGCTGACAATTTTTACCTTTTCTGTTTTACAGAGCCACGGCGTTATTACAGCAAGACAGAAGTGCTGGATGGGAGAGATTTCTGTGGAGTTCTAGAAAAGGCCAGCTGTGGCTTTGTCTGGCCAAGGCTTGAAAATCTCCAAGAGGATTCCACAACCTTTCCGGGTAGCCTGTTCCAGTGCTGCACTGCCCTTCTAGTGGATTTTTCTTTCCCAAGTGTCTAATCTGAAACTCTTCAGGCTGTAATCTCTGACATTAACAGAGAGCTAAAACTACCATTATGTTACCTAATATTAAACATGAAAAAAAATTTAATAAAACAACTTGCCACGGTTCTCTTTTTTTTTTTTTTTTTTTTTTTTTTGCCACCAGATGCAGGAACTAAAAACCTCAGTGCAAAGTAATCTCACAACAGTTCATAAGAAAGACATGAAAACTCTCTGAGCAGAATGCCTTCCCATTTGAAGGTCCAAGCCAGAAACTGAAAGAAATGAAAATATACTTTTCAAATCTCATCAACTTTATTAGGAGTGACTGTGACTGTGGGAATGACTTACAGTTTAGTCCAATGGGAAAGCTACTCTATTATCTGTAATACAATTAAAATGCAAATAATATTCAGTCATCTATATTTTAGAATCTAATAATTAATACTCATATATTATAAATAATACTCATAATTAATACTCATCACCAATGTTCAAGTAAAACCACATCCTCATATCACATCCTCAAAAGTAGTTCAAAAGACACATCTGTGAAGAAAGAAGATGTGGGAAGGAGAAGACGGAAGGTAAATCACAGCCTGAAGTGTGCTCTCTCTTTCCAATGACTAGAGTAAAATCTTAGGAAAAGCAGACTTCTAAATTAGATGTTGTACACAAATGAATAAAGCCAGCTGAAAAACTGGCTATGTACCTCCAACTAATCAGTGATGTTTTCATTAAAAGTTAGCCAGATGTCTTGAACTCTGAAAGCATGATTAAACAACTATATAAATGGGAGAGTGCTACTCTAAGTGGTGCATTATGAGTATGAGAGCATATTTCTTATTGTCCTAGAAGCTATTCTACAAACTGTAGAGAGAAATGCTGTAATAAGAAGTGCAAAGTGGAGAATAACCCAGAAGAGGGACGGGGAGGGGAGATGAGGACGTTGGGATTTGGTTCAGGAGCCAGCAGGTCTTGCTACAGTTGTGGGAAGGACCCAGTATCTTTGACAAACTGTTAAACTCTCAGTCTTGGAAAATTTTACCAATTACTGTTTCCCACTCATTAATACCATTATAATTATGCTGGTAACAAGAAATTTACCTATGCTGAAATGAGAAATTATAGACTCACCTAAAATTACAGCATTATAACTTTACCGTGTTGGCATGAACTCAGCATAAGAAAGAAGTACCAACAGAAATGATTCAGCCTGTTCTTTGCCATAAAAAACTTAGTGAGGTTACCTGTTAAACACAAAATTTGACTAGACAGATAGATTGCTTCTGCTATTCATCCGCATTCTAAATTACCTTTTGGTCGTCAGAACAAAAATGAAGCCTGAGTAGATAGTTTAGAAAACCTTACAAATAGCAAAGAAATTTGCTGAAATGATAAATTCTTTTATTATTGTAGACATGAACTGTGGTCAAGAGCATATTTGCTTACACTCTGGAGACCTTAACATGGCTATAAAAAAGAGATATTAAATTACATATGATAATAATAATAACACAAAAGAGAGCATGTCAAACTGACAGCAGGAAAAAAAAAACAGAGCGTAATATGGAAAAGCAGAACTCTTGCCTAAATTAGATGCATTCTCAAGCTTTTGGCAATGAAAGCTATGAGAATTATCTTGGAGCTAAGCATTTTAGGGAGGTAAAGATTCTTACAGTGTCAGCTAGCAGCCTCATGCCCAGCAGTTTATCATGAGGCTATACATGTGCATATGAGAAAAAAGAGAAAAAAAACCCTGAAAATAAAAAAAGCTGCAGCAGTCTAACTCTAGTCACTGAAAAACAATTAAAATATGTAACAAAAGACTGATGTGTAATATATATATAAATATGCATTGTTTCCACAATATGACAATAATATCCACCTAGGATAACATCAATTCTAGTTCCTGGCACATGCCTCAGAAATAACTTGCTTCTTCCTGTGGAGTTTCTGCTTATGACAGAGAGAAAAAGAAGAAAACAGATCAACAAAACACTCCTGACCAGGGAGTGAATTGTCCAAAATTATACTGTCTCACTTTATTTTGGAGAAGACTGAATGAATCAGAGTGTTGGTTTGTGCAAACTGCCACAGGTCCACAGAAATAACTTTTATTGTTCTTCAGCTTAAGTCTTTTTTTTTTTATTATTTCCCCAGTTTCCATTTTCATATCAATTAAGAAAGAAAAGGAAGGTAAACAACGAATGCTGTTTCTTAATTTTTCACTAGTTACAGATCAAAAGTTGTTGCGGATTGTTTCTTTGATGTGGATAAGCTACGAAAAAAATGACTCAGAACTGTACCTGGAAATTATTCTTAAATGATTTTTTGAAATAGCTTAGATTTTCGTATGTTGCCTACCCATATAATCCTGTCCCCAGATTTCTTTGTAGTAAGAGCAGTCTCTTATGATGGATGTTCTGGTGTTCTTCTAGAAATGTACGGGAAGGCAGTTCACATCAATGTTCTTTATAATCTTTATAATAATGTTCAAAGAGATTTTTCTATTTCTAGTAGTTATCATGGATGATAGGGAAGCCTGTCCCTGTGTCACATTCTTCCAATGCTTATCCTTTAATACCTTGAAGCTTAGCAAGAGCTTTTCACATGGCACATGTCTCTTTTAGTCCTCTGCCAGAAATGAATACTGGCAGCTGCTCTGAAGCCCATTCATTGAACCTATTTAATTTCTAGAGCAAAGCTCTGCTAGTTGTGAGGGACACTTTGCCAAGCCAGCCTATCTTTGTACTATGCAGGAAAGATGAATTTGGAAAGATAAATCTCTAATAATTGTTAGTGCATCCTGCATTCAAAGAGTAAATAAGGTTTTCACATATGTGTTCAAATCAAGCCACTCCTTTTTCTCTCAATTTCAGCAGAAACTGATATATCGATCATTCAGAAGAATGTTGCTAGGTTTCTGGAATAAAAATGCTCTTTCTCATTTACTGGGGCAGGAGAAGTGATAGCTCACTGCAAATTGACAAAATTATTCCAGTGCTAATCTTCTGTAAATGTCAGAAATGGCAATAAAGTCATCTCCTGGGAAGCTGGGTGTGGGTGGTATTGGAAAGCAGGAAGCCCTGCAAACCCAAACCCACAATCTGAACACCCAAACATTTCCAAAGGACAAATTTTTCATAAGCTTAATAAAAATTTCAGATATTGTTTGGCTCAAATTCAATGACTAGAGATAGGCAAACCACTATAGTGTTCTGCAGTGCCATAAAGCTACTCAAGTAGGTGACTCACGCCATGACAGGTTGTGTTGGGAAAAGGTCTACATGGTCAATGAAGCCATGTAGAAACAGGCTGGTCCTAGAAAAGAGATTTTCTTCTCGCTCCCCTCATGAATGTAATGCTTTCCTCAAATATGAAACTGTTTCAAAATAGAGCCATATAAAGTAGAAATCTACAAATACTACACAGTTGCAATTAGCGTTTATTAAATAGGGGTTGAGAAGTATTATAACAACTTTTTCATACATGCTGTAAAAAGAGCAAAAGAACAACAGAATATGAGTCCACATAATGGAAGGCTACATGTTTCCAATGGATTAATATAGAATCTAAACAATTTTTCAGCCTCCCAAACAACTGTACATACAAAAAAGAGCGGCAGAGGGAAGGAAGAGAGAAAGGAGAAAGAAATTTAAAGTTAATAGTGGTGAATGACAGGAACTTTGGGTTTTTTTAGTTCCACTAGCACTATGATCACTGACAATACTCCCCTATGGTTGGGATTAATACTGAAACAAAAATATGGATTGATAGTAGTGATCTATGTCATTAAATGTAACTGTCTTTGTTACCTTAATCACACAAGTGCTGTATAGTTACCAAAGTTCTCTTGTACAGAGTTCTCTTGATAGAGTGGAAAAGCAGGGTTAATTTCAGGCAGAAACCAGCCTCACTGTCAGGTAGAATGTAGTGCTTAAAACCATTGAGGTTTAGTTATCTTCTTGAAGTCCTAGATATTTACTATTTACATTTTTCCTAACTGCTCTGTTGATGGCGATCATTTTGCAGCAAAATAATACAACAAAGTAGAGATGCATTAAACAGAGCAATATTTTTAGCCAGCTGAGATGTTTTAGTTGCATGCGAGTTTCCGACTGGATCTTTCAAAGAACTGAAAATTCTCTGTCAATTCATGGTAAGTAAAGTGTAAAAAATATTGCCTTTAACTGCTAGCTTACCACTAAAAGAAATAAAGACAAATTTGTATCAAGCGTGGAAGAAATATATACTATGATGGTTATTTTAAATATTTAATGGCAGAGTAGACTAGTTGCATATTCTACCCTTAGAGAGTTTTATAGCTTCCTTATTCAATAATATTACAGATACCTATTCCAATATGATAGTAAATATTGTTAAAAATAATTCAACATGAAAGAAAAAAGTACAGAATAGTTCAGATTCATCTTAGCACTTAAAATATTTAGATACCTGAAGAGAGATTAATTCAATGTTAATGAACAGCTGAAATTATTTTTCACTAAATTGTGGCTGTAAAAGTATTGTAATATTTTCAGTTTGGCTCTTAAAGAAAAGTTTTCAGTCTGATCAATGGAAACAATAACATCTAACATATTTACACCAAAAAAATGTGACTGAAAAGACATTTACGGCATAATAGCACTTAAATTTCAGCTTCCTTTGTTCATATAAATAAAACAGAAAACAATTTCGTCAAAAAAAAGACAGGCAAATAGAAATTAGAAGTACCATTGATCAAACAGGAACAGTTCCATGTGGTTTAGAATTTGAAACATACTGATATGCTTAAATGGTGACAGTATACAAGTGATTTAATTTTATGCTTTACTTAGTGGTGTATTTACGGCATAATTACATACAGTTGAAACAAACAAAAATCTTTTCAATGGTAGTGCCTAAAGCCTTTTGAACTGAACTTCTAGGAACTGAAAGTGCTCTTTCAATTTATTGACTTTGGTAGATCATTAGAAATCTGTAACCATGTGAGGACATACTAAGAATAAAGTACAACTCATATAAAAGACTGATGACTTCCTTTTTAATATTTCATCAATCTCTAGAATATGTGTTGAAAGCTTAC
Organism: Bucorvus abyssinicus; assembly: GCA_009769605.1. Classification (NCBI taxonomy): domain Eukaryota; kingdom Metazoa; phylum Chordata; class Aves; order Bucerotiformes; family Bucorvidae; genus Bucorvus; species Bucorvus abyssinicus. Next base: position 45,895,466 of record CM020025.1, read on the forward strand.
AGGTTGTAGTTCTGGTTGAAAGAGAGCCAAAAGTATCTTATAATAGCGTTTTAAAGCCATCTTTGTTTTCAGAGACTCACGAAAGAAAGAGCTTCTTATAATCTTTAGCCCTATTTGAATACTATTTCATCACTTACAAACAACAGATCCTTTGACAACTGATTTTTAGGAGAAAATGATCAATGCGGCATTTTTGCATTATCACTCCAGAAGAAATATAAAGCAGCTTGTTAAGAAATACAGTCTTTGTGTTCTCTTACACTACTTTTGGTTAAACTCTTGAACTTAAACTTCTTTGCATTAAAAACAAAGTAATTTTTGTTTCCTGAACCAGCTGATCATCTAATGAGTCACTTAACAAAAGAATGTATCCTGCAAAATATAGACTCATTGCTGGCTACTGATGAGCCACCTTGTAATTCTTGATTAGGCTTCAAATAAAAGCCTCTGTAGAGAGATTCTCAATATTTCTGAATCTCTGTGTTTACAGGCAGTTCACTTCACCTTTAAAAACACCTAATCTCCCCACTCCACAGTCCCCAGATAGATGCCCAACAATTTAGCTCAAAAGCATCTGCCGTTGGATCTCTTATATAGGATGGCCTCCTTGAGACATTTGCACCAAGACCTTTCCTTGCATGCATCTGTGCACCATGTTCCCCTCCTCACAACCGTGACTGTTCCAAAAAAGACTGGAAAACTGATCTTTACTCATTAGTTAGATCTCTGTGGAATATCAGACACTTTGAACAGTATTGCCACTCTCAGTGAGTTTTCAGGCACTTCAGGGCAGTTACCCTTTCTTAAATTTGCAGTCTGTACAGACACAGGTCAGGGCCTGTCTTTCACCTCCTGGATTGGAAACACCAGGAAGGTTCTGTATTGCTTGTACTGAGGATGGATGTGGTTCTTTGCGCAATATTTGTATCAGAAATAGTGTAACAAGCAGGACTAGGGAAGGGATTGTCCCCCTGTACTCGGCACTGGTGAGGCCACACCTTGAGTCCTGTGTTCATTTTCGGGCCCCTTCTACAAGAAGGACACTGAAGTGCTGAAGCATGTCCAGAGAAAGGTAACAAACCTGGTCAAGGGTCTAGAGTGTTATGAGGGGTGGCTGAGGGAAATGATTTTTTTAGTCTAAAGGAAAGGGGGCTGAGGGGAGACCTTATCACTCTCTACAAGTACTTGAAAGGAGGTTGTAACCAGGTGGGTGTTGGTCTTCTTTTCCCAAGTAACAAGTGACAGGATGAGAGGAAATGGCCTCAAGTTGAGCCAGGGATGGTTTAGATTGGATATTAGGAAAAATTTCTTCACTGTAGGGTTGTCTCTTTCTCTGGGAAAGGTACCAAGCAGCCCTGTCTCTCCTGCCTTTCTCCTTTCCAAAAACATGTTAATGCAAAAAAACGTACCTACAGCCTAGACTTGTATCTCTACATTAACATGCACGCATACACGCATACAAACAGTCAGGACATGCAGCACAAATTCCACATTCCCTTGATGGGAAGCTCAGCGGTCCCCTTCTGCTCTTGACTTCAGAGACCTGCATACCCAACACCTCACACTATCCTACATCAGCACACAACATGGGGAAAGCACACTGGGGAGTCTACCTTCAAGCATTCTAGCAAAATTAAAGAAGTTTATTGTCTTTGCTAACCTTCTTTGTCTCTCTCAGCCCAGCAAAGGAGGTTTATATGTCTCTGCCCAGCCTAAACCTCTTGAAGCAGAGAACCCTGCCACTCCAGGCATCATACTGAGTCACGTCTACTCCTTTATGCACCCAGAAGCTCCCGGAGGAAATACAGTTATCTCAGCAGCAGGTTGACTGATGTATAGTCCTCTAGTAGGCCCAACAACTAAAGCAGAAAAACACAGTCCAGTTGTTTGTATTTCTCTCACATCTAAAAGGTCACAAACAATAACTAGGTGTCACCTATCTACAGATGATACAGATGCTAAATCTCCATATGTTAGGCAGCATGGCCCTTCCTTCTCCCTGGCTAATGTCCTCTCTGGAGGTCAATGGCAGGACCTGGAGTTATGGCTGCTGGGACCTCAGAAATGAAACTAAACCTTATTCTGGTGTACAATGGAGACACTTTCTAAACACTCTCTCTGTCAGGCAGTCCCTCTGCCAAAGCTCTCTGCATCCTGGCTCATGAGGGCACCGCACCCTGTCTCCATGCTGGAACCCAGGGAGCAAAAGACTCCTCTGGAGCATGGGGCAGGCTTATCCTGATTCTCATGTGTTCGGGCACATCATGCACCTCAATGAGCAGAACAAATCTGTACTTAATATGCTACAAAACACATATGCTACACAAAACACAACAAAACTGGGAATGATGGGGCACCATTTGGGATCAGCAGGATACCTCTGTCCTTCTGGAGCAATACCTGAACACCAGGCAGAGTAAGAGCTGCTGGAATGTGAAAGAACGGGTGACTGTCAGCCAGCTCCTGCTGGGCACAGCCATGGATCTGGAGGTTAGGCTGTGAACTACAGTCAGGGAAATAGGCATAGGACAGGCAGGTCCCTTGCCCAGGGTGCAGGAGCCAACACAGAGACTGAGCTCCTTCAGCCTTTAGGTAGCTAGCATGCAATCCTCACCACAACCAACATAAGGAAGCCTCTGTTGACCCAGGCAGGACACCACCTTAGAGAATACCATTACTGAGGTCACTGCTGCAGAGGTCAACACAGAGGCTCTCACGTCACTGCCACTGCTACCTAAATATCAAGAAAAATAAGACTTCAATTGAGCTGAAAAGGACTCCAAGCCTGCAGACTCATTAGGAAAGCTGTCACTTGGACAGACAACAGAGCCAGCTGCTGCTCCAGAAATGCCTTCAGATCAGTTCTTCTGACACATCACTAATGCATAAATGTATCATGAATCTCACTGAGGTCAGCAAGTCTCCTGAATAAGGAGAGTAACATGAGCAAGATTTGACAAGAGTTCCTCGTTGTTTCATATTCTCATTCATTCTGCAGTTTGCAGGCTACTTGTGCAAAACTGTCCATTCAAGGTAAATGGGTGCTTCATGCTGGAGTAAGAAAAAATAATTATTGTGGTATCCAGGAAGTATTATATCAATTTAAAACATTTTGAAGTGTTTCAATTTTCTGACTATATATTTAACAAATGAATAAACAATTTAGTTAAGCTAAAACTACCTCTAGTAGAATTTTTTAACTTGTAATAATCAGAACAACTAATTTTTATAAGATCAGTAAAATGGACTGTCAAATATGCCAACAAGGTAAGTATGAGATCTATAATAATAGACAAAGATTTTCTGTTTATTTCTTTCAGTATTAAGTCATTTCTGCTGGTTTTGATGATGTTTGTCTTAAACTAACTGCTGGATTAGCAGAATGAAGATGAGAAAATGGAAATAAATTTTATCATCTCAGTTGTTTAAATGATAAACATTTGTATCTTTTAAGACTGGCAAATGCAGGCCATATGTTTTGCAATAAAGTGTGTAGATCACATTTACAAGGAAGAATACGAGGGCTTAAGTCGTGGAAAACCAGGAAGCGAAAGGAGACTGAAAGACAGACAAATAAACATGAGTTCTCATAGATGTGGCTATGTTGTGTGAGAGAACAAAATCATTGGATAAATTCAAGGCGGTGAGGGATGCATCCAGTGAAAAGCGAAGTAGAATTACATACAATGTGGTATCACGGTATCATTAATGGACAGGCTAATGCCTTTCAGGTAGACCTAACTTGAGAATCCTATTCAAAATTGAAAGAGTTTCAAAAGGCAGTGCAAGAGCAATTTAGAGTATGCAAAAAATACTTGATACTAAACCTCTCAGTTTGCTATTGTTATATGGCTACGTATATGTTTATATCTACCAAGGTTCTGAATGATGGAATTTTGAAGGGAAAACAGTTAATGTGGTTCATAAATATTTGGTTCACTAGATTAAAAATTTATCACATACCCCCCACACACACACCCACACCCCGCCCCCCCCCCCATTTTTTAAGAGCTTGAAGTTAACTATTTACAGGACTATAACATTTATGCCATTTTTTTTAATCTTTAAAATTAATGGCTTCACTTATAAAGTTCTTGGGACTTTGTTTATTTAGCAACTCAGACTAAGTGGTTAGCTCAGGTAAAATTAATTATTTTTCTTACTTTGATTACTTTTATTGACTTTCTTACTTTGAAACACAGATAGGGCTGAAGTAGTTTGTCAGAATTTGAACACTCCTGGTCCTGACTGTCAGTAATTCGCCCAGCTTATGTAGAGAATAGGTAAGTGAGTGACAGTGCAACCCACAGCCATATTGCCTTTCTTGTCCAGATGTGGAGAGCTGCTAGAGTGCGGCATGCCTGTATTTCTGGCATACAATATACATTTCCCATCCTTGAAAAGTAGATCTCAGAAGGACAGAGAGATGTTATTCCTGCGTGACTACATCCAGCTGGATCCTACAGCTAGAACTGAGTTTCATAGTGCAGACCCAAGCTATGGTTTTCACTAAAATATTCTTTCAGAGTACTTTCAAATTTAATTTTAGACAAGCTTGGAAAATCCATTAATCCTGATCTACATTGTTTGCACATAGTTTATATTGTGTTGATTTATATTAGGTCAAATATTTAAGTGCTAATTTATACCAATTTCTTAAGCAGCCTACACAATAATGCATTATCTTTGCAGATATTTCACTTAATGAGAACCATGCAGAGTTTTAGTGTTCCCAAATGACTCTCAGTGAACAGCATAATGACCTAAGAGCTTTGCACTTATTCCTAGGAAAAGTATGTATATATGTAAGTATTTAGAAAGTCAAAATGCTAAATGCTTACTGATTAAAGGCGGAACTCACTACCACTGTGAGATAATTTTACAAATGTATTATTAAATTCAGAAAACTAATGAAAATAATGCTATGGTTGATGGAAACTGTAAGCAAAATGCTATCTCATTGTTAGTGAAAGATCGCTGAGTTTCTTCTTGTTGTTGGTTTTTTTGTTTTTGTTTTTTTTTATACAAGTGCTTTTACATGAACCACACAACTTCATTTTAGGACTCTACAGTGGACTACCATCCGGATGAATATTTATAGCCAAGGGTTAAATACTTGATGGGAAAGGTGTTAATATAATCTAAATTTTTTTAGTCTTAAACAGTTAAAAAATTGAAGGGTAATTGATCAGTTTCCATAAGGGAAAGAAGAAGATGTTATTTTTATATATCCTCTGAAAAAATCTCATGTGTTTATACTAAGGAAAATATATTTAACTCTTAAAAAGTTATAATTTTCATTAGGAAGGTAATCTTACAATAGCAAAATCTGGCTTAGGAAAACCGAATTCAACAGTTATTGCCTACAGACTAGCTGTGTCAGCCTGGTCAAGACATTTTACTCTGCTTCCCAGTTTCAGGGTCACCAAGGTTTCAAAGGAATCGTCTGGGTCATTGACCTAATGCTTTACAATTGTATAGCAGGCATTATATCCAAAAGAGTCCACAAACTACTTCACATTGCTCCATTCACTGTAGGTCAGAAATCAGTGCTCCTAAATTAGAGAAAACTTAGATCTTCGAAGCAAAAGTTCACTGAATGTGAATATAAACTTCCTCAAAAGTAAATAGGGGAGATCAAAGACACTGGTCAGCACACTGCTTCTCTGGATAGATTTATTAGAGGAAACTCTCAGACATTACTAGGAAGTCAGCTGCACCTCAAATTACAGAAGAAAGTAACACAAATTAATAAAGATGCCAACAACTCTTACAGATATAACTTCAGAGAAAATTCAACGTGAGGTTTTTTTGTTTTTGTTAAATGATTTTGTTGGAAAGTTACTGTTATCAGCTGTAAACTGGGGGTGAGAACTCTGCAAGCAAACAGAAGTCCTAAGACCCTCAGGGAGTTATTTGTGGAATTTCTGACAGGTCATTGCAGTTGTGGGGGGAGGCAGAATCTTACTGTAAACCTCAGGCCTTCAACACTCTTTCTGAGCATAATACAGGTCCTCAGAAGTAATTTCATGACAACATCTTGTGAAAAGACCCTTAAGAAACCCTTAAGAGCCCTTTCAGGCACATATGACAGCATGAAGTATTGAGTTTTCAAGTTTATAGAATCACAGAATCACAGAATCATCTGGTTAGAAGAGACCTTTAAGATCATCGAGTCCAACTATTCACCCTGCACTGCCAGGGTCCCTAAGCTGTGACCCTCAGCACCACATCTACACAGCTTTTAAACACTTCCAGGGAAGAGGACTCATCTCCCTGGACAACGTGTTCCAATGCTTATTGACCCACTGTGCAAAGAAATTTTTCCTGATAGCCAACCTAAATTTCCCCTCATGCAACTTAAGGCCATTCCCTCTCGTCCTGTCATTCATAACATGGGAGAAGAAACCGACCCTCACCACCCTATAACCTCCTTTCAGGTAGTTGTAGAGAGCGATAAGGTCTCCCCGAGCCTTCTCTTCTCCAGACTAAACAATCCCAGTTCCCTCAGCTGCTCCTCATAAGATAAGTTCTCTCAACCCTTCACCAGCTTTGTTGCCCTTCCCTGAACAAGCTCCAGCTCCTCAACGTCCTTCTTGAAGTGAGGGGCCCAAAACTGGACACAGTACTCAAGGTGTGGCCTCACCAGTGCTGCTGTCCAGTGCTGAGGACAATGACTTCCCTGCTCCTGCTGGCCACACTGCTTCTGATACAAACCAGGATGCCATTTGCCTTCTTGGCCACCTGGTCACACTGCTGGCTCATATTCAGCCGGCTGTCGACCAGCACCCCCAGGTCCTTTTCTGCTGTGCAGCTTTCCAGCCACTCTTTCCCAAGCCTGTAATGCTGCAGGGGGTTGCTGTGACCCAAGTGCAGGACCCAGCACTTGGTCTTGTTGAATTTCATACAATTGGCCTCAGCCCATCGATCCAGCCTGTCCAGATCCCTCTGCAGAGCCTCCTGACCTTCAGGCAGATCAATACTTCCTCCCAACTTAGTGTCATCTGTGAACTTGCTGAGGGTGCACTCAATGCCCTCATCTAGATCATTAATAAAGATGTTGAAGAGGACAGGCCAATACTGAGCCCTGAGGAACACCACTGGTGACCGGCCACGAACTGGATTTAACTCCATTCACCACCACTCTCTGGGCCCGGCCATCCAGCTAGGTTTTGATCCAGTGAAATGTACACCCATCCAAGCCATAGGCAGCCAGTTTCTCCAGGAGAATGCTGTGAGAAACAATGTCAAAGGCTTTACTAAAGTCCAGGTAAACAACATCCACAGCTCTTCCCTCGTTCACTAAGTGGGTCACCTTGTCATAGAAGGAGATCAAGTTGGTCAAACAGGACCTGTCCTTCATAACCCCATGCTGACTGGGCCTGATCACCTAACTGTCCTGTGCATGCTGTATGATGACCCTCAGGATGATCTGCTCCATGAGTTTCCCTGGCACTGAGGTCAGACTGCCAGGCCTGTAGTTCCCTGGATCCTCCTTCCAGCCCTTCTTGTAGGTCGGCATCACATTTGCCAACCTCCAATCGAATGGCACTTCCCCGTCAGCCAGGACTGTTGGTAAATGATGGAAAGTGGCTTGGTGACTACTTGCCAGCTCCCTCAGAATTCTTAGGTGGATCTCATCTGGCTCCATAGACTTCTGCACATTTAAGATGTGCTGCAGTTCACTTACTGTTTTCTCTTGGATTATGGAACTTTGATACTGCTTTCCATCTCTGCCATCTGATTCTAGAGTCGAAGTACCTTTTGAGTTGGTCTGACCATTAAAGACTGAGGCAAAGAAGGTATTCAGCACCTCAGCCTTTTCCTCATCTTTGGTCATTATTTTTCCCATTGCATCCAGCAAAGGATGGAGATTCTCCTTAACCCTCCTTTTGCTATTAATGTATTTATAGAAACATTTTTTATTATCCTTTATGGTAGTGGCCAGATTAAGTTCTAGTTGGGCTTTTGCCTTTCTAATCTTCTCCCTGCATAGTCTCGCAAAATCCTTGTAGTTTTCGTGAGTGACTTGCCCCTTCTTCCATAGGGCATAGAGTTTCTTTTTCTTCTTGAGCTCTAGCCAGAGCTCTCTGTTCAGCCAGGCCGGTCTGCTGCCCCTCCAGCTCACGGCTCACTGGGACAGCCTGCTCCTAGGCTTTGAAGATTTCCCTCTTGAGAATTGTCCAGTCTTCCTGGACACCTTTGCCCTTCAGAACTGCCTCCCAAAGGACCCTGCCAATCAGAATCCCAAAAAGGTTAAAGTCTGCCCTCCGGAAGTCCAAGGCGGCAGTTCTACTGACCCCCCTCCCAACTGCTTCTAGAACTGAAAACTCTATTATCTCATAATCACTATGTCCAAGACAGCTTCCAACCTTCACGTCACCCACAAGTCCTTCTCTGTTTGTGAACGACAGGACCAGCATGGAGTCTTCCCTGGTTGGTTCCCTCACCAGCTGTGTGAGGATGTTGTCCTCCACACAGTCTAGGAACCTCCTAGACTGTTTCCTCACTGCTATGTTGAGTTTCCAGCAGACAACTGGTAAACTGAAGTCACCCACAAGAACAAATGGCTGTGATCGTGAGACTTCTCCCAGCTGTTTGTAGAATATTTAATCTACGACTTCTTCCTAGTTGAGTAGTCTATAGCAGACTCCCACTGTGATGTCTGCCTTGTTGGCCTTCCCCCTGGCATTCTACCCTTTCATCACCGTAGTTGATCTCTAGACAATCAAAACCCTCCCTAACATACAGAGCCACTCACCCTCCTCTCCTGCCTAGCCTATCCCTCCTAAAGGGCTTGTAGCTATCCAGCAGCACTCCAGTTTTGCGTATCATCCCATCATGTCTCTGTGATGGTAACTATATCATAGTTTTCCTTTTGCACAATGGCTTCCAGCTCTTCCTGTTTGTTGCCCATGCTGCGTGCATTGGTGTAGAAGCACTTCAACTGGGCTAGTGATCCCATCACCTTTTCTTTAGGGGGAGAAGGCCTAACTCCCATCTGACCTTTCCCGGGTGCTGCCTTGACTCCTGGGACACCAGTGACCATTGTGGCCATCCTATCACCATACACGCTGCCCTCAATATCCACTGGTGAGGCACGCCCAAGGAGCTCGCTGGCACACCGTCTGTCTGACAATGGTGTGCAGCTCTTAGGCTTAGTCACAGCAAGCCAGACTCTATCCCTTTCCCCCCTCAAATCTAGTTTAAAGCCCTTTCAATGAACCCTGACAATTCCCATGCAAGGATCCTCTTCCCTTTCCAAGACAGATTTACCCCGTCAGATGCCAGCAAACCTGGTGTGGTATAAATCAACCTGTGGTCAAAGAATCCAAACTCCTGCTGAAATTTGTGTCTATAGAAAAAGAAAGAGCCACTATCCTTCAGAGGTGAAATTTAGGGGAAATTAATAGGCCATAATCAAACTGACTGGCTAGATAGACTAGATCGTTGCCTTTTTTTTTAAAACTATCAGTTTTTCTTTTTAACTTTTACTTTATTTAAAAATAATTTAAAATAAATAATTCTAATTATTTTAAAATTTAATTCTGATGCAGTTAAATATATACATATGTATTACATTATGTGTATGCGTATGCATCACACATGCATAGGCATTCCATGTATGCATATGCACTTACACTTGGAAAAATATAGAGGACTGAATGTGAGTTAAAAAGTTCTCAGTTTTCAGTGCTTTTAAAGTTATTGTTTTATGATAAATATCCTGTGTCAGGCACCCTTCAAACACATTTTTACTGAAAAGATATAAGAATGTGGTCAATTATAACTACCATAACAGAAGAATTGAGTAAATGATCCATAACACAAAGCCTCAATACATAATTGTCCAAACTTCTTACCAAGAATATTGAAATGTCCTGTGCTCTTTCCAGTACTTTAAGAGACTAACATTACTATCACACCCCTTTGTACATTTTGTCTTTCTTATGAAATATTAATGTAATTCAACAAAAAGCATCCAAATAAAAATTTTTTAAAAAATCTTGGCAAGTACTAATAAGGCAGAAGAGCCTTACATAATTCCGCTGCCACAATGTGTAGTTAAGGTATTGGAACATCGTCCTAAATAATCTAGTTTGTAAAAACAATCAATATGGCTCACAGAAACATTTACTGTATGGTATGTTGGGAGACTACAAAACAAAATTCCTCTAAGGTATGTGCAAGGACTGTGTTGTAATCAATTTGTTTGTGCTCATACTGTTTCCTTGGGCTATTCTAGCTAGTCTACTGAATCAAGGCATAGAATTACAAAGTAAGTCTTCTTATTGTGAAAGATTTTTCTTTTTTCCTCTAGGTACTGCTTTTGTTGTAACTTTGCCCTATATACAGGCTGCACTGCCTAGCTAATTTCTACATGACAGAGGTGGTTTTGAAGTCATGTATTGATCCAGGCTTTACTGATGAAGCTGTCCTTATTCCCTTCATCCTCATCACTAAAGTCTGATAACCTCTCACCTGCATGATGTCTGAAAGTTATTTTGAAAGAAAGAAATCTAAAATGCTTGTCTATCTGTCAGCATCCTATAGGCTGGGAAGAATTCCGTTCCCTGGGGCTCTATTAGGGGAGAAGTTTTTGTTTCTATCAATCACTTCCTCACACAGAGGCCCTGCCACAACAAACATTTCTACACTATGTCTCCACAGTCTGGCAAGACTCCAGCTTCACATGGGAAAATTAAGTGATTCGGGCAGAGAGTCTTGAAGAGTAAGAAAGGAGAGAAAGGGGGGAAAAAGTTTATTTTAAATATTTTAGAAAATCCACTATATCTGAACAAAGTATCACAAGAGACAACAAAAGCACTGAGCCCAGAAGATACGTCACTTGTCAAATCATAACATTCTGTCATTTGCACAAAGAAAACTTTGTGAGAATGATTTGTGACAGAAAAAAATAACCATACTAAATATCAGAGTGGATTTTTAAGATATTATACAATACAGTCATGAAAACAAGTTTTAGCTAGCATTGAATCAGAAGATGAATATATTCAGTTTAGCTGTGGGCCTTACATATATATATATATATGTACATATATATACAAATGTCCGTATGTATATAAAGCTGTATCACTTTTAGAAATATTTGATACCTTTTACCACATAGACCTATATTAAAATATAAGTTGTAGTATGTCCTTTCCTTTTTTCAAGTTACTGTGATTTCAGTATTGTTCATTTTATATAGCAGTAGCTGTAAAAGAATTAGGGAGATGTAATCCAAGAAAACTGTAATAGTGCCATAAACAGATTTCACAAAAACACTCTCTGAAAATTAAAAGAATACTTGACATAAGAATTGGAATATAACCTTGACATGCAATAATTCTTGTGTGATCAATGACCTCAGTGCAACACAGTACTCAGGGAAAAAAATGAAAGATCAGACACTATATAATAACGGCCTATACCTGGAACTAAAAAGAAGTGTTAGATAAGTGACGATGAAGAAAAGACTCTTAAATTTTGACCAAACAGAATTCACATGCTACAAGCAAGGTAAAGAATCCTGAAAAGAATGATTGACAAACCTATAAAAGAAACAAGAATGCTACAGCACTCTCGAGAGAAAACCAAGAGGAAAAACAAATAAAAGGAGTTCTCCTGTTTTGATTAGATTCTCTGCTTCTAAAAGACAGCTAATAGACACACAGGCAAGTAAACTAATCCAATTTCTTACTCTTACAAACAAAAATACATTAAAAGATCAGTACTAGTGCTGAAAGTCAAGCAGCTGAAAATTAGGGAATACCTCAACTGTCTATGCCTATTCACTCTCAGCTTGGCCCCTGGGACATAACCAGAATGATAGCAATATAGTCACAAGTTATTTCGTTTCCATTTATCCTGAGGGAACACTGAGCTGCTCTTTAATTCTATAATTGGTGAACAAGAAGCCGACACGTTCTGCTGCAGATAGGAAGGCTAAGTGATTCCCATGAGGAAAAATGAGCATGTTTTTCTAAATCTAATGCACATTTGTTTCAGTCATGAAACAGGAGCAAACTATAGGGTTACTGAAGTAGCACGGTTGCTCCATTTGCTCAATCTTTGCTTCTGTTTTGAAACTCCCCATTTGGGTATGTCTTACCAGAAGTTAGAGTAGGACCACCATTTTATTTAATTTTGTAAAAGAGACTTATTTGTTAGCAATGCGGTTTAGAGATCTAGCTCAAATTAGAGATAACAAAAACAAAACAAAACAAAACAAAACAAAACAAAACAAAACAAAACAAAACAAAACAAAACAAAACAAAACAAAACAAAACAAAACTCCAGCTCCGCAGAATGTTAGCCCTAACCTGAAACATTAAACATTATATGTTTAAGTTCAGTTAATGTTCCTGAAACATTAAACATAATATGGTTTGGTTATAACTCAGTACTCTCATTCAAAGTTAAATATAAGAAGGCAATCAACAGCCTTCTTTTAAGTTCTTGATGCTGAGCACATACAATAAAACCAGTAGTTGATGCAAATGATGGGAATCACTTAATGTCTTTTTTTTTGCTTTCATACACATTAAAATTAAATGAACACTAAATGAAAAACAATATTAGACAGTTTTTCAAGTGCTGTAAGTGATTTAGAAGTACCTCAGTCTTGAAGATTACTTTAAACTTATATTTATCATTCCAAAGTTACTTGGAACATGCTATAAATTCAGCTGAAATAATAACCACATTTTTCATCTGTATAGGCCCATCTGTAATGGACCACTAAAATCCAATCACATCTGAGGAGACATGGAGATGGGTGTTTTAATATTACTTCCAGTAATGCTGAGTTATCTGGTGCGTGAAAAGAAAAATATTTGGTTTTACATCCACTGCAGCATAAAAAAAGGCAATGATAACCTATCAAAAATAAGATTTTGCATGAGGGTGCAATAATAGGAAGACATGGGTTTGCCCCCAAATTCTACAGATTTATATCATTGTAATAGAACCAATTACAAAAAGAGTTCAGAGCAAGGACTTCTTTGTATTTTACAGTTTATAAGTTCCAGACCTCCAATACTACAGGAAAAGTAAGCCAATTCTGAACAGAGTAGAATATTTAAAAACATCCTTCCTGCAAAGCTAAAGCTTCATTTACTAAATGAGTGTCATTAGATGTTGATATGATCACATCTCAGCATCTAGGAACATACCAGTGCTAGTATTACTGTTGTTAGCTGGTATTAATGTCATATAAGAGCTAATGAACAGCACCCTAGCTGCTCAGGGAAGCAGGACAGAAAATGCATTCGTTACCAGTGCATGGCTTAGTATTAAACTTCATGCTGAGCTTTCTTCAAATTGTAGCAAAATCTGCAATTGTTCTATAAGTTGTATTATAATTTTCTCTTTGATAACCACTCAGGATAACAAGCACAATATTTGCATGACTACTAAACATTGATTTATTATGGTTATCTCTGATTACATACATGGCACAGCTACAGAACACTAGAATTCTAACTACACTGCCGGAGGAACATATGGTCAGGCTCAAGCATGACAAGTCTCATGATCTTTCTTTTTTCCATTCGCCTTTTTTATTTGGCCTAAATGTAGTGTGACCTCACTGCTTTGTTGCAAAAAAGCTTGATTTGGGAAGTTTCACTTAATTTAAATTATAGCCAATTAACATTAGTTTTTAACTACTGACTCATGTATTGAGAAATGAAGAAGACGTAAACTGTCTCAGCTCCCCTTTCTCTTGCCACACATTGTGCTCAGTCCCTTTAGCCTCCACTGCCCCAAACCTCCCATTCATGCCTAGTACAAGACTCCACACTGTTCTCTGGAAGTCCTAAAATGAAAACATCTGCTGATGTATTGGTGTGTAGCACAGCTGGCTTTGCTTAGACCTGATCCAGGCAGTGCACCTGAAAGAAGATTGAGTATCCCTCATTCTGAACTGGTCTGGAGCTCAGAATATGAGTCAATGCGGACTCACACTTGAGAACATATCCTCATTCTTTCTGATCAAGGAAAGTCTGTAGGCTGAAAAACCAACCTATATTTTCTTTACTCTTTTCTTTCCCAGGATTTCCCAGAAACACTAGCTGTGAGGAAACCATACACTTAAAAACCCCATAGTTTTCTAGAAATCATTCAGGAAAAGATAATAATTTTAAAAACATTTTATTCAAAGGTGCAGGTATTAGTCAGGAAAACCTCTTATGTTTGATTCTGGCTCCACCAAAGACTATTTTCCAAAAAGCAGGACAGTAAATGACAGCTAGAAATTCAAAGCTGAGTATGTATTTTAAGTGCTTATGCTTGAGCAGTTTAGAGTAATTTTCAGATTCTAGGAGATAAAATAATGGCATATTGTCCAGTATTTATTTGTTTGTTTGTTTGTTTAGTGCTGTGCTGCTTTATAGACAAATTACTTCATTTGGTTTTTTTTTCAGCTGGTGTGAAAGAGATACTAAAGAAATCTTCCTACAGGTACAACTTTAATGCTAAGTAAGACAGTTGAATTAAAATGTAATTAACTACATTGCTGTTTGTCTTTTTTTAATTTAATGCTAAGTACTTCTTTCCTCTGCTTCATTTAGTGCTTAATGTTTTACAGGGATTTTTATCCCTGTAGTGACTGCAGCTATGTAAATTAATGAGATAAATTTTATCTTATATTCATCCCAGTCACATACATTAAATGCAACCCATGAATGCTGTAGAAGTATTTTCCATTCTGATTGTCAGAGAGAAGGAAAATGTTTATCTGAAATGACCCTAAAAGTCTGTCCTGTTGTTAGAAGCTGAATTCTATGTGACATCATTTGACTACAGCAATACTGATGCAAATCTGGAACAATTGCAAATGGAGTTACCCTGGCTTCGGTGACCAGAAGCTGACTCTGATATTAGCAAAAGATTCACGTACTGCCAAAACCCAGATCTCAAACTTTCTTAATAATGTGAACTCAGCTTTAAAGAAATTGAAACTTCAGTCCCGTCTTCCTGTTGATTCAACTCCACTGCTAGAGATGCAATATAACACAAATGAAGGATACAAATCTTGGAAGTCTAACTGGAACAGAGATCCCAGAAAACACAAAAATACTCCTGAGATTTATGCAGCCCTCACATGAGGAAAAAAAGGTGAAAACACAATACTACATACCGAGAATGTAAACAGTTATTCTGAGTGCAGATGGAGGTGAGATGAACAGTTGAATGCTTGTGGAGAAGGTGGGAAAAAAAAAACAGAAAAGAAAGCAAGGAGAATGTGGGGAAACAAATAACAGTGGAAAGCGAAGATATAGTAGCATTTTAAATATTTAAATATTCTTTTTGAAAAATACAATACAGTAATCATATAAAGCTGTGTATATTCTTTAAGATATGTCTGATAATTTTTTTAAGGGAAGAGGAAGACAATACAAAGGACAAGAAATAAAATAAAGAACAAAGTTTGCACAAGAAATATGTGCATATAATAAGCATAGTAAGGTTGTACATTAGAAGAAGGTAAGGTTCTAGAACAACTTTTTAATACAAGATAAAGGATTAAAACCAAGCTATTAAAGGCAGAGATGGATCAGTTTAGAAGAGCAGAGTCAAGGCTGCAATAGACTGGACTCAGTGACATGGGAAATTCTTTCCATTTTTAACATTTCAGCTCAGTGAGTGGAAGAAATTATAAAGAGATAATATTTAGCTAAATTGTTTTTTCCCCTGACTTTAGAAATGGAAGAACCGAAGAACCTGAATACTGGAAGTAATTTTTGTGAAAGTACTTAGTAAAAAAGAGTGCCTGAAAGGAAAATAATTTACTTTAAAAAGCTGACCTAAATAAGTAAAGTCTTTAATTTATTTTAGGAAAAAATTATGTAGCAAAAGGGAATACATTAAGCTGACACCCACTAAAAAGGCTTATATGCACAACATCTAATGAATTCAGTCCACAGGCAAGAGTAAACCATAAGAAGAGGTGTATTTGACTGTATTTGACTGCTTCAGTAGTAATTTGATGACACTGAAATCAAAAAGGTCATCCACAAAGTAGAAGCAATGATATATTACTAAAGATGAGTGTAAAGAAATAGGGCAAGTATGCAAGGATAAAGTCAGAAAGGTTAAGGAGAGAAGAGAGTTACAGTTCTCTGAGAACGTTAAAAATGTAGAGGTAAGAAATGATAAAACAGTAGATACTAAGAAAAAAAGAAAAAGGAAGTCTAGTTCCATTACTTCTCAGGGAGGGAGGGCATTCGAGTGGACTACTCTGAAAAGCTAAAAAATTAAAGGCATCTTTTTTACCTTTTTTTCTTACAGAAAATTTTGATCTGATACTCAACACACACACACATATGCACAAAACTGAAATAAATAAATAAATAAATAAATGATAGAAATAAGTGCCAGAAGAAATAAAGAACAGAATAAAACGAATTCTAATAAAATATTTGAAGTGGTATGTCTCATAACACTTTACTGATGAATTCTGAAAAAAAAAAAGGCCCAACCTACCTTACGCTGAGGACTTACGGAAATTGGAAAGATCCTTAAACGGAAGAAAACACTGAGATAAGGTGCAAGAAAGACATAGTATCTCTTTTTAATAATGGGAGGAAAAGTAATGCCTGGGAAATCATAAACCAGTTAACCTAGTTCTAATATTTGAGATTATACTAGGAAAATATATTAAGACATTATTTATTTATTTACTTATAGAATAATAAAACACGAGATATCCCAACATGTGTTACTCTATAAATGGAGATATCAGGACAACATGTTTTCCAACTTTGTAAATATAGTTAGATTCATGGGTAGAAATGAAAAAAAGAAAAAGATGTAACAATACATTGGCCTTAAATAACCCTGTAACGTTGTCTTTATAACATTTTCATAAGCAAACTGGGGAGAAAAAATGATTTAAAAGTAATCCCTTTACAACAGGTGGCTTCTTAAAAAATATTTTCTTGAAGAACACCTATCCTTGTTTCTAGCTACATTGCAAATATAGCACCACTGGGGTCTTGTCTGGTTCCACAGATTCCCTGCAAGTTTCTTGTGTGCTTTGGTTTCTGATAATTGAGGAAAGAAGATATTTAGTAGATCATTTGCATCAGAAAACTAAAGCACATATTCTACTTGCAATTTTTTTTTTCTCTATTAAGTTGGCCATGTGAAAAAATTAATGTTTCTGACCTCTTCTTATGATTTCTAGAAGAAAAAAAAATTTTAAAGCAATGTTTATATTTCATGAAAAAACATCAATTTTCTTAATATTTCTAATCCTAGATTATGAAGGGTTCAACAGCCACTTGGTTTGAAGAGCAAATAACTATTTGGTCTTGTTTAGTTCTTGATACTAACATCCAGAAAGATACATATTATTCATATAATTTTTAGTTTCTCTAGAATGGAAATTTCTTTAGAATAGCTGTGGGAAAGAAGTAGATAAACATTCCAAAAGAAAATTCTTGTCTGCTCAAGGGTTAGCCCCCATGGAATCCAGCTACAAATTAAAAATCATGCATCTAAAAAGACTAGAGTTTATCTTCCCTTATTATACAGTCATCAACGTCTTCTGATTTGCCAGTAAAACTGCCTGTTACGGTCTGTATACCTGTCCATGAGGGAGGCAACTGAGAATGCCAAGGAATTTAATATTGGACAGCATGGGGGTATTTGTAAACTACTGGTATTCTAACACTAATAAACAAGACTGGATTTGAAGGGGCAGCTCTGAGGCAAATGACATCAGACATCACTGCTGCTGTCCTGAACAATACAATTCCATTACTATCAAGTTTTGATTCCATGAAGTTGCATGTTTTATGATACTAAACGTAGAACTTAATCCAAATCTATCCTGAATATTGGCGTATCTGATACTGCTTTTATGTACTCTGATTTAATCTCTCATGTAAAAAATCAAAGATTGAGTTATGTATCAAAACGCAGTCATTATGGAGTTTTAAACCACCTGTGTGATAGTTTGTAACACATTCCCCTACCTTTTTCCTAAGAGATCTATATTGCCTTATGAATTTAAAGTGAAATATTACTTTTAGAGATATAATTAAAGGATCATTCTTGCTACATTAGGGTGCAAGAATGCATCAGGGTTCAATTTTTTGTTGAAAT
Organism: Bucorvus abyssinicus; assembly: GCA_009769605.1. Lineage (NCBI taxonomy): Eukaryota > Metazoa > Chordata > Aves > Bucerotiformes > Bucorvidae > Bucorvus > Bucorvus abyssinicus. Next base: position 45,913,583 of record CM020025.1, read on the forward strand.
GCTTTACAAAGAAAAAAACCCAGAAGTATGTGGTTAAACACTGACAGAAAGACTAAATTAGCATGAAAAAGTAGATCAGATTTTATGAGATCCTAGGGTTAAGAATACCTTATGGTCAAGGATGGGTGGTTTGAAAATGTTCAGGTAAGGATACTTGGGTTCAGAAAGTAATGATCATTAACACTGGGTATGCAGATTTAGGTTAAGAAGAACAGATCTAAGAATTTTTAATTCTTAATAATTTTGCTAAATATTCACTCACAGTTCAAAGTGATAAACTTCAAAGCTCTAGAAATTAAATAAAATCCACATTTGTAGCAAGGTATTTTTCTGAGTTACACTGAGATATATAACATAAAAAGCAATAGACTACACAAAAATAATTCATACCGAAACCACACAATAAAATTCACTTCGCGTGTTAACTGATAAAGAATTGTGTGGAAAAAAACTGAAAAAACAAGATCGCCGGGAGTCCATTATAGATGCCACAAGCCCTTAGATATATTGCATATACTTTTAAATGTCAATTAATTATTTCCAGTTTTGTAAAACTGGGCCTAATTAACCAATCCTAAACTAAGGAAAGCTTTTGATATGCTTATTGTATTAAGTCACATTCTTCAATCAGTCACCTCTTACTAGGCAAAATCCATGGTGATTTAGGGTTTTAACTAAATAAAGAACAATAAAATTTGTTCCTTAGTGAATTTGTGGAGAAGAAGTGAAGGTATACTCACCTGCCTAGATGTTCAAATTTTATGTTTATTGATTTTCAAGGGATGAATTTATGAGGCCCTAATCTGATCTCAGAAATCACTCTTCTTTGAGCAGGAGAGCGGTCGAGAGATCTCTTAAGGTCCATTTCAGAAAGAATGCTTCTGTGATTCTATATTTTTAAATCCAGTAAAAAACCCAAGTCTAGATAAAAAATTAATAAATGTGACTTTAACTGCTTCATATTTAAAGTGCCACATTATTGAAACAGGGTGATGCAGACAACTGTTGGCATGCTGACTACATATGGAAGACTTGGTTCTGTATGAGGGTAAAGTACAAAATTGCAGATGGGGTTAGCAATGAAAACTGACACGATTTTCTAAGAGCAGACCTGAGTTTAGACATATTAAACACCTTTTGCTTGAGATTCAGTTATTGAAATCTTCTGAGAAGAGCTGCCTAACGACTCAGTCAAACCTATACGTACCTAAAGGATGAGCAGTGTACGCCACCACTAGTCTTGTTTTGTATGACAGCTTAGCAGTTAATGCACTTGCACACTAAAGGTGAGGCCTGGGTGAAATATTCTATCGAGAGGCAACTCTTACCCCTGAAGTATACTGTTTGAGGAAGCCAAGTAGCCAAGTACAAAGAGTGTCTTAACATGTCACAGTAACAGAAATGAGGCAGTAAAATGACTCTAAAAGGAATACACACCCAAACACTGGACTCATTTCTCACAGATGATGGTTCTAATTGGCCAAAGATTGGGCTCTTTTTATGTGCTGGGATTTTCAGTTTTGTTTTGTTTATTTTTTTTTCCCCTACCCTATATATTTTGTATTGCTTACTACACAGTTTCCCAGACTCGACAAAAAAGGTGGAAAATTATCCCACAGAGCTTAAACTGTAATTTGATTCCAGAAAGATTTTGGGGAAAAAATATTACTTGCTACAGCTCTGTTACAGTTCTTGTTCTGTCAATATGTTGTAAGAACTTGTGCTCCTCCAAAAGCAATAGCTCTGTTCTTCCTTGGGTCTCACATATTGTGGACTATTTTAGTTTTCACCATGCTTGGGTTTGTTCTTCTCTAGTTCTACACACAATATGGAATTGCACTTCTATGAAGCTTTTCGGTCAAATCAGGCATGCCCAGAGAGTTCAGACACTTACATAATTAGGCAGCCAATAAATTAAAAGGAATCAGGGGTTTTTATTTAGGCAATTATTATCTACCTGCATTCTGTTTTACCTGCTTAAATCCTTTCCTTGGTTTTGAATATTAATGCTGTACATTCCTTATGTAACATTTTTTTTTCTCTGAGTTGATCTTTGTGCTGCAAATATATCTCGTTGCATATTGTGAGACCACTGAAAGTTTTTCAAACCTTATGCTATAGAAGAATCATCATAGGAAGTTCTGTATTATTCTATGCATGGAAAAAAAAAAACCCAGTCAGTTCACCTAATTAATTGTAACATGGTAAGGAAGATGACAATGTATTACGGAAATCTTAAACGCTTTCAACCTTTCTTTTGAAAGATTAACAATGGCATTTCAATGTGAGAAAAACAATCCAGGGGGAGAAAAGCCCTGAAGCCCTCCTGAATACCTAAAAAGACAGGAAATCAATAAGGCTCGTAATTATTGGCACAGAGATTTAATGAAGTGTAAAACGTTGGTGTAACAACAAATTAAAACTCCATTAATGTCCATGGGTAATGAAGAACAAAAAAATGATTAAGAAAAAATGTGTTTTCTTTTCTTTTTTTTTCTTTTCCCATACAGTTAATTCAAAATTTTTTTAATGTAAGAAAATGCTGAGGAAGACTTTAAAATGAATTTTAATGGGAATTTAAGACTTACTATGAAGCAAATCTAAGCAGTTTTTAATACTTCCCAGATGGACGTAGAATTTTAAACCAGTAACAGGTTTCACTGTAAGAACTTGGAAATTAATATGGAACATGCTACAGGCAGGTTAATTGGGTTCATTTCATGAAAGTATATTCTAAATTAGCTAACCTTTTTTTTTTTTTCCTTGACAGAATAAAAGGTCTTTGAAGCTACTGCCACTGAGCTTGTTCCTGAAGTTGTAGAAGAATCTGATTGATAGCAGTGGGAACTGGGAGGTTGGTAGTTTACACATGGATCACAGGGGATTCTCAAAGGCATTTATTGTCCATGGAGGATGAATCAGACACCTTTGACAAATATTTGCAGTAGAATGAATCTCCTTCTTGTCTTACTCTATGATTACTGCTGGATAAGTCTTCCATTTATTATAGGCCTTCCCTGTTTTCATACAAACCAAGCTTCCAACAGAGACAATGTTATTTCCTGGACACTGTTTCACACATATTTTCCTTGTATTCCACTAACATGTTACTAATTAATTTTGTTTGGTGTGTGTTAACACACTGTACAACAAAAGGTAATGACCCCTGAGTAGAATATTAGTCACAACTTGTTCTATCCATACATCTTCTTTATACATGCAATATGTCTACATCCATAATGATATTCGAAAATTGTTGAATTTTATTAGATATAGCACACCAGGTACAGCACAGAAGTAGTTACACACCTTAGATTATCTAGATACTATGTAAGAAAACAGAATGGAACCAACACAAAGATAAGCATTTAGCTATCAATTTAAGTAAATTACAATACTAGGGCAGCATAAATCATTTTGCTTTTAGAATTTGAGTATGTCCATGCAGAAATGAGATGTTCTTAGAGTGGAGTATGAAAAAATCCTCGAGAACAAGATTATAGTCTTTAAACAAAAGACTATAGAGGACCTGCATAGTCTTCACACAGGAATCTCACCTCTAAATAACTAACCTATCTATCTCCTCAACTGATTCAGGACCCTTTTACTGATTGTCATTCCCCACATGCTGAGAAATGTCCTCGTGGTGATGGTGGCTGACCATGTCTTTCTCAATAGCTTCCTGCTAACCCCTTGGCAGAAGAACTCTATTTCCCCAGCAGCAGCTTGATTTTCTATTAGGCTTTGAAAAAACGCAGAAGGAAGCATCACTTCAGCAGCTATTTCTCCTTCCTCCTGAGAAAAAGGCAGAGAGATAAAAATGATGCATGAGCTGAATTTGACCTCAGGCCAGGATGGACCATGTGTTAGATTGTCTTCTAAGCATAGTGAGAAGAAGACAGCTAAGCACTGTAATTACAAAGATCAAGATTCTAAGCGTCTCTTGTTAGTTGTATGACATATTTTTTAGACATTTTAAATACTTAAAATAAGTTAAATGTAAAACCATAAATCACTGATACCAACCATCAAATATTTGAGGATATACTGAGCAAAAACATTCTGCTTGCACCATCTCTTATTCAGTTTCTGCTGTGGGATTAGAAACTACTTGATTCTGACAGAAACCTGAGGGAGTATAGAGATGGTAGAGAAGCCATGCCTCAGGATTGAATCATTGCTGATCACAACAGAAGTCTACTCCTGTGGAAAATCTACCTTTTTCTTCCAAATCATATGCTCTGTTGATGGAAATTGCCTAACCAAGGGCATGTAAGACATGAAGTTACAGTCAAGTCAGATTTACAGTAAGAATAGAGTCTTTTTCTGAGCTTGTTTAGGTGGAAAATTCACATTAGACATAAGGCTACTACTTTCCTTAAGCCTTTTCCTCCAGAGCCAACAATGGATGTCTCTGTCCTGTCCTGTGGTAGACTGTACAATGTAACTTAATTTAAGTTGATTTCATAGTGCAGAAATAACAAAGGAAAATTCGGGTGGTTGTTTGTTTGTTTGTTTTTGGTGTATTTCATCATTGCTCATATACAGTCTGTGGCAGGCCATAGCTCAAGGAAAATATTAAATCTTAAATGGCCGATGTAACCTATGCAGACTTGGACAGTGATTACCTGTTACCTGAAAACAACAAAATAAAATAAATTTTATCCTTAAGTATTTGGAAATTGTTCCCCCAAAGCCAATGCATGACAGTTATTAGGAAAGCAAAAATAAAGATTTTTGGGTTAAATAAAACAAAACTTTTATTCCAAAACTTTTTGCTGGGGATGAGGGTGGGGGGTGGGAACTTGACACCATTAAATAAACAGGCTTTACCTACTTAATTCAGAATCTCCAGATAATTTAATAGAACATCATTTGATTAAAACAATTCAGGATTCAGAACAATCAACAATACTAATATTTAGATAGAAGTATAAAATTAGATTACAACTGTGGCTGATCAGTTACAAGTGATTGGATGAGTCTAACTGAACTATCTGGCCTAAAACATAAGAAGGTCACTGTCACGATGGGTCCAGCTGCAGGGGCAGCCTGACCATCCTTTGCTTTCCAGCAGCTGCCAGTCTAAGTTCTGAGAAATGCATACAAGGTTATTTTCCAGATGCATTTCTAGATACATCTAGATACATTTCAAGTGTCAACTTAATTTTTCAGAAACAAGGAGTAATGCAAGTCCAAAATAATTTAGCCTAAAGTTCCTAATTTTATTATTTTTTTTCTCCATAAGCACAAAAACTAAATATTCCTATCATACAATGGTGGCATGCTTTCTATTTCTCTCATCCTCACAACTACTATAATTACAAATTATAGGAGGGAATATGTCCTAGTTATTTATCTGTTGTTAATAAAATATAACTTCTCTCACGATTAAAGAAACCAAACTTATGGAGCAAGTCAGAGTGGAAACCAAGAGGACTTTGCAGAGCTGAAAATGGACGTATTGACTTGCTTGGTCAGAAGTTTTCTTTTTCCTTTATTTTTTGTTAATTGTCTTTCTGACATTTGTTTCTGTCTGGACTCATGAAGAAAAGCATTCACTTCGTGGTATCTAAAGTTACATTTGTAATTTATTTAAAAACAGCCACCAGCATTTATTAGCCTTTGATTACCTTGTTTGCCTTCTATGTAAAACATTTATTGCTGTTTTCCTTTTTATTACACTCATCATAACACTTCCCTTAAGAGGACTTGTTATGTTTTGTTCCAAATCTGTCTATAAGCTTCATCACAAAGTCTTTGTCACTCCCATCATTTTTACAGTTGTTTGACTTTTACTACACATTCAGGGGCCCGGATGCTGACAGCGGAGGCTGCAGGGGTCTCTGTGATGAGAGACAGGGGCTGCCCCATGCTGCTCACGGCTGGTTCCAGCCAGCTCTGAGCGACCTCCCACAGGGCACAGCTGATACGGTGGTGCCTCTGGGAAACTGTGTTTAAGAAATACCAGGGAGCAGGGAAGGGTGGGGAAAAAAGTGGGAAACAACAGAGGAAATTACAAGTTCGTAGGAGGAGATGCTCCAGGTGCCAGAGCAGAAGAAAATGGTGAGCAGGAAGGAGTAGCAGAGGGACACTTTTCTGGACTGATCACAACGCCCCATTCCCCATCCTCCTGTGATGATTTGGGTGGGAGGCAGAGGAATTGGAAATGATGGAGTGAAGCTGAGTGCTGAGCTTGTGAAAGGGCTGAGGGAAGTGACATTTTAAGGTCTTTGTTCCTGTTTCTCACTACCCAAATCTATTTTAATTGTCAATAAATTAATTTTCCCCAAGCTGAGTCTGTTTTGCCTATAATAGTACTTAATAAGCAATCTCCCTGTCTTCATCTGGATTCATCAGCTTTCTCATAGTATTTTCTCCTTCTGTCCCACAGAAGAGGAGGTGTGGATGAGTGGCTGGATGAGCATTTGGCTGTTAGCCAGGGCTAACTCACCACACAAGTTTACTTCTCTCTTCAAATTCATCTTGTGCTACATTTTGTCTACACTTCTCAATCTATCTGCAAGGTTTATTCTCCTTTGGATCTTGTATTCTCTTTTTTCATACAGGTAATGTCCATCTCTTTGTGATGTGTTCATCTCCATGGGACTCTGTTGCTGTACTTTTTATTTTTTTAAATGAAATCATTGTTTCATGTTCCTTCCTTATGCGTCCCAGCCATCTCATGACTGATCTGATACAAAGCTAACTGGAAACTGTACAGAAAGAGATTCACGTGGAAAAGACTGATAGAAAAATATCTGTATAGTAATCATGGTCAGAATATTCTGCCTGAAAATACAGAATTATAAAGAGAATTATTCTGTTAAATGTTAATGAACTAACAAATTTAAACATTGATGAAATAAAGATTTTAATTACATTCCTGTTCACAGAAGTTCTTATAGTTCCTGGACCTAGTTCGTGATCTACAGTAAGACTGTTCCGGTCCCAAATCCTGGATTGCCTCCTCTGCCTTGCTCAGAGTACTCTGATTGGGAAACTTCTTGTAGATTCTTTTATTTATTCAGAGCAAAAGAAAGCTACTTCATATATACCTGCATAATAGATCATAAAGCTGCCCTGAAGCAGACAAAAATTTTTAATGTAGAGCTGCTTCCTGGCATAAGCAATTTGATTAAAAGTCTCAATCAAGAACAGAGAGCATGCTTAACAACTCTGACAACAGATTTGAGGTAGGAATGACAGTGAACCATTGTAGGATCTGTTTGGAGCCAGCCTCTATATGTAATTATTTTCACATTGACATTCACCTGTCCACACATATAAGTAGTAACTTTTAATTCTTTGTGTTGCAACAATTATTTGCTAATGTATTTGAAACAAATTGTTCTGTGATCCTAACCGGGAGATAGTTCAACTGTAGGTTTTGCTAGCATACAGCAACATTAATAGATCAGTCAGTGGAGGTTTTTTATTATGTTCCCAGTCATTGAGGTCTGGGGAAATATTATCAGAATAAGGCAAAAAAGATTTTTTTTTTTTTTAATACAGGTTGTCTAAAGAAGCAGCTTAATAGGTGATTCATAATAAATTTGCATTGTAAAGCATACAATTCTAGATGGGATTTTCTTTTCTGCCTGAGTTTAGTCTGTGGTTTACTACCTGTCAAGTTGTGACTTCTTCCAAATGCCATGCATGTTAACTTGCCTTCCCCCAGTTACAAAATATGCTAATTTTGACCTATTGTTAGGTAGTTTTAATAGTTTATTACAACTAAAATTTCCTCAGTTTTAACTCTTCTCCATAATTCCTGCATAACTAAACATTTCCCATTCAAACTTTAAAATTGCAGTGTGCGGGTACAGTTCCACACTTGCATTAAGTGAGTTTTTTAATTGTTTCTTTTTCTTGATGGCAACACATCTTTCTCTTCTTTTATCTTTCTTCATATAAAAATTAAACCAGAGAAAAAAGAGGCTTCTTCCGCTGTCAGATTTTCACTATCATCAATGACATAAATGGAAGTTCAATACACAACCAGTAGCTACATTTCATGACATTCCTTGCAAGTGGATTACAGCTACTGCTCCACAGCCTTTTGGTTATTTTTCATGATCAACCAGACATGCCTTAGATTTTATTAGGAAACCTTCAGGATACAAATAGAAACATCAGAAAAGTAACTTGAATCCTTTCAGAGATCAAGAAAAGAAATAAACTAAGAAAGCTATTTGCTGATTCCAGACACACGTTTTTATTAATATTATTTTCCTAAGGGTATTCAAGTGAATTTGTCACAAGGTTCATTTTTTCATTGTAAATATTATAGTTCAGTAAAGGTTTATTTTCACAGACAGCCTTGAAACAATTGAACAGACAATTGCGACACTCATGGAAAAGTCTGATTGATTGATACTTATTTTGAAGCACACCTTTAAGGCACATTCTTTCTTTTATAACATTTCCCGGATTGTTAATGATGGACTACCCCAGAAGAAAAAAAATCTGTCAGCTGAGACAAACCGGCAGAGTTGTAGCAGGTTTTGACTATTCATGCTTTTCTACCATTTCATTGCATAGCAGACCCAGGGTGACTCTAGAAATAAATAAGCCAATTTGTTCCTGCACATACAGACTTAGTATCAAGAAAGCCCAGATGGGACTAAAAACCAAATGAAGCATATAAATTCAAGTCAGAGATCTGAGTCATGACAATTGAACTGAAAACCATAGGAAAGTTAGGAAAGGTAGTAGCTTTTATTTAACGTAAATAAATTTCATCTAAACCCATCTTATATTGCTTGTATTCCATTTGATAATGTTGACAGATTTTTATCTTCAAGTGGGAAAAAATAGGGTATAGTTATAATTTCCAAATTTATTATTCAAATAGTAAATTTCAGGAAAGCAAATATTAAAATGTGACATTCTTTACACTGCTTCCAAGTAACATTTTACCAAAGTTTTCACAAGGTATCTTTCAGGAAATGGCCAAACTTGGGTGTGAGTATAGAAAAAAGGGACATCCCTTTTGATATCTTTGAATCTTCTCTCAATTTTAACATTTTTTGACATCATTTAGTAAATAATTTTTTCATTCGATTTCACTTGTGATATATTCTTACAAACATACACTAAGAAAATGATTTCTCAGTAAGGTACTTTGGCTATTCAGAGTGGTATACAACAGTATTTTTTTAAATAGTACTGAAAGTGCAATGAGCTTATTAAAGCTTGTATAAAATATTGCAGAACACTTTCTGGTTTTAATCTATTTGTCAATGTTACTGTATTGATCTATGTCAGAGTTGATCCAGCCTAGGCAGTAGCCATTCCAAGGAGCAGACAATCAGCTGTTTGATTTTTTGGGGGGCAAAGTCATCTGTAAAAGTCCATTCCCCCTTCTGTGCATATACTGTACTGCCAGACTGACTAATGAGAATTACTCATGTTCATACCAAGAAGAAGAATAATCCCTAAAGCATTTTAACCTTCTTTTATGAAACATTAAAAAGATTTGACTCTTATGGCTTGATTATTTTTTTAAATATGACTCTGAGCTACCATACCCACACTAATAACCTGCTATCATAAAAAAAAAATCAATAAAAAGCACAGACAAGTGAAAAACAAAGTATCTATTGAATACTTACATAATTATCACTGAATGTCAATGCTAGACACCTGGGGCTAACTGTATACTGCCATTCATTTTTATACATTACTCCATGAACAAAAGACGATTTGTTATAGACAAGAATGCATTTTATAGGCATTGTAATTTTTTTAAAAAAACTTTCACATAGATTTGCATTTACTTTCACTTTATTGCAGTGCATATGGCTTCAGCTGCAAAATCCCCCCAAAAAAAAAGGATTTTCTGGAAAGCCTGTAGGAGACATTTTGATCATGAAAAATATCCTATTTTAAAGTAGCTGTTTATTAAAGAGTAACCAGCTCCAATTACTGGTATTTGAGGTTTCTTCTTTCTACTTCTTCTTCTTTTTTTTTAAATATATTTTAATTATTCTCGTATTGCTGCTTCCATTTATTTTGCAATTTATTACAAGTTTCGTATAAAATGAATCATAGTCCTGTTTAATTCTAATATGCTGTTTATCAGTAAGTCTATTATTTTTATTCAAAACCTGGCTACCTAAATCATTCCTAGAATCCCTCAACCTTATGATGTCAGTAGAATTGATCAGTAGTTAATAGATTAAGCAAGAAAGGAGTAAAATTTGTTCAAATAGTGATGTTATGTGCTTTCATGATCATTTTATAATCCCATCCTATGTGTTTTGCTTTGCCAGCGGTCTTCAGGATACTGGACTCTTTTCATTATTCAACTGACAATGGAATTCCAGCATAGGTAAACCAGGTTATTTTTAGGTGTTATCTGACCACATAAAGGAAAGAGAATTTTTACCTCACTTAAAATAGAAAATAAAATTAACTATCTCATGACACATCATTTTCTGTGGCAGACAAGTTTCCAATTACTAATATAGATAGGTGTTGTAAATGTAAGTTATATTCCATCCACCAGAAACAAAAAGATGGCAAATCATAGCCAAAAATTAATATTTGGAGAGCTGAAATATCTATTAAGTTATTGATCATATTCTTCATATGATCAAATTCTTCAGAATTTGAAGTTATTTTCATAGAAAGAGAATACTGGGTCTAGCTCCTTGTCCACTTGCTTAAATTAAGTGAGAAACCATCAGGAAAATGCCCTTAGGGAGTGCTAGGGTTTCCTAGAATGCAGAGGGTCTCTCTGGGGCTGTAAAGATGATACTGAACCTTTTTTGTGACACGCTGCTTCTAGTTGTTTCGGGAACAAATGTCAGAGGTGTGGAAAGGCAAGGTCTAAGTAGCCCTTCAGCTAGTATAAATTGGATAGAAACTGTGTCAGGACTGGATCACACTAAAGAGTTGGAAAAGTTGGAAAAGTTGGAAAAGTTGGAAGATGCCTTTACTGCTGGTTTTGACTTTGTAGGGGTAGCACCAAGCATGTCTTTGGCACTGAGCAGAAAATGGGGCATGTCTTCAGAATGTGTTTAATATTTCTATTAATTGTAGATAAAAAGTATTCCTGTCCTCAGCATAGTACTTAGGGTTAGAGATCTTTAACGATATGAGCTTTACTGTGAGGGTTAAACTACAGCCTAATTCATTGCTGCTTCCTGATCCCAGAGCCTGGACCATTATTCCAAGGTTTTTTTTATTTGATTCTATTCAGCTTCTACATGAAATAATGAAATTTTAATCCACGATACTCTTATATATATAATATATAATATAATAAAGTATTATATTTATAAAATGAGATTTGTATTGATACTGTACCATGTAATTCCTTTGCTCACTCAAAAATTCTGCTCAGTTTTTCATGTACAATAATAAAACATCCCAAAGCTCTCTGCTATAGTTTTCAGAGTCCTTTAGGAATACTGTCAAAGGACATTACCATTTGATTGATGTCACTAGAACAATATTGCTCCTTTTTGACAGCGTTTAATGATTCAGGTCACTAGTCTGAACCATACTCAGTAGCTTTGTCAAGTGCACAAAACCTCTCTTCAAAAAGACTACAGATATGTGAGCTTTTTCTTTTGCAGGAAAATGTAAATCCTTCTCAGACACTTATTTTTCATACCTGCACAAGTGTATATGAAAACAAAGTAAACCTACAATAATCAATTCAGAACTACTTTCTTTATTTGTACTCATAAATGTTCTATAAAGGAAACAAGCAAATAATGCATTCAGGGGCATATAAAGAAGCCATCACAAAAAAAAAGGAAATGGATTCACTTTGGATCTTTTATGAATTAATTTTTACTGAGGTTGCTTTTTAAGTAACTGAAAGCTGAACAAACAGAGCTATAATATTAATAATGAATACTGTTATAATTATAGACAGAGAGTTATCAAGATATTTCTTATAACTATTAGAAAGTCAACAACACCTATACGACAAAATTAACTATTTTTTCTCTCTTAAATAGTAAAACATAAACACGTCACTTTCTAAAAAACAGTGTGTTGATAATTGAAATCACTGTTGTTTTGTTTTTTCTTTTTTCCAAAATATTTTTGAGGCAGGTCTTACCAGGAAATACCTTATTTTGCAGTCATGAAAGAATGAAAGATAAAAGAAATATGTCTTTGTATGCAAATATTTAAATGAAAGACTTTTTTTTCTCTCTCTTGTGTTTAAAGGGTAAATGGTTTTCCCATATGAGAGGTTGCTTTGTTAGCGTCACAGAATACAGACCTCAGAGGAGACTAAGTGCTTGTGTTATAGCTCAGTTAGCTCCTTGGATGATGTAAATCAATGTACTTCTACTGAAGCCATGAGAGCTAAGGGTTTCCACAACAGCTAAAGATCCAGACTTTTACATTCACCAGTCTGTCCTCCTCCTTTTCAGGTGTCTCTACAACCACTGCTGCTTTCACCACAGTTACAAGAATTCCATACAAATTCACATATAAAAAATAAGAAGTGTACTCCAAAAAGCCCATGAAACTGAGAGTGAGATTCTGTTAGCAGATGCTGTCTTTATGTAGATATTCTCATGAACTAAAGATCAGCTTATTTGCACATTAGGTATCTACCGTCAATTTAAATTCCCTCAAGTATCTTTCCATCTTTCATGCCACTAGGATTCTGCTCTCCTATAGGTTCTTAATGCCATTTCTGACACTTTGGGACTTCAGAGGCATGCTTATGCACCTAAAAGATATAATGTAAAACCTGAAGAGACAATCATTCTTCTGAAATGAAGGAGTAAGTGAAGCCTAAGAGCGTATCTCATAGTTTTTACAATGACGACAGGTGCCTCCGTGAAACTCAGTCCTGTGTTTGGGTGGCTGATCAGCTAAACAAGTTTTGAGAATCTGTTTGCAGCATTGACAATATTGACTAGATAACTAGGTATCCATTGGTTTCCTAATCTGTGAGCTAAATCCTACCCTGAGTTATGATAGTAATTTATCCATCTTTTCTTCTAACCCCTTTCAAGTGCTGTAAATACTTTTTATACTGGATAACAGGCAACCTCCGCAGTCATGCACATTTCTCTAATTATTGCACGTTGTTTCTGATGTACAAGATATTTAAACATGTATGGGACCTCAGCTAATCAGTACTGGCTGTACTTTTGTAAATCTCATCCCCAGCTTTGAATTCTCATCTGAGGACAGGAACAACTGAGTAAGAAGTTAAGGTGATTTTTTCATTTGAAACAAACATGACACTTTGAATACACAGAAAATGAGTTATTCCCATGGCTCAAACCAGAAAACTGTAACATACCTGTAGTAAGAGATTTAACGGATAAAGTCCTCATAGACCTTAGTAAGTACACCATCAAGGTGTGGCAAGTTACCATCTCCCTGTGAACTGCAGAATCAGGATTTAATGTTTCTCTTAAAGGTTTCATGTTCATGTTTCCATAGCTGATCTACGGCTTGGTAGGTGCTAAGATCTAGCAAACACAAAATCAAATATTCTCGTTAAAGGTAATGTGCTTCATTTAAATAAGTAGTCTGTGATTTTGTCTTGTGGAAGACCAAATAAAGCTGCATTCAGATTAACCCATCTGTTTTAAAATGTAGTTAATCTATCCATTGATGGCTAAAAACTATGAGTATGATGTACTCACTAGCTATTCCTTCATCTTCACAGATATGACCTTTACAAGCATGTAATAAATATTGCAGGAGGCAAGACAAAGGTCAGGTAACATGAGTGTGAAAAGATTTGGCTGGATACAAGGTTCACTAAAAAATACTGTTTCATTTTGTCACTTCAGACAAAACCATCTTAGAGTACGGGATAGCTGAAGATGTCTGTTGATGGCACAGCGTTTTTTTTTTTTAATCCAGCACAGGCATTAGCATCTTCAATACACCACAGTTGGTCTATGGGAACAGCATTCTCACAGTCAAATAGCTAATAGCAGCAAGCCAGCTTCAAAGGTCTAAGAAAATGAGCCAGCAGGGTCTAAGAAAATTATGAAATGCTGGAAATTTGGAAGAAAAAACACCCCTGTAAGTAGCTTTAACCCACTTTGGACTCCTCCTTCCCCCAAACATTTCTTGCATATAAAAAACTATGTTTTTCAGCTTGCCTAGATACAATACAGATTACATTAATTTGAAATTTCACCAGAAATGTATATTTGATTTTAAGAAAATAAATCTCTTTTTCATATTTGTTACAAATGTGCCCTTTTCCTTCAACCAATAATGTACCTGGAGACAATAATGGGCATGGATATTAAAGCCCAATTTATAAAAGAAAAATAAATTTTGTAACAGAAATCTTATAGTCATTAATAATTGTTGACACTAATTATGGCATTTAAATATGTAGCCGGATGACTGAACCTGAAAATTAACCATCTCAACAGTTACATGCAATTATTTGGTTTGCAATTATGTGCCTACACTGTTGATTCTGGAAATGACTGCAGGTGCAAAATTGAAGCCTGGGTTATGTCTCCTTTTAAAGCATGGTCCTTAATGTAATTTGCGTTTTAATATGCATTTGCAGCATATATTGTAATTGTTTCTCTAGAGCTCATATCTATGATGTGAATACATAACATCAGTAGCACAGATTGCATATTATAGCTTCAGAATACCAATTGCATTTTAAAATGCCTATTGATTGGAAAGTGGTAATTTGCATACAACGTGCAGAAGCTACTGAAGTGTTTCAGCATTTTTTTGCATTATAAACTTTAGTAGTTCATACCATGTATTATGCCTACTAAAGAACATTGCAGAAAATCAGAAAAATGCATCCTAAAATTTAAAGTTCAACATCTGCTTTAAAATCTTTTTCACCAAAATGACTTACATTTAAATTGAAGCTTTTCATAAAACAGCTTTTCTTTTAAACTTTTATTTATTTTTTCTCTTTTTTAATTTCTTAATCCAATGATAAAGCCTTTGATGATAAAATGGCATTTTTCTGAGGCCTAGAAACTATCAAAAATGTCCCAACTCTCTTTTTCTCACCACTCTGCAGATACATCCATTTTCCTACTTCTGTTTACTGCTGCTTTCACAGAACCTGGGGGAAAGATTCAGAAGCTCCATTTACAGTACTGAATGGTGGTATGGCAATCAGAATTTGAAGAGAAGAAACCATTAAATTCTTTTTCACTCAGTTTTCCATATCCCGGATGTGTACATCTGCAAATAAACCTGGCCAAGTGATGCACTTTCCTTTCTTCCTTCCCCTCCTCTACCCATCCTTTTTTTTAAATGGAATGACAAACAAAGCAAAATTATTCTCTCTTTGTTTTGATCGGTTTTCTTTTTTTCCTGAAGCAAGTTGTAGGTTCTAGAAACACACTACAGCACACTCAGACCCACATCAGCTTTTGGATATTTGCAAACCATTCTCTGGTTTTGGTGGGTGAGTCTATTGTATAAACTGTGTATCTAATTTATGACATAGCTACTATTTCTAAATAGGGCATATTATTTTAAAAGTAAGACAGTGATAATGAATGCTGGATTGTAGATAATGAAATCAAGATAGTCTTGACTTGCTAACACGCAATATAGGCATTCCTACGATGAATACTCAAAATTAACGAAGAAATATGGAAGGAAAATATACTAGTGAAAATTATTAAATTTAGAATTTATGTCATGAAATTTTTCTTCAAATTGATGTTACAAAAATAACTAAAAAAAAAAAAAGAGAGGGTTTGGAAATTACAAAACCTCTCAACTTTATGAAATTCCTAAAACACAATTTACCATGCTTTCCTTTAAATAAACCCTTGTTTTTCTGTAGTAATGTATTATTTTTCCCTTGAAACATTGACATAACTTACAGGACTAATTTTCTGAATCAGCTGATTATATTGAACAACAGAAAGATTAATATTTTCACTATAGTAATATTTTCAGACTATGTACACTAGTCAAAGTAACATACCCCAAAAAAGAGAATACGCACTCAGAGTACAAATCCCAAGCAGCATTTTGGTGAAAGTAAGAAGCAGTTCAATGTTTTGTTCAATTGATTGCACTGAAAACTTTTCTCAGTTGAAATTGGTTTTGGTCAGTTCAAATTTGAAAAAGTATAATTAAAATGATAGAAAAAGTGTTTTCATAAAACATACGTGTATATGTATGTATGCAGGTATGTATCTACACATATATTTTATCATTAAAAAAAAAAGTATTGTAGAAACTTCAGTTTCCTCTTGTGAATGATTGTAATAAAATATTTTTAAACAGCTATCCTCCATAGTAATATGTGAATACTAAGACCTGATGATCTTAGATATTTTTGGAAATTGCTCTTTTGCAGTATTCAGCCAGCTTTGTTTGTAATATGACTTATACTATGAAGTGCCATGGTCTGCAAGAAATCCCATTTTTATCAGAGGAGAAACAGCACCACAGCTTGCTTCCTATTACCAGACTTTGATACACAAGAGATCACTGCTTCTTTTGCAAACACAGCATTTCTTTCAAAAGTAAGCTTCCTTCCCCCTGAATGTTTTCATCAAGATTTTCCCGTAATTCATAACATACAAACTGCATCTTTACTATGTGGTATTTAATTCATGTGATGTTACAATACTGTCAATTTCTTACCAGTTCCCTAATTACCAGAGCCTAAATGCCCCCAGAGTTATTTGTTAATAAACAGGGAAAATACCTGACAGTGCCGTCGCTAACAAGACAGATAAAAATGAACTAATTCCAGTGTAAAGAATAGATCTCCATTTGGGAAAAACGTGATGCAACTCTAATGACTGAGGTTTTGATGCAGATTTATAAGGGCAACGGAATATTTTTTTCTTAGGCTTGCACTGAAGATTAGCTTTTTATTTGTAAGGAGCAGCTGCTTTTCGAGTTTGTAATATGTCTTTTCAAGAGTTATCATGGCACTATCAAGTTTACTTACAATTGAACTATCAAGGGGTTAATTTCCTTGACATAAAGTTTGGTTCTAGTGGGTAAATATTAGAGTCTTGATATGCTTGAAAAATCAGACAAACTGCAGTTGTAATGGGAAAAAAAATCAATGAACATTTTGAAAAAAAAACACTATAATGAACCAAATGGGTAAACAGTTCTTTAATGAAAGGCAAACTAAACTTTTAATTTTAGTTTGACAGCTATATTGATGGAAAAATCTTTAATCCGATGTAAGACTGTGTGAAGACGGGATACGAATGTGCATTTCCATTACTTTTTTGGCATGTCTGGTACACACTTGAAGGGTGAGAATAACTTTATAATCTACTTATAATAATTTTCAAAAACACTCTTACTGGATGTCTCTGGATACTTAATAAGTGCCTTATTTTTTCAAAGACAGTGCCATTAATGTCTAAACAGTTTGGAAATCTGGACAGTTCTTCACAGATCTAAACAGTGTAGAAGCTAAAGTTTTATTTACCAAATACAACAAAAAATTAACCAAAACCTCTCTAATTGCTCATTTGAATAAATATCAGCAAAGAGTACAGTATATGAACTATGCATATAAATTGTGATTTTACAGTAGAAAAATAGGAAAAATATTGAGGGAGGGAAGTTTTTAAAAAATAAAATAGAGAAGTAGGTTACTAATTATCAAGATAAGCAAACTGTAAGTAGACTTACCATTGATAATAGGATGCATTTTCATACTAGACAACACTCATGCATTTTGAATGCTTAGTCGCTAAGTTCTCTGATTCAGTACTTTTATGCAAGTATCTCCAAAGACTGATATTACCTCTCTCTGCCAATATAACATACAGCTATAACTGCAGTCAAGCTATATGAACATTTCTGAGATACACCATTAAAAAGAGCAAACATCACTATTATGTGACCTCGCATACTGGCAAGTGTGTGGAAAGACGATTCAAGTAGCTCGTGAATGACCTGCCTTTATATCAGTAGGGAGACAAATATATTCCTCTATTGCATTTTCACATTTCTACCAGTTATGTTCCTAAAACTGAAAAAAGATTTTTGAAAAGCCATCTTTCAACCTCTAGAGTACCCAGTAAAAGAAATAAAGAAAATTCTGAAAAGGAAAGTGGTTGAAGAATAGTAATCAACATTCCTGGAAAATCACCTGTATTGATAATTTCAGAGAATTCAAACTTAAGAATTCCTCCACTCCTGACTTCTAGGTGCATAGTGGGGTTTTTTTAAATACATTTAATTAATTTATTTAAGTTTCTTTTCACATTATCTTAGGGACGAGTTGGTACTCATTTGGTACATAGGCCATTTTAAGAGGCACCAAATTCCTGAGATTAGCTAGCCATGAGCCTTTCTCTGTTCAGCGGAGAGAAAGAAATGGCCATACACACTAATGCAAGTAAAAGGCATGGGCTTTATTGAACTATGTTACTAAACTCTAAGAGAGTTTAACTTATGAATATCTCAGTATCTAAACTGACATAGTGCCACTGGGGTGATACTCATTCAGCCCAAGTATAGGAATAGGGCTGCTTCTGCTACAGGATGTTAAGTTCCTCCACCGAAGAGTAATGCTTGATATCTGGGACACTGTCTGGGACTTGGCTGAAACACTGCCCACCAAGCTCCAACCTGTGTCTTGACAGAAATGTACATCAGGTGCCCTGTCTTCTTCACCTGGGAGGAAGAACAAGTTAGACTTGGAGCTCAGCCTCGGGCTGCAATTCTTTCTAAAGATATGCATATAAGGAAGGTGAGAAAGTGACGAAAACATTACAATAAAGCTCTTATGTTGTTCTGAAATTCCTTTCTTTTCAAGAGCCTAGGAGTTCAAGTGATCTTTTTCTGTGGTTGCACATTTTAACGTAATAAGATAGTTACAGCATATTATGTCTGTTTAATCTTTACTTTTTTGGTTTTAAAAGTATTGATGAAACCAGGTATGCTTATATAAGGCATGCATGATAATTACTTAAACAACAGAAGCAGCATCATTATTTATGGCATTGATATGGCCATTGGATTTTTTTACATATGAACCCACAATTTGCCACTGAAAAAATATGAAAAGAAAATATGGTTTATAGAAAAATAATCTGTGCATTTTTGCATTCGGTCAACCTCTTTTGGAATCAAGTTTCAGTTATGCCTCAGTAATGACTACTTTCTTCTATTGCTTAGTTTTGGAAATCAAGAATCAGGTACAAATGGAGAAATTTTTTTAAAGTGGGTCAACAAGTGGGTTGCTATGGGAAACTGAGATATTGAAAAATCTCTGTATTTTCACTGCTTGAGGAAAATACTAGTTGCTTTTGTGTGCCTCCCATGCAGCTTTTCCTGAAGTGACATACTTTAAATTGCATTATATTTTTCAAGGCAAGATGCCTGCCAGGGGATATAAATACCTATCATTTATTTCTATAGAAAATATAGTACAAAAATGAGCGATTGATGTTTGGAAAATAATGATTTTAAAAACCAGTTTAGTTACTACTAGCTATAACTTAAAAGTTTATTGGAAATATATATAGATATTTATCTATTTAAAATATTTATCCTTCTTCTACATAATGGCTTGTAGCAATGTGGGGTTACAAGGTCCATTACCTTATATGACAACAACTATCTTTATAGGCAGCAGAAGTGGAATAAAACAGCCCTGAAAAAGTGCTTATCAACTTCCTTTCTCTTTCTACCCTCTCTGCCCAGAACATAGTGGAGAAAATAAGGAAGGATAATTGCAAGAATAATGGTATCAGTTAACTTGATAGACTGTTACATAAAAGTTTTGTTTTCTAGAACTTGTACCATATGTTCCAACACTTCATTAAATGAGTCGGTCTCTGCTAATAATCTATTATGCTATTTTTTTAAAATATTTTTGGTCTAGAAAAGTAATTTAAATTCTCTTCTAAATTATTGACAATGTTATGGATGTACATTGATGTCCTTATATGCATTATAAATAACATTAGAGACCAGTCTATTGGTCTCTTAAGCCACAGAGAGAGGTTATCTGCTAACAGATTTGCTTTAGATATATTCCATCTCTTGATGCATTCTGAACGAGATTCTTGCTAGAACACGAATACTTTGAATTTAGACTTTTACAGACATTTGTCTCTATAAATTGACTTGCCTCCAGGCATGTTAGTACAATCTGCCATATTGACTACTATTGCTGGGAAGGGCAAAGTAGGAACTTTTATATCATTTCTGGGCAAGTTGTTCTGGTCACCTGCCTGCAGGCTTAAGCTGTTTGGTAAGTAACTACATAGTGATTGCTTAGGAAAGTTATTTTAAGAATGAAATAACATTTCCTTTTATGTAGCTTAAGAGTTCTCCACACCAAGTCTGAACTGATCCTGCATAGTAGAAATTTTGACTTACTGCCTTCCAAGAACAGTAGAGCTTTAAGATTTCCTCAACATTTAATAAGAAAAACACTCCCGATACTGTATACTGAATACAGGGAATTAATCAGAGTGCAGTCAATGAGTACAAGTATGCATAGTTCCATGAGGTACATCATGGATTTTGTTCAGACAATATGCTTGGATCACTGACTTTTCTTCCTACTCATGCTACCTATCCTCAGAGCAAAAGTCAGTAAGTCACTTTGGGAATATACATTTGTGTTTTGAATCATCCATTAAACTGTCATGAAACACTAGCCTTACTTTCCTCTCCCTGCCCCCCACCCACCACAACATGCATTTCAACATATAGAGGCTATACCTTCTATACCTTTTATGTTTTCTGCAACGCAGAGGGTACAGCCCTATGAGAAAGAATTAGAGTCCTTATAATTAGTAACTGTATCTTTTTTTTATTATGAGAAAAAATAATTCTAATGATATTTTACATGAAGGGAATTACTTCATACATAAGCAGCCTTGCCTTCATTCAGAAACCTGGATCAGGAGAAATTACCATGATGCTAGACTTTTGCTCTAATTAGTGTTTATGAATTAAATGAAAGCAGATGAGAGTTATTTGAAAACTTAGAAATTTCCCCTATCAAGCACATATGAAATCTATTGTTCTGTTTTCTTGTGTTTCAGCTGCATTAATGAAAGTAGTAATCAACATTTGGCAGACCCCATGCCATTTTGCCATATAGCCACAATTCATCCTTTCACAAAAGAAAATCAGAAAACTGCTGAGTGTTATAGATATTAATGACTGATGGAAAAGTGTGATAAAGGGCTCCACTTCTAAAACATTGATAGGCTTTTATGTCATTATTCGTGCATGACTAACATGTTCAGCGGGGAGTAGCTCTGATATCCAAGGAAGCAATGATAAGCAGCAGGAAAGTGAGGGTGCAAGGCAAGCAGTTTTTCATAGGTACCAAATACCAGGGTCGTGTGTAATACGTGATTTGAACAGAAGGAAAAATAAATTATTTTTCATGAGTAGCATGTCATTTGGAAAGAGAGGTACGTCAAAACTGTACTGTGGTTGAAATACCTGAGGGCGAGAGTAGGGTGGGGATGGGAACAGGAAAGAAAAGTAAAAACAGGTCAGACAAGAGCAGACCAGACTAGGATTTGTTAATTACCAAAATAACACACAGGCATTCTCATATTTAGGGCTATTTGATGGCACTTACTATTTAAGCTCTCGACAAAATTACATTATTTTTACACAGTAATTAACAATGTTTTAGCAACATATTACCACAGAAGACATGAGCACCAATAATTAGAACATAAAACCTGACAAATCAAGTATATTTTATTATTTATTATCTACCCAATTGTTCAACTGTGTTTGTTTATTTGCTCTGTAAACCACCGCATATAATCCAAAGAATACAGCCCCCATTCATTACTATGAAATAGCTGGGAAATGGTGTTGAAATAAGCAGCTAATTGTGAATCAGTGATTGCTGTATTCCATTAAGCATGAAGATTTTTCTTCTGTTTCTTCACCTACTATACCATCGTGGTGTATCAGAAACAGGGTTTGGGCCAATGCTGAATGAAGCCACTGGGAATCTTTACATTAACTTTGAAGAGTTTTGAAGTGGATTCTTTATACAAGAAGAGTGCTCCAGAATCAGGAAACATCCTGTTCACTCTGAAGTCTCTTACAACATTTTTATAGTGTTTATAGCTTTCAGTACAGAAATTCTACTTGTGGTAACTTTTGAGGATTTAAGTGAAATTTAAACAGAGCAGACATCTTAGTGCCAGCTGTGGGGCAGGATATATTTCACACTGAAAATACAATTGGAAAATATTTTTATAGTTATTGGAGAATCTCACCAAAGTTAAAGGAAAGTAATAAATTAGTGTATTTTATAGCAAAGGAACACACAATTTTTTATTATATCCACCATTTATAGGATTGCACAGTGAGCCAAATATTACAGATATTTTATAGTATATAGATATCTGCTACATTATATTAGACAACTTAAAATACTCAGGATTCTATCCAAAATTAAGATGCTTCGATTCAGATATCTACATAAAGGTGGCTACACGTAAACTATGTTCCCATCTGTGCAGAGATTGGACATGGTTCATATCTTTAAAAATGCTGTCTTCTGCTTTTTATGACTTGGTATCTGAGACATCCTCATGGTGCTGAAAGATCGAGACCTGTGCTTCTCAGAAATAGCAACTGAATGCTAAACTGAATAGCCTAGCAGCAAACTGAGTTTGGAAAACTCAGTAGAACTCCTCATTTCAAAAGGCTAAAATGGTACTGGTTTTGTTTATTCTTGTCTTACTTCTCATGCTACTCGTTGGGACATAATTTTTATTATGAATAATAGTAGGTTAAAAACTAATGCTAATTTCTGAATTCTTTGAAATTAAATAAATATCTTTTTATGCCTTTCTTTTTGCTGATACATTAAACAGTATGTAAAAGCCAAGATTTCAGAAGGGTCTGCCCGCACATCCAGAATCTTTATTTTGACTCACAACCTTCTTTGAGAGTTTATAATTTTATTGATTAAAGTAATAAACATAAGATACACAAATGCTTTATTTAAAGGATGTCTGCGTTAATGTAACCCAAGGGACGGATTTTCAAAACTGGCCTTTATCATCGCAAATGCAAATGCATCGCAGATGCACCAATTAAAACAAAATCAAAGCAAGACTTTGCGTATGCTTGTATGTATGTGAGGAGTGTGTTTGAGACAAATTCAAGTCAAAATTATGTACCTCTATTTTAAGGTATGTTAGATAATTAAATTTTTTAGGTATAACCTACAACATATTAGGATTATTTCCTAGGAAAAAGAAACAAAACCCAAATAACTACCCCCCTCTGCCTCTGAAAAAAACCCCCAAATAATATGAAATAGAATAACACACTGGCTATTAACGTTAATTTCTTAAGAAAACGTCAGGTTAAAAGTCATACTTAGATACATGAAATAACCATGTTTAGAATTTTGTTTAGTTCTTAACATAAACTTATTTAAAGTGATCTGTGCATCTAGGTATCTAGAATCTATTTATTTGTAACATTATGTTTGTTATCAGGTCAAATTGATAATATGAAGAATACCTAAAAATGGAGTTTATTATGAACTTCTTTTTTGATTAATTAGAATAATCTTTGTTACATTGTATAAAAAATATTAAAATACATTTTTCTTTCCGTGTACTGACAAAGGACAAGGAAGGCTAGCACAAATATACATAATGCTTAAGTTTGCACATTTTGTCAGATTCATATTCATACGTGGAAAGAATGTTCCTACACGTCCTTCAAAAATGACACTTTCCTACTAGATATTACTGGAAGTTAAAAAATTGTATGAGACATGAAAACATATCTGTAAACATTATGCAAAACCATCTAATATTATTCATATGAGCTTTTAAGTGTATTTTCTTCAGTCATCTTTCATTCTTTTTTAAAGCTGTTTTCCACAACATAGTTCACTGAGAATTTATCAGAAAGTAAAGTTTAAAGTCGAAGGTACCAATCTGTGAGTGCAGTCACTATGGATAAAATCAGAGATGTAAAATTGCTGGCCATCAGAAAGCTGTATTGTCAGTACAGGGTGCAACATAAGCATTGTGTTATGTATTGCTTAATAAAATCACCAGTTTATTGGGCAAGGGAGGAATTACTCAGCATAAAATTCAGTACTGAGTTCTTATATAGAACAAAATAGCTGGCTTTCCTGTCTATTCCAAGAACACACGAATGTAAGGAAGGAATGCTGAAACCGTCTTCAGTAGAAAACTTTACTAGGAAGAAGAAAACTTACATTCAGTGCTGAAAAGTTTCTTCAGTTTTAAAATTTTAAGCTCCGACCAAGAAATACAGGTCTTTAGAGTATGACGCTAATCTACTGAAATCAGTGAAATCCTTCACGTAAGGTTAATATTAGGACTGATTATACAGTGGTAAAAAATAAATTTCTTTTTGGTTAGGGTTTTTTTTGTTTCGTTTCATTTTTTTTTTTTTTTTTTTTTAATAGCTGATGGAGGTAGAAGTACCATTAAATTGGAAAAGCTATTTGAGGCAGAGGACGACCTGAAAGATCTGTTGACTAGATGCTTTGGAGATATGATGAAATAGTGCAAGCTTGCTGTTCATTGCCTTGGCTTGCTATTGGATTCTACCCTAGACACTGGTCATGTAAATGTTGCCTGGCTTTGGTTTCTATAATCTGCTAATTTCTACAACGACATCTGTGAGTTATTTTCCCAGTTTGAATAAGAACAGAACTCATTCTGTTCAGAGATTTTACTTTGCAGCTCAGTCTCTTCTAACTAACTGCACTGTCTGAAGTTAACAGCATGTTTGTGCAGACAGTGTCTGCTTCCAGAAGTGGTAACACTTGATGTTTACAGTCACTACCAGGGACTGGTGTGCAGGAGCTTATACTCGCTCCTGTGCAGACCAAGGTCACCGCTAAATCCTGTGTACCACGTTGGTGGTACAGTTAGTGAGAGGTTGCACCTGCATGGAGGAGTTGACAGGTCAAGTGACCCTAAACTGACCAACAAGGTGTTCCATCCCACCGACATCATATTCAGTATAAAGTTGAGGGATTACACATATCTCTCTCATACTTCCTCTCTTCTTCAATGGCTGGTGTCCAAGGGGGACTCTGTTCTACCTTCAATCCCAATCCATGCATTCCTGAATCCTGTTCCAGAATCCAGCTCCTGTATCTGGTTCCCATCTGCCACTGAGTCCAGTTTGAGACTTTCCCAGTGTCTGCCCTGCAGCATCAGTGGTGACAGTGATGTGATTGTCATCAGGGGGGCTGGGTTTGGTATTTGTGTTGTATATATTTGTATATAGTTCATTTTATCGTTATTATTTTCATTAAACCAGTTTTAGGGTTTTTTTCTAACCCATAAGTCTCTCTCTTATTCCTTTTATCTTCTCCTTCTTTGGGAAGGGAAGGTGGATAATAGACAGTGTTTGTCATTCGTCTAGTGGCCAGCCCAGCCCTAACCCATGACAGATATGTTTTAAATCAAGAGTGAAGAAAGGAATGTAAACACTATAATGGTTAAGGAAGGAAATAACACTAATGTAGAAAGCATTTGGGGATATATTTGTGATTATTTAGTCAAAGTCTATTTTCTTTTGGGGATCTAGAATGCTTTGCATTTTCATTG
Organism: Bucorvus abyssinicus; assembly: GCA_009769605.1. NCBI lineage: Eukaryota > Metazoa > Chordata > Aves > Bucerotiformes > Bucorvidae > Bucorvus > Bucorvus abyssinicus. The sequence continues at coordinate 45,939,130 of CM020025.1, forward strand.
GTCTAATTATGCTTCAATGTTATCTGTTTCCTTAGTCTCTCTGGAATATTCAATTTTAGGTAGTTCTGTGAGGAGCAGAGAGTTGGACTGATGATCCTTATGGGTCCTTTACAACTTAAGGTATTCTATGTTTCTATGATTTTCTAAGCCTGATGCTCCTTTTCAGAGGTAAAACTGAGTAGAAAAGATTCTCAAATGCAGTGCTGATTTGACACTGTAACTGTAATATTGGACTGACGAATGCTCAAATTCTTTTAAAGTTTAAGTATCAGTGATAATTGAGTCAAGAAAACATAAGTTGTTATGGTTAAAGGAAAAGAAAGAGAAAGGTCAACTTCAATTTAGATACCACAAAACATACGTAGTTTTAAGGAAAAAAAAATTACATCTTTTTCCCTAACCTAGTTTCTTCATCACTCCTTTGAGTACATGTTGGAGTCTCTTATTTTCGTGACTTTATGTTTAAATAATGAAGGTGGAGGATCTATGTTGTATGTCGATTTCCACAGCCTTCAAGGATTTTTTATTTTTCAAAGTTGTGTATTTTGCCCTCACATCATTTTTACTCACAGAATAATTCATACTGTGTTACCACACTGCTCTGCTGATGGAATGACTGAGCAGTTTCTGTAAGGTTTTCTTCATTTTCAAGGGTTTTTTTTGTTAGTGGTATTTTTTTTAGTCTTATAGAAGAGTAAGTGGTGATAATCAGTATACATAGATGGTAGTCTGAGAGCCATTTCTTATCACAAAAGTCACTGCATGGTAGAAGCTGCTGTGGTACAATTTACAGGAATTTCACTGTTGTTTGGAATCTGAATTATGTCTATTTGCTGAATGAAACTAAAACCACTACATTATTAATACCAGTAAATATCACATATTGATGTCCAAAGGGGACTCTTCTAGTTATGTATTACACATCCTCTCAAAGCTGTCACATCAATGATGTACTATATAACACTAATAGCTGCTACTCCAATGATGTATTCCAAGTGCCATCACTCCAGCTAAATATTTCATCCTGGCAACAGAAATTGTGCTAAAATACTTCAACAGTATGATTGTAAATATCATATACATGCACAGACCAATCATTTTGTAATGTGCCACAGAATTATTTACCCTGTATGTGCTTCTGTGTATGTGTGCATGAGAGAGCACACCTGTAATCAGATAGTTTTCTGTTTTCAGGATATTCATGGAGTTCTTGATTATTAACAGCCTAAAGCCAAGTTGTCTCAACGCTAATACCTTTAATATAACCAAAATCTCTTACCATATCCTTGCCCTGAATTTTCTTCATCGTATGTCTCTATGACTTCGGAAAACCAGTTTTCCATACGCGGTGTTTCACTCTAATAATATGGTTATCCATTACCAGTGTTTCACTTCCTCAATTGTCCTTTCTTCATTATTTCCCTTATCTTCCCTCTTGCATCTCCAATTGCTCCTTTTCTTTCACTCTTTTCAACCCCACCAACTGACAGAGCTGGGTTTCACTATTCAGACCTATCCCTAGCATTTAACTATATTCAATGATCAGCTAAGTAACTTGTGGTTTCAACTCAAATCAAAATGAAGAGCAAAAAATCACACACAGACCCCCCACCCTCCCCAACCAGTATACACACACACACACACACACACACACACCCTCAACCAATCAACCAAAACCAGAAGAAATGAGCTGAAATACTGTCACATTCCACACTTATGCTTCCCTAGGTCAGGAGTCATGGCTTGATAGAAAGAAGTGGACCAATTAAACCCAGCTTACTCCTCCCTCCTAATTACACTAGATGAGTATCTGGAAATGCTACTACTTTCTCCTTAGGATTCTGCCTCAAAATTGTGGAAAGCAACATGGAAGCAGAAGTTTACATGTAGAGACCATTCATAGGATAATTCAGGCAGCAGGAGACTTCAAGTTTCTAGTCCAAACTACTGCTCAAAGGGCTAGCTCTGAGATCAGACCAGGCTGCAAGTGCTGCATCCAGCTGAGTGAGGACTGCTCATCTGTCTGTGCAACCAGTTCCATTACTTGACAGGAAAAGTGTTTCTTCTCACATACAGTTAGAGTCTTCCTTGTTCCATTTATGCCCATTGTCTCTTGTCCTCCCACCATGCACTGCTATGAAGGCTCTGTTTTCTCAACCACCTCCATCAAGAGCCACTGTTATATCCCCTCAAAGCCTTCTCCTCTCTAGGCTGAACCAGACCCGATCCCTCAGCTTCTCATCCCAGGTCAGGTGCTCCAACCACATGACTGTCTTGGTGGCTTCACTGAACTTGTTCCAGTCTGTCAATACCTTTCTTTTATTGAAGGTGCCCAAAACTGGACACAGTTTTATATATTAAATCTAATTAATCCTCATTAAAAGAGGATAATCAAGCCAGTGCAGGGTACCATTGGACTTCCTTGCTATCAAAGCAGACTGCTGGCTCATATTGAGCTTGCTGTCTGCCACAATCCCCAGGCCTTTCCAGCAGAGCTGCTCCCCTGCTAGTCCATCCTCATGAGTCCTATTCTCTGTCTCTGAAAGCCATTATTCCATGCCAGGGAGAGGACTTGTCGTTTTCCTCTCCTCTGATCCTGACACACAAGCTCTTAACCAGTCTGTCATCCTTCCTACAGAGGAGCTCCATGCATCCAACTTGCTCCTTAATTCTGAAAGCATCTCTATATTAGATGCCATTAAGCTCTGGAGGATCTGAACTTCTGCCACAGTTATGCTCTCCCTTCTGCTAATTCATATGAAGAGCTTTCTAGTCCTGTTGAATCTTCTGCCCTCCCTTCCCCTGAGGGAGAACACTGGAGAAAGGTTCTTCAATTAAAAAATTAACTAGTCTAGCTTTTGTCACTCTAACTGCATGCTCTGCTGAATAACATCATTGGCATTTCATTACTTTGCTGTATTTAGTTTTTCACAGAGCTCTTGCAGTCTTCCTTGGATCTTTTTAATTTAAAATTTTACTTTGGTGCTTTTAAAAAAAATGACTCAATAGTCATAAAATTATTTGATATTTTATGAATCATACAGTTGTATTGCTTCCTATTTAGCAAGTGACGAGGTCTCGCTTCTTCTAGATGACATCGTAGCATCTAAGTTTCTGTAGCATTATAGAGGTATTTCTTAATTCAAAAATTATCAGCAGGCTTATAGGAGTAAATGTCCCCTATAATCATGCTTTCTTATTAAATTATTAGTAATAAATAGCAGTCAAAGATATTTAAAAAGTCCAAATTGTATATATCTGCAGTAGTCAATTACTGTAGGCAGTATAGAACAGGTTACTGGGTATTACAAATCATATTTATTCTGTCAAGATATCTCTTTTTATAAGGGAGGTATATATAAAACATTCTAATGAGTCCACTGAGGCAAGATGTCTTGCAATATTTTTTGCATCACATTTTTTCAAAACTTCAAGTTCTTTATGTTTTATTTCAGGATTTCAAAAAGAAAATTAGCGTGCAGAACATTTAGTTTGTTTAATCACTTCTTGCCTTAAATAATTTATCAAGAGTGCTGTAAAATAGTAAGCTTTTTCATTCTTATTAACTCTTAAGATTCTTCAAATTTTTTGTTCTTCCTGCTCAAAAATCAGATCAGCATCTGAAAATATTAGCTCAAAGCTTATATTTGTATCCGCCCTTTGCTTCTGTAATTGCAGTTTTTATGGCTTAAAGATTTGTATTTTTGTCTTTGGCAAAAACCACTCCCAAATCACTAGTATTTCTGTCATCATCTTCTTCACCAAACCGTAAAATATCGCCTTTTGAGATATAATACCAGTCTCTTTTTGCCTCTTTTTTATTTTCGTTTCTTAAAGGTGTTACTGATTCTGAAAACACGCAGTTTGCAATTCATTTTACAGACAGGAAGCTTTAGAATTGTAACCTAAAATCGTCTCCTATTTTTCATTTCCAGGATCTCTGGTGTGTCTTTTAAGTATACGCCTGAACATGTCATACAAGATATCAACAGTGTCTGAAATCTACATAGCAGTCTTGTAAACCCTTACTTTCAGCTTGACATTCCTGTCTACATTTTAGCTTTCACAGAAGTTCTGAAATGTACCTGCAGCTCATCTGTTTCCCTTACCTCTCTGTCATAGCAAGTATTTTCTAAACAGTCTTCTTCTAAGTCAGTGGTCTGAATGTAAACATGCCCTGAGGTCCCTCTTGTTCTTGATATTACTTTAATGTCAGGAATTGGTAAATGCATGATTAAGCTGATTGATAGCAGCTAATATTCTACTTCATTTAGGATTGCTGATAAGCACTAAGTCTATGAAACACATTTCTCTTGACAGCCATAACTTTGTATATGTTTAATTAATTATTCTCCTTCTTCTTCCTTTCATTACATCATAAACACTCTCATTAATTACAATTGTTATCTATGCAAGTGCCTTTAATACTTTCACATTGCAGTCACCCGCAGTTATAAGGATATTTCAGTCAAGGATACTACCTGTTATTTGTTAATGTTCTTCGTAAAATACTTTGTATTTCTACTTCTCTTCATAAAATATCTTCTATTTCATTTTCCATTCTTCCAGAAGGAGCATTTAAGGTCAGTATTTTACCATTTGGCTCTTATCCTTAGATAGAGAATTTCTTCATGGATAGTGTCAAAACCAATATCTACTGATAATAGAGTATCATTCATCATGAAACTGAGTCCTATTTCATGCCTCACAGTCTTTTCTCTCCTATAAAGCAGTGTGAATTCACTAACTTAAAAGATACACATGCCAGGTATCTTGTGAGGCTGTGATGTGTATGGAATTCTTCAAAAGCACATGGCAGGATCTCAGTTCTATTTAAGCTCTAAATAGTCCATGTTCTGGCTCCCTGCCCTTTTTCTACATCTTCTAATCCCACCCACCAATTTACTTTTGAGTTTAAAGATATACATTTTCGGGGGCTTGCAGAACTGGATATATTAAGTTGTGATTCACACCAGAACAGACCCTTTGTTTATGACCATTGCTCTGCCAGAGATATTTGGTTTTCTACACGGGAATTATTATTGCTGGATCTAAGGTCTTTGCATTTCTTGAAATAAAGTAAGATTACACTCTTATCGTATAGTGCTTATTCATATTCATAGGCCACAAGGTAGGCTATTCATGCAGGTCAGCAAACACGTAAGACATTCTACTTCTGGTAAATTGCATCTCAAGCCACTCAGTCACTTCAGAACCACAGCAACTTTAGGCTGATTATGCAGGTTTGCCTGGAGTGTTTCTTAAAGACTCTGAACTATAAGATAGACTGAAATGTCAGGAAATGACATGTTCAGATAAAGGCATTGCAAATGAAAAATGATAAAGGAGGTAATCTTCTGTGGTATTTGTCTCTAAACTGAATATATGTTTGCTACAAAATGTGAGAACATTATTTTCAAATGATAGGTAAAACTATCCCTGATAATAACGAAATCATTAACTGTAAAACATGCAAATTTAGTTTAACAGTGAATAAATGCCTGAATGCATAACTAGAGTAAATGGATGAAAATAAGAGAATTGAGTATCTTAAAAAAACCCAAACCAAATAAAAAACCCTAAATGTTACTTTTATTAGGCTGGAAAATAGAAGAAATAAAAGCCTGATCTCTTGCATTTTAAAAACTTACATTTTTGATTAGTAAATTCTTAAACATGATTTGACACAGAAGATTCAAAGAGTGTTCAGGAATACTTAATAGAGTTTGGGAGAGGTATCACATGAAAAAATTGCTCTCATATGACAGAAAAAAGAGTGAAAATTTGCTTCTATAATGAGTGAAAGAAGAGGGGATTTTCTACAATTTGGAGAACAGATACCAGCATTATTCCATGGGAGGAGTTTGACATAAATAGGGTTTGCAAAATAAATGCAACCAATTCAGTAAGAGACAGACCAAACATGAATCAGGAATTTGAGATATTTTTAACAATAATGAAAGTATCACTTTATAATCACTGTGGAAAATAGGTGATTTCAGGTTAATGGATTATTTTTTAATTCAATAAACCTAAGGGAACAGTTGTCTAAAAACTTATGCATATTCATAAATGTGAAAAGGCTATATTTCACTACATGTAGAGTAAGTTTAAGGAAGTCTTTGAATTTGGTATCCAAGGGGAATTTAAAAGAGATATCTAACATAACGAAGGAGAAACCAGCTAAGAAAGTGATTGCATTTTTAGTAAAATGATTCATTAAAAGCTGATATAGAGCGTCATTTGGTGGTATAACCACAGCTAATTATAAGCTTGAGGGGAAGATATTAAAACTGTTATGTTACACTATTACATTTGATGTCGTTAGTGATTTTTAGCATTTCAGGTATTCACTACATTGCAATCTGTCATGACATGTTCAGTCAGAAATTATTCACATTAATATATCAATTTTCACTTATATTTTTATTGTCTGACAATATGAATTTAACTAATTATATGAAAAATTAGCATTATATTTTACTCTCTAGAAATGGATTCTCTTATGTTAGTAACAAGTATGTTAGAGCAGTGTATAATGAATAAAAATCTAAAAAAGGAATGTATTTCCATCAGTTCATAATAATGTCATTTCATGAAATATCTTATTAAGATGTGAGTTTATTAGCAAAATTGATAATATATTTGAAACCATTCCCATTACAAACTGAAGGGCAGAAAAGAATCATCATAAGAAAACCAGTAAAGAATACTAATTTTCTTTTCAATCGTATTGTATGTCTCCACTGGTAAATTATTACTTCTGGGCAATCAGAAGTAATACACATTTGTCATTTAGTATATGTTGCACAGGTAGTAGGTTGATCTTTTAATTTTTTTTTTTTTAATAGTAATAAGTAATGCAGCATGTAATATGTTATGATGCTTTCTTGTTCTTTCTTGTAAGTGTAACTATTCCCTCTTACAAATGAGACTTGATGCACACGGAAGCTATACAAATTCACATAGAAAAATTGTAAGAAAATGGTCAGTTGAAGGCATATAGACCAAGTCCAGAAAATCACTCAAACCACAGAACCATCCTTTTCTCATTAACTCAGAACGTGCAGGGGACACTTCACCAGGGAAAACTGTTAGCAGATAATATTTCAATGATAATAAAAAATTGACTAGCTAATCCTCTTGAGATAAATACATACCCCTTGTTCTGTCTATAATCTGTGTGAATCTGAAATTCTGTCCACAGATCTGCTACTCTGTATCTGACTCCAATAAATCTGCTGCCTTAGATAAATGATGACTGGGACCTCTGTTACTGTGTTTCTTCCCTTACTATCATTCATATCTTGGTCTCTTCTGTAGAAATAAGTCTTAAAAAATCAGATTTATTTACTTTTGAACTCTAAAACTTTTAACATATAGTTAATTACAACATCTAAGGCATTAATAGACACGACCTAACAGTTAAGTACATCTCTTATGTTTGATAAATTATCTCAAGCATCTTCTAGGAAACTCAGAAAAATTAACCACCTCTCTTGGACATTCCTATCAGGCAGTAGTGACACGATATATAAAACAGGGGAAACGTATTAGCACAAAAAAAGGAACATAACATTAAACTTCTCTACCACAGTGGTCAGTAACTCCAGACCCAGTTCTGAGCCATGGATATCCAAGAGTCAGGTACTGCCAAAATGCAGCAGGAAAAAACTCCTCCTTCTTGGGACATGTTACCTCATTCTATATGAAAGGTTAAATACTCCTAGTTATCCAATCATTGTTGCCCTCAGCAAGGAGGGCTCAGTCCGACTACAGAGATTCAACAAACAACTACCTCTGCACGGAATCAGCCCTGACTAGCCCTACCAGACCTCAGCAAAAGAAAGCTAGCACAAAGGCACCTGCCACTATATGCTGAGTGATAGGGAAGATACGTCCTTGCCTTCCTGATTCATCCACGGTCTGAGTAAATAATTTCTACAAATGAAACGAACCGTACCCATTTCCTGCCCTTTTACTCCCCATCCACTTCCAACAACCAGTGAAGCTCAGCACTGCCTAGAACTTGAGGACACATGGCTTCAGTGTGTGTACACACTCTTCTCTCTGTGTATTGACATGCACTCTGCTTTAACAGCGGTGTATCATTTCACAGGGAAATTCCTGTATCGACAGCCTGAGGAAATTGTGGTATCATGAACTTTCAAGATACTTATTATTTATTTTTACTTTGGATGACCTGATATCTTGCTACCTTCCCCCTGTCCCTTCTGTTCTTTGGCAGACTGGACAGAGCTTGAGAGGGTTCTGAGAGACTGAAAAACTTCTCTATCAGAGTTGTTTGGCTCCCCTATTCCTAGATTCTATTTTCTCTCACTGTTCATGATATGACTGTATAGAAAAGCTGTTAGAGCTTGGATTTCTTCTGAGAACCCAGTTTTTTCTGCATGTCACAGGCCACCAGTAAACCTTGAGTCTCTCCTCCATTTTGGCCTCTGAGTGATTCCAAAGTCCAAAGCTTAAGGATCATCTAAAATGAATCTGCATTTGGTAATCAGACTAGAAATTTGTGCAAGATCTGAAGGCGTCGATGTGGGGAAATGTGACAAAAATCTCATGTATTGGTGATGGGCTGTAAAACTGCATATAATCTGTGTGAATGAATGAATATTTTTATTTAAAATATTTAAGTCAATTAAATATTGCTGAAGAAAAGGACTACAGCTAATAGTTTATTAAGTGTCCAATTTGAAAAAAAAATTAGGCTGACAAGGGAGGAAATTATTCAGAAGAAATTGAAAAAAAATCCCAGACTGTGACTTGCTGCCGCATATCCCGTATCAAGCAGAGCAAATTAAGAAGACTGTGTTAGAACATAACAAGATAAAGAGTTATTAACAACTCACCATCATGAAGAAACCATGTAGTGGTCACACATGTTTAAAATACAATGAAGGCAGTTATCTTATTAAACTTAATAGCAACTATAAAAGGGAGACAAGTCACAGGCTTGAGACAGTAATGAGATAAGCCTGCAGTTTGATCAGTTTGCATGCAAATGGCCTCATCTGAATGAAATTAATGTTCGCATTTTTATACTATTCTAAAAGCACTGCTATTCCCATTGTTCTATCTTCACTTTCTTGAATTTCTTACCAATAAAAAAAAATACTAATCAAGATGCTAAAGTTCAGCTTTTACTCTGCCATTATATCCGTTTTCAAATGATCGTTTCTGAGTGCAAGCTTCTGCTAAAGTCCACCAAAGACATGTCTGAAATGACTTATGTCTTGTTAGCAATTTTAATAAAATTTAAAGAGTTGAAATGTATATTTGATTTGAAATGCATTCATGTGTTCAAAAAGGATAGCGAGATGATCAAGCCTCACATTCAGATGAATGTGTCATTAAATTAAATCTAAAAACCAGCTGCACAGAAACCAAATAAATGACATAGTGTTTACCTCTTCTGGAACATCATTTGCAGGAAAAATAAATTACATGTTTAGAAAGAAAACATAGATGAAGATAAATATGACTTCAGCTTCTTTAATTTTTTAATTATGGAATCCATAAAAATAAATAAAATCAAAATGTAAGGAGGTTCTCTTTACATGGAAAAAAGAGTTAAATTAACGGAATGAGCCACTTAAAAATACGTGATCAAAAAGAAAATATTCAAATTAATTCTACTAAATTCATTATAAGATCAGGGCCAAAGACCTTGTGTGGTATCATATAGGTGGAAGAAAACATAAATTGTAACTCTTTATCTTTTTTACTTATTGAAGTGGTATACAGATGAAATATATGAGAAACATCTGGTAGAAAAAAATAATATTTATGACTGACCTGTAGAACCATGAAAGGAATTTGACTATTTTGCTTTTTAATAGTAAGAACAATTAATTTTGTATTTTCATTTCAAGTTTTATTTTTTACTATTTGCTTTTGTTCAATCTGGAATTCTATTGGTAGGTGTAGAGAAAAACTGGTGTAGGAACTATGTGAGGACAGATGGAGTTGGGCATAAACAGAAATCATCTCCCAGGAAGATGGTAAAACCTATTTTGAGTTTCTTCAAGTTTTACAGTGTTGAAAGATGTCAGACAACCGGAATAAATTGGTCTTGATGAAACAACATAAGGCAAAATGCAGAAGACGTAGAAAAAGGTATCTGCAAAAATAATGTCATGTTGGCTGACTGAGGAAGTTTAAGACAAAGTTTTGAGGAGTGCACTGATTTTGAGTTGCTCAGTTTTGCAGGAGCTAAACTGAAGTTCCTGCATCTTGATTAATTTTCGGAAACATAGTGCAAGTAATCCTTTAAGACCTAAGGGGACATTTTCTTTCCAGCACATTGGAAAATACAGACCCATGCTAGGGCTACTGATACAGCCAAAAAGATTGGCCAAATTAAGATACAAGAAGTATGAAAGGTTACTCTACAAGAATCTTTTGTAGGTCTTGTGATTTCACTACTCAAGTGTTTTACAAGGATTTTTCTTCTGACCTCCCACAACAAAGCAAGTAAGCAAACAAAGACACACACACACCAAAACCCCAGCATGAGTTGTGAGGATTAAATCACATTATTTCTGTCATAGGAGATTGTGAGAACAAAAATTTTCTTCACATAACCTTAATCCCTCAATGTATAAAACTCCTCCTTGACCAACTCTAGATCTACCTGTCTTCTCAGCACAGATTTCTCTTGAAGTCTCTTTCTCTAGTGTGATTTCACCAGGGAGCCCTGGTGAAATCCTTCACTATGAGTTAACTTAGAGGAAACTCTTATACATGCTGAATAACTTCACATTTAGCAACATAAGGACATAAATTAAATAAACAATTTGACAATTTTTGTGATATTGGATTTTTTCTCTGCTTGTTACAGTTTGGACAGGAAAGGAGGACATTCCAGGGAAATAAAGTGGTTCATAATCACCAACATAAGAGTTCTTCTTAGATATTACCTAAAATCCAACTTGTAGCATAAATCTAAGACCATTCATGCTGGCAGTATGCTGTAATTTTTGGTACCAAAAGACTTAATGACATAGAATGAGATGACCTACTAGTTAAGAAACTACAATTTTCTTAACAATAAGATGCTCCAATACCATTTTTCCTTCCCCACAATGGCCTGAAGTGAACCATGTCTTCTGCAGATAGGAAAAAGGTCACATACTTTAGACTTTTCCATACATAATGAAATTCTATTTACCCTATTGAAATGAATATACTTTAAACAATTATATATATAGTTTAAAAAGTTATTTAGTATGATAATATATAGATAACAAAGATATTTAACACCATAAATCACTGTCTATGTTACAGTAAGAATATGATAAAATTAATATAAGCTACAATGTTTACTGTCAAAACTATTTCTATTGCTAATATAAATACAAGTTTTTGCTTACAGAAGCAGTGGTATTCCTTTATTTTTAGAGATGCAAGATGTAATATTGTAAGGAAGAATATTGCTGTATTCTGAAAACATGTAAACATGATAAGATTTGCATAAAGCAAAGTAATTGAGGACATTCTTCAACCATGTATTGAACCTGGGGAGAACAGATGCTGGTTACTCCCAAAGGTATGCAGAAAAGGGGGGGAGAATACATTATGTAGTCAAATATGATCTTCTTATTCATACAATTTGTTATGTCAGTCTGCAAGTGCTCCTTTCATTTTTACAGGACTCAGATAGAACAAAATATGTTAAAAATCAGCATTTCATTCTGATTTCAATATTTCCAAATTTGTTTTCATTTGCAATCAGAACTCAAATATTGAGCATTAATGTTTCTTTAAACATAAAAAAATCTATAAATATCAAAACTTATGTCGGTATCTTAGAATGAAATTAATCTTTTTTATATAATTAAACCAAAATATTGCATTTCAGTTTGTAGAAGTGATCTTATGCATAACTATTTGACATGACATGAATCAATTCATCACGAATCTACGTTTCCTTCCTACAAAACAAAGCTTCATGGGAGTTCTCTTCATTACATATATAGATATATATATCTCTCCCCCATATTATTTGTACCATATTATTTATTTAAGGAAAATTTAATGAAATGTTTTGGATATAAAGAATCTTAAACTAAGGATTGCAGCAGTCTTGTCAACTTTATATTTATTTTATATCCAGTTACATTTAGGATATTTTCTTGGAGATACGGAATCTACTTCTAGTTCCTTTGACTTTTTATGTTCCATTTCTGTTATCAAAATTTATAGAGAAAAAATTGGAAGTTGGAATCCTAGAGATTCCTACTTTACATTTGATATAGGAAATGCTGTCAAGTTTTCTTGTGAACATGCAAAAAATGCTCTAGCTAGGTTTTGTGGGCTAAGAATTTATTCCTTATCTGCAAAGTAGTCTTTTTCCTGTGATAAGTCTTGTTCCTTATTAATCTTCATATTAAATGTTTTAGTCCACCTTGTGCTACAGAACATCAAGATCTTTACAATTGCTTTTTTGGACTTTGAATATTTAGACTTTGGGAATGCTGCTTTGTTATTTGTATAGATGCATGTCGTATTCAATTTTCAAAGCTTATTTTCATCCATGATGGGAATACAGAGAAACACAAACTAGGATGGATAGGCTGTTGAATCCACTGTTAATGTTATAATAATAGAAAACTTTAACAATTGTGCTATTTAGAATATTGTAATAAAGTAGCAATATTATTCCAAGGATGCATGTGCCTTTATAAAGTCAATGATAAGGACAATTTTACAGAGAAACAGTAACTTATCTAACAATTCCAGTATAAAAGTCAGTGATAATATCAAGTAAATGATTACACAAAAAGGGTTGACCAGGAAAGCTAATGCTATTCACTGAGCATGAAAAACCATTTTTGAAAATTCTAGTGATGGCAAGATCGTTTACTTTATTACATGGTCATGAAACAACCTGTGTCTATAGACTAAAATCTGAAACAGGTATGTCTGATTTTTAGAATTGCTAAGGAGTCTACAGCTCCTACTTTAGAAAAATACATGTTTTTCTAAGCCTCAGCTTAGCTTATATGATTCCTATTACATCACATAGTGTTTTGATCAAATATTCTGATTCATATATAAAAGATCAATATTCTCTGATAAGCACAATATGAGCAGCTCTAAGATTAAGACTAAAGAGCCGTCATGACCACATGGGATTTTTCTGCTGGGGTTTTTTGTGTTGTTTTGGTTTTGGTTTTGGTTTTGGTTTTGGTTTTTTTTCTTGTCTTCAGATGCTTTCTAATGGCAATAAAAGCAGCTACAGTAAACCACTAATGATTCAAAAGCTTGGATTTTGAAGACATAAGATATCATTGTCTTTTTCTTACTCAGAAAAGGAAATTAGCAGCAGTTTAAACTTATAATATCCAACCTTGATTCCATTAATGCATCTTAAGAATTCTTCTGCCTAGTCAAGTCCTATAATGTTTTAACTTTATATCTCAATATATGTCTGGAAATCTCACTTAATGCTCTCCATAATAATAAAAATAACCCTATTAGAACAGCTCTGCTTCTTTCTGTACTCAATTGCTGTTGGAAAACTAGCAAAAAACATATAAAAATTGGAAAAAACCCACCCTAAATATATCTTTATCAGTATATCAACCCACAACCTTGGCAGGTCTAAAGATATTCAGCAGACAGATCACTATGCCTCTATTCCATCTTATTTCTAATTACAATCTCTTGAGACAATTGATTGCAAGGGATTACATTGTAACAATAGCATTAAAAACAGATCAGTGGTATTACATCTCTCTTACTATATATGTAGTATATGCTTTTCAGAAGACAGAGAAATGTGTGACACTGTGAAGCTATTAGTACTGAAGTTACTGAAGCTTTCCATACAGTTCAGAACATGAAATATCTTTGGGCTTCATATTAAAATAAACTGTCTAAATAATAAATGGAAAAAAAATTCCTGATTTTTATGATATATAAAGTAATCAAAATTACTTTATTGCTCCCTTCCATAATATAAATGCTAACCCTGAAGGGAGGAATAATCTCTGAAATTAGAAAAGATGAGTCTCCAGGGCCTAGCAGTCTGTTTCAGAAAAGGAGAATTAAAGCAAAACCAAGTACTTTTAATTGCAGAAGAAAAGAAAGGTGGAAAGACACACAATGGTGAAGGTTTAGGGGCAGGGGGGTTGGGAAGAGGGGGGTGGGGGGTTGTCCCACATATTCTGAGTTATTTTTCTGTGTAAACAAGATTTATGTCATTAAATTGTCTGTACAAAAAGGCAGATGTAACTCCCTACGGACTACCAAACTCCAGATTAAATATTCCTGAAATGTAGGGGTTTTTTTTTCACAATTAACAGTTTTTCTGTTTACTACAGAAAGGAGACGTAAATTACAGAGACATGTAGCCAAATGAGATATTGGTTACATACTTTCTCCATGTTTCCCCTACAGCTTTTCTGTAAACTTCCTCTATAAATGTAGTCCTGAAGTGCCATGGTATTTCTACATGGCAAATTCAGACCGTTGATACAATATATTTAAACGCAAGTTGGCATGGCAAAGAATACAGAAACTGAGGAAGAGGAAAAAAGTTTGAATTTCTTAACCATCTGATTCTGAGCAGAAATTGGAATTCAACTCTGATACAGAGCACAAGTTGGATCAGTGATACACTTGAAATACTTAATACTAAGTTCATGATCAGATATTACGCCCATTATTTTTTCTAGTTCTCAGTATCTTACAGGTTTGATGTTTCAGAAGTGGATCAATAAAATTATTATTTATGACTCTTGGGTTTCCTACAACTATGCTAACATAACTGAGCCTGACTCAAAACCCACTGAACTTAATGAGCTTTGGGCTGTAACCTGAAACAGTGAGGAATGCAATATGAAGCACCATAAGCATAGACATGCAACAGTCCAAATAGTGTACAGCATGCAAAATAACTTTAAAAAACAGGGTGCTTTCTGAACAGTTGTTCCTCTTTCTTTATTTTGACCTCTACTAATTACTATTAATTCAAAATTGAAACAATTTGCAAGTGCAGTGAATTACTTTTGCCTTTTGAGGAAACTATTAGCATGTGTTACTTGAATACGTGAAGGATGGCACTCAGTTGTCACCTGACATTATGGGAAAAATGGTCCAAATTGCAACCCAGATCAGATGCAGAGGTATAATGAGTTCAGGTACACCTTTATTTGAATTCAAAGTTCATTAATGAGTGTCATTTCCATAAGGTCAGAGAAGAACAAAAAACAGGAAAGGAAAGAAGAAATTGTGTCTCTTACAGGAGACTCGTCCTTAGCGCAAAGACTGAAGTCAAAATGCCACAAGTATGGTTTCATTTTTGAAAGGCTCTTTTCTTGAAAGTGATAGTGGAGATGTGGGATGTGTGGCAATAGACAGACTTGCTTTTGCACGCTAATGTACACCAATTTTCTTTACTAGGATATAGCAGTGCAGAGAGGAAAACTATGTATTTGCTTTTTCCTGGCACTAGATCTGCAGGTCTTCCTGGGCCACACAGGCAAAACACACACAGGTATGCATGAGTGTTGGTGACCTCGGAGAGCACACCACAGGGACTGAGGTACTCCTGAGAAGCTCAAGAAGAATATGTAGATCTACAGGTCCTGAAGGTAAGAAAAACTGTTTGTAGGAATCTAGAAAGGACAGTGTCAAACTAACCACAATTTAGAAAGACATCGAATAGATGCTGGCCTAGGAAAGAACTTGAGCTAAAGGCTATTCTTTTCAAAGGTGCAGTAGGCTGAGGACAGCAGAATAGAGAAGTCTGGCTTTCAACTCTGTGTCTACTCTAATTCATTCTGAGCTTTATACAGAAAATATCTTTCTGTGGAGATATAGTCTGATAAAACCTAATTATGAAGTTGCACAGCACTTCTGGGTTGTTTAGGGTGCTCACTGTGCATGCAGTTCCCCCCTCTGCTTTCTATCTCTCTTTAGGTCCCCTCAAAAGTTACCATGTTAATGGTAACATTGGTCTAGTGGTAGAGGAATACTTGAGAAGTGGTAAGCCTGGATTTAGACCATCATCTGTTAAAGCGTGTTCAAATCCACATCTGTCTTTTGCTTTCACAGAGAACAGTCTAAAAAGTAAATAATAAGCAGTATTCTGTTTTTCATGCAATAGCTGAGGCACTGGCTGCATTAGCAATTGATGTGGCCCATAAAGAGTCTGTAGATCCAAATGGTTTTAGGCTGAGGACCCATTTTTCACATTATATACAAATCTGGAGTGAGGTATGGTGGTGGGAAAGGGAGGATTATTTCTGATTAATTCCACTTTGATTCTGTGGACTGAAAGCCATAGGAGCACATGTCCGGTTTTAATTCAATGGGAAATGAATTTAGAGTGTATAGGCTGAGATTCTTCTGAGGTGATTTCCAGTAAGCAGAGAAAATCATGTGATTCACTTCAAAATCTCACTCCAGATCTGAACTAAAATACTGATATGGGCATGTCCATTATGCAGCAAAGAAGAAAGAACACTGGAGAATGATCGTGGAGTGAAGTTCCTAAATTCCAGTACTTGCTTATGCATTTTATTCATTGATTACTTGATATAAAGTGTGTAAAAACTTCTATACTCTAGATGTAACACCATAATTAGACTAATTCCCTAATTTCTAGAGGTCACTGAGAAAAAAAAACTTTTATATATTCATTTCTTGGTAAATTTTCATACTGATACAATATTCAAAGTTTTTACATGACTTAAAAAACGTGTAACTTTTCTTTCAAGCAAGCCTTCTTTTGAGTCTGAGTTACTGCTTTTCCAGCTGTTTCTTAGCATCAAATATTGGAAATTGCAATCTTAAGGAAGTAATGCTACACTCTTCTCAGGGGTCATACTTATTTACATGCAGATGAATTTTGATGGGGGAAAGTCTCGCTGAGAACGATACCATTAGATGCTCTAAAAACTTTGAGAGGAAAATGATTCCTACTTGCAGAAAGAGCCATAGATATTCATTTTATGATCTTCTGAGGGGTTGGATATATCAATGCAGGTGCTGCTGGGCCACTCCTCCCCTGCTTCCGAAAATTGATATATGAAAAAGTTCTTTCCATCTCTGAGTCACAACTATTTCATGCTATAATTTGTAGCAGTGTATTTTGTATTAATAGTGAAATAACTGAACAATGCTCTCAATAATTAAGTGGTAAGCTGCAGTAAATTAACTGGGTAATAATTCAGATAGTGCAAACACAAAGGATAAGGCCCTGAATGCTTTGGGCCCTGAATGGTGGGGCCTGTAGAGTGGTGCTGAATGGTGTTAAATTCAGTTGGCGGCTGGTCACCAGTGGTGTTCCCCAGGGCTCAGTATTGGGGCCTGTCCTCTTCAACATTTTTATCAATGATCTGGTTGAGGGGATCAAGTGCACCCTCAGTAAGTTTGCAGATGGCACCAAGTCAGTGGGAGTGTTGACCTGCTTGAGGATACAGAGGCTCTACAGAGGGATCTGGACAGGCTGGATTGATGGACCAAGGCCATCTGTATGAGGTTCAAAAGGCCAAATGGTGGGTCCTGCACTTGGGTCACAACAACGCCCTGCAATACTACAGGCTTGGAAAAGAAGAATAGCTGGGAAAATGCCTGTTGGAAGAGGGTCTAAGGCTGAATAAGAGCCAGCAGTGTGCCCAGGTGGCCAAGAAGGTCAAGAGCATCCTGACTTGTATTGGAATCCTGTGTTCAGTTTTGGGCCCCTCACTTTAAGAAGGACATTGAGGTGCTGGAGCATGTTCAAAGAAGGGCAACAAAGCTGGTGAAGGGTCTAGAGAACAAGTGCTATAAGGAGCAGCTGAGGGAATTTGGGTTGTTTAGTCTGGAGAAAAAAAGGCTCAGGGGAGACCTTATCACACTCCACAACTACCTGAAAGAAGGTTGTAGCTAGGTGGGGGTCAGTCTGCTCTCCCAAGTAACAAGCGACAGGATGAAAGGAAATGGCCTCAAGTTGCACCAGGGGAGGTTTAGGTTGGACATTAGGAAAAATTTCTTTACAGAGAGGGTTGTAAAGCATTGGAACAGGCTACCCAGGGAAGTGGTGGAGTCACCGTCCTTGGAGGTATTTGTGGTGCTTAGGGACATGGCTTAGTGGTGACCTGGCAGTGCAGTTTTAATGGTTGAACATGATGATCTTAAAGGTCTCTTCCAACCAAAATGATTCTGTGATTCTGTGATCCTGTGTGATAAAACCTCATTAAAAACAATGAGACTGAACAAAAAAGAATGAGACTGAATGAAATCTTACAGTCACATGAAAAAAAATTCCAGAGAATCAAGATTTAAGGCAAATTTAATAGCTACAATCAATAACATTATCTGCAAAATATTTTTATTTTTTAAGATTTCACCTCCAAAATGTGGTTTATAAACTGTTTATATCCAGAAGTATCATAAAATTTACTATCTCTTTTCTGATAGCTTTCACACCCTGTTATTTAGGATAATGATAGACCACACATGTAACAAACAGAATTATTTTGATGATTAGGAAAGTGTACTTTGCAGTGCAATTAATGCTCTGTAAAATGGATTTTTTTTAAAACCCTGTGATTAGATTCTCTTTAGAAATACTTCCACCACCACCACCCCCCCCCCCCCAGTTTTCTACATTCTGTTAATCGTATCTATCTGAATCTCACTCTGCAATTTTCCTGCTTATCAGAAAAGATACGTAATGCATTGTGATTAGTCCATTGGATGGAGATTTATAATTTACATTTTGTGAAAGAGATTTATGCAGTTCTAAACAGTTATCTTCTTTATTATATTTCCAGAATATGCTAATAGCATGAGAGAGAGGGAGAGTGTATTTATTCTTATCACTGAAAAAAAGCGTCACGTTGGTTCATGAAATATGATAGAGAGGGTAGCCTTAAGCAGAGGTATATAAACCAGTCAAAACTGGATTGAAAATAGACAAGCAAAAGCCTGACAAAAAGTCTGCATGATGGATAGGTTTGTATAGACTGCTGAAGCACACCAGGAGTTCCGCTTTAATAGAAATCACACTGTCTTTTCAGCCTTGTATGTAGAACTTGCCATCAAATGTATGCAAGGGCACTTTTTTTCTTTCTGAAAAGATGATTCCCTTGTTTCTTCCGCTCAGGAAAGCTAAGCAATATGGTTTTTCCCCTATAAGACTTATAAAAAATACTTTTTTAAACTTTACAGATATTAATTTTTTTTTTCCTTCTCCTCCCCCCCCATCTAAATTTCCAAAACCTTTTCTTCTTCCTATAGAACTTCCTCTTCAAACTTCACAAAACATATGTCACAGCATAAAATTTTCAGGGAAACTCATCTGGAAAACTTTTACTACTATACTTGCCTTGGGCAAAAATAATACGTGCTGTTGGGCTATTTTCTAGAAGTGGTTTGATTATTATCTCATAAAATACATAAAAATCTCATTAGATCTAACTAACCCAGTACCCTGCCTCTGCCAGTGGCCTACTGTGAGCGTCCAGGAAAAAAGCAGGTTCTTTTCCCTGCGTGCCTTACAACTTCCAGTAATTCACTTTTTTTTCTCATATTCTCTCTCATATTGTGCAAATCTTTGAAAATCTTGGTGAAAAATGTTGAAGGAAATAAACATATTTCCTAATGGTGCGCGCGCACACACACACATATATATATATACACAAAACCAACATACATTGCCAATCTACATCTTCCATGCACAGACACGTATACTCATGTAATGACAAATCTTGACTCTAGAGTGAGTCACGATTCTTATACCAGTTATTTAAAAAACTTATCAGATTTTCAGCCAAGTGACAAGGTTTTGCTCTGTATTCACTGACACAAAGGTGGATTTATTTTCATATTTACCATATTAAAATGTACGTGATACCTTTATATTACAGCAGGACAGGTAACTTGTGAAATGAACCAAATTCCCCTTTTATCCTTCAGATATTTAATTTTTACACTGAATCTACAAAATCTTATTTTACATAGAAATCTTGAATATTAAGGGAGGGGGAGGGAGGGAATTAGATAGCGTACTCAGGAAGTAAGCGAGGTGTATTTACTTTCTCTGTCACCTTGTGGATAACACAATAGACCAGAGTACCATAAGCATGACAGGTGAAGATATTTTATACTCAATGATAATCCAAAGGTTGTCTTCAAAACAGACAAATTGGAAAATACTGCTGAGTTAGTAAGTATTGAACACTGCTAGCCAAGGCTAAGAATTGACAGAGCAAGCGGTTTCGTGGGTGAGATGCAATGGTATCTTCTGAATCAGCTGCAGAAGAACTATTGGAATCAGCAAGGTGATTTCTTTTCACAGTGTACCAGCGGTCAAAAATAGAGTGTTTATACCTAACATCTGAGATTCGCCCTGTTTGGAACAAGGTAGAGCTTCTGCCTGGGGTGTGTATTCACCTTTATTTTCTATACAAAATACTTACTGGGAAAAGAAGGGAAATTTTTCATGCTTGCATCTCACTTCAGTATAAAACTGGAGTGTGCTTAAAGAGTGCAGCAGACCCAGACACTTGGAAGAGCTTGTGAGTTCTCTAATCTAAACCACATATTGGCTTTTGGAACCACTCTATCTGCTAAAAGTTCTTGTTTCTGACTTGAATTGCTTTGAAACTTTAAGCACAACTGTAACCTTGAAAGATAAAATCAGCTGAAAAATGACTGCAAAAAGAAAATGGGGAAGATCTTTGAAAAAATGTTCCTGGCTTTTTGTGATATAAAATCCTGAGCAGGTACAAAAGCTTCTATCAGCAGATTTCAATTTGTCATCTGAGCACTGGATTAATTCTTAGTAATTCTGACAGGTTCCAATATGTACTGGTGTGTATTCCTTTTTTTGCTCAGTTGATTAAATTTTGATATGCTTCTGCAACAGGGCAAAAATAAAATGCCCCTGAAAATTGTAGTCTGAATAAAGTACCAGAATTAGATAAGCACTAGCTATCCTTTGTGTTCAGGACTGAGCTGTTTAGTTTTGGTTGCGGTTTCTTTGCTGTTTGGTGTTTTTTTCTGAAGCGAATACACGGCTTTTTATTATTATTTTAATGACTCATAATAAAAGTAAATGAAAGTCCTCCTGGAGGTATATTTTGAAATTCTCAGCAAACAGGGTTTTCATGCAGAATCAGGAATATGGAGTCATCAAGAAGAATTCAGATGTTAGACATCTGTTTCTATGTTATGGCAGCCATGATTTTTATTTCCAATTTCCTTATCTGTTTTGTTTCTTAAAAAATAAAAAATATAAACAATGACAGGAGTTAAATTGATTAAGTTCCATATTCTGTGCGCTTCTCTCTTGATTTTCTATCATTTTTATTTTTGAAAAAGGATTATCATCAGTCTAACATGAACATTCCCAAGCCCATTTTCCTTATCAACCTGAAAATTATCTTCCCGAAAGGAATCAGAGAGGAAAAAAAATGCCATTGTAAAGCATTTTACTTCCAAGTTCAGGAGCAAGTAAAATGCCAGCAGCTAAAGTGCAGACGCAATTTTGCTGCAAACAATGAACTTGTTTTCCAATTTATTTCTCAAAGCTTTCCTCCAGAGATTCTCACCTAAATTTCCTTACTCCTCACTAGCTGGGGAATAATCTTAATGGCAGGAAATCTGTTTCACTAGTGTTAATCCCAGTAGATACATATATTGTGATGTTCCTTTTCAATCATATTGCTAGGGAAAAAAAATAAATGTGCTTGGAATGCTTTGGGGCAAACCAAGTGTCCTTTTATAACAATTCAGGAATTAAAGATACAGAATTATTAGAAGGTGATAATTATACCTTTTGGATCCTAAAATTCACTCACAGAAGAGTACTGTTTGGCATGCAGTATGTATGACCCCTGTCATGAGTTGAGTTGAGAACCGAAATAAAGATGAACAGTTTAATTTTTTTCCCACAAAGAATCAAACAATCCTGAGAATAAAAAATATCACCCTTCATCCGTACTCACTGCACATTCCGATTACCAATTCCCACAATTGTCTGGGATCCTGTGAGCTGCCATTTTTCTCAGAGTGCTTAAAATATATGTGTAATGACAAAACCTTGCAATAAAGTTGTCTCCTTAGTTTTAAATATTGATACAGTCAAAGGTAATGTTATCTTCATTTCATTTCAGTATATTAAAGACAGAAAATATAAGTGAGTTTCAGAAAAACAGTATCAAGAGCTGAAGACTGAGGAATAATCTTGCTAGAGAAGCCATAATGCTTTGGAGCATTGTGAGTATGCCAGAGTAAAGTTTAGTTAATATACAATACAGAGTAAATTTGACTGCTAGAAATCTGATCAAAAGTGAGGTTCTGTGATTCAGAAATAATTTCCTGGCACACTGTCATAACAGAGAAAGAGGCATCTGTCACATCTGACTACACATTTCTGTTCTTCTGTCATCTGAAGCATCTCTATATACACACACTTCTAAAACATTTCTAGATTTCCTAATACACCAGATACACCATTTCAGTCTTCTGTTGCATCAAAAGATGAAGTAGGACTTCTCAAAGAGAAACACACATTGACCAGTCTAAATCCGTTTCGTAAGATGATGATGTGATGTGAAGTGATTGGAGTATATGCAATAACACTCTGGAGGGAGAAAAATGGGAGTGAAAATTGGCTATATTGTGATGCCATAAAAGCAAAATGCAAAAGAAGTTGTCAACCAGAGATTTTAAAATCCCTAGGGGTGGAAATCATTACCTCTTTACTGCCTTTGCAGAAAATGGCAAAACATGTGGGAAATCCTTGCTATATAACTAATTTGGAAATTATTCTAATCACTTTAGGGAATAGATGACCTTTCAAAAGGTGAGTTCATACACAAACATATAAAAAAAGAATCAACATCTTAATGAAAGCAAACTATCTGAAGAATATTTCGGTTGTATATTTGGATTTATATACAGAAATTGCCCATACACAACAATCTATATGCCAGGTCCAATTCTGCTGTAGATTAATTTGATTACTTCATTTTGACCATTCAAGAAAGTCTACAGAATGATGCCAACCTGCTGCAATAATTTAGGAATAAATAATTGTTTTAAGAGGGGAATAGAAGGGGCAGGGGCAGAGCCAGGGGTGGGAAGGGAAGGGAAAAGATTTCATTCTCTTATTGAGCCATCACAAACTCTTTCAAGAAAAAAATAATTGACAAAATGATTACAATTTTCAAGGAACTTAATTCTTTTTAGAAACTGAGAAACAAAGCTACACAACAGCAATAGCATATTTCTAGCGGCTGTCCACTTGTAAAGGAAGTGTCAGAATAAGAAAAGCAAAATAACATATGTGGAAAGCATGATAAAAGAACATTCAAAGAAACTGAAAAAGAATTACAAAGAAAAACTAAGAAAGATGCACTGAAATAAAACTCCAATGATTCAGTGATCTCTTTTTAGGCTTTCCTCACTTCAGGAGCACATTTTAGATAACTGCAATCACCCTATTCAGATCTATCTAAAAACTACATGAACAGAAAGGTATTATAAAGGAAAATGTATTATTACATAAATTCAATTGGGTGGACAAAAATGTGGATTTACTTAAGCCACAGAATATCTGTAAGTGAAGAGAAGGGATTGTATTCCTCCATAAGAATTTTCTTGAAAGATTTCTCAATTTTTCAAGATTTTCTTGAAACATACGAAGGTAAGCAAAACCAAACAGTGGAAGACATTAAATAATCAGAAAATCGAGGTGATTTAGTCTTTCGTAATTAGAGGGTGACATAGTCCCTTTAAAGTGAATGTCGTTAAAGTAATGGCTGAAGATCTGTTCTTGAATGCCAAAATAATGTAACAATGCAGGCAGAAGTTGTCCAGTACCACCTTCTATTTATTCTACCATGATTATTCTATTAGTGAGTCAAAGAATAACCTCTGACAGTTAACCAAACGGGAGGCACGTTACTTCTTAAACTTAGATATTAATTATCTTCTGTTCTCACGTATGAAATTCGATTATATTGCTTTTAGGTTATTGCAACAAACAATTAATCAAACCTGCGATCCTCTAGATGTACTCAAATTCAGTGATAGGTACATGAAAAAGAATAACTGAATGTTAGCAAGAAGTTAGATTTTAACAGTATCACAGAATTATACAGGGATGAAAATCCATATACAAAGACCCACAGCTGGTATTTCCTTTACAACAGAGAAGAAAGATCAGTTTAGCATTACAGGTACCATAACTGATGAAAATTGATCCTCATTTCACTCCCTTTCCCCCCCCAAAAAAATAAGCCCTAAACATTTAATATGTAAAAGCCTGAAATAAAAGCTATATAGTATAATTTTTGGATAGCTACATTTCTAAGGATGGACTAGGAGCTGATTCAAGTAGTCTTGGTCATCAGGTATGGCTCAAAGAGGGGTTTAAGGAGTTGTAAATGTAGCTGCTAGTTTGGATTGGATTGAGAGGAAACATGATGAAGAAAGTGAGTTGTTAATAGCATCTCAGTTAAACTCATGGGGGAGCTTGACTCTGTCAGTTTAAGTGGTTAGTCCCTGCTCAGTAAAGAAACATGTGCCAGAAGGATGGTAAACATTACAGTTAATTTATTGCCTGAAACAACAGCAGTTTTAATTGATTGACAAATGAGCAGCAGCAAAGAATGGGAAAAGTAAATTAAAACACTGCAAGAATGGACAGCTTTGTAATTGGAAATTGCAAAGGTCACTAAACATGGCTTATTGTTATCTGTTGGAATGGAATCATTACCTTGTGGGAATCTCTATCTGGAGCTTAGATATGAGCAATATTGGCTCTCATGAAATAAGGGGCTTTTTTTATGAATACTTTGAGCATGAATGGACACAGCAAACGTGTAGTTCTGCTGCTTCTCTAAAAAGTGACGGTACAATTATACACCATTATTAATGCACACTTTTGACCCTTTTCGAGATTTTGCAATGCATTATATTTCTAGGGAACCTTGTAAATCTGGCAACCAGTATTAAAAAATATTAACATATTTAGGAGATCAAGAATCAGGCTAATACTAATTTAAAAATTGCTTTTAATAAATTAAGTAAGCATTTCTGATACAAAAATTAAAAAAAGAGGACTTACCTAACTTCATAACATAAGCTAGAAATTTTATATCTTTCAGTGCTTTTGATTTTTTTAAAATACTCCTTTAAACACCCTAAACACCACTGTTTAGATCATTATTGCCCCAAAGCTGACATCAATACATGAAATTATTTCCATTAGAAGTGTATACAAGTCCTTCAATCTCCCTCTTAAATAGAAATACCTATATTTTTCTTTGAATACATATATACATGCATATGTAATTATACATATATTGTTCAAGAGTTAGAAAAAAACCTGTTTCTTTTGGAGGTTAGTGTTCAGCTAAAGACATCCTTTTTCTCATTATTTTTTCCTGATATTTAAAACATTTGTTTCAATTCATAACCTAGGAGCTGGTGCCTATACAGGTATTCTTTAAGCTTACAAATTTTTCAAGACTGAAATCTCTCTGTCCTTTTGCGCTGAACAACATATTTTTGAAAGTAATACTATATGATGAAATAGTTGAAATTTAACACAGTTCTTTATTTGTCTGACAATTCTTTCAGTGAAGTTTGTTTCAATTGACTGAAATTTTAATCTCTCATTATGACTAGGTTATGAGATATGACAATGAAATCACCACACCACATTTCATTGGCTTGAAAGATTATTCAATATGCAATTCAAAAAACTGACTATTCTCATCAGTGAAGGTTGGGAAACTGTCAGAGAAAACACCTATTCACCTGTTTGCTTCAAAAGTGAGTATGAAAAGCAAAAAAAGTCTTCCCATACACAAATTTGGTGTTCTGACACTTTTTCTTTTACAACTTTAACAAGCTAAGCTTTCACAACACAAAGTTGCTACGAATTACCTCTAGCTTGTCTCTTGAAGGATAAATTTTTCGTATCGCTTGAGTGTCAAAGGGAGGAGGTTTCAAATCAGTTCTGAAATTGGCTGTTCCTCCTAATGAAGTAACATTTGCAGAGTTCATTATTGCGTTACACCTTTCTTCTAGACCATGGTGAATGTTTAAAAGAACAGCCCTACAAGCAATTCACTTTTGCACTATGCGAAATGCTTTGTGTTATTTTAATACAATGCAGTGCTGTTCCCTTTTTGTGCTGTCCTACAGCCAGTTTTCACTCCGATGGAGTGGAATTAAAGTGGGCATTCTGAAAATAACTTTTCCATCATTACCCCAGACTTCTCAGTGTATATATATATTACGTTGGACCGAGTTCTCCAGACTTTCTTTAGTGTTATTGGAGAAGATGGCACAATTGAAGTATCTACATGAGAATCTGATAAATCAGTCTCAAGCAGTGTCTATTTCTCTCACTTAGCTATAAAGGGAGTTCACATGTTTGATATGCTAGCCCCCCGGATGACCAATGCCATGGAAGTACTCTGAAGTATCCCACTTCATCCCCTCTGGAAGACCACACGCTCAGCATTCAATCTATCAGGCCTGTCACAGATAGCCTAGGGCATTTCATGCACTTTTGGGCTGTCATGGCTAGACAAAGGACATGATTCAACTAACTAGCTCAAAGATAGATGTCTAGGTACCTGGAGTGTGATGCAGTTCAAGATTAGTATCTTTCAATGTAGATTTATGTGTATATCTGAGTTCTTTTGTAGGCACCCCTTCATATACCTCCTAAACAGAGGCAGCTAGTTAGTGACTTTCAAGATATTCTAAGGTATTTGAGCATTCTGCAAAGGGCTGGCAGGCAGGATAAATGACTCTTGTATGACCCTCCTGACTGGCAGGTAAAGGACAGCTGGTCAGAGATAGTCCAGGAAATCTCAGGCATCCTTGGGCACCCAACTTACTTGTACTGTTACTTGGTAAAATCAATGTATCCTTGCAAAGAATCTGCTCAAACTGCGGTAGACACCTGGTGTCCGTTCAGGTGAATAAATTCCCAAGCTTAATTCAATAAAGGCTCATTTATTTTGTCTCAACATATCTGTATACTGACATCTGAGATGCCCTAGTATTCCTTGTTCAAGGGCACCCATAGTATTCCCATGCACTACCACTCTCCAACAAAACTTAAAATTAAGATTTACCTTTTTGTGATATTATTCAAAATCCTTTTCAGAATTGTGAAGGTAAAAATCATTGTAAGAGTCCCTTAACAGCTCTTTGCCATTAAATTAATCTATTTTATTTATTACTTTTTCTCTAATACTTCTTTCACCATTTCACATTCATAAGAAAACCTGAGATTTATTTATAAGACACACTTATTTTCCTGTACAGAAACTGACTGTATATTCTTCTTAATAGCCTACTTCTGAATTCCTGTTATATTCCCTTTCCTCTTTCCTTCAGTCTCTCAGCAGTCCTTTTTGATGTCATGTTTTGCCAACATTCTTCCCTACTGTGAAATATTACAGAACTAGAACTATTCTAATGAGCTGCCTACTATATTAAATAGTTGTAGCTGTTTAATACCTCACTACACTGGAAGGACATTACTTAAATTTAAGTATGTGAAAGTATGACATTGACCTCAAATAGCTATTTCTATTTTTATTTCTTAACTTCAGGTTTCACAACTCTTTGATATATTTTCAGCTGAGTCCGTTTTAGCCAATCTAACAGTCTCCTTACACAACGAGTTAATTCTTGATTCCCTCCTTTCACACTTAATTAACATGGTTAAATATTTATACTGCTGTCACAGCCTATATCCCTATCAAGATTGAGGTCCTATTGTGTTAATTGCTATGTACAGTGCAAACACAAAAAGTCCATCATACTAATTACTTATGAAAAATGTTGTTAGCTTTCTATGAAGAATTACTTGCTATACTAAATATTCTTCAATTTTCTGAGTCAAAAATAACCTTGCTTAATATAAATGCCTCTAATATGTAGGAAAAATTTCATAGATTTTCACACTTGAGTATTAGTGCTGACTGGTTATAGCAGCTGTCATATATTACCTAAATTATAATTACAAATATTATTATTATTATTATGTTCAATCAACATGACCATCAGTATTTAACACTGCAAGGTACGCAAAATGAGAACTACAAATTCCTTTATAAAAAATAACCATTCATATGCATTGTTACTGGCAAAATAGACCATAAAACAGAAGTTTTCATTCACAAGAAGAAAGAGTGAAGATGTTTCTAAAGGAACTCACCCATTATGTATCTTTCATAACATGTCTCAGAAGAAAAAGAGCAAAAATTAAGATATCTAAGATCATACACAAAAGAAAATTCTAATCCTTATGCCTATTCCACTACATATACTATGCTTATATAATTTCTAAGTTTCTGAGACAGAAAGCAAAATAATTGTGTTCCTAGTGGGGACTGGTAGGGCAGGATAAGCATGGCAAAATTCTCAGTTCTAGTAAAGTAGCAGAAATAGTAGCAATCTTGATGTAATCCAAATTTAAAATTACATAGTTTTGCTTTAGAATTGCAAGAAAGAAAGACAGAATCTGACAGTTGCTTACTATTAATTATAGATCCTGGAATATTTCAGAAAATAAAAATGTGGTTGTGTTCAGACAACTTAAATCCCAGTTTAGACGAGGCACCGAAGAATTATGGTTACTCTGACGACCTCCTTCTAAGAAGCACGTATTCCTAAAATCACTTCATGCCACAAGTTTTGGTCACAAACCTCCTCAGATATCTATACACAGAATTGCCTCAGAGTAAGGAACGTGTTATTATTTGCAGATGTATTCTTAAATTCTACCTATGCACCTGGATGCGCTCAATCCATAAGGCATACCACTCCTGTTTTCAAACAAGCCTCGTGCACCAATATCTGAGACAGAATGGGCTAGAGTAACTGTAATGGAGTAAGTTTAAGGATCAAACATGACTAATGTAGCCTGAACACAGCTAATACATTGGGGTTCTATAGAGATTAGGTGAGTGTGATCAAGTTCGCATATCTGATCCTTTAAAGCAGACTGAGCATGATCAGATAATATCAAGGTTAAAGCAGAGGTTACAGGCATTTACATTGAAAACCAGCAAATGTGTGAAAGAGGTACTTCACATAACATAATAGCTCATTTGTAAGAGTTCCTCTAAACAGAAAAAGGTTTCAGAGTCAAATGCTAAGGATCTAGAAAAGGAAAAGCCTCTGGTCAAGGATACCTGAGCCTTAACGCGCAAAAGGATTGCCCAGCTGAGTAATGTCAATGGCACCTCTGAAAGAGGAGGTAGCAGCAACAGGGAACAGGGTTTTCCTGATGCTTCATTCAACATCTAATTTGGGGGTGGCATGGGGAATTAAATTTCTTACTTCAAAATGATTGGACTTAGAACTCTCAAAAGCTCTCCAGCTCGATAACTCAGCTAAAAATGTGTGTATTACAGCAGAACAATCTTCATTAGTCACGTAATAGAGAGGCATGAGCCACTTTTACCCATAAAAGAATAAACCTCCAGAACTACCCAAAAACTCCAGTAAAAGCAGATTTTTTTTTTTTTTTGAAACAGAGATTTCTAAATGCATTTCAAATGTCTGAGTATTCCAATACATGTTGACATACATAGAGTATAGCACCATATGAACATGTTAGCCTGAACAAAAGATACTTTTTTTCTAGAAAGATTGTTCACCTGAACCACTGATGCCACTTCCTTGAAGACAAGATAAAAAGCCTTTTTAGAGACAATGTTATTTGATATTCTACTTAACTGATTTTATCTAACCACAGTTCCATCAGGTACTGTATAGAAGTCCATTATTTGCGGAGGTGTTTAGCTTTTGTTTCTAGCAAACAACCATGTTCTACTCCATTAAACTTTTTCTCCCATTGAAATACTATTTCTCAATGGACTTTTTCCTCATTGGTTCAGGAATCTGTGGATTCCTTCTGACTCCAATCAACTATTGTATTAGTTCTCCTCATGCAGGCTTAACTGTGTGATACTGTGAACATTTCGAGCACACCCTTAAATAAGTGTCTCAGAGCGTCTACTACTGGCCAAGCAGCACAATTACAGAAGGAAGAAGAATTAAGTACAAAGTTCACTCACCTACAATTATACATCTTGAGAAAGATTTATTGCCAATCTCTGGAAATTTTTGAAATGTCAGATAATATTTCCTGCCTCTTAAAAATATTTCAGAGAAGAAAAGTATTATGCACCTAGTTTTATTTTGGAGTTTTGTAGAACTATTTGTCATTATGACTGTACGATTTCTGAGAAAATACAATTTAAAAATCTGCGGAAGGTGACTATTTTCACTTAATCAAAATTATCAAGACTTAAATAATTGTTTTCAACAACTTACTGCTGCACACTTTTACTCAGAAATTAATCTCTAAATATATACATTCTATGTATTAATGAATAATGAATTCATTCCTATAGGCAAAAGTTTCTTCTTGCAGTCACATTTCTATGTTACATATCCGAAGTTTCTCTAAAATTTACCTTTGCTAAGTCTTCCCAGGATTCACACAAATGAAGATTTGCAGAATCTAACCTGCAAATACACTGTCAGAGTCTCTCCTTTTCCTTAGCTTTCTGCAATGTTTTCTATCCAATGTCTTCCCTTTTCCTCTTGATGATCAAACTTTCCTGTTCATGCAGACTCTTTCATTTCTTGTCAGCTCTTCTCCCAATCATCATATGAGGAGTTTTCCACTACATTTAGCCCTGACCCAAAGAACTTTCCATGGTTCTTCCCCACATTTGACAAATTTCCTGCTGCATCCCAGGTGAGAAAATGGTAAGGTTTTTACTCAGTCTGCTTCTCCTTTGAAGAGAAAATCGAGGAAGGAACAGCTCAAAAGCAGATGCAAGCAGCTGTGTGTGAAAGCCACAGTGTCCACAAATGGACTTAAAATAGCTAACTACAGAAGCCTTGCCTACACCATCTCATGAAAGCAAAGATAATAACTGCATAATGAATTTTATGTTCATGGTCACTAAGCGCAATGCTGAACTGAGTCTGCTGCTGATAATAAAGATGAATGCACAAACCCTTCTACAGGCTTTCCTTGGATCAAGCTTCAGTTTAGCATGTTTTCATGCTAGGAATCAAAGATTCACGATAATCAAATTTCGTATCTGTCCCAGTTTAGAAAAAACCCAGTTTCTCCTGTTTGGAAGGTTTGTTTTAAACTGACCAATTGGACTATTCCCTCCCATGTCACGTTTAGCACCTCTCATTGGTTGTAAAGCCAGTATAAGCAATAATTATATTTTTAAAGGTGGAGGAGGAACTCAACACAACAATGTTCTCTTCCTAAAATATTCTAAAGAAAGATAGTTAAAGTAATTGAACTTTATGGTTTTCCACCAGTAATGCATTTTAAACCATTCTTCTATTAATATTTATGAGATCGATTAAAAATTTGGGCGTGGGTTTGCAGAAAAATAGAGATGAAAATGCACCTGACCAACCTGTTTGTCTTGATACTTTGTCAATATAAGAATTGATTCACCCAGACACAAATCCAGTTATGTAAATACTGCAGAATTTTATAAAGCTGCATCAAACAAAACTTTTAGATTTGATTCTTTTTCAGGTGCATATGTAAGTGACATTTGAAACCCAGAATATTTAGTTTGGTACTTTCAACTTGTTACACAAATTTCGTCCAGGATGTTAGATAAACTATTTACTATTCCTATGCCTCTGTCTTCTGCAAAAGTCCTCAATTATGTATACTTATTAAAAGATGTAACATGGTAGAAGGACTTTCTTAATTTCAAATGGTTTATAATAGTATTTAGGAAGGAATAAGTAGCAGTGTGGTGCTGTATGGGTACCGTGATGCTTTCCTGACACATTTTGAAATGTAAAAGTGTCCTCATTTCAGTGTCCTTATTGTAACATAAAATCCAAGCTGAAAGGGAAGAACCAGAACAATTTGAAATGTGGGGTGACTTTTGAAGTAATGAGTGAATTAACTTCCTTAGACCCTAATATGTTAATTTCATAGACAGTGTCAAATTATAGCTGTATTGAAAACACCGGGAGTTCTGCTAGTGACTTCATTGAAGAAAGATTTTTCTTTTAGTCTGTGAAAATCAGGCCCATTTCCACTCATATTGGCTACTCTTCTCACACCTATTTTCAGACATTTTTCAAAATGTGAAGCACTAACTTGGCACAATTTAACAAAAAGAGGTGAAAGAAGGTGTAAAATAATGCCTTTTAAAGTGGAATAGGTACTGAGACCTACTTCCTTTTAAAAAAGGTAGGCAAATGATATAAAAAACTGTTACATAAAAGACATAAGTGAACAGTATGGGAAACTGAATGGCTTTAAAGAGTGTAGAGGAAAAAAAACCACAAAGTTACCTCAAGGTACATATAATTTTATAACAGCTACCACACTTTATGGAGTAATTTGGATTTCTCTCTGAATTAATCATTGGTGATAGACTGAGATTAGATAAACGGTCTCTATTACAAAAGCTCCCCAAAGCTAGGACAGTAATTATTTCAACAATATCCTCCAAAGAAAAAATAAGCAGAAAAAAAAAAAAAAGTCTAGAAATCAATAGAGCTTAAAGGGAAGATATGTTTGAGGAAGTATTTGTGTATGTGAATATAGTATCAAACAGTATGGAACCAGTAGTAAAACAACAGTACACAGTATCTGCTGAATCCACATTAACTATTTTATCTTTACTGCACCTCTATTTGGTAAGTAAATAGCTATTACCTCTGTTGGTAAGTAGTGTGAGAGCCAGAGCTATTAAGACTTCCAAGCTGTGATACATTTTTAAATAGTATGTATCCCCAATGTAGTGACAAGGTTAAGTAAAAGTATATTCCCTTCGCTAGTCTGAGATATGGATGAAATTAAACACCTATTTCAAGATGATAAGTAAATAGAATTACTTCTGAAATTGTCGGCATTTAATGAATTCCTTGTTTAAGTGAGGTAAACCAAAACATGTCTAATGTTTATAATTCAATCTTCAAGTGAAGAGTTTAAAAATAAGGTTGCTTTGAGGAGAAAAGCATTGTTGGTTACAAAATATGGTTTTGCAAATATTTCTTAATGGCATGATTCATTTTTCTTTAAAGTATTCACCATACAAAACTGAAATAAAACTTGAGCAATATGCAACTGGTAAAATATTCAGAAGGGATTAGAAGAATAAGAGCCAAAACTCCTTTGACTGTTAGTGTTGCACAGATCCTGAAGTGCCTAAGTAGCAAAACCAACCCTTCATCTTCAGATATTAGGAAACTTTTTGTTCAGTTAATATATCTGAAGCTTGTAACTTAAAAAAGGGAGAATTTCCCATTCAGCTTCCTTTCTGAAGAGGCATACATCTCTGGCAAAACAGGAAATGACTAATTTCTGAATGAGTTCGAAGTGACTGTCTATAGATAGTGATGTCTGTCAAGATGATATGCCACCTTTTTTCTCTCTCAACTGCAAGGCCGTCAGCCTATTAGCTGTTTGTACTAGATAGGAAGACAAATTTGTAGATCTTCTGATAGTCTTGCCCTTCTGACATCTAGCATTACTGATCTAAATTGACATATCAGTCTGGTTACAGAAGCGCATGGTCACATTGCTCTGGCCTGCTGCGAGCTGGGGCCGTGCGCTGCCCTTGTGTAACCTTCCTGCTCACCCCCTCGCTCACTAACGTGAGAGTCCCAGCTGGAGTCTGTACACAAGGCTCGGCAGTTCTTGCCTTTTGGATAGACATTGTCTGCCTGCATTTCTCCAAGGCTTTCAATAACATTTCCCACAGGCTCCTTCTAGAGAAACTAATGCATTTCAGTCTAGATAAGCGGTCTGTGTGGTGGGTGGGGAGCTTGCTCGCAGGCCACTCCCAGAGAGGGGTGGTCGTATACAGCTCCTTTTCAAACTGGCAACCTGTCACAAGCGGTGTACCCCAGGGATCGATACTGAGCCCAACACCAATGACTCTTCATAAGTGATCTGGATGGAGGGATCAAGTGTATGTTGACAAAGTTTGCTGATGACACCAAACTGAGTGAGGAAGCAGACACTTCAGAAGGGAGAGCCACACTGCAGGAAGTTCTGAATAGGCTGGAAGAGTGGGCTAATAAGAATATTACAAAGTTCAGCAAAGACAAATGTAAGGTCTGGCACCTGGGAAAACATAAACCAAGAGTGCAGCTCTACCCAGCTCTATCCCAACAGGCTGGGATCTACCTATCTGGAGAGCAGCTCTGTGGAAAGGGACCTGGGGATGCTGGTGGACAGCAAGCTCAGTATGAATGAACAGTGTGCTGCTGCAGCAAAGAAAGCCAACAGGATGCTGGGTTGCATCGACTAGGGCACTGCTAGCAGAGATAAAGAAGTTACTATGCCACTCTGCTCAGTGCTTGTTGCTGGAATACTCTGGAATACTCTGTTCAGTTTTGGTCCCCCCTATATAAAAAAAGATGTGAACAGGCTGGAGAGGGTCCAGAGGAGGACCACAAAGATGATCAAAGGACTGGGAATCCTGACTATGAGGAAGGCTAAAAGAACTGGGTTTGAGGAAAGAACGGAGACCTTATCAATGTGTGCCAGTATTTAAAGTGTGGTTACAAGGACGTTGGAGAGTCAATTTTTACAAGGAGTCACATGGAAAAGATGAAGGATAATGGGTACAATTTACTTCTGAGGTGATTCTGATCGAACACAAGAGAAAAATTTTTCACAATGAGAACAATCAGCAGTTGGAATAACCTCCCCGGGGAATTGATAGAGTCCCCAGCGTTAGAAAGTTTTAAGATTCAGCTAGACAGGGTGCTGGGCCATCTCACCTCCTGTGCTTTTGCCAAGAAAGTTTAGACCAGATAATCCCTGAGGTACCTTCCAACCTGGTACTCTATGATTCAATGAACAGTTATTAGAGACAGTCCCATCAGACTGGTATGGGCATGGAAGATGCTTATATGTGTTTTCATGTCAAATCAAAAGATATCAGAAGGTATCAGACACAGTAAATGAAAGTGGCTGTTGTTATCAGATTGTGTAAAATTTTATGGATTAAATTTTACCTTGTTTTCTGAACTACAAATAAATAAAGTAATCTCAGAATCTAACTAATTTCCTCAAATATTTTGAAGTAGTTTCTGGGCTAGGTTGTATATTAATTATGTATTTCAGTTTAATTAATTTTCAATATTGGCACATGTTCCAGTGTGGACGGCTCCCAGCTTTTCTTACATTGTTATCCTGCTCTGGCTGTTATAGCTGATTTTAAAATGCTAGCACATTAATATTTTGGATTTATATTAAAGATGTTTTCAGATTCACTGCAGCAAATTGACACCTCTTAATTCCTAATGCGATTTTCAATTTGCAAAGGCTCTCTCTGGAATAAGAAAAGGGGGTAGAGCAAATCATATCAAATCAGAAGGTCAAGTTTCTTGATCCAAAGCAGAGAACAAAGAATAAGAAGCACTCTACAGAAAACAAATACAGGCATAAAAATTTTCAAGTGTGATTCATGGTTTACAAATGATAAACAACACAAGAAACAGCAAAGATTAAATAAAAAATACCTTTGTTTCCTATATATCTGAACTGCTACCTTGTCTGTCTATGTATCCTGCTGCCTACCAGGCAGTAATACCGAATGTTCGCCATTGATTAGATTCTGTTCATTCCTAAGAAGGTACCGCAATAATTTCTAAAATGAAAATATTTTTCCATTACATAGTGATGTTTACTCTTCTTGTTTCTGCTTCTCAGAAAATGACACTACATCTTATGGTTCAAATATATTAGGCGTATTTAAGAATTTCAGAACAAGCAGACTTGTCCGCTGGCTATACAAACAAGACTCAGGCAGAAAATACGTTGATTGATTTCTATGTAGCTTTCAGGTCTTAACCCTTCAAGTCTTTCAACTTAAGATATACTTCTTTTTAGGATAGCACCTGTTATTTAATAAGTTATCAGCCCATACTCAGATAAGAGTTAGCAGTATATAGAGAATTGAAGTATTCACAAAAGTGTCCACAATTACATTTTTGCTAAAACCCATCTCCTCCTCCAAAGACGTATACCTTTGCAAATATGGATCTTACTCACCTGGCAACAGAACACAAATATTTTGAATTTTTGAGCTATACCTTTTACTGTTTCAAGGCACTGCTGAAACTTACGTTCCTAAAAAATTCACCTGCAGATTTTATCATACACTACTGAGTAACAAGCCCAAATTTTTCTGTGTTTAAACTCCTATGATGAAAAGAACTGAGATTTTACTCATGAGACTTCACTGAAAGACCTATATAATGGATTATGATTTCTTTTTAAGACACGTAATTGTTCTGTACAAATATTATCTTAGTTCATGTTTGCATACAGGACCAGATTAGACAGGCCTAAGCATTTATACATTCACCAGTGCTAAGGGAATTCTTTCTTGTTAGGATCAGCAAAGGCAAACAGATTCTGTGGACCAAGGCCCCAAGGAACTGTCCCCAGCCAGCATGAGAAGACTACCAGCAATTATCAAAGACACTGTCAAGAAAACGTGAACTATGGCTTCTTACATCTGGAGTGGTCATGAGATGCATTTGGATATGGGGAGAAATAAATGACTGTGTACTTTTTTTAGTCATGGATTAATACATTTGAAAAATTTATGTGCAAACTTAAATATTCATAGAAGTAGCATTTTTAAAATTATTAAGATAAATAGGTCATAAAATATCAGTTGTATTACATCGGTGCAATACTAAGGAAAATTTGAATAAAATTTCCTGTCTACTATTGTTATGTTTAAAAAGTATAATTTAGCAATAAAGTATAAAATGAAAGACCGGTATGTCTTTAACAGAAGAAACTTTAGAAAAGTAAAATTATTTGATGGTATAAACCCCTTAATTTTCAGGTTTTTACAACCAAGAAGTATTTCTCCTCAACTCGAATTTAGAAGTGAAAATGTATATCGTAAGTGTATTTGCTTTCTTCCAACATTAGTGGGACAAATATTTATCTGATCTTCAATTCAAAGAAAAAGTAAGATTAAATAATCTGTAGAAAAACACAGCCATGGAGGAATAAACACCTCTGACTGTGACCTTCCTGCTCCGTTAACAACGGGTGTTAATGTGCATCATTCAAAATCTTACACTCTGGGGAATCTTTCAAAGGCCTCCAGTTTAAAATGTACTTCAGAAGAATCATATATTTCAATATGAATTGAATATACAATTTATTGGGAAATGAATTTATATTAATTGCTGTCACATGATGTAAGACTTGAAGGGACCCTTTGGTTCATCAGACCCAGTTCTATAATATTATATTGGCTTTGTGCCTTGGGTGGAGGTTTGGTAGCCAGAGATGGGGCTACTGGCATGGCTCCTGTAAGAAGCTTCAAGAAGCTCCCCAAGCTCCAAATTGGACCTTCTTCTGGACAAAGCTGAGTTAATCAGTGCCTCTGTGATAAACATATTTAAGAGGGCAAGTTCCTTTGTTTTGGAATAATTTTGTTTTGGAGAGGAGTGGAACAGGAGAAAGACAACCATGCAGACACCCAGGTCAGTGAGGAAGAAGTGGGGGAAGAGCACCGAAGCAGTCATTCTCCTTCAGCCAGTGGTGAGATGGCAGGCTGAGCCCTTCCAACCATTAGAGATCAGTGGTGGAGGAGAATCCTGTCTACAGGCAGCCTGTGGAGGACCCCATGCTGGAGCAAGGGAAGGATCCTGAAGCAGGCTGTGTCTCTGAGGGGAGCCCACACCAGAGCTGTTTGTAGCTGGGAGCACCTCAGCACACAGAAGGAACCCACGCTAGCTGGAGAAGTTAATGGATAACTGTCTCCTGTGGGAGGGATGCCAAATCAGCATAAGAGAGGACTGTGAGGAGTTTTCCCGCTGAGGAGGAAGGAGTAGCGGAAACAATGTGAAATGGACTGGGACTGACCGCAACTCCCATTCCCTACACCCCTGTGCTGCTGCAGGGGAGGAGGTAGCAGAGCTGGGCCTTGGAAGAATGGAGGGTTGAAAAGAAGGTGTAATTATTTAAGATCTGGTTATATTTATTACTGCCCTACTCTGATTCAGCTGGTGAATTGGTGGTGGTTTTTTTTAAACTAAATTGATTTTGTTTTTCCAAGTCAAGTTCATCTTTTGTTCATGACTGTAATTGGTGAGAGTGCCCTCCCTGTCTTTTTTCTTGACCCTCAAGCCTTTTGTTGTATTTTCTTCTCCCCATCCCAATAAAGGGGGTCAGGAGTGAACGAGAGGCTGTGCAGTACTTTGTGGCTAACTGGAGAGACTCAAATCATGACAACTATCCAAGAAAACTACAACGTGCAACTGCTGTTACAAATTTTTCAAGCTTTGGTTTGAAAACTGGGTTGTTCCGCTTTTTGCCCAGACTAATATTGGGAAGCTGCTTCTGAATTTCTTTTCCTTGATACTTAAAAGAACAAATATTTCTTACAATTGTCCACATAAAATCTTGGCTTGTTTTGTTCGTTCGCTTTTGTGCCAACTTGCCCTTTACTTCACTCCAGTAGTTGATACCTTGATGTCTTTAAAGAAGAGGACTATGTATATCCCCTTACCCTTTATCTTTGGGGAATATAAAGTGTTGGTTTTTAGGCACACAGATGGTTAGGACTTGTGTTTGCAGAGCTATGCAGTTAGGGAAAATGAGGAATGCAAGCTGAACACGCATCTCAGCTACTTTGCAGTCTTGCCTTGCAAAACATCCTTGCTGTGGCTTGGGTTTAAGCACATATACAGTGTCCTTGCAAGGCATTGCTTAGCTGCTGCAGGTATCAGCTTTTTTCAGGCAGTGATGTTAAACAACCAGGATCGGGGGAGATCAGTCCTATCCCACAGGATCCCAAAGTAAAACTTACACTGAGCAACTGAAAGGAAAATACACAGATATACAGAGACCAGTGTCAAACTCTTCCCTGTTTCATTGCCAGGCCATCTTAGTCACACTATAAATGCAGCAAATATGTCTTCTCCTTATGTCCACTCTTTCAGGTCCTCTAACGATCGTTCTGGGTGAAACAGGCTCACCAGCCCTTCATTTTATTTTCATTCTGATTTTATCTGAAGTTTGCAATTTAAACAAAAGGAAAAAAGAGAGAAAGAGGGAAAGAAAGAGGGAAAGAAAGAAAGAGGGAAAGAAAGAGGGAAAGAAAGAGAGAAAGAGAGAATGAAAGAAAGAGAAAGAAAGAAAGAAAGAAAGAAGGAAAATTGTCTTTACATTTAAAAAAGTATGTTATTATTTCTTTGTTGGTAGACAGGATTAAAGCTGGCTCTTGCCTCAAAATCAGATTGGCACTGTCTATCAGTTTGGCCATTTAAGAGGGTAGACTAATTTCATCTGAACTAATTAAATATAGAGCAAAATGAAAAACCTTTTTCTTTTCATGAACTCATAGGGCAAATGTGGATTAAATATTTTCTAGAGAAAGTATTGGCTCAACCATAATGCATTAGACAGCACAGAAAACTGTCAATTTCTGAAAGATTCAGAGAATTAAGAACCGTTCTTGCCACGGTTAATGCACCATAAAACGTGTTCTATAAAAGACCATGGGATCACAACAGCACCACTGTAGACTACTCCCTCATGTACACCATGATTTTTCTCAGTTCTTCCCAGGACCACAAATTTCTTCATGATAACCACACAAAAGCCAGAATTGTTGCTGAAATATTTTTGACATCATGCACGTGCACAAAGGTAGATCACAGTGTTTCATGTTTTTACAGTCACTAACCAAAGTCGAGGTTTACAACATTTCACTGAGAACAAAGCAACAAATTTTTCAGAAAGAATTAAAATGTAACTGAATTCTGTGATTTTCAGTTATCATAAAGGCAAATGATTGTCCTCTCCTCCCCTCTCCTTTGTCATTTGTCAAGTAAAATCCAGAAACTTGAGTATCACAAGCTAGTCGGGAGGTTGGTACAGAGTGACCTTTTGAGAGCATGGCAGAACAAGGGTCTTGCATGTTTCCAATAATTGCATTTTACAAAAGTTTTTTGAAAATATTCTGACAGATCATTGCTTCTTTCTTTTGTTCACAAAATATTGATAACCTAAACCCATTTTTTCTTCTTAAGATTGCATTGATTTCTTCCCAGTTGAATGGAACATGACTGAATAATTTATTTCCATCTGTTGAAATACTGCATACTTGTATAATAAAATATATTTTAGAGGTATGACCTATCAAATAAAAATATTTCAATGAAGTTAAAATGTTTTGATTATGTTATATTGAATTATGTTTATTGATTTATATTCAAAACAGAAAAGGTAAAAATCTTTAGTTTCAGTCTTCTGAACATGTTAGTTTTTGTTATTTCTTAGAGTCATATTGTAAGTTTTCCTCCATTAGATATTATTCAGATTCAGAAGTGAATCTGAATTCCAGAATTTCCTGCAGATTATCCCATCAAGTAGAGGCATGTATTAATGAAAAATTATAGGAAACACCACTGGGTAGAATAATTTTAACTTAGGATTTGGGAGAGCAATTCTCCCTTTTGGAAAGTGCATCAATCCCATTTTAAGTGACAGATATGTCCAGGTGTCTTAGAATGCTCTTGAAAGCAAAACTTTAAAACTTTAAAGCAAAACCAATAAATTCCTGATGGTGTCATGGAAACGTGTCTTATTAAAATAATCTTACGTTCTTGATCAAAAAGATATATATTATTAAACCCATAATAGATGCACTAACCATAAATTACCATGCCACTTTATCCATCCCTCCTTGACCTTAGAATCTCCTCTAACAGAAACTTGGACCAAACAATCACCCTTAGCAGCTGTAAGAGAGAGACAAAGTGAAAAGGAAAAATGTAATTGCTCTTGCTACATTTGTAGTAATAGACATCACTGGGTATTAGACTGTATCAGATGACTGCCTCCCCAGCCCCTCTACTTCAATTATTTTTCCTTAATTTATGTGTAAACTGGGGAGAAGGTATTAGATTGTGGAAGAGATTATTTCCCCCCTTGGGTGTTTTTGCACACTGAACAGTCTTGCTTATAAAGTTATTTTTTGCATGTATGTTTATTGGTATGTGTGTACAGTTGCCTAGATTAAAGGAAGAATTTATAGAGAAGAACAATGTCCATTTTGTTCTTGATGAACATCTAAGCTTAATGCATGTGTTTTCAGTCTAGAAATTTTGTATTATTAGTCCCTTTTAAATGTGTCTTTCACATAAGTTAATTTCTTGATTCATCTAGAGGAGAAATAGAAGAAAACTTGCTATTTAAATTAGATTCTTGTGCTTTGGAGAAGCTGAGAGAAAACAGAAACATAAAGCAGCTGAATTTTAAGTTAGAAAAAACTAATCACATATACAGTGAGGTTCAAGTTGTTAAGTTCATTTGGAATCTGTGAAACTTCTGCTTGGAGAACAGCAGATGCAGATTTCATGAAACACATTTTCCCTGAAAGGAAGAATATTTTCAGCTTTACCCCTCTGTATATATGTACACAAACCCACACATATATGCATATATTCATGTAACTACCTCTCCATCTAGAAAGCTGCAGGATGGCACCTTTGCAGAAAAAGATGTGCTGTCAGTAAGTAGATGGTGAGCCCCTACAGAGCCCGGACGCAGAGAAGACGGCTGCCTGCAGCTGAGAGCTGCATCTGGTCTAAAGAAAGGAGGTCTCAGACGGGACCGTACTGCTACTTGACTGGGTGACAAAGCCAGATATTTCTTTCACAATGGAAAGACAAGCTGGAAGATGGGGAATAGCAACTAGATGTGAGGAGAAAATATGTCATGAGGGTGATCGCACGCTGGGAGAGGTTGCCTGGAGAGTTTGTGGAGTTTCCATCCTTGCAGATATTCAAAACTCAGATGGTAATGGCTGTGAGAAACTTGCTGTAGTTGACCCTTCCTTTCAGCAAGCCCTTTGTATTGTTCTTTGATTGTACTAAACTTTATTTTTTTAAAATTTATGACTGGATTCTTTTTGTTCATTAGAGTGTGTACATGGACATGAAAACATCCACATTTCTTGATCTTATTAAACCAAAGTAGTTCTCAGGGATAACAGAAAAATTTTAATTAACAAACAAACAAAACCCCCAAAAACCAGCATTAAGGACAAGTTTAGAATTATATTTTCCTTTGATTTTCCACCCGTATTCCATAAAATGATATAGTTCAGGTATAGTCTTTTTCTAATTTTCTTTTGAGTAAATTTAGACTGGGTTAAAGTTATGTTTTTCAATAGTTAATGCACAGTTAGAATCTAACCTAATTTTATGTGTCTATATATATGTATAGATACTTCTATATTTTTATATTTATATATGTGTGTATCTACAGGAACCAGAGCTTTAAGGATAAAGGACATACAGCAGCAAGACATAATTTTGTCAATATTTCAAGATAACATTACCAGTGTTGGCAAGGTTTTCTTTAGCCAGACAAAAGATCATTTGCACCATATATCTAAATAAAGATTTATCTTTAATTTTAATGGGTAGAAAGCATTTTTATGGATGCTGCTGTAAATTCCTTTATATGTCGATAAAACCATGGGTAGGAAAATGTTTAACAGTATTTAGATGAGATACATTCAAAAAGGTCTGATATTTTAGCACTCAGGACTCTGTTCAGTTTCAAAAGGACTGTTTTCTTAAAGGAGTGAAGGACAGAACTGCATGTTTCTTAACTTGACAGGCAGGCAACAACACTGGTAACAGGTCCTGGCTCCTCTAGGTTAACCCAGAATCTCAGGAAACAGTAGCTGCAGAACTGTGAACCACTGGAGTCTACAGTGAAGATTTTCTTGACCCAGGAAACCTTTTCCCATGTGTGGCATGGAAAAGGATCAGAAAAAACAAAACAAAACACCACAGTTTTTGGTAAGAAATTGTTTTGAGGAAGGTTTATGAATAACATACTGTTTACATGCAAACCAAATGAGTAATGGGAGAAACTCCAGGTAGGTGGAGACATTAGACTTTTCTTGT
This sequence comes from Bucorvus abyssinicus, assembly GCA_009769605.1. Lineage (NCBI taxonomy): Eukaryota > Metazoa > Chordata > Aves > Bucerotiformes > Bucorvidae > Bucorvus > Bucorvus abyssinicus. The sequence goes on from CM020025.1 coordinate 45,982,114, forward strand.
GGGAGGGAAATAGTCCACCTAGTTTAACTCTGCAGGAAGAAAAGTATGTTAAATGAAAAATTCGTAGTTAGTTTGCTACATTCTCTGCAGCTTTGCCTGGTTTTATTGCTTTGCTTTTTCAAGTGCTGGAGTAGAGGATGAACAATCATGCAATAATGAGAGCACTGACAAAGCTCTCTTTTTGATTCTGTTCTAAATGAACTAGTGACAAAAAAAAAAAAATCAGTGGTTTACTCTGAAATGGGAGAGGAAGATTCATTGCTAATTAGTATTGAAAAATGTCTGCTGGTTTCCAGTTCCCACGAGGTTTTGCAATAGAGTGACAGTTAATTGTCATTAATTCTAACAAAATGTTTCATCCCTAACTTGCCAGCATATTGTAATAATCAGAAATAATTAAAATTACTTTTATATTAAAACTTTTATAAATAAGTAGAAACCTGCTAATCGATTCATAATTAAGTAAATGAGGACAGAGAGTCTCTTTTTGTTCTGTGTAATAGAAAACGAAGCTCATTTGGAGTCTATCACTGGACTCCTGGGCACTATCACAACATAAGAAATAAATTATAACAGCAGAGCAATGCAAATTCTACAGCTACAAGCCTGTGCTATAATTTTTAATGATGTGTGTGAGCCTGCTCCACCGTTCATAACAAATATTCACACACAATCTTATGCACATGTACTCATCCTGTTTACTATGTTTCTTTCCCTCCCGAGATTTTTAAAAAATCATTGTCAGTCTGCTGCAATCCCATATCGTTCTCCGAAGTTAGGAAAATCGGTTTAAAACCATTAGTTAGAGATCAATGAATCAAGCTCATTTTGTATTTGGGAAAGGGAGGGTTAGCCTTGACTGCTTGACCAGCTTGCATATTTCAGTAACTCTCAATGGGTTTCTCAGTCATTAGTCTGAATGAGTGAGATTTTCTGGTAATAATAAAAAAGCAACATGGTCTGCTAGTGAAGACAGCAATCACACTGAAGTGGAGCTCTGCTGGCTTAATATGAACGTGCAAGAAGGCAATAACTTTTCTTCACTCTGTAGTCTCTGGAGGACTCTGGTAAGAACTCAAAGGTCACAAATGACCTTCAAAGTCATAGAAGACAAAGGAGTATTGAAGAAAACATGTACTAAAACAGTGAAATGTTTCAGTCCATGAAAAATCAGTGCTATCTTCAATGTCTCTGGGTGGTCCATTTAGAATAAAGAGAAACTCCAACTGCACAGGGCTTTCACTAGACTTCATTTACCTCTGAACACTCTGGTTGCATCAACAGTGGTGTGTTCCCCTCACACAAGCTCTAGCAACAAGCCAGATGAGTTCAAACCAAATAAATTTCTCAGTTGTCTAACCATTTTGGAACTACTGATTTAAAACCTGGTTTATTAAAGTTTTTTCACTAAATTGATCATCCAAATCTTTTATTTCCACAGTATTTTTTTTAATTAAAATTAATTTTAAAATTAAAAAAAAAAAAAACAAACCCCACAAACCAACCCACCTCATAAACCATTTCCTAACAAGTATTAGGTAAGAGTAAATTTTAAATTAAAAAATGCCACACAACCGAAGTGAAAGTTTGAAAGTCTGGGCTTGATGTGTCCTGCAGAAAATTACCCACATTCTGGACATTCAGAAACAGCAAGTAACCAAAAGTAATTTAGTTAGAATTTCGGAGAAGCAATTTAGGTAGGATTTTGGAGAAAGACTTTCACTCCCACCTTCCACTTTTGTGATGTTAATTTGAATGTAATGTTGCCAAAGAATAATATCAATATTTACGACATAGAACTTTCTTCTTATACCTTTCAGAAAAGTATTCAGACTTTTATTGTCATTGAAACATTCACATAAACCAAGAATATCATCTCTAGTTTATACAAAAAGAAATTCAGTCCTGGATAGGACACACAGACAAAGTTCATTCAACCAACAAATGATGTAATTGATTATTGGACTAATTAAGACTAGAGTGAAACTCCAGCTCTCATGAGTATGACATTGCTGCTGGAAGTGGATGTTGGGACCCATGAAAGACACAGTAGTAAAGAAAACAGAACATTCCTATAACATTTTATTGCAAAGATGGTTCTGTAAACATGACACTCTGAAAAACAGTATCCAATATTCTCAAGTCAAATACTGTCCCATTTTTTTTGTCTCAAAAGACAGAATGAATCTTCCTTCTTCTTTCCTCACCCCTACCAAAGTCTTCATTAATGCAGCTATTACTCAGGATTGTGAACCTGTAGACTCTGAGATCTCTTCTGATCCATTCAGTTAACTGTTCTCCTCTTCTGTTATGTGGCAAGATTTAGAAACATATCAGAAGAAATTTTTAAGGCAACAGCCAATCATATTCTGATCCAAGCTGTCACTTCTTTCACAGAATTGCAAAAATATCAGTTGTGCTTTTATTACAACAGGTCACTCACATACTTTTGGATGTGCATTTTGGATTTAATTAATCCATTAACTGCATTACTTTTGGTTTTCAAATTATTAAGGATAATTTATAATTTTAAATAGCTCTTGACAGTATTAATTACTGCACTTTTTTTTCCTCCAGCTATGTATTTGTGTCTTAACCAAAAAAGATGAGGTTACAGAAAACAGTACTGTCTGAAATGTCAGTTCTACACATGATCTAGTCTCCACACTATCTGTTTGTCAGATATTACATGAATAAGTCCCTGTTTCCAAAACAGCTAATATCTATATTTGTTACCTAGTAACAGAACAATAAATTTATCATAAGTTTAGCTGTATTGTTGAGTTAGTCAGAAAATAAAGATTCTTCTATATGTACATGTAGAAGATGAAAGAGCATATGGCCTCATTAAGCATTTCCAAGATGTTCTTTTTTCTTGTATGCTGTATCTGACAGTAAGAACATATGGAACCAAAACAGACACTGCAGTGATGCACACTGAGCAGAGAGAAAGAAGATCATAAAGGATTCCCTAACTCAAACTCAATTCTGTATTAAATAACTTCATAGGTAATATCAAATTGAACTGCCCACCTAATTTAATTTAGTTTAAATCAATGTAGATATGTTAGTTAATGAGGTACTAGCTGTATGAGCTGTATAGGTAATCATTTCTGTATTTCTCACGCAAGGAAAACCTCTAACCAATACACCTGAAATTAAATTTCTTGCAATATGACACTCTAAGTTAAAAGTTCCTGAGAATAAAGACCTTACCATCTACATAATCTATAATATTTATAGTAAGATGTCCTCTATCCCATAAATATTTAATTTATTACTATTTAAAAAAAGTTTGCAGCACTGCGTCAGAAATATAACGAAAATGCACTACTTACAACTTCAATAAGAAAGTGGACTATACTACTAAATGGAAAATCCTTTGATGCAAGAATTTCAACTTGCAGTCAATATCCTACTTAACACAAATTATTTCACTGCATTTAATCTCTGGAAGAGAAAGACCTTGAACTTCTCTGGCATATACAAACAGGGCCTTCTGCAGGAAAAGAATACCACCTTGTGCTGAAGTTCATTTCCAATGGAAGTAGAATTTGGCTTCAACTGCTGAATTCTCTGTTTTATTTTCATCTTCTGTTGATAAGCAAATGAGATTTTCTTATTTATATAAAGAAAGTTTATAGTGTCTGTTATATTTATACATTGATCAAATACCTATTCTGTCTTCATTTGGCTGACATAATTAATTTAATATTCAGAGTCAGAAAAGAACTCAGTTTTATATTTTGTTTTAAAAAAATGGAAGTGTATTCGGTTTCTTTCTTTGCACATATTTTATTAATATCTCTGTTCCTAAATCTTCAAAAGAAAAAAGTTTACAGTTCATATTCGGTGGACACTTGGACAAATTATGCTCTTGCTCACAAAATTTTCAGCTTCATTAATTTTAAGAGTCTCTCTGCAGTGCCGGAGATCAGATTTACTTTCACTATTTACAATGTGTTACAAACATCTTAAAGTTCAGTCCAATTGGGAAATGTCATTGCAATGAATTTTGAGAGGTTTGAGGTTTCCTGAAAGAGGTTTTCAATCCCCAGTAAATTAGATATGAGTTTAGAATTTTGTTATCAAATCAAGGCAGTGGTATACTACTAGCCACGATACAGAGGTTAAAGTTTAATAAAGCAAGAATTTCCATCTTATCTAATCAATGAAAAGCTTCTGTAGTTACAGATTGACTGTGTTTAGAATAATAACCATGCATGATTTCATCACTATCCCAAGACAGCAATAACATTATCATGTGTTAATGCAATATAAGACTTTGTCACTATCTTGTAAATTTCGTGGAAGTCATTATCTCTGGATCTAGACAGAATTTGACATTGGTTTTAAAAAGAAATTACTTTACTGTTGTTTAGGATAGGATATTTTGTAGGACTAGGAGATTAAATTGGTCAGAACCTGACTAATCTTAACAGTAATAAAAATAAGGGATAACAAGAAAAATAACATTATATGCAGATATTCTAGGAAAAAAAAATCAGATTTATTTTTCCAAATTCAAAGAATTTGCTGTAAGTTGAGGAGTAATTGATCGCGTATTTTACTAACATTTGTAACAAAGGTTTATTGCCAGTAAAAACTGAGGATTAACAAAATATATATTGAGGCGGGGGAGCGTTTTGTTCCAAACAGTCCTGTTACAAATATTATCATGTATGAATTAGAGGCAGCATTCATTTAGGTAAAATGTGTACAAGATTCTTCATGCCATGAACCACTTGTGACTGCCTGCAGGATTATGCTTTGAAGCAGCAAAAAGGGACCTGCACTGTCATATTATGGCATTCCCACAAATTTTGGGAGTGTGACTATAACCAGAGTATCTTTTGAGTTTCCTGCATTAAGCTTAGAAGACAGAACTTTTTTTAGACGATGAGGAACAGAAGAATTATTATTAGATTTATCTACATTTATAAATGTATGAGTACGTATGAACATATATGAGTATAAAGTGGTTATAAAGTTAGAATTAAAGAATCATAGAATTACTTACGTTATAAGGGACTTCTAGAAGCCATTTTGTCCAATATTTTGCTGAAAGGAAGGTTCAACTACAGCAAGTTGCTCACAGACATTATCATCTGAGTTTTGAATATCTGCATGGCTGGATATTCTAAGCCTTTTGGGCCAACCTGTTCCAGCATGTGATCAGCTTCATGATAGTTAATTGGCATTCCCCATCTTCCAGCTTGTCCCCATTGCTGCCTCTTACATTTCTACCGTACCCCTCTGGGAAATGGCTTGCCCCTTAATGTAGAAGATTAGGTAGCAATATGGCCTCCCCTGACACTTCCCTTCCTTAGTCTGACTAGATGCAGCTCTCAGCCTTGTATGCCAGATGCTCCAGCCTCTGTCACCATCTTGGTGACCTTCTGCTAAATTCAATTTGGTGTGGTACTGGGGAGCCCAAAACTGGACACAGTCTCACAAGTGCCAAAGAGAGGGGAAGGTTCACCTCCCCTGGACCTGTTGGTGGGGTGCTTGCCAAAACCGTCCAGGTTGCAGGCATCCATCTTTGCTGCTGAGTGTCCTAGTTGCTCACCTTCCATTTCCTAGCCAGCATGTGTGTTTCTGTAAGACTGCTTGCTACTCAGTCAGGATCCAGCCTGCCCTGTTTAATGAGACTATTTCATTTCAGATGTAAAAGGTATATTCGCTTTTGTTGAACTTTAAGGGTTTCCTGTCACCCCTGTTTTGCAGCCTGTTGAGGATCCTCTGAAATAGCAGCCCTGATCTTCAGCTTATCCACCACTCTGTAATTTGGCACCATTCACGACCTTGCTGAGAGTACACATCATCACATCTTTTAGGTTACTAATAAGAACACTAAACAGTATTGGCCCCTCTATCCACTCCTGAGTGAAGATAAATCATTAAATGTCATAGAGTAGACGCAGCACTCCAAAAAAAGTATTTTGTCACTAACACCTACAGCTGATACAACTAATCTTCTTATCCTAAACTAACGTACAATGTGCTAATTTAACTACCAAAATCTACCATATTCTTCACCTGTCCACACATTCTACATTAACCCTTTTTCAATTTGTTGCAGCATGTTCAATCAGTAAAATTATCTTTGTTAAAACTGGTAAAATGTTTTGAGCTGCTGTTCTAGACTTCAAAATTTTAAAAAAATTTTTGAAAAAAAGAAAAGAAATTCTGTAACCCTGGGCATTCCCTTTTTCATTTTTGTTTAAAATTATTGGACTAAAACATCAATATAAAGTGAAATATTTGTTATGTGACTAAAAGGCAAATTAGACTACTTTTACAGGCTCAGAACCATACTATCCAAATTTCCTGGTCCCTTGAACAGCAGGTACATGAACCTGTCTTTTTCTTTGGAGGATGAGAAAAGCAACCCTGTCCTTAGCTGAATACATGCATTGCATATTTGAACACTATGCTGTCACACAACATGCTGAGAGTTAAGTTTACTGCTTTGGTTAGGATCTTGGGTTTGCTGCTGGGGATGTGACTCCACCGATTTTACGGCACTGCTGCATCTCCACTATCTGCCATTATTCAGCAGCTTTTTAATCTACTAAGAAGATGAATTTATCCATTAAGAATTAAATCTTAATTTCATAAGTTCTTATTTTGTAAGCATGATTGTGGTCACCTGGCCACATTACAGTGAAAACCTGTAATCCACCTCCCAGTTGTTCAGCTGCTGGAGATGCAAGGATTAGTTTAGCACAGTGTAGCTGAACTACCTTAGTTTAGTTTTACAGAGAAAAGCATTGCTAAGCTGAAAGATAGCACATGGAGCAGCAGCAGACTCACCTCTCTTGGGCTGTTGGATATAGCATGACACATTTGTTCCTAACAAGTTGAAAATTTCAGACCTATGAAGAGTTTCCCTTTCATATTACACTGCATTACATGAAGTTGCACACTACAACATGCTCATGAATGAAAGAACCACTCATAAAGAAAACGCAAATAAACCTCTTAAATCTGTCAATTTATTTACTGCACTCGTCTCTTTCCTTTCTGCATACTTAGATTATATCTCATTGGCAAAGATATAATTATTTGGATAGAGTTCAATAATTATATCTCATGACAATGCATCAACATGCAGAGAAAAAAACCCACATTACAATAGAATCAGTTTAGAAATAGAGATTGTTTTCCGAAGACCTTTAATCAGGTCACAAAACAAACCATGATCAGAAGCTTTCAACTGACAAAATTCTATGTCTTCATGCACTTATGGGAAAGAAGATATGTAATTTGAAAATAAGATAGTTAATTTCAGAAAAGAAAAAACATCTCACATCTACGAAACAATAAAACTGCCTGAAAATACATCCAAATTATGTGGCACTTGTCTTTTTTTTGAAGTCTGTTAATGAGACAGAGCTTCACTCAGAACATCTGAGTGTCACTGATTAAGGTTTCCTTAACCATTGTCTTTCTAGACCAGACATATTTCTGAAATGATGTAGTTTTTTAGTTCTCTTCTTGTCTTAGAGCAGTACACACACATATATATTATTTAATTTTATTTATTTTCAAATAAAAGTGTGATTAAAGAGAATAAGAAGCTCAGAATTATTTACCATATTTTGTATAGTCTTTAAATGCAGTAATTTCCAGTTGTAAAAGCATTATCATGGATTACAAAGTAGGTTTTCTCTGAATAAACTACAAACTACAAAACAAAAAACACTCAGTATCTAGTATGCTTACTAAATAACAATAAAATGAACAAAAGGAGTTGTTGACAAACCAGATTAATTGTGAATACAAGGAAAGGTTATATAAGAGTCTAGAGGAACACATGTTTTTGAAGATACTACTCTGTTATCTATCTACTGCATCTTACTTTGAACGTTTTCTCTAACAGGTTGCACTTCAAGAAGACATGAGTTCATTCTGCTTGCAGCATTTCAAGAGAGCAGAATGAGGACCAGCTGAACTCAAAAGACAAAGAACCATGTTGGGATGGTGAGGTCTTGACTGCTGTAACCACCTTATGGCAGAAATTATTACCCAGTACTAAGAAAGCCAAATGGCTTTTACTTACCTTGTAGCGTAGCAGGAAGAGTACTACATAGACACAACTGATTTCACTCAGCCTGTGAAGACCATAGTGCAACTGATGTACTCAAATAAAAGAAAAAGGATGAGAGAAAACAGATCTGTTTGAAAAATTTTGATCCAAATATTAAAATCTGATCCCTAGCTGTTTAAAATATAGGACCAGGATCTACAGGTAAGCCTGTGTTATTTTTTTTTTTTTTTTTTTGTAGAAGAATCATAGAAAAAATATTAGAAACACACCCTGAATGCTCTAGATTGTAATAGTATGAGTGCAGACTATGTTTATTTAGTGCATTGAAAAATTGTGCTAGCACATGGGATTAAAAAAATAGTGTCTGTAACTGCAGATAAAATGGGATCCGCAATGGGAATTCTACACGATTAAAACAAAATTCAACAAATGACACACAATGTGACTGGGTTTATAACCTTTGGTTTGTTTCTTTACTTGAATATGTGTGTGTGTGAATGTGTCCGATTAAAAAACAACTCAGCATCTCACATACCATTTTTTGGCATCTGTGAATCACCTGTGTCCACGTGCTGCAAGCTGAGAAACACTGGAAGAAATGATCACCAGACAGAATAGAAGGAATAAGGATGAAAATGACTGAGTAGGAGATAAAGTGGTAAAGGGCAAAGTTGAAAAGGAGGAAAAGGATGGAAAGAGTAGTATTAAAACATTGGTCAAGTTATGCAAGTGAAAAGAAATATGCTTAGACTAATCATGGATTAGTGGAAATCTGTCAGCACGGGGGAAAATCTCTATTCTCACTGCAAGGTTTAGCAGGAAAAAAATATTCTCTGCATAGAACCGATGAAGAAACTTCCCTATAGATGTGTATCTTTTCTTTCCTAAGTTCTCTCCACATGCAGTGGATATTTGTGACATCATTGCTAACCATGAGACAGATTGAAGCTTTAGGCACACCACCTCACCAGCCAGTCTGCATTGCGAATTGGGCAGCTGGCTTCTGCCAGACAATGCACAATGATGGATGTTTTCCAGCCTTTCTTTCAGAGTCACTGCCTCCAGCAATTAGTTTTCATAAAACCTGAAGTGTTCTTATCTAAACTTTGGCTTTCTCTGTTAAACTAGGTAAAAATTTCAAAAATTATTAGAAGGTGGGGGAGAGAGCGAGCATTTGTCATAAAAAGCAGCCAAGTAATACTTACTCTTTTTGGAAAACAGGGGTGCTCTTTGAGGGGGAAAATGAACTACAAATAGCTTATTTGGGCTATCTTAGATATTTTCACTGTTCATAACTGAATACTGACTTTTGAAAGGTAAGAGGGTGTAAAGGTTGAAGTGTAAAGTATATAGAGACGACTGAGGAAAATGAGATTCATGAATGAATAACTGATTAGTTTCAGAAAGAAGTACGTAAGTCTGTGCCTCGGGGCATGTTAAATTGAATTTACCTACATTTCTCCTTTACACAGTTGGAAATCCACATTAGCACAAAAAATTGGCATTATATAGGAGGAATTTTCAGATGAACAAATTATTTTTATAAACCTGAAGCTATGTTGTAATGATACTTAAGACAAAATTGGAAGTCAATCATAAGGTTTCATCTAATATAAGTTCTATCAAATCTTGCTGCTTCAAAAGTAGACAGTACAGTGCTACAAAAGCATGTATCTGTATTACTGAAGTTGGTTCTTACTGGACAACTGAAGAGCTGTCATCTTGGTGATCTGGCACTGAACTGGAAAGCAACATCAACAAAACTCTTCCAAGGCTGCCTGAATTACTTCACTAATCTTCATTAAATAAAATCAGAATGAAAAAAAAAAAAGTAGCAATAACATCACCCTTATTTTTTTTCAGCAAGTTCTTTGACGTAAGTTCTTTGAAGATCTCATATCCATACTGTCTCTATATTATAAAACATACAATATCGTGTTTACTGCTATAGTGTCTCTTTAATGTTAAAATAGAGTTGCAGTTAACAAAATAAGCTATATTTGCCAGTCATTGTCCTTTTCTTCTTTATTGTTTTTCTCCATTTTAATGGCCTACTTCTATTGCTTAGAAGTGAGGTTTTAGAAAATGTGAAAAAAAATTTAAAAGTGTAGGTGAACTGTAAATTTAAGAAGTGCTCTTGTGAGTGATCTGCAGTTAGTCATTCTGTAAGGTAAAGGTTTGGCTTACATGATGCTGCTCAGAGCATGAATATTGAATGAAAAAGACATCTGTCAAATTCCTTGGCTCTGCACGTTTAGTTACGTATCAGCTAATCTAAAGTTTTATTCACTAAATTAGTCAATATAAGTAATAAGCAGCACTTCCAGGCTGTATATGAATGTGTCCCCTGGTGAAATCTAAACATAAGGAAACCCAAGTCATGAAAGAAGCATGGGGTGTGTGGGTCACATCCCTCATCTAAATGGTCAGGGAAAGGGATTCCTTCTCGCATGTTGCTGCTGATCCATCTAACCATTTTTATTAGATCCGAATCTTTACATCCACAAAATCAATGGGCTTTGTACAGATGCGGGAGGCAGACCACAGAGCTTGAAGCTGTGTAGCTTTGAGCCACTGCCCAGAAATCAGTCTTAAGCATTCTTCGCTCTCAAGAATTTTTATTTTTCTAATTTCTTTAGCCAAAGCAAAAAGCAATTACAGTTCTGAGGGATCCTCAGAAGATTAAAGACCACAGAATAACAGAATCACAAAATGGCTGAGGTTAAAAGGGGTCCCTGGAGGTCCAACCAACCAGCTCAAGCAGGGCTGCTTGGACCTGGTTGCCCAGGATCATGTCCACATGGCTTTTGAATATTTCAAAGGAGGGAGATCCTCAACCTCCCTGGGCAGCCTGTGCCAGTGCTCAGTCACCCTCACCGTAAAAAAAGTATTTCCTGATGTTCAGAGGGAACCTCCTGTTTTCTGGAGGCAATGGCCTCTGGTGCAGTCACTAGGCATCACCAAAAAGAAGAGTCTGGCATCTGTCCTCTTTGCACCTTCACTTCAGGTACTTGTACACATTGGTAAGATTCCCCCCTGAACTTTCTCTTCTCCAGAATGAACAGTCCCAGTTCTCTCAACCTTCCCTCATAGAAGAGATGCTCTAGTCCCTTAATCATTCTTGTGGCCCTTTTTTGGACTTTCTCCAGTATGTCCATGTCTTTTATACCAAGGAGCGCAGAACTGGACACAGTACTCTGGGTGCGGCCTTACTGGTGCTGAGGATTTCCCTACAGTCCTTCCTGCTATGCTGATATTTTCAGTAAGCATTGTAATCATAATTCTGTAATCAATATCTTGCAGAAATACTTGCAATAACTTGTTAATACTGTGGAATGAGCAGAAGAGCCTTTTTTTGTTTAAATTTGCATGTGAGTTTGCCTTATTAAAAGATGTCATTTTAAAACTATTAATCTCAGAGTATATCTCCTTAATTCAATAGGCTTTAATTGATGGAAGTAAAAACACTCAATAGAATTACAAAAATCATAGAGTCGTTTGGGTTGGTAGGGACCTTTAAAGATCATCTAGTCCAAACCCCCTGCCATGCGCTAAGAAATATTTCAACATTCAGGATGATCAAAGCCCCATCCTCCAACACTGCCTTGAACATTTCCAGGTATATGAAGCATCCACAGCTTCTCTGGGCAACCTGTTTCAGTGTCTCACCACCCTTAACATAAAGAATTTCTTCCATATGTTCAATCTAAATCCATTCTCCTTCAGTTTAAAAATATTAATTCCCATGTCCTATCGCTGCAGGCCTTAGTAAAAAAGTATCTCTCCATCTTTCTCATAAATTCCCTTTAAATATTGAAAGTCTATTAAAAGGTCTCCCTGGAGCCTTCTCTTCTCCAGGCTAAACACCACCAACTCTCTCAACCTGTCTTACAGAGTGTTCCAGCCCTCTGAACATTCTCATGGCCCTCCTCTGGGCCCACTCCAACACAACCATGTCTTCCTTGTTCTGGGGACCCCAGAGCTGGATACAGTACTTCAGGTGGGGTCTTGTGAGAGCAGAGTAGAGAGGTAAAGTCACCTCCCTTGACCTGCTTACCATGCTTCTTTTTATGCAACCCAGGATATGATTTGCTTTTCTGGCTGGAAATAGGTTCTTAGTCAATACAAAACCTGTACAGGAAATCGGTGAGGAGTTAAAAAAACGTCATTTTGAGCTCTATAATTGTCAAGAATCTGAGATTCTAAACCGACAAAATTTGGCCATAAGAGTGCAGGGCTACAGATACTCAGAAAATGTGTGCTCTGACATTGGCCAGAGCAGCATGAGTCAGAGAGCAAAAGTGGTTTTGTATTGCAGACACAGAATGTTACCTTTCATAGTCTATAACTTAAAAAAAGATAACTTTAAAAAGAGATGACATCAGGTGAAGCAAAATGAAAGGTTTTTTTTCCTCGTACACCAGGCATCAATTTGTTTGTACCCAAAAACATCACTACAGAGAAATATGATCACTTTAGAAAGCACTCCCATTAGTACAACCCCAGCCAATTTCTCTTTCTGAAGGGACCAATATCTTGTAGGACATCTTTGCATTTATCTAGTACTTACAGGTTTTTCTCTGACAATAGTCACTTTAGTAAATGTATGAGAACTAATGGCCTTTTCTATGTGCCAAAGACTTGTCCCTGTCCCAGTCTGAAGATGATTAGTCGAATCACAAATCTTTACCAAGGGAAAGACACTGCACCAAATGTCTTCAAATTGTCTTCGTTTATTCTTTGCATCATTGTCCTAGTTCCCAGTCATCCAGATCAGAATAGCTGTTGGAGTACGCAGTGGCACCTGGTCATTCTTTCAGAGGGGAATGAAGGATGCAGATGTCTGGGGTTCTCATCCCAAAGTGAAAAGAGCACATGGTCGTGATGAACACAAGAAGCCTATGGTGTGCTCTAGGGAATGCATCTGCTGTGCAGTATGTCCTTTGGAACATAATTGTCCTGGTTTGGCCACCAACTGTCTGAATTCTCTATGTATTTTGTACTAACCAATCACTGGATAAAATAAAAAAAAAAATAATTCAGCATTTGTCATTCGTCAGAATACTACAAAGCTACAATGCTACTTGATTTCCTACATAGCCATTCCTTTATTCCTGTGGTTGCACAGTGTCCCAGATTCAACTGTCTGGGCAGGAAGAGCCCTGTCTCCCCCCGTGTCTGCAGGTAAGTGTTTGTGATACGATCCTGTAAAGACAACAACATAGGTTTCAACTCCTTCAGACTGAGGATTGCCTAGAACTCAAATGTTTAATGTACAATTTAATTTCAAGGTGCCTGTCATCTTTTTTTAATATAGGAATGGAGCATCTTAAAAGCTTTAACCTCAAATGCAATATGGTCCTTGGAATGTACTATAGAGCATACTATATGTGACCAAAAAAAGAAAAAAAAAAAAAAAAGAGAAAAAAGAGGATCAATCCTTTCTTGTAAATGGAATGCTTATTTTTTAAAAAAACTACATTAAAAGTAAGCTTGCTAATGCAACCAAATAACTGAAAATGAGTAAGACTATCCTGAAAGGAAGTGTGATTTTAGTGCAAATGCACAGAAAATTCTCTAAATGTGTCTGGAGGCATGGAGCAGGTGGGACCCAGTCAATTATCTCCTATTATCCAAATTATTAAGTCTGGTTATTCATATCAATGATATTATAATTGTCTGTCACAGCTCTTTGTGATTCTTGAATTTTTGAAACTCTTAAACAAAGTCAGTCTAACCATTTAGTGTAACTGTCCTGGAACTCAAAGAGCCTACTGCAGAGCCAATGTGAAACATGGTGAGGCCCAGGAGGGAATTCACTGCAAGTCTGCAAGAAACTGATACCTTCCCTCTATGTCTCAGGAAGGAAGTTAACAAGCCAACTGAGGATTTGGGTCTGCTTATTCTCTTGTCTACTTCTAATTTAGAAGCAACCTAAAGGTCTCTGTCAGATACCAGAAAGAAACAATTACCCAACTGGGAATGAAACACTTACCTTTTAAAAATTTTTTGTTAAACCAAACAGAGAAATAAATCTTTTTAGAGAACTAGAGCTTTCAGAAGTTTTACCTGTTCTGGAAAGATTTCAATGAGTTACTGTTACTTCAGAGCACCCATAGAATATTATTTGACAGAGAGCATACTTCAATGTCTTACTAAATCTTATTCATGCAAGATAAATTAGTACACAGGAAAAACTAACTGTAAAATTTCATAAGATGTACTAGAGCTATCATTGTTCATTAAATGCTTAGCATGTTTCTGGACATATTTTAGAGACTGTGTCCTCATAACAGCGTCCATGAAATGTATTGCCTTAGTGGTTCATTCCATACTGCTGTTCTAAACTCTGCAGATTTCCAGCTGCTTCCCAGTACCCCCATGGAAGAAGACAGATCCATTCTCCAGTAATATCCTCTGCTGATTAAAGTTCTCAGAGCTCTGATGACACAGTTCTAATGTCCATACATTTAAACACAAACCCACTGCTTGTTTTTTGGAGAAAAATAGGCTTAAGCTTCATCCCCACATAAAAACTTTTGAATGTAGTAGTAGACACCAAAGTTAGACAACTTGGGGATCATTTCAGTGCCAATTAGTGCAGAACAGAAACCCATGTGCTCCTGTGCTCTGTGTTGGAGGAAGCTGAAAAGAGAGGTAGTGAGAAAACGTAGCTTTCCAGGTATGCTAGTAATGGTACTTGGTTCTAACTAGCTGGCACAAACCAGGACTTGTTAGTCTGGCAGGGAAAAGAATGGCTTAATTTTACAAACATATGGAGAGATAACAAGAAATCTTAGTATAAATCACTTAAAAAGTTAATTGATTAAGGGATGTAAATCCATCGGAAATCAAGCACTGTTTCCAGGGATCATTAATATACTCAGCTGTTGCTGTTGTTTTTGTCCTCCCCATGGTTCTATGAGAATTATAAGATGAAACAATGAAAGAAGATGCTATAATTCCCGCTGTTCTTTAGACATTGGTTACAGCAGCAATCGCAAAGACAGTGGTATTAAATAAGCTTCTTGGTAATTTTGGGGATACTGGGCATAGTAAGGTTCGTATATTCTTTCGGAGTGGGAGAAAAATCAGGGAATCAGAGTCTTCTAAGTATTTTAGTGTTATTAACTTGAGAATAATTATTCCCAAATATTGGTTTTTAAAGTACATAATCTTTTTTATATTCAAAAATTAAAGCTAACTACATACTACACATTTTAGAAATTGGATTTGGAAGCAAAATGAGGACTTGGAAGTAAATCATTCCTTGTCAGAAGTAAGGCAGTGTTTCTAAAATATTTTGATAAAAATTGAAAATTGCATTTTGCTAATATAGTAATGCATGCTAACTTGAAGAGCATTCTTTAAAACCCATGTATGGCTGTTTCGTCTTTAGTTCAACTTTACTTCCTTGCGATTTTGCTAAGCCTCCTTTTGTTTTGCCATGTGACTGCAATTGACTTTCTAGAAATCAGATCAAAATAATTTGCCTCCTTTTTTCAGAAAGACTATTGTTAAAAAAAATATATGGACATAAAAAAAACCTCCAACCTATTAAAATCTTTTACCAGTGAAAGTCATGACATCTTTCTGCCATTATTTTCTGTTTAGTTACTGATAATGTAGGATCCAGATGTCTGTTCTGCCTTACAACTGAAAAAACGGTAACTAAGAGAATGACTTCAACACCCCCCTTGTCAGTTCTACAGACCATTAGCAATACTATAAATAGCATGATCAAATCCCAGATTGCAGATTCAGTCATAAAAGTGTCCACATTTCATGCTTATTTTGAGGGGCAGCAGCATTAACTGCAATCATCAAGGAATGTGACATCTCCACAGTACTGTCTACAGTTCACTGGTCTGGTGACAAAATGATTGTTAAAAATGGTTAAAAATCAGATGTGGATAAGTACAGTTTGGAAACTATGAAAGCCATACTTCCCATTTGTGAGTGATAATGCAATATTATTCTATGATAAACTGTAATAGATTATTTAGATTATGTTTCATTCAGGAAGAAGTCTTCTTACTCTTTGAAAATTTGACCACAATACTTTATTGAATTGTTAACTTTCTAAGCTAGGGAATAGAGGAAAAGAAGTATTTTCACATTATTTTCTAATTTTACTCTGTTGAAAGTACACTTCCGCTTTCTGTTTGTCCATTATAAGCATTCACTTCTCAGTTAGGTAACATTCTAAGGAAGTCGAGATCCTAAAATCCAGAGTTTATGAAGAGAATGATTCCGATACTTAAAAGGCAAAAATATCAATACCTTGTATCCAGTAATTTCCAGCTTAGTGTCTGGATTTACAAGGAGTAGCACAACTCTGCTTTATGCATTCTTTCTATATTATGTGTCTGTATTTTTGAACTGCAATGAACAATTTCAATGGAAATCATGGGCCTGATGAAGGATTTGCTAGATTAAATTCATGACTGTTTTATGCATAGGGATAGAGTAAACTAACACACTATTCAGAAGATTGCTTAAAAACTCCTGCATAGAGGCTGATCCAAAAGTATGGATTGACAGCTGGAAGGATAGGCTGACTGCCGGATGTCCCTGTTTAAAAATTCCTGTTTACCATTATAGACACTGGCCATTTGTCCTGAAATTATAGATCCTAGACATCTGATGCTGTTGTCAAAGAATGAGACTAGACAAGTGACATTTCTTTGTCCATGCTCAATACTTTGAATGTCTGAGGAGTCCCTAATGTTAGTGCAGGGACTTGAAGACTGACAGGAGAAACAATGTGTGTGCTATTTCTATCTTTCAGGGAGAAAAAAAAAAGACGAATTTAACCAAGTTGTAATACTTTGAAAATATGCAACATGCATGAGCAATAGCTAGAGTCTCCAATGATTCTGGGAGCAGGTAAACAAATGGACAGGAATATGAATAAGAGTTTTAAGCATGGGAAACAATGCTTGAATGAACGTAAAAGATGGGGCAGGCTTCCCTCTAATGCCAACCATTGGATGTATGTTTCCTAAACCTTTACCTTTCCCAGCTGCCAGCAAATACCTTTGGAACCTCAAAGTTTTTGGCAAAGTGACCTGGTCAACACCCCTGCTGCTGCGGAGATGAAGCCCAGAGTCTGTCTATTGCAGAAATAAACTGTGACTCCAACATGCAGCAAATAAGTATAATTGTTTGATTGTTTATTAGTTATGTTACTGGTGGGATTTACTGCTACTCAGAAATCTTGAAGGTCTTAATTAGACCATATTTGAAAGTCCAGAAGTTAGACATCTAATTGAAAGTGTTCAGGTAGGTTGTCTATGCGGAGTGAATTTGTCCTCTCCAGAGAGTGGTTCAGCTCATCTATCTGAATTAATTATCTTACAGATATGATGACTCTTTTTTTTTTTTTTTAGGAGATGCCTCTTTCTCTCCACAGAGTATAAGAGGAACCTTCCTGACTGAAATTAGGTAAAATTAGTATTAGCCTCACGAAACCGTGTAGGATTGACTCTATGAACTAACAGTGTCATGTTCCTGTACGGAAATATACATACAATTATGGAAACAAAAAGCACCATGGTATATGGAGGCAAAAGATCAAAACTAAGGTTGCAAAACTAACTTAAAGTCTGAGTTGTTAAAACCTTGACCAGGATCTTATTTTAGTAAAATCGGTTGGACTTAGTAAAATCCATTGGACTTCATTTAAGATTCAAAACAAAATGTACCAAACCAAAACAGAAAACAAAAAAAGTTGTCAGCGTCTGTACTGTATAACAGATGTGTGATCTACATTACTGGTTCTTGAATCATCCAGACAGGTATTCTGTTGGAGGACAAGCCAAGATGTCTATTCAACTGGGTGTCTTTCCAAAGGAAAAACAGTGACTTGGAGGGATGGATGCAGATCCACATCTCACATCTCCGACATTAGAAATACTCTTTGTAATCTCTGTTCCCTTTGACTTTACTAACAGTGAAATGAAAAAGAAAAAAAAGTTTAAAATATCCTCAAAATTATAGAGTTGAAAAGGATTTTTTGAGGGGGCTTAGATAATGGAATATAAGGAGAGAAAAGATAGGGGAACAGAATAGAGTCTTGAGTCTCTCTTTCTCTGGCACCCTTATTCATAAAGAACCCTAGTGATGGACAAGAAGGATAGTTGCAGCACGAGGTTTTGTGGCCGTTCTTGTAAGTTGAATGTTCCTATAGTAAACTCCTCATAGTCTCTTCTAGATAAACCAAAAACCTGACCCCTGGACCCCTTGGAGTATGAAGGAACTCCTCCATCTCCTGTACTTATTGTAAACTGGATACAAAAGAAAATGTGCTACTTTAATTTGTATTTTCTTAAGGATAATTTTACTTTCCCAGTTAGAGAGGAAGAAGAATTACTTTTAGTTCTTGTTCTTACGTGATATGGTGATATGGATATCTTTTCAGCAATTGATGTAATTAACATATTTCTGCCTAGCTGACACCTTTATTTTCTTAAAGAATACAAAATGCATTGAATTTTTATTTTAAAAAAATCCCCTTTTGTCACTTTGTTCAAAATTATCTGACAAGAGAAGTGAGTATCTTGTGTAGGAGGAATGACTCAAATCTTCATCACAAGGCTTGTTACCTGATGTCATTGTGAAAATGTATGAGTTGACTCATTCACACAAAAATCAGACAAACAAAATGACCTGTTCTTACAATCAAGAAACCTAATGCTAATTCTTCCTTTAATACAACAGGCGACTGATGGAACATGAACTTCAAATAGTATTCTCCGTAGACATACACTGTCATTCAAGCACAAAACAGAAAGGACTCTTTCCCAGACCGATGCTGTCTGCTATACAGTCCCTGTGCTAGCATTATCATAGTTATCTTCATTATTTTAAAGAAAAATCAAACTTTGTAACACTATTTTTATCCAAGAAATATGGTTTTCTTCAATTTTTTTTAAAGATAAACTTAGTTTCTGATTGAAAGTAAACAAACAAACCCACCCATATTTTTCATGTATGATGGTCTTCCAGCAATTATTTCTCTTCCTTTTGAAAGATTAAACTAAACTAGAAAGTCTAATTTCCCATAAGAAGTTGATTGCTATCTATACGGATTATCATATCATTAAGTTTCCTTGGCTTGCCTAGGTCCATGATTACTATCTCATAAAGCAATGTATATTAGTACTTAAAAGGATTCATATATTAAAAACAGTCTTTGGATGCTTTGGATCAGAACATAGTGTGTAGCAAATCAGCATTAAATCTACGACATATCCATCATCCTGTACGTCACCAGAAATTATAGGTAATTTGTTCATATGTGAATTCTGGCTAAACCAAGTAGGAAGAAAAATATTTTGAGATTTGACAGGAAGCCTAATAATGAAGCATTGATCAATGGACCTATGCAACACGTAGATATGTAAAACAGAGTGAGAGGTTCAAATACTTGTACTTATGAATCTAAAAAGTAAAAGGCTGGCATTTATAAAGCTGCAAGGCTGGCATAAGAAATTTTGATTATGGTAATGATTTTGATTTTAATAATGATCTAAGCAAGAAGGGTAAAGTAGTAAAACATCAATTACTCTTCTCCCCTATAGGCCATGGTCATGTTTGAACTGGAATATTTGCCTTTTCTTAAGAAAAACCCCCAACAAACCATAATGAAAGTTTCACTTTAACAAAATTATTTTCTTCTAACCCCATCCATATTATAGATATGGCATTTAATAGAAGCTTGGGATTATTTGGGCACATTAATATCCAGAGCTGAATTAACAATGGTGAACACCAGGAGCTGCGTAGACAAGACTGGGCTAGTAAAAAGTACAAAAGTGTAATACAGATGAGAAACCCTACTGTCTTAAGTGCTGTTTGAGCTGAAAATAACTATTATTCTTCCTGTAGTGATTAGAGCAGACCTAGTCATAGCTAGATTGAATGACAATATATCTCAATTTTACAAGTACTTGTAATACTGTGTATATCATTATTTAAAACTTTATGTTGTGAAATCATGGATTACTGTAATAAATGCAGAGAGTTCTTAAGTGGCCTAGGTTTTTAGTGGATTCTAATCACTACAAAATATGTGTCATCAAGGTTTTAAATTGACGGGAGCCTGCTGTTTATTATTTCCTATTAGGTACACTACTTGACTAGTTAAACTGGTTATTGGATTCTTCATACAGTAGCCCCTGAACTCCTTCAGTTGATTAAATCCTTTATTGCATCTGATTTGTCACCGTCAGTGTCACTTCTAATCTCTTAAATCCACATCGGTTCAGAAGCTTTAAATGTACTTATTCTGGTGCAAAATTAAAAAGTTATGTAGAAAGCATCCTTCCCCTCTCCCTCCTCCCTCTGTGCAAACCACAAAGCTGCTAACAATGAAAAAGATATAAATGCTTCTTCTTCAGCCTCTTTGTATACACTCATATAGATACAGAAAGAGACATTTTTTAATACAAGCTACAGAACATAAAGGGGAAAAGCATACAAACAAACAAAAAACCTTTGTTGTGTGGTTTGCTACCAGTATATTGTTCATGGAACACTTTTAATCTTTGACTCAGTTTCTTATCTCTTCAAATTATGGAAATTAGCAGAACAAAGTAACTATAACTAATTCCAGAATTGAAAACTTCAACATCTTGTTATTAATCTTCACAGGTTTTGATTTATATCTGCAAAAGTATTCCAGAACATTTTCTAAAGTTGGTATAACATTAAATTCCCTCATCTTGATTCTCCTCATTTCTTTGTCCATCAACAAAAGCTAGATTTCAAAGGAAAAACACTGGTGTAAAAGGAAAAGAAAGGAAAAATACAGGTATTAAACTATTGTTCTTTGCAATGGTCTTGTCAGCCTGATAACTCTTTAGTTCACCTGAAGAGCAGCATAAACATGCAGGCTATTTATTTCCATATTGTAGAGTAGAGTTTGCCAGGCACAGACTTGTTTTTCATTTAAAACATTCCCTTTCTAAAAGATCTCCTTTTTGCCAGTAAAAGCTACTCTTTACACATTATAGCCGTATAAGCCTCTGAACTATGAAAGCAATTCCCCTCACAGGTTAGGCTCATCACCTTTTTTCTGAAAGAGAAGGTAAACCAGACCAGACTCTTACCAGACACAGGGAAAACAATTGCTTCAGCTCGATCCAGCAGTGCTGTGCGCGAGCAGGCAGTGTGAGCGATCCCTGGGCCTCACACAAAAGCGAGATAATTGGCTCTCGAGGAAGGGCTGTAAACATCCATCACGGCGGTGCAGGCGCGGCGGCTGGGAGCTGCCCCGGCCGGGCTGGGTGCTCCCGTGCAGGATGATGTCAGACACATCAACCGGGCGTACTCTCATTGGCTTCCCTCACCTGGAATCATACCTTAACCCTAAACTGCCAGCCACAAATTGAAATGTGTCTCTCTAATCGTTTTATAGATATACACACAGTTGGGGTCTTTTTATTTTTTTCCTTTTTTTTTTTTCCCCCTCTTTTTTTTTTTTCCTTGGTGAAAATGAGATTGTACAAGGAGTTCCTGCTTTGGGGACCATTGCTTAGCCATTGAATGTAGTAATTAAAAAAATTCTCACCACTAATTATTAAACAAGACCCTCAGGTACCTGCATTTTCATCATCTGTTTACTAAATGACAGCAATCATCAAAATATTGTACAGAAGAGGTGTGTATTAAGGACAAGTTAATGCATCCAGCACCTGGAGAACTCACTTTTTAAACGATTTTACATTGCCTCCTCTCAAGGCATGAGATTAATAAAGGCTCACATTGGAAAAGGGGTGTTAATTCAAGAACATTGCACTGTTGCAGCATCAGGTTGATGATTGCATCTTTTTAAGCATTTGCAAGTAACAGAAAAAGTAAAGAGATGCACAAATGTACACTCACAATTATTCTTCGAATGCTAAGTAGCAGCCCAGACATTCTGTAGTAAATGAGGCATGAAACACACTGCCAAATGTGTGATGTCCTAAATATAGTGGCACTAAGTAATTTACTATATTACAGGCAATATCATAAATCACGCGAAATTTTAAGTGAGTCCAAATCAATGTTTAAAGAATTGCTTTTTCCATGAATTAATATTTTTGTCTCTCACCTTTAGGTGACAAAAAATCCTATCGCTTTATGAAAAAAAGCAAAAAATCTTATCTAGCGTATGTTGTATTTGTAGCTGTTGTTCTACACCAACTTTTTTTTCATCTATGGAAACTAATATTTTTTTTCAATGGATAGGAATCTGATTCAGTATTTATTTACAGTAAATTATACACCGCACTACTTTATTAATGGTCTGCTATCCCTCAAGAAAAAGAAAAAAATATTACTTTTAAAAATTTTCTTACTCAGTTTGTTCTCTGGGGAAAAAAACCCAAAACCAAAGAACCAACTACACCAAGCCAAACAAACAGAAAAAACTAAATATAATCAAACACGGTTTAGCTTCATATATAAAACATGAAGCATAAGATTTCAAGAATAAACTTGATAAACAACTCTACCATTTCCTTGTGGTTCTTTTCACATGTTATATTTGTACTTATTTTCACAAGTCATAGCGACTCGAGAGATTAAATTCTGGGGACTTAATAAACAGCAGTTCTCTGTGGGGATCTGGAGCATAACCTATTAGTCAAAACATACTTTAGGCCAAAATTAAAGCCTCTGTTCATTTATTTCTGCTCAGAAAACATGGGAGTTCAAATGGACATGCATATAAAAAAAAGATTCATTGCCATGCAAAGTGACAAAACTGAATTACAGATCAGAAAAGATGGGTTTGGACAATGGGAAAGCCAGCTTTGCTTCTGTTTGATTAATAATAAAGGTAAGACACAGTAATTGCTAAGACGATATGAGTCATGAGTAAAAGAATTATTGGTGAGCTAAAACGTGTTTAGATGTATCATACGTGCAAGTTATGGTGTCCTGAATATTTAATGCTATAAACAGTCTAGACCAAACAAGAAATGTTGTTGACAAAATTTGATTGATGGGTTGATTTGGCCTGAAAAAAATAGCCTGATTTCCCATATCTAGTTAATCTTACCATGATGAATTAAAGTGCTATACAATTTTTATTCTTACATGGACTAACTACAGTTTATTCCTTAACAGAGCGTATCACTCACAGGTGACCTGCTAGAAGTCTTCAATGTTAGAGAGCCGTATTCTTACAAAGTCTTTGCGTTCACAAAATATGTTACCTACGGTGATAATCCAGACCTTCTGCTTTATGAACTAAGCAGGAACTTAACATTAGTAGAAAGTTTTCTTAGAATGGATAGTACAAATGCTAATTTGGAATTTTAGTGGAGAATATTTCTTGTATGTCTTGTAAATTTTGACATTTTCTTTAAAAAAAAAAAAAAAGTCCTTTCTGCAATAATATATGAAACATGAATGTTTTAAAATTGAATGACTTAGGAATATTAATGATAAAGTATCAACTTGTACATGCTCCTTGTTTTATGAACAAAAATCTTCTATCACCAGTGTTTTTAAATACACAGATGACTTCGGAAATTCAGGCTGAGAAAAGGTAAGGTCTGTAGATTACAAAGCAGTTCCCTGTTCATAATGAAGTCACACAGCATTTTTCACACTTCTACATGTTGTCACACATAGGTTATAATTAGTTTGAAAGTAATATCACTTATATTACAAATATAAAACTTTGATAAGATTTGAATCATGCCTTTTACACATGGATTGGTGGCAAGCCAATTCAACCCAAAAAGTCATAAGGCCATTTCTTTAAATGAAAAATCATTTAAATAAACTAGACATCTAGAATAGGTTACAAGAGCTCAAGAAGGAATGCAAGAACACACAGTTCATACATTGTTATCATTGTGCCATGAGTTGTTTATCTGAAGAGGTGAGCTTGTAAACTCTCAGGCATGGCACAGACAAGGGGTTTGCTGCTGCTGGTGATGTTTTTTGGCATCATAGTTTAAAATGGAAAAAAGAAAGAAAGAAAGAAAGACCTAGAGAATGAAAGAGAAGTGACCAATGTTTTTCAGTAATGGACTGTATAATTTCTTTCTATAACATAATATTAACTGACATATGAATAATGCTGAAGAATCTAACAAGAGTGGATATTTTAGTTCTCAAGCAAGGCAAAATTCGGGTTTATTAGTGTGTATTTCCCATGGGTTAAAATCATTACTGCACTTAATTGCTTAACAATTATTTCTGTCACATCAATTTAATGGTTAAACCAATTATTTATATTACAAAACATAGCTCTGCACCAGACAGTAATTGAAAAACACAAGCGGTTCTTCAGCGTTGCTTAACCTATACATTATTAATATTGGAAGGGCTAGGTCTAGAGATTTTGGGGGAAATTAGAACTCAGTCAGGTGATAAGAGGTTTTAGAGATTGAATGTGCAAGCTCAAAATTACAGCTTTCATAATCCTGTATATGAGCTGAATGCCAAGTCAGGTAGAGCTGGTAACTATCATAAATGTTATTTTATTCCGTATTCTGGCAACATGAGCCACCTGCTTTTAAGACGCTTTATCCACAAGATGGCAGCTCTGTTTGCATGGTCACTACTTCTTGCAATATCGAACTTGAGATACATGGTCAATTTTTTTCATTTTATAACAGATATGCTTTTCTACCTCATGAAGAATTAAAAAAAAAAAAAAATCCTCAAGCAGGCCAATTAACCACAATGTTAAGGTAAAAAATGCCAATTTTTTTCTGAACTGTTGGCAGAGCATAAGAATTTTTAACTGCATAAACACTTCATTTTTAGAGTTTTGAAAGAAATCTCTGTTCAGATCTGCATGTTTCCCATGCTTCAATTTCTAGGCCATCAAACTCAGCATAGCCTTTAACAGATTGAATCTGAAGAGTATAAAAAGTTTTACTGATAGTAAAGGAAATGCCTATATGCATAAAGGTAAACTGAGGTTAATAGGTTTTCTCTATAGATCATGGTATTTTTTATTTTGTTCAATACCTAAGCTCATCAAGAATGATCATTTATGTTATTAAAATCTAATAGATAATTTTGTTTCTAAGGTTAAAAATGCTGAGATGTTTATATGTAGGGATCACCCACATACAATAAATAACTGTTTGTGACCTCTAAAATTAATAAAATACAAAGAAAGATTAGTAACAGGCTCTAGATCTTTCGAAAGGGATCATTCACAGCTTAAATGATTAGCAGGAGTCTTGATTTCAGATTTGGGTCAAATGTGGAAAATATGTGAAAGCATTTTCTTTGGTAATGAAACCCAGTAAATTAAAATGAAACTTTTAATAAAACAATGCATAATTTAATATGGAAATTGTTTACCCATGGGATGGCAGTTGCAAAGGAAATTATTTGGCCGGGGTAACTGTCTGTGTGCTGCCTTTTATGCTGCTTCTGGAGTGGAATCATTGATCCCTCAGAGAGGGGTAAGGAACTCTCAGTTACCTAAAATTTACCATTGACTAAGACCCTTTGCACATATCATTATAAATCAGTGGACAGGAGCTTGTAGACTGTAATAAATGCCAAACAGATTGATGAGACTTAAATTTTCATGAAAAAGAGATAAACTGTTTCTTTAATAGTGTGGGGCAGGAGGGCATATGTGAATGGTTATGGATCAGCTAATGGGCAGCAACTTGTTAACGAGTCAGCAAGGCAGTGACTCACGGCTTAGGGGCACCTATCTGCTCTCGCAGCGTTATACATAATGAAAAGCACAATTTTGGGATGTGAAATTCCAGAGGAAAAGAGCAAGGTTTGTACCCTTGATCACATCAGCTTTGACTACGTTGCGATGTCCAGCAGAAAAGTAGTAGATAAAAAGGGTCTAAAGAAAAAAGGTTATAGAATGAGGAAGGTAATTTGAGGTAGTTTAGACTTCTGTGAAGGTAGGGCAAGCTCCCAAGGCGTGACATGAGCCTGAATTTAGTCAGTTCTCTCTGAGCAGATGACTCACTACAAATTACAATACCACAGTGACTTGTTCGTATAGCTACACTGTAACAGCACACCACTGGTCTTGTCGGAGAATTTTCGTAACAGAAGTGCTGGTCTTCCATCAGAGAATGTCAAAATGCGTTAATGTCATGAAGTTACATTTCCATTCCGTAAACTATGCTGTGAAAATAGTGTCAGGAGAAAACCATTTCAAGTTTTCTCTGTGTATACATGTGAGGGGTGTTCTACGTCAGGGTTTCCTAACAGTGGATAAGTTGACTGCTGTATTCTGGTCTACCATGTGAGGGTCTATTTTAATTCACCTTTTAAAAAATAGACAATCCTATATGGATTAGAATATTGCAGTAAAGGCACCTGGACTGAGAATTTGCAACATTCGCAATAAAAAGCTGTTGTGTAGATTAACTTTTTGTAACTGAAGATAAGAATTTTCAGATAAAGTTTAAATTTAGGATAAACTTTTCAAAAAAGTCTACATATTTTAGGAGGCTAAACCACTTTTTCACAAGCAATTTCATCTCTAAGTTGCACATATTTAAGACTTAGCTTTCTTACTGCCTCAGACTGCCGAGCTAGCTGTGAGTGCATCAGAATCTTCTTACGGGAAAGGGTAGAACCATGAAGGTGTGCTCATTGGGCCTCAGACATACCACAGAGAGCAAGTGGAGTGCCTGTCCTGTATGCTCAGTTAAGAGAGATACCATGTTTGTTCAAAGCACAGTCATTTGAACTGCTGTTGCAAATCAGGAACAGTGTCAGCTGACTGACCTTCATTTGAGCATGGCACAGACATCATCTGGAAAGATTAAAAAAGAGGACAAAGTCAACTGAAATATGGAAATATCTTCTACTTCTCTAATGATCACATTACTGCTCACAAGCATCTCCAGTTTGAATAACTATCCTTTTTCCATATCTGGAACCTTCAGAGAATCATTTTACAGGTTCCGATTCCGGAGCTGGATGGTATTCATACACAAACTCTGCAGAAATTTCATTATTGGATCTCAGGGAAAAAAATTATAAGACAAAAATGATAAGAGTGTAGTCACACAAAGTTTCTGCATAAAATAGGAACCAAGCAGACTTGTCTTACTTCTTGCAAATCATCTCTTTAGCACCTAGCTTCCGTAATTACCATTTAAATTTTAAAAAAGATTCTGTAAGTACAAACAAAAGAGGAAAGTCTTGTAATCACACAAAGGAGTCAGAAAATATAGTCAATTTTAAAAGATGAACTTCACATCTTTTTTTTTTTTCCTAATTTCTATTTTGATAACACTATGTCTGTGTGTAATCTTTAGCCCAAACAGATTGATTGAAAAGTCACTGATGGAAGCTGTGACCATTATGTTATAGAGTTTGCTCAAAGTAAGGACTACAGGAGTAAGAGAATGAGTAGGACTATCTGAAAATAGATTTTTGAACACTAAATATTCATTTCAACATCTTGATCTGTAAGATAGTTGACCATCCTGGAGTAGTATTTTCAGACACTACTGCAAGGAAGGGAGCTCCATTAACATTCAAATAATTAGGCAAAAAGCAATTTTTGTAGGTCTAAGTCTGAAATATTGGTCTTTGAGAACACCTCTGATGAGTATTAAAAAATATTATTACAGGTACTTGTCTCTTTAACTCAAGTTTTCCAATGCCAGTGTGCCAGATGCAAATTTACAGGGGATGGTATCAGTGCCAGATATAAATGCCAACTTGTGAAGGACACACATTACATGAGAAATGTATCACATGACGTATTAGTGGTCACACAGCTGTACAACCCTTCCTCATTCACACAGGGATCAAACTTCTTCCTGAACATCATCCTAACAAGATTACGTTTTTAGCAGTTCAGTTGAAAGTTCATCAAAGAGGAAATTATTCAGAATAAATATGTCAGTGTTTGCTGTTTTATCAGGAGGTTTTGAGCCAGTATAAAATGAAAAGCTTGTTTCTGCAGCTAGCATGACAGTGTACAAATCCATGTCACACTAAAAAGGCAGAGATGACTGATTGAGGTATAGCTATGTGCTGACTGACCAAACAACCTTTACCATGTGTTAAATGTTAAGCTAAATATGAATTGACAAATAGCTACATTTATGTTATTCATACACAGAAAGGTTACTTCCAAAAATACGTATAGCAATATTTAATCCTGTCATCACACTATTAAATATGTACATACCAAAACTATAGAAAAAAAAATTTTAAAAAGATAGTAGGCAAGGTGGTCATCTTCAGTATTTATTGAGTGCTCAAGGAGTAATAAAAACAAGATAAAGGCTCTGAGAAGGATAACCTATTAAGTGATTCACTCTTGAGGACATTACCTTCATTCTGACATTGTTTTGAGAACCAGAATTGGAAAAGACGACTTGTTGTCAGTGATCTCTGCTAGTGGCTGGACAGATGGATTTAAAAATGACAAAGAATTAGTGTTACGTTTGTACTAATATACAAAGTTATATATGGTGTATGATACATGTAATATGATATTAAATACATTTAGACATATTTAAAAGTTCATTTTCCTAAGGTAGTAGCTAAAAGAAAGCAACAAAAGATTTTACTAATACAAGTACTCAATACTGCTTAATAAAATTAATTCCAGAGGACATTAGTAGTGATAGGACAGGGAGTAATAATTTTGAACCAAAACATTGTAAATTTAGATTGGATATAAGGAAGAAATTCTTTACTATGAGGGTGGTGAGACACTGAAACTGGTTGCCCAGAGAATTTGTGGATGCCCTGTCGTTACAAGGTCCAGTTGGAAGGAGCTTTGAGCAACCTGGTCTATTGAAAGATGCCCCTGCCCATGACGACCATTCAAACTCAAACTGTAAAATCATAATTCAGTCGCTCTACGACAAAATTCTCTGCCAGCCTTTACAATTAATATGCAGTAAAACACATATACAGTTTCACATAGATTGAAAACTACATACAACAAGATACAACACTAAGCATTACATTATTAAGCACAGACTATTAGAATGATAACATCTTAGGTTTTAGAATAGTTGCAGTAATTAAAGCTGGTCGAACCATTCTGCGCAAGATAAAGAGTCAGCTGAATTTTGGGGGGAATTTTCACTTAGCCTGTTAGATTAAATCTGACTTGGCTTGAATCTGTCTGAATGATTTAAAATGGTAATGCTTTGCTATATATGGGATTCAGTTTTAGATAAACGCTCACAAATGCAACTGTCTACTTGTGAGCTAGGTATCTTATCTCACTTTATAATCAAGGCAGAGCTAATCAATACAGTCACTGGAGCCTAGAAATAAGTTCAGATTGCTTTAACTAGGTATCTATGGAGAGATACAGTTGTCTAAATGAAGGAGTTGTTTAATGTTATTTGAGATGATCAAGGGTATCTGAAGCATCGACATGTCAATGTAACTGAAGTCTCCTTTCTGAGAAGTGACAGGTGGACACAGGAGTTACAGGAGACCTGCATCCTTCTTGTCAAAGGTGTGCAGGCCAGGCAGGTTACCCAAAGCACCACAGATAGCAAAACACTTCTATGTTCAAACAATTGAATAATTCCTTTAGTGATTCTTCAGAGTAGTGGAAAAACTTCAGCTGTTTGAGTATCGGCACCTGTATTTGATGATTGCTATTTGAGATCCATCTGACCCAAGCCCAGAGGGCTCCACTGATCTTAGGACTCACCTGCTTGATAACCTTGGCCATCATCTCAGGTGTCACTGGGTGTTTCAGTAATTGATTTGAATCCTGTTTGCTTTTCAATGTTACCCAAGATTACTTGTTTCTTAGATGTTACTTCCTAAAATAAGTACTTACGTCCCTCAGTCCATCCTTGCACTGTGAGCAGAAGTCTCATTCCCTCCACAATACATAGCTCAATCTACATTTTCCACGCATGGTCCCTTCCAAACACAGAATGAAACAATGTAATTATGTGATGAACCTCAGCTAAGTGAGCCTTAACCTTATTTCTAGGGACCCCAGATTTTGTCTGATGTACTATAAAATAAGGAACTTAAGGAACAATATCTATATTACATTGTTGGAAAAATAGTACAGGGAATCCAGCTCTTAACAAACAAAGGGACTGTGAACTATAGTCAGTATAAGGATTTCCACTAGGAAAGTACTGTTTTTTAAATTTATTGAAAATGCAATATTATTAGTCGACTCAATAAAATAAATAATTTCATTTGGTGGACTTGCAGAGAGAATGAAGGAGGTGAACATCAGCACACTTTTTTATGCTGTCTGGATCTGTTACTTATTGTGCTACTATCCTATATATATATATATATATATATATATGTGCCACCTAACTAAAAAGTAATTTAAAAAATCCTTTTTTTTTCGAGAATGTACATTTTACTTCTTTTCCATTTTGACACATACTTGAAAACTAAGCTGTGTACTTAAATAATCCCAGTCACTGTAATTCTGAACAGTGGGAGCATAAATTGCATATAGATCTTGAACTTGTGTGTGAAGCACAGGAAGAACGGTAATCAATAAAAAAGTTTTATTGTGTCAATATTACCTAAGATACACCAAGGGATGAAAAAAAAAAAGTATATAACTACTTTCATCAGCAGGATTGTGAGAGTATGTGTGCTTTCTGAGGTGGGGCTTCTCCTTAATGTGTTTAATTTTCAACCATGAGTGTTGAAATTGAGAATGTGGTATAGCTATATTTTATTTTTGTGAAACAAACATTAACATATATTTTTATTTACTAAAGCAGACATTGGGACATGTAGAACAGAGTGTTTGTGGATGCATTGTGCATAAAATTGAAGTTCAATGTCCTCAGAAGAAAAAATCTGTGAGAAATATCAACATGACAACATTGGAGTTGCATCCTATCTAGATCTTTGCCATAGGTTTTTCTCACATGTTCCTTGTTTCTAAAAGCCACATCAAGAGGTTACTTTTGTACATCAGTGCCTGTTAGCACAATATCTCACTGAATTTGTAAATCTGTAAACCTTTCTTTGGTTCTATGAAATTACATAATCCAGTATTTTAATTACATAATCCAGTATTTTAATATTATTACTATTGGGTTCTGCTTGTAATTAGTTTTATGAAATAGATTTGTTTGTTTGTTTGTTTAAAGCATACCTTTCTAGACACAGAGAATTTTATATAGTCCCATACATATTGTGGTGTCAGGGAATTTTCTGCTCTTCAAGGAAAGGGTGTCTTACCTTTGTTAATTATGCCATGGTGACACACATTCTATTCCTATTTAAGCAACGCAATTGAGGAGACATTTAAAATTATGTGTACACAGACCACTGTATTGCCATTGACTGTGTTGACTTCATATGTAGGTGCTCTCCCACCCCATGTTTACTAGGCTTTTTCTCCTACATCACTAATATAAAAGATGGACTCACATTTTCCTCCTTACTTTCCTTTAATCTAAAATAATTCCCAAATGGAATTTAAAGTCTACCTTATGATATAAACTTACCTTTGCTTCAGTTAAAAATTAGTCACTTTTTAAATTATTTTTTGCCTTACTTTAAGTTACAAAATTAAACAAATATTATCTATTCTGAGTTTCCTTATTGAAATTAATGACCCATATATTCCATTTTATCTGCTTTGAATGAAACTAATAAAGTTTGAATCCTATGAATCCTGTTTTATCTTTTCTTTTCCAAAATTAATAACCTATATGACCTTTGTTACCTTTGACTTAAAAAAGTAATCTTCATGTCTACTTTTGCTTTTTGTGTCCTGAATCGCTGAACCCAGTTTTGTCTTCTTCAATAAAATTAACAGATTCCTTAAATCAATTTATCTTCATTTTTATTTAAATGAGAGAATTCTTCATTACAATTTCCATGCCATCATTCCTTGATTTCAGTGAAGGTTTAAAACAGTAACCTGCTAAGAAACGTATTACTTTAAACAATTTGCTGTCTAATTTGTCAGTTTCTTCCACCTCTGTGTCCCCTTCCCACCCCATATGTCTTTGTAATTTTTAATAATTTTAAGATTTTTCTTTGTATTTTTATAATTTTTTTGTTTTGTTTTGTCTCAGTATGCTGCACCTTGAGCCTCTAGTTACACAGATTTCCTCCCACAGGCTCTCCATGCACAATCAAATTTGCAGTGTGGCTGTAATTTATCCCTGTGGCGAAAGGTAAGAACAAAGTCTATGAATCACCTAAGCCCAACTGAACCTTTAGAAAGACTTTGTATTATCACTGTGCATACAAATGAGTTTTGTCATTATAGAGTTTCTCCAGTTTGTTTGTGTGCAACTGTTAGATATGTATTGTCTAACAGAAGCACCCTGGGGGGAAAAAAGAAACCACATCAACCAACCAAAGCCATCTGACTTTTACAAACTTCCAAAGTTGAATACAAATGATTTGTCTTAAAAATAAAATAAAATAAAATCTTCACAATAATTGCTAATATCCTTATTGACACGTTTTCATTTGGCATGGATTTCTTAGCAGAGAACTAAATTTAGCACTTGAAATAAAATGGCTTTTGTCGATAAACTGAAAACTGCAGGTAAGTTCTAGGTTTCTATTCTGTTAGCTACTGGAAATGTTTACTTACTTTATATTTCAGACCTCTGAGATGCTATTTGGGACCTTTGGACAACCTTTAGCCCTAAAGCCTCTTTGCCAATCATTTTCTCAGTTGCCATGTAATCCCTGATTGTAAGATATCCTGAAATTGGTAGAAAAATGTCATTGCTGGCATGACAGAAATCTAAACTGTGATAAAGATTTGCATTTTTGAAATCACATTTTTTTTTCGTAAAATCTCTTTTAGACTGCATTACCTAGATGGCTCCTGACAATAAGAGAATAGAAAATTCTATATGATAAATGGGTATCGTGCAAAAGAAGTTAGAAGGAAGCCATACCAAATGAAGGCATGGTCCTAAGTCTATTGAACTAGTGGAAAAATTCCCAATGATTTTATTGAGCTTTGCCTCAAGGTGATAAGGAACACATAATCAATAACAAACTGTCAGTTATTGTCTTCAAGTGTGAGGCTGGATCTCCAGCAGATTTAAACTGCTGCAGCTCTATTTGTTTAAATAAAAGTGTGTCTTTGCAGATTAAATGAGACTGTGTCAAATTTTTAGTTTAAATCTTTTACTGCTTACTAAAACATCTCTTATGACTGAAATGTCCCTATAGGTTAATTTGAGGTCATATAGAAAAAATATAAAAGAGAGATAAAATATTTCTAAATTTTTGATCATTAAAAATTTTTTAATGAGATTATCCTGTTCATTAAGAAAAGTTCTTTAGAAAGTAATCAGGGAGGAATAATAACTACTTTTAATTACAACACCTATCTAGTCTGAATAATTTAACTACAGAGCATTTTGCGTGCAATGTGTTACAATGGGTCGTTGATGCTGCCTATGATCCCTTATTCTCTCAAGCAGCTCTTTCAAACCCCTTACCCTCATTTCCTTTCTGTATGTATTATTCAACACCTTGAAGTACTAAGTAGAGACACTCATAACATGACAATGATTATGCTTCGAAAGCTTAAAAAGGAAGGATTCCCACATGGTATTATATTTTTTTCTGTTGTGAAAGAATCTTTTGGACTTGGGACTGACCATGGTTCATATTCAAAAAATGTTCATCAAGATTATACATGTTCAAGTACAATATTCTCTGGGCATACTGACTGTCCATGACAAATAATTTTTTTCAGGTGTCTTCAGGAACCCCACTCCCAGACACCCAGGAAAACAGAATTACGTTATGATGGTTAGGATTGATGACAGCAAATATGCTCCAGTTCTAGTATCCTTTAAAATGAAAAATATCTTCCTTGCAGTCTCCCACTGGTTAAGCAGAATGACTCTTTACTCAGAGATGTCTGCACATGAGGAGAGATGTTACTGCATAGATAGGATTTCTCAATAAAGAAATTGAAATGCTGTCATTTCTTGAATAAATAATTTGAAACATTAAAGGGTGAGTTGTTTAACCTGGGTTGTTGTGGTTTAACCTGTCATGCAGCTAAATACCACACAGATAAAAAAAGTTAATTTTGTGGGTTGAGATAAAGACAGTTTAATAGGACAGAGGATGAAGGGAAAATATTACTTAATAATAATAATGAAGAATTAGAATATACGAACAAGTGATGCACAATGCATTTGCTTGCCATCTGTTAACTGATGCACAGCCTCTCCAATGCCCGTCCAGTTCCTAAGCAGTGGCTTCCAGCCAGCTTTCCCCCTAGTTTATATCCTGAGCTTCATCATGGCTTGGCTTCGCGGACGAAGATTTGGGAAGGGCTTTGCCCACGCTTATTGCAAGCGCGTTGATGGCTGAAAAGGCCAATGCGCGATAGGCAAGACCGGTTGCAAAGAGCACACCGGAGGGTCTCCTTGGGTGGTATAGTCGAGGCACGGTTCTTTCTGCGCTGTCTTTTCTCCTCGAGCTTGATTCTACGCGTGCTCTCAAAGGAGACAGCAGCGTTATGTATGGTGTGTCTCCAAATCTCCCGATTGGAGGCCAGGGTGGACCACTGATGGTGGTCAATATGGCCTAGGCTGAGGTGTTGTTTCAGGGAGTCCTTCTATCTCCTCTTTGGAGCTCTTCTCTTGCGGCAGCCGGTGGCAAGTTCACCATAGAACACGATCTTAGGGAGGCGGTGATCCGCCATCCTGGAGACGTGCCCTGCCCAACGCAGCTGCGTTTTCAGCAACATGGCCTCAATACTGGTGACGTCTGCCTGTTCAAGGACAGCAACGTTAGTCACGTAGTCAGTCCAGTGGATGTTTAGGATTGTGCGGAGGCAGCGCTGATGGAAGCGTTCGAGGAGTCGCAGATGGTGGCGGTAGATGACCCATGATTC
The DNA here is from genome assembly GCA_009769605.1 of Bucorvus abyssinicus. Taxonomy (NCBI): domain Eukaryota; kingdom Metazoa; phylum Chordata; class Aves; order Bucerotiformes; family Bucorvidae; genus Bucorvus; species Bucorvus abyssinicus. The sequence goes on from CM020025.1 coordinate 46,016,991, forward strand.
AGACCCGTACAGAAGAGTAGACAGTACCACGGCTCTGTAGACACTGATCTTTGTACTTTTCTTCAGGTGTTTATTGCACCAGACTCTTTTATGGAGTTTTCCGAAAGCTCTGTTTGCCTTTGCTATTCTGTTGTCGATCTCTTTGTCGATCGTGGCATCTGAGGAGATGATGCTACCCAGATAGCTGAACTGCTGGACTGGCTGAAGCTCTGACTCGCCAATGGTGATGTGGGGATGATGGTAATCATCTTGTGGTGCTGGTTGGTAGAGAACTACTGTCTTCTTCAAGCTGACTTCCAGCCCAAAAAGCTCAGCCGCCTCTGCAAAGCAGGATGTTAAGCGCTGCAGAGCTGCTTCTGTGTGGGCAACGAGGGCGGCATCGTCAGCAAAAAGCAGCTCGCGGACAAGGTGATTCAGGGTCTTGGTGTGGGCCTTCAGTCGCCTTAGGTTGAAAAGGCTCCCATCGGTACGATATCGGATATAAATGCCATCTTGTTCGTCGAGGTCTGCCGTGGCCCTTTGGAGCATCATGCTGAAGAAAACTGTGAATAAAGTTGGTGCGAGAACGCAACCTTGTTTCACACCATTGGCTATTGGGAAGGGCTCAGAGAGTGCATCGCCATATCTGACTTGGCCGCGCTGCCCCTCATGTAACAGGATTATCATTTTGAGGAACTTGGGGGGACATCCTAATCGTTCCAAGATCTGCCACAGACCTTTTCTGCTCACAGTGTCAAAGGCTTTGGTGAGATCAACGAAAGTTACATAGAGACCCTTGTTCTGTTCCCTACACTTCTCTTGCAGTTGTCTGAGAACGAATACCATGTCTGTGGTACTTCTGTTGGCTCTGAAACCACACTGACTTTCAGGTAGAAGTTCTTCTGCGATAGCGGGTACCAATCTGTTCAATAGTATTCTTGCGAGAATTTTTCCAGCAATGGAGAGCAGAGTTATGCCTCGGTAGTTTGAGCAGTCTGACTTTACTCCTTTTTTCTTGTACAGGGTGATGATGATTGCATCACGGAGATCTGGTGGTAGTTCGCTTTGTTCCCAACAGCGCACAACTAGCTCGTGAAATTTAGCATGGAGCGTTTGGCCTCCATGTTTCCAGATTTCAGGTGGGATTCCGTCGACCCCAGCTGCCTTGCCGGTTTTCATCTGCTGTATGGCCTTAAGGGTCTCTCCCATAGTAGGGGCTATATCCAATTCATTTTTCACCGTTTGCTTTGGGATGAGCTGGATTCCTGAGTCTTGGACTACACGGTTGGCACTGAAGAGAGTTTGAAAGTGTTCAGACCATCGATTCAGGATGGAGGTTTTATCTGTGAGAAGCGTTTGGCCATCTGCGCTGAGTAGGGGGCTTTGAACTTGGTGTGTGGGTCCGTACGCTGCTTTCAGAGCCTCATAGAATCCTCTGTGGTCACCCAAATCTGCGCATAGTTGAGTCTTTTTTGCTAGGTTGAGCCACCACTTGTTCTGGATGTCTCGAAGTTTCTGTTGGAGTTTACTGCATGCAAGACGAAAGGCTGCTTTTCTTACATGGCAAGACGGTTGAGCGAGGTGTGCTTGGTGAGCAGATCTCTTCTTTGCCAGCAATTCCTGGATCTCTGGATTGTTTTCATCAAACCAGTCTTTGTTCTTCTTTGTGGAGAACCCTAAGAATTCTTCAGAGGACTGCAGGATGCTATTTTTAATATGTTGCCAAAGCGCTTCAGGAGAAGAGTCTATGGGACAGTCTTCAAGCCTAGTTTGAAGGTTTGCCTGGAAGCTGTCTCTCAATGCAGCTGTTTGAAGATTGTTAACTTGGAGCCTCCTCCTCAGAATGCCGCCCCTCTTAGGTTTGGGCTTAAAATGGAGGTTAAGTTTGCAGCGCACAAGGCGGTGGTCTGTTTGACATTCTGCACTAGGCATCACTCGGGTGTGACAGACATCGCGAACGTTTCTCTGGCGCACTAAGATATAGTCAATGAGGTGCCAGTGTTTAGATCGAGGATGCATCCAGGTTGTCTTCAGGCTGTCTTTCTGCTGGAAGATAGTGTTGGTGATGGTAAGCTGCTGCTCAGCACAAAACTCTAGCAAGAGGCGACCGTTGTCATTGCAGTTTCCAACTCCATGCTTGCCTAGGACTCCTTTCCAGGCTTCAGAGTTCTTACCTACTCGGGCGTTGAAGTCACCAAGGATTATGATCTTATCATCCGCAGGAACCTTTTGAGTAAGGCGGCGCAGATAGGTGTAGAATTTGTCTTTTTCTGTAGGGTCAGCTTGGAGAGTTGGGGCATATATGCTGAAGAGAACAACATGTTGCTTGCTGTGTAGCGGGAGGCGTAAGGAGATAATGCGATCGGAATGACCTGTTGGCAAATTTTCAAGTTTAGAGGCGATGGAGTTTTTAATCATGAAGCCAACTCCGGAATGATGACTTTCGGTTTTGGGTTTGCCTGACCAATACAGTGTGTAGCCGGCACCATGTTCTTTAAGGCTGCCTTCCTCATGAAGGCGAACTTCACTGAGAGCAGCAATGTCAATGTTGAGTCGTGACAGTTCATGAGCAATTATAGCAGAACGGCGTTCAGGACGCCCACTGTCTGCTGTATCGAGCATGGTTCTGATGTTCCAACATGCGAGTGTCAATCTGGACACACCTTTGGAGGCAGGTGTATGCCTTTGTCTCTTTGTCTTTGGTTGACCGCAACAGAAGATGTCCGTTGGCCGCGGCTAGCCAACCGGATTGGAAGGGAGATGAGCTTTGGTTAGGCCACCTTTTCTAGGCCCCTCTCCATGTGGAGCAAGCAGTGCTCTCCTTGAAAAAGGCTGCTTGGTCATTCAGGATGCTGCCGAACGAGACTGTCATCTCCCGGGTCAGTCTCAAGCGACCAATGTCCTGAACCGCCTGCATGCAGGGTTGGGTCTGCGGCTTCCAGTGACATCTTTCCACCTGCCGTTTCGTCCCTTGCCTGTCGCTACAGGGCTTTGCAAACGTGAGTACACCCTTCAAGCCTGCGCGGTGGATTTTTTTAGGTGAGGCGCAGCGTGCGCGAGACTGGCCCCACCCTTTACACCTGAGGTTCATCTGCCAGGGCCTAGCGAGCTTGGACGGTGACAGCGAAGTCCTCAGGTCGTAGGTTTGGTTAGAGTATCCTTCTCTTAGATGGATGGCCTTACAGGGCTAAACGAGCTCCATCTGCCCGGGTTTGGAGTTAGAGTTGTCCTTCTCCTAGGATGGTTGCCCGAAGGCTAGTGAGCCCATCCTGCCCGTGGACACACTTTGTCTGACCCTTCAGTTGAGACCTGTCAGGCTTGGGAGACCCTACCGGAGGCATATGCCACCACCAGCATAGCTCTCAACTTCGCAAGGGCACGCAAGCTCTTTTCCCACGGCAAGGGGGTGCCCATGAAAGAGATCCTGAGCTTGATGTCATATGGTATAGCATATCCCTGTCACCAGTTTGAGACTGCCATCCCAGCTGTCTCTCCTCCCAGCTTCCTCTGCCCACAAACCTCCTTTTTCATGATGTGGGGTGAGAGGTTGAAAAGTCCTTGACTTAGTGTAAAAGCTGCTTAGCAACAACTAAAACATCAGTGTGTTATCAACACATCTGAAATCTAAAACACAGCACTATACCGGCCACTAGGAAGAAAATGAACTCTATCCTAGCTGAAACTAGGACAGGTAGTTAGATTTTTTTTTTTTCCCCAATTCCTTGAGCCAAATTTCAGCTGCTTCTTTCCCACTCAGAATGAAAGCAATTTGCATTCTTTTAAATGCAAAATAGAAATCAGAACATTTACATTTAAAAAAAAAAAAAAAAAAAAAAAAATTCTATTAGGATATATATGTCATTCTCCCACAAATCTAATTTCATGCAGCATGTCTTCCAGATAGACAGCTCTGAGGGACAGCTGCTGAGAGGAAACATTCATTTTCCATTGTAAAACTTGATTTTAGATCTAGCTAGAGCATATTTCTCTTAATTATGTCAAATCCTCCTTGACTTGTTAGCCTCTGTGTAACTGTAGGGAAGGCAAATGTTGAAAATACATAGTGAACTTCATTTAAGTACAAGCAAAACCTGAGAAACTAAATTTACTAATTAAAAGAGACCATTTCTACCAACCCAGTTAAAAAAATGAGAGGAAAAAACTAGGAAAAAAAAACCCCTCCATCAGTGTTTTCTGTTCTTAGAAGAAAAAAAATAGTCTTAGAGATGTGATTATAAGAGACTATCTAGAAATAATTAATAATCAAGTCTGTAGAAACTGTACATATGATGCCCTTAAATTAATAGGGGTTTACATTGCCTACATTGTTTTCTACAAAGAGTGCTGTTCCATTCTATTTGACCTTAATTAGTATAATTGATAGTAGTTTTAGAGCTGCACACCATTTTAATCATGTAGTTACAGCTTTCCTGACAGAAGAAAAATGAAATAGCAGCTGGAGTTATCTATTAACAGTGAAGGAACAGAAAGGTAAAAAGAAAGGCTCTTCTCTTCTAGGACTTAAGGGTCTTTATGGCGTTAGTAATGAATGACTAATGTAATCTAAGAGGAGAACGCTGATCTCCAAGGATATAATGAAGGGCAGCGGGAGGTAGGATCAATATGAGTTAGAAATTTGATATCATTAGGAAATCATATGGCTACAAGAGTTTATGGATAGGCCAGAAAAAATGTCAAAGCTTGAGAATATAAACCATGTGTATGCAAGCATGTATGAAGTGGGTTACCTGGGCGTGTGTGTTGGGGGTTCAGACTCTGACATACAAAGTACTTTAAAGTTTCCTGGAAAAGCATGCAGTGCTACCATGGGTCATGAGGTTAGGGTGAGATTGGCAGAACAATCCAATACGATTATTTGGAATGGATTTGAAAAAACCCAGGGTACAATAAAAACAGAGAATAAATGAGAGATTTTCTAAACTGTGAGCAAAACATCCTAAGTGAGTAGATTTGTTCATTAGCTCCAGTTGGTAATTCTTTTCTTGAAGGTTTCTCCTATCATTATTAAAGAAATTCAGGGTATCTGAGGTTCAGAGGCTTTACAAGAAAAGAAAGCTTGTTCTACTGTCTCTTTCTCACAGACCTAATTAAAAAGGAAAAAACCCCAACAAAACAAATAAACAGACCCCCCCTCTCTACTGGTGGCACTTGTTTCATATCATGTGGGGAGAAAGAAACATGACAAGCTAATTGCCAATTATGTTTAAATCTGCATTCCACTAAGTTCCTCTCTGGCACTACAGTTCAGCATAGTACTTTTGTAAAAATTACAGCGTTAAGATGAATTCATTGATAAATATGGATTAATTTTTATAGCTAACATTTGTTTTTTCCCCTTTAAAATAAAAAGGAAAAAATGAACACAATTCAATTAACTTAAAAAAATATGGCAGAGGACAGCATAATTGAAAGTGAAAGAGTCTGGGGATATATATTAGATTTGAACTCTGAATGTACCCAAAGAACTGTGGTTACTTAAGGAGGACCAACTTGGTCATGCAAATAAGTAAGAAAACATAGCTCATAACTTAAGCGTAATCATACCTATTTTAAAGGTCATGTCAAGAAAGCTTAATTGAGGTACTGACTGGGGATTCATAGTGCTAAATATTTTTGGAATTTCAGTCTTTATGTCTTTTTCATACAAACGTTGCTCAGAATATTCAACAGTCATTACATATGTGGGAGAAGTCAGATGGTAAGAAAGAAAAATATTTCTAAAGACTTGCAAAACAAATTCTTATCCAGCTTTATTTCTAGCTTTGCAGAATGATTGTTGATATTTTTAATTATTTTATTTTTTACTTGTGTTTCTGCTCTCCTGTATTCTTGCACAAAGAAATGTATTTTACGATGGGGATTCTAAGACATTTGCTGCCTAGGCAAGGTGAAGAACATTCACCCTGCAATTATTTGTACAACAAATAATCACTAAATCTGTTACTGTTACAACTAACAGCATAGTGTGGCTAGATGATAGAGACAGCTCTATTTTTTGGCCAATCAATGCAGAAAGGACATGATTTTTTTTTTCTGTGTTTTTGTTTGTTGTGATATATTTTAATTTGCTCTATAGAAAAGATATTAACTATACCTTAGAGTTAATAGATGAGGGCCCATAAAAGTAAGGAAAACAGCAAAGTTAAGGCTACATACAGAAATATGGTATTTTTGATTCCTTCTCCTTTGCCTTACAGAGCACTAACTCAGTTCAAGTACAACTAAAAACTCTGGAGATTGACCTGAAACTTCTCATCTAAGTTTCTTGTAGCTATTAAACTCAATTTATTAATCCATCAAAAGCACAATGTTAACTCCGTGAACAGTTATGAAGAACGATTTCTTTTAACTTCAAAACCTGGTTTTGGACTACAAGATTTAATACTTTATCCTCAGTGGGCAGGAATGAAATATTGCTTTACTGGGGAGATTGTGGAAATGTCATTAGTATCCTCAATCAAAAAAAAAAAAAAGGCAAAACAAAAATCCCCCAAAGCCTCAAATATTTTAATATTTATATCTATACTAATACCTAATCATCATCTGTAAATGTTTACATGTCCGTAATTCACTGAAAAAAAAATTATCAAAGACAATTACAACAAACAAAATCACAAAACACAAATAGGATTTGTTGTATAAACGTGACTTTTTAAGATTTCTTTCAGATCCATCAAGTTGCATAGATTTCAGTATAAGTACCTACTTTTATCAGAAGACCCAAAAATAACTTGTATCAATTTAACAGCTTGTTTGAAAGTTCCCCTACTTTAAAGATTGTTATTTTTATTCCTCTCATCATTTTCTTAATTTCACAGTCTTCAGTAACACCATATTTTACATGATAGTGTATCTCTCTTCGGAGAAAAGACTGGTTTTTTTCAGTAAATGAGACAAATAAGATAATGCATCCAACTTTATATATGAATCCAAACAAAAATATGTAATTCCCGTTACATATTCATTCGTTAATTTTAGTAGTGAAACACTAGTATTTCCTAATTTCAGATACTACACTATAATTACAGGTCCATATTTCTCTAATCTCACCAGCAATCTGGATTTAAGAGTCAAACTGTCATTCATATTGTTCCACATTTCCTTCTCCAACTGTTACTGGAGAGGGATTCTTAATGATATATTTTATGAAATAGTAGTAGCACAGCCAAGTATCTAAAGCAGGGAAGGACCTAAAATGCATAGCACCCTGCAATATGGCAACTCTGGATAACATCTTTCAGTAAAAAGTAAAAATTCTGGTAGCTAAAGACAGAGAACTAGATCTAGAAATTAATCCTGAAGTAGAGCTGAAGTTCTGAGTTTGATCAGAGTGAAAATATCAGAAGAAAAATTCTGTTAAGAAATTTCAATTTTTTTTTTCCAGAAAGCTATTGAACAAATACATTAATTATTTGCACTATTTATTGATTAAGAGATGAAAAATGCCACTTTTTCAAAGTATTTTATAACAGTGAAACAACCTACAGTTTCAAATGTTAAAATCCCACCAACATCAATTAAAACAGATATCACATCTGTCTTTTACATTAGATGCTGCTATCTTTGAACTTCTCATAGTGTAAAGATTTACAAAAATATGACTTATAATACACACCGTAGCACAGGTCTTTGTATTGAAACTCTTATATATGAGTCTTGTTCTATTGATGCATTTATTTTTAAATGTACTTTTAGAGTGAATTTTGGAACAAAAAGCCATGCTTGAAAGTTCTGAAATTTCAAGTTATGCTGATAAGTATAATTATAACTTATGTGGCCAAAAGATGTTCTTATATAAATCAATAAGAAATAAGGGAACTAATCTTTTGTTAGTAAAACTTATATAACATGACATAAAACTCCAGTTAAACAACAATTTTTATACTTGGCAATTGTTATCATATTGTTGTCATAAATTATCATATAATATTTTATAAGATTACATAGTCTCAAATTCTGACATAAAAATTATTCCTTTTTCTTTATTCAATATTAACTGTGAGAACCTATCCTGTTATTTAGATGATTACATTTACAAATGCTGAGCTAAATACATCCTCTCGGAGCATCAATAGGAGGTGCCCTTGTATTATTAATATCATTGCAAATCAAGAACATACTGTAAAATCAGTTCATCGTATGAGTCAGTTGAGTTTTAGAAAAATAACTATTTTACTTTTCAATTATCATACTTTGTTTCTCCCAAAAGGATAAAGTATTTATTGCACATTCTTACTTTATTATCCGTATGTATTTAAGAAAAGGAATGACAGCCAGTTGTGGGACTGATTTACTGAGAATTTTTACACAGTCCTTGACCTACAGAGCTTTTAGAACAAAATCATGTTGACTTTTAGTGTACATGAGGGTTGAATATAAAGTTGGGAATGGAATAAGGAGGACAAAAATTTACTAAATACGGATTGTATGAGAAAAGGTTATTTTTTGTCCTCCTTAATCCAGTCAATGGCACTTAGGCAGCTCAATTTCCAAAAGACATCTGCCTAGAAAATGTCATGAAAGTTTGAAATCCTGATGCCTGTAGTCCTTTTTACCTGCCAGCAATCTTGTCCAGAAGCTAATCAGTGCTCCCTGACTGTGACACAGCAATTGCATTTCACTATAGCATCATATGGGCGGTAAAAATGAATCTTGATCCTGTTATCTCAGAAGAGCATCGTGTTTCATGGCTTTGTACCAGTACTGTAGCAAAATATTTTTCCTACCATTTATTCTATATACTCAGATACTTTATTTCACCATCATCAAACAATGTTTAGACTGAACTCATCCAAGCATCAGAGCATCTTTATGAACAGTAAGCAAAACTATGACTCATATTTGTATAACTAACATTTTTGTCAAGGTCATCTACACATTTCACCTGATAGTGGATATAGATGTAGAAAAGAATAGGGGAAGGAATACCCCATGTGGATTTTTGTTGGAAAGCATATCAAAGTAAAATTGTAATGTCAACTTCAGTATCAGTTGAATTTCATCAAACTTCAGACACATGCATAGTTATTCTTTTCTACTGCAATGTAGTGAAAGAGGATAAATACTCCAGAGGAATAATAGAATCACAAAACTATTTGAGTTGGAAAGGACCTTTAAAAACCATCTAGTCCAATCTTTCTGCCATGGGCAGGGACATCTTTCATTAGATCAGGTTGCTCAAAGGCCCATCCAACCTGAGTTGGAACCCTTCCACCCTCATTGTAACAAAGTTCTTCCACATATCCAATCTAAATCTATTCTCTTTCAGTTTATAATGTTACCCTGTGTCCTGTCACTACTGAACATGGTATAAAATGTCTCTCCATCTTTCTTATAAGAACTCTTTAAGTATTGAAAGGCTACAGTAAGGTCTCTCTGAAGCCTTTTCTTCTCCAGGCTAAAGAACCACAACCCTCTTCATAGGAGAGGTGTTCCAGCCCTCTGATCATTTTTGTAGCCCTTCTCTGGACCCGCTCCAGCAGGAGTAGAGGGAGAGAATCACCCACTTCAGCCTTCTAGCCACGCTTCTTTTTATGCATGTCATGGTATGGTTGGCTTTCTGGGCTGCAATCACACATTGCCAGCTCATATCAAATTTTTCATACTGCATTATCCCCAAGTCCTTCTCAGCAGGGATGTTCTCAATCAATCAGTCCCCTAGCTTGTATTGAAATTGGAGCATCCCCAACCTAGGTACAGGACCTTGCACTTGGCCTCATTGAACTTCATGAAGTTCAAACGGACCCTCTGCTCAAGCCTGTCAAGGTCCCTCTGGACAATATCTGTATCAAATTCACCACTCATCTGTAAACTTACTGAGGCTGCACTCAATCCCATTATCTATGTCATTGGTGAAGATATTAAATAGCATTTTTCCCAGTGCAGACCCTTGTTGGACACCACTTGTTACTGATTTCCACTTGGACATTGAGTCATTGACTGTAACTCTTTGGATGTGGCTGACTGTAACTCTTTGGACATGGCCATCCAGCAAATTCTTTGTTCATCTAACCATTCATCCATCAAACCAAAATCTCTCCAATTTAGAGGCAAGAATGTTGCAGGGGGGAGGGATTCAAAGGCCCTACAGAAATACAGGTGGGTGACAGGTAGGAGCTCATGAGTCTATTTGAGAAATGTGTATTAGGATCAGATAAATTTTGCTGTGTAAGTACTTGTTTCTCTTCATTTTAAGGCAGTCTGCACAGCTGGTCAGATGCGGACATCCACAGACATGTGACTTGAATGTCACCAGCGATATGTTTCCACGAGGAGGTTTCAGAACATGTTAGAGTTACTGCTATTTCTGACAAGATTTGCCACAGCTGTTCATTACGAAGAATGTCAGAAACTAGACAGACAGACTAGTTATTTATTGTTACATTATCCATCGGCAGAGGCCAGCAGTCATCTGTCTACAGTACAAAAGCTCCTTACTGTTACTCCTTACTACTTGAACTTAAATGTAACTGATGGAAAAAGTTACCTTCAATCAGATTATCTTTTTGTTGAGCTTTGACTAACTTCTCTCAAGTTTATTCAGCTGTGTGAAATTTATGTCTATGCAGAATTTGATCAGACTTGAAATATAGCATGAGTTTCCTCATGGTTAGTTATGCTGTTACATTCTTGACTAATTCAGGTGCTGAACTGTGAACTGCTATGCAAAAAAACCTGCTTACCATGCATAGGTTTGTAAAGTCATCCGCAAACCTTCCAAATGACTCTACTTCTGCCTTCTGGTCAAGAATGGTACTACCTTATAGGGACTTACGAAAATGCTGGTGAGTGGGTATTTAATATTTTACACTGGAATATTCACAAACCACTTTAGATATGCAAATCTTAGACTTAAGCTACTTAGGTGTTTCCAGAATATCTTGATGATTGAATGCACTGAAGCTAGTATAGGTTGATTTTTGGCTTGTGAGTATAAAACAGGATGATTCATACTTCAGGCTTCATATATGAAGATTTTTATTATAATAGCAGTATTGTTTTTACAGCACCTTATGCTCCATTGAGTTGCAAGATGTAGGTACCAGGGACTGACTTACCACATTAAATAGCAACATGAATAGGATTTTAAATTGTCTTTGATAAATGTTAAGAAACATATTTGAGGAATTTGATATGTTATTTTTCCCTTTGGATGACTACAGCAATTGCAGAAGATATTTTCTCTGAAAGGTCACATGAAGAAGGTGTTTGCACGGTATGTTAAGGCGCTGTTGCTGAAAATATACTTCAACTTTCCTGAGTGCAATATATTAGGATAAAGTCTCTCAAATATATAATACTGCATTTTCAACCCAGCCTTCTCGAGCAGCAATTACATCAGAAGATTAAGAGGAACAAGAAATAGAATATGCAAATAATCTGTTTCTAAGATAAACATGTAATAAAACTTGCCTTTTATTTAAAAAAAAAAAAAGTAAACCTTGCCCTTTGAGACAGATCAAAATCAAACTTTTCAATTTTCAAGCTTGAATTTCAATTTACTGAATAAACTTTCTATGTTTGGACATCTTATTTTTTTCTTCCTGGCCTGACTCCATCTCCAGCAACCGTTACATGATTTGCAAGAGCTTCTCATATTTACACAGCACCCAATACAGAAATGGCATTATTTCCATCTTTTGTGTAAAATATTACTAACCTTATCTTATCCTGCATCAATTTATTATTGATGATAAGGAACTGACAACTGCTTGACATTAAGAATCAAAAAATAAAGATCATATTTTGGCAAAGTAAAATCCAGTATCTTGTATTAAAATAATGGAGGAACCTAACATTTTCTGAGGCGGTAGGTGATATTTTATGATATAAGTAATGACACAGAAATTGGAGACTTCTGGTGCTTGGTCAATTATGAAAATATTGCTTTTGAACAATAACAAACAAATTATTTTTTCTGATACACGCAAGTTTAGCCTTATGACTAACACATTTTATCAGAACCAGAGATTTGTGTCCACTAAATGAATCAAGACTTTCAAAAGTCCTTTCGCTGCTGCTACAAATCATATTTTAGCTGAACAATCCACAGAAGGCATTGTAGAGAAACACTCTTCACCTTATTTGTTAGGGAAAGATAACACATTCAGAATTGGACAGATTAGAGATAGGGGTATCAACATAGACAAAAACATGCATCTTTTAGATCTACTTTCTCTCCACATGATAATATCTATAGCTTAATTGCCTTTACTTCCATGAATACTGAGCTTTCTTGATAGGCTCTTCCGTATGAAAACACATGAACAAACATAAGCAAATTTATAAGTCTAAATATAGCACATTTCCAAGTTTCTTCTATTCATTGCACTATTGACATCTAAGATCAAGATGATCAAGAATCAAGAATCAGGAATCCAGCATCAAGAACCGAGTGAAAGATGCTTTTCTCAGTAGGCACCATAGTGGATAAGTTTCATATTTCATTATGTCCCCTGTCTTTTACTACTCTGTTTCTGAAGAGCCAGTTGTTAGGTAGAGGTGTAATGATTTGACAGCTTAAAATTTCCCAGGTAATGTTTATAGCATTTATAGCTAAAAAACATGGCTAAACTAATAATTATATGAGAACAAGAGTCAGTGGCCACAAACTGAAACACAGAAAATTCCATCTGAACATTAGAAGGAATCTGATGGAAAAAAGAAACACTTTTTTACTGTGAGGGTGACTGAGCTGTGACTGAGGGTCACAGAGTGCCCAGAGCAATCATGGAGTATCCCTTCTTGAAGATATTCAAAAGCCATTTGGACATGGCTGTGGGCAGCTGGTTCTGCATGGCCCTGCTTGAATAGGGGGGGTTGAACCAGATGATTTCCAGAGGTCTCTTTCAAACTAAACCATTCTGTGTGATGCTGTGAAATCAATGCATAGTTAAAATTTCTGTTTTCCATACATCTGAGCCATTGAGTTCCTTAGAATAAGAGATGATATTTTTGTGGTTGGCTCAGCCACTTCATAATTACAGGTTTTTAGACTCTTGGGTATACACCATCTGGAGTGGTGACTCTCTGCTTTTGAAGTTGTTGGTGTACTCCAAAAATGCTGTTTCTGAGAAGTCAGTCTCTGAGGATTTCTCATGTCAATTATTAAACAAGCCAGGCCCTAACTGCTGCATTTTTATTTATGGTGATAAGAAAGGATCCACTTCTCAGTATTGTCTTGTTTAGCTGTTTCTTTGTAACACTTTGATATAGCAGACCAGTCTTCTCCTTCATAAAGGAAATTTTTTTGCAAAATATTAAGATTTTAATCATTAATCACAAACCATTCCTCTTTTTCTCTGTTCTATAATAAGCATGTGCCTGGACAAGACAAAGGAACCAGGGAGTCTGTCTCACGAAGACAACATATTATGTGTATGTCCATTGGTAACAGCATTTTTCCCTGTGACGGAAGAGTATGATGACCTCTCATGGCTTTCCTCAACTTATAGCTATCTTTACCATTAGCTGGGCAGTGACTTTTCCTCGTGGGATAGGGATAATTGAAAATGTTAAACAATTTCTCAAACATCTTCATACTTCATTGAATATAATATCAAATCTAGCTCCTGATGGAGAAAAATGTAAATCTGTAGGATTTCTATAATTTCCGTTTGTGCAAGTAGTTTATACCTTAATGGAATATTAGCTTCGATGTTCTTTGAAATAGCTTTGTTTTGAAGCGCTTCATAGGCAAAAGCATCAGACAAGGCACCTCCTTGATTCCAGAGACTTCCCATAACTAGCGTTAAGACCTATTCTGGGTAGCAGTACATTGTCTAGTAAGTATCAAAATCAGAGTTCTTTGGAAGACAAGAAGTGCCTTTGCCTTCCTCTCTATAAGCCTAGTCCAGCTGGGGACATTACAAGGCTGGTCTGGGTTTTTTGTTTTGTTTTGTTTTTTGTTTGTTTTATTCTATCCCTCTCCCGCACACCACACCCCCTCCCCCCCCCCCCCCCCCCCCGTTTACTCTGTCCACTTTTAGCCTCTCTCAGAAAACAGAATCTGCTCAATTCGGATTATCAGAGCTTGAACTAAATTGCCACATAACTCTTCTAAAGCACTCTTTTGCTTCTTTTCACATCGCTATGATGACAGCCAGTCATCGCTCTAAGGAACCTACATACTCTTCATGCTCTAGATCTCCCTGTCTAAATATGTTAGGGATAGATGGATGCTTTTCTGTAACTTTGCTTCAGTTTGAACCCACTTGGTCCTCCCTCATGGAATTGAAAAGCTGGCATCGTTTGTCAGATCCTCAATGCTTTCTTCCAACCATATGTTAGTAGAAAGTAAATTAAGTTAGAGTGCATTACAGAATTAATGGAACAGATTTTACTTTTGGGACCAAATAGACACAAAGGCATCACGAAACAATTACCATTCCTAATAAAAGGACAAAAGAAGATAAACAGTATTTTCTAAGTAAAAGGACTTTGAAAATATTGCAGAATCCCAGAATTTATAAAAAATGAAAAAAAATTTGAGTTTACTGCCACTAGGTGTGGTGATTCTAAATAAAGAAATACACCACCATAGAAACAGACATTTCACTTGTTAGAAGTTCAAACAAGTCAAAGATGCTGGTACAGCCTTACTTCAGAAGTTTTTTATATACGCTTTGTAATATGACCTGTTGTAATATGACTACTTTTCTGTGAATGTTTCCAGTCATCTTAATGCATCTTTGGCATCTTCAGACTCACAGTCTCAGTTCTAGACTTTTCAGCTGAAATGTTTCATCCAGTTAAACTCCCGGATCTGCCTCTGTCCTAGCTACTGTTGCATACTTGTCCATGTCCCAACATCTAAGCTGACCATATAGGTCAACCCCATTCTCCCTGTTACTCCTCAGTGTCAGAGGCTTATGTAAAAAAAAAAAAAAAAAAAAAAAAAAAAATTATAAACTGGTCTAAATAGTTGAAATTGAAGGAAAAAAAAATTCAAACACATATTATCACAAATCATGCTACTGTTGTTCATTCTCTAGCAACATGAATATGTGATTGCATATACAACATTCTTACAAACTCTTCAGAAACATTTTACTTAAAACAATATCTTCAGGATATAAAGGTAATTATCCTAACAGATGAAATCTTTAGTTTTCAGTGTTTATCATAAACATTCTTCCTTGTATTTTACTCTTTATGGCAAAATTCACACAATTTAAATGCACTCCTAGTTTATGTATATCATTATGCTTATATATCAGTTTTTAGTATTGTGGCACTGTGACTTAGAAGCTTTTATAACAGAGAACATATGTCTAATTTTTCTCAAGTAGGCAGAAAAATTGCAATAAACTCTGTGATACTCTGATTTGTTCAAGTTTTAAAGTATATTTAGATTAAGTAATTAATCCTGATGCTTGACTACTGGTAAGTTTTTTTATGAAGTCAGGCAATTTTTGTACTAAATCTTTGACATATGCTGTATGTAGCAACATTGATGGGAGTATAATGCAAACACAAATGAAGCAGTGTTGAACAAATAAAGAACTGTGACCACCACACTTATTCATAGTATCATAGATGCCATAAATAGATTCTTAATCTATATGTAAATTAGATTTTTTTCATACTACGAAAGAACATTAAACAACTGTTGGAGTGGTTTCTTTAAAACAGCATTTAGGTACCTGTAAAAAAAGTGGCTTTTGTACATGACCTGTGAACCGCAAGATAAAATTTTCTCATTCTGCTTAGTTTAGCTTAAACATTCTCATGGTATTCGTATTGAGAGATAACTGTAGATAACTACTGAATCTTCCTAATGAACTCATGCTTGCCTTTCTATTTCAAGATATAGATCTGAAATTCCTGCTGTCACGCCTAAAACTTTAGCAACACATGAACTCTTTAGCAACATCATTGTCACCACTACTGTGTTCCATTGTGTCACGGTTTGAGCCAAGACTTACGTGTTTTGGAAATGTGCCCAATAGAGTATCGGGATTATTTCATACAAGTTCCATAAACCCGGCATCCCATTGGCTAAAAGTGCAGGTCAAAAGATTTCTTCCGACAGATACTCCTTAAAACCTGCAGCCAAGAGGAGTCTCCTCCTCTTTGGACACCGGGCAGCTTCAGAGAAAGAGCCACAGCGAGAGGGCTGGCTACCGTCCAGGCCGAAAGCCTGCGGCCTGCCCCCCGACCTGGGGCCTAACTCAGAACTGTTTCTGTCTATCGGCCCAGCTCTGCTGTGAATTGTTGTGGGACTCAGTCAGCATCTCTCTCTCGTATCGGGTAAGAGAAGAGATATTTCTCACTCGGCGAGAATCTACCGCTGGATTCAGACGCGGGGGAAGCTCACCCCCCTTCGTGTTCCGGCCGCGAGGGCTTCTCCTTTATCTGAAGCAGCTTCGGTCAGGAGTGTCCTTGAAATTTTCTTTTACAGACACTGAAAAGGTCTCCCTGCAAACTCGTTAAAATACTTCTCTAAGCTGTTAAAAACTTTTAATCACTTGGCCGGCCGCCATTTTGGATAGACGCCATCTTCTGAGCTACCATCCTGGCGTGACGTCATCTCCTGGCCTGTGGCCAATCGGCCATAATTGTAGTTTTTTCCCTTTTCCTCCCTTTGCAGTGTGTTAACTCTTACTGTATTGTTTCCTGTTTTGCATTTAATATATAGTTGTGTGATATGATAGTATTTTAGAATTTTTATTAAAAGTTTGTTTCAGTTTTCCATCCATACATTCCGAGATTTGAGTTTTGTTTTCCCTTTCCCCTGTATCAGTAAGGGATTTAAGGAGCGTTAGGGACCTTGAGTTCTGCTTGGAGGCTCAACCCCTAACACATTGATATTTCAGAAACTCTTTTCATGGTGAGGAACAGACTTTTACACCTGTATAAGCATGTCATAAGGAATAAATTATAATCAATCCTTGCTACTGTGAAGAGGACTGTCCCTCACTACTGCATGCTTTTCCTCCATCCTGCTTCTCAAGACAATGGCATCAGTTTGGTAAGTCACTGTAATGGCCAAGCCAATCTCTTTGACTTTTCCCACATGTAAAGCCAGTTAGCATTTGTTTTCTGAGTGACTATCACCTTTAGCCTCCTGCTCCAAAGGTCTTAAAAAGAAATAAAGTCGTTAATTGACATTAGACCTCCTGTGGTTTTCCAGTGCATATCTGAATCATCTAATCACTTAGAGCTGCTGAAAAATAAAGTCTGCATCACATCAGTTGCATTACAAAGTTCATCTTTTGATTCTTTTTTTTGCTTGTGTTTTTCAGCACATAAAATAAGATAAATTTAGTCAGTTACAATGGGGCAGATGTAATCTAGTCCTCACTTGAGTGGTGATTTCTGGTAAACTTCACCCCTTGACAGGTATTTCTGATACTTATGAATAAATCTGGTGTACTGAGCAGCAGCTTCTGAAAACTAAGCATTCTCATTCTTGCTATGGGAGCTTTTGTGGACATGTGGAAACTCCAGGTATCACATCCAAGAATACATTGTGTTTAATCTTCAAGTGTTTGGACAATACTCCTATACTGTCAATCCTACCAGTTTTAGGCTGGAGATTCAAAGTAATATTTTTAGATTTTTACTATTTTTAGTTGCATTCAGCCATTCACCATGAAATGTTAACAGAAATGAACTATGTTTGTTAGAACTATAAATCAAATCTGCTAGATAAGAGAGAGCTACAGGAGGATTGTAACAACAACAAAAAAAGTTACAGTAGTGTTTTTGCAGATTTCCAAAGGTAAAAAGGGCTGGATTTTTAAGCATAGTTTATTAAACATAATCCATGGATAGAGAATCTACTTGTCTATAAGAAAGCCCCCAAAATCAAGCAGCAAGTCAAGTTTTTTTAGCTTTAAGGTTATCAGCTTTAAGAATTGATAATATCATGAATTCTCCTAAATCTGAAAAAGGACTGTAAAAAAAAAAAATTAAAAAAAAAAAAAAAAGAAAACCCAACCCTTATGAACTGGTACAACTACAATATAAATCTTAATTTAAAATGTGTTTTTCTGTTTGTGTGTATATATTTGAGAGAATGCATCTGAGGCAACAGGCATACCTGTATAATGTATAATTAGTCTGCCAACTATTTCTACTTGTATCTTTCTTGGTAGGTAAAAATTGTGAGTGAGTATGTGTATCATTAACTGATTGTTGGTCAGCACTTACAGTTTGTCTGCACAAAGGCAGTCCAAAGACGACTTGTGTTACTTTCACAATACCATCAACATGCCACACTTAAAACTCTGAGTTTACTCTTAACTTCTATAGTAAAGAGTAGATTACTACTCTTAGTTTACTCTTAACTTCTATAGTTATCTATTTTAGAAGTAATGTTTCAAAAGACAGGAACACAGAAATAACAAAGATTAAAAGTAGAGCTGCTTTCTTAACTTCATGTGTAAATATTTTAATAACATTTTGATTTAAACGTTGCAAAGTTTTACATACATAGATTAAGGCTTCAGTATTTTATTTGAACTTCTGACAGAGAAGGTAATCTAAGAGATCATCTTAAACCTGTACAGAACATCTTTAGACTTGGATGACACTTGTGGTCATGAAAAGAAATAAGAATGATAGATGAGTTTGCCAAACTAGCCTAACTTACTGAAACAAACACGTCTGAACACCAATATAACAGAAATGGAGTGATTGTGAAAAATAAGAAACTTTTACAATAAATATTGGCAGTAAATGGTGCATTTTTGAAACTGTACATTTCCATTCCACAGCTCATTAAAAGTTTTTTCTCCAATCCATCTTCAGGTAGTCTTACTTAGTGGTATATTTGATGCTACGCTTTCTTCCTCCAAACACAAAGCTATGTAGAATATAAAGTACATGGAATATAAAGTATATAAAGATTTCAAGCTTTCATCTCCTTGTATGAATTACAGAGGAGAAAATTGATAGATGAAGTTTGACTTCTATACAGTTGAGAGAAATATTTTCTCTTTTGAATAAACACTGTCCCATTTTGGAGAAGGATATAGAACAAAAATATTATATTAGATTAAAGAAATCTAATAGAAATATACAGATTAAAGAAATAAAATAACTTTCCGGTATCCATATTCAATTACCAATGACAAGACCTCATTTAAAATATGACGTGCAATGATTTAAAATGACCTTTAGTATAAGTGGAAATCATCTTACGTGTTTCAATCTTTTACACGTTTTGAATAGAATAGATTTAAAAAGAAATAGTTACGCATGCATAGTGGTATATCAGCAGAAAATTAGGACAGCACCAAAGATGCAAAATATTGCTATCTTTACACCAACAGTAGCATGGTATATGTGGTGTGTCTACCAAACTTTATGAGTTTATGCATCAAGAGTAAGCAGAGAGCTGCATTATGTTCGTAAGACCTCAAAACTAACAGTAGTCTCAGAGTAGTCACTGACTATTTTTATAGTCATTTTACAAAGCACAAATTACTAAAAGGTTTCAAAAAGCCAATCTGAACCCCTTCTAAATTTTCTATCACATCTTAGTCTAAAAATAATGCCATCCTACACTGTTATATTGACAACTATTCTCAGCCACTACAAAAAGTAAGTAGCCATGCATCTTGTGAACATATTCCATATTGGGGACAAGCAAAGTAAGTGACATATACCCCCATTCACCTTTAAATATATAAGGCGTTTTCACGTTGCCACTTCTCTTCAGAACATTTTCTTTAGTTAGTTAATATAAAATGTCATCATTGACTTGTATTAAAGGTTTCCACTAAGATACACCTTTGCTATAAAAAATATGAGAAAAAACAGTAACTGAGTCTTACACCTGAATGACATCTTCAAGTACATTTAAATTTTTTATTAAAAGTTAATGATAGAGATTGTGGACATATTCCAAGTGAAATTTGCTTTCAATATGTGCAAATAGTAGTAAAAAATGCTGGTCAAACAGAATGAAAGGCAAGACTTCAATTGCTTTTCAAGGCAAATGATATCGGTATTTGCTTTCCACAGAACAATTATATCTTTAAAAATTTCTGGGGAAATAAAAAGTCAAAACAGATGAGGAAAGTCCAGTACTGTAGCGACTCCCTCAAGGCAACAGGTATTAAACAGAAGCCTGAGTTGTATTATTAATTACTTTGTAATTTCAGCAAGTGATTCATGGTATGATTTGATCTTGATAAATTCCTTGGAGCAAAAATTATGATTTTTCTCAGTTTTAGGAAGTGAATTATTTTGCTGAAGAGGCTATTGAAAAGGTACACTTGCAACTTTGGCACAATTTCCAAGCCTGAGCTCCTCAGCACTGAATTACAATGGTTCTTACTTGGTTCCTTTTTCTCTTCATTTAATATATTAACATAAATATTTAGATTTATACTTCTTCATTTGAAAGGAATTTCTTCTGCTTTTAATAATACCAGGAGACCATTGTCTCCTACTTTTTACAATAACCTGAACTGTATCTTTGTTATCCTGAGGTCTATCACAGAAGAATTCCTTGAGTCAGTTTCTACTTAACTTAGTAGAACAGAAGTGAAGTAGTGAGGAGGAATAGCAGTAGCAGTCTGGACTGTAGCTGAAGTCACACAGTTATATGTGTGAAGAAGACAACCTGGAAGTAAGACCAAGATGATATGAAAGAAAACCCAGAAGTGATAGCACAGGATGACAAAGGTGAATTGTGAGCTACATACATAGAACAGACCATGAAATGTGTTGAAACCTGAGACAAATGTCAAACTTTTAATTTGAATATCCTCTCCTCCCTGCTGCGCTCAGGTTTTCATTGTTGCAAAATAAATGTTTCCCAATTCTGTGAAAAGTATAAAGAAATTATTAGCTGGCTTAATTTCTCAGTTTTAAAATTCTGAGCAAAATTGAATTTTATATTCTTTAGCATATGTCATCCTTATTAAGTCTTTAATTAGGTACTCATTGAAGGACTTGAGGATAAAAAACTTAACCTGTATGTGAGACAGGAGAAACGTTTGATGCAAGTGAATTTATCTAGCATGACTTTTTCAGTCACTACGGAATATTTCAAAAAGGGAAGAAAAAAATCTTTCCAGTACATGGAATTCTTTATAATGTATTGAAATAAAGAATTCAGGATTTTGTGTTTAAAGGATAACAGTGGTTTCCAAATACCGAGTGTTAAACTTTCAAGTGATTTGTAGGTACAAAACAAGCAAGGAGAAAAAAAGTTCCTAAAAGATTAAAAAAAAAAAAAAACACAGACAATTTAATTTTAAATTACAAAAACTCAGCACCCAATCCTGTAACATTCTGTCAAAGATGTTATATAAAACCAACCATGTCTTTCTATAAAAACTTCTAAATTCAGTGGCTCCATGAAAGTAAACACATTAAATCACATAATTTTGTGTTTAAACCAACTTTGAGATGAGCTTCTTAAAACTGTGATGTGAGTACAAAAAAATTAAAAAAAAAAAAAAGAAAGAGAGAAATAGAATGAACCATATCTTAGATTAAAACTGATTCAACAACCACAGTGACAGTCTTCCATTTAAGGTGTATCATAAAGATCATGTGTAGAAAATGTGCCATTCCGTAATGTTTTGATTTTGTGACAATTACTTCATTTTAACATCAAAACACCTTGAGATATTAAAATCAGATCAACCAACTGTTACAAAAAACAAATAACTGCAGCACTAGAAAATGGTTCCCATTATCAATACCTAATGCAGCATATGTTTGAATTCCTCTTGTATTCACAATGTTATGGGAGCTGTGGACATCTTTAGGAAAGATGCACGCTGCTTTTTAATGTAGTTATTGCTATGCACATAAATTTCTTAGAACTTTTTTCTATGGGTTAAATCATAGACACCTCACAAAAATGGAAATACGTATACATATTTACCTAGTTTTCCATTTGAAAAGGATTTCATCTGGTGATATTTTGTTGGAATTTTCTGTTCTGTACAACTATTTATGGAATTAGCAAGCAAAGCCAAAGGTGTATGTGTCATAAAATGCAGAGATATTGTCATATTCACAAATATGTTTCTATCTTTCCTATATGTTTTTCACAAACAGCTGATTCCTATTGTTGGTAGCTGCTGTTCCTAGCAGGAAAAATCAAAACATTTTGTGCTGTTACTACCCCCCATTATTCACACTCCGTATGCAATCAAATAATTAGCTGTAAAGTGAGCAATTTACATTAACTACAGTATCAGTGCAACAAAAGATGTTGTAAGTAGAAGAGACCAGCTTTACTGTATGTGACTCAGAAATGTATCATTGAATCCTTGTATCTGCATCTTTTCAGCTGACTTTTTTTCTTTAATGACTCATTTACAATGCTGAAGGTGGTTGAAACTTACTTTTGTACAATGAGGCATTTCTTTTAGTTTCATCATCTTCTTTGCTAAAACTAATAATAATGAAAAGTTTGCCTCTTCATATTTTCCTCACTACTATCCTTGACTGCATATATGTGAATTTTTTATGACAAAAAACCTGGGAGTCTTACTGTCAAGAGATAATTTCATGATATGAAGAGTTTGGTGGCTTAAAATATTCCATTCCCTTCTTGCAATGGTGAGAGGAGGTGGAATTATTCATTCCAAACCCTGAATCAGTTTCCTGCTCCCACCCACCGAGTGACTCCACCAGTAATTGTTGCCAAAAAAATGCATCAGGTTACAGAGGCAGGAATAACAAACAGTAGTGGCAGGGAACAGAAAGAAAGGTGGGAACATCGTAAACCAGGATTACTTGGATCAAGCAATCACAGCACAGCACGTTTGATAAATTAATTAGCAGTATAACAAATATTTGAATGACAGGATGGGGAAAAACAAGGTTTTCCATATATATATAATATATATAATCTGTCACTGCTGACACTTGGTTGATAGCATTGGGCAAATGACCTCTCACAGCACAACAAGAATGCAGATTGAATTGCTTTGACTATGGGTGTCTTGGGAGCTTGCTAAACATTTTATCCAGGAACCAAGTTCTGTCATTTCTTAAAACAACTGGAAAAACTGCCCTGTGGTAGAGATCATATTCTACACATCTTTTTGACTGTGGGTCTCAATTCCATTTAACAGAAAAAATGTTAACTGAACCAACAGCTTTACTAATTCTTGCTGAAAGTTTTCTTAAAATAATTTGCATTATGCATATTTCAGTGCTGGAGAAGACAACAGTTTACTCTAGAATTAGCTGAATTAATGTGCAGAAAATAATTAAGAAATAATAAATTTCATACCTAATTTTAATTTCATCAGGAATGACCTTCAGCATGTAAAAAGTTCTTTGGAAAATTTAAAAGTAGTTAAACCAAATCAGAAAGAATCCTATTATTCTCTGAAAAGCAAGTCTTTCATATTTGCATTACACAGTTGTTACTTCTGAGCCCAGAATTGGAGGAATGTTTCAGAAAATATAAATATGCATTGTAAATTCAGATCTGTTTGATGAGGCTAACATTTTGCCATTAATACTCTGCATCTCTATAATGTAAAAATTCACGGTCAAAATATTTTTGTAAAGAATACCCAGAGCAGAACTGTGAATTTTAATATGGGCCTAAGTAATCATCTAACAAGGGTGGCCCCACCCGCTCTCCAAGAGTCTGGGTCCAAGCCTAAACAGCTTTCTTTATGAAGAAATGAAGGTATGGAGATCTATTTGAATAACACTAGCCGTATAGTTTTAAAAATTCCTTTTTGCATAGTATTTATGCTGTGCAGTAGTAGTTTAAAATACATACTGTTTAAAGAGATCATATTATATCATGATTCTTTACATAATCTAAATGTAATAGGTACTCTTATAATAAGTGTTCCTAACATATACATATGTATACTTAGTGCACCTAAGTATACATTATATATAATCTATATTACTTGCATGTACGTAAATATAAAATATATATTACCTGTATATATAACACTATATAATATATAGATACAGATATAAAAGTATATATGTATTTAATTTATAGACATATATATATTTATATATACATACCGATCTATACTTATCTGTCTAGATAATAAGCCAAGCAGAATGCACTGGAAAAATCTAAGCTTCAATAAAATAAAGGAATATTAAACACACTGAGAAGACGCTGACACGTAGGTGTCACTTGTGCTTTCCAAAGGTGAGAACATGCAGCAATGACTGGCAAAACACCACCATAAAAATTCCAAAGCTCTGCTAAATAAGGTTCACAAAATTATGTAGAATGAATACTACACATGTGTATATATATAATCGACTTCAGAAGTTTCCTGAAAATCAGTCTGACCAAACAGTCATTATAGATCTAATTTAGTTGGGAAGATTACAGAGGGGTTTTTCAAGACTGTTATATTCTCATCAAGAGTGAAAGAGACAGTGACAGTCATCCTATCATTATAAAATAAAGAAAAATATTATAGAGGAAGTCAAAGAGGTAAAGTACTGGAAAAAATATTAACAGGAATGAATGTTCATGTTCCCTCATTACACTGTGATTTCAGTATAGAGTTCATTGTACTGTACAGGGGGACGAAGCAAAGACAAGAAACAGCTATCCAAATTATTTGCTCAGTCAAAGGAATCAAGGTAGTTTGAATTCTAGGGTCCGCAAATCACAGTTTTTCTGACTTGTTCCTGAAAACGGGATGCACATTCTGTGTAGTATATACAGAAATTAGTGTATTGGCCAAGTTCACATCATAGGAAAAGAAACTTTGTTACTAAATTAAAAATCTGAGAATCACTCACATATTGTGAGGAAAATGTATAAAAGATTCTATTAATGTTTATATTTTCGTTCTTCTGCATCCATAAACTTGAAATCAAAATAGAAATTTTTTCTTGAAAATGAGAACTATATCAAACATTCATATAATGGGCTGCTGAGTCTAATGCTACAAAATCTAGTTGTATTCTCAAGACTCATTCATCCTATTGAAGAGGAGGGAGTCTGTGGAAATCACACTATCTATTATGAAATTAAATTAAAAGTATTAAAAGAAAGTAAAACTAAACCTAACCAAACCTAAAGCAGTGTACCTTTCTGCTATGGTTCTGTCATTCTGAAGTTCCAGTTCGTTGGAAGCTGCTAATCTGCAATACTGCATTATCTTTCTTTATTAGGAGTGAAAACTTATTTCCTAGTTACCTAAACCCATCTGACAGTTGCTGGTTTTGCAACTGATTGAACACTTCACAAACTCTTTAAAGTAGCGGATCTATATGTTTTTAAATATATTTCTTTCATGTGCATTCAAGCTCTATTCCAGAAAGCCCTAGTGTACTCCTTTTATAATAAATGAGGTTGATAAACTAAGTTTTTTATTTTTTACATTAGGTGAAATTTTCAGGATACATAAGTGAAAGTTCTCTTGAAGGATGTTAATTGAATTCCTCTATTTCTTTTATGCATAAAACCTAGGTGAGTTTAAATAAACCATTTTGATTCATTGTTCTCCATGACAGTATCCCATTTCCAAAGTAACCTGAGAAATAAGCAAACAAAAAAACCATAGAAAACAATCTTTAGTATATGCAAAACCTTTTTTTTTTTTTTTTTTTTTGAAAAACAAGAGTGGTTCACATTAACTTCACGGACAATGCAATTTTACAAAGTTAAATACAATCTGCTGTTGGAGACGGGAATATATAAATATATTTTATATATTATATTCCGTATATTCCATATGTCCCTGAAGAAAACAGGCAATAAAAAGAGAAAAGTGATTCTTAAGCCTACATCTTCATTCTCACATTTCTTTCAATTTACTTTCTTCTGGGATTATAGCACCATAATCTCATTCCACTCTCAGAATTTGTAACCAGTTTTAAGAATCTCGCAGAGAAATTTGTATTTCTCTGCCCAAATGGTTGGCTTAACCATTCCAAAAATCGCAGAATAATAAAATAATCAATAAATGTCTTCAAACAAAGAAAAAAAAAAATAAAGTTGATTCTTATGAAAGGTCAAAAGACAGTTTTCTAGTGAAAAAAAGTTTCCAATTAATTTTTTAAAAACACTTGGTGCGTATCTCAAGTACATGTTTCAACATTTACTTGATAAATATTATGTTTGTGTCTTTAAAGTTAGGCATCATGCCAATGAGCAGCTTAGAAATGTAACGCCTACTATGTTTCTCCAAAGAAATCAAATATAACAATGTGCATAATGTATAATACACAAAACTACATGTCCATATATTTTCATATTCCAACTGAGTTCTGAATAAATAACCGCATAAAACAGAAGTTTACATTTTTAAATATTTTCAATAAATTCCTGCAGAAATCTGAATATATGAGTCTTTATTGCCACTGATTATATTCACAAAATATTATTTATTTTGTAATAATTGTTTCTGATGTAAAGAATAAAATAATGTAGTTAGCCACAAAGTATTTAGTTTGTTGCTTCTTTTTGGCAGTCTCAGAAGAAACCTATCTGAAACTTAACAGCGCAAACCAAGGGAAGGGAGAATAGCGTCAGAAAAAAATGCAAAATGCTTCTTTATCAGTTTTGTTGTATGTGATATCATGTTTAGATTTTTATATGGAGCTTGCAAGAGGAATTGATTGTTAGTCTAATAAGACTGCATTAAATACTTCACACAACATAAAGTTGTAAAATCTCACTAGTGTATCCAAGATAGAGAAAAGCAGTCTGAAGGCAGGAAAGTGCAAAATCAGGTCTACAGCAGAAAGATTTAAAACTCTCTCTCTCTACAGTATAAATGCAATAGAAGTAGATGGGAAGAAGAAATCAAGCATTTGTAGTAACAAAGCACCCAGTAACAACAAACAAGAAACTAATTTCTTGTAAGAAGCAAATGTTGAAGACTAATGCACTCCATCCCAGAACGATGGAAGTTCTTCTGGATATTGTTCTATGATTTTTATTTTATTTAACTCTATTTCATTTTGTTTTATTTTATTTTGTTTTTTTCCTATATGGAGGAGGCAGCAAAATCTACCCTATCGGGTAAGTAATTTTAGAAGAATAAAGATTTGTTGTTGACTCGAAATTCCAGTTAGAGGCAATGAATTTGGGGATACTTTTCAAGCTATGTCAGGAAAGTTTGCTTCAGGGTTGGATTTATTACTGAAAATAAGATACTTTTAGTACCCGCAGTTATTGATAGAGTAAGTTTGTCATGTCTACCATACTCAGTCATTTATCACAACACTACATTATGTAGCAGAATAGCTGATTGTTTCAAGGTTCCAAAGAATATATGGAGACACGGAAAAAATGGATGGAGAAGCTTTGAACAGTCACCTAATCCAATATTTTACTATGGTTAGGATCAAATGAGTTAAAAATACAAACACTATTGAAGCATATAATTATTCATATTTTTAGGTATTTGGTGCAAGCTCTGCACATATGCAGTTTTAATTCAGAATTATATAAACCAGTATATTGATAACATATAAAAGAACTTGGAGAACAGGAAATGGTACCCTGAATATGGAGAGGTTGTTCTGAGTAGAGTTTCAGAGTTTAGGGAGATAAAGGAAGATTAAACTATTGATCATTTTGTTCCTGTATATATGAAAAGGCAAGACGGGATCATTGCAAGATAAAGGTGTAATGACACAAAAGAAAGAAACTCTGTTTTTCTCACACATCATAAGTTATGTAACTTGAAATATGTAAAGTATAAGGATCTCATAGAAAAAGAATCATTATGAGTGGGGGAAAAAAAAAATTAATTAGAGTTTTCTGATAAAGAATTTCAATTTATTCTTCCAAGAGTGGGACAATAACATCACTGGCAGACCTGGTAATAAGGGTTGAAAGGACATAGCAATTGGCCCCTCAGTCAAATCTATAAGGTATTTGTGAATTTGGCAATATATTATCACAACCCCAAAATGAATGTCCAGTACTACTTATTGGGTTGAAAAAGAAGGAGTAATCTAAATGAACATATGGGTTTGCTGGCACAGTATAATGTTCTGAGGTGGCTATGACATGAAGGTCAGGCACAGGCATTGATAATGAGACAATTTTAAAAGCATATAAAAGAAGCAAAATTTAAGATTAACTGATAACCCTCTGATTATTTGCTAGTATATTATGAAAAATTCATTTCATATTTGAAAATTTATAATCCACTCTGTAGCCACAGAATTTGAGAATATTATTTTTATAAAGTGCATTTCCAATAAAGACTACTCTTTTATATTTTCATGTTGGTAAATAGTGTGTCTCTGTATGGTATCCATGGATTGTCTCTATCAACTCCCTTAAAAGGTAGAGCTACCAAAAAAAGAAAAGTTATTTATCTCTTGTAACGAGCTGCAAAGAACTTTAATCCTATTTGGAAATTATCACCAGAGAGAAGTTAAGAGATTTATGTTCAGGTCATGATCAATATCCTTAATTTAACTAATGGAGACAAACTCTGTCTCCTCAACATCTTCTTGTCTGCCAAGGAACTCAACCTTACTCCCTCAGTTTTTTACAATGGTTTAAAAAAAGGCTTTCAATAAGAGGGAGAGTCTGAGGGAAAAAAGGTGTTTTACATAAAGAATGAGAATTTCCAAGATATATGTAAACATAGTCACAGTCTTTAATCATGAACTGATCACATGTGTGTACAGCAAGTATTTGTGAGACCTGAGAAGGAACTGAGAAATTGTAATAAAAGACAGATTTAGGAGCCCTCTTATTTTGAGGATTTGCTTATTGTGACTGGACTTTCTTTAATGAAATTAACGTTGATATGACCTGAATTTTTGTTAAATTTAATGGTCAGTTGAGTAGTAAGTTTTAATGTTTAACACTCCATTTTCATTTCTACTTTCTAATTCCTAACTATAAAATATTGCTTCACTTTTTTTTCTTTATACTGTGTTTTTCGTTTGGTGAATGTTTTTGTAAAGAGGCTAGGAGATGATGGCTACTGTTAATAATTAGAGAGAGTAATTTAATATAGTACCCAAGTACCCTTTTCTACCAGACAAAATTATTATGGGCTTAAATAAGGTTAGAGTTGCCACTGTTTGAAAATGTCATGTGCAATTATTCAGAAAACAAATACTAATAGGGTTGATACAAAGAGCATTGTTAACTGTACCTTTAGAGGTGAACACCTTCTTAATAATTAATAGAAGCTGTACATAGAATCCCATATATTTCTACTACCAAACTACTATGGGGTGAATATCAATTCATACAAAAGAGGCTGAAACAAAATCAAAATGACACACATGCATACACCCTCTTTAATTCATGTTCCTTCCATCAATGCCACCTTTGCTACAGATTGTGTAACCATAAATACAGATAATTTTCCTTTGCTCCACTGGACAACACATGTAAGAGGAACTTACCTCCTTGTCAGGGGACGTAAGGATACAATTTCCTATTGAAGTGGGAGCAGCTATAAAAGTAAAAATATGGAAGTATAAATATTACCATGAATCAAAGTTGATGTAAAATCTAATATTGAGCTTGGATCAGGTTCAGTGTGCAGAACTGTCAGCTGTAAATTTCAATGCAAGAGTGAGTTTTCACTGCAAACAATCGGAAAGTTTACTTTCTCATTTGTAATTTAGACCCTGGGTCTTCTGGTGGTTATGGCATTTTGCAGAACCGGATAGTATTTGTTCAAAATCTTTGAGATAATACTACTGTCTGTCATTCTGTTTCTATTACCCTTTTTCTACAATGGGTTTCCAGAACAATAATGAAGAATTTTTTATATATGCTAAATGTAACATCAAGTGGTTTAAGTGACTACTTTAGGGAAGAAACTACAAATACTCACAACATCTTGTCTTTCAAGACTGAAATTTAACTGTGATCTCTGAGCTGAACTAAAATCCATCAAGGGTCATTAAAATATCATATGTGCAGCTCAATACTGAAAAGGACTTCTCCCTAGTAAAGCACTGTTCCTCTCAAGCAAATCACAATTAGTACTTTCCTCAAGAAAATATCATTACTTTTCTCACTGGCCTTCCTCACTGTCTATAGACAAAACTTTAGAAATTGGCTGGTGGATATACTAAAGAGTCCAAAGATTTTTATTTTTATCCCTTTCATCTGATGACAATCTGATTGTAGGGCTATATAGACAGACATCTATACCGCTTTGGATCTCTTTCTCACTAGATGATCTGCCTATGAGCTGGGTAGAAAAGCACATCTTAAATTGTTCTGTTTTCCCCTCTCCAATAGAATATAGATTGTGGATTTAGGCAATTGCTGATCTGTACCCAGAGACCTTTGGTCTTTGAATTCTTCTTTGAATTGCTCTTCAATATGTATGTGGTGCCACAAGGAAGGAGAGGGAAATATTAAATGCATGGTAGTATCAGCAAAGACATGAATGAGTCAGAACTTTGGCACTTTTTTAGACTAAGTTGTGCTTGCTTTATGGGTACGCTGCCAAGAGTGAGTGTTTGATTGAGGGGGAAGGTTTCTAGCGCTATAACTAGGAAAGAGAGCTGCAATATAAGTTCACTAAGAGAAATCTTTAGAAGGATAGATAGGGATTGAGAGGATGAGGTTATTTCATCATTTTTTATAGTAGCCACTCTTATTTCAGACAGAGGATTTTAGTATGATGCTGAATACCCATTGAATATCTGCTTACATATCCATTGCTTTTAGTAACATTAGCCCCAAATGCTCCTTTCCATTTCTTTCTCATTTTAGCTTTGTAAAGTTTCTGCAAGTCTCCTGCTAAGCAAAAGACCTAGAAAATATGTTTTTGGAATTGACATCAATCACCTGCAACATTTGTTTTCTAAATTCTTTAGCAACCTGACATATAACCTAGATGGATGAGGACGTGCAACACAAAAATTGTAAATTCTTCTATTCACTTATTTTTAAAATGAATAACTCTGAATATGAGATTGATGCTTAGGGGGTACTTCTGTGAGCTGTTACAGGTGGGAAAATAGACATTTTGATTACAATCTAGATTTCTTCAAGTATTGCCAGAGTTATTGCAATTTATTTTATAGTAAGAAAATAAGCTCTTGAAGCAAGCTTGCAGGAAAGCATTAAATAATTAGTTTAGAAGAAAATAAAGGATTAATTTAAAATAAAATTATATACATCATTAATATATTTTTATTTATGCAACTAATAATATTACAGGATTCATTGTCATGTAATGAAACATATTCAGTATCAGTAATGATTTGACACATAAAAACTGGTGTTACGGAGAATGGGAAACTAGTTTTTGTGGTGTTGAAACTGAACTCATTGTTCACCACCCCATAATATCAAGTGGTCCTGAATGAGGGCTTGAATTAATGAAAT
This sequence comes from Bucorvus abyssinicus, assembly GCA_009769605.1. Classification (NCBI taxonomy): domain Eukaryota; kingdom Metazoa; phylum Chordata; class Aves; order Bucerotiformes; family Bucorvidae; genus Bucorvus; species Bucorvus abyssinicus. The sequence continues at coordinate 46,048,249 of CM020025.1, forward strand.
ATCAAAAATAAACTTTTAAGTACGATTATATCCTAAGCTATCAGAAAATTAGTCATACTACCTAAAGTTTGTTAAAACATATATTGATTAAAAAACAAATATTGATTAAAAAAAACCCCAAACCAAACCAAAAACAAACAAGAAAACAAAACCCAAATATTTTTTCATTGAATCAGAATTTGTTGTTTTTTTTTTTTTCAAATGTTCTCACGTAGCTGGAACTGGCAAGAGGAGAGCCACCTTGCCTAGTGGAACTACCTTCAGGATTTTTTTCAAGCTACACAACAGTCTCTATCTCATGTAGAAAGCCTTTCCCCAATGACTGCTTGAACATGAGAGGGGAAGCCACAAGCCTACTATTGATACATCCTGTAGTCAGTAGTGCTATATTAATGTTACAATAATTCAGAGATGGATGGGAAATTTGATTGACATCAGTAGCAAGAATTAGGAGATAATACGAGAGATGATAAGCAGGGAAGAACAACTATCCAGGGAAGGTGCTTGCTATTGAGTAAGAAGGGCTCCGATGCTAAATCACAATCATCACAGCAGACTTGTGTGTTCCCAATTACATTGTTTATTTAATCACTGTCCGCAGTCAGTAAGACTTCGGTCACATTGGGCTTAATGCTTGAGCACACATAGAGGCCAAGCAAAGTTGTTTTTAGAAGAATAGACTTGCAGCAGCCAGGGAAGGAGATGCACAGAAATCCATGCCTGTACCCACCCCTGAGGGCGATTTGTCTCTCTACAACCTTTCAGTTCCTTTTTCAAACCGCGATAGGTGGGCTAGAGTGGCAATATCTGACTAAATTCAATCATCTCAGACCCTACAAATAGTGATCCTAAAGTGAGACCCTTTGAGCTCTCCTGGGTTGCAGTGGGCTGTGTCCAGCACATCCCCTGATTCGGAAGGGCTCTCAGGTACAAACTGCTTGAAAGGTCAGGGATAAGTTAGACTTCTCGAGACTCAATTATCGTCCGTTGAGATGCTGGAGCATTGCGAGTGTTTGCTCTAAACTCAGGAAGGAGATTTTAACAATAGGCTGGCCTCTCTTTCATCAACCTCGTTAACACGAGTGTGGATGGATATATGTTTCACTGGATCCAAATAACTCTGTTTGTGTGTGTGTTTTGTGGTTATGTCTATATGTATGCACATGCATATATACATATATGTGTATATAAAGGATATCCTGCAGTAAGTTCGTGTGAATCTTGTCATCATCAAATCTGTAACTAAGTGACTATTTTGGTCGTAACATGTTCTACTGAGTCACCTTGTTAATTTTAAATTGGTTAGTGATTAAGCGCCGCTAAAAATCAACCTTTTGTTCTATCCCTCACCATTAATAAATCTTAGATCGCTGCCTAATCACAACCACATTGATATTTTCCCCTGCGACAATATCATCTTGTTCATCACCTCTATGAACTGTACATACATATATACAGTCTATACTACTGACCTGTAAGTACAAATCACGAAGTCAATCATAAACATGATAAAAAAAAAAAAATTACCTCCAAGTGATATTTATTTTAATAATTTATGAAAAAAATTTCACAATTCACCAAAAAAAAAGGTTAAATAAGAGTTGAAAAAACTAGGTTGGCTCTATAATTTTTAATTCTGTGTGAAAGTGTGTTTACTGACTGTAAACTTATATCAGATAGGTAGAAATTAATATTCTTCATTCTGGTATTTCGACAGTAACTACAAGTAATGGATTTGTTTCTATTTGAAATTGATTTCTAGTCACTTGCAAACGTCAGCTCTGAAAATATATTTTGGGCTTACAGTACTTTGACACTCAATACATTTCAGGACATACTCATCTTTAAAAGAAGCTCATTTTGAATGACCCTGAAATTTGAAGTCAACAGCATATTCATTAGCTCACTCTTGCCATGCAAGAGAGCCAAAATTTGGAATAACTTTTAAAAATTAAATATCTAATTAAACTAAATTTAGAATAAATTTTTAAAAATTACTTAAATACCTAGATTGAAAGTTATGTGTGTATGTATTTTGATCAGCAAAGATAGTAAATGTGCCTAAAACTTATTAATATAAGTGGATGAATCTGTAAGTTAAAGGTGTCAGTAAACATATTTCAGAAGTACATTCCAGCCCAGTGTCTGTAGGTGCTCTTCTAAGAAGCTGCATAATTGCCTAATGAAATGGATATTTTCTAAAGTAAAAGCTATCAGAAGCATGCGCTTCCATTTTACGCAGTTAGCAGTTGGTTAAAGAACAGCAAACCAGAAGAAGGTTTTAGATGATTGTTTTAACAATGGGAGGTTGCCTGAGAAATCCCAGGTGACCTGTAAAAGAACCTGTAGTTTTAAGTATATTCAAAGATGAGTGATCTGGAAAAGATATTAAATGATACCAAAATATATGATGATATCAAAATTATTTAGAATAGTAGTTGCAGAAGTGTTTTATGATAATAAGCAACTGGACCATAAAATGACAGGAGAAATTCAGTATAATCAGCATAAAACAAAAAATATGGAAAAAAGTCTGACAAGTGTATATATAACATTGAGTTCTAAACTAACGCATCGGAAAAAGCATTAAAGTCATTCTGGCTAATTTTATGAAAACAGCAGTTCTTAGCAGCAGTCAAAATTGTGGGTTTTTTTTTTAGAAAAAAGGAAAAAACTATAAAAGAAAATCATAACATATTACTGTGGTATGATAATTGTGTAATTCATAAATATCTTGAATGCTGAACAACTTTCAGGCCTCCCCAACTCAAGGAGAAACATTTAAGAAAATAAAGTATGAAAAGACTTGTATATGAGGAGAGATTAAATCAACCAGGATACTTCACCTGGAAAAGAAAATTATTGGAGGTGAATATATGATTGCAGTATAGAGGAACATGAATAACACGGAGAAGGTGAAAAAAGGAAGTGTTATTCACTAGTTAGCACAATACAAAACCCACGAATAATCAAAAGAAATATTCAAGAAGAACTCTTGGAGTGAGCGGAAAGTGGGGTTTTTTATAAAGTGGAAATGAACTTTGAGACTTACTGGCAACATGCTGTGCCAATATAACTGCTGTTGCAGTTATTAAGTGATATCAAACACAAGGATGCAGAGACAAACTCCAGTTCAGACGGTCCTAAGTTACAGGATGTCAGAAGCTGTGAAGTTAAACTGAGTGAAGCATTAATTTAATGTTGCATCCACAACTGGTCACTGTCTAACACAGGATGTTGGAGTAGAATCTTTTATCTTGCCCATTGTTGTTGCTTTTATGAGCATTTCAGAGTCTGATCTTGGAAATTAACTAAAGAGGGCGTTTGGGTGTTGCATTTCTGGTATGGGCTTGTATATAAGTAAAATTATTCAACCGAAAACCGTGAAACTTGGATTGCTCTGTCTGCAGACATGTGCAAAGGACTTTTATCTTATTATAGCTGTTGTTAATTGGCTGACATCACTAAATAGTTACTGTGTTGCAGTCTGCTGTAGAGTGATGGATAGAGATGAGAGTGAATGACAAGGCATATAGAAATGCAAAACAAAGCCTTTCCCTTTGACCTACAGTCACAAGCTGAGTTCAAACCCCTGGTTTTCTTATTGCTTGCAGTTTAGATAGGTGTGTACATTGCTGCGGTAAATACTATATTCTGGTATAATTTTTAAGTACTGAAACAAAGACACCACAAAAATAAACACAGATGAGTTGAGAGAAATTTAAGTTTATAAAAGTGTGTCCTGGCTCCATCTAGGATAGGGTTAATTTTCACAAGAAGCCAGGAAAGCCAAAATGAACCAGGAAATGGGATATTTAATACCATACTGACATCGTACCCAGTATATACAAGGGGAGAACTGGCCAGGAAAAGCGCACAATTTGGAGCGGCCAGCTGAGGGGCAGTTTCCGGGTGGTGAGCTGCTGCATTGTATATAATTTTTTTTATATATTATTTCATTAGTGTTATTGTTATTACAGTTGTTTCTTCTTAGTGTTGTTCTAGTAAACTCTCCTTACCTCAAACCACGGGGTTTTACCTTTTTCTCCTGATTCTCCTTCGCATCACATTGGGGTGGAGGAGAGTGAGCAAGTGACTGTATGGTGCCCAGGTGCCAGCTGGGCTTAAACCATGACAGAGGGGCAGATTTTTTTCTCCTTGAAACTTGCAGAAAAGCAACAAACTACAACTTCACAGTCTCCTGTGATTCCATTCAAAGTATTTCTACATGCCTGAAATGTCTTTGCTTGAGTAATTGAGAAGGATGAACTAGTATTGACTCGTGTTCTGTGAGAAAAGAGAAAAGGAAAAGACCTAAAGGACTGCTATGGTGTTTATTCCATCAGTGTGGAATTGTTCCCTGATGTGCTTTTCAAGTATTGGACTAGCCTGCTTAAAAGATTAAGCAATAAGTTTATGAATTACTTATTACAGGGAACCCTATTTTATGCTTAAAATTAATACATCTTAGAAACATTACCCTAATGTACGATACAATTTTCTTGATTTAAATCACTTTTCTCTTGGAAATCCCTCCTTGCATGTTCATCCAGAACATGCAAATTACTATTGGAGGAAAACAATAGCAACATCTTCAATTAAAATACCATTTTTACTACATTTTAAAACACAACAAATTCCAGTAGAATCCCTGTCTTTATTTCATCATCATGGCTTGACTTCGCGGACGAAGATTTGGGAAGGGCTTTGCCCACGCTTATTGCAAGCGCGTTGATGGCTGAAAAGGCCAATGCGGGATAGGCAAGACCAGTTGCAAAGAGCACACCGGAGGGTCTCCATGGGTGGTATAGTCGAGGCGCGGTTCTTTCTGCGCTGTCTTTTCTCCTCGAGCCTGATTCTACGCGTGCTCTCAAAGGAGACAGCAGCGTTATGTATGGTGTGTCTCCAAATCTCCCGATTGGAGGCCAGGGTGGACCACTGATGGTGGTCAATATGGCCTAGGCTGAGGTGTTGTTTCAGGGAGTCCTTATATCTCCTCTTTGGAGCTCTTTTACACCCTTCAAGCCTGCGCGGTGGATTTTTTAGGTGAGGCGCAGCGTGCGCGAGACTGGCCCCACCCTTTACACCTGAGGTTCATCTGCCAGGGCCTAGCGAGCTTGGATGGTGACAGCGAAGTCCTCAGGTCGTAGGTTTGGTTAGAGTATCCTTCTCTTAGATGGATGGCCTTACAGGGCTAAACGAGCTCCATCTGCCCGGGTTTGGAGTTAGAGTTGTCCTTCTCCTAGGATGGTTGCCCGAAGGCTAGTGAGCCCATCCCGCCCGTGGACACACTTTGTCTGACCCTTCAGTTGAGACCTGTCTGGCTTGGGAGACCCTACCGGAGGCATATGCCACCACCAGCATAGCTCTCAACTTTGCAAGGGCACGCAAGCTCTTTCCCCACGGCAAGGGGGTGCCCGTGAAAGAGTGTCTTTATTTACTTCTGAACTAAAAGGAGTGAGTTTTAACACGTTATCTTCTTATGCTCCTTGTACATAAGGGATACTGAAATTGACTCTTATGGTAAGTTCTCATAGTTTTTATGTTATAGTTATCCAGTCTGGTTGAAAGGGGGTACTGAGGATGGCAAAAATAAGAAAGGAAAATGGGCAGAACATGAATATATTAAGAAAAAAAATATTCCACTTTTATGAATTTCCACTTAAATGAATTTATGGTTCTAGAGTGGTGCACATAAACCTAAATGAGGATAGTGTTGGGGGTTTTTTTTAAGCCTTGGAAAAGCAAAAAAAGCTGCTTGTGTTACTATATTTGTAAATGTTAATCTGACTGATACATTTTCCCGAGAGAGAAGAACCCTAACTGGCTCTAGATTATTATACCTTGCTCTTCTTTATGTGCTGATGTGAGGAAGTAGCTTCATGTACAATAAAGCTCATTTTTTGTGGGTCTCTTTTACTATGAACCACCTAAGACAGAAATTAATAGAAAGCAAGCTTTCATCCAGAATAATATAAGCACTTGGTTTCCAAAGACCTGACCTAGGTGGAACAAGTCAATAAAACAGAATTTCCTCCAGCAGCACATAAGAGAACAATAGTCAGGGGTTATTCTATAAGGTATGGGAGTTTTGGGGAAGAAGAGTGAGTGGGAAGGAAAAATTACCAACATGTGTTTTTAGCTTCATTGACTGTTGAGAAGCCTCAAAGAAAGTAATGTCTAAACTATCTCCAAGTTCAATAAAATTTCTTAGTGAAAAAGGCAAGAAAGAGCATGTTTTATTTTTCCCACTGTGGAAAAGGCATAAATAACTCAGCACTTACTAATTTCTATGGATTACTCACTAGCTAAACAATCAGCATACACTCATTTTTACTCTGAACTAGTGATTTACTGGGTCACCCAAAAGCCAAATACATGTTATTGTTAGGGTCAAACAAAGAATCATGAGGTATTCCAGTGAGAAGAGGAGATATTACAGGCATTAGAAAAAAAAGAAAGGTACCTGATGGGAAGTACACAGAAACTGAAGTGGATGTCCACTGCCAGTTATTGCAATGGGGAAGTGCATTGCCCACACAGGTAGGAAATTATGTGATAAATTGTGCTGAGTATAAAATGTCCTGTTCTGGGTTTTTGTTTGAGAAAAAAACAAACAGTGGAATAATACGTAACCCAGCTATAGTTGATAATAAAGAGTGCTTATGCAGGAAGAATGTTAGTCTGGTAAATACAATTATAATGACTAAAGTAAAACCAAAACATGCAGAAATTGTCAAAGAAAGGCATTGAACATTAAAAAAAATAAAAATTACTGTATCCTGATCACACAGAACTTTTAGTCTATAATATTTTTTGAAGAACTACTCACCGTGAGCTAGCTATAAATCAAGACCTAGCTGAATATATTTATACAGTTTAGATTCATGTAACAAAACCAGGAACAGTAAATGTTAACTATACGCAGTGTAAGATATATGTCCAGCATGAGCAAGGACAGGCGTTCAGTTCCACTCAGAACCTGCGCCACCCCCCACCCAAATTTATAAAGCTGTAATATGCAGAAAACAGATGTATGGAGAAACATACAGAAAGAATATGAAATTATTCTAGGGTTTATGTGTATAACAAGAGTAATGAAATTAACCTAAAACCTGTGGGAACTAGACAAGAGAAAAAAATTTTAGGTGGTATCAAGAGAACAATCAGAAAAAACTTTGCAAAACAGAAATGTTGCAGTTATTTGCAGTTAAAATCCTACACTGAGAAAGAAACAAAGAGAAAATTCTCAATCCATGGGCAGAGAGGACTGCTGCACATTGGAGGTCCAGTACATACAGATCGTAAGGTTTTCTATTAATATAACAAAACTATGCTCATAAAGAAAAGAATTCTTTTTCTCTTCTTTCACATATCAAAATTTCATCAGCATATAGGTAGCTTGTGATAGTAAAATAGCTGAAAAAGCCATGAGATCCTAACAAATATCCTTGAAAACCCCCTAGCTTTCACACCACTAAGAGTTCTATGTGCGATATTAAAGCTACAAAGATATAGCGAGAAAATGAAGTATGAACACAGAAATTCTTCTAACTGTTCTGCTCTCATTGTGTTTTAAAAAAATACAACAAATAAAGGGAAAGACTTCATTCTAACAGGTTTCTTCCTATTCAGTGGTCTCTGTTGAGAGGTGGATAAACATAGCGTATCACTTGTTTTTAGTTTTGCCTACTATTTTTAACTATTGTCATTCTCAAAGCTGATTTTGCTTTCAGTGCAGATGCTAGATTTCTGAAAAGGCTTTTGCATTTTTTTGCCTTTGGGATGGAGGATGGTGATGGGGGTGATAACACTGTCAACGCTCCACTCTTTCTCAGCTCCTTCATTAGCTTCTGTACAATGCCAAAGGAAACAGAGCATGCAGCTTTACTTAAGATTAAGAGTTACACCAGTTATAAATAATTTCCATAGGTATTTCTGAATTCCATGTTCATGTCTTTCAAGAGACACTTGGCAAAAATACCAGGATGTTTTTTATATTATTTTCATCCATTTTTGTTTTCAACACAATAAAAAAGAATGGTTTTATCTTAACACCATAGTTTAAGTGTTCAAATAAGGAACTTAATACATCATGGATTGTAGATCTTGCCACTGAAAATATCAACCTAGCGTGGCATCACTTACCTCCACGTTTTTTTTTTTTTTCTTAAAATATGTATATTTACAACCTGTGTTTATAAGATCTTGGTTATTAGAAGTGCTCTCAAAGATAACTTACCTTTATGTAAAAAAGTAAAATATATTGCATAATGTTTTATAAGACAGAGCTAGGAGGAAAAGTTATGTTAGGAATGAAATAGATAAAGTTTTGGACATCAGCATTGAGCAAAGTTTCACCCCAAAGTTACATATATTCTGATGGTTGCCAGGAAAATGAGTATGTGCTCAAAGTGGTAAAAACTTATACAGATTATGACTAAATAACATCTGCAAAAAGTTGCTTTGATATTGGTGATCATCAATTTAGCTATTTTCTAACTTTTACCAAATTGTGTATAAGTTTTGCCAAGTGTAGATGATTCCTGCAACAGAAACAATACTTTTCAATAGCCTCCCTAGATTGTATGACAAAACTAAAGGATTTGCTGTCCAAATGGAAAAGAAACTTTCCAAATACAAAGAAAAGTGAAAGTTGTTTGTTTCAACTCTTCTATTAAAAAAAGTCAGTTTTAGGAATCTAGATGTGCTATCTATCTGTGTGGCCAGAGATGATTACTCTGAGCAGATACCTAACCTAATCCTGAGGGATTCAGAACCATATTCTGTGGGAGACTTATCTCTTAAGCACTCAGTGTGAAGCACAGGCAGCATAGCTCCCACACTGAAGACTACTGAAATAAGGTAGTTAAAATACAACACCCTTTCCGTCATTTGGACAAGTACCTCCTGCTGCTTTTTTTTTTTTTTTTTTTTTTTAAAGAACTTCAGGAAAACTGGGGAAGTAACAAAAAGACACCCAGTTTAGATTCTCAGAGTGAACCGAAGGAATACTCAAAAAAAATGCAAAAGCAAAGCTTAGTAATGATTTATGATTATCTGGTTTGGTTGTTTTTAATAATTCATAGTAATGTTGTCAACAATCAGAGCTTTTCATGTTGATGTCCCAATCAATATTCTCAGAGATATCTTTCTGCTATGTCATAGAATTTGTGGCCAAACTGAGGAGGATGACTTAATAAATTATTAGATTAAGAAACTGTCAGTAAAGCAGGAAATTAAATCTTCGTGTCTGACAATCTAGAGAGGAACTTTCCCAACCTGTTCTGAATCAGCAGAAACAATGAACTGAAGTGTATTTACACTGAAGTGTTGCACTTCTTCCATACATTCAAACAAATGCAAAACTGAAGCAACATGAACTCTTAAAAATTAAACATCTTAAAATCTGATAAAATATGGTGATTCAGAGCATTAAGTTAAGCATAATCAAGCATTACTCCAACTTCAGAGAATCACAGAATTGTTGAGGTGGGAAGGGACCTTTGGATGTTATCTGGATTGTGTCGAGAAGAGGACAACCAAGATGGTGAAAGGCCTTGAGAAACGAGGTGGCCTCAACTTATTAGGAGCAGCTGGGGTCATTTGGTTTGTCCAGCTTGGAGAAGGTTAAGGGGTGACCTCATCACAGTCTACAAGTCCCTCAAGGGAGGTAGTAGAGGGGGAGGTGCAGATCTCCTCTCTCTGGTGACCAACAATAGGACACAAGGAAATGGAATAAAGCTGAATCAGGAAGTTCAGATTGGACATTTGAAAAGGTTCTTCACAGAGAGGGTAGCTGGTCATTGGATCAGGCTTGCCAGGGAAATGGTTATGGCACCAAACCTGTCAGAGTTCAAGAAGTGTCTGGACAATATTCTTCATCATTTGATTCAGTTTTAGTTAGTTGTATGAGGAGCAGGGTCGATGATCTTTATTGATTCCTTCCAACTTGAGATAATCTATGATTCTATGATCTGGTTCAACCTCACTGCTCAAGCAGGGCTGCATGGAATCAGGTGCCCAGGACCATGTCCACATGGCTTTTGAATATTTCCAAAGAGGTGGATCCACAACCTCTCTGGGCAACCTGTGCCAATGCTCCATCATCCTCAAAGTAAAAAAGTGTTTCCTGATGTTCGTACGGAACACCCTGTGTTTTAGTTTGTGCCCACTGCCTCTGGGCCTGTCACTGGGCACCACTGAAAAGAGCATTTTCATCCTCTTCAGCCCTCCCTTCAGCTATTTACATACACTGATAAAATCTCTTCTGTGCCTTCCCTTCTCTAAGCTAAATAGTCTCAGTTCTCCCAGCCTTTCCTCATAGGAGAGATGCTCCAATCCCTTAAACATCTTAGAGCCACTTTGTTGGATTCTCTTTTACGGAGGAGCCCAGAACTGGACGCAGTACTGCAGGTGTGGCCTCACCAGTGCTGAATAAAGGGGACCTGCTGGCAACATTTTGTCTAATGCAGTCAATGATACCATTCACCTGCTTTGCAGAAAGGGCACATTGTTGGCTCATGTTAACTTGGTGGCACTATGTGCCCTAGTTTTTTTAATGCCAATCTGCTTTTCAGCTGGGTGGCCCCCAGCATATATTGGTGCATGGGTTGTTTCTCCCAAGGTGCAGGACTTTGAGCTTGCCCTAGTTGAACTTCATGAGATTAAACATCAAACATTCTTGCTCTGTATGTGAGTATGTAGATTTAAATAGCAGAGAAACAAAACACTTTCAAATACTGCCTGAAGAACAATGTCAAGAGGTGAAAAATTAACCCAGAAAGATTTATCACTATACTTCAAGAGTTAAGCAGGGCTCATAGCATGAGTACTCAATGGTAATAAAATGCAAAGTAGTGGAAATCAGTCTAGATCAGAGTATCAATCCCTGTGGAAAAGTATATTTCTCTGTTTAGCAAACAGTAACAGAAAGATAGTTACAGAAGTCAGAGATAGATATGGAAGATTACAACTCTCTAGTTGCTGTTACTAGTAAAAATGACACCAATAGAAAGATGTGTGGTTAAACAGCAGGGCAATATTTAGTTTAATAGACCTGAGTAATAACCATAACTATGCATAAACCTAGGACCATAGAGTATTTGTATGGTCTCACAAAAATTCCAGTGACTTGAGGGCAACAAAAACCTTGTTGACTTTGACCAAACTGACTTCCTAAATATATTTTTGTCATTACATTTACGAACTAGCCAAGTACTCTATGTCATTCTATTGGGTCTATGTGACAAGATTTTGGTAGTAAAGGGGCTGCAGGGGTGGCCTCTGACATGTGCCTCCATGTCAGACTGAACCTGTTCCAGCCAGCTTGAAAAAGGGACCACCACTGGCCAAAGCTGATCCAATCAGTGACGCTAGTGGTGCCTCTGTGATATTATATTTAAAGAAAGGGTAAAAAACATAGTGCAAAACCTGTGAGAGAGGATAGTGAGAAAATAATGAAAAACAACCCTGAAAACACCAAGGTCAGAGAAGGATAATGGAGAGGTGCTTGCTCCAGGTGCCAAAGCAGAGATTACCTTACAATCTGTGCAGAAGTTCATGATGATGCAGGATGACCCCTGCAGCCTGTGGAGGTCCATGGTGGAGCAGATATATGCACTACAGTCTGTGGAGGATCCCATGACACAGCAGGTGAATATACCTTGAAGGAAGCTGCAGCTCATGGAAAGCCCAGGCAGACAAGTTCCTGGCAGAAGCCCTGGGGTACCCATGCTGGAGCAGTCTGTTCCTGAAGGACTGTAGACTGTGGAGAGGACCTATTCTAGAGCAATTTGTGAAGAACTACAGCCCATGGAAAAGACTCATGTTAGAGAAGCTGATGTCCTATCTAAACATACACACAGTTTCTAAAGCAAAAATATTTTATATTCTGTACCAAGTTCAGAGCAAAACCACAAAGATATTTTTCTGATGTATTTACAGCTATTCAATTCAATTGAAGAAAGACATCTCAGCTCATATTGCAACTGCAGCATCAGTTAGTCAGTACTTCCAGAGGATAAGTATGTGGAGGCAAAAGGAAAATTAACCTAACTTCCCTTTCTTCTCTCTTTATAAAACTAACATAGGATGGTACAACTCTCATTCAATAAATAAGATTTTCTTACAGTTGCAAACAATGGCTTAAGTTCCAGAAAAGCCAAAACTGAATAAAAACTATATACATTAAAGAAAAAAAAAATAATTGCAGGGTAACAGCTTCGGTTAATGTATCCATTAAGGTGAATGGGATGAGAGACTGCTATGTTTCTGACAGACTGCTGAATTAAGTTAGCAATCAAGTGATCATAGCATGAAGGTTTTTTGCATCCTTGAGTGCTGGTAAGCATAGCTTTTTACTTTTGTCTCTTCGTTTGAAAGAAAACTGATTCAGGAATATCACAGAAAAAAGAGAGGAAATGGGAAGGGAAGAAGACTAAAGGACTAATGAAAGATTTGAAGGGGGATAAATTTACTACATTAAGTTAAGCACAAATTTCTCATTTCCAGAAAACCTCTTTCAAAAGATTCTTGTAGATTTCTGGGTAACTAACATCTATATAAATTTTTACAGAGGAGCGATGAATGTTTGTAGAGCAGACCTAGTATTTACATAGGTCACTCGAAAGCAATGCCTACTGTTTGTGTTGTATTTCCATGGAAACTACAACAGATAGAAAGAGCACAACAACACTATATGATAGAGCAAATTCTCAGCTACAAAACACTATTTTCTGACACAGTCACCCCCATTGGCTGTGCATTTTCACCAACAATGAACAAGAGCCTGCATGCTGTCCTCACCCCTAAAAATCTGCACTCGTGGAGATGGTCCACCGTCACTGTCACCACTGCTGGAACATGCCACCCACCCCTTCACTGTGTGGACAGCTGCTGTTTGGTCTCCATAAACATTCAGGAAACATCAATGAATGTCAGTGGGTGCAATTTTTTCTGCATGGAGGAATTCAGTTACACAACTTTGCTTCTTACGCACTTCCATGTAAGATGACATTTTGTCAGACCACCCCCCTACTGCTGTCTGTCACAGAATTTAACGGAATATTGGTGGGAAGGTTCAACTTCTACTGCGAGACCACCAACATCTGTCTCTGAAGTTTTGGGGCAACATAATAAAATGGAGGGCACTACTTTTGGAGCAGCCCTCGTAAATCTATGAGTAAGGATGACAATGGATTCTCAGAAAGCCACAAATTCTTGCAAGTTCTGGTAAAATGAAATTATAATATTCAGTTATATTTTTACAGAGGCAAGTGCATTTCACAGGATAATAAAACTAAAAAACCCAAAAGTTAGAGAAAATCTTTATATGGCAAATCTTTGTCCTGTGTCTATAGGACTTTTCTAGAAAGATGCAAAGATCTTCATATTGTTGCACCCCAGTAAGTAATACCAGTATCTCAGCTCCATCTAGTAACATGGTTCTGATGACCCCTGAACGTGACCTGCTCCCGGTGGAAAGCTATTTAATGCTCTACTGCACATAGAACAGTATATATGAATACGAAAAACCCAGATAAATTGCTGACAGGTACCTCTGAATAGGACTGCTTCTTAGACACTTATCTGCAGCCAGGCAAGCTTGTTTCACCTCAGTTTAAAAGATAAAGACACATGGCAGGCTGCCTCTGCAAGTTCTCATTAGGCAAACAGCCTCCATTGTCCATTAGTGGAAAAGTCTCCCTATTATTTAAGGAAATGTGACAGCAATGGAGGTGAAGTGAAAACCATCTGATGGCAGGAAATTCATCAGTGCAGTACAAAGCCTTTTACCTTACACAACTTTCACCAGCCTCTTTCTATTTCCACTTTCTTATCTGACAGCTCAAATGACCTAGAGTTGTAGCCAATGGCAAAGGTCAAGAACATAACAGCAGGGCTACAAAATGAGGCTGTTTCAGAGGAAGAAGCTGCCAAACACAAAGAAGGTTTTTGAGCACTAGACAATGATCTGAGAGCCCACATCTCAGCAAATTTACTTTAGTAGCTGCCACTTCTGAAAAAAACATTAAGAATCTTTAGAAAGATTTAGAACTTCTAATACTCTCTGAAACCTAATAAACTAAGAAATATTACAATATCTGTTATAATATAAATATTAGAAAGTTTCATTTATGTTTGGAACCATTGTAAATATACATAACTTATAATTGGCCTACCTTTTAAAAAGCAACCATGTCAATCACACACTATTAATTAAAAATATTCATAAAATAATATATGGCATATATCAGGATTGCTTAGTGCATATACAAATGTGTGTTTGACTAAAGATTAATTCACTTCAGCATGATATCTTTTAATAAAAACAAGGTCTGAAATGCTACAAATGTCAAGATGAAAGCCAAGAGTTTTGCTTATATTAATTTCTTTCTGGAAAATTATGGCTTTAATTTTTCACAATCAGTAGTAAGAAAAAGTTGAAGTTGAATTACCTTTCACAATGTCCAGTAGTACTCTTATCAGGTCAAAGAACTGGTTGGGTGTCTGATTAGAAAATCCACAACGTAAATTCCTGCTAAAGGAAAGAAGACAGAAGCAGTATCTTAGTTTCCGATACTGTCAAAATGTTAACATTTACACATATATCTATTTAGTATGTGCAAGGAATTAAATAATTTAAAAATAGTAAGATAGTTTCTATATACATGTCCATTCACTCAAAAGACTATCTATTGTCAACATCTGACTTTTATCATGATGCACACACCATATAAAACCATATTCTAAAGCAAGTCACCCATTAGGCATTGTTAGGCTCAAACACTAATGGCTTTTGGTAGATATGTAGCTGTATCAACATTTTGCATTCTTCAGGTTGTGTATTAACATACAAGATTCCAGCAAGAATAGTTGTGGTAGATTGACCTTGATGGGATAAATAGGTTTTATTTTTAAACTTTTTGTGTATGAGTAATTTTTCTATCTAGTCTCCACCCATACAGATTCCAACAAAATATGTTGCTGGATAAGATAAATAACACCATGTTTAGAGACCTGGGATCATTTTTTTTTTCTGATTTTCATTTTTAGATTTCATACATGTATTCAAGATGGAGTTAGATGTTTGCAGAGGGATTGATGTAAAGATTGGATGAAAAAACATCTATTTTCTGTTTTGAACACACATCTGTGTTTTTCTGTATTGTTATGACTGTTACTTAAGGACAGCATTTAAGGAAGTGTATGCCATCATTCTATCTTTATCTATTCCAAGTAAGAACTGGGCACCTGTGCACAGTACTACTTATAACAAGACCTGTTCAGTCATGAAAACCTGCCCTTAAAATACTTTCTTTTTTATTTAAGTCACATCACCATGTATAGAGGGCAACTATTCATTGAAGTGGAAATTAAGAGCAGATTTAATAAATTTGTATTATTATGGTGAATAAGGTAAATGTAAGTAATTTCACCTTTCTGTCTGGAGAAATTTAATCTATCAAAAAAAATGGACCCTTTGGTTGCCTCCTTGCTGCAAAAAGTCTTTCATCTGCTTTTATAATTTCTCTCCCAATTAATAACAAACTTTCTGTTGCTCCTTTACAGCTGATTTTCTGATTTCACATATTTGAGGAACTGAAACAGCCATATACAGGGTATAACTGGGTAATAATAATAAGTACTAAATGACCTCAGACACAGTGTCCCTCATCTGAGGCTGGCAGAATTATCTTGTTTTCAGTTACTTCCAAACTAGGAAAACACTTTCAAACGAAAATGCTGAAGTCACTGTAAAGATAATTCTATTTTCAAAAACATCACTTCCACTTCAGGTCAACTGAATTTGCACAGAATTCTCTCTCCATATTACCCCCAACTCCATACTCAACCCAGTTTTCCATATTGCCAACCTGTTTTTTATCAGCTTCAGTAAATTTCTTGTTACCTTCAGCATGAGCACAAGCAGAACTGGACTTTTCATGTCTTGAAGACAACCCTTTTTGATATCCTACATTACTGCTACAATTAATTATCTTTTTTAATATACTCACCCCAAGAAAAAGTATAATAAAAACCGTAACAAACAAAACCTCTGCAATCTTCACCATCAGTACCGGCAAAGGGAGAACATATCTAAAACTGTAAAACCGTAAAGCTGAGAATGCACTTAATTTCCTACTTGAGCCCTATGCAGTAGAGAAGCATTTCCAGTTTTTATAGCAGTGTCGTTGCAAGGAAAAAAAGTTTCTTTTATTTAAAAAAATAAAGCCGGTAATATTTCCACTATTATTTTTTTGTGAGTTGTACTGAAAATGAATAATTCAAAATTAAAATCAGTTGGGGAGTATTATTTAGATCAAAATTATGACTTGAAGAATAAATCATCATTACAGTAATAACAAAAAATAAGATATAATGAGCTAATTCTTCAGGTTATAAAAAATTATTTTAATATGTCCAATAGGATGAAATAAATATCATAAGCCTCAGAATTATCTAAAGAACTAACCTTTGTGGTGAAACTTTGGCCTTATTTGAAGAAGCTTTAGTACAATGTGTGGAATAGATTAAAGATGACAGAATCATAAAATACATAACTTCTAACAATTTGTTAGAGGAACCGCAATATTTTATAATAGCCAAATCTTTATATTTGTGGCAATGACATCAATCATAAAGATCCAGTTTGGTATTTCTGTAAATGGATAGCACCTCTTATCACAGTTATCTTCCATTTTCTGCTATTAAAAATTAATTTCAGATTAGAGTTGTATGAAACATGTATAACTATATAAACCAAGATGAAATCTAACTTTGATGAATTTAAGGTATTTCAGGAAGTCACACAACCTTTTGCTTAACAGAACTGTATTTCATACCTAGGAAGAAGATCTTTAGCTTTCCTTTAAAAATAAAACCATAATTTTATAATTGAAAAATATAAATAAAAATTAAACCCAAACCAAACAACATATATTTCTAGAATTGAAAGGAAAGAAACTAGACTCTGTAGTTGGAAAAGGATTAAAAAAGACATTCAGTAAGTACTTTTATCTGTAGAAAAAAGCCAATTGGCTGGATTAATTTTATTTCATGGATCTATATGAGGAGGTAACAAGAACATCATGGTGGATTTGATGAAAACCTGCCTGAGTTACTAATTTGTGGATGCGTGTCACTGTCAGTGATAGGTGAACATGCTTGTTATGGTACATACTGTATCCATCTTCAAGAGGAAGTCGTGTCATTAAATTGTTTTTAATACCAAATAAACGGCTGCTTATATTTCAATTTATTTTCAATTTCAAAGGTCAATTTCAAGGGTCAAGTGTACTAGAAGCCGGTGATAACAGAACAGACTTAAGCTTTATGATGTTAATCAGTGTCTCGGGGACCAAAAACAACAACAAAAATTTGTTCATATATATATATATGCTAAGAAAAATTACTGTGTCCTCCATCTTTAATACAAGATACTCTTGTGAGTGTCTTGAAAAATCTTGAAAGTGCTAAAAGAGGTGAGAAGGAGGTCTGGAAGGTGTGAAGAAGAACTACATTTCTCATTCACAAGAAGTAAGTTCTAACACAAATAAAAACCATCTCAATTTCTGGGTTCAAAATATCGATGAGACAATTCCAAGAAATCAGAAGAAAAAGCAAATTAGTTAAACTACATAACCTTTACTGTCTTAGGCAACTTATACTGCTGTTACATTAATAAGAAAGATATTTCATCTTCAGATAAAGCCCTGTGCACAGCCAGAATGACGCTTATTGTCATATTACAGTTTTTTAGTCTTCTGCATCTGAATATAAGATTGGGAAGAATGACTGAAGAACAGCATTTCTCACAAAAGAAAGTAGATGAAATACAGGCCTTCCTCACTTGACTTCATTGTTCAAATTCAAAAGATGTAGAACAGAAAAATGGGCTGTTCATTTTTGCTAAAAACATGGTTCAAAGTCTAAGTCTATGACAAGAAATTTGATCGTCTTAAAATGATGAGAGAAATTACTTCTGGCTGAAGATACCAAAGAGGGTGATTAGCCTAACAATAGATATGACAGTTCTTTCTTTAGGCTTATCTGTAAAATAAATTATCATTATCTTTGATGCAATGCTGAATAACTGTTAAAAAAATACACTTGACATTGACTATTTAAAAAAATAGAGATTTATTAAAAATATCAGTCTACAGGCATTCCCAATCTGTATTTGTGAGAGTTCACCAATATTCCAATCATTTTGGTGCCCTCACAGGAAGTTATAATGCATCCGCACACACTCAAATATTCACGATTATGCAGTGATCTTATTTAATACTGTGCACAGTAGGGATTAAATACTCTCCCTAAAGGTTTAAAACACAATTCTGATATTGAATCTACATTCACAAGCAATGTGATGATTACAAGTGGATTAGCAGGTCAAGGCCATGAAGACCCTTCAGATACATTATGCACACTGTGATAGAGAGGTTTATATGGCACTACAGCTATTCTGACCATCAGGGAAGGTTCTGGCAAACAGATCCAGACCCACTTCCCCAGGGAAGAGCAGGGCAGCTAGGGGGCACTAGGGCAGTCCCAGCTCCAGGCATTAGGAAGGACCATAGGGAGGATCAGGACCTGGCCCAGTGAGGGGAACCAGTGTCTGATAGAACCCTGGGGTGGCTGGTTGGGTCTGTGGGGATGGAGCCAAGCTGAGGCTGGGTCAGGCCATTAGCTTGCAGGTGGACTGATGAGAAACATTTTTTTCTTATGCCCATAGATAAAACCACACTGAACCCATCAGAGAGAAGTTGACAAAGAAAGAAGAAACAAAGAAAATGGGAAAAAAAAAAAAAGAGAAAGAAATTGAAAGGGGTTCAGTATCAAGATATAGCAGCAAAGGAAGAGTCAGGAAGGACAGGAAATTATATCAAGACAAGGAAAAAATCTCTGTTGAAGACAAAAGAGTGAGCTGTAAAACCTGAGGGATCGTAGTCGACAACAAGTGTTAAAGCACAAATTAGTTTTGTCTTCTTATATAGCATTTCAGATAAAATGAGAGTTTTCAGTGGTCTGAAAACCTTCTTTTGGTGTGAGTGTTTGTAGGCACTGAAGTAAGTGGCATAACCCCAGGTACTATCTTGGAGTTTTGTGTTTGCAATATGAGAAAGCATGTGGTGTTCAGCTGGAATGGATTTTCCAGTTTACTTTCATCTGGAAGTAATCATGTTTATATACATTTTGCAGTCAAAACTAATCACAATAAATGAGGAGGATCAGAAGGTTTATTTCAGAAGTGCATTACTGCTCCAAACTAAAATGCTAATGAAGATTCATTTTCTGTCAAATATAAATGTGGGGAAAACTGCTAGAAACATGGTCTCATCAGGATGATGTTTCTCTGCTTTTCTGTTGCAGGTCAGTCCCTAGGGAAGCTATGAAGCCTGTTCATCTTCTAACAGCATGGAACTTCCAAAATATATTCAAATATTGGCAACACATACTGGCTCAAAGCCATGAAATTTGGAGAGCACACACAACGCATATTCAAAAATATCAGATCTTAATGTATTTGTTACAATGTACTGTCTTATCAGTACCGTAAAACTAGATCATTTAAATTCAGAATGACTCGAATATGAAGGGACATAAATTACCTTGGATACATTAAAGAAGAAATAATTGATCAGTGAGATAGATAAGAAAATTACAAAATCCACACACTAAATGCAGTAACTTTAAAATAAACTGATTTATCCACAGTGAGATAGATCTCCTACTCTCTGCTTTTGCTGTTACTCAGTTCAATGTCAGCAGTACATTTATGAAGAAATATGCCATGATGAGCAACATACATAGTTCTATTGCCAGATATTAAAAAAATGAAGAAAAAATACTGTTTTCTGTTTCACTATTTTTTTTTTTTATCTCAACCTCCTGTTAACTGTCCAAAACTTCTTTAAGGATAGTATTTTAAAAAAACCACCAGTTGGTAAAACCAAAATGATAAAGATCTAAAACTAGTGGTGATTGAACTCCAGCCATTTTCTTTTAGTAGTGATTCAGTAAGAAAAAAACCACTTCTGTATGTTTTACATCAATTCACAAGAATGTGCAATTAGCTGAATGTGAGACAGATCTCTTTTCTTGAAAAAAAATTGTACATTTATCTAAGAAAGTGGAGGCCTATTACTCCCTCCCAGTAAACTACTGTTCCTGACCTCAGAAAACCAAGACCACACAAAATTAGGAACAGTCTCATAAATAACAAAGACAACGTGGGCTTTTTGAATATGTCATTCCTGTATTTCTTTTAGAGAAAATATACCTTGAAAAATCATACACTGTCATACTACTTATTGAGGTTACTTTACTTCAGTTCCTGTCTGCAAACTCTGTTATGTTCCTCTTCACAACGGCTAAAAACACAAGGGCTGCTCCAAAGGTAGTGCCCTCCATTTTATTATGTTGCCCCACAGCTTCAGAGACAGATGTTGGTGGTCTGGCAGTAGAGGTTGAACCTTCCCACCAATACTCCGTTAAATTTTGTTGCCCTGTGACAGACGGCAGCAGGGGCGTGGTCTGACAAAATGCCATCTTACATGGAAGTGCGTAAGAAGCAAAGTTGTGTAACTGAATTCCTCCATGCAGAAAAAATTGCACCCACTGACATTCATTGATGTTTCCTGAATGTTTATGGAGACCAAACAGCAGCTGTCCACACAGTGAAGGGGTGGGTGGCATGTTCCAGCCGTGGTGACAGTGACGGTGGACCACCTCCGTGGGTGCAGATTTTTAAACGAGCGTGGCACGCAGGCTCTGTTCATCGTTGGTGAAAATGCACAGCCAGTGGGGGTGACTGCATCAAAAAGTATTGTTTTGTAGCTGAGAATTTGCTCTATCATATAGTGTTGTTGTGCTCTTTGTATTTGTTGTAGTTTCCACGGAAATAAATAGGAGGCAGTACTTTTGGAGCGACCTATGTATTTTGCATTTTGTGCCAAAGACGGCTACATTTTAAAGGGGATTAAACAACAAAACCCAACATTCCACGTTATGTTTATTTGAAAAATATTTTGCAATGAAAGGTGTTTTGAACATGTGAAATAATACACAGGTGATTGGCTAAAATAAGTTTTGGAATTGTCTTCCAAAACTCATTTTAGAAAGAACCAATAAGGTTGTTTTGGATTTCCTAATCAGAAACAGAAAGCAGAACAGGTTTTTCACCACTGTTTCCATTACCCCTTATTATTTCTAATAACTCCCTCACCTATTAGTTTTGAAGTTTAACAAAAACTTAGCATAGTTTAAAATTGTAATGTTTAGTGAAGGCTGATCCACAAGTGTATTTACATCATCACCAGTACATTTAAAAACCTATTTTTCTATGGAACACAATCCTTACAATAAGTCTTGGTGTCCCAAAGGGAACAAGAGTGGCGCTTCACGCTTTCTGCTGCACCTGTGAGGATCTTTTGAAAGCCTTATCATTGGAAGAAACAAATGTTCCACAAAAGACTGTTAATTAATTCTTGCTGAAATTTATCAAATTAGGTAACAATGATATTCCTAGTTTATATGTCAGGAAAGGAGTTATCCAGATCATGATAAAATTCAAAAGAAAGATTTATTTTCTTTACTGCTTACCTGTACTATGCAAGGAATTTTTATAATACTGTGTTTATATGCAGCCAAATGTATTATCTGTCCATATACAGTACTGTCTTTTCTGTTCAGATTTCCAATGGTGAAAGCAAGATGTAGTTTTAGAAATATTACTGAGGAAATTATTTCAGCCAGTTATGGGGGGGGGGGGGGGGGGGGGTAAGGAAGTGAAAAATGTCAATAATCATACTTTTATAGATACCAAGACAGCTCACAAATTCAGTTCAAATGTTCAGCTTAAAATTTATATACATATATATATGTATGTATTTAGAGACATTGTAAGCTGATGCTAAATATTTTGTTTTGTGCATCAATAAACTAAACATCTGTCTCTTTCTTAAATTTGGAATAACTTTTCATGTTAAATTTATTTTTAATATTTAAAATGTGTAAGATTATATCTAGAACACAAATAAATAAACCAAAAAACCCACATACTGTTTTCCTGTTCTTCCACAGAACTGTCAGCAAACTCATGTTTATTAGATATCAGCAGAACTAGCCTCAAAAAAATCAAGAAAAACAGCTATAGAGCAGGTGCTCTGAAGTGATTTAAGAAGAGATATTGATCACTTTTTTGAGAACAACTTCTGCTTCCCAAGTAAGGAAATGCCTACTTTGCAGCCTGGGGTTAATCACCTCTTTAGGCAAACTCTTATGCTTACTGTTTCTCATTAATTAATTCCAGGCAGATCCTAATGGGAATATCAGGTACCTAGTCTCTCTTTAATCAACATAGAGGGAGAGTATTTGGTCTTAAAACTGTTTTGCAAGGAGAACACTTCTCTTCACAGAGAGAGGTTATTGCCTGCCTACAGTGAACACCTGCTTGCTAACAGATTACATAGTTCCTTAATGTCCAAAATTTGGAGCCTAAAATAGAATATAACTCCCTTTATTATCTTCAAAATTGAGAGGATTTAACATTTTCATATTGAACCAGCTGTATTTCTCAAAAAAAAGAAAAATTTTCACACGCAAATCAGATGAATTCTGCAAATGTGATGAATACAAGAAAAATTTCTGGACATCCAACACCAGTCAAAATTACTTGTAGGATTTCAGCCATGCTGATGGAATATACAGCTTTATCTATATTATAAACAATTGTTCAAAACCCTCAAAAAATGTCTAAACAAGATTTACTAAGAGAAAATATGTGCAGGTAATTCAGAGATGATGACTATATTTCTGTATGTTATTGGCACAGTGTCAGAAAAGCAACTCTTCCTGAAAAAATGTGAATGGCCTAAATTGCTGTAAGGCAAATATTGTTAGTTTTAATTCTGTATAAAAAAATTTTAAATTCTGTTTTCATATCTGAGGTGTAAGAGAAGGAATTCTTAAGTCTCAAAGCTTACTGAACATGCAGAGAAACACATCTCACACAAGCAACTATAACGGTGTAGATTTGTTTATGCATATACACACAGATTATTAAAAATAATTATTTACCTTGCTATTGGCTTC
The DNA here is from genome assembly GCA_009769605.1 of Bucorvus abyssinicus. Taxonomy (NCBI): domain Eukaryota; kingdom Metazoa; phylum Chordata; class Aves; order Bucerotiformes; family Bucorvidae; genus Bucorvus; species Bucorvus abyssinicus. The sequence continues at coordinate 46,071,349 of CM020025.1, forward strand.
ATCTCACATAGTTCCAACATTTTAACTGTAATTAAGTCACATGAGAGTGTCTTATCGATTCATTAGCAACTGCATCAAATATACTGTCAAGCATAAGGCTAAAGTTTGCATGCTTCCAACCTCTTGAGAGGTTTACTAATAAATCACTTCTAAAAAACTTAGTGTAAATCATTATTACAATATGGCATTGAATTATTGCATATGACTTATAGAAATAATACTAACAGCTTTGACAAATATTCCAATTATTGAAAACAATTCTCAAGAGAGGAAGATGACAAGTCATAGAAAATGTACAGTTTAAAAAATAAAAAGACATGAATAATGCTATATAGTGAAACATGCATGAAGTATAATGATATACTGAGATACTGCAAGTAAAAGTACAGTTGCTTAGCAAAGACAGTCTTTTTCTTTAAACTGAAAAAAACCTTTGTTACTTCAGCATAATGTCTATAACATGCACAGGTACATGCATGCACAGTATAGCAGGCATGCCTAGACTCATCTCACTGGCACACCCCATTTGTCTGTTGTCTCAAATACTAGCATAGACCCTCTGCCCACCTGATACCTCTGCCCGGACCTTGGGACTGCTACTCACCAGTTGGTCTTGCTTGAACTTTGCTAGCAAATTGCACATAGACCCCATGCACAGGTTTAGAGAAGGCAAGCTAACACCAGGCACATGGGCTGTGCCCCACTGTCCCACTTCTGCCACCATCACTGAGCCCCTCACTCACCCCAGTCACACCAGCCCCTTGCAGTAGCTGATTTTTGGAACACACATGGTTCTCTCCCCTGTGGCTGGTGGTTAAGACCCTTACCCACTCCAGCTGGTGGCTCTGAGACCTCTACTACCTCCACACCAAATCCATTCATGCTCACCTCACCAGTGGCTGGCACTTAGTCTTTACAGCACTCACATGCTCAGGGCAGAGGGTGAGACGACATGGAAAGAGAACTAAAGGATTTAACAAGAAGACAGGACGGACGATCAGAAGCAGGGTTTGGTCAGACAAGAGTACTGACTTGCAGTGTTTTACATGCATTTCTCCCCTTTTATATCCTCGTCTGCCCTTAATAAACTTATCAGAGTCTCACAGTTTCACTCAAAAATCCAAAATCCTCATGTTTGTCTAATTTTCCCTTTCTTATCTGTTGCAAAGTCCGAATTGCCTTCTCTAAAGCTGTGCCTGGGCTTTCATAATGGTCCATCAGTTAGTAACTGGAGGCTTTTGGTCTTTGCCATTGCCTCTGTTATCCCTTGTTGTCTAATTGGTTTATGCCTCCCTGTATTTACCACTGCCCCATTTATTTATTAACCCCTTTTGCATTGAAAAGGTCCTTGATAGTTGCATGACCTTGATGAAGCAGATGCTTTCATCTTTAACATAACTTCACAGCCTTATTTACCAAATTCCAGATTACTCATCTGCCATTTTGACTTGCATCTCTGATAATGATGCTCAACAAAGAATCCCCAAAGGAAAATTATATTTTTAAAAATTTATTTATTTATTTATTTATTTATTTATCTTTGCAGCTGAGGACCCAATTGCACCTGTCTCTTTTTGAACACCTAGGTAGCTTTCCTGCCCTGGTTCTACTCCTGTTTTACACCCTCTCCACATTTTAATATTACTTTCTCTGTTCTCATAGAATACAGTCACACAATCTGTTCATGTTTCAATCTGTAACGCAGATGCTGACATTTATGACCGGCTAACTTCTCTGAAAAAACAAAAGCAGCATCATTTTTCTCTATTTCTTCAGGAATTTCTTATATGCCATTAACTATATAACAATAACACCTGTTTTGTGCCCAATGGTCAGATGTAACAATTTCATATTAGAGACCTTTTTTCTCACCAGAAAGGTTTTGAATAAGCCAGTTTCTGCCTACAGTTACTTTGTGCTTTTTTCCCTTCACATGCACTAACCATATGGTAACTTAACAAACCTACTTCTTCATCTCACTCAGACTTTGTATTCCCTTTCTACATCCAACCCTTCTGCTTGGAATTTCTTTTACTGTTGACACTATTTTTTTATTCAATACTCCTTCAAATTATATTAGCCTTCGGGTTTTTCTTTCCAACAGAAAGGTACTTTAGAGAATACCATATTCTGTCCATGAACTAATGCAACAAAACACACTTTGCAGAAGAGATTATCTTCCAGCAGACTGTATTCCTTCTTCTTTTAATGCTGCCTTTTATGCTGTTCCCCAACCTCATTTTACAGGAAAACCATTTCCCTCGTTGATTTGAGAAATCAGTCTTGAAACAATACTTTTAAATACTCTGTATGAAAGAACAAAAAGTAAGACTTGTCTTATAACACTGTAGAAGCAACACAACAAGAAAAGTTACTGAGACAGTTTTTATATGAGGAGGTAAATGTACAACTAGTTAGAATGTCAATTTCTATTAGTAATTGTAAAAAATGTCTTTGACTAATGTATTTTGAAATTCATGTCTTAAGTTACTATATAACAATTTCTTTTGTTGACCTGCTGCTATTTCATATCCTTGCTTAGAGAGAGGTCCAAGATTTCCTTTGCTTTAACATAGAGACAGCTACCACAAGAATGGTAACTTAATGAAACAGTCATGTTAGCTCATTGTTAGGTCTGGGAAAAGGGAAAAATTGCACTCTGATCCTTTTTGTTGTTTCCTGTAGTCCTGGTCCTATCCATCCCATAGGACTTCTGTTAATACAGCACAACACCCATGTAGGGAGTATACCCAAGTTCTCTCTCTATGGCATCCCAAGTGTAAAAGGTAGGATATCATGGGTACAGCTTACTTATGCCAGAGAGAACAGCAGTCAACATATGTTCACTCAGCTTGTGTGAACTGAAAGACAGAAGTAACCATAAATCCTGTGGCTGAATGTAGTTTTAGATTTTTTTCTTAGTTCCTTATCTGAAAGCATAAAGATCTGAATTGCAATTTCTTCCTTAGCATTATTTTTTCATGAATACATAAAGACTACAAGACATTTATTTAAGAAGAGATTGATATGTGCAATTTTGTTAGTATTACTTATTTTATGACAGTAATTAGATGAATATTAACTACTGTATTTTCTTATTTAAAACATGTTATTTTAAATGTTGCACACTGCTCAATAGGAAGAGTGTAGATTGTTTATACAACTCTCTAACTTTCTATAATCCTATTTCCAAATGAAAACCGTAAATCTCTCTATGGAGCCCTTTGTAACTTCGGTATGTTTTTAAAGAAACCAGAAGTCATAGCAATGAAAAACTTAGACTCAGGGTAATGATTTTCACAGTACAGAACTGTTTGTTTGTTAAAGCCCGTTCTTGACCTTTTCGCGGATGAAGAGCGTCAATATCAAGGAACTTCTAAAGACTATTGATTTTAGCATCAAGAAATGGTCTCCTATCATTCATGACAATAAAAAGTTACCAGAACCAGAATTCTGTCTTCTATTCACATACTTAATCAGGAATTTGAATCGTAATCTTCCTAGGAACAATAGTTACTCTATAATCTGATTAACTGCTGTTATTTTTTTTTTAAGTTTTCAATTTAAGAATTTGGAAGAATACTCTGATCTTTTTTTTACAAATAATCCATGAACAAAAAACACAGTAATGAGAGATGCAGTAAAAATCCATTTAGCTAATCCTTCCAGAACTCTGACATTCTTAATAAAAGCCATCAATTGCTTGTCTAAGATACCGAGTAACAACAATGAAAAGTCATAATGATTCTCTTTAACCATGAAAGAAAAGATGAATCACTAGAATAATGGAAATCCATCCATTACATAGAGATGAATAGAGTTCATCCTATCATACTAGTTCATCAGGTGCTACAAATACGGACGGACTGTACATGGCCTGGAAAAACACTGAGCTCACAGCACTGTCTAAGTATGCAGAAACCCACCTGCTTTAAATACATGAGAAAATCAACAGCTCTTGAATCTGCTAAACTGTTTTTAACCAAATGTATTTATAGTACTCACAACTTTAATTACAATCTCATTTTTTCTTATTTGTACATTTAATGAAATACATGCATGCTCTAGGTGATGTTGGTTCTAGGAAAACATATTATTCTTCCTCTGTTTATTCAGTGTAACATTAAAAAGATGAAAAGAAGCTTACTTAAAGTCTATATACCGTAATGTAAGAGAAATTGGCTTTAGAATTGTTTGCTTTAAAATGTTTATAAATATCTATAAACCATAAATAATTTAGCATCACTGTTGTAAGAGAAGTTTTATGGGGAAAAAATACAAGATTAAGAAGAGTTAAAAATTTTGAATGCTGAAAATATTTCTTGATGCAATATTAAAACAAAACAACAAAAACTTAGAATTAAAAACATTTGTTCTGAAATGTACTGTTTTCAACTCTTACTGGCATTTTAGTAACTTAATTATTTAAGCTAATTGAAAATTTAAAACAAAATGAGTTTTGGAAAATATAACTGTCTCCATATGAAATGGAGCATTTGGACAAGGTATGTTGATATATAAAACAGGTACTCTTATACAGTTTTCTGGAGTCAAATAGAAAATTTATTTACAAAGCTTGACTGAAATTTTCAATATAGAGAGAAATATTTAAATGCATAAATGATGTTACCTTTAAAGAATAGTTAAGATTTCATCCTTCTAAATGCTTCTCTTAAAGAAATATGTACTACTTAATGAACAAGGCAAATATTAGTATAGAAGAAGTTAGGTAAGGAAAGAAAACATTTTAGGTTCTGGTTTGTACATTGATCAAAATTGCAACACAGGAAAGCTGAGGAAACTGGGAAATTTATTATGGAAGGTGAGAAGGAACTTTTCATCATCTGAATTCTATAACCTCTTGCAAAGATGGCTCACAGAGGAGGCAAAATATTATAGCCATGATTTAAACGTAAGGAGAAAAGCAGTCAACAGGGACTTCTGCTTTCCTCTTTCTAAGATTGTAGGAGAAAATGCACATCAGTGCCAAGTCTGGCAAGATCTCACATTGGTCTGAGTTATTCTTGGTCGTGTAGTAAGAAGGTTGTTTAACACATTATTTTCTGCTCTGTCTTTAGGAGATCTGGATAAAATGCCTACTTTCCTTTCTTCTAAGTGGCCAGCCTCAAACAGGTCTGATAGCAAGGGAAATCTCTGTATTTGCTGCAAAATGATGAAAAATTCTGCAGTGATGTAGAAGGTGAAGCAAAATTTAGATGCATAATTTTGAAATTGTAGCGGCTAAAAGTTACACTGGGCTTTTTGCTTGGCAACTATAAAACCTCTATAATGAAACTAAGTGGATTTTTTTTTTTTCCCCTTGAGAGATACCATTATTGTAAGTAGGGTTCCTCCATACCTGTGACAAGTGAAATCAGACATCCTAGGATTCTGTATTTATGCTTTTGCACTAGTCTGTAATCACTCTGGCTATTTCCAAAGATTTACAATGGTAATTCAAGGTCTGCAATGGAGTCAATGCTTTAGGTGCTTAGTAGTTGTGACGAAAAGAGTTACCTCTAGTTAAAACATGCATGAGCAAGGTTATGTGCAATCACATTTATATGTTACATATGATACATAGATTTATATGCATTTTTATTAAAATAAAATGTAATATGTTCTTTCCATATATTATAAAAGAAAGTGAGCCATGACATACAATATGGATTTTAACTTAAGATGTTCTAATTCTGAAAATAATTTAAAGCTGCTCTAATTCAACAGTATTATAATCCCTAGACTAGATACCACTGTGAAGACAAAGTCATATAGGGCAACTGAATCTTGCTGCTGTGAATATTTCACAGAAAAAGTGAGTCACCACTCCTAATATTGGTTCCTACTTCCTTCTAAATCCCAATTTTTCTGCCCCAGCCTCATGCTGAGCTGAGGCTAAAAACAGCAGCTGCATTAATATCAGTTGCACTAATGACAACATGTCCAACAGGTTGGAGATATTTTGCTTGCATCAGTACTTTGTAAACAGGTATCTACATCTGTGTTTTATTCATAGGTTTCTAAAAAGAATTGAAGGCATTATTATCTTCTATTTCACTCATGGAAAGCTGAGTTAATGAGAATTTCTGAAGACTTAAGGCTTTTAAAGATTCAATAAGCAAAAGTTAGCATCAAATGTATTGCTTCCACATTTTCCACATACCCAGAATTTCTGCAAGTATTATTACAGCCTGTGCTAAGTCACTTTCTTTGAGCCTGAAAGGACTGAAACATATGAGTTTCTTTTGTCTATGTCAAACTATTCTCTATATCCAGACCTACAGTTCTATTCGTTCTGCTTCATGGGATGCTAAAATTTCCTATCTGGCCAGTCTATACCACTCCTTTTCATAATACAGGACAAAACTAAGCTGTTATAGATGTCTGTACATGCTAAGTAGAAAAAAATATGTATCTTCTAGAATCAGGACCCATAAAACTGAAGAAGATCCAAAAGATGTAATCACTTACAATCAAGGCTTTTATCTCAATATACAACTGGCAGAATAAATGCGTAAATAATCACTTTGAGAGCAGCATTACCTTGTCTCAGGAGAAACAAGTCACTAAAATCTGTGTGTTACTCTAACAATGTAAGACTATACCATTATTATTGAACAAAAAAGACTTCAAATGCTTAGCCAAGTCAGTCTCCTGATCTATCTACTTGTCAAGATAAACTTTTCTCACACTTGAAAGATGCTGTCCTTAAAGAAGGCTTTCCTGCTCTTCTTTGCCATTCAGAATTGCCTCCTATGGGATCCCATCCACCAGTTTCCTGAATTAACCTGATGAAGTTCAGGGTGCTAAACTCTGCTACTTGCTTTCATCACTCCCTTCAGGATGTTAAACTCCATTATTTCACATTGCACGCAGACACCTAGGTTAATATGAAGCTGATATACACACACAGTGTCCGAAACTCTCTCTGAGTCTTTTCCTTTATTTCCTCCATCTTCCTGAGGTGCTAGTCTTAGTTTATTGTTATCCCCCTTCCAAACTGATTATATTTATATATTAAATTTTCATCTGCTTAAACATAACATTCTTAAGCAATTATCAAATGTGGGATAACCTTACCATTTAGAATTTGAAAATAGGCTACCCTATGTCGCCTTAGATATTAAAATTAAACACATGAGAATAAGAGACTAATTTTCAAGAAAATAAAAGAATACATCTATTTAATTTGAGTAGTCAATCCAGAAATTCTTCTTATTTTTTGATTCTAACAGTCCCCAGCCATGCTGTTCACTTCAAAAAGCATATTAAATGTGTGTTGAGGTTATTTAAAAGAACAGCACTTCCAATTTGTTTCCATTTCATCTGTTGTGATACTTCACATTTACACATTGGAAAGGACAAAGAAAAAGACTCATTTCCACACATACGTCTGCAGCATTTAATTGGCTAGCACTGATATTTTTCTACAAAGACCCTCTTTTGTCAGATGCAGAGTCAATAAGAGTAAAAGGGTCAGGTTAAATAAGAAAAAACTGTATTTTCCTTTCTTGTTAAGAGACTCAAAGTCTCTTTATGTTTCTCTATATCCTTTGGCATATTGATAGTTAGAGACATTGCTTCTTAAGAATGCGTAGTGTTAAGCTTTTATAAACTACAAATAATTAATGACACCATAAGAAACACCTTCAATTGCAAATATATAATTTTTTTTTTTGCAATCTTATGAATATGAGAGATGCCATTCTCTATGTCATCTGTGAAAGCTTATGATCAATGGCATATCCTTTTTCTTCTGAGGAGAAAAATATCATTGCAAGATGACTGTGACATAGTTAGTAATTTCTGTATTGGAGCTTTGGGGCAGAAACGTTGGGGGAGAGGTTATATACATATGCAGATACGTAAGTGTGTAAATGCATATTTACAGATATAGTTGTATATATCTACATATATCTCTATAAGGACATGTAGAGATACATAGTGTTCAAATAGAGTGAAATTGTGTGCGTAGTGATCCAGAGCTGCCATTAGTGACTTTAATCAGTTTGTCAGCCTTATTGGGGGAAACACTGGAAAAAAGTATTTTAAGAATTTTTAACTGAAATGCAAGAAACAGGGTTATGCTAAGACAGTCATAGTTAGAACAACATCACTATTAAAAGGCAGGTTGATAATTAAGGCCTGATAATTTACTTTCTGTTGGCACAGTTTACTTAATGGACATCAATCTGAATAGGGAACGAAGAAGAGGGAGGCAGCACTCTAGTGATAATGATGCTGTAATCTGGAAATATAGGATGGAGAGTTTATGCTATTTTTATTTTGCTTGCAAGTGCATCTGGTTGAGCACAAAATATATGGTTATCAGATACCTAATGGTCACCAGAGACTTGACAATCTAAATTACTTAGGTCTAATGAAGATAAATAGCATTCTAGACATGGACACATACTACATACTGAAGAGAAATTAACACTGATGTTGTTGCCAGGCAACTCATCTCCCCATGTAAAACATGCATTTCATATGATTTTACTATACATGTATCCCAAAAAAGGTGGGGGGAAAGGGCAGGGAGGTGGGGGGAAGACACTAGTATTCTCTTTCACTGAATTACTATTGTATAGTAATGTATCAGAAAAAAATCTGTTATTCAGTAATATAATTTTATTTTATTCTTAAACATATGATCCTTGGGTTTTTTTATGAATCTTACATATAAAACAAGGTAAAACAGCACAGTCACTTACTTCTGATGGGTTTTAAAAAATTAAATTTGTACATTTTCATTGAATAATGATGCTTTCTTTAAGGATTTATATCGGTAGCTGGGCAATTTTCTTGATAGAGTGCCAATCATTATTGGTAAGTGGATGAAATCACGTTTTATCTCTTTCAGTTCAAACAGTAAGAATAAAGGGTTCAGCTCTATCACCTTTTAATCTGTACGCAGCCAGTTTATGACAGATTTTTGTTTTCTGTTTTAATTCTCTTTCTCTCACTATAAAATAGGTGTGTGTTCTTTTTACATAGGGTTTTCCTAAATGCCATAGAAATACCACACAAGCATCATATTTAAGATTTATTTCTAAGAAAGCAAAACTGTGTTAACATTAAGAGAAGTGTGTAGAGCTTAATGATATTTTAGTAAAGCTCAGAAACCGATCCTGTAAGAATCATTTCTCTAAGAACCTGCTCTCATGTTTCCTCGGTTGTGATACAATATTCCTGATTAATACACATTCCAAGAAGCACGAAGAGTATTTACCATAAAAGCAATGTCATTTGGTTTTTCATTCCACAGTTTGATTCTTTGTTTTATAAACTACTTTAACATACTTTGTTCCTGCATGCTCACACAGCTATTCAGTGATAAGAGTAAAGCTATAGAAAGGCCTCAACATGCTTACTATAGTGTTATAAATACAGTAATTTTAAAATTAGTTCAGCAGTGTACTTGATACACAAATGTAAGTAGTTTGGTACTGGTCCTGTCTGCCTTCTAGATGACAATCTTAACATATTCACCATTTTTAAGATGCCAGGGGCTAGTTTCTCAATTTTACACAACCCAGAGACAGTTTTAGTTTTCATCACAGCTAATGCTGAGGTAGATAATTGTAAAAATTCTAAATTTGTAGCCTATAGATCAAGCAATCATATGACTTGCAGTTATATTTTCAAGTACCTTAAAAACAATATTGAGATCAAATATGCGAATATTTTTGTTGTTGTTGTTCTTTCATTGTTGCATCTATTGCTTGACATCATTTGAGCTATTGAACAACTAGTAAGATTATCACCACTTTAAAAGCAAAACACTGCACAAAGGTTTTTTTCACTGCTGCATCCAATATTGGACAGAAGACTATGTAAGAACTTCCTGTAACTGAAGTCCAAGGTTATACAGTTTGATATGGCTTTCTAAACAAGATGAGGATAAGTTTTTTCTGTTTCTACTATGAAAGATGGAGGGTTCGCTAAGTTTTTCTATTTTTTTTTTTCTTTTTACATCTGGCTTGACATTGTGTTTAATAACAAGATAACCTTTGCTACATTTTACTCTAACATGATACTGGACAATGACCATAATAACATTAACTTTTGGTCAGCTCTGTAGCTGACCAACCAGGCAGTTGGACTAGATGATCACTGCGTGTCCTTTCTGATTGAAACCTATTCTATTCTATTCTATTCTATTCTATTCTATTCTATTCTATTCTATTCTATTCTATTCTATTCTATTCTATTCTATTCTATTCTATTCTATTCTATTCTATTCTATCCTATCCTATCCTATCCTATCCTATCCTATCCTATCCTATCCTATCCTATCCTATCCTATCCTATCAAATAACATGCATATTAATAATAATAATGCATTGAAACTCCATGGAAAGCTGTTTATCCACTAAGGCCTTAGAATCAGCATCATAACTGAAGGAGAAGATTGGGAAAAGATGGCACGTAGTATTAACTCTCCTAAGTAGCATGTTGTATGTATTTCCTTCCTCCTTCCACTACTATCAGAATGAAATCTTACTGCCCTGCTTAGGAGTTATGCAGGGATCAAAATGCAAATGCTATCTTTTTTTATTGACTAAATCCTTTCTATAAAAGATATATAAGCTTTGGAGACCAAACTCGGAACGCCTATGTCAGGTATACATTACCTAACAAAGGTAAGATTCATGCAGACAGTCTTCTGCTTAGTAAGTGATTTTCAGAGAACTAAGAGAAATGAGGTGCCATTGGTTCCCCCCATACCAGTGAATGCAGGAAATTTATGCCACTCTTCTTTGGTGGGACAGGGTCCTTTTTGCAGTTGCATGAGTTCTTTTGATTGACTCGGCTATATACATTGCAAAGTAGTATGTCTTAATAGGGTTCTCTGTTGCTTTTTGCTAAGGACAATGTAAGGAATATTTAGTGCTTTTCCAGTATCTTAGTTTTCACACCTGAGAAAATGTCTCAATGTAGCAAAAAGCACAATGTGGGCAAGGCTGAAGAACAAAGAAGAGGATCAAGTACCTGTAACCAGTGAAGAGCATTTTCAACTGGAAACAATAATCTCGTCTCCCTGGACTCAGTATGAATTTTGTATTAAGTGGTCACTGGATAAAATACAAACAAAACATTTTACAAGGAATGCATTTTTTTCAGACATACTGAGTGATATTCATTTGTTCAATGCCTTTGGATTTTATCTTTTTAAAGTGTGTTGGTGATGTTTATGTTGGAAATTTCACACAGTAGGGTGCAGGCTTCATCATACTTTAATCTTTTCTTTCAATAGACTGTGATCGTCAATGACATAGTAAATGTTAAAATTCACATTATTATTACTGGTACCTAACTGGGTACCACTGAGATGAAAAGACAGTATTTTTGAATTATATTTTATTACATATCATTTCAGAACCTGTCAAAACATTCAGTAATAGTGATAGTTTGTTCAAGCTCAGAAAGATTTTTATTTCTGTATTGCAATCTTAAATGCTAGAGGTTTCTTTTTATATTTAATTTAATACGAAATATTCAAATGCAGAATGGCAATCTGAAAGAATAAGCCAAATAAGCCTAACCTGAGCCTTTCTTAAAAGAATAGATGTAAAGTTACAGTGAAGAAAAACCCAATTTTATGATGTAATCAGTATGTTTACTGTCATTCTTAATATATTACAAGATTTCACCACAGTTCTTTAGTGTATGTTTTTGTATCACTTCAGAGCTCTAGGTGACTGAATTTTGGAGGAGGTGAGTCAAAGAATATTTAGAGTTTTGTATTGTCTCATTTTGTCACATATTTAAAAAAATCCATACTATAAACACATCTATAAAGTGCTTTTAAGCTACTTGAAAGTAAAACATCTGTGTGAAAGAGGAGGGTTCACAGAACCCAACCAGGTTAAGAGAGACTGGAGGAGAAAAAAAACTAGAGAATTGCTTGAGTAGTATAAATGAGAAACTAAGCTCATCTTATAAAAAAAAAAAAAAAAAAAAATGAAGAGTCTTACAGATGAGAATGACCATGAGAATCGCAGGTATTTGAGACAACACAGAAGGAAAGAAGTTGTCTTGACTAACAGAAATCTTCCATAGCATGTACACTTATAAATTCTGCTCTTAGATCTACAAACACAGCATTCACTTAGGGATTACCCAAAATTAATAAAAATTCTGCCCTGTGGAAGAGTTACAGTAACACTGGACTTGTCTTGACGGATGAACTTTTAATCGATACTCTTATATTTAAGCTAAGAGCAGATGAAATCAAAAAGTAAATGACTGACTCTTATGAGAATTCCAACTGAATAAGGTGCATATTTTATGAAAGTTGAAGGCTCCAGTTTAAAACCATTTTTCTTCTGAACCTGCTTTCTTTTGATGGTTAACTTACCAGTAAAATGAGATACTTAGAAGTGAAGTGATTAGACAGTCATTTAAACAAAAGGTTTCATGCTTATTTAAATATTTCAATACAGTTCTGATATTAGAGATGGGGTTTGGCATATGTTAATGAGGAATAGTCATATATGCTTACATTTTTGACATTAAAATGAACTATAGCACATCATGTGGCTGGTATTTAAGCACTGAACAGTGGCATGGGACAAAGACTGCATAAAACCTGACACTTCTGTATCTTTAAATTTACAATTAGGTTTTGTGTTTTTAGACGGATTTCAGTTTTAACTTCAGACAAAGTGTTTGTTTTTTCTGTAATGAGAAACAGCAACAGGAATTATACTAATGTAAGTTATTTTTAACACTTCTATTGCTGATGCAAATAGGTGACATGGATATGTTCAGTAATACAACAGTACTGTAGAGGAAAGTTCCTGTGAGACAACTACTTCATTTCAATAATTAGATACAGTAATTGCCCTCTGGAGGCTACACCCTCAAGGGCAACAAGAGATTTGACACATATAAATTCATAACAATGCAGATAGACAGGAAAAAAAAGCAACTATACAATATTTTCTCAAAGACTGTGTTTAAGTTATTATATAGGTACTGGTAGTGGAGCAATGTAATTCATACTTGTGTATATTTCCTTATATCATGTTTTTATTTTCCTTCTTCCACATTATGTATAATTTGCTAAAAGTTAGAATAGATATAAATATTCCAAAACACAAAATCTATTATCAGTATCTTAATTTCATGATTACTATTGCACTATTCACTTACTCCTTTTTTTATCAAAGCAAGGAGTAAGTGTGTGTTCAAATTATTTATTGACTGATATCTCTAATTCTTTCTTGATAATAGTTATAATCATTGTCCTTACATGATATTATTTTAAATTATACTTTTTGTTAATTTTCTGATTGTCTATATTTGTTTTGCCTGTTAATATTCTGTTTGTCATATAACAATTTCCTTTCTCCAGCTGCATGAGTGAAGGAAACTGAAGAGATTTAGAGTGATAATATGAATATTTAGAAACACAACATAACATGAGATCAGGCTGTTGAAGGATGTGGATCCCATCCAGAGCTGATATAATACGTCATTGGATAGCATTCATTACTGAATTAAGAAAGCTAATATAAGGTGTATATATATATAGTCTCTTTCACGGGCACCCCCTTGCCGTGGGGAAAGAGCTTGCGTGCCCTTGCAAAGTTGAGAGCTATGCTGGTGGTGGCATATGCCTCCGGTAGGGTCTCCCAAGCCAGACAGGTCTCAACTGAAGGGTCAGACAAAGTGTGTCCATGGGCAGGATGGGCTCACTAGCCTTCGGGCAACCATCCTAGGAGAAGGACAACTCTAACTCCAAACCCGGGCAGATGGAGCTCGTTTAGCCCGCTAAGGCCATCCATCTAAGAGAAGGATACTCTAACCAAACCTACGACCTGAGGACTTCGCTGTCACCGTCCAAGCTCGCTAGGCCCTGGCAGATGAACCTCAGGTGTAAAGGGTGGGGCCAGTCTCGCGCACGCTGCGCCTCACCTAAAAAATCCACGCGCAGGCTTGAAGGGTGTACTCATGTTTGCAAAGCCCTGTAGCGACAGGCAAGGGACGAAATGGCAATACCACCCATGGAGACCCTCCGGTGTGCTCTTTGCAACCGGTCTTGCCTATCCCGCATTGGCCTTTTCAGCCATCAAAGCGCTTGCAATAAGCGTGGGCAAAGCCCTTCCCAAATCTTTGTCCGCGAAGCCAAGCCATGATGATGATATATATAGTGAACTTGGGAGTCTAATCTTCAATTATAGTCAACTAAGAGCCAGAAAATGTAGTCAGCAGCAGCAAGGTAATGATTTGGTTGTCTAGATATCATACATGGAATGTCATTAAATGGAAATGTCGAGGATCACTTGGGTGACTGAGTGGTTTCTCATTCACACAAGGCTGGTGGCTGTGACATGGAGCCTATGGAAGAACTCATGACTCGCTACAATGGCAGGAAGAGACCACATGACGTGTTTTAGGTTGACTAAACCAGTGTGTAAATAGCTGAACTATGCCTAAGGCATCAGAGCTCTCTGGGCATTACTGGTACTGTTGACTATCAGAGAAGCTTATATGTTGATATGTGGTTGTATATACCTAAATTTAAGCGACAGTCTTAACTGAATCCTACACTGCAGTCACATTCCAAATTATTTTCTTAATGTAAGTGTGAAATGTCATCCAGTTTAAACTAAGAAAAAGCAGTGTATCTATCTCTACAATATCTAGTGGGTGTTATAACAATTTTCTTTGTGCAAAAGGTTTGGCTTCATAAACTTGGCAAACAAATTCTCATAATAACAGACTGTGAATAATCAAGAGGAAAAGAGAACAAATGATCTATTTGATTACCAAACATACTGTTCTACACAAATGAAATAAATATATGGCTATAATACTGTACGATAACAATTATAACTAATTCATTTGTTGTAGAATCCTATGGATAAACAAAACCAATACCCTCCTAGGGGGAAAACAAATTCTGTCAAATTCTGCACAGAAAAAAAAAATCCAGTAATGATACATTATTTAGAATAAAGATATACAAACTCATTCCTTATGCATATCTTTATTCCAACTATTACCTCAAATGATAAAGGGAATAGACTACATGACAGAGCATCTTTCTTTTACTGCTAGGAAGGGAGAATTTAATTAATAGGAAAATATTTCCGGTATTTATATTAATTCCCTAGAATTTCTCTTTCATAAGAAACTAAGTTTAACATGTGCTTCTCATTACTAAAGCAAAATTCTTGGGAAAAAGCAACAAAGAATGGATTTCTTTCATTAGATATATTTGGAAAAATAAAACCAAACAAATCCACACATGCGTAGAATGAACTTAAAAGAAGAACAGCAATAAAGAAATTAAAGCAAAAATTCAAATTGTGATTTAATGTCTTTGCGATTGCTATTCTCAATGCAGACAAAATCCGTATTTCAAGAAAATGTTCAAGCAATAATTACCACAATAGACAAGAACACAGTATTTCGGTCATTAACAGAAGCAACTTCCTTATAAAACTTCTAGAAGTCACTTTGAATTTGAATTTGCAACTAGAATTACAGTCATGTTACTTCCCAGGAAACGAGTACATATTAAAAAACCCCACCCCAATATCAGCTGTGTTCTTTTATTGCCAAATTACTGTTCCTTGTGCCATTCTAATTTTTTTCCATAAAATGGGTAAATTAGCTAGAAACAAACTCTGAACACAATTCTTTGTCCTTATCAGAAAACACCAGTTTTTAGTTACATTAATCCATCTCGTACATTGACACATAATTCTGTGTATGGTTTTCAGGTACATTAACAAGCAAATCACAAGCGTCCATAAAATGTCTGAAGCTTCAAAGTTTCATTTTTAATGAAAGTTTATCTCACTATTATCAGACTTCTGAATTTAATTCTCTTAAAGGCGGCTTACCTTGGATAATAAGACATGCAGTATTCAAAATCCAAATATTTCATGTGAATATTCTTAGTCCATATGAAGTCCAGATGAACATTTACATACACCTATTGCTATATACTTTCTATTAAATTGAAACAGTATTCCAATGTAGTGACATGGCACAGAATCGTTTAAATATATTTTAAAAAACCTTGGAGGAATAAGAAATCTAGTTTATTCCTCGTTCTTATTTTGTAGGTGTGCCCAGGAAACCAACAATAATCTACCTTGCAGATTACTTTTCTCATGCTGTATAACTTTTTCCCTTTACTTCACTGAGTAATAGATGTTTGCATTCTGGGTTTTGATATTGTATGGAAAGATTAAAGAAGGTATTGGCTTTCACAGATCATATATATAAAGCTTTTACTAAAATAATCCACTGTAAAATGTCTACTGCAACTTCCAACATCCAGAACTCTGTTTAAAGGGTTTTTGAGAGGGAAAAATATTCCGTAAACTAACTTCAAGAAAAACTTAGTCACTTATCCACATACATTTCTAATTTCTTTCCAAACTGTTCTTTTTGATTTTGTGGCAATCTCCAAATACAATTTCTATGAACAACTCATACTATAGAATAAAGACAGTATGTAGAAATTTCACAATTAATTTGGAAATTGATGGACTTGTGACATAAAATTTGAAATATCTGCTCTCTATTAGTGACTGTCAAGAAGGTAGTAACATCTTGCTGGTATCATAAAGAGGCTTAGACTACTATGCATATAACTATTTTTATCCTATTTTTTATTAATTAGTTTTTGGTAGAGTTATAAAGTCTTAACAGATGTTTAGCCAGTGAAACTTGCAACATTATTTGCAATTCCTACAGAAAATTTTTTATTTTCTTATGGAAATCTGAAGTTAAATATTTATTTTATGCCTTTTTCTCTTTCCCCTTTTTGCACACTCCATCACCACCCAACCCCCCACTCTCCTGTGTGATTAAGCTACACTGTGTTTCTTCATGTCTTCCAAGAACTATCTCAGTAGGGGAAATCAAAGTGAAAAAATCTCTTGGACTGTACTCTAAGATGGATCACCATTTCTGACACAGTAAAAGCTGCCTCCTAAAAATGCATCTGTAATGCTCCAAAACAGTCCAACTGAAGCAATAAAAATTAAAAAGCTTTGGAACGCAGTTCCACAAATGCAATTGCAATTGTCTAAGTATTCACAAAAATGTAATTTTAGAGACAGCCACATGAACCAGTTAGGACATAAACCCAAATAAGGTATTCCATGAATTTTACCAAAAAAGGTAATCTAGATCAATGAGTAAGAACATACTTGCTATTCATTTACAACCACCCAATACATGTAGATGCCAATGACAGTATCAATACTGCACCATAAAATGTCTCTAAATCATCCAACTCAATTTGGAGGAGAGTATTCTTTTTTAATATATATACACATAGAGATTATATATATATTTATACACATATTTAGATATGATGGTTTTTGAGGCTGGAGAGAAAGCACTGGTCTGACTCTACATATCCTCAGATTAGTTATTTGAGACTACCTTACTTTTATTAGGTTTTGCTTACTTGTTTGTTTGTTTTAATTGGAAGAGAAGACTTAATCCCTGACTATTTCCAAAAGTTTTCCTTGAAAAAATGCAGTCTTCCTTCTCCACAGCATACTAGAATATGATTGGTTTGCTGTTTCTTAATGGGAGCTACATATCCTTAATATTATATGAACTGCCTAGTGGAGGAATTCAAAGACGTCACTTAGATCACAAGACCCAGTCTTCAAAAATCACTAGAGATTAAAAAGCTGGAGGACCTTCAGCCATATCCTTTGCGGGAAAATCTACATTGCCAAGGAAGGTGCTGTAATTTGATCATAGTCTAAGACCTGCAGAAAGCTAAATGTCCTGTTAGTTTATTCAATGTTTCCTCCACCTGTATTAATGCAATTTGTTTTCCCCTCATCATGAGTTATGTGACAGAGATCCTTCACTGAAGTATGCTGTGGTTTATATTAGACATATTTTAAAATATGTATTTGCCATCTACTGTTGAATCCCATCACGTTGTTGCCCTTATTTTCCTTTAAACTTCTGCCAGGATTTCCTACTCTGAGATTGTGCTGAAATCTGTGTTGTCAGACAGATTGTCAGTGAGTAGGCTTAGACACATGGGAACATTGCTACCTGTCCAGTAATCACAGATCCTTGAGAGTAGAAATAAACAGCAGTTTTCTTTGCCTCCATCATGGCCACTGAACATATGATGTCTTCCTGATAGGATTGGCTGGACTTGGAATGCTTTCTGGTGATGCTACTGTAACCTTTTTCACTGCAGCCTCATTTGTTACCATCCTAGTTAAAGAGTAATGAGAATAAATGTTGCCTGTCACTATGAAATCTTATATATACCATTAACACACTGGCTGGTAATTAATACTGAAACTTGTCAGCCTCAGGAGATATTGCAGTCAAGAATAATCTGAGACATATAGTTTAAACAACTAGATATAGTAATTAAAATATTTCAGATGCTCACATAGAATATATTTGAGCTTTATTAAATCTTAAACTTTTCACGCTCTCTGCTTTTAATGTTTGAATTTAAAGTACTGTTTTATAGCAGAACATTATGCAAATACTTTTGTGTGATATACATTACAACCTCATGTCTGTCTGAAGATGACATTGTCACATCTTTTAAAAGACAATTTATCATACTGACACTTAATAAGACATTAACAATTCAAAAACTACTCTATGGCTCACCAGTATAATGTATGTTAGACTGATGATTTTGCAAGAGCAGCGAAGGCCTATTCTTTGTTGTGATGCTGATGTAGAATAGAAAAAAAAAAGTTCTGTCATCAGTAACTAGTAGAAACGGTGTCAAAAAATCGGTCTTACATACATTGTTAAAAATATCACACCTTTGCATCACAGTGTATTGTACCTAAACACATTATATAATCATATTACTCTTGAATTTATCAGAGTTTACTCCTTACCAAGTACTAAGCAGCTCCTAACGATTGCTTTTTTCTCCAGAATTTTTACAAAAGTATTTATAGAAGTGGAACATTAAAAAACAACTTGGATTTGTCAGGTTCTTTTTTTTTTTTTTTTTTTTTTTTTTAAACAATGAAACTAACATAATTAGTTCCCCAGAGATTTGTGCTTATTTCCCCACAGTAGTGTATCACATTTCTCTTTCACGGGCACCCCCTTGCCGTGGGGAAAGAGCTTGCGTGCCCTTGCGGAGTTGAGAGCTATGCTGGTGGTGGCATATGCCTCCGGTAGGGTCTCCCAAGCCAGACAGGTCTCAACTGAAGGGTCAGACAAAGTGTGTCCACGGGCAGGATGGGCTCACTAGCCTTCGGGCAACCATCCTAGGAGAAGGACAACTCTAACTCCAAACCCGGGCAGATGGAGCTCGTTTAGCCCGCTAAGGCCATCCATCTAAGAGAAGGATACTCTAACCAAACCTACGACCTGAGGACTTCGCTGTCACCGTCCAAGCTCGCTAGGCCCTGGCAGATGAACCTCAGGTGTAAAGGGTGGGGCCAGTCTCGCGCACGCTGCGCCTCACCTAAAAAATCCACCGCGCAGGCTTGAAGGGTGTACTCACGTTTGCAAAGCCCTGTAGCGACAGGCAAGGGACGAAATGGCAGTACCACCCATGGAGACCCTCCGGTGTGCTCTTTGACACCGGTCTTGCCTATCCCGCATTGGCCTTTTCAGCCATCAACGCGCTTGCAATAAGCGTGGGCAAAGCCCTTCCCAAATCTTCGTCTGCGAAGCCAAGCCATGATGAGTGTATCACCTTTGTCTATGATACCTCTGCTTTGTGATACCTTCTGTTAACCATTCTGCTCCTTGCCTACCTGAAGAATATTTCTAGTTCCTTCTATGCTCTTTTTCCCACATATCACCTGGGCAGGAGTGAAAAGCAATCACCAAGGTCTCACCTAATCCAAGTCATCCTACAACGGGACAGGTCAGAAAAAATAGGTAACTCTTCAGCAACTCATGTAGCTTTTCTCTCAATATAGTATATACTATTCTTTCCACTCACCTGTGAATTTTATAAAATTGGAACCATATACTGTTTCTGAGCTCTGTACTTCTGTGTCAAATTAGGTTTAAATTGGCCAGCAGGTAAAGGTTTATTAGGGAAAAGAGAATGACAGATGGAACAAGTGATTGCATAAACCTTTCATAATGAAAGTGGGCTTAAAAGGAGAAGAAAAGATAAACCCCATATATTTTGTGGATGTTCAAAATAGTATCCTCAGCATTCAAATTCCTAGGTACTTTGTAAACTATCTGTGTAAATCATCTTTGAATACATAATACCACCCTTCAAACCATAAAGGATGGTTCCCGGGGACTAAATTCAGCTTTACGAATTTCTGCTGTCTGAGAAAGTTGAGCATGGCTTGTCTGCAATTGCTCTGAGAATAGTGTCCTTTTAAATCAATCTTTTAAAGTAAGAAGGGAGAAGAACAGGAAAAGGAATATTGCCCATTAAATATTTTTAATATTCATGGAATTTGGTTTCAATTACAAGTTTGTTTTTAAGGTTTAAAATCCAGTGCTTTTTCCTACAAAGATTTAAAGTCTCAAATTGAAGAAAGAAAACCCCAAAATAGATAATGAGCTGAATTCAAACCTGATATCAAAGTGGAATTAGAACTAGATAAATGCTGAATTTAGATGCAGAGTAAGTAGTGAAAGTGTCAAGCTGTCATAAATTTAAATCAGCAGTGGGATAGTTTCTTCTTTGGAATCAGGCAGTTTTCACTCTCCAAGAACCACATTTCTCTCTTTTTTTTTTTTTTTTTTTTTTTGGTAGTGGAAGCTAATATTTGATTTGTAGTGCTTCCATAAATTCATGAAGTTATATCTACTAACCAAGGATGGATTACTTTAAGCTCTGAAGCTGAACACATAGACAGGCAATAATTTTAGGCAATAACTTTTCCAACAATGGGAATCAGCTGACATTAAATTTTGGACCTGAGATATTTTTCCGAAACAAGGGATTTCCATACACCTTCACCCAATACAAAAAAACTTCTTCAACTAGTATAGAACTCCAGTGTAAGATGCATAAATATCATGCGTACAGCTGGAAGCTTGTCAGCAGCAGTATAGGACTAACATGAAACTAGGTGATACCAGAGACAAAGCACAGTGTTGAATATATTTATTTCTCTTCCACAAAGATAATTGCATTACCCCCAAAACAAGGCTGATATCCCTGCAAAGAGTTTCAGCAATAAGATATCATTGAATGCCATAGTTACTTTGACTCAAAATGCTGTTTAAGTAAAAGTTTTATGTTACTTATCTCCTGGGTTTTTTTAAAATTAAATGAGAAAATGACCTCGACAGAAGCAGAAAAATATTCCTGGCTAATTGCTGCACCTACATTTCTAGGTCATGCTTTAGAGAATACAGACATCTTCTCATTTTGTAAAGCTTAATTTCTTTTCAATCATATGTAGCGAAAATACTGCCATAACTTCAAAGAGAAAGAGAATAATATGTTAATTTATTCTATCACAGACACAGTGGACAGAGGTTTCAGACTCTAGAGGCTCTTGTTTGTGATGAAGCTGTCAAAAAATTGCAAGAGTTTCTCCACCCCTAAAGGAAAGATGATATCTCTGATAAAATCAAAACATATTTCTACTCCATAAACTTTGCTAAGGAAGCAGAAAGGCTTGATGTTTTTTTCATTTTCTCCCTGTCACTCTTTATGAAGATATATGCAATTATTTATTTGAATATTTATTAGGTCCCGAAATAATTGAAAGAAAGTCCAAATTGGATGTTGAAAAAAAATCCAGCTTTGAAAAGTTGGAAATAGCAAAGTAGGTCTGCTAATCTCTGTCTCTTAAGTTCTTCACAAATACAGTAGAAAAGACAACGATGGTTACTTTTCATCTAAGACATACTTTTTCAAGCAGCTAACTGATTCTGAATGTCTAGCCAAATAATTGACTCAATATCAGAAATATTTCTTAGGTATCATTTGATTCAGAAAGTCTCCCAAGCAGCACAACTCTGTGATGGCATTGACCAAAAATAAAACCAAACAAAAACAAAACAACAAAAAACCAAGAATCAAACTACAAGCAAAACAAAGCAAACCAAATAACAACCCCCTCCCCCCAAACCTCAAACCAAAACCAAACAAAACTGAACCAAAAAACAACAAAACAAAACCTGAATATCCCAACAAACTCCAGCATTTTATAGGAAGAATTTGGTGAGTTCAAGTTTCACCAGGAAACAACTACAGATTCATGCACCTGACAGTAAATTGCATGAAGTTTATATTTTGCACAGCCAGCTACCAGTTTAGTATTTGCACTCATCACACAATTACTCTCACTCTGTTTAGAAAATAGAATGCATCCACTATTTAAGCTGTAAATATCATGATTTTGCTTTCTCAATACTCAGGTGCCTTTCTCAGGCTGTAAAAGTTCGTCATTATTAGTCATGTTAGGACGTATACACCCAAAAACTATAAGTATGTAACAATGAAAATAACCTTTTTCTACTTCTTTTTACTCCCCTGTTAATTCTGATTTGCTTTCTTTTATACTTTGCTGTACCTAAACCAGTTAATATTTCCTATAACTATAAATACAGCGTCCTTCATCTCCAATCACCAGAGAAAATGAAAACTCTATCATGAAACATAAATAGGTAAGCATGTGAAGAAGGTTTGTAAACCTTAAATAGCCTTGTTAGGCATTTGTCATAAAACTGCTAATTTAAAATAAACAGTCGAGTTAGGAGTAAATTGGGTTACCTAAAGCATAAATTATGCAGATTGGTCAAAGTTACCAAAAAGTTAAGAATTTCACAGGAGTCACTTTGAAGTACAAATAGTGTACACTTGACTTCAGTTGCTGTCCAGGGAAATAATGTTCTTGGTCTGAATGCTTCTGACTGTAATTTATGGATTTCAGAAGTAGGCTCTCTTAGTGTACTCTGAACTGAACTTAGAGACTTATCTAATTCACATGGAAGACTATTCTATTGCTGCTTTAGATCTATGGGAAATAGCAAGGATAAAAAAATAATTTCAACAACAGCATTCAAAGTCCATCTAGTGTTTTCACTAAAAATCCATACGTATAAATCAGAAGGGTTAAAAAAGCTGATAAAGTAAAACATAAGTTTGCACATTCTGACACAGACATGGACCTTTGGAAGGATGTAAATTTCAAAGACTTCATAAAATGTGGATATTGTTAATAAATGGAATACTCAACATCTTACAAGTATTGTTCTGTTCCAGGACCACAGGCTGCATTTCCTGATAAAAGTGAATTTCCTGGATCATAGTTACTGCAAATTAAACTGTATAAAACTGTAAGTTTTGGAAATATCACTCAAAGGTATGTATGGAAATAGGAGGGGTTTATATGTACAATTAGAGTGGTAGGACAGTGTATGCTCCTTGGTTCATCCTCAAAAGGTCTAATACAGCAAAGACAGTCCCAGCTTCCAGGAAAGTATCTTCACAATAGCGATGAACAAAGAAATTAAAGACTTGAGACTGGTCAAATTAGGGACTTGTGTGTAAAATAAGATACAGTCAGACACTACTTTTTCAGACTGAGAACATTTATTGCTTTATCATCCACACTTTCTCATTAATGTTAACGTCTCAAATTATATACTTTGTGAAAAATGGCTGATTATTCAATAACTTGAATTAATTAACACCCCTCTACTCAGAAAAACAGCAAATGCTGCAATATTAACTTAATTAGAGATCAGGTAAAGTCATCACAGTGAACTGTCAGGAGTCTACAGTCTTAAGCTGTATCAGCCCATGGGCAAACTGAAGAAGGGATACTAGTGATTCACAATGGAGTTAAAAGTAAAGAGGTAATCAGCCAACCAAATAAACAAGCAAAACAGACAATGATGCATCAAGAAATATTACAGTTATAAAGTCTATAGTTAGTTAAAGCTAAACTTTTAAATACTTTCATATTAAGATGAAAATTATTAGGATGGCAAAGTATTTTTATTTCTAATCAAAAGATCAGTGAAACAAATAAAACTCTTATGATCACATCAGGTTGCCTTTCAATCAGTCCCTTCTATGGATGCAAACACATTTTCCTATTACTAACTCATGTAGCACAAGACACTTTTAGTTGTATTCCAAAATGGTCTAACATACTGATCTGTTTAAGTCATTTATACCTTACTCCAAAGGCTAATGGATGATAACGCTCCTTTACATCCAGACTAGAGTATTTAGAACAGATGGTGAAAAGCTTAGATTAACATAATTTTGGCTTTAAAATAACCTATATCACCTGTAATTTTCAGTATAATAGCAATTTAGTTTACTAGAAAAGGAATTTACGATACATTGGAATTCATTGCTAAATATACATAGTTGTGTGATCTATTTCTGTATCAGAAATTATCTATAGACAAGATATTCAGTAGCTTTTTTTTTTCTTTAAATGACCATTAGGAGGATTTTAGGTTTCCAGATTAATGAGAGTGGTACAGAAAAAGGCACTAATGTATTCTGTTGCCTGAGGCACAGCTTCACATTATGAAGTGCTTGGCCAAAGTTCTAGCTTAATGTATTCTTGCTCCTCTCTCTGTCCCTATTACAAGCTCCTGCTCCCTGTCTTGAGAAGCACTGCCCTCACAAATTTTCCCATCTGTTTTTTATGGAAGTCAGTTGTGAACTTGCTTAAAAACCCCAATACTGACTTCCCGCAGATAATACTGGCATATTTCTCTAGGGGGTAAAAAAGCCCCAAACGAAACAAACTAAAACCCAAGTAGTCTTAGTTAGGTGTCTGCATATTTTATAACTGTATATGATCACAGACACAGTAATTTTAGTTGATTCCCCACACAAGGCTGGCTGGTATTCACCTCCCAACAATGCTAAGTAGTCAGGAAAGCAAGTAAGGAGGCTTAAAGGGAAAAAAAAGGACTTGACTATCCGTATTTATGGTTATAATGTGGAAAAGGGATTCAAATGGGGGTGGAGGAGACATAAGGTTTTGTTTCCCTTCCTGAGGGCAATCCTAATAATATTGCTACATTTTGTGATAGACAAGCACTGGAATAAAAATAGGAACAAAAAAAATGGTCTATGGATAAATGATTCACTAGTTTCAGAGTGACTTTTTTTGAACAAAACAATAGTTTCTGGGAGTGGTGGCTTTCAATTTGAGAATAGCAGAGTCCCTCCCCAGTAGAACACCAAATATAAATCTTATTTTGTACTGTTACTAAATGTAATAAGATAAAACAGCTACTGGCACTAAGCTTGCCACCACAGCGTTCTGAAACAAGAACCTTGCACTGAAATAGAAAATCTGCTACACCTGCCTGTTGAGATCCTCATCAGATAAAAAAGACATCCTTCATTTCAGGCTTGATTGTTGGGATTTTCATTTTGGAAATAGGAGACACAAATTTCAATCCATCAGACTAAAGGACACCTATAGATTTTCCAACTCCTGGGCAATTTGTCTAACCACACAGTACTACAAAAACGGATTGCTGTGCACAGCAGCACAACACACACCTGTATGCTTTCAAAATAAAGAGTAAGTCAAACAGCTATTCCACACAAATTATATAGATATCGGAGCACACGGAAATATTTTCTGTCTCTGAATGTATATTGCGCAGCAGTCTTATGTCTGCATTGAGACACCGGAGTCCAGTCAAGGTAAAATTGTGAAATACACACCTTTCTTCGCTCCAAAATTATTTCTAAAAAAAATAATCAAGGGAGGCAAACTCACAATAAAACTAACACATGCAAAGCTGACAATGAGAGATATGTGATGTACTGAGATAGAGCAAACAGCTCTTTACAGTGAAATACTTAATAAATGTATATATTTTCAAGGGTAGGGTAATAATATAAATACATCACAAGTTACTCAGAATGAAAAATGAGGAACCTCTTCTAAACGTCATCCAGTGAATGACATTTATACTAATAACATTTTGTCATCTGGTCATAAAGATCTCATGTAAAACATGTTTCACTTGTGCTTCCCTGGAAGGCTAGGTTTTTCTTCAAGATATGCTGCACCAAAAACTTGGTAAAAGAGTTTATGTTTGGGCTTAAATGAAGATCTGAAAGAGCTATTTTATTTCTGGAAAAAGTAAATGGCATGGATGGTTGAAAATAAGGTTTAACAAAGTCTGTTTAATTATTAAGAAAACACTCTCCCCTCTGTGTAAGAATTGAGACCACTGAGCAACTAATTTATTTTCATTTTATTTTCAGGGTTAATATTGATTCTCTGCTTTTGCCATTTTGTGACTGATGTTCAGCAGCCTGTCATAAGAGAAAAGCATATTATATTTAAAATGGAAGAAATATATTTTTTTGAATTGTCATAGCTCAGATCCATTTTGCAAAACAACTAACATGGTCCCACATAATTTATATACAGAAGATTGCACAACCTCTGTGAAAATATTTTTGTTCAGAGTTGGATTACATACAAATTTGAAATAGCAAAATTATTTCAAAGCAAGAAGTAATATTACAAAACCCACCACAGCTGCTCTTTACCCAGATTTCCTGGGTTCTCTTTGTACCCTGCAGTCACCTTCCTTATGATTCTAGAAAACTTTTTTGCTTTCCTGAAACCTCTCAAGCATCCTGTTCCATTCCTGACGCTTCCTATTTGGAGTAATAATAAAATCAGCAATATTTAACACAAAATGGGGGTTGTAATTCTTACCCATAGTTCTAAAGGTTCTCAACAGAATTGTATAGACCCAAGCAATAAGAATCATAAAGTTATTTTGAGAATTTGTGTAAGAATTGTTTCCTCTGATGGTTTGCTTTTTTTCACAAACTATCTGCTTTTTTTTTATTGATTAAAAAAATGGGAGAAAAATTTTCAGTGCTTTGTACTAGAATTACCTTCAAAACCCCAGTTTACTGTCTGTAATCTATCATACTACAAATAACATGAGGACAGTACAATATTCATTGAATGCTGTCTCTGGGAGGTCATTAAAAAATAGAGGCAGAGCAGAAAAAAACCCTAGCAGAACGGGAAGAAAGAATTGAACTAACAAAAAGATTTAGGAGGTTGAGGCAGTGAAAACAACTATATTTTCACTTCAGAAAGGTATGATTTTAGCACTGAGACAATAACCAGAAATCATAACTTCAGAATTTTATAGTAAGTCAGTTTAAATGCAACAGAAGGCTCTGCAAAATCAAAGTACTAACTAAACTCCTAGCAGGTGAGTGGAATAAAGACAGTGAAAAGATAAAATGGTTGACCTCAGCAGGATTTTTATATCAAGATAACTAGCCTAATATAAGAAATACCACACTGGTGCAGCATACAGATAAAAGAAGAGGAATCAGTAATAGGACCTGAATCTACCTCTTAATATAACTATAAATTTTCGTCCTAAATAGGGAGCATTTTTAAAAATACTGTTTACCTTGATTTAAATTTAATATATACGTAGAATCTTATAAATTGGAAGACCTTTAAGATAGTTGAGTCCAACTATTGGCCTAGCACTGCCAAGCCCACCACTAAACCATGTCCCTAAGTACCACATCTATACATCTTTTAAGTACCTCCACCACTTCCCTGGGCAGCCTGTTCCAGTGCTTTACAACTCTTTCAGTGAAGAAATTTTTCCTTCACCAGCCTCCTTGGTCTTCTCTGGACATGCTTGAGCATCTCAATGTCCTTCCTGTAGTGAGGGACCCAAAACTCAACACAGTATTCAAGGTGCAACCTTGAATGTTATAACAATTCCTCAGGTTACCACGCAGAAACTGCAGAATTCAACACTCTTTCACACCAGTTTTTCAGAAACAGGGAGCAAACATAAGTCATCTTAATGAAAGACAGATCTGAAAAGCAAGATGAAGAAAAATGCCAGCATTTTCAATTTGTGTTGTACTTCAGAGACAGGAAACTTTGAAAAGTATAAACATTAACTTCTTGTGGAAAATGGACAGAATCAATGTGGGAAGGAGAACATATTTTTCTTTCTTAATGCTGTAAATCAGATCATTATTTCCTCCCTTTTTTTTATTATCTTATGGCTGAAGAACTCAGAAACCTACTAACACGCACTACTTCAATTTAGGGTGGACTAAAATAATTACATATGTTTCTTTGGTAAACAGAACAGAAGAGAGAGATAAAGGCATTTCCCTATTGGTTAGAAGCAATTAAATGTCCAAGCTATAGATTTGCAGACATTTACCTGGGGAGATTTAAATTGATTTTCAAGTCACATGAAAGACAAAAGTTCTCCGTCTTGGTACAGAAGATGAATACATCAGTTGCTCACATTTGCTGATGTCTGAAGCCCAGTTGTTACATAGATAAGAACTGCTAGAAAAAATGCAAATACGTAAACTGAATCATGACAGTAAAGGTACTTCAGAGGACTGTGTTCCCATGTTCAAGAGAGTCTTCTGACTAGCATGGAAAATCCTGTACTTTTTAATCCTTACTATGAAAGTGTGTATTCCATTGTGTCTTCTCTGGTGTTGCATACAGGAAAGTATACATTCATTATTTGAGAATTTATATCATTCAGGGAGGAAGAACAGGGGAGAAAATTATTATGTATTGAAATGTCTCTTGCTGGTCTGTGGTAGGGAAATGCTGAGAGACGAATGGAATGCAATATTTATAAATAAGTCTTCAATACTTTTTGGTAGATATTCTAAGACATTCCAGACAGAATTGGACTATATGGTGCTAGGTATTAGACGGATTTACGACAAAGAACCTTCTCTGTTGAAATTTACAGTCTAATTATAAGAGAAAATAAATGGGTACACTGTCCTGGAACGAGTAAATTGTGTGTACACAGCTATGGATCTTGCTTTATTCTGCCACACGTTATAATAGGCTGTATATTTTTTCCCACTACACGTCTTAAAAGAAATAAAGTTGTAATTACCCTGGCATCAAAGCTACTGTTTAAGAGAAGGGACAGAATATTAATATACCATTTCTTGTTTTGTTTTGGTCTGCTTTACCATCAAATTTATTAATAAAAAGTGAAGAATTGAGAAAAGTAAAGGACAATATAGGGAAAGAAAGAGAAAAATAATTCCTCTGATTTCTTTGAATGAATATTCAAATGAGTC
This sequence comes from Bucorvus abyssinicus, assembly GCA_009769605.1. Classification (NCBI taxonomy): domain Eukaryota; kingdom Metazoa; phylum Chordata; class Aves; order Bucerotiformes; family Bucorvidae; genus Bucorvus; species Bucorvus abyssinicus. The sequence goes on from CM020025.1 coordinate 46,100,399, forward strand.
AAAATGAAAGATAATGATAAGAAATAGAAATGTTTCACTAATTTCTACTGGGAGACTGCAGGACACGTAAAAGCTCATTTTTTATCAGAACTAGATCTAATATTTCTTTCCTTTATGGAATGATAAAACTCAAAAAATCATCTTCATATACCATTTCAACATGGATTTATCAGCAGTAACTCTCCGAAAAATGCAAAACCTAAAAATCCCAAATAATCCTTTATTCTTAATAAAAGACACAAAAACTTTGTAAAGACAACTATGTACTAGCCAAAATACTATCATCTTAGCTGCTGTTGCTTACAAACTGCAGAATTAGAGTGAATACATCAGATGAACTTAGGTAATATAAACATTTTGTGATGTATGTTGTCATTCCTATCTTCCAGGGTAGAGAACTGTGAAACAAAAAGAGCAGCACCTGAATTCTTATATCTTATTTTAAATGAACTGTTGTACAGCTTCACAAGTAAGACATTGACCTTGGGAATAAGAAGGGAAGTGAAAGAGTAACACCAGAAAAAGAGGGGTACACTGTTAGCAAGTGTGTATAAGACTTCTAAATTTATTATTCTTGAAGAATTTCTGTTGTAATTTTTTTGCTTTCCTTTTCTCTAGTAACTGATCTGTAATAATAATAATTCTTTTTTGTTTAGATTTCAGTTAGACGAATGGTAAATATTTTGCTTTGAGCATAAAGTATGTTTTACAGGTCCAAGTAAACTGCACAATTTTTTTTGTAGCAAAAAAAATCCCGAACCAACCCAATGGAAGCACATGGGATACCTAGGTTGTAATTTAAATGCCTCATAACATCTAAGTAAAAAGATAATTTAACACTTTCTTTGCAATTATGCTGCTGTTAGAAAAGTACTTTTCTAAAACAATGTCAGGAAAACCAGACAGACCACATTTGCTAAAACTATCACAAAAAACTAAGGGACTATGACTTTCGGAAGATGTGGGCCACATTCCAGTTTACTAAATATGACTGAATTGCAGTCCATATACACTTTGTAAACAACGATTTCTGCTTTTGCATCTTCACTGGAAGAATGTAGTCAGTATAGATAAGGAAAGACAAAGACAACGTCACACATCAAACAGCACTTCTGAAGAGCCAGTCCTCAGAGAAATGGAGAAAGGAAGAAAAATACTGAATCAAAATGGAATCAGAGACCAATCAAAACTTTATGCAATATCATATGTTGGCAACTTGTAAAAAGATTTAACATAACAAAAATAGAAAAGAGAGGAAAAAGTTTTTATTATGAAGAAAGAGTAATAGATTTTTAACCATTAAAAAAATTTTACATATTAGTAAGATAATGGTATGTAAGTTATATAGATAAAATAATAAATAAGGCAGATTTGAATATTATATGAAAGTATCACAATAAAATTTGCTCTTACAGACCATTCTCAATTCTCAGCTGATTCCATGAAAGGAAAGCAATATCTCTTACTACACTGTAAACTCACCAGTCCCTCATTCATCCTTTCCTTCAACCTAGCTGATACATAAGATTTGTTCCTTCTATGACATTTCAGTTGCCTTCTAAAAGTTTTTATCTAAATATTTACTTTGCATTCAATTTCATTAAGTGTTGAAGAGTGATTGCAGTTGAAAACAGAGTAGGGATGGTCTTCTCACCAGTTTTTGCACTACATTACATTATTAGGTATTTTTACTGACAAAATAACAAATACAGAATGTTAGTTTCAATGAGGTTTATTCAGAATTTAATAGACTATTCATTCAGTGATGACACTTTAACGAAGCACACTGAGAGTACTGATGTCATTTTGTGGAAAGATGTCCTTCTCTACAAGGAGTCTAATAGAAATTCAGTAATTTTTCTATAAAGGTACGGATTTTGACTAAGAAGTTAAGAATTACCCCATGAAGGCTGTTCTATACCAATATTATTTCTACATTATAAAGTTTTCAGAATCTTTCCACTGTATTTTTCATCTTTTAAATTTATTTTATAATGACTTTTCTAATTAAAAAATATTCACAAGACTGCTCTTTCTGTGGCACAATAAAACTTTCTTTCTAGTTATTTTAAGACATAACAATTAGACACAGTTTAACCTGCTTTGTACAATATTATCAGTGCCATTCAGAGAATATAAACTGGAACAGCAAAGTTTGCACATAGAAGATGGAGAAATACAGGAAGGAAAGGTAATAAGGAGTTTTAGTGGAAAGACCAATATGCAATGAAAGTGCAGGATAGATTCTACTGTAAAACAAGAATATGAAGGGGTTTTTTTCAACAGCAACAAAATTACAAATATTTGGTGTGCTAGATAAATTACTAAATAACCATTTTATCACAGTTATTTAACCTGCACCAGAACTGGATTCTCAGCAAACGATACTGTAAAACTATTTATCACATTCCTTGAACAAACCCAGTGACATACATTTTTATAAACAAGATTGTTAGAGAGAATGTAGTTTGAGACCTGTACAGTAATCTTATATTACCGGTGCTTTTTAAATGTTTATAAAAGTACTTTGAAATTGGAAAAGATTAGTAGACTGAAAAAATACAATTTAAAATGACTTATCTATAGATTATTAGGAGTAAGATTATTTGCAGGCAGTTAGGCACTCTGACCTTTAAAGAAATATATATCAAGCAAATACAGGAAATTCGTAGTCCTCACTATAATTAAGCTCTTAAAATCCACTCTATAACTACTTAATTAAAAAATACCTTATTAATATTTTCATAGCAATAATTGAATCTTCTAATGAAGATATAATGACAACAGCAACAGAAACAAAGGTAATCCATCTTCCAAAACACATAAACACAAAGAATGTTTGAGGATTAAATTTATCAGTGACCACATTTTGTCTCTCATTCATGTATAAATAAATGCAGAGAATATATAACTCAGAAAACTATTAAAGTAGTTATAAAAAAATAATACTTGGAGCTAATTCACCATAGAAAGCACATACTAGTATAGTTTTTCCAAATTTAAAAGCACTCAGTTTGTATTATTCTATCATCCTCTTCAATAAATGGAAAATGAGACTTGCAACATTCTGCCTTTTAAATTTCAGTTTTTCCCATATACTAAGTAACTCATGTTTTTTAGACTCTGGAATTCATAATCCACCTTTTACTATTCAGAACTTCAAGACACTGAGGTGCTGGAGTATGTCCAAAGAAGAGCAACAAAGCTTGTGAAGGGTCTAGAGAACAAGTCTTACGAGGAGTGGCTGAGGTAACAGGGGCTGTTTAATTTGGAAAAAAAGAGGCTGAGGGGAGACATTATCGCTCTCCACAACTACCTGAAAGGAGGTGTTAGTAAGGTGGGGTCAGTCTGTTCTTCCAAGTAACAAGCAATAAGAAGAGAGGAAATGGCTTCAAGTTGCACTGGGGCAGGATTAGATTGGACAATAGGAAAAATTTCTTTATAGAAAGTGTTGTAAAGCATTGGAACAGGTTGCCCAGAGAAGCGGTGGAGTCACCATCCCTGGAGGAATTTAAAACATGTATGATGTGGTGCTTGGGGACGTAGTTTAGTGGTGAACTTGGCAGTGTTAGGTTAATGGTTGGACTTTATGATCTTAAAGGACTTTTCCAATTTAAACAAATCTATGATTCTAAGATTCTATCTAGATCTGTAAATCAGAGCATGTTGATCCATCCCTACATGGCTCCCTCTAGATGTGCATTGCCTGCCTTGTTGGCAGCACTGTGCCATTGTCTCTCTGGGGTTTCATTGAGAACTTTCATAAGCTGCAGGGAAAATTCTTTCCTTAATCTGAAACTGATTACAAAATAAAGATGATATAAAGCCAGCCAAATTATTTTTGACAAGAATCACAGAGTGAGATTAAAACGTCCTTAGACCTGCAGCTGCAGTGCAGTACTCCTTGCATCACAGGAATTTCTGAGCGAGCTTTCTCTCTCATATCATCCTTCATCTTACCTTTCTGACTCTCTCTAATTTTCTCCAGGCTAATGAGGACTGCGTGCCTTTTTAAGGCAGGATTTTTTTCTATGATATGTTTGTGAGGTACTCATTAAAGTAAGATCTTTCAAAACATTAAAACCTTTTGAAAAGCTTTGAATTTGAACCCTCCATACTCTATCTCCCTTCACAGATAGTATGAAAGAAAGCTGGACAAGAGGTCATCACCCTCAGTAAGTTTGCAGATGATGCCAAGTTAGGCAGCTGTGTCAATCTGCTTGAAGGTTAGGAGGCTCTGCTGAGGGATCTGAACAGGCTGGATCAATGGGCTGATGCTAATTGTATGAGGTTCAACAAGGTCTTGTGCTGGGTCCTGCACTTGGGTCCCAACAACCCCCTGCAATTCTACAGGCTTGGTAAAGAGTGGCTGGAAAGCTGCCCATTGGAAAAGGACCTGGGGTTGTTGGTCAACAGCCAGCTGAATATGAGCCAGCAGTGAGCCCAGGTGGCCAAGACCAACGGCGTCCTGGCTTGTATCAGAAATAGTGTGGCCAGCAGGAGGAGGGAAGTGATTGTCCCCCTGTACTCAGCACTGTGAGGCCACACCTTGAATACCATGTTCAGTTTTGGGCCCCTCACTACAAGAAGGACTGGAGCGTGTTCAGAGAAGGGCAATGAAGCTGGTGAAGGGTCTGGAGAGCAAGTCTTATGAGGAACAGCTGAGGGACTGGGGTTGTTTGGCCTGGAGGGAAGAGGGCTCAAGGGAGACCTTATCACTCTCTACAGCTACCTGAAAGGAGGTTGTAGTGAGGTGGAGGTCCGTCTATTCTCAAGTAGCAAGTGACGAGATGGGAGGAAATGACCTTAAGTTACACCAGGGAAGATTTAAGTGTGACATTAGGAAAAATTTCTTTATAAAGAGGGTTGTAAAGGTTGTAAAGGTTGGAACAGGCTGCCCAGGGAGGTGGAGGACTCACCATTCCTGGAGGTATTTAAAAGACATGTACATGTGGTGCTTGGGGACATGGTTTAGTGATGACCTGGAATTGCAGGGTGTATGGTTGGACTCAACAAGCTCAAAGGTCTCTTCCAACCAAAACAGTTCTGTAACTCATCACAAAAAATTTATTTCCCTGCTACGCAGAGTGAGTCTACATTAGTGTTTCAGTTCATACCAGGAGTGTGCTTTTGAAATAGTCATGCCCACTTACTGCATTTTGGTTCAAATGCCCAACATGGACATAAAAACTAGATATTTTTTGTTTTTTTTTTTTTATAATTCAGAATGAGATGATATAAGAGCACAGCTAATAACCTCCAACTTCTTTTTCACTCCAGTGAGGCAAATAAAATACAGTATGAAGTAAAGCCACCCAACATGTTTGTAATGATGACCTCACTTCCTTTTTCTTCTCAAAAGCCATTTCTTTGGGCTGAAGTGGACTACCTTGCAAGTGCTTTGAGGAAAAGGAATTCTCTTAGTCTGAATTGTAATTCAAAAATTCCCCCAGCTGAAGAGATGTTGCTGAAACATTTACAGTGAAAACAATATTTCCCTTCATTTAAAAATAACTTTTCAAGTTATGTTTTATGTGATATATTAGAATATAAAGCAAGGTATTAATTTACATCTTACTATTTTAAGAAAGTTCTCAGTTCACCTATCCTATTGTTTCAAGATGTGGAATAAAGTATCACATTACGTCATACAGTGTGAATATAACTTTCAAATTTACCTAAAATCCAGAACACTTGCTCAAAAACTTTAAAACAAAGATGAGCACATGGGCAAAAAGCCACTTTAAAGCAAAGATGAGCACATGAGCAAAAAACCAATCAGGGTTTATTTTCTTTAGTAGTTTATAATTTGCACTGGCAGATAGTCAGCAGAGAGAAAGGAAGTTAATTAACAAGAAGTGTTCACAGAGCTCTGCTGATCTAATTAATAGTGTAGGTATAAACAGACACAAATGATGAAGAGAAATACTGATTTCTTTTATATGAAAAATGAGGGCTAGAATCCTTTAGTTACAGAAATCTTGACAGACAGTATCTTACTCCTTGAAAGAACCTGTTAACATTTTTGGACCCAGAGGAAAACATGTAATGCACTATGTAGGAAAATTATTCTGACAGAGTTCAAAGAATGACCCTTTTTCTAAGGTGAGGTTTTTGAACATTATGTTGTAACTCTTTGTATCAGGCAACCTATAGAACAGTCATTTATTCGTGGATATTTATCGATCTATGTCTGATACTTGCCCACACAAAGAGCTCTACTGTCCCTCGTCATTTAAGAATTTTATTAGATAAAGATAGATGAGACATTTCAGTAGGAATCCAGAGGTTTCTTCCTCTTTGTGTCACTTCTTATTCCCCATAAGAAAATGAAAACATTGAGTCACTCGAGATATTTCTTATGAGGCACCTTTTTTCATCACTTGATATATCCCTCTGTTTCCAAGGGCTGAATTTTTTCAAGACTGGCATATGGCCATCAACTGCACTGAGTCTTTCCACTGGATCACAAAGTGGTTACCAGTTCAAAAAATAATCCCAAAACCTCTTTGCCACATTTTTTTTTTTCACTTGTGTAACAGCTACTTTAGAAGTATTTCTTCTTTACCTTGAATAGCACAAAGTGTTTTAAATGGACAGTCTTAGGTAAGTGGGTTTGCTAGTCTCCAGTGAACTAAAGCATAAACAGCCTTGATTACAAAACCTTTCAAACAGCAGAAGGAAACATTAGCAGATGTATGTATATGAGCACATTGCAGCCAAGACAGAGTAGCTTATGTAGTGCTAGTAGTCCTAAAAAGATAAAGCACTGGAATGATCTTCCATTACAAAACTTAGAAACAGCCTCAATCATCTGAGCAGCTACTCAATCCAAAATACATACTGAGTCCTGTCTTGCAAAATGCAAGCAATGCTTGAAAATGTAGGGTTTCTTTTGTTGTTGTTGTTGAATATCATAATTGGCAGCATGTAAAGTAGGTCTAATGTTTCAAATTCTTTTAAAATTGCAGGAACAACAACCTAAATGGTGTGATACTTGCAGTCAACTGCCCAAGAAGTTTGGTTAAGTGAATGGGAATGGAATTTGTCCCCAGAGCAGGACAAACTGTGATATATTTGCTGACATCATACAAAAGATCTGTAGCTTGAAATATGGAGGTAAAAGAAAAGCCGTTTATACAGGAAATGAGTATATAATAAGTGACATGAGAACAATCACTTCAAGAGATTCAGGTCATTAAAGTAACAGGAGTAACTTTGTGGAGTAGCAGATGGAAGAGAGGTTATAGCTGTAGCTATAACAGGGAGAAGATGTGAAACTGCTGAGGCTCCAGCCTGCTCAGTTTTGGAGACTATTTGTTGTCCAAAAGAAGCATAAGCTATTCAGAAGAGAGAAAACTAGATTAAAATATCAGGAATGGAGAAATACTATGGTTTTTTGTCAACAAGAAACTGCAACCAAGTAAATTCAGAGATGGATATGATGAACCTGTGTCAGCAAACTTGAAAAAAAATTGTAAATTTTATCCTTTTTATACAGCTTATATGGAAGCTGGCTCCACCAATTTATTTCTAAAATTATTTCTCGTAGCCTGCACAAATGCAAAAGTAGCAGATAAAAATTAAGCCCAAGCATTTTTAATAGAGATTGTGGCATTTTTAATAGAGATTGTGACATTTTTAATACTGAAGAGGAAGGAATTATTAAAGTATGAAATAAACCCTAAATTCTTAATAGTCAAGCTATTTTAATTGATCCTTCAAAATTACAGAAAGAAAACTGAATAATAATGAGTAAAAAAAAGGAAAAAAATCTGTAGGAAATACATAATAGAAGCTTGTCTTGTCAAGTGACAAGTCTTGTCTGTGACAAGAAACTTCATATTCACGCACCAAAGATAAAATTTTTATATTGTTGAAGTAATGTAGTACTCAAACCACTGAATAGGTGTTCAAGGTATGTTGGAAGAGATCACAAAGGAAGGATTAACACTTTTGTGTGAGATTAAGGATGATTGTATCACATAAAGAACATCTAGGCAAAATATTTATGGAAATAAGTTTCCATCACAAACCAGGAAAGAAAATACCTTGACTACAAGGAATAATAATAAAAAACTAAGCCACAATACAGAGAAAGACACAGGTACAAGTTGTGTTACTGTCATAGCTATTGACAAGCAGTAATCACCTTGAGCTACCTTTACCACACTGGCAAAGTTGACTATATGAGATTCCAAGTGCCTTGTAGCTCATCATTCCTTTTGCATTAAATAAGTATTGCTCTTTGGAATATATATTTCTTCCTTCTAAGCACAGCAGCATCCTCATGACAGTTTTGAAACAACTCTTCAGTCTCTAATGATGGTATAAATACCATAATATGGAACTAAGGCAATTAGGGCTTATACAGGCTCATTTTTAGTTCTAGAAGGACTATTACATAGGAGAATTAAGGGTTAAGTTGTTCATGATGAAAGATATGCCAGAGTTTGAGAGAGGTCTTGCAGAAAGGATTTAGAAATGAGATATTGTAGGGAAAATATCAAACAAAAACCCACTGAGAATCAGGGACAACCTATGCCTTAAATTAAGTGAGTACGGTTTAATTTGAAGTAAGGAAAATACTAATGCGAAAACCAATTTCTCAAGTGTACTACAGGCAGAATGAGGTCCTAGTATGCAAATATTGTAGAAAGTGGTAACTCTGCTAGCATTGCCTTTATGGTCATGTGCAATGCACAAACGCCAACATGTCTACAAAGTGGTCCAAACCCAAACTAGTTACATCCAAAGGGGAAGAGGAATCAGACCCTGGTGGTGTAAATACATGTACCAAAGAGAATCATGACATACAAGGCCATACAACATCATGCAATAAAGTTAGATAAAATAATTTATACATATGAAAGCAGCTCTGCAGAGAAGAATATTGGTGGATGAAAAACTGAATATGAGCCAGCAATGTGCACTCGCAGCCCAGAAAGCCAGTCACATCCTGGACAGAATCAAGAGAAGGGGAGACCTTATAACAGCCTTCCAGTACTTAAAGGCGGGCTACAGGAAAGATGGGGAGGGACTTTTTATCAGGGAGTGTAGCGATAGGATGAGGGGTAATAGTTTCAAACTGAAAGAGGGAAGATTTAAATTAGATACTAGGAATAAATTTTTTACGGTGAGGGTGGGGAGACACTGGAACATGTTGCCCAGAGAGGCTGTGTAGTCTCTTTCTCTGGAGATACTCAAAACCTACCTGGACGTGGTCCTGTGCAACCTGTTGTAGGAAAACCTGCTTTAGCAGGGGAGTTGGACTAGCTAAATGATCTCCAGAGATCCCATCCAACCCCTACCATTCTGTGATTCTGTGTTTCTGTGATTCTGTGATGTGGATGCCCCTTCCCTGGAAGTGTTCAGGGCCAGGCTGGATGGGACCGTGAGCAACCTGATCTAGTGGCAGGTGGCCCTGCCCGTGGCAGGAGGGTTGGAACTAGATTAATTTTAAGGTTTCTTCCAACCCAAACCATTCTATGATTCTATGATTTTATGATAATACAGACATTATATAACAAGACTTATAAACATACCAAAACATATGAATTGAAGAGATATTCTATGCCAAAACCTGAATAAAATTCTAGAAAATAAAGCAAGAACAAGAACAGTTGAATGCGCTTTGAGTCAGACTGAGAGCTATTATCATCTCCATGATTAGAAAGAATAGAGTGTCTGTGAATAAAATAGGTTGGTCAAGAATTCATCCTCTCAGGATTGGAGTTAAACTCATACTATTTGTTCTAGGCACTGTAGTACACATTTCCGATAGAATAATAAATAATCAAATATACAGTAACAATAGATATACTAAAAGGTGTAATAGCTTAAGGAAAAAAAATAATTTGTATGACGGGCTGATGGCAATGTCAGAAACATGAATGAAGCAGTTCTCTAGTGAAAGTTAAAAACTTCAAATGTTTTTGTAAGATACATAAAAGAGACACACATCAGTGAGAAGCACAAGGGACTAACTCTGGCAAAAAAATGGATGGTAGTGGATTGAAACCCTGAATGCTGAAAGGATGATGGCAATAATCACACAAAGTATTCACTGGGAAACTACTGAGTTCTGCCTTACTCTAACACTTAATTGCTACCTCTGATAAATGAAGTGGCTTTACAGTAACTATTCTGAGTTAAAGCTTTGTTATGCAGATCTCACAACAGAATCACATTTTTTACTTCACCCCACCCAAGGCTGATTCCTGTTTTCTCCAGACATTGAGCTGTACTGAAGACTAGGTTGTGTGCAACCCAAAAGCCTGCCTTTAACATGTAGCCTAAACTTTAAACAGATTAAAAGTATTCTTACTGATTATATACAAACATGTTTTTCAAAGTATGAGCTACATATTGCGAAGTCTTCTCTGTACTAAAGAGCATATAGGAAGATTTGAAAGTCAAAGTCTAGACAGACAAAAAAAGACTGTAAATGTGGCTTAGCCATCTCTTCTATAAGGTTTTCAGGGTAAGAATCTGTTTGCCAGATCAGGCCAGGGCCTAGGAACAAAAATTTATCGAATGTCACAAACATATCTTCCTAAATTTTACTTTCAGAGGACATCCATTTATGTGTTAGATGTTGTTATGGCCTTCCACAGGAATAATATCATAGGTTGCTATGCTATCATGCTATTGTATTTTTAGAATCTTAATTCAACAGGAATCAAGGAAGTTTTATCAGGGTAAAATTATAATGAGATCTCAAATTTTATTGATCAAAATAGCTCAAAATACATGTTTTATTTTAGTACTGAGAAGTACAAGAATATTATATGATTTCTATAGTGCTGTTTTTGAGTGAGATAATACATGAGAATTTTTTCCTATGTGAATAGTCAGCAAAATTGTAAAAACGAGTTTCTGGAACATAGTTATAGACAGGCACTTTGAGGAGAGAGATAAAAACAGAGAGAGATGAAGTGGGATTAAAAATCAGTGTGTCACTGGGAGAAAACCATTTATTGGGAGAAAGCACTCGAAAAACAGAGGAAGAAGCACAATTTTACCAATAGAAATTGAGAAGTACTGGAATATATCAGTGAAGGAAAGGTCAGAACTAGAAAAAAAGTCAAAAACTGTCTCAGAGAAGTGGATCTCCAGGAAGGATGAATGATCAACAATGTTAAAAGAGGCAGAAACAAACAATAATAAGCATAAAACAGAGGTGACAGAAAAAGTAGATATTTATTTTGCTTAGGGCACTTTGGTTAGCCTGAAGACATTTAGCATTCTAATATAATGTGATGTATGACAGCAACAATAAAATTAAATATCATTGACCCGTTATCAGGTGACATAATCCAGTACAGCTCTTCTGTAAGCAATGTAACAACTATGATTCATACTACATGAGGGTCAGGAGCACAAAATGAAAGCAGGGAAGTTTAGACTACTTGTTACATTATTAAAAAACTATGAATTTCTACCCTGCCTTCCTCACTTACCCCACCCTTCCTCACAGAGAAATGATATTTCAAGGTTTGACTAAGTCATTTGGTTACAGCTAATTCTCTTCAGGTCATCTAAATGTAATGAAATAAATAGAAAAAAAATTATACTAGGATAGGTATGAATCATGTACCAGTCTATATAGTGTATATTTTTGTGTGGCATTTAGAAATGAACCTTTTCTATGAATCCTTTTCAGAGGATAAAATGTATTTAAATGCATTTTTAGAAGGAACATGTAGCTGTACTTTTTTTGAAAGATGACCTCATCAAACAGTAATGTGCACTTTCCTGCCCACTGCAAGCCATATGATGGAAAAGATTGAGAACTTTACTGAACTGTAACTAAGGAGGCTTTTGTAACACAGAAATGTGTTCTTAAGAAGAGGTTATGCTTATGTCTCCCTAACAAGCCGTGAACAGGAAAGATACAGTTCTAGAATTTTGTAGACCATTACTTTAGCCGTTTACATCTTGAAGTTCAGAACTTGTTCAAAGATACCTGGTCACATATCCACTTATGTCAGTATTCTGCTCATGGATTTCTCATTTTTTTTTTCTTTTTAATTCTATTCTATTTTTAGCTCTATTTCCGTATATTCTAGAACTATTGTCATGTGACTGTGTCGCCGGTTGGCTGAGGCAAGCCTATCATGGGGACGAGTCCTCTCCTATCTCTAAACCCCTTTTTCCCCTGCACCGGGAGAGAAAGGGTTAAAAAGCAGAAATAGGAAAAGGAAAAGAAAGATTTTGTGAGACCTCTGAACGTTTGGAAAACTGAAACAAACTTTAATAAAACTAGAACAAAATATATAATAAGCAGGGGAAAACCAATGCAAAATCTGAGGGTTTATACGGGATGGAAAAGCGAGGGTTAAACGCGAGAGAGAGAGAAAGGGGACGGTACCGCTCAGAGTCCAAAATGGCTCCGCCACGTGTGCGCCCTCGTGGAGTAAACAAAGGATCCGCGGCTGTTACGAACGCCGGGCTCCAACATGCAAACCCCGAGCTATGCTGTTCCTACCAGTCTGGTCGTGCGAATTAAAGGAAGAGAAGCAGCAAAAGGCGGCGGTGCTTGCGGCAGAGAGAGAGAGACAGCCCTGAGGCGCGGGTCTCCAGCGGCCAGAGCAGTCTGTCCCAGGCGGCGCGGCAGGGACTTCCCCGGCACACAGCTCCGCTCCACTCCGGCAGCACGGGGAAGCCGTAGCCGCAAGCAGGCAGGCAGGCAGGGTCCGAGCCGAGGAGAGACAGCCTGTAAGGTCCCCGGAGCCAAGCCACGAGTCTGGAAAAGCCTCTTCCCGGAGCGAAGCTGCAAGCCCGCGGCGCCCCTCAGAGTGCAAAAGCCGGAGGTGTCCCGGAGAGCAAAAAAGACCGAAAGCCCCAAAAGAGCAGCCGGCAAATGCGATACGCGCCTTCTTAAAGGGACAGATGCTCGCGAGAAACTTTTACAACCAATGAGAGTGCTAAACGTAACATGGAAGAGAATAGTCCAATTGATCAGTTCAAAACAAAACCTTTCAAGCAGTTTTTTTTCTCAAACTGCCACAGACTGTTTCTCAAACCAAAAATACACTAGAATAGAAGAAACAAACTAGGGAAAAAAACCCAAACAAACATGATTTTGGCCTCTTTTGAACCATGGCACAAGAAGAGTAGCAGCCGAAAAACTTCTGAATTAGTACTGCAAATTGAACTCATGTTCGTGACCACATGGTGAAGGGCTTTGGGACCCCTTAAAGCTTATGGAAAATCTCCAAAATTTAAAGCTTTCCCCTCCCCCCACCATTCCTACTGTAAAAAAAAAAAAAAAAAAAAAATCACAGAATTCACAGTTGCAGAGCCCATTTCCTTCAAACTGAATTCTCTTCTGGAGAAAAAAAAAATACAAATTACTTCATTAATAAGAGAGCAGCCTTTGCAATATAATTTTATTAATCTTCCAATAATAGTGCAACAAGCTGCAGTTACAGTGATTTTCGTATTTGCAAATTTTCTTATTTAAGTACAAAATCAATCAGTAATAAAAAAGGGTCATAAGAACAGCAAATTCTTTCTTTTCAAATATCCTTGACTAAAAGACATTAGTGTAAGGGAGATTAATTTAGTGCATTTAAATTATTCACATTAGTTTCACTGAATAGACTGGATCCAATCTAAGATAAAAGAAAACTTTCAATAAGATGGTGAAATAAAAGAAGAATAAGTGTTGGAAGTATGGTGTTAAAATCAAAGACTTCTAATAATTATGCCTGGTAGAGGGAAGTCATGATGGATTTTCTGATGTGCTAAGTAACTTCCTTTTGAGTTAATCAAAGCACGATATTGATGCTCAGAGCTTTGAAATATCATAACTAAGACCCGGGTGAAGCCCAAAATTATGTTAGTCTTGAACAAATTGCTTAACTACAGGTACTCATTGCTTTCTGTTTCATTTTATGTCTGTTAATAGTAAACTTTTTCTCATCTGTTAAAAATGTGGAAATAAATTATAAATGTCAGTGATGTCACCTATATTTACATCTATACCTACATACAAATAGAATAGCCACCTGCTTTATATTCTTTATCTATCTGAACCTTCCACAACATCTTTCACTCACAATCATAGAGCAGGATTCCAACAAGGAAAGATATGTGCCTTGGGATATAACTCACTGCAAGTTTTGCTTTCTTGATTTTATTTTAGAAACAAAATAATACAACCACAAGATTGCAAAGACCTTCATAATTTATATTGGAAAATGTCAGTTGCAAAGGTAATTTGGTATTTCTTCAAGGATCTCTTCTCTGTTTCAAGACAATACCGTACCTTGCCTTACTAGCTTCAAGTACTCATTTAGCTAACACCAGGTCTGCATAATTGCATTTCACATATTTTTTGCATCATAGGTAGTAAAGTGACAAAAATATTTTCACAGCTCCTTCACTGATCTGTCATATCACTACAGTTATCTATATTTGAAAAGTATATGCACTTTAATAAAAAAAAATTATATACTCTTTAACATTATCTTCTGATCTCAAGCGGTATCAGTAAAAATACTTGAAATGCTAGGAAAAAATCACAAGACAAAGCATTGGAGATTATGTCATTAACCATAAACATCCATTAAGACTAGTCACATTTACTACCATTTAGGGCTCTTCATGTATTCTTCCTTGTGAATGCTTTAAAATTACTTAGTTTTGTAAAGAATCATTTATTTCATCAACATAACAATGTTTTTTACTAAAAATATATTCTGTTCTACAAAAAACCTCTAATATGAAAAATTGTGTGGCAACTCATTACACACAAACTCAGATGAACACAAACAAGCGGTTAAAATATATGCTTATTTCAATACATCTTTTTCTTTAAAAGAACCAAATTAAAAAGATGCCTTATTACACAATCATGGTACTTTGCAGGAGGATTAGTAAAAAGAATGGAATATTTTCTGATCATTCCTACACTTGTTAAGAAGCCACATGCACATATGGTCAAGCACATTTTGAAAAAAAATTTCTCGATGAGTTGCATTGCAGGAGACCAGAGGTTGTTGGCCTGTTCTCAGACATCCTACTTAGGCAGGCAGGTTGACTGTGAAGCGATGTTCCATATACCACGTAGAGCTGCCCCTCACACTGTGTAGAATGCTTAACCTCTTTCTTTACATTCTAACAGACACAAAATAATCTCTCTAAATAACCAGATCTGTAACACTATTTATCAAGCATAAGCTAACAGTAAAAATAAACTTATACTACCATATGAGAAAAATTGTATCATGTTGCATAGACATTTTACTTGCCAGTGTAGATGACTTTTCTCTTTTTTCTGAACTGACTTGGTCTGAAATATCCCCCTTCTAGACCACTAAAACCCAGCATAATACGGAAATTAAATAAATAAATAAAATTTAAAAAATTAAATTAAAAAATGGTTCAGAAACCATGAGGAGGTAAGTTATTGCTGATTTAAACAAATCTTATTTATTCCCAGTGTGAAGTAAGGAAGAAGCCAAACTGATGCAAATTTCAAGTAATTTAATGTAAATTAATACGTAAATTAGTTGTGGCCCTCTGGTTCCTGAAAAGTTGTCAGCGTAGCCTTTTGTGTTGTAAAGTTTGTAACCCATTACATTAGACAAGGGGAGCAGACCACAGTATGAGTGAGAGCCAGAAAGAGCTGTTTAAGGAATTAAAACCAAATAAATTAGAGAAACAACAGTACCACAAATGTCCTCTAGATACACATATTTTTCATTCATTTCCTCATTATGCTTCTCATTTGTTTCTGAAACACTCAAGTGATGCTAGTGTTAGGTATTAGCATACTATTCCATAACTACTTTCAGGTCTTTGTACATACTGAGAGAAGTCTCCTATGCAGTAATCAATCTGATTACTTTTATCTTTCATTACATTAATGTATTTTGGCAAGACAACCAGCATAAAACGTTTGTGTATTTCTCCAACAGATGTTGTACGGTATTTGCCTCAGACTAGAAAGCTGTTCCCGAAATATTGTCAGCTATGTCAATTGTATTCCTGCCTTCTCCATTCCTTTCTTAAAGGACTGCATCAGAAAATTATCTAAAAAAGAAAAGTATATATATATTTCTGCTTCCTTCTTCCTTTTATGCTTCTAAATTGTATCATAAATCAATGAAAAAGATTCCTAACTGCAGTTAGAAAAAGATTTCTAATTCCGCCTACCTTCTTCCTTATATATGTGCATATAGGAACACACTTCCTTTCACACACCCATTTCCCAGGCTCTGTTCAGTTGGACATCAGATGAAAGCAGAAGAGACGACAAGGGTGGAAATGCGAGTGACTGGAAAGTGAGTAATCACTGGAACTCACTCGGAAGTGACCAGACTGACCACTGGAACATATACACAAATTGTAGCTTTTTATCCCAGAATTTCATGATATGAAAACCAAGGAGTAGCTACTTAAAAGCTAGCCTGTGCCTGAGGACTGTGGCTGTGGGAAACAGATGTGGCAGGAAATCCAAACCATTAGGAAACATCACAGCTAAAAACAACCTGCATTAGTCTAATTGGAGCTCTGATAACAAAGGAAACCCAAGAGCTAAGCGGAAAATAAGTAATATTGATACTCTTAATTCACAATAGGAGTTGATGGACAATAGCTGATGCAGAGGGCCCATCATCTCAGTAAGTCTATTTTGGACTACAGTTAGCCTGGGCTTCTCGCCTGATCAACCATGGTTCAAAGCAGTAAGAAGGGCAGCTATTCCACCAGTGTTTGTTTTCTGGACTGTGGTTCCTTTAATGAGCTACGTCATGTTATTCATTCATTTAACACTTCTACTGATATTTGTACTCATGTAAGGTTTCACATATGGAAGCAAACCTTATTTCTGTTTCCATCTTTCTTTCCATATTGTTTCTGTTTCTGCTCGTTTATAAGTTATATCACTGACCTTGCTACCTGAACCTCCTCCCTACCTCTGAGACCCACCATTGTCAAAACAAACTTTCATTGCGTGTTCATGAATTTCTGCATGAGTGAAAGGGGCATGAAATGGTGACTTTGTTATTGTGATTATGGCAGATACTACATGTGCCCCGCCTTGGATGATTTGGCTCGATATTCCTGAATGTACTTTTGACTGAAGAGAAAGATACAGACAGTGATTTTTTGAGAGCTTTTGCCTCAATAACAGATTTGGCCCTTGAATGACCAGAAAGTCTGATCCCTGGAGACAACTTCATCAGCAGGCTGGTGTGATTTCATCCTCTTCGGCAGAAAGATATCCCGGGCCAGTTGCAGAGCCTTCAAATGCAGAAGGGCATAGCTGAAGCCTTCTGCTACAGTTGGTTTTATACAATTTTGCACAATAGTACTTTAAATAGAAGACTTTTCAGGATCTTTTAAATGTAGAGAAGTCAGTGCCTAAGCAGAGCTCATAATCCCTCAATAGCCATCAATTAATAGCTGATCAGTTGGAGAGGACACTTCTCAAGTTTTCTTCCTGATAATGCACACGAAAAATATTGATGAGACTATACAGATACAGGGAACATACAAATCTCTCTTCTCTGTGTTTTCCTGGTGTGTTGGTCATGTTGACAAGTTCCAAATTTTACTTTTGTGCCCACTTCAGTATGTTAATGATTTCATAAACCACAATTTGGGAGGTTTCCCAGGAAGGATGCATAACTGCTGAGTTCTGTTACTCTGTCCCAAACTCAAAGAGGTTGCTGATACGTTTCTTAGCAAGATACAGACATTTGCAGAACTCATATATCAGCTTGTGATATCAGAGGCACTATACTGCAGCTCCACTGGCTATAGTCAGATAGTGTTAGCCCATGCCATGACATTATTTGCATGCCATATAGCTGTAAAATGTGCATTTGGTTGGTGAGTGCAAAATGACATCACATAATGGGTCAAACATGAAAGTCCTCAACATCTTGATTTTTGGTGTCAGTGGTGTCCTTTACAGCCTCTGTTAAGATGTGATGGTACTTTCTACTCAGACCAGAACAGCAAGGATCCAGATTTCTCAGGAGCTATGTGCTCAGATGTCCACACAATCTGCAAGGAGTCAGGACACCCAGAATAGCAACAATTTGTGCTTTCGTTTTAAGACCTACTCTGATTGTTGAGGAGATTAAGGAGGACAAGAGTAATGCAGATGAACATCAACACCTTGAGGTTTTGTCCCTCTTTTGGCAGATTAATGAGATGTGCCATTTCCTTGGAGTCCTGAGTAGCGCCACACTGGATTTTTTGAGACACCGAAGCAGGAGACCAGGGACTACAGGACCCTTGAAAAGGGGGCAACCGAAGGTAAGGCGTATAAAAAGAATAAAAAGAATATTGAAACAAGAGGAAGGGTGGATAGATGAGGAAGGAACAAGAGGAGTTACTAAGGAAATAAGGTGCAATAGCAAATATAATAAATGTAATATATATAATATAAAATATAAAATATAATAAATATATAATGAAGTTTGAGTAATGTTTTATATAGCACAAAAGGAACTCCATAGCGTGGGCTGACAGCCTGATGATTTTGATCCATTTGTTATCATTAGAGTCCCTCCTGCTTAGATATAACTCTCTGGTTTCATTCAGAAGGAGTCTGTTCATCTGTACAAAGCCCACCTTTCAAGAAGAGCAACCCAGTAAGTGAAGATGAAAATGGATTCACTACAAAAGCACATTTTGGGTCTGCATTAATGCCAAGCGCAAGAACAGCTAGAACATTTTATCAGAAAAAAAAAAAAATACATAAAAGTAAAATGGTGTATAACAGGGTCTCCAAAATATAGAAAAAGTCAAACAATACATTTGCTACACGTGAAATTCCTTGGAGTAGCTAATAATGTAAAATGTGAATGAAGAAATAAGTTACCAGACAGCAAAACTCACAAAATGTTGGTAAATTTACTTTCTAACACACATATAATTAAGATGCCCTAAAATTAGTCTGACCTATACATTTCTGGCAGCTGATGCAGGCTTATTCACTTTTAGACCACGGAGACTTATGAAAAGTCTGAACTCAAGTGCTAGATGAGGAATATACACAAGTAATGCTTAAAAATTATTGGGCTTAAGCACTGACTGAGCTGAGCTCCATAGAACATACAATTACTGAATGTACTTTTCCAAAGTCTGATTTGTCACAATCTCTAGCTCTGTATAACTTAAAAATATATATATATATCTTAGTTTGAAAGGAAGCACTTTAAAAACACTTTGCATAATAGTTTTTCCTTTTAGTAGTGCAAGCTGTATATATGTGGTACACTCAGATGAACTAAAATGGGTTTAAAATGCACTGGGAAGTCTAAATAACTTGCTTAAAATATAGACAAACTTCTCCTCACAATGAGTAATAGTAATTAGCCTGTAGGTGTGAATCATGGTAAAAAATAACGGATGTTTTTTGGTCTTATGTCAAGTGTTGTTTGGTAGTCGGTGGGGTTTTTTTGGTTGGTTTTTTTTTCCTGCTGGGGCCAATTGGCAGTGTAGAAACTGAAATTTATACATGACTTGGAGAGATCTGTGGTTTTTATCTGAAAGAGACCAACGGCAGAGGTGTAAGGAAAAGAGCAGGTGCATAAGAAGAAAACAAACATGCAGCTCTATTTCCTGGCACAGCCTGCCCCCTCTCAGAGATTTGTGGCTCAGAGACACCGTAAACCACAAGCAGCACCTCTCTCTTAGGTAGCCCACAATAGATTTCTTTCCTACATGCCTATCAGTTTGCTTCCTCAGCCCCTATGAATTTCAGACACGCACAGTGCGGGGACCTCCTACAGAGTCCGTGCCCTTCCCTTCTCATACTGGTGTCCCTCCTATGCATGGATGGTCATGCCAGTCTTAGAAAGCTCCCTGGCAAATATTTTTGCTCCCTCTGGCTGTTCCCCACAATCACAATTCAAATACTCACACATTTATAATCTTTTCCATCACCTTCTGAATTTTACATGGTAATTCCATGCTCCTATTTTACTTTAAATTAAGCCCATTAGTGCTGTGCAGCTCTCCTGTATCCTAAATACTTACCCATTCAAAACTACTTTTTTGGAAATGTCAGGAGTTAGACTTTACTTTTTGCTAGATCACATATACTGTGTACAGAACATTGTAATGAATGTTATATGCAGATGTAGATTATTAACAGAAGTGATAATAATCCCTCTTCTTTCCATACCTATGTCACTGATATGCATAAGAACTGTGCATATTAACTCTTCATTAACAATTCCAAAGATGTTATCTGTATACCCTGCGAAATGAGAATATTTATATCTAATGAACAAGTCACTGTGTAGTCCTCTCTGGTTAACAGTCTATTTTTAGAGCCATTCCTCCAAATGTGCATGACTAGAACTATTGAATTTTTTTTTTCTGATCAATAAAAATATTCACATATGGAGTTAACTTCCTAATGTGAGAAGACATGGTTTGGCAAAGAGTTCTCACATAATTTCTCCTTTTGCCAACCTGATGCCTTCCTGTGCCAAAACAGCCTTAGTGTAGCGATACAGTAGAGGCTGAACAGTTTGTATGGACTTGAAAATCCCAGCAGAAACTTTATGTTTCATTCTGTTTTCTTCTAGTAGTTCACACTGACCACAAGAGACCGTTCTGGTCCATCTAACCTTAGTGATTTATAATGTAGGAAGTTTTTTCTTGCTGTAAATGTGTCTTTTATCTTTTCTTGGCATCTGGTAGGGCACTGCTGGTCCTCTCAAAGTGGTTTATCTCCTAATGTAACTGGAAATATGCACTGGATCATCTTTAAGAGCACACCAAGGTCACCTGGCTGTTAGTTATGTCTGCTTGCCCAGTAGGTGCCTAGGCTTTAATGTCCGCTTCATTGCCATTAAAGACATGATATGAACATGTGTACACATGAAACATGTGGATAGTCAAACCTTGGTGCTTGTCTCTTTACACACACTAGACCATAATTTAGATGTATTCACCAGGGACTGAGTGAGCTGGTAGAATAATTGAAACATGCACTTGCCCATGGGGTTAGTAATTTTATGTCTAATATTCAGTAGAGTAGTTGGGATATCCCAAATTTTGCTGGACTTCTATTTTCATTTTTATTCACTTACAAGAGTGAGTAGCTGCTTTTGTTTGTTTCCCCATTCATCTTACCTATTTAGCTTTTCTTTTTTGTTACTTATCTGTGAATTACAGCTAGAGCTTGCCCATTTTAGTTTATACAATTGTGGTGAAGAAAACTTCTATATATTCTTCTTCTTTTGCTTAAGGAGTAAAAGGAAAGGTAAATGTATCAAACTTCAAATATCTCTGGTTTTCATTTCAAGTTTTGATTAGAATACTTTTCAGCTCCTTTCATGTTGGACTCCCACTACATATTTAAGAAAATAATGCATTCCTCTTTCTTATTACAGTGATCACAATAAGGCTGAGGGGAATAGATTATAAATGAGAAAAAAATTTAAAAAATATTTGTCACTGCCTTGCAAAATCTTTTATTTTCCAAGGAAAACCTTGCAAAGTTTTTTCCTTGACAGCTTGAATGGTGTTCATGCCGTGGTGTAGATTTTGTTTCTGAAGGCCTGGGAAAAGCAGATGTGTTCACAAAACATGGAGAGGGCACGTGAGGCAGTATTGCTTTTTGAGCTGGGCTGATTGCCCAAGAGTTTTACTACGATGCACCTACCTAAGAAAGAGGCTATAAATCAGAGCATTTTGGTATCTGAGTTTCTGAAAGAACACTGAAATTTTAAACAGCCTTTGGAATGAAAGAACATGTAGAGATTTAAACAAAATGATGCCTTCTGTTCTCAGATTTGCTAAATTACCCTTCACTCTTTCACTAAGATATCTATGAGAAGAATGTTCAGAGATTTATCTTAGAATCAAAACAATATTTTATTTACATGTTTATTAAAAATGTAATTTCCCGAAGATATTTCTGTCTAAACTTCTGATGAAACAGTCAGGCGATATTGTAATATTGTTTCCTCCAACATACAAAGACGACAGATTGTTTGTTTGCACAAAAAAAAAAAAAAAAAAAATTCTGTGCTCAGTGTTGCCAGAATTTGTGATGAATTATTTCAAATATTCCCTACAAAATGTCAGACAGAAAAGTGACAGGTAACCCAAAGGTTAGAGGATATAGCACAGAGTGCAGCCGTGTTGTCAGAAGGCTCAGTATGCACAGTCCATCTCACCTGTGCTATTCTGTTTGGAATAAGATTATTCCTGCTACAAATGCACTGCCATGTTATACAAAAGGAGTAGCAGCATTTTAAGGATGTATATGACTTAAATACTTTTGGCTGTGATAATTTACTTAAAGCTGTGCTATATCCAGGCTACTCTGTGGCATTCTAAAATCCTTGGTGATTCAATACTCGTGTCAAACTGGTGTGAGTCACTCACACAAATTCTAAATATGATATACACCACAGAAGCCTGCAGGACCTAGATAAACAATATACATTATATTTTGCACCGTCACTTATGATAGAGTAATTTTACAACAGAACCTGAATTAATTCTCATTCCAGAAAACAGAAATTTCAAAATATAAAAATAGAAAGTCATATTATTTTTTCCATATTCAGTGAGATTGATCTTTAAATGAAATGTCAGTGCTGACCTAAGAAAAATTAATAGAAGTTCCCATTTTTATCAGTAACTAATATGCATACTCAGAAGCCAAGGGAAATATATGTCTAAAATCCATTTTAGGTATTTATGCCTTTAAAATCTAAAGGAGTCGTGGATTTTTTTATTTAAAGTATCAGTTTTTAAAAGGTTTAATTCTGAATTGAAAAGTTTAGAAGAATCGATTTTCTTAAATTTTGGCTAGGTATGTATATTGACATTCTAACATACCCAAAGGGTAGGGTTACTACACCTTTAGATTCTGTTTGTGTGTCTCTAATATTGTAAAATTCAGAGACGAGCAGACGACAGGCATACCATGAAAGGAATGCAAAGGAAAAACTACTATCTACGACACTGACAATGACTAGATGTCTTTTAAAAGCGCCTATTTTTAATCTATATATGGTTCAGTAATGCCAAAAGCCCAAGTGTTGATTTTACTATATGCTCTGCATAAATATCCTACATATATCAAACCCATTTAAAAGCTTGTAACGAATGCACTTAATGCATAGACTGATATAAAATACATTGAATGTAGACACTTTATACTTAAACTTTCAGCATGATTTGCTTATGAAGGACCACCTGTTGAGCCAAGGAATTGTTAAACTCAAATCAAGATCAGAAGCTGACACCTGTTCTGACAAAAAAAACGGTTTTTTATACCCAAAAACATGAAACAAGACTTCATTGGGTCTTGACACAGCTCTCTCTCCCAAAAGATTTAGAAGCAAAAACAATATGGGGGTGAAAAGAAATGCACTAGGTTGGCAGCAAAGTGTGAAATGTTCCTTTTTAAAGGACTCCAAAGAAAAGGTAAGCTGTGAAAACTGACTTCCTCCTATAGGGCGAAAGTATATCTGATATCATCTGAGACACGGGATACATAGAGAGACAGGATGAGATGTGTGAGAAAAGCATTTATCATAAGTTAGATGGCTTCAAGAGAAAAAGAAATCTTACAGATGTAAATCAAGTGAAAGAAATGGGGTGATTTTCCTCCTATTTTTTCATGTCTTTTATAAACATATCAGTTTATCACATATTTTGATTTCATAAGTGCTCTTACGTGCCTCCAGTTAAATGTGAATTACAGCCTAATAAAAAACTGTTCCTCTCTTGAAGGTGAGTATATTTGTAACTTAGACACTTAACGTTTAACAGATCTGTCAGTGTGGAGAGGGTGAAACACTCTGAACAGAAAATGCCTAAGGCGATTTGTGGGGAAGTATCAAAGATGTCAGAGGAGGAAAATTCTCTGCCAGGGACAGGTTACAATCAGGAGATTGTCTATGGTGTCCATCATTACAAGGGGAAGAGGGAGATTGGAAGAATTTATCTTTTAGATGCCTGTAAAGTAGCAGAATAAGTTATTCTGTTAATATCATTGAAACACGCTTTGCACAAGAGGCCTAACTCTCCAGTAGATATTTTTCATGCCAAAACTTTAGAGCAGCTGTTTTGTAATCACAAGATATAGCCAAAACAAAAGCACAAAGATCAAAGCACATTTAAAACTGATGTTTCTTTCTAGCTAAAAACACTCTCTGTACAACTGAATCAGTTATGAAAAATCTGAATTGAATCAGCTGTGATTCTTTGGTATTTTTCAAGTCAGAACCATAAAAATGAACATGCAATGTTTACTGCTGTTATTAATTTGGGGGCGAAGCGCAAGTCAGAAGCCTAAGACAGAGTTATCAATATAAAAGTCCAGTGAGGTAGAAATCTTAACGTTTAAGGTGCTTTATAAGTTTGTTAATATTGACAGTTTTAATAAATAAGACAGGGTATCCTACGTGAGTAAAAAAGGAATCTGAATAGCAGGAAGTGACCTATCGCTTTCCTGATATCAGACTTCTAATGTCATAGACATATCTTAGAATCTTAGAAGAAACAAGAGAAATCCTGAGGACAAACTTTTAAAAAATGTTCTTGTCTAGTGGGAGGTGAGTTGGCAATGAGCAATTGCAGCCCAGAAAGCCATCCTGAACTGCATCAAAAGAAAACTGGCCAGCAGGTCAAAGGAACCGATTCCCCAGTTCTCTGTTCTCGTGAGACCCCACCCAGCGTACTGCATCCAGTTGTCAGGTCCTCAGTGCAAGAAAGAGATGGACCTTGTATTGATGGTTGAGAGGAGGTCCACAAAAATGGTCAGAGGGATGGAATACCTCTCCTATGAAGAAAGGTCAGAAATAAAATCTTAGTAATCCAGTTAAGAGAAAGCCTCATCTTCTGCTTTTTGTTTGACATAAATTCTTCATTGCATTCTATTTAAATTGTAAATTCTTGTGAAAATAACTAATTTTTGTCAACTTTAAAAAAAATGGAGTGACAATAATGTAACTGATGTTTCAACTGTATGTTTGAATTATTTTTTACTTCATTTGTAAATGTCTCCATGATAGAAAATCTGGTGAGAATTCTTTCATTGATACATTTAGTATCTCTACAGAAAAGCACATTAAACTAAAAAATAGTCTTTTTTTTTTTTTTTTTGTTACAGCATCCTCCTTAATAGTGGTAGCAATTTTAATATATTACAACATGAGAAGTTTATTAAAATGGCAGCCATTCTCCCATATTATGAATGACAGGACGAGAGGGAGTGGCCTTAAGTTGTGGCAGGGGAAATTTAGGTTAGATATCAGGAAGAATTTCTTTACACAGAGGGTCATTAAACGTTGGAACAGGCTGCCCCGGGAGGTGGTGGAGTCCCCATCCCTGGAGGTGTGGATGTGATGCTGAGGGACATGGTTTAGGGACCCTGGCAGTGCAGGGTGAACGGTTGGACTTGATGATCTTAAAGGTCTCTTCCAACCAGATGATTCTATGATTCTATGATTTAATGTGTGAAGTTAATATTTTCAACACATATAAAAGAAAGCATTAGTATTCATGGTTTATAACAAAAAAATCTGTGTACTCATTGTGTTTTGCATACTAATTTCTGGCTCTGATTATAGTTACTGTATTCTTACTACTACTTACATTTATAAAAATTGGTAATAATCTAAACATAATAACCTACTTTTGACCAGTTCAGTTGTCCTCAATACCAGTTTTAAATAGATTAGAATTTATGACGTTGTACTATAATTATTCACACCAAACATTTTGTGCAATGTTCATTTCTTTGATGGTTTCCTCCCCACTTCAGACAATCTAGAATATCTCTCCAATGACTCAATTATTTTCAGCACAAATTTTGTATTAAATACATTCTCCCAATAGTTTTATTTCTATCTTAGATATAGCTCTGGTGGGAAGAGTTGTAAGATCTGATCTACAATATTCTACTGCTCTATATTCTTGTGTCTTGAGACCAACAAATTGGAAATGATTGCTAAAATCAAGCCATGTAATTAGACAGAATAACATCTAATATACTCCTTTTGTATGCTTGCCAGAAAGAGAATTTCAGTAAATGATACATTACACCATGAAAAAACTCTTTCGAACAAGCCTGCTAATGATGATAAATAAAGAACTTGTGCAAAACCAAGCAATTAATCCTTTGGAAGCTTTCCATTGAAGTTACTATTAAGGCATCAGGAAATGCAAATACATACATAAACAATTCCTTTGTGAATATTCCACTTAGGTTAGTGCATTTTCTTGCAAATCCATCTATATTTATCTTCTTTCATATAATTTCTTATTCACTAAAATATTGTCTTGTCCTTTCTAATAAAGGAACAATCAACAGTCAGTCATAGTGGGAAGAATAAGTTAAAGCATAAATACATAACATTATGTGAGAACTTTAAATATTCAGAGACATTGCACTTTATTTTCAGAGAAGAGATATTGATTTATTTACTTTGACGCCAGAGTATTTTTTGTTTCTGCTACAGGGACAGAGCAGATTGCAATATTCTGGCATTAATAATGCATTGGAAATAAACGGGAATGGTAAGCAAAAATTTATGCTGTAGCTAGTAAAAAATGCGAAATGTCAAAAGGTTATAGAAAAATCCTCCCAGTAAACACTATTTCAAGTTACAATCTTGTTAAAGCAGTTTCTTAGTGTGCAGGCAACTAAGTAGATCAATGTCTCAGTACAACAGAGGATGGTGTACATCGGTGTTTTCAGTTATCTTTTCTTTTCCATAGGACTCCAAAATTATTCCCTGTTTGCCTTACGAGCTATGGCCAGAAGCATAAAAGAAAGTAAATAATGGTTTAGCACTTTTTGTACCCTGTAAACACAGAGCTGTTCGGATATCACCTCATTACCAGACAGGAGGACAATCTTTTGGACATTTGCTTTCAGTATAAATCACATAAAATAACAAAAAAAGATAACCAAAATATGCATCACATTAAAATGTGGAAGTCTTTTTGTTATGTGTAGCACAAAACAGATACGGACATCAAATAATTTGGAAGCATCTTTTGATGAATCGCCCCACACTCCCTTTGGCAGATCATTCATACTCCAAAAGGTAACATAGTATATAAATTAGTGTAGGTCACGTACACAATCTGAAGTCAAAATTATTTTTTGCCTTATAAATCAAGATTTTTCCTTTTTTTCACTTTGCCATGTATTTGAACAATAAACATGAAAACCGTTATGAAGACTAATGAGGTGCTATGGTCATTGGTTTTTACAATAGGACAGTGATGGATCAGTGTTTTAGTGGAAGGTAGTATTAAACCAAAATTATATTCAATTTTGTGACATTAGCGGGTTTTTTAGCAAAATAAACTGCAAGATTATTCTAACTAATGCAATTTTAAGTTAGACAAAATGTGAACACTTCATCAAGTGAGAATGGTATCACTACCATATCATCAACTGCTTGCAGTTTTAGATATTTTTCTCTTTTGCAAGGTACCTGTTAAAGAAAGAGAAATGCCAGAGGTGATGTTTTTCTGAAGTGAATGAATGATAAGTCAAGAACAGAAAGGACACAATGGGCAAATTAATCAGTTCTATTATATCACAGCAAGAGCTGTAACAAAAACTATGATGGAAGTACTTAGAGGAGAGCATCATTCATGGACATTGAGGATTTCCTTATACACGTAGAGACCCATAAAGAAGAATCTGAACATTAAGTCCTTATTTTTCTCCAAGTAATTCCGCAGCAGAACACTTAGTAAAAATTACTGACAACACAGAATCACAAACAACAGAATCACAGACTGGTTGAGGTTGGAAGGGACCTCTGGAGGTCATTTGGTCTAACCTCCCTGCTGAAGTGTGGTCACCTAGAGCCAGTTTCCCAGGACTGTGTCCAGAGAGCTTTTGACAGGAAGGAGACTCCACAACTATTCTGAGCAACCTCCTTCAGTCCTCAGTTACCCTCACAGTAAAAAAGTATTTCCTGATATTCAGGATGAATCTCAAGTGCTTGAGTCTGTGTCCATTGCCTCCTATCCTGTCATTCTGTCTTTATGCCTTTCTTTCAGATATTCAGCCACTTTAATAAGATCTCTCTTGAGTCTTCTCTTCTACAGACTAAACAGTCCCAGCTTTCTAAGCCTTTCCTCATAGGAGAGACGGTCCAGACCCTTAACATAGTTGTGACTTTTTGCTGCACTCTCTCCAGTATGTCCATATCTCCCTTGCACTGGGGAACTCAGAACTGGACACAGTAATCCAGATGTCACTTCACCAGTACTTAGTAGAGATGAAGGAACCTCTCCCTCAACCTGCTGTCAACACTGCTCCAAACTGTATTCTGCAGTCCAGGCTACTGTTAGCCTTCTTTGCGGCAAGGGTCTATTATTAGCTCATGGTCAACTTGGTGACCACTAGGACCCCCAGGTCCTCTTCTGCAAACCTGCTTTCCAGCTGGTCTGTTCCCAGCATATTCTGGTGCATAGCTCCAGGCAGAGGATGTTGTACACTCCCTTCCTGAAATTGCCTTTCATGATTTTTCTGTCAGCCCATTTCTCTAGCCTGTCGAGGTGTCTCCGGATGGCAGCATGACCCTTTAGTGTATTAGTCACTCGTCCCAGTTTGGTATTGTCTGCAACTGCTGAGGGTACAGTGCGCCCTATCATCCAGATCATGAATGAAGACACTGAACAGGATGGGAACTAGCACTGACACCCGTGGATGGGGTCAGTTGTTGTGTGACTGATCACCACCCTCTGGGCTCAGCCATTCAGCTAACTTTCAATCCACCATGCTATCTATTCCACCAGCTTCATCAGCTTCTCTAAGAGGATCTCATGGGAGACCATGTCAAAAGCCTTAAATGTATTGCAGAGGATGTTTTTGTAGTTAAGGTTCTCCACTCATTTCCCAGTTTGGCTACACATTTGCAATTTAGCAATGGACAAATTCTTAATTTATCCATCCCTCTATAATTTGTTAAGAGAAGGCAATGATACCTCTCTCCTGCTGATGACATTTGTAGGGCCATGTTTTTATTTTTGAGGCTGCCATTAACTATGGTGACTTATCATAGACTTCTACTGACATTCATAATATTTATGCTTTTATTTACTAAACCCATTTTTTCCATACCTTGTGGTGACTCAGATACTGCTGTTGGGCTGTATGGTAATCTGTTGCTCACTTAATTGCAGTTGTGAAAAACATAACTTCTATTTAGCTAGATGGAAACCCTTATCTGGGAGCTGTTATTTTCTGGATATGTTATTCACTTAGTGTAGCTAAATCGGGAGAGCTAGACTGGCAGAGGGAAAGAGAATAGCAGGGGAGTATTCATAATGTATTCTCTCAATGAAATATCTGTTAATACACTTTTAATTATCCTAATGATTAATAAAATCAATATCTATTCTCTTTGTGTTTATTAAGAGACAAATTTTCCTGACAAATCCCTTACAGAGAGTGATACATGCAAAACTAAATTCCTAACACACTAAGCTTGTAAATAATATCAAACCATTTTTAACCAGGGAGTAGTACTGTTGAGGTTAAGTCATTCTTCATATATTATCAGTTAATTTGCATGTAAGAATAATGGATTAAACAGAGCCAAAGCAAAACAGACAGCTCATCAGGTTCTCTACTAAATAGCCACAAGCACAAAATCTGAGCATCTGCAGAATCTGCTGTGAAGGAAATATACCATGCTGTGTCAGTGGGGGACTGCAAACAAGGGAAAAAGAAGTGTTTCAATTTGAAAGTGAGGACTATTCTTGCTCTGACTCTAAATTCAGTAAATGAAGATGTTATTATACTGATATAAGGAGATTGAGACGATTCATAACTAAAAAAAAAGATAGGGGAAAAATAACAACCTCCTTTTTACTTTTTTTTTTTGTTTTAATGCATGGAGTCATGGATAATATTTTCATGTGATTATCATGTTTCATGATAATCTTTTCATGTTTTACTCGCAAGAGGAATGCAGAAATCTATGGGTGCTTTGGGACAACAAGACTGGATAAAATTACGTGTTAAACAGTAAACGCAGAAAAGTACTTAGTAGTCATCATGCTTATGCACAAGACTATTTTAATAATTATTTTTCTGTCAGGAGGTAACATTTTTCTTCATAGTGTATTAGCAGAATTATTTGGAATATTTTCTTTCTCAGATGTCACGGGTTAGGGCTGGGTGGGCCACTAGGCAAATGGCAGATTCTCTCTATTAACCCCTCCCCTTCCCAAAGGGGAAGAGAAAAAGAATAAGGGAGAGAGACTTATGGGTTGGAAAAGAAAAATGAAACTGTTTTCATTAAAATAATAACAATAAAATTAAATAGATACAAATATATACAAAACAAATGCCAAACCCAAAGCCCCCATCCCCTCGCTGCCCGCCAATGACAATCACATCACTGTCACCACTGGTGCTTGGGCAGACACTGGGGAAGGCCCAGGCTGGGCTCAGCAGCAGATGGAAACTGGATGCAGAAGCTGGATTCTGGAACTGGGTTCAGGAATGCACAGCCTGGGTTTGAAGGCAGGACAGAGTACTCCTTGGACACCAGCCATCAAGGAAGAGGACTTGACCCTTGCTAACTCTCAGCTTCATACCAAACATGACGTATATGGGATGGAACACCTTGTTGGTCAGTTTGGGGTCACCTGTCCTGTCCACTCCTCCCCGCAGGTGCAGCCTCTCACTTACTGCACCCCCAACATGGTACACAGGATTTAGCAGTGACCTTGGTCTGCACAGGAGCAAGTACAAGCAAGAGCCTTTCTGCACACCAATCCCTGGTAGTGACTGTAAAAATCAGGCATTATCACTTCTAGAAGCACACGCTGTCTGCAAAAGTATGCCGTTAACTTCAGACAGTGCAGTCAGTTAGAAGAGACTGAGCTGGAAAGTAAAATCACTGAACAGAATTAGTTTCATTCCAACTCAAACTGACACTCACAACATCTGTTGATAGCACCCAGGTTAAATGATAAGTGTATTCCCCCAAGACAGGTACCACAGCTGAGAAAAGAGTACAGTATGAAAAGTTTTACCTTCAGTGGGAATTGATTTAGAGAGCCTATTTCTCAAGTTTTTATTGTATCTGTGAGATAATTGGTCATCTTGGGCTGTTGTGATGAATTCTGTATTTGGGTCTGAAGAAAGAAACATGCAGTCAATTGTTTTCATAGATCAGAAGTAACCTAGAGGGGCTGATTCATTTTGGCAAGGATGATCTGCTGGGGATTGCAACAGAAATCCAATATACTAGGGAGAAATAAAAGACATAGTATACATTCTGGGCCACTTGTCACAACATTTGTCACTTTGAATAAAACAAAGGATAAGGTTTAATGTGGGTGTTGTACATTCTCAGTCAGTATTATAAACTCTGAAAGTGATGCTTTTCTTTCTCTGTGGTTACTCTTCCCATCAATCACGCCAATAGAATTATTTCTAAAACATTTCCAAAGACTTCATGCTTAATATTTAGTCCTTAGAACAAAAGCGGATTGAAGTTCATGACTTCAATGATTAATTTTTACATTACTTTTTTTATTCCCTGAAATTCTAAGCTTGCAATTTTTAAACTAAGACATAACTGATTATACAGATATCATAGAAGTAGCACTACTTGTAACTAATCATTCAGAGGCCTTGTGACTTTGAATCAGCTTGTTCATTGGTCTGCACAGCCTCATTTAAATGAGTTACATATATATAAATATATATGAGTAGAGAATATATATTATAATTTCATATGCAGGTGTCTAGATGTGAAATTAAATAATAGATATCTTTTATTTTTGAGAATAGTCATGACATTCTAACATTAAAATAAAGCTCTGAATAGTCACTGAGGCAAAATGTACATTAATTTATTGTATTAATAATACACTTTTACTTTGTGACCAGGTAATGACCAGGAATGGTAGGACTTTAATCAGTAAAATATTTTTCTTCTAAACTACTTTGTAGGGGAAAACACATATTTCTGTATTAAAGGTACTCAGAAATTTATATCTTTGTCAAGACATTTTGAAGAGCTATTCTTGACAGAGGAAACCATGAAAGATTAATCTTTTTTTAGTGCTCTTTGACATTGCCCATAATTTATAATTCTTCCTTCTGCTTTATTGGCCGTAACTTCTAAAGTAATACAGTTACTTTGATACAGTGATGATTACAGAAACTGTAGAAATTTTAATGGTGAACAGCATGCAGAATATAAATGGAAATGTGTGAAACAGATCAGATTGACTACTAGAAAGAGTGGAAGACAAAATGATGGATAGAAGTAAAGGGCATGACCAGCATTCAGCCATTCAGGAATCAGCAAAACAATAGATATCTTGGTAGCATAATATAGTTATACTTTCCAATGGAAATGAAATGTGGGCTTTTTTCACCCAAAAGAGGGAGAAAGGGATCATATCTGTTCCAAACAGAGGTGAAAATTTAAGTGATATTTGGGAACATTTCGGTTTCCTCAATTTTAATGAAATAACTTGATGGAATTCAGAGTTTTTCCTTGCTCCTATTCTATGTCAAAATAACACGGGGTAGTGAAATAAGAACAGCTGCATTTCAAGTGAAACCTCACTAAAACCTCCAAAGCTGTAGATCATTTCAGTATTTCACATCATATACATCTATATGAAAAGAATAATTTGAACATTCAGTTCACGGTGACAGTGAACAGGTGAAATGGCTGAGCTTCACAGTAAGTTGCCAAATAGACAAGGAAGGATATTTTAGAAAACATTATTTTTTCTGCTGACCTTGTGATAAGGCCTCAGTTACTTAGCAGACTTACGTTTTCTGCTTATACATAGTAGTATAGTCATTAATTTTCCTGTAGATACAAGTCCTCCATCCTTCTCTCCTTCCAGCTCACTAGCGTTTTAACTTGTTCTCATTTCTTGACGCATCAAACAAAAAGAATCATAAGAAAGATAAACAGAAACTCCTCCTAATCACACTGACATTTTCTACTTTCCACACAGAATTGAGGAAATCATTTAATGTTTGATTCTCTGGACCTTTGATGTAAGTTTTGCTTAAAACATTCATAGGTATTAATGATTTTCATCCCTAAATTTGTGCTTCCTTCAAGCAAATACTGTATTATGAGTATAGGTAACAGTCTACATATGTGTATGTGAAAGTTTGGGGAAATTGTGTATTATTCTTTAACAGTTTTGATTATTTTTTTCTGTGAGAAAACTTTAGATGCTTCCAATCTCTCTTTCTGCATGAATTTTCTAAGCTCCATGGTTCCTTTTCATTGTTTTATTGAAGTATTTCTCTGAATGCATGACTGTATTAACTAGATTTTTGCAAGCTTCAACTGGAAATGCAGTCATGTCCTTTTCACTCCAATATAGAATCTTGAGGACAAGTTTACATTCTACCCTGTTCCAGAAAATCTGTCTTTTTGATGCTGCATTATTTTTCATTTTTTTCAGCTTACTGAAATAAATTATTCCAGTTTTAATGTTACTAAAATGCCAGCGAGGAGATGGTAACCATACCAGAGGAATTCCCTACTAATATTGTTATTAAAACCAAGGATTTTCTAAGAACAAACTAGCATTAAACATATAATTTCCTGAAGAAGTCACATAATTATGTAAAGAAATCAAACATAATAGAGAGCAAGAGGATAAATACACACGAAAAAGTTGCAGTTAAATAGCATTGAAAAGCTATACTAAGGAAGATCTGGGATATCCCTCAGTTCTTCACTTCAAGGTTTCTTACATAAATGAAGTTGAGTTACAAATATGAGACTGAAAGGATATGTGAAAGTGTATTTCAAAATAATCTTCAGTTTCATCTGTATTCCCCTGAAAGTAAATCATACTAATTTTCCTTTTCTTTCTTCTTTACTTGATCTACCTAAAATATTTATTTTCTTACTATGAATATGATCCAGAGCTTGCAGATTGCAGTACAATTTGCACAGAGACAAAGGATTTTGTATTAAGTTGATATTTGACAGTTCTTCACATACAGATTATTCCATGTGTATCTGGAAAGTGATGATATGACATTTAAATCAGAAACTTATTTTATTTTTTCTGGTAACTTGTCTCCAAAGCCATGAATTCTGTCTTAGCTAAAATTCATACAGGAGAGAATGTCTTGCACCTAACTTCTCACTTCTCTTTTTCCTTTTTTTTTTTTTTCCCCCCAATATTTCACTAAACACACTTGTCAGTTTACATCTAATACCTAAAAAGAAGTTAGACTTTCTTTGATTTATTGATAATATATCTTTCATTTATTTCATTGATGTAAGGCTTTGCAATTATAGAATGCTTTAACTGATTATAAGTCTGTACATAATCAGATACATCTTTTTTTTCCTTATGAGTTTTCCCATTATCTTCAGATTATGAATTTCTTCTAATGAACTGCTTATACATTAATTTTTCAAAGTACTTTGTTCCACAACTGTAAATATTTTTATGAGGCTGCTTTAGTGCTGAAATCCCTGTTACATAAAGAAACAAAAAACTACACACTAGTATGTTAGATTATTTAGGCATTTGCAGTCTTATTGGCATGTAAAAAGAAAGAAGGAAAAGAAAAAATGTTACAGAAAGTCCAGTTCAAGTTGCAAGACAGGTTTACTGTATCAAAACCACAGGTGCTTCAAGGCATCTGCTCACTTTATCTGTTAACATTTACTTTGATTATATATGTATATATTTTCACGTTTATATTTCATACATATATATACACATAATATATAGTTATGGGGTTTTTTAATATGTATGTAGTTGTATTTTTTTACCTGCATTTAACTTCAAATTGGAAATATTTATTTCACAGTTTATATATATGTATTATATGTATGTGTGTTAGGTCTATATGCACATATTTGTGTATATATACTTCCCATTCTGTGAAATATTTTTCAGAGTCATTGGTGCACCAGCAACATACTGACACATTTACAGCTGGGCTATAAATGTCTTCACATGTATAGACATCCTTATTTGGTTTTGTTAAATAAAGGGGATGGTTGCAGATAAAAATTGCAGTTCGTGAGAAATTGCATCATTCTTCCTGGACACGGGATGTAGTTAAGAAGTTCCTGCCAAAAGCCTGAATACTAGGAGCAACTCTGCATTGTTTAGAGAAACCCACAGGTTTCTACCAGATATTTCACTTGAAAAATTTGTTTGGTCAAGAATATTGTATTAGTTACATGAGAGAAAGATTTTATCTGGACAAAAAAAAAAAAGCAGTAATATGACTAAAGCATGGCTCCTAATTTGTGCTGTCCTTAATCTTTTTTGAGACTGTCCCTCTACTGCATGCAGTCAAATTCTTGTTTAATTTCATTGTTTTTGGAGAATTAAAACTCAATTAAATTAAAACCTTGTACTTTCTGATTATTGTCTTTAAAAGAGTTCATGGCTTACCCCTCCACTCCATAACTGTATACAGAATTAAGAAGTTATGCAAAACTCCATATTTATCAGCAAGTCCTAATAATTACGTATTGCAGTTATGCCTCATCTTGCAAATACGACCTCTAAAGTTGTGATCTGTGATCTGAAAAACTTTCTATGTGAAGAAAGAGATAAATATCCATACACAGTTTCCAGGTTCCAGCTGGAATGTCCTAAGGACTTTTACTGTCCTTCAACAGCCACTCCAAAAGGCCAGGAACTCTTGGTCTTACAGGACATCTACCCTGCTCATATAGATATCTCAACTCTTATAGTTATCATCAAATGCAGAATTTAAGCAGGAAAAACAAGTAGAAAGTAGACTACCTTTATTTTAAGAAATGACTAAACCAGTTACATTTTCCCTTTCAAATGTTCATTAAGTTGGAAAAGGAAAGTCACAGTGATGCCACCTTTGTGATTGGGTCGTGCTGTATCTGCATCTATATGATGCCATTAGATAAAGGATATCGGAACAATGCCTCATGACCGATCCTAGAAGTATTTGCAGTTTCTCATTAAACATTTAATTTGTATACTCTGCTATCATAGTAGCCTTCCACTTGACATAGATTGAGGTTTCATGCACAGAAAAATAATAAATCTTGAGTCATATTTTTATTTCTCTCATTTTTTGATTTGTACGAGTTACCTAACTAGACTATATCCAAATTTATAGAAACATATACTGTCTTTATAATACCTGAACAACCAAGCAGAAATTATAAACAAGGGACTATTCCTGATTATTCTTCTTATTCTTGTATATTCTTATACGCCATGTGGACACTCAATACTTTTACAATACTTTCCCTTTCTGTTTTGTACAAGCACTCATATGGACTATAAACAAACATTTTGTATGAAACAATTACATTTTTAGGAATAGGTTTGGTTTGGTTTGTTTGTGCTAAGCCTATTATAAAGTAACCCTTAGCTCCAGAACCGGATAAATTACACAGTAATAAATGTACTAAATTGCAGCACAAGAAATTTTGTCTGAATTAATATCAAAATGTTGTGCAATACTCGTGTGAAAAGTGCATGTTCTGCCATGAACTGCAACATATGTTGTTCGTTATATATTTAGAAATAAAATAACATGAAACAGTAACTATAGACCTCTTGATATAACATCTCTTCTTAAAAACATGCATTATCACAATATTAAAAAAAGATAATATCTTCTTTGCATATATATTTGTTTAATGTGTAGACAGTTATGTATGTATGTTGGAGAAGAAAGTGACTTATAAGAAGGATTTATGAAGTGAATGATGCTTTCACTGGGACTGTGTAAAGGAAAGACAATCCTGGAAAACAACATGTTTTAATCAAGCTGTGCAAATTTTTCCTATTTCTGTTTTGGTGGCCAAGTAGAATTTCAATGAGTTGTAGATTAACTCAAAATTTAGAAGACAAAAAAATTTTATGAGTGTTTCTTTTATTTAAAATATCCTTCAAACAACAGTAATTTATTGCTTGGGAAGGGACACTTTAAAATTTGTTTAGACAAATGTTGAAGTCGTCTTCTTTTCTCTCTTTTTTCCTCTCTCTTTCAGTCTTTTTCTCCTTTAAGGGAGAAGTGAAGCTTCAAGCAAATGACTGAATTTAAATCTATTTCACTGCAGGTTTTTTTTGTCCTAGAAGTAATTTTTTTATTTTATAAAGTATTTTTACACAGCATTATAAACAACTGAACTGGCAAACTTCAATTCAATCATCCTGTCTTTTAGATAATTGGATTAAGGAGTTGAGATTTTGCAAACCTCTGATTTTCAGTAGACTGTGATGTTGTGTTAAGAACAAATATATTGATCTGTAAATCACCTTTACCTTCAATTAGATGACTTTTCTCTTAGTGTCTTAATTATTTGTGACGGTTCTTCAAAGACTATCCAGTTTTAATGAGCACAAACTGAGCAACTTTTTTCTTGTCTATTGTCTACATTCAAGTTTGAAAAGTTTGTACTTAAGTGCAATCAAGAATATTTCAGATATTTTAAAGTGTTGAATAAATACCTGCATTCTAAATGACCTATTCTGCATTACTTGGATGGCCTAATCCTGAATTTGTGCAGATGACACGTCCTTTTTTTGATTGGTGGAGTTTAATTTTATATTCTTTTACATCAAGTTGTAAAATATGAGGACTTAGAGATCTGTGTGCTGTTGCAGTGTTACGATCCTTTTGGGATCATGGAAATGTGGTGGAAAGCTTCGCACGACTGCAGCATTACAATGAGGGATATGTGCTCTTTGGGCAACGGGCTGGGAAGACCAAGAGATGAAGTTGCCTGTTATGTGAAAGAACAGCTGGAGTACATGGAGCTCTGCCTGAGGATGGACCATGAGCCAAATGAGAGCTTATGGGTTATGATGAAAGAGCAAATCAGTATGAGTGATATTGTAGTAGGTGTCTTCTGTAGGCCCCCTGACCAGGAAGAATGAACAGATGAGTCTTTCTACAGACACATAGGAGCAGCCTCACATATGCAGGCACTGGTCCTCATGGAGGTCTTCAACCACCCTAATACCTGCTGGAGGAACAATACAGCAGGGCATAAGCAATCCTGGAGGTTCCTGAAGAGAACTGATGACAAATTCCTGATCGAAGTGATAGAGGAGTTAATGAGGAGAAGTGCTTTGCTAAATATCATCCTCAGAAAAGAGGAAGGGCTCACTGGGAATATAAAGATTAAAGGCTGCCTTGGCTGCAGTGACTGTGAGATGGTGGAGTTCAGGATCCTGAGAGGAGACAGCAAGGCAAAAAGGAAGATCACCATCCTGGATATCAGGAGAGCAAATTTTGGCTTCTTCAAGGAACTGCTTGGAAGCGACCTGTGGTATAATGCTCTGAAGGAAAGAGGGATCCAAGAAAACTGGTTAATAATCAAGGTCATATATGCAAGAGCTGTGTACGCCAACAAACAGGAAGTCAGGCAAAAGTTCCAGGAGACTCCTGACGAAAGTCAAACATAAAAATGAAGTATACAGAAAGTAGAAGCAGGGACAGGTAACTTGGAATGAATACAGACACTGCCGAACATGCAAAGATGGTTTTAGGAAAGACAAAGCTCACCTGAAATTGAATCTGGCCAGGGATGTCAAAGACAAGAAGAAGGGCTTCTATAAGTGTATGGGTAACAAAAGAAAAATTAGGGAAAACGTGGGCCCACAGCTGAACGGACAGGGGACTTGGTGACACAGCATGTAGAAAAGACTGACATACTGAATGTCTTCCTCACCTCAGTCTTTATTAATGAGCAAGGCCAGTTTTCAGGAATCTTGTATTGGGTTTATGTGGCAAGGTGTTGGTAGCAAGGAGTCTGCAGGAGTGGTTTCTGTGAGAAGATGTCAGGAGCTTTCTCCAAGTCTAAGAGAGCCAGTTTCAGCCAGCTCCAAGGTGGATCCGCTGCTGGCCAAAGCTGAGCCAATCAACAATGGTGCCAGTACGTTTGTGATAACATATTTATGACAGGGAAAAAACTGCTGTACAGAAGCAGCCACAGAGAGTAGTGGGAATATGTGAGAGAAATAACTGTACAAACACCAAGGTCTGTGAAGAAGAAAGGGAAGAAAGTGCTCGGGCACCAGAGAAGAGATTCACTTGCAGCCCATGGAGGAGACCATATTGCCCTCCAGCCCGTGGAGGTCCACAGTGAATCAGGTATCCATCGTGTAGCCAAAGGAAGAACCCACATCGGAGCAGCTGAATGTGTCCTGAAGGAGACTGTGATCCCATGAAGAGACAGTGCTGGAGTAGGATTCTTGCAGGACCTGTGACGCCATTGGAGACCCATGTTGGAGCTTTCTGTTCCTGAAGGACTGTACCCCGTGCAAAGGACCCATGCTGGAACAGGGGAAGAGCGTGAAGAGGAAGGAGCGGCAGAGACAATGCATGATGAACTGACTGCAACAATTGTTCACTGCCCCTCTGCACCGCTTGGGGAGAGGAGGTCAAGAAATCAGGAGTGAAACTGATCCCGAGAAAAAGGGGAGGGGGAGGGAGTAGATAGTTTTAGGTTTGTTCGTATTTCTCATTATCCTACTCTGGTTTTAATTGGCAATAAATTAAATTCATTTCCCCAAGATGAGTCTGTTTTGCCCATTATGCTAATTGCTGAGTGATTTCCCTGTACTTTTCTCAACACATAAGCCTTTGGTTGTATTTTCAGTCTCCTATCCAGTTGAGGAGGAGAAGTGGTAGAGTGGTTTGGTGGATACCTGGCATCCAGCCAAGGTCAATCCACAACACATATTGAGCCCCAGAGAGCAGAGAGAAAGTCTGGAGCAAAGAGGTTGTACCCATGATTGAAGTCAGTCAGGTCACTGAATACTTAAGCAAACTGGATACACAAGGACCCTGAGAGAATTCACTAATAAGGTCTGAGGGAGATGTCTGATATCAGTATGAGATCACTCTCAACAGAGTTTGAAAGATCATGGCATTTGGGAGAGGTGCTTGAGAACTGGAGGAAAGCAAATGTCAGTCCTTTCTTGAAAAGGGGCAGGAATGAGGGCGTGGGGAACTACAAGCCTGTCAGCCTCAACTTGTTCCTTGCAAAGGTAATAGAACAACTAATCCTGGCAACCACTACCAGGCACATGAATGACAAGAAGATGATAGGGAGTAGTCAAAATGTATTCACCAAGGAGAATTCATGCTTAACAAACTTTATAATCGTCTATGGTGAGATTACTGCTCTGGTAGACTCGTGGAGAACACTGGCTATTGTCTACCTGAACTTCAGTAAGGTCTTTAACACTGAATCCTATAAGATTCTCATAGAGAAGCTGATGAAGTATGGCCAAAATGATCAGGTGGATTGAAAATTGGCTGAAAGCTAGGCCCAGAGTGTGTTGATCCATCAGACATCATCTAGTTGGAGTCTAATAACTATTGGTATACCCCAGGAGTCAATACTGGTTCCAATCCAGTTCAACGTTTCTATTAAGGATGTGGATGATGGAGCGGAGTGTACTCTCAGCAAGTTTGATAACGACACAAAAATAGGAGTGGCTAATACACTAGAGTGTCATACTGCTGTCCAGAGACACTTCAACAAACTGGAGAAATTGGCTGTCTGGAAACTAATGAAAAGCCGTTTCAAGGGGATGTGCAAAGTCCTGTACTTGGTGAGAAACAACCACATGCACCAGTTTATACTGGGGACCAACCAGCTGGAAAGCAGATTTGCAGAAGAGCGCCTGGGGGTCCTATTGGTCACCAAGTTGACCATGAGCCAGTAATGCTCCATTGCCACAAAAAAGGCCGAGGGTGTCCTGAGCTGTATTAGGCAAAACATTGCCAGCAGGTTGAGGGATGGGATTGTTCACCTCCACTAAGCACTGGTAAAATGACACCTGGGTACTTTATCCAGTCCAAGACACAGAGGGAGCTACTGGAAAGAGTCCAACAAAGGGCTACAAAGACGAAGAAACTGGATCATCTCTACTATGAGAAAGGGTTTTGAGAGCTAGGATTGTTCATCCTGGAAAAGGCAAGGCCTAGGGAGAATCTTATCAGTGTTAACAAATACTTGAATGGAGGATGAAAAAAAGATGAAGCCAGGCTCTCTTCAGTGGTGCCCAGTGACAGGACCAGAGGCAATGGGCACAAACTGAAGCACAGAAGATTCTGTCTGAACATCAAGAAACACTTTTTTTATGTGATGGTGACTGAACAATGGCACAGGTTGCCCAGGGCAGTTGTGGAGTTTCCCTCCTTAGAGATATTAAAAAAACCATCTGGACATGGTCCTGGGCACCCAGCTCCAGGGAGCTGCTTGAGCTGGGTGTTTGGACCAGATGACCTCCAGACATCCATTCCTACCTCAATGATTCTGTGATTCAGTGATTCTGTGAATATTGTAATATAATGAGGTAATCTAAAGCAATATAAATTTCAATAAATCAAAAATTGTTTAAATTTTACTAGATAACACAACACTATCATGCAAAACTACAGGGTTTTGTTTGACAAATTTCTTATTTTGATTAATCAGGCATAATTCAAGAATAAAATGCAGAGAACTCTCAATGGCTTTCTAGTGAGTTATCCACACTTTTCTGCCTTAAATGAAATGAGGGGCAATACAAAGAATTTTGTCTTTAGAGATCTGATTCTGTGATTTATTGTCAAGGTTTTATTACCAGGTCTCTGAATACAGCATGTTTCATAATATCTAAACTGCATTTATTTTAAATATGCAACATAAAGTAGGAAGAAATGCTATTAAAGAATTTCTTAAATTGTTTGGCAGACCACTCTCACTCATAAATCAGCATGTGATATTAATTCATGCAGCAGAACAAATACATATTAAAGGCCTAAAACAGTACAAACCATTAAATCTACCTTTCATGACATAAAAAAAAAAAAACCAAAAAAAAAAAAGACCCAGAAAAAGTTTCATGAAACTATTTCTTCCCTGTATAATAGAGAGTAATAGCACTTTACTAAAAACTATAGTCACTTGGTTAGAGAAGCATTAGAAACTTAGTTTTTCTTTACTATTGAATGATTGTATTTCTCGATCTTATATGAACACATTTGTTAAGTTCAAACTGACATTATTTGTGAAGGTGTAAGAATCTGAAATGAACTTTCTCTGCCCAAGTTCCTCCTTTTCACTGCATGATCCTACTGTTTCGCTTTCGCTGACTTCTATGATCATACAACTTTAAAGTTTCTTTTTTTTTTAATAATAATTTCATTTAGAACATCAGATTTATTGTGTTAAAAATACTGTGTTCTGTAATAAAGCTGGATGTATTTGAAACCTTAGTAAATGGTCTTTTTTCATGTGGAGAAAAATGAAAAAAGAATGAATGGTCTAAATTGTAAGCTAACAGAGCATAAAATTTTCATTATCTCAATCTGTTTGAGTGATAAAAGCCTAACCATCATAAAAAATCTCTATTTTTGTATTATTCTACAACTTCAGACAAACTATTCACAGTGTATTCTAAAAGATGGCTTAAGAGTGAGTTTTCATTTATG
The DNA here is from genome assembly GCA_009769605.1 of Bucorvus abyssinicus. Taxonomy (NCBI): domain Eukaryota; kingdom Metazoa; phylum Chordata; class Aves; order Bucerotiformes; family Bucorvidae; genus Bucorvus; species Bucorvus abyssinicus. The sequence goes on from CM020025.1 coordinate 46,142,838, forward strand.
CAGGTCTCAAACATAAGATAGTGACTTTTGAAAACAAGACTGCTTCAACATACTTGATACCAGCCTTATTCTTTCCCCAAATAAAGGTAAGGACAAACAATAAACACTTCATTTTAAAAATATAGAGTACAAACGTGTCCTTTGAAAGTTAGAATAAATTTTAGATAGATGAATTATAACTAAAATATGAGTAATTCTTCTATCACTGTCATTCAATATCTGAAACCACTATTCTTACTCCCTTATCAAATATTTGCTTTTGTTTCTTAACAAAATCAATCCATTCCTCAAGGGAAATGCCCTTGAGTATCTTTTCGTTGTTTTATAACCAAGAGCTCAGGTTATTTCGGAAGAAACCACTAATGAGGCTTCATTAACTGGGTTAACCTATCAAGTTCCATGGGATGAGACTGAATTACGAGTCGGTAAAATAACATCTTTTTAAAAAATGCAATACAAAATAAAACAAAAGGCTTGAATTTTCCAACTTTCTGCACCTCATCATTATTTAGGAGTAGAGAACAAGTAAATGTAGTGCTTATTTATATTCTAAATTCATTGAACGCATTTTAAATTCACACCAGAATGTAGCCATTCATTTTTAAGACTTTAGGACTAGGCTTAAGAGTCAAGCGGGATGATTATACTTGCTCCTCCAAGCAGACACATGAAGGTTGTTGTAGGTTCCAGGGCTCAAATTCTGCAAGACAGATTCCCCTTTACAAGAAACTCTTATTAGTGGGAAGGTGATGGAAAAACAGCAGAATTAAGATAAGCATGGTGGTATTCCTGGTGTTCTTGTCAGATAGAGCTTGCTGGCATAACACACATTGATAAGAACTCTTTTGAAGTGGATGCTGCGCCAAACAGAGCTCTACAACAATTGTTGTAGGTCTAACTGTTCAATATTTTAATAAATTACCTGTATAATGTAATAAGAAATAAAAATTATTCCATTTCCAGAGAACTCAAAACGATGGAACACCATAAGCATGCTCTAAGACAAAATAAGAAATTACAATTACCTCAACAAATTGCAGAACAGCTCCAGAACAACAGAATGCATTTACACAGAAATTATACAAGTGTACTTCTACATCTAGTGCAGAAACAATCAAATGTGCAAACACAGGCTGGCAAATGACTTCTCTTCAGCGATTTCTGAAGATGATATAGAGCTCTAGGATAAGGGGAAAAAAAACAGGAAAACATGTAAAAGCCAATATTTGACTCTGGTTATGACTGGAAAGAACCATTGTTAGGACAATAAGCCTGGTTTTAGGAACTGCTGTCTAAGAGTACCAACTAAATGGAAAAAGGTTAGAGAAAAGTAATAGCAATTAATAAAGCTCGCATCTACAAATCCCATAATGAAGAGCTGAACTGTTTTACCCTCTCAGCAGAAAACTGAGAAGAAATAAAATAGTGTTCAAACACATCACAGGTCAAGGATGAAAGGAAAACTAGACTTCTCTATAAGTGAGATTAGTAAACAAGAACTAGTATACTGGATTAGAAAGGTTCCGAACATCAAAAAAGTACCAAGAGCAAGGATGTTAAAGCATTCCAACAGTCAGTTCTTTAGAACAGATTAGATAAAACTGGGATACTCCTGATAGATGTACAGCTAATACTGGCCTTAGATGGGAAACCTGGTATATCAGCTCCTAAAGCATCTTTGAGAGCTGTTTTTCTTTTTTCTGTGTGAAAGTGTGAGGTTGTTCTTGTTTCATATAGAAACTCCCACGTACATCATCAGTTTAAAACTGTTCCGCAGTGGTACAGAAGCTGGCCCAGACAAAATCTTCCTCTAATGTTAAAACGTTAAAGTATTTGTGAAATATAAGTGCTCCTTTACAGCTTAACACTTACTAGCTAGCTCTTCATACAGACATTGGAATGAGGGCAGCAACGGTTACCATACAGTTAGCATCAGAAAATTGCCACCTCAGCCAGTTGTTAGGCTGGACAATGTACAAGTTTTGTGGATTCTGGAGCTCAAGTTCTTTTCAAACATCTTATGTTGCCCCTTTTGTTTTGGTTCGGTTTGGGGTTTTTTTTTTTTTGGTTGGTTGGTTTTTGGTCTCTTTCACGGGCACCCCCTTGCAGTGGGGAAAGAGCTTGCTTGCCCTTGCGGAGTTGAGAGCTATGATGGTGGTGGCATATGCCTCCGGTAGGGTCTCCCAAGCCAGACAGGTCTCAACCGAAGGGTCAGACAAAGTGTGTCCACGGGCAGGATGGGCTCACTAGCCTTCGGGCAACCATCCTAGGAGAAGGACAACTCTAACTCCAAACCCGGGCAGATGGAGCTCGTTTAGCCCTGTAAGGCCATCCATCTAAGAGAAGGATACTCTAACCAAACCTACGACCTGAGGACTTTGCTGTCACCGTCCAAGCTCGCTAGGTCCTGGCAGATGAACCTCAGGTGTAAAGGGTGGGGCCAGTCTCACGCACGCTGCGCCTCACCTAAAAAATCCACCGCGCAGGCTTGAAGGGTGTACTCACATTTGCAAAGCCCTGTAGCGACAGGCAAGGGACGAAACGGCAGGTGGAAAGATGTCACTGGAAGCCGCAGACCCAACCCTGCATGCAGGCGGTTCAGGACATTGGTGGCTTGAGACTGACCCAGGAGATGACAGTCTCGTTCGGCAGCATCCTGAATGACCAAGCAGCCTTTTTCAAGGAGAGCACTGCTTGCTCCACATGGAGAGGGGCCTAGAAAAGGTGGCCTAACCAAAGCTCATCTCCCTTCCAATCCGGTTGGCTAGCCGCGGCCAACGGACATCTTCTTCTGCGGTCAACCAAAGACAAAGAGACAAAGGCATACACCTGCCTCCAAAGGTGTGTCCAGATTGACACTCGCATGTTGGAACATCAGAAGCATGCTCGATACAGCAGACAGTGGGCGTCCTGAACGCCGTTCTGCTATAATTGCTCACGAACTGTCACGACTCAACATCGACATTGCTGCTCTCAGTGAAGTTCGCCTTCATGAGGAAGGCAGCCTTAAAGAACATGGTGCTGGCTACACACTGTATTGGTCAGGCAAACCCAAAACCGAAAGTCATCATTCCGGAGTTGGCTTCATGATTAAAAACTCCATCGCCTCTAAACTTGAAAATTTGCCAACAGGTCATTCCGATCGCATTATCTCCTTACGCCTCCCGCTACACAACAAGCAACATGTTGTTCTCTTCAGCGTATATGCCCCAACTCTCCAAGCTGACCCTACAGAAAAAGACAAATTCTACACCGATCTGCGCCGCCTTACTCAAAAGGTTCCTGCGGATGATAAGATCATAATCCTTGGTGACTTCAACGCCCGAGTAGGTAAGAACTCTGAAGCCTGGAAAGGAGTACTAGGCAAGCATGGAGTTGGAAACTGCAATGACAACGGTCGCCTCTTGCTAGAGTTTTGTGCTGAGCAGCAGCTTACCATCACCAACACTATCTTCCAGCAGAAAGACAGCCTGAAGACAACCTGGATGCATCCTCGATCTAAACACTGGCACCTCATTGACTATATCTTAGTGCGCCAGAGAAATGTTCGCGATGTCTGTCACACCCGAGTGATGCCTAGTGCAGAATGTCAAACAGACCACCGCCTTGTGCGCTGCAAACTTAACCTCCATTTTAAGCCCAAACCTAAGAGGGGCGGCATTCTGAGGAGGAGGCTCAAAGTTAACAGTCTTCAAACAGCTGCAGTGAGAGACAGCTTCCAGGCAAACCTTCAAACTAGGCTTGAAGACCATCCCATAGACTCTTCTGAAGCGCTTTGGCAACATATTAAAAATAGCATCCTACAGTCCTCCGAAGAATCCTTAGGGTTCTCCTCAAAGAAAAACAAAGACTGGTTTGATGAAAACAATCCAGAGATCCAGGAATTGCTGGCAAAGAAGAGATCTGCTCACCAAGCACACCTCGCTCAACCATCTTGCCATGTAAGAAAAGCAGCCTTTCGTCTTGCATGCAGTAAACTCCAACAGAAACTTCGAGACATCCAGAGCAAGTGGTGGCTCAACCTAGCAAAAAAGACTCAACTATGCGCAGATTTGGGTGACCACAGAGGATTCTATGAGGCTCTGAAAGCAGTGTACGGACCCACACACCAAGTTCAAAGCCCCCTACTCAGCGCAGATGGCCAAACGCTTCTCACAGATAAAACCTCCATCCTGAATCGATGGTCTGAACACTTTCAAACTCTCTTCAGTGCCAACCATGTAGTCCAAGACTCAGGAATCCAGCTCATCCCAAAACAAACGGTGAAAAATGAATTGGATATAGCTCCTACTATGGGAGAGACCCTTAAGGCCATACAGCAGATGAAAACCGGCAAGGCAGCTGGGGTCGACGGAATCCCGCCTGAAATCTGGAAACATGGAGGCCAAACGCTCCATGCTCAATTTCACGAGCTAGTTGTGCGCTGTTGGGAACAAGGCGAACTACCACCAGATCTCCGTGATGCAATCATCATCACCCTGTACAAGAAAAAAGGAGTAAAGTCAGACTGCTCAAACTACCGAGGCATAACTCTGCCCTCCATTGCTGGAAAAATCCTCGCAATAATACTATTGAACAGATTGGTACCCGCTATCGCAGAAGAACTTCTACCTGAAAGTCAGTGTGGTTTCAGAGCCAACAGAAGTACCACAGACATGGTATTCGTTCTTAGACAACTGCAAGAGAAGTGTAGGGAACAGAACAAGGGTCTCTATGCAACTTTCCTTGATCTCACCAGATGGTTCTGAGCAGAAAAGGTCTGTGGCAGATCTTGGAACGATTAGGATGTCCCCCCAAGTTCCTCAAAATGATTATCCTGTTACATGAGGGGCAGCGCGGCCAAGTCAGATATGGCGACGCACTCTCTGAGCCCTTCCCAATAGCCAATGGTGTGAAACAAGGTTGCGTTCTCGCACCCACTTTATTCACAGTTTTCTTCAGCATGATGCTCCAAAGGGCCACGGCAGACCTCGATGAACAAGACGGCATTTATATCCGATATCGTACCGAAGGGAGCCTTTTCAACCTAAGGCGACTGAAGGCCCACACCAAGACCCTGAATCACCTTGTCCGCGAGCTGCTTTTTGCTGACGATGCCGCCCTTGTTGCCTGCACAGAAGCAGCTCTGCAGCGCTTAACATCCTGCTTTGCAGAGGCGGCTGAGCTTTTTGGGCTGGAAGTCAGCTTGAAGAAGACAGTAGTTCTCTACCAACCAGCACCACAAGATGATTACCATCATCCCCACATCACCCTTGGCGAGTCAGAGCTTCAGTCAGTCCAGCAGTTCAGCTATCTGGGTAGCATCATCTCCTCAGATGCCACGATTGACAAAGAGATAGACAACAGAATAGCAAAGGCAAACAGAGCTTTTGGAAAACTCCATAAAAGAGTCTGGTGCAATAAACACCTGAAGAAAAGTACAAAGATCAGTGTCTACAGAGCCGTGGTACTGCCTACTCTTCTGTACGGGTCTGAATCCTGGGTCATCTACCGCCACCATCTGCGACTCCTCGAACGCTTCCATCAGCGCTGCCTCTACACAATCCTAAACATCCACTGGACTGACTACGTGACTAATGTTGCTGTCCTTGAACAGGCAGATGTCACCAGTATTGAGGCCATGTTGCTGAAAACGCAGCTGCGTTGGGCAGGGCACATCTCCAGGATGGCGGATCACCGCCTCCCTAAGATCGTGTTCTATGGTGAACTTGCCACCGGCTGCCGCAAGAGAAGAGCTCCAAAGAGGAGATATAAGGACTCCCTGAAACAACACCTCAGCCTAGGCCATATTGACCACCATCAGTGGTCCACCCTGGCCTCCAATCGGGAGATTTGGAGACACACCATACATAACGCTGCTGTCTCCTTTGAGAGCACGCGTAGAATCAGTCTCGAGGAGAAAAGACAGCGCAGAAAGAACCGTGCCTCGACTATACCACCCAAGGAGACCCTCCGGTGTGCTCTTTGACACCGGTCTTGCCTATCCTGCATTGGCCTTTTCAGCCATCAACGCGCTTGCAATAAGCATGGGCAAAGCCCTTCCCAAATCTTTGTCCGCGAAGCCAAGCCATGATGGTTTTCGGGTTTTTTTTGTTGTTGTTGTTTTGTTCATTGAGGAATTTTGGGGGTTTGTGCTGTTGTTTTTCTTCTTAATTTACAAGTTTGTTTCCATGCTCTGATCAAAATGAAATGTTTGCAAGTTCAAATGTCAGGTTACTTAGAAGCCCAATTTTCATGTCACATTACTAAGATTTATTGTTTTTAACATAAGATGACATTTCTAACTAAGAAGTTCAATGTCTTCAGAAGATAATTTCTGCCAACAAGGAAAGTAGACTGAAAATGTTATGCATCTATTAACATCAAAATTCTGAAAAATCTAATACTGCTTTTCTGTGATAGTTTTATCTTCTGCTAAAATGCATTGCTAAAATATAATTTATTAATCAAAATTCATGACTTAAGTAGGATTCAGTCTTATCAACTATTGAAAATGTATGCAGGTTTCAATGATCTATTTCTTTGCATAAAATATTTTTGCCCTTCTCACAGCTAAGCATAAACAGATTTCGGAAGTTAGATTCACTTAGAAACTGAGGAAGAGCTTTGGCAAATTAAAATGAGAAAGCATAACATAAACACAGTACATTTTAAATATCTTACAACTTACAGAATTAGATTTAGTAATACCTTGCTAAATAAGTATTGCCATTGAACAAGTAATTTCTGTTTAAAATAATTATGAGAACTCCCCTGGTTCCAGTCCTTCAAGATCTTTGAAATCCCTGTGGACAAGTGATGATGATGATGATAATGGTAATTTTTAATGAATCAGAGAAACATACAGCTACAGACATGTTAATGATTGAATGTCTTATTGCACAGGGTGTTTCACAATGAGTATCACCTGTACTTCACAGATTCTATTTTCACCAAGATATCTTGAAAAAATAGATAGGAATGATCATGAAGCCAACTAAAGGACTGTGAAGTAAAAACTGATTATAAAAAAGTACTTAATGTTATTTTTAGACTTTGCAGTAAACATTAAAGTCAACAAAAAAAAAAGTATAATACTTGTGCAAGACAGAAATTTCTACTGTTTTACATACCTAGAGACTTAGTAAATATATTATTTGCTATTCTGAACCAGCAGCATATTCCCATAGCACCATAGTATTCATTAGTAGAAAAATTAAAACAAGCAAGTTAATTCATTTCTCTGTGTGTGTGTGTGTGTATGTGTGTGTGTGTGTAAAAATAATCCTTAGTTGTACAATATTCATAATATAAAACTGTAAAAATGTAGATTGTTCTTGGAATTTTAGATAGCTGGAGTTTCAGGAAAGCTAAAGGCCATTTAATCAAACCTTGAAGTAAACTATGTTTATTTGAAAAACAGTTGGCAAAAAAAAGATTATTTGTGGTGTATTCCAGTGCTAAAAATAGTTGTTATTAATGGTTGTTGCAAAAGGACCAGTCTTCATTTCTTTCCCATTCCATTTTCCCTCTCCCTCTTCCACTCCTGCCATGTCGTGTTTCCTTCTCACTTCTGGCATTAGAGTGACCCCTTGCAGTTTGGGGGATTTTTGGGTTTTGTTTTGGTTTGGGTTTTCTTGCCTATTGTATGAACTAAGCTTACTTTGGATGAACTGATTCATGAAGTGGTCAGATGAGTACATTGTGGTGCAATAGAGCAAGAATTAATATACAGTTGAGAATAAAAAAGGAAGCGAGGAAAAAGGACTGGTATCTTCAGTGAGCTGTTAGATTTGCTCAGCGATTTCACCACCCTGCAATTAGGCAATTTTTTATTTTATACATATATACATATATACGGAAAAAGAAGCATTTTAGAACAATTAGTATATTGTTGTTTTTAGAGATACCTGCAGCTGCTGGCATTGATAAAGAGAAGCGAATAAAAACAAGAGGTCTTTAAAAAATATTTTAGGTTTTTTAAGGGGCATTTTGTTTGCTAAGAGATAAAAATAATATACTATTGCCTATTTTGAAATCTCCCTAATACACTACCAAGAACGTGCTCATCCCTCAGTCGGCAAGAAGCACCTTACGATGTGTAAGACACCTCTTTCCTAAGAGGAACTTTGATATCTTCATTTCTTCTTTCTTGTGCAACCCTACACAATGAACTAGGAAACAGTTCCACAAAAATCCCATCTTCTTTAAAGTACTTGAGAGTACACAGCTAACAGTAACAGTCATAGAATATTAAAAATAATTACTGACAAAGATATTAAAAGACAGAACAGGAAAGCAAAATTTGAGATTGTTGTCAAGGTGCAAACTAAAGAGAGATTATTTCATGACCAAATTGCTATTAGACATCTATGCTAGCAGTTATTTTACCATATTCAGAATTTGGTAAATTTAGCCTTATTTAGGCTATAGTCTTTGTTATATATCAGAAGTTATTCAGTTACAATTTACGCCATTACATTTCACCCACTCTTTGTAATCTCTATCATATAGTGTCAGCCATTAACTCGATTGTGCATCCACTGTCTAGTTTCTTTCATATGTCAAAGGCTAAGAAAATCAGGCTATTTCCTCATAGACACAGAAATTAACAGCTCTAACTTATTCCTTACCTCTTAAAAGGAGAAGAAAAATAATCATAATATATTTTATAGATCTTTGTTTTTTCTTCTACATAGATGTTTTCCCTTGATGATTACTCCTCTTGGAGAGGTAATAGTATTTAGCTATTATCTTTAATAAAAGCATCTATAAAAAGTACAAATACTCTCTAGGCAATACACTCTGAAAAAAACAAGTTTCTGTGATCACTTAGACTTTCATTTCTTTCACTCTTAAGAATGTTTCTATTACTGTCTTTATCTACTTTCAGTTCTTCCATGTTAATTATCTCTTCAGGCCAGCAGCCTGAGATACAACATTCTAGTGCTCAGGGGTGAAGTACTCTAGCACAAAGAGCTCTTGTTCAGGACATAAGCATGACCATGTAACCCCAGGGATCATAGAAAAAAAAAAAATCCTGCAGATTTGAACTCATTCAGATGTTCTTTAAAAAAGAACACTTTTGGGAAATCAGTTTACAATACGATGACATTCAGGCTATCAAAAAATCAACTAAAAAGAGAGTGAATAGAATATTCAACAACATTTTTTCAATAACAAAAGTTGTAAAGAAAACTCTTGTTGACAGGAAACCATTTTACAAAGTAATACTGTTCTTTGCAAGCTGAGTGTTATATATATTTTTCTTTGGCCATTGAGTACATTTTCCTGCCACTAAATAACTGAGCTTAATTTCTCAATGTCAAACCCCTGCTGATCCCTGCATTCCATGCCAGCTTTCAAAGCAGACTATTTGTTTCACAGAAACTGTGTACAATAATTTAGTAAAAGGACAGTTTTCTTAGTCTTCCTACCAAAAAAAAAAAAAAAAAGTGTACTCTTAAAAAAAGTAAATATTGCTCTGTTTATTCAACATCTGTTAAATAGGAAATTACCTTTTGATAGCATTTCCCTTTCTCTCACACACACTTTTATTAATATAACTCTTCACCTCCTAGTATCCTGTGGCTAGTGACCATTACTCCAAGTAATTTATGTCCCTCTCTAATTGCTAAGTATAGGTATGCTAAAGTTCACATTTATTGATTGTTCTGTGATGAAGTCTCTACTAGCTAGTTTTACAGCCTTGCAACAAAACAACAATGTTCAGAGATAAGCAAGTTTGGGATCCTTCCCATTCCTTGAATAAGTCTTGTAATGTAGTTCCTCAATACAAGATCCTAGCCAGCAGTCGATAAAATCTTGAGACGATCTGCAAAGCATGGAGTAATAAAATCCTTTAAGCCACTTACACTGACTTCTGGTTTGCTGTATCTCTCCTTTTTTATTAAGAAAACTATCTAGGAATTAAAAATTACTGATTTAGCATTAGCTATATTTTAAGATTTGTTATAGATTAGGTCCTAACATCAGAGTAATTCAGATTTTCCATTTGTTCTCATGCAGATTTTCACTAGCTGTTCTATAATTTCTCATAACTAACTGATTTTATTATAAAGTTGCAAGATTTTTTTGAAATAGCAGAAATATCAGAAGTATTAAAAAGGAGTTTTCACTCATATAGGACTTTCAGGTTGGGGGATTGCATCTGAACCCATATTGCATTCAGTAATTGTAGCAAATTCCCTCTAAGCTTTACAACTGAAGCAGATGGAAAAAGATTGCATCAGGAGATCAACCCATTCAGATTACAATACTTTATGATGCTCATCTGCATTTTAATCAGATCTAGAGGATTTATTTCTGAAACACATCAAGAAATACTATTTTCACCTCCTGAAATGCATCAGAAAGTTTATAGCCAATCAAGTAAAACATGTTGCACATTTTCACTTTGTGTATCTTTCTCTCCGGTTATATGCAATATTACGTGGCTATAGGTGCCGGTAATTTTACTAACAACTATATCAAAATAGAAACCAGAAAGTGATTTCCTATGCCAAATCCACTTTCTTAAGGATTTAAATCTTAAACTCAACAAAAAATATGATTTTATGGTTACATTAGATATATCAGATAACAATATTTTATTCAAAATGCAGTGCAATCCAATACCAGCAGACAGAAAATGCAGAACGTGTATAGTCAGAGACTAGGAAAACGCTGTGATTTGACGGTACAGAGAATAAAATCTTACCATGTTTCTTCTTGTGAACAGAGAGAGCATGAATTGGAATTAGTTTTGTCATGCACAAAGGTTGAATAGCAAAATTTGCCACCAGAAAAATGAGACCACTGGACTCATGTTCCTGACAAAAAAGTACAAGATTGATAGTGTCAAAATATTCTTATACTGACAATTATTTAATAAAAATTGCTTTTTCTCTTGAATTATAATCACCTCTCTTTTTATTCATAAACTAATAGTAAGTCAAGTGTAAGTGAAATTCAATAGCCTAGAAACAACTGCGTGTCAGCAGATTGTTAACAGTGACTTATTCAACTATTGGAGAAAATAAATTTAAATAAAACATATTATGAATCTATTTGCCAACCTTGTTATCTGAAGAGTGAGCTAGGTTTTGGGAAAGGAATACAGAACAGAGAGATATCTCCACCACCTCATTAAAAAATTACCTGTATTGGTTGCTGCAAATACTAGGGGTGGAATAACTGATGTTAATGTTATTAACTGATGTTAATGCCTATTAACACTAAATATGTCAATACCCTTTGTTTCAAAGCAATTCATATCTTTTCGTCATCCAAAAAATTATTTTTCAAGTTTTGACTTGTTCTATTTATCTGGAGCATAAATGGACATAGTGACGTAAGAGTCTTATTAGCTTCTAGGCTCAGTTTTGACAGAGTCTATTAACGTGTGTGCTTCAAAAAGATATAAAAGTATAGTGCAATAATTAATTGACAGTAATCTGGACGAAAAAAATAACATCAACATAATACTAGGTTTGTGATTCCAATTTCCTAATAGTTTTGTACAATAAGGGCAATTCTTTTTTCTCCATTAACTGTTCTCCACTATCAATTTCTCGACACTAATATTAATGCATAATTAGTGTTTTATTAATCTAGGTTATAATCTTTCATTATGATGATTTTTACTGTGTTTATGAGATTCAGACAACAGCCTGTTCAGTCATTCCTTAAAGTTCCAAGAGAAGTATCAAATCCGTTTCTACAAAATATAATACAGTTTGACAGAGAACTATATGTTATTTTTTCATACTGATACCTACAACAGACCGAGTTAATAAAGGCCTTGTACAATAACTAATTTTGTTTCAATGAGTTATCCAGTTCCTGTTTTCCTTTAGATAGAATTAGGCATCAAACCACCAGTAGAAACTGTTAAAATTCTTAAGATAACAATTATTAGAAGATCCACTTAGCAACTTTTTTCACACTGCAGTTGCTCAGAATAGATGAATATTTCTAGAGTTATTTATTCTATAGATTTGCCTGCTTTCATAATATTGGCAAGGTTCCTTATCTTAATGTAATATGTAAATGTAATGACCGGTCAGTAGAATGTTGGAAGAGGCAACACATGAATGACAGTTTTTAGTCATGACAACAGAGATATTACTTTCCTGGGGGAAAAAAAAAAGTTTTCAACAATTGATTTTTCTAATGTTATGAATTGAAATAGGATTTTTTTTGTGTGTTTCAAAAAAGAAAAGATCAACAGAAGAGATTTAAGATATGAAATGAGGAAAATGCAAGAAGAAAAGTTAACAGGGAAGTAAAAAGTTTAAAACACATATCTGATATCACTGTGTGCTAGTTGAAAACAACATTTAATTCAGATACCGTTATTAACGGTAGAGCTAAGTCAATCATAAGAATAATAGCAGATGGAGGTGTGTGCACAATGTTGATACAGCATTTCAGGAAAATACGTTTGCTTCAAAACAATGTGATAAAATAGTTTGCAAATAGAACCTAACATAGTTTAGAACATTTAAATTATTTAAATAATTTTCTGTTTTATGACTTAGTCAATACTTTTTGCATAATCAAGAGAGTAGTTTCTATCAGGAGTATTTAGGACTTCTGTATAAAGATGAGGAATGCTTTCCAGGAGTTTTCAAACACAGAGACACACAACAGAATCATAGAATGAATGGTTTGGGTTGGAAGGGATCTTAAATATCACCTAGTCCAACCCACCTGCAATGGGTAGAGACATCTCTCACTAGATCAGGTTGCTCAAAGCCTCACCCGTCTTGACCTTGAACACTTCCAGGGAGGGGGCATCCTCAACTTCTCTGTGAAACTTGTGACTATTTCCCACCATCTTCATCAGAAATTTTTTCTTCCTTATGTCCAATCTAGACCTAGTCTCTTTCAGGTAATAACTCTTGCCCTCTATCACTACAGACCTTGGTAAAAAGCCTTTCTCTTTCTTACAACACTGCTTTATATATTGAAAGGCCACAATAAGGTCTCCCTTAAGGCTTTTCTAACTCTCTCAACCTTTCTTAATAGGAAAGGTGTTCTAGTGCTTTGATAATTTTCATGGCTGTCCTCTGGACCCTTTCTAAAAAGTCCATGTCTTTCTTGTGGTGGAGAACCAAGTATAAGAGAAAAAGCCCTCTTTTAATAAACAGAACTCCTTGGAATACGTTGTATATGACTAGCCCTGAAAGCTCTTCATATTGCTCTCAGAAGAAACAAAACTGGTTATTTTTAAATTATTCATTAACTTTCTTTCTCCTTTAGGCAACATCTGACCCACAAATATATAAAGGATGAAGAATGGCTTTCTGAGAGATAAAAGAAATGCTGATTTATATAACATTCATTTAATTAATTCCTCTTTATTTACATTAATGTCTTAAGTAAGCGTTTTACATATTATGTTTAAAAGACTGTTTGCATAGATGCTCTTTCTCTATTCTTTCTAGCAAGCTAGGATACTTGATTACACTCATTTTTTTGAGGCTTACTTTCACAAAAGTCATGCAGCATCATGTAAATGGCCCAGCCCTGACAGGACAGCTTTGTTGGTTTTGTGCTTATTTCGCTCATTTCACTCTGTGTTTTCAGTTAAGCTTGTCCTGTCTTTGTATTCTGCTTTAGAAAAAAACCCAAACAAAATCTCACAAACAAAAAATCAAAGGAGAACTCACTTGCCTCATTTGCAAACCCACTGATGAAGCAGGTTTCTCAGAGTTATACAGAGGACACGACTTTTCATTTGCCCTCCTGTCACTTCTAATAGATTTAAAAAACTTGAATTCTTGTTTAAGTGATCCCAATTCATATAAGGAAATTTGGGGGGGGGGGGGGGGGGTTCACCTTACAATGTAGAAACTGCCATGAACAAATCAAACAAAGCGATATGTTTTGAAAGGTAACAAAGAGCCCCTCTCATTGCAGATGTCAGATGTTTTAATACATAATATTAATAACAATGCCTACGAAATGCAGATGGTTTTGCTTTCTTAAAGTGATTTGCTTTAATGTTTAAAATTTCACTTACCTTTTAACCTTGCCAAATCTAGCCGTTATCTGAAGGGCTTGACAATAAGTATCAAGGTCATACAACGAAATCCAAACTACAGCTGTTTCGCTTAAAAATGGTCTGTGGAGAAAGAAGAAACCCATGTAAATCTTTCAGAATACTTTTTTTCCTCTCTCTCTTTTTACCTAGTGGTTCACATTACAAATAATTTTATTTTGTACAAAATAGCTAAATTTAGTCAGGTTAACATTCTCTTTCCTGGTGCTAACAGAGGTTGATCCATACACTATGAATGAGCAATTCATGAGGACAAAAACTTTTCAGAGAGTGAATAGATAATCTTGGGGCAGAACCATAGAATCTGCATTCCTTACATGTGGTGATTGTTCTGGGAGAATTCATACACCTACCTGTCATTATTTCAGTGAAGCAGTAATTTTTCCATATTCATATAAGGATTAAAGTTGTAAAAATGCAAGACAAAGTTTTAATGATCCTTTAAAAAAAAAAAATTCTAGAATAAAGCAGAACCATGGCCGTGTATTATTTTTTGTTTTTCATTTATATGATGAAGTCTTTTAGTAGTATAGCCAACAAACACTTACATGCAGGCCATTTAGAATGACAAGAGAATGATAGAATTATCATGAATGATTTGTGTTGGAAGGGACCTTTAAAGATCATCTAGTTCTTTCATGGTATATTGCCCTTCTTATTTTGTTACCAAAAATAGAAATGAAATTTGAGATGTGGTTTGGGGAGAAAAATGCTTCTGCTCTACAGTGGAGAAGGACTCAGATATTTAAGAATCACAGAAAGCGATGAACTAAGCTGCTCTTAATTACTTCTAATCTATTAGTAGTTGCCTTTCCACTAAAATACAGTTAAACATGTTAAACACAGTTAAATATGTCATGCAAGCATGCCATACATTCTGTCATAGAGAATGCCTGAAGCACCATCTTCTTCCCTTTAGTAGATGTTTTCTAAACTGCAGTTTGAAAACTATCTTGATTGAAATTTGGAGGGAAAATGCATAAAGATTCAACTTTCCATGAGATGACAGGCCATTCAGGCAGAAATGTATTTATTTTATATCTGTTCAAATCAAGCAAAAATATTTGGCTGAAATATTACAGCTTAGACTGTTATTCGCAGTGATAGAAACAAAAATTCAGTGAGTGGAACAATATAACAAAATGGATTGAATTTTCTACTACTACTGTTTATTTATCCTATTCTCTGAGAGAGAGTTTGCTCTAGATTGGCATTTAAAGTCTAAAATTAAGATTTTTGTTGAACATAACAAGAAAAAAATGTCTCAAAGCTTGTAAAAGACAATTAAGAGATAATGTATAAATCTGGAGTGCTTCAGGTACTTCAAATTTGGATTTCTCACAGGTTCTTTGTGAGAACTGTCTAAACAACAGAGCTCCGAGGGTTGTAACCAGTGGCAGAGTCAAGTTGGAGGCCTGTAGCCTCCTGATGTTTCCCAGGAGTCAGTACTGGATCCAGTCCTGTTCACCATATTCATCAATGTCCTAGAAGAAGGGGCAGAGTGTACCCTCAGCAAGTTTGCTGATGATACAAACCCGGGAGGAGTGGCTGATACACCATGTCCCAGTTTAGGAAAAAAAACCCAGTTTCTCCTGTTTGGAAGGTTTGTTTTAAACTGACCAATTGGACTATTCCCTCCCATGTCACGTTTAGCACCTCTCATTGGTTGTAAAAGTTTCTCACAAGCGTTCCTGTCCCTTTAAGAGGTGCGTATCACCCTCGCCTCGCTCTCTTTTGCGCTCCGACGGCGTCCCATACACTTTCTGCTTGCACTCCCCGGGGCATCACGGGCTTGCAGCTTCTCTCCGGGAAAAGGCTTCCAGGCTCGCAGTTTGGCTCCGGGGACCTTACAGGCTGTGTCCCCTCAGCTCAAACCCTTCAGAGGAACTCGCCTGCCCACCCGCCTGCCTGCGGCTATGGCACCCCACGCTACCGGAGCGGAGCTGTCACCGCGGAAACGCCCGCGCCACCTGGGACAGACCCCGCCGCTGGAGACGCCGCGCCTCGGGGCTTCCTTTTCCCTGCTGCTGACACCGCTGCCTTCGCTGCTTTTCTTCCTTCAACCCGCACGACCAGTCCCGTAGGACAGCGCAGCCTGCGGTTTGCACGTGGGATCCCGGCGTTTGTAACAGCCGCGGCTCCTTTGTTCCGCTCCGCGAGAGAGCGCCCACGTGGCCGGCGCCATTTTGGACACTGCCGCGGTACCGTTCCTTCCCTTACCCGCATTTAACCCTCGCTTCTCCACCCTGTACAAACCCATCAATTTTGCATTGGTTTTTCCCTGTATATAATATATTTTGTTCTAGTGTTATTAAACATTGTTTCAGTTTTCCAAATGTTCAGAGGTCTCACAAATTCTTCTTCCTTTTCCTATCTCTGCTTTTTAACTCTTTCTCTCCCGGTGCAGGGGAGAGGGGTTTTAGGGATAGGAGAGGACACGTCCCCGTGATTGGCTTGCCTCGGCCAACCGGTGACACACCAGAAGGCTGCGCTGCCATTCAGTGAGACCCGGACAGGCTGGAGAATTGGGTAGAGGGGAACCTAATGGAGTTCAACAAGGCCAAGTGTAGGGTCCTGCACCTGGAGAGGAATAACCCCATGCACCAGTACAGGTTGGGAGTTGACCTGCTAGAAAGCCGCTCTGCAGATAAGGACTTGGAGTCCTGATGGACAGCAAGTTAACCATGAGTCAGCAGTGTGCTCTTGTGGCCAAGAAGGCCAATGGTATCCTGGGATGCATTAAGAGGAGTGTGACCAGCAGGTCGAGGTAAGTTCTCCTATCCCTCTACTGTGCTCAGTTCAAGAGAGAGAGGAAAACTACTGAAGAGATTCCAACGAGGACTACAAAGATGATTAGGAGACTGGGGCATCTTTCTTATGAGGAAAGGTGGAGAAACCTGGAGTTTGTTTAGCCTGGAGAAAAGAAGACTGAGAGTGGATCTTATCAGTGCTTATAAATATCTGAAGGATGGGTGTCAAGAGGATGGAGCCAGACTGTTTTAGGTGGAGACATCAGCAGGACAAGGGGCAATGAGCACATATGGTAACACAGGAAGTTCCATCCGAACATAAGAAAAAACTTCTTTGAGGGTGACAGAGCACTGGAACAGGCTGCCCAGAGATGTTGTGGAGCCTGCTCCTCTGGGGACTTTCAAAACCCTACTGGACATGTTCCTGTGCAACCGCTTTAAGGGAGCCTGATTTAGCAGAGGTGTTGGACTAGGTGAACTCCAGAGGTCCCTTCCAATTTCTACCATTCTGGGATCCTGTGATTCTCACAGGAGACAAGAGGAAGAATTTTGGGCAAGAACTTGAACTCCTCCAAGTTTTTATCCCCTTTTGGGTCTAAAGCCTTTATACACTGCACACAACAAACAAAAGCATTCACAGAACTCTCACTGTACAATTAATAAGGCAACCTAAATGATATGTTAAATTTCAGTAGTTCTGTCTCTAGCTCAGTTTGCACATTTGATTTTCTGTCTCATAGAAAAGATACAGTGAATTCTCCCAAATACCATGATTAGTTAGCAAGAACTGTTATTGTCTAGGTATGCCTGTGCTTAGCCCTTTCTTATACTCTTCTTCAGATAGTGGGAAATATTAAATTACTTACCTAATTTAGGAACAAATTCCCACCAAAAAAAAAAAAAAAAAAGGCAAAATAACTGATTCCGAAGAGGTGTATCATTTATTACTGCAACACAGTAACAGAATGTGTGCACAATTCAGTGTTTCTTTCCCGTTTAAACATGCATAAATCCCTAAAACGCTGTCTCTGCTGACCTTGCTGAACTTGGATAGATGCCTTTAAAAGACAGAGAACTTCAGACTTCTATTTCTTTTTTGTCAAGAGTTACATAATGTGTTCCTCCTGACCTTTTGAATAGCACCTTACTACAAGTATCTCACAGAGCAGATCAGATTTGTCCAACAGTCACTCACCAGCTGGGTGCTGAACATAATTTTTCATGTAGACAATGCTCTTGGAACTAGTAGACATAGGCTCATGTGATAGTATCAGACAATATAAGTCTCTAAATGTTTCTTGCCAAAGTGATGAAAATCACAAGGTAATAAAATAAACAAATGCCTTATCAGCAAACCAATTGTGGGTCCTATTTTAGTTGAAGTAAGGGAAATAAGGAACCAGTCAAAGTGAAAATGAAGTCAAAACAAAACCACTATGGGAGTCCCTCTCAAAAGAGCCTATACGTGTACCAGTACTAGTTCAAGTTTATAAAGAAATATTTCCTCTCTTAAACAACAGGTTTTATTTAAGTTCAAGATTTATGACTGAAATAAAACTATGATTCTTCTCTAGCTGAAGTTACATTAAAATCAGAAAACCACCTTACCACTATTTTTGTAGTTGGACACTGTGAGAGATAGCTTAGTACATATAAAGTCAGATATTACATTGAAAAAAGTGTTTGAAAACCTTAGACCAACTCTATCTACTGGCCATAATTATTTTTAGGAGTCTCAGGAATGAAAATATAAGTTGGAATGAAAAAAAAAATGTATGTGTGAAGTACAACCTCTGATCAACTGACATTATGAAAAAGTTATCTTTCTACAAAAGAATTGGTAGGATGAAGTAGAGTTTATGGAAATAGGTTTATTCTGACTATAAAGACACTTGTAAGTTTAGGGAAATACTTGATACAACACCTGATAGCCTGGGTACTCTTTCAAGCAATGTTCAATACCAGCAACTTAATCAGCACTGCACAGAAGATAAAGCTAATATTGTTCTTTGATTAGTAACTTCTGTCTTTCAATCATATATTTTAAAAGTTCTATTATCCAATACTGAATGATCACCTAATAGGATAATAAGCATTGTTCATAGTAATGCATGCACATTACAAGAGATATTTTTTTTGTAACTGAGCTGCTGCTCATCTGGAGACCATTATTCATTATTGCCTGCCACCTGGTTCAGAAATATACAGGCATATGGCACAATTACTAATCATGGCTTGGCTTCGCGGATGAAGATTTGGGAAAAACGTGAGTACACCCTTCAAGCTTGCGCAGTGGATTTTTTAGGTGAGGTGCAGCGTGCGCGAGACTGGCCCCACCCTTTACACCTGAGGTTCATCTGCCAGGGCCTAGCGAGCTTGGACGGTGACAGCGAAGTCCTCAGGTCGTAGGTTTGGTTAGAGTATCCTTCTCTTAGGTGGATGGCCTTAGCGGGCTAAACGAGCTCCATCTGCCCGGGTTCGGAGTTAGAGTTGTCCTTCTCCTAGGATGGTTGCCCGAAGGCTAGTGAGCCCATCCTGCCCGTGGACACACTTTGTCTGACCCTTCAGTTGAGACCTGTCAGGCTTGGGAGACCCTACCGGAGGCATATGCCACCACCAGCATAGCTCTCAACTTCACAAGGGCACGCAAGCTCTTTCCCCACGGCAAGAGGGTGCCCGTGAAAGAGAATTACTAATACTGACCTGAAGATACTGCAGTAAACATATTCCAGGTTTGGAAAACTTTTGATAAATATTCATTTCACAAATGTAAACAAATATGTTCTATTATAAATTCCATTCTATAAACACACATGCTTTCAGTGCCAAAGCAAAACCTCAATGTGAGGAATTCACCATAGTTTGGTGAGTCAAGTATATGATGACTTCAAAAGATAGCCAATAAAATTAAATGGAAAGGAGAGCAGTAAAATAAAAATACAACATCATGCTGATCAGCATTCAAATACAAATATGGCTAAGATGTGAATTAGCATAATCATTTTGCAAATGCGGATATAACTCTTAACACAGTCTTAAACAACAAGCGAAAATTAATGAATGTAATAGAAATAAAATAGTAGAGGTTGTGATCGCACTGATCTGAAAAGAAAAAGCCCAGGTCTAAAGGACAACTAAAAAAAAAAAATGAAAAAGAAAAAAAGAAGAAAAAAAAAGAGGTGTTACATTTTTTTAAAGGAATTAATTGAAAAATATTTATGTAAAAAAAAATCCCAAGATATCCTTAAACCATTAAACACTTATTTCCTAGTATAGCGCTCTTCTCCTACACTCCTAACATGTAGTACCACTATTATACAAACTACATATATACATATATACATATATACATATATACATATATACATATATACATATATACATATATACATATATACATATATATACATATATACATATATACAAACTACACTAGCTTTTGCAGCTGTGTATCGAGTATGTTAAGAGCTGTCTCTTACACTTGGCCCATTCACAAATCTTATTCCACATTTTTCATTCAGTGCATGAGTCAGTCTCTTACAGATGACAATTCCCTCAAACAAATAATTTTATTGAAAATGCTTGTAAACTCTGAAAACTCATACTTAATCTTTTAAGACTACACATGAATGTTACAGGGTTCATCTCTAATTAAGGTAATCAAAATCATCCAAGATGAGCTCTTACAGTAGGAGGTGTTTGTAGCATACACGGAAAGGACAATACTTATCATATGTACATTTCCAATACAACTAATAGTACTTTAAATTTCTTGTGTCAGTTATAAGTCTCCAAAGAATTCTCTATAAAAATAAAAACTTTTAAAATCAAAATACTACAAAAGTTTCAGGTGTTGTTTACTTGTGGCAAGTTTTATAACTATATAAAGGCAAGCTTTATTAATATCACATTGCAATCAAACCTATTCACTGTTCAAAAAAAATCAGTGTCCTGATCTCATAATTTTCTTGTACTTTAGAATACAATTAGAAACCTTAAAAACCTGAGCTCTAAGATGTTTTAAAGTGAATAATTTATACTTTAGTGGAGTATATATAATTATCTAGCTACGCAAGCTCAATTAGTTTACAGCATATCTAGTATTTTGCTCGTAAAGAATATTTACATTACGCTTGGTTTGGATTTCTGTACTTCTGAAGAATTTGCTTTGACTCTTTCAGACCTATAGACAAGAAAATTAGAAATTAAAAAGACCACACTTTTTAACATACTTCTTCACATCAGTTCTGAAAGAAAACTGTATTGTTAATGACTGCTTATAACGTATATTCTTGTTCTAAGAGTTAGAGAATAGTTTTCTTTAGGGTCTAAATAATGGAAAATAGATGTTTCTAACCCTCCAGATATTAACATTCAAGTTCAATGTCCTACAGTGAAGATTATAACGTGAGAGCTATGGACAAACAAACTTAGAAACTACTGAATTAGGTTATTATATGCACATGCTATATGTAATTGTAATAAGTTATTAGCTAACAGCAGTTCCTTCTATTGGAAGGCTCAACTCAGTTTTTACAGGTAAAATTTTCAATGGTGCTTTGATAATGTAGTCAAACTAGTATAAGATAATTATAGGAAAAACTATGCATCGAGGGCAGAAAAAACGTGCAAATGTGATTGGTCTAGCCAGTGCAGCTAGAACAACAGTAAAGATTATGATCCACCTGTAGGTTTTAACACTGCTTTTTTAATTATTTGATTTTGGTCCAAATTAAATGAAGGATTATTTTGCTCTCAAACTTCCCATGATAAAAGCTTTCTAGCATTTTCCCGTTGCTCTTTCTTCTGGATTTTCCAAAACCAACAGGTCTTCCAGTTTTAAGTTACAGCTGTGCAGCAGGAAGTAATGGAAGGATTACCATTGTTCTTCTTGTATAGTTTGGTGCCAGCCCAAGTTGCAAAAGAAGGCATACCAAGCAGTAAGATATGAATGTGTGGTGGGAGGGTGTAAAGAAGAGAGTGGCAGACTCTCCTCAGTGGCACCAGTGGCAGGGCAAGAAACATTAAATACTAATAAAAATACAAGAAATTCCATTTAAGCATGAGAAGAGACTTAGTGAATACGGTCAAACACCAGACCAGGTTACCCAGAAAAGTTTTGGTGTCTCTATCCCTGGAGATATTTGAAACCTGACATTTGAAGCCCTGCACAAGCCATTAAAGAGTACTTTGGTGACACGTATCCTATGATATGTGTCAGTGAAGTAATTTATTTGGTTTATGTTGACATGCTTGCCTTCAAGAGCCAAAACAAATGTCCAACGTAAGTTTCTCAACCATATTAACAGGCAAACCTTTGTTAAAGAGAAAAGTGTCATAACCTTTTATATTTACTACAAAAACTAGAAACATTTCACATGTTTACCTGAACGTGTATGCTCATATGTAATTAATATTATGTGCTTGTGGAAGAACTATACCATCTTAGAGGAGATAATTTAGTTTTCAAACTACATAACTGAAAATATCAAGGTCCCGCAATCCTAAATTATACCTGTTCTGTGGTCAAACTGCTTGTAGCTGACTAGCAATGCAGAGTTCCCTATTTTACTTTTGACTCTTCCCTTTTTAATCTCTCCTGATACTCTATTTCTTATTAGCATAACTGCTTAACTTTACTTATTTCAGCAAAAGATAACTTAGTCTAATAAGCCTATTACAGGCTCATTAATGTCAGGCCTCTGAGGAAAGATCTTTATCAGCTGTCTTTCACCATTCCCCTCTCAGACAGTTTCTTTTTCTCCTCCTCAAAACTCTTCTAGAAAGATGAGAGGCAGCATGAGCACTTTACTCATTTGTCACCTGTCCAGTGACCCCTACCATTTCTGTTTTAATATATTTCCCTTCCCAGGTCTGTTTTGGATCAGCTTTACCTTCTATCCTTCACTTATCTTGGAGATATCTTCCTTGTGGTTCATGAAAACCTCTCAAATGAAATATTTATCTTTCTAGTTCTAATTGACCCATAACTTCCCTATTGTGAAAGCCATGTCACTTTTGGTGCTCCAGTTTTGTTGTGGTTTAGGATTTCAGCTCCAGGGCAAGGAAAGGAGCATATCCCCCCCTTCACTTGTTTAGTGCAGGAAAGGAGGTTTTGCTGCCATGGCTCCAATTTCGCATCTGCTTCTGGATCCAAGCCATGTCAATCAACGCCTCTTTGAATAGCACTATAAAAAGCTGTAAACCACAGTGCGTTGCACACACATTTTTCAGTTGCAGAAAGAGAGAACTCCTGCAGCAATCACCTCAGGAACCAGGACAGTAAAGATCTTCCATGCAGCAGGTAGACTTCTCACTTTGCTGATTACTGGCGGGGGGGCGTGGAAAGAAAATGCACCAGAAAAGGGGACCCTGAGCCCCTCCAGTTCTGCACGGAGAGTAACCACTGATGAGGGAGGAGAAAAAGGATTCAAAATGCCGAGAATGAAGGCCCAGCTGGAACATGGAGAAGAACCCAGAACATCCCCGGAAGACCCAGTGACTCCCACGTATGGTAGCCAGGGAGAGAGAGAGCCAGGACTTCCTCTGGAAACCCAGTGACTCTTAAGTTTTGCAGACATCGGCCTGATGGATGAAAACCCCAGATATTGCAAAGGAAGTTTGTCCTGAAAAATTCATTTTGGAACTTAAATGCATGAGGTTAAAAGAATTGTATTTCCACCACCACCACCACCACCACCACCACCACCCCCCCATCTTCTCCAGCACTGACTGCATATGAGGGCTCATAGTAAGTGGGGAAAGGGTAGAGTGGAGGGAGAGGTATATGTATTTACGTATTTAATATCAGTGTTCTCTCTTTCTCTTCTACCCAAATTTAAGTGAAGATTTGTGATTCTCATTGTTTTTGAATTAAATTAATTTTATTTCCCCTTTTTTAAGCCTGATGCTTTCTTTGCTGGTGGCCTGAAGTGGTGTGTTACACTCTCGATTCATTTTCCCAGCTCGAACACTTTAGTTCTTTTGTTTACCGCTGTGAGTAGATACACCTCTCCTGAGAGCAAATTGTTGCTTTTTGCTGCCTTTCGGTTCTTTCAAATGGCAATAAATTTCCGTTATATTTTGAACTTTGGTCTCCTCCTAAATGCAGTTCTCTTCTCTTGCCCTGAGAGGATACTTTCAGATTGCATACAAAGAGAAGAAGTGGCAAAAACCCTTCTCTTAATTCTTTACAAATTACTTACTGCTCTTCCTATCACACTGTATCCCAGCAAATCTTGCAGATAGATATTTGTGCCTCAAAACACCAATCTGTCTGGTTTTCATATAGGTTATTACAAGTGTATGAAAATGTTAATGTGGTTCACTGAAATAAGAAGGTTATTTCAAGGTGTCTGAAATCCTCAAAAGAAAGATGCTGTAGTTTTAATACATTTGCATGCCTAAAAAACCTCTGTCCTGCAAGGTTAAGTGGACCTTCTCCCTTTTGTGGTTAAGATAAAAGTGTTTAGAGAAGTACAGAGATGTCTTATCTCATTCTATACTAAGCTTATTGTAGGCTGAGAGGACTGAGTACCTTTGGCAATTCATTACATTTCATGGACACGTAATCCATTCTGAGCACTATGTACAGCTACAATATTTATTTGTTTGTGACCTCTTTATATCATATTACATTTATATGCAAAGGGGTGGTCCTATAATTCAGCTTGGAGTTCAGTGTCATCTTTATTTCAATTTATTTCTACATCTTCAGCTCCCCAAATGATACACAATGTAAAACCTTTCCTAATGGGTCCCAGAGAGCAAGGCTGATTAAAGTAACTCATTTGTCAAAAGCTCTATTTCAGCCATCAGCATGTTTGTTGAAAATGACAATACTGAAAGGCTCTCAGGAACTCAAGACACTCATTACAGATGCACTGCTGAATGAGGACTGTATAAATAAAGAAAAATGTCACATCGTCGTTAATTGGTTGTCTATGTTTTATCAGCAATGTTAACATATCTTACATCAAACCAATAGCCAGGCAGCAAAACAAACATTTCTCTAGATTCTGCACTCTTGATTAGCTATCTTAGATAGTTAAATTATGTTAAAATATCATATAAAGAAAAGATGCAAATCAAAACAGGAAATAAAAATAGAGGAAAAAAATAGAGAACTTTAGGATTAGTGATGTGATTTATTAAAGAAATAGTGATATAGGGTTTAATATTACTAGAGAAAAAGTTAGTGTTTACCTACAACAATAAAAGATTTAATTTGATAATAAATAGTATTCCTACAGTGCATTAGTATTTTGACATTTATTAAACAGCTTGACTTGTTTTGTAAGCATGTCCTCACCAGCATATTTTCATATTACAATGAAACAAAACTTGTAATTTTTATTTATTCCTCTAATCTCCATGTGGAAGTGTCAGTAATCTTTCAGTGACAATCTTTCATTCTTTATACAGAATATTTCCGAAACAACAAGGTTCATATTTTTTTGTCCTAGTAAACCAATATTTGTCCCTGTGAGAGGTAGTGACTCCCATCTCCCACAGCACTGATTGGCTAAGCAGCTTGCGAACTAGGTCCTGTTGAATTCAATGGCATGTTTTCATGCCTCCCCAGTTTGGCAGATTTCATCCACAATTTGAAACATCAGGTAGCTGTAAGAAATATCCCGTTACAGATACTTTAAAATAGATCAAGTATCACCTAGTTTACAGACAAATAAAGAAAAATACACAACATCAAAAGCCATACAAAGCAACTCTGGCAGCAAGAAGTTAGGGAAACAATTTCACAGAAAGATAAATTTAATTTCAAATTATTTGAATGTTAGATAAGATTTAGCTAATTTTATTATTTTCCAACTATTCTCAACAGTGTTCATTCACTAGTAATTTCAGTTACAGTATCAAAAATTGCAAAGGAAAATCTCTCTAATGACTTGGTCTCCAGAGAACGCAATAATCAATGTCTTAAAGTCTTTCAAATTTTTTTAAAAACAAAATCAGAATCTTCACACTGGAAAATAAATAAATCATTAACCTTATAAATCTCTCCTAGGTAAGAGAAAAGATCAGTAACACAATTTTACAGGTCTAATTCTACTCTCGAGTCGTGTTTTTTGGCTGTGGTTAGCAGAGGTAGTCTAATCTGTGCAAGTTCTTAGGGAGTTAATCTCATCATATTAGATGATTTATGTTAGTTAGAGTGGAATGTCAGATAAAACTGGTTTAAGAAAACAGAAATAAAGGGCAACATTAAAAGAGAGGAAAAAAAAAAAGTTAAGAAATTTTTAAAAAGATAAATGCTTTCAGGAATCCAGCCTAGTTTTGCTGTAGGCAAAACTAACATAACTGACAGAGGATAGTGAAGATGTTTTAGATAATGTATTCAATGTAGGGCAATATTAAGGTAAGGGTGTTCTAGAGCCTCAGGGTAAAATTTGAGATCTTATGTCCTAAAACACAGATAACTCTGGAAGAGTCTTAGAACTGGGGCATAGGTTTCAAAAGAGTTCTTGCAATATGATTCTTCACTGTAATACAAAACCAAAACAAAAATCCCGTCCTCATCAAGCACTTGCTAAAGAAAGACATTCCTGCAGTCTGGCAATACAGCATGAGTTTCCTGTCTTTTAATTATTGACGCTCGACACAGTGAACATTATTAAAATGTTAATGTTACACTCTGTGGATTAAGTACATAATTTATTCAAAGTTAACAGTTTAATTTTTGCTTTGATTTCAGTGTATGTTACACAATAAATAAATATACCCAGACAGGAAAACTCTGTGCAACAGTCATCCTCAGTCTGTATGAGAACAGGTTTTGGTTTTTAGCTGAAATTAAGCTAGTTTAAATGGGCTAATTTTTTATGTTCTTGCCATAAGTTCACTTAATTGTTATTCATGAGAATTTTTCTTTAAAAGTGCCCTAATCTATATATTCTTATGAAAAACTATGACCTTAACATAGTAATAAGGCTGCGGTCTAAAAGACTGGAAGGTAACACCAGGAGAGTATAAACAAAACATCTCACAAATACGATTGATTTATTTAGTCAGCCAAATCATGCTCTCTTTATGCTCTACAATCACTGAGGAATTGATCTTAGTAGGCCTGTAGAAAGCAGCTGTTAAGAGTACATATTCAGAAAGTTAGAGGATTTTTAACAAACATCTATAGTTATTAATGGGGTTTTAGCTGTTTCATGATAATATGCATAACACAGCACAGGCTAAAGCAGAGAAAACAAAAATCTCCTAAGGAACTCTTCAAAACTTCAGATAGTTATCTGCAACAACCTGATACACGTTAGAATACCTTACATTCAAGTCCTGCAACAGTACAATACATTTTACATCAAATTGATTTAACTTACAAGAAGCAACTTGAAGAAGAGGTTTAAGTATTTTAATCTCTGATTCATCACCTCTCCCAAGTCTAATTCCTTTTTTCCAGGGGTTAATTCTTATTTTACTATTACCATTACTATATGAGAAAGACTTAACTACTTAAAGAGAAAAAAAAAAATACTTGATTTAATTGGTTAGCTAAGCACTGATGTGAAGAATTAAAAAAAAAAAAGGAAAACAAAATTCAATAACATAGTATTTAGGCCATGAGTGTAAATAAACAGTAAGGTGGGTTTTCCCTCGAGTTACTTGAGGATATCTATTCATATAAGTATCTGCATATAAGGAATTTAAAATATCCTTAGGAGAAAAAGTCAGTCATGCATACTTGGCAAGCTGCTTGTCATCAAACAACAACAGGATGCATAAGCATTAGTGTATAATGAAAATAGATCCCTGAAATAGCATGCTGAAAAATTTTCATTATCCTAGAAATCTATGCAATAGTGTAATGAAACAAATAAACAAAACATTAAGCATTTTTTTAAACATCGATTACAGATCACAGACTAGTAAAACAATAACTAAAAAGGAAAGACTAAAGAATCCATGCCATTTGGTATGTTACACAGTCTGTGAGATGTGAAATTAGAGAAAAAAGAATGTCACAGAAGCAATTATGTCACAGCAGAACTATATTTGGTGACATCCCCGGGTAAACTAAAAAGATAGTCATCAGTAAGGCTATTAAGTTGTTAAAGAACAGAGGATTTGCATCTTAACTCTTAAATAAGTTGCAATAATTATTTCAATACTAATTATATTTTCATTACATGAAATGTGTGATTGCTCATGTCTTCATGTCCTAAATGTTAAGAGAGGAAGAATTTTTTTTAATCAGAAATCAAAAAAATACTGAAAGTATTTGGAATAACTCTGAATTTCATGCTCTGAATAATATCACAAGTCCTCCTGGTTTTAGACCAAGTGTATATACTAGATGCAGATGACTCCTTGCCTGTGAAATCCCCATATATCACCTTAATTTTAGTAGGATTTTTTCAAAATCAAGACCCAGCCAGATTACATTGTTCAGATTTTCATGTTGCTGGAACATTTCACATTTTAAAATATTTAAACTATACCAAGAATAAGTTAGAGGGGGAAAAAAAAGAAAAAAGACACTTTTCAACAATGCCGTGTTAATATGCATAGGCTTTTTAAAATGACAAAATAAAAAATTTTTCAAGGTTTGACCTAAATGTAGTTATATACAATTTTCTTAAATATATATATATATATATAAGAATACACATATAAACAGAGAGTCTCTAAACAGATTGTATTCAAAAAGATTGGGAAAACAAGGCAAAAATTGAAGTTTTCACCAAATTCTTGTTAACTATATGTGAGCTCTTCCTATCAACAATAGTATGAACAAAAACTTAATCTTCTGTGTTTATCATAATTTGAAAGCTGTGGACTTTCATAGACCTAAAGTAAAAGTTACTTCCAGGTTACTTGTAACTGACACCTCCTATGGATATTTCGCTTTTGAGTGTTGACTTTTTGGACGCTCCGTCTCTTTGGTGTGTTATTAATACACTCTTCAAAAAGTAATTCAGATAATATCTGAAGCTTTAATGAACTGACCCTTAAAGCTTTGGTAAAATCCATATCAGAATCTCAGAGCCTATTAAGTAATGGATTTTCTGTGAAAAGTCTTAGAGCTCATACATTAAGGGGGTGAAGGTTAATCATAAAGCTAAAGCCAGAAACAGACTCCAATCCAAAGTTTTGGAACTTCTTTGTATCAGGGAGGAAGTTTCAGAACCAGGAGTGTGCTGCTGGTTTGGCCTCACATATTCCCTCAACCTATGGTCCAGCAAGATCTTGAGCTAAAAAAAAAAAAAAAATGTGCAGTGTAACCTGCAGTTTCCCAAAGTGCATACAACAACAGCATTTTATTTTGCTTTATAGCTAATTTTTTACTATTGTATCAAACAAGAATGTCTTTTCTGGCCAGCCATACTCATAAAACAAATAAAATTATTATTTAAAAATTCAATATTTTAAAAAGTTAAAAAGAATAAAGAATGAAAGAATAAAGACTTTGCATCTCCATTTGGTATGAGTAGGTATATATCCCCAGATATGGAAGTATTTGATAGCAGACAGGGCTGAGCTACTCCATCAGATGCATCTGACAGCAAGAGATGGCACTCTTTAAAAGTGTTTCAAAACACAATGCAATTTTGCCTGTCTGAATTCCCTTTGCAAAACATTAGAAATCCAAAGCTATAGTTTGTAGCAATGTTAAGAGGGTATGGATTCAGCACACAGTTCTGCCGACCATTTCCACAAGAGCGCTGGGAATATGATTTGAACATCTATTTTTTCACATTCTATCATCTGTGGTGAAAAAATAAAGTTAGATTCAGTATCTGCATTGTGTAAGTGGGTTTGAGTGATTTGGGAATAGAGCAGTGGTCAATCACCACCTAGACTGACAGATCTTTGAACCACACTGAATTCAGTGATTGACTCCAGTCACAATAGTGACATCTTTGAGTGAAGAAAATTGGGGTTTTTCCTGAAAATTAGAGGGGAAAAAAACACCACCGAAACAAACTGCACTTTAAAATGCCGTTATCAAAGCTCCTAAGGCACTTTGTCATGTAGATAACACTGAACACCCATATCAAGGAACGATTAATGGAGAAGCTACAAGATATCTTTTGGTTTCCTTTCCTCTACTTTCCACGGACCTTCATTGGGTGTAAATTTTAAAATCTGAAGGATACTGATTATCATACATTTTCAGATTGCTACTGTTACTCAGAATCACTATTGAAAAAATAACCAACTATAAAAAAGAGAAGATTTTTTTGGTATTATTTGCTTGACCTCTCCCACATTTTTCAAAAGTTTGTGCAAGAAGCTGAGAAATTCTTTCAGCTCTTACTGCTGGTAGAAGTACTCAGCCACTCACAAAAATGAAATGCTAGGCTCTTCCACATAGTGAAAAGAGGAAGATCTTCAGGACATTAAACGACACTAAAAGAAAACAAAACACACAAGCAGTTGAAATATAGTAAAAACTCAAAACATTTTTACGTCAGTGCCACCGGATTTTCCCATCTGCTACTCAATCATCAGACTGGAAAATTGAAAAAGGCAAGCTCCGATAACAACTAAAGCTGAGGACACAATTCTAATTAACCTATGCTTTTCAGCTTTAAATTTTAAAAATATGCTTCCAGTTTTCTGCATTTGAGAATTCTGTACACAGATGTGTATTAAGACTTCGAAAATCCAATTTTTAAATACCTTCTCAGCAATGACAAAGGCGAGTTTTTCCCAAGGCCAAGTACTAACACTGTAGCAAATACAAAATAATCACACTTTCTGTTCAGAAAATAAGAAAGACAGATTGGCTTTTTAGTAATCCCATGCAATATGTAGCAAGAGAGATATACCAGAACTGAAAAAGTCATGTAAGAATCCACTTTGACAACATTTCAAGTAATTTTTCATTTGTTAATAGTCCTACTTTTTCAGCTCTGGAATGAGAAAACTCTACAAGCACCACCAAGGCAAAACTCAAAACTAGTATCTGATGTGGAACCACCCACGTACAAATCGATACCTACTTGGAGCTATGGCCTTGCCTTATAGTGCCTCACAACCTTGCAAGAGGATGAATTGTTAATAATACCAGACACTGCTCTGAGACTTTTCTTTTAGCTCAAATAAAATCCCTGTAAGACTTCATTCCAAGAAAAGTTCAAATGCCAGCAAAACCTGCAGACTTTAATGACACTTGAAGTAAAAAGTCTGATTTAGTACCACTATGGTCTTCTACTTTGTCCAAGGGAACTCTCAAAATTATCTGATGTGGATTGCTAGTGGATTGTTAAGTGTCTTACAAGAAGCACTGGTCATTTAGGGGATTTTGAGAAGTACAATCTTCGTACACTATTATCAAAAGAATCAGCTTTTGATGTTTTCCTAGAAGCAGATTAGGTACATTTTGCAGCAGATCACTATTTCAGTTCAATCTGCAGTTTTATGGGGACAGAAAATTAAACCTCAGTGTTAAAGGTCATATTGAGTCAGAATTGACAGAGTACATTTTAGGTAGATAATCCTCTCTTTAAAACAGTGACATATTAAACTAACACACTGAAAATATGAAGTCTGGAGAGGAAACCAATATTAAACAACATATTATATTCCTTGATCTGCTCGTATTTTACAAAACCTGATCCCTTTGTAAAGTGAAATATTACAACATTACTTTGCCTTTATAAAAGGTTTTACATGTAAAATAAAAATCACCAGAACCCAAACCTCAAGTAATTAAAATCTATCGGAATTGTCCAAAGCCGAATTACATAAAGCTCTCTTTACTCTTGACCTAAGAAAGCTTGTTACCTATTACACAGAAAAAAAAAAAAAAAAATTGAGTAAAATTACTGGGATTTTTAAAATTTTTACTTCCACAGAAATAGTCGCAATTATATTATATTCCCCAAAGATATGCTTGCCTGTAATTTTTTTTCTAAACTTTTGTGTTTAGAATAAATCTATCATGATGTATAAGGCTTACATCATGTCTAAGGCTGGGTCTGTTTCACCTGTGTACAGAGACAACACTTTCTGTCTGCAAAGCAAATCTTATGCTTTCCTCAAGTCATTGCCTGTCAGATGAAATGTCTATTATATTTCCAAAGTTCTTGACTGGAAGAAGGTGAACTTGGTGTTCTGTTTTTCATAGTCTTAAACCTGAGGTAAATTGATCTTCATTAGAACAGACACCTGTTTTTCCTTTTGGCTTACAGAGGACATTTTCCCCATTAACAAGGACAGACAGCTGCTGAGGTGGCTAACATCTAGTCAGACAAGGAATCAGTGGTTAGAGAACAATAAAGGAGGTGAAGAAGGAAGTGGTGTACTGGAAAAGAGTGACACCTGCTCATCTAGTGCTCCTGCACAGGCCATGGTGTTCCTACTGGTTCTAGCAGAGAAACAGAAATTGACTATTAAATCAAAATTAGTTATTTCTTAACTACAAGGGATCCTGTACAGTTTGTACTAAGTTCATGAGACATAATGAATATTACTTTAAATGGCTAGTTTCACAGAGCTGATAAACCTATCAAACAACTTCTTAGAAACTATAAAAAAAACCCCAAACAATCCAGGTTGATAACAGTTTAAGCCTATATATATTCAGGCATATTTTAGTAAAATTCCCCCAATTCTTAAAACTAGAAGGAAAGAAATTCTAATCATTAAGGGAAAAGAATTGTGTGTGTGAATTTATGCTGCATGTTTTACATATAGTAAACAACTGAAATCTATAACAATTATACAAGAACTAATGAAGCGTATTGGGTTTGTGTGGCAAGGTTTTGGTAACAGGGAGGGCTACAGGAGAGGTGTCTTCAAGAAGCTGCTAGAAGCTTTCCCTATGTCTGATAAAGCCAATGCCAGCCAGCTCCAAGTTGGACCCACTGCTGGCCAAGGATGAGCCCATCAGCAACTGTGGTAGTGCCTCTATGATAACATGTCTAAGAGAACAGAACAGCAGTGGAGAGGAATAAGTGGGAGAAACAACTCTGCCGACACCAAGGTCAATGAAGGAGAGGAAGCAGGTGCTTTAAGCACCAGAGCAGGGATCCCCCTGCAGAGGAAGATGAAGACCATGGTGAAGCAGACTGTTCCCCTGCAGCTCATTGAGGTTAATGGTGGAGCAGATCCCATGGCCATGCAGGTGGATGCCTGAAGGAGACTGTGCAACCATGGAGAGCCCAGGCCAGAGAAAGCTTCTGGCAGTAGCTGCGGACCCATGGACAGAGAGGAACCTATGCTATAGCAGATGTGCTAGCAGAATTTGTTAAATTGAGGGGGACCCATGTTGGAACGGTCTGCTCCTGAGGGACCGTACTCCATGGAAAGAACCCACACTGGAGCAGTTTCTGAAGAAATGAAGGCTATGGAAAGGACTCATGCTGGAAAAGTTCATGAATACCTGTCTTCTGTGGGAGGAACCCCATGCTGGAGCAGCAGGAGAGAGAGGACTCCTCTCCCTGAGGAGGAAGGAGCATCAGAGACGACATGTGATGAACTGACTGCAACTCTCAGTTCCTATCCCCTTATGGTAGAGAATTTGGTAATACAGCAAAGCCTGCAAAGTAGGGAACAGTGGGTTGAAGGTGTTTTAGATTTAGTTTTCATTTTCTCACTGCCCTGCTCTGATTTTGATTAGTAATAAATTAAACTAATTTCCCAAAGTTGAGTCTGTTTTGCTGATGACAGTAATGGGTGAGTGATCTCTCCCTGTCCTTATCTCAACCCATGAACCTTTTGTTATAATTTCCTTTCCCCGTCCAGCCAAAGAGGGGAGTGATAGAGCAGCTGTGGTGGACACCTGGTGTCCAGCCAGGGTCAACCCACCTCATGAAGTTGCCTTTCTTCTCCATTGTCATGGCTATTACTGTAGCAGCCAGTCTGTCTGTCCAGACTGCTAAAAACTCTACAAAATATTGAGGATTATTCATGCACATTAACAAGAAACATTAAAAGTTAAATTTTTTTTTTTTTGTTTCTTATTCACATTCTGTTTCAAGGAATTTAGTTGACTCAGTTTATCAAGGAGCTATTTTATGCAGTCTTTAAAAACATGTCTGGGGAACAGAAATTTCCCAGAAGAGAGCTTCTCAGTCTGGCATATAAATTTATGACAAAGCATCAAGATGCTTTAAAGAAGAATACACTAAGAATAAAGGTAGATTTTAAAAAATTATTATTTTTTTAAATTTTTTGAAAACAGAAAGCAATTATTCATTAGAACCATTACCTAAGGCTGAGTTAAATTCTCCATGACTGGAGTTTTTTAAATCAAGATTTTGTAAGGAAGACTCTAGTTCAACAATAGTATTAAACCTGCAACAATAATTGGATCTTTGATTTATTATAAAGGAGATCCGATTACACGATCAGCATGAACCTTTCTGACTCTATAAAGCCACTCAGAACAAAAAAAAACCCCAAAAAATAAACTAAAATACATTAACCCAACATTGACAAATGCAGCTTCCATACTAATTTTCCGTAATACCCCATCTTTATCATAATCCTTACCAATTTTCTTGTTTATTTGACATTATATATTTTTAAAGAGAATTGATTGGAAAACATGTAGCTGTATGTATGCTAGCATTAGTTGTTAGAGAAAACAGCAAACTTTCCAATAAATGAAAACAGAAAAGTCTTTTGACTCAGATTACACTAAATGCAACCAAAACTATGTTAAGAGTATGTGTAGTAGCATACATATAGTACAGGCTTATACAGCATACTGGTAATCTATCAGGACTTAAATAATATTCATATCAATTTACTGTAAGAACAGTTATAATGCTGGCCAATTAAAAAAAAAAATTAAAATCTGCAACTATTTTTAGTGAAGATAGAAAGATATACAATGTTACTGAAGACTTCACTTATGTAGTTCAATTTTACACATGGTAGGAATCATGCCACTAAAATTACAAGCCTACTGAAGAAATAGTTGGGTGTAGTTTGGATTCTCCCTCCTGTTCATTAAATGTTAATTTATTCTCTATCAACACCTTTTCAGCTCAAGATAAGACTAGAAGAGCAGGGAAAAGAGAAAGATAAGATAGCATCTACCATACCAGTGTTTTGTTTTGTAACCTTAGGTTGGAAGTGGAAAAAAGACTTGATTTCTACCTGTATTCCTTATTTCTCTAGAAGAGCTGAATTGTAACAGCTGTGTCAAAAAGGATAAAAACCCTTGTATTCTGTGAACACTTTTCCAATCACTTTACAAAGAGCTAAGATACATTAATTTAAGACTTTGATTCAACTGATCTGTTATATAGAGACACTAGCAAGGAACAACTATCTACTCACTGAAGAGATATACTATATAATATTGAATTATTTAAAATCCGTTTATATTTATAAAAGTGTTCTGCCCAGTCCAGCATGTAGATATAAAACCAATATTTAAGTATAATTTGGGGGGTATATTGATTTTCTGTAAAAAGAGAGAACAGGCAACAACAACCTTTCACCCCTTCCTTCAAGTCCCATAGGAGACCAATCCTTCCCACTTTAGGTAAAATTTTGACACATCTGTTTTCACATATCCAGTCTTTTTCTGCCATTTATGCTGCTCTCCATTGTATACATAGACACACCCTGGGAATATCTCAATCAGCCTCTGCCTGCAGGTCATAATAAATGACAGCAATATTTGATATCACATCATACGAGCACAAAATGTAAGAATAGTAATTACGTTCAGAGATTACTGCTGTTTAATTATGGGCTAAATATAAAATGTTTCATCTCATTTGATGTTACAAATATGTATTTTCACTTGGTGGAAATAAAGACTGTCTTCTCCCACTATATCTCAAAGGTGGACATAATCTAATAATTATTAGCATTAATATAGCTGTATAGTTACACCTGTCATTTTTATTAAGTAATTTTACCTACCAGGCAATTGTTTAAAACATCAATTTCAAATTTAGCTTTAAGGCAGTCGTCTAATTTATTTTCAAGCATATGCTCATTACTAAAATGATCTGGAATGAAACCTTCACACATTTCTAGTGCATAATGATCAATTAAAAACAATGTTTAATTGCTATCTATGATGTTTTGGAAAAATCACAGTTTATACATTACACATAATTTCTTTTTCTTTTTCTCTTTCTTTTTCTTTTCTTTTCTTTTCTTTTCTTTATTGGTTTGGGGTTTTTTTTTTTTTTGGAACACTTCCATTTTCTGCCAATTTTGTAAATCCAATTTACAGTTCTACTTTGATGTGCTCTCTGCTAACCCTTTTTCTTCATATTGAGGTGATAGATACAGAAAATTGCATAAAATTCTTTAAAGCAATCACTGGACAGAAAAGAGTTGTGCATTAAATGCTGGCAGATCTTTGTTCAGATGAAATACTATTAATACAGACAAGCAGGTATGACTTCAACCAAGAGGTTTTAAAAGTCCTGAACTATAGGGAAAAGTGCATATGATAGAGATATCATAGGAGTGACCACATCAGAGGAAAACAGGCAAACAAGACTGAAAATTAAACTCTTTCATCAGACATTTAAAAAAAAAAAAAAAACCACAAAAATAATACAACAACAATATCAGCAACAAATCACACTTCTGAAGAATTTGTTGAATTCTAAACTTCTATGAACCTACAAGCAGAGTTTTTAAAAACCTTGCTCTTAATCAACTGATGCAGAACATTGGTGGCCACCCTCAATTCCAAATGCCGAGATGGATTTCCAGGAAAATATGATGACAGAAGAAGCTAGAAAGCCTACATGGGCAGCCACAAGCGACTCACTGCTGGGATCTTTTCAAAACAGAGAAAGCTGATTACTGAGTGGGTTTACTGTAGTAACATCCAAATTCAGTATTATGAAATGGCAATTAAAATAATTCTGTAATTGCATTTAATGGCATTTTTACACATCATTCAGATCATCTTCTCATAACGCTGGCAGTCCATGGACTCCACTAAAATATTCTCCAGACTGCTTCTGTGTCCAGATTGCGTGAAGAGTACCAGGTAAGAATTTTAACATGAATGTGAATTCTTTTTTTTTCCCCGTATTTGTAAGAGATTCTAATTGAATGATTTTTTTTTAAAGCGGTTCTAATTACTGAATATTTTTTCTGTATTACAGATTTGCCTACATAAGATTAAAAAGAAAAATGACGAAGGTCATTATTTGGTTAAGCAGCTGAAAAAATTCAGGCAATTCACATCAAGGCTTGCTTAATCTGCATGAAATTTCAGGGTACTTTGGAATAGTAGCCTGACACTCGGTCTACTGCCAAAGCACATACTTCTGTTAACATTTTCTTTTTCATTAAAAAAATTCTTTCCAGTGTAAGGAAAGCACAGAATGTTAGAAACCAGAATTAACTCTACAAAGCATTGCTGTATCTGTACAAGATTCCTATCAGAAAGATCAGGCATGTTCTACCTCATGTAAGATTGACAGGAATGTTGTATTACCAATTGCTATCTCTGTTTCTTTAGAATAGCTGACAGCAGAAGTAATATTTGCAGTTTAAGAAAAGCAGGTGATGATAACAGCAGTGGTTTAATAGTGATTTGTTGCTTGATTTGATTAAGCAAGGCATATTTAACTTAAGCCTATAAATAAGCATTTTGCTGGGGCAGAGATATATTCTTGCCATTTTTTGCCACTTAAAGAGAATCTCTAACTAAAATCTAGAATGCTTTTTTCATTAAAAGAACAGTTAATTAATATAAGGCATTTATACTGATTAGATAAATACAGAATTTCATCAGCTTTCATAGGGTTTCTCTTAGTTTTTCTTACAGAATATTAGTCAGGAACAACAAATCATTGAAATACTTTCATCTCATAAGAAATCTGAAAGTAATGCATCCCTCTCTTCAAAAGCTAGAAATGAAAGTAGAATTATTAGACTTTGCTCAATAATAGAAGAAATTGTAATAATAAATTCTCTAGCTTGACTGCCTTGAACATAAAGTATACATTTTCCTTTCCTAAGTAAAACAATCCAGGCTATTCAAAAGACTTCAATGAGATAAAAATCTGACAGTTCCATTTATTTTGTTCTTTTGAGGCATTACTATGGGTAACATCTGGTTAAATCAGCCTTGGTATTCTAACCAAACATGGTCTAATATAATAGAATTTCTGGCAATAAAACCATTGCTAGAAGTAGTTCTTAGCTTTTTACAAATTCGAAGAAAGAAAGAAAATAAAGAAGATATACTTCATCACATGCAGATGCTAGCAAATTGCACTAATAACAAGAAGTGTTTGCCCATCATCACTTTAGTGACAGAAACTAAAGAACCGTTTACTGTTCTATATTCTAGGAAATGTCTACTTACTGTTTAAAATCTTAAGAGTTCCTGACTCAAAATGGGTAAAACTCACAATGACATTGCCTTTCCTTCAACACTTGTTAAGTGTGCTACAGCTCAGGCCCACAGAAATCAAATGACTCACATCTCCACTGGTCCAGCGCTGCCCACAGCACTCTGGGATGGGGAATGCCCTGATGGAGAACATCCGTCTCACAATCTGACCACTCTGCTCGTAGTTTTTTTTCAATCTGCCAATTTACAACATGAAACCAAAAGGACAGAAAGTTTTCTTGGAAATTTAAGATCAGAAGAATGTTTTTCATTGGGTTCCCTCAAACCATGGAGATAAGCTGATATTAAGTCTGAATGAGTTATGTATTTGTTTTCAATTTAAATGTTAAATTTATTATTAATCTGATATTAATCCTAATCTTAATTTCATGTTAAACAATTTTGTCTTGCCAATTCTTCAGCTTGGCAGCTGAGCATTTCAATACGTATTTGTTGATAAACTGAATGCTTGACACTAATTCTAAACTACATTGTTTACATTCTGCCTACATTTCTGCCCACTATGGAAACAAAAATTAGAAACTACAAATTAAAATTAAACCCAGGGTACACTAAGAGGCTCCACCGAAGGTTTTCTGTTTCCACTCACTTTTCCTCATTGTTTCTTAGGCCAGTATTAAGCCTGATAGTTTATAAAGCAAAGTTGGTATTGAAAGCTCAATATTTTTTGGTTAGAGGTATATAAAAAGAAGTCTCATTATTTCATTTGTGATTGAATTTAAGCAGTACAGAATGAAATTGAGAAAAGCCAATTCGGTTAACATGCCGATCAATAGAAAACCTTTTGTGTTACAGATAATGGTTAATTTGTTTCATAAAAGACATTTCTGGAATAAATGCTCTGAGGATACGAGGATTTTTAAGAAAAGCTCTATAATCTCTTTAAATGTATAACAATGACATTTCACTTCTGTATCGATAGGAATAATGCCATTTGTACACGCTGTGATGGCTGCCTCAGAAGTGAAAGTTTAGTAGGAAGTGGCAAAAAACACCAAAGTAACAGAAGGATTATAGACCAAAAATTGATATAGAGGAGTGAGAAAAGTCTTACTTCAAACAAATAAGAAAAAAAGAATAAATCATTATCTTGTGTAGGCACCCTAAAGTGCACTAGAATTACATTTGTGGCCTGATTTTTAAAGTAAGTGAGAATGCAAATAAAAGGCTGGAACACATTGCTTAGTAGGTTGACGTCTTCTTCTCCTCCTGTTTCTTCTCCCGAAACAAGAGACTAACTCGTCTCAACAAGTTTGAGTTATATATACAAAGGGAAGAGAATATACAAGACACATCCATATAAACAAAACTTGTTAAATTTTCAGAAAAAAATTAATTCAGAGGCAGTAAAGACCTTTTGCTGGAATGTTTTTGTATGTACAAACACATCACTAATATAGCACTACCTCTCCCTAATATTGACTCCAGTCTCATCCTTCTTGAGGTGACTGCAATTATGATACAACTGACTGTACTCTTAGAACAATATTTCTGTGACTTAATGACTTTGTCAACTCCTCATTAACCCTTTTCTATCTAATCTTTCTCCTCACTTTACTTCCTTACCTTCAGAATTCTGCAAATAATCAAAAATATCTGTTCTTGGTCTCTCTCTTTTCTC
The DNA here is from genome assembly GCA_009769605.1 of Bucorvus abyssinicus. Lineage (NCBI taxonomy): Eukaryota > Metazoa > Chordata > Aves > Bucerotiformes > Bucorvidae > Bucorvus > Bucorvus abyssinicus. Next base: position 46,182,584 of record CM020025.1, read on the forward strand.
CTTTGTCTTACTTACAAATATGTGAACTACCACAACAGTGTAGAAAATCTTTTTGCTCTACAAACCACTTCCTGCTGACTCAGCTGCCTTCTTCTTGTACTGACTTGCCATCATCTTCACTTCCAATGACTCCAATGAAACTCTTCCTTTCCAGACCATTGCCTCCCACTTTTTCATTACCATGGATAAAATATTTTTTTTTTTTTAGGACACTCATACATATAACTACATCCTAAACCCTGATAATTTCTTTCACACGAAGAAAAATATTACCTGAGTTACAACCTTTCCTGTAAGTCGTCTTCTTTATCTAGACTATTATATGCTCAGCTATAGTAATAATTATGCGTTTCTCAAGAACAGATGTTGTCTTGTTTAAACCAGTGATATATTCAGAATTCTATTATAAACTTTTTTGTCATTCAATATCAAAGACATCAAGTGCCCCACATTGCCAACTTCTATCAGCTTTGACATACATTCTATATAAGGATTATATAGAAAGTGTATATTCCATATTGTAAACTTTTCTCTGACATCTGTTTTGGATAAGCTTTCATTCACCATCTACAATATTAACACTTTTTCTTCATTTACACTTTATCTTGTCATGATGCATACAAAAAGCTTTAAAAGACTCTATCCATCAGTGCTCTAGGATGACCACCTGCCATACTGACTAATGCTGCTCTTCTGATTCTTGTCCTACATCTCACCATTTCTGTTCTTTTGTGAATCTCAAAATACATTCTTAAAAGCATTTCAAAAGTTTGCAACATCTCTTTCTTTCAAAACAATGTTCAAATCTCTGTTTTCCAGTACTAGGAGTTTCTCTGAAAACAAATCTGTCTTTTGTATATAAAAACCCCAACCCTCTACCATATGTTGACATAATTATTTGCTCTACAGATGTAATTATTTCTTAGAAAACCAGATGAAATAGCCAAGCAAAATGTATGGACCAGTTGAAATTAAAGCAGGGTTTTTCAAGAAATACAGGTAGACCTTGTTCACATTCAAAGATTTCAATGAATTTAAGAAATGAGGGGAAAAAAAAAAAACAAACAGGAAAAAACCCACGGTGAAAACCTGAAGTGGGATTTCCCCAAGAGATAAATGTATGACTTCTGATTATAGCATATAAGGCAAAAAGTCTGACTCTTTATACAGTCAGTAAACAAAACAAAAAAAAAACCAAAACCCAAACCCCAAAAACCAAAAATCAAAAATCAAAAAACAAAAAACAAAAAAAAGAAAGAAAATCACATCCTCACCTAACTGTGGATCTGACCTAAGGTTCTTGAAAAATTACAAATGCCACAAGTGATTCACCCAAAGAAGCAACATTATAATAATACCATAAGGCCATTACTCCTGTTCACTGTTCCTATATCAAGTTGGATTGGAATAAATATCCCAATTGATTCCATGCAAATAACTTATTTAATTTGCAAACTACAGATCTAAGGCTTTAGCATCAAGTTTTGAAAACAATGAAGTCATGGCATGTAGGCAACATTTTAATGGATCTGAAAGCACAAGGAAATCAGGAACAAAACCCTTTAGATGTACACAAAGTCAAAAACATTATGCATTGAATATATGTATCACTTGTTGAACAATAAGTCTTAAAAGGCAGCTCTTTATGGAAGCTAATTATTTTAAACGTACTACATTTCTTAAAAGTGCCTGTGTAGAGAAAAAACATGTCTTCCATAATAGTATAGTACTAACTGATAATTAATAATAATCATCAGCATCTAATATTAATTTTATATTGTCTGCAATACATAGGCGTGAGCTTCATATTCTCATGCTGTGTTTTTCTCTGAAAGGTCATTTGCATGTAACAGATTTGCAATTTTTTTCCTATCACTTCTGCTCGATTCCTTTGTCCTCTTTATGCAAATACAACCATGAAACATACAAGTCTGGAAAAAAATTCTTGAAATTCTGATATACGATTGAGCAAATACATTTAGACTAAATTCAGTTTCAAGCTTATGCTTACTGACCCCAATAAGCTAAATATGTATGAGCTATAATTTGCTGCTTTTTAAATTGAAGTTTTTCAATACTCAAAAGAAATCAGGCATAAGAAAAATGAGTGAATAACTAGATAACACTGATATGGCTGTGAAATACTAATCAAATTATACAAAAAGTTACAGATTTCTACAATCTAGAAATGAGTCTTTCTCGTATATTGGGAAGATGATCCTCGTATTTCATCCTGCATCTTCTGTTTATATCTAATTATTCCTCACTTATATTTGGCAGCTGCAAACAAGGGAATAACTGCAAATTTCACACACTTGAAAGCAACATTTTACTTGCAAAATCTTTTTGAACTATCCCTAAATAGTTTTACATGGTCCAAAGTAAACAGGTAATGAATTTAGTCCACCAAATTTGCTTCCTTCAGTTATGAGCTTCTTAAAGAACAGATTAATGTGTTTCTGTGGAAATTGTATATGCTCCAGACACTCGAATGTAAAGGAGATAATTTGGAATTTTGTTGTGGAAGGATTAATTCGTTAATTTTATTTTTAAAATATTATTTTTTTCAGTCTAGGCCAAATGAATCCACTATAAATTGTGTAACACTAGCTTAACATAACTTTGTCAGTCATTGCTCTATGAGAAAATTACTCTTTTTTATGTATTATTTCTAAAAGGTAATAGTTCATATGTAACACTTTTTTAAAAGCTTGGCTATTTTTTACTGCAATACACTTTCTAAATCCTTATATGTCCTGCGGCTTTTCTGAACACTCTCCAATCTTTTAATCATCTTTTTGAACTCTGGGTACCAGAACTGGACAAAAGAATACAGCAGAAGTTATACAAATTCCAGCTGCAACAATTTTTTGGCCATTTTCTTCAATGGGAACCAAACGAGATATATGGAGTTCCTTTGTAATCTACTGCTTATCCTCCATGGTCAAAGTTTTTTTGCAGTCAGTGCTTCCTAAGATGAAGTTGCCTGCGCTGTGCAGGAATTCTTCATTTCTACACCAGCCAGTTTGCATTAGGCTGCAATGATACAGTTGCTGTTTGTATTAATCCTATCTGCTTAGCAATTCATACCACTGGCAGGTTTAATCTCTTCTTTATTGACTACACCTATCCTACATTCCAATTTCCCATATCCCACATTTAAATTTCATCAGTTCCGGTTCTGTGTTTCCTTTCAAGAAGCAGATAAAACTAGGTGAATACCACCAAAGATATCAGTGATTCCTGTAGATGTGGTGCTGAGGGATGTGATTTAGGGACCCTGGTAGTGCAGAGTGAATGGTTGGACTAGATGATCTTAAAGGTTTCTTCCAACCAGATGATTCTATGATTCTGTAAGGTAGAAACACGTCAACCAGCTTCTACACAGCAAAACATTTTAAGACATATCAGTCTCCAAATTGTGGGTTTGGTAACATTTTTCTTTTTTAAATGCTTTGCAATGTCACACCTAGTGCCTTATATAAATTATTATAATAAAACTTGTAGTAAGTTTTTACTAATAAAAAAAATAAAGTTGATAAAACTGTAATTCTTAGATCTGTATTAATTGGGACAAATTATTTTAAACATCTGTTCGTTGTTTGCTCTTGTTTAATCTGGTCATTATTACTTGCTCAGATCAGGATATTGTTCAGCATTGGTATCAGGCCTGTTATTTCTCTCATTTAAAAAATTGGTTTCTTTTTCTTACATTTCTGTTGATTTTCGTTGCTATTCTACAATTTACAGACAGTTACACAGAAAGACTTGGAGGTCTCAAATCCTTGGGCACTGTTTATCTGCTTTCACAAATATATAAATGCCTAAATCCAGTGTCACTGTTAATATACTGTATATAATATAGCGTATTTTGCTGTATAAAATGAAAACACACGTGAAATATGAATATATATGGAATTCTATCCAGTCATAGAAGACAGCTTGCTTTTTTTACTCCATTAAAAAATATCTAAAATAAACCTCAATCCCCATCTCTTAATTTGTGTACATCAGCCTCTCAGTTATCCCTTTATTAAATAAAATCCATTAATTTTAACTTTCCAGACATGAACATTTTCCAGCAAGTTTTAGGAATACCATTTAATTTTAAATTTCTTATTCACACATAAACATCTGTCACTCTTTTATTGCCCAGACTCCCAGTATTTGTGTATACGCTATTAAGAATTCTTTCTTTTTGTATTTCTAGTTGTCTTGATTCATTGTTATTATTCATAATTTGGCTTTGTGCTAACAGCTCAGAAACTTGACTTTCAGCTCAGTTTTATGTTAATGTCTTCTTTCTTTTTTACCCTTACATTTTGTGTCAATATCTATTAAATTGTTGTAACAGTCAGCATGTTAGGTCACTGTGAATAGTAGAGCAGATGGTCTATACATATCTGCAAATTTAACACATATGTATCTATGATTCATTCATGCTTCTAGAAATTAAATAACATTTAGGGAAGTAATACAAAGGTCCTTTAGAGATTTGCCATTGTTCCAAACGTTTTAAAACATTTGAGATATGTTCTGTCTTATTTATTTTCCATACAGAAACAGAAAAAATATACATATCAGGCAGCTAGCAGTAATTCTTTCGAATATATAAATCATATCAGCTACACAATTCTGGAGTTAAGCCAATAATACCATTGGACTCCACACACTGTATCAAAATAAGAAAGATCTTTATATCTGCAGGAAGAATTTTAAGTTTTTAAAAAATTAATTACTCTGTAGTATAAAGTTGTCCGTTTCATTACTAATCAGCCAAACCATGTGAACTTTTCAGGAATTTATTTCATGATTGGAATAAGTAAAAAAATTATGCTTTCTTACTCAGTGTGTGTGTATTCTTCAAAGAAGAAGAAAACCTCTGATCACAGTTTAACCGAAGATGACTATTTAATTCCATAAGAAATTTCTGCAATGAAGGAAATCCGCATTTTTAAAGTATCTTCATGAAAACCCGAGAATGTTCATTCTCTGTCATCCTTTCTAGGACAAGAACAAGTGCATGCCAGAATAAGGAAAATCTTGAATAAAAATATTCAGTGAAGGAATATTGTGTTTACAGAAGTAGATTACATCCACCAGGCTTTTTGGTAAGTCGCACTTATCTTTCCCTCACAAAATTATATTCTCAAGGAAGTAGACACAGAAGATTTCCTCAAAATCTGCATAATGAAAAAAGTGTCAGATAGTTTTGGTTAGAAATAACTCTGCCAATACAAAACCCAAAAAAGTCTGTGCCAAAGCAAAAATCCAAATTGAAGATTTAAGATAAGCCTTCTGTTTATCAGTATGATCTGATTATACCTACACTGGAGAAATGAGCACTCTACTGCCACAGAAAAACAAATAAAAACAGAGATGACTGTGGATAAAGAGAATAGACATACACTAACAAAGAATTGAATTAAATAAAAAAAAAATTAAGAAAACTTAATATGTCATGTATAATGATGTCAAAAACAAAGTCAAATTCAAAATTACTAAATGTCAAAGTTAATTTACCCCCTTATTAGGTATGTTTGATTATTGCACTTTGAATACTAGTTAGATGTTTTCTTTCTCTTTACCTCTCCCAGCACCGCTTTCCAAAGTGAATACAGGATAGACAGTTTTAAAAGAACGTTATGTTTTAGTTTTATGTTCATTCTTGAACTTATGACTATAGTTGCTGTGTATCACTGTCTCCCTCAGTTGGTAATTATCCTCATGAAAAATTTTTGCTGTAACCACCATGGCATGAAAAACTACCCATTTAATAACTGCATATCTAAGCAAAGGATACAACAATATTTTATATTTTTAACATTATGGTACATAACTTAGATTCTTTACAAATGTGTGTTTTCGCTATACACATAGGGAGTGCTTTACACTCTGACGTATTTTTCTCTTGCCTCTCTCTTGTCCTTTTTCTCTCCGTGACCATGTGATTTCCCTTTCTTACACTTGATGTGGAATTTCCCTGACTTCAATCCAGTTCAGCTGGCTGTGTGGAACAAGAATATAGGGTGATTTTATTTTTTTTTTTTTCCCAGATTGGTTTTCTGCTGTGACTTGAACCCCTTTATTATGTGATCGGATGAGCATCAAAAGTCCTTGATAGAAACGTCTTCGTTGAGTTCTGCATGCAACTATCACCTTTAATTTTCTGTATACATACATGCATGCATATTAAGATTTTTCTGTTATATCTCTCTATATATATTTATATGAATGAACATATTACATCTGGTACCTGAAAAAATCAATTAAAAAATCAATAAAAAAATCTATAAAAATCTCAGATCGTGACAACAGCAAAGCAAGTTTCAAGTTACGAAAGTTTTGTCTCAGTGTTTACATGTCACAGTTTCACAGTAGTCTTAATGAAAAACATAAATAACTTTGTCCAGTTTAAATGGAAAGAGGTGGCAAATACCCTGCAGAATTTTCTGTGCACTAAAAGTACTATTTGAACTTGAGATCTATCTACCTGCTAAATGAAACTATTTTGCTGCAGTTTTTGAACAATGTAGGTATGAAATGATGAAACAGCATAATTTTGAAGACAAAGAGAAGCAATTAGCTATGCAGATATTACAAGACTCTCAGAAATCTCATTATTTTCATCCTGGCTCTGTAATCTTTACCCATGATATCACATCTTAACATTACAAAAAAAAAAAAAAAAAACAAAACCAAAAAACCAAACCCCACAACCCCAAAGTTATTCCTTTTGTTTGTGACACTCAAGTTGCAGAGGCATTTAATAAAGTAAATGAGAACACTATTTAGGACAAAAAAAATTCTGAGTCACAAATAACAGAAGTGAGTTCAACAAGGTTGGAGAAACTAGATAACATTTTATTGCATATGAATGTTTCTTAACTTTCCAAATATCATAACATTATAATTCTTCAACATTCAGAAATGCTATTCATTTTACCAATAAGGAAGCACTGACTCCATAATTTTTTTAAAAAATTAACTATTACAGGTTTATTCAATATTTTTAGATATTTTAGCTCTAACTGGGGGTTTTAATGCTTAATATATTGGGCCATCTGTTTCAAAAAATGCTGAGATTTAGCAACAGTGCAAGTATATGCACAAATGTGTAAGTAGTAATGGAAATTTATAGTTTCTCTGTAATTCAATAGCTGCCTGTTATGATGTCCTCTAGACTAGCCTTTTTCCCCCTTCTTTTTGTAGCTTTTCTGAATCTCATTTTCCTTGACTCAGTATGTGATTTGTTGTGCATTACAGAGACACATTTTAAGGACCCCTAAGGACTTGTTCTTCTACAAGAGCAAAGAGGCAGGTGAGCGAGAGCAAAGGTGTTCTCTATGGTGTATGTATGTTGTCCACATGGGCATCTTAAAGGGAAACCCATGTTATACATCAGAAAAATCACACTCACAGTATTATTTCAAAGCACCCCCAGCAGCCAAAATATCAGCCAAGAAAAAAAAAGGTCCATTAACACAAAAAAAAGTGCCATAGCTGGTCAGCTATCCTGAAGGCAGATTGGCAACATCTAGAAAATGAGGTCATGATCTATGAACAGCAAATAGTTTCATGTTATCTATTAATGCTTGTACTGCTCCAATCTAAAGAGACAAAAGTACAGTTTGTAACAGATTTCTCTTTTTCCTCCATTTAAATTCATGTTGTTTTTCTTCATTCCCAAAGTACTTGACTTCTTTGTTTCAGCGTTGGATTTACAACATAAATTTGGATTCAGTTTGGTTTTGTGAGACAGCAGCAGTCTGTAAGCTGTTATAACAGCTGTAATGTACATTCTTGTTTGTTTCCACCTTTGTTATATACAGAGATTAAAATCACTTTCTGATGAAAAAATTAGTAGAATGCAGCATGTGTTGTTAAATGCTTGTTGAAAAGCTATAAATTTTCGCTGAATGTTACTCAAGTCATGCCTGAAGGTGCAGTTTTGACAAAAACTGAATCAAGAGAACCTGTCACTGAACTGAAATATAAACAGCACCAAAAGACATACCCTGCCCCCGTCCACAAAAATAAATAGAAATTATTTGTTCACGTGCAATTGGGTCAGTAAATCTAAACATATGCAGTTAATGAGCTTTTAAAAGGAAGACATTAAAGTAAGTCTAAACTTTCCAGAATTTTAGGATGAGAGAAGAAGGCAGTCTTTCAGTTTTCCTCAGCTGTACTGAGGAAATCCACTGCACTTTATCACCAGCTTGCTATATTATTAACAAAATAATCCATTAAGATGTTTAAAGCTAGAAATTCTGTCAGCACAGTACTTCCAAGGATCTTAATTATTCCAAACAACATTGTAGGTCATAGGACAAAATGTGTATTTATTATTCTGAAGACATGAAAATACTGATTTGTTTTATGTGAAAAAGGACATCGACGACACTCAGGAATTTCACAAAGTGTGCTTCCCCTATGCACCCATGTAATAGAATGATGGAATAATTTAAAGTGTGACCAATTCAAATAATCAACCAGAAGAGAATACATTTGCAGTTCAGAGAAGGAACTACTCACAGATTTCTTCTGTAGTTAGATTTCGTTCATTTGGGCTTATTAGCTATATACTGTCATAAGGCAAGAGTGCTGAATAGAATTTATGAAGTATTTGTACAGTTGATTACCACAGCTACTTTAAAATCAGCCAGTCTCTTTTTCATGCATAAAAAAGAATTATTAGCACTAGCATAACTAACATACATGTGTTAAGGGATACTCTTTTGGCTGTGTTACAAAAGGCAGCCTCTGAACACCAACCATTTTAAAAGTGATTCACATTTGATAAAGCTTGACACAAAAAGAAAAGTAGCCAATTTATTATTCTTACCTCTTTTATATTATATAAACCTCTATATTTTATTAGAATTTTCATACAGACTGTGAATTAAATGTGTGTCACCTTAGGCCCTTAGATAAAAAATACCATGTAATTCATCACCTTCCACAAATGTTTTACAGTGCTACAAAGAAGATTAAAATTAAAGTGCAGTCCAAACCTTTTTTCATTGTTTAACAGGAAATATTTGCTTATACCTATTTTTTCAGTGCATAAGTCACTCCTGATACAATGAGATATTAGTGGCTGTTATCCAGCCTTAGCAAAATCATCAATAACAAGAAATAGGTGACAGTTTATTTAAAGGTTAATGGTTCCAATTCTATAAACTGAAGTTTGAAAAGTTGATTACTACAGTCAGTACTTTCAGTATGAATTTACTTTTAAACTACAACCTCATGAATGCTTGGTTGGGAAGAAAGGACCTATTCCTTTGGAATATTGTCATTCAAGCTGACATACACAGGATATTCCAAAAACTAGTGGAATAGAGACTAAACAGGCCATTTTTAAATTGGAAAAGTTCTTCACAAAAAAAAAAAAAAAAAGAAAGAAAGAAAGAAAGAGAAAAGGAGAATCCAAAGATTTGTGAATAGTGGAACTTTGCAGACTTAGCACACTTAGGATGAGTATTCCTCCATTCTCTTCATACAATATATAAATCTTAAAATGGAAAAGAACCTAGGTGCAGAATAATCCCAGTAAAAGAAACATTTGAAACAATTCCAGCAAAGTTAAGATTAGTGTTTTTCCATTTAAGTTTTTACCCTGCAAATAACTACTGTAGAAAATCCAGTAGTTCACAAGACTTAAATCTCAACTATTGCAAAAGTGCTAATAATTTAAATTATTTTTCCAACTTATAACAGCATGTATTATATTTGTCAGTGAGGAAGTCTCAGAAGATTTAATTCTCAGTTTGTGCCTGGCTTGAAAGACAAACCAGGAAGTGAACAAATAAAAACCAATGAATTAATTACTCTTCACCTTCTTCAAAGAAAAAAAGAGAATCACCTACAGTCATTTTCTGTTTGTTTACAATACTTCAACATCAGCCACAGATGTGAATTACAAGGAAATCTGACGTGAAAATGGTGACTTTTGAGCAAAAAGGAGAAGTAAGAAGTAGTAAACTTAAGATGCACTTTGTTGTGTTTGTAAAACTTCATGAGTAGTTTTATTTCTTCATGTGGTTCCAGAAAGAATGAAAGGAAAGTAACATTATGTGCTGCTGAAAGAATGAACATCTCCTCTATTTCATATAATTTCCAAATGAAGTTTGTTAGACTTTAAGTGAAATCAAATTAAATAAAAAAAATCTAAATATTAACCACAGCCTCAATTCCCAAGCCCATTTGGAATGCAGGATGGATTTTCCTAAGACAAACAGATTCTTGAATGGATTGCAAATCTTGATGAAATAAAGTGAAGTTCTAGTGAAAGTGTTTCCAGGGTTTGCTTGGTTTGCAAGTAAAACACAGAGATATAATTCTGATGAGACAGAGTGTATGTCTTTGTTGGTTGTTTTGTTATAGATCGATTTCTTTTTAAATATTTTATGTGCTTCTTCAAAAAAACATTCCAGTCTTCACCCATTTATTTCAGTAAAGATTTTGTTTCTAACTTTCCTAAGTGTCCTTAATGATCTCTGTAAGTCAAAGGCATGTGTTTAAAAGCTATATCTGAAAGAAAAAACAGAAGGAGAAAATTGGTATTAGCAGCTATTTGAAACTCCAGCACTCCTATTTATATGTGACAGTGTATTTATATGCAAAAGAAGTCTGCTGGTTTAGGTATGAGTGCTACATAAGTTCATTTCAATCACATTTAGTTTATTCATTCCGGTTCATTCTGAAGGAACAAATTCATTCTGATCATTTCATCTCTGGCTGAGAAAATTGAACTCTAACAGATTGCAGTCCCAGAAGAAATTGCTTGGTGTTAGAGCTGCAAATAATTATTAAACTCCCACATGCCTCAGGGAAGAAAGCATGTCCTTGATTAGAAAACAAAGTAGGGGGACGGAGGGGATGACAGAAACTGTACCTGTAGTTAACAGATGTGGTGGCATTATGTATTAAATGCTCTGGACAATTAAGTCATATTTACTACTTTGAACTAGAATTTTAATTCATATTTAAAGTAAATGTTAATATTTAGAGCTTTTTTTTCCCCCCTACTGAAACGTAGATATCCTTTTAACAAAAAAACTAGCTGATAGTGAGCAGATAAACATACGGTGCTAAGACACCTACTTCTATTCATTCTTATACTCATTAAATTATATACTTCTCTAAACTCAGCAGTGAAGACAAATTTAGTTGTTCCCTCCTGAAAAAAAAATACATTGCTGAAAATTCAACTCATGGTAACAAGAATATTTTGATGGTTTCTAAGATTGCAAAAATATGATTATTGAAATTTGTTTGAAGGGGAATATTTTTCACATTTCTGATTATCTTCCAAGTGAGACTGTTTTACACATTAATCCGTGTGAGTGACAGGAGAGTTGCAAAGGCTTAAATTCCTTCAAGGCTCAAGATTTGTATGGGATCTTTCTTTGGACACGAAATTGTAAGTGATGTGTATACTGTGGCCGTAAATTTTCTGATTAATTATTTAAAAGTATTTAGACTTCATATTGGAAGATGGAGACAGTGCAATTATACTAGAGCCCTAGAAATTTTTTCACTATTGAACAGAAAACACCCAGGTATAAGAAATCATGAAGGCAAGGGACCAGCATGGCTCAGTTGAGACCTGCTGGTCAAACTAAAGGGCAAGAATGAACTGCACAGACAGAGGAGGCAGGGACAGGTATCCTGGGAAGAGTATAGGGACATTGCCTTGTTATATAGGCATGCGGTCAGGAAGGCCAAGGCACAGCTGGAGTTGAACTTGGCAAGGGATGCAAAGAATAATAGTTTCTACAGGTTAAAGAAAGCGGTCGTCCCGCACTCCCCTTCCCCCCCCCCGCCCAAAGAACAATACTGGTCAGCTGGTAACAACAGCCAAGGAGAATGCTGAGGTACTCAACAACCTCTTTTGCCTCAGTCTTCACTGACAACCTCTCTTCTCACAACTCCCAAGTCAATGCACCACAGGGGGGGCAAAGTCCCTACCCCTGTAAGAGAAGGTCAGGTTTGTGACCATCTGAGGAACATGAACATACATAAGTCTATGGGACCTGATGAGATGCATCCCAGAGTCCTGAGGGAATTGGCTGATGTAGTTGTCAAAATAATCTCCATGATATCTGAAAACTCCAGGCAGTCAGATGAAGTCCCTGGAGACTGGAAAAAGGGAAACATTGCAGCCATTGTTAAAAAGAATAGAAAGGAGGACCCTGGGAACTATTGATCCATCAGCCTCACCTCTGTGCCTGGGAAGATCATGGAAAAGATCCTCCTAGAAGCTATGCTAAGGCACATGGAGGACAGGGAGGTGATTCGAGACAGCCAGCATGGCTTCACCAAGGGCAAGTCCTGCCTGACCAACCTAGTGGCCTTCTATGATGAAGTGACTACATCACTGGACGAGGGAAGAGCTATGGGTTACATATATCCGGGCTTCTATAAAGCCTTTGACATGGTACCCCCCAATATCCTTCTCTCTAAATTGGATTTGATGGGTTTGACTGTTCGGTGGATAATGAATTAGTTGGATGGTTGCATCCAGAGGGTAGTGGTCAATGGCTTGATGTCCAGATGGAGACTTGGTGTCAAGTGGTGTCCTTTGGGGATCTGTACTGGAACAAATGCCGTTTAATATCTTCATCAGTGACATAGACAGAGAGATCGAGTACACCCTCAGCAAGTCTGCAGATGACACCAAGCTGAATGGTACAGCTGACATGCCAGAAGGATGGGATACCAACCAGGGAGACGTGGACAGATAGGAGAAGTGGGCCCACGTGAACCTCATGAGGTTCAACAAGGCCAAGTGTAAGTTCCTGCAGATGGATTGGGGCAATCCTCTGTATCATTACAGGCTGGGGTATGAAGGGATTCAGAGAAGCCCTGCAGAGAAGGACTTGAGGATACTGGTGGAAGAAAAGCAGAACAGGAGCTGACAAAGTGCGCTCACAGCCCAGAAAGCCAACTGTATTCTGGGCTGCATCAAAAGAAGCATGGCCAGCAGGTCGAAGGTGGTGATTATTCCGCTCTACTCTGCTCTGTTGAGACCTCACGTGGAGTACTGTGCCCGGCTCTGGAGTCCTAAGCACAAGAAGGACATGACCCTGATGGAGTGGGTTCAGAGGAAGGCCACAAAAATGATCAGAGAGATGGAGCACCTCTAATATGAGGACAGGCTGAAAGAGTTGGTGTTGTTCAGCCTGGAGAAGAGAAGGCTCCAGGGAAACTTTATTGTGGCCTTTCAGTACTTAAAGGGGGCTTATAATAAAGATGGGGACCGTCTTTTTAGCAAGGCCTGTTGCATCATGACAGGGGCTTACCTTTTTAAATTAAAAGAAGGGACATTCAGTCTAGATACAAGGAAGAAATTTTTTACAAAGACGGTGGTGATACACTGGGACAGGTTTTCCAGAGTGGTGGTAGATGCCCCATTCCAGGAAACGTTTAAGGTCAAGTTGGACAGAGGTCTGAGCAACCTAATCTAGCTGAAGATACCCCTACTCGCTGCAGGGAGGGGTTTGGACTAGGTGACCTTTAATGTGCCCTTCCAACCCAACCATCCCATGATTCTATCATTCTATATGGCACAAATATTCTTGAAATTTCAGACTTTGATTATGTAAGTAAAGTTAAGCACACTGGCAGAAGAGGAAGTAAATTTAAGGGATATAGTTTCACCTTTCTTAGAATACTTCAAATAGTAACAGATGTAGGTCCTCTCAAAAATAAGCAAGACTCTCTTTTTTTTTGATTTTTTTCCCCCCTGGATCACTAAACCTTGGTAGCATCGAGAAACTGCTATCTGGTAGTCCTCAGGGGAATTTTAGGTTTAGGAAACCTATACCATTTATTTTCTAATAATGTCCCCGTAGTAATTAAAGTTTATAACCCAGACTTGTTTGGGTTATTGTTTGGGTGATTGACTAGCACGCACATCTAAGCAGTAGGAATTTCAAGATATCAAGTTTTCAAGCTTGATCCATGGCATCTGTTTTTTTCAGAAAAGTGTCTTAAGAGCCTGGTTACTCTACATAAGTGACCTTCCTTAGCTCCAGGCTGCGCCACTGAGTCAAAGTTCATAGGAGCTTGACACTAAGATCTAATAGAAAGGGGAGCGCTTTAACATTAGGAAAGCCTATTTCTTTTCTTAAATACAGGGAATGACTGTACTTTTGTTCAAGCAAAAATTGGAGGATGGAAGTGTATCCACAGAAGAAGGAATCAAAGGATTTCCATTCAATAAATCATCAATCATCAAAGGGCTCATCAATATGAAGCAAGATGTAGACATTTAAACTTCTGCTCTAGATTTCCATTGTTCCCAATGTTTTATCATTTATAAATTTGTGTGTTTGTCACCTCAGATACTCATAATTATTTTACTCTTATTGTATTTTAGGAAACTCTCCTTACTCCATTACATTTTAAAGTTTTTGTCTTTCTTGCAGTAGGGCACCCAGCACTGTAAAAAGATAGGCAACAGTATTAATGAGGTATAGCTGGATGTCTGCTCATTCTGAAACAGTAAATTCTCAAAAAACCAGTTGAGAATAACTAAAGCTATTTGAAACTATGGTTAAATCTGCGTAATAGTTTGGTATTAAATTTTTTTAAAGTTTGCTTGGAACTTGTAAGAAAAGTAGTGCAAATAAGAGGTTTGGTGAATTGGAGGATACAATATGAAGACACAATTTATTAGAATGTGTGAATTTTCCCACTGCTTAAAAAAACCCACTCAATGTCAATGTCAATCTAACACAGAGTTTTTACTGATGCATCCCATTTAAAAAAAAAATAATGCATATATTAACTTGCATATATTTAGAGAAATATTTCTGTAGGATTCTTCCATGTGACTGCCATATTCAGTGAACTAGTGTCATTGCCGCATTTTACTCTCTTAAAGTGCAAAAAATAATTATACAAGGTAGAATGGATGCATTTTAATAAGAAGGACTATAACTTTTTTGCCAGGAATATGCAGTAGAGCTTTTATTTGAGTGGCACAGATGCAGATCCATGTTAGCAAAAGGAAATTAAAAGGACAGTTTTTCCCTTTCATGAAGCACATGTTATTGTTCCTGAGCTATTTGATACAAGAGAAACACTAAGTTTTTCTCTAGTTTTCTGAATCAATCTTTCTTTAGCTACTTTTATCAGTCCAGGATATTGATGTAATTAAACCAAGAAGAAATAATAGTTAATAACTTAGAGAAATTGTTATCAACCGTCTCCCTCTCTGCTAAATAATTCATTAGAATGCCAAGGAAATTTTTAAAAATTTTGATTTTTTGGTGTCCCTAAATACCTGATGTTGTTCTCAGGAAAAAAAAAATATTAACAAGTCAAATACAGTATGGCTAGACTCTAATGTATCCTAGAAGTATGGAGTGGGACTGTATTGATCCATTTTAGTGTAACGAAAAATGACCAACCTAAAAAATTCTAGTTATAGATACTGCAGTAATGAAATCAATAGCATCTTCATTTACAAACAGCTGGAAGCATTCAAATACTTCTCAGAATTCATGGGGTTAAACACAGTACACCTATTCCCAGAATTTTTTCTAAAATTGACTCTACCCACAGAGTTAAGAGCAACACAGACAAGAAGTATGATTTGTTTACTGTACTTGTTTTCATTTCTCCAAATCCATATAAGAGAATAGACATTAAATAAAGTGAATTTATTAGTAAATGAGCAGAAACTATCTGTTTCTAACTGTTATGCTGTTAGGAAACTAATGAGAAATATGTTTAGTCACCAATAAACAGCTTGGGTTCATTAAGGCAAAAAGAAAAACAACATTGAAAGTCACAGAACATTGAAAACCAGCCTCTTCCATTATCATTTCAAACAAATCGTAAAGCACTTATACTGCCTTCCCTGCTTTTTTGAAGGATTAATCTTAACTTGAAATGGTTTCAGACCTGTCACTCACTTTTCCAGTTATAAGTCCAAGCTAACAACTGTAAATTTATGTTCTTGAAAATGACTGTGGTTTGAGTTGTTGAAGTATATTGTATTGCCCGTAGCCTTTAAAATACCAGTTAAAATAACTATATAAGCATTGACAGTCTATGTGTGCACATATTTACCTTGTTAAAACCTAGGGAGATTACAACTTTCTGAATAGAAAAGTTAATAGAGTGAATGAGCTTAACATTCAGTTATTTGGGTATTTAATAATAACACATGTGAGAAAACAAAGCTCTTTGGATTACATTATTTCAACCACAAACTTCTTTAATTAGATTTTTTTCAAAATTGTCTCACTCTGTTTTCAGTACCTGATGTTACACACCCAGGTTTCTGAAATTCAAGAAAACTGTTGTATGATAGTGGTAAAGAGGTTTTCCTTTTTTTTCTTTTTTTCTCCTGATTTTTTTATCTGATGACCTTGTTTATAATTTTTTTCCAAATATTGTAGACCTACACTCTGTTGCCCATGAGAAACAAAAATGTTGTTGTTCACTTCAACACATGCCAAATGTAATACTATTTTCAATAGACATTTATGCAGAACTAATAATGCAATACTCCAGCTAACATTAATGGCACTAATGTTTAAAAAGCGTTTTTCACTAAATGTATGGAATTTGAAATACATAAAATAAAACCATTTAATAAATATTTCTGTAAATGAACTAATCCTTTTTTTCTGCTTCACTGCTATGATTCCCACTCTATCTCAGTGTACACTGGACAGGGAATTGGTTCCTGCTTTCATTGTAAGGTTTGAGCTGTACTGTTATTACAAATTCAGATTGATGCAACTCAGATAATACTTGAATATTCCAATGAAACTTTTGCTTAAATAATGACTCCAGGATCTGGCCTTCTTTCAGTAAAACAATGTGTTAATATATTATATGGAAAAAGGAAAGAGAAGAGAGTTTGTTTCACTGAAAAATCCTACATCATTATCTCCCATCAACAGCAATTGTAACCATTCCTCTCTTTCACAAACACACAACAAACTAAAAACACAAAAATAGATACAGTAAAATTGAGAAGATAGTCAACCAAATCTACAAATGTCTGGGTCCAATTTTCAAGCTATGCATATTTGAAGAAGTTCCAAACCAGGATGCACTGCAGTGTAGAAATTGGGTGACTTCACTGAAAAAGTGGATTGAACCAGATGCTGTTCAATTTGTCTTGAATGCAGAAATCCTACAGGCACATTCCCAAAGGTTTTCCAGGTTAATTTTAAACAGTAAAAATTGGCTTAACTTCTATCCAAACAAGCAATGAAAGATTTTCTCAAGGTTTTCCTATTCTTATTCAAGTATTGAATGCATACCAAGACAAAATGCTTTTTCTTGCTTGGGTTCTAGGTCACACTTTTAATATTTTGTAGAAAATGGAATATTTGATGTGGAAGAAGATTTGTTTTGGTATTTGCTCTATAATGCTCTACAATGAACAGTTGGCCTTATTATGTTTTGTTTTTATCAAGTGTATATAGTAAAGCAGCTTTAGCTGAATACTGTGGAAAACTCAGATTCAGTTTGATACCCTCTTAAACAAACTTCAGTAATATAGGGCTAATTCTTCTTTCAGCTAAACTAGAAAGGAAAATTATTTATTCATAAGGTATCGCGCAAAATTCATTAGCACAGCTGTTACTGCCTGCACAAAGAATTCCAAATGAACATGATAGGTTACAAATTTAAATTAAAATTGATTAGTAATGCAAATCTTAATGAGTGCAGAAACAGGACTATGTAAAGTCATGACATTGTGTACAGTATTTCTCTCTCATGAGCTATTTAAAAAATATATTTATGAATAGTGACAAACTGTATCTATGGAGGTATATCAGAAATGACCTAAAACTCAGACATACTGTTAGTGGCCAAAACAGACACTCAGTGAACCAACCTGCTAGCGTATACTTTGTGCCAGGGGAAACAGCCTTGATTAGCACTCTTTCCAGGGCATTTTTGGAATATGTAAATTATGTTTCTCTGGCTTCGTTTTTATTATCAGTTCAGCTAATGTCTTTAATGCTGCTAATATATCTACATAAATGGTTAAGATCTCTAATCATCTGTCTATTTCCAAAGGTGATAAACATACTGTCTGATACAGGTAGTGTATTATTCTGCTAAAAAGTATTTTGGCAAAATTAATATATATTTTTCAATCTTTATTAGAAACGTGTTTGGTTAGGTTAGTTTTCTAAATGAATAATCAATATTCACATATTCAGCTCAGTTCCAATTAGTACAATAAATCTTGTCTCTAATTAGAGCATCCTTTGACACACTTACTAATTACATGATGCATTTAAAACATATTCAGAAATTACAGTGAGGAGGAAAAGTAAACACCATAAGAAAGACTGCATTTTGAATCAATGATTTTCTTTCCTTTCTCTTATTTTGCTACTGAGGCTGTTATACTTGCCAACCATGCAGATACTCAGCTGTACTAACATGTTGCTTTACAATCTGTAAGCCTGCATTTATACTATTAGGAACTATGCCATGGTTTTGACCAATATGTTAATATTCAAGTTAAAGGCTATGGATTTAATCCATCTCGATTATAGCTTTAAAGTCATGTTCACTCTCAGGAAGGACATTATTTCAATTCCAAAAATTCTTAACACAAATTTATTTATGATACTAAATTTTTTTCTTTTTAATCAAATAACAGCGAGAAGAGTCTTGCACATTTAAATTTGTGGGTCAGCAAATTCCTCAAAGGGGAAATTATCCACCTTGTATTTTCTCATCAAAACAAATGATTAATTAAGCTTTTAGGTTTTAATTGGGAGGACAGAATTACACATAATTTTGTCACTAGTGCATAGGAATAAGTGTCAAGGAAAACATGCATTGCCAGTTCAAATGAACAAAGTATTATCTTGATTTCGCTGATTGGTGCAGCAGGATTATTTCTCTTTTGAATATATATTTGTGATGAACAGTACTTATTTAGATGTCAACTAGAACTACTCAACTTCAGGAAAAGTATTCAGAAAAAATCTGAAAAGAAAATTTAAAAAGCAAGTCTTTTTTGCAAAGTAGGAATTTTGAGAAAAATAGGACAAGTGAGCATGACATATATAAAAAATCAAATGTGAAGTGGAACGAGCATAAGAAGAAATGAGATACAGAGAGGAGTGGCAAAGAGTTGAAAAATATGGGGAGGAAAGCATAAAGTTGAGCGAATTATTCAGATAAACTGGCAATAATAAAGATGTGAGAAAAGATGAAAATTTCTTATAAATAAGTAAAAGCTACATGACTATATAGGGATCTAAAAAAGCTTATATAGATCTAAAAAAGGGAGGAAAGCATAAACAACTCACAGATTTTGTCACTTGCAAATTATATGAGTCATCCCAGAAGAGTGGCAATGAGAAATTTATACTGTGTAAGGATGTAATTATTTGTACATCACATATTTTTCAAAAAGGAAGGGTAGGACCATATCTACTTTTAAAGTACATAAAAACAAAAAAGCAACCTAGAACTATTTTTTTGATTGTGTTTTTCTGGTACCTGAACACAGGATCACTACAAGATATAATTTTGAAATAAAAGCACAGAAATATAAAAAAAAGGCCAGGCTTAGGTAGAGAAAATTCAGTTAATTAGAGAGAAAAAATTGCTTTATTGTTTGATATGCAACCATTAGGGCAGAAAGAAACTTGGAGAAAAAAAGTAAATCCAAAAAGTTAGGAATTGAATCAGTCACGCAACTGAAAATAATCAGCTCATTCCATAACTGTTCAGTTTTCTATGAAGTATGTTTGTACATAGTTTCCTGTTCAGCTCATAATATGATGGCTACCTGTCAATCTTCTAGGGAAAAACTTTGATATAACCATGTTCATTGGGCAAGTATTAAATGGGCTAAACATTTTTTCTTTCACAGTCCTTAAACCTTACATTTCAAAGAGCAACAATGAAGTTCTTCCATTGGTTCTTCTTTAGTTGATTCTACATAAATGGTCCTGCAGTGCTTGATGGTTGTGCTCATTGGGGTAAGATCTATTCCAAACGCTCATTAATTTCACAATATAAGGAAAAAGAAAGTATGTTTAAGAACAGGATCTTCAACGTTATAATGAAAAATAAAGCATCGTGAGGGAAAATAGCAAAGTGATGTATGACACTAGATCATGTAATAATTTAAAGGGTAGAACTTTGCTGTTAAATGCAGACATTGTGCAGAAAAATCTTTTCTAAACAGGATCTTCAAGAGAAAGAAGATAAAATATAGCCTGACATGTAACGTAAGACTAAATTTCAAAGAAAAAAATTGTTTTCCCTGTCTTTCAAGGAATAGGTTTCTGTTTCTCTCTTTGACTGCAAACTTCTTTGAACACCTTAGACGTTTCCTAAAATTAAAAAAAAAAAAAAAAAAGGAATGTGAAGTAAAGTTTAATAGTACAGACCAGGATGTCTGAATATTAAAATATACTACTGTCTCTAAAACCCTGTGATACAAATATGCATCAATTTGGAGTCAGAAGAAAAAAAAAAGGGAAAAAAGAAAAAATAAGAAGAATCTAGAATTTGTCTTGCTGAATAAAATCTCTTGATGATTATAAAGCATGTGGAAAATTTGAAACAAACAAGTACATGGTCATCTGTAAATATTCAACATTTGCTGGATGAAATTTCAGAACATTTAATTTCTAAAACAGTTTGGTAGTGCATGATTTTGAGAAGTTAGACTTCTTCATAATAAACATTGTCAAACATAGTATAATTTGGCACCTTGTCATCCGTGACTCTTACGCACTTAAATATTTTTAGGATCTGTGACTGTATCTCTAAAGGATGATATCTAAAATTCTTAAGAATACATTTCTATGTTTTGAAGGCAGCATTTGATTAGACATCCTTATCTTCTTTGCCAAGATAAACAAGAATTTGAATGAAGAATAAACAAACAAATCCACAACTTTTCAATTTGAGCAACTACTCCTGTCAGTAATGACCCTGGCTATATGTTTAAAATTAATCTTAAGCTTTAGACTTCATAAGCCTGAGGTCTGAGAGGAAACAAATTCAACAACATAAAAAAATAATATGGAATTGGGAGACATAAAATAAATTCTTTTTTTTTTTTAAATATATATCAATCAATCTCTGTTTTTAAGAAGAGTTGTTAAAGCAACCACAGATTTATGATAAAATAGTATTGAAAATGCAAGTGAAAGAAAAGTGAGCAGGACATTTTCTGATACAAGCCTTGAAGCAAAAGGTAAGGAGCAGTGAAACAGAAGGCTGGCAAAATGCTGGAAGGAGTACTAATAAGGCAAAAATCATGTTCAGATAAGAAAGTTCACTAATAAACCCTTATAGGTTATAAGTAGTGAATTAATACTGACAAGACTAGCAGGTAATTAATGAAAGAATGAAAACAAAAAGAAGAAAAAGGAAACCTAAGGAAGCTCATTTCACATTAGATGGTCCACATCTTGTGTGTCATTGGCTACTGAGGAAATAATTGACTCTGTCTAATAGAGATGTTTTAAAAACAAGTAGACACAGGATATTAAAGGAATATTGGACTATTGGAAACATGCTTTCCTTACATATCATCAAAACTCTTCTTTCCTGATAGAGAGTAATGAGAAGTAAAACTTGAGTCACCTGATGCCTGTGGCCAATATCTGAAATAAAGTAATCAAATCCAGCAACCTTAACTCATTTTTAAAAATGAGTTAAAAATTTTAACTCCTTTTTAAAATCTTGTTATAAAATTACTTAAACCTTTAGCCTAAAAAAAGATTTGATGTTGACTGATTACACTTATGCTCATTTAAAAGCCTTGACTGGGGTATATATTCTGTATTAGATGTCTTCATTTACTGTTTTTTATCCCCTTTCCTTCCATCTTTTCAATTACATATAACTTTATGGTCTTTTATACACCTGTTCATAGATTTGGAACTACCTCGCAGAGAATGTCAGTAATTCCAATATGCTCTCAGCCCTGCTAGAAATCTATCTTTTCTCTCATGCATTCTAACCTTAATATCTTGTTGCACTTGAGTGGTAAATTTATGTGTACAGTAAATCAACCTATACTGTTTCCAGCCTATGTCTTTGGACTGTTAATGGAAAGTCATAGTTTACCTCATATATTGTGTTGTCTTCTGATACATTTCAGCATCTCTATTTCTTAGGACTGGCTGAGAAACAAAAAAAATTTCCAGAAATTTGACATCGGTTTCTATCCACCATTAGACTGGAAATAAAGAAAATTGGCATTTTTCATGGGAAAGGAAAATAAAAACAAGAATTCCTCTAATGAAGTACTGAAGTAGCTACTTCCTCCTGGATAGATGACAGGTCAAGATCTCTATCACCTTATTAAGAGCAGAGACTCGATTGCTGCTCACCCACCCGGTGAGGAAGCAATTTCGGGTGCAAAGGTAGTTATTTCCTCTTGTTGATATTATTTTATATATGTTAACAAATATTCCAGAGGAATAAGAAAAGCTGAAAAATCATGAATCTTTTTATCAATTGTATAGGAATATCACCTGGCATAAAAGAAACCCAAGTGAACTTACTCTACCAAATGAGAGAGAGAGAGAGAGAGGAAGAGAGGAAGAGAGAGATCGATCTGTTCCTAGTTTTTCTGCAGTCCAGAAACTGTCACTTATTATTGTTCTTTTCTCTAAGGGTTTGTATACGGATATGACAAGATATTCAGTCTTGGACTTAGGAAATCTTCCACAATAATGTTTTTATTAAAACAACTGTTTTCATAAAAGGATATCTTTCAATAAACTGACATTTTCCTATTTTTTTTATAAATAATTCTCAACCATATCTCTTATATAAATCATATATAAAACCACAAAGGCAGTGAGAATATCATCTAAGTTTCTAGCATCGCAATAACTTTGCTTGAATAAATTCTTATCTGAAAGTTGCAAACAGAATATTGTATGTAGTGCAGGAAATACAGAATAAGACTTTATTATTATTAGCTCACCATCAAAATATTCATTACTCCTACATATTCTGTGGAAACAATCTTTAATATACCCAAAAGCAGAAGCCCTTAAGCTCTTATGAATAATGATTCCCTTTTCACTTTCATAAATATAAAACAAACTTAGTTATTTATACATATATTTGCACATACCAAAACTGAAAAAAAACAAAAGGAATTCCATGTAATTGTTCTGCTAGGTTATTCCACACAAAATTAAATCAGTAACAGGCAAAGCAAGTAAAATACTGCTGATAAACTAAACTACAGTTAGGAGCCCTATGATGTCCTCTTTGAAAATTTCTTTGGAACATGTCACAGATTGGTTTGTCTGTTCATATTTATCATTATTGAAAAAGGACAAGAAATAATATAAATTACTGATTTTAAAAAAACTTTCTTACAAGAACTACCAAACATAGCTGCTGTGGCAAAAGCATGGTTATCACAGAAGGCCAGAGGAGTGGATCAGATGTCAAGTACAAGGAAATAAAGTCTTTCAGTTAATAAATTATCTACCTCAAAGTTTGAATTGTTTCAATGATGACGTAAAAAATAACTCCTAAATAATAAAAACCCATTAATAGCCTAGATGCTTCCAAGAGCGATCCTTTCACAGAATGTATAGAGGTCTACTTTCTTTCTTTCCCCTCCAGGTTTAATCATTAATCCATCACTTAGTAGAGTATCATGACATGTAAGATCCTAGCTACGACTGTTCTCACCAATCTTACTAATATGCTAACATTCTTGCATATTCTGCACCTACTGATAAATCAAAGTGTAGAGCTAACTCTGTCTGCTCAGATGAGAACTAGTCCTCTGCACCTCCACAGTCATGCTTACGAACGTATGCAATAAGTCCTTCTTTTGTGTTGATAAAACACTAATTGTGGTAAAATTCTCTTTGAGGCATATCTGCAGCTCCCTCAGTGAGAGGTGACCATCACTTGAGAATGGGGAACCTGCAGTGCCACTGACAAATGTCATCAGAAAATAAATTGTTCTTTTTCCTTTTTCTTCTTTTTTTTTTTTTTCCCCACTTTACACGTGTAATGTGTTCTGAGTCATGACTGATTCATGCTCTCTCTCTGGAAACAAGTTTGTGGTAAATGAAAACAATGCTAAGGAACAGAAACAGAAGCTACAGGATCTGTAGGCAAAATTAGTATTTTATTTGGATCCCATCCTAAGATGCCAAATGTCTTGTCTAAAAAGGCAAATGATCCAAAATGGATAATACATGTTTCCTTATAATGTTTTCTCTCGGCTTACCAAGAGTTAGAGTCACACACATTAATGAACTCTCATAGTTCTGGTTAACAGTTTTCAAGTCTTGCTCTATCTTTGTTGCACCATTCTGTTAGGTGACATTTGACTGCCAATTTCTTCAAATGACTCATGTGACAATCTGAGCGTTTTTTCCTTCTATTTGTTTGAGCATTCAGTTTTTGAAAAAATCCCTGATGAGTGCCAGTAATAATAAAGCAACCTCTGTTTTAATTTTCTGAACAGGAAAGATAGCATTTTTTAGAGACAGTGTTTCAGAAATTGTCTAAACAATTCCAGGTCCAGAAACAAGAGAGAATTATTGTTCAAAAATATTTTTAAACATAGGAATATTTCAGTGACTATAGTTATCTAAATTCTCCATTTGCGTGGTCTAGTAAGGCAAACTGGTGGAATCAAAACAAGAACTGCCTTGTAATAAAGTTGTATGTGAAATAGTATGACAATAAATAGAAATATGTTGAGCTTATTTAAAATTTTTGAAAGTAAAAAAAGTGTGCTAGGTTTTGCCACTGTAAATGTAATCTCATTTTGTTCATAAGCATAATGCCCACTACACCTTTTAGACGTCTTATATGTGAGTAGAAACATACTAGAAAACACATCCTATAACCTGTATTAAAAATGTGACAAAATTTGAAAGAATAAAAAACTGTGGCTACTCAATTCTGAATATCACATGAACTCTTTAGGTCAGAAAAGGCTCTGACCGTCAGATCTGGATGGAGAGCGATGCCTCTCTTTGTAGAAATTGAGAGAGAGATCCCACTGATGTGCAAGTGTCCTTATTTTCACAAGTGTGTTCATGCATATGCCAAGTGTTCTCAAGTGCTCTTTGCTCTGAAATAGACATAGGTAGAGAATAAACTTGGTTGTATGCAGATAACAGCTTTCAGACATGATTCTTTGGCATTATTTAGTGCATCAGCAGAGAACAGAGAGAACACAAAGAAAAAAATCGAATAAAATATATACATATTGGATATTCCAATTAAAAATATATAACCATATACTCTGTGGTAAAAAGTGTCCTGTAAATTTAATGAAGAAACTCACTTAGTTATAATTGAACTGAACACTGATGTTAAAACTCACTGAGCAAATTAACAGACAGAAGAAAGAGAGAATAGGCAAATAGTTTTGAGAGTTACATATATTTTAAAGTGAAAATATTAAATAAAATAATTTTACTTCACCTCAGCTTCATGCTACAGACTTTAGACTCTTACATTGACTAATATTTTCACAAAAATTATGAACGCTACAATTATCTGTACATTGCATAATTTTTGTCTTTCTTCTAATTCAGTTATGTTTGATAACCAGAAGAGCCTTGCCAAAACATATATTGTGTTAGATATATTCAATTCTATCTAACACATAAACAACCACTTTCTACTTAGAGCTTCTCTGATGTGCGTACATATTTAACCATAGGTTTGCCTGCATATGTAATTTCACCACTGTTTATATAACAGGTAAAAAGGTGGTCTATCTCTCTCTTATATGACCCTCACAGGGCAAAATAGCCTTCTGAAGAAAGGTTTCGGGGCACCCATAATGAAGGAACAACGACCTTCTTAGCATCTGTGGTTGACTCAGAAGTTTAGTTCTCTCCTTTCCCAAGCCATATCATCGAAATACCTTACCTCTATATTGTATGGAAATGTGATTTTGCTGAAGTTCATGTTATTGTTTTCATAGGCCTTTAACGACCCCTTGAAAATGAGATCCTGTAACCATATGAAAGGTAGACACACACAGGTCACATCATTCCTGACTGAGGACTTTGATGCAAATAACCCTATATACCATTCACACGCGTCCTTGTTTTAGCAAGAGCTTCTCCTGTCTCTTATTTTCCACACGGCTACAGTTATTTAGCTTAGAGAACATACAGACAACTCTTGTAGATTTTGGATTTTATGCCTATTCAATGACTTTGGAACTTTCTAGACTGATGTATTTACAAAGGCAATATGCCTTTACTGTGTGATAAAATAGATGGGTTTATGGGAATATAGTCTGATGTAGGATTTGTGGGGTTTTTTTAAGAGGTCAGTGGAATGATTTATATTTTTAAGTTTGGTAAATAAAGATTTACAAAATCTAATGCAATATTTAGCTAGCTTATTTGAATGTTCATCCTCATGCTTCTAAAGGCCTACATCTGAAACTATGACGTTAGACATTATACCAAATTTTAATTTCAATTTTAAAATAAGTGCTTAGTTAAACTTTTTCCTTTTTTTTCTTTTTTTTTTAAATTTGTAATTTTAAATGAGCATATAATGTTCTATTTACAAATTCTAAGAGAAATAACAGTGATTTACTGTGTCCACTCTCATTTGAATGGTATTAACTAGGTGACCTAAAGAAATCGACAGGCTCAATACCTGTGGACAGAAGAATGTTAGTGTTAAAATACGTGTCATGAAGAAAGACAAAGTCTTTGCAGATTATGTACCAGAGAATCACAGAATAGTTTGGGTTGGAAGGGACCTTTCAAGGTCATCTAATGCAACCCCCCCTAGATCAAATAGATCAAGCTGCTCAGAGCTCTGTCCAATCTGGCCTTAAATGTTTCCAATGATGAGACATCTACCACCTCCCTGGGCAACCTGTCCCAGTGCCTCACCACCCTCTTTGTAAAAAATTTCTTCCTTATATCTAGTCTAAATGTCCCTTCTTTTAGTTTAAAACCATGACCCCCTGTCCTGATGCAACAGGCCTTGCTAAAAAAACCATCCTCACCTTTCTAATAAGCCTCTTTTAATTAATGAAAGGCCGCAATAAGGTCTCCCTGGAGCCTTCTCTTCTCCAGGCTGAACAACCCCAACTCTTTCAGCCTGTCCTCATATTAGAGGTGTTCCATCCCTCTGATCACTTTCATGGCCGTCCTCTGGACCCGCTCCAACAGGTCCATCTCTTTCTTGTACTGAGTACTCCAGAGCTGGACACAGTGGAGTCTCACCAGAGTGGAGCAGAACGGCAAGATCACCTCCTTCAACCTGTTGCTTCTTTTGAGGCAGCCCAGAATACAGTTGGCTTTCTGAGTTGTGAGAGCACATTGCAAGCTCATGTCCAGCTTTTCATCCACCAATACACCAAGTCCTTCTCTGCAGAGCTTCTCTCAAACACATCGTCACCCAACCTGTATTGATATTTGGTGTTGCCCTGTGTTCTCCTCTTTATAAGACACCAACATCACCAGCCCAATATGCCACTCCACTTGTTAGTGAGTGGAGGGTCATTCAGGGCCTTAAGGCCAGTATTTAAAAAGACATCAGGACTCCAAAAGCCATTGGCTTCATCACCGTTTAGCAAAATTCTGTCTCCCCCTGGTTAGAGATATTCTCCATAGATATTCAGTTTCACTTTCTCAGGCTTACAGCTATTACATTCTTGTAAATTTGCCATCTGAATTGAACCAAAGGGGTTGTTTTGGTAGTGCGATTTCCTGCACTGCCCCATCATTCTGTAGTCTCCTCTGTTTTAATAATTGGTTTGACTGGCAGTGGGGCGTGCCCAGGCAGTTGGAAAGAATTGTCTTCATCTGAGCTGTAATTATTTGAATCATTCCCAAAATTACCATCCCAGTCTTCTGGAGACATAATAATTTTTTTAATTTGGACTTTGTCAGGAGGTTTTGGAGATTGCAGCAGCATCATTTCAAGTTGCCTATGCTAATTGATAATGCCAGGTCTGTGAATTTGCTCCCTTCTATTTCATCTTGTAAGTCTTGTATTGCATGGGTGAAATTTCTTCCTTTCTTACAGAGAGCTTCTAGATGCACTCACAACATTTTACAAATTATACCTTTGTCTTTTCCAACTTCAGTTGATCCTGTGGCCTCACTTAACTTTTTCTATTACTTCCCAGTTATGCCAATTATGAAAAGCCCAATCCTCTGGGAAGGTGTGATTTGGTTTGACACCATGCTGTTGTAACTATTTGGAGATTTTACTTGTCACCCTGCTAACTACACCAATTTGTCATGGATTAATATGTTTGATACGGTTTGATTTAGCAACAATTTCAGATTTATTAATAAAATGAGATAAATCAAAGGTTGATTTTAACAGCACTTAATGATTAATCTACTAAAATATTAACATGTTATTTAGTAAAGTATGTTATAATAAAACAGCAACTTAATTACATGTTTGAGAATGACAAGATTCACGCTAACTTACTGCAAAGTACCTTAAATCAAAGTATATATATATATGTATAAACACAAAATATACAGACACTCATACAGACAGAAATACTTGTCCAGTGAAATATATAGATGCCCACACTTATAGAAGTAAATGCATAAAATCAAACACCTAGATAGGTAGAGAAGTGGGCAGAAGAGGCCAAGCTATACTTAAAATTTCCCTCTTAGAGTTTAGAGTAAATATTCACAATGCATCAGCCTTTCTCAACAGGTGAGAGTTGAGACTTGAGGAGGTTGTCTTGCCCAGGCCTTGTGTAAACTTTGCTGGCAGATGGTCCTGAGAAGTATCACAGCTCAGGGGGGATGCTGGACACATCCTGCTGCAATATAAGAGTGTCAAAGGGGTCTCATTTTGGATCGCTATTTATAAGGTCCGAGATAATTGACTTTTGTCAGGTACTTTTGCACTTTGGCCTAAGTCAGGTGATGTGATATTTTGTTTTGCACATGTCCAGAGCTTCCTAGATTTAGGGGTCTGGTATTTTCCTGCCAGTTACGCATGTGTAATGTGTTAAGATGGTGGTGGTGGGGCTAAGCCGCACCCCTGCTCCCTCTTCTCACTTTTCCCTAAGCGTGTGAAACATTTCTCACTTTTATGGGGAGAGGGATGCCACAATCCTCTTGGCTTCTCACTGGATACAAGGCATGTCAATCAAGCGCCTCTGTGAATAAGCATATAAAAAGCCAAGCCTGCAGTTTTCCTTTGGTGTGCACATATTCAAATTCTGCTCAGGAGAGAGAGAGAGAAGAAATATATCGGCCGAAGAGAGAGACTGCAGCTGCCTCAATTCTTGGAGCAGTAAAAAGATTCCTTCCACAACATGGGGAGACCTTCTCGTTTTGCCGATCACCGGTGGTCGCGGTTTTCTGACTGAGTTTTATCCAGAAGGAAGGGGCTACCCGGCTGTAAGCACCCAACATCCTGCACAAGGGCAAGAAAAACCTACGGTGTTCCCCGGAGATCCGGTTGTACCCCGCTCCACAGATGGGGAGAGCCAGAAGCCGGAGTGCAGCTTCTGGCAGACTTGTAGACTCAAGTCTCTTCCAACCACCCCAGAGGAAGAAGGACTAAGTTACTGCACGGAATTTTGCTCCAAAGGAGTTTCCTGGACTGAAACTTCTGAGGTTAACAGACTGCAACTCTCCCTTCCTAACAGCCTCCCTACCCCCCACCCCCACCCCCCCCACCCCCCCCCCCCCGCCCTTTTCTGGCGGCAGCCACGTGGTAGGGGCTTTGTTTGTTAAGCGGGAATGTGGATACAATGAGAGAGAATGTATGTTCACTTGTATATACTTCGTTATGTATTTATTGACACCTCTCTTATCTCTCTTTCATATCAATCTGTCCTGTTTAGATTTAAATGATTGATTTACATTTTTAAGTGCTTTGAGCAGTGAACCAACTTTGTTCCACCCCTTTAATTTAAAACCCATGTTTCACTTGTTTTCTTTTTCCTAAGCCCAGGGCAAGTCCTGACAAGCCCAATCAAATCACTTTTACACTCTTTTGTGTAATCCTGGGTAGGTTCACATCCTCCCCGAGGCTACAGGAAGTCGCAAAACCTTTCGGAATTCCAGCTTTTCTAATTTTAAACTGCAACAGTATGCCCAAAATTTGCTAGATTCTAGGATTCCAGTATTCCCCCCTTTGGGCCAAAGTGTAAGCGTGCTAGCTCATAAGAAAGTCAACTGATCACCTTTTTTGTTCCAAGACAATAAGGAGGGGAATAGGAGTCAGGTGTGCTAAGGGGGCACCTCAAATCTCTCTTCCACTGCAGGAGGCAATTGTCATTATTGTCCCCAAAGAATAAGGGAGGCAGGATCCAGGTACGTTAAGGTGGTGCCTTAACACTGACACATTGCTTTTCACAATCCGTATTTCACTTTTCCAATAGATTGTTCTGTGACTCAGGGAGGGGGAGTCACAACCTGTACCAAGTGGCCCATGAGTGGGAGAGAATCCTACCACCAGATCCTGACCCAGGTGCAGGACCTTGCAATGTACGTCAGCCACAATTTATGATTACAAATGTTAGGATAAGAAAATAAATTTAATAAGGACGCTTATTCCCAATTTAGTGGATGGTATTTGACAATACCTGGTCTACTCAGCCTGAAGCAATTAAAAAATAGTTAGGTGATTATAAGTGGATCTTCCAGGACAGTTTTAGAATATACAATTGCATTTGACAATATGCGGCAAAATTGGATCACTACAAATTTAGGGTGAACTTTTGAGTTCTTCTGAGACTGAAGTTTAGTACTTAAATTCTTACTTTATTAAATACCCACATTAAAAATCAGGGACATATAATAAAAATGAACATTTCCATCAATAGCAAAGATATCAAACTGTAACAAATTCATACTCTTGGAAGGAGTGTTTTCAGTTTAACATCTTCACTGCTTTAACAGCCTTTAATAAAGATATTCTTGAAATCTTTTTAATTCTACTGTACAACTGATAATACCTGTGTTTTGATCCAGGTGATCAGAGGACGAGAATTGCTTTATTATTGTAGACTTCTTAAAGTATTAGTAATTTCACACTAAAAATTTTCCCTTTGAAAAAGTTTTCTGTGACATTTGAATTGCTATGTTGTTTGAAAGTCCTCAGAATTTTCATGTTAGCATTGATGAATCAAGTCCCTAAAGGAGATACTCACAATTTGTACTGCAATTAATGTACTGTTAAAACAATATCTGCATTAATGATAGTTCTTACATAAATGATAACATGCCAATATTTTTTTAACTACTCCACTGCAAAATGGAATTATACTATTGATTTCTCATTCTGACAGGTTAGTAGGACACAGTTCACATAAGCTCTAATTGAAGCCAGGTATAGGATGAATCTGTTCAAGCATCGAGTAAAGCAAAATATTGTTTTAGTAGAACAGCAAATTAACAAGCTAGGGGACCTGTCTGCAGAACACATTTCATTTAAAATTAATTCCTGGTGCTCCAGAATGGATTGAAACATGCAATTACAATAATTAGCAGCAATTTTGTCCCCTACCAGGATTCAACAGCGGGAAAGTTACTTTATGAAATAAAAGCTGTGAAAATATATTCAAAGATGAGGAAGTATGAAAAGGAGCTGCTTAGTGCAGAAATTCAAGGTTCTTTGCCACTTGACTAACAGTACATATGAATGATATCTGCCCATGCTCTTTCAGAGTGTTTATTACAAATCACTGCTGCTTTCACAGTTTGTAAAGCAGACAGGATGAATCTAGCAAAAAATCAGTATACTTTTCTTGTTATTTGATTAGCCATATACTATTACCACTACATTTAATGTTCAAAATTTTATGTAGGTATCAAATGTTTATAAAGCTATCCTAAGTACAATCAATACAGGCAACTGGGTTGCAATTCTCAAAACATAAAGGACTTACACAAAAATTGTGTGGAGCTGGATAAAACTCTTACTTCCTTTGAAATTATTGGGAACTTCCAGCTGATTTTCATAAAGCCAGGGTTTCAACTTTGCCTCGCACCCTCTACTTTAGTATTGTTTTTTTACACAACACAAGAACATAATCTTGACAAAGGCTCTATATTGAAAAAGTTCATGTTGATTATTCATAATAATGAAATTCATATTAATATTAATTCTACTCTTCATTTTTGTGTGTGCTTATTTCATCCTGTCTCACAGACAAAGGGGGAAAAAGTTACTTTTCGCAGTGATAGGAGGGATAAAGTAAAGCAAGACAGGATATGCAATAACATATAAATATTTTTCACATTCTTAATGTAAGAAAATTACCTCACTCACTTGTCACACCTAGCCATGCCTTGAAATCTTTGATCTGACTTTAAGCTTTGAGGCTTCTTATATGTAAGCGTGTATGAAGATAACTGAAACAAAATATGAGGGAAAAAATATCAACTCACATAAGATGAATTCCAGCTTTATTGCCATCACATTAAAAAAATGGTATGATATAAAGTATGGGATGATATACAACTGTGGGAAAAGTGTACTGGTATCTTCTAATGCAACTGAGTTAGAAATTTCTCAATGGATGAGTTATTTAGGAAGATATTAAAATGAAATGGTAGTTAGTACCTATTATAATGACTTTCTAATTTAAAAAAATATTTAATGAGGAACATTTCACTTCAAATCAGCTGAACACCAGTTACATATGAACAATATTTACAATTTGAATTTGAACTAATAAAAATATTCTTGAGTTTGACCTGTTATTATTGAAAATCTGTATGTTTCAGTATAAAGATCTGGAGAGCAGATGTTGAGTGCAATAATATTGAAAAGAGCAAATACAGAGGGAAAGAAAACGATCAAAACTCAAACCAAAAATAAGTGGATCCACGGTATACAGTGTTCAGTAAAATACATTTTCCAAATAAAAGTTTTCAAACAGAAATACAAGTGAAATTGGAGCTTCCATAGGCACACTAGGAGAAAGTTTAAAGTGTTTTTTTTTTCAGGGGAGGAGAATGGTGTTTGGGTTTGGTGGTGGAGGGGACTGGTGAAATACAGATCTGAGTTATAGGTACTTCAGAAGTTTTCTTTGCCTTCTCTGCCTCTTGGCTAAAGCATCCACTTTGGAACATTAAAAATTTGTAAAGTACCATCCCCACAGCCATCTATACCTTTTTGCTAAAGTGCAGAGGAGAAACACTATTCAAATAACTGACACTTATAGTTTGTTTATTTACTAGGTCTTCTATGATACCCATCCCTTATCCACACAAAACCCTTTATCATATATTTCTGAATAATTTCAGAGTTGGTAAAATATACTTTGAGTAATTAATAAACGTGGTGTCAAAACATACTTAATTCAGTATATTTCTTTGCTAAGAAAATAGGCTTTTTCGTCTCTGGAGTACCAAAATAATACCATGTGTCCTTCTTTGATAAGCTTGAAAGCCACCACTAAGACTCACTCACAACTGGTCTAGAATAGAATCCATTTATCACTGAAGTCAGTGGCAAAACTTCCATCAGCATTAACAAGACTGGGCAAGTCACTTGAAGCTCCTAAGTAGAACTTTCCATAATCCTAACAAATACATTTCACGTAAGATTCTTGACAACTGCCAGAGTAAAAGTTTTTGTTGGTTTTTTTTTTTTTGTCTGCTCAGCTGTACATAATTGTAGAGATTTATTTTTAATTCCATATATTTCTATATTTTCCAATCAGTTGATGAAAGTAGGAGCTTTTCTTAACACATTATCTTTCATCATTTCTATGATCCTAGATGATCTAAAACCGTTACAGAAGTGCAATCTTAAAGTCTTACAGTTAGACTTTGATTTTTTGTGAGATTGTAATAATTTTATGTTACTTGACGTGATTTTAACATTGTTGTAAAAGAAAGAAATATGCATCACCTAATTGTGATTTAATTTAGTTATTCTTTTCTTAATAAATATTGCATTTGTATGTGCTTTCCCTATTCAGAGGCAATGAGGAACAAAGAAATAAGAAAAAGGTATATTATAATAACAAAGGCTGAAGTTAGAAATCAAGTCTCAGAGGTGTTATAATAGAAGAAAATAATATCTACATCTCATATAAAATATTCTAATATCAAGATAGCATAAATTTATAATACTTTTTCAGCATTTTTAGAAGGAAATTTGTCATGAATTATTTCAGTTAACCAAAATAATGGCAATTATTAACAGTACCTCAAAATATCTACAATAACCTTTCCCACTTACAGACATTTTTTCTATCTCCAAAGCATAGAATGTAATCACAATGCTAAATCAACAAATCATGGACTGACTCAGCTTTAGCTTGCAGGCTTCTATGATTAGGAAGATTTTCATCTGAGTTACACTGGTCTACTGAAAACTTTATTCATGCTTCTTAAAGGGACATTATCTAGGGACACAATCAAAAGTAAAAAAAAGTATTAAAATGTTGTTCCTCTGTATGCAAATCTCTCGATCTTTGTATGACGAGCAGGACTGGATTTTAATCTTCAGATTTTATCTATTTGTTTTGGAAAAAACAATTATTATTTCAATAGATGCAACTGAAAGAAATATGCCCAAAGAATACCTGGGTGATTAAGTAGCTCACACTGATCCATAATATATATATCAACACATATATAACAATTATTTTTATGAAATACGCAAGGGCAGAATTTTTTATGTTTTTGTCAACTTGTCCAAAGGTGGAAGGTAGCATGAAGGGGCTTACAATTTACATGTTTTACAAGAAAATAAAACCCTACCATAAAATAATCTGTATGACTTCCTTTGTCTCCTTGCTTGCCCATTACAGAAATAACAATGAAAACCTAATATGATCTTTTTCACATGTGCACAAAACCTTGGAGAAAGGAGGCTGTGTGATGTTGATACCCTCACTGTTACATCATATGTACCTGAGGCAACCTAATGTTGATTCAGTACTTCAAATTGCCAAATAACTGATTTTAATTTACATCAGAGTCATTAATTTTTAGTGCAAAAGAACAATGTCATTCCAGTTGAGAGGAGTGCCTCATTAGTGTGATTACAGTGGAGTACAATTACAAATCCTGGCAGAAAAGAGATGCCTTATTACTATTTTGTCATCATAAACTGCAGAGTAAAGACCATTGAAAGACTCTTTGATGTGAGATTTTCTTTTTCTTACCTTTCCTTTAAGCAAATTTTCATTTGACTACTTAATAACAGGTTAAGGCAAGCATGTAGTGTTGAGATGAAGATCAACTTTATTCACTATTCTGCGGTTCATGCAGGTAGATTTAAGCATTTCTGTCTCCTGTTAGCCAGTTAAACTCCATGCACAGTATTTTAAAATCAGCTCTTCCCACATTTTGCCCAGTTATTCAATCTTTCAAGAATATATACTCACTTTACTCACTTATTTTTTCTTTACTAGGAAAAATTCCACAGTATTTTGTTTCAGATTTAAGATAATTTAGCGAGTACTTTTAGGCAGGTGAATGTCATGTATCATGTTTACCACCACTATCCTTGTTGTCTTCAATCCAGGGAAACCTCAAGAAATATAGGAGAAAATAAATGGTGTTTCAGAGCTTTTTTTCTGTACATTGTGGTTCTGTTCCAATTTCAATGGCAGGAAAAAGCACTGTTAAAACTAAAATAAGGCCAGCTGTTAAAAAGACAAAAAATGTGCAAAGTGTTTGGCAAATATTAATTTATATTAGTTTATATTCATATTAACCAAAGATCAAAGTAATTATAAAGTTCCTAAATTTAATTACAGCATGTACTTCAGAAAAAAACATTTTAATTAGAACTAAACAGTCATATTTTCATTTGTCTCAGCAAAAGAAATACAGAAAAAAAATTATGCAATATACACCTATTTCTAATATTTCTAATTCTTTACACATCAGAAATCAAAACAAATAGGGACTTTGTACTTTAAGTTAGTCAAACTCTAAATGAGGTTGTTACTAATAGAAATAACCCCTTGTCTTTCAGGCAAACCTTAATACACCGGGGAAAGTTGTAAAAAAGTAGAAGTCGATTAGTTCAATGTGAAATATTGGTGACCTCTCTGCTGAACAGTTATTCACGCCCTTAAAATAATACCTTCTTTTTGTCAAATAATTTTATTAAGTTATGTTTGTTCAAAAATAACTTTTGATGCCAAGCTGAGGGACCCCAAATGAAGAACATGACATATAGAAACTGACTGAAAACATACAGTTCCAAGATCAAATTCAAGAAACCTGAGGATACAAAGCTACTAGTCCTCAAAAGGTTGATACTCAAGGGATGGCCAGAGGCAAAGAAAGAAGCCTCATGCTTAATTCATCATTGCTGGTCTGTTTGTGATTAACTGATGGTTGTTGGCAGTTATGAAAGAGAAGAAAAATAGTGATTTCCAGCAGTATGAGGAAAGAAAAAACTTTGAAACTTTCATGAAGGACATTTGAATATTTAATTCCTTTAATAAATAAATTGAAGTGAAGGAATTTTCCTTCACAGACTCAGAGTAAATAAACAGATTGACGCTATGATCTGAAAGCATTCAGATAGTCAAGTGTATTGACTGAAACAGTCCAGAGAACCATTTTATTTTTAGCAAGCATACGAAGAACCCTAGCTGAACAGTACTGACTTTTTGTATCTTAGAAAACTAAAAACTATTTAGGAATTGATGGGACAGTACACAGTGATCCTTGAGCTAAGAGCCACAATGTTGTTTTACTGACATGACACTGCACAACAGAAAACACAGAAAATAGTTCTGAAAGCTGCATGACTGTATTTGTGCAATGCTAATAGGTGCAATCTCAGCAGAATTAATTAGCTGTTCCACTGAAGTGGCCATACTGAGGTCAGGATGGGGGTAGTTGGGAGATCTCTGACATTGCAGCATTAATATGTTATAGCAGTTTTCTTTCTGCCTCTCTGAAGACATGGTGAAATTCTTGATTTACAGAGTAGGTCTGGAAGGTCAGTAACTGCACTCATATGATGTCATACTCGAGCAAAGAAGACTTCTACCATAGTTTCAAATCTGGCTTCTATGACAGCAGCTAAAGAACTTTTACTCTGTTTCTTGCCTTGGATCTAGTTTGTGGAATTTAGATATAGAACTGTCTAAATCTATAAAGTAGACTTTTACTGAAATCTGATAAACGGTAATTGTCAACACTCTGAAAACTTTTTTTAAAATAAGTTATAAGAAATGAAGAGCGATGTCTTCAGACTATGCATGCCTGTAAGAAATTTGATCATGGTTTTAAAACAAGATTGGGGATATTTGGAAGCTACAATATTTTCCTTAGTATAAAATCAGCTGGTAGGAGGAACTCTTCTTACTTTAGGAACCAAGTAGAATAGTTGGGATATTTACTTGTTTACATTTATAGTGATTATGAATATTTATTATGATAATATTTATTCTTTATGAATATTTTATTATCTACTTCATTATTAATCCATTTTGTAAATTTTACTTAAATAAAACAGAAGTGATGATGGATTTTGACAGATGTGGGCAATACATAATTTTCTGTTTTTGCTAAAACATTGCTTAGAAATGTCTCTGTTACACGCAGAGATTAATATAACTCTTTTGAAGTAAGGAGAGAGTTACTCATGTATAAGTCATACAGAAGATCTGAACTTCAGTTTTCACATTCTCTTCTTACTATCAAGGGATAGATAAGTGTATCAAAGACATACTTAAAATCACACTTCCAGGCAGAACGAAGTGCAGACAACACAGGTGATGTAATTCCTAAGCTAGTATTGTTCCAATATACTAGTATTCATATCACAGCAATAAGATATGTATTACCTCTGCCAGTAGCTGCTTGGCAGTGCTTGACGATTTGGGCAAATTGTCATACAGAGTTTGGTTTCCAGACTTACACTGTTCTATACAGTGTTAAGGGCTGGGCATTAAGCAGGAGTAGCAAATTCTAATGCAATGCTCCTTTATAGTGCGTCTGAACTTCTGCTGAACAGGGTTCATGTGAAGTGCCACCATCCTGGGTTTAGCTAACTGATCAAACCCAACAACCTCCTCCCGCTGTGGTGACACAGTCCTTTTCACTGGAATAATTTTCACAAATTTAGACAACTATGGCTGAACAGGTCACCTCAGACTCTATTTATCATCACCACAGAGTTACGCAGTTAACTTGACATACTTTGCCATTACAGGAAACATTCCCTAACTCCCTTTATCTGTGCAGCCTAGAAGTCCAATGCCTTTAAAGAGATTCCGCAGAGATTCTGCTAACTCCGAGGTAGACACCATATCTATACCTAGTCAGATGAGTACAATCCTGTCACTCTCTTTCAGTTGCTCAGTGTAGCTGTTCTATTTTGATGCCAATAAAAAAATATTTTCATGCTGTTTTACAGGCTATTGGTTATTTAAGAGTAAATAAAAAATTATTTCCTTCTTTCCAGAAATTCAAACAATATTGAAACTGGTAAATATTTCTTTTATTTTTTTTTTTCCACCTAAAAGAATATTACTCTACAAAACATTTCACAAAGGAAGGAAAATAAAATTTGAAAAATTCCAAGTTGGTTCTTCCAGCAGGTCAAAGATAAAACTAAAGGCATAAAGGCATGTAAAGGAGGAAAAGATAAAACCTATACTGAAAATAGCATGGGACCTAAGAACTCATAAATAATTTTCAAGAATTATGCTCAAATTAAAAATACATCAGAACATAATCACTACACTTATCTATACGCTATATGGTGAAGTGGTTTCCAAGTAAATAAAAAAAGGTACCTGATATATGAGAGATAAGTATATAAAAGTTATCCTAACTTGCTGTATCTAAAAGTGCTGAAACGGTACTTTTCTGTTCTTTCTTCTTATCTATACTGACCAATTAATTAGTGAACATGGTTGACATTCTGGCAACAATGTCTACTGAAGTCAACGTAATTACACTGTGTTATTGATGATCGTCAGAGCTGATGAGCTGGGTTTGGGTTCCTGAGAATCTTTGATGCCTTATTTTTCTAGAGGTGAAATAAGGAGCATAAATGTATGTTAACATGAGAATTCCTTTTATTAGCAGCAGTGTCTGATATTTCTCCTGTAAGGACAGTATTCATGACCTTAAGACAGGAAAACAGCTAATTTTTATTTCGTTGTTTTTTCACAATGCCAGGACTTTTAAAGAATATTTCATGAAGTACTTGTGAGAAGCTGTTCATTTGGTTGTAGCAGTTCAAAAGACCTTCAACTCTAATGCATTTTCCAGAGCATGTGTCATCCATTTCGTTTCCCATAATTAGTTTTCCATCTCTGAATTACTTAAGTACTGTGGATGAAATGCTAGTATATTCCACCATGAGTTTTGAAATAAACTGTGATAAAGCGAAAATTATATTTACAATATTTCAAGAAAAAGAATGATCACTTGCCAAATATTCTCCCACATTCAAAGTCCCAAACTAGTTGCACTGTTAAGAAATGAGACAAACCCAAGGTTAAGAATAATGCTTGCTTCATTATAAATTATAGATTATTCATTGAATAATCACCCTTAATTGGCTTTGAATTATCTTTTCCCTTTAGTTTCTAATAGCTCAGAATTTATTCATTTAAATGTTGTTCTCTGGTGCCTTGCAGAACTTTAATAATAAGGTCCAGTTGGCCCAGAAACTCCTTGTGAAAGCACAGATATCAAATACATGAATATTTACTATATGTATTTTTTTCTTCAAAAAAGATAAATTTCCAGTTACCTAGAGCCATTATTTTAAGGTTGAATTGACTATTTTTCTGCTCTAGCTACTCAGATTTACAATTTATTTATGTAGCTTCTCTTTGAACTTTTGTTAAGTGTAGTAGATTTTCCTGGTCTTAGTAAGAAAAAAATCCCAAAACCAGAATAATGTTTTTATAATTTTCTCTTTCTGTTTTAAATATTGTCAGAAAATATTAAAGTGGGTGGTTCTAAGTCATATCAAGGTTGCTTAGCTGACGTTAATTACAAGTATCAATTCTACAATCAAGACACACTATTTTCCTGTTATTCACTACTTATAACAAGCCTCTGTAGGAAAACACATTAGGAGTAAAACCAAAACAAAATGACAAGTAAATATAGATATTCTAGAAAGTAGTTAAAATAAGGTTTTCGCAGTTATATTTAATAACAACTTAGCCTGATTTTCAGCAATGCAAAGTACTTATCTCTCACAGAAGAAAGAAACATTTATTGGTCTACAACAGGAGGTTTTCCTCCCAAAGACGGTTTACCCCCCTTCATCTTTGCCATGGGTTTTAAAATCCAGCATACAAGCTTTGATATAAAATTAAGGTTATTTTTAAAAAATATATTTGGCATATCACTCAAATTCTGGAATTGCACACACACGAACTATACTGTGCCTTTCAAAACAGAAAAAAGAATAGAAAAGAATACCCCATTACGAAAACCATGATCCAGACACTGAACAGTTTTCTTCCCGAAAGATGCCCAAAATATCGTTAAAAGCAATAGATTGTTTTGTAACTTAAGTCTGAAATTCTCCTAAAATAGCAGGTAATAGATAAAAAAGTAAGAGGCATAATTTTACTTAACTGTTGTTAAGAATATATAGCAAGAATATCAGAAGAAACAAGCAAACAAACAAAAAAAGCCCAAAAGCTTATAGCTATTTGTTATGCTTTCCTAAAAAACAGAATATAATATAGTCTTACTTTTCAGAACTGATGGGCGCTGTAATCCATTCTGAAAATGAGCATATAGAAACAGTCCAATAGCAGTACTTTTGCAGTGCATCTTCAAAACTGATATGATATATTAGCTTCTGCTTTTAACACAGGAAGGCAAAAGAAATAGTGTGCTGACTTTATCCCCCTTTAGCTCTCTCTGCTATTTATTTTGTTTCTTTGGTTTACATGAGTTATAGGTAGCTGCTTAGTGTTCTGACTTCTTTTTTTATTCCAAGTTCTAATTTTATAACAACAACAAATCTGTTGTGATATTTTACATAAGAAAATCAGTTGAGCTAGGCTTTTAACAACGAAAATTAAAAATTAGAATTTATTGAGATAGTTTATGGAAAAAAGAAAGAATACACTTGTAAAATAACTTAAAAATCTCTTACTATCATTGAGCAGCACAGTCTGAAATTAAGTTGCTTATCCATTATTTTAATTCTTACAAACAGCTTTGAAATGCACCATAGTTAATATATTTCTGAAATCACTAAAACACCTTTGTTCTAAAGTTCTTTGGCTGTTAAAATCAGCTAAATAGACTGTAGGTATTCTAAATGATACATTATATTTTTAAGATAAGTATAATAATCAGAAAGTATTAAGTAAATGCATTACCCTGCAGATGCCTGGCTTGTTTACTCACCAAAAAAAAAAAAAACAACCAAAAACCCAAAAAACAAAAAACAACCTTAAAATTCTCAAAATTCTAAGCCTAAAAGATAATATATTTAAAGTTTAATAAATAAATACCCAGCTAAACCTAGAGAATTATATTATTGCTCTATTTTCTAGTTGTAGAGGCCAACGCAAGTTTCTCTTAAATACTTTAACTTTTCTTAAAAATCCATGAATGAAAACTATCTCTTTAGTCAGCTTAGTATTTCACTTTTTCAGTACGTCAGAAGATCTTCAGACAGGCTGAGATTTGTGTGTTAAATACAGGTAAACAGGGAAAGAAAGCAGAAGCATGCTCTCTTTTATAAAAAAAGGAAGAAAAGTTGTTTATTGTAGCCTGGCTCTATTGCAGCAGTGATATGAAAAAAAGAAAAAGAGAGAAGCCCTGCTAGTGTCCTAGCTTTTCTTACTGATCCTTGCCAATCTGTGGTTTTGATCTGCGACAAACAGCTATTCTGTGAAATATAGAGGTATTAAAGGTGAGGAGGAGAACTCTACCGCTGATTACAGAACGTGTTGAAGTGATTGATTTTTTCCCTTCCGGTCCCTTTCTCTCAAGCACTTCTTCGGAGTTTTCCTACAAGACAATGTGAGTCTAGCCTTCAATTTCAAAGGCAAAATTTCAGCTTCCCATATTATTTCAGCTATCAACATATGTTTTGGATGTCAATTTTAACAGAAAATAAAACATCCATGTCAATATTAATTTGAGTATTCTTATAAAGACCTGTGCTTTTTATTTTAATTAATTAAAAAGTCACTGCGATCCTCCAAATCTGCCTATTAAACTATCCTAAAATAGAACCAAAGGATCATAGAATGGTTTGGGTTGGAAGACACCTTAACAATCATCTAGTTCCAACCCCACTGCCATAGGCAGGGACACCTTCCACTAGACCAGATTGCTCAAAGCTCCATCCAACCTGACCTTGAACAATTCCAGGGATGGGGCATCCACAACTTGGCTGGGCAACCTCTTCCTGTGCCTCTCACCACCCTCATAGTGAAGAAAATAACCAGACTATCTGTCAATACACATTTGTATACATATATCATGACTGTCCTTTAAACAAACAAACAAAAAAAGAAACACCATGGTAAACCAAACCCAAAATTTCATCAGAAAATAATGCAAACGAAGACACAACTAAATAAAAGCATAAGATTGGCAGAGTTTCTACAAAATGGTAACACCTGCTGTGGGAAAATGATGGATAATGGAGAAATGAGGGAAACCCTATTTCCCAGATTTTAGCTTACACCTTGACACAAAAAGTAGCCATGAAGCGGCTAAGAAGCAGTTTGCTGATCCCAAGAATGGAATGCGGTTGCCATGGATAAGGCCCACCCATACTGGGCAGAATGTACTGTATCTCTGAAATGGAGAACGGGGCATCACGGAGGTGGTGCAGCCCTTCTCTGTTATCAGGATAACGATGGGCTGCTACGAGAAACCGCATAGCTGCTATCAAGAAAGATGGATCGCTACTGCCATGCCAGCAAAAATGGTGAAATCGTGTCCTCTAGGTGAACTTTGCTCATTATAATGTCATTATAATACAAAAACACACCTCCATCCCAAAGGCTACCCGCCTCCAAGGTGCGACCACTCCCCACTGGGCATGCGCCCTATGTTTTATCACCTGTACCTTTAAACGCGAAGCGAGAGATTTTTAATCCAATCAGAATAAAAAGAATGTATGACTAAAGTCACTCAAGCTCCACCTAAAAGCATAGAAACAATATAAAAAGTGGCGATTAAAAGGGGGATTTTGGGGAACAGAAGACCACCATCGAAACTTTGGGATTGGTCG
Source organism: Bucorvus abyssinicus (assembly GCA_009769605.1). Lineage (NCBI taxonomy): Eukaryota > Metazoa > Chordata > Aves > Bucerotiformes > Bucorvidae > Bucorvus > Bucorvus abyssinicus. The sequence goes on from CM020025.1 coordinate 46,225,757, forward strand.
ACGGGCTGAACCTATCTTCTCCCCGCCGCATAGGGACGCCTATTGGGTAAGAACTTTGTATTTGGCGCGCTTTAATATTAACATCAGGCTAGCTATTAATAATCATTAGTGTTTAGGTTTGTATGTGTGTGTTTAGTGTTTGTTCTAAACCCATTTCGCAGTCAATACCCTCTCACCGGTATCATTCGAACCTGCATTTAGTCACGAATCTGCACAATAAACTATTATTGTTGATTTTAATACTGAAGGGATTTGTCTTTGTGTAACGGCTAGCGAGGGTCCCTGAATAGGTTAGGCGAATATCCTCCAATCCTGTGGGCTACCAAGAGGGACTTTGGTTTCAGTGACGCTGCCAGCGTGCCTGGCAGGCTGGCCAAGTTGTAAAGAACCCGAGGAGGTTCCCCTTCTCCCTGACAGGAGCGTGGTGGGCAGGTTGGGTGACAGGAGTTTGTCTTTCTTGGGAAACTAGTGGGCTGGACAAATTGTAAAGGGTTTGGGAAACCCCCCTTCTGGGCCAGGAATTTTTCTTTGTCTATTCTCCTGCCCCCCCCCCCCCCCCCCCCGTTTTCGTGACTCCTGCATAACTCATACAGACATTGGCAAGCTCTTATGGTACAGAATGAAAGACATAGTAGGATTTATTTTACAGAAAAAAGTTCAAAACCTCTGAAAGATTTGTGTCTAACCTTCCATACACTGGAGCTCAGTACAGCTTGGGGCAGGGGAGCACAAAATGCGCAACAAGGGATGGGCAGAAAATGGCAAATTTGGGTAGATCCCAGAGGCTCTTGGAGAGACCCAGGCTGCAGAACAAAAGATCGGTTGGCTGAGGTAGATGGTAAGAAGCCATAGAGACCGAAAACAGCTGAGCTGGAGAGGCAGTGGATGATTGTGGGTATAATGTTGGTACAGACAGATAGAAACCATCCATCTCAAAACCAATGTAAAATTTCCTTACCCTGCCTCTTGGGAAAAATAAGTCACTGTTCCCACAGGGATGTTTTTTTCAAATCCATTCTGAATAAACATGCTTTCCAGTAAGGTGCATGAACTTTGCCTAACATTAATGTTTTCACAGGACTATTTTGGGTGAGGAAAAGAGCTTCCCTAATGTAAGTGGGCTTATCTAGCCCGACCAGAAAGTGTAAATACACCCTCAGTACTTCAGCCAAATGCTGAAATATTTTGTTCTGTTGTCACTGGGATCTGCTTTTGCACTCCATTTAATGTCAGCCTGGCAGGCTGTGAAGCCATGACATGCTGCTCCTGCACCTAGCATAAACCGAGCTCAGCTTGAGATTAGCACCTTCTTAATACAAGACCTGAACTTCCACTCAGAAGCTGTGAATAGAATTCAGGAGAAACAGAATTTAAGGAACATTCTGACTTTAAAAAAATATTGCACTCTAAACCCAAGGTCTGTAGTCTCAGTTAATTAAAAAATACATAGTTGTCACACAGACCACTTGCTCCTCTGTAATTGAGGCACTTAGTAAGTCCTGTCTGTTTTATGAAAGAAATTTCCTTTTCTTCTCAACTTGAGAAATACAATCCCAGTACGTCTACACTTCATACTGATACAAACAGCAACTATACATCACACTTGTTACAGAAACATTTGTTAATAATGAATACATGAAACACTGAAAAATAAGTGGGGTGTGGGAGAAATGGTATCTTACAGACAACTGTGAATTAACTACGATTTAGAGTAATATTTTTTCCCATGCAAATTCTACTGCTATTTTCTATTAATTAATGTAATTGATAAGAGTTATAAAGATATCTGGCATTTTAATCATCCAGATATGTCTTTTGCTGTCAGAATAGAAAATTAAAACAACTAGAAGTCTTTTATTTGCAGAGTTAGCTGGAGAGGAAATTAAAATAGATCTGGTAATAAATGAGTGACACATTCAATTTAAGAGATCACAGATATGGGTCAGAGGGTTAAGAGAATGCAGAGAAGGATCATGACATTCTTAAAACTGTGTTTCTTTCTAGATATATTTTAAGCAAGCCAAAACTCATACTGATGGGCTTGTTAGCTCATAACACTATCATTAATACAAAGATTTACAACGTATTTTATGTTGTTACCATTAACGAACAGTAAAAAAACCAAAGCAGCCACTGGACAAGTTACACTTGCATAGAGATTTTTTTTTGTTTTTAATTGCATATACATGGATTCCACTTTCTAAAGGTATTTTCTCTGATGTTATAGAGTTAATATATCAGGTACTTCAAGGAAATCACGCAATCTTAATTAACTGGGATCTGGGCTATATAAAGAAGTCAAGTAGCTCTGATCAGTAGAGGAGAGTGAGAATTTGAAAATTTCATATGGAGAAGGAGACCTGAATTGGATAATTGCCTCTGACCATTTACAAAATCCAACAGCACAAAATAATTTTGTCCCTGTTGAAAGACAAATGTCTTTAACCACCCATTTCTTCGGGGAGACATCAAAGAAACACTGAAAAATTAAAAGATGAGCGCTCAAAACAAGCCACTAAAAATCCAAGATTTCCATAATACATATGCCTAGCTCTTTTGGGTATTTCTAGTGTGAAGAGACAAAGCAGAGAGATGTTACTTGATACTTTGCCTGTTATTTTACAATGTAGTTGGTACTGAAGCCCTCTTGCTGTTTGCGGGTGTTTTTCCTGCTTATAAGTAAATGAAACAGACAAAATACTAACTTAGTCTTGTGGGATATAATGCCAGTTCCTTTTCTTCTGAGGAAATCTGTGCCTAATCAATTCATCTTCTGCATTGCCTGTCATTTCTCAATGAAATGAAACAGAAATGCATAAAATGAGGAATATTTAGGAAAGCTACGGGGACTAATGGTGCAGTCATCTGGTTCAGATACCAGGCTGCAGAATTTTAGGTAGCTCCTTAACATCAGAGAATGCTAACAATGAGAGAGATCCCTGAGTAAAGTTTCACCATGCAGAGGAAAAATTTTGAAAGCCAAAAAGGTCATAATGTAAAGTACAGCCTTTTCTGAGGGAATCCCCTGCTTCTCAGAAGTGTTCTGGATCAAAATTAGTGATAAATATTACTGTGTGGGTTCAGACCAACAGAAGATTACTGAAGATTCTTGTAGAAAATCTCTGGTAACAGTTATTGAGATGAAAATATGTGGTCATGAGCAAGCATCCTACACCCCAGGCAGTGTCCAAACTGATATCTTGAAAGATAAGAAATACATGGAGGAAAGATAATATTTTCTTTTTCCCCATAGATAAAGAGGTCACAGATATGAGTCACAGAAGAATGCACAAAGAAATATCTTGTCATGCAAAATGTCTTTTTTGTTTCCCTAGACATATCACAAAACTTGAACATGTAGTTTTCTGAAATAAGAATTTTTGAAATTCTTATTTCTATGACTCATGAACGATAGTACTATATTACCAAAACCAAAGACATTGTTCTTCAGTAATGCAGAGTACTCTCAGAATGAACTGAGAAACTGAACACTTGAGTCTCTTGTTCATCAGGTCAGCATTCTTAACACACTTCAGCAGTCAATACGTAGGTTTTGTTGTAAAGCATTTGTAGGTATGTGTCTTAAAAAAAACCATAGAATCATAGAAACACGGAATGTTTTAGGTTGGAAGGGACAATTCAAGGTCATCTAGACCAACCCCCCTGCAGTCAGTAGGGACACCTTCAACTAGATCAGGTTGCTCAGAGCTCAACCTGACCTAGAATGTTTCCAGCGATTGGGCAACTACCACTTCTCTGGGCAATCTGTTGCGACATTTCATCAACTGTCATTGTAAAAAATTTCCTTATATCTAGTCTAAATCTTCCCCCTTTTAGTTTTAAACCATTACCCCCTTGTCCTGGCGCAACTGACTGCTGAAAAGATTGTCCCTATCTCTCTTATAGGCCCCCTTTAAGTACTGATGAATATAATATTTAACTTCCATGGGAAGAATTGACTAGGTATTTATTAAAATAATGCATGCTGAGCCTGCTACTATCAACAGACGCATTTCTGGAGTTAATTTAACGCAGAAAAAAATATTAGTAGCATTTTTTCATCTCCCTCCATACTAAAGACTGAGTCCTTACTTACTGCTTCTGAAAATGCAGAGTACCCAGACACCCACACAATCTTGGTGCTGGACAATCGCATTTGAAAACTTAATTCTGGTACGGTACTATCACACTGATGACTGTGACATTTGGTGACTGTTAGGGTTTTTATTTCTTTGAAAGATATATATACATCTTTGTTGCTTATTACACTAAGGGTCAACATTTATTATGGCTCAATATTACTATGCTGAATTAATGAAGAGGGTTTTTTTGGGGTATAACTTTTTTATCACTGAAACCTGAAGTAGGAAATTAAATGAGGTAACATCATGCATATCTGATTTCAATAAGAACAAAAAAATTAAAAAAGTTTTGAAGAAATTAGATGGCAATAAAAACCATTCTCGGGCTTCTGCAACTTAAAAAATTTATGATAAAATACCATAGGCGGACACACAGATGAAAACCCCAAGGGAGTTAGGAAACAAGTTTATCACTCTTCTGAACCTGGTACAGATATTTACTCCTGAAAAATTAAAAAGAAATCATCAAACTCAATAGAAATGCCTTGAGTGTTCTTTGTAAACATTAATAATTACCAACACTGTCGTATAAGGAAAAATCTCAGTTTAAGTGAATCCTCATGGAAATACTGCTTAGGAACAGTATTTCAGCTGAAACGGTAGTGTTCATCTGAGGCTTGGTGATGAATCAGCTTGCATGTCCTTTTGAATAAATGTTCTCTGCGTGTGTGTGCACAAATGTACAATAGAGTCCTCTTTTTCTTTCTTCAGTTTAGAATCCAGCAAATCAAGCACAATACAGAAATTGAGATATCTGAGATTAAAATATCTTAAAAGTAAAAACGGGTTTTTTACTAAGAATTTGCAGAAAAACAGATTGAAATGTAGGAAGCAAAGTGGGAAAGCCAACACCCAGCAGAGGTATATTCTGACTTAAGTTCATGTCTCAAAGCACAGAGGAAAAGGAAAGACTGAGACAGAAAACAGATGGAGGGGAAAGGTAAAGGGTGATCTATGGGAAAGTTATTTTCAGAAAATCTTTAGTTCTATGATCCAAAATACTAATTTTTAAGCCTTTAATTTAGCAAAGCAAATAAGCTATTTCTTTTTACTTTCTTTATTTTTTAAAAGGTTAGATAAAATAAACATTTCCACATTTATAATGTAATTGTAGTTCCTAGCAACATTAATTGTTCCTTCCTTCTGATCCTTCTTTAATTTTAAAATGTCCTTTTTTGATCTTCCTTCATAAATATGATAATTCATTTTAAAAAATATATATTGTAGAAACACATTAGAGGTAACATCAGATCGGGCAAAGGGTTTGCTGCTTTTTTTGTATTTATTTTTTAACTTGCAGGTATTCTCAGAAAATAGCTTTAGCTGTTTTCCAGGCTGAGCTAAAATGAAAGGTGCTTAAAACAGGTGTTTTCCTCCTTGAACCAGAGATTATTTTTATATGCTGATTCAGGACCCTGTAGAAAGAAAATTGCTTTGAACTTTACTTTTATAGCCATCTACAAAAATTAAATAACTACCTGTGGTTTGTAAACATGAGTACTGTTGTAAACATGTTATATATACAATGTCTAATTTCAAGATAAAGGTATGTGTTTTAGGAGTCTTGATCCCTTAGATATTTTTGAAAATCTTACTAAAGAATATGTAAATAAAATAGATTTTTTTTTATGTTTATATTTTTCCTGACCATTTTAAAGCATGTTAAAACAGACACACTGAATTATATTGTTCAGATGCAATGAATCCTTTTAATTGCAACTGTATGGCATCATCAACTCAGAAAAGTTGATGGCCTCCAAGACCAAAAAATGAAACCTAAACAAAAGGAAAGTGATAGTTCAAAGGTCAGGCAACAATATATATAGAATCTATCTGAAGTTTATTCAAACTGTAAATTAAAGCTGAATTGTTGTATTCTATTGCTTAGATTAGATCATCAGAAGTGCACAGAAATAGAAATCAGAGTAATTTTATAATATTCCCAATTTCATGTATATATTTTAATAAAATAACAAATATAAAACTTTAGTAAAAGACATAATATCCAATTGTATAATATGTATCCAATGTATCCAATGTAGATAAGAACTACATATTTAATCAAAAATGTGAAATTTGGGCACAGCATGAAAATCCTTCTAGCTGAATTTCTTTTCTTTTCTTTCACAGATTTAGAGATATTATTTCCCAAGCCTCTGTTATTCTCAAAACCTCAGTTGTGAACAATTTGCTTTTTCATTTAAATTAGAAAGATCTCTTTTCTTCTTTTCCAAATTTCAGTGGCTCTTCTCCACCTTAAATCATCACTTTATTATAAGTTGATGACTGCAAATTATTAAAGAAGTTAAAAGAGAAGAGCATTGGCAAGCAACTTCACCAAGACTGTTTCTGATACTAGGGACGGATGAACTATAGAGTAGCCTCTGAAAAATTTTATTCCAGAAAATTCATACATGAAGGTCAATTTGAATGTTTCAGGAGGGAAGGGTGGAAAGATAATTGCTCAAATCAGTTCAGTAAAACATTTTTGTCACCTCACTCTGACTGTTTCTAGAGAAATAATAAATGAAATTATATTAAACTATCAAAATTCAATTTGGAATAATTTGAATAAGCACTGGTCAATTCATCATGTCAAAGTAACTATAACACAGGAAAAATCCCTTATTTCAAGAGATTTCTTCCTCATAATTATATGTGAGCTTATAAGAATTGATATACTCTGAAAAGTATATTGGCAAAGCTCTAAAGAAAGATCATGTGGTATTCACTTAGGTTATGCTGAACCATAGGCAATCCTTAGACAGATATTGAAAAACTATCATAAGTGAAAGAGAGGAAACAACCAATAGGTTTTTTTTAAATCAGAGAATGGTTTAGGTTTGAAAAGACCTTTAAGATCATTGAGTCCAACAGGTAACGTAGCACTGACAAGTCTACCATTAAACACGTAACTGAGCATCATACCTACACGTCTTTAAAATCCTCCAGGGATGGTGACTCCACCACTTCTCTGGGCAGCCTGTTCCAGCATTTTGCAACCCTTTCGGTGAAGAATTTTTTCCAATATCCAACCTAAATCTACTCTGGTAAAACTTGAGACCATTTCTTTTTGTCCTATCACTTGTTACTTGGGAGAAGAGATCGTCACCCATCTCACAACAACCTCCTTTCAGGAACTTGTAGGGAGCAATAAGGTCTCCCTTGAGTCTTCTTTTCTCCAGGCTAAAAAACCCCAGTTCCCTCAGCTACTCCCCGTAAGACTTGCTCTCCAGACCCTTCACAAGCTTTGTTGCCCTTCTTTGGACACACTCCAGCACCTCAATATCTTTGTTGTAGTGAGGGGCCCAAAACCGAAAACAGTATTCAAGGTGCGATCTCACCAGTGCCAAGTACAGGGGAACAGTAATTTCCCTTCTCTTGCTGGTCACACTATTTCTGATACAAGTCAGTATGCCATTGGCCCTCTTGGCTACCTGGGCACACTGCTGGCTCATATTCAGCTGGCCATTGACCAGCATCCCCAGGTCCTTTTCCACTGGGCAGCTTTCTAGCCACTCTTCCCCAAGTCTGTCACATTGCATGGGGTTGTTGTGACCCAAGTGCAGGACCCAGCACTTGGTTTTGTTGAACCTCAGACAACTGACATCAGCCCATTGATCCAGTCTCTCCAGATCCCTCTGCAGAGCCTCACTACACTCAGGCACATCAACGCTCCCATCCAGCTTGTTGTCATCATCAAACTTACTGAGGGTGTACTCAATCCCTTCATCCAGATCATTGATAAAGATGTTAAAGAGAACAGGCCCCAATACTGAGCCCAGGGGAACACCACTGGTGACCGGCCACCAGCTGGATTTAACTCCATTCACCAGCACACTTTAGGCCCAGCCATCCAGCCAGTATTTTTACCCACCTGTCCTGGTTTAAGACAAACCAGTTTGGTTTGGTTTTGATGGACATTTCAAACAACCAATCGTGATGTATTCCTCCCATTTATGTGAGCACATCTCATTGGCTGTGGAGCTTTGGCGGGCTTGCTGTTTCTTTAAGAACAACGTGCAGGCAGAAGTCTCTTTCTTTCCTCCTTTTTGCCCATGCTTGGACAATTGTCTCTCTGCCAGCCCCAGAGCTGTATCTCTTTCTTTCCTCTTTCTCGACAGTGCTGGGACCTGATGATCTTTACTGCTGGTGTGCCCCAGAGCTGCTGCTCTTCCTCTAATCGGATCCTCGCCGCTGCCGCTGCCACTTGCTGCTGCCACCTGCTGCTGCCACCTCACGCCGCTGTTTCTGCCCTCACTGCTGCTGATCTGCCACTGCCTCTGCCACTGTGACTGTTTCCTGACACCCACGACCCGACGGCTGCCCTTGCTCGGCTTGGCTTCTGCCTGCACGTGGATCGCTGTGACTACCACCACGAATCAGCTCTACTCAGACCTGCCAGCCACGTTGCCACCATTTTGAACTGCCTAGTAGGTTTTTTCCTTTTGCTTTTGTTTCCTTAACCACATTTTAACCCTCGCTACACCAGTTTTCCAATCCCATATAAACCTGTTAATATCTTGTTTGTTTTTCTGTATATAATATTTTTCTATTATTGTTAAACTTGTTTTAGTTTCCCAAACTTAAGAGGTCTCACAAACTTTTTCTTTCTTTTCTTTCTTCTTATCTCTCTTCTTAACCCTTTTCTTCTGGAACGGGATGGAGGTTAATTAGAGAGGGCAATCATCCTGTGTTTGATGAGCCTTGGCCAACCAGTGACACCAGTGAAGTTTACGCCGATCAAAGCCATGAGCAGACAGTTTGACTGGGAAAATGCTATGGGAAATGGCAGCAAAAGTCTTAATAAAGTCCAGGTAGACAAGAATCACAGCCTTTCCTTCAGCCACTGAGTAGATTACCTTGTCATAGAAAAAGATCAGGATAGTCAGGCAGGACCTGCTTCCAATAACCCATGCTGACTGGGCCTGATCACCTGGTTGTCCTGTAAAAACTTGCATGATGAATGTTTAATAAAGTTATAATTACAGCAACACTAAAATGAATCGTGAATAATGGCTTTTGTACCAGCAAACTTTAATGCTGCAATGCCATTTGCTCTTTCTTGTGGCAATTTCAGAGGCAACAACAAAAAACAACGAGATTAGAAGTTAGGTATAAGACAGTCATACCCAAAGCAGCCTTTTCTTGCAACGACAAAACTTTTGAGCATCAAAACCCTTTACTAGTCACGGATTTCTTTTAATTTTTCACTGCTAGTATAAGCGATTGTTGTGCATACATATAGCACTGTTTCAGCCTGCTGTGACCTAAATGCATGATGCTGAAGTGAAGAGGTAAGATAAAAGGTCCCTTCCTACAGTTTCAAATAGCTTTAGAGCATCTAGACTGGTTTTCCTGAACCTTCTAAATCAAGCTCATGCTCAAATAGGAGGTATTACAGAACCACAGAATGTTTTAAGTTGGAAGGGACCTTCCAAGGCCAACTAGTCCAACTTCCCTGCAATAAGCAGAGTCATCTTCAACTAGATCAGGTTGCTCAGAGCCCTGTCCAACCTGACCTTGAATGTTTCCAGGGATGGGGCATCTACCACCTCTCTAGACAACCTGTTGCAATGCTTCACCAGCCTCAGTGTAAAAAATTTCTGCTTTATATCTAGTCTAACTCTCCCTTCTTTCAGTTTAAAACCATTACCCCTTGTCCTGTCACAACAGGTCCTGATGAAAAGATAGTTCCCATCTTTCTTACTGGCCCACTTTAAGTACTGAAAGACCACAATAAAGTCCTTCCATTTGTTTTTCTTTATCATGTATTAAAGTGTCTACAGCTTGGTCCTTCTTGCAGAAGGTTTTCTGAACTTTGATGGTAAAGCCATGTTGGGTGTATTTAAGGATACTGGCCAGATCTCATGTATCACTAGTGGATGGTATAAACATTAAAATCCCTGCTACATTAAACAAGGTCATATTTAATATAATAATTCACTTTGTGATTCAAAAAGTCAGGAAAACATGAATAAATTACCAGCAAACAAACTAGAACTTCCCTCAGGTATCCTTAAATTATTCAACAGTCTTTTTGGGAAAAGAATGTTAAACATAATTTACTCCATTTAGAAGCTACTTCATGTTTTTTGTTATTTAAGCAGCAAATTTTAGATAGAGTTTGTGTTGGTCTAACAGAACCGTTTAGAATTTACATTGCATTCCTAAATAAATAAAGGATTCTTTAGACACTCCCCAAGCCAATATTAAAAAAAAATGTATTTAATTGTAAAGCACACATATATTTCTAACTCAAAATTAGAATCTGGTACAAATTAATGCAAAAGAAAAAAGGAGGGGGAAGCAACATATCAACTGGATACACAAGGTAAAAAAACAAGCAAAGACACATTGAACAAAAATGTATCGTTTAATAGGCAACTGAACAAACATCATGCAGGGAGAAAAGACTTTCAGGAACACATGCTTTTCAGAAGGAACCTGTTATTTAATTAGAAGTGACCACACGTGCAGTGACAGACACCTGGAGTGGAAAACAGCAAATTAAACACAGCTACTGTATAACAAAGATAGAGCATATACACTGTTCAAGGGAAGATAAATTATCCTCTAACCCTGAAAGTGAAGATGAAATATTGGATTTAATTGTTAGAAAACTTAAGAAGTTCGTAATGCAAGCTTAATGTGTCACTTAAGTACTACAGATCCAGATGTATAAATAAAAATGACAAAATTTTATTGACCTTGTGTTGTGAGAAAAGCCTGAATTAATGAATTAATATTTTGCAGTGAGCTTTTATTTTGTGGTGGGCAGGTGGGAGGTGGGGGCACAGAAATTAGTTTCTTTGGTTTGTAAATCTCTTCTATGCGTGGGGCCAGAAACTGCAACACAAAAGTAGAACAAAAAACAGCTGAAATTGCAAAATTCCTAAGATGATCTTTTTACCCCATTTAGGACTTCAGTACTAAGCATATGAAATAAATTGCAGAAAAACATACATTCAATTCCTCTCATGTATCTGGATGAAATAAAGAAAAGAGACAAGTCATTCTTCCTATTTTTCCTCATTTTTCTATCCTAAGCCTCAATATATGTCAGTCCACCTTTACTTAAATAAAGATCCTGATAATAGGAAAATCTTTCATACCAGGTGCTTTCACATATTTTCCACTTTTTCATGTTGGGTTGATCAATATTTCCTTTTTTCATGAATTATTCTTCCCTAGCTTTTTCAAATACTCCATGGTCATAGCCTTTTGTAATAACAGTAAAATCTGCAAAGTCCTAAATTCAAGAAAAGAATGGGCTTGTTCATATGGGTATTCTCTGAGGTATAAACTTAGTATTTGCTTTTCTGGCTTTGCTGTTGTTGCTTTTAAACAGAGCCATTCATACAGAGCAGAGAGTGACAGGAAATAAGTCAAGCTGGCAACAGTGTGAAATCTCACTGGACACTGTTACTACATATGAAGCCAAACACGACGTATGTGTCAGGTAAAAAAAAATTGTCAGGGTGTAGTAAAACTCCAGTGAAACCTGCTTTTATGAATTACAAAATAGAAAATAGAGTGAGGGAGATAAGATACTAGTTTCTTCTCATCCTTAATTATTTTTTTTTAAGATTACATAAAGACTTAGTCACCCTTTTAATATTACTGTATGTTAAATGCATTATCTGTGTAAATAATTGTATATCTTGCTCTTTTTCCACAGCAAAGGTATCACACATTCTACACATCTTCTATAGCAATATTTTTCCATAGCATGATAATGAAGTGATCCTTCAAACCAAATATCCCAGCTACAGTCAAAACTTGGAAGCAGTCTCTCTCTGAAAAATTTTTCTGTGTGAGATTTTCCTAGTCCAAATATGAAAAATTCTTAGTCAATCCTTACATCCATAAAATTGATTTATATGTGATACATTTGGAATTTGAAAGCCGTTACAGTCTGGTATAATTTCAATATGTTATAGTCAAAAAAGCCAAGTCAAGGGGTCTATTCTACAAGTGCAGAGGCATTTTTCTAATAATAAATGAATATAAGTACTCCACAAGGCATTTTATTGTAAGACAAAAGCGTGGTTCCATTCTTAATTCTATTTCACACAGAGTAGGTGTCATTCCTTTCTTCATAAGTTCCCTTTTTTCCCACACACTTCTATAGTTCCCTGCTAGACTTTTCTACTTAGGCAAAAAAACTTCTTACAGAAAGCTGAAATATTTTTTGTTTTATATTTATACTGGTATTAGAAAAAATTATGACAGTTCAGTATCTCTTAAATGCATTAAAATATTCTGTCAAAAGTCCAGTAATTTTGCAAATTGTTAGAATGAAGAAAAATGCTAATCTAAAAATGTATAAATACAGATATTAAAAGCCCATTATTAGTCAATTTCTATATAATGTATCAAAAGTATAGGTGCAACTAGAAGACAGAGCTAGCCAAGACAACTCTGCAACATAGGGTAAACCTAAACTGAGATCTAAGTTTGAAAGTTTTCTTTCAGTATATGCTGTGCCTTTGACTGAGCATTTCAGTTTTATTTGTGCACAATAATAAGAAATTTCCTGTGGAAATTAATTCACTTAAAATTCAACTTGTCTAAATGACATTTGAAATAACGAACTGTGAAGGAAGGAAGAAAAGAAGACTTTTCTCCCCCATTTGTACTTAGAAGTGAAAACAAGATCAGGAGCTGTTATCTGTCTTCCTGGCAAGTAGCATGCCACTGTTCATATTTTGCTCTGAGGACTCATCTGACCTCAGCGTGATCATAGAAACACAGAATCACAGAATGGTTTGGATTTGAACGGGTCCTTCAAAGATCATCTAGCCCAACACCCCTGCTGTTAAGAGACAGGGGCAGCTTTAACTAGATCAGGTTTCTCAAAGCCCTATCCAACCTGACCTTGAACACTTCTAGGGAGGGGGTATCCACAGCTTCTCTGAGAAACTTGTACCAGTGTCCCATCATCATCAGAATCAAAACTTTCTTGCTTATGTCCACTCTAAATCTATCTTCTTTCAGTTTTCAGCCTATCAAGATCCCTCTGGATGGCATCCCTTCCATCAAGTATATCAATTACAGCACTCAGCTTGGTATCGTCAGCTTCATGATACTCCTGCGGCCCTGAGATATAGTATGTTTGTTTGTTCGTTAGTTTTCAGTTTAATGTCTCTAATGTCTCAGTTACATGATGTTTCCATAGCGTGAGATGGAATGTAGGTGTTACATATTTGTGACTTAATGTATACCAGAATGAGATTGCTGAAATAAAGCTGGATTGAGGTGGAGGGAGTCAAACACGATGTAAGTATCTTCTCCAAACAGAGAAATTATTTCTGCCACATTCCTCTGAACACCTCAAGGGCAATTCTCCCAGAAAGCTCTATCTGATATTGTTGATAACCATGCAAAAGATGTTTTAACAGTTAAGCACGGATTGTCTGTGATGCAGTGTTTGAGCTCCCTCCCTCCTCTCTTTTACTCACGGTAAAGATTGGGAAGAAGGTGCAATGCCTAGTTCTGTCTTTAAAACCGATGAAGGACAAAAGCACATCATCTAACTTCAGGCATTTAGACATTTTAAAGACCTTAGCAGATACCTTCTCTATTCAGCAGAGAAAGCAATCAGTCCCTCCACGACAATTACAAGCAGGAGCATATTTTGCCTAACCAGTTACAGAAAAGAGTAGATTGGCCTTCTGGCATCTAATTTTCTTAGATGATATGACTGTTACAAAACTTAATCTTTCCCTCTACTATGAATCCTGAACTGAAGCAGGAAAAGGCAAGTTTTATTTAGTATTCTTATTTGTGTACTTTAAAAAGTCAATTAAAAAGTAAGGACCTATTGAAAATAGGTGAAGGAAGTACAGAAAGAAAAGCAATGGAGCAAACAGAGAACACACATAGTGAGAAGACGTGCTTCTGAGGAGAATAATTTGTCACGTAAGTGCAGAAAAACTAAAACTTATCAAGTATTCTCATTTCCAGAGGCTGATGATTCTAAGTGTGAAAAGCTAATGAACAGCTGATCAGTTTGATAGATAAAGAGTAAACCAATTTTAAATACGGTTTCCTGTCATTACGGTTATATAAAATATAACCAAGCACATAAGCTAAGGACAGGTTTTACGGTGTAGCCTTCCACGTAATGAAGCATGTTCATCTTTACACAGGAGCACTTGCTAAAATCTGCTAGCAGTATGTAAAGAGAGAAAACTGTACTGCCTGCACTACAGCTGCTGGCATTCTGTATAGTTATAGAGTCTTATTAAACACTCACTACGAATCATGTGCAACTATTACAGTAAAAGACCACCTCCTCAGCTGCAACCTGGTAACCACCTGTTTAAAGCAACGCATTTTGCTTGTTACTTCAATGAACTAATAATTTGAGGGCTACCACGTGTTGAATCTTATCATTGCTAGCAGTTGTCTGATCATGCCTGTGTCAAGAACACGTTGTGATGGACCACAGCAAGGAGCCCCTACCTTGCTCAGGTAAGATTCACTCTCAAAACTCCCTTGCTGAGGAAGCAATGGTTCCCAAGGTGTGTTTTTCACCAGTGTTGCAAACTTTGTCCTGAAGAGACAGTTTCTTATCCTCACCTATTCAGAAGATTCCTCAGGTGATAATTTCAGAAGATTCCCAAAGCAGCTAATCAGCTGGAAGCTTTGGTTGAGTCTTTTGAGGCAGGTGATGTAATATTCGCAATTTTTTGTAGCTGTTCATTGTTGTTGATAATACTCAGTATTAATAAAGATTTTTAGAGTTCTAATACTCTAAAATAATAATGCTCATATCCCCGAGCTACTAAATGGTGTTTGGGTGAAATTTCTCTGCTTACCATGGCTGAGATAATTACAAAGACAGCTTCTAAATTACTTTTGTCAGCTTGCTAGGAACAGATTTTTACTTAAATTATATACTTTACTGCCGTATATACGTTACATTGAACAAGCTAATGAGGGTGGATTTGATATTCTCCCTCAAAAAATGATTTATCTTACAGAAGAGCTGGGTCTGGATTCTTTGAGGGTTATAGCTACATTCCTCTCATAGTCATTTTCCCCCCTCTTTTTAAGATAAATACTGATAATATTTGAGTTAGACATGAAAGTATCAACTATTTATCAATTTGAATATGATTAGCTTTCTCCCCTCTCTTTCATCAAGAATGGACTTATTTATATATTTCTATTAACAGATTTCACAATCATTTGTTATTCAAGAGCAGTTAAAAAAATTACCAGCCTGCCTGCTGCACAGATACACACAGTATAGGGCTTACAAATTTGTGAGTTTGACTGTGAAGGTGAATAAGTGAAATCACTTCTGCTTTAAAATAAAAGCACATTGTCATCCTTTAAAATCTTACATTGAGATTTTCTAGAATGTTTTAGTACCTACATATCTGTCTACATGCCCATTTCTAACAAAAATTGGTTTCTCTTGTCTTCCTCTGTTGCAGCCTCTCTTTACAGTCCATATTGTTCTCTACTATACTGACTGCATAGGGAAGCATGAGTCATTATGAGTCAGACCTAGGTATCTGCATGTTCAATACTGTAATAACTGCTTGGAACCCAAACAGTAAGTCTGAATCTATTCCTAGATCAAAAACCACATTTCATCTCAAAAAGATGTTTCATCTTTTTATAAGGTTACCACCCTAAAGGGTACAAGACCGTGATCATCCTGCTGTCAATTGACACTCAAATTCAAATTTCAAAAGAAGTACAAAATCAATAAATTCATTTTCAATCTCCTTATCATGTTAACTAATGTGTTCTTTAGAAAATCATTCCAGATCAATCAGAAGAGAGAGAGAGATGCACAGAATGACTAAAAATTAAGACACATAGATGTAGAATGATTTTCAGATATCAGGAACCTCAGTACTTCTCATTGGGTCATAAAACCACTTTTGACCCCTTAAGCAATGCTGAGTGCCACATTCTTATAAAAGCCAAAAATTACACTAAAGAAAGTAAGGAATTTGGCAGTATGACAATGGGCAGAAGGAAATATAAGGGAGGCAAGAGAGTTTTGGTGTGAGGTTTGGTCTGATTTTAATAAATGCCTTTAAGTTTCACCAAATTAGACAAACAGAACCTATGTTCTGAACCCTATGCTCCCTACAAATCCATTATAAAAATAAAACAAATGTAGCAGTATCTTCTGAAAATCACGGTGCTTTCTTCACATTTCAGATTAATACAAGGAAAAAAGATTTTCTGTGATAACGGATGCTGTGAATAATGTCTCTTCCTTCCTCTAGTTATGAATTGTTCAAATCTCTATCTCATCATTATTCTGCTGCTGCTAACATGCAAACTAAAACTACAGAAAAAAAACACCCCACGAAATAAATATATATTCATTTGCTTTTTCTAGACTCATGTCTTAGCCTTATTAAATACTTCATCTGTGTGATCACAAAAGCTCCTTAAACCCTAAGGAGCTCCTTAAAAGTTTTAGCAGCCTGAATTTCCATAGATATAATGGGGACTGTCAGATAGGTTTCTTTTTCAAATGTTGTCATCAAATGCAGGAAGAGTAGTTTACAACAAATACCGAAGGACAAGACAAGCAGAGATCAAAAAACACAGCCAAGGATTTAAAGCAATCATTCTAAAAAAAGTTTGCATTTAGAACATTTAGGAATTAGCCACTGAAGTTAGTTTCTGAACAGAACACTCTGCTGTCAGCAATAGCTGAGAATAAAATTGATATTAAATCTACACCAAAAATTTAAAAGTAGTGCTAAACAGCATGCCTGGTATAAGGCTGGAAATGACTGCTGGGAAATAAACACAAGCATAACCTGGCCACAGGTCCTGTTTTATGTGAGTAGGCCCCTAAATGATTTTGGGATCCTACTAGAGAAAGGAAGAGCCCAAAGAATGGGAAGATGTCAAGTATTTCCATGTCAAATAGCTCACAAGGTCATCCTACACTGTGTCTTGAAAAGTGAAACTATACATCATTGGGACTTTTTTTAAATAACTAACTTCTTAAAACCAAGAATGTAGTCTGCAAAATACCTCACTGAGTTTTTCCCTTGTGCGATTTCCTCCATGAAATGTAGGATTACTGTTTTCTTTCCTGAGATGACAAAACAGAATCAGAACTTTGGCAGTTTAAGATCAGGTAGAAACCTGATCTTTAGAAAGATTTAGAAATCTTTTCTTTAGAAACCATATTGGAATCTTCTGATTCCCAATCCAGACTGAGGTCAGAGAAGAGTGCTGAATGGAACACTTCAAATACAGACAAAAAACGGAATTAATCATAGGAAATATGTGAAAACTGAAATTTTGGTCTACTGGTTACTTCTCCAGATCTCATTCCAGATACTCTACAAAAAGGTCTCTGGAGTCATTTTAAATTACGGTTTCAATCCCTGTTGCTTTATTTTTTATTAATGAGGCAGAGGTAAATTATTCCACAGCAACTGCTTCCTAATTTCAAAATTAGGAGAATTTGTAGAAATGTATTGCCAGAATTTAAGTCGCTCTTAACTGTTCCTTTCAGAAAAATCTCTTTTCCTCTTACATTTTCTTAAAACATGAAGGATCTGCTACTGCCAGGGACAACTTGTAAATGTACAATCATTTCCTGCACTAACTGTATTCTTGTATGAAAAAGCAGGAAACTATAGCAGAAATCCCCTACTTTTATTGAAAATACACATAGTTCTATTTAATTTCTGATGAAAAATAGTAATATCTGACCCAAATTAATATTCTGCTTCGTACATTCCTCTTATACATTAATACAAGAAGAGTGATTAATGATAGAATCACAAAACAGTTTGAGTTGTAAGGGACCTTTAAAGGTCATCTAGTCCAACCACTCTGCAGTGAGCTCGGACATCTTTAACTAGACCAGGTTGCTCAGAGCCCCATCCAACCTGACCTTGAATGTTTCCAGGGATTGGGCATCTACTACTGCTCTGGACAACCTGCGCCAGTGTTTCTCAGAGTTGGTCGATATTGAAATCAAAAGACCAAACGCCCTTATTGTAAAAAATTTCTTCCTTATATCTAGTCTGAATGTCCCGTCTCTTAGTTTAAAACCATTACTCTTGTCCTGTCGCAACAGGCCTTGCTAAAAAGATTGTCCCCATCTTTTTTATAAGCCCCATTTATACGTTGTATAAATGACTGAACAACCCCAACTCTTTCAGCCTTTCTTTATAGGAGAGATGTTCCATCCCTCTGATCATTTTTGTGGCCCTCCTCTGGACCCACTCCAACAGGTCCATATCTTTCTTGTGCTGAGGACTCTAGAGCTGGATGAAGAATGCTAGGAGTGGTCTCACCAGGGTGGAGTAGAGGAGGAGAATCATTTCTATTGGCCATGCGGCTGGGGATGTAGCTCAGGATTCTGTTGGCCTCCTGAGCGTGCATGGCCGGCTCATGTTCAGCTTTTCATCCACCAGTATCCTCGAGTCCTTCTCTGCAGGGCTGCACTAAATCCCTTCATCCCTCAACCTATATATTCATAATGGGGGTTGTTCTGACCCACGTGTAGAGCCTTGCCCTTGGCCTTATTGGATCTCATGAAGTTCACGTAGGCTGACCTTTCCAGCTTATCCAGGGTCCTCTGGGTGACATCCCTTCCCTTGAGCATGTTAACCACACCACTAAGGTTGGTGTCATCTGCAAATTTGCTGAGGGTGCAGTCTATCCCACTGCCTATATAATTGATGAAGATATCAAACAGCACTGGTCCCAGTACAGATAGGTACTGCTTCAGAAGTTAAAACACAGCAACTGTATTTGTTTTGCTGTGTACTACTTTCAAAAATATATGTTTAGCTTTTGTGGGATACAAAAGCACTTCACAGGTCTCATATGTGGCCATATCCCTTATCCTGCCCCAACTCGATGACAGAATATATAGATGTATGGCACTCCTCACATTTCAGTGGTAAGGAAAGCTAAGCATCAGGTCTGAAAGGATGTCCAACTTTTGCCAAGGCAAAGTTGAGTGCAGACCTCAGTCCCTTGTGTGCTTGTGCATATATTCAGCAGCTGTGGCCTCAGGTTATGTTTGAAACTGTCTTACTGATTTTTATTTGAAGATTGCATATCAAACACAAGCAAGCGAATATCAAGACTGAAGATAAACCAAGTCTGGATATTTATCTTACAAAAACAAACGAATAATTAAATAACTAATGAAAGAAAGAAGAGCGAGTAAGTTATGTGAAATGCAATTACATTAGAGTTTTTTCACTTGCAGAAGCCAGTCAATGTAATACGATAAAGAAAACTTAAAAGGTATTATGACTTCCTTGCTATACTGCTATAGAAATAAAGTACACTACTGTCTGATAATCTTTCTCTTGAATGTGAATCTATCTTGTTATTTTATGACAGAATAGAATTTTCTTTTGTAAAGCAATAACATACAATAACTTCATGGATTTGCAGTTATCAATCTTCTAGCTAAACTGAGGGTTCTGTATGATCACTGTGGTGAAAAAGGAGGCTAAATTCTGTTAACATTGTACATGGAAGTAGAAAAGTATTGGGGGAGGAAAAGGTCTATTTCTTCTTAAAAAGTGTAAAATATATCATAGATATTTACTTCAACAAAATCAACACAGAAAACTATTGAAAAAGGAAAGTTGAGCACATAAAAATAGTCTTTAAAAGATAAGGAGAAACAAACACACTGTTTTCTGGCATGTATTAAAATACCAGCATTCATTCACATTTTGGAGAAAACATTAATAAAAGACTGTCCATTTAAAAAAGAAGTGTGAGGAGAGGATAAAAGAGAACTAGGAAAAAATGGGATTAACTGGAATAGAGAAATTTCAGTTACTAAAAGTTTTGTGAATTTTAAGAATTTATAATTATTTTCCATATTTGCAAAAATACATAGATTCTTACTTGGAACCTGTTTAATTATAAACAAAAATATACTCAAATATATTCCAGGTCTTTTTTCACTCTTCAATTTGTTCCCTACATTTCTTGCATTTTTTTAAATTATTTTTTTAAATGAGGATTTCTATATAGAAAATTTTGGCTAGCTATAATGCAACCTTAATGAGGACTCAGAACTCAGATAAAATCCTTTGTTAAGTTCAGTTACTGTACATTTTAAAAACAGAAATGTGGTATAAAGGAGAGAAATGAGAACAGAGTGAAAAAGATGGGGAAAGAAAATCTGAAGGTAATGACTCAACATTCTCACTGAGTGCTGCTGGATGATTTGTAATATTATCACCATAACTGGCTATCTAACAAAACTGATCCATAAACTCAAGCATAATGATGCTTTCTTGGCCAGTCAGGCTCCTCCTGTCATGTTCTCTGTCTTTAATCTATTATTAAGTAAAATATCAAGACACAAAATGATAGCAAAGATGTTACTAACCAAACTTATAAGACTCATCTAAATGAAATCCAAATAACCTGGTTTTGTTATTCTAGTTTTATTTCTCCCTTTCACTTTTACTGACTGATTTTACAGATGACAACATAAAAGGAAATGGCTTAGAATCTATTTTTCATTACCTCCAAGTTCATGGCCTTATAGCCTCCTGATTCTACAGGAGGGTTTTTCTTCTGTGTGTATTACTCTGACATTTCTTTCTCATATCACTCTTTTTCAAGAGTGCCAAATGGACAGGACAGATAGTGGAGATTTTTTAAAATTATCATTCTTGCAATCTGTTTTCAGTTTCTGTTTCTTGGTATTAATATAATGCATGTCTAGATGGGGTACAGGAAACCTACCTTTGATTATTTTGGAAGCTCCCCTTCTGTCCTCCTTCTCTCTGCCAAACTTCACTTGAACTTTAATTATTGCAAATCTGGGGCTTGTAAGTTTGCTATTTTTTAGAATTAAACTCACTCTTCCAACTTTCCTCTGGCAAGGAACCAATATTTAGAATAATCTTTTTGATCAGAATGTCAGGGAAACCATGAAATCCTAGGTTTGAAGAATTCTCTTCAGCACTTTTAGTTGGAGAGTTCATTTTAACGTATTCCAGACACTTCAAAGGGTGAAATTTAAATTTTCTCTTCAGCACTTTTTTACTGACAGAGTATATTAGAAATAGATAACATCACAGAGTAGTAGTACAAGATCTACAATTTATTGTGAGAACAGATCTGTTTGGAAGGATGCGACAGCCTTGTTTCAAATGTTTATTTCAATAGTTCTACAACATACTACATTATATTCGTTACAGGGAATTAAACAATTGCATATTGTGAAAATGACAAAATAATATATACCAGAATGAAAAAAAAAATTTACTCAGAAACAAGAAGTGGTACCATTCTGAGGAGACAATATCACTGGAAAAATCTTACAGTTAAACAATGGGATATATCTGATTAAGAGAGAACTCAACTCGAACAAATCTCAAAGGAATTTGTGGAATCTCTTATTTAAGCTAGTTACAAAAATGTGGATGCTACATGTATTTAGAGTAAAACACATCACTCCTGGCTACAGCTTCAGGAATTTTGAAAAAGAAAAAAAAAATCCTGTAAAACTAAATATTTTATGTATCAATTATACATAGTTCATTATTCAAAAATGTTCAGCAACCATACATTTTGTTATTTCCATGAAAATTGTCATTGTTCACAACTTGGAAAATGCTGTGTGTGAAAGCTCAGAGAATCAATAGCAACAGAGATTATTATGATGAAAGTAAGAGACATTTGGGAAAGGAGATAAAAAAAACCTCAACCATACCATTGAGCCATTTACAGAGAAAAATTAGTCATAATACATTAAAAAGTTTATGACATAATTTCTGTTAAAATTTAAAGTTCTTCTTCTTTTAAATTCTCCACATTTTTTTTATCAAGAGAAAACAAAAAAAAAGAGGACTACTTTAGATTCAAGACTTCGCTTTAATCTACAGTTAGAGACAAACTACTCAGAATTCAAGCAATAGAAAAAAGTAACATAAATGTCACCTGCATATTCTTGTACATGGCATAAGCTTTTACCTAAGTGTCAGTGCAGTTGGTCTCAAAAGTTCTGAAAATACACTGATTCATCACTCTTCATATCTCTGTTATAATGGAATCTCTCAAGATCATCAAAGCGTATCAAAAGCATTCGCCAGCTTCATCCGTATGAACCACAAATTGTTTAAAACCTTTTAAAAAGTATCAGTCCTGTACTTGGATCTAATCTTAAAATGAAGTAATTTCCCCTAAGAAATCACACTTTAAAAAGGCCCACTGAAGAACTGTAGCTCATTCTGGAAACTTACACCTTATTTTTTGAGTAACACTTCTCCACTGAAATTATTACTTTAGAGATTACCTATAAGAAGTGATTCTTAACTTATCAGCTAAATATTTTTTTCCAATATTTTGAAATTAAAGTAGTTCTGCAGATTGAACTTTAGTGGTTATAAAGTTATACCTAACAACATACTGGATTTGTGATCTTGACTCTTTTAAAAAATCTGTCTTCACTGAATCTTGACCCTGTTAATTTTGGGGGCAGTTTTGCTGTATTTTACAGTCTGACATTTAAGTTTCTGAAAATCTACATCTATAAACCATGGGCTGAATCACTTTCTCTAAATAGCTACAATTCTGTATTGAGAACTTGAACATAAACTACTAAAGATCAAAAGATTAAAGAAGAAATCAAAAACAATCATGTAAAAGGCAATGCGAAAAAGAACTCTCTAACCCTTTCAACTCCTATGAAATGGTCATAGATGTAAGATACAAACACACATTTTTTGTGGTAGTTTTAGTTTGAAAGAAATGAAGGAAAAAATATTGCTCTTTTATGCACAGAAGAAGTACCAATTTGGAACCATTTTGGACATTAAATAGTCTCATTTTCTTTCAGTGGCAGAGGTTTTGTCACTGTTGCTTTGCTGAAGCACGTGCATAGACTTGCCACAATGTCATTTTAATGTTCCCTTAATCGTCTATGTTACCATTTAAAATATATCTAACAGCACAAAATCATCTTAAAACACTAGTGTTTTGGTCCGTGTACCTTTCGTTAGTTTTTGGAGCAAGAGGAAATTTATAACAAACATAGCATTTTTATTCACTTTGAACCAGAGACACTTTACTCTCAAAGCCCATACTCACACTTCCGAGTGAATACTAAAAGCACTATGGAGAGGTTCCAAACTAATGCGGATTTGAACAATAGTGTCCTCTGATCCTTTGTCTGGTTCAGATTAAAGACACGTCAACTGGAAGACTTTTGAAGGAGCCTTCTTTCTATAACCAAGATCTTTATTTTATTCAAATGAGAAACACAACAATTACTTCATTTTTCAGATAGCTTTACAGGACAGAAGGATGTTTCTCATTCACGCACTGCTTAAAATTCTGTTCCATATAAACAGGCATTCACAGTTTGACCTTTCCTGAGTAGAACTGGACGAATAGTCTACAAAAGATAATTTTGCATGCATTCATCATAAGATTATGAGTTAGGTGCAAGCCTGTGGTGTGCATATTCACCCTACTGCCTCTTTTTTCTTGACATAAGCTTGCCAAAAGACAATAAAAGGTTTGTAAACTTTGCAATTAGGTTTTATCAAACCACTGAAAAAGCTGATATTGAATAAAATAAATTTGTAGAGAGAAGAAACTTAGATGTCCTGGATGAGACAATAAATAAAATACCTGAGAAGTAATTCAACCCTCTCCAGCAGTTTGAGGGAGGAAATGGCCTCCCCTTGATTCTTTTCATTCCAGCAAGTTTTTGGTTTACAGGGAAGAAAGTTTCCATGTTATTCCCTGGGAGTCCCAAAACAAGAGTTTCTCCTGTCTGTGAACTTACTAGCTGAAAAACCCTGCTTCTTTCAGGAATCTCCCAGCTATATTAATTTTGCAGGCTTTCTTCTTGTTGGCTTTCTCAGACCTGTCTGTCTCACATTACACTCCAGAAGGTCGTCTGAGCTAAGTGTTGTTGAGTTCTCAAGGAAGGAGAACTTTCCGCTGTATGAAAAGTTACTCCTTTTTGAAGTGCATTGGTCACAGTAACATGATCAGGGAGTCTTCCCCTCTGCTGCTTGGCTACGTCCTTTTAATCAAAAAGCACGTATGCCGCAAACTGTGAATGAACAGGCTAGGCAATTAGACTATTTGTTAGCGTCACAGATTAATTGATAATACGCCATTTTTGCTTTTTCTAATTAAGAATTTACATTTTAGGATATTAAATGAGCAGAAATCCTTAAAAATGTAAACTAAGTGTTACTACCATTGTGATTCTGCTGAGTAGGAACAGAGACCTCATGAATAATTCCATGTTATAGACTTGTCTGTAAATGTAACTGAAGCATAAAAATGTCACAGACCAGTGCAATATTGGTAGAATTATTTTAGGCTGAAACATTGCTATAATTTTGTCTTTTTCTTGATCAGGCCTTGATTTATTTTCAGGGTCAGCTCTTTCTCATGCCATAGCACGCAGTTAGTTAATGAAAACTGAATCTATGAATCATTTTACAAGCTCTGAAAGTGTCTTAAAAAGTTAGCCATCACAGAAACAATAGGCTTAGTGATAATCTGTCCCTTAAAAACTCAGGAATTGCTTAAAATAATGAAATTCCTGTTATTGACACAACTAGGACAAATATGCAAATAACATCATTTTAGGCGTAGTATTAATATTGGATTCGCATTTTCTCAAAAAGCTCAGTAATGACAATAAAAAACCATGGGAACTATTGTGAAACCAGGAGATGATATGAATTTAAATTCAAATGGTTTTTAAGCCATATCCAAATTAATAGAAATCATTCCGGGAAGACTATATTTTCTAATGTATACAGACGTTAGCTGTACAACAATACAGTAAGACTGAAAAAAATATGTTTATCTGATACACTTCTAACAAAGAGTTTAATAGCTTCTCTGCTGTGGATATAATTTTTAAATGGAAAGAAATTTTTCCTTCTGAACAAGTTCAGATACTACACAAAAATACTTTTTCTTATAAGGACAAAAAAAAATAAAAGAAGCACTTCAGGGTAAAAATTGATGCAGAGCTGTTTTGCAATAGTCACTCTTGTAGATTATGCAAGGCTGAGACCAGAGAAAAATGGCAATCATGCTATAAAATTTCCAAGTGAACTTACTAGCTTAAATGAATTCACTAACAGATCTGACATATGTCATAGACTGAAAAACCTGAGAAAAGATGCGTAAAATAAAGAGAACAAAGATACAACATATTGTTCTTATTAAAAAAAAAAAAAATCCTAAGAACTAATTGCTAAGGGTAGGTAACCCACACATAAAACCCCAACAGCAGGCTTTGTGAGTTGCTGCCATGGACACAGACACCCATTGACATGAGCCTTCTTACTTGGGGTAAGTAAGTAACCCTTCTTGTTGCCTAAGAAAAACCTCACTGTACATATACATGTTTGTAGCACAGAGAAGATTCTGCCTCTCCTCTGCCCGAAAGCACCCAAGTAATTCAGTGAGGTTATCTATGCCTGAGCACCTAGCCACATGTTAGGTGGGCATTAAAGAACAGAATAACCCCAAACTCCACAGTGGTTCTCTTTGCACTAGTGCCTTATTTAGTACCTGCTTTATAATTATTACGAAAACACCCGACATTTTGGTAGGAATTTTGACAAAAGTAACTAAAAGGAAGGTGGGATATTGATGTATTAGGTTACATAAAAATTATTGAAGAGATAGCAGAATCAAAATATGAATTTTTTTTTTTAAATTTCTGAATTGATTTTGTCTCTTCTAAAATACAGTGAGATATATCAAAAGCAGTGGGTATCAAGACTTTCAGTACTTGTTAACAATTTATTATATGAAATGTTTATAAAGTTAGATTTTTCATTTTTGCATCTCAGATAAAGAGTAGACTTTTACAACACAGCTTTAAAAACACAACCTTGCCAAAGATTGATAGCATTTAGTATTTTTTCATATATTACTCTTTGACTGGCCATTATAGAGATTTGTGATGAAGCAAGGCTAGAGTACTGTTGCATCTCAAAGCTCATCATGAATTTCAATTTTAGATTATCTCATATGCCTGTAGCTTAGGAAATTAATTATGCCAAAGATCCCTTGAAATAACATATATGATTTTCTCCTACTTTATTTGGAGCATTGTTTTTCTCCCATTTATACAAACAACCTAGAGAAAATTAATTTCCTATATGACAAATGGAATAACTGTATCTTTTTTCTATGTCATTCACCTTGTACTTCTTTCCCTGTAGCCCCCAGGGCTTCATGCCCCAGTGAGTGCCTGAAGCTGATAAGAAGAGCTTACTTTGGGTAACCAAAACACTTAAGCCCCTAATCAAGTAATGAACTTTCTGTCAATCACATTTTCATACTGCAGGTGAAACCTGCTTGACACTGTTAGTTCCAGCTGATGTGGATTCCATGTTATACATAAATCTCTTGACTTAATGAACAGATATGAAGCTATAAGATGAGTCCACCAACTCCTATATGTAAAAATATTTTTTCGATCTAAGCTTGATCATTAACATACCTATGTTAATGACTTGGGAAGTGAAGTTGACATGCACTGTAGTAAAATATTACTGGAAAGCTGGATCCTAGGCTAGTGTGCTGTAATCTGATGGCTTTTGAGAAAAGGCATCTGTTCAAGGTATTCCTTAGATCCACTTTCAGCGCGTATTGATCAGGTCAGTATTCATCAACTCTAAGATTTCTTTTGCTTAAACAGTTCTCCTGTGTTGTATAGGGAATACCCCTCATGTGAAATACATTTCTGTTCTGTTTTCTGGCAAAAATTCTTTTCACATTTGCCTCAATGAGCAGCTTGTATTTCATCATGGACAAAGTCTTGTTTGTTTTCAATTTCTGACCTGCTAAATTATATTATGTCAAATTATGGCAAATTACAGGGCATCACATCGTGTTACATAGTTCACATTGTAAGTCAATTCAGCTTGACACAACATGACAAAGTAATGCAATATATCAGTTCTATAACCACATTCTTTAAGTAATGAAGTAATATTTCAACATATAAACCAGAGCACCTATTTAGTATTAAATATCCATCAGCGGCACTTGGAGCAATTGGGTCAAGTACCTACAGGAAGAGGATATTTTTGTTGTCTTCTCTGCTAATTTATTAAACAGTACCATGCTAGCATTCTTTCCACATTATACAAAATTATTTCAATAAAACACTTACTAAACATGTCAACGGTCTGGGAACAGTACATATCTCAGTTGATAAATATATGTATTACTAAAACATGCAGCTTGGCTTTTATAAGCAGCACTGGTCTTCATTAAATCCATGAGTCAATCTACTGCTTCAGTAATCAAAATCCTATTGAATAAGAAATATTCATGCAAGATTGTGGTATGAACAAAGTACTTTCGGGGCAGGAAACTTAAAGTGAATCTTGCTCAATAAAAATATGCCAGTTGATTACAGTAGTAATCTATATAGTAAATCAGGCAGGAGTGACCAGAATACTAGTCGATGTCTCCATATAGCAAATACAGCACTAAGTACACTGCAGGTCACGTTTACACTGACA
This sequence comes from Bucorvus abyssinicus, assembly GCA_009769605.1. Lineage (NCBI taxonomy): Eukaryota > Metazoa > Chordata > Aves > Bucerotiformes > Bucorvidae > Bucorvus > Bucorvus abyssinicus. Next base: position 46,253,421 of record CM020025.1, read on the forward strand.
CATCACTTATGTTCTAAGGATTCATCCAGAGAGCAAGGGCCCAATAACAATGCTGCAGCATTAAGGAGAAGCAATATTTAATATATGTCTACAGTGAGATTGCAATGCAGAACACAGGTACTTGAACTAGATGTGTTGTAGTAGCAATTTGAGCTGTGACGTGTAATTCCACACAAATTTGAATGGTAATCTACTCAGCTTCTGGAGAGCGTCCACACTGACTTTCAAGACACTAAAATGAGGTTGGTCCTAGTTACGCTGTACTACATTGAAAACTGAAATGTGATGCCTCGCGGTAGTTTCTGCCAACTTACCCTTGCATTCAACAGGAGAAAATCTTACAAAAGTAACTGGGATTTCAGTCAGTGCCCCTTTAAACATCCTCTATAGTAAGTAGTGAACAGAGAGCCTAATTAAGCAGCCTAAGTCTCCAAAGCAGTTATCCCATGAGCTTCTCCAATTAGGTGGTTTGAATTGGAATGGAAAAGATTTTAGAAAGGCACTTTTTCTTCGATATTTTCCAGTTTAGCTAGCCATGTAGCCAGCTGTACATCCCTTTCTCCCATATCCATAAGAGGAGCAAATCCAGGAAAGAATTTGGAGAGGAAGAAGGGTTGTTAGCCCAACATTTTTGAGATAAGGTCAGTTGTTGAGTTATGGTCCAAGGAAGAAATGGAGGGTATATGGAGGAGCATGGAAAACAGGCAGAGAAGTGTTACTTGAAATAGATCAGTTAGAATTTTATTAACTTTGCACTAAAAAAGCACCAATCTTTCTATATTTATAGAAATTCTTTCATCCTGTCTTTTGCCAAATCAGGCTTCAATGGAAAAGTCAAACATTGTTATCCAGAAAATTTTATGAGGGTCTTATTCCTGGCTCCCAAAAAAGTATACCAAAGCATATCACCACTTTTGAGAAAAATTATTCAGGCAGATTAGCATAACATATGTGTTTACAAAATTGTCTGTTTGTACTTTTTTTATAAACCATACTAGAGATCTCTGAGATAAAAGAAATTCTCTTTCAACAGCCCGTTATACAAACCAGTTATCTCTCAATTTAATACTAACACAGTTAAATAATATTTTAATTGCTAAGTAGAGTGCCTTATGTTTCAGAGAGGTTCCTTAATCTTTATATGCAAAGATTATAGAAAATAGAGGTTTTTGTATTTATATACGAAAGAATATTATGAATCTTCAAATTAATTTTCAAATGAAGTTAAAATGTTCCATTTTGAAGCAGTACACCGCAGTGAATGTGGTCATATATTCAACATTTCTACTCACATGTTTACCCGGGTTTCTATCCATCTGTTCTGTTATACTCTCTCTTTCATTTCAGACATGCGGAGATGCTTTCAGTATGGAATATGAACTCTTTCTGTAAACATGGTTGTCTACCAATATTTACCCAAAATCCATATATGTCATTGTCACCTTTATTTGGCCAGGTAATTTCAAGTTCAAGTAAGATTTCAGCTTTTGTTCCTGCTATTTTGTTTCTTCTAATAACAGTAAACTAAATAAGCACCCGCAGAATGACATGGATTTGTATATAATTAAGTTCCCCTTGATATCCTCATAGAATATTATGTTATTTGCAATATACAATTTGTAATTGCATTTGCAAGTAATAAAGTTAAATTTGAAAGTTGGTAATGGTAGATCAATACTATTAAAATATACAAAGACATCATAAGAACAAAATAAAACTGTATGCTATTTAAATATTTCTGACAGTGATCAATACAGACATCTAGAGAAGGTGAAATGTTTGGTTTATACTAAAGCGTCCTTCACCTTATCTACGTGTGTATTATCACTCAAAAGGAAAGCAAGTTGTGTCTTATGTTTGTCCTCAGAGGCTATATTTGTCAAAGTAATGTGAAATAGTATGTAATACCATATACTAAATATCATGCTATTTTTGGCTACTACGGGAAAAATAAAATAATATTATTTGTCAGTTCAAGCACCATTCAGTGCAGTCAGGTTTCAAATATACTAGCTGCCTGCAGCTAGTACTACTATTAAGTGTAAAAAGAGCTACTATTTCTTGCTTTTTCTGTCATGCTCCAAAATGTCTAATTTTGATTTTTTTTTACATTTTTTCTAATAGGATTTAAACAATACTATATTAATAATTTAGATCATACTATATGCATAATTAATATGTTAATTATATTATTCATATAATATTATTATAAATATAATGTCAATAACAGAGTCTCATGTATATACACGTAAATACATAGTTACACAGCCTTTCATCCTCTGTGGTCTTGAAATGTGATTTATTTGGCTTAGGAAGCAAAAGATGCTTTAAATTGGTTGCAAATATTCTGGCTCATACAGTTAATTTCACTTTCAGTACAGGCAACCTTTTATGAATAAGATCTATTCCAATAATAAATCACCGTGGTTTTCCCCCTAAGGTATCACAGTAATTCTATTTAGAAAAATAGTGAACAAGCAGTTTTGGGGATGACCCATTTGCAGTCAGTGGCTTCTTATTTAAAGCTGGGTTTCAACTGCATATATTTAACAAGATGTGTTGTGTATCAGCTAGCTTTCTCACCCAGAAACCTGGCAAACTAAAATATCGTCTCCTTTGTCTAATACTCATAACTTGTAAGCACTCAAGGATCTAAACCAATAAAATAATAACGCATTTTTCACTATTTGAGAAATAGGAGAATATATTAAATTTAACATAGCAAACCAACCAATCAGTCAAGATAGACTGACGGTTGCATACACCAGTGTAATGGGTTAAAATGGCGGCAGGGGACTAAGACCCTCTCCCACTTTCTTTCTCTGAAAAGTTTTCTCATGATCTTTGTGGTAGAAGCGGTGGACTGACACTCTTCCCAGGATATCAGCTTCTCTTTGGAGCCAAGATATGTCAACCAAACGCCTCTGTGGATAAGCCTACAAAAAGCTGTGATCCGTCGCTTTCCCTGGCACGCGTCCATTTTAATTTCTACCCAGACAGAGAGAGAGAGAGATCACACATCAAAGAGAGACCGCAGTTACCTCAATGGGGCAGTAAAACAATCTTTCGCATTTGAAGTAAGTCTTTTGTTTTGCCCATTACCAGTGGGGGTGGAAGAGGAAAGGCAAGTCCCCACCCCGTACCAAGATTACCACTGGAGAGGGACGAGAGAAAAGGGGTCCCAGAGCTGGAAGGCCCCTCTGGAATGTGGTAAACAGACCCAGACTCTCCCCCAGCAGCTGGTGATGAAGCCGTCCCATCAGGACGAAAGCACCAATGGAGCCATCGCCCAAGGGACACACATTCACACATACAACACCCCTGCCCATCTACAGTGGAAAGAAAAGAGACAGCGAGCCGTCTCCTACGAGGGGTGAGAAAGACTGTGAAAATTTGCCTGAAGAGTTCACTTTTTGAACTGAGATCTATGAGATTAAAAAAACTGCACCTCCCATTCAGGTCTTAAGCCTTACCCCATCCCCACCCCTCTACACTCCGGCGGTGACCACATGGTAGGCTCATTTTTATTAAAGCAGGGATGTGTGGGATGAATGGGAGAAATGTATATTTTTATATATATACCTATTTAAGTATTTATTAATCTCTCTCTCTCCTTTTTCATCCTCTGTCTTATTTAAATTTAAATGATTGATTTATGGTTTTAATTGCTTTGTGCATTAAACCAATTTTGTTTCACCCCCTTAATTTAAAACCTGTTTTACTGGTTTTCTTTCCTTGCCCAGGACAAGCCCTATTGTGTTTTATTAGCCAGAACCTTAATCTTTTGTTTAGTTCTCAGGGGGTTTACATTTTCCCCGAGGCTATCGAAGTAGCAGAGAAAACCTTTTGGTGGATCCATAACTTCGGGATCTTTTTTTTAAACTGCGACAGCCAGTACCTTCAGTCTCGCTTCCTCCTTTCCTTAAGTACGTTCCACCTATAGTTTTTTTTAAAGTGTGATAGAATCCAAAAAGTAGATAGAATCCAAAAGATTTGAGACACTACATTTTCTACGTCGGTTTCTGCTGAGTTGATATGACTCTTAGATCACTAGCTCCTCATCAGATATTTAGTTTTCACCACCATCTTGAAGATAACTGGGAATCCTAAGGAGCAAATTGGTTGTATATAAACCCCTTGATATCACAACTACAATGGAGGGATTCTTTCTAGAAGTCCCTTATTCACTGTTCTTCAGTTTTGAATCATTCCCTTGCACAAGAATTCAGATTGCGGTTTTTTTTCAGATGACATCTCAAGTTAAACATATTTTGCATAGTTCTGTTCACTATGCAAAAGCTAAAATCACATTATATTATCCTTCTTTTAGTTTTAACCAAAGATGTTAAATTCAATAGATTTTCCATTCATTTAATTCTTCTTTCTCACCTATAGGTGCAGTCATGAGATCACTTCTGCATTTCCTCATCATAGAATTGAACAAAATAAACCAGAACAGATCAGAATAGAGTAGAATATTTCAGTTGGAAGGGAGCTACAACAATCACATAGTCCAACTGCCTGACCACTTCAGAGCTGGCCAAAAGTTAAAGCATGTTATTAAGGGCATTGTCCAAATGTCTCTTAAACACTGACAGGCTTGGGACATGGACCACCTCTCTAGGAACCTTGTTCCAGTGTTTGAGCACTCTCTCACTGGAAGAATGCTTCCTAATGTCCAGTCCCCTGACACAGATTTGAACCATTCCCATGCATCCTATCACTGGATATCAGAGAGATCAGTACCTCCCTCTCCAATTCTTCTCTGCAGAGACATGTAGACAGTAATAAGGTTGACCCTCAACCTTCTTTTCTCCGAACTAGACAAGTCCAACATCTTTAGCTGCTCCTCATAGGACATTCCTTCCAGCCCTTTCACCAGCTTTGTTGCCCTCCTCTGGACACATTCAAGGACCTTCACATCCTTCTTACATTGTGGGGTTCAGAACTCCACACAGTACTTAAGGTGAGGCTGTATCAACATTGAACACAGTGGAACAATCGATTCTTTTGACCAGCTCATCATGCTGTGTTTGATGCACTCCAGGATGCAGTTTGCCCTCTCGCATGTCAGGGCACACTGCTGACTTATGTTGAGCCTACTGTTGACCAGCACCTTCAGATCCTTTTCTGTAGTGCTGTTCTCCAGCCACTTGTCCTGTTTCGAGTTAGAACAGAACTCATTCTGTTCAGTGATTTCACTTTCCAGCTCAGCCTCTTCTAACTGACTGCTCTGTCTGAAGTTAACGGCATGTTTTTGCAGACAGCGTCTGCTTCTAGAAGTGATAACGCCTGATGTTTACCATCACTATCAGGGATTGGTGTGCAGAAAGGCTCTTGCTGATACTTGATCCTGTGCAGACCAAGGTCACTGCTAAATCCTGTGTGCCACGGTGGGGGTGCAGTAAGTGAGAGGCCACACCTGTGGGGAGGAACGGACAGGACAGGTGACCCTAAACTGACCGACTAGGTGTTCCATCCCATAGATGTCATATTTGGAATAAAGCTGAAGGATCACAAAGGTCAACTTCTCTCCTTCAATGGCCAGTGTCCAAGGAGGATGTTGTCCGCTCTGCCTTCAATCCTAAGCCGCGCATTCCTGAATCCAGTTCCTGAATACAGCTCCTGAATTCGGTTACCACCTGCCACTAAGTCCAGGCTGGGACTTCCCTAGTGTCTGCCCACAGCATCAGTGGTGACAGTGATATAATTACCATCATGGAGGTTGGGTTTAGTATTGGTTTTGTATATGTATGTATATTTCTTTTTCTTGTTATTATTTTCATTAGAGCAGTTTTAGTTTTCTTTTCCAATCCATAAGTCTCTCTCCCTTATTCTTTTTCTTTTTCCCTTTGGGAAGGGAGAGAGATTAGTAGAGGATCTGTCATTTGTCTAGTGGCTGGCCCATGACACCACTACACTTCCAATTTATACTTGTGCCTGGCATTACTCTATCCTAGTTGCAGAATCTGGCATTTCGACTTGTTAAATTTCATCCCGTTAATCATAGCCCAATGTTGTGATCTATCTAGATCTCTCTGCAAGGCCTCTTATCCCTCAAGAAAGTCAACAGCACCTCCCAGTTTGGTATCATCAGCAAACCTGCCACACCTGAAGAACTGTGTCCAGTTCTGGGCTCCCCAGTACAGACTGGAGAGAGTCCAGTACAGGGCTACAAAGATGTTGAAGGGACTGGACCATTTATCCTATGAGAAAAGCCTGAGAGAGCTGGGACAGTTTAGCCTGGAAAAAAGAAGCCTTGGCAGAGATCTTACCAATGTGTATAAATACCCAAAGGGAGGGTGCAAAGAAGAAACCAGGCTCTTTTCAGGGTGACAGGTGACAGGACCAGAGACAATGGACACAAACTGAAACACTTTTTACTGTGAGTGTGGCTGAGCGCTGGCACAGGCTGCCTCAAGAAATTGTGGACTGTCCATCCTTGGTGTTATTCAGAAGATGACGGAACGTGAGCCTGGCCAACTAGCTCTAGTTAGCTCTGTTTGAGCAGAGATGGTGGACCAGATGACTTTTAGAGTTTCCTTCCAACCTCAACCATTCTGTGAGTCTGTGATTCTATTTTACTGTACTAGGTAGGAGTTCCACTCAAGAATTATGCTTTGTTTGAATAAATGGAAAAAAAGATGGTCTTCATCAAGCTGAAGAATAAGATGCAGCAACACAGTTAAAACTTGGAAACAGTTAAAGCATTGGTCATTTCAAGAGTTATCCAGATACTTAGCATTGTGTGTCCAGTCCCTTTAGTCTTCCGCATTGCAGTGGCAGCCAGAAAGAAAGAAAGAAAGAAACCCCCAGACTTTGAGGGATGGGACACAGGACTGAAAGACCCAAAGCTACAAAAAACAAGCCAAGAAACCAATGAGGATTTGGAAAACAGCCTGCATCAAGGAAAAAACCAACTGAAATTCTTAAAAATTCACTATTGAGTATGTAAGCATGTTTTCCCAATTTTTATAAAACTTACCAGGATTGGGCCTTGTTTAACTAGATCTAATAAACTGTACTCATGGTTCTTAGAGATCCATATTGACTTACCACTTTGACTAGTGTTGCAGCAGGTTTTTTTGATGGCAAAGGAAGCTTCAAAGCTCTAAGGGATTTCAATCTTCCTGTTTTGCTGTCAGGTTGCTTTTTCCCAAGGAGGCACACATGTGACCTTCTCTGAAAATGAGCAGAGATCTTGTTTTTCCTCCACTGACACTTTTTGACAGGAGGTAAGGGAGACATACAAAGAGTGCAAGGCAGTTTTAAGGTGAGGTTAAATGCTATAGCTGTTGCAATCTAACAGTTTACTGCAGCAAAAAGGAGGAAACCCCTCTGTCCATGCCATTCCTCTAACAGCCTCAGACTCCCTGGTCGTTTGCTGTTGTGACTCAGGTCTCAAATTCATCATGATTCAAGTTACTAAACTATTGGAAAACCATGCATTTTTCTGCTTAGTTAGCTTTCCATCAGGCTTGTACTTAGAGTGGTTCATGGAGGGGTTTGGGAAGCTCCAGAGTCAAAAGCCTCTCCAGAAGAGAGAAAGACCTAGCATGACAACCCTTGCATGTTGACAAGATGTCAAAGTGGCTCAGCTGTTGCATCACACCCATGCACACCCTTGCTTCCTGCAAGGAATAATAGTAAAAAATACTATATGATGGTTAACATGGATCACAGCAGGAAGGAGACTATCAGCTTGTACATAGGAAGGAGTGGAGGAGGACTGCTCCACTGCTGTGCAAGAAAGGCCAGATATAGGAGTGACATGTCAGTAGTTTCAAAGTGCTAAAAATCATTCCTAACTTTCAGAGGCTGTGCTACATTAATTGCAACAGCTCTATTAATGCTCTTGGGAATACAGAACACAAAAAATAGACCAAAATATTTTTCTTAGAGTATTTAAAGTGTTGGGGGTATGATTTTTTTTATCTATTCAGTATGGCAATGTTTGTTTTCTTCATGACTTCTGAAGCAGAGGATAGATAAAATAGCTTATTAACCCCTTTCACACCTAGCTTGTATATGAACAAACAGCTAGAGAATGCACACTCATCCCTATATTTCTTCAAAAGTAACAGCCTTATAAAGCAGAACCTCTTAAATTTGAGTTTCTCTCACTTTGGTCACATAGTACCAGAAAAATTCAACATGATAAATGAAAGTTGAGCAAAAAGGATAAGAGGAAATACTGGAGAAAGGTGGTAAAGCTTAAATAGAGACAGTTATCAATTCCTACTTGATTTAGAGCGTGTTCTGTTTTTATAGAGAACTCTTCCATCTTTACTTATACAATAATGTTCTACACGTTCATGTGAAAATATGCATACTTGCCAACATTTCTTAATATTAATTGGTACTCAAAAAGTAGTCAAATTAGAACCTGAATTTTTTTTTAAATAGAAGTCTGTGTAATGACAACACATCTTAGAAGTGTATCCCAAGTAATATCCATATAAAATACATATATTTCATACCCTTAAAATAATGAAAACTTGGGGCATCAAATTACTAAGAAGCAGACAGGAATTTTTTAATTTTTTTTTAAACAGAATTTGTTCATCTGCCTCAAATTCTGATGAAGCATCTTTCAAAATCTGAGAAGATAAGAACAGTTGAAAAGAGTTGCTAGTCTTCAGCAACTGCTGGAAGAGCAAAGCAGAAGCAGTTTTGTGTCCAAACAAATAATCTAACTTTCAAAGCCTTATTAATAGAAACAGTTTAAAATAGGAACTTCACGCTGATTGACACATAGGGGCAAACAGGGATACTTAAACATGCTGAGCCTGATTCCACTCTTAATTTATTCTATTGGCTACAATGTAGTGACTTCCAGCAGTGCAAGAAAGAGGTGAAATGGATATTAAATGACATTCAGAGCAATATATATTACTATAACTTATGGAGGAATGCTATATATCTCTCTATGTGAGACAGCAATTGTAATGACTGCATTAAGCTCCCCAAACAAACCAAATTTTTTAATAACACCTGCAAACACTTACTGCAGAGAACCCTATGTAGTTATTGGCAAGAAGAAAGCAACCCTGGATGTTTCAGATTATGTTCCACCGTCAGCAGTATACAAAAGAAAGAAAAAGTATAAGAAAATTTTAAGGGTATTTTGTTCTTACTTTTTGAGGCATATTTACTCTCTACTGCATAGAAAGGCAGAAGACTAAAATCTACAACAAAATCTTCAGTTAAAATTATCTTTGAACCCTATGCTTACAAGTCTTCAAGTTTTCTTACTCTAAAATGATGGCTTTCCAGAAAGAAAATAGGGGTAGTTATTACAGGTTTTCAAATGTGGTTTCATATCAGCTGGAGGTGGGGAGGGCGACAGGGAAGGGGCTGTGGAAGGGAGAGGGGAAGGGAGCAGGAGAGCACCAAAAAATAACCCAAATCTTTGGAAGCTCTTCAAAACAAAATGCTTTGCTTAAAATATACCAAACTAGGGTCGGTCATAAAACAAAGGAATTCATACCCACTTTTAGGAAATTATATAAAAAACATACAGTCTGAAAGCTATTATCCTGAAGCCAATATTAATTGATTTAATTGTGGACTTGTCAATGTGAGCTATGCGCCTTTCAGCAGAGGCCACAGTTACTTTGGACTGTAAACTTTGTCTATTAGGAGGATATAAATAACCAGGATTGTGCTATTCCTTCATCTGAATTCACTGAAAAGATAGAACAGAGCAAGACAGGAAAAGTGAATTCTGGTACTTATTTGGGTTGGGTTTTTTTTTGTTTTTGTTGTTTGTTGGTTTTTTGGGTTTGGTTTTTTGTTTGTATTGTTTTGTTGTTTTGTTTTGTTGTTTGTTTTGTTTTGTTTTGTTTTGTTTTTTGAGAAGTTGCTTTAATAAGTCTACTAAAATTTCAGATATACAGCATAGCTGAAATAAGGGGCTGAAAGATACAAGACAAGACTTATGTGAGGCCTTGGACTTGTACCTGTAGCTGGGCAGGGCGTCCCATGGTTTAAGAACCTGGATCACAGTTTGAGAATATGCTGAATCATTTCAACCAAAATAAGACAGCTTTGCAAAAGTGAACTAGACTTGTATGTTCTTTCCACTCCTGTGTCTTGATGTGCTTTACAATAACCAGATATGATTCTCAGAGGAAACCATCTTTTCACTCTTGTTCACTCAAAATTGTGGAATTGTATGTCTGAAAACACAGATTTGTTGTATGTCAGTAGACCTACTTAAGTCTTAACAGAATTACTGCATAATCGAATATGTTGTCTAGCTAATGGTCTGTGTAAAAGATACACTTGAAACCAAAGTATACACTTCAAAAATGCTGTAAATAGTGGCAAATTACTCCTGAAATCTAGAAAAACTAACAAAGGGAAGAAACAAATAAGGTTATAGCACGTCCTCATGTTAGAAATATCCAATTTTTGCCTGAAAGCGTTCATTCTTATTTTGTAAATCCATTGTTATCCAGGTCCCTAGGCCCTTCTTTTTCTACATACTTTTTCCAGTAGCTACCTGTTAGAGTTCAAAGAACAAATAACGTCGAACAGTTGTAATTTTTTTCCCCCAAAATTCCCTAAGAGATGATATTTATATCCACTGTACAGAATTAAGATAGTTACAAAAAACACTTCCCAATATAAAACAAGGAAGAAGGAAGAAGAATAGAACACAAGCAAGAAGGTGTCTTTTTTGCACCAAGTTCTATGTAATATCTGTACCTTCTAGAGACTCACGCTGGGAGAAGAATAAATCCCAACCTCAAGCAGCTCTTTGGGAAAACGTGGAGCATTGCAGAAAAAGGTCAAAACTGGTCTTTTGATTTTATGGTTTGTCTAGCACACAGCAGAACAGAAAGGATTGGAACCTAAGAGGATATCAAGGAAGGAACACAGTCAACACTTAAGCTTACTTACTCAAGCAAAGTGGAGCACAAGAGATAAGTGGTATTGGCTAAGGACTGCTGAGGAACGTAAACAAGACAGGTCAGTTTGGTGTACTGCCATAAATTCCTGTGGAAAAAAAACTTATTTTTTTTTCCCCTTCGTTTTAGTTTAGGAAATTGCTAACATAGAAGAGAAGAAACAATAGCAAACTAAAAGTGGAACAGGAATACCAGTGTAACCAGGGCAGGCAGAAGACTATGCTTTAAAGAGGATGGATTTAACGCTGTAACAAACAATTTGCACTCGAGTTTTATTTCTTCCCAGAACAGTTTGATCTGTTTATGTTATACCACATTTTGTAATACAGTTATTTACACAAATGGCCTAAAAGGATTTCAGAAGGCAGCAGAAAGATCCAGATGAAAATGGCATAATATGTGTGCACACTGTGGATTTCTATCAAGAGAAGGGGACATAGCTATTACTGCACAGCATGGAAGATGAAAAATAAAAATGTGAAGGTAAAGATAGAACATGAAGATATCAACCTCCATTTATTTCCTGTTATTTAATATTACTCTCCCATTTAAATTTTTTAAATGTATTTTGTTTCATCTTACTTTGAAGAAAAAGTACTCAAATTGTTATGTTGCTATCAGTTATTCCCTAATGCCATATATCAGAGACAAATATATTTAATTAGCTAGTGTTTTAAGTAACCCAACATTTAAAAGGAAACATACAACTGGACCCAAAGGGGTCAAAATGGTATCTAATCTGGAAAAGTTAGGTTTTCATATAAGCTACCTATAATAAGAAATGCCCATGTTACCATCTTGGGTTATGGCATTCATAAGTGATTGTACAAGACACTGAAATATCCACAGATATCCAGAAGCATTTTAAGAGGGCTCTGTATATTTAAACAAGAAGCTTGGGAGAATGGGAAAAACACAGCCATTGTGCACACTTCCTAGTTAAAAAAACAGCTTGCTGATGGTAGGAGCCTCTAGGGAGAGTTTAATGAAAACCTCTTTGCCTCAGTTTTTCTGAGGTCCACTGGAGAAGGAAGTACTTTAACAAAGTTCATTGGAAACAGGACAGAATCAATCTCTCTTCTTTTTCCTTCAGCCTTTTCAAGGCTCTAGAGGAAAGGAACTTTCAGGGGTTGCAACGTACACTGCCGTAATGTATTATTAATGCCTTAAAAATACTGTATTCCATAAATAGAGGCAGTTAAACACACTAGAAATTGCTCTTATCTCAGACTTACCGATTTTAACCCTTATGGGCCTCTGAAATCTCCTTCTGCCCCTATCTTTGTTACCTATTACTTTGTTATTTCATGCTTTCATCATTACATTAAAAAAATATGACAAACATCTGTCACTTGTGACTAAATATCCAGTTCAGTATATCCACTGCACTATCAAGTACACCATACACAAGTTCATACATCATTAACTCCTGGCAGCATGACAGCAGCACAGCAAGTGCACTGGACAAGAAGCTACAGGTAAGATTTTTTTTTTCCCAGTGCTTAACTCTTGCTTAGCCCTGCATCTGCCTTTTTGTGTTCAAGTCTCAGAGCTTGTTCTCAGGTACAGTGCTAGCTTCAGGAAGGAAACAAGGCCAGGACTTTACCTTGAATGTGGCAGTGTTTTTCCCATATCTGCAACAACTCCCGCGCTTGTAAATGTTCAAAAATGTCTGGCTGCTTCTGCAATTTAGAGTTCTTTCATTTTTAGGTCAGCCTGCCTCACAAGCTACAGACATGCAGCAAGCATTTCAGATTAGTAGACAGATGCTGTAACTCCTATTTAAACATAAAATGTTAAAAAGCAAGAAATTCTTCTTTACAGATTGTGTTTTTAAAACCCCTGTTGTGGTACATAATCCTTATGCTTTACTAAGAAGCTCCTGGAGTCTGGCAGTACAGATGCAACAACAGGCGTCTGTTATATATCTAACATAAGAGATTTTCAGAATTAAATATCCTGACTCCCCATGCAAAAGGATGGAACATTGTAGCAAACAAGAAAATTTCTAACTTGACGACTAATTTGTAGTACTTTAAAGGGAGTTCTGCCCATAAACAGGTTTGGAAAATATTTTGCAAAATAAATACCTATAACAAATTTAAAATCAGAACTATGATTTTGCTTTTCATTAATCTTTGTTTCAGAAAAACAACATTCTCTGGACAGTCAGCATCAACTTGTGGCAATGCTATATGCAGCACAAGGGATTTTTGCTTTTTTTGTTTAAACGTTAGGGATTGTTTTTTTGCTTGGGGGTATTGCTGACAAAGCACTTGGCAGTAGGTGCAACACATCTATAGTAAGTAGATCGGAGTATTTTACCTGCAAACATGCTGCAATAAAGTGCCATCATTCAATCAATACAGATTACTTGGTTAACATTTTTCTTAATGTATCTGGATTACTAGTTCATTAGATCATTACCTGATAAATAGTGTGGGTAATGAATTGAGAGAGTAACTACATACCTTCAGGAAGAACCTGCCCGATAACAATAATCCATTAGAAAAACTGGCAGTATCCTCTGATCTATTGCCCGCAAAGCTATGACTTGATGGAGAGTTTCATTCCCTCTGCTCAGCACTCCAGAAGAAAATCAGCACAATTTAAATATTTCTCAGGATGTGACAGCTCTCTAGATCCCTGGTTGCATTCTGTTCCCAGGGGTTGACAATCTGGTGTTCCACTGTGCATAGAACAGTGAAGATGAATTGAAAAAGCTTGAGATAAATTAGGGATGGCTAAGTTAAAATTGTCTCTGCTCCCGAGTCTCTCATCTGCAGTCTGCAAGCCTATTTTGCTGTGAAAAAGCTAGATGGCAGGCTGCCTCAGTGAGTTCTTCTTAAGCGACAGGGAGCATTTTCAATGAAGAAAAATTCTCCCATTATCTAAGCTAATGTGACTGCAGCTAAATCTAGTCTTAAAAGTGTCTACTAGCATGAAATTCATTCTCACTGTTGCTTTCTTTCAAGCCACAAGTTAAAAAAAAAAAAAAAGCCATAGCACCACCCTAGATTTTTCTATCTGAAAGAAATACTCAAACTTTTAAAGATGACAAATGGCATCACATTTCATGATATAGCTGTGCCCAACAATCTAAGTAGGAGAAATTTCCGCTGTTTCCCAAACTTTATCTGCTTGTACTCAAATTATTTTTCCACTATATGTTCTTTCAGTTTTGCTTTTTACGGTTATAATTTCTATGCAATTATCTTCACATTTAATGTTCCAGGAGACAAAGTGGCGGTATTTTCCCCTTGTTAACAATGGCAGCTAAAATTCTGAACAATTATCATGTTTAGCCTTAGTAGATAATCATCCCAAAAAAATGTGATGGCTGTTTTGTCACATTACTAAAAAGTTTTGTTTAAAAAAAATAAAAATTTTGTAACAAGTTGTTGGTCTTTACTTACGAACCATTTCTCTGATTGCACTGGTTTACAAAGAAGAGAGAACTGAATTTTTCTAGATAACAGCTTAGAAATAATTTCAAAGAGCCAGTGTCAGTCATGCTCCCTAGTAAACATTTTTTGCAAATCCTTTCTTTAGTTTCAACTAATGTAACTTTCTGAAGTCCTAGGTATCCATGACCAATAACTTCCTCAGATTTGAATTTTCAATATCATGGAAATTCAGGCCTCCATCCTAAACTGTAAACAAACAGAGATGCAGCTGAATACATATGACTATAGCCTTAGCTCTAAAGCATTCTGAGAATTATAAATATGTACATCACCAAGAAATAGTTGTAGATCATTCTTTCATCGAACAGCCATGAAGAGACTCTGAAAATCTTTGGGACATGACTGCTGATGTCTGTTTTGCCCCTCCACGGTAAAACTTGCGCTCACATTAAGAGAACTCTACCAGGTGAAGCGAAAAATCATGATCAGTATTAACTGAATTCCTTCAGGGTTTTGTTACCAAAGCCACCAGGCCCACAGAGCCTCTGTGTTCCATGCTGAAGGCATTAGATGCAGCCTAATTCTCTTAAACAGAAGCTCCTTTGGCCTTTGTCTCAACAACCACCCCTTGGAGCATATGAAAGCACTTGATGAGACGCAATTGTTCAGTAAATGCAATACACATAAATGTAGCCCAAAATAACACGCATTTCCAGAGGGATTAAAAAGTTTCCCGTGTTACCTTGTTGTAGGAGTGTTTCAGGTGTTGTGACACATGTCTTAATTCTAGGTGGGACTGGACGTGCTGCAGTCCTATCCATTAATATTTGTACATTTTCTGTGTAAACAGATCATGATTCAACAATTAAAAACAAATAAACAAAACAAAAAATCAAACAAAAATACCAACAAACTCTTAATTTGAGAGAATTTTTGATGCTATTTTGCAAATCTGAGTAAACATGGGTAAGTATGTGAATTTGATTGGCTGAATTTAACATTCACCAGTAATCAATTTAGATACATCTTGTAAGCTATGTAAAACACAGTTTAACTTGCAAGCTATTTTTTTTAAGAGCATGTTGTTTAGAAGAGATTCTGGTTAGTGAAATAAAAAATTCTTAGCTTTAGTTTTGATTCTTATGACAAACTGGTTTTATTTCTGTCAATATTTTTAGTTTGTTTTCACTTTAAGGTTGTGCCAGCGGGTTGAGAGAGGTGATCACGCCAC
The DNA here is from genome assembly GCA_009769605.1 of Bucorvus abyssinicus. Taxonomy (NCBI): domain Eukaryota; kingdom Metazoa; phylum Chordata; class Aves; order Bucerotiformes; family Bucorvidae; genus Bucorvus; species Bucorvus abyssinicus. The sequence goes on from CM020025.1 coordinate 46,268,975, forward strand.
TCTACTTACCACTGGTGATCCACACCTGGAGTACTGTGTCCAGTTCTGGGTTTCTCAGTACAAGAGGGACATGGACATAGTGGAGAGAGTCCAATGAAGGTGATGAAGGGACTGGATCATCTTTCCTGTGAAGAAAGGCTACGAGAACTGGGACTGTTTAGTCTGGAAAAGAGAAGACTAGGCGGAGATCTTATCAATGTGTATAAATATCTGAAGGGAGGATGCAAAGAAAATGAAGCCAGACTTTCTTCAGTGGTGCCCAATGACAGGATTAGAGACAGTGGACATTAACTGAAACACAAGAGGTTCCCTCTGAACATTGGGAACACTTTTTTATTGTGAAGGTGGCTGAGCACTGGCACAGGCTGCCCAGAGCGATTGTAGAGAGTCCAACCTTGTTCAGAAGATGACAGGATGTGGTGCCAGACAACTGGCTTTAGTTGGCCCTCTTTGTGCAGGGAGGTTGGACCAGATGACCTCCAGAGGTCCCTTCCAACCTCAACCATTCTGTGATTTTCACTTTTGTTCAGCAACCATCAAAATCCTCAGTTCACTATGCCTGTGATTTTATGTTACAAAGGTTTTTGATTTTGTTAAGATTTTGTTAGCCTTTATCATTCAAAACACCTTTCTTAAATTATTTTAGATTATTAGATTCCCCTTCTCTTCTGCTCACACAAGTACAGCATCTGCTGCCGAAACTATCTGGAAAAAATACTGACCTAAACCTCACTGTGCAGCAGCCCAGCTGTAAAGTTCCCAAAGTCATCCCTCTTCACAGTAAGGTAAGGCTTGCTGGAAGACTCTTTAGTGCTGAAAGCCACCTGCTAGCCTTAAAGACAGGGTAGGTTTATGTGCTTTTTATCAGTTTTAGAATGAGCATTACTCATGTCTCCCTTCTCTCAGCAGTTACTGCTTCATGTAACTACCGGTGACAAGTTGTTGTTTGTTTAGAGTCTCAGTAACTTGGGTCAAAAAGGTACATCAGTGTCTCAGCTTCGCTTCATGGAAATCTACTAACTTGAACAAATTTTAAAAAGAGAATAATTGTAATTCATTATTTCTAGTGTTTTCATTATTTTACAAGGTATGATTCATTCATGTTTAGTGGTTTGAATCATCAACATTAACATGTCAGTTTGTAGGAGGTTTCTTGTTGCATTTTGGGGTATGACAAAGAAGGAAATAAAGGAAGAATTTAGCCAACAAAGCAAACTAATCCAAAATATCTTTGTAAAATTCTCAGCTTTGACCACGCTTTCAACTCAGTGTTCTCTTCTTAAGCAAACAGGCAGGGAAAGCAAGAAGGTGAACATCAGTACTAATCATTGGTTTTTTCCACAGGGAAAGAGGTTTAATAATCTTTGAAGATTATTAGAGGTTAGGCCCAAGGCACCCAGCAAAGCATGATCGCTTGGCTTACAGAATTTTAGAACAAGACATAAACTCACAAGAATTTCTCAGATATTACCAGGAAAAAAAATGAACAGGGTTCTGTTTCTTTTTTTCCCTTTTCCTTTCCAAGTTATCTACTATCCAAGTTTAATACCTTTTTGGAATTAAATGGGCAGTTCTAGATGTTCAGGTTGGAAGCAGAGCTGATACCGTTGGCATAGCATGCTAGATATTTTTGCTGTGCCGTAATCCAGTTTCAAAAACATGTTTGAAAATGTCAAAAGACAGAATTGTTACCAGCAGAGGCTGAAAAAGGTGATCATGGAGTGGTGCATATTGTAACTGTGACATGATATCTACCTGGATAAGAGACGACGTAATTTTTTTAAGAATACTTTGACCTGAGTATACCTCGGAACTTTAGGAAAGTTAATTTCTGGAAGCCCAGTTTATACACTGGGCCTATTAATTTTTTAAACTTAAATAGTACTGTGATTCCAGAGCTGCCAGGCAGATGTCTAAAGAATATTAAAAAAACCCTTCTATATAATAGGATACACTAAATAAAAAATTATATTTGGCTAAATCTTCAGAACTACAACTCTCCTCCAACTGGTAATTCTCAATGAGGAAAATAACTCAATTTAGATAAAGGTTTGTCTTTTCTATTTCTCCGTCATTCTTCACTGGAGACAAAATAGTACTTAATGAATTCAGAATATTTTCTCCACGCTTTACTCTGCCTGTCTTGCATTAGATTTTAGTAGCAGAGAAGAACTTCTAATGGGGAGCCCCAGTGGGAGCAGAGATAGGCAATTCAAAGATGAAAACTTCAGAATCAGAAGGTAGAGATTTTTTTGCTGCTGTATATTATATGTTGTATAATATATATGTAATAACTGAAAAAACCACAATCTGTTTGCATATAAACATTTAGTAAACTTTTCGAATAGTGTTTTCATTATTGTGGATTAAACTCTTGCATAATTTTAGCTGCTTCATACATTTCTTTGCTGTTTGCTCTTGAAATATGTGTTACACTCTGCTGTGTTTTATGGTTTTTAGGCCATAGCTTGTTGCTAGTTTTTCTTTGTTAGATTCACAGAGCATTAAGATTGGATGAAAATAAAACACTTTAATAAAAATATTTCTGCGAATCTTAAGTTTCAATAGTAGAAAGTTTTAGCTTCCACTATGAGTCCACCTTAATTAAATGTACAGGGACTACGTAGTGTGCTCTTCTGTCAGTGGTTTTCTTATACTAACAACTTGTAAGGTGGAAAATGACATTCAAGATAAAAATACATAAATGTGAAGAGTAAATTTAGATGGTGTGATATTTGGGACTGACTAGACAACTTCAGCGGGAGAATTTACTTAAGCCAGAAATATATCCCTAGAACAGGAAGTTATTTAGGCTAGTGTCAGCTGGAAGTCTCTCTTCAAATGTTGGTCTACCACTTTGTATGGTTCCTGGAAATAAACAATTGAGACTTAATGAGGAGGGAGATGGAAATATATGCTGTGAATAAGCTGGTGTTCATTCACCTTTTTGATTATTATTACACTTCCTGCTTTCAAGATTTCTTCACTGACCCTTTTTGAAAAGCAAGTTTGGAAGCCGGAACACACAATATTAAATAGTGAGATTTTCTTTTCCCCCTCCCCAAAATAAGCAGGTAGATAGATTGTCCAGTTCTCTTTCCTTACTACATTTGTACAGTAAGAGGAGACAATAGAACAATTATATCCCAGCATCCATATAAGTATTCAGATGGTCACAGGTAGGTAAAAGATGTGAGAAAAAAATCAACATAATGCAAGAATTCTTAATTTGAATTTCCTTACTTCTATCTTAGGCTCAAAGTTTGTCACATGATCCCTGTTACAGGCTACATGTTCTTCATATTAGCCTATATAGAGTTTAAATATTTTATGGGCAGCTGTATACATGAAAGGATACACTATAAGAGAAGGTGACTATACCTGTTATCACGAAGATGTGAAGATTGGAAAGATAAGATCCATAAAATGTAACAGTTCACTGAGGTGTTCCAATATCACACAGTATGTTGTTGGTTGTTGTTTTTTTTTTCCCCCAGGGTTTTTATTTCCATGGTATCTCGACTTATTCCATGTACTGCATATGCAATTGGAGTGCGTTATGTGCACTCCTAGGGTGAGTCTTTTTCTTGTGTTTTGTTTTGTGTGTTGTTTTCAACAAAAAGGAAACCAGATCATACTCTCTGACACCAGTCTGTGAAGACACAGAAACTGGGAACACATAGGATGTTTGCTCCAAAATACCAATGTTCATGTCCCTGTACTTAATCTATGGTAAAAACAAGAACCAAAAGAGGAGTTATGATCTGTTATAATTCAAATAGTAAAAAACCTACCTACATTAAAACAAACAACACAAAACACCAAACATGGACCCCCCCCCTCTTTCACTCAATTTTGCTGCCACTATTGGTTTTATTCCAGGTTTCTTGCCACTTGGAGATTTGCAGTCAGTCATTTAATTAATTTTTTTTTTTTTTTTTTTTTTTTTTTTAGTGAATTTTATAGTGAGAGACCTACTGAAAGATGTCACTAGAAAGATGTGGGGTTGAAATACATGATCTTTAAAAGTTTCTTCTGACCTAAACCATTCTATAGTTCTATGATTCCATGCTTCAATTTTCATAAACATTTCCAAGCTGTTTTGGTTTTTGGGTTTGTGTTTTGGGTTGGGTTATGGGTTGGTGGATTTTTTTTGTTGGTTTTGATTTGGGTTTTTTTGCTTCTGTTTCTTCAGATAATTCCATTTAAACCAGCAAACATCACACATTTTTTTTAAAAAAATTTAGTAATACATTTTAGTGGTTGGTATTAAAAAAAAAACCCACAACAAAATCATAACTTTATTTTGTCTTGAAAGCAATTAAATATCTATGTTACAAAATATATAACATCCACTGATTAGAGCTCTTAGTTCAGTTTAATTATAGGCATCTTAAATTATTCAGCAAGAAATCTCCCAACGGTTTGCATGATGCACACAAAGAATTTCATGTTTTGGCTTCCATTGTCCTCTCTTCTCCACTAGATAGACAGTAATGAGGCATGTGTTCCTAAAGTTTCAACAGTCAATGATGACGGATCCTTCAAATTTCCTACGTTCAATCTTTTAACTACATATTTGTTTCTTTCATCTCTCCTTTGTATTATAGTGAATAGAGTCTTACTTTGAACTCATACATGACTTTTGATCTCAAAAGCTCAGGACAAGTTTAATGTGCTTCTCTAAAACCATAAAACTTGTGCTACGCAGCAGCTGAGTGTGAATTGAGAGCAACAGATTTGGTTACTATTAAAAAATAAAACAAAACCCTTGTTACATAATTCCATTCAAATGGAGCAGATCTAACTAGATACAGCTTAGATAGATACAACTACAATACAAATTATTAACTAGAGAAATAATGTCTTGAAAAATAAGGAAGAAGAAAAAAGGAATATAAACACCATGCAACCTGTGGAATTCAGAGCATGCCACGTCCAAACCTTTTAGTTTGTTTAGAAAAGTGTGCTTAGTTACTGGGGTCCTGTTGAGTAGTTTTGCCATGATAAAAACTAATAAACCTGCGCCGAACATCCTGCTTTTAAATAAATAAATATGTAATCATAATAAAGAAGAAAAGGATCATAGCCTGCTATTTGCTCTATTGAAATTGAATAATTGTCTTTAATCTTAAGATTACCTTACAAATAAGACATTGAAGGAAGCTTTTTTCCTTTTTATCTTATTTTACCACTTACAAGTAGATTATTTGAGAATGTAAAGAAAATGACAGGAAGGTTCATATCTTGTTTCCAGTTCTTCCATCAAAACAGAAGAATTAAAAAAGATGAGACATTACACATAAAAATACACTCTTCCAGGTTTTTATTCAAAACTGAAGGATATTGTTCTTCATATTTCATTTTACATATAGAAAATAGATATTAGTCTTAAATCTAAAGAAAAAAGAAAGTGCATCTTGAGAAAACAGCTCTTATCGTGAATTTATAGTAAATTTATCTAGAAAATAACAACCTTGGGACATGAGAAACTCTCTCCCTTTAATGAAAATAGTGGTCAGCTGACCAGATATCCTTGGATGCTTAGGTGTATCCACTGCTGAGAACTGTCTAATAATTCTTCAGCAATCAAGAACTTAGAGGTATGAAACCTAAGTTTTTCCGTGAGTCTCCTATCATACATGCTTTTCAACAGACTACATTATGAAAAGGAGGGAGGGGTGGTGGTGGCTGTATTTCAGAAGAAATCTGTCCAAATAAACCCACGTCTAGCATGTCTAGCACTGAACATATTTCCCCATCTTCTGTGTACCTGTATTTGATTTTGAAACATTTCAGAGACATGCATTTCAAAGATAAAGTGCAGCCTGCATTCATATTGCACACAAGTGAATCCTCAATAGACCTATAATTTAAGACAAATCAGAATAATTATTAAAAAAGCAAAACAAACTTTATTTCAGTTTTCTTATCTTTGTCTTCAGTAGAAAAACAAACTCTTAGAGTCACAAAAGCACAGCCTTTCTATGCACTTGTGATGTCAAAAGAAATTGTTACGTTTTCCAGTAATGAATGTGAAGGTGCTTTAGTGAGCCTTATTTAATGCACTAATGCATTGTCATATTAGAGATCTCTATGACCATAACTAACTGTTGCACAAAGGTACAATGATGGATATGCTCCTGGCATGAAAAATACATCTATGTTTGGAAAATGAAGTAACTTTTAAATGCAACCAATTTATTTGAAGCCAGAGAAACCCAAAATCATACATGACTGTATAGCTGAGACTATTCCTTTGGTATGCTGCACAAGAATTTCAGTCCAAAGGAACAGATAAAACCGAACAAACGAACAAAACCACTGCAATTGACTATATGGATCCCATTATTAATTTCTCAAAACTTGCACAAAGTAACATTAATGGCTACAAGGAGATCAGTTTAGGCTTCAAAAATGTTCGGACTTCCTATTTTATAAAATGGGGGGTTCAGTCTGAACTACATTGGGATTCCTAAAATCATCTCTATATTGGAATAACAACCCGTTTAAACTCAGCCTTTGATCCCTAGAACGGGATTTTTTTTTAATACTACTGAATACGTTAATTCATAAGGGAAAAAAAACCCCAACCAAACCAAACCCAACCAAACCAAAGAAAAACTAGTGGTATTTCTTAATATGGGTTTTGTTCCAAGATGTTACTGGAAAAATTGAATTGCAGTGTGATCCAACAGGATCCACACACAGTAGATAGTTTCTTTAGTAGAACTTTTAAATTTAATCTGATTGCCTTTTTTTTTGCCTAAGAACTGTAACATACAGACTAAAATGAATGTCTGAAAAACTGTGCAGGCCTAAAATAAATCTTAGTGATAAATCTGTTATTGTCAATTCATAGCAAAGTCCTTTCTTGTGGTGACAGACATAGTGTATCTTTTAAATGAATAAGTGGTCAAGTCCTTTGATATATCACTAAATACATTGGACTTCAAACAGCAATAACTTAGGCAGGCCTGTTGTCCATATTCATGCAGGAAATCAAACAAGATTATTCCACTTGTACTTCGTGGGTTTCAGAAAATAACCAATGAAGACCAGTCTCCCTCTGAGACTGGCACGTCTTTGTTGTTTAAAACAGTTGCTAAGACTTCCTTTAGTCATCCTGACGGTTAGTGATGTGACTGTTGCTGCACCTATATACCTTTATTTTGATACATTGATTTTCATAAAAAGCAGGCCATTCACCATTGTGATAACATCAGAAAGTCTCCCAAATGTCTAAGTCAGGTATTTTCATTATTTGTTGTGCTGAAGTAAGTCATCATCTGAAAAAAACAGCACTTCACTTTACAAACTCAGACCTAAAAATCCTTCAGTAGATTGAATTTCAGCTTTGACATACTGCATATACTTTTGGGGACATGCATACACACTCCAAAGAATCCAGTGACTCTTTAACAATTTCAATACCTCAGTATAGTCCATATCAGCATAAAAAAGAGTTTATGGATGGGAAATGCCCTCAGTAAGATGAAAAAAAAAAAAAAAAAAGAGGTAAAATGAAAAATAATTTCTGCCTAATCATTGATTTTAAACCTTCATTGTACTTTACCACACCCACAAAACCCCAAGAAAAGAAGTTTGAAAAGCTGTCAGTTTGACTGCATATTTTTTTGCCCCAAACAACTACATTTTTATGTAACAAACTTAACTTTAATGAAGTTCTTTTTAAAGAATGTGGGGGAACATGGAAGAAGAAGAACAATAAAATGCACACATACTCCAATGAAATGTGCACATATACTCATTTAAATGCAGCACAGAACAAAGCTCTTTCCTAATACTGTTTCTGCTATGAAATAAATTAATACAGCAGATTTCTTCTCATGGGTGAAAATAAAATTGTTTATTTCACAAATAAAATGCGGTATATTTTAAAAGGAACTAATTCCTCACGCATGGATTTTACTTGAGCTTCTACAGATTTTAAAAAAGACTTCCTCACCATCACCACCATGGAGGTGTCCTCTCTCAGTGCCCCGCACAGGTTTATTTACGAGCTATTTTAATATTATGCTCTTGACATGTTTTTCAGAACCTTTACATTTTAAACAATTAAATTATTTTTAAGCAAACAACCATAAGCATCTCTGACAGTAACTTCCCTTTAGCTGTGCACAGCGTTTTCTTCAACATCTTGTTACAGATCAGCTTTAGCAACCATTGGGGCAGCTGTATGGGGAAGATGAATTTAGCTTCTAACCAAAAGAGTGAGAGGAGGAACATGGGAAAATGAACCTATGTCACTTGGTCAAAAGGTCATCTCACATTTGCTATGGCCTGTTCCTTCCCATGTTCTATTCATCTAGATCAAGGAATGGTTCAACTTGTGTCTTATATGAGTTCAGCAGAGCACCAATGCTGCCTTCACAATAGCGAGCAAAAATTCACACTGGAAATCCAACTGGAGGAAAAGTTTGTCCACAACCCCATTTTGTAGCGATGAATGAAATTTTATCCCCTGGACATTCTGTCCAACTGGACATGATGCCATGTTGGTAAATGAGACAGAGCATCCTCACTGACCTTTCTTGAGGAACACCACCCACGGCTGATCCTATCTGCAAGCTACTTGCTGAAACTGACACAAAAGTACTGTTCACACTTCTTGAGGACCACGAGCAGCCTGCACACCGTGGTACTCAGAGTTATGCAGAGACAGGGAAAGTCTCATCGTCAAGAATATGCTACTACTACATACTTTCAGTGTCCAACAAGCTGCATGATATCATGCAGCTTGGAAAGTGAGCGCAAAAGGAGAGAAGCATTTCTGTAATCAAAATGCTTTCAGCTAATAGCTTTGCTTTTGAACTAAAGGCAAAGCAACCCCACCTATGCTTGCTGTTGTCTCTCTCATAGTGGGGCTATTGATGAGAACTGGGCAAAAGTCTTCCCAATATCTATATTTCCTTTCAAGGATCTTTTTGCAAGGTCCAGGGTGTGGATCCTGAAGCAGTACCAGAGACTATGGTCTCTTCCAAAGTACTCCATATGGAATTCTCAGACCCCAGCATGCAAAGGTCTAGCCGAATGGTAGGCTTAATGGTGTGCTCCTGCTCAGAGAGCTTTTCACATTCTCCAAAATACATCTGCCCTGAAGTCTAACTATTGCTGTTCTTCAAAACAACAGCTTTCACCTTTTTGAATTGTATGAAATACTTGCAGCCACCAGCAGTATGGAAAGAAAAACTGAATGAAGGTTCAGTGTAAGCCATGCTTTTTCTCTTCAACACATATCTTCTGCATCCTACAGGCAGCTGCTTTATTTGCCGGTAAACAAATGGCAACAGTAGCACAGATAAATATCTCTATTCATTTTACATGTATTTTCTCTTCCTTCCTTTCTTTCAGGCACCTTCCTGTCCCCTGACTTATCCCTCCAGTCTCAACATGGACAATTTCTATTACAATTTTGAAGGCCTTCACAGAGTGCATGGATATAAGTAACTTACATTAAGCAACAAATTGTCCTCCTTTTTCAATCTATACCTTGCTATCAGTATTAAAAAAAAAAAAAAAGACAAGTTTTTATTGCTATATTTTGTTCCTAGGATAGTCTATTTTAAATATTTAAGGATAAATATCCTGTATTTACCATAAATTTCTATGAAGTTATATACGTGATTATATTCATTTTACTAGCTTTCATTGTTCTGAAACATTTAATGCAAAGCAATAAGACAGAGCAAGTGGAGTGATTTTGTTCTTGATGCATTAAATAGCTTAGATTATTATTTTAAAGCTTTTTTTTTTCCCCCATTTAGTTCCAGTTAATATATCACACCTTGTGTGGGAGATCTTCTCTTGTACTTCTTTCACCTGAGTGCTAATGTATCTGATGTATAAATGCCATTAAAGCTGCTAATCATTTTCCAGCCCACATTGGATTTCTTAACTAAATCTGTTCACTTAATAACACATGCCAGATAATATCGTGAGACTATGTCCCCAATATAAATAGGAATGTAAAGCATTTTAGACTTAATATTTTCTTAAGCATACATTCATGCACTTCAATACTTTGGAAATGACTCTTTTGGACTGTAAAGAACTACGATAAGTATTTGAGATTAAATAGCCTTTTATTTTTTTTATGCAGGTCCAAGTGTATCTAATTGGATCACGTCATCACAGAGATAAAAAATTCCCGTTCCACGTTCCACATTCTTCCTTAAAAATAGCTGCATATTCATATTTTCATAACTAGATAATTTTCATTTGAAAACATGTCTTGTTGCTTACACAATTTTCAGCAAAAGGAAATTTACATTTTTCATTTCTAAATGAAATAAAATAAAATGCCTTAGGATTTAAACGGAAATAGAATACTCCTGTTAACCAACAATTGTCAAGTGGTTCATTGCAACATGTAACATAATGGACAACACAATTTACACTGGCTTCTATCAACCACTGAGAAATTGTTTCTTACTCTTCCTTTTCTCTTTACTAAAATTGTACTCCTACTTTCAGTCACGCATCAAAAACTTACAGGGGAAAAAACAAGTTGGAATATGTCTTTTTTTGGCTGTAATTTAAGCCACAAAATATTTTGACTTTCCATTACTAACATATACATGTAGGTCATTACATTTAGCAATTGATTTTGTAAAGACAAAAATATTAAATAGGTTTTCAGCTGACACTGAGTTTCACATAATCAATTTTTTTGTCAGCCTATATGCTTCATTTTACTATGACTCAAAAGAAGATTGTACAGCCTGTTTAAGCTATGATACAAAATGTTTGATTAGCAGTAATTAGAAATATTGACTGTAGGTTACTATTTATTCCTTGTTCTAAGCAAAAAAAATAAGGATTTTAGATGGAAAAATAAAAGAAGGAAAAAAGAAAAAATAACTATCTCAAATGTGAGTTCAATCCAATATTCATGGTATGATAAAATGGAAGTTTGCTTTTACAATCACTATACTTTTTTGCGACAGCCTATTGTATTCATTAGTGGGTTTTTTCTTTACAAACAATAGTCAAAGACAATTATATAGGCAGTATAAGGTTTTCAATGCAATAAACAAAAAAACACATTGTTTTTTGGAAGTACTTTTGATATGTATGTACTATGAAGATTATTCAAAAAAAAGTTTTGCTGTTTTGTACAACTACATTTCCTGCACATTCTACATCACATAAGATCTACCAGTGCATTAACTAAACTTAGCACTTGCTATACTAGGAGTACGTGACTTAAAAGTAAAAATAATTACAGAATAAGAAAATAGGCACCTGACTGATGGATGTGTCATTCTGCTGCTCTTTTTATCTCATCAGGCTTGTTTAGGAGCTGTACAGCAAGGTCAAAACATTTCCAAAAGACTATGTTCTTACTTAATGTATAAGTCTTTTTTAAAATACTGCTAATTAACACATTTGGAGTTACTTTAAGGCTATTTTATGTTGTGCAGAATCCAGACAGATCTTTATCATCTATGCAAAATCACAGAAATGTTTTTTAATCTATGCTGTTAGGTGCACTGAGGACAGCTCTGAGAACAAGTATAAAAAAGTTTATTCAAATAAATCTCTCCCAAAATTACCAGATTCAGAAAACACTTTCATCACTCTTTGACCTTACAGGGTAGAGGTCTTGCCTATGGCTAATTTATTAGATAGTTAAATGGTTCTGATGAATTATGAACTCAAAGAAAGAATGTGCACGTCAAGTGAAAAGGAACAACTTAACACTGATATTTCTTTTCTGTTCTCAGCAAGTCCAAAACAAAGAAAGGGGAAGAAGAAAAGAAAGGTTTTATCCACTGATTCAAGCTGTAGATGACAAGTGCGTATACCATGACTGTAGGCATTCATACAACTTTGTAACTTCCAGCATTTGCTGAGATTACTACGCAATCCTTTTGTTCAGCAGTAATCTGCTTTCCTAAATTTCTGTAGCATTTGAGAAAAGCATAAATCAATGCTCTCCCCCCAATTTTGACTTCAAACCCACTTCTGAATATAAGAATAATGTAATTCATAATAATAGTAAAATAGTACTTCAATTCGATCTTTAAACATAAACCAATCGATATATTTATGAAGCAGACTTAAAAGAGTGGAGAAAAGTGAGTTAGTAAGCATGTTAAAATTTTTTAAATCCCTAAATTTTAACTCTTTCTAGTAAATTTTAAGCAATAATATTTCAGTGTGTTCAATTATTAACTCCTATACCTGACTAATCTGAATACAAATAAATAAGTAAGAAAACTCCTTAGCTTAATGTTACTCTCTTTTTTTATTGCTTTTATATTTAGAATATTTTACCCAATTACAAAGAGAAAGGTTTTTCTTTCTGGATGGGAAATAAACTCATTGTAAACAGAAAATATTTGGATGGATGGCCTCTGGTTTAGGTCTTTGCTGTATACAATATATTGCACAATGTGTTCCTGTGAAAAGGTGCAACAGTTTACCATACTGTTCGTGCACACATAGATCAGGGGAGGCATTACCGAGGGATTACTCCCTTTAGGGATGTTTCCAGAACACAAAAGGAAGTTGGGGGAAAAAAAGGAACCAGAAGAGACATATGTGGCAAGAAGATATCAGGGGATCCTGAGAAGAGTAGTGAATAGATACACAGTCGGACTCATAGGAGGGTGAAAAGACTTTCCCTGGTACCTTGTGTGGAATTTTTATTGCAACCTCAGAAAACATTGGAGGTTGCTGGATGAAAAGCAAGACTGGCGGAAAAAAGCAGTACTAGGAGTACATAAGGGTCAGAAGGACTTGTGAACACTAATTACTATGTCTATAAGTATTTTAGAAGTTCCCACCTGTGTAGCTCTAACTGAAGCTAGCTTTAGTGTCTCAGAAGGTAACACTGTGACACTGTAATTGCACCAGTAATTGCATATATTTTACTTGGGATCTGACTCAAACTTCTGCTTGAGGATGCAAACAGAATATACAGCGAGGTCAATAAAAACAAGAAGAAATTCTTCTAGGGTTCAAGCATAATGAGGCAACACACACCAAGATGAATGATTTGTCCTTTTTCTCCCTTTTCCTGTTAACACACATGGTCCATTCCTCTGAAATTTTTCTTTAATAGAAATTTCCTCTTATTATTTCTCATGGCTACCACAGCTCCTTCACATCTTCAATAACAAGTGATCTGATGCTAACTAAAATTTGGATCTAATAAATCAGGATCTAGAAACAACCAAGTTTTTTGTATCTCCTCTGAGCTGAGCAATATAATGTGATTCAGGTAGTCTTTGGCAACTACCAGAAATCCTGTTCATACAAGCAGACTCACTAGTGATGTCAACATGGAAATATTGCTAGTACAGTAATTTTATTTAGAAATTTCACTCATAGCTATGTACTTTCAATGGGGAAGCAAAAGCAAATCAAAGTTTAGCACAAGTTTTGTTGATTTGTTCAACAATTGCTATAAAGCATGTCCTTTAAGCCAACTGCTCCTTAGCTCTGCCCGTTTCTTATTTCTCTGCTCTGCCCTTGAAATATATATTTAAGAAGAAAACAAATTACTACTAGTGACAAAAAATGGCAGTAAGATACTACCCATTCTTCATTTCCTGTAGCATCTCACAGGACTAAACCAGGGTAGACATTTACCCTTGTGTATATGACTTACCTTATATTTGTCGAAGCTCTGAAATCATGCCAAGGCAGGCATCCACATCTATATTATGCTGAGCTACTAAAGGCAGCTCTGAAATGTAGTTTTTTGAAATGTGTTTCCTATTAATGTTATGTTCAGGTGACATGCAAATTCAAGACATGAACACAGAAATATTTAGGCTGATTGACATATACGAGGAGCTCTATGGAGATCAAGAATTTGTATAAGTTGAACATATATATAATTATGTGCAAAGTTGGTCCTAATTTTTTTTCCATGACTGCAAAAACTATTAGACAGTACATGCACGTTTTTTCTAGAAGATTACTTACTCCCGTGATGCAGAGATAAAGTAAAATAAAACTGAGGAGATAGAAGTGACAAAGAACATTCTTTGTCATTTTATCATATCTCAATTCCACAACATAATGTACACCGCAGATCTTTTGATGAGCTATAGTAAAATCAAAATCATATACTTTGTTTATTTTCACCTAAGTGAGAGGCCATTTATCAGAGACAGGACAATCAGCTGTCAAAACAGTAAGTATACTTCAAAAGTTTCTATTTGTAGGTTAACACTGCAATTAACCAAGGTTTTCACAAGTATTTTATGCTTTTATTTCTTCGTCCACTAACAATTAAAAATTGGAGTGAGGGGGAGGTGAGATAGGGAACAGCCATAACATTCAGTGGCTAACATCTCACATAACAATATTTTATTTTCGCTTTATTAGGAGGTTTTTTCCTCTCTTTTCATTTTTCTTTTTGCTATTTATCTTAGTTTCAGCAAGTCATAGACTATTTAGCAAAGGAAACAACATCAGTATATTTGCCAAAGAAGGCAGGACGTTTTTAATACTACCTGGTTTTCTGCAAGTGAAGTGACCAGAACTCTGGGCATTTCAACAAAAGTGAAAGAATCTTGGGGGAATACTGTTACACTGCACAATGTCTAATATAGAAAAAAAATTAAGAAAGGTATTCACAAAAGCCCACTTTGAGAGTGCTAAATTAATTAGGCTATAATATACCACTAAAAATAATATGTTTGTACTACTAAAACTTTGGGGAAATCTGGCTCAGCAATAAAGCCCAGCTGTTGCTATTCACTGTGTTTCAAAGCTCTTGCAGTTCAAATAATGTTAAAGGGATGCAGCTGTGGACTGGTCCGACTCCCAACAGTTTGCACCAGGGGTGAAGTAAAAGTGAGCTGAGGTGCTACTATTCTTCCATTTATAGAATACTTTTTGTACCTGTACTTTCATAAGCAAAAAGCTCCTGTATAGTTAACACTAATCCCAAATAGGAAAAGCTGGTATGAGAAAATGTTCTTCTACATTCTCCAGTTGGCTGTACAAGATAGTTACATTCAGAACTTGATCTAACACATGAGATTCTACCTATTCTACTTTTAAATAAACTCTACTGTACGCGACATTTGAAGAATCACAGTGGAATAAGCATACAGATTTTTAGATATTTCCTTGTAAAATCTTGGATGAGCGATTTCCCATGTTTTGCAGACACCATCAACTGAGACTAAAACCCGTGCCTAGTAACATAAAGACGAAATGTGAAAACTCTACAAGCTAATATTTTATGATAATGGCTCTGTTATTATTGCTAAGTATTACAGACTGTCACGTGCAAGAGCAAGGCAGTAAGAGATATAACTAATTAAGAAGACTGTAACTTATTTAAATTAGCGAGTCAGAAATTAAAGCAGTTTTTCATCCTATTTCTCCCATCAGGAACTTCTACAATGTAGATCTTAACAAAATGAGAGCAGTTATTAAATAGCAAGGCCACTTAGGCATTGGACAGATTAATCAACCTTTCCCTAATTAAAAAGATTATGCCACCTTCTACCAACAGAGATATTCTCAGACCACAACTACAAATTTTATTCTTCTGCTACTGCTTTTCACAAAAGAGTATTGTGATAAGAACCTTGTGCAGCCTTAAAATTACATATGTTGCAACAAGTCACCAAAGTTTAATTAACTGCCATTTTCTTAACCAGACATTCATCATCATAATCAGCGTAAGCCAAACAGCAGAGAAATACATTTGGTAAATTTGGACTGTGGACTTTGAAAGAGAAGATAGCAAAATAAAACAGACTCTTACAATAAATAAATAAATAAATAGATATACATGTCTTCAACATTAGGCACCAATTTTCACTAATCAGTCATTCTGTCCAGAACTCCACTCTCAAATCTCAGAGAACAGGGGGAGTGAAAAACAGCCAACTTACCCAAAGGAAGTAAATATATGGTCCACACGACTTACAAAAGCCTCCATATTTCATGAAGACTGAAGTGGTAGGATGAACTGAACATTGAGGACATTGCTACTCTGGGAAGATGTCTGTTAACATGTGAGTAGTTCATTAAGATTGTTTACCTATGGAATTACTCATGTAGTTGTTTGAAGAACTGATGTCCACTTCATCCTCAGGGAAGTTAAAACCCTACAAAAGTAGGGTACTTCTAGTCTAAGACCACTGGGCAGAGGAGGATAAAGAGTGGAGCTGTGGAAGGATTTTGGTTTTTAGCAGTTTTGTCACACAAAATAAGTCAATCTTAATTAATTCCAGTCTTTAATTGAGAACCACAGGAGTTTTTTGTTTGGGTTTTTAGTTTGTTCAGGTTTTTTTGGTTTTTGCTTTGCTTTTTTCTTCTGTCGTGTAGCCTCTTTTTAAATTTAATTCTATAAATTAAACAGTTTGGAAGAAAATAAAGCAAGTACAACTTTTCCTACATTTAAGAGAAAAGTAAATCGTTATTAACTATCAATAGTTTAATTTTACTAGCCCTCATTTCATTTACTGAGAAATTTAAACTTACAGCTCTTATTAAAAAAAAAAAAAAAGAAAAGCAATTAAAAAGATTATTCAAACAGTTCTCAGCCATGTGAGATGATTCATTTCTATTTTATTCACTGGCCTGGATTTTACCTGGTAGCAAGTTCTTTCCAAATCCATCCTCGGATCCTTTCCCTGCTTCAGTTCCTTTCCTCTGTAAATCAGGCAGCCAGCCTGCCAGCTAATACATCAATGGAAGTCCCACTAACGTGAATTCTTTTTCTTCAAGGACACATTTGTTGCTTAAACAATTTAAAATTAATCAAACTGTGTAAACTGTAAAGTACCACCTGGCTCAAGCTGGAGGAGCTTTCTCCAGGACCTGCTGCTCCTGCTTCTGTTATCTATAGCAATCTGTGCTCTGCCAACTTTTTCAGCTGACTGGTGTGCCACAGCTATAATACAGCCAATACAGAACGGCACACTAATGTAGGAGAAATCAGAGGCAAGAAGTAAAAGCTGTGGCCCTTCTGTACACTGGGGTACAGATACAGGATAAAACATATACTGAATGAGTTAGGATCCTCCATAACATTTCAAAACAGACCTGGCCCCTTTTTTGTTGACATCTTTTCTCTCAGTGCCTCTGCATACAATCTTTTGTTTGATTCCTTCTGCTCCTTACCTCAGTTTAGGAGTCTGACATTCTTTTTAACTGTATGGAATTAGCTTAAAATGGCTGTATCAAAATCTAATATTATGTTCAAGTAATATATTAATGAAGGTGTACTAGTTTAATGGTTAGAGCATTCACTGAGGAAGCAAATTACTCCAGAAGGCTTCATTTGTCATGTTATAGTTACATTTGTTTGCTTGTTTGGGTTTTTTGCATTGTGGTTTGGTTTGGGTTTTTTGTTGGTTTGGTTTTTTTTTTCAGAATTAACTGAACAGAGTTTTGTGTTTATTTGTGAAATACAGATGACCTTTGTGGGTTTTTTTGTTACAGACTTATTAAAAGCCAATGAGGAAGGGAAAAGAAATACCATAAGTTGTATTTTGAAATAAGATTATTTTCAAACTTCGGAGGTTTGGGGCTATGAAATCCACTGAGCTCTGAGGCAGTATACTTCTCCCCAGGAAACAAGGAGAAGAGGATTTAAGACACACTTTCTCTGAAGTGTGTTTAAACTCCTCTGAAGTTTACTTCACAACCTACTCTCTGACTATTGTGATATCACAGAATCTTAGAGGTTGACAGGCATCTCTGGAGATCATCTAGTTCAACTTCCCTGATCAATGCAGAATCGGCTACAGGAGATTGTCAAGGACCCTATGCAATCAGATTTTTAATATCTCCGGAGATGGAGACTCCACAATCTCTCTGGTCATCCAGTGTTTGACTACCCTTACAGAAAATAAGCGTTTTCTTGTGTTCAGGTGGAATCTCTTGTTTTTTAAGTTGTGTCCACTGTCTCTTGTCCTGTTACCATTGAGAAGATTCTTGCTCCCTCTTCATTCTCCCCACCACGTACTCGTACACATGGAAAAGAACCCCTTAAGCCACTTCTTCTCCAGACTGACCAGTCCCAGCTCTATCTGCCTCTCCTCACAGGAGTCATCTTTGTAATCTCCTGCTGGTCTTGGCCCAGTAAGTTCACGTTTCTCCTGGACTTGGGAATGCAGAACTGGACACAACACTCCAGATGGAGCCGCCCCAGTGCTGAGTAGAGAGAAAGCATCACCTCCCTCAAGCTGATGGCAACACTCCTGAAGTAACCCAGGATCCTGTTGGTCTGCTTTGCCAGGAGGGTACCATGAGGGGCCACTTTGCTGTCTGCCAGGACCCCAAGGTCCTTCTCTGCAGAGCTGTTTTCCATCCAGTCAGCCCCCAGGTTGTATTTGTGCATGGGGATTCTACTCCAGGTGGAAGACTTGCATTTCCCTTTGCTGAACTTAATCAGATTCTTGACAGCCCAAGTTTCCAGCATGTCCAGGTGCCTCTGAATGCCAGTGCACCCATCTGGTTTATCAGCTACTCCTTTCAATTTTGTATTGTTTGTGAACTTGCTAAGTGTGCACTATGTCCCATTGTTAATAAAGACATTGAACAGTATTGACCACTGGGATGCACTGCCAGTGGTCTGCCTCCAGCTAAATTTTGTGCTGCTGATCACCACTGTCTGGGACCAGCTGCTTGGCCAGTTTTCAATCCATCTTGCTGTCAGCTTATCTATGGGGATGGAAAAGAGTGTCAATTCTCAAACAGCTTCCTCAGCACAACTAGGTGCCACCTGTCAGTTCCCATGGACTTAATGTGTGTCCAGTTTGTTTAAGTGCTCTGTAACCTGATCTTGCTCCAATGAGGATAAGTATTCCTTGCTCCAGACTTTCCCTCTGGTCTAACAGGCCTGGGATTCCTGAAGGCTGATCTTACCAGTAAAGACCAAGGCAAAGAAGGCATTGATCACCTCTGCTTTTTCCATGTCCTTTATCGCCATGTCCCCTGCCTCATTCGGCAATGAATCCATGTTTTCTTGAGCCTTCCTTTAGGTGCTTATGTATTTTCCTTTCCTGCTAGAATCCCTTGACAGATTCAACTCAGATCAACAGATTGGCCTTGTCTCTCCTAATAGTGCCCCTACATAATCAAACAACAGCTCATCCTGGGTCATGTTGCTTGATTTCCTACTTGTTGGGATGGACCTGTATTGAGTTTGGAGGAGGTGAATATCAAGCAGTTCTCCTGGATCCCTCTGTTCTCTAGGGCCATATCCCATGGAATTTTTTCAAGCGGATCTCTACTTTTTTCGTATAAATTTTCTTTTAATTGTATAGAGTAACTAGTTGACTAATTCAAGACAGTGGATTTTAATTAGATAAAGCACTTATAATTTATATTACTTTACAACAACAACAAAATAATAATTATTATTTTATTATTATTATTTATTATTGTTTATTATTATTATTCTTTTGGTAGGCAAGACCCTTGTGGTTACATATTTCAAGGTTAATTCTGCTCAAAATGGATCAGAACAACAAAATATTATTTCTATTCTCTGCTTATCTTCTGAGAAACCTGTTTGTAATACACATTTTTAATTCTATATATATAAAAGTAGAGTACAATTTTCCAGTTCTAGGTCCTTCAATATCCCATTACTCAAGTACATACACATGCACAAATGTGAAATTAAAACTAATAATACATTTACAGACCGCATATCACACAAAACTCTTTGTGAAAGCGGTGAACTAAAATTTCATTGTGATGGGCATTTCAGAAAGGATACACGCAGGAGAGAATGGCACTTCAAAATGGAATACTGCAGCACAAGGGAGCACTGTGTATAGCAGAGCTGACAATCAGCAAGGCAGAGAACTACACTTTATCACATAGTGCAGGCTGCATGGCAGCAAAAGGTAGTGCTTTGGTGCCAGACAGAGGCAGAACAGTCAGCTTGGCAACGCAGGAGAGCACTTTTTTTTTAACAATGCAGACAGGCAAAGTGGCAGCTTCCTTGTTTCCACTCAGCATTGATTAAAAAGCTCTCTGCTTGAAAAAACAGTGATCTGGTTTTTTAAATGTTTTAAGTCAGCTGTACACAGAGGTTCTGGTTTGACTATATGTTTTTGTAAGCTGTTATGTGGGCTTTTGTTTTGTTGTTGTGTTAATTAAAAGCTACCAAAAAATATGGGGCTATAAAATACACCAATGTATCTGTAATATTTCTTTTTCAAAAAATCTCCTCAGAACTCCAGAATTTCTATCATCTCACCAAAATATTCACATAATTTAAACTTTAAACTTCATAAGTTTTTATCCTGGTCTAATACCTATTAATCTTGAGTATGACCTACTTTTTTGCACATATGTTAATACTTTTTGAACTAAAATGCAAAAAGCAGCATACAAGAGATGGAAATGACAGGTGACGAAAGAGAAGTATAGAAGCACATCTCAGATACTTAGGGAGAAATTCAAGAACAAAACCCAGCTGGAGCTAAGCCTAGCAAGGAACATTAGATGAGAACAAATGATCCTACAACTGCACTAACTGCGAAAAGACATTCAGGGAAAATGTGGGTTTGCTAACGGGTGGGAGAACCAACAAGTGAGAGGTGACATGGAGAATGCTATACAAGCCACTGCCTTTATATCTTGATCTTCATAGACATTGCCTGCTCTCAGACCTCTGTGTGTAACAGCACAGTCTAGGAAGGAGTGAGACAGCTAACAGCTGGGAGTAACAGCTCAAAACTACCTAGAGAAATTGGTTGTGTTAAAATCCATCAGATTCAACAGCATCAGCATTTCGTCAGCTGTTTCATCGTGAAGGTGCTAAAAGAGTTGGTGGATCATGATTCTAAGGCTATGGTATATATTCTGTGGAAAAGAGTGACAATCAGAAGAGGTATCCATGACTGGGCAAAAACTTCAAGTTACACCCATCGTTAACTCAGAGAAGAAGGAGAACCTGGATAACTACGAGCTGGCCAATCTCAGTCCTTGGAAGGGAGCATGCCCATTTGGAATACATTTCCAGGACAAGAGAGTAACCAGGAATAGTCAACATTGATTTACCAACAGCAAATCAGGCTGGGTGAACTGCTTGCCTTTTACAACAAAATGACTGGTTATATGGATAAAGCAGAAGGCTGTAAATTCCATACCTTGACCTCTTTAAGCGTTTTGGCACCATGTCCCACAATAGTCTCATTTGTAAGATAAGGAAATATGGGCAAGAAGAATTGACTGTTAGGTGGGTTCATAATTGGATGGCCTGAGCTCAAAAGGAGTTGCTCAATGTTTTAATACCTGGCTAGTGGCCTATAGTAAGTGGAGATTGATACCAGGGTCCTTATTTTTCAACATTCTCATCAACAATTTAGATGGTAATGTAGAATGCACTACCAACAAACTTATAGACGACACTAAATTGGGGGATTGGCTGACACAAGAAATAATAGAGTTGCAGTCTGTAGTACTGCTAAGAACTGAGCTAGCAGAAACTTCACAAAGTTCAACAACAAAAAGTGCAAATTTTTGCATCTGGAAGAGGAAGAAAAAAGGTTTCAATATGGACTGAGAGCTGACTGGCCCTGCAGTTGAACTGGATATGAGCCAACAGCTCCTACTGAAATGTTGTGAATATGCAAATATTCACTCTTATTATGAACAAGGCAAATTGTGTCCATTAGGAGCATTGTGGCCAGCAGTTTGAGGAAGGTTATATTCATGTCTACCTAGCACTGGTGAGGCTACACATGGAACATCAGAACCAGCCTGTGGCCCCCTAGTTCATAAGTGAAGTTGGAAGTGAGTTTGTTATGAAGAAGATCAGTCACCCTTAGCATGCGGCCTTTAAGAATGTCTTGATAGAACTGGATTTCTTTCATGAGCTGAAGAGGAGATCAAAGCAAGAAATATCAGCTAGCAGCCAGAAATAAAGGAAACAAACTCTTTGCAGTGCTGGTGCATGATACAGAAATTGGGAAGAGCCAAAAATTGTGGCTTGAGGTTTTCAAGTTGGACATTAGAAGAGGTTTGTTTGGTTTTTTTTTTTTGCTGTAAGGATGGGGCAGCAGTGGTACTGGTTTCACAAACAGAAAAATAATCTCAAGAGTCACCTAGACAAAGCTATCCATGGCTATCCTGACAAAGTGCTGGTGGTAGTCATCCTTTGAGCTGGAGGCTCACCTGATGATATCCTGAAGTAATTTCCAACCAATATCTCTGTTTCAATGAGTTGTGCTTCTATTAGATCCCCACAGTTCACATAAGAAATAAGAAACATAGAATTTCTGTTCTTCAAAGAGGTCTTATCTTTGTCAGATATTTTTGGCCTGTCTGCCTTAATTTCTTGCAGTTACTAGGGCGAAGTTGACAGGTACACTCCAGAAACCTAATAATACTTATAATACAAGCTCTAGAAGCCACAGTATTAGAAAATAACAAATTTAAAATCGAGAAAATGCATTTTATACAGTGCAACATTCTCTTTAAAGTATATAATAAGATTATAAAAGCTAAAAATTGCAGCAAGGTTCAAAAATCCACACAAGGAATTTTGTAAGGTAAATGAAAAAATAATGACTGTGAATTATGTAAGTATTTAAATATGGAAAACTACAATATACAGCAACAAATAACTGTAGAGAATTAAGGAATAAATAGGTAAGTATGTTAGGGTGGGAATCTATTAAAAAGTTTATTTAATCAGATGGATGAATGGTCAAATCTGACAAGTAATTCATATGAAGTTATGACAGATAAAATCATAAGAGCTATCTGCAATGTAAGATGTATCATTTGTCTGTATGTATCCTTCCGGTACTCAAAAGAGCAGAGGATGAAACTCTGGCCCATCTGCAATCCAGTGTTTTGTCACTGACATTAGGAATGCTAAGATTAAACCCAAGGTTTTCTAACCAAGGTATGCTCCTGTAAAAATAGCTTATGTAGAAGACACTGACAGTAATTCTTTTGCAGTCTTTTTTTATTAGTTTAGCACTTTATAAAGCAAAGCATAAAGCAGAAGCAACTCCTGATCCTTGCTTTTGACTTTATAAAACATCTAATAGAAACAAGGTATGAAATTATTATGTGTTCCTTTCATAATCCTTGCTAATACATTTTCTCTAAAAACATTATCTACAACATAATGACTCGTATAAAGTGACAAAACTTTAGTACAAGAAATATGAAATTTTGATTTTTAACTACAGAAATATTGATGTGAACAATCTGACACCCCCTTTATCAGTTCTGTGCCCCATCACAGTCCACAAAAAAACCGCAACCAATTGCAAGGGTGTGTCAACTACTTGCGATATATCGGCACTTCGTAAGGAAGTGTTCTTGAAATACCTTGAAAAAACCCTACATGTAGTATAGTTTGTAAAATTCCTGTTTTAACTAGAAAACAATTTTCAAAATAAACTGTAGATGGATGGTCTTGGGTGATCAGTCTTAGGTGTTCTGTATCAATCAATCCATAACATGCCACCTTGACCAGCAATTCCGCCCACCACCCCCACCCCCCCCACCCCCGCCCCCAGTTTTTAGTCCACTAGATATTAATCTTTGTCTTTTAACATTCTGGCAGTTAAAATTTAGCTAAGAATAAAAGTTTATTGTTGGAAAAAACAGGAAATAGTGAATACAGACAGACTCAAGTAATAACTTTTTAAAAACATGCCACCAGAAAAAGTCTACATAGATTCTGTTTACACAAGGACTGTTCAGTGACACATTAGCAAGAACATAAATAAAACGCTACATGGAGAACAATCGCTTAGGAAAATATGGCAACTGCAATACACAGTTCAATGATAATACCAATGTGATTCTCATTATCAGTCTTTATAATGTGTTTACCTCGTGCCACTGCATGTCCCCAGTTACTGGTAAGGAGTACGCGGGTTGAAGCCAGCTCATGGCAGTTGCTCTCCTTAAAATTCTTTTGTTTGTTGTTTAGCTTTTATTTGTTGGGCTGAGCCATGTGATGACTCCTCCACATGCTGGTCTGGCTAACTCAGGGAGTAACATTTGTACTACCAGCTGATCCACTCAACTAACACAGCTGTTTATCTAAAACAAAGACCACCCTCTGGTCCATTTTATGTCTAGATAAAGCCAGTTTTCTCTGCAAATCTGGTCAGTAGCACTCTGCATTATTCCCTGAGCTTCATGAACACATCATCCTTGCCCATCTCTATTAAGCCTTCTTCCATTGTAGGGGTTTATTTCTCAGTCATAAACACCTCAAGCCTTTTTTCTGTTTTTTTATTACTTTATGGAAGCTTAAAATTAAATTTCATGGGCATAGAGTTAAAACAGTGAGTAACATTGCCAAAAAAAAAAAAAAAAAAAAAAGAAATAAATCCTTGGAATATGTGTCTCAAGTATTTTATTATTATTATTACTTTGCTTCTCTCTTGCATGGTCTTATTGGGCTCTATCATATTTTAATTTGCTCATTTTTTCTACATTTTGAGTCTGAGGTTATAAGGTATCCTAACTGTTTATTACAGAAGATTTTTTTGGAAGAGCTTAACAGTGTATTAATTTAACACATAATTTCCTCAACTTTTGGAAGAGTTTTCTTTGCTCTTACTAAACTAAACACAAAACTCATCTCAGTAAATTCAGGTTTTCGACCTGAATGTTGTTTAATGTCTTCAATTGTGAAATCTACAAAATCTAGCTTTGTTTTGCTAGCCAAATTGTTTTTGATTCATCAGTTGGTGAACTGATGCTAACAAATCCAACCTCTGTCAAAAGCCTATGTTTTCATTTGAAGTTTCTTCCTAAGGAAAACAGAATATAGTTTTAAAGCAAAGGTAGAACATAACCTCTATCTAGACCAGAAGAGTGTAACAGACACTACTTTTATATAATAGGTATTTTTTGTACTACTTCTTTCATTATTTACCCTATACTGTTCTCTGCTTGCAGTCTGAATTCCCTATTGTGGACCTTAGAAACACTCCTCTCTTCTCTTCAGTAGAGCTAATATTGAAAAACTGTTAATCTTTCTTAAAGACTCTGCTAAAATCTTAGTATAAAACATACAGGGGTTTTTTAATGGAACATTAGTTTTCCATAAAACTTTTAAAAATTAAAACTGAGATCTGAAATATGCTTCCATTTTACCCGGTGTTAGTTTGCCAACACAATCGTTACATTAGCATCCTTCTGCTTGCAAACTCTAAGGTCATTACTGGCAAAGTGTAAGGTCATATTGTGTGTCTAGTGGCATCAAGTCACACATTAATCCTGCTAATTAATTTCCATATCAACTGAATAAAGGCCTTCGTAGATGTCTAAGTAAGTAAGACTGTGTAAGTAAGTCTAAACCTTACTGTACAAGTAGTAGTCTGGAGCTGTGACATTATACTGCTTCAGTTGAAAAGGCACATAACAAACTGTCAATAATAAAAGATTACATGACTTTAATTAGATTGCAATTTCAAAGTAAGTGTAATTACAACTGAGTTTTTATAAAGGTGTAAGTTCTTATACCTAGTTCCAAAATGTCATATTCATAATAGTTCATCTGTCAGATGAAAGAACATAAGACTGTTTTATTAGGGAAGACTTCATTACAGATTAGAGAAAAAACTGAAGGATTCTGGTTAAATTCCATATCTTTAAACTGTTTAGTTTTTTGTTCCTTTTTTTTTTTTTTTTAAAGAGAATGAGTTATTTTCAACTATTGTAGGGTCAAATAGCTGAAATAAATAATGTCCTTAGCTTGAGACCACTGTCTATCCCCCTTTCCCAAACAAAATTTATGTAACAGGCAAATGTGCGTATAGGGAATTTCATTGGCTGGTGATCTGTGAATATCTCCTGTTCCACACAGAGAGGATGAAAAAAAACCCAGAGTCTAAAAGAAGAGAAGCGATGAAACAAGCCACAAGCTCCATCAGTTCATGGAACATCTAAAAGAACACATGGACTAAGTGCTCTGAAAAATGCTTTGTCACTAAAGTCACCCTTGTTGTTTCTTTTCTGCTTCTTATCGTGTTTCTAGGAATAACATTTTGCATCGTCTTTGTAAACAGGATTGCATCAAAGAAACACCATGTTTGATTTTTCCTGCTAGTGAAAATGTTGTAAAGAGCTGGAGTCAGATGGGAACCCTGAATTCTGTTCAGTTTGATTTGCCCATTAAGTGAAGGGAAAACACAGCAAAGTATCTGAGACAAAGATGGGGTGGTTTGCATTAAAGTTGATCATACAGCATAAAGATGTCTCCATAAGCAGGATGTACAGCTCTTGCTGAAGGGACGAGGGATCATTCCACGTAAGGAGGAAACATCCACCAGCTTAGCTGAGAGTTGTTAGAAAATTTCTTGAAAATATCATTAAAGCTCTTGTCCACAAGAAGCCAGAAAATAACTTTAAGGTGACTGTTAGGCATAATCACTAGTCACAGGTTTCAGAAATGCAGAAACAACAGTTTCTACTGGTGATTTACAAAACTAGTGTTTTCAGTACAAGAGTAGAAGGAATATTCAAAGACTGTCACTATAACTATTTATATATGTTTTATATAAATATATATATGCTATATATAAATATAACTGAATATGAGGCAGCAGTGTGCCCAGGTGGCCAAGAAGGCCAACAACATCCTGGCTTTTATCAGAACTAGTGTGGTCAGCAGGACTAGAGAACTGATTGTCCCCCTGTACTCAAGCCCTGGTGAGGCCACATCTTGAATACTATTTTCAGTTTTGGGCCTCTCACTACAAGAAGGACATTGATGTGCTGGAGCTTGTCCAAAGAAGGGCAACGAAGCTGGTGAGAGGTCTAGAGAACAAGTTTTATGAGGAGCAGCTGAAGGATCTGGAGTTGTTTAGTTTAGAGAAAATAAGGCTCAAGGGAGATCTTAACACTCTCCACAACTACCTGAAAGGACGTTGCAGCTACATGGGTGTCAGTCTCTTAAGTAACAAGTGAAAGGGCAAGAGAAAACTGCCTCAAATTGCACCAGGGTAGATTTAGATTGGATATTAGGAAAAATTTATTGACTGAAAGGTTATCAGGCATTGGAACAGGCTGCCCAGGGAAGTGGTTGAGTCATCATTCCTGAAAGGATTTAAAAGACATATAGGATGTGTCGCTGAGCAACGTGGTTTTGTGGCGACTTGGAAGTGCTAGGTTAATGTTCGGTCTTGAATGATCTTAAAGATCTTTTCCAACCTAAATAATTCTATGATTCTATTTTAAATTGCAAAGATACTCTTTTGGTGTTTCATGTTTTTACTAGTACAGTTATTTCACTGTTGCCAGCAAAATGAATTATTTTTTTTCATTATTTAAAAAAAGAAAATGAAGGGGAAGGGAATATGTCAAGGATTAGAGCTGGGCCGGCTTCAGCCAAGTGACAGACACTCTCTATTATCCCCTCCCCCCTTCTTCCCCTTTCCCAAAGAGGGGGAGGAGAAAAGGAGTAAGGGAGAGAGGCTTATGGATTGGAAAAGAAAACTGAAACTGCTTTAATGAGGGTAATAATAATAATAAAATGAAATCTATACAAATATATGCAATGTCAATACCGCACCCAATCCCAAGATGGCAACCATGTCACTGTCACCACTGATGCTGTGGTCAGACACTGGGGAAGGCCCAGGCTGGGCTCAGCAGCGGACGGGATCCAGATGCAGGAGCTGGATTCCGTAATTGGGTTCAGGGATGCACGGCCTGGGATCAAAGGCAGAATGCACTGAGTCCTCCTCAGATGTCAGCCATTGAAGAATAAAGAGAGTGAGAGGGGGCAAGACCCTCAGCTTTATATCAAATATGACATCTATGGGATGGAACACCTTGTTGGTCAGTTTGGGGTCACCTGCCCTGTCTGTTCCTCCCCACAGGTGCGGCCTCTCACTTACTGCACCCCCACCGTGGCACACAGGATTTAGCAGTGACCTTGGTCTGCACAGGAGCAAGTATCAGCAAGAGCCTTTCTGCACACCAATCCCTGGTATGACTGTAAACATCAAGCGCTGTCACTTCTAGAAGCAGACGCTGTCTGCACAAATACACCGTTAACTTCAGACAGAGCAGTCAGTTAGAAGAGGCTGAGCTGGAAAGTGAAATCACTGAACAGAATGAGTTCTGTTCTAACTCAAACCAGGAGAGAATATGAGGCCCACATTTCTTTGTCACGTGCATCAGTATAATAAAATTGCAGTGGAAATACAAAACGAAGTTAGCATTATAGTTACGCTTTTACAAACCTTTTTGAGGTGATGCCTGAGGTACTAAAGTCTTTACTGTACTATGTACATCATTGAAATAAATGTTTATAAAAGTATGTTTGCAGGTGTCCATGTGCTGGTAGCACGGGCTGCAAGGGCCTCCATGAGGAAAGGCTGGGGCTGCCCGGTGTTCAACATGGCCGGTTCTAGCCTATTGCAGCCAACCCCCTACAGCTGAGCCTCTCAGCCAAGATGGTGGCACCTTTCAAAGGGTAAAAAAATGCAGACAGGAGTGAGGAAACAAACGAGTGAGAAACAGCAGAAGGAACACCAAGGTCAGAGGAGGAGGAGGTGCTCCAGGAGCCAGAGCAAGAGCCCACAGAGGTCCTACACCAGAGCAGGTGAATATTTCCTCAGGTAACTGCAGTTTGAGGGGAGAGTCCACACTAGAACATGTAAGTGTTTGAGAGGGAAGATGCAGCAGAGATAAAATCATTATGGACTGAACACAAACACTTCCATCCCTGCTGTGTCACTTAGAGCAGGTACAGGTAAAGGAGTTGGGGGTAAAGGAGTTGGGAATAAAGGAGTGAAGTAGACCCTGGGAATGGGGGAGGAAAGATGTTTAAGGCATATCTTTTCACTCTCCAAATCTATTTTAATTGGCAATAAATTAAATTCATTTTCCCCAAGTCAAGTCTGTTTTACCTGCAACTGTAATTGGTAAGGAGTCTGTCTGTCTTTATCTCAACCCAGGAGCTTCTCAACATATTGACTCCCACTGCCCACCTAAGGAGGGGGAGTAAGTGAGAGGATGGATGGGATTTTGTCTATTTGCCAAGGCTAACCCACCACAGAACACTAAAGGAGTTTTGTGTCATTCATTCCCCAAATTAGTTTGATTTGAGAACTGTTTGTTAAATGAGTGCTTAACTAGGACTTTCTAGAACGTACTTTTTAATAGCATAATATTTTTGTAAAACTCAAAAAGCAACTAAAAGAATTGACTATCAGTGGGGTTAAGTATTTTATGCTTGCCTGTCATTCATTTTCTGAACAGATCACGAAGTAAAACCCTAATACTGTCTTAGATGAGATCAAAGATAGAATTACTGTGAAGTAAATTTGATGAACTCGGGAGCTTATGGAGGTGAACCGAACTACGATTTTGCCTGTTACCTTTTTATTTGGAACCAATAGATAGGACACCAAGCAATGTGTATTTCTCTTCTAGGGTTTCAGTGCAGCCCTTGCTCCACTTCATATCCTGAATACAACACAAAAGAAAGAATCCAAAAACAAAGCAAAGAAGGAACTCTAAGCTTGTAATTAGTCACTTACAGTAACAGTAATGACTGTTTTAATGTGATGTCAGAGCAGAGTCCTGGAAAGAAACAGTATTCCTTCTTTCCCAAAAGTAAGAGTAGGAGTCTGACAATCTGTTCTGCGTATCTTAACTGACATAGGAACCTTCAGCAAATCATTTTATTTCAGATTACTGCTCAATAATAGGCACCTTTATTACAATTGTTTCAATTCATCATGTGCCTTATGGATAATTAATTCCACATTTAAAATTGGTGGAATACTTTCAAATCATTGAATAAACAACAATACAAGGAAACCATGTGTAATTATTTACAGTTTTACCTTGCCATGAACAACTGTCAGCTTCAGAAACACTAATGATAAGGATATTCATTTATATTATAGAATATTAATACATGCATTGTCAGGACATTACAGAAAAAAAAATTAATTGAGATACATTACCTGCCTCTGACCTGTTTTGTTTGTTTATATTCTTAAGCCACCCCATTTTTACTGCAGAAATCTGGCAACTATGACTAAAAGTGCTTTCTCCTCCTACGACAATAAGTGTGATAGGACACTTGTTCAATCACATAAGCAGTATACTGTGGCATTGTAACATAAATTTAAATGGGTGAAAGTTTCATCTGTGACTATCACATGCAAGAGACACAAATGCTAACCCTTTGTACCTTCAAAATAATATCTGCTGTGTGTTTTCTATTGACTGGATTGTATAATTTTTTTACTAAGGTGGCCAGATATAATAAACACCTTGCAATCAAGATGAGATTTTATGAACAAGTTGTAATATAATCTTCACATATTGTTTAGTACACAGTGCCAATCCTCCAATGCATTATATCAATTCTGCCAGTCTCTGAATAGCTTTTATTTTTTTCCCATGAACTTCCAATGGTCCTGTTTCTCCTTCACGATGAGAGATTATTGTTACTAAGCCTAAGAGTTCTAGCAGTTTCTCTAAATGTTCTGCAATCTATAATTTAAATCACAGTCTTCTCAGAAATTACTTGCCACAAAATACATTATGATGTAAGAACACTGGTTTGAGGTCCTCAAAGAAATACAGAAAGCATAGAGTAATTCCAAGGTATGGATGAAGAAAGCACATTTATTTAGGAAAACAATGCGAAATGGTAAGTGTAGGATAAATTATCCAAGATGAAAGAATCATTATTCACATTCTGAAAGACTGGACCTAATCCCAATGCACGTTTGTGTTTTACTACTTCACCACTGTTTAAAAAATTTTCTGAAGTAATTTTTCTCCAAGTAATAAGTCTGGTCTTAAAGTCAGTCTTAAACTCTAGTCTTAAACACTTCTTCAAAAAATGTGAGCTTATTTTTAAAGACGGACTGGAAAATTCAACTATCAGTAAGTTATGAGTGGTCTCAATAAAATGGATCAGCACATATATTTTCTAACTACAGAAGACAGTTTCCAAAATTTTCCTAATTCCAGTATGATGGTTTTGCCTTACTGCTTCTGATGAAACACAGTTTTTCATCAGTTATGAAGCAATCTCCATTTGTTCATCTCCACTTGTTCAACTGTTGGCCATGTTTGTTTTTATTTTACTTCATTGATCAGCTAATTCCTATAAAACACTTGCCTTTGACCATATCCAATTTCATGACAACATCCAGAAAAAAGTCACAACCTCTTCAGAATTAAATTAAAAACGATATGTAGCCTGCACTGTAGTAACACTACAGGCTGGTAATCAGGAAATCTCACTGAATCATAATAACATCTGATATGTTGTAGAGTTAAAGGTCAATAAAGTCAGGTTCTTCTTGAAATGTCGTATTTGTAATGTTCTGTTACACCAGTGGATGATCAGTAAAGAATGAACAGTATTGAAGAGTGCTATGTTGTCTTGCTTAACAAGATTAGGCAGGAGACCTGACCTTTATCCACCACTAGAATACAAACTCTGAAGAATGGACATTGCTGCAAACTGTGTTCTAATTTAAGTGAGATAAATCCAAAACAATTCTCTGATTGTAAGACATCTCTGCATTTTAAATAAATCAGCTAGGTTTAAAATCCATTAATGTTAACCATCTCACTCATTCTACTGATGAATGACCAGAGGCGCAATCAAAATGAGGCAAAGATTATTTACCTTAGAGTCACAGGTGTCAGGTCTGTGTCTGTAGACACACAGCCTGTACGGTTCTTTCGCAAAGTAGTGAAGCTGTTTATATGACAGGAAAAAAAATATCTCACATACCTGTTTTGAGAGCTGTAATTCCCTGCTGGAAATGCTACTGGACTTCACAGAAGGGCTTTCTTTACTCCACATTCCTCTTCTGTACAATAACTTGAAGTCTCATACTGCAGAGTGAATTTTGAACAGATTGAATTTTGAACAGTAACATCTTTCTCTGCATTTTTTAAAGGATAATGTTCACTCAATAGCACAACAACAGAAGTACATAATTATAAAGGGTGAAAGAAGCTGCATTCAAATTACCCATGAGTCTAAATGCTTGGCTCTGTATAATTACTTTCAAATTATTTCTGTCAAACACACATTATAGTTGAGTTAGTCATTTATATTTTAAAAAGAAAATTAAGAAAATCAAGGAAGAACTTATTCAGAATTTTTAATGAGAAGAGCTTCTTCTTTAACAAAAATTGTTTTTTAAGCTACTTAGTACTTAGCCAACTAAGTCCTGTCAATACGCTGGAAAACAGATTTGCACATTAAAGACATCAACTCCATCATTCACTATGGACAATATGATGATCCAACATATACAGGTTAAGATAACAACATGCTTATATGTGAAAACTTTGCATATTTTATATCAGTTTTTTATTTTTATGAATTGGGACCTTTTACTGTTCTTACATCCAAGACCGAATAAGAACTCTTGAAATAATAATATCATGATGTAAACAACATTGTGTTCTACATAATCTTTGTGTTGATGGTTAGGACAGGAGACAAGGGAAAATAAAAGAAACTTTTTAACTTCTTCACTGCGTTTGTATTTATGATCACCAAAGTTAGCTGTTCTGTGAACCTCAAATCAATTTTAAAGAGGCAACCACCCATAAGTAAAGATGCACAGCAGAGCATCTGGAAGCTCCAAAATGGATTATCTCCTTCTGATATACCAACCCTTAAAAAAGTTACTTTGGCTCATTTCTATACCAAGAGCAGATCTGTATATCAATGAATTGAACAGAGAACAGGAGAGACAAACAGGAAGTAGTAGGTTATGTGTGTCTGTATAAATTAGCTATGTCACCAAACTGTGATTAAAAAAAACTTTATATATTATATACCATGGAAATATGAATAAAACCATTTATATCATGCCACACGATTGCTTTCTACTTGTAAACCACATTTTATAGAAAAATGAAAACCTTCAGAATTACTGAAGTGCTAAATTCCAGTCATCTTCAATGGGATGGGATTTAATGGATGTTGGCCTAACGTAAACCTTGTAAGAGGTGAAAGCCTCCATTGGATTATCTTGTGTTGAAACAGAAGACCAAAAAAAAAAAAAAAATCCTGCGTGGGGAGTTTGCATGTGTTGGACAGGTTTGAACAGTATAGCTGTTTCAGGTGTGTGGTTGGCCGTGCAGTAAGCCTATGTTCGGTGTCTTTGTGTAGCAGACCCCTGAACATACAGTTCCACCTTATGCCACCTTTATCTTTGTCCCTTGAAGTATCCACACACAGAAGGTTTGTCACATATGACATGTAACTTTCCTCATATCCGTAGTGAAATTCTTCAGCTAAGGTATTGAGATAGCATAAATTTGAGCTTGTTGACCAAGCTCGAAATACAGTTTGGGAAATGGAATCTTCTTTAACATCACTACAATCTGTTTTTAAAGTTGCTGGCACAATTGCGAAGAGTCTGCCAGTGCTTTCCCAGGCACCTTCCAGTGAATGGTCAGTCTTCTGCATACAGTAAAACTGGTTATGAAGAATCCAGAATTATTTAGAATTAAAGTTGACACGCTGCCAAATACATGCAAAAAAGTTCACAATATTTGGCAGTGAGGAGCCAGACTAGAGTAGTTATGCAAACTGAGGATCTTAGATCTCACAAAGTTAGCTCCTTTGCTGATGCATTGGCTATAATAGCTTTAGTGTGCAGCACAGGATTGTCATAGTAGTGGCAGGGAAAATATTTCAGGCTGTGATGTCTATCTGTAACTGAGTTGATATAATATCTTGTATTGTTGATAAAATACTTACAGGAATGTTTTTCTCTAGGAAAAAGCTTTAAGCTTGTAAAGAAAAAAGTGGGAAGAATAAAAAAACAAAGCAGCTTGTTACAACTGGTTATATTCCAATAAAAATGTTGCATATTCCATTTTGTTAAAAATTATTATAAAATCACAAGTGCCCAAAAACTGTTACCTAATGAAATACATTTCTCCATAAAATATCTCTGGGTTTATTCCAATAACAACAGCTATTTTAAAGCTGGCAAGAATGTTGTTTTGATCTGTTTCCCTGGAGACATATTTCTGTAATTAATTAAAATTAATAAATAAATTACAAAACATAGCATCATCAGGGACCTCTGTGGGTTCTGGAGTTTTCTTGGTATTTTCTAAAGGAATAAAGCATATATTAAAGAAATTATTATAGTTGATAAATATTTCTTAAGGATTGAACAACTTTTTGGTTTTGAGTAAGAAGACATTTGATTTGAACAACCGCATAAAAATTGTAAAGTAAAAGTGGTACGGATTCACAACTTGATCTAAATATCCTAAAACTTTCTTTCACATTAGAAGCAAAGCATTTCTTGCTGCAAAATTCCTAAGTACCAGCTTATACTAAACTGTTCAAAATGTGTTTTCAAGAAATTGAAGTTCATATTTATTTGTTAAGCTTAATTGGCACAAAATACTAAAGTACCTTTATCTCGATACTTCAGAACTATGCTTTTTAACGACAATTTTGTTGTTAAATTATAGTAACATTTCCCTCCTGAGGGAAAGGGAAACCAGCAGGAGATTGGACTTAGCTGCAACAAAAATTAATTTCTTCAGCTTCAGAGGAACACTCTTTTGGATGACCTGACTATTTAGTGTTCACTGGTTTAAGTGTGAAAGTTATAATATAAATTCTGACAAATTTAAATGGAAAAGAGACAGCATTGTAATTAAGCCTCACAGTAGTGGTGTGGTGAGGTGTAAATAGAAGGAGGCTTAATCAGCACCCAAGATAAATTATTGTAAATCCATAGTAGGTGTATGTCAAAAATGAATTCAAAGTACACCATAGAAGATTTTTCATTACTTCTAAAACTCATGATGGTGCAAATTTTGCTGCTGACTGCTGTGTTCAGGAATTAGGCTGTGGAAAAGGAATGCTAACTAAACTGTTTGTAACTGAAAGTCTTCAATATGCATTATCCATATGAATTTTATACCCCAGGAGCACTGGAGAGAGAGCAATTTGTCTCACTGCATCCTTTCTTTCATTCTCTTGTACCTCCATCTTTGTATTCTCAATCCCCATCAAGTCCATAAATCAGAGAAATAAAAAGCATATCTCAGTGTCTTTGTAAAGACTAAGGCAATAATACTAACATTTTTGTCAACAGAAAGAATTCAGCAAATATCTATAGAACACTTTTTTTTTAATCCTTATATAAACCAGCAACTTGCTTTCATCTTCAAAAATTTGGCAATGTTACAGATATTCTAAACAGACTCATAATCTGTAAATGAATGGCAAGAGCGCAAACAAACACTGTTCTCATTAAATAATGAAACCAAAGATTCTATCATAAAGACCAGAAATTAACAATCTTATGAACTGAGGTAGTTACTGGGAAGAACGGTGCTTTTATAAACTAGTGACATTATCTTTACTTTGAGAGATAACTTCAGCCTGGTACATACTGCACCAAACTCAGTGCAGTTGCTGACTTGTAAAATGTTTCTTATGAACCTTTTTAAAAACCCAACTACTAGAAAACAATTTATGCTTGTAAACAGATAGCATATGCAGGAAATCTCAAGTGGATATGTATTTAACCAAATAAATAAATAAAAAACTTTTAACTTCTAGCAAATTAGTATTTTAATTTTTGAAATTATGAGAAAATTATACTGAAGCAACCATAGAAGTGAAACCTCTATTCTGCAGCCTACTAGAACCTCAAAACTGCAGTCTACTTTGTGGCCTGAACATACAGTCGGAGTACAAAGTCACAGCACAGAGACCAGGTCATGTAAGCTATGCACACCACACATCTGGATGCCTGCAAGCTCATTATTGATAAAATTTGGCACCGGGCGATGTGACAATCAGAACTACTACTATCACTAGATCAATGTCTGGTGACAGGGGTTATCTCAATGCCTGGAGAAGTGAGAAGTGGGATGGAGACTGCACGGTCAAATTCTTCTTTTTTTTCACCCAGGACGAAATGAGCTGTTACAGATATCTATACAGGTGTAAATTAACAGACTTTGAACAATTAACATAAACAATAAGCTTGTCTACAGTCACACACACACACATACACACACGTCTACTCTGATGATGTAGTGTGAAAAATTTGGTCTTAATTTTGCCCCAATGTTGGCCCTGTAACTAGGCAGTAGATGCTTCAGAACCAGACCAAGAGGATGGATTGACGGATTCACTCCCTCTCTTCAACAGCCCCTCCCCACCTCGCCCCAAAGGGAAGCCTTGTGGGTAAGACTCCTAACCTCAGCCACGCTGAGTGACTTTATTTGTCCCCGGGTGTATTTTATTCGTTATCGTGATTGTACTTGTTTCTATTGCACTATTCGTGCATCCAAAAGGCTTGTTTCACCAAGTAGCCAGGCTACAATGGACAGGTTGTTGTGTATTCAGTGTCCAATTTATATGTGGTAATTAAGATATAGCAACCCTGTAGTTCATCAATTTTTCACTGTCAATCCAAAAGGACTTGTATACATTGCACTGTAAACATACTGTTGTTATTTGTGCCTCCAATTTGCTTGTTTTCACATATTCAGTGTCGGCCTTATAAGATCGGATTTATTCCCTTATTGCAACAGTCACCTAGCATGTGAAATAAATTCTCTCTAAACTAAACCCGCTTTCTTAATAGTCAGCTTTCTTTCTGTATAATTTAACTGTGTGGGGGTCTGGTAAAGAAAGAACAAAGTCTGAATGATCAATTTGTGGAAATAAGAGTTTTTGGAAAACTTGACACTGTTCAATTTCAGAACGGTCCCTGAGTTTTTGTTGCTTAATATTCTTTAAAACAGTAAATTCCAAAGGATAAAGTAAACTGGAAATCCAAGAAGTTTCAAAGATTTATAAGAAAAAATGCAGATTTTATCTTTTGAACAAAAAATAGCTTTTCTTCTGTTTTGCTTTCTGCTTCTGTTGTGAAAAAATAAAGTTGGTCTACTAAGTCCAAATAGTACTCTTGTGATAATTTTATAAAATGTTCTTGATCTGAGAGAATTTTCTGTGAAGGCTGACCTGGGAATACATTTTGAAAGCAAATGTTAATATGTATATATATCAGTATAAGCTTAGAAAGGTTTTTTGCTTCTTTCTTCGTTTAACCTTTAGAAAAAATGCACACAAACATTAAGTCTAATAACTCTGCTTGGCATTAGAAAATTGCTTTTAAGTATCCTCATATGTAAGTTAGCTTTTACTCAATCAGAGGCTGTGATGACTTTTCTGTTAATTATGGAAGCAGAAGACAGTTAAGTGAGGTTAGGACATCTCAACTATTAGATAGAAAAGGTCTTGTTTAATAAGGAAGCCAATATAACCCTATAATTATGGTAATATGGTAAATGCTGATATTTTGACTTAATGGAATTTAGTAATTTAAATAACCTGTAAGAACTAGATACCTAACAAGTTAACAAGCTTTAAATATGAAAAAGATGCCAAACAACTATAAACTAGAGAGTACAAGGATACAAAAGGCAGGCACAGGGGAGTGGTGCTCATTAACAAATCCTTGACTTTTTGTTGTCAGAAAACTGTGATATCTTGTAGTTATCTCTGGAGCTGTTCAGTGAAAGAAAAATACTGGAACTAATCGATGTTTGGTCCTGTCTTATCTAAATCTTGTCTGACCACTGACATCAGTTCCATAGACAAATTACCTGTGCATCTGCTGTGGGTAGACCTTGAATGCTTTTGTCCTGTTAGCAAACACAGTGGTGGTATTCTTAATGTTTGCTTATAAAACCTTTGACTCAAATGTAGAACAAACCCATGAAGGCTAGATTTTCCTGAAGTTTAAAACATTGCTGTGAAGGATGAGGAATTGCCAATTACAACTATTCATTGTGACATTAACCCCCCCTTCTATCCCTGTCTTACCTCAGTCATGACAGCCAAGCATCATCCTGCCTCCCAAGCAGGAGACACCTGTTGATTACAAGATGGTCCAGCTGATTGGTATTTCAAAGTCAGTTGTCTGAGAGACAACACTAACTTGTCAGACATTCATAAATGAACCTGGAAGCTGCAAACTGTCTGAACTTTCTGTATTGTAAATGCAGTGTGTCTTATTTTCCAGTGTACTTGAGTTAACTTCATATTTTCGTTATTCTATGCTCTTTTTGAAAACCTAAGAAAGAAAAAATGGAATTATCTGGCACACCTTGCACTAGTAAAATGAAAGAGTTTGGTTTCCTGAGATCTCTCACCGAGCACCCACGACACAGTTTCTCTGGGATCAAAGTGTCAGGAGTCAAAGCCTTTCTTCTGGAACTATACAATTTTTTTTTTTTTTTTTTAATGCTATGAATGCTAATAGGATATAAAATACTTGTTGAAATAGAGTTCTCTTGAAAGGAATCTCTGTACAGAAGCAGAAAAGGTGAATAGAGGTAAGGGATATTTTGAAAGTGAACAGAATGTTCTTTTATATGGCTTTTCTGTCATTGTTAATGTTAAGTCTTCCAGAAATAGTGAATAGTTTCCAGAAAGGATAAGGGAAATGTAAAAATCCTTTGAGATGTGTCAGAGTCACTTGTACAAACATTAAGCTGATGATTTTGATGGAGGTGGCAACTGATTAGAAACTTTGGTCCCTGTTTAAAAGGACCTGTTTCTGTGAATCTGTCAGTTTTTGTGAGATGTATCTGAGCAAGTATTAGTGAGGTAAAACGCAGAGTAGTAAGTAGTCTGTTCTTATGAAAAGGTTTCTTAAATGAGTATAAATACTTCCTAAATAAAAAGATCATTTACCCATATTTCAATAAGTATAAAATTAATGGTTTAATTTAAAAGAAAAAAGAATAATCTTATTTTTAACCTTTTTTGACAGCTCAGAGTATTAGAAAAATTTTCTTTATATTTTCTGTTTGTTTCAAAGAACAAATTGAATAAGGAGAAAAAACTGAGCAGATCAGGTGAAGATTATACAGAATGTTTTTACTCTTTAATAAATCTTACCCTGTTTGAGGAGTTATCTAAACTTATCATAGCTTTTGTTTGAGTTCTCTGTCTATACCGATTATCATAGTTTTAGAAATCTAAATGGAAGAACTGGATAACAGGTATAGTTGGGATATATGAAACATGAAATACAGAATTTCTGAGATTAAATTGTTTTTCCAATTTCATATTCAGAAAAGTTCAGGATGAGATAGTAATAGGCATATGCTTGCAGAATACAAGTTGTGTCAAACACTAACTATACATATTAAGAGGATAATTACCAGCATGTTTAATAAAGTCTTTCTTTCCTGCAGCTGTTAATTTAAACTGTAAAATTTTGAGAAGAATGTGCTTAAAATCCATTGTTCACAATTTTTCATGGTAGAACATGTTCTAATAAACTGGATTTCATCAACAGAAATTAGAAGAATAATTTAATGTTCCTGGTTGCATAGGAGTGAATTAAGAATGTAAAAGCGGACAGACTCATGAACAGACTACAAACACCACTTAGGAGAGCACTGGAATAATTAATGTAAAAGTTCTGGTGTTCTACTTAGTTTAACACAACTATTACAAGCTTCTTATTAAAAGTGGATATTAACTTTAGAATGGATATACT
The DNA here is from genome assembly GCA_009769605.1 of Bucorvus abyssinicus. Classification (NCBI taxonomy): domain Eukaryota; kingdom Metazoa; phylum Chordata; class Aves; order Bucerotiformes; family Bucorvidae; genus Bucorvus; species Bucorvus abyssinicus. The sequence goes on from CM020025.1 coordinate 46,308,493, forward strand.
CAGCATTACACTAATCTTAATGTCTGGTACTCATCTTTAAAAGTGAAAAGGACCAGAGCCCTAGCTGATGCAGATGAGCGTAGCTGCATTCGCTTTTAGTCACTCCTGCCGCTGGTATGTGAATTGCTTCTCTATGTTTTGCATCTCACATTTTTATATCAATGGAATTACAGAATCCAACAGTTTTTGCCAGCATTAGTTTCTTTCTCTCTTACTTCAAGTAAGATCTCAGAGAACTTCCTTTGATGATCATCCTGGTAACACAATCTTCTAGCATATAATCCAAAATCCACACAAAGTCACTCGACAAGCTTTGAATTAAATCCCGTCTATACTTGATGATGTGCATTGAAATATGTTGAGATAAAACACAACATCTTTTAAGAGTAATTAAATACTTTGCTTTTTCCTGAGGAGAGGAATTGTAGTTAATTTGTGATTGTTACACATAGCTCAAGTGAGCCAAGGGCCAGCAATCACAGATGAAGAAAGTGACTGCTTAGGGAAGTTTATGGTAAGGACAAAACTGAACATAATTCCCTCAGTGTGCAGATTAGTGCCCTAAACCCAAGATCATTCTTTCTCTATTATCATGTCTTGTTACTTAGAAGCGATCTTCTTAAGATCTTAATGATCTTAGTTAGATTTAAAACTAGTTTTGTCAAATACCCTCTCATCATTCGGTTTACAGTGTAGAGTAGGAAGCTGGGAGAATTTTAGGGTGGTTACATTAAGGTAATATAATCTCTACTTCTCAGGGATATAAATGTATTTTCAATGATTTTCATCTTTTTATTTTATGTTTTTGTTTTATGTGTTAGGAAGAAAAATTCTGATTGACCAATAATGTCAAAACAAGTGATATGCAAACTATGAGGAACCTTCTTAATAGGACAAGCAATTAAGAATTGAAGATCAGTACATATTAAAGTTCTGAATCAATATCATTAAAACCAATTCATAGAATGAGTATTCTATGTCATCTATGCCATGTTCTGTATTGTTATCATTTAATTGTCTTAAAAATTCCCAAATAACCTCCTCAGATCTTTAAAATAAGCTAAGAATCTAATGTTATAATATTGGTAAACTTTGGAACATGGATTAAAAATGATAGCAATAAAATTATTTGCAAGAGATAAGATGGATTCTCCAGCTGATGAATCAACCCACATATGAAATATTAGTAACCAGTTATAAAGCTTTTTCTCAGGAAACCATATGAAAATTATTGAATTATAACTAGGAGGAGAAATTGTGCTAGTTTGACCCTAATTTAGGAGTAAATAATAAATGAATACATACATAAAAGTGAAAATAAGGTGGTGGTATATAACAATATGAAGGTCTAGAGAAGAATGATTTCCAGCGGAGTTCATGGGTTCTGTCATGTGCAAGCAAAGACATTCTATCTGCCTCTAATTTAGACAAGGGGGTAGGTGGTGGGGTGGGTGGGGAGAGGCCAAAATTGAGAGATTTAATGTAAATCTAGGTGGAAAGAATGAATCTCAAAACAGGAAAAAAATCCCTAGTAGATCATTAGTAGAATGACTAATTGATTTATCTCTGCATTCAATTATCTCCAAGTATTCCATTCTTTAGAAAACCATTCCATGCTTCTCTTAGCTTTACACATATATTTAGAGGAAAAGTATTCAATTAACACTGGAAGAGAATATTTTCTCATCCTAACATATATGCTGCATGTTTAAATGTATTACAGATAAACATTAGCTATTAGTCAAGGTAGAAATTACTGTTGGTTTTCAAAATAAGTAGTTATATGTTACTGTGTCCTGAGTGCATAGAAAGCATTGGTTTAGCTTTACACTTTCAAAGCTGTACTTATCTCCTTGGGAAAAATCACATGACAAATCTTTGGCCGTGGCTTCTATCTTTCTCACTTCTTTATATTTGGCTATCTCTGAAAAACCTGAAATCTTTGAAATAGTAAAAGAAACCCATGACCAAAGATGTACACTGACTGAGGTTTTTTTAATGATGTAATGAGTATTCAAATTTTTATGTTATGTTCCTCTTTGAAACTAGATTTCTGTCATGCTTGTAGCTTTTGTAATCAAGTTTCTGTATTTTGCTTCCTGAAAATATGAATTATATAAAGAAGAACTTCTTTTATGTATGATTTGAAGTGGAGGATGAATGATACCATAACTTTGCTGAAATTCCCATTTCTGATTAAGACAAATTTTTTTTTGTCTGGCTGCCCAGCAAATTTTTCCATTGTTATTTCAGCTACTATTTACTTAAAAAATTCTTCTTGTAGATTACCTAGTTAAATTTTTTTAATAAAAAAAAATACATATCAGTTCTTCCTATGAAACCCATTGCTCTGCATTTTAACGCTGTGCTGAATGCCTGTTACGTGCAGAATTTTTCTGACTGATAGAGAACCCTTCATCTTAGTTGGAATCATTCACTTAAAAAAAAATATTTTTACACTATGATAGTCAATGATAGAAAAACTTCCTTAGTAGAAAGCATGAGTGGAAAATACTAATTTAATATTATTCCTCTCTTCAAAAGTCTTAAATTCCACATATTGTTCAACCTCCCTTGGTCCGGAATTGCTTTCTTCTCAGTTACTTGTATGTTATCATAGATTCTGTACGCTTCCTTCTTTCACAATTCACTGTTTTCCAGCCTGTTGATGTGTGGAAGAACTCCGCAATCAAAATAGATTGTGAAGCAGGTATGTTTATTGCAGCGCTGGGTGCGGCAGGGGGTGACCCCTCAAACAGGCATGCACACCTTAGCTCGGAGAGTTCACATATTTAAAGTATTGACAAATACATACTCAAAGGATTACTTCATTTCTTTATACATTTTCACGACCCTTCCTCGCTTCAGATTAGGTCTCCTCCCCTTGGCACCTGTACGCACAGGCGCAGTATCGCTCTTTGGGGGTCTCCTGGTGGTCGCAGGGATGAAGTAAGGGCCTCATGATAGTCTTCATCACAGTTGTCCTTTTGAACTCAGTCTCAGGAGCATGCACAGTTCAGGGCTAGTTAAGCAAGATTCCTTTACCGTTACAGTTCATGCATAAAGACAATTCCTTCTTTCCCCGCATCTTGCCACAAACAATGGGGCAATAACCACAAACAATGAAGCAATACTTCAAGCAATAGAGCACTACCTTAAACAATGTCAAAAATAAGAAGTTACAAGGTAGTTTGCTCTACTAATCTAAAAGAGACTGATACATATAAGAATATTTTCTACTCCATTTTCTATTTCTTCAATCACTGTGAAAATAGTTTCTTGATTAAATATACCCTAGTTTAACATTGGAACTAGTGATAAGAAAGGTTTAACAGTGGCTTAGAGCACAATGTTTTCTATTCCAATTTCTGGGCTCTTGTTTCGTTTGCCATAAGTTGTTTTTTGAGAGAAGTCATGTAGTTTGTATGACTGATTTTTATTCATGTCTTTTAAAGGCTAATAGTTTATATAATGAAATGCCCACTAAAGGTGTTATTTGCATTTTTTCCTCCTTAGCCTAGGTGTCAGGGCATTATTAACCATTTCTTTTGTTGCTTCATGATGCTGACTTGTAATCTTTCCCAAATAAATATATAGAGTGTTTAATGAAGTTGGTACTTATGATGACCATTTGATTGAAGTAGTAAAACAAGTAGACCAAATAACATTTTTTCAGTAACCTCATAGGAAAAAACATATAAACAGAAGATAGACCATGCCTGGGGAACAATCTACACTTGAGGAAGTAATTTTTTTTTTAAATCTTTAACATATGAAATATTAATACATCTACCTTAATGCAGATGGGAAAAAATGTTTGTATACATAAAAATAGAAGAAGTCTAGGAAAGTCTAAACATTAAATCCATTTAAAATAGTTTTATTTGAAGTATCTCACTTTTTTCTCAGCTTAATTAAGTGAGGTGAATCATTTGTCATCATCGATTGTGTCAACAATGCTTTCAAAATGATGGAATACCAGGACTAGAACAGCTTGGGGAACATGTATCATCATCTCACCATTCCGATTGAACATGAAAAACTGAATAAAATAATAGCAGAAAATAAAGTTTAGATTCCCAAGGTCTCTACTGTCATACAAGGGTAACTAAAATTTCTATTTTATTCTACAAGGTCACAGAACTATCTCGCACATAGAACATGTTGTTGCAAAATACCTTTATAACTTACACCCTTTTGGGGATTAAAAATAAGATGATAGTCAAGTTAAAATGTTGATACCAGTATAATATTTTAAGTTCTTAGAGAACAATGTTTAATAAGTATAACAAGAAATATTGCGTAAATTGTCTTACATATATTGTACTGATAAGTTCATATCAAAACTAATGAGTACTGGCCAACCTACAAGTATCTACTCCACATCTATTCAAATGTGTGAGAATTATTTAAAAAACAATAGTCAGCTCTTGCGCGTTTTTCTATACACTAGAGTGAGCCACAGGTAAGACCAAACATTTTAAGACTGCGAGACCTTTCTGGGTTGTTCATGACCACTGTTTAGATCCTGTTCTTTTCCAGTGCTGTAGAGAGTCAGACTTGCAGATCATTACAGAGAGAAATCCAACTCTTCCAGTACCAGTGGAGATTGTGGTCTCATGCAAGAGGATATTATTTTTTCTTGACCATCATAAAGTTTGATAATGTGATTTTCCTTTTAACTGGTATTGTGAAGGGGAACACTGTGATCATGGTACCCGTCTGTACTGACTACACCATCTCTATTAACACAGATTTATTATTTATGAGAAAACTCGTAAATAATATTATATCTCTCAACAGACTATCTCTCAACAATCAAGTGTGTATAGCAGTTTTAAAAGCCACATACACATTTCCTTATATATGATTTCACTATGAAGTTGTAAAAAAAATTCATGTTTTGGAAAGCAAACTTCACACCAGTGAATATTATTTATTTAGTGGTGCTTTATATTTCAGAAAACTCAAACTCAAATATAAACATTTTATTAGAAAAGGAGGGGGGTTTTTTGTTAAAAGGTAAGATTTTTCTACTTTTCAAGTAAGACTTCTTCAGAGCATACTTTTGACATAAAATAAACCAAAAAAATCTTCAATAATTTTTGTTTGTGTCACAGCTGCACATTGTTTAATGCCTCCGCAGGAAGCTTCATGTAGTGGCAGTGCTTGAAAGGTTAATGGCATTTACTGCATTACTAATCTATTCTTTAAACCACTGATTAACATTGAAATAGATTCCCAGCTCCTCATGGCCTAAATGACATTAATCTACTCTCTGCTATTAAAAATGTTACACCTTTCTCATGTTACCAGGTGATAACACATCATTAATTTGACAACTTTCATTGTTCCGTCCTTCATTGGAACAAATGTGAGGAGTGAGCAAAAATTTAATATATTCATTCAGAAAGAAAAATTACAGTAGGTTGTCATTAAATGCATTTAAAGTTTAAAGGACAACTATTTTTTGTAACTGTCAGCTATCTGAAAGTATGGATACAGGCATTAAGTTGTGGTCAGACACATACAACTTTATTACAGTTATAAAACTTGCAAATGCAATCTACTGTGACAGTGTTGAAAGGTGAGTGGGCAGTATCCAATTTTCAACTACTACAGCCCTATCTCTGTATGGAATTCAAATTGCAATCAAACTGATACTTTAGGGGTTTTCCCATCAGATCAAACCCAGATGCACAGTTCCACAATGTGTAGTGTAAGAAAACATATGAACAACAATGAACATATATATTCTTCAAAGCTACTTTCAGTTTCCAAACATCAAGCCCAACCTTACCATTACACTATTGGATTAGATACCCCAAGCGTGACCTCTCTTTTGGGTCTATAAAATCCTGAGGCTTGGCTGCCTTGTCCAGAATCCTACTTTCATTATCAAATTATTTGGATTGCAAAGTCAGAACCTATTTTAACAGGGTGATTTGTTCCTGCTAATCCTAGTAGTTAACAAAAGTTAAAAAATGACAGAGCAATTTATGCATAAATCTACAGACTCTATTTAAACTATAGAAAATAGTTTTGAAAATAATCTGTCCTTGCTGGGAAGATAGGAGGTGATAAACAACACACTATCTCTTTACAAATATTCACATCTGGCTTATGAATTTTCTGGCATCAGATTATAATCAGAAATTGACATAGAATGAGGAAGCAATGAAAGTCACACAATCATGAAAAAAATTTCTGGTCTGGGTTTTTTCATGATAGTGAGCCAGCAGGAAAAAAAGGCTGGTGTTGTCAGTGATGTCACTGAGAATGCATTCTAAATCCAAATCTCTAATTCCAGTGCTTTGCTAAGATAAGTATGTGTTCATCTTGAAAATAAAATAATAAATTACAAGAATGGCAGCTTTTGTAAACACTATGTTATGACAGTATTTCTGACACACTGAAATTTTAAAAACAACAAGATTTAACATTGAAATCTCAAAACAAATAAAATTGTAAAAAATAGGAAAAGCATCCATAGGACTTGTCTGTATGTTATAAAACATGGATGAGGTTTGCATAGAAGACAAAAAGAAAGCGAGCTGCAGGATCAAGAGAGGTCTAAAAACCTCTAAATAACAACATTTTCAAAAAGAAGAAGATATCACAGTTAAAAAGGCTTAACCATTGAACTGAAAAAGAAAAAAACTAAGAGTTTTTAAAATACAGAGAGAGGCAGAACTAAGCAAAGTCTGTGCTTTAAAATGTGACATAACACAAATATCGTCAATGGAGAAAGAAGAAAAAGGATCTTACGAACTACTATCTTGGAAAGGTCTTGTTCTTCTAAACGAAGGCATGCAAATGCAATGCAGCTGAATACTTAAAAACACGAAAGAAAGAAGTACCAAGTTAGTTTTACTTTTGAAGGACAAGGTAAAAATGTCCCTAAGGGCATTAAGGTTTTACATCACTACAAATTGTGTACAAATACATTTGGAGTCACGCTGCACTCCAGAAAAAGACTGTTTTCTACATGTTATGGTGAAAATATGTATGCACAGGGTGGAGAAATATATTGAAATTCTTTGAGAGAAAGGTAGTGAAAGAAGAATGTGAGAGATTAATCTGTAAGTATCAGAATTATCTTTTCTTATAGACTAAAAATTTTCTCCTGTAAATACTAAGAATGAAGGAGAATGGGAGAAAAGTGCCAAATAATTTCTGTAACAGACCTAACTGTTTCTATCACTAAAGGTTAAAAACAAAGAAAAATAACACAACATAGGTAGATAAACAGTCATGTGTAGCATTGTAATTTTGTGTTGAATGGAGAAATAGAAATTTCTGAAGGAAGAATAAATTAATGTTTTGTAAAATAGGTGTTAATATAGAAAATTATCCCATTGAAGAATGCATAATTAGTCATACAGGCATAGATTACTGACCTGTCTAGTCTAGTTATTTCTCTCCATCAAGAGTCTGTGTCAGCTATATCAGGACAGCATGTGAAAAATGTTCTGGAAGATCCTTATAAAGCAATTCACCTAAAGACTACTAGATTTAATATTAATACATTTTTTCGACGTTCATTATGTTGGACGCTTTGTATATTTAGATACACTGCATTATCTCTATATGCACATATATTACTGATCCATTTTTGAAGTCAGATTTCAAAGATTATTAGGCACATATTAATGAAAAATATATTTCCCATAAGCAATTTTTGGTGCTTAAACAAGTAATTATGTATTGTTTTCCTTTGCTAGCTGTAAAATTGCTTTATTTCAATTTAGATCATCTTCTCTTCCTATTTTCTACATAAAGTAAGATAAAAGTTTTCAATCTACCTCTTGCTAACATAATTTCAATTTACAGTGTACCTTTTCAAAATCGTTACCAATATTTTCAGTCCTTTTTCAGGGTTCAGTTTTTGTTGGGGTTTGGGTTGGGTTTTTTTTGGGTTTTGTTTTTTGGGGTCTTTTTCCCTAAAGCTAGACCGCACTTCACTGAATTTCTTCAGCTACTACATTTCTGAAAGGCTAACTGCTAAGTTTACTCAAAACCTTGCCATTGTCAGGGAACAGGAAATTCAAATTATTGAGACAGGAAAGATGAACAATGGAACATGTGTAAGGTGAAATAGTAGTATATGGTAGAAATATACTGTTCTAATATCACATTTTAATCACATAGAATTAATGTTAAATCCAGAGATACATTTGGAGCTATAAAATGAAGAATAAGAGACAGTACCTTAGCCATTTAGAATTCTAATTTCTGGTTAAAGATTTTTCATATAGCTGTGATAAACATTGTTTATATTTTCCCCATCTTTCCATTTCCATGTAGTGAAGACAAACAGACAGACAAACAGGTAAAATTTCTTAGCAGATGGTGGCTGAGAAATCAGGGAAAGTAATGACCTGTTTTTGAGTAGATGAGAAAGAGGTGATATCTCAGGGGAATTTTGCTAAGAAGATTAAAAACAGGCAGATGGTTTCCATTCTCACCCTCAGCTGAGGTGTTACAGTAGTATTATGTCATCACAAATCTATAACCAAAACAGTAACTATCCACTGTTTCTTCTCTTTTTTCATGCCTTTGAGAAGAGCAGAATAAAATAAATTTGGTGCTGCTGGCCATATTATTTTTTACTCTTGATATCGAAAGTATCAGTATCAGATAGAAACATCAGATACTGTTGCTTTCTAATCTGCATACTTCCAGTAAGGATTAGATCCAGATTTGTTAGATTACATAATGAAAGACACAGAAAGATACAGCCAATTATTAGATCAAATCAGGACTTTAAATGAGTATGTGTGATTTTGTTGTTGTTGTTGGCAACAACATTTTCTAGAATAATTCAATTGAGTAATTTTAATTGAATATTACTGAATAGCATTAAATGTGCTATGTAAACAAGCACTTTTATTGAATCACAGCTCAAAACATTAGAACAAGGGCAGGAAAACTGACTTTTACAGTCTTGGATGTAAATTTCTGTTGGTAGTTTGAGGCCTAAAAGTTCATATTTGCAAAGTTCAGGATAGTATTGTTCTATGCCAAGTAATCAACACCTATAGCAATCATACTCAATTCATACTCACCTTCAATTCCTTTTAAGAGATTTTATCTTTTCTGACTTGCTAGATAGGCTTTTTAATGCTGATAATCTAACAAATATACGTAACATTACCATACCCTAGACCTCTGAACAAAAGCAGTCTGAATATTAAAATAGTCACTTTTGAAGCAATAAGAAATTCAGACTGCACCAGCAGGAGAAATATTGATTACTATCAAAATCTTACAAAATCTTACAAAAGGTATTCTTCCTTGTTTTTATTTCAGATATTGGTGGTGGTAAGAGGAATTTGACTGATGTGTTTTGTGACTAGCTCAAGACCTATTCAAAACTTTACTGTAAAAAGAATTAAAATTAAGAAAGTCTTTTTTTTCCCCCCCCCCACAAACAGGTTTCATATTATGGGTATTATGGCAGCTCTGAATTATAAATATCAATAATGTAATGATTTATTTAAGCTCTATAAAGTAATTCTAATAAAAAGATTAATGTATCAATGTAGTAGAGATGCAACAGCCTGTTTTCAAATATCTTGTCCTTGGAACTGTATTCAAAAAATGGATTATTTGATAAACGAGCTATGAAATCCCTGGAGTTGGGACAGCTCTGAACAGGATCTAGAATAGCCCACACTTGGAACAAGATGGTACAGGATATAGAATATACTATGAAGTTTCTACAGATCATCATCATCATCATCATGGCTTGGCTTCGCGGACGAAGATTTGGGAAGGGCTTTGCCCACGCTTATTTCAAGCGCATTGATGGCTGAAAAGGCCAATGCGGGATAGGCAAGACCGGTTGCAAAGAGCACACCGGAGGGTCTCCTTGGGTGGTATAGTCGAGGCGCGGTTCTTTCTGCGCTGTCTTTTCTCCTCGAGACTGATTCTACGCGTTCTCTCAAAGGAGACAGCAGCGTTATGTATGGTGTGTCTCCAAATCTCCCGATTGGAGGCCAGGGTGGACCACTGATGGTGGTCAATATGGCCTAGGCTGAGGTGTTGTTTCAGGGAGTCCTTCTATCTCCTCTTTGGAGCTCTTCTCTTGCGGCAGCAAGTGGCAAGTTCACCATAGAACACGATCTTAGGGAGGCGGTGATCCGCCATCCTGGAGAGGTGCCCTGCCCAACGCAGCTGCGTTTTCAGCAACATGGCCTCAATACTGGTGACGTCTGCTTGTTCAAGGACAGCAACATTAGTCACGTAGTCAGTCCAGTGGATGTTTAGGATTGTGCGGAGGCAGCGCTGATGGAAGCGTTCGAGGAGTCGCAGATGGTGGCGGTAGATGACCCATGATTCAGACCCGTACAGAAGAGTAGGCAGTACCACGGCTCTGTAGACACTGATCTTTGTACTTTTCTTCAGGTGTTTATTGCACCAGACTCTTTTATGGAGTTTTCCAAAAGCTCTGTTTGCCTTTGCTATTCTGTTGTCTATCTCTTTGTCAATTGTGGCATCTGAGGAGATGATGCTACCCAGATAGCTGAACTGCTGGACTGACTGAAGCTCTGACTCGCCAAGGGTGATGTGGGGATGATGGTAATCATCTTGTGGTGCTGGTTGGTAGAGAACTACTGTCTTCTTCAAGCTGACTTCCAGCCCAAAAAGCTCAGCTGCCTCTGCAAAGCAGGATGTTAAGCGCTGCAGAGCTGCTTCTGTGTGGGCAACAAGGGCGGCATCATCAGCAAAAAGCAGCTCGCGGACAAGGTGATTCAGGGTCTTGGTGTGGGCCTTCAGTCGCCTTAGGTTGAAAAGGCTCCCATCGGTACGATATCGGATATAAATGCCGTCTTGCTCATCGAGGTCTGCCGTGGCCCTTTGGAGCATCATGCTGAAGAAAACTGTGAATAAAGTTGGTGCGAGAACGCAACCTTGTGTCACACCATTGGCTATTGGGAAGGGCTCAGAGAGTGCATCGCCATATCTGACTTGGCCGCGCTGCCCCTCATGTAACAGGATAATCATTTTGAGGAACTTGGGGGGACATCCTAATCGTTCCAAGATCTGCCACAGACCTTTTCTGCTCACAGTGTCAAAGGCTTTGGTGAGATCAACGAAAGTTGCATAGAGACCCTTGTTCTGTTCCCTACACTTCTCTTGCAGTTGTCTAAGAACGAATACCATGTCTGTGGTACTTCTGTTGGCTCTGAAACCACACTGACTTTCAGGTAGAAGTGAAATTACACATATTTTAAACTCTGAACTCTGTGGTATTACATGCCTTAATTATGAAGACAATGCTTTTGTGTACCTGGAAACCGATATAACTCACATCCTCTTTTTGTTTGCCTTTGGTTTTGTTTTCTGTGTTCAAGCTGTATTTCTTTTCCATTTTACTATTCTTTCTTTGACTAAAACACTGTAGAGATTTAAGTGCTCACAGATAATATAAGAAACATGAATATGAATCCCTCCACATCATGGGATTTGAAATTTCAAGACAGGGTTTTTCTGTACGAAAACAAAAAAAGCAAGCAAGCAAGCTTGAAAACTTTTACCCAGCTGGAAAGCAGCTTGGCAAAAGAAAGCTTGGGGATCATGGTGGACACCAAGTTGATCATGAGCCAGTAATGTACCTTTAATTCTGGGCTGCATTAGGCAAAGCATTGCCAACAGGTCGAGATCCCCAGTACAAGAGAGACACAGACATGCTGGACAGAGTCCAACAAAGGGCCACAAAGATTATGAGGAGACTGGGCCATCTCTCCTTTAGGGGAAGGCTGAAAGAGCTGAGACTGTTTAGCCTGGAGGAAAAAAGTCTCAGAGAGGACCTTATCAATCTACGTAAATAGCTCAGTGGAGGTACCTAGAGGACAAAGATAGGCTTTTCTTTACAGTGGTGTCCAGTCAGAGGACAAAAGGCAGTGGGCACAAACTGAAATACAAGAGGTTCCCTCTGAACATCAGGAAACACTTTTTTACTGTGAGGGTGACTGGGCAATGGCACGAGTTGCACAGGGAGATAGTGGGCACAAATCTGGACACGGTCCTGGGCAATTGGCTCTAGATGGCCCTGTTTGAGCAGCTGGGTTGGATCAGAAAACTTTCAGAGGTCTCTTCCAAACTCAACCATTCCTTATTTCTGTGGTGTAGGGAACTCAAATTTAGCACAGTTTGGTGAATAGGGTACCCTTGGGTGAGTTAAGCTTTAATTGACTTCTGCAGGAGAGAAAAATTGAAGAAAGCTTCTGACAAATGTATATTGCAGGAAGGGGAGAGGAGCACAAGTTTAAAAGATCTCTGGTAGTGCATTTACAGGGCCAGTCAATAGTACTCTGGAAAGACTGCCAAATTCATCCCCTTAAGAACAGCTGAAGGTGTTAAGAACAGCATAATACCCATAAAAATAGATTTGAAATCATTGTCTTATCCCTAAGTATCGACTAAGCTTCTTGTGGTCATGTGCAAAAGCAGAATTTTCAGCACCTTGGGAGATGCAGAAAGAAAGGCACAAGAGGCATGAGGGAGGCACTTTTCTAAATTAAAAATTCCAACATAGACAGACAAGTCTCTCCTTAGACCTAGTAATTAAAAAAAAAAAAAAAAAAAAAAAAAAAGAATACGCATCTGCACCAGATACTGGGTGTTCAGTCATGTAAAGAATGTTTATATTTTTGTCATTATTAGAATGGCTCAACAAAATCTGGCACAAATTCTGATGTTGCATAAAAGCATGGTGGATAGCATTTCTTGCTAAGCATTGATTGCCATAACAGCATAAAATACAAAGTAATTCTTAATGTGGTATTAAATAACAGCAGTGTTAATACAAGTATCTTTAACAATAAAACCAAAAATTGTTTAACCACTTTATTGATCAACAAAATAGTATTTCTGTAATATAAGAGACGTAACAACACATTTTTTCTCCATAAAATAAATAACCTTATTGTGTACTGGTCCAGGTCAGAGATAGTCAAAGAGTACAGCTGCTGAAAGAGAAATAAAATAGATTTTCTACCCAAGGGCTGTTTCATTATGCCAGTCAACACTTTGTATCGATCCTTCTCTATTTATTTCTAATTTTGTTGTCCCTGATTGAGCTGAGCTCTAAATCTTGTGATGGCTTACATGCTGTTAGGATGCAGCATTGTTACGTGAAGTGCAAGGTAGCAATGTTCTCATTTTAAGCTCTAATTTGGTCTGATTTGCAACAAATTAGGCTTTCTAAAGTATCATTTTAGTACTAAGAGACCATTTGTTTCATGTGCTTTCTATAATACACGTAGAAATTTGTGTACTGAGAAGTCAGTTAAGTTTTTTTGTTAGTTTTGCAAAGATCTTAGGAATTGCCTAATAAATTTTTTTAAAAAAATTGACACTTTGTATCTAAACTTCTAATTTACTATGACAATACAAAAACATATTTCACATCATCATTTCAGGAGGTCACAGAAAATAGAAAAGTGTTAAGTAGCTTTTTGTCAGGCTTTTCTTAATTTAAAATATAAGCTGAATTATATGAAATTGGTTTACAAAACTCCTTTTGTTTCCTACTTTTGTAGATCACAACTCCATTGCCTTACAAGTAATGATCATTCAAGATAAGAGCAACAATGGAAAAGCTGGTTCCTGGTCAGTAGAGACAAACTGGCAAAAGATCAAATTGCATGATAATTCTATGGAGTATTTTAAAAACAGAATAAATTTCTAATTGTATAGAAGAATTTTTTTTCCCATTAATATCATCAGTCTTACACCCTTTCCTGGCAAAATAAATCTCTGATGTACTCGTGCAATATATTCAGCTACATAAATGAAAGAAAATAAATTGAAAGCATTTGTTAATGTGCTATGAATTTTTAAAAGGAAAAACAAAAGACAAGCTAAGCAGGGAAAAAGATGTGTGTAAAGTATACAATTTCCAATCTAATAAACCTCATACTTTCCATTGCAGATGCTACAGATTATCGCTCTGGGACTCAAAGACTGCTAACTAACATTTTATGAAGCTAGTTGGCTTCTTTGAACATTTCATCCAAACTGAGAGAAAATCATGCTTCTCAGCATAGGAGGAAACAGTAGAAAGCATCCTCAAAGGTCTATGTTAACCATTTTTAACAAATTTTATAGTAATATAGTCACACCCTTCTGTACATCTGCATAAAGGCTTTTTCTTTTGGGACATATATTATGAACAGAAGGGAGGTTAATTTAGATTTTTAAATTAGTTTTATAACTATTTTTTGAATGTGGAGTTTATATTTTCATGCTTCTAACCTTATTTGCATGTCATGGTCTCAATATCTTCAATCACATAAAAGTGATGCTGGAAGAATGCAGTCTCTTAGTTGACAAAAGACTACAGAGAACCGCTTTTCTGTTATCCATCTCTTGGCATAGTTTTACTGTGGATGATTAAGTAAGTTGCTTTTGCAAAAGAAGAAAGTCACATTATAAAAATTATTATGTTCGTTTCTGTTACCCTTATGCTGGTCACATACATAATTTTTTTTCTACAGCTATAGCTCTCCAACCAGTAAAACTCTGATCTGTAAATTTGGCATAGATTTGGCTACCTTTTGTGTAGCTCAGTTAGTTATGCTTAGAAGAAAAAAATCTTCTAGTATTTTGTATGAAATTGGGTAAGGGGAAGTTTATCTTCCTAGCTGCCCACATTTTACTATACCTTCTGCTGAAAGTTTGGACAGGGAGATAGTTCAGTTCTGTAGATCCTTGCCCGTGGCATGTGGGTGACCACAGCTCGGAAGAGAGCTGCCTGAAGTGCCCTGAACCCAGCTTGAGTGCAGTCTGCCTGTGAACACTTACTGCCTTTGAGGAACTGTTGCCAAGGTTTCCCCAAGAAAACCCATCTCACAATTTACTCTGTGTACATCTGTGGCCTGTTATAACATGTAACAAGCATCAAAATTACCACTAACCCTTTTTGTCTTAATTTCTACCCTTTGGAAAGGATTACCAATCAATATTCAAAATGCTTTGACCAACAATGTCAAACAAAATGATGTGGATTATATCAGATGTGCAGATATACTCTGTGTCTTTATTGGCGTTAGGAGAAGCTGCAAGACAGAGCTATGGTTCAAGCTCAACTAAGGAGAAAGTATGACATTTTTCATGACAGCACGTCTTAAAAAGTCATATTAACATATTAATGATACAGACATACTCAAGCACCAAGGTTTTATGTAAAAAAGTCTGGAGGACATTTACATGATTTATATTTACTCTGGTAACAGGCAAGTCACAATATCAGAGTCATTACCATCATATCTCGATTTTTTTTTTCTTGTTTGAAGTAATTATAAAAGCAACAAACTCAGCTGTGATAACCTAGCCATTACCATGCAGGGAAAAAAATGTATAGGTTCTTCCATATATGTTCAGCTATAGTGAATGGAGACTTTTTTTACAAAATCTTTGACCTTAAAACAGTAGTAGTAAACCAAAGCTCATTCAAACTGATAAAAAATTAAAAGTTGAAAGCAATTCTAATGTAATTTTTAGGCTTCGTGTTTGGCATTACAATGTAGGCTGAAATCCACTAAATCCTTGCTTTGAAGAGAAGTGTAATTTCAGGCATGAAATTTTCATCTGTATGCAAAGATATCTCTGTTAACACCTTAAAGACATACGTGACTCTTTTGTAATTCTCTCTTTAAAAAAACAATATTGAAAATCCACAATTTGATTGTTGAAACTAAAACTCATAATGATATTTTTCTATAGGTCCATTTGGTTATTTTGTCTGGAATGCAGCATGAAACATTGGTCATCACTTCATTAAAATGGGCATAAATAAAAAAAATTGAAAACTGCGGACATGAAGCTGGAAAGAATTGGGAATATTTGCTTAAAAAGGAAAAAAATTGCACACTAAAATTAACTCACAGAAAATAATTAAGCTCTTTTTTACCCTTCTTAGAATTTAAAATGATGTGCAGTAAAAAACCAGAAAATTCAGTTTGTCAAAGAAAATATTCTTTCATAGAACTTGGTACTCAGCCATGGATATAATATCTACAGGTATTTTTGATGTTCAAGATAATGATTCTATTTTTAAAATTTATTTATTTGTAAATATGAAAGGTGTGGGGTTTCCTTTTTGTTGTTGGCTGTTTGTTTTTAATTCTGCAAACAGTTGTTTATTTCAGAAAGGATACTTCAACCTCCTTTAGTTCCACCAGGTCTTGATAAAGAAATACAGGTATTGTGTGTAGCTTTTGATATAAGCACAACAGTCAATTTCATAAATGTTGAAATGTATCACTTGTTAACACAATTCAGACAAACCCACGGAATTATAAATGTTTCCCAAAGCTTTATCATTGTTTAATATTTCACAAACCAGTGGCCTTGATGAAATGATAGGAAATTACTCAAAAAGCCAGCATCACAACAGCTGCTCAAGACACAAAATATGATCACGAGTGATCATATTACCCAGTCTTTCCCAGGGTTGTGAACTCTTTTGTTATTTATCCAGAAAACAATTTCTCAGAGGTATCATGCAAGATCATGGTTCCAGTGGATTGCTCAAGAGTTTATGCAGATTATCAATTTCACTCATCTACTAAAAATTGATCACATGAGCTGCAAAAGTCTTTAGATTGAATATTTACACTATCTACCTGAATTGTCATTGGCAAAAGTAGATGGGACTTGATGATCTTGTAACAACTTTGACCTAAGAGTAACAATTAAAGGGATCCTTAAGTAGAAATCTACAACAAAAATACCAGTATTCCAGTATTCTGAAAATACTAACCTTGTGAAAATATGAATTGATATGCAGAATAATAACACTTTGAAGCACATACAGTTACACAGTGCTATTCAAGTACGACATACTTCAAAAAGAATTCCAGACTGCACAGAGACAGGATAGGAGCCTAGGAATGTATTTCACTCAATGGGAAGATTGCCACTGTGGCTAGCACTCATCATTGCACAACCACAAGCTTCTAGTGGATTAGAAAGAATAATGTAAAAGAAACTAAAGACTTATGAAAAATAGCAGCATTTCAAATGAGATATGTTACCAACACTTGTCTTTTGGTCAGAAGAGATTATCCTACAATTTTTTTTTTTTTTTTTTTTTGGCTTAATGAAGGCACTGTGTTCCATTTCCTCCCCAGAATAATGAGAGTGGCCTAAACTCTGAGCACAGCTTTCTGGAATAAATTCTGAACCTTTTAGACTCAATTCAGCTTAAGCTTTGGTTTGTATATTGACTATCAAATTCAGAAATTCCATTCATTATAAGTTTCATAAAAGAAAAAAAGCATGTGGTATCTAAGAAAAAATTGTCTATTGGAGAAATAGACTGGTCAGACTATGAATTACAAGATATAACAAACAAGGAACAGCAATTTGGTATCAGCAGACAAGAAACAGAAAAAATGAAGAGACACATACAGATACATACTTTTCCTGTAATTCTTTTTTTTTTTTTAACCTTTTCCATTCCTATCTCTGTGATTTTATTTAATTTTCATAAGTTTGTGTAACTAAGGAAAGGAAGCCCATCTTTACTTTGCCGTATTTTGAAAAGCAAATGCTTTTTCTGGTATGTGGAGATGAGGAGGGCTGATGCTAGTAAAATAGTTTGAAGGCATGACAAAATTGTTGAGACAAGGATGCAATTAGACTAACACAAACTCTTCTTGTGAAATTCATGGCTCATAACAACTGTACGGAGCTGTGAACCTGCGACTGAACATATGTTCTATAAAACAGTCTATTAACTATAAGATATTGTATTGTACCTCTTGTTTTCATGTTACTCTGCAGCTGTTATTGTATTTAGGTTACCTTCGAGAAGGTGAGGTGTGTTAGCTGACTTCCATCTTTGGATTCCATGAAAGAGTGAAGCCCATTTTACACACAGTCTGAAGTCCGTGCACTAACGATGTCAATAGGAATTTTGCCGTAAATCTTGGTGGGTCAGGTTTTCAGTCTGGTGCGCTTCACATCAGTACACACCAAAAGGTTCGCTTCCAGTATAAAAGTTTCACCTTTCTGCTGGTGAAATGATCTTCCCACATTTGACTTCTTCCCAGATTCATAAATTAACATCTTAAATCTTCCAACTGTTCCTTTCCTTTTTATTCCTAAATTCATCTTTCCATGCAAACATATATAATACATAACTAGATTAAGTCTATAGATCTTCTCCTCTTTTGTCTAAAATATCTGATTTTGCCTATTGCTAGCAACAAACACATGATTGCATTGCAGATAGGTAAGCCTTCCCTGCCACCACCCCACCCCACAGGGCCAGTGTAACTCTTGGAGGAGACTACAAGTAATTAGACTCTTCTTGAATTAAGTTGATACATATAAACTATATTGTTTATTTGTAAAGTTAATTTTTCTTTTTTTTTTTTTTTAAGGAATTCATCTGAGAAAATTCAGACACATCTAAAAATCTTATAAATGAAAGACAAACACCACTTTCTTCTTTGCATGGATTACTTAGAACGTACCATCTCTAATCTTCTCTGCTCAGGTCTGGAAATGTAAAGAAATTGTCAAAATCTTCCCTCCTAATAAAAAAGCTAAAATTTAAAGGCGATTTTTGACCTATCTTGCATATGTAGATGTAGAAAGGAGATTTCTGAGACTATGCAGCTTTTTAATCTAAGAAAAAAGAGCATCACAAAAATAGTATTTAAAATTAACACTGGAAAAAATTACTCAGGTTAATAATAACATGTCAACTTTTGAAGAGCGAGAGTGATTACACAACTGGACTAATTTACCAAGTAATGCACTGAATTTTTTGTAACATCAAGTCTTGAGATAAATTGAACATTGTTTCAAAGAACATGCTTATTTTCTTCAGGGAAAAATAAACTTTAGTCATTCTTTCTTCAACTGGAATTTCCTGTCACATTTTGCAATAGGTCAAACTAAATTATCATAAAATATCTGGCCTATTTGTAAATCTGGGAAAGATGCTACAAATAATATTATTCTACCAATAAACTTCTAAGGTTTTACATTCCTTAAGGATTTGCATTCCAGTAAATTTTGTACATGTAATATAACTACAGCATTTATGCACAAAAGCCAGATACACTTGAACTCTGTCTTTGTCAGGAATACTAACAGCAGCATCCTGACAACAAATTCTTTGATCAAATATGCATCCATTTTGTACTTTTTATTGTGTAGCAAGTTATAGTATTAAATAGTCACATTATTAATTGTCTTTTACTCATTTATCAGAGGAAAAAAAATACTGCTGCCCTCTACCAGAGTCTTGCTTCATGGACGAAAACTCATGTTATACAAGCAAACTTCACTTCTATTCAACTGTCTGAAATTTTACTGTTTTGATTATCTATGCATCCTAAACTCCTTTTTGTTTGCGATGTTGTGTGTAGTTTCCAGCTCAAGATTTCTTGGAAAATTTCTAAGAAGCTTTCATTCTGCTCCACTTCTTATGAGAGTAAAGGGATTAAAAAAAGAAAACAATTTATATATGCAACATTTAAAACTGTTTGTGTGAAAGGGAAAATTCTGAAGAAGGTTTTGCTAGTCAATTCTGTCTCCATGTGCACCTCTGAGAAAATGAGAAGTCAAAAAGTAATTAGTCAAAAGGAACTGAAGTTACTGAATTTGATGAGTATCTGTGACTTGTATTCGCACACCTTGACCAAACCTTTTTCCTGCAGTGTATAAAAAGATATATAAACTTGCTGCATTTCTCCAAGAAGAAATGGAAGCTGATGTAAGAACACAAGATAATTTAAAGAGTGTAGACCCAAGGAGAGAAGGGGATTGCTTTCACCTTTTAGTAAATGAACATAGCTTTGCTGTCAGTAATGAGACAATATCCTTACTAGGCAAAATTCAGCTACTCCTGAAATCAATGTCCTATTAATCATTTCTGTGTTTCACTTACACATGCAAGCTGTCTTTTACAGAATAATAAATGAGCTCCTTGGCCAATATAAATCCACACAGCATCAGTGGCATCCATGAAAGCATATGAAGAATGTCACAGGAATTTCAGCACTTTGCATATTCTTTAGTTTTAACAAGAAAGTGATGCTCACTTCATGAAGAAAAAATACCCATAGAGCCAAAATTTATAAATTATTTAATTCTAAATCCAAGCAAGATTTACAATCTTAAACTTTTCTTACAAGACTTCCAACAAAATCCAAAGAGTATTGGATTGCATTTTTCTTCAGAAGTAAAATACTGATTTTCTCAAAATGAAATATTTCTAGTGAATTATTTGGTACCTTGTTTTTCATAGTGCATTTTTGGTTTTGTTTCATAATTTTTCTTTGTTTTTCTTTTGAAAAGGTATTTCCTTGTCCTGTATTAGTAACAAACTCAGTAATATGACTAGAATCTGGATCAAACAACAAGTCAAATGCTCTTAAAGAATTTCAAATGACTGTAGCTGAATGAGACATGTAGGAGGAATTAGAGATTGCATAATCTTCCACAGTCAACAGGGACACCTACAACTTTAGTGCCAAACTTTATATATGTGGACTTCATTTTAGTGATACTTACATAATAATACCCTATTTATTCCACTATTTATTGAGTAAAAGAGGAAAAGATACTCTGGATGAGAATTTAGAGAATATTCATAAGAAACATTGAAATTCTGAATTATATCCCAATTCCATAGTGATACAGCCCTTCTAAAATGTATAAATATATTCAGTGTTACCTCAGAAGTGTTCTCTACTGTAAGTGTAGATTTTACAGCTGTCTCAAATATCTGTGTATGGAAGCTGCTGCTAAATCACGACATTTGAGAAAATGACTGCTTAGAGATCTGTAAATAGCCCATGGTTTTGTGCAGGGGGTAGTATCTTTTAGATTTTTTCTTCTAAAAGCTCCCAATTATTACTGTCTTTACATTTCAGCCAATATATATATTAAATTATAACCACAAGCAAAGATATACGCGTCTGTCTATGTATATATTTGAAATCTGTGTTGGAAGAACTGTATATCACTCAGAGAAGAGGCTCATATTGAAAGTTTTCCTCCCTGTACAGACACTGTAAAGCAAAAGAGAAATATCATTCAATTGTAACCTCAGGGACTGTTATCTATTTAAGGTTGCTTAATGTAGAAAAAGCGTGGCAAAATATACTGGTTTTAATCTCCAAGACACCTTTAAAGCTATATAAATGGATTACTGTTTTATGAGCTTCTTTTAATACTGTATCAATATTGATCTTATCATGTAATTATAGAAGATTCCCCAAGCCTGTTTTCCGGGGGTTGGGATAGAACTGCTTCAGAATTATATTTAAGTTGTTTAAAAATTTTTTCGCTAGGACTGAGAGCCCTAGAGTGCCAGCCCAGAATGAACTGTGCATTCAGAGTTTTTTCAGCTCAGTTTTTCATGTCCTCCAAATCTAGTCACAAGGAAAATCTAATTTTCTGTAAGTATGAAGTAAGGGCCAGGGTCAATAAAATTGCTTTCCAGCATAGTCACAAACAGTGGATAAAAACAGGCAAAAGGATTTGAACAACTATATTTGCATTAAATTAACATTTGGCAACCTAGATAACTTTCTGTTGGCTAGTACATGGATAATGCCAGATCTCCATTTCCAGAATGGGAACCTGGTTCTGTAGAAGGTGATTTTCTATCTTTAAGAAAAAAGTCCAAGGCCATGAGAAACAATTGAAATGCACTCAAGTCTGCCTGTTTTTTCTGGTAATCTGCCTGCCTGTTCTGATCAGTCATCAAAAATTATTACCTATGCCCTGCTACTGGAGTGTGACATTCTAGAGTAACATCCCACACAACCACGGGTTGGAGAACACATCCCAGATGAATAAGAAAAAAATATTATATCATACTGGTAATGTCAAAAAAAAAATAGTTTTTATTTTGTGATGATTCCTGTTTTCCAGGGCTTTGTTGGAAGTCTAAAAAAGCTCAGAAATATAAGCCTGTCTAAGTGAAAAAAGGAAGGAAACAGATCTGAAGCAGAATCTTGCCTTCAAAATTTGACTCCTTTAGGAGTATACATTTCAGTGCCCAAGGACTATACAGAGCATTTTATGGGCTTAACTAGTATTATGTAGCAATCCTCACAGCTCTATCTTCAGAAAACCCTCTGTGTACATAACACACTCATATACACACAAACATTCAGAGCTCAGCAAGGATGTAACAAAAATAGCCATTGCATTTTAATGTCAGATAATGTTTATATCTCCAACTAAAATAATGGAATGCTTGCTAAGTAAGTATTAAACAATATTATAATAATACAGTTCTATACAAATAAATGAGATGTTCGTGTTCCTTTTTTCAAGTTTTCCTTTTCATAGTCTCATGCGCTCATCTTAAGTGAAAGATGAAACTAGAACTAATCACACAGCTTTTTTGTTGTTCTTGTTGTTCAGAAATTAATTCCATTTATTTTACCAGAAAAGTAAAACTTAGTTTTTCTTACTTTGTTAAGTGCTTATGAAAAGTTGAGCAAGTTTCATTTTAAAATAAATCTATACATAATTTTTAAAATGCAAATTATGCTCTTTTGTTATCTTACAATATTGGAACAGATACCAAATATACAGTAATTGCAATTATGAGAATGTCAAACTTCTCAGTTACATTTTGATTTTGGCCCATTCTTTGCCTGCCTTTGACACATATTATCAGTTATTCAATACTATCAATAAGTGATGAAATGCTCCATCATTCTACTTATTTCTCAAGTATGTACTACATAATTCCATGTTCAGGTGATTTTTAACTCATGTCAGCAAGTCAATGTACTGGTCCTATAATAATAAATATTTTCTGCTGGACTAATTTCAAGATGTTGCAGTCTTTTCATTCTTCAGTGCAAATGATCAGACTTTTAAAGTCACTGAGAGAAATTTTGCCTCTAAAAAGCTGGTAGCATTGCAGTGAATTCTATTATTAAATACAAAAACTTGTTAAGTGAAAACATTCAAGCTAGGAAGTTATTACAGTAAGATTATTTGTGCATTTAATATACATAGATCCTTTGCTCATACACATTAAAAGATAAACCGTGATTATGCAATCTGTTAATTGCCTTTTTTTTTTTCTTCTGCCTCTATGTACAGTAACACTTACGGGATTGGTTACGAGCTAGACGCTCTGATGGTTAATTTTAGTGAAATTAACAAAAATATAAACCCAGATTTTACATAAATAGCTGAAATGAAATAAAACATCTGTAAACTTAGGATTCATCCCTTAATTATATCTTTAATTTTTCTTGAAGAGGTGAAAACTTCGTATGTGAAATAAACAAATGTGGTCAAGCTACCTGAAAGGTCAATAAAAATAGCTTGTTTTACCAACTAAAAAACCCCTTGTTGCTGAAATTCCAGCTGTGATTCACTGTGAGCAAGTAATACTAAAGGGCAGAAAAGTAAAAAATTTTTAAAAGAAACTTATTTATGCAGTATTAAAAAACAACTGTTTTCTGCAAGTGAAAACTTATTCAAAATCGGAACATGTTTCATGCCATATATATTTCCCATCTACCTTCTTCAGATTTCTTGAGTTTTAAAGAAACAGATCTAACATCAAACTCAAAGGAGACACACTTGTGAAAATCAGGTTGCAAATGGTACCTATCTGAAGGAGGAACACATTCTAGGAAAGGACTATAATTCACAATTCTTTATCATTACTCAGGAAATGGGCAGTTTATTTGCTTAGGGAGCCTATCGGGGGATATTTTCATTTGTCCTGAATAACCCTGCATAAAACTAAATTACAGAAACATGCCTGCTGTGCTAAAGTGCAAAAGGAAGTTACGAGTCTGTATAGTTCATTCTCTGAGTCCCACGTTTGAGCAGGTGAGATACCAAAGACTGTAGGTAGAGGTCTGTGGGAAATGTGAGTTTTGGAAACCGTTGTTCTCAATCTAATTAAAAAAAAATGTTTTTAATCAGAAAAATCCACATTTATTATGCTTCCACTTCTCTACGTTTCATTGCAAAACTGCTATAATATCCCTGTATTGTACCTCTGTCTCATTTTCTGATATTTGTTTTAAACATATTCCAGAAGGTGCATGCAGCATGTTTCCCTACTATATACTTTGCTTGTGGTAGAACCAAGGACCTTGAATCAAGGAGCTTGAGAAATGAATTCTTAGGAAAATTGTCTGTTTAGGAAGAGAGTGAAGAGCCCTTTCCAGCGTATGCAAACACCCCAATAGATAAGGGTAACTGTCAAAAGTATTCCTTTATGCAGTCTCTAACTTTCATCCCTCTTGCATATTTATCTGCAGGTTAGGATTAATGAAAAGAACAGCAGGATTTGCTTGGCATAATTTATCTGGGATTTTTTTGGACGATGATGAAAATGTGTGTATGTGTGTATAAAAGCATACTGGAACTGCCTATGAAGTGCTTTCTCACTGCTAAGTCTTCAAAGAATACTTTTCAAACATTGATCTTCCACTTTGACTGTACAGTAAATGTGGTTTCAAATTAAATATCAGAATGTTTAAAATAAAAAAGAATGGGATCATTTTTTTCCTTCCAAAAGGTTTTAAGGAGAAGTGACAAAAATTGTCACATACTGCCCTTTTATATGAGGGAAACATCTGAAGACCTTGCTGTTTAAGTTTTTTCAGTATGAATTATAGTTCACTGATTTAATACTACTTTGTAGAGATAGGAACAAAGACACACGTAATCCAACATTAAACAACCATCTCTCAAAACTTAGGCCTTCAAAAATGTGGATTTCTCATCTGACTAGCCCACTTAGTCTATTTGCACGAACCATTTATATCAGACTTGAAGAAGTACTGCCCAGCTGTAGACATCAAGTTGAACTAATAAACTCTTGTTTTCTCTAGATCTATAGTCTTTCACTCATAGTCTTGTTCAATTAACCACTACCTGGAGATTTGGTAGAGAAGATAGCTCCATGAAAATATCTCAAAAATGCTAAAGTAGCACTTGAAAAGGCCCAGGCAGCATCAATAAAAGTGATCAAAGTTGTGAAATGGCTTCTGCGCAAGGAATAAGGAAGGAGTCTAGGATTCTTCAGATTGACAAAGACAAAACACCAGAAGACCCTTCTAACTTAAATTAGTCTGCCATTTTAAAATATGACAAAGAGTAAATCCCAATGGAGATAACAACCAGCTTTTCTTCTTTCCCCAAGATAACCACTTTCTCTGGAATATGTATCGACTTCAAAGCTTTGAAGTATCTTGACTTCACTACATCTGCTTTTCTATACCTCAGGAAATTTGATGAGCATGTAGTTGATGCAACGCACAAATGGACAGATGCATGGGAGTGTTTAACCCTGAATTTCTTAAAAAATCAGGCCATGCTGTACTGCGGAACCCTGATTCTTTTGCTAATTGTTATAAATGTCCAAACTCATATCTTTACATCTCTGAATGTTTAATTTTTGAAATGGCTCTTATAAGAAATTTTCACATGATCATCAGGAGAACAAAAGCATTTAAAGCTTCAGCTGCAATCTACTCTTGAAATGATAAGAGTGCTGAAAAACCATTGTCATTCTGGCAAGCTCAGGGAAGGAAGAGCTGTTTAGAAATTGACAAATGCCATGTCTGGAACATTACCATAGATTATCAAGTTTCTATAATGAGTAAATATTTTCTAATTCTCTGCATGTATTTCTTTTGTTACATTTTTAAAAGTCCGCAATTCAGTTTGTGTAAAAAGGATGAGAGAATTAGTTTAACTCCAGAATTATTTCCTACTGGTTAGATTAACTTAATTCATTTCCGACAGTATGCTTTAGATAGATATTGATTTGCTTGCCTGGCTAAGAAAGAACGTGAACTCAATGACTTAGACATAGCTATGTATATACAGCTTTAATTGCACCTCAGCAACAACTACTTTATTCTCAGGACATTTTATACAAAGTCCCTTGACTCCAGTATTTTCCCCCTGAGGCAACATGGCTTTTGCCTTGGAGACATTTTTCTCTGCAAAATCTGAAGTCTTCTGATTTTCTTTCTAAAATATTTACATCCCTATTTCTTTCACCTTTTCCTGTTATCCAAAATTCTTCCTATTCCTTGTATTCCAGCTATTTAAGCTTCTTAACTCATCACGTGGTCTTTAATCGTTCCTTGTTAAGAGGTGGTAGTGAACCTACAACTCCATGTACGTCTGTGAGGACTTTGGAGGATTGGGAGGTGATGTTAATTTTTTTTCTCCTTTTTGAATGAATTGTATTCTCTAAAGCTCTACTAAAACCTTCAGGTGTCTCATCTATTTCATTGCCTCCAGTTAAGAACTATAACCACCTACTATGGTTACTTGACTTTTAACTGTTGTAAAAATATACTAGAAAAGAAGAAAAATGTAAGGTCTGCTCTTCAAGAATCCTAGCATTTTAAAAACATCCAGACTCTAAGGGGAAAAAATCTCATCATTTTTTTAAAACATCCGTATAGCTCTTCTGATATCAATACACACTATCAGTGAATAAATTACCGCAACAGGATTTTTTTCGACATTAATGCAATAAGTAAAATCACAAAAATTACTTTTTTTTTCTACAGTATTTTTAAAATCAAACTCTGTTACTTAAGATAAATATATATAAAAATCTGGCCACAAAGGAAATCCCACACAATCCTGTTGAGACATCACAAAAAAAGTGAACTGGAATTTAGTATCAAGTACAGAAGGTGTCATTTTTTAAAACACTCATTCATAATACATAACAACAAACTGCAGCTTTCAGTAAGTTGCCAAAGATACTTCAAAGTACAAACAGGTAAAATTAGAAAAACATAAGCTATATAAAAATATTAAACATCATTTTTCTTATTATTTACTGTGTGTACTTTTTCACCTGCAAGTCAGTATAGTTCATCATTTGTTAACCATTCTCTGTCATGATTTTTTTTCCCATTTCTTGCAAACTTATACATATAGAGAATTCTTTGCATCCTTTTAATTATTATCAAGAGAGAGCTATGATGATCAGCAAGTGTACCATGAAGACCGTTCATGTGTCTGAAGAAAATGTTTCTAACAGAAATGTGAATTTGTGTTGATCTCTAGAAGAAAGGAAGAAGGGACTGAAGAAAAAAGAAAAAAGGTACAAGTCTGACATATACAGAAATTAAGACTTCCCAAATAATTTTAACTATACATGCATTTGTGGTTTTATGCATTTTCATAATTTTTTGGCGCAAGATTGAATGATACTTTTTTTTATTTGATAAACTTTATTCATGAAGACACATACAAACACACACATGAGCTACCATAAACTTTCATCTCTGCTGAAACAACCTCTGGCAAAATACTTTGCACTCTCATTGGTGTATACCTATGTGTTCATTCCAGTTGATTCTAAGCAAAGTCTTATTTTTTGCTCTACAAAGAAATTTCATTTATGAGCCTATGATTAAGTAATCACTGCCAGCTGGCCTTTTTCTGGCTAATTTTCCATTCGTTTTGCTGAAAGTCACACACTAGAAGATTAAAAATACACAAAAGTGACATGAGAAGATTGAATGTCAAAGTACATAACTTCTTGCCGTGTGTCCAGTTAAAGCCTATTGCAATGGATTCTTTGATTTATTTATTTATTAAGATGAACTGGACACAGAGCGGAGAAGAGGCAAACAAATGTGCTAGGAAAGATTAACCATATTTAACTTTTTATGTACCATAGATGAGCAAAATTAAGCCAGCCATTTAAGCTCTGTCTGTAATCAATGAAGAGATGTAAGCAACATTTTAGCAATCACAGATATCTCTATTGCTGGGATGTTATTGTCTCAAAGCTCTGTATTTGTTGGTCTGTCTCTCTTCTGTCTACAGGTCCTGGCCAATCTCAGTTATCCTATTGTCTCAAGAGGGGAGAGAGTAATTTTTGAAGGGAGAGACTAATTTGTTTACTTCTGTCCACCTGAAAGTCCAAGATGGTCATCTATACTTCTTTAATAGTTCATGGAGAGCAATTGGTGAGAAGAATCCCTCCCTGTAGATGCTTTCAACTGCTTTCCACCGACAATAGGAAGAACCTAGGAATTTAGGCAAGATTGATTAGTTTTGTATATATAGACAGACTCAGTGAATCCCACTGTGAAACAAGAGTAAAATTAATCTAGTAGGCTTAGAGAAAATGTATCTCTGGACATTACATGCCTAGGGTATACCTGGCAAAATGTGATGTCTGTTGGGTGAGTATTTGGGGTAGAGGAAGTGTTTCCCCCTTTCCAAAGTACTCAGAGTCAGTAGAACAGATTTTTTCCAAAGATAAAAAATAAGACGTAGAAACCACCCTGTTGATAAGTTCTAGTTCCTAACAAAAAAGTTCTAAAGCTTGTCTAAATATTTTCTCATCACTTACTTTTGGTTTACCATTTAACTGTTGTAAATGGAGTTAATTTTTTCCTCAATGGAAGCATTTAATGTTAATACTTTTTTATCCATATTTATTTTACAATACCAGGCAATTATAACAATCTTCCATTTTCAATTCCACAAATGTGTGTTTATGTGTTAGGGTTTTTTCTTTCTTGCATGTCATTTTGGATTTCACTATGAATGTTTCCGTGACCTTTAGTTGCATTTCTGATGTTCCCTGTACCAGTAAGATCACTACAATCACTATTGAAAACTATGAACTTAGAGCATGACCCACAACTACTACACCATACAAATTCCTGCTGGTACTGTTAGTGTTAAAAAAATGTGCTGGTGATTCCTTTATTTTAACCCTAGAGTAAAGAGGAGATTGATGACACCAAGTCATGTTAAAGATTCTGTATACTTGAACAAAATGCACTGAACTCCTTGAAATCACTTGATCCAGAAAGCAAGTAGTACTGCATATGTTCTACTATGCATAGGAAAATAAATTAAAGGAATGTTTAAATATGTAGTTAGTTACTTAGGGATGCTTCACCAGAACTGAATCCAAGTGTTTTGCAAACATTAAAGAAAATATCCTTAAAAAAAAAAAAAATAAAAGGGCAAATAATAAAATTTTTATTAACAATACTTTGGATAAATACAGAGGGAATAAGATTACAGAAGCACGGTATAGACTCTAATTCAGACCTTGATTAATTGACCCTAATCATATCTATGCAGAAGAGAAATTCAGCTTATACTTTAATGAAATTTCACTAAAGTTATTTCTCACTTTCTCTAGCAAATAGAAATATTCTCTGAAAGAGAGCATTAAAATACCCAGCAGTTTATGAGATAATAACAACTGTATGAATTCACAGAACTGGTAGGTGCTTTTCTTAAATTGCTAATAAACTGGGTTTCTGCAGGGCATATAGAAAATCTGTACCAAAGCTACCATGTTTGTATTAAGTCAGAGAATCATGAACTATGCCTCCTTCCCTCCCTCCACCAGAGGCAGAAATTCTGAGCGTACTGCTGTTCGCTCCTCACCATACCAAGGTCACCCTTGCTTCACCTACTCTTCAATCAGCAAGTCTGCCTTCTCCTACACACCCTCTCTTTTGCATCTTTATGCTCTGCTGAATGTTTCTCCTCTCTTTCCTAGGAGAAAGGAGACCCGTGCAGAGGAATGGAGGAGAGGGTAATTTTTATGCTTGAAAATGTCACCGGTTGAGATCAATCACTTCTTTGCTCTACAAATATACATAGAAACCAATAAAAGACTCTGGCTGGCTATTAAGATGGCTGATGTTTTCTTCATTCAGTGTAATAATTTCCAGAGCATGCATTGAAATTTTGAAACTAATCAGAAGCCCAAATTAAAAATATGTTACAACCTATCCCTACACTTTAGCTCAAAACCTTGCTTCATTCAGCCAGTCATACGCAAACATGCATGTGGACTTATTTTGAAAAACCTGGTTTCCCAACATTTCTATGCCAAATATTTGTGAAAAGTTTATAACTAAGCAAAATTCTTAGGTTTTAGTTTTCATTACATACGAATGGAATTTTTATTGTATAAGTAACAAAAGTATTAAAAACTTATTAAAGAACAATAAAATAATTTTTTTTTAAAGGATTTTAAAATCCATGTATGATATTCTTCTTTGAAGGGAATTTGATAAACTCATACAGAGAAAATAGTGTTAGCATAATAAAAATGTGTTTCTCTCTGAAGTGCTAACTAAAATATTGACTTTAAAACCAGCAGGCTTCATGCGAAATGTTCTGACATTCTCCTGACTGATACATTACATGAAACTTGAATCAGGTCAGATTCACTTCATTTATTCTCTGTCAGATAAGGTACTTCTAGGAAAAGGCCTGGCTGGAGGTGATTGAAGTTATGCCTATTCAAAGGGTGAAAATATTGGTTTTTCCTACTAACTCAGTTTCCAGTTTTCTAAGATAATAACCGAGCAAATAAGTATTATACCCATTTTAATGAGATATTTGACAGTACAAGTAGGCATACCATTTTCTGTTCAATGGAGTCTCTCCCTACAAGAAAACACAACTACATCATCAAATAAGTTAATATTTTGTCAATGATCAATTGAGTTGGGGAAAATTTCTGTCTCCAGTCCTATTATTTTCAATTATGATATGACTCCAATGATAGTCAAAATTATAATTGTAGACACAGACAAAGAATGTGTTCCTCAAGCCTGTGCAAGTAGGCATGCCGTAAGGAAAAATACATTCTATGGATATGTATAATACATTTGGCCATCTAATACAAGATCCTAAATCAATACTCAACCTACAAATTGTGACAAAAAGTGACTGCAAGGTTCAGGTAGGCTACTTGTTTGAACTTCACTTACAGGGTTACCAGACTGCAGTGTTCAAGCAAACTATTTTATCTGAACTTCACTTACAGGTTTACTATGCCACTATTGCAGGTTTTCACAGATACAATGGAAGAATGCACTATTAATGCTTAAAACCAAGAATACTCTATAACAACACAAAATGCCCTGAATATTATAATTGTGTTAGTTAATCACTCCCATTTACAAACTTACAGCATGCTAAATATTCACTTACCCTTCCAGGTAAGGGTTCTGAATGCCAGAAAAGTGATCTTGGCCAGTCCTGACCAAAGGGGAAGGGTCTCCATACATTCCTGATTTTCTACCCAAAAGTCATGGGTTTTAATCCCCTGATCTACATGACTTTGAGCAGGGCTATGCCTGAGTGGATTATACTATCTGGAATGTTTATCTTTTGTGGTGTGATGGCCCTTATCCTCCCATGATCAAGGTTTAGCATGTACTGTTCTTTTGCTAATTTGGTGATGTCTACTACTGAATAGTGGTTGAATGGGGCTCAGGACAAGTTATTCGCTAATGGATTTTAAGGCTTCACTTGGTTTCCGTTCTTAGTATGATTCAGTATTCACACAACTTTGGGCTAAGCTGTTTCCACAGCTCTCCCCCACCCCACCCACACCCACACTCCCATACCCCACCCCCAAAGTCACCTCTGCATTGATAAGGGTTTATCAAAGCAGGAGACAAAGTTGAGTCGAATTCAAGGACCCCCTGCATATTGCCTTTGTTCTCAGAAACCTGTTTAGCCAGTTGGTCCTATACACCAATAGTGATGAGGTTCATTTAGCCAAGATTATTCTGCAAACTGTGTATTAGTTAATGCAGACCTAAGAACTTTTACAGCTTAGGTAAAAAATCAAGCAAGTTAAAATTTATTAATCTGAGTTTATTCTGAGACTCACACAGCTCTTCTTTACTTCTGACTTCTCAAGACCTAAATTCTTCTTTTTTCTTAATATTGAAGTCAGTGAGATGACTCAAGAAACAATGTTCAACTGCTGCTTCTGTAAGAAGGGACACCGAATCAGTCCAATTTCTTATGAAACTATTTAGCATACAGTCATCAGAGTCCCAGACAAAAAAAATAACTGAACTTTCAGTTTAAAGAGAAGTTTTGCTACTGAAAAATTATCTCATGATGGATTCACCCTTGTCAGAAACTCTCCCAGGCTTACAAGATACTCTAACTGAATAAGTGGATCTAGACAAATATGTTGGCTGAACTCCTTAATTTGATTCTGTGAAAACAGGTAACTTACTTCTTGAACTAAATCAATAAACAATTAAGATCCTTTGCAGTAATGTACCCCAAAAGAAATCTATACCAAGTGCAGACATACAGAAATCACTAAGAGTTCAGGTTTTTTGGCTATTTTGGGCTTGCTGAATTTAGTTGATATACATATTCAAATCTTACACTGCTTAACAAGTCTAAACAACAGAATTATTATTTTAATATTTTTGCAATTGCATACTATTTTTCCTTAAGTGGCATGATTTTTCTTTCATTTGCAATTTCAAAAAAAAAAAAAATTAAAACAGAAAAGAAAGCATCATAGCTCTTTATAACTTAGAATAAACATGGTAATTTATGATTTTTTTTTTTTAATCCTGACTTAAACAATATAGGAGTTTGATAATTTAATAAAAGTATTTTACTGTGGGGAACCTCACCCTATTTTTCATCTTACAAACCTCAATATCTTACAATACCAAGTATGACATAACTGAGTTCTTTACTCTGTTTTATTGTCTTATTATAAAGCAGAGAGAATACTTACTTTCCATCTTAAAAAAAAAAAAAAAAATTACACTCTCATATCAAATATGTTCTAATTGATTTCTTTGGAAAGTTTTTGATCTCTTCAGGTACCTCTATGTTCTCACCGTAGATAATTACTGTAAATCCTTCCTTCTGATTGACCTTGATCAGAGCAAATTTTTGAAGTTGCACATAGGAATTCAGTAATGAATGTCTGATGGGCATTAGTGGTTTTGTAAAATGTTTTGAAATCACAGAATCACAGAATCGTTTGGGTTGGAAGAGACTTTTAAGATCATAAAGTCCAACAGTTACCCCAGCACTGCTGGGTCACCACTAAGCCATGTCCCTAAGCACCACATGTACGTGTCTATTAAATACCTTCAGGGATGGTGACTCCATCACTTCCTTGGGCAGTCTGTTCCAATGCTTCACAATCCTTTCTGTAAAGAAATTTTCCATAATATCCCGCCTAAGCCACCCCTAGTGCAACCTGAGGACATTCCTTTTCATCCTATCAGTTGCTACTTGGGAGAATAGACTGATCTCTACCTCACTACAACCTCCTTTCAGGTAGTTGTAAAGAACGATAAGGTCTCCCCTCAGCCTACTCCACTTCAGGCTAAACAAAGCAGCTCCCTCAGCCACTGCTACTCATAGAACTTGCTCTCTAGATCCTTCACCAGCTTCATTGCTCTTCTCTGGACACACTCCAGCACCTCTTGATGCTACCTTCTTGTAGTGAGAGGCCCAAAACTGAACACAGTATTTGAGGTGTGGCCTCATCAGTGTTGGGGTTATAGGGGGTACAAAGGGACAATCACTTCCCTAGTCCTGCTGGCCACACTATTTCTGATACAAGCCAGCATGCTGTTGGCCTTCTTGGCCACCTGGGCACACTGCTGGCTCATGTTTAGCTGGCTATCAACCAAAACCCCCAGGTCCTTTTCTGTCAGGCAGCTTTCCTGCCACTCTTCCCCAGGTCTGTAGCATTGTAGGGAGTTATTGTGACCCAAGTGCAGGACATAGCCCTTGGCGTTGTTGAACCTCATACCATTTGTCTTGGCCCATTGATCCAGCCTGTCCAGATCCTTCTGCAGAGCTTCCCTACCTTCAAGCAGTTTGACATACCAGCCTAACATGCTGTCATCTGCAAACTTACTGAGGGTGCACTCAATCCCCTCCTCTACATCATTGATAAAGATCTTAAAGAGAACAGGCTCCAGTACTGAGCCCTGGGGAACATCACTTGTGACCGGCTGCCAACTGGGTTGAACTCCA
This sequence comes from Bucorvus abyssinicus, assembly GCA_009769605.1. Classification (NCBI taxonomy): domain Eukaryota; kingdom Metazoa; phylum Chordata; class Aves; order Bucerotiformes; family Bucorvidae; genus Bucorvus; species Bucorvus abyssinicus. The sequence goes on from CM020025.1 coordinate 46,342,309, forward strand.
TTCACCAACACTCTCTGGGCCCGGCCACCTAGTCAGGTTTTTATCCAGGTAAGAGTACACCCATCTAAGCCATGAGCAGCCAGTTTCTCCAGGAGGATGCAGTGGGAAACATTGTCAAAATCTTACTAAAGTCCAAGTAGACAATGTACACAGTCCTTCCCTCATGCATGAAGCAGGTCAACTTGTCATGGAGATCAGGTTAGTCAATCAGGACCTGCCTTTCATAAACCCAGGTCTGATCACCTGGTTGTCCTTTATGTACCGTGTAATGGAACTCAAGGTGATCTGTTCCATTACCTTCCCCACCACTGAGGTCAGACTGACAGGTCTGTAGTTCTCTGGATCCTCCTTCCAGCCCTTCTTGTAGAGGAGTGTCACATCTGCTAACCTCCTGTCACCCAGGACCTCCCCAGTTAGCCAGAACTGCTGAAAAATGATGGAAAGTGCCTTGGTGAGCACTTCCGCCAGTTCCTTCAGTACCCTTGGGTAGATCCCACACGGCCCCACAGACCTGTGCGTGTCTAGGTGGTGCAATAGGTCACTGACCATTTCCTCTTGGATTATAGGGGCTTCATTCCACTCTCTGTCTTCAGTTCAAGGAGTTGGGCACTCAGAGAACAACTGGTCTTACAATTAAAGATTGATGGTATTCAGTACCTCAGCCTTTTCCTCATCCTTGGTCAGTGGTTTCCCCCCCATGTCCAGTAGAGAATGAGGAGTCTCCTTAGCTCTCTTTTTGCTGTTAATGTATTTATAGAAACAATTTTTTTTATTGTCTTATGGTGGTGGCCCGATTAAGGTCTAGTTGGGTTTTAGTATTTAATTTTCTCCCTGCACAGCCTCATGAGATCTTTACAGTCTTCCTGAGTGGCCTGCCCCTTAAAAATCTCCAATATTAAATTTCATTCAGGTAGAAATTTCAAGGATCCATTCTAAGCATGAAGATTTTTGTATTTCAGTATATGCTGGGCAGTCTAGAACTATGTATCCTGTTTAAATGAAAGTAGTTTGTTCTTTTTGTACTTCATTTTGAGTAAGAAAATGACGATCATCACAAACACTTGTTTTAATTTCTTACAAAAAGTTTGAGCACATATGTCAAACCAAGCATGTGAATCATTTCCTTGACCACAGATTTCACTACTAAGCACATGCTTAAATATTTTTGTGAATCAGAATCGATGTTTCATTAAAACTCTGCCACAAGTAGGAACCTTTGCAGAAAATCCCACACCACAACCCACACGTACAAAAATCTATTAGCAGTCAGGTCAAGTTAAAACCGAAGTACAACGCGAAAGGTCGTCAGGAACTGACCAGATGCAGTGATGGGCCTGAGCTGATTTTCAGAAGGATTTTCAGCTCTTCTTAGTTTACCTGAAGTTGTAAGTTCCCAGTGCCTTTGAAAAATCAGGTCATACTAGAGGACTAAATTATTTCTACTAGATAACACTACCACAAAGATGTCTTTAAAAAACCTATTCCCAAACAAAGATGAGATGATTTTTAAAACATCCCAAAGAGCTCCTTACAGTAATGTGAAGAACTTTTTCTAAAATGAATTTAAAGTGATATTTAAGAGAATGAAGAAAGGCAAATTCCCTCTCCGAGGGAGGTAAATATATTCATATCACTAATCAGTTACACAAACACTAGCAGTTCTCAGGCAAGTCTGTCAAATGGCCCCTAGTCTAGTTTCTTGCTTGAACAGTTTGACAGAGTAAAAAAGCAAGTTCTGTGACCTCCCTGCACCTTTTGCTTTGAGGATAATTTCAGTTGAATAGGGCTGAAAATAATCAGGGTACAAAAATGTAGAGCATAGGTATGTGATCTTATCTCATCATTATGGTACAAGAAGTGAATCGTATGAAGATTACACTTTGATTTTAATTTAAATAGATTTTACTGGTAAAATGGATTTTGTCATGCTTCATAAGAATATATTACATGAAGTGAGCTGAATTGCCTGCCTTCACAAACTGATACGGATCAGAAGAGAAACTTCATTTCATGCAACCTTTGATATATCCATACAGAAATGTAAAATTTACTCTTGCAAGTCATTTTGTCACTAATGCATTAAGAATTATTTTTATCTAACCAGATGCAAAAGTTTGCTTTTTATTTTTTGTATTTTCAGTTATTTTATTTTCATCTCTAATATTAAGCAATATTCGAAAAATCTTTATATCTTCAAACATAATTTAATTATTTTTTAAATTCCTGACATTCTACATATGCCTCAATTTCCTGCTTTATTCCTATTCCACTTTCAAGCTACTCTTTACCAAAGTAATTTGAAATAACTCTGCACTCATGAGTTACTGAGCATGAATTTTATACAAAATAGAATTCTGTTTTTCTGGAAATTTCAATAAAGTTGAATATGCTTCATTCTACACTTCTCATATGGTTTTCTGTATTGCTTCACTCAGGACACAAAATTTAGGGGGCAAGTAAACATATTCTGAAGTTATACAGTCACTTATGTCTATTTGTTGTAATAAGAATTAGATAAAATTAAATGCTTTATTGAAGAAGGAAGTATTAAATGTTGTATACACAATTATCCAATAATCCTCATGTCAGCAAATAGCCATGTTAAAAGCATTTTAGTTATTATGGAACTAAAGAGATGAAAAACATTTTCATGTTGTACATAATAAATAAAGAATTCATGCTATTTTGCTTAAATGAAAAATTTCTTATAATCTAGGGAGTACACTTAATGTTGAAGTTCTCTATATTATTAATGTATTTCAGTATATTTTACTCTTTTATACTATATTAAGTCACTCAGTATATTAATATTTCATAGTGTTAACAGTACATTAGCATATCTACTTGTAAATCATCTGACAAAAATATCATAATACTCCCACAAGTGTTAGTATAAAACTCTATATCCAGAAAGTATAAATCAAAGTGTGCTTCAAAAAGCCTAAACTGCAAAGTTTTCATGGTGTACTTTAAAAAAACCATTACAACACAACAAACGAAACAGCTATTTTAGGGAGTTACTCCTATTGTTAAGAAGAAAATTACTCAAAATCATTTTGTATACATAAATACTATCTTTTATACACTAAAGGATGTATCTTGTAAGACAACTACAGTGTCAGCTTGTCTCTAAATATCTTGTCCCACGATATGTTGCAATAAGGCATCTGCAAGGAGCAGCGAGACGTTGAAGTTAAAGGTGAGTTCCACACTGAGGCCATATCTTGCTCTTGTTAAAGATCACAGGCGGAGCTAGGGTAGGTTGGGATATGTTCTGCGTTTGGTGATCCACAAAGCTTTTAAGTTCAGGGACACTAGGTGGAGGCAGTTGTGAAAGCTGAGTGTCTGTGTGATATTACCCACACAGATTTTTCAACATCTTTTTCTGTAATAGATAACCACGGTTTAGCTGTTTCCACATATTCTAATCCAGAACTGCTTTTTCTCTTCCCCCACACCAGATAGCTGAAGCATTTTAGAAAGGTCAAATTGTATAAAGCGGTGAAACATATAATGAATTTTTGCTCATAAATTCAAGGTGCATTTTCCTGATACCAAGCATTTCCTGCATTAAAAATTGTCTTGAAACACTTTTATGGAGCAAAGGCAGTGCAGCTTAAGTGAAGGAATTTTAATAAAATACCAGTCAGTTTTGCCTTGTTATTGTATGTTTCCAAGGAGATTAAAGTTAATATTTACTTTCTCTTAAACAGGAAAATGAAGATGAATTCTTCTTCCCAAGACCACACAGAGCTATGCTTGTGGTCAACAAAAATATTGTGAGTGCTGTTGCCTAGCAACCTTCATGTGAAGAAAATTATATTCCTGGGCACAGTTCACACTGCAATATAAGATTCTAGGAGACCTATAAAATGTTGAAAGCTACAGTATTGCTTCTATAAAATGAACTGAGTATCCTATAAAATACAATCTGACAATTTAGATTCATACTAAGAGTTGTGTTTACTAAAAAAAAAAAAAACAAACAAACCAAGACATGAAAATCCTATATAATGTAGGGGGAAAAAAAAAGTTTTACATGCAGAGAATCCCATCATTAGGCACTAGGGAAAACACAAGTCCATCATCAACATTGAGTTTTTATTTATTCAAAAAAATTATACTGTGGTGTTTGTTTTTTTTTTATTAATGACAAATATTACTACCTTAAAGAGAGACCTTATTTTACTAAAGTATAAGTACATAAGTGTGGGGGGGAAAATATATGTCTATATCTCAGTAATATTAATGCTATTTGTTTTATGAGTTGGGCATCCTAACCAGCTTCATAGTCCCACAAGATGGGTCCCTTAGAAGGTTAATTATGCTCACTCTGTATGAAGGCTTGCTTCCTTTATCTTTTATTTTATTTCAGATAAAAATAATTAGGATTGAAAGTGTCCATATTTCGTAAAATCAGATTAAAAGAAAAGCTAAGTGAGATATTTTGGTATAGAAACTGGCACAAAAGTTGGCTTCGTCCTCAAATATAATCAGCATATATAAACCCCTTAAGCTAGTCCAAGACTGTAGTGAATATCCCATTCAACACAAAGCTATGTCTTCTGTTTATTGTGTTATTCCATTATGAATAACAAAACACTTTCTCTGCTGTTAGAGCTCATATTAATTGATGCTTAAAATAAATCTACAGAATACCCTACTGTAGTGCTTTCTAGGAGAGAACATTTTTTATTGGGTGTGCAACAGCCACGTGCATGGGAAACGATTTAATAAAAGTAATTCTGAAAACTGCTCAGAATTATCACTTTTTAAGTGTAATAGGTTTGTGCGACATATTTTGTGGTCCCATTAGAATGGAGATATTTGGATTCCATTTGGTAAATATTTAAAGTATACTTAATTAAACTTTGCTAAGTTATATATCCAATGCTAGATGAAATTTGGCATTTCCTCTGAATCACTTGTCTTCCCTTTCTATAGTCTGAATAAGACAAGCAAGGTGACCTCAGACTTGTTAGATGGATTGTTGTAGAAACAGCAAGATATCATTCAGATATCATGGTTAGCGCTAAGAGTTATTTTGTGATTTGTCAGAAAGGAATCACCGTTTCCTTTTTTTGTAAGTATGCCTAGTTTTAGCAAAAATCAGCAGAAGAGAGGCTTTTAATATTTCTACTTGCTTTCTATAAATAGCCACTTGAGCATCAGTATTTAATGCCACATCTGCTATATCTATAAAGTGACATCATAGCCAAAAAATATGAAATAATCTCTATTTCTTTTTCTTCCTTTGACAGCATTACTTATTTCTTTCTAATAATACTGATCAAGAGCTCTCTTAGCTTCAGTTATTTAAAATATAGGGCGGCTATTAACTACTCTATTTAGATTCCTCTATAATCTATCCATAAACTTTTTAAAAAGATCCACTTGAAGTAGTCTTTTTTCTCTTAGATGGTTGTTTTAGTCTGGAATAAGTAATTGCACGCCTGTATCTCCCTTGGCTATAGAGAGAACCAGAAGACTAGCTCAAATCAGGCACAACAAAACTTCATATTTATCTGAGGTAAGAATTATGATTATTCTACAATTTTCTTACATACGTAGACAAGGATTATAAGCACTACGTATTTTAATGCATATTTATGGCTGAAAATAGAATTACTTTGTCAATTAGTGAGAAGCAATTGGCATTTATTAACTTGCCTATCTTACTCAAATTCATTTCAAATTCTCACTTCCCCCATCTGACCCAGTTCCCTGGGTAATTTTTAATTGGAGAAAATAATATGTTTTTTGTGCAGAGTCTCTCCATGCTAACTCTAGCTGGTGCTTCTAAGTAAAAGAAATATAAAGTATTCTGGCTTCTCTGTAGCTGATGTTGAAATAAATGCACAGAGACCTTGCTTCTTGAAAAAACCAAAATCTGATGATAGCAAAGGGGAACAAAATACCAGAAAATAAATCTCGGAGCAGTAAAACTTTAGGGGAATGGTCTGAGCAGTCTGACCAGAGCATTCTAAGCCTGCCAGAGCTGCTGAGAAGAACCTGGGTGGGATTCAATGGCCAGACCTTCCCAAAGTGTTTAGGAATTTGGGGTAACTATTTTTTTTCAGTCTCTAAACGTAGGTTTTTCTACAGATTCCTGGTAAGTTTAGTGTCTTAGATGATACCTCACACAGGTGATAAGAGCTGGACGAAACTTAATAAAAAAATATTTAGATGTTATCTTTTTCTTAAATTTTGGGAATCCATCATAGCCAAGAGTTAAATTTGACTTAGAAGTTTAGACAGAGTTCAAGGTCCATCTCATAACACTGAATTTTCACTGAAAGCAAGATGGAAAAATTTATGCTTAATGAAGAGATTATAAGATGTAGAAGAGAGTGATTTTTTTTGTTTTGTTTGGGGGTGGGGGGCTCTTGGGTTTGGGGTTTAAGGTTTTTTTACGGTTTTTGCTTTTTTTTTAAGAAAGAAGTCGTATCACCGGAGGTACCCAGGTAGTAAAATCAGAGGAAGAAAATTATCCCCTGCATCTCCCTGCCGTACTTTGAGATAGAAAATACAGAGGGAATACTCTCCATTTTCCAATATACAAGCTCAGTTTCGAAAACCTGCCCGTCGTCAGGGAAGAGTTGTTCCCAATGACTGTAAATAACCCTTCGCTCTTGGCAGTTCTGCTGCTGCAGTAATACTGCCAGAAGATACAGGCCTCAAGGTATCTACAGTACAGAATCAGTGAAATGTTTCACTGTGAATAATGTATTTTGGCAGATGCTTGATCTTATCTTTTAAAAGTAAAACTGAAACTAGACTTCCACAGAGTTCAGACATTTCATCTTTTTGAAAGGGTTCCTTTGACAAATAGAGACTTGGCTATCCTGTATCTTGCTTTCTTACTGTATCAAGATATTATGCTGTACAACTTTGATGAGCATGTTATTCCTTTCAAAAATCACAAAAAATATTTCAAAAAGTCTATTAAAATAGGCTGTCTGCAAACCCTTATGTTTCAGATCTCAGCTAGCTGTACCATCCGGTTCTGTTCTTTATTTTTCAGTGGAAGAATCCCACTGGAGCTTGCATTCAGGAGCAAGACCTTAATAAATTAGGTATTCAGTATGTGCAAGACAGAAAAAGGGTCATTGGAATAAGAATACTTCAACACGCAATCTCATAATCTATTCATTAGTGAAACTACCAATCACAGATACACATATCTGAGATAAAACAAAATGGAAAAATCAGAGACAGCACCTGAGACAGAAAAAAAAGGAGAAATTTTCTGTATAAATATGTGTGTGAACCGTATGTGGAAAGAAAAATGAAAGACAGGGAAATGAAGAAACACAAGAAAGATATTGGAGGGGGAAGAGGCTAAAAGGAAAAACTAGTTTAAACTAAAAAAAGAAAAGAAAAGAAAAGAAACAATTTTCATGGCTTGGCTTCACGGACGAAGATTTGGGAAGGGCTTTGCCCACGCTTATTGTAAGCGCGTTAATGGCTGAAAAGGCCAATGCGGGATAGGCAAGACCGGTTGCAAAGAGCACACCGGAGGGTCTCCTTGGGTGGTATAGTCGAGGCACGGTTCCTTCTGCGCTGTCTTTTCTCCTCGAGACTGATTCTACGCGTGCTCTCAAAGAAACAATTTTATTAAACATGAAAATAAGAAGAGATGCAGAAAACTGAATACATACATATATACACTTAAAAGCTCCAAAAATTTGAAATAAGAATAAACATGGATAAATGAAGAGTCAGACAAATCATTTGTAATGAGATGTTTTTAGGAAAGAGGAGGAAAAAAGTAATGCGAATAAAGAACAGGAAGACAGCACCAAAAAGGTAAAATAAAATCCAGACTGGTGAAATAATTTTTTAAAATATAGATTAGTAATAACTTGAGATTATTATTTTAGTGGTTTTGGGTTTTTTTTGGGTAGGGGGTTGTGTGTGTGGGAATCTAAAGTATTCAGTTCTGTAGCTTACATTCCTGTTTCTTCTAAAAGTATGAACTTTCTAAAGAAATCACACTAATTCATGAAACTTCTGTGCCTGAACAGCGTTTGGGGTGGTGAAGTAATTTGAAAATATTTGAGGAAATAGAAAAGCAACATCATTAACTCTTAGGAGACCAGTCTAACATCTTGCAATTGAAATGAGAAAGGCATATGTCTGGTCTTTTTGTTTATATGCTGAAAGTTTTTTATAGCTTTAATTTGTTTAAGTGCCTTATTCTCCTTTATTATTTCTGCTCTCTTCTTCTCTAAATATAATATTCTGTGACACATTATTCTTATGGTCAATTTAATTTCTCACTGGAATAATTTGTAGAAGCCAGTATTAAACTTCTGGAAGAGGACTTATGTCTAGATTAAAAATCCAAAATTTAGGTATCCAGATTTTAGCTGTCTGTGTGTGATTCAATTGTTTAGTCTCATGCTGCAGTAAATGGAGATATACTTACTTATTTCAATAAAGCCAAGTGAAGTGCACATTAGTGGTTATGGCACTTGTCTTCCCAAGAAGACATTGCTGACATTTGCTGAGCCATGCTTTCCAGACAGTGGCTAAACATCTACCTGCCGGTGGGAAGTAGTGAGTAAATTCCTGGTTTGCTTCGCTTGCATGCACAGCTTTGTTTCACCTATTAAACTGTATTTATCTCAACCTGCGAGTTTTCAGCTTTTCCTCTTCTGATTCTCTCCCCCATCCTGCTGGGCCAGAAGTAAGTTAATGACTGGGTGGGCGCTTAGTTGCTGGCTGCCTTGAACACATCATAATAAACAGCTGAATAGAGCCCTTGGCTCACATGGAAATACCTACACAAAGATACTCCAGTCTTTCTTAGAGTATTCTTTACTTTCAGGAGTCATAATGGACATTCTGCATAGAAACTCTTTATTCAGTTTTAGAACAGCAAATTCAAAAACTCCAAAGCCACAACAGATTTTCTGAGGGTTCTAATTTTCTGCTTTGGTGTTGCTAGTTCACTTCCTGCCATTGAATATTTAGCTTTATGACTGCTGTACAGTGCTGAAGAGTAGAAACGCAAGTTACACAAACACATCACATTTATTTTTACACACTCCTAATGGAGTTATTTCATTATCTGATCCCTGCAAACAGTGTATAGGCTGGACAAAAGCATAATTTCCATAGGTAGAAAGGAATGCCCAATTTAGCATTTATTTATAGCAGCAAATGATTGCAATGAGTGTTGAACACCAAACCTGATTATGAGCCTCACATTTGATAACCTGCATGATCTGTGAGTCAATAGGTGCAGCAGTACTTTCTGGATAGATTAAATCTTGAAACAAGGGGGAGAGAGAAACTGTGGAGGGAAAGATAATTGAATGAAACTGAGAAGTAAAATCACAGTCACTGAAATACAGTTAATTGAATATTTGTAACTGTTAAAGTATACCTGGGGCATAAAACTACTAACACTGGAAAATTAAACTGACTTCTAGGAAGGTTAGGGTAGGAAATTTTGTTCTCAATTGCATTAGTCAATTATACTATTCACTGATGCAAATCAACTAACTCTAGATTTACATTGATATAAATGAGGCCAAGTAGATCCAGTCAGAAAATGACCTTTCTTTAAAGGAAAACTTATTTTAGATTTATATTTTTCTTTAGTACAAACCTTAACCCAGAGAAAAAAAATTCAAATTAATGTACAACACTGAAAGGGACCAAATAAGAAGAAAATTTTTATATCATTTAGACCTCTTAATATGTTCTATACATATATAAATTATATTATATAATTCTATTATATAAAAATTAAATTTCATATAAATAATATTTATTACTTGTTTGTAGACTATATTTTATATATGTACACATAGAAAACCTTATGTACATGTGTATAAACACTTTGTACTTTATACATTTTATACACACATATATAAGATATTTTTAAATGAAAAAATAATTTATAAATAAGGAAAGGCTATTTTTGTTTTGGAAATTAAGCATTACCCTGTACTTTTTTTAAAAAATTAAAAAACCTAAATAATGTAAAATCTATGCTTTTTAAATAGAACAGGTCACTAACTGGCATTTTATGCTAGAAAACTGTCTTGAAAATGTTGAAATGTATAATTTTTTCCAACTGTAAATAAGACTAATGTGTCTTTTACCTGAATATAATATTTTGCCTCTTTACTGAGGCCATTCTTCTCAGCTTCAGACAAGAGTGCTGAAATTTTAACCACCATTCTTTCCCTCTTCCTTTAAAAATTCGGCAGGGAGGAGTGGGAGGGATTTTTTAAATTGATACGGAGCTAAAATTCAGTTCATTAAAATGCAACAGTAGGGAATCTGCTGAGCATCAGGAGAGTTTTTCCATACAAATGAGGCAATGTAGAACTTACACTGTGGAGCTAATCATTAAGAGTTCTAATCATTTGAAATTCCTCACTCCATGTGTGCTGATCTGATGCCTCCATAATTCAGCACATAAGAATAGGATTACATTAGAATTTTAAAAGAGTAGTCTTCATGGTCACAGAGGGCCAGTTTTACGCCTTCATGACTAATACATAGACAGGGAAGGGAAGAGATTTTGTTCAGAGCTCTAACCTGAACAATTACAGAAAACTTTTGGAATAAAATTAGTTTCTTTGATTCTATTCAGTTAGAAAGCTTTCATAATCGGCACAATCTAAATTTAGCATCATGTATGAGTGAACTATAAGGACTAGATAACTTATTTTCAGCAAATGATATTAATCCTATACAGATATAATGCTGCATTTCTTCAGTTGAATTAAAGAATTCTGCCTTAAAATATTTTCTATAGGGTTACCACAAAATATAATTGGCTATGAAAAATTATTAGTTGTGTAAAACTCTACTCTCTCTCCTGGAAACTGATTCTGTAATATCTTTTTAATTCTGCTTTCCCCTTGAATTTCAACGAAACTTAAAATTGTTGATAATTGATCAGATTCAGAAAGCTAGGGATTCTTAGGAGCATTATCTCCCCAGTTCTCTATATGAATGTACAACTCTGATTTGTGTAAAATCATACCAGGAATTTAGCAAAAAGCATCCTGATTTGAACAAGAAAGGAAGAACAATGAGAGGGAGAGCACAAAAAAATCACAGGGATAACACTATGTGAACAATCCATAAAACATGGTCCTACCTTTTCAGGAAGTGACTCCTTAGCAAAGCCATTGCAGTAGAAAGTTCTGAAACAACTCTGCTAATGTGTCTATCCCCCAACACTCACCTTTTATGGGGTCTGTGTGATTACTTTGAAGAATATTACATATTTATTAATTAAATTACTTGTTTATTATTAATTTATTACAAATTTATTACAATTATTACACATTTATTAATCAAAATATTTCCTCTACTTTAGACAGTGACCAGAAAAGTACACCTGTGGGCTCAGTTTTAATCACATTTTATCTCTGCTCCTAAAGCTGCTTTAGCTTCTGCAAATATATACAAAAAACTTATATTTTGAAAGAGCAACAACACTAAAATTAAACCAATCTTTTCATGGAAGACTAGGAAATTAAAGGAGCAAGGGAACAAAAAAAAAAAAAAAGGAAGAAGAAAAAGAATGAAGTATGGAAAGAAATATAGATATGTCAGTTTAAACACAAAATAATTTGATTCCTTTCATAGAAAGAAATCTACCTCCAAATCTAATATAAGACAACACATCTCTAGAATTTTCTATCCAATATCAAATACCCCAGCAAAATACTGGGGGTATTTTGCTTTTCTTTATGTTCCTTCTCTAACCTACCTCAGTGTTTACTTCTATTCCCACCTTGCCATTGGAAAAGGTAGTCGCATCTTCATTCATTCTTTGGTTTTGTTCTTTCTCTTCAGATCTGTGCATACATCCACGGAAAAGTTCCTGCTACCAGTGAGAAATAAGTCTGAAAGTTCCTACTTTTTTTAAAAGAAAAAAAAAAAAGATTTTTTTAAAATTCAAAGGGTCATGATAATTTTTTCTGCTAGTTTGCTTTCAGAGGAAAATGATATCATATAAATCCTATGCTAAGTGTATTCTATGATAAAACCCTACATTACAAGGTTAACATAAGTGATATGGATATAATATTTGTCTTGTCATTGTCTGTACTTCAGATTTTAATTTCAATTGCCTCAATTTTCTTTCCTTTTATTTTTTAATACTGGTTTCATTCACCTTTCATGTCTGCTGCAATTTTTCTTTGTGCCATTCTACTACACTCCTCATCAGTGTTTCTCTAATCTCATCACTGTCTGTATTTTATGTTCGTTTTGGTTTGAAACATTTTAGGCACAAGCAAATGAGTTCAGGAAGGAAGACTAGAGCAGTTCATTGTTCACACAAAGTTAGGATGTTACTAACATCCTGATATCCCTTGGGGATGAAACTGATGAAGGAGAGAAGAGAATTTAGGAGCACTTTCTAATTGAAAGTAATAGTAAAATGGTTAGTCATGAAAGTCATAACATGATTAAAAGGTTAGAATTTACAAGTACTTAGTTTTTATTCTGAAGAAAATTAAGCTGAAGTAACTGAAGATGTGAATATAAAATATACTAAATATGTCCTTGATTATCTCATTCAAAAGCCAGGTGGTGTTAATCTGCTTTAGCTTCATCTCTTTGAGGGATGGGAAGAGAAGACTTCCATACAGAAATTTAATGCTCTTTAAATTCACACCATTAATTAGCAGAACTATCGTAACTGTTGAATAGACTTGCCCTAAAAGGCAGAATGATCAAGAACATTGAAAGTTTCACTGGGATTAATTTAAATAGAAGATTTCAGGGAATCTACTGCTAAGAGAAACTTTACCAACTCATGTGATTTTACTACTTAGGAAAGGGCAGTCTCAGCACTATTAAAACAACTCCTCAGCAATCAAAAACAATTGCTCTGAGCAAAGATGGTTCATAGAAGAAATTTTTTTTTAAAACTGTGCATTAAGGCAAGATTCTGGGTACAGAGAAGGGTATACAAATTGAGAGCGGAATTCTTATTAGCATTTTTAGTTTAATCTTTCTACCATTGACTTTTAATAAAAGAAAAATAATTTCAATTCATTGGGAGCAGAAACAGTTCGAAGAAAACTGTGTCATCAGAGGCATGCCAGAAAAGCATCTGCAGAAAGAGAGGTGAATCCTGGAAACAATTTTAAATGGTAATTTATAACTTTAATTGAAACAATTAAACATTTGCATACCTGAGGGACAATAAGGACCACTGTACTGAATAATTGCAGTAGTTAATAATCAACAGTGACACTTCAAAGAAATGGCTGAAAAATGAAAGGCCGCTCTTTCTTATTCCCATTTGTCTTCCAACTACTTCTTATACACAGCACTGAAAGTATGCAAATTTCTAAAAGCTAAATATTATATAAAAGATTTCTGTACATTTATCACTCTCATGATTTATTTTCAGATAGTATACTGTTCTGTTAAGGAATTTATAAAACAAAAAAGGAAGTTGCTGAAACTTCAGATGTACTAGATAAAGTATATCCCAAAATATATTTTTCACTTTTCCTGTTTTGAATGGATGTACAAAACAGAGTGCTTACACCACCTCTCACTAATTCCAAGCAGCCTGGGAGAAAAGAAAAAGGGGGGCGGGGAGGGGTCACAGAATTTTTGTTATATAAATGTATTTCCACATTTCTAATCAGTTATGGCTTTTTCTGTATCATCACTACTATTTCAGCTTGGCATTGCAGCACTATGTTTCTCGTACTTCTCTCCTCTGTGTGCTGCAATTCCAATCTGGTGCAACAGGACCAGACCACCAGGCTCAGGGAACAGTGGGATGGGAAAGCCATGGCAGCAGCCCACTTGGTCCTTGCACTCCCCTTGCTGGTAGCACTCCTACCTCTCCTTTTGGCCAAGTACAGAAGCCAGTCATAGCAGCAGCAGGTACTGGGGGGAGTCAGTGAATGTAAGGGAGGCTGTTCCATGTCTCAGAAGAGCAGGAGAACATCAGGGGCACTCTTTTTTTTTTTTTTTTTTTTTTTTAATTCACTTTTACTGCATGCTGCACCCATGGAGGGCTACATGGTAGAGTCTGCAGAGGAAAAAGATGTTAATGAGAATCGTTACACAGAGATCACTGTCCTCAGCCACAATCAAGCCACGTCCAGTTTTTGATCTCTTTTCAAAAAGACTTAAAAGTGCTTCAGTTCTTCTTTGTATTGTGATACTGTTTAATTTATGCATATATATTTTTATTTCTGGGCCCACAAAAGAATCACAAGCTATTGATTATTTTTAATGTGTAATGGCAATAAGCATCTTCTTCATATCTGGATAAGAAAACAGATATCATCAATGAGCTGATGTGAGTGAGATATTCAGCAGCAGAGATTTAACCTAGTGAGATTAATCTAGCTGGATTAGGTAGAGGGGAGTTCTTTTGAAGTGTATTGCAATCCTGGGATTTAATGAAGGTTGTCTGTCCTTTCTTGGAGTGATTCTTCTCTTGGCTATAGGCGAAGCCTAATGTTCCCAGATTAACATTAGTTTTTGTGAATGTTAGCTTCTCCACTCCGAGCCCCCACAATTCAGCAATTCTAAGAAAAAAAAAAAACAAAACACTGTAAAATCATCCTGCAATAAATCCATGGATGTTAATAGTTAATAAAAGTATTTTGATTTGTTATTTCCCATACTGTTTCATTTAAATGGGTCAAATTAAAATCTGAAAAATAACTATATTTAGACAGTATTGGTATTCACAAATCTTGAATAAGATAGACCTGTTAAACCATATAAGAACTAATTTTGAGTTTTTAGAGGGATTCCATGCAAATGAGACTGGGATATTCGTTTAGAAGACTTAGAAATGAAAGTTATTTTTATTATTATAACAAATAATAAAAAATTATTATTATAGTAAATAATAATTTTAGTATCATAATTTTATTATTTACTATTATATATTATATTGTTATTCTAATAATCTTGAAAATGATACAGTTATGTTAAGTTTTAAAACTGTGTAAAATGATAAAGCTATGAAACAATTCATATACACTGAAGTAAAAGTGCCTTTGGATCACTCTAGGTAATGGTCAATGTGTTCTGTACTCTTAACTAAATTATCATCATAAATGTGACCAAAATGAAACCAAACAATAATCTTTGCAGACAGTTATAAAGATTTATAATCTACTTTTAAATTTGTGTTTCAAAGATATGCATAGTAGATCCAGGGGAATTTTATTCATTCAATCACTGTGAAGAATAGATGTGACCTCCTAGAAAATCAGGTAATTTGCACTTAATGTACCTGTGTAAACACTTATCAATATGGCAGTCTGTTGTTGTGTATGGTTGTGTAGTTTGGGGGATTTGGGGGTTTGGCCATCTTAACCAAATTGAATTAACTTACAATTTGTGCTTTTCACTAAGGCTGGTGCTGCATAAGAGTAAATAAAAATACAGATTCCTCATCACTGTATTAAATGACCTAACTGTTGTAACACTGAATGAAATACAGCTCCTATTTAAACACTAAAATAGGCGGTGTATCAAAGACCTCTTTCTGCATTCTTGCGACTCTAACTCATTTGAGTTTTTAATGGATGAGAATATGATTGACTTTCATCCTAATTACACACTCATTCCAAGGCAGAAATCGGACAAGAGAAAAACATAAAAGACATAACAGTGCAACTGAATCCTTCACCTAGGTAAATAGGTAAGCACCTGAGTATGTAAGGAAGCCCAGCTGCATCAGTAGAACTGCCCAGGTCCTTTGAGTTAAATGTCTGTTTAGCAACTTTGCTGGACCAGGACCTTAATAAAGTAATTGTTATGCTTCCATCTTTTTTTTTTTTTCCCCTTCACACAGGTAAATGATAAATCCAGGAGATGCAAAATGCTTTTCTTGCAATTTTATGACCATCAAAAGCAAGGTGGTGTCATCCATCACAGAGATAGCGTCCCTAAAAAAGAATCGTTGTTTTAGTTCTTAAGACTTAGTATTGTAAAGAATGTAAAGTAAGTCACAGGCCTACTGACAGCCTCTCAGAAAAATTTGTGATAACACTTGATAAGGTTCTTACTAAAGTAGATGATCATCAAATTATTCAACTCATCACCACTGAAGACTTACCCCAAATGAGAAATGGATTATGAAGTTGTTCCATATCTTAAACGCATTTGAGATTCATAGACTGGAAACATTTATGAGCGTGCCTATTTTTAGGTACTAATTAATATTAATCTTAGAATGCTAACCAGCAATGAATACTTCCTTTGGTATGCAGGACAGTTTACTACATGACTCATGGCTACTTTGCATTGCGGGATAAAACTGGGCTACCACTCAATGTATCAGAAGTGGTAGATAACTTCTTTACTGTCAGCATCGACCTTTTAAAATGAACATCAGTTTACACAGGTTTAGTAAAAAATCTGATACCTGAACATCATTAGGAATATCATTAAAACTGACATCTGAGCTATAGTCAGTTTGTTAATCTTTTGGAAACCACAGCAGAAAGTAACAGAATGCGATACCTACTGACAGTTTGGGGAAACAATCACTCTGTGGGTTGATTGTAAATGCAGTGTTATTTTTATAGAAAATATAGCAAGTTTTTCACTAACACCCCTATGCCTGCTCAAGCCAAACCTTATAGGGAACATTGACTTTGCAGATTCAAATCATAAAGTCTGGGAAGTCTCATATTTCTTTTCCTTTCCAAGGGACTTGAATCAAACTTTCAGGACAATGTCGGGTACAACTTGATTTAAATCCAGTTGCAGTTGGTGTGATTGCACGCCAACATTGATCGCCTGCAGACCAAGAGAAGCAAAAGATAGCAAATATATTTGTTGATCTCTCATCTGTGTTTGAAATCAGTTATCTACTTTCACTTTGATCATTAAAAACTCAGCAGCAGAAAGCAAAAAATCTATCTCATTAACCGAACAAGTGACATGACAGTGGACTTTAAAGCTTCTACACTCATATCCTTTATTTTTTTCCCCTTTTCCCCATTCATGAACTCTATCATTAAAATTATATATTTGGATGACATTACACTTGTAATATAGAAGGGTGAACAAATTCTTAAAAAAAGAAAAAGACCAAAACAAAACACAAAACCTGACAGTTCTAGTGACTTATGTCAAAGACAAGCAATTGAAAACAAGTACTTTACAAGGTTGCATCATATGCATTCCATTTGAAGAAGCAAAAGCCATAAACGAGCTCATAATAAATTTCTGTTACACAAGACTAAGGTAAATCAACAACTATCCAAAGTATCTTGCAGCTGCAGAGTAGAAGTCCTAGTTACCAAAAGCAAATGAAAGACAAAAGACCAATAAATAAGAACAAGCTAACGTATAGTACCAAGACAGGGATTTTAGCACAGGCAGTAATTATGCTTCCAACAGAGCATTACTGCCATTTGCTAAAGCAGCCCTCATACCACACTGCCAGGTAAAATCTCACTTTAAGAATGATAAACGATGCGTTAAATTCTGTTCTGAATCCTCTGGCTCCCTATTGTCAAACACTGTGATGGCAAATATCAGACATGAAGGACTGATGTTACAGAAGCATCAAAAATTATGACTGATATCAACTTAGTAGGCTATAATTGCATTAATGTTATACATATCTGCTCGAAATTCTAGAAAACTTATTAATATAACCCTAGAGCTTGCAGCAGAACAGAGAAAAATCTTGAATTATAAAAATAAGAAAACAAGCAAAGAAAAGACAAATTACATCAGTTATTTGATATTCCAAACAAAGACTTTCTTGGCTCCAACAGCATTAGTATAAAGATTCAGTTTTCCTTTGATATTGGACTATAGTTAGTGATATCCTAACAGTTCACAGAAGCCATAAATATTCTTTACAGTAATGGAGCCACACAGTTTTCTGTATTGCAGCCCTGGCAAATTGAGATTATCACTCATACGTGAGTATACATTCAATGGAAAAGGTCTAAAAGTGATTCATTAAGTCCTCTCTGGCTCTGTTGAACGGCTCTATAACCAGAGTATGAATTTATCATCTACTGTTGGTTCTTAAAATGCCAAATGCATGGGAAAGAAAGCAAAGAAAAAAGAGCACCAGGACACAATAATAATAATATATTCTTAAATATGGTCATAGAATTCTTTTGTTTGGAAAAGATCTTCAAGATCATCAAGTCCAACCATTAACCTGGTACTGCCAAGTCACCACTAAACCGTGTCCCTCAGCATCATATCTATATAACCTTTAAATACCTCCAGGGATGGTGAATCCACCGCTTCCTTGGGCAGCCTTTTCCAATGCTTCACAACCCCTTTGTGAATAATATTTTGTTAATATCCAACCTAAATCTCTCCTGACGCAACCTGCGGCACTTTCCCCTTGTTCAATCACTTTTTACTTGGGAGACCAACCCCCACCTTGCTACAACCTCCTTTCAGGTAGTTTTAGAAAGCAATAAGGTCTCTCCCTTGAACCTCCTTTTCTCCAGACTGAACAACCTCAGTTCTCTCAGCTGCTCCTCATAAGACTTGTCCTCTAGACCCTTCACCAGCTTCGTTGCCCTTCTCTGGACACGCTCCAGCACATCAATGTCCTTCTTGTAGTGAGGGGCCCAAAACTGGACACAGTATTCGAGGTGTGGTCTCACGAGTGTTGAGTGCAAGGGGACACTCACTCCCCTTGTCCTGCTGGCCACACTATTTCTGATACAAGCCAGGATGCTGTTGGCCTTCTTGGCCACCTGGGCACACTGCTGGCTCATATTCACTCGGCTGTCGACCAACACCCCCAGGCCCTTTTCCGCTGGGCAGCTTTCCAGCCATTCCTCCCCAAGCCTGTAGCATTGCAGGGGGTTGTTGTGACCCACGTGCAGGATGTGGCACTGATTCACCTTGATTTATGATGTTAGGCACAGATAGAGCATTCACAGGAGTGTAGCTATAATCATAAGAATTTAGTCTTAAATTTAAAAATTCAAGGGACACTACAGTATATGCAACTTACCTATACTAGTAGTTGCTTTCTGCTCTTTCTGTATTCTGCATTTTGTTGCCTGTTTGTTGCTCTGTTTGTTTACAGGTGACTAAAGCTATAATCACGAAAAATTGTCTCTAGCAAATGAAATTTCAAAAAGCTAACAAAATCAAAAGTAACTATGTTTACTATTATCTTTCAAGGACTGTTTAACGCTGTTGACAGTTATTGCAAAGAATGTGAAATGTCGTAAACTTGCTATCTCAACAAAGATTTTCACAGCAAGTGAAAACAATATGTACACAGTACAATCATGTCTGCATTTTCAAACAAATCAATCTAGCTGAATAGTCATGAAAGGATGTAAACCTGGACTGGAATGTTTGCTCTGGGTCATATTTCACCTATGGCTAAAATGTAGCCTGTAACCTCTGGCTAAATAGGCCATGGATGATAGTTCTGGATTCTACCGAGGGAGAGGAAAAGGAAAGAGTGGAAATCAGTGAGGGGAAAGAGAATTGTTGTTTTAAACATTTAAATGTGGTGGTTGGTTTTTTTTTTGTTTCTCTGCTGTTAGAAGCATTATGACATAACAGAATAAATCAGAACATAGCTGCTCTTTTTATTTCTTATATAAATATGAAAAGGCTACCACTATTTTTTATGACCTATACATGACAACTGCAAGAGGATGCAGACAGGATGAAAAACCCTTAGTGATTATAATGCTGAAACTAGAAGAGTAAAATCTTAGTTCCTTTCAAGACACACTGAAATTCCCATTGGCTTAGGAGATGTGGAAGGGTCAGATACCTCCATTAGATAAAACAGTGAAACACTCAAATGCCAATGAAATGCATACTCATTACTTAAATAAACTGCAGCAGTATTGCAGACAGTATATCACAAATTGGCTAGTAATTGACTGGCACTTCTTTATACAGCATCTAAAAACCAGCTTGAGTTTGTCACACAAAGATCATACTTCTGATTCTGCCTTTGAAAGAAATGGGAATTATTGGGAGGGAGTATCATCCAGAATAAACCGAGCAGAGAAGCTGGAGCACTTGTTTATACTTCCAGCTCAAGCATGTCTCTCTTTTCTGACTTTTTAATCGTAAAACAAATAATCAAAATTCCTCCACACTTATGCTTTGATTTACCTTAGTACTAGAAATAAAAGCTACTGTTCAACCATGTTCAAGAAAAACATAAAAAGTTGATAGAGGTAATCCTAAGATGCAGTCTTTCCCATCACTTCCAAAAACTGACCGTGAATGCAAACTACTTTTCACTTTTTAACAAGTTTAACTTGCTCTGCTATTTGCACATCGTTTACTTGCATAGCTCTTCATACTGCTGAAGACATTGGAAGGAGTGCTGATTCCTGTGTGCTCTACTCTGATTTATGCAGTTGAAGGACAAGTTCCATATCGCAACATATCAAAATCTTAATGAATAGTACCATCATAGTTCATTCCTTATCCGAACCAAACCAATCCTCAGTTATAAACTGTGCTCATCACTACAGCAAGGCATTCTCAAATGCTATCTATACACAGCTACAGCTTTGGTTTTATTATCACTTAGCAACTTCTTCATTCATTTTCAGCCCACACTATATTAGTTTTAGTTCCTTTAGAAATTAATCAAGTAAATTTAACTTTACACATGCATACAGTATGATTTGCATTTATAGAAGCTGTATTGTAATTTTCTGAATTCCAGATACCAACAAAAGTTTATTCATAAACTGGTTATATTTTTAGCTTAGCGGTATTCACGTGTATTACAGGTCAATGTGACTAATGACATGTTTATCTAAGAGTTCAGATCTCTGATTACTCCCTCTGTAGACATGTCTAAGTTATCCTAGGTACTAATAATAGCATATCTATGATGTAAGTGCTAGTGTGGGGTAAAAAGTTCAACCTATATGCTAGGACATTTTGTTTGTACTTAGTTATGATCAGAAATGGTTACACAAAATAACTGCCCATGTTTGCTAATTTAAAACAAATCTCATGCCTAATTACACTGCACTGTACATTTGAACAGTAGGGTGAAAAAAAGCTTCAACCAAACCAAGGCATATGTCTTTGGGAGAAGAAGTCATAACCCTTACCTGTTTGTGGCTCTGACAGAAATCATCACAAAAATGTGCTTTACCTCAGGCTTCACATAAAACTTGTATCTGTTGTGAGCTTTGTATGTGTACCCACCTTAGTTGTATTTAAGAGTCCCTCTAAAGTTAGCAGAGGTATCTTGTCCCAAGTGATACAATGCTTCTGAGATTAAAAACCAACCAACCAACCAACCAAACAGTAACAGACAGTAACAGCTTTGAACTCTCTTAACCTTAGATAGGTTTACTTTGAGTCCTTAAATTTTAATCCATCTCTTCAGGTGAAATGCTTTCTCTCATTACACTCCTGAAGAGAGCTAGAGGTGGCATAGACATGATCATGACTGTCACAGTCAGAATAATTTTATTCCAGTGGAACATTTCCAAACTCAAAACAAAATTTTCACAATGTCTTCAATTAATGGCTGATTTGCAGCATCTACATTAGAAAAAAAAATTAATATAGAAAATTTTAAATTATGCTATGTTTTAGAGAGAAGAGAGTGTTTTGTATATTGCATGCAGCATTTATAGCAGTGTTTTTGAACTCAAAAATTTAATTCCCAAACTGGAAGAAAATGGAGATATTTTAAAAAATCCCCTTTAAAGCAGTTTTTATTCCCACTGGAATGTGTTTGCTATGATTAAAAAAATAACAAAACCAAAACAAAACAGGAAATTAGTCCATATAGATCTCTTTTGAAAACTTAAAATACATTTCATATGGAGTTCAAAGTTTTGTTTCAACCTTATTCACTTCATCAACAAGAAGCATAGCATAGATATATTTTTTCTAACTCTTCCAAAAATTTTTCTATTCAGATGCTTAATATATTTAAACATTACCTACTTACTGAAACACTATTTGTTCAAACTCCAGTATATGAATAAATAAAGGAAACAAGACCATTAACAGGATGTCTATGAAAAATAAACCCCACAGAATCACAGAATGGTAGGGGTTGGAAGAGACCTCTGGTGATCATCTAGTCCAATCCCCCTGCTAGAGCAGGTTCATATATATATATATATATTATATATTGCATAAACATACCTATATTTCTAGAAATTAGATATGCAAAATGCAGGTTTTTTAAAACATTTGTAAACTTCATCTATTAAAATCCTGGATGTAGAGGCAAATTATTTTTCATGCATCGACAATTACATGTCTTCTGAACAAAGTTGAAAGTATGAAATATCAGGACTCCATCTAAAAATACAGGACAAAATTCCCAATTCTACAAGAAAAATTCAGCTATGTTAATCTTACTCGGTATGTCTGAGTCTGAGGCAAAGCTGAACCAAGACCAAAGGCACAGAGTTAAAACTGCGGCAGGCAGAAGTTACACTTTGCTGTGTAATACTCGGTGATCTTAGCAGAACACACATGCTATGGAGATAGCTGCTCATACGAGTGCAAGTTTTCAAATATGTTTTCTTGAGCAGAAGCCCTGTATAAACAGGACTAAAAGTGGATATCTTGACACTCTCGGTAAGGACGTGATGAAACTCACAACCAGTTCTCTTCGCATAGATCCATTTCACAGATTTCATTATAAATTTTCCCAAGTTCCTCCATGTCTTTTGGACATGTCATTGACAGACACTACAGCAGAGTGAGCAGCTGCTTAATCAGGTTGAATCTTTTTTGCAAATCAAAATATAAATTTGGAGGAAGCAATAATTATGAGAGCTGCTGTACTCAGCAGCCAATTTTAACCTTACCCTCAATTCAATAACTAGTTTTAGTCACAAAAACAGATTTGCGAAGAAAAAGAAATGTTCTTCAGTTTACAGAAGGAAAGCAGCAGACAAGAAAGGCCTTTGACAGAATTTAAGCTGTCTATATGAATAAAAGTTGGTATCTTCGAATGTTATGGATGAAAGAAACTGGAATATCTTTGTATAACCTTCTTGTGAAAGGCCAAGTAGACTAAATACAAATGGACACAAAACTCATATAGGTATGATCAGTCCCAAGACTTCTCTTTATGTACAGTCTCGTCAATGAGTTTAATAGCAAATAAAAGGAAGAACCAATGAAACTAATATTATGTTTTGATAGGAACACTTACTATTTAAAATGAAATTGATGTATTCAAGCTTCTAAATCCTCAAAAAATACAATGCCACTTATTTTGAGAATAGAGGTTAAGTCTATATACATGAGTCAGTCTTTGTGTGCAGGTATCTAAAATTACAACTAGTAAGAAACTATTGTAATCCTGGTAAAGACTTTTCAAAGAAACAAAACTCTAAAGGCCTTGTTATGTGTTAGGAAAGACTTCAGAGATGAAATGCATAATGTTTACTTTTCAAGTCTGGAAACTTTCTGATACCAAGGTTTTGAGAACAAAACAAAAACCTTACTCTTATGAGAGCTTCATAAATAAAATCTCAAACTCTCTCTAAAAATTCATTCATGCGCCAGAATCACACAAAAACTGAAGGCTGGATGTCTGCATGGATTCTGTGCCTTAAAACCACATTCAGGCATTCAAGTAAGAACAAGACGCATAAACAATGTAAACACATCGATAGAAATAGTCTAGACTTTGCAAACCTCTGTGGAGATAAAATTTTTATGTAATTGCCTATATATAGAGAGAGCTATAATTATCTCCTATATTTACATGAAACACATCTAATATAATAGGCTTTTAGTTACATATTTATCCACTAAAAATCTGTTTATTCACCTCATACAGCAACAAATGCTATTCACCTAAAAGATTGTCAAAACATACTGCTTAGAACATACGTTCTCAGAGCCATACCAATTTGACTGATAATTTCACTTTACTGAAAATCATAGTTGGAAAGCTGAGTAACACGTTTTTTTGGATACGACTTTAAATAACACAGCTCATTTACAAAACAGTAAATGTTATTGTCAAAATAAGAGATTAGTCAGTTCTATTTCTACTCCACAAGCCTTTGTGGAAGAACAGGATTGAAACAGTTTTTATATTTCTACTTAATAAGTTCTTTTCATTTTCCTTTTTATAGTTCAATAAATAAATAATTTTGTTGATCAAGGAGAGTTAAGGTAGGTTGTTATGCACAAAGCTTTATTCCCACAGTCCTCTGCTGATGGTATATACTCACTTCAAGGTCATCTTGCAAAAAAAAAAAAAAAAAAAAGGATAGGGAAGAAGTTATGTGGGAAGTGGCAGGGGGCTTACAATGAGAGTACTCTCCTTGGGGTTCTTCTACTCTGCAGCAAGAGTTCACAACCACATCCAGATCAAACAAACAAATAAGAAACACCCAAACATTTTTTCCCCTGTACAATACTTCCTGTTGACACTCACATAGATTTTCTGTTTGTCTTTGTTTCATGACACTACTGACACTAATGCTTAACTAGGTATGATTGCTGTGTGCTACCTGACTGCTAGATCTTAAGCACATCTATTATTGGATAATATTTTTTGGATATTAAAATTACTATTATTTGCTTATGATTTATTGTGCTTGTTGTAGTACGGAGACAGCAAACTAGCAGCCGACAGGTAGTCCAAGGATGGAGGAGATAGATAGGAGCATTAAGACAAACTGAAACTATAAAGCACTGCAGTAAGAAGACAGTAGACAGATGGGATGACAGGCATAGAAAACATTCCTTTTCTCAGATTACTCATAACAATGATTCGAACTGCACCATAGCAAGGCCACGAGGTTGTAAGGATTAAAGCACTTGAAACACCCGGCCAAGGTTTCTCAGCTGCCCCAGAACAGCTCCAGGTGTGGAGGTGACAGGTTTCAAGTGGAAAGGCAGACTAAAAACAGAAATGTAAGGCTGTATGTATGGCAGTAATGTATGGCAAAAGCAAAGTAATAAAGGACATGAACAAATGTTGGGGTTTTTTCTCCTACAAATTTGCATATGTAAGTAACACCATCACCTTCAAAATTATGATAGGAGTATGGTATTTGGACATAAATAAAATATGTATTTCCACTGTCCCTAGATGGATGCCTCTTCTACGCCTAACAGATGTTAGTCTGTAATTTTTCAAAAGTATTCATAAATAAGAGTGGGGAGGGAATAGGGGAGTTTCCATACAACTTAGTTTTCAACTTTTGCAAGCAGACCTGCTTTCATCAACAATAAAAAAACTTTTCTAACATTCTCATAAAAAAGGAAGGAAGTTGATAATTGTTTTCAGACACCCACTCCAATTCAAGCTGAGTAAAGGATGAAACTCAGGTTTCCTATGGAATATGTTCTGTTTTGTTTAATATGGAGGATACTCAATACTGTTTCATATACCCTAATCCTCATACAAATTAAATGCATTGAGTTCTTCCCTCATTGAGATGAACTCTACTGATACAACAGCCTTTTACTGATTAAAATTTAATTGAAACTAGAATAGTCCCGTGAATAGTTCCGATAGTGATAATTCAGAACTATCAAATGAAAATCAACGATACGGGATAATTCCTTATCAAATGTATCTATTAAAACACTGCAATTGTTTCCATTTCTTTAAATCAGATATTTATGTTGAGCAATGTAAATTTCATTTTTATTATTGATTTATTCAAGCTTATGTGAGAAATTATGGCTCCAAGCCTTTTGTAATTTTGCACTGATGCAGCACCTGTGCAAATTGAGCAAACTACTTGACATCCATTTTCAAATTATGTTCAGTGGTGGTCGCATGTGTCAGTATAATTCTGCCTTTCACAGCTTGCCTGCCTCACTTCCTAGTTTATTTTCTCCTTTTTAAAATGTGAGTTCCAATTCATTGATCACATATATAAACTAAGACCAGTAGTATGCTATGTCAGTACAAAAAAAAAGCTGACTTTCTGAGATTTCTTTTTATGAGAGAGAATGAAAAAAGCAAAAACAACAGTTCTCCTAAGGCTGTTTAGCATTCTTTATTTATACTCTTACCCTTACACATAAATGATTTATATACTTATAGTTACGACTGTGTCACCTTATTTAAACAGTCTAAGATAAATGCATGACAGTGTGATCTATTTTATTATCTGACACATAGGAGAACAAGATGTCATTGTGTATATATATATATAATGTGATACAATAGCATAAAGATGTGGTTTATATTCCTAAGATATGAACCGTGTATATAAAAAAAGATCAGTATTTTAATTGTATTTTATAATTGTATTATTGTGAGACTATCTGAGTTTGATTGTAGAGGAACATAAATTGTAATGCATTTTATTTAGTGGAATATTTTAGATCGCTTCTATTAATTTGATTTGTAGAACATTAAAAACTGCCAGAGTATTTGTTGCTTGACAGCAAGAAACATTATTAAACTGTAGGTTACTTTTAATTGCAAGAGGAATGCTACTCAGTCACAGTCATTTTCAAGGATCAACAAATAGCAAGGGTCAAGGTTACAGCCCAAGTAATTGCTATACTTAAAAATAAGAGGGCAGGAATTAGATTATTCCTCTGGTATCTTGTACATTATTTTACCACTCAGCAAGCTGAATTATACCGCGCATCTAGAATGAAGTGTTACAGGATGATTTACATGATAAGGTCTTGCACTACTGGAGAAGTTATTAAAGAACCTCATAAATTTCCATTCTGAAAGATATATGGAGCAGTCCAACTCTGATAAAGAAGAGCTGGGATTGAAATATCTACCTGCATTCTGCTCCCTGATCTCTGCACAAGCTGTTACATATATTGTGCAGATAATATTTCTTTCCACTTGCATTGCAGCACAATTGTTAAACATAATACCACATACATACTGACAATCCTTGAGCAATGTTTAAAAATTATACAAATCTTTGTAAACTATACCATATAAGAAGAATTATATTTCATTATGCCAATGCTATAGATGTGTGAGGCACCTGATTTCATCTTTCAACTTATATTCAAAGCAGTGCAACTTACTTCAAATGTTTTG
Source organism: Bucorvus abyssinicus (assembly GCA_009769605.1). Taxonomy (NCBI): domain Eukaryota; kingdom Metazoa; phylum Chordata; class Aves; order Bucerotiformes; family Bucorvidae; genus Bucorvus; species Bucorvus abyssinicus. Next base: position 46,369,298 of record CM020025.1, read on the forward strand.
GGTTCGTTTTTTTTTATCTTTAGCCCTTTGCTGTTCAAAGGGCAGGGAGGAATATTTACGTTACATGTGATCTCAATTGCCTTCAAGAAAATATGTAAAACTTAATAAAATTTCTGGTTGTTTTGGAAACATTTCTGGGAATAGCATATGTAGAGAAAAGCACTGTGCTACAAATAAAAGTAATTTAAACTAAGTTTAAATTTAAATATGTGTCTTTTTTTCCCATTTTTTTAGGTTTATGGATGTGGCATCACTAAAGTATCCATCCATCAGCTGAAAAAGCATGTGAACAAAACAAATCATATTCTTGAAACATAACAAAAGCTTTAACAAATTAATGAAATTATTCTGGATTTCTAGTAGCAATTTTGATGTATCCAGTTCACCAGTAAGAAAGGATTTACAAGCATTTTGACATATCAGTTGTTCTGCTACTTCTACATGTGGCAGATCCTGCTGTTACAAAATTCACGTAATCATTCAGAAATAGGATGCAGATATACAGCATTTTCTATACTAGAAGGTTATGTGCTGTGATCATAATATTAGATATCCATAAATGTATTATTTTGATGAAATATCCACTCTATTAATGAGCTGCAAATCCAAGCATTCAAAGTTTCTGCCAAATCTAACACGTAAAATTATGCTAGGGAGTCATTGGATAAGCACCTCATTCAGGTGCCTTTATTAATCAATCAAAATAATAAGTTGCGAATTGATATCTGGGTTGACCTTTGGGAGGGAGATGGGAAGAAGAACCTTTGGCCAGGAACTTCAAGCAAGAATCTAATTCATCTCTGGATCTACAGGCTTCGGCTGTGATTGTACTAAACCACATGCTTATTGAGTGGCTCACTTATGAGACACTTCATTGTCCTTTCTGTAACCTAGCGAGGTGTTGATGACAATTTTTTTAAGTATACACAGTGAGAACAGAGCAATTTGGCTAAAACTTGCAGCCCAGAATTCTTGATCCTCTCAGATTTTTATTCTACAAATTCCCAAATATTTCCAAATGTCTAAGTATAATTTCAAAAGCACTTAGGCTGCCTAGACATCTCAGTATCTGTAATGTTTTTATTTTTTTCTATTTTAACAAATAAAATACCCCAACATTATAAAACATTTTACCTTGATATGTTTGTTAACTATTGAGTCCATCAACCATTTTACATGGTAAATAATCTCTTGTGAAAAAAAAAAAACCAAATCTGAGATTATTTTGTCATGTGTAATAATAATGAGCATTTATATAGGAATTTTGAGATTATAAGCTCAAAGCACTTTTAAAAGGAAAAAAATACCCCACCAATCAACAAACTTAGCAGAACTTCAGATTATATTTCATTGTTTACAAATTACATGGAGTGCTATACAAGTATTTACATAAGTAATATCATAGAAGTTTCAGAAAATGTATTTCCAGTTATGTCCATAGGCAAATGACAACAATGAATTTATAGTTTTGTTCATGTTGGGTTTTTTTTCTTTTTAAATATTATATAGGTGAAGCTGTATTACAGTTCCTAGCAGAATTATGGTTTTAAAAGTATCAGTATTATACAATCTCGTTAGCCTCCTGAAGAAAAAAAAATCAGCAATTCTAACCACCACTTTGATAAACAGGACATAGTCAGAAATTACTGAGGACAACTTACTCCTCAGCATTAGTTCAGGATCATCATTCTAGAAGGCCCATTGTTTTTACTGGTGTTATCAACTCACTAACAAATAAAATCAGCACATGCAACTAGTATGTGGAAAGGCCTTAAGCTGATGCCTGGCTAAACTTAACCATTTGCATTTACCATTAGAATCCTCATATAAAATGAATCCTCTTGTGGTAAAATTAAAGACATAAATTATGCTGGACTTCAGCTACAATGATTTACACATCTATATTCTGTTTACTTATATATATCCTGTCTTAATTAAGCACTTATTTATTCTCTCCTTGCATTCTGAGCAATATATTGTCATATACTGACAAGATCAAATCTTAAAACAACTGTATCAAAACTCCTTGAGAAATGGGAATGCACTTTCTTTGAATTAGTGTCTATATAAGTTTATGAGATCACACACAGTCTAACTCTAGCAGTTCATCAAACCAAATAACAAGCCAAATTGCATTAAATTATATAGCCATGTGTCCTGGAGGCACCCACAAAACAAACAGCAGCAGCTATCTGAAAAACTTGGATTTATAGCAATGAAATTTTGCCCTGCACTCTGACTGACCAAAAATTAATTACAGGCTCGGATGTCAGTTGGGAATGTATTACTGCACAACAGATTCCTGAACACTAAAGAACGCCCTCTAAGGAAGATGAACCACAGTGTGTTCACCTCACTTATATAAAGGGAGAATCTCCCACTTACAGATATCAAGAGGGTCACTCACCAACGCCGGGGTGAGGGTCACTCCATCCCAGGAGATATGCTCAGACAGCATCCTAATCCGAGGGGAGTCCTGGAAAGTATCCTTGACCAGCATCCCAATCCAAGGGGAGAGTCTCTGACTGCACTACCTGCTGCTCTGAGGAGGACCAACTCAAAATGGTTCTCCGGCAGGGCTCCGTTTATACCCTGGTCGAGTGTGAGCTGTGGTCATTTTCAGTCCACACAGACAGGAGGCAGCTAAGGGAGCCCTGACTCCAGGCGCCAGATACCCCTGGGTGGGGGTAGTGCCTGATGTTTATCAGGTGCTTGTGCAAGCTTGTCTTGCAAGCTTGGTCTTTTGTACAAGCTCTGTGCAAGCCATCAGGGTGTTTGCGCTGCCACACCATGGTAGAATACATGGATGCATGGATGACGCAAATAAATAGTTCAAAACCAGTTTAATCTGAACAACATGGTGAGCTGCATTAACAGTATGATTGCATTCTCTTTCCACCCAGGAAAGCTCCTCTATTTGCATTTCTGGGTTGTTTTGGGTTTTTTTGTTCTATTTGGCAAAACTGAAAAAAAAAAATAAGGCACAAAACATAGGACTATGCTGATGCTGAACATAGAACCATATTTTAGATTTCTTGTCTGTTCCTTGGATAGAAGAACTACTTGTGGTGTTTCCGAACTCCTGGGTTTTCCTAGTATATTAATGTTCATCATCAGTGCCTCATTATCACCTACTACAAAATTGGGACACTAGGGTGAAAAGAAAGTTGAGGTCAAAGTTAGCTATGCTGGAAAAGCAGTAAATGCAAAAGAAGGTAGAACAAGAGGGAGTCAAGGCTCATTGACAAAAGAGCATCTAGTGAAAGAAATGTGAGACTAGCCTAAAAAAAAAAAATTCCAAAGAACTGGTGAGAATATTGTCTGTATAACCCTGGAGTCAGAACTAACTGAGGAGGGTGTGACAAAAAAAGAAAATCAGGAAGAAAACACCAGGGATGAAAACAAAGGGTAAAAAAACCCCAACCCTCCTTCCATTTTCTGATTACTTTTTGCTATTTTCTGGAAAGTTAATTTCAGCAGCTAAGAAGAATGGTGTCAAGAAGAAAGACTACAGGGTTAAAAAACATGAAAATTGACTCAATTTCCAGCTTGTCTGATGATGCATACTAAGATATGCATATTCACATAGAACCCAAATGAAAAACCTTAATTCATTCAAAACCTTTCCTTTAAGAACACTGTTTCTCTCACATCTTTCCGTACGTTATTAACAGTTTCCTGTAGGACTTGTGTTATGTTACCTTGTAAACACCAGCCTGTACAACAGAGATATGAAGAACTGGACGGCCTGGGAAAGAATGAGGAGGAACTCAACGGCTTGGGAAGCAGACAGAGGAGACAAAACAGGATAGATAAAGAGGGACTGAGCAGCTTGAAGTCCAGTTGAAACCAACATAAATCTCAGCAAACTGTGGCAAATGCTCTCATACTGCCAATTTACGACCATATATGGGGAAAGGTATGCAGAAATCAAGATAAGGACACCAAGGAATACCTCTTCTGCAATAGCCAGACTCCTTCATAGATCACCATAAAAGTTCCTCTGAGCCCAGGCTGCACCCATAATGACTATGCAAAAAATTAATCAGTTCCAAGAAGTAGAATGAATAGGTATGATTATTGCAGGAAAAATAATGAATATGTATGTAATTGGATGATATAAGCTTTGGTTGGGACGGCATACGGGATATGCGATAGGCGGAATTATCCTCTGCATATCTGGCACTGTGAATAAAGAAATGCTGCTTCTTAATGTTACATTGGTGTTAAGGAATTTCTTCCGATTTTTGGCAACACTTGTACCTGTATAAAATTCCTTCTCTGTGATTTTTCAGTCAACTTTATAGAACATAAGTAGTTTTCAATAGCTATACAGTGACTGAGAAGTCATTCAGCCCACATTGATTTCATCATACAAACCCTTACCTACCACAGAGAGGAGGAAATGGCTACCTCTGACAGATAAGAATATTGCTGCCATGTAATTGTCCCCTTGGAAAGTTTATTCAATACAACAAACTCATTCAACACGAAATCTTGGAACCTGAGCTACCAGTGAAATGTGAAGTGCTGATATCAAAGTGAGCTATAAGCAGATATTATTTCCTACTTTGATAGAGGTTATAACACACAAGGACTTTAAATGGGCCTTGAAATACTGATTTATAAATATTTTAATTTCATTCTGAAATCATATTGCAGAATAAGGGATAAATTAGGAATGACCATTTTCATTGTTATTTTCCTCTCATTCTTTCACTTAATTGTAGGTATGTGTTTAGGGTTTATTTTGTTTGGTTTTAAGTAAGCAAATGAGACAGAAGGGCTACAGGCTATTTTAAATCTGTTTGGAAGCTTTTATCAGTAATATGTGCAGACTGATTTTCAGCTAAATTATTTTGAAAGGGTTTTTTCTTTCCTTCAAAAAAACCCAGTCAAATAAACTAAAAAGCTTTACCTGACAAGTCCTAATTAAATCCAAGAATCTCTGTTTCCTTAGTAACCTCTCACAGCATCACTAGCATTCAAGAGAGAGCAGCAGGTGCAAGAAACCATAAAAATGAAAAAATCTTATTTTACCAATTGCTTATTGAAATATTACATTGAAGTATTTAATACTGGCTTCCTACTGATTTCAGTGCTTTCTGGGTACAATCTTCTATCAACCTTTTAAATAATTATGCACTACTGAAAGTCAATTTGATCATTTTTTTCTTTGGCATTGTACATTCTTTTGTTATAGGACAGTGTACTTGCATCCATTCACGTGACTTCATACAACTGCATGTTTCAGAGTCAAGTACATACTCCTAATGTAATTGTAATATTCTTCACAAGATTTTTTATGTCATATTTTTGACACTTGTAGATTGTTATATGAAAATATATAGTCCTGTAGAAACTAAGGAGACAACAATTACAGGAGCTTTACAAAGCAAAATAAGCCTTAAGGAGTAAAGCCAAATTATGTAATCGCAGTAAATTAAAAATGGAAATCTGTGAGACGGGATCATCTATATTTCAACAGTAGGATTTTCAGCATGGTTTATTTCAGATGCAACTACAAGTACTACAACTACTTTTTATAGGAATAATTTAGCTTTATTAAATACCTTCTGACAAAATGAAGTCCATTTACATCAAAAGAATGTCTTAAAAAATAAGGTTGCCCAGCAGGGTCAGCTAGAGGAGGATGGAAGGATCAAGTTCATCTACTGCTTCAGTGACTGTGCTTGAGGGATGAATATGACCCAAACATAGAGAGACAATCAGACTTAGATACGGCATTTAACCAGAAATTACAGCTCTCTGGCCTTAGATTCTTAAATGCCACAGTCACCTTGAAACTTTCACCTCCTCGCCTCTCTTTTATATCCCAAGTTATTTTCAACAAAGTGGCACTTTGCTCAGCATAAGAACTTTAACAAGCCACTTCATAATGGTAAGATGTTGAAATACAGGTGTGCTTATGTAGTGTGGCTAAACATGTATTTTGTATCCTTAACAGAGCAGTGTCCATTTTTAGCACATAAATGATGGCTTGATAACAGTCAGTCAGCCCTGTTGTAATCCTACCATAGTTTTTAAAATGAATTCTCCTTCTTAAAATACTATCACCTGCAGTAATTTCCCCCAGGCAAACCTGTTAGATTAAAAAATAATAAAAGAACAAGCAAAGGAAAAGGAGAAAGTGCAAAAAAGACAGATCATCACAGGATACCTTTGTTTGACTATTTGCAATTCTTACAGCCCATCTTGAATCCACTCTCTTCTGTTGGTAAACCACAGCAGAGATTAATCTTGACTCTAATAAGAGTCAATGGAGGCATCCAGCTCAAAAAGGTGACAGAAATTCTCCTTCACAATGAGGAACAAAACCCCCCAAACAAACAGAAAAATTTGTTCAGGTATTACCAGGTACTGAGGTCATCAAAAGATGTTGGCGTCTTTGTTCCGTCTGCACATGTCTTAATGAAATACTTTCTTAATGCTGATCCTAAATCTCACCTTTTATGCTTGACCAAATTCTTGGCATTAAAGTTTCCATGCAGCTTAAAATTCTTTCTCTGAAAATCCTTGTATGCATTTAGTCCTCAATGCAAGAAAGTGGAAGCATCCTGTTCAAGCCTGTGACTCTTTAGCATTATTCTTAAATCTCAAAAAAAAAAAAAACCAACCAAAGCCCCCAACCCTATATCACTGACTAGTCACATTCACCCAATGGCTCAGGATATCTGATTATCGAGTTCAGTTCCCCTGTTTGACCTGAGATTAATTAAATGCACATTTCAAACTTTCTAGAAGAATAACTGCACTATCTATGTGCATGGCACTCTCACCCTAGCTTGTTGAAACAATTTCATTAGTCAGAAAATAATTATACATATATCAAGCCAAAGTTCAAGAATAAGAATTGCTTTCCAGCCACCTGTTAGAACATTCCTATGGAAGACGGAGTCCTGATCTTCATTTTCTGTTCTAATTAATGCTGTAGTATTTTCAAATATTATTCCATCTTGGTAGAAACTGGAATTCAGTGTGGTCCTTTCTTGCATAGATGTTCCAGTCACTAGATTTGACACTTAGCTTTGCTTCAACGTAATGTATGTTCACTAGTGGAATGTACAATTCCAAGTGCCCAGATCCTGCTCTTATGCTTTAACCACAGACATAGACATTCCTTTCCCAAAAGCAGTTAACCTCTGCTCTGCTTTGAAATGAAAGGCCAGACGCTGCATTTCAGGAAAAGATTTAGGAATTCAGGTCATGGGAGAACAAAGCTCTCACCCAAATTGCCAAAAGAAATAGCTTCACACTGCTTATCAGGATTTGATCAGACCACCAACATCCACATACCTCTATGTTCCAACTGACAGTCAATGACTCGAAATTAACAAGGCTGTACTTTTTTTTTCCCCAACCTTTATTTGCTACACTTGTCACAGTAGTCCTGTTGATTTGAAAATGCAACTTATAAGTTCTTTGTGAGAACTATAAATAGAAAAAATACATTGTATAATGCATAAAAATTACTGATTTTTGCAAAATGCTGATTGCATTTTTAGTAGACCAACAAGAACTTCTAATTTGTACCACTTAAAAATTAGCCAGAGGGCATTGCAAAGAATATGGTAGAACTGCATTTTACCCAGAAAAAAAAAAAAAACAAACCAGGTCAGGCTAATTAACTGTGTCCAGCAGTTACATATTACTTTAATTAGATTGTAAAGAAGAATAGAAAAAGCAGACTTTTAAAAAATCTGAATAAGTGGCAGTTCTGTGGCTTTTTTTCTAATTTATTTATTGTTATTATTTTTCAGACACTTTTGATACACATTTTGATACATTTAAAATGTCCAAATGAATTTGTCACTTGATGAGATAAAATACAAATGTAGAGTATCAGTGACTGTTAAAAATGGTATACCATCATATACATGGGTCACCTCAAATTCCTAGAACTTGTGATAAAAATAAAACATTTGATAACACATGCAAAAATTTACATAAAACACACAATCTACTAATTTCTAAATTTATTAACCATATTATTAAATCACAGGGCAGACCAAGCCTCAAACAAACATGTTCTAGGTTCACTGGACTTCAACAAAGACAGCTATATGTAACACTCTAGGAAATAAATGCGAATAGCATAAACCTCTATCTAATAATTAATTCTATCCAAAGAAGAAAAGAAAAAGAGTATCCTTAAAAAAAGCTTATCCATAATTTAAAAAGTAAGATTTCTAACAAGAGTTGGTTAATTAATTCAGTATCTCTGGATCCGAGTTTTGGGAACTTGTTGGCTGAAGGAAACAAAAAAGACTGCAGGGAAGGGAAAAATTTCTCCTGAGCTGTTGACACATTTGCAGTTACTGGGAATATTCACAGACTAGGAATACTTTCACATACTAATGGAAAGAATTTTCATAAACTTTTCTGATACAGTGAGATTTATTTCAAAAAATCAACATATTTTGTGTTAATATCCAAGTCTAGATCCTGGCCCCATTACGCTGTGTATAGTGAAAACAAATGTATGACTTAGTGTAGGTCATATCATTTAATCGTAATAAACACAAAAGACTATCTGTAATGCTCTTCCTTCCTATAATTTTTATTTCTTCAAGCATAATCTTTCCATCAACTTCACCAACTGACTTTGATGTCAATGACCTAAAAGTGTCCATTTTCATCCAGTCAACCTCAAAAGAATAGTTCAGTCACAGTTTGGATAAGAATGAGAATTACACAATAAAATCCAGATCACCTTACAGACTAAAGGTACATCCAAGCTTTCCCCTTTAATAATATGTCACGGTCCTTGCATGCTCACTCACAGATTGCATATAGGGTCGTTATTCTTGATTTGATATTTTCCTCCAAAAACTCCTTGAAGTATTGTGAAGTGGAAGTTCTCACAGTTGTGCTCATTCCTTTATTACTTGTTAACAATATAGTAATTTGTAAGGGCTGAACATTTGATTCCTTCTTGAATTGAGTCACTGAATAATTAAATCAGTTTAACAACAACACTAGTTTTGCAGTAGGTGTGTCCTTAGCTCAATATTTAAAAATATCTGAGCACTTTGAATTGAATAATAATTCAATAATTTTACAGGAAAAGTGTTTCTGTCTTTTCCTCCAAATTATTTAATTCCTTCAAAAACTAACTGACAAATCTTGGAATTCAAGTAAGCTTTATTTTCAATGCAATTATTTCCTGGTCATATATGATATACTTAGGAGAATCAACATCACTTTATACATTATAAATTGTGCTAGAGAAAATGCCTAGTCTCTAAATCTCCTGTTTACATGGCCTGAGTGAGGGTAAAGACTACACACTTTAAGACATGTGAGCACTAAATCCTTAGTTCGCTTAGTAAAGATAAGTTTCAAATATATGATTACTGTATTTTTATTGTTTCCCAACTCCTTTTCTATCCCTGTTAGTCCTGCTGGTTTTACTCACTTATGGCTAATAACTGACAATTTAATCAAACCGGTGCTCTTAATCTTTACGTATTAGTTAGAACTGTTTACTATTTGCGCTTTTATTAAAAAGTTTCAAATGCTATACTAGCACAACTACTAGTTCTAATCATGCCATTCAGCCACTCACTAGCCTTTTGGAAAATGGAATAATCGATCTATAGTTATTAAATATATTAAGATTATTTAAGAGAGTTAGAAACAACCAACCAACAAAAAACAACAACAAAATATAGTTGAAAGCATTTACTTTGGGTGTGGAAAATATAAGAATCAAATTTGTTCACAGTGCAGACCAAAGGAAAACCACATAAATTAATTGAGTTCATCTGCTGGCTCTGATACATATCAAAGTGCAGTAATTAATGTAACACACGTATAAAAAGCTCCAACCATCTTTGGTATCAGACACCTAGCAAGAATGAATCATTTAATTATATATGCGTTGCAATATCATAGAGAAAGAAAAAATTACTTCGAAGAAGTAAGCTGTTAAGTTGGATATAGAAACCCCTCAATAGTTTCTGGATCCCATTATTGGAATGCCTTCATTAGTTAAAACTAAATGGGAACAGATCACACCTTTTTCTCTGATTTTGAATTAAGCTAAGCAGCACGTTCCATAAACTCTGTAAGAAAATAGGAAGGGTGGGGGTTTTCAACTACATCAATGGAGCTGATGACACTATAAAATATTATTTCCCCCCAAAAAGTCACCATCACTTCTTTTACAGCATCACAGGCACAAAATATTTCTATAAAACATTGTCACTATTTAAAGATTTCTGCACCACCAGCAAAGAATGTTAGAAGAGTCTTTGATAGCCTTTTCAAAGTATTTGTGCTAAATCCTGGCTGTACTGGAAAAAAACCCAAACACCTAATTCTATTCCACTTCCTATTATATGATCTATGTATCTATGTCCAGTCTAACAAGGAGGCTGGTAAATCTGCAAAACAAAATAATTCTAAAGAAAGTTCTAATCCAGGTGTGTGAGTTTAAATCATTGAAATTAAAGTTTAATCAGTGCACAGTCATTCACTGCATATAACCAATTATTAAACTAATTTTGGACTGACTTACACCCACTGTTTCATTAACAGGGAATTTAGTATTCCAGAATAAAAGGCAAAGAAGCCCTACCTAGATAATTTTGTGTGCCTAATGTTCTTGAGAGATCTAAGTGCCCTTATCTGGGAAGCATGTCAGAAGTGAACAATCTAAAGCTTTGTACTGAATTTTCTGGGACGGTTTGAGTTCTGCTTCAGCACCTGATCCACCTCTTCACACATGGCCCCTGTGGCTGCACTTCAGAGGATCAAGAATGAAAGGGGCTCAGCCAGCCATTTACTAAAGGTCAGTATGTCCTGGGTCTTCCCTATTGTACAAATGTTGAGTGTATATATATATATATATGTATTAATTCAGAGGAATTTGCGCTGCATAAAGTGAATCTGTTCTCATTCTGCATGCTATTCTGTCTCTTTAAGGACACACGTAATATCCAGAGATTCCCAGTCTCCTAAGACATTGCTATTCTAAGCACGTCCAGGTGTCCCTCAGTGTTTACAGTGTTGCACCTGTCTCTTCTATAAGTCCAGTTAAAATGAATAAAATAGTCATTAATCAACCAGAGTTGTGTGAGGCAATCTGGTGTATTCTGAACAGATGTGGAAGACCAGGTTTTCTGTTAAAACAGACCGCAAGGATGCTTAGAGGTACTGAAAGAGGATTCATTTATTTTCCTTGCATGAAATGATGCAGGCTTCCCGCTCTTCCCTGCTAACTCCCTTAACGCTCCAGGATGATATGCTCTACAGGAGGATATTACTAGGAGCAGGGACTAGCAGTGAAAGTCTCAGTCTTCTCACATTGCACAAAGATTAACAGAACCAAAAAGCGCATGTAAATCATAATGACTCTCCATCCTACTGATGAGGATGCTCACTCAGGCTGTTCTAGTACCTGAACCTATTAATGTTTCAGTTTTTATATTAACTAGTAACTGTCCAGGAAAACAAAATAAAAATTGAAACAGAATCGTAGCACAAGTTATTTTGTTTCTCACATGCCATATGCCTTCTCTCTTTAGTGGTTTCTTCTCCTCTTAAAAACAGATCTGTAATTATACACACAAATAAAATAGCTTTAGCTAGTGTATGTGATCAACGAGTTGATCCTGGCATCAAAGGTCCTAACAGGATCTTTCATCCTGGTGGCTAAAAAACCTGGCAGGTTTATGCTAGTTAAAAAAAAAAAAAAAAAATCAGTGGGATATGTGAACACAATACCCCCTGAACCATGAGATCAAAAGAAAGCCCATACTTCACATCTCTGACTGTTGTTTGATAGTTGAAGTAACAAATAAGCTTTAGGGTGGTGATGGATACTGGAATTATGAATTCCATGTGGAAGAGAATGCTTTGGCTTGAGAAAAATTCACGTCCTTTGCAACATTTCTTGTTAGCTAATCATTGAAAGTGATTGTGTTTTACGCTGGCTGTCATCAGTCCTGTATTATGGAATCTACCATTTCTTCTACTTGTTTAAAAAGCCTCTTTCAGGTGTCACATGATTTTTCAGTAGTAAGGCCTAAAATTTAGATTCCTTATTACTCCATGTTGTGGTAAGAAAAGATAATGTATAGAGTTAAATACATTTTATTTCTATTTCTGATTATTTCAATGAGTTTTCATTCAACTTTTTTTTATTAATTTGTTTTGTTAACTTCTGTTATGTCAGTACTGCCTTGGGCAAAGGTAGGAACTTCTGTGCCAATGTTAGTGCACCAGAATAGGCACACTCTGTCTTTAAAACCTACAAAAGACAACAGTGACATACAGATCCTGAACTGAAGACACATATTGACTGGCACTGTTATTGAAGCTTATGATTTTAGACAGAAAGTATCTGAAAAGAGCTGTACAATCTTATTTTATGCATTGACAGGAGACAGTTGAAAAGTGTGCTAAGTATACTTTTGAAGAGTTATTTCAGGTTTTCTTGCACAAAGAACATTGCAAAAGGAAAAGGCTTAAGAATGTATGCAGATCACACATTTCTTTGGTGCACTTCTTAATTACTGTGCCTGAAAAGAGGTATAATTGAGCTGTTAGTTTTGCATAGTATACAGAAGTCTACAAGAAAACAGAGTTTGAAATGAGAATACTTGGAATACTTCGTGGGCATGATGATTGGTACAATTATTTGGTGATAATATTAATAAGGGAATTCAAATGTTTAGAAAGGAATTCTTTGAATCCTTAACCAATCATGCTGGTTTCTGAGAGTTTAAATGCATAATTTAGAGTTCTCTATAATGTAAGTTAAAAAGCTTTAATTCTCTATTCATGTATCTACGAAAACTAAAGGAAAGACTTGATTGCTCAAATGAATTTTTATGAATTCTACACAAACTACTTCAAGAAATCTTTTTAAAGATCTTTCAGGATTCATCTCTACATAGCAAAAGTGAGGATCAATAACACTTCAGTATGTACAGGTTTCGGCAGGAAACATTCAGCATACAGAGAATTCAGACATCCTGAACTTTGTGCCCTTTTTGGGTTTAGACCACCTGAAATGTCAGCCTGCTGAAGAAAAATAGACATTCAGAGTCGTTTAGGCTTTTCATTGTTGGACAGTGACTCACATTGTCTACATTCCTCACAAAGAAACCACCATTTACCTCTATTAGCCCATCATATTCAGATGTCTGCACCTTTTGAATGGCTGCCTTAGACCGCAATATGTAGAAACACCTGTACATTACCCCTCTGGTGTACGTACATACAAAAATGTCAGCATTAGCCCTTACATTAGAGGCAGTAGAAGTGAAGAGAGATGGATTTTTTGTGGGTGGGTTTTAAGATGTTCAGTGACAAATCCTTAAATATGTTATTACATTTGCTTCTACAAATACTGTGTTCTGTATTTATACAAACTGTCTTCTTACGTTTCAGTTTCATAAATGTAGCTAACTTGGCATGCATATGAAGGTTTAACTTTAATGAGGAACTTTAATGAGGGTTTTAATATACATAGCTTAAAATATTTGTATCAACATGAAAGTGTCTCAACATCAGCTCTGATTTTTTCTCATTATGATCCTCAAAAGCCAACATGCTTTCAAGATCCTGTAGTATAAGACATTTCAAAGCCCTATATGGTATGCTGCTGACCAGTCCAGTGAGTGATGTTGCATGTTGCTTTCCACCAGGTCTTTTCTTTAACTGTTGGTGGAAGAACTGAGGAAGACAAGAGGGCAGGAAGGTGCAAGTGAAAAGATAATGCACAGGTTTTCCCAGCCATGGCTTGTGTGACGCACTTGATGTTTTCTGTTGAGGAAGGATGTTATCTGAACTTTGCCTTCTGCCATCCCTACACAGGGACCAGTTAAGCCCTTGTGCAGATAACTCACCACAACATTGAGACTGGTCTCCGAAAGCAGTTTCAGCGGCTGCTGCTCTGTGGGGAGTGTTGACTGAAGAGTTTCCTCTTGGCAGCAGCTGGGAATGGAGCTGGCATTTGAGGGAAACATGATAACCTTGTGGAACCTCAAACAGCCTGAGTAACAGAATGGGGAATATGGCTGTGAAAGTAGAAAAGTTTTGCCCCCGATGTTACAGCATTTGGTAGGGGTGGCTCTTCCTTCCTATGAAGAGCTTCCCATCTGCTGGGGCTTTTGCTGCATGAAGATCTTGCTGGACAGCAAGAAATATGTGTGTCAGCACCTCACAGAAAAGAGACTTTTTGGCAAATATAAAGCTGGAACAGAAGTATAGAAGGAAGCAACAAAAGGAGAGGGGGAAGTTGTTTACCGTTCTATACTGACTTGCAACTTTCTTCTGATGCTTTTCATAAAGGAAAAGAGAGGAGAGCAGACATTCACATGAAATGTTCAATAGCTGAAACTGCTCTGGTTAAGTCCTCAGAAATCTATACTGTCTTCCAATTTTATACAATGATTAGACTTTTGTTCAAGGGCAGATGAGGCATTATTAAATGAAGGGACCTTACTTTGGTAGAGAAATGCAGCTTGTGATGGCAATAACTCCTTGGGCTTTTTTCTGTGAAGTCTTTCAGCTAATGATGTGATTGGCAAAACTCTGTAGCAGACAATTGTGTATAACATTTTTTCACAGGATGGGCAAAAAAAAAAATGGTCACTAATGATCAACACTTGCCTCCTGTTCTGAGCATAAACTTTTAAAACAATGGAAGTTGCAAGTAGTATACAGCTCTCAAATTAATGATCTGACCTGAACAAAAGCCATCTAGAAATGGATGGTTAATATAGAAATATAGGTAAATATCTACAGTAAAACTGGGCTTCCAGTGTGAAAAAAAAATGATAAAGCTTCAGCATCTTTGAAAAATGTTCAATCAATTTTTAAAAACCCCCAAAACTGACAAACAAAAATTGCCTATAAAATCCCTAGTAATCTGTAAAAACTTTCTAGAATAAGATTGATCTCTTTGTAATACTTTTTATGCTTTTCAAAAGTGCCTCGTTCTAAATTTCAGCAGCAGAGCAGCTGTTGAAACACACACAGGTTTGCACACACAAATATATAATGAAGTATCTTTCATTATAATGTTGTAGAATGTTTGTTTATTAAAACAATATTTGACTAAATTATTTTCCAAAATTTAAATTTATTTTTCTTAAGATTATAATCTTCATCAAGATGTCATCCACTTTTCATCACACTTAGTTCTTCCTTCTTTTCTTTTTAAATAAATTCAGAAGGACATCTGCAGTTAACAGGAAAAGATAGAAATGCACATAATACTTCTCAGTGTGCTGATTTAGCTTGAGATTGGAGAGAAGGATTTAGTGCCAATTTTATCATACAATTAAATAAAGATAAATATGCTGGGCATAGAAAACAGCAATGTGATACTAAAAAGAGCTGAAAGAGCTGAATCTGTAGATCTATAGCACCTGAAAGTTTATAAAAACTTCTATAATTACTATAACAGATGGGCTTTTTCTTGCAGTTTTTGAGTATCAGCTAGACCTTTTGTATATCTTCCTGGAAAAAGTCCCAGTGACACTTGTATGTGATAGTTTATTTCTAGTGCCCACAGTTTAGATGGATAGAGGAAATGATGTATAGACAAAAACTCCTCTTTCTGGACCACTGCCACAGTTTATGTGAGTATTTCTGCATTTATTATAAATGGCTGCTTGAATTCATGTAATTGCAGTAAGAACTAATTACTTTGTAGATTAGTCAAAATGGCATTTCTCGTATGTGACATGTGAAATGAGCAATCCCAAGACAGTTATACCCACCCCCACCCCAAAAAAAAAAAAAACCCAAACAAATCCTTTTTGCTGAGCTCAAGAGAAACTATGTATCACACTCACTGAACTGCATACTAAGGTTGCTGTGAAAACTGCTCACGTCATCTTGATAGTTTTGGTTCACACACACTATCCTGCCAATAATTCTTATGCCAAATTAGCTGTTGAAGTACTGTCCAAGCTGGTGTCTGCAATTTATGAAGCTGAAGGACTGTTCTGCCTTAAACTCTATCACGGACAACAGAACTATTATCTACAACCCTCTGCTAATCAGCATGAACTGGAGACTCCCGTACCTACACATTATGGCTAAACTGTCATCTGTGCAGACAGAAATGTTTTTTTTTAAATCTAGAAGATTTTAATCTATGGTGATCCACTGAAAATAGCCACATCGTGTGATTTATTTTGCATCTACCTATTACAATTGCACATGCTTACAAAAAGAATACTGTAATGAAAATGTTCTGAAAAATCTATGGTTTAACTTATATTACTAAAATAGTATTACTGTGTTAACATAACACGTTTGGCAGGCAAAAGTACTATTTTTTTTCTGGAGTGGGATATGTTGATACCCTTAAGGACTTACAAATTAATTTTTATTAACAGAAGAACAAAAGTAAGTCTAATTACAAGAGGTAAAAATGGTATTATACAGGAGTTTAAAGCTTGCATTCATTTAATTGACTTTATTTCTATAACATTATTGCTGTAGGGATTTATATCTCTGATTTTAAATTAGACAGTAATTAAAACACATACCTAGCATCTGCACATTACTTTGGCTTTAGAGAATACAAAATACAAAAGACAAAGCAGAAACTATAAAAACAAGCAAACAAACAAACAGAAAACAGTTCATGCTTTAGCATGAGGTTAGGCAAGCATTAAGCCAGACACAATATTCTCCAGAACTCTGTTACTAAAAGTAGTTGTCACTTTCTCACAGAGCTCTGTGCAACTGCATTTATTGTTGGGAACCTTGAAACTTCTTTCATTTCAGACATTTTTTGTTTAATTAATGTTACATGTTTTATCACCATACAAATCTCAATTTTACTAACATGCTATTACTGGATGAATATTTCCCCATCACTAATCGAAATTCATGAACGCTTGTTCAGGCTTGTAACTTCTAGGAAGACCTTCCAAGAGCACAACCTTTTTCCTGTAGTTTTTCCAGTCTTACAGGAGATCAAACACTTTCAGTCTGATAGACCAATACTGTAAATGCATTGCAGTAACTGCATGAAGTCCTCCAGCAAAGACACAGCTTATAGCGTCAAAAATAGACACAAAATTTAAAAAACTAGTCTGTCTCCACATTACATCTATCTCTCTTTTTTAAGTGTAAATTAGCTCTATATGAGATAATTATCTCATGTAGATAATTACAGCTTTTCCTACACTCAGGAATTACATTTCTTTTCCTAAACTCCGAACATTCACACAGATGTTTAGAAAGCTTTGCAGTGTAGGCATCGCTTATGAAACATAAAGCTGTATAATACAACATATTTTGTCCTTTCTTATCATTCTAACCCTAGGTCCCTTGCTTGCACATAAAGAGGAAATAAAATCTTTCTATTTAGACAATGATGTCAAAATTGACTTTGAAAAGTCCTTCAAAAATAACAGTAGTTTCAGAAGAAGCATTTCATATTCCTACCTAGCCTCTACAGTTCTAAGAAGGGGACAAACAGATAGCCCAGAGATATTGTTTTAGACAACCAGGATACTTTTATTTACCAGAATCTCATTCCTCTGATAAATGACTTTGTGCATCTCTAACTGGAATTCACTGAAATTAAAATTATCTAATTGCCCTTAAGCAAGTCTGTGGTGAGACAGCAGAATAAATCTGGGTTTTTACTAGTACATTATTCTTTGCAACTTGGAAAATAAAAATTTCTAATATAGTCTTATAGTTCCTTTATTGTAAAACAATTACATAAAAGATTGTTTTCTGAGTCTACTACTAACGAGATCCAAACCATTTAAAAATGATTCAGTTTTCAAACTCATGTCACTCCTAAAGAAAAAAAGATCTTCTATATAAACAAAACAGTGTCCACAGTGGTCATAGTATAAGCAGAATGCACAAGGGAGAGTTGCTTGTAAACAAAAAGCTTTGTATCCATATAAAATTAACACACTGAGGGGAGAGTTAGGCACTTTCTGTAGTTTTCTTCTGCAGTTTGATCGTTCTGAGAGAGTGGAAATTCCTGTGCTGTATCGTTTTATATTTTGTTGGTGATATTAAACGCGAAGGAAAAGTTCTGAAGAGAGATTTTCTCCTTTCTACCTTTTGAACTGTGAAGTATTATTGTTCACTCCAATAAAAGGATGATAGCAACTTGGATACACCCTGAAGGTAAGACTGTAAAATACTTCGTAAGGATTCTTTCTATATAAAGTGGAATTTATGTAATGTTGATGTCACAATAGGGTTGTATGTATGTTAAAGAAGAACTACCAGTAAAGCTTCTTCAGTGAAAAGGGAGACAAAGAAAGTCAAATCCTCTTTAAATTGCTGTGATGTTTTACAGTGTCTTTTCTGCCTTACGGAAATACTATCTTTAGAATGAAAGATGATCTCTATTTTCCACTTTGCTGGTTACTGAACATATTATTTAATAGACAGGGCTGTGGTGAGAGGTGTTGTCCAAGACATTCTGGTATATGTTTTTGCAGAAGCAATGCAGACTCTTGAAAGGAGAAAGCAAATAAAGGAAATTGGTTATTTGTTCTTTAATACACAATTAGAATGGCAGTAAAGATTTATTCTTCTGCAAATCCCATAAATTCACACAGAGGAGGAATAATGAGTTTATCTTAATATGTAAAGAGTTTACGGAAGCACACATAAGACTGAAATTTTATCTCTATCTCTCAGCTACACAAAAGATAGTAGCTTTTTTTCCTAATTTTTTCCCTTTCTCTCTCTCTCTCCTTCCCTTTTCTTTTTTCATTGTGGTTATTAGTAGTATTCTGCCTCTATAATGCAACTACAAAAAAGTTGATTCCCCCCTCTGTTGCTTGGTAAGACTTAATATAGAGCAGTTATTCTCGTAAGTTACCTGAGCTGAACCTGCATCTTCATTTAGAGCTCTGAAATCAGAGGTTGTGGAAAACATATTGCATTTACCCCACCAGGCTTTCAGCCTGCTACATAACTCAAATAACAGGAATGGAAAGTACTATTTATAGGAATTTTCCCACTCAAGATCAATGTACGTATCGGCATAAAATTTCCCACTTTTCAACAGACTTGTAGTATGTTTTTATTCACATCCAACTAACTGGTTACTTACATGAAGATCTGATACTTCCTTTTTTATACATGGATTACATCTATTTTAAAGCATTGCAGGGAAAAATAATTTTCAAAAGTGAATAAACACTCAAATGTGGGATACAACATAAAAATCTAGATTTCTAATTATCCATGTACATCCATTAAATCCATCTTTATAAAAATAAAATAATTGCGTAGAGCACAGACAAATATTGCAAAATGAACGACACTAAACCATCATCAGGAAGAATGTACTGAAAATTAAATATAGTGTACTGAAATGAGAGCCTATGGGAATGAAGGTAGATGCACTTGATCCTATCAAAACAGGAGCAGAAATAAGACCTGTGGTCACAGTCTCTGCTACAGGGAGCCCACCACCCACAAAAGAATTCATCAGAGTGTGATGATATGTAGACGAAGGAATGTGCAAGCTCACAACCTGCTGTTCAGTTATTGCTGCTATTTACAAAATGCAATAAAAGCATTCAGGCTTAACATTCAGAGTATTTGATGAAAAAATTGTCTATGAAATATGTCATGAATGGAAAACACTTCCTAGCTCTCCCTCCTGGTAGTTCCTTAAAAGAAAATCACCTCTTCTAAAACAATCCTTGTTATTGTTGACTACCAAGGAAATAAAAGCAACTATACATTTTGCCATGAGCTTATTAAGGTTATATACTGAAACCCAAATACTGTATCTGAAGTGGCAAGAAAGAAAAAAGGATATGAAAGGATAGGAAGAGATACTATTATTTGCAATATAAAGTGAAATGTGGCATAGAATCTGCAGGACTTTGACAGCAATGCTCAGTGAATTTGTGATAGAGGTAAAAAAGAATCCCACTACTCCATACAGAGTGATTAATTTTCTTAATTATAACTCTTTTGGTTTTTTTATCTTTCCCCGTTGGTTTTTTTTTTTCTTTCTTTTTTTTTTTTTTTAATATAGCCTGTTTCCATTGGCTCCACATATTTAAGACTCCTGCATATCATGGAAGGGGTATGAGAATAGGTTTCAGTATTGTCCCATAATAATTGTAGCATAGGCAGAGGCAACAGAAGTAAGTGAATATTCCAGATCCTCTACATGTCAGGAGAGAATGTTGTCTTCAGGTGTTTTCATTAATTTGGCTAGAGGAAATGCACCACAGCTTGTGCAGAAGCTTTGTACAGGGCAGACAGACTGAAATGATTAACCAATAAAATCATAAGAAAGAAATTAACTATGTCGGATCAAGTTCACCAGCAAAGGTTAAGGCAGCATAATAAGGATTGTCAATGGACCCAAGCAGAGATGTCGTCTTTGTCAACTGGTGCTTATTACCAGAGAAATAAAGCTTCTGCTCCTAATGAGGCAACTAGCACCCCACAGTCTAATCGATATGTAAGGGAAGACTTTCAAAAGAATCCAAAGGGAATTAGGAAAATCGAATATATTTTTTTTTTTTTAAATAGGCTTTTTGGAACTGAAGTCTAATTGAAATACACATGGTTGAGCTTTTGTTTCTTCTACAATTTTAACGTTCATATCTTTGATCACTTGTGCAGACTTTAAAAAGAGGCAAAGAATTGAGAAATCAGAAATTTATTTGCTGATTATTTTTACCTCCTGTTAGAAGACTATAATATGTCCTGGACAGCATTTGGGTTTTTTAAGTTTTAGTAAGATAATACCCCATTGCCAAATGGAGTAGATCTGAGCTTTGCACTGAGAAATCTAACCATATCTTTTCTTCTCATCTTGTTGTTATGCTGTATTATAAATTGTAATAGTTTCAGACTCTTCTGCTCTCCTCCAGCCAGCTACAGGCAATATATTTGAATCTGATTTTTTTCCCCCAAGAGAATATTTTGTAGCAAAACTGACAGATAATATGATACAGCCTGCATTCTTTGAAATGCTCTACATTCCCCAGGTGGAGTTCTGTATGATTGTTTTGTATGACAGAAAATTTTCTGAGCTGAAGCTTGTGTTTAATATAGGACTTCAGAGTTCAGACTATAATTAGACCAATGTTTTGTCATGTCTATTGAAAATGTACATTCATCTGCAATTAATATTCTGAAACAAAACACCAAAATTTCTTGTCTGCTTACTATTCAATACCACTTAAAATCAAGAAAAGACATTTTTGACCAGATGCTCAGGGATTCTGTGTTTGTGGGTTCTCTATCACAATATTTTTCCAGTCTAAACTCTAAGGTTGGAAACTTGCAGTATTCAAACTGCAGTTACGAGATACTTATTTTTTGTTCTTTCAAACGAAGTGTTATCATCCTGACACTAGGAAATGCAAGATTCAGAGAATTTTAAAGAAACAAGAGTAGAAGATTTCATTCTCACTATTTCCAGAGTTGAAGCACAAGAAAGCTGTTCCTAAACCCTGATTATTCAGTGGGTACTGTCAGTCACGAAAATCTAGGACACTAAAACATAAACTCGGGCAGCTCCAAAATCTGCCTAAAAAAATTTGAAGCCAGAATAAACTGAATGAGAAAGATCCATGCTTGAATCCTCCATTCCTGAACACTATCTTCAATAAAAAGCTGTCAGTAGCTGTCTAATTAGCATTTTCTTGGCAATGAGAAAGCTGGATGAGAAGAAATTATGAATTTTGCTATGTACCGCTTAGCATAAGCTATATAGCATTTGCGTATCATGATCTTAACATAGCAATAGGAAAAGATGAATTTTATATCAGAAAGATTTTTTTTCCCCAAAAGGAATGTTTCACTATCCTTTTAAAATGTTTAGATGTGGGAACAATAATTTCATTTCTGCAGTCACTCAACCCTTTTCATTTTCCTGATATTGAAAGAGGCAGGTAGAGTTTCTGGTCAGAGTCTAGAAATGACAATACAGAATTTAGACATGAGAAAAATTTTTTTCATGTGTGCTAAATTACAGTATTCAATAAAAGTATTAAAAATTCATTTTATTGTTTTTTTGTAAATGTTTCTTAACATCTTACAATTATCAATTTAAAGGGTATTCTGCTGCCGGAAAAAATTTCAGTCAGGACTATATGCTTAGGTAGTATTAAGAGCATTACATAGATGTCCCTGTTCAGGGATCGCTCATTGCAAAACAAGCACCCTCACATAATCTTCTAGTTTTTCAGAAGTGATGACATCCGTTTCTACTTAGTTTCCTTACAAGGCAACTAAGTCTGAAAGATTCTCCCAGATGAACATGACGGAACAAGCCAAACAGCACAATAACGAGTATGTTTTAAAATATTGCTGTTATTATGAAAGTTTCACGATTGTTAAATGTTATTCTAGGACCTAGTAAAAAAAATGTGCAGAAATTGGTATTACGGTTGTGCTGTTTCTGATGATGGCTACTATAGTCCTTAGGCAGCAGCTTTTCACATTATAGTATTGATCCCCTCAAGAAATAGATGTAAGGGACAAGAAAATAATGATACCAGCAATTTCTGGAAGGTATAACAGCAAAATATACTTTTGGACCTGCAAGTCTATATATTTGATTAAATAGTTGTGCTAGAACAATCTAACGTGATGATGCTCAGTAATTTTACAGTGAAGCGTAGGAAAAGCAGAGAAGATGATTATGTGAAGTGTATTTAGCTCAATAGAGTCAAAAATTTCAAATATTCCAATATCTTCCAGATCTTTTCCATAATCTGTAATGAGATGCCCAATAAGCTATTTTCTCAAAAGATTCTGCTGTTAATATACATGATGAAGTCATCCATGTTCTGACATTATAATAAAAGGAAGTCCATAACAGTGGCTGGTGGATACTTTTTATCCTGGTCACTACTCCCCTTAGATTCATCGAAACTGAATTCATTAGCATTTGAAAATGAGAACTACTTTATAATTTTTTCCGGGGTCTTGGAAACACATTTTGAAAGAGACAAACTCATAAAAGGTTAGAGAACATAAGAAAGTTCACTCTGGTTTAGATCAAACATTCCCTGTCTAACACTGGGAAATTGTCGAGGGTTAAGGCTGGGCTGGCCGCTAGATGAATGACTGATGCTCTCTAATAACCCTTCTCCCTTCCCAAAGGGGAGAAGAAAGGGAATAAGGAAGAGAGACTTACAGATTGGAAAAAACTCTACAACTTCTTCAATGAAAATAATAACAATAAATTGGATACAAATACACCAATACCAAACCCAATGCCCCTGATGGCAATTATGTCACTGTCAATATTGATGCTGTGGGCAGGCACTGGGGAAGTCCCAGCCTGGACTCAGCAGCAGATGGAAACCAGGTGCAGGAGCTGGATGCTGGAACTGGATTCAGGAATGCACAGATTGGGATTGAAGGCAGAATGGACAGAGTCCTCCTCAGATGTCAGCCATTGAAGAAGAGGGCTTGACCCTCGTGATCCCTCAGCTTTATTCTGAATATGACGTATATGGGATGAAGCACCTTGTTGGTCAGTTTAGGGTCACTTGTCCTGTCCACTCCTCCCCACAGGTGTGGCCTCTCACTTACTGCATCTCCAATGTGGTACACAGGATTTAGCAGAGACCTTGGTCTGCACAGGAGCAAGTACAAGCAAGAGCCTTTCTTCAGACCAACCCCTGGTGGTAAATGTAAACCTCAGGAGTTATCTCTTAACTTCAGAAAGTGCAGTTAGTTAGAAGAGACAGCTGAAAACTAAAATCACTGAACAGAATGAGTTCTAACTCAAACCAGGACAGAAATTTAGCACTGAAACAGATAAAAATAAGCCTTCAGCTCCAAGAGAGGAATTCACAGTATCCGCATTGTTCCATTGAACGTAAGTTACACACTATACTCAAGGGTCACAAAACTTAGCTTCCTGAGGACTGAGATATACAACTAAGCTAGCAATAAGAAATAATAACATAAGATATATGCCTGAAGTACTTTTTCTTGCTTGGGTTTAGTAATATCAGGTTGGGTTTAGGCATAGGTATGCATTGATGCATAATTTCTGCCTAACTCACCCACAGCTTGGGGATACAACCACAGCGATCAGCCTTACAACTACATTAGTACATTTTGAGCCATTTAAGAATTTTGATATATAATTTTCAGTTTTGTAAGTGCTTTCTTAGATATGATATTTAATGATGTTCTCATTGATAATCACATCAAAATTTACCGCTTCTTTTTCAATCAGATTTGCTTAGCAATGCAGCAATTCATCAAGGCAATTTAGTAAAGCAATATTTCAAGGTCTAAAAGCATAATGGTGTCCACTTTCATATCACTAACAGCTGCTTTATCTACCTCATAAATCAACTGATTCTGCCAATATTTAACAGTTTGAGACAATAGACTTGCCAAATTATTGCAGACAGACACAATTCTGCTATTTACATGACAGAACTTTCCAATATCTCCAAGATTTCCAAGAATTTTCTCAGCACAAGAGTATTCTTGCAGAATATGATTGAAATTTTGCTTGTAGCAAAGAAACTACTGCTATTTAAATGATGCTAAACGAGAAAAGCAGGTGAATCATGTAGATTTCATTTCTGTAAAATCCAAAGTGTTTCCAAGAATCTCTTACACACTGCATATATCAAAATGGTCTTCTAAGGAAAAAAAAAAAGTGTAATTTGTTAAATTCTAAATCTCCATTTTTAAAAAACTGTGCTCTGCATCAAGAAAAAAAAAATCTGACGAGCTAAGGGAAATTATTGAAAACCACATTAATGTATGTCACTTACTATTCAAAATCAGGTAGTAGATACCACTATGCAATGCTCACATTTCAGACATACAGTCATAGTAAATGTTTCCTCAGTAACACAGTTTTGTCCTTGCAATAGGTAGAATTATTAATATTGATGTTAGTAGCTAGCTCATCACAAAAAGTGTCATGTTTATAAGCAATAGCAGGCTAATCATTATCTATTACACTGCTAATTTTTCAGTGAAGCCCTGACCCAATAGACTACAGGATTTTTCCTGATGCTACACTATTTTGGGGAATATATTTGGGTATTTAGGTGCCTCTGCTTTACTAAATTTTGTATACTGTATAGTATACTCTGACTCTCTCTTTTTTCCCTTCCTCCAGTATTAAGCATCTTGGCCTCCATAAGCATATTGAAGAAAGGCCAAGGCTTTTTATCCTTATCTGTGTCTATCATTATTAAACCAGAAAAAAACATCATTGTCTCCCCTTTTCAGCATCATCAGGAGCTGAATTTAGAAAATGTACTGCATAGTTCACAAATTATGGATGATAACTTTTGTAATCAGTCAACAGAAGTAGAAGCTATTAGGATAGAAGATAAAAATATATTCCTTGAATAAATAGTTACTTTGCTCTTTCTCCACCTGCAAATACGTGGTTGCAGAGGTGCAGTCACTTGGGTCTTTGTATGTGGTATGAGGGACATAGCATTCATACTGAACTATGCTTCATAAAGCAAGCTGTGAAACACTGCTAAATGCAAGTTTGATGTCCTTATGCGCCTTGTCAAAGAGGATATCAGGAGACAAAGGCCAGTAGACAGAAGAATAGAGCTCATTATTTTAGTATCAAATCCAACTAAAAAAAGTCACAATTTTCTTCAAGAACATGCACTGAATTTTAAGTATTTTTCACTATTTCCTCTCCTCAAAATATTCTTATTCAGCTTGAATCAGAGGAACATTACACAGCACTGGAACTGCCATAGTTTGGCAGTTTGGTAACTTTTTTTTCTTCTTACCCCTCCATCTTAGAATCACCTTGTACAGAACCGCTTAAAACTCTGACTCTTTAACATCAGAAACACAGAACAGTTCATTATCCCTAACTTAACATAAAACCAAAACCCATCACCATCACCAGAAAAAAAAAAAAAGCTCAATGATAAAAATAAAATAATTTGCAAAAACCCCTCAGAAACTTCCTCCCCCCCAAACCAGGCTCCCTCATTTCATGTTATAAATGAGTTTTGAATGTCAATGTGCCCTGTAGAGCTAGCAAGTTTTCTGGAAATTTGACCTGAACAGCTACCATCTCACTTTAAAGAAGGACAAGCTAAATGGCTTTATAAATATGTGCTCTTTGTACAAGAAACTATGGTATCTTCTAAGTAATCAACAGTTAATTATCTTTCAAAAGCTCTGTTTAGGGCTGAAGTTAAGGCTGAAGTACTATCTACAAACCTGAATTGCCTCTCCTCCCCACCTATCTAAAACAGGAAGAGCATATTAAAAAAAAACCCCAAACTCCACAAAATTTGGCAGGAAAGGTCATTGTACTTGTAGGCTTATAAGCTTTTACTTCTGTGCTTAGTGACTCATGATACCTGATAATTCCAGTGTATTCATGCTTTAAACAGCTGGTTGAAAGTCCTTTCAAACTATTTTTTGTTTAATTGATCATCAATATCTGAACAAATCTCACATGCCATATTCCGTGGACTAAATAATATTTTGTTTCATCTAGAACTATTTGAATTACAGGCAACAAAATGAGGCATAGGAGAATATTTTCTCTTCGCAAAATATAACAGCAGCTTTCATCAACACTGCATCAAGAACATGTTATAGCTAAAGAATACATCTGGCTTCACAGAGAATTTATTTCATCCCAATTCACCCACACAAATTTCTGTAGCAGGATGACAAAACAGTGGTAAGTAGGAGGTAAAACACTGTATTGAATTCATATCCCAAGGGTACTTTCAGAATTGCATGCATTATACAGTTCACTTTTTGGATGATATGAATCAAACTAGTCTGGTAGTCTACTTCTAGTTTCAGAGAAAGGGTAAAGGTTTTGGGGGTTTTTGTTACCCTTCACTGTCATAGATAATAGTGAGCAGTTCTGAACAGTTTAGCATAAGGTCGGAACTCTTCAGAGTCTTTGCTCTGAAGAACAAGTAACCGAGATGCATGAAGTTGGGAGATACATAAATGATATGTAAAGAGGTCAAAATAATCAAATATCACAGTTGTCATATGACAATGAAATAGGTGATAGAAATAGAAATAGAAAGCTCCAGAAGGGTCAAAAATCACAATGCCAGAGAGTCAATATAATAGCTGAGACTACAAAATCTAAGCGTCTGTACACAACCTATTTAAATAAATTATTTTGTTCGCTTCTTATTTAAACCACTTTTACCTTCACCATCCCTCACTTTATAAAGGATATATAGGTTTTATCCCTGAGTTGTTCTGAAATGTACTAATTTAAAACTATAACTGCATTTATTTATAAATCATTAAATCTTTGGGAAGTCAATTACAGAATTCGCACCAACCTCAACAACAACAGGCGGTAGGGTTCATACCCAGAATTGCACAAAAAGACCAAATCCAAGACTTTTTGGAATGGTGCTAGTTGAACGTCCGAATATTGTCAAACTGCTAATATTTCCCATTAGGTTTTCCTATACATAGTGCTCAGATGCTGCTAGAAGAGTCTCCAAATCACTCGTCTTACCAATCACTCCACTATTGCCGAAAAAGGGGCTAACTCAATGTATGCTGTGATATGTAAAAAAGGAAATACTTTGTGCTAAGACGCAAGAGATCATTGGTTTTGCTACAGTAAAACATTGAGGTGCAAATGACTTGAAGGCCAGTAGACACCCATCAGGTCTCAAGTCAAGATATGTGCTCTTTTGGAGAAGATCATCAGATGACTCCATATTGTTGGTAAAGCAGCTGAAGTTTTCTTGTGGGTATTTGTTTTCACAGAAAGCAAAGCAGTTGCCTAATTATGGGTCTCTTGATGTAGTACCTATATGCAGCAGGTAATAGGAAACATTCAGAAAAAATAATTACCTGCTCTTCTTTTTTTATTTTTTTTCCTTCACACCCCCTCCCCCCACCACCCCCCATCCCCCCACCACCCCCACCCCCCACCATGGTAACATACAAAACTTCATCCTAAAACCAAAGCAATATAGAATGTTAGTCATATATATGTACTTGCATTCAGATTAACAATCTTCCTTATAAATCCAAGCAGAATTCTTCATGGTTGGCAATTCAGTTTATCAATACAGTCTAGTAAGCCTGATATTGTCTCCTTTAAGTTTTTCACTGTCTTCATGGAACTCCACCTTATGACTTCAAAGTACAGCAAATACTCTCCATTTTTACTAGTTTGTTAGTAGATCAAAAGGTAGATGCAATTGAGTGCAATTTGCCGTAACGCAAACATGTATAGCTCACAATATTTTTTGCAGTGTTAACCCCTACCATGGTCCATACATTTGTAGCTTCAGAATAGACTACTGCAAGGTTTTCTGCAGGGCTATAATTTTACTCAATTTGGAAAATTAAACAGATTCAGAATATTAACAACATAAGCACCCCTTCAATGTCAAAGCAATTGTTGCTGCTCTGGGATCAACAATGAGTGGTATGAATATAAACATTTTTTCTGATCTGTTGGGTATTAAATGCTGGGACTTTAGCATCTGAAATGCTCCCACTTGCCTCGTACAAGACAAAGATAGTTATTGTTAGCAGTGTTTTGGCCTAGCATTCGGAATCCCTGATGATTTGAAGAAAAAAATCTATGCATAGATTATTGCTAGGGAGAAAGTATCCGATTCCAAATTTCCTTCCAAGGGTTTTGGTCCAACCACTTTGCAGTCAATTTTCTTGCACGGTCCTGTTTGTCAGCTGAAACAGAGAAACCAGATATGTGAGGGGAAATAAACAGGAAATAATTTCAAAATATGTTTACAAATAGAAATCTTCTTATCTATTTCAATTTATGATGCAAATGTCATCAGTTTCACTGAGGCATAGCTACCTATGAGGTACTGCAGCAAGATTAGGAAACAAATCCAAAGATTTAAGAAAATTATCCTCAAAAAGGAAGAGTCGGCATGCGTACAAAGTGATTTAAAAATAACATGTAACATTGTCAGGAAAAAGTTCTTCTCCCCTTGGATTTCTTAAAGGTTGTGTCAGCCCTCAGTCTTGCAAACCTGCTCTACTCAAGGACAGCATCTGCCTCGTGGACATCCTGTGTTTTCCCAGTACTTCACTAATTTGTCCTCCGTAATTTGACCTCAGTGTCTTCAGTAATAAGACAACACAGGCACAGAGCTAACTAGCACTGTCTGAGATTTTGCTGCCTGGATTCGGTAGAAAGGTGATGACAGACTCCTGAGAAATGAAGGAATGGATGAAAATAGCTAACAATAAATTTTATTTATTTATTTATTTAATATTAATTGATTTGATATGTACATGTAAATAGATTCCATAAATAAAAATCTCATCTTCTTAAAACTCTGTGCTCAGTAATATTTGTAGGCAATCACTGATAAATATAGCAACCTTCTATTCTGAATTAAACTATCAAAGGTGAAATGAACTCAATAAATTAATGCAGTTCTAATCCACTGCCACTTTCTGTTCAGAGCATTATGTCTAAGCAGTTCTGGTCATGTTCTACTGCAGTCAGGACTGCAGTGTACACTGAGAAGACAAATTTTCATTCTTACCTCATTTAGAACATACTTGACAGCGATTTAAGAAAAGCAGCAGCGTTTTGAAAATTATAATGAGAAAGGAAGATCATTTTTGTAATTTCTATAATGTCAAGCACTACCACTGGGCACTCACCATTGATTTCATTTCAGCACTGTGCAATGAGTTGCCACCACCACTGCTCTTCGAGCTGTAATTAAGGTAAAGTTGCTGCAACAATTTTGTCATTTCGGATTTTCGGATTTTCATTTTTGAGGTTTATATTTTGATGAAATTCCTTCTTATCAGCCCACAGCTGGAAGCTAATAGACTGTAACAAATCTAAATGTCACATATAATGAAAATACCTCAAATGGAAAACTGGCACAAAGCGCAGCTAGTTCTAATTTAACAAGTACTGAGGGTTAACCAGCCATCACCGGATGTGGAAAATACATTATTCTATTCCCCTTTCCACAAGCTCTCAGGACCAAGTAGCCCCACATTTCCAATAAAACACCAAAGCAGTAAACCCAGACTCTGGAGAAATTCACTGGTAGTGGTATGTGTTAGTCACCTCGGCATTTCCACTGAACAAATTGCTTCAGGAGTCAGACCGCTAACAACTGCAGAGCAGTCAGAATTATCGTGATGCTGTGACAGGTATTGCTCACATTGGTACAACCAAGACACTCACCTTCTGGACAAAATGGCTGCAGAATTTGATGCCTGAATTAGAGGAGAGATATGAATGCTAAGATCCAACTCAACTTATCATAACTTTATAATAACTAAAGACTGTGAATATGTTAACCCTTCCCAGACCCCAGCTCCCATTAGCAATACCCAGATACCAAATTTAAGACAAATAGTGAGCCATTAAGGTAAATTGAGAAGCTTGTGCTTTGGGTATGGTCCTTTCATTGATGTTTTCTGACTGATCACTATGCAGGATATATCTCATGTCAACTATTTGATTTAGGGTCTACCAGAAAATTAGATACTAAGGACAAAACTAAATCCTTTGTAAATGAATTTTACTTTCATTACTAATTCTGTAAGCTTTTCTTTAGTGTATTATTGTAGAATGCTTGTAGATAAAACCCATTGGTCTAATCATCTTGATTCAGAAATTAATTATATCAATGGCAGTACATACTTCTGTGAGAAAAAACCTGGAGTTATTACCTTGTTTCCAAGACTTGCCATCCCATGCTTTTAATAATTTAATTGTCGACATATCACAGAAGTACAGTGAGCAAAAGGTCTTGAACAGTACAATGCTCTTCTAATTCACTTGGAAGCATCATTATATCAAAAGATGCAAAGTCCATCACAATAAAAATAAAATTACCAAAAGACATCGTACAACGACCTGCAGCTATTTTAGGGAAAGTTAAACCTAGTTTAATCTCCTATGCAGACAAAAAAGTGTTTTAAGCCTGTCATTGATCTTTTCACATCATAAATAGGATGTTTTCATACTTAAATTGTCAAACACAGTATGCATTCACTTTTGTTATAAATTTTGATTCTTGTACAATCTTTCTTGTTACCCTTAAGAAACAGTTTTCCTGTTTTGCTTAAATTATTCAGTCAACACTATTATCCTAACACCATTCTAACAGCAGTCAACTTTGGGTAAATTTGTCTTGTCTTTACATCATAACAATAATAAATTCTGTATTAAAAGTCTTAAATTCTTATAAATTTGTGTACACTCTCAACAGAAGAAAAAAAATAAACCAACCAGACAAGAACAAGAACAACCTCCCCCCACCCCCCCAAAAAAAACCATTCAGCCAAAACAGACAAAACCCGAAACAATTCCAGAACACCTTCTGTGCAAAAAAGAGTTTCTGCTAATTTCTGGATTCCCATGAATCATATATGTGAGAGCTACAGACATACTCTGTATTCATTAAAAGTAATAATGGAATTTATATTTTTTTCACAGACCCTAAAGAAGTCCTAAAGAAAATTTAACTCCTATTATTCATCGGATAAAATTGACAGTGACATTATTTTTTCCCCAGCTAGTCTTATCAACTTAAAGTATATAAACCTACTCTGTGTGCACTATAATGTTACTAGAAGGCTGAAGATTTTTTTGAAGAAGGTGCATTTATACTCCAAAATACATTACTTGATCCATCTGCAGCAATACCACACTATTTATGTATGTCAGTAGTTTGGAAACAATCAATATCTCAAAATGCTAAGAGAAAGATATGCAATTTTTTTCTGTATTTACTTAGATTATGCCAAAGAAAATCAAAATGTACACTGCTTCAGAACAGCCCACCAACTAGAAACTTGAAGGCGCGGGATTCATGGTTACATTTCACACAGGTAGTGCTGTTGTCTCTATGCGTGTGCTCTTCACCAGATAACTTGATCTCCTAAAATGTGAACTCACCTGTTTAAGCAGTACCCTTTGAAAGAATAACACAGGAAAACCATGGCACTGCAGTTCCTACCTGGATGTGAAAGTCTTAGTAAATGTCCTTGGCAATTGTACTCCAACAAATAATCTGAAGACAGGCTAACTAATGTAAAAAGGATTCAAATGAGTTGTCTGTGATTATATGAAAAGTCACTACACTGATTTAGATTGTTGAAAGATATATATCAATTACATATACTGGGAGCATTTTTAGTAAATTATAATAATCTTTTTCTATTATCATTCTGTGACAAATGCTCATTTAGATGCTTTCTTTCGTTCTCTCTACATAACTTCTGCTTTGGTCCCAGAAATTGAGCCTGTGACCAATCATTCATACAGGTGCATGAAAACCCATCTCTATTCCTTCTTAAAAGATGCTAGACACTATTTGGCTATACTATTGTAAGTCTGTGAGGAGTTTCAGCAACTAGGAAGTGAAAAATACACTGTGAAAAGGAAATCTAGAATGCTTCTAATGATGCTCTATGAAATGCCAAGATCTGGGATTGACTGATCTTTCTGCTAAAAAAAAAAGTATAGGAATTGAAGAATTTCTGAGTCTGCCACAGCTGTTCTTTGTAACTTCAGAGCAAACACACCAACTAAAATTTTGTCTCGCTGAAATCAAAGGGAATTTTCTATGAACATCAAGCAAGCCAGAATATCACCCTTCATGCTTATGCTCTGGTTTTCTATCATTATGATGAGAGTAATAACACTGGATTTCCCATTCCATTTGTCTGTTTGGATTGTTAGTTCTTCAGCATAAGAATGGCTTCTCGCTACGCACATCAAAGGGCACTGATCTTGATTAAAGCTTCTAGTGTTACCCTAACAGATACAGTTCACAGTATAAAAAGGCATAGGCAAGTGGAATATATTCTAGTCAACTTCAAAAAGGCTGTTCTTTGACTTGCTTTAGTGGTACACATTCACAGTAACACCAATACCTATCTTTGCCTGGAGAAAAAAAATCAAATATTATTCATTGTATACTTTCTATGCCTTTGCCCTGATCCAAAGCCCTTTTGATGCTAATACATTTATGATAGGCCTTTGTATTTCCAGAGATCCCGAAAAAACAAAACAAAACCAAAAACAAAACAAATCCTATTTGTTTCATGAACAATCAAGAATGCTTATGGATCTACTCTTTAAAAATAAAATAACAGACTTGACTTGGGGAAATCAATTGAATGTATTGCCAATTAAACAGAGCAGGATATTGAGAAATAAGAACAAACCTAAAAAACAGTTTTACCCCACCCCTCCTTTCTTCCCAAGCTCAACTTCACTCCCAACTTCTCTTCCTTCTCCTGGAGTGGGACAGGGAATGGGGATTGCAGTCAGTTCATAAGACTGTTTCTGCTGCTCTGACACCTCAGCCTCTTCTCCTGCTCCAGCAAGAAGTCCCACCCACAGGAGACAGTCCTTCATGAATCTCCACTGTGGGCCCTTTCCATGTGCTGCAGTTCTTCAAGAACTGCTCCAGCATGTGACCTTTCCACAGGGTGAAATCCTTCAGCAATGGACTGTGCTAGGACAGCTCCCTCTGTTAGAAAATCTGTTCCTGCATAGGCTTCTCTTCATGGGCCACGGCTCCTTGGCAAGAACTGTGGACTCTGGAATGGACTCTCTATGGACTCTAAGCTTCCCTCAGGGCACATTCAGCTGCTCCAGCATGGTGTTGTCCACAGGCTGCAGGGTAGATATTGGATCCATCGTAGTCCTCCATGGGCTTCAAGGGAACAGCCTGCCCCACCATTATCTCCCCATGGGCTGAAGGGGAACGTCTGCTCCAGCATCTGGACAACTTCTTCCCCTCCTTCTTCACTGACCTTGGTGTCTACATAGTTGCTTCTCTCGTACATTCTCACTCCTCTCTCCCAGATGCTACTGTGCAACTTTTTTTACCCTTTCTTAAATATGTTATCAGAGAGGTGCTACCACTGTTGCTGATGGGCTCAGCCTTGGCCAGCAGAAGGTCTACCCTGGAGCTGGCTGAAACTAGTTCTATCAGACATGAGGGGAGCTTCTGGCATCTTCTCACAAAAGTAACACTTGCAGCCCCTCTGGCTACCAAAACCTTGCCACAAAAACCCAAGGCACTAGTCTTCAAAAATTACGTTCAGTAACATTGTGGAAAACCAAGATAATATACCTGAAGAAACTATGGATTATTTCCCTGCTGTAAATAAATAGCAAAATTTTATTCTTCTTGTTGCTTGTTTGGAATGTTCCTTTCTCCTCCTACATTTGAATATAGATGACTAAGAGCAACACTTTATGGATGTTCATTGGCTAATATCAGAGCAACTGCAGCCCATTTTACAGTGGTATCAGGGACAGAAATATTTGACGGCAATGGCTCATGCATTGTCTCATCTGAAGTAGACAGACATTCTCTGTTATCATTCTGCATTTGGTATCTGTTCTTATTGTATGTTGCTGTTACTGACTGATTGATGATGTTTATCAAACTGTATATATTGTACTCTGTCTCTGTGTCTCATTTTGCTTTTTATTGCCAGATCTTTCCAGGAATTATATCTTCTTGCTATATAGATGTCCTTAAAAGAAGGGATTAGGTTAAATGATCTCTAAAGTTCCTTCCAGTCCTGTGCATTGTAGTTTCAGTTTTAGAAAAAAATCAGTTGTGGTAACAGCTATATCGAGTTTCTGCCTGTGATATCTGCTCTGCATCAAACAATCTGTCAGTCTTCAGGCTTATAGAATATTAGGAGACTGGAGATAAGTGCCATTGGATTTGTGCTATACATATACATGTGCTTTACAGCCACAGTATGAGATTTCTGGTCATGCGACAGCCAGATACCAAGAAATCCTGGGGAAAATCTAGAAAAGGAAACATATCTAGAAGATGAGAGATATGATCACTCTAATTAAGATCGTCATTTTAAGTAGTCATTTGATGCCTTCCATAGCCAGTGAAAAGAAGTAGTCACTTCTACATTGTGAATTTGTTGAGCCTAAAGTAGATATGTGAAAAAAAGTCAAAACCTTTAGAGAAGCAGACTTCGGGATAATTAATTGAGATCTAGATATCCAAACTAAAACCATCAAGAATTAGAATGAATCCCATGATAGATAAATGTCAATGTGTGTGACTTCAAGTCCCCAAATCTAGTGTAAAGTCTGTATCAGTTGAAACATGCGAAATTCAGTGGCTATAACAAAAGACTAGTGTTGAATTAGACAGTGTAATTTGCCCAAACTGTGATGTGATTATCCTTTTTATTTATATATTATGTATCGCAATTATGTATGTAATGAAAGCATGTGTAACTAAGGTTATGTTATGTCTATAATTCATTAATAATTGCAGTCCTGACTAAATTGTTAAGTTAGAAAGGAATGATCTTTGTGAACATCTAAATTGCAAAGAGTTTTTTTCAATTTCTGAGCATTTAAAAAAAAATCCCCAACCCACCCACAGATGCTCTTGGCAGTCTTCTGCTTTGTAATTAATTAAAATAGATCTCGACACTGGCACAATGCAGTACTCTGTAACAGCATTATTTCTCTTTTCATTTGTCCTCCATACACTTACAGAAGCACGAAATAAAGTGACCTCCTCTGAATTACCCAGGTGAGCAGTTGCTCTCTGTTTCAAAACAGAAAGACAAATTCTGGCAGAATTTAGCACCTTTGAAAATGAGGCTATTGCAAGAGCGATGCATAAGTATGGATTTATAAGCCAAATTTTAAATATGTGGCTTTGAGAATCTGAACTATGTACAGAAAGGTAAGGTATCCATATGTTGGCTTAAAATATTTGCCAGATATCTCTTGAAATGTAATAAATACTATGATATACAGAGAGACAGGAGAACAAAACTGAAAATAGTTCTTGCAGAGATATAACCTTCCTTTCATACAGATGCTTTCCTATTAGCTACTACTGCTGACCCTGACCCTTAAAAAATGACCTCTTGTGGTGAACAATGTATATAATAAGTCCTTTGCTGAAATAATTTCAGAATGTGTCCGTGCATGCCAGGAAATAAGTATTTTACTGACTGTAGCCACAAGCCACAATATTTGTATTAAATAAGCCAATAATAAACATGACACTAAATTGCTAAAATTACGAAGACTAGAAGCCATCCATGAAATTGTCAATTATCTGACTCTCCCTGCGGTGCTGAAAGGATAAAGCAAAGATTCAAATCACACTTTGCTCTGTATCAGTCTCCAATTTATACATTGCCTCTAGCTCAGCCTTCTTAACCTCTCAGAATCAGTTCTCCACATGCTTATTGTCTTTAAAACATAACATTTGACCAATATACTTAACACAAAAGTGACTTCACCTCAAATATGGATTTTAGACAAGGTTCCCAACATCCAATATTCTCTTCAAGAACTGTTTTCTGGTATGATACAAAGTGGTAGAAAAAGAAGAGCATTTTTGATGGAGCTTTTACACAAAGATCGAAGTTACTCAAAACTGAGCGTTACTATTTAGCTCTCACAGTGAATGTCTCATTCCTATCTGAGTTTATCAGTACTGAAATTCATTAATATCTGCAGTAAAGACAACTTTCTTCCCTTCCCTTGGGCAGTAATTACCTAGACAAAAATATTACGTATCTGCCGCAACCTAAACAAAAAACTTTTACTCTAAATATGTAAAATTGGTTAGATGTCCTTAGACCCGCTGTTAGAATTGTTCTAATATTTCAGCATTTGACAACTTTTTTTTTTTTTAAGAGGGAGTAGTGGTAGTCAAAAATGCTAATTCATGAAGACTAAACTTCACTGTAAAAATATATCAGTTACGAAAGTTGATTTAGTGAAAAAGAGTCTCTGAATCCAAGCTGAACTTTCTCACCAATATAGGAAGAAAAAAGAGTGAAATGACATGCATGAATTCTCTTCTGATATAAAACATCAAAGTCCTTAACTAGCAATTATCCCACAATGCAAGTGAATGTCCCAACTATTGGACCCGTGACTATACTGAGGTAGGGTTTTTTCATGTTATCTGCTCTTGGTATCATCCCTTTTGTGTAAATTATGTTTTGAACAAAATTCAGTATAAATCTTATCTCTTCAACATTGCTAAATCACGGAACAATCAGGTTTTTTTGAGTTTAATGAATGACCATCACCAAGAGGAGGTAGTACAGACACTCAGTTTTAAGTCACTTACCTGAATTTTTTCTTATCAATTTCTCATAATTTTTTTTCTGAAAAGTTCTGGTTTCGGTCTTCCAAAGAAAAGGTTTGTTTATTGAATGTTAAAGATTAATGGATGGAAAAAAATATTGCCTGCCCAGAATTAATAACATTTTGGGGGGATAAAAACTGCGTGCGTTTCAAAAGAAGGGTAGTTTAAAGTATTTGAATTTTCGCATGTGAAACTACCTAATCAGTTCTGCCTTCACTTTTGTCCCAGGTTATTTTCAAAAGCGGCTTCAATGAGTTTGGTTTTACTCATTTAATTTGACTAAGTGATATTGCTCTTTGTTCATTTACTCAAATGGAGTATAATAAATCTATTTTTTCTGTTAGGTAGAACAGGATCAAATAAGTAAAAAGAGTCATAGTCCTAAAGCTTTATAGTTCTCAGGGATCACAAAAGAATCTTTTCCAGCAAGTCTCTGTGCATGTTTGTCACAACACAAGTTTAAGAGAACAAGTATCCTATAAACCAACAAACAACAGAGGTTATTCATTATCAAGACAATACAGGATGAGATTGTTTAACTGGTATACATTGGAAAACAGTAAAAATTACAAAGAATAACAAAGCTATGTTGTGAATGCACCTTGTGGTCGTCAGGGTAAGAGTCAGCTCTGACTATGAGTAAGTGCATGAATAAGAATTTATAACCTTTCCTATCGCTACAAATAGTCACAGAAAACTGAAACATAAATATAATGAACCACTTATAGAAAACAGTGATTCATTTGGACTTGATAATGTGAACTTTGTGCAGAGTCTTGTACTTGCTCTGTCACTTTCCCATCATATAGAAGTAGCAAGTATAAAGCAAAGGTTATATCAATGCCATTACTGGATACAGCTAAACAATATGGATTCCAGAAGTAGAATTCTTTTATCCCCTACAGCTTTTCCAGTCTCACTTCTGTGTGGATAGAATTACCCCATTAGGATACTTTGATGCTTCACTGTGCTTTGACATTTAATTATTTCTGACATGTTTCCAAAATAGGGTTACTTCATGAGGTATAGATGCAAATCAGATTTTTGGACTAATGTCTCATTTAAACAGAAATAGTATTTCTTTGTTTCGATAAATTCATTTTTGTATGAAGAGAAATGCACATTTACACAGGTTTAGTCACTCTCTTATCTAACACACATTTGTGATCCTTTGTTACCTGTTTCCCTCTGTATTTTATTTACGACTAGCTTTTTTGCATTTTCTTCCTTCTGTTTCACCTCTTGAGAAATGACCAACTGTTGAAGCAAATTCTACAGGTCCATCATGTTACCAGCTTTCCTGAACTTCTGCAAGCATTCTCTTACTTCCACAGTAAGAGAATGCTAAAACATGTAAATCACTCCTTTAAAAGGCCACGGTGCTGTTAATTACTCTCTAGTTGGTATCATGTGTTTACTATACCAGAGTTAATCATGATTTTATTGTTTATAAAGGGTTCATTACAAAAGTCTTTTAGAGAATATCTGCTAGTCTTTAAAATAATATAGTGTAATCATCGCTCAGAAGAAAGTGTCTACCTAAGGTTAGCTGGAAAACGCAAAAGAGTAATTATCATCCTGAATCTCCAATCAGCCATCTGTTATAAGAAGGCAATGTGCAAATCTGAAACACCCTAAAAATAAGAACACTGTGAGATAAGTCAAAATATGTTTTGCTATATTACTTATGGAGATAAGAGCAGTAATATTGAAAACAAATTTTATCTTCAAGTAATGATAAAATTTCTTTGCTAAATCTTGGTATCTTTTAAGGAATGTATGGATAGAGTCTGCTATATATCAAATAAATATAAATGATGACATTGGCATTCCACATTCATTTTCCCTTGTCCTGGAAGTCTGGTGGAAATGAAAGACTATGTTGAAAACAAAAATGTTCAGAAGTAACAATTTTTCTGGTTTTGATACAAATGCTTTGGTAGCTTAT
Source organism: Bucorvus abyssinicus (assembly GCA_009769605.1). Taxonomy (NCBI): domain Eukaryota; kingdom Metazoa; phylum Chordata; class Aves; order Bucerotiformes; family Bucorvidae; genus Bucorvus; species Bucorvus abyssinicus. The sequence continues at coordinate 46,408,364 of CM020025.1, forward strand.
GAGTTGTGCACTAAATTGAAAGCATATGTATACACATCATTTGTGTTTTCACTTTAAATATAGAGTTTATAGATAGTGTATATATATATAATTTGAAATTTTAATATCTGTATATATAAACATACATAATATACACAGCATGCCAGCTGTTGACAATTGACTGAAAATATCTAACTCATCCAAAATTCCTAAGTGGGGCTAGGACTTTTAAGTCACTTTCAATAATATTTCCAATAATTCAATCAAGCAAATCATGAAGTTCACATTTTGACTTCCAGCAAATACTTCACTTGTTACAGATGGTATCTCTTCTCTTTCTTTATTAATTATTCACTCCATGTTGTTTTAGCATGTTATCATCTACATCAAAAGGTTGGGTAATTTGACTCCTGACTGCTGAGTGTTAGTGGAGCTGGTGGGAGGGTATAATGGCCTGTTACCCAACAGTAATTAAGTGTGGTCGGCTGGGATAAGCTCCTGGACTGAAGGCTCAGAATGAAAGAAACCAGCAAGTAAGAAGCTTACAGTGCAAGTTAAACTCCAAACTCAAGTTTCTCAGGACTCCTGAAACTCTTACTTCTGAGAAACTCCTTTTTCTCAGGACAAACACCTCAGACTGTGCCTCCAGAAGCAGCTAGAATGGCCCAATAAGAGTAGACTTGTGGAGCAGATTGGTGCTGAGTACCTGATGTCCACAATATATACACTTGAGCAGGATTTACTTCAGCTTAAATATAGTCTCTTTCACATCCAGAAAGTACATTATGAGTAGAAGCATGTGCTTCTGAAACGTACCTTCCAATTTAGTGTTAGATAAAACCAAAACCTAGTTTGTATACTTCCTGAGAGCAATTTGTGAACAAACCAAAGCACAAGTCCTGATCCAAATTAAATGTTAATGTAGTAAAAAATCTTTGAAGGTGAATGAAAACCAATTTTTTTTTTCCTTAGAAAAAGAAATGTGCAGTTGGCAAAAGCTGAAATGACATTGAAAATTGCTGGAGGTAGGGAACAATTCTGCAATAATAAAATGGCAGAAAATAAAGAAATTTTTTGACTTCTTAATTTCTTTTTATCTTACCTAGAAGACCTCAGTTTTCTCTGCAGCTAGTGTCACTTCATTATGGTTCACAATATACTAAAACATATCATTAGATATTGAAAGTTTTTTGGCATTTCTTTGGGTTCACTTAGAAGAAAAGATGAAGTTAGGGACAATACTGATACTTAGAAGGGAAGAAAATTTTTTTTTTCCTCTTTTTTTTTTGTGGAAGGGAAAGATGGATTTTGGAGCTAGGACCTTTCTTTAGGGCACTAGATGAAGAAAAAAAAAATAGTTTCATAAAAAAAGCATACTTTTTCCCTCTACAAGCCAAGCAGCACTGTTGACCAAAGCACATATTCTTTGTTTTTCTCATTCAGGTTGCAAGTCTAAAAGAAAAAAAAAAACCAACAAAACCAAATGTCACAGCCTTCCACCAAAGTGCTGTAGTCTAGTCCCATGAATAAAAGCCTGTAGCTGAGCAAGCTCGATACCATACCAGTGACAGTATCATAACTCATAGATCCGTGCACCAAGTAGATATCAGAGCTTTATGTCATTGGACACAGTGCAGAATTTCTGTTGAGTGTGTTATTTCATGAAGAAAGAACAAGACAACTGTGTTTAAAAAAGCTTGTAAAAAGGAAAAGAGCAAACCAAAGAGAATCCACAAGTAAGGAGAAAAGCCCCTTCCACCAGCATCAGAATCCTTCTGATGACTGCATAAAAATATTTTCATGAGTAAATATTTGAAATTGTGATGTGGCCTCCATATTTTTGGTTCCCTTCTCGTTCAGGTTCACCTATAGCTAAAGTCGTCTAGCTCGGCTACAGTTTAAGCTACACCTAACTTGAAAATGACGACTTATGCTTCATTGCAGGTTGAGAAAAAAATGTAAACAATTCAAGACACTTTTATATTTGGGTTCAATACAGACTTGTTAAACCAAAATCTGCAGTTCAACTCTGATTACTGATAGCCAGATCATCCAGACACTGGGTTTATCACCTGAAACCTGCAGTAAGTCAGGTACTACAAGATACAGACAGCAGGTTCTGATCAAAGAAAATCCAGCAATGTTTCGTAACTTCTTTCTGCTCTTCAATTGCTTCAACTTATCATAGGAACAAAAATATAAAAGTCAAGCCATTTCTAGTATTCTTTGCATCCTACTTAAAGAGCAGCTGAGAACGTGTTGATAAGATTGCCCTTTCAGGAGAAAAAGAGATCATGTCTTCCCATTTTTATCGGTTCAGTAAGAACTTAAAGTGAGGAAAAGATGTTCTGAGTTAAACCTTGATTTCTGCTGATGTGTGAATCTGAAAGAGCACACAGTCATTTTTCTTAGATGATTATGCTTTAGGATCTGCGCTAAGGAGAAGCTCTGAAAAGTGGTTAAGAGTGACCACTGGAGTGGACTGATGCCCTAGTTTACCTTCTCCTTCTTGCCAAAATTTAAGTCATCTTTATCACTGAATATAGTAGGATAAGAATGTTTCAAAAAGGTCAGATAAAAGCTGACCATGACTGGGTTTTTATTTTGCCTTGGTTTGTTTGCTTACAATGCTACACTGTATTTTTTAAAAAGGGGTGGTTGTGCAGCAAACTGAGAAAGCTGCTTATTTGTCTTTCCTGGTTGCTGTAATTTCAGTCCCATAGATAGAAACTTCTATAAAGGTGGAATTTTGCTTTTCCTGCAAGCGTCTAAACTTTTCAGAGTGGGTCTTCTAAAGTGTATGTAGAAAGTGAGAAACTGAGACTGACAAAAGATACCACAGGCAAGCAGAGGCTCAGAAACTGCCGAAAGAGCAGGGTGGAGGTGACCAGCCAAGAGCCCAAGGTAGCAGGGAGAACAGGGATTCAGAGTGCACCAAGGGAAGGCTGATGGCACTCAACAGTTGACTTGTAATGCTGTAAAGGACAAAAAGAATGGAGCAAACACTCATCCTGTAAAGACAGAGTGGAAAAAGCAGAGATTGTACCCAAATCTTCCCTATTGCTGCTTCTTATCCAGCAGATCTGAGGTTTTATATTTAAAAAAAAAAAAGACCTGCTTTTGTTTATATTTTAAGAAAGCCTAGCTTTAAAATTTCCATGTTCTCCTGGTGTTTTGCCTATGCTCACTTAACAGAAAACATTCTGTAAGATCTACCTCAAAACCTAACCAGTTTGGGATGTATTTTACCAACAGCGATGAAAAGTATGAGAAGGAAATAATGAGAAAAAATTGAATAAAACTCGGAAAAGAAATTAGAAACAGAAATATCATGAAAAAGGTAGGTGGCACATAAGGCAAGAGTAATAATAAAATACTCAGGATTGTCTTCTTCACATCCTTTCTAAAAACTGAGACACTTCATTTTCCCTGAAAGGCCATATTATACTCTCACACTTCCTGCCATACTCGTTGATACAGAAATTGGTAAAGAATGATGGCTAACCATGAAATCCTAGAAACCCGCTGTGCCACATCATGGTGTTATGATCATCCCACAGGATGAGTGAGTATGATAAAAGTTACCTTCATTTGGTGTTTTAAAGGGTCAGGGCATTAAGACCATGGTGGCAAACTGGGCAAATGGCAAATCATTTTTAGTGGTGGCAACATAAAAAATGAAAAATAAAACACCTTTTTTTTTTTTTCACATTGCTCAGTTTTTGTTATGTTAAACAGAAACACAAACATAACTCTATCTCACATTGCTTCCTGTTAAATGCTCAGATACTAAGTAGCTAGTACCGTAAAAATATCCACAGGCTCAAAATAGCATCAAAAGGCACTCTCACATACAGCAATGTTATATGACCTAGGTTTTATGATCAGGGTTTTATGATCAGGGAATAATTGTCTGAACAATAAAACTTCTCTGCAAGTCTTCAGTAGACACACCAAATCTTAATTCCCTTTCCCTTTCTCAGTCATACTCTTTTTTTTTTTTTCTTTACTCTTCAAAAGAAACTCAAATAGCTAAAATAGCTCAAAGATACAATATCTTGGTCAAGCTACTTGGTTGCATTTCTTTGTTGGCCTATCCTTATTTATAGCAATAAACTATAGGTACTTGAAGCAGCAATGCCATTATACAGAAAGCTAGTCACAAAACCACTGATAATTCTTCTTAGTATGAGTTCCAACAAAGTCACAGACTCTTAGTTGTTATTGTCTGTTGTTTCCAGTTACCTAAAGACAGTGGTAGTATTTCACAGGGTTTCCTTCACAACACTTTTCAACCTGTTTATAAAAAAGCATAACTACAGATTATTTTAGAATACTAAAAACTTCAAAGGTAACTAAGCTGTGTTGAGCTATAAGAAGAATGGAAGAATTCAGAATCATCACTGTCTTTATTGTTTTAATCTTTTCTACTCTATTGACACAATAAAGTGGGCTCCATAACAACTGCTATCTGAACTTCTGTGATGCTCTGAGCTATACATTAATCTTCAAACCTGAAGCATTTTGAGTTGTATTTCCAGTAATGATCGTGTGGTGTTAGTAAAAAAGCGATTCCAGTTCTGTAAACATTCTTATATAATATTCTTTATTTTTTCTCCTGAAAATGACCAAGGAACATGGAAAGATTTTTTTCAGTAATTTTCGTGCCTTGCTTCAGACTTCACCATCAGCTGGAAATTGAGATTAAAAAAGATAAAAATTATCAGGTAACTACAGCCTTTTACAAGTTCTAAAACTGGCAATAGTTATAGTTTTATAAATAAAAATTCACGTCATGGTTCAGTACATTTTAATAACTGTTATTTATAAGTTTGATATAGTGTTAGATTATTACTAATGTAGATTCATGCTTTCCTGATGAGTATATATTAAAAACAACAACAAAACACTGCAGGCTGAAGCATTAATTTATTGTAAATTATTTTAAAGCAATAAATGTTTCAAATTAGTACCCAGAGTTCATTAGCAATTAAATATATTATGATTAAATATGGAGAAAAAACCAAAAAACATTAGGTCTTGCCAACACAGGAAAGACAAGAAAGGAGCTAATAATCAGAAACTAGGAAAAGGATGCTATATCAATGTTGGGTAAGAAAATAACACAGGAAAAAGAACAGGTGGTAGAAAATTAGTGAATCACAGCAATGATGATAGAAAAAATTTAGGAATGAGGGCTCTAAAATTGCACAATTTATAGAGCACGTTGCATTGCAAATAAGATATTGCTGTCTTTAGAAACAGGCTCAGAAACTTTGTATTAGCTCAGCAGTACAAGGCCTCAGGATTTGTTAGACATTCTTAGGATTTCCAGACAACCACAAACTTTTAATAGCCAAGTGACAGTTATCTAACTTGTATTAGCTTTTGCTTAGCTTTGTGCAATTATGTGGTGGAACATCTACTGTTATGACTATGTATTTTTGTAACTAGTAGACAGAAACCACAGATAGTTTGTTCTGTGCCGAGTGAGGTATCTATGATCCTAAAAAAAAAAGTGATATATAAAAGTACAGGATGACAACCAGTGTTCTTGAAAGTACAAACACTGTGTCATATAAGAGGCCCAAGGGTTACAACAGAAGTTAGTGGTCACTGCAGAAGAGCAGCCTTGTGAACTGGGTAAAACTTGTTTTAGGGATAACAAAGAAAACAGAGAACAATTATCTCATACATGGAAAATGTATTTTTAAAAAACCCAACATTTTGTGTAAATAAAAAAAGAACAATAAAACAAACCATTTCATCAAATACACAAAATTAACTCCAGTTAAACCCACAAGTGAGGGGGAAGAACAACTTCCATTAATGTCATACAAAATCGAACAACAAATTCATAATGTTGACAACTCACTGTAACAACACATTGAAAAGAAGGTGAGCACAAGGCTAGAGAAATGGGTAGAAGGTCAGTGTATAACAGTTTTACCTGTTTGTTTATCTATAATGAGCTGCAATTGGATAACTGAACCTCCAGTGCTCGTAGCACTGTAAGTGAACTAATAGTATCTCCTTGAGATATTTTTTTGATTGGGTTTTCTTTAAATATTTTTTGATTGTCTAACAATAAAGATTTGTTGTCTGTGCACATCATCTGTGTTTCTTTATCCCCCCAAAATTGTCCTGGGTATAGTGCAAGAAGCAGAAAGGTGTTCTGTCTCTCCAGAGAAAACATACAAGATGGATCTGATACATTTGTTATTACTCAACTTGAGACATCTAGCTGGAAATGACTTTCAAGAATTTTAGGCACAAGTGATGTTTTTTCTGTCTTACATGAATGCATCGAATAGTGCAGCAAATCAGTAAAGCTCAGCAGATGGCCTGAGAATAGCAGTTGTGATGAAATCCTGAAGATGTTTGACTACTGGCAGCATCTCCAGAAAGAAGTTTGTTTTGTTAGATAGATTTCAACTATTTTTGGAGTACGGTCTTTTGGGATCAGGTGTAGCAAGATTTATAAGAGTTTTAAAATGGGAAAGAAGAGAGCACTCTGATAAAGGTAACTATAACTGCCATGCCTACCTATAATAGGGGATATAGAAAATCCAGTAAATGAGGACACAGCAAAGGGTACAGGAGTGTTTTCAGGTATGGTTATACAAATAAGCACAGAGTAAGGTTTGATATCAGTGTGATTAACACTCAGACAACACACAGCACAGCTAATTCAGCAAGAACATTAGCTGAGGTCTGAAATAAACCACTAATATAAGCTGATGGAATAACAAAATGGAGAAAATAGTTAATTTATTGCAAAGGATGAGAACAAATGCTATAAGAATAGAAGAAACTTTATAACTGGAATGTTAAATTAGGGCATAAACCATTCAAAAAAAAACCCCTAAAGTAAGCTAAAAGTAATTGGAAAACCACTTTTGCTAAGGAGAAATGTAAGGTGATATAAAGATGGAAAACCTGACTAGAATTATTCAGAGAAAAGACTGTGAAAGAGATCTTATTGCTTTAATGTGGGGATCTGCTGTAGGTGCCCATGTTAGGATACAGGTAAAATTAGATTTTAATATTAATAAAGAGACAGCATGAATGTCTTCCTGTTTAGTTATTTCAGTTCATGTGCAAGATTTCAAGATACTGTTCACAGGGAGGGGGAAGGATAATAACTGTGGTTATGCCTACATTGACAAATCCTTTTCTTCCTGTTTTATATGGCTATCTGTCCCTATTGTCATGTATACTGCTCATTTGTTATTAATGTCTCTGTACAGGTAATATCAACAAGACGGCACCAGGTTTAGTTATTTCTAATTTGTACAGACATACTATAATATCTCAGTACACCAACATCCCTTATAAAAAATCTCATTACATGTAATAAATATCCTTGGTGCTATGCCACAAAATGACCATTCTGCCCACCCAGGCTGCAGCCCTCTATTATTTCAGGCACTTTGAACTTTAAATAAAAAGCCACAAAAAACCCAACCTTCTGTCCCTACTTGTATTTGTGTATGACTACACAAATATAAGAGAAAATAACAAACATAAAAGTTTTTCAGTGAGAATAAGGCTATATTTAAAATAATCCAGTCACAACTAAATATTAATTGAAATCTTTGTCTCACATTTTATCCTGAGCGTAGTGAAATATAAGTGAAATTTTGTGGAAGTTAATGAGAATGTATGGAAATAGGTCAAGGAATTTAGGGAACTTAAATTAGGAGGTCAGACGGTCTTCATTTTTAAACAATAAAGAAGCTGGAAATTGATCCTACAATAAAGGCTTAAAATATTTAGGATTTTTTAGCCAACCAAAATTAAGACTGACAGAACATAGGATTGTTGTCAATACTCAAGAACTTGAATATCAGAGAGGGAGAATTGCTATTCAAGTTCAAGGACAAAATTGTCACAATAACAAATATATTCAAGTTGACTGTGAATAATGTTGACCAGAAATGAGAAGATTTATAATTCGAAAAGAGAAGACACTGTAGAGCAGTTCTTCACTCAACAGTGATGGAAAACCCATAGCTAAGCTGAATGTAGTTACTCTATGAAACAGACTTAGAAGCGTATGGAACACTTGACTGTAGGCACTAAGCTCCGTTCTAGAGGTTTCCTTTCAATTCTTCGCGCTATATTCCTAAAAACCAGATATTTGCAAATATATGTATGTTGTTTTCAAATCTGTCACAGTTATAAAATATCTAGAGAGGCGTTTTCTTCTTTCAGTCACCTTTTGGCCCTACTTTAGACAGCATTTAGCTGATCCCACAGATTTCAAGGTTGATTGTTTATCTTAGAAAGAATGCTTTCCTGTATTTAAGCCGTTGTGTTTGTTATTTTTTTAAGTGACACTTTTTTAAGCAGCTACTACATGAATAAGAAGCAAAAGTTCTCATGAGATATGTACAAATGAAGTAAATGTATTGATACAATAGTCTGATTTCTGTAAATTTATAAGCATATTTGTGATCCTACTTTGCACCAGCATTTGTAAAAGTAAAAATTGGCCTAAAGATGTGTTTAGGGACACAGCATAGACAGGATTTCACCTTAGTATTTCTACGGGAATTTTAAAAGATCTCTGCAGTCAGAACACTTTTTTTTTCCCCCACAAAGTTCAGATACCAGTTTTCTTGTGACTAGAGTGCTTGGATACATCTTTGAGATGTGCTATCTATATGATAGTCAGAGTGTTAGTATGCACCAGTAACTAACTCCTAGAAAACAACTGTATTAGCAGTAACTATCAGATTGTCCTCCCTAATGCTCCACTCCTTGAATGTTAGCCATTAATAAAGGACATAGCTTGTTCCTTCCTTTCAGTTCCACTTAAATAATACAGCAAATTAGGATAGAATTTGAGAGAGAGAGAGAGAAGGGAGTTCTCTAAGTGCCTTTGAAGTAATTGTCTATATGTTCACTCACACTGTGGGTGACTGAAGAGAGCAGCAACTAACAATTACCTGGAGGAGGACCCTTGGAGTTCTTAATTAAACAAAGATTGAGGGATAACTCCCAAAGGCAGCATGATCACTGGATGCTTCAGCAAGTTCATAATGCTAAGTAAAGTATGAACGGAGCTCCAGGTGGCCTCTCTGCAAAGGTCAAGTGTGAAATGTTCCACAGAGATGCCACTGTCACTGCTTAAAATGATCAAATGAGCCCTTGTAAGTAAGGCAGTTTCTCTGCTGGCAGTTTGATAGCTACCATTCACTTACACATTGTGATAACCAGGATGGTACTCTTTGTGAGGACACTGTCACCTCCTGAGGTCTTTCAAGACTTGACAGAAGGACAATGAGAATTTATACTCTGATTTGTAGAGAGTTGCGATTGCTGAGGAATCACGGGTCTCAGGAGAGATGTGGCAGTCAGAAAACTCTTCCAGTAAAACCTTGGAAAGCCTGCTAAGGATTGCTTTTTCCTTGTGGAAATAACACAAGGGAATCAGCCATAGGACCCTGTATCTAGCTAAGCCGTCTTGTAGAAATGATAGCCACTGGAAAGGCTTTTGATAGATAAATGAGGAAGAGATCATATCATTTAAGGTTTGTAGAGCCTGCACTTTTGAACTGAAAGAGCCTACCAATACTGTACTGGAAAGTAGGTCTTTAACTGCAGGTAAAGCCCCTTAGACCCTTCAAAAATTTCTCCTGGGGAGTAAGAATGCCAATTAATCTTTTACCTGAGGACATAATGCCACAATGACTGCTAAACTGACTGTAACACAAGAAAGTTACAGGCCACACATCTTTAGTTTTGAGACATAGCTAAAAACTCGAAAAATTGCTGAGACTGGGAAACATGACTTATGAGAGTATCAATATACAAATGCAACCATTTAATTTGGTAGGTGGATCTACTAGAATTTCTTCTACTGATCCTCTCTAGGGAACAGATATGCTCTAACTCAAAGCCATCCAGCTGTTTACTCTGAGAAAACTAAATTTCCTTTTTACAAGAAAAATCTCTTGAGAAGCACAAGGCCAGTGTGGTTGAGAGGTGGTATCTTCAAAACAACAAAAAAACCCCCAAAAACCCCCAAAAAACAACAAAAAAGAAAAGATAGAAGAATCCTTCTCTATGATATCCAAAATTAATTAGTTAGAAATTATAAACTGGGATTTTTAATGTAAATTTGACACTCAGTCCCAGAAAAGAGGCTGAGATGAGGAGCTTGATAGTGACCTTAAGGGAGGCAACAATAATGCATAGCTCTTCAGTATACCTTCAAAATATTGTCATAATTCCATCAGCCTTGTTTCCGAGAGAGTAGCATGACTGTGCCATGGAGTTTTCACTGTCTACCTTTTTACTGTGTAAAAGAAGTAGGACCTGTGTGAACATGAATATAGGCTTCTTGAAATAAGACTGTGACAAACTCCAAAATCTCAAGATGGCCATCAAATATTTGTGGAATATAGTTCATATCAGTATTTAAACTAAATTAGTTTCTTGCCCTTGGAACTGCAATTCCTTAGAGATATCTGTGGCCACAGCCAGAGTACTTTTTCAGGACAAGTCTCACCATTATGGACCTAGTTGTAGTATCTGAAGCAGCATTATCCTACAGAAAAAATTTCAACTAGGATTGGATCAAAAATATTCTTAATTTCTCGGGATTAAACCTAAAAAGGACCTGTAATAGTGGCATGCACTAATGAGCAGAAGCAATAATTGCTGATCCAGAATCAGGAGTGATGAAAGACATTTTCATTCAGAATAACAATATATTTGTAGCATACTTTGATGACACTGAAGGTCTAGAATGTTGCATATCAGCAACTAAGGAAAATGGGAAGCTATATTAAAATTTAAAACTTTTATTCCCCTTTTTTTCATAACAGTTCTTTCTTCAGTTTTTGACACATTAATCGAACATATATTTACAGTTTGAGGCTTCTTTTTTTCCTTTTTCAAAACTTCTAAAATATTACATGATTGTGTTTATGGTAGTACGAAAAACTATTCTTTCCAGCCTTTTCCAAGACTGTTGGGATGATGTTCCGCATCTCTTAAAATTCATTCTCAATAGTAACAAATAGAATAGTACCACAATCTATGTTAGAAAGGTGGCAAAAATCCTCTTTAAAAATCCACAATGTCCAAAATATACCTCCCTATTATTCCTAATATATATATAAAATCTTTTATTTTTGGACAAGGAAATCACCAAAACAGATTTCTCTAAATTCCTTGAGTTGATTATCATGTGTTATTTTTATCTTCTAGCTATTCTGCATGGCAATAAATTCAAATATTAAGTTCACTCACATTTTCAGCTTAGCAGCCTTCCAGATTACGATACACGATCATAGTTCCTCAATTTTCATTTGTGCTTTTTTTCCTCACTGTGGAAAAAAGCTTAAGGCCTAACATGTAACTTATTTCTCTTTTGTATGATGTACTTTTCTCTATTAATAGCTATAAACAGAAGAAGCAGATATCACACCATCTTTCTCTCACTGCATGGTGAAACAAGAAACACAATAGTAAATTCATTTTTCTTTCTGCAGAGTAGGGTGGTTTCAGTGGCTGCACTTTGAGTGAGTCTATATTTCAGATCGGTAGCATGCTTTCAATAAAAAATTCTGAATTGGATCGACTTAATGTAATGTACTACTTCTCACTGGAAATGATCTTGGAATGCACAAACTCAATTCCTTTGAAATGAAAATAAACTGAAATAAACCTCAATGTGCTACAACCACTACGGCTGTTCAGTGCACAGGACTCAATGCTAACCCCTTGAAATTCACATAGTGTAGAATATCCCATTTTCCATGCCAGCTGCTTCTCTCTAGAGCCCTTCCCATTACATGGCACTTCCTGCTAATGTAAAAGCTTTTTTATTATTTATCTTTTCTGTTCATCAGAGATTCTATAATGAAAAAACAAATTGACAGCATTAACAACCTATATGAATTATCCGAAGCAGAGAAAATGGTAGTACAAACTCTAGCTTTTGTAAAATTCTGTTGAATTAGAAGTTGTTTAATTATGTAATTTCTTAAATGGAGATAATAAATTATAGGCATGGTCCAACAAAAGTTAGAAGCACTCAGTTTACAAATAGAGCACTGCACTCTAGAAGTCTTCTCATCCTTAAAGCTAACAAGTGCTTCAGTAATACGTTAGATCACAGTCCACATTTTGAGAATTAGGATAGATGGGACAGTTTGCAGGACTGGACAATAAGAGATGCCCTGAGGCAACACTGAATGAAAAAAACCTAGTCATGATTATAAAACATAAAAATACTAGATTAATACAGGTTCACTACAAAATACAAAAAGTAGTATGAATAATGAATATTTAAAGAAAAAATCATGAATGTACTTTGCCAAGGCTGAAGACATTTGTTTACAGCTAGTGTACATACATAGATGAAAGTAAGTAAATACAGCAATATTAACTCACTAGCGCAATTAACAATTCTAGAACTATTGTTTTAAAAGTTATGCTGCAGTGCATCCTGTTTCTGAATGACTGTTCTCTAAAAGTACATATTCAAATATTTCCTTCTTCATCTGATCTGTGTGAGTGGAGAACTGATACATCCCCCAACAGCTGATATATACTTCTAACTTCCCCAGAAACTGTCCTTGCTATCCCCTTTTCCAAGCATTCACAAGCACTTTTGACCTTTTCTTAGAGCATCAAGAGAAAAAATGAGTTGAGAAAAGGAAGGCAAGTTTTAGAAAATATTAGAACTCTACTGCTGGGCAACAGAGATGGCATGCTGGACTTAGGACAGAAACAAAACAATAACCTGTCATCACCAGAAAATATACAACAGTTCTAGGTCACACTGCTGACACTGAGCAGACCTCAAAGATTCTTAATTATTGACAATAATTATTGACATCAATTAATTCAAAATAATTTAATGACAAATTCTCTTTACATTGCCTACAATCTTACCTTGTAAAAATCTCACAAAATGTAGCAAGTTGCTAGCAATACTAATAACACATATGAAACCTTTCAACTTCTTCAGATTTTCACGCATCTGTAGCTGTAAGAAGTCTTTTTGTCTCTGTTTACACAATTTCTCTGTACCACTCCATAACATAATGGCATAATGTGGAGACCGAAGTGAGTAGCCTAATGTGAGCAGAAAATGCCATACAGGCAATCTTCTACTAAATAACTGAAGTCACTTTATCTCACCAGGAAAGTGCAGAGGCTCTTTTGTGAGGTAAGACATGTCCCATGTTGAGAAGAGTCAAAAGCAGAAACTTTTTATGCAGAACTATTTATTTCTGTGTTAATTTGCTGGTTTTGTTTTAGAGAAAATATGATGAAGGCTGAAAATATAACACTTCAAGCTCTCTGAAAAAAATATTACGGAAAAAATTGTTTGTTACAGATAAGGAAGATTCAGAACACTGTTGACTCAGAATTCACTTGCTTGAATAAACATGCTAAATGGATGCTAAAATAAATACACATTAAAAATATATATAGCTATAGATAGCTGCAGTGCTAAGAGAAATAAATAGAGCTCGAACTGAAATAAATGTAAGATATTGAAAAAAGCATGCAACTTTTACAGAACATGATAGAATGAACACTGCACCATTTAAAACTGATTGACAGGTAATGAACTATAAAATCTATATTGAAATGGAAATGACAGAGAAAGAACAGCACAAGGCATCAAAGTCGCAGGGCTGAAAGATGGCAAAATTTCTGAGACAACAGCTCACAGAAATGAAGCAAATTAAAAAATGATGAAAAAATGTATGTGTTCTGATTGAATTAACTAGTTGCTGAGAGACAGAACAGCACTGCAATTTAACCAGATTGTTAAATGGATGTTCCGGCTTGTATCAAACTTCCTGAACGTTTGAAAATGAGACACCAGTAAACCAAAATGCATTCCTTCACATCTGGCTTTTCCTTGTTTGCAACAACATATTTTAACCATGTTGTCAGTTTACTATCCAAGTTTCAATATGGTAAGTGCTTAATGAAGCAAACATCAGTTTATTCTGAACCTTCAATTCAGGAATAATTTGCATTGCATCTGTTTTGAATTACTTTCTAAGCCAATCTTCTCCCAATCTATTTGGTAAGCAGAATTCAGATAGTAATATTCACTTGCAACATATTCTGGGACTTGGATTTACTTAATACTATGATTTTATCTTTTTCCCTAAGGGTTCCTCTGGTTCCTTTCCTGCTCAGAAAAACAATTTTCAATATTTGTAGTTTTCATTCAATGAACTGCAATCTATAGCTTGAAGCCTGGAGCTAATCTGCAGAATACAATCACTTTCAAAATGTTTTCAAATAAACAGTGTGATAAGAACTCATGATAGTCATGATAAACTTTGATAATTAAAAGTTATCTATACTCAGTTAGAAGTTCGAAGATTACTGCTCCAAACCATTCATTCTGTTATACCTGTCTTCGTTAGGTCAAACAATGGACCACTTTTCTTTTAAAGCAAGAACAATATAATATTGGTAAAAGACCTATCTTCCGGAAAAGCAAAGAATATACTTACAAATTGATTGGTTCTTTAGGGGTGTTCTCACAACGCCCTATCTGCATGCAAGTTGATTTTTATATGAAGTATTCTATATGTTAATATACTGCCTCTTCAGACAACTAATAAGCAGATAGTAATTTCCCTCTAGTTTTAGCACCAATAGAAAGAACATGAAATATAATAGACTAGCTATTATATGAGGAGGCTTTGATTTCAAGATTTTGGTAACTTCATTCACTATTAGCCATAAAGTGCTATTAGGTTGCCTGATCTTAATCTTTGTACAAGAGAGTAATTCAATTTTGCTTTGCACTGTGTTTGTTTAGACATGTTTTCAAAAAGTCATTTAATCTTGCCTCAAAGTCATCAATATCCACTGTATTTTCATGGATGTACTTATTATACGGTTCCCAGGATTTCTCTCCTTTCACAAGCATATTCAAAGAGTAATCCCTTCAGTTTATCATAAATTAAGGCAACGGCATAGGTGTTCTACATCTTCTTAGCGTAGTCTAAAAAACTCACCCATTTTCCCTAACATCTTCAATCTGTTCATTCTCAAGATACTTTTTTCAAGTAAATCATCAGTGAATTTTCATCTCTTGTACCTTGCTACCTGTGTTGGATGATTTTAATGTTGTGTTCTTCAACTTCTTCATGAAGAAGTAATGTTCAGATACCAAAGACCACGATATTCCTTCAGCAGGTACTCCAAATAATTTCTGAGGATGACAGATTTCTGATTTTCCTGCCCTTTTTCAGCAGCATGGTATGTGAATGAAATGAGAAGGAATGCCTACCCTCATCATTAAGCTCCTAGCCTGTATTTTCAAAATCCTGAAATTATGAACTCGCCAGTCTACAATTAATCTCTGACTCAGATCTCATTTTATTCTCTTTCTTTCCTATATAATTTAATTTTCTATTTATAAGGATCCATTCAACATTATAACATTTTATCTCATGTTCAGAGCACCTCCCCACTACCATTTGTCCAGCACACACCTAATATTAAGTTTGTGATAATTTTTTCTACAAGTTTAAAATTCAAATCAACCTCCACTGTGTTTAAAGTATTTCAGATAAGTAGATATTTTCAATAATAAATACTTCAAATAAGAGACAATTCTAAATCTTTTTTTTGGTAATGGGTGTTTCAGTGTTAGCTGTCCTAATTTGTCTCTCAATAATGTTAACATATTTCAATTCAAATTATCAAAAGGGAAGTATGCTTTCTCGGAGAATAAAAGGACATGACTGCAAGAACGCTGAGAATGAGTAAAATCCATGCTTCTGTCTCTATGCAATGGATTATTTTTAACTACCTATAGTTTTTTATAGGAGGTAATAGCCTGCAAATATACACATCAAATAAATCACTGAATAAGAAGGAGTGAAATGGAACAGATCTATTAAATGGTATAGTGAAGCATATTCACTGCTCCAGTGCACTGAAATGAATTTGGAGTAGTTTTACTACGCTGTTGTATTGGAATACTAAACACAAGACTGCAGGCAATTTACAAAAATAACTGACTAATGCACTGAGAATATTTGCAGATCTATATTGACAGATCTCCATCTTCAAAGCATTTCTCATAATAATAAATAACAGTATCTTCAGTTTTAAAATATCCAGATAGAGACATTCGATCAAATACTGACGAAGTAAAATGGTTTGTATTAGCCTGTGAAATGTAAATCCCTGAAGTTTCTGTGTAACAAAAATTTCACAGTTAGGTACAGTTCTAAGAACACTGTCAAGAAATGTCAAAATTTGGAATAGCAAAAATATTGGGAAAAGAAAGAGATTAAAGAATACAAGTAGCCACAAAACTAAAGTACATTTTGATTTAGTACCCTCCAATACGTAAGCTGAAAAGGAATCACCATAAGAGTACTCTAATTAAGCACTGAATTACAAAAATTTCAGAAAAGGAAAAAAAAAAAAAGGCAAGCCAAATTGGTACATAAGTGATACCAAAGATATCTAAGCCAGACATTTTGCACAGACTGAATTGAAGATAGAGTTGTGTGATATGGAACTGAAATAATATACGCTACATGGAAACTGGGTATCTTTCTTTTTTTTAAGAAAGCTTTTAAAAAAGAAAAGGAAAAAATAAGTCTTGCCTATTCACCCATTCTAATTTTAACAAAGAAAATAAAGATACAATATTAAGATGGTACCTAAAATGACAATTGAGCTTTTCAACCAGTAACTGACAAAATGAAGCCATGATTTTCTATTGTTACAATATCAGTCATTAACTGCTAGAAAATTAAATAACATCACATAGGGAGCATGAGATGCAGCAGATGTAGGAAAATGGTAATTTTAATATTCTTAATTTTGCATGGTTTATAAATAATGGCCTGTGGGATTAATATTTTTGCTCACACTTAATGACTACCTCACTTTAGTGGCAAAGTCCTCTGGATAGTCATTAACTGTCAAGAAATGCTGACCCTACAGGTCATTCTTACTGAAGTGCTGTATAATGTGTATAATAGTTATGTAAATGCTGAGTATCGCTGCAATAAATATTTAAATGAGGTGCTCAGGAAAAGCTTATGGGCTATTCTTGAACAAATGCTTTGGATGGGTGTGGAAAGTGGGCACAAAGAATGTCTGTAAACATGAGTACTGAGACTGAAGAAGAGACTAGTTTGGAGCCCTGCCCTTTCTGGTATTTAGCTGCAGTGGGAGGAATTATGCATTGCACTGAAAAATAAATAAAATCCACTGCCAAGTATTATCACTGTGTCACACAGTCACATGACCAGAAACACAGCATCTATTTTGGTCACTTTCCTTAGATTTGGATGGGTAGTTCAGGCACCTCCCTTGGGAGCACAACCATTAATGTCTCTAGTGAAAGCCATATGTCTCCAAAGAGTGTCTCTGCATTTTAAGCACTGAGCCTCCTCGAATTTGCCAGTCAGACATATTGATGAAGGAGGAAGTTTTCCCTCCTGAATTTAGACACCTGATGAAAGGTTGCTCTCAAGCGCATCTACGGTGAATTCAGAGCACTAGGCTCTCTGCTGTGGATAGATATGAAACTGTGGCATTTACCACTCTTTTTTAAAATGCTGATGGCCACAGTGTCCACATTTGCATAGTAATAGCCAGTAATCTAGGAAATGGGTATGAGGGATCATTTCCTTCCTAAATCTGAGAGGAATTCAGCTTACCTTACCCAATTCCTAAGCAAGTGTCTTATCCTCTAGATTATAACTTTACCAGAGTTAGAATCACTGCGCACGATTCTTGTGGAAGTAGGACTGCCGCATAGGCAAGAAAACAAGAATCAAGCACCCAGAAGTCAAATGTTTAGACAACTCTTCAGCCTTTTAGGTGAAACATTAAGCATGGAGAAGAAAGATTTGGTTTTCTGGTCCCCACCCCAAGTTCTACTTGGCTTTTTATGTTGGATCAAACACTGGATAAAAAGCAAATGCTTGGAAAGATCTCCCTGTACCAAATACTGCACTATCTAGACCCTACTTCTCTGAACAAAAACACTGGACCTCTCAAAGAGGTTGGATGTCTCCTCACTATATAGCTGAAATGCAGTGAAATTTGAGAAAAAGTTATACTGCTAGCTGCTCACAATGATGCATTTCCGTACAATATTGTACACTATTAAACACCAGTTTGGTCGCTGAACAGGATGTTTGGTCCAATTGTAGATCAACTAAATATCCATCCTTTCAAGATTAGGGTGGAAATTTCCAAATCACAGGATCACTTGAATATAGGCACCACAAACCCATTTTATGCACCAAAATGAGTGAACTGGATCCACCACACTGTCCCTTCTTCTACCTCCAGAAGACTGCTTAGGGTGTGCTGAATATACGGTACTAATGATGACTTTGTTTATAAAAGCCATTCAAGCATCCAAGTTACAAAGTGTTCTGGAGGACCGGAAAATATTCAGGATGCTTTCACAAGGATGACTAGCAAGACCACAGAAAAAAAAAAAAAAAAAGCAAGAACTATTGAAGTACTGAGAGCAGAAGAAATGAAGAGACTCCCTCAGCTTTTTGGGGGAGGAGGGGGCAGGGATGGAAATATCATAAAAACATCAGGCATAGATGAGGAAAAACAGAGAAGAGAAGAGAAAAAAGACAAGTCACCTTCTGTTATGACTTATCTTGTTAAACTGCTAAAACCACAGGGTCAGTAGACATCACAGCTGAATAAACAGCTTCAGGCCCATGGTATTGTATACTCACAGCTAAATTAGAATATAAATGCTAAAGGCTAACGGTTTTCTATATATAATAATGATGATGTATTGAACCAATAATAATGGATTTAAAAATGGATTGACCATTTACAAGTAGTGTGTCGTTAGTGAATGAACTTAGTTTTATAGTTTAAAACTGATCTGGTTTGTCAGTCTTCTAAACAGTCCCATCACAGTGATCTCTGATCTCCTAGTGGATATATATATGTTGTTACACTAGAAATACCATTTTAATGAATGCTTAATATCAAAGCAGAATAGAAAGATTTAGAAAGATTTACTGTGGAGTAGCCATCACAAAAGATGTTGCATTTACAAAATATGGTCATTGCCAGAAATGACCTCAGAGATGACAAATATAATTAAAATCTTTGTTTTGAAATGCCTTTAAGAATGTATCTGGTTAGACAAGAGAATCCGATTAGGCATCATACTTTCAAAATAAAACATAGAGAAAAATGAGTGATTGCTAATTGCCAGGAAGACAGATTTTTGTTGTTGTCCTATTCATCTTCTAAAGGTATTTAATTTTGTGTCATTTTTTTGAACAAAAATTCAAACTGATTGAGGTATAGTCCACCCTTTGAGGTATGACAGGAAGCAGGAACTATCTTAGTCCAAGACTAATGTCTAGGATATACTTGTATGTTTTGGACTAGACTCAACAGGCCACAGACCAAACTGTCTGGAAATAAAAATGAAAAAGAGCCAATCAACCAGCCTATTGCATTCAATATAGACCAGATGTACAGTCTCACAGTGAGCATATATATACCCAGTCATTCAAGACTAGAGACCTTTTACACTTTTAAACTTCCTTTATTGCATTTGATGGAGCTATGTAGGGCAGAACTTGCACTCTCAGATCTGACTCAGCCAGAGAATTGGTGCACTACCACATACTTGAAGGTTTCTGTGAAAAACAAAAAGTTATAGAAATTTTTCTGTATAGATATATAGACTTCAAAGACCTATAGATATGGGAGAAATCTTTCTGTATTCAAGTGATATACATATTACAACCCCATAGTACTCATGATTCGCTGAATGCAGATCTCAAAGCCCTCCATATCACAATTAGAATAAAGAATATAACAGAGGACAAGTTTACCAAAATGTGTATTATCTCTGAATGCCTTCGTGCAGTGTATTCAAAATTTTTGATAATTTTGTTCCCTGTAACTGCGATTAGAATTTCAAGGGACTGTTAAGCAGATGAGAGGCCACTGAGGTAAGCCTAAGTGGTTTCATACTTTGTACTCTCAGATGGGGAGTATTTACTGTCCATTAGAAGTGCTAACACAGCCCAGTATGCAGTTCAAGAACCTTTGCATGGAGAAATTTATGCTATGGATATTAGATATCCAAACCATGAGTTTGAGACCTTCAGGACCACTCCTAAATCAAAAGCAGCTTCTCGCATTGGGGTTGCAGAGTACAGGCACATAAATGTACCTTATGGGGAAGGTATATTTTGGGGAAAAAAAATGCTTTCTTGTTTTAGATGGAATCTGGAAACTTTCATAAGTGTCTAACCTCCTCTCCTGCCAGAAATTACTTCAGGCAAGATCAACACTTTCTTAGATGTGTACAAAAGTATGTAGATTGTTAGAGGCTCATAGTAAGGCTTGACAACTATCGTGAGTGTCAGGAATGTCAGGATCAAGGGATCCAGGAGATGAGGTTTTTTACATATATATATATATATATATATATATGAGGGTTTTTTTTATATATATATATATATATATGTAGCCACATAGTATACCTGAAGGTCTTGCTGTTATTACACAATACTTACCATAAGCTGTAGAATACTGACAGGAAGTCTGAGCCTTTCTGGGGACCAATAATTTTCATCCAACAGGCCCTCAGTGTAGGTATCCTACTGAAACAATGAATTAGTCTGAGTATGGGAGATCACTAGAAGGAAAAAGAAAGAAAGGTTCGTAAGAAATGCAGCACTCAAAGGAAATCCAGGTTTTTGAACTGAAAGAATATCTTCCCAGAGAGAACAGCATCTGAAGCTGTGACTATAAATTTCAGAGCCTGACCTCAGGCAGCATCAAGTTGTACACTACCAAATGTCCTATCAGAGCTCAGTAGGATTTTATTGAAGCGGTAGGATGAGTCTCCAGACAAGAAATCAAGAACGTGCCATGCATATGTATGCATATTGCCCGTCCCAGTACAGGATGTCACATTAGATACACAGACATTCTGTATATAAAGAATGACGGCATTACTCCACACAATGGATTTTCAGGCCTCCAGTAATTTGTTCTTGCACAACTTGAACAGTAGGTTAGAAGTTTTTCTTAATAAACTTGTTTGCTTCACAACATTAATTTGCTTTTATACATTTAGGGAATGCTGTGTTCTAGCACGTATTTGTTAAAGCAATGATTGCCACATACAGAGTTGTCTGTCTCTGTTATACTTTTTTATTTATGCTGCTAGTGTAAATTATTAACTGTTTTCATCTTAATTTTATGAGAATGTATGAAATATACTCTTAGAGGATTGGCATAAAATCATTTGCAAAGGCAATTCCAGTCTGACTTTTTTTTTCAATTAAAAATAAAAACTGAAAATAGAGTTGGTTAATAGCATGTTCTTTTCTGTAAATTAAAGCAGGGATTTCTGAACAGAAACATAAATGACAGAATTCAGAAAAGAAGATAATTCTATTACAAAGAAATTCTGTATGCTGTGCACATGCTCACTTCTGCCCAAAGCTATAGGATGAGATGCCGAGTTAAAACTGACCTATTTAGCTATAGCCCAAAACCCCACAAGAATATAATTTTCATTTTCCAAAGCAAAACTCCTTGAGGAAAAGATGATATGGTTCCTTCACATGAAACCTTCAGCTGCTCTTAAATATTCTTAGCTCCCTGTAGAAGTTATCATCACTTTTGTAATATTTTATCTAATCAACTTTCTTCTTCATTTTCCTTGGGAAAATATATTTGAATTAGGTAAATCATTATCCATCTGCCAATATGAAAACAGTCATCAAGAGCACTTAGAAATAATGTAAATCCCCTAAAATATACAGAAAGCTGCACTATAGAACTGTACAACTAAGCAAAACCTATTTTATCCCCTAGTGCTGTTTACAGGATAATAAGCCTCAGTCAGGAGAGCTAAAAGGATTGATTTCATTGTTCTTTATGCCCCCAAGAACATCATAAGAAGAGATGGCATTTTATGGGAGAAGGCATGAAGTTTTGCATTAGATGCTATTGCTCTTTAAGAAAAGGTGAAAAATTTCGTATATTGTGAGCAAAACAAATTATTGTTTTCAGAAAGAGTAACAACATTTGTAAACATAATAAATAACCTAGATGACTGTCCAATGCTCTTTTATTCAGTCTCTGAAAAGCATTCTCAGGTTTGATATGGGTTGTAAAAGCTTTTAAAGAAATACTCTGTTACAAAACCTTACAAACAGAATACTGTTATTTAGGAGATTGCAATATCATTGTTCCAATATCAACAGCGTTCTCTATAACCACATTTTAAACATACTATGTGATCAGACATTTTTTTAAATTATGCAGAAATTTTTTATGTGAATCATCATAAATCCACTCTCATGATAAGTAATTGAGATGCCTAATTTTATACCCGACCTACACCAATGACAAGTTTCAACAGTCTTCTGTATATTTCTCCCAGATATTTTTCAGAGTGTTAAATCCTTATAAGATATGAAATAAGTTGCATAGAATCATAGAATAGAATCATAGAATTGTTTGGTTTGAAAGGGATTGTAAACATCTAGTTCCGACCTCCCCACACTGTGCAGGGACATCTTCCACTAGATCAGGTTGCTCAAAGCCCCATCCAACCTGTCCTTGAACACTTCCAGGGGGAGGCATCCAAAACTTCTCTGCGCAACCTGTTCCAGTGTCTCATCACCCTCACAATAAATAATTTCTTCCTAATATCTAATCTAAATCTACTGTCCTTCAGTTTAAAACCATTACCCCACATCCTACCATTACACTTCCTGATAAAGAGTCCCTCTCAGTCTTTCCCATAGGCCCCCTTTAAGTACTGGAAGGCTGTGATAAGGTCTCCCCAGAGCCTTCCCTTCTCTAGGCTGAACAACCCCAACTCTCTCAGCCTGTCCTCATAGGGGAGGTGCTTCTACGCACTATTCATCCTTGTGGCACTCCTCTGGACTAGAGAGTCTAGATATAACTCACAGACTCGGTTTGGTTTTCAATTGCTTCTATTCTTGTTTTATTTATCAAATTGTATAAATCAACTAAACGATACAATGCCTGCAACAACCTTATCTGAGTTTATAATTTAATTCTTACATAAGTAGAAAACCAGAGAAAAGTGAGTTGTTTCCAAATTACTGAAGATAATACCTGTTCTCTTACAATTTTTGAACTGGAATATTATAGCAATTTGGCCATAAATCTATACAAAAATTGACATTTTTTCTTAACAAGTACTGTTTCAAAAAAGGTGTGATTTCATTGGCTGTTAACAGACTATAGACGATACTTTACATGCATGCACATACATTTATATACACATAGTCCTTAGTTTATACTTTGCCTTTTAAAGCGGTTGATCAAAAACCAATTAGCTAGTTTTCAGGTAATTTATAGTCATAAAAGGAAGTGTTTTCTTGTTGATTCAAAGGCCTAGCCAGTCTGTCTAAAACTACTGCATGACTTGGCTATATCTGGGTAAACACTACAACCTAGTATGTACTGCACAGTTCAGAGTGTCTTTGTTCACAGCTTGTTTTTTCTAGCTGTAGGACTGTCGTACACCTGCATCTAGTCATCTTTCTGGTAAGGTCAAGAGCATTATTTACTTTAATTTCAGCTATGTAGAACTGGCCAGAGTGCATCTCCTCATTTTCTTTCCTTTACTATCAGACATTACCCAGTAGAGCTATAATACGCGCTCAGTGTAAGTGCCATTACATCTGACAGCACATATAACACGTTCTATTACGTGAACAGTTAGAAATGCGCTGAACAGAGATCTGTAAAAGAATCTCACTGCAAGAATTTTTATAACACCTTTGAAATCAATGGCCGCATACTGAATCTAAAATTCTGCATTAATTTACATTTCATTAAATGATTTACAGAAATGCAAATTAATCCACTTCTGTAAAATGATTACTCATGTTTTCTCCTTTATCTTTACAAAAAAAGTTTCTTCCTATTCACTTTCCACTCAAGTCTAAATCAGTCAGTGATACTTAATGACAAAGATGGAAGGAACCAGGAGACTCGACGTTGTCTTCTAAAGGTCAACAAACAGCTTTTGGAGAGATAAGAAGAAAGAAATATCCAGAACTAAAGGATTTCCATTTTAAAATATCATGTATCTAGAAAAGCCTTTCTGCTTGAAACAGGAAGCTTTTCCAAACATTTATTCCTGCAGCCATCATACAGTCACACTTTTCCCATCACCTTATCACTTCCCTTCTATTACAAACATGAAACAAAATTATGTGTGCACTCATCTTTTCTTTCCAATGCAAAAACACTGGTCTCATAATTTTTTAATAATTTTTTATAAAAAATATATTTTCTTATAATACAATTCCAACTTTGCAGTATTTAAGGGTCTCTCTGAACTTCCATTACAATACCTTGATATATAATAAACCACTACAGATATGCCTTACCATATTAACTGAGGACAAGACATTTAAATAACTTTAAAGTGATTCAGATCCTTTCATAGGATTATGCATAGTTATTGTCTAGATGTGATGGGCAACTTTATATACTGGAAAGGTATCTTCTGGAATTTTAAAAACAAAGTGTATAACGAAGAAACATATATCAGTTAAAGTGGCTACAGTACATACCATGTAGCAAGATATTTGCATATGCTACATTTGTTTCCTCTGTAAATCTGAAAACCTTTATCATTGGAAGTAGAGTGATTTATTAAAGTGTAATTATCAGACCTTTAATCTACCAAAGACTTGAATGATGTGAAGTTGCTAAATGACATTAAGGACTATCATGTGTCTGAGAATGTAAGTCACATCTTTGCAGAAGACATCATAAATACACAGATCTATCTCTCTATCAAGGCTAATACATTCATATTCTTATGGCCCATCATGGTTTTACAGTATCTTCTTAGACCTGATATACTTCACTAGACAGGGAAGACAGTACTGTGACTGTGGCTAGGGGATGAACTGCCCTACAGCGCCATACATGTAAATAAACACAGGCAGAAGACAAGTGCCCTAACTGCTATGTTAGATCGTACTTTCTTCTACATCATGATCTTCTTATTCTCCTTTCCACTCAGATAAGCCCGCATATATGATTTGATGAGTTTATAAACAATTGGTTTCGTGTTTAAAATTGAGATCATAAGCTCTCCAATGTATTCATGTATTTGAATAGCATATAGCACCTTTAGAACCAATTCTGTTTCTCTAAGCACACACACACACAAAATAATACCAGTAACACTAAGATATTTCTGTTGCTTCAGTGCTCCCAGATTTGGTTTGGATACAAAAAAAGAAGTACAAATACAATATCAATATTTCTTTGCGTCTTCAAAATCCAAACCAGTTTCAGTTTTGGAAGAATGTTTAGCCTAGGAGTTCCTCACATATACATAAATTTGCTAATGTACTTTTTATGGCAGCTAACAGAATTAATTCTGTATTGTAGAAGCAATAGGAAATACAACTTTTTCTGATGTGTCTTCTCAGTGAATTGAAACTTTTCTCATTCAGATTTGAGTAACTGTCACAGTCTCTGTGAAGTCAGAATCAGAAACAAAAGGTCACCTGAAGATGGACCATTACTTTTGAGAAGAGACATAATCAAGGAAAAATGCATTATTTAATAAAAAAAGAAAAAAAAAACAACCCACCAAAATTAATTCAGGAAGAAAACACTGAGAATAAATCCCAAATATCAAGTACAGCTTATTCTCCTACTTCTTCTTCTTCTTTTTTTTTTTTTTTTTGGCGCTTATTTTCTCATGAAATAAAAAAGTCCTTGGCACAAAGAGGAATGCCCAATCATACAGGAGCAAAATATTAGTAGGATAATAATGATTTAACATGGAAATCATAGATTTTAAAATCTATCCTCAATATACACTGAGGAGAAGGACTGGCCTTCAATACTAGGTTTATTTTCATTGACAAAGTGAAATATTCCCAATTTTATTCAAATGGCTTTCTATATCATCAGTCTCATAAAATAAAATAGAAAAGTAAATATATTTTTAATTAAACATTTTTGTGTGAAAATATGATCACAAAGTTAATATTATGTATGTAATCTTTATGTATGCAACCCCTTTTAACATTGCCAAAAAATAATAACCATGTTGTATTCATTAATTCATAATTATTAGGTACTCTGTTCTGATATCTAAACAGCATGAATCATATGAAAACATATAACATATCAGAGGGGATATCTCACTACTAAAATAACCTAGTAGTACATTGTTTGAAAGATAACGTCATCTGCGAGAGCATAGCCCTGTTGATTTATCTCTTGGACTGTAAATGTTTCACAGAGCAAGAGTTACTCCATGTAAAAAGCAGTAACAGCATTCTTCCCTTTCCTTCTGACAAATAATTCTCTGCAGTGTCATAATTTTAAATGGATCACTAGAACTGATGCTTTACTGTGCTTTAAAATTCACCTCTATTTTAAGAGACAGTAAGACTGGTGTTCTGCTTATCTAGACAATCTCCTAATTAGATTACCAAACCTGCAAGTAAAATATTTAATATAGAGGAAAAAGTCTTGAATTACCACCAAAACAACAATGCACCCTCTTGAAAACCCTTTTACCTTTTTTTATTCATTCAGTTTAGAAGATTGAGTCAGGTAAGTGGCTAGCAGTAAGGCAAGGAACATGGACAATTTGTGAGAATAGAGCTTGAGTAGAAGTCAGTGATGCCAGATATTAAAGGGTCTAGAGCGTTTACAGGATTGGGGGGAGGTGTAAATTTCTGAAGAGTTAATGGAATCAAGGTTTTTTTTTAGGTGGGGTTGGGTGGGAAGGAGTGAAAATCACTGTCCGCTGCATTCCTGGTAATCTTGAAGAGGTCTTAAAACTTCAAGCTCTTTGGAACAAAATAATCTGTATTCATAGAAAACATCAGCTCTGGACTTTTAAGTCAGTGCCTTATAAGTACAAAATTATAATATAAATCCTTGTCTTCTATGCAGAAATCATCCTTTTCCATTTCTTGACATAAAACAATACTCTTTTTTTTTCTCTGATAGATTTTCCTGATGAATACCAGTTTGATATTTTGAATCAGTTTACTAAATGATAAAGAAGCACCAGTACTAGCATGAAAAAGGGAGAAAGTATTTGCATTTGAAGTTGGAATTGCACTGGGGATAGAAAGTAGAAAGCAGAAAGCAGCTCAGACTGATTCAACCTGTGTTGGAAGCAATTCTAACTGGGAAGGTTAAAAAGCTGCAAAATTTAAGAAGTTGCTTCTTCCTGTGTTAGAGAAATGTGCTGGAATTATTTTCACATTTTCCCAGACGTTTTCACAGTTTCCTAGGGTCCTATTAACTAACTCCTTGAAGAGATACGAGTTCCTAAAATTTAAGGTCCTGACTATACTCCTTCACTGACCTATATTCCTCAGGAGTGTGAACTCCACCAATGCATGATCACTGCAGCCAGCTCCAGTCATGACATCACCAATAAGCCCACTTGCATTGATGATCATCAGGTCCAGTACCCCTCCACGTACTTGGCCAGAGACAGGGAGAAGGGACATAAGAAGGGGGCACAGTCTTGTTTAACCCGTGGCATGAACTTCCAATCTACTCTGTGGGACAAAATTCCTCCAACCACGTGGCACCCTCTCCCCACAGGAGGCCGCTCCACATGACCACTTCCAGTCCACCTGCGGGCATATCTGCTGCCCGGGACAACTTCCCCAGCGTTGCGCCAACCTGGTTCCAAAACTCAAAGTCACCATACTCCTTCTAGGGTGTCTCTGGCTCTCTGCATCCCAGCGGTGCCCCCATTCACCTCTCTCCAATGCATCCATCTCTCTCCCCTCCCAGTGCTCAATCACTGCTCCCCTAGTCCCTGCCTCCCTGGTCCTCTTCTCTCCTCCACCGGTGATCAACAAAGTTAAAAGTCCACTTGCCTCAAGCCAAGGAAGATATTACTGTCCCAGATGGTGTCTGCAGGTTTCTCCTGGTTTCCTAAGCAGCTGGTACAGCTGCTTCTCTCTTTTCTTTCCATCCTTCTCCTCCGAAACCAAAAAGCATGCCAAAAATGAAAAGTGTTCCCCTCTTTTTTACAAGCTTATTCGCAGAGGCGTTCATTGACATGGCTCGGGCCAGGGGCGGGAGTGAAATTAGAGCTAGGGGTGCGTTACACAATGCTAATTACAGGGACCAGTAGTGACCCCTTCCCTCTGCTACCTAAACACGCCAAAACAAGGTGGCAATCCTCCTTTTGCACCCAAACAAGGTGAGGAGCAGGCCCCTTTTCCTGCAGCCGAAAACCACACCCAATCCTACACCACAACAGTTTTAGACCGCAGTCAGTTCCTTTTAGCAGATGAAAAGAGGGGTAGATACTTTGGCTAGATGATTCTGGTAAAATCTGGATGTTGAAGAGATGCAAGAATGGTGGAACAAGTCTCCCATGTTATAGAGTGTATAACAAATTCCTGTAACTTTTTGTAGAGGCTAATATCGTCAATATATAACAACATATATTTGATAATTCTTTATTTTTTTAAATTCAGTTTTCTGCCAGAAGTGCTGAAAACAGTAATAAATGTTTTACTGCATGAGTCACACTGCCTGGAACAAATTTTAATGAATTACATCTTAATGTTGCAATCCAAGCATTAAACTGTCAACGTTATGATTAATAGAGTTGCATTTTAATAAAGGGAAAAAAGCTCTATAAGAGATGAGAAATTTGTTCATCATTACTACAACAGTAGTATGATAAGGGTGCCACATCATCAAATGTTTTGCAATAATAGAAATATACAGAAAATACATTTCATGGAAATAGAGCTGATTCACATACTTTTGAAAAGCAGTGATGATCTTTGTAGTATTGCCCCTGCAATAAAAAGGGGGAAGAACAAACATGTGCATTAGGGTCATAGAAGGACTGCTTGTTAACCAAATACCAACTTTTAGGGTTTAACTGACATTACAGTAGTTATTTCAAGAAAATCAAAATATTTAACACATTTAAAACCTTTAATATTTCTTTCAACATGAAAAACAACATTGAACTTCAGGTTGACCTGACTGTTTCCACAACTGTTTCATTCAGCCAATGAACCAAAAAATCAATTAGTTGCACAGCCTTGCTTTGATGGTTCTTTTCTTACTTGACTGGTCTCAGGGAGAGTAAATAGTGTAATGATCCCAGGAGTAAAGTACTACCAAACCCAAATGAAAGTTCTCAAACTAAATACATTAACACTAGAGAGAACCCTTAGTTCAGAGTGATACCTCCTTAAGGTAGATATTTATGTGTATATGACAGAATACCATGGATTGACCATAATTTATTTTTCTTTTCATCACTACTAGACACTTCAAAAAGGTCAAACACAAACGAAACCATATTCCATCTCCAGGTTAGAGAAATAACATGGTTTATATTTCCAGAAATTTAATCAAGTGTCCACACAGTCTGTTTGTTGAACTGAAGAAGAATGGAGGCATAGAGGTGAGAGTTGAAGTATTTTATCATTTAGATTTAAAAGATTTTGTTCAGGTTGGAAATATGACTTCATATTTGTGCAAGATATACCTGAGCATTAGTTAGCTGTCACCTCAGTACAAGTCCATCTCTGATGCATCCTGGCTTACTCTTTATGTTCGGGTCTGAGCTAGACTTACGAAGGTAGAGTTTAACAACCATGAAGGAGATATTGGAGCATTGTTAAAATTAGGAAGCATATGAAATATTCAAAGAATAAATTTTATATTTTAAAGAACCAGAAAGAAGATTACAAAGACTTCTTGCTAATTATAACAACAAACTGTGTAGCTATTTTTCTCAAGAACGAGAAAGGCAAAACTGCTTTGGCCATTTATTTAAATAACAACTAAAGATAATTTTTACTTCCTCCTAGAGAACACTGCTCAATCAAACCAGAGTATTTTTTTCTATATTAAGGAACAAAGTGCTCAGAATCACTGTAAAAAGATGCTGAACATCAAATCCACATAAAGAGCTACTCCACTAGTGAAGTAGGTCAATGGCAGAACCGTTCGTGTCTCTAGCTATATTCTTCACACACAGTGTGGACATACCATTAGCATGTTGTAATGGGTTAAAATGTCTGCTCCTGAGCGGAGGACTCACCCCCTCCTCCCCTTCCCTTGTTAGTGTGGAAAAAGCTTTTTGCTGCCTCTGTGCGAGAAGGAGGTGGAGCGGGGGGAGTGGGGCTGGCATGTGCTCAGGTTTCCCTCCCGCCCTTGGAGCCGAGACACGTCAATCAACGCCTCTGTGAATAAACCTATAAAAGCTGCAAATCACATGGCTTCCCTGGCGTGCACATTTCATTTTTGGAGCAGGAGGACAGAGAGAAAGAACAGCAGTCATCCTCAAGGCAGGACAGTAAATGATCTTCCGTATGGCAGGTAGCCTCTTTTGCTTTGCTGATTAGTGGCGGGGGTTGTTAAAAAGAGATGCTGGAAGAAAAGGGCCAGAACAGTTGTAAGCCCCAAACTCTGCATGGAGGGAGACAGGCTGCTGGCAAGGGGAAATGAGAGAAGGTTTCAGATGCCTGAGATGGAGACTCCGCTGCAACATGGGAAACCTAAAGCATTCCCCAGAGATCCGGTTTGTCTCTCGTTTTGCAGGTGGGGGGAGCACAGTGCCGAAAACTGTCCCTGGCAAAATGGTAACTCAAGTTTTCCAGCTACCCCAGAGGAAGACTACATATTGCCAAGGAAGTTTGTCCTGAAGAGTGCAGTTTCGAATTGAGATCTTCCAGGTTAAAACAACTGTGTTTCTCCACTCCGGTTTCATTCCTTACTGCCTGCTCCACCCCAACCCCACCCCTTCCCCGGCACAGAACACGTGTGTGGACTTGGGAAAGCTTGGGGATGTGGAAAATGGAATGGATGAAATCTGTATTTATATGTATATACCTATTTATGTATTTATTACCATCTTTCTCTCTCTTTTATTATCTCTGTCCTACCCCAATTTTAGTGATTGATTTATGGTTATCATTGTTACCTGAATTAAATTAATTTTCTTTCACCCCCTTAATCCACAAGCCTGTTTTGCTGGGGTTTTTTTCCTTGCCCGAAGTTCTAAGCCTCCAGCACGAACATGTCAATTCTTTTGTTTAGTTCTCAGGGAGTTAACCTCTCCCTGAGGCAAGTTGTCGCTTTGAAAACTTTTTGATCCTTTTCAAACCACAACAGGTATCACTTCCTGATATTTCAGGGTCCTGACTTCATTTCCATGCAACTGACATCTCCATAAGAGCTCTCTGAAGAAAGATACAATGATGTATATATTAAAAAATTACTGTTGAAGATAAAACTCGGCAGATAGTCTCATTGTTGCTATAATAGAAGTATTGTCTATGTAATATTGCATGATAGTCAACAAATAAAATTGCCTCTCACCCCAAATTAATACCTGCATTTATTTTGCCTCTTTGCAAATAAAACACATACTGAGTCAACCAAAGAATTTACAATGGTTGGGTTTCCAAGAAGATACAGCAGATGAAGGTTAAGAAACATTATTATGTTTCTTTTTAGCCCCTCATCTGGAGTTCCTACTTAGACTAAATCACTGCCACCTTACATTCAAAAATAACTTCAGAACAAAGAAACTGATATTTTTTTCAAGAAAAGCAGAAAGACAGACCAAGGTTTCCAAGTTTGTTGGCTTTCATAGTGCTGAAGTTCTGGGTTTGCCAGAAAGAGCTGTAAGTATTGATTTGTAAATGTGTCATCAAGAATGGCAAAGACAGTTGGGCCAGTCCCTGCTTTGTGCCCAGTGTGCCACATGCATGCTGGAAGTGGCCCTTGTTCCTCCCCTCTCATTTTTGCCTCAGTCTCCCATGCCCTCAAAGGTGCATTTTCAATTTTCAACCTAATGAAGTTCAAGAAAGGAAAGTGCATGGCCTTACACCTAGGGAGGAATAAGCCCAAGCACCAGTACAGGTTAGGGGTTGACTTGCTGGAAAGAAGCTCTCCAGAAAAGGACCTGAGTCCTACTGGACAACAAGTTAACCATAAGCAAGCAATGTGCCCTTGTGGCCAAGAAGCCAATGGTATCCTGGGGTGCATTAAGAGTGTGGCCAGCAGGTCAAGCGAGAGTCTTCTGCCCCTCTGCCCTAGTGAGGCCACATCTGGAGCACTGTGTCTGGTTCTGTACTCTCAGGTTCAAGAGAGACAAGGAACTACTGGAGAGAGACCAGTGGAGGGCTACAAAGACGATTAGGGTGTTGGAGCACCTCTCTTACAAGGAAAGGCTGAGAGTCCTGGGTCTGTTTGGCCTGAAGAAGACTGAGAGGGGATCTTATTAATGCTTATAAATATCTAAAAGGTGGGTGTTGAGAGGATGGGACCAGACTCTTTTCAGTGGCACCCAGCAACAGGACAAGGGGCAAAGGGCACCAATTGGAACACAGGAAGTTCCACCTGAGCGTAAGGAAAAACTTCTTTAGTTTGAGGATGACAGAGCACTGTAAGAGGCTGCCCAGAGATTGTGGAATCTACTTCTCTGGAGATATTCAAAACTTGACAGCGCATTCCTGTGCAACTTGATCTAGGTGAACCTACTTTAGCATGGGTGTTGGACTAGATGATCCCTGGAGGTCCCTTCCAAGCCTTCTGTTATTACTCCCTTGCTCTCCTGCCATTGTCCAGCCTGCTTTCCTCACCATTGTAAATTAGGACCCAACTTCACACTCCAGCCATCTTGACCCACCACGGTACCCATCACATCCCTGTCTTGGCCTTGATCATGCCTATGGGACAGTAAGAGCACTTCTCAAAGTTAGCTGAGGTTCCTCAGCCACATTTGCAAGCCAATTAATCTGAAGTTTGAAGTTACTTTTGTGTACGGTGGTTATTTACTACCAAACACGTAATCAGGAACTGGCTGTGTTAAGCTGAGAAATTTAGGTCAGTAAGTATGGTATTATTATTCACACATTAAAGGCAACTGATCACATAGAGACAGCTAAGCTTTCACTCAGGTGATAGCCTGAATACAGGGAAAAGGAAGGTGCTACCATGCTGAAATGGTTTGCATTTCAGCATTGTCACTGGTATGATATTTTAGAAACCCTGATATATAGGATATGAGATTTGATAAAAATTTCATAGCATTGTAAGAATATGTGGTGTAAAAAACAAAATAGAAAAAATTCATTTAGGTAAATATTTTCTTTGTGGTAAATATTAAAAGGATTAGCAGAAAACTAACACGGTCTTTGCAAGACAGCTTTCTTTTTTTGAAAAGGTTTCTTATACCACAAAGCTATGAAGGACAGGGACATCTCCAAGATTTCTTTGAGCAGTCTACCAGAGGCTGCAAGTTCCTAGACAATGACTGACATTTGTCCCTCATTTTATTCAAAAGTTACTGTGGTGGATTAACCTTGGCTGGCTGCCAGATGTCCATCAAGCCTCTCTCATACACTTCCATAACAGGTCAGGAGGAGAAAATAAGCTGAAACAATCCCACACATAGGTCAAGATAAAGGCAGTTTAATGAAGGGAAAACCAAACCAAATCAAACCAAAACAAAACAAAATAAAACAAACCAAAACAAAAACAGGCTAAAGGAAATCAAAACCAGAGGAGATTTATTCTCTACTTCCTATCAGCAGGCAGTGTTGAGCCAGTTCCTTGGCAAGACGGACCTCAGTATGCATAGTGGTTACTTTGGAAGATACACATCTTGATAATGAATGTTCCCCCTTCTCCTCCTTTCTTTTAGCTTTTATTGCTGAGCATGGCACCATATGGCGTGGAATATTCTTTTGGACAGTTTGGATTAGCTGTCCCAGGTATGTCCTCTCTCAACCTCTTGCCCACCTTCAGCCTACCTGGCTTTGCAGGGAGAGGGAGGGGCTTGAGAAAGAGCCTTGATGATGTGCAAGCACTGCTCAGTAGCAAGCAAAACACAGGTGCCTTATCAACAACACTCTAGCCACAAGTGCAAGGTAACAGAACTATATGGACTGCTATGAAGAAAGTTAACTCCATTTCAGCCAAACTTAGTACAATCTCCACCCCTTATTCCATACCATTTGCACCGCATTCGGGTCCCACACAACTTGATACATCTACATATCTTCTGACATCCCATTGTACCTATGTCTCGTTCCTGAAATCCCTCTTACCAACACTCACAACTTACAGTACATACTAAAATCATCATTACATCCAACACACAGATTTAGACATTCCCATTAACCATTATCCCCTGTCCCTTCATGGATAGATAGATACTATTTCTCCACTACATAGGCCTCTGTCACTCCCAAAAATGTCCATAAGGACAGAAAATGACTTGGGCCCCATCTGTCAAGGTCACTCAGAAAAGGCTAAGCAGCATGTTGGTTGGATGAGCACCAATATAAGCTTGATTTAATCATTGCTTCATTCACCTAGTTCCTTTTAAAGCTCATTCTTTATCTGTTCAGGTAGATCCTTCTGCATTACTTCATACAGTGGACAACTTTAATTATGGATTATTATTCTCCCAGGTTAAATCTCACTGAGGTACACACCACATCTCCCCACTCTTCCACATTGTCCACCAACTGCACATGGATTGGTGAGAGAAGAAAATCCCACAAATGAGTTTGCCTTTTCTTAAGAGAGGAGCAACCCACTTTGCCTTCCCTAGCCAATTCCTTGTCCACACAACAGGGATCTTCTCTCCTGCCACGGTATGTAGAGGTTTTGATCTGGGCAGGACCAGGATGGTTAGCAAATCCTATGGTGTTAATCAACTGAGTACTGCTAAATTTATATCCCACTGCTTCCATGCCCCAGTGCCCAAGACTCTCAGTATAGTCTTTCACAGTCTATTATATCACGCAGTCTTTCCAGAGACTTGTGGGTATTAGGGGACAGTTGGTGCCACGTTTCTTAGCCCAGGTGTCTGTGGGGTTATTTTGGGAATGAGTTCCATTGTGGGACTCAGTTCTTTCTGGTCTATCATGTCACTGTAGAACTTGCCTTTCAAGGCCCAAGATGGTGTTTCAGGCAGTGGTATGGTCTACAGGGTGTATTTCTCGACACCTGATAGTCACTTTCACTATGGTAAGTATGTATCCCTTGTCTGGGCAGATTCATGCCAGCGGTCCAATATAGTCAATTTGCCAAGTCTCATCGTATTGAAATCCCAGCCACCGCCCCGCTGTTCTAGGGAAACTTTACTTGTACAGCTCACTTGATTGCAGCAAATGTTTCACATTCATGGATGACCTGTGTGATGGTCTTAATGGTTAGGTCCAGCTCTCAATCATGAGCCCCTCTGTATGTTGTATTTCTCCCTAGATGTCCTGGCGGTTCATGGGTCCATCAAAGCTACAAATAGTTCAGCTTTACACTCCCAGTCCAGGTCCATCTGAGCTACTTCGATTTTGACAGCCTGGTCTACCTGTTCGTTGTTTCAATGTTTTACAGTGGCGTGCTTTTGGGGCATGATGATTGTCTACGTTGTCAAAGGAATTGAGAAAAATGCATTAGCAATATCAGTAGTGGCAAACTACTTGGCTGCCTTGGACCCCAGTTTATATTGGAGTTCTAGCTTGTCCAGTACAGCAGCTCTCAGTGGTGGCATAACTTTGTTCACACCACAATAGTACACTGTCAACCTCCACCCTCCATCAGAGTTTCATAATAGCCATACAGGGCTATTACAGGGTGAAGGAGTCTTGCTGATCATTTCTTGGGTCTTCAATTGATGAAGCAGCTCACTAGCTCATGGATGGGAATGAGCAAGTCTCAGTGCAGTATTGCTGCTGATGTACTGTCATGGTAGCAATCAGCACCTTCTGGTCTTTGATCCAGAGCAACCCCTCAACACGGAATTCCACTTGCTCCAGAAGTCTTTGAGACAAATATATTTTTGCTGTGTGAAACTTGTTCAAGCATTAAAAATTGTTTTATATATTATTCTAACTGTCTGCAGAAAAAGATTACTTTCTTCCAAGGGACATTTGAAATTCAGGTTTTTTTTCCCTGAACTATTTCATCATGTTAATTAAATTACACAGATTTCATCTGTACCTATACTGTTTTCCAGCTAGAAAGAACTGAGATATCAAAGTGTAATATTTACAAATTTCAATTTCTGCTTTATGAAAAACTTGATAAAACTGACTATCAGCAATTACTAGTACCAGTTATAAAGCACTGACAATTATATCTGACTATTCTGGACAAGTGTCTTTGTACTGTTTTCAGCATTTTATGTAGATATACATGTATCATAAAGTAGCAAATGAAGTCTATTATTACATTTCTGAGAAGTAAATCAATAAACTCATAATGGTGCTTCAGAGCAACCTTTAATGCAATATATCTTTCTGATTTCATAATTATGGAAGTTTATAGGAAGCAGTTACATGTTTCTGAAATACTTCTGTGCTCTTTGATATGTCCATAACTCCACGCTCTATTCCAGGGAAAGTCCAGACAGAGCCTTGCCTTGCCTTGCCTTTGCCTTGCCTTGCCTTGCCTTGCCTTTGCCTTGCCTTGCCTTGCCCTTGCCTTTGCCTTGCCTTGCCTTGCCTTGCCTTGCCTTGCCCTGCCTTGCCCTGCCCTGCCCTGCCTTGCCCTGCCCTGCCTTGCCTTGCCCTGCCTTGCCTTGCCTAGCCCTGCCCTGCCCTGCCCTGCCCTGCCCTGCCTTGCCTTGCCTTGCCCTGCCTTGCCTTGCCCTGCCCTGCCTTGCCCTGCCCTGCCCTGCCTTGCCCTGCCTTGCCTTGCCTTGCCCTGCCTTGCCTTGCCTTGCCTTCCCTTGCCTTGCCTTCCCTTGCCCTGCCCTGCCTTCCCTTGCCTTCCCTTGCCTTCCCTTGCCTTCCCTTGCCTTCCCTTGCCTTCCCTTGCCTTCCCTTGCCTTCCCTTCCCTTGCCTTCCCTTGCCTTGCCTTGCCTTGCCTTGCCTTGCCTTGCCTTGCCTTGCCTTGCCTTGCCTTCCCTTCCCTTCCCTTCCCTTCCCTTCCCTTCCCTTCCCTTCCCTTCCCTTCCCTTCCCTTCCCTTCCCTTCCCTTCCCTTCCCTTCCCTTCCCTTCCCTTCCCTTCCCTTCCCTTCCCTTCCCTTCCCTTCCCTTCCCTTCCCTTCCCTTCCCTTCCCTTCCCTTCCCTTCCCTTCCCTTCCCTTCCCTTCCCTTCCCTTCCCTTCCCTTCCCTTCCCTTCCCTTCCCTGTTCAGAATGTTTACTTAAAGTGCAACACAGGAGCAGAATCTACGCTGTCTGTAGCTCTGTTCTATATTTTCATTGCTCAAGATAAGGAAGACATAGTTTGGGGCTTTTCTTTCAGTTTCGTTTCCTTAGAGGAGATAAATTACCTTTATCAGTTAAACATAGAATCATCATAGAATCATCTGGTTGGAAGGGATGTTTAAGATCATCACAGCCAACCTTTCACCCTGCACTGCCAGGGTCCCTAAACCATGTCCCTCAGCATCACATCTACACGTCTCTTAAACACTTCCAGGGATGGGGACTCCACCACCTCCCTGGGCAGCCTGTTCCAATGCTGCACAACCCTCTCTGTAAAGAAGTTTTTCCTGGTATCTAATGTAGATCTCCCCTGGTACAACTTAAGGCCATTTCCTCTTGTCCTGTCACTTGTTACATGGGAGAAGAGGCCAACCTCCATCTCTCTACACCCTCCTTTCAGGTAGTTGTAGAGAGCAAGAATGTCTCCCCTCAGCCTCCTTTTCTTCAGGCTAAACAACCCCAGTTCCCTCAGCCGCTCCTCATAAGACTTGCTTTCCAGACCCTTCATCAGCTTTGTCGCCCTTCTCTGAATATGCTCCAGCACCTCAATGTCCTTGTAGTTAGGGGCCCAAAACCGAACACAAGTACTCAAGATGTGGCCTCACCAGTGCGGAGTCCAGGGGAAAAATCACTTCCCTCCTCCTGCTGGTCACACTATTTCTGATACAAGCCAGGATGCTGTTGGCCTTCTTGGCCACCTGGGCACACTGCTGGCTCATATTCAGCCGGCTGTCGACCAACACCCCCAGGTCCTTTTCCACTGTGCAGCTTTCCAGACACTCTTCCCCAAGCCTGTAACGTTGCAGGGGGTTGTTGTGACCCAAGTGCAGGACCCAGCACTTGGCCTTATTGAACTTCATTCTATTGGTCTCTACCCATCGATCCAGTCTGTCCAGATCCCTCTGTAGAGCCTTCTGATCTTCAAGCAGATCAACACACCCACCCAACTTAGTGTCATCTGCGAACTTCCTGAGGGTGCGCTCAATCCTCTCATCCAGATCATTGATAAAGATGTTGAAGAGGACAGGCCCTAATACTGAGCCTTGGGGGGTACCACTGGTGACCAGTCACTAACTGGATTTAACTCCATTCACCACCACTCTCTGGGCCTGGCCATCCAGCCAGTTTTTTATCCACTGGAGAGTACACTCATCCAAGCCATAGGCAGCCAGTTTCTCCAGGAGAATACTGTGGGAAATGGTGTCAAAGGCCTTACTAAAGTCCAGGTAGACAACATCCACAGCTCTTCCCTCATCCACTAAACAGGTCACCTTGTCATAGAAGGAGATCAAGTTGGTCAAACAGGACCTGCCTTTCATAACCCTATGCTGACTGGGCCTGATCATCTGGTTGTCTTGTATATGCCGCGTGATGGCACTCAAGATGATCTGCTCCATCTTCCATAGGCCACAGAGTTTCCTCTTCTTCCTGAGCTCCAGCCAAAGCACTCTGTTCAGCCAGGCCAGTCTTCTACCTCTTCGGCTCATCTTACGGCTCACTGGGACAGCCTGCTCCTGAGCTTTGAAGATTTCTCTCTTGAGGATTGTCCAGCCTTCCTGGACTCTTCTGCCCCTCAGGACTGTCCCCCAAGGGACCCTACCGACCAGTCTCCTGAAAATGTCAAAGTCTGCAGTCTGGAAGTCCAAGGTGGTAGTTTTACTGACTCCCCTCTCTACTACGTCAAGAATTGAAAACTCTATAATCTCATGGCCACTGTGGCCAAGATGACCTCCAACCTTCACATCACCCACAAGTCTTTCTCTGTTGGTGAGCAACAGGTCCAGCAGGGAGCCTTCCCTGGTTGGTTCCCTCACCAGCTGTGTGAGGAAGTTGTCTTCCGCACACTCTAGGAACCTCCTGGACTGTTTCTTCACTGCTGTATTATATCGGAGACTCTGTGGTCTCCATTCTTTAGTATCCTGTACAAGTAGAAGCAGTACCCAGTTGCAACAATTAGATTTTTACTGATTACAGATAAAGTTTAGACAACACTTAGAAATAAGTATAGGAAAACACATTGTCAAACTCTAGATATCAGCTCTATTAAATAGTAGATGTTAATACTAGTTAAGGAGTCTGAATAATTTTACATTCTCACACCACATTCTACATGATTTGCATTGCAATGAGGGGGAAAGCTCAGCCAAAGAAAGATAGGATGCTTTTGACATTGATGAACATTACTAAAAATTCTTACACAAACATTTTACTATACTTCATTTTTAAGATAAGCTGCCAGTGAACTCTTATGCAGAAAGTTTCAAACAAATCAAAGTACTTGGCTCAGAAATCAGTGATAAAAACATTACCCACTGATATCTCCAGCAAAAGAAGAATTTTATTATGAAGAATAAAAATAAGCAATAATAGGAAAACAGGTATATTAAATCAGGCAGGTGGTTCCTCCAGTTCAGTAGTCAAAGTATAACAAAGTGGAGTGGAGTAGAGGAGTGTTTGGGTAAGCCAAGAGGATAACATGGAAAAAAAAAAAATCTT
This sequence comes from Bucorvus abyssinicus, assembly GCA_009769605.1. NCBI lineage: Eukaryota > Metazoa > Chordata > Aves > Bucerotiformes > Bucorvidae > Bucorvus > Bucorvus abyssinicus. The sequence continues at coordinate 46,448,090 of CM020025.1, forward strand.
CCCTGCTAATCTCCACTAAATCAAGTTTAGTTTAAAACTAGAAATATGGTAGTTGATAATTTCCACATTCTTGTGCTAGCAGCTTACATAATGCAATCATGAACTGCCTGACAAAGTATTTATTTCCATCACTTTCAAATTTATCACTCTCTATTTTATGTGTTCATATTTAAAGAAAAACAGGTTATCTAGGTTCATCTTTTCTGCAGTTCATTATGTAGTTAACAGTCTCTTTTCATTCTTCACTTCTCTTGTTTAAATCGTTTGTCTTCCTGTGAGAGTTTTTCAATACCATTGGCCACTTCTGTTACAATTCCCTGAATTCTATGTAATGAAGAAGTATTGAAAATTTACAGTGTAAATTGGTACAGAATATATTATTTCCTATGAAACTATATTGTTCATTTACTTAATATAGTCTTTGTTTCTATTCAGAAGAGACATTATCTAAACTCTCCTCAGTGGCATCTGGATCACCACCTTGTATTAGTATAGCCACTGTAAACTCATGCCAAAGGTATTATTAGCTATTTTTCCTTACAACAGGTATTATTTTGCATGCCATCTGATAACTTTGTTTCCATTTTCTTGCTCAATGAAAGTTTTCACAGTTTTCACTTTCTTATCAAATCTTGTAACTGATTTTTTTACAAGTGAAATTATATATTATATAATAATTTATAAATAAATAAAATTTATGTGTTGAACACTACATAGCCTATAGGTACTTGCATATTAAACAAAAGGAGAATTTTAAAGATTCCTAAACTTTTGTTTCTTTCATTAAAAAAAGGCTCATCTTCAGGATAAGGGATAAAAGAAAGCCAAATATTTAAAAGCAGCCATAAAATACTTGCCTACTTCACAGACAGTTAATATGACAATAATGTAACTACCACTTCCTAGGGGTGAAAGTAATTGTCATAGAACAGATTTTGTAGCAACAAAAAGAAGAAGATAAATCTGAATATGAGACAAGAAGCATGAAATTCCAGAAGGAACTTATGTGTTCTAAAAAGTAATAAGAAATGTCAACATTTGATAGAAAACATATACCTTGACAGAGGATATTTTTTCCCCATTGGCAAGCCCACAGGTTTCAGGAAAGCATCTGAACACAGAACTGAAAGCTTTGCTTCAGATTAACAATTTCAAAGTAATTGTCTTAATTTTGTTTGTAAAAACCACATACATAAATTTATACATAAAAATTGCAGAAAGTAGAGTAAGATTGAAATTCATAGGTGACAATAATGTCTATTTACATAACAACAATTCTTAATTTAGATCTTTGCAGATATTAGTATCTTCTGGAATGTACTTTCTAAAATCTGGGGACTTGCAGTAATTTTGAGAACCAAGAACACTGTGTTGTATTCATCCTCAGCCCTTAATAACCTCTGTAAAATGTCACTTCAGTAACAGTACGTGAAGACTCCCAATTCTTAATCATTTCATTCATTATATTTTCAAGTAATTAAATTTGCTTTAATCAAGATGGTAAATACACTTTCCAAAGTCAGAGAGAGACTATTTCAATATTTTGTCTCCATTCATCTGAAGGAATTTGACAAGTTATCTAACTAGAATTAGTTTCACTACTAAAATAAAATCAATCCATTGATTCTATAAAAAATAAAAATCTTGATTCCAAGAGAAAGTATGAACTCATTGTTAAAATTAAATTTAAATTTATATTTAAAGCAATTTAAAAAATAGCCCAATTATCCAGGATGGAATTCCACCAGTGATTTCCTAAGTAACCTCGGTAAAACTTGACAACAAACTAATCTATAAAGTAAAACACATATGGCTGGAACTGAAATAAGAAAGTCAGAAACTGTATCACTCCACCTCTTGCATTTGCTTAATAAGTCATTCAAATATTGATGTACAACATCCTGCAAATTTATTGTTAAAGGAAATTAATATCTGTAAATTTTGTTGAGATTTTAGAAAAAGTGTATATCATTGGGAATTATTGATAGTACATTGCCAGAGATTAGAGCTGGGCTGGCCACTAAACAAATGAGAGACACGCTCTATTACTGCCCACCCCACCACCCCTTTCCCAAAGAGGGGAAAGAGAAAAGGAGCAAGGGAGAGAGACTTATGGATTGGAGAAGAAAACTAAAGCTGTTTTAGTGAAAATAATAATAATAAAATGAAATACATACAAATATATACAATACCAATACTGAACCAAACCCCCCTGATGGCAACCACATCACCATCACCACTGATGCCGGATGCTGCAGAGCAGATACTGGGGAAGGCCCAGGCTGGGCTCAGCAGCAGACAGGAACCGGATGCACTAGCTGGATTCTAGAACTGGATTCAGGAATGCACAGATTGGGATCAAAGGCAGAATGGACTGTCCTCCTTGGATGCTGGCCATTGAAGAGGAGGGCAAGAGGGAGCGAGACCCTTGTGATCCCTCAGCTTTATACGAAATATGACATCTATGGGATGGAACACCTTGTTGGTCAGTGTAGGATCACCTGTCCTGTCCGCTCCTCCCCACAGGTGCCGCCTCTCACTTACTGCACCCCCACCGTGGCACACAGGATTTAGCAGTGACCTTGGTCTGCACAGGAGCAAGTATCAGCAAGAGCCTTTCTGCACACCAGTCCCTGGTAGTGATGGTAAACATCAAGATTTATCACTTCTCGAAGCAAACACTGTCTGCCTTAACTTCAAACAGTGCAGTTACTTAGAAGAGACTGAGCTGAGAAGTAAAAACACTGAACAGAATGAGTTCTGTTCTAACTCAAACCAGAACATACTTGAAATACAAGATTCTTTTCAGAACTAATACAAAGACAAATGCTGCTGAATATCATATTACTGTCTAAATTTATTTGAGGAACTAACAGTATCTTGCCGACATGGAAGATATGATAGAATTCAGGAAAAAAGAAAAGGAACTGAAATAAATTATTGACTATATATCGAACTATTCAAATTGATTTTCTACTATAGTGCACTTCAATAGTTGGACGAACAAGAACAGAGGCTATCAACTATATTTCACTGAATCTAGCATTATTGCTCTTTCTCTCTGTAAGGAAAGGAAAACACTTAGCAGCAAAAAATGGTAGATATTAAGTCATATTTTTGAAAGCACATAAATTGAATTTCTATGCAAAGAAATCCCAGTTAAGTAAGAGGTTGATAATCAAATACTTGGTAGCATTCAGAAAGCATAATAGGTGATACTCACAAGGTAAAAATAAATGCCTAATTTGTTGGCCCTTTTCTTCAAAGTCAGTTGAGCACTTCAGAGTTTATGCTCTGTCACAAAGAAATCTGCAAAAGTAGAATTCTCATTTCCTCCTCATCTGAAGAAAAAGAAAGGACTAAAACTGAGAGTGTGTTCCTGTTAAGGCATGTATTTTAACAGACTTTCAACTGATACCTAGAACAGACTTTTTTGAACCAAAAATACATCTCAGTGGACCGAAGACTAAAGCTTTAAGAAAAGACTTTTCTGTCAGCTTCATCTTGATTCTGCTTTCTTAGTGGGGAAAAAAAAAAAAAAAGTATGATCAGATTGTGAACTTTCTCTTCATAATTCACTTTAGTGAATTAGTCCTTTTGTGACCCATTGTGGATCAGGGGTTTAGTACTGGTTTTAGTGCCTCACATCATTGACATGCATGGTAACAAGTGTTAGACTGGCATGTCTGTCCTATATTCTTTAGGATTTATCAAAGAAATTGAGAGTCATAAAATGCAAAAAAGACTAGTATGGTCATCCTGAATGGCTTTTGGAGATGTGGTCAGCACTGAGACCAGCTTGATAATTTAGATGAGCACATAGTAGAAGGTCAACAGTCAATTATTTAAGTGCATTGTGGAAGGGTGAATAAAGAGTTCTGAGGTTTTCTTGCAGAAGTGAAAACCTTCTTTCAGTCATCAAAAGCTTTCTAACTATAACTCCAGCAAAAGAATAATTATATTATGAAGTAGAAACATGAATAAACAATGGCAAACTGTTTAAGGCATACTAGAACTGCAGATCAAGTCCTCCATGAAAGCAGACAGCGCAGTGACTAGCCTTACTGAGAACAGCTGTAAACAAAAAAGTGAAATAAATCTTCTGAACTGACCTCCTCAGCCTAGGACAAGAACCTCTAGGGCATGGTACTAGAAGCCATGACTGTAGGAAAAATCACTATCTGTGGCAGGAATCAGTTGCTTTCTTATGGGATTAAAAGGCTGGTGCTAGAGAGGCAGAAAAGCACTATTTCAGGAACATTTATTTCTTGAAATATTTATGTGTTTCAAAACAAATAACCAGATCTTCTTTGGCTTCTTTTTATTGTCCATGGATACGATAGAAAACATCAGATAAAGAGAAGAAGCACAGATCACAAATGGGATGACTGGAAGAAGGAAGAGTTTTATAAAATTTATTAACAAATACAGATAGGGAACACTTGCTGTAAATTGACATGTACATGTTAACTAATGGTTTAGTTCAGAGCATTTTGTGTCTGTGTAGAAATCAAAGTTGCACTGTTAAGTGATAGAGATTTATTTTCTATTCTTTTTTTTTTTTTTTTGGGGAGGGGGAGAATTGTCAATTTTTCAGCTTCTTTCTGGAACAGTAGCATTTTTTGTACACCTACAATGGACCTTTGAAGCTATATATCATCCAATTTAGTTGAAAATCAAAGGGCATGATTTAGTTTTATTTGTTAAGCAAAAGATTTCCAGCTTATTAACAATATGGCTCTCAATTATTCTTAGATCATTCTTTCTGTTTACTGAAAAAGACTGTAAAGGTTACATATCTAACAAATTCCTACTTGCAATGAGGACAACATAGGGGTAAATGTAAAAAAGATCAATAATTAGAGCTAGTGATATTGAAACCTATCTGCATGACACTTGTTTACCTCAAAGAAATTGTCTGTCACTCCAGTAAGGGCGGAGGGTGGGGAAGGAGATTGTAGACTGCCAAGGCAAGTTTCTGTTGGATGGCAGTCAGTATTCCAAACTAAAAAAAAAATGCTTCTGTTGCTTAAGCAAATTCAACAACAGGCAAATCAGACTACAAAGCTACTCCTCAGTAAGAAATACATGTGCCATTACAGGGTTATAGCTACTCTCACATCTTTAAAACAAGTTTTTCCTGGTTTGTGATTTCAAAGACTGCTATAAAATATTTATGCATTTTGGAAAGCACCACGAACAGGTTTCGTTTTGAAGGTATTTTGAAACAGAAATGTTGTGCTTCAAGTTTTTTTTTTTTTTTAATCTTTTTTTTCTAATAGTGATGTTTCTAAGCCTCTTGATCTTTTGAAGACTCTCTTCTGTCTAGACAATGTATTGGAGGAGAATCCTACATTAGTGAGACTACAGAGAGAAGATAGTAATTCTGTAATTAATGCTAGTGTCAGAAAAAGACCAAGACTATGAAATGTCATACTTTCTCTCTCACAGCTTTGAGCAATCACTTTGAAAAGCAGTGACCATTGTTCCTCCCGTTTCCATCCCAGGGAAAGCTGACAGCCACTGGCACTACAACTCCTTCAGAAGCAGAAAGAAGTCACAATCCAGTGTTCGCCCTTTCCCTTCTTAGAAGGTCATGAAATGCAAGTTGCTGAACAGGGTCAACGTGTGCAGAAAGAAGGCTTACTACTTGTACAAGGGGTTTGAAGTAGACAGGAAACACCGCCGAGAGATGGAGTGTTTCGAGGTAAGGATTAACATGGAAGTAGCATAGAGCAGCAACAGAGGGCTAGGATATGCAAGTAAAAAGGAAAGAATTGAGACTAACAGGACAGAACCTACAGGTCCAGAAAGCCTCACAAGTCCTTACTTCCCTTTCTCATCAAAACCCCATTGGTCTCTTCCTAAGCTGAACTTCTCCCTCTAATGTCCCTGAAAATCTCGCTGAGCCTTCCTTCCCCTCCACTAAACCTGTTTCAGACAGGGCTTTACCTGTTTTTAACCAAAAATGAATCTTTAACTAATCTAACCAAATTTAAATTCCCCACAAAAACATACTTTGTTTCCATTATCATATCCCCTAATATGTGATAATGATGCTCCTCAGAACTAAGTGCAGATGAGCAAAGTTTTCTTGCAGAAGTGAAAACCTTTGAGAGTCATAATGAAAGCTTTACTGGCATGTACTACCATCCTACCAAAGCTGGAAGAAGGTAGGAGAGTACAGGCCAAAGAGAAAGCTGAGGAGAGAGAAGGAATCTGTTTCAAGAAGAATCAAGAGGACTTTGCACAGGGAAGAGAAAAAAGGGACTTCAGTACAAAAGGCCAAGCTGACTGATAGAGATAACTGAGATAAGCTTGTAAGAAGAAAACACCAGTACTAGGTAGATTTCTGCAAGGTACTAGGTGGTAAATCTCTGAAGGCTATGAGCAAAGGCAAACAGGAGTATCGTGTGTTGGGAAGGTCAGAATAATTTTTCTGGGTAAATACGTGGGATTTTTAATTCTAAATGTTTCTGGTCACGTTCAGAAAGAAGGGTTAATGAAAACATTTCAGTTGCATCCTTCCTATATGGCACTAATCATGGTGAGTTATACAGAAATCTTTCATAATGCTGCATTTTAGTTCGTAGTCCTTGAGTTACACATTTGGCATTCTGCTTTTCTGCAAAATGTTCCTTGTTGATTTACCATGCTTTGGGAAATATATGAAAATGGTTGGATTATATTTCTACTACTGGTGAACTTATATGCTATATTTGTTATTTCTGAGTAGTAAACAGCCATCATACTTTTACTTGCACGCACACACATCTATGTATATGTACCTTAAAATAATTTCATGGGGACTTTTTTTTTTTAATTCAACTTCTCCCTTATTTCTTGACTCAGTATTTCTGTGTTTTCATACCAGCTTGGTCTGAGTTCAATAATATATTACCAGTTTCTGTTATGAAAGAAATATTTCTGTTATCTTTCTTATGAAAAAACCAAAAAGGAGCAGTCGGTTAAAGTGTAATATATTCCTTGTGATAGGCAAATTACTTAAAACTCTACATGAATAAAGTATTGGAATCAGGCCCTCAGGCAGAGCTAAGTTTTAATGGTTATACACATAACATCATTGATACATTTTCTTACACACAGTTTTCAAGAGAATAGATTCTGTGTTGAGTGTTTCTAAAGTGCCACTTTAGTTGGAGCAAACCAAAATTGGTAGCTCTTTATGACCCCTACCATGGGAACAAATCTTATCTTTGAGCTAAGTATTAATCTGTGCTAACCATCAAAAGTGCAAGTGAAAAGGAAAGTGAATGAAGACTTTAAAAAAATCTGTTCATATTTTCTTTCCATCCTAACCATATTCAAGTATTATTCTGAAATTTTATTAAATAAATATTTTAAAATTAATTAATTAATTTTCAATATGTACTTTGGTGACAAAAGTCACCATAGCACTAGGCATAATGAAAATTGAGGAAATAAAATTTATTTGAAATTCAGCTATTGTGTAAAGAAAGATTCTTTTCTTCAAAAGAACTAAGAGCTATGTCATACTTGCCAAACAGGTTAACTGGATGATATTGACTGTCAAGTAACTGACCATGTGTCACTCAAAAGATGTAAAAAAAGTTCCTGTTCAGCATACGGCTTCCATTACTGTAGACTTATGTGTATTTATGTGTACGTAACTCACCCATGTAAATATCCCTCTAGCTGTATAATTTCATCTTTAAATCTTTTTATGTGAAGACATCACTCTCTTTTCTTTTTAATGCCCCGTTGAAATAAAATATTATGAAATAGGCCCAGATTTTTTCATACAAAGAGAGTTTTCATTAAGAAAAACTTTTCACAGGCAAGCTTATTCTGTTCTAGCATTTGGCTAGTTAAAGTTAATGGAAAAAATTTTCTGAGTGCTAAAGTGGAAAGAGAATCCTAAAAATACATTAGAATTCTAAAAATACTTTCTAAAAAAATGTATTTAAAATTTGCTAAAAATACAAATCTCTACTGAGGGAATTAAAAAAGTAAAATAAATTTTGACAATTTTAGCACTGATTGAACTTGTTTTATAGTCATACAGTGGTGAGTCAGATACAATTCTAATTATACTATGTAACAGGAAAGAAAGTATTTGCATAAAGTTTTTGTGTATAAATCACATATTGATCCATGAAGACAAAGCCAAGAAGATCAAAATAACATTGAAGGATGGGATGTATGATCATTTATCATCTTACTTTATTTTTCTTTCCTTCTGAGGATTATACATGCAATAAGTTTCAGTTAAATAAAGGTAATGTATTTACAATGCCTGACAATAACATAATAATGGTGCTTTTCATGTCCCTTAACTCGCAATATTTTTAAAAAAAGTTTTAGATATTTGTTTTGTATCATAAACTAAAAAATCCCGGATTTCCCTTTTAAAAAATTGAGAAGAGGATTTTTATTTTCTTTTATATGATACAACTGTGGTAACTTGAAGTTATGGAAGTAAAGGACCTTTATTCTAAGGAATTTTTGTCTTTTTGTTCTTACATCTTCTCTTAAAAGATACATTTTCATTCAAACATGAATGATTTTACTCCCACGACCATGGATATAAATGAAAACTCAAAGTACAATATGAGAAGCTCAATTAGGAGAAAATCTTAAATTAACTCTGTATAACCAAGATATATTTCCTATTTAATTTTCATAGAATCATAGAATCATCTAGTTGGAAGAGACCTTTAAGATCATCAAGTCCAACCTTTCACTCTGCACTGCCAGGGTCCCTAAACCATGACCCTCAGCACCACAGGACTTTTAAACACCTCCAGGGATGGGGACTCCACCACCTCCCTGGGCAGCCTGTTCCAATGCTTAATGACCCTCTGTGTAAAGAAACTCTTCCTGATATCTAACCTAAATTTCCCCTGACGCAACTTAAGGCCATTCCCTCTCATCCTGTCATTCATAATATGGGAGAAGAGACCGACCCCCACCTCACTACCACCTCCTTTCAGGTAGCTGTAGAGAGCGATAAGGTCTCCCCTCAGCCTCATCTTCATTTATTTTCATTTATGCTCAAAGAAATAAAGTGAAGGATTTTTATTAAAGACTGTTCCAAAATGTAGTATTATGTCTGTCTCAGCAGGAGTTGCAGGAATCAAAGATAATCTTACATATTTTGATACAAAAAAGCTACTAAATGAAAAGCGTCCCACTGTTTCATCTATTTTGACTGCATGTAATATACTAATCCACTTTTGTTTATAGATAAAAATAATCAGCAGTTATATTAAACCTTCCAAATCACACTGTTAGAATGATATGCAATATGCTTGTAAATAATCCTTACGTTTCAATGTTTCCAGTTTTCCATCTGAGCCAGTCAGTATGGCTCCTGAAAATATTTTGAAGTACACCAAGGAAACAAAATATTTAGGTATCACTTCCAAAAGCAAAAAGGATTTTGTCTCATATTACAGATGAGGCATCAGTGAAGGCCTTTGGCAGTTATTACACAGCACCAGAAACTATCCCTTTAATTTTTTCTAAAATTGAATCTATGAGAGAAAGAATCCTTATATGATTGATAGTGGGTTGATAAATATTATAAGCACAATTGGATTATTTCAGTGTTTTAGGTTTTCTCTATAATAAATAGCAAGTTCACATTGTAAGTTGTCTGATGGTTAAGCTTTATCAAGGATGAAGGAAAAGCAAATGCAACCCTTTCTTCATTTCTTTTCTTGTGTTCCAGACCACGGAAGTTAGTTAAAATCTGTTTATAAAGCTATCTGCTGATGGATTACAACAATAAACAACCATAAACAATTCTATAATTTTTCCAGAGTAAAATTCTATTTTATGTCTCAGAAAATCTAACTGTTAATCATTTTCTGCTTCTTGTTCTCCTTCCTTCCTATATCATTTTTCCATTTGCATACTCCTGAACCTTTCTCTGAAGTGACTCCGGCACTTGATTGATTGATCTGCTCCAAACCACCAGGCTAGGAAGAAAATAGCCTTTATCTGGTTACTTTTTAATCACTTTAGCAAACTCATTCAGTGCAGGGTCAGAAGTTCCCCAGAACAAGAAAAGGGTTCAGGATCAGAAGAGAAGAAAGAGCAGAGTGTAAAACTTTGATATCCTTAATCTATTAGATTGACAAATGGGATATAATTTTATTCTGAATCTCTTCTTCAAAGCTGTTTCACTCTCTGTAAAACAATTAAATCTCCATGCAGCCAAAGAAAGAGAATGTCTATTGCCAGTGCTTATAGAACTTGTTCAATAATTGATCCTTATGGAATACATATTTCCATTTAAATTAATATATAATTTCATTTTCATATGACTTCTCATATTTACCATTCAGTGCTCCTATTCACTCTCAAACTAGTATGTCCTCTGACCAATCAAAATGCCCTCCTGAGTTTGTGTCCAATGCCTTCTGACACAGCTCCTTAAATTCCTCAGTATACGCCTCCCTTTCCCTGGTCCACACTTCCTATCTCCTTTCTGATTTCCCATGCAAATTTCCACACCTTCACACTCATTCCCCTCTTCCTCAACACAGCCAAAGTGCCCACATACCTCCCCTTTTGATACCCACCTTGTCCATTCCTCTGAGGTCTAAGTGTCCTAGCTCCTGTACCACTGATGGTTCAGCGCCTCACAGTAACTACATCACTGCTACCAAGCACAGCCCTGCTAAACCCAATACTCACAGCTACGCACAATCCACTTCTTTATAGCTTTTTCCACAACAGTATGCTTGATTCTTGTTCTTGACTGCCTAAGTTACAACAGGCTCAAGTAGGAAAAAAAAGCATATTTTTTTAGACCACTGCAGCCACACTGAGCCACACTCAAGCTTTGTCTGAACAACTACAGCACGCTAAGAAGAAGGGTTTTCAACACAATCTCTACAGCTGCAGTCATACCTGAGCAGAGACTGCTCCTAGGTTAGCAACAATAACTACTAAAATCACAAGCCTCTGGGAAAACTCAAAGGCATACCATGTCTGCCAAAAGATAACTCACAGTGACTCACAATCTGTAAAATACTGATGATCTAAGACAATGGCCAAATTATCAAATGCTAATGCAACAGTTTTACCATAACTGCTCACGATGACTCAGTTCTAGAGGCGGTAATAGATATAAATGGCAATGAAAACTGTTTGTTAAAAAAAAAAATCAACAAAAAGCATTGCAAAGAATATGTGTAAATAAACCGAAGGATTTAGGGATTTCATACTTCATTTTTTTCCTATGGCTCCCAATGTAGCCTTCATTTATTTGCATATTACATGTGTTTTACCTCTAATATTTAACTAAATATTAAGATAAAAGCATCCTTATAGCCAAAGTTCTTTAGGGAGTTTAATCGATTTTTACACACACAATAAAACTGGTTTTGTGTTTTTATAAACAATTTATGAAAGACAGCTTATTTGAGAAGAAGGATTCAGGATATACAGTCACCTTTCCCATCTCAGTGCTACTTGTGGATATCCAATACTCAGTACAGCAAGTATATATCCTCAAGTCTCAAATGAGTCCTGACAATGAAGAAAACCCTCTTTCATGAAGAAAGGGGTTCAGCTTTTCACATTTAAATATGTATTAATTTTCTACACCCTGGACTTCTGAACTCTAAATTAAACATTTAACAGTTTTGAGGAAAAGAAAAAAGTCTAGACAATCCAGTATGCAAGAGCCTGGTTATGCAGTAACTTGAGCAACCTGGGCCATACAAGCCTGACGTCGCCAAATTCAATGCTTCTTGAGTAATCCATAAGAGTTTACTCTTCAGCATAGTCTGAAAAAAAACCTCACTCAGAACAGCGAAATGGTAAATGGCATGGGAAAATGGAAAACACTTTCCCTACAAGTCCTTTCTCCTGCAATAACGGGGTTAAAGTACGAGCCTATCATGATTATGATTGTCTTTTTATTCAAAAGGAAAACCCTTATCACTCAGATTTAGAAATATTATTTCAGCAGGGGAGGATAAAGTTCTGTAGGATACTGCACGTATTTGGGCTGAGGTTGCCTGACAGCGCTATGAGCGGCCTCTAACATTTTCAGCTTCAAAGGAATATATAAAGTCAGTTATGGCTTCTGTTTCACGTATTAAAGGGAAAGGGGACATTGACGGTAAGAATAAATCTATGTGCAAAGAAAAAGGAAGGGAAGGAAAGATGATACAGGGTACAGTGAAGGTACAACAATTCAAATGTGGGTAATTTAGGTACCTTAAAATGTACGACTTGTCAGGACTATTCTGTTATGTGCCTATCACTGCAACCCACAATTCTTTCCCAATGTTCATGGCCTTAGTGTTTGATGTATCATGACATTATTTGTCAAGGATTTGTCTGAGGATTGAGAAAAGAGTGCAGTACTATTTTGTAAACTGTATATGGCAGGATGATCTTTCTGTTATTTATTGCACAGCATCTAAGAGAGACGGGGCCTCTTGCCTATGACTATAGTTCATAGATGCTACGGTTATACAATAATACGTAAAAGAGGAACTGCTGCTTTTGGAGTTCCTTTGATTTCAGTTCTAGTGCTTTTTGATCTGCACTTTTTTTCACTGTAGTAGGGAAGAAGAGACCTAAGCCATAGAGCCAAAGATCCCATAAACCCCTTAGCTGACACCAAATTTGCACACAAATTGTATTAAAGTGTTTGGGTTTTATGGAAGGTTGGTGGGTGGGTTTTAAGAACAGCTACTTCTCATCTTCCCTGAGATACGTATTTGTTTCAGGTAAAACAGGAAATATGTCCATTACAAAGACACGGTCATGATAAAAAACATCCATTTTATTAATCCGCTGCTCAAAATGTTAATATGCATTATGAGTTTAACAGTATGTTTTCCCTTAATGCATTTTTATGCTTTTGAGGAAATGACTGTAACAATAAATCCAACTTAAAATCACACTCATTGATTCTTTATTTTTCAGAATCTGAGTTTGCATAGAGTTGTAAACCACTGAAGGTGAATCCACGATATCAGAAGGCATTATCCTCATACAAGAAACCAATTGCTTATCTCTTGAAAGACACACAATCATTTCAGATGCAATTGCAGCTACCTCCTTCAAAATTTTAATCCCTAATCCAAAATTCAAAATCCTTTTATAAAAAGACTTTTGGATTAGGTGTGGGAATATTAAGAAATTTTTTCTAAAAATGAGGTCCTGGGTTTTACCTTGTCACCTGTTTTTATACAAACTCTCAAAACCACTGAAGTTCTGGTAAATAAACTATAAAAATAATTTTAATTAAGAGTTTATAAATAATGCAAAGTTTAAAAATCCAAAGGTATTACTTCATTGACACTGTTATTTTATAACTTGCATAGTATAAAAGCTATAAAGACAATTATGGTGGTCTTTTATTCTTTCTGATTATTATAATCAGATATTTTGGATAATTTTGTTATGTAAATTATTTTCACGTTACGGTAAATCAATAGCATAACTGATTAAGGTCTTTGGTGTTTCAAATTGCTGTTCAGGGCACAGTCAGTAGATAATGTTCTTGGATCCAATAAAGGATCTATATTAAGCAAAATGTGTGGATTTGTGAATTTAGAATAAATAAAATAACAGAAATGCTATATACAAAACTTAAATTGATTCTTTATGTAGACTACCTCAGAAAGGAGCAGATACAAAGCTAAGATGTGAATGGCAACTAAAGGAAACATCACAGAGGAGAATGAGGTATAGATTGTGCAAAAAGTATTAGAAATGAAGGAAAGAGGCAAAGGGATTTTTATTTTTTTTTAATGCTGCCCTGTATTTTATAGCCAGAATTAAACAATAACACAGAGAAAATTCGTAATATTTATTTATATTTATTTTTATAAAATTCAGTCAGGAAAACCGCAAAGAATAATACCAAATACAAAATCAAAGTTTTAGATTACCATGTTACTGCTTTTCTCTTCCTCAGTGATATGGTACTGACAAAGGAAGTACTTTCAGAACAGTATTACTACCCTAGGCAGTTTAAACATGAAGTGGTTTTCAAATAAGCTCCTGACTAAAGACTGGATATGAGCCAAGTACTTAAAGAAACGTAAGGAAAAAAATCTAAAGCTAGAAAAATGCTAAATACCTGGAATAATCTCCATGTTGCTGGATATGAAATGCTGAATGTTTGTAAGAAGGGAACAAAGCTAATGTGCTGGCTTCAGAAATGTGCATTTTAAAAAAAGTATTAAATACTTTGGATTCAGTACAGCATAAGGAAACATCATCATTATTAGTCACTCAATAAAGAGCTATGAAGCTTACACAGAATTGTTGTTTGTAACAATAATTTTAGGTAGCGCTCTTCTGGGAAACCATCCAGAGGGTATGTATTAAATGGAACAGACTGCCAGCACACTAAAAAGAGACAAAACCTGCCATACTTAGTGCAAAAAAAATATCCCCTGAAACTAGAAACAGTGTACAGCCGCAGGTAAGACAAAAGATTGACAGGAGTAAAACATAAAAAGAGATGAGACATTATTACTATATTAAATGTTGTTGAAAATATCCTCCTCCAACTGCTTCTGTAAAGAGTAGGACAGATAACTCCAGTAAATAAAAACAAAGTGAAGAACTGAATTTATGCATTGCCATTTAAAATCTGTCTTTATAGCACAGCAGTAGAGTAGACAACTGAAATCAAAGCTCTGTATTTACTTCATCAAACAGATGCTATTATCTGTTACCAGCTTTTATAATGGATGTCTTATAAAAATAAATATATTTCACTGGTTTAACCGTAGAAAAGCATGATTCTAACATAGGAGAAATTATATTGATCAAAATACAAAATTCAAAATATCTAATGAATTACTGATATAACCATCACTGAAGTTTAAAGAAAGCCAAGTAGGTATCATATGTTGGTGAGTATATGGGATTTACAAAAAGTGCCTGTGAACTGGCTACATTTTCTGAAACCAGGAATTCAGGAGACTCCATTAGCTAAAAGTAAAATCACAATGTTCTTTCTTTTCAGTTTAGTTTTAGCAAAATTTATATAAACTTATAAAAATCTATATAAATCCTCCTTTTGCTGCCTCCTGTATTTAAATGTGGTGCCTGGTACTTCCCTCTGCTTCTGACATATGAGATATTGCTTTGAAACACTGTAATTTTTTATGGATTTACTTTATGTTTCACTGCACTCTTTGGTAAAACATATATTCTTAAAAAAACAGTAGTTGCAACTACATACATACCTTCTATAAGTTTCCCCAGGGCTATAGATTCAGCCTCACAAAAGTTTGTTAGTGATTCTGAATAGATGGAGAAATTTGTTTAAGTATGTGTTGGCATTTCAAATAGAGTCTTTGTGGTACCTACCACTCCTATGAGGGACTTCCTGCCCTATCATGCTGGATTATTTATAGAGGATGCATGTATACACAAAGCCTGGAAGACTCCAAAGAGATGGAGGGCCATCGGATGCTCATAAGAAAAAAGAGGGCTCAGAGAATAGTATCTTGATCAGTGTAACTTTAATAGTACTGGAAATGTACTGGAATATGTTACTGTCATGCTTTTCAATTTCCAGGATGCAAGTTATCCTTTCAAAAAGAATATTAGGTTGGTTGACATAGGATATTGTAGATAAACTCACACCACCTGTTTTAATGATGTCATTATATTTTAGGGTCATATGGATTCATTGCTTAGTTCAAAACGGTCTTGAAAATTGCCAACATAGGCACCTAGGAGTGAAGGGTTAATATACTTGGAATATTAATTTGTATACTTGGAAACAACATACTGTTTAAATAGCTCATGTTGGAGACATGGAGCTACTGGAGAAAGTCCAGTAAAGAACCATGAAGATGATTAAGACACTGAAGCATCTTTCCTATGAGGCAAGGCTAAAAAATCTGGGACTGTTCAACCTGGAGAAGGCTCCAGGGGATCTTATAAATACATATAAACAGATGAAGGGAAGACGAGGATGGAGCCAGGTTATTTTCAGTGGTGCCCAGTGACAGGACAAGAGGCAGTGGGACACAAAAGGTTCTGTCTGAACATCAGGAAACACTTTTTTACTGTAAGGGTGACTGAGCACTTTCACAGGTTGACCAGAGAGGCTGTGAAGTCTCCTTCCTTGGAGGTATTCAAAAGACATCTACACATAGTTCTGGGTAACCGGCTTTGGTTAACCTTGCCTGAGCAGAGGTGGTTGGACCACATGCCCTTCAGAGGTTGCTTCAAAGCATTGTTATTCTGTAATTCTATGATTCTCTGATACTAGCATTTAGATATATATTAAACCTTCTTTAGGATACTTAGACTAATTTATAACAGGATGTTGTAACTGCTGAAGTTCACCAACGCATTGCTTGATTACATCATTATAAAATACACCACTACTCTTGTATATCCTAATTTCCATAGTTCTCTAACATTTCAATTCACGTTTTAGTCTGCTACTGTTAGTTAGTTATTTATTTTTATAAGTAAAGCCCATGGCGGATGTCTATCCATAAAGAAAACTTTCCCCTAAAATATTATCAAAAGTTATCATGCGTAATACAGTCCCTCAACACACAACCTTCAGAGAAAAAGATTGGTTCTTCCACCACAATTTCCATTAGCAGTTAAATTACATTATTCAGTCCTAACTGGGAATTAAAATTCCTAATTTATCTGAAATTATACAAATGGATAAGATTATTACTACATGGCTCTTGAACCATTTCACAGTTTGGGAAACTGAAGTGTGGTTGCATTTGAAGGATTTGGTTGTGACCACAGATTATTGGCAGAATAGAAGGGTAGTCTATTCACTTCCAGGTGTGAGCTGTATTTAGTTAAAGACTGCTCATCCCTTAGATTTCTCCTCACTCTCCCCCTCGGAAGTCAATGAAAGACCAAAGAGTACCATTAACCCTAAGCTGAAGAGTAGGTGTATATTTATGAAATCTATACTTTCCAGAAGACAACTGATGAGTGTCAGAATCACCAGAACTGGGAATCACAGAATGGTTGAAGTTGAAAGGGACCTCTGGACATCATCTAGTCCAACCTCCCTGCTCAAGAAGGGCCACCTAGAGATAGTTGTTCAGGACAGTGTCCAGACATCTTTTGAATATTTCCAAGGAGGGAGATTTCACATCTCTTGATTACTTGTTCCAGTGCTCAGTCACCCTCACAGTAAAAGAAGATGAATGAGTGAACAGTTTTTAAAACTCTAACCTTCACTGAATGACTGTTTCCTGAATATTTTTAGTATTTCTCATTGCTTCAAAGAAATTATACTATGATTGCCAGTCAAGAAACTTTCTGTATTCTTTTTGTCATCTTCAAACAAATCTTTTATGCTAATAGCCAACATAGCTTTTGTCTATCTACCTTCCTTCTCAAAAGTTTCTCCTATCCTATGGACTGAGAAATTCAGGACAAGTTTAATTGGATTTCTGTATCTTAAAGGCACTATTTTCAAGTCTCTAATGCTATATCATATTTCTGACAGAGACAAGCATTGCAATTTCAGGTGGGAAAGCATCATAGTTCATATAAAGAAAATGTTCAAAATAATTTTTAAAACCAACAAAGATTATATTGCTGTGGATTAATCATTAGTATTGGCTAAAAATCATGAGATTCTCAGAAAAGCAATGCTCAGAACTACAAAGGAAAGGACTTGAAAATATTTTTAAAAGAAACAACCAACCTAGGAACATATCCAAGCAATTCTCTAGTAAAAAGGGAAGGGAGGGATTTGCCAAATAATTAACGGCCAGTTACAAAACCAAGATTGATGCAGGGATTTTTTTAAGATAGGATTTTGTTATTATTATTGAGCCCAAATTTCTAGGCAATAGAGTGGTTTCTCTGCACAATATAGAAAAATGCCATGTTTTGTATAGAAATACAGGAGTCTTGACTGTTGACAAAGATGGTCTCTCAAGCAGGCGAGATTAGTTTCATTTGTGGCTCTTCCAGTCATGAAAGCAACTGGTTTCCATTATATTTAGAATTAAATAAAAAAGAAAGTAACAAGTAGTAAGGATTAGCATTTTCAATTCTGGCCACTAAATCAATTGGACATGATTTAAATTTCAAATCCTGACATCACGTTGATTCTGTTTATCTTTTTTGTTTGTTTTCAAAAGCAAGAAATAGTTCCAGTCCTTTGGTTGAATTCCAGTTTAGTAATTAATTACATTCTGTCCACTTAAATGATCTTAGAAATGTCATGGGGAATAGTCACTCCTTCCTTCTTCCCTAAAAGTAACATATTGCTGCTTTCTACTGTTCAAATACCAAAATCATTATATCCCAAGGCCATGCCTGGATAAACAGAATGCGTTCTAAATGAAGGTGTTTTATATGGAGTGCCTAGGGATTTCTCTTAAAGACAGTGTTCTAGACTATAAAGTGTTATCATTGGAAAATAGGAAGGCTTTACGTTAGAAAACATCTTGTTAGCTATGTTCAAATTGTCTTCTAAATTGTGTTTTCTTCTTTTATAAAAGTAGAAAGAAAGCTCAAAGTATGACAAAATGTAAAAGAAGTTCTCATTTCTGACCTTTCTTACTTGTCTTTTTTCTTTGCAATATCACAGGATACAAAAGGTGCGGGTGAACATTAACTTATCCGATTGCACTGGTTGCTTTTCAGTTTTAGTTAAGCAAGTGTTGCTTTTTAGTTTTTGTCGTTTATCAGAAAGAAACCTCTGGTTGTCACTAAACTTCTGAGGATCAAAAGGAAATTGA
Organism: Bucorvus abyssinicus; assembly: GCA_009769605.1. Classification (NCBI taxonomy): domain Eukaryota; kingdom Metazoa; phylum Chordata; class Aves; order Bucerotiformes; family Bucorvidae; genus Bucorvus; species Bucorvus abyssinicus. Next base: position 46,466,812 of record CM020025.1, read on the forward strand.
AATGAACATCAAAACAGACCTTCTGTGAAATTTTATTTTACTTTCTAAGAGTTCCTTTGAAACTTCAAGAAACTCACTCCTCTACTCAGTTCCCAGTCCCATACTGAGATAAGCGATCTTCTAGATGTCAAAGGCTAAACATCTAAGGCACAACATATTCCCAATATCTGAAGACAAATGAAATCCTTCTCATCAATGAGAGAAACATGTTTCAAGACTACAGAATTACAAAACATACTTTTGCTGAGCAGGAAGTTTATAGTTCACTTTCCAAATGGAAACGAATGATTGTCAACACAAAGGAATAAATTAGTAGGAAGTCATGAGAATGCCTGATGCTCTAAAAAGATGCTGGAGTTTAAGCATTATCAGTTCTCAGAATCATGGTAGTGACAAAAAACATACACTTCGAAAAAAGAGTGAGGCCACATACTACTGTTATTTTATGCACAAAAATCTTCGGAATCCACTATTACAACTGTTTTGAATTCAAGCCTTGGAAACATCCCCTTTAAAAGGGTAAGTTATCTCATGTTTCTTTACAATATGCTTAGGCATAAACCTAACCTTATCATTCTTTAAAATAAAACACTGCTGTCATTAAGATCCTGCTAGAACCTGCGTGTGTCAGATAAATGATTTTGTACCAACCAAATCACATGAACTCTTATGTGACCAACTGACCACATGAGGCTGTCCATTACTCCCAGGCCTTTTCTTCCTCATATTCCACTATTTTCTTTCTATTATTTTTTTTTTCCCAGTCTTGCCTTCAGTGAAGAATAAAATAGAAAGGCATATTCCTACAAGTACATTTCAAGTTCACGAATTGTCTTAGGTGGCATGCAGGTACTCAAGACTGAGAGAGAAATATTCACAACAGAATTTTCACCAGTAAAGATTCCTAGCTCTTTAGAGTTACATTACTGCACATAATACTAGTCACAGATGAGCAAAGAAAACCTCTCCTCGCCTACACATTAGTCATTCCTTGTCAATCCAGCAAGTTGTTAGAATTCCTGAGTCCTGGAATTGAATTATTTCTCAGACTAAGGCTTTCCAACTTCTTTTCCCCAGAAAATTTTCATAACATCTGACTACAGGCTAGTCTGAGTTTACACAGCATGCTCCATTTTTGCCAGGTAAAACTGTATAATTTTGTAGAATTCAAAATTAGACATGAGAGAAAAAGAATCATTACCTTCTAGCCCAATGATCCATTTCTTCAGAGTGCCAGGGATCGAGGGTATGGTTTCCTTGTGCTATTTGCCATTGTGTTATTAACAAAGCTATATGGGTTTCTGAACTTATATTTCTGTGTGGAAAACATGCGATTCCGAAGGTGTATAACAGCTGAGATAAGAACAGGCTTTATTCAGAGCTTTGAGTCTCAAGCCAGGGCCAATCAGCCTATATTCAGTATCGCAGCATGAAATACCGCAATGTCTCTGCAGTTCTAAGCTTAGCTGTCACTGAATTCCATCAGTAAGCTTTGACTTGTCCCCAGAGTGGATGTAATCAGGATGTTAGCAAATATCTAACAGTAACCTGGGCTACATTAGCAAAAGTATTGCCAGCAGGTCAAGGGAGGGGTTCCTTTCCCTCTACTCAGAACTGGTTAGGCCACATTTGGAGTGCTGGGTTCTGTTCTGGGTTCCCCAGTACAAAAGAGACATGGACACACCAGAGAGAGTCCATCAAAAGACCATGAAGGTGATTAAAAGGCCAGAACGCCTCTCCTTTAAGGAGAGGCGGAGAAAGTTGATACTGTTTGGTCTGAAGTAGAGAAGGCTCAAAAATCTCACCAATTAGTTCAAATACCTGAAGGGAGGGTGCACAGAAGACAGAATTTGTCTCTTTTCAGAGGTACTCATTGTTAGGACAAGAGCACAAAATGAAACACTAGAGGGTCCCTCTAAACATCAGAAAACTCTGGCATATGTTGCCCAGCATGGTTGTGGAGTCTCCATCCTTGGAGATATTCAAAAGCCACCTACAGTTCCACGTACAGTTCTGGGCAACTGGCTCTGGGTGATCTTGCTTGAGCAGGAGTGGGTGCCTTCCAACCTCTACCATTCTGTGATTCTGTGGAAACTTGCACCTAGTTTAAATAATAGCTAAGACCTTTTATGATTTCCTCTTTTTCTTCTTTTTCAACATGTAAGAACTAGATTTATTCAAATATTGTTTATAAAAATGATCTGCTGATGGAACTCAGAAAACTTTCCTAAATCCCATATGTTAAGAAGATCATATACTTTATAGATCTCAATGACATCTGCATCAATAATATATTCTGTAAAATCTTAAGTACAACATATGAGGTAATACACCAGAAATCATCTTGCCAATTGTTCTGAACACTTTACTAGCAGTGATAAAAAACTCAAACCAAATCCCTGTAGTTTTACCGTTTTTCTGTAGAATTGCTGTTGGGTAGTATCTACATTACTATTTAACAACACTAAAACACTTACGTATGTCCTTTGTAAATTATAGAGAGATAAACTCTTTTCTCTCACACATTCCTTTTGGCTCTTTATGTACTCTGCTCTTTCATCCTTCTCTATTTTTCTTTCTGTTATTCAGTTTACTGCTCACTTTTTTCACTACAACATTGTTTCAGGTTATTTTCTCTCCTTCATGTTCTCAAATACTTTTCAGAAAGAAAGAGCTGAACTAGATGTTTGCTCATCTGAAATATGACATTTTATTTTTAGAAAGTGGAATCATAGTTCTTTTTGATAGTCCTAAATGCCTTTTAGACATGAACCTTAATTGGTTCTTGGCACTTGTTTGACTTAATAACCTACATAAAATAAATGAAAGAGTAGCATTATAATTTCCAGGTCACTTCACTCCTTTTCTATGTGACATAGAGAAACAGTTCACAATATATATTTTTGTATTATCCACAGGATTCTTTTTTTTTTTTTTCTGAAGTCTTACATATACTCATTTCACCTAAGAACACCTTACTATTCACTTTTCTTCCCTCTATTACACACTTGCAAAGGCAATCATGTGATAGTCTCTCATACAAACTGCAAATAGAGATGCTCTGCTCAGCCTTCTCTGCTCATATGACATTTCTCTTGTGCAACTGATGCTTCCATTCTTCCTGCATATTTTCCACGCTATTTCCCCAGGATTCTGCTCAGCTGAATTTTTAGCACATACCCTTTACATGGTCTCTGTTTTCTTACCAAGATAGGAGTCAAACAAGCCATTCCTGTGCTGAGTGGGGGATGTAATGCAAAACACAGTCCACAAGGAAAGGTCCTGATGGCTGAGCTCCTACTACTGCCTGACTAATAGAGAAGAAGAATGTGTTCAGACAAGTAGAGAAGATAAAATGCAGCAGGTTTGTTCAAGGATGAAGTGGCACCAAATGGCTTTGCATCAACTAAAACAGAACAGAATTGAAGCTGCCAGGAATCAAGTAGGGTGGTTGGGCAAAGGAACTGAAACTGCTGAGATTAAAGATATTTTTTCCCCAGAAAAAATCAAGAAGGGTTTGTTTTAGAGTCCCTTCTAAGAGCCACAGCGAACTTAGCATTTAACAAAAAGCATTACTAAAACCTCATTTCTACATTTTCAGTACAAAATGCAGAGTTGCTATTCCTTTAGGAAGATCATTTGAAAGCCTGACTGATGCACATTTTGCTAAATGTTATCACCATCATATTTTGCGACAAATCATCACCATCACATTCAGAGTATTTGATGTAATCTGTCCAGCTGAAATAAAAGATGATTGACCTGGCCTGTTTTGACAGCTCATTAAAATTGGCAGTATCATTAATGTATTATATCCTAAACAGTACTAAAATAGGGTCAATTAAATGAGGTTTTCAACAACTAAAACTTACAGTAATTGTGTTCTCACTTTGTTTCTACAAGGCATACGAAAGCTCTCTCCCTTCTCTTTGTTGACTGAATGCCAAACCAAAAGGGGTTTTAGTCATTTCAGTATGGTAGTGTGCTGCAGCTCTGGATTTACTAACTCAGTATCACATTAGTCCAGTGGCATAGTTTTTCATTTGGAATTGGTTGAGAGCTCACTCGCATCCACAAAGGGAAAATCCTAATGACAGTACCCTTATGGGCTAATAGAAATCTAAATCGGTAGCCTCCCTTTTAAAGTAGCTAAATCATCCAGGCGCAAGCTGTAAAATTTGTTTTTTTCTTCATACAGAGGGATCAACTGAAACCATCTAAAACATTTCACAATGTTTCACAGAGCAAGTTAACATAAGTTATGCCAAGTATATAATGCTAAGGGATGCATATTCAAAGAAAGTGGCAATCTCTAAGAAAAAGAGCAAGAAATACAGAAGGACAGTAAAATCACGGACAAATTACAAGACTCAAGTGTATCTTATTTGCAGAATAAAAACTTACTAAGATGGCCATATTTGAATTACAACAGACTAATATCCATATATATAATAAAAGATAGTCTTGACCTTTGAACCATATTCCTCTGATGTGACTTCCTATTAAATCTGAACTTTCAACCTATAGGTATAAACTGTAAATTGAAAGTAGTCTTGAAAATTGAAAGAAATCATGTCCTTACAGGAACACAAAAATATAGAAAATTTAAATATAAATTTTTCTGCCACTTTCATGGTCATTGTACTGTGTACATGATTTGTCTTATGCACCATTTGGATTGTATTAGTATGATTTGTTGCGTTTTTCATTCAAGATTTCCAAATAATTTCTTTTAAACTTGCCTTTTCTGAAACATGTACTTGCTTTGGGACATATTTCTCGACATCTTTTCAGTCTCAGGTTACAAAGGGAAGACAGGTCAACAGTTTTTAAATTATCCATGTTTCTGTTCAGATTTGCTTGGGGGGGCGGGGAGGGGAACATAAGTAAGTGTGAGATCTAACTTTATCTTACAATTAGAAATGATGATGCTTCAGGTATAAGAAATGATGCTTCACTGCTGCTAGCATCTCCATAAAAGACAAAGATAACTGGAGGTTTTGTTGCCCAGCTACTGAATCTTTTTCACTTGACAGAGTGATTAACACTCATAAAATCCTTCCTAGTGTAGTGTAGGGGAAATTGTTTTATACTTCAGCTGAAACATTTAACAGAAGTTGTATCTCAATAGTGTTGGGAAAGTGAAAGCAGAAAAACAACTCTGAATTTCACTATTTGGCCACTTTTTAAAATTCTGCATAAATGAAAGTTCTGTAAACGAGATTGAGCAGACTTATTTCCTGAAGATATTCATTTGAGCATTTTAAAAGAGCAGCCTGCACAAATATTTGCACATTGCCTTTGTCTCGTACTGGACTCACTAAAGCACTTAGGTATATTCAGTCATGGACGTAGTGACTACTTAAAGGTTTGCATAATTAAAAACCTTGATTAAGAAATAAAAGTTTTAGCTGCACTGATTCAAGTGTGTTCTCAATCACTATGATTGTGTATCTGTAGGAACAAAGGTACTTTGTAAAAAAAGTACTTCCAGCCCTCCAATTCTTCTTCCTGAAGTGCCCACAAGTGACTTGGATTTCTAGCTGGCATTTGCACATTGGTTTAGCGATATAGCATGTTTTTCATAGCACAGCTTGTTTTGTTCTGTGCTCCTCATATTTGATTTGGACTATTTCTCTATTCTTTTTTGGAAAGACACCTTTTTCTAATTTTATTCTTTGACCTATGATGTACCAAAGTAATACAATTAGTGTCAATGTTTTTAAATGGTGGAAAACATAACAGAGCACAGCCAATGTGCATAAATTAGAAAATAATATGAACAAAATAGCTTGGCATTATGTTAGCAAATATTTGGATGTTACAGTTTAATATCTCCACCATAAATGTGTCAGCTCAAACTAAAAGGTCATTGTATACTGCTACATAGTAAGGACAATGAAACTGAATTCATCTTCATTTTCATTGTCCAAATGTGCAATTAAACCCTGCTGATGTGGTAAATATAAAGCTGCTTTGTTGCTTCAATGTAGGGTTGATTATGGCATGGAAACAGCCTAGTCTGAGTTTAAAGGAGAAATAAAATTGATTAGCATATAATTAGAGATAAACAAGCAGGCTCATATAAAAATCTAACCTCATGCTAGCATTGTCTGTTCAGTTAAGTAGGGCTCAAACTGAGCTTTCCATTTATAAACATAAATTGGACTTAGAAAGCTGAAAATTGCTCTGTCTCCTGGCTTTCAGTGATATGATTCAACATGTTTGATACTCTTGTCATTTTGTACTGGTATTTGGAACACTGAATACCAATATGCACTGCGACAAAGTCTGCTGAACATTACATTTGTAAATTCAAGTTAAAGCTTCTTATCTACTGTTTAAGAAAAGAAACCTTGATGGCTTAATGGATAAAATGCTGATCTTTCTCAGTCCACCTTCTAGGTAATGAGCCTAAGTGAATTGCTGTTTGTTGTTAATCCTACAGAAGCAGGACACGGCATCCTGCACAATCAGCAATCGCTACTCAACGAAAACTTGAGGAATGTTTAAACAATGTATCTCTAAAACTATTTTAATGGATCTTAAATAATTTTTTTAACCATATGTTTATATACAACATAATTTTTAAGTGTAATCTTAAGTGTTGAAAAAGAACCAGTAAGATTTTAGACTTTAATTGGAGCCTTTTTTCTAACTTTACTGAAGTAGTACAAATCAATTTAAGAGACAACTCCCATTCAGGCACAGCTAGAAACGGAGAAACAGAATTTAAACTGTTGCAAAGTCTGATCTTACTTGGCGTTCTAAATGCACTCAGTTTTATATTTGTGACTTGCTTCGGAAAACAATTGTTCACAGTATCTTTGCAGTTTTTATCACAGTATATGAACAGCATGAAAAATAAGTAAAAATATTTAAAAATGTAATTGCTACTGCTTACCTGGATCCCACTAGAATTTGCAATCCTCTATTTAGTAATTATAAAGAGATAGATGAATCATTAAATATTTTAACTGGACTATTTTAATTGCTTAGAATTAAGCTAATCCTTCTTATTACACTAATAATTGGGGAGGGGGATTTGTTAAGTTGTTCATGGTTTTCCTTGAAGGTGCTTCAGTGCTTAGCATGTCACACACTGTTACTAGCTTCACGCATATCATCTCATCTTTATTTTTCAAGGAAGTAACTGAAAGAAGTATAACTGCACCTGAATATCTCAAGCAACTAGCAATAGCACACTCACGATGGAAAGTCAATTAAATGAATGGCAACTTAAAGAGATAAAGAGTACATGTGGACCACTTCCATTACAGGCATTTTACTTGCCAAACACCATAATCCTACACTTAGTGATAATCAAACACATTGCTTGGAAATTGAGCTGAAAATAAAATTCTTTCAGAGAGAGAAATAAGAAGTATGAGGAATATTTTTCAAACCTCTATGTGTAAATAAAAAATTAAGATCTCATACTTCAAAGGTTTTGGAGAGAGGAAAATATAGGCCTTAATATTGATTTAAATAAAAACATAAGATTGTCTTTGCCAGAAAGATTATTTTTATTCAAGATAGATTATGTCCAAATCTTTCTTGTTTTTGCAATTGTTGTGCATCTCCATGAAATATATATTCCTTAGTGCCCCAACAGGCTGCCTGGAAAACTTCTGCAGTCTCTATCCTTAGAGTTTTTCAACATTCTGAGCTTTATTCCAGCCTCAATTATCTCGGGCTTTAATGAGGAAAGCAATGGAAAAATAAGCATAAACACACCTTGTCCGCAGAACTGGAAAGTTTCTGTCAGAATGCGTGGATTCTACACGCTTCCAGAAAAAGACAGATTTTGCATTAATGTTTCTGTATAACTGTAAATAAATGTGTCTGAAGAATTCCCTCCTAATCAGAGATTGACCTGAGGACAAGGATAAGATAAACCATTCATAGTAGGAAAAAAACTGTTCAAATGTCTGACAGCTTTTAAAATATACCTGTTAAATGAACAACTAAACCTGTTATCTGGATTTTAATGCTTCATTGGATAATTGCTTTGCAGCATAGTGAGGTAGATCTGACTTCTCCTTGCTTGATCACTTAGACCATTGTAGTAGGTGCTGGCTATCGTGACCACGCAGCCTGACATTTTAAGTCAGCTAAAAAGGCCAAACAAGCCAGATTCACTGTCGCATCCTTTGAAAATGACAATAAATTCACTGTGATATCTCAAAGCTGAGCCTGCATTTGAACAGAGAAATGCTTGCCTTTTCATAGTAGTGAAAAAAACCAGACATTTCCTTGTCTTCCAATTAAATTTCCAGTGGTTGAAAGTTGAAGAACTTCACAAGGTCTTTATAAATTCCTAGCTGTGTAGCAAACAGCAGGGCAATAAAAACCACTATCTATTCAGCACATAGTGCAGGCAGGGCTAGGAAATGAAGCAATCCGAATATGACCCGTTGTCATTGACATATTCTGACCTTTCTCCATGACTTATCCTAAACAATTTTCCCCTCACTAATAGCATGTTTTGAAATTATTAAGACAGTGGATAGAAGTATTTTTCTGTCACTTGAGGGTATACTTGGAAGATATAGATGTGAGATTGCTGATTACCAAATCATTTTTTTTGAATCTTTATCTAATGTAAAATGATTTATCTCTAAAACTTGGTATTTGATGTAAGCTGCCGATTTGCAGGGGGATTGGAGAGAAAGGTAAGATGGGAAAATCAGAAAAAAATCTTTTCCACAGAATTGAGGAGAGGCTATTTCTATCTTTCAGAAAATAAAGACAGAAGAGATTTATACCTGCGGTATAAGTGGTATAAATACTGAAGAGATGACATCCTGCTAGAAAAAGTGGATGAAGACGACCTTAAAATTAGACAGAATGACCTTTCTGAATTGTTTTCAGCATCTGTTACTTGATATTGCATTTCAGGATTCCATTCCACTTCTTTATAAGTTTTATAAAGAAAAATGCAAGTGGAGGTCCAAGGGAGCCAGGAAATACAAAAGAGTTGCAATTTTCAGTACAACAGTCAAATTGACAGTCTGAAGAGAAAAAATAGTCTATGTGAAGCAGGAAATGAAATAAGAAATGATCTGCTTTTTGTGAAACCGTTGTTTCTTTCTTGGTCCCTACTGAAGTTTCTGAAAAAGACTGGTAATACAGTGGAAAAAAGCTATCTTGCCTGAAAAAGGTGAAAATTTTCTCCTTTTTATTGGGAGAATAAATAGCCAGAAAACAACAGTAGACCAATTTAGGAGTTTTTGCTTACTGCTTTCAAAGGTGGTTTGTGTTCTAAGGGACACTTTTATAATACAAAATGCTGCACAACACAAAAGGATAACCAAGCAGAAGGTCTGAGAGCAAAATAGCGCAAAGCAGCTTTGTATCACAGAGTAAATAATCTAACATAAGTCTTAGGAGCAGAAATCACTAAAACAACGTAGGGTCGGTCACAAACGTGATAATAAACCCTGTCAAGCTCAGCCTGGCCGCAGGATCCGGACTACAGAGCTAACAAAGTTGTTGATAGAGCATTCATTCCATGATTAGATACTCTTGTAACTAAAATGTTATTTGAATTTCTTTTGGACCAAGCCCTGAAATCCAAACACTATTTTCTCTTTATTTCTTTTGTAGGTAAATCTTTGAAACAGAAATTTTACTTACATAACTTTAAGACCCAGATATCTAAGAATCTTCAAAATTAAATAAATGTCCAAGGTATCTGATAATTATGTGTGTTTTAAAATATTCTGTGTTGTAGCTATATATGATCTATTGTTGTTAAATGTAAAAATACGATAAACATTTTGTTAATGTAAAAGTGCTTATTTTTCCCTTAGTAATTAATACTTCAGTGAAGTCCATGATGAAAGGTGGGGTTTTTTCTCCGCAGTCTTGATTTTAACTAATACTTATCATATTAGCAGGCTTTTTAGTATATATAAGCTGCATTAAAAAGTTCTCCTCAGCGCATGTACTTCAAAAATCCAGATTTTTATTTCATAAAAATAGTTGACCTCTGTAAGACAGTATTTGCTGACAAAAGCAATGAAGCAGAGTATCTACACATTCAGTAACAATTTCTCCATTTAAGTTTCCTGAGATACAGGAGTCATACAGCAACAGTATAGGTCATCCCAAGTTCTGTAATGCTTGTTAATTCAAAGCACTGATCTGTCAGTTTTGATGTGCATTTCTGCCATGCTTCACAAGGGAGAGGTTAAAGCAATCCAAGCAGAGCTGATACTTTAATTGTATTTCAATGGAATAACATAAAGATTTAGTCAATAATCATTAAAAAAACAAAAGGCAAAGGCTTTAAAATTATTTCTGAGAGGTCTTTTGTTGTTTTTTTCATTTGTATTGGGATATATTTGTTTTACACTTCCTTGAAATTTATGTTGTGATAGTCAGGAAAAAAATGACAGATAAGAAATCAGTTCTTATTTCAGTGAAAAGTGATTAACTAAGTTTTATAAGTGATTTTGAGTCCTCTTTTTCCCCATCCCCTCTATAGCTTTCTGTGTTAACAGATGTTTTCAAAGGAAGTAGTGCTCAAGAGATTGTGTATTGGTTGAATTCTGTTGTGTTTCAAGCAGTTATTATTGAAGTGAGAAAAAGCAAAACAAACTAACAGCTGTCATATTTCTGCATTTCATCAGCTATTCTGGATTCACAGAACAGAAACCAGACATGCTATCACTTTGTTCTTCAAGTCCAGTTTTCAATGACAGAGTAATATAATTGTAAAATCCTTGTCACTGAGATGAAGTACTCGAGATATAATAGCTGAATAAAAATTCAACATTTCTACACTCATGACAGCTGATTCATTGCTCCAAACTCTTTAGGAAAGCACTTATAGTATCTTCATATTCTAAAAAATTTCTCTTCCTGAAATACCTCCCTGCCACTCATTATTTATTCTTCTTCCTGCACTTCCTGTGAAGCCTTTGATACCACTTTCTTGAAAGCAAATACAGAGAATAAAGAAGTGAAGCAGTGTCAAGTCTCCAGACAAGTCTCCACACCAACATACTTCAGCCTGTCGTGTTATCCCTTCTAGTTGTTACATTAATTTGTTTGAAACCGTGTGATTTCTGTGTGTTTATTTATAGATGGTTGTGCTCTATAGTATTTACCTAAGTCTATCATGCAGGTATAATTCTTGTCACACAGGAGTGAAGGCAAACTGGATGACGTAATTTCCATGGATTGCCAAAATATTTCTGACAAAGGAAACTAATCAGTCCTAGCATAAGAGCATAGCATATCAGAAGTGTGAAGACCCTTGCATACCTAAATAATTTGCTTAAAGGCAGGAAAGAGGTGGTAGAAACACATTTTGAGTATCCCCACAGCCAACAAAGAAATGTCACCAGAAGAGCTCTGCAGAGGTCTGAGCTGGGATCCATACAAATCCACATAGCAATGTGTAACTTAGCAAAAGAGATCGACGAGTGAAATGAAGACTGCTGGAGAGTCTCTCACGTTAAAGATAAAGGCAGACTTTGAAGACTTGTAAAAGCATCTGTAAGATTGACTGACTCAGCAATAAAATGTCATAGGAAGCTTAAGATAGACAAATATAAAGTGACTTATATGGAACAGTCACAGCTTCACATATTATCTTCACTAGAGATGCTGAATTGACTGTTATCAACCAAAGAAATAAACTTGGCGGGATGGCAAGCTGCTGGAGTGGTGTTGGTGACAGGCAGTTCCATGAAACCACCAGCTCAGTAGCAGAAACCCATTTCTAGTATTTGATTTGTTTTTTTATTACAAAAGAATGAGACAAAGAAAAGCTTCATTATTTCACTGTACAGATCCATTAGTTGCTCCCACTTTCAACACTGCATGCAGTTATTCTCCCTTATCTACAGAAAAATGTAGCACAGCTAAACATAACATGTTCAAAGAAGGGCAATGTATATGATCAAAGGTATGGCACAGCATTCATATATTGAAAAGTTTTGTGGTCAAGGACTTTTTAGCTTGGAGAAGAGATGACTTACAGGGGAAGTGATAGAAGTTTGAAAATCACTAAAAGCATAACAAGGGTGAATGAAGACTGAATGCTCATTTTGTATTACTCATAAGTGTTTTGTGACATTCATTTGTTAAGACAAATCATTATGTTACTTCCTGAGAAGTTAAAGAAACTATCTTACAGCAATATACTATCAAACTGTTGTTTTCCTCTTTATAATCACAGCACTTCCTATGCATCCTTCTATATTGAAAATGCTGTTCAAGTTTTGTTACATAGTGCTTCTTTAACTCATAAATCAGAAGGAAAGTATAGGAATTGTTCATAACAGAAATGAACATAGAATTGCAGGATGTAATCAGAAATCAGAGAGTCAGAGAACCACAAATCAGAAAAGAACATCAGAAGTCATGAAAATTTCCATGCTAGTATTTTAAATATCTTGTTAAGATTTATGTATTTTGCTGGAAAAATATGTTGCACATAACATGCTTAACCACTTGTGTGGAAGGAGATTGCACTGCACAGGAAAAAAAATTCTTTAAGAAATTACGAGGGTAATGAAAATCAGACTTTGTATATCGAGTATTTCAGAGACAAGTGTAACACAATTTTCCAGTAAGGATATTTAGGAAGAAAAGGATTTCTTTCCATTGTTCATTTTATTTCAAGTTGGGTTTTTTTAGCTACTAGAATCTACTGCCAGTCTGTGCTGGAGGCCTTACATAGCCAGGTCTGGAGTCATATTTTCCTGTATGATATATAGGATTAAATGTCCTTTTGGAAGGCTTTTAAAGAATACATGAAACAGGAGAGAATAGGTGGGCAACAGAGATAGCTGAAAAGATTATGAAGTTTTTGTTTTCTATTATTAAGTCAGCTTACGTATCTCAGCAGCATGCTACATAGACCATGTCATGCACAAAATTGTATCCTATCATATGTCTTCATTCTATATTTATTAAAATGTACAGGCAGTTGCTGTGCAATGAAGACTGATCTTGTGCTTACTGTGCCTTCAGGTTTAGCCTCTGTACAGAGACAGATACAGAAACCTGTTCTTCATGACTCCCACTGCAGTTTAGGCAGGAGAAAGCTTCAAAACAGATTACTGTTGTCAGAATTTCAACTATTGTCCTGGTTTAAGATAAACGGGGCTGGTTTATTTTTGATGGACACATCAAACAGCCAGTACATATTCCTCCTGTGTACGTCAGTGCATCTCACTGGCTGTGGAGCTTTTGGAGGGCTCAGCGTTTCTTTAAGAATGGCATGCAGACAGAAACTGTCCCCTTCTTCGCGACCTCCCTTCTCACCCCCACTCTCTGCCACCTGTCACACCCCCCTTTCCTACTACCGCTCGGCACTGCTGCCTGCCATGATCTCTACCGCTGCTTTCACAACCTCCGTGGCTGCCACCGCTGCTTCTGTCCCAGCTACCTCCACTGCTGACATCGGCTGCTTTTGTTACACAGCCCAGCTGCTGCTGCATGTTCCTGCTGCAACTCCTGTCATTTTTCATCGGCCCAGCCCTGAACATGAACAACCGTGGCCACCGCCACCCAGACCTGCACCTCCCTGCTGGCACCACGTGCTGCCACCATCGAACTGACTGGTAGCTTCTCTCATCACTTTTGTTTCCTTAACTGTGGCTTAACCCTCACTGCACCAGATTTCTGATCTTATATAAACTTGTTAGTATCTTGTTTGTTGTTCTGTATATAATATCTTTCTATTATTATTAAAACTGTTTTAGTCTCCCAAACTTAACTGAGGCCTCACAAATTTTTTCTTTTCTTCTCATCTCTCTGCTCAACCCTTTCTTCTGGAATGGGAGAGGGGCTGATTAGAGAGAGAGTTTGTCCTGTGATTGGCCAGCCTCAGCCAACCAGTGACAACTATCTGTTCATGTCAGGCAGCAGAAAATTAGATATCTATAGGATTCTGTCACGAGAAATTTACATAACCAAGGAATTGAGCTTCTTTCACACCAGACAAGGATTCTGAGAATCTGCATTTTAGACATTATTGTCTAGATCCCCTTGTAAATCTACACATAATGTTGCACTGCAATAATGCCACTGGGATTACAGAAAAATTATATCAAGTCAAACTTACTTAATTTTTCAAATTCTAAATGAACTATACACATAAATATGGAAGTTGATCTCACCAAAGTTTTGTAAAACACATAATTGATAATAATTGGCAGCAGACATTATATATGCTGTGCTAACTCTTGGCAGATTTTTTTTTTTTTCCCATTTCATTACTTAGCCTAAAAGCAAATCCTGGAACAGATTTTCTCTCACTTAGCAATTATGGCAAGAAATTATTTAGGGTCTGCTGTAAAAATGCCAGGAAATGCAACAGTTTTTCTCTGAGAGAGCATACTGACCTGCATGTTAAGACAAAATCCTGGTCTTTTTCTATCTCTTATTTAAAGCTATATTTTAAAGGACATTAAAATAACTACAACCCTATCAAAAAGCAAACAAAAAAGTTTAATATAAAGAAACAAGGATAGGTTTCACTAGAACAAAACACAACAAAGTCTGTGACTTGTTATAAGTAAGGTACAGCTTATATCTATACTCTACAATTCAATTCCAATTGGTTATTGCTATTCACTTTTTAAAATACTTTGCAATATCTTTCTTGTTTAAAAAGCCTAAAGATTGAAAGATAAAAAGTTAATATGGGTACCATACCTGACAAAATACCAAGATAGTTGATATTCAGGAGAACATACTCAGCAGTTTTGCAAATGTATGTACTTTTCTCTTATTTTCCAGGAATGAACTGAAATTTGTCTGCAATTGTATCTAAAATCCTCTTTCCTAAAAGAAAATGCTCTCTGTTTCTTCTGAGATACCTGTATACAAAAGTATTATTTTGTAGTTGTAATCATCTACTGTAAGATGCTGAGATCCCCAGGTCACCTCTCGCTCACTTAGCACTGAAATGGCTGAGCCACTTTAATGTCGGCGTCCTCCAGACATGAGGCTTCCATGAATTTTTACTAATACAGTGTATTCGAACTCTTCAATCAAACATGAATTGGAGCAGGACCGTCAGGAAACCTTAGTGATAATTTTTACTGTACGTAAACACATCGCTGAAGTGAACCTGAAATAATAAAACAGTAGGAAAACAAACCTCATAGTGTCAAAGCTTTGAGATTCTAAAGACTGTGACATGAGATCATTCTTGCAAGGACAATTTACTTTTAGCATAGAGCTTGCCAGATGGAAGGGGTGGTATTTAGCATTTCTGTTTGTTTGGTGTTACTTCATTTCTTAAAGGAAAAAAAGAGATTGCAAAGAGATAACAGTCCTTGAATGTGCTTAATAGAGACTGCTTAAGGCAGATGCACTATTGCAGCAGTTATGAAAATTTGTCTATACACAGCAAAGTCTGAACTGCAAAACATCCATTATTCCATTAATTTTAAACCTAACTTCTTTCATCCAAGAAGTTTGCAGGAGAAAGAGAAATCACTGCATACAGCAGGTGGCTGAACATAAGTAAATACCTCCACATATCCTTACTACTCTCCCTAGTTTTAAAATGAGGATAACATACTTACTTTTGCAAAGATTCTTAAAAAAAATATTAGATATTACCACTAGAAAAGCTCAATAGAGTTATTCAATAAAGCACTACAAGGTAAATAAATGCATTCAATAAATGTTGTTCTCATTTCATAAAGTATCCTAACAGTGTTCAATGATTACCAGTAAGTGAGTAATACAAAAATCATCTCTGGTGCATAGTGCATTTTTTTAATATCTTCTTAATAAAATTCTTTAACAATAATAATTATTAGAAATAAGAAAATAAACTTGTCCATATAGTTAACAGAATTGTTACTGAGTTCCATTGTGCAAAGTTTCTTTTTTGACTTTTAAAAGATAGATTTATCTGCCAGGAATGTAAAACACCAATGGTGCAGAAATAAAATTAAACCTATAATGATTGAAATAGTTTGAAATGCATTTACAAAAATCAATGCAGTCAGCAATTTTTACTGGAGAAGAAACAGACAAAAATTACATATGCCAGGGGTTTAAGTCTGGCCAGTTTTATTCTAAGTGACAAAAGGAAGAATGACAATCCACAGTTTCCACTGAAACAAGGTTAATGTACTCAGAGAAGCTGTTCAGCTCAGGACAACCTAAATTTACAATGCCTGAATAATAGTTGTATTACTTTATTTATTTATTTATTTATTATGATTAATAATAATAATTATTTTATTTTATTTCATTTATTTATTTTTGTTATTGTTATTGTTATTATTGCTATTATTTGCGGTGTATTTTCTATGCAAGACTTACCAGCAAATTACTTGATGTGATTACTGAACAAGAAGGGAAAACTTTGGGTTTTGCAGTCCAAATAAAGATATTTTCCCTTGAATGATCATTTTACAAATCTATCTGACCGCAGAATGAAAGAAATGTACTTATGCAAACTACTGCCTCAGATTTAAAACAGGTTATCTACTTGGTTCAGACCAACAGCCAGTCTAGAGGGAGCTAGGCAGAATTAGTTGATTTCATACACATAAAAATTAACAAAAAGCCAGTGACAATTACCATTTGTATTCCAGTGGTATAAATACACAAGTCCATGTGTCTCTTGTACTTTTCCATTCATACTAATCATGGCTTGGCTTCGCGGACGAAGATTTGGGAAGGGCTTTGCCCATGCTTATTGCAAGCGCGTTGATGGCTGAAAAGGCCAATGCGGGATAGGCAAGACCGGTTGCAAAGAGCACACCGGAGGGTCTCCTTGGGTGGTATTGCCGTTTCGTCCCTTGCCTGTCGCTACAGGGCTTTGCAAACGTGAGTACACCCTTCAAGCCTGCGCGGTGGATTTTTTAGGTGAGGCGCAGCGTGCGCGAGACTGGCCCCACCCTTTACACCTGAGGTTCATCTGCCAGGGCCTAGCGAGCTTGGACGGTGACAGCGAAGTCCTCAGGTCGTAGGTTTGGTTAGAGTATCCTTCTCTTAGATGGATGGCCTTACAGGGCTAATCGAGCTCCATCTGCCCGGGTTTGGAGTTAGAGTTGTCCTTCTCCTAGGATGGTTGCCCGAAGGCTAGTGAGCCCAATCTGCCCGTGGACACACTTTGTCTGACCCTTCAGTTGAGACCTGTCAGGCTTGGGAGACCCTACCGGAGGCATATGCCACCACCAGCATAGCTCTCAACTTCGCAAGGGCACGCAAGCTCTTTCCCCACGGCAAGGGGGTGCCCGTGAAAGAGATTCATACTAAGGAATACTAAGGAATCTGCACTTTATTGTACGTGCTTGCACCTTTATGCTAAGATTCAGGATGAGATTAGTCACCATACTGATGAAGGATCAGTGGCTGTTGTCTTGACTATGCAAAACAATGTAACTGTTTATAATACCTCACTGCTACCCAGTAGTCTTAAGCAAGTCAACCCACCGGTCTTTAAAATTAAAGCAAGTAACACTGAAGATCTGTGCTCTCAAACCCACTCGTGCAGTTTTTCATTTTCTTAGATGCAATACTCTATTACGTTTAAAATCCTGAAGGCAGCCACGCTCCACACAGTCACTCACTCACTACCCAACAGCACAACGGATGAGATAAAGACCATTTAATAGGTAAATCAAGAACTCCACGCAGAAGCAAAGCAAAATAAGGAATTCATTCACTACTTCCCATTGGCAGGCATGTGTTCAGTCACTCCCAGGAAAGCAGGACTCCATCCTGCATAACAGGAGTGGGAATACAAATGCCATAACTCTGAATGCATTGCCCTTCCTTCCTGTTACCCCAGCTTTCATTGGTGAGCACGACACAGGCTGGTATGGATACCTCTTTCATCAGTTGGGTCAGGTATTCCAGCTGTGTCGCCTACAAACTTGTTGCCCACCCACAGCCTACCCGCTGGCAGGGCAGTGCGAGGTGCAAAAAGGACCTTGACTCTGTGTAAGCACAGTTCATCAGTAATAAAAACATCCCTGTGTTACTTTCAGCACAAATCGAAACACAGCCCCATACTAGCTACTATGAGGAAAATTAACTCTATCCCAGCCTAAACAAGTACATCCATCTGAGTTCCTAACACAATCTGATCTGTGGGAAACTGAACAGCTGCACTTTATAAATTACCTACAGAGACCTAAGATTTCATAAACACATGACTGAGTTTTACACTTTTCAATGGGTGATTCAATCCCATTGGTGTCAGTGTAAACAACTAATTTATTGAGAGGTGCAATCATTGTTATCTGGTATTTTGCAATACCCAGCATGATGCTGACTTTCATGTATTAATACAACTCCAAATAATTCCAGTATGCAGTTCTGCAATACTATTAATTCTCTGCTTTATTCTAATATGGATGTACAAAGGAAAGAAAAGTAGCTTGGAAAGACTTGGGCTAGATTCCATGTGTCATTTAATGCTTTTTTCACTAATTCCTCATGTTTGGGTAAGAAATACATTACATCTTGACATAGCTTGCTTTCATTTTAATTAGTACAGTCATCCAACCAAATGGCAAGGAAGTCAGGATGTATATGTGGAAAGACAATATGAAATATGAAAGCAGATAGTATTTTCCTGGAGGCAGGCTGTTACACAATCATAAAATACAACCTCCAAATAGTTTACATCTACAACATACTAATTCCAATCTATCCTTTCCTCAGCTTTCCTCCATTTGTTCTTGCTAGAAGCTAAATTTCTTTTGAAATAAGAATGTAGGATACTAAATTAGTAATGTGATTGTTGCTAATGTGTAATTCCTTTAAAAAAATACAAATGTCATTTGCAGCAATGAGTGTGGTTTTGCACACAGGAGAATTTCGATGATCAAGACAGATCTGGATGCATTTGAAGCCTTCAGAAGAAGGGCAGAAGCCCAAGTGAGGGCAGTTACATTATTCTTAAAGATAAGCCAGGTGCTTAGTTAAACCAAGAGTTTTACTTTATTAGAATTCAGATAACTGTACTATCAGAGCCCTTTAATATTTCAATTCAGTTGTCAACAAAATGTTTTATTAAGAGACGAAATTTGTTTTACCATATTGCCTGGACAGAAATAACAGCCATTGTATGGCTTAAACATTTGTACATATTACTGATAGAGGTAATAGCGGTCTGTTATTACCGCCAGGAAATGGCAAGAATCTTTTCCTCTGTTTTTCTTTATTTTAGAACTATTTTAGATCTTAGAATCTTAAAATTATGACATAGCACCAGAAGTGTTTATAGAAGTTTATTTGAATATGATACTTAAAAGGTCTGCTCTATTTCAGCAGTATCTGTCCTCCAATGGCTATTGTATTTTTTGCCTCATAATCAGCAATGCACATAGAAAGCAAGTTTTTGTGAAATTCTTACTAGACCTTTCTGAATCTTCGAAGTGAGAACATGTTTCCTGACTTATTATCATATAATATGTTTAAACAATAATATCTGCATGTCAACAGTGAATTGTTACCTTATTGAAATGATTGCAATTGGAACATATGTACCATCAAATCTGTAATTTTTTTTTTCAGTGTGACAGCAAAGATTAATTACTATTACCAGAAAAGCAGGCTTGAAAATAAACTGTTCTCTAACTGCAAAATCTGACTAAACTACATTTCATTTCTAAGAGAGATATCAATGTTTGCAAGAGGTTTTAAAAAATGTAAGTGCATCAAGTATCATATGTTGATTTTGGAAGAATATCATTTTCATACTACTAATCACTTTCATACTACTAATACATTCTAAAAGTCGCTTATTCATTGTTAGTAGATAATAAACCACCTAAGGTACACTTTAAAATATTTGAAAAATAAATATAATTGATTTACTTATAAATATCAATAATTTCCACATAGAGAAAAAGTGAACATTCTGTTTACTTGGCTGCTGGATATTCATATTTCTCTTTCACGGGCACCCCCTTGCCGTGGGGAAAGAGCTTGCGTGCCCTTGTGAAGTTGAGAGCTATGCTGGTGGTGGCATATGCCTCCGGTAGGGTCTCCCAAGCCAGACAGGTCTCAACTGAAGGGTCAGACAAAGTGTGTCCACGGGCAGGATGGGCTCACTAGCCTTCGGGCAACCATCCTAGGAGAAGGACAACTCTAACTCCAAACCCGGGCAGATGGAGCTCGATTAGCCCTGTAAGGCCATCCATCTAAGAGAAGGATACTCTAACCAAACCTACGACCTGAGGACTTCGCTGTCACCGTCCAAGCTCGCTAGGCCCTGGCAGATGAACCTCAGGTGTAAAGGGTGGGGCCAGTCTCGCGCACGCTGCGCCTCACCTAAAAAATCCACCGCGCAGGCTTGAAGGGTGTACTCACGTTTAAAGCCCTTCCCAAATCTTCGTCCGCGAAGCCAAGCCATGATTCATATTTGTATTTTTGATTAGCACATGACAGATTTTACCATTCCAATAAAGTATTTAGCATAATTTTAAAACCTTGTGTCTCATAACCAAGAATTGTCATAGGGAGAAGCCAAGAGTTAAAGATAAATTAAATTATCAAAGAACAATAAAGAAGGAATAACTTTTATAATCCTGAATTTGCACATCATTAAGAGATTCAAAGTGTTTGGCTTATTTCAGGGGTTTATGATGCCATTTCCTTTGTTAAAAACATATTTTGGTCTATGAATAAAATTTAGATAACTCAGATAATATTAAAAGGTGATAAAGAAAATTAATACTTGATAATATTTCATATGCCTTAAGAATTCAGAAACATAGGTATTCTGAAGTGTCATAGAAATCATGTAGTCTAGCTTCACTCCTACTCCAGAAGGTAGTCTAGGATTAAGAAAGCCCACCAGGGGACTTGTGCTGAGAATATTTTAAGCTGTTAGAATGCCTAAACTCATGCTCTTAGCTTACATCCAACAAAATGATTTTAAAGGCAATGATTTAAGCACATGACAAAACTCATTTAATACTCAAATCTCTTAGGTGTGGCATATTTTATATTACCGAAACATGTAATTTTCCCACACACTTACATTTTCTATCTTGTGTGCTTTATAAATAGATCATTGCAGATCCAACACCGGGAAGTGATGAAAACTTCTATTATTGTTAAATGTGTTGCACATAATATTCACTAAATTCCTGAAATTTTTCACACACAGTTAGTGAACTAAGATTTAAAAATACACTAGATGACACAATATGATGAGAAAGATGTATTGGTGTTCATGGTTCATGCATAGATTTCAGTTTGATTACTACCACAAACATATTGGAAATACAGAAAAAAAGAAAACAATTGTGTTTGTTTGGGGTTTTTTAAATAAAAGCTGAAGGAATCGATAAGCACTGTTGGAAGCCAAGCTGAGTTAAACATTTTGTAATATTTCAAACAATTTAAAACTGGTATCGTGGACATAAAAACAAAAAGAAGAGGAAAGAACTATGGCTACTATGCAGTGAGGATGATCATAGACAGGACGAAATAAAATCAGATACATTGTTACGGTGTTGACAAAATTACATAAATTTCACAAGATCCAGGATGTTTTAGATAATAAAAGGTTAATTTCTGGGTTCATCTCCCCTATTCCCCAAGCTTTCTTCCTATTCAGAACACAACATATTTTTTAGGTAAATTTCATGCGTACTGCAGAACCCACTAACACCCTCTACACAGTCTCACTCAGTCTAAACATTAGTCCTTTCTGAATAGAAAACCGTTTAAAGCGAAAGCCCATATAAGGAAAAAACTGCAGTAAATTTTGTGGTGGGTCAACAAGCAGGAAAGCTGACAGCATCGTGAATTTCTTGTTCAGCACTTCAAATCAGCAGTCGGGCAGAACTGTTGATTACAAATACAATACTGTAGAGAGAATAGTGTGTAACTCAGAAAAAGTCACTCTTCTGGTATTTTCCTTTTTTATGACTTTTAGCATCAAATAAAGAAAGCAGATCAGTTGCTGACACCTTTGATATAGCTGCAAACTTTTGAGTACTTCTGGCCATCTAGTGGGGTATTTCCTTTCAATTTTACTCTTAATATGAAAAAAAGATATAGATACTAGTGCATAGACTGGATCATTTCCAGCTGTGAAAACAACATGTTTCTGCTACATACTACTGGTTCAGCATTTTTCAATCTGCGTGACTCCCAACGGTATCCATCAGTCAAATCAAAAGGGTAATTCAAAAGAATTCAGTCAGTGGAGGAGTTAGTGCTTATTCATCAGTGCTGATGTTTCTTTAGGTGTCTTTGGATACGTTAATAGAATCCAGGCAAAAAGAGAAAGCACAGTGAGAACTCACAAGAATTGTGGTCAACAGCTCGATGTCCAAGGACAGACTAATGGCAAGTGGCCTTCACCAGGAGTTGATATTGAGACCACTGCTGTTTAACACCTTTGTCATCAACACAATGAAGGGATGACAGAAGGGATGACATCCATAGGGACCTGGACAGGCTTGAGAGGTGGGCAAACCTCAAGAAGTTCAACAAGGCCATGTGCAAGGTCCTGCATGTGGGTCAAGGGAATCCCACACAGAAATACCGGCTGGGCAGAGAATGGATTGAGAGCAACCCTGAGGAGAAAGGCTGAGGGGTGTTCGCTCAACATGACCCAGCAATATACATCTGCAGCTCAGAAAGCAAATCACACATCTTGGGCTGTATCAAAAGGTGTGGCCAACAGGTCGAGGGAAGTGATTCTCCCCCTCTATTCCACTCTCGTGAGCCACCACCTGAGTACTGCATTCAGCTCTGAGGCCCCCAAAATAAGAAGGGCATAGATCTGTTGAAGTGAGTCCAGAAAAGAGTCACGAAAATAATCAGAGGGCTGGAGCACCTCTCCTATGACGACAGGCTGAGAGCGTTGAGGTTGTTCAGCCTGGAGAAGAGAGGGCTTCAGGGAGGCTTCATAGCAGCCTTCCTGTACCTAAAAAGGACCTAGAAGAAACTGTAGAGGGACTTTTTACAAGAGCATGTAATGATAGAACAAGGTGTAACAGCTTCACACTGAAAGAACACATATTTAGATTAGATATAAGGAAGAAGCTCTTCATTGTGAGGGTGATGAGGCACTGGAACAGGTAGCCAAGAGAGATTGTGGATGCACATCCCTGGAAGTGCTCAAGGCCAGGTTGGATTAGCAACCTGGTCTAGTAGAAGGTGTCCCCTCCCATGGAAGGGGAGCTGGAACTAGATGATCTTTAAGGTCTCTTTCCATCCAAACCACTATATGATTCTATGATTCTATGAACTGCTAGAGATGAATTGGAAATATTTGGGATTCAAACTATTCGCTAGAAATTTTAATTATAGAAAGAAAAAGAGCTCATAGCTGGCTTGTCTTAATAGGTCCAAAATTAGCCAAACACATTCCTAAACGAAAAACACATTTAATCTCATTTTTATGCTGAAAGCAGAATTTGACCAAGGTTTTTAACATAATGAGGAAGTTAACTTTCAATAGGACTTAAAATTAGTTGGTAATTTATCTCTCACACATTAATTTCCTCTCTCTGCTTCACTGAAACATGCCTTAAAGAAATTCTGGTAGAACTGGAAGAGGCAACTAGATTTTTTAAACAAACTTTCATTTGTGCTTATGCATATGATCTGTTACAAAATCTTTTTATTTATGGCTTAGCTCTTCATTTATTTTCCCAGTGTGCACACTGCCCATGAGTTTTAACACTTTAAATAATATTTAGGTCATTGATTTCCCAACCAGGTGATGTAATGTAAGCTGTATTATTGGTAATCAAATGTAGAAATTGTGTTCAAATCTTCATTTTTGGCACATCACTTTCAAGAGGTGTCACCCAGAGAAAGGAGGCCTGTCTACCATGCCTCACTGGTGGCCCAAAGAAAGACGGTGAGAAAGAAAAGATATCGCTTGCTTTATTTTGTTCATTGCCCAATTACAGCAAACCAATTATTATTTAGCACCTGAGCATTCCAGAACAGATCTGAACAAACTATTAACAGGTAGAACATATTCATAAGAGATGTCATCAATGTAGCCAGTCTATTGACTATTTTTACTGGCACAGATTCCCAAAGTCAAAAATCACAGCTGAGAATATTCTAGATGTTTTACATTCAGTAGACACACAGTTGTGGTTAAAACTTAAGTTTATCTGTTGGACTTACTTATTTAAAAAAAAGAAAAACTTTTGGAGTTAATTGAATGAATAGAACTACATAAAATTAAATTATGTTAGTGGAGAGGGGTTTTTTTTGCTTTTTTCTTGTCCTTATATAAACATACAAAAGTATTTCTTGACAGTTTTAGGAATTTGCAGAAGTTACTAAGTTGCTAACAAGTGTATTATTCCAATCATAAAGCCATCTACAAAGGAAACCTGGTTTTCAGCTGAAAACAGAAGTTTTCTAAATGGATAAACCTTCCATTCAAGATGCAGACAACTAAATGTTGGTGTTGACATAAAAGCTAGGGGTGTAAATTTCCATTAAAATTCATGATTTGTTCACTCTGAATAGATATGTACTTTCTGGTCAACTGAGCAGCTAAGGTGTCTGTCTAGAACTGAACTCCACACAAAGTATTAATATAATGTTTTTCATTAATATACCTTTAAAAAAAAAACCAGATGGAAGTGTTAAGAGAAGTTAATTCCTCCCTTTTAAACATGACAACTGGCATGCTGAGTTCTAAGAAATTGCTCAAATTCACACTACAGTTTAAAAAAAGATTGTATAAACATTGCATAGCATTTACCTATGTCAACTATGTCCCTGACTCACGGCCAACATTTAACTGAACTTAACTTTACATAATATAGAACAATGATTATATATAACCATAAAATACTTGGCATATTATTTAAGTACACAAAATTTTCCACTTTATAAAAATGACTCATCAAACCCAGTTGCAGTAATTCGATGTAATAGTGTAAATCTGATTTTCTGTTCATTAAAACAAAGTATTTTTGTGGAATATTGACTTTTAATGTGTCATTACATGAAGACACCTTTGCTAAAAAATTGTGTATTGCAAGTTGTTCACATTTAAATCATTGTCATCAATCATCACTGCTATGATTACGTGAAGAATTCTGTATTGTTCTTTGGATCACATAGACTGCTTACCACAATCCTACTCTCATACTAATGACCACACAAGACAGCTATTTGACTTTCAGAGACAAAGGGTCTCACAATTTAAACTATCATTTTCAGAACTGTAGTTTAAAATCTGCAAAATTAATATTAAAAACTTAATCCTGTTCCATTAGCACCAACAATACTTAACCAATTTCTGTTAAGAGATTTTTAAACCTCGAACACGTAAAGCAATATAATAAACACAGCAGAGAAGGCCTGAGGTTGGTAGCATCACTATGATTAAAAAAATACACAGAATCTTCCCAGTGTAAGATTATACCTCCAAGTGCTTATACCTCTCCAAGATTCCAGTACTTGAACAGAAATTTCCCGTAGTAGTTGTCTACTTCAGTACACATTTTTATTTATGTCTTTGCATTTTAACATTTTCCTAAGGTTAGGTTAAAAAAAGTGCTTTCTTCTTTAAAAGTCCTTGAGTTTTAACTCAAACAATACTAGCATTGATGTGAATCAAGGAAGCAATGTTAAATCTTTCAACGAGATTGCCTTTTCAGTCAGAATGCTATTTTGCCACATCGGTAAAAAGTCTCTTGATATTTTTTTTATCATTTCCCAGTTATTTCATCTAATCCTGTTTTAATTCCCGAGAGGATGAAGCAGAATGAACAATGTTAATATCTCTCTCATGTCTCTGTCTTGAAAACAATCAAGCTATAACTTCAAAAAATCCTGACATAATTAACCTTACACAGTGAATTAACAGGGAAAATTTGCAAAACAATATTATATTCAGCAGCCAAAAATATAAAGATCTCTCTTTATCAGACAGATAAATACACTATTTAAAAATGTCCCCAAAGACCTGTCTGCCAAACAAAAGGTTTGTTCTTTGTAATAGAAGCAGAGACTAAAATTAATTACAATATGTCTCTAAAAAACTTATTAAATTGTGCAGTTACCTCAAACTATTTCTTTGACACAGAGCTTAATTCACACTTAAAATGTCGGTAGGCCATTCATTATAATCTCACTATCATACAAAGAAGTTGTCCAAAGTCATTCTATCTTTGGTGTAATTGTAATTTCTAGAAAGTTTTGATATTGCTTATGTGTTATCGTTGAAAGAATAGTTGTGTGTATTTTAAAAAAACGTTTAATTATTAGGACTTGTAACATCAACATAGATTCACAGACAAATCTGAAAAATGGTTAACTTGTTCTTACAAAAATATTGAAATGAATTCTCCAAACACTGCTTTCTTTTCTCCCTTTTGACTCACAGTATGCTGCTACTGAAAATTATTAATTCCTCATACCCACGTCCTAGAAAAAATTTTTCATTTGTTCTCACCCTCTTTTTAATAACATGATATTTTCTTTAAGCCAAAAGGAAAGTACTTGTTTGTTAGACAAGTACCTTAATTCCAGACTGAAGAAACTGTAAAATCACCTATTTGTTTCCATAGTTTCAATCCTGTAATAGTCTCTCTAAATCTAGGCACCAGTTTGTATGCTTTGTTTCTGTAGACTTACAGAAGTCTTTTGGTCATTTGCCAGTGATTACATTTCTTTCACAACTTTGAGTAGTTCAACAGATACCTTGAATTCTAACATTATACATCCAGGTGCAATATAAAAAATGAAACAAATGTCACCTCAGATTGTCTGGCAAATTCATTCACAGGTTTATCTTAGCGACCTTCTTTTCCTTCCACTAGCTCTATACAAATCTGTGCAATATCTCTGTCAGTAACACTGTGTCAGCTGAAGACCTTGGTTACCCTCATTTTTTACACTACATAACACGTAGGTTGTTCTTATTATCATATTTCTTCAAAAAGAGATTGCATCTGCCAAATCCATCTCTAAGGTTTGCAATGACATTATGACAATGTACTGCTATTACAACATCTTGTCATAAAGCAATAGTCTCTGCTGACTGAATGGTGGTTTGTACCAGAAAAACCCTATGTGTCACAGACCACTTCTGAGTGAGCAGAGCAGTGAATATACAGTTGCACGTAATGGAAAAAGATGTTATGTTCTTATAATACTTTTCATTCCTTACTCTTCCTCCTTCTTCTCTACCCTTTCTCCACTATGCATTTAGATTAAACGAACAGCTCCCAATTAACAGAGAAGTTTCTACGAATGTTGCTTCTAGGGAGTCCTAACAGTATGTAAGTATAACATATCAAGACATCACAGATTACTGTCTCACGGTCAGAAAAAAAAAAAAAAACAAAACGAAGTACCCCCTAAAAACCACCCCAATGGTTTGAGTTATTTGCTATATGGGATTTACAGATATAACAGAAATTATATACTGTTATCTTTCAAACTTTCCCAAGTGACCATATCCATGAGAGTGCTCGTAAAACTCTAGCACAGAAATGCAGAGCAGTCTCTAAAACAAGTTTAGTGATGTTGGAACACACAGAACAGGAGGGTCCTCACTGGACTAACACTTCCAAGCATGTTTTTCTTTGGTAGGGGCATCCCATTCACTAATTCCTTAACTCTCCCGTCAGAGAGATGGGAGAGGGTTTGGGTTTTGGTTTTTTCAAAAGCTATGTATATGTGATATAATCTCTAGTGGAAGCACAGACAATTTTCTCCAAGGTTGCAATGCTGGTTTTTAGCCACCTGCCCAGAAATGTGATCAGTCTGGTTCACGAGAATGATTTCCTCTAAAAGTCTACCATACATAAATTCTGAATGCTGGAGTCCTGTTAATCCTCCTTCAAGCATTTCTTTATTGTTGCTTACCTTATCCAGTGTATCAGAAACAGGTTAACACAAAACATTAACAAGACACAATTTCTGAAACTGAAGTAAACAGACAATAGATTACTACTCCTAGATTGACATTGTTGAGCACTCAGGTAAACTCAGGGAGACTCAGACTATATTATTTGGGTTCTTTCTGCTCCAAATGCTCTTGAAATGAAATGAAATCAAATCATAGGTCAAACTTTTCATGGCTAGCATTCATTTCGTTCTGTAATTCTCCCAGATGGACAATATTTCAGCAAAAAAAGGGAAACCTTGGTTTTGTTTTATAAGAAGGGAAATAGAAAGGGTTTAGTCACTTTGACCATCTAAGAGTGAGGTGAATAAAAAGTTTTGCAGTTTGGAAAGAAAGACTTGGAACTGATAGCTTCTAAATACGGGGTTCCATATCGAGATTACAATTTTAAGGAAACAAGTGGTCATAAATGGCAAAAAAAAAAAAAAAAAAGAGTGGAAAAAAAAGCCCACAAAACCCAACTCTTCCATCTCTACATAAATCAAATTATTCAACATCAAGCTATAAACACTATATCCCCTTTTAATTCCCATACTTCAACCAGCTGAAGGTAAAATTCTTTGATTTTTTAACATATGTAGCACTATGTTACACAGTAAAAATCCTGCAGTCATTCCCTCCTGCAGAGGAAAGAGTTTGGATCACATTGCAGCCTCCGATTACAGTGAAATTGATTTCAGAAGTATATTTTTCTTGCTTAATTTCATCCATTACATAAATTCTTCAGATGAAAGCAAGTTATTGCTGATTCTTAAGAAATTTCAAAATTCCAGTCACTAAGAAAATGTTTGTAAGTGCTTATTTAAACTAGGCAAATATTGTGACAGCTCATTTTTTCAGTAGACTTAATTCAGTCCCTGCTCACATGGTCCATTCATCCTTCTAATACCCCTTCTTTCACACCTATGGTCTCCAATTCTCTCCATATGTCTTCATTAAAATTTAATTCAAGTCAAGATACAGAAAAGGCTAAGAAGGGTTAGACCACATAGGGGACATATATATTCACATGCTTCCCGCCAGGCAGATTCCACCCAAGTGTCGCTCAGAAGCTGTGCAGATGCAGTAGCGCTGTTCTTGAGCTAATCATACCCTGCATCTCAGCAGGAGAATGACAGTCTATCTCGTAAGTGGAGAATAAATGAAAAAGACTTGTTTTGCCCAACAAAACAAGCAGTGAGAGAGAATATGACTGCTATCTCTAAACCCATTGGGGGGTAAACTTTAGAAAGGTAAAAGAGTTATTTAAGCTGAAAGGCACTGTCAGCACAAGAGCAAGTGAGTAAAAACTCACCAAGAATACACTTAAGCTGAAAATCAGAAGATTTCTATCCAGCAGAAGATGAAGTTTTGTATTTGCTTTCCAGCAGTGTTGCCCACTAATAGTTTTTCTAGTTTTATCATGGGAATCAATAAGTTTATGAAAGATCCCATGAATCAGCTATACAGTTTAATAGTGGTTGGACTAAATGACTCTTCCAGATCTTTGCTGTCATATTCAGTTGACAGACGTGAATAAATATTTCTGCATTATCCCATATTATATCATGGGGTTTTGTGATTAGCACTTTGAACATAGACAGGAAGCTGAAGATGTGTTCAAAGTAGAATAGTTTAACTGAATCCTTCAGCCCCTTCCTACAAAAAAGGCTCTCCAAGATTTTTAAATCTTAACTTGTTCAGATTACCTATGCAATTTCAAAAATCCTCTACCTGTTCTTAACTAAAAAGTGTACCATTCAATCAAGGTAGCAGTGTGCTACAAAAGTATCTATCACTTCCACATAGCCAGAATATTATTAGCCATGTGCTGACTGGCCAGGCACTCATATTTAAAGAAAATGTGAGGAAGATGCATCATCATTATCAAACTATTGACCACAAAACCAATGCACCATTTAATAAAATTAATCACTTCTAAAGAAATACTGTCATTTGCACTCAAGTACTCCTGAAAATTTGGCACTAATAGCTTTATTTGTTGAATAAAGATGTGCTACTAGATGCAACTTGCCATTATTATTATCTTTCGGATTAAACTGACTAAATGGAACACCTGCAAAAGATAACTTGAGCCAAGGGAAATGGTTCCAAGAGTGGTTTTTTTACTACCAGAAGAAGAGGCTTTTTCAAAGTCTAACTTAGGTGTCCTGAAATGCCCTTTTAAATCTGACCCATGAAACACTGGAGGATCATTAGGTCTGGATTTGTATCCTTTTAATAATTCCTGAATATCAAATCAAACCACTGCCACAGTCTTAATCCAGCTCAGCTCTTTTGGTCATACTTTCCTTTCACCTGCTACTAGATCTGGCATTTTCATATAAGTCAAGCAAGCATCTTCCATAGTTCTTTTTAGACCAGTCCCAAGCCCATGATGCCAATATGCAGCCTCCTTCCCGTGTGCTTCATACCTTGAGGTATGAAGCTTCCTGTGGGCTGAATATCTTTTGCACAGAACCACAATGGTGGCAAGAGGACAACATGGACACCATCTCTCTCTAGTAAATTACTTGTGTTGTATAAGCATCACTTATAACCCATACAAACAAAAGGTCATCTATTATTTACTTCAACTTAAAAACAGGAATAGTAACAGCAAACCTTTCTTGCTGATATAATTTATTGTTCTTCTCCTCATTTACTGCTTTAGAAGGACTTTCCTTAATTTCTTTAGTTTTCTATAAATGCCTGATGTTAAAAAGAAATTCATCAAATAACATCCAGCTGGGAAAAAAAGATGTTTCAGTTGGGTTAACAGAAAACAAGTCACTTTCCTCTTTGGATGAAAAATTAGTTATGCAGAAAATCAATTGTATATGCAACTACTGAAATTTGTAAATTTGAAAATCCTATATTTAATCTAAAACCAGTCGGACAACCAGATGGTTCTTTGCTTAGAAAACAAGGATTTTTTAATGAAATTCCACAAGTGCATACATTTCTGGAGATAACTGTAAAGTCTATTTCTCCACTATTTCTACAGTTATTTTGCATTTAAATTTGTAATTACAGATATCTTTGTAAAATATTTCAGCATTATTTTGTAGCATCATCTATATCAATTCAAAATTACATATTAGTGCTCTTTTAAAATATTTTTTCTGTCCTCTTTATCTTTTTCTAAATAATTTCATTTTAAAAAATAAATCTATTCAAATATTGTAGAATAAATACTAGCATTTTACGGATACACTGCCATGGTAAATTTGAATTACAGAGAATCTCTAACCATGCCTAGGGGTCTGAAAAAAGTTTTTTTAACACAATTTTGCCTCAAACTTGAATTTACTTCCCATGATTATTTTGATTTTTCTCATTAGTTCTCAAGCATGCTACCAGTATCTGCCTGAGGGATATTCAAGTTCATGAATGAATTTTCCATTTGTAATGGTAATGCTCTGCAGCACTAAAAAGAAGCAGGCTACTTTTCAGTGCAACAAGAAAATCAAGATTTTGTGTGTGTGTCTGTGAAAAGATCTCTCTTATTGCAAAACAAATTATTTATTCTTTATAAAAGAGATAATAACTCCACTTTCAGTTCCTATGCTTGATACTGTTTACACAGCAAACCCTGACAGCTGTGAGACACTGTCATAGCAGAAGTAATTTTTGTTTTCTATTGTCCAAGGGTGGAATGCTCCCAGTACACCTGGAACAGATATCTACTCTGATATACATACAGGTCTCTATTATGTATGTTCAAATCACAATGCTCTTCCCAAATGTGCCAAATTGAAGCACATTTTTCATGGTTTCAGTAAAGAACTTCCAGATGCAAAGGCAAATATCCTATTTCTATTTTGTTTCTTCCCAAAAATGTGGTGTACTTTTCTTAAACTTATCCTGAGAAATCAGTCAACTGTACATAAGAAAATAATCATTCAGGTTATTATTAATAATATACTTGGTCTGTAATATTTTATCTCAAATAGTAAATATTTATAACCTTTACCTTGTAATTGAAAGCGTAGGACATTAGTAATAAAAAGGTGTCTAACTGCACCACCCAGAATTTTTTTTATTTTACACTGAACTTCAATAGAAAATTATTTTTTTACATAGAAAATAGGTAAAACAAGCACAACTGCTTTGAGCAACTGTAGAACTCATATGCCTACCTTTAAAATTAATTCTTAAAGTCTTTGCTGGTTTTTACTAGGCAAAAGACAGGTAGGATCTACACGTTTGTTAGCTTATTTTCCTCTGTAATGCTTTCTGAATATAACTTCCATTTGACTACGTGCGTAAATATTCGGTGTATAAAACAGTAATTCAGGGGCTATACAGGGTTCAAGAAGAACTTCAAATTAATTTTCAAGCTATACATCAATTTATTGCTTAAAAAGTATTTGAAGTATTGAATTTCAAGGTAATTTTGTTCTGAAATATGCTAAGCTGTCATATAAAGCTATGTAGCATGATATAATATGGTAAAATTAAATATAACTACTCTGGGCTCATACAAAACTTCAAATACATTTAGAGCATAAGCTTGTAAGATATTGACTGCATTTTAGCTACCACTTAGGACTGTTTTTCTCTCTCCAGAGCAGTTTGCCTGAAAGCTGTCTTATTTGGATTAACTTAGAGTAAGCGCATTTTTAAAAAGTAACCTAAAACCAGATGGCTGCAAAAATGACTGAAAAACAATAGAAAGATGAGAATTGCAAGTTTCGCCGATAGACTGCATCAATCACAAAGACGTTGCCAATTACTCACTTTAACAGCCTATGTCCATTTGGCATTTTTTCCAAACAGATTTCAATTAGAATGTTGCTACATTGGAGACTACACATATTAAGACAGGAGGGCAGACCAAGCCCATCCGGTGTTCTTCCCTCTCCTGCCAAAAAGCAGTCAGAAAAATCTCTCCTCTCTGCAGAGCTCTTCCTGCAGTTTCATTCTATTTCAGCTATTGACTTTTGGGTTTGAAAAAAAATTTAAATGAAGGTTGGCTTAGACCTTAGTCTGGTAAAGTCCTGGCCAGAACAATGGTGGCTGATTTTGGCCTTTGTTGGAGTACAACTTCACATAAATGGAAGTTGGTAAATTATCAACATTACAAGTTTGACAGAAATTGATAGTATTTTAGGAACATTGAGAGAATGGTGACCCTGTTTTTCTTAAAGGCCACAGACTAGTGATGGAAAGAGAAATTAGAAAGTTTACATCAATTAATAATGCAATTCTATTTTAAATCACAATAATAAAATAGTTTGGATATATTATCAACAATGAACATTTTAACATATTAACTAATACACCTGAGACATTTTGCAAATACATAAATAAAATATAAAATATACATTTAAAGGGATGATTCTCTCCAATTTTTCCCAGGACTGCTCTTTCTAGTCCTCATAATACTCTACTCCTGTCAGGACATGCTAAGCTGAACAAGGTGAACAACTGATTTAGCAGTCTGACCTCTACACAAAAGCCACATGATTCTTCTTGAGTGATCTCCTGACTCTGACATGAGATGATAACATAACTGGGCCCTATGTCATCTTCTTTAGTGATACAAACGATACCAGAGGCAGCAATTCCAACTTTTGACACTTGGAATCACTGATTTTTCAATAGTTGCTGAATCCTTTTTGGATGCAGCCAAGAGAGTATAATTCTGAAATTGCTGCATATTCTGCAGGTTAAATTGTGTTTCTCTTTGTTATCATCTAAATTCATTCCATTCTTTCATCCGTGCTGCTGTTGAAGTCTTCAGAAGAATTTTACTGCTAATCTCTGCCTGTCTAACCTAAACTTGACTGTTCTGAAACGTGTTCTTCTATTTCCTGATGAAATGAAATAGGTCTCCTCAACAGTGGTCAAGCTACTCACCAGCTCACTAAGAACATAAGATGTGTGAAGTCAGTAGTGGTAATGCCTGGTTGAATTGCCATAACTTGCATGTGGGCTGCCAAAAAGATACTATTACAAAATATGAAGGAACCAAAATAATACTGAGCTCTGCATCTATCCTGTACACTTTAAAGGCTTGGGGTGAAAGAGGAGGCACAGTGTACACTGAACAAGATAGTGGTTATAATCTCATCCACAAATATCTGAAGTGATTGCAAGAGAATCATGTAAATGTCAAAAAGATGCATGTTTCTCCAGTTTTGCAAGCTGGATTTGAGTTTGTACGTATTGAGACAAGACAAGACACATTATTTTCTCATCTTGTCAGAGAAGAGAAACAAATAAATGTCAGGTATGAAACCAACATAAATCATATGTTACTCATACTTGAGGCATCAAGATATGGAATTCCACTTATATAGAGATGTGAGATATCACGATATGAATGAACCATGTAACTGGAATCTGCTTTTGGCCAGCATTATATTTGAGGTAATTAACTTCTAAAATATTTGATAAATCGGTGCTTCAAAAATTTAAATACATTGGTTCTTCTGATGCAGACAAAAAGCAATTTTTTTTAACATACAAGGGAAAAAAAAGAGACAGTGGGCCTTATAACTGACACCTAATACAAAATCGGGCCTCAGGGACTTTTTCTACCTTTTTTTTTTTTTTTACGTGGCCTGCACATTCCAGCCATAAAATTAGATTTGAGTCAGGGTTATAGATAGAGTTGATTTATTGGGTGTTCTGACTGACAACATAAGTCTAATTCCAGTACTGAGGGATTTTTTTATTTTAAGGGCAGAATAGCTACCAACATGTGCCAGAAGGCTTACTAATGAAATGTGTTGTGTCACCAATGTCAGTAAGTGCCTATTATAACCCCTGAGAGACGTGATCATTTTGACTGTCTTTAAATTAATAACATGCTGTTTGTCAGCTCAACGGACCCTCAGCATAAGAGATTCACTGAAATTTGCTTCTTGTGAGTGAAATTAGGATGTCTTAATTAAGAATGAAACTTGGCATTATTAGTGTCAACCAATTTTAAAATCTGATGTCTTCAGATTCTCAGAGTCAGTTTGGGATTCACGTGTCATTCACCGCAGAAAATGAATGTGTGAATTAAATTTCTGCCCCTGTAAATCTTGTTGTAGACACAGATGAGTAAAGGGAAAATCTCACATAGAAGTGCACAGGTTTACATACAGCTTGGCTACCGCCTTCAAAAAATCTTCCATTTGTCATAAACGTGTAATGTAACATCTGCACATGGAGTGACGATGTGCTATTTGGTTTTTAGTGCAAATTAGAGAAGATCAAATTTTCATTAAGGAAATGTAATGGCTGCAAGTCATAAGTAAGCACCAAAAATGAATCCCTTAAAACTTGTTTATGTTGTATCTCACATACACAAGACCATATCTTTAGATTTTTATATATTTTAGAAGGTTTTTTTATTCCTAGCAAACAAGGAGAACATATAATTTTGTCATTACCACTTCTCACCACTGATTTAGACAGTTTTGTTTCAATGTATACACATATGCAGCAACATCAGCATCCACATCCGTTGTGTAGATGACAGTCACAGCACAAACAGGAATCCTCCACACGGTTGTGAAAATAGTTTTTTAAAATGTGCTATAATACAAACAATTTGACCTGTATTCAATTATGATCTCCTTTACAAGTACCTAGCAGTTGTGGATGCTATTGCCTAGAATGGGGGTGGCTGCTTCTTGCAAGTTGTTTATGCATACACCCCTCTACAAAGAAGGTCTCCAGCCCCCATCATCATCCTTAAATGGATTTCTCAAAAAGGCAGCTTAGGCTTCAGTGAGGCTTTTGTTGATGGGGAGGAGATTGAAAGGTTTTAAGTCTTTCTGTGGTACTAGCTACTGAGGAATGAGGATCATGTTCTAGCCTGTTTATGGTCTATGGGGTGTTTGCTTAAATAAGGTCATCCGTCCACTTTAAAAATGAAGACTTTTTTTTTTTTTTTGTATTGAGAGGCAAAGATACTTAAAGTCATAAGCCCCAAAATATGAGACAGTCTAATTAAGGTATTAATAGGAGATTATATGCTGGTATTGCAATGCAGTATACTGAACTCATCAAGGAGATAAGAAAACCTTTCACCATATTGGGTCATAATCCCCAGTAAATACTTCTTTTACTATGAGATTTAAAACTAGCTTTTTCCATTTACAATTAGACCT
Organism: Bucorvus abyssinicus; assembly: GCA_009769605.1. NCBI lineage: Eukaryota > Metazoa > Chordata > Aves > Bucerotiformes > Bucorvidae > Bucorvus > Bucorvus abyssinicus. Next base: position 46,502,764 of record CM020025.1, read on the forward strand.
GCATGATGAATAAGCTGAAGGATCCGCTACAATTTCTGTGTACTTGTTATTTTGACAGACCTTGCGCTTCTTTCTTATCCAAGCAGAAAAGCAATTGGATAACTGTTCTGCAGAGATAACCACTTATTGCATGCAGATACTGCATAAATGCTATACTACAGAAAAAATGACGGCTTATTGATATGGTAGTGTTTAGGGAAAAAATTGTGAGTAGAATGTATAGAAATAAGCCACCTGTCAAACAAAAGTCTTTCAGTTTTAAGAACGAATACCTAAAGAACACTCTGTGCTAGTATAAATAGATATATACTAATATATATATACTAATATATAATAGAGATATATATAATAGATATAAAGTAATGTCTTCTGATGCCTGGATTTGAACAAAGGACTGCTTGGGGTTTTTTCTACTTGTTTAAAAAACACACACACATGGAAACACCTAAAATTGATTGGGTTTTTTTTTGTTTCTGGTTATGTGGTACAGATATAGCATAGAGTGGTGAAGTCACAAATACAATTTCCTGCAATATTTCATGTGGAAGGAGTACTGAGACAGGATGTTCATGGAGGATGTAAGAAAGAATTTTGTCATGTCATCCACTCCGGTTGAGACTAGCACACATCTATGTACATGTATTTGGGCTGCTAAGTGTGTATTTTTCTAAACATGCACATTTTCCAAACATGCACCTCCTATCTCTGAAAACATAACTTGAAATCATTTGTCCTAACTCAGGCAGTTAATTCATACCTAGGTGTATTTGTGTATTTATCACACAATTATCTGAGTTTGCTACGGCATTAACTTTAACAACTTACAAGTCACTGCTTAGATCATTTGAAAATTTAATGAAGATGGTTGCTGCATGTAAAGGATACTGAAAAGCAATTATCGTTTAGAAGAGATGCGTATATTTACTTTATGATAAGGAAAGTCAGATATAAAACATACCTACCTCCTGTTTTAATTTTCATTTTAACTGAAATTGACCCTTATATTAACAGAAAATCAAGCTTTTTAAAGTTGTGATGGAAAGAAGAGAGAAAAAAATTAAGAAACCAAACTAAAAAAATCACACTTCATCATGTAATGCATTCCATCAAAGGAAAAAATCTATAGATAGTCTAAATACATTTTATGGATGTAAATTCTCATGTGTGAAACCTATACCATGCAAAATTTTATATTCAGATACAGACTCTAGTGAAATCAAGTGTCACATTATCTGTAAACATAGAATTACAATTACCATTAAAAAATGTCATAATAAAGCATAGCCTAGAAAAAAGTCTATTTTCTTGAGAGTCCTCAGGCAGACCCTTAGGTCCAGTTACAGGCTTTGTGCTTAGAAAGGGGAAGGAATTTCTTGCTCAGCCAATGTCCCTCCTGTGGTTTACAGTGCCCCAGAGAAGGCTCATGAGGAAAGGTAGCAGGCAGCCATTAGAAAGAGTGATGGAGCTAACACCACCTTTCCTGCACTCTGATAGGGAAGGTGCCTTTACCGGCATCTTTCCCCTGCTCTTCCAAACAACGCAGCTTTGTTTTGCCCTCCATTCAGGTCAGCCATTAAGTCACAGACTGCGGTACCAAACTATGGCACCAAATCTGTAGGATCTGCAGGGCCCCAGAGGACAGACAGTATTTTTCACAAAATGATGTTAACATACTGGAGGTCATTACATGCATCTAAAACCCAGAAGATTCACGTAGGCTTTTACTAAATCCTCTGGTCTTCCTGTTGTCTTTTCTCTCCAGTTCCATTACGTTTCAGGAAGTAAAATCACAGCACAACTCCAAAATGTATTCTTAGATTCTTTCACAATGCTGAAAATCTTTGTCGTCTAGCAGTTTGAAGAGTAGTTACATATATATACCATACTAACTCTCTCGTGTAGACCAAGAGACCACTCCTTTGTGGAAAGGTTATAGTAAACAAATTTGAGCACCAACAAAGCCCAGGTGTTCCCTCACTGTTCTGAGACTTCCAATGTCCCTTGATCTCACCTATAAACTTGCTACTGCTGCTATGCTATACTTTCCCATACATCTGCTAAATGCCAGCAGCATACATGCAGGAGGGCAATATGCTTTGGAAAGATTCCCAGTGGATTCATCACTCTAACTTAGTGGCATTCCAACCTCACAAAAGGACATGAAAAGTAATGGGGAATGGCTGTATCTTCATTTTATAACCTTAGGGTTTGTGTAATAATTTAACAGCAGGTTGCTGGAGCTATTTGCTTACTTGCAGAAGGACAGACAGTTAATTGTCACTTTTTCCTTCTCACCTCACTCTATTTCAGTGGATTTCTCTCAGATACTCACTGAAAATTTAGATTAAGATGATCCATTTCTTTAGACCAAAGTTAAAACTCATACTCACTTTGACATGGTCATTTAATAGTCCTGTACTGAAATTAAATGTAAGATAAATATACACATCCAAACATAAATGTTTTAGATGTATTTCTTCCAATTTAACAAAATAATTCTTCTCACAATTGGTTTCAGTGGACTATATATGTAATGATGTACCATTGGCAGCAAATACAGGTTCAGTGTATTCAAGAACTTCTACTTCACTTTTCATTAAGCCATTGTTATGTAGTATCTTATCTCTAGCAGGTTATTTAATGGGTGCAGACTGTTGTGTGTGATATCTGTTGTTGTCTATCGAAGATAATCTACAATATCTATTTTCCTCAGGTTATGCCTGAGAATGTTGTGTGTTACTCTTCTTATTTTTAATACCTCAAAAAAAATTTAATGAAAATTATACAAAACAATATCAAAAAAATTACATCAATTAATTTAATAAATAGGTTCTAAAGCAAATTATTCATCTTGGGTTTAAAAAAAGACATGCATGCCTATAGGGAAAAAAAGGGAGCATTTTTGTGTATCCTCAAAACACTTGAAAAAGATTGAACCACTACAGAACTGCAATTGCAGCGAGAAACCTCTGAGGTGCTTCTAGACACTGGCGCCCTTCAGCAAATAGACTGATCACTGAAACCCTTGCAATTTGCGTCATTTCGCTTCTATTACTCAAAAATATGTTCACTCGCTTGGTAGTGAGTTTCTTGACCTTGCTTAAGAGGATGCTAACAAATATATAATTTTTACAGAAATTCTTCTCGTATTTGAGATCTTAGATAATTCTACTTGTAAAAAGTAATTAAATGTGATATTACCCAGTAACTGCTCTTTTCCTAACCCTTTTTAGAATTTCATATCAGAAAATAGGCAGGGGTCTGTAGCACTGCTCCACAGCTATCTAGAAATTTGAAGAAACCGAAAGACTAAAAAGGAAGTAAATTATACCTTTTAAAAAATGTCCTATGTGGGAAAGTTTAGAAAATTTCATACTTACATTTTTTATGGTCTATTAATAAGTGACGTGGGAAAAGAAATAAACAGAAATGGAAGTAAAAATTTATGTACTTCATAATCCTTCTGACAGTTAACAAGCTAAAAACTGTTGCTTTGAAGCTCAGAAGAAAGCCCACTTGTAGCTGTGTGGTTTTAGCTCGTGATGTTAATATCACTGTACCCTGCATAAAGAAAACTTCTGTCGCCTTTCTCCCAGAACTCCTGGTATGACCAAACTGAATGTAATTATGATTGCTTCTTTCCTGATCTATAGATTTTGATTGGAAAGAGATGTTTTCTTTTTCTGACAACAGAGGAAAAAGGGCATTACAAAAACAAAAGTTCTTATCTGAGAAAGATGGTATAGCTAGTAGAGTCAGTCAAACTTACAATTGGCAGCTTGTCAAAAACCTTACATATATTTCAAGACTGAATGAGAAGATCAGAACTTGCTGACATTGCCATCTCAGCAACTACAAGAACATAAAATCGTGCTCACTTTTGTCTTATTTTCCTGTGTCCATTACATTTTGTATTGGAACTCCTACCTTGAGAGTAGTCCATCATAATTTTCCCAGGGTATTGTCATATACACAACAGCCAAGTACACTGATAATGGTACTAATTTTGTTTAGTCAATTTAGGAATGCGCCACGCTAGATTAGACCATTTATTCATTTAATCTGGCAGCACGCTTCTAGCAATGGGTAATATCTCTCATAAAAGACTGTTCTTATGCTGCAAAAGTCAAGTGTGAATTACTACATTCGCGTGAGAAACAACTCTTTCACTACCAGCACCACAACTGCCCTCTGTCTAAAAGAATGAGATTTTAATATCTTTGGCACTAGTCTGCAGTATTTCATCAAGGAAAACTACTTATAATTAGTGTTCAACCTAACAACCAGCCAAAACAAATTTCATTGTGTGAAAGAATGAAAGGAAAAGCTGTGTTACTAGCAGAAACACCTTTAGTTACTAATCTTGTTTCTGATGGATGAAATGGCATCTACCATGCTTTTAGTATCCCATAACTCAGAAAAATTGTACTGGTTAGATATGAAAATGTTTGTAAGAAGTAATTCCCCACCACACAATAGAACTTACTCCCCTAAGTAAAGAAAATTCATATTTTATATGTTGAGGGAAAACACAGGTTCTTCTAGGTTAGGCATAAAACGGAAATCTGGTTGCCAGATTTCTTACTGAAAACAGCCAGAACACTAGCTTCTAATCTGTGCAGTCACTGCTGCCAATTTAATTGAAGATAAGCAGTTAGCAACAAAAGCTTTCTGCCGTCAGATGCCCTTTTAATTTCCATTTCTATCCTTCCCATCACTTGCTTCTGGCATTCCTGCTTCTGCTTCCCAGCTGACATAGTGAAACATCTTGATGATGATGTGAAGCGTAAGACGCAAATATGGGTGACACGACTCTTTCCATATAGTGACTTCACCCGCAGCATCAAAAGAGCTAGAAGTTGGTGGGTCCAGACAAACTGAAGAATTACTATGCTTTTAATGCTTTTTATGTTTTCAATAATAAATGCAGAGTTTGAACTTGCAGCACAAAAATTTCCATATTAAATGGGATGGCTGGAAACACCAATGGAAAGACAATCCAGAGAGGACATTGTAAGGGATGTCTTACTTGGAGAAAATTAGAAATCCTATAAGTGTAAATTTCTTAATCAAGCTTTTTCTTACAATTTTGCAACCCTATACTAGCTGGACAGGGAAATAAAAATATTGAAAGGGAACATTGTTTTCCAAACCCTACCACTGCATTTATGTTTCTGAATCACCACTAAAACAATATTGAACCTACACAATAAAAACGATATAATGAAAAACATTAACAGTTTTATTACCTATTTTCTGGCCAAATAAACCTGAGTGTGTATCCTAATCTGTATACAAACACACATTAAATTACAGTAGCTTTCTCTATACTAATGAAGTTATCCCATCTTAGTTAATCTATTGCATGTAATGACAAAAATATTCTTATAAAATATTGTCCAAGTTCTAAAACACTTTCTTTGTGAATTTGTATACAAGCATTGTAAAGCCTGTAGCAGTGGACTTGATATAAAATTTGGAAGAACATCTCAAATGCATTGTACTTCTGTAACAGTTCCTGTCAACTTTCTAAATTACAAAGTTTGTGAAAGGATATATATGGCTTTACCTGACAGGTTCATCTTACTATACTGATCTTAAAGACATACTATGAGCTTCTCTCGCACAGTTAACAACATATGCCAATTTTTCTTTGACTTTCCTCTATTCCTTTCTAGTTATTTTTCTCTTTATTAAAGTGCTGTCCATTTCTTATGCATCTTGGGAGTTAAACTTACTATTTCCAGTTATTCTCCAGTGAAGTGCAGTACTTGAAGTAATGTACATAATCACAACACTCATTCATTTTAAAGGATTTTACTACTGCAACTGAAATTTGAACTTAGATGTTGATTTTTTTGAAATTCTTTATTGAGACAATTTGGCTTTATATAGAGCTACCAGCAGTGTTTCACTAGTAAAGAATTCCTGTAACAGTCTGTCCAGTCAGTTTTAAGATAAAAAATTGTATGAAAAACTAGGATGTCAGGCCCTCAGTTTAACAGGCCACGTGCTGTCTGCTATTTTCTCTTCTGTTTTACTAATACGTTTCATTTCTTTTCGTAATGCTTTTCTGACAGACAGCTTGCTTCTCATTTCTATGCTTTCCCACTCAGAATGACACTTTTTGGTAAACTGGCGATTTAAACTCCATTATTACTCTGCATTAAACTGCTGCAGAATGCCAGTCAGGCATTACGATTTCTTTCAGTCCAGCTGTGCTGAACTGTGAGTAGATATCAAGTAACTGACCTTGTTGTTCATTGAACTGTACTATGCTTTGCTACCTACTGTTTTGTGCCACTCACTTCACTGCATGTATCTTCACAAGTCATGACCTTTATGGTGGATATTAATCTCCAACATAGACAAAACCGCCTTCACAAAAGTAAAACATTAACCATGATCAGCACAACATTGTGGCAACAGAGAGGCCAAGCAAACGTGCAGACTAAGATTAAAGATTCTAGATGAGATTTTTCCAATAGGGGCAAAGAAAAGAATTGCTTTTATGAAAATAAACGCTTGAAAACGTCCAGTGAACAAGTTAATCCTTCCTATTCTCTCAGAAAAACATGATGTTTACTTTTGTAGTAGGGAAAACTAGGCATATTTGAACATACTACCCAGAACAATTAAAAAAAAAAATTAAAAAAAGAAAAAAAAGTGGTAGAAGCAGTCCAGCTGGCTAAATTCTATAGAATTACCACAGGATTTAATTTAGCCTTAGAGAATTGATAATCCCTTTCAATAGTAGAGACTGTTAAAAATATAAATCCAGTTTATTAAATAATGCCAACCACTTACATGTGTATTTATCATAATTCTAACAGAGCGAAGAATACTAGGAACTAGAATGGAAATATGTATCTACTCTTTAATTTCCTGATTGCTGCAGTTATACACAAGATACCAGCAAATAATCTTTCTGAAGATATGAGTGCAATCTTTAAAATACATTTGAGGCAAACTTTGTATCAGGTGTATATGTAGAGCACAGCAGCTCTTCACCCAGGGCACCATGAACCTGCTCATCCCCTAGCTAGACAACTTGTCCAGAAGGATGCTGTGAAAGACAGTATCAAAAACCTTACGGTTCTGGACTCCTCAGTACAAGAGAGATATGACAAACTGAAGACAGTTCAACAAAGGGCCATAAAGATTATAAGGGACTGGAGCATCTCTGCTGTGAGGAAAACTGATAGCGATTGGGCTGTTCAGCCTGGAGAAAGGAAAGCTCAGAGGGATCCTATTAATTTATATAAGTAGCTGAAGGAGAGGGTGCAAAGAGGACAGAGCCAGGGTCTTTTCAGTGGTGCCAAATAACAGGAACCAGAGGCAATGGGCACAAACTGAAACATAGGAGCTTCCATCCAGACAACAGAAAACACTTTTTTACTGTGAGGGTGACAGAGCACTGGCACAGGTTTCCCAGAGAGTTTGTACAGTCTTCCTCCTTGGAGATATCTAAAAATCATCTGGACATGGTCCTGGGCAACTGTGTCCAGGTGGCCCCAGGGAGGTTGGATCAGACGACTTCCAGGTATCCCTTCAACCTCACCCATTCTGTCATTTTCACTTTTGTTTAGAAATTACCACAATCCTCAGTTCATGGTGCCTGTGATTTTCTCTGGTAAAATGGTCTCTAATTTTGTTAAGATTTTCTTAGCCTCCAGAGATGGCTTTCAGAAGTCACTTCCAGACTCAACCATTCTGTGATTCTACGATATACCCTGTAGGAACCGTGGCCCATGGAGAACCTATGCTGCATCAAGTTTATTCTGAAGGACTCATCCTATACAGAGCCCACACTGGAGCACTTCATGAAGGACTGCAGCCATGGTGGACTCACACTAGGGGGAAAGTGTGAGGCAGAAAGATTGACAGAGGTGAACATTTACGGACTGACCACAACAACCATCCCCCTCTGATCTGCTCAGCAGGGAGGAGGAGGAGGAGTCAGGAACAAAGGAATGAAGCTGAGACTGGGGGAAAAAAAAGGGGGGGGTGTCATGGGTGGAAGGAGTTTTAGGTTTTTTCTTTGTTTCTCATGATCTCAACATCCAGCTCCTTACTAATCCTTATCTAACTACTTACTCCTTTTAATTGGCAATACACTGCATTGATTTTTTCCAACTTGAGACTGTTTGCCCATGATGGTAATTGGTAAGTGATCTCTCTGTCTCTACCCTCAACCCACAAGCTTTTTAATCTTATTTTCTCCCCCTCTCCTTATGAAGAGTTGGGGTGAGAGAGCAGTGAGGTGAGATCCAGCCAAGGTCAATCCTCCCATTCTTCTCTACCAATCACAGCAGCTAATTAGTCTAATGAACATCACTGACCCAGCGGACTCTGCATTGTTAGGACAGAAAGAGGGAGAACAAGTTGCTCTTTATTTTAGCCATAACTTCTTTCTGCAGCTGATTAAAGATACCTAGCCAAGATACATGAAAACATTTTTTTAAAAACTAACTAAAAACATGCTCTCTTTAGGTCTATCTTAGTGTTTTTCACAATTTTTTTCATCTTTATTGTACTGTTTATGCATTTATTATGTAAAAATGAAACAAAGAACTCTCTACATCCTAGTCTTTCTCTCTTCTTTGTCTTTCTAGCTTCTAAACTTCATTGCAATACTTATACCTTCCGAGAGTATTTAAGATTTTTTTTGCTAATTTTTTCACACCATAATGTTTTTGATTTTACAACACAGAATACAAGAAGAGAGAGGGAAAACAATTATATGACCTTCAGATGTCCTTTCCAACCTCAATCATTCTTTGATTATGTGATTCTGATGTCCCAGGAGACTGAACAACAGAGTATTTACTGCATGACCAATGAGTTACAAGTTTGGTAGACATTAGGCTTAGTAAAACTGCCACCTATTCACGAGGGAAAGAACATTCAGATGTATTCCTCCCCAAAGCCTTATTCATTGCAGCCTTTCCAATATTGAGCACGACTAAAGTTATGGACTTGCCCCAAAAAAACATGGTAGAGGTGAATTAGTGCTGTCAGACAAATGATAAAACATGGCAGGTTGTCCCCTCCATTGCAAATGGGGCGGTTCTAGATCTATATAAGACTTTTATTTACATCTTGAAAGAACAGAAGATCAGGAGCCTATGTCTGATCCAAATCATTATAATGACCACTGAAAACATAGTCTGTGCTTCCATCAAAATGCCCTCTGGAGGACCAGTATGTTTCATATCATCACCTGTGCAGTGATACGCTTCTGATGTATTCTGTTTGCTTGAAACAGTCACAAAAAATCATATAAATTGAAGGACATATTTGAGCAACGCAATAATAAAAATTAGTGGGGTTTCCTTCAAATAAGACAATATTATTGATCACACATGAATAGCATGTTACAAGAAAAATGAAAGAGGATTCCTAAGGTCCGTCTAAAATAAATCCAAACAAAACAAAATCAGAAAAACAACAACAACAAAAAAAATAAAGGGAAAATAAAAAACCAACAGGAGAGGTAGGTAAAGCAGAAAAGGACTAGCAAAGAATACCATGTTGGATTTTCTACTCATTACAAGTTTTATAAGAGAAACTAAACTACTCGTGTACTTTGACAAGGATAGCATGAAGCATATTTCCACTAGAAGGAGGCAAAGGGACTCTCTTCTGATGTTGTACGATATTCTTTCTCCATAGACTACCAAGTCTCAGTACTCACCAGGCAAATTTCAATGCACAGTGTTCAGCCTTACGTGGGATTATGAATGAAAAGAGCAAGGTAGATAATTAAATTGTTCCTATTCAAAATCTCTCTTGCAGATGTTCTCATGGAGAGACATCATTTATTTCTTAGTTCGTACTTAGATAACATTTCTAAGAAGAAATATTCCATAATGTCTCTACAATACTTTTTGAAAATGGAAGGACGTGGTTAAATTTATTTCTGAAGCTCTAGTCTATAATCCTGTGCATCTAAATATAAGGCTTAGTAGAAATTAGTAGTTTTATTAGCATAAGAAATCCTTAGCTGCTTATTGTTCTTTATAATGTATTTGAATACTAGATGAAACTTTTTTTTTTTCTAATGAGTTAATTGAAAAATATGTTTTCTGGGCTAGCACCAATTTTATGAGACACTTTTACTAATTCATCCAGATTTGTTCCTTGCCTCAGTATAAAATGTAATGTCTTCATTTGGTGTCTCTTCTTGAGGGACCTGAAGGCTCTTGAACTCACGTTACCAATTAGACCTTCAGAGCAAACTACAGAGATACAGCTACTTGGTATTATTACAAACATAATGTAGTTCTAAAACTGTTTGGGATAGGACATACTTTTTGCCAGCAGCAAAGTGATTCACATTTGTGCTAGCAAATCTGCATTTTTTTTTAAATAACATGGGCACACTGGCCAATCCGAAGTATCTAAGAGGTCAAAGATAAATTCGGTCTCAAGAAACAAAGGTATCACAACAAAGTCTCCTTCCTATTTTTAAAGTTTTGCCATAACAAATTCTTTATAGCCAACAAATTCTTTATAGCCAACAAATTAGTGGGATAATTGCCCCTAATTTCTGAAAATCTGTATCTGGAATATCTAGGAGTTATTAGGACTGTTTAGCATAAGGTAAATATATACTATTAAACTAAAGAGGTTTAGCTAAACATTCTACGTTTAACTAAATATGTACTATTCCAAATGAAGGCACGTGTAAATACTATATTTAGTAATAGGTTTAAAGGATCATAACTGACCAGACTATCAGGAGTTAAAAAGGCATTTTATTTCATATCTTAGAACAAAAAAAAAAAAAAAAAAACCATAAACTAAGAAACTACATATTCCCTAATATTTTACTTATTGGAGTGACCCAATATAAACATAATCTTAGCTTTGCTTTGGTTTTTTTAGCGCATGCTATTCATTTTCAAGAAATGAAGGAATGTGGTGTCAAAACCAAACCAGGAAGCCTCAAAAAGGCAGATGATGATAGTTCCAGCTAACCACCAAATCCTTATGCTGTTATCTTTTCTTAATTTAATGGAAGTAGGATTGCCTGCCTCAAAGAATGTGTCATGTGCCTTGCTTAATAAATGTTAATAAAATGCTTAGAGACTCAGAAAAGTTCTATTTAAATGCCAAATATTATGATTAATAGCATTCTTCATTTTACGCAGAACATTATATCCAAAAACTCATTTCTCTATAGTGCACTGGCATATCCAATTTCTAGACTAATAGTGTTCTATATGGAATTCATAAGTGTTCCACAGAATAAAACAACACATTATTCTTTTTCTTTCAAATATATCACACATTTTTACAATAATTTTGACAGGACTCAGAGGGTTCGAAACATAACATACTTGACCATCTCCCTTTATCATTTACCACATGGCAGACTTATCTACTCTGAATAAACAAATCTGACGTTCTCAAAGAATGCAGACATGAAAACAAATGAGCCTAAAGTAAGCTTCTGCATAGAATAATAATGTAGCTTCAGAATGATCCTAATCTTTAAAACCAAGGTATTAATTAAATAAAAAGTAATGGCATTTCAACAAGAGCTGCACTCAGTTAAAATGACAGCGCTAAAAGTGCCTGATAATAGTAGTCACAAGATGTCCATCACGTTTGTGCATGTCAAGCATATGGCTTCACAGAAACAGTAAGTGCTTCTTAATATCATCTGCACAGTATTTTGTTTGCAAGGGTTTTAAAAACTGATAGAGCCTGATGCTTTAAACACGTCAATGGTAAAGGAATCAAAAATAACTGTTCAGATTCCCAGGTTATCTGTTTTACTTGGATCTAAAAGTTTCATTAGCTTTTTAGTCTGGGTTTCTGAATGTTGTTCTAGTGAAAGAAAAACCTGTGGAAAGGTTAGTACCTTTTTATAATTAATTACCTTGGAGAAAATTTTTGTTTCAGCCTTGAGCGCTCTTCCTGAAATCTTCACTCTACAAAAATCTCAGGAGATAATCCTGGGAAAGTTTCAGTAAAATCTGTTTCAATATGCTTTCTAATTAATTTCCTAGGAATTATTTCCTTGTAGAAAACATAATTTCTTTTCTTTGAGTTCATGTAGATGTCTGCATTTGTACTTCAGTATTTGTTACGCATATGTAGAGCATTCAGACTGGAAGCCTTTGGACAGCAGCATGAAAACCTCATTCCATTAAAGAGGAGGGCTCATTCAAACCCTTCTTAGTTCCTTTGCAATCAAATAACAGAAATTGGATTTGGAAATGTGTGTGCACGTGTCAGTGTGTACAGGGAGCAGGGAGCAGGAAACCCAGAACTATAGGCACAACTCATTTATAGTAAAAGGAATCCTTTTTGTTCTTTGAATATATATTCCCCTTCCAGAAATTACTAAGCCTGAGTATTTACAGTCCACATGAAGGAAAGATTAAAAACCAAAGTCTGCTTGAGGTAAGACAGACACTGTACTGACAACTGTATTAACAGGTGATTATGCTCATTCTCAGAACATATCATTGTACTTGTCAAGAATCCTTCCTGAAGACACCAAAGTAATGAATCAAGACAAATAGAAACACTAAACTATGGGTAAACAAAGCAGATTCCCACATATGGGAATATCTAACTGTAAATGCATGGTATTTGACAACAGTCTTGTCGACAATAAAAAGCCATCAAGAAGTACCTTATAGGATAATAATGATTTCCAAACAAATGCTATATAACTTTTTTCTCCCGAAAACCCTTCTTGGTCATATTCATTTCTGAGTTTGAAGGAGGAGTTAATGGCAACAAGGAGTATCTTCCAACACAGTATCCTTCTGCAAAAGATGTTTCATCTGCTTGAGAAAAGACCAGGATTCCGCTAATTAATAAGGAATAAGGAAACTTTTCTTGGCACTTTAAAACACTCTTTGATGGTTCTACAATTGAATAAGGAAAATCACAAGCGTATCCTAAAAGGAAAAGACACATAAGGCAGAGTAAATGCAGAGTAACTGCTGAATTATTCCCGAAAAGCAGTTAATTCTGGCTTCTCAGAGAGAAGGAGAAATTCAGAGCATTGAAACAGAAGCTGAAGTGCTACTGTAAGAAATATTTCCTCTATAAATCACCCTGCTACTTAGAGATGCACTGAAACCTTTCACCTATTCATCTCTACACTTCTGGAGTATGAAATATTGGGTCAAAATTTTTTAACAATTTTGAAGCAGACAGTGTTGTTTTCCCAGTACAAATACATCATCTTCATTAGTAAATATTGTCTAGCATTCTTAACCTCCTGCATTATCCAATGTACTAACCAGCATAACTTCTGCTGAGTCAGCCTGGATGCTGCCTTTATTGCATTTGCCTACAGAATACCTCGGAAGGCAAGGTTTGTAAGAGATCATCTTTCATCAGTATAAATTATATACATTTTTCTGTGGAAAAGATGCGCTTCTCTCCAGTCATAACCATGCAGCCCCATAATACACTATTAACACTGTTAATAAAAAGGTTGCAAGCTTCATACAGAGTTTGCAAGGCCTCAGGACTGGGGTTTTACATGTTTGTTCTGTCTAAATATTTGTTGAACTGCCTGATTTATCAGGAAAAGTTTCCCTTTTTTATAATTGGCCAGGTGGCTGTGTTTATTTTATTTTATTTGTTTTTTTATCTTTATATGGCAATACCACTTTGGTTTAATGACTAACATAATGGTGCTGCATTGAGAAATACAGGCCTGATATCACAGCTGAGACCTTGAGAAGTGGAGACACAGGATGTGGCACAGAGATGCACAGGCATGGGATGATCAGAGATGAGGCACAGGCTAACATTGGAGACATGGCTGTAAACAACTCACCCTGGTCAGTTAACGACACGCAAACCTTCAGCTGGACAAAACTGATTTGAGGAATAATAAAAACAACAATGAAATACATAGAAAGAACTATACATGGTAAGTTCAAATGTAAAGCTAAGATGCAGGCCAATGAAAAAAGGAGCAAATATATATGAGCATGCTAGAAAACATGCAAGTGACCCCCAAGTGGATCCTAGAGTGAGAAAGAAGAACATATCAATATGAACTACATGAAGACCTCCAAGTGCTGACAACTCATTGTAACACTCCCACTGCAAACACCGAAATAAAACTATTAACCTTAGTACTCAGAAGAACAGGGGATAGCTGAATTTCTAGAGGGATAGAAACCAAGTGTGAATAAGAATTTTAACTGTATTATCATTATTATTAACAGGGTTTTTTGTATAGAAGCATATTCTTTCTTCTTCTGTAATTATCAGATCCAGACTAATAATGATTCTTGCATTAGGCTGTAAAGAGTTAAATTCTACTAACAGTCTATTCTTGATTTCTTACATAAGGTGTGCTTCCTCTTTTCCCATAAACAAGATGTTGAGCATAACACAGTCAATGTAGACTTTTCGATATTTTTTCTGCTTCCAGAATCATCCCCTTTACTGCCAATCTCCAAGACATACGAACCCTGTAGTAATGCATCATGATAGCCTCCTAGGAAGGGATTTATGGAAAAATCAAAATGACAAGTTAGAAACAGTGGATACATTAAAAACTAAGAATAAATATTTATATTTAGGCTAAATTCAAGTTAGCAGACTATTTCCTTGAGGAGTTAGTTCCAAAAAAAAAAAGGAAAAAAAGGTGTCAAAGTATGAAAGATGGTTCAGTCTCCAGCCATGGATACAAATCCATGAGAACTCAGCAGTTCTGTCCATGCCTTGTCTTGCAGTCACGGGTACTGAGTCTCTCTCAAAAAAATGGCACCTGATAATTCAATTTAGGCAGCTAAAGGCTACCTCTACCGACTAGCCAGCAAAACAACTTTCTGGAAGCTATCTCTAAGTACAACTGCCATGACACAGGATCTTCAAGAGAACTACATCCTTCTGTAAAGACTGATGGAAATGGGAGGCATCACTCAGGTACTTTTAAAACAGCATTTGACACTGATGTTAAAGCTGCTGAATCCTGTCGTGAGTGAGTGCCCTGCAGTGTAAGCTGAATAGTCCTCTTGCACCTAATGCTCATATTTGGACATCACAATATAGGTATCTTACTCTTGAACAGAATTTCACTCAGGAAAATAAGATTTGCTTCAAATAAACTTTTGATTTTTCATCTAGCTGGAATTCCTATTATTTGTAGATTCGTCAATGTCTCTGCTCATTCCTACCCTAAGCTATATTCTTAGGTAGCGGATAGTAATTCATATTAAAATGACTGACATCTCTACACGTGAAGATACATGAAAGTGTACACAAAGAATCTTAATGAAATAGCTTCATTTTCAAATGCATTTCTACAGGTTACATTTTAAGCAGTGTGGCACAGGGACTAAAGCAATAGTCCAAACAACAAAACCAAAGAAATTTTCAACAGAAACATTACAATAAATCCCCAAAACTAACTCCAGAGAAACAGCCATTTGTTGGATTAAAACATCCTTCTACATGAAAATCTTCTATTGAACAAACCTTCACCATAAAATCATCCACTGGAGAAAAAACTGTGCTGTAGAAATCAAGATAGGGATGAGTAATAATTGAAAGTGTTAAGCACATTTCAGAAAACATTTTCATGCCTTTTTAAAGCTTTTACAGTAGGTCCAGCATGGTTTCAAATACGTTAAATATGTTTTATGATCACTGGTGTTCTCATTCTGAAGCAGCATTTTCCTGGCTCAAACAGAAGGAGGATCAGAACGGTTCTGGTAGTGAGAGACTCAATGATTAATTTGCCCTATGCAACAATGCACTCATCCATCTACTTATTTAGTTATAAAAGCTTAATAGACCTTTCCACAGGGACTGCAATATTTTAGAACCTACATTAGAGGGCATAATAAATATAATTGTGATGCTTTTTCTAGTACTACAGAAATTAGTACATTTCCAGAAATACGTTTTGAAATATTCCTTCTCCCAAAAGACTAGCTGGAAACAAGATAGGCACCTTTAATTAAAACAACAACAACAACAACAAAAGGTTTCAGCTTTAACATGAATTCAGAAGGAGTTTCTGAAGTTTAATTCAAGTACAAAGGTTAAAAAAAAAGGAGAAAATGCACGTTATATTGCATACATGAAAAAGGAGAAACAGAGAAAAGCATGCTTCAAGCATAACATATAACCAGAATATGAAGGTTTTACTCCCATCTGATTCTGCACGTTACTGTATGGCACAATCATAATAATTTTTTTTAGGTTTTTCTTTCACTTTGAGGAGAATGTGATGATACACAAAAAAATGTGCTGAATTTGTGTTTATGGTCTGGTTCTTAACTCCAGAGGCACTGGCTGTTGATGACAAACTTGCCTAGAGAACTAGCAGTAGCTAGCATGCTGTTTCCTTAGGAATTTGCTTTACATGCATATAAGTAAGGCGTAAGCTCTCAACACTCTTTAAAGAGCTGAAATTTGTATTTATATTGGATATGCTTGCAAAAGTAGCACAGAAAAGAAATTTAATATAGAGAGGAAAAACAGACTGCATGTATGGGCTGTAAGGAGTAAGCACATACACTTGTGCCCTTACTCCCCAAAAGAAAATCTAAAGGGGGTAATGCCCTTTTTAGTGGTGATTACTGAATAGAAACCAGACCTTGGATGGCTCTCTCCTGCCTTCCAAATGGTGATGAATCCTTGCTCTCTAGAGAGCATCTCTCCACTTCACAAGGGAAGAAGCTATGTTGTTACATTGGACAAGAAAACAAAGTAAATATGAATCTCACCTGAAAGCTCATTACTATCAGGATTAAAATTACATAGAAATATGCTCTCCATAAAACATAATTTTTCTGCCTACCAGGAAAGCAGCATCAGCTGTTAGACATTAGCAATTCAACAAATATTAAAAGAAAAAAATCTACTGAAGAAAAATACACAACGTGCCAGATCATATCTTGCTATTGTTTTACATTAAATACCATTAACCCATCCACGTATATAAAGACACAGTCAGACACTTTTGCCCTCACTTGTTTGGATGCATCTCAGTAACAACATAACAGTGACAATGACAGCATCATTCGATATGTTAAAAATGCCGAAGTGTTTTAACTGCACCTTTTCCAGGAACATTGTTATTAAGAGGTGTGTATTTAATTCAGTTGTCTTGCTCTGTGATGAAATTTTAAGAAATTAACTCTGGTCAAATTCTACTTTTCCTGTGTCACTGGTAGAAAGGATCAAAACAGAGTATTTTAAAAAATCTCAAAATAGGATTCTACACTGGAGAAATACTTAGGGCATACAGCAGCATTGAAACTCTCCCATTCTTCAGCCAAAATATTTCAGGTTGGGGAAAAAAAAAAACCATAATGAAAGAAAACAAATAAAAATAAAACCCCAGAAAATATAACATAAATTGTTGACAGTCCTGCCATTCTTCATTATGGCAAATAAAACACAGACAGCAATACTGTTGGATTAAAAACCTAGAAAACTACAACTTACTTCAAAACACTAATTGCAGTAAGCCAGTACAGTTCTTCTAGGCTCATAATAATAATTAGGTTATAATGAATATGCTTTACATCACTGAAGAGTTACACAGTATTCCTTAATATTCTAGTTTCTAATGGAAGTCAGTATTTTATTCTAAGTATTCGTACCACACATAGTTTCTTCAGTAATGAAAAGATAACCAAACAAGAGAGACCTATTGTCTCAAAAATTCTAAGAGTTCTGACTAGAACAGCCAGATTATGTTAGCTGCAAGGGTAATAGAACTCTAGCAGTGAGATAAGACGTGACTGTTAAAGCATCTTTAGCTGATTGTCAAGCTTCTAATTATCTCCAGAAGACTGAAGATTAAAAAAAACCCTGGAGTTTCTGCCTCCAAGATTGTTTGCTATGCTTAGACATTGATGTTCCCTTTAATCAAGACAATGTTGATACCATTGAATCCAAAAAAATGTTTGAGATAAAATATAATTTGGATAGGTCTACTTGTCTCATTTACATGTTTGTTCCAATTACAGATAAATATTTCCACGTATTCAAATTGTTTTGTTCCAGGTTTACAGCAGTCTGTATTGCAAACTACAATGTAGGAAAGCTGCAGTTCTATCGGTTCCTTTTCACAGGTTTCTACTGAATTTTCTCTCCAGATTAACTCATCTACCATTTTACTTACAGAAGTTTCTTCTGGTGACCTAAACAAGAAACTATATCCATTCTTAGGTAAATACTTTGTTTTAGTGGCTAGAATATTGATTTAAAGATTAAAACCCTCAAAATATTGAAAATAGTATTTATTTACAGGTAAATATTATTTTTTCTTTTCCTGTTTAGTTCTGTTTTTAATTGGTTCTGTGCAGTAATTGACAATCTGGAAATAGTTCTTCTACTTAAAATTCTAGTAATTTCTTCCCTGTGTCAGTTGGTCTAACATTGTCAGATACCATTCATCAGATTTTGACTTTTAGTAACTTGGTCCTAAATGTGACTGGTCTTTTTATTACTGATCATGTCAAAAACTTAAAATGTTTAAGTTTTATGGGAAATTTCAACCTTTCAAAGTTTTCAATACCTTCTGTGGAAAACACATGATAAAAGCATTTTGTAAATGGATTAAAGCAAACACAATTTCCAATGGAAATTACAATTAATGTGTCATGTTTTACGTTGTTGCTGGCATAATAAGATAGTGTAAAAATAAATTAAAAGATGTTATAAACTCTTTCCATTCAGTATTTTATTTCATTTTTATCAGTGACCTCACCAAAATCAATTTTATTTCTGGCCAAGAATCTGAGACTGTGCAAAACATTTCAACAACACTTTTCTGGTCAGCTCTAGCACAGTAACAGTGAGTCCCTGAAAGCAAAACCAGCATGCACTAGATAGATGGTCTGTATTTTAAATGACTGATTTTCCATTTCACTTCAATTTGAGTACAAGGCTTTCTGGCAAAACAAAGAAAATGGATTCACAGCGTGAAAGCAGGCAGAAACAGAGATGAAATTATACACTAGCTAGCAGAAGGGAGACCCAGATCTCCCGGGCCCCTGCACAGTCAAAGTCCTCCAGCCTCCAGGCACAAGCTACCACCACCTCGGCCATACATGTCTCAGATCAAAAAGTTATTGGATAGTGGCTAAAAAGATGTTATTATTTCTTGATACCAATCATATTAAATCATGTGATGATGAGAAAATAGTATATTACTTTATTTCTAAGCTTACCAACTTTTTACTTACAGGTATTTAATACATAAATTATGCACTTCAGAAGTGGTTTTGTTTCATCAGTGAATAAAATGGCATTGACTACTTGAAAAAAAAAAAGAAAAGTTATACAAAAGGGCAAATCAAAATTACTTAGGGGGTTATTTGAGTAAAATGTACTTTATTATGAATATTTCATAATGTGATGCATAAATCATTGTAGAAAAGCCTGTACTGCAAGTTAACTCGGGGGATGTTGGAAAGGTTAAAGTCTATACAAGTAATAAATGAGGGAAGGAAAAATTAAAAACTTTTTCTTGGTAAGGTAAGGTATTGTATAATGACAGATTCTTCATAGAATAGATTTATTAATATCTCCAAGCAAAATTTTGCTAAAGATCTTACTCATTAAAGGTAAATAACGAACTCATGCTGTCATCATCTGTTTCTACAGTTAGAAGTATAATATATTTCTCTTAGTCCAACGTTTCCCTTGGTATCTACAAGTGAAAAGTAACTCTTAATTTATTTCCTCTCTTTCTCCCAGCATTCTTCCCCTTGGCTCCACCCCCTCCTCCCCCACCCCCCAAAAAAACCCGCATGAAATAGATCACTTTCAGTAGAGTTTTAAAAAGAAATATAGAATCATTCTGCACTGTTCATATCTTACAGGTTCATGTCATTCAACAAAGTTGTTATTTTTTTAATAAATTAGAGCTTATAACAAAAAGGGACATTTGTCCAGGATGGTATCATGTTAAAGCTGAGGGAAGTGGTAAAATTTTGATAGTGTTGAAAAGTTCAGAATGATACAATAGAAGTCTTGCTGTAAAAGAACTGTGGTTAATATTCTGGCAAAAATATTCTCAAATACTATCTGTGAGCTCTTTTTAACTGGTTTTAACATCAGATTGTTTGAACTAAGAAGCATTTTAAAATCATTCAATATCAGTGATTTACACCACTGAAGCTTAACCAGCTTATTTATGTATGATTATACATTCCAACACATCTTTTGTCATTAGAAAAACACAAAATCAAAGAAACATATGCAAATGGAAGTTTACATATGGAGATCTGAGGAAAAAAAAGCATTATCTTAGTTTATAGGTATTCTATAAATATCCTCATAAAAGAATATTCTAAAGAATATTTAGTTCTCACTTCTACTCTTATACACATGGAACTATAACACTCCCCAGTTAAGTACATAGCCAAACGTTAATATTGCTAAGACACTATCAAAACACTATTTGATCTGGTATAAACAGTGGAAGTGAAAAACAATCAAGAAGCTACTAATTTAATCAAAAGACGTCAATAACATGTCTGACCACCATAACTAAAAACAGGACTTATAATGGGGAGCACTGGAAAGACCTCTGGGTAGGTTTGTTGGGGAACTTACTTTTGCAGGTCAACAGTTATATATTGTCATGCTTATTTTAAAGAGCAAACAAATAACATTCCCACAGACTAGAAAACCCAATGTATGTATAACGACAAGGAGGGGCTAGAGGGGAAAGTGAAGCTCAAGGGCAGCACTGGCTGCAATGATGATGAAATGGTGAAGATCAAGATCCTTAGGTCAGCAAGAAGGGCGCACAGCAAGCTCACTACCCTGGACTTCAGAAAAGCAGATTTTGGCCTCTTCAGGGACCTGCTTGGTAGCCTACCGTGAGATAAAGTCCTGGAGGGAAGAGAGGCCCAAGAAAGCTGGTTAATATTCAAGGATCACCTCCCCCAGGCTCAGGGGCAATGCATCTTGACGAAGAGGAAATCAGTCAAAACCACCAGGAGGCCTGCATGGATGAACAACGAGCTTCTGGGACAAACTCAAACACAAGAAGGAAGACTACAGAGGGTGTAAGCAAGGACAGATAGCCTGGGAGGAATACAGAGAAATGTCCAAGCTGCCAGGGATCAGGTTAGGAAAGCCAAAGCCCTGACAGAATTAAATCTGGCCAGGGACATCAAGGAAAACAAGAAAATATGTCAATGATAAGACTAGGGAAAACATGGGCCCTCTCCAGAAGGAAATGGAAGACCTCATACCCAGGCTATGGAGAAGTCTGAGGTACTTAATAACTGTTTTGCCTCAGTCTTCATTGGCAAGCGCTCCAGCCACACCACCCAAGTCTCAGAAGAAAAAGGCAGGGACCAGGACAATGAAGAACCTGCCCACTGTAGGACAAGATCAGGTTCAAGACCATCTAAGGAACTCGAAGGTGCACAAGACCATGGGACTTGATAAAATGCATCTGTGAGTCCTGAGGGAACTGGTGGATGAAGTGGCTAAGCCACTATCCATCATGTTTGAGAAGTTGTGGCAATCCAGTGAGGTTCCCACTGACAGGAAACTATGCTAAGGTACATGGGAAATAAGGAGGTGATTGGTGACAATCAACATGGCTTCACTAAGGGCAAATTGTGCCTAACAAATTTGGTGGCCTTCTACAACGGGGTTACAGTGTTGGTGGATACGGGAAGAGTAACTGATATCATCTACCTGGACTTTTGCAAAACATTTGACACTGTCCCACACAACATCCTTGTCTCTAAATTGGAGACAAGGATTTGACAGAGGGACCACTTGGTGGATAAGAATTGGCTGGATGTTCACACTCAAAGACTTGCAGTCAAAGTCTTGATGTCCAAGTGGAGAGCAGTGATGAGTGGCATTCCACAGGGGCTGGTATTCAGACTGGAGTTGTGTAACATTTTTGTGGGCTGGAGCACCTCCATTATGAGGACAGGCTGAGAGACTTGGGGTTGTTCAGTCTGGAGAAGAGAAGGCTCCAGAGAGACCTTACAGAAGCCTTTCAGTACTTAAAGGGAACCTCTACAGGAAAGATGGAGAGGGACTCTATCAGGGAGTATAACAACAGGATGAAAGGTAACAATTTTAAACTGAAAGACGATAGATTTGGATTAGATATTAGGAAGAAATTGTTGGTAGTGAGACACTGGAACAGGTTGCCCAGAGAGGTTGTGAATGCCCCATCCCTGGAAGTATTCAAGACCAGACTGGATGGGCCTGATCTAGTTGGAAGATGTCCCTGATCACTGCAGGGTGTGAGGTGGAACTAGGTGATCTTTAAGGTCCATTCCAACACAAATCATTCTATGATTCTATGAAATAAGGAAGAAAAAATATTTCAATTTATTATATTGTAGAGATTGTGTAGAGGTACACCAAGAAGATGAGCACTTAGAGTCCTAGAGTGCTGTACACGGAAGGATCGCCCTACTGAACAGAGCTAAGTTGATGGTTTCATTAATTTACGATGCTTTGCAAATCTATGCGCAAAATACCATGTTACTGCATTGTACACATCATTGTTATGAAGGCTTTAGGGAGAAAGCACAGGAGCCATGTGTCACTGAGTGTGAATTGATTTTAGGGTGCAAGAATCTAAGGATTCAAAGTTTGAGCTTCTCAATAGAAACTGCATCAGTTTTCACTCTCGGTAGACAGTTTAGGGGAATGTCTAAATGGCTTTGTGCATCTTAGCTTAAACTGTTGGAAAATTTCTGACAGACATCGAATGTAGTTCAATGTGTGAATCAGGAGAGAACACATATAAGCACATCATTTGATTAATGTGAAATATTGAAAAGTTCTTTAGTCCGTAAGTGTGGTGCTGCCTAAAATCATGATGAGATAACACAGGGAAGATCTGAGATAAGAGCTCACCAAGGCCAAGGCTGATTCAAGTTGGGTTTTGTACCATTAAGCCACTCAATTGTCCTTATTAATATTCTTTCTGCATTGTCAATACTATGCATTCATATAATGATTTTCCTAGGTAAAACATAAAAAATTATTCATGACTGGTGCAAGTGGGTACCCCATCCTACAGGCTATAGTTTATCTGAGTCGGGAAATACCACTTTAGTAACATTTTCTGTAGGAAGCAGACATAGGAAAGATACAATCTTCCTCATTTTTTCTCCAGTCAGTTCTGGAGACAGCCTTCTCATGGCTTCAAGAAAGGGGACACAAGTCATGCGTTACTCAAATAGGAAGTAAAGGCAGAAAATATTCCTTTCTTTTCTTTGAACTCTAGGTTTCTTGTTTATATTCCATCAAAACCATGCTTGCTTTATTATAAATACATGTAAATGAATGCATAAAGAATCTCTCAAAGTTTAGCGATTCATTTATTAAGAAACCTTTCCACAAACCCTTACCAGAGGAACATTTATGTCCATCCAATGATCTAGGTTATAAAAATATGTTCATTAGAATTCCTCTTAGGTGATCAGAAATATTAAAGTGTTATGTCCTATTATACTATGCAGGATGAAGCCTTTGCAAATTCAGCCCTTTTCCCACAAGTATATTTATATTTCATCAGTGCAGACATGCTGAACAGTCAAGCTAGCATATATATTTGCTAATGCAGCTTGATAATTGCCAGCATTATTTAGGTTAGTCAAGTCATTAGCTACACAAAACAGAAACTGCAAACATGTGGGGATTTTTTCCACCTGATTAATTTTCTTTGTACTTAATCTCTGAGGTTTAAGAGATCTTACTTGTTCTCCTTTTCAGTGATTGAAATTACTTCATTTAACATTTTTGTACTTTAAATCAGCATATTCCATGCAATATGATGCATTCCATTGCTTATGCATTGTAACACCCTTTTTATAATGCAAACTCCATCATTAAGAGCTTAAAGCTCCTACCTCAGCAGCTCCTGACAGGAATGTAAACCTGTGAGTATACTGCAACTGTTCAGTGTGAGTAGTAAAACCTACTCATGAACAAATTGTGGGGCACATTTAAAAATTTTCAAATGCTTGAGGAAAAAAAAGGGGGGGGGGTTGGGTGGAGAGGAGGAAGACTTGCTGCTTCTTAATAAACACTGATGAAGAATAAGCAAAGAAGTCATAAACCACAAAAACAGTAAAAATATGAAAAACTAAGAAATAAAAAAGTGGATGAGACTAGATAAGCAACTTCAGAATGAGACAATTTTCCACAAAATGATGTGTTGCCACACAAAAGTGCTGTGTAGCAATTTTAGTGCATTCCTACAGAATATAGACTTTCTGTAAAATGATTCTCCACTAAGCCTGTTAGTAAGATGATTATAAAACTAAGGAAAGTTTTGTTATGAAGCCATCCAGCAAAAGCATCAAAAAAGGACAAAGAGGACTACTGTCTTATCTAACCTTAGAATACTCTAAGAACTAGATAGTTTTTTTTAATTCAGAATTGTCTAGAACTCAGCAGCTTCATGTCAGAACCTAATGGGACCCAAAACTAAGTGGGAAAATGCTTAAAAGGGTTTGGGGAAACCAACATGGTAGACACACTGCAAAGTATTATTCCTAATACCAAGCTATAGGACTGGGTTTCTCAAAAGAAAGAGATGCAGCCACTCTGTATTAAAACAAAGATGCTGATGTGGCAGGCAGTATTTTCTAGTATTCTAAAAGTTTTTGAATATCTGTAATTAGAAGCCCTGGGTTTTCAGCAATATGGAATTTGAATCCAAATTTCATATATTCTTCAAATTTAATACCGATTATTATGCAACCCATCCCGTCTTGCTAAGATTTATACCAGAAAAATGTCAATTCCTTGGAGGTCAGGGTGTATACAGATCTATACTATGTCTGGAAATAAGCTTGTATCAAATAAGTATGCTTTTTATTATCAGAAAAAACAATGATTACTCACAATTTCTAGGAGACAACACATGCATGAAATGGAAAGAAAAAAGTTTATACTGTACCTCAATTGGTTCTTAGAGGAGAAGGTAAGATTGGCCTTTGGACACCCTCACATAGACTAATAATGTAAAATTACACTAGGCAGAGAGCCATTCTTCTTGAAAACTCATCCAAGAGCACAACGGACAATTCTACATTCAGTCTTTCTCTTTGCAATATTGAGTAGTTAAGGAACAGTTTCTGAAGATGAGATCTCTCTATATCCTTTAATTCCTCTCAGTATTTAGGTTTTAATCAACTGTTTCATGGGGGGGTTTTTGTTTGTTTGTTTGCCTCTATTTTCCAGAGAGATACTCGATTGATCACTGTCACCAGAGATTCTGAAAAATAGGCATTCACAGAGGATAATGAAGTCCTGACCACTTGCTACGCATTGTCATGTTCAGCAATAACCCTAGTTATCATGAGGTAAGACTGTGTCACAGACAGGCACAGGGAAGGTTCAGCTTGCTTTAAGAGAATGGAGTTCGACCCTTGCTCACCTGCAATAGGCACTAAATTCTCCATTGCCTCCTTTCTGCACTATTCATGTACAAAGTTGCCATAACACGGTAAGGGTAAAAACTATTTTCAGCCTGTCTATTTTTTATTCCCCTGAAAGGCATGGAGACACCAGGCTGTCAAAAGGGCTATGGGTGACTGCCCTGGTCAGGAGCCAGGAGGCAACAGAGTCTATTACAAAGTCTCAGAAAATGAAACAGGTAAAGCTGAAACACAAATATAAATTCGCATGTGAACACAAAAATAACATCGTCAGAGCAAAAAAAAATTGGTTCCTTAGCAAGGCAGGGATTAAGGTTAGATAAGAATAGAGAGTTTGTGCCAGCCCTGAAATAATAGGTCTGGGATCTATTTCAAAAATCCATAAAGATGAACCAGCAATGAAGACATGGGGAGAAAACTGACACTAGTAGACTTTCCATAAGACGCAAGAGATCCAGAGAGAGACTACAAAGTTCATGGCCCTGTTGCCCTATTTTTTCAACCACTCTGGTGAGAAAACTTAATTAGGAATCAAGTCCCAGGGTCACCTTTGTCTTTTACAGACAAACTCATGTAGCAGAGGACTTACAGGCTCAATATTATGTCCAGCTCTAGTAACTGCACAAAAGGCCAAACAGCCCACATCAGCATACTGCCCTGGCACTAAACATGCACTCTCTGTAGCTGCTTTCCTTTCACTTTCCTTCTCCTCTTTACTTCCTCCAGAAGCAGAGAGAAGCCAGTCTTATTGCCCTCCTCCACGAATCCACCCCCGACAGCAACCTGGTGCTGCAGGACCTGAGACTGTACCAACAATACAGTACAAGCTAACTGCACCACACAGAAGTCACCACTAACAAACACAGGAACAGCAAATATAGAGGTTGTTCAGGAGTCCTTATATAATTTTGTCATGTGTTATTTGCTTTTTTTTTTTGCATAGACATTATACTGAAAGAAATAAAGATAAAAATACTAACATAGTACATACAGTAAAATACAAGCTGTTAAAATCCCCCAAGTTTTTCACCACTGCTGAAGAAATTACTGTTCTGAGAAATGCCATATTGTAACAAGAAGTTCTTTCCTCCTCTTCTCCCTGACTTAAATGTCTCCACAGACATTTTAACCCAGCATTTGAAGTTTATACAGAAGCAAACACAAATGAAGTTGATATTAGGTGTTTACTATGACGAACAGTATTCTGCGGTTATCAAGAGATTCAGTTTAGCAGCTGAAAAATAGAACACACCAACCGTCACGACTGAAGATTTTTCTGAAAATTCAAGCCAAAATTATTCTGTCTATAAGCAAAGCTCTTTGCAGAAAGACACATTAGGTTTCCTAGCTGAGATGCATTAATATTTTAGTCAAGTCTTTCATGGCATTTAGTGTAGCATGTATAATGCAGCATTTGAAAAGTTGTCTGACTCTCTTAGGATCATAATTATTTCTGTAATTTTGAAACCTGGTAGGATATGGGTATCTGCAGTAATTATAGGCCAATTTTCTTAATTAATGCAGTCTGCAAAATACTCACATAAGCAACAGCAAAAATGATTAGAATTGTTTCCTACCAAAATTAATTCATAAAAAAGAGACACTCAAACAATAACATAAGGACTCTTCCTTGATCTCATTCATGAAATTTACAATAGAAGTAATGAGTGATATAGTATCAGCTAGAGCAAAGGGACCAAATTCAAAATTTAGTAGTCTAATATGCTTTTACCAGAATACAACCAGAATAATGCAATGGAAAAAAAGAAAACTGATTTTTCTGGAACATAATTTCCTAATTCGTTTAAGCCCCCACTGATATCAAAGATAGATATCAGCACAACAGGATTCTGTGGCTTTTGGCTTATTTTTGGAAAATAAAATAATCAGAAATTTCTGTTATCCTTTCCAGTTTTCAGTCATCATGAATACAAAATAATGGGAATAAGCATTATAATTTTTCATATTCCCTGACACACAATTTAAATTACCTCAGCAGTTCAAACCCAAACTCCATTGAAACCACCAGAAAAAAGGAAAATAAAACAATCTTGCAATAATTCCAGAGGAGATTTAAGAATCACTGTGAATATGATTATCACCATTTGCCGTAAGAGACTTATAATAGCAGAAGTAGCTGATATGTAGTGTTATTAAATACAAATGTCTATTTATGAAAGATATGAAAGGAAATTGAAAGTAATGATAGAGGAAAATATTTAACAAAGCAAACCATTTTTGTTATTTGCTGAACTTTTTTGGGTACCATTTGCTAAGAAACATAGCAATTTATCTGATTCTGCATTGACAAATACAATATCGTATTAGAAATTGTATTTTTCACCAGAAAAAAAAAATGTTTGGAGCTCTTCAGTGTTTTGCTAAATGAGTAACAAAGTCACCAGGATAAGGAATAATTTTCTGAAGTTCTAAATGTCTACTTTTTTTTTATTACAAAGAAGCTTTCATTTCTATAACAGGTACCTCCCTCTCTTACTTCAGACTCTTATGGAATCAAGAGCAACAGATTATGAAAATTTATATAAACTATTACATTGGTAAACAAAAAGATGATAACTCTTGAGGCAATCCTAGAACAAGCCTAAAAACGCAGATACACATCTAGAGATCTGGTGTTAGCTAGGACAGATTGGTTCCACTCTGTTGCATTTTGCAGTTATGCTGGCACGAAGAAGTGAATTTAAAGTGAATTCAAAACGCAGCACGCAATTATCCAGAACAAGTAACAAACAAATTTGTAATCCTACCCCACCAAGCACAGTCTATCACTACTCTGCCAGTAAAGCTTAGAGATGTTTCCAGATGAGAATTTTGTCTATAACTGTAATTTAGGGTCTTGGACAATCAGCTTCTGACATGTGCAGACCTCTAGTTTGCCTGCTCAGCTCAGGGAAAACTTCAAAGCTGTAGGGGAAGACAGGACTTCTGTCAAAGCCATCCTCAGAGTAGCTCTAAAAGTGCAGTACTGACCTCAGCTCATCTCAGCTTGTATCAGCCACCAATATAGGTTAAAAGAGTCCATTCTCTTTCTTACTTGCCAGACTTTGGTTATTTAAGCTAAATGGATACAAGATATGGCTTCATGTGATGTAGCACAAGCCTCCAAGACCCACATGCCAACTTATGAGAAGTTGCAAAGGACCTGTATAATATCATGCCATATACACATACTGAAATCCAATATAAGTCTACTTAATTTTGTTCAGCTTGGAGAAGACTTGGAGAGGTGACCTCACTGCAGTCTACAACTTCTTCAAGGGGAGCAGTGGAGAGGTCTCTCCGGTGATGACTGATAGGACATGTGGAAATGGAATGAAGCTGCATCAGGGGAAGTTCAGATTGGATGTTAGGGAAAGGTTCTTCACTGAGAAGGTGGTCAGCCACTGGAACAGGCTCCCCAGGCAAGTGGTCATGTCATCAAGGCTGTCAGAGTTCAAGAAGTGTGTGAACAATGCTCTTAGTCATATGATCCAATTTTAGGTAGTTCTGCAAGGAGCAGGGAGTTGGATTCGACAATCCTTATAGGTCCCTTCCAACATAAGATATTCTTATGATTCTACTTATGCTCACATAAATCAACAACCAAACGAACACCAAACTAATTATGTCTGCCTGTTGTAACCACATGTGCATAATTTTATGTTTTTCAATGCTACCTGGCTGCTTTTCCAGAGACCTTAGGGTCAGATGTCAAAAAGAATTACCTTCTTTCCAGGCAACACAGAACTTTTAGATCCGGTAAGAAATCTAGAAGACAGAAGTTCCTGTTACAAAACTGCCAGATCACAAAACAAGTTGTCTTGTTCTCCTATTGTCTTGTTTGTTTGGTCATAAATTGTAACTAATTCAGCTAAGGGCTGGTAAATGTTTTAAGAAACCTCTGAAAAGACAGATTAATGGCAATATCAAACAAACAGCTAAAGTATGACTATGCAAGGCATTAATGCAACTCTAAAAACACAACACATAAATGCCATGTGATTTAGAACCTTCCTGTCTCCTGCACAAAATTATGTCCCTCAGTTTGCAAGCTTTATCTCAGAAAAAGTTACTTAAGAATCTTGCACTCTTCTGTTTGATAGAATTCAAGAACTGTGACTATTCAGTTATCCTAAGAGACAGGTTTAGAAAACTTAGTATACATCTATATCCACCTACACTATCTTCACAGTAACTTCTGGTGAGAACAACTCCAGTGTTAGCGGGATGTAACAAGGTAGCATCCCCCAAAAAGCTCTGTTCCCACATTGCATCCACAGAAGTATCACAGAAAGAATGGCCACAGCTACTGACTGTCTCCTTTTTATCGGAATTCACTGTCTGTAAGACATTTGTAAAAAAGAGCAAATTTATTCTATATTCCCATTCATAGGCAAATGCAATTTCCTATTGCCAAGCAAAGTGCAAATATGACATCTACTCAGCAAGTAAAATGTTCTTTCTAGTTTTCCAAAGATAGCTTATACAATAATCATTTATTGTTAAAAGGCACGCAGAGTAAAAGGGGAAGGAGGATTTGGCTATCCATTTAAATAGAGTACTATTCTTCCTTCCATTTACCATTTACTTCTGTGTCTCTATACTTAAAAAAAAAAAAAAACCAACCACAACAAATTTAATTGCTAAAACAACCTTCACTGGATGGACTATCTTGGTGAATGAAGTAAGCCCATTTCTTGTCATCGAAGGAGTTCAGGTTAGCCAAACAGGACCTGCCTTTCATAAACCCAGGCTGACTGGGCCTGATCACCTGCTTGTCCTATATGTGCCGTGTGATGGCACTCAAGGTGATCTGCTCTATAACCTTCCCTGGCACCAAGGTCAGACTGATAGGCCTGTAGTTCCCTGGATCCTCCTTCCGGCCCTTCTTGTAGATGGGTGTCACATTTGTTAACCTCCAGTCAACTAGAACCTCCCTGGTTAGCCAGGACTGCTGGCAAATGATTGAAAGCGGCTTGGTGAGCACTTCCACCTCCCTCAGTACCTTGGGTGGATCTCATCCGGCCCCATGGATTTGTGTGCATCTAAGTGTTGCAATAGGTCACTGACCATTTCCTCATGGATCTCTGTCTTTAAGCTCAAGGAGCTGGGCACTCAGAGAACAACTGGTCTTACTACTAAAGACAGAGGAAAAGAAGGTATTCAGTATCTCAGCCTTCTCCTCATCCTTGGTTACTATGTTTCCCTCCGCATCCAGTATTGGATGGAGATTCTCCTTAGCTCTTCTTTTGCTGCTAATATATTTATAGAAATATTTTTGTGTTTTATGGCAGTGGCCAGACTAACTTCTAGCTGGGCTTTAGCCTTTCTAATTTTCTTCCTGCACAGCCTCATAAAATCCTTATAGTCTTCCTGAGTGGCCTCACTCTTCTTCCATAGGCCATAGTCTCCTTGTCTTCCCGCATTCCAGCCAAAGCTCTCTGTTCGGCCAGGCCGGTCTTCTACCCTGCCAGCTTGTCTTTCAGCATAGGCATAGCATTGCTTTAGCTCACTTGCGCTTGGCTTCCATTTGGAATTCTTCCTGTGCAAATTTTGAGGAACCGATCTGTTTGCCTTCGATTTCCAGATGTGAAAAGTTACCCATATGATACTTATTAATCACTAACAGAATCAAACCTTTCACCAGTGGCTGCCATTCATCCAGAAACATCTGATGTACATACATCATAGTTGTAGGACATCAAAGGTATGTCTGACATTTTCTGGAAATGCTGGATGTAATGGTCATAATCTGTGCTATATGGTCAATGTGGATACAGAGTAGGTTTGATGCTTCAAAATATCAGATTCCTTTACACATGATTAACAGCACATTGGGTCATCTATGAGATCCTCAATCAATATAAGGAACCCTACCCATGTATCGATAGATTTGGGAGGCATGAGATTAGATATAGATATACTCCTATAATTCCATATTCATAGCAATTATTCAGTGATACAGATTGCTTCAGCACAAACTGTGGGAACTGTGTAACACATCCGAGTTTGGCTAATAATATGGGAACTTGCACTACCCTTCCATCATGATCTATTATTTTATATTATTTACAAGATTGGTGGGACTTTTTTAGTTTGTTTCTCCAGGGATAGAGGAATAGGTTTACTTGTATTTCTCACTGTAATTTAATCTTGCATGGAGGTCATTCAGCAGCAAAGAAAAGTATTTGTCCTTTCAAAATAAGTATGCAGTGATTTATCTTGAGGAAAACATAGGAGTTGTCTCCCATTTCTTTGCCAAATTTTGAAAAAAAAAAAAGCAAGTTTCAAATTAAAAAGTTCTCTACAATTAGTATTCATATTTTTGTAACAGTCAGGTGATCCAATCAAGATCGAGGCCATGAGGCATTATTATGCAAAATAAAAAATAGAGAGTCAAGAAAGCAAAGGAAAATCCAGCCTGTGCTGTTTGTTCCCAGTAGTTCCGTGTACACTGCCAGCTCTGAGCTGCTGGAAACAAATACTGAGATGCTGCTGTGCTCACTAACTCCAGTGGACTATGCAAACAGGGTAGTGAGCATATTTAAATAATTCTTTGGAAGTGTATTAATAAAAAAATATCTTATGCACTAAGATACTGTCTTTGAAATTTCCCAGGCTTGTCAAATCATCTTGACAGCACATCATGCCCTGTTACACTGGCATATTAGGTAAGGGTGAATGCCAAAACAAGAATGCATGACAAGCCAATTATCCTAGCCCAGTGTCTTCTTAACTTTCAGTATTTCTCCAGTATTATGAAATGTTATACTAAATAAGAACCAAAATTGCACTGTTCCTTTGTGCAACCACAAAGGATCTTATAGTTCACACAGGTTAGAATTTATTTTCACGAGTACCAACTTTGTATCTAATGCCACAGCCTTGATTATGCATTTTAAGTTTTGAATGTACTTGAACCATGGGCTGATTA
Organism: Bucorvus abyssinicus; assembly: GCA_009769605.1. Lineage (NCBI taxonomy): Eukaryota > Metazoa > Chordata > Aves > Bucerotiformes > Bucorvidae > Bucorvus > Bucorvus abyssinicus. The sequence goes on from CM020025.1 coordinate 46,535,095, forward strand.
AAATAATTTTGATGATAGGGTTTTTTTGTTAGTAGGAACCTCATAAAATAATTACCAGATAAGCTCTCCCTAGTCATAGCACAGAAAACTCACGATGTTTTTCAAAAAGACTTGAATTTGAAAGGATTCAGCAGGAATGAGTTGATAAGTGAAGATCTACCAGTAAAGATTGACTTAATTCTGGCTGTCTAAAAGATGTTTCTGCGTTGATAGGCTTGCAGCACAGATTCTCTTATGTCCAGTCAAATTGCATGACAACAACTGCAAATGCTTTCCTTCAAATTTTAAAGAATTATTTCCTGCTATCTAAAAATAAACAGAATGGAAAAGCTGGACTATGTATTCCTGTTTCTTAGCACCACTGTCACCACTCTCACCCTTGAATTTCCATAATCATGCCTGTTTTCAAACTTTCACTATTATTTGTTACAGTCAACAGGAGCAGAAAAACAGGAGTGTCATTAATATCCACCTTCCCTGCCACCCAGAAAAGTTTGGGGATTGAGTTCACAGGAATACTTACAGAATCAGTCTTCCTAGCTATTTTTTTCTGTTCAATGAAATAACACCTACATAGATTCAGGATAGTAATCAACTATTTGCTTCAGGTTAAACTCATCTTTAAAGCCTATTAATTTCAGTGACATTTAAAGTTCAGCACGTTTTAAGTACTTTGCTGAATTGGACTTCCAGGTTAGCCTGCTATCAGGTATTATGTGCATCCCATGACAGCCATTCAGGACAGTCTGTCCTGACAACTGCTGACAGTTCAGTATTCTGAAATATCAGATATAACAGCATTGTCTAGTGTGTACCTCCATTTTAATGTTAACAACAGGCAAAATTCAAGATCAATTACATCTGTCTGTCTAACAGAAGCATATATGCATTAAGATACATAACAAGTTTCCACTGTTCTAGTGACTTCTAAATGTTAAACATGAAATATTGCCTGAGGTAGTTTCTCTAGCATATTTTTGGAACAGTTGCAATTGTCTTCAATATTTGGAAACAAGAATAATCACAAAATTGTCACTTCTTCAGAACGGCCTGCCATGGGAAAACTGCCAGTGTTCTTCACTGCAGTGAAAAATGACCTAGCATTTAAAATTATGATTAACAACTTGATACTGTTAATTAATAACATTAACATCTATAGTTCTACAACCCAGGTTATATTTGTAGCATATTGTTCATAACGTTCTAGGAAACGTATTTATATCTAAAACTGCAGAGTCAAGTTTTGCATTTCTTAATCAACTTGACAAGAGAAAACAAAGATCAATTGTTCCTTTCTGTGTTACTATAGGAGGAACCAGTATCAGTATGAGCATAGTTCCATTTGGAAATCCAGAGAATGATTTTTCCTCCCTAAGACAATCATTTTTCATCTGTAAGACAAATATCTCAAGTCAGTTGGTTTATGGCAAGCTGGGTTCTTGTAAATTCTCTCCACCTACATCCAAGCAAACATCAAACTGAGCAGCTGTCTCGAAAGAGTGAGGTCTCTTACTCTCCATAGCCCAGAGCTCAGTTATTTCTGCAGCAGTTAAAAATATATGGAGGAACAGGTACATTCACCAGCATCATCAAAGACTAGCAGATCTTGAAGCTCAAAAAGCAAATGGCTCTAACACTTCCAAGCTAAAAACCATGATACAAATATTTGTCAGCTTCTGCCTTTTGGTTCTGAACTGGAACCAAGAGTCTCTCTCTACACTGAACACTCCAAGAGCTGAAATAGTCTTTCTCATGCCTTTACAGAACTCCTTCTGCCCAGTCCCATACTATCAGTAGGGACAGTGGGATGCACACTCACTGCTTAGCTTCCTGTTTCCCAGGTAGTCTTACAAACTAAGAACTAAGTGTTTGAGTCTATTCAGCAGAGATGGTGACTGAAACCATGTTTCTTATTTCTGGAAAGCACTCTGAACAGAAGGTCTTTTATGAAAAAAAGCATACAATACACATATTCTCTGTTAACACAGCGTTAAAAGAAGGTAACGAGTTAGAGTAATGTCTGTTAAATAACGACATTGTCAAATACTGTCACAGGAATATTCAGGACTGTGAACAGTAAAGCACCCAACATCCCATAAACAGAATTACTTTAAACACACACTTTTCCTCCATGTATTGTATTAAATATGTCCTTTCTAAATTTGATTTTGGCGTGTTTTGATATTTAAACTTCTTTTTCTCAAGTTTGTGTAGAAATAGTGCAATGGCATCTTTGACAGTGATCAGCCCAAAGTCTCACATGTGCATGTGGCTTCAAGAGGATGTTCATTTGTCTCTTCTTACACATACCTGGTGCCATATGGTTCTCTGGCCTTTGTATTCAGATGGTCAACTGATAGGTATTTTTGTTTTAGCTTCCTACGGAAGATATGTCATAACAGCATATAGTCATATATCTGCTAAAGAATTCTAAAGAATGAGAGGTTCTTTGAATCTATCAAATCTATCAGATTGGTCCAAAGGGGCTAGAAGAGACCTGATATTTTATAATGTTTTTGTGCTTTATTTTCTAATTTTTGAGGGCTCTGAGTAGAAACAGCCAGAATTTTATCCAACTATCATTTTTGGCAGCAAACTAGCTATGCAAAGTAGCATTTATCATTCTTTAGCCTACATTACATTTAAGGAAAAAGAAGAATTATTCAGAAAGGATTAGCAGAAATTCTTAAGGAAGAAAACCTTAGAATGCAGGAGCAGTAGCCTAACACACTGAGGAAAATATTTGCCTAGACATTGAATGGAAGTTCTCCCAGTTGCTACAAATTTCAGTGTCAATTAAGAGGACTACACAGAGAGTAGAATTAATAATCCAAACTATAAACCAGGAAAGGAGGAAAGCAAAAAAAAATTTAAAGATACACCATTTAATAATCAAAAGCCCTTTGAAAATCACAATTATAAATCTAGAAAAGTATCTCTTTGTTCTGCAGATATTCAGCGAAGTTTATTGGGACAGTAGGACTTTCAAAACACTAGAAAAAACGCTGCACATTATTTGTATGGAGTGTAGCTGTGTACCACTTGTACATGTAATTAAAACGCTGTTTCTGTATTCTTCTTGAGATTCAAAACCAAATTGCCGCTATATTGATGCAGAATTCAAGAGAAAAGACACTACCTTTTGTTGTTGTTGTTGTTGTTCCGTCCTGTTATCTCTCATGAGGATTTTACGTAACTCTGGAAAGGTGAGAAGAGCATTTAGTATTTCTGGAGGTTTAGGTTTCTCCTCTTGAAGTGATCTAGCGATGCGCAAGATGCTTGTTGTGGTTTGGGATTTCGGCTCCAGGGCAGGGGTGGCCGTTCGGCCCCTTGTTTGGGCGCGAAAGGAGGTAGGTGGGGGAAGGTGTACCGGCCCCAGTAACCGGCGTTAGACAACACAGCCCCGGCTCCAATTTCGCAGCTCATCCCTGGCCAAGGCATGTCAATCAATGCCTCTTTGAATAACATTGGGGGGAAGGAAAAAAAAAAAAGCGGACCACATTGTTTCTTTTGGGCCACGCATTTTCGGTTCTGAAAGAGAGAACTCCTGAAGTAGTGACCTCGGCGACGGGACCTTACCTTCACTGCACGGGGCCAGCAGAGATGTTCTGTGCGACCAGCAGACTTCTTCCTCTGTGATTACTGGTGGGGTGGAAAGAAGAGGCAGCGGGCGGCAGGAAACCTGGAGTCCTCCAACCCTCCACTGTAAGGAGGCGAGGGAGGAGGAAAAGTAAGAGGGTCAAAGCGCAGAGAATGAAAGCCCTGCTGGAATGCGGAGAGAGACCCAGGCCGTCCGCTGGAATCCCGGCCGCAGCGCTGGAGCCGTTGGCCCGAGGGATGCGCACCCCGCCACCACGGATTGGAAAGGGCCGTGCCGAGCCGTCTGCTGCGGGAAAGAGAGAAACTATGCATGCAGAGGAAGTTTGTCCCCAAAATCTACCTGGAACTTAATGCAAGAGGTTAAAAGGATTGCGCGCGCGCGCGCGCGGACACACACCCCATTGCTGTTCCCGCCACAGCGCTGACCGAGTGTAAGGGCTCATAGTAAGTGGAGGGGAAGGAAGGAATATGTATTTATGTATTTATGTATTTAAGATCACTGTTCTCTCTTTCTTTCTGTCCTACCCGAATTTAAGTGATGATTTGTGGTTTTCGGTGGTTTTGAATTAAATTGATTTCCGTTCCCCCCGTTCAAGCCTGCTTTTCTTTGCCCATGGCCATAAGTGGCACGTTAAGCCCTTCATTCACTCCCAGCTCGAACACTCTAGTTTCTTTTGTTTACCTCTAGGAGGAGATAAGCCTCATCTGAGAGCTAATTGTCGCTCTTTGCTGCCTTTCAGTTCTTTCAAACGGCGACAATGCTAAAGATAATGTAAAGAATAGTCCCACTTATCTATAGGTACGTTGTATGAGCTAGTATACAGACATTTTCAGATCTTCTAATTAGATGTCCCTCCATAGTTGCAAGACATAGGTACCTGACACCTTCATCAGGTAATAAAGAACAGATCTATTTCATAAGTCCTATAGCACAAAGACCTCCTCGCAACATCTGGGGTTCCCAGTACCAAATAATCTACCGTTGTTGAACCTGTTCAGCAGCCAGTTGAAAAAAAAAATCAGAAATCATGTCTAATAGATCTAAAAAACCCCAAAACAAACAAAAACCCAGGCTATTAGAGAATTTTTCCTTGAAGAACACAAAAAAGTATCATTAGCACCATGACAAAAGTCACCCTCAAAATACTTTTTTTACTTAGTACTCATTATAAACTATGAATTATGACAAGACACATAAATATGTTTTTCCTTTTATCAAATATTTTGTTTTCACAGATTTCATAATGGCAAATTTGGCAATGGAGAATAATGTTCCCCAAAGACCACAGCTGAAAATATCCAGAATTATACAGCACAGGCATTCACCTTTGAAAATTTTTATAAGAAAGAGAGGTAGCAGCCCATTTCAGGTCGTAAAACATACCCTCTTTAACAGATACTTTTGGGCAGAGGTGTCATAACATGGTAAATAGTGCAAAACCAATTCCCTTTCAATATAATTTACTACTAATTTAGAGCACTAATGTGCTGTAGGGCAAGAAACTAGACTGAGGCATTTGCACACTTACGTATCATTTAGGAAAGTTCATCACTGGATGCTGTTGTAATTTTCCCTTGTTCTGCAGTGGTGATATCTAGCCATACAGTTGCCACAATTTCTAAGACTGGAAGTTAAAATAATAGCTAGCTGCGATAGCAGAACTATCAAGGGTTTATTTCACCCTTTTAAAGATGCTGAAATAAGGGAAAATAAGGTAGGGAAGCAAGAAGATCTCATGTGTTTTGCTGCATTCCTACACTACCATTGGTGACATACATATAAACAGAAATAAAGTGAGAGTAAATTTATTTTCAGAGGCCTGCAACATGTATCAGTCAATGTTCTGCTGATGCATAAAATCTGAGATCACCACTTAGTTTCATGAAACTGTCACTACTGTATAAACTCCATGTTATGCATTACTTCTTTATATTCATCAAAGTTCAGCACGAGAGTTATATGGTTCCATGTTACTACCAGTGCAGCAGGCAGCTTGAAATCAGAGATGTGGGGCAGATTTTCTCTTCTTCAGGCAACGATTTTTAGATTCCAAGTTACGGTCTGCACCCTGTTGCGACTTTATCGTTTGCGCATTTTCTAAGACAGAAAATGAAGGGCATAGTTCTCCACATTTCTTAATACATGCGTATTACTTATTGCTTAAATCACCAAATGATTGTGAGCCCTCATGATAACTATTTTTTTTGTCACTTCTGATTATCGTTCAGACTGATAGGCAATGTACATGCAGATGCAAAACTGACTTTCCTGCTCAAGATCTGCAAAAGTTTTAAAAGAATCTGGAGAAGAGTATGGATCTGAGTCTTTATGTCTACAGCAATAAAATCAAAGCATCTGAAGGATGTGTGTAGCATAGTACAAAGATACAAACTCTTCATCTCTGCAATAATCGCCAGCCAAATCCTCTCACCCAGAGGTCTAGCAGTTTCTTCACACTATCTACTCAAAAGAGGGGAAGACATACGCTTACTAGCTATTCAAAATGATATGCCATTTCAACTTGCATGAGATGCACAGCTTCAAGCTTAGAAAAATAAATCTTCATTTACTACATTATGTGAGCAAGGCAATACTTTCTTTTGAACATTATGCTGATAACAACCTCTCTTTAATGAATCATATGATTCGGTCTTTAATTTAGAAGATTCATTCAGCCCATCTCTGAGATATGTTTTTTCATGTGGAATTCAGTATTGTTATTATACACACAGGTTCTAAACCAAAGCCTTACAAAAAAGGTTATAATAACTTCCTCCTTTTTATTTTTCCTTGTAGTGTTTATTAGTATTATTTTTATAACTAAAAAAACCCCAGTCTTCCCATATTAGAAACTCTTTTCTACTGTTATTTTCTTTTTCTCTGAGCTGTCTCAATTCTGTGCATGTAAAGGAGCTGTTCTCTAAAGGAAATATCAAGGTCAGGATATTGGTTGGCAGCAACAAGTAGCAGTTATCAGTGAGAATTCCCCCAGGTCAAAAGTCTACCTTACCTAGCAAAAAGTGGTTGGTTTTTTTTCCCTTTTTTAATGTTCTCAATCTTGTTGTAGAAAATAAGGGGGAGGAGGGGGAGGATGTAGTGTATTAATCTTTCTATGAAACGATAATGCAACACAATCATTTATGAATCTGTACTGAAAATATTAACAAAATCAAACAGAAGTTTCACGTTTTACCCCTTAGGCATATTTGCGTCAAGAATCAATGTCAGAATATAAAAATTAGATATGTTTTTAGCAGACCAAACTATGTACTTTAAATACATAGTGGATTTCTTCTTCATAACTGTTTTCAAAATCAATTTTAGAAAGAATCAATGAATTTTATAAACAGCTGAAAAAGAAACAATGCTTCATCCTTGTCTGCACCACAGCTGTTACCTTTAGGCTACTTGGTAGTGGTTAAACAAATTTTTTCTAAATAATTACATTGGTGCAAATCAATAGAAAACCCCATACCTTCTTCAAATGGAAGTGAGGGAAAAAGTTTTCTGACAAAACATTCTTTTTATGTCTCACAGAATAATAATTAATTAAAAAAAAATTCCATCTTGAATCTGTGTTATTCCATATAAAAAGGAGATGACACAAGGAAAGAACATGAAGAAAAATAGCAAGATTAAAAAACAAATATCATATTTAATATGTTGCTAAACTTCCTAACTGGATAGGTACAAACATAAAGCACACTATGAAACTGATTATATTAAACACATACTTAAATAACACATAAAGCAGATATGCTTCACTCCACACTGGAAAAAAAAAATAGATTGTTTTTAATCTTTTAAGTTAATTTTACATGCAAAATTCATATCTAATTATTATTATTATTATTATTACCCACCACTTTTTGTAGAAGGAGGATTTATTCAGTATCATTTTGCTCAGATTTGTGTTCTGTCACTGACTAAGGAAATCATTAAAATGGTATGCAAATATCAAAAAAAAAGAGATAATTTGTTCCTTCCATTTAAGATTTGATATTGAAGGAATATGTAAGTCAGCAGCAACAGTAAATCTTTGGGTTACGAGAAAGGGTATTGAACCTTGAGGTTTGAGAGCAAATGGAGGACATTAAAAGTTCCCAATGCAGAGAAGAGTTATGTCTTGCTTTTCATAAAATTCATTTTCTACATTTAGTATAAATTACACAAATTTGCACAAGATTCCATGAATGTTATACTGACAAACTGCACATTTTATCGCAGTTTAAAAATGAAAGTGTGTGGGAAAAATGTGAAAAAATATATATGAGAAATGTTTTAGTTTGCTTATGAACATGAACGTTCTCTGGAAAATTCAGAAGGAGCTTAGGCATCAACTAGTGGTTTGAAAGTAATTCTGGCAATTTATCCCAAGGATAACCACTACCCATTGTCCTCCTCCTAAAGACAGGCCTCCTACAGACCATAATTGTCAGCCCACATCTGTGCTTGAATCAAAACTTCAGGTCTGAGCAGTCAGTATATGAAATATGGCTGTGAAGAAAACTTCAACCCACTGTAACATTTAGAGTCAATTTAAACTCGACTTGACCTATGTCATCAACTCTGCAGGTACCTGCTCTTTGGCCAGCTGGTTCTCTCACCACACATGCCATTTTACCTTGCAGTGCTGTTATAAGGTGAGTGCAATTCAGAATTTCTGGTGTCCTTTGCGGCTCACAAGGCAGGATGGAAGTCAGGAAGTGCACTGGGCTTATACATTTATCCGTAATGCATCAAACGTGCATATGCTGTCACGAGTAACTTCAGTATGATTAACAGGAGTTAACAAATCACTATCAATGTTAATGCTAGTTCTGGAATAAAATTCGCAGAGTCTTTGACACATAGATCCTTTCATCACAAACTTTCGCTTTCATCAGATGTATGAGGGCCGCTCCATAATTATTGCCTCCTATTTTATTATGTTGGCCCACGACATCAGAGGAGGATGTTGGTGGTATGGCAGTAGAAGTTGAACCTTCCTACCAATATTCTTTTAAATGTTGTTGCCCTGTCACAGATGGCAGCAGAGGGGTGGTCTGACAAAGTGGTGTCTGACATGGAGGGGAGTATGAAGCAAAGGTGTGTAGTTGAATTTCTCCATGCAGAAAAAATTGCACCCATTGACATTCATTGACATTTGCTGAACGTTTATGGAGACCAAACAGTGGATGTCCACACAGTGAGGCAGGGAGTGGTGCGTACCAGCAGTGGCGTGAAAGCCAAACCACATTCCAGACAGCCATGCACAGTTGTCACACTACAAAATGAAGAGCGTCTTGATCAGCACAACCGTGTGAATCGGCAAATTACAACCAGGGAACTGTGTACAGAGCTTGATATTGGCTTCAATGCACTGGAAACAATAGTGGCAACATTGGAATATCTCAAAGTTCATGCCAGCTAGGTCCCACAAATGCTCACATAGGAACAGAAAGGGCACCATATGCAAGTTTGTCAGGACCTATTGAACCATTACTAGGTTGAAGGTGACAGTTTCCTGGATCACATCATCACTAGTGACGAGACGTTGTGTTACCACTATGAGCTGGAGTCAAAATGGCAGTACATGAAGTGGTGATGTGAATTCCCCATCAAAGAAAAAGTTCAAGATGCAGCCCTCTGTGGGTAAAGTGATGTGCCCTGTCTTTTGGGGTAGGAAATGGATGATCCTTCAGGGTTTCCTGCAAGCCGGACAACCCATCAAATCTGACCACTGCATCATGACACTGACTAACCTGAAGGCTCGAAATGCCAGAGGCAGGCCAGAGAAGACAGCAACCTTTCCCTTGCAACACAATAACACCAGGCTCCATACCAGTATGAAAACCGTGGAGCACATTGCCAATCTTGGCTAGACTGTCCTACCACACCCACAGTATAGTCTGGATTTGGCACCTTCTGACTTCCATCTGTTCGGGACAAGGAAAGGTGGACTGTATGAGCAACATTTTCCTAGCAATGATGCCATTATAGCAGGTGTGAAATAGTGGGTCACTTCCGCTAGTGCAGATTTTTACAAGCACAGCATGCAGGCTCTTGTTCATTGCTGGTGGAAATGCACAGCCAACGGGGGTGACTGTGTTGAAAAATAGTGTTTTGTAGCTGCGAATTTGGTCTATCAAATAGTGTTATTGTGCTCTTTGCATCTGTTGTAGTTTCCACAGAAAAAAATAGGAGGCATTACTTTCGGAGCGACCTACATAGCATTCTACATCCCAGACCTTTCTTTACTATAGGAATTCATAACAGCACTGACAAGTGAATCTGGGAGTGGCAGAACAGAAGAAGTGCTTTTCTTAGATTTAGGTCTCGTGGAGTGTTCACTAGTGTATAAAATGATGCAAGCTCTGACTGAACTCTTTCATATCTGAAACATTCACAGTATCTCTCTCACACCTGACATTCAGCAAGAGGTAGAAGGCTGAAATCTGTCTTCTCTATTTTCACAGAGTTTGGAGAAACTCCCTCCCTTAGGATAATATATGAGATTTCAGAAACAAATGGTCGTGTTTTAAACTGGGTCAAAACCCAAAAATCTCTTGCTGAAATACACAGACATGGTGCTTTAAGAACTCTTGCTTTCACATATTGAGCAAACATCATCTGAAAAAAGAAACAAATGCATAGAAATCACTTAGGATATTTTTACAAGGTATGCAAAGAAGCGATCACACTGGATTAGGAAGAAAAAAAATCACACCAGATTAAAAATGGAGCCAAATTAGAAGCTTACAATGAATAGCAGAAAGGATAACTATGTTAATGGATGCAAATCAGGAACTACGAATTGAAGACAATTAGTAAGGTAAGCATAGGGACAAAAGACGAAAACAGCACAAACTCCATAACAACGTGACAAGCGTGTTTTTAATGTACATTTTAAAAAATAGTGATCCTGATAAATGCATTAATATATTCCACAGCAGAACTAGTGCATAAAACCATGAAAGACTAATCATTTCTACTATATGCTAGAAAGGGGGAGTGGGAGTGGAAAGCCAAGTCATCAATCATAAAAATATTTCTAAAAAAAGGGCATTTCATCCCCATAGTCCAAACCAGGATCAACTATCCTACATCATTCTAGACAATCATTTCTAAAACTCAGAACTAAAATTAATCTTCTAGCATGAAAAAGACTGAACCTTTGTAGCATCCTTACTTGTCCTTGTAAGCTCTTAGTTTGTGATCTGTCTCCCTTAAAATAATTTAACCAAAGTACTGCTTGGTTCCTCATTTCTGAATGCAGAGACCATTTTGGCATTAATTAAACCCACTTTCTACTCATTTGGCTAGCTCATACGATTTCAGGGGAGTAAAATTAGCATTATATGTTGAACTGATTTGATACGTAGACTGGGATAATCATTACAGCTTTTCTTCTTGTGCCATCTGGAGGTCATCTTTCTCAATATTTTTATAAGAAATATTTCTCTCATAAACTAATTTATATTATCTGTGATCCTTTCACAGCTCTAGCTTTCAGCAACAGCTAATCTTATTATGGGTATTTCCAATCAAAATATCCTTAGAATATGATCTGCAGTAACCCTGATACTGTGGAGTTTATGGGAAGCAAGGAAGACTGACAGCAGAGTTATAATTCTAGACTTCAGAAAAGCAAGCTTTAACCTCTTCAGGGACTGGGTTGGCAGCATCCCATGGGAAACTGCCTCAGGAGGCAAAGGGTTTCAGGAGAGCTGGGTGATTTTCAAGGACAATCTCCTCAGAGCAGAGGAATGGTCCTTTCCAGTGTGCAGGAAAGCAAGAAAACATGGAGGAAGGCCAGCAGGGGTGAACTTGGGGCTCCCGTCTGAGTTCAGGCAGAGAATAGTTGGTGGGACATAAGGTGGAAGCAGCAGTACGAAGACATTGTCTGCACATGTAGGAACAAAAGGAAGCCAAAGGTCAACAGGAACTGAAATTATCAAGAGCAAATGAGAAAAACAAAATGAAAGGTGGGTGCATCAGTAGCAAAAGGAAATGTAAGGGGTGTGTAGTAGAAGAAAAGTGTTCAATATCACTTAACCCACTTGAACATGCACAAGTCCCAGTTCCCAGATGGGATGCATCCATTGGCTAGCTGAAGGAGATAGCCAATGTCATTGCAAGTCCACTCACTACTCTTTGAAATGTGACAGCAATTGGGGAGGTTCTTATTGATAAGAAAGATGCAAAGGCCACACCCATCTTCAAGAAGAGCAAGAAGGAACCTTACCTCAATTTCTAGTAAGCCTGTGGGGCAAATCCTCTTCTAAGGTATTTTTTAACATGTGAAAGACAGGAGATTGAGAGCAGCCAGCATGGGTTTATCATGAGCAAGTCATGCCTGAGCAACTTCTATGTCTTTTTGATGAAGCAACTGGTGCTGTGAGCAAGGGGAGGGCAGTGGCTGGTTCATAACTTGATTTTAGAAAGGCCTCTGAATGTCTCATAGTCATCACCAGATCCATGAGCTACAGGCTAGATAAGCAATGAAGTAGATAGAAAATTTGCTGGACTGCCACTCTCAAAGGCTGGGATATGGCTATGTAAAAAGCAGCTCTGCAAAAAAGGATCTGGAGGTTGCAGCAGAAGACAAGCTGAACACAAAACAGCAGTGTGCCATTGCAGCAAAAAATCCCCAAAGCATCCTGGTTTGTATTAGCAAGAGCCTAGCCAGCTGCTCCAGGCAAGGGCATCTGCAGTACACATCCAGTTTGTGTCTCTCCAGTACAAGCAATGTTGGCATATTGGAACAAGTGCAGTGGAGGGCCACCATCTTGGGATGGTTGAGGGCTGGAGAACCAGCCCTATGAAGAAATGTTTTCATCCTGAAGAAGAGAAGGCTCAGGCAATGAGAGGGCTCACTTCTCTCTACAACTACATAATTGGAACATGCAGTGAAGGCAGAGCCAGATTCTTCTTGGGGGTGCACAGCAAAAGGTGAAGAGGCAGCAGACACAGCCCTGAGCAACCTGATCTAAACAGATCTGTTTAGAGAAAAAGTTTGCACTATGCAACCTCTGGACAACCCTTCCAAACCAAATTGCAATTCCATGATTCTTACATACACAGAGCAGAGCCAGTAAACTTTTATTTCTAAAACTAAACAAGTTACCTAAATTTCCTCTTAGTCTTCTGACAGTCTATTGTTGTCCCCTATGTTTTCTTTTGTTAATTACTGCAATCACTGGAGATTTACATCACTATTCTGGCTGAGATCCTAACTTCATTGGAAGTGTAACCCATCTTGCTGCATCCTGTTATATAAAAGGACAAATTCTTATTGACACTAATTGTTCTGCAAATTTGAAAGTGTGATTTGAATAACTTCATATTGATCTAGATTTCTAGAAGCTGCTTCTCTTCTGCTCTCTGAGATGAGAGCAGTACTCCTAAAAATTCTAATTTCTGTAACAGTAATCAATGTATTGGAGCTGAAATCTTTAATGCCGTATATTAAATTATACTGCTTATTAAGAAGCTAAGATCCTAAACAGGAACATTTTCCAGTCCAGAGGAGACAGCCCTTTCTTTAAAATTGTTCATAATTTGAAATCACAATGGCTAAAGAATAACAAAAGACAGAAAAAGTAAGGTGGAATGGAATGATGAAGTTTATAAAAAAAAGTAGAAGATGCTTCCAGCTGATTTTGTTATGTTTTGCTTATTTGGTGTATTCCTAGGAAGATTAGAAATATGTAGGAACATTATCATCATAAATTCTGCTTTTAATTCCACCATTGTCTTTTGTATAGTTAAGTTAGAGAGAGTATTGTATCACCTGTATTCTCTTCCATAATCAATGTAATAAGTTTCCAAAGGTGATATTTGCATAATTACACATGCAGAGCAACAAAGATAAATTACTTTATATCTAGCAGAAAAATATTCTCTATTCACACCATTGCTTTAAACTGTTTGGCAGAACTAAACAGGAATGTAGTACCCCAGATGTTGTTTCAGTGACAGGATTATCTAAATTCAGTGTAAATTTAATAAGCAACAGTTACGTGAGTTATTCTGCACTTATGCTTGTGTAGTTGGCAGCTGTCCAAGATGACATTTAAAAAGGAATGGCAGGCTTTATGCAACAAAAAAGATGAGAAAAGAAAGAAGATGATATGTAGGTCCTAGGTAGTGTAAGGGTTCAAAATCCTTAAACAATTTAGGGGAAAATCTGAAAGAAATTAACATTGTAGAAGGACTTTTATAATGTTGTGCTCTCTGAAGTTTACAAGTTTGCAAAGAAACTCAGTCAGGCACCTGATTTAAGCATGTAATCCTTTTTGGATGCTAATTCATTACAAAGTCAGCTCAGAGGATTAGAGTACTCAAGGTTACTTAGTGTAGGCCATCAAAATGAAAAGCCCTATCTGAGAGCAACCATTTCCTCACAGATAAATGCACTTTGCTGTTCCAAAGTCTTCTAGAAATATATCCTACGATTCTTTTTGCATGAATTATTCCAGTTCCTTCCCAATAAACTGTGAAATAACTTGTCAGCATTTCTGGACACTTTGGAAGGTGATGGAAGAAGATGAGAACTGAAGTAATTTAGTTTGCTTTATCACTATCAAGGCCGAGCTGCCCACATGTGTAAAACATTCAGCCAAGCATTAGTCATCCTACACATCTCTGCTGGAATTTCTGCATGTTGAAAACCACATTATTTACTTGCCTTTTCATAAGTCTAGTAGGTATTCCAGTCTATACTGTGGCATTAAATGTGCAAATTTAATATGCAAATAAATTATTGGCTAAACAGCTCACCCTTTCACTTCAGATCGGTGATGTTATTGCATAAATAATTAAAAACAAAACCTTAGGAGCCAGTTCAGAACAGTCAAATGTATGCTTGGGAGTGTATATAGGTACACATACACACGGATAAGAGAATTAAATATTTACAAGAATGGAACTATTTTTAACCAACTATTTTTGTAAAAAAATGTAAGCATAAGAATATTTATGTGGTTAAATACAACATAGCCTTCAGGCACACTATTGCCCTAAGCCAGCTCCTACCCAGAGACCTCAAGCTGTATCTAACATAGTTCTGTATCCAGCTAATGAGCCTACCGAGCACTTGCAGTTAAGAGCAGGATGCTTTGCAGCATGGTTGGACTGAAATTTTTTTATTTCCTGGTCATAATTTTGTAGGCACTCTTTGAGAGTGAAGATGCTATGTTCAAGCCAGTGCCTCACACTGGCTTATAATTGAACCTATTCTCCCCAAAATACCAAAAAATATCCACAGGTTAATCTGGTGTAAACAGCCATGCTTTACTGAAATACAGAAACTGGGACAGTGACAGATTCTTCATTAAAAGGTTCATCAGATGAAAACAACAAAAGATAGAAAATAATAGATTTTCACAAGTGCAAATATAATGAAGTAAATCAGTTATCATCTATTCAGAGAATAATTTTGTTAGGGAAAATAAATAAACTCTAAAAATGCAAAAAACTGTTAAGTGCTCTTGCATTAAAACGTTCTGCTTATACGTTTAAAACTTTACAAAGTTACAATATTCTGGTCTATCCGTTCCATACATGGACCTCATTAGGATAGTGGGGTGCATTTTAGTTTTCCAGGATTGATTTAGAGACAGGATTTGAAGGATCCCCTATTTTTTATTCCATAATGTTACTATAATGAGCAGCAAGTAGGTAAAATTATTTGCAAATAACAAAAAGATACCTAATATCTTGTAACTAATAGTTAATAGTCTAATAGTCTGTACCCTTTGTATTCAAGACTTTTATGTCTCCAACTCTTCTCTTTTCTTGTGGTCTTCTTAACAAGATTTGCCCTCAAAACAATGATGTAGTTCAAGATGAATACCAAGTTTCACCTCACATTATTCCAGAATCTGTAGCTTATCTCAGTCACAGTCATGTTGTATGTGATTCTCTGCAATCAGCAACTGTCATACATATACCTCTTTATCCAACACACACACAAAGATAAGAAAAATATATACGATTGGACAGTGCACCTCCTTTCTGACATACAGGATTATGTCCTCCACCTACTGAAATCACCTCTCACTATACCAGTAATCTTCTCAAAAAAACCTAAACAACCCAAACATTTTTAGCTTTCAAAACTAGATTCAATTGGGCAGATAACTGAACTCCTAAATTCTCCCCTGCTAGAAAAAACTTTTGTGGTTTTAAACTCAGTTTTCTACACTGAAAAGCTGATGCATATCGTTAAGCTCTTCCTTTTTCTTCCTTGAAGAATTACACCATTTTGCTTACTTTTCTAAAAAAAGGTGTTTCCATGGAAATTAGTATTCCAGTCACTTCAGCTCTTTCAACCTCTAAATGTTAGGATGCATTGCTAGAAAGAAGAAAATCACAAAACTCTGAAAATTCAGTTGATTTGTATTAATTCATCTACATAATGCATAGGGAAAATGTTCTTTATTAGCTTCTACGCTGAGAAAAGAAATGCCTCATTAATTTTAAACATATCAATCTGAAAATGCTATCCACGTCAGATAGAATAATGACTGACATTACAGAGAGCACAATAAACTGCACAGAAAATACAATCACCCATTATTCACTGTCATGTGAATTTATACTCTAGTGTGTAAATATACATGCTTTTTGTACTATGGAAGATTTGCAAAGTAGAAATCTTAAGAGTACCTGTGATGTAGGTGAGGAGAGAGATAAAGAACGTGGATTTAGGAATTCATATGGAGACAGATAAAATACTACCTTTTGCATATTGCTGAAATAATTGATGCCATCATGCATTCACTGCTCACCCTTGGTCCACAAACATAGACATTTCTTTACGGAAAGCAATCAGGTTGGTCAGGTTTGATTTATTCTTGGTAAATCCATGCTGGCCTGTTCCCACTCTCTTCTTTTTCTCATTTCTGGAAATGACTTCCATGTGACTGCAATGTTACATTATATTACCAGTATCAGTCTATTACGTAGATCTAGCTGTCCTATTTAATTTCTGAAATCTCATCATTTCACAAGTGCATTCTTTCTTGAGGTTGTTACAACAGAAGTTCCCCTTTTGATTTATTTTTTTCTTCTTTTCTGTAATATATGGCATGGAAATGCCAGAAACAGCCTGACTGTTTTTCTGATTAACAGTTTAAATATCTGATTGAATGGATGAAGGGTGGGAAAACAAATAAACAGTAGTTTCATAATGTACGCAGATGTCAGCTAGGTAAGCTTTTTTGAAGATATCAGCTAACTAAATGGATATTAAAAAAAGTCTTTCAACCTATCTGTTAAAGCACACCCCCACAACACCTTTTTGTAGTCCCTAGGGAGGTTTGCTCATCTCATCCAACATTAGTAGTCACATTGTGCTACTTGATTTATTGCAACTAATTTAAGTTAAAGGCAAAAACATCAAATGGGGGTGGAAAAAAACCTGGTCACATGTGATACGTGAAAAACAGCACTTCTAAGAGAAGGAAAAAAACAACAACAAAGTAAAATAAGTTTTGTAGAGGGAAAAAAAAAAAGCAATATTATGAGGTATGTTATTCACCAGCATATACAGTTCCTTTGAGGCCTTTCCTCTGCAATACCCAAGTTACATGTTCTGTTCTTAAAGAATGAGTCATTCTTCTTGTCTTGGCTTGCCTCAATAGCTACTCATTTATTAATTTAAACCTAAGAAATAATAAATAGGTCAGCCAACTATTCAATTGATATGAAGAAAGACCATACCTGAAAAGACTTGATTTACTAAAGACTTGTAAATTTTTATCAGCTTTGTATTTGTTATTACATCTCTGTTTTTCTATTAACATTGGTTATCACTTCTCTGTAAATATAATCTGTAATGCCTGACAACTAAGGTCTATTCAAAGAAACTTATAATCCTACTGCAGCTCTCTCGTATTTCTCAAGTAAAACCTGCTATGAGGCTAAATCAATGTACATAAGTTTGAGAGAAAAGTTTATCTGTCCATACAAGTGGGGAACCAGTTCCAGAACAGGATGCATTATCCTACATGTGATCCAATAACAGGTATCATAAGCAACGGCATCTCTCAGATTGGAGGAGAATGAGACATGTTTTTACATGAAGTGTTAGTGTTCTGTTTTAACAGAAGTGTTCGTAGTCAAGCACAAGTCTCACATTCAGGGACAAACCTGCCTTTTCTCACTTTTTTCCCCAAAGGCTTGAAGAAGACAGTAGTTCTCTACCAACCAGCACCACAAGATGATTACCATCATCCCCACATCACCATTGGCGAGTCAGAGCTTCAGTCAGTCCAGCAGTTCAGCTATCTGGGTAGCATCATCTCCTCAGATGCCACGATCGACAAAGAGATAGACAACAGAATAGCAAAGGCAAACAGAGCTTTCGGAAAACTCCATAAAAGAGTCTGGTGCAATAAACACCTGAAGAAAAGTACAAAGATCAGTGTCTACAGAGCCATGGTACTGCCTACTCTTCTGTACGGGTCTGAATCCTGGGTCATCTACCGCCACCATCTGCGACTCCTCGAACGCTTCCATCAGCGCTGCCTCCGCACAATCCTAAACATCCACTGGACTGACTACGTGACTAATGTTGCTGTCCTTGAACAGGCAGACGTCACCAGTGTTGAGGCCGTGTTGCTGAAAACGCAGCTGCGTTGGGCAGGGCACGTCTCCAGGATGGCGGATCACCGTCTCCCTAAGATCGTGTTCTATGGTGAACTTGCCACCGGCTGCCGCAAGAGAAGAGCTCCAAAGAGGAGATAGAAGGACTCCCTGAAACAACACCTCAGCCTAGGCCATATTGACCACCATCAGTGGTCCACCCTGGCCTCCAATCAGGAGATTTGGAGACACACCATACATAACGCTGCTGTCTCCTTTGAGAGCACGCGTAGAATCAGGCTCGAGGAGAAAAGACAGCACAGAAAGAACCGTGCCTCGACTATTCCACCCAAGGAGACCCTCCGGTGTGCTCTTTGCAACCGGTCTTGCCTATCCCGCATTGGCCTTTTCAGCCATCAACGCGCTTGCAATAAGCATGGGCAAAGCCCTTCCCAAATCTTCGTCCGCGAAGCCAAGCCATGATGATGAGTGTTCTGTTTTAACAGAAGTGTTAGTAGTCAAGCACAAGTCTCACATTCAGGGACAAACCTGCCTTTTCTCACTTTTTTCCCCGAAGGACTCACAATTCATAATTCATTCTGGGTTATTTTTTTCTTTTGAATAGGGCACAATGCTGACAGAAACAAGTTCAGAAACACTATAGGACACTTCTGAAGATATAGTTTCAAGCTAATATATCTACTTTTATGTTTTATTTCTTTCCCGTTCTAATCTCCTAATTGCTGGCAAGACACAACAGTATATGTTACAGCTATTGTATGTGGAATACACATCAGCTGCTCTAAATGGGTGTAATGCACTGCGTGTCACAATTGGGATGACCTTTGATCCTATTTCACAAGAATTTGAGCAGAGCCAAAATGATGATATTAGCAGGTTCCACAGATTCTATTAAAATATATTCTTTACCCACAGGCAAAAATGGAAGTAATTCTTGCCTAAATTTCTTCTCCCATATTACATTTTTCACACACATTACAGAAGAAAATAAATGATGGCATATTCTACAAATATCTTGATATTCAGTTTATGGTGACACAGGTGTGGAAGACTCCAAGTTGAAAAGGCATTTCAAGGCAAATGTTTTTATCAAAGCTATTTCTGTCAGAAATCCATTATTCTCAAGAATATCAAACAAATGTGTTAAAATACCAGACATCAAAGCTTATTTAAAGATAGAAAGAGACTGCACTAACATTGAGCTAACACAAAATATACACATAGATATATACATTTTTCTTACAAAGAATTTTAAACTTCACTTAATTAGTATTTAAGACCCTTTCATGGAAAAAACATCAAGCAGTGTGTCTTGTATTTTCCTCCATCATAATTTTCCTTTTTGCAGTCATTGGGAATTCCCTCAATCTGTACACCATTTAAAAACTAACAGACATCTCTGGCTTGATCAGCTTCTACTACTGGTTGTGCCTCTGTTTGAACTCTATGTGTCCCGGCACAAAAGTTTGGGATACCTTATAAAGAATATAGAGGCAAAGAATGCACTGAACATCTCTGCCTTACCTGTGAACATCTCTACCTTATCTGCATCCTCTATATCACTGAATGACTGGCCTGTTTCATCAAGGACTCACATTTTTATCTATTCTTTTATTGCTCATTCAGGAGTAGAAGGTCTTCTTATTGCCTGCAACATCCCTCACCATGTCAATTCTAAAAGCTTTGGCTTTTCTGACACCATCCCTGCAGGCCTAGGCCATGTTTCTAAGTTCCCCCTTTGCAGCCTGTCCTCATCTGACTCTCCAGTATATGTCCATTATGCATTGGAGCTTGTTTGTGAGCTCCCTGTTCAGCCAAGCTATACACATATGCACATATGCCTCCCACTACACATATGCACATTTTAATAAGTATTAAGATGAACCATTCTTACACTTGAAGGCATACCAAGTACATATCGGAAGTCTCAAGGAAAAAAAGAAGTATAGACATTACACAAACTCATCGTGCAATTCCTTTTTAATATAAATGTTTCACCACTTTAGCGCTAGGATAAATTTTATATAAAATGTAAGCTTTTCTTCTATTTTCTTCTGAAACTTACTGCAAACTTAAAACTAGATTTCAAACTTCATCAGGTATAACCCTGTATGTCCTATAGTGTTTGCAGACCTGAATCCAACATCTACGAAACTCACTGAACTCCATTGACTTCAGAAAACGTCAGAGGAGAAGCGTTAGTGATGAATAAATAATGAAAATACTTAAAGCAGGTAAAATATTAGAAATTAAAAATGAAATCATAGCAAAGACATTGGAAGATATGTAGACATTTTTTAGTTCAAGCAATTAAAAGTTACGTGATTTATAACAAGGAAGTTTATATACTAGTTGTATATCCCTAAGAAAAAAATCTTGAAGTATAAGATATATACAAATACTATTTAGGGAGCTAATTAGAGAGAAATAAAGAAGAATAAATAATAATTATTTATTTTAAACCCGGCCTTTAGTATTTTCAGTTCATCTAAGACTTGGTTTAAAAAAAAATTCTTACAGGTCTCACCATAAATACTTAGAATAATCAATCCCTCTGCACTATTAAGTCTAAGGATAGTTTTTCATCATTAAACTCCTTTAAATCTTTTCTGTTTTTTTTCCATCAGCTGCCTGTAATCATTCAATTTCTATGTGTTCCAAATCCTTTGGATCACGCAGCAGTCAATCAATGGAACACATCTTTTCCAGGGCTTCAGCTAGTAAGCCTGTATTTTATATTAGCTTCTTAGCAACAGGCAGTTAGACATCTACCTTTGTCTGGGATCATATCTTAAAATCAAGTCTAAAGTTCAATATTGTCAGCATCTGATATTGTTCGGTTTTTTTCTTAATAGACGCAAGTTAGTGGACCATGGGTGAGGTGTTATTTATTGACTTGTTTTCTAAAACTCCAGATTTGACACAAAACTTCTTTCAGCTAGTTTAAATTCTTCTGTCCTTTTTCCAAGTAATTTTTTTTAGTGCTTTTTAGTATTGTGCATTTGATAGAATGATGGTTTTGCTTAGTGAAACCGTAATCACAGAATCCAGCTTTCTGAAAATTGCAAATATATTTTATTTACCCTCTTTGGCTCTTTGATTTAGGCAGAACATGCAGACAAACAGCAGCAACACATCTGGTTATTTTCTTCAAAGAAACATGAGTTATTTTGATTACTACTTCTAGAAGATATTTGTGTATATTCAAATAAAAAAAAAAAAGCTATCTCTCTGTTGAGTTCATCCATCACTACAGAGCTCTTTGAATAGCTCTTCAGGTAAATTAATAGGTACATACCTATCTACCTTTTGTATGTTCATATAGAAAGTCTATTATCCAGAATTCACATTTCATAGTTCTTTAAGTTCAATTAATTTAGAATTGGAAACATTCTAATTCATTACATACCCAGTTTAATTAACAATTAGTTAATATTCATAAGTACTGATCACCAAATCATACACACCATTAAAGCAATTACAATGATAAATATAAGCCATTTTATTCAGACCCTTAAAAAGTTAAAAAAAAAAGAAATAATAAAATCTATATTTCTGATGGGCTGATGCCAGACCAGATAGTCAAAAACCAACCAAACAAGCAAACAAAAAAACCTAAAACCAATTAGATTAAAAATTGTTCTAGTCACAAGGTACCTTACAATAACAGTATCTCTAAAATTAAGATAAAGCTACATTTCTCAAATATGGCAGTGCAATGAACTATACTCTTGAGAGCTCACCTTTGTATGATCTTCTCAATTAAAGAGGAGGGAATGCTGTACATGGCTGGGAAGGTAGTGTACATCTACAGGAAAATATATGTATTATTTCACCTTGGGCTTTGCTTCACTCAGCTCAAACTGTTATGCATATTATACTGCATGATCTTAAAGGTCAATATGAAGAGTGTTTGGACACAATTCAGGTTATACTTTTTCTGGACATGATAATAATTCATAACTCTATTGACTCATGCTCCTTAATAAGGAGTCCTTAGGAGAATAATTGATGTTAACAAAGAGCTTTCACAAATACTTATTTTTACCTCCTTTATGCTGTTAACCATCTTCAATTCACAACTACTATTTACAATTCACAGCTCTTCCAAAAGTCAGCAACTACTACTTGCCTTTGCACATTCTAGGAAACGGGGAACTGCAGCAAGTCTGTCATAACTGAAATTCAAACCCATAGGTAACTAACTCTTAGTTTACAGACATTTCACCATAACATAATGCAAATGAAGGGAAGGATGGAGCTAGAGAAAGAGTTAGTTAGAAGGAGATAAAGTAAATTTTTAAAAAACATTTAATGTCTCCCCAGTTCAGATCCTGATCACCTAGCATGGAAAGAAAACTAAAATTCACATTGAAATAGACTTTGGAAGGGAGAGTTAACTTATTTATTTGCGTCTGAAAACTTAAAAACATATGTTCCAGATTTCTAATTACCTCAGCACTTAAAAAAATAACCACACACATAACATCTAAAACCAATTGTTTCCACAGCTCGTAAGAGAGAGACCACATCTCAACTGTGCCACAGTCACAGAACAGATGCACAGTTACCTCAGGTTCCCAAGCTGTCCTTTGAACTCAGGTGCATCATGGGAACATATTTATGTTATTTGTTCATATACAGAAAATATATAGTCTTCAAAGGAAACAAAAGATACAGTTTCCCAAATCAACACTTTTTCACATATAAATCTCTAGGTCAAATTTGACTAAATATTTTGAGGTGCTATTAAAAAAGAGAGAAACAGGCAGAGCAACAGAGAATGACAGAAGCAGAGAACAAGTTACAGGCAGAGAGAGAGATGAAGGTAGAGGGGCAACAGGGAGACAAAAGTGAGAGCAGCCCAAGAGTCAGATGACTGAAAGAAGACTACATATGTTTCAGTGATGGACACACAAGCCTCAAGCAGCACTGGGACTGCAGCCTCACATACACACCCTTGTCCCATGCAGCTAATTGTTGGTGCCAAGGAAATTGCTGAAAAACAAAAGCCCAGGTAAATTAGGGCAGTCTTTAAACCAGGGAACAAGGAAACTGCTTCCTCTTTGTACCTCTTTACAGAGTATGATCTACTTGCAGACCTTTGCTTTGTTTTCCTCAAATTATCTCAACTAAAGGCAAAGGAAAAAGATTGATACATTAAGTTATCTTGTGATCATAAAGGGAACGAGCAGTGCTCAGAAAAAAAAAAAAAAGAGAAAAAAATTGCATTGCCCTGAAAAAGTCAGCATATCCCTTATGAAAGGCCAAGCCATTCACCTTGAAAGGTATTGCACTCTGGATGGATCATTTCTTTACACAAGTAGCTCTGCTAAAAGCAACAGTGCAACTGATAAAGCTGGACCTGAATACTAGAATAAAATAATAGCAAATGATCCTTAAGTTAGGAGTAATTTCTGAAACCGTTCTAGAGTTTTCACTTTCTAGAAGGCTCAAGTTGGTTGAACAGAGTCCAACTGCACCTCCCTGTTTTTTGTCACCACAAGATGACATTCCTCAAAGTGGAAAAGAAGTAGAGTCCTTAAGCATTTGGTGAGCTCTTCAGAAAAATAACATGTACAGATAACAACACCAAGCAACATACCCAAGAGGTAAGGCCAGACAAAGCAATTACCATAGATGTTAGGACAATAACATCATCCTTTCTAAAGTGACTCATTCAACTTCCCTTCCCCCATTCCCACCTCTTTAGGGACTGGTTTCAAACAGAGAGCGTAGCAGGATGATCCTGTCATTGGTAGACATAATTACTATGCTCCTTAATCAAACTGTTAGCAAGTCTAAGTATGAAAGTTTCTTAAAAATGTAAGAAGGCATGACAAACTACTTGCTCAAAAGGGAGCTTAATGTCTTTTAAAAAAATGTAATTAAGGCAACATGAAGAGACGCATCTCCATGTAGCCAGATTTGTCTGTTGCTCAAACATGCTAATTTGCAGCTTCCTTAAAATGCAAGAACTAATTTGGTGAATTATGCTATTGCAACAACTAGACCAGGAACGGTGTGCGTGGTTGTTGAGAGATAATTCTAACCCATCTCTTGTGGAATATGATGAAACACTGTGCTTCATTTTCTCCTTGCAGAGGGCAACCTCTGATGCTGCAAATTTCAGCCAGGTCATTATTCATTAAACACCTTAAGTACCATCAGTCCTCCTCGAGAAAACGCACACAGCTAACACAACAAAATACTTAGGTTTGTTCTGTGCAGACAAACAATTGCCGGTGTTCAACAAAAAGAGCCAGCATAACTGTATAAATTTGCTACTGTCCCGAAACTCACTCAGAATATCGGCAAGTGTTAGATTTAACAAAGATGAGGAATCAAAATATGTTGTTCAAGAAAATTATTTTACAGCCGTCCTTTACTGTTTCCCTTAATTTCCAGTGTCCTCACTGTTTCTGAGGTTTTCTTTCCAAAGTTACTTCCTTGCTTTTAAAGTGCACAACCTCTACAGTTCGCATTTGTAAAAAATATGCAAAGGGCAATCATCAAGGTCTCGACATAGACAAAATTGTTTTGAAAATATGTATAGCAAAATGAAAGTAATCTAAAAGAAAATAGAGGTATCCTTAAATGTGTATACTGATATTTAATTCACAGATATAAAATCAAATTCTTTATGAACTATAAATTTGTACTTTATTGACTAAGCTATCTTTGGTCAGTCATATACTTTATTGTTCTTTCTTCCCAAACAGGTAAGTATTTTAAACTTGTACAAGACCTTGTTATAGAGCAGGTTTTTTGTTTAATTTTGGGTTTTTTTGTGATCAAACGCAGCTGCTGATAAAATTCAAATTAAACACAATATTACAATAATAACAGCAAATAATAATAATAAAAAATTCAGAAAACTAGATTGATTTTTTTTAAACAAACGTTTTTAATTACTTAGCCTTTAGTTGACAAACCTGCTAGTTTCCACAAGCGTGTGGCAAACTGAAAAGTTTGTCTTTTCTCAGAAGATCAAAAGTAGGACGTAAATATAGTCTTTTCACCTCAACTGTTCTGCTGCATATGAGGATAATAGATTCCCCTGCTATGTTAGTGAAAACAAGGGCTGTGAGCTGCTGTCCGAGGTTTCTGCCCAGCTGAGGGGGCGATCAAATTCTGACGAGCCTGTTCTTACCAGTTCAGTGGGGCAATCTCTGGGCACCAGATAACGAACCTCTGCCAGTACTGCCTGTCAAATCTCAGTGAACAAATTTCAGTAAAGGATAAGAACAAAGAAGGGATTTGAAAAGAAATGCTATTTTCAAAGAAAGACATGTGATGATAACAAAAGTTAGTTGGAGATTCTATTTTCTCAGAAAAGATACTGCCAAGTTGCAATTGGAGAGAGAAAAATAGAGGAAAATTCAAAAGCATGTTGTTTCTCCCACAGAGTTGAAACTTGGTTTTATATCATTGTCCATTCTATGTGCTCCTTTTGCCAAACATACAGTTTCAAAAACTTAACCTTAGCAAATTAGAAGGTAGGAAATGGGTAAACTGAAATTTCCATCAATCTGATGTTCTGTATCCAGTGGAATATTAAAAAAGGCCAGTTCAGGATCTCAGGCAGCAAAGTCAGAGACCTATGTTTGAAGTAAAATACCAAAGGGAAACACTGAAACTGCATTCAGGCAGTTTTTCCTCGCTCTTGCCTCTCTCTTTCCAGCATTTTTGCCCTTTCTTGAACACATTTTCCCAGGGGTGCCACCATTTTAGCTGAGGGGCTCAGCTGTGCCTTGCAGGGTCTCCTGGATACCGGAGGTTGCTTCTGAAGGTGTATAGTCAGTTTTTGTCCAAAGACAATGATGTGCTCCAAGTATTTAAGTTAAGACTGCTGCCTGAAGTATAATCTCCTCAAACATTCCATATTGCTTTTGAAAGCCCTCACAGAACTGAGCATTTTAATAAACTGATGCTTATGAGCAATGTTGTCTCTGTATTATGAAATATTGTAGAGCAGCATTTTAAAATGGTTGTTTGGGAAAAAAGTAAACATGCATACACAGACCATAAGTGTGTTGTTTTGTTCAGTACTTAGAGTTCACAAGACATTCAGGCTGAAAAAAAAGGCTGTGTTCATAATCCCTGAGATCAGTTGAAATTTTAAATTATCGTGTAAAAGGTCAACAGAATTAGTAATTACAGCTGTAACTGTGTGAAAAACTGTAATTAGGCTTTATCTTAATAAAAATAGTCTATAGAAGAGCAAACTAAAACCTTGTTACTGGATGCAACAATTTTTTTTTTTGAAAGCATGTCTAAAAACCAGTCACATCCCAGAGTTTTCTAGGGATCCACATGAATTTTCTGTTCTTCAGTGCTCTATTATTCAGTGTGTGAACTGTTATATAAATAGAAAGTTAGCTATGTATACTTTATATCATACTTTTAATCTTTTCTCTCTTAGCTTATTAAAGATGCCAAAGAGTCAAAACACTGACAACATGACTTATCTTTCAGATCTGAAATCACTTCAGAACCTCTCTCAAGATGTTAATCTTCCTGCTCACTGAAGACAGACAGTAATTTTAGCCTAACGGACAGTCAAGAACCCCATGTAATTATCAAAGGGCTTAAAAATATCCTCAGCCATTTTTTAGTCAAAGTCCAAAAGCAGAAAGTAATCCCTTTGAAATTACAAATGTACCCTGCAGCCTGTCCATAGCCTGCTCCACATTCCTTCAGGGCTCTCTCTTAAGGCGTCTCTGAGAGTTCTATTGTCCAGTCCAACTGGCTCCACAGCCAAGCTGATTTATGGGCCCCTCTCCTGGACCTTTCAGGATGTTTCTCCCTTGGAATGCTTAACTGCCTGTAACTAGTGAATGTAAAAAAAAGCCCTAAAATTTTTTCAAGTGTTTTCAAACAACCCAGAGACCCAGACCTTTATTTATCCCCATTTCCTGACATTCAGAAGACAGAGTCTAGTTTTAGATTACTTTTGTCTCTCACTTTCTAAACAAATATACCTTTCCCACATGTGGAGTCCTTATTCCACATCTTGTGTTAGTTTCTACAGCTTCTACAAAAAACCAGTTCCCAGACTTACTTGTACTTGTTGTACTTACATTGGAAATATTCTTTTCTACCTTAAAATTCCCATAAAGGAGCAATCACTTATGTTGATCCTCAAAAAAACCCCAAACAAACAAACAATCCATCCCCACTATGGACTCCCAAACTATCTGTAAGGATTCAATCAACTCCAGCTTCAGTAGGACTTACTGCTATTCACCACTGTAGGATCTAGGGATTAGCAAATTTTCTCAGTCAACTGGAGGGTGGATTTGCTTATTCTTTCACAACTTCTTCAGGTATCCAATAGAATACATGGAAGGAATAATTAGTTTTTCTAGTAAGTAAAAGCAAATTTCCTGGATTATTGTCTTTATCAGCTACTGCAAATGAAGAGCAAAGAGGAAGGAAAAAAAAGGTCACGACAGAGAATTATAAACCTATGGTCACTGTGCTTGCTCCTCCTTCGCCTGCTTGCCTCTAAATTCAGATGAAACCATAAGGAAACACCTCTTTGCACATCACAGAATCACAGAATCACCCGATTGGAAGAGACCTTTAAGATCATCAAGTCCAACTGTTCACCCTGCACTGCCAGGGTCCCTAACCCATGTCCCTCAGCACCACATCCACACGTCTTTGAAACACTTCCAGGGATGGGGACTCCACCACCTCCCTGGGCAGCCTGTTCCAATGCTTAATGACCTTCTGTGTAAAGAAATTTTTCCTGATATCCAACCTAAATTTCCTCTGATGCAACTTAAGGCCATTTCCTCTCAAAGACAAACTAGGTCTGCCTATCTATTAAAATGCTGATGTAAAGCTAAATGCAACATAGATGATAAGCCTCCTTCCAGAAGGGGGCCAGGCATCCATCAGCTCCAAAAGTAAAGGTTCCCAAACTGATATTTTGTAAACATCTGATGAGGTAAACATGAGAACATGCAAAATTTAGATCCCTCTGAGGCTTAAGTATGAGCAGAAGACAAAATCACAATTTGTTGAAGAAATACTGAGGAATTTGACAGAAAAGAAAAACCCATCTACATATTGCTTCAGCTGCTTTATACAATTCTTTTCCTGTGCATTATAAAAAAGCCATATAGCTACATGACCTCACCTCAGGATTTTTTACATGCTTACTCAGAGACATCCTTAGAAGTCATATCGAGCTAGAACATATTAAAAACCATAACTAAACTACGGAATCCTGCTAGACGTGAAGCACCAAATTTTATTCCCTCATAAAGCACACTCAGTCTGAATGGACTGCAACAAAAATCAGTAAGAATTTTCAGTTCACAGAAGATTAATCTAAGTGAACGTTAAGCATCAGGACAAATAAGTGTTAAACAAATTAATCAAACTTGAAATTTCCCCTAGAAAATGAGGGTAAATTCTAATAGTCTGAAGGGCACTGTCAAGAACTTTTACAAACCTATATGATGAAATAAAAAGTTGCAGCTCCTTAATAAATGTTTTTTTCATCAAGGAGTTTTGTACAGTGAGGATGCACTATTAGAGATACAGTCTAGGATTTTTTGGTATATTTCCTTCGCATACCTTTTCTGCAGCTTCCTTAAAAATCCATCTGGATACATCTATTAGCAACATGTCTATGATTGGCTTATAAGCAATTAAAAAGCTGCCAAATTAACAGATTTTTATATAAAAAAATCATGTTATATTGCAACACATTCACTTACAAAATGAAGAAAAATGATAAGCTGAAACAGCACAGCAAAGCATAATATAGTAAAAAGAGCTGTTAAAAAATTAGAGAACATAATTACATATCATAGCTTTGATTATTTTTTGTAAGTGAATGAAATTTTAATATGTCACCTGTTCGCATACCTATGCAAGTGTTTATCTTGCCCTGCACCTCCAATACTTAAGCAGATACATGTTTTCAGCTGTAACTAAGAGGCAGCTTGATTCTGTCACTAAATTGCGAGGTTCTGGAACTTAATTGCTCTTGGGAAGGAGGAGATAAAAATACCATCAGCCATCACTGGCCTACAAACACCCCTATCTGGCAAAGTCATGAATGGTTAAGTTGAGCAGAACTTATGTTTTAAACAACTTGTATAGTCAGTTGGAAGTTTCAGATAGGATTCTTTAACAGATATAAAGATCTAACAATTGGTAATTTGAAAAAGGAAAGAGGATGTTTATTTGGAATAGTGAACATAACTTTCAAGATGAAGCATAGACTATCACGTTGTCATCCAGAAAAACAGAAGCAGAAACTGCAAGAATATTAGGAGAGAAAGAGACAAATCAGTACTTTCACCATATCTTTCTTCACAAGACTGGATTTTAGAAGCCGCAAAACCTGGCAAGCTCCAGTCAGAGCCTAGCCATTTTTGAAGTAAAAAGCCACAGAGAGGGTGCTTAGTACTTCCAACCTTAATCTCCCCTTTGGAAAAAGGATTTGCTAGCAATGTATGTTCTTGGGCAGCATGATATGTTTCCAAAGTAAAGTCTAACAATCTGGCCTTCCCTTGAGAGGCTACATGACATAGAAGAGCATGTATGCCTTCTGGGCTAGGAAAATCGTTTGGTGAGAGATAAAGCACAGAGCTCTGTTGGTGGTAGGGCTGTGAAGGGCCCGTCAAGGAAGGCAAGGTCTGCCAAAAGCTTTCAGTCCTCGCCACTGTTGTGAAGGAGCCATAGATGGAGGTCTGTGTTGCATGAAGTCTCTGTCTAGGGTTATGGTTACAGTTAGTTTTTGGAGAGAGAAAGTGAAGAGCCCCAGGGGCTGCAAAGAGGCTGCCAAAGGAAGGTGAGGGTTGCCAAAATCTTTCAGTCCTGGCCCTTTTTTTTTTGTTGAAACTATAGCTGCAGCCCTGTGCTCTCACTTCCATTTGTAATGGCAAATGCAGATCAAGAAAAGACAGAAAAAAATAACAGCTTTCTATCCTGTGCTTATAAGCGTTCGGGCTGCAATGCTGTTTGCATTACTACAGTACTGTTGTAGCTACTGCAACTGAAGATAACAACACTGTCTCAAGAGCTGCTCAGACTGCAACACTGTTAAATCAAAGTTTAAAGACTTCTATCAAACTGGGTCACTATTACCAACAATCAGGTTTTCTCCCACATGTCAACATCATCTCCCTGGCTTTCAACTTCCTCAGCCATGAAAATTAAAATATCTATTTTGCTTTGCCTACACAATTCCAACTCTGCTTCAAAGACTGGATGTACTCCAAAGATCTGATCTCCTATGTGTTCAGTAGGTAATCGGTTCCACGTTACACTTCCCTCTATTAACCTTTTTTTATTTTACCTTTTTGGAAGGAACATTTTAGCCAAAAGCTTTGAGATTTAATTTGAAGACAATAAGAACTGAAGAATAGCTCATCTCCTTTTGTGTCTTAGCCAAATGACAAACACAGGTGCCCAAACTTCAGTGTTTTAGCTCAGCTAGGATTGAGCTTTTTAAGATCTCCCAATCATCTCTACTTACAACACATCAGTTTGCATTGCAGACAGACCTTGAAGAGTAGTCTTTCCATCTGAAACCGTCCTAGAAAATGTGTTTGAATAGTGGATCTCTAGGACGTGAAACCTTAGTCTCCTTTTTGATCTTGTCTTTGCACGAGGGCTGCCATTTCAGAACGTTCAGACTAGATTGTCAAAGTTTCCCTCTCACATAACAGCAGATTTCTCTAATTATTACTTTCTGATAAAATATTAAACACGCTACCACAGATAAAGTTTTGCACCTAAGAAAAGTAATAGTTAGATCCAGTATTTGAATAACTCTCTTAATTATTTTTAGACAGACTCAAGAGCAAACAAAACCATATAAAGCACCATGAAGAGGAATGTGTTAATTGATCAGAGGTGCTTTATCTTCTTATAAATACACTTTCATGATAAAATATTATGACTTATTAAGACCAATGCTAGATGAAACAGAAATAATTCACAGGAAAAATTAGAAAATTCTGGTAGTTTTCAGTATACTTGCTATTTACAATATTTCTGTTTACCCTTCAATGGATGATTCAGACCATTCATTTTCCTAAATCCTTCAGCATGTTGTACAAATATGAGGAACAAGGAGACATGCACTGGTTCACAGGTACATGTGAAGCAATGTGCCTCTCACATACATTGAGAAGAAAAAAAAATCAGCTGTATTATGCAGTATGTTTTGGTTTTATCATTTTCTATCCCTTATGAAAAATAATACATCCTTAGGTTAGGCAAACATTAACGAGACTAGACTCCTTGAAGACTGAGATGTTTCTGTTCAGATATCAAAGCTAGATTTCTTTTTCCTTCAAGTTCCAGCTCCACAGAAACCAGAGTTACTGGTTTATGTTCACTTAATGCATGATCCAATAAAACATCCCCCCACATGGAATTCAAATCAGGCTGGCAGGAATACCCAGAAATCAGACACAGGTAGTAAAAGATAGTAACAGTGCAAACTCTAAATTGAAGCAAGAATGGATATATTCAAGAACTGAAATAAAAGCAATGATTTTTTTCTTTTCCCCTCACTGGGCAGATATTATGCCCTTAAAAGGATGCTAAATGCTTATTTCACCACTGGATTGATTCTGAAATGCTTATGAATTTGTTACGTACTTTTCCCTGTTGGAGGAACAGTCTCAGAGCAGCTAGTCAGATCTGCAGGTGCTCACTGTATGGAGGAATATGAGTCAGCTACAAGACAGAGTCAGAAACACTTGTTTACGAAGTTCCATGGTAGCCAAAGAAGTGGTATTGGAGGGCTGGCACTGCTCCCCGTGGGTCCTCTCAGATGCAGTTTCTGAATCAGATGGAAGAGCTGCACCTGATTCTTCTCCCTTTCTTTCCTTAAATATGCAAGATCCTGCCTTACCACAGTCCATTGATAGTCTAATGAAAGTAGAGAAAATCCCCTTCGTACTGATGTTGCTGATTCGTACATCCAGCAGACCTTCTGTATGTGAATTTAATTTAGTTCTTCAGGTCTAAATTACCGGATGTTGGGCAAAGAATAAAGAACAGCTCACAGGAGACTGCAGTCAAGCTCTCAACATATATGCTTTCTAGTGATATTTAGTACAACGTAATCTGATGCACTCTGACTCCTTTTTATTCCATCTATTTTCTCTGCTGATTAAGGGTATCAGTCAGACCTGTTATACAAGAAATTGTACTCCTTATTTCCTCATGATGCTTCAAGGAAATCAAAACAACAAGGACTACTTAGTAAAAAGGTAATTTGCATTACTTCAGCATTAGGTGAAAAATTAGCTCACTTGTGTTCCCAAGGTAAGGTGCAACTTTTTAAAAAAGTCCTAACATGCAAGTCAGCAGTGACTCAAAGAACAAAGCCTACAAAAACTGAAATGAAGTAAGCAAAGGGAATAAAGAAAAGGCTTTCCGTTCTAAAATATTCAGCATTGTAGTATAGTCAGGGAGATAAATTATTGAACTGAAGCATGAAACACAACAGAAACTCTTCAGAAGATACTTTTGTCCAGAAAGGATTCTTGCTGGATGAGGACTTAAAATATTTTTCTTTTGCTGTTACCTGTATAATTTAGGGAAACTGAATGGATTTTATATAAACAAATATTTTGGTCTGACTGCTAATGCGATGATTTTATTCTGCTTAATATATGCTGACATTTTGACAGAACAAATACCATAACATACAGCATCTACATGTACAGATATTGTCAGATGCCAGTTTAATACACACTGAAATATACTCATTCAAATTTACTGCCCCAGATGAATTGTCCAGTAAGCTTTTTGGGCAAAATACAGAACATTTTATAAGAAAAGCAATATTAAGTAACAGAGCAGTTCACCTGTTATTTGTTTATGTGTTTATCCCATTTTTACTTCCCTGTCTACTGGGCACAGACACATACTATTTATCAAGAAATCATCCTTGCAGTACAGCCTTAAAGTTCAGATTTCATTATTGTGTTTCCAGTACAAACATTTAGAAAAGTATGTTCCATGCTTTTAGTGATTTCCAGTTTAAACAATTACATGGCAGGAATGAGATACGAGTATATATGCAGGAGTCAGTGACTTTCTTCATACAAAGCTAGGTGTGGGAGAGGCAGGAGATAAAGTACAAGCAATAACAACTTTTTTAAAGATTCTGGAATTAGGTATTCTTGACCCACCAGTCAATCTAAAGGGGGTAATTTTAGACATCACAGAAAGTAAACAAGCAATCTCTGACCCTGAGATATGAATAAAAAACTATTCTAGACATTTCACCACATTAGACTGTAGTTGCGCTACAGCTGGATCAAGAATTTCAAGTCATGTCTGAACACACTCGGTCCATTTCTAAGAAGCATGAAAGATTGAAATGGTGACACTTAGTTCATTAATTCTTTATAAATACTTAATAGATATGTTTTTAGGGTATGAATGAAAAATTTCACAGAGGTGACCTGTCTTGTCAATCTTCTCATTACAAAATCTTCCATAAACCTCACAGCAAAAAACCCATATAAATCACAGAAGATAACTACAAACTAGAGTTGCATTACAAGAAATACTACACATAAAATTCAAACTGCAATGACACTGCAGATGATCATCTCTCTGTCCCAGTTATCCAACTGTCTGATTTTTCCTCTAAGATCCAGTAATATCAGCTAATTTGCATAAATTTTTGAAACTTGGGTAATTTTTTTATAGTGCTCACTATTCTTTCGTGAACTAACTACCCAGCTGTTAAATATTTCACTTGTGGAATTTCCATTCCATTAGAAAGGAAATACAAAGTCAACAATAGATACCTTCTACCTTTTCATCTCACACATCTGAAGGTTACATACATACATGACAAGGCACACTTTGCCTTTCCTTCACTGATATTTTCACTTCTATTCATTATGAGTTAAAGGATAGAAGTCATTAAATTCATATGTTAAGATAACCTGCATTTCTGAATCTCCTGAAAGAGGAAATTTTCTGAAAAGTAATCTCTAAGCTCTCTAACTGTCACAGTTCTAACACAAAACCAGCTTTTTTAAATTTTTTCCTCCTGAAAAGAAAATAACATCTTTAAAGAATGCACAAGCACATTTTGGGAAATGATGTTAGTTTTAACTTTTAGTCCCAAATATATAAATTCATATTCTGTGAGAACAAATTTTGAACTAAATAACTATTATTTTAATGTTTGCTTCTTAATAGATCCTTCCAATTTTCCAGTGCTCACAGAAGGAGAAACAACATAGACTAGTCAAAATAAAGTCAACAGGAATGTTTCTTGAAGTAGGAAAAGAGCATCCAATGACTTTGCAATTAAGTTAACTATTTTCAATTTTCTACTGAAAAAAAAAAAAAAAAGTCATTACCAAGTGGAAGGGAGAAAGGAGTTGAACAGTGAACTGAAGTAAGGGGTTTCAACATGAGTTTGCCTACATTAGTGAGGAGTTGGAGCTCAGCTCTGGCAACTCCACTCACTACTTTCCCTGATGTTTAAAAGACAGAGACCTGGCGCACACACATCCCTAAAAGGCACAAAGGCAGTGGAATAATGCCATGAGCAGTCCCACTCTGCCTATTCAATACAGCCAGCCAGGTTACATCTCCGGTACCTCCCAAGCCATTGCCATTTTCCATTCCTTGAAGACAGTAACAAAATGGTAGGCTGGAGGGAGAAGACAGGAACTCAGGTAGTCTGAGTAACACTGTATTACTGACCCTGCAAGCCACACAACATCCTCCAAGTACTGTCTTCTACAGTCCACCTCCCTCCCCACCACTGGGCCCATCCACAGCCCTTCCTCCTACCACCACTCCAGCCCATCACCCAACAGCATTCCTCTGCTTAGTTCCCCCACCAAACAGAGAGATATGACTACAGCGCGATCTTAAGATGAAGGAAGGGTGCAACTGCTTAGTGGGACTGGAGGCAAGGAGAATGAAAGATCAAAGTACATTAATGAGAGGGTCAGGAACCACTCCACTCTGGAGAGAGCTATACTAGTCACACAAGCAAGTATTAAAGAGGTCTTATTCCAGGTGTCCTGTTGCCAAATTAACTCAGTTGAGTTGAGACATTGCTTGTCTAGAATACCAAGTGAGAAAGTCTTTTTTTTTTTTTTAAATCCATCATGAAGTGAAAAGCTAAGGCATACAAATTCAAAGTGCAGCCACCACCTTAACCATTCCCATTTTTAAACACAAAGAATCGTGAAGTAGCTGTTTTCTTGAGCTGTGCTCTTGATTGATGGACTACATGGATTAACAGTCTATTCTCTGTCTCTGGAAATAGAAATGTTTGTTTTGCAGTGACTGTGGTTTCTAGCCCTCATAGCTGAAGACTTAGAGTGGTGCTTGCACCAAATCAAATGTGTCCATTTCTTCCCCTCAAGTTTCTCATCTTATGGTTCTGTAAAACTTTATTATTCCCTGCCATGTTAAGGAACACAATAGCTAAATATTGATAAAATTAATTATATGTAGCAAGATGCAAGATAAATGTTAAAGATTACTCCCAAAGGGTATAAGTGTTCATACGTAAGTGTTCATACATAAGTGTTAAGTGCTTATCATAGCTTTAGAAATTTTACATAGGGCTCTTTTCAATATTTTATTGTTTTTAGTGTCACTACCAAACATTAGAACTGACAGAAAGAACAGACCCCTAGCTAACACAGGAACAGTCCTGTAAAAGCATCAATGCAGCGTTAACTGGTCATACCCAGTTAATAAGAGGCATGTCAAAGCGTAAACACAGCGCAGGGTCAAATCCACATTATTTTCCCCTCTCTAAAATCCTTTTCTGCTGCACTTTAATATTGCCCATCACTCACCAAAATATAAGTAACAAGCATGACTAATGAGCCAACAAGCCATTTTATTTAGACCCTAAACATACAGTCAGTAGTGACTTGAACCCTTCTAAGCTGTCACAAGGACAGCTGGTTGCATAGAAGCCAATACTTTTTATATTCCTGGTCTTCAGCTATCCTGTTCCAGCCAAAAAATTACTTATGTGACCTTGAATTAGCATTCAAATAAAGATTCATTTTGGTAATTGGTCCCATACAGAGCTATGACTGACAAACCAACCTAATTGCACAACCATTTATACGCACTTCTCGGTTTTCATTAAAAAGAAAAAGAAAGAAGAAATATGACAATAATGATCTATTTCAAGATGCAGAAGAAAAACCCTTTGGTTCAATGGCATCTAGAAACCACTTTAAAGCTACATAACTTGTAAAACCCCATAATTTTATAGCATTATTGGATCTTCGATAAAGGCTATAGCATAAATAATACTTGTCAGAAAGATTTCTAACTGCCTACCTTGTCTTCAAAACATTTTATTGTATCAGTCTTTTAAAATTAACATTCCTATGGTTCTGGGGGCACCTAGTGGCAAACTAAGCATGTTTATATATAAAGTAGCTGATCATCAATTTCAGAAATCCGCATCCGTACAAATTCTCATCTTTCACTCATCTGTGTAAGATGAATTTCAACACAAAGCAACATCAAGAAATAACAACTGAATGTAACACACTGGCAATTCCACTGACTCCCCCCGCCTCTCCTCCCTCCCCAGTCTGACATGTGTGTACAAGAACTAAAAAATAAACTTTGTGAATAAAATCCCTTTTTAACCTGTATGCCCTCTCAGAGCCCATTACTCTCTGAGCAGTTTCTTTTAGACATTTCACATGAGAAGATTTTAATGTTTGATACCAAACTCACTTATTTCAAGGTATCATGTTACACTGGATTTTGATTTAGCAGAGGGATATGACAGTGTAGCAAAATCATAATACAAGCAGAACATAGCAAGTGAACATACAGTTGGATCGCAACACAAACATGATTTCTATTACTGGTCTTCACGTGTTCACTACCATGGCACTGGGTGTTCCCAGTCACCAGGAGGGAATACTGAAGCTGGATCCAGCTCAAGCCCATTGCTATCTTCAAAGATCATTCCTCTTGGCTGTTCAGTTTTTGTACTCTGTTGAGAAACCTATACACTTCCTCCATGCTGTCTCAGGAAAACATTCACATTCTTAGTTAACTTGGGAAGAAAAACAAACAAACAAACAAACAATTTACACAACCAGTTGATCCACTCAGCTGATAGAGCCATCTGATCTAAAACAAAGCCCCCCCTCTTGTCCCATTTGTGTTGACCTAAATTCAACTTTTTTTGCGATAGCTGTGGTTACTCCTTGCTTTCTTCCCTCACCTACACGAGCTGATTGCCTGTGCCTACCTCCCCTGAGCAGTGTTCCACAGTGGCAGGGCTGTTGATCAGTCATGCCACCACCTCTTTTTCCTTGCCTCCATCAGAGAGGGACCATACTGGGACAGATTGCCAATTATGTCAAAGCTGTGTTCAGAAACAGTGAGGAGACCATCTGGAAAAGAGTTTCCTCTCCTTCATCCCAAGCTGTGCAACATAATATATGCATTAGTTACAAAGGACAGGAGAGAGTTTTTAATTTGCCAAAGTTTCCTAAAATTGAACACCTTGGCCATAACAACAACAAAAAAACCCCGGATTTTCAGCATAAACTGCTTTTGAGGTTCCCCTGTGATGAAGCACATTTTGAGTATCCTAGACAATACAAAGGACCTCTGTCTGCATTTGACTTAGCTTTTCCCTGCCCCCCTCCCTTACCAACTAGCATAAGGTATCTTCTTCTGGCAACCCAGTACTAGATTTCCATAGAAGTTATTCACATATTTAGATCTTATAAACTATTTCCTCATTTCAAAATTAAACATTTTATATGAAAAGTGAAAGCCACTCTTTAGGTTTTATAGTTTGTTTCTTCTATTCAAACTCTATATGCAGTTTTCTGATAGGCCTCCTAAATTGTCTTCCTTAAGGCTTTCTCTTTGAGCAGTTGCCCAGATTCTTCTGGCAAATTGTTTTTCTTTTCCTTTTTTCTGCCCAAGGCCCATATGAATAAAAACATCCAGGGCTTTTTCACGCAAGCAGTCCGTCTAAACCATCCTGCAGAGCAAACCCCCAATATTTCCCATAGAGAAGCATTATATAAGGATGTTTTACTTGCTCCTCACAGAGTCCTTGGCACTAAGTTCTGGCCTGCAGATTCTTTGGTTGCACATTCTGGTAGCCAACGACACTGACACTTCAATTATTAACACTTTACGAACACTTCTCTAGCTGCTCAGAAGCCTCATGCTGTAGCCATATCATTACAGAACTAGTTCGTGAATGTCAGCTGAACCAGGCTTTCTGGGGTGTTTCTGTTTCTTTTAACTAGATATATCCAGCAGCAAGCAGTATGTCCACTCCATCTCCACTGGGCTGTGCAGATCAAGAACAGAGTTTTCAAGGCTAGTAATATGCACTGCAGCTGCTGTCTAGGGAACCAGAGAAACAAACAAACAAAAGGCAGATTTTTCTATGGGAATACAGCACAGTTTTATCATGCTTAGGAGCAGAAAAGACTAATAAACTTACAGACTAAATCCAAAGGCATATCTATCATATGATTCTGTACTAATTTCTCCAGAGGTCTACCTCCAAAAGCCAGAGGCTTCCCCAGGACTCAGTAACCACCTCCTAGCAGTCCCAGAGCTCTAGCCACTCATCCTGGTCCTCACAAGCAAGAAGGAACACTAATCCTACTATCCTTAATACCTCATGTATATAGCTCAGTCACCAACATCATTTTGACTAACAAACCCCACCAGCTGGCTACCATCATCAGCTACACAGAAAGTTCACTGAACTCATTACAGAGAGCAGATAGGAATCACTTGTTCATCTTTATGTCAGGATACAGAAATTTTGTGCAACCATGTTGTTGCATCGTATGTTTATCTCTCCATAAAACTGCACATTTTCACATGACTCTCTTAAGTCTGCATTATAAAAGAAGCCTTTTCATCAAGGAACTAGCAGCATTTATCTACGTATAGAAACCATTACTTCTTTTGTCCAAATTATCCTCTCTCTCACCATTATAATGAAGCATTGGGGAGTACCTATAAAACAATGGGAGTAAACTGCCCTCTGAGTCTCTGCTGTGGTCATGCAGCTTTATCTAGGACCTCTATAGAAAGACTAACTACACCCAAGGCTGCTTAAAATCACAAGGTCAGTCTTTTCCAGCCCACATTAGGATAGCATAATTGAGTAAACCTATTAACATAAACAAACACGGGAAGAGATTAGTCAATTAGTCAACCTGATTTTCGCTGCTTATACAGCTGTAAGGCAATAATTTCCATGCATGGATGAGATAACTAAGATATGCTCAGCCAGAGAGGTCTTGACATAAATGTACAAAATACAAATATTTGTGTGAAGATTTTATTTTAGTTTCTATGTATAAAGACATTGCATTGCCTCATCTGTGGCAATTAAACTCTTTTTATTGTACCACTATTCTTTTCCAGATTATTTGCATTGGAGGTGATATCCTTTCACAATGGCAACAGAAAAGGAAAGGATTGTTTTTATCTACGATGATGCACAAGTGTGGAAAATCACAGGAAATGAAAAGTATAAAACAAATGAGCAAACTTAGAAAATTTAGTGACATACTACAGAAATATCAAATGTATCCACAGGATCTCTTTCCAGTATTGATAAAGAGTATTTTGTCATTGTTACCTTTTCATCTTTCCTTGTCTATACCTAGACATCTTTTCTCTGTTTAAGTGGCATATCTCTTATATACTCTCTATATTGTACACACGCCTTGTGATTATGTCTTATGATTGTAGTACAGAAAGCATACAAGACAAAGTTGACTTTCATTAACCAGAACTAGGCTATCATGATTTATGAAGACCACAAAACAAGAAGGAGTCCTCTTAAGACCTGTTTTCAGCACAGAGGAAATATTCTGGTGGATTCATTCATGAATGGATCAGGTCATGCCCTAAAACGGCCTCAAAGAGATATTAGAACTTCACAGTTTTCTCTCATGAATCTTGTCTGTACTTATTGTTAGTCCAGAAACACCAGATTAAGATCATCTGTATACGAATATAAGTACCCTCCAGGGCCAGGCAACTTGTCCACCTAGCACAGTACTATGTCTCAGACAGTGGCAACAGGAGATGTTACTTTTGGGGAGGAGACAAGCCTGAGCCTTTTCTTACATCTGCTTCCCCTCCACTTTCCCACCATCTGTAACTACTATATTTGTGATACTAAAAGGTGCATCCTTGCCTATTCTCTTATCTTCTGTTAGCAAAACTCCTTTCTATGAAGCCGCCTAATTCTTTTTTGAACCTGTTGATACCTTCTGCCTCTACAACCTCCTGTGGTAGCAGCATTGAGGGGCTCACTGCTTAGTATATAAAGAATTATTTTCTTCTACCTGTTCAAATCAACCTTCTCTAGTTTCAAGTACCCTCTAATTCTTGTACAATGGGACTTAGTGAATAACAGCTCCAAATTCAACTTCCTCCTCAGCCTTCTCTAAGCTGAGAGGTCCCAGTCTTTCTTCATTAGGCAGCTGTTCTACCCCACTGATGGTTTCAGTTGCCTTTTTCTAACTCTTCTTGTGTCTTTACAGCACTTCAGTTCTGTCTTGGTTTTCATGTGCTTGATGATGTTCAACACTTTGTTGGACATCAACATTTTGTTTGCTGCTGCATGTTAAGGCAATTATTTCAGAGTAGTGTCAAAAATTACTCTAAGATCTCTTTCCTGAACTGTAAACATCAATTCCAAATTTAATACTGTGTCGACCTGGATGCATTCCTTAGATGCCTTACCTTAAAGTTTTATAACTTCCTACTTGAAGCCCTTGCCACTGGCATGGCATTTGGCTGCCCAACACCCTATCTGTACAATAAATCTAGCAGTCTTTATTCTGCTGGTGGACTTCTACCTGCATATTAAGCTAAGAATTTATTGAAGTTTGGAGGTTTATATTAATTTCATTTCTTTTTTGAAGCAATGTTTAGGATTGCTCTTCTCTTCCCCAGCTGTACACCTATTAGGCTACTACCATACATGAGAAACATCCAAGTATATCAAAACAATAGGAATAGGCTGACCTGAGCTGCTCTGCACCTTCATCAATACACTCTCCCAGTGCAAACTGCCTTTTTCGTTGCCTGCAAGTCTTGAAGGTACTGCCCTTTTATCCTCACCTCAGCCTGGTAAGGCTTCATCCTTTTACAAGGGTCTTTCTAAGCCTGTTCACACCCTTTTCACATGGCCTTAAGAAGCAGGCAAACAGCAAGCCTTCAACTATTTGCCTCTAGCAAACTTGACAACTGCTCTTCTGAAGTGCAGGACTGATACCAAAGAAATGTCCTCTCCTACCAGGAGCTAAACACTCGTTGAGCTTCACCGTCCTCCCAACGAAGGATTCCTTCCTTCTGCCCTTCCTGAGCAAAGCTCATGTGCAGACTGCCCTGTTAGCTCTGCTCTCATCATTACTCAGCTACTGCTTTTTATCGTTGCCTGAACGAGCTTTATATTTCCCCTTAGAGGGTTCACTAACTCAGAGACAGGGGAGCCTAGTTCCAGCTATCACTCACCTTACCTTGCCTAAACATCTCCCCAAAAATTATCACAGTTTTGCCATTTAAATTAATTATCATTTAACAGTTGACATAATTAACAGACATACAAACAATCTACAGCCAGAGGAAGAGCTAATATTTCAGTTTCTGTATTTTTTTTTCTGGGCTGAGCTAAGCATCGCCCACAAACAGCCTGTCACATTTTGGAATGTCTTTTCAGACTAACGCAGTTCACTCTGTAGGGGTTGTCTAAGTGATCTTAAAATAAGTGTTGAGAATTTCCTCAGGGTTGATGTCAACCAGGGGCCAGCCTTCAGCCTTTCCTTTGCTTCCCTTCTCCCACCAGCACAGACCTTTTCTATTCAGCGAATACCCGAAGTCCACCAGCCTGTAAGTCTACGTGCCTGTGTACAACACTGTCTTTTCCTTATAGCACCTTTTTCTTCTGGCACTGTGCATGCATGGAAAGAGCCAGGACCTAAGAGGCAGAAAGCAAATGCGCAAAGACTGAAAGGTATTATTTCAGGGAAAAAGTTGAGGATGTGAGCTAAGATCCCTGTGATAAAAGCACGTTATGGGAGGAGAGTAGAATCACAAAAAACTACTGTCAACAATGCAACCTGGGAGCAGAAAATGAAAACTCTTTACAAAAGATGTTAACCCAAGAAAGTTTTCTGTAAATGTAGATCAACGGAAGGTTATGAAACTGACACAGATGTGTTTTACTGAAAGATGATTACAAATATTAGGTTGGCCAAAGCACATATTCATATCCAGAGGAGAAAAGTCTGCAGTCAGTCATGAAAAGGGTGTGTGTGTGCCTGACAGAGGAGGAACAAGCTTCCAATTTCTTACTTATAATATTTTTTGTGTGTGTGTGTGTCAAAAACTTAGACACCCAGAGGGATAGTTCCTGGGTGGCAAATGAAGACACAAGGACAAAAGTTGCCTAAATTTGAAACCACCTGACATGTTCTCAGGACACATTCTATAAAATTAATGTTAGGATTTCTTTTGACTAA
The DNA here is from genome assembly GCA_009769605.1 of Bucorvus abyssinicus. Lineage (NCBI taxonomy): Eukaryota > Metazoa > Chordata > Aves > Bucerotiformes > Bucorvidae > Bucorvus > Bucorvus abyssinicus. The sequence continues at coordinate 46,577,836 of CM020025.1, forward strand.
ATCTGCCATTAAACTTTCTCACTCCACTGAAAAGGGCTGGGGTAAGAAATAATCTGGTACAAGAGAGTAAAGGTGAAATATTAACCACTAGGTCTTTAACTTGCTGACATTTAAATGCATCTCTAGGTGTTTTCATAACTGCAGTACTGAGGACTATTCAGAATGGTATGGTTAAACTTCCATATGTGCACGCAGGATTAGAATTTACAGCATTGAGTGAAACCTATAAAGTCTTAATGGAATTATTCATAAGTATTAAAAGAGCAACACACAACCATAACATAAAAGTGCTTTAGAAAAAAAGATGTCTTATTAAGGATACTTTTTTTCACTAATTTAGATGAAAAATGAAGCAGGAGGTGAGGAAAAATAAGTGGTGATTTTTTTTCCTGTAAATATTACATTCTCAAGAAAGAGTAAGCCAACCAGTTTTTTAAAAATAGTATATCTATAGATTAGTCTTTTTTGTTTTTTTTTTAACTCATTTTGAAATGAATAAATTCTCAAAGTGATGTGTTTTATTTTGTTCAAAAATATCATTTTATCATGAAACAAAACTGTGACAAGTCTTATTAACAAAGGTCTGGATCTTGCAAAAACATCTATATATAAAACAAACACAAAACCAAACACAAAGATTTTTCACCTTGCTTTTGCCATAAACTGTGGATCTAAGAAGGTTAGTCTCTGCCTTATATTTCAGATATATGTTAGGTTTTTTTACAAAGTTGGTTTCATGTAACTCACAAGTCGTTTGTGAGTAACTAAAGAACTACTGTGCTGAATTGCATTTAAAAAAAAAAAAAAAGTGTTTTAGTAATATCCCATTTGCCCACTTAAATACCCTTTTGGCAAGATTCTTTCGCTCAGCAAAACCAAAAGAAAGAGCGCAAGATACAGTAGGTTTCATAAGTTATGCAAGGAGTTACAGACACTGTATCTTAGCAGATTCTTCATTCATAGAGTTTATCATGAAAGAAAGAACTGACAACCAACATTTTGTTATATCTTATTAAATTTGTCATGGTTAGGCTTTAATTCAGAACTCCTCACAATCATACAACTTATGCCTTATAAAACAGTCCTTTATAAGATTTCCTCTTTAGACACTGCTGTTCTCAATTCCAGTTTTATGGTTTGACCTCAGGTGGTACGAATGACAGAGGTCATGCCACATGTAAGTGAAAAAAAGAACATGCAAACATTTGGAAAAAAGCTTCAAGTTGAGACTAAAAACATGAGAGGAACTAAAATGTCATCTTAAGATCTGATTACATTTCTATTTTTTTCTAATTCTTGGTCTCACAAACTCCTTACCTGACATGCATGGTACACAGAACTTCTCATAAGAAACATAACGTACAGATAAAAGATTCTCCCTTTAAATGTACAAGATCAAAATTATAAAGGTTTAGCAGCAATAACATTAATACTTTTTAAAGACTCTTCCTCACTAAAGTTCCGTTTAAATACTTTTCACCACTTCTGTATTGGGAAGCTTGTCTTTGAAAAATTTATAGTCAGCCAGTACAAGAGCACATCTTGTATTTTTTTGCCTCTCGAGGTATCATTATGTAGCTTATCTTACAATCCAAACATCTTCTACATAACAGTAATAATGTTTCACTAAAGAACCACAGTACTCTTTGAATTTGTCGTCTTCTTTTTATATTATTCAAGCTGATTGATTTCTGGTGCACATTTTCTTCTTTTGAGGCTGAAGGGTCTGGGTCATTTGTGGCAGTGAAAGCTCTTTAAGAAGGGAAGTTCTGTTCATTAGGCATTTGTTTATTAATGTTCTTTGTGGGTTATTTATAGATGAGGAAATTATGAGACAGAATCACAGACCTTATTGAAGCTATTATCTGTCACTGCAATGGCTCTCATGACAGTATCAGTTAAAGGAATATTTAGGAATTTGCATAGCTGTAGTGAGTCAGTTGAGCTCATGTTACAACATGAAAATGACTAGATGTTTCTTTTAATCACTAGCCCCACATATAAACTGTGGTATCTAAGCGTAAAACTACAGCTGATTGAGAACAGATGAAATTCACTGGCTGACTCCATCCAGGTGAGCAGAGTCATAGCTGCAGTAGCTGCAGTCATAGCAGTAGTTCTCAAGAGCTTTGATTTACCGACCTCTGATTGTTCTCAGTGGACATGCAGGCTCAAGCGCAGCAAATTGAAACCAACTGACAGCTGCCTTGCTCTATAAGTTGCCCGTTATATGCCTAGACAGGAAGACACCCAAAAAACTCATTGTCACTTTCTCAGTACCATAGGTTGGACGCCTAGGATATGCTAAAGACACTGAACCCCTAAGAAGATATGATGACAGCTGAGATCTGCAGGAAAGAGGCAAATGTCCTAGTTCTTCATTTGCTGGATGAAAAGTTGAAATGGTGTGAACTCTTTTTAAAATAGCAAATAATCACATTCATTTTTTCAAATTGTATTGCAATGACTTGGTGATATAGAAAATCATTCTGCTTCTGCATTCAGTCTCATAACTATCTATTTTATCTGGAGTATTATATCCGCACTGAAACTCTAAGAGAATAAAGGAGGAGAGGGCAGAGTACGTTTGTTTTCTTTTTATTTATTTCAGTAGTATTTGACAATTCACTGGGCTATTTTTTTATGTACTAGACTTTGCAGATCATGTCAAGGCAGCTTGCAGACAACTCATTTTTTATTTAGGAAATGTATGCTTAATGGCTTTAGTGTCTGAAGTTTCATCTGAATCAAATTTTGTGTAGTGCCAGCTTTGGTTTCATTTCATTTGGAATCTGGCAGAAAACAAGTCACAGAAGGGAAAACAACAAAACTCCACGTTCCTTGTTTATGTCCTTTCCCCCAACCGCAGTTGAGGCAGACTATGAATTAATTATGAGTCCATGTGAAGCAAATATCTTGGTGACTGAGGTTTTTATGTGTTTTGATGTTTTATTACAATATTATACTCAGTGATTGTATTTCCCTTGTTTTTGCTTACATTCAGAGTTGAAAAGATCTATGTGTATGTGTTTCTCAGGGTTTTTTAAACAGATGAGATATCTGAATGTAGTTAATTTTAGTGCTAAATATGTTAATTTGGTACATATTCGAGTAGTTGCTCTGAAAAAAAAAAAAATTACCAAAGGGGAATGCTGAATAGCTTATTTAGGTCTAAGAATTGCTGTTCCCCTGCAGGTCCAAATGAGCTATGGGATTTAATACTTTCTTTATCTCTGGAAATAAATACAGACCTGTGACATTAATTATAGATGTGTCTTTATGGAAAGTATGGATCAAAAGAGAGTATATACAAATAATTATATGACAAATGTATTCAATACTGTCCCAGAAACAGATGTAAATCACACTGTAACCTCTCAAAAGAGCAGTAAATAATGAGAAAGTTATTGTTAAAAAGGAATACGAATCATTGAATAAATGATCATGGTGCTACAACGTTTGTTACGATACAGTCAAATACCAGAGACCTGTGTCCAAGTTGCAGGTTACGTTCTTAGGATCCAAGCCTATTGACTCAGAAGAATTTCAACAATCTTGTAAGTAAGTGTCTCATGACTCTTCAAAGCATCTTCTAAAAGAGGTAACAATAACCTTAAAAGAACTAAAACAGGATTATTGAGTTTACATGGGAAGTGAAGTCATGTCTCTGCAACATCAGGCACTGCTCAGATTGCCTATCACGTCTCACATAATCAGTTCCTCCTACGTGGACACTGATACTGCAGCTCTGCACAGGGCTTCAGCTGGCACAGCACAGCTATGTGACCAAGGGTCCGATCTGCTAAGAACATTGCTGCCAAGCTGACGGAGAATTGAGATATAGTGAGTGACTCAAGGATTTGGGAGGAAAGATACTGACATGAAAGTATATAAATCTCTTCAGTTGTGTATATCCTGTTTTCATTGTGCATAGCAAAAGACCTCAAACAAAAGTGACCTAGTGAGCCGGATTACAGATAGCATCCTACCATGAGCAGTGCAGGACTTCAAGCCTTAACAAGTCTTTGGGTTTGATGTAAACCAGCATTTTAAAATTTGACAGCCTGTCATACTGAGGGGGTAAGACTACATGATTTAGACATCCTTTTTGAGCTTAGCTTCATAAATTTAAGTCTTTCTCAAGGCAAGGATAGCTTTGATTTTTAAAGAGAAGCTGTAATAACATTGGAACGCCTTGATGCTAACAGCAGCATCTTGCCTAGGCTGGCAAGGACCTCCTAAGCAGAGGATCCAGAATAGCTTTGTGAATAGCTGCCATAACAATACAGGATTGTGCTTGACAGTGGTATGAAAGAAAATTACGCTGTAGAGTGCTTTAACTGTCTGAAATAAAGAGGCTTTTTTTAATCCATGTTTAAAATATGCCTGTATATTATTTTCGAAAAGCAAAAAGAGCATGCCAGAAGATTAAGCCCACAAAGATAACAGCCTAGCCAATACTTGGGTGGCCTCCCTATGGTAGGATCAAAGAGGGCAAAATATTTCAGATTTTGGACAAGAACACCTTCCGTGTTGATATATTTGATTTCATCAAGAAGATTGAAAGTGCAAATGAGCCGCCTACAAACTGCAAATCTCAAACCTTTGAATCCAAAAAGTGACTTAGAATTGAGCTAGGCAGAATTTCATATGAAGGCATTTTCAGATATGCAGGTATTGTTGAGATGGGACAGTAAGGGGCTTGATGATTTAAGAGTAAAATTACTAACATAGAAGGGTAAAAACCTTCAAGGGGGAAAAAAAAAGAAAAAAAAAAGGAAAGAAAAGCTGAGAATAGGACAATTCAACAGCATGAAGGATTAAGCTATGCCAAAGAGCAATAGAGACTAATACCTTCCCACTTGATAAGCAACGGTTGAGTTGGCAGGCACTCCCCTCTTTGGACCTGGTGAGTATATATTTATACTTAGCCTCCTGGCCAATTAATCTTAGCTATCTATTGTGTGCAGTCTCCAATAAGTAATTACTGCAGAACCTCTCTCTGACTGGTAAAAGATCCCCAAGTGGCCCAAAGCGAGTGGAAAGATGGCTCTCAGCAGTATCTGGTGTCCTGGCTATAGCTTACTTCTTCTCCAGCTAAGTTAACCCTGAATTATTTAAAAGGAGATGAGATAACGAAGCCATATTTTCCACATCCTGCTATTTTCACTGTCAGGAAATAATCTAAGACAAAGGCAGTACCACACTGACATTACCTTTTTCTATGGCAGTCATGCTTTGAAAATTCAGTAATTAGCTCTTATTGTTCCTTTCAGAGACCAGTGAAAAAAGTGAGGGGTCTACTCTCAGGATAGACTCTGCTTTCTGGATCTCAAGCAGGAGCACCTCTTTTGCTAAAGAATGATCTGACTTCAGCACTTAAGCTCCATGGGGGAAACAGAGTTTAGATGTTGTACTTACTGTGTCCCACCAGCTCCAGGAGGCCTCCAAACAAGCTTGGGATGGTTTTTTACTCACTTTCTGAAGATCCAGTTCTCCCAACACACTGTATAAAGATCCTCGTCGGCCTTCATAATCCTCTCTGAGACCATTCACCTGCAGTTTAGGGTTTTGAGTGTGTGAAATTATGGACATGTGCAAGCTGTTGCAGGATTGGAGTCTGGCCTAATGCATGTTTTCGGAGATAGAACAACTCATTTGTTTTGCTAATTTCAAGGACAAGCTATTGAAACTAAGACCAATATATATAGTGCACGTTAAAATCCACATAGATAAAAATGCTTTGAGTCTTACTAAAAGTCTTCTTTCTTCAAACTTCAAAACCATGAAGGAAAAATTAGAAGAAAAAAACCCCAAGTAACAAACCAACCCCCTTTATTCCATGGAAATCTTAAATATTTATTTCAAATTGGTAGGATTTAATCACTTGAGGAATCAATAATTAATTAGTAGAAATGTTTCAGATCTCTTTTAAATATCAAAGGCTTTTAATAATTATTTTACAAATCCAGATCAGCACAAGTCGTGAAGGCTTTAAACATTGTGGGAGGTGGAAACAAGTTAAGAACTGCAATATTTCTAAAAAATGAATCAAATATGTTTTGATCCTATACTGCCTTGTTAGGAAGGAGATTAATACTATAAGCATGATGTAGAATGAATCTTCTGATGCTCACTGGAGCTAAAGATTTTCACAGCTTTAATGAACTGGCAACAGGACGATGGAAAGGTCACAGTATTTATGTACACAGTTCAGGTATCATTAATAGCACTTCAAAGCAACTGAACTAGCAGTTGCTGTTAGGAAGTAAACTTACTTTTGAATCCCATAAAAAACACATTAAAGATTTCTGAAGTACCATTTTATGTGAGCAAACGAGTAAAAATCTAGAGAACAAAGTTCAAATGTATAAAAAAACCCCACCACCTTCCCCACCCTCTCCCACCCCCGAGGAGACTAAAAAATCCCTGACAATAAAGACCTCACCATGTATTCTTAAAGAAGAGTGAATTGTTTCAACTGGAGTGTCAATACTCACCATTTCTAATTATGTAATAAAACATAGGAAAGACATTTAAATTAGACAATATTACTTAAACCCTAGTCCTGACAGTTGTCCTGCAAGGGCAGGATATCCATGAAGAGTCTTTTTTAACTGTATGCAAAAAGTTGAAGCTTCCTTAAATCATTGGATTGCAGTATAAATGCTGTGAATTCTTGTTACAGTTCTTGGAACCAATATTTTCATTAAGAAAAACACAACAAAAACCATTAAAGTAGAAAATCTTGTCCAAGCTTCAATGGTTTTACTAAACATAAGCACATAGAAGTCCCACTATACTCTCTCATTGATAAAAGTCAGAGAAAAAATTGCATTTCCTTGAAGGAGAGACTAGTGACACATCTGGCATCCCCCTACTTCATTCTACCAAAAGAGCATTAGCACAATTAACCACAGCATAAGTCAGCATAGTTTAATTAAACAATCATTTTCCATTTATCTGTGTTGGCTTTTCTTTTTTTAACTAGGAGATCACCAGTTTATATTTAATGGAAGTTAATAGTTATATAATCCCCATGTCTTTATGTTTATAGACTGTGCTCGAACACATATTCATGTATTCCAATCACCTTAAACTGGTGCATCTGAAATTTCTTCCTCTTTGCATTTACTACTCTGTGAGTGTCAATAACATGAACATAGTTAATTCCAACTCTTGGAATCCAAGCACGAATACAGATGTTCATAATGTTAGCCAGGCTAAACCCAGAGCTGAACTGAAGAAGCTCTTGACATCATTTATGTGGTTATCAATCAAAGACCTTTTGAAACAGGGATTTCCTTTCTTAACATTGTCCTGATGTGAGTTAGAACAGAACTAATGCTGTTCAGAGAATTTACTTTGCAGCTCAGTCTCTTCTAACTGACTGCACTGTCTGAAGTTAATGGCATGTTTTTGTAGACAGCGTCTGCTTCTAGAAGTGATAACGCCTGATGTTTACAGTCACTACCAGGGACTGGTGTGCAGAAAGGCTCTTGCTGATACTTGCTCCTGTGCAGACCAAGGTCACTGCTAAATCCTGTGTGCCACAGTGGGGGTGCAGTAAGTGAGAGGCTGCACCTGCGGGGAGAAGCGGACAGGACAGGTGACCCCAAACTGACCAACAAGGTGTTCCATCCCATATATATGTCATATTGGGTATAAAGCTGAGGGATCGCAAGGGTCTCATGCTCTCTTTCTCTCTTCTTCAATGGCTGACGTCTGAGGAGGACTCTCTCTGTTCCGCCTTTGATCCCAATCTGCACATCGCTGAATCCAGTTCCAGAATGCAGCTCCTGCATCCAGATCCCGTCGGCTGCAGAGCCCAGCCTGGGTCTTCCCCAGTGCCTGCCCTGCAGCATCAAGTGGTAACGGTGTTGTGGTTGCTATCAGGGGGTTGGGTTTGGTATTGGTGTTATACGTATTTGTATATATTTCATACTACTATTATTATTATTCTCATTAAAGCAGTTTAAGTTTTCTTTTCCAATCTATAAGTCCCTCTCCCTTGTTCCTTCTCTCTTTCCTCTCTTTGGGCCTGTGGGGGAAGGGGTAAGAGAGGGTGTCTGTCATTCGCCTAGTGACCGGCCCACTCTAACCCTTGACAAACATGAAAGAACAGATTCCACTAAGATACTTGCAGTGTTTCTTGGGCAACAGATGTTATTAACATCTTAAATGGTTAATATTGTTAAACCTAAATTTTTTTAAATAGAAGTGTTTTAGTAAGGTTGCCAGGGTAGGACTGTTTGAAAAGTGAAGAAGCAAGAGGGAATTGAAGAATATATAGGGGAGTAACAAATCTGCTGTGCATTTGCCTTCCTGAGTAAATACCTTATCCACTTCACCTTATCCATGCTATCAAACATCATAAATCCTGCATCATTCTCAGCAGCCTTATAATTACTTAAGGAAGGATCTTTTCAGCTCACCTCTAATAGCTGTTAAACCCCCAGAAACTAATAGTTTGTTCACTAATGAATCCATCCTCACTGGCAATAATACACTCAGTACTCACCTTTGCCCTTCATTAAACACCATTTAGTTATATGCTTATATCCTCTTGTATCAAGACTATTCATATTGAACATTTTTTTCTTTTTAAAAAAATTACACTTTGGGTTGAAGATAAAAACAGCTATTTTGGGAATTCAAATATTTTTGTGTGTATGTGTTGTTACAACTGGGATATACCCCTGTACCATTAACTACGACTTGTGCATGTTACACATTCTGCTCACAAGTATTACAATGCAAATTAACAGTAGGAGTAAGAGGATCTATTTCTAAAAAGTAGGAGGTACCCAAAACCCAGCTCCTTTTGCAAGCCTTACAGCTGAGGTTTCTGCAGCACCAGGTTGCAGAACCTAGGAGGTGTTACAAAGAACTCACATTATTTCCTCTCTTAAATTTATGCACTATATTCCTTCCAAGATTAATCTGAAGAAATTTGCAAGCTCCTCTTTTCTATCATGCACGCTCACATTCATATTTTAATCGTCCCTTTTACTGGCCTTGGGAGAAGATAGGCAGATTTTTGTCTAATCTTTGTAAACAAGAGCCTAACTGCTATTGAAACTGCACACATCAGTAAGTCAACTACCACAGGAATTTGCCAGGGAGGGCAAGAGAGAGTTTTCAAAAATATTTCTCTGAGGTCATGGCTCCAAAACCAAAGATATTTAATTACAGGTATTGAGATAAAGGGTATGATACAATGACCTTAATTTGAAAGCTCTATTTGTCACTCTCTCCTCCCATTCTTCTTTCTGTCTAGGAAACAAAAGTGCATTTCCATGATAACGTATTTGGAAAGGCCTCTTTCTCTCTGGTTTTCCTCTCCCTCCTCTCTTTCCCACAGTCCATCAGTCAAAGGCATTGTCACCAGCTATCCCACAGAAGACATCAAAATCCTATGTCCCATCTCAAGTAAAACAAAACACAGGGCTATAACTTTACTTGTGTTTTCATGGTACTTGCATTTTTGTCAGACATCCAACAGCATAAGCTATCAGACTTCTGAAAAGTTAGGTATTCCTCAGAGAAATCATACATGGTAGTAAGTTCAGTGTTAAGTTTACCTTTGATCTGTACATCCTTAGCAAACTGACACATCAGACACACTCAATACGTAACAAAGAGTCTCTTGGAAACTGCAAAGTATATCTACCCCAGACTATGGCAACCACAGTACCATCAGTAACCAAAAGGATTACGATAGTTGAGGGTACCTAAAGGGGCTGGTAACAAGTGCACGATCCTACAGTGAGGTGCAGAGATACAGAAGTCTGGGCATTTATTCTAACCTGAACAGTTGAGTCTATCTGTCGCTTTATTCAGCTGCCAAAAATCTCTTTATTGTCAAAACATACCTCATTACAAAGGTATACAATTAAATGCTACTTCTTTGCTTGCAAGAGAATAAGACAAAAGCGTTTTTCTCTCACACATTCCATTACACCTCAGGAGTTGATTTTGTACATAACATTTGGAATTTATCTACATTCCTTCACTCAAAAATGGCAAGAGGTTAGTAAATAGATATGTATAATTTAGATCTTTTGCTGTAGTCCACCCTGTTTAGTTAAGAAGTGAATGCTATTAACTGTAGTATCTGACATAGATTCATTCTGGATATTTATTAGGAAGAAGAAGAAGGAGAAAAATTAGAACTAGACTAAATCAGCTGAATAGAAAAATATCAATCCTGGTCATAACCACAGCATTAGTGCAGGATGGTTCTAACTTTGATTATTCAGGACAACCGCACTCTGTGGCCAACCCTAGAACACCATCAACACCAATGAAGGAGAAAAGAACAAACTAAGAGGCCCGCTGCATCAATGCATTTAAGAGGCAGCATTCGCCAATGGAGTTCCTAGTGGAGCCCCTACACAGTTACTATTTCTTGGTACAAAAAGGTCTCTCTGTTGTAGACTTAATTCCTAGTTTACAGAGATATTGGGTTGTGCCTACCTGGTATAACGTGAACTCAATCTTATGCTGTATGTGTCTGTGTTTCACCAAAGAGGCTGTATTGCGTTGATTACCTCTTCATTAAATAGTTTTTATTTTCTTCACTCTGACAGATTTATACTTCTGTTTTCTTTCAATCTGCATTTTACAACAGCTCAAATACAAGCATCCTATTTTTTTCTTTCCCCATAATTCACCAAAGCTCACATGTCCAATTCTAGCACATACTTTTGCCCACAGTGGATATCATGCAATGAAAATTAAAGTCTTGATGTTCTTTAACTCTGAAGTTGAGATTACATAATGGCATTCAGCTCATGAGTGATTCATTTGTAGAGCAAATGTCGCACATAAAGTAAGAAAATTACAATGATTGCCTGTGAGACCTCAAGAGCCTGGCAAGGCTCAAGAGTTTAACCTCATACAAGATATAGAAGAGTCTCACAGGAGAAGATCAGGCAAGGGCAGAGAAGACCGGACACAAAAGAAATATCCTGATTGTTGTTGAAATGTTTTCTTCTGGCAAAATGAAAATTATTTATTACTTATTAAGTACTGACACAATGGTGACAGCAGATATTCATGAGAAGTTGGGTAAAGTGCAATAGCATTGTTTTCTCTGCTTCAGTACAGTGTGTCAAGGGCAGAGGATAGTGAGAAAGAAGACGACTTTGATCACTACTTAGCAACTCAAATGAAGCAATTGTAATAGCAGGATTTATTTTAATTCAAATGTCCAGAAGTGTAAATAAAGTTACCTTGTGTTCTGTTTTATAGCTATGCTCTCTGATTTGTTCTAGTTTTTAATCTTCTTTCAGAAAGAAACCGCCTCCCAAAAGAAATGACCACATAAGCTTCATATTTTTGTATTTTTGATTCCATCTTGTGCAAAATAATGTTTTGACTGCCAAAAAACTTGTAGAACAAAAGAATAAGAGTATAACAAAATCCCAAAGTTCCCATAAATGCTATGAAAAAGTAGGCAGCCAGCTGTAAGAGGAAAACAAACAAACAAAAAAAAATCAAACCTTCTTTGTCTAATTCTGCCCCCTCTTCCCAAGTCACTGTAAGTATTCAAGAATTATTGAAGAACCCACCGAAGCCCTCAATCTCAGGATGCATTTCCAGAAAAAGCTCTTCAGAAACCTCAAGTTGTTCATCCTTTTCTTTTGCAATCTTTTAAATTTCTAATGCATAAAAGCCACTTCTAGGCTAGAAGCTGTAAGTGTAAAGCATCTAGTCCAAACTCAATGGCTATAAAGCAACACCTATTTGCTACACAAAGAAACTTATGCAAAATAAGCAATGCTTATGCACTGCCCCTCAATGCAGCAGAGAGGCTGAGCAGGATGCTGCCATTTCTCATGCTTCATTAAGAAGCTTATCTGCTAAACTCTGCTAAGCTATACCTCAGCAACCCTGACTGCAGGCCCTGAGTCTGCCAACGTGCTGTTAATAAATTAATCAGGAGAGTGGAGTTTGTAAAGTGGAGTTGTAAAGAACTTAATTTGATTCCTTCTTATTTTCAGTGTTGATCATTCCGGGAAAGGAAAAATAAAACCAAAAATTTTTTATTTCTGGAGACCTGGTTGAGCAGCTCATAAGACTGAGGGATTTGGTTGGTTGTTTGTTTTTTTAGTGGGTTAACCATTAATATGAGGAGATTATTCAGAGGTAAACCTCAGTTGTATCATATTTACATCCCTTTGCAAGGGCAATATTGAGTAGGATGTGTAATGCTCCTTCTTTAGGAGGAATAGTTTCTTGTGAAACTTGTTTTTAATCATACTTCCAAGACATGACTGGGTTATGATGAGCAGGCTTTCTCCTGGACATTACTCCTCCAGGAAGTAATTGAAAGGTAAATTGGAAATAGAACTTGTGTTGCTATTGATCTATAAATGTATGCAAAGAATCATTCTGACTTCAGTGCTTTAGTAGCTGACAAATTTCTTCTATGAGCAAGCACTGGCAAGAAAGATTGAGCAGGGAACCTGACAGAAGACAGCTGCTTAATCTGCCAGAAAAATTAATCTAGTTTAATCCATGTTATTTGTTTTACAAGCAGCAAACTGCTATGCTGCAAAAGCCCAAGGCTAAACTGATCTCTCAGCAGTTGCCTACCAGATGTAGAAAACTTCATCCATGAAATTAAATCATTTATCCACTTAAATGCCTCTCTGTGCTGACCACTCTAATACTAAACTTTTTTTTTTTTGATGACAAAAATATTTCTAAAAAATTTTTCCATGTTAAATATATATATTGCATTTCTTTTCCCTGTGTGTTATTTGCTCTTTGCATTTACCTGTGGGAGACAGCTGTGTTGTTTGGTTGGTGTGCTCAACTCACAGCATAGTTTGCAAAGTGGTAGAAAGGCCAATTAAAAGCACATAATAAAAAAAATGACAAAAATCCCAAACACTGAGCATTTCCACAGCAGCTGAGAGGTTTGTTTTTCAGGAAGCCTTCAGGTCCATTAAAAACAGAACATTTAAGCAAAGGTCACAGACAGTTCTGTAGAACTGGGATTAGCAACTGAAATGAAGTTATCTTGCCAGCTCTTGTCCTAAGCCAGAACGCTGACCAGTTACGTAGCAGATGATTTTCACAGTAATACTAGGAAATAATTTCTTTATAGATCATGCAGTCTGCAGTAAAACGTAGGCTTCTGAGGCAGGATTCTGTGGGAAAACTAAGGACATGTTACCTTCTCCTTAGTATTTTGTCCTCTGGCAACTTGCAGCTGGAGTGTGTAATTGTGAGAGCAAGGCAGGGGGTCACACTGATGACAAGGAGGTCAGGTCTCTGTGGGAAAGCCATTACTTCTGTGCCTCTCCCAAGGAGCTGCTGGAGCAGTGTGCTCATAGAATCCCAAACCAAATTTCAAGCTGTGCTCCTTCAGGGGAAGACTGATGGCAGTACCATTGCCTGCCTGCCTCACAGAGCTCTGAAAAAAAGATAATGATAGACATTGGGAAGAATAATCTGACCTACTAATGCACCTTACAGAACTCTAAATTACCTGCAACCACAGAGGGGAAAAAAGGACTTGGATACTTCTGTGAACACCTCAATAACAGTCTCAGCTCAATACATGGCATTGATCAAAAGAGCAAACAGAATGTTAGGATGCAAACGGAGCAATGTTGAAAATGATATTGAAAGAGAGCACCATCATATAAATGAATGAGAGAGCTTCCTCTGAACCACTGTTCTGCACTGATCAATTCATCAAAAAAAGGATGTGGCAGAAGGTTTACAGACAGACAACAAAAATGAAGAGACGCTTGGGAACACATCGATTATGTGGAGAATGAAATAACTGGGACAGTTCAGCTTTGAGAGGTACTATTTAGGGTGCCATGAATAATACATTTGCTAAATTGAACTTACGGAGAGCTGGGAATTTTCTAACCGACTAGTTTCAGTAGAAAACGTGAATTTGTCAAAATGGAAGTATTTTGTGGGAACGTATCATTTAAAAAATTAGTTTCAAAGGAATCACAACCAAGGTTTCTGCCTGTCAAGGACTCTTCTCCCAGTGGAAATATGCCTTATTTACTCCAAGCAGGCTATCAGGAATCACAACTTTTTGATCTGGCAGATCTGTGTCATGGGCCTCCTCAGACACAGGATAAGAAATTATTTAGGTCAAAACTCCAGGGCAAAGCCACTCTAGAGACAAACAAGAATTTGAAACTCAAAATTTCCAGTGCTCTGGGCACTTTGGATCCAGTAGAACTGTGCCTGTAGAAAGGCAGGAGATCTTAAGTCCCCCAAGCTCAGGATTTCACAAGTGTGACTTGAGCACAAACCATCCTTTATTGATCATTTAGCATACTCCTCTTCCTGAAGGAAATGAGTAGGCACCCACCGACCAGAATACTGGGTGAACCAAAGGATCAGGCACCACATCTTTCCCAAGAAGTCTTCTAAGACAACAGTGAACCTGTACCAATAGTCCTCCAAAGCCCAAAGAGCAACTTAGTGGTAGACCTCACAATTTAGGTCTGCTCCTGTGGCTTAGGTGCTGGACTGGGAGTGCACGATCTCTGCAGAACCCAAATAGTTCAGGCATTCCCAACGAGAAAAATCTTCAATGGCCTCATTCATGTTTCCTGTTAACACTATCCATAAGAATAGATTTGGGGAATGGCTACAGATACCTTGGTGATAGCTTTTGCTGTCTTCATTTGCTTTTACCTACATCAAAACAGTCAGTTGCTGAGTAGCCAGGTTGGGTATAATAAGGCTATGCAGGATGATAGTGACCGTCTTGATCTGTAACTCCTGAAATGCTGTTGAGCAATGACAAAGTCAGGGCACTAATTCTTGGCAGAAGGCCTTCACGGTTCCCCTTCACATCCAAAGGTCTTTCTGCATCCATTGCTGGTCATCCCTGTTCTAAGGACAATGTTGCCCCACAAGCTGGATGTTGCCTCATCCTCTAGACACAATCTCTGATCAACGAGTAGCAGAGCAACTGCAGAGACTCTGAGGATGTCAATAACACATCTTCCTCATCTGTGAGGGTTGGGATCAGGCCATCAAGGTGTCCTCTCAGACATATGTTACAGCTGTGAGAGTACGTCTGTCAGTGCCTCACCTTTCGCTGGCCTTTGCAGTGGTCAGCAGTGATTCAGGCAGCAGGCACTGTGATGTTGTCTATAAGAGACATTGGACACGCTGGAAATGAATGAGCAGGAACAGAATTCACACTTCACTGAGGGTGATGGTCATAGAGACAGTGGTGTGCACTCATCATCTATGTGGATGTTGTGGTGTAGAACCAGCTAGCAACCAAGTACCACGCAGCTGTTCTATCTGTCCAGTAGCTGCAAATACAACAAATGACTTCAGGGTTGAGACAAAGGACAGGGACAGCTCACTCACCAGTTATGGTCACGGGCAAAAGATAGACTCAACTTGGGAAAACAAAATAAGTTTAATTCAAACAACTAAATCACTACCAAATCACCAATCCAATCAGAGTAGGATAGTGAGAGAAAAAACAGGATCTAAAATACACCTTTCCCCCCACCCCTCCCTTCTTCTCCACCGGTGGTTTCTGAGGACTGCAAGGACGCAGCCTGCCATCCTGCCACGAGCCAAAGGGAAATGGCAGCTCTGGCATGTCTCCCCAACTTCTTCCTCCCCAACCTGGTTGACTGCATGGTTGCCTCCCGCATGGTTGTCTCTCCCTCTGTCCCACTCCCTCCAAAACAAAAGAAGGTTCCTGAAACAAAGGCCCTCGCCAAACCGTTTTCTCCCCTTACATATGTTTATTCACAGAGGTGCTGATTTGCTCAGCCTTGGCCAGAGGTGGGGCCGAACTGGAGCTGGGGAAGCTTTTCAGGAAGCTTCTTAGAGGGTCCGTGACAACAGCCTCATTCCCCACTACTGAAACCACACCAAACAATAACCCAGCACGGTGGCATATCCTCATGAGGACTACTGTCCTGATGGCAAAGGTCTGTGGGACGAAATCTGCTTTGGCAGTGCTTGGGAATGCATCTTTTCCCCAGAGAGTTCCGATATGCACAATTACAGCTTTCTATGCCTAATCTGGGAAACTCCTGATTTTATCCTAAAATCCAAGAAATTTCTGTAATTTCCCAGTTCTTTGACACCAGCCTCTGGAAAGTTGCCCTTGCAGGACTCAGAGGAACACAGGCATAGTGGCATCATAAAATTTCTAAAAACTGAGATAGCAAACTGCTCTGATTGCACACAACTTGTACAAAATCAAATATTGGATTACAACCTTTTTGAAATGTCAGAATTTTTTAAAAAATAAAAATGTCAGTTGTCTGTCTTCAGTACAGTTACTTTATAGAAAAAGGGCACATCATTTAATGGAAAGATGTTAAAACCTCATTTTAAAAAAGAATACATTTAGTACCGCACACACACACACAAACAAAAAGGTGTGGAATGCACCATTTCAATTCGATAAGCAGGAGGAAAATATATTTGGAAAGAAAATAAAAAACTGCTCAGGTCAAGCCATAAGATCACTACTAAACAAAGAAGCTTTACAATGCGTGTACTGCTCATTTTTTCCCCTCCCCCGCTTTGGAAATACCCGCAGTTTCCCTGAAGCACCCTCTTTTGGTCATTCTTGGAAACGGGTTATTGGGATCTCTGAATTGTTAACCTCCCTGAATAAATCATACTTTATTATCCTGGAGAGTTGCAATCACCACGGACATCCTATGCATGCAGAGGCTACAAATTGCAGGCATTGCAACTTGTAGATTCTAAGAAAGGTATGAGTTACGAACTTCCAGTACAACAATGTCACTGAAACAAGCCATGTAACGTGGTAAATACTACTTTTAGCAACAGTAAAATAGTGTACATTAATTATACATATATATATAAAATCAGGACACCTTCTTATCAAGACATTAGCTCTTTACTACTGTTTGCCTGGAGTTTACATGAGAATTAAGACATTGTTTTTCTCTAGAACAGTTCGAATGAGAGTCATATATCAAATTCTTGAGAGATGAATGATATGATCTGGTAAGCTAAAACTTATTTCCATTTTGCACCCCAATAAAAAGTTTTTGTTAGTGTGTTAGAGTGGACCTTCTGCACTGCTTTTCCTTGGCTTTTAAATAATATTAGTGTGTACCATCCTAGGGATCTTAAAATAATGGCTTTTAAAACAGCTTTTTCCAGAAAGTCAAATGTTGGATCAGTCATGCTGAAATAAGGGGAGGAGAGTCTACTGTGAATCCCTGAGGTATGTCACTTTAAAATAGTGCAGTGCACTCTAGGACAAATAAAACAATAAGAAATCGTGAGAGTTCAAATGTTGCAGCTATTTATTCTACAACAACTTCATTTCAAGCCATGCTGATAGTTTTTCTAATGCCTTAAATCAAACAGCAGGTATCTTTAGCCTCAAGGTAAGAAATGCTAAACATCTGCCAGCTTCCAGACTTGAAACATTGCAGCAGCCTTACCTGAAGGAAATTTTACTGTTAGTGTACCAGGAAAATCTCACTGTTACTGCCACGTGGCATTTGCACTAAGGAATGCATGATTGTCACTTCAGAAAATGTTGAACAACTCCCTCTCCCAAAGATCTAATTTTGAGTAATTTGCAAAATATTTCAGTTAGCATATTTTTCAATTCTTTATCCAGGGCATACATTCACTTTTAGTCCTCTAACAGCCTCAAGACATCTCTTGACAGTTGGCAGTGACGTATCAGTGTCTACTTCAGCAGTCCATCCATTCAAGCTGTATGGGCACTATTCCTGCTGACACATGCTTTGGCCTATGAGAAAGACCTACAGACGTAAACATAATGGAATAAACTGAACAATCTCCCAAAACAAATATTTCATTTCTGAATGTTAATGGTCTGGTACTTAGGAGCACAAGATATTCAAGACTTCCGTCTTCTCTCCACCATCGGTGGACAACAGAACAAAGGTTTTAATTGGCACTGGCCAGCTGAAAAGAGCTGGTACCGGGTATGTTTTATCTAACTTGCAACTGATTGTCACATTTCTGTAATTTATTGTTGCTCCTACAATTCTGCCCGGTTTGCAAATTTCGTTTCGAAAGTTAAAGTCTTGCTGGATTTTACATCCTCATTTATCTCCAAGAACAAAATCCATTTGGCAGGCTGTAATGCATACTGCAATGAAGACCTTGGAAGCCATTCTGTCGTGATCGGTCAAAATACACTTGAATTTCGGAATGTGAATAAGTGTGCTGAAGTCAATAGAATTACTACGGGTCACATCAGAGTATGTTGCACTTCGTGCATACTCCTGTAAGGCAGTACCATCTTCAAAACCTGTTCTGCAGATTCTCTGGGAACGGGAGGCCGAAGGAGTTGTGAAGATGTAAGCAGCACTTTCTATCCTTAGAGTGGGAAATCATTAATAAACCTTCATCATGCATGAACAGCAACAACAAGGATGCCAACTTTTGAAGACATTGCTTTTGTCCAGGGGAAGAAAATTGTGTCATAAAAAGTGCAAAAGAGTCTTTTGTATATGTGTTCCTAAACCAAGTAGAGTCTTGGCTGTTCGCATTTCCTTCTCAAAAGGTCCTGTAAATTTTAATGTTTAGTTCTGCTCAACTGCCTTTTTTTTATTAGGAAATAAAAAAGGAAAGAAGCAGCAGGACTTCCCTTGTATTTAAGCATAATAGTTGGACTCTCAGGTGCTTCAAATATTACATACCACAGTAGCATGCTTCTATTGTTATTTTCACCTGTAAAAAACCAGAATGTAAAAAGCAAAGGCATTTAAAATTATCTAAAATGTTTCCGGACTGGAAAAGTTAAAGGAGACTCTCAGTCTGGGAACACCTCTTTTCAAAGACTGTTTCCCTGAGAAGAAGCTGTGGTGAGAGCTGTCCAGTTGAGCAGGTGACAGGAATGCCTTTTGGAAAGCGTGTAGGATGAAGGAGAAGTAGGGTTACATCATCACTGTGTTGTAACAGACAAAAAATAGCTATCTAGCCATTTTGAGTATAGGATGTTGTACCTCTCTCCTGAGCTGGCCATTAGGAAGCATATCAAGGCTATTGTGCCCTTTTCTCTTAATTTAAAACTGCTGCTGAACACAGCAGAGAGGCTTTAGCGCTGGAGAGCTGGAATCAAGTGCGTTCTAACAGAGGTTCACTACTGGGCGTTGTTCGATCCCATTCCTGTGACTGCACCGACCCCTAGTGACTGCAGAGACAGTTAAATAATTTACAATTTTTTAATATTTATTTATTTTGAAATATAGTTACATAAAGAATTGTTACATAAGGGAGCTTTTATCAGTAAACATATTCATTAGGATAAAATTGTCAAAATCCTTTTTTAAGCAATCTCTACAATTTCTAGAGAAGTTTCGTTCAGTTTTTATTTTACAGCAACCATTTTTTTTCCCCATTTGGGTGTTGACTTGAGATGGGCTTTGCTACCTTAATGTAATAAACAGATTATTTAAAATATCAGTGGTGCTAAGATGCTGGGAGTTAGTGGGTTTAATTTAGCCGTAAAGCTTTGTTCAGGAATGTAGGATCTCAGGCTGGAAGCTTTGCAAACCTACACTAGTAACCTACACTAGATGTCTGATGTGCTTTTAGAAGTACCATCTGGAAAAGTATTAGCATCTTTTAACATGCATAAGGTGAATGCAACAAATCATTTCTTTCCCCAGGCCTTTCAGTTCAGCAGCAGATCATGTACGTGCATACACAACACAAGGGCAAGTTGAACTCTCCTTCAGTAGCCCTCTGCCTCTGATCTTTGGTTCATTATCTCAGGAGTTATTTTCAAGCACTGTTAGTTTAAATCAGTGTGGGAGATCTGTCATGCAGCGAGTATGCGAAAACACAGAAATGCAATCTTTAGGGCCTCGCTGAATGAAATGCTGAATATCCCCAGTTTCCTTTGGCTCATCTTTGGGGCCTTAATGTCAGAGGGAATCAGGCAGAAGGGGATGAAGTAATATCACAGGGGATGCATCTGTGATCTGGAAAACACACATGTATTTTTGTTTTAGCGGACCTTAGTGCCTTTGAAGCTGTGAAAGGGAAACCTTCAAAAAGGATTTGATCCTGCAAAGCACTGACCCTTTCCATTCCCCTGATTTCAGTCAAGAGTAGTTATCACCTCACCAGAACCGTTAATATCTCACTGAGCCCTATATTTATTGGATAATGATGAGGTATTTCTTACTATCTGACTTTCTCAGCTCAGCAAGTGATGACTAAGAGAACAGTATTTGAAATTTCTCTACAGGAAGCTCCAGTGAAAAGGGAAGAGGTACTGTACTGAAGCTTCCACAACAATCCAGGGTCAGCCAAGTATTGTCCTCATGGCTATGTCCTTCTCCTCCTGCATTTCTTTGTCTTTTCCTTGAGCTGGGCCTTACTCTTAGCCCAGTCCTCTGCATGTTAAAAAATTATTTTCTTTTGGCTTTGGCCTGTTGGGTTGCTTTTCAGGCTGGGAAGGTGGGTTAAATTGCACCAGAATCACAGAATAATTTTGGCTGGAAGAGACCAAACAGGATGTGCTAGTTCTTTAAGATCCCAGTCAGAGAGGTGCTCAGACTCTACAATGAGTTTCTTAAGATGCTATTTGGATTATTTCTGAGAACACACTGGAAAGGAAAGGAGGATAGTATAGACAAGCAGACAACCTTCCAGATGCTGGGAAACCCAAGCTGTGAGGCATCGAACGGGCCTCTAACCATGGCACAGCTCACCCTGCAGATCCTGCCTGCAGTTACCCCACTTTGGACATTTGAGCTCTTATAGGATTTTCCCAGAGAAGCCAACTATTCCTCATTTCTACTGTCAAACAAAAAGGATGTTCCCATGAGAACTTCTCGCTACACTGGTAGATAAAGGGGAGGCCAGGCAGGAGGCCTTATATAACTGGATACAATATCCCCCTGAATTAAGGGTTGAAATTGCCTCAGGCAGACAACATATAAAATGTTGCCACAAGCCATCATATGCTACAATTTGAAACTCCAATGTCTAATTAGAGGGAGGGGAACATTTTCAATACATTTAGTCTTTGATTTTAAAAAGGTGTTTCTTGTCCGGTATTTTTTTACATTTTCTCTCAGCTACACCAGAAACTCTAGATTTTTCTGTTCTTCTCTCAGTGAAGTGATGCCCAACTGCATAAATGTTTATCATCACTAGAGAGTTTTTCTAAGCTCAAATAATTAAAAATTAAATTTCAAAATAGAATAAAATTGCACCATTACCACCCAAGGTTTGTGCAAGTTATTCTCAATAAAGTAGGATAGAGAAGTGTATGACTGTATGGCTTATAGAACGATGGCATCATTTGAGCTAGAAGGCACCGTGGAAGGTATCTGATCCATGCGCAAGTTCTAAAGAGTTGCAATGAAAGGAAAGGCTCCAAAGGAAGCAAAACGCTTTTATATTCACAGTGATGGGTGCCACCAAGATAACTACTGGATCCCAGTGTTACACAAAGAATTTTGAAGGGCTCTCCTCCAACACTGTTTATGTTCCAAGAATGACCACAGGCCAGGTAAATGCAAAAATGGAAAAACATCTGAGACAAAGATATAAAGTCACATATATGTAACAATCTAGTATATGAAGTTTGTTTCTTCAGAAAGCAATACTGAAGTATACTTCTTATCAGTCTTCCTCTCAGTCTTTACTCAATCTTTCGTACTTTAAAATGTGTGTAAAACATATTTCAGGTAATTCTGAAAGTTTTCTTCTGAAGTTCATTTAGTTCATAACACAGTTCTGCTGCCCTGCTAAAATGGCAAAACCTCAAGATCAAATTCAGACTGAGCCCCCAGACACCTGGCAACTCTAAGAATCTGGCTTTCACATCAAAACAGCTAATTTCTAGAATGTAATACTATTGCTATTTACATTGACAGTCCTCTGAAACTGCTATGTAAAACTAAAAGTATATACTCAGATTAGGAATTACGCCTTAAAACATAGTCTGTGAAAGTAACTTCAACTGTCAAATTTCCATAACAGATTAAACTTAGTGAATCTATTGAAGACCTTTCTGTGTGACTATACAGAACATAGTTTTTAAATTTTTAATTAGTTTTGAAAAGTTGCAATGTACTTCCTGCATCTTATTTTTAGAATTTCCAATTTTCTCTTCGCTGGTTTTTCCAGTAGACCATTTCCTTATTTCAATTTACATTTTTCTTGTTAACTGAAGTCTGTCTCCTCTCTACATATCAACCCCCTTTTCTATTTCATTCCATGTCTTCTTGGCGCTGTTGTCAAAATAGATAAACAGAATATTTTGAGCATAATTTATTAGAATAAAACTATATGCTTTTTCAGAAACACTTTAACAATTAAACTTTTAACATGATACACAAGATAGAGGTTCTAATCTCTGCATTCAAGACATCTGTAAAATTAATGGTCTTTAGGGTATCTTGCAAATGTTTTGTATCCTGAGTCCTTTATGAATTTGGAGCTTGGCTGATCATCATTCAGCTGTTGCAGATGCTTCATGAGCAATCAGAGACAAATAGATGGTACTCATACTCTACTCAGTCTCTACTGTGCTTTGTCCAGTGCTACAAGCCAAAACCCACTTCTTGTAGCTCTTCACTTAAGAGGCTTTTATATCGGTAATACAGTAAAAAACTAGAAATCACAGGTTAGTTATAGAGGCAAAATAACAAAACCTTGCTCTTTCAGACTACTCTTCATTGCTAAGAATCTTGTGGGTTTTGGTTGGGGAATTTTTAAGAGCACTTTTACATTTTCTAGGTGGGGAGAGAGATGTCACTTGTACTAAAAAGACTACACTGTAAAAATTTCTAACAAACAGTTACCTGAATGGTTGTTTTAAACTTAGAGAATGTTTTTGCATGTGGATTTCTTTTCCTCCAAGTTGGTTCATTATAAGATCCTGAAGTATACTTGTCTGTAGAAAAAAACACATACATTTTTTCTTAATTTCAGCTAAAATTTCAGGCAAGGCACTCTTAGTTTGACATGTGAATTAAATATCACATTAGCTGAAGTATCAATGAATTAATTGGTGAATCATACATCACCTCTGAAATAAAAGCTAGTATTAAATACAGACTCTCTTTCTAGTATTTTTAATATCATTTATAATCTTGCAGCATTTCCATGAAGTTCACAGGATCTTCCAAACGAAGCGATTCTGCGACGGATGTCCTTGACTTGAACAAAGTGAATGTTCCCATGTTGAAAATCTTCCCAAAGGCATCAGTTGCTTTTAGATTAAACTAATCCGTTCTCCTCTTTTATCCCTGTTGTGAAAGCACTAGAATGGAAGGCAATACGTTTTTCTGCTAGACAGTTGATTTTGCCTCAAGTTAAGCTGGCTAAAGACTAACTCTTTTCCATAACATTTGGTTAAAAATTAATACTTTTGTTTCTGTTAATTGCAGCTAAAATCCATTAATTCAAATTACTAGTTCCAGAATAATCCTGAAATTTTCAGTTTATACACAACATGTAAGTGTTACCATAGTTTTCATGTTGTGTCCTAAATCTTCTATTCTGGTACTTCTGTTTGAAGCATTTCCCACCATATGGTCCAGGTTCTGCTGAAAAGAAAAGAAGTGAAAATAGTAATGGCTGTCCTGATGACAAAAATGCTGATCACCTTTATTTTTAAATGGTTTATCCTTTTTTAACCTGGAAATTTTATAAGATGGATTCTTCTCATCAAGAATGTTTTCTAATGTTGTACCGATCTGTCCACCTATAATCAAAGCAAACTCATTTCACTTCATTAATCTGAAAGTAAGGGTTCCTCTGTTTGAAGGAGGTTCCTTTTATTAGAAATTAAGACATCTTCTCAAGATGGAGATTCAACCTGGCTTAAGAGAGATGACTGAAACTGGCAAGCTGAAATCACTTTCTTAACTAAATTTCTTGATTAAGTGGCAGATGAAAAAACACAATTATCCATAGAAAACATGGAAACAGAAAGCAGAAAGGCAAATAAAACCTAAATGATGTACTAGATTGTGTGAACCTATATTAGCAAGTTAAAAAAAAAGCAAAAGCAGTAAAACCGTGGTTACATCGGAAAGAAATTGCCAAAAAGATCCAAGTCTCAGAAACCCACTTGTAGACTTCTGGTCAAATTTATGACATAGTATGTGCTATCAAGAGGACAGAAAAGTGTTTCAAAGATGGAAAAAAGTTGAAGGAAAGTATCATCCTGCATGAATGGCAGGAAGGAGGAATTCAGTTCTCTGTTCAACATGAACAGTGAAAAACTAATAATATATATCACAAAAATCCACAATCCATTTAAATCAATAAGGGAAGTTTGAATATGATGCAATCCCATGTTTATCTAATATGAAAAATAATCCTAAATAATCCATCACAATAAATACTCCAGTGAAATCCTGGTTGTGGAAAAATACCATGCAAAGCTAGGTCGTTCTTTCATCCCCTGCTGGGAGGAAAAAAGCTGAACATGAAACGCTTCTTGAGAGGAAACTGAAATTCCACAGCAAAACTACGTCTAACACTATTACTACCAATATTTAGAGTAAAACAAGAAATTAAAGGTGACCTATTACAAGGTTTATTAAATATTTCAAAAGAATAAATCACATAAAAGATGCTGTAAAAATTGGGGATCAGTATATGCTGGATCAAATTTACTTTTGCCCATATTTAGGTATAAATAACTTAATAACCTACAGGGGAAAAATTGAAAGCAGCACAATACAGACAAGTGTTTTTGAGGTATTTTAAGAATCCCGCGTAAGCAGGAACCCACCTGTAGATCCACTGAACTTTGGCTCCTGAGTGACGTTGACAGTACGGTAGAACACGGATACTGATCTTCGCGGTTCTGAAGAATTAAAATACGGGTTTCTTCCACCTTTTCTCACATAAGGAGTAGAAGAAGCAGTTCCCTCATCCTTTGTTTGACCACTTTGTTGGTAACCTGGTTTTATTTTGGGGTCTGAAGAGTGAATTCCTAAAAGTGAAAAAACAAACTTAAGCAATAATGTTGTGCTATTCCTCAAAATTTTACATACTGCATGAGACTGGATGCTGGAAGACAAGATTTTAAAAATGTTCTGGGTGGATAGTCCAATCCAAATAAGGATTGTCCATATTTGACACAACAGAAATTAATGAGGTAGAGATAAATCATCTAACAGTTCACTAAATAAAAATGAATAAGCCAACTCTTTTCTCAAAATACCTTTGCCTGTAACTCTATGAGTTGAATTTCTTGGCTCCTCAGAAACGTAATTCTTCTTTACTTCTTTTTGGTGATGGTTCTTAACCAGCTCAGGGTGATTTGTTTCTGAGAGATTAAAATAATCCATATTTACTTTTTTTTTTAAATTACACAAAAATTTCTTATCCAAAAATGCACAGGTCTTCTTGGGTGTAACATGATTTTAGATGTTACTTATTCTGAAAGTATCGTTCCTCAAAAGGAAAGCAAAGGTGGCTACATTTCCCCCAGCAGTCTTCATGGTTACAAAATCTTGAAAGCAAACTCAAAAACTGACTGTAAACTCAAAACCCAACACTACTTTGAACTCATGCAATTGCTTTTACCAAGGCTGGCTCAAAATGCTTTTCATGAGTTAGAAGATCTTAATGAATACTGTTGTTAGGGTTTACAGTTTAAATCTATTAACATTTGCTTTAATCCACATACACATTTGTAAGACCTGAGAATCAAATGTTGCATGCAATTTATGTGTGTGTCAGAGGGGGAACAAATCCTTTTCTAAAGTCAAAGTGGAACGTCTGAATGGGAACCCAATGCAAACAGACTGTCAGGCATAGGGTGACAACTTTTGAGCTTGAACTGTGTGTCGTTACAAGATAACTCAGTTAGCAACAAAACAGGAACCATAACATGTTCCTGTCTACTGGTGCTTATTTTCCATTCCCTGCACGTGAGGCATGCTTCGCCCCTGTCTCAGTTGTATCAATTCAGCTATGTGTTGTCCTTCAAACAGAACAACTACATGGCATGGCATAAAAAATAAGTTCAATTTATAAAAGGATTACTTTAATCCTCGGGCACTTCAGTGACACATTTTACAGCATGGGCCCACACGTAGTTTGAACAGCTAAAGTGGCATTGCTGACACGGTGACAAACAGCAGTGCTGTAATGCCACTGAATGGCTGGAGATTCAACCTTCCTGTATTAGCTTTACCTCCGATGCCAACATATAAAATGGCTCGCAGGAAAAAATCAATTGCAATCAGCACAGAAGATATTTAATATTTTTTGTATAATCCCTAAACAAGCAGGATCATAAACAGTGTTCATGATTGTTATAATTAATTGTCAGCATGAGAAAGAGTCACTAGCACATAAAGAACAAGAATATAAAATGGTGATGTTTAATGCGGGAATATTCAGTTTTTTACCCCATGATGTACACCAATGAGAAGCCAATGCTAGAGTGTACCACCTCCATTTTCAGGGGATCTACAATCTGTTCTGGGAATACTCTCTCTCCTTCCTGAACTCTCTCTTTCTCCTCTTGTATCATTAAATTCGGTAGGAGTTGTATTACCGTTTCCTGGAAAGGCAACAGAAAAGAATGTTTTAGCTGCTTGTGTGCAAGCACAGGGGATGGACCTGCCATTCTCTTTCTCCCACCTCTATGAGGTAGTGATTAGCACAATTTTCTTTCTGTTAGTTACTTGCATCCTGTCTAGTCTAACTGATGTATAACTCTCGTGCTCTCTAAGAAAATGCTAGAATACACAGGTTAATGAACACAATGGCTCCAAAGTAAAAACCCATTCTTTTCACTTTTCATGAATGATATTTATGAATCCTACCTGATCGAATTTATGGTATTTTCAAGAATACCTAAAACCTCAGAGAACGCAATGGAAGGAATGCTTTGGGGAACACCTTTATCCTTTTCTCTGAAAGTATCCAATTATAAATAAAGACATAGCTTAAATATTTCATATATTTGTTACTGATTTCCTTGCCTATAGTCTAAATATATCTAAATATTTGCCTATCACAACTATTTTAATAACAAATATTTTAAATGTAGAAATGAGAAGAAAATAATTTTGACCAATTCTATTGAATTTAGGCTGCCAAAAATGGTCAGTCAAAAAAGCATGACTTCTCATGTCTGTACTATGCAAAATGGAGACCATTTTTGCATTTCTATTTTTTATTAGCACATCATCCCACTCACACCTTTTACATAAAACAGCATTATCAAGATTTTATCCCTGAAATTTACACAAAATAACCAATAATATTACTTTTTGTATTAAAAGTATATTTCTGCACAGCAACTTTTGATGACTGATGTATTGATTACTCTGATGTCTTGTTATACTAAGAACATAAATCTCTCCTAAAATGGAATTATGCTATTACTTATTCAGTAAAAAATCTAATACAGACTTTTTTTTTTTTTTCCCAGTCATGCCACTTGCTCAAGAATGAAGGAGAAACATAATATGGGAGGTAAATATTTATTAATTTGTATTTCTTTGACCTTAACCATGTTGGATAAATCCCAACATTTAAAACAAAACGGAACTCTTTTGTTACTATCATTTAGAAGACACTTAAAGGGGGTATCTATTTCATCTAAATTCAGTCATGTATTCATGTATTGCCACATTTCATCATCTAGACACCCAAGACAGCCAGCATAGAGCTCGGAGCACCTCTGAGAAGGGGATTCAACTCACCTTTCTTTGGCACTGTCTTATGATGCAATAAATAGCCCCGTAAGAGTGCCCGTCTCTCTCCATTTACAACAGAAAGCCTGGGTGAGAAATTTCATCTACATTCCTAACCTTAGGGTGGTTAAAATTAGACTAGGTAAATCTTGATCGTCAAGAAAAATTAAATGAAAGACCTATGTTGTATATCGCAGGAAAGTACACATAGGGTTAACGGCCCATTTCTGACTTTTCCATCTACCACTGATGCATGTAGTCACCGTGTGACACTATACATACATATATATATGGGGAAAAATTAATGATGTACTTTTATGCTCTTTGTAATATGCTATCTTTTATTGTCACTAAATTAAAAAAGCGGGCGGGGGGGCAAACTGTGTAAGAGTTTCTCCCTGTAACTCTAAAATGGTAGACATTGTCCAAGAAGATGAAAAGTACTTGCCTTTCTGTAAGTCTTGCTTGGTAGCTTTCAAGGATAATAGCTCATTTTCCTGAGGTGAAGACATAGTTTTTGTTGATTGTTGTTCGTGAAGGCCCTGAATCCCGTAATACTCTCCTAAACATACCCCAAGAGGGAAAGAAAACCCATAGTTTATATAGTGACAGCATTGCTGTTTAGGAAAGAGTGACTAATTTCATGCTTACCAGATTTATAGTATATTTCCTTTATTGCTCTTAGCTCTTCAACATCTGCAGCAGTTTTAGGCTCCCAATCAGAAACATCTGCAGGAAATATTTTTAAAAGATTACAAGATAGCTACACAAAGATCTTCAACAATTGTTAGTAATCAAATACCATAACGAATTTCATTCTGGTTCATGATTTGGTTTTTTTCTGACTTCAACCTCTGCTTCTGGGCAGAAAAATGATTCCTTAATATTTGGTATTTCTAAGTGCAATGGAATTGCAGTTACAGCACTTACTAAGATGCTACTGGTTGTTGATTTCAAATGATTCAAAAACATCTTCAGTATTCATTTTCAAAAATAATCCTTCTTTTACTCCCAAAAAGAAATCTTCTGATTAAACAGGTCACCAGGGAGTGCCTGTCACAAAACCTCTCTCCAAAGTCACTCTTCTGTAATATCTGCCACCAGAGTTGGCCAAGTGAGTGTTCCTTATTTGTCTTAGTTAACGCCACTAAGATTAGCAGAGACCTAATTTTTATATTATGTAAATTAACACAGCTTCCTTGTACTGAAAGCAAGTTAGGAAGCACTAACAGGCAGCCCTGGCAGCCAACCTGAAGGGCAGGGGGAAAGGGAAAAGCAGCTTGGGGCTGCCTGAGAATTAGCACAGTAGTTTGCGGAGCGCATGCATCAGAGTACGTCGTTCTCTTGCCTTCGCTCCCTGGGAATGTGCAATTCATTCCTTCCCTAGGAAACTCTCATCTCTAAGTGAGATACAGTCAACAGTTTAAATACATTAAAAAATTATTAAATTAATAAATAAATAAATACATACATACATATATACGCATACACATTCAGTTAAACTGGTGAACAGTTTTGTATGGATTCTCTTAGCTACATTTAAGACAAAATTTCTGTAATAAAATGAGACTGCCTACAGGGTTTAGGAAATCAGTTGAACAAACTATTTAAGTTGAACTCACACAACTATCTTTTGTAAACAAACCTGTGACTTCATCTCCAGTGATGACTGTGTATAGCTGCTGTTCAAAAGTTTGTTTCTCAGAAAAGAAGCACCTGCTAAACTTGTAATTTTCTCCCTGAATTTTGAGAAATTTTTAAGAGCATTTGATGGCCATTTGATGATTTGTGGGTCACATTTTAAACTCTATTTAATGAAAAAGAGGGTATGTGAATCATACCGCTATTGAAATATATAGCCAGGCATTTCATAGGAGTTAGGAAATGTTGCCTCACTCACATTTGGTGACTACCAGTTCCAACATTTTCAAGATTAGCTGGAAACTATTTCAAAAACTTGTCAAAAACTCTTCTCTAAGAATGCACTGGTCATTATAATAAATTGGTTGTAATGTACATTGCAAGAATCAAAAAAAACCCCAGTTATACTTCCTTGTAAAAGAAAAGAAAAAAACTGCTTACAATTCTCTTCCTCTTCATCACTCTCTTCATCGTCTTCATCTCCTTCGTCGTTAAGGTTTATAATCAGTGCAGGGTGAACTGGCTGTGAAATAGTCTCTTGATTTCTAGGTGGTGCTATAAGCAGAGGATTACACGATTTTAGCTTGTAGACATTTTCTCTCCTATCAAAATTTGCTGAATCACAATTCTCTTTACTATGTACAAAATGTAGATTTTGAGAAGTATGAAGTTCATGAAAATCATTTACACTTAATTAGAAGAAAATTAGAAAATATATTCTTGTCCTTAGTAACTTTTATCTAACCATAATGTCTGCATCAAAAATATTTCAGTACTGGGATAACACCTTCGGAGAATCAGGAAATGCAATGGAATGAAAATAAAAATGATGAAAAATGTTGGGACTATTTGCATTGTTCAGGTTGACCAATTTGCAGCTACAGATACAATCAGGGTTCCATGCATTTTATTAAAAATATTGAAGTTGGATATTGTTTACAGTTTTAAGGAAATAAGATAAAGCATGGCCATTTTCTTATATTCCAGTTATTGGTACTCTTGTGCATCTCTTTCTTGCCTACAAGTAGTGTGTGTATCATATTAAACCCATTTTAATAACACTACTGAAGATCAGATTTGTTTTATCTCATGTGAGAGAAAGTAAGATACAACACTTTAATTTGATAGAGCCTTTTTCACTGACCAGAATAGGGTATTATTAACTGGGTAGTGCAAGCCAAATCAAACGTCAATTAGTTTAACAAAATTTCTAAGTCCTGACATGAATAAATGCAGTTTTAATGTTTGCTATGTTATTGTGGAGCACTCGAACTTTGAATTTCTAGAGACTGCAGTGGAAAAAAAAAAGGTTGGGTCCATTATCTCGTGCTGACTGTCAGACGTTGCTCTCAAAAAGGATACCCTTGTGCATAGTGCCTCTTTGGCATAGTCTCTGACCAAAAGTGTGTCACACCCAAAAGTGTGCCTGTGTGGTGTTTATGACAGCACTAGCTGCCAGGGACCAATGTTGCAGGTGTGGAACTGTACTTAAAGCAGAATGGGCACTCAGAGATAGAGCACTCAAGTTCTTGCCTTGATCCTATGTGGTTAGTTCAGCTCAACATGCCCACATATGACAGGCTACCTTTTCCTGGGGGAATTTCAGGAACGCAAGGTGTTTGCTTATGACTAGAGGTCTTTCTGGACTTCCCTTATGACATCTGTCTACAGCTCTGGAGATAAGTGCCATGAATATTTTAGTCCCCTTGTTCATGCATCTCTGACAAGTCATGCTGACTTGCTCTCACTCCTGCTTCCACCCAATTTCTGATATCTGTCTTGGTTCCCCGCCCTGGACTCTTACCCTGCTCCAGGTTCCAGCTGTCTACCAGATCTCCCGGTAGAAAAAAGCTCCCCTTATAAAGGACTGAGGAAAAAAACCCAACTTGTAATGGTGTTTTTTCCGTACATAATCTGATTTTCAGATATTATACTGCCTTACAGAGTATTGCTGTACTTCAACAGCCTGCATCCAATGTTCAAGCCTGAAAAATTTATTCAGATAGATGAACTGGAAATACATCTGCACACACAGCACTGACATCTGATGTTATTTATGCAAGGGGTGTCTCATCCATATAACATGTTGTGATCTATCCACAGATATTGCTGCTAGTGGCCCTATCAACCTCCTCCCCCTGACACACACTACTTTTCATTTCTCTTAAATGATTACCTGCCTACTAACCATTTTCACTACTAGAGAGATTTAATCTAGCAAACATCCAAGTAAAGCAATGTTTTTGCTCCATGGATCTCAGCAACCTGAATTGCCATTTGTGACTTCATCTTCAATATCACAGATAGTTATGAAGATTTCTAACATGATAGCTACAAAAAAATTCATGTGGCAATCCCTAGTCAAACGCCAATACAATTCCTTTCTTTGCCTAACTTGCTGGGCTATCAGATCATACCTGACTCGTTTGCCATGGTACATTTCTTGACTTTAATATATATTACTTAAGCACTGGAAGTAAGCACTGGAAGGACACTTTTGTGAAAAAATTGCTGAGAAAATATTTTTACTCACAGTTAGTAGGTGGCAAATAGAGTCCATTTATATTGCGAGGATTCCTATGACGTAAAGCACAACTGATCCTCAGACAGCCTTCATCCTGTGTTTCCCAACAACAGAAGGTGTTGCTGTACCTTTCCTGCAGGAGCAAACAGTTTTCAGATATTGTAAATATAACAATAAAAATGGACTAAGTGGATTACTAGTCAGTGTCCTGCTGTGAACATATGACTAAGGTTTCATGGGCCCACATTCTGATATTTTGGAACATTTAAAGTCATCTTTAAAGTTACCTTAAGCTCTAAAGTTATCTTGAGTTAGGTCACTGGAGCTTTCATGATGTAAAACTGTTCCTAGATAATAATAGGGGTAAAGCAGTCTGCTTACTATACTGCAGACTTTTCATGGGATGCTGGGAAGAAAAAAAACTAATAGTCACTTAGTTGACATTGTCCCAGTTTGAGCCAAGAATTCCTTGTTTTGGAAATGTGCCCAATAGAGTATCGGGATTATTTCATACAAGTTCCATAAACCCGGCATTCCATTGGCTAAAAGTGCAGGTCAAAAGATTTCTTCTGACAGATACTCCTTAAAACCTGCAGGCAGGAGGAGTCTCCTCCTCTTTGGACACCAGACAGCTTTGGAGAAAGAGCCACAGCGAGAGGGCTGGCTACCGTCCAGGCCGAAAGCCTGCGGCCTGCCCCCCGACCCGGGGCCTAACTCAGAACTGTTTCTGTCTATCGGCCCAGCCCTGCTGTGAATTGTTGTGTGACTCAGTCAGCATCTCTCTCTCGTATCGGGTAAGAGAAGAGATATTTTTCACTCGGCGAGAATCTACCGCTGGATTCAGACGCGGGGGAAGCTCACCCCCCTTCGCGTTCCGGCTGTGAGGGCTTCTCCTTTATCTGAAGCCGCCGCCACCATTTCTGGCAGGAAGATACTGAAAAAAGGTCTCCCTGTGAACTTGTTAAAATACTTCTCTAAGCTGTTAAAAACTTCTAATCACTTGGCCCGCCGCCATTTTGGATAGACGCCATCTTCTGAGCTACCATCCTGGCGTGACGTCATCTCCTGGCCTGTGGCCAATCAGCCATAATTGTAGTTTTTCCCTTTTCCTCCCTTTGCAGTGTGTTAACCCTTACTGTATTGTTTCCTGTTTTGCATTTAATATATAGTTGTGTGATATGATAGTATTTTAGAATTTTTATTAAAAGTTTGTTTCAGTTTCCCATCCATATATTCCGAGATTTGAGTTTTGTTTCCCTTTCCCCTGTATCAATAAGGGATTTAAGGAGCGTTAGGGACCTTGAGTTCTACTCGGAAGCTCAACCCCTAACAGACATGTAGCCAAGTTTCCTTTCCTGCACAATGGAATAATCCTGTCAATCTCAAGTGAAATCTGCTGTACAAGTGCAAATCTTAGCCTAGTACGTTCTTACAATTAGAGGACATGGGTCTATGAGAAAATAAGGTGTAAGAAATAAACTCAGAAAGGTTCCCAACAAAACCTGCAAAACTATAAATTTGGGAACTTGTAATCCCTGTACAGACGTGTCAGACTTGGATTTAAAAAAAAAAAGAAAAAAAAGAAAATCTGTTGTTCCGATTCCCATTGGAAACACCAACTCTACAGAAGAAGTCACTTCTGTTTTCAGGCTAAAATATGTGCTTGAAGGCGCTGGTTCCTTTCTACTTTTATTTCCATATCTCTAAATTTGCAACACAGATGTGAACATCTCCCCCATCTCCATAATGACCTGTTTAGCCAGAACCAATATAATGTTGATTTGATAAGAAAGTGGTGAGTGATCTTTATGCAAGATTTTAAGCTTATGTGATCCTTGAGTATCTCAGCCCAGTCCACAGGGGAAATTGTCCATAGTTTACATGATCATTAGCTCTTCTCACCCCTTCCGAAAATCAGATATTTGATCTGCAGATGCAGCCATGACCCAGACAGAGTGACATATCAACTTCTAACTTTACATAATAAACCTCCCTTTCAGCACGGATATATAAAAAAAAGCAAGGACACAAACCACTCTAAAATCTACAGCACTTACCTGTGCGTAGGGGGAATACAATTGGAAATGGCTGTCATTCCCAGATGTCTTTATTTTCTCCTCTTGTGTACTGCTCCTTGACTCTCTTAATACCAACGGAACATACAGGAAAACGTTAAAGCTAGCAACATTCGGACAAAGAGTAATCTTATCCTGAAAGCAGTAGTTTTCTTTCAAAAACTGGACTTTCAGAACCTTAGCTCTGCTTCTTTTTTGAAACAAAACCCCACCTGACAGCCAAATGCATCTGAATGAAGGAACTGGTGCCTGCTCCAGGTTCGTTGAACTGACAAAAGCCGTTGCTAGCCGGTATAGAATGTTGTGGTTCCGCAGTTGCCAACTGTTCCTCCAGCTTCTGCCATTGGCAGGATGGGGTCATGTGACCTGTGCAGCTTGACCACTTTCCTTTACCTCCATTGCTTCAGAGTAAAGTATGGACAATCGGACCGTTTCAAAGAGTCTCCCATGCTGTTGTGTCTTTAACGTAAAATGGAACAAACCCATTTGGCGGGGCTTAAATAATACCCAACTTCTTGCCGTAGGAACTGTGGTCTTGGAAACAAATCTTTGATTCCGCAATGACAAATCTTATTCTTTGACTGTATTTTAAGCAAAATCTTTGGACCCAATGCTTTTCTTACTGCACATCTTTCCTCAGATTGAGAAACTTGCAGAGTAACTCAAGTACCAGCAGATGGCCCAAAGATTAACTGCAAAGATTAACTGCAAAGGAAAATACCGCATGCCTGACCACCGTGACTTTGTCACTGGAATAAAGTGATTTCTACAGGAATGGCTTCACCTAAGTACAGTATGAAACTGCTCACTGGAATCAAGGTGGGGAGCAGATGGACGCACCCAAGGGAGGCTGTGACCCCGTAGAGGGCTTGTGCTGGAGCAGACTCCTGGCAGGACCTGTGGAGAGAGGAGTCCACACTGGAGCGGGTTTGCTGGCAGGACTTGTGACCCTGCGGGGGAAACCCATGCTGAAGCAGACTGTTCCATGGAAAGGACCCACGCTAGAGCAATTCATGAAGAACTGCAGGCTGTGAAAAGGACTCATGCTGGAAAAGGTCATGGAGAACTGTCTCCCGTGTGAGGGACCCCATGTGGGAGCAGGGGAAGAGTGTGATGATGAAGGAAGGGCGGAGACAACGTGTGATGAACAGACCCCGTTCCCCAGTTCCAAGGAGGCAGAAGAAAATCAAGACTGAAGGCGAGCCCAGGAAGAAGGGATAGGTGGGGGGAGGTGTTTTGAGATTTAGATTTCTCATCACCCTAGTCAGACTTGATTGGTGATAAAATGAACTTAATTTCCCCAAGTCAACTCTGTTTTGTACATGATGGTAATGGGTGAGTGATCTCTCGCTGTCCTTGTCTCGACCCACAGGCCTTTTGTTGTATTCTCTCTCCCCTGTCCAGCTGAGGGGAGGAGTGATAGAAGGGCTTTGGTGGGCACCTGGCATCCAGCCAGGGTCAACCCACCACAGGCTCAAAGGTTGCATACCGAGGCAGAGAACCTGGGTAACAACAGGAGGCAGCTGTCCTCACGGAGGCAAAATCAGACACAGAGAAGCCCCCATACCCTGGGGCATCGATGCCCCAGACCCGGGCGTGAGGCACCGCCGAGGGCAGCCAAGGCAGCCTGAGGAAAGGCTGCCGGGCCAGGGGAACGGCCCCGCCAGCGGCGAACGGTCGCCGTCGCGCCCTGCGACCGGGCCATCACGCGGCTGGGTGGGGGCAGCTCTGCCACGGCGGGAGCCGCTGCTGTAGGAGGCGGAGCTGCCCCAGGCCCGGTTCCGCCTCGCCGGGCGACAGGTACGTCGCGGGGCTCCTGGCGGGCGGACAGCAACGGACTGCATTTCCCGTCGCGCACGGCGGGCACAGGAGGGCGCATGCGCGGTTCCGGCCGGGCGCTGGGCCGGCGCGGGAGAGCGAGGGCGGCCGGCCGGGGCCATGAGCTTCCGAGGCGCGGTGCAGCGGAAGGTGCCGTGTCTGTTCGTGACCGAAGTGAAGGAGGAGCCGTCGGCCAAGCGGGAGCGCCAGGTGGCTGGGGCGGCACGGGGCCGGGCGGGAGGCAGGCAGGCGGTCCCCGCGGCGGGCCGAGGCCCAGGAGGAATCGCTGGGCCGCGGGTGACGGCGCCGCACGGCGGGACGGAGCTGAGGGGCGATAGGCAGCACACCGACCGTGTCAGACCCGCCCGGCCCGGCCCGGCTGCGGGAGGGGGACACCCGAGGGGCGAGAGGTTTCGCTGCAGATCTTGAGCAAAGTGCATGGTAAAGGTTTCCATAGGGCTCTCCCCCTTAAATGCGGGAAAAGGAACGTCGTTCGGGAGCCATTTCAGCTCCGTTCCACTCTTTTCCTGGCAGGTGCATGCAGGTGTTCACCCTGATGTTGCTTTCCCTTTTTCTAAGTGTCGGGAACAGTCATGGCAAGGAATGAGGCCACTCCAACATGACAGCACTAGGAGGTTTTGTAAAACCATCCTGCCGTCCCCGCCTGTGAGCCTTGTGGGGAAAAAATAAGCTTGTCTCTTTTTTTTGTTGTTTTGGGTTTTTTTTTGGTTTGGTTTTTTTGTTTGTTTGTTTGTTTGGTTTGGTTTGGGTTTTTGGTGATCAAAGGAATATCAGGCTTATGACAGAAGAATTTATTTGAGGCTGTAAGATGTGGAATCCTTACCAAGGTGAAAGTAATGGAGCCCAATCAAAGTTATTTTTTCCTGAGATGTAAAAGGCAGTGTTGGAACAGATTGGGGTGGCATTCACCTGTCTAGCTGTAGACCTCCAATTTGTGTTTCCCGATTTTTGTAGCAGCACCTTCTGCTGTCTGTCAGCTGCACAGTGAACTTTAATCCATCTGGGTGGCTTTATCCTCCTGGTGTTTGACTTCTGGAGGAAGGAGTGAAATGATTGCCAGAACATCGGTAACTTAATTGTTCAGCTTTGAGTATCAACACCGTCTTGATAATGGTCATGTATGGGTATCTCCCTGCGTTGTTGTTCCTTCTTATAGAAAAAGCAGGTGGGATTAGATCTGGAACTGACATGTGCTATTTTTTTGTTTTTCAAAGTGCAGGAAAGGATAATGCAGGGGATTTTGACTGCTGGGGAAGAATGGTGGTGGTGGTGGGAAAACCAATGGGAATGTTTTCTCACTACCCTGAAAGTTTTCTTTTTCATGTAAGCTTCAGAAAATCTTCATGTATGCTCTCTGTTATGGTTGCGAATACAGTTACTAAAATATAAACCAGCTGTGTAATAAAAGTGTGCAAACGGCTTTCATTGTATGAATCCTGAATTCTGTTTCAAGGCTTTTGTGAGCCAAGGACTTGCTCTGTATTTTGCTAGCAGAAGGAGACAGTGACCAGCTTATGAGTCAAAACTGACTGGGGAGAGAGGAGGAAAGGGTGGTGATTATGCGGGAAAATATTTGAATCCAAGCACAACTGATTACATGTTTGCAATGAAGCTGTTACAGAAGCCCTAGAGAAATCGTCCTAGAAATTTGGACAAGTTGTGGCTGGATATTTGTTTCCGAGCCCCAGACCACTTATTTCTTTGCTGTTTTTAAAGGGAAAGGTGTTTAGTTGACAGCACTGATACTAAGTATTTAACACCACCATGCTTTTGCCACCTTGCGTTCCACTGGTCTGTGTATTGCACTAACATGGTGCTGTTGACTTTCAGCTCCAAACTGCAAGCTTGGAGCAGCTAGTCACGATGAATTTCTGTTGTGAGTATAATACAGGAAGACACATCTCAAAATTTTGTAGCCTTGGGCTGTAACCCTTCTATTTTATATGCACTGTTTAAAGTGGAAGACAAATTAATCTCTAATTAATAATGTAAAAGAGGGAGAGAGAGTTTGCTAACAGATTGTATTTGTTCTTTTGTCTTAGAGCATTTTCCAAACTGTCATGTCTTGAAGAAACAATGGTGTAATTCAACAGGATTAGAAATCAGCGATATAATGTATAATACTGGACTTAAAGAAGCCAGCTGTAAGGAGCAAGAATCTATATGAGAAAAAGACAGTAACATAGACATGATGAAGGCTTAAAATACTTGTCTTCTTTACAGCCATTTAAAGTTTTGGCAACTGAAACTATAACTGGGAAGGCGTTAGAGGCAGATATATACAATGCAATTCCTACTGAGAAGGTGGACGGAACCTGCTGTTATGTAACTGCCTACGAAGGTAATAAGGAAGATTCATATGCAGATTTCTCATGTTGACTAGAAGCCGTGTTTTACTTAGTTTCACTTTCATTGTGTGATTTAATGGAATATATCAGTTGTGAATTCAACTCTCATTATCTGTCTTGACCACAAAGTAATAGTTACTGTAAACATAGCAGGTGTTTATAAAGTTGTTAGAGATCTTACTCTCTAAAATACATGAGGTATGCTTTAAGTGAACATGCCAATCAAGGAAGTATTCCAATTTTAAAATTTCTTATTAGTGAGTGTCTTCCTTGCACACTAGAATTTATATAATGAAGGGTATCTAATTTCCTCGAGAAGGATTAAAAGGAGTATGGAGGTTGGGAGGAAATGAGAAGATTGTGGTTCATCGCATTACTGGGGTTCTTGCCTTTACCTGAAATTGTAAAGAAACTTTGTATTGCACTAGGCACAATTCTGCAAATAGATTTTAGATTCATACACTGTAATTAATTTATGATTTTAAATAGTGTCTTTGGATATAAAATTTCTCTAGTTGGAAATGAGAGTTCATGTCTTGCTTTTCATGTAGTTGATTTCAGTACTCTGCAGGGTGTGGTCACCT
Source organism: Bucorvus abyssinicus (assembly GCA_009769605.1). Classification (NCBI taxonomy): domain Eukaryota; kingdom Metazoa; phylum Chordata; class Aves; order Bucerotiformes; family Bucorvidae; genus Bucorvus; species Bucorvus abyssinicus. The sequence continues at coordinate 46,616,533 of CM020025.1, forward strand.
CAGTAAACTGCTGTTTTTATCCCTCTGGAAACTCTAGGGCAACCGTATCTATGGGCCAGGCTGGACCGAAAACCCAACAAACAAGCTGAAAAAAGGTTTAAACGGTTCTTGTATTCACTGGAAGATTGCAAAGGTTAGTGAAGATTTCTTTCCTCCTTTTTGGCAACGTAAATTACCCTGTGGGAAAAACACCTCTAGTCTAACACGAGAAATGTCAGTGGTCCTCCTGCTCCTTTGTTTCAATGTCACTCTTAACTTTACGAAATGAGAGCTTTAAACTAGAATTGGTGGGGGAAGGGGATACCAGCAGGGTTGCAGTAGGTAAGACAAGGGTTGGCATGGCATTGCCAGTGGGAACATTTACACTGCCCCTGGGATGGGAGCACGGAGAGCTCGGGAGTGTATCTGAAATGCTTGTACACCAACACACGCAGTACGAGAAACAAACAGGATGAACTGGAAGCGTTGGTCACCTGCCAGAGCTCACTGGTACTAGTGAGACTTGGTGATGAGTCCCACGATGGGAGTGCTGGGATGGAGGCTCGCAAGCTGTGTTGGAGGGATAGGCAGGGCAGGCAAGGTGGAGGTGTTACACGATAAGGAATGGAGAGGTTTGATTGTACAGACCTCTGCAATTATTGATGGTGTGGTTGAGGATTAGGGGAATGGATAACAAAGGAGATGTTGCAGTGGCTGTCTACTACTGATTGCCCAGCTGGGGTATGAGCACTGATGTGTTATTCTATAGGCAGTTGGGAGAAATTTCTGAATTGGCAGCCCTTTTCCGTATGTGAGATTTCAACTTTCCAGACATCACCTGGGAATACCATACTGCTGGAAATTCTTGAAGGTTGTAGAAGATAACTTCTTGTCGCAGGTACTGAGTGAGTTAGCTAGGAAAGATGGCCTCCTAGAATTGATATTTATGAATAGAGGACTTGGGGGAGCTGAGGGGGCAAGTGGTGGTAGGTCACTGCCTTGGCCACAGTGATCATGAAATAGTTGACTTTAAAATTTTCAGTGTTATAAGAGAAAATAACAGCAGAGTTACTACCCTGGACTTCAGGAGAACAAACTTTAAGCCATTCAGAGAGCTATTTAGCAGAGTACCCTGGGAATCTGCTTTTGAGGGCTTAGGAGTCCATGAGTGCTGGTCTGTCTTTAAGAACCACTTTTTAGAAACACAGGAGCAGGCAATTCCATTGTGTTCGAGGTCAAGCAAGCAGGGCAGAAGACCAGCCTGGCTGAACAGGGAGCTCCCTGTGGAGCTCAAGAGAAAAAAGAAATTGCATGCTCTCTGGAGCACGGTCAAACTTCGCAGGAAGATTACAGAGCCGTGGTTCGAATATGCAGGGAGAAGACACGAAAGGCCAAAGCTCAATTAGAGTTGAAATGTGCCAGTGTTCTTTCAGATAACAAGAAGAATTTTTTTAGGTATGCAAATAGCAAGAGGTGGTCTAAAGAAAACATTGGACCAGTACTTGTTGGTCATCTCAGTAGTAGGGATGAAGAAAAAGTGGAGGAATTAAATGTGTTTTTTGCTTCAGTCTTTAATAATATTGACAGACCTTGGGCTGCCTCGTCCCCTGAGTTGGAGGACCATGGGTGTGGGAACAGTGACTTTCCATTTGTGGATGCTGAAATTGTAAGGGACGGGCTGGATCAACTGAATGTTCAAAAGTGCATGGGGCCTGATGGGATTCATCCCAGAGTACTGAAGGAGCTAGCAGATGTTATGGCAGGACCCCTCTTGATCATCTCTCAAAAGTCTGGGGAGGTCTTTGCTGACTGGAAGCTAGCCAGTGTTATTCCATCTACAAAAAGGGTGTGAGGGAAGATCCAGGGAACTAAACCTGTTAGTCTAACCTCAGTTCCTGGAAAAATTATGGAGACCATATTGGGTCCTATTGAAAGGCATTTCAGGATTAATGCAGTCATCAGGCACAGTCAATGCGGGTTCACAAAGGGAAAATCCTGTTTAACTAAATCCTTCTATGATGAGGTCACCTACCTAGTGGATGAAGGGAAGGTGGTGGATGTAGTTTTTCAGGATTTTAGTCAGGCTTTTGATACTGGCTCTCACAGCATCCACAAGGTGTCCCACTGTGGAATGAGTGGGTTCACAGCGCACTGAGTGAAAAACTGGGGAAGGGCCGAGCTCAGAAGGTTGTAGTGAATGGGACTGTATCTGGCTGGTGACTGGTCTCCGGTGGTGTTCCTCAGCATTCAGTACTAGGGCCAGTTCTGTCCAATAAATTTATCAATGATCTGGATGCAGGACTTAAATGCACCATTAGCAAGCTTGATGATGATGATACCAAACTGGGAGGTACTGCTGACTCTTGAGGGACAAGATACCTTGCAGAGGGATCTAGATAGATTGGAGCATTGGGCCGTCATTAATGGGATGAAATTTTACAAGTCGAAATGCTGGATCCTGCACCTCAGATGGAGTAAAGCCAGGCACAAGTATAAATTGGGAGAAGAGTGGCTGGAGAGCAGCCCTGCAGAAAGGGATCTGGGGGTGCTGGTTGACAACAGGGTCAACGTGAGTCAGAAGCGTGCCCTGCAGCAAGAGGGCAAACCACATCCTGTGGTGCATCAGGCACAGCATGGCCAGCTGGTCAAGAGAGGGGGTTATTCTGATGTATTTCAGCAGTGGTGCAGCCTCACCTGGAGTACGCCACAATTTAAGCAGGATGTGAAGGTCCTTGAATGTGTCCTGAGGAGGGTGAAAGGGATGGAAGAAATGTCCTATGAGGAGTGGCTGAGGACTTTGGGCTTGTCAGGTTTGGAGAAAGGGAGGCCAAAGAGCGAACTCATTGCTCTCTCCAGCTTGCTGAGCAGGGGAAGTGGAGAGAGAGAGGTGCTGATCTCTTCTCCCCCATATCCAGTGATAGGATGCACGAGAATGGTTCAAAGCTCTGCCAGGGGAGGTTTAGAGTGGACATAACTGGAGGTTTAGTCTTTACTGAGAGGGTGGTCAAACACTGGAAGAGGCTTCCTAGAGAGGTGGTTGATGTCCCAAGCCTGTCAGTGTTTAAAAGACATTTGAACAATGCCCTTAATAACATGCTTTAACTTCTTGTCAGCCCTGAGGTGGTGAGGCTGTTGGACTGTAGGCTGTTGTAGTAGCTCCCTTCCAAATGAAATAGTCTAGCCTATTCTATTTCCCTTTGCTCTAGTTTAAATATATTGTTGACTATTTACATAGCTGTTTTTTAATCTTAATTAGTTTTGAATTTGTAAACTACTTAAAGGTTACTATGTTTCTTTAAACTCTCCTAATTGTAGACTGCTTGAGTGTGCCAGATGGTGGTGCTTGTATGAAGTAACTGGGACTACTGTCTGTAAAACAAGGTTTAGACCTATGGTGTTTTAATACTTGCATGGAAAGATAATCAAAACGGAAAATTGGCTAATAGTTGCCAAAAACCTAAACGTCATATCTCTGTGTCCAGAATTTGTTTGGAATGTTGAAGAGGATTTCAAGCCTGTTCCAGGTACCTGGATTCCAGCAAAGGACATAGAGTTCTCTAATGGCAATCCTTTGCCTGATGAAAATGGACATATGCCAGGTACCTATGGTGCAGCGCAGGTAAAATGGGGCGGGAGGAGAGGAGAGGGGAAGGGAATCCATTTTTGAAGTGACTTAGAATTAGTTCCAGAGTTAAAAGTAGTAGTTCTCGTGCTCAGAAAACAATTGGTATGTAATTCCTTCACTGTCCAGAGAGTCTTTGTTCTTCTGGCACATTGAAAACAATTGCAGTTTGTGTACACATACAGGGCTTCAGCTGAAGGCGTAGTTGTCATTTTTGCATTCCTCGGACATTTCTCTGAGATACGGTACAGTTTTTCCTGTTACTTTTTTACTCTTTCTGTTTGTAGTTACCTGTAGAGGTTTGGGTTTGGTTTTTTTTAAATGCATGTACAATTCTCATATGCATTTCCTAACTTGAGATATTTACTCTGGTAAAATGCAGTGTTTTCTCATAGGTTGGGTGCCTGTGGAGAAGAATAGTAAGCAGTATTGCTGGCACTCATCTGTTGTGAATTATGAGGCTGAAACAGCACTGGTGTTGAAACACCATGCTGACCCAGGGCTTCTGGAAATCAGCCCAGTGCCGCTGTCGGAAATTTTAGAACAAACATTGGAGCTTATTGGGACTAATATCAATGCAAATCCTTACGGTAAGTTTGTATGGTCTATTCTTAAATACTTTTTTGTTTAGTGATATTTTTGAGTGAAAAATAGGCGTTTTCTTTATCTAAGTTTTTTAAAAAAGTTCTAAGGTAGCAATGTAACCTTTTTAGAAAGGAGAGAAAGGGCTGGCTCAAAGAATGCTCACCCAAAATAATTGCTTTGGAAAGCTGAGTTGTCATGAGTCTATTTATGTCTATTAAACCTCTTTCCCCCTGCATGTTCTGTAGGAGTTACTATGAAAATGCTTTGCTTTAGTCTTTCAAAAATTATTCTGATTGGAAGAGTTGTTTTAAATATTGCTATTAAAATACTGTTTAAGATTGTTTGTTGGTGCCTTTTCTTGGCTTTTTTTTAGGTGCTCTTTTGATGCCATTTAGTTTATTAAAGTAGAAAATTTTATTAAGATTTTTTTTTTGAGTCCCTTTTTGTTTGTGCTATGGATCATGATGTGAAGCGTGAGGAATTTAGCTAGCAGCTTTATGGTTACTGAGGAGGTGACCACAAGGACAAAACAGGCAACTGTATGAACCTCTATGTCATGTTTATTTTGAATAAATAGTTATGTGAGGAGGAGACAGCTACAGTTGGTACTTAAAAGTGTATTTAACTGTGCTCTTAAAGGCAGGACAGTATCTAACACAAGTCTACCTTTATAGAGTGCTTTCAAGATAGCTGTAGTAACAAAAGTGAGGAAAATCTGAAGTTATCACACGTAACTCTCCGGGAGATTTTTGTTTCTTTTAACAGGATTAGGAAGCAAGAAGCAGCCAATACATCTTCTCGTACCACATGGAGCATTTGAAATAAAGAATCCACCTGCTTTGAAACAAAATGACATACTGTCTTGGTTTGAAGGCTGCAGTGAGGGTAAAGTTGAAGGAATTGTGTGGCACTGCCATGATGGGTGTTTAATCAAGGTAAATACAGAGATGGACATGTGGAAAGCACTATAAAAATTCCTAATATGTGTTGTGAGGTACTCACCTGTTGCCTTGTTTCCCAAATTCTTTAGTAGTAAATATTCTAGCAAATCAAGTGACAGTAGAATTAGCCAAGCCAGTGAATCACTACAATGACAACATACTAAACTTTTTATCTACATAATGCTAATAACTTAAAGTAGTTGAGAACATAAAATAACATCTTCTTGCCTCTCAGTATAGGAATCACTCAACATTTTAAAGCTTATTTCTTTTATTTAAAAAATTCATTTCTTGTGGTATTGACTTACAAATATTGTTAATAAGGATGGGATTTTTTTTTTTTGCTTACATAACAATTCTGTATTATTTCTGAAGCTGTGGAGAACACCTGGGTTCTGGTTTGCCTTTTGTGCTTCATTGCTACTCATGTTATTCAGATAACTGACTGATGGATCCTAGAATTAAAGCATGTGCCCCCACACCCCCTGGGAACTGTTGGGCTGCTATCTCAAGATGTCTAAACGGATCTTCTTTCTTTTTATTTTAGCTCCATCGCCATCATCTTGGTTTACGCTGGCCACTTGCAGAGACATACCTGGGTTCTCAGCCTGTTGTAATTTCTTTTAATAGAACTAAATATGACTGTGACTTTGAGCCAAAGAGTTTGTTTCACCATTTTTCAAACTTGGATGGTCAAAGATTTGACAGACTCAAAGATATCAAGTTTGATGCTTGAAATGATTGTTCTTCTTTTAAGTTCACTGTTGTATGTGCTGCATTCCTGACTTGTGTCTACCACAGAACTTTTCACAAACAAGCCCCTTGCTTTGGCAGCAGGCTTGATACTGTTTTTACAGTACAATTTTAAGGTTGTCCTGAATGACAAATTTTATATAGCGAGAGATCTGACAGCCAGAGCAGAGATCTAGATTTCAGCATGTTTATTTTCAGTTCTGAAAAATCCTTAACTTCTGAACCCATTTCTGGAAACTGTAACAATTCAGTGTATGAAGTATGTTGTCTAACACTGGCTGGTCCTAAGAGCTTAGCTCATGAATGCAATCAAGTGTCAAAGTTTCATTGCTTGCACTTTTGTAAATATGACACTGTTATATGTAGGATTCAGGTGTAGGATCTAGTTGTTTAACAGGAAAGGTGGGACCAGAATTAGTCCTGAAATTCAATAATTTTTTTTTTTTTAAGTTATAATAACTTCTTTGGGGGGGAAACTTTTCACTGTATTTAACTGGTAAGCTGCAGCATTATGCTATTACTTGAAAACCTAATTAAGCTATATCCTACAGGTATTGCCACTACTTCAGGACAAAAAGAGTAAATAATAGAAATTATACTAGTTCTATTTTGGAAATCCTTTGTAATTAGAGAGAGACAGGACTTAGCTTAATGATTCCAATTTTCAGACTGCATCTCAATTTCATCAAAGGCATATTAAGTAAGATGGCATATAAATAATAAAAGTGAGAATGCGTGATCATTTGAGTTGGCTTTATTTTATCTGTGCTATAAAAGTATACAACCAGCTATACATATAATATACAAAATGAAAAATCCTTTATTTACAAAAATACCATTAGTTTGGCAGAAATACTATAACTTTATTTTCCATTCTTTGTTCTTGGATTTTCAAAAATTGAGGTAAAAACAACCAGGGATGTTAAGAACTGACACCCAGCACACTGCCCCTCCACAGAAGTCTGGTAGCATGAGACAGCCAGAAGAAATTACATATTCTATCAATCTAGAACTTCGCATACTTAGCACACTTTAAGAGTTTCTCAGCTTTTAGGAGAAGTCCAAGGTTTCACCTTCACCTGACACCTGTGTATTACCCAAATTACTGTTCCGAATTAAAATACAATTTTGCAAAGGAGCTGGGAAAGGTAAAACTTACTTTTATTGTGACTGGTCTATATAAATACTGAACATAGTCTGTTGACTAATCTAATTCTGCACTCTTAGGTATGGGCTAAACTATTGTAACTTTTAACAGACTTGTATCATTCCAAGACAACAACAGACAAATAAATCAGTATTATGTAACTGCTCCACAACTTATTTTCTGTGTCAGTACTGAGGATACGAATCAGTACCAGTAGCCTAATCAACAGAAATGTTGCCTGGACTATCCACTTGAATGCCAAGCTCTTCAGAAAGCTTCTGTAATCTCTCCTCCAAAATAATATTTTTTTTAACTTCTTCGTTGTAGTTATATTTCAGATCCTCAATTTCTTCAAAAAAGGAAGGGCCAAAGTTTTCCAGTTCTCTTCTCAGCTTTTTTGTTTCTTCCTGTTCAAAAGAATGAAGGAATACCACCTTTATCCAGAACTTAGGAAATGCGCGTCAACAACAGCTTTTTTTGCCTTTTTCTTAAGAGGCTAAACGATGAGAGAATAATAAGCATGTTCTATAGGGACACAGAAATCTACCCATGAATGGCACATCCACTTACAACAAAATAGGCTTCATAGAGATCGTGTTTAGATACTGACTTTGTCATTATATGTTACTTTAGATATTAAACAGCTCTTTCTAGCTAACCATAATTTTGCCCATTATCTTGCCTAGGATCACCTTGCAACTCACCTTTAATTGCTTGTTTTCCAACTCTGAGGCTTTCAACTGTGTCTGGAGCACAGCTACTTCTGCTGTTAACTTGTCTTTTTTATCCTTCTCTACAATTTCATTATGTCCTGGAAAAATAATGATAATTTGTTATGAAGTTTAAGGTAATTAAAATCAATGACATAATTAATCTTGTTACAGTAATTCTGCATCTCCTGAAAGTGTGTAAACCCAGCTGGGATCAACAGTCACCAAGAACTGAAGTCATCTGGCCTGTTCTTTAGCTCTTGTACAAATCAAGTGGTGGTGCCTAGTTCCAGTGACTGAATGCAATACGCCAGTGGCCAGTCTGTCAGCCCACTACTGAGAAATAAGACATGCATGGTTTCTCTGCATTAAATGCAGAAAATTTGGAAATAACATAGTATAAGGATCTTGTTAATTGTATCCATAATTAAAGAGGGTTAAATCTCCCCCCACACGCCCCGTCATCTGGCAATGTGCTGCTCCCTAGTGCTCTGCTTTTCCCATGGGACTCATGCCTGCCAAGTCTTAAATCATTCACAGAGCTGGTATCTGGAAACAGACACTCATTCTCTGGCAGCTTAGAACCCAAGGCAGAAGGGGTAGGCAAGAGGATTTTGGTGAATGACAGTCTTTTGAGGTTTATATGCAGTCTTTTGAGGTTTATAAAGCAAATGGCCTCAACTACCCATCTTCTTGGAAATGAAAAATCTAAATATTACAGGCTCTTGTTCAAAATAATGCATTAATTTTTACTAATAATTCTCTATTAAAAAGCTTGTGTAAGTACTCAAAAATCGAAGACCTGAGTCTGCTCCAGTTTACACTACTCTGGTATTAATGTGATTCAAATAATTCTGTAGATTTGTTATCATTTTGCACACACATATTAAGTAAAAATAGTTTTAGGGCCAAAATACAGGAAGAGCTTTATTTTAGGTATTGAAAATGATTACCAGATGCAGGACCTTCACTTGTGTGTGTGTGTCTGTGGTGCTTATAATCCTCTACCTGGCGAGCTAGTTCTTCTTTTTCTTTCTCTAATCGATTGTTAGTTAATCTGGAATATAAAACAGTTTTAGAATAATTTTTAAAAAATTGAAATATTTTGCAATATAAAATATCTAACTAAAAATCACAATGGCCATTTCCTGATCATTCTTATTTCATATATTTTGGCTGAGGTATTTATTTAATTATTTAAAATTACATTACTTTACAAGCTGAAGCTCCCTGATGAGGCTTTGCTCTGTCCTTGCACCTTCAGGGATGTGTTTGAGAAGCTCAATCTTAAAAGAAAAATTAAGAAAGTTTTACTCTTGAAAACAGTATTAATGGATAATGCAGTTCAGATGGAGTCTCTTTGATACAGGATTAAAAAAAATGAATAAAGGTAATGCCAAAGATATAACCAAGTACTAGGTTATACTAGAGAAATAAAACCCAAGTGTTTATCTACTGACAGTTTCCACAAAGCTAATTATCTACAGCCTTTTTAAAGTTAGTATAGATCATTGCTGCATATTTCATGGAGGGTGAAGAAAAAAGTATGCAAAAGTCAGATTTACAAAGGAAGTTACACAGCTAGCTACATTAGCATAATTTATACATATGCTTAAGGAAGTGATATGCCTAAATCATTTGAGTGCTTTGAAAATACTACTGTCGTGCTTATTTGCATACCTCGGTATCCAAGTTCCTTTTTAAACATAACATGAAAAGGCTGTGATTTCACAATGAAAACCTAGCTGAGTGTACACTGATTAGAAATGACCTGCAGTCTTAAGTTAGAATACGTCCCTGACCAGACAGGGAGTTTGTGTCTAGAAATGCCTTTCAGTAGAAGATGGAGGAACAAAAAATGTGTTAAATATGAGACTATGTACAATTTTTGAATGCAGTGACAATTTATGAACTCCCACAAGGCTACTGTTAGTGACAGGCTTTGGTTCTGTGACTATCTAAAATGGTAAGGATTTGTTGGGTTTTTTTTTTTCCACAATCAGTGTCTTTCTTTGAAATGTAGTTAACCTTGACCACATCCCTTCATCAGTAATTCAGACATGAAAGAAACTTAAAAGGGTGTTGCTCCAGAGTAGTATGATGTAATGAAAGAATTTTATCTCTGTGTTAATTTTGCTGCTGGTATACACTGCATGTTAATAATGAGGACTTTATAACAAAATAAAATAATTGTTTTTATAGGAGTCAATTCCAAGTTCTATTTATTGATCACATTTACTTGCTTACATAACATATATGACTTCCTATATTGAAAGGTGTGTTGAAGTTCGATACTTTACACTGAGAATGGCTGGTACAAGACGTCTGGGGAAGAAAACCATGACCGTATTAATAAATACAAGATGGAAGCTACTCTAGGTGGATAGTCCTAGCTACATCTCTGGAGAACTTAAAGGCAAAAATTTGATGCATCTTTTCAAAGGTACCTGAATTTAAAATTCACGAACTCTTCCATGTATGAAATGATATTTGTAAGACTTACTAGGGACTGCATGTAAGAGGCCATATTGGAAATAGGCATGAAGTCCCCCTTTAGGACGTCACAAAAAAGACTTGGAAGGAAGAGGGAAGTCCCTGCAGCAAACTCACTGTGGGACAAGCTAGATATAAAAAAAAAAAAAAAAATTCCCCCTAAGACTGCAAATCAAGAATATATATTGTTAATATGTGGTAAACAGCATTGATTGGTTAAAATATGTAAACATACAATTATGGCAACTAGGACTGAAAAAATGTACAAAAGCATGGATTAGAGGAAAAAAGTGCTCTGCCAATGTCAACAGTAGAAGGAAATTAATTAATGTTAAGCAATCTATTCTCAGAGTCATCTGGCTACATTTTACTCACTTGTTCTTTAAGATCTTGTAAGTTTTTATCTGCATTGCGTTCGCGTTCTGTTGCTTCCTGAAGCAGCCGTTTAAGGTCAGTAATGCTTTGGGTTTTTTTAGCAATATCCATTTCCATTTCCTTCATCTTAGTTTCGTGCATCCTGGTAGTATTTTTATTTAGAAAAAGGTAAGACCAAAAGCTAATACTTTTGCAGAAATAGAGATTAAAATATCTTTTGGAGATTAAATGCGAGAAAATACATCCTAAAACATGTTTGAGGCATTGGCCTTGAAATACTCACTGGTCTTATTTGTAAGTGAGCTGAAAGAAGCATAATGAAAAACACATTTTTAATCTCAGAATAAAGGCTTTTCCAAATACTACGCCTGTGTGGATCTTACTTTGTGTCTACACTTTATTAAAGGGGGACCAGAATCTTTCTATGATATTGCACATAAACCCCAAACTACCTCATGCTAAATCATGCACTTGTCGTATTGATGTGGTGTCCACATTGGTCAGGTCTTACTTCAGTGTCCAATCTTTGACAGTATTTTGTGATTTAATAATTTATGGAAAATAAATTAATGTACTGAGAAAAGGGCTAATACAGATACAGAAGATAAAGACTCCAAGGGCAAAAATGTTCTCCAAGACATTATGTTTAGTTAGAGCAGTCTGAAGAGGATTCCATTTTGTTTTGAGCCATACAAGGCTATGAAAAGGTTTTTGTAGAATCATTGAAATGTTGGTTGGAAGGTACCGCTGGAGATCCTGTAAGTCCAACCTCCCATCTGAAGTGGGTTTTCAGATAGCAATACAATCTCCAACATGTTGCTACCTACCAAAGAGCCTTCTGAAGGATCACTTGGATGACACCTTTGCCCTATCAGGTACTATCTATTACCACATACATGCTTTGGAAGATATGCTAGTGAGCTGGATTGCATGATAAAGTGCCCCAATTAGCTCCCCTAGGTTAGTAATGTCTTAATGTTCTCACTTAAACTTTATAATAATGTTAAAGTAAGTGCAAATAGAAGTTTTTACTCACACCAGATGAAATAGGCAAGTACAATTAAGCACAACCGCTTATTTTACATCTATCTATGCACCACTACCTATCTATATCAGCTAAATAGAACTAAGTAGAAATGTTTTTCAAAGAGGTGAAGTTCTAAAAGAAAAACTATTCAAACTACTGAGCTGATGTGCTAGCTGTTAAGGGCCTAGCATCTTCACTGCGTGTTCCTGTCCTGCTCCTGCAGCTGGCAGCCAGTTTTGCCCTCCTTCCTTACACTAAATATGGCTATTGTCTGACCTGGCATAGAGACATTTTTACTCACTACATAGTTAGAGGGAAGATTAAAAAGAAAGGAATGGTTTTCTGAAGCCTCAGTGAAGTGAAATGGCTCAACGATATGACAGAGAAGCACTAGAATTCCCCCAAGGGATCCTGCAGAAGTGCAAGATTGGGAACAGGGTAAAATTTTGGACATGAGCAGATAGAGTGTTCAATGGTGACCTGACCTAAGATGAAATTAGACAAGTCTCTCTCCTGTCCAGCTGATTTTCTGCCCTAATGAAGTTGCTGTCAGAGGTTCTCTTTACAAAACCAGATACCTTCTTCCTCTGTATACAACTATTAAAGAGTTCTTTTGCAACACGTCATTTTATCCTGAGGTCATCCAGGAGTACAGGACTAAGTATTTCTTTGCCAAAATTTGCTCTCTTCCATCCTTAGGCAGAACACAGGCTGTTTTTTTCTCTTAGCATAAGCATTGTTTCATTTTCTTGTCCTTTTCTGAGATATGGCAGTACAAGACGTGATGCCCAGTTAAAAACTCTTCCCTCAAAAGGAGTTAAATTCTCCTTCCTCACCTAGTTTGATGAATCACAGGCATATTTCATGTGAATGTATCTTATATGAAACTTCATATTCTATATAAATCTATAATTATTCAACATGTGTGACATATAGGTATCATCTGTGCATAGCTCATTATTGAAAATGGGTATAACAGTAATAGTTTTTGGGCTGGCAGTGGTTTTGGGGTGACTGTGTGCCAAAACTGTTTCCATAAGCAAATCACAAAACACAGACCTAAACAGCTTGCTTCTAGCAAAGAAGTGAATGCAATTAAAGTTGTTCAGGCTGTAGTTAAGATCTCCAGTCTGTATAAGTAGGTTCTCATAGAAGAAGCATCTGAACTAATTGCAGAAGTACAAATAAATTAAAAATTTATGCCTAAGCTGGAAAGCAGAAACTGTTTTCTTTACTGTGTTCCACATTGAGTGATGCAAGTGATAACCTGAATTTTGAAACATCTGATAGGTACTTTCAGATAACTTATCGGTAAAGAGTTGTAGACATTTTCTATTATTACCAAATAAAAAATTATTTTTTATGTTGATTTCAAAGTCTGAGTTTTATCTAAACATCTAGAAATGGTGATTCCCACATTACATTTTATATGCTGGAAAAGATAATCCAGTACTAGTCTTTGCCCTTCTACACAGAACAGAATCAACTGGCTGACTGCACTTAGCTTTCAGCACACGCACGAAGGATCTTTAGCTATGGCTACACATCACAAGGAGAATAGAAATCCCAGTGGATTTTCTAACACAAACTCTGTGCATTCACAGGGATAAATGTAGATTCAAATGCAGCCAAGCAGGAAAATGCAGGTTGCTGGCTTTCAGTTTTTGTATTAGATTGTCATCCATGTGTTAAGGTCCTGAAAAACCTTCTATGTTCAGCAAAAATGCTGACATTGTTCCACAAAGCACAAATACAATACATTTAAGCATCAAAGAACATAAAATACTTCCTTTACCGGAGCTACTCAGAAGTCTACAGCTGATCTGAAGAAGGGAGATAAGTAACTGGCTACTGTATGGAAGCAGCTCATGAGGCCGGTACTTAAGGACACTAGATCTCTGCTGGGTTCCTATCAGAGACCTGTATATTGATTCTACAGACTAATATAGACTCAGAAAATAAAATACAGATAATACAAAACTATCTTCAAAAGTGTAAAGAAAAGTTATGAAAATGAAAGTCTAATTTGTTTGCTAGTATTTAAAGGGGAATTAACACTTGTGTTTATCTGCTTTATTTCATTCCCAATTCCTACCTTGTTTCAACAATGGACTTCCAGCTTTTGCTGTCAGCTCTGTCCAGCTGGCTCTCAGCCAAATTTAGCCTCTTACTGGTTTCCTCCAGCTGTGCAGTTAACTTTTCATTTAATATCTCCAAGTTATTCTTTGCTATTCGTAGCTTCTCTCCACTGTCAGCTTCCTATTGTTCAATAAAAACAAAAGGTTTCTGTAATACTCAACCTCACATGAAGCACTCAATTATCTAAAATGATGGATAGGGTCAGTGCTGATTTAGAGGAAAACAGCGCATCCAAGATCACTAGCACTACAGCTGCCAAATTCTGTCTTGGGCTGCTCTTTGGATGTCTCCTCCCCATATATAATTAAAAATTCCATCACAGCAATATCAGTGCTTAGAAAGGTCTCCATTCCATATCAACCATTTAAAAAAAATAAAAATACTTACCACAACCAGTAACTGATGGAAATAAAGGGATGTATTACAATGATCATACCTTTTTCAGTTCTTTACGCAGCCTCTCATTTTCAGTAGTGACTTTTTCCATTCCTTTGGTTATAGATTCATTATGCAAACTCAGCTGGGCCCCCAGACGAAGTTTCATTTTTTCCATTTCAGACTAAATATCAAACAGTTTGTTAAAACACATATACATCACTTAGTAGAAAATTTCAGTTTTCCATTTTTAAAGCACAACATAGTTACAGCTACCTAGCAGAGTGAACATAACATTTCATCACGTATTTTCATAAATCTTTAAGGTAAAGAGTACCTTTACATAAATCATACAGTATGTTACGCTAAAATTAAGTTTTGCTTTTCTACATGTTTCATATATGGTATTTTTAAAACACTTTTGTGCCAATCAATGTCAACAACAGGCTTGCTGCTCTGTTTTCCTAATCAGTACCTTTAGCCTCTCATTTTCCTGTTCGAGACTAAGTAATTTCTCATTAGAAACCATAGCTGGAGCTTTTTTGAGATCTTCATTTTCTCTTTGGACTCTCTCTACAACTTTTTTCATCAAACCAATTGTTTTTTCCAACTCTGGGACTGTCTTTCCACTTCTACCAGCCTATAGAGGAAATTAAAAAAAAAAAGTAAAAGGAAGTAAACAGTTCATCTTAACATTCTGAGATACTCGAAATCTTACTTCATCGCTCATTTTCTCATTGCAATTAGTATTTATAAAAAAAAAGTTATATTTTGGTGTGACTTGAACCCTAAAGTTTCTTGCCTACTTTGCACTAGATGTCTAGTGATATATTCACTCCCAAAGTCAACATAATCAGCTCCTTCATTTCCTGTGTTACCCAAGAAAGCTGCAGTTAAGTCTCAAAATCTGCTGTGCTTTAAGAACTAAACTAAAACATTAGGAAAATGAATCAAAGTACTACTTTATTTTTTTAGCTTTTATGGTAGAGCAATTTCCTGATCCAACAGACCATGCAATTGCTTGAACGCTAATACTGGAGTGGGCGAGGGGAGCATGTCTGGGAGCTTGAGGGAGTAAAAGAGGGCCCTTTTTAAACAACCATACTTCTGCTGGATTAAAGTGACAGAAGAACTAAATTTCAAAGCATGAGACACACATCCCTTTCCAAAGGCATATATTCTTCCTGCAGAAAAATAAGTAATTAAATAAATATGGGGAAAAAACCTTGTAATTTCTCCATTATTCTGATTTCACTATGTTCATTTATGAGGCAGAAAAGCTGTTAAAGCATCTTCAAATGCATTTATTTTCTTATCATCTTTGTAGTGACTGTTTTCCTCAGCAATAATATTATAAAGATGCTGTTGTTTCTAGTTCTGGGACCATGAAGTACCTCCTTTTCTTTCTACAGAGGGAAGGAGCAACATACAGTAGAAAATGGAGAAGTTTTTACTTCCTGGAGCCCTACATAAATCTATATAGCGACCAAGTTCTGGAATTAAAGATCACTCATTCTTACTTTTCTAAAATAACTGGAGGGATTAGGAGGTTTGTGTTGGTACAAAGCAGAGTTAAAGAAAAACCTCTGCTCTATATTGGTGCCTGAAAAGGGCAGAAGATTCAGAATTTGCTGACTCCTCAGAACCTTTGCATGAAACAGTTTTATGAACTGAATTTCCTTATCCAAAAATTACCACTGTGTAAGAGAGAAGCAGATGCACAAGCAGTCCATGCAAAGTACAAGTAAAAGAATGGAAAATGAACAATCTTTTCCAAGTACCCAGAAGCAGAGAACTCATTCTCCTTGTCTACCGAAAGAGCTTCAAAGGAACTTAAGAGCTTTTATAAAGTCAGCTTCGTTTAGAAGGTCACACAGATAGTTTGACAAGTTAGCGGCAAGGGAGATACTGGGCATTGCTGAAGCCTTTTTTTCCCTGTAACTTCTAAAATATGGCTCTATTAAAGTAGATGACAGTAGCTAGAGTAAAATTTAGCTGTGTCATCTTGCACAGTACAACAACCAAAAAACTTCACTACCAATAACTTACACTTTCTAACATGTCCATCAAATAAAAATCCTATATTTTAAATCATAAAGCTCTAACTGTATTATGCATTTAAAGAAATACATGAATATAATTTTCATTATTAGGGCTGTAACTCCTATTTTTCTGTACAAATATGTTTCCAATGATAACTTTAATCCAAATGACAAAATAAGGCCACCATAGTACAATTTTTTAATAGTGTAGCTCTAGTCCTTCTAATGGTCCCATTAAATGAATTTCGTTAATCTATTATAACACTTTGGCAATAAAATAAACAAGTAAGAACAATTTCTGTTTGCTTTTGGTTGATTCCAAATAATTTAGCTTTACTAAAATTTTGCTTTTTTTTTTTTAGTATTTCGGTTTTGTTTAATTATGATGAAAAATGCTGTGACAATACTTACCCCTCTAATGCTGCCCAGCTTTCGTTCCACATCTGCTTTCTCTTTTTTGAGAAGTTCACACATTTCTTTTAAGTCACCTACCTGGTCCTAAAAAAAAAAAGGAATAAGCAACTTCTTTAGATTTCAATTCCATCGCAATGACATTTTAAATAATTTCTAGCAGCCATTCAACCTTCTCGTCTTCTATAAAGCCATGAAAAACTTACAGTATGTACAGAAAAGATAATTTATTTTTAAGCAATCCCCTAACCAGTGTCAGGGTAAAGGGGACTAAAGGTAAAAAGATGTTACCTTTAGTCTTGGCAAATCTTTATTGGCCTGTTCTAGCTGAAATCTTAGCTCGATGTTTTCAGATGACAATCTTAAATTTTCCTTTAAAACCTCTTGTTCTCTTCGATATTGATCATCTTGTATTATTCCTGATGTCTTGAGAAAACGGAGGGGAAAAAAAATTAAGTGGTAATGCATTAATCATTGTATCCGTTGTAGCTGATAAAGAGCAACAGAGAATTACTATTTTTCACAGAAATAAAACAGATGGCAGTTGTATCACCAGTTTTGACCTATTTTGCTCTGACTTTTAACTCCTTCTCTTACATTACCTAAACTTGCTTAACCTTTAAGGGAAGTTTACAAATCAGTATAAACCAGTAAAAATTTTGTCAAACCAAAGTTAACAAACTATTGGGGAGAAATAAATATCAAAGTCTAAAAGAGAAATAAGCTACAGAGTGTAGTACACTGTGACACTGTACCTGGGAACAGCATCTAATTTTAAGGACATATTCTGGTCTGTTTACTAAATAGTACATATGGCATGAGGAATTTCACTTAAGTCAAACAGATCAAAGTCAGGAAGAGTAGTATATAACTCTAATTCTTAGTCTGTTAGATTCTACAATCTTAAGTCTTTACCCATGGAGGCTAGCAATTTCTATTACATAAAGTGTGCTTTGCATGCCTTATATTGCCAATTCATGTTGTAAATATGTGGGAAATGATTATGCCTAACAAGTAAAGAGTAAAACCTTTTGATGATATGCAGTTTTTACATACTACTTACAGAATTAACCATATGATCCGTTAATGCATCACTAATAATGATAGGAATAAAGTATCTGCTTCAATAAAGTATATTTTTTCTTAGTGTAAGTAGTAACACTGTAAGTCAAAGAATGAAGGTCATCAACAAGATGCAAGTCTCATTGAGATTATTTGTAAACTTTCTGCATCAAAATTTTAGAATTGACAGTAGCTTACTTGTGAGCTAACATGCATGCCTACCATGAAAGCATAAGGTTTGCTATATGGACCACTTGGTGACTACTTCAATGTCCCTGCAGACCATACATAGGAAACCACTGCATTATCAAGACCAAACTATTCTACTTCTATGTCATTTATACAAATGAAATCCTAGAGGACTGCTACAGTATCAAACCTTGGGCATTTCACAAAATTGTGGGGTAGTTTCAACCCCCTCTGTACCACTTTGGAAAATTTCATGTTTATCCTCTGCAGTGTGTTGATTCATTCCATTATTCACATTTACTTTTTCCGCTTCATAGTCATTGGCTTGATTAGTAGGTTCCCCTGAATTGCAGTGATTGCAGCTCACTCTGTCAGTATCAGGCTCTTCTAAAGTTTCTTCATCAACATTGGATTGCTTGAGTATTTCTTGCTTCCTCTTCTCTTCTTCAAATTGCTCATTAAGTTTCCCATTTTCAGGTTGGGTTATATTTTCTTCTTTTTCACTGCAGTTCTCTTCATCAGCTTCAGCTATATTTTTGTTCTTCAATCCTTCCCTAGAAATATCTGCGTCCTTGCATTTCTCACTATCTTCAGGATGCTGTTCAGCAGACACTTCTGTGCTTCCATCCGCAGTAGCCTCATGGCCTTCATTATGCATGACACATGTTTGCACATCTGCTTCCTCATCTATTTCATTGCCATCAGTAATGCTATGATTAGTCTGATATTTGATTTCATTCCTATTTGAAATAGATTTCTTTTGAAGGGAATTCAAATATTTTTGTTTACTGATACTGATAGGAACAGACTTGGTCAGTTCAGTTTGGTCACATGTACTCTGATTCAAGTTGAAGATAAAATGAAGCATGAAAGGAAAGCAGAAGACAGTAAAACAAAACAGGAAATAAAGAAATATAAATGGTAGTGTTAATCTATTTTTGAAAGATTAAGATAACCTTGATAACCTTTAGATAACGTACAGCAACATTTGCAATATAATGAACCTTGTAAAATTCAAAACAAAGCCAAAACTCAAACTCTGCGTGTCTCAATACGGAATATAAAAGTTTTCTCTCAGTTGCAGACTCACATATTTAAAAATACGTATACCTTATTTCTCCACATATGCTAGGATACTGAATATTTCAGCTTCTACCTGTAGAACATGGAAGCTGTAAATTTTGGGTTGGGGGTTTTTCTGAGGGTTTGTTTTTTAAAAACACTGAAAGCTCTGTATTTCATACTCCATTCTCGAATACTATCATTTGAAATAAAACCAGCTAAATTACATAGAATACCAAATGGATAAAAAATATTTTTGTTAAGTAGGTGTGATTCCACTAGGTAATATGGTTTCATTATTAACTTACCAAGGGTCTAGAATATGCCTCTCTTGAACATTGTCTCTGCAATGCATGAAGCTTTTCCTGGAGGTATTTATTTTTGAAATGTAATTCTTCTATAACTGAATCACGTGGGATTGCTTGCTGTGTTCTATAGAAAAAAAAAATGAATGAAGCCAAAAGAAACAAATGGCT
The DNA here is from genome assembly GCA_009769605.1 of Bucorvus abyssinicus. Taxonomy (NCBI): domain Eukaryota; kingdom Metazoa; phylum Chordata; class Aves; order Bucerotiformes; family Bucorvidae; genus Bucorvus; species Bucorvus abyssinicus. Next base: position 46,635,921 of record CM020025.1, read on the forward strand.
ATTAAAGCAGAAAAACATCAGTTAAGGTAAAAAACCCAGGAACTTCTGGATCATTGGACTGGATTTTCTAGTACTACTGGGCTAGTTATTCTAAATCAGTGTTAGCCATATAGACTATTTGAACTAATCCCCATGAATCCAAAGTACTTTGGCAACAGGAATCTGCTCTTTTGAGAAGTGTACAGCTTCTATTACTCAGGTTCACTATCGGTTGTGATACTGGATACAGTGATTAAGAATACACTCCCTAACAGCAACTTAACAGTTCCAGTAACTTCCACCAACTCTAAATTGTAATAATAATTTTACACAATATAAGCCAGATGTTTTTCATATTATTTAGCTTTTTAAAGTAATGAACCAAAGCTGCATATTCTCTGAACGTGCAAAATTGCTCCAAAATAGCTTTAAGTTTGCCTGTAACAGACTCAACGAAAGATTTTTGAAATTCCTATCTGTTTTTCTCCTTACTGAATCAGTTGGTCTAATAGAGACTAGCTGGTCTAATAGAGACTATCTCTTTATACACACTTTTTTCACCTTTGGATTTTTTAGGCTTTATAGATTCTTTTAAAATGCCTCTCACCTCATGTGAGCAACTTCATTTTCTAAATCTAGATTCCGTTTTCTTAGTTCTTCCAGTTCATTTTCAGTTTCTAATGCTCTTACTCCAACAACATGGTCAACAGTGACACCAGCAGTTTTCAGTTTCTTCTGTAGAGCAAGTCTCTCTTTTTCAGTCCTGCAACATCCAGTAAATTTAAATTTAAAACTTTATTTGCCAATTTGTTTTCTTTAGAAGAAAATATTTTTTCTGCCTTACAGAATCCACATTTGTGATTTATTTGCTCACTGAACCACACCCTCTTTTCTGTTTAACAAGGTTACCTTATAGACAGTACAGCTTTACCAAAAAACACCCCAAAACACAAAAACCAAACCTGGAAAAAGCAATGAACATTAAGTCAGTATCATGCATGTCATAAAACACTTGCTGGTCTTGCCTGTGTTTTATGTGAAATTCATTCAACACTTGTTGAGAATAAATGCCATTTGAAGCAGTTTCAAACCACAGCTACAATCACCATCAGAGTTTCTTTTCTTTTCTGTATCTTTTATCAGTAAAATCCTGCCATTACTGTACTGAAGTAAACATAGCATCTGCAGAGTGTTTGCGCATGTGTTGTTTTAAAAAGGCTTCCATCTCATAACCCTAGAACCACCAGTACTGCAGTAGGCTACATATAACAGTAGCAATTGATTAAATAACACAGCGGTGAGAAACAGCCTGTCTTCACAGATTCATCACAGAATCATCTGGTTGGAAGAGACCTTTAAGATTATTGAGTCCAACCGTTCACACTGCACTGCCAGGGTCTCTAAACCTTGTCCAGAATCATCACAGAATCATCTGGTTGGAAGATGTGATGGATTTCATGGGAATAACAGAATGCTATATACAAGCAGCATAATAAAGGACTTAAATCAGTTTTATTCAGAGACAGTTTCTTCTAATGAAGGTTGTTGGCTCCTACAAAGAAAAGGATACTAGAGGAGTAGCCTGCTGCTTGAAAATTAACTAATCCTTTTAATCTCAATAGCAATGTAAAATTCTAGACATCAATCTTAGAAACATAACAGACTGTTATAATTACTATGTGGCAAACATATTTGGATTTCCCTTATATCAGCATTTTGTAGATGAATCTATGTACACCAACTCACTTGGCGTAGGTTTCCTTCAATGTATTCAACTGTTTGACTAAAGCATCTGCTTCTTTTTCCTTTTCCCTTAGTTTGTTCCGCAATCCTTCCATTCTGATTTGCCATTTTTTACCTTCTTCCCATCTAATTATTTCCTCCTTGGAGGTCTGTGAAGCACAAAAATAAATGATATATTCCTTTTTGATTTCTTTTTCTTAAAGCAAAATAAGTAAGCATGTTAGAAAACCATGAACGATATATTCTTCATTTGTCAATTTAAGCCATGAAGTCATAGCAGGCATTTATTATTTCTCTTATTCACCATAAGGTAAATAGCAGGCCCTTAAGTATGCTGTAGTGACTGGTGCATAAAGCTGATGCAGATTAATGCTATTAATAAATTCTTCCTTGGCTTCTAATATTTTTACACGAAAGGAGTGACATATTATACAAAATTAGAGGTGCTAGTGCAATGCATCCTTTTACTCTGAATTACATGTGAGTAAAGAAGACAGATTAAAGAAAAAGAAGTGTTTTTCTAGGACAGTTTACAGCAGATTTTTCTTCTGCAGCTCACCAGGAGTTTATATGTCCCGGCTGCATGGCTGCACAATTGGTCATTTTAGTTTAACTTTTCCTATGAGAAATGGAATCTCTACTTAAAAGATAAAATTCAGCAACTATGAATTAAACATCAATTAAAATGTGTACCTAGGTGATCCCAAATAGCTATTGAAAAATCACAGTAAATATTCCTGTAAGCAATTTTGGTTGGTTTTATTTTTTTTATTTTATTGGACTTTTCCCTTCTCCAGTTAGCGCCTGTACTCTCTTTTCTGTCTTCATTCTAAACAGTTACTGCTACTAAGGGCCAGACTGAAAGCAACATCTTGGAAAAGGGTAATAACATGCCAAGTTTGAGAGAAATATCTCTACACAGTAAGCAACAGATATTTAAAAAGTCTCAAATTAACTGGAAGTGTAAGTGCAGTCCTAGAACAATATTTAATATAATAAATAGTCTGAATGTCATTATACAAGCATGCTATAATATTCCAGTATACTTTCTGGCTACTGCGACAAGCCACTAATTACTGAAGTAGTAAAATAACAAGCAAAAAACCCAAACAAAACAACTGGTAAAATTAACACATCTCTAGTCACTCAGAAACTCTGGTACATGGAGATTGCTATTGTGGAGAATAAACATCACTTACACAGACATCACCCCTTTTAGGATTCACACTTTTGCTCCTAAGTATTTCATGTTTCTATCATTGCATTAATTTAGCAAATGCACATTTGATATCACTTACATAATCGATTTAACTGCCACCTATAAAATCTTAGTTTTCTAAGATCTTTAATGGATCTTTAATTCTACAAAAAGGGCAGGAAAACATTAATATACCGGTACTAGCAACAAGACCAGTAACAAAGAGCATGGGAAACATGAAGAAGGTACCGTCATTAACTGATTTTTCTTCTGATCAAGTTTGGTTGGTTGGGTTTTTTGAGAGACCATAGGGAGAGTTGAACTGCCTAGACCTAGGCTGATGATGCTTTTCATAGCCATGATTTAAATAGCATATACCTTGTCTTCTCTTACCCCTTTTTTTTCTGTTTCTTCACACTTCTTCTCAAGTTCACTTTCCAACTTTTTAACTTTTTTCTGAAGTGCATCTATCAGATTCTGTTCATCTGCTCTGCTCTGTAAAATTACAAACTTTTACGAACTTGAAAGTTTGATGTCAATACTTAAGTATTTTTCCCCAGTAAAAAAATAAGGACTTTAATTCCAATTGGCAGAATCAGTTTACAACCTAAATGATATTTTTAAAAGTATCTTTAAATTATTAAAGTATGTACTTTTATTATTAAAGTATATAAAGGAATATACCTTGCATTCTAAACTGAATAATCAGCAGCAAGTAGCTGAATTTAAAAAAAAAAAAAATAGGTAATTCTACTGTAAATGCTTTACTTTTCTTCTGAAAGGGGAAATAAGGACAGCCAGAAGATCACGAAACTCCATGTTTCAAAAGCAGCTTTGAAAGTTTAATTCAATTCCTCACACTCTTTCAAACGTATTCCAAGGAACAAGTATTTTTCACTGTTTTCCTTTTATTTGAGGCACGCTTCCAACAGCAAAAGCTAGTAGGGTCATATAAAATGTAACTGATGATGAAAAATAAATTTCTAAATACAGTGTAAGTCTCAATGTCTGCCAAAAGCACTTAATCTTTCCCCCCCAATACCAGCACATCTATGCAGAAACTTAACCAAGATAGAACATATTTTTAAAAGCCACTTCTACCTGAATGGCATTGCTTAGCCTCCTAATCCGTTTCTTCAGTTCTTCATTTTCCTTTTCCATTTCACTTTTTTCTTTCAGTATCTTAGCAAATGCTTTTTGTTTCCTCTGAAGTTCTTGGTTCAACTCATCGTTTTCATCAGACAAAGAACTCTCCCTGGTTTTACTTATTTTAAGGTTATCTGTAAGTTTTGTAATCTGATTATTTAAGTCCTCTATCTGTGTCTAGAAGAAAACAAACAAACAAAACAGCAAATGCCCCAAATCAGAATTATCCACAATACAAAAGTGCAGTACAATGATATTACCTAGTACTCACCATAAGCCCCTTTGTTTGTCTCTCAACAATCTCCTGGACATTCATACATGCCTCTTTTTGTGATGCAGCAGAAATAATCTGCTGTTCAGCATTAGCAGTCATTTCTGCTCGGAGTTCCAGAAGTGCTTTACTCAAGGCCTGAAAGTAATAAATTCAAATTCTTTTAAGTGACGAAGCTGCTAATACAAACATTACAAAACAGGAAAAGGCAATTATATTTTGTTATTTATATTATGCAATTATATTGTACCTTCTGCTGTACTATACATAGAATTTGTAAGCATCAAGCAACATCAAAAATTTATGTGACATTGGGATTAAATTTTCTTGACTAACTTTCTGCTGCTTCTCTTTTACTGCTAACTGGCTCTTCAGCTGTTCCACCAGGTTTTTCAGTGTTGCTGTGGGTGCTCTGTTCTTTGCTTCTTTTTGGACCTCTAGTTCAGCTTTCACATTTGCTAATTCTTTCTCCATCTGAGATAATACGTTCCTCAATTCATTTCCTTCATCTTTTAGTTGTTCCACATCAGCTGTGTGCTTTTCCTGAAGCCTAATAAAAAATAAGCGTAAATAGGGTACACTGCAATAATTAAGTTAGCAAACTCGAAATACATAACAAAGGGCACGATGTATTTTTTATTATTGTTAAAGCAAATGACATTAAGATTTGGAAACAGCAAAAAAAGACTGACTCAACAAAGAAGGCCTCCATTTAACAGGAAAATCATTCAAGTTGATCAGCGAAATGAGATTAGACCATTGTTCATTCTAATGCCTGTCCCTTAGAGGTAAAGAAAGCATCATACTTTCCTCCTTTTTAACAGAGGTTATATTTTTGAGTTTAAACTCATTAGGCAGCAAGCCCAAATGGATGTATCGGGAAAAAAAAACCCAAAACACAAACCAGCAAGTATCACAGAAGCTTAAAGACAACTCTCATACCAAGACCTCTCGAATACTTTCTTTGTCACTGAATGGCACAAAGCTAACAATCGAAAGGTATTTTTCCAAGCCAGACTTTTTCAATTAGTGCCGATGAAGAGCTACAGATTAAAAATAAATTACAATTACCAACGACAGTAACTCTTTAGAGGTTTTTTTTTCAGCCAAACCTTAAATTCAGCAAAACCACATTCATTTTGATAGACCAGTCCTGTAGTAGCAATATGTAATTGACTTGATCCAATCCAGATGTGACTTATGTTAACAGTCTAAAAACTTACTGGGCTCTGATAGTCTCAAACTCTTTGATTTTCATTAAAGTCATTTGTTTTTGTTTCTCCAAATCAGATGTTGTTTTCTTTAATTTTCCAACAAGTGAAGCAAGAGAATTATCCTGTTCTGCTACAGTTTGCTCCATTTCAGCTAAACGGAGAAAATGTTTGGTGTTGGAAAGTGATAAAGAAGTCTTTTTCACCAACTCCTGTAAAACAGAACAGATGCACATGGTAAACATTTTAAACTTTAATTCAAAGGTGAGCACAACTGATGCATTTTAAACTCAATCCTGAGTATAACCGAGCATTAATATCTAACGAGTTTATTTACTGAGATGTGATTCTTCGTCCACAGAGAAAACTGTCACACTTGGTTGAAAGGAGCTTTGTGCATCTAATGATCCATAGAATAACCAGTTAAATACAGTTTTCACCTTATCATAACGTGTCAAGAGAAAACTTGTATTGAAATGGGTTGGTTTAACATAACCACAAACTGAATTAAAAGAACAGAAAACAAAATACACCTCTCTCTCTCCTAGAAGTCTCCAAAAATTAGGATGATAGGAAAAATGTTCACATATACTGAGGTGGTAACTTTGGTTTTTTACACTTGAGTTCTAATCCATCTCTTGCAAATTCTCTCAAGAATAATACAATAATTCTGTTATCAACCACCCATTTAGTTTTCCAGTTATCACTTGTTACTCATTTTTGACTGCAATACTGTTCCTTTAAGAAAAAATTTAAAAAATTTGGGAACAACTTCACTAATCCCACAAATACATGTAACTCACCAAAGCAGTCTGTTTGAATTTATTAAGGGAATTGTCAGTATGCAAATTTAACTTCTGGTGTAGAACTCTAAGATCTTCCTCATGCTTCTTTGCTATTTCTTCTTGTTCCTGTTAGTTCAAAATAAAAATATAACTCTCTTGATGCACACTATTCCAGAAAGTCATGAAACTACAGTACTTTCATGTTGAGTGCTCACTCACTGTTCAGTATTGCTCCCCAAATTTTCCTTTAATTCTGGCAGTTTTAAAAATTATCTTCTTCTTGCTATAATCAACGATTATTTTTTTCCCTTTTCAATGTTATTGTTAAAAAAAAAATCTACTATTGCAGTTTTAACCTATGGAGCAAATCATGTGGTGCAACAGGACAGGTCCTGGAGAGCAAAACGGTGTTGGTACTCACCAACTATGACTATCAATACAGACAGTGATATCCATAGTATGTACTTTTCAGATCTATTTTGGACTATAGTGAGATCCTGTGGATTGAATGTCTGCTAGCAGACAGAACACAGTAGGCTTATTTTTGGACTGCATCTCCCGGTTTAGTTACAAACCAAAAAACTTGATTTATCCCAGAAGAAATAGCTACCCATGTTAACCAAAGAACACTAAGTGAAGATGACAGGAAGTCTGCTTCGGAAATGTGCTCCTAATGCAAACACACAAACCCCAATGCATGTTTAGTCTTGAAGTACCACTTAGACACAAGGTTCATGCTTTAAAATATGCTTTAAGGGTACAAAGACTATAAAGTATGCTTAAATAATATAATGTATCGTTAGATACACTGATTATGCTTTAAAATATGCCTTAATTTAAAATATGCTTTAAGAAGTGTATTTTTCATAAATGCATGTCTTTCCTGTACCTTCCAAACTCACTACAAGATGCAGTCCAGAGATCACTGTTGCAAGTACTGAAAAATCCCATGTAAGTATACAATATACTGAGGCCGCTTCTCACAAGAGAATTTCAATTTAATTAATTAATTCCTAGATAGACATCTTATACATAACCTCTTGACTGAGCAAGCCTCCTATATAAAGGAGTTAAAAAATTCTACATGGACTTTCTACAAAAAACATTGTCTCTGTTATGTTACCTCTGTCAGAAACTTTTTAAGATTTCACTAGCAATGAGATAAACAAAGAATCAACTAAAACAACTTAAAAATGGGAGAAATTTTGTACAAAAAGTTTAATGACCTCTCTTGCTTTAGCAAGCAAACGTTGGTATTTTTTTAACACTTCCTCCTTTTGATTTAATCTTGCTTGCATATTTGCAATGGTTTGATGAGCAATTTTCACGGCATGATGGTACTCTGGATCATCTTCTTGTTTCCCTAATTCAGCCGTTATTTTCTCTCTTTCTGATGTTGCAGGTAATCGAAGTCTTAGTTCATTTATAACTTTGTCTCTTGATAAAACATTTTGTTCAGCTTTCCACAGAGCAGTTTCCTTTTCTTTTAATTTCTACAACAAAAGGCAATCGTTGCATTTCCAGAATTAAAACACTGCAAAAAGCTCTTACTTTTAAAAAAACATACCAGCAAGACTGTCTAAATGAACTTACAAAACATTTTGCACTCGGTTCTGGCTGTATGGGATTGCTATTAGAGAAAAGTCCCAGAATATCATTACTGTGTCTTTATGCATTATTTACTTGGCACAAGACACTCATGCAACTTATTTTGTGCTACCAAATCAAGAAGCTGGTGTATATTGAATCTCTTAAGAACCACAAAGTATCTTCTGTAACAGAATTTCAATTTAGCAACCCAATATAAAAGGATTTTGCAATGCTACTTTTTAAATTTAATGTAAAACTTGCTAAATTTAACTAGCTATAGTCAACTGAATTTTGTACAAGAGTATCTTACCCTCCTAAATGAATGATCTAAAAAATTCAAAAATTTTCCCCATTAATTTGTTCCAATGGAAAAAATATTTCATTTTAGTCACAGTGTGATTATATTATTTACATTTTCTCTGTGTTAAATAATTCTAAGGGATTTGACACATCTGAGTGACATTAAGGATATTTATTATATAAAGAATTAAAGGGTGTAAAAATACAAACTTTGTCCCTTTATTTGATAATTTATACATTTAATTACCTCCTCCAGTGATTTGCAGGTTGCCCTAGTTTCCAGGATTGTTCGAATATGCTCCTGAATCTTTCTCAAAGCCAACTCGAGTTGTTGTGGGAGTGGCAAACTAGGGTCTGGAACTGATCCTGAAGCCTCTTCTAACTGCACAGAAAGATTCACATTCATGTAGTCTGATGGCTTTGAAAAACCTGCTTATGAGCCCATTTTTAGTTAATTCAGTGCATGTACCTTGAGAGCTGTACTAAGTATTTCATTTTGCTGATGATCATACACATCTAATTGGTGCTGCAGTTCTACTTCTCTCTGGTCCCAAGCCATTTGCCTTTCTTCATGAAACTGTAACAAATGTTTGATAAAGGTATTTTATTTATTGAAGGCAATGGGAATTTTGTAACAAACTTAAAAAGAAAAAAAGATACCAAAATGTAAAATATCCTAATGTGCTATTAAAACAAATTATGGAACCAAGATACAAAACGTCTATGTTAAAAACTTACTAGAAAGAATCTTCCTTTTTAAAATCACTTAGTGAAATAAGTAATAGGCTGTTTTTCTAACAGCATAAATACATACCTTGTTCTGTTGTACAATTTCTTCTTCCAGATTATTGATCGCACATTCATATTCAGAAATTATATTTTGTAAATACTTCACCTCTTCCTTTTGCTTGACTAACTCTCGATTGAGTTTAAGTTCCTGCAGATGGAGTTCCTCCATCTTCATATGCCATTCAATTACCTAACAATGAATGACACACATTATTATAATTTACCAAGCCCACAGGCCACGACACTGTAATTTTGAGGCAGTAAAGGACTTATCAAACCAATGGTAAGAAAGACATTCTGCCTTTTTAAGGTTCTTCAGTTGTCTTGAGTGAGAAGGCACGACGAGTAATGACGGAAAAGTGCAGCAGGCAATTGAAAAGGCAACAGGTTTCCCTTACACTGACAGAAGTGCATTGTGAATAATTTTCAAATGACCTAAGTTACACCCTATGCATCTGCCCAGACTGAACAAAAAAAACATGCAAGAGGTTTGGTTGACTTTTCTAAAATAGCAAAAGATTTTGAAAACCATTGAAACCAGTATGTATTCAAAAATGCACATGTATTAAGAATAACAGATGTATTTATGTCAAAATGCTCTACAGAAATATTTGAAAACTGGCTTAAAACTAAAACAAGTTTGTTGTAGCCAAGAGCGCTACAACCATTGCTTACATGTCATCTTTAGTCATGACAGATATAACCATATTATATAATACACAGTGATCTGGAAGAGAAGTGAGAAAGGCTTGTTCACATTTCAAGGCAACATTGTTTACAATAGCAAAATATGATTAAGTAGAATTACATGAGCATACTAACATTTCTGACCATGCCACCTAAATTATTGCCCCGGGATTTAGTTATAAAGACATGCTTTTGTAGTGAACTTCAATGCAAGCTCATGGAACAGAACTTCAGAATGCTACTCTATGTTTAATTTCCTTCATAATTTAATTCAATTCATAATTTAATTCTATTTAATATAACTGAATTCCTCGTTAGCCTATACTTCCCAGGTCACTTAATTGGGCACAGAAGAAAATCAGTAAATCTCACTGCACTGACTTTTACAGGACAAATAACTAATGACGTATTACTTTTATACAACAGGAAAACAAAAAATGATAGCTGTCATATTCTAACAAAGTGTATTTTGAAATCATTAGGCTCTACATTAAAACAGATGTTTAGGGAACAAGCTGAACCAAAATCTAATTTAAAGGCAGATGAGATGAACAAAGCTATTCTAAGTTGTAAAACAGCCAACCTTTTGAGCTCCTCTTGTATCCTTCAATGCACTTATCAATTCTTCTAAACTTTTCAGTTTTAACTCCATCTCTAATGCTCTGCTTTCTGCATCTCGACGCTCCTGCTGGGCATGCTGAACTTCTTCCAGAATCTTCATTTTGTCATTCTTTAGCTGAATCATTGTTTTAGAAAATTTTTCTTGCTGTGCTAAAGGTAGAGCACCACTAAACTGTCGCCGCAAAGACTGAACTGTCTGTTGTAGATGTTTGGCTCTATTTCTTCCTTCTAGTCGGGCAAAATATAAGGCTTGCTCTTTCTCATCAAGTTTCTGCTCTAAACGTAGATTATGGATCTCCACCTTCTGTAGTTTCAATTTAAGTGCCTCCAATTTGCCTATAGCAACAGCTTCACTACCCTGAAGGGCTATGATATGTTGATGCAGTTTTGCAATAACTGCTTTTTCATCTGACTGTGCCTAAGAAAAAAATTCATAGAACAAATTTATTTTTCAGTTTGAATATGTTAATGCAGTGTATATGTAAACATAAACAAGCTTTTTAAAAAATTTTATATATTGCATGTATTTTATTCCATAGAGAAGAGCTAAAATTAACCTCTAAACTCAGCTTTTTATATTTCCATTATTGTTACACATATTATAAACACACCTTTTCAGATACTGATCTTAAAAACTGTATTTTTCCAAAGCACCAGGAAATTTTGAAGGTATAACTAAACTTAGAAAATATGGTAACATAAAAGCTGACACAAGTGTGGTATTTAGGGACTCAAACTGTTCCAGGACATGAAAACAAATACTAAGAAACTGTTTCAGCTAATAACAAAGCAAGATAATGTCTACTGCAAATCTTCAAGATTTACAACTCATTGCTTGTCTTGTAAAAAAAGATCAAGCTTTCCTGATACTATATTTAAATAATGAGCTATTAATCATAGAAGAATAAATATTGCCTAAATAACTTGGAAAAAACCTCAGGATCTGTAATAGCTGTACAGCTAGAAATGGAAAAAATGGAGAAGGGAATAATTAATGTAATATAGAACTCTTGAAAGGGTATGGCCACTACAAGGACTAGCTTGCTAAGACCCTTCTGAAATGCTTTTGCAGATTCCTAATTCACTGTAAAATTATTTCATTTCTTCTCACTTCAGGGAAAAAAGTCCAAATTGCTGTGTTAATAAATGTTGAGTTTTACCTGATAGTCTAAAATTTGCATTCTAAGAGATTCCACTTCTTTATCTCTGTATTGCTGGCGTGCCTCCAGAGCGTCAACTTGCATTTTTGCTACATCAGACAGTTCTCTTAACCTTACAGGGAAAACAAGAGTATTGTGTCACTCAAAACCATTGAATAAAGATTTTCTACATAGAAAATGCTAAGAAAAGATGCTTGGTATGTTTCCTCACATCAAAACATTTGAAGACTTTATTCTTTTCAGCATACTCTTCTCTACTACCCAAAGTCCTTGTTATGAAAATTCTTCTGTATTGCCTCTCAACTTTTTTACAGGACATTTTCCTGTAAGTTACATAGACATTTGCTAGCAGTAGCCTACTCCAGGAAAACAATGCCATAGTTTCTACCTGAAATAAGCACCTGTCCTCTACTTCTCCTGCACTTCAGGACATAAATGCTCTAAAAGTGGTTCATTCTCAGTTGCTTTCTCTGCTTCCCCAAGTCTAGTAACTCATTTTCAGTGCCAAAATCATTTTAAATATGCCCACAGACTTCCCTGGTTTAGGAATATAACAGGATTACATTATTTACTCAAAGACAAATGTCCGTATCAACATATCTAAAAAGTTCAGTGTTCTAATTTATGCATACTAAGTTAATCTCTTAAGTAAATGGCAAAAGAAAAAATCAGGTGTTGAAAATTATCTGTTAGTAAATACGTAAGTATTGGATTACGCAAGCCTATATAGCCTAAATTTTTGCATGCTTCCAAATATACTGCATTTGAAATTTATTACTTACTTCGATACTTCAATCTTGAGCTCCATCTCACGCTTCTCTAGGTCCATAATTTGTCGTCTGTCTGCATCACTTACTGCCTTACTTACACTCTTTGACAGTTCATCTCTTAATTCCTGTTCCACTTTCTGCGCCTCAAGGTTGATTTTGGTGAGCTTAAAAAAAAAAAACCACCAAGCCAAATAGTATCCTAAGCACACAACTCTCCCAATCCTGCAATGAAAAAGCAGTGCCAAAAGTATCTTTTCTTTTTTAGTCATTGCAAAACACTGTTCAGCTATGCTAAAAAAAAAATTTCCTCACTGCTTAAACATCTTATTGTTTGCAGCATTGCATACACATAGGAACAGATACAGAGGTTGGTGCAGAACAGGACTCTAAATTGAACAGGTTTTATTAGTGAATTTTCTTAACTCTCTTAAAGCATAATAAGAAAAAAGAAAAAAGAGTAAGACTAAACACTTTAGGAAATGAGCAGTCTTACGTATATATTTTATATATATACACACACACACTCTCTCTCTCTCTCTAATATATCAGGATTGGTAACACAGATACAGGTTGTAAGTGCCAAGACTCATGATAGTGTAGTTCTTTTGTTCTTTCAGAAAAGAATTTTCATAAATAAGTGATATTCTTTCAAGCAGCCTGATTTTTGAAGTTGGTTATTAAATATCAAGTAACCAATGTCTCAATTCAAACCAAAGCACATTAAGAAAAGACAGATATCTGAGAAGCATTAGGCAACATAGAGAAGCCTCAGGAATTAATTTAGTAAATACAGTTGTGGCAGATTAATCTGATACCACTCCTTAAAAAAAACAAAATTATTTCCTAAACACACAAAAAAAAGTGTGTTGTATCTTACTATTTACACTTCACATATTTGAGCCACTACTATCTGGATAACAGTGGTATTTAAGTAGATTTATGAGATTAAAAGATGTCTAGTAGTCTTCTTCTCGTTATCTGTTCTTAAACTGGTATCACTTACAAATTTCACTACTTACCTTAGCACAATCTTTTTTTACAGATACACACACACACACAGAGATATATAATAATGCTGCTGAAAAGCTTTAAACAATTTCAGTTACTCCGTGTCCCGAATTAATTAAAATCAAATCAGCGTAACAAACACTACTAAAACCACAGAGAAATGGGGAGTCAGATAACAGCAATCTAAAATAGCTAGGCTAAAGTCTAGCAAAGTACAAGGAAGGGGAATGAATACAATCTATCCCTTCTGTTTAAATCATAGGCCAATACTGGCACAAGAACAAATGTGTTTGACTGCCTATAAATAACTCGAGACTGGAAATTATCATAACATCTCCCACTATTGAATAATGAATTTATGTAACAAAGTTCAAATATAAATAACAGGGACAAAAAAACTCTAACAGGATTAAGACTGATATGACTGGCATACTAAAGATCATCAGCTTCAATGGCACATGATTTCTCTTCTATTGCTGTATGATAGATAATGTTTGGCACGTGACAGAGGACGTAGACAGTCTGTAACAGAATCATGACCATATCATTTACAAAAGGGATGCAAAGGTCTAACATTTTGTGAATTACTGGTAATTAAGGAAAAAGTAGTAGAAAAGGGATCATACAAATGAATACATACAAAGGGATCATACAAATACAAATGTCAGAAATAACATGTCAAGAACAGACGTTTTTCTAGCAATCAGCTGAAAAACTAACAAACTGTCAAGATGCTCATCATGTGTTTTACAGAGATTAACTAATGTTTGGAATAATATTTTGAAAAGCTCAAAAATATGCTTTTAAAATGTGTCAAATTATGCTGTTAATCTCAATAGATTTACCTCAGCAAATTTTGTTTCCAATTCAAAATTACGTTCTTCTATTTGCTTTATGGTATTCCTTAAATGTTCATACATCCGTTGCGAATGTTCTGCTCTCTGTCTTTCGTTTAGCTCCTTCATTTCCAACATTGTGATTTTCTTAGAAATGGATAACAGCTCACTGTTGGTTATTGCTTTTGTGGCCTTGTCCATGGCATTGTCATCCCCTACATTAAAAAATATTTCACTTAGGGAATACACAAGCTGATTCAATAATGAAATTTATTTGCACCATGAAACAGACCATAAGTTTTGCTTTATCTCTGGCAGATAAACTTTATCGAAACACCTGTATTACTTTTTTGAACTGGAGGCATGGTTATCTTGCCTTATTATGTGTTTGAAAAGTATCTAACTTAAATAAAATACTATTATCAATTATAACTGGGTATATCTGCAACCATAATTAGTGAGACTGATAACTATTTTCACTGCAGTCTTTCACTTTATCCTTAACTCAGCTGGTAAATCTTCAGGAAATTTCATTTAAAATCTGTGAAGGAAAATGATGAGGATGAGTTGTTCTTGAATAATGAGAATTTAAACTGTACACAAAGAAGCTCCAGATATCAAGAAAAAATACTTTGTTATAGAGCACAAAACCAGGAAAAAGAAATAATTTTCCTGACAATCTATGAAGTACTTTGATTGCCAATCCAGTTAGAACATATTGCACCTTATTATAAAAAAAAAAAAAATTGAAAAAAAAAAGAAATCAGGTGGCGTTGCTTTAGAAGTTCCAGCTTTTAAACCCGTGACCTAGTAGCCCAAGAAAAGACAACATGGAACAGTTTCCAGGGGACAAGGCCAAACTCGGTTTTGGTCAAATAACTAAGTAAAATGGACAAACAAAACCAAATTCAGACCGTTAATGAAAGATACAAACTTGTTCAGACTTTTTTTGTTGTTAAGGTACATAAATTTCAAAACGTCTTAAAATATTACTTTTACACAGGTCATACCTGCTGAATTTTAATGTTGCAATATAACTTTCATACTTACCCAATTTATTCATCTGCTCCCAAGCCTGTTCTACAGTGTGCAGTTTCTCTTTTGTGATCTCCAGTTCCTTATTCAGTAAATTTATCTGTGATTTCAAGGATTCATTCTCACGCTGTATGACAAAAAAAGGTGTAACAGTAAAATATTTAATTGTAGCACACTTGATGTTTAGCATCTGTAAAATCTTTTAAATAAACAGATTTTACCTATGCACAACCAACCCATGATGAGCATAGAGGGCAACAGAAGAGCCTAAGTTTCCTCCTAAGTGTAAAAATGCTAGTCTTTGCTCTCTGTGTTGTCATCTTACCATCAATATTTATCATCAGTGTCTGTGATTCCTAGAGTGTCTAGAATTAGATGAAGAAACCTATGTTTGTCATACTAAACACCTCATTAGGGTTGGAAACAAAGGAGTACTTCTGGAGGGTACTTCATCCTGACCAGGATACTTAATCTAGCACATAAATACATACTTGAGACAGGTCATATGCTTCTTTTAGTCATCTAATAGTTTTGTAAAAATGTTCCTTCACTCCTCCAAATAGAAACACAAATTTCCGCATTAACGAATAAAACAAATTGAATACTTCATAATATTTTCCAACTTCTAGTTTTCTAAACACGTTTTTAGTTTTCTATTGATAAATGATTCTCTAGTTCCATGAAGTTGCTAAAACAGGCAATGCAAGTTTTCAAACACAACAAAATTCTATAAACCAGACAAGGAATCATTCGTTCTTTAGCCAACACAAATGCACCTACCTGTTCCCAAGCAGACAAATTTAATAGCTTACCCATCACATGTATTTAACCCCTGTTAACCACAGAAATCCAACAGATGAGAACGTGATGTGAGCTTTAACTACTAGTTAAACCACTACTTTCTTGGACTATTATTGCTGACATAAATGAAAAGTGGGAGGCAGTAATGTATCTTTGAAGCTAGTTTTACAGTTCCTGAAAAGTAGCTCCCTTCTACTTGAGAATAAAAGTTCAAAGGAATAGTTACATGTATTTGCAGTTCCTACAACATTTTGCAAGCTCATTGTGAACAATCTTTGGTTATTTACTTTTATGGAAGTAAAATTCCAAAGGTTAATGGCGTTTTAGAGCTGAACATTTCATTCTTGTAAATCAGGAATTAGGAAGAGCATGTACTTTGAAAGAAAGCTTTGGAAGTGTTTACATTCATTCTTCTTTTCTTATGACCACCAAACCAGAAGATTATAGCAAATATTCCTCTGCCAGCCTTGTTTCAGTAATCAAAGAACTAAAAATACTTTGAGAGGGAACGTACCCAGAGCTTAACTTAAAAAGCAAGCAAACAGACAGAAAACCCAAACCACCAAAACCAACAAAACAATTAAACAAAATGCTTTTCTGTATACCCATTGAAATAAAATCTAGGACGTTGTATATGTTTCTTAATCCACTGCAAAATACCAGGTAAAGCAAATTAAAATTTGATCGCAACAGTCAGACTGGCTTGAACATCTCATACCCACTATGGAACTGCTATAACCAGCAGTTCCAATGCTTGGACTTCCACTCTATCCTTCTAGTAACTATTAACAAAAACCAATGCAGACTAAACATGTAAAGAGGATTTTTTTCTCCCCTTCAGGTTAAAACATAACATGAACATTACCTCCACGTGTTCCATGTTTGTTGTCCGTTGGACGAGCAAGTTATCTTTTTGTAACATATCTCTGTATTTAGCAGTTAATGCATTATACTGCTTATTAGCCAGTTCCAGCTCAGACAATGGCACACTACCATCCAACACTTTTTGCAGAGCTGCAATCTTAAAGCTAGCCATTTCCTACGAAAACAATACAATGTGTTACTAAGTTCTGCTACATTTTCAAAGAGAGAAATTATAATTACTCCACATAAAAAGAATACCACTTAATATAATGTTATAGAACACAATATTGGTTTATTTTATTAAATTACTGTCCATCCTTATACATTGCTCACAATAAGCATGGACAAAATTTCTCTGATAATCTAGCTCTCTGGGTAATGTTATCAATAGTTGCCTCTCAATCATAACAAGCTGTCAAAAACGTATTTTATAAGGATGAGTTAATAAAGGTCCTAGCAACCTGCAAGGGCAAGAAGTAAGGTTTGGTTTCATATGACACTTTCCATAAAAAGAACTTGCTGACGCAACTTCAGGAAAGTAAAACTGACAAGTTTCATATTATGATGCTTATTTAAATACAAAGAATGTTTTGACAAAATTTATAACAGCATTTAACAAGCATTTGGGTAATGTATTTGAGAAACTAGTACTGCCTGTATTTTAGAAAAGGGTATTTATTGCTGAATTGTAAAAATAAAAAGGTGTACTATTACTATTATAAACTATACCTTGAATCGTTGCAAATTTCCAATCTTCTCTGTAACTGCAGTCTCCATATGTGTTATTTCACACTTTAGTTTCTCATTTTCTTTTCTAAGATGCTGTTCTATTTCAAGCAAAGTGGTACACTGCCTTGTTAGTGACCTTTCATTAACTTGTAAAACAGTTATTTTTCTATTATTTTCTGCAAGTAATCTTTTTGTTTCATCAGGATCCAGCTGAAGTGCACTGAGTAAATTCTGCAAAACAAATTTTTTAATAAGAACCTTGTACAGAAATATGGTAAAACTCAACTATGTAGACAAGCTTTCTTGTATGTTTTTTAATCTAGGTGTAAAAATTCCATTAATCTGAAAAAATTTATTTTTGCAAATAAAACATACAAACACACTCAATACATGCATAAGCATATATTATAAGAAAAGAAAATTTAAATCTTCAAAATCATTAGTTTCTGAGAAACTAAATACACCTCACTAAGTGGAATTTTAGTTAATGCTGTTATTTTCAAAATTTAGAAAAAAATAATTCTCTGCATTCATTGTCATCAGCCTTCCCCACTTGTACTAGAATCAAAACGAATGTATGCGAACAATTTCCTAAACCAAATACAGTACCTGTAGTTCCAGACAAACATTAATTAAATCCTTCTGTGAGGACCAAACCAGTATCTGTAAAGTAACCACAGGACCCCTCCTATAGAAACAAGAGTGTGTTAATGTCTGTGTGTGCACACACATGTGTTTGTATCCAAGTATAAATCCAAGGAGAGGTGGGAGGTGGACAGGGAACTACAGTGACTCAGGTCACAGAAGGCATATGGGTTTTAGCTTTGCTGTTGACACATCAGCTTGCCAAGGAGACAGGGGATAGAAATTGGACCTGTAAAATCCCGGATTACTATGAGCCTAATGAAGAAGAGTGAGCAGGTAGCTAGAAAAAACTGCAGAGTCCTGAAAGCCTGAAGCCATGAAAAAATCCAGGTCCATTGACAACTGGCACAGATTTGGCTTTTCTGATAGAGAAGTATGTTTTTCTTAAGATTTTTAGAGCAAGCAACATTTTCATTGATCATTCAGAGTGAATTAAATCCAGAAAATTGTTTAATCTGAAAATGTTCACCTAATTCTAATCAAAATTACATACTAACAAAAAATAATATTAAAAAGTAGTATGTGTTTCTTGACTTTGGATAGGATGTGTTTCTGTAAACAAAAACTATTGTGAAACAATAATTTTAAAAAAAATCTCAGCAATACATTGATAGCACCACTAACATCATAAAACTCCATTATATTTTAAAGACATTTAAAAAACAAATCCCAGAAATATCTTAATCCTGCTACAATCTACTCCTATGACTCTGGAAATGCAGAGTAAGATACTGTCCAAATTAAGTAAGATCTCTCTCTCCCCCTCTCTCTGCCCCCACCCCCACCAATTTCAATTCACTTTTCTGTAAATATATTTACAATTATTTTGTAAATTAATGAGGGTTAGAAACATGATTATAAGCAGGACCACATATCACTTCTTCAACCCTCAGAAGAAGAAAATGGGTTAAAACTCAGCTGTCTAAACTTAGGCATTCACGGTCATTTTCAACAACTTGTGATATCCTTGCCCCGTGTCCGCTTCTCTTGTGAGTCCCATGTCTTCTGTTGTATTTGGCAGCTTTTGTTATCTGCCCAAAGACACTCAAACCCACCTAAAATTGCACTATGTCTGTGATTAGGCACATGCATCAATTCCTTGAACTTTTAAATACCACCTTCTTAAAAAGTTATTTTTCAGTTTTCCTAATAGAATATGGAACTCAGTCTTCGTGAAAGTAAATCAAAACAGAAAGATGAATTCTGTTTCCTGGTTTTGTGTAACACTGATACATATACATTAACAGGTATATATAAATAAGATACAATTCAATGTAATAACCTTAATTCTTAGTCTAAAGAATTATATATATGTAATATTATATATTATTGTATTTTATATATGTGTAATTATATTATATATGTAATATATTATATTATTATATATAAAGAATGTATATTCCATAGGGTTGCTGGCACTACCGCTCCTCCCAGTGTGAGTGTAAAGAGTGTGTATGAACAGAACACCTGAGACTGAGAGGGCACTTACTCAAAACTGTTAAAGAGCTTGATGACCTTTAGGCAGGTTGAATTAAAAAAACCCCAAATTAATATAAAAGCTTGAAAACATCTAACAGCTGAGGGCAGAGAGTCATACCGCAGCACTCATAAACTAGTTCAGCTTCAGGAGTTTCCCCACTGCCCCTGCAGATGTGAGGGCTTCCTCTCTGCAAAACATCACAAGCCTTCTCACTCCAGATAATGGACTGGTGGTACCAAGTACAACAAGTAGAGGCCCACACCTCAGGTGTGTGTACGTGACCTTGTGAGGTGATTTCTCAACAGTGTAAGGATTAGCAGACTGCAGGGAGGCACAGAGGTACACATAACACTGGAGCACCCACATGTGTACACAGCACCCTGGAGCATACACACAAGAGGAACTCTCAGGAAATGGTGTGTCTGTGCTGGTAACCCGAAGGGGCCAGGGAGTGAATATGGATGTGTGGGATGAGAAATAATTGGGATTAATTCCTGAATGTTGCTTAGAGACTTTTAGGTCTCTAGTAACATTTTGTATGTGCCTTAATAGTGTGATTTACCTCTTGTATTGTTGATAGTGAATGTATCGTTCACTGATTACTAGTTATTTACATTCCACTAATAAATCAATAAACCACTTCCCACCCAATTTTATTTTAATTGAGCAGTTTTTCCCTGCAACATTTTTCCCATTTAACAAACTATTGTATTAAAATCCCTGTTCTATGTATTAAAACCTTTTTGAAAAATGAAAGCAACAAAATTACTTACAGAATATGCCTTTATTTTTGTAGCATCCTGTTCTTTTTGCTCTTCTAGCTTTTTCTTTTCCTCTTTCATATCTTCTGATTCCTTCTGCCAGCTTTCCTTTTGACTAAACAGTAATTAAATATTTTCTTTAGAATGATAAAAGACTTGATGATTTCTAAAACTGTAACTAAACCAGCAATATTGCCAATAATTGAAATAATTAAATAATTGAAATATTGTAAACCAAAATACTTACTTTTTAGCAATAACGTAATTTGAAAAAGACATTATAAATTGTAGATGGATTACTGAAAAACCATCCCCTCTGTATAGGCTGCAGCTGGTTTAGTGATGAAAATAATTATTAAGTTAAAGTGTCTTATCTCTTCTTCACATGTGTAGGATAGTGCAGAGATAGAGATGCCTTACTCCCCAAAAATACACACACATGCGATGTAATCCGCTTTAAATTGCACACTTGTATTTCAAATTAATTACTTCCTTGCACATGTCTTCATAAAAACCGGCAAAGCTTAAAACTTCGCAAATAAAAACATTTCGACATTAAGTACCTCTCTGGAAGCTTCAGGTCTCTCTTTTGTAGGAAGGAAGACAAAAATCATACTACTGGCACTTACCATGCTGTGAGTCTGGAAACAGGCCTTTTCTTTTTGAAGCAGACTAGACCCAGCACATTTGGCTGGTAAGATTTACAGCTGGATAAATTAGTTTGGCAAATAATCAATGACCCTTGATTTCTTGGCATTAAGCACTTGCACATTCATTAGCTAAAAAAGACAACTTGCAAAGGGAACAAGGCTTCTGCAGCTCCTGAGAGACAGAAGACCTAAACTGATTTTGAAGTACTTTTAATTAATTATACAGAACGGTACAGTATCATAAGGAAAAGATTACTCGCTCATCCTCTGAGAATTCGCCACAGCACAATAGCTGGCATTTTCTTTAAAAGATGTCGGTTCAAACTTTCCTCAGGAAATCGACAGAATTAAAAACAGGTTTCCCATATTCAAATTCTGCATTAGAGGTCAGACTTCTAAACAAAAGGGCAGGCAATGGTGGTAAAATTAACTCAATTTTTCCCCATGGTTTTGCAAATCTTTCCTTCGATTACACTCATTTTATTTCAGATTCATAAAGGACATAATTCCCACCCCAGTTTTTCTGTTTCAGTGAAAAGCAAACAAAAATGTAAGAAGATTCAGCTTCAGTTTGGCCTAAACTACTCTCCTCTACCCACTGTTACTTATTTATTTGGAAAGCAAAAAAACTATGAAAGTTTATACACATCTAATAAGGAAGTTCCTATAAACTGTATAGGATAGTTTAGGCTAGTTTAAACAAATAATCAGGAGTATTTCAGAAGCAGTATTTTCTCTTCAAAGATGATCTCTTAGTTTCTTCCATAATGGATGAACATGGAGGAAAAGGAAAGAAAATGCTCTGAAAGTGAGTCTTTATGGGATGCCAAGTCAAAGAATCTCCTTCCCTAACTTCAGTCTGTAACAGGTTTGGAGAAAGAGCCATGAATCATCTTATTCCTGTCATTGGAGATATCTAATCTAGTACTAAATGAGGCAGTATATTATAGCCTTTAATATTTTCAAAAAGCTATAGCTTTAATGTGTCAAACAGAGATAGCATTATCTGGGAAGTCTTAACTGATTCAAAGAACAAACAGAAGGTACTAAAATATATAACACCCTTTATTCCAAAAGCTGTCCAGTGACTGTTCATTCCAACCCAGAGATAAAGAGGACACAACTAACAGACTGTTAATTGAAGAACCCAAATCACCATATTTATTCCTATGCTTCTAACATAAGATGATGATAAAAATCCTTTTTTTTGTCCATAAGAATTTTGTAGAAATTGGATTTAATGAAGCATATAAAGGGACTAAGACTCCAAAAGAAAACCAACTACGATGTCCTGATGATCTGAAACTTTGAAAGAGAGATCTCTGTATTTGTATAACAGTTTTTTTCTTTCATCCTCACAAAAACTGTTAGGACCCATACTTGAAAGCAAAAGAAAATGAGACTGAACAGTCCATAATACCCAGTTCTAATAAAATACAAGATAACGGGTGCAGAAAGCACAATACAATCCTCATTATGAAGTATGCAATAGGAAGACAGCCCAGCAGAAAACGTTATTCTAAGAGTTTTCTGAATCTTTACAGGAATAAAGAAAATATACAGAGTTCACATTCAAGAGCAGCAGCAATTATGACATTACCCAAAGAACAACTTGCAAATTATTAAACGTTTAGCTACCTGAACTTTTGTAATTCAGAAAAGAGAATGATACCTTTGATATTCTTTATACAGCAAGCCTTGTTGATGACGAATTACTGCAAATTTTCGCTTGTAGTCTTCTACTGCATCTTCTAATTGTTTAAGTAACTGCTCTTTATTTTCCAATTCCTAATGATTATTTTCCAAATAAAAATATTCAATTATTAACACAGGTTTTAAACATGAAAGTATTGATCAAAATGCCAGTTCTCCCTTGTGTGTTTTTCATGATAGAGGCTTCTGTCAAGAACTGCAGATATGAAATATGTATTTTCTTTAGAAGCAATAGATGAAAAAAAGTCCAATAAACTTTGGCATTCATATTAACAGGTGTGAAATAGTGGATAATTGAACTGTGGATTACAGTCCTCAAGGTTCAAAACACCATGACATGCTGCTAGCCCACAAAGAATGTTTTCTTCTCAAGTTCCCAAATACCTTTCTATTTTATAATCATGTACAAGTGAAAAATATTCTCTAACCAACAAAAGTAAAGTGATCGAAGACAGATTAAAATAATTTAATGATAGTAAAAAGGTAAATTCTTCTTACTCCAATTCTCAAAGAGTCAATTCTCCTTTACTATATGCTTGTCTGCTATGTTTCCCATGGGAATCACTGGCTTTGGTTTCAGTGTATTCATGCCTCTTTTTACAAATTTTGACATATTTTTGATAAATAATGGAATGAAAATTCATATGGTAAATAGAGACCTTTGCTGTCTAGACAAAATATGGTTCAGAGTAGGATTTGCATATGGTGTGGAATCCAGACAGCAGTAAGAGAGAATTTCTCATACAGAGAGTGTGACTGTAGAAGTAGAATGAAGTAGAATGAAAGTGGGCAAATATTTAGATCAAAATTCAGATTTAAAACAACAAAAAAGAATTGAATTACTGTAAAAAATTTAATTAAGTATTACCTTCTAGGTTTACAACACAGCAAAATACTTAGAGCTTTAAAAAAACCAGAGTAACCTAAAAAGTTTACTGGATGTCAGAACTTAATTTTGGAGAGTTCTCTCATGTCCATACAATGCATGATACTAGACTTTGGAGGAATTAGTTATATGTTACAAATATTGTTCACATCAAGGAGTCAATGAGTTACCTGTATAAGACGTATTAAATATTCATTCAGAGAATTAATCATATTAACACTTGAAGGAGCCATTCCTTCTGGAAGATTCACTGTTTGGAAGACAACATTGGCACCTTCTGACTGACGTAATGAGCATATTTCATTCTTCAGTTGTACAATCTAAAGAAAAGAAACAAAACCATAAAGAAGTAGCTCTTGCTGTTCAATTAAAAAACCCCACAACTCTAATGGAAAATATATTGTTTTCCTGTGCTACATCAGGTGTTATTAACAACCTAATTCACTTCCACATATATTCTAAAGCATTCAAATACTCTTTAAAGTAACCTTTTAAAATTGCTGTGATTCCATAAATCATAAGCCAACTTTATCAAATGACTCCAGGGCGAGTTCACATATCTGAGGATACACCACAGTTTTATTCAACATTGTTTATAACATAATGCATATGCCTTTTAAAATGAGGAATTTTTGGAAAGAATTATTGCAATGGTTATTTGAATGGTTTATTCTAAACCGATCTCTGCCTTTTCAACTTCTTAAAAGCTCTCTGGTTCTCTGCTCCAACAGTACATAAGGAAGTATTCTAGAATATTAGTTACTGGCAAATCTTTTTGCATTATCAGTGCTGTTCTAAAAGACAAATTTAAATTTGGCTTCTTGTAAGATAATATTCCATTCCTCATTCCTGCCACGGCAGAAGAATTCCACAGAACCAACTGTACAACTTAAAACAAGATACAGGATTTTAGAGAATGGTTCAGCATTTTAGAATACTTAAATACTCAATCTCTGTAACTTATTTATGAATAACAAATGCAAGATGACTGGCTTTTTGAAGAAAAATTTGTGAGCTTTTTTTTTGGGCACAGCTATCCCTAAAACAGGCATGCTTGGGTTTAACATCATAGGATACTCCAAGGATAAAGTAACATTAAGAAGAGTAAGATCTGAACTTAAAATGGACAAATTAGTAGATCCCATACATAAATTTGATTAATATTTGTATAATTAAACTGTTCACATAAATTGACTCTCTTATAGATTGTGTGGTTTTGTTCTAAATTACCAGAGCAGCCACTTTTCATGTACAAATAAATTGAATAAAATAAATTGTATACCTTTTCATTTGCATTTGCTAGCTGATTGGAGAAAATTGTTGCCTCCTTCTGAGCCTGTTTCAGTTCCTGTCTTAATTCTTCATTTCGTCCTGTAAGCTGGTCAACCTGAGCTTTCAAGTGCACACTAGCATCAAAGATTCCCTCAGAATTCTTTGATTCCATTGCCTAATGCAGTAAACATTTAATTAACAAAATAGAGAAAAAGTGCAGAAAAGCTTTAATTTTTCACAATAAACTGAAGCCCTCAAGTTTAGACTACATGAAATTAGCAAAAAAGCATGAAATTTTAACTTCTAAAAAATCTACTTAACAGTTTCCGGATGGTATATTTGCCCTAGACATTGATTTCAATGGTTAAATTTCCTTATAAAAACACTTTTTTGTTTGGTAAGATATTTGAATAAAGAATTTTTCTTAAACATTTCCTGCAAGACCCATATAAAAGATATGCAAACAGCTTTTACCTAAACTTTATGACTAAGACAATAAACTTGCCAAAGACAATTTTATATTATCCAGTTGAAGATAAAATTTTTTAATTTTCTGTGTTGCTGTGTATTTTTAATTTGCATTTTTAAAGAAGCATCGCAGTATGTACTCCTACTTGTAACTAAGGAAGCATATGTAAAAGGAAGCTACTATTTAATTATTCAATAATGCTATAACTAAGGAGGGAAAGAAAGCCTGTAAATCTTTAAAGCTAAATAATACTTTAGGAAGCAAGCTTACATTAACAAAACGCTCCAGACTAGGGATTATTAAGGCTGTTTCTCCTGCCTTCACATTAGTATCCTTCTGCATTTCCTTGACAGCTTGCAATATTTCTTTCATTCCTTGTTCAAGTTGTTTATTCTCTTCTGATAATTCTTTTACTGTAATAAAAATCGTAAATGTGTCTAAAAGTGCTGAAAAAATGAGTTAAGGTTTCCTAGAACATTTCATTATAGTACTTGTTGATTTTATACATAAAAAGAATGTTCATATTGTATATAGATATAACCAATTAGGAAGCTAAAAGTAGAGCTGCTGGGAACATCCGGAGAGTGCATTTTGCTGGGGAAATACCAAAAAAACAACAATGAAATGCTTCATGGGAACACATTTGACTTTATTGAACCTTCTAGTCCTCAATGTTTCTTGTCACTTTTTTCACTTCTTTAGTAGCCTGACTGACTTTCACAAATCCAGAAACATGGCTATCTTGGAAACTCCCCAACATTTCGCTGGAGCCAGAAAAGCACTACAATTACACAAGTAGTTGTGTATCACACAGTTAACAAGTAATTGTATAATTGTTATAACTGGGATCACTCACAGACTTAAAGCCCTTATTAGGTCTGATTCAGGAAGGAAAAACTTGAGAGATCTTAGTTTAATGCACTTAGTATGAATAAACTATGCTTCATGTACTACCACTAACTTGAGTTTAAAATTACCAACACTATATATATATTTATAAACAAGCATACAAAGATATACACTCATATAAACACATTTTTTTTAAATGAAAATTCAAAGGAATTCCAACTTCATCTTTTGTAATCATTGTGTTCACACCTAGACCAATTCATAACCATATTTTTACAGTTCAGAAGTATATCAAAGTGATTGTATAATAACCTTCTACGTATACAGCAAATTTAATCATTGTGAAAGACATCA
This sequence comes from Bucorvus abyssinicus, assembly GCA_009769605.1. Classification (NCBI taxonomy): domain Eukaryota; kingdom Metazoa; phylum Chordata; class Aves; order Bucerotiformes; family Bucorvidae; genus Bucorvus; species Bucorvus abyssinicus. The sequence goes on from CM020025.1 coordinate 46,662,523, forward strand.
AAGTAAACTGCATTTAAAACAGAAAGTCAGGTATTTGTGGTCACAATCACAGAAACAGAACAACTAAATATGAAAATTACCTGCAGGTACCTGATAATATTCCCTAGTTTTAAAACAGGTTGCAACTTACATTTAGATTGAAATTTGGCTATTACAGTCCTGTTCTTCTCCAAATCTCTCTCTCTCACACTTAATTCATTTTCAAGATACTCATTCTAAAGAAATGAACAAAGAAAATTCAAAAATTGTAATTTCAGAATTTTAGTATTAGAACTTTCATTAAGACTCTGCGGTTAAATGAGAGTAAATGCTTGAAAATATTGTTAATCCATTTATATTCAAGAGTGAAAACCAAAACAAGGTGTTACACAGAAGGCGCCTATCAAAGAACTAGCCTCATCTTCACAGCAACAAAATTATCAGGAAAAAAATTATTTAAAACATGAATAAACTTTACATAAATATTTATCCTGCTTCGGAGTATTCTGTTATGTTGGTTTTTTTTTTTTTTTAAATACTATTACCTGCACTGCCTGGCTTCTGCGTCAAGATTTAAGTCTGTTTAAATATTTAGCATACTCTTGATCAACAAATCTCTGGTTATCTGCTCATTTAAAAAAAATCACAATAGTAAGTTATAAGTATAGGATTCCATCTCCATTTATACAGATAAAAAAAATATATTTCCAAGATTTATCTTCCAAAATATAAAAACTCCCACATCTTCTTTTCTACTGAAAATGCAATTAGTAGACGTTATTCATTCCACATCTTGGCTAACACAGTATTTTAAGAGCAATCACAACAACAAAGCATACTCCTGTAGCATGGAAAAACTTTTATAATTGAAAAAAGGCTGATGTATATAGACTTACACTTTCCATTAGTCAATTGCTCAGTGGGCTCACCAGAAATGCCATCAGTTTCAAAACATTTCGGTTAAAGATAGGAAAGACCTATTTGCTGATGTTATACATTGTAACCATGATATTTCCTCATCCCATTATTAGATGGTTTCTTAGACAAAAAATACACAATTATAATATTAGCAATCTGATGTTCTAGTCCCAGCTTTTTTTTCAAATTTAGAGTATGCCTTCATGAAAATTTCCCAGTCTGCATATGAATCTCCTGCCTGAAATGCAACAGCAACAGAGATGGATTCACAGGAAGAATTACACAAGGTGTATCCCACTTAACACTGTCTCAGGAAACATGTATTGTTGGGTCATGCAGCAGTTGGAACAACAGTCTGGGACAGACCAAAAGTCTTTGTGACTTTGAGAGATTGGCTTGATCCATGTCCCAAATGTATCTCTAGCAACCAAAGCAATGTCCTCCACTATAGAGAAAACTAACACGACATTTTAAGGTACCAATTCAGGAAGCTACCAGCGAATATTTTTTTTGTATGAATCATCACATGAATAAAAGAAATTACACCAAGCATCTTGAAATCAACCCATTTTTACAACAGTTATAAAAAGCTCTCTAAAACCCTTTTCAGAACCAGCACGATTTTATTATTAGAGATAATTTTAATAAATAATAGAATTTTTCATTGGAAATATTTTTTCTGAAAACAGACATACATTATCTTTGTCAGTTGGCAGAGAAATAGACAAAACAATAGAAGAACAAACTCAGGAAGTCCTTAGATGTTTTCCTTTCTCATTCCAAAAGTCAAACTTTACACCATCTGTTGTTTCTGGGGTTAGGAGACATCCTCTAGTCAAATAACATCTGCATCTTTCAACAGAAACCTCATCTTCTATGTTACATACCAAAGGACTGATTCAGTCCCTCCTCCATTCAACTAACACTTGTAAATTACCATTTGTATTTCTCTATATTTATTTAAAACAACTTCTAAAAATAATGCTCAGCCTATGTTGTTTAAAATACAGTTGCAACAACTGATTTGTATGAGATGCAAGGCTGTATAATAAGAAAAGTGATGAATACTTTGTTTACACAAACATGTGCAAGGTCTTAGAACAAAAACTGTTCTCTTCATACCCAGTGATGCGTGTGTGCACCGGTGATGTGCAAACTTTTTCCACTGATGGAATGAAAATATATGCCTGTAATTTTCAATCCTATGTCAACAAATAAACCCCAAATTAATGACTTGGCACTTTTTTCTATTAGAGGAAAAAATTCCCAATTCTATTAGAACTATCCTATAGTTTTAATTAATAAAGATCAAAATAAACTACACATCTGTATTACTTGAGTTAATCTTCTAAATAACTGCAATAGATATAAACATACACATACTTTAAAGGCATCTCACCTGTGATCTAAGAAGGGCTAATTCTCTTCTCAACTGCTCTGAGATTTTCCACAGGATCTAGCTGACCTGTGTGTTTTGATTGTCCATTTTGAAGACCACTTTCCAAAGTTTTTACTTGCAACAATTCTGTTAGGCATTTCTTTCCTCTGTCTTCTTGAAAGGTAGTTAAATCAGAAAACTTTACTTGCAAATAGCCTCGCTTATCCTTCAAAACCATTATTCGGTTTTTGTGCATTACTGGCTTTCCAAGAGCAGATGCACAAGGAATCGGAGAGTTATTACTGACAGACAGCCCTGGGCAAAAATTTTCCTGACCTATTTGGTCTGAATAAGAAGTAACGGACACTTGTTTCTGCAAAGATGATTTGTTTCTGTAATTTTGGTTATTTACCTCTGAGGTCTGACACAGTCACTGATAAGCAGAAAACGATGCTCTGTAGTCCGATTTTAAGTCTTTTGACACCTCTCTATTGTCTGTATAATCTGTTATCCCTGATGTCTCTGTAAATTGTAGCTCTAGTGACTTGTAAAGCTCTTTTAGACTAAGAGTTTCAGAATTAGAGTTGTCACTAACTAGTGGCCACTCTGTCACATGTTTTGAACCTAAATGAACCAAAAAAGTATTTCTATTTTCTTCTAAGTGATCTAAATTCTCAAGTATGCCAGAAGTTAGGTAGATTTCCCACAGCCTTACTGTTCTCAGACGTATTTTTCTCTGACTTCAAAAGTCTAACTGGTGCTTCTCTATCTGCAAGTGTGTTTCTCCCTTCCACATTACATGACCTGCTAGCCTATAATCACAAAAAATATGGAGTGTTCACTAGCCTTCTAAAAAATTAAAAATTATTAAAATTTTTGATTTTTTAAAAGCCGTTAATAAAAGCACCTGGAGAAATATTTGAACAGATATTTACAAAATAACATTATTTTAAGAGAAATATATTGTTTATGAACTTGCTTTATGAACCTACCTTTGCTTTTACTTCAGCCATATCATGTCTGTTCAAGAAATCAAAATTCCTCTTATTCATTACCTTCTCTTCGGTAAAGCTATCAGATGTTTGCATATCACCAGCATCCAATCCTAATTGCAAGTAAATGTATAAATAATAAATTATGATGAATTTTTGACTGGTCTCCAAGAAAAGGAATATATTCCATTTAGTATATCCTGAGTTCTAGTGTTCTAGAAGTAATGAGCTGTAAACCTTTCCATGTGAGCCCATTATGCTTCCCTGGGTGGCACAGAATTGAAATTTTAAGATTTTTGAAACACATACATTATATAGATTTACTGGAAATCATGGCAAGATCATCCTGCATCTAAGAACTGAAAGCCAATTACACAGCTCTCAGTGATGCATTACTATTCATCACAAATCAAAAAGCCACTGGGCTGTAAGTCTATGGAAATACAAAACTACTCACCTCTTCATACAGATTCAATGAAATGTATTTAGCCTTGCAACTTAAACAAATGAGTAAATATAGCCATATTAGTAGCATAGACAGCATGTTTTTGAAAGGACAGTTTATTATAAAAAAAATCCTACCTATTGTTGCAACTCTTCTTCCTTTCTCCTGAGCCAACTTACGAACCTGTTTTTTCAGTTCAATTCTTTCCTCTTCTAGTCTTTCAATCTGCATATTATTAACAAATTAATATTTCATTTTGTTCAAATACTTCTTTTTATGTAGCTCTTTCTCAAATATAGGATTTATCACTTGCCTCTTGCAAAAGAATCTGATTTTCAGCTCTATATTGGTGCTGCTTCAGTGTTTTGCTGTTTCTGAATTCATTTAAATCAATCTTCTTTGGCTCAAGACCTACAATACAGTATGTTCTGTATAGTTATTCAACAAGGAGGAACATTAATGTTAGTAATCATTAAAATGCAGTTAATTCAAATAAGAACATAACTAGTCAAGTAGAATTAAAACCAATGCTGGTAGTTGAATATACATAAGTATTTCTATGTACATGCACACACCTTAGGCTTCATGTAACAACTGCAGAAGAAATCATGATTTTACTTCAGTTACTCAAAAAACAAAATGCAATAAAATGACACCCAGAATTAACTACATTTATGTTTAGATTCCTCTGTGTAAAAATAAACCTGTCCAAAGTTTTCTCTGTGTTTTTCAATCTAGCATTACAACTTCAGTATGTTACAGTTTCCAAATACCGTACTATGAACTTAATTAAACAGTGTATACTCAGAGGAATCAAAACCACAAAGCAGTAAAAAACCTACTCTCCTACTTTCTTCAGTCAATGCAACCTGTAAGCCAAGTTTAGCCATGTACGCAAGTTTAGTTATGTACATTCATGAGGTTTGTCCTAACCAAAACTACTTGCAAATATTAGCACCATATACAAAATTATTTCCAAGTAGTTACTTGGTATAGTAAAAGCTTTCTGTGTTATTTAAATTCTTACACAATAAATAATTGAAAATGTAATGGATATAGCATACCTAAGCGCTCTCTGAGTTCTTCGTTTTCATCAAGAAAATCATTTATTTTAAGTTCAAGTTTATTGACTTCCTTAATTAATGTTTCAATCTCATGATCTCGTATTCTGATTTGCTTTTTTAAATCTTTTATTTCAGCAACAGCCTCTTCCAAACCATATATTCCCTGTAAAAACCCAAATGGAAAGTAAAACCAAAACAACCAACAGAAGATGTGAGACAATAAATATTTCAAAACTCTCCTTTGAAGAATCACATCTTGAATTCAATGGACTTAAGAAGCCCATACGAATGTTAAAACTGACAACTTGTAAAAATTGTTAAGTATGGCTAACAAATTGCATGCTACATGTTATTACCACTACATGTTATTATGAAAAAAGAGGGGAAAAGAAAGCGGGGAAAAGAAAGCGGGGAAAAGAAAGCGGGGAAAAGAAAGCGGGGAAAAGAAAGCGGGGAAAAGAAAGCGGGGAAAAGAAAGCGGGGAAAAGAAAGCGGGGAAAAGAAAGCGGGGAAAAGGAAAAAAACCCCCAACAACCCAGCATCAGAATTAATTTAATTTCTAATTAGAACACAGTCAATAAAATCAGAAGGACAAAACCATCTCCTAAATATATGATGAAATATTTTGTTCACTCTGACAAACTGTTTACCAATTCATAGTCTCTCATTCGTTTCAGAGTCTCAACAAGCTCTTTGTCCTTTTCTCTAGCATCTGCTTCTGCTAATTCTGCTGATTTCTCAGCCTCCTTAGTTCTCTCTTCTAGTATTTTTAACTTTTCTTGCATATCTCCAATACAATTCTGCTGAGCAAGAGATGAGTGACCTGGAAACAAAAACCTTGATCTGTTTACAATTCAGTTAGGAATTCTTGCTATCAGCAAGAAAGAAACACTTCAGGTGATGTTATAAAGGAGATCTTAATTTTCTGTTCTTTTTAATTAAGTAATTAAAACAGACTACATACGAGAGATTTTTTTGTTTGTTTGTTTCCTGCCCCCCAGCCCCCACCCCCCACCTCCCCAACTGTTAATTCAAACAATATATATAAGAAGTAAGTGCATGTAAGGGACATCAGAATTTATTCTGAATTACATGCTAGTTCTCATTTGCAATTCTTGATACAGCTGAGACCTTGTACATTATGGTCTAACCTTTACAGACCAGGTATAGTTTTATTAGGCATCATATTACTCATAAAACTCTGAAGTACCGTGAATAAACTGAAGCTCTTCACAAATTATTAATAAACAGAAATGGGGGGGGAAAAAGTTAGAGACTAATATTACTCAAATACTGCAAATACTTTTTCTGTATTTCTAGAGAATAAATTCGTGGTTTGGTTTCCTTCCCACAGACATTAAAATAAAATGGTCATGTTACCTTTGCCATTTTTGAGATCATTTTTTAATTCCTCAATAATAAATGCATTTTGTTCCATTTCTTTGGTATACTGTCCGACTTGCTCAGTAAGCAATTTTATCTGAGCATCTCGCTCTTGCACACCCTACGCACAAAAAAAAAGAAACTCCATTAAAGATTTCTTCTTTACTGACAGGCAAGCTACCAATACAGAACACCACGCAGTAAATGACGAAATTAGAAGTAGCTAATACAAAACAATTTATAGAATATCAAATATACTGTACTTACAACATAGAGGTCAGATATTATCTAGAAGTTGGGTATATTAAGGCAAAGCAGGAAAAATAAAAGAAAGAGTAAAAATAAAGCATTCACACACAAGAAGAAATTAAAACAGTACTTTAGTGCATCAATTTTAAAAGGAACAGTTCTCTAAGTGTTAGCCAATGCACGATGAAAAGTTTCAGATGATAGAGGTTTCTTACAGCTTCCTCATAAACTATTGCCAGTGGGATTCAAGAGATAGGAGTTCAAGATCGGGAGGACTAACAGGTCATCATACATGACACCTGTATTGCAGACTGCCTTCCAGCAAGTCATCCAACTTTTAAAAATTCCTTTCACGCCTTGTTTTGCATGCATATACATCCATAAGTACACACAAACAGCGAGAGTGACTTCTCTTTAAGTTATACTATTTCTGTGCTTATACATGAGCATTAGAAATTTCACGGAGAGCTTAATGTTATTTTTTATGTGATGAATGAAAAAAAGAGGAAAAAGATAAAAAAGAGACTTGGAAAAAAGTTTAAAAACAGGGCAGTAACTTAATTTATAAGCGTCTGCTTTAAAAATATGCTTATTTCAACAAAAATGTGCAAAATGTCATGCTAATGATGGTCATCAAAAAAAGCAAGTTCCACAGCCATCTCGGTCAGCTCAGACAAGATGCTACAACAGTCTATCAAAGTTATTTTCAGCTGTCTTCCTTTTCTGATCATCAGAGGATGATCTGTACACAAGGTTTTTTCTCCTGAGAAGCTGTATGTTCCTAGTTTTGTAAGACTGCATAAATATATCTCAGTCTACAAGGCCAACATCTAACACAAATGTCATAACACATTTATTTAAAGAGCCTTGAAGTAAGAAAGGAGATGATCCTGGTATCATAACAGTATGTTTCCATAAAGCACATTTCAGGGTTCTTAATAGGCCATGTTATTTATTTATTCTTTTTATGTTTTTCAAGAAGATGAGGCAATTCAAATCATAAAGAACTATGTAATTTTGCATGAATATGAGAGATACTTAAATTCTAGCTAGCTCCATCATGGGCTGAACCACAGACTTAATAGTATGGCATCAGGTGAGACAAAGGAAGACAGAAAATTAAACATTAGGTAAGACTCTTCCTTGACTAACAAATTTACAGGACAGAAACTAAGCTATAATTTAAAAATATTAAATTATGGATGCTTAGATGTTAGTAATCACCCTACTAACAGTTAGGAAAGATAAATGTGAAAGTAACAGAACCACCTACCAAGAGCTCAGGGCATACATGCAGCAATAGAAGCTTCCTTTGTGCATTGTCTATTAAAGCTAATTTTCTAGGGGAATGAATCAACCTGTCTCATAATTCTCGAACATAAGTAATACATATTCTGATATTTGCAAACTACGAAAGACTAAATTATTTAGTCACTGGCATATTTAGTGAATGATAATTTCTATTTCCTTACCCAGACCATACCTGCTGAAGGGCCAGTATACTGTTTCTGTCTACATCAAGTTGGGCCATTTTCATTTTCTCTTTCAAGTCAAACAACATTTGCTGATACTCTCGGAGTTCATCATCTTTTGAAGCTAAGATTTCCTGAAAAGAAGATAAAATACAACCAGAACTCTTGAAGTAATGCCTAAAAATAATACTTAAAAAATGTAATAGTACCTTCCATTCTTCAACTTTTGCCGTTACAGCTGCCATAAGTGGATCATCTTCCTCATTCTTTGCTTTCAGCTGGTCTGAAAGCTCCTGAACCTAGAAATGACATTTGGAAGAACATCATACCACAAAAATTTTATGCTTAACCCATGTATGTGTACAAACACACTACATTAAGCACTTACAATTTAAGAGATAAGCATTACAGTAGCAAGGAAATGTCATGACTCTTAAGAACAGCATATCACTATCACTCTTTCATGGGCACCCCCTTGCCGTGGGGAAAGAGCTTGCGTGCCCTTGCGAAGTTGAGAGCTATGCTGGTGGTGGCATATGCCTCCGGTAGGGTCTCCCAAGGCAGACAGGTCTCAACTGAAGGGTCAGACAAAGTGTGTCCATGGGCAGGATGGGCTCACTAGCCTTCGGGCAACCATCCTAGGAGAAGGACAACTCTAACTCCAAACCCGGGCAGATGGAGCTCGATTAGCCCTGTAAGGCCATCCATCTAAGAGAAGGATACTCTAACCAAACCTATGACCTGAGGACTTCGCTGTCACCGTCCAAGCTCGCTGGGCCCTGGCAGATGAACCTCAGGTGTAAAGGGTGGGGCCAGTCTCGCGCACGCTGCGCCTCACCTAAAAAATCCACCGCGCAGGCTTGAAGGGTGTAGTCACGTTTGCAAAGCCCTGTAGCGACAGGCAAGGGACGAAACGGCAGGTGGAAAGATGTCACTGGAAGCGCAGACCCAGCCCTGCATGCAGGCGGTTCAGGACATTGGTCGCTTGAGACTGACCCAGGAGACGACAGTCTCGTTCGGCAGCATCCTGAATGACCAAGCAGCCTTTTTCAAGGAGAGCACTGCTTGCTCCACATGGAGAGGGGCCTAGAAAAGGTGGCCTAACCAAAGCTCATCTCCCCTTCCAATCCGGTTGGCTAGCCGCGGCCAACAGGCATCTTCTGTTGCGGTCAACCAAAGACAAAGAGACAAAGGCATACACCTGCCTCCAAAGGTGTGTCCAGATTGACACTCGCATGTTGGAACATCAGAACCATGCTCGATACAGCAGACAGTGGGCGTCCTGAACGCCGTTCTGCTATAATTGCTCACGAACTGTCACGACTCAACATCGACATTGCTGCTCTCAGTGAAGTTCGCCTTCATGAGGAAGGCAGCCTTAAAGAACATGGTGCCGGCTACACACTGTATTGGTCAGGCAAACCCAAAACCGAAAGTCATCATTCCGGAGTTGGCTTCATGATTAAAACCTCCATCGCCTCTAAACTTGAAAATTTGCCAACAGGTCATTCCGATCGCTTTATCTCCTTACGCCTCCCGCTACACAACAAGCAACATGTTGTTCTCTTCAGCATATATGCCCCAACTCTCCAAGCTGACCCTACAGAAAAAGACAAATTCTACACCGATCTGCGCCACCTTACTCAAAAGGTTCCTGCGGATGATAAGATCATAATCCTTGGTGACTTCAACGCCCGAGTAGGTAAGAACTCTGAAGCCTGGAAGGGAGTACTAGGCAAGCATGGAGTTGGAAACTGCAATGACAACGGTCGCCTCTCGCTAGAGTTTTGTGCTGAGCAGCAGCTTACCATCACCAACACTATCTTCCAGCAGAAAGACAGCCTGAAGACAACCTGGATGCATCCTCGATCTAAACACTGGCACCTCATTGACTATATCTTAGTGCGCCAGAGAAATGTTCGCGATGTCTGTCACACCCGAGTGATGCCTAGTGCAGAATGTCAAACAGACGACTGCCTTGTGCGCTGCAAACTTAACCTCCATTTTAAGCCCAAACCTAAGAGGGGCGGCATTCTGAGGAGGAGGCTCAAAGTTAACAATCTTCAAACAGCTGCAGTGAGAGACGGCTTCCAGGCAAACCTTCAGACTAGGCTTGAAGACCATCCCATAGACTCTTCTCCTGAAGCGCTTTGGCAACATATTAAAAATAGCATCCTGCAGTCCTCCGAAGAATCCTTAGGGTTCTCCTCAAAGAAAAACAAAGACTGGTTTGATGAAAACAATCCAGAGATCCAGGAATTGCTGGCAAAGAAGAGATCTGCTCACCAAGCACACCTCGCTCAGCCATCTTGCCATGTAAGAAAAGCAGCCTTTCGTCTTGCATGCAGTAAACTCCAACAGAAACTTCGAGACATCCAGAACAAGTGGTGGCTCAACCTAGCAGAAAAGACTCAACTATGCGCAGATTTGGGTGACCACAGAGGATTCTATGAGGCTCTGAAAGCAGTGTACGGACCCACACACCAAGTTCAAAGCCCCCTACTCAGCGCAGATGGCCAAACGCTTCTCACAGATAAAACCTCCATCCTGAATCGATGGTCTGAACACTTTCAAACTCTCTTCAGTGCCAACCGTGTAGTCCAAGACTCAGGAATCCAGCTCATCCCAAAACAAACGGTGAAAAATGAATTGGATATAGCCCCTACTATGGGAGAGACCCTTAAGGCCATACAGCAGATGAAAACTGGCAAGGCAGCTGGGGTCGACGGAATCCCGCCTGAAATCTGGAAACATGGAGGCCAAACGCTCCATGCTAAATTTCACGAGCTAGTTGTGCGCTGTTGGGAACAAGGCGAACTACCACCAGATCTCCGTGATGCAATCATCATCACCCTGTACAAGAAAAAAGGAGTAAAGTCAGACTGCTCAAACTACCGAGGCATAACTCTGCTCTTCATTGCTGGAAAAATTCTCGCAAGAACACTGTTGAACAGATTGGTACCCGCTATCGCAGAAGAACTTCTACCTGAAAGTCAGTGTGGTTTCAGAGCCAACAGGAGTACCACAGACATGGTATTCGTTCTCAGACAACTGCAAGACAAGTGTAGGGAACAGAACAAGGGTCTCTATGCAACTTTCGTTGATCTCACCAAAGCCTTTGACACTGTGAGCAGAAAAGGTCTGTGGCAGATCTTGGAACGATTAGGATGTCCCCCCAAGTTCCTCAAAATGATTATCCTGTTACATGAGGGGCAGCGCGGCCAAGTCAGATATGGCGATGCACTCTCTGAGCCCTTCCCAATAGCCAATGGTGTGAAACAAGGTTGCGTTCTCGCACCCACTTTATTCACAGTTTTCTTCAGCATGATGCTCCAAAGGGCCACGGCAGACCTCGACGAACAAGACGGCATTTATATCCGATACCGTACCGATGGGAGCCTTTTCAACCTAAGGCGACTGAAGGCCCCCACCAAGACCCTGAATCACCTTGTCCGCGAGCTGCTTTTTGCTGACGATGCCGCCCTTGTTGCCCACACAGAAGCAGCTCTGCAGCGCTTAACATCCTGCTTTGCAGAGGCGGCTGAGCTTTTTGGGCTGGAAGTCAGCTTGAAGAAGACAGTAGTTCTCTACCAGCCAGCACCACAAGATGATTACCATCATCCCCACATCACCATTGGCGAGTCAGAGCTTCAGTCAGTCCAGCAGTTCAGCTATCTGGGTAGCATCATCTCCTCAGATGCCACGATCGACAAAAGAGATAGACAACAGAATAGCAAAGGCAAACAGAGCTTTCGGAAAACTCCATAAAAGAGTCTGGTGCAATAAACACCTGAAGAAAAGTACAAAGATCAGTGTCTACAGAGCCGTGGTACTGCCTACTCTTCTGTACGGGTCTGAATCATGGGTCATCTACCGCCACCATCTGTGACTCCTCGAACGCTTCCATCAGCGCTGCCTCCGCACAATCCTAAACATCCACTGGACTGACTACGTGACTAATGTTGCTGTCCTTGAACAGGCAGATGTCACCAGTATTGAGGCCATGTTGCTGAAAACGCAGCTGCGTTGGGCAGGGCACCTCTCCAGGATGGCGGATCACCACCTCCCTAAGATCGTGTTCTATGGTGAACTTGCCAGCGGCTGCCGCAAGAGAAGAGCTCCAAAGAGGAGATATAAGGACTCCCTGAAACAACACCTCAGCCTAGGCCATATTGACCACCATCAGTGGTCCACCCTGGCCTCCAATCGGGAGATTTGGAGACACACCATACATAACGCTGCTGTCTCCTTTGAGAGCACGCGTAGAATCAGTCTCGAGGAGAAAAGACAGCGCAGAAAGAACCGTGCCTCAACTATACCACCCAAGGAGACCCTCCGGTGTGCACTTTGCAACCGGTCTTGCCTATCCTGCATTGGCCTTTTCAGCCATCAACGCGCTTGCAATAAGCGTGGGCAAAGCCCTTCCCAAATCTTCGTCCGCGAAGCCAAGCCATGATGATGATCACTATCACATTCTGTACAAAAAAATTTTGTTATCGGCCATCAAGTTCTAAAGCTTGCACCAAATTTAAAGATCACACTACTTTTACAAGATTGTTATTTCAGGAGAGTGTGTGGGTTTTTTTAACTAGATATGTTGAATGTTTTTTTACTTAACCTAAATATGAAAATACAGTGTAAACCTAAAAAAAAAAAAATTGCATTCAATAATCTGAGTCAGTTCTTACCTGAAATTTGTACTGCTCTTTCTCTTTTCTTAACTGATCCATAATAGTATCAGATTGCTGCACAATTAGTTTCATTTTGTTATATTCATCAGTCATCTTCTCCATTTCTTGCACTGATTCCTCAAGATTCTTCCTCATTTCTTGATTTTGAACATCTAACTTCTCATTAGCTTCAGTCAAATTCTGCAAAATTAAAGAAAAAGCAACTTCTAAAAGGTGCACAACTTGGTAAGTGAATAAGCACTAATTAATAGCTACATTAAATGTAAGACTTGGAAGTCCTACGTGAAATTAGCACAGAAGAGAGCACTTCACTTGTAGATCACCAATTTCCACAAATCCTAAGAGCAAACAAATAAAAGACACATCTCCCATTGCCAGTAACTTCATTACCTCTGCCAGATTCACAGATGCAGAGCATATGCATCACAGAACCCAACTGCATTATGAATTCCCTTACTCCACATGACTTGATCTGTAAATTGACATAGCTTCATGAAAAACGTATTGTCAGGAACAGCCTAATAAATACTCAATAGCATGCATATATTCTACCTGGATTTCATCCAAATACTGGACAAGCTCAAAGTTCTTTTTGGACAGCTGTGATCTGTAATCAGAATCCTCTCCTCTTCGAAACAGAATTGCTTCTTTCTGAGAATCTATTTGCTTCTGATAATCAACTACATCCTGACGTAATTGTTCATTCTGCGCAGAAAGCAAACCAAACTTAAATCTATTTTGAAGGGTTAATGACAAAGCTGTTGCTTTTCTAGCAAGCTAACACAAAGAGCAAAGGCAGTCAAAACCCATCCAAATTCCTACAGTCTGCTTTTAAGAAACTTAGAAGCCTCACCTTTTTCTTTATGCGTTTTTGCTTTGGATTAAAAAGGAGAGAACAAGACCAAGAGAACAAAGCATGAAAAATATTAGAAATTATCTTTGCTTTAGGAAGACTAAATAGGAATCAACAGAGACAAAATAAAATAGCATTTTCTATATACCTGTGCATGCTTGTACATACATACACATATATATGTAAAAGGACATTTCCATAGCATCATAGAATGGTTTGGGTTGGAAAAGACCTTAAAGATCATCTCGTTCCAACCCCCATTCCACAGGCTGGGACATCTTCTACTAGATCAGGTTGCTCAAAGCCCCATCCAATCTGGCCTTGAACACTTCCAGGGAAAGGGAATCCACAACTTCTCTGGACAGTCTGTTCCAGTGTCTTATCACCCTCACAGCAAAGAATTTCTTCTTAATATCTGATCAAAATTGAAATTTTGAGAAATGATTTTCAAAGTTTCCCCCCAGCACATTAATTTAACTTTTGCTGTCTGTTTTATTCTCTCAGGGGCCAAGATTATAGGTATCAAATATAAACATGGATTGCTTCCTAAAAACTGCTGGAAAAAATGTTTCAAGAGAATGATTAGAAAAAAAAAATCTAATAATTAAGAATGTTAATTCCATCTTCTTATTTATTCTTATTTTAACTTTTGACTTTTTATAATCTTATTTTAACCAAACAATCTTAGCAAAAGCAGCAAGCATAAACCAAATCCTAATACCTACAAAATCTATTTGTCAACAGTATTTAAGAAAAATACTAAAGATTCAAAACATAAAATCCGGACAAAATTAATTCACTGTAGAACATTGTAAACTTAAATGTAGACAACTCCTGACCTCAGATAAGTAAGTTTCATTGGAGCAGACATACTATATATCTGCTAAACATGATTAAAAGTCCATATTCTCTTTGTAACAGTAAACAGAAGATGTTCTAAAACAATTAAACATGATGCTACACCAAAGATTATAAATACAGAAAGCTAATAATATATTTGAAAGTAAAGTTAAAAATAGAGTAAACCAGCAATAATTCTTTACTAACCTCTCTCCTTAATTTGATGTTTTCATTTTCAGCATCTTCATTTCGAAGAGCAAGCTAGGACAAGACAGAAAGCCTTTATATTTATCACGAACAGCACAAGCTATGAAAACAAAGAACTCCAGAAACAAACAGAAAAAGAATGCACAGCAGTCCTATTTCATCAATGTTTTTTTTTAATTTAAGAGACTTTTTCAGAACATCGACTTCTCAAAAGATGTGCCAGAACAGCTTTTAGAAGATGTCAAGTTGAAGTCCTTCTTACCTCTTCATTCACTTTCTTCTCTTTTTCCAATTCTTTTTCTATATCTGTTAACTGTTTCTCTTTTTGTTCTAATTGTTTTTCCAGTTGGTGGATCTCATCACGCAAAAACCGAGTATCACGACCACCAGCAGACCTTTGTGCAATCTTAAGAGCATTAAAATAACATTATAAATGTAGTACAATTCTTCAAAATAGAAAGAACTAAAAAAACAAAGCAGATGCTAAGATGAACATTCCTAATGTTCAGGAAAAGCAACATGAAGAGCTCACTAGCTTCTTTCAACAAAACCCAGAAAACTCAAAAAATAAATGTGATTCATTCAAGTAAAAAAAAATTAATGGTACATAAAGTTCTTCGCAAACCTGAGGCTGGTGAATATTCAAAAGCCAATAAAAAGTATTAGCTAAAATGCAGGGCTATTACATCTCTTTACTAGATTAAAATACTAGTCTAAAAAAACTCATTTAAAAAAAACACCAAACGGCACTCTATAAACTAACAAAATTTTAAAATGTACCTCTAGTTCATTTTGAAGTTTCATCATCTTTGTTTTAAATTGATTTTCTGTTAAAATAGAACAGATACAGTGAATTATCTAACAAGGTAAAAAGTACATAAAACAACAACAGTTAACCTCAGTCTTTAAATATTTCACTGAAGCTAACTATTACAAAGCAGTTGGTATGTTATTCAGTTCCCTAAACTTAAAAAGAAACAAACAAACAAAAAACCCCTAAAACCACACAACTAAAAAATACATGTAACAAATCACTTAGGAACAGCATAAAACAGCTTGCTTACCACATTTGGCTTGCTCTTCCCCAGCTTTTTCAACCTCTTCTAGAGCCAGCTCTACCTCTTCAGTTTTCATCTGGGAAAATAAGCATAGTAAACAAAGAAGAAATATTTACTACTAACATAAAGTAAAGATTGTTCCATAGACCTCATCTCTAAAATGATTAAAACATTTATAAAAGAATATTAATTTTCTCTCTTCAAACAAATTAAATCACTCCCATTTTTCCCCATACTGACAATTAAGAAGTTCAGACTGTTGAAATCTCTTCTTTAGTAATTTATTCTACAGGACTACTTAAACATTCAGAAGCATACTGCTGAGAATTAACAACAATAAAAAAGTCTCTCTAAAACCAATGTACTAACCTATGCTGCTGTTATTTCTTGCTTTCAGTACATTTATGAGTAAATACAATAAAGTATGATAGATTCATAGGATCAGTTTTAGGATCACGGTGTTCCCTCACCCATGTGACATTTTTATTTACTCTAAAACATCAACCTACCACAAAAACTTCTACTAAAGTTAAGATCATTAGCAATAATTTAACACATCTAACCAATTTTTGGTATGTATTTATTTGCATTTTCCATCTATAAAGCTATAGGTTCCTTAAATATGAAACTATGTTAGTCCTGTTCTCTCACTTCACCTCCCACTGCTATATGCCATAATCCCAAAAGCTACAAGCAGATACTCTGGTGTAAGCACACATTTAGCATATAAATGCTCTCAGGAGTAACCAGTGCGTTCAATGCAGGAAAAGGAAAAAAAAAAAAAAAAAGAGAGTAATGATGCTTTCATTTAAAGAAAAAATAAACAAATGTATCTGCAGAATTGTATCAAGTCAGTATTAATACAAACCTTCAATAGCGACTGTGTAATTTTAAAAAGGTGTATCAGTTGCTCTGGAGTTTCAGTTTTTAAGTCTTTCCCATCAACCTAAGGAAAGAGACAACAGTGGTTTTATCTAAATATCAGGGAAATTCACAAAATAAATAATTTCTGTGAAGGACAAGAGACAGTTTAGGGAAGAATGTATAACAAAACACTTATATTCTGTTTTTCCCTTGAGTACCTTGGACAGGGTGTCCAGCAATTTTTCTGCTAGTTTCTCTTGATTAGGCAGAGCATCTGGATCAACTTTCATAAGCTTTTTCCAATCTAAAATCGGTGCCATATTGAATTTATAACTTTTTTCTGGAACAAAAATTAAAATAACAATTATCAGATATTAGCAGTGCAAATCAATTTTATATCAAATGATTTAAAGGAGGCTGATTCTAATACCAGTTTTGTAACACTGATTAACATTGCATTCACATTTTGGTGTACTTCAAACAAGGAGACAATAGTAACACCATTTTTTCTTCAAGTTAAAAATTACATTATACATACTCAATGCATTTGTGACAGTAACAGTGTAGACCAGGACACATGTGAAACCTCTATTTTTAACTTTAATGTTCTTCTTTTCCTTCCCACCTCTCAATGCAGTATTTTTATGTTAATAAACAGACACAACTGGATGACCTTTGAACAAGCTCTTGTAGAATAAACCTCTCCTTACTGTCTCAAAATCATTATTTTTAATATGTAAAACACAACTAACACCTGCTTTAGTTTGGTACTATGAGCATCCATTTCGTGACATTCATTTCCAGGATATGAAACTCTTGTATTAAATGCTCTTTCCTTTCGATTAAAACACTTGAATTGATAAAGGACAGTAAACAATCTGAAGACTGATAAAAGCCTGATCAGAAAGTGATGCATAGTTTTGTTCTACTGCTTACCTACTGGTTGCTGTGGGCCACAGTGACTTCTCATATACCTGAAAGTCAATGCAGTATCTGAAAAAGGCAGAAGGCATTGGAAGTCTTGGATTATTCTATTCTCTGGAGCTGTCTCTAGCCTTTATTATCAATATTTCAAAAATTAGATTTTGCCAAGTTTAAAACATAACATTTTTTAATCTACTTATTGCCCTAAATTATGAATATAGCATGAATGTTTAAGAAAATTTAGAAAGAAATAAAACTAGCTAGAATATTAAATACATTATTAGTCTAAAAAAAACTAATGACACAGCAGGGATACATATTTTATAGGAAAAAAAATCAAGCTCAATCACTAATGTTCATGCATTCTGCACCCTGTTCATCATTCAGCAGTTTAAAGACTCAACAACTGAACTTTTCTTCCTTAATGAAAGGCTAAACTATTATTACTTTCCCCCAAAAAATATGCCTAGGCAGTCTGAAAGAACAACTGTAAGACTTTGAAATCCAGCTGTACACTTAAGGGCAGACCAAAATCAACCTTTCCTCATTTCTTCTGAATAAATGAACTACTTGAGAGCTCCCCTATATTTACCATTTCTTCAGTGTTTGCTAAATGTTTTAGAAAACATACATTCCATATAGTCTGTGACTTTGCAAGGATGACATCATATATACATTTTTGCTTTTCTACTTTGTCAACAGCAAAGGAAAATAGGAGAAAAATCACGTGCAGGTGCATAACGATCTTGGCACTCCTACTTCTCCAGTTAATCAACTACTACTTGATTTCATTAACATACTTGTTTATGGGTTGCTTTTTCAAAAATATTTTTTTCTTAAACAAGGAGATGCAGGAATTATGGGTATGAAATGCCCAACAATCAAAACTATTCTGAAAGCAAATACACAACCTTACTACTGTTAATCTTTTCCTATCTTCCATCTTTCAAATCTTTTTTTCTCTTAACTTATAAAATGTCTTCAGAAAGCATCGGTCCTACAATTTTATCCAAAAGGATAGATCTGTACATAAACAAAATACTCCAACTCACTGGGAGATCAGCTATAGTACGGTGTGGGGGACACAACCTAAGCATACAGTATGTTCCACAGTATGTACATACTTAAGGACATTAAGAGAGAACTTATTTAACTGAAGAGTCTCTCATCATAAAATTTAGCTGATTCCTCCCCCTCAAGTAGAATCTTTGCTTTTAGTTGACAGATGATCTGTGTGGTGAGATGCTGAGATCATGGCTCCACAAAAAGTGTGCAACAGATGTGTATTTGACATTAGTTATCACAAGATTTTCTTGACTTACTCAAGGAATCAGACATAGATGTTACAAAGTTCAGCAAGGGCAGATAGAAAAGGAGGTCTGGTGAGCATGTTCAGGTACAATCAGAACAACAATCATGTCCTGTGCTGCCTAAAGGAA
Organism: Bucorvus abyssinicus; assembly: GCA_009769605.1. NCBI lineage: Eukaryota > Metazoa > Chordata > Aves > Bucerotiformes > Bucorvidae > Bucorvus > Bucorvus abyssinicus. Next base: position 46,681,279 of record CM020025.1, read on the forward strand.
ACCACACGAAGAGGTGGCTAAGCTACCATTATGAATACCTTATCATCACAGTGAAATTAAGCATCAGTAGGAATAACTGGGGTTTTTTCCAAAAAGGTGCGATCATGTGTTGAGTAAGACTGAATACCAAGAAGCAGCACAGTCCTGTGGGAGATGTGCTCTGCTAACTCCATATTAGTTTAACGGGACTAACCCAGCTTATGCTACTTCTGATTGTCAAACTACATTACCCAGACTAGCCCCCATCTACCAGCTCTACAAAGCCCTAGCTCTTAACTACAAAGCCCCAACCAAAATGAGATCTTGCACAGTGTTCCTATTTTCTTCCAATTAGTATATCCCAGTATCAGGGAAGCATACAGTGACAGACCGCGTTGCCTCCAGGATGCTGCTGAAAGACCATTTTGCCTCTTCTGCTGAATTAACAAAATTGCCTCATTTTGCGTTCACCTTCACAACGGGGCACAGCTGAGGCATCAGTGGAGAGCAGCCACAGCGGCCTGTGACATGCGAACACCGCGCCTTCATCATGCCTTCGCCCGGACGCTTCTGCCTGGGACCAGCCCCCCGCCCGCAGGAGCTGTCCCGCCCCGCCCCGCCCCTCCGCCACCGCACCCGGCCCGCTGCCCGCGTTGCTCCCGGGAGATCGCGGGCTGCAGAGCGCAGCGATTTTGGTCTGTTTCCTCAGATCACCCCCAGCCCCTTGACCTCACCGCTCCCCGAGGACGGCCGTGGCGGCGGAGGCCGCTGTTAGGCGACGCCATCAAACTCTCCCGCCGGCTCTGCTCCCGGGGACCCGGTCACTCATAGGCGCGGGGAAAGTCAAAGCTCCCGCAGCACGACAAGACCCCGGTGCCAGCCAGGTACTCCCGAGATGCTGCACGGCCACACAGCGGAAAGGCAGGCGAGGCAGGCGGGGCAGGCCGCGATCCCGCTCGGGCGACCTGTTTCACCAGGGCAACAACGCTCGGCCACGACTCCACGCCGCCGGCGGCGAACAGCGCGTCCCAGTGTGCCGCGCGGCTCCGCCGGGACTACAGCTCCCGGCACGCCTCAGGGCCCGCCGTCTTGGGGAGCGGTTTCCCGGCCGCCTTTGGTGGCTGGATGCGCTGTGAGCATGCGTGGTGTCTAGCGGCGGCGGAGCGAGCAGTGGGTGGCGGCGCCGATAGCGGCGAGGCCGCTTCTTCAGCGGCGTCAGGTAGGGCGGGCAGCGGCGGGCTGGAGGCTGTTAGCCCACAGACGGGATTTGAGGGGGTGGGAGGGTTGGATCCCCGGCTCCCCCCCCTTTACTGCCCGCGGTAGTTTCGCGCGACGGCGGGTGGTCCGCTCTTCCCTGCCCGTGCCTGCCGCGCCTCATCCGTGAGCCCCCCGCGCCTGCTGAGCGCTGGGCTGCGGTGCGGCTTCGTTCCCTGGCCGCGCTTCCGCGCCGCTTGAGTGGGGCGCGGGGCCGCTTCCTTTCGCAGGCTTCCAGGAGACGGCGCTTGCCTGGCCCCTTCCGCCCCCCGCCCTGGCCTGACGTTTCGTGCCTTGCCCCCCGGCAGTGGGCAATATGGTCTTTCCCGCATGACCGGCTGACAGCAGGGCCGCAGCACTGTTCCAGTATGCATGTGCTTTGTGCGTAAGCGGGTAATAGTCGGCATCCAGAAGATAGCTTGCAGAGCCGTACAGAAAAGATCACGTCTATAAACTACGTGGATCCATCATACTGGTGGCCGGTGAGGACGTCTGAGCGTTGGTAGTGGTCTGATGGCCGGAAAAGTTTGCGATTCTGTGTTTTAGATAAATGGATGTGAACACATCTTTTCAAATAAAAAAGCAAAACGAAGAGCCATTCAAGGGGTGTGTATATCTTTGTATTCATTCAGCAGCTGTGGAGAGCTGAAGAGGATTTTTTTTTTCTTTCTTAAAAGAAAGGTGATCATAATTGTCACATTTGGACTCTTGCCTTTTTCTGGATTATTCACTGCTTTCTTTTTCTTTGCTGTCTCTTGATTAATGTTGATATTTAATGAAGGCTGACAAGATGCAAGATACTTGGCACTCCTTATGGTTATGTAACTTGTTCCAGTTGTGGCATAATTCTTGATTGAAAGGAAAGACTTGTATACCTCAGCCAGAGATTGGTTAATACAGCTCTGTATGGGGTAAGAAAAGCAAACTGTGTAGTTAGGGAAGGGAAAGAGACCTGAGTATATTTCATGACTGGAAAATGTTACTAAACACAAAATTCATTATGATTAAATGTAAACCAGTGATTTTTTTTTTTTAGCAGGAGGGACTTTGTATGTGGAACAGGTGATCCACAGAGAATAATGCTGCCTTACTACAAGATGAGCTTTCAGGAAATAGATCCCCCTGTGTCTTAGAAAATAAAATAATTGATTGCTGTTAGGATGCTTCTGAATAGGAGCTGGGTCTTTTTTATCCGCTTCATCAGATTAACTAGCTGTTAAGGCCAGTAGAGCTATTTAATGTGCTTCGCCATTTTTTGAGTGTTCTGTTACAGAATCAATAGAAAATACACCATTCCATATTCTGGTAGTGAAACCACATCTAGGTTGTTATTGTGTAGTGCAGCTTGTAAAGATTGATGCAGAGCTAAAAGGAATGTTAATGTGGGCATGAAAACTTCCAAAAATGAAAACAGGAGTATAAAGAATAGAAGTAACCCCACACAAAATGAGGGAAGGTTTAAAATACAGAATGGGTTAGAGCAAGTAAATTAGTTTTTCTTTTGTCCTGTGTCACATTTGATAGTGTGACAAACTTTAAGTGAATCTTCTTTTAGTAGGAATACTTGTAGTTCTGGAGCCAAAGAATATTTCAGCTCGATGGTAGGAGGGTTAGGCATCCATGTTAAACCACAGTGTTGATAATAGAATCCATTTCAAAGACCTAATACAAAACCTGCAATATGAAAAACCTAATGGAATGTTATTGAAAGTACTGCAGAAAGTCACAGACCAGGGACTTGCATAAGCCGAAAAGGCAGCCTTTAGACTCTGCTATGCAACTCAGGTAGCTTTTGTTTGTTTATGCTTTGGAGGTAACAGACATGCAGTTTTTGCTCTTGTATTTCGGTAACACAGAGTGTTGATCAGCATTATTTTAGAGATGCTATTTTTGTGTCAGTGCCCTATGAGGAAACTAATCACGTTTTACGTACTTATTCTAAATATAAAAGGTATTATTTTGTTACTGTTTGAATGTAGGGGAAAAAAAACCCAAATCCCAAAGGTTTGACTTTGAAGTGTGAGATCCTATTAATCATTTTAAGCTATAAAATACCTTAAAATGCGAACCATGCTTAGGTGATTTGTATTTCAACTGACTGTTGCACCAGTTGCTTTAAACAAGTTAAAGCTAAACCACCAGCTAAACCAGTATCTTAATCTCACCTGTCTTATGTTTTGATCCTTGTTTCTGCCAGAGTACCCTAAAATGTCCGAAGTGTAGGTCCAGCTGCTTGGTTGTCAGCAAGCTCTTCACAGTCTCCCGCCTCAGAAATCTCTCCTCTGGCCTGTGACGTGTTCTGACTCTGTGCTAGAGCTGCCATTCCTTATCTAGTTGATCTATCAAAACTGTATGAAGAGAAAGCTGGGGGCTGTCGCCTTGCTGGGGAATTAAGAGTACTTCAAATTGTTCCCATTCCTCTTCAACCTGGAGTATATGCAGAGGAGGGTTGCTTTTCTTGTTATATTTATTCTGGTCTAGTATCTCAGCAAGATTAAAGGGGAATCTAGTCATGTTTTGCATTCTTCCTCCTCCCATCTTCCCAAATCCTGCTTGCCTTCTCCTATATGAGATTCAAGCCCAATCATTTAAATCTCATCTGTGCATCAAAGTTGTTTCATACTGGAGTTGTACCTTGGAGTGACATTTTTAAGAGAAGATAAATTTAAAGGCTGTGTTTAAAGGGGCAACAGAACCAAAATTATTATCTCTTTCTGTCATTAAACACTCATATCAAGTCAGCAGAAACAATATTCACTTTAGCCAAAACTGAAATTACAGAAAAGGTAGCAAGTAGTCAAGAGAAATTAGGACATTAGCAGAGCCTCAGAAGCTGAATTAAATTGCCATATTATGTGACTGTACTACTGGGTTTGGCAACCCATTGTATGTATCTCTGCTGATATTCATCAGTTCAGCCACCAGCTCTTAGATGAACTTGTTGCTCACCTGTTTAAAGATAACTCTAGGAGTGGTTTTAACAGTCCTTTGTTTTATTCCATGTTTGATAATTTGACACTTTTCTGTGTGAACTGTAAATATGTTTTAAACAGTTCGGGACCTTCAGTGGTTATCAAAGTCCGTGTCTCCAGATGGACGACTCTCTTTTGGCAGCCCTTTTTGTGTGTATTATATCTTCACTGGCTTTAGAACACCAAACAGGAGATGGGGAAGCCCCTGGTTTATGATTAGGTATATGCATAAATGCTCATTAGTTTGCTTCCAAAGCTTTTCAAGAAACTGCCTGATCCATATGCAAATTGCCTGGGTTTTTTTTGTTTCCAGCAAGTTAGTTAATGTAACACAAAATTAAGTTTCTCGAGATTTACATAAATATGCTTCACATTGCACACACAAAGCGATGTTTATCAAAGTGACTCTGTGAAGTTGCAGACTGGCGCCTCACTGATGCTTACATCATCATCTCCAAAGAACAGTTGCAGTTTGATTATGGTTGAAAATGCCAACATTTTTAGTATGACTGGAACGTGTCAGGTGTATTATTAATATCTATATATATTTAATAAAGTGTGAAAAATATTCACCAAATATGAGATTAAAAAAAAAAAAATCTTTAAATTGTAGTAACTAACTTCTGTTATGGACAGTGAATCACTTGAATTTTAGAAAAAGCTTTCTTTTCTGTATCAAAAGCTGTAAATATCAATGATATGTTAATTATGCTGGATATTTTCAGGAATAGTAAGAGCTTTCATACAAAAGCTGGAACAGGTTGAAACTTCACAGTTGTGACATCTGTTTGAGATGAATTTTAATGATCATGTTTGTGCCTGTCAGTTTCTGTGGAAATCCTGAGCAGGGTTAGGTGGATTGTGCAAGTTTTTTCCCATACGGGAGTGCCAAGATTCTTAAATTCTCTATTACTGCCACTATCCATATCTGGCTTGTTTTTTCTAAAGAAGAAAAAAGTGACTTGCAGAGAACATTTTCTTTGAAGCAGGATTTATTGGAACAGAAGTTGTTATTAATGTCCTTCAGGGTATAAAAGTGCCTTCACCCAACAGAATTAAAATTTTAAGGGTATGTTTAACTTTCTAAAGTTAGGTAACTAGATGTGTCTAATCAGCACAAATATATTTGTTCCTGCAAGGGTCTGTTGTTGATGTAAGGTGGCAGATAGCACATTCATTAGGTGATAGCTAATTATGGAGTGCTAAATAGCTGTTGCATATTTAGGATTGCAGCTGTAATCCTTCCTAAATACATGCTTCCTACTTTTACCTAAATTCATATGGGCAGAAGATGGCTTCCACACTCCCAAATCTCCCAACTGCGGACGCTCTTAGTACATCATTATGCATTTTTTATTTGTGTTGAATTTTTTTGTGCAGGCTACTATATTTTGCAGTATGCAGTGATAAACTGTCCATGGTGTTATGGATTTGGTAGTGATTGTAAAGAAATATTTTGTTTCCCTACATTTCTAAAAGTGGTTGGATTTTGGGGGGTCAGTTTGTTGGGGTTTTTTTTTGTTGTTATTATATCTTACTGTTATCTGTGATTCTTGAAGAAGACTGCATGCATTGGTAGAGGATTATCAGGAAGTTGGAAGGGGAAATCTTACATGCCTTACAACAGAAACTTGCTTGAGAATTCAGGTTCTTGTCTGTTCGTTCCAGTTAATGACTCTGCATTGTACTGTTTTGATGCATGTACAAAATGGAGATTTCTGTACCAAACAGCTGGTGAAAATCAGAGTAACGATCAGGTATTCTACACAGCTTGGGTATTCTGTTTTTCCACAATCGGCTCTCAGGATTATGCAGTTTCTGTCTGACAAGGCTTATCTTGCTGATTATTTGTTTCAGCTTTATATTCTTCATGACATGGTCAGATACTGCTGTAAACCAAGACATACAACAGAAATCTTGTTAGTGAAGTGTCTGTCTGTCCTGATTTCATCCAGTCAGTTGGGGGCTCTGTGGCTGTTCCATGGACCACAGACTGGCAGTCATACAGCCCAAGGGTAAGGTATGTGATGGGCAGTCTTACAAGCTGTGAAAGTAATGGGAGAGATGAAAAAATAGCTTGCGGGACAGTCAATCTATTTACGTGTTGGAGCAGTCACTGATGTGGTTCTCCATCACAGCAAGCCTGCGTTGTTAGGCAGTGTTTTACAGGTATTTTTCAATACATCCATCACTGGAAGTGGTGAGGTACTGACACTTTCAAAAGCACACTTGGGTTGATAGATAGCAAGTTTCAAAATGTCTGTTGGGCAAGAAGGGGAATATATCCAACTCACTTGAGGAGCCAAATCATACTAAGGCTTCAGCAAGCCTCTTGCACATCTGTAATCTATGAGGTTCTCAGTTTTGCATATTCCATATATGGCTTCTTACTTTCCGACATCAAACTGATAACAGATAGTTGGCATGAAAAGAGCATTGGCTGTCAAATAGCCATTGCTGTTTTCCATTGAGATTAATGGCAGACATACTTTTGCCTGGCTTATCAAGTACAGATGAGCTTTCATAAGCCTCCTTCTGTTTTAGTCTTGCATCCTCAACACCTTGATGAGCATTCCAGGTATGAAGCTTGGAGTTTGATGGTCAATCCAGCTGTAGTAGCAGGTAGGAAGTAGTAGTTCTGATAGTGAGCCTTTCTCAAAATCTGCCTTATTATGCTAACATAAAGGACTTCAAAATCTTTTCCATATTTATGCTTTAATTTGCAAGAATATTAAACTACCCTGTAATCAGACCAGGTAGAAAAAGTAATTTTCTTAACTTTATGTATCTTTATAGTGTATTTCAGGAAAGTAAGACCTTAAAATGCCAGAATGCAAGACAAATGCAGTAAAGTATCTGTACTAGTTTTGTGTGATCTAGATTGAACATGGCCTTGCATGTTTTTCTCTTTGTGCTTGCCCTAGAAGCAGATTGCTGGAAAATGAGGGGTTCTTTCAGATTTCCATTATCTCGTCTGTTGCCAAGGCCTCCTAGTGCTTTTACACACCAACAAAAATTTGAGAGGGATATGGTGTGATGTATTTGAGTTTATCAAGCTTGGCAGAGTTCTAGCAGTGTGTTGTGTGGCTTGCTTCTAAAACCAGAACAATGCATATGTTCATTCCTTACAGTAAATTTCTCTTTCATGGGCACCCCCTTGCCGTGGGGAAAGAGCTTGCGTGCCCTTGCGAAGTTGAGAGCTATGCTGGTGGTGGCATATGCCTCCGGTAGGGTCTCCCAAGCCAGACAGGTCTCAACTGAAGGGTCAGACAAAGCGTGTCCACGGGCAGGATGGGCTCACTAGCCTTCGGGCAACCATCCTAGGAGAAGGACAACTCTAACTCCAAAACCGGGCAGATGGAGCTCGTTTAGCCCTGTAAGGCCATCCATCTAAGAGAAGGATACTCTAACCAAACCTACGACCTGAGGACTTCGCTGTCACCGTCCAAGCTCGCTAGGCCCTGGCAGATGAACCTCAGGTGTAAAGGGTGGGGCCAGTCTCGTGCACCCTGTGCCTCACCTAAAAAAAATCCACCGCGCAGGCTTGAAGGGTGTACTCACGTTTGCAAAGCCCTGTAGCGACAGGCAAGGGACGAAACGGCAGGTGGAAAGATGTCACTGGAAGCCGCAGACCCAACCCTGCATGCAGGCGGTTCAGGACATTGGTGGCTTGAGACTGACCCAGGAGATGACAGTCTCATTCGGCAGCATCCTGAATGACCAAGCAGCCTTTTTCAAGGAGAGCGCTGCTTGCTCCACATGGAGAGGGGCCTAGAAAAGGTGGCCTAACCAAAGCTCATCTCCCCTTCCAATCCGGTTGGCTAGCCGCGGCCAACAGGCATCTTCTGTTGCGGTCAACCAAAGACAAAGAGACAAAGGCATACACCTGCCTCCAAAGGTGTGTCCAGATTGACACTCACATGTTGGAACATCAGAACCATGCTCAATACAGCAGACAGTGGGCGTCCTGAACGCCGTTCTGCTATAATTGCTCACGAACTGTCACGACTCAACATCGACATTGCTGCTCTCAGTGAAGTTCGCCTTCATGAGGAAGGCAGCCTTAAAGAACATGGTGCTGGCTACACACTGTATTGGTCAGGCAAACCCAAAACCGAAAGTCATCATTCCGGAGTTGGCTTCATGATTAAAAACTCCATCGCCTCTAAACTTGAAAATTTGCCAACAGGTCATTCCGATCGCATTATCTCCTTACGCCTCCCGCTACACAACAAGCAACATGTTGTTCTCTTCAGCATATATGCCCCAACTCTCCAAGCTGACCCTACAGAAAAAGACAAATTCTACACCGATCTGCGCCACCTTACTCAAAAGGTTCCTGCGGATGATAAGATCATAATCCTTGGTGACTTCAACGCCCGAGTAGGTAAGAACTCTGAAGCCTGGGAAGGAGTACTAGGCAAGCATGGAGTTGGAAACTGCAATGACAACGGTCGCCTCTTGCTAGAGTTTTGTGCTGAGCAGCAGCTTACCATCACCAACACTATCTTCCAGCAGAAAGACAGCCTGAAGACAACCTGGATGCATCCTCGATCTAAACACTGGCACCTCATTGACTATATCTTAGTGCGCCAGAGAAATGTTCGCGATGTCTGTCACACCCGAGTGATGCCTAGTGCAGAATGTCAAACAGACCACCGCCTTGTGCGCTGCAAACTTAACCTCCACTTTAAGCCCAAACCTAAGAGGGGCGGCATTCTGAGGAGGAGGCTCAAAGTTAACAATCTTCAAACAGCTGCAGTGAGAGACAGCTTCCAGGCAAACCTTCAGACTAGGCTTGAAGACCGTCCCATAGACTCTTCTCCTGAAGCGCTTTGGCAACATATTAAAAATAGCATCCTGCAGTCCTCCGAAGAATCCTTAGGGTTCTCCTCAAAGAAAAACAAAGACTGGTTTGATGAAAACAATCCAGAGATCCAGGAATTGCTGGCAAAGAAGAGATCTGCTCACCAAGCACACCTCGCTCAGCCATCTTGCCATGTAAGAAAAGCAGCCTTTCGTCTTGCATGCAGTAAACTCCAACAGAAACTTCGAGACATCCAGAACAAGTGGTGGCTCAACCTAGCAAAAAAGACTCAACTATGCGCAGATTTGGGTGACCACAGAGGATTCTATGAGGCTCTGAAAGCAGCGTACGGACCCACACACCAAGTTCAAAGCCCCCTACTCAGCGCAGATGGCCAAACGCTTCTCACAGATAAAACCTCCATCCTGAATCGATGGTCTGAACACTTTCAAACTCTCTTCAGTGCCAACCGTGTAGTCCAAGACTCAGGAATCCAGCTCATCCCAAAACAAACGGTGAAAAATGAATTGGATATAGCCCCTACTATGGGAGAGACCCTTAAGGCCATACAGCAGATGAAAACCGGCAAGGCAGCTGGGGTCGACGGAATCCCGCCTGAAATCTGGAAACATGGAGGCCAAAAGCTCCATGCTAAATTTCATGAGCTAGTTGTGCACTGTTGGGAACAAGGCGAACTACCACCAGATCTCCGTGATGCAATCATCATCACCCTGTACAAGAAAAAAGGAGTAAAGTCAGACTGCTCAAACTACCGAGGCATAACTCTGCTCTCCATTGCTGGAAAAATTCTCACAAGAACACTGTTGAACAGATTGGTACCCGCTATCGCAGAAGAACTTCTACCTGAAAGTCAGTGTGGTTTCAGAGCCAACAGAAGTACCACAGACATGGTATTCGTTCTTAGACAACTGCAAGAGAAGTGTAGGGAACAGAACAAGGGTCTCTATGCAACTTTCGTTGATCTCACCAAAGCCTTTGACACTGTGAGCAGAAAAGGTCTGTGGCAGATCTTGGAACGATTAGGATGTCCCCCCAAGTTCCTCAAAATGATTATCCTGTTACATGAGGGGCAGCGCGGCCAAGTCAGATATGGCGATGCACTCTCTGAGCCCTTCCCAATAGCCAATGGTGTGAAACAAGGTTGCGTTCTCGCACCAACTTTATTCACAGTTTTCTTCAGCATGATGCTCCAAAGGGCCACGGCAGACCTCGACGAACAAGACGGCATTTATATCCGATACCGTACCGATGGGAGCCTTTTCAACCTAAGGCGACTGAAGGCCCACACCAAGACCCTGAATCACCTTGTCCGCGAGCTGCTTTTAGCTGACGATGCCGCCCTCGTTGCCCACACAGAAGCAGCTCTGCAGCGCTTAACATCCTGCTTTGCAGAGGCGGCTGAGCTTTTTGGGCTGGAAGTCAGCTTGAAGAAGACAGTAGTTCTCTACCAACCAGCACCACAAGATGATTACCATCATCCCCACATCACCATTGGCGAGTCAGAGCTTCAGTCAGTCCAGCAGTTCAGCTATCTGGGTAGCATCATCTCCTCAGATGCCACGATCGACAAAGAGATAGACAACAGAATAGCAAAGGCAAACAGAGCTTTCGGAAAACTCCATAAGAGAGTCTGGTGCAATAAACACCTGAAGAAAAGTACAAAGATCAGTGTCTACAGAGCCATGGTACTGCCTACTCTTCTGTACGGGTCTGAATCATGGGTCATCTACCGCCACCATCTGCGACTCCTCGAACGCTTCCATCAGCGCTGCCTCCGCACAATCCTAAACATCCACTGGACTGACTACGTGACTAATGTTGCTGTCCTTGAACAGGCAGATGTCACCAGTATTGAGGCCATGTTGCTGAAAACGCAGCTGCGTTGGGCAGGGCACGTCTCCAGGATGGCGGATCACCACCTCCCTAAGATCGTGTTCTATGGTGAACTTGCCAGCGGCTGCCACAAGAGAAGAGCTCCAAAGAGGAGATATAAGGACTCCCTGAAACAACACCTCAGCCTAGGCCATATTGACCACCATCAGTGGTCCACCCTGGCCTCCAATCGGGAGATTTGGAGACACACCATACATAACGCTGCTGTCTCCTTTGAGAGCACGCGTAGAATCAGTCTCGAGGAGAAAAGATAGCGCAGAAAGAACCGTGCCTCGACTATACCACCCAAGGAGACCCTCCGGTGTGCTCTTTGCAACCGGTCTTGCCTATCCCGCATTGGCCTTTTCAGCCATCAACGCGCTTGCAATAAGCGTGGGCAAAGCCCTTCCCAAATCTTCGTCCACGAAGCCAAGCCATGATGATGACAGTAAATTTAGTTAGCTGTTCAGAATCAACTTGAGTGCCTGTGGCTCAAATACTTGTCTTGAAAGATCAAATCATAGCCATGTATTTGCAATTATATCTGTGATTAAAATGTGCATGTAAAGGAGAGCTTGAATTGCAAATTAAAATCATCATCATCATCATGGCTTGGCTTCGTGGACGAAGATTTGGGAAGGGCTTCAAACATGAGTACACCCTTCAAGCCTGCGCGGTGGATTTTTTAGGTGAGGCGCAGCGTGCGCGAGACTGGCCCCACCCTTTACACCTGAGGTTCATCTGCCAGGGCCTAGCGAGCTTGGACGGTGACAGCGAAGTCCTCAGGTCGTAGGTTTGGTTAGAGTATCCTTCTCTTAGATGGATGGCCTTACAGGGCTAAACGAGCTCCATCTGCCCGGTTTTGGAGTTAGAGTTGTCCTTCTCCTAGGATGGTTGCCCGAAGGCTAGTGAGCCCATCCTGCCCGTGGACACACTTTGTCTGACCCTTCAGTTGAGACCTGTCTGGCTGGGGAGACCCTACCGGAGGCATATGCCACCACCAGCATAGCTCTCAACTTCGCAAGGGCACGCAAGCTCTTTCCCCACGGCAAGGGGGTGCCCGTGGAAGAGGCAAATTAAAATATTGTGATGTTAAAGGTGAATTTTTTTCTGGAGTTTTCAAACAGATTTCTCTGATGGTGAGCTAGCTACTTAAACCTTACTTTGGATGTAGCTAAAATTTTAATTTCTTTATGTGTAATAGTTCCCTTTCATTCAAATGAAAACAGTATTTTCCCTTCAGTTATCATGCAGGTAAATGTAGCTCTGTCAGGAAACAGCATTGTCAGTAGTGGTGTAAAATTAGAGTTACGGGTGAAAGAAATGAAGAGCAAAAAGAAGGGCTTGTTGAAAGCATCAGATTTGCCTAGGATTAAGTGATAAGGTGTCTTGACATATTCTGTGGAGGGAGAAGTAAAAACCTGCAAGAAGTTGTTGAGGAGCTAGCAATTAAAGTTGGTTAACCTCTTCCTTTTGATAGGAATCTATCCTTTTTTCCTAGTTGGCTGGCAGTAGTTGTTTCTGAAATAGGGTTATTAAAACATTGTCTCGGTTATTCTTTGATACACAAGGAGTGTCTGCAAGGGCTTGCTGCTTCAGCCACTACAGTAAACTTACATTGTTAATAAATGTCCTGGTTTGAGTTAGAACAGAACTAATTCTGTTCAGTGATTTTACTTTTCAATTTTTTTTTTTTTTTTTTTTTTTTTTGTTACAATAAAGAAGTCTCAAGTCTTCAAAAAGCTACTCGCCTTGCTATGCTTTTTCTTAAAGGGCGAATTTAAATAAACCTTATGGTTGGTTCTGCATGGGAATATTATCTTGTCTCATTAATTTCTGGAACACCCTATTTTAAAAGTGTAGCCTTGTATGTTGGAAAATGATTACACATTTGTTGTAGGTCCTTTTCAGATGTCATTGCTTTTTCGTAGAACTAGTGAACTTTAGGAGGTGCACTGTTCAGAAGCTATTGCAAACAAGGAATTGTAAACTATTTCTAGCAGAGTGAGAAACAGCAGTTTCTTCTCCTCCACATTCTTTTTGGGGGTTAATTAAAAAACTTCGATGAATTGAAATCAAAAGGAAGCTGTCTTTTCAAGTATTCCTGCAGAATTATTTGTTTTCTTTTTAAAATAAGATTTCTCTGGGTGCCAGGAAGACCATAAATATGTTCATACTTAATTTTGGCTTAGTGTTTTAAAGGACTCTGATCCAGCCTGACCAAAAGTTGCAGCACCATCCTTTAACATTTAACATTGGTTTTGGGGGTTTTTTGGTTTTGGTTTTTTTTATTATTACAAAGATGTTGGCAGCTTTAAAAAAAAAAAAAAGGCTCTTGATAACAGCAATAGCCGGTGTTGCAAGTACTACAAAAGAAAAAAAAAACTTCACTGCCATTATGTGAGCAACACTGAATGGATTGGTTTGATTTCTTTTAAGTGATCTTTGTCCTGGTTTTTAGTTTAACTGCACCTGTTGTACAAGTATTCCTTCCTGTACATCTCCTCCTCTTCCACTAGTTGTGATAGGTGATTGTCCTGCTTTCAGGCCCCAGGCTACAAACCACAACTGAGATTACCTATCTGGATGAGGTATCTCTATGGCCTGTTGTTAGAGGATAGTATAATTAAATCTTAACATGATTAAAAAAAGGAGAAAAAAAAAGGAAAAAAAAAGGAAAAAAAAAAAAGGGAAAAAGAAAAAAAAACCCACCAGCATTTCAGAGTGTAGGACCACAAAACAGACTGTACCTTCCAAGTAACTCATCACTTTGATATGTGAACCCTGATACATAAGGCTGGTGTTTTTACTTATTTATGGATCCACATTATCCTGCTAATATTGGCTGTTCTATGTCCTTACAGATGTTACCCCTCTCTAGCATTGGGGAAGATGCTATATATTTTTGTTCAGTCATCTCTCCTTTTTCTCAAAACTGTCAGTGTTCAACTCTGTGTAGCTCTTCAATATCTTTGGGCTCAACAATTGGCAGTAATCCATGCTGTGTCAACCAGTGGTCAAAAAGAATGCCTTTGACCTGTAGTTACCTTCTTATTCTTTGAAGGCAGAACAAGTGTTTTCAAACAATCCATTACATAGTAATTTGATCAGGTCACCCATATAGTAATTTTTAAATAATCATAGAACTGCTATTAATAATTTCTAGGTCTTAGGAAGTTTATGCATGATGAGAGAAAATACTGTAAGGTAAAGTTAATTTGTAGTGTCTTTTTTGCATGCTATTTTTCTTTAGACAGGACTGTCATGAACGTTCAGTGACATTGGAGCAATTGGCAGAGTTGAGGAAAAAAAAGACATTTTCATGAATTTCTATGAAGAATGCAAATGAGCAAAGTCTGAGCTTCAATGGTAGGTTTAACTTTTTATTATTACTGATGTCCGTCTTGTTTTTGAACCCCTATTTTTACGAAGTTCTGAAAATTTCCTATTTCTTCAGAATGTTTGAAATTTGATTTTTAATTGCTTTTGAAATATTTTGAGAAACACCTTTAAACCTAAAATCATGGATAATTAACACATTGTCTGCCTTTTTGATAACATTCTCTGTCAGTTAACAGGATTAAATTACTTAGTGTTCTAGAGACCCTAATTTTCAGAGTTCTCCAGTTTGCAGCATTCACTTGAACTATTTATCTGTCTGCTGAAAACTACATCACAATTTATCATCATTCTTCTTTTTTTAGTAAAACATGAAATGTGGCAGTTCATCCAGCCTGTGTGAGGGCTTTTTAGGGGTGAGACTTTGTAACAGGAGTATTTCTTTTAAAGGATAAATTGTGTAAGACAGATCAGACTTGAAGAAAGCTGTCTATCTTACTGATTTTTAGATACGTAATGTCATTAACTTCTGAAATATTTAATGTCTTAATTACACTTTATCAAGTTTAGTTTTTAATCAGTAAAACTACTCAAGTTTCTGTTCATATATTTCAGCTTTTGTCCATGAAAACTCTTAAAAAAGATGGCTGATGTAAGCCTGAAGGAAGTAACACTAATAGTTGGTGTGGTGGCAGCCTGCTACTGGAACAGTCTCTTTTGTGGCTTTGTTTTTGATGATGTTTCAGCGATTTTGGACAATAAAGATTTACATCCTTCTACTCCGTTAAAAAATCTGTTTCAGAATGACTTCTGGGGAACTCCAATGTCTGAGGTAAACTGTGAAACACTTCAAGGCATTTAGGAAATGGCAAAAAACCATACAGAGAGTTTTTACACTTTTCCTTAGCATGGTTTTAGTTGTTTTTTATGCAATTCGGTGATGTTAGCGTTTTGTACTATAAGATCAGGAACAGATGTTGCTTGTATTCTTTCTCTTTGTTCAATAAAGAAAAAAAACCTTGCAAGAAAATGAAGTTGTATCACGCTTCAAGATACTATGTGTTATCTAATTCCAATATCAAAATTGGACAACTCAGACCAGGTTCCCATCCTGTCCTGCAAAAGCTAGACATTGACTCACAAGGTTGTTTATTTCTAATTGCAGTCTGAAAGGAAAGATAATGGTCTTAAGGAACAAAGCTAGGAGTTAGAGAATGGGTATTGAATCCATTAAATGTATTTGAATAAGTATGTTCATGTGAATTCAGAGGGTTTGGTTTATAGCCCATATAGAGGGGCTATGCTTTTGTCTGAAAACCTGCATTGGCAGTACCGTTGTTGATAAACATCATTAAGTGGCAATGGCCAAAGGATTTACATATAGTTTAGAAAGTTACACGTGGTACCATTGCTGAGCAAATGAATAAAAATTCTCTAACAGACATAGGTTTTTCACTTACCAAGACATTCTACCTTGTAATCTTATCTTTTTCTTATGTCCTTAACATGCAGGGTTAGTTCTTTGTGAGGTACTAATTGCTAGCTCTACAAATAGACTTTGATACATAATTTTCATACAGTCCTGTAATGAGAGCTTCCAGGCTTTCAGGTGCCATCTAGTCCTGTAGTCATTGAGAGTAAGTGGGTTCCTAAACTCCTCCCAGTAAAATTTCAAGTAGTATTTTTCAACATGGTTTTACTCCAAAAATGCCCTAACCTCATGGAGCGGGAGATGGCCATCTCATTCAGTGTTGATTTGTCACTTAAAACTATCTGAAAGTCAGGTTAATTTTAACTTTATGAAGTCAGATTAATTTGATTGTTAATTATTTTTAAAATGTTTTTCTCTATCTTGTGTTTTTGCCTGTGTGTATGTGCAGTTTGGTTCCCTGTGTCCATGCCTCCCTCTCCTCCCTCTCCCCTCCACCATCCCACCCATCTCCCAGGTTTTTTCTTAGATTTTCTCCCTTTGTTTTATGGACATACTCAGCAAAATATCAACAGGCTGTGGGTTGACAAATGCATTTTGGAGCAGGAAGATGGTGTTAAGTGTGGTTTTTTGAAAGGATTTGTGGATGGAGTAACAAGCAACATAAACATATTGAAAATACATAGATAATACATTTAGCTGAGTGCACCAAATTTTTATTTATAAAATACTGATCTAAAACATTAAATGACAAAGTAATCAAAATACTTGAATAATACATTAATACGATGTGGAAGTAGGAAAATTAGACAGAATTAACTTATCTTTAACATTTTAATTTTAAATAAGAGTTTTCATTTAATTCATGAGATTTTTTTTCAGTATTATGGATTTTCACTTCTCTATTTTGAAGACAGATGCCTGAGAATAGAGGGGGAAGTCCTGTATGCATAAATTTTTAGGAAGATGTTTTTGAGTAAGAGTCCCTTTGTAAGTTGGTGGTGTCTGATTGATTTCTTTATTTTCTTTTAGGAGAGGAGTCATAAATCTTATCGTCCCCTTACAGTTCTCACATTTCGCTTAAACTACTTGTTCAGTGAATTAAATGCAGTTTCATACCACTTCCTAAATCTGGTCTTTCATGGGGTGGTTTGTGTAGTCTTCCTCAAGGTCTGTAAGCTTTTTCTGGACCACAGGAGCAGCATAGTTGCATCCCTGCTCTTTGCAGTGCACCCGATACATACTGAAGCGGTAGGTACAGTTGTGATGTCCTAATTTGTTCAAGCTGTATTAATTACCATGAAATTTAATTTTTATATGTTATCTGTTTATATATTGTAACTCACTGTGTGATTTTTACTTACAGTTACTCAGCCCTTTGCAATGAGTGGTGGAGGTGACCAATTTTAATGCTTGGAGTTGTAATTCTATGCAACTACTGAAATATAAAAAAACCATAAATTTAGTTAACTAAATAACTTAGGTCTCTACTATGAACACTGGCTTTTATGATGACAGCTGCTTTAGCTGACAAAGATATTTGTGCTTTCTGACAATACATCCAGTATCATATTTTGCAAATACTGTGAGTAGCTCTTAATTCATTTCCAGAATTGCTAAGCACTCCCCTCTAGCTAATCATCAAGTCCCTTCTATCCACTTTCTTTTATGTCAATGTATCTATCTCAGCAGGACTTTTTCTAGGATGTTGTTGCCACATTACATCCAGCTTAGGGCCATTCCATTTTTTAATGTATCCGATTTGAGAAAGAGGAAATAAATTTCTTGCCTCTGATATTTACCTTTCCTTCAATTCCAAAGGAGTTTTTCACTGCTATGAAAAGCATTCTTTATACAAGCTGTCTGATTTTATACTCCGTAATGGTCAGCCAGGCTTTCAATGTTGTGGAGTAAATGGAGTCTTGTGATTGCCATTCATTAGATTTGTTTCCTGATAAAACAGGTCTGTGGAATTCTCTGCTGTTAACTCTGTACCACTTAGATTGACTTTCCTAGATTACACATCACACCATGTTGCAAAATCCATTCTCATTCTCTTTTTTCTTACAGTATTAGCCGATTTTTGAAAATGGAAACCTTTTGCTTCTTTGGAGTTGTTACCCCATTTTTATTTTTTTAAATGTGCTTTGGAGATGGGGAGAGAATGCTAAGAAAATGAGAAGGGTTTGCTCTTACCTTATGTCGTATGTTTTTTTGGTCATGATTTGTTTGGATAAAGAGTTTGATCTCTCTCCTGTTCTCTGAAGACTCAAATCCCTGTCAGTAGCAATTCAGTAGCCTGTGTTTGTGTTTTTCAAGCAAATCCGTAAAGGAATTAAGTTCATGGTGTTTATAATTGGCTGCTATTTGAGCTACTATTATGTCCTTGCTAGCAGTTGTTACTGGCATGTTTAAAAATGCAAGTTAAGCTCCTAAAAATGCAAGTTAAGCTTCCTGTTGTGCTCAAAAGCACAAATCCCCCAAAAAGCTTGGGTAAAATATGGGTTAAAAAAATAATTTGTCAATTTCATTTGATTTTCCCTTTCTTCAAAACTCCGTGCTTTAACTTTCAAAATTTGGCTTTGCCTCTTTATCGTAAATGTGATAGTATCTTTGCAGGAGCATTAGCCAGTTGCTAGTAACTTAGAGAAGTGCTTCATAGCTTAGAACGTCCTGTGTCATTTTATCGCATTCATTGCAAATGTGGTGATTTTTTATCAGGCTTGAATTGTCAGATTCCGAATGAGGTAACAGTAACACAGATGCTTTTAGCACTATGCAACAGAGTTAGCAAAAAAAATCATATAAATCCTACAAAGCATGGTGTAATGAAAGTTTATTGTGTAAGGCAGTGTTATGAAGTTGTGAAACAATGTGTTATGTGTAATCCCTGGTGTTAGCCACATGAGGGCACTCTAAGACTGTGGTCAGTAGAACTTGGTGCTGAACTTAAAATACTTAAGACTGAGATTTAAGTGCAATTGTAATTGAATTCCCCTGCTGTTGTACTTAGGTACTCGGTAGAGAATCAATTAAGGGGTTTTCTTCCTCCTCCACCCACCTTTTTCAATTCAAGCTTTCTGCTTTTGAGAGAGAGTGTGGTTTGTCCTTTCAAGTGTTTGCATTAAGAATTCTAACTAATGTGCAACCCAGCAAGAACTCTTAGAGCTAGCAGTTGGGACTTGTGAACTTTTATAAAAGGCAAAACAACTGAAAGTTTCCGTACATGGAAAAGAGGAGGTAATAATGAGGTGCGTTTTAGAACTGGGGACTTGGGTGCTGAGTAGCTTAATCAGACTTCAAAGAAAACTCCAAAACAGGGCTTATTCCCAGTTTTTGTATCATTTGATGGTACCTTTATATCTTTCGTAATTGAAATGTATCTGATTTCAGTTCCTTCAAATTAGTCACCTACTTACTAATCCCCTGCGCAAGAGTCTGAAATAGCAGATGCAATACATAAATGTTTACTGTCTTATAATAAAGTGATTTTTTTCCTGCGAAAGTTAGCAGAGCAAGATAAATAGAAAATAATTTTCTGCTTGAATTCAGATTGAAGCTGGACTCTTGCAATGGTAATATATCATTTTCAGTTCAGTTTTTGTAGCTACTTTGCTACTGTTCTGGCCAGAGGCATGTTGACCAGCATTACAGTTACAGGATATCAGCTAACCTTGTGAATTCTGGAATTTTCTCTGGTAAGTCACCTTTGTATCCAGAAATAGAATCTCTCTTCTGTTAGCAGGGAACTGTGGAGGCACACCAGCACACTTGTTTTACTAATTATCTCTTTCAACTGATCTGCAGATGAAGTTATCTTTAATTTCTGTCTTAATGCTGGACGATTTTGAGGTCCAGACCAGGAATCCTTGAAACATCTTAAAAACATTTTTGGAAACAAACACCTGTATACTATCAAAAATCTTAAACTCTGATGTTCTATCTGCTGTGATACAACAAAACTTGTGCATGATTCAGTGAGTCCTTTGGTAAATGTATGCTACTTCCAATGGAAGTACCAGAGCATGATTTCAGATTCAGATTTGAATACTTTTCCTTGCACCGTGACCTTGGATATTGAGATACTTTCTCTTTTTATGCTGTGTTGGATCAATCATCCTTGACCAAGAATGTACCCAGCAATAAAAACTTCTAGCTGGGTCCGGGTGACTGAAAGTCAGTTTTCAACATAATCATTATTAAATGGTGAGCTATGAGGATTTTTAGCTAAATATGACTGTCTGTCTCCAGATAGCATGCCATTTTTCAGCCAGCTTACTTGTAAAAATTTTAATGCAGTCAGAGGCATTATGGAAGAGGACAAATGAGGAAGAAAGGCAGTCTAAATGTTACTGTGGTCAGCATAGTGGCTGCTGCAATCACCATTAACATAGTGACTTGTCCTTCATCTCTGGTTGTTGGTTGCACCTTAGCGTTTTTTGAAAACAGCTCCTGAAATGGAAATTAATCTTTCATTGGGGATTCCAAAACCACCTTTTGCCTTATGGATTTTAGCATGTCTCCAAATTTTCATAAAAATCCATTTCTCTCTGTCTCATTACCAAAGGGGGCACTACCTGCAATTTTCATACTGCCAACCAGATTATCATTCACAAAATTGACAGATCTGTAGTAAAGCCTGAGTCATTGTTCAACTCCATTGCTCAGAGCTTGCCATCAGTTTATTTGCAACTCTCACCTAAGAGCTATCATAGCACCAGTCAAGTAATGCTCCTTTCAGATTCAGATCTGATCAGTCAGTCAGAAAAGATAAGAGCAAAAATAACAACTATATTTTCTATACGCCACTGTCTGCAGAATGTGTATGTCAGGCTTCACTTAAAGCTCCTATTGATGAAAGCCAGTTTCCTACAAGTATTCTGCCTCAAATGCTATTTATGGCTGGTGTTACTAAAGATAAAAGAAGGTACAGCATTCCTCAGTTGTCTTGTTGATGGTGATACTCGGGGACATATCAGCCACAGGTGGCCACCTGTATTATCCTGATCTTGAACTCACTACTGATTGAACTGAAAGCAGCCTTACCCTTCTTAGCCTTTTTTCCTTGGTTTACAGGTCTTATTTGTGCATATCCTGATAGTATATCAGCCATGTATTCTAGTACTGGAATGGTCACTAGAAGAATAATCTTGTTTTTTTCTTCTTTTCCTTTTCAGGTAACTGGAGTTGTGGGCAGAGCAGAGCTTTTATCATCTATCTTTTTTCTGGCTGCTTTTTTGTCATACACAAAATCTAAAGGGCCAGATAATACCATAGGTAAATGATTGATGAATACATACATAATTTCTGTATCACTGATAATAGAACTCTTAGTATGGTAATATGGGCGTATTGGTGTCATGGTTTAACCCCAGCTGGCAATTAAGCACCACACAGCCAGTTGCTTCTTCCCCCAGTGGAATGCAGGAGATAATTGGAAAAAAAAAGAGTAAAACTTGTGGGTTATGATAAAGACAGTTATTAAACAGAATAGCAAGAAAATAATGGTGATAATAGTAATAATAGAAGAATTAGAATATACAAAATAAGTGGTGCACAATGCAGTTGTTCACTTGCCAGCTGGTTCCGGAGCAGTGGCCCCTGGCCAGCTTTCTCCCCAGTTAATATACTGAGCATGATGTCATGTGGTATTAAATATCCCTTTGGTCAGTTGGGGTCAGCTGTCCTGCCTGTGTCTTCTCCCAGCTTCTTGTGCCCACCAGCCTACTCGCTGGCAGGGCATGAGAAGCTGAAAAGCCCTTGACTTAATATAAACGCTGCTTAGCAACAACTAAAAACATGAGTGTGTTATCAACAATATTCTTATCCTACAGCCAAAACTTTACCAGCTACTATGAAGAAAATTAACTCTATCCTAGCCGAAATCAGAACATTCAGCAAATGTGTACAAAAAAACCCTTCAGCCCCAAGGTACCCATGTAATAGTGCTTTCCCTTATAAATTGCCTTTTCAAAAAATTTTTTTTTTTGTTGTGTTCAAGACTTAAGTACTTTTTCAGTTATTTGGTAACCCGTAGAGTAGGGGACTCTTGCACTGACTTCTATTAATGCAAGTAAGCAAAAGTATGCTGAGATGTCTCAGATGGCTACAGGTAGGCTGCAGCGTTTAAACGGAGATGTGGGAGGCTCGCCTGTTTTCCATAGTCAAATTGACTACAAGGTCACAAGCAAATTCATGACTCCCTATAAAACATTCGATTTGAAAAAGTGTTCTGGTGAATTAAGGAAGATTGCATTTTTTGTTTTCCTATCATAGTCTTTTGACTTTTGTTTAGTCCTTACATTTTAGGGAAGGAGTTTGAAAAAATACACGTACATTATTTTTTGTAGAGTAAAACTGGTAATCTTTTCTTTAATAACAAATACTATACTGAATAAGTTTATAGAACATAACATGTTCAAATATGAAGAGCCAAAGCCTTCACTTTTCAGGATAATTTACTGTATTAAATGTTTGATTTTGTTGTAAGATGGAACGTTTTCAATGTCTTCTTTATTTGCAGTGTGGACTCCAATTGCAGTGACTGTGTTTCTAGTAGCTGTTGCAACACTGTGTAAAGAACAAGGGATAACAGTGGTGGGGATATGCTGTGTATATGAAGTATTTATTGCTCAAGGGGTAAGCTGTTGGAAAATAAATCTGATTTCTTCTCAGAAATTCTGTAATGAGACATTATGTACTTCAAAGTATCATATTTCAGCGCCAATTTTTGTCAGTTCAGGCTAATTCTGTAGTTCTGTTAGATTTTTCAGATGGGTTTTTTGACTCAACTAATGTTTTACATACATGGCTCACGCTGAGGGAGTCCAGTAACTTCTAAGTTGTCCTTTACATGCCGTACAGAGATGTTACCAAATAGTATTCAATAAAGAATTGACATGTCGTAATGGAAACCTAAGGTTTTAGTTGTCTGAGGTTTGCAAAGACTAGCATGTAACCGTCTGAGGTGCATGAAGGTAGGAAATTTTTTCTTTATAATTTCTATGGTGCATATAGAGAACATATTCTAAAAAAGTGCATTTCATCTCATTCTAATTCTAAATCTAGACATTTTTGAGTAGTCTTATTTGAACCAGTAATATTCTTATTGAATTGATATTTCTAAGAATATCTTTAAATTTAATTTCTAATCTGAAAGGTTTCATCTTAAACATTGATAAGTGTTTAAGTTAACAGTAATTTTGTTTAGAGAAACAAGATGTTCCTGCAATGAAATGATTCTTGGCTTTTTAATAATCAAACCATATGCAATTTAAAAATTTGATTGCATATTCTAAGAAAATTTTCTGGTTTACTATTTATTAATTTCTTGAAGGAGTATTTTGCAAAAACTGCACCAATAAAAGCCCAAAGATTGTCAGTCTTGGGGAGACATATTCAAGGCCAAAATCCCCAAATCATATTTTTTTGTGCCTACAGAAATATGTGTCTTTGTAACTATGGTTTTTGCAAAAGTCTAGTGAATAAGCATGAAATTTTCAATCTGGATTTCTAAGGAAATTACCAGTACTCTTCTTTAGGTAACTTTCATGAAATTGAGGATCAGATAAAAATTTTGACAAGTTTAAGTCAATTGAGTAGAAAAGAAAATCCAAACTGAGGCTGCTTCTGAGGGCAGAGGTGTAGCATGAGCTTAAGAGTTTGGCCAATTGTTCAAAACCTCTCAATAGCTGTAGTTCACCCAACGAGAATATGTGAGGCAATGTCATCCCCAACACGAGACATGAAGACATAGAAAAAGAGTTACTTGGTGAAGAAATTTAGGTTATGTAATAGGGAACTGTGCAAGATCATAATATTCATGAGGCAAGGAGAGATGGGTTACTGCAGTAGATGCATAAAATAGAAACCCAGTGCTAATCAGGAAGTGGATAGTATTTCTACTATTCCTAAGGAATTTTGTTTATAAGGAAAGTTTTCAGAGGGGCTGATAATTCTAAAAGTAGTGATTTCTCCTCTTCAAAATTTATTTCGTAGTCATATTTGATTTATTGAAGTGTCTGAAAATGGTACAAATTTTTTGGTCAGTGCAAAATACAGAACTAAGGCATACAAGTTCAGCTATGATAGTGTTAGCAAGAGTATTTGAATAGAGTTATTTTTATTAGAATGGCAGACTTATTTGGGGGGTTGTCCTGAGAGCCCTTAAAAGCTGGGATAAGTAACTATTGGGAGCAGGCATTTAGAGTAACCAAGAAAAAAAAAAGATGATTAAGTACTAGTATTTATCCTAAGGGATTAATGAGTACACTGAGTACACTGTCTGATTATAAACACTTTTTTCTCTGCAGTACACCTTGCCAATGTTGTTGGACATGGCTGTACAGATTCTTCGAGGGAAGGGCAGTATTCCTTTCTCCATGCTCCAAACATTGTTGAAGCTCATAGTCCTAATGTTCAGTACACTGCTGCTTGTAGTTGTCAGAGTCCAGGTTATCCAGTCTCAGCTTCCAGTGTTTACAAGGTAATAGTAAAGTCTCTCTTACTTACAGACACTGATAATTGAGATGTGACTTAGTGAGGTCTGAATGAAAAATACATCAACTTAAGTGTTTATTGTTTTCATATTGGTAAGCAACGACTATACAGTATTACATATTTTTTGTGAATTTGATAAATGGTATATTTCAATATATGTTGACAAGAATGTCCAAAATTTTGAGGTATCTGAGCAGGCATTTCTGTTTAAAAACTTATGGTTGTTAGTTTGTCTTCATAATTCAGAAATCAAATATTTTATTACTGTAGTGTTTTTTTAATTGGCTATATGTTTGAACCTTGGCTGAATACTCCAAAGCTTGTAATAACCATTTTATATGTAGAAGAAGAAAAACTTTTTTTGGTTATAAGTAGGTATTATGCAGAAAGCATGGTTGACTTCCGATACAGTGCTTGAAGGTAAGTGTATATGAATAATGTTAGAACTGAAATACTATGGTTTATCTTAAAAGTGCATGAGCAATGTAGAAATAAAAGAATCTAATATTTTCCCGGAAAATGTGGCAAACTATGAAAAACGTGAACAAGGACCACCGAACCCAACCTTAGGTGTAAATCATTCTGTTTCTTCAAACTTAGTTGATTATATCCTGAACCATTTTCTTAAACTTGGAGGAAGCTCCATCCCACACTAAGATGAATCATTGTGCATGGTTTGCAAGTTAACACCTGACAAGTGCAGGAAGTTGAGGATATTATGCACATCTGCATTGGTAGTTCTAGCTATGAACCTAAAATTTGCTGGTTTCTGAACATGGAATTGGATCCAAGACCACTTTTTTTTTTCATTAAAAGCTCCTTTTTTTTTTTTTTTTTTTTGCTTTAGGTTTGATAACCCAGCTGCTGTTAGTCCATCCCCAGTGAGACAACTGACTTTCAACTACCTCCTCCCTGTAAATGCTTGGCTGCTTCTCAACCCCTCAGAATTATGCTGTGACTGGACAATGGGAACTATTCCTCTCGTGGAGTCATTGTTAGATGTTAGAAATGTTGCCACCCTTACCTTCTTTTGCTTTCTGGGATCTTTGATTGTCTTCAGTCTCCGGTATCCTGGGGATTCCTCCAAAACTGTATTGATGGTATGAATGATGCATTGGCTTTGTCCTTTTTATAAGAGTGTGAATGACTCGGGTTATTGTCTTACATGTCTAATCTGCTGTGATCTGGAGATATTACATGTATCTCCTTTTGGGCAAGAATGAGCATGTAAGAAAAGAGGAAAATTCTTGTAGCAGCAAAACTCTTAAATTGCAATTAATTATGTGACTCTGCCAGGTTGAGATGGGGAGGAATACACAGGAGATGAGGATAAATATGATCCTTGTTATGTATTTGCAAGCTGTGTTGTGCCCTTTCTCAGAATTCAACTAGCAAATGGGGGTTTTCAGTAGAACTTAAATATGTTTTAAGGATTCAGAATGCATTTCCATCCTGCAAACTGCCTACATTATTTAAATGTCAGTAGTTACCTTGTGTATTTAGCAAGTCACTTGATTTTTCCTTCTGTAGGCGTAAAAGAAAAGGACATATTTTGGCATTTAGGATTATGAGTTTTCGTCCTCTGTTCTTCTAACAAAGACGCTCTTCTGTAGTCTTTTCATTATTCTGAGAAAAAACTTAATTTTGTCAACCTGTAAGATCAATTCCTGTTTTCCAGTATTATATGACCTTAAAACTGAAATGGATTAACAGGGAAAAAATATTTTGGAGAAAATGGAAAGGAGCAAATGACATAGTATTTTTTTTTTCATCCAAACCCAGTCATCTTTTTGATTGCTTCCATTGCAAATTTTCACAAGATTAATGATTTCCTGATACCATGGTTTTTATTGAATCAGTGGTGCAGTTATGTGTACAACAAACTTGCACGCATAGATCTTAGTCTGCTTCAGAAAGAATGGACTTCTTTAATATGTAACTCAGCCAAAAGAGTTTCAGATGGGTGGGAATATTTACACACAGTTTAAGGTTCAGGATTTCTTTGCTAATCAGATGACAAACTTCAATTCACTTCAAAGAGACCTAACATTATAGTTCTGACTCATGTTTTTTCTTGTGTTGTCATGGGAGTGAAGCAATTTTTTCACTAGAATATCTGTGAAAATTATCTGTAGTATTGCTGGTGAAGCCTCTTGTCCTGAGTTTGGAAACAGTGCATGAAGAAAAGAAACTTAGATAGCTTATTGATATAATAAAGGTGCAAGACGACATACCCAGAAAAAAAAGTTATAGTTTTACAGCACTTAAATGTAAAAGAGTAGTTTAAATCTTCCTGCTTATATAAGCTGAAACAATTTTTCTCCAGTGCACTGATAGCAGTAAAACTGTGTCTGGGAAGTGGTTCACTTTTTTTTTCCAAAGGACAGCTCTTGAACTTTAAGGTTCTTTATTTCCCTACGTTTCTGTTTACTCCCTACCTAGTAAAGCACAGAAGAGGAAATGATTAATGGAATTGTCAGCATATAATGATATAGGTCACTTTGTTTTTCTTTAAGGGTGGGGTTTTTTATATTTGATTTTATTATTCCAAGTGGTTTTTATAGGAAGGGTGTTCTAAGATAGTTCACTCCAGTGTGTGAGTCTCAGTGATGATTAACACAGTATAATCCTTGTTTAATGAAAATTGTTTGCTTTTAATATATACCTATGTTATGTATATAACCTTCAGTACAATGCTCATTTTTTTTCAGACATAACATCTGAGTGCCTGGAAGCTAATTTCTTAGGAAATGAGAATGCAATATTTTATATTAAAAATTAATTGTTATGTGCTATAACATGCAACAACACTGTAGGCCAAAGACTTTCTGCCTTCCAGTAAGCCATTAATGTCCTAATGTAGTCTGGATAGTCTGCCAAGAGAGAGATTGGGAGAGAACGCTTTTTTCTGATGGCTTCTCAATGTGACTTACTAGAGAAATAATACCATCTTTAAAGTGAAGAAAGTAAATCTTTATTTCGTGATACCAATTTATGCCCATTATGGCAATGTTCAGATAACTATGTTGAATTACTAGTTTTAAAAAGCTTTTTTCCACATTTGGTTCTTAGTTCTGCCAGTAACAGCCTGGATTTGTGCTAATCAAATAAACTACTACCCTGGCAGGTATGAATTCTATGTGCTATCCATATGGGTGCCACATGGTATTCATTTTAATGGTGGCTTCATCACAGTTGATACTATGATTGACTGCGCTATTTGATGATTCACGCTCTTGTGAGTGTCACTATAAAGGAGTAATAAAGGGCTTTGTAAAGAGCTTCTGCCACTAGAAATCTCTAGCATGTTTGTGCCCTCCCACTAGCTCTGAAACCCTGAGGTGTCATACTGAAGCCTAATCTAAGGGAAAAGTCTCAAGTTACGTTTATGAGATTAGAAAATATACAACTTTAGACCTGCTGCAGAATTAAAGAAGTTTATTTGGACTCTGAAGAAAAAAATGCAAAAGAAAGGGATACAAAATTCAAAAGAGAATGGATGTCACAAGTATGTCTACCTGCATTTGCTGGTGTGGATATGGGTTTGGTGCTGTATTGCATGAGGGACAAGACAGAAGAATTAATTCATTCTCCCACTTCCTCAAGTGCCGGTGGACACTCCACAGTTCTCCTCAAGTTTAGTCTCGCAGGATAAACTCATTAGTGGATGATGCAGAAGTTTGAAAGACTCATTTTCAGTCAGTTTTTATCTGTTTGATACCTGTCATCTCCAGGAAAAATAACTCTGGTAAGTGGATATATTGTGTTTCATTTTGTTTTAATTTTTGCCATAGTTTCTAAAATGGTCTTTTCAAAATAACAGAACTAGGGGAGGATAAAACAGATAAATTGCCTTTTTTTTTTTTTACCCACTGGCAGTATGAAACTAAAAAAAAAAAGGGATTGTATATTGTAAATTGGAACACATTCTTCAGCAGGTTGATGTCATTATGCTGCTTGAAGTAATCAATTATTCTTACATTAGTAAAGGACATGCCCTGCAAACAATGTATGAGAAGTTAAATTCTTTTATATTTTCTGTTTAGTTTATCCCTGTAAACAGTCAGATAACTTGACTGTCAGATGAAGTGACCTTTATAAATAGGTTATGCTATACTTACCGGAACTCTTTGGCACTAGGAATAGTACTGATAGAGAATTAATTTGGTGGCTTTTCAGTAGGTTTCAGAATCAAGCTGTGATCATGGCCCTTGTTTGTTCATGATTTTTTCTTGAGTATAGACCTTCTTTTGTTGGGTGGTGAAACTTAATAAAAGCTTTTGTGTATCTTTTGATATTTATGCAGTGTCCCAAACAAGGGTGCTTTGTGTCCCTTCTGATAAGACAGTATTCCATGCTACTCACCACAAACTTTGGTGGCTTGTTACTGTGTAAATGTCAGGAACAGGCAGATATCCTAATGGAGTTAGGAGTTAGTTTTTAACACTTTCAAGTATCATGCCAAGACATCAATGCTTCTAAACTTAACAATGTTTATTTCTCTACTCCCTATGCTTACAGCTCACTCAGGCTTTGAAATGTTTCCTTGAGAACTTTTGACTGATTACTTAGCAGTTCAGATACTCTTTGTAGCTTACAGTTCTATTTTAGAGTTTTGTCATACACTTCCTTATTCCTGTGTACTTTAATGGTTTCTGCTTTTTTTTCAGTTGCCTTGACCAGGATATTTTTGAAAGGAGCCCCTGCATCTGCTGAAAGATTGTGATAAAGAAGAAATGAACAGAAAAGGATGTGTTTTTTATCTGCACTAGGGCTTTAATTCTATTGCCCAAGAAATTGTATTTGAAGGACAGTGCACTGAGGAGAGGCAAAAGCATCTAAAGAGAAGTTTGGCAAAACATTTTGTAATGTTTGACATGAGAGGAATTGCACAGAGCAGAACATGCCAAAACATTTTTACTAGATGCCTAGATCATAAGTGCTCAGTGGAGACAAAGCACTTGCTGTATCAGCTGCAGAATCCTTTTCACTCAGACCCATTGGAAAGAATTGGTTTTCACTATACATATGTTGATCTCATGGGGCTGTGAGACCAATGTCCTTGCTATATTCAAAACAAAACACCCTATGTTTTTTGAGCAATAATATAAAACAATAGGTTTTTTAAAATCTTAAGAGGTGACTTCTTTAAATCAGTTTATCAGAAGATTTCATAAAACAGGTTAATTCACTTAAGCCTATATATAAGCCTTACATATGTTATAAACCTAAATACAGTTTATTCAAATTGCAGTAAAAACATCTGCAAAACAGCACTTTGCTAAGCACACTTTGAACATGCGTTTGTGCATTTGCTTTTGTACTCACAAATGCATTTGGCTGCTCAAAATAGAATGAAATACAGAATGATACCCTCACTTCCCATAATCTACTCTCAAAAGTGTGAAGGTATTTGCTATAACTAAATTAAAAACTGATACAGAGGACTGGCTTGGGGATAGCATGATCAATCCTGCTTTTCAAAAGGAATGCAAAAACCTATACTAGAGTTCTGCATTGAGGCTTCTACTTTTACGGATTGGTAGGTGCTCTGTAAGGAGAACACACTATGAAAATGTAAAGTAGAAGGGGAGAGGAATGTGAAATGTCATTAAATTAAATTTTGTTCCCAAGTAATCAACATACTCTCTATATTGTGCTTGTGATTTCTTCAAGGCTCACTTATGTATTTATGTTGGTGTAGCTTAATGGGTTGCTGTGGATCAGCATTTTTATATATGAAATCCTAGACTGACTTTCAGACTGGAGGTGTTAACTCTTTTAGCATGGAAAAGACAGTTGAAGTTATGCTTAAATGTAGATAAAAGTGACAGCCAGTTGTATTGAAAATTTCTGGAAAATTTCTTAATTTTTTTTTCAAAAGAAATATTCTGTTTGTAACTTGGAGGTCAGATACTTTGAAATAATTATTTAAATTTTTTTCTGGTACCAGAGGTTGTAAAGTTGCTATTTAACAGTGATCCAAGACTTAAAGCAAATGGTCATGTCCACTTTCTGTGCAGCAGATGGATTTCTCTGTCTTTTAATAAACCCATATTTTATTAACATATCTATCACAAACCTAAGCGCTGCAGTTATGCAGTTCTTAAGTTCACTGTTATTTTAGGTATTTCAGAGTGCCCTTAGTACACAATCTAGACACAGATGTTTATTCAGTGGCTGAATCTGATTTTTTGGTTATTTCTTCATATTTTTTACAGAAACTAAAAATGTACTTTATTGTAAAAATAACTGCTTGATGCATTGTTTAAGCTGGTATAAATTTTGTTAATTTTTATAAAAGATAATGTCCAAGGTTCTCAGACTGTCATATTTTTGTAAGTGGAACTCTTAATAAAACTTTTTTAATTTGATCCTTTGATTCTAGTGTTTTGTCATACAGCTGCTTTTTTCTGTAATATCAAAAAGGAAATATTCTCATAGGCCCATACATAAGGAATAGTGTCATTGACAGGTTAAAACTTGAAATGCACAGAGTAGTCTCAATGTAAAATAAGTCTTAATGTTTAAAAGAAAAAAACAAAACCCAGAGGTAGATGATGTATATCTGTTCCAGGATTTTTTTTTTTTTTTTTTTTTTGGTAATTACTTCAGAATTTGTTTCTTGGGTACAGTTTGTAACTGCCTTATCTTGATTGCTAATTCATTCGCATTTCTTTTCTAGGCACTGTGCTTAATAGTGCTGCCATTTATTCCTGCATCAAACCTCTTTTTTCCTGTTGGATTTGTAGTAGCAGAACGAGTGTTATACGTTCCTAGCATGGGATTCTGCATTTTAGTAGCACATGGATGGAGGAAATTATCAAATAAAAGGTACAGTAGTGTTACTATGACTGGTTTAACTCATCTCTCTTAATTTCATAAAACGTAACCATATTTATAACTGCAAGCTTTCCCAGCAGAGCTTTTACCAGTATGATTTTATTATGTTATAGTTCTTACTCTGTTTCAAGTTGTTAATAAACACAGAGTAATGACCAAGAAACTGTTTGGCAGTCGTGTGAACAAATGACAAGAAGAAAGTTCTTAAGAGACCAGTGGGCTATTCTGAGGGTATTATAACATTTATTTAAAATATATAAAAACATATATACCACATGTACATGTATATACATATATATCTTTATATAAGCATATGCATATGTATATATAAAAGCCTCAGACTGCACCAAATATTTTTAGAATGTGGTGGAACTTCCATTACACATTGCTACTAAATGGACTTGTGAGCCTGGTAGTATAACCCATCTCTTTTCTGTAAAGAACCATAAATATTTTCTGTTTAAATCTAGACATTTTAAAGAATTAGGCAAAAAAATAGGTCAGATTTGATTTGTACATTATTCAAAAGAGATTACTGTCTTAAGTTTATATAATGCATGTGTATCAGTCCACAGCATATTAAAATCCCTTTTATTGATTAAATTTTCTGAAATTAAATTTCCTATTCATGATAGGAATGGACATTAGAGCCATGCAGTATTTGTTAAACTAAAGAATTTTTTGGAGAACAATTTCTCCTTAGGAATTTCGGCTCCAAAAGCGTGTTTTGCACACATCTTGTTTTTCTGTTATCTTCTACATTGATCTGCACATACTTCCCTCTGACCTGAATGCTTTATCCTTGTTACCCCAATGGCATCATAATGCTAGTTCAGACAAACAGAAAGGCAACAATTCCCCATCTAGGTTGTCTGCTATTATTAGAGGTGAGGCCTTGCAGTATAACTTATGCTAACTGGTGCTGCCAAAGCTGACAGCACTAGATAGTGAGAAATTAGTGATGCCTTGTGGGAGTGAGGAGAAAGTATTACCACAAATCCCACTATGAGGCAGGAAAAAGAGAAACAATGTGAAAGAAAGCAAGAAACCAGGAGAGGATGGCTGGGGAGAAAAATTAGGCAGCAATTTCGCTTACAACAAAAATATTGGGAATCAGCACTCTAAAAAGTCTTAAGAGAGAAAGCTCCTGACTTTAGAAATATGTGCAGAGAAAAGAATTTCTTACAATGCTGGTGGGGAAATAGATTACTGTATATGCCAGTTCTCTCTGGTTGCTTTGCTAATGTTTTAGAACTTCTTTCTTAATTCTGCTGTTCTACTTTTAAATTTCTAATATTTTTTCAAATGAAGCATGGTAGTCTAAGTCTGCACAGCATTTTGTATAGCTTAAAAATTCAGAGAAAAAAACCCTCTCAGTTTTTAGCAAACCCCTGTGAAGTACATAGCAGTGTGAACGACTTGCATAAGCTGTGTTCACCATTGCCAGCTATTTCTTACAACTGTATTGTCTGCTCAAGAATTAGATTTTTAAAAAACAAAATTATTTTCGTAATTGTAGGAAGGCTACTGGGTGATCAACGTGTTCTTTCATAATTAGAATTCAGAGACCATTAAAGAGCTCATTAAAGCGTATGTTTAATATCTGTTGTGGTTAAAATCAGTCATGTTTAAACTCCAGAAGAACAAACTGCATGAAATCTGGAATGTTGTTCCTGACAAGCTTGTCACAGAGAGTGACAAGTGCTACAAAGACACTAAACCTTTCTCCTATTTTGATATTACAGTAGCACTAACATTTTATTAGCTTATGGAAGATCGGGTAGCCTCCACTGCAGACCTCTCTGTTAAGATAGGTTTTAGAGTTTGGGAAAGATTCGTGATGTGTGCAGTAACGAGTTTATGTGGAATTGTCTGATATGAAACAAAGGGATGGGATGATACTTCAGTTGATTTTTTTCTTTTTTTTTTAATTTTGTACAGTGTTTTGAAGAATCTCACTGTTTAACATCATGATTATGTTCATTGCCTTAAATTACAGATAAGCTTTGACAGAAGTGAAATTTATGTATATTTTTTGTTTACATTATATTATGTGGATTGCATTTTGTTCTTAAGTGAATTACATAATGATAACAAAAAACAAATAAATACCAAAATTAACTTGAAACTGGACATTATTTCCTTTAAAATTTTGGATTGCGCCATTTGATGAGGCACATAAATTGGAATATACCTTTCACAAAATGGTCCTCAGTTTATTTGCCTCCTAGCATATGAGATACTTATTCTAGTAGAAATTAAAATTGCTTGTGTGCTTATAACAAATCTTTGTTTGTTTCATTTATTAGTGTGCTAAGAAAACTTTCTTGGGTTTGTCTGGCTGCGGTACTGTTCACTCATGCCTTAAAAACACTGCACAGAAACTGGGATTGGGAGTCAGAGTACACACTGTTTATGTCAGCTTTAAAGGTACTGTATTCTGTTTGAAATTTGAAAGTTTGTGTTGCTCTTCTAATCAAAAAGGTGCAGCAGAGCATGATGAAAATGGAGAGCAAGGGTGCTTGTTTTGCTACTTTTATTTCTGCATTGACAGTATTGATATCTAATTGGTTGCTTTGGGGAATGCTTTAAAAGGAGCATGAGGCACACGTGGGAATTCATGTGCAAGAAATAGATGATTGTTTTGTCTTGTGTTAAAGCAGTTGAATGTATTCTCTTATCTGGATGAAAGCATGATAAGTTTCAGTACAAAAATGGACAAGGTTGATGAATAGAATAATTTCTTCAGTGTGCTTATGTCATCAAAGGATAGTTTGTACATCCCATAACAATTATAATGAATTTTAAAATGTTTGGAATTTCTAGGGGCAAATAACTAAAGAACAGATGTTAAGCAACAAGTTCAATGTCATCATTCTATATGCAATGTTTTGTTATTCTTTACGTATATCAGCTAGATTTAGTCTTGTCATTTGCTGTGCATTTTTACATCTTTAAGATATAGTTGAAAAATTCAGCTGTTATGTACTTTCAGCTTAATACATTATGCATTGGTATCTTTTTTTCTGGTTTTAGGTAAATAAGAACAATGCGAAGCTATGGAACAATGTGGGGCATGCGTTAGAAAATGAAAAGAATTTTGAAAGAGCTCTGCAGTTCTTCATACAAGCCACACAAGTGCAGCCAGGTAAAAGCTCTGACTAGTTGCTGTTGAATGGCGTCTTCGCGCTCCTAGTATGTCAGTATGCTTAGCTTGCTTAATTAAGAGTTTCTTCTTAATTCTCAGTGATCAGTTTTTTCTCCAACTGAACATCAGGCAACATTATAGACTAACTTAATCAATCCATAGTTTTCGGAAATAAACTCGAAGGTCCTCCAGAAAAGTTTCTGTCTATAGATAAAGATGCAGAGATTTTCCGTTTAAAACTTTAGTTGGATGACATTCTTTCTGAATTAACTTAAACTGTAATTTCATGTGAAACATTATTATTATTTAATTTTCTTATTTAAAACTAAGGAGTGGTATAAAAAATTACAAATTCTAGATAGTATCAGACTGCACATTTACTCTATTTTTCATATTGCTGCAAAAGAAGTTCTAGCTAGTACTGGACAACCTTTTTCAGTTTAGGAGCCTAATAAATAACCTTCAATTTATGTAGCTCTGCTACAGCAAGAGATTATAGATAGATACATGGAAGTATGGCCTCCATTTTTTTACCATTTCCCAAGTAGCTTTATAATCCGTCTTTGGGTCATAGATAAATTATTAGCTTCATAATTAAGAAGAAAAATAGTATGGAATTGCTTTTTGGTTTGGTGGTGGTGGTCTTTATGCAGTACCTGTACTTCACACTACTCTGAAAACATAGGTGCTTGTGATAACTCAGTGCATGGCAGTATTTGAGATTTCATTCTTTTCTTTGTTAAGATGATATTGGTGCCCACATGAATGTAGGAAGAACTTACAAAAACTTAAACAAAACTAAAGAAGCTGAAGAATCATACATGATTGCTAAATCATTGATGCCACAGGTAATTAGTAACTTTATCTATCACCATAGGAGGGAAGTCTTTCAGACCTGTATTCGTGATACAGTTTTTGTAATTTTCCTGAAGCACTGCGTTGCTGTATACTTTAAAGTTCTTAATGGGTTTTTTTTTTTAAACTTACCTTTAAAAGAGTAGGTTTTGTACAATCATGGCTTTTAAAAAGTTAACATTTTAAAAAATGTTAACTTTTTAAAAGCCTAAAAATTTTTAAAAAATGTTAACTTGGAACTTCTTTGTTCATCTTTCATGACTAGTTTTTGTCTGCTATATCAGTTGCTGGTAAAAATCTTACTTACACTTTAGGCTTGAGGGTTAAAAAAAAGGAGTGAAAATGTCTGATAGAATTAGGAAATATTCTTTGTCTAATGGGTGAAGTTTTGCAAGATGTGGTTGGTATCTAATGGCTATCTGCATGAGCCCAACAAGGTAGTAACAGAGCTTAATTGAATATCTTAAATATGATATAAAAGTCATCTAGGTCTTCACAGAATTAAAGAAAAACAATATTCTGTTTACATTTTGGTATGATTTTATGGGAAAGAAGAATTGCTACTTGTAATCATTAAAGCCTGCACTCTAATGTCCAGCGATACCCTAAAACATGTAGCAGAGTGAAGAGGAGATCTATACAGATTGTCTTTCATATTTTTACTTGTCTGTGTTTGGTACGTACATTCTTTTTGACAGATTATTCCAGGTAAAAAGTATGCAGCAAGAGTTGCTCCTAACCATCTGAATGTTTATATCAATCTTGCAAACTTAATTCGAGCAAATGAATCTCGCCTTGAAGAAGCAGATCAATTATATCGACAAGCAATTAGTATGAGGCCAGATTTCAAGCAGGCTTACATCAGCAGGTATCTTTTCTAATTTCAGAGATACATATTTTTGAGTAAACATGTATTTGCAGTGCTATGAACAGTATTTAGTTCATACAGTTGAATTAGCTGCTGGAATTGATTCATTTCCAAATGAGAAGGTGAAGATTTGAGGTGATAATCAATTATTCGTTAAAGGCCCTGTTCTCTTAAATTCCTGTTTCAAACAGTGTGTTTCCACATAGGCTGTGTATTCAAACATTGTATAGCAGATCTTCCATTAGATTTCTTTATTAATGTCAAACTCAAATTTCTAATCTATTTTAGTTTTAATCTAAAAAGCTTTTAATTAGTCTGAATCATGGAGCTTACTTTATCCATCTTTGTAAAAGGTGGTCTAGAAAATGCAAGTCTTAACTAAAAAGCTCATAAATGTCAGTTAAGCAGATAAGAGTAATGTGGCTGTGAGTATTGAGGCTTCTGTTCACTCTTTTTTGTCAGTTGTGATTCCCGTGGGAACTTAGGGAGGTGTAAAGATGCCTAATAACTGCTGCAGTGTAATTACAAAGCAAATATCAGGAACTCTTGATCACTACTTCTTTGTTCTTTGTCCTACATAAGCATTTGTTATATACAGATTTTTTTTAAAGCTGAAAGCTTTGGGAATGGTGATATAAAGAAGCTCCTGCATTGTTTTGTGTTTAAAACAAACAAAGCAAAAAACCTGTTATATCTACTGTCTATAGGAAGACAAACATTTAAAAAATCTGTCAATTATTTTCATATTGGTATGAATAAAAAGTTGAAGGTTAAATCTGATTCTTCAACAGGGGAGAGTTACTTTTAAAAATGAACAAACCTCTGAAAGCTAAGGAAGCTTATCTTAGAGCTCTAGAACTAGACAGAACCAATGCAGACCTGTGGTACAACTTGGCAATTGTTTACATTGAACTGAAAGATCCAACAGAAGCCCTGAAGAATTTCAACCGAGCTCTAGAACTCAACCCGACACATAAACTGGCATTATTCAACTCAGCACTGCTAATGCAGGAATCTGGTATGTTGATTGTTCCTTATATAAATATCGTATATTTGCACTTATAGGATCCATACTATTAAGTATTTTTTAATGAACTGTTTTCTCTTTGGAAAGCAGAAGTTTGTGGCATCATCAAAGAGGAAAATGTTTATTGAAATAGTCAGCTTTGTAATTTATTGGTAGTGTATAGAATTTGTGCAAAGTGTATGTACACTTTAGCTGATCAGCATCTTTAATACAGGTGCTATTTTACAATATAACATCTTATAAAGAATAGTGTAACACAGAGATCTTCAAAATGGTGCCTATCTTTTAAAATCTTAAAAAAAAAATCTTTAAAATCTTCTAAGAAAACATATTTAGTAAAATATGTGTAATAGCTATGTTCTGCATTTATACTGATTGATTTCATGCTTCATTGACTAAAGAATGTAGCTGACTTCTGTGGGCTGTAAATCTAGCCCTAGGATATGTGCATGTTTCCATTTTTCTGTAACACTGCTAATTTGGATGAATTAATCAGATTTTCCTGAGTTTATTTTTTTGTATGTATAGCTTCTAGCTGTTGGAGCAAGCGTAAGCCTGTTGTGAATTCAGGCTGTTGTAAAGAGCATTTGGGAAGAGACTAGTAAAGTTAAAAGCGGTCCTGTTGATTGGAGCTAATGCAAACGGATTATTCTCCATCTCTTCTCACATTGTAGATTAGGTAGTACAAGAAATGCCTTCTTTCTTGTCAGTGGAAGCACAAGGGGTTTCAAACAAGCAGAAGCGTTAGCTGTCTGGTATTCAGTTTTACATAGTGCAAGGTGCATCGCTGTTTCAGGAAGTGAAAGAAGGCGGTTAAAATCTGCTTCCCTACTCCCCCATCCTTCAGTAGGTCTGTGCCTGTAATTACTTACTAAAACATCTTCACTGGAGTATTCAGACAAATAGCATGGACTACAAGCTAGTCTAGCTAATCCTGGTATTAGCAGAAAAGATTATTTTACTAGATCTTTTTCAAACTCAATGCAAATTAAAATGTGGGAATTATAGATTTTATTGTTTTGGTGTTAGGAGATATTTTAGCCTGGCTACACCTGAAGTTACCCTATGTGATCTCTGTGTTTAAACTCTTTCTGTCTTTCTTTAACAAAATGAGATCTTCCACTCAAACCAGCTCTTACAGAGTCAGAACTGACGGCATCTCTGCATTCCGTTTGCTCAACCATAAATGAAAATAACTTCTCTTAAACTTGTAGAGGCAGCTTTTGTATCTGTTATACCAAACCTAAATATAATTCAACAGATAATAGATTAATCATGCTGACTTTGGCTACAAGTCAGCTGTAA
The DNA here is from genome assembly GCA_009769605.1 of Bucorvus abyssinicus. Classification (NCBI taxonomy): domain Eukaryota; kingdom Metazoa; phylum Chordata; class Aves; order Bucerotiformes; family Bucorvidae; genus Bucorvus; species Bucorvus abyssinicus. The sequence continues at coordinate 46,719,497 of CM020025.1, forward strand.
GTAGTTTCATTCTGTTAAGAAGGTAGATTAATTTACTTTTGCTGTTACACAGCAATGATAAAAAGTAGCATTTTAAACCCTTTCCCTTTTACAGTTGTGTTAAAAGTGTTACATTTTAATTTGTATAAAAATTAGCATTTTACAGGCCTGGTCTAAAATACTTTCAGGCTAAATCTAGAATTAAATGTGTATTCTGTCATTTAGGTGATGCTCGGCTTAGACCTGAAGCTAAACAAAGACTGTTACATTATGTGAATGAAGAACCACAGGATGCAAATGGGTACTTCAATCTGGGTATGTTGGCAATGGATGACAAAAAAGATATGGAAGCAGAGGTGTGGATGAAGAAAGCCATAAGTTTACAACCAAACTTCCGAAGTGCTTTATTCAATTTGGCACTGCTTTATTCTCAGACAGCAAAAGAATTGATGGCTTTGCCCATCCTGGAAGACCTCCTGAGATACTACCCTGATCATACCAAAGGTCTGATTTTGAAGGGAGATATCCTTATGAACCAAAAGAAGGATATTGCTGGAGCAAAAATGTGTTTTGAAAAAATTTTGGAATTGGATCCCAACAATGTACAGGGAAAACATAATCTTTGTGTGGTTTACTTTGAAGAACGAGACTTAATAAAAGCAGAAAAATGTTTGGTTGAAACACTAGCATTGGCACCTCATGAAGAGTATATTCAGCGTCATCTAAACATAGTTAGAAGTAAAATTGCATCACTCAGTGCTACAGAACAGCCATCACTTCCAGCAGACAGGACTGCGACTGCAGCTGCAGAAGAAACAAAAAATTCAATTCAGAATTTGAAAGAAGTAAAACATGAGCAGAAAACCACCCAGACAACAGCTGATAAAGGCCACTCAAAAAATAAGAAACGAACAGAGAAAAACGATGTGGGCAAAGAGACTCCCAAAAAGTCTACAAAAGAAATCAAAGACATCGAGAAAAAGAGAGTTGCCGCTTTGAAAAGACTAGAAGAGATTGAACGTATATTAAATGGTGAATAGTCTTTGTCATGTCAGAAAAGAATAAGGAGAGAACACTATTTTTAATTATTGTTTAATATGTGATCCAACTGGAAAATGGTCTCAGTGCTTTGAAAATAGAAATAATGTTGACTGCATATCACTAAGCAAGCAGCAAAAGGCATTACAATGCTTTATGTGAGAAAACTGCAACTTTTAACTGATCTGGGGGATAGGTGGGAATCGAAGGATAAAGGGTTGAGAAATCTTAAATGGAGAATCTTAACAGTGAGAAAATAGCACTGATGAAAATCATTGGTAGTCAGGGACATTCAGTAATGCTGCTTTCAAAGAACCAGCGCAAGAACTGAATGGAGAATTAACAGGATAAACCAGACACTGCTGTGTTTCTCCATATAAATCTGTTTGTATTAACGTTTCAGTACACACATCATCAGTTTAAATCTTTCTAGACCTTTGCTATACATAAAAAAGAGGTTTTGGTTGCGTTATTTGTTTCCAGAACGTCACAAAAAGTCATCAAAATGCTGCTGGTTGTAGTATAGGGGAATGCAACAACACACTAAAATTTTCAGTTGCATTCTGTATATGGAATGATACAATAACCTTTTAACTGTTCTTTACTTACAATGCTAATGGTTTGTAGTTTTTCCTGATAGAAATCTTATGGTGCTCTTAAGATCTTTAGATTATGCTTTTATTTTTAAAGGAAATACATGGGTTTTTTCTTCAACTGTCAATCATCTGATTGTTTTTAAAAATTATATTAAAAAAGGGTGGTTTTCTCACTTTTTCCCCAGTTCATTGAATGCTGATAAATGCACTTTTGGTACCGTAACCAGTATGCTATGCAGTAGTCCTTGTTGACTTTGTATCAATGACTGTAGATTGATTCCTTGGTGTAGTAAATTATTCCTCGTTTATAGCAAACTGGCTTTCCTATTTCTGTCATTGGGACAGTGTTTCTATTCTCATGGCTTTTTACAACACTAATATAAGCAATGATTGCTGAAGGCAGTGTGACAATAATTAAGCCACTGAATTTAGCAGTGTTTATGTAGATAGTATCCTTCCAAATACTAAGTTCTGTTGTTTTGATACTTTGTCACAGGTGTATGGGTTTTATTAAATATTCATTTTGACTACTAAAATATTCCCATTTACAGTTTTCCACTACTGCATCATTTTAATTTCTTACATGAAATGAAAATCTTTGCGATTTCAGTGTTGCTTTTATCCTTGTGCAATGCGTATGTTTTTGTTTAAATATACTACCGATTGCCTAAACCCAGTGTTTTCCTTAATTATGAGAAAGAAGTGTAAGAGCCGGGTTCAGTAATAATTTAATTAATGATGAAAATCTGACTCTTACTCTATATGTTTTATCTTATTTCATGATGTGGAAGTATTCCTTAGCAACTCTACTGTTTAAACTTAAATCTTTCTATAACTGCTCAAGTTTCTGCCTTGGGCAGTAATCCAGCTATAAGATGTAATATTTAACTCTGGGGAAGATCTTAAATGTTTGAAGGCCTTGCACAGACCTTTTCTTTATTTTGTATCATTTGTAATGTTACCACAACAATTTCTTGCATGCAATAGGAGGGAAAAAAAAGTGATTTTTTAAAAAAAACATGATTTAAAAGCTGCAGACAGGAACAGGTACGTGGTGTGCAGCTGTTCTTCATGCAAAAGTTTTAAGTGCTGCTTGGAGTGAAGTGTTCCCAGGAATCTACTGACCACACCTTGAAAAGTGCTTTTTTATCTTAACTGTGAATAACTCGGGTACTTGTAGCTAAAATAACTGTTAGGTTCACTTTTATAAACACTGTAAGTAGCATATTAAGTCTTCCCACCAAACCTTTGTTTTACAGAAGAATTACTCATTGTTCTGGGTGGTAAAAAGGAATGTTCATTTGAAAATGTAAGGAACTAAGTAGTAAGAAAAGGTACTTTCAGATGGAGCCAGCTAGGATTCTTCTCTCTTTTAAATCAGGATCGCCCAGAATCCCGTTGCACACCACTTTGATTCAGTCCGTAAATTGAAGAGGGGAGGAAAGGCACATTCTCCATTTCTGCAATTGAACCTGTCATGCTGTTCTTGTCTTGACCGTCCAAGAGCACTTCTTTAGGGACTAGCAAGAATTGTTAGATTTATTGATGCTAAGAGGTGCCATAATGTTTAACTAACTAAAATCATCAAACTGTAAATATAAATGTCAACTGAAGGATGCTGGAGGTAAGTCTTTCAGTCTGTTACCAGGTACTATGCCTCCTTTGTCTCTTCTAAAGAAATTTTAGTGAAACAAGTACTTTGACTAATGTCAGTGTGCTGAGTTGTATGTAGCCTGTTAGGATGTGCTAACCATTTTAAAATTAAACTCTCATGAGAAAAATGATGTCTCAAATTGAAGTGACATAACTTCTGAAAAATAATTTTCCTATGAGCAAATGCTATTTTAATTATTAGAGAATAATTTTGGCTTTGCTTGCAGATAGAACAGAATAATTGACAGGTGTTTTTCCCCTTTCAATTCAGCCTGTCTTTTCTCCTGCCATCTGCATGTTCAAGAATGCCATAAATGTCATCCCTGTTCAGAACTGTTTCGCTAATATGCGAGAACTGGGAATTTCCAAGGATGGGTCAACCATACTAAAGTAATTTGTATTCTTCTTATGCAATGTATTCTTATACAATGCCATTGCTGTGGTTGCTGAAGAAACTTGAAGAGATGTCTTGTGTCATCTTTGCATATATACACTAATTATTCAAATTATTATGTACAGCTGCAATAAGCTTTTTAAGTGTTACACACATTTGTGCATATAATTTTAGTGCAGACTCGTGCATTTGTGAGATCAAATTTTTAACTGTTTCAGGTGAGTATATGCATGCAGAGTTAGAGGTAAATACATGTAAATGTATGGGACAGCTGACCCAAGCTGGCTGTTCTATATAACATCATCCAGATGGAACAACTGGATGCTTACGGGAAGTGCAGTTGCAAAAGGACAACATGTGCAATTGAGGTTAATCTTTGCAGAATTTTTCTTGTCTGTTATGCACATGAAACACCTTAGGTCTTAATTTTCTACATGTTGCAACTATTCTTTATTTTCTATGTATTATTCTTTTTATTACAGCCAGTTGATCATTCAGATCTGATTTTGGTTTTTTTTTTTAGTCTGTTGGTTTTTATCAGCTCTGTGAGGGAAATAGTCTGTATTGTGAAGAATAGGAAGCATTTTCTTACGAATGGGCATGTGCAGAGTGTTGGAGATTGGAGTTTCAAAGGAGTAAGTGGGTTAGAAATTCTTTCCAATGTGCAATGTAGTTTGCACCTTGATTAGGCCATACTGGAAGAGATAAAGTCAAGCTAGGAGTAACCATACAGGAATATTGCTGTGGATGGAGGGTTTCATATGCAGAAAAGCAAGAATACTTGCAACACGTGGTGTCAGAGCCTTTAACTGAAGGAAACGGGAAGCTTTAGGTTTCTTCTTAGTTGCAGAGACTTACTGAACTGCAACCTGTTTTGGAACATAACAGCTGTATTTAAAAGGCAGATTACTTGCTGAAATCTTAGGTAAGCAGGTCTTGTCCTCAACCTGTGAAATAATACTTGCGTAGCTGTAAAACCTACAGGGACTTCTCATCTAACTCCTCATACTCTGCTGGCTCTCTGACATGAAGCAGACAGGCTCAGAAGGTCCTCCTACTCTGAAGGGGACACAGGTTTGTCCTGGGCCCTTGGGATGCAAAAGATGAGTGTTCTTTGTGTTCCAGGTGATACAACAGTATGATTACTGAATTCCCCTTACTTGGATTTAAATTGCTGACAGAAGTATGTTTTATTACTTGACCTTTGTTCACCACAGCTAGCTGAACCAGAGGCCCATGGTTTAGGCAACCTCACGTTTAATGGGACTTCAGAGCAAACCACTGACCTGCAAGAAACGCCAATTTTCTGATAGAGGAGTAAGCACTCTCCCAAAGCACAAGCTGCTGAAACATTTTGCACTGTGCCTGTAGGTTGTCCAGCACAACATCTCAGGAGCTTTCCCTTCCTCACAGCTGTTGGGTGTTCCAAAACTAAGAGGCACTGAGAGCAGCTCTTCGGGTGCAATAGTTCAGCCATCTGCCACTTAGTTGTCGGATGAGGTTTTTGCAAGATCTGGCTGTGCTTTGTAGCTGTAAACCTGCACACATACCGTCTTCCAGGGTATGGAGCTTTGGGCTGGACATGCAGGCGTTTTTTCTTTCCCGAAGTTTCCTTTGGAAAGACTCTGAAGATCAAAACAGTTCTGGGAAGTTAGCAGCCTGCCCCAGGCTCTGGCAAACTTTGCATCCCAGAGAAGCAGCAGGAAGAATTCCAGCTTGGGTGAGTGTACGTGGCTGGCTGTGGTTTTCCTTGCAGAGGCTCTGTAATCCACCTCTGCCTGGCAAAATGTTGGAACTGCAGCAGAACCTGTTACTCCTGTAAAGTCCTGCTTCAGCCACTGCCATGCAACCAAAATTATACTGCTCTGACTTTCAGCCTAGAAATCCTGCTCTGCTTAGAAAGCTTGAGAATGGAAAGGCTGGAAGACACCTCTGCTTCCACTCATCCTTCACCTCACTTCCTCTCCATACAAAACTGTAGCACTCTTCATATAGTGTTTCAAGTGATCAAGAAGAATCTGTTACCTGAACCTCCCACATTACCTTACAAAAAGGTAAGACATTCCTGCCTGGGATCAAAATAACATCGCTTAGTATGTTACGTACATTACTATGTGGAATATTTTTTAAAAAATAATGCTAGAGATAGATCACGTTATTTTTGTAACATTCAGTGAGTGGTAGTGCAGCTAGTATTCTCTGAAAATAAAAGCTGCTTTCTGCAGTCTAATATTTACTGCCTGTCTACAAACCAGTAGTCCTGCATGCGGGGGATATGTCTCTTTTGTGAACAGGCAGAAGAAATTGTTTATGCACATCAACAAACAAAAAGGCAATGATGACAAAACCGAAACAAAAAAAATTACAGCAATTTCTGCATAATTATCCTGGGATGGGAGCAACATAATAAGCTACATAACTTCCTTGGGCTAGGAAGCAGTTCTAGAAGAACATGTTTAACCTTCCTGTTTAAAGTATTAATATAATGTTAATACTCCAGCATAATGCAGACAACTGTTAGCTGCTTACATCCTTGCCAGTATTAAGAAATACACTATATGAAAAGAGTCCTAATTCGCTGTTCAGCTTGTATCTTCACCAGTGCTTGCAGAACTGTAAACATCAAAGTGCATAGAGAGGCACTGGCTTTACAGTGAGTTTAGAAGTTACATCCTTGTTTGGGTAAGCTCAGCGTTTTTCAGATGTGGACAGAAACAGAGGAAGAATTGAAATGCTTGGATTTGTGGGGCTTTGCATGCCGGACTACACCTTGGCATTGTGGAAAGATGTCTATATACTTGCCAAAATTTTAATTACTGGTAGGTCAATGCAGCAGACAAATTGGTGCGTTTCATACAGTTTTGGAGGGTGGTACAACTTCTAAGCTTTACAGGAGGTTATGAATTCTCTGTCTTTCTATGCTGTTAACTGTTAGGAATGTGAAGCCTTGAAGGATGCCAGGTAGAATAGCATTAAGATAAAACTCGTTCAGATTTCCTACACCTATTCAGCATCTAAGTTTGTTCCTTATGTGTAATTATCAGGGTATTGTCTTTTTAAATACACGTAGCAATGTATTTTTAATTATACTTGTATTCATCCACACACAATAAGAGTAGGTGGAGGAGGAAAATACAACAATTACAGGATGTCTTAACCAAAAGTAGAAGTCATGAATCTCGATTTTTAAAATACCATCTTGAACATGCACTCATCTTTATTTCATTTGCAATTGTTGACCGACTCCTATGCATCATCACTAGAGTGCGATGCTGCAGCGCTAACTCTCCGGTACAGCGATTGGGACAACTGGGGCTTACAGAATGGGCGGTTGGTTGTTATCTCTCCTCAGCCTCAAGATAAGTAATTGAGTCTTGCTTGTTTGTTTGGGCTTACTGCTCGTTTGAACTACAGCAATATCAAGGGTTATGGATGACTGTCTCAGTTTGCACAATACAGCGATTTCTCTATAAAAGTGTGCCTTTTCATTAGCAGACAGAGATGGTGTGATGATATTGTGCACACCTGAAAGCTGTAGATGGTACAAGTGAGGGAAGCCAAACTGTAGGAAATGCTAAGTACTATTGAAATCCAGTAAGATTAAAGGTGTGTTATAACTGCTGTGCTCTGAAGTTATGCAAAAATATGCTAAGTCTTACTCAGTTAAAAAAAATCAAAGATGGCATTTGATAAAAGAAGTTTAAAAGGAGCTTCCAAAAACCCTTCTACCCTCTCGAACAAGTTTTAAACATGTCTACAATGCTGAATTTTCTTCAGCTCTATACATAAACATCTATTACTTTTCCATTATAAATAACTACCAAAAAATAGAGACAATGGAAGTATGTGAAAGCTTAAAACTTGTGAAATTCAAATACTGTGCAGAAATATAAAAGAAGCTGAATGGGTAGTATTTCTTTAGATGTATCCGTGTGAGTGGGTTTGCATCAGCATGAGTTGTAATGATGAGTATTATTTGAATGAGTCAGACTGCATTTCTGCCCCTTACTTGGGTGAATATAGTCAAGGTCTTAGGGCAAATATTTAGGTTTAAATTTACCTTTCCAGGGATACTCTTCCAGCTGTTTTTTATGGATACTGCAAAAGAACCAATTTGCTAGAATATTGATGAAAAGCAAAAATAAGAAGCATAATTAAGTTTTGGGAGTAATTTCCTGCTGATCAATAGATGTGAAAAAGTATACATTTGAACAAAAATACCTGCATTGCACAACGATAAAAGCAACATAGAAAATACAAAGATTAAGAAATTAAAATTTATGCATAAGGACTTTCCAAGGATTTTCCAATTATTTGCAGTGGTTTATCTTGCGATAACAATAACAAAAGGAATGCTATTCCCATTGACTTCCTTTACCATTTGTTCATCTTGTTATCTCTAAGACCTTTTCCCCTGAAGAACAGCTGCTTTTTTTTAGTACAAAATTGGCGGGTGATCCTTCAGCTTATGAACACAAAACACATTGTGAATGTAGAAGAAGAAGAAAACATAAACCTGAAAGCAAATGAAATGCAAGAAGACATCTAGGGGGGTTTGTTTTAAAAAATTAATAACAAAATAACAAACACTACTGTTATAGGCTGTCTAGTGTCTGGATGTCCTAAGAGCTTTCTGTCTGATGAGGAAACACAACAAACTTTATCTCAACAATTACTGACCATCTTGATTTTAGAGCCAAAACCCCATTTTGTATGGTTTTTACTAGTGTACTGTTCCTTCTTCAGATCTAGATGAAATGGTGTAAAGGGTTTGAAGATGGGATTGAATTTCAGTAGCACAGTCTCTGTATTTCTGGAATCCTTTTTGGTCTCTTTCCTTTGTTCTCTTGTGTTTTGTTTCTCCCACTGCCTGTGTTCCAGGTTGGAAGGCTGTGAAGAGGGAAGGTAAAAAGCAGAGGAGTTAACTGCAGGTTTTTAAGTCTTTATATGTGTATTACTAATAAGCGTCTTCAGTGCTCTGCTTTTCTTGCTTGTTATTTAAATATATATTTATAATGTACATATATAAATCGCATATGTAAGTCTTTGTTAAAGAACTGAAACACAATTCTTTCAACATTCACTAGGAAGAGTGCCCATTTCACTAATAATAAATATTAAAGACTGTTGTTATTGCTATTTGGAGCAGCATTGCAGAAAAATACCTACAGGCAGTGATGACATTACTGTTTCAGGTTATTACCTAGTATGAAGCACTTGCATAAATGACACAGATGATCAGCTAAGTGCAGAGACTTGCATAAATAAATCTACAGAGTTGTATAACGAGCTGAGTGTAACACCATGTAACTGAATTTTGCTGTTATATCTTGTAATTGGGATTATTTACTGCTCGGGATCTGGCAGGGTTTTGAAAAGGGTATAGTTTCTGCTTCCAGGGGCATCAACTGTCCAGACTTGCTTGTCTGCTGTCCGTTATCACTTCAGAGGTCAAGGCTGTTATCTTTGTACTTGACCTCTTGGTGAGTATCTACTTAAAAGGAGGAGCAGAGGGTAGCAGAGGGTTCAAGCTAAGCTAGGACAAGATTTCAAGAAGGTCATGATTATATCAAAACCAGCTGTTCTACATAAAAGGATGAAATTAGCTAGCATTGTTCTCTATTTCTGTCCTGCACTTAGCTGTTTACAAATAGTCTTCCTTGTAGTCCTAGTAGCAGCTTTGGTACAGTTTAGGGCGGTAACAATATAAATCTTAAGCAGCAATTCAACCCGTGTTCTCTATGTAACAGGATAAATTGCAGTGCTTTGAATAACACCACTAGAAGATGTGGCCTCTGACCTGAGAAGCTTATCATCATGGAAGTATGTGATGATCTAAACTAGGAAATAAATAAAAATGGCATTTCCTTTGTATATTGAGAACTAGCAATAAAATATCTAGGGTCTTACAAAGTTTCTTAATTCTGCTGAAATACAATGATAGTGCCTGTTAACATCCCTCCAGGCCTGTAGTTTTCTTCCTAAGAATTTATTGCTTTTTTGTGACTGCATAGTTAGAGGAAAAGTAGTAATTTGCTTTTAAATGTTACTGTCAAATCTCGTACGAATTTTTAATTTGAATGCAGGGTGATTATGCGTACATACATCATGAGGAGCCTCAATGTAGAATTGCACCGAACAGTGAAAGTGCTGTGAAGGCAGCGTTTGGAATTTGGCAAGTACGACGTGACTGGAAAAAGGATTAAGAAGAAAAAGTAAAATCATACAAGAATTTTGAACACAGATACAACTAGTGTGTCAAGACACGTTTACTCCACAGATAACTGGGTGCTTGAGTACACACGAGAGAAATACCACTTCCAACTTGCTTTTCACTTCTCTTTTTCTAAGCACTGGCCTTCAGAGATTGAAAGTGGGTTACATGGACTACGGTCTAATTTAGTGTGACCGCTCTTGGAATTCTGCTGTGTACCCAAGGTGGTTGGGGGCTGTAGCATATGATGTGTGAAGAGAGGCTGAATTTGTTTTGCCTAAAGAAGACAAGAATAAAGGTGCTTCTTGCTGCAGTCTTCAACGCTCTGTAGGTATTCGCACAGAAGCTGGAGCCAGAGTCTCCTCAGTGATGCACAGTGAAAGGTAATGGATACAAACTGCATCAGGAGAAATTCTAATTAAATGCAAGAAAATAATTACTCTCAGCATTCCAATTTGTAAATGATTGTGCTATTCAGAGGTGCGTCACTCCTTTGGCATATTGCCTGCTTCAGGCTCTTCAGCAGTCATGTTCCTTTCAGAACACAACTGTCCTGGCCAACCACTTTAGCAGAGCTGGAACAAGTCATTTTGCCATACTGGATACTGTTTGTGCTAACTCCAGGCACACACAGTAGAATTCAAAAAGGTACAGAGAAGGATAACAGCAACTAAAGGCATTGCAAAGGTCACGCTTTACTTATGCGAGGGTTTCCCAGGGTAGAAGAGATCCAGGGAAGAATAATGCAATTTACGGTAAAGGTGAACAGGAAATTACTTTTATTTCTTTTAATACCAGGCTAGAAGGACTGAAGTGAATGAAGACTTTGTTGGTGAAAAGAATGTCTTCACAGAATACATAATTAAATTTTGTAGTTCATTGTAAGGTGCTGTGGTTGCTGTGGTATAAAAGAACCCAGGAACCAAATAGCTACATTGATGAAAGTGAAGATCTGTGAAATACTGTTAAACACAAGGAAGTAGGTGCAGCTTCTAGTTTAGAAAGATCCTTGTGTGCAAATTCCCAAAACCTGGTAGGATATACCAAGAGAAAAAAACACCATGTACTTACATGATTCCTAAACTTGTTCCTAAACTCTTCTCTGTTTGTTCATAGACACAGCCAGAGATTCTGTAACAACCTAAACAGACTTCTGATCCGACCCATGCCATAAGAAATATTATTCTTAACTTCAAAATCATTAGAGAAAAAAGTAGAAAAGTTTTGATGAGAATAGAATAGAATTGGAATAGAATAAACAATTATTTGTTGTAACCACAGTTTTGGATATATAAATATAGATTAAGATCTTGTCTGTAATATCTTTGAACAGATAAATGTTATGGGATCTTCAGCTTTGCAGATACAGACTAGAGAACAAATGCTGAAGAGTATGGTAAAGCCTGGATATTTGTGTGCATGCTGGCCAGCAAATTGTTAGATAGGCTGTGAACCTGCAAAAGGTGATATTAATTAAAACGAGTTTCAATAAGTAGTGGGATATTTGAGAGGATCTGGCGATAAAAAAAGCCAGCTTTTTGGGAAAAAAAGGTACAAACTGATTTATTTTAAATAGAAAAAATAAGTAGGCCTGTTATTCACATCTGGTTTTGCAAAGGGCAGATTTTTATACACAGACATACAAAGAGCATTAAAAGGACAGATTAAATATAGAGCAAGGTGGAAGTAAAATACGATAAAGTTTTCTGTGTAAATTGTGATGCTATTTCGTAGTTGATTTGACATCTTTCTGAAATTCAGCTCTGGAGAATCTGATAGTTAAAGTACAAATGACAATCATTGATGGAGTTATTGGAGGGTTGATAAAAGCTGCCCACAAGGTGAAGAGCAGCAGGCAGGCCTGCAATATCTGTAGTTAGTAGTGATGTTCCTAAAAAAAAAAAAAATTGGCACTGAACATCTTTAATATTTAGTCAGTAATGGCCCTGATATACAATCAGCATTTTTACTGCATTTCTCTGTTGGTAATATAAATATGTAATCTTTGTCAACATAGGGTAGGGTAATATATAAAAATTACTTGTTAGGACTGGATTAGTAGAAATGGGATGAAATTCAATAATAGATAATATAAGGTAATGCACCCTGGTACTGCTATCAAACTTGTGTTGAAAACTAGAAGTTGGCGAAGAACTAAGGTGAAAATTAACTTGGCTGTTCTATATAACAACAGGGTTATAAATTACTGAAGTCATTTAGCCTGAAAATGAGGTGACTGTGTTGAAAAGGTAACTTCAGTAGAAATAGAGGTGTTCCTACTACAAGACACTGGTGATGCTCATCTGGAATACTCACTTCATTTTGATTAGCTATTTTCCAAAATCAATAAATTCAAACTAAAACAATTACTAAAAATCTCTGCTGGGTGAATAAGGAAAGCGGGGGTCTTATCTTCTGCAAAGAGCTTAAGCTTGTTATCTGAGGCTAAACAAGTCAAAAGGGCATGCAGTTGTCAAGACATTCAGTAGGAGGATAAAAACTGGAAGAAAAATTACCATTTAGGCTAAAAGCCAATGTTCGTACAAGAACAAAAAGAGAGAAAACAATTATAAATAAGCTCTGGCTGGGAATGAGGCAAAAGGCCCAGTCTACTTGAACAATATATTTTGGGGACTATCTTTAAAGGAGAACAGTGGGGGAAGAAAAAAAGTTATCTTAAGCCAAGGCTGTAAACAGTTTTGCAAGTGAATGCATTAAATGCTCCGTGTAATAATAAAGAACCAAGTTTTGTGATCCAGGAGGTTCATTCTAATTTTGTGCTTCCCTAAAGCACTCTGAGCTAAGAAATGATAGGAACTTCCATCCCATCTTCTGTTTGATTTGGAGTGTATGTTTAAATTGGAGATACTCTTGTGAAAGTAACAATGCCTATTGCAAACTGAAATATTTTGTGCGTGAAATCTTCCCGCATAGAACAATGCAAAGTTGGGTCGCATTAAAATTGCCTGTTTTCAGTGGTTATAGTCTTTCTGAAATCTTAATGCAACAGTGAAAATGGATTGTCTGAACTTGCGTGTTTATTTTTGTCTTGAATTATTTTACCACCTTACTCCTTTGAATTAAGAAGCTACCACTCTAGGTTAAGTAAAGGAACTTTTAAAGAGCCAACTCAATTATGTTAAGACAAATCCTTTGATGTACAAAGTACCTCGTAGTCGTGTGTGCTGAGTTACTGGTGCAGTTCATGGGGGAGTACGTGAAGTAACTGAAAGTTTGCAGTGGAATTTAATTTTTCTGAAGATGCAAATACTGCTTTTTTATAAGTTTTGGAGATGGTAGTGAAAGGTTTACAAAATGTTGGAGTGAATGAGTACTGTGGGTAATGAGAAGTTAGAGAAGAATATGCAGATCTCTCCCTTTCTTTTTTCTATGCCCTCTAGCTTGTAGGCCAAGATGACACAGTTTGCTACAACCATATCTATAATAAAATGTATTTATTGTATATTAGAATAATAGTAAAAATGAAAAACCATTGATAAATCAAAAAGAAATGGAAAATGCATTATTTTGTACTGGATTATATTCTTGTTTTTTAATATATATATATCATATATATATATCATATTAAAAAACAAGAATATAATATGTGTATGAAAACGTAAACACAGCCCAACCATTGTGCTTCTGTTTTCAAAAGAAAGGATGCAGTCAGTTTGTCATCCATCCCTAGTCCACAAACTGTTAAAAGTAGATATGGCTGTATCCTATATTTACCTTAAGCAAAGCCAGTTTACTGGACAGTTAATTTAAGAATCAAAGCAGAACGATGTATGGTTTCATCTATTTCTGAACAAGTGCTAGACCTGTGATGTTCTTAAATGTCTGTCTCCTGCACAAAGGATGTGAGGCTGAAATGCAGGTCTTCGATAACCCTGCTCAGCTGTCATCTCATGCTGAGGATTTCCTCACATACACAGGATTCACTTCCATAGCACCCTCAGATTCTCCTTGTCGAGGTCTCACATGACTTAAGTTTATATGACTACATGCACGTGCCATCCCAAGGCGTTAAGGCACCAAAGCGCTCAGTTCTCAGCCTTCAGGAGACGAGCACTCTTGTCGTCATGTTCCTGTGGAGACTTACTCCCTTTCCCACTCTTAAAATTTGTTGGGAGGATCCAGCCTTGCAACATAAATCAAGAAGAGGTGGTTTAATCAATTTTTTTGGTGGTTTTTAGGGGTTAACAATCTGTTATTACAGATTTGCTTTGTATGCAAAGTTTTGGGTGTAAAGCTAGCTTCTTGATTTGAGACTGCCCTCAGGCGGCGCAGAGGCTACATTTTAAGGCATGCTTCATACTCCCCTTTTGAGAACACTTTGTTGAGAGCAATAGGGTTTTAGTTTAGACCTTCATAGGGGCCAAAGCTGTTGGGAATGAGTCTTCCCTTGACACGGGACCCATTCACATTACATCTCAGAACTTGCATGGTCTTTCATACTGCTTTCTGTCATCTTTATTGAAAGTGACAGTTTTGTTGTTTTAATTTAATTCTCTCCAGTATTCACAGAGCAAAACTTGTTCATGTAGAACATCTGGTTGGGTTTTTTTTAATTCTCGCTAGACCAATTTATTTTTTTAAGGAAAAAAAATCATTTTTAAACAATCTAACAGATGACTGTAAGGATTTTGCTCTTTAAATGTCACAGAGTTCTGGCCTACAACAGCTAAGTGCTTAGTTATTCCTTTTTGAACTCAGATCTCAGATATGTCTCATACAAGAAGGGGAACTTGATTAGATTTATCCCAAGTGTGGGATAGATGAGGCAAGATGTGGAAAAAATGTTTTCCTTCTTCTCTTGTCACTAGTGTTCCAGAGTAGGTTTTGTTTTTTTTTCTTTGTTTTGTAATATGAATCTGGTGAAGAAAGCTGTTTTGTTTTAGTTTTCTTCTGGGGAAAAATACCTGTTCAAGTAAATGTTTGTAAGTTATGGCTTAATGTAGAAGACACACACCCTCAAACAATAAATCCTGGAAAAGATTTATCAGATTTATGAAAAAGATCTTACATTCTTCTATGGTGATAGAAAAAAATATGAAATAGGTTAGATAAACACAGCCATAGTCATGGGAACTATTTTGTTAAGATCTTAGCAGCAATGCAACTTAAAGGTAATATAATGTACAATGACAATAATGATAGGGCACATAAATAACAGGCAAAAGGAACTTTCATAAATCTGTTGAGTCATTTTCACTCCACAAATATCATTGGAGTGAAACTCAAAAGTAACATGATGGAAAAACCCATGAGTGGGTAAGAAGGGGAAATTATATGTGTGTATATACACATCTATATATTATATGCATATATACAATATTTATATGCACACACATTATTAAACATTCATATATAGGTAACACATTGTCATATAATTCTATGTTAATGCATTATAATATATTAATATAATACCTAATTAGTAATTAATATAGTGTAATAATATCCAATATAATGCAATATATAATATAATATCCAATATAATGCAATATAATATGCAATATAATGTGTATGTATGTAAAAGTTGTCTGGCTGTGTTACCTTGTTGTTGTTCATTTATTTTAACTAGTTGCTTAAGAACGTGTGTGCCTCTGTGTGTTATTGTTTCATAGCACTTGTAAATTATCTTTTTCTCCTTTTTCTGCATTCTTTTCTTTCAAGGCAAAATGCACATTGGATCAGATCCTGTAGGAGGAAGTTTTTGAAATTTTCAGAAAGATTTCTATAGTGGCCTCGTGGATAAGCTAGTGTAAGACTAAAGTAGGAAACTAAGTGTGAGGAAACTTAAGGATTTTTTTGCATTGTACTAGCTGCACTCCAATAATTGCTTGTGCCCAAGTTTTCAGTACACGGTAAATGAAAGGATTCTAACACTATACTGAAGGTGGCAGTTTCCAATCAAAGAAAGCATTTATAGATTCATAACCTGTCTTTTTCTCACGAGAGAATGAGAGCCATGTAACTTGTCCTGCTTTGATACAGTACCTCTCTACTTGCCATGTTGCTCAAATCAGTAAAAAAAATAAACTGCACAAAATGTCATCATAATATTTGAGTAGATTAGGTATTGTGTAAGAGATGACTTTGATGAAGTGGATTTTTTTTGTACAGCTGATAGAGTTTTTTACTGTACTTCCTGTTCAAATAGCATTTCCAAAAAAGATTTCTTAAGCTGTAATCTCAGATATTTTCAAAGATGCCTTTTTTTTCCACTACGTAAACAAATTCAAAGTGTTAGAAATTGAAATTGTGTTTCTGCTTACATTTCTGTTGTTCTTTTCTTCCTCTTGAATAATTACAGTTGGAAATAATACTATCCAAAGAGGAGCACTCCTTTAATGATAGGAATTTTCACATATATTTTGAGGTAACTTGTGTAAGCGTATCACACAGAAAGATATGTGAAATCAGATGAGGAAGCAAATTGTGTGGCATCTGGAGCAAGAGGACTCGAAAGGAGAGGAGGTCCTAGGGTTAAATCTCCTGTTTCGTAACTCTCACATGGGTATAAATTGTTCTGCTGTTAAATCACAGGGTTTGTTTGGATTTTTTTAATCTCTGATGACTTGCACAAATGAAAACACATTATTATTGGAGAAGCTTATGCAGGTGTAAAACAATCAAAGGATTGTATGTTAGTCAGCAATGAATTAATTTAACTTTGAAATAAAATCCTGCTTGAAGATTAGATTTCGCATGAGATTTTTAAAATATTTGTTTTTTTAGTGTATATATGGAAGATGAGGTGATGGATGGAATGTAATTTTGACAAGCCTAAGTACAAATTCTGTAGACCTCAGCTTCAGCAGATTGCATCTTTGATGACAGCAATATATAAAAAAGAGAATATTTGTAAAACCTTTAATACTGTTATACATAGTTTTCTGTGTATGTAGAGCTACATCTCAGAAATTAATCCTTCTAATAGACTTAGAATCTGAGTAATACTTTCCAAAGAGACCTGTAAGATGACTCCTGAAAATATGTTGATTGATAATTTGTTACAGTTAGCATGTGAATAATCAATCTGGTAATAATACGTATTTCAGAACAGTATGCAAAAAGTTAAACTCTCCACAGTATCTTTATAATCCCTATGTTTATTTGACCTTATTGGATATTCAGCTTTTATTCTGCATTTGTAGCAGTGAGCACCTCTGATTGTATACCAGACCATTTTTATAGTAGGTCTATAAGATCTCATGTTGTTAGAATAAACACTAGACTTCTTTTGGGTTATCATAAGCAAATAATGAAGATGTGTCCTTTGATTTTCTTCCTTATTGCACTTTTACATGACCAAAATAAAGTTTTAGCTTTTAAAGTCAAATATTTTAAAAAGTTAGTATGAAGTACTGTACTCCATGAAATTTTTTGTGGACTCTTTTCCTGTATACTTATCTTTGATATGCTGGCTAGTGAACTAAATGAAGCTCAAATTATCTTTTTATGCTGAGCAAAACTGAATTCCATGTACATATTGTTATGCAATTTGCATTGAAGACTTTAATACTTAGACAAAAAACTGAAGTTATTATGGCTTTTGTTTTCAATGAATTTTAGAAGATAGAATTTTTCTGCTCACAATGGACTTAAGGAGCCATTAATGAAGTTCTAAAGAAATCTCTGCTTTGTCTCTATTGGTCTCAGTAACCATTGGTCAAATGTTAGCTTGTGAGACTTCCAAGCCTTCAAATATTTTTGCTCCATTCATTTTTTATTTTTGTCTTTCAATTTCCCATATTCCAGAATTGGTTTATGTTAAGTTTAGAAAAAGGTATATATTTCTGTCTACTTTAGAGACAAGAGCTCTGATATACTCATAGTATATTACTGCTTGCCAGCATTGCTTTAACAATCTGGCAAACAATAATTATGTCATTTATCTTTTCCTTTTCGGGACAAGCAACACAGCCAAGAAGCTTGCTATGGAAGTACTGCTCTTCATTTTTACTGCCAAACAAGATTGTATGTTTAAAAAAAAAAAAAACAACCAAAAATTGTGATTTTATAAGCAAATCTTGCCTTCAGATCAGGTCCTACCTCCTAGAGGTATTTACCCCAGGATTTCAGGTCAACTGACAAGTATATTCCCTTAAATGAGTAGACTGAGTACCTATTTTACCCTATGACAATTCCCTTGTGCCACAGGAGCAGAGTTACTTGTCCTGGATGTTAGGCAGTATGAGGTGTTCTGCTCCTACAGGCTATAGAAAACATGCATGGCGTTTTGTTTTTAACGGGAAGTTGGTACGGAAGGTAGATGGTAGATCTGATCTGTGTTGAACCTGTGAAGCAATGGGCTAGAGAGATGTGTTTAAACAATGACATTTTCTAGTCTAACTGCATCAGACAGGTGTAATTTGAGAAGTGAAGAAAGCCTGCAGTCCACCTGACTGAGGTAAAATTTGGTGACGAAACATTATTGACAGTGACTCTGTTTGAGATTTAGTGTCAACAGTTGTCTAAATTTCTCTTTAAGAGAAGTCTTTTTCCTCAACTTGCTGTACAAAGACAGGACATACACGTACGGGCACAGCTGCCATGAACGTAACCCATCCAGCCATGCCATGAGATACAGAACAGTTGGACATGTTCAGGCACATGAGTCCCTTCATGCATCCAGGCCATGCTCAAGTCTGAGCTTACGTATACATTTTGCTGTCTTTATGGATCGCTCTGATCTGTGAGAATGGGACTACACTGTTAACCAAATTATTTTAAAATGGCAGTGGGAGCCTTGCAAAATTAATTCCTTAGCTAACTACGTTCCTTCTTTACTGCTGAGTCGAGTTTTAGACCAATGTTTTTAATTTCTTCACTGGCCATATAAGGTCAGCACATTTTCTTTCTTGGTGGTAGTGATGTGTGTATCTTAGAGAACAGGAGCTGTGTGTGCACTCTACAGACAGATAGTAAAACATTCTGTGTGCACCAGCATTCTTACTGGATAACTGCTGTCATACAACAAGTGATGGATGATACACTTAGGAAAATCAATTAATAGAAATAAGTAATCTCAATTGTTACAATTTTCCTGTTGTACAGGACAAAGTTGTATATAGATTGTTTAGAAAGGACTCCCATGCTTCAGAAAATTTGTTTTTAAAATGAGAGTTATTTATATCAAGCAACATAGGAAAATTATTCATGCTATTTTTGGGAGCCACATTTGGAGTGATTTGACAGTAGAATGAATAGTATATATTCTTAAGTTAAGCATTGTTGACAAAGCCAATTTACAGAGCTTTATTGTGTTTTGTTCAAATGAACTTCTGATGGCTCGATTAATTTTGAGAGATGTCAACACAGAAGTCTCACTGGGAGAGGAAAAATCTGCCAGGATTTTTGGTGGATGAACAGCAGGTTCAGAAAAACTGCATTGCAAGTAGTGTGGCCAGCAATCTTGTCATGACCTGGGAAATGATCTTGTGAACAACCTTGTAAATGATCTTGGAAATGTCATCATCTTAGGAGATTTGCTAATTCTCTTAGCAGTGAAGTAGCCAAGAACATGCAATGAGGGGAGTCAGGGCCAAACACTTCCAATTTACTGGAAACTACTTTCAAAAAGTAAAAAAGAATCCTGATTTTCAGGGGTTTTATGCCTTTATTAGAAGTAGCATGTGTGAATATCTTTTACAGAAAGACAGCATTTGACAGAAATCCGAATGTTAAAGGTGCTTTATCTGAAGCGCAGTTTGAAGTCGCTCATGCTAGGTTCTCGGTGCTATTCAGCAAAACACTGATGATTGCGGTGTTTCACATTATGTCTTGGTAATGTCAAGCCCGTCTTCTGCTTGCAGATTGTCCTGCTTTGAGATAAACAGGGTTAGTTTGTCTTTGATAGACACATCAAACAGCCAATGGTGTATTCCTCCCATGACGCCACCACATCCACTCACTGGCTGGAGTTGGTGGGCCCTGGGGCTTCCTTTAAAATGGCATGCAGGAGGGACCGCATCCCTTTCTCACTGCCACCTGGCACACCGCCACCTCGCTACCACCGCTCCATGCCACCTCAGCGCTCCGCATGGTCCAGCTGCTGTGACTGCCGCCATCGCTTCGCTGGCTGTGCCCTGTGCGTGGACCGCCACTGCCGCTGTTGTGGCTGCCACTTCCCGTCCCTGCCGCTCCACGTGCTGCCACCATTGCCACGTGTTCTGCCGGCCCTGCCGCTGCTGCTGCTGCTTCCTGAACAGCCTGGTAGCCTTTATTGCTGCTTTTCCTTAACCGCGGTGTGGGTGCACAAACCTCCACACACACCCCCTCCCACCCCCACACACACCTTGCTGTGCCGGTTCTGATCCAATATCAACTTGTTAAAGTCTTGTTTTCTGTATATAATGTCTTCCTGTGGATATTAAAGTTGTTTTAGTTTCATAATTCAAGAGAGGCCTCACAGTTTCTTTTTTCTTCTTATCTCTTCCTTAAGCCTTTCTCCTGGGAAAGGGAGGGGGTTAATCAGAGAGACTCTGTCCTGTGATTGGCCAGGCTTGGCCAACCGGTGATACAGATGAAAATATTCAAGTCTTTGTAATGGTTTCACTAGTTTGGGTTAGATTCTTCTTCTGAAGTCTGTAAGTCCTGAGGAAAACCAAAATCAGGAAGTTGGAGTTTCAAAGTGACATTGTTTAGGTTTACTTTGTAATACATTTTAAGTATGATGTAAAAATATATATATGTGTGTGCGTGCATTAAAATTCAGTGATGCGTTATGATGCAAATCTGAAAAAAACCTAGTCAATCGTGTAACTGGTAAGAGTTAAGAAATATTTGGAAAAAACTTCCATTTCAGTAACTAGGGTTAAATGGATAAAGAAGTTCTTATCTGTGAATATAGGTAACAGATTTATGTATTACTTCTTGTGTTCTGTTCTATGCTTATGCTGTTTTCATTTTAGTAGTCACATGAAATCACGGATCAGTTTCTTCTGAGGTAAACCCATGACATCCTGCAACACTTTCTGAGTCAGAGAGAAAGATAGTGACATTTACCAGTATTTTATTATCCTTCTCTTCCTTCTCTGAAAATCAGTGTTACGATTATTTACAAGTGTTTAACTGTAAGCCTCTGTGTGATACAAGCCTGATACCTCTTTTATGTGAAAATGAGTATTTTATGTGAAAATACAAGAAGGTACTAAGGAACTATAATTATTATTATCACTAAAAATAAAAAGAATCAAAGAAAGACTTTTTAATTTTTTATATTAAAAATATATTTATTATTTGGTGCAAACAAAGTTTTAATTACTATTACATCCTAACACAATTAGAAGAATACCCCAGAAAAATTGCTGAATGAAAAAAAATTAGCTAAAACATTAACATTAAGGAGGATTTATTAATTCTCACTGCAAAAAAGCACAACTATTTTCTTCAGTAGAGGATTTTGTATTAAAAAAATTAAGAATACAGTAAAACTTAGTCCCATTACAGTCTTTAAAACTGAGAAATATTGGAAGCAATTTTTTCTGTGTAACCAAGTCCCAGAAAGACCTTCCATCTTTGATGAGACCATGGAAAAAGAATATTGAATCTCTGTTTTTTGCTTTCTGATTTCTAATTTACTGTACGGCACAATCTTAACTCATGCACTTTCAGCACTGAGATCAGTTTTCATCAGCAAGCTATAAGCAGCAGCAAAACAACTGAAAGGCACAAAGAAGCCAAAAGTCAACCTTTAGTTTAATGGAGATTCTGGAACCTACTAATTTTTCTGAGTCTTATTTATTAGTGATACAGAGTTCAACTAAGTGCTGTTAAGCTTGTATAACTTTTATTTTTCTAATAATAATTTTTAAATGAGACCGAAGTTAGCTTTTAGAGCTACAAGCTTTTTAATTGCTGCACTTAGGCAAGACCTGCTATAGGTTACAGAGAAATAAACTTTGGTTGTTGCTTATTTGCAGGAGATCAGATTTTTTCTAACATCTTGAAACTGTAATCTCTGTTGGAAGATCTCTGTGGATTGGACATTCATAAAATGCCATAGAAATAATAAGTAAGACTTCAGTGGGTTTTGTGTTCAAATTTATTTTGATTTATTTAGACTTTTTCATTTTTATAAATAGTAAAGTAGCTGTTAAGTGTGTGGCTTACTTGTCTTTGTCTTGCATCCCTTAAAGCTGTGTAGGTGAGGAGTGAATGCTCCCTGCCCTGCTCCCAGTAAGCCCAACTCCCTGTTTCCAGGAAATATTTTTAGCAGACCAGATGGCACTGTTGATTTTTTTTTTTTTTTTTTTTTTTTTTTGCATAGCCTGCCTTTTCCCCCCCCCCCTCTTTTTTTGTTTAGGCTCTGTATTTGTGTTTGGGGACAAAATGACCTCGTGCTTACTATCAAAATGCCTCTTTCTGTGCCACTCTGTGATAACCGAGGGTAGACCCTGAGAGCAGGGTGTAGCCATACGTAATGGATATAGATGACTTTTCCAAGAGAGGGCCTGGTTCATACTGTACTTTTACAGGAAGCACTCATTGCATGACAGGATTTGTTTTGATTCAGCTCCCAACAGATGTGAAATTCCAAATTTTGAGGATGAGGCTCTTTACTTGTTTGATAAATATTTACATTCTGAGTCCCTATGGGTCATGCGTATCTACCCTCTTTGAGTGGAAGTTCAGAAATGATAGAACATTGGTTTCATTCTTCGAAAGGTTTTACTATACAAATTGGAAAAATATCCATTTCTCATCCTATTTCAACTGCTGGATAGAGCAACCTTTTCTTTTAACCAACTATAATTTCATTATAGTTTTTGAAAGTGGATCCAAATCTTAATCGAGCAAATACACCACTTTGTTTTCAGATCTTGCTTTTTCTACCGATTCTGCACATAGTATCCTT
Source organism: Bucorvus abyssinicus (assembly GCA_009769605.1). NCBI lineage: Eukaryota > Metazoa > Chordata > Aves > Bucerotiformes > Bucorvidae > Bucorvus > Bucorvus abyssinicus. Next base: position 46,742,239 of record CM020025.1, read on the forward strand.
CATTTAATTCTGCCTCTGTCTTAAATGTTCTGGTCTAATTTTTATTCCAGAAGTACTGTTCAAGATTTTTGAACTCTTATTTATTATGTATTATATATTTGGCTGTTGAGTATTGAAGAAATTAAGTATATCAAACACCAAAAGTCATGCACTTGGATTTCTACTCTGTTTGCTGTGTTCTATACAGCATTAAAACTTTGCGTCAGGTCTAAAGCCTATTGATTAGTGTTGACTCAAGCTAATTATTTCCACTTAAAATAGCAAATGAATTCAGTAGACTTTTGAGATAAGATGGACTTCCTTCACAGGCCATTAAATGAAACAATGTACTTGGTATCAATGTTAAACAGAACCCGAACATTGTATTTACATATATTGTAAAGCATTTCCTAATGTTCTGCTAAGAGAATCTGTGCCCTGGCTGAAATATTGATCAGAAGTTTTGACTGAAAAGCAACCCTGAAAATAATACCAGTAACAGTAACTATGCATTTCAGCTGCTTGGTTTTTAAGGTATGTACATATGTCAAGTCTGTCTTACTGATCTAAAAAGCGTAGATAGAGTTTATGTGGCTGTCTCAATGCCATCCACTGTATACCTAGTCTTGCTAGAAATCTATTTGCCTGATTTTTCCTGGCATTGTTCTGTGGTGCTTTTAGACATGACAGGTATTTTTTTCTTAGGGAAATACAGTCTTTGTAAATTCTTGATTAATGATGAGAGGCTAGCAGGTGTATTTTTTTGATATAAGAAGATAACGTTCAAAACAATGTAAATTGAAATAGGTTGATGAATTTAGTGTTCCGTATTCATCTGCTGTGAAGCATATGAACATCAATCTTCAGTCAAGTACCAAATGATGTTAAGTATTGCTCAGATACTAGTTTGAGACACTAATTTTGAAGTCATGTGCCAAAGATCATGTCTATCTACAAGGTATAAAGAGAAGCAAATCTCTAATGACCGCCAGTCTCAGCTGGGTACAGAGCCAGGCTCTTTTGATGACTTGCTCTGCTCTAGTGCCATGGCAAACATGTGGACATCCTCACTCAAGCTATTCTCTAAACTGTCATGGCCTTTTTCCCTTTCACCAACAAACTTAAATTTCAGCCCTGCAAGTTTTAAAGTGTTAGGACCTGCAAACAGAGGGAACAGAAAGGGTAGGTAAAAAATATCTACCTTTCTTGCCAGCATTGTTCCACTTGTCTTGCAAGAAAGTATTAGTGGAATCATGGCGAGTTGGTTGGTTAGGTCATTCACTTACCACAGTAAGTAATGTTTGCTTTCAAGGAATGCTTCAGTATTTCATATTAAGCAATCATTGGAGCAGGGATTAGAAATCACATTTGACTCATACCTCTCAATGAGAAGTCCGTTAATGCAGCATAATACCGAAGTCTGTTAACACTCTTAGGATAAATTAGTTTCTAAGAAATTTCAAGGAAAAAGGGCATTACAAATACTACCCAATTTCTCTATATTCTAAAGGACTCCGTAACATATTTGATTCTTAGAAGGGCTGTTGGGCAATGTGCATTTTAGTGATAGATTAATTAAACCTGCAATAAACACAAAAACAGTAGTCTGCAAATAGTTCAAATGAGAGCTGCTTCTTGTAGACCACAATTTGAGAAGGTATGTAGGAACCCTCATTAACCAAGCATGGACACAGTTATATTAACTTCAGGAATTTTACAGATATGCTTAGTGGGATCTTGGGACATCCAAGTAATATGTTACACAATTGCAGGCAGGCCGAAAAGTACAATTTCAATTTCTTGTTTCTAAGATTCCAATTTGCTATCTATGTCTTTATTGAAATTTTAAAGTGAAACTCTTCAGAATTCCAAAACATTTACTGGAACTGTAGAAGGAACTTTCAGATGACATTCACTTCAGTTTGATAATCTGAATTCAATTAATATTGTTTTGTTTGTCAAAAGCTTTTTGTTTGTCTCAAAATAATGTCTAGTACTCTGCAATCATAATCTATAGTTTGCCAACATAAAGAATGTCAGTTCTGATTACATCTCCACATCAGTGCTGCCTTTTATTTTCTCCGAACATGGTTGATCATCGCCATGAATTTATTTATCTAAATCACTAAAAAACAGATGTCCACATATAATTTCACATATTTGATTATGTTTTATTACATATCTTAGGTATATCTATTTTACAATAAGTACAGTAATTTTTTTTAAAAAATAGAAAATTGACAAAAGATTTGGTTGGAACTCTTTATTCAGAGTGACTTCTCAAATGAACAAGGGGTTTTCAGGAACACTTAAATAGCTGTGTTTGAAATCATTAAGAATAATGTGAGTTGGAAAGTAATCTAAGGACTTCTGAAACAGTGACTAGTGTAGTCCTTTTTCCTAAGGCAGAACCAATAATACATAAGCGGTTGACAGCAGTTTTTCCAATTCATGCTTAAAAAGGCACAGTAGTTGGGTTGTACAGTGCCCCTGGGTTATCGATTGTGGTGCTGAAGTGCCTTTTCAGACAGGTCAATCATAAGGAAAGGTGCCTGCCGCTCTTGCAGCCGTTCAACTTGCTGCTCCGCTTCAGGGTAGTTTGGAGTTGACACAGAGAATGGTTTAGTCTCCTCCATTTCCTTGGTGTCTGAAGGAAGGGATGAAGGTGCCTCCAGGTGGGAAGCGGATGGCTGGTATGGGCACACCTGCGGGGGGCTGGAGGTGAGGAACTGAGCCCTGGGCTCCTTGGCTGTGCCACACAGCCAAGCGCTGGGCGCAGTGGAGTTTGAAATGGCAGCTGGTGCTCTCCGTGCAGGTGGGTCTCGGCTCCTCTGGGGATGCAGCCACAACTACAGCACAAGTCACCCAGGCTAATGGCTGGCCCTATGGCTGCATAATACTTCAGTTTAAAAATTTTGTTTACTAAGAAAATGTGGAGACTTCAGTACTTCCAGTACGCAGCGTCTTTAAATTACTACAGCAGGCTTCCGTGTAACGACCTTCCAGAGATGAGCAGATTGACAGCAGGGCTGATCCCATTTTTTGCATTTCATGTTAATTATGTAGTAGATGGTGGTTTCTTTTTATGTTTAGAAAATGAAAGATAATTTTGGGTTTCCAAGATTTGAAATAAAAATGGGTTTTAAATTCCTGGTCTTAAACACTGTCCTTTACTGAATATAACTACAACACCTCTTATTTTGGGGTGCTGGGATTTTATTTTTCATTTTATTTTTCTGTATTTCACCTGCTCTTCTCTATAAACATTGATGACTCCACATGTTAGGAAAAGAAGTAATCGCATGAAATAGGAGGGATTTCGTCAGAATTGTATTTGAAGATCTGGTTAAAAAAAAATCCTGTGCTCTAAATTAATTAGACTTTTTAAAACCTGAGAATATGTTTTTCTGAACAGTATTTTAGTCTAATTTAAAATGCTTGAACTGCTTATTACATGAACTCCATTCTCTGGGACCTATAAAAGATATGTGATGTTTATCAGAAGAGCTACACTCTGAAAGAGTCATTTTTAGTTGGCAAAATGACACAAAAGGTATCATAGATACCAGCGCAGGTAAAAGGAGGGTAAAGACTTTAAACCATCTTCTCACATTCGAATGCTGGCTTTCGGAATATTATGAGAATAGAATAAAAGAAGGTGGAAAGGAAATACAAAGGAATAAATAGGAGGAAAAGTCTTTTCGGTATTTTGACTAATTATTACCAAACCAAATCACTTAGAAATCATTAAATAAACAAAACCACTTTACTCATTATTGGTTTGTTTTGTAAGGAATGACATCAATTATTACTTTTGGCATTGCTAAATTCTTATCTCTTGTAATCACTGGTCTTTTTTAAGTTTTTTGGCAAAACATGACATTTCCTTTATTATAATAAATGGTTCAGAATGAAGAAACATTACAGGTTTTTTATTTGTTTTCCAGAAGAAAATTTAATTAAGATTTAAAAAAAAAACCAAACAAAAACCTTAAAGATTATTGAAACCAAAATGCAATATGATTATAGAAAACAAATAATTTGCAAGTTGAAAGATTCTTGTTGTGTTTGTTTACGTGTTATGTGAGAGATTATACAGAGGAATAGAGGATGAAGGCACCTAGCCAGGGCTGAGTCAAAAGTACATTGCAAAGCCTTGTTTCTGTACTAATGAATGCTTTATCTTTTCTCCTTCAAAAATGTTTCATTTTGCAACCACCATTGCCTAAGCATTACAATTTTAAGCATCTTCTTACAAAACCTTAATTAAATTGAATTAATATTTAATTAAATATTGAACATATTAATATTTTTCGTTAACCTGTAGTTAGTTGTTTTACTGGTTTGTAATCTGGTTATTGGGTCTGGCAGTACATGAAACTAAGGCTCTGTTTCACTCAAAAAATAAGAACAACACAGCCCTTTTTTTAGTATAATGATATCAACAGTAATTAATAGTACTATTATTGCAAATATAATAGTAATTTTCTTTCAGGATGCTGTCTAGAAGCTATGTTAGCATTGGTCCCATTATAGTCAATGTGAGACAACAGATATTTTTAGAAAATTGGAGAATAGAGCAATTGCAGAAATTGAAGAATGGCTAATGGTTTCCCTTAAAAAAAAAGAAATTCTTCATATGGGACAACTGAAATTAAGTTTTCATGGGAAAATTAATCTAAATAACTTAGATGGTATGACTTATATTTTGAAAAGACATACAGACATGCCGCTGCTACAATGCTTATGCACAAGCAGTTACACAGACAAGTGTATGTACATGAATATATTTGTTAAGTGTAATAACATGGCATCAGGCTAATTCAAAATGCCTGAATGAAAATACAGGTTTCATTATTTGAAGTTAATTAAAATCTTGGCAAGACTTTTTTCTTTGATGCTCTGTACCAATTTTTTTTTTTTTTTAAATGGATACTTTTGATAAACTTCCTTGAATTGTGTCTGGCATCTTTAAACATGCACTTGGTTTAGCCAGTACCTTGTTCTCTGTTCTAAAAGTTAATACTGCCTTTGTTGTTTAAACACAAAGCATGTCCCTATTGTCACTTCCAATTTAAATTTTAGCTGGTCTGAAAATTAAAACATTTTGAATTCTAGAACAAGTAGGACTTCCATGTCTGACTTCACTGAAGGATCATCTTTACCGTATATGTTATCCACCTATATGCATCTCTGTTCATACATCATTATTAGGTTCCGAAGAGATGCTCTTAAAATTTGGGAAATATCAGAAATAAACATTATTATGCCAGCCCCCTTGTGTACTTTACAGTTTTTAGTTATATTTTTAACATTTAATCCAAATATGTGCTTGCAGTTAACTTCATGAATATTTCTTTATGCTTTCCCTAATCATTCACTCAGATGTAAAAAGAGGGAGCTGAAACACAAGGTGTAATAGAAGATGTAATTGGCTGAGTTGGAGTTTGTCTGGGATGCTCAAGTTTACTCACACACTTATTTCAGACTTTAATTATATACTATAAATATTCCCCTATAACATTATTCCATTTTTAAAGAGCTTGAGGCTAAACAAAGACTAATTCAAGAAATAAAATCTTAGCATATATATATCTCATTCTCTTGAGTGAAAGCTTTTCTCTTAGTGAAGCATAATCTATATATATAAAAATATATATATTTGCATATTTACGTGTGTGTATACATGTTTGTGAACTGCAGAAATAGATACAGAAACATTTTTAAGAACCAAGAAGGGACTAGTTTGTATGAATCATGGCACACTAAGTCTTCAACATTGGCACTTTTGGTTTTCTTGGAAGTTGTAAGAGATCATGTCTGGCCAATTGAAAGGAAGAAGGCGACTGTATTTTTGACTGTCATGTATCTTGAAACACTGACTGAGTTCACAAAGTTTCAGTTAACACAGGCAGAAGAGACTGATGTGTATGAGTATGATAGATTTGGCAAACACAAGGAGTCAGTTCTGACGAAGGCTTATGGAAGACAAAATTATGACTTGGATCTGACCGAGTACAGATATTTTCAGGGTAGAACCTTCTATTTGTGAATTAACAGGGCATACACTAGCTGAAGTCTGAAGTGACTGTCTAATCATGTTGGTGCTTGATTGTGCCCAAATGTATTTAATTTATGAAGCAAGGTTTTGGTAGTGGGGGAGGCTGCAGGGGTGGCATCTGTGAGAAGATGCTAGAAGCTGCCATATTGGACAGAGCCAGCTCCAGCCAGCTTCAAGATGGACCTGCCACTGGCCAAAACTGAACCAATCAGCGATGTTGGTAGTACCTCCATGATAACATATTTAAGAAAAGGTAAAAAACATTGTACAACAGTAACTGAGAAAAAGGAGTGAGAATATGCGAGAGAAAAAACCACTGCAGACACCAAGGTCTATGAAGAAGGATGGGGAGAAGGTGGTCTGGGCACCAGAACAGAGGTTCCCCTGCAGCCTGTGGTGAAGACCATGGTGACAATGGTTGTTCCCATGCTGCCCATAGAGGTCCATGGTGGATCAGCTATCAGCCCACCACAACTTTATATACACAATCTCTCTCAGAGAGGCTTATTTTATCCTGGGGTTTTTTTTATTCTTGACACCTGGCACTGTAGGTAAGATTAGAGAGGGGTGCATTACTGGAAGATTTGGAATTTAATCCCTAAAATATAAAACAAATTAGAAGTTTTCCAACCATGGAAATTATAATGAATGAATGTATACAGGCAACACAACAGCTTGATTTACTGATACATTCAAAAATGGAAACAATAGAAGCTGGAGGATACACATTTCTCCTAAATGAATATGTATATTGGCAAAGAACAAATTTAAAGTGGTATATTGTAATGCAAAGGAAAAGATCTGCTGTTACTGGATTGGCCATGCACCAAGGTTTCTGCTATTGTCAGGAGGATATCCTTACTGAGGGTTCAGAGGTCCAAAACAATTAAGGAGTTTAAAAATGTCTTCCAGAGAACAAAGAAACCTTAATAGAGAACAAATGGAAGCTGAAAGAAATCAACATGGGATATGTATACTTGGATTGCAGCACAGCTGAGATCACCACCGAGGTGTCTGCCCTTCTAGCAAGGAGAGTGTCCATGGGAATGACAGATTATACTTGAAAATTTTTATCCAATTTTGTTGCTTAACCCAGTGTATTACGAATGCTGTTGAGCAGTGTTTCCCCAAGGACATGCAATGTTGATAAAGACTATGAGAAAATGAAAACTTAACCAAAGTCCAAATTCTCAGACTGAAGCACAGAATCTAGTTCTCCACAGGTAGTTCCAGAGAGAGATACAGTTCTATTCCAAAAAGGATCAAATTTAGAGATTTAGGTATCTTGAGCACTAATGAAAATTGAAAGTATAATTCATCCCAAGATACTTCTTATTGTATTTTGAAAGCTGCACTGGAAATGTCTGTATCTATGTTGGACAACCTGGTGGTGGAGAGAGGTTGGAAGCTTGTACAGTCTTTCTGCATGCCATGTTCCTATTTCTATCCTACCCACACCTCAGTACTATATTAATCTCTAAAAACAGCAATGCTAAGGAAACTTTGTGCTTTTTATATACACTAAACTGAGTAAATAAAGCAAATATATATAAACAGGTTTGTATTCACCGGACAACTTATTCATTTACATTAGATTATTTTCCTTCTACTGGATAAACAGTAGATAATGTGTATCAGGTTCTGGTTTGGTTGTTTTTTTTATTTTCAGCCATAGTATATTCATAAGGGTCTACTTGTTGAGGGATGTGGGCATGATTTAGGCAGTTTACAGTGAAATATGGATTTAGATATGTAACTGGTAGTCCTTATAACCCAGTGACATAGGCTGGTGGAAAGAAAAAATCAGACTAATAAAATGTGTACCGTAAAAGAAGTCAGTCTGACACTGATCCATATTTAGCACATTTACTATGGAATAACACAGATTAACATGCTATCAACCACTGACATGTTATTCAAGAAGAACTAGGAATTAAAAAAAAAGGAGCGGACAGATAAGACTTCAAAAAACCCTCTGTAAGTATTGTGTTTCAGAAGAATGGTGCAGCTGATCCATATGGTAGGAGTTAATGATTGCCAGACCCTGTGAAACATTAGGGGTGTTGTTATACGTCCACCCTAGCTGGACACATAATGGAAGGGAGTCATTGACATGTTTTACATGTTCAATTGGTGATGATGAGGAACATTTATTCTGCACTTTTTCCTGGGAAGAAGCATTGATTTAAGACAAGTAAGCCCCAGGACATGGTACTGTTAGAAAAGCTGACCTTGCCATCTCTTGGCAATACTCATAACCAAAAGAGGTTTTTGAGTTTGAATGGCAGAATAAGATATCTCAGAGGAAAACTAAAGAATTTTAGAAGTACTTAAAGTTCTGTATTCTGTAAGTGCTCGTTGTTGATGGTGCTATGCTAACCTGGAAGGTGAAGATACGCTATTGGAAACTACCTCTAAAGCATCTTAGCTTTGGAGGCAGGATGTCTAGGACAGGGTTGCAGACATTGGTGTTTTGTTAAAAAGTTACAGTTGCCAGAGAGGAGGTAAATGAAGCAGAACTTTGTCAAATTTAACTAAGCCCAACAGCTCCCTCCTTCCCAAGTGATAGACCTTTGGGTTTGGTTGCAGGTGGGCCAGCCCTGCCATTCAAACCACAGTCACTGGTACAAACTCTGCAAGACCTTCCCCAGTAATGGGTTTTTGTGGATAGATGTGAACTTCCATGTTGTCTGTGTTAAAATTGAATTCCTAGTATTAAAAATTAATGGTGTATGTTGTATTATTCATTAGGAAAAATATTTGCCTGGCTATTGTTTCTTTTTAAGTAGGTGATCCATAATGTAAAGAAAATGTTGTAAGAATATATTGACTGCACACTCTGAGCATGCATTGTTTGGTCCCTTGGTTGTATGTTGCTTTATAGTCATATATTGTGTGTTGCTTGAAAAATTCAAATAACCTCTATGTCATGTGATTACTTGGAGGGAAGAGGCCAACTTTTATACTTTAGGTCTTTTTATGATATTGTTTTCTTTTGGGGCTTAAATTATGTATGTACATCCTGCATAAACCAGAAACATTTAAACTCCTTGGACGTCACAGACACGTCACTAGAGCTTACACATGAGAAATCATGTGTGTCCCCCCAAATTGCTTACATGGTCACCTGAATTTGTCTCTTGTTAATCTGTAGAAAAAACATTATAGGGAAAAGACGGTAATTATGTAATTTTACAAAGGAGAGCAAAGATAAATGCTTTTGTGAATGTTCATTGCAAACTGGTTTTGGTATGATGCTACTTCTCTTGTCTCTTCACTTACACAGGAGCAGGAGGAGACTTCTGGTGCATTCACATCAGGAAACAATGGATGAAGGAAGTGTTCGTTAACAGAGGTTTATTTTAGGTCAGAAAAGTCATTCATAACAGTAAGATATGCATGTATATGACTCCAGAATGTACTTCTAACTACATAATATTTTTCTTTCAGTCCGTGCCCTCAGGGATCATCTGTCATAGTGACTACTCACTCTGGCTTGCTTTTTAGTCTGAAATAAGTATTTCCATTTCCCAAATAATGTTTTCTGTCCACATAAGCTTTTTTCCTGCTGTGTTAGAGATCATAAGGGTAATTTGTAGACTGGGAATCTGGAACATCAAAATGATTGAGTAGCTACTTTGAAGCAATGGAGTGTAAAGTTTAGTTAGCAAGACTCGTAACAAATGTTTTTAAGTACTTAAGAGAAAAAAATATTCCAAAGATAGAGGACATATTAATTCTGAAATATTATTTCATTTCTTCTGTCTTAATTTTATGGTTTTGGTATTCCCTTTGAGTTCATTTGCATTTCTTTGAAATATTTGTAATTCTTGTCAGGTAAACACTCCTGTTGACAGAGTATGTAAGTGTAAATGTTACACTGACAACACAGTTTCCAGACAGTCTAGATTGTCTGAGCTGTACCTAGGCAACGTCTTGTCAAACTCGGCATCTCATGATGTTTTCAAAGGACTCCAATAGTGTGAGGTTTGGAAGACACTAGCTGTAATAAGCTTTTCCGTGCTGATTTTAGTTTATGAAAGGAGTTTACTGCCCCCCCCCAACTGTTTTGGAATTGAACTAACAAATCTGAATGTTATAACCATTTATTTCTGGCAAGAGAACAAGTCGGTGCTAAATAAGTGCTACTAAGTTTTTATTTGTCTTGAAAGTTTGTAGACTAGCTAGTCCTTCAAATAGAAATTCTAGTACTTTTCAATAAATCAGGGGAACCCCATGGCAGAAAGGGTCGATTATTTTATTTATAAGATTCCTGGCAAAGTGCAAAAGGGAAAAGCCAATATGCTACAGACATTATATATATATATGTATATTAAAATACATAAAATTTATATGTATGTCTATATTATGTATACATGTGTATGTGTATACATAGTATTCCTACACACACAAATATACGTATGCAATGCCCATAACACATTGACTGTATATTGACTATGTACGTGCATACATGTGTGTCTGTGTGTATATATACATTTAAAATAGATTATTTTAAAATAAATAAATCCAAAGCATGAGCTGCAAGGTTGCTTTAATTAAATTTGTTGATTTCTGCTTTTGACAAAAAAAAAAAGAGTATGTAATTTAGAATGATTGGATGTGTGTGCAGAGCCACAGAGACTCTGTAAGTTGTAGTTCACTTAGGAGGTGTTGAGGGTATGGGAAGTGAAAGCAACGAGGTGCTCCCCCAGTACAGCAGTTCCACTAGCAGCACCAGGTTATGGACTTCCTTCCTCTCCCTCTTAGGCCATTTATTTCTGCTCCTGCAGCACAGGTCAATTCCTCTTCCACCTCCTAAGCATTTAATCTGTGTTGTACTTAACTGAGAGAAAGTCATTGCCAAAGAAATTATGTAAATCATGAATATCAATGTGCTACTTATACCTGGCTGCCTTTCCATGTGTGTTAGGGTACTGTCTCCAGAAATCCCAGGGTTTCATATTATTGTAGATCCCTGACCATATAAGCAAGAATAAAGACTCATGAAAACACAGCTATTGTCCATCTTTCAAACTCCTGGAAAAGTTCACTGATATTCATGGGAACATCCCTTGTAGTCTGCAGTTCAATACTTTGCATTTCGGCATAAACCTCTGACTGTAAATGATAGGAGCTGGGTGCCATATGCAGCCCGTGGCAGTGTGTATGGCTCTGTACTGTGTCAGCACTTTAGCTGACAGCGTACTTTTCTTGGTATTTCTTTTATCTCCTCATCTTTTATCTCCTGTCCATATTCTGTGTTGTTACCCTTGGAAAGGAGTAACAGAGGCATGTCTGACTGTCCCAACATACTGTATGCTTCCTTAGTCTAAAAAGCACACATAATAAAGAGGCAAGAGAAGATATTTAGAGGGATACCAGATTAGCTGAGAGATCTGACTGAAGAATAGAGAAAACGGGCTGACATACTGTTTTAACTGCCAGGGTTTGCAAACACAGTAAGTGAGCTGTGGGCATTTAACTTCCCGGACATTTAAACTTTGCCTTAAAAAATGAAAGAGTCAGAGACTACACTTGCAAAAACATCTACATGTGCATGAAAACTGCTTTAGTTCATAACAAATGATTATAGCAACTCTGTTCTGCTCTGGGGCCAAGAATCAGAAGAATGTAATGTTTATATGCTATGGAAACTTCAAGCTAAGACAAATATATTCAACAATTTGCATATAAAAAGAGCAGGAAAAGAGAGAGGGGAAAGGACAGAAACAATAAAAAGTGTTTTCATATCCCTCAGATTTCTTGCACCTTTACTTCTCCACCCAAGGGGGCAGGCTGTATTTTGAGATTCCCAGTTCCAAGGGAATGAGCATCTCACCTCTCCATGCGTACTCAATTTGCAGTTCTTAGTTGTGTCATTCTTTGGCTTATGATCTTCCGTGTTTGACCCATGCATCCGGTTTGAGGTTCTCCTCTGCCATCTCCAATAAGAAACCCCAAACTTTTCATCAGCTCCTAAATCAATGTGTCTGCATTGCATATTGTCAAATGTCATTTTATATTTGACTTAGTCTACAGTTTGCTAAGAATTGGTCAAGACCATTGATACAATACCTCAAAATACGCTCACACATCCTGGCTGATTCTTCACTGAATATCAGGGCACACTTTCCCCACCAATACTTCCTTCCTGTCTTTAACACATTTTTTCAATCAATAATATTGCTGATTTATTTTTCTCTTGTGAATGAGATTCTAATTTCAAAATAGAGCTTATTCTGATGTTAGTTCAACATTTGGACTGCACAAAGTTGCAAATTCCCATTTTTCCCATTATATTAAAACCTCTTCACTATGGACATCTTCTAAACTTTTCAAAGCTGCTTTTAGTATTTCTGTGCTCCTTAGAGTATGATAATTTTCTTTCCACTTTATAAAGATGAAGTCACAGAGATAACGCTTTCTAAGAAGACTCTTATGGAAGCTTCCTTTTTGTTTTTCATAACGTATATTTTCTAGTGAAGAGGAAAAATCTTGGTTTCATATTCTGTTTTTGCAGACATTATTTCATCTGTTCAATTTGCAAACCACAAGGGGCAGATATCAAAGGCTACACTCAGTATAGAAGAAAACAACTGAAAAAAAATGTGTTTCGTTCTGATGTATTTTATCCTACTTACATGTTGATCACCTTTAATAAAGAGACCTACACTTGAGTGTATCTTTCTGATTTGAGCCTAAAATCTGTTTTTCTAAAAACAAAATAAAGCTTTTATTTCCTTTACTATTTTATGTCATTTACTCTTCCCTAAACCTTTATCAACAGTGTAAAGAAGGGAAAAACCAGTGGTATTTTAAATGCAAATGCTTAAATGACAAGCCTCTTGTGAAATACCCAGAGTCAATTCATCTCACTTCATGTTAGTCTCCTACATTGTAGACTTCTGCATCTGTGCTAGTTATTTCAGTCCCCTCTCAGCCAGTGGAGGGAAACAAACATTTATTGTGTGCAATTAGGTCTAATCTATCTCCATTACAATGAGATAAATCATCACCAAGAAAAAAATCTGTTTTCCTTCAATGTGTATCTATCTTCTCTGATATATTTTTCTTACTGCTTTACCTCTCTGCTTATTATATATCCTATAAATTTTGTTTTAAAGTTACAGTGTTTCTCAATAGTAGTTCAGGAAATCCAGGCCAACTGAATCTGACACAAAGTAGGTGATGACATCATATATGCTCTCCACCAAGAGCCAGTGAAGACCTACATGGCTTAACACTAATCACACATTTGTGTGAAAGGTATTCGTCATATTAGATATGGAAATAAATAATAAGTTTCAATGGATGAAGAATTTTATATTGAATTGTAGATGGCTATAGACTATAGGGAGAAGTTTTACTCCTGTTTCAAGGAATCATTAGTAGCTGAGACAAGTGCAGAGACACTGGAGTCTTCATGCAGGTGAGACTGTCCCTTGTTTATCAGAAAGATATTGCTAGAATGATTTCCAGGAAAACGTGACGGTAATAAGCTTCGGGGAGGAAGAACTGAATGTGGCTGTGATCACTAGAGGGAATTGAGATTATTCCTAGAAAGCTCCCATGGTTTACTAGAGAGAAATGATTTGGTGGATCGTATCTGTGAGCCGCATCCGTTAAACGTGTGTGGGCAGGCAGCTGTGTTTCAGCGGAGGGAAAGAAACTATGAACATTTATTTTTATGGGAGAAGGCTGAATATGACATTACTTATTATATTCACATGGGTCTTTTATAAACATCTGTAACTGCCATCTTTATTTCGTCTATTATAAAAACAAAACAAAAATCTCAAACTTACATTCTAGTGTCAAGGGATAAACAGAAAGCTGTCTTGTTGTGAGGCAAGAGCGTATCTCATGGTCTTGCCTCAGTAACAAAGGTACTGAGAGACTAGAGTTTGTCCTAACGTAAAAGTCACACTAACTTTACTGCTTCCTTAACAAGGCAAATTTAAGCTCTAAATAGTGTTTTGGATATGTAAACTCATGAGAGAGTCTGAAAGGAAGAAGTCAGACTCCTTGGAGATTCCAAAACAATGACAAAAGTGAGGAACGGCATCAAAGGAATATTTCTTCTTATGTATGCATATAATTAGTTGTTATGGATATTAATTATTTTGTTTCATCAAAGCACTTGAAGTATGCCAGCACAGCAGATGTATAAAGAAGAAACTAAACCCAGAATTCTCATTAGGCAGGTACAGTATCTGTGATTCCACCAAATGCAACTGATGCTGTGTTCGCAATTTGATTACAAAGGAAGAGAGATGAGATAGACCATGTGAATTGGAAAGACTGGTATGCTACAAGGCCTTACAGTAGGTGGTGGAGAGGTGGGTTTGAAGCTCAGCATGAGTAACTTTGGTGCCACTAGTAGGTTTTAGGGGAGAGGAACTGAGAGGCAGAACTTGCAGTGCATCTTTTTTTCCGTAAATGTGATACTTTTTTTGTGTTATTTAAGAAATAAGGTTTGCCTTTGATTATGAGACATGCTCTATTCACATTCAAGACTTGAACACATCAAGCTGCCATAATTCAAGTGAACATAAAGAAGGTCTGATTCCATCACTACATATGGTAACTAATCATTATTGTTTTCTGATCTATTTGATTTTAGGTGAAGTTACATTTTCTTCCACTGAGTTTTTATGTTTTTCTGAGTTGTCTGTCTGATTAATCAGGTCAACTACTGACAGGAGACAGGAACTTTAGATATAATAATCATAGGCCTACAACATTTGTTAATGAATTAAAAATTTGTACATTGCAGCTATAAATGTTGTACACAGCTGCAGGCAATGACTTGAATGCAAGTGCTTGTACAACACTTTAGGAAAGAAAAAGTTTAGTGAGGGTATATAATGCTAAGGCACTGGAAAATTAACAGCGGTTTCCCTCTCTTTGCCCTTGGCTGCATGCTTCCTCTCCCCCTCTTGTGTTGGCTCAGGCTACTCTGTAGCCACATGATGTTCCCCTTTCCTGGTGACTGGTGATGGGGCTCTGCTGGTGCAGAGGTTTTCTAAATTCTGAGTGAGTAGAAAGGAGATAGCTATTGTTAATGCATGAACTTGGAAATTGCATGCACGGTGTAACAGTCAAAATCTTACTATTGCCAGAAGGAAACTATGTATGTGGAGCTATGATTTTATTGTAAGTTTAATTTGATAGTGTAATCAAAATAAAGCAAAGAGTTATAATAGTACTAACACAATACTACCGTATAATAATAGTACTACCATTCACAGTCCAAATTTATATGGGAGAGTGTTGTGATTTAACCCCAGCTGGAAACTAAGCACCATGCAGCTGCTCACCCCCCTCCTCAGTAGGATGGGGGAGAGTATCAGAAAAAAATAGTAAAACATGTGGGTCAATAGTGATGGTGATGATGATAATAATAATAAAATAATAACAAAAGAATCAGAATATACGAAAGAAGTGACATAATTGCAGTTGCTTACCACTCCCTGACCAATGGCCGGCCTTCCCTGCAGTTAATATACTAGGCATGAAGTTATATGGTATGGAAGATTCCTTTGGCCAATTTGGGCCATCTATCCTGGCTGTGTCTCCTCCCAACTTCTTGTGTCCCTCTAGCCTTCTTGCTGGCAGGGCACGAGAAGCTGAAAAGTCCTTTGCTTAGTATAAGTGCTACTTAGCAACAACTAAAAACATGTGTGTGTTATCAACATTATTCTCATTTTTAATCCAAAACACAGCACTGTACCAGGTACTAGGAAGAAAATTAACTCTATCCTGCCTGAAACCAGGTCAGAAAGTCTCTGTAATTCAGCTCATTACTCAGAAAAAATTCGTAGTCTTTACTTACTTTCTCTGGTATTATGATACCTTTACAGTGCCCCACCAGGTTCTTAAAGTTGTTGGCCAGTCTTTCTTGAGCAGAGGAGACAGGAAAGGGTGCCAGCGAGTGGTCTATGTCCCTACTTCTGTACCAGCAGCAGTTTGATGCTTCTGGGGAAAAGGGAAGGTGCTCCTTCTTCCTCACCTTGGGGTCCACTTGTGTTTATTTTTATCCATTTTCTTAATGTGTATATAAGCATTCTCTTAATTTGTTCTCATTTATTTTCATATGAGCTCAGTTGCTTAGTTTTCTGTTCTTTTTGTACATCTAAACTGTTTTAACAAGATTGTGTTCCTGTAGTGATCCTAACTGACCACTGTGATTTTTGTTTAGTTCAGCATCTCTGATACCACTCTGTGTTTACAGTCTTGCAAGCCGCATTTTATTTGATGATTGTAGATAGTTGAATCTACAAAGAGCAATTATTTTTTCTCACTATAAACTAAAGCTAACTGAAACCAAACCTGACTGCTAGGTAATAACTATTGTGGCTAAAACAAGCTAAAATCAGCTAAGGCCACAGGCTAGCCCAGGCAAGCCTGGAGATCCTACACTGCCAGGTTAACACCAAGCGTGTGGACTTTTTTATTCATAATAGTAAAATACCATATTTACTGGAGTAAAATAGCTTTACATCTCTCACAGTTTCTTCATCCAGGTTTGTCCAACCCTGGAAACCTGTGATCATCCTGGGCTCCACATATCATGCAGTGTATATCTTCAGCCCCTCATCCCTGAGGAAATGTGGTTCATGACCTCACAGGGACTAGAGGATTGGCTACCACCCTGGGAGTTATCTCCTGAAGTACCTATAGCATTTGTCTGTCCCAGCACTCAAGAGAGCCTTGTCAGGACTCTGATGAGTGTGGCAGGGCTGAAGAAACCATGAGGAAATGTCACACCTACAATTTACTTTCTGGCTGAAACCTCCTGAGCTTTATCTCTGCTGGTGTAATTCTACCTGTCAGGTGCTTTTGCTGTTAGAGTTGGCCAAGTCCTCCCACAGCAGTGGGCGATATAAATCCTGTTATGCAGATCTTGTAACACTGCATAAAATTCTTGATTCATGGGGATAAACAGAGCTATGAATCCTGCTGTGGATACAGAAAATCCTGCTGTGGATATAGAAAATGAGAATTCCTTTCTAATTCATGCTTTTTCTTTCCCAGGAGGATTTTTTTTTGGGGGTGTGTGTGTGTTCTTTTTTGTTTGTTTGTTTGTTTGTTTGTTTGTATAAGGTTAAGCACCTCAGGCCTCCCAGCCCAGTGGCAGCTCCTTGTTTCTTTTCTTTTTCTTTGTAGATACAACATATTGACACAGTCACCAGCCATACCTTATATCACCTTCCTTTGATTCTGTGGTTCCTTTTTTGAAAGAACACTTTACAGGGACTTCTGCTCAAGTTAGGAATAATCATCTACAGTGTCCTCATAAAACAGAGCAAAAACTTGAACACTTCTGTTTTTCCTGTAGTATTTACCCAACATAGAAATAATACTCTTTAAAAATGTGTTATAAAGTGATGTTTTGGGCCCACACCTGTAGTCAGCTCTGTTAGAGAAAGCAACCCGTGCAAAAATCTGGTGATTTCAAGGGATTGTTTTAAGGCTTCTGCAAATCAACAAGTAAGCCTGTTTTCCTGGACTATTCAATATTATAACTGTTTGCATTGCAGTTTAGGAAAATCAAGAAGAAAACCAGGAAATCTTACTGAATTTTGAAAACACACAAAATTCACATAAAGCTCAGAACTCACAACAGCTCAGAACTTGCAACAGCCTCTGTATTTCATTTCAGGCAGTTAATTGCACATTTAATGATGAAAATAAATGACTAATAGCTGAAGCATCACTTCAAGTGATTATTTACTATGCGGTAATTAGTCATACCTTGTTCAAGTTGTAGGTGAGATATTTTAATGGGAGAAAGGTAAGCTAATATTTGCCAGCAGTTACTCATATGACTGCTCCTCCCTTTACTGAAAGAGAAGCAAAGTGCAAGTTATAATGAATCTTCTCTGTACTTTCTCTCTAGGAGATTCTGCAAAAAAATATATATGTGAAAATCAGCATGATGCATGAATTGTAGACATGGTCTGTGACATTTAAGGTAATAATTTAATTTTGAGAAGCATGTCAAGAAGTAAAATTCAAGGATAGTTTTTTACTTTTCTGTCTCTGATGCCATCAGTATCCAGCTCTGCTGAATTTCTAAGAGAAATTCAGATGGTCAGAGAGCAAAAAAAGGTACTATTGTTTGTATTAGGGTGGCATCCTGAGGGCATTCAAGAACAGAGCTCCGTTGTGCTAAGCAGTATAGAAATGGAGTAACTGACATCCTCTGCCCTGACAGGGATGCCACGAATTCCTCCAAGACTGAAATTTGGAGGGGATAGCTGAAACTGTACGGAGCTCAACAGAGCAGCAGATCATACCTTAGAGTTGCTCAAAGCCATAGGCTGTGTCCTCCTGATAAAGCGAGGCACCAGGCAAAACTACTAGCTCGAGCCCCCACAGCAGTAGAGCTGCATCTACTTGATAGCAGGATTACCTGTGGGAAAAATCTGGATCTTGATCTCTGGCTCAGTAAATGTTTCAACTGATTTTTGGAGCAGGGCTTAGGGTGAAAAATAATAGCAGGTTGTATGGTTTTGACAGCAGAACATGAATTAAGGATTCTTGGTTTATGAAATAACATTAAGAATAAATATTTAGAAGAAGATGCAGGGAAAACTATTATAAATCCCATTAAAACGCTTTTCCGTGTAAGAGCAAGAGAACAAAGTCAGCACATGACAGTAAACTTCCCTGAGCTGTGGAGTCAATTCCATTTTCTCAGGAGTCTTTCTATAAAGCCCGATTTTTATGAATCACAGTACCTTGTTCTTGCCAAGTTCTTCCCCATGTGCTCTTCAGTTCTAGAATATAGTTCAAAGCCATTTCAGCTATCTTAAAGTTAGAAACATCTGCTGTAGCAGTGTGCCAGAGATGCCAAGGATTGGCTCCCAAACTGAATTTATATTAGACACTGTCTTAGCAAACATACTGTGCTCATCAGCATTGGGTAAAAAGGGAATCATATCAGGTCTTTCTGTACTAGATTAATCTTTTGTTTTGGGAAAAATTGAAAAAAAACCTCCTAAGTGAATATTCTTGCAAAAACAATCATATACTTTTTGCAAGCATTTCTAATAATAGGTCGTAAATAGTAGAAAGGGGTGCTGCCTATTACTTACTCGACAGGAAGCCTACTTGATCTTTCAACTCCCTTTTTAAATCTTGCTGATATTGATTAATCAATTAGGTTTCCTGGTACAAATTTTTAAAAACTAAAAAATAATTTAATGATTTTTTTTCCCCCAGTACAGCCTATTTTTTTCCCCAATAAATTCAATTTGCAGATATAATTTCAATTATATGATGGAGACAGTGTGTTTGTCTCTTATTAATACTTTTCCAATAGTTCTTGAACTTGCTGTCTAATTGCAACCAAATTTGTCAAATGGACAGAGGTATCAAGATTTGTAAATATTTAAAATTAAGTAGATGAGAGATTTACTTTTCTTGCCTTTTTAGGAAAGGTTTCTGAAAGAGAGCCAAAGAAGGGTTTTACTGTGCTCCGGTGTGTTCTGGCACACGAGACAAAAGAGAACACTGCAGCTCACCAGTGTTCGTACAGCAGCCAGCCTAACTGGATGCCTGTCACCAGTGATAGCATGTGGTAGTTCAAAGGGTAAGAGGGAAACAGTGGAGGAGTTGGGGGTCCTGCAAAATGGCTCGTGCAGAGCTGGTTACTTCTGCAGGGAGTGGGGCAGTGGAGGTGGGAGGAACGAGACTAAGATAACACTGACATATACGTCATAAATCATATAGTAACAAGGCTTTTAGGTCATTAATAGACTCACTGGAACAGAGTTTAGTTTACAAATTCTTGTTTCCTACCTCAGTTCCTCATTTCTATATTTGTTAATGTAAGATAACTGCAAAAGGGAGAATTTACTACTACTGCTACTAGAAAAATAAGTGACTAAATAAATAAAAACCGTAGACCTCCCACAGAAAGCAGTATAACAAATCTAACAACACTTTATTCTGGAGTGGTAATACTAGTTAACTGCAATATGATCTATAGCTCTCTTATTACTGTAACAAGTGGATCCTTCTTTGAATTGCCTGTATTTGCTCTCATTAAAACCGCAGGATCAATCCATATTGGAAGTAACTGTTAGTTACTGTCTATAACTGTCAAATCCTTATGTTTAAAGTGGAAATCTTACATTTCAGTTTACTCTTTAAGTCAAAGAAAGTAATTTGAAAAAAAATGAGATTAAAATAAAAGAAAATTAGTAAACATCGTGAGTCCAGGATACGGATTGACCCTTAACTTTTATAATGAAATTGTCTTTGATTTTGTCTGCGTAGCACTGAAGCAAAAATTATCTCAGTTGTTTTTAACCAAGGGGTCTTATGCAGAAGGTGATCTACTTTATTTTTACTAGCAAACAATTTAGAGTAAATTTCTTCTAAACTTTTTCTCTTAGAATTTCTCATGACACGTTTCATAGAGTATCTGTCTTTCTCTGTAGTTAACTTCCATTTTTTCTTCTGACTTGGAATTTTTTCAAATAAATAGTTTATATGGAGATGTATCACTTAGTTCTGTGATTTTTGGATGCATTCTTTTCATTAAAGATTCTGTATATTTTTCCTATACTTCAGAAAGTCAGAGGGACAGAGCTCAGTACTTTTTCTTTTTTTTTTCAGGATAAGGTAGGAGAAATCCTATTCTTTAATTTAAAGGCATTGTCCAAAAACATTGCTAACAATATTTTCAAAGATCTTTTATTTTCAGACCCCATTATGAAAAAAAATTCTGCTGATTTCCGTCATAACAGAATTGCACAAAGAAAATGGAAATTGTATCCCAGATTTTTCTTTTAGTTAAAATGACTTGTTTTTGTCTTTTTTATATTTTCAGTTGCCAGTTTATATGGTGTTTTGCTTGTGATATGGTAACATTTGCGTTATTAGTTACAATCCGTTTTTCTCAACTGTAGCTTTTGCAAACAGACTTACAAATATCACAGGCAGTTCTCTCTCATCAAAGTATCTTCTAGTTCTCCAACTCAAAGATAACATTTAGATTTAATTTCTATTATATAATAATCTGTTGTATCCACCTGGATGATAATGAGGAAGTGATGGCTTTCATAAAGGTTGTATTTGAGACAGAACAATTTAACTATGCGGAATCTCCTTCTGTGCCATTTGCATAAAATGATGGCATTAAGCTTCCAGCGGTGCTCTTCACATCGTACACGAGATCAAAGAACCATTATGCTCTGAGCCTGTCTGCAGCTGTTAAATGCTTTCAAGGACTGTTTTCACGCTCTCAGTTTTTCAAGAGTATTTGCCATAAGGGAGTATCAGAGTTTCCAATGTACTTGAGCTTCATTTCCTCAAAACAATGTTGTGTTCAGGCAACTGCCATGTTGTTTAATTTCTTAGGATTCAGCAGCTGAGTTGTGTAACACATAGCATACCATGGTCATGAGAAATGTCATCTCTTGTCCTCAGGCACTGCAGCTCTCTGGGGAGCTGCCAGCTGTCTCCTGCTGACTCACTAGGGGACAAATGGCTGCTAGCACTTTCCTCAACATGCTGTATGTGGGAATAATGACCTGGGCAGCCAGAATGGAGAGGAAACAGGATGGAAAGACATGCATGTTTGTGAATTTAAGAGAGAGGCACAAAGATGAAGAAGCTGCACAATGAGACTGAAATTTAGATTTTCTTCAGACTTACTGTTATGGTGCCAGAAACTAAACTCTTGATGCAAGAGTAGTTATGCATTGAAACACCCTGCTGGGGTTATAGAGTTCTGCTGAAGCATGGTGAGGGCTTTGATGGCTTAAAGCAGGCCCTGATGGGAATTGTTACAAAATACTGGTAGGTATTCACCTTTGCTAATCCTCATACATCGTTTAACTTTGGAAATCACAGATTGTTTGAGGTTGGAAAGGACCTCTGGAGATCATCAAGTTTAACACCCAGCTCAAACAAGGTCAGCTAGAGTAGGTTGCCCAGAACTGTGACCAGTCCAGTTTTGAGTATCTCCAAGGGCAGAGACTCTATAAGCTCTCTGGGACACCTGGTTCAGCATTTGACCACCTGCACAGTAAAAAAAGTGTTTTCCTGTCTTCAGATGGAATTTCATGTATGTTAATTTATGCCCATTGCCTCTTGTACTGTCAGTGGGCACCACTGAGAGAAGTCAGTGTCTCCCGCTTCTTCATTCCCTCCTCTCATGTTTGTACACATGGGTAAGATCTCCCTGAGCCTTCTCTTCCCCAGGCTAAACACTCCCAGCAATCTGAACCTCCTCATATGGCAGATGTTTCCAATCCCTTAGTCATCTTCATGGCCCTACATTCAGCACACTCCAGTAAGTCCATATCTTTTTTATGCTGAGAAGCCTAGAAGTGGACATAGCACTTAGTGTACATGTTTTGTTAACACATTCTAATAGGGTTATACAATTATACAATAAAAAACACAATAGTGGCTGAACACCCTGGGACTAATGGGATCAAAAAGAAGAGATTGGATGCTCACATGCTGTATTTATGTTGTAATAAACAGTATTTTTTCTTGTTTCTCAGTATTTACAATATTGGGATTTATCTATGGTGTCCCTCACTCTCTTTTGCACAATTACATCTCCTCAAATGAAGAAGCATTTCTTTTATTTTTCAAAAGATAAACACTATTTTTCTCCTCCATAAGAGAACTATTGAAAAAGAAATTAAAATATGCTTGCCAGATTTTTTTGTAACGTTCACTAGATATTAAACCAGCATTAGCCAGTTAAATAGACGAAGATAGGTCACTTTTTGTCATTACTTAGTTATAAAACACTGTTTTTTGCAGATGTCTCTTAGCACTTCTTTCCAATTTTTTCAAAACATCCTCGTGTTTAGATATATTGCTGGGCTGTAGGAGATATGCAAACAAAATAACCTGTAATGCTTGTTTTGAAGAATTTGCAACTTATGGCTTTATCTGCAATATATTTTTATTTGTTTGCAAGAAAACCTATTATGGGGGTTATTTTCTTATATTTCTATACTCACCAAAGCCCAGAATAGACATTTATATGGCCATTCAGTCATTCTAATGGAACTACTCATTGACTAGAAAATAGCATGATATATAAGTTAGTGTTAGGTACTAAAACTCTAGGCAGAAAGTGGTCTTAGTAAACCCACTGTGGAGGAGAAAGAAGAGGTAAAAAAAGACACAAAGCTCCAGGTGATACCATTTACCAACTGCATCAAGAGACTGAGGCTTAATACGTGAACCCTACTAATTTGTTTTAACATCTTCCTTGCCCAGTACCCAGCTGACCTCCTAAAATACCCCTAAACCACTTATATTATGCATATTTACAGTTGGTTTCATTAAGAATCTCAAAGTGGGAACAAAAGCTAATAAATTAGAAGATACTTCTCTAAAATCACTACCATTAAGACAATACCATCACAACTGTGATTTCATTTATAAATGAAAGATAGAAGTATCTTTTAAGAAATTTAAACTTACTCCTTGAACTGAAAAGTGTGATTACAATGAAAAAAAAATTCATTTCCACACTAGAGAGCAAGTCTAGTACGAAATGCCACCCTCGTTCTGCATTCTTAATTAAGAGAGTAAAACAAAGATAATTAAGTACCCAAAGGGCAGTAGTGTTCAAGCCTACCAAACAAAAGCCCTCGGTGACAGGTGACAAACCTTTTTTAACGTGCAAGCCTTTTGAAGAAAATAAAGGGCTTCCTAGTCATATTAATACTTCTTTGGCTTTAATTTCATCTTGGAAGACCTGCTACTAGGGTTTGTTTCATAGGAACAAGGGCTGGCTTTGAATTTTAGGGTCACTAATAAACAATCATCTCAAATGCTATCTAGTCATCAGGGAAAAAGAAAGAAGGTGGCCTAACGCCCACTGAATTAACATGCTGCACTCAGGGAGTACAGACCGATTGGCTTAAAAGACAGCACTTTGTTTAAGGGGAAAAGGACAACAGAACATAAGTAGATTAACCCATAGTAACTTCCCCACAGCATGATGATTTGCAGTTTTCTGTATTCCTGGAGACATCATTGTTCATTTTACAGGCACCAATTTGCAATTTTCATAACTCATCACACAACGTTAGGCTGCTTAAATCTTCAACTACAATCTCCAATAATTCCATCATTTACTTTGCAAATAGCTGATGACACTAAAGATTACAGAGATGTGTTATAAGAAGAATTATTTGCCTATGAATTGCAAAAATGGTTACCAGAAGAGTGTACCTTAAACGATACAAAATCTTGCTTAGTGTTTTTGGATGTGATTAATGCTGAAACATTTACTGTAATTACCAAATAATCCCAGAAGGCTTGACATGAACCACTTTTGAAGCAGATTCCTATTATGCAAAGTTTTGTCTGGGCAGATCTGCAAGTGATACATGGTACAGTTATATAATAGAGATAAATTAGTACTGCATATTCATGCCAATACTTGCATTTGCAAGCTTATTTTTAAATACAACTCTCAGACAACCTTTACAGACCTGCAACGAAAACATTGACCAGGAAAACTTTTTTTGACTAAAAAAGTTTCAGTCAAACATAGTGGCACTGGTTAAGAACATATGTTTATATGCACTTCAAGCTCCAGCTGATGTCTCTATATTATAGTGTTTCTTTTTGCCCACAATTTCTGCTTATGCCATGGAAGTATTTTCTTAAGTGGGACTACAGGAATACAGTAGGTGTACCAGCCCCTTGCAACACTGAGAGTCAAAAATCAATCTGCTCAAGTCTGCATATCAAGCCTTGACAGTGGTCAGATCCATCAGAAATGCCATGAGCTCTTTTCTTTAAGTCCTCACAAAAACTTAGTGTCAGAAAAAAATCCAAAGCAGTGAAACTGTTTTTGAAACCACTTTTTGCAAATCATCTTCCCTCCTTGGAGAACGCTTCCCTGAGGAAAAGCTCTGAGCACCAGCTCTGGAACTGGGCCTGACACTCAGGCAGCACAGGCACTGCAGGCCTAAATTCACACTGGTAAATGAGATACGCCGCGGCTGGCAGGCATATGCCTCTGGGTTGAGGGCTGGGAGCTGCAGGGCCTCCTGTAGGGCAGCCAGGGGACAGGGCAGACTCATATGTACCAGCCAGGTCCAACCATCAGACCAGATCAGTAGCTCAGTGATGAAGCAGGTCTGAAGTCAAGCTTGGAAATCAAACTGCAGGGCAGGATCAGGTCCAACAATTAACTGGCAGGCCCATAGTGTGGTAACAATAAGGTAAAACCAGGGAGTCAGACTACAAGTTGGTGTTTGGATCAACAAGGTCCACCACCAGCCATAACTGTGGCTGAACTAGAGACCAGTACGCCTCCAACTCAGGTCCAGGTCTGAGCTTAAACAGAACTTCCGGGCCCACAGTTGTGTGTGCAGGCCCCAGGTGAGTTTGGTCAGGGCCATTAAGGCCTATTAGCACCCACAGGGCCCTGACAGGGACATTTTCTTTTTCCTGGAGAATAAGCATCTTGAAAGACTTTGCATCCATCTCCTCATGCATAATAGTTTACCTTCATCTGTGCTGCCAAATGAGAACAGAGCTTGAACCATGGAGCGATAGATAGTATGGGGCAAAGTATGCCAGGAGACATGCTGCATGGATGATTTCCCCCTGGGCTGAAGCCCATGGCTTGATGTTGTTTAATGTTGTGATATAGACGTAGCCTAAGAGCCTCTGCTGTGAGCCAGGAGTCGATGACTCTGTTAGAGCTGACATACAGATTTTTACTTGGCGCACTGACAGCAACTTAGAACTGAATCAACTTGAAGTAGCAACAGCAAGTTAGTTTCAAATTTTTCTCCCTTGGTGACAGCTCTTTTAATTATAAACATACTAGAATTTTTTGTCCTGCTAAGCATAGTCTCAAACTTGCTACTTCTGATAGCATCATGGGTGATGCTGACATATGGAGTGCCAGAGAATGTAGATATCCCCATTATGGTCTTCCTCTAGGAAGATTTCTACATGGGTGTAGTTATTTTCATGGTGGTATCATCTCCAATAGTGATACAGGGATCTCTAAACTTTCAAGTCATTGTGAGACCTCTTTTTCTGTCTAAAAGAGGATTGCTTCCTCTCTGCCTCATATTAGATCTGGAAAAAAATTATAAAAGCCCCTATGTATTGAACCTGACCACAGTTCTCTGATCTTTACTATAAAAAAATTCCAAACATAGTTTACAAACAATAGAGATACACAATGAAGAGGAAATTGCTTACTGTTCACCTATCTGTCATAAACTTACTTTGTTGGCCACCATTCCACTATTTTTTTGGTCCTTTTTCCTTAGAGATGTTCTAACCTATCTTACATGAAAAAACATGATGCTCTGGTCCATTCAGAGCAATAGCTTCAACAGGGATGGACTGTATCAGCAACTTTTCTGTATAGAAAGTATTTAGTTAAAAATACCAGCAGAAGTGCAGCACTTCTAATCTCTGTTCTGTGTATAAATCTTCACACTAGATCAATCTATTTAATCATTGCCTTCCAAAGAACACAGAAACTCACCAGGCCATCTCATAGGATGCTGGGCAGGATAGTTCAATAATTTGTTGGGCTTTTGTATTTTCTTTAGAAAATGTCCTTTATATCTCTACTAGCTTTGGAAGTAAAGCTCATCTGTAACAATCAAGGATAGGATTCTGTCCAAATTTAAGACACAGTCTATGTTTAGTTCATGTCTGGGGCTAAGCTATAGCAGTTGCTCTATTATCTGATGATCCCTCCCCAGCTGAGAAGAGGGATCAGGAAAAGAAAAAGAGATCCGGGTGCTGAAATGAGAACAGATTCAATGAAACAGCAAAACTAATATTAATTAATACCGAATGTCAATATGAAGTATAGAAAGTTATACCCAGCCCAGTGAATGTACAGCATGCACAATTAAATGGGAAAGGAGTCTTGGGGAGCGGAATGATAAGTGAACCGCTCCAGGGATTGCAACCCTTGAGAAGAGAATAAGTGAAACAGTGAAACAGTTGATAGTTGTTTCGTATTTCCTTTGCAGTGAGTTGCTGTCCACTGGCAAGAAGACCTCAGAGCAGTAGAATCCTAACAGTCACGTACATGTACGCATAAATTTAGATAGTTGTCTTAACCTCTACACTGAATCCTACCCTGCACATCTGCCTTCAGCAAATGAGAGCTTGGAGTTTGACTCCTGGGTCCAAAGGATACAGTGATGCCTGTGGTCTAGGTTCTGTGCTGAAGATTTTACTCCACCTCAGGTTTCCCAGTGGGAGCAATCCACCTGGCGCAGATCCAGTAGCTCCAAAGGCAGCAATAGGGAAGCCCAGTCTACCCCTGTTCAGATAATAACTTATCCAGTGACTTAGAGAAAGGGGTCAACTCATGGCTTTTTCTTGTTGAAGTACTGGCATTGGGAATATTTTGAGGGCAGCTTCAGCATTCTGGCTTGCCTGAGCAGAACGGAGGCCAGTGCTGCACCAGAAGGAGAAATCCAACTTGCTGAGGAAAGAGAGGAGAAGAATCAGGGGACAGGCATTGCTTTTCCTATAATTTCATAAGTTCAGGCCCACCATTCTGAGAAGCTAGTTTGTTTTATAATCAGACCATACCCTCACAGATTGTTTTATTCTGTCATTGCTGCAGGCTGATAAGTTTACTTCTGCCTTGGTACCAGTTGAACTCATGGTAAATCTATAGAGACGTGCAGGTTGAGAAGTACCTGGTAGTTCTAGTCCCCCTGTGTCTGGCAGGGTGGGAGCCACAGTGTGCTTCAGGAAGAAAACCTCACATCAACACTGAGGGTGCACCATAAGGCACAGCAAACCACAGTGCAGGCAGTCTTATAAAATCACAGACTGAGAACACCCTTTGTACTCTCTGGAAATAACCCACTTCCATAGAACGATTGTTGCCTTATTGGTGTATAACACTCCCTAAGGCAACAGAACAGTTTAAAATATGACCTGCCCTTTATGAGTGTGCAGTTGGGGTGATCGGGTGAAAATGGATCAGTTTGCTTGGACACTGTAGTCAGTGTCTTTGCCTCATAATTTCTCTCAGAGTGATTGTAGGTGATTATGTTCATAGCATCCATTACCTTACCAGCTGTTGCCCCCCCCAGTGATCAATATGGGCTTCAAGAGAAGCAAGACTTCTGATTTAAATCACTCCTATGTGGGGTGTTTGTGTTAAGCTGTCTGCTTTCTTTTAGAGGACACTAGAAATACACTTTTCACGCCTACACTTTTAGAATGCATCTGTTTATGCTTTAGCCCTTGTTCCCAGCTCCATCTCAGCTAACCACCTCTCAGGAGAAAAATTAGTATTTTTATTTAGTTGTGTTGTAATTAAACCTTGAAGCCCAGTGTACCTGAGCGTAGCCTACCTATGGGCATGCCCAGAAAAATTATTACTTTTGTCAGATTCAGAATAATGGAATTAATTTGATATAAACTGGACTTTTTCTTTTCTTTTCTTTTTTTTTTTTTTTTTTTTGGTGTAGAGATAATTCTGAATGTTACTGTTAGATGCTAACGTTAGATACATCTGCTGGCAGCTATGTACAACAAACAGCTACCCACAGATAGAGTTTGCAATGAACATTAGGTGCCTAAAGACTCCTATAAAATCTACTAGATAGTTATCTGCATTGGATGTATAACAATATTTCCATACAATAAATCCTAAATTACTACTGGCATTGAAAGTATAATTTTTTAACTTGGCAGAGCAAGTTTAGTTTTACATGAAGTATTCAAAAGTTATTCAATTTTAGGATTACAAAGAGAATTTGCTCCAGGTTAGCCAAAGATAATGATCACAGGCTTATTCCTCTTTATTTCACAATTAAACTCTAAAAAATGAAATAAATTAACATCATGAATGCTTGGTATATATTTCTCTTTTGTTTGTGTTAATTAGAAACAAAAATCTTGGCTAAGTTCAATTTACTTTTCACATGAACTGAAGTAATTTCCTCCTAAAGCCCTAATCTAATCTTTTTTTTTAATACAAAATTAGCATGTGATTCCCTGACACTACAAAGTCGTTTGAACTCCTACAATCCATGCTAAGACCTAGCCCTTCAGTGTCAGTTCTGTAAAATATTCTATTTAATTGTCAGGTAGATGGCAGCTTTGGGCAATTTACAGGTAGAGCTGGTAGATGAAAGCAGTACTCTTCCAAATTATGGAATATGGAGTGCTCTGCAGTTTCTCTTTCTGAAGAACGGCCACAAAAGTATTTTTATCCCCTTCCCTTTAGAATACACAGTAAGGCAATAAGTTTTGGAATTTTGGTAGTGCCTTTCTACCGCCATTGCTACTAGAAGTGTTCTCCAAGACAAACAAAAT
This sequence comes from Bucorvus abyssinicus, assembly GCA_009769605.1. Classification (NCBI taxonomy): domain Eukaryota; kingdom Metazoa; phylum Chordata; class Aves; order Bucerotiformes; family Bucorvidae; genus Bucorvus; species Bucorvus abyssinicus. Next base: position 46,771,607 of record CM020025.1, read on the forward strand.
TTCCTCTCCCTAATCTGTTATTCCACTGTGTCTGCATTCAGTTTTGTTTCTGGATACATCTCAAGTCATGCAGATGTTGTTTTGTAGTCATGGCTGCCCTTACACTTTGATGTTGCCTTTCTAGGATTTGTCTTCTTAGTGCATTGAATTATTAACTACGATAAAAAGACTAGTAAGTAATCGTTCCTTTGGATTAGCCTTAAGAAGTCCATAAAATTGTAGACTGAAACTAGATTATCGATAAAACTCTGGTATTTCAGTGTACTTCTTTCCTCATCAGACATCAAGCAATATTGGTGCATCTATTGCCAAAATTAAGAATAACAGATTAAGGGGAAAGTCATGCCAACATTTAGTTTGATTTTTAAATTTCTTCTGGTATTAAATCTAAAAAGTAGAGCTTTTGCATTTAAAATTATAGAGATGTTTATTGGATGTACCATATTAACTAATATCTGATTAAGATGATGAGTAATTAACTTAGAACTTCCATGGAACAAATAGAACACATCAGTTCTTCTAAATTAGCAACAAAATAGTTCTTACAAAATCATAGGAAAATTCAGGTTGGAAGGGACCTCAAGAGGTCGTTCTCAAAGCAGAGTCAGATCACATTGTTCAGGGGTTTAACCAGTCTAAGTTGAATAACTCCAATAATGAGACTGCAGAGACTTCTCTGGGAAACCTGTTCCAATGCTTGAATGTCCTCATGGTGAAAAGGTTTGTCCATTTGGAGCTTTTTTCTGTTTCAAGATTTGATAGAAAACTGACTTTAGCCTTTGGGTAGATGACAGCATTACACATAAACTATCACACTGTTACTCATTCAAACTAAGGGGCTTAAGGTACTACCTCAACATAAGTAATCAAGCTGTGACAGATGTCATCAAGTTTTATTATAAAACGTGGATTTCCAGTTCTAAACTGAATAACTTAGCAGAAACAGCAGCTTCCAAAACTCTGTAAGTAGCTATAAGCATACCCTACAGTTTCACTGAGCACATCTGCCATAGCAAACCTGCCAAAAATTCAGGAAATCAATGGATCTGTCAAGAATGGAGAACTGCTTTTTGAATCCTTTATTTATAAGCAATTTAAGTATTTGACTATAGCCTCCTAGCTGCTGGGATCTTCTGTCAGTAAAGACATGCGGAAGACCTTTAATAAGCCTCTGTTTATTGAGAAGACTGTGTTATGGCTTAGTGATGTACCAACAGAGCAGCCCAGTGAAAAATCCTTGAGCTGAAGGAAGTCTGGGTTTTTTTTGAGAGCTATCATAGAACAAAATGAGGAATTTTAATCTGAGATACAGACTTGTTTTGCTAGTCAATCAAACATTTCTTTCCCAGTTAACAATATGGATAGAATCTGTCAAATACAAAATATTTTGCAGAGCTGTTGAACACAACTTCCCTAAATCATTATGCAGCTAGGCTAAAAAATGCAAATGGAAACTTGAAGACTTAGAAGTTTTCCCATATTCTGAATTACAGCATTTTGGGATATATATAACCAAAGGACAAACTGTTGTATTTGATATGAGTACAAATGTTACTCGCAGCAAAGATCAACATTGCTAATCCCTACTTATTTTTGTCAATTCATTTAGCCTGAGAGAAACTATGAGAACATCTGTGAAAACATGCTCTTTTTTATTCTGTCAAAGTAAGTCTAAAAGGATATGGTAGAGAATTTACATTTTAAGTGTCCTTCAACTAGCCATAAAAAAGGTGAAATATGACTGTGTTCTAGTTAATTGCAAATTTTTTTTTTGTGAGAAACAAAGAAAGCCTAAGAGATCTAGCTGAAGACAAAGTGAGGACACAGTTAAATAGTAAGTCTAAATGAATAACATTCAAATAAAATAAAATGAAAGGGCAGTCATCCAGATATTTCGTAAGTTTCTAATGTGACTAGCAAGTCTGGAAAATGGCCAAAGACAGGATACATATCCATGGTCCCTGGTGGTTGCTTTGTTCCCTGTAAAAAATATTGTGTAAACACAATATTGACAGCTGGCTTGTCTTTTTAAGAATTGCATCCAAAGTAAAAAACCTCTGACTGATGAAGCATCACTATTTAGATCCAGAAAAGTTTATAAAAACAAGTATTTACTGTTCATGCCTTATACAAAAGTTGGTCAAAATCATATAAGACTAAAATAAGCTTAATTGGTTTGACCTGAAGACGGGGGTTAGATAAAGTCCCGTAGTATGACCAAATCCTTAGTTTTAGCCTAGAAGACCTCCCAAGAACCAACTCTAATAGAAACCTATGGGATGGAATTTGCATGGGGAGAGCCAAAAAAAATAGATAAATATGTACTTTGAGGTATTGAATGTTTTGGGTTATTGCAACAAGATGTGGAGAACTTGTGGAATAACATCAGGAAAAACAAACAAGTTAGGTCTAAAGACACACAATGTCAAAAGTTGTTTCTGACATCTAAAATACTTGAAAATTTTCTTGTCATTTCTGTCCTAGCCCAAAGACACAACTGAGAATTCAAATCAGTGAGTAAAATATTACACAGAATAATTTAATTTACATTCAATTTAGCAATCTAATAGGCAATTAGACTTCTAAATAGTGTAAAAAATGAACCTGTTTTAGTTTCATGTGAAAGGTTTTACTGTTCACATGTGAAACTTGCGTGTTGAAACAAACAAGGTGTTGAGAAGCCATTGTTTTCACATAGAAATGTTGTGAGAGGCTACCACATGCTACCCATGTCTTAGATATGACTAATGAGAATTGCCCACATTTGTCATAACAATAGTTAAGGCTGATAAAATCAGAGCAGACAAAACTTGAGTTTGTGGAACTTATGGGTCAGATGGGGCAGATTATGAAGGAAAGATGTGCAGGGAACAATGCCCACTGCCAGATATTAGGGAATATGCGGTAGCTCTGGTTTTATAAAAGCTAATGGATGTAGTAGCACACATTTTAACAGGCTGTGCAACAATTGTAAAATATGCAGGAGGGTTTGCAGTGTGTGGTTTTCTTGAGTTGTATTTAACTTCAATTGTCATGTAATGTGTTCCAGAGCACTTTTGCAGTCCAATGCAAATGTTAGGAGTTTAAGGTAGTTTAAGTAATGCAACATAAATTTACTTTGAAATGAGACACTGTGTGTGTTCATCAACATCTTCATTTGTTTTGTATGGCAGGCTATATGACCCTTCCAGAAACGTGACATCTGACCTACCTTCTATTTCATCATAAAACTGCCTTTTGTGTTTGTTCAGACAGAGTGATATTTGTTAAAACCATATTAGAAAAAGGTAACAATAGTTATCCTGTGGCCTATGTAACTGGTCCAACTTTGGGATGATAAGCTTTTGTGGACATACCCATACTTGTTTAATGGCTTGTCTATGTGGATAATATGCAGTTAAACACCATAGACATGGCATGCATTAAATTACACAAGCTTTATATACTAATAAGCTCTCCATAGACATTCATAGTTTGAAAAACTTGAGAATTTATTTTACTGGGGTTGCCAGTAAGAAAGGACCCTTTTTTAGAATTATGTAGGAGATTAATTCACTCTTCTCCTCTAGTCCTGCAATAGGATGATGATTTCAGACCCCGGTTTCAGCTATCAGGTCTAGAGGAAATGCTTTTCTTTGGGGCATTATAGGGCCCTCTTGAGAGCTGGGTGTGAGTTGGGAATAGCTGTTACCACAGATTCATCAGCAGGTGTATTGAACCATTTTGCATCTGAGAAAATTTTGATGTCTCAGCCTTAGAAAAATAAAGAAATAAAAAGTGAATAGCTGAAATAGTAGCTGAAATTAGAATTTTACCTAATCTGGGGAAGAAAGAATTGACATTTTCCTTGAGGTGATATTATGCTTCTTTTTTTGTTCTGTGCGCTTGAACATGGTTGCAGATATATGGGTTTGTTCTCATGTATGGGAATTAGCTTTTACAGCCCTTTGAAGAAATTAGAGATCTGTTGAAAAACACAGTAAATTTGAAGTAGGTCAGATATGATTTTACATTTGGAGAAGGAATACTTACAGAAACATTTCTCAGAGCTAGGACAAGCCCACGCCCACCCCCCCAACCCCCCCAACCCTCCAATGGCATGTTGTTTCCTTCAGTTTTAGGGATTTATGGCTAAAATGGTCTTCTGGAAGTAAATTTTGAATGCCTTTCAAATTCTGCAAGGATTGTTCTGGTTCTGGCTGCAATGAAGTTAACTTTTCCCATAACAGCCCTCATAGTGCTGTGCTTTGTATTCATATTTAGAAAGGCATTGATAATACACTAGTGTTTTGGCTACTGGTGAGCAGTGCTCACACATCAAGGCTGTCTCTCCAAAGGCCAATAGGCTGGGAGTAGATAAAGAGATTGGGAGGGGACATAGCCATGACAGCTGACCCAAAATGACTAAAGGGGTATTCCATACTGTATGTCACCTGCTCAGCAATAAAAGCTGCGTTTGTCTTCTGGAGTAACTGCTACGTGTACTGAAGCCCTACTTCCCAGGTAGTGGCTGGACATTGCCAGCTAATGGGAAGTAGAAAATAAAATATTTTTGTTTTCCTTGGCTTCCATGCATGGCCTTTGTTTTTTCTTTATTAAACTGCCTACATCTTGACCCACAAGTTCTTCTTCATCTTATTTTCTCGACATCCCGCCCGCCCTTCCTACTGATAGGGAGAGTGATAGAGCAGCTTCATGGGCACTTGGTGGCCAGCCAAAGCCAACCCACCACAAGGGTTAAATGAGGATCTAGTAAGTGCTGGGTGAAAAGACAGAAAATTATGTTCTCAACATCATATCTCATCACAATCAGGATACTGGAGAAAGTGAACTGAAAAGAAGACATTCTTTTCCTTTCTTGGCCCCCCAAAAAGCCTTATCTCCTTTTGGGAATCACAGAAAGAAAAATCTTCTATTTTTCAAGTTAACTGCTAGCCAAAACTATTTCCTAAAACATAACTTCTTCTCCTCCCTACCCCCAAGGCAGAATCCCAGGCCAAAACATGTTTTCTCTTTTAGCAGCTTGATTAGATAAGTTAACTTCTCCCCAGTCCTAGATTTCCTTGTGGGATCCTCTTTACCCACACCTCAGTTTTTGCAGTTCTTTAGAGTTTCTACATATCTTATACATTTTTAAGACACTTCTAAGAGGAAATGTATATAAGCCATGTATCTACATAAACTTGGGGTTTGAAAGCTGTTATAAATGATTTCTCGTATCTGGTCTTGCATTCACATGCTTAGAGTTAAGAGATTCTTAGAGCATACTACAAGTGAAAATTAACCCTTGTAGTCATTTTAGGACAATTTTCACCCTCCCTAGATATCTGGGTAGTTCAGTAAGCATCCTTTAGAGGGAGGAGACCACAGATGTAAAACAAATCCATGATAGATCAACTGTTTGGTAAGGATTAGCATTTTTCATCTGCCTTTGAATGGTGTAAACACCTGATTTCTCCTCTGTTCAAATGTAACTGGACCAATTAAAGGAAATAAACCTTTCACTCAGCTTTTCAGCTTGCCATATTAATTATCTCTTAATCCCACAGTAGAGGTTCTCAAATTCGTCTGCACAGTTCTATTTAGTTTCTCATATATGAATTTAGTATTCATCATATATTCAGGGTTGGTTTGAAGGGATCCCAAAAATCGTACCACAAAACCTCTTTGGCATTCTCATCCTTCTTACAACCTCAGGGCAGTCAAGTTCTTCATTTTCAGAGTTGCATAATTAGAGTCCTTGCTAGTTCATGTAAGAGCTGTGAATTGTCATGTCCCATGAAAAGTCAAACACTGGACCAAACCTCCAAAATTCGTATTATAGTCAGTCTACTATGTCAGTCTACATAGCAAAGCAGAGGTATCCAGGCAAGTGCAGAGCAGTCTAATTCAATCAGGGCTAGGAAGCTGCACACACCTGTATGAAATTACAAGCAAGAAAATTAGTTTGTCTGAGAAATGACATGCCAAGGCAGAATATCATGTTAGAATTTATATGCCATTTCCTCTTAGTGACAATGCGGTTTTAGAGTTAGCTTAGAAGTCTTCATATAGTTCTGTCTTACAGTTCTTAAACACATCCTTTAACAAAAAAACTTCAGAAATAATATCTTTGCTGTGTGTAACTATTTTTCAGGTGCTAATGTGTGTCATCTTTGCATATCGTACATTTTAGCAGTAACATCTACAAAGCCTTGAATGCAAATGAGATTGTAAATATAAATATTAACAGCTGTGATGATTCAGGTGTTAGATTTCTTAAAGGTTTCATGCAAATGGTAGCCTGCGTTGAGCTACTTTGTGCAGTAAGACATGGATGACGGGTCGGCTAAAAATATCTCTGTGTTATAAAATGTAGACATCTGTGGAGTTTGCATAAGTGTACAGGGAACATGCTGTAGTGAGGTTTTCATGAGGAGAAAAAAAATCTGTGACAGTTTCCTTGATAAACTTGTCATTTTTAGTTATTCCTTTGAAAACAGTAACTTTAGTACTATTATTACTAATAGGACCTTTGAAAAGTAGAACCCTGAATTCTTCCTGTCACTTTGAAAATATAGCAGTAGATTTTAAGGAAAATACCACTGAAATTAGTCCTCTAGGTGAGAGAGAGAGTCACTTTTCAAACCTGTACCTATGTGTTGCACAACAGCTGCATACCGATGGTACTTGAAAGAGTCCACTAACTATTTTGTAGCGAATTACACTGCATATATATAAAAAAGTAGAAACGGAACCAATTTCTTTGAGGTCCAGGTACAAATTCCACTGAAATAAATGACACCTCAATACCTGCTCTATGTATTATTTCATTTTACTCATATGTGTGTCTTGAGCAAAATCTAATACAGAAATGTCTCACCTTTGATTTATTTTGGATCTCATGGAGCTCCTGGCAACATGGACTGTATAATTAGGAAACAAGAAAATGAGTACAGCTGTCAGTATGAAAATGCTACAAAAGAAAAGAGAATCTCTTCTACTCCACTGTATCCTATACTTAAAAAGTTAAACCACCTTATTTATTTTTATTTCTGCCATGTCCTTTTTCCCAGCCTCTGGATACTACTTCAGCTTTAAATCTTTACAAGGCTTACTCTGAAGATATGATTTTGTCACTAGCAGTGCCCTTTGCACAAATCTTACTAACAAAGAAATGCTTTGATCCATACAGATGGCAACAGGCTTTATTCTTCTCTTCCATAAATCCAATAAATTCCAAGTCTGCAAGTAGTCATAAATTAAATGCTCATTTTCCTGTTTATGTAGGGAAGCTGTTGTGTTTGGAGAATGAGATTAACCACAGTGGTCACAGAAAACTGAATAACAAACCCCATGCTCCCAGCAAAGGCCTAGATCTTTATTACATGAAAATAGTGACCTGCCCAAAACAGGGCTGTATTTCCCGGAAGGTAAGGAATAATATTGCACATTTTTTGTAAACTATCAGGTATCTATCAACTGCAAATTGCCCTAGTGAGCTATTTGGTAGATTCTCGGTCTAAAATTTCACATTTTCCTTTGCACAGAGGACTCAAAATTTATAAATGTAAAAAGGTAATCCAAAATATTTTATTGTAAAAAGAAAGAACACGTCAATGCACGGTTCTACTAAATGGACTTATTTAGTAAAGTAGACCTATTTTTGTATTCAAAGGTAACTTTTAAAAAGATGAAACTTCCCTGTAGAAATGAGAATATGTTAAAAGAGAACTTATGGTTTATATCGCCAGGATTTTTTTCTTAAGAATTAGATATGAAACAAGATTTATGGGGCCCCTACCCTTACAAAAGAAAATTATTGTAAAAATATTTATGTAACAGATTCCAGGAGCACAGATATTTTGTTAAAACAAATATATAGCATCCTGTCTCTGGAAGAAGAGGATGCAGGATCTGCATCTGAAAGGGAGCAAAGTTCTGCCTCTTTTGCAAACTCTTTCGCGCTGAAGCATGTTAATTCAATGTTTCCTATGGCATGGATTTCATACTCTTAGGTTACTGAATCATCACAGAGACCTCTCGGATCTCACTACAATATGTGATGGTGCAACACAAGCAGATTACAATGATGTTTGTTTGTATATTTCCCATAATAGGTTCTTCTTTAGTGTGCTTTAAACAGGTTGTACAAGCATGATGTGACTGAGAGCAGCCTTGCAGAGAAGGTCTTGGGGGTACTGGGGAATGAAAGGTTGCAGATGAGCCAACAGGGTGCACCTGCAGCCCAGAAAGCCAACGGTATCCTGGGCTGCATCAAAAGAAGTGTGGCCAGCAGGTTGAGGGAGGTGATCCTGCTGCTCTGTTCCACTCTGGTGAGACCTCACCTGGAGTACTGCGTCCAGCTCTAGAGTCCTCATCACAAGAAAGACAACAATATAACTTGGCAACAATTGGAGATAATCAGCTACACTAGTGATATCAAGCCTAGAGGAAGGATTTTTTTCCCCCTAGGAAGGGAGTTAATTAAAAAAAAATGTTTAAGTGGTGGGTTAACCTGATCACAGACAAGTAACACTTGAAAGACATGTAAAATTGCAAAGTGCTGAGCCATAGATGAAGCCAAGAAAAGGCAGTATTAACTGAGATTTTTTTTCAGTTTTTCAGATAAATACAGACGCCCTCAAAATATGTAAGCTTGTGCTATTTCTAGCATATATATTCTACATTTCTTAGCAATTACAAAAAATCATCTGCTTACAGCACCTTAGAAGGTATGACACTGGGTCTTGGTGCCAGAGTTAGCTTGATTATATTTCTGACAGCATGACAAGGTCGAGAGCAAACAGATGTTCCACAAAATCTTCCAAACAGATGTGGTTCAAACCTGCTTGGACACATCAGTGCAAGGTTCTACCCAACCTAATTAGGTGTGATGAAAACAAAATGAATATTTTATTAAAGTCACATGTTGTTCACTAGTATATCAAGACTTTGTCTTTGAAAGAATGAATTGACTGTCATCACAAGCAAACAAGATATAGAAAAGAGCGTTATGGAAATTTGTTCCCCAAAATGTCACTGCCTGGAATGACAAATGTTGTGGGTCATATAAGTAGCCACAGATAAATACTCTTTGTGTTAAGAGTACTTTTCTGTGCTTAGCTTCTCAGCCCTCACTTAAGATAAAACTCACCCAAAACTCAGCATAACATGAGGCTGTTCACAGCAACAGTTAGATCATAAATTAACCTGTAAATAAGTAGCTGTCTTTTATTTCTATTTACTTTTGTTTTATAATAATTGACTAAACCAAAACCTAAAACAATTCTAGGTGCATATGAAAGGGACATTTTGTTTGAATGAACATAATTGTTTTCCTTTTTTGGTATATTTTAAGTACAAGTTACTAAAATATTTTATGTTGATGGGACTGCTTTGTCACCGGTTGGCTGAGGCAAGCCAATCACGGGGACATGTCCTCCCCTATCCCTAAAACCCCTCTCCCCTGCACCGGGAGAGAAAAGGTTATAAAGCGGAGATAGGAAAAGGAAGAAAGATTTTGTGAGATCTCTGAACATTTGGAAAACTGAAACAAAGTTTAATAACACCAGAACAAAATATATTATATACAGGGAAAAACCAATGCAAAATTGATGGGTTTGTATGGGATGGAGCAGCGAGGCTTAAACGCGGGTGAGGAAAGGAAGTATAAACACTGCGGCAGAGTCTAAAATGGCGCCGGCCACGTGGATGCTCTCGTGGAGTAAACAAAGGACCCGCGGCTGTTACAAACGCAGGGCTCCAACGTGCAAACCGCGAGCTACGCTGTTCCTTCCAGTCTGGTTGTGCGAGTTGTAGAGAAAAAGCAGCAAAAGCGGCGTTACAGCAGCAGGGAAAGAGCAGCCCCGGGGCGCGGCCTCTCAGCGGCAGGGGGTCTGTCCCAAGCGGCACGGGGGGGTTTTCCCCGCGGCAACAGCTCTGCTCAGCGCGGGGTGCCATAGCCACAAGCAGGCAGGCAGGCGAGTTTTCCTCTGGAGGTTCGAGCCGAGGGCACACAGCCTGTAAGGTCCCCGGAGCCAAGCCGCGAGTCTTCCCGGAGAGAAACTGCAAGTCTGCGGTGCCCCTTGGAGTGCAAAGCAGAAAGTGTCCGGGAGATCCCGGAGAGCAAAAAGCACGCGAAAAGCCCGCGGTACGCGCCTCTTAAAGGGACAGACGCTCGCGGAAACTTTTACAGCCAATGAGAGGTGCTAAACGTAACATGGAAGGGAATAGTCCAATTCGTCAGTTTAAAACAAAATCTCCAGAACAGGTTTTTTTCCTCAAACTGCAACATGCTTGTATGCAGCCCTACTTTGGGATATAAAGCTTGACAGGATCTGCTCCTTACTGTCTTAGATAATAGCACTGATACATAACAGATATAATAAGCTAGAAGGAAATAGCTCTCTTGCAGCATTTTCTGATTGTCACCAACCTCTTCAGCTGTATTTGCTGTTCCCTCCACTGGACGTTATAACACATCAAGTTGATGTGGTTTTAGGTAGTGGCAGCTATACACCATCATCCTGCTTATATCCTCAAATCTTGTCAAATGTTGACCCTTTTTCAAACTTCTGGAACTAAACTAACAAAATTATTACTGATTACTTCCACAGCATACAGCTGAAGATCACTAGTGACGAATCAGTGATGATTGTTTAAATACTGTATAAATACAGAAAAAAAGTATTGGCAACTTCTGAAAGCAGTGCTTATAAACACAGGAACAGAGACGTTGGATCAACACTGGCAAATGAGTGATGATGTAGGCATCAATGCAGTGGGGAGTTTTAAAGAGAAATTTAAAAGGGAACAAGAAATTATGGATATTGTGGATATTTACAGAGAACCCAAGCTGGCCTTACTATGTTGAATGAAGATAAGAATTATTCTTCTAAGGTTAAAGGAGACAAGGTAAGAGAAAGGGTATAGGCAATCATGGTCTTGATGTCTTGGTCTTTTGTATTGTTATATAAACAGCTACCTTTCATGAGAAAAAGGAGAGGGAGCAGGTGGAAGGAGACAAACAGATTTGAAAAGAACAGAAACAGACTAAGGAAATTATCCTTGAATTAGCATTTAGCTTTGAATTGGCATTAGTTGCTTTTGAGTAACACAAGACTGTGTTCATCATGGACAAAGAACAGGCCATTGAGATTATTAAAAATGGCATTCTTCACCCATGAGTGTCCTCTGGGTGTATGTTCCAACATTTGCTAAGTTCCTACTAACATCTCTGGGAATACTCTGTCTGATACTCCTCTCAAAAGGAGTTTCTAGGACAGTATTAGCTTAATCATACTTCGTCTAGACCTCCTCTTAAGTAAACCATCTGATCACAGGATTAATCCTACAAAGGCATAGGAATGTAAAAGGAAACTGATAGAGTTCAGAAGATTTTAAATATAACTTCCGACTTTAGGCAGCATATACAAGATTTTTTTCTCTCTCTTTCTATATGTCTTGGTAGATACAAAAATATAGGAAAGGTTAAAAGTACGAAATACCTCAGTTTTCTAAACACTACCAATCATGCTTTAGTCAGGCTATCCTGGAAATAGTATTTCATATTGTTTCATATGAGACTTCTTAAGACGAATCTTCCACTTCTACCTACAAGCTTACATCCTAGTGGCTTTAACAACAGGATCTTTGTAGCAGTATTCTTAGTTTCCCAACACCCTTTGAGTTATACAATATATTTTGTATACCAAACATTTTATTTTATTTTATATATATTTTATTTTGCCATCGAATATTACAGAGGCATTTTCTTAGATTAGTAACCAGTTTAACTTTTTTCATAACTCAGGCAGCTGGCCTTCCTGTCTTCCTAACAAGGCTTCATGTTGTTGGGAGAAGTCAACGGTTTTGGAGTTTTATTCTGTTTTGTGGGGAAGACTTCCCAAGAAAATAGGATGCCATGTGGGGCACAAACCATTTTCTGGCCATATTTTTTCAGTATGAATGTTAAGAGCATTACTTCTCTCAGACAGAGTAAAAGTCAAACTATCCACCCACTACAATAGCCTTTAGCTCACCGGGTAATTTCCCAGCAAACTGTATGATCTTCCAGTCTGAAGCAATATTTTGCCTTTCCTCCAGAAAGAATGTGACGAAGTAATCCATTGAATTTACTCAAACACTAGCCAAACATTTCAAATGCTGAGACTGGGATAAAGAAAATTCTGTTTCCATTTGATTGGTGTTCTGAAAGGCACCTTCCCACAGTAACTGAAGAAGAACAAACAGTTACTATTCCATACCTAGCTCAATGGATTGAGGTGCATCCTGTAACTCCCTTCCAGCTCCTGATGACAGGAGCCAGTACTGATGATTTCTTTAGGTAATAAATCTCACATTTAGCCAAATTATTTCTGCTTTCTGTAGCGAAATTAACTACTTCTGTTCTCAAGAGAATTTACATTACATTTTCTTGATGCTAGAAAGTCAATTCTTTAATCTGATCAACAAATGTCTGGATTTCCCTTGACTTGGTTTACAACCTTTTAAATACTTGTAGCCTCTCCTGGCATCAATGGAATTGCAGGTTGTAAAATAGCTTTAATGTATTTTTCATTCATTGTCTATTTGCTTCTATAATTTTTTGAAAGCAGTGTGTTTCTGGCACAACTTGAGTGGACTTACTGCAACACATGTATATATATGACAAGAACATGAACAAAAGCATTCTGTTATCAGATGTCACCACAGGGATATTGCAAGACATATCCATCAGTCTGGTCTTCAAAACTGTCATTCTTTAAAGCATTTCAAAAAGACAAAATCTAACAATCAGATGATTTATGTTTGGTATTAGAACCTGCTGCAGAGAAAGATAAATAAATGCTGGAAATCCCATTTGTAATTTTGTACTTTCACTGGTTTCTTGTTGATCTTCTATTCCATACTGTGTTCTACTATTTCTACCTTGTCAGAAATAAATATGTAGATAAAAATTGTATTCAAAGACTCTTAGGCAACATCAGCTTTCATATAGCATTTAAAGATGTTAGATGATTTAATGCCTGGTTCTTAAGCAATTACTATGATAAGACTCTGAGTTAATGAGATTTATTTGACAGATTAATTACAAAAAAGAATTTCCTTGTTATATAATCCCCATTTAATCAAAGATTGAATGCTGACATAAATTTAACCATACAAAGTACTATGAAGTCTGAATATCACAGAATTACAGAATCATGTGGTTGGAAAAGACCTTTAAGATCATCAAGTCCAACTGTTCACCCTGCACTACCAGGGCCCCTAAACCATGTCCTTCAGCACCACATCCATATGTCTCTTAAACACCTCCAGGGATGGGGACTCCACCACCTCCCTGGGCAGCCTGTTCCAATGCTGCACAACCCTCCCTGTAAAGAAATTTTTCCTAATGTCCAATCTAAACCTCCCCTGGTGCAACTTGAGGCAATTTCCTCTCGTCCTATCACTGGTTACTTGGGAGAAGAGACCAACCCCCGTGTAGCTACAACCTCCTCTCAGGTAGCTGTAGAGAGTAATGAGGTTTCCCCTGAATCTCCTTTTCTCCAGACTGAACAACCCCAGTTCCCGCAGCTGCTCCTCATAAGACTTGTTCTCTAGACCCTTCACCAGCTTCGTTGCCCTTCTCTGGACACGCTCCAGCACCTCAATGTCCTTCTTGTAGTGAGGGGCCCAAAACTGGACACGGTATTCAAGGTTTGGCCTCACCAGTGCTGAGTACAGGGGGATGATCATTTCCCTCCTCCTGCTGGCCACACTATTTCTGATATAAGCCAGGATGGTGTTGGCCTTCTTGGCCACCTGAGCACACTGCTGGCTCATATTCATATGCTTGCTCATATATGAAAAAGAATTATTGGTAAATATTAAATTTTGGTAAGGATAATAATTTGGTTGAAAACCATAAGCAAATTTCAGTTATCAGGTATTTTCTTGTATATTGTTAGGAAATGGAAAACTTTTTTGCTCATTTTTCTGCACACCCTTAAAGCAAAAAAGAGAAACTCCCAGAAGAGAATAGTTTAACGCTAAGCTTCATTTAGCACTGTTAGCTGCGGCAGTGACCAAATTTAAGTACTTTTTCCCAGATATTTAAATTTTCTCTAATGTTGCTTTTTAGCCAAAAACAATAGCCAGATTGACTAACAGCAGTTAGTTTCCTAATAGAAACTCTGTCATCTTAACTTTTGGCTAAATTGAAAAGAATGAAGGTGTGATTTTGTAGAATTCAGGATAAAATCAGCCCAATTCTGAGGCTTTGAGACTGTTTGCATACTAGATCTGGGTGTAATGAGACAAGTTTCATTGTTTGGAGTTGTTCTAAATAAATACTAGTTTTAGTGTCTGCATTAAGAAAAGAATAAGAGTTATTTGTACTTAAGGTATACAGAAGACAAAAGTAATTAAAAATAGGGAGAACGTGCACCCACTGCTACATAGGGGAAGGGGACCTGGTGGCAAGATACATGGAAAAAGCTGATGTACACAATGTCTTCTTTGCCTCAGTCTTTAATGGTTAGACTTGTCTTCAGCAATCCCAGGTCCCTGAGACTCACAGAAAAATTGGGAGCAAGGAAGACACCCTTCATAGAGGAGATTCAGATTAGAGAACATATAACAAACTGGACATACACATCTGTAGCACCTAATGGGATATACCCATAAGTGCATAAGAGGGAGCTGGATGTTGTCACTGCAATGTTGTTCTTGATCATTTTTAGATTATTTTTATTCTTAGAAAGGGCAAGAAGGTGGATTTAGGGAATCACAGGCTGATCAGCCTCACCTCAGTACCTACTTAGAAAGACTGTGGAAATAAATCCTTCTGGAAACCATTTTCAAACTTGAAGGGCAGAAAGGTAATGGGGAGTAGCCATCATATGATTATGAAGGGGAAGTCATGCCTAACCAATTTGAGAGACTTCTGAGATGAGATGACTGGCTTGGTGGATGAGGGGAGGGCAGTGAGTGTTGTTTATCTCAACTTTGGCAAGGCTTTTGATAGTTTCTCCATTAACATCCATAAAATATGGGGTAGGCAAATAGTCAGTCGTGGGCTGAAAACTGACTGAACTGCTGTGATGGTCGAATTGTTAGCAGCAGCACACAGTCCTGATGGAAGACAGTCACTAATGGTGTAACCCAGGGATCAATATGGGGAAAAATTATGTTTAACACCTTCATTCATGACCTGGATGATGGAATAGATTTGCAGATGTCACAATACTGAGAGCATTGGTGTCACTGGTTGGCCAAGCCTGGTCAATCACAGGACAGAGTCTCTCTAATTAACCCCCTCCCTTCCCCAGAAGAAAGGCTTAAGGAAGAGGTAAGAAGGGGGGAAAAAAAAGTTTGTGAGATCTCTGTTGAGTTAGGAAACTAAGAAAACTTTAATATCCACAGGAAGACATTATATACAGAAAACAAGATATTAACAAGTTGATATTGGATCAGAACCGGCACAGCAAGGTGTGTATGTGTGTGTGTGCGTGTGTACACCCAAACCATGGGTAAGGAAAAGCAGCAATAAAGGCTACCAGGCTGTTCAGGCAGCAGCAGCAGTGGCAGGGCTGGCAGAACACACAGCAGCAGCAGCAGCAGCAGCAGCATGTGGGGTGGCAGGAGCAGGCAGTGACAGGGCTGGGAAGTGGCAGTAGCAGCAGCGGCAGTGGCGGTCCATGCATAGTGCAGGACTGGTGAAGTGATGGCAGCAGTTGTGGCAGCTGGATCCTATGGAGCATCGGGGTGGTGCAGAGTGGTGATAGCAAGTTGGCGGCAGTGCTGGGCAGCAGGAAAAAAGGGACACATGGTCCTGCTTGCACAGTATTTTTCAGGAAGCCCCAGGGCCTGCCAAATCTCCAGAGCCAGTGAGACGAGTCATGGGAGGAATACACTATTGGCTGTTTGATGCTTCTATCAAAGATAAACTAACCCTGTTTATCTCAAACCAGGACATTACACCCCTTATTCATACCCTGTACGTAATGCACATCTCTATACATTATACAAGAATTAACACCATATACATCTAGTTCAGGTTGTTTCAGCCAAAGTTAAATTCCCCTGTGGTATGCACTAGACCTCACCATTTTTCTGCATCACCCACCAGGTGTCTTCAGGGCCTTGAACACAGACAACACCATGGATGAGTTTGCCTTCGTTTAGTGTAAGAGAAACCCCAACAGTTTTCCCCATACCACAGGGACTTTATCCCCCTCTATTGTATGTACAAGATCTGACTGGGCAGAGCCAGCTCGGTTGATTGACCCCCTTGTGTTAACTTGCCAGCTGGCTTCTGTCAAATATTTGTCCCAATTTTTAGAAGTTCCCCCACCCATTGCCTTCAGGGTCCAACCTTCGCCAGTACAGCCTGGATCAGTCCGTGGCAGATGGTCGGGCTGTACTCCCACCCCTTGGGCAGTCAGTTCCAGGTGTACTGGATACGCCTTCAGGTGAAGGCAAACTGAGGCCTACACTCTACTGCTATGGCAATAGAGAAGTCATTAGCAATGTCTACCGTGGCATACCACTTTGCTGCCTTAGACTCCAGTTCATACAGAAGCTCCAACATATCAGGTACAGCAGCACTCATCAGTGGTGTCACTTCATTCAGGCCACGATAGTTCACTCTTAACCTCCATTCCCCATTGAGCTTTTGCACAGGCCATATAGGACTGTTGAAGGATGAGCAAGCCTTGCTGATGAGTTTTGGCTTTCTAACTGTCAAATCAGATTCTGTTTGGGGAGCAGGGAGTCTGTTATTTTGGTATTGCCGGCCATGCACTGCGATGGATGCAGTCAGCACGTTCTGATCTTCCATCTTCAGTAGGCCCACAATAGAAGGGTCATCCAAGAGTCCAGGTGAGGTAGACAGCTGGCCAGTGCCATCAGTTCCCACAGCTGCTATCCCAAAGGCCCATTTATATCCTTTCAGATCCTTAAAATAGTCCTTCTGAAGGAAGTCTATGCTTAGGATGCATGGAGCATCTGGACCAATCATGATTGGGTGTGTTTCCCAGTTATGTCCTGTTAGGCTTACTTTAGCTCCAATAATGTCAGCTGCTGTGAGCCTCCTGTCACAGCAGAGATGGTGATGGATTCAGTTCCTTTATGATTCGACGAGACTAAGGTACACTGGGCACCAGTATCTACCAGGGCTTTGTACCTTTGTGGTTATAATGTATCAGGCCATTGAATCCACACAGTCCAGTATACTTGATTATCCCTCTCCTCCTGTCTAGGGGCAGGGCCCCTCTAATGCCTAGGGTGCTGTCCCCTATCAATGGATAGGTCCATCCGGCTTGTAGTGGCTTCAACATAAGGGTTAGTCCTCAGGCTGTAGTATGGTTCACTAGAGACTGAAGTGGCCATTCTTCTAGTGAAGCCTTCATTTTGATTTGGCCTGCTCTGCAGCTCACGTACTGGTACCCTTGAGTCAACTGTAGGCAGTCAATACTATCTGCTCATGTTTTCATATTGGCGTGCCTTCTCATGTATCTTCTCATGTCCTCATACTGGCGTACCCTGCTAGTCACTCCGTCTATTGCTGGTGCCCAGTCATCACCCAGTCTTCCCCAGATCATTGTACACAATGTATGGGCATATGTCGATGGTGCACTCTGCAGGAACTTCTGCAGTAAGGGCCGGTTGCAGGGCATTTCAACAGGGTCCATGTTAGCTCACCAGTCACGATAGATAATCTCTTGCATAGCCAGTTCTCTCAGGTACCTAATACCTTTCTCCAGAATAGTCCCTTTGCTAGGGTGGCATTCGATGTCATCTCTGAATGGATATCTGTCCTTTACAGCTGTCAGAATTCATCTCCAGAGACTGAGTGTGTTTGACTTCCTTCCAATTGCCTTATCAATGCCTCCATCTCAGGCCAAGTTCTCCAGCTGTCTGGCTTCTCTACCTGTCAAATCAATTGTATCAGCTCCATTATCTCAGCAATGAAGCAACCAAATGATAAGTGTATCCCCATCTTGCCTGCCAAATTCCTTCCTAATATTTCTTAATTCTTTCCTGGATTGTGGTTGAACAATTATGTCTTGGTCTGATTCATCCCCTTGCAATGAAACTTCTTGGGGAGGACTTGCTGCTGGAACTACTGAGGAAGGAGCTTTTCCTGGATTCTCCGGAGAAGTGTTTGGTTTTGCCTCCTTGACAGAGCTGTCTCCTGGGCAGTTTGTCTTTTTCTGGCATTTAGTGCGAGTGGGACAATGTTGCTTTTTCACAGGAGCAACCCGTGTCAGTGTGGGTGGAGGGGTGGCAGCAGCTGGTGAATCAGGTGGGAGGATGTCATTTCAGTGCTCATTTCAGGGCTTGGTGTGGCAGCAACTTGTGGCGGTGGAGGTGAAGAGTCAGCGGAAGTGGTTGGTTGAGTGGCCGTAGTGCACATCATATTGCATCTATGCTTTCACGGATACTTAATATTAATCCACTACTGGACCATGTTTAAGACAGCTTGTAAGAGATTTATCACACACAGGCAGAAATAATCATTTCCAGAACCCCCAGTCTCAGACACAGTTGGTCTGGTATAAAACACAGAAGTGTGATTTTCCATGATCCAGTTGATAGTGTAGTTAGTGACAGCCACTATCAAGGAACACCCAAAATAAGCTGGCAAAGTCAGGATCCAGCCAAATCCAGAACAAACCAATGCTGTTAAACACGCCAGGGATACCACACACCTCGCCAGACGCCCCAGACCAACAAACCAGAAAGCAGTACCAATTAGAACCAAATAATAGAACACCATTATTTTGTGTTTGGTGTGTTAGGCACCAGATCATAAATCAGACTCAAACTATAATGCTTAACAACATCATACAGAACCTCACTGACAACCATCCTGAAAAACTTGTTGATTTAGTTTCCAAACATTCAAGAAAAATGAATATGAAATTATTCAAGGCCCACCCAGAGATTTTAATTATGTAACTGTTTGGCCAAGCCTGGCCAATCACAGGACAGAGTCTCTCTAATTAGCCCCCTCCCTTTCCCAGGAGAAAGGCTTAAGAAAAGAGATAAGAAGGGGAAAAAAAAAAGTTTATGAGGCCTCTGTTAAGTTAGGAAACTACAACAGTTTTAAAAACAATAGGAAGATATTCTATACAGAAAACAAGATATTAACAAGTTGATATTGGATCAGAACCAGCCCAGCGAGGTGGGGGGGGGTGAGGCTGGGGGGTGCGGTGTGTGTGCACCCAAACCACAATTAAGGAAAAACAGCAATAAAGGCTGCCAGGCTGTTCAGGCAGCAGCAGTGGCAGGGCCAGCAGAGCAAGCGGCAGCAGCGGCAGCAAGTGGGGCAGCAGGGCCGGGCAGCAGCAGGGCTGGGAAGAGGCAGCAACAGCAGTGGCGGTGGTGGTCCATGCACAGGGCAGGGCTGGTGAAGAGATTGGCAGCAGTTGCTGCAGCTGGGACAGCACATGAAGCGTTGGGGTGGCGCAGAGCAGTGGTAGTGAGCTGGCAGCAGTGCCAGGCAACAGGGAAAAAGAGATGTGGTCCCTCCTGCGCGCTGTTTTTAAGGAAGCCCCAGGGCTTGCCAAAACTCCAGCCAGTGAGATGTGGTGGCGTCATGGGAGGAATACACCACTGCCTGTTTAATGCATCTATCAAAGATAAAATAATCCTGTTTATCCCAAACCAGGACAAGTGGCTAATACACCAGTGGGTCTTGCTGCCATCCAAAGCAACAAGGTTGGACAAATGAGCTAACAGGAATCCCATGCAGTTCAGCAAGAGTAAGTGCAAAGTCCTGCACGATGGAAGGAATAACCCCAGACACCAGTACAACCTGGGGCTGATGAGCTAGAAGGCAGCTCTACAGGAAGGAATTTGGTGTCCTTGTGGATAACACGCAAACCATGAGCTAGCAACGGTCCTTTGCAGGAAAGAATGCCAAAAGCCTCCTGGACTGCATTAGGATGAGCGTTGCCAGCTGATCCTTCCCCTCTACTCAGCACTGGTAAGGCCACATCTGGAGAGCTGGGTCCAGTGCAGAGTTCCCCAGTACAAGAAAGGTTTGGACTTACTTGAGTTATTCTGGTGCATGTCATGAAGATTATTAAGTGATTGGAGTATCTGACATAAGAGGAGAAGCTGAGATTGCTGGGAGTGGTTGGCCTGGGGAAAAGAAGGCTCAGAGGCATCTTAACCATGTGTACAAATATGAGAGGAGGGAATGAAGAAGGAGACTGACTTCTGGTGATGTCCACTGACACCACAAGAGGCAATGAGCACAGATTAAAACACATGACATTCCATATGAAGAAAGTAAAACTCTTTTTTACTGTGTAAGTGGACAAATGCTGGACCAGATGTCCCAGGGAGGTTACGGACTCTCCGTTCTTGGAGGTACTAAAAAACGGACTGGACACAGTCCTGGGAAACTTGCTTTAAGTGACCTTGCTTGAGCAGGGGGATTGCACTAGATGATCTCCAGAGGTCCTTTCCAACTTCAATCGTTCCATTATTCTGTGGTTCTATGTGTTAAAATCATCTTAATCTTTAAGTTATTTTCCACAACGTTTAAAACTCTTTGAAAAATGTCTTCTGGCATTATGATTGGTGTGAGAGGAAGTTTAAAACAGGAAAATCTTGTTCTGGCAGCAGCCTTCATTTGCTTGTTTATACTATCTAGTATTTTATTTATTTTCTCCCTTTCTCTATAATTTATATCTTTGGAGACAAAAAAAAATTGGCAATTCGGTGTATTTACATCGCAAAAATTTACTAATATTTCCTTTGACCCTGGTTTGTGTATGGGAATATTGAAAAAAGGGGTTAAAATACATCTATTAGAACTGCATTAATAGGTTTAAACACTAAAGATATACACATATCTTTATCTAAAGTGGCTTCTGGTTTCTTGTTTTGCAGAAAGTTTTTGTTCAGTCTGTGCAGGAAACATTTTGGATATGCACATTTATACAAGCCACGTAAAAGCTTTTTCTCTGGCTGCATGGTGAATTCAAGTATAGAGAGTTGAAAAATGAAGTCTATTCATATTTGTATATTTATCTACCTGTATGTGCATGTGCATGCTTCATAACAAAAAGTGAGAAACTGAATATCTTGTGTATTTTAATGTCTATAAATATTTATTATATTTTGCAGCACAACAGGAAGTTGTGTTTATGTCAGTGACAAGGAGTGGTTCATCTTTTCATTGAAAAGAAGCAGTGAGAAAGTTGACATAAGACTCTTTTCAGACAATAATAAAAAAAACAGAGGAAAATATTATCATAGGAGTACTTGAAAGGTTAGTTTATGGTCTGAGCAATCTAATAATACCTACATGGTACCAACAAGTTGATAACTGATTACTGCTGGAATCATATAAAATATCTGTTAAAAAATTAGCAAGATTAGTGATTTTTGCTGTTTGGAACACAGAAAGAAAAAAATATTAATGATTTTGTAATCAATGACAACAAACCCACAGTAATAATACTGTCAAATAATCAATTTAGGTTTCTACTGTAGAGTAAAAGCATCATATTCATAAAATACATTCAAACAGCAACTTCTTCAAAGGAGCAATAACATATGTGCTGTACCTAGGACTTCAGTATACTAGCACGATTCTAAGTTTCTCACCTGGTAAAATACCATGGAATAGGAGAGTCTAGGGTGTTATCACAGTAAAGATGCAAAACCATTCAGAAGTTCATTTTTTGATGTTTTAATTAAGTTTATTTCTGTAGCTAAAATGTGACATAAGAATCAATAGTTTTGTAAGACACTTGCCTTGACAGGTAAACCGTAGCTGACATCCAAACTGCTTCCAAGGTTGATCTGTCTTTGGGTAGAAATTTTTCAATAGTTCTTTCTTTCTGTTACCTTCTGTTTTCATTCATTTATGTAAAAACATTCAAATTATAAAGAAGATACTCAACTACATAGATTTCAGCAAAAGAACTTCTTTATAGTTGTGCTGGTTTTGGCTTGCATGGAGTTAATTTCCTTCACAGTAGCTAGTATGGGGCTGTGTTTTGGATTTGTGCTGAAAACAGTGTTGGTAACACAGGGATGTTTTAGCTATCTCTGAGCAGTGCTTCTCACCCCACCCCACTAGTGAGTAGGCTGGGGGTGCGCAAGAGTTTGGGAGGGGACACTGCTGGGACAGCTGACCCCAAATGACCAAAAGGATTTTCCACACCATATGATGTCATGCTCAGCATATGAGGCTGGGGGAAGGAGGATGAAGGGGGGATGTTTGGAGTGATGGCATTTGTCTTCCCAAGTAATTGTTATGTGTGATGGAGCCCAGCTTTCCTGGAGATGTCTGAACACCTGCCTGCCCATGGGAAACAACAAATGAAATCCTTGTTTTGCTTCACTTGCGTGTGTGGCTTTTGCTTTACCTGTTAAACTGTTTTTATCTCAACCCATGAGTTTTCTCACTTTTACCCTCTCAATTTTCTTGCACCTTCTGGTGCAGAGGGAGTAAGCGATCAGCCATGTGGTGCTTATTTGCTGACTGGGATTAAACCACAGCAATAGTTCACTAAATTAAAAGCTAAAAGGATGACATTCATTATCTAACTTGAATGTCAGGTGCAATTACATTTTATTTAGTCATCCCCCTTTGGATGCAGTAATTTGTACTTTACTAAGCCATATCAGTATATATTAAAAATGACTTTTCAGAAAATCATGCAATGTTGATTTGAAGACACATCTTGGATAAGTTTTACTGAAACTGCTGAAAACCTTTGTCTTGTTTCTCATCTGAATTTCTGACAAGCTTTCAAAAACTGGCTTTTTAATGTCTTCTTCATTAAAATAGAAAACACTTTAGTAGTTGTTTGCTTTCCTCTCTCTAAAGGTGTTTGAACACAGTAATCTCTTAATCTTTTGAAAGAAAAATGGACAGATATTGAGTTTTTTATTACCCTTCTCATTATGCCTTTTTTTTTTTTCCCCCCAGTATTTGGATTGCTTTTATGTCTGTATACTCCCTAAAAGAGATGTTTTAACAACTCTTTTAGAAGTACAGACTAAAGCTCGAAAAAGTAGCTCATAACCTCAATAAGGATATACACAGGTGTAAAATACACTTTATTTTTACTATGGTGGAGTGCATGATAAAGACTTTCTAGGAAAGTGTAATAGAGTTTCAGGAATTAAGAGGGCTAATATCACATGAACTCTGGGTTGATCTACCACCAAACTATCTCTAAAGAGTTCACAGCTTGTTTAATTTTCCTTCAAGATAGTTTAATTTACAAATTCTCTTACCTTTGGGAAATAAACTTTTTTGAAGGACTAAGCGCACACTTTACCTGTTGAGATGCTCCTGTTTTGCTGTATCAAAGGCAGTCATTTTGTGATTACATTTTTCTTACAGCACAAGCCACAGTTCCAGAATTAGTTGTTAACCATCATGAAGAGTTCATGACAGTGTGAAGGATATAACAGTGTCTTTCACAGATGAGCAGCAAGAATCAGTCAAAGCCTGTCTGTCACACAGAAAGATTTGGCAGAATAATCACTTACGTTACCTGGGCTCCGCCTGCTTTCTGAAATTCAATCATAATAAACCTAGAAGTCCAGCATAATTAACCTAAATGCTGTACAGTATGAACAATGATAATTGGAGAAAGAAGCGATCAAAGGGGACAGAAAAGATAGCTGTTGGGACTGAGACAGAAGGTGTTAACAGCAGGGTCCATACAGAGCTAAAGCTCACAGGGAATGCTGTAGAACCCTGGGGCTTTGATGTCTGGATGGAAGTGGCTGGGGAAGGAGGACCCAGAAAAGAAAGAGATTTTCTTGACCACAAACAGGCCTAAAACCACGAGTGAAAATAAAAGATCTTGAAAATGAGATTCACAAGTTTGCAGGAAGCTACATTTCTGAGAGGGAATAGATACAATTGAGACTGGCAGGTGCGTGGGTCACTTAGAACAGCTCTGATGAATGTTAAGCTTATAGTTAGAAGAGTAATTGTGACACTTTGGCTGATTTTTTTTTTCTTTTAGAAAAGATTAATATTTATTTGAATCAGTTTTCCCAGGCAATAGAAAAGAGTACTGTAATAAGTAGCTTAGAAAAAGCTAAATCTGTTTAAATCTGGCATATATGTATCAACTGGCAAGAACTCACCCACCACCCCAAACATTGCTCCTCAGAACCTGTGAAATGCAGGCAAAACTGTTCACGTAGCATCCCAACCCATTCCATTAAAATACGGCTGAGAGTTCCGCCTAACAGGAACCTTCATTCTCATGAATGATGAAACTGCTGTTTCATCTCTAATGCTTTACGCTTTTTCACTTCTGGTCTGGTAGCGCAAGTAGGGGGAACTCCAGTGTTAGGGGTTGAGCCTCCGAGCAAAACTCAAGGTCCCTAACGCTCCTTAAATCCCTTATTGATACAGGGGAAAGGGAAACAAAACTCAAATCTCGGAATATATGGATGGGAAACTGAAACAAA
The DNA here is from genome assembly GCA_009769605.1 of Bucorvus abyssinicus. Lineage (NCBI taxonomy): Eukaryota > Metazoa > Chordata > Aves > Bucerotiformes > Bucorvidae > Bucorvus > Bucorvus abyssinicus. Next base: position 46,796,042 of record CM020025.1, read on the forward strand.
CTTTTAATAAAAATTCTAAAATACTATCATATCACACAACTATATATTAAATGCAAAACAGGAAAACAATACAGTAAGGGTTAACACACTGCAAAGGGAGGAAAAGGGAAAAACTACAATTATGGCCGATTGGCCACAGGGCAGGAGATGACGTCACGCCAGGATGGTAGCTCAGAAGATGGCGTCTATCCAAAATGGCGGCGGGCCAAGTGATTAAAAGTTTTTAACAGCTTAGAGAAGTATTTTAACGAGTTCGCAGGGAGACCTTTTTTCAGTGTCTGTAAAAAAACTTCAAGGACACTCCTGACCGAAGCGGCTTCAAATGCGGATAAGGAGAAGCCCTCGCGGCCGGAACGTGAAGGGGGGTGAGCTTCCCCCACGTCTGAATCCAGCGGTAGATTCTCGCCGAGTGAGAAATATCTCTTCTCTTACCCGATGCGAGAGAGATGCTGACTGAGTCCCACAACAATTCACAGCAGAACTGGACGCCGATAGACAGAAACAGTTCTGAGTTAGGCCCCGGGTCGGGGGGCAGGCCGCAGGCTTTTGGCCTGGACGGTAGCCAGCCCTCTCGCTGTGGCTCTTCCTCCGAAGCTGCCCGGTGTCCAAAGAGGAGGAGACTCCTCCTGGCTGCAGGTTTTAAGGAGTATCTGTCGGAAGAAATCTTTTGACCTGCACTTTTAGCCAATGGGATGCCGGGTTTATGGAACTTGTATGAAATAATCCCGATACTCTATTGGGCACATTTCCAAAACAAGGAAGTCTTGGCTCAAACTGGGACATCCAGAAAAATTTTGTTGATTTTTTCTTTCAGGTTATTAGATACTTTATAATTGAGTACTTTCACATAGTATTTATTCTAATGTATGTCATCATTAATGGAGACAAGCCAAAGGATTTCATAACGATGCCTAATCTAGCCTTCCCCTCTTTGTTCCAGAGAAACACCACTTAATGCAGAGTCACAGACAGTAAATGGAGGAACTGTCTTGAAAGCCAATTTTTCTCCCTGCATATTTTTTTTTTCCCATTGCTTCAGAGATTATTTGCTTAGCAGTTTATTGGTTTAGACACACTTATGATTGTAGTTCTTCCATGGGAACTAAGGGACAGACTCAGCAACACTTCGACTCCAATGTTGTTTTGTGGCTGTCTGACTCCTAAGTTGCACCTGGAGGTTTTCTAGTTTCCTTTTAGTGCAAATAGGGCACCAAAACACGTCTCAAGTCTTTGATGATTCCTCCCTTTCCCTACCTCTTTACTGCTTGTTTAGGAGAACTTACTGTCTTGTGGCTTTAATGAGCTCTAGGAGTCCAGATGATGAATCCTCATGGTTTGGGTTTTTTTTTTCTTTTTTTTTTTGACTTAGTCCCCACATATGGCATGAAACAAATCCTAAAATTGCCAAAACTTTGAGGTAGGATAGTCTAGCCCTTTGCCTTACACAAGGACAGAAAAAAAATATAACCAGAGTCTTAAGTTTGGTTTTACTACAACACATAATATGAAACCTCTACAAAGTAATTATTTACAAAGGAAAACTTTGAATCTCCTGGGCAAAAGACACTGAAGTTAAGTTTGAAACAAAACAGTAGCCTGCCAATTGTGCCCTAGCAGGGACACATCCTTTTCTTCAGCTTTGCTGTCCATTCCAGCAATGTTCAGTAGCTTCCTGGGTTTTCCACAAACTCCTCATAGTTCCTTCTGGGTCTCCTACTTTCTTTTGCTTCTGAGTCTTAACTTGGATCTGCTTCTTGCTTCAGAAAGGCCCCTTCAGAAAGGCCCCTTACTCCTTTCAGGAGGAAAATTCCTGCTTATCTCAATGCTTCATGAACATATTCTACTCTCTGCCCTTGGCTGCTTGCTCTATGCTGCTGTCCAAGGGCTTCTCTCTGCTTGGATATGCTCAGGTGGTCCCAGGGAAAGAAAAAAATTCCTCTTCCCTCTCCCTTTCTAGAATAGGTGGCACCTAAGTCATGGCAGCCAGGTCAGGAAGCCTCTGTCTCTGTTGCCCAGTTTTCTTACAAAACACAGGATGTGCATTTATATGGTACAGGGTTGCATCTGTTATTACACACAGGTAGAAAGATCATTGTGGTTGGATCAGGTTTCAGTCATCCTGAAAGTAAGAACGGAAAGCACAGAAAGTAGGTTCTAAATGATATTAATATAAAATGGTAGAACAGACATGAAGGGACATAGTCAAAAAGTCCAAAGTGCAAAATGAACAAGACATGTAAGGGTTAATATTGACTCAGAGAAGAAACTTTGTTCCTGTGAAAAGACAGAGGACTATTATCTTGATTTGACTGTGATTCATGTTCTCTTTCTTTCAGTTAAATAGTCGACTGTAGTGAACCAGTTCGTACAGGTGCAGCAGAGAAGTGTTTACACAGCTTCAATAAGGGAATAATGTGTTATACAAAAGCTGGATGAGTTGCAAATACTTTGAATGCCTAACAGAATCATCCAAATGTCTCTAATAAAAACAAAGAACTACTGATCTCTGGGCTAGTCCTTTTAATTTCAGTTCCAAACCAAATTTGTTGAAACAAAAAAATGCAATCTTTTTTCTAAGCAATAGAACATAACAAGGAGATGAGTAACGATCAAGATGGAATTCTCCAAATTTGTGCCTTAAAAATAATATTCTACTTTGACTAGGTAGCAGACTATTTTGGAAGGAGGGAACTGGCAGATATTATCCGTCTTGTTTGGTACTACTGAAAAGGTGCTCTCATGAGGAAGCTAGGGAAATGATAACTGGATGAAGCAGTTGCACAACTGATTGGAAACACATATCTGAAGGAACAGTCATTCATGTTTCACTGTCAGACTAGCAGCTAAATAAAGCAGGTTTCTATGGGGATCTCTCCTGCACCTGTGAGTGTTTGACACTTCGGTAGTTAGTGACTTCGATGAATGGCTGCAAGCATTTTTAAGGCAAATTTAGAATTCAAGATCATCTTGACAAATCAGAGAAACAGTTTGATAAAAACATGCTGCAATTCAATAGGATAAATGCAAAAATCTACCTTTACATAGAAATATTTTGCTGTAGAAATATAGTTTAAGGGAAGATGCACAAATAATTCAGAGCAGCATGTACAATTATAGTAAATCGCATGTTGAAAATGAGGTAAAGCTCTCATGTTGTTATAAAAAAATTCAAAAAGTCATACATTAATAAATAAATCAAAGTATTTTCTCTGAAATGCATGAAGTAGCTCTGTGCTATCTGCTGCAGTATGACTGAAGTTTTGATAAATGATCTGCAGTGAATTCTTGAAAGAAATGGTATATTTAATCCAGAGAAAAATATGTAGAAGCAAGCAGTAAAAAATAATTTTTTTTTTTTATTTTGTAGGGTTTGGGGTTTTTTTTTAGTGTAAACTACAGTGGGAGTAGACACCAAGAAAAAGTCTCCAATTAAAAAAAAAAAAAGTGAGATGCAGGAAAGTTCATCTCGGGATGTTCGTTTTCCATGGCTGGAAGGTGTTAAAGAAAGGTTGGACAAGTGTTTGACATAACTGATTTTATCTTTGTCTGGGGAATAAGACTTATATGAAGAGGAGGAATAATTGGAAAACTGCACTGCTTTGTTTTCTCACATACTCTGTCAATAAAAAGTTGGATTAAAAAAAATATTTGCAACTGCCGTGACTTCTCACTAATTGAATCCATTTTGTGCAATGGTATTGGAGGTCCTTCCCCTGCTCTGAGAGCTTATTTTTAAATACTGTGCAAACATTTAATTTGAAGGTTGAAAGAGGAAGCAGTTCCCTAAGTACAGAGTATCACCTACTATCTGGAAGGGTTTATATGCACAATAGACTGTAATGTTTAATTACAAATGTAATGGTAGTTGATACTTGATCTCAGAGCCCTGGTTTCACTACTTAAAGGATGTTTCTAGATAAACAAGGAATAAATGGGAAGTCAGTCTCAATTAAGACTTTCCAAAGTCACAAGGCTCCAGCTAACCTCTCTAGCAAACAGTAATGCTGAGCGAGCAGGCAATTTGATAATAAGTTAAACTTCAAGATAGTTTTCAGGGTTTTGGCTGTTATAACCCCAGCTGCTTTTAAAATAAATCATGTGCAGTTTATTAAATTAACTTGATAAGCAGATTTCCAAAGAGTTAGGTCAGCTGGAACTGGTCAACCAAAATATGCATGTTATTATTTCATTTATCTCAAAATGTCATATGCTGTAAGCCAGCTAAAGCAGAAAAATAATATCTAGCAATGAAAAGGATATAATAATTTTATAGGGGGAAAAAAATGAATGTATATGAAAAAGACTGGATTCTAGAAAACAAAATTTTTAACATAACAGGGGGAATCAGGGTAGTATTGTTATTGGTCGTACATTCAGGCCTGGCTCTGCTGTCTTCCATTTATGAGTTTGGGCCATTCTAATAAATGCCTTTGTAATAAAAAATGTTTTCTGTTGAAGAGTGACTCATATTCCAGTAAGTTTTCCATTATATAATATCACAATGAAGTCTTTCAAAGCCTATTAATTTGTTTTTAATATTTGTTTTTACAAATAATTTTACTGGAGAATATAGTTAAATAAGCCAATATGGCATAAGTGTCATTTTTTTTACTGCTAATTATATCATACATGTCTCTAGTGAATAACTTTCCCTAAAAACAAGATCCCCTTTCATTCTAAAAATTCCCTTGTGTATTAATGATTAAACTTTAACTTCTTCAAGATGCAATAAGAACTGAAAAAGTGATATTTAGCATAAATTTTATAGAACAGCTTCTTGTAACATGAGGGAAGCAATAAAAGAACACTGCTTATAGAGTAATCTGTGCACCATTCTTCCACTTAAAGCACACACGGGGATTGTTAAATAATAGGATATTACCGGGCATTCATCATACTGGATTCCCAGTAGAGACAATTACCCTTTTGTTTCCACCGGAAAGCAAATTATTCTTCGTGGAGATGAGTCTTATGCCTTAGTTATGTTCCCATGTCTGACACAATTTTGGAATAATTCAGTTTGCAGCAGAAGTTAGGAAGAGTATCGGTGGCTTTGGCATGACACTACCGTCACAGGTTGGGAAGCAAAGTCTTCCTGACCTGCTTCACTGAGAGCAGAAAAAATCACAAGACACAAACAGCTTTATAGAAAGTAAAAATAACTGGAGATGTTCTATGACAGTACTGTTGAAACCCAGGATACCCTGCAATCAGGATGCCTTGGAAACCAAGGTGAGAGACAAGTTCTTCTGACCTACTGTCCGTTCCTTTAGCACCTGGAGCTAGGTCTGTAGAGTCTCTTTCACTGTTATGTGTGTTTTGGCACATGCACTCAGAGTCACAGAAGGGAAGAGGGGTAGGGCATCAGAAACAACTGTCCGTTTCCTATATAAGAAGTGACAAGGCACATCTTGGCTGAATGGTTTCTCATCTTTGCAAGGAAGTGCTCTTGGCTGTAATTTTCTCATCTTAGGGAGCTGTTCATCTTTGCAAGGAAATATTCATTGAATCACAGAAAATTTCAGAAAAAAAAAAATTGGAGTCCAGCTCATCTTCTTCCCAGGTGAATGACCTCAGGATCTCACTCTTTCTTACATTCTCTTGTCTCACGAGTATTTAATTCTACCAGTAAAGGGGTCCAGCTTAAATAGGTGATAATGAGAAATCTAATTTCTGAACATATAATAACCATAATTTTCACCCAAGGTGGTAGACATAATCCAGGTAAATGAGTTCTCTCAGAAATGGGTGTTCTGAAAGTGCAGAAGAAGAAAACGTAGATTTTCACAATTAAATCTATAGAGCAGTGGGGGAACGGAGTAGGAAGCAGCCCTGGGCAAGGTATGGGAAAGTAAGGAAGCAGAGACAGCCACTCTGGAGTGATAGTATATGGAGCATAGAGCAACATCAGTTTTCTCATGTGATGCTTGGCTACAAAAGTCTTGATTTGATTGTTTGTTTGATGAGATAGATAGTGATTTGAGGAGATAGTGATTGACATATAGCAGAGAAAGAAGCAGAATTTTAATGTCTTGCATCCTAAACAGTACTGAGGGTACTGGTTTTTTTTCTCTCATTGCATCTATTGGGGTGTACTGAGACTGTCTATAGGATGCAGAAGGGAGAAGACAAATGTCCAGTTTCTGAATTCTGACTAGGCTTAGACACGAGACAGATGTCTAGCAGAAGGTGAGATACATCACTCTTGGTTATATTCAGAGGCTAAACTTCATGTTTTTTATCTGCAAAACCTGAGTCCTCTGTATTTTAGTGCCTTGAGCATTTGGTTATAACAGAAAAGTGATTTAGAGGGGTTTGACCTGGGTGTTTACTTCCAACTTCCGCCATTTTGACCTTTTGTGGATCTAATCCTGGGGCTACGCTGTATTTCCCTTTGCTCCAGCTCATGAGAGCCAACAGCTCTGTCTGTATTCCTGTCAGATAATTTCAAGAGCACCAAATGTGAACTGCTTTGAAACACGCTGCTCATGAGTGTTTTTGATAAATGGCATTTAATTAAACCATTTGTAAGGCAAACATACAATGAAAACAAGAAACATATCCCGCTTGTTATATAATTATTTATAGTGTAGAAAATTGAGAAACTTGAAAGTCTTTCAAAAACCATTATTATACCAAAAACGGACACATCATTTGCTTTGATACAGTTGTGTTCTGACGTGCTGATCATACTGAATATCATTAGCAACCACAATGTTTTGATAGCTTTGATAAGAGGTACCATTACTCCGTAAAGAAACTTCATTTTTTTCTCCCAGACATTTCTGTCATAGAGTGAAAGGCCAAGGAAAGAAAAATGTGAAGATACAAATGTTTCTTATTAATTTGCGGGCCAATAGACAACAATTTTGACTGATAACAATTTAGATATAAGAGCAATGTGAAATAATTTGCCCAAATCTCTCTTTCTTTCTAGACCTGCCTCTCATTACCTACTTTGGTAAAAGGGCCAGTAAGGACTGGAAGCACAACTAATGCTTGTTTTGCATAAAATAAAATGCAGTAGAGGTTTTGGAGCATCAGATCCTAAAAATTTAAGTTGCTTGATGAAAGTCATGCTGTGTCATGTTTAAATGTGGCTTAAGGGAATTTGGTTGTGTTGTGTATAGCTGAAACTGATGTTTCTGAGTTTTCTCACACCTCCACGAGAACAGAAAATACTAAGTAGCCAAACCATTCACATAAACTGTGTTATGGCCAAGTTTCATTCCCATCTCTGTCTAATTTAGAGGTAGAACTCGAAGCTGGGTCTCCCACAGTCCAAAGGAGCCTTGCTGCTAGTTAATGAAACTTTTTATTTTGTGTATTTGAAACGAGTCATGAGAACGGAGCAGATCCAATTATCATTTTTAATTTGTAGAAAATTCAGATAGAACAAGTTACTAAATGCAGGAACTTCTAGAGTCCCTACAATCTTATAACTATATGTTGGGATGCGATAGTCCCTATAGGCTGCTACAGACCTGATCCGTTCTAGTTGGACTAGTTGTCAACAGATATCTCATCTCAGAGCTGAGTAACTTCATAAAAATTCTGGCTTCAGTCAATCAACACCTTTCAACAAAAGTAATTTCACAGGAAAATTCCTGTATCAATTTTAATTATGAAATATTAAGTCTCCTAAGATGTGATACTTGTTTGGTTGACTAAGTGAAATATGTCACTATGGTTGGTAGAGTTTCAAATTGTGCCCTGATTATCTGTAGGGTAATAAACTACAGGATGATTATGTAAGTTTGGGCAAAGTTATATGGGAGTCCAAGACAAGGAAGGAAGGGAAGAAAAGAAGAAGGAATGAAGGAAGGAGGGAGGGAGTCAGGCAGGCAGGGAGGCAGGCAAGCAGGCAGGCAGGCAGGAAGGAAGGAAGGAAGGAGGGAGGGAAGGAGGGAAGGAAGGGAGGGAGGGAAATATGATGCAAAAATTTGTATCACAGACATCAGTTCTAGAAGCATGAATTGGTAGGTAATGCTGAAATTTCATTTCCTAAGAGGTGTGACTAGGGAAGAATCTGCATTCACTGTGAACGTTTGGGTTTTTTTTTTTTATTTAAGGGAGAAAAAGAACAGGCCCAAAGATTAGTAATATTTTTGTGGTTTCCCTGTACAAGAAAAAAGGAGTAAAGTCAGACTGCTCAAACTACCGAGGCATAACTCTGCTCTCCATTGCTGGAAAAATCCTCGCAAGAACACTGTTGAACAGATTGGTACCCGCTATCGCAGAAGAACTTCTACCTGAAAGTCAGTGTGGTTTCAGAGCCAACAGAAGTACCAGAGACATGGTATTCGTTCTTAGACAACTGCAAGAGAAGTGTAGGGAACAGAACAAGGGTCTCTATGTAACTTTCCTTGATCTCACCAAAGCCTTTGACACTGTGAGCAGAAAAGGTCTGTGGCAGATCTTGGAACGATTAGGATGTCCCCCCAAGTTCCTCAAAATGATTATCCTGTTACATGAGGGGCAGCGCGGCCAAGTCAGATATGGCGATGCACTCTCTGAGCCCTTCCCAATAGCCAATGGTGTGAAACAAGGTTGCGTTCTCGCACCAACTTTATTCACAGTTTTCTTCAGCATGATGCTCCAAAGGGCCACGGCAGACCTCGACGAACAAGACGGCATTTATATCCAATATCGTACCGATGGGAGCCTTTTCAACCTAAGGCGACCGAAGGCCCACACCAAGACCCTGAATCACCTTGTCCGCGAGCTGCTTTTTGCTGACGATGCCGCCCTTGTTGCCCACACAGAAGCAGCTCTGCAGCGCTTAACATCCTGCTTTGCAGAGGCGGCTGAGCTTTTTGGGCTGGAAGTCAGCTTGAAGAAGACAGTAGTTCTCTACCAACCAGCACCACAAGATGATTACCATCATCCCCACATCACCATTGGCGAGTCAGAGCTTCAGTCAGTCCAGCAGTTCAGCTATCTGGGTAGCATCATCTCCTCAGATGCCACGATTGACAAAGAGATAGACAACAGAATAGCAAAGGCAAACAGAGCTTTCGGAAAACTCCATAAAAGAGTCTGGTGCAATAAACACCTGAAGAAAAGTACAAAGATCAGTGTCTACAGAGCCGTGGTACTGCCTACTCTTCTGTACGGGTCTGAATCATGGGTCATCTACTGCCACCATCTGCGACTCCTCGAACGCTTCCATCAGCGCTGCCTCCGCACAATCCTAAACATCCACTGGACTGACTACGTGACTAATGTTGCTGTCCTTGAACAGGCAGACGTCACCAGTGTTGAGGCCGTGTTGCTGAAAACGCAGCTGCGTTGGGCAGGGCACGTCTCCAGGATGGCGGATCACCGCCTCCCTAAGATCGTGTTCTATGGTGAACTTGCCAGCAGCTGCCGCAAGAGAAGAGCTCCAAAGAGGAGATAGAAGGACTCCCTGAAACAACACCTCAGCCTAGGCCATATTGACCACCATCAGTGGTCCACCCTGGCCTCCAATCGGGAGATTTGGAGACACACCATACATAACGGTGCTGTCTCCTTTGAGAGCACGCGTAGAATCAGTCTCGAGGAGAAAAGACAGCGCAGAAAGAACCGTGCCTCGACTATACCACCCAAGGAGACCCTCCGGTGTGCTCTTTGCAACCGGTCTTGCCTATCCCGCATTGGCCTTTTCAGCCATCAACGCGCTTGCAATAAGCGTGGGCAAAGCCCTTCCCAAATCTTCGTCCGCGAAGCCAAGTCATGATGAAATAGGAGGTTCTTAGAAAGTGGAATAGTAAGAGGTTTATAGAAAGGGGTTATTTCAAATGACAATTCAGAAAGGAAGGAAGGAGGAGGCTCTAAATTGCCCACTGGCATAGCTCATCTCTTTCTGTTTAACTAGAGAAAGAATGTAGCAAGACTTGTCTGAAACTAACCTCTGTGTGCAGTCACTCAGCACTTCTGTGCAGTGCAGTAATGCATACACAGTCTCTCTGACTTCTGCAGTCCATCACACATTCAAAATGATCCAATTTTTTACTGGAAGAGGGTGGGATTTACTTTCTATTCAATTTCTAGGCCAAAAAGGTTAGGAAAAAATGTATCCCACAGAAATATTCAGATTCTCCTTCACACAGTACTGCCCTTCCAAAATATAATCAGAAGTGCTTACAGATTGCCAAAATTGCAAGTGCAGTCTCAGCCTGCGATGTTTCCACTTAGGAAATGTGCACGGTTTTCCAACCTTTCTGTAGGGCAAACCGACCAGAAGCCACTGGGCTAATGTGGGAAGCTAGCATGTAAATGTCTCCCTCTGGCAATTCTCTTCCTTCTGGGGTTGGCTCATGGCTGCTGAAGTGAAAGGCTGGGTTCCTTGGTTGGATATTTTCACTTATTTAGCCAGCAAAAAGCAAACTTAGATTTATCAAAGAAGTATTAATAGAAATATAGCATCCATGGTAGCATAGCGAAACATAACATCTATTCTTTGTCGTATTATGAGTGATGTTTTCAGTGATGCACTGCTACTATCTCCTCCCCTTAACTTGGGAAGAATACTCATTTGGAAGCCTGGCAATAGTGTCTGAGAAGATAAAGTTGTAGTCCTACAGAATACAAACCGGTAGATAAATCTCATCTAGTTGCTTAAGGCTGGAGCCCATCAGCATATCATTTCTATGAATATAATATCTAGGTAGTGTCAGACATAAGTAGGATGCTATGATTTGAGACTTGTTGACCTGTTACATCAATTAGACCATTGATACGACTTCCACTCATCTGCGCTAGCCTCCAGTGTGAAATACAGGGTGTCCCAATGTCAACAGTCTTTGTGGGAACTATCCATCTCAGGACTCAAAATAGCAGGAAGGTTTCAGGCACTCTGAAGTCTTTCAAAATATTATGCAAGCGCTAAGTGCAGGAGTTTCAAAGAAATAATGGGGATAATGGCTTTCTTAGTCATAGACTCACACGTGTTTTGTTTAAGATGGTCTCATATTAGTGGCATTGTCCTTGGGTCCACACTCTCACCTGGTGTAAATCATCTATACGGTTTTGAAATCAGTGGAACAGCTCCAAGTTATAGCAACAAAGAATCAGGCCTTCACTTTGTAAAAAAAAAATTATGAAACTCATTTTTTAAAAACAAGTCACTTTAAGATTCTGAGAATTCCCCACTGGATTTGGCAGGAATATAACAACTTAGCATGTCTGGTATTAATTTGATTCACAGTCCAGTTAAAAGAGTGTGCCAAAGGAATCCCCAAACATAAAAGCCATTTGGCTTTTCTCTCATAGCTAAAGGTGTGTTCTTCTCTCCTGCTTATTCTCAAAAAGACATTCATCCCTGTCCCATCAAGTTTAACCTTTTTTAGGAGACTGGTAGGCAGAGTCCCCTGGGAGGCAGTCTTGAAGGGCAAAGGGGTCCAGGAAGGCTGGACAATTCTCAAGAAGGAAATCTTCAAAGCCAGGAGCAGGCTATCCCGGTGAGCCGCAAGATGGCTGAACAGAGAGCTCTGGCTAGAGCTCAAGAAGAAAAAGAAAGTCTATGACCTGTTGAAGAAAGGGCAAGTTACTCACGAAAACTACAAGGATTCTGTGAGATTATGCAGGGAGAAGATTAGAAAGGCAAAAGCCCAGCTAGAGCTTAATCTGCCCGCTAACATAAAAGATAATAAAAAAAGTTTCTATAAATACCTTAATAGCAAAAGGAGAGTTAAGGAGACTCTCCATCCCTTGCTAAATGCAATGGGAGAAATAGTGACTACAGATGAAGAGAAGGCTGAGGTACTCAATGCCTTCTTTTCCTCAGTCTTTAATGGTCAGACCAACTCACTGGGTGCATGGCTTCTAGTGCCAGACGGTGGGGATGGAGAGCATTATCAATGTTCCATCCAAGAGGAAACCGTAAGTGAACTGCTACAAAGCTTAAATGTGCAGAAGTCTATGGGGCCGGATGAGATCCACCCAAGAGTTCTGAGGGAGCTGGCAGGGGTGATCACCAAGCCACTTTCTATCATCTACCAACAATCTTGGCTAACAGGAGAGGTACCAGCTGACTGGAGGTTGGCAAATCTGATGCTGATCTACAAGAAAGGCTGGAAGGAGGACTCAGGGAACTACAGCCCTGTCAGTCTGACCTCAGTGCCAGGGAAACTCATGGAGCAGATCATCCTGAGTGTCATCATGCGGCATGTACAGCATGGTCAGGTGATCAGGCCCAGTCAACATGGATTTATGAAGGGAAGGTCCTGTTTGACCAACCTGATCTCCTTCTACAACAAAGTGATCTGTTTAGTAAATGAGGGAAGAGCTGTGGATGTTGTTTACCTGGATTTTAGCAAGGCCTTTGACACCGTTTCACCCAACATTCTTCTGCAGAAACTGGCTGCCTATGGCCTGGAGGGGTGTACATTTCACTGGTTCAAAAACTGGCTGAATGGCCGAGCCCAGAGAGTGGTGGTGAATGGATCTAAATCCAGCTGGCAGCCGGTCACTAGTGGTGTTCCTCAGGGCTCAATATTGGGGCCTGTCCTCTTCAACATCTTTATCAAATGATCTGGATGAGGGGATTGAGTGCACCCTCAGCAAGTTCGCAGATGACACTAAGTTGAGAGGAAGTGTTGATCTGCCTGAGGATCGGGAGGCTCTACAGAGAGATCTGGACAGGCTGGATAGATGGGCTGAGGCCAATTGTATGAAATTCAACAAGACCAAGTGCCTGGTCCTGCACTTGGGTCACAACAACCCCCTGCAACGTTACAAACTTGGGAAAGAGTGGCTGGAGAGCTGCACAGCGGAAAAGGACCTGGAGGTGTTGGTCGACAGCCGATTGAACGTGAGCCAGCAGTGTGCCCAAGCAGCCAAGAAAGCTAATGGAATCCTGGATTGTATCAGAAATAGTGTGGCCAGCAGGATCAGGGAAGAGATTGCCCCCCTGCACTCGGAACTGGTGAGGCCACACCTTGAGTACTGTGTCCAGTTTTGGGCCTCTCACTTCAAGAAGTATGTTGAGGTGCTGGAGCGGGTTCAGAGAAGGGCAACGAAACTAGTGAAGGGTTTAGAGAACTTGTCTTATGAGGAGCGGCTGAGGGAACTGGGAATGTTTAGTCTGGAGAAGAGGAGGCTGAAGTGAGACCTTATCGCTCTCTACAACTACCTGAAAGGAGGTTGTAGGGAGGTGGGGGTCGGTCTCTTCTCCCATATTATGAATGACAGGATAAGAGGGAATGGCCTTAAGTTGCGGCAGGGGAAATTTAGGTTGGATATCAGGAAAAATTTCTTTACGCAGAGGGTCATTAAGCATTGGAACAGGCTGCCCAGGGAGGTGGTGGAGTCCCCATCCCTGGAGGTGTTTAAAAGCCATGTGGATGTGACGCTGAGGTACATGGTTTAGGGACCCTGGCAGTGCAGGGTGAAAGGTTGGACTCGATGATCTTAAAGGTCTCTTCCAACCAGATGATTCTATGATTCTATGATAAGTTTATTCCCTGCATTGTAAAATGTGTACCTTTACTATTATATTTTAAAATTACCCAGTGTATTGACACATCGTTTCAGGACTGTAAGGAATTAGCAAAATCATGAGGCAGATCGACTAAAGGCCATAGGTGCCCAAATCCCAAATTACCATCTGAAATGCTCAGCAACAACCCAACCATGCAAGTAGCTAAATAGATGCTCTCTTTCCCATTTTGATCTGCAGTACCCTCGACGCATTTAAAGAATTGTGCTGTGAACATGCAGTATTGTCTCTACCAACGCGACTGAGAAGATGCCTCCTGGAAGGGTTTCCAAAAACTGGTTTAGAAGGAGCACAGTGATAGGCCAACGTAGTAGGTGTATGTGATTAATATGCTTTGCAAATCTTAGTTTCTTCTCAAAATGAGTTTATTGATTCCACACATACCGCACAAGCACCCCCCCACCCCCCCACCCCCCGCAAAATACAATGGTAGAAAATAGTTTGCTTCTGATGTGATTAAAATACTTACAGAGGAAGTGAGAACTCAAGGTTTAATTCTCTATTCCACTTCAGGGAGGTAATTTCTCTCAATTTCCAGAACCATCTTCCTCCACTCTCCAAGCATAGGTTCATTGTTAGATCTAGTCAGAGGTCTGTTTTATAAAGACAACACGTTTGCCAGGGGATTTAGGTGAGTATTTCTGGTTTTCCACAAAGACTTTTCTTTCTAGGTGAATGATGTGCACTACAAGGAGATAATCTTATCAACATTTCTAGACAAAGTTTTAACTCTTGCATTTCTAACTAAATGCAGAGTAATCAGACAAGATTATTAACAAGACACTTACTCTAATCAGATTAAAAGTCCTACTGTTATCTTCTTTACTCTAAGAAGCCCATTAAAAAAATGAATTACCATCATTATCATTCTCTGTTAAACAGCTTTGACTCTAAACTTCCCTCACTTTTATCTTCAGTTCCAATTTAGGTCACTGGAAATTCTTTCTAACTCCTCTGATCAGTTTAACTATTGTGAATTTCACATGTAGGCTGATAAATCCTTCGTAAGTACCATTGACAACTCTTTGGTTGGTACCTAACATAATGGGAAATATAAGCAAATCTTTTGTCTTCTAGCCCAGTCAATCAGATACTGGAAAGTTTCAAAATACATTTAGACAACGTTTTACCATATACTGTAAATAAGTATTTTATTATTTTGAATAGCTTTTCGAAAGATTAGCTACATAATTGTCAGTTGCCGTTATAACTGGTCTTTCTCAACAGGAAGTCTGATAGTTGTATTATGTATTGTTCTGGATATGACCTGACACACTCCAGCTGTCTGTTATCCGTAAGATTGTTTGCATACCCAGTCTATTGGGTAAAATGCCATGTGATATTTTAATGATTTATCTGCTCTATATAGAAGCAAAATAGATGATTTTTTTTCTCTAACTCATTTTGGAAAGGAACATGCTTTAATGGTGTTTTAGAAGATTAGCCATATTCATTTGGAGCTAAGCTTATTACAAAATTGGTCTTTTAAATCCTGGCTTCTATGCATCTGATAACAACATGGTGCTCCTGTTTAGACATACTGAAGGACATGTAGGTCTTTCAGCTTTTCACGATGTCTTACCATATTAAAAGTATACAGATTGACCATATCTATAAATAATTTCTTTAATCTTTGAATTAAAAAAACACAGTCACCTTACTTACTTCCCTTAATTTCAACAGTTAGACATAAAGCACTGGATTGCACACAGAATCTATACACAGCTTTTTGTAATGTATTATTCAAGAAGTCTGCCATTAGCTACAGCATATATTGCAGTACCAGCTGCCATTGCAATGTAAATAGGGAACTGCCACTTCTCCACTCTGTGACCAGAAGTGTATGCTGGATCAGTTTATGTAATGAAGGAAGGATCTGGGACCAAGCTTTGCTCAGGTCTCTCTAGCAGGGCTGTTACAAGCTCAGAAATTCACTATATGATATGCTCCTCAGTTGAAGAGCAAGGCCTTGATTTCGTCTGTATATCATAATCGTCCTGCAGATAAAACTGTCTCATGGAAGTGACAGAGTAGCTGCAAATGTGTGTGTGAGAGAGATAGATGCTACCAGACTGAGAATGGTGTCACAGCATTAATGTTGTCAGATTAATAAGTAGCACGAATGGGAATGCTGCAGACTTCTAAACCCTTGACCCATACTTACATATTACATTTCACAAAATCAGACAGATACAGGTGGCTTGTGCTACAGTATTTTATACAACTGGTCACCCTAAAGGCTAAACTGACCATTCCCACTTCCTCACTCTCCTTGGCCATCCCCATTTCCTAGCTCTTGGAAAAACTTTTGTGATATCTTGAGGACAAAATATCCCTAAAGGTAAATAAAATATTAGGACCACTTAGCTATCACACCCTCCACAGTATTTTTAGAAACAGTTTGCGTGATGGATACATAGTTTTGAATGACCCCACTTCAATCTAATATCACTTGTCTCAAATTGACACATTGCATGTTATGAATCTTCAAGGAGGCACATATGTTACTTTGAAGGACATAAATGTCTGAAAGGCTCTTTACGGCTATTTACATCTGTGATCAGATGGTGGGCTGTGTTATATGAGCGTAGGAGATCAGAAGTGAGTGAAGGTGAAAGCACTTATAAGCAAAATCAAAGATGGGAACAACGGCTTGAAGGTGAGAGAGAACAGAGACAGGAAGAACAGAGAAGAAACTCTTCTGTCTCAAAAAGTACGAGGTCAAGTAGTCCTATAGCAGGAGTCCTGAGGGTAAAAGATCCATAGAAGAGAGGACTGTGCCAATGCATTTATGCTCCTCAAAAGTTTGGGAAGATAAAAGAAAGTCCACCCCATTGCAAAGAAGAAAGGATGAAGCAAGAGGAGAACACTTAAGGTTCTGATTCTGATGTGGAAAAGGACAATATGCCCAGGTCCCATATTTTTGTGACACCAAATCAACTGGAACCTCCCCTAGCCTGAGTAGGACCATGATTTGATAACAGCAAGAGCTTCTTTCCAAAGGCATATAACTTGGCATCACCCCAGGAGCATATTTTATGACAAGACATGACAAAAACCATGCCAAAGGACCTGGTGAAAGAACGGCACCTTGTCTTTCATTGTCAAAGGGCACTAGTGCTGGGATTTAGAGGGCTTCAGAACTCCACAGGTTTCAAATATTTGTCCAGCCAGACCAGAGCAGTTCTTCTCCCTGCTCCTAACATACAGGAGGCATTCTCACATATCCACTAAATGGGTAATTCCATAGATAGCCGTGCCCATGTGGGCCTTGGCCTGCATTTAGAATGGCAGTGATGCTGGCAGAGGCTTCCTGATCTAAAGAAATATCTCTTGTAACAGGCAGGAAGAGGCAAGAAAATGTTTGGGAATGGTGTCTGGCCAGGATGGGTATACAGGATGTTAAAGGTCCATCAGGTTTTTCTGTCCTCTCCCAATGGAGAATTTTTCTCGCTGGCTTTCATAAAGACCCCACTTTCCACTTACTAAAACTCATAATTATAACTAATTATTATGAAAGCAGTGAAGAAACAACCTTCATTATATTAACTGCTCTTTGGCTACAGTTTACTGTAGTAGGCGAAACTTTATAAGCAATCTCCCGAGGCCTTAGCCTAAAGAGGGCCTCTGGGCACGTAAATCTCAAAGGCTTTGAGAGAGTCCAGATGGCCTTAGTACGAAATGGTGGCTTTTCTTGATGTATTCTTATTGCACTTTGACTAATCTGTCCTGGCCAGTAGGAAGGCCTGGCCTAGATGTAAATACTCTCTCTGTTGTTTGCTGTTAGTTTTCCAAGAGGGCAGTCTGTCCTTGAAGTTCTGTTAAGTATGGACCGGTTTTCAGGACCAACATAGTTTGTACTTGCCAAAAGAAAAAGTATTTTCATATTTGACAAGAAAATGTTCCTGCACTTTAATACACCGCATCTGTAGCTCCCGACCTTACATTCCTCCTCCCCAGTCTCAGTAGAGCACAAGAGCCACTGACTTGTGCCTTGATCTGGGCAGGGAGGAGCACTGCTCTGGCTGGGGAGCATTTCATATGACCCTCAAGTCATGTACTTAGGAAAGCAAGGACAGTGCAGAGATACGCGGGTCTGGGAAGTGAGCACCAAGGGACAGAAGGTTAACCAGCCCCCAAAAGCCTTCGGTACCATGGCAACCAAATAGTAAAAGGTTTAGAAGGCAATAGGTGGGATGCTATATTTTAGTCACTTACTTGCAAACAAGAGATGTTTCTTGATGAAAGGAGAGGGAAGACCTGTGTGGGCTGAGCAGCCTTAAAAAGTTGTGATGGCAACAGAGGGAAAGCCTCCACAGGCAGACGAGGCAGAGAAAAGAAAGGAAAAACTGTGTCAGAACAAGAAAGCAGAGTTATTTGGGAGGGATGCAGAGGATTATGGGGTGTGCATGGGACATACTCACGCGGGAAGGTCTAGGATGAGTGCTGGATCCTACCATACTCATAGAAGCCCCAAGAAGAGCATGGGGTGAGCAAGGCCATAGTAGGCTGGAGAGAGCCTGCAGGTCTGCTAGATTGTGGGAAGTGAGTGGCAGCACATGGCAGTGGCCAAACAGAGCAGCTGAGGTGTAGGAAAGCTGGAGGAAGGACACATGTAATTCTGTGCACTGAAAAAAGTGCAAAACCTAATTTTAAATGTACTTTTCTGGTGTAAATTTGGTTGCTTCTCTGAGACAGCAACTAAATATGTCACATGAAAGCTATGTTAATTCATGCTTACAAACTTTGTCTTCTGTTAGCTTTGAAAGCGCTTTAATGTGAAGGAGGGTGGACATTTGCCTCAGAGCTATCTAGTTACCTGTACCTCGGATCTTTTTAAAATGTCTAGAAATTTTAGCAGGCATAAAAAAAATTACATTAAGGTTTTCAAACTAAGGTTTAAATTTGAAGATGTTATTTTTGAACATATTTATTTAAATTCGTTTGTTGCATTGTCTATTAAAATAAGTAATTAATTTTTGTGACACTTGTGGCATTTGTTTTTTCAGGCACAACACTTTCTAAGTCTTTTTTTAAAGTTATGTTTTGGATAAAGTTCTTCACAGTAGGGATGAAGATCTTTAGTGTATGATTTTTTCGTTGTTGGACAGGTGTTCCATGCTGGTCTTTGCTTGTCTTTCGTGTTTGATCAAAACCAATATTGTTCTGTTTTTTTAAAAAAACACATATGTAAGTGTCATATGTGTCCTATTCTTACAAGCTCTTTGAAAAAAATTTCTAAAGCACTGTTTTTATCTCCGTATCAAAGTACATCAACACTGGATTTGTTGAGTACCAGGGACGATAACTAGAGTCCCTTTTCATAGCACCATTGTCATTGAAAAGCATTCCCGGAGTGACTTCTCAATAAAGTACCTAAATTCAGAAAGCAATTTCCTAAACTTACCATATTATCTTGACCCTATATCTGCAAAAATGAGAAGTAATAGGTTGTTTCTGAATAGGACAATTCCAGTAACACCATCTGGGTCTTTCTTCAGCCATGTATAATGGAATTCAATTTTATGGGTTTTTTTAATTAATTCTATTAATAGTAATAAAAATATGGGATAGTAAAGTATGCAAGTGATAAAGGAAAATTGAAATTAAATATAATGCAATGGCACTTTTATTATGTGACATTGACGGACTGAATTGGACTAATAGACTAACATTGCAGTCAATATTTGTGCTCATCACAATAAAGCTGAGGTGTAATTCATGAAAGACAGTATCTTCTGTAGAAATCAAATTATATTAGCACCTCACCAGAAGAATCTCTTTTTTTCCCTCAGACATCTGCATTCGTGTCTTTAAGATCAGGTTGTTCAGCTTAAATGGAAGCATGCTTTTACTGCTCTTGGATCCTTTAGTAAAATAATGCACTGGGGAACTGAATGATGTTAGCCTTGACCAGGACCTGCTTTTAAGCTCTCCATGTCTGTAAGCATGGAATGTTGTGGGGTCTGGCAACACACTTAAATCAGCTTTTATCTCAAACCAGGCTACGTAAGAACAAACAAAAGAAGTATTTATTTACCAAATATATGACACTGTTTGCAAACATTCAGAAATAAAAAGTAACCTATATCTACCTAGCATCTTAGGTTTCAAGGTCCATTCCACCCTGCAGAGATCAGCTAGGAAGCTGACAGATGCTTCATCGCCTTCCTGTCTGAAGCCTGTTTTGTAAGCAACCTGACTTTGTCCAACTGCATTCACGAAAGTAGATCCTGGATTTGCTGTTCCTACTTCACAAATATCATAATTCTCCTTTTGAGGTTTAAAAGAATGAAAGTTGCTTCTGCAAGACTCAGGATTTGGGCAAAGTTTCAACTTTACCGCCACCAGAAAAGTGTCTGTTTTATCTAACCTGGAAAAGTTAATGCTTCTTGGGTATGATCCAGGGCTAGCCTTATTTTTCCATGCAGCAAATGAAGGATTATTTTCAAGATGATCTGAGCAAGCAGCCAAGTCAAGCACCGTAGGGCAAAAGCATTTCATACTTCCTAAGTCAATGAATGGTATCTCTTCCCACTGACGCTGATTTTTTCTAGAAACACGTAACTGGACTACCACACGTTATACTGACATACACATTGTACTAATACTACAGCTTTTTTCTGACTTTTGATTGAAAAACTGTTTCAATGGACATGATATTAATGGATCACTTTGTATGGTTGTGGATTTCAAATGTGTTTCTTTGTGCAATAATGTAACACTAGAATAAACTACACTTGGTAACAAGATATGTTAATAAAGTGAGTTTCTACTGAGAAATAATTTGTGCCTCATTCTTCATTTCTGGTTATCTACATGGAACTTTTTTTAAGTTATGTCTCAATTGTCCTTGCAGGCTATGGGAGACACTTTCTGTAACATTCTCAGTGAATGTTTGAAAGAGGTGTCAATAAAGTATGTGGACTTTTGAAGGAAATAAAAAAGCAAACATTAGCCAAGCTTAGACTATGCCTCTCTGAAAAAGAAGAGATCGTAGCATATGAGCACGCAATATTTGTAAACATTTTGGTTATGCAAAAAGAAAGGTGACATAATTTGTTTAGCTGAAAAATATCAGCTTGGGTTAGAACCTTTTCTGCCTTCACAAACAATTGATCTCCACATCCATCAATCCATCACAGTGTGTCTGAATACTTGGCTACATCCCTGGGCTTAGCTGCTTGTGCATAAATACATTGCATAGAAATGAGAAGTGGCAACATATGCAAAACTTGCATCTACTTTTCCATCTGTTTTTCTTCTATTTTGTGTCTTTTTCCTTCCTTACAAGGTCCTAGCAGATTCTGCAGAACTTGAGGCAGAAAGTAATTTGCATACGCAAGTGCAAACAGAATGACATTGGAGAGAGAGGGAGCTGCAATTCAATTATTTCTCTTAGTTAAACTCTGAGAAAATCTGTGATCTGCAGGGATTACTCAGAATGTCTTAGGAGGATGTAAAAACCTTACCCTGATAAAAGTCACTTTGAATCTAACCTTCCTGTGTGAAAGATGTTTCCCTCTCCCATCCCCCTGCTAAATTCAAGCTCTTTGTATTATCTAAAGCCACCAGCATTTCTGCAGCTTCAGGAAACCATCTACAGAATCCCAAGGAATCTGCATTAGCATCTCTGGGGTTTGGCTAGGTTTTGTGTTCCTTGCAGACTGCTCTGGAGATTGTATACACTTCGTGCTAGTGTGTTGATGGATGTTTTGTGATGCTATATAAATATTTTCTTACTTTTTGCATTACATTAAACATTACACGTAGAGAATAGGTATTCTACATCTCAGCTAGGGTGATTGAGACAGGGCTTATCAGAAAGGCCAAGTTAAAACAACTGCTTATGTTTTAAAATTCACTTCCATTTAGGACACTAAAAAAATGCTGAGAATGCCATGTCTACTTACACTTCGTTTATAGACTTTGCGGCTGTGACACTTTCCCTAAATATTCCATTATGAAAGCATAAGGACGCATTCAGAGAAATTAGTATCACAGTACAGGACACAGCTTTGTTCTAGCTCATTTATAGTAGGGTGCCTGGTGTAATAATTTTCAAGTTAAAAAAATGCACTAGGTTCTATTTCTGTAGAGCCACAAGAACAGAATTTTGTAGAGAGCTATTCCCAAGGGCAGGCCTGTGGGAAAAGTTGTAATAAACTGACTCCCACCATTGTATTGACCAGCAGACCAAAAAAAGCAAACAAGCAAGTCTCTTCCTTTCTTTTTAAAGAAACACGTATCATTTTAATTCTGTTGTTTAATCTCCATGTATTACAATTAATGTACATGAATAGAAAAAATTCAAATCCTATCTCAGGCAGTTGCTGCATGGACAAAAATGAGATTGTTTTCTCCAAAGAGAAATGATACAACACTGTCTCTATTCCTTGTGAAGCGGCCAAAAACCTTGATGCCTTTAAAAATCTTTTTGAGTGGCCTTCTAGTACTTCGTTTAGCATCAGCTCTCCTTAATAGAGCAGTTTTATTTTAAGATGCCCACTCTAATAAGAGATCGTGCAAAGCTAATGCCACATTTTGTATTGTGGTAGTATTTTTCACGTCAGGATTTTGAATCAGCTTACAAGTACTTGCTAATGCAGACTCAGAGATTGTATAATAAATAGATGTGGATAGAAGAAAAAGGAACTTTGAAAGAGATCCTTCACCTCATGTCTTTCACTAACTTCTTGTTGTGATTATTAGGGCTGGTGAGAAGAAATTTGTTTTCTAAAGTTTTTAAATTTTGGGAAGCATGCACAAGTTCTTTCGAAATGCAGATTGTCTCATTTAGAGAAAGACAAAGAAAAAATACTGGTTTTTTTTTTCACAGACCACATACTTTGCATCTTTTTATGTGTTCACTTTTTAAAATAAATGCATAAAAACACCACCACCAGAGCCATGGAGCTATGAAACCTAGAAAGATTTAAAATTGCCTCTTGCGAAGGATTGCCTCCACTAGAAGAAAAGCCAGCTTAGTAAAAAAGGCATCAAAACCGCAGTCTACGCTGGGGAAAACAATGACAGAAAATATGATTTAAAGAGAGGTAAAACTGATCCCCTAGGCACTAATGCCGGTTCCTTCCTGTGAAGCATGCACAAACCTCAGCAGAGGTGGGATATGTGTGGGAGAGGCAAGATTGACCTGGACAAAAAATCTGGAGACTGATCCCTATCTCTGAATTGAGATAAGAAATCCAGTCCAAGAATATGATCTAGGGACCCAAGCTACAAATAATGCCAATGCTTCCCTGAAAGCCAGCTGGCTTGGGAGCCCCTGGCTCATCCACAGAAACCCTCCAAAGGCACTGAGACAGGTTGTGGCATGGATGACGGTGGACTTCTTCACTCTGTTTTTGCCTCTCTTTGCTCTTGGATAGTTTTCACTCCTTTACTAGGAAGTAAAAAACATAGCCAAATAAGACAAAAGTGAGTTGAAAAAACCCATCTTTTTCATTATCCAAGTCTGCCTAGTAGTTATTAATTAGAAATAGCTTTCCTATTTAAAGAGAAAACTGTTTCTCATATTCCCCTTGGGCAATCTTGGAAGTCTACTCGTTATGAAAAATTCCCTCAAGCAAAGCAAAACAGTGGACAACAAAAGTCTTTCTTCAAAGCTTGTTTTTTATATATAAATATAATGTTAAAAGTGGAAACATAAACAGGAATTGTGACTGATGATGCAGACTGTGCCACACAATGCCGGTGGTTTGGCAAGGTGAGAGACAGGTTCACAAATCCTGCCTGGAATTTGGACATGTTACCTCCAGCTCAGAACATGTAGACAAGCTGAGAGCATCATCACTCTGATTTCTCCTCAGGTCCCTCCTCCTTAGCACATAACAAATATGTTAGTTCTCTCTTAAATTCCTGTTTGGAACAAACTAGTCAGTTTCCCCTCTGTGATGTAGCTCAGGAAGTTCTTTGTTCCAGCAATGATCCCTCAGAGTCACCCTGAATAAGATCTGAGTCTCCCTGCTCTGCACTGCCCCCAACACTGCCTCAGCAGGGTTGGAGACCTCAGCCAAGTGTCCCCACCCCCACCCCATACCTTAACATATGCAATGTCAGCCGTCAACGTGCCACCATCCTGTTGGGATCTGCGACATTCCCTGAGTTATCTTGGGTACTTTCAACTGAAAAATTGCAAAAAAATGATACAACTTTCATGGTTCAGATGGGTACCACAACAGATTCAGAGGACATTCAGAGGAAGGCTTTGGGCCAAGTGTTATTCAGTGTGCTCCAAAGAGCATCACCATCTGCAGTGAGAACGTGACCCATGCTGCGCAACTTGGCCTGGACTTCAGGGAATGCTCCCAGAGGACAATGTCACTGGCAGTATAGACATAGTTATGATCTAGTAGAGTAATGCGTGTTTTCAGTGAAAACTACTCCTTAAAAAGGTTGGGTGCTGTTTCATGGGCAGATTTCAAGTTTTGGTTGATACGGGTTAGCGCCACATGCACACTGTAGTGCAGCTCGAAATGCCGAAGTCACAGCTTTCAGAAACCTGTTGCTGCAATGGAGAACAACACCTATGCCTCAAACACAAACCTAAATCTTTAAAGTCTGAACCTAGGATGGCTTATTTTTATGGGTACCTAACATCTAGTAAGAACTGTATTAAATGTGGCTGGATTAATGAGACAAAGCAGAAAATTCTCCAAAAAAGCCCATGTTTTTCTACAAATGTTATTAATCTCTTGCTCTCACACAAAGGAGAGAGAGAAATACATACTGACAGAAAGAGGAGGAAAAGTTAATTCTGATTGAACTAAATAAAGGGAAGAGAGAGAAAATTTTGTTAAGTGAATCATATCCTGTAGACTAAGGTGAATAAGTGCATTTAGTATTCTCTTCTGCAGGCACTAATGAAATGGATTTGGGCCAGCCTGTTCTCTCTCCCTCATTTTCAGTACCACTGATGCAAAATTTAATCTCATAAAACTTCTATGGTTGTCTGTTTCTTAGATTTAACTCAATGCATGTGTGAATATCTGATAGGAGTTCTAAGTTTTCCTAAGCTTATGAGGGAATTATTTCCATCTGGCATCCTTAAAATAATAGCCAATATACTTTAACAGGAAGTACGTTTCACATTTCAAATGCAGAATTACTTAAGCAATGAGTGAAATGCTGCTAACTTCATAGGCTGAGTTCATATCAAATGGTACTTCAGTATATTTCAATTCTAAGCTTCATTTATTGAAAGGAAGTGTCTTTTTTGACCAGTCTGATGTGGAGAATTTTTTTTAATCAGATAAGACCCTGTGAAAATTACGAGTTCCAACACTAACCTTATACACCTTCTGATGAAAAAGTTCTGATCTAGCTTGTTAACAAGTAGTGCTTAAATAAAAAAAGATACTTGTATTTGAGATATAGTTATTTTTAGTCTGCCTGCACTCTAGTCTAAGTTTAAACAGCTTCATTCACTCGAGAGGTTCTTGAAGTTTTTTCTGAGGAGTGTGGGAGTGGGAGGGTGGAAACAGTATAGTAGTAATTCCTTAGTCATTTGCGGGCTTCCTTTCCTACTGAGTAAGATATTTATACACTCTATCTGTAGTTATCAGTTTAACACATTATGGATTTATAGATCAATTTTGTTCGGTGAAAAAGATCCGATTATGAAAACTGACAAAATTAAGTTGAGCAAGGGAAAAAAGAGTTAACAAGCTATATATATCCAAAGTGGCTACTGTTGACCGTTCCTCGCAGTATTCCAGAAATGTTCCATATGGAAGGAAGCAGGTCTAAAATTTTTTTTTCAATAAGGAACCAAGAATTAAGAGGATGAAAATAAACTGAGAATTTTCTGGCATAATTAGAAGTATTTGGTCCCTCAGGTCTGAGAACTAAAGTTTGCCAAGAGAAAAAGATTACATTTCCTAGGGAGGGACAAGTAGGGAGGAAATAGAGATGGTAGGAATACTATATCAGTCTCAGCTATCACAGAATCACAGAATCACAGAATCACAGAATGCTAGGGGTTGCAAGGGACCTCAGGATATCATCTAGTACAACACCCCTGCTTAAGCAGGTTCACCTAGGTTAGTTTGCACAGGATCATGTCCAGGTTGATTTTGAATATCTTCAAAGAAGCAGACTCCACAACATCTCTGGGCAGCCTGTTCCAGTGCTCTGTCATCCTCAAAGTAAAGAAATGTTTCCTCATGTTCAGATGGAACTTCCTATATTTGTTTGTGGCCGTTGTCCCTTGTCCTGTTGCTGGGCACTACTGAAAAGAGTCTGGTCCCCTCCTCTTGACACCCACCCTTTAGATATCTATAAGCATTCATAAGATCCCCTCTCAGTCTCCTCTTCTCTGGGCTAAACAGATCCGTGGCACCCAACCTTTCCTCATAAGAGAAATATTCCAGTGCCATTATCATCTCTATAGCCCTCCGCTGGACTCTCTTCAGTAGTTCCTTGTCTCTCTTGAACTGGGGAGCCCAGAACTGGACACAGTACTCCAGATGTGGCCTCATTAGGGCAGAGTAGAGGGAGAGGAGAACCTCCCTTGACCTGCTGGCCACACCCTTCCTAATGTACCCCAGGATACCATTGGCCTTGGCCACAAGAGCACACAGCTGGCTCATGCTTAACTTGCTGTCCACTAGGTCTTCCAGGTCCTTCTCTGTGGACTAGCCTTCCAGAAGGTCAACCCCTAGCCTGTACCGGCACATGGGGTTATTCCTTCTTGGGTGCAGGACTCTGCACTTGCACTTGCTGAACTTCATTCTGTTCCTCTCTGCCCAACTCTCCAGCCTGTCCAGGTCTCACTGAATGGCAGCGCAGCCTTCTGGTGTATCGGCCACTCCTCCCAGTTCTGTATCATCAGCAAACTTGCTGAGGGTACACTCTGTCCCTTCTTCCAGGACATTGATGAATATGTTGAACAAGACTGGACTCAGTACCAATCCCTGGGGAACACTGCTAGCTACAGGCCTCCAACTACACTGCACTGCTGATCACAACCCTCTGAGCTCTGTCATCCAGTTAGTTCTCAATCCACCTCGTTGTCTGCTCATCTAACCCACTATTCCTAAGCTTCCCTAAGAGGATGTTATGGGAGACAGTGTCAAAAGCCTTGCTGAAGTCAAGGTAGACAACAACCACTGCTCTCCCCTCATCTAACCAGCCTGTCATGCCATCACAGGCTATCTGACTGGTCAGGCTTGATTTCCCCTTGGTAAATCCATATTGGCCACTACAGATAACCTTCTTTTCCTCCACGTGCTTAAAGACGATATCCAGAATGAGCTTCCTTTCACCTTTCAAGGGATCGAGGTGAGGCTGACTGGCCTGTAGTTTCCTGGGTTCTCCTTCTTGCCCTTTTCGAAGACTGGAGTGATCTTGGCTTTCCTCCACTCCTCTCCTGCTCTCCATGACCTTTCAAGGATAGTGAAGAATGGCTTAGCAACAACATCTGCCAGGTCCCTTCGTATTTGTGGGACCATCCCATCGGGGCCCAAATATTTGTGAGTGTCCAACTTGACTAACTGAGCTCTAATAGGATCCTTCTTGACCAAGGGCAAGTCTTCCTTTCTCCAGACTTCCTCTTTTACCTCCAGAAACTAGGATTCCTGAGGGCTGGCCTCAGCAGTAAAGACTGAATCAAAGACGACATTTAGTAACCCTGCCTTCTCTGTATCCTCCATTATCAGGACACCCACCTCATTCAGCAGCAGGCCCACATTTTCCCCAGTCTTTCTTTTGCTACTGATATACTTGAAGAAGGTCTTGCTGTTTCTGACATCCTTTGCCAGGTTTAATTTCAAGTGGACTTTAGCCTCCCTCGTTGCATCCCTGCATACTCTGGCAACATTCCTATATTCCTCCCAAGTGGCCACTCCCTTTTTCCACAAACTGTAAATTTCCTTCTTCCAGCTGAGTTTTTCCAGAAGCTTCTTGCTCATCCATGCAGGTCTCCTGTCTCCTTTTCTTGATTTCTTATTCATAGGGATGCACCAATCTTGAGCTTGGAGGAAGTGATGTTTAAACATTAACCACCTCTCTGGGGCTCCCCGGCCTTCTAGAGCTCTAACCCATGGGATTCCTCCTAGCAGGTCTTTGAAGAGGCCAAAGGTAGCTCTTCTGAAATCTGGGGTTTTAATCCTACTTCTTGCCCTGCTTCTTCCATGTAGGATCCTGAACTCCACCATTTCATGGCCACTGCAGCCAAGGCTGCCCCCAGTCTTCACATCCCCAACCAGACCTTCTTTGTTAGTAAAAGGTCCAGCAGCACACCTCTCCTCATTGGCTCCTCCATCACTTGCGTCAAAAATTTATCAACACTCTGCAGGAACCTTCTGGACAAGTTCCCCATGAGAGCAAGGGCCTGTGATTGTGAGGCTATGCTCAGCTGTCATATGAGAAAAGGTTGTCAGTCAGAATAATAAAAAATGTGAAATCAGTCTTTGACACTAAGATTTTTGAAGAATATATATGATTGTTCTTTTTTATTTGTCTTCATCATGTTTTTTTTAAAAGTTATTTTGTAGTATTACTCCACTGTGAAAATAGAGATTTAATATTTACATACAGAATTTATAAATAACTGAGCAATTCGATATATGAAAGCTCTCCTACAAATAATTGTTTTAATTTGCAGTAATATCATATCTTAATCCAATTTCAGTTCCATTGCAAAAGAGCCTGGTTTTGATTTTGAACAGGAGGCTGCACGTCATGATCTCAGTTAATGGACTTGGGTATTCATCTTCCACGTAGCCTGTCACGGCTCTTTTTCTCTATTTTTTCCCCCTGCTTTATCTGTTGAAGTATCACTCCTCTTGCAGTCCATAGGAAGTCTTGTAAAATCCTGCACTCGGACCTTACACCTGCATCCCCCTATGCTGAAGCTGCATGTCTGCAAGCAGCTGAGCGGACCTAGCAGCCTGCCAGAGTAGATGGAGGTTGGCTCCTGCTTCCCCAGCTCCCCTTCCCAGCCCCTCACACCCAACCCTGCCTGCAAAGGGCCTTTGTGCTGCTGCCTCTGGGGCTTTCTGGGTCTTCCTAGCACCCTTCCACTTACTGACCTGACTGCTCCTCCACTGTGAAGAGGAGAAGTTTTCTGGGGGCTAGAAAGAGTCAAGTGGAAGAGCACAATGGAGGCATTG
This sequence comes from Bucorvus abyssinicus, assembly GCA_009769605.1. Lineage (NCBI taxonomy): Eukaryota > Metazoa > Chordata > Aves > Bucerotiformes > Bucorvidae > Bucorvus > Bucorvus abyssinicus. The sequence continues at coordinate 46,824,659 of CM020025.1, forward strand.
AATACTGTACAGCTTAGTGAGGATGACCAAAGGAAAGGAGGGCAAGGGAAGGAGTGGAGATGTGCAGAACCATGCAGTTCAGTATAGTAAGAGATAGGGGTGAGGGCTGGGCACACCACCATCAAGGATGGGGCAGAGGACGGTCACTGAAATCCTGCCAGAACCTTTCCGAGACTCTTTCAGTATTGCTTGTGGAAGGAGCAACGCTGGAATCCTGGGGCACACCATGGCACTGCCTGGTGTCCTCACCAGCTGAAAGCCATGCCAGCTCTCTTCTACCCACTCCTATGACCTGATTGCCATGGGAAGGTTTCATTTTCTCCTGGCTTTCACTGAGATCAACGAGACCCTGGACATCAGCTCTACGGATATTTCTCTCTTTCTGTTTGAAGTCTGCTAACTGTTAAGCTGCCCTGAAATGTACTTTTGAAGCTATAAGCTTAGTGAAAGCAGGAGATAGGGCAGGATTACAGAAAGGCCTTGATTTTCTCATGATACGTGGGTGTTATCTCACTAAGTAGATTGCCTATTTGTAGATTCCTCGGTCCACAACCTATCATCTCACCTGCTATTTTGGACATTACCCCACTTCAGTGCTTGTTATGGCTTCGAGCAACAGGTGATCTGTACATAATTTTTATTTCAATCAAAATACGCTTCTTACCTGAAAAGTTTCAAACTTTAAGTGACAGTTGACTTACACACTTACAAACACATTTAAACCTGAATAGAAGGAGTTAAGGTACACAGCTCAAAATCTCTAACCTCTGCTTTGTGTCAGGGTTTGCTTTTCAGAAGTTATGGAGAAGAATGCTATCCATGGTCTTCAGTGGGTGTTTTTGATGCGCAGTAACTAAGTGAGGCTTTAAGTATCTAGAGGATGGGTCTTGTGATCAAGTTTGGCAGTTAGGATGTGGCAAGATTTATTGCCTTTTAACCCAGATATTGTAATTTCCCATGTCTGTATCTATAGATAAACTGTATCTATAAATATGCTTCTAGTTCACCTCATAACAAAATAAAATAGGTTAATTAAACCTTTTGTGAAATAACACTGCACCTGAAAATTTTGCTGAAACTTTAATACTAAGGTTTTAAAACATGTTTACATTATTAAAGCCCAAAATAGAGCCTTGATACTTTTTTTTTTAATTAGGATGAAAAGTTAATTCCGTGAAACAGCTATGGTTTTAGTAAAATCTTTATTCACTATATAAACACAGTGTCTTGCTTGCCTAACCATAGAAATAAAAAAACAGCAAGCAAGTATTTTTCCTGCTCAGGAATACTCAGGTATGCCACATGAGTAAGCTTCCTGCTGAAAAAGCTTTGGCTTCTTTTCTTCTTCTTTGTGTCATGCTTAAACTCCATCTGCCACTTTGCCCTCTCATAAACCCACAGCTGGTGCTGATACCATCACCCCTACTGTGGCTCCTAGATTAGATTTGGAGAAAGCTCATTATTAAATGCTTGAACAGTAGCTCTTTCTATCTGCAGCTTATTTTATTCTGGGCTTGTTGTGTAGTCATCATGGAATACCAAACTAAATGAAGACTTATAAAAATCCTCATCTGAATGTTAGTATCTAACATCTCAGTACTCTGGAATTTCCTTCCAAATTAGTTGTTGTTTTAATATCCAAAAGAGCTTAGTTGGTCTTTTGTTGTGCCTGATGATGTGTGTCTGGGAAATTCACTGCTGTATGAGTTGTTGCTTTTGGTTCAAGACTCATGTCATATTGCAGCTGTTTGCTCCCTTCTGCATAATGAGATGTTGTATATACACATACACTTAGAAATATTACTCTGAATCTTGTGTGAGATAGGAAAATTAATAAGAATATAAACTTTGGGACAAGTTCTTCCATGGTGGCTGTCCTAAAGTGGCTTTCTGTATAGACTCTCTCTCAATATTGGAAACTCTAATAGTTTCTGCTGAGGAGGCAGGACATGCACTTTTCTATCAAATATATAGAATTGCAGGTTCATAAAAGATAATTTTCCAGTGATTATTCTAGGAAAATTCCACATCACATAAGCTATACGTTTTCTAATCTTTTCTTCATTAAGGATCACTCAGCCCAGGCAATTTTAGTCTTTTGTCCTACTTGGAAACCAATAAACAATTTCATTTAACCCCTCCTTTTCCTTCCACGTCACATATCATAGTATTTGTTTTCAATTTTCATGTGGTTTTATGCAGTTTTTTTCACGGTAACTAATAAGGAATGGACACCAAGTTCTACAGATTAAAATAAAACATTGAAAGCATAGTATATGAGTAGTTTCGGAGTAAAGCAGAACATGTGTATTTGTTGTAAGGATAGAGACTTAAATTATCCTATGCTTTCTACACTGTGATGGGTCAGAAGAGAAAGTTTGCTCTTCAGGAAAAATTAAAGTAATACCTGGAAAAAAATACAGACTATCCAGGCTTAGGTTTCTGATTCATTGTGTGTCTGCTCACTGGTCATACACACAGCATAACTCTGCCACTATGCCACATTAATTCACTCTCTTAAAAGATTGAGATCCCTTTTTTTTCTCAGTCTCCCTAGTAAATTACAGAAAATTATTTCATGTCTTGGTGCCTATGCCAAATAAAAAACCCAAACCCCACAGAAAACTGAGTTCAGGCTAAAAGAAATTGTGCATGGGTTCTGAGCTTTCCAGAAATTCTTCTGAAGGGTGAGTATATATGTAGTGTATCATAGTCCAACGAATTCCCTTTTAAACTGGAGGAATGTAATTCCTGAGTGTATTATTTCATTACCATACATTTAATGAAGGGCACAGGGCCACAAAGTATGAGGCAGAGAGAAACAGATCCTAAAGAAAAAACATAGCATGTATGTACCGTTCAGGAAGTGTGAGTATTGTTCTGTATTTTTTCCTGCATCTCATTCCATTTCCAATTTTCTTTCCTCACTGTGTTTTTCATTTGTTCTTCTTCACATCGTTTAGGTGTGCCTTCTCGTTACAGTCATCCTGTCTATACAACTCAGGTGCTCCATTAAAACTCCCACTTCACACACCAAAAAGCACCCAAACCTTCTCTGGAAGGTTAGAATACCTTCTATCACTACGATGATAGAGCTGCTAAATGTTAACGAGGGTTGGACCGGACAGTGTCCAGGCATCCCTTCTAACCTGCATTCTTTTCCTATGATTTTGATTTGGTTCTGTCGTTTAAGCATGGACAAGGGAACATGTGCCTGCCAATTGTCCCACTTTGGGGACTGAAATGCACCTTTTATGGGTCAACTGCTGGCTCTGGGTTTATGTGTGGTAACACAAGCCTGAGAAAATAGATGCTCATTCACTTCCCTGATGATCTTTCAGCTTTCCTAATGTGCTGTAGGAAAAAAAATCAAAAGCAAAATAATCCACATTGCCCAAGCATCCTGCAGTCTCTCTGCCAACAATGGAGAGCTTGTTCTTTCTTCCTCCCCCAAAACCCTTTACATGATACACTTAGCTCTGCTTTTTCTCGCCTTCAGCTGAGACCAGTCTGTTGTGTCCAACCATTGCAAGCTGGCATCTGTACAAGAATGTTTTATGGGGCTGCGCATGTTCAGATGAAATATGTTCCTGTGTGCTCTGCTGCGCTTGTGTAGCTGTGCGAGTGTGTGCCGGGGCAGGAGGAGAGGAGCAGAAGACTCACAAAGGGCAAGCTGTCACTTACCTAACTCTATGGGAATGTCGAATGCTGGGAATTATATACGTGTGGCTGTGGATGTAGCTCTAAGCTTGAGTTTGACTTTGAAAATGGCTGATATATGAAATTGAACACCTCCCTCCTCCCTGTGTTGTCATTCATGTTGCACTTGCTTGCTCCATATCTTGTCTCTGCACTGGAGCTAACAACAGCGCCCCAAATAATCTCTGCCGCAATAGGAAAACCCCTATAGTTTGGGGCATTGTACTCCTGGAAAAAAAAAAGTGAAAAATAAGGAAGTCGGAAAGGCATGTTCTGAATCAGACTACAATTCCAAGGGACAGACTCATTAACGGTGCTTGCTGCCAAACATTGTTTCACTTGCCTTCAGAACTGTCTGCATTAATGACTACCTCCACTTGGAAGTTATTTACATAAAGTATTGTTCTCATGTCACTACTGCAGATAACAGCTCCTTGCTAGGTGGGATGAAAAAGAGACAGATAGAGCAGGTTGCAAACAAATTCGGAGAAAGCTGGGTTTAACATGGTGGTGGAAGGATGAAGTATTCCTCCCAGAATGCCCACACCATGTACAAGGGCAAATACATCACCACTGGGGATGCCCTTACACGAGACCCTCACAGGCAGGACTTCACAGTGAAGGTGCTGATCTGTGCTAAAATAGTCTGTGCTTCACTAGGTGTCATCATTTGATGAGTTTTCTTGTTTCCCAACCTTTGCTAGCAGACATGAGGGGAAAAAAGAGGAGATCCAGATTCTTGAGAAGTAATAGGAAATTGCAGATCTGCTCAGCATCTGGGCTGGGCAGCGCTCTTCTATACCCTCTGAAGGAAAGTGTGGTGTCTAGCCCTCGCGACTGGCAGTGAAGAATTTCATAAAGCTAGAGAGGACACCTGCCTGTCTGACACGTCTACATTTGCTACGTTGCTCCTACTCCATCTTGAATCAGATTCAGGGGCCTGGTGGCAGACAAGCAAGTACGAAATAGTCAGTATCTGAAACATTGCATTCCCCCCTTGTACTGAAGTGGCTTCTCAGAGAAAAGGAGACCATTCAAATATGCAATGATACTTAGCTGTGATTTAAATGGCTCAAAAGGAGATTCGTTTGTGCTTTTGACATACGATACTGAATTGGCTAGAGAGATTTTATCTGAAAAGCTAACCTTATCATATGCGAGTCCATTGCTAATACTAGTCATGTTTTTACAAGTTGTTCTAATATATTTTGAATAGGATTGTGCTCCAAAGAATGCTAGACTCTGACGCTACTGTTTGATAGTGAGTGACCCTTCATCTAAGCAAGAGAGAAACCTACTGTAAAGCTTATGTCTAAAAACATAGGTTTCACTCAGTTGTCTGCTGATGAAATGCCAGCACTTACTGATCTCATACCAATATGACCCAGAGACCTCTTTATTGTTTTGATTTTTTTTGCCCTAAAATATAAATCTTGATGACTTAGTATTGCTGTAATGAGTGGATCCCAAAGTTAATAGCATTTTTACTTAAATGAAGAGACATTTAGATACATAATTCCTATATAACATATAATGTGCATTTATTGAAGGTAGTGAAATAATATGTAACAATATTTTGAGAAAGTCCTGTAATAATAAAATACGATAAAAAGATAGATTAATATAATTAGTTGTCGGATAATGTACATTTTCCAGCTTTGTGCAACTCATTCGTCTAATGGGTTTTGACAATTCTCCATTGCTGGCATTTATATTGCACCAGAAATGTGTTTGGGTGGGTGACTTGTTTAATTTCTATTAAAAGAAGGTGTAAATTAAAGCAAAAAACCGTTTTCCTCATTATCTACATTATAAAGTTAATTTGTATGTAGTGTTGTCCATCCTGACTGAAAATGAGACTGTTTGTACCAAATGAACTTAATCCATTCTCAAAATGGGTCAACTTACTTGGAAGCAGACAGTATTAGCTTACGTTTAGAAGGTCCATTCCTGTATTTAATCGGAAGTAGCTATCCTGGAACAACTCCCATGTAGTCAAACTTTTCCTTCAAAGGCAGAGCTGAAATGTCCTTCTTTAGGGCAATGCTGTACTATCATCTGAAAAATGCTTATGTTTTAAAGTCATGTACAATTACCATTTTTTCAGAAAGTCTAAGGAAAACACCTTGTGAACATTTCTGTTCAATATGTATGATGGGTACTTAACAGGAAACTTCACTAGCATATTAATTATTCAATGTTTAGAGAAACTGCAGTATAGCTGCCGAGGCTCACAGTGACATCCTAGATGAAAAACAAATCTGAAATGGCTATGTCTAATTTCATCATAACACATTCAAAATAGGAAGTCTCTCAATATACAATACCAGCTCATTATGAGCTGAACACACTTGTTGACTGTTGATTTAGTTTTAGTATTCTCTCATTTTCAAAAATCTGAGCTTGTTTTGTTTTGGACCACTGCTAATTCTAAGACAAAAATGTTTCAGTGTTTTGGATAAACAGGCACACCTACTGCTGTGTTCTTCAAAAGCTGATAGAGTGCACAGAAAGTATTCTGAACCAGAAAATATATAGCATCAAGAGCTAACTCATAGCTATGTTGTATCAGAGAAAAGTAAAATCTTTGAGGGATTCTCTTCTAGTATTTCAGCCTCTACTGATTAAGTCCAGAGAAGCAAGTAAATGCTTTCACTCTATTTCAAATAGCAGCCAAGTACAAGAATGTACTGCTAATTTACAGGCCAGCACTTTTAGGTATATTTGAATAAATTGGAGAGTCCAGAGGACAGCAGAAAGTGGAGCTTGCTGGAAAGAATGACCTGTGAAGAAGGACTGAATTAAGAAGAATTGCTGGAAGTAAACCTGGAAAAGGCTAAAAAGACACAAGCTAATACACTTAAAATGTATAAAAGGCTTCTGAAGAGAGAAAGGAAGCAGTCTGTTCTCCACTCTTTAGGGAAGTAACAGTGCAGCAAGGGAGCTATAAGTGAGACATTATAGGATATTATTTTAAGAATAAAGATTGATTCTTAGTTGAGTAGACCCAGAGAGACCTTGGGCTTTCTATCACTGGCAGGTAAAAATTACTTGCTTCAGGACTGACAAAGATACCACTGACTCTGTACTAGGCAGGAGGATGGGCTATTATTCTAGCCTGCTTTCCTAAAATAACAAAGTAAGAAACTGATCAATTTTAAAGCTTTACAGCCTAGTAGAAACTTCTGATAAAACATTTCAGATCATTTTTTATTTTATTTCTTTTATATACAGGTGGTCTCTCACAAGCTGAAATGCCTGTCTGTTATTACTATGAGGCTTATTCATCTTTTGTATCGTTATGCTACCTACTTAATATAATAATGTTTATCTACACCCATCTTAACATGCTAAACCTGAGTTAGATCTACATAAGATTAAATACTACATTTTTCAAAAAATTGGTTAACAGGTTCTTTTCTGAAAATGCTTTAGTATTTTTGTAAATCTTGCATTTGATGAAATGTTTGAGTTTGTTATTCCTAGATGTAAGCAGAAAAGGTCAAACAAGCGTTGAAGAGAGAAACAACCAGAAGTGGCTTAAGAGAAAAACATTGCAAAAGATTGCAAAGAGCAAAGAAAAAGGAAAAGCACAATAGTCCTTGGAATAAATATAAATGAAGATACTACACTTAGCTGAACACTAAATGAAAAGTTTTTGTAGACACAGATCAGTTTTGTACACGGTTAAGTAAATATTCCCAAAATGTAACTGGTGCTGTTCTTCTAGGGCAAAAACTTGAATCTTTGTCCTTGAGATTACATCAGGAAGTAAATTCTGCACATCAGTACTTGTGGCAAACAAACTATCAAACTCAAAAGCTTTTTTTGAACCAAGAGAGGTAATGCATTAGAAAAAGCACTTTAAACCTCCTTTCTCTTCTGTATTTGTTTTCAGCCACAACACCCGGTAGATTTGGATATTTTTGCCCCACTTGTGATCTGAGGTCCCGGCTGTCATTGAGAAACACTGCCTGGAATCAACAAAGTGTGCCTCATATAACTGGAAATTAGGCAAAAGGAAGGGATTAATCTTTCTGATTATCGTAAAACTAGTTTCTGTGGAACAACTTCAAAACTGGAGATGGTGCTGTGATGTTTCTGAAGTTCATAGGTTATGACCAAGTATCAGCTTTTGTGTTGCTATTCTTAGTCAACATGCTTGTTCTTTGGATAGATGACTCGCCAGCTCACTGTTGTTTTTTTATTCTTACTAGCAGACTGCAGTCGGATGGATGCCATAGGCTATGATGCGATTTTTCACATATTCAGGTGTCCATAGCAGTCCTTTGCTGGGCATTGTATCTCCCACCAGAGCTGGCAGAAAGCGTGATGAGAAAGGTCCTCTACCCCTACAGTGTTGTATCTCCTACCTTAGCTTCATTTATTAAATATCTGTGGTTTTTAAAGTGTTTCAAGATGGCCTGGTTGATTTTGTATCAAAACAGGTGAGAAAAGGTTACCTGAGCTGTTAGCTGCAAATCTGCCAGCTTCGCTTTGAAAGCAGTAACCCGAGGCAGAGGAGTTGTGATAAACGGTGGGAAACTCTAACACAGCCTCTAGAGACTTCTCTGCAGACAAATTTTCACTAGAGCTGTAGCTTTAGTTGGTTTCCAGGAGTGCTAATCTTCAAAACATGTGTTGAAACAGAAAGGAACTTGAGACTGCAAACAATTAATGAAGGATTAGTCACCAATTAAGGTCAGTCCAGAAATGTATTTGGTGGCTTTGAAACAAAGTTAAATACATTACTGATACAGCAGAGAAGTATTTAAGGTCAGAAAAATGGTTGTGATCAGAAACACTTTTCAAAGAAAAAAAACCCAACACCTTGTGTTTCTTCTTTTGCTGCTTCTTCCTTGAACAGATTTTTACATTTCTAAGAAGAGTAGTATCTTAGCAAGTAGATGGCATGTTTTGATATTTCAGATGCCTTATTTAATTGCCAAAAGCGCATAACGGCTGCCTCTGCCTCCTGCAGTTGAACTCTACCCTTATTAGAGCACTTTTACCACTTTATAGAAACACACAGAAAAGTTTTAAGTGGAAATTAATGTTTTACATAATCACAAAGTTTTCTGCATTGTAAATTTGCTTTCATATCTCTTTCCGTTCAGATTGAATGAATATTTGCAATGTACAAGGTCCAATTTGCTACTTTCTTTTTTTATGCTTATTCTGTCCTTTCAAAGAAGTCCTTACAGGACCTGTAAATAAGTATTTCCTAATTACATCATTCATGCATCTAAAAAATAAATGATCTACAAATCTCCAAAACCTGATCTCTTAAGAGCAGAGCTGCTGTGCAGCACAACCTGTTTTTTTGATGTTGCTCTCTGTAACTATATACAGAGCTAGACAGATTTAGTAGAATTTTAAAAACGTCACTAATTTTGCTCAGACAATTTAACTTTTTTGCTAAGTTATTACAATTTTCTAATCTTAAAAATGTAGAGAAGTTGAATTTTGCAGGTTTTTTTTTTAAGTCACTTTCATGATATTTAGACATGGCATTTACAAATGCATCAGGAAATTTGACAATTTTGGGCTGCATTCAGTCGGACTGACTTCCTGCATTGTTGCTTATCTTTACATTTTCTGTAGAAATGATAATTTTTTTAATTTTTTTTTTCTTTGGGTAATACCGAGGATCAGGTACCTGCCTCCCCATCACTGCACACAATGGACATTCCTCCTGTTATTCAGTAGCTTAATCATTAAAGCGTTTGCCCAGGAAGGAGGCAAAATTAAATCAAAAGCCTTTTCAATCTCCTGCTTGACAGGCTGGGAGGAAAGCCATGCTCCCCTCTCCCTTTGAATCAGGGTTGCTCTGCAAAATATAGTGCAAGCCTTTTGAGACCAGGGCAGAGGGAACTCAAGATAGGCACAGCATGGCTTCCCACAGCCTGTGGAGCAGCGCTGCTGGTGCAAGGTGAAGAGGCAGCGGGCACTGTTTACCCTCCAAGGCCATGTTCTTCCCTCTTGTGTCTGACTGGTCAGAGCCTGGGTATTGTATGGCTATAAGAAGGTGCAAATAGGGCTAAGCCAGCTGCACTGTGTGACTCAGGTCAGGAAAAACATGTTGCTCCTCCGCGTTGGTCAACACAGCAAGGTGTGGTAATGGATATGGAGTAAGGGGTGGGAAGAGCATGGGGGTTGAGCATGGTTGGAGAGGTGAAGGTTATGGGTGGTGGCGGAGATGCAGCAGGAAGAAATCCAGCAAAATGAGCTCAGGTTATAATCGATCTGACCAAGATCAGCAAGAGGTTCACCAGGAGAGTTTAGAGTTCAGTCAATCTGTTCAGGCAGTTTTATTACCAGGAACCCTATCACAAAAACATGCAGTTGATTAACTCGACCAGCTGTTGCTATCTTAAATCTGATAGGCAGATATTTTTAGGGGAAAACAGGGTTAATGCATCTATGCAGCATAAACTTTTTTTTTGTTTTCTCTGAGGGAACTGTTGTGCAGTACACTTTGCAGTCAGTCTAATAGTACCTCAGTTATAGCTGTACCATGTCCACAGAGTTATCGTGGCGAGCTCATCCATCACTAGAGTTACAAATACAGCAACTTTTGAGATTAAGCCATGTGGGACAATTCCAGAAGTCCAATCTTTTTCTAAACAATTTGAAGTGTTTTCTTCCTAAATACTAACTCAAATGTTTACTGCCTACATAGAAACTGCTAATGGCAGGGTTGCTAGGCACAACTGGGATACATGAGGCTTTAATTGCACAGTATGACTCAACAGGAGAACACAGGGAGTCAGAGTGGGGGTTGAAGGAGGGACTGGATGGCAACATGACACAAAGGTTTAGGTGTGCAAGAAAGGAACTCTGGGGCTTTGGAGATTTTCCAGTTAATGGTCCAGGTTTAAATGCAGAAGCCCTGTTTGAGTCATGCAACTTGGAGCCAAATTTTGACTCTCAGTGAAAAAACCTTGGTGGTCTATATTGCAATATAGATGGATTCATTATAGGTGCCCCCAGGGATGCAGTAGGTGTGTGTGGTTCTGGCACATGCAGCCATGGAGCAGGAAAGGTGACAGTGCTGAGCTGCCAATGTCTGGGAAGTGTAGCGCAGGGTGGGGTGCCCAGAGAGCCTTTTCATCACAGCACGGGACTTGGCAATCCTGAGGATCACTTTTGCCAAGGGTTGGTTTTGTGAAGAGATTCTGTAATGTGCAACCATTCCTTCAGGGTATATGACTGAAGTTCATGGTAGTTACCTGCAAAGTTTGCTAAATCCAAACACTGCCTCCTCCTCCACGCCATCCAGCACCCTCCGTCCCCAACACACACTACATTACAGGTACATTAATATGCCTGCTTAAAACTTCGCTGTGTATCAGTGATCCTATTTGAAATGTAATGAGTGCCCAATTATAGTGCATAACAGCATCGTTTATTTGCAAAACTCTGTTTAACCCATAGGTTAGAGGATTAAAAAAAAAAAAAAAATCAAGAAAACACAGTGTTTACTGACTGGGGCAATTGGATTCCCCTGGAACAGTAGGAAACAACAAACTGCAGACCGGCATCACCTTGTCAATGGGATAATTTCTTCTCAGCTTCTGGCAAAGTAGTAATTGCCCCAAAGAACTCCTTGCATTATTCTCGGGGATGCGATTCAAAAGATTTAGATGCTATGTCTCTGCCTTCACTGATGCTATTAATTGGTTTTGAGACACATCCCCATTTTGTCATTTCTAAAGGTGAAGGCTGTTCTGTGTTTTGTTAATGATGACAGCATTCCCAAGAAAGAGGAAGTCTAAAATATTTAACTTTAAGTACATGACAGATTAAATAACCTGTGGGGTCCTAATAATCATCAATCACAATGTAGGAGATGACAAGGTGAAATTTCTAAGATGACATTTTGTCACTTGCAGTAGTCACTTAAACTGACAAAAGCTATACATTCTGCTCTGCAGCTTCTTTACTCTAATTGGGCCGATTTTACTATCATGCACAGCAGAACTGGTGACAAACAAAGGCGCTTTTGTGATCTCAGTCGAATATTTTTCCATGAGCTCAAGAAGATATCTTCTTTGCCAAAAAGAATGAAAATTGTCCCTGTATTTTGTGACTGGCCAGAAGCCCAAGGCTCATGTCTATCTGGAAGGATTCTAATCTGTATTTTTAGTTCCTTCTTGCTTGTCGTGAATCTTGCAGGAAAGGCCACAAGCTAGGGGAACTACAATCACATTTGGGGTTTTTCCTGTTATGTGTTGAAATAACTTTCCTCAAGATATGGCAGAGGAAAAAGAGGGACACACTTCCACGCCCTCACTCTTCATAATTTTGGCAGCCTGCTTTAATTTGGCCTTATTTCCTACTACGCACCAGCACATAATAATTCCCTTTATGCATAGAACAACACGCAGCTTGATTGTGACAGCACATGCTTCAGTGTAGTTATTGTTAAACTTAACCCATTTTAGAAATGCTGGAACTTTGGAAGAAAATTTATCATCAATGGCCACGTAAAGAGTAGTAAGGAAGCAGTTCTGCACGTTGTTAAGTATTGTGAAATCCTGAAACAACCGATCTTGTTAAAACTAAAAGCATCTTACGTTACCATTCAGAAACCATTTATGTTTAATAATGCACATTTGTTAACATGGAATAATATTACGCTGGAGTGTAGCATGGCATGTATGTGGAGTGGGCATATACCCAGCTGATCTAAAATAGTCATTTCATGGAAGTGTTAAGCTGTTCAAATGTATTGCTATCAAGAAGCAGTAGTTTATTACAATAAGCGCTGTTTTTCTGCATGACAGAAGTAGGAAAATGCCATTAGTAATGCTCTCCATGATTTGAGCATATACTGCCTTTGGTTTCATCCACTGAATGAGATTTTTATATTCATTGTTTTGGAGACACTGAAATTGGAAAACTGAAGGTAAAGATTTATCTCGACCTTTTACCATATTTAAGTCTCTAGGGTTCAGATTAAGCGGTGGTGAGTAGTTAGTCAGCATTATGTAAGGCACCAAAAATTGCAACTCAGACCACCTAAACATTATGGTGGTGTCTCTTTGGCTGAAGAGTTACATCTGTTTTCCCAGACTTTCACTCCTACCTTTTGCTCCATCTAAGTATGTTACAAGTCATACAATCATAAAATCATAGAATAATTTGGCTTGGAAGAGACATTTAAAGGTCATCTAATCCAACCTCCCTGCAGTGAGCAGGGACATCTTCAACTAGATAAGGTTGCTCAGAGCCCCGTCCAACCTGACCTTGAATGTTTTCAGTGATGGAGCATCTACCACTTCTTTGGGCAACCTGAGCCAGTGTTTCACCACCCTCACTGTAAAAAATTTCTTCCTTATATCTAATCTGAATCTCCCCTCTTTTAGCTTAAAACCATCACCCTTTTTCCTGTCACAACAGCCCTTGCTAAAAAGATTGTCCCCATCCTTCTTAGAAGCTCCCCTTAAGTACTGAAAGGCTGCAATAAGGTCTCTCTGGAGCCTTGCCTTCTCCAGGCTGAACAACCCAAGTACTGAGCCTTTCTTCATAGGATAGTTGTTCCATCACTCTGATAATTCTGTGGCCCTCCTCTGGACCTGCTCCAGTAGGTCCATGTCTTTCCTGTGCTGAGGACTCCAGAGCTGGACACAGGACTCCAGGTGGGGTCTCACCAGAGTGAAGTAGAGGAGCAGAATCACATCCCTTGACCTGATGACCATAGTCCTTTTGATGCAGCCCAGGGTATGGTTGGCCTTCTGGGGTGCACATGCACATTGTTGGCTCACGTCCAGCTTTTCTTCAACCACTACCCCCAGGTCCTTCTTTTCAGGGCTGCTCTTAATCCCTTCATGCCCTAGCCTGTATTGACACCACAGGTTGCCCCGACCTTGCACTTGGCCTTGTTGAACCTCATATTGGGCCCCTCTTGAGCTTGTTGAGGTCCCTCTGGATGGTGTCTCATCCCTCAGGACTACCAAATGCACCTCTCAGCTTGGTATCATCTGCAAACTTGATGATGGTGCACTTGATCCCACTGTTTATGTAATTGATGAAGATATTTAACAGTACTGATGTCAGTAGGGACCCCTGAGGGACACCAGTCATCACCGATCTCCATCTGGATGTTGAAACAGATTACTAATTATCAGCTCCTGACTTCAGTAAGAATCGTTTCGTTAGCTAAGAGCTCTCACATCTCATTTACAGGTACCCTGATCTTAATTCTGCCTTCCTGAACTTCCAGGTCAAGTCTGCTTCCTTCTTGTTACCTTAATGATGATTTCCACACAAAGTGTGCTCACCTGCAACTGTCACTGTTTGAAAACCCAGCAGCACAGGCAACAATTGCTCTGAGCAGTTTTATCCCCTCCGGAAAGAAAACAAAACAAAGTGCTCGAGGTGGGAATGAATGGAAGGCTTAACACGCCACTTATGGCTTTGGGCAAAGAAGCAGGCTTGACTAGGGGGAACAAAATTAATTTAATTCAAAACAACAAAACCCACAAATCATCAATTAAATTAGGGTAGGACAGAGAGAAAGAGAGAACAATGAGATCTGAAATACATACTGCTCCACTACCTCGCCTCCTCACACATGCACTCAGTGCCGGAGGCAAGGAGGGAATACAGGAGTGTGGGGGCGCAGTCCTTTTAACCTCTGCCATGAAGTTCCAGGCTGCTCTGGGGGACAAACTTCCTCTGCACCCGTAGCCCTCTCACCTCACAAGAGGCAGCTCAGAACAACTACCTCCATTCTATGTGGGTGGATGTCCATTGCCCCAGCCAACTTCCTCAGCCGGACTGGTTCCAAAGCTCAAAGTCACTGTATTTCCAAGGGTTATCTGCGTCTCTGCATTCCAGCGGTGCCTCCATTCTTGGCTCTCCAACCAGCCCTTTCTTCTGCTGCCAGTGATCAATCATTTCTCCGTACGCGGTGGGTGGGGCCCCAGGTTCCTGCATCCCAGTCTCTCTTCTCTTCCCCTGCCAGTGATTAACAAAGTTAAAAGTCTACTTGCCACATGGAAGATCTTTACTGTCCCAGCATACACTTGAATCAAAGTTCTTGTTGTCAAGGTGACTGCTCAGTGGTTTTTTCTTCTCTTTTTCATCCTTCCCCTTCGAAAGAAAAGAGGACCCCCAAAACCAAAAACATTTCCCCCTTCCTATTTATAGTGGTCTTCATGGAGATGTTGATTGACAAGGCTTGGGCCAAGAGCAGGCATAAAATTTGAGCCAGGGGCTGCATTTCACAACATGCCTTACAAGAGCCTGTATCCACTCCCCACACACCAAAACAAAACGTGGCAAACCTCCTTTTGTGCCCAGACAAGGAGGGAACACAGCCCCCCTTGCCCTGGAGCTGATATCCTAAACCATGACACCAACGTCCACACTTATGTGGTTCTCACCCAGCCCTAGCTGACCCAAGTGCCCATTGTACCTCTGACACACCTGAGCTACTAGTGCTGGTCCTCAGGTAATGACTTCTACACCATCAGTGCAGAGCTCCATGCCCTTCAAGCTCATCAGCTCTGCATTTCTTGCTGTGTCCAGACCAACAGCCACAGCTCTCGTTCTTGTCCATGTTCTAAATTCTGCCATCCCCAAATCCTGTTCCTCTGTCTCCCAGCCCATTAACCCTGCTCTCTTCTCATCAGTTGTCTGTAAACTCTATTTGTAAACTCCCTATTATCTGCCTCCTACAGCTTCATCTCATCTTTCTTCCAAGTCTCCTTACCTCTCCCCAAGGCACGTTGAAAGCCTCAGCCAGTTTACCTCTTCCTCTTATGCTGGTGTCCCTTCATTCTGTCGCAGGAGCGGAGAGGTGCCAGAGCTCCCTGAGTAGCTTAGTTTTTCCTCCCAACCTCATCCCCTGTCCTGGGCTTCTTACTGAAAAGGCACAATAACTGTTGAAACCTGAAAGAAAGGATGCCATCCTTACAGTGTAAGCTCTAGTCTCAGCTGAACAACCCTCTTATTGTAATAAATTTTTGAATTGTTAAATGCCACACTGCAAAAGACGTGCATTGACAACATTCAGACTTTTTAGCGGTAAATTAAGATCCCAGTATGTGTCTAAAAACAAAGGGATGTGAAAAACTGCCTAAAGAAGGGCACAAACAAATTTAAGTTCATTGAGGAGCTAAAGATTCTGAAGTTGGAATAATTTTCATAATCACAGTTACACTACGGATAAGCACTGAAGGCTGATAATAAGGACATATGCTTTGGTGGCACGAGACTTCAAAATACATGTTTAAGAAATGAAATGTATTATGAAGGAGTCTGCTTCTAGGAGCATACATTCCAGCAGAAAATTCTTCCAGGAGATGAAAGGACTGAAAAATGGATCTTAAATGGGACTGACACAACGCAATATACTAATTATTTGGCAGTGCATAATATCTTTATTTAGAACAATAAAGTATATGTATATAATGTAAATTCCAAATTTGAACTGGTATAAAAAAGGATCTGGGAAAACATCTTTAAGAGGACACATATATACATACACATCACATTGTATAAACTTTATTGATTACCTTCAGTCAGAATGTAACTATGCAAGACTGTGCTGGCATTTACATTGAAATAAATGAATTTGCCCATGATACAACCAGCAAATGTCTGTGTCTCTATCACTAAAGAGTCTGAAGTTTCTGCGTTCCATCAATTTGATAACATAATAGCAACATGTCACCATTACTGTAGATCTGCATTTAACAGATGAATCAGATTCCTGAATTGAAGAACGTTGGATAATTCTTAAACGTAAATCTAACTCAAAATATCTGTATTTTATATATACAGTTAGCTTTTCAATTTAATAGTTGTATTGTGTGTACTGAACAGTTTCAGCATGTTACAAAGAGAGAGCAACAGAGAAAACAGAGCTGGTGAAGATCAGAATCTAAAAACTGTGCAGGTGGTACACATACTCCATAGTACAGCACATTTCATATGCTTACTTATAAAATGACCTTGTGATGAAGTAAGTACCATTAATTTATTCAAGTAAACACACATCTAAAGTAGCACATTGAGTTACTCAGTATATCACTATTTGCTTTTTATTCTCACAAGGCCACTATTAATCGCATGCAAAGTTCAACTACTCCAAAGGAAACCTAAAAATGTTAGTTTCTCACAAAACCACAGATAATCTGAAAAACAAATCTGGTTGACTTTTGTATATAAAAAAAAAAAAAAACCAACACTCACTTTTCCCCAATTTCATTTTAAGAGAAAAGGCATTCATTTTCTAACTGTGTTAATGCGTGAGCTCTGTCTACCCAAAAAGAAAACTGAAAAACCGATCACTCTTCAGAAGTTAAACAGCTTACGTCTGGATGAAGAAGCAACTAAAAGACTATTTCTGTCATCCCTAATCCCACTGAACAGTAACTTATTTTATTTCCATCGATTTCAAAGATGTCTCCCAAGTCAGTAATCTTTCAAAATTTCACTATGTCTAAAGTAAGGGCCTCCTCAGTGGGAGGACAAATTGGGCATAGAAACATTCAATAACATCACGATCCCATTTCCAAGTGTCATGCCATCCACTGTACCCACAGATGTCTAGGAGTGTCCTTCTGCTATGCGAAATGTTTGCGAACACCCAATGCTTTGTTCAGATCTCTCAAAAAGGGCTGCAGGGACCAGGAAAACCAGGAGCTTCAGCAACAGTTCTGTTATTCCATGTGTCATACTACTTTGGTGCATATTTGAAGAACAATGTAATGTTAAGTTGGAATGTTTATACATGAATTTTCTTCCTGTTCGCACGTAGCTTTAAATTTGCCTTGCTCCATGGCAGAGGCTGAAGTATCTGGCAATATTTGAAAGTGACTTAGCTACTATTTTAAAATGTCACTCTTGGAAAGTGAACATTTTGCAGCAGTCTATCTGGGTTTAAGGTATGTTTCAATTTACAGCTGGTATTTTCTATAGTATTGAACAGTAGACTATTAAAACATCACACATTTTTGAATATCACAGTATAATTTGGGGCATACCAATGTGCAGCATTACGGTGTACTTGATTTTCTGGAAAAAAATGCATTTAGGAAAACTAACATTCTTATGGACAAAGAACATCAATAATACAAGATTTTTGTTTAACTGAATCTAAGAAAAATATCTTAAAACGTCAAATGCATAAGCTTGCTTTGAGAATGCATTGTACAGCAACATGAAGTATTTAAGGTTTTTGTAAAATGTGTAAGATAATTGCTCCATTGACTGTGGATACTTTTCTGCTTTGTCAAAACCAATACGCAGTTATTCTCCGCGTTACCAGTAAGGTGCAAGTTTCCCATCAGTCAGGTCACACTGACAACTCTTTCAGGATAACTCTTAGTTTGAAACACAAAGCCTGAGGGCCTTGTGAGTAAAGAACTACACAATGTCAAACGAGACTGAGCTGCAGATGGGGAATTCTGTTTGATTTTTGCAGAGCTAAAATTTGGAATGCACTTGCTTTTAGAAGTTATGAGGAATCTTCATTTCTTATTAAGGAGCGAGTGCTCCAGCATCTTCTGAATAAAGGCCTAATTCTCACACTAAGCTTCTTTTGATCCAGTCTAAGAGAAGTTCCTCCATGATGCAAACCCCAAATCTCTGTTAACATTAACGGAACTATGCTAATTTATGCCAGCTGAGCAGGACTTAAGGACCCTTTTTCTGATATGCAGGAAATGCAAATAGGCCCCACTAAATAAAAATTAGTTCCACATGATCAAATCCTTCTATCAGTGAATTCACAAGAAGTTTCAACATTGATCTCAGTAGGTTCAAAATTCCACATGGAGTGGCTACATGCACACATAAGCTCTGTAATCAAACATAGTAAGGTTTTGAGGTTTTTGTTTTGGTAAGTATGAAAGATGAATCAGTTTTAGCAATAAGACACACACACACACACACACACACACATATATATTATATGTATATCATATACTTTTATGCATGGTTCTCAGAAAATTCAGTAGATGATTAAAATTTCCACAAGAATTCTTAAAAAAATTAAGTAACTACATACTTTAAAAAGAACCCCAACTTTTCACAAGCATGTGAAGGGTGGTGGTTTTTTGAGTTTCCAAGTTACTTAAACTACAACTCTTGCTGACCTGGTCACTTTAACAACAGATTACAGTTTGTCATCTGAAGTAAGCCACCTTTACCTTCTGAAGTACAAACCTCTAACACAGATAAATAATTCATACCCGTTATCTGGAAAGAGCCAAGTTGAAAAGAGGCACAGCTACACTTGTAACTTTTACCATGGTATTTTTAGGATTTTACTTACAAATGCATGTCTGTACATCAGTCCTATAGAGATTCCATGGATGAATAACAGCAATAGATGCAGAAGACAAGTGGGAAACAAAGCCTTTCTCTTTTGTTTCAAGAGAATGAACTTTAAAAGTGAAGAATGCCAGGGTATTAAAGCTTACTAATCACTTAAAACACAATGCAAACATTAATTACAGCTGATGTAAGTAAAAGCTAAATACACTCTCAGCATCTTTCAGATTTTCTATGCTATGCATTTAAAGACAAGGTACCAATGGCATTCACCTTCAGCATTTAAAATGCTTTTCATGGTTTTGTCTTCATTCGGATGTTTGAACGCAATTCAGACTCTTTTCTTTCCCTTCCCTTGGCATAGTTGGAAATTTCACCAGTGTTCACATACCCAGCAGTTACTTTTAATGCTTTGAAGCTCCATGAGGTACAGCCACCTTCTGTTCACTTTGTCTTCATCCAGTACATACTTCTCCTGATCAGAGACCACCAACACTGATGAAGTCTTGAAGCTTTCTGGGGTGGGCAACCAGCCACCTAGCACCTGACAGACACATGTCACTGTACACACGACCTTTGTCAGGCATAAACACAGCTGCTTATAAGTAAAAGGCTAGAGCATGGGTCCATGGCATGACTTCACTTTCGAGTTTTATATACAATATTGAAGAGTATGTTATCTGTATCCATTTCTGCATTTTCTGTCAGTTCAGAGAACTCCATCTGAAGACATCAAGGTAAGGTAGAGGACACAGAACTTAAATTAAGGATGCAAAGGTATTTATGACTTTCAATGATTACACATAGTTGGAGGCATTTGAAAGATGCTTTTTGTTCAGGACATGGACTTTGTTCGCCAGTCAGCTGCAAGTATTAATGCAATTAAAAATCCCCAAATGCCAAACAAGGTAGGTATTCACATAAGATACAGTCCTGCTAAGTGCACACTCTTCTTGTCGTTGTTCAATTCAGTGTTGGTTTCACAGTAACAAACACAAATTGTCCTCATTTCTATATCACATCTATGGAGTAATGGGCAGCAACAACAGATGCAGACTCAGTCTGTCACTCCAGAAGGAATACGAATGTGCTTAAAGCTGCTTCATTTATGAAGCGAACATGGAACTGTTAACCTGCCTGAAGAGAAAAACAGAAACTGTAATTTTGCTGATTAGTTTTCATCTCTGTATTACTAAAGAGTAGAGCTTTTCATAGACATAAAACAGTCATTTTTTCCTATAATTTTGGAAATAAATTCAACAGCACTTACATAGACATGCCTTTATTCTGAAAGAAAAAATATTGTTATAAGATGTACTTTCCTGGTCTAAGAGCACATTTGCCTGCAAAAGCTCATGGTTTTACAGACTCTTGTTTGTGGATTTTAGTATCTGGCCATCTCTGGCAGCAAACTTCCTTTTGAAGTCAACTGGACAAGCCAATACCAAGCTGAGTTTACACCTTTGGAAAAAACAAATGACTTGTCCAATGCAGTGATGATTTGCTCTCTCAGTGAGCAGATGTTAGAACAAAGTGGTTAAGACAACTGGAAAGCTCTCAAGTTGTATCTAACTTGATCACAACGAACACTCTGGAATACACTTGAGACTGATCGCTATAGGATAGACTGCAAAACTTGGATTGCCTGTTATAATCTTGCATTGTTCTCTCCACTCGTGATGTAAAATGAAGCATTCGACGCTGCCTGAATCTTCCAGACCTCTTCCAGAAATGCTGTGGGTTAAACTCAGCACAACACAAAGCCAGACACATGCACTGTTCTGCAGAGCACAGCTGAGACCAAGAAGGCTCACTCACCTTTGATGCTCACTCTTACATGCTAAAGCAAGATGGTGTATCTGATGCTAAGGCTACAGAGACTGCTAACTGCTCTGAGTAAGCAACAAATAACAGAAGCTCAGCTCTGCTTGGTCTGTTCTCCTACACTCACCTGCTAGTCTAAGGATTGTGGTTTTTAGGTCACGTGGTTTTGAAACAGCTGTAAGACACAGCTGAAAACTTCTCTGTAACAGCTTTCATGCTAAAAATTTTGTAACATTCAGGTTAAAGTTAAATGCCTAAATTAATGACACAGGATTAATTACATTAGCTGCTAATGATCTTAGGTACAACAAAGCCTACTAATAACAAGTTTATTTTACTTTTTCCCCAAACAGGCTCTGAATCACTTTATAATTCAACAGCCATAAGTTATTAAGACTATAATAGACTCTCAACCATTACAACTTACCAGTACACAAATCAGTAACAGTGTTGAGGGAGAGAAAGCAACAGCTACACTTGTAGATGTTCCTTTTCTTTTTGCTGCAACATACTGGAAAAAAATAAGGTACTTTATTACTACAAGGTTAGTGGTTCACAGAAATAGAATGGAAGGGTTTATCAGGACATTACAATAAATTCTAATACTTTAGGTTCCCTTTTATGCTTGCTATTAGGTCTTCCTAGTTATAGATGAATGATACAAATTTCTTGGGGAGAAGGGAGGAAAAAAAAACACCAACCACATATGCCATATATTTAAGAAGATGTCTGACAGAGAATGTAACCTGTTTAAAATTTCCTGTTAAGGCCACCTCTTGCATTTAACTAATTCTTTCCTCTTTTCTTCCTATAAAGCACTGTTTTATATTTTCCTGTGAAGTTAAAAAGGAAGATGCATGTTCCATCTCACAAGTTTTAAATACCTGTGAGATGAATTGCACGATGAGGTATTATAGCAACTAATTTACTTGGTGAATACACAGTCTTCCATTCTATGTACTGTACATGAAGAAAATTTGTTTTAAAAAATAACATAGTTTAGAAATCACAGCTCCTGTGACCAAACAGATAGATCAGAACCTCGCCTATTTTCTGCCTTCAACAGTGGGCAGCACCAGGCTTTCACACAGTGTGAGAAGCCTATAGAATAGATGTGTCCTGCCATGTAGATCAGATCTTTCATTCAATCTTTCATTTAAATTAGTTAAAATTTTACCAAACACGCTGAAATGTGGGGATAAATAACACTCTCGAAACACTTTATCATGAACTATGCTGACTTAAAATATCCCTATGTCCTTTTCTGAATTCACAGACTTGTTTGCCCAAGTCGTGTCCAGGAACTGTGAATGTCTTCAACTGTTATTTCTCAGGTATATTTGATTGACTGAGTTACACAGAATTTTTTCTGCTTAAAAAAACCAGATAAAACAGTGTTTACGTATGAATAGAGCTGTGAATCACCTCAGGATGACCTTAGGAAGTTATTAGCATTTGAATGAGTTCTCATTAACTTTCTATAAACATTAAAAAAACCCCGGAAAACATAGACGCTTATATATGCACACCCTGGGGAACCTAAAAAAGTGAAAGAACACAAAAATGTTAATGTAAAAATATTTAGAAGGATTTATGAACACAGCCAGGAAGACGTTGTTTTCTGTTTATTTACATAATATCAACCTAGCTTTGTATAACACAGCAAATACCAAAATTCACTCCTTCTTTGCTGCTTCCCCTATAGGTCTCAGCAATTTTTTCTCACAGTGGGCATAAGGACAGATAAAGTAAAGGTTATGTCCCCTTAATAAAATTTTGTATGCAG
This sequence comes from Bucorvus abyssinicus, assembly GCA_009769605.1. Taxonomy (NCBI): domain Eukaryota; kingdom Metazoa; phylum Chordata; class Aves; order Bucerotiformes; family Bucorvidae; genus Bucorvus; species Bucorvus abyssinicus. The sequence continues at coordinate 46,847,259 of CM020025.1, forward strand.
AAATCTCCTCCATATCTATTTGTACGTTTGAACTAGAAGCTCTTTTAAGGGACACACTCTAAGCACACACTTTGCCTCTACAGCAAGACCTTGTGTTTGGGGGTTTTTTTTGTATTTGTCTTAGAGCTAGACAAAAAACCTTCAGGAAGTAGCTCTCAAAGATAAACTTAAATTTATATATACATATATAAGTGAAACAATATACCTTATCTCATTTTCTTCTTGACAGTCATGACACTGTGTAGTTTCATCCCTTTCTGGTCTGGATTTGGCGTGTGTCTTCTAGGAAGAAAATGCATTAAATGTAAATATTCTAAAGCTTTCTTTAACAACTCCCTAAACAATTATTGTATGTTTCAGTTTGCTTCAGATTTTCAATATCGAAGTCATCTTGCAGAAAGTAGGCCAGATCTTGTCCTCTAACATACACCTGCCACTGGTGTAATGTTACTATCAAGTCTTTGTATGGTAGGTAGGTGCAACAAGGGGCAAAAGAATTGGGAAACTGGGGGACTTATATCTTTTTAATTCCCAATTAGACAGCTACCATGTTGGTAAGACTGGATTTGCACTTTGGTGGTAGAATTCAAGAATCTGACACATAGCTTTACATTGCATGTCATACAGCTCAGGTGAAGATCAAAACATATGTCTCTTGCTTTCAAATGCAGAACGGTTCTGTGCTTCCTGCCTCCCTATAGCTAAGAAATGTAGTATCACTATGTAACAAATAAATGTAGCATTTCTTACCTTCCAGTATATGGCTCCCAAAAAAAGCCAATAAGAAGAGACAGCAATGATGTCAGTGCTATGCTGATACCTTGCTGGCTGGAACCGCTAATGAAGCCCAGTACCTCTTCTGTAATTACAGATGTTCTCATCAGTGAAGGCAGATTTATAGCAGAAAACTATTTCAGGGCAGCTCCATTAGCAAGAGCACTTTTATGCACCACTGACATAAGAGCATCTTAAATAGCAGAACAGATGCTTCAAAATGCTGTGTACATGAGGTGCACTTCATACAAAATCTCACAGGAAATTTTTTGACCACAAGGTGCTCCTCCCATTTCTGAACAGATGTTTTGAATAGTTCAACACCACGTCTCTTTCAGTCCTTGGTAGAGAAATTTCTCTTTCCACACCTTCAAAGTTTTGGGTTTACCATTTTTTAATGGTATTCTTTTGTAACACTAATTCTTTGGAAGAGAGTATATCGGTCACTTAGTGCGTTTGCTTAAGTTCCATAAGGCACATCCCGCTGACTGTAAATAGACACTTTGCTTGCCACTAATGCATGACAAACAAGAGGCTTCTTAAGGGAGGTTAAGTTAACAAATAAGCCTGATTTCACTTCTAATGTCTGTCTGGAAAGGTCCCGCTGACTTCAGTAAGATCAAACCTTTGTAACCTTGAAGTCTAGCTGTGCGTTATTTTGTTGTAACCGTTTCTTGGTAGGTCTTTTTACATTTTATATGGAAGAGCCCAATCCTAGTCTTTATGTACACAAGCATTTCTATTCCCCTCAGAGGGAGCTGTATGCACGCTGAGACTAAAATGTGTCCCTCTAGTTATTTAATCAAGAGCACAATGTGAAAAGTCCTATAGAGTCACCCTGGATCCACCTTCTGAATTTAAAGTGAGCCACAGGAGACTACTAGTTTAGACACCATACACCCATTTTAGTTCACTACAGGATCCTGGTGCCTGCAGCTCAAATGGTGACTGATTGTCAGATTACAGGAAATCAACCAAACAGTAAGCACTAAAAAAGTGTAGGGGATTAGATACAGAAATGGAAATGTCCTGGTAGCACTAGAAATTTGTGTGACTCATGCAAGTAGGGAAATGTCTAAGCGCATACAGCATGATATACTGAGTCAGAAATGTGCATTTAGTACATTATTAAAGAGCCTCTAAGAAAGCGCTTTAGTTTAGACAGGAGCATTCTCATAATTAACTAGCAACTAATTTTCAACTCCTCTGAGATTTTCTTGGTTGACATTTGCAATTTTTTACATAAAAGTTCTTTTTATCTATGAAATTCAGCTGTGTTGTCTAGAGGTCACAGTAGACAGAACTAAAAAGTAGAAACACAAAAGTCTGCATCTTACTTACTCACATGCTACATGCATCTCTGTATGTCACGTGCTGTTGAGGTTCTGACTACAGGGCTTGAGTTTTACTAATATCTGGTAGACTTGAATACACTAAAAGGAAATATCGGTCAAAGCAGAACCAATGCTAGCTTACGGTGAATGAAATCTATCTACAGAGAAGGGAAACATAGCAGGAAACATAGCAGACAAAAGTTCTACATCAGCTGAAAAAGATGAGGCTATCAATTGCTCTGCCTGTCTGCCTTAAAAACTAGCAGCAGAAATTAATTGAGGGGCATATCTTTTCTCAAACTATTCCATCACAGATTAGGCATAAAGGAGGTTTGCTTGGAGAACTGACCTCCAAGAAATCTGGACAAACTCAGTGGGGAAGAGTCAGCCTGAACATCTCAAAAAAAAAAAAAAAAAAAAAAGAAAAAAAAATTCCTGACACTTCTTGAATTACATTCTCAGCATATTCTCAGAAGAAAAGTCCTATATTGCCCTTGTGCTGCTAGTCAAGAAAAATGCAACACTGATTGGCCTAATACCATTAGCTATTCTTCCCAATGAGAGTCCTTGAGTTATACAACTGATTACGTAAGTCCTATGGGGATGGTCATGTTTTCTGGATTCTGCCCTGTAAACTTCAGAAAAAACGAAAAGTGAAACAAAAATCAAAGGAAAAATCTCTTCAGGTCTATAAGGAGGATAATTTATTTGATAACATGTTTTGGTAGAGTGTATAACCTCAAGAGTCCTCTGCCTCTCTGCAGTGCTGCACACGTATGTCATGGCAAGTATGCTGATTTTACATGAACTTCTAGAGAAATGTTCTGTATGCAGGGCATCAGTGGATAGTCTACCATTTTCATTTTTACCATTATTTTTCTCAGATTTGGAGAGTCTTAGACAACAGAAGAGCTCCTTTGTAGTGAGGTATAAAAAGTGGAAAAAAATCTGATTGTCTGAGCAGAAAACTAAGAGAAATTAATAATCAGCTTTCTGTGTGAGGACCTAGAACCCAGGGACAGAGTCTAATTATAGTCAAATGGTGACACCATCCCAAGCCTAAAAATGACAACGGATTTTTTTTATATATCGTGATATTGTATGAATTAATTTGAAAGTTAAATAACCCATAACTACCTTAAAAAGCAAGATTTTTTAATTTCACTTTCAAGTCCAGAAAAAAGTCTCTTGAAAGATCTGGAGATAATGAAACAGATCAATGTGCCTTTTATTTATAGTAACACCTAAACCAGAACAGGTTGGAGAATTTCTAGTCTGGAGAACAACGCAGGGACCTGTGAAGAAAGGGAGATAGGAAACTGGCTGCGCATAGGTTTTTATTCCTTCCTTAGGGCTCTGTTAGAAACTTTAGAGCTCTACACAGAAATACTCCCAGCAGTTTGTAAAGGCAGAGTATAAGAAGGAATAGGAGGAACGAGGTGTATCAGTAACTATATTAATTCCTTGGGTATGCCAGCGGAACTGCTGGCTTTGCAGTTAGTATATTATTCACTTCAGACAGTCTCTATCCATCATAGTGCAAAAGGGGAGTGGAAGCAGCCAGCACCTCCCAAGAGCTCTCACTCTGCACATTATGGAAGGAACCCTTAGGGAAATGAGCTTATGTCATGCAGATTTATGTATAGTCTTTACAGACATTGGGATATTAAACTGTGAACAAAATATATTTACGTTAAAAGCCACTCAGCTACACAATGAAGTTTATTGAGCTGCTCTCCACCTGAGCTGCATGTGTAGGGTTAGCACTAATTATAATTCAAAGCACCAGCTCATATTTTTGCCATGTATGTCTCAAAGGAATTTTCAGTTACCCCTCCTTAGCTCCAACATAATTAACCACAAGATCTTATCTACCAAAATGCAGAGGAGCTCTCACCTGTTCATTAACTAGGCATTAACTATGAAGTTGGAACAAAGGCACAGAAGGCAACACCATTGCATTAATCCATGGGTGAGCATTTTCAAATTGTGCAATTACTGAATTAACCTACGGTATTCTTTGCTTAATTATAAAAGTAGAACTTCTTCCTAAAATTAGTTACAGACATCTCTGTGTTTACATGTTCTTTGAGCTTTCAGTACTGAATACTAAAGCTAAATTATTGTGAGGAAATTATACGCAAAAACGGATGAAAGCAACTCTGAACTTTCCAAGAAAATACAAATATACCATGGCACTAAATCAAGTGAGAAGTGTTAGTAGCAGCTAGTAAGTTCAAACGTTGAATCAGAGCAACATGAGAGTCATGTGATAGGGGGAAAAAAAAATTACTACTAATTATGTTTGTTCAACCCTGAAAGAGGGATCAGGACCAAAACTTCTTATCCTGACACTTGTTGTTTACATAGGAACTGTCTCAACTGGAATTCTCTAGACTATGCATGGTATAATGATCCAGAGAAATATCAATGAGACTGAGACTTAAACAGTTAGCAGGAATTTAAACTGGACTACAGTCATGTATTACAAAGAGAAGAAAACAAACCAGCCTAAATAAATTAGGGGGGGTGGTGGTGTTTTGAGAATTTTATGGGGAGAAAAGGTGGAGTGGGAACTTGCCACAGATCTACCTTCAATATTAGAAGGATGAAAACAGCACTGTTGCCATTCAAAAAAATTAGAACAGGGTAATTGTTCCATTTTACATTTAGTTTGGGTAAAATTTTTTGTGTAGATTTAGTTAAAATTCTATTATAGTTTAATTTTATTGTTGTGTAATAACAATGAAGTAATGAAATACATCTTTCCACAAATGTAGCAACAATATGAAAAAATAGGTAATTTAGCTAATATATATTATATACAATTTCTATTACAATAATTTCATAAGTGATTTTATTAGATGAGGCACTTCGGGTTTGTCTAAGTTGAATTTAGAATTAAGAGCAGTTCAAATCATCTGACTACACACACTTTATTAATAGATTAAAAATTTATTATTAATCTGGAGGGGTTCTTTTCTAAACTGAATGCTTCTAAACAGTCTAGAAACCATTAATTTAAGTTAGCTCAATTTAAAATTGTTTAAAATTAAAGAGGGTAATTTTAAAAAAAACCTATTGCAGTAGTTTGTGTCTGGAGATGCTTTTTTCAGGTTTCCCCTCTTCTCCAAATGTTTTGCTTTTTTGAAATTTGAATCTAGTGAAGCTGTTCTGAGAACAGCACTGAAGCTAGCAGGCAGGGTCCCCTGTTCTGGGGACTCTTCACATGGGAATTAATAAGGTTTATTCATTGTTCTCCTCCTTCCAAGAAGGTAGGGGGAAAAAAAAGAAATCTTATAAGCAATAAAGCTAAGACAAAACTAAAATCAGTACTGAAGACCATTTTCAGGGAGTAAGACAGAGATGCCAATAAAGATGCTACAGGTCCCTCTCTGCAAAAAACTCCAAACAAATAACTAAAGTGTAACCACTCAGCATCCAATGTCCAAGTTAATGTCATTTAATCTGATTACCAGTTCAACCTGTCCCCAGCTCCAGACATACAGACCTCATGTCATTTCTGCATAAGGCTGTTAACTGGTATCCAATTTTCCAATAAATTGCTTAAGAGAATGATAATCAGTTAAAACACACCTGTACAGCATATGGCCAGCCAAGCAATTTCTTTGAGTTACTGCATTATTTTAATTAGGCTTTTTTCCTACTTCATTATCAGTTCCAGATATAAATGAAGATTAATTAACCTGCTTCTATACTCCCCTCCACAGTACAGACACAGGTGTCACTCTCCACTGCATTGCCCAGCATCCCTCCTGATGATGTACTGGGTCAAACTCCTTTCATCTGAACTGCTCCTGTAATCTATCTGTCTTTCTTTTGGCTCCTCGATCCATTCCCATTGCTTCAGGGTGCAGCTGAATATTCTTCCTCTAGCAACAACAGCAAAAATTATCACATGTTCAGACATGAGAGAGACAGGTATGCACTCTTTAGCCCCCTCCTGGTGCCTCATAATTGGCCCTGGGCTCACCAGATTATTTGAAGCTCTGTGACCTTTTAGCAAGGAATTTATGGCAGTGAGACCTCTTTTCCAGAGAGGCAGGCAGGCAGCCAGGAGTTGAAAGTACCTTTTTTCCCAACCTTCTACTCAAAGGGTTCTGGGGAATGACAACTTATGACCTTCTCTTAATTAGAAAGCAATCAGGAAGGGCTTCAAGTCTGACAGCAGCTGTGAACCAACTAAGAGGTAGCATACATGGTGATAAACCCCCCAAGAATAATTTAGATTACACATTCCCAAGAGAAGAAGCATGAGAAGAAAGTCAATCTTAGGAGTGTCTGTCCCACCGTCAGGACCTGGTGTCATGCTCACCAGGCTACATCAGGCTGCCTCCTTGCCCATGTTTTCTTAAGCACAAGGAGTACCAGCTACACACTTCATCATCACATATTTAGATTATATGGATGCTTGTGAAGTGAAAGGGGAAAACTGTAAGAGATACACATTGTCATCCTGATGCATTCAGGAAACAGGAACAAGGAAAAGAAATACGGTTAAGCTTTAATCACCATTTCAGGAACATCTAAAGGAAAATCCCCTTCTTTTGTTCACATGGAAAGCTCCAGAGAGTATTTACCTTGTTGTACATGATGTCACTAAAAGCCCCTGAAACTTCATTATTTCTCTTCACATCAGACTCCTACACCCCTTCTGACCTGATGGTGTGTAATGTTGAGACTCTTACAGCAAGAGTTCCGGGCTGTCTCATCTTTCAATGACCAGTCATGCAATGCATTGACCAAGACATAAGAAACATGGAGATGGCCATGCCAGAGAGATTACAGCCTGCCAAAAGCAGAGTTACTTTGCTTTACCTCAAGTGAGAGCATGCTTACTATGGAGCTGGCCCTACTGTGACTACAGCAAGCAAACATGGGAGCTGTCTTCAGGTTTGATGTTGAGGTTTGGTTTGGGAGTGACAGTACTCTCCAAATGCAATGTACAGGCATCCTCTTCATCCACGTGAGTGCCCTGGCCTGATTTAGGACCGCTATCTGTGTCAGTTGGAGCATTTCCGTTCCTGAGAGTCAAAATGAGGTGTCTGGGACAGCCACGTTTGCTGAGGTCACGTGACTAGAGAGACCTCACAACATCAAAAAGGAGAGACTTGCCCTCTCCAGGTGTAGAGAGCGTCACATCATTGTAACTTATAGCGTCTCTAAATTTTCAGTAAGTTCATGCATTTCAGTATGAGAGCTGAGAAACACGTGGTGCGTCATCAGGCACACGTAACTTCCCATTAATTTGCATGATTAATGACATTATTTTCCTGTGAGCTCTTGTAACAACCAGCTGCCAGAACAAAAAGGAGACACATATACAAATTTAATCACTTGTACTTACTGTTATTGCTAGTGTTACTGCCAATGCTGTCATTCCTAAGGGAGCTGGCAGCAACAGGAGGAAACAAAAATGTTTTTGTGACAGCGATTCTGGAATCTAAATAGAAAATGAGCACGTCAGTATTATGTAACTTAAAATACAGTCCCCTCTATATAAGATGATGGGCTACAGGGCTACTCAGATGTGGCTACAGGGCTGTTTGCAAAGTAGATTAAGCCAAAAAAAGGCAGACTTATTAAGAGGCAGATACGTCTACACACTGAGCTGCTGCTGAATAGCTGTTCTGAAAAAGTGATTGCTTTAAACAAGTTCTTAGGTTATGGCACCGATCTACGTCTAGTTAATGCTGGTGTAACTGTCCAACTGGATATGATGTTCTAATTAAAAGGCTGATAGTTGTCACTAAAGAGAGTAAAAGAAAAGAGAATACAAACCTCCACTTACTGGAAGGATCAGAATGAACTGCAGGAGCCTGACTTTAGCTTGTTAAAATTTTTAAATGAAGTAAACATGGCCCTTCACAGGAAGGCTGGGTTGAATATGGAGATGACTTAGGCTGCTGCAATTTATAACTTGTCTTAGCACCCTATCCTTTCGGTAGTACAATCTTAGGCTCCTTTTTACTGCCTTGCAAAATTTAAATAGAGCATTAATAGAAGATAAGAACAATGTAAAAAGGTGATCCAGGATATACTTGGAATGAAGAGAAACAGAGCAGAATATTGTGAGGTTATTTGGAATGATATCACCAGGAACAATAGCACTAGTTTTACTGCCAGATAGAACACAACTTAGAACAGAAATACAAACGTTGGTGCTGGTAGTAATTTTAACTGGCAGTAAAAAGGAGACATGGAGGAACAGCATCAGATCCTTCGCAACTCTGAAATCAAAGGAAAATCATTCATTTATATCTACTTAGATTCTGTTCCCCAAAATGAGAGCCATCTTACCGTTCTCTGGTGTTTCTACTGTTGAAGGCAGAATGCAATCATGCTTATCCAACGTGTCTGCAAACTCCTTGTAGACCTCAATGGTACTATTAAAGTGCCTAAAAAAATCCTCAGGAATGAAGTGACCTTCTTCATAAAGGTGACCATTTTCTTTTACAAAATCCTAGGGTAAAATATAGAATTCATTGAAAGAAGGTCAAGAGAGATGCTCATTTCAGCACCTCAACAGAGGATAAAAAGATCCAAGGATAACACAAAATAGTTTAAATTTTTAACCTGCAGAAGACCAAATTTGACGTATACAGTCTTCATAAAACATATAAGCCCTCTGATCTGAGGATTTCAAATTAGCTTTGCAAATAGAAATAAATTACTAATCCAGTGTTGTAAAATTGCCAAGGAATGAAAGGCAGTCTCCCATCCCATGCTGAAAATGAAAAGACTTTTTTTTTTTAATATTTCTCTCATTTAAAAAATACCTTGATTTTACATTACTTTCCAATGTTCCACATGATCTTTTTAATCTGAACACAGGAACACAACACAATCATAGCTATTGTCATAAGTGTACAGGGAACAGAATACAATAGCTGGGGTACACTATTGCACAGAAGCAGGCTGAGATCCCTGATTATGTACCTAAAAATAACAGCAGGGCTATAAACAAGGAAGTCCAGTCACCCTGAGGTCTAACAGACAAGTGTATTATGCCAGACTAAACAACAAAATTGAGGTCTATGTTAAGATCTATGATGGTTATCTTTTTTTTTTTTTTTTTTTCGTTTTTACCTGACTTTGGCTTTCATAACAACCGTTTCTTACACCAGCAGGTCAAATTTGGCCTGAGGTTACTCTGTACTCTCAAGAATGAGGAGAGTGGTGAGAACATGGGTTAAATATGTACTAAGGAAAAACCCCTAGTTTTGGCTCCAAAATTATTTTATGTTTAATGCTAGAAGTACTAGACCTAAGATCATTCTTCTCTGAGGAAATCAATAGCTAGTTGTTTCTCTGAATTACAGGATATTTATTTCTTCATTCTACAAAATAAAATCCCTCTTCCCCAACGACATCCCAGCTGAGTGTTTTGAATCAGCAGAACAAAAAAACCCAAAATACCCCAAAAAAGATGCATTGAAGATTAGACAGAATTCAGTTTGAAATGGAAAGGTAGGGAATGTCTAAATACTCAAAGCAATATAATGCCAATATATGACAAGGTTACACAGTTATGCCACTCTCAGTTAGTTAAAAAGGTACAATTACAATAGTTAAGGACTTAACTTGACAAAAATAAACATATATGGAAGAAGAAATCCTTGCCCTAAAGAACATGATGGATTTTGCCCATTAGTGAGACAAAACCTTTGACTACAGAACTTACTTTTAATTACTGATAGACTGGTTAGAGCTGGGTAGGCAATTGGAAAGTTAATCTTTTTCCCCCCATCATTTTCACACAAGAAAATCAAATGTCTCTTGAGTGAGACTCCTAGAATCCTTCCAGCTGCTGTTGGAATCCAGAAACACATGGGAATAGGCTGATATTCTCTAGTCTTTGCTGTGTCTTTGTAGAAAAAAAGTTCATTAAACCATGGTGAAGCTTTCAGGACTTCACACACTGTGATACATACTAAGAGTATATTAATAGCTTCAACCTCATCAACTTTAAATTTACATTAGGATCACTAGCAAAATTAATAATTTAAGCTGGATGCACAAGAAAGATTTCTGCCAGTTTCAAACAGACCAGAATGAATTAATTATCTTAAAGATGACGGTTACATTTTTGACTAGTTTAATAACTGTATACAGGTCATTGTATATACTGTAATTCCTTGTAAGCCAATTTCCTTTGAAACACGAGATAACAACTAGCCAACATAAGCACAGCATACTCAACGCATTTCTAAACAAAGTAGGATTTCTGATGTACAGGAATAGAAATGAGAACAAATATAATGAAGCTTTGGACATTTTTAAACTATTACTGAGTACTGTGCAACAGAAAGTTCAAATAAAATTATCCAGCATAAAATTAGAAACTCCACATATGATTACCTTATTTTTATCAAAAGCTAGGCATGCCATAAGATCGTTAATTATCCTAGTGAGATTATTGATGATTGAATAGTTGCTTAAAACATCAGACATATCTGAAATATCTGAAAATTTCTGGAGAAGATTATGCAGACTCCTTGAAAATTCAGGCACCATCAAATGCAACCAACAGTGATTAGGCTGTCAGGGGATAAAAATAGAAACAGAGAGGTAGATTAAATATCAAACTTTTGCAAAAACTGGTTAAACAGCTCAACGTGCAAAAGTAGATTAGACTGTTCTTTCCAATTTTAATTATCTTGAGAGTCTGAATTAAAATTCATCTTCTTTAGTGTGGCCAACTTTCTCTTCAGTCCTTTTGGTAAAATTTTTATTCTTACTGATGCTGACATGCAGTCTGTTAAAATTCCATCCCTTCATTAAATTCTTAATTAATGCTAAGCATCAGTCTGTTGGGAATTTGAGCCTTGGGACATACTACTATAAACCCTAGTCCATGCTTTCATTAACAAATTTATTTTTTTAAGTAACTACGGCTTAAACAATTTTCTCCAGGCTTTCTTTAAACCGGTATCAGTCTTCATTTTATTATGGTTACCCTACAGACTCAGTTAACTCCAAAGATCCTTGATTTACATACCTCTGAGGAAGGTTTCCACAAACTTTTTGCATTAAAACAACGTGTGCTTTTCTGCATCTTCAAACTAGTTAGGTTAGTTAATTCTTTCTCTTCACTAAATGCTATTTCTGAGAACAGTTTCTAGATTTAAAACTCTTCCTGAGTTTTTGCACATAAAAGTGTTCTGCCCAGCCTGACATGGTATCTGCCACATCTGTGCCACTGGAATAGAGTTCAAATCCTTTCACTCACATCTATGCAATTAGTTTGCAGATAAAGTTTGTATAGCTGTTCATGTGATTGAAACCTGATCATTCATCTTGCTGCCTTAGAGGGAGTCATTCTTTCACTTTGATTTACATAACAGTAGTCAAGTAAATAAAAAAGCCACCCAGCCACCCAGCCCAGGAAAAACCCTGACTCAATAGGATCAGCAAAACCACAAGTGATGCATTAGTCACATTGCAACACGTATGTGGAAATCCCTTCCAAACAAACGCTGAATTTTTAATGGTAGAAGTTATGGGGATTTATTCTATATGTGGAGCTATTTTTTCAATCATTAGGGATCACTAAAGCCTGCCAGATATGAAGATTTTGGCCCAGCAACCCCTAAGTACTCTCAGTATCACTAAACCAGTTTCCAATTGCTGCCTAGTGGAGGGGCATCATCCACAGAATCCATCCGTGCCACCTTCTGCAATGCACTGTAGATATTTGGCGATGTATCTGCTTCTAGATGTAATCTCGTTCTACTCAATTTCTGCAACGAACCAGCATACAGATTTTTTTATTAAAAAAAATATCCATTACTCCCAATATCATCACCTGGTGACAAATTACTTTCTTGGTGACACAGGAGTTGTTCTGTCTTGATGTGTAAGCGTTTTGATGAGTTAAAACACACCACGCTTTCAAAGCCTAACCAGACTATTAGACTTTCAGGCTTAGAGAACCAAATGTAAATACATTGTTCAGCTCCGCTTGACTTTTCACTTTTGTGTACAGCTCTAACACACTGATAACAAGAGGCAAGTCAGTATTATCACCTCACTTACCAATGACTTAGTAAAGAATGAAACAAAATGTGAAATGGATGGTGTTTGGCTTGGTTCTGCTTCCCTTTTTTCCTTCAAGCACAAGAGGAGGGGAGAGGCAGGAGGAAATAAATCAAAGAAAGCTTGTTGAAATGTACTCTGTTCAAGCAGCATGTGTTGTGCCGTGTCCCATTGCCCTCATGAGACAGACAATGCATTTTGTTCTGCTTTGGTGTAGCAACACGGAGACAGAACTTCTGTGCTTCCCTGAACTGCAAACCTGGAAAACCTCTTCCTCTGAGGCTCTGTGGGTGTGCGTTCTCCTCTGGCAGGGACTAGCAGAAGCTTCTTGCTTCTCCTAGTGAGCACTTGGTGATCCCAGTAGAGAATCTATTTTGCTGCTCCTGCAGTTTAGCATGTGCATGGAAGTCTCCTCTGCCTGAACCGTTCTGACCTACAAAGCTGTGTGTCAGAAGAGCTTTAAGTTTTGTTTTCAGTAATATCAAGCTGTGCAATCATTTGCTATCTCAACACCTACCAAGCACAGGGATGAAACTGCTGAAATTGAGAAATACGATTTGTTTGCAAGGAGAAATGGAGGTTTAACACTGCTTTTTTTGGGTAAGCTTTGACCAATATTTACATTTTAGGGCAACTGCAAACCTGACTTGCCTTGTACTTCCAGGTAGTCCTCATTCAGCTTTTTAAAATTTTTTTCCTACACTCATCTAAAAGTTTAAAATTTGTTTCTTCTTCTGAGTTCATCCCCTGCTGCTGTCGTCTTTGCCTTTTAACCTTCAGGTTAGACTACACAGTTCACTCCATGCAAGACTACTTTTAAAGCCACTCAGATGCCTTGAGCTAGTGCATAATGCAACAACCCTTCTGTTTAATGGATGGGGTCAGTCTGTTCCTGTTATGTGCACTACACTGGCTTCCCATCTGCTTTGCATTCACCCTGATTCCTTACCTTTAGTCACTTACATTTGAGATTTGCTACCTTGGGTACATTTCCCACTTTATGCACGCATTGAAGATTGAAAAAAATTGCAGAGCACTGTTTCAATCTTTTCAGAACTGAAAAAAGGGTATTTGCCATATGCAAAGACGTGGATTTCCCAGCTTGCAGGGCCCTGGAAGAACCCAGAGCAAAACCTATTCAGCCAGCCTTTGCTGTGGTATGCGTAACACAACCTGAAATCCCCAGAGAGGAATTTGGCAAAGCGGGATGTGAATACTCCTTAATACTTCCTCCTGCAAAGGCATGTGGCCAAGAGCTGCACCTTCCATCACCACGACTGTAAGTGGCATATGAACAAAGGGAATATGGAAATCCCAGCTCTGAACTTCTCCCTATTTATTTCTTGGCTGCTCATCGTAAATGTAAACTGGATCTAAGGTTCTGGACATGATGCAGCAAGATGACATGGCCTTTACACTACAGAAAAGAAACTGTGTACTGGCTGCCAAAACTGAACCATGGAGCAAGGTAAGAGTTAAGCATTGAGAATGACCAGGACTCATTGCTCAAGCAGGCTCCCTGGCTGCCTTCATCCGCAGTGCCAACCTTCCTGAGAGTGCAGTGGGGGGAACAGCTCTGATCCAGCCCTGTTCTGGCCCGCCACCTGCCATGCTCATTTCAGAGGCTGGGGAGCAGTGCTCGGGCTATGCCCGTCCTCCATAGACAGGAATGTCATCACATCAGGCACCAAAATAATTGAATTTCAGAAAGCTCCACAGCCAGGGGATGGTGGAAGCCAGCCTTACTTCCCTTTTCTCTGGATATTGGCTATTTTCAGAAATGGAAAAATTTTAATTGGTTTTAATTATATTATATAGGATCTAGTACCCAACTTCCACAGCATTTATTCTACAAAGTTCTTTTGTCTATGGAATCAAGTTTAAACTGGGTTTTCTAAAGTACACTAAGTTTTACTAAAAACCTTGAACTTCCAACAAAATTCATAAGAACACTGACAGATCTGCCTAATACTTTGTAACCTCACAGCTCAGGGCCCTACACTATCTCACAGCCTCCTTTTCCTTCAGCCATCTTGTTATTCAGGATGGAGAGAATGTTGCTTCTGGCATCATTCTCCAGTATCAGTAGGCAATATTGATAGATTTGCTACAGTGTTGTAGGGCAGGATACATTTCTATATGAGTATCATACACAAATTGGAATTTCATAATGAAAAATTTGCACAGACACAAACCCAGATTTTTACATCTACCATGTGATTCATGATTCCCAACTACTGATGTATGTGTACGATGATTTTTTCTTGACAAGCACAATATTGTACAGTTTAACTGACAAACTAGTCCTCTTCTTACTTTTTTCTTTCCTTAAACAATATAGAACAGTATAGCATTCAGCATAATTTCTACTTTCACCTTGTTTCCTCCCGTCCTTTTCTTGCAGTGTATGCAACAACCAAGAGAGCATTTTCAATGCATCATTCTAAACATATTTTTTTTAAAGTTGAGGAAAAACATCAAAAATATTTAGTAGAATAAGAAGATAACATGTAAAAAATTTTAATACAAAATGTTATAAAATTTTAAAGAAGGTTATGATACTTTCAAATAAGCATCATCTACGTATTAACTATGTGATTATATAGAAAGAATAATACAAAGCACGTTTGAATGACATAATGTCCTCCCTTTGTACTGGCTTGTTTTGTTATTGACACTAGCATTTCCTGAACTTATTTCTACAGTATAGTCCAAATTACAATTAGAAAGAAAATACTACTTTAAGTAACAATTTTCAATTCACATGATGAAATCATACTGTAGTTTGATTTTTTCCAGAGAAAATATAAAAAATTAATATGAAGAAACATTTTTCTAGGATTCTTGTAAGTAAAAAGGTTTTACCTGACTGCAGGAATCTCTCCACATTTCTTTTAAATGAATACTTGTGAAGCATATGAAAAGTGAAATAACCATTATTTAACTCTAACTTACTAAGCCATAGGACTAGGTAGAAAATGTTACAGCCATCACTGATTGCAGTGGGATATTATATTGGGAATAACTTGAAGTGGTTGTACATACCAGACTATCCATCTTCGGGACATATTTAAGGGTTATCATATAATCATTTGGGAGATTTCCAACCTACAATAAACAGACAGTAGAAACGTTATTACTGACTACACAAAGACTTCATTTCAACACTGTTTTCAAAAAAATTTATCCAATACTCAACAGAACTTTTCAGTAACCTACCAGGTGCGAAGGGCTACATACTCAGTTTCCTGTGAAACTGCAACTGACTCTTACTTGCTTACAATTGAAGCATCTTTCCCCACCTCTGCAACATTCCCAGGTCTGATCTGACCGGATAGTTCAACATTACCACTTCACAGCAGAATTAAAAAGACATGTGGTTGAACATCTGGGGAATGTGCTGAGTGGGGAGATGAAGAGGGAGACGCTGCTATGAACCTCTTGAAGTACTTTTATGAAAAGGTTTGCCAATACTATGATGGTTAGTGACACAGCAAATTTTTCTTTTTTTTTTTTTTTGTTTTGTATCAGTGAAAGATTCAGTTGGTATTTCTCATCCTGGTTTGAAATCCATTTATTCAAACAAGCACATATATAATTCCTTTGGTGAACCAGAATCTATACCTTGTTCAGCAAAGCGTTTCTACTGCTTCAGGTTAAAGATCATTCTCTTATGGCTGCTTTTGATTCTGCTGCTATAGCAACCAGCTATTTCTTTTCCTGTGCAGTTTTTAGGTACTATTTTGTTTGATGTAACAGAATGGTTTATTTGTTAATTAGAATTTAGTTTCAATTAAAAATAAAAAAAAAATTTCAAAATGTTATGGTACTATAAAAGATCAAGGAAAATACTTATGCACAGTCAGTCACTACTGAATTCTGAACATTTTTTTTATTATTTACAACTAGGGCTGAGCCACAGTCTCAGTTCAATGACATCTAGCTTTCTCCAACAGCTTTAAGAAACAAGTTTCATACAACTCAACTGATCCTGGTAAATGTCTTTCCATAGATAAATTTTCTTTTTCATTTTTCTACTTTTATACCTACACATTCCCAAAGCAGCAGTTGCAGAAGTGCCACCAAAATTCTCTGTATCCATTTCTATTTACCTGGCATTTGGGGGAGTTGATTCAAGATGCTATAAATACTGAAAAATATTGAAATACCTTTCTTCTCTCTTTAGAGCATCTGATTTATTCTAACTCCTCATCCACAATTTTTTGTATATTTTTCTTTCTTCTAAAACCATTCTGACATCATGAAACATTAACAGGCAGTCCAGTTTCTTTTCCGGCTTCCTTTGCGTGCCTAGAGAAGTAGGGTTAGCAGCACTTCAAGCAGCAAAGATAGTAAAGATGCTGCTGTATGTGCAAAGTTTCCCATCTGTACTCACTCTAGAGAGATTCAATGCTCAGCAATGTCAGCAAATGCACCACTCTTTAAGAAAGGTCACTGGAAGATTAAATTTGTTCCAAATCAATGAACACTACAAGAATTTATATGCATTATGTATACAATCTACTTTACTGGCATAAGAGCCTGTCAAGCACTTTTCATGCACAGTTAAAAAAATATAACTGCCCAAGAGCTCTTACAGCTTCTCAAACAAAGCCAGAGAATACAGCTCAGCCTCAGATATTTTTCTCCTTGACAGACTGTGAATCAGAAAGATATTTTTGAATTTACTACTAAAAATGGAGATCACTGGGGAGGAGGGTGTCAAACGCAAAATATATGCCCTGCCTCAAGACGAAACAACTTGTTAAAGTTTTATTGATTAACATCCACATGTCAGATGCTCTGCTGATGGTAAATGATGGGAGTTCAGTCAAAGTGAGGGAGTTATACTTGTGTCCCAGTTGGACTTCCCAACTCATGCACAGAAAATAGGGTAGAGCCCCTAATGTAAGAGTGATGATGTGTTTGTACTAAACCTGTAAATTTTGTAGTCTCTTGCTTTTTTAAATGAACTTTGAAATTTTGTTGAAGACTAACCTTTGCATTCCTGTTCTGTGCAGGGTGCCTGATTGCTCTGGCTCCCAACAAGGACCAGAGGACAAAAGGGCTATGAGCTTCCTCAGAAAAGGGACTGTCCCTTGAAATTCCCTGAGTTCCAGATTGGCTTTTTTAGTTTCTGTACTCAACTCCTTAAGTACAGTAACAAACTTGGGGGCAACAAAACACCTGCCTGCATGACTTTCCTTGGTTTAGATAAAAGTACCAGTTTTGATGATTATGGAGAATGTGAACTGATAATCTTGGAAAGTAATGTCTAGAACTAAAATGCCACAAAAAAATTTCTCTGATTTAATGAGTTTGTGTGGTTGTAGAAATCCTATCAGGCTCTGAGGAGAAGAATAGGGAATCTAGACTTATGTCTTTAAATCCATAAAAACATGAAGTGCTATAGTCCCAGCTGTAAAAAAATCTCAATCTGGGGAATGTAAGAGTCTTTTTGACATACAGAGGTCTGAACATTTAATTCACTGTTAACACTGCATAACCCAAATATACTTTTAAAATATGCTTATGATCACATAGACAGGGAGATGAAAAAGGGATGTTGTAAAACCTGTTTGGGTTTCCAAAACTACTCTTTCATCACAACAGCAGAACAGAAATGCAATGACCCATCTCTGTGCTCTAGTGCTTTGAAATGAGGGCTATTGCTCTTAGAAGTCACAGAATCACAGAATGGAAGGGGCTTGAAGGGACCTCTGGAGATCATCTAGTTTAACCCCCAATACTCTTTATTGTGAGTTCTGAGAATTTTAAGGAGACAAGCATAGGTATAATGAATTTAATACATTGGTCAAAGATAAAGTAAGCCCTTAAAGTTAAAAGCTACCATTTACCATTGTCAGTGATTTCTTTTTTTACTCTGAGGCATATGATGGGAAAAACCATACCTTTGTTTTAGCTGCCATTTCTACCTCATTCCCCTTTCCTATTCTTCAATGCTTCTGCATCTCCCTTCTTTACATCCTTGGCTTTTCTTTTCCTATGGGAGCTTCTTCTTTCTGTCCATCATCTTCACAATCTACTCTATCTATCTCATCTGCTGATGAAGCAGTTAAAATTCTCATCATTTGGCTTAAGGAAACATGCTAATGATTTCTGTTCACACTTCTTACAGCCATAGTGGCAATTTATTTGCTGGATAACAACAATGGATCATTTTTTATAACCCCTTCACTCAGGAGAGTTAGATCCATTTAAAAATAATATCAAACGTTGCAGAGAGTGTAAAGTACACATTTACAGCAAAGACGTAACATGAAGGCAAAGCGTTTAAAACAGCACTTCTTGAATAAGCAACCTGGTCAGTAAATGCTAACTTTTGTTTGGGCTTTCAACATTCAAAAGAAAATAAATTGCTTTAGAGAAGTAGATCACAGAAGAAGAGGTGAGTATCTTAGATTTTGTTAATGGATGAAACCAAAATATGTAGGTATATTCTATACATACTCCATAAGTAGGTAAAATTCTACTTATATGTAGGTTTGATGTTCATATTTAACAAAACACATATACAACCGATTCCTAATTCTTATGCAAAATAAGTCACAATTACAGCAATGCAGCTCTCTGCTGCCTTACTGTGCTGAAAAGAACAATGGGGACAGGCTTTATTGACAGGTGCTGCAATTACAGTTTTATAATACAGAACACTTGTTCATCAAGTAATGTGTTTCCCCGCAGACACCTTCATTAAAAAAGAAGCAGCAGTGAAAGCGGTTAGTAATGCAGAATGAATAGTCCCTAAATAGTTTTGTTCTCTATAGGCATGAAATTACGCTCTTTTAAAGTTCTTACTATCAAAAACAAACAAAAAAGATTGTTCAATTGTTCTTTGCATCTTAAAATAATTTCACTTAGGACACATGCTTCATATGACATAATTATGCTATAAAGATTTGAATAAATTTAATCTTACATTTCTGTATGAACAGATACCTGCCTGGTTTGGTCTTAGGTTGAGTAATGCTCAGAAACCTTATTGTTACTGTGTTCCTTTTTTCCCATTCTAGTTTCTGGCATGAGTCTAGTATGCAGCTAGTGAAAATCCAGATTATCACCACCGAAAACAAGTTACACCGTACATCTGCCCTCAATTTTACTCAACACAAAGTTGATTAGGCAAATGACCCACATTTTCAGGCACTGCACAGTATACCTTATTTATTCTCCATAGCTTAGGCTTAATAGACATCCTTGGTTATATATACAGAAAGTGTTGACTGAGGCATGTTCTTCTCATATTCCTAGAATGTATACAGTTGAGCAGACAACAGGTGCAGCCATGCTCAGGGGTTTTCTACCAGTGACAGAGAGGGGTTACAGTACTTGGAACAAGACACTCGAATCCAAATAAATGAATACTAGGTTGTATCAAACTACAGGCAAATGAGTTTGGCAGAGAATTGCAGCACTGTTTTTCAAGCCATAGATGAACTGCAGAAAAGGTAGGGAAGAACAGAGTAGGAAAAAGAAAGAAGAAGGACTTTAAGACAAGGATGAGAATCTGTCTGGAGTTCATCAGGGAGCATCCTTCCTGTAGCCACAGTGTAACAGATATGGAAAGAATGAGTAGAATCTAGGACAAGATGGCAAGCTCAGCATGTGTTAAGACATCCCAAGCAATGTTAATAGTTAGTGTCTTTGATGACAAAATGAAGAAGCTTGCCATTGATAATGAAAAAAAAAAAAGGAGGAACAGCATGAAGAAAATAAGTAGAAGATACAGCACAGAAGAGCAGCACATTAACAGACAGAAGGGCAAAATTATAGAAGCCAAACACAGAAAAAGACTTTTCAGTAGACTGGATTTTTATCCACTGAGAATTTGGAATAAAAGTAAATTTGTATGGACAGCGAACCACAAAAAACAGCTTTTCCTGTTATGATAGGAAAAACAATGGAGGCTTTAAAAGTGAACATACAAGGGTCTGTGAAGTGGCAAGAGCCAAAATGGAGACCTGAATGGCTGGGGAGAGATGGTGATATACCTCTACAGTGAGAAGAAAAGGCCCAGGGAAGACTAACATCTGGAGAGATTAAGAAGTCATAATATGTCTCAGTGGAGGATTCAGGCCATACTGAATCTAAGCTGATGTCTGAGCATTTGTGATGAGACAGGAGGAAGAGAGGCCAATATAATAAATTCAAATGATGGGACTTATGTATTACCACTGAACAGCTAGTTTATTGCACAGAGATACAGGACTATACTCATGACTGTGGACTAAAGGGTTAAGGGACATGACAGTGTGGCTGACAATAAAGCCTTTAGAAACAACTGTCATACTGCTTTCAGCAAGTGTGATAGAGCTAGTGCATAACATCACGATAACTACAGGCAATAACTGTACCCATAACATTAGCTTCTGTGAAATCGTTGGCACTGCAAGTTGTTCTCTGTGTGAAAGGGGAGGACATTTATTAAAGACTTTACGTCCTACTAGCACAAACTCTTTGAATCAGTGGAGAAATAAGACTTCTAAAGGCCAATAGGATCAACAAAGAACTGAACCACCTATGGCTGCTATGTCTAATTCTAAGAATGTAAATCATGAGAATACAATTCCTTAATTCAAGGAACATGTTTTGTTCAAAAAGGTACAAGTGGTACAAAAACATTTATAGTAATTTACAAAAGTTGTAGGGTCTCCTGAACTATATTTCTAAGCAATATCTTGTTGGAATCCATACTACATGCACTAAGGATATACTCCACATAGCACAAAAAAAAAAATCGTACTTTTTAGTAATGTGATAAGCCAGTATTCTCTGTGAATTTCTCCCTTCTTGCATTGACACTGTCAGCTAATGATATTTTGTTTCAAAAGTAATTTAAACCTTATTATACTTATTTTTCATTCTGTTCTCAGTGTCAAATTGTCATGGTGTAGCATTTCAAAATATAATGACCAACTTACAATACAGTTTAATTGAAACCAGGAGTTCTTACACTAGATTTAAGATACTAAACTTATTTCCATGTTATCCTTTAAATTCTCAAGTAGCTTTATAGAAATTATTTCTGCATGAAAAATCTATGCAAATATTAACAGACAGAGACAAAACAGATACAGATTTACCTCAAAACATTCTCAGACATGCATCTCAAAACAGAGAGAATTCAGGTGTTTGGGCTTTGTATTTTCTGCATCTCTTTGTTATTTCTCCAACCCCAAATATCTTTGAACTTGATAGTTAACTTCATATTTTGCATTTGGTAGAGAGATATGAAAGGTATGAGTGTAAGTCAGGAGAAGGACCATACAGCATTCTCACTGAGAAGTGGCCAGAGGACCTCAGCTCTACTGCACTCTGCTCAGGCGTGGCAGCAGCAGAAAGAAACGCAATGCAAGATGGACAGTTAGCAGAGATTGTCTTCCAGGACAAGCAGGACATGCACCTGAACAGTCACCATACAAATTCCTTCCTGCCCAGCCAACAGCCCAAGCAAAAGGGGATAGAAATCCAGCAAGAGCTCAAAACATTACCCTGGTAGGCATCATGCCTAGGGGGTATGGGAGGGAACTAGCAACCATGCTGCATGTGGAGAACTAAGCAGGGATGTGGAGGAGAGTCA
Source organism: Bucorvus abyssinicus (assembly GCA_009769605.1). Classification (NCBI taxonomy): domain Eukaryota; kingdom Metazoa; phylum Chordata; class Aves; order Bucerotiformes; family Bucorvidae; genus Bucorvus; species Bucorvus abyssinicus. The sequence goes on from CM020025.1 coordinate 46,869,027, forward strand.
GGGTATGGAAACATAGTGCTGCAGGTTCATGTACAAGAACTGCAGTTGCTGCACTTGTCTGGAAGAAGATGTAGGAACACGATACAGAAAGTCACAGTCAAATTGAAGACTAACCTAATTTTGTGAAATTAGGTTTCTTCCATGATTTGTCTCAAAGCAAAGCTGCATGCCAATTTTGTAACCTGTATTTATACGTTCTTGAAGTTTAAATTGTTCCAAAGGGAAAGTTAAAGCATTTGTTCTGAGGATACATAATGGACAAAAAGTCATTGCTAACACTGTATTTGACAATTTCACTGGCCCTCACAGGAGCTCTGTTGTTCTGTCATGCTTTCAACAGCTTTAAATCAAAGCTTAATACTCTTTCAAGAGATGAAATGTTATCTTGAATAAACACGCCAATACTTCAGAATTCTGCCTAAAGGGACAAATGTGAAGCACTAAGCATTTGAGCAGGACTGCAGAGCACTCCCAGAGATTTACACTATGTGCCAATGTATATAACAATGCCTGAAGAAAACAAGAACACTGCACTGGCAGCAAATGCAAGCGGCTCCAAATTAAGTGTTTGATACTATTAACGCTGGTCTTGCAACCGTTTTTCCATAATTAAGACATAATTTTTAGTTGAAGTCAATGAAGGTATGCTTGTTAAGTGTTCAGTATATATTGTTTTTAAAAGCTTTATTGTTAGATCCTGCACTACTGCAAGTTAGCATAATCACTGACTTCACACAAGGAGATGCAGTTTTTCAGGTTAATGCAGTGTTCAGTTAAGTAACAGTTAAAATGTACTTAAATGAATTCAGTTCCTACACGAAGCTGCAGATCCTTCAGACTTAAACTTGAAAGTACACCAAGCAGAAAGAGAAACATGTAATGAATGTAGCCCACTGACACCTAAAGCCTGTTAAGAGCTCTTCAATCATTACTGCCTTGATTGCTACAACCATGTCCAATATCATACTATTTTATATATGGCACAAGCTTCCCCTATACCTAAGGTAAAGACTCCTGGTTCATTTCGGCTGTGTTACCATCGGTCTGCTCCACACAAATGAGTAACACAAAGACAACAATCTTTCAACTGCGTGGGAAGCAATCTAATCCCAGACAATGTTTGCAGAAATCAAGACTTTTGACAATTTTTATGGAAGTCTGGAGAGTGGAAAACATGTAAGTACATACACTCCAGCTTGGTCAAGAAGGTAATCTGTTCAATGAACTCAAACTATTCTCCAGTCTCTGTAATAAAGGTTTGGACAAGTGACAGATGTTGATGGATTTTTTCTTTTTAATATTCCCCTGGTTCTAATATAGATTTAGTAACTTTATTTAAAATGCTAACTTTTCTTAAAATATAAGTGCCATTACCCGCTGATTATTGGTAACATAAAGACTAATTTAAAATAAAAGCTACTTACCAATTTTGCAATGTCATTCACATCATCTGTCACTGGATTCCCGCAGGAACTCTGGGCTTTGACAAGAGGATTAAGTAGGAGTAGTTGAAGACAAAAGCAAGCGATAATCCAAGTCTATTTAGTAAAAAAAACCAAGAAATCTCAAGTAAATATTCTCCAAATAAGTAGTAACAAGAGATTGTAGTAATTTTTTTCATATACGAAGTCTAGATGCAACAATAATTTTCAGCTTTCACAAGGACATACTCATACCACTATAGTAAATCTTCACGGCATGGATCAACATAAATGCATTTAATTGGTCTTTTCTGGAAGCAAGTACATTTAGAGTAATAATGGAAAACCTGGTATTGAGCCATCAGATGACTCGAGCAGGATCCCAGTTAGGTGAGTTTCTGCAAAGTCTACAGATACCAAAGAAGAGAAAGGGACAAACTTCTCAATATTCTTTATCATCAACATAAAGCTAACTAAATACTCGTCATTCACCTGAGAAGGTATTTGATAAACCTGTGCGTCTAATGTGATAACGAATGAAAAGGAACAAAATTATACCAGATCACAGCAAGAGAAAAGGAGAAAGTTCATAATCACAGCCATTATGTTTGGGTACTTAAACTGCAAGATAAATCACAACTGGACTCTGCCCAAATACTGAGATCTCAAGCAGCAATACAATAATTTTCTCTAAGTGATGTGCCTGGCCTCTCAGGAGCAGCAGTTTGGCTTTGGCACTACATTCCCCTCCCAAATTCTACTAGGAATAGCATTGCAATTCACCCACGCAGGCTTGGGAGACTCAGCCAGAAAAGCACCAGATAACTAGCTGCAATGCACCTGGGTGTCTCTTTGGCTACACTGACTGAACTTCCTCGCCTTCTGTTGTTCCTTGTGCTTTGCTGGTTTCTCTCAGAGCCCTGTGCCAAGTCGAAGCTGCAGATCGTTATTTCCAGAGTGCTAAAGCATTTAAATTATGGATAATCAAAAGTTGCCTTGGGTTGTGAAGCTTCTTGTGCCAGCTGACTAAAGCTGTCAGCAAGAGCCGATTTAGGTGTACATTTACTGCAAGTATGGAATTTGCCTGTGCAGGCTCTGGAGCCTCCACAAGGGCAGGACTGAGGCCAGAATTTGCTTTTGCTCCAATGAAGATGTGTCTCTTCCATGTGACAGATAGAGAGCTCCTGTCTCCAGCCTTGTCTTCAAACACTATCCAACCTTTCAATTTAAGATGCAAGCAAATCAAACAACAGATGAAGCTCTCTAGGAGAGCAGAAAGATGAAGTCACAGATTTAAAAGATTACATAATATTATAGTAACCTAGAGGCACTAAGAAAGCATGATGATAAAGATCGCTTGGGAGCTACAATAAACATGACGGAACAGTGCCAGGCACTTTACCTAGAGCTATTAAATGACAAGTAAATCTCTTATGGTCAAGTAAAACTGGTCATTGCTTCCTCAGAATATGGCTTCCTGACTCATTCAGGTAAAAACAGTGTGGGATGCTCCTGGAAGAGACAATCCAGCCTCCAACCCCTACCTCTTGCACTGATGAGATGGTTTAGCCAGCTGTACCAGGCTGACAACTTCCATTTCTGTTTTCCTGTGCTAATTTTCAGGCAGACCAGCTTTCCGATCCAGCTAAACGAGACAGTAGAAATGCTCCATCACAGATGGGACAAGCCAGGATACCTGTTTACGTGGAGCCTGCAGTCAGCTTTCCCTAAACTGCACCTTCGGACACCACAGGACCATGAAGACAGGTAGACTTACACACTAAGAAATCAAAAATATTCTATGCAAAGTACACATTCAATATGCAGCATGTCTTTGAGAATGCATCGTGTCAACATAACTAACATTTAGAAATATTTTTAATTCAATATTTGTACAAATAATTAGTGAGAATAACTACCTATGTGTAGAATTGAGAACAGTCTTTCTTACAAAACCCTCTGTATCTTGCGATATACAAAGCTACGCAGTTACACATATATAAACAATTCGGGCTCTGGGGAGAGACAACAAAGATGCTGCTAGTCTCTGAAAGGACCTTTCATTGCTCCTTGCAGTGTATAAGAGCTCAAAGTTGTTTGAGAACTAGCTTAAGTGGTCAGAGAATCATCTTCCTCTCCTCACATAAGCTCCAGAATCACAGAAGAAACCAAAGGGGACCTCAAGTTAACAAACTACTTCCCCACCGCGATTTTTGGAACAAAATCTTATAAAAAAAGAAGTTAATGACAACTAGCTGCAAAATGGATTAACTATAATGCTTTCAAGAATTTAAAAAAAAAGTAGTTTGATCTTCAGAGTTAATCTTCAGAGTTGAACAGTATGCTAGCAGGCACACTTGCTGGTGTTCAGGATGTCTTTGGAGATATAGTCCACACCAGAAATTACCAATTTCTTTATTGGTTTCCTCAATATTGAGTAGTATGTAAAGGAAGACAGGATTTGTTCACTGACTTGTGTCACTGTCATAGGACGGTGTTTCACCTAACAGCCTAATAATCAAAAAAGTAACAAAACTCGTTAACTGGTAATACTTTTTGTCTGGATCAACTACATAATATTAATAAAAGTAGCAGAATGCTCTAAAAGCCAGACTCTGATGCATCTTGTCAATTTTCACACCTCTGGACCTAAAGACAAACCATACATTAAGCTTAAAATCACTAGATCTTTTATAACTATGCAAATCAATAAGAATACACTTTTCTATGTAAATAATGAGATTCAAAAGCATAGTAATTTTTATTACTGCTATTAAAAACAAATGCTTTGTGAATTTTGAAATGAATTGAGGTTTTTCTTGCTTACTTGTTCCCTGTGTCATCCAACAGAAACTGAAAATCTGCAAAATACTGCTAGTTTCAACATGCTTATTATCCAAAATGTTTTAATGATTTGCACTTACAAAGTATTTATATTACACATGCCTACAGGCACATTGTATGTAAGGACCGTCTAGATCAAAGAGCTAAGCTATTTTTGTGTTATTTACTAATGACCAAACCTGCTGTTTGAGCAAAACTTGACTAGACTGAATTAAATCAAGGACAGAACAAAAGGGAACCTTAAACAACAGCTTTATAAATAGAGATTCCGGTTTTAACACTTTACTAAGCATAAATGAAAGTTACCCACACAGGACTCCTAACAGATTTCCATGTATAATTACTTCTAAGCTAAAATGAGATTTTCAAAGCTGGCCACTGGCTTTAATCACACAACACCTACTAGCATTATATTGAAGTTATATGGCAGACAGGAGGCATACTAATGGACCTCTTCCTGGTTCTGGCACAAAAGTTATTCAACTGTTTTTATATTCTGAAATCTCTTAAATAATGAATATTTAAGTTGCTTTTGTGAAAGGGAAAAAAATAATGATTAGACTGGAAAGGATAATTCAAATCAAAGATTTCAAGCATACACTTTCAATCATTCTGCAAATTATTTTTACTATTGCTTATTAAGCCACAATCTATAATTTCATTTAACAGCATTTTAGAGGCTTAACTAATGATCCAATGTGTTGAAGGCCATCCTTTCAGCTGTAAATCAACAACTTTTTCATTTATGTTCTTCATTTACGATTTGGACAAAGGCTGCTGAATGAGTGCTTTAGCAACTTTTTCATAGGATGCTATCAAAGCCAGTCAATCACACTGGTTAATGTTCAGCTAATTCCTTCAGTGGAAAGCAGCAAGGGGAATACCACACTGCCAATGAGCCAAACATTGTAAAGTCTGGACATTTCCAACTGTCTAGTTTGTACTGATAACAATTCTAATCATAACTAGGGAAAAATCATCAAGAAACAAAAAGGCAAATAATACAACGCAAAAAAACCATTAAGCACAGGGAGAGGCAATGACTATACAGATGAATGGGTTCTTCATTATAAAATTTCTTGTATTCGAATCATGTTAGCTTCAGAATTTTTCAGCCCAGTTTCTTGAGCAAATCATCCAATTACCCACAACCAAGCCATGGCTACAATAGGGTTAGCTGTCAATGTGGAATAATATTCCATAGACAACACAGCTGACAGACAACATTGGTTGGTCAGCCACTGATAGCCAACTTAATGCTTATACTTACACCTTAAAAAGCCTTTTGTAAGAAGACTCAGAAAAAATGAAAATAGAAACAGACGGTATTTCTTGCTTTTAGGTTTTTTTAACCACAAAGCATCCAGAAACATAAAAGCACAATAATTCTTTCATATGTCTACTAATCTATGTAGTTATTTAGCTGTGATAGAGATAACTAAAGTAATGGAATAATTGTCTTTAACCAATTAAGGAATTTACCGTCAGCATGGAAAAATCGTAACATGAAAGAAGAGCATTTATACAGAATGTAATCCAATTCCCAATTTCACGGTATTCAGCGATACCTTTACTCATGCAACTGACAGTGCTAACACTAGTACTCAAAATGGCTGTGCCTAAATGCTACTTGAATGTTAAATATTGTTCAACTCCCCAAAAAAGTGAGCTAAGCATGGGAAAAAACGTCACTCACCCATGACCACCTAGTTCTGGGAGCAGTGAAGTATTTTGGTAAGCACATTTGGAAGCTGCACAGTTCCGACATGCTCTCAAGTACCCAAGGAGATAACTTCAGCGTGGTTGGAGGAACCACTGTGTGAACACTGAAAATAACGTGTAGCTGAAGCATTAAGTCCAGTGAGCACCCATCACTGTCTTTCAGAAGACTGGCACTAGTCTCACTGAATATAATACGCTCAATAACAAGTGACAGACCTGGGTTAAATTTCCTCTAACCAAGGAAATTCCAACCAACTGGAGTTGGGATCTCTTCATTTGATATCTACCTCATATTTAACACCAGAGGCACTTTACCATCTATGATGATTTCCTGGCCAGAAGCGGGGTACACTGGTATTCCTGACCCTTAATTTTCAGAACATTTATGCATTTTACACTGTCAAGCCATTATGTAGGGAAAAAAAAAAAAACAAACCACATATACTCTGCACAGGCATCAGAACGTTTATGTGTATCCTCGTCTCACACATGCTCCTCCATCTGGGCACCCTAACTTCTGGGAAGCTCCCCAGTCAACATGCTACTTTCTTGAACAACCTTTTGGCAGTCCATTAAACAAAACGGAAGCTAACTCCAGCTCAGTGAGTCACCCTGCCACAGTGAGACACCTAAAAATCTCTGGATCACACCCTACATGCTTTGTTATGATTACAAAAAGCAGATGCATACTTTTCTAGTGACTGATACTATTCTTCATTTTTTTTAAACGATGATCTGTAGTAGGGAGAATGATGATAAAAGTAAACAAAATTAATCAGGGAGTATCAGACTGATTTGTTTGGATTCTGATTTAAACACAGACTACAGAAATGCTGATCACTCTTTTCCAGAGTAAGTTTTGGAGAGCTATAGACATGAAATATTTGAACATGTATTCAGTTATTTACAAAACACAGAATACTCTTCTACCCATTTCCGCATATAATATCTACTTCACGGAGTAACGTGGGAGGAAATTAATAAGTTCTTGTTACAAATATAAGCAGAGAAATGTGCCATTGCCCCCTATATCCAAATGAGTTCGACTCATTTCAGTGAGTTCAACTTGCTTTCACAGCCATTTGATCTTTTTGTGACAATTCTGTACTTGCCTTTCCATGATGTTCCCAATCATAAAACCTCTTCACCCTAACCTCTGCATGCTCACTTGTTTTACCATGGGGGACCTCCTGGAATGCCTAATGACAACTGACAAGAACAGGATTTTTCAGATAATTGTTTATTTGGGTGGCAGAATGCTAGAGTGGCACTTGCTGGACTCCACCAGCCACATGTGAAAAGGAAAAGCCAATTGCTCTACTCAGATGCTTACAGACCTTGTTGCCTTCTAAGGCACACTGTTAATGAATCGGAAATAACTCTGTTCAGGTCAATGGATAAAAATAGTCCCAAATCTGTTAAATGCTAATGCAGAACTTCTTCTTCACTACTTTTTCTCCAGCTCGAAGGAGAAACCATTCTCTAGTTCTGCCTAGTTATGTACATCTTTTTCCTGAGACAGACAAATTTGAGATTCATCACTTTCTCAGCACAGTGAGACCATGTATCACAATATTCTTTCCCACCATCCAGATCCTGGGAAAACTAGGAAGCTGCTTAGACTATACGCCAACCTCACTTCGTGCAGCCTCAGGCTAATTGCTATCACCCCCTTCCCCTTCCAGCTCTCCTTGACAGATGCAGAAGCAGCAGGCTGCTCCAGCCTAAGTGCTACTGTTGCACTTACTAAGGTGCACTCAAACTCCTGCTGCAACTGTTTGTGTGTTCCAGCTGGAATCCAGACAAACACGATAAGCAAGAATTGCTGTAAATTGATACCAAGTTCGCCTTGCAAATCAAGGTAATGTAAGAAATTTTTAATTACATTCAGTAAACTATGAAACGGTGTTTTTAATGTGTAAATTAATGTATTTATTTTCCATCCCAGTAAGGATACCAATGTAAAGTATTTGCCGTTCTAAAAACATTGGCTTTGGCTCTTTAAAAATGTTAACTGTTCCATAATAAATTTTGTCCACTTTTTAATCTCACTTGACAAATCAGGGATTCAGGCAGTTTCCATGCATCCTAAATCTGTCCCGGATGACAGCCAGTTTTAGTTCCCATACACTGGGAAGTGAAGTTACCACGGGTCATTATATACGGATGTTGACTCTGGAGCTTGTGTTAATGGCATCCAAATAAATATTTACTGATAATCATGCATCAAATGGCATTCTAGTTCTGCAAAGAAACAGGAGTTTTATGGACAAAAAAAAAATTCAATTGTAAGAAAGGTTTAAAGTAAAAAATAACAGGAATATTTCTTTCAAAATATAAGTTTAACTCACAATCATAGATGGTTACAACCTTAGCACAGTCTTTCTAGGACATATGTATTGACAAGATATTCGCCCCGCCCCCCCCCCCCCCCCGGTCAAGTTACAGTCCTCCAGGATTATTACTGAAATTTTTCATTCTTCTGTGCCACTTTATCACTCTAAAGACCAATATTTACTTCTTATGTTAATGGAGACATTGAGATCCAAGATATCTTCACAGTCTAAATAGAAACAAGCAGAAGATCAGACTTCAGTTGACTCAAGAAAAACTCACTCCAAAGAAGAAGTTGTCTTCTGTCTTTTTTTTTTTTTCTTTCCCCCCCTCCTCAGGACTTAGGAAAGAGTTTTCTAGCATAAATCCAAAGGCATTTTTAAGTAATTGAAAGCCAAAGACAAAACAAGATACAAGATTATCTTGGCAGGGAGGACAAGATTCTTATGTTGTGTGGAGGTGGAAGATCTGACTTCCTCAGGGAATGAAAAATAATTAAAAGTTGTTTCTAAAGATCTGTTTCAGATGCCTTGCTTATTTGCCAAGTTTGTGTAAAAAAAAAATCCAATATCTTGAATATTCTTTTGGGTTATGATGAACATGTATACAGAGCCACCCCTTTTAATCTTAGACCTTCAAGCACCAGTGAAGTAAATGGAATGAGAATTGTTACAGGAATTCTGCACTGGATCTTTAATTCTTACCATCTGCTAACAAAGTACATGGAATTTGCAATAAAATTAAAAAAAAAAAAATCAAGAACAGCAAAAACATCAGCTATTTTGATACTTGGCATACGATGAAAGTCATGTACGTAATGAAAATGTCTCCGTCCACCCCTGTATTTCATTCATAGTATGAACTAAAAGAGGTTAAATGTATTCTTAGTCTTTCATGCACATAACCTTTGTTAGAAAGTAAACTGTACTATATATCTGAGGAGTTTTCAGGTCATGCTTGAGCCTGTGGAAAGAGAACATCAAGACCAAAATATTCTTATACAAAATTAAAAGGGTTTTAGGAATTTTTTCTTTGCCTTTTTTTTTTCTTTTTGTCTTTCCAATCCTTTTGTACTTTTTTTGCATACGCAGAGGATGATTTTTGAATTATAAATCTAGTCAACTTGGTCTTAAACCAAAGACATGTCCTCAGAAACACTGTTCTTTTTCTGAACTCTGAATTTCTTTGACAACATCCCTGACAGGCTCTGTATCTTTACAAGGATATAAATACAGAACTAATCTATCCAACCTGCTCAACATGAGAGACCTCATTACAAAAGCATTAATTGCTGAACACAGACTAAAACTGGATGCCAGTGCAGTCAAGATTAAATGCATCTTATCCACCTGCCTTAACTGTATTATATCATTATAATTAAGAGTTAAGGTGTGATTAAACAACACTGTTTGGATCTCTCAGATATGCCAACACCAGTATAAGCCCTGACAGTGCTGAAGAATTACATGTTTTTACTTCGGTATTGTAAAATCATTCATTTCTTCATGTTTTACAGCCACTGATCTACATTGGTGGTCTACAAAAGCACTCAGGATAAGGTGAATGCAACTATATTTTTTGTGAAAAAATACTTATCCAAAGCAATAGACTGACGGATGAGATTACTCTCAAATGCCTTGAACTTACAGCTTGTGGGACTGCAGACAAATCAGGTAAATGACACATCAAATTAGAAACTAATCTTCAAAACATTTAAGTATGCTTGCAAGACAACGTAAACACTGGGCAGGCAATAAGCCATTTACCTCAGCAAGCTGGAATTACAGATACATTATGTCTTGTCTTAAAGCAATTACATTGGTATATTAGTAAGAAAAAAATCAACTATATTTTTTCAAGTTTTTGATCTAAATTGAAAACATTTTCATATGTCAAAAACACCTTAGTGATTATTACTCCAACTGCACATCTTTTTACAATAGAAATGAACATCAAATCCTTTTTCAAGATTTACTAAAATGCATTGTGCTATTGCTAATTTTAAAAGTTCTTTCTGAAATTAGTTTCCTTACTTCTTTTTTAAAGAAAGCGAATTGCCAGAATGGCCATTTTAGGAATTTGAAGTAATGTATAAGGATGTTCCAGGACAATGTAAGTTGAAGATGGCAAAAATAGAATGGGACTGATCAAAATGCTTTGTATAACAAAAAGCCAGTGACTTCATTACTGCATCTCAAGTATATTTTGAATTCCTATGCATCCCTGTAAGTGGAAGACAGGCTTTTAAGTGCCTTTTACTGTTGATACTGAAGTACTGTACAAGAATATCTTTCAGGGATGATCCATGGAAACTCCACTATCTTTCAATGGCTACAGCTGTGCGACATGTCAACATTGCATAAAATTTTATAATTTCTAACCATTCATATTCACATGCTAAAAGATAGATCTTTCAGTATAAATGTCTCAGCTGTCATTAAGATCACATGTAATTGGAGTTCAGCTACAATATATTTCAAAGTGTTTTCCTTTTCTCACAACTAAAGGCTGAATTGTTACAGATGGTAATTTTGGCAGATGGTTGTATATGAAACCAAGTTTATAATTAGGCCAAATCTGACTTGTTCAATTAAGGCAATGAAGATTTGGAAAATAAGAAGTGTCAGATCAGCACATGATCAGTCTGGTGGCCGTAGAAAACTGAAGAAACCTGACCATTCACATTTCTAGAATATATTGCCTCTGAATTTTTTTTCATAATTGCATGAATTAGAAGATAAGCAACCTTTCATGTTCGAAGAGTAAACTAAAGCAACCATGGCTTTTTATGTACTTAAGTGTATAATCCTTTTTTCTTCAGCTGAGGTTAATGAGATGGTCTGAAGCAATCTAACAGCTCCCTGCTGCTGAGAGAGGGCTCTCAGCAACTCCTTCTCCACAGCTTCCCTTCCTCTGACATTCACCTGACCCCTCTGCAAGTCAGTAAATTCACAGACAGTGACTAGCCAATTAAAGCTCAGAGACAGAAAACTAATCCCTGAGGAATGAGTGGAGGAGATGTGCAAAGATGAGAAGACTAGGACTACCCCTTTCAGTGGAAGTGACCTCTTGGGCTCACTCTAACATATATCAAGCTGTATTTCAAGCCTTGTTATATCTAGTGTCAAAAAACCTTCCAGACTGGTAATTGTGTGTGATGATAGCATTGCCTGTTTTAGCATCTTCTGACTTTCAGTTGTGTTAAATATTTCTTTGCTCTTGTACCAAGAAAGGATCACTAGTGTCTAGTAATCATTCTCTCCACTACTTCTTGCTTATCACTCAGCAGTTTCTTGCCCTCAGCTTTCAGTCCCTCTTCATACGCACATTGTTTCCATATAATACTTTTGCCTATTTTAGGACCACTATTTCTGCTATATTTTTTTTTTTCTGATGGGGCAACCAGGACTTTTTCAAGAAGGCTGATTATCACCATCATAAAAGCATTACCCTTTTACATTTCTCTTTTTTTCTCCTACTGCATTCCGATATATTGGTTGATTTGTTTCTCTACAGATAAAATACAGGAATTTTTCATCCATTTTTCCTGACCAAGTATTGCTACAAGAACATTAAAAAAGATCTTGTAAATAGTTTTTTTAATAACTAATTAAAACTTATTAATGTAGCTACAATTAGTTCAAAACATTCCTTCTAAAATGCATCCCCCTTGCTCTTCAACACCATGAACTCCAACTGCCATCATGCCATCTGTTCTCCTATCTTCTCTAGACCTTTACAAAGTTCCTCAGAATCTCTTTTAGTTTCAATTAACCTGAGTAATTTATGTGGCTTGCACATGTTGTCATCAATCTGTGAACCTTTTTACCAGATTGAACTATATGAGGTTGCTGACTGACAATTACAGAATTACCTCTTAGGTTTTTGCCATGTTACAAATTAATGACTTATTCCTAACACTTTGCTTTCTGTCTCTCAATCATAATCATTTTTTCCCCAAACTGTTATGGTAAGGGACATACATGGGGATACTTATTTGGATTTTTTAATTAAAAAAAGGTTTAATAAAAAAACCTAAGTAATTTAATATTTTCTCCTTATTCATTCATTTTGAATCATTAAGAATTTTAGTACATTGAAAGCATTTATTTTATAGGAGCTAGGTTTTTCTATTCCTTTCATTAAACTCTTTGTTAATAGAGTTCCCACCTTCCTTCTACCAACTGATTTAAATACAGCGAGATGTGCTGACAACACAACAATAGAGGCAAGCTGTTAAGAAAGATTTTTTAAAGCTGGACATATTCATTAGCTCTGAAGACAACAGTTAATGTGTTAAGAGCTACTATATATTTAAGAAGTGGAGGAAACACCATGATCATCTATTTTTATCAACTAATAAACATCACATCTTTACTGTAAAATTAACCTGAGTTATAATTTATATCCTGCCCCAAACCTTAGATCTGTCCACACAAACTGTACTTCTAATACCCTGGTGGTGTGTGGGTGGGATTAGGTGGGGGGTTTTTTGGCTTTTTTTTTCTTTTTGACTGAGATTTGTATAAACTAACAACTACAAACCATTAAAATGTTTCTGGTACATTAGATACAGATGCCTATAAAATATACTTCTAAAAACACCTGCAAAATATAATTCTGCGAACACATATAGTACTTTGAATGTAGTAAATAACTGATAAGAAAAGTTAGGTATCTTCACAACATCTGCAACCCTTTGAAAAAACAGCTATTTTAGTTTAATTTTACTGATGATTTTCACAGGGGTTACTTATAAAAAATGCAATTGTAAATTGTGTGTAATGTGATTACATCTTATAGATTTTTACATTTGATCATTAGTATTCATGTGAATTAGAATCACAGTTGTCAGAAGAGAAACTATTCTAGTACATGCTCAACAATGTCCTTCTTACAGATGTGCTAACAGAGAAACTCATGCAAATATTCACACAAGATGACTTCTTAGAAGATTTATACATCTAGTTCTCACAAGTTTCCTAGGATAGTTGTTCTTAAAGAGGACACATTAAGTTGCCTGGCCTGTCATGAAGTTTCTTTGGCTTCCTTAATCAATCTCACAGAAAATATATCCCATCATTGAGAAGATTAGTGCAAATCTCCTCAGAGTATATACTTTAAAACACCTACACTCAAAAATTCCAGTTAGACTAGTTAGGTATTTTTGTAAGTGATGCAGTTTCTTAGCAAGTTTAAGTGATACTTGTCAAATTGTACAGGAAAAAATTCTTCCTGGTTTCATAGGAACTGTGCCATTTAGTCTCCAATAAGTAATTGGAGTGTGTATGTTAAGAATAAGAATCTATCATAACGAATAAAGCCAAAAAGCACATCATAGTTTGACAATTAGCAACTGAAATAATGTTCTTGGATGCAAAGCAAGAGAGACTCCTTTCAATAGAAATAAACCAGTAGGCTAAAATCAGATTAACTGCATGTATGTCTCACACCATTTGTAAATGTCAACAACATTCCGCTCCAGTGGGAAATGACCAAAAGTACCGTAGACAATCCATTACTGGTAAATGTCTAGCTGATCACTAAAACCTGTGTGTGAGAAAAGATTTTTAAAATGTGCTGGGGAGAAAGAGAAGAAAGACAGGAAATTCACTCCAGATGATTTAAAGAATGTTTTGGGCCAGAATTTCTTAAAGGCCAAATGAAAACCCCAAATCAGGTATTTCTGATATGATTAAGTGACAAAGATGAGACATGGGAGAAAGCAATAACAGTTAGTTCTAAAAAGATTTCCTTTGGTTTCAATAAGTATCTGACCCTTAAAAAAAAAAAAAAACAGAAAAAAACCCCAAAGATTTTCTTAATATATAAAGAAAATTACTGATGTTAAGAAAATGTATCTTGCTCCTTCTAGAAATGGCAAAGCAGTATTTCAGAGGGCTCTTCATAACTATATTAATAGCTTACAAGTTTTGTTGTATAAATAAACAACATATTCCACAGAACACTGGATTCATTCTAATTCTGAGATGCTTAGTTTTTACAGGCAAAACAAAATACAGTAAAACCTGGTTATTCAGAGGATTAATATTTGAACTGGGCCTCAAAAAGATTGTGGGAAATAAAATCGGTTATTGGACAGACTACTATGAAAATTGTAGAAAACATTCACCAGAGATGAAGCTTAGACTATGTCAAAGGAAACAGGATGGTGACAGAGACACACCTTCAGTATTCTGGCTGCCAAAAGTGCAGAAGTTTGATTGTCAGGGGTGAGGATGCTGACTTAAATGCAACTGAGGCCAGGAAAGGTGCATAAAGAAATGAGAGTAGCATTGTTAGTTTTTTGTCAGAATAGGGAGAGAAGAGAGAAACTTGAAGGATAAACAATCATTTTTAGATGTGGGTTTCAGAGGTGATGATAGAAAAAAATCCAGAAATCTTGGTCACAGACATGAGAGAGGAACAAAATCTTCCCTCATCCATAGAAGAAAATTGATAGGGGAATATGAATACCACCCTGCTTGGGAATGGAGTCTAATTTTTAAAAAACAGCAAGAGTTTCACTGGATTTAGTAGCCTGAAAAGAGGTTTTTTACTGCCCAGCTTTAGACTATTAAAGGAACAAACACTTAAGAAATTTATCAAAACAGTTTAGAGCAGACTATGATTATGGCCAGAATTTTTAAAGGACATGGATTTAGAGAATGCACGGCAAATCTAGGGCACATTCTTTGCCAGGGATTGTAATACGGAAGATCAAAGCAGCTTCAGTGACAGTATTTAAACCTATGGTTTACAAATAAGTTTCGTATTTCCTTGAAAATAAAGAATGCAATAGGCATCAGAACGATTTAAACGGGTGTCAAATACAGTGCTGATAGTTTTTGCTATTAGAATAGAAATGTAATCTGTACATTGCAGTATCACACTAATTTGAAAAAGACAGCAATTACAAATATTGGAGATATATTTTTTCCTCCTTTTTAAAATACCACAAAAAAACCTGTGTTTATTCAGGAACATATTTAATCCAAACGAAAGAGGGTGCCAAGCAGTGTTATACAAGCTTCCTAAATTCATTTGGCTGACTAATGTTCCTATTCCCGCATGCTTCAAAAGAGTAAAAGAAAAACAAATCTCAAGAAGAACTAACATTCAGATCTATATCAGCTTAAAATATAATTGTCTGCTTGCCATTTAAAGCAGAAGACAAATTTTGCTGAGTTCACTTAATAACGAGCAAATGGAGGCTGGAAATTAGAGGGCTAGAACTTAGGACTTCTTTACAATAAACCATTAGCATGTTTAAGTTTCAACCTCCCTAAATTTCTAAGCACTTCGTTTAGTGAATTATTTTGCATATATGCAGCAGATTAATTTAAATGTATCATGTCTGAGTCCTCACTGCCTTACTTCAGTCTATTACTTCAGTTAGACTACAGAAGTCATCACCTTGATATCCTACTCCCATTTTAGACACAATTAAGAAATCTCCATGAAGAGAGATTAATTTTTTGGATGAACATCAAATGAAAGAACAAACTTCCCTACAGATTTTAAAGCCTCCACATTTACAGGTCCAAAACTCACACGTTAAAATAATGAACTTTGTACATCAGTGTATTACTCCAAATGTTCCGTATGTGCCGTAGACATCGTTAAGTTTGTTTTTTTACCAGGAGCAACTCTTGCAGAGTTCATTTTTGTTTCAAATGGAAATAGATGGTCAGGACATGCACAACTTAGTTTTAGAGTCTGCCTTATATTGCCAGAATAACTTTTTTTCAAACATAATTAGAGGTCATGTGTTACAAAACAGGCCAGAGAATCCATCCAGCGATTATGTATCATACTACAAACATAAATGGAACACATATATTGGTGTGCTGCTACCAAGCAGCAATGTAGCAAGGAAAATTTTATATTTTTTCCTCATGCTTTCAAATTTATATAAAAGTTTATCAAGTATTATCATAAAACTCCTTTCAAAAAAATAATTGAACATTATTAAGCTCTTCCTCAAAAAATGAGGAATTAACTTTACCTGACATAGAATTCCAAGTTTCACAGTAAAGAACAAAAATACTTAAAGAAAAAGCTACAGATCCATCTGACAAAACCCATTTAAGATTATTCTGTACAGGCCTCAGATATGCTTTTATTCCAAGGAGGTTCTATTGTTCTAGCCTCTGCCCTACTTCTTCCATACTCAGCCATACCCACATTACATAGAGATTTTAAAATCTCCTTGGGAGAAGGCTTGCACACCATGCTTAGGACCTTCACTGCACACAAGTTTGTGCACGAACAGAGGATGGCACCTACGGCATCTAGGTAAAGAATACTGGATATGTACAGCTGTTTTTGCATGGGCAGTGCTTCTTTGTATGTATGTGGACACTAGTTGAATGGGGTGAGATACTTGGATTCCCTCCAATTAGTTGTGAGGGGAAAAGAAAGTATTGTTCATTTGGGAGAAAAGACATTTGAAAACAACCAGTACGAGTGATCCTGCCTACATAAAGTAGAGGGATTCTAGCCAAAAGAAATGCAGAATATAAGTCCTATCATACAATAAACAGACTGCATATACTTAACGTATTCCTAAAGCTACATTTAGGGTGCTTCCAAAAACTTAAGGTACTTTTGAAGAGATGGTGGAGCGAACTGGACTACACTTATCCTTGGCCTTAACTGTCAGTGAACTGATGTCCATGGATTTGATGGCAGCAGAACAAACAAAAGGCAGAAGACCAGCTGAATAAGACACTGGATGAGTCACTAAGACAGTTATTGTGATTGTATTGAAACCAGGTTTAGTCACATTGGATGGACACGCTTGGAAACACCAAGCTGCATGAACAGATAGGACTGGAAGACTAATGTATTTCAGACTCTGATTTGCAGACGCCTATATCTTTCTGAATGGAGGTTCAGAGATTGGCATGATTTGCAACCTGTGAATTTGGACTTGGGGCCTGAAACACAGTCCCTCCTACATTCTTAGTTCACGTGTCAGCCACTCTCAAGATTGAACAAAAACCTACCAGCTCAGCTACTTTGGTCTTAAAGCATGACTTAACTCAGGGGAGTAAAAATCTTAATTTGCGTGGACCCAGCTTGGATTTGGAGCAACACTGGAGTTACACTTCAGATTAAGAGTCTGGACTTGATATTTTTTTTCCCCCCCCGCCTTTTCTTCCCTCTGGCACAATGCTCATACAAAGTAGAACAGCTTCAACAAGACAGACTGGATGGTTATACCCTTCTGGAGTCCTAAGTTCCTACCCAAGAAAAGATGTCACCCTGTGTCTCTCACTCCAGCGAATATGCTCAGGTTAATTCTTTTAGATTAGCCTTCTTCTCCCTGACGGAATCAAGGTTGTTTGCAAACCCAGAGGTAATCTCTGTATACCATACTCATCCTCTTGTGACAGTCCAACCTAAACCTGCAGGCTTTTCAGCTCCCACTGATGTTCTGCAGAGTGCAGCTCACCTCTGCCCAGGCCCTGAGGCTGCCAGCACACACCTCTCTCTGACTTTCCAACTCTGCTGCCCAAAATCTGTGAGAAGCCAGTGAACATGGAAGAGTACCAAGATACTCAGCCAACTTCCAGAACTCTTCACTGTAACATTAAAAAATACTGTGCAAATGCATGTTATAAAAAAAGCGCCAAATCACAGGTGGGAGAAGAGGTAGCTCTTGAGGCCTGGGCTAAATATGACCTTGAGGGTCATTCCTGAACCCGATCTTCTCCATCCAGGAGGTTTTGCAGCAAAAAACGAAGAAAAAGAAAAATAACCAAATGCTGCAGTCCCTGCGTGCTTACAAGTGGTCTTTAACAGCAATGAAGGTTTGGGGCTAGCAGGCATCTGAAAGATGGGGTCTACAGCAGTCCTGCCTGAGATAGTCTTCCAGGAGCCCTAGCCACTGTCAGTTAGCACTGTTGGCCCTGCGGGGAGAGCCTACTTTCAGCCCCCCCCCAGCCTGGTCTCACTTCTAGCATTGGTTCAAGGGGTGTCAGAATAGCTGGAGGCTCAAGACTTACCCACTTTGCAAAACCATGTGCTCCAAAGAGTGGCTGGAAGGCAGTGACTACCACAAGGGCCTCCTTCCAGCAATACCCGCAGTGACATCTTACACCTAATGCTATTTTCACCTTACAACTAAACTTATGTCTGCTCCACGCAGCAATGATAACACAAAAATATGTATAAAGCAGAACATTCCTCATCAGATTTAAAATGGCTATCACATCCATCTACACTGTATTATTTAAACAGAAACAACAGCCTATCATTCACCCAGTGGTTATTAGATAACAGGAGGAAATTAGGGGATAATTTATTTCCTACATTATTGTGTTCCAAAGTGCTCACTAATCTGAACTCCTAAACTGGCTTTTATTTAGACATATAGCAGAAATAATTCCTTAACTAGCATATCTACTTTCATCGACCTCAGATATTACGCATACTACCAGCTTTAGTAAAAAACTTAACACCGTTTTTGTTTTATCTGTTTGTAACTGTAACCTGTTCTCAATTTTCATTCTCATTCTAATAAATGTCTCATACTATTTACATTTGTCAATAACTAAAACCACCCAACAAAAAAATCTATATGTGCTCCCCTCAGTCAGTTATTTCAGTATCGGTAATATTTACATAGGTTGGCTTTGCAGCTTCACACATGACTCAGTATGCAACGCAAACATTGGCCAATCAATAACAACAAAGAGGAGTGCTACCCTTCTCCACTCACCTTACATTGGTCCATCTCCTTTTTCCAGAAGTGAACAGGAAAAACTCCCCAAAACAAAAAAAAAAACAAGTGGACTTGCAGTACGTTTAAAAGGCAGACCAGCCTCAGGTTTGGCATACCAAAGACCAGGGCAAGAACAAACGCTTTCGTTTTCATCTGTCAGCTCCTACACTACACAAATGGAATTGCGTAGGGAGATTTTTCCTGCCTTGCTTCAATAAATGGGTGTTGTGTTTACATACGGCATACTGAGCATTGCCTACCCGAAGCCAGGGGCTGCATCTTGCCAACTCCTAACTTTCGTACAATATGGCAATTACATGAGCCAGCATACCATTAAGTCACATAACAAAACTTGGAGTATGGCACTGTCAGCTGGCAGAATTGTACCTGAATGACTGACATGCAGTGCACAAAAGGAGAAACTAGATTTCAGTGCAACGACAGAACTGGGTCAGAAGCAGACTGGGTTAGCAGCCTCAGTCTAAACTACAAAGCCAAGTGCTGCACAGTTTACACATATAAAAACTTACAGGCACACAATACAAGCAGGCAAAGAACAAAAATAATAAAAGATCACTAAACACGCCTGACGAAACGCCCCCCCTCCCTAGAGTCTTCCAGATCATCTGCTGTTTATTCTCCATATTCTCTCCTCTATTCCAGGAGGTTCTTTCTAGCTGGTGTACTCGCAAACTGGCCGCCTCTAAGCAGAGTCAAAACTCTGGGGAAAAGGGAAAGAGACCTTAGTCCGTTGCTCAATGTGAATAACATAACATCTTTTTTGCTCCAGCAAATTCTCTTTTTCTATCTGATGAGCAGCAGATTTACACCTACCGTGAGCTCTAAATGTCTCCCAGTGCCTAGCGTTCACTTTTTTTTTTTTTGAACAAGCAAGGAAGATTGGAGATCTGAGCTCACTATTTCCCCTAAAATAATGACTCTGCAAGCTCACACCAAGGCATCAGATATCTGCTTTGTGTTTCTGATTTAGCCTGCTGACATGAGTCTGAAGTGGACAATTTGTGTACTAATTCTTTTTCCAGGGACCATTCCATAGTAATTTCTACAGAGGTTTGCACTTCAGTGACACAAATGTACTACACATAGGACAACCTAAGAAGGTCATTTAACTACCAGAAATAATGTGCACATTAAGAGGTAAAAAGACAATCTGAGATCTACAACACTTCTAATACTGATGTTTCTAAGAGGCTGTGCATCTAACCCACTGCTGAAGATCAAGTGCCTGAACTAAGTATGTGTCATATCATCATCAGTCTTCTGAGCCAGCTTCAGGGGTCACCTCCCCTTACAGTATATTTCTTAGTAACTTAATCCTATTTAGATTGTCTTCAAATCAAAGAACAAGCAAATCAGAAATCTGCTATATGGTTTTTCAAGATTGTATCACACTAGCACCACTCAAACGCATTTTATTCAAAATGTAAAAAGCTGTTCAGGTATCAGTTGTAATTTATTTGTTGTAATATTAGCACGCAAAATCACATAAACTCACTTCTTATAATAGTTTTAATTACTAAGTATATAAACCTGCAAATCCTCTCACATGAGTAATCCTTTAATAAGATTAATTAATGGAAACAGTCCCATTGAAAAAGGATTTGTATGACTGGACCCTAAATGCTTAATTACATTTTGAAAAGCATTATTACTTAAAAAAATTTATCCAGAATGTGTTGATACGTTTAAAACAGGGGGTTATATATTTATTAAACTGTGTAGTTTCAGGAACAATCCTTCTAGGACTGACACTGTTGGGTAACATGCTTCTGCAGTTCCTGTGGTTTCTCAGGTTAAGACTGATTTAAATAAACTGACCAACCTGCTCACTCCAAGTCTACCGTTCAGCATGACTCTTCTCTTTCAGCACTTTCGTTGCACTGATGTATGATTCAGCTATGCCTTCAGCTGCACTAGTTATATATTATCCCTGTGCAACATTACCTCAAATATCAAAATCCACAATTAATTTTAAGCACTAGCCAGGTATTACCAAGTCTTTTCAAGGATCGGTGGTGTAGTGGTTCTCACTTTCTGTACTACATCTCTTGCAGACTATTTTATTATAAGAAATATTAACTTCTTTCCTGGCATCCCAATCCTGTTCTTTTCACTATGCCAGTTACCAGTCTAGACAATGGCAAAAGTAGCCACAGGAGAGCATAAAGATTAAAATTTACTTTAATGTGCCGAGTGCCCCAACGTGCTTAAGTCCTCCTTCTCGTATCCGCTTCACTTGCCCTCTCTTTGCACAAGGGTCTGCACCATCTTAGTGGAAAGTCTTTCTTGAAGTTATGTCCTGCCCTGATCCCCTCAGAATGATTAACGATTTGGTATCGCATTTGTTTGCTAATCCTTAAAATTAAGGAAACAATCCTTTGGAGAGCTAGGAGTCTGTCCAAAAAGCAGGAAGCGTAACTGCTTGAAGGCTGACAGATGCTTCACCACCATGACAAGAAGCTGTTCCATAGGCTACAGCTCGCGAGCCTCTGAGTCAAGCCATATGGTCCTGAATGCCAAGACAGCCTGTCTTTCCCAGTTTATTGGGAGAGAGGGATTGTTCCTGCTTTGCTCTGAATTTGAAAAAGTACTCTGTTGGTTATAGAAGTTTACAGTTCATATGAAATAAAACACTTGACCGCTTGCACTCATGAATCTTCATTTGTTTGCTGAACAGTTTTTTCTTCTCTGAAGAAACAGCTCTACACGTATGCTGCCATGGGCTAAGATCACATCTTGTGATTTCACTGCTACCCACTCCAATAATAAATGAATACATATAACTATGCACACATAAATATGGCTCTTACACTTCAAGAGACCCTTCCCACTAATAACCTATTCAGCATATTTGACCAAGTTTATATATGGGGTCTGAAACAACAGCTCTCAGGTGCAAGGCATCTTTTGTCACCTAAAGGGAATAACAGCAATGGGTATACACTGTTAGAGTTCAGAACTGATCATTTAAGGCAACATTTTGCTGTATTTTAGCATCACAAAAATTAACTCTCCAAGTTATAATTCCTTAAGCATGGGTATATTCTCCAGTGCCTTCGCCAGCTGAGATTTAAATATTTCAAAAAGTATATATTTCTAATTCCTGTCACCTTTTGAAAACCTATCTAACTGCCCAAAAGACTTCAATAAGGTCTCTCCCTTTTTAAAAAAAAAAAAAAAAAATGTATGCCAAAGTGTTTTCAGGCTGCTGGTGCGTGGATGAACCAGCAATTGCCAAGAAACAGACGAAGGCAAAAATTTTATATCTTGCTTCTAACCGAGAACTGAAGGGGAAGGCAAAAGCCCCCAGCGCAGGGCCAGCGGTGTGCGTGTCCATGCATTGTTCTCTCTCAGAGCTCAGGCTCGGCACCGAGTAGCCCTGAGGTCAGGCAGGATGGAGGGTACTGGCACCTTGCAAAGTCAAGGCTTAAACTTTTTCTCTTTAGAGTTTCCCTGAGCTGCTGCTTGTTCCAAGATGATTTTTCCACCCGTGTCTGTCCCCATCCTTCCTTTCAAAAATTGCACAGCACAGCGATTGCAATGTCTACAGAACTTGGAGAAATAACTGCAGGGACCCCCACGGCGGTGCGGCGCGGCTCTCCACGGCGGGGTGAAGGAGCCCGCGGGGAGCAATGCCGGGGGCTCCCCACAACACCGACCGGGCGCCGCATGCTGCAGCGGCTTGAATGGAGCCACCGAGCACAGCAGCCGCTACACTGCTAGCAGCCTCCGATTATTTATGTTATCTCGCTCAGCTCGACAGTGTAAGACAGGCAACTGATTTATCAAGGCAGGCGATCTGAGCTCTCCCACGGTTCAGCCGCCGATCCCGCCGCTTGCTGCAACTTTTCCAGGGGCTGCGGGCGCCGAGGGCAAGACCCCCACCCTGCTCCCCGAAATCGCTCATCAACGGCAGCAGTTCCCATCGCCGGCGCCTCTCACCTCTGGGCCCGCCGGGGAGCCGCCGCCCCTGGCGGACACCCCTTGCGGACGCGGGTGCGCACTCTCCGCCCCGCGGCTGCCCCCGAGCCGCTCACCCCGCTCCGCTCCAGCAGCCCCCCGGTCCGCAGCGGACCTTCTCAGTCGGGGAGCCGCGGTTCATCCCTGCCCGGCAGGTAGGTCCGGCCTCCCCTCGCTCCCGCCGCCCGGCCTCACTCACTTGTGCCTTCTTCATAAGGAACGGCAGCGCTGCAGTCCAGCCCAGCCGGCCGTGTACAAACTCCCTTCAGCGGAACTGTAGCTCCAGCATAATGCAGCAGCCGATAGTCCACGCATTGGGGTTGCCCACGGCGAGCCCCGCGTTGCCTCTGCCTGCCCCGCTTCCGCCGCTGTGCGCGCCCCGCTGCGCTCCTCCGCCCACGGTGCGACCGCCTGCACTGACTGCAGCCACAGCCGGCCCCCGGGCAGGGCTTTTATATCTCCGCTCTGCCTCCAGCAGCAGCGGCGGCAGCACAGGCAAGACACGCCTTTCCCCTCCCTCTCGTCCTTCTTCCCTCGTGGAGAAGCGGGAGCCCAGGCAGACCCCGCCGGGAGGGGGAAACCCGGGTAAACTTGGGGGAAGTGGTAAGCAGGAACAAGCCAAGCCCGTTCCTTCCCAGCGCCGGAGGGAAGCGAGCCCCGCGCCGGGCCGGGGAGGCCGTGGGCTGGCCGCTGCGGGAGAGCGGCAGGCGAGAACGTTGCGGGATGCGGGTCGATGCGGGTCGTGGGTCACTCGGTACCGGCCACCGGGTTGGAAGGGTGGCAGAGGGCTTCTCCCGCCCGATGCCTGGCGGTGACCGAGAGAGGCGACCCCAGCCGACCGGGGCGGGGCAGGGGTCTCCGGCCTTCTCCGCGGTGGGCTCTGGCAACTTGCAGGGAAGCCTCCTGCCGCCGCGGCACTCGAGGTCAGTTAGGCTGCCGGAGCTGAGCCAAGCCCTTGGGTTGTGTCGCCCACCTACGCCGGTGAGAAGGGGGGGGTCCCTCCCTCCCGCCGGGGCGCCGCCTCGGCCCGCAGCAGGGAAGGCAGCGGGCTCGGAGGGCTGGCAGAGCTCCCAGCAAGTGCCCGGTATTTCCAGTGCAGCACCCAGGCTGCGGCAGCGGCATGCACACCCGGGAGGCAGCTCCGGATTTGCGATTTCCATTTCAGGACTGCCTTTCCATAATGGTCGAATACAAGATAGGCACCGTAATAGGCATTTCAACTAGAGCTTGTAAACTCCTTTTACCTGTTCCAGCCGCAGAAAAGTTGTCGAGCAGTGCCTCCTAATGCTCGTGTAAAGGTGATTCTGCCGGTCTTTTAACATGCTGTTAAAATTTCTATCCTGTGTAAATCAAGTATTAGCGTCGGGTGTGGAAAAATGACACTTGACTTTTTACTGCATGGAGTCCTGCTGGCAAATCCATCCCAGCAGCAGCAACAGAATTTGAGCCTTCTTCATAGAAGACAGCTGTTAGGATAACACAGACTAAGTCTTGAGTGTGCATTAGATGGAAAGAAGAGCTGTTTATGGAACTAGCACTTCCTAAGACAGCAATCTTTGAGTGATGGTTAAAAAGCATGTTCACTGAATGAAGAACATCTGCACAAGTCAATGGTCGTTTCCCAAGGAAGATTAGATACACTCAGAGTACACAGTAAGATATTTTGTTAGAAAAAGTCTGCCTGGTTTTAACCTGGAATTAATGGTAAGTTTTCAAAAGTCTAGGTTTCTGCCGAGTTACAGAAAGATCCTGAATCCATCCCCAACTCC
The DNA here is from genome assembly GCA_009769605.1 of Bucorvus abyssinicus. Lineage (NCBI taxonomy): Eukaryota > Metazoa > Chordata > Aves > Bucerotiformes > Bucorvidae > Bucorvus > Bucorvus abyssinicus. The sequence goes on from CM020025.1 coordinate 46,893,830, forward strand.
ACTATATATTTGAGTTTCTGTGTAGGGCAGATAAGCATCTAATCTCTTTGCGCCTCTGCATCCAGTCTGGACAAATGGGCTGATAATTTTCTTCTACAGCACGATTAATTCATTGCGGTTTTTTTTCATTTCTTGATTATTACTCTGCTGAATTACCTCAGAATTCTTGTGTGCCCTCTGAGCTTTGTCAGACTGTTTTATACGGATATTGTAGTTGTCCCTTCCTCAAAAAGGTTATGATTCAAGCAACAGACATGCAGTGAAAGAGAGGAAGCCTGTAAAAACAAAGAAATCAAGGACCACACTCACTGAAAGGATATTTTGTATATCACCTAGTGGTGATCAACCAAAGCTGCTTCCACAGTCTACGCATTTAGCAAATAGGGCCAGGAAATTAAAATGTTATGGCATATTTCCTCCTTAGAACAGATGACATGTTTAGTCTCCTGGGGAGAAGCCCCGAAAAGTGTGAAAGAGCAGTCTGTCATAGCAGTTACATACCTTATGGTCTTTCTCTGTCTTGAGCTCTGTCACAGTCCACCGTGAGTCATGACAGGAAAGCTTTAGTGGATGCCCTGCCTCCAGTTACCTTATTGATAGTTGTGCAGAGAAGATAAGACCCTTGGGTCTAATTAAGTTTCTCTAGCACCCTGGGATCATGCACCTTCTCTGAATCTGAGTTCTTCAACCTGCCTTTGTGGTTAATCAAGCCCAGCTATAGTGGAATAATGCCCTTTGCATCTCTTCCTTTATGCTGGCAATTTGCAAGTATATTGCTGCTACGTTGGCCTCTGTATGGTTTGGGAAGTCTTTTCTATGAAATTTAGAGTTTAGTAGTTTAAACTCATTGATAACTTATGTCTATAACCCATAAGAAAGTATGGTTTTATTAGTCGTGCCCATTTCCAATGTAGTACTAACTCTCGATTTACCAGATGAGAACTGGTTAGCCATGGACCGTTAACACATTAAGTGGTAGGTTTCCAAAACACAACTGCAAACCACATTCAGTCCCTTATGGCCTACCTCATTTGCATTTCTAAATGCTCCATGGTGAACACAGGCTCCTGTCATAGTTCTGTGAAAACCTGTTTCTTCACAGGGAAGCTATGGAAAAAGTATTGGTTATCCCAGATCTTCACAGGATTTGGTTCCACCCGTTCAGCAGGATTGTCCTTCACCAAGAATACCATTCTGCATATATAGAAATAGCAACAACTGAAGCATAAATGATACCTTTCCAGGCTGGTGTGAATGGAAGTCTTACCATCTTCTGCAGGTGAGAAATGGCTGTTAATTGCTGTTTATTTTGGAATATTACTGAATACCCATTGTGCTTTCTGTAGTTTCAGCCATGAGAGGAATAACCCCACTCAGAATGTCAATAGCTTGGCTGCTGGCTGGAACAGCTGGCATTCAGGAATATGCAGAATCAGATTGTGATGGTTTAGGCCTAGCTGGCAACTAAGCACCACATGGCTGCTCACTCATTCCTTCCTCCCGATAGGATGGAGAAGAGGAAATATAATGAAAGGCTTAGCAGTCAAGACAATGACATGGTAGGATCATTCTCCAGTTATGGTCATGGGCAAAACAGACTTGACTTGGGGAAAAACACATCAGTTTAATTTGTTACCAATCAAATCAGAGTAGTATAATGAGAAATAAAACCAAATCTTAAAAACACCTTCCGCCAACCCATCCCTTCTTCCCAGGCTTAACTACTTCCGATTTTCTCTACCTCCTCCCCAACAGTGGCACACGAGTACGGGGAATAGGGGTTGTGGTCGGTTCATCACACGTTGTCTCTGCTGCTCCTTCCTCCTTCGGGGGACTCCTCACACTCTTCCTCTGCTCCAGCGTGGGATCCCTCCCACAGGAGACAGTCCTCCACAAACTTCTCCAACAGGAGTCCTTCTTACAGGCTGCAGTTATTCATGAACTGCATCAGCGTGGGACCCCCACGGGGTCACAAGTCCTGCCAGCAATTCTGCTCTGGAATGGGCTTCTGACTCCACAGGTTCTGCCAGGAGCCTGCTCTGGCATGGGTTTCCCACAGAGTCATAGCCTTCTTTGACCGCATCCACCTGCTCCAGTGTGGGATCCTTCACGGGCTGCAAGTGGACATCTCCTCCACCATTAACCTCCGTGGGCTGTAGGGGGACAATCTGCCTCACCCTGGTCTTCACCATAGGCTGCAGGAGTATCTCTAGTTTGGCACATGGAGCACCTCCTCCCCCTCCTTCTTCACTGACCTCAGAGTCTGCAGAGTTGTTTCTCTCACACCCCACTCCTCTCTCTGTGGTAAATTCCCCAGTGGTTTTTTTCCCCCTTCTTAAATATGTTATCACAGAGGCACTACTACCATCACTGATTGTCTCGGCCTTGGCCAGAGGCAGGTCCAGCTTGGAACTGGGAAAGCTTCTAGCACCTTCTCACAGGAGCCACCGCTGTAGCCCCTCCCCCACTACCAAAACCCCACCACACAAACCCAATACACAGATCCAGCCTCAGCCACTGAGGTTGCCAGGTTAACCAGTGCTCTGCACCAGCTTGGAAAATTGAAAAATTTCATCTGTGAAACCATCTCAGCTGTGAAGGGAAGCACCAGTGTGTACGTATTAAAAAGAGAAAACACAGATCCCATCTAACCTGTTACAGACTGTGAGAGCGTGGAGTCTTTTGCTGACATGGAGGCCCAAGTCTGTAGTGTTAGCTCAGGTACCTTCTCTACCCCTGGTCTTTTTTAAGGACGTACAATAATAGGTAAAAGCTTTCTTAACCTACTTCAGGCACATGGAAATAAAAAAAAAAAAAAAAAAGAGAGTTAAAATTGAGATACATAGTGCCAAGAAACTCAAAAGCTGCCCTCAGGCTTCTTTAGGTTTTATTTACATAAGTACTTGATCATAGAGGAATGACTTCTGTACAGAAAAGGAAAACCTTGCAAACGTGCAAGATCTACAGAAAATTATATGAATTACTTTGATGTTAAGGAAGTACGTTGAGATAACTATGTCCTTAAGAGACCTTCCTAGTCTTCAATACCGCAAAATGTACTGGGTGTTATTCTGTGATTGAGAACTCATATATTCTAATCTCAGAGCACAACCACAACTGAGTATTAATACTTTAATATTGGATCAAAGTACATATTTTGAATTTCTAATGGAGCCTTCTTATGCTTAACAGTTACCAAAGTGACTGTTGGTTTCTTCTCAGCACCATACATCCTTTGTGCTTTATACAAATGACAGGGGGAACTTTTGTGGTTACTCAGTATTACTAATGAACAAGTAAGTGAATTACTCAGTCAAGATTTATGTCCACAGGGACGCCTACACCACTGTGGAGACACTTTTATTTCACTAAGTACCAAAAGAGTACAAGATTCAGGTGCATTTTTTTCATTCACATGATCTGGCTCTAAAGATTAATTTGCAAAAAGCTGTTTCTGTGTAACTGTTTGATTTTCCATAATATGTTAGTACAGGCTGGGATTTTGGGGATACTGATGTTATTATATGCTAAAATCATTAACTGGCCAGTTCATTTGGCAGATTGTTTGGCAAACTAATTGGGGGTAAATGCAATATTCTGGATGAATAGAGATATCACCAAATTTAAAAAAAAATAAATAAATTGAAACTCAATTATTTATTGAAATGACAGCAGGAGTAGATCAGTATCTTGTTATGATGCTACTATGAAAAAAGTGTACTCCGAAAGCCATCTAGATACATCAAAAAGAAGCAGCAAGCAGTGCAGCATAAGAGTGGAGCCATGTGGCTTCAGACTACTGGAAGTCTGTTCAGGATGTGCCAGTGAAGGAGGCTAGAATTACATGGCTGTGTGTGATATTTGTTTGCCCAGAAGGAGTTATGGAGACAAGCAGGTAGACAAAGGTAGAGTGTAGTCATTGTTTTCACTGAAAGGAAAGTGGGCTGTGTTCATCTGACTGCTACCCTGATCTGAAACACTGATGGAGAGAAGAGTGAGAGATTTTTACTGAAAGCCTAAAACTGCTTCCGTCTATTAGTGTCTTTGCTGGTTTACTTTGTGGTAAAATGACAGTCTTATTTCCATTAGGATTTCACAGCAGCATAATTAGCATGCAAAAGATACTCTGTTTTACTAAGAAAAGGTTTTGGCAAGGAAGACAAGCCCAAAATAGAAAGTTGCACTGATACTGTTAAAACTCAATCAGAGCCCATAAAAATATACTTGTAGCTGCTAAGAAGTAAATGTCCATTTCTTGACTTACTTGAAAGCTTCTTTCTACTATTCTTTCAATATACTACACTTTTAAAGCAGTCAAAAATGAGCATCTGAAGATCTCACTGTCATGAGAGAATTCTCACTAGGAAAAGCTGGTACATGGAGAACACAACTTGGAAAAAACTGGTGCTGCTGGAGTTCTGTGATCCTTGGCAATCCCCCTTTGGCTTCTGATGACCCTCTGAGTGTTAATAGATGTTATTAGAAAAATGAGGCTCCTTGAAACTCTTGTAAAGTTTTGCAGCCACTAAGGTTCCAAGAAGATCAGAGGACAGCAGCAATTTAATTTTTTGGTCTTAATTCACTTTTTTTTTTTTTCTCTTCCCCCCACATATGTGCTAAAAGGGCACTGAAAAACACCACCTCCACTTCTGAGGAATTACTTACATGAGTGAACTCGAAAGTTAATCAGTTGTCCAGATCAGTGAGACCTGTCGGAATGCACTCTGATTACTCTGATGGCATGCCTCTGTTTCCTTCTATGGTGAGGGAGATTGCAGGGATGAATGGTGCCCATCCAACTCCATTCTTGGCATTCAGTCAGAAAGAGACCAGAGTATATATTAGAACGGACAAATTGACCGTTTAACAAGCCTCAAGTTTGCTTGTAACCATAGTACACCGTGCTGTGGTAGTTGCTAGTGGTTATGTTCAACTGTGTTCATTGTGGCTCAATTTACCAAAGTCCAGACACATTTGTCCTGTTTCTGAAGTGATGGAATACTCAGCCCATGAGGACCATTTACTCTTATTTGCAGAGGTTTCTGTACTGCATTTGTTTGGGAGATTGGAAAGCAATCCCCAACTCTCTGTTCAGCAGATGCAGTTAGTAGTGCTAACTCTGAAGAACACTCTTTTCCTGAAGTCCACCAGCCATCTACTGTGGAGTGCCTCCGACATGTCGAATGAAAAAAGAGTAGTCATTTATCCTACATATACTGGTTTCTTCAAGATGCGGTAGTTGATATGACTCCCAGAGATGAAATTCTATCCCTGTGTTTATATAGGGGATATTTCAGTATCCACAGGCTTCCAGTCATGAAGGAACAGGGAGATTTTTCATTACTTCTTCAACAGGAACACCAGAGGCACTGGCATGACTACTCGAAGGTACTGGAGCTCATGCTTCTAAGGAGCATATTCATGGACAGTGTAAAACACACTGCCTACAACATTATGAGGAATTATAGTTACTGTATTAAATAATTATTATTATTCCAACGTTCATATGATTTTTAACTTTCCTCACATTTTGCCCTCTTTTCTACTTTGGGAGGAGAAGTGCTGCAGTCACTAAGTCAGTCAGTGTTGGAGGTAGGCAGACTCAAGCTGATAAATCATCTTGGACATCTACAGTGCAACTAGTGTTTATTACAGGACAAGAAAATCACTGCTTATTATGTCTAAAATTCAGTTGTTTGACTGACATGAGATCAGTTCGTGTAGGCTAATTACATGCATTGTATTTATACATTGTATAATTACAGTTATACAAGCTCAAAAAAACCCCACATTATTTTGCTTGTACAATTCTATTTCCAAAGAAAATAACATAATTTATAATTTTTACCATACCTAAGTAGCTCCTTGCTATATTCATATTTTAATTCCAATAATTCAGAGGTGATAAATGTATGAGAAATAAACATCTCTGTTCCCAGATTTCTTGCCTACATCCCTCAGTTTGCATTAGTCTCTGTCATCCTATTCACAGTAATTACGACCCTAGGGAGTTTCGTGGTAAAATGGGTTCATTTGAAAACAAAACACTGTGTAAGTGGGATTGGATATAAATATTCACTGTTTACAGGGAAAATTGAGACTATTCTTGTTCGATGATGAAAAATTGTGAGGTTTTTTTTTTTTTGGTTTTTTTTTTTTGGTACAGTGCCTTTAGTCTGAAGAAAGGGAGAGGTACAATATCAGGTACCATGACTTCAGAGCCATATTATGTCATTACTTTTCTCTTTGTTTGATGAAGTCTGATTGCATTAGGAGTGTAGGAAGGACTAAAATGTAGGTTGGAGTAAAAGATCTTCATAGGCTGAGCTCCCTGCCATCAAAAGAAACTGTATCATTCAGTCCTTTTGAAGGTTTATCCATTTCCAGCATAAAATGAGTTAAGTTTCTTGCCCCTGCTCTTCTATGGGAATGTTGTTTAAGAAATTGACTCACCTCATGGTTGAAAACCTTCTTTTAATTTGAAGCCAAATATATTCATTGTTAATTTATACATGTTTGTTCTTGGGCCGAAGTTATCCTTTACCATAAATAGCTCTTTCCTTTCCCTACTGCTTTTTGATCCTCCTGCCCAACCTACTGGCAATATGTACATGAGTAAATGAAACAGAGATGAAGCATGGGCTCAAGTACTGGCATGCAATGGTTTCTGGAGTTTAATTTTTAGTACTCAATTTGGCATGTTTCTCGTCCAGCCAACTGGTGTTCTTTAGGACTGAGCTCAGCCAGAGGAAGAGTGCAAGCCAGGACCCATTTCCAGGAGGCGGTTCCCCCCTGTTCTGGAGTAGGGAGGGTTTTGCTGTGTGTATGCACACACTTACCCTAGGGCTAGAGAATGGGTCAAGGCCTAAAGCTGTGGTTTGGACTGCATCTTTTAATGCATGCACTAAAAATAGTATTTGCAAATTATATGGGGGGGGGGGGAGGGGAAGTTTGGTAAAACAGATGTTCAGGAAATGCCCAACCGCAGCACCTGTGCAGTAAGTCAACCTTAATTCTGGAATTTACTCCCTTTTGAGGTTTGGAAATGCCATCAAAGCATTCTACTAACATGAAAAAGGGGAGAATGCAGTAATGACCTTACGCTGTAGTATTCTCTTCTTGACCAGAAAGTCCTTTGCTGTTGGAGATCACCAAGGGAGTGAGATCTCACTGAGACAAGAGGTTATAGTGCACTGAGAAACTGTCTGCTCTTGTTATCCCTATGTATTACTGCAAGGAAACACTCACCTAAAGCTTTTAAACTGCTGAAGAAGGGTGGATGGAGATACTAGGCAGGAGACCATGAATTTCCTTTATATGTCCGTTTAAAGATAAAGAGAGAGGAAAGATAGAAAGGTAATGATTTTTCCCCATTTAAAAGGACCTGGTCAGAACTGGAGTCCCAAGTAGAATGATAAGAAATGTTTTAAATTAGTTTTGTATGATAGTTTAAATCCCCTGAACTAACTGTTCAGTTTACTTCAATATGTGTTTACCTGCATAGTAAAATACAGAATTAAACTATTTTGCTTTGATTTTCAGTGTCATTAAGACGGCAGTACTAATCCATGCTCAAGCCCTGATCTCTGATAGGATAGATCATTGAGAAAGGTGAAGATAAGATTTCCCCATAACTTGCAGTTTTGGAAATAATCCAAAACGAAGAGCTGTGACATATACATAAGCCTGAGTCATTCCTTGGACTGGTTTCCTGTGAGGTTAACCACTACATTGCTCCTCTACTGGACATGAAAAAAGTGCCACCTATGTGGTGATAATATGATATATTTTCCTATTCTTTTTTCTTAAGATTTTGTAAACAGTAGCAATTTTCATTTAATATATTCAATCTATTAAGTCATAATTATAAAAAGGAAATGTAATTCAATCTGCATTCATTTATGAAGTAATATGAATTCAAAGTATTGTTTTTAGAAGCCCAGATTCATGTGACAACTCTTTCCCCAGAGTTTTGAGCTCTGGAGGATTGTGCTTAATGACTTTCATTTTCTTTTTTTTTTTGTTTACATCATGCAGTGCTGTCTAACAGTCATCATCCTCAGCTGTTTCAGAAGGGTGGTTTGCCATATTTTCTCACTTAGTCCCTTAGATTTAGTGAATGTTTATTTCAGAAAGCACTGAGAAAGTGAGTGAGAAAGTGTAATGCAGATATTTTTGTTATCCATTTGACTTTAGTCTTGTTTAAATCTTCTGAAGTTATACTTCCAGTATTGTATTGCTATCAATTTCACAAGATAACTACACATCTTGTGAAATATAAGTACTTTACTATTTTAAACAAACTACCTTTCAATATAATTTAGTTCCTTTGTGTTCTTTAATTATTGTAAAATTTACAAAACAGCACTTAGTATATTTTTGGTACTTCATTATTTGTTACATAACTAACATATCTGCTTATCTTTTCTCTAGTCTGATAATTGAACCTTTTTAGTACCTCTTTATAGGAAAATCATACAATGACTTAGATAAATTCCATTCTTTATCTTTTACCATAGCTTACCCTGTTAAAAAGAGACTGAAAGAAGGCGTGTTTGTTCTGACGGACAGGAACCAAGCTTATGTAGTGATGCAGACAGCGCACTTCAGGCTGGTACTGGAAATGATGTGGTTAAATCTGACAGGAGCCAGCTGCTAAAAATTGCCATCAACAAATTCTGCCGCCCCCAATGGCAGGCTTTCCCCAGGAGCTTTGTCCCTCTGTGCTCAAACAGCCCTTCCTCCTCCACTCAGACTGAGCCCTAGCTTTCCTCCCTTCCCTGTATGTCCGTTTGTCTGTATAGGAGAAGGTGTGTAACCTTGCCAACTTCTTGCCTCCTGGCCCTGGCCCTGAAGTTGGTTGCTGTTCCTTGGCAGTGCATGACGCTGGAGCTCTACAGCTGTACACTGCAGCTAGTGACAAATAGACAGCTTTGGGCTGCCTGCTTCACCTTTAACACATTTACTTTCTCAACACATTAATTTTCTTTGTAGAATGAAATATTAAATCGAGTTCTAAAAGGCAGAAATCCCAAATATGGAAAACAATGTTTGAAATAACACCTTGTCAGTGAAAAGAAGCTTTGTAAATGAAATAAAGCAAGATCAGCTGTGCATTTTAATATTTCAGAGACACTTGTAGCTGTGGAAAAGGCAGACGTGGTAGCTGGTCCTCCATACGCCCTGCAGCAACAGCGAACTGTCAAGGCATGAGGCCTGCTTTCATGATGGTTGAAGAGTTCTGATAACCCTGGCTTAAGAAAAGTTTATTCATTTTGAACACCACTAAAGAAGGTTTATTTTGGAGAATGGGAAGTCTGTTTTGTGGAAAAAGATAAAAAGGTCTTGGTTTGCTTGGTCCGTTAGGCCAAAGGCTAAGACATACTTTTCTGTGGAGGTCAAGGAAATAAGGTAGTAATATTCACACCAGGCTGAGTAGATATGAACTGGCCAATCGCCAGGTTAACCTGGAAATGAGGAAACTACATAGAACTGATATTCTGGATTAGCCTTCTGAAAGGAGCAGGAAGAAGAAATCATACCTGTATGGAGTTTAGCCAGTGAATGAAGAATTTTAAGAAATTTTAAGGTTTTTTTTTCCCCCTCAATTTTAAGAAATCTGTTTTCGTAATTGCCAGGTTTCCTGGGGTAAGTGGAGTAGTGAAAAAAGGCTGCAAAACTAAAGGGGTTAAAGCCAAATATATTCATCCTATTGAAAAAATACTTTAGCCAAGTGAGTTCTTATTTCAAGTGATTTAGGCTCCATATTGGATTTTCTTGTATGGTAAACTAATGGAAAATCCTTTCATGTTCTTGATCTTTTCCCATTTGCTTTTTAAGAGAAATCTAAATGTACAGAGATAAAATATTATACATTCTATTCATCGTATGTGTGTCTGTGTATTTATTTCTAATAGCTATTTCTTTATGTGCCACAATAATAAATTAGGTCTTTGGCCAGCTATTCCAACAATTTCATTTTACTCAGTGGAAATATTCTTGATTTATGTACATAGTCACATGATCAGAATTTGACCTGCTGTTTAGTTTTTTGTTATGCTGTGTGTACAATAACAGTATAATGAACTTGTCCCATTTCAATGGCTGTGCTGACATTAACAAATGGTCCTGGAACTCAGCAAAGATTCCTCAGCAAGATAAGATACTATAAATTTAGCTACCAGAGCGCTACAAGTGACGATGCTGAGGTTTGATTTTTAAACAGAATAGCTGCGTTAATCCGATCTCCATTGAATGCACAAAGGAAGAATTCATGGTAATTAGGAAGAGACAAATGGCAGCATTCACTTCTGCAATTCTGGGTCCACATAAGCATCCAGTAACCACTTTATGTCTTTAGGTTTCTTGCTTGGCAGAAAAGGAATTATATACAAGGGAAACTTGAGTACTGGAAAGAGGCTCCGCTCTGTCTCCAGACGTACAGAACATCTACAGGATGAGTGGAAACAGGTTTATAATAATTATGCAGGGAGCTGGAAGCAGCCTGGTTGCCTAATACGCTCCATTTTCATTTTACATTTTTCTTGTATCTATGTTAAATGATCTAATACCTCCTCTAACTGCTACAAATCTATCCTAGAAAAAGAAGTTTTCCTATGTCTCATAAAACTTTCTTTGTCTAAATTAGAAAATGCAAAAGATGAAGTTTCTTTTATGGGATTTATATTCCCAGGAAAACTTTGGCAGTCTGCTAAAATACTGGCTGAATTTGAACAACCTGAGAGTGAATCTGTTCTGTGCGGTAGAGGTACATGCAGAACTGCAAATGCCCTAAAGCTTCTGGAGCCATGATAGTGAAAGTGGAAGGTGAAGGAGAAAAATGGGTATATTGTCTCTGCTTTCCAGACTCAGCAAAGCACAAGCTTCTAATGATGGGAAGAAGAAGAAAACAGGATGGACTTGGCTTTCTGGAATGGTGGTGGTGGCGGCGGAGGCTCATTTTCTGCAGTGGAATAGAAGCTGGCCTTAGCCGCTAGCTATTCAATGAGACTGGCAGCTCAAGTTCAGATTTGCTTGCATGGTGAAGAATTGAGTTTAAGGGTTTTCCCAGGACATGCTGCTTAATTTACAAACCAGAAAATTCTTCACATCCCCCCCTGCTTTTTTTAAAAGAGATAGGAAATTCTCTACAGAAACTGTGATCATTAGTTCGGATTGTATGAATGTTCCAGAATTTAATAAATAGTTCACATACTGTGTCTGTTGAAACCGCACTTCTATGTCTTTGATGAATAAATTGTATTGAATGTCTAGTTGTATGTCCTTCTACTGTTTCTTCTTTCATTTAATGTGTGGAACAGATGCATAAAGAGATAAAATATCCTGACTACCCAATACGCAACTTATCATTAGTTTGGCATTTCCTTATATTCTTAGTCCTTGCTTTTGCATCCTAAAAATATTTTAATAAAAGCAGGATAGCATTGGTTTTAGTATTTCACAGGCTGGAAAATGTATGACAGAACATCTGTAATCTGCATATGGTTTAAGAAGATAACTCAATCTTTGTAATTCTGGAAGGTCCTTATATAGCGACACTTTATATTATTTGTGTTTCTTGAGCGAGTAGAGATAATAAAGATGCTTCACCCAGAACATAGTTTCCCTCCCTGTGTGTGTTTTTATAATATTTAATCTAGTCTCTAAGTATGTATCACTGACCTCAAACAAAAAAGTTAATTATCACACAAATTTATTAGTATTTTTGAACAGAGTAAAAACAGAAGAGTAGAGGAAAATAGTCCCCTTAGAATAGGAATCGTCAGGAAGCAAAGATAAACCTCAACATTTTACAACTTTTGAAACAAGCAGCACTTTTACCACATGGGTTGTCAAAGAGCAGAATATGATAACAAATGTACCAAAAGGAATTAATTGCCTTGTGTGTCAAATGCAGTTTGAAATGCCACCTGAGCATGGAAAGGGTGCTCTTTTATGCTAGATCATTAAAGTGATGCATTTTAAGTCTTGCTTGTAAGTTCATATTCAAATCTTCATTTTTGAATCCTACAGTTTGATCCTGGTGTAGAAACTATTTTAACTTTTAAAATGCAAAGTAATAAAACTTGGCATTTTAAAGAATTCTATTGAGGTCTTATGTCAGGCAGCCTAAATTCCAGTACCCAGCCTGATGCTTATCTCAGAGTGCTCATATCTACTAGGAAAGACTCATGTGGGGTATAGACCAGGTTAATGTTTGGCCCTGCTTGCTATTAAATTTGGAATTAGAAACCCCCCAGATAGCCAGGAATGGAGTATGGCTGTGTGCCCTTATACTTTTCAACTTTTATTAATTGAAAGTAATCGTTATGTAACGATTCTGTTACTATTCACCTTCTGTTAAGAGTAATCACATAAGCATTTATTGTGTTAGATCCTTGGATTGTGGTTATGTCACATTTGGTATACAAGTAAGTTAAAAATTAACTACAAACTACCTATTATTTACATACACTGAAATGGGAAAGAAAAGGTGAAAGAAAACTTATTTCTTTTGACTTAAGCCTGTACTACCAAACCTTCTGAGAAGGATCATGTCTTTTCAGAAATTCACTCAGAAAAATAATCACCTGAACACACTGGTTTTTCGTATTTAGAAAATAAAGTGTTGTCACATGAATATGCTCTTTAAAGTCTTTAGTGATTACAACACGGGGCGGAGAAGAGAAAGCAGATTTAGATATCCTTCTCCTAGGTCTGCAAATGTCTTTTTGTGAAGCACTGGGAAAATGACGAAAAGTGACAAAAGGATTAAAAATTATAAAATTACTTTAACAGCAAAATTTCATAATAAGGAGCTACTCTTTTTGTTCATACTGTCTTTCAGATGCTTTATTCATGAGGAATTTTAAATTAAATAGTACCTGCTGATCTTACTTCAAAGGATATTCAGTTAAGGACTAAAAAGAAGCCCAAGTATTTGATGCTGTTCCCATTAAAAATTTACTTTCTGGACTTCCATGGAAGCATGATTAGGCTGATAATGTTGATTTTGTTTGCTCTAGTTATTAGGTATATCATTGATTTGATTGGCCTTTGGATCAGGTCTTAAGCAGCTTTCAGATCTGCTCTAGCTGCAGATTTGGAAGGAGAGCTCTGGAATACCACTCTGCTCCTTTTTCATCATCATGGCAAGATTGAGCAAAAAGACACTTAGAGTGGGATTACAACTTTTTTTTAACAACTGATAAACCTCCTCTCTGATACCCCAGAAGAAACATTTTGTACATGTTATGATGAAATTAATGTAATTAATGTAATTAAGAGTCATATTCTAAAGTCAGCTTTAGGAAACTCCTGATTTAGTTCTTGGGAACTCCATACTGCTGACTTGCTTCTTCTGTCCAAGGTACACCAACAGGTCTTCTGGAATCTTTTGAGACAACTATTGTGTCAGAGGCATGTGTGATTCTTTTCTAATGTCTGTTAAGTCAGGGCACTCACCGGTATTAATGGAATGGCATCCTCAATCTATGGTGGTCTTTGCGCCTCAGTAGAGAGCTCCTGCATGCACAGCCTGGCTTTCTATTGCAAACCTAAAGAAACAGTATACCTTTCATCACAAGCACTGGACTTGAACTGCCTGTTTTCGTTGTCTTGATTTATGGTACTTATGAGTTCACTCCCTCTGGCAGAGACTCAAACAGGGAAATCTGCATCTCCTCTGTCAGTATATATTTATTTAAAAACACTGTAATCTTTTTCTCCTGGAATTTTACAAAACAGCACCCAGAACCTCAGCCAGTGTAAATTGGCCTCCTGTATTGACTATGATAGAGCTCTGCTAATTTACACTCACTGATTATTTGGCCTATGTCTTATAACTTTCAAAAATGCAGAGGGCTTTTTCAGGGACCAAGAAAGCTGTTCTTGACCTTTAAAATTACTTACACACAAGGTAGACGAGAAATGCCTGTGTTTGTTCTTAATCCCTTACTGCTTTAAAATTTAAACAAGTGCTTTAAAAATAGTTTAGGCCAACGTTAAGCACTTTGATGTGACTAACAACAGTCTCACTTTTTTCCTTTTATGTTTTTTTCCTGAGACCTTCTCCAGTTTCATTTTAGCCAAGGCTAGATCTGTAAGCCCTAAGCTAGCTTTGCACTGGGGAATAGAGGAAGTCATTTACTGGGAAAGACATTTTGGTGTTTGTCTTCTTACTGTCTAAATAAATCTGTGAGTGAAAAAAACATTAGGGCAATTGACCTGGAAAAAGATTGAGAGGTAAATGGTAAGTTTATCTAATCATTGTACTCATCCTGACAAACAAAACTGCTCTACAAGCACGCTGTATTCCCCTCCTGTAGCCTTCATTCTATCATGTCTTCCAGTTACAATAATTTTATTACACGTCTGGCCTTTAGCACCTTCCTGTCTTCCTTGACAGTTGCAGTGGTATGTGTTCAACAGTTTTTATTGCCCGTTAACACAAATTGAGTTGCCTGGCTTGGAGATTTGGGACTTTCACTTCATTACCTTGTACAGCACTTATGTTGACTTCCCCATTTCCAAGCCAATCTTGCTTGGCCAGGATCAGTTGTACCCCAAATTAATTCTGCCTGTGCCTTATGTTTTCACAGCACAGGAAGGTCTCCACAGGGTCACTTCTGCAGAAGAACAGAATTGTATCACACAGTAAGTTAAGGACGACAGATGATACCCTTCCAGTTGCTAGGACTAGGTGCCCGGAGCTAACAGGAGCAAAAGTGTCTTGGCTTTCTGCAGCGGGGTGATTCTGCAGACATGATCAGACAGGACCAAGTGACTTTTTCCAGTTACAGACAGCCATAGCCCTGCTGCTTGCAGGGATGATCCTGCACTTGTCTGATCACTCACTTCTACCCTGACCGCTCTGTGATGGAGGGAAGGCCATGCAAATAGCGGGGAGCTCCAGCAGTTGGAGGAGGAACAGGAGACATGGAAGGCCAGGTGATTCCTGGAAGTAAGGCCTCTCCCTTCTCCTCCCCTGCAGATAATTGCATTGCAGCCACACCAGAATTTCCAGCAGGGTTTTGCCTCCAAATTCCAGAAGGGCGATGTCAATGGAGTATTTCCATTTCTCATGTGAAAGTATATTTTGCAGCTCTGAAGATGAAGGTAGAATTTGGTTTCACTTGCACAGCTAAAGTTTTGAGCTAGTATTTTATGAACAGAAATTTTGCTTTATATACAGTCATATGAAAAAACCTGTTGACACTACTCTATTGAATGTAGGCGCCATAGAATCATAGAATCATTTAGGCTGCAAAAGACCTTTAAGATCGCCAAGTCCAACTGTTAGCTTAGAACAGCCAAGTCAACACAATCAACACAAACTGTGTAAGCTGAGACCAGCCATTCCGCACAATGTGATAAGCTTTAAAAAGCACTAAATAAACTTTAGAAGAAAATAGAATCTTTACAGTGGAGATCTTGTGAGACAAAGTAGTATTATTATCATCACAGCTGCAGACTGAAAACTTAAGTCTAAACTCAAAGTGTATTTTCTAGTCATGTGAGAGGAAGGGTTCTGTCAGCAAAGCAGCACACATGCCTCAATGTGTTGTCTCAGTGCACTAGTGTAGTTTTCAAACTAACTCTGCCATCTCCACTTAATGCACATTGTCTTGGTTTCTAGAGCAGCCTTTGTGCCTGTGTACTGTTTTTCATCTGTGTGAAATTAAACCAGAAGCTTTTCTTCAGGGTATTACAGATGCGCTGTAACCCCTAGTGGGGGTCCAAACCACTGACAAGTATTTGGAGCAGCTACAAATCATGTGCATGATAGAGATGTTCAGTTCAAGTCATCAGACCAGATTTAGTCTGAAGGACAAGGCCTGAAACACATAATGTTGCTATAAGGCCATCAGCAGCTTCAGTTTGCCAATCTGCTTTTGTTTGCTGAATTACATGTTAATGCAGATGTAGCCTTAGCTGCCTGAAGAGAGATTTGTGGGCACTTAAGACTTTCCATAGAACTAGCCCAGAGCTAGAAGGATGAAAGTCTAAGTAGTCTGCGGTAGATGATGACTGTGGGAACACCTAGAGGCTTGTAATTTACAGAGTTGTTTGGTGGGAATGCATGCCTCATGCCATCATTTCCTGGGAAGCAGAAATCACTCCACAAACGAGATGCTTTTTTAGACACTTCCTTCATTGCACAATTGGAGCTTTAATCAGTTCTTGGACTTGCCAGTGGGTATAAAAGCTCAGCGGCACAGACTTTATGTACCTTTTGAATATTATTTATTGGTTTATCTCAGTGATGAAAGTAAAGAAATCCATGTCATAGAATATAAAACACAGTGAGTTCTGATACAACTGACTGTGTAATTAAGCTCTGCTTCTTGATTCCTGAATAGCTCTGGTGCTTCACTCCTGAAAATTTACACGAATAATGCCATTTGTCTTTCCTTATCTAGAAAGTAATTATATCTAATGTTATACAAATGTACTAAACAAAAGTATTAAACATATGCAGAACAAACTAATATAATTTTTCACTTAACATTATTTCTGTTGTGATTATTTTTTAAAATTCTAATTGCATAACCCATATAAGACCAAAAAAAAACCCAAAAAACCCCAGATGGAGAAAGAATAAACTTACTCTTAACTTTTTAACTTACTTCTTTTTTTCTTATTTTGATTTTCTGTTGTATCCAGTGAATGCATTCCAGATGTTTGCAGTGTCTTCCCACTTCTCATACTATGCTATGTCTTTAATTAGGCAACTTTTGCTGTGTTTGGAAGTTTTTCTGCTGTATTGTTATTTATAATCATTCATATGATTTTATGAATACATATTCTATTTTAAATATTACATATTATATGTTATAGGTTGTGTGTGTTACACAATATATATTTGATATGTATTTTATATATATAATTTTTAATATAATTTTCATCATTGCAGTCTACACAGAGATCAGAAGAGAATCACATACTGTAATGTACATTTATGTATCCATGAGCACCTAACGCATTGGAAGCAAGAGAAGTGTGTTCCAATGCATTATTGCTTTCTCTATTTGAACCTTAACTGTGTGGATTTATCCAAAGTAATATAAATTTTGAATTTATGAAGAAGCTGATGAATTTACTGGTAATGTTCCTCATCACTTGACCACTCATTGCAAGTGTGAACCACAATATAAACTCTGTACGGATAAGGCTTTTTTTTAGGTCATGGTGAATACTTCCCCTTTCTTTTAAAGGGAAGCACTCTTTGATGTTCGTGACATGCATGCATTAGTAAGAGTGGTACCAGTATGTCCCAGAACTGGATCTGTAGTCATGAGGGCCACAGTAAGAAGGCGAGTGAAACTGCTAGAGTCTTACTTGTTGCACATTTTCCTTCTCAGTAGAGTTCTAGCTGAGAGCTAAGAAAACTCTTTTAGTTTTTAAATTATCACTATTATAATGATATTATCTATATCATTATAATAGAAAGACTGCAGAGAAATTACATTGTAGGAAAATAACTATATAGTTTTACTCTTAAGTAGAATAGCTGAATACTTTAATGTTCTTTTATAGAGAATTGTTTTTTACACGAACTCAGATTTGATAGATTTTGTACAGGCTTCCTGTATTTAAAAGCAGCATTTAAGCAAGATAATTACTCTTAATTAGCATAGAGGAAAAGGAGAAATAGCTACAAACTTGAGACATAAATGCTGACCTAAGTTTTTGACAAGGCACTGATTCCTGTTTTTTTAAATGTCATTAAAGAGCTTAGAAAGGGCATGGAGTAAGAGTGCTGCGTTTGCCTGATGCTGACAAAACCAGAAGCCTTTCTTTACCTAAACAAGTGTATGCAGTGCTGCTGTTTGCAGTACTGCTGTTTACAGGACTGCATATTTTATATTTAAGTGAGATCTGTAAGGCAGAGAAATGACTTTACAGAGTATGTTAAGATTTTGCACACTGAAACATTTTGACAGCTAGTTTCATACGTATGAAGAAGATATTCAAGATTTCAGAAAAAATACTCAACTTATATAAAACAAATGTGGATGAGAGACTTGTATGTGCCCATGAAGTGAGCCACATATCACTGAATCATATTCATGGATATGACTATCAGTCGACAGAAATAGTCCCATAATTACTAGTACTGCAGGTACAAATAAAATAAAGACCACTGGATTTTGATTGAGTCTTTGCTGCATTGTGCTGGAATAACCCTGGATGCAATACTGCTGTGTGGCCTTCCCGTAGAAGCTGTATATGGGTACAGAAATGTCTGCTTTCTGGTGTGATGTCACAGTACATAATATGTTCTTCAAGAAGTGAGCACAAAACACCTCATCACCCCTACAACAGAGTACCCAGGCTATATTGTTCCATTCCTGGGGGCTCCAGCCTTCAGCCAGGAAAGGCC
Source organism: Bucorvus abyssinicus (assembly GCA_009769605.1). Taxonomy (NCBI): domain Eukaryota; kingdom Metazoa; phylum Chordata; class Aves; order Bucerotiformes; family Bucorvidae; genus Bucorvus; species Bucorvus abyssinicus. Next base: position 46,912,215 of record CM020025.1, read on the forward strand.
CAAAAGGCTCATCAGTTAGTGCAATAATTTCCACGACAAATGCATCCTTCTAGGCACTCACCAGCCCAGGCTACTTAGAGCAGTTAACCATTCAAGAGAACTTGAGCCAGATTATTTAATTTACTGCACCTTGTGGGCATCAAGTCTGACTGGATACTCTTTCTGCACGAAATAGCAGAAATCCTGAAATGGCAGAAAAATGGCATATCCTTAATATGGCCCAGAGATGTAGTTTCTACACAGCTGCTGAGTATTTTCCCTTCCTAGCTCTTATCTGCACAGACAGTTTTCGGCAGGATTGGGAGTTACAGGATTTAAACTTGAACAGCCCTATATTGGCCTTCCTTTAATGCCACGCTGCTTTGTCTTTTAGCACTCCTCCTAAATCCTTTCTGTTCTCATCCAGCTCTCTTCACCTGCTACTTCTGAATATCTTAACAATAGCTCTTGATCTACCCTGCGCACTTCTGCTGTTCCTTTATGCCGATTCTTTCTGATGTGCCTTTTGTCATGTTCTGCCTCTTGTACAATTCGTTTCTGCTTCAGTTACGCCTAATGAAGCAAAAGCCATTCCTCCTCTCTTCTTTGTGTCTCAGATTAATTATGTGTTTGATAAGGTTTCTTTCAGTAAGTACTTGCTTGCTTTCTTTACTTTCCCCTTCCCATACTTTCCCAGGAGATCAAAACCACACATTCCTGAGTTAGGTTTTATGACATATGTTTTATTGCCATTATTTTGTTGCTTTCACTCCTTCTCTTCCTTGCTCTTTTTAGGGTGGTACTGCAGTATCTTCTGATCAGTTGCATACAAACAACTGTTCATTTTCCTATTCTCATCTGCTTCCTCTGTTAGTCTCCTCTAAGGCAGTAGCCCCCTAAGAATTCCCTCTTCCTCCCAGATAAAAAAAGTGAGCCTAAGCTTATTGCAATATCTTACTAGAGAGCCTAGGGGAAAAAAATTCTTTCAAATGAAAGTAGCTATGGCAGTTTCGTGTTCTCACAATATAGATATTCTTTTTTCTCCTTTACTTTCGTTTGTGGACCTTCTTCCATTCAGCTTCTCAGCTGTTTCTGTAAGTCAGGATACATACATGTAGAACTTCCAGGGATCAAATTAATCCTACCCAATGTTTCCTATCTTTATCCTGTCTTTCATACATGAGTAAATGTTCTCTCTTCTAAGTCCTCACAAGAGCTTTCGATGAATCACCTTGTTGGATGCATTTTGGAAATCCATGTAGACTGCAGCAGCTGTGTCGTGGTTTAGCCCCAGCTGGCAGCTAAGCACCACACAGCTTCTTCCTCGATCTCCACCTGCCCACCGGATTGGGGGGGAAAGAGAATTGTAAGGGTAAAAGTGAGAAAACTCATGGGTTGAGGTAAGAAGAGTTTAATAATTGAAATATTGTAATAGCAATAATAATAATAATAAAAAAAAATAGTAATGAAAAGGAAAATTACAGTGAGAGAAATAAAACCCAAAAAAGACAAGTGATGCAAATGAAAACAATTGCTTGCCACCAGCTGAACAATACTCAGCCAGTTCCTGAGCCACAGCCCCCCAGCCAACTTTCCTCCTGGTTTTATTGCTGAGCATGATGTCGTATGGTATGAAATATCCCTTCGGTCAGTTGGAGTCAGCTGTCCCCACTGTGTCTCCTCCCAAATCCTTGTGCATCTCCAGCCTGCTCACTGGCAGGGTGGTGAGAGAAGCATAAAAGACCTTGACTCTGCTCGGTCAGGAAGACATCCCTGTGTTATCAGCACTGTTTCCAGCACAAAACAAAACCATAGTCCCATACTAGCTACTGTGAAGGAAATTACTCCAGACAGAACCAGCACAAGCTGTGTGTCCCCTATGAAGAAGCTTGTTGCCTCCTTCAAAGAATGCAAGGTAAGGCAAAGCCTCGCTTCCCAGCAATGCCTTGAGCTCTTCTTCCGTATATTGTATTTACTTGTGTGTGTGCTGTTTCTGCTCTTTGCTGTAATTACCATCAATTTGTCCAGTGCAGCCTACTAGTCCCAAGCTAATTGGCTCTGTCCTGGAACCCGTTTTTAAAAACCTGCTATCACAGCTGTTCCCTTCCAGTCCATAGGCACTTCTAATTCAAAGGTCGCACATCACACTTACTACCTGACCTATTTCATCCTTGAGTTTCTCGGTGAATGACATCTGGTCCTGGCTGTAATCATTAATTTTATCTAATTATTCCATAGCCTCTTCCACCTACACTTAAATTTGAGCCAGCTTCTGTAATGAGTTCCCGGTAAAGAAGGTTTCTGGCCTGAGAACCTTTTTATGTGCATCCACAGTGGACACAGAAATAGAGGATTAATTTTGTTTCTTTTTTATGTCCCTGGCTTCCCTGAGTGCTCCTTTTATCCTCTGAATATCTGCTGCCTCTTTGGACTCCCTGACAGACTTCCTGTGCCTGATATCTTTGAAAAAATATTTATTATTGTTTTTCGCAAACTTTCTTCAAGTGGTCTTCTGGTTTGCCTTACTGTGTTTTTACATTTGACCTTCCAAAGCTCCGTTCTTTCTAGTTTCCATATTTGGACTCCACTTCAAGGTTTTCAAACATGCCTTCTTGCATTTACTAATCTTTCTTGAACTGTTGTTTAGCCATGCTGGCTTCCTTTTGCTTTTCTCAAGTCTTTCATGACAGGGAGTATGCATATCCTTTTTACCTTCAGTATAGTCTCTAAGTTGTGCTCAGGCTGCTGGCAGAGATTTAACTCTTTTAGTCAGCTTTTTACCATCTTTTAGCTATGCTTTTTAGCACTTTTTTAGCAGGCTTCATTATTCTTAGGTAATTCTTTTCTAGTTGACCACAATCATAATTACTTTTTTACATTTTTTTTGTTGCTGCTGCCAATGTTTTAAAGCATCTTATGGTCTCCTTCACAGAGTTGTTCTTTGTCAGAAATGCATGATGAAGATAGCTGAATTGAACTGAAATAGAACATATCTCCAGAGTGTAAAAACACAGAATTTTTGCCCGGTTTCTTAAGTACCTTTATTTCCCCTAAAAGCTTTCCTAGAATTCTTCATTTTGGAATCGAGCTTCCCTCTAAATTCCAGGCTTGAGACAGGCTAAATGATTCTGTGTGGTGCAATCTACTGTGTCAGTGTCTTATCTGTTTAGGAGTGTGAGTGAAGCATACAGGCAATTATTCTAAAAATGCTTTAGTGTATCTTGTTAGACTCTGTTGCAGAAGCATCCTGCCTATGTCTCAGCATAGTCATATGCTAATAAATGTCAGAAAACAGAATGAAACAGGCTGCTTGGACCCTAGGGATTCACCTAACCCAGAGGAATCTTCAGGAGACTCTTTAAAACACAGTTATAGAGCTTTTGCCTCACTGCTTTCAATGTGACTAATTTTATTTTAATATAAATAGTAATATATGTTCAAAATATGTAAAATAGAGTATACATTTTTCTAATTATTTATTTACCTTTACCCTCCCCTTATAAATCTTCTCTCTCATAATTAACTTGTTGAAGTAACATGCTGAATTTACTCTAGGAAGCACTGTGATGTAAACCAAAATAGCAAATTTCATCATTGACTCCAATTAATCAGAGAATAGTCAGGTTAGTAGTGCTAGCCACCTCTGACTATTACCATGGGATGTGATTCACTGGTGACTGAACATGCAGTACAGTGTACATCAGCTTGTTTAGCTTGATGGTTCCTACAGAATTAATAACCTCTTTTATTTTTCTTTAAAAGGTAAGCTGCACAGCTTCATCTTTTTCCCATATACATTCCAAGTGCATAACAGCAAAATAAATCCACATAGGTATGTTAATAGTCTCCTAACCCTATTGCTCTAAAAAGTTTCTTCTTCAGCTAATCGAAATATGACTGCACTTTTTTAACAAGTCATCTTCAGCCCAGCTGGAGTCCTTGCTTAGATAACACTGTGTAGCCCTAGAAAGGGACAAAAGATAGAGTGTTCAGTCTACATTAAACTGTTTTAGACATTTTATTCAGAGGACTTCAAACAGCAGCGTAAGGCTGTAATGTAACTTTTAAGATAATCTGTACTGACATTGCCAGGATCCTACTATTTGTCCTCTCCAGCTCTACTCCGCAGCCCTCATGTCAGCACTTGCAGTCATCTGACTGACAAAAGAGTCAATTCAAAAAGCTATGCTGACAAAAGGACATTTCACTTTTCTGCTGGGCTGGCTTTCAGATCACCAGGGACTTAGAAAAGAATGGAAACTGGTGGCAAGGGCAGAGGAGGAAACATCAAAAGCAGAAGTTTCTGGAGCTATATGTGACATATATATGCTTTGTCTTCACTGTTAGCTAGCCCTTCATGACAATGAGCATTAGTAAAACCTCTGAGATTTCTTACTGCCATCTTTCAAGGAACCATCTATCCATCCTTAATGGCAGTTGCTACAAAAGAGAACCTGAAACAACAAAAAATAGCTGGGAAGAACAGGAAAAATATTTGCTGCAGTGGCTGTGGTAGAAAATTGTATTTAGAAGGGTGAAGAATGCTTTTTGTTTTTCAAAAAGGAGAAGTAAGGAAGAGTTTTCAAAAGTGCCTTGCCTGCAGTTACTGTTTTTCCTACCTGCTTAATAAAACTGGACTTTTCCCCCAATTTCCACATTGTCTTGTTCTACCTTGCTAGAAACTGACATATTCACTGAGACATCATAGTTTTTTTCTCTGTATCTGCAGTGGGCAGGAGACATTTTAAATAAATATGGGTGAAGGAATTGGCACTACAGTGGTTGACACTGCGTATTATATTTTTAGGAAAGAAAAAAATAAAACCATTTTCTTTCAATGAAAGGACAAACTGTGAGAAAACCACCAAAAGTTGTGCAATTTGGATGATTATGAAATCTTCACGTTTTTGCCCAGGATGTGATGTATCTAGCTGCCAAGTCTGGAACTCATGTCTTTTTGTGTCACAGTAGGCTAACTTCCTACTTAACACAGAGACTATCCCACAACTTACTTCAGGAAATGGAGCCAAAGCAGGATTGTATGGCCTGCAAATGCTGTTAGTTAAGATGGGAAGCTCGGCAAGTAAATATGAGATCTCTCTTACTTCCTGTCATGTTCTTTTTTGTAATTGTGTATGTCTTGATTTTTATTTCAAGTTATTGCCTATTGAGTTTGTCCCTTCTCTATTCAGAATAACAAAACTAAACAAAACCTTGTTAATTTCTGTATGTTCCCAGTTTCAGTGGCTGGACCACAACGGATCAGAGTCTGCTGCAGCTACAGCTATGTACCAACCACAGAGCAGTCTTTGAGAGAGGCGTTTACCAAAACTTCCATCTTCCCACTATTCCCTCATGAGGGCCAACATTTAAGGAGTAACAGTGCATGTTGCCCCCGTTCTTAGTGGACGATTCCTTTATCTTCCTTGATGAATGGGGCTTCAGCTGAAGAACACTCTAGTGACTGAAGAGTGTAAGCTAGTTGCATTCAAAGCACTGTTGCTTGTTCAGTGACCCTGGCTGAAGTATGGAACCTATGTGGAAGCTCCTTAACTGGTGGTTTGTAGTAGGTGTACCTGAATGACTGCTCTTTGATTTTGACTGCTGCCATTCCCAAACGTTTTGGACTGGATCTTCAAGTGCAGTGAAATGAGAATATAGATCTTTGGCTCTACTGGTATCTTCCTTCCTTATCTTTTTCTGTATAATAAACCAAATTGCTTTAGCCTCTTCTATTCAGAATTTGAAAATCACATAACAGACCAGTTTGCTGTCAGGATGTCTATAAGAAACATTTGAAACATTTCAGTTTGATTAGCTTGATTACTTACTCCAAATATATTGTAACTTTCTACAACTTTAGTTTACAGTGTGGTGCCAGAAATGAAAGCTTTTTAGTTCTCACTAAGCTACGTTCCTGGTACTTCTTTAATGACTGCAATGCAAGGTGTGAAGGTCTTAAATGGAGGAAGTTAATGGGATGATGCATTAAAAATTTCAAATCTCTTAACACAGTTAGATTTAGTTTCATATTGGAAGTGGGACAAAACTGTTAGAAAGAGGAACAATATTTTGCAAAATACACAAAGGAATTCTAAATTCTAACAACCATTAAGTTTTCTTAAATTTCAATCAGTTTTTTACATGAGGTATATCACATTTCTCTCTTTTTTTTTTTTTTTTTTTTTTTGTATCAATATCAGTAACATCACAGGAATTTCTTTGTCTAATTCCTCTGAGAAAAAAGAATTGTTTCAGCATCCTGCAATTCCCGAGCCTGGCCAAGCATCCTGCAGGAGGGGGCAGGCTGTCCCACAGCAACCCCACCTGTCAGCAGGTGGTGGAGGTAGTTGTTGTTCTCAGTGGTCTCCTAAGAATCCCTTGTCTTCTGCTGCTGGGAGCTGCACAATTGGTTTCAGAGTTTTCGTTGACCAATCGCTGCTGGAAGCGAGGGCAAATGGAGAACTTCCCAGCCAAGGGCATGTAAATCTGAAGATAAAATCATACATTGTATTAACATTTTGTCATTTTCTCTGCCCTTTGCACGTTGTTTTCCTATGAATGTAAACGCTTCTACACAAGGTCTATAGATTAGATTGCACCCCAGGCTGCAGTGCTGTGTGAGACCGCCAAGACAGCTCTAAAGAGTACCAACAGCAATCTGTCATGGCACTCAGGGTGGTTAAATCTATGACATACAAAGGACAGTGGTTTGCACTGGATCTTGTGACTGTGGCTAGGACGTTCTAAGTCTTGTTTACAGCTGGCTTATGTATCCCATCAGTACATTACCATCTGTGTTGTATGTCAGGCTATTTTTCTGTGTTCTTTCTAGACACTTGGACAGCTCATGGAGATCTAATTGCATCCTAAGGGGATACACACACACACACATATTTAATATTTATCTTGTACATCTTGACAAAAAAAAAGTTAATTCATTTTCTGCTGTGAAATTCTCGCATTATGTAAATCTATATACTCCATTGAAAATGCCGGGCTTTAGATGTAAATTTTGTCATTGAAATCTCTATGTCTAGTCTTAAGCCTGTTGAATATATTTCAGTGGATGTATTTCTACTAACTTCAAATAGTGGTTGTGCCAGTAATTTGACATACACATGAGAAAGCCCACAGTGTGACATTTTGGAATGAATATGCAAAGCTGGCACAATTACAAGAACATTTATTATTTGTAAGCTGAACAGATATAACACAAAAAATTAGAAGCATAATGCCAGTTCCACAATTTCTTTTTTAAGAACTGAATCATACTTTTAAGACCGTAGATCCAACTTTATAAATGGATATAGGTAAGACTAAAATAGGTCTTTCAGATATGTGCAGATGTCTGAGGTGAATTTCAACAGCTTCTGTATTTACCTTTCTTTTGGGGAGGGTAGACTAATATTCCTGACGTTGTCAGTGTAGGGAATTACTTCAGTTCCTTCCTCCTAAGACAGGAATGACAGAAATACTATATATAAGCTCCAGATATCAGAGGAGAAGGAAGTTACACCAATTAGTAGTGTGAAGAATAATATAGTAGTCATCCTTGGCTTTTCCTCTCTGGAAATGACTTCAGGGACAGAAAACCGTGAAAGTACTTATGACTCTGTGGATCTCTCCTTTGGTCATCTAAGAGATTAAAATGATGTTTAGTTCTGTTACCATGCTGCTTACACAGAACCACGCATTTGCATAGTGGCAAAACTAAAGGAAGCCGTCAAGATGCGTACTAGCATACCAGAGCTCTGTTGCTAGAACTCAACCACTTCATTATGGGATTTTATTTAACTCTGGCCAAGAGCATAGCAAAGCAGATTGTGCAACATTCTGGTTTTACGGTTTCTGTATAAACATATTAAATAGATTTTTAATAAGAACTTCATGATACAGTCCTTTATTAATAACAAACAGAGAATTTATACATCTGTTTTGTTAGTGACTTCTAGTAATTCTGATTATGGGAAACTTGCAAGATTAAGCCTAAACATTCTAACATGTTACCATGATTAAGTTGAGTGAGACTCAGGCTGTGCCAGCTCCACTGCAGAAAATATGTCTCTTTTGAATACACGTTTCTATCCATTCATTAAAAGCATGTTCCCTTTTCTTTTTTGCATGTTCTCTAACTTGAAGCCAGGACCATTCCTATCTCTTTCCCACCTGTGATTTCCCTCCCCAGACCCGTTATTCTGGCACAGATCACACTACTTCCCTTTTTCTTGCTTTCTTCCCAGCTACATATCTCTTCCTTACAATGGTATTCCACTTATAGTCTTTCTCTCTAGACTCCACATTCCTCCTCATCAACCCTTCTTCAACTCCTCAGATGATCTTCCTAGTCACCACCACATCTTGCCTTGTCCCCACTGCTTTGAGAGTTGTCTCTCCGATTTCCAGGCTCTCAAACCTTCCCGTATCTCTGAGCCATGCTCCCCAAACTGCAGCTGTAGATCCCAAACTGTCTCAGTGCCCAAATTCCAACAGCCCATAGGTTCCTGCTTCCAGTTTTCCCTTTTTTCACCCATGTGGAGGTTCACAAAAATGTGAGTACTTGCCCAAGTACTCTCCCAGTAGGCAGGTAACCAGCATCACCTGCTGGTTACAAATTTGGATATTTATAAACTCTGTGTGATTATATTTCCCCTTCTCTCCTGAATGAGGTTCCCAGGTACTAGTCCTTGCTGCAGTCTTGACAGGACTGAGTAGCTGGTTGTTATGCTTGCCTAAGATCAGCTGCCAAAGTGTCTCTCTGCACTTCTTCCCTGCAGAGTCCAGCTCATTGCAGGTTCCCAGACTACATCTCTTGAATTTAGCCCTGCACACAATGACACCTCTCCTGTCTTCTTGCTTAAGGGCAGAGTAGTCCAAATTCTCTTTCAGGATGTGGGTCACCTGGATCCGACTCCCACCTCTTCCTATGGCCCAGTCTCTGTAGAGTACTGTGGAGTAAAGCTTTCCTTATTGCTGAGCCAGTTGGCTAACGCTAGCCTTCAGCCCACTCTTTGATTCAATGCATGAACCGTGTTCACGATGGGAGAATTTGAACTCAAATGTGAGCTGGAAGTCTGTGCTAACACAGCAGCGTAGAGGTACTCTCTCAGTCTCTCCTGTTGTGTGTCTTCCATTTTGTAGGGAACAGCTATATTTTACAAGGGCAAAGAGGGAAGAAAGTGAGTGAATGAAAGAATCTATGTCTTTGAAACTCATGAGTCTGACAGCTGGAATGGCAGTGCATCAAAAAGAATGTAATACATAAGCAGCACAATATAAATGATTAAATTGCCTGACAGTCACAAAGGGAGAGTGCCCTCCTTTTAGTATGTGTCAGAATTCAGATTGGTGCAAATGACAGTGACACTGCAGAACACTTCTTACAGTTATCAGACAATGCTGTCTAATGAGGTTGTAAAATATTTCCATTGTGGTTTTCTAAAGCACAATCATCTGTTATTGTTTGTAAGAATGTCAGATTAATAATTCCAGAAACCACAAATATGTAGGGTTTATTGTCATCTAAAAATGTATATAAAAGTAAGAAAAGCACATCATGGCCTTGAAATCTTCTAATTTGGTCTCTTCTTTTGATCTCACAAGTTTGGAATAGGAAAAGAAAAAGACATAGTCACATTGATGATGGTCTTCATCTGTGCCATTAAGAATTACATTTTATAACAATTTCACTTCTTAGTCATAGTAGTCTCCATTGCTCCAGTCCTTTTGGGAGTCTGCTCTAAAATGTGGTGATTCTATACAAGTTTTTTTTTTCATTAAACTCTGCTAAAATTCTCTTAATACATCCTCATATCAACTTAAATTTTGCTTATGGTCTTAGTGCCATATCCTCCCTCCACTAATATAAATCAGCATAGCTACCCTGACCGCAGATAATCTACACAGATTTAAACTAGCTGAGGTTTTGTTTCCAAGCATTTGGACATAAATAATAACTGTGAATAATAGTCTTTTTCTCTAACCACATCTTAATACAGTAAAAATAAAAACACCATTAATTTCTTCTTGTAAGTCTTCCTCCTTTATGCACTTTAAAAATTTGCAGTTTTCTGAACACTTTCCAGCTTGTTTTTATTTTTCTGACATGTATTTTATTCCACATGAAATGTCATCACAGTAATGGAGAAAGTAACTTTTACTTCCCTATAATGTGACTTCATTCTTCTCTGTGTGAAACCTAAATTGTGCTAGCACTTTTGCTGCCAAATTTCTCACATTTAATTTGTTGAACATGGTGTTTTTCAGACATACAGCACATCTCAACAAATATCTAGTCTCTATATTTTCTTCTCCAAAATTTATTGTAGTTACTTGCATTTGGAGCAGATTCTGATAGTTCTAATAAAGCTGGAACAATTGGCCTTTTATTTTAGTGAGTTTGATAGTAATATAAGATGATATTCAATGTCAGAAAGTCTAACAGTCTGTTTCTTGATATACTTTGTCCATATTTCTAACCATACTCAGGTCTTTATAGTAATCTATTATTCTCAAATATGTTGGAATTCCTGTGAGTGAGTATAACCTGTGACTTTTGTATATTAGCTTTTATATACTGCTTATATTCCAGTAAATGGTGTTTGCGAAGAGCTCAAAAGACTGAGAAGGTTGTAGTACACGAAAGATAGAGAATACAGATAAATCAATAGATGTACGATTATGTATTTTTATATGTTGTCTTTACATGTACATTACAAAATAATGATATGACTGTCCTTTAACCAGTTCTGAGTTATCCACTTTCTTAAAGATATCATGAGAAATCTCCAGCAAAATGGTGATGGATACTTTAAAGAATATTTGGGTGTTGAAATGAGTTAAATGAATTTGAAAGAATTTTTTTTATTTTTTTTTTTAGGTGCAATTGCAGAAACCAGAAGGACATCTATAGTCAAATGTTGCATTTCTGGAATAGAAAGAGATGTCTTAAGGTGTGGCTGAATAACCTTCAGGACATTACATTAGTAGAGAGGAGTAAAATCTTTGATGCTGGGAAGCAGAAGCTTGAATTTTATTCAATGGAGAATTCGAAGTAGGCATAGGAAGGTCAAAATAGTAGAAAAAAAAAAGAGTCAATTTTAAGAGTAGATTGAGCAAGGTAGGTGTCAGAAAATTCAAAAGGGAGGGACACTTGTTTGAGTAAACAAGATCAGAGATGAAGATTTGATCAAATCTCTGTCCATTCAAGACAAGCTAAAAACTGACTTCTCTAAGATAATTGAAACCACTGCGCAGTAAAGCAACAAGACTTTTATGCCAGTGGTTTCAGTAGGACTAATGAATTTTGTTAAAAATTTTAAGAATAGCTAAGGTGACAAAGTCAGTGTTCAAAAGTTATGAAATTATATATACAAGTGTTCCTGTGAAATTTAATTCACCCTTCTCTCTCCTTTTGTCTGCACATTATGACATAATATTCATTTGCAGAACAGCATGCCTTTTTTTTTTTTTCATCAGCTGCTTGTTGGCTAGAGGTAGGGATTCCTGGAGAAGCAGAAAACAATGCTTTACTGAAGGAATGAAAACTAAAGTAGTATTAGCATTCCTAAATTTCCTGGATAGTGTAAAAAATTGTAATTTGTGCTGCAAAAGTAATTGAGGACAAAAAGATGTTCAAGAGTGTGAGTGATTAGCAGTGTCAGGTCTGCTGCTTGAGTGGGTGTCACAGGAAGGCTGAGAATGAAAAGGTGTAACTGGCTCTCCTGTCATCACTGGTTTTGGTTACTGGTGATATCTAACCCAGGACAGGCTTGATGTAAGCAAAAATGAGCTTAAAAATTAACAGAATAGAGAATAGTGGGGGATAACTATGAACAAGGGAGCTTTGGGAAAGAGTATAAAGAAAAGCCTTCAGAGATTAAAAAAAAAAAACCAACACATATTTAGCATCATAGCAATGATGACCAAGATTTTCTTAGCATGAATACTGCATCCACACAGAAATCCTGAGTGCTTCCTCTTTTTTTCTCCTTACCCATTCCCAATCTGGGTCTTCCATCTGCTTTTGGACACTATAACCAAAGGTTTCTATCAATGAAATCTGGGAATAGAAACTGTCTAGCATGCCTCCTACTCAAATCTCTTAGGAAGCAGGGGTAAAAATACCAATAGCATAAGTGAGATTGGAAAGCATTCAAGATTAGGTGACATAATCAACAAAGTGTAAATGATGGCAAAGCAATAATGAGGATGAATGACTAGGAGGACCATTGCTGCACAACCTCAGAAGGTGAACCAGCTTCTTGACAGGAAGGCACTGGTTACTAGTCACCGTTTACTAGTCACCATTTACTAGTCACCGTCCCTGATGATAGATGAAAAAGTCCCAGGAGCAGACAAGCACAACTGCGTGAATGTATGACTTCATAGGTTGTGGCACTGGGAAAGGGTTTGGTTTCCTCAATCAAGAGTGAAATTCTAAGAAAAGGAGCAGAGTCACAGAAGGCATGCCAAGAAGAAGAGGAAGAACATCCTTTAACACAGATTAACTGAACTTGTGAGGACAACTTTAAACTAAGATTAGTGGTTTCAAATAACGCAGCATCAGTCAGTGTTAACTAGGCAAATGAGTAAACAGAACTAAGAAGTAGGGCAGCTGTGAATACTCATGATAAAGTAATAGAAGACGCAAATAGGAAAATGGTAGGAGAATCTGAAATACCCTTAGTGTTAAAGCAGCATAGGCAGTAAATGAGAGGGTTCAGAGATCTTGATACATTAGTCTATTATTTAATTGACCAAGAAAAAAGACAATTGGAATGTCTCACATGACTACAATAGCATAAATATGAGTACAGCTTGTTTAAGGACTCTTTATAATGAAACAGAGGCAAGATACGTTGCTTCTGAGCCTTCTTCTCTGAGGCATAGAATATAGAATCTTCGAACCCTCTGAGTTGGAAGAGGCCATTAAAAGTCATCTAGTCCAACCCTCCTGCAGTTAGCTGGAACATCTTCAACTAGATCAGGTTGCTCAGAGCCCTGACCAACCTGACCTTGAATGTTTCCAGGGATGGGGAATCTACCACTTCTCTGGACAACCAGGTCCGATGTTTCACCATGCTCAGTGTAAAAAATTTCTTCCTTATATCTAGTCTAAATCTCCCCTCTTTCAGTTTAAAACTATTACCCTTTGTCCTGTTGCAACAGGTCTTGCTAAAAAGACAGTCCCCATCCTTCTTATAAGCTCCTGTTAAGGCCTGGAAGGCTACAGTAAGGTCTCCCAGGAGCCTTCTCCTCTCCAGGCTAAACAAGCCCAACTGTCTCAGCCTGTGCTCACAGGAGAGGTGCTCCATCCCTCTGATGATTTTTGTGGCCCTCCTCTGGACCCTCTCCAACAGTTTCATGTCCTTCTTGTGCTGGGGACTCCAGAGCTGGATGCAGTACTCCAGGTGAAGTCTCACCAGAGTGGAGCAGAGAGGCAGGATCACCTCCCTCGATGTCCTGGCCATGCTTCTTTTGATGCAGCCTAGGATATGGTTGGCTTTCTGGACTGTGAGCACACATTGTAGGCTCATGTTCACCTTTTCATCCACCAGTATGTCGAAGTCCTTCTCTGAAGGGCTGCTTTCAATCCCTTCATACCCCATCCTCTATTGGTAGCAGGGGTTGCCCCAATGCAGATGCAGGACCTTGCACTTGGCCTTGTTGAACCTCATGAGGTTCACATTGGCCCACTTCCAGAGCTTGAATATACTGAGAAATAGATTGTTGAAAATCTCTGGATGTTTAATCAATATAGGGAAAAAGAAGCGTATCATGCTCAGAATTTCTGCAAGAGGTCCCCAAATTAAGAATGCAGTCCCTGTGCCCCAGACCCTCTTGGATTGGGCCTGGATCTCCCCTTCAGAGCCAGTGGTGAGAAGGGAGTGGCAGGGAGAGGCAGAAGGTAGTGAGGCGTACCTGAAACTTTGTCTCTCTGCCAATACGTGGCTACTTTTCATCTCCTGGCTGCCAGACCTGTTAAATGACTCATTCAGTGGGTGTTCCTGAAGCAAAGTTTCATGCCATCACCTTTTTCATCTTCTAATATCTTTTTGCTCCAGTGCAAGAGTATTTACTGCAATGCACTCACCAAAACTTGTTTTGCAAGAGTCCTATATATCCGCACTGTCATACTTAACATGAACAGATTCTTGAGGAGAAGTAAGGAAAGGGCCTTATTTGTGCCTCTGGTCATCCCAGTCTGCAGGTGGTGAGGAAAGCTCATCCCTTGTGTCGTCAATCCTTTTTCATGTCATGTCCACTGGTCTTACTGCAGAGTGGATGGGGAGATGACAAACTAGGTTTTTAGAAAGTTGTCAGTAAAAGGGGCAGGTGTATTGTTGTGTGCTGCCCCAGTGCAAGTGATATTGCACAAGCAGCTGTATGGGATTTATGTCTTTGGTTTTCTAAAAGAGTAGTGATGTTCCCTACTTCATCTGCACTTCCACTACAAACAGATTACAGTCCTCACTTGATCCCAGAGACTAGCTGGTAATGCACAAGAATTAAAGAGCAGCAAGTCAGGAAGCAGGAAGATTTGTTAATTGTTAGAAACACCTAAATAATGGGACTATTTACAAGCAAAGGTAAAATTTATGTCAATGACAATTCCCCAAAACCGGTTAGAAGAATGTGGATCAAGAATGATTTTAAAGATGGCTAGTTCAGCCTTGGGACAGTAGACTGAATTAGATGATATTTCATGGTTCCTTCCTCTTGTTTCTTTGATGTCTGTTGTCCTGTTCTAAATATAGTGTACGCAAGAAAAAAACATAGTTTTGGTCTTTATTTTAGCTTTTTTTTTTTTTTTTACACAGCACTAAAATGTGCTAACATGGAGCAATTAAGAACACCGATTCCTTCCAGAAAGACCAAGTCCTTCTGTGATAGCAACATGAAAAGAGGCAAAAGGTAATAGAATCATTTAGTAGCAAAATGCATAGCAAAGTGAGGAGTAGAAAAATTATTCAAGGAGCAGTTATTATTTGCTAGCAATAATAACCAGAGAAAAATATTATGAAAGAAATCTCTTTTCGTACAAGGAAAGCTGACTATCACGGTCAGGAATGTTACTGGAGAAAAAGCTTTCAAGTATATTAGTACCAACATCCTTCTTAAACAAGTTCTTGAAGAGCCTTTGATAAAGAAGTCCATAAGTCTGTACAAGCCTCTGGACATCTACAATTAGCTAGATTGAGGAAGATGAAATAAGTAATGAGGGACAAAACGTTGCAAGTAATTTTATGCGTTTGAAAATTAACTCCGTGTTTATTTAGCATATACTTTTGATGCTAGACTATTTCTGTTATCATATATCTAACACATACCCAAGAATAAAATACTAAAACCCACCAGCATTTACTAGCTTGCATATGTAGTATGTGGAGCAAGGAACACATAAACTAACAGACATTTTTATTTGAAAAACCATTTTTTTAACTTCTTTGGCTTTAAACTGAAGAAATAGAAGACTTGTAACATAATTTTCATGGAAGTATGATATGAATAAGCATATTTATTTATGTGTTTAATACAACACAGTCTCTACCCTGACCTGCAGCAACCCTGCTTAAATTTTTAACAAATTCTTGCTTCTTTGAGGAGAAAAAGCCCATTATTAGTATCAGGAATATAATTTTACAAGTTGGACAAAGGGGATGTAAAGCAAGATCAGGACCTCTTTTGTGGTATTGAATAAAAGCAGAGCTAGCTTTCAACTGGGAAGTTCAGTCATGAACACTGTGAGTCTCAGGTCTACAGCCTGAAAGCTTGTCCCTTACATAATTTTTTAAAAATGTGTGAGACATGAGGGCATTTCTCAGTCTATAGCTAGCAGCTAGCATATGGTAACCATATTTAATTTTCTTCATAAAGATGAGAAATTTATTAAAAAAAGAAATTACAAAGGTAAAAAAACATTTATTTATGTAGGTTTTGAACATTGTAAAAGAGAAGTGTTTATTAATTAATTAAAAATATTTTCTGGATGCAAGTCTGAACAGCATTCGCAAAGGGAGCGAAAACTTTAAATAAGACCCTCAAATATAAATATTAATGAGCTAAACTAATGTGTTGTCTGCTACTCTGCCAAAGAATATTATTTTGATGGAAAGTGGATGGTTCCCTTTCTGCTGGGAACAGTCTAAATCAGACTACTCCAAATACGAACACAAAGAGAGACACGGAGACAGAATGACCTTGAAACTCTGATATGTACAGGTCTTGCTCATGTCACGTTGGGCACTGTAGAGCAATGATGTTGACCTGGGGTGCCATTCTTTTAATCTGAGACAGTATGTCTGACCTACAACCATACTGTACAACGTCCGTCTCAGCAAGCACGGATTGCAATATCTGACATTTCTGTGGCTGGATTAAGGTAGGGATCTTAAGGCTAATATTTCCACACAAATTCTTTTGGTATGTTTGACAGATAGCCCAAGGAAATTAGCCTCTGAAATTAGGTATCATTGTTAGGTATTTAAAGGCCAGCAATATAAGTATCTTCATTATAAGCTGCTGTAAAAAGAAAACAAAAACAGGCCTACAATATTGGGTTTTCTCATATTTGTGAATGAGTATACATAGAGTATAATTCACATATATTTGGTTTAAATTGTGTTGATGAGTTTCTAGGTACAATGACTACTGAGTAAAGAGCACTGGCATTGTGCTTAAGCAAGGAATTTCTGAGGTGCAAAGCCCTTGCCTATGCTTTAAAGTTAAATCCGACCCAAATTTGGTACAAGACTGAATCCAGCAAATAATCTGCTCTTCTATTGAAGATGACAAACAGAGGAGAATGAGGCAAGAAGTGTTGCCCATCTTGAAACATATTGAAAAGCCATTCCTGCTAATCAGCACCCACTCCCCCTGCTTTGCCTCACACATAATCACTTTCTCTATTTAAACAATTTGATCTAAAAGAAGAGCAGCAGATGTTCATTGAATTACATTTTCTGCCTATTGATAATTTGATTTTTTAAAGGAAACAGGAAATATATTCTTTTGTTTAAAAGAAAAACATTGTTTGAACCCCTATCTCCCCATCTTTATATTCAAATGCCAGAAAAAAGAGTTTAAATATATCTGATGCATGTTTTGATTGATTGATTATTTTTTTGTCTCTCCTTTTATACTGGGACAGTTGCATGCATGTATTTAAAGACGTAAAAAAAAAAAAAAAGCCCAGAAAATAAAATGCTAAGATTAATAGCTATATAATTTATTGAAGGTTTTGTCTTAGAACGAAATGAAAGGAATTGCGGTAGGAATCTGGAAAACATCTCCGTATTGTTTTTATAAAATAAGATTTCTCATTCATTTTAATGGTTTCCTCTCAGTAAATGCTTAGCTCTGTCTTCCAGTGCTTTTAGATGGAGAGAACAAATGACCTAGTCAATTTCGAAATACATTAGTGACTGCCAGACTCTCATCTCTGTAGAAAATGATATTTCTGAATAGTTACAGTGGAAGCCTAAGTACCTTGTCAAGTATATATGTGAGATCATCTCATACCTACAGAGGCTCTAGACTGACCTGAATCCATGAAGGGAGCATAATTAAATGCAGGCTTAAAAAGTTACAGAAATAGGCTGTAGAAATCACTACACAAGTAAATGTAGAACAGTGTTAAGCAATGACTTTTAGAAGATTGCAGGTGTGATCTTTTCTAAAAAAAACCTACCTGTGCTAATAACTAACACATTATAAAAAGGTAATGAAATTGTTTTACAGCAAGTAAGTAAGTACGATACTGAAAATTCTACTATGGTGGAAATATGTTAAATTAAACCTGTAGACTTCACTATGGACTTAGCTCCATGAATTCTACAGTATGTCTCAACTTGCTGTGTTTATCATGATTTTCATGCAGCGGATAAAAAGTATTTTTACAGAAAAATAAAGTGAAAATATTTTTTGTATTTGAAGATTATAATTTGCATAGCTGTCATGTATTTTAACTTAATTGAAAATGTAAATCTTGAGTACATAACTAAACAATAAAGCTAAGCAATAAAGGGTCTGGCATCAGTTTTCCTTGCAAAAATAATGACTTAAACACATGAATCCACCTTCTTGGCAATAGCATGCCCTCTGGGAGGTGGGAGGCTGTGCTGGTTCTGGCTGGGATAGAGTTAATTTCCTTCACAGTAGCTAGTATGGGGCTGTGCTTTGGATTTGTGCTGGAAACAGTGTTGGTAACACAGGGATGTTTTAGCTATCGCTGAGCAGTGCTTACACACAGCCAAGGCCTTTTCTGCTTCTCACCCCCCTGCCAGTGAGTGGGCTGGTGATGCACAAGGAGTTGGAAGGGGACACAGTGGGGACACCTGACCCTAACTGCCTAGAGGGATGTTCCATACCATATGATGTCATGCTCAGCAGTAATACTAGGGGAAAGGTTGGCCAGGGGGGCTGTGGCAATTGTTTTCATTTGCATCACTTGTCTTTTTTGGGTTTTATTTTTCTCTCTTTGTTATTTTACTTTTCATTATTATTATTATTATTATTATTATTATTATTATTATTATTACAATATTTCCATTATTAAACTCTTCTTATCTCAACCTATGAGTTTTCTCACTGTTATGCTTTCAATTCTCTTCCCTGCCATGCTGCAGCGGGGTGGGGAGTCAGTGAGCAGCTGCGTGGTCCTTAGTTGCTGACTGGGGTTAAACCATGACAGAGGTCTAAAGGGAAGATATTAATTACTTTGCAGGTTGTGTAATATTATTTTTATTATTCAGGATTAAACTTCTTTTTCACCTATGACTGCATATTAAGGGTGTCGGAAATCTTAATCACCTTGTAGATGAAAGGCTTGATAACTTTGGAGGGCAGATATTATCTGTGATGATACAAGCAGCTTGAACATGTCAGTAATGTTCCACAACTTTGTCTCAACCTTCATCTTCATCAGAGAGTCATACTGCCTGTTCTACATCTACCCAGCTGACCTTTTCCTGCGAAACCATGAAAGAGTTGCTTTAAGAAAGTTGAAGTTCTGACATTTTTCAGCTGTGGAATGGGAAACTGGACAAAGGCCAACAACACACTTTCGTACAGCCCATTGACGCTACTTGTGTATTCTTCCCAAATGTCTTTCTGTCCTCCCATCTTCTCTTAGCTTAGTCTTTGTGGAACTCTTTTTTTGCTCTAAGCACATGTGAAGAGTGTTTTCCTGTCCACTTTGATTATATTTATATTTCCTTCCTGTACATTTTATAGCTTTCTCCTCCCACATTATATTGATAGATGGTTATCAATATAATGTAGAAGAAGGCCCAAATTATAGCTGAAGCTCTGCATGGGCTACCCTTACTTTGTCAGTCATGTCTCACTTATTCCTGGAAAGGTGGTTCTTCACTCTGATCAGTTTATGCTGCCAGATTCCATTGCATAATTGCTCAATTTTTTTTTTTTAAATATTGATATTTTTATTTGCCAGTCACACACACATGAATTGCTTCTCCAAAATTTCCATATATCCAACTAATTCTTCCTCTTCTCAGTTTTCCTCCAAATTCTCATTTGCCATATGCAAAAAAAGGCTGGACAGACATTCTGGAAAGAGTTGCCAGCATGAATGTTGGGGGGGAAAAAATCTATATCTGGATGTAGAGACTATATAAATAAAGCAGTAATGTGTTGAAAAAGAAATTATGTTGGCAGTGTTGTTGTGCCCCATAATGGAGCAGTGTATTCAGTCTTGTTAAACATTTAAAAAAAAAAATTAAAATACCATAAAAATTAGAGAAGGTAAAGCAGCAAAACACAAAAAATATTCTAATATCAGAACAGAGTCTTAGACTGAGAAGCTCAGTCTGTTCACATTATTAAAATTAGATAGCAATATATCACAATATTAAAAATTAGATCAGGAAATGAATTGATAAGGCTTACCTCACATAGGAGAGACTGGGTCACACTATATTACAGAATCACAGAATCATTTGGTTGGAAAAGACCTTTAAGATCATCAAGTCCAACTGTTCACCCTGCACTACCAGGGCCCCTAAACCATGTCCCTCAGCATCACATCTATATGTCTCTTAAACACCTCCAGGGATGGGGACTCCACCACCTTCCTGTTCCAATGCTTGACAACTCTCTCTCTAAAGAAATTTTTCCTAATATCCAACATAAATATCCCCTCGTGCAACTTAAGGCCATTTCCTCTCATCCTGTCACTTGTTACATGGGAGAAGAGACCAATCCCAACCTTGCAACCACCTCCTTTAAGGTAGTTGTAGAGAGTAATGAGGTCTCCCCTCAGCCTCCTTTTCTCCAGGCTAAACAACCCTAGTTCCCTCAGCCGCTCCTTGTAAGACTTGTTCTCTAAACACTTTGCCAGGTTTGTTGCCCTTCTCTGGACACGCTCCAACACCTCAACGTCCTCCTTGTAGTGAGGGGCCCAAAACCGAACACAAGATTTAAGGTGCGGCGTCACCGGTGCTGAGAACAGGGGGACAATCACTTCCCTGCTCCTTCTGTCCACACAATTTCTGATACAAGCCAGGGTGCCGTTGGCCTTCTTGGCCTCCGGGGCACACTGCTGGCTCATACTCAGCTGGCTGTCGATCAACATCCCCAGATCCTTTTCCACTGGGCAGCTTTCCAGCCACTCTTCCCCAAGCCTGTAGTGTTGCAGGGGGTTGTTGTGAACCAAGCGCAGAACCCAGCATTTGGCCTTGTTGAACCTCATACCACTGGCCTCGGCCCATTGATCCAGCCTGTCCAGATCCCTCTGAAGAGCCTCCTGACCTTCAAGCAGATAGAAGCATCCACTTAACTTCGTGTCATCTGCAAACTTATTAAGGATGCACTCGATCTCCTTGTCCAGATCATTGATAAAGGTGTTAAAGAGAACAGGCCCCAACACTGAGCCTTAGGGAACATCTCTTGTGACCGGCCACAAACTGGATTGAACTCCATTCACCACCACTCTTTGAGCCCGGCCATCCAGCCACTTTTTTATCCAGGCAAGGGTACACTCATCCAAGACACAAGCAGCCAGTTTCTCCAGGAGAATGCTGTGGGAAACAGCGTCAAAGACTTTACTAACAACAAGGTAGACAACATCCGTAGCTATTCCCTCATCCACTGAGTGGGTCTCCTTGTCATAGAAGGAGATCAGGTTAGTCAAGCATGTCCTTCCTTTCATAAATCTGTGCTGACTATGCCAATTACTGAAACTTTAAATGACATATTTTCTATTATCGCTGCAGGGGTTTTTGTGTCTCAGTAATTTCCACATGACACAATGGTCAAGGTATCGTTCTCTTAGAAGACAGACGTGTTCATCTGCAAAGCCTGTGTTTTTCTATATTAGCTCTCATCTCTGCTATGAAAAGTGTATTTGATACTTCAATTCTAGGAACATGTGTGGGCTTTGGTTGTTTAGAGGAGTATTTTTGGCAAGTGAAGCTATGTTCTAATTTACAACAGGGCCTTTCCGCAGAAGCAGCCTGCATATTCTCACTCTGAGGAAACGTGAGAGAGTGTATCCTTCAGAGACAGAGGAACAGCCTCCCTGGCATTTACCAACACGTGCCTCAGGTTAAGAATATTGCATATGAGTAGTTCCTGAAGGGAAACTGAGGTGTCAAAGATTCAAACATTGGTGTACCTTGGAATAACTTGTTTGACTCCTCATGTCTTTAGTTTTCTAATTTCAGGAATGTTTTCTAATACATTTATTCACAAGAAATATGATGGCTACTACACTTATGTGAATTTGAAGTATATAGTAGTATGAAGTCATGTAGTATGAAAAATATTTTTGATAAAATGAGAGAGCAATCAGTACATTTTCATAAGTCTGTATCAACTAACCTAAGACTGCAACTTTTTTGTAAAACAAAAGAGAAAGAAAACAACTTTCTCTTTATTGCCATTTAAATCTCATGAAATCAATGTAAAAGTAGGTGCGAGAGTGAGATTTGCTGTTCAACATCCTGTTGCTGCTATGATACTTCTGGTAAACCGAAGCAACTTTGTTTCTATTTATGAATTTAAAATTTGTGCTTCTATTGTGAAGTGTTTCATTGTGGTGCAACTAATAATCAACTATTCACCTTGAAATCAATGTCTACATTTCCTTGACATTTTAATTTTGAAAAGTATGTCCTATTCAAGCATCTGTAGTACTCAATCTTAGATACTTCATCTGTCTGCCTAATTAACTCTTTTTGATTTGTGATTTTTCAAGCCAGAGTATCTTACAACCTGTTAGTGCTAAACCATTTCCTTCCGGCTTTTCCCCCTTGTAACTGACTTATGTACTACAGATTCAGGATGCTAAGTGAATCTTTATTTTAAATTTCTGCTGTCATTTGAATTGACATTTATAGGTAAGAAATGAAAGTAAATTGTGATTTTAGCAATTGTTTCAAATCATGCTTGTTAAAATCAGGCTTGTTAAAATCAGGCTTGTTAAAAGCCACTGAGAATATTTTTCTGTGATATGAAAGGGAACACCTGGTTAGTCAAGGCCATCCAAGCCTAGCTTCTCTTATTAAGAAAAAAAAAAAATAAAGTCTTCATTAAGCTCTTACAGACTATTTTAAAAGTATTATTGTTGAAAGTTTTTTCTGGTAATTCGCTTGCCAAAATGGATATTGTCTAATTTTTATTTACTTTTTAATTTACTTTTTTGCATTTAGTTGACAACTGGTTTTGAATGTAAGCCTTTTAGTGTTTAAATGCGTTTAAAGGCTATAAGCTTCTTTTATGACGTCAGTTTTCAAGTGGCTCATATGCAAATAGTCTAATACTTAACTGTCGGCATTGCTGTGCAAGCAACATTTTTCTCTAATATAGCAATGGGAAATCAACTCAGCTTTAGATAACTGTCCAGTGAATTATAATGGCTGAACAGATATGGTGTCCTTTTTAAGAGTCCCACTTGTGAATCTATCTCAACTGCCAAATCCGTCTCTCACTATTAAGATGAGTCACTAGGGCAACTTCCATACCACATTTGTTTCCTTCTCAGTAGAGAAGAAATGGCTGGATTGCAGATACTTGAGGAAAGACTTGAAGAGAAATGACTGTTGCATTTGGGGACATTTTGTCACTTTAAAGGAGGCATGCTAGTTCTGACCTGGATGTGAAGTCAGGGAGTTAAATCTTTTCCAAAAGGATTGAGCTGCTGAGGTCTAATGTGGCAGCTGTGCGAAAGGCACTGATACTATAGGATGGTGAATCTTCCTGTCCCATTCAGGAAAGCAACTAGCTTTCAGCCTAGTCAGTCTTCAAGGAAACAGAAAATAGTTCCTCTTATCAGTCCTCGTCAACCCATTCATTTCCTAGGGGGGCAGGAAAAGCACTAGCAACTGCCAAAGCTTTTGGGGCATCCTGGAGAGAAAATTAGCTCTCCAGGGTATAAATGCAAAATCTCAGACTCTTTTAACCAGATTGAGAGTGCAGACTGGCAAAGTAATGAACAGTTCCCTGTGATTATGTGTAACAAGGTAAACCATTTTGTAGCACAGGGAATTCTCACTCCACATTTTCATGACAATTTAGCAGTATTAGTATTTTAAATTTAAAAATTATTTAACTGTTTTCCTTTTTCATTTTGGCCAAAGGACATTAAAATACCTCTCTTAGCCAATAGTCCTCTGTCTGCATTCCCACACATACTAGAAGCACCATCATTACATTCCCAACCAGCAATGCCCCTTCTGTATTCTTATTTACCTTAGACTCCATGGCTTGCAATGCGTTTTGTAAACTGATTTGGAAAGCATTTTTCAAACTTCTGCCTTTAAATTATTTTCTGCAGTACCAATAATAAGTCTTATCCCATCAACTCCAATAGGTATCCCACCGTCAGCCCTAGTGTCGGAGCACCTGCTCCAAACAACTGCAGCCTGTACAGATGTGAGTTTACACATCTGTGAATACAAACAAAAATGTTAAGAGATAGTGACTAGCTTTTGAAAATTTAATAACGAAGTTATTGTACCTATCTAGGCAATATCTTTAATTGGCTTTTTGAAATATATTTACGTAGACAAATGGAAAGGATAAAATTCTTGCATAACATTTCTTTAAAAAGTCTTTTATAAGTGCAGTGTGACATGCTAAGATAACTTGGAAGGAAATCCTTTCTACTTCAGTATAAAGAACTTCATCAAAAAATTATTGATAACTGTGGCAATTATGCCTGTTTACATGTTAACTAGATCTAGCTCACCAAAAAAAGGGTACCCATTTTGACCTGATAAGGAAAAATTGGGGTCACCTGATTCTAATGCATTGCAAGAGAAAACAAAAATGTTATAGGAAATCTACAGGTGTACAACTTATACATCTGTACTAAAAAGTGTTTTTCATTTCAAAATGGACCTCACCTAAGGAAGAATCACTAAAAGCATCAATAAAGTGTTTTAAAGATATGGGGGGATGGAGGAGAAAAAAACTGTTTTTTTTTTTAAAAAGCAGTTTATCCTGGGTTAAAAAAAAAAAAAAAAACAGATCAACCAGAAATGAAACTTTTCAGTATTTTTAACTTGCCTCATTTCCTCTCTTCATTTTTCCTTCCTAGTTCAATATGAACACACCCTTGAACTCCTCTGTTGTTCTGTGATCTCTGTTTTATCAGTGATAAAGCTGATTTCTTATCTTTTTAATGTTTGCATGTTCAATTTTAAAGACAAACGAAGCTGCTTATGTTTGTTTCTAAACCCTTTTTCATTTGTTTTTCTCTGTAGCTGTTGGCAATACTACTGTTCTTAGATTCACACGTATGTTTAGTTAAGGTATTTTTTCTTTACCTTAGAACTAGGTATGCAGACTTCATAGAAAACTTAGCGACTTGTTCAATAATTTATTTCCAGTATCTAAATTTACCTATCCACCTGACTTGTATTCTGATCCTTACGCACTGCTACCACTGCAGTGCTGGCCTTAATTGATCTTGGCCTTATTTAAATCTGTTCAAAATACTATTCATGTGATTTTCAAAAGTTACTATTTTCACCTTTTGATTTTTCCTTGAGTGGCATTATCAACTCACCTTACTTTACAATGTCAGTAATAAGCTTACCATTCTTATTCTGAATACTCTTCAAAATTTTTATCCTAATTATTAAATAATAAATCGTATATCTTTTCAGGTTTCCTAGACCCTGCCTGCGTAGTCCTCTAGACTTTTGGAGATGGTTACCCGTTTTTAAGGTCGAGCTACAGAGGAAGATAACTAAGAAATGGCTATCAGTTTTGGAAGTTGATTAAGACAGTGTCAAATAATCTTTCGCTGACCAAAGTTCAAGAGAAAGAGTGAGAAAGTACCAGAAGCAGAAAACTGGATACACAAGTGAGACAGAATCAGATCAGGAATCATGTGCTGAGTGTGATCATGTGCCCCATGGAATCAGGGGCAGGGATCAAAAACACCCTAGGGGGCTCTAATCTGAGATCAAAGAAGTGTTTCATATTGCTGAGGAAACCGAGGCAAGGGAAAGCATGTAGGTGTTTTATCTAGATTTGTATACTTACCCTCTAATGTAGAAGGTGTAGAGATTTGGTATCCTTACGGAGCCTGTAAGGCTGTTTGCTGTAGCTATCATTTGCCCTGAAGAGATGAACTATCCTGCTTGGCTTTTCTTTTCTTTCTTTTTTCTTTTTTTTTTTTTTTCCTATGGGTAGTCAATCTGAGTCTAACAATTGCAGTGCTGTGAGATTGTGTGATCTTTGCTCTGTGAAGAGTAATGATGAAGACTGTGTTTCACAATATCCCATGGTGCCAGATGGAAACAAAGCATCATCAGACCTGGCATTGTGGAAGGAACTTTAAATTTCAGTGTAGCAGGACCTAAACAGAGAAATCCAATGACTATCCCTTTGAGAAAGCAGCATCAAAGCTCACTTGTCTCTGTATGTTTGTGGCAATCCTTTAAACATGGGTCCCAATCTAGGAGGCTGCTACACTATACTTTTTCTGGGGGAGGAAATCCCAAACCACCACTGGGCATTCTGCTGGACAGCTTTAATTTCTGACACATTACTGAAGCAATATCCCAGAAAGCTCCGGGGGTGATGCAATGCTTTAATTTCCTCTTTTCAAACAGGATTGAACGAGATTTTTCATTCGGTGTGTCCTTCTTTGAAACATATATTTTTTAAAAAAGATCCGATATAGTTTGTACCCATTCTTCCTACTTGCAGGAGAGATTCACTAGTCCCCAGGATTTTCAACATGCATTTTAGCAGCTGATAGATATGAAAGAATAAGAAGCTTGTCAGAACAAATGACATGAGGATGGAATTCTCTAAATCTGTTATAACCTGTGGAATCACCTTTTGCTTGATAGCAGTCTCTCAGTGGTTTAGAGAGAGGTTATGATTTGTAACAGTCTGAGCCCCTAGCCAGCAGCCATTATCTCCTGAATTTTACCCAGGCAGTAAAACTGACTTGCTGTTAAGTCCTATTTAAGCCAGTTCTATGTATGTTTCCAGATAACAAGGCCTGTATCACTGGAACATTATAAAACACAGCTAATGTGTTTTTGCAAGCTATTGGGAAACTGCAGGGGGGCATATATGTAGTCTCTGTACATTATGGTACATGTCAGCTAGCAGGACCAGCTTAAGCAAATGTTTCACAAACATTTTGTACGTTTTAGAACATGTAACCAGAAAAAAGTAAGAGCCCCCTTTTTTCACTGCAATAGCAGCATGACTTGCTGGGAATGAGATTAATTTTCTTTACTATTGATCTAATTGACAAGGCACTTCTGCTTTGAAAAAACAATCTAAAACCAACAGCACTATGCTGTATTTTGTCTCCTAGTAATTCAGATAACCTTTTGTAAGTGATTTCATTGAGAAGTATTTATTTGAATAGAAAAAAATCATACACCTAATAATTCACTTATATCAGTCCAATTACTCTAAAGAACTTGCATGGCACAGTTTAATATTTTATATGCAACCACTAACAACACTCTGCAGCATTTCATTTTGCTGTGACATAACACCATTGGGTGTTTCACTTTAAAGGCAACTCTTTTAGCATTGCCTACAATGAGGTTAGAAAGTCTTCAAATATTTAAGAAGGCTACATCATGATGCTTTGAAAATGTTTTCTTAACTGCTAAGTTAATCATGATGCAGAGAAGCTCGCATAAGTTCATAAAAGTTTTCCTTTTTGTTTCATTTATGAGCTCGTAATAATATGAAAATTTATAATAAGAATTATAACTCCTTTCTGTTATGACTTCTTTCTGTTCCTTTATATCCCATGTTACATTGCAACTGTGAGGAGCCAAGTCGTCTATTAGAAATTCCAAACCAACAGAAATGTGTGTCCTTAATACTGAAGTTTGTTATATCAACACTAAAAATCTCCAGTGCTGGAACTGTTTCCAAAACAGTTCTTTAACTACAGCCAGAAATATACCCTGTATCTCAAAATTACAGTTAAATGTCTGAAAGAATGCAAAAACCTTTGGAAGCATATATGAAAGAGTTTATCAGGCTTATCATATGATTAAATTATGATCATTAAATATATTAAGTGCTTTGAGTAATCCTCTTTTCACAATTATATTGAATGGAGGATGGAGTGATATTTCAAAGACACTCCAGGAGAAATTAATTACTTCACACGTTTATAGTAAGCTTCTAGACTAAGATCAGAAGTGAAATAAAGAAGATCAGAGGTTTCCATAGTTTGATTCTGTTAAGATATTTATCTTCTAGCAATAGGTCCAGATGTCCCATGACATTCTGCAAAAAGGTTTTCATAACTATATCATTCTCATATTACCGGATGTACTTATACATGAATTTGACAGTCTTGATTTATCGCAGGCAAGTCAAATGGTTGTTTAGCAGGATGATATCTGAATTATAGATTGTCTAAATTGCCTGAAAGTTTAACCATCATTACTGCTCCTTATTCAGGAGAATGTATTAGTGCAGAAGTATCAAGCAGATTTGGATCTTCCTTAAATACCTTTACTCCATTCTACAAAAAGAGTAAGTAGAAATGAACTCCTTCATGATTAAATACTTTGATTTGACAGGCTGTTCTTGTAAAATCTTTGTAATGTGAGAATGGGTGACTGTTCAGAATGAGATGCCATTAATGTTTTTTCAAAACAGAGATTATAAATGCACTAATCTGTATCTCTTCCTTTACAGATAGCATGAAATTTACTGAGGAACACTGCTGATATTGCTGAGTTTTCAATTGGACGTCTGTGGAAGTACATCGTGTGTTAGTGGAGGGAACCTGCATAATTGTTTGTTTGGACATCTAAATTTGAGTCGGAAAGAAATTACATGTGGAGTTGGTTGTTAAATATATTTTTAATGTTATTTTTTGTTATTATTTGTAGATGACAATGTTAGGTTTGTATTATATACACGTGTTTAAAACTATAGACTTACCCTTTGATATCATAATGATTCTTTTACTGTGAAAACAAGTGTGTCATAGAGTGTGTCACCATTATTATTTTATTCAGATAGTTATTGAAATAATAATACATGTAAGCACAAAATATAGTATAAGTTTACATATATAACGTGGTTTCATTAATTAGTTATTGACTGAAATGGAAAACAGTAAGAAGATACATACTTCTTTAATCAACTGCTGGCACTTTCCTCTCTTTTAACATTTTCTGGTTTATGCTTGTCTGTTGCTTATTCCTTCTGTCTCATGCTTTCCTTATTCAAGTGTCTTCCGTTGCACAACGCAACTTCTCAGCTGCAAGTTCTCCTCCTATTCCTATAATACCTTCTAAAATTCTAACTGTTCTTTATTATACTGAGAAATCAGGAAAACTTTAGATCAAGCTAAATAGTCCAAATTTAATTTATCCTCCCCTCTTCCTGTATGAATATATATTAGTTGATAATAGCCTTTAATTAGCTGTATAAATAGCTTTTTTCCATATTTTCCATCCTCCTTTAGTGTGTAGGATGGCTACTGATCTCTAAAAGCAGCCATCCAGTATTTTATTCAATTTATGCTTCATTACAGTAAATGGAACTACTTTTAGGCTCACTTCTGGAAAAGAATTCAAGGTTCCAAACCTTGATTTATGTACATGCCCAAGCCTAACATCCTAGAAATCTCCCTCAGGTGCTAAAAAATCCTGGAGCACCAAAAACCTACCTCAAGGAACTCTCTACAGATCACAGTGATTTTCAGGGCTCCTGAAGCAACTAATCTTTTGCTTTTATTCTGTGGGACATATTTACTACAGCTACTTCAAGAGACGCAAGCTCACTCTGCTCCTGTTCAAAGGAAGCAAGGCCAGAAGACTCTGTAACTAAGTGTACCAGCAAACCCAATCAGCCCTGCTGCGAGGTAGAGTTTGTTACTCAAACTCTCTGCCTTTTTCGAAAGGTCACATGTCTCTTGGGTAGCTCAAGGCAATTCACGTTGTGTTTGCATTTGCTGAGTAACAAGGTAGCTTGTAAGTGCCAGTGCTATATGGTGCAAGTACAACATTCCAGAGCAGTGGCAGTCTGGCGATTTGATTTACCTTGGTGTGGTGTCCAAGTGCTTAGTTCCCTTCCATCATTAATTATCCTATGATCCTTTGCCTTTGATTAGTACTAATTCTGGAGAATGGGAAAGATTTGGAGTACACCCTTTAGCTTCAGGTTTTCTGAAGGCTTCTCCTTGCTGAGTGTACTGTTTTTATAGACACCTAATTTCTAGAACATCTAACTTTCCCTGTGCATTGTTTGGGGTTACTGAGCACAAACTGACTCATATCACAGAAGCTGTAAGTAAAGCACCACACACTGAAAGTAGAAATTTGCAGAGAAACATGTATCCTGCTAAAACTCTCTTCTAGCGATACACAAACAGACTATGTTGCTTGGTGTGTGTGGCTATATCTTAAGAGCATGCATGTTTTTCTGATATTTCTATCAGTAGCTTTCTGAAACTGATCCATGTACTGTGAAAGAAATGTAATAATGATTTGTGACTCAGCAAAAGAAACCCACAATTTTCAATAAATATAGGTCTCCCATATTTTGCACATTTAATTGTGGAAATATTTTTTGTCTGTCATGCCTTCATATTGAGTTTGTGAAAAACACTTGTCAGATGCATTATGAAATCCAAATTCTAAAGTGGTGTCTAGGGAAAAAAATTCTTTTTATTTATTTAGGGAAAACATGGAGAGTAAGATACTGTTGTTTTACTGGAATAAGTTATACTCAGCTTTTTCTGGGTAATGCTGAATTCTCATTTAAAGAGCATTCAAAAGATATGTTTTAAAGAATTTTAGAAGAAGCAGCATAGACATCCTTTTAGAAAGTTTTTGTAAAGATGAACTTTCAGAATGCAAAAAAGATAAAACATCTTAAGTAATGCTGAGGACCCACCCTCTATTTCCACAGGACGTGTTCTCATTCAGGAAGTCTGGTGCTAATTACTTTGAATCAAAGAGCTGAACAAGCATATCCTTCCAGTTTGGAAGACATGCATCTGGTGGGATTAAGAAGGGATTCTGTAAATTCTTACGTAACTGCTACATAGGAAAATATTACCATTCATTCTTCTGTTTAGCAATAGTTATTACTCATCAGTGAGTCAAAAGTAAATAGGCTAAATGCATGAGGCAGAATGACCTTTTAACTCTTCATTATCTTTTTCCACATATTTGCCTACAAAAATTTTCTGGGGTGCTGGATGCTGTAGCATAAGGAGAAAAAAAAAGAACACACACCAAAAAATTTGAATGTTAGATACATTTGCTGATTATTTGAATGAAATTGAGTTACTCTGTCAAAAAAAAAAAAAAAAAAAAAAGTGATCAGGACTTTGCTGCTAGTCTTTAGGCATTCCACAATGAAAGGCTGAAGGATGAGTCCTATATTATTCTCAGGTTGTCTCTGATACCATAAAATGGTTGAAGTTTTTCCTATAAGACCTTTCCTACATAGTCATACGTCAAAAATTATATAATTTCGCATCAGATTTATCAAAACATCTTTTTCTTTGAGATCAACTAATATAAATTTGTGTGTTTATATAAATATTGCTACATCTATTGGGTGTTGCTGTAAAGATTATGCCCCTGCCCATATCACACATTGCTTTGTAGCCTGAAACCCACTTTACTCTCTTTCACCAAAACAAGATATTTGGCTTTACTTTCAAAACTAGCTTTGATTTTATCCCATTCGTCAGCTTTCATTAATAGAAAACATCATTTGCTACTTTCAGTCAGCCAATACTGCAGCTTTTTATCCCATTCAAAATCACAGAATAATAGAATATCTTGAGCTGGAAGGGACCATAAGGATCATCAAGTCCAACTCCCGGATACTCACAGGACTACCTAAAACTAAATCATATGACTAAACGCATCATTCAGATGCTCTTTGAACTCTGATGGGGTGGGTGCCATGACCACTTTCTTTGAAAAGCCTGTTCCAGTGACTGACAATCTTCTCAGTGAAGAACCTTTTACTAATGTCCAATCTGAACTTCCTCTGATGCAACTTCATTCCATTTCCATGTGTCCTGTTGCTGGTCACCAGAGAGAGGAGATCAACATCTCTCACTCCACTGCCCCCACTGAGAAAGTTGTAGACTGCAATGAGAACACACGTCAGCCTTCTCTTCTCCAAGCTGAACAAACCAAGCTTTGCCAAGGCCTTTCATCATCTTGGTCACCCACCTCTGGATATACTCTAATAATTTATTATCCTTCTTATATTGAGGAACCCAAAATATCACACAGTACTTGAGGTGGGGCCACACCAGTGCAGTGTAGAGTGGGACAATCACCTCTGTCAACCAGCTAGCTATGCTATGCTTGATGCACCTCAGGACACAGTTGACCTTTTTTTTGCTGCCAGGGCACACTATTGACATATTCAACTTGCCATGAATCCAAACCCCAGATCTCTTTCTGTGGGGCTACTCTCCAGGCTTTTGCCCCTCAATTTGTATGTATAACCAGGATTACTCTGCCCCAGGTGCAGAATCCGGCACTTGCTCTTGTTCAATTTCACACGGCTGACGATTGCCCAGCTCTCTAGTCTATCCAGATCTCTTTGTAAGGCCTTTCTGCCCTCGAGGGAGTCCACAGTTCCTCCTAGTTTATTATCATTGGCAAACTTACTTAATGTACATTTGACTCCTTTATTGTGATCATTTTTAAAACATTAAAGAGCATGGGGTTTTTTACTAGGTTTTAAACAAGAATTCTTGTGGTTTCTCCCATGTCTAGATCCTGAAAAATCTCACAAGTAATTTAATTGCTCTCTTTAATGTTTTTCCTTCAAATTCTTATTTGCCACGATGGTTTCAAAACTTGGAAGCAGTGGAGACACTATTATACTTACTAGTATTGACAACTTTATACTCCCATACTTGCTGTATCCATTTGTTGTATCTTACGTTTTTATCACAAACTCCCTTGAGACAGGGGCCATTGTATGTTTGTGAAGACGCTAGTGAAGTGACATGAATTCCTATGTCACCATAGGTCCTAGAAGTTACCAGGTTATTGTAGTAGTAAAGCAATAGTAACTTAAACCTTTGTGCTTAAGAAAACGTGCAGTAACTCATGTGCAATGTACAGTTTTTGCCAAGAGTAGGGCTTTCATAACTTGCTGAGTATCACTGAAAAACAAAGTGTCTGCAGAAAAAGAGCACAATCCATTCTCTGTATCCACAGCAGACAGAGGAAAAACCGATGGGTGTAAGCAGGAAAAAAAAGGTCTGGTTTGAGTTTAGGGAAAAATTATTATCACTAAGGAGAATGAAATATTGGGGGAGCACAAAATCTGCATTATCAAAACTATGTAAGGAGGGGTTAGACAGAGATCAGTTAGAGGTGACAGAAAATGGGCTTTGGGCTCTCAAGAGTCCTCCCTATTCTTACTGTAAATTTCAGAGATAGGTATGATATTGCTGGTGTGACATGGCTCCAGATTTCAAAACGCCAGGAAAAAAAAATCAGCTTAAAATAAGGAGTTATGTAAGAAGCAAAATAATGATGAATCAAGCCAACCTCATAGTAAAAAAATGTCATGTAAATGATTATTAATTTGATGTATAATATTTTTGTGGTCTTTATTATGTTTTAATTAAGGGTTGTTGTTATTTCTAATGTATTTCTATGTTTAGTCATATAGAAAGTTCAGAAAAAGTCTATTTGAACAAAGTCCTTCCTTTTCTTCCTGTATGTTGATCTATTTTCAAGTCAAATCCCCTGGTTTTTAATAGGCATTTGTCAGTCTCAGAGAAGGTAACTGGGAGTTTTTCAAACTTGAACTAAAGGAGCAGAAGCACAGAAAATTTTTACATAGAAATCTTTGTTTCTTTTGTTTAAATAGGCTGTAACCAAAACCAAAATGAAAGGCTTGGATTTATAGCTTCATCTCTGCTTGCTTTGAACGTGTGAAGCTTCACAGAACAGGTAGAAAAATGCCTGAAAAGATGAGATTAGTTTGATGAGAGTCATGTCAGAAGATGAAGAAACCACTTCCATTTGTGAAGATCAGTGTAAAAGCTAACATTAAATTCTTGGAACTTTTGCTACATCAGCTGTCTGCAATAGTCAAAGCAATGTGTATGGAGTTAGCCAATGCAATTAAATGTAATTCCTCTGCTGCTTTACTGTAGGCAATGAGCTGTTGTACCTTTCGGCAGCGGTGATTCAGTGGAACAGAAATGTGATCTTGGTATCCAACTTTTCTCTATATTTTCTTCACTA
The DNA here is from genome assembly GCA_009769605.1 of Bucorvus abyssinicus. Lineage (NCBI taxonomy): Eukaryota > Metazoa > Chordata > Aves > Bucerotiformes > Bucorvidae > Bucorvus > Bucorvus abyssinicus. Next base: position 46,945,916 of record CM020025.1, read on the forward strand.
AACTCTGGGTAAACTTGACAGAGCTGATTTTCTGAACCAAACAATTTCACTGAACTGAATAAAAATCCCTTCCACTTTCTGCTAATCAAATTTCAGTCAGCAGATGTTTTAATTTCTTAAACATAGCCTTTTGCTCATCTTCTGAATGTTACTGAATCCATAGTACCTTCATTTTTCTTGTGAAATGGCAGCATGGAGATAAAATTAAGATTTTTGTAAATCAAAAAGAAGAAATATATCACAATTCTATTTGAATCACATTCATACAGCACTTTCTGTGATCCACATTAAAACACTATAAGCTGGTGATGAGACCGTGGGAGAAGAAAATAAAAAATGAGAATATGTTAATGATTTTTGTTTGATCTAGAAAGCTTTTGCAATTACAGGATTCCTATCACCACTTCCTTAATGAATATTAAATGACAGTGTCAGCCTTGATATTTTGATATTTGTAGGGGTTTTATGTTTTAAAAAAAAACCTGTCAGATAATAAAACAGATTTTTCTACAGTTTGTAGTGCATTCTTTATCTGTTCTATGTAGATTCTGAACACAGGTTTAGACAAGACTAATTTCCTTGTATTAGCTACTTAGTTATTCTATTTCTGTCATCACTGACAACTAAAAGCTTAGACAAACATCTGCATCTCCCCAGTGACCACTGGCTCCCTGGTCCATTTGGAGAAATAAATAAAATAAAACCATCGCTTTCCTGGTGAGATTCAAAGCCCGTATTTCAGCTGGGACAGAGTTAATTTTCTTCATAGTAGCTGGTACAGTGCTGTGTTTTGGATTTAGTGTGAGAATAATGTTGATAGTACACTGATGTTTTAGTCGTTGCTAAGTAGTGCTTATCCGAAGTGAAGGATTTTTCAGTTTCCCGTGTTCTGCCAGAGAGGAGGTGCACAAGAAGCTGGGAGGGAACACGGCCAGGACAGCTGAACCGAACTGGCCAAACGGATATTCCATACCACAGATCATGCTCAGTATGTGAGCTGGGGGGAGGTGGCAGGGAGGGGCACATTGCCGCTGCTCAGGGACTGGCTGGGCATTGGACAGTGGGTGTTGAGCAACATGTATTGTGTATCACTTGTCTTTCTGGAGTTTTATTTCTCTCTCTATTTGTTATCTTCCTCTTCATTACTCCTCCTCCTCCTTCTCCTCCTCCTCCTCCTCCTCCTCTTCCTCCTCTTCTTCTTCTTCTTCCTCTTCTTCTTCTTCTCCTCCTTTCTTCTTCTTTTTCTTCTTCTTCTTCTTCTTCTCCTTTCCCTTCTCTTATTACCATTATTTATTTATTTTGTTTTCTTTTATTTCAATTATTAAACTCTTCTTACCTCAACCAACTAGTTTTACTTTTTTCCAATTCTCCTCCCTATCATGCAGGTGGGGCAGGGTGGAAGGAGTGAGCAAGTGGCTGCACAGTGCTTAGTTGCCAGCTGGGGTTAAACCACAACAACAGTTCTGTTTCATTTAACCATCGGCACACCTCACCAAGGCAGTGTGGGCAGAGTCCTTCTGGTGTTGACTAAGTTGGCTTTAGAAGCTGAAATTATTATTTTGTTTTTTATTGCTAGAAAGGCAGATAGGTTGAAAAAAACTGAAGTTATTAAATATTTATCAAAATGTTAGTTTAAAGCTTGCACATGGTATTGGTTTTTTACATATTCCATAATATCCATTGTAATTATTTGGGAAATAATATATATAAAAATTGAATAAATTAATTAATAACTTCAGCTTATGATGCAATATTACTAAGCAGGTGATACTGCAAAATTTGTAGTTTTTGCTAGGAGGGTGCCAAAACCAGTAGCCCAACAGAGGTAAGGATACCACAACTCCACGCCCCCAGTCCCACCAGTTAGCAAGGTTGAGCATGTATTCCCAGTTGGCACATGTATGAACACACATGTACAACACCACAAACGCACAGGTACCCACAGCCAGCCAAATGCATAACACAGACAGACACACTCAGCACTCACACAAACAGACACACTCAGCACTCACACAAACAGACCAATGGCCTCATCCAGTCCCCCTCCCTGGCTGAGCAGGATTGAGGTCTGCTAGCAGAAATATATGTACAAGGTGGGTGCACCTAGCAGCTGGATTCAAACATTCAGTTGTCCCAGTAGTGGCCCCTGGGTCCCAGTCTCCCCATCTGCTGGCACCTGGATATACAAAACCCTGAGACTGCAGCCCTACTCCAATTGCTGCCACAGATACACACACGCATGCACATCCTCCAGACGATATTGCCCTCAGAGGCCACCAGACCCTATGGTCTGCCTGACAGCAGGGATTCCCTTCTGCAGCCAAGACCGCCTGTGGTCTCACCCTTGGAGACACATACATGTGCCTTGTTCCTGGGCCACTTCACCTGCTTGCTGGCAAGTCCACTTTGATCCCTGCTAGAGCACACACACCCACTTGCACACCCACACTCGCTCCAGGTGCTGCACCATGGACACATGAGCCTCTGATGCCTGGTCCCAATCCAGAGGCTGGTGCTTACTTTCACTCAGGTCTCTCCAGATGCTGTCATCCAGACACATGAACGCATTTTGCAGAGCATGGCCAGGCAAGCCTACTGAACACCCACTGTTTATGTTCTGCCTGCCCAGTTACCACTTTATCCCTTGATTTTCCCATGCTTGTTCCTCCTGAAACCACACAGACCTGTTCCTTTCCCTACCTTGGATTCCACCCCTAAATCTCCCATAATATGTCTTGTGCAATCTCAAAAGGCTCTTCCTCCACATTCTATAATGTGCCCCAGACCCCTTTGCAGTAACTCTCCTGAAAGAGGGTCCAGTTGACTCATTTTCATAGGTTTCACACCTGGACACTGGGACTGATGCTATCCTGGGACAACCCTGGGAGGGCCCAGACAGGGTGTCCATACACCTGAGTCCATAATTTGGTTTCCTTTTCCTGTCATTGTATCTCTGTGCTCTTCTATGCTAGTGTACATGGGTCTTTGATGGGATGAGTTCTCCTGTGATGGATCTGTGAGTGGCCAGGGCTAAGTAGGATTTGGATTCCCCTACCTGCCATTCTTCCTCTGTGCTTCTTAGTGACTGTGGAGAACTGCATTTTATTACGTAACCTAACAGCTTTGTTGCTGCTTTTCCGTTAGTGAGTATAACTACTAGAGGAGTAGTACCACAGAGTTCAACTCTCTTTAACATTCATTGACACATTGTGGTTTTGTTAAAAAAAAAATTGGGAAAACTGGATTTTCCCATCTCAAATGTAGATATTTAAGAAAGCAAATTGTTGGACCTGTCTGAAAAAAATAACTTTGTGGTACATAATATAGGCAAATCCTTGCAAACACATGTAAGAAACTGAGGACAAAGTGCTGAAAGGAATCTAACTTCAACAGTAGTGAGTGGCAAGCTATGGGAAAAAGTTGTCAAGACAGTGGGTACTCCCATTACTTCACTGAGTCCCCAAAAGGTGATTTCTTATCATGTAATATATGATTGAATGGTGTAATTTTAAACGAGATATTCTAAGCATAGATAAAATCTAGGTGTAGAGGACGTATATAGAGAAGGATATGAAAACTGCAAAGTGAAATAAGGCAACTTAACTGAGTAACCATGCTAATTTGTCTGAAATTAGTTAATTTTAATCCATTCACTTTAGTATTTTATTACCTTGGTATTTTTATAGGAGCTTAGTATTTTTCAAATACTAAGCATTAGTCTACTAAAATGAGTTCAGAAAATGAATCTGACATGAATCTTGATATTCATAGGTGGCTCATACTGACTTTAATGTGCCATTTTTTCCAAGAAAATGAGTGTTATTAATTTTATTTGAGCAGATCTGGCATATTTCAGTGTAGACTAGCATATCGTTATGGTGTCACATTACATGTAATGGATCTTCTCTTGCCTATTTCTCTATTTTTTAATGAATTACACAGTGAAAAAAACCTAATCTGCATGCATGATACTTGCTATGCTATTTCAAATATTTTGGTTATTTTTAGTTAGTTTAATTCATTAGTAATTTGGAGGTAATTTGTGAAATTAGTAAGCAGCAGAACTGACCTCATCATAACCTAAAACTCAGATATACAACCTAGAGCAGTGGATGCTGGAGTGTTTGGTTAATACTATGTGACTTTTATATGATGAAATCGCTGCTGCTTTGTATTCTGTGTAAGCGTAAGAATCATATGTGGGTATAAGCCCTGCCCAGAATATGGCAGTATGGTTAAAATCCTGAATTTCGTATTCTATTGAAAAGAAATTGAGCCTACATAGCACAATGTTAAACCAGAATGGCTTCTGAACCAGGCTTTTTTTTCCAACACCCAAGGACCAATTGGGAAGTATACCTCTGGGCTGCTCAGATGGCAGCTTTAGTGCCAGTGTCATTGAACAGAGTTGTCATTGTGACTAATGGCTGATAGGATGGTGAGTCTGGTCGTCAACACTTTCCCAAGGGAATAAACATGGCCAGTCACCCACTGTGTCCCACCACATCTCTGGGACATTGAATGTGATTAATATGCTCTGAACAAGATATGTCAGAAAAGTGAGGAATGTTCAAGGAAACAGCTGTCTTCAGGACGTGGAGTTTGGAAGGTAGAATACCAGATACAGTGGGTTTTTGCCCAAGACATCACAGGACTGATTATTTTGTTTGTAAGGTAGACAGGTAGTGAATTGGTTCTTGTATCTTCCAACATTGATGCTCTTGTATTCTTCTATTTTCAGTGAAGTTTGTTTTATTTATTTGCAGATGCAATGCTTTTAAGTGATGGCTTTCTTAGTGATGCAAAAAAGAGGTATGTGTTTTCCCAGATTTATGGGTAGGACTTTAGCCACTGGTTCTGTTAATTTTAGTCTAATCATAAAACCCAGCCTTCATTCCCACCATCAGCGCCTGGCAAGAAAAGCAGAGTTATACATTTGTAAAAATGAATGAGGAAATAAATACTAAAGCTCCAAAAGCAATTATTACATATCCTCAAGGAGTATGGCAAGAATAGTAACAAGTCTAGTGATGTCGTGTTGTATTAACAGTCGTTACATTTATTTCATGATCCTGCAGAAATTAAATGTGTTGGCACTTCATCTTTTATTCAGCTAATCACACTGTAAAAAATCCGTTTTGTTATCCAGTGAAACTGCTGAGCTATCATTCATCAGAGCTTCACTCATGAACAATTTATTATTTTACCTGTGGCAGTATTGTAAAATAACAACTTATTTTAAAGGGAGCCTTTTTCTTTGTTAATACTCTGTTAGTCCCCATTATTAGCTTGTCAATTATAAACAGAAACTGTGGTTGCTCAGTGTATGGCCATAGCTATGGTTTGGTTTATATTTAGAAGAGTTGTTTGCTTATCCAGAAATTGTAAAATTGATTTCCATATAGAACATGTATGTCAAATGGGCATATAAGGGTAATGGAGGTTTTCCTCTGGGTAACAGATAATGATCAGATGTCCACACGTGTTTTATAAAATCTGCTGATCTGTCCATGAACTTTATGATGCACCTGAAGACCTTGACAAAAACAAACAGAATAATTCTTCATTCTTGTCCTTAGATGAAATCTCAGATAATTGTCTCTCCCAAGAGAGGTCTCAAGAACAGATTCCAATTTTCCTCTTCAGTGTATTCGCCACTGTTAGGGGAGTTGTTAGGAGACAGAGGAAATTATATTACCAGTAAACTTCTTGTATGTAGACCTCTGTCCGGGTCTTGGACATTGCAACAAAGAACTGCAGTCATTATCTACGTAAGCTAGAGGCATAGAAAGAAATGACTTGTCTGAAACATAGACCAGGACCGAGGCTGTGATAATGAGTTTTGGAAGCAGATGCAGAAAAGGAAACAGAAGATGACTGAGAGTAGAAGTCTGCCATTTCTTGCTAAAATTCATGAAAATGAGAATTTAAGACAATTATAGGCTTCCTAACTTCTGTTTGGTGGTCTTATATGCTACCCAGTAAGCTTACTATTATCTGTGTTTGGTTAGTAAGCTGCCATCTTTTAAAAGCAGCTCTTTTTTGCTATTTTTTTCTATTCTTTTTCTACTTTGAAATTAGACTGTTGCACTAAGTTGATATAGACAGTCAGGGACTGAATCTGATAATGAATGCAGCAATTTAGTGAGCTATTGAACTGTGGGAAGCAGGCAGCATCCCATCTTCTAAGATCTGCACTGGATGCTTAATAGCTTCCAGAAGATGTTGAGGATGTTATCAGCCACGTAAGCCTGCAAAGTATTGTATTATCCGATGTCATATTACCACAGCTGCTGCTAGCAGAGAACTCAATACCAATTTCTTTCTCCTTCTCTTTTCTCTTATACCTGTAACATACATGCAAAGAGATGTGTTTTCTATAAATGCTTGAGGACTGTAAACATTACCTCTAGCACCTGAGTGTGAAACTGCCTGAGTACAATGATTTCAATCTGGAAAAGACATAATTTGGAGAAGGCAGAAAAAATGTGATGCAAACTTTACATCCCACGAAGATGAGAGGTTGGAAAGGAGTGTCTGTATATTTCCTGTTTGCTGAGTTTCCAATTAAGTTAATGTTATTTTTTAATTCTTATTAATTGTTATTTTTTAAATACTATTAATGAAGTTGATGTTATTTTATGTATTACGTTATTAATAGTTAGGCTACTTAGAGCTTTGAGTAAGTGCATATTATTATTTATATTAAGTAAACATGTCTTAAATTCTAGTTCTAATGGCAATGTATAATGCCATTCGTCCTTAAGTATTTACCTTGAGCTCTAGACCCAGTGGAATGAATTCTAATAGTTCAAGAATAAATAATGTTAAATATAAATTTCATGGCTTGTACTAAGTTATAATTGTCAGTCAACCACTCCCGGAAAGAAAGTACAGAGTATTTTGTATTTGAATTTCCCTACAGCACAAGGGAAAAGGAACATTGAGTATGGTGATTTGTCTTTAGTGTGTTGAAATTATTTTCTTCCAGTTCTTATTTAGATATGCTTTAATACTACCAATCTCACTGCTGTAGCCCAGGTTTAACCAAAAATGCATAGTAATGCTAAGGCACAAATAATTTTTTAGGAGTTACAGGTGGGTGATCATAAGAAAATATTGCAAATACATGGGAGTTATTAAACTTTCCAAGGCTTAGATATTTTAAAAATAGAAAAACAAAGTTATAATTATGACAGTGAACAATGAGCATGTATCTTTTTCTGTGTCTCATGTAGTTTGGAGAAAAAAGTAGCAGAATATTGAAGGTATCGTATTATACTGATTTTTTGCAGCTGACAGCTGCTCTCCAAGGACAATGTGTGCACATTCTGTTGTAACAGTGAGGGAAACATGGTATAATGATCCAAAAACATTTTACATGATATCAGAGTTCTGAAGAAAGTATACATAAAAGAGTGAATATTTACGTTCAGTTAGTAATGCACATTTCTATAACATGCCTTGCTAGCATACAAAGCATATAAATATAAAATACTATAGTAGACAGAATACAGGAAATGTCTAAATAATGGTTAATGGTAATTAACTACAGGACAGAGTGTTCTGCTCCCAAATCTACCACCTAACATTCTCTTTTGTGGATTTGTTTTAAAAATTATGGCATAGAAAGTATATAATTCCAAATTGGACATTAGAAACATCATGGACCAGGACTAAATTCTTAGTATTACACACCATCAAATATGACCCAGCTGTTAAATTTCAAATATGGTTGTAAACTATGCAGCTGTGCTCTGGTTTCTACTGTTTAACTGTATAACAAAATTCTTATGGGAAGAAATAAAATTATTTGAAATTGCACCATTAGAACAGCTTCCAAATATACCTCCAGCTACAGGGTTCTTAGTTATGGAAACATACATTTTGTTATGTGTATTGCTGACTATATTTTTAAAGCAAAATGTAATAGCTGAACACTTATTTGAGCAGAAAACTTATTTTGAACTTTTAAAAGATACAGCTATGTGTTGGGTAAGTAGTTATGCTGAAAACTCAAATTGTGGCATGGGAAAATACTTTTTTCAGTATAGCAGATGCCTTTTAATGTCTTCAGGGGAAGTTACATGATTTTATTGACATCAAAAGAATATAATTAAACACCTATGATGGCTAAACCAAATAATAACAAGTAGAGGCTTCTTCACTCTACATTAAGTAACTATACTCTCACAAATGGGTTGGGCATTTCCCAATGCTCATATATGAAATTTGATTTGGATTAATTAAAATGTGTGGTGAAATTAGCAGGTATATTTATTCTACATCAGAAAAGCAAAAATAATTAATGATTTATCTCTAAGTGTGGTCTTGCTACTTTGAGCAGCTTTCTAGTATAAAAAGTGTTGCCTGCCTACTAAGAAGTGCGCTGTAATTGAAAACAAAAATAAAAATAGGGAAGAAAACGTCATATGGCTAACCACTACAAAAGCCTACTAGACAAGAATCCTCAGTGTAGAATTTAAGTAGAGAAGAACTTTAGAAGTCAAAAAATTTTTTGCCTAAAATTTTGAGGCCTGAAATATTTATACCTGAACTCATAATAGGTGTGTTTTCCATCTTCAACTTCTTTGATTCTCTAATAACAATGTTCCATTTGTCTTTTAAGTTCTAGTTTTTCTGTAAATGTACCTTCATGCAGAGATCCACTCTGTGGGTATCTAACATGGGTTGTGAGATGCATCAGCTTTTCCTTACCACTACTGACTGTTTACAGAGAAGGACTATGTGTAATACAAATTGTTTAGATGCCTAGCTAGATGTGGCTGAAGTTATGTAAGACTGGCATTGTTTCAATGAGATTGGAAAATGTACATCTTAGCTACAACAATTACTTGAACAGCTAACAGCTGCCACAGGTTATCAGAGACCTCTCCTGTTCTGTATTAGTACAATATCTTCATTGGAGAGGTAATATCTAATACATGAAATAATTTTTCCAAATTACTTTTTTTATTTTTCAGTCTTTAAACCTCAGATATTATTCCCTTATTAAGTTTCCAAGACACCATAAGAATGTAAGATTTTCACAATTTTCTGCCTCTGAAAATGGCCAGAAATTTAGAGAAAAAAAATTGTATGGAGTAGTCGGACACAAATTCTTTCTCCCTGTCTTCCTCTCTTCCTCCCCTTCCAAGGCATATACCAGTAAGCAGGTTAGAGATTTCCGTTTAGCTGAATCAGAGGGTTCTGATGATGTAAACATTTTTTTGCCTTGAATAACAAATCATGTTACCTAGTACTGTTTGACGAGATTCAGAATTAAACCAATTCCTTGGTTTTGAATGTCTTGAGAACAACGCAGACATGTAGATCTCTATTTACACTAAAGACAACGCACTCCTTATTTCCCACAAGTTAGAGCAGTAGTTTATGTTTTACCATGAAGTAGAGGCAAAGATATAAAAGGGTGGCTGAAAAGAAGATCCATGTCGTGAAACAGGGAGATAACATTAACCATGGTATTCATATGCATTTAAAATGTGCTGAGGGTGTACTTTTGTGCATGCCGTGACAAAGACATACTTTCTTAAGTCTCACATATATTGCAATGTAAGATTTCATCTATATGTTATACCAACACCTCCTTCAGTTTACTCACACGGTACATACAGAAAATATAAACTGAGTCCAGACTCTGAATAGCAAAGCCAAAGCCTGGAGAATTAATGACTACTATAGAAATGTACTGTGGACAAAATCCCACAAAAATTACAAGCCAGGTCCTGCCAAGTGTCTCTATTTCAGCTGGCAGACCACGTAACAGGAAAAATGTTATGTTTCAGTCATATGCAGCAAGTTCTGTCTGGATTATGGTAATTGGGGAACACTAGCTTATCCCGCTTTTAATACCAGCTTCAAACAAGATTGCTAGTGTGATTGATTTTATGGCAAGAGAAACAAGCCTTCAGGCACATTACTGAGGTTGTTTATGACAAAGAGTCACGAATTCTGACAGGAAAGCAAAGGAATCCTCATTGGCATGAATATTTAAAGTAACATGTCAGCATATTTATCATGACAACATTAACAGACATTGAAAAGGTCAGTATTGTGGGAATGACCATCTTTAAGGTGTTAGCTTTGGATGTTATCAAAAGGCATGCATGGTCAGACATTTTTCTGATCAATAAAAAGAAGATTGAGTAGAAAGCATATAGCCAAACAAAACGAAAAGTAGCTGTTTGGAGAAGAGGCAGTTGTTTTGTCTTTTCGTATTTATTCTTTAAATCCTGAAAAAAAAATTCTTAGTAGCTCAGAAAAGTGAATCTGGACCATCTGGGCTCTCATCATCTCAGCTGAAAAGGTTCATATGTATAACATCGAGTACAAGAGAGTATCATACAGGCTATGTTCAATATTGGCCAGCCTGTGGCTTACAGGACACAGAAAATAGGCTTCAGCCAAGTAGCGTAAGTATTAAAGAACTGTCCTAGGACTAGGAAATCAAGCAGTTTGTGTCAACAGAGTATTCCTCCTCCTATGTTGCCCTAGCTCCTCTGACAAGGTTTTATCACAACTGGTAAATGTTACTTTGTGACTCTACCACAGCCTGCTATTGGCAATTTACACAGTTTTTAAGTTTTTAAATGGTTGTTTGACAAAGGCCTACTGCACATGCAATGGTGATTTTATACTATAGAGAACAGCCTATCTGCTACATAAAACAAACAATAAAGAGGAAGGCTGTAAAAGGCATTCACTTGTTTAAAAAACTTGTGTTATCACAGGTAATTTACTCATAATGCCAAGAACTAGAGGTCTCACATGGCTAATTCTAAAGCATCCTCAAAATTTCTAAACATCTTTGTTTTCTAAAAATCTAAACCTAAAGCATGATCACAACCAGCCCGGAGGAATGCTAACATAAGCCTCATTCTAAAAGACAGAGGGAATTGAAAAAAGAAATAAAAATAAATACTGGCAGAGTTATGAGTGATCTTATCAGAGAACTGGAATAATTCAGGTTAGATAGGACCTCAGGGGGTCTTTAGTCCAACCTCTTGCTTAAAGCAGGATCAGCTCTGTGATCAGACCAGGCTGCTCAGGTCTTCATCCAGTCAAACAAACCTCCAAGGACAGCGATTACCTAACTGCTCTGGGCACCCTCTTCCAGTCCTTGGTTAGTGTCTTAGTGATTTTTTTTTCCTCATGTAAAGTTAGCATCTCATTTTAACTTGCTCTCCTGTCATGCACCTTAATAGAGAGTCTGGCTTCATCTTGTTCATAAAACTCCCCTTAGGTATTGGAAAGCTGCTATTAAGTCCCACCAAAGCCTTCTTTTTTTCATTCCAAGCAATCTCTTCTCTCAGCCTCTTCCCTCACCTGTCATTATTTTCCAGTGAATCATATTTACGATGTGCATTAGAATAGAATATGAGAAAGTAAAATAGACATGTAATGATTTAAAGAGAAAAAGAAAAAATAAAATCAGATAGTAGGAAGACTTTAGCAAGAGATCAATGGCATTCGGATACTACTTAAGAGCATTTTACTAGGTGCTGTCAAGCTTCCCATCATACTATTAGGAAGGCTATTCTTATCAAAAACAAAAAAATGAAACTAAACAAAAGCCCTCAGTATTTAGAAGATGAGAGGAGCTAATGCTACTCAACAGCAACCAGAAACTAGGAAGTATGGGAAACTGCTAAGGTAAAAGGTACAAAGAGAAAGTTATGGCAGAAAGTACAAAAGAAAATAAGTTTCTAATGTATAACAAGAAAGAAAGGATTCGTAATAAGTTATCATTTGTTTTCATAGTAAATAGATACTGGAAAAAACTGTCAGTAAAACATTCAAGAGATTGGTCTGTTCAACAACTGTTGAATAGCTAAAGCAAACGACCAGGGTATTTCCAAGCCTGACCATCCAACTTCGATTAAAGGCAAAATTGAAAATGTTTAATCCTAGGCATTATTAATAAAACATTGAAAGGAGGTAACTGAATTAATACCAGTCAGAATTGGCTTATAAAGAATGACAGTCATATATCCACCTTGATATGTTTTCCTTATGAGGATAAAAGCATAGCTTGTAAAGGCATTTTAGAGCAACACCAAGAATTCAGTGGCTGAGAAATTACAGACCTGCAATCGCAGACATTTCTAATGAGGTCTTACATGAGCTTATTCAACATTTTCAACTATCAATGATATGGTATGAAATTACCACTCACAAAGTGAGAACTGTGACAATAGTAAACACTTAGGAAGACAAATCAAGGATACATAACAACTTAGATCACTTCAACAAGCTGGATGCTATCAAAACATCTGAAATAAATACAACCAAGTGTAAGGTTGCGCTTCTGAATAAAATAGACCATATGCTAGAAGTACCAGGTGAGAGTATACTTACCCAATACAGAGCACAGAGGCTTAAACTTATTCAGGGCCACAGCGAAAACACATGCTTAGTGTAGTGAAAAGAGATGAGGCAGGCACTGGATATAAAAATATTGGAATATTAAAGAGATGCAAGACCAGTTTATATTACTGCTTTTGGCATTGGTTTGCTGGAATACTGCAGCCAATTAGGGAATTAATACTTTAAAAATGAAGCTGGAAGCTCAGAAATTGAGAAAAAGCCATGACAAGTCTGAACTAATGCATCTCCAATATTATCTCCTGTTAGAGAAGACAGAAAGGTGATGTGATAGTTTAGTCTTTCCTGAAGATAATCTCTTCATGATAATTAATAAATCTGCTCATGCCCTTTATTCCAACAGACAAAAACAATATTTAAAAGCAGCAATAGAATGAAAATAATAGACAAATATCAGTAGTGAAAGTAATTTGTCCATGGAGAAATTTATTAAGATACTTTGTGGATTTTTTATTGACTGGAAACATTTAAATTGAGGTTGTGCTTGATAAAAAGAGGGATGCTCTAGCTCATCCATAGCTTTTGGACTGGATGAAGTAGCTAATGCAGGTAAGTCTCACAGCTTGTCATGTGGGACAGGTTAAAAGATAAACATAAGATTCTTTCATAGCCTTAAAATCAATTAAGTATGGTAATGCAAGGTGACAGCTCCATATGGTCAATTCATTAAGATGAAAATATCAGTCACTGTTGTTTGTGTAAGGAGCGCTGTTTACTCATTCATTGGCAATTAAAGTATCTTTCTGGCATAAGTTTTGATATTGGTTTCTAAGTGCTGGAATAAACTTATACAGAGGCAAGGCATGCAAATGCTATCACTAAACTCAGGGTGTGCCTTCTCTGTCACTGACACCTTCTAGCTGTATCAGTCAGGCTGGTACATGAATAGCTGACTGGGGGGGCTTGGAGGTTAGACTTGGCACATACTGATTTGATTACACAAAACATAGCCTTGTGGCAAGTTAAGCACCATGATTTTGCTGTGAATGATTGAAAGGATGAGCAATATAGATTTTGAAACTTCCTATCAAATAAGAATTTTTTTAAATTAAGAATGTTTGTATTTTCTGTCTTTTTTGATTTTTAAAAGTTCCATCATCTTTTCTTGTTATTATGCTCTGTAACTGAAATTTCTTATTCACCAAGGGCTATTTAATTATATTTTGTGAAGTGAGTTCCTTAAAGTATTTGCTTTGAGGGTGGCTGCTGCCTCCCATTGTTTTCAAATGAGGTTAAGCTTCTTTTCAAGTAAAACGGTGAGTCTAAAAACATAAAAGTATCCTTTGTGTGTTTACTTTAAGAGTGTTTAAAAAGATATGGGAATGAAGATGCAAAATAGCGTATGACAGTGGGTAACAGGAAATAAAGACTGCAGAAAACACTTTCCACAGTGATAAAGCAAGTTTATACTCGTTGCTTTTTCCCAGCAAAAGTTAAATGATTTAAAAAGGTAAACGGGAACACTGCTTAAGACCAGTTAGAGTCACCAGTGCATTCCATAGATTAAAATACGTGTTACAAAGTGCAATCTTTAAAATAAACCGAATGATTTTTCTGTAAGAAATATGCTTGTTCAGTATGAATTTAAGACTGAAATATTAATCTTTGATTATAATCAAATAATACCTTGCTGTGTTACAATCATTTTTGCTTCCCATTGAATCAGGTCAGAGTTGTGCTTATCTTTTCTAAGACAGACTTGTGTGTCATTAAAAATGCTGTATCAGGCATACCGGGCAACAGATAACAAAGATGCTTTATAGTCCCATTGCATCTGTATTACCCTACCCTGTAAAAATTAAGTTTCTGCTGAAGAATTATATATGATTTTGGACTGTTGCCAAAGATCTGAAGAATGGCAGAATTTGATTATAAGAAAATGAAATAAAATTCAAGGCATCAAGAGAATTGTTATATTAAAAGCACAAAGCAATATAGGGCATAAGAATTTGGATTACATGAATAATATCATAAAAGCTAGTTTAGCAAAATATGTGGAAAAATATTTGGTTCATATATGTGATTAAGTGCTCTCAGATGAGTGTCCAGGTAGTTCAGGAAATAAATTATATGCAGTATTTCTGACCTGACTAACACCACCTTTCAGAAGGATGTAGCACAATGAGTATATGTATACAAGGAAATTTAATATTCTGTCGTTTGCTGCTTCATGGCTAGCGCAGGAACTGAATGTATGATGATAAGAATTGCTGGCATTTGACTGTGTGCTTAATGTGTGGATAACAGCCAGTTAAGAAGGGCATGGTGAAACCGTGAAAGAACGCAGTAGCCACTAGAAGAGTGTGTGGCACAGTATAAGGAGAATAAGAAAGTACTTGCCTAGGGAAGCAGGATGTAAGAAGCAGACACCATATTTCGCTGCTGGGTAAACACTGCAAATGCAAGCGTAATGCTGGTATTGAGTGTTTAAAAGTGCCTGTGTCCAATTAAAAAATTATTATCCTGTGAGATGCCTCCTATATTGTATACGCTTTGACAACAGATATTTTCTTTAAAAATGCTCTCATCAGAACAGCACTCAGTGTATCAAAGGATGTATCAGACATATTAATTTTTTGCCAAGAAATTTTCTTATTCTTTTCCAAATATCTGCATGAAGAAAAGCATTTGCATTCTGTTATCAAAGCACTCCCTCCATTTTTCAGTTCTAGATATTCAGAGCTCAGGAGACCTTTGATTCATGCAATCCCAATCTATAAATTCACAACAAAGTTTTCTGAAAACATGATTTAGTTATCTGTTTAGATTAGCTTTTCGTGATCTTGTTACTAAATGCCTATTCACTTAAACAATAGGAATCCAAACAGCTGTAAATCTTCTAGACCATTATAACCAAACCTAAGAATCTTGCCAGTAATTCAGCTTGACAAAGGGTGTTGAAAAGATGCTACTCTTTTTAGGAGAGTATCACGGCTGCATCTGATACATATTCTTGTTAAACCATACTTTTTTCCCTCCAATATAGGCAATTTGTCACAGTTGCTGAAATGACTATAAACAGCAACTGAAAAGCCAAGCAAATTAGTTAAGGTAATATATAATATATTTTTGACTCAACAAACTTCACTTGTCTAAACTATTGTCTCCATTCTATTGTTTATAAATGATCAGTGGTGGTCTTTTATAAGCTGTCAGTTTGTACTGTGGTTGCACGCAGAGAAATTTTACGTCATATAAATTCTGAAAATTCATTAGTCAGTAACAAGCCATTCATCTATGTGTTTCCATACAAAATAGGAATGTAAGCACCCACCCTCTTATAGGCATGCATTTTCATGAACTTTTAAGTTCAATTTTGTATTGATATGTATGTCAGTGATTCAATGCATATGCAGTAATAACTGGAAACTGTCTATTTGTGCATATTACTACTATACCTATTTAATTGCAATAAATTATTCACTTCTGTGAGACCTGAGTTTCACTAGTGAAGTTCTGAAAAAAGAATCATCTTAAGTACCTTCCGAAAGAAATGAGAAAAACTAGAAACACAGAACTTAATTCATTATCTGAAACCCAGACCCTAAAATGGATTAATATACCTTCTTCCCCACCTTCTTTCTGCCTTCTGATTTCAGTGCATGCCGTGAGTACTTATCTCTATGGGATTTTCACATTGAAATGTCCTTTAGCCTCTGCAGCTTGAGTCCTACTAATCAAAATCATTGCACCTAGAAAATAGCATGCGACACTGTGGTGGGCTGACCTTGACTGGCTGCCAGACACTCACCAAGCGACTCTGTCATCATACTCAACAGGTTGGGGGGAGTAAATAAGATGGAAAATCTTGTGGATTCAGGTAAAGACAGGGAGATCACTTAGCAACTATCATCATGGGCATAACAGACACTACTTCGGGAAAATTAATTTGATTTATTGCCAATTAAAACAGAGTAGGAGGGTGAGAAACAAAGAGAAAAACTACAACACCTTTCACCACCCCTTTTTTTGGCTTCATTTTTGACTCCTCTACCCAGCCCATGCCCCTAAGCAGTGCAGGGGCATGTGGAACCAAGGCTTGCAGTCAGTTCCTCTCTGCAGCTCTTCCTCCTCACATTTTTTCCCTGCTCCAGCATGCGTCCTCCACAGACTGCAGTCCTTCAGGATAGACCTTCTCTAGCGTGGGCTCCTCTCCACAGGCCAAGGTTCCTTCAGGGCATATTCACCTGCTCTGATGTGGCATCCTCCAAAGGCAGCAGGAAAATTTCTGCTCCAGCACCTGGGGCACCTCTTCCCCCTCCTTCTTCTCAGACCTTGGTGTTTGCAGGATTGCTTCTCACACTTTTTTTTCTTAATTCTCACTGCCTATGTGGTATTTGGTTCTTTCTTAAATATTTTTTTATCAGCGGTGCCACCAGCTTGGCTGACAGGTTCAGATGTGTCCTCTAGAGGGTCCATTTTGGACCTGGCTGGACTCAGCTGTGTCTCACATGGGATAGCCCGTCTCTTCACACAGAGCTGCAGCTCCCTTGCTGCCAACACCTTCACACCTACACCCAATGCAAAGAGTACATTAAAAATATCGAACCAGAGCAAATCATAAATAGGGTCACTCAGCGACTTGCAAAAAAAAAAAAAAAATTTATATGATCAATCTAAACTGTCATGTTAATATTTAATCCTTTATTACTTTCAGAACATAATGTGCACTCTGTTTTTGTAGATTTTAATTACATTAAATGCTTTTGAAATAAGGTTTCATTTGGTGTTAATAATGCAAATGGATTTGTGTTCTCTATGGAAAATATTAAATTGCCTCAGTTAAATGTGTCTGTGATAACATTGCACAGCATCCCAAAGGAGCCAAAAGCAGTGTAAGAATTGATGGCTAGAAACTTGATGTGGTTGGCTTAATCTGTTTTCACCGAACTTATTGTTAATTAAGTGTTACTAATACTTCCGTGAGTTGCAGAAACGACCTTAGGAAATTTTTGTTAATCCTCCTAGACACCATGATCTCAGTAAAACAGTTCCCTTTTAAGAAAACAAAATGGAGGGCAGAGTGGAAAAAAAGTCTTAACCATTTTGTCGTACAAATAATTTATACATTCCTATCCAGAGTAAACCTTTCCATTTTTGTTTGTACGTTTGGTCTCGTTTAAATTGTTCTTTTTCTAGCTGATCAGCAAAATGCATGCATGGAAAGGTATGATTTGTTCTCATTGCCTCTAAGTGAAGTATGTAGTTTCCTGGAGCTTCTTTTCTTGTAGTATTAATAGGAACTTGTTTCTGGAAACACAAATAGCTGCTCTAGCTCTGTTTATAAATACAAAATGCATTATAAAATAAATCTCTGTATTTGGGTTTTTTTCCATTGGAAATACTGTCCAGAACAATTAATGGTTTATTTATTCATTAAATATTTTAAATATATTTTTATCTCTTTTTTTAGTAGTTAGATTTCGAGCGTGATTTTCTTAATGTCTGAAGGGTCTATTACAGCACCAAAGCAGACACTGCCTGCTTTTTCCCTTGTTACCTGAAAGAAACTCAGAAGTAGCAGTTTTTGCTGTGCAGCCGTATTAACTCTTTCATTGATACAGACAGTGATAAATAAAAAGGATAAAATATCACTCCAACTGCTATATGACTTCACAATAGAAATTGGAAACACTTCCCTGAAATAATACTTACTTTCAGTCCGCATATATGAATGCAAATTTTCAAAAATTTCTGAGGAGAGAACACATATTATCACATCCAAAACATGGTTTAGACACATATAAGTGGGGTCGCCTGAATGATGTTCCAAAGAATAAAGGAGCCAATGGATTTATCTAGGCATATCATTCCAGGGACACTTTGACTAGAAAAATGCACCAGGTCTTGTACTTTCAGCACTAGGGGGTGTAAATAAATTAGAAGTGTCCAAGAAGGTCCACACAAAATATTCAAAGGATGACAAAACATTCCAGATGTGGAAATCCAAGCTCACTTTAATAAGTGTATTACAAAGAATGTTCAAATTTAATCATTAATTCAGTAACAAGGCTTTTCAATTAAGTGAAGTTAGAACAGTGACTACAGGTTAACACTAAGCAGAGAGATTCTCAAAATAACATATGTACCTTTTACTGCCACTGTGCTCAGTTGAAGAAGGCTTCAAGTGATAAAGCTTCTTCATCACTTAATATTTTTTAATTAATGTCAAAATTTTTTAGATTTTTTTTTCTAAATTTGTGTTATCTCGTTCAGTACCAAATTACTCTGGAATGTCATATGGCCATGCCATGCAAGTTAGACCATGAAGCCCTTTTTCTGGTTTTACAGCCAATAGATATATAGAGTTCACCTTTGAAATCTATGTAATTTCAAACAAGATTCTTTATAAAATCAGTTGATAATGTTCTGTATGGACAGACAGAACACAATAAGGATCTTGCAACAAGTTCAGTATCTATAGATAAATGCCTCGTCCTAAGTAAGGGACAATGAGAATAATGGGGACTCAGATTTCTTCAGAGAAATATGCAGTATTTTTAATATGAGGCAGAAAGCATTATAAATTAGGAAATACACAAGGAAACTTTTGTGTTATTAAAAGCTAATAAGAATCTATTTGCAATGGTAGCAAAATCCCTTCCATGTTATTCTTGGGAATCCTGTAGTTTTTATAAGTTAAAAAGAAGGTAATAAATGTTAAGGTCTTCTAAGGCATGGAGAAAATTTATTCAGCACTATATCACAATTGTCATCTGTTTCCTGTTTTCTATCTTTGTAAAGGCAACGTTATGACTGTATGGCTTTACTGCAGTGGATTTCAAAGCTTTTCTGTTCAGAAGCAGGTAAGTGGTCCTTCTGGATGAATAGAGATAATAGAGATAATTGAGATAAGCTTTAATTTTTGCATTCATATTGGTTATGCTATGATGAGAAGCTTATTTGAAAATTGAGATGAAAAAGATTATACTCTGCTTGAAAATAATTCTGATGCACTTCAAAAGCCAAAGAGTGATGGATAGATCTTGGCTATTGGCTTAAAATAAGAAAATACTTTGAGATGAAGCTGAGAGGAATAAATAATTTTTGAGGGAAACTTCTACCTAGTGTAATCAAAGTATTATTCAGACTACTTCTTTACATTCACAATCCTCATGAGGAGCACGTATATAATTCCCAGAAGCTAGTGGAGCCATCATTTAAGTTTGATGATTGAATAAATTATTTTTTTGTGCTTTATAGGAACAAGAATATGTGTATGTAACCTAATATTTGGATTTCTGTATACTTCCACTAATGAATTTTATGTAGGTAGTAGGAAAGTAGGTAACCTCCTCCCATATTCTGCTCTCATTTATGAAAATTCATTTAACCTGTGTCTGTTTACAAAAAAGAAAGACATGTAGATATCTGGAAATTCGTGTCACTAACAATTATTTTATCTTCCTAATTTTCTGAATCAAAACACAAGCTGACTGTTTGCTTTTATCTTTCATCTGTTGTGCTAAATTTTAATTTATTTTCTTTATTGCTAACTGTGAATAGTAAGACTACAGAAAATCAGACAAGTGAAAAGACTGCCATATTTGTAAAGATGAATCAGTATTTAAACCTATAGCGATGTCAATAGCAACACAGTTCACAGGGATCTTCATAAGGATGATTACATCTGAAAGATGAATCTTATTTTGGACTTTCCTAACTAATAACTCAGTTAATGCAAGTTTATTAGGGAGGCTTGTAACTACTTGGTGCCCAGAAGTTCAGACGTGCAGACCTAGCAGCCACAAAGAGCTGAGAGCTCGGCACGGATTTAAAGTGTCTTAGTGCAAATTGGTGTTCCAGGACTCAGTACATCCAAGCTAATATCTCCAGAAAGAAGGCTATGCGTCACCATAATCTAGGTCTCATGAAACAAATTAGCGTAGCTGTGCTTCTCTCCAAAGAAAAATCTATAACCGGTTTTGCTGTATCCAGTGTCAGCGTTTGTACGGAAAGCACGCAGTGGCTGTACCACTTTGAAATAGTTTTCCATGTAATACAAATAATTTTCTTAAAAACATCTGAAACATTTGTTGGACAGAATTATTAGTCACCCAAATATTTCCATCAGATCAGTGTTTTAAGTTGTTTTTATGACTGGAACATGTACTGAAGAGATGCAGATGCAGAAATGGGCAGGGGGGTATATGTGTTATCACGGTACATTTACAGAGGTGAAATTTTATACTGCACTGGCTGGTGAGAATCTGACAAGAATATAAGTAGAGACTAAAATGCTGAAAGCTTATTATTCCTTCTTCACAACACCAGAAAACCTTTACCTGCTGTCACATTTTGGAAACTGTGCCCGCTCTGTTTACTGTGCCTCTGTGGTGCAGCTGCAGTTCCTCATCTTCTTCTAGAAGTTTCAAAGCTTTTATTTCCTCTGTGATATTTTACTTGAAGGTAGTGCATTAGATTTGTGGTATGCTGAGGTTTTCTTCACATGTTTAATTATGGTTATTGCCTTTCTCTGCACCAGCGGCCTATGTTTATAACTTAGCAGTTCGGTTTGTTTGCCCAACTCCCTTTGCATTCCTGGGACTTACAACTCACTGCAATATTAGTTCTTGTTGCCAAGGCACTTTGTATAACGCTTTACTATTTTAATGTACACCTATTTTTGGAGCAGCGCAATGAACAGATCTTCGCCTTAGTCATTTATTTTGCTCAGACATTTATTTGGAAGATATTAGGGGATCCAGAGATGACAGATTTCTCCATTCATCGGTAGTAGACCAAATATGGCCAAGACCAGATGCTCATGGCTTAAATGTGAACAGAGAAAGCCTTATACTCTGTGTATTAGGTTAGTCCCAGATAATCTGCATTGATAATACATGTTCTCAGTTTCCTTTCTTTTACACTATGTTCAGTTGCTTCTCTGAAAGAGCAAGTTGAATGTAAGATGCTACTACTAGTGAGTGGAGTACTCTAGTTTGGCGCCATACTGTAACATTTTTGAACTAATATGGCTAATATAGTTAACATTCACCAAAATAAAATGGTGTTGCTCTGAGGGGCTAGCACAAAGCTCCTAAGCCTATATGGTACACATGCATAACCAGTATATCAATACTTGCCTTTGACTGAACTGTCTGATCTCTTCTGCACATGCTATGCAGTCTCAAGTGAGGCTGTCCCAGGCTTTTTTGAGGAGAAAGTAATGAAATCTCTGGTTTCTTTAGTGTGTACTGCATTAGATGACAAATACAGTGTCTGTGTGCAGGCAGCCTGGGCTGGAGACTAAGAGATTGGCTCTCCCAGCTGTGGTTTAAATCTGAGACAAGCATTCTCACCAGGAGAAAGAGCAATCAAATGCCATCACCAGTTAAATGAAGTGCTATTTTCTCCTAGGAATCTTCTGTATTGCCTGTATTTGAACAAGGCTTGGCTTTAAATCTCAGCTGAAGTGAGGTACCTGATTGCAGACAGCAAGGCAGTGCATAAAATTGGGAATTGTGAGTCTTAAATGCACTGAGTGACAACACAACAGTCACAATGGCGTGAATGATGTCTTTGTGGAAGGCCTAAGTAAGATTGCAGGTGCATGTGGCAGGATTGGGAAGCTAATCTGTATTTTCACACCATTATAAAATGCCTAGATTTGCAACTAGACCCTTGAAACATTCACCACTGTTAACTTAATCATACATTCAGTAATTCCTGCTTCACTTCTTTCACCTACTTCTTCCTTGTCTAGAGTGTTATCCCTATTATTTCAGTTGATGCAAACAAGTACATTAAAATATTTTTTCTAAAAATGTAATAATTCTTATCAACAGCAGTAATTTACTGTGCAATTATATCCAGTTTTTCCTGCTGTTCAGCCCACAGACCCCTGTCTCTGGCAGACTTAATTCCATACATTTCTGCAACTGCATAGATTGGTATTAAAAGGGAATGCAAAAATCAAAGATATGTAAGGAACCTCTGAGGCCAGATTTTCCCTAGGAGATCGAGGGTGGTATAGGGATGGAAAAAGGGTTGGTTCATGCAGAAGGGATGTATCCTTCTGGATTTTACTGTACAATAGTTTTTTTATATTATCTAACTGGAAAAATAATTTCGGGTGTCCATATCATAGATGTGAATGAGAACATAATTTTGGAACCGTAGCTCAGGAAGGCATAATCCTCAAGAAGTGACAGAGGCAAAAATATTTCTAGGCACATGAGCATGATCAGTGTTATCAAACTCTTCCCCAACTGCTGTGAAATGCAGAGAACAGGACTTTGTCTACTCAGACACACTGTTTCATCTTGTACAACAGTGCTGGTAACATTCACTGTTCCTCCTTTTCAATAGGTGCTTCTGATAATGGACTTCCATGTAGATGTACTGAAAGGCATCTCTAAACCCAGGAAAGGGCAACGTTGTTTTGCACAGTTATTTTCTTCAATGAAAAATAGTTGTTAGCACAAAGCCTTCCCACAGTTTTGGAATGTATATTGTCACTATGTATCTCTCTAGGGAGAGATAGGAAGATGTGCAATACCACAAAAAGAATAACAATGAAAACAACGAATACGGTTAACCAATGTAACTTTCAAATAGATTTATGTTCTTCTAAAAATATTTTATTTGGGTACCTGAGTCAATTACCCTAAATGTAGACCAAACTGTGGCATATTCTACTATTACACTCAATACTACAAAGGCACAAAGGTTTTGGCAGCAGATAACTCATCTTTTATCCATCTTTGCATGTGGTAATACACCCAGAGCATGCCATTTGTCAACATGACAATTCCTGTATTCCCTCACTGCCTAGAGGAAAAGGTTTAAATACAACATTGTTTCTGGCTAAAGGGCGGTTGTCTAAAAAGCTTGAAACCTAACCCTCTTGTTTCACAATATCTGGTACAGTATGTTCCCGCAAAAACTCTGCTTAAATATGTGGCCAGTTTCTCTCAAGCCGTGATCAAGGCAGAGAGCATGCGTAAGTCGTTTTAGTTGGGTTCTACAGCAAGATATTAAAAGACTGAGGCAACCTGACAACTCATCATTTTAAGACAAGATAATCAAAATAAAATGTGTGAAATCAGGTGGACTCTGCAAACTCTCAGGGCTTCATTCCTTTGTTAGCACCACAGCACTGGAGACAAGTTGGTCAGAGGATGATACTGCAAAATGTAGAAAGGAACACACTGCTACAGTTTGCTTTCCTTCTTTCTAATGTGTTTCGAGTGTTACTGATATAAAAAGTCCAGAAACTTCGGACAGAGTTATGATTACAAATTCAAAAGGCAATATGCAATGAGTTACCTAGCCTTTTGTCTGTCTTTGGTGGAGCAATTTGAAATCCAAAGTAGGTCACAAGTCAATTCGTTTTGTAGACTTGACCTTGTACTCAGTGGACATTTAATCCCATCACAAAACCGCTGGGTAATGTTATAAATACCAATTTTGAAACAGCCCTTTTGGGACAGTATCTTTATCTTGGCAACTGGTTTCCACTGAAAAGGGACCAAAAGAGCTCAGGAAAAAAAATTCTGTTCTTCTCTTACATCATGTGCACTTGTATATTGATAGCTTGGCAGCTGGATATTCCAATTACGTTAAATTCTTAGATATCTGAAGTTATATACAAAAATGTTACTAGATATACAAAGAGTAAATGAAGACTACCCTGTTGGGTTTACAGCTGATTCTCAGTTTAGGTATTTTGTTTCTCCTATCTTTTTTCTTTTTTCCTTCCTTTGTTATCTTCGATGCTCTATCTGTCCTGCTACTGAGGCTTAGCAGCAGTCAGTGCACAGCCCTTCTATGTCAATATCATTAGAAAGGAGTCCACTATGAAGACTTCAAGCCAAATAGAAAAAGGACTTGGAGTGAAGGATAGGATCTGCCCATTAAACTTTCTATTTATATTCAAATATGATCAAATCCAGAACACTGAGATCTGGGGTTATTCCACGGATGGACTTGTTACTTTTCCATAACTTCTGTTGTTCTTACTGAGAAAAAAAAAAATTAAACTATATGCTTGGAGCTGAATTAACTATAACTGAAATTCTTGGCAGGCTTAAAGACAAATAGAGTCATAGCCAGTGCTTCATACCAACAAAACAGTTCATATTGAACTTCCTTCTTTATTTTAAATGTATTTGCTTTCCTTTCTATTTTTAAAACTAAAAAGTAGGATGGCAGTTTGGGGTTGGGGGTGTGGTGTTCTTTTTTTTCCTCTGCAGATAGATCTGGATTGAAAATTATGTGTGAGATTAGCCCCTTTAATGGGGTCCCTAGACGAGTTAACCCCCAAATTTTAAAGCTCTCCTGAGATCTAAGGCACAAGAACAAGCCATCCCAATGTGCAGTAAGATGAGCGAGGGGTTTAGAAGACCTGCCTGGCTGAGCAGAGAGCTTTGGCTGGAACTCAGGAAGAAAAGGAAAGTCTATCGCCTATGGAAGAAGGGTCAGGCCAGTTGGGAAGACTATAAGGTTTTTGAGAGGCTGTGCAGGGAGAAAATTAGAAAGGCTAAAGCCCAGCTAGAAATTAGTCTCGCCACTGCCATAACAGACTATAAAAAATGTTTCTGTAAATACATTAACAGCAAAAGGAGGGCTAAGGAGAATCTCCATCCTTTGCTGCATGCAGGGGGAAATATAGTGACCCAGGATGAGGAAAAGGATGAGGTACTGAATGCCTTCTTTGCCTCAGTCTTTAATGGTAAGACCAGTTCACTGAGTGCCCAACCCCTTGAACTGGAAGACGGAGATGGTAAACGGAATGAAGCCCCCATAATTCAAGAGGGAACGATCAGTGCACTATTGAACTGCTTAGATGTGCACAAGTCTATAAGGCCAGACAGGATCCATCCAAGGGTATTGAAGAAGCTGGCAGAAGTGCTCACCAAGCCACTTTCCATCATTTACCAGTGGTTCTGCCTAACCAGTGAGGTACCAGTTGACTAGAGTCCATGTCTAGTCGACGGACTAGGAGGAAGGGAAAGAAGGAGGCTGGCAGGAGGATCCAGGGAACTACAGGCCTGTCAGTCTGACCTCAGAGCCAGGGAAGGTTATGGAGCAGATCATCTTGAGTGTCATCACGCGACACATACAGGAGAAGCATGTGATCAGGCTGACTCAGTATGGGTTTATGAAAGGCAGGACATGCTTGACTAACCTGATCTCTTTCTATGACAAGGTGATCAACATAGTGGATGAGGGAATAGCTGTGGGTATTGTCTACCTAGATATAGTAAAGCTTTTGACGCTGTTTCCCACAGCATTCTCCTGGAGAAACTGGCTGCTTGTGGCTTGTACCCTTGCCTGGATAAAAAACCTAGATGGCCAGGCCCAAAGAGTGGTGGTGAATGGAGTTCAATCCAGTTGGTGGCTGATCACAAGAGATGTTCCCTAAGGCTCAGTGTTGGGGCCTGTTCTCTTTAACATCTTTATCAATGATCTGGACAAGGAGATCAAGTGCACCCTCAGTAAGTTTGCAGATAACACCAAGTTAAGTGGATGTGTCAACCTACTTGAAGGTTGGGAGGCTTTTCAGAGGATCGATGAGCCAAAGCCAATAGTATGTAGTTCAATAAGGCCAAGTGCCGGGTCCTGCATTTGGGTCACGACAACCCCCTGCAATGCTACAGGCTGGGGGAATAGTGGCTGGAAACCTGTCCATCGGGAAAGGACCTGGGAGTGTTGGTCGACAGCCGGCTGAAGATGAGCCAGCAATGTGCCCAGGTGGCCAAGAAGGCCAATGGCATCCTGGCTTGTATCAGAAATAGTGTGGCCAGCAGGAGGAGGGAAATGATTGTCCCCCTGTACTCAGCACTGGTGAGGCCACACCTTGAATTCTGTGTCCAGTTTTGGGCCCCTCACTTTAAGAAGGACATTGAGGTGCTTGTGCATGTCCAGAGAAAGGCAACAAAGATGGTGAAGGGTCTAGAGAACAAGTCTTATGAGGAGCGGCTGAGGGAACTGGGGTTGTTCAATCTGGAGAAAAGGAGATTCAGGGGAGACATCACTACTCTCTACAGCTACCTGAAAGGAGTTTGTAGCTACATGCGGGTTGGTCTCTTCTCCCAAGTAACAAGTGGCAGGATGAGAGGAGGTGACCTCAAGTTGCACAAGGGGAGGTTTAGGTTGGACATTAGGAAAAATTTCTTTACAGAGAGGGTTATGCAGCATTGGAACAGGCTGCCCAGAGAAGTGGTGGAGTACCCATCCCTGGAAGTGTTTAAAAGACGCATAGATGTGGTGCTGAGGGACATGGTTTAGGGACCCTGGTAGTGCAGGGTGAACAGTTGGACTTGATGATCTTAAAGGTCTTTTTTAACCAAATGATTCTGTAATATTCTGTTAACAAGCCAGTGCACATGAGATGCCTGGAATGAGAAACAAATTAATCTAATTTTTCAAGTTTCCCATTGGAACTATAGAACTGATTTTACTTTATTCAAGACCAATAATGCCCTCAATGCTAAGGACTGTTGAGATGCAACATGGCCCTATGGGAGGATTGGCAGGATTCTTCTGACTATTCTGGCAACTCAGGATCATGTGGACCATGAGGAGCCATTTCAGTACTTCTGAGTGGGGACTCAGGGGCCACACTAAACCTGCACTCCAAACATCCAAGTAAGTTTCACCAAGAATTCAAATAGGAGAGAGGAGGACATCCACACATATGAGGAACTTCTGTGCAAAGGAAGATGCTATAAGGAAAACCAGTTTAAAAAATAGGTTAGATAAGTTAGAATAAATATTTGACTACCCAGAGCAGCTGGGTACTTTCCATTAGGTGCAGGAAATCAACTTAGTAATATTTTAACTGAAACAGAGGAAGAAATGTCTGTATTTTGTCTGTTGCTATGTAAGTACCTTGCATCAAACCACATATTAATGCTAAGAGAACTAATAAAATAACAACTCAGAATCCAATATGTTAAATTATGTTTACTATTACCTCTCCCACCTCCAGAAAGAAATGGTGACATCTCTGATCCTAAACTATATAATTTTTTACATATATTTAGCCAGTATCTACCATTTTTAACAGAATTATCTTTTATGATGTATTTTAATATTAAATACAGAAATGGAGAGGGATTGCCTCATGTAGCTAAATATTCTTGCAGTAAAACCCTACCCTACTAGGACGCTTTAGCACCTATTCCTCATAAAAATGTGTCTTGTGACAAAGCAACTGCAGAACCGAGCTGCGCAAAAAAACACTAGATCCCAAAAACATTTATCCACTAGGTAAATGAGCTGCAAAACTGGTTTTGAATTACTGTCTTAGTAAAGAGAAGACAAAAAACTGTTATAACATCACTGCTGCATTTACTACCTTTTTCTTCAATGGGCTATTAAAAGTTTCAGATAATAATTAATTGACATAATTCACTTTAAGACACATAAGAATTGGGATTGAATTGACATTGAATTGGTGAAATAAATTTAGGAGAAAGCCTAGAACACATGCAAATACAGTAGCTGCACCAGTGGTGTTTCCTCTGGTGTCAGTACGTGTAAGCTTAGCAGCAGTCAATTGTAGTCGTGCTGGTCTAACATGGTGGTTGCTGGTTGCCGTTAGGGCAAATTCCATTAGAGTAACTTATTCTGCAAAACATTGTATAAGACTTGTGAAAAAAAAAAAAGAACATGTTTTATTATGCCATATGATATAGCTAAAAAACCAGGCAAGGATAAGAGTGCATGATGGATGAAATAAAAGCTTCTGGTTTTCCTGTCTAATAAGAGATACTGCTGCTTCATACCAATAAAATAGGAATTTCTTGGCTCCTTTGCTCATTTCTAGTGTCAGACCTTAAGAATCTCAATCCAGTATCGTTAGTCTCTGAATTTAATTAAAAAATCATGTTTACCTAGGACCTAACATAAAGTGCAGCACAACACTTTAATTGTTGCCATTACCAAGGAATAACTAGAGACCACCTGTTTGCCTTTCTAGATTCTCCATTAGCATTTCCACAATTGCTAGTATTCACAGAAACATTGTAAACTTCACTGAGTTCTTTTAAAGCATCAGCAAGTCGTGTGCCAAAGATGGGTTTATTAAAAGATATACAGGAAAATATAATAATACACGGAAAACAATATTAGGCTGCTATACTTCAAGGACCATTTTAAGATTTCTTTCAAACACCAGGAGAGACATAAATGTAGCTAGATTATTTCTGTGAAACTCCTCGTAAACCCCACTGGATATATATTTTGTTATATAGCAACATGATTATTTTGCTTTCTTTGGCTAAAGACAATTGCAAATTTGGCCTGTCTGGACAAGTTAAAGAAAAGTAGCAGCTGTGGCAATGAATTTCCGGATTATTTCTATGCGTGAGCTTTGCTACATTGCCAGTACTACAAGATCATGAATCAGAGAATCAGAGAATGTTTTGGGTTTTTTGGTTTGGGAAGGGACCTTTAAAGATCATCTAGCTCTAACATCCCCTGCTACGAGCAGGGACATCTTCCACTAGAGGAGGTTGCTCAAAACCCCAACCATCCTGGCCTTGAACACTTCCAAACAAGGGGCATCCAAAACTTTTCTAGGCAACTTGTTCCAGTGTCTCACCACCCTCATAGCAAAAAAATTTTTCCTTATACCCTATCTAAATCTACTCACCCTGGTTTAAAACCATTGCTCCTTGTCCTGTCATTAAAAGCCTTGGTAAAAAGTGTCTCTCCATCTTTCTTATAAGCCCCCTTTATATATTGAAAGAATGCAACAGGTCTCCCCAGAACTTTTTTCAGTCTGAACAACCTCAACACTCTCAGCCTTTCTTCATAGGAGAGGTGTTCCAGCCCTGTGATGATTTTCGTGACCCTCCTCTGGACCTATTGTCACTGGTTGGCCAAGGCTGGCCAATCACAGGACAGACCCTCTAATTAGCCCCTGCCCTTTCCCAGAAGAAAGGCTGAAGAAAAGAGAAAAGAAGAAAACATTTGTGAGGCCTCTGTTGAGTTAGGAAGCTAAAACCGCTTTAATAACGATAGGAAGACATTATATACGAGATATTAACAAGTTGATATGGGATCAGAACCAGTGGTGGACAGGTTGGGGGTCTGCGCACCAAAACTGCGGTTAAGGAAGAGCAGCAATAAATGCTAGCAGGCTGTTCAGGCAGCAGCAGCGGCACAGCCCACAGAGCACAGAGCGGTGCTGGCAGCACATGGAGCGGCAGGGCCAGGCAGTGGCAGGGCTGGGCGTTGGCGGGGCCAGGAGTGGCAGCAACAGCAGCAGTGGCAGGCAGACCACGCGCAGAGGCAGGGCTGGCAAAACAACGGCAGCAGGTGCAGCAGCCGGACCATGTAGAGCATCGGAGCAGTGTGGAGCGGCCATAGCAAGATGACAGCAGCGCCAGGCAGCAGGGAGAATGGGACGTGGTCCCTCCTGCACACCATTTTTAAGGAAGCCCCAGGGCCTCCCAAAACTCCAGAGCCAGTGAGATGTGGTGGCATCATGGGAGGAATACACCACTTGCTGTTTTATGTGTCTATCAAAGATAAACTAACCCTGTTTATCTCAAACCAAGACACCTTCTCTAATAGACTCGTGTCTTCCTTGTACTGAGGACTCCAGAGCTGGATGCAGTATGCCAGATGGGGTCTCATGAGAGGAGAGTACATCAGGCAAATTACCTCCCTTGAAATGCTGGTCATGCCTCTTTTTATACAGGTAATATGATTTGCTTTCTAGGCTGCAAACACATGTTGCTGGCTCATGCCCAATTTTTCAATCAACCGGTACCCCAAGTCCTTCTCTGCAGGGCTGCTCTCAACCAGTTCATCACCCAGTCTGTACTGATACTGGGCACTGACTCACCCAGGTGGAGATCCCTGTACTTGGCCTTGTCGAACTGCATGAGTTTTGAACAAATCCACTCTCAAGCCTGTCAAGGTCTGCCTGGATGTCATCTCTTCCCTCAAGCATATCAGCTGCACCACTCAGCTTGATGTCATTCACAAACTTGCTGAGGATTCAATCAATCTCACCATCTATGTCATTAATAGAAACCCGCAGTCTTTATTACTAAAGATCTATAGCCTCTTTGTAAATGCAGTTCTGGAGACATCATTATAGATAAAGTTTCTTGTGGAAAATCATGTTAACTTCCGTACTGTCAGTAGGAATAATCTCATGATATTGATGACATGTGTGGGCCAGTTTTAGGTACAGACAACTTATGGACCTATTTAGGGCAGCAGTATTCCAGGGATACAGCTCATTCCTTGTCTTACATCTGAGGCAACATGTCACTGGTCAGTGGGAGAGAGAAGAAGTAGGGGGGTGTTGGTACAGTGAACTGCAGAGAACACCTTTCAGTTTTGGCTACAGCTATATTGGTGAGGCTGAGAGGGCAGAAGGAGAGCAGAAATAGAAGGATCAGACAACCACCACTTCTAATGTCTACTTGTCCAGCACAGACTCAGTTCCAGTCCTTGCCTTCAAAGTTCACTCCTATTCAAATTTGTCTACGCTGCTGACAGGTTTTGAGACAGCTCCAGCTTTAAGTAGAAGGTGCAAGCCTAGAGGAGGTAAGATTTTATGGGAACTTGTTACCAAGAGCAGGGAGCATGGTTGCCACCTACTGTTCATGGTAACTGAAGCATCCTGAAAATTTTGCACTCCTGTGAGTGGGCTGCAGTGTTGGTAATGTTCTCCTATCCAAAAGGATAAGAAAAAATGTGTCAACACATACCCTAGAGGGCTAGTTATCTGTATATTTGGAGGACATCTGTGGAAAGTAGCAACCATAATCACAATATCTGTACATCAAAGTAGGTAAATAAATCAGGATTTTTAATGCTTATTTTGCCAGCAATTTTTAAGCTAAGAGCCTGTTGTTAAAGGAGGCAGAAGAAATCCAAAAAAGATGGGAAGCAGCCAAAGGAAGTCCGAGGAAACTATAATAAAAGCTACTGGTGTTTTTTTTTTTTCTCCTCACTCTTAAATACCAAAACTTTTATTAGGCAGTTTAATTACTGCTTAAGCAGTTTAGATTAAGTCACCTAGTTGTAGTCGTAGTTTCACTTTCTCTAGTCAAAAAGAAGCAACAAATCATGAAAGCTGAACCCGTTTTATTGGTTCCTCTCAAATGATCATATGCTTCTTTGTGGTGAATCTATTTTTAAAACATAGTCAGTCTTGACATATATCACCTGCTATGAATTAGAAGTGCTTTAATCTGGAAAGGTGAGGGCAAGTCTCATACTTTGCAAGGTTAACTGTTAATTCTGTAATGATTATAGGCTCCTATTATTTCATTTACTCATTTCATTGACTTCTATTCTCTAGCCTCCACCAAACGGTGTTGTGAAGGTTCTGCCTTTCTGGCCACAATTGTTACCTGCAGCTGAGAAAAATCCCAGGACTTCCTTCTCATCTCTTCCCAAGAACAGTTTATCAAGACGTCCAGCTTCTCCAGAAAAACAGTCAATGGTGAATCTGGCCCACCCTTGTAGTCCTCCTCTCCCTCCTTCCCCATTTCAAAGAGACGTAACCAGCCTATGAGTGAACTATGCCTTTGTGATTTAACATAGCTATTACTTTTAGCAGCATTGTTTAAACACTAGAATTTAAACTTTAGTCATTAAACACTTGAAGTCTTAGCAATGATGGTTGTCCAATTTGAGATAATTTCGAGTTTTGCATTTCAGAAAGTGCTGGATGTTCCATCTTAGGTCAAACCTACTTCTGTAAGGTAACAAAAGTTGCAAAGTGCTCACACCTAGGCAGTTGTGAATACTTGAGTGTGTCTGGGTTGGTGGGTTGTACAAGCAGTCAAGGGTGAGTAAGCTTTAAATCTACTATGTTAAATGAAGGGAGGAATACCATAAGGGTATTCAAATCCACTTTCAATGCTGACATCCAACACATCCTTTGGGTCTAGCCAACCAATGGAATTCCTAGGTCCTAGTCTAATGGGATTCTTTTCTGTCGGTATTTCCACTGTGATTCAGATATTTGATTAACTTTTGCTGCAAAAACTTTTTTTAAAAAGAGGTTTCCTTATTAAAAAATGAAAAATAAAGACTGCAGCTCTGAAAGCTGTTACAGACTTACATGAGTTGAAAATAAAGTTAAATCTGAAATTAAAGCTCAAGTTTACATTTATAAAGAAAATAACAGGTACTTCAGTCATGAGTTGCAAATGACACCCAAGTAATATAGTTATAAACTCAAACTAAGAAAAAGATTTAAAAATGGAAATATTAAAAGCTTAGTTATTAATTAACAAACTTTATTGCTAATTTCATCAGCTTAATTCATTTCCTTAGTACTTTGGATTCAAGATATATATTAATACCTCCTAAGATAAGTACGTTGTACCAGCAGCTCTCAAACTTTGCTCTCTGCAGTACCAGCATTCTGTAAAGCCAAGGCAATTACTCAGTTGTACCATTTGTTTTAGTATACTTAATCTTAGTCATTTAAGGTACACTTGAAATTAAACAAGTCTCGTCTCCTTACTCCAGAAACAGTCTGGTATAAAGTAAGATAATCTCTTTGCTCTAGGATATGATACGCTACTGACCTTGGCTTCCTCTGATGAGCCAAAAACATGCAAAAAACCCCAGCAAGTACTCAGAACTCAACAAGATGAGGATCTTTATTTGTTGCAAATCATATAAGATTTAGAACAGTTGTTTCCAATTTGCAGTTGGTGATCTGCAAAGAACACACCAGACATATGGTGTGACTTCCTTTCCTTCTAACCATTAAATCACATTAAATGACAGTAAGGAATAGAGAAAATATTTTCCCAATATTATTTTTCCATATAAACATGTGCTGCCATTGCCATAGGGTTGTTGTTTAACTGGGGAAGGATGTGGTCTGCAAGTCACATTAACTTTTAAGAATAAACAATTGTGCAGAATTATTGTCAAACTCTGGTGCATGTTATGCAGTGTAGCATGATAGATAAGAGTATTCTTATATCAATGAGATCAGCTGAGCCCTACTTGTATATCATAGCTGTCACTGATTTCATGTAGACTTTGACATTTGCAAAGAATGCAAAGTGAATATTTAACATGCAGGAGGATCTCTTCAAGTATCCTCAATACGGAAGTAGTGGGGCACGGTAACATTGCTTGATCGTACTGCATTTTGTTTTGTGAATATCTCAGTAGAGAGCCTCATTACTTTCTTCATCCCCTTACCTTCCTAAGCTCAAAAATGTTTGAGTTTGAAAGGAGAAGCAGAGATGTTGTCTGCATTATAACAATAGGTGGCTAGAACAGTGTGTAAAGTAGAATTAAAACAATGCCGCTATGTCTGAAACCATTTAATTGACATAGCTTAAATATTTTAAAAAGTGTAGCTTATGAGTATCTTCATTAAGCTAGTTGTTCTATTACCCAATGACCCCCTACCCCAGGAAGGGGAATGGAGAAAAGGAAAGGAATGGGCTGAAATGGAAACAGATTTAACAAAATAAAATAATAATAAACCCCCCTAATATTAATGCTAATCCTAATAGAAAGTACATAAAGTTATACTCATCCAATGTTGCGATCACAAGGTCTGCATTCCCAGCAGTGAATGCTAGATGTCAATCATTGCAAGCACCACAGCTCCAGTGAGAATGTGACAGTCACAGCAGAGTAGAGCTCAGAAGCAGAATGACAGGCAAGACATTCCAGGGATGGTGACTATCGGGAGAAGAGACCATCCCCAGTAACTTTCTAATTTATAGTGAGCCTGACGTTTATGGTATGGAATACTTCTGGTGGCCAGCTTGGGTCAGCTGCCCGGCTTTTGCTCCTGCTAGCTTTAGCACCTGACTTGGAACTGCTAAAGACCTTGATCACTATGGAGACCCACATACCATACAAGGCCACGAACAAAAACAAGGCTCTTACCAACTTTCTTCTCCCTGAATCGGGTGCTTCAGTCTTCTCAAAAATGCATCTTTCTTGACTAGAAAATTGATTCTATGATTTCATCCCAGAGAAGCCAGGACAATGAGGAAATAACCCAACCACTTTAATAAGAGGATTATTAAGCTAAAGATTACTATTACTCATTGTTCATTAGTTTTGTGTACTGTGCACATCACAGTGAGTGGAACTGTGGTACAGAAAGTTGTTCTGTCAGCAAGTTTGGTATAATTCATGTGTTACAGCTGCCATTTGACTGAGCATCAGATTTTTTATTATAATCAACCTGTAATTGAGAATATGTAGTCATAAGCATTTTTGAAATCAAATTTATGTTACAATCACCTTAAGATTTAGAGTGTTACCTAGAACAAGAGACACTTATTTAGGATTGGGATCATGAAGTCAAACTTAGTTTCCTTGTCAGAGTCTGCTTAAGCAGCATGTGACTGGAAACTTTATTGAAACTGGCTATCCAAGAAAAAGTTTCATGGGCATCCAGGAGTAATCAGTACTAAAACTGCTGACTGACTTAGTTTAGCCTTGCTTTAAGATGATCATACTGGCACCTATCACGTATATCTCAGTTTAAAACTATTCAAAAAGACAGAACAAAACATGGCATAGCTAAGTCAAGAATGTCTGGAAAATAAAGCAAGCAGCTCTGGAAAAAGTTATTTACTAGCCACACCTTCACGCAACCTTTCTCGAAGCTTTCATTTTCACATAAAACATTCTTATTTTAGTAAAGGCACCATGGTGACATGTATTCCACATGTTACAAAAGTCAAATACAGACTGTATGCACAGACCATATCTGCGCATAGGCAGATATTAATGGGAACAATAACCCTATACAGCCTAATAGGCGATTTACCGAGAGACAGAGTGGTGCAGTGATACAATTTTCAGAAGGTTAGAAATATCTGTTTGTATATTAGAATTACATTCCACTGCTTTTGGGGCAAGTTGTGGGAATCATTTCAACTGCTTGGTTTTGTTGGCTAGATACTGTAATAATGAGTAACCTACTTAATACCTACTCAGCATATAAATTAATTAGATCAGGAATTTTATTTCCTCATGAAAATACATGAATGCCACAGGCGTAATTTTATGTGCTAAAACCCTATTTTTATGCTGATGCAGCCAGTGATACATCACCTTCTAAACTCTTCAGTGGCTGCAACTACCCAACATATGTAGGTCACATATCTTCGTTTTCAGCTGGGGCCTTACACAGCTCCTCCCTGGCTACTTGTCTGAACTCACCTCCTCTTGCTTTTTCCCACAGCTTGTCTTTATGGTCAGCCTCTTTTCCTCTACAAGCTGAATTGCCTTGACTCAGCATATTCCTCACTCAGCCCTTATCACCACACCATTTCCCTCTTTCTGCTTAGACACAAACTTAAAACATTAATTCCTGTTTTGCCTATAGGAACTGAGTTAAATGGACCAACTCAGGGTATTTCTATCTTGTAAAATCGCAGTGTTGATTTTGGAATCAGGTCAATTCCCTGGCATAATTAGCCAGAAGGTGGCCTCACATAGTGCTACTGTAATGTCTATATAGAGAAATCATCCCCATGTTGATGGATGCCTCATTCTGATTTATATGATATTTCATTCTTCTAGAATTTTTTTTTCTTTCAATAAATGTGTCAAAAATGGTATCATTATAACACAAATATCAATGAAGGAGGTTATTTTTACCACACATTTTGTTTGTAAGCTGAAGACTGAGCTCTAGGGCCTTGTTTTTTCAAATACCTCATTCATAGTTTTCTACACTCACACCTAAAAGTTGTAGCATTTTATAACTATTACTCCAAGCACAACTTTTTTTTCTGGGAAGTGATCTGAAGAAATTTTCTTTAGGTGGTCATAGGTGTTTTAGTGGGTCGAAGCATTAATATGCGCTTAAAAGGACCCTACTTAAGAGAACTTTAAAAAATACAAGCTAACTTTAGGTGGACTGTAAGCAAGCTGAACAACTTTGAAAGTGCATGATGCATTCTCCAACCATCAATCAGTTTATTCTTCCGAGCCCTTAGGAGAATAATAATAATAACAATAAAAATAATAATCAGAATTATCCATTATATCACACTACTAAATTCTGTTTCCTTAAAAAGTTTTTTTTTAATCTTTCATACCAGATTCTGACTTCATTTGCACTAATACCTTTCTGAAGGACTTCACTTGAGTAAGGAGATTTACTTTGGATTTACACCACTTGAAATTAGAAAAATGTTTACAAATGGATTAGAGTCATCATATGTTTTTCCTGGTTTGGGGATAAAATTTAATCTATTCAGCTGTAAACTTTTAGATTTGTTTTGCAGGTGGATGTTTTGGTCAGAATTGGAAGTGTACTTTCCTTGAAATTTGCCCTTCTCTGCATTTATTCAAACTTCAAATAACTAAATCTTAAAAAGACCTTTTGGAGACTGTGTTTGAAACAGGCAGTTTTTCTGTCTCTTCACTTTGTGGAAGGATTTGAAAATGTTCGTTGCTGTTGTTGTGTATAATTGAGATGGACCGCAAATTACGTTATTTTTTAAAATGGTTAAATGATCTTGATTTTTTTCAAGTATTTTCTACATGTGGTTTCAATATGGCTAACAGAGCTGAATTTTTTAATGTTAAAAATTGGCACACATTCTTTTTCTATTGATTTCAGTTGGACATTTCATATTACAGGATATAAGAATACTCACAGACACTGGTGACAGTACAGAGCACTTTCTGAAGATCACTGCCTGATGCGTCTCATTCAAACGATTTCTGCAGCAGAAACGTGGGAGAGAAGGGACAACAGTGGAGACTGTCTTTTTCTGAATGTTATTCCTTGTGATCTTGGTGACTGGCTTTCTGTCCTACCTATGGTAACTACCAGCATTTTGGGAGCTGATTATTCACAGGTAAAATTGCCTTGGGACTGTT
The DNA here is from genome assembly GCA_009769605.1 of Bucorvus abyssinicus. Classification (NCBI taxonomy): domain Eukaryota; kingdom Metazoa; phylum Chordata; class Aves; order Bucerotiformes; family Bucorvidae; genus Bucorvus; species Bucorvus abyssinicus. The sequence continues at coordinate 46,983,137 of CM020025.1, forward strand.
TTAAAAAAAGAAAAGATAAGAGAAAGAAAAGAAAGGGAAGGGAAGGGAAGGGAAGGGAAGGGAAGGGAAGGGAAGGGAAGGGAAGGGAAGGGAAGGGAAGGGAAGGGAAGGGAAGGGAAGGGAAGGGAAGGGAAGGGAAGGGAAGGGAAGGGAAGGGAAGGGAAGGGAAGGGAAGGGAAGGGAAGGGAAGGGAAGGGAAGGGAAGGGAAGGGAAGGGAAGGAAGGGAAGGGAAGGGAAGGGAAGGGAAGGGAAGGGAAGGGAAGGGAAGGGAAGGGAAGGGAAGGGAAGGGAAGGGAAGGGAAGGGAAGGGAAGGGAAGGGAAGGGAAGGGAAGGGAAGGGAAGGGGTATTCAGTGATGCAAAACACTGCAATATTGTCTGGAGTAATTTGTCACTCAAGTAAACCGTCTGCAACGCAGAGCAGCATTTTGTCTTGAATGAATTTAAGGAATTGAAACTATAAGTCGCTTAAGAGAACACTGCAGAGTTTAATACTCTTCAAGTTAAAAACCTGCATCTGCCAATGAAGATGTTTGAATGCTCTGTCAAGATATAACCACAGGAAAACCTATGTTGCTGGCTGTGGATAGCCCTGCATACCGCACTTGGATTCCCCTGGCCAGAAGCAAGCCAGCTGCAGCAGGGAAGCCATGCAGCCTTCTCACAGGAGGCATATTAAATCCAATGTAGTACTTTGCTAACATGACTATACAGCTCCTGGACCAGAGGTTTTTATTGTTGTTAGATTTGGGATTTTTTACACTTGAGTTGCTGGGTGTGTAGGAAAATAAATTTGACTCTGTCCGGACATGTCCCTGTAGCACGTTTGAAATGAGGCAGAAGTCCTGGGGGAAAAAAAGGATGTAATCATTTAACTTAACTTAAGCCTGTGTTATAACTACATGCACAAAAGGCTGAATTAATGTGGTGCAGGCAGCTTTAATATTGACATTCTCCAACTTTTTTGAAAAGATGATCTTGCAATTTTAATACAGTTTTTTAATATCTTTTGTGTATATAATCTCACACCCCCATATAACTGAATGTTCTTTTTATCTCTTTAATTGTCTAACACTTTAAAAATTCCTAATAAAGTTTTGGTTTTGATATGAGTTTGAAGCAGTGGTCCAAAGAATACCATTAATTAGATGTTATGTAAAAAAAACTCTTACTGCCATGTTTCAACTTTAAATGAGATGCCTGACAATATTAGTGATTGTGCTTTCATTCGTGATTTTGAAGAAAAGATGGAAGAGGAAGGCCTACTTTCACAACTGGCTGCTAGTCATTCATTTGCAGAAATGTAACATACCCATTCCTTACTAATATAATCTTTTTTCTTCCTACTGCTGCCAGTAATTATCACTACCAACTCCAAACTCTGCTATTCCAGTTACTTTTCCAAGATAATGGCATGGCTGAAATTGAACTTACTACTGTGGATGTCATACTATTGTTATTATTATTGCATATACTATTGTTACATGCACTGATGAAATTTACATTATTATTTTCTACTCTTTTTAATACAGCCAGATTGTTTACTTTTAGGACACATAATTTAAGGAGTTGCAAGAGAATTTTTCTTGACATTTCAGAACATTTTTATAAGCAGTTATGATTTTTAGAGTCTCATTAATGCCTGTATTTCCTTTTGAACTGGCAACTTGATATTTCAAATCCCCTTTAATTTTAAAATCAATTATAATTCGGGAATTTCAAATCCCGTTTGTAAAATCCTTTCAGAAGTCCTAATAAGCTTCTCTGTTCTACCCAGAGCAACAGATTATTTGCAAATTTGTCTATTCTCTTTGTTCAATTCTGTTTCTCACTGTTATTAATGTATAAAGTATCAGTCACAACATGCAACTCCAGAACATTTATTTTGGACAACAAATTAATAACACTAATTCCTGATTATGCTAGACATTCATGAAACATTCATGAACAGGTCCAAGTGAGGTTATTCTTTATGAAAGGTACCATACAAAAAAAAAAAGCAGGAACATCTGTCAAAGAATATGAAATAAACACAGAGGTGGAAAACAACAGTGGAACAGAATGAAGGCAAAACACTACTTGACTGCAGTAAGCATGTAAAGCACAATGAAGTCCTGCAGAGCTTTTAAAATGACATTAAAAATTGTAAAGCTGAGGTTATAACCAAAATATTAAAAGGAGGTGAATAACAGGCAAAGAAGAGGAAGTCAATACCTTAAGGAATCCTCAGTATTACCCACCTTTGTGTAGCATTACATATGTTTATTAAAGATGGGAAAAAGAGCTAAACTGAACTCAGCTTTACCTTTCATTATTTGATCCTTTTTAATTTAATAGTCTTCCATTATAGCCCAACCTTGCTGTGTCTTTCTTTTTGTTCTTGCACAGCCTCATTATCATTGCCAGATTTGCAGCAGCAGAAAGGGGTGGAAGAAGGAGCTGGTCTTTTAACTTTTCGTTAGCACTATGAGGAAAATTAATCTTAATGCATACATTTTTAAAATATCCATTAGTATTACTCTAAAAATGGTTTTTGTAAATATATGCAATATATTCCATATAGTCTTCTACACATCAATGCTCGACAAAGAGAGATTTTTACTTAAATTATACCGATTTCTGAAAGGAATGTGACATGTTTTACTGTTTTTTTAAATCTGACCCAGAATTTATGGTATCAGTATTTTTATCTGATTGCTTCAACACTAACACTAGTTTGCTTAACACATGTTGTAACTATACAGAGAATGTAACAGGCACAGTATAGAATCTAATCCTAGGACAGAAAATCCTATGAGTTAACCCATGAAATTGTGAAGAAAAATAATTTAAAAAGGCTCTGCACTCTAAGCTAAGTAAATATGTCTTCTGTTCTTTAAGGATTGTCAAGCTGGCTCCTAGTGAGCTGTTAAAATGTGTTAGTTTAAGCAAGAAAATATACTACTTGAAAGGTCAGGTCACAGACAATTCAACTCAACAATCAGTAACGAGTGAACCTAAACAGTCATCAGATCCCAGCAAGTTGTCAGGGGAAAGGTTATCAGTCAAAGCACAGAGTACACCATTGGTTTGGAGTGAAACTCTTTAACAAATGAATTTTCCATTCAAAATATTTTCTTAATTGTGTAGCAGTAATTACTTAAGGGGATGTTAAGACTGGAAAATATGACAAAAGCTATTGAAATGTACATGCAAGAATGAGAGAAGGGCATGAAAATCTTTTTCAGAGACATTCCTTCCTTACTCGTAAAGTAGAGCAAAGTCTCATATTTAACTCCTTAAATGAATAAACTGGATTTGGCAAGGGAAATTGCTGTCAGTAAACTAATTTCTAAGTCTAAGAGGTGGTGGGCATGTTCTAATTCATTTCAGTGATGATGTGTTTCCTTCTACAGAATTTTTAGCCATACTTACTTTAGATTATATGGGGTACTTATGTGATCTCGATACCCTCCATGGGCTCAGTGCAGAACTGAGATCCAGACACAGTTCAAGTTCAGGAAATCAAATCATCTATGATAGGAGCGCATTCACTCTATGCTTCTTTGAGTCAATGGAGAATAATAGGTCATGCAAGGTACACCCCCAACCACAATACCATAAATGCCTCCATATATGTCTCTATATGTGAGCTCTAAGGACTCTAGGGAAACTGGACACCTAAATTATGTGACTGGTTGGATATGACAAATCTTGCATTAGTCTTCCAGTTTTGATACCTGAGTTGAACTGACAGATATTTCAAGTAGCCTAAATTAGTTTGTATGAGTATTTTGCACCGAAAAACTTGTCTCAGTTATGTAGGATATTTACCCTCTTAGTGGCTAAAAACTTAGGAAAAAGAGTCATCCAACAGAGTTATCACTATATTAAAGGTAGAGAACTTGGACCAAAAGGCTGAAGAACTGACCAAAGACTCAGGAGAACTTCTCCCTTCTTCTTCAAAGGACTTTGCTTCTTTGTCCAATGAGATTCAAAACTGTAGATCAGAGGAAGTCTGAGGCATGAACTTGTGACTCTCCCACCTTGTTTTTTAGGCACATTAGCCGTTAAGTTGTGAAGGGCAGAGCAGAAATTCTTCAATATCAGGTTTTTTTACAGTGCTGGCAACTTTACTTTACACTTGCTGTTTGCAGTGGAGTATTTCAATTGTAGTGCAAGGGCTATGGCCATAATTCTTCCCATTAAATTAAATAAAATATACAGTTGTTGCTGATGTGAATGAAATTACTATGAAAAGCTATTACTTCATCGGCGGTAATACAAAAATAATTGTATCTTCAATATTTATATGAACATTGTTGAAGTAGATTACTGACCACCCTTTACTGAAAACTAGTAGGCTTATAATTCTGTTTTATATTTATACAAATGTAAAAGGAACTAAACTTCCAGCTATCTACCATGCACAGCATTGTTAGGGCTAATTTGTGTATCCTGGGAACTGATCTGTGTTAGCTGGTGCTTCAAAGCTCACTGTGTAGGACTTATGTGAACTGGAAGTCATTTTTCTTCATCTCTGGCGTGATAGTTTCTGCACCTGGTTGTGATACTAATACCTACTGTAATCACACTAACAATGGCACTGTTGTGCCTGACTTTGGCTGGAACCAACCATATCATATCTTTCCAAAATAATAAGATGTTTGTTTACAGAATCATAGAATGATTTGGGTTGGAAGGGAACTTTAAAGATCATCTCATTCCAAACACCCTGCCATGGGCAGGGACACCTTCCACCAGATGAGGTTGCTCAAAGACCGATCCAATCAGGCCTTGAACACTTCCAGGGATGGGGATCCACAGCATCCCCAGGCAAGCTGTTCCAATGTTTCACCAACCTCACAAAAAAGAATTTCTAATATCTAATCTAAATCTACCCTCTTTCTGTTTAAAATCATTACTCCTCATCCTATCACTATACTCCTTTGTAAAAAGTCTGTCTCCAGCTTTCCTGTAGGCCTCCTTTAGGTACTGGAAGGCAGCTATAAGGTCTCTCTTGAGCCTTCTCTTCACCAGGCTGAACAACCCCAGCTGTCTCAGCCTGTCTTCATAGAGCAGGTGCTCCAGACCTGCAATCAACTTTGTGGCCTCTGGACTCACTCCAACAGGTCCATGTCTTTTTTATGCTGTGGGCTGCAGAGCTGAATGCAGTACTCCAGGTGGGGTCTTGTGAGAGCAGAGAGGGAGAATCACCTCCCTCAACCTGCTGGTCATGCCCAGGATGCAATTGGCTTTCTGGGCTGGAAATGCACGTTGCTGGGTTATGTTGTCAACCAACATCCCCAAGGCCTTCCCCTCAGAGCTGCTCTCAATCTATTCTTCACCCATCTTATATTTGCACTTGGGATTGCCCCAACACAGATCCAGGATCTTGCACTTGGCCTCATGTTGAACTTCATGAGGTTTGCACAGGCCCACCTCTCAAGGCTGTCAAGATCCCTCTTGGATGGCATTCCTTCCCTCCAGTGTGTTGACTGCACCACACAGCTTGGTGTCATCAGCAAACTTGCTGAGGGTGCACTCAACCCCACTACCCACGTTTTTGACAAAGATGTTAAACAGTACCAGTCCCAGTACCGATCCCTGAGGTATTCCACTCATCACTGTCTCCACTTGGACATTGAGCCATTGGTCAAAGGAGTGTATAATAAGCAAGTTCCTACTTAAGATTTAGGAAAGGAAAACAGACTTAAAATGTAGTTCTGGTTTTATTCTGCTTTTATTTTGATGGTTATGTTTTTGAGCAATCATTGGTTTTTTGACATGTGGATGAGAAAATTCCGCCTCTTCTAGGTAAAATAAACAATTCAATACAGTTTTCTCAAAGAACTCATAAGAACAAACTAAAATGAAAGCTTCAGTAATTCATCCACTGAAAAAATACCTGTGTATTGTTGATAGTTTTGTTTCATCCTCTTATCAGGTGTGCTGCGAAATTCTGGACTAGAGTATCTGAAATACTAAAAGCTGGTTTATTTGTTGCCCCTTGTACACAGCCTATCTACTCTCCATGTCTGTAGAATCAATTTCCTTTTGGGGAATATATAACAGCTGAGTCCAAAAGGCCAGATACCCTTCCAGCTATGCAGGATTTTGAATATGAGGAAGTCCTAATTCCCAAGGAGGATAAAGCATTCACTAAATGATCATTGTCGGTTAACACTGAAGAATAAAATTAGAGATAGAGCTATCTCTGCAAAAGGACCTGGGTATTACAATGTCTCCCTGCAGTTTTAAGTAGAGGATATTCATCCACAGCTCCCTAGCTTGACTGCTGACAGAACCACAGGAGCAGTCGCATTCTGCAGTCACTCGTGTTTCTGCCACTTCTTGTCTGGAGTGCTTAGGTTCACAAAGGAGCCTCAGGTATTACAGCATGGACTATGCTTTAATAAGTGATTATTCAATAGATTTACAGCATCCAAGGTAGGCACCTTCTTCCTTTGCACATCATGTCACTTACATTGCAAAGCAGGAGATGTCTAAAATACCCACAGACAAAAGATATTTTGTTCACCTCTATGGGGTTTAGCTGCCTCATGTAAGTAAGACTTAGTGGTTAAACAGCATTTCTCAATAATGGATACAGACACATAAGATTCAGATATCATTTCAGATATTGCCCAGAACAGGGGCTAGAAATTAGCATTTGCTTTTTGCCTGGTGAGTGTCCAAACCCACAGGATTTTGCCTTTATTCTTGGATCTGAAAAAAACTTCATTGTTTCATCCAAAATAGAATATCATCAAAAGAATGAACGCACTCCATCACACTGCATAGCCTGTTGTTTAGACTGTCTCCTAAGGTAAAAAATTGTTCAAATCGCTGAAAGAAATATTTGAACTGGTTGTCCCTCCGGGGAAGGTATGATGATTAGCAAGCAGTTGACTAAAATAAGGAGCTTTTTCTACATTTTAAGCCATTTCTTGAAAGAAAAAAACAGAAGAGGATTTAGGGTTATGAATACTGATTAGGGGGGACATATTCCTTCATCCAGCCATACAGACAGAGGAAACTGAAGTTTTATTGCTATTCTTTGTGTTTGCTATTGGACAGCTATGGTAACCCACCACTTGCTCTGTTGCCTTCTCAGATATCGCTCTCAGACAGTTAGCATCTTCTGTTTGCTGTAGGGGCAGTCTAGGGGTATATCAAATACTCGTGGAACTAATGGGGTGCAAATGCTGTGGGTGATTGAGGGGTGCTGCAGGGCTCTCCCTCAGGATGCTCTTGATCTTTTGCAGCTTCCTCCAGCTTAGATGGAGCTCACTTTGCTTGGAAAGAAAAGCTATGGATGTATGAGAGGATAGAACTGTCCCCTCAAAACAACAACATCCAACAGCAAGCCAGCCAGCCCCCTGCCCTCTCCACCCCACCCCCCACCCCTTTTCTTTCTTTATCCAACTCCAAACAACATATTTCTGTGCAACATGCCTTTTCTGAGTTCACAGATTTCTTATGCTCCCGCCACTTTCTGATGGGCAAAGGGAGCAGGGACCTCTCCATAGAGCTCTCTGACCCTGCATAGCCTTCTGAACTGTGTCATGATTGGGGTGCGCCTGAGGCTTTCTCTTTTGCCTCCTGAATAGCACCAGTCTTTGTTGCCCTATTGGCCTGTGCCTGAATGAATCTTTTGGGTGAATGACGTATTCCTTGACATTATCCATGTTGGTTTCGCAGAAAAGGATATTAAAATGACCTAGCCTTATTATTCATGTGATAGTCACTGATAAAATCCCTGTATTTACTAAGTTCTATCACACTATGATACATGACAACCCACATTTATCATAAGCAATATGTTGGCTTTTAGAAAATGCTTTCTTTTTTCAAACAGTAGAGATTTACAGGAAAATACATGAATCTCTGCTTTTGCAGTTCTAACAGCCAAAACTGGATAGCACAAAAGATAATGAACATGAGCTGGGGTATTGTTGGAAAGACAAGGTCTAGCTAGAAAGAAGCACAAATAAACTACATTTTACATATTTTAATGTTTAAAATCAAATTACTATACATTGTATATCATCACACACAGAGAAATCCTACCTTCCTCCAAAACATAATATCTTGCATCACAGAGCATGTATTCTAGATTGCTTAACTGTCATGGTACAGATACATCTGACATTTCTTACTCAATACTCAAAGAAAAGTATTATTTTACCTTAAAAGACAGGAAAGTTGTGTAATTTCCTATTTTTGAAAAGGGGAAAACTGAAAAAGCGACAAAACATTGCGGAATTGACACTAGGATCGTTAAGCAGGAAACTTGAAAACTTTACATTCTACATAAAAATCTGTCCATGTGGGCTAAGCAGGTAACTTACAACAATTTACACATAAGTATACCATGAACTGTAAAAAGAGAAAAATGCACATGAAAAAAATAGTGCTGAGTTCAATGAAGATAGTTCCTTTCGAGAGATCTGTGGCTAGTGGAATACATTCATATAGAAGATACAGGAAACTAAGTGCCCATGACTGACATGACTTTTTTCATACGTCAAAAAGGACAAGTGTACGGTTTTCAGTATGGATAAGATAAGGGTGGTTAGTCCTCTTACCTGCCTTTGAGAAATGCCAGACTATGTGGCTTGCTTATGAGAGGAAGAAGATAAGAACATTCTGAGGTGAATTATTTCTTATAATGAACTGAGAGTCTGGGTCTGTATCAGGATTTTAGTCATTACTGACAATTTGTCTATAAAGTGCATGCCATAACTCTAGATAACTGCATAATTATGTAACCCTAAAGAGTATTACAATGGCAAACACATATATTATGAGTTTAAAACAGAAATAATTCTTGATAAAGCTCTCCTAAGAATTTTTCTTGCTACTTTCAGGCAAAATGAACCAAAATGCTACTGAACATTTGGGAATATATGTTATGCTAGGAGGTACTACTGAGGCAGTGTGACTCTTAGGAATGGTCATACACTTAAACTCTAATGCTTATTTTAGGGTGAAATAAAAGGATAAACATCATGCTTGGTGACATCAGCAGAAGTATAGAGCTGGAGCTCAGTTAGAAACTAGTATGCAGGCCCAGTATTTCTTTACGACCCTTTCGTTTCTATTTACAGTGGCATATTATTAGGCACCTACCAGTGAAGACCGCTAGTGTTATCTGAATGATTTCCTAAGTATTTTAAATAATTACTTAATAAAGCTGTGAATTTATCCAGTGTGTCAGTTTCTGAACTAACTCTGTAATTTGGTTAGTTCCATAAAGCAGCACTATAATGATAGGAGATTCCAACTGCTATCAGCAGAAAGGGAAAACTTTGTGAAAATGACAGCAGCAAAAATGACTTACCATCTGAAAACTGAGAAACCTAAATGGCCCAATCTGTTTAGCTTTTCAATACTATCAAACAGTGATTTGTTTCTGGAATTTAAGTACCCTAGCTGTAAGAAAAAATATAATAGAAAAGATTTCTATCCTAACAGAGAGATAATGAGCACCCCTGACTGGAAGTTAAAAATGGTGAATTTGTAATGGAAGCCATGAGCTGACTTTTGTTTCAACAGTGGTAAGACATTTCCTCTCTTCAAGTCAAGAGTGTATTCCTTCTTGAGCATTTAGAAATCAATGGTATCTTCACTTTTAATTCCTATGAATATATACATTAGTCCTCCACGCCGACATTAATAATGATGCTATAAGGTTGACATTTTCTTGTGGTTCTCACGGATATTTTCTGACCGCAGGGCTGACAACAATAAGAGCCTATTGAAAATTATGGAACAGGCTGATTTTTAATTAGCACTAACTCTTTCCTGTTTTCCCACAGTAATTCTCTTTCCTTCTTCAGTCCATCCCATTCTCCACCCTTTTCCTTACACCATCTTTTGTCTCAGTCTCTGTTCTTCAGCTCTTCCACTTCTGTCACATCAATCCTGCTGAGCTAGACTTCATCTCACTGCCCAGAATCTTTTCTACTTGTCTACTTTCTTCCTCCTCATGTCAGCTTTCTAGACCAGCTCGTCCCAGTGGCTCTCCCACGTTCCAGCTCTTTGATGAACTTGTCTCTCCATCTCTTGCCCCACCTATTTTCCATATAGTGTTTTCTAATTTTATGTTAATAAACAACCAAGTGCTTTGATTCCCATCTCCCCTTCTTGTTCAGCCACAGTCGTACACCTTATATCTACCCTGCAGTCTTCCAGGCCCAGATGCAGTTCTCAATATCAACACTTGGTAATATATTTCTTCTCCCTGTGAAAAAGATTTCTCAATCCTCAAAGGGTAGTTTCTGTTTACTTACCAGGGTACTAGGGGCTTGGGCTTCCTAATGTCCATTTGTGTGCTTGTGTACATCCTCCGCGCCTCTCAGCCCTGGACTGTGTACACTCAGTCACTTTGTAGGAGCAAATGCAAACTTGTCACATGTGCAAGCCCTGAGGTGGCAGAAGATGTTAAATTCTTCTTTGATGATGGAACACAAACTTTCTCACCATCATTACCATCAGCAGGGGGATGAGAATATGCCTCATGAGCATGGAGAGTTTATCTTTTAAAGTGAAGATCTCTACTGAGAGTATAAAATTCAAGGCCTTTTAATGCAACAGAATTTGGGAGACCAAGGAAAAGAACCATAGCTTTAAAAATCTTTTGAAGGTGAGGAACTAAGCCACAAGTGCCTCTCCATTTCTCAGACCAGTGCAGATTACGGGTAAGACTTTCAGGCAGCATGAAATTATGCTAGATGCTAAAAGCTCCTAATGGGCCATTTGGATAGAATGCAAATACAAAGCAGTACAGTCACCTTCATTTTCATAGTCAGGCCATATGACGATGGGTACTAGATTTTGGCAGCTCCTTTCTTGCTGAGAGTACCCCCAGTTTTGAGGGAATCCCTCTTTGGAAAGATGTGACCTCTGTTTACCTCCTTTACAGCAGGTGAATAGGCAACAGACTGTCTCAAAGTTGCAAGGTTGTTTTCAGCTAGATACTAACAAAACCATTTTTGTGCTTTTTATGTTTGTTTTTTGAAATCCATCGCTGCATACAAGCCATTTCCTTCTGTAACTTGGCACCATACCAAAACCACTTTCTTCTCAGTTGATTCTTCTAAACATCTTAATGGCTGTGTCAGCTTCCTGTAATTGTTCCTCCAGTATAGGATTTCCTCCATCCCCTCCTACTAGCTCAGGCAATGTCCTTCTGGTTTATGCTTTAAAATGCTTGGACATGAGATGCTGACAAAAAGAAGATACCAGTATATATTGAATGCAGATAGTTTTGAAAACAAATGGGAAAAACAGAGACCTGAACTATTCTTGCGCTTGTTAGATTTGCTTAGGATCTGTGAGCAATTTGGTGCCTTTAAACAGTTGCTCTATAATGACGTCTCAGGAAAAGGAAAAGGAAGCATGAGAACATTGACAAGTAACCAAAAATAAGATAGTGATGTAAATAATAAAGCGACTAGTCAGACTATGGTAACTTGCATTATTATTTAGCATTTAGGCAGCGCTTTGCAAATATGAGTTAACTCTCACAACCTTCATAGCAGTTCTCATAGAGAGAACAGAGTATCATCATCACAATATAGTGAAAGTAACATAAGAACTGCCTCCAGTGGTGTGAATATCAGTAGTCTTCCTTCCGATCATGTCAGTAGCAAATTTGAATCAAAAGCTAAAGGTATTTGGTTAAAGCCATACAAGGTGTCTACAGCAGAAATTCTGCAGATCCCAGCTCACATTCTGATCTCTTGATGTGACCCCCTTTCTTGAGGATTTCACACGTTCAGAGTAATACTTTTTTTTTTTTTTTTTTTAATAGAAAGTGGTCCTTTTGGTGCTATAAATCACAAAAATATTACATCACTCTGGAAAAGTGATGACTCTGCTGAACATCACTTTTTCTGAAAAATACCTAGGAGTTACACTGTCTCAGCATACAGCCCTTTGAAACAGTTACACAAGTGATCCGTTCAACAGGAAAGAGCTAGCAGTATCCTTCCTGTGCTAGATGGGGTCATAGACTGATCCAATCTCTTTGACCAAGATCACTGACTACTTTGCACTTGCTGACTACTGTCTTTTGCTGAGGACGACCAGTATAGCTTATAATGGGGGAAAAAAACCAGCCTACCTTCCAGGACCTCCATGTCTCCTATCAATTAGCTAGTGGATTGTACTCACATGAAAGCGGCTTTGCTCTATGTGCAGGTTCTTAAGCTTAGCTTTCATTTCCAAAATTTTTATTATAATGCCATCTGTCTCTAAATACTCCCAAAGCATAAAGTGCTTAAAGTTTCCTCAGTAACATCTCTGCACTCTGAAAATATTTTTGTGAGAGTGGTCTTGTTGACAATACTGAGACAGTAGGCACCTGAGCCTTGCTGAGACCCATAGACTTCATGTTCTTCAATCTATTCACATACATGGCTAAATTTTGTGGGTTTTTTCTGAAGAAACCTCTCTGGTCAGGCCTTGAACAAGCAGTGGAAGGGGCAGTGATGCTCCTCTCATCCCCATCTAGTAGCTAGGTGGTTAGAAATCTCAAGTGGGTTGTGGGAGAGTTGAATTCACAAACCACTTCTGCCTGAGGGGATGTAAATGTACATGTTCAGTCAGGAAGACCAGTGTTGCAGCCACATGGCCAGGATGTCCTAGAAAGCAGGAAACTTTTGCAGTGTCCCTGGCTAAAGCTTTCCTATCTCACGGTGAATAACAAAAAAAAAAAAGGTAGACAGTTCAGTATCCCATCAATCAAATAAGAAATTGTCAACAGTATCTATGACCAACTTATCCAAGCACTTTCTTCCTGTCTTTTTTTTTCCCTACCATTGTATTTCTTCTAGGAATTTAAGTATCTCATCAACTTGTCATGCCAGGTGAGTCAGGTCTCACCTGTGTGCATGGAAACAGAAGGAAACAAATGCCAGTTCTGTGAATTAGTCTAACTACAGAACATGGCAAAAAGTTAAAAGTAATTAAAAAAACAAACTGGTTGCTCTAACTTTTAAATGCACATGAGAAGGTAATAAGTGGAGCTGTTGAATGATAACGCTCGAATTTTCATTATAGGAAAAAACAAACTGTGCAACCTGAGCTTTTTATCATATGTGGTATTCTTATGATTTTAACTCTGAACAGAAGAGAAAAAAAGATGATGGTTCATGATCTGATGAGCCTCCATTAACCACAAACCCACCATTTTTTCAAAGAGAATTAAACCGCATGCTTAAGAGCCTAAATGATGAAACAAACTCTTACACAATGCATTTTACTTGAAAATGAGTAAATGAAATCTGCCTGAAGGATGAGAAATTCAGGTGTGAAATCCACGCAGCTACAGTTTCAAATTTAATAAGATATGACGCTGTTTTTTCATTCAGTGTGTAGTATTGACATGCCTGTGGCTGCAGGCTTGTAAGAGACTGAATATAATCGAGGTGCTGGCAGTAGACAGAAAATTGTAGTATATTAAACATTTCTTTGCAATTAATACGCTTTTGATTATACCTTTTTTAAAAAAGAAAGGTTTCTGGAAGGGAGAATAAATGTCTTATGTAAATGTATTTTGTTCAATCACAAATATTTCCCATACCATCAGCAAACTCAGCACCTTCAGTAGTGTAGTAAATACTGTGACACACTCTATCAGACACAGTTTGTTTTCTCTCTCCTACCTAGGGGAGGAATAATGTTCTCAGTGCAGTGTTTAGTTTTCTTGGTCTGTTTTTGAAAATCCATGATGCTCTGAAATGCCTCTGTGGGTATGATCCTCTGTCATGAATCATGCTCAGCAGGTCATCTGGAATGGTAGACGACAGTCCTTAAATCCAGACTGCGACTAAGCCTTTTAACAGAACTAGCACCAAATGGCTGAGTTCTTTGCACCTAAGGCTCGATGTACAAAAGGATGGAGATATCTACAGCTGAAATCTGAATTTCCTACTCTGCTATCAGCTGATATAAGAGACGGAAATCTAGTGTCATGATGAGAAATGACGACTGTGTTGAAAGAGCAGGGTACTTAGGTTTTCTTCTCTGCAATCAGGTATTTCCTGTTGTATTTCTCTGAATTTTTGTCAAATATTCATCTGAATTAAAATATCAGTTCCTGAATTGTCTAGGTAAAAATCAACAATATAGCGAGTCTCAGTCATTAAGCTATCCATTGACTGAGCCTTCTCTTTAATCTCTAGTCTTCCAACTTACATTTTTACCTTATTGTTGATCAAGACCAGGAACCCACACTTTCTGTTTAAGTGCCCTTATTACCATGTAGAACTATCTGTCTCTCTATCACTCAAAGAATTATCAAGAATTCTACAAAAAATTGAATAAGGTAAACAACAAACTACACTAAATTGAACAAAAAAATCATTGGTCAAAGATACCCTATAGCCTTGAGGACAGAACCCTCATTAGTGGGTCAGAAGAGCAGAGTTAGAATCTCTGTTCATGCACATGAATATAGAAGGAAACTCAGTTTCAGCAGAGTGCTGGGGACAGGCAAAATCCTGGCAGGGCTGTAGCAGGTTATCTCAGGAGTTACGGCTATGAATTTTAAAAGACAAAAAAATTGCCATTCTCCCTGTGCCTAGGTGAAGGTGAGTACCGGAATCTTATGCTTTTTTTACCAGCTCACTTAGACAACTCGTTGCTCAGCACACTGATTTCTCTGACCCTCATCACACTGGAAGGGTAGTCAGGGTGTGTGACCTGTGGCTGCTTATTCTACACCAGAGAGAAAGCCATCAAGGTAGGTATTGCAATGATCAGTGGGGGACTTTTTTGTAGAGAGCCTAAATATCAAACTTCAGCTTGATTTAATACTTCGAGAAGGTCAGGACAGAAAGCAGGATAGCTTGTTGCTGTGTCATGTGTTTATATTCTTGCTGTATACCTGGGCTTTATTTAGTGTTCACTGCTGGCAATGCTCAGTGTCAGGTTTTTTAATCAAAAAGAAATTGTGACCTACTCTATTATCAGATAACTGCTGCAACTATAAAATCAGGTAAGCATACTGAAGGAAACCACTATTTACAGTGCTGCCTTGGATACTCACAAACCTTAAGCATGTAAGAGTAAGCAAAAGTCCTCCAAAATGTCCTTTTAAAAAGATGAATAAAGTGTAGTTATCCTCCAGAAAAAGGAAATTTACAGCCTTCTGGCATGGTCCATTTACCTTGCCTGGCATTCCCTTTGTGGCTGAATACCTTCACAGAACTTCTCTGAGGAAATGAGCTTTAAGAGCAATTCTCTGTTATCGTCTGAGTGTGGTAGCAAAAGGCTCATTAACTTTTGTCCCAACCAGGAGACATGAACTCAGCAATCCCCTTTCCACCCATTTACAGACTTAGATATTCTTTGAATGCCCAGATCTTGAGACTCTGAGAGCTTGCAGTATCTGTGGAAACTATTGACTTGAAGAGGGAGGAGAAAGAGACAAACTAAACTGAGAGCTCAAGCAATGGGCAGATCTTGGTGGTATCTCAGAAACCTTAACGTCATGACAACAGATCCCACAATTTGTATTTAGTGAATGAAATTCCCACCTTCCTGCTACTTCAACATGATCCCTACACAACGACAAAAAGTGTGGAAGTTCCTCAGGTAGTGGGTGATTTTAAAGGAACAAGAGGGAAGATTACTATGATAGAAATAGGTACTAAAACCATTTTGATGCATCGCAGAGGGTGGAAATTCTTCAGTGAGCGCTGAAAAGGAGTTAATGACAAAACTATTGTATTGCGCCCTGGGGCACCTTCAATAAAATATCCGACAGGAACAGGTATCCTCAGTCCTTTCTTCTTCCTGTCATTTTTTTATCTGTCAAACAGAAAGCATTTTTTTTAGTTAGGCATGATCCAGCCAAATAATGAGGCAAAAGTAAGTAATACAGCTGGTAACAATGAGACTAACTGCCTACTTAAGATGGGTGCACAGCAAACTTTGGTGCTAAACTTGCAGTTGCAGGTTTAGCAGTTGCTTGAAGCTCGCGACTGCAGGTTCTTCAAGGCAAAAATTGCTTTTTTACTATGCATTTATGCAGTAGATGTATTTATGACATAATGGGCTCCAATTTCTTTTGGCATCTCTAACTGCCTTTATAATACAAATCTTTACTATAATAATAAGATTTTGGGACAGGAGCCAAAGACTTTCTGTGTGTGTGAAGATTTCTGCGTATGCTACAGTGTACTGGTCCCCAGTTCTAATTGTGGCCTTTGAACTAATTTGTACTGAGATGCAGTTGAAAGTCAGAATAACAAGACCATTAATAATAATAGCCGTGCAAGGACGTAGCGCTCTATGGTAGAGAACACACAAGAGGGCTGCATGGGTTTAGATCTATGTTATGATAATGAAGCCTGGATGCTGAGAGCTAAGAGTACTACTCACATGCCCTGAGTTTCAACCAAGTCAGACTTCTAGGGGAAATTAACTGCTGCTGAAGATTTCTTGAACTATTTTTGGTACCAGTCCATATATAAGACAAGATTTTTAAAAATACAATCTGTGGGTCCATCATGGAAGCCTGAGGTCTTTGGGAAAAATTAAATACAGGACAGTACAGGGGAGAAGTCTGGGGATGACTTTGAAGATATGAACATGTAGGGGCGGAACATGAAATTTATGTTTTTAATATATGTGTTGTGAGGTTTTATTTTTCTTTTTCATAAAGTCGTACATCAGTCTAAGTCAAGGCCATCTCCATTTTAAGCCACAAAAGCAAGTCCATGGAAAAAGTAGTGCTGGCAGGATTGCTAGAGGAACATGTTCAACTTCCGTGGTTTACTCCATCTGTTGAAACAGAAGAATGATGCTTTCAGTGCACTGACCTGCACTCATTGCTTGCAGGTGACTGTGGAGCAATGGCGAACAGCACTGGCTTGTTTCCTTCTCTTGAGCACCCCAGTATTTTGTAGATAATATTATCATGCTGCTGTGCTATAATGGAAAAGAAGACAATCTCTTCGCCATGTTTTCCTTTGTGTCAAAATTTAGCTGGGGTTTAGCCTTTTTATTGCCATAATGCTCTGTGAAGCCACCGAGCTTTCGGCAGAGATGGAAACCCTACATCTCTGCTGCTAAATGAGACAGGAGCAACTTTCTGACCCTGAAAGCAGATGGCCCAGCCTAGCCATAGTTATGCTACATAGTGTTTGGCCTTCTATGAACCTTGAAGGGTACTCTTCTAGGGCTAAAAGATAACTATTTCTGTGACTCTTTTTTTTTTTTTTTTTTTCAGTACAAAGCATCTGAAAAAATCCTGAGTGTTATGCTTGGGTCCCATCAGAATGATATTTTCATACATGAAATGTACATTTTCATATATGTTTTCATATATGTTTTCATACGTTGTTTGCTCTAGGGTTCAACATGAGGAATCTTTGGAGGTGAGAAGCTGGGATATTGTTGGAAGACTGTTGAGGCTGGAGGGAATGAAACCTGGTACCATAGTGTCTATACTGTCTATTGGAATTGATTCTCACATGGTCTATGCCTCCAGCCAGGATTAAGTACCTCTTCCCAAAGAACTGGCATAAGCCAAAACAACCTGGAAGCATGCTAGCAATTAAACAGTGTGGATGATCACCAGGCCAGTGCTCAAACTTGTTCCTTTCCCTAGTTTTATTTAGTAGTATGGAAAGAGCTGAAAAATCCACACACCCTAGGATTAGGTTGCCAGGGGAACTGCAAACATTGGGCTTAATTGACTGGGATGCTTGACAGCACGTTGCTTTAATGATATTACACAATGTTGTTTGTCACTAAATCTAAGGTCAATCTTCTTATGTGGGGGTGAGTTATGATGAAGAGCTTGAGATGCACATAGTAGCCAAAAATATTCAGAGTTTTGGCAAAGTCTGAATAGACTTCCCTGTCACTCCTTTGCTCAGACAGATGCCTTGCTCTTCTCAAGCAAGGTCACCTTATCTCTCTTACTTCCTCAATTCAGGAGCCAGCCTGTCTTTAGTGAAGCTTTACTGCTGTTTCTGTTGTTCCTTTCAAATGGAAAAGCTCTTTTTAAAGCAGTCAGGAGGAAAAAAGAGAAGATCTTGGCTTACTGCCATACGCCTTGTTTATGGAGGCTAATATGATATAGAGCATGGGAACTGTGGGACAAAGAGATGCGATCTTGTACTTGTCAAGTCTTGTCCTTGGTGTTCTGTGTTGACCCTGCAGGATCACCAGTGTGGTCTTTTTTCAACTGCTCAATGCATGAGGTACTTCTGCACCCCATATGCTCTTTTTCCTTTCTTTTTAACTATCTCTGTCCTAAGGAGTAACTGAGCGCAAGAACATAAAATGATTCTGACCTCAACTGATGCTTAAAAGCTGTGCATACTCTGAGGGATTGTGTGCATGTCTTTCTGCTTACAAGACTCAAGTTGGCATTTTCTTCTGCCTATATTTTCATCACTCCTGTCTAACTAAATTTAATTTCAAAATCTCTTTGAGCTAAGATCACACAATCTTCACATACTTTTCTGTGATTATCAGTTTATGATCCTTTCCCTACCTAAACTTTTATTCTGGTTTGGGGCAGAGGGAGTGGCTCAGGTTGGTAATATAGCCTAAAGCGCATTTTCTTGGGAACATCCTTTTGAACCCAATGACTCCAAATGCATTACAACGTCAAATTAAAAAAAAAAAAAATGAAATGCAAAAAACAGGCTTGACTAGAAACGAACTTTCCCAACTCACTTTTACAATTTAAATCATGAACCAAAACCATTTGTGAAACACACAAAAAAATGCTTTCTTTTTGTGATAGCTGTTCTTCTGTGCTATTTATGACTAGTATGACCAGTTTCAATGGAAGTACCTCTATTTACAAGGTGAATGAGACAGATTTAACAGATGGATGGAGAGGATGACAATTGCTCCTATTTCTCAATCTTTACACTAGAAGGAAGGATGGGAATGTTTCGTATATGTGCCCTTCCATGCCCACATGCTAGCAATGCAACATGGGAATGCTGGCACTGCATATCTTTAGCACTGTTTGTAATAAACTTTAACCTACCCGGCACACACCAAAGCACAGCCAAAACTTTGAACTAAAGAATGGCAGAGGGAGAAATAATCAAGTAAACCTCAGTCCTCCTTTTGGATGCATCAGTAACAAAGATCTCTGTCAAGACCTACAATTTAGCTGCAGGATTTAATACTAGAAGATTGATGTGTTTACTGTAATGGCAGTAAATTGAGTATCCAGAAAAAGCCATATATCTTTGTAGTACAGGAAGTATCTGTGTCTGAGGAAGATAGAGGCAAGTTATATCTAAAGGCAGATAATCAAAACAGAATGATCACACTAAAACCATAAGAAATAATTAGAGAAATAGATTGGGAAGAAAGAGAGAAGCATAGAGGCTACTTTAAGCCTCACTCTTTATATTGACCTGCAATTGTGGTCTAATTTTATAAAATGACATGTTCTTCTTGAACCAAGAGAAGACTCTGAGAGAACAATTTTTCTTGCTACAGGATTTTACTGAATGGAAAATCTCTGATAGCTACAAGTAATATGGTTTAAAGCAAAAAAAAAAAACAAAAAAAAAAAACCAAGAGTATTTCAGAATACTCTGCTACAAATTGCCTTTAATTTGAACTAGAAAATCTTGACAATTGAAGGAGTAAAAATTTGCACTAATCACTGAGATTCTTTTCCATCTGTATCTGCAGACGTCAAGCGAGATGAGATAGTTGCTGACTTCTACATGCAAATACAGACATTACATACAATTACATTACATGCAATGACATACATTGCAGACAGTGGCATTGGAGAAATTTAAAAGATTTAGATAGTGAGGTGGAAAAAATAAATCTCTTCTACTCTCCCTCTTCCTCCTTCCCCTAGATTATATGCAATACAGAAAGCTAGAGGAAGAGCACGGTGCATGAAGTACCTGGTGCTCAGTATTCTTCTAAGGCATCTGCTATGTACATTCCTTGCTGTGTGATATTTTCAAAGCTGCTATGAAGAAAGCTGCTTGCCAAAGGGAGAATAACAGAAAGTTAAATATTTCTGCCTCTTGTGCAATCACAAGGAAGTGACCGCGGGCAGGACCTTGGAATGAACTTTCTGTGGGCAGCACATGTGTGTGGTCATAGCAAGCCACTGTGAATGCAGAACTTATGCCTTATCTGGCAGGCCAGCCCTTCTATAACTTCATTTCTACATCTCCTTTTCTCACTTGTCCAGTCTTTTAATTGTTTGGCAATTATGCCTTTGCACACTAGCCTTCCTATACTCTTCTCCCTCTACTTTCCTTTCAGAGATTTTAAAAAAATTTTTATAGATACTGTTCAGTGTCCTTGACAGCTATGTTATAAATGATGTATCAGTTATATATATAACTTTATCAGCATTATAGAAGAAGATTCCTTTTCTGCTGTTCAGGTTGAGTTCTGTGTAGTATGTACAGGTTTTTACCACACAGTTTTCAGGTTTTAATCATGAAGAAAGTGTCTAGGTTTTTCTAGAGTGCCTTCTCCTTTTTGCTCATGTCTTTTTACAAAATAAAATGAGTAAGAAGGTAAACAGTCTATTGTAAAGGCACACTCTCAAAGACAAGTAATTTCATTCTCTGTATTATTTCTGTCAATTATTTCCTCATGTTTCTGCAAGAATATTTCAGCAAAACCAAGACTATGGGACTATACAATAATCATTGTCTTATCTGATAATAGGCTTCCCAGAGACTCAACTGGCAGTTTGACAGTCCTCTGCCATAGTTACTACACCCTGCTGATAAAACTACTGTTGCCACAAATTGATCCTGACAAAAACAAGTTCATCTGAATTTCAGACTTGACCTTGGTGGATTTACAAGTTTAACCACCATACTGGGCACAAATATGCACCACAAAAGCTGTATACCTAAAAAAGTATCCCAGTCTTTCTCTTTTTCTATCTGTTTATTCTCTCTATTGCATGATTATTTTAAACTGTTCTGTGGCATGACTAAAAGCCAAATCCAACAGTTTTTAAAACACATTAAAATTACCCACTATTGCTATAAAACTTATTTACCTGAGCACAGAATCTCTGTCCTTACCCAATCTGTGATTGAGATATCCTAACCCCTACCAATGGTAGTCTGGGGAACAATGCCATAAGGTAAAGTTTAGAACAATGAGGGAGAAAGCAGAGGAAAAAACAACGGGTAAGTTGGGCTCACTATAAAATCCTGCCAAAGCAGAGGCATCTTTTGTTTTTTACATACACTGTAAATAGAGTAAATGCTGTGTAAATACACTGTACAAATACAATTGTGAGCATAGAGCTGCACTGGGGTCCTTGTATGAAAACTGTAGGTCTTGATAAATTTTTCAGCATATCTGCAAGCTTTACTCAACTTCTGGACTTAAGGAGAATGACAATGGAAGACACCTCCAAAAAGCCACTTCTGGTGGCACAAACCTGTTCTTGGAATTACATGTTTTTGATTATGTAGATTCAAAATAGTATTGTAGAGAGGAACAAGCAACTGGGAAAACTTCTTGGAATCCCCGTCTCCGGGAAACCTCGCTGCTACCTAAATTTTGTACCATAAAGTTATTCAGTATGCAGACGTAAAGTTGGAAAGGTTCATGTCTTTGACTCTTGCTGAAGCTCCCAGAATTCTAACACTAGGTCTGAAGTACAGACTATCACCTTCCGCTGTCTCAGGCCAGCATGTTCTGTCATCTAGTTTTAGGATTAATTTCTGAGAAAAAGGAAACTTTGTCTTGAATTCCTTAAAAGATGATAGAATTAAACCCAAGCTTCTCACATTGTGGTTAGTCTTATTTTATGAGTGATTTCTAGGAACACCTTGAGCATTTCAAAAGAAAGGATATTTTGTGAGATCTGGACAGCTAAGCTCATGTCGATAAGTGTATTGCATTCATCAGAACTCAAAAATTTTGTTTAAATACTAACGTGGCACTGATCAGCAGAACTTCAAGTCTGGAAAACCCCAAAAAACAATCAGCTTAGAGGTCCTCAGGATTATGTGGCAGTTGAGAAGTTTTCAACAAAACAATTTTGGACATAAGCACTTAAGATGCATTTCGTTATCTGTTGTCTGGTATATAAAATTCTGTCTACTAATTCAGTCCTGATGCTCGTGCATATATCTGGGATTTTTAATTCACTTAGTATGCCTACCAAAGAGCCATAAGCTGTCTCTCCCCTGACCCCGGTGTCCAGGCTGGAGAGCAGTGGGAGAGCTGGGGGACAGAGGCAGTACCCACCAGCAGATGCATGAACAGAATTTCCTTCTTGGGGACACTGGGAGAAGAAATCTCGTGCCAATGGGAAAGAGAGTACAATTTCTAGCTAGAGACAGGAAATGAATGTTATATCAAACAAGGAGAATATGAACATTAACATGGGCAGAATGCAGAAGAAAAGCAAGCACTGATGGAAAGGTGTCCAGGAGAGAATGAGAAGTAGCTTAACAAGAGACAAGTGGAAAGGGAGGGTGTATATTTTCAGTGGAGGTGCAGGTGACTCAATGGACTGTAGATGATTCAAGTGGGAGACCCATATTTCTAGTAACTGAGAAGTAATAATGTGTAGAATAAGGACCTTCAACCTTGAGGACCTTTCAAAAGAAATTGCACTTCAGGAAGTTTTGCTTCAACTGCTCAGTCATCTGAGCATTTGCGGCTTCCCTTAGCACTGCTGAAAACATCATAAGCTTAATCTCATGAGGTCAAAAGGAAAATCCCCGATTTACTTCACAAAAACGACACCCTGTCGATCTCTTCGTGACAAGTATTAATGAACAATTCTGGAGTACCTGAAGTGCAGCAATATGGCAGCGTTCTCATTTATAGACCTACTACTCTCAAACAAGGTCCAATGACCTCTCTTTTGTCAATTCTCACGGTGTGCTGTCTGGTGTGTATATTCTCTAGGCAGCTGCAGAAGCCAAAATGCAAAGTGGGGACAGGTGGGGAGACTAGCTCCTTGTGGGTAGGTTTGGGTGCAAGAACATCTGTGAATTCTGAGGGCTAGTCTACAGCATTTCTCTTTGTTGATTTATAGCTGTAGAGGCACTTAGGGCTCTGGAGTTAGTCCAACAGCAAAAGAAAGGAACGCCAGATAATTAGTGTAATTCTGCTGAATGCAAAAATAAAGGTGTTTGATGGCAAAGCTGAGATTAAAATCATTATGATTGGATACACCTAGGCTAAATCAGAATCTTGCCTTAACATCCACATTAATCAGTTACTTTGATCACAGCTATTTCTCACAAACTCAGTCTGTGGACAAAGAATATGTGAAGGTACGTCACTGCAATTTTGTTAGAACCTTAATGAAGAATGACATAATGCAAAGCTTTAAATACCTGAGGTATTCAGGCCAATACACTTACTTGAGAACAAGAGAGTCACCATCAGCTTAGGTTTCCTTTTAAACAATGGCTTATGTCACAGGACAAAGAATTTGCCATTTGCTGTGGAAAAGCTAAAAATAACAGTTTACTAAGACTCAGGTCAGAAAAGGACTTTATTCTGCCAACCATCTTGACGGTTTCTTCCTTTCTTCTCCCTTGCGAGGGATGAAATCATGGGCTATATGCCTGAAAAGGGTAAAGGAAAAGCAGAATTACCTGGTGATTTTTTAACAGAAAGTTTCCTTATATATCTGTTTGCATAACAGCATGAAGGAGAAGATTATATTAATATACCTGTATTTAGTCTAGGCATGATTGTGATGCTCTTCATATTAGCATATATCTCATTCCATAAATTATCAGCTACCTAAAAAATATGGTTTCATCACCCACTCTTCCTTTCAACTAGTTTCTTACAGATAGAAGGTATTCTGGTTCATTCCTTCTGTATCAGGGATCTTTTTGTGCTAATGTTTTGTTTAAGCAGATGCTAAATAAAATTACAAGCATTTTGTACGTCTACAAACCAGTCCTGCCAGGTCATAAACGCTGATAATTCCCACTAAAGTGAGAGGATACCTGAGGAGACTTTGAAGACACTCATCAGATCCTCAAGAGCTTACTCATGTCCTTGGGTATCCTTCAGAACCTCCGTTCATGCAGATAAAGTTCACTGAGGTTACACTAATGGTGTACTTAAGGCTATAGCTTGAGCTGTGGTGTTCTCCCTTTTATCAGTTCTGGTGCACTTCTCTTTGATCTGCACTTATGCATCGCCTTCCATCTCAAGATCTCACATTTTCAAATGTTAATGAATTCTACCCATTCTACCCTAGGGAAACCGAGGTGATGATAAATTGCAGGACATACTTAGGTTCACAAATACAACCTACAACTAAGTTGAGAACAGCCCAGTGAGAACACTTACAGGTAGTACAGGTATCTTGTTGCATAGTCTGCACTTAGAACATCCCTTGCCATCAAAATTCTTCCCTGGTGAACCAAGATGTCTTCTGCTGATGGGAGAAATTTTGCTCTCTGCCATGCTTTCCCTGCAATATGGTGCCCATAAGTACTGCAGAGGGGGAGTTAGTAATATTTCAGGAGTCAGGAGCTAGATCAAAGTTTTCATTCTCAAATCAGTGGTTTCAGTACAATTGAAACGCAGCAGAAGGTGGGAGGGGATAATGCTTACAGAGGCAAAATGAGACCAGTTGGCTCTGTGAGGTAAGAGAATCAGTTTCTAGAGACCTTGAAATTCAGGCAAGTTGCAAATACCTGCCTTATATTAACACTGTCCCAGGCTCCAGATCTGCTCAAAAACCTGCCCAAGCTCTGGCGCCTGTACTGTATGATTTCAGCTCTAGTATGGATAGTTTGGAAAGTGACCTCCAGCTGTGGAAGCACTGGGTGCAAATTTGGCTGAACAAAAACCCAATAACATTCATCATGCATTCATCTTGATAGTTTCAGGAAAGAACAAGAAAAGATCATGCTTATTATTTGGTAAAATGTCCTGAAAGAAAAATATCCACTTTTCAGCCTTTTGTTGTTTGAGTTTCAATGTTGTCCTTTAGATGCGTGATACCTAAAGAGTGCTTACACTGTAAAATAGGTGATGAATGAATACGGAACATTTGGTTTATGTAGATTTCTGTGTGGGAGAAAACCATTTTAATTTATAGTTTCACTGTTTGGATCATTGGTACTAGCTGCTTTCATATACATGAGAAGGGATTGGGCAGTTCTTTTATCACTGGCTTTAGATTGAAGCAGCAAAATCACACAGAATCACAGAATTGTTTTGGTTGGAACAGGCCTTTAAGATCATCAAGCCCAACCATTAACTAAGCAATAAGCCGTGTCCCTAAGCACCATGTCTATATATGAGGGGTGGTGACTCCACCACTTCCCTGGGCAGCCTGTTCCAGTGCTTTACAAACAATTAAGGTGAAGAATTTATTCCTAATATCCAGCCTAAACCTCCCCTGGTGTGACTTGAGGCAACTTCCTCTCTTCCTATTGCAAATTTTTAAATCTGAAAATTGTTGTGTCTAGACAGCTTAGAACTGCTAATTCACCAGCTCTAAGAAACACAGAAAAGTTTGGGGTTTTTTTATCAATACGTTTGAGCAATTGCTTAACATGCTGCAATAAGGTATTTTGATGGATAAGTAGACAACAGAAAAACAGAAACAAATCATATTTGAAATATACTGACAATAATGTTTAAAATATCATAAAATTGGACAGTTTTTGGCGTTTAAAATACATTGATTATAAAATACAAGTGCATTAAAGTATGAGAAAATATTTGGAGCCCCGTTCTTTGCCTTGCACTGAATATTAGAGCTTGAAAGATTAAAGATCCTGGCAAGCAACGTTGTCAGGGGAAAATACTCAGATTTCCTTTTTAATTAATTTTATTGTAGGTTAATTTTGAAATTACAGGAAATCTATATGCATGAGACTGCAAGAGTCTCTCTTTCTTAATAGTGCTATAGTAATCTGAAACAATAACTCTTTAAGAGTGAGATGAAGATGTCTTATCCACCTACATGCAAAATCTTACCAACTTTTTTGTTACAAAGCCCTTTTCCACACAAAAATAATGAAAGGAAAATGTGTTTCAGTATAAATTCAGAATTCAGAAGGAGACAATATATGGCAAAAACCTGTTCCTATCTCCAACAGATGCTATGAACTCTACTCCACAATATGAGAGTACTCTAGCCTTTTCTCTTCTTAAATACGGCACAAGGACTCAGCTGTGCCTGCTGGGGAAGGCTAGAGGTGCAAGAGATGGAGATCTGAAGAAAACTCCCATCACTGAGCATACAAAATAATAACAAAAGGTGTTCAGCGGAGTAGGAAGGTCTATGAGAAAAGAAATACTAGAAATATTTCTCAAATGTAACCCTTAATAAAGCATAATAAATCTACAAGCAAAATTTGATGTGGTCAGAAAGGAAAACATCTTTAAAATTTGATCACTTTTTCTCTTTAACCCAATTGTTTGCAACCTTAGCAAAGGAAAACATAATAGCTTTGCCACAGCAGCTTTCCAGTGCAAGGAGGCCTTCTGGTGGTCAAAACAATGAACATTTCTTCCCCAGATGAACATTACTTCTCTAAATACAAGTGAAATTCTACTCAAGTTTACATGCACAGGATTTGAAATTCACCTGTTGTATAGAAGGCTACTTTAAGGGTTTAAGCAGTGGGGTTTTATGCCTTGATCTTTAGCTGTTATTGCATAAATTTTGTCTTTCTTCAGTCAGTATATGAGGAACTAAGGAATTTAACATGAGTAAGTAATGCCAAAACTTTGCTTCAGTGAGACCATATGATATGCTGATACCAACCATTGACCCTCTGCACTTTATTTGAACAATTAAAAGTTGAAAGAATTGTAATAAAACAGTTTGCAACAAAATCATTCTTAATAACATCTTTAACCTGAATATTGATTATCTTTACAGTCACACTTCATCTTTTTAAAACAGTTGGTTTTTTTTTTTCCCAGCATGGTAGATTTTCCTTTTGAACAGTACTGTCAGATACTCAGCATGATGGCTATTTTGCTATAATTCATTTTAAATGAAGATGCTTTCTATCATGCAAATCAAAAAGTGTTTAATTCTAAAATATTTACGTTCTCCTTAAACTCTGAAATTACATTATGAGGAGGGATTTCTTCAATGCCAGTGCTTCAGCTAGCACACTAGTTGACATGTTTTTGAGAAGTCCCTTTACATGTTTTTGAGACCTTTTATATACTTTTGAGAACTTTGGGCAAGGTTTTGATACTGATAATGTCTCGCAACATGTAGCAAGCAGAGGTGCTGCTGGGAGATGCGGTTGGATGAACAAAGATATTCTTCCTAGTGTTTAGTCTGGTTTGTACTGCACCCAGCACTGTAAAGAGATAGCTTCTGTGATACTGGATATTTGTTGCTATTTTCTCAGCTGGTTTGTTAAACAAAGAGAATTAAATTTTAGCTACAGCTGGCAAAGTAATCAACAGTTCGTTGATTTCAGTTCAGTTTCTTCAGCACTGAACCTCTTCACATTGCAGCCTGGGAAGTAGAAGAAACTTGTCTACTTCTCAAAACCCCCTGACCTCTGTTAACAGAGCTGCCACCGTTAGCTGGGGCCTCACGTTCTCACCGTTGTGAAAGCCCTTCTTTGACACACCAATGACAGATAGCCAGAGGAAATTGTGTTCCTTTCCAGAAAAATTCTCAGACAACCAGACATGGACGAGCTTTATGAATTCTGGAAATTTCAACTTAACATCATAGCTGTTTTATAAAGCAACTCTGGAATTTTCTAGACACACTTCATTGTAGTGAAAAACCTTTCAAAGTGATGCTATTGTAAATCTGAAATAGTATCACAAAAACTTACCCTCAGCTGTAAATCACCTGTCAGTTGAAATCCATCCAGCAGTGTTACACGAGGCCCTATATGTGTTTTCTTGAGCTAGATTTTTAAAAAGTAGATTCAACATGTCCTTCAGCATTATTAACTACAACCATCAGATGGCAGTCCTTAGTCAAGTAAAAAATATATTCTCAGTGTCTACAAGGAGTTACACAGGGAGTAACTTGCTGTCAAGCTTTTTCTAAAATCCAATGAAAAGAAACAGATTTCAAGATTCTCTTTGATTGTCTCAGTTTTTACAGTCCTTTCTGGCCAGTGAGATCTGTCCTTTCTTTTTCTTCCAGACTTGAATTCCAAACTCACTGTAACTGCACAAACATGTCCCACAAGTGAAAGACTTTCCCTCCAAGTTTTACCAAAGGTTTTGGCTCTCTGACCTGTAATTCTATTAATAACATTCTTAGAAATTTAAAAATCTCCTTTACTCCTTTAATAGGGACTTACCTAATCAAAAAAAAAAAAAAAAAAAAAAAAAGGTAGTCTAGAGAAATTGGGTGCCTTGATGTAGAAGAACGGCAGTTTTATGCTGTGCTTGCATAGAAAAGCATCAGTGTTGTCTGTTGCTGTGCAGCTGCAGCGATGATCCTCCTTGTTCATTAGAAACTCCTTTTAAAGAAAAGGAGATTTGTTTGTTTCGTTTTGGAATGGTTTTTGTTTGTTGATTTGGTTTGTTTTTTTGTTTGTGGGTGTTTTTTTGTGTTTTTTTTGGTGGGTTTTTTCTTGGTTAATCTATTAGAAGGCTGGTGTCCAATCTGCCTACGAGCTTTCTCCCAGATTTCTTTCCAGTTCTGGAACCTTTCTTTGGGATCTCTTCAGGGCCAGAACTTCGAGGAATAACTCTAAAGCTTCACCTTAGCCTGTCACTAGCACTGCTTAGTACCTTTTAGGAAAATTAACAATGATTTGGGGAAAAGTAGTGGCAGACCTTGTTTTTAAAACTCTCTTAAAAATAGATTCCTGGAACTTTGTGTTTCTTGTTAATGTTCCAAGGACACTGTTTGTCCCTGTTTGTGTACTACACAAGAGCTGGGACAGGGACTGACTTTCCAAACAAGCTTTGGTGAGAAAAAAATCCACTGATTTGGGGTCATTTCTGCTTTATCTGCAAAACCCAAAGGACAGGCTGAGCAAACATTTCTTGTCAAGCCATGAGAGGGAGTTAAAAGATTCACTGACTCACAGTATGTCCCAAAGATGCTATCAGCCAGTGATAGATAGGATTATAAAAACTGAGAATAGGAAATGCTTTGCCTTTTGATCCAGAACAAAAGACATCTGAGAACCGTTCCACCCTCTTTCTTTTTTCACACTAGGATCTGTAACATTTCACACATATTTGTCTTCTAGCCTTCCTGATTCCCTGGCTACACTGGCAGATCGGACAAAATTTATTAGGGCTGTGAATATTTTGTTAGTTCCAGTGTTCAGAGTTCATCTTGTCTTTAGTTTATCTTCCAATGCATCTTCCTTTCCAGACAAAATCCCATAACTTGGTAATAAATGTCTGTTGCAAACTCAAAAGCAGCCTTCTTCAATGTTATGACTTGGCTTCTGGCTGGAAGCCAAGTTGAGAAGGATCGTGATTCTCAGAAATACAGATTATCTTAATGCACACTAGAAAAGACCCAGGCTGGCAAGCTCTCTGAACTGGGAGATTTACCAACTGGGGCAAACAGACAGTGGGAATTTTTTGATATCCAGCTGCCTAACATACTGGCCTACTTATTCTCTGTAAAACTTGATGATTATCCACAAATTCGATTAGCGTATATTCGGCAGTTCTTTCCCCCCAAGGACTGTGCAACCACACCTTTTTGAAGGGTTTTACCAGGATCTTTCTATCAGTGAGAAAATGTTTCTGCCCAGAAAACCTTAATACAATTCTCTTTAACCAGGGTGAAAGTGGAAGCACAACAGCTTTCTTGCCGGGTTTAGCTCTAAAAAACTCCTTAACAGTAGTTACATAAAGCGGGAAGGCTGTGAAGACACTGGCCTTGATGCTGCCTTTATTCAAACGAAGTATCGCTTATATCCAATCGCAGTCTTACCTTGAAGTACTTACAGGTTGTTAGACCTAGGCATGTGTTAGACTCAGTTTAGGCTTATTACTATGCAGTCATCTCTCAGGTCAGTGGAAGACCTATATTAGCAGTCCCTGGAGACTATCTGCAGAGTTTTCATGTCCTATTTCTTTCTCTGATATTCCTAGAACAGTCACATGAAAGTAAGTATATTTTTGACAAAGCACTGCTATTTTAGGAGGTAGAGGTCTTTTGGTAATGCTGTATGATGATCTCTGCTTAACTCCAAATTTTCAGCTCCTTTCTTGTGAATCACCTGGACTGGGTATGTATGTATGCATCTGTGAACAAATTTTCAAAATAAGAAAAAAAAAAAACCAGTTGCAGAGTGGTTGAATACCTTCAAGGTCTGTTGTTCATGTGTGTACAATGACCAGCTCACTCTATTTGATTGTCGTCATGGTATTCTGGGCTTAGAAACCGCTATGGCCTTGCTCTATTCATGAAGACATCTGTGGACACATGTACAGCTCCAGTGAGCAGATGTCAGACCAAGAGACTCTGTCTGCAAAAGCGTGAGACACACGCAAACCAAGAATAGGATTTGCAGAAGACATCCCAAAGAACTTGGATTATTTTACTGATGACATATTTCTCTTCAGAATCACTCATGTACGAGTAAAGAGATTCCATCCAGGCAAAAGTGTTTTTGTTAGAGAAATTGATTTGACAATGTCTGTGTAAGTAAAATAATGTAACTTGTAATTACACCAAAGGGAAGCTTGTATTTTGTTAATCTGACTAGTTAACTATGAACAAGTAGTTCAGGTTTTGAGCAGGACTTCCATAAAGAAATAATGAAAAAATAATACTATATTAATGCTGCTACTCACAATTGACATGTAAAATCATATGAAATTACAATCTGATCATTCATGCAGATGAGTCAAACTGTTATTTTCAGTTTCTTAACAGTTTTTAAGATAGCTTATACCATCTTAACTTGAGATTTTCTTCATTTAATTGCCTTTTCTTACTTGATAGCGTCTTGGGTTTAGTGCATTAAGACAGTTGCATTTCCAGGAAACTTGATTTTTGTTAGTCTGATGTCCAGCCAGAAGCCAGCAGTATAGCTGGGTTCATGTTCAGAAATGACTTTATATAGATTGTTATGAGTTACACCCATCAGTAGGTTACAAGGACTCTTCAGAAAATAAACAGGTAGTACTTTTTTTTTTTTTTTTTTTTGGGGGGGGTCATATTTAGAGTCTATATTCCTCTTCTGGAGTTTAATTTCTCTTTTGACCTTTACTATCCAAACCCATTTGGTTTATGAACTTATTGAAAAATGTTTCTTTTTCAAGGTTATCTGAGGTAAAAGTGGAATTAAAAGGTAAAGTTGTTCTGTGTTTCTCATAGTAATTTTGCTAAAGCATTATTTTTCAAGAGCAAAATGAACAGCACGCTGAATGACATTTGGATGTTCAGATATTGTTGCAAAATGGAATAATGACTCATTTGTAAACCAAAGTAAGTAAATATGTTGAGTAATTGAACATCCTTAGATTGTCATACTTCAGCTAGGGAAAGTTTTCCAGTTGCATATTGCTGCTGCCACATCTCACACAAGTGACAGCTGCAGGTCACTTGTGAATTGTTGTCGAAGTGCAGCTATGTGGGGCTTATTTGTACAAAATGAACACTAAAGGATTGGGTGTGTATCTTATCTAAACAAGATCCATCATACATACATGAAAAGTTTTTCGATATTGGGGAAAAAAAAAAATTCAATTTTTTGATCTGTGAAATTAGACTGTCTAATTATTAATATAAATTGATACTGGAAGAATCCAATTCTCCATGTTCTACTTCTGTCTTCTCCCAATGCAGAATGCATGTATTTTTGGCAGCCAGAAATATGTGTGAGAAATTGTGTTCTTGACAACTCTGATACACTTTTAGTAACATAGAGACAATAAGAAATGTGAGTGTGCTACCGATGATGTCACATGCAGGGCTGCTAAAGAGCTGGCATTCGCAGTGTTATTCCTTGTATGGCTCTAAACCTGTCCTTGCTTTTATGAACACCCAAAGTCAGCTGTCTGACCACACTGTGAGAGGGCACTAGGCCATCTGAACAGGTGGCCATGAGCACTGACACAGAAAGATGCTCCTCACTTGTTCTTGCCAAGGGCACGATTTCCTGCTGGACCATACTGAGCTCATGCACAGTGAGAGGGATGTGCACTCATTAATCCAGCTCTGAGCTGTATTAACTTTAAAAATAGCTTTTCTGACAGCATGGTGAGAGTTTCTGACCCATTTAAATTTAGCAGAACAGCATATAATCAACAGAGATTTCTGGTAAGCCTTCAGAGTTCAGCAGAATGGATCAGAGGAGTGCAGACTAATTTAGCCCAGCTAGCACAGAGGCAGTCACTCGTGCTTCAGAGTGGAGCGAAGAAAGATCAGTGAGATATGAAAGCAGCCCTGATACCCCAGCAGTCAAAGGTTGTCTCTGAATGAGTTTATGCCTCTCAGCAAGGAACAGTGTATTATTAACATAAAAACCCATCTAGTAAATTTAAACACATTTTAGATGGCAAAGAAGTAAAAAAGTTCTAAGAAACAAGAATATATTTAAGAAGAAAACACATTCACACTACTACAGCAGTTTTCATTCACTAAGAGGAGCAGTTTCCTACACGTTAAGATATCACATAATAAAATTTTCAGGTTTTTATGTTACTGCTTCATATATTGCTGTAATGTAGCCCTGAGGAGTAACGCAAATCAATGTAGCGTCCTTAAAAGAAATACAGATACATGAGTTTACATCCTCAGTAGCAGCAGGAGCAGGGTTGTCTGTATGCAGTCTCTCTGTATTGCAGCAACTTAGGTGCCAGTCCTTGCCTGTGTCCTTAGTCTCAAATATTCCAGGAGGGAATGAGAGGAGTCTGTGAAGGTCATTTCAAAGTATGTTACGACGTGTAAAGCACACTCAGTCTTTTTTGCTATATTCAGTAGGCCCAGTTGCATGGGGGGACCCATCCCACACTAAGTGGAGCAGCTCCAGAGAGACCACTGTTTCAGAGCTGCAGCTGTGCCGAAGTTTTCCAAAAATATAGATGTAGTTTTCTGATTGAAAAGTCACTGCTATCAGAGTAGCCACCTCTGCTTTGAAAACATTTTCTTTTGAAATCACGATTTTCTAGATCTGCTCCATGCACATGCACTGCTGATCTAGTCCTTACACCTTCTTAATACAGTATGTGGCATTTCACAGATGTTTCCCACCAAAGGCATCTTGACATTTCAGAAGTTGTTGTAATAATAGTAAGTGTGAGCTAATAACTTCTCAGTTTCACTTAGCTCTTTTGCAAGACCTATTCTTGGCTGAAGCTATTCTAAACTCAGGCCACTAGAAGGCAAACAAGCAGCGTCTGGTTTTCCAGGGTAGGGTCTGAAATTGCTTCAGGAGAGGTGTGTTAGTATTCCTTCCTCCTAGCATTGTTCCCATGTGTTCTTTTCTCTCCCTCTCTCTCTCTCTTCACAGGGGGCTCACTAACATTCAGGTACAGTAAAGGTTCTAAAAAATGAATGCTATATTTCAAAGTGTATGCATTTTCAGATAAAGCCTTCTGTTTCATCCAAGGACAATGCTTAACAGCCCAGTGTAAAAAGTTCAACAGGGTTCAACTCACCTGCACACAGAAATCCTAATGAAGAGGCTGTCAAGGAGAGTTGGTCCCTTGCAGTTGCTACACATACATTTGCACTTGCATCCGTAACTCGGGAAGTAACAGTCAAAAATACACCAACATTAAGATTATAAGGGACTTTGGTGGTCAGGCCTGCCATACAGGATATAGGAAATGCCTCATTTCAGTAGCTGACCTCAATAGCTGTAGTTAAAACAGAGAAATATATTTTATAAATAGGCCCGACTGTGATTTGAGAATGTGAGAAATGAGAATCTACTCTACAGTCTAAAAATCATTCCACTGCTTATCTACCCTGTCTTTTTAAAATTGCATCCTTCTTCTAACCTTACCTCCATTAGAGACTGTTACACATTTATGGGATAGATGGAAGAGCTGTCTTTTCTAACATTTCACTTATAGATATTTATGGGTTGTGCTCCTGTACCTTCCTCCTTTCTTTCAGTAAGTTAAATGGACAGAGCTTCTTGACTCTTCTTATTACACGAATGTTTTCTAATTCTTTATCATTCTCATGTGTCTTTACAAAATATTTGTCATCCTTCTGGAATGTAGATACTGGAACAAGAGCAATTGTAGGAGTGCCACCACAGAGGAGGGAAGGAGGGAAGAAGTGGGAGGCCATGTGTGTATTTTCTTTTTTCTTTATCCCTAAGTCTGTGCATAACCTTCATCACATAAGTCCTTCTAATCACATTTTTTCACTATGAGCTGAGCCTTCACTGATTTCCTGGCGTGATCGCAATTTTTTTCCAGTCAGAAAGGAGTTTCCAAAACTTGAAGTGTGTTTAGTAGAGTTAACTCTTGCTCTAAGTGCAGGATGAACATTAACATCTCTCCACTCATCTTCCTACCCTGTGAATAATTGGTGATGTTTAGTCACTCGGTAGAGCTAAATATGGACAGAAATGGTAATGATCAATGTTAAAGAGAAAGTCAATGTCATAAGCCTGCAAAATAAAGGCAGTGAGGAAACTGCTGTTATTATCGTATGTTAAATGATGAGTTAGCCAGTAGTCTGTATTTGGAAAGTCATGACTTCTTGCTGGCCTCAGTACACCTACTGTTTGACTGCCGCCAGGTTAACAAGAATTTCAGATTACTTACTGCCCACTAGTCCAACATCTTCATCACGCACCATCTCAGCATTCTTTGTATGGCTGAAAATTTTTAGTGATGATTATGCTTTCCAAGTCAATAAGAAAAATGTAAATGGAAAAGGGCTAAAATTCCTGTATGCAGTTATACTTTGAGATTATCCGATACCCAGTTTAAACCAAGGACTGTGTGCAACATTGATTTTGTGTGGTTCTACTTTTTAAATCAAACAGAACATAATAACAGGTACTGACCAAGGTATTCCTTTCATACCAAACTATCAAGTTTCATATGTTTTTGTGCAATGCAGAGGACTAATTTTAAATGGGAGAAACCTGTCAAACCTGCCAACAGTGGAAAAGTTCTTCAATAGAGTTCCAACAGACCAGTCTGAAGTAATCTCCGATGGCACATATTGCAGATAAGATTACAAGTTTTTGTGAAAATGAATTAAAAGAATAGCATGTTTTAATGTGCGTTACATACATGAACCTTTTTGTAAGCTTAATTCTGATCAGGCATGGCTTTTGTTGCCTACAAAAATTAATTACTGGGCTATTTCTGAAGGATACTTCTTCTTACACCTGTTATGGAAACTTCGTTTTCAGTTTATTTGCTACAGACAAATGATTTCTGCAGATTTTTCCTTTTCAGGTGCAAATTTAGAAACGAAGTTATGTGCTATATACGCTCCATCACAGCCATGATTTAGTCTCCTAAGACAGTACTCAGGACAGTGTGAAGTGAACGGGGACTGCTGTGATTTCCAAAAGTGCATTTAATACACAAGGACTGCTAGTGTTTGATCCCAGGGTTGAAGTGTTGTGACTAGTTCCAAGGCACGCAAACTGCGTTGCCGAAGAGTCATTACATGGACCAGTTATGTTTTGCCTTGCTGTGGCACTGAACATGTGAAAGCTGAGATACCTTGGTGACTAGCAGTTGGCTAGGCCCTGTATCAGCTC
The DNA here is from genome assembly GCA_009769605.1 of Bucorvus abyssinicus. Taxonomy (NCBI): domain Eukaryota; kingdom Metazoa; phylum Chordata; class Aves; order Bucerotiformes; family Bucorvidae; genus Bucorvus; species Bucorvus abyssinicus. The sequence continues at coordinate 47,018,770 of CM020025.1, forward strand.
ATGACCTCGTGGGTAATAGAACTACCAGGGGATTAATTTTCCAGCCCCGTGATTCACGGGATTGGATGCCAGATAAACATACCGGATACCACCAGTTATGCTTTAGAAGTACTGTTTGTATTGGCACTAGGGAAAAAAAAGTCATGGACAAATTAACTCTGCGTTGAACTGAAGATAGGGTAATGGACCTGTTTGTCTTTATGCACAGGTTGACCACCTCTGGTGAGGAGATGGGTCTGATGATGAGCAAGAAAAGTGTGAATTTGAGTTCCAAACTACCAGAAACACCTGGCTGGCCGTTCAGAAGCACAATACACCTCTGGGACAAAGTGCTTTACTCTTGATCAGGTTTAGGAGACTCAGCTGAATACTTCAATAACAATTGTAATGTTGACTTGGATGTGCTGACCTAAGAAAATCTGCAAGGCATTTTGTATAGAGAAGTTATAACTTATATGAGAGCAAATGAGATTTGGAAAAACAGACTAGGTTTTGGTTAAAAGCATTGTTGAGCTGAAAGTTTACTCATTTTTCCCCACCGTATTGGTGAGTTGGTCTAATAAAAGGTATTACTCTACCCACAATATTCTGATCAGCAGCTGTGACATAGGACCTCATAGGAAATTTTTAAAGGTCAATGGGAAGAGAGCATAAAAAGTCCTGAGAAAGCAGTAAGGAGAGTCTTATATTGTGATCTTGTTTTTAAACTGGAAAAACAAAATTATGAATCGGAAACAAGTAATAGATGCTCTGAAGTTAAAATTATGAAATAGCAAGCCCATGGCTGGATGAGTTTAATCTACCACTAAATGCAACATTCATGATAAAATGTATTAATCAAAGAGTCAAATGCATAAGCCAGAATGATGACACGTAGCCCCAGATTTAGAGATTCATAATCTCTTTTGAAGATCTTCAGTAGGAACAAAGCCCTCCAACTGAAGTGTTGCTCTGAATTTAGCATTTAATTGAGACTAACAAACCTGTTAAAGCTCAATGAACTTGTGACCTGAGTTGCAGTGCAGGTCCATAGCTGCACTGAGCACAGTGCTACCACCTAAATGTGCTTTTAAGAACATTCCTCTGAAAAAGCTAACTTTTGGTAAAACATGGGCTATGCATATAGCAGACATAGACAGCAGTGTATCTTATGTTTCAGTAACGGTCTAGCGGCTTGTTTTCTGAAAAGACAGAGAGCTGGCCTCCCATTATTTTCTGTTCCTACCACCTATACCCCTTTCCACCTTCCTCTCCTCCTGATTTCAGCAGTCCCCCCCTCCATGTTCCTTCCTTCCACTGTTTTTAGTGTTCAGCCCCCCATAATGCAACTCATTACTGAGGCAGGAAAAAAACACATGTCTTTCTCTTTGTTAATTTTCTACCACACCAGTGAGTTAGAACAGCTTGTGGAAAGGACCAATGTGCTGTGCTCACACAATATAAGCACTGGAACAGAGGAGGATAAGGAGGATGGGACAGGGAAGGAAACAATACTGTACCCTTTTTGGCCACAATAAGTTGTTGATTCATGTAATTTTATCTCATGAAATCTTAGCTCAAGAAGAATCATATGACAATAATCCAAACTGTTCTGAGACCTAATGAAGACTTAATCCTTTTCTATTTCAACCTTACCCTTTATATTTAGTAAGAATTACCTCAGAACTGCAGTAGTGAGATACACTTCATGGTTAATTCTCCATGCAGAATGTGCTTATGAACTGGGTCTGTAGGAGTTGCCACTCTGACTGTGAAACCATTTGCTATTCAGTGGAAAACACTGAGGACAGAAAGAAGTTTACACTACACCTTCTGCTCGACCCATGTGCCTTCTTTTTAAACTGGAAGGTTATTTCTTGTTCTTTCATGGGTGCAGTCCTTCCTGAGTAGAGATGTTGAAACCCTTGCTTTTCTAAACTGAGTAGCACGTTATCTTTTTTCCCCTCTGAAGACCATAGTTTTTTTACCATTTACTATGTTACTGTTTACTAAAAATAATAGGAGTGCTCATTTGTTAGAGCTCTCATATTAATTTTTTGGCTCATGTGTGTTTATGTTCTTCTGACTAACGTGATATTAAGTCGTACTTCTCACATGTTTAAGCAGTTTAGATCAGAATACACATTGAACTGTATGTGTGTATGTATACAAGTTACACAGTCCTTCCTGTAAATTTTTTTCTGAATTGCACAGATAAAGTATTCAATCGACCATACAGTATGAGAGTCACCTGACACTGTCGTTTTTGGCTTGGGCACTTACCTACAACAAAAAAAGTTCTGAGTGCCTGTTCTTGCCCCAGTGAACATTCGGGATAGAAAACCACACAAGTTTAATTTCCTACTGCATTTCCACCAAGCATTGTACATCCTAGTGATGTAGGAAGTGGAACCCAGGTCTTTTCTCCTTCTGACGAGAATCTAGGTGCTAAGGACAGTATGGATGTCAGACATTGCATGCCACTCCAAAAGAACTCCAGCATCTGGCAAACTTGACTCATAAAAAGTAAACTCCTTCGATACAGACAGGTAACAACTGAAAAAGGATTTTCAGTATGTGGATTTTGGGCTCTGAAATATAAAATGATGATTAATCATCTCAGTTTTAACGGTAGATCTAGCCTCAAGGCACAAGTCAACTGCAGAGCTTTTCATACTACATTGCACATTTTCTTCCAAAAATGTTTTTGTCTTCCCTGTCAGCACCAGCACTGGGAAAGACTGTTTACCTGAACTTCAACTTTATCTGAATCTCTACTTGCCAATGAGTAATCCAGAGTCATGGATTAGCAGAGAAACCAATAGCACTGTCAGACTCTGCAGTCCTTTCAAGGATGAAGGAGTAGCATACACTGGAGAAGGTGTTTAGATGTGTCACACCACTAAATGTTCCTATGAAGGAGGAATGCCTGCCTGGATACGTTGCATGGTTCCAGTGAGGGATGGCATGGAGAACATGCTGGATGAGGCTCCTGAGAGTGAGTGATAGCTGGGTTGTTCCACCCAGATCCAGAAATAGTTTGTGCCAAGCAAGGCCCAGGGACTTTGTTCTAACATACATAGTGCTCTGCCCTTTACAGCCACTGTCAACATCTCTTAGGCTTCTTTGTCAAGTTTCTTGCAGAAAACATAAGGAGCAGGAAAGGAGGGAAAAGGAGATATTTTAGCGAATAACACCAAAGTAAAATGACAGGCAAGGAAAAAGCTCAATATTTGCTTTGTTTGAGGGTCTGAGATAACATCTGAAAGCCCTAATACTGGGAACAGTATTTCCTACATACTACCAAATTTGAAAGATTTTGACTTAGAATCACAGAATCTTTTAGGTTGTCAGGGACCTCTGGAGACCATCTAGTCCACCCACACCTAGCTCAAACAGAGTAACCTAAAGCAAGTTGCCCAGGACCATGTGCAGCCAGGTTTTATAGTATGTCCAGGAATGGAGACTCTAGAGCCTCTCTTTGACAGCTTGGTTCAGCATTTGATCACCTGCACAGTAAAAAAAGTGTTTTCTTGTGCTCAGATGGAATTTCATATGTCTTAATTGGTGCCCATTGCCTCTTGTCCTGTCAATAGGCCTACTGAGAAAAGTATTCTTTCCCTCCCATCACATGGATGGAACATGGATGGGACATACACATTGATAAGAACTGCCCTGAGCCTTCTCCTCTCCAGGCTGAACGACTCCAGTCCTCTCAGCATCTCCTCATATGAAAGATGCTACAGTTTGCTTAAGTGGTCCCTAACCTGGTCTCCCTCCACTGAGGGTAAGTCTTCCTTGCTCCAGACTTTCCTTCTTGCATCATCCAAGAAAATGCTGTCAAATATTCACAACTTAATTCATGCTGTAAAAGCTTTGTATGTACATGTATACATACGAGATAAATAGCATTCTGAAAGTTTATCGGGAGATATTAGAAACAATTGCATGGAAGCTAAAGAATTGGTCACTACATAGAATTGATAATAGTGCCTATGCAGAGGAAAGGAGCAAAGAACCCTCACACACTTTCTAGGAATATTTGTGCTGAAGCCAATGAGACCTCAGCAATTTTTAGAACAGTTCATGTCAGGAACTCAGGTTGGCACAGTAAAATGATTCTGCGCTCCATCTTGTTGTTCGAATTACACCAAAACTCTATTATGTTGTCGTAAGATATATCATCAGATTCTGCCCCAACTAAACTGAACAACTAAAATAAAAGAGTCTCTTCTAAAGCATTTAACCCATCCTTTACTTTGTAAGGATGCTATAAATTTTAAGCAGCCCAGCTATGACTGACCATTGTTCATGACAGCTTTTAATGAATGAAGATTGAGTAGCAAAGATTTCCAGCCAGCCAACAGTCAGTTTCAGTCAGGTTAATTGTAGGAAGAACTTGAAAATGACTTACCAATTTGAATAAATGATGGGGAAGGCACAACAGATAGGCTTCATAACTATAATAAGGCAAACATAATTAAAATCTTTATCTTGATCATACTTCCTGGTTTTGTTTGAGTTCTCCAAACAAGCAGTCCGCACGTTGCATTGCTGATGTATCCATCCCAGTCCTCCAGCTACTCCTGTACTGAGCAGGGAGCTGGCAGGCACTGCTGGCTCCACCGGGACAAATGAGCACTCCTTGGGGGGAAAAAAAAAGGCAACATGGTATCAATCATTTACTGTTTGCAACTGAAACTGGAAAATATTGCGTTAAATAAGGCAGTAGAGTTATCTTTGAGATTTTTAAAAAATAATAAAGGTAAGTAATAGAGACTAGTGTATCAAAACATACACTAATACAACACTATTGAAAAAAAGGGTTTCTATATATAGTGCTAGTTGTTTGTCTCTTGCCATGGACATCCTTTAGTTTAAGAAGATCTGAACCCTATTTGTAGACATGCTGTAAAAATGTATTCCAAATAATTTGTCATCCACTTCTTTTTAATAAACTGTTGAAAACTTCAGATTTAAATCATGTCTGTTAAACATGCTTGTCATGATAGTATAGCTTTGCTGGCTGCTTCTGCATGCATGCAAGTAAAATCTGAGGTGAAGCTGCTGAAAAGCAGTTTCTGAAGGTACCTCAATAAAGAATTTCTGGAATTTATTTTAAAGCTAACACTGAGAAAAATCAATCCTGAATTCAACTAAAGACCATTACTAAATTTTTACAGGCTACTTTTTAAGCTTAAAAAAAAATCAAATATCACACACATTAATCTCATTATCACATACGTTAGATCTCTGGCACAGAATGCCGGTGTGTGTGTGTCAATGCTCTAAGTATGTTGACAGAGAAGTTACAGATTTGTGATGAAAAAAACCCAGATATAGATTACTTACATACTGTGTTTTAGTACTGCCTTAAACTCGTTAAATTGACAAAGAACTCTGATTCTTTGTGTGTTCTCATTTTACATGAACCAAATATACATGCAACAATCCAGAAAATTGTTAATTGCAACTTACGTCATTATTATGAGCATATCTATGATTATACAAAATATATAGTCAATAGTCTGTATATTAAAGAACTTCTAAACCGATGTTGCATGCATATATACATATACATGATGTATTCAAAAAATCACTATTTTAGGAACTTCCAAGGTTAGTTTTTACATGTTTGATATCATTATATGTAGAGTGTAAGGTTGTCACAGTATGTGTGTTAAGTATTTAAATAGACTATATATTGTAACACTTAGGTTGGTTTTTTATGGGGGGTATAGTTACTTGTGATATATTTTGAGTTCAATAGTGCTTGCAGCAAACAAGTAAATCAACAAAAATTGTGTGGATATGTGACTTCTAATGTCATTCATTGATTTTAAGGTGAATTATTTAATTTGGAATTCTGAGCAATGCATTTTCTGAATAGTTTAATTGCAGAGAAGTCATTCCTGCTCTGTAAAGATCAGTGGCCTACAGTAGAAACAGAAGTACCAGAAGTTTGCTGTACTTCTGTGTGCAAGTCCATCGTACTAACAGACAGCATCCTGTTTGGCTGACACAGATGTGATGGCACCTTCCCTTCTGGAAGCCCTTCTTCTGCCTCATTTGTAGCTATAGTACTCACAGGAAAGTTACCAATTTGTGTGTTTCACACCTGGATAGGAGGGACAGCAGACTGCTTTTGAGTAGAAAGAGCTGGCAGTCATTACCAGGCTAGGAAGTGAGATGTTCTGGGTGAACCTAAACGGAGAATCCGTTCCTTTGTAGCTCAACCATATATTTATATTTCCAGCCTTTTACTGTATATATTACACCTGCCTCCACTAGGGATAGCACTGGGGTAAGCCCTTTGTCCTTCTGTTTATCACCTGCAAGACATGCTTGGAGGTTGCACTGCTGATGTCCCATCAGACCCCAGTCACAGCCTGGCACTCCTCCTGCTGCCCCAGGTGGAGAAGGGACCGGAATGGCAGCGGAGAAATTGTTCTTCAGCAAGCCTGACGCCAGCTGTCACTACCAGAAGGGAAAAGTGCAAGGATGAGCTTTAACCTGCCCAGGACAGTACTGAGGCTGTGCCCACCACAGAGGAAGAACAGCTTGAGTCCTCACCAACATAAGCCAGTCCCCACCCCAAAAACAGTGCTTTCTGTGTGGGGAAAAAATTAATTCGCACTGCTGGAATAATAGCGTCTGTCCATGCTGCCTGAGAGGCTCAGCTGTCAAGGTGAGAAAACCAAATGTTTAAATGTTTAAATTGTCAGTGTTTTCCCCTCCCTATTAACAGTCTAAAGGAGAGGCTGGTTTACTGCAAGTGCCTTGGTTAGTTTTCATTTGACACCAGTTACTATCCCTTGAGATTTCATTTGAAACTAACCAGTTATCCTGTGGAATTCCCTTTTATTTTCTACTGGCACAAGGCGAATTTGGATCAAGATTTAAAAGCATAAATGTCTCTCTTCACTAAAAAGCTTCTGAGATTTTTTTTTTTTACATTATCTCTTATTTTTATTTTTAAAGAAAACCATAAATTATTAATGTCACCTTCTAGCTTCTGTTTGAGATGAATACCAGTCATCTGTGCGTTTCAGCATATAACATTGCCGGGGTATTAAAATGAAGGTCTTTCTAAAGGTGTTTGGTAACTCATCTCTCAGTGGTGGTGTAGGATTTAATGAGCTAATGCCAGTACAGCATTATATAAATGCTAAGAATTATTGCTGACAGACTCTTTGCCAGTGCTGAGTGGCAACACGGCTCCATCTCCAAGCAGAAGGGACTTGCTCTTAGGAACGACATGGTAAATCACTCTTCCTCACTTTTCAGTTTTTCTCTCTCACAGAATTACTGAAGATGGCACGAGTCACCCTGGTGTGGTTTTGTGACGCCAGTCCAAGAAGAATTTGCAGTAAGCTAAAAGCCAATTAGGAGGAAGTTTCCTCTACCATTAACTGAATCATAGAGCAATATCCCACAGAGAGAAGAGTCAAGGGCCAGTTGTCTGCTGTCCTGCAGCCATGCACTATGCAGCCTAAGATCAATAAACCAAAACCTGGAAGGGGCACTAGGCACAAAATTCATTTTTGCTGTACCAGACATTAAGAAACTGCTTCATTTATGGTTTCAGCCCCCAGAAGGAGTCAATGCAAGCAGCTGTAAATGTATATTCAGCTCATATTCCTCTTGCACAAACAGTGATCATCAATCTTAAATGACGAGTTTTAGCAATGACTGTTTAACTACCCTGATTCAAGCAGCTGCTCTACAACGTATTTATATCTTTATATTCTAGAATCTACTGTGCCAGAGCTGATTTTCTTCAATTTATATTATTTTAGCAAATACAATCAGCAGAAGTGATGAACTAGTTTGAGAGGCAATTAAAGAGGTTAGAATCTGCAACAAATAATAAACAGTCATGTGCACATGAGTTACAGGCGGTCTCTCTTTCTCTTGTTCAGCACACACAATGTGCTAAAACACAATTATTTGAAAACTTCCTGACTTCCACTGGGGAAAAGTAATGAGGCTGAACATCACATAGAATTCAAACATGGCAAATTGCATTCCCCTTCATGATAGGTTACTGTGTCCCTTATCCCTTTCTAAATGTCTTCATTTTGCATATTTTCCATGTCTTCCTCTATCTAAAGTTGCCATGTTGCCAAGTACCAATAAATGATAGCATATGAGACGCATCAGCATATCTCACAGCAAAACAGCAATCAGGTTTTCCTTTCCCACTTGAGAAGACCTTTGGGAAAAAAAAATGTATTAGCTTAAAATTTCATTTCATAAAAATTCCCACTATGTTTTACTTTCTGCTAGTCCCCTGTTGGGAAAAAAAGAAAAAAGTTAAAATAAAGCTTGTCAGTCTAAGCGAAAGCAAACACAGGAGATCAGACTAAATTTTGCTTGTTGATATAAAAGTATGGATCAGGCCTTACCCTTAAGATTACCACCTAACAGACTATTCTGAAAGGGGAACTCAGAGAGGCAAACTGCATTAGAAATACACACACAATAGATGCTTGTGTAGGAACAGGATGTTAAGGCTTCATCTGCAATGAATGCAAAAGTTCTGAGGATGAGAAAAAAAGTCACTCATTGCACAAATCTTAACATTTTTTCCAATTGTTCCAGCAACAGCCCCAATTCAAATGTTAATCTAAAGATATTAAAAAAAGATAAACTGGTGTTTCCTTCTGAAGCATTTTCCAGAGGGCAATCACCTTCAATGTCAGAAAAAAAAATTCTGTTATTTCCAGTTTAATATTACTTGGGTTTAGCTTGCATACCTGGTTTCTCATTATGCTGTTCTCTGCTAGAATAAAAATCTCTCTGGTAACTATTATTTTCTTCTTACTTGTGGTACTTACACTCTGTGATTAAACACTCTGTCATTTTGTTTTAATAGTCTAAATTCTAAATCTTTACAGTCTTTCCATTATTTTCAGTCCTTGAATTATTTCTGATGCTCTTCTTTATGCCCTGCCCCGTGGAGCATCACCCATACAACACAAAGGAGGAAAAGTTACCTGCCTTCTACTATTTGCTGTTTCCCAGTTTCTACTTCCAGTGTCAACCTCTGCAGCCTCACTGATAAAATTCACTGATTATTTACCGTGTTCCCAGCATTCTCAGTAGAGAACAGGAGCCTGTTTCTGAATAGTGCCCAAATGTCTGTGGAAAAAAAAACCAAAACATTTATTTCATTTGTATTTCCCTCTCCAGCACAGGCAGTTTTGCTCTGACTGTGCTAATAGACACTTCCTTTAACAGGGATCTATTTTACTGCACAGTCCAGGTTGTCTTGCACGACTCGCCAACCCTCTTCCTAAATTACCATTCTGACCATCTTTTCTCAACCACAGTTTTTTCAGCAGAAGAAAACCTTGCACGGTATTATGGCTTAGCACCCATTCCTGCAAATCTTCAGTAGAAGCATCTCCATTTGAGGGCAATTCCCTTCAGTGATTGTTTTTGTGGGCAGTTATGTTTGGATTACTCTGTATAGAATTTTTTAATCAGAAAGCCATGTAGTACTAACTCAAGTGTCCAGAAAATGTCCAAGAAGACTACAAGTTTGATAAATAAAAAATTTGCATGGAAGTAATCTCCTCAGAAAATGAAAACTTTTTTTTTTTTACCATTTTCCATAAAGTAACAGAGTTGTACTCATTAATCCGTACATTTCTTAAACAGTGGAATACCAGCTTTCTTATCATGTTGTCTGGGAATGAGGACATGCATAATTCTCCAGAGATATCTGGGTCATCCTACCTGACATTTAGAAAACTGTTACAGTATTAGCACTCAGAACTCTTTCATGTTCCTAGTGTGCCACAATTTAGTAATCATAATTAGATCAGGGATTACCTCAACCAGTGTCTTCAGTGTCTTCAGGCTAGTGAATGCAAGTTGACTGGCCCTATTCTCTTGAATTGCCAACCTAACACCAAATTTGAATAAACATTTTTAGTACGTCAAGGTGCTGTGTCCTAGTCCTCTTCCCTGTGCTGATCTTGTAACTTCCAAGGTATTTCTGCAGAAGGTAACCCAGAGAGCTGCGCTGATGTAGTGTTATAAAAAATACTCATAATGAAAGATGCAGTTCCCCAAACCCAAAAAAGTACAAGCATCATTAGTTCACGGATTAATTTGTTAGTTGCGTGTATGAACGTGTGACATGAAGGTACTCAGATTTACAAGTTCCAAAGTTTGTGCAATCTTTCCAAGAAATTTGTAATAAGTTTTGCTGTCGCTATGGCATCCACATTTGAAAAACTGCCTAATTCCTAATCTCTTTTCAGTTCCTGAGATCCCCTAGTCCTGTATGTCATTGCCTTGGTGCCAGATAAGCTGAGATACTTTCCACCCTCTTGATCTCCCTCACAAATTCCCTTTGAGGAAGACCTCTTGTCCAAAGTTCTGCTTTAAATCTTGTACTCCTGGCTTGCTGCATAGTCTAATAATTATGCATCATGATTCTTATCTGCTCATGATTCACCTTAATTCATTCAAACAAAGCCTCTTTGTGCCATTCTTTCCTGCAATTTATATGGCACACCGAACAGGCTAGAATTTATTTAATTTTACGCACTATTTCTTTGAAAGCTGGAGTGAGTGTGTGGCTACACAGCAGACTGCTTTATGGCTGTGTGCAGCACAGTGAGTGCCCACCACCTTTTGCTTGGAGACAAGAAGTGTGTGGGCCTCAGTGACACATTGCCAGGGGATGCAGGGTGAAGGTTTTCAAGATGAGACGAGGGAAACCATTTGTGGAATACTCCTGTATCCCTCACAGTTAGTGTGTAGGCTGCTGCCAAATGCTGGTTATTGTCTTCCTTCCTGAAGCAGCGGCGCTCAAACACTGCAGCACAATGCTATTTTCAGCTCCTTGACAAGATGATTACAATGTAAAGTCATGCTGCGTGACCAACATGCCAGGTGTTTGCTGTTCTAACTCCACTGTTATTACTTCGGGGATGAGAGAATGGTGAAGGGAGGGATAGGAGTTGCTTAGGAGATTTTCCAACAGCAGGTCAGCTTAGATAGCTGGGCTATTTTTGCTTAAGGCATTGGTATACTGTGTGTGTCCCTTTTCCTGTTTTCCGTTTTACAAGCAAATTGTAGCAATAAAATTAGCCAAAATAAAATGCAGTCTGTTAAGAATTTCCAAAGCAAACTTTGCACTTCTGAAAGGTTAAGGTAGTGCCAAACAGGTAGGTGTTTCCTCTGCAGAATAGCTACTGAGAAGGCTGCAGTGGAGAGAACTCCCTAAACTACACACCGTACGTGCTCACTGGCATACAGTGGGGTGGAATGGAGAGGTGAGATGCAGACACCTTTGCCTTTCAGACCTTAAGCTTCCCACCAACTCCACAAAAAAGTGGAAAAATTAAAGACTGCCCTTGTGATTCTGGTTTTTAACACACTTTCTTTTGAGTAGGAATTCAAAAGAGATCAGATACACCACTTTTTGAAATCAAATAGCTGTAACAATTGATAACTAACATGGGTTTTTTCTGAATGTGTATTTAATATACTACAACCAAAAGATATAATTTCCATTCGGATATCATAGCAGCAAAATTTTCCAAAAGCTGTCTCATAACTAAATGATAAATACAGATATGTTTCAAGATATTTATTTTAAATCGAAGCAGACTCAAGTCTCACTGCATTGCTGGATCTAGATGAATTTCAAGATATCTGGCAATTTCTCCTGATGGAAATGGGTCAAAGTCCAGTATGCATGGAGCGACAGTGGACCCTCACGTAGATCTTTTCGGGTTTGGGTTTTTGGTTTTTTTTCAGGCTTAGAAGGTTAGATACTTGTAAGTAGTCCCAAAGGAAAGGAAGCACTGATGACATTAGCTAACAAGGACTTCAGATATTCTTTCATAAACTAATCAGTCTAAGGCCAAACTGATAAACAGAAAAATAAATGCACAAATCTACAGAGAATAAAGATATCTGTAGAAAAAAATTAGTCCCAAAGACAAAAAGAAATTCCAGGAAACTTTCATTACAATTCTAAACTTGGAAAATCCTGTAGGTCACAAAATTATCACACAGTTTAGGAAAAAGCCTCATGTTGGTAGATGTATCAGAGTAGAATTAAGTTTTTAAAGCTCTATTATTAAACTACAGCCTAATAAAGCAACATCAGTGACCCACCTCTCACTGACACAAAAAGCTTTTTTAGAACAATTATATGCATTCTGACAGTGACCAAACCAGCTCAGCAGCCTGAAAGACCTCTATGTAGCCTTAGGTTCAACTCGGTGCAGATTTATGGTCTGCTAATCTTACTTAACCATGCACAGCAATAAAAGTGGGAACTATCTTTGCAAGTATTGTGAGAGCCAAGGGGAAATTCACCAAACCTACTAGAATTTGCTTATTCACCTGTACAATTATGAGGATCATTTGGCTGCCAGATTTATGCTGCAGTTGATTATGGTGAAAAAGGAAAGACAATCTGAGCTGCATGACGCTTCAGTTCCCTGAGCCTCACTGAGCCAGTCGCGTACATGAATTTGGCTTCTCAAGGTTGAAAAAGTCTACAGTCTGATCAAACAAGCAAACTTTGTGAGATACCCCCCCATTTTCAATCAGCTGTTGTCCTGCCCCAACACTTAGCCACCAGTTACGTTCTTGACATGTTTGTTTCAATAGGGGAAGCAGCTGATCTGGGCCAGATGGGGTTTCTCTGATAAAAGCCTGTGTATTTGTAAAGAATGTACAGAGTCCTGTTTCCCTGAATGTGGCAGGAATAAACATCAGAAGGTTATTTCCTTGCTCAGAAATCCAACTCTCCATTTTCAGTAGGTACTCTGCTCAACAGAAAATTTTCTCTTGGCTTTCTCCCCGGGCCACCCACATTGCCTTTTTGGGTTTTTTTTCCCAGCTCTCTGATTACTTTTAAACACATAGCTTCTATCAGTTGATGTCTCAGCCAATGAATATATTATAATTTTCTAGAAAAGTTCTTTGTTCTCCACAAATTAGTTCATGCTTAGGCTTTGATTTGTAGGATAACTGCCTGGGTGGTGGTTTCTACTGTTACCAGCAATTTTACGTTGTATAGGAGCTTAGCTGCTGCTTCTTGTTTAGACTGAATGGTGGGTGCCCACCATAACCAAGAGGTTAATGAGGCCTGGAATTTTCTGCAGATCAAAGACAAATTTTATGGCAGCCATTAACATCTTCCAGCAGAGCAATAGCATTCCTGAGAAAAGTCAAAGAAAAGCTGATAGCGATCAAGCCACAACATCACCTAATCACCTGTTTCTCCTGGTTGTAGTATTTCCCTCGGGTTATCATACAAAGCTACACTTAGGACAGAAAATCAAGTTTAAAAAGAGGGGGTGGGGGGGTGAAGAGGATGTCCTTTTTAAGGTAACAGGAAAAGAAAACTGAAGGACATATAACATAAACAAAAAATAGACCTGAGAGGAAAGGAAGAGAAGTAATAGGATTGTAGATTTCCGTAGATAAATTTCATTATCTATGAGCTCTGATTTATATATGACAACAAATGAAAAATGGCCAGCTGCAGCATGTATTGTTACCTAGACTTTTCCCCGGCATCCCTCTGAAAGTGATTGCCTTTTAACAGCTCCTAAAATATATTGTAATTTGGGACCTTGTTTTGTAAAGTCAGCAGCAAATCAGTTTATTGGTTTATTGTAGGGTGAAATATTCCAGCAGTTAAGGATATGCTTATGAAGAAGTTAAGTCTTCCCCTCTTCAAGGAAAACAACATCCATCAGAGAGATGAAGATCATAATCCATCATTCAACTTTTACCCACTGGAGTATCTATCAGAGTCTTAAGACAGGTATTTCCTGGTAAAAGAACTATGAATAGAATGATCGTATCCATGAGAAAGGAATTAATGATCTCTGCCACTCCCCCTGCCTCTGAGTAATGAAAAGAAATAACCATCCCTCTTTCACCTTCCTTTCCCCCCAAAAAAGACCAATGGGAAAATAGAAACCTAACGAGAGGAAATGTATGTTCTCTAGAGGACATTCATAGTGCAGTGCTCAAGGAGAAACACAGAAGTTTCCCTAGGTAGAATCCCAAGTTATATTCCCCAAATGCTTCTTATTTGCGCAAATATAACACCAGCAAAGAGTGCAATTGTGCTGCTGAAAGTGCCAGTTTTCCCAGACCATAAGCACATCTGCAGTGTGTACTCCACGTGCGTGCACAACACATTTGATGATAGGCTGGGATTGCTGTGCTTGCTCAGGAACTCTGTGCCCTGGCGGCTGCTTATCAAGTTATAGCAGCTGGATGTCACACCAAGGCTCAAGGCCTGAGAGCCCTAAATCCATATAACATGAACAGCAATGAGTGTGGCCATAAAACTGTAAGGTATTTTGAGAAACATGCATGTACAAGCTGTCTCTGAGTCCTTATACGTGTAGAAAGAACTGTATGGGAGCAGAAACGCAGATTGGTTGCCCCATGATGTCATCCCAATAACCTTTATCTTTTTGCAGTGGAGGTAATACAAAAGAAATAACAAACAGAACCACTTATCCACCGTTAGACTGGCAACCCTGCCGCTTAGCAAAGCAGTAATAACTGTACAACATCGTGTTTGTAGTAGCACTAGTTCATAAGACAATTATTCTTATAGCAAGCATTGCATTCATGCAGTGATAAGGCTTTCAAGTGAGCTTGATGTCCAAAGTGACAAGGAGAGTCAAGATAAGTCTATGAATAAAACTGAAAAGTAGTCAAATAACAATATAAAGTAGTAGCGTACCTTACCTAGGTGCTTTTGCCCATTTTTGCACTGCTATTTTCATTTCACTTAGACAAGTCATTTTTTTCAATTATCTGATTTAATGTCTATTCATATTTGCAAAGAATGCAAATAAATAAGGGTAAATTAAAAGCAATACATTTATTGGTTTCATTTTTTTCTTTTAAGTCATCATGTTTGGAAGTTCTTTCAGATTCAGATTTGAAGACTAGATGGATAGGCAGATTCACAGATCAAACTATCCACAGCAGGATCAGTCTAAAAGGGCTTATCTGACACAGTTTGGTGTCAATTGTTTTGCAAACTGAAATTGGGAATTAAAACCATCTTCAAATACTAATAAATAAATAAAATAACGGCAGTGATTTGGCTGACCTGCCATATATACTACCTAAGAAGTAGGTAAGGTATAGCTGTAAACATGCCAGAAATACATAACTGAGGCAGGAGTCATTTGCTGACAAGGTATACTAGTGTGGATTAGTTGACAGGTTTAGTCATTGGTTTAGAAAGACAGTTTTACAGTCTCCTGTGGATGGGTGAGAAGCAATGAGAAATAATCATCTTGGAATGAAGGAAAAACATGACAAAACAAGCCCAGGTTGTTACCTTCCTCAGACAATAGAACAACTCTGTGCTCCCAAGTTTATTCACAGGTTTATTTGAAAACCACTCTTCTTGTTAAGCATGCATTTCCCACCAGAGTTACAAGAGGGGGAAGGCAACACAGAGGAGAAACAACACACTGAAGACTGCGTCTGCATGTTAACAACTGAAAGGAAAAGGCAGTTTTACTTCTGCAAAGTCTCCAAAAATCAGCAAGATACCTAAAGTTGGGAAGTGAGTGTAATGGAATAAGTTTTAGAGAAGTTACAGGCAGCTGGTGGGATTCCTCTTTGCTGGTTGAACTGCTGAGTAGCCTGCCAGAAAGCAGTAAATCCAAATTCATTTCCTTCTTCTGCCAGAGGGGAATTCAACTCCTCATAACATCTCCAGGAACAGCTATAATCACTTGGCGACATTTGATGGCTGATAATTCCAACTATCTCTCATTGTAGGTGTTCCACTTTGCGTGGATCACTTAAATTAACACAGAGAGGATGTGAATGAAATTTACGTCACGGTCACATTAGGACACTTAAAGGAGGTGGGCACTTACTTGAGTCACCTGTCCAGTTGAACCTTTTCACTCAGTCCCTGGATCCAGAGAACCAAGAAAAAGTATTACACATCTCCATCTATTGGATTCTGTCCATCTAGATGGCCTCTAAAGCTGGCTGCTGGATGGCTTGGGTTGTAACCTTAACCGCCTATTGCTAAAAGCATTTTCATTCACTGCTTTGAAGCACTGAGAAGAGCCTGGGTACATCTGCTCAGCAACGTCCTCATGCATTTTGGATGGCTGCTGTTGGGACACCTTGAAGCCTTTTCTTCCCCAGCTGTTTTGTGAATATATCTTTGAGAATTATTTTTCAAATTAAAACCCCTTCTTCAAATTTATACGAAACTGACTTCCGAACTTTAGTAATCCCCTATTTTGTACCTACAGTCTGCACATCAAGCTCTTCTGCTGTGTAATTTGGTCCAGGACGATGCACAGTCATGGGGAAAGGGTGAAGAGGTCTTGTCCTCAGTGTTCATAGAATCATAAAATCATACAATCATTTTTGTTGGAAGAGAACTTTAAGATCGCCAAGTCTAAACATTAAACCAACACTGTCAAATCACTATTAAATCATGTCCCTCAGCACCACATCTACATGTCTTTTAAATACCTCCAGGCATGGTGACTCCACCGCTTCTCTGGGCAGCCTATTCCAATGTTTGACATCCCTTCTGGTGAAGAAAGAGTTGCCAGGAAGTTAGACATTGTCCCAAGGACAATTTTGTTATTCTATTTCTCATCATAAGCTACAAATAGGATCCTGAGCTGTCCACCATCTGAGCTTTCTTCTGTTAGACTGCCATATGAGAAGATCGTGTAGGAATCAGGCATAAAGCCTGTGTTTCTTAAATTTACACATGAACTGGATATCTGACACAGAAGTTCAGGTCAGTTTCCATCTCTTTTGGCCTTGGAAGGACTTGGAGAAATGTGGCCAATAAACACCATGAAATTCTCTTTGACAATGTGTGCTTTGTATGTGAGTGGAACCATCCTGTTCAGGAAGAGCGTGTTCTAATGAAAATTCAAGATGAAACACACATATACTATTTGTGTAAAACCTATGCAACTGAAGCAAATTCGTGGGAATTGCATTTACAGAAATCAGAGCAAAGTCTAGAATACCTACTATAATAAGTTTTATTTCTACTATCTGTTTTTTATGCAAACCACTTCTTGTGAGGACAGGCACTTTTTAGAAAGTTTTAAAATTCCGAGGAGAAAATAGTATGGACAAGTATATATAAACATCTCTGAAGATTAATTGCTAGTAAAATTGCAGCTAGTCAGCTAGTAAAAGCTGACCTGCTTCATGCAAATTTTGATTATTTAAAATTATTGTTGAACACAGAACTGAATATACTTCTTCTCATTTCCACACCCACTGTTTTTATGGACTTGGTGCCATGTACTATAACTACACATTGCTACTATTGCTCCACAGTAGCCTCTTCCTTGGCAATCTTGTCCGTGGCAGATACCCACTTGGGTGGATAACTAGGACCTATCCGAACAAAGCAGGGAGTACCCAATGTGACACACTGTACTTGATATCAGTGAGGTGCCCAGCTTCAGCCTGGTGGAAAATTAAAGAATGAAACCATAGCTGTTGGAGAGACCTGACAGCAGCTTTGGTTTAATGACCCACTTCAGGCCAACCATCCTGTCACCCTTCAGAATATTCAACCTGGATTGTAATTTTCATGACTGTATAAAGGGCCTAAGTTTCATTTTTCCAAAGCACTTTGTGTCACATCCAGCTTACTTATTTTTATCACCTCATTCAGGCATTAAGTTAATTGATGTAAACATAGAGGTCCCAGGGATTCCGCTAGCAGGTGAGTGAAGGTTCCTAGCACATAGTTTTTTGGATTTACTGTTTGCTTACTGCTGCAGTTAGGTAATCTAGGCATTAAACTTAGTTTGCAAAAGAAGTTACTAAGTTACTTAGTCTGTATAAAAGTGTTTTTCTCTCTGTTTATGCTATATATTCTCTTTCATGTAGTCTTCAGTTAAACAGAATCTGAAATTCATATGATTATTGAATTATTTAATAACGTACTTCTATTAAGGCTAATCTGACACTTAGCAGTAATGCAATATGAAGCCTGTAACACATTTAAAAATCACTTCAAAAATTCTTTATTGTAGTTGGTTTTTTTCCTGGAAGCTTCAGGTGTAAGGAGGAAGCAGGGGAGTTTACCTCATGTGGTTAGAGGACACAGATTATTTTGCCCCAGAGTATGTCCCCATGGCCCTGGGGCAATAATCTGTTCTCAGAGGAGTCTGAAAGTCTTGACAGAACCAGTATTAATTGGATGATGTAGCTGTCTGAGAGGAGGATTAGGTAGCAAGAGAGCTTGAAATCCCTCCTTATGCATATTTAGACAATACAGTAATCCCAGTCACCTCTTTGGATCAAATTAAACAGGATGGCACAATATAAACACCTGCACAAATCCACGTTTTTCCTGGTTTTGGAACATTTTTAAGGCAATTTACTGAAAGACAAAAATCAGCTAGGAAAGCAGGGAAGGAAATCTATTTCTGTAAGAGTTAAGCCGAACCCAGTGGTTTATGATTGTTTATTACTTATCTTCTCTCATTACAGTTTCATGAGACCTTTTTGAAGATGAGAAAGCTGTGTCTCCTACTGTATGGCAGGGAACAGAGAGTTGGCACTCAATAACTAGTACCTAATAATAGTGATAGACAATTAAGTCTTCAGCAAGGCACATCTGCTAGCCAGTAAACATTTAGATGCCAGGTAGCTGACAGATGGCCTTGCACATAGCAAGTTAAGATACCCGCTCTCTGGGTCTTTCTTCTCTGTCTGTTTGCTAGTGAGCGTCACTGCACGCTGGCTTTGTTGGGAAGAACCAGACACTGCAGGGCAGGGTACGGGCTTGCCATTGCCATTGCCATCAGCGGGCAATGAATATATCCAGTGGGAAGCTCGGGGACTCCAAGAACCTGTTGCAGCTGAAATCAATACTAGTGCAAGGTTAAAAATGCCTGGAATGAGAACATTACCCTTTGACAAAATATTTTCATGTCATTCCGGGTTTTTAAGCCATTGCAAAAGCGCAGGCTAGTGTGTTTAATCAACGACTCACAAAGAGCCGGTGGGACAGAATG
This sequence comes from Bucorvus abyssinicus, assembly GCA_009769605.1. Classification (NCBI taxonomy): domain Eukaryota; kingdom Metazoa; phylum Chordata; class Aves; order Bucerotiformes; family Bucorvidae; genus Bucorvus; species Bucorvus abyssinicus. The sequence goes on from CM020025.1 coordinate 47,037,801, forward strand.
TTACAGCTCCCAGTGTGATCTTTTAAGCAAACTGATGTTTCCTAACAAGGGAGAGAAAAATCAATTGCAAAGCTGTTTGCTGTATTTCGGTCACATAGCTCCAGCCTCTCTCACCAGCTATAACACAGGCAGCTGACTTGGGAGAGATCCGAGGTGCAGGAAGCAGCTGAGAGTAGCCAGTTGAAAAAATCTGACATGCACTAACAACTGTGTTTCACATAGGCTGAGTAAAAGCACTAGAACTTCAATAGCAAATGACATATTAATTATTGTCCCTATTAATTCACATAGTTTTAAATGCTTATTTACACCTGAATGGCCGATTTTGTTGACTGGATGTGTCATATGAATGGACAAGTTGTCCTGTGTGCACCCCATAGTGTCTCCAGCGCTCTCCTGAAGCTCTAGAGCCCTCTATCCACATAACTTAGCTATTTCGCTTCATGGGATTTAATGCACATGGATGTTTTTCCTACCCACATCCCCCTATCTGCATCTGAGAAGTTCTCAGGAAAGAGAATAGCCAAGAACTTATTGCTGTGGTCGTTGAAGCAATTTGTGCATGATAAGAGCACCTGTTTTATGTGGTAATAACTGCCCAGGGATCCCATCAGAGACTGAGGTCCCTTGGACTAGGCACTGTACAAGTCTGTGAGGAGAAGCAGCAGTATTTAAAAGTTACAAATATAATTGAAAATAATAAAAAGTAATTGAAAGAAATAAAAAAAGGTTGACTTTCTGCAGGTCACTTAGGTAAGCTGCTCCTCATAACATATTGCTGTATTGCATCAAAGCTTCATTTTAAATTTTCCACAAGTTATGCAGAATATGCCACTCTGCAGCTCTGTTGTGTCACACAAAGCAAAGACTTGCTCTAGAGTGTGAATCCATTTTGCTGTGCCTTAACTACTGCACGAAACATGTCAGCAACCTAATCACAAATCTGGTTTCCAAAAATGAGGTAAACTCAAAATTCTTCAGTCAAAAGGCATGAAAGCCTCTGGCTTGTTCAAAGTTTATGACTCATTTCTTTCTTCAGCTAAACATAAAGACTTACTGTGCTTTCTTCTGTCCCAGAATAAATCCAAAATGTCTTTACCGAGATCACCTCTATTCCTCTGCTGCCCTCCTAATATGCAAGAACAGAATAATAATTCTTTCTCTTTTTTTTTAATATTTCGAGAATATTCTTACTTAGCCTAGAACATGGTAACAATCATAACAAAACTCATTGAGCTACCTCAGAAGGATGTATAAAGAACTACTCCCTAACAAAAGCCTCTCCGGAACAAAGTGACATTGACAGAAAGAAAAAAAAAAAAAAAAGAGAAAGTAAGATTCTCCAGAGAATGTCTCATAGGGAAACAATAAGCGTCTGCTGGTGTCAGACTTACCCTTTCACAAGCCCATATAAAGCATTTAAACAGGAGGAGGGAGAGGCTGCATGTTCAAAAAGCGTGCAGATGGCCTCTGTACGTGTTTCTTAGTCACCTTATGACTTTGTGCTACCAATCCCTCTCAAAAGGAGCAACCATAAACAAAGCTCATATTAGACGTGTTTGTTCTCAGTAATAAAATCACATCTTAAAAAGATGACATTCATTCTGATGTCTCCTACTCTTTCCAGGGAGCCTTAATCTCTAAATCTAAACCAGGACTTCCTCACTGAGCAGAGGCTGCTCAATCCCTAATACCACGCCTGTCAGTATGCCTTTTGGCAGTGGTGCAACCACCAGATGGTGGCATTTCCACTACATATGGTAATATTACTGCGTTTGATTAACATGATTCACACCACTAGTAGCATGTGTGTAATTCTTGCTATAAAAGGCAGAGGTGTTTTAAAAGGATCTATAAAACAAAGGAAAATGGTCTTACATGACAGGCTCAAACGGATTATCCACAGTTTCTGCAATATCTAGCAATACCAGGAAAGCAGCGGTTGGGAATTAAAGAAAACTGGCTCAGAGAACTAGCAATAACAGACAGAGAGGAGCATTTTTCTTCTGGGTTACCTGATGACATCTGGGTCATGTCCCTCTTCATTAGTAACTGGAGTTTACATTCGGCTCAGGAAGAACTGTTGCTTGGGATACAAGAACTCTAAAGCTCAGCAGCGGGGACTACGAACCTCTATATCTATGTATCTACAGTCGTTATGATTTCTTCTTCTTGAGAAGTCCATCAGTGGATGTACCCCATAAAGGGACTTCATGTGGACAGAGGAGAGTGGTGGGATACTTATTCATCTACAGCCTTCTTCAAACTGCCACAGGCTTCCCCCTAAGAAAATAATTTATCCACTCAATTCCAGCTAATTTCTTGCATCGGCTTTATGCATCATCAGGGGCTCGAACAGCTGTAGCCATGAGTAACAATCTGGAGTAGCATTGTTCACCTAGAGATTTTCTGGAGCTGAGACTCCTTTCCATTTGACATACGGGAAATAGCACTGTTGTCTTTCTAAATTTTTACTATCTTCTGTTGCAACTCCTGAGGTGGCTTTTGGAACGAACATAAGGCTGGAAGGGTCCTCCTGGATCATCAAGAGCCTTGGTGACCAGTCTCCTACTGTCAGTCCCTCAGTAGTTAACATTTCTTGCCCCTACCATTTCTCTACTGGAAAACCACCACAGTATGTTAGTCCTCTAATGGTTAGGAATTTTATTCTTTTTTCCAGGCTAAATTTCTTCATGTCCAATTTGTCCCTATTTGTTCCTGTGCTTATGTTAATGTTTGGGGTATCAATGTTTCAATTCTTCCTGATCATTCCCTTCTAGATTATTCCATGGGATGATGCAATTCCCTCTCAGTACAAAAATATAAATTGACAGTCGTCTACATGAAGTGAATCTCAGATCTCTAAGAACTCCTACAGGACAACTTTAATCACCCTCTCTCATTGCTCCCGTTCTTCCACCTCTTTTTCTCACATGTGCATTTAGTCAGAAACGTATACTCAGTGCAGTTATATAGAAAGAGCATGTTACGACTTTCAGCTCCTTAAAGTTCTTCCCAACATAGCTGCACTATAAGAATTCTCTCATTCAAAAAGGGTTAAGCCAGGGGGAAAAAAAAAAAAAAAAAAAAAGCTGTTTTATTCCCACCGTTGTCTCCCTTGTGAGGGGTGGTTTTCCACAGTTCTATTATTGTAGCATGTGATCGCATGAGAAGACTTTTGCCAGTAGAGTACACCAGTATTCTTATATCAGTAAAGAACTCCTTGTGTAAATACAACCTTGTTCAACATCCTGGCAACCCTGGCACAGAATGAATAGAGCAAACAACCTGCTTCCTCACCCCTGAAAATGGATCTGAGCACATTAGCTGGTGCCATTGGGCAGCTGGAACAGACATTTCTTGCCTGGTAATTCCTGTGTCATTAATAGTGATTTCAAACTCCAGGGCTATAAGCTGGCACACTGAAAGAACACAAGATTAACAATGAATATTTTACTGCAATTTAACTGAGAACCCATCAACATTGTTTCTTCTAATTAGTTGCATTTATTGTGCTGTTTCTCCAATGCCCTCTTCTCTGTTACACTTGCATACTAGGAGGCATTGTGAACAAGGGTATAGAGCTGAACCTGAAGTTTACCCCCACCTGGTAGTAGAACAATATGTGCAGGGAGAGAGACATACAAAACTTTCCTGAAAATCTCTGTTGAATAAGAAAACCTGTAGAAATATTTGGACAATAGGGGAAAACAGCGTCCAGTGTCTTTTAGTAGAATACCATTGAAATCTGGATAGAGAAAATTGACTCCCCTAAGACTGGAAATCATAAAAGCAGGTATTACTTATCCAGTTTAGCAAAACTATTCCTTCTCTTTGAGAGCTCTTACTGACTCACAGGAAATGACTCTGCAAAGTGCAGTTGCCAAACTGTGCAGGAGCTTTTATGTGGAACAAGAGCAAGTCTGGTCTATGCTTCTCCATCTCAAGTGAACTAACTCTGGATACAAGAAGAAAATATGCCCAGGAGGACTAATCAGCTAACAGCAGACTTTCTTCTGTAGATTTTATTTTATTTTGTATTTTGTATTGCAACAAAGGAGAACACATCCCTCAGAACCTGAGGAATGCTGTTGTATGTTTACATTTGAGAGGAGAACTCAGATAAAAGCAAAAAGATCTCTCCAGGCATGTTACAGTGCACTCCAACAGAAGAGTCCATTGGACATTTAGAACAAGCCAAAACTTTCTTCTCCTTCTTCAGCTAATGTAGAGCAGAAAAGTGCTCTTAGGACACTCAAGAAAATTAAACATAACCCTTCTGGAGCTAGTATTAAAATCCCATTTTATTGCAGTGCAGCCCTTATTTTACTTTACAAGCGGCAAAATGTCACAACAGCATGGCAGATCATTACTCTAAGTACTATTCCAGTTGCACTGGAGTAGATTATCACTTAAACTTCCTCTGTCTGTTCTCACAGACACATGATACGTCTTCCCCACCTCAAAAGATAATGGCCATCCAAGCTTTCTATCATGTGTTGAAGCCACCTGTCCTTATCTTTTATATTTTGCCACTAGACCCAGAAACCAGTGTATATGAAGAGGGGCCTGTTTTGCATCACTTACCCCACTGAACCAGTAAAATGATACATAAGCACCATTCAAAGCACTGGAAATCATGTCACTTTTTTCCTAGTATTCTTCATTTTATTATAATGAGATTAGAAATAAGATGTCTGTTAATTCTCTCCCTTTGAACAAATTATAGTAAGAACAGTCTCCTTCATTTTGCTGTAGCCTGAGATGTAAATTACTTAGGAAATAAGTTCTCCAAAGCAGCCAGTAGATTCAGGTTCTGTGTCCAATTTCAGGTTGCCAAAATATAATATGTACCTACCTTTAAAAATTACCTATAAGCTAAATAAACAATAAAAAACAAACAAACAAAAAACCAAAACAGGACTTGACAAGACAATCAATTGTGGGGTAGCAACAAGATACAGCTCATGGAAAAATATAGAGTTTATTAAATCATTAATATGGAAGTACTAGTATTATATGATATAATTTCTATGTACACCTTTATGCTCAAAAGTTGAGTAACATCTCTGGAAGACAAAGAACTGCCATCTGTACTCAAACCTAAAAGATGATCTTCTCAGGTTGTCATGGTTTGAGCCAAGACTTCCTTGTTTTGGAAATGTGCCCAATAGAGTATCGGGATTATTTCATACAAGTTCCATAAACCCGGCATCCCATTGGCTAAAAGAGCAGGTCAAAAGATTTCTTCCGACAGATACTCCTTAAAACCTGCAGCCAGGAGGAGTCTCCTCCTCTTTGGACACCGGACAGCTTCGGAGGAAGAGCCACAGCGAGAGGGCTGGCTACCGTCCAGGCCAAAAGCCTGCGGCCTGCCCCCCAATCCCGGGGCCTAACTCAGAACTGTTTCTGTCTATCGGCCCAGCTCTACTGTGAATTATTGTGGGACTCAGTCAGCATCTCTCTCTCGTATCGGGTAAGAGAAGAGATATTTCTCACTCGGCGAGAATCTACCGCTGGATTCAGACGCGGGGGAAGCTCACCCCCCTTCGCGTTCCGGCCGCGAGGGCTTCTCCTTTATCTGAAGCAGCTTCGGTCAGGAGTGTCTTTGAAATTTTCTTTTACAGACACTGAAAAGGTCTCCCCGTGAACTCGTTAAAATACTTCTCTAAGCTGTTAAAAACTTTTAATCACTTGGCCCGCCGCCATTTTGGATAGACGCCATCTTCTGAGCTACCATCCTGGCGTGACGTCAGCTCCTGGCCTGTGGCCAATCAGCCATAATTGTAGTTTTTCCCTTTTCCTCCCTTTGCAGTGTTTTAACTCTTACTGTATTGTTTTCCTGTTTTGCATTTAATATATAGTTGTGTGATATGATAGTATTTTAGAATTTTTATTAAAAGTTTATTTCAGTTTCCCATCCATATATTCCGAGATTTGAGTTTTGTTTCCCTTTCCCCTGTATCAATAAGGGATTTAAGGAGCGTTAGGGACCTTGAGTTTCGCTCGGAGTCTCAACCCCTAACACAGGTGAAAATGCACTGAGCGATCAGTTAGCTAAAGCTGGAAAAAAATAGAGCTTTCTTTACTGCTGAAAATGAAAGTAGAAAATCCTAAGCAATTGCATTATTTAAGAGCACAGAGATGGAACAGATCAAGAAATGTCCCAGCATTACTCAGTAGGCAGCTATGTGGGAAGGGAGAAACATACTTTTACAGCAGCTGGAGGAATGTGTTCAATTTGGCTATCAGAAATGGACAAACAGGCCAGTAGGCAGCAGGGAGGGAGAGATGCTCCATGACTTGGCAGAAAGATAAGGAGCTCAGACACAGAGACCCAAAACTCAAACAAAATTCTGTGAACAGAAGACAGAAATAAAACTGCATCTGGGATTCAGCATGTTACTATTTCCCTCCTAGATTTCCATGCTAGTAAAATAAAACCTAATATATTGTTTAATATCATGTAAAATATCTGTGTATGACTGTACATATGTGCACGCCCTTGAGAAACAAGACCACTGAGTAGTGGCTCAGGGCAAGGTATGCCTGAGCCCCAGGGCAGACATCGCTGTTTGCAGGAGCACAGAGCAGCAGAGCTTCCCTCCCATGAAGATGTCTCCTCCAGATCCAGGTTGCAGGAAGGAGTGATGTCGCTGTCCCCCTAAGTGAGGGAAAGCTGAAGATGACGCGGGTGGGGTGGAGTGATACCTGTGTGTCAGCCTGGCAAGGGTCCAGCTAGGGAGAGCGCTGAGTAGATTAAATCCTTACCTAAGATTATTAAGCAGAGTCCAATTTACTTCAGCAGAGCTGTGACATTTAACGCTAAGGCAGGATGTGGCCCCGTTTTCTTCGTTTCATGTTCTTATTCACGGTCCATAGGAAGGCTGAGATTGCAATCACATTTCACCTTGTTCGAGACCTGTACACCTGCTGTTACTCACTGTACACCTTCCTTTCTAGTTCACTGGGTTTTTAATTGTGTGCTTTCCTTTTATGCTCATGCAGGGACAAACACATCTCTGTAATTCTACAAATTAGCATTGTCCTCTAATCCTACCCTTAAAATAGCAGAACAAAGGCACTAAGTAAAATTTGTTTTGCTTGAATAAATTCAGAATGGATTTTTTTAAAGGCAAAACACCAGGCTTTCATTAGCAGAGCAGTGAGTCACCCTATCAACTCTACTCAGAATAAAGAACTGCATCCATTGAAACCAAAACTGTGTGCTTTCCCTTAATGGGCAAGTGCCTCTGAGGAGAACCTGGTGGCAGAAAGTGACCCAGTTTTTGGGGATATTATTCCTTTCTCCTTATCTGTGAAACTTTCTGAAATGTTTTTTTCTCTGTGTGTGTTCCTAGAAACATGAAAGGCTCATAAGATGCAAAACAATACTCTCGGTTCTCAGCAGCTAGCAAAAAAAGGTCTCTATAACAAAAATTTTCATACTAAGGGTATTTTTAAAGTCATTCCTGACATCACATCATTTATTTTCCTTCTTTTCATTAACAGTATGTTTTTTCAGTGAAAGAGTTTCACTGCAAAACACCATGCATGAACACACAGGATGCGAAACCCTGTCCCCTAGAGTACACACTATAAGGATAATAAAAACATGGGAGCAAAAAAGGAAAACAGCATACTAGCAAAGGGCCAGAGTCTCACACACTTGATTACCTTAATGAAAAGTCTCTCATTGCTACAGTAGTCCCACTGACCTCGTAGGTATTTGAAGACTTAAGTCTTACAAGCACATCAGAATTTGGCCTAAACCCTGGATTAAAATAAGATGTATCAGATGTCGATCAGGGATCAAGGCTACCAAGCAATCGCATCCGTTCTCCAGAGCTAGACTTTTGCTGACATTTTCACTAGTACACAGCTGGGTATCATAAAGATCTGGGACGTGATTTAACTGAAAAAACTGGCAAAACAATAGCTTTGTGTCATTACCTACTGGTCCTTTTGATACCTGCATGTTTGCTTCAGAAAATAAAACCCAGTGAAATTACTTATTCCATTTAATGTGTTCTGCAAAAACTCAGTCAAAACCAAGTACTTAATAATATATTAGCAAAATGCAGCTTTTTCTTTTCAGTTCATGATAACTATTTCAAAATTAGATCCAAATTTACATAGAATATTAAGGAGTTTACTTACATTCATAGTTGTTATTACACCTAAATAATACTACCTTCAGTAATTGAAAATCAGTGGCATGGCCAGAGAAAAATGCCCCCAAAATTTTTTTTCCCTAGCATGGTAGCAGAGTAACTATGGCCTCTTCAAAGAGTACCGTTTTATGTAGTCATTTTATCTTTGTAAGACTCATAATTTTTTCACCTGCAGATGTCTGGACTTTATCTGTTTGCTAGCCAGTCTGAGTGATCTACTGGAGAACTTGTGAGGATATTTAAAATTTCCATCTAGGAAGCCCAGCAGCTTCTCACTTCTACTATTTGAGTATACATGTGCTGTCATAAGAAACCTTGCTGGCTCCCAGCTGCTGTATCAGTTCCTTGAAACAGCAGACAGGCAGGACAAGCTAGAGTAGTCAAAATATTACTCTAATTAAAAATGGGACAATTATTTGGCAAATTACTGCCTTACTTAGTGCTGTTATTCACTCACTCCAAGTTTACACTGCAAAGGAATGTCTCCATAGTTTTTAGAGATGAAGAGTCATATAAGAACCTTTTTCAGAACAGAATTAGCCTTACCTGTGTATTTCTAGTGTTTTAGGCAATGTTATTAACACCTTGAATGATGGCATCTGCATATTTTCTGTAGGAAAGTACTCCACTATCTGATATGTTTCATTTATTAGAGAAGTTACCTTTGTTCATTTTCTCCATGTAAAGTTGAATCTGCTCTATATAACAAGACAGCTTAGGAGGGCTCTAAAAGCTTAAGATTTTTTTGTTTGTTTTGGTTGGTTGGTTGGTTGTGGGTTTTTTTTGTGATCTGAATTATATGGGTAACCCAGACGCTTCTGGGGCTTTTTTCAAAAGAGCCTCTCAGCACCAAAATTTCCTTCATTTGTAGATAGCTAACATAATCCCACACAAATCCAGATCAGGTGTACTAAAGCCCAGCCACCTAGCTGCTTCTAATGCACGCATCCATAAATGGATGCCTGTGTTGAGAAATCCTAGATTTCATTTTCAGAACTGCAAATTATCAACGCTACAACTGAAAAGGTAAGCGCTCAGCACCTGTGTAAGCCACATCCTCGTGGTACCTCAGGCTGGATGTTCATAACCTGGGGCAGGGAATATGTATGGATGTATTTGAAAATGCAGACTTTCTTCTGTTGTGCTAGCAACAAAATTGCTATGGCAGCCATTTCTTCCTCTATCATCTGTGATGTTCTCCTCAGCATTCCCTCTAATTCTGTTAGGGTTTGTGGCACAGACGACTGGGAATTCAGTGCAACAGTCAACTCTCAATAGCAACCAAGAAAGAATCCCTTCAGGCCAAATGTTCCCACAGGTATTTATGCTCAAATCCCTCTAATAGCCCTTTAAGCCTGAAGGAAATATTTCAAGTGACAGAAGGAGAGAATCATTTGTGTTCTGTCCCTTTGAGCACAATTACAGTCATCATTTGAGGCCTGGAAAATGCAGGGTGTATTTTTCCATTTCAGAATAATTCTTTCAAATGTTCATCGTACTCTAAATTTCATAAAAAGTGGACTATGGCAGGACAACTTTATGATGGGATTCACTTTGGGATCTCCATGATTTATTTCCAGTTCTCTGTCTCTTAACATATTTATTAGTGACATTTTGCAACATCTTACGTCACTTGTGACTGCAAGCCGTGACATGATGTGACTAACAGAGACGGGAAATCACACATAATGAGACACAGCTAAGTATAAATACCCACCTTACTTCAAACAAAAAAGAGGAGTGGAAAGGAGGGGAAAAAAAATTCTCTTGTGACATATATTTTTAGATGGATTCATGAGAAACTCGTTTTTGGAATGGTTTTGATTACTCATTTTAGTCTTTCAGACCTTCAAGTACATTGTTACAAGCTGTCTCCATCTGTCAAATCTCTCTTAAGTGATGCAGAGATCTATGCGGAGAGAAGAAAGAAATACCAGATTTTTCTTAAAAAGCTCTAGGCCAAAAGCTAACTATTTTAAAAATTAAGGTTGTTTTTTTCTGGTTGGTTGGGGTTTTGGGGGAGGGTGGGGGTGGTTTTTTGGGGTAGTTTTTTGGGGGGTTTTTTGGGGGGTTTTTTTGTGGTTTGTTTGGTTGGTTGGTTTTGGCCAGCCACTGGTAGTATAGTTACATTTTCTCATATCCAGACCACAAAAAGAAATGTCCCTAGAGAGGCTTTACATTATAGACAAATCACCTCTTCTGTATTTGCATGCCCTGCCTAACTAGTTCATGTTTGTTAAAAGCCAGTAGTCTTGGATTCACTGCTGCAAGAAAAACTGCTTTAAAGATGAAGGCAGAGGTAGTTACTGGGTCATTTCAGGTTGGAGAAGATAAATGAATTAAATGTTTCCATATATAGTTCCTGTGTCTTTGAGTGTCTTTTTTTTTAAAAAAAAAAAATCAATAAAGTAGAAAATTAGAAATAGAAATATTTTTCTAAGCATTATTGAATTTTCTGGTAATATCTGCTTTCAAGCCTTCTACTCTAACTGATTTCTGACAGTGTGCATATGTAAGAGGTACGTGCACGTCTCTGCGTGAGTCAGTTGACAAGTGAAAGGAATGCCAGCAAGGGTGGGTGGGAACCCTCCTCCCACCCCCATGCCTATGCACTAGGTGCTGAATGCATTTGCAGATTGCTGTTATGTCTCATAGCATAACAAAATAAGCTCCAAAAGCAAAAACAATCAAACGCCCCTCAGCAAGCCACTGCTAAGAAGTGTTTTTGCATTCTTTGATTAGCATCCACAGTATTAGTAGAAAAACAGCCTCTAAAAATAAGTGAATGAGGTCATGTTACAAAGGTGTTTAACTTGAATCTGAAATCGCGAAACATCCAGTACCATGTATTCTCCCCTCACCGTTGAACCGCCTGAGGCTATCGCCGCTGCCTACTGCTGTCTAGCTACTTCTTTTTTTCTTTGAGATCACTTAGGAGTCTTATATTCTGAACTGCCCTTCCGGAACAATGACTGCAAGAAACATAAGCAGTTCTTCCTGATCCATTCAGCAACTCTGTAATAACTTGTAAACAATGCAAAAAATTTTTCCAATCTCATAAAACTCAGTGGATTTCTTACTGAAAGCATCTATTCATTCAAAGAAAAGAGTATGACTATCAATGGAGAAAAAGATGTGAACATCAATGGATGAAGCCTAGGCAATTCTAATAAGAATGAATGTCAAATCCTTTCTACTGAGATCTGGTCCTCTAGGTGATTTAGTGCCCCTCAACATCCACTGAAATCTGATATTCAGTGAATGGCAAGAAAAGGATTCTAAATGATAAATTACAGGGAGAATAAAATGTCAAATCCTGAAAGACAAGTTATTTTTATTTATTTGTTATCAAGCCTTTTGGCATAAAATTCCCTTTCATATACCCAAATTAATATCAATTTGCTGTGACTTCCTCTATCTCAACAAATATCTTTGAAACTGTTGCAATTCCTCGGCTGCATTTAAACCATTTGATAAACAGCCTTTTGTCATATACCGATATACAGTTTATACAGCTGAAATGTGCCTTTAACTCAAACCAGAAGTGGAGGGATCAAATAAATCTCTGGTATAATTACAGGGCTTCCAAGTGAGCTACAGTAAGATGAATTTGACTTGAGGCTGTATATTTAGCCTGGAAACAACTTGTCTGGGCATCTCGAATAGGACAGACCTGGCACACGTGCAAACATTACAGCTGCCACCATGATGCAGATGCTAATAATTCAGCGGCTTTGTACCCTGTGATTATGCACGTGCTGTGTAGTGGTTCAGATTAAAGAGTTAAACAAAGTGATTCTCCCTCCCCTCTTGGCGGAAAGATAATTCAAACCCATCTGATATTTGCAGACAGTTGGACGGCAGCTGAGGTTTCATTAGGAATCCCACGTATGGCCAGAAGCAACATACACCTCGGTGTTTCCGGGAGCCGCAGGCAACCAGAACAGATGGTAGAAATCATCATCCCCAGACAGTCATCAGGGGAACCTCAGGCCACATGCTTGAATTTTTCTCAATGAACCGCATACAAGGCAGGCATTAGATCCATGTGATGGCAGCTGCCAGGTCCTGGGGGAGCGGGAGGCGGTGGAGTGGAGGAAGGCTCTCGCAGGTTATTAACAGGTCATGCTGTGACATTAGCAGTCCGGAAACATTGCCTCTCCCAGGGGGCTAAAACAAAAGCAAGGGAGAGGTTCCTCATAATTCAAACACAGTTCAGTGCTTACGGATTACAGCACATAATCTGCTTGGCAACAGCACAGAGCACAGAGCCACTCTGCTATCTGATTTCTCTCTTTCTTCTAGCTGTTTCCGTTAGAAATGTCAGAAGGAATTCTTGATGCAGTAAATGTCCTATGCAAATCTCAAGGGAGGAAGAGACGGCTTCCCTGCAATTTTCAGAATGAGACCTGGAGGCAATGCTGATGGTGATGACCGAGCTCCCTCACTCAGATGTCCTGAACCTTTTCTTTCCATTCGTGACATACTAGATGCTGCCTTGCTCATTGATCATGGCTGGCTGTCTGAATCACCAATCCCGTTCTGTGAGCAAAGACTTGCTGTGACTGCCTGGCTCATTAGAGGGAAATGTTCCTTGGTGATATTTTGCAGGTAACAGGACACTTGGAGGAAAAGTCTTAAAATATTGTATTCGACGAGGTGGATGGTTTTAAAAATCATTACCCCAGCCCTACAGCCGCCCACCTCTTCACTCTTGACCCAGCCCTCCTGTGCATGGCCAGCCATGTATGCCATGCAGGAAGGAAGTCGCCAAACCCCAGGCCTGCTTTAAATGTCCTCTGTCCAGCTCTGGCAGGTCAGAGTGATGGTACTCAGCCAAACACTCCAGAATTACATCCTGGAGAGCACAGTAGTATAAATATATATATGTCTGTAGGTTTGTGTGTTCAGAAATAAGTGGGTGAGGATGTGTGCACATGTGTATTTGTAAACACAATTAAAATTACTTCACACCCGGAAGCTACTTCCTTTTCGTTGCCTATACATTCTAAGAATAAATTCAGATCAGCATCTGAAGCAAACAGATTTTGCAGCTAAATATGCCATAAGTTTTTTGTTATGCTAAGTGAAGTTCTTCAACAACCACCTTTCTCTATAGAAAAACTTGGTTATCTACCTCTCTTGCAGGACTTTCTTGGGTTTGGGGGTTTTTGTTATTTCCTGCCTTGCACAGTAGACAGCCTTCACTCACACTCCCGCTCTTTCTTTTCTACTGTGTTGGATACATTTCCCACTCTCTCGTTTGCCTATCCAACCCGGGTAGTTCCTGGGTAGGTAGATCTCAGTTGATGCTTCTCAGCTTCTCCACAAAATTCAGTGCTCACAGGACAATTACTTAGGACAACAAATTCTAAGTCCTGTCTTAAGAATCCCTTCCAGTACATCCACTCGTTATGTCGTACAGGGAAACCGTGAGTGTGGACTGTGCAGTGCCTGATATACCAGGGGTTTCCAGGATCCATTGCAAGTGAACTTCACACATTGCTTGGCCAAACAGCAGAAATGTGGATTTTCCATGCAAACACTGACCATTTGTCTGGGACTTCCAGAAGCCAGGACAACTGGCTAGGGAGGGAGAGAAATGAAGCTGTACTTGGTACTGTAAATAATTGATTACAGCACTCAGCAGTCGAATTTGACTATTAAACCCCTTTGGAAACACTCATGCCTGCAATACGGGGTGAAAACCTACAACCTGAAATTACTGTTAAAGATTAGCTAGTCCAAATGATCTAGGCTGCAGATCTGCTTGTGATGACAGTGCTGAGAAGTGAGACACAGTCCGTTCAGCAGCTCTGTGCATTCCACAGACATCCCGAAATACCCATCTTGTGCTGTTATCCTGGACCCCTGGCATCTTTTGGAAACTGGAAGTGTCCCAAAATATTTTCTGGAAGTGACAGAGGGCAATTTAAAAACGGACATGTGTGACGTCAAGTTCAGGATACTTGTCACTCCTACACTGAGCTGGTGCCTAAACAGACTCTAGGCAGGAGCCTGTGCTGGCAGCACAGCTGCAGTAAGGCTTCCCTGTCCATTATGAAAGGGGCAAGGTTTGCAGGGAGACATAGTGTCCTTTGTAATGCAACTTTCCAAACTGGAAAAAAGTGAACAACTTTTCATGCTCACAGGAACATCTTCAGGCCTGAAGCCAAAGCAGGAACTTCGTGTGTAGGAACAATTAGATGTCAACAGTGGTTCTTAATTTTCACAACCACTAAGGTTTGTAAGATTGGAAATGATGATGTATTACATCCTCATGCCTAAGTCTCTTACTTGACATCCTTTCAAATTCTCTTATTGTCTGTTCGTATGTAAAAGACCTCCGGTCTTACAGACTGAAGCTTGTGCTGACTTGTCGTGGTTTATGTACTGCTCTCCCACTGGCAGTTTTTTAGAAGAGTATGTGGTGGCAACAGTAAGGACTTTTGTCAGGACAACAGATTAATAAGAATGCAAGTGAGAGGGGTGGTTTTCTTATCTGAGGCTGCAAGAAAAAGCATGCAAAGTTCAGACATCACAAAATATTACTGAAGAAAACATTCCTTGTTTTAAAGACAGTTCTATTAAAAATAATTCTTTAACATAGAAATTCCTTTTATCCTAGCAAAAATTATCTACAGTACTAAGTCTAGACACGTTCTTCTTTATTAGAGAATATTTTTGTATGAGCCGCTTTCAAAAAGAGCCTTTTATGTTCCACCATCTAATGAGTGTTAATGTCAGTGTAAAGAACAGGATTTTAAAAGAAAAAAGTTAATGATGTGGGATGAAATTAGCACTTGTGAAAGAAGTCAAGCTGACAGTTCCCCATGAACTCCATATTCAGCCACAGATGGATGCAAACCTACCGGCAGTAAGAACCTAACGTTGCTACATCTCACTCTTCTCCCATCCTTTAGTGCCATTTGGTGCCACACGTGTTCTCTAGCCCAAAGTTCCCAGTGACTGACTCACACTGTGTTTCCCCTAGTCCAGCCTCAGCAGCATCTGCTTTGGTCTAGGTAAGACCACAGATTTTCCCAACACTCCCAGCAATTATGAGGTTACTTCAGATGTGGTACATCAGGTCTGATAGCCTATCCAACAGCAATCAGTGCTAAAGGTCTCAGAAGTGAGTGCAAAACCAAAAGGTATACAACACCAAGCGTTTAGGCATGTCTCTAATAATTCTGACACAAAGAGGATGTTTTCAGTTTATCTCTACATTTGTGTTGACCATGTTCCCTGAAAGCCTTATTTGTAAGCTAGGCTTCATAAGAATATACTGGCCATTCTCAACTTACTCTTGTTTAAAGTCTCCAGTGCAGTGAAGTTTCACAGGATAATTTTTTTTCAGCTGTATCTCTATACCATTTATAAACTTGTTAGTTTTAATGTTACTGTTCTTCTCTCTTGCAAATAGGAATGCTAACTGACTTGAGGTCATTCAATCAATAACCTTCAATTTTTATTCCATCACCATGTTTTCATTACTGTCCTAAAATAATTCTGGTTTTCACACAGAAGGCTTTAACTGGAATCTTCCTTTTATGAAAGGACTTCCAGAGTCATAAATACTTTGTCTTATTCCTTTTAGACTTAAAGCTTTGGTTTAGACATGGGGAAAAAAGAAATTAACAGTCTTTTCAAGGAGAGATCACACCACTTATTTTTTCAAGATGTGAAGACGTGCACTTACAACATGTCTATTTTCATTCTGTGATTCAAGATGATAGCTCAGTTACATGCCCGTTAGCTTCCTGCAGGTGATAGAGGCAGTACTGGTGAACAATGTGTCAGTGGGAACTGGACAAGGCTGTTCAGCTCATTTTACCATAAGCCGCAGCCTACCAGACATGATAGCACAACATCTTTTCTGCTAATATCAGCGGAATGTCCAAGTTTTATCCTGAGAAGAGCTCATACAAAATCAATAAATGCATGAGTAATCATCTTAGCTTTGAAAATAATACCTGCATGAGGTACTGAGCCATAAAAAATGGCAAGAAAAATCATAGTAACAAGGCTGAGGTGCTGGATTACCGCAAATGTGGCCACCTACCACATATTAAGGAAATAGTCTGTGCCAGTCCCATGGCATTAGCACAATATGAGCATCCTGAAGCAGAGTTGTGATCAGCACATTCCCTTTGGCTTGCTGCAGTGGAGTAAAAGGACAGAGCTCCACCAAAAATGCGTGGGCTCGTTTGCAGACAAAGCAAGGAGAATATTACAGCTTCTGGCAAGGCAATGAGCCATGCAAGGCCAAGAAGGAGCAGACTAGACCACAGTGGGGAAAGAAACTATCTCAGAGCAAGCTTGTGCTATTTTCCTACCCTGACACAGTAGTTAGGCAGATCCTTGGAGTGTTAGAGAGAAGCAGGCTGAGAAGGGTGACGGGAGGATACCAAAGATGCAGCATTAATTCAGTGTGATCAGTGACTCAGTTGCTGAGTTACTGATTGCCAAACATAACCCTGCACCTCCAGAGAATATGAGCGCAAAGAGAACTTTAAGAAAAGCAAAGGTACATTAGAAGCATGCATGAGAAAGGCAAACACTGAGAAAATAGGAAGGACAGAGAATGGCAAACACAGAAAAGGAAGCAACAGAAATAAAGGCAAATATGCACAGGATGAGCAATGGACAGAGAGAAAGGTAAACACATAAGCAAAAGGTAGTGATTAAAAGAAAAGTTATCCCATAAATCTTTCTGGAGTTTTTTGGAGCCTTTGAAGAAGGGATTGAGTTGTAACAATGATTTTACATGAAGCCAGAATGGAAATTAAAACCTGCTTTAGTTAATAGCTATATTAAATCGTAAAATCAGAGACTTCTCTTTTTATTTCTTTCACAATTGCAGAAAAGATTTTGGAGATGCAAATGACAAAGGGTCAAAATCTATGAAGCAAATAAAAAAATAGGAAAAGATGGGGTTTTTAATGAACCTTGGCTTGGGGCAACAGTGAAAATACAGTAACCTTGCTTTGTTATCACTCTATTAACTGCACCAGCTTTTCACATATGCAAATACTTACGCATTACTGATTGACTGATGTGAGAGCAAGAGGAATACTCACTCTTCTGAAGTATTCTCTCAGCTCAGGATTACTGGGTTATGGTCAAGATTTAGTAAAACATGATTTCCTTTTACAAAATTTTGCAGTTTGCACCAACGCTTCCTCTAGACGTTGGAGTGAATTTCAGATAGCATAACCCAAAAGACAAGAAAAATGAGTTCCTGTATTTTTCTACCACAGTGTCAGCCTGAAATATTAACAGTGCCTGAAGAATTATATTGCATTTCTGATAGAAATCCCACACAGAGGTGTAGGTATTTTCTGTTATAAAAAATTGGCCATCTGAATTGGCCTAGCAAACTTCTAATCAGAACTCAAGTTAGTGTGTTAAAAAATATTCTTGACAATAGCAAATACATCCAGTTGCTTTGTTGCTTCTTAAAAAAGCATGACAAAGCATCAAGTGATTAGCTGTCCCACTGAACAGGATTTGACAGGAGATTTTCCAAAGTCAGTGTTAAGTAATTAAAGATCTCTTTCAAAATGCCCCTGGGATTATTTCTATTGACTTAGAAAGCTATAAATGGGACCCCTGATACACCACCTCCTCACTCAGTCGTTCATAGGAGGCTGCAATGTCAACAGAATTGGAAAGGACTCTCCCTGAAACAAATGAGGACACGTGCCAGTTATTAAAGTACAATGTTAGATAAATCTTTATAGATAAACGTTGGGAGAAGTCACATGTTCTAACAAAGAACAAAGTACCAGAAAGCACTACGTGTCTTTTTCTAATATCTAAGCCAGGAACCTACCATAAATTATAGAAGTGCTTCAAAATAAAAGCAAGTGGGCTGCTCTTCTCCTTCCCAGCATAAAAGCCTTTGAGATAATGAACTATAATCAAATCTGACTTATGTGTTATATTGCAGACTTTGGTTAACTCAAGACACTGTCACTTTGTACTACACAACACCTTGGGCCTCTAGTTCTCCTGTCAAAACCACAGTCTATGATACCACCAAGGTCATCACAGTTGCTCTGAGTCTACTCTGGTGCAAAGTGGAATTTCTCAAAAAAAATGAAGGACTTACTTAAAAAAAAATTGCTCTGAATTTGGAAGAACTCCACTTCAGCAACAAAAATTGCTCTTAGCTGGACAAAAATATACTTTTAGCCACAAACAGCCATCTTCCAGCAGCCTGAACAACACATAGCAAGCTAAGGAACATAACTTCAATAAGGTAGAAGTGAAACAAAGGTGAGGTTAATTATCTCCAAAAGAGGTGATTAAGAAAGAAATATCCTAAGCTCTTGCAGTCAGCAGTGGAACTCCGCTCCTTCAGGAGCTGCCATTGGCAGTCAGTGAGTGCTAAAATGTCCCTCCTTCCTTCTTTTCTCCCATAAATGGATGATGTAGACCAATTTAATTTAAAAATTCTAATTAGCATATGCTGTACAACAGGTGCTCTAACAAAATCATAGGCATCTGAATGAAAGCTTAAAGGCCTTGGATTATCTTTTAACACCAGAACAGGAGATTTTAATCAGGTCTGCTATGTCTGGCGCATACTAAGAGTTAATTAGATTTAGCAATAATAATCATAATGGAAATGCTTGGGTTTGTGGGGTTTGTTTATTTCTTTTCTATGGCAGTAGCAAGACCTAAGGAGAATTCAGCTTACTCTTTCAAGGTGATTTCTGTGCTACCTTGGGGCTCTGAGTATTTTTCTTCTTCTGGTCATTTCTGGTGGCCATATTCCAGGCTGCAGGTGTTGCTGTCCATGGCTCTGTCTTTCAGACAATTACTTAAATGCACAGGTGTATCATAGCTGGAACAGGTTACCAGGTTAAAACTGAAGCACAACACATGTACTGCTGTAATTTAGCATGCAGATTTTCCACTTTGCTTCAGGAAAACAAATATCTAAGAAATGGCATCTCAGAGAAGACATGCCTAAATCAGGTCTTCTATCATGAACTCTTAGTTAACTCAAAAAACCCCCTGCCCCGAGAAGCATGATTTATGTCTCAGAGTCTTAAATTCCCTTCGCTTGGGAAAGGATTGCAGAATGGTTCCCTCAGGTTGAGTGTTGTTGTCCTGACAAATCATGAAATCTTTTCATGACCTGAGGTGCTAATGTAGCTTCTTCACATTTCCAATAAACCAGTTTGTAATGTATTAATAGAGGAAGCATTTGGTCTTAAGTCAAATAATTTCATTCTCCTTCCTAGCCAAAACCACTGTTATTATCCTCCTGCACTGGAGAGTCAAAACTTACCAACTTCCTTATTAAAAATAAATGTGTGCTTCAGCACAGTAACACCAAAAGCAACCAGCCAAACAAAAAAAGGACAAAAAAACGAACACAGAGGCCAGAAAATATGAATGCAGGGGATTTGAGCAGAGGGAGATAAGCTACTTCCATACTAAGAACTGGCCTCCCAGAAGAGACATTGAGTACTTGCATGATTAGACCAATGAAAGTGATTTCACTTTGGAATGAATTTATGACCCACTTTCAAATCCCTGAAGAAAACAGGAGATTTAAAACGGGAAAGCTGAAAAGCCACAACAGCAGCAATGCAGACGTCTGCTCTTTTTCCCAGTCTTATAATAGTGTCATGGCCCTGACGTTAAAAAAAAACAACACAGTATGTCAGCGACGTGCTAGAGGCAATGGAAGTTATCAATCAGTAATGTGAAGTGGATTTAAGCAGCTTAATAGAGGGCAAAATGCAATTGATTAATGGTGAGGGAAGTACTCACTGACATGGAGGTTTCAAGGAATTACAATCTGATTAAAATTCCATTTTAGAAATGAAGGGATATAGGATGCTAATCAGTCTAAACCACAGATTATTAGTGCCAGCTATTTGTAACAGCTGGAACTATTGTGATAAAAACAAAACGTGACTCAGTTTTGGTGAGAGGGAGATCATTTATTTATTTCAAGAACTAGAGCACATCAGAGTAAACAACACCCATGCACCGAGATTGCTCGTCTCTGGCTGTCATTTAACACCTGAAAACCTGGTTGTCTTCTGGTCAGCTTTGGTAGGAAAGGGAAACCCCAGACCTCTTCGGTCACCTACAGTGCAACAAGGTTCTGCATGTTCAGCAGAGCCACCTCGGGAGGTTCCGGAGTCCTCTACAGCACTTCAGACTAGGGTGCTTTGGGAACAAATGTGGATTTAGAGGTCCTGACAGCAAGAGAGGCTGTAAGGATATTTCTTTTAGAGACATTATGATAAAATAAAATTAGGGTCTATAGTCTTAAAATTTTTATTCTCCTTCTATTTTCTCCTCATTTTAGGACGAACATGTATTTGGGCTAGGAATTCAGAAACTTGAGGAAACCTTTCAGTAACAGTTGCTGAGATCTGCCTCATTGCACTTATGTCCCCAAAAAGTGGCAATTTCATGAGTTTGCTTGAGAAAGAAGATATAAGCAGTATTCTCATCACCTCCTAAATTAAGCAGACCATTACTGTACTGCAGTATTTATATCATGGGATTAGTAGCCTCAAATTTGAGCTTTTCCAAACCACATTTGTACTGTTTCTGGAATGCAGTGTCTTGTGCTTTGTGCGTTTACTTTTGGCTTTGCTATTGACAGTGTTGTTTTGCTCTGGCATGGCTTCTAGTTGAGTACAAAGCATGGTGACAATTCAGAAGATGTGTAAAGTCATACTTAAAAATTGAATCCTTTAACTGGAAGCAAACTTCCATTATCAATTGAAGGCGTAAGCATTGATCCAAATTTGGAGTGATTCTGGCAAATTAGGTCAATTTGTAAAGATTTATCAGGACAACCTCTAAAGAGATTTGATTCGGTAAGAAACAGGCAGAATAAGTGAATAACTCCTAAATTCCACATACTTGATTCACCTGGCAAGAATGGTGTTTGGCCCTGGAAAAAAAAAAAAAAAAGGCGGGGGGGGGAGGGGGATTTCTAAATTGATTTCAAACAATTCCCTGAGCTTGATGAATGTAAATTCATTCAGGGTGGATATCAAACATACAAAAGGAGAACTAAAATAAAACAAACAAAAAAAAAATTCCAGTCTGGCCTCTTCATCCAGTGAAGACCACTGGCATCCAGACTTTTATGGCCTAATTTATGAAATCTTTCACTTCTGGAACGAACCTCATACTATGAAGCAAAAAATACCTGGGGCAAAATGAACATCTGGTAGACTTGAAAAGATTAAATTTTCCTGACAGGCTTGTTGCATTCCTGCCGAAAATAAAGAGTTTGTTATGTGGCCTTCATAGAGCTAACAAATCGCTGGGAGAAAGTTAGCTGTTCTTCAGATGTGCTTAACTTTGCAGCTCACATTTCCAGGTAACAGCCCTTTTATGTAAGCGACATCTTACAGTCACCTTATTGCCATGGGAGAGCTTCTGAATGGAGACCACTCCTAACTTCTATCACTCTCACTGTCACCCACTGATAGAAGAACACGCCAGACCTGAAAGACCTCCTAGAAAGAAAAGTACATGGTAGAGGTGTTCCAGAGTTAGGGTGGAAGTTGGGGTTTAGCATACATTATTCAATGACACTAGATGGCAGAGCAGCTGTTTTGAATTAGTTAAAATGGCATCATCCTAAGTGGTTTGCTGTTATTTTATTTTATGACTTTACGGTTTGAAACAGTGTTGATTTACATATCTATGCTGGCTTTTGATTTTAATGAATTTCTTGGCTGAAGGCTGAAGTCAAAAGACGATCAAAATGAATTTTTTAATCTGGTCTAAAGGTGACAAAAGACTAAAAAGTGGGAAGAGAAAGGACCATCCATCCACCATTTGGGCACATCAGCTGAATCGCTGTTCCTTTGACAAAGGAGGATATAGAAGTCTGGGGTCTAAGAGAAGTTTTTGAATTGGGGAGCTGAAAGACTTCAAACAAGAATCTGAAAGAAAAGTTCAGAGCACTACAGAAGGACATCAGAAGTTTGGGATTAGAAACAAAGATTGTTGGTTCTGGGCTTCCAGACAGGGAGAGTGATTCGTCCTGCTCCTAGGGTCCAACTGAGGCCATGCGCCGCAACTGTGGGAGCACCAAGCCTGGTGGGGCCCTTGTCTCAGAGCTACTTGCATGGACTTGGGTGAATCTTTCGCTCAAAGCACCTTCTCACCATCACCACTGCCAGCAGGCTGGTTTTTACCTCATACTTATCATCCTGCAGGATAACTGCTCCTCATACAAAACTGTATCAGACCTAAGGCACTTGTCCACCACAGCCTATGGAAGGGTAGACATGCTGCAGCTGTTTTCATGCTCCATACACCAGAGAAGCATGATATGTGCTAACATGACCAATTTCTCACCCAACATTGCTTAGAACTATTCACCTGCAAACACAGCAGTTTTACAGGCATCCTCACAGGGGTGAGATCAGATCAATATTAACCCTGTCTGAATTCCAGGTACGCCCACACATTCTGTAAAATAATATAATTTTTCTGAAAAAACCCACAAAGTTCTGGAAAGCAATAAAACCTTTCTTGTTACAGCACTTTTCACTCGAGGCTCTGCTTATAAAGAAGGATGTGTACTGTATCCTTGCTCCCATCAGACACAAAGCAGAAAGACACGACCGCAAGGAACTGGTGACATGACGAGGAGCAGAGACTCCCAGATCCCTGCCCTACCCACTGGACCACGCTGCTCAGTCTTCATGTTGCAAAAGCGGAGCCATTGGGTCTAAAGCATATTCTTTACAGCCACAAGGCAGAAGGCAGACTTCTACAGCAAAATGCACTTCATTTCCATCTCTCCCTCAAACCCAGCCAACCTGGAAATGTTCAACAGAACCATGTAAATAGCTCAGACAATTTCCCTTCAGGACAAAAACAAAAAACAAAAAAATCAATTCCGACAGCCTTGCAACCCCTTTCTGTCTCTTTCCCTCACAGAGCCAAGTGAGGCTATTTTACTGAAATGAGTGTTTGCAAGTATAAATTTCAGAATTGCACTGTTATGTCACAGAGGAGAGAGAGATAAAATGTGAGCAGGACTGCTTTTACAACACAGTACCATGCAATGAGGGCTGCCAGGGCCTGCCTTCTGATGTTTTGGGGTCAGCTGGAACATGAGCCAGAGTGCAGAGGAGAGAGCAGTTTGGAGACGGTAATTGCTGTCCTTGGTCTCTGTGTGTGGGGTTAGGGCCATCACCCTTTCCCCTAGCAAGCGCTGCCAGCAGAGAAGAGGATGTGCTCTGCTGCCGGAACTGCAGACACACGTCTGTAAACACAAGCTGTAAACATCACTTTGCACCTCTGCAAACTGGACACAGACTACGAAGAAGGCTGAAGGAATTAATTGAATTCAAAGACATGCTGGCATGGGAGTTGCTATGGAAGCAAAAAAAAAAAATATTTTTAGATTATTCTTGCATCACTTGTTCTCCCACACAGAAACTCCCATTCCCTCAAATTACCTTTAGGGAGGAGGGAAAGAAGAGCATCTCTTCACTTCATCATCCATTCTGCCTGTTTTCTGAGCTGGTAGTGAGCCCGTGTTGGACTTACATTGCAATCCCCTGTCTTACATTGAAGAACTTGAAAGTTGTTAAACGACAGAAAGATATATTTGGCTGCGATACAGAGAAGGCATGAACATTTTTTTTTTGTAATTTGAAATCCATGGCTGACTTCTGTTCATTCCTGTAACGAATGATCATTTGTTGCTTTCTTCTGCAACTTTTGGAAGAGCAGCTGACATAATATTAACTGAGATTTACAGATCTCCTCTGCAAGAAAAGAAAAGTGCATTAGTTAAGTTGTATGCGTTATGCAGAAGACATAAACAGCCACATGTTTGTGCATATCAGGATGATTCCCTAGGGAGTAATTAGCATTTTGGCAAAGCAGCTTGCAACTATTTCTGTTCTTCTGCTGGAGAAATTTGATGGGGAGGAGCCTGTTTAGGTTACTAAAAAAACAGTTTATTGTATAATACTTTAGTATAGCTACAAGATACATTTCAAGGTAGATAAGCTAACCAACTTTGATATGACCAATCTACCAGTGACCTCCTCCCTCATGTTCTCCTGCCAGTTTTAATGGAAGTTTTAACACAAAATGTGAACCGGAAAGAGAGCACTGCTAATGGATGGTCTTTTGAAGTATTTCTCCATTCTTGAAAATCTACATTTTAAGCAAACATATTATTTTCCCCTTAATGATGTCACACAATAAAATGGATTCAAAGTAGCATTAGAAAAAACACTCTTTTAGGACTGGCAAATATCTTACTCAGAGGAAAGTACTCCGACAGTATCTACAAGCCAGCCGGTTGTGGAGCTGTACAAAGATCTACATAGAGTTGCCAGGCTGCAGATAAGGCTCACTTTCACAGAGCCTCTTCAGCAAGTCGCAGGATGGTGGGGAGAGAGCCCAAGACGTCTGGTTCACACAAGTTCCTCTTTGTAGTCACACTAAGAAATGCTATGCCTCAGATAAGACTTCCCACAGCAGAGATTTCTTCCTAGATCCAGTTCAGTGTGTTAAGAAGGTGCCACCATGCACCCTGATGCAGCTGGGGGTAGGTGTTCTCAAAGCCTTAATGTTTGTTTTTACAACGGACTTCTTTAGCCAAAGAGGAGGGTAATGAAATAAATGTCATATGCCATTAAAGGAATGGGGGATCCCACATTTGTTCCTTTCATCCTGCAGCTGTACATCATAACCAGCCCTTTTTCACCATCCCACAGGAAAAAAAGAAGATGCTGAAGCAGAACACAGGCGCCTGCAATTTCTGTGTTTCCTAATTGCTTGGGAAGGCTCTTGACAGCCCTTCCATACTGACAGAAGTACCACCTCCCACCCCACCAACAACAGTGAGAAACATCAGAGCAGCAGGCTAGAAACGGAGGATTCACTCCAGCAGGAAACCGGCTGCACTGGAAGGAAACCCCTCAGGAGGAGGAAGCAGTCCTGCAATGAGGGGTAACTGAGGTTTAGGAGAGAGCTGCTGATAGATGCCCAGCGAGTCTAGTCTCGTCCATTCATCTGTCAGGAGACTTCAGCTGTTTACCATGGCCTCATTCTCATCCTGTCAACCTGTGTGCTTTATTAATGTGGGGAATTATCTTGCAGCTCTCAATAAATTACTGTCTGACATTATGTTTTGGCTGCTTTTGATTTGATATAAAGAGGGAGTGGCATCAGTAATCACAGAAAGGAACAGATATCACCATCCATCACATGACAGGGTGATTAATGGTACTACTTTGACCTCTGCCAGTTAGCCCCAGCCAGGAAATAGAAAAGCCGCTTCTCTCTGCGATCCTCCACAGGGCACCTTCTCTAGAGCTGCTTCTGTGCTTGAGGGGAAGGAAGCCTTCTGTGGCCTCCATTGCTGAGAGGATAGAGAATGAATGAGCTCCACATTAAGATCAAAGATGCCCTAGGGAGCACAAGTCCTTAAAGCTTTCCTCTACCTTGGTAGGAAGAAGGAATATTTAAAGAGGAGTGGTTTGTACCCACCGCCCCTCATACTTTACAAGTCTGAAGCACATTGTGCAAATTTGGAGCTAAACTTTTTGAATGCAAATCACTTTCAGTTTGAAAGCAGGGTTTAGGCTTACCCATACGGTACATGCTGCCTCTCTAGGGGCAGTTTGTTAAAATACATGAGAATCAAGACACACAGAAAGCTTTGCACAGGCTCTCCCTGCAGATTACTGAAAATTAGTTCCTCTGCTCAAGACCCCTTTTTCAACAGGTTGTTTGCTGCCTCAAGTTCTAATGGTTATACTTTCCCCTCAGTGTTTTATGAATCTTAAACAATATTGTCTCTTCTGATTTCACTTTAAAAACAGACTTAGATCCCATTCATGCAGCCCAGGAAAAGGCCCACTGCCCTGATGTCACTGGCTTTGGACAGGAAAAGTATACACCAGGCTGAACCATGTCTGAAGAAAATATTCAACAGAGTATTTCTATCTCCACTCATAGAAGGTGGAAAGAATGAAACCCAGACAGACAAAAATTATTTATTTGTAGCAAGTTAAGTATCACTTGAGATAGTAATTATCAGTCCAAATACAGAAGAGTTTAATGAGCAAGGTAATTTTAGACTAGTTGGTAGGCCAGTGGGAGAGGAACAAGAAACAAAAAAAACCTAGAGGAGACGGTTCTGCATCATAAGAAGCTTGGCTTGGATGTAGGGACCAGCTGAGATCTGCATCAGTGAGACTCATCTGGAGAGCAAATAGATTCAAACGAGTGGTTTAACAGTGACTGGGAAAGGAGTACCCAGCAAAAAAAAAAACCAAAACTTTTATCAAAACTCTCAAAAAGCTTGCAGCATCAAAGAACATCAGTGACTGCAGTAAGTGATGATGTTTTATTCTACAGAGACACCCGGATTGGGCAAGGGCCACTGGGGTGATTAATCAGGTGAGAAACTTAATCTACCTACTTAGGCCATGGAAGCTGGGAACACTGAGGTACTGCCAAGGATAGTATTGCTGGGTAAAGTGTTTGTTCAACTCAGAAAAAGGCTGCATTGTTCTAGAAATAAAGAGCATGTTGTTCAGATCTCTACTGTAGTACTCTGCTATACCTTTCTCACAGCCACATAAAATGGATCCTGCTTGGGAGGCATTTGTCCTCTAAACACCCCAGGAAGAAAGGGAGGAGCCCCTTCAGGCACAGAATGTGTGAGAGAGCAGGAAATAGTACAACAGTGTCCATTCCTGGGGCTGAGTCCGTGCCTCTCTGGGAAGGTGTTTGTGCTGGCAAGAAACAAGATCACTGCAGGTCAGTAAAACAGGACTCGGCTTACATCTGCTAACCACATCGCACCCATTTTCTCAGCTTCTTCCGTAGGTGAAGAATAATGGAAAGCACCAACAAAACTGCTCTGAATGAAGAAGCATAGCGTGGAGGAAGCTGTTGTGTGCATAGATCATCGCCTATTATCCATGTTCCCCATGCAAGCCCTGCAGCTCTGGAGCCAACGGACAAGACCACAGTGATGTGGGAGGTGCACCGGGCTCTGCCTGTGCTCGGCTGGCCCATGGTTATTCAGTGAGGGCGTGCATTGGGGCAGCAATGGCAACAGGGGTAGGGCAGCAAACCAAGAGCTCATCTTCCTCATTGCAACACTGTCCAAAACACTGTTGTGCTTCAGTGGGGCTTTTAGAGGTGTCTGAAGAATGTGTAAAATGAATAGGGCACTGTACAAAGGATTTTAGCAGAGCAGGATCATCTGTGCCAGTGCAGGCAGAAAAGGAAGTAAGAAATGTGAATTTTCTGGCTTCAAATTATGGGCATTGGTTTTTTTCCTTGCTTACTGCTAGCTCTCTTCCCAGCCGGCTCTCTGATAATTGCTTTCTCTATTCACCTCATCAGTCACTGTGTAGTAGGTATTATATCAAATAAAACTGTCCACAGTGGAAGATCCAGACTCTTCTGTTTTTATTGTTGAGAGGAAGTTAGTGTCAGTAATGGTTCATTACCCAGTTTATTTGCCTCAGTGATCTTTCCTTGACTGAAGTGAAAACTTTTGTTACAAACTTTCCATTCTATTCCTTCACCATAGTATCATGCACTGAAACGGGCTTTGTGGCTGTTACAGACATTCAGAGATAGATCTCATTAAAGATATTGTTAACCATTCTTAAGAATAGGACAGTGATTAAGAAACTTCACCTTACAGGTTTAAAAATCTCTCTTCTTCATTAATGATAGAAATTAATCTCTCCCCTTCATAGCCAAAGCATAAATATATTTTTACGTAATATCAAAATTATAAGTAAGGCATTTAGGACAAGTTTCAGACCATCCTAGCTGGGATTGCGGTACAGTTTAGCCATATTGATCCTAAACAGCAGATATGGAAAGCCTTCCTGCTGGCACTGCTTTACATCAATCATGTTTAAACTCATAGGGGAACTCCAGACTGAGCCTTGGGCCTTGCAGGACCACAAGATTTAGCCAGCTGGGTGTAATTACACACATGTGATGAGCCTGACATTCAGTCTAGCACTTAAGTAAAAGCTGTGATGCCTGAGGAGGGATGCTCTGCACAGAGTTAAGCCAGTGACCACAACACAGAGCACCAGAGCTACAGTTAGTCTGAGTAGCATTCAGCTTCAGATTAAGACCCCTACTTCTGTTCGAGGTGACAAAACTCCTATCATACTCAGCAAACATCTAGTCATATATAGAACAGAGGCAGGAGAGTGATTTAGTTAACCAAAATTTGACACTCAGGAATGGACTGAGCTACCCAGATGTAGATGTCTAGTGCAATGTTGGTTGCTGTGGGATATCTTCTCTGGCCTCTAGCTGCTACTCCAGGACATGAGGATCTCCTACAAGTCATAGGTCATTTCTGCCAGCCCTCTGCAGACATTTCAGATGCTCTGAATGTCTTTGTATGGGTAACTGAATCGCAACCCTAATGGCTAATTAACCAAATACATCTCTCAGGCTCAGTGAGACCATACTGGCTAGATATGCCCTGACTGTAATGGGACCATAGATGCAGGTACCTGAATTTCAAACTGGACTCACCATTTTATTAACAAAGACAACCACTGAGGGCAATATCTGCTTATACTTAATTACTGATTAAGTCAATAGATTCATTTGGGGAACTGCAGACTTGATATGAAGCCCTGAGCATCTCGGGGAAATAGTAGCGAAGTATGTGAAAAGGAATCTGTCTGTGAGGTCTACCAGCCATGGCCTATATCTGGGTAGGATCTGCCTTCTGGATTTATCTCTCCACAGGACTTCCCAATGTAAAAGACACTGAGAGAAATGGGGCCATGTCCATCACCCAAAGATGGCTAGAAGTCCCAGCCAGCATGTTACACAGCCAAGTTCCTGTCTCAGTTATTCACTTGTTGGTCCCATGAATCCATCACATAATCACATACTCACACAATGTCTTTATTCATGTATTTTACTGTTAGGTAGAACTTCGGGGTCTGCATGTATCACAGGCAATTATATTTTACCTGTATCAAAGTCAGTAATTTGGGCTTGATTAAAACTTAACCTTCCAGAAAGACAGCCAGAGTAGACAACTTATTGTTTCACCTGGAAGCCCATTTTGAAGGTTAATATCATTGTTAACAAACATGTGCTGTCTTTTTTATTTGACTTTCTTCAGCTTGAGCTTCAAAACAAGAGTTCTTGTCATGCTTTTGTCTAGTATATTCAATAATCTTTTAACAACTAATTTTTCAATGCTGGCTCTAATAACCAGTAACTGAAATAACTCTTGATTAACTTTTTTGGTAAACTGATTTGTCCTTTCTCAATACTCACTTCAACTCAGCCTTCCTACCTCTGAATAGTTCCTGCACCCTCTTAAGTTGTTAACACATTTTTAAACTGTAATCATCAGACCTGCATCTGTTCTTACCAAGAGTATATGAAAAGGTTAAATCATGGCAGCTCAATTACACATCAGACATTAGCCAGAGTGCTGCAGCCATTAGCACAGGGAGCTCATCTGGACTAGTTTGTTGCTCTCTTTTTGTCATCTCTGGTGCCCATTCCCTTGTCCAGGAGTGGACACCTCTGAGCTTGTGCCTGAGACAGGAGAAAGGAGACAGAAAGGAAAAGGAAAAGGAAAAAAGGAATAGGAAAAAAAAGAGGAGAAGGAGAAGGAGAAGGAGAAGGAAAAGGAAAAGGAGAAGGAGAAGGAGAAGGAGAAGGAAAAGGAGAAGGAAAAGGAAAAGGAGAAGGAGAAGGAAAAGGAGAAGGAAAAGGAGAAGGAGAAGGAGAAGGAGAAGGAGAAGGAAAAGGAGAAGGAAAAGGAGAAGGAAAAGGAGAAGGAGAAGGAGAAGGAGAAGGAAAAGGAAAAGGAAAAGGAAAAGGAAAAGGAAAAGGAAAAGGAAAAGGAAAAGGAAAAGGAAAAGGAAAAGGAAAAGGAAAAGGAAAAGGAAAAGGAAAAGGAAAAGGAAAAAAAAGGAAAGCCTTCTGTTATGTGAGGCTGGTTGACATGGTTCTTAGGTTCTTAGGAAAAAGAGCAGGAAGGGCTGGCAGTGGTGGGCACTGAGGGGTTGGAATCCATAAGAGTGTGCAGCAAAACCAAGCAAATATCTTGTTCTGGAGCTGACCATAATTTTAAGAGCTAGTGGAATTGAATAGTTTCTCATACAGCTCTGCCTCCTTGTTCACCTAGTTTTAAAATAAAGAACAAGGATTACAGAGTGGTATTGCCATTATCAGTCCCCGTGCTGTGGCTGCTAACAGGGAGTTAGCTGATGAAGTGTATTTGATGTACTTGATGAAGTGGCAGCACAGGATAATGAAATTGTTGTTCACTCAGGCATTTAAGATTTTGACTAGAAACTCTGCTCTGACTGTTCTGATTCCAAAAGTAACTTAATCATAATGTATTTCAGTTTCCCCAATATCCTCCCCATCCCTGCTTTGCCTAATTCTGTAAAGCCAGGACTTAGTGTTATCACATCTTTTAATAAAGAACCCTGAACCCAATTATAATGCCTAGGCGTAACTTTCAGCTCTTTCCTATTGTCTCAGCTCAGCAGTGACAACAGAATTAGGTGCAACGTTACTGCCTGATTCCCGTGGGTAAATGTCCAATATCCAGATTTCTTCATGCTACTCCATCAAGTACAGGACAGACTCATAATTCCCTACCCTCTGGCTACATGTCTCTAGGAATAGCTCTAGTTAGTAAATATTGTATTCACCCTGACATCCAAAATGACACCAGCTTCTTTGGTTTGCTACTGTGGGGACAAAAATGGCAGGAATGTAAGAATCATTAGAGTGTAAGTTAAACGTTGTGCTTTCCAGAACAGGCACTTCATGCAGCTGCTGAAATAGCTCTGCTGAAAAGCAGACTAGCATACCAATTTTGAGATTTCCAGATCTTACACTACGCATACCAATGCATTTGTAAATTCTTTCTCACTTTTGCAACTGGATAATAATGCATAATTTGAATTTATTTCCAAAAGGACACTTTAAACTACTTTTTAAATAATCCAACCATATAACACTAAAGGAAGGTCACAAAGGTCATAAAGGTTACAGATTTTAACTTTTGCCTGTATGAGAGAATAAAAGTTTGCTATTTTACACTATGAACAAAGTTAATTTTCTTCAAGGGTTTCATATATCAGATTTAAGTTTCATGTTTTACTATGTCATCAGGCTCCCAGAACACATTTTTTTCTTTAAGTTACAGCAGTGCCTCAGTTATTTTGATACAATACTTATGGCGAGGGGGAAGAGAGAACAAGGTTAGTTTTACTAGACTCAAGTCACCGACTTGGTCTCATGCCAGAATCCACAATAACACTTTGGGTAGGAATGGATCTTAAAGCACTACACTTGCCAATTATTCATCGTAAAAATACAGACAGTATTAATAGCTACTAGCATTTCCGGCATCACACTTGACTTCTGGAAGGGGATCCCCTGCCACATTCCAGGATTGACGTCTGCTGGGGACAGCCCTCTTTGCAAGTGCCAACTGAGTTCCTGCAGGGAAGGGCCCACATCCAACATCCCATCTATCAAGCAGAAGGCAGACAAAATTAGCAGTAGGATAAAGAATAGATGTCAGAAAATCTCAAAATCAGCATGACATTCTGTTGATGAAAGAGCAGGAAGATATGAAAAGAAGAAGGAAAAAAAGGCAAACAGCTCTTGGTTTGTGTGTAAACAATAATCATGTAGTTTTATACATTTTTATTAAAAAATGTAATTAAGATTCAAAATCAAAGGAAAAAAAAAGAAAACCTGTTAAATGTATTCTGTCTCTGGCTGACAGTGTAAATTCTCCTTGTTCCTTCCCAAGTCTTCCATGTTTGTGTTTTTACACATCTATTTATGGCTAGAGCAGTCTAATGTAACATTAAAAGAATTAATCTTATCACCACAGAGGAAGTACTGGAAGATAAAATCAGGATTGCTCTTTGATCGTTAAATGGCTTTAGAATTCTGCACACAAGCAGATCTCTCTCTTATCAAATGTCAGAGACACAGCCACGGCTGCTTATGAAAGATATCTTTTTTCTGCTCAAACATACATACACAGATCTTCACATGGGACGCATACCCTCAGCGAGATAAACTGGTTCTTTTCATAGGGAGCAGGTGGGAAATTTTGGGTTGGGTGTTTTGGGGGGTTTTTTGGTTTTGGTTTTGGTTTTTTTTTTGGTAGGGGAGGGAAGGAAAAAAAGTAAAGGAAAAAAAATAAAATAAAGCATTACCATAATGATTTGCAAGTAAATCCATAAACATACACAGAAATGTTTTGGGTGATGCTGATATGCACAATGAATATGTTAGTTAGGATGCATTTCTGGACATAATACATGTGTTCACTATATATCTGCATCCATACTTAAGTGAGGCTTCTTTATGATTCACAATAACCAGCCCCAGGTCGGGGCTGGGCTGTGGTGCATGCAAGACCTGTGTGGGCAGTGGCAGGTTGGCTGGAAGAGCAGGGGCAGAGCAGCACCAGGGGCTGTGGAGGATGGAAATGGAAGTGGAAGCCAGAAGCCAGGGATGTCTCAGAGTAGATGGTTAAAGCATCAACATAACCAACACTTCTTTTTTCCCCCTTATTCAGTGATCAGCAGTGGTTATAAACTGACATTAATAATCCCAGTAGAAATCTGGAAAATTGGCTTGGATTGAATGGTGGAAGGTCAATTAGAAGAGGGGGCAGAAAGACTCACAGCTCATCTCTCCTGCATCAGGCCCTGCGATTCAGGCTTACTGCTCATTACTGCTCACTGCAGGCATGGTAACTTACAGAAAAGCTTGTTTCAGTGAATGAGAAAAACATTTGGGCTAAAATGTAGTCATAAAAAAATATACGATTTACTACTTCTCTATAAATTCATGCTTTTTCCGTAGCCCTACATAGCCTTCACCGCCTCTCAGGCTCTCAACAGACACATTTCCTGTATGTGTTTTGCAATGGAGTATTTCAGAACTTGATCACAAAATGCATGGTGTGCTCAGCAACACCCAGTCCTAACATGCCATAACATGTGATGCAAAAAAAACAAAATTGCTAGTCTTTCCTCAAAGCAGATTAAATAAATTATTAACACAAAGTTTTAGATATTTGTTTCAAATGCAATTTTTTTCCCCCCAGGAAAATTCTTTCTTTTAATTCAGTGAATTTGATTAGCTAAAACAAAGGTATACAGTTGAGTAGACCATGGGAGCTGATAAATTAATCAATGGGAGAAAGTACTTCCACAGTTGGTGTCTATATATATGTTTACATGCACATACAGACATACATACACACTGCTATTGCTTAATAAAGGCTCCTAGAAACCCAAAGAGACTACATAACTCCCTGGTAAAACTTCCTCCATTTCGTAGAGTCACAGAATCACAGAATCATCTGGTTGGAAGAGACCTTTAAGACCATCAAGTCCAACCGTTCACCCTGCACTACCAGGGTCCCTAAACCATGTCCCTCAGCACCACATCTACACGACTTTTAAACACCTCCAGGGATGGGGACTCCACCACCTCCCTGGGCAGCCTGTTCCAATGCTTCACAACCCTCTCTGTAAAGAAGTTCTTCCTGATAGCTAACCTAGATCTCCCCGGTGCAACTTAAGGCCATTTCCTCTCGTCCGAGGAAGGCATGCACACTCACAACACCTCTAATCTGAATAATCCTGGCAGACAACTGCAGGATCTAGCTCAGCTCAGAGCCCAGCAGCGGGGCATGGCATAACAGGTCAGCTTAAAAGTGACACTTCCCAGCATGTGCACAAGGCACTGAGGTGCTTATTCCAAATGTACGTACAGAATGAAGTCAGTGGAATTACACCAGGGATGAATTTAGCCTCATAACTTTACTGATCTAATTCCTACAATTCTCTTAAGTATTCGGTTGCTTCCTGCTAATTATTTTTGCATTATTTTATAGAAGGCTAGTGTGTGCCACATGGGGCTTTTGTAAAATGTTCTTTAATCATTGTCACTCAAAGTAATTTAAGTTTCTGAATGAGTTTATACAGTAGTAAAGAAGCTGTTAGAGGAACGGCTATGGTTCTTGTCTTATGGGTTATTAAAGTGAAGCAAGTTACTTTCCATACAAATCTCCTTACCAATATTTTGTTAAAGGTCACGCCAAGCTGAATTTGTGCTTTAGTGAAGTTAATGGAACTCCCCAGGCATTCATAAGAGTCTGGCCTGGATGGTCAAGTACACATCAGAGTTAAAAAAAAAAAAAATGTTCACACCATGAACTAAGTTTGCAAAAGACAGCTTTCCTTTTTAGTCTGACCTCCAAAACTCTGTTTCTGTATCTCATATAACAGGATTTCCTATTAGTAGGCAGAATTAAGCATGCATCTTGTCTCCCGGAACTGTCTATTTTTAATTAGTCTCATACCTATGAGAAGTAGGACTGGGATATTGTGAAAATATGTAGAAGTGTAATGGCTGCAAAGCTTAAGAAGACCAGCCTCCATTGAGGCAAAACAGTCTGTTGCAGGTTGCACCTGGTACAGGGACCAGTTTCTGTAAAATTAGTGCTATGGAAGATATGAAAACAGTGACTCAGACGTTAAGCGTAAGATCCATTTACTTGAAGTATCCTGTATTAGGTACAACACAATTCAGAAAATGCCTGAAAAAATACAAACGATCTCAAGTTCTCTGCTTTCACCGGCATGCAGCCTTCTCAAAGTAACTCACTCTTTTCTCATACATCTCCTGTATAGAATAATACTAGAGTTTTTCAGATTCCTTGCAAATTACTCCTTGCAAATATTTCATTTACTTAAGCAAACATACAAACAAAAAAATTAATAGCTGCTTCAGTGTCATTTCCAAGTACAGCCAGGCCAGGACCAAAATACCATGAAGGCAGGCTAATCTAATTCCTATCCAGGTGTTTTTTCAGCATTTCTGTATTTCTGAAAGATGTTAAGATATGGTCCTGCAATTGCTCCCGGTGTTAGATAGGTGGTTTTGTCAGTAGATTCAACCAAGCTGTCAAATGCTATCTCTGAGTCAAATAAAATGAGTGGAAAAGGAAATAGATGGTCTTTACCTTGATAATGCCATCCTTGTAAATCATCCAAAATATACCTTATTTCTATATGGCTGCTTCTCTGCTTAAATTTAAGTATTTGCTTATGTAAATTCAGTATTTAGTTGGAGGTCAGCTATGTTTTCTGTGGCCAGGCCACCCACCTCTTGCCATTACAATTCAGAGTTCTTTTTAATATCTGTTCCAGCAAAAGTCTCACCGCCACAATGACAATTGCAATTGCACAAGATATTTCAGTAGCTGAGCTGTAGTCTGAACAGAGGCCAGCTGATCTCCTGGCTTCTTTTCCAAGGGCTGCATTGCTCTTATTCAAACAGCCTCTCTCCATGGGTTATCTGGTGTTGATTTATAATTTACCCCACTAGACACCAGTCCCTTGAGTATTATTTACCAATCGGATAATTATTCCATTCAGCTCCTCTAAATATTCTCTGCTGCTTTGAAATAGGAGAGGCTGGGGTGCCTAGCGCATAGTCTTTAAGCTTGTTCATGCAGCTGAGAGTAATGACTCATACTGCCAGTGTGGATTTTCTCATTAGGTCTGTTGTGCTAGTAGATGCTCTGGGGAAGCTGATGGTGACCAAATATTTCCTTTTTATCAGTTCAGCTATTTCTCCCTCATCTTGATACAGAGCAGCTCTGGTTGTCACTGGTATGTGCTGCAATCTTATCAGATCTGCCTTCTCTTTCTTTCTTCCTTTGCTCATGAAAAGTTTCTCTTCTGATTTTCTCAAGGAACTTTATCAGTGCTATTTCTCAACCCCACCACTTTCATTGCCAAATACATACAAAACATTTTGGTCTCAAAGGAGATAAAAAATATTCAGAGGTGAAATGAGTAACACTCACATGTTTTAAAAGATCTTCCTGTACAGAAAGTCTTCATTTTGTCCTTTGATACGGCTTTCAAAACTAATTCCAGTCCCAATCTCAACTAATTTGCTGACTAATATTCACAAAACCTCAAAATAGTTGGCAAATTTAACTTTTCAAATCATACCTTTACGCATGTGCGGAGCTGAAAAAGCTTTACCACATCTTTCATTCCTTTTTGTCATCTTCTCATAGCAATGAGGAGAAAAACCTTCCAGCGAGGAAGACAAGGACTGATTTTGAGGTCTGTTCCATATTCACCAAAATAATCTGCTGTCATTGGGGACACAAAGCAAGCATGGTCTGGCTTTAGGGGCTTGACTTGGTGCTCTGCATGGAGAGTCTATCGTGTCCCAGACACTGTTGCAAACATTAGGCTCTTCTTATGATGCCTCTCGCAGAAACCGCAAGTGTGAGTATTCAATTCATTACATTAAATGACATGATTAAGTCCAATGAATTCTTTCATAAGTAATTACTCATGAGTTAATAGTCGATGAGTATTAACTGATCATCAATGCAGGAGTTTTTTCCAGGTTAGGTAGGGAACAACTTTGAAGAGCAAAGTAGCTCTGCTCTGGAAGTAAAGGTAGAAGGATCTCAGTAGCACCATGCCCCCTTTAGATAGTGAGTTTAAGTATGGAGAGAATTGATGAAGGGATAAAGTACTACCTGATTACTTCAGAAAGCTGCCTGGTATTAAGATTTCAGCACATCATATATGTACTTATGGCAGGTAATATGCTCTGTGACAAGCTTTCCAAAAATTAAGCAGCAACCTGGTTGTCTTTTTCCCTCTGGAGCAGGAGAAAAATGCTACAGAATATAGTTTCTTATTAATGAGCAGCTTTTAATTTTCTTTCCTTGTCTTTTCACCAGGATAGATCTGGTATAAGTACAGGGGAGGTCTTTCATGTTCTTTATTTCTTTTAAACGATCCCAATGTCCACAGTGCTTAAGCTAGGGAAGCCTCTAGTGTTTATGCAACTAGACCGTGTTCCCTTCCTCCATGGATCAGTCATTACACACTGCCCGTAATTAGTAGTGGAGAGTTTGCCTGTGCAAAGGAAATGTGCTTAAATGTGTTTATATGTCTGTTTTGCTTCTCCACTATGCCCATATTATGAAGAATGTGTATTACGCTTTTCAGTTTAACCACCTGGCATCACACTTGTTGTCAGATACAGAACACAGTTCTTGTCATATGCATTAGGGAGATATGTAGACATCAACATTACAAGTTCCTTGATTGTCATTCTTCAATAAGCACTTTCTAGGGTCCTTGGGCTACAAATTCATTTGGGCTTTGGAATATTCCCATGTGATCAAAGCTGTAGTTGTGATTTTCTGTGATTGTACTTCTGGATTCTATGGTACAGGGACTAGTCCATAATAAAGACAACAGCACTATTGCACAAGGACTATATTAACACTTTTATTCACAGGTGACATGATCTTGGACTGAGACAGTAGAATAGAGGAGGTGGGAGCCTTTAAAGTCTTGTTAACCAAAACTTTGGAATTACTTTTCTCTCAGAGGAGAGATAAAATTCTTGTCCACCCTTACCATGTGCTCATTGAAAGAGTTTTACTGTAATAAGCTTTTCCAGTTTCTTTTAGCAGCTCATTATAACAAACAATTACTTTCATAGAATCACAGAAAAGAGGTCTGCAATGGACTTTGAGGATATGTGCTAAGTTACAGAGGGACAGGGAGGAAGCTTGAACACTGCAGCTCTGATTGTCCACGCTGTTTTATTGTTTGCTCTCTACGGCTCGTTTTCTTTAAGACAAATCCGCTATGGAAGGGGCAGGACATGAACCAGTCCATGTGACAATTTTAGTAACCAGAATCAGCCCTGAGGCCAATTAGACATAGCCTGAAAGGTTATAGAGCCATCTTTTCTTCTCAAAATAGAAAATATCATCATGCAGTCATTTGTTCTGTGTCTATATGAACCAAATCTAATCAATGAGCGTTGTGGGTTGAATACTTAAGGGCTGTGCTCAGCCCAATGACTTTCACTATTTCTGAATTTTGTTCTGCTCCCACTCACATCAACAATTCCTCATTGTCATGAACTAGCATAAATAACTTGCTGCCACCCCTCCCAAGTCTCAAGTTATAGTATTCCAGTAAATCCACAGTAAAATATTCATTTGCACCAGTTACAAGAGTCTAGTAAGTATAATCGTGTTGGCTTGAGTACAGTCTTTATTTGCTGAGATGTACTTTCTCAAGCCTTACGACAGAAAAGCAATACTTCCCTATCAAGACAGCCCTAACTGTAAGGGGCTGTAATGCCAGCTCCCTGCATTGACAGCAACCCATGTATCTCCACTGGAATGATTAGGGAAATAATTCAATAAAGCCATCTCAAAAATCTTCCTGGGCTGTGATCCTTGGAAACCCCTTAGGAATGCAGGAAGTAACCCCCTAGCAGGAATCCTTGACAACATGTTTGTAGCCTATTAAGTACAGCAGAATAAGCCTGTCTTAGATTATGACATGTGGAATCAGCACTGCAAAGCACCAGTGACATTAGTTTCTCAGTTAGACCACAGTACTCAACATCTTCTGTCAGGCTTTATGAAATTAAATGAGAGCAGAACTTGGACTTGTAATTCTATCTCCTAAGCTGAAGGAGAAGGTCCAATTACGACCAGTACAATTAATATTGTTACCCTCATTCAAGACATCAGCCACTAGGGGACAAAGTAATTACAATTCATTGCTAAGGTAATACAGGTGCCTTCACATAAGAACTCAAAAAAGCAAATATTTTTAACTCTGCAATGGTGAATTTTTTTCTTTTCACACTTCTTGACTGCTGCTCAGGCAGAGGTAAACTGGAAAAGTCCGAAGCCTAATAGTCACTGTTTTTATTTTCCTCAGAGTAATGGGGGATTTTGCAGTACTTCATGGGTTCTGTGCCTGACTTTCAGAAGTATTAAGTTATTGTAGCTCCTGTTCTACTCAGCCGCCCTTGTGGCTCAGCTTACATTGAAAGTAGGTCTTCAGTCAAATTTGTGCTGTATCAGGCTTCTGAAAATATGGGCAGTCATTTTGTTGTAAAGAAAAAGACACAGGAAATTCTTTGTGTGTGTATATGGACATGGATTTTTCATTTCGTATATGGTAGCTTTTCTTCTTTTCCATTTTATTTTATTTTTCCTAATGCAAATCACTTACGCAAAAAAAATAGGAGGATAAAGCACATGGAACAGGGGCACTTTTGGACTAAAATATGCTCAGTGAAATGAGGGAAAGTTTCATTTCTGCCTTCACAGCAGACAAAAGTTCCCAGAGCAGGCAAGATCCCTACACAGGAGTTGTACCTGCAGATCCAACCCCAAGTCCCTGCTGTTTTCCAGGCCTGTGAGGTAATGGGAGGAAGAGCAGATGTTGACAGGGTAAAATCCAGGAGCAGAGAGAGGCTTAGTCCCCTGTCCCTATCACTGCCACAGCATCAATTCCCAGACTCAGAAGATACTGTTATTTTCACTAGGTTCTGAGCACCTTTGTGTCCATAAGCCATGAGACAGTGTTCAACAGCCGCTGACTCCTCCTCTATATTTATCCACAGAAGTCTCGTGGATGTCCCAGGATGTTTCTCAGCTGGTTATGCAACACTTAAAGCCCCTGTTGTTACAAAAGAGACTCTTTCAGTTCCTCTCAGCAGGCTGCTACACTATGGGCCTTCAAATCAAGAACAGACTCGTCTTGGATTCCTCTTACTCTTTTAAATGTGCCTTTTCCCTAGAGATGCTTCTCCTCCCCGCATTTAACTTTCCTCTCCTCTTCTGCCAGTGTTAAATGTTATGCATTAGATATTTGGCACAGCTGTGATATATGTTTCCTCCCTCCTAACTTCAGCCTATCTTTTGTTCCTAAATGAAAGCAGACTTCAGAGCACCGACCCCATGTGGCTAATCTCTCTGTGACACACCTGCTTTCACCTCTCCCAGAACACATGGAACCATGAAAGAACCATCTCCAAAAATGCTGGTGCGTAATTCAGAATAGCATTAACAAATTACCCATGAAAGTATGGCACTGCTAGGGGGTGCCTGCTAATGTAACAGCAAAAAGCGTACCTCCCATGCGAGTGTATAGGAATGGAGTGCTGGTACTCATAATGCATTTTACTGGATCATGTCTTTCTGTTTTACAAACTATTCTTTAGTCTGTTCTGTCATTTTAATTCTTTTTTCTTTTTTAGCTTGCAGAACATGGACAACATGATGTCCTAATCATCTTTTTCAAGTGTCCCATCTTCAACAAGAGGCAATCATCATTTACAGAACACTTTCTTTACGAAGTTATTCCCTTCTTCTTTCTCCATCTATAGGAAGCTGAAGGAAAAAGAGTAGGAGTTGTTGGAGGCAAAGTAAAGAAAAGCCTGGGACAATAGTGGCAGCCATATTATATCTGTATCATATCTCACCATGATGTCATTGCCGGTCTGACACATATGACTCCTCCACCACATTTACCATAACGGAACACATCACGATCATTACAGACAGCTGCTGAAAATACAGTCAATACCGAAATGTCAAGATTTCTTTACCCACAGCACGCTGGGGTTTTTTATCCCCTGACTTCATCAGCTTGCAAAAAACCCAAACATATGATACTTGTTTTTAGTAGAATCTGCAAACATGTTTACGTCTTTCCTGTGGTTATTATGGTGTTTTGCTTTGAAAATGTGATCTGCATTATTATTGACACTTAGTCTTTGCTTTTGACGAGGTTCCCACTGCCCTCACTTGTGTGCAGCAGGGCACCACCGTGTTGTCCGCTGGCAGTATATAAAAACTAAGCATTTATAACAGGAATGGACCGAGCTGTCAATGTGTAAGAGGAAGAGAGTAGGCCCAATTTTCCAGTGAGAAAATTGACTTAGCCAAAGAGGACTTGAAGCCTGACCGTATTGTCCTTAAACAGTAAGATGAACACAGTGGTTTCATTTCAGTTGCATAGATAGGGCCTATTAGTTTGGCATATGCCCTGTGCTTTACTGAGGAGGTAGAAGGCATAAAGGTGCCTTGGGGACTCT
Organism: Bucorvus abyssinicus; assembly: GCA_009769605.1. NCBI lineage: Eukaryota > Metazoa > Chordata > Aves > Bucerotiformes > Bucorvidae > Bucorvus > Bucorvus abyssinicus. The sequence continues at coordinate 47,078,987 of CM020025.1, forward strand.
ACCACAAAATCCCAACTTCTGGAGATTAATCTGCAGCAGACTAATTTCACTAAAATTGCAGGGGCTCAGAGAAGGCATGTGTCCACTTGTGTTGCTGGAGCCAGGTCTTGGGGGAACAGCTTAGTCACAGCTCAACGGGAAACCAGGGTCAGCGGGCAACAAGTCTGCAGGACTGCACAGGGATGTGGTAAATGATCTGCAGCAGCTGCAAACTGGAGGAAAATAGCATAAATACTAGCATTTCAGGGAAGTACTTTAAGGTGGAATTTTTCAAGAGATGAAAATTCAGGTTTTTGTTTACAACTTCTCGTGCACCTAGGAGCAGATGACAGCACAGCTGGCTAGATGGCTTTTCTCAATGTTTATAAGATAATAAAATTTCATTGGGTATGTTTGATCTTTCCTGTAAGTGTCTTGGTGTTTGTCTTGGAGATAACCAAATTTTGCAAGTCTGGAGCCAAATATTATCTGTATGAAATCTTAGTCTCAGAACTACATCCTCCCTTGCAACATCATTCACATGTAGTTGTTCTGTTGCCAAGTTCTTCAAAACTTTAAGTAACATCCCTTTCACTGACTCTCAGCCAAATCAGCTAACTGAATGTTTGGTGTGTTTCTTGGATTCAGGTTATAAACTGTCATACAATGCTACTAGTTGCATTTACTTCAGATCTCACACTTCCCCTTTCCCTTCCATATGGGCCAAACCTCCCCTCCTCTGCTGCCTTCCCTTTCTCCTCGGGGTGAATAACAGCATATGTCTCAGCGAAACACAAAACCAATGTTTTTAAGCACTGTTTGTCACACCTCTGCCCCCAAACTCAATGTCCCAAAGTCCACATGCTCTACGTAAGGGTTGTAAAGTAAAATATGGTGTTGATTTTGAACGGTAGTCAAGGATCTAGGTTGGCTTTTTTCTAATGGGAGGGATGGAGATTCATTATGGATGAGGTGACTGGCCAAAAAAAGGCTAAAATTGACTAGCTCCAATAGCACAGGAGTTGAAGGGAAACGGAGAGTTAATCAAAGACCACTGCAGTAAATGACAAGTTTTCCATTGACCGAAAAGCATTCATTCAAGCCTTAAGAGTACAGAACAAGCTCCATTTTTAGAAAAGAATAAGTAAAGCTGTTTTAATGAGGCTTGAGATGTAAAAATTCTCCAGAGCTAAAAGAGAAATTAAACAGTCTGATTTTTTCTGGGATGGACACTAGAACAGTGACAGCACAGCAGAACAGGGTTAGTGCAGGAGACCAGCTCACCAGTGACCATTAGTGTCTACTCATGTGGCTGGGTCTTGTGCAGTCACTATGATAAAACTTCATGAATCCCAGTGACAGCAGCGTGTTCTAAGAAAGGTCCGTTTCTCTGACTTTCTCATAGAAAACTAACAGTGATAGGGACTTCCGCAAAAACATCCAGTTAAGAAGAAATCTCTTCCTGCAAATTGTTTAAGGGAGAAGCAAGTATGGAAGATGCAGAGAAGGTAAAGAGAGAAATTACAGCAAAAATGTCTGCTGTATAAAGGAATATATGGGTCCAGTTGGGCAGTTTGTCTCTGCGGATATGTCTGAAATAACCACCAGCGCTAGCACCATCACAGCTCCCTTCAGTTTTAGACAGTGTGAAATAAAGCAGTATATTTTTTCTCTGGAAATACTGCTACTATAGATTTGCAAACCAATATGGGAATTATACTGTTGAGAAGGGGGGGGGGGGGGGGGGGGGGCGGGGTGGTGGTGAGAAAAAGAGATGCTTTTCAAATATTGGCTCCAGAAAAAGGAAAACACATTTTTAGAAATCTCTTCAGTTGGAAGGTAGTATTTTGAATTAGATATATTAAGGCATGGAGTGAATCTGCTAGGATTTTAAATGCCTCTGTGCTTCAAGTTTCAAAAGAGCTATGCAAGCTTTACATGCAGAACACATCACTGTGATTCGGCCTATGAACCCTCATTTTTGCAGCAGAGATAACATATAGAAAAGTTAGGATATGGTGAGATGATATTTCAATCATCCTTCACAGTGGTGTAAATGACTGTAAGAGGACTAAAGTGGTGGCAAGCATGGCTGAGGTAAAATAAACCTGAACAGATATATTAAAAAGCCACCTGTATAGGGAATTCATAGTGAGCTTAGTGTTAGTGAGCTGAATGTGTTATCATCCAAGCTCTAACCTTTGTAAGTATGCATATATAGAACACGGTCTGCAAGTATGTAGATTTTAATGGTGTCTTACGACTTTCTCTATAACTTTAAACGCACCTTGAAGGATTCTGCTTCAAATATGCTGAATCCAAACTCTTTTAAAATTCTGTTTGATCTGACCATACCCATAGACTGCTAGGGAGCTGTTAGACCTATATTAGCCTGATACTTTGATGCTTCAAAAATTTAACTATTTTATGAGGAACGTGGGCTAAGTTTGCTCACATCTAGCAAAAAACATGCAGATGAAAGAGCAAATGATATCTCATAATGTATCACGAATCATTCCCTCAAAGACTGTTAGTTGTTTTTTCCTGTTTGCTTGTCATTCAGGAACACTCCCTGTCTGTCTGCAATTCTGGGGGTTTACTGCATGATTTAGATGGGCTCATCCCACTCTGCAGATAGTCTGCCAGGAGAGCACTTCAGCATTATTCATTATGTATTATTAGTGGTAAGCAACAAGTCATTCAGGCTGTATGGTTTTGTTTGTACTATCTGGTTGAGCAATGGCAGTGTTGAAGTAATGAATGATGAACATACTTCCCAGATGAAGTTTCAGATGAATGACTATTCATGGTAACTACCATAAAACTTTCATGACTTACTTATGTTTTCCATGAATATGCTTATAGTCATCCAAGCAATTAATTTCATAACCGGAAGAACAAACTTGTTCTGCAGATTCCTAGAAACAGATTCTGATAAAGAGTTCCCTAAGCCCTAGTCAATCTGCTGAATTGAATTTCAGCATTTTGAAACCCTGATAAATATATTCCTCACTTTTTTTTTAATCTCCCTGGCAAAAAAAAAAAAAAAAAAAAAAAAAGTTGATGAAAAACACTGGGTTTTTTTTTCCCACAGTCCATACAGGAAAAGAAGTTGGTGGATAAAGAACTGGAGGACTGGAGCCCCTGAGTTTTAAAGCCAGCTCTAACAACAACAGTTTCTGTGACTGAAGTTCAATTATATGTTGTGACTCAGTTTCTCTGTCAACGCACTAAGAGTGCTTGTTTGCTTCAAGCAAATAATGAGCAAAAAATAACTTCTCTGATAAACTTGGCCTTTTACTTGTCAAATATCTGTCATCTGCTTGCAGTTTACTCACGCTATTAAACTTACTCCTCACTGGATATATTTTTAATTTTTTTTTTTTTTTTGTAACCGTGGAAGGAACACAACATGTCCTTTAGAAGGCTTTGTGGAAAAAAGGTGTTGTATAACCAGCAGCTGTTTATTATGAAATGAATGCATTCTTGTTCAAGTGAATTCCATCATGGATATCATATGACAGGACTGAGAGGAAGCTTGTTTATTCTATAGACCAAAGTAGTATTTGTCTTAATAAAATGATAACATTGTTCATTTATCTTTGGAGAACTGATCTGATGTGTCTTTTGATTAAGCTTTGGGGCTAGATTTTTCAACCCTGATTCACCTTGTCAACTATTTATTCATGTAAATAGTCCTACCTAAAGTTCAGATCATACTGTGTGTGAAAGAAGGAACAGCTTATGTCTTCACCTCTATTCTGGGCAGCCCTGAGTCTAGCAATGACATCGACTGGGAATATAACTGAAATAATCTAGGCAGTAATGTTCTTATATTGGAAATATGGTAACATTAGCCAAAAGAAAAAACAATTAGCTTTAATTAAAATAAGACATGAGGAAGAATAAAAACAATGGGGGTTCTTCCTGTTGAAAATAAAATGTTTCAAGGTGACCCTAGCAGAAGTTTACATAGAAATAGCTTGAAGCAAAGTATAGATAAATTATCAAAATAATCTTCCGAATATTTAGAAAACTAGAGTAATTAAGAAAGTAATAACATTGGGGTTAGTCTGCGGTGAGAGTGAGCTACAGCACCTTCTTCATTGCTCAAGAATATTTGTGGAACAAGAATAAGATCAGAAAGAAATAGGTAACATATTTCTCTTTAGTGCAAGTGTTTTCTGATTGCTAACACTGCTTGTGCAAGAAGGTCTTTGTGGAATACTGTACTCATAGTGCTTAAATGAATATTTCATTCAACAAATATTGAACACGATATGGGTCCAAGGGCAGTGACAATCACCACAACAGTTAAGAAATGACATTTCTTGTGAAGTCATAGCATGTCGCAAAGAACGTGGCATACATGGCATTCAGACGTGTTTTGGCCTTCCTTTGAGAGGACATGAGCAAGCCAGTGCTTGTGCCAAGTCCTGAGATTAGCTAGACCAGCAAGATCTAGCTGGTGTAACAGATCTACACTAGATCTAGATCTGAAGTGTTTTTCCACACACAACCTCAAAAAATCTCATCATTCTTAGCACTGAATTTGCAGTAATAACCACAGCTGCCAGGCGCTCCTACCCTCAAAGGATCAAATTCAAGTAAGATAGACAAGAAATTCATCAAACCAGAAAGCAATGCAATCAGGAAAAAAGCTTGCATGGTCTTCAGTAGGGCCTTGTTTATTTTTGGATTTTAAGGTTTGTTACATGAAAGTCTTCAACTCTTTCTGTCTCCTACGCACACATGCAACGTACTCCTCCAGTTTCACGTTATGAAAACACCATCCTGATAGCCTGCAGGCCAGTCCCCACATTACTTTTTTCCAACTGAAAAAACTCCCAAACAAAGCAATTATTTTGCTTTGCAATTATTTTGTAATTAGTTACTCCCCACAGGAGCTCCACCAGAGAAGCCCTATGATATTTAGCATTACAGATGTAGCCAAAATTTCTCTACCCCCTATTTTGACATGGAGTCCCTACCGAACAGTGACTACCACAGGAATAAACGTTACACCCGCATGATTTATAACCTAAACGCATATTGTTCTTTGAGGAATACCTGCATGCTGCTGCTACCCACTGCATGAAGCACTTAGCCCACAGAGGCAACATACACTCTGCATATTTACAGCATTTCAACTCAAACTGTGGCTTGTGATTTTCGGTTCTGGAGGTCCCAGCTTCAGTTCTTTGCGTTCTGGCCAACACGCAACTGCTGTGTTGTAAATCTACCTGGAAAGTTATGATCATGGAGTGACATGATCATGACTGCGACTATAATTGTACTCCTGAATGCTGTTAGCAAGCTTCCCTTCCTTCACTGCTGCATTTTTAATGCCTGAGCTAACTAAGATTATTCAAATTGCTTCAACCATTTAAAATATTTATGCTGCTATGGAAGTCTTAAGGTCATAAAGAAATTGCTACTAATAGAAGCAATGTATTACCAGAGTCAGTGTTTGTGATTCTTAACTTTTTCCTGCTACATGACTCACCCTACTCAGTTATTTAGAAGTACTCTTTAAAAGGACTGACTCCCTCACTGAAAGAACTCTTTGCTTAGCTACAATCACAGTAAAACAGATCCAAGAAATTTAACTGAGGGAACGAAACAAAAAGGAAAGTATAAAAACTGATTCCTATATTACTGGTTTTAGGCACTCAGTGTTGCATTATGTGATCTGCCAGAGAAAGCCAGGGGAAAGGCAGCAAGTGCAAGAACCTACGTTCAAAACGCGTTCAACACCTGACCTGGAAACTTGGTTTCTAAAACAGCCTCGGCCAGAAATATCTCAGCACTTACAACTGGGAGTATCTGTGCAGAAGCTGCTGTTCGCTCTGCTGCGCTAGTTTGGAGTGGAAAGAATGGGAGGTCTGCCTCCTGGTGCACACCTGCATTTCCTAGTGTTCTCCTGGCTTTGAACTGGATCAAACATAAATCCCAGATCCTAACAGGCAAGCAGAAACCTGGAGGTGTACAGTCTCCAGATTTGGATCTGCTATTTGCATTATGTACAGGTTTCTAACCCCAGGGAAAAACAGGAGAGTGAGAGTAGCTTTCGATCTGTGTAACACTGCAAGTTAGATTACTGTAACAGATCTTTCTGATCCATTTCAGGGTACTTAATCTCAGTTCTCTGCCTCAGCTCTCTTCCTCTGGCCTCCCAGGTCAGCATGAGGTGGAGGGCACTGTCACCCCACTCTGCACCACACCGGCAGATGCCACGGTGCCAAGGAAACAGGAGGAGGAAATACATCTTGCGATCAGAGGAGACATGGTTCAGCAGAGTCCTAAAAGCTGTGTGTGAGCAGAAGCAGCTGCTGTGCGGGTAAGCCCAGGCAGCAAACAGCTGGAAAGCAGGAGCTGCTGCCCCAATAGGATTTTTGCAAGGGCAGCCAACCATCAAGTCATAGCTGTGCCCACATGCTTGCAAAGAGGAGGGGTTCATGTGTTGGGGTACCCCTTTACAAAGGTACTTTCATGTGCTTACATGAGATACTGCATCTGGATAAGACATTACTCTTTATACCTGCATTTCCACAGATCATTTATGGCAGTTTTGTGTTCATGAGCTAGACGGGGCTTGGAAATCCTGTTCAGGCCTCTAGCCTCATGCCTACAGGAAGGTGGAGTGTGCACCTTATGGGACAATCAGCTGCAGCAGGGAGGGTTGTAACAGAGTGAGACTTCTAGATCTAGAGTTAACAGAGACGCAGAGAACACCCAGAGGTAACAGGGATCTCTACTACATGTAAGCTGGGTCTAACTCTTGAATTCTTTCACCATGGACCCTCTGTGATTTCAGTGACTGACCTCTCTGTCCCACACGTAACCAGGATCATGAAGAAAAGGGTGTCTCTGCCTCTGGACCACAGGCCCTAGCTGGTTGACAGAAGGCAGCTCTGCTGGTATCCATCATCAGTTACAGTAGAGTTGACACTAAAGGACAGGGAGTACTTTGCCGTGAACACCCCCCCGATCTGCTTGCGGCATGTTCCCAGCACCACTCGAGATTTTCAGCAAGTATTTGCAAGGCTGTGACCAAGCTGGTGTCTACCTGAGCATCAGTGGAGCATGACACCACTGCTCATGGCCTCAGCAGTGAGCTGCAACACTTGTCCACATATGTTTAAATGTTCCTGGGCTCTGTACTTACAACTGCATGTGAGCTGCTGCTGATCCCACTATAAAGCTCTTCAAAGCAGGTTAAATATTTGCACAATAGGATGCACAGTCTAATTGGTGGCTTTCCTCACTGCCTTCATCTCACCTTAAGCCTCTGTTCATTTCGTTTGGAGCAGCCTACTTCCATCTTAAACACTTTTGAAAAACCAAACAGAAAAACCCCCTTCATGTTAGCTGGATTGTTTCTCTAAATGTAATTGTTTATTTTAACCTTAAAATTTTACTCTGAATTTGTTTGCCACAGTCTACATGCTGCCTTTCTGCAGTCCGTGCTATATGTTCTACTCCGTCTTATTTAATTTCAGGACAGATTTTGTGTGTGACATATTCACAAAATACAGCTGTATTATATCTAAAGCTGCCTAGGCTCAAAGCCCAACGAACCGTAGTGTCTTTTGGTTAAAAGTCATCTGGCTTACCCAGCAGAGGGGTTTTTTTGTAGCTTCTTTTTAAAAAATTGCTCTTTTTGGTTTTTTTAAGTGGTAACTTGAAACAAAATATCATCATTTGTCTGTACTTCATAGCTCATCACTACAAATCAATTTCTAGTCATAGAACTTGAAACCCAACTCAAAGTCCTAAAATGTTTTGGAGCACTTCAAATATTCAAAAAGTACTTAAGTGGATTTCTGGCATCACTTGTTATTAATGAAGGTTTATTTTTTCTGGAAAATTAAGGTAACTTCTCATCATTGTGGTATAGTAAACTGTGTTAATTACAGAAAGCAGAAAAACTGTTTTTCAAGCAGAGGCTGAAGAGGACAAAATATAATGTTTTGTTCATTTTTTATTAAAGTCAAAATAAAATGGTGAAAATTTTGATTACACAATATGTAACTTCCACGTACAGAATTAAACTTGTCGTAGCACAGACACCTTCCCTCAGTGCAGACAATATTTTATCATTTTAAACCTGTTTCCTATGAAAGATTCCAAAGCTCAGAAATGTGGCACATAAGCTGAAACTGTCAACACTGGCGACATTTTAGTCTGACATGAGGCGTTTGCCATGCTATATGCACCTTGTAAGTGTTGGTCTGTTAGGCTCTGCATAGTTTTATTTAATAATGGAATTCAGCTTGCAAATATTTAAGTTATTAGAAAATATCCCTGGATTTTAAAATTCTGTTGTATAAGAGAGAGTTCACAGTATATTTTTTCCCTGATGGCACTGTTCTTTTTAATGAATGTGTACGTGATGCAACCCGTCAGGTCAGTGAACCCCAGCCTGGTGAAATGTTTGTGCTGCTGGAACTGAAAGGAGTCTATGCCCACAGGTGATCTCAGAGAGGGGAGCGCTGCAGCGATCCAACGTGCCCAGCCCTGGAAATAAAACACATTAACCAGGTCTGATATTGTGCTTCCTTCTTTGCCTTGTGGAATATACAATATTTATGATTAAGCATCGTAAATGAAAATCAGAGCAGTTTCTGGGCTCGTTCAAGCTGCACAGTCCTATTCTGGGTGACTCATTCACTGAGTCAGGCAGCCATGCATGCAGTCATTCATAAGTAATGCCACGCTTCCCTTCAGCACGCAACAATGATTTACCTCCCTGCCGCCTTTCAGTCTTTGTTCAGCAAACACTCTAAGCAGGAGAGTTCCTATTTCAAGCTTTGCCCTTATTTTTAAAGAAACAGTGTCACCTAAATGCATGCATATGGGATGCTGAACAGAGAACCGTGCACACATGTCGGTAAGAAACGGCTGCAAGCCATAGTGTCCCTCCCAAAATATTCCATCTTTACTCAACATCCATGAGAATAGGCTTGTATTTACACGCGAGATTTCAGTTACTTTTACACTCGTGCCTTGCCACAGGTAGGCCTATAAGAACAGACCCATTTTAATATTCCCCAGGACTCCTAGACGAGGACTGATAACTCACCCTAAACTTATGCATTAAGTCCCAGAGCACCAGGATTTGATTTTCTGTTATCAGTAATTTTTTGCTAATTCCAGCAACTAAAAGGAAATAAAAACATACAGAAAATCATAGACCAAGGAAAAGCTTTTGACCTGTGCATTTTTAAGGAACTATGAAGATCTGGCCGGAGCTGCAGTTTGGGCAATAACATGTCCTTGATTGCTGTAAAATCACAGCATAACAGGGGACTGGCCTCATTTAACTTTACACAAAGAAAAGTGAGGCACCAGCCTAAGCTACCCATTTTAGTACCCTTCCCATGGAATAAAAGCACTATGTGACACTGCCTATATAATTCCTGAGTCTTCTGGCACCGGTTAATTTCTGTTTATAGTGAAATCAGAAGGTCAGTATCAGTAAATATTGACATTAACATCAGCTCACAGCAACTATCACAACTAACAAAATCCGGAGTGCAGACACACTCTGGGTAAAGAAAAAAGGGCTATGCAACATGGGTGCCTCCTGCCCTTTTTGGGAGGGGAGGAGATGTTTTTTCCTCACTTTTAAATAGACTTCTGAGCTAAAGATGTTCCTGTTGAAAAACCTGGCCTTAAACGCTATTTTGTTTAATGTAAACCCACAGGAAAAAAAGTAATTGAAAGTTAAAAAGATTTCTGGGTGTGACCCGTTCATACATCCCAAACATCTGGGGTATCACAATTAGAAACCCTTTGTGGATATATTTTCATTAGTCACAAAAAAAAGACAACTCCTTTTTTTCCTGTTTTCTCAGGATTTCAAAGCTTTTTGCTGTATCCTTAAACATAAGCCATTAAATTATGTTTCAAGCAAGCTTAGGGAATTTCATGCTTTGAAATTCTTTTGAAGTTGGCAGATGATTTTATTTTTCTGTTTTGCTTTTTTAATTTTAGTTCTTGAAAAAGGGATTTCAGTTTATCTTTCATTATTGTCCTGTTTTATAGCTCATCAAAGGACACTTTTATGAAAATGTACATATTCATGTTAAAGAATAATGTTTTGAATCTGTCTGCTGTATTTTTAAATCCTTGGTAACAGCAGGACTTTAAAAATACCTGCTTAAATTATTTAATTTAATTTAATTATTTAATTTTATTACTTTTTTCTTTTTAATTGAATTTTCAAGGAAATTAAAACTGTTTTCTTTGAATTTTTGTTTCTTTACTTTTCGATGTATCTAACATATGGCACCAGAAAAGCAGCAATATTTGCCCACAATTTTCTGCTGTCTTTTAAGTTCTGAGCCATTTTAATTTTAAGAATTTACTGTGCTCAAGACACTGTATAGCCATTATTTCAGGCAGCAGTCTATTGCTGAACTTATAACTGTTTATAAGAAAGAAAAATGCATTTGCAGAGACAACAGACATGGCCATGTTATGGATTTACTGAAGTGGCTGAGAATAATTTTTAAAGGAAAAGTGAATTTTTCACTGAGCAATAAATTCTATAGAGTGGCTGACTAATGTAGAAAATGTTGATTGCTTGTTGAAAGAATCAAACACCTCAAAATATTAAATACTTTGTTTGGTTGTGGTACTTTGTTTCTCTGTACTTAGGAGTTCTGAGTTAAATTTTATCCAAGTAATGAAATGAAATATGCAGGATAGAGCTGTGAATGTTTCATTTTCACTTTAAAGGATTTCAGCCTGAATTTGTGTCAGAGAAGGAGCCCTCCATTGCAATGAATATATGGCACCCAACTCTCTGAAAGAGATCCCAAATTGATATACAATGAAATAAATCAAGGGACATAGCAAAACCAGAAGGCTGTGGGTGAGGTAGGAGAAAGATGAGCCTTGTAGTGTAGCCATGAACATGGGATTCTGCTAGACTCGTTTGGTCTCAAGATTTATAACCCCGCATTCTTTCTATAAACTTCTCTGGACTCTGACTGCTCATATGCACAAGCATTAAAATCCGTAGTACTTGACCATAATCACTTGTCAAGGACACAGGGCAAAACCTTGGTGCACAGCAATTACATTTTTAATTCTGTAATACTATTATGTTATATAAAGTGATAAATGTTACAGTAAATGCAGTAGTTCCTTTTCTGGCCAATATTTTGAACCCAACCTGTCCACTTCTCTGCATAGCTCGGTAGGGACCTACAGTCAGAGGGTGGAATGTAACCTCTTCCTGATCAAAAATCATTTGCAAAATAAATATTAACCTGCCAGAGCGTGATGTGTTGATTTTACATACCTACCTGATCAAAGAGGCTAATGTTCCTTCTGTGCTTGAGGCAGAACAGTGGAAAGAGCAGTGGAACCACAATCAACTCCCAGTGTCTTTCCTGATGTTACTTAACACTAACACATCTATTATCCTAAAATCTCTTGGAACTATGAATGATGAAGAATCAGAAATTTTATAATTATCTGCATTTTTCAAATGAGGAAATGAGGCAAATGAACCTAAAGTCTGCATCAGCACTAGGAACTGAACCTAGAGCCTGTGATTTCACTAAATCTCGATCTGGAGGTAGTCTTCTGCCAGACAGTCACTTACTCAGGCCAGTGCAGTAATCCCTGCCATTACCATTTTCTTTTCTGCTTAATTTTTAATTGCTTTTGTTCACATTTCTGAAACCTCAGCAGCACCCCACTCCCTCTATTCTGGCCCTGTGCTCTTTGTAGTGTGCATGGCTGAGGGGAAGTTGTGGCCGAGACAGCTGAATGCAAATCTGCTGCTTCTTACACAAGAGGGAAGGAGCCTGCTATGGCTGAACCATACAAACAGCCAGTGTTTCCTTCCTCACAAAGGACCCGCTCTTGTTCTTCTAGGGCAAATTCAACTGTCTACACTAACCTCTGAAAGAAAAGTCTGAAAGAAAATCTCTGCTGTCCATATACTGCATGAAGGTGAGGCCTGGAAACACCAAACTCATCTACAAGATAACAGCCTTTAGCAGGATTATGCTGGTGAGGACCACTGACTATTAAAACTACTCTTAACTTGTTCGTTCGTACTGCAGTGAGTGTCCCTTTATTAATTTGCTGCATGCTACCTAAATCTCAGGTTGCAAGTCTAGTGGAGCCGAGGTTATTTTAAGATTATTACTCCGGACAGCACAGGAGGCATCATATCCTCTTTGGAAGCCCAACCACAACAAAGAGAGTGAATAAATACCAGTATAAATTTACGGAATGAACACATTCCATATGCCAACCCTACCTAGGAGCACGACAGCTCAGTCATCAACACGCTGTTCATCAAGGCATTTCCAAATAACAACTCCTCTAAGAACCAGAGTATTATGGGTTGAATGGCATTTCTGCTCTACTTTTCTCTTTCACTTTGAATCTACTCAGGCACCTTGAAGCCACATGTAGAAGATGCAGTGACACTCACTGGAGAAGGCTGAGCTGAGTACTTTCTGCTTCATGGGCTGCTGAGACTCCAGGCACCAGGTTCTTTATGGTACTGATTACCCTTGCATTTTAGCCCATTAAGCGTTGCATATCTGCTGAGCTATCCAACTTTTATTCAGAAAGCTAAAAACCTGTGCCATCATCCAGCACTCCGCAGATGTCCCAGATATTACAGCAGCACAATCACTCTACTGTTTAGAGTACTTTGTTCCTGTCTCTGTGAATTATGGGGTGTCACATCATGGCATGTGTTGCTAAAATAGGAGGTAACCCAACATGACATGACATAATGGGATACAGCCTGTGGGTGCGGGGAGAGGGGTAGGAAGGGAAATACAACTAGACCCATATCTGATGAAAAATCAGTGACCAAAAATTTAACCAAGCAGCTACTTGTATCTTACCAGACTATTAAAAGAAAGAATCAAATTTCTTTTGCACAGTGACCTAAAAGCAAAGTAATTTGATCACATAGCTGCAAAAAATTAGACTCAAAGTCTTTATTTATATTTCAAATAGCTCATAACTTCTGCCGATCTGAAACATGCCCTCCTTTGTCAGCATTGACAGTGTCTGTATACTGAAATGTTCTGCAGAAGCCCTTGTTTCACCAGTTTGGAATAGACCAGGAATAGGTTTCAAAACACATAGGTTTCTGTGTGTATGGTTTCCTGTCAAGCTCATCTCTTCCCACTCCTCCCAGCTTTGCAGCTCCTTGGCAGCAAAAAGTTCCTGAGATCCACCAGTCTGCCCTGGGTTCAGAGCTCCTCTTGCCTTCAGAGATAACTCTGGCACTTGCAGTTCTCATTCCACAGCAGATCAGAACTAACTGTCGAAGTGCTGAAAGCCTTTGTGGAACGGATTTACCCTTCTCCACACAACTCTACTCAACTGTTGTAGGAAGAACCAAATTAACTGCAGAACCACTGTTGCAATGACACATAAAATCAGTTCCCTTGGAGACATTTAGGGTTTAGTCACACACCAGGCTCTTGTTCCTCTTTTTCTCTTTTTACCTATACCTAAGTATGCTCAGAAGCAGGCAGAGAGAAGGAGTATCTCAAGAGAGGCATATATGAGACTCAGCATTACTGTTCTAAAGGAAGAAGTACTTTCCCTGTCCTAGAATAATTGTTTTTAATTGCAAAACATCCTCTGCCTAAATAAAAATAAGATTCCCCTTGGCAGACCCAGATAGGCCAATGATTATTTATTATTAGCAATATCATTACACATAGGAAGTCAGTCTTGAATCAGAATCCCAAGGGCCCTCTTGCTACATATAGATGAATCTAAATGTACTGTTTCATATTCTTCCATTTCTGATTAAGTTTTCGATAAGTGGGTCATTGAATTAGAGAAATGGGCGCAGACAACAAAGAGCACTGGAAAGTCATTCCGTGCAAAGTGCTTGTCTTCTGTTAATGTGGTACTTGTCCCATTGAACAATATGTACCTGGTTAGTTTCTGAGAACAGAAAAACAGAATTGAAAAAATATTTCAAATGGCTGAGAAAGTTTCACAGAACAGAGAACAAACAAGAATCTTTCACCCACAGTTAAGAAAATGTATTATATCGTGTAACTTTACTGGATGCAAAAGTTTATGCTCTTATTAGGTACAACCCTTATTTCAGCTTTGTTTTTAGTATTTTCTGATAAATTTTCAGAACAAAAGTCAGGATTCTCTTCCATGATTTATTACATCACTGGTACCAAATCTTTTCTTGCAGCTGTTCACTTGTTTCTGAAAAGTAAATCAGAACAGAAGAGCTACATGATGGTGTGCCCAGGCACACCTAACAAAGACGGCCGCTCCAAACATGCAACTTTCATCAGGTGCACACCAGAAGTCATCGTTGTAGTTCCCTGTCTAACTGTATCTCCACAACAATAGAAAAATCTCTTCCTGCACGCTGATTACCTCCAGAAAAAGAGTTTGGATGCTGTGTGTTTTCCCTGCAATCTAAGTGTTTATAAAACCAGCCCAACAGGCCCCCAAAGTCTGTCTGTAAGAGCACTGTCTGATGACTCACACTCATGTCACAGATGAGAACTAAGATAGAACAGAATCAGCAATTCACTGCATCTTTGCTGGGTTGGCAGAAAAGTCGGAAATCATAACTCTGGATATGAGAAAACATAAGCAAAAAAGCAAAGTAAATCTCCCTACTCCCTGCAGACATACAACTCCACTCAACTTTGAGCAATTATTAATGGATGTCTTCCTAGACAGAAGTTAAAAATGCATTTTAAAGAGCAAGGGGTAAACTCAGTAGTATTTTATGTTTCCTGGGCTAACCACACCCCCCTTAACTTTGCTTTTGTGTGAATATTTATAGTAGATATCAGCTCTGAATTTCTGTATTTTCCCATCTGGTTCACCAGCTGCTGTGATCTGGGCATTTTTTAAATTATGCTTTTTTTCAGCAGGAGTGACATTTTGATCTCTTGTATCTTCAGACAATAGCAAATCTGGTAGGTGGGTTGGTTTGTTCAGTTGAGTTTTGAGAACTGAGGCATTTGAGCTGGCTGATGCTTTCATAGCAATGGAGAGAGCTGTGTTAGGTCAGGTGAAAGTGGTACTGGATGAAAGCCCAGTACCCAGTTCCCAGCAATGGCCCATCATGAATGCATAGGTGACAATATAAGAACGGGATAAGCATGTGTAGAGATATTATCCCACAATGCTTCCCAGCCTGTAGAAATCTACCATGCAGGGACTTCTTGAACCAGAAATACTATCTTTATAACAACCCAGTCTTACTGAATTTTTATTTAAAAAGACCTGGGTGTAATCCAATCACTTCTTGAACATCCCCAACACATCCGTAAGTGGCAAGGAAGTCTGGCAGTGCCTATGGGGGTAAAAATTAATAAATTAATTAATCTTTAGTAGTTCTTGAATTTAAAAGTTGGGAGACTTTCCCATATCAATGTTAATCGACATCTTATGTCACGCTCCAAATCAAGGACAAAACTGTAGTGCCATCAACATTAGTTAAACTTCTTGCTTTAATAAATAAAGAATTATTCTGTATATGTGTTTTCTCCATAAAGCAGTATAGAGAATCTAAGGCTACAAGCCTTCTAAGCTTACACACATACTGTATTTTTTTGCTTTTCACATTCTCATTACAGCATTAGATAACCAAATCAATCCCCAGCTCTTTTCTTTCGGTCAAATGCAGATTCTGAATAGACTATTCTTGGATCACTTGGAGGAAATTCTTATTAAACAGGATGTGCCTCTTCCTCAGGGTGACAGGTTATATGCAGAGATTTTTCATCAAAATGAAAACTGCTTCATTTGCTGCCAACCATACGTAAAGCAAGAAGAAAAGTCTGGCTTTAGTGACTCCTAGGAGACTGAAAATGGAGACTAAACGGAAAACACATACATTATAAATGTTCTTTTTTAAACAGTTTTACAAGACTCTCAAAAAGTAGGGAATTGCAAAATACATTCAAACATGTAGGTAGTCAGGGATGAAAGCATGCACAGTTTTGAAGACAATACTTTGAAGATAGAACTGTGGATTTTAAGTCTAGAAGGGGCAATAGCAATCACTAGTCTAATATCCTGCGTGCTAGAGATGGACAGATGGGTGGGAGGAATCAACTCCTGCTTTAAATCCAAATTTATTCAGAAAGACAACAAATGGTCCCAAAAACCTAATGATCTGAAGGGTTGTCTGATTTGGAGGAAAAAAAATGTGAAATTTTACAGCTGTATTTAAACAGGCCTTGTTAGTGTCCAGGGTACCTAAAATAACTATTTTTTTGGTTTTTTCCAAAAAGACCAACTTGATGTCAAATACTGATGTACATGCTAGATCTCTAAAGCCTTCATTTGACACATTTATGCCTGTCATTGTTAGTGATGTGGCCATTAGTGAGTTGAGGCTTTAATTTCTGAGTATAATCTCTTTGTTGTGGTAGATCAGTATTAATTTTACTATATTGTACTACTGATGGAAAAGACCTCTAACTACCTATCTTGGGATTCTGGAGAATGTGGAAGAAACACATGGAAAAAGATAAAAAGCAGATCACATTAGTGCATTTGAGAGTGTTGCATGTTCTTCCCTCTTTTTATATTTTGAATGGGTACTTTTTGTTTGGCTTCATGTGAAGTGTGGCAAACTTGAAAAAAAGTAAATCTTGCCTTGAGACATTTATAATACCAAAGAGGCTTTTAGATCAAGCCATCAATTATACAGCAAGATATTATATATATTTATATGTTCTCTGGAATATTATTGTGTATTCTGCTACTACTTTTTTCATAAAGAGTGAAATTATGCATAAACTTTTGGAGATTCTGATGCAAAAACAAGTGTCCTCTCTTTCAGCCTGTCCCATTGAGAAGGGAAGTATTCTGGGCAAGCCTTATACAAACCTGGAAGATCTAACACTGACCATTCTAAGTTGGCTTGATGCAACTTCTTTTTTCAGACCGTGTAGCATTTTTGTACTTATGCTGTACTATGCTTGTAGTTTTGCAGTATTATTTAAGCTATGCTGTTTGAATCTTTGAATTGATGATGCCAAAGAACTATTGCAATAACCCTGACTCTTTCAGTGACACTACCCCTCAGACAAACATCGGCAGAACTTGGGTTAGGGAGGTAGGAGGCAAGGATCTCTGACTCCTGAGTAGTGACCTATGACTTTAGTCTATGTGATCCTTCTGCCTGTGAGATCCTGGCCCCATATACCAGGGCTAGTTCATCCTACAAGGGAGACGCTCTAAGAGGACACCAGTGGTGGGATCACCCTCATGTCCCTCATGATCACTGCACTGCCTTGTCTTTGACTTTCCCAAATCTCACAGTTTCACACACACATCAGATATGCAACAACTTTGCTCTGCTCAGGCACTTTGCTAGTGAAATGTTAAAACTGGTTGAGTAAGATGATACTGTGGATGAGAGGATGGCACCTCCTCACCAATGAAACAGATACGGTACAGAGGCAGGGACACAGTGGGACTGCTGGGTGAAGCAGAAGACACTATCACAATGTCAGCCTTGTAACACTGGTATTTTGGGTCACACATGTACTGCTCATGGGATGGTTGGTCTAGCAAACACTTGCCATATTGCCTCTCTCTATTCTATTTCCCAGATCTGACAAGTGAAACTGCCTGTGATCCCCATAAAAGAGGTTCCACAAATATGTTACAAGTTACCCTGCAAAACAAATATGTTTCCTTCTCTGCCTTAATTTGGTAATATCATCATCATTCATGTAAAATTCTGTCCCTCTTTCCCACAAGATCGACACAAGTCACCAGGAGAAAGGTCCTACAGAGTAAAGCAGGTAGGTCCTGACCCAGCTCTCAGCTTAGGGCAAAGTACTGGTGAACACAATGAGCTTATATACAAGGGTTTGTGGACTAGCAAGTGGACAAAGATCTCACTTTTCAGATCAGCCCAGCAACCAAGAGTAAAAACTTTTCAGAGATAAGGCACTGACCTGTTTCACTGACTTCACTGGGAGCTGGCACTTGCCTGCATCTCAAAAAAAGTGGGGGTGGATTGGAACCTGAGATAACAAGTGGTTTAAGTTACCTCTGTTTATTTCACACTTACAGCAGTATCTTCCTATGATCTGAACCTAAGATAAATTGTTCTTCTGTGAGCATGTTACTTGTTCATAACAACTAAAGGTCAAGTTAGGAGAAAATAAAATATAGCAAATCAAATCACATTAGCAGTTCAGAAAGTCAAAGATATGGACATCTGTGGGGTTATTGTGATGGAACACAATATCTGAGATTAACAACTAAACATTCAGCCTTTGGCAGAATTGTGTTCACAATTCCTCTGTTGGTTCATTCACTGGAGCAGCAACCACAATTTAAGAAAAATAAAAGGTCAAAAAATGCCAAAAGTTATAGTGACAATAACTCATGCTCAATGGGAAGCTAACTACCTATTTTAAAAACACCTTTTTTTTCCTGTTCCCTACCAGTATGCAAATGTTAGTCTTACAGTGTTGGAGAGCCATAACTCTTAACAGAGAGATTTTCCCAACATGAGAAATTGCCCAAATTATATTCCAAGAGTCTTATGAACAGGAACCATGAAAATTTTGCCATTGTAATCTGCAGGCAGTTGAATCACATTAATTTATCTTTATTTCATTAATGTAAGGCTCAAGCCCAAAGTATTTTATATTGCTTTTTTTTTTTGGGGGGGGGGGGGGGGGGGCGGTGGTGATGAATTAGTGCCATTGTATCTGTACGTGCTGAAAGTGTAAAAGCTGCAGAGAGCCATTGACCTATTAAAACGTGTAAGAATACCTGTTACGGAGTGCTTTGAACATTTTTTAGAGCCAATAACCAGATCTATCCTCAGGGTGAGAGCCTAACGCAACAAGTTGTCGTTCCACATAGCATCAGTGGGAAGAAAACTTCTGATAGCAGTCAGCCCAAAAAGTGGGACGCATAGTCTTTTGGAAAGCCTTTCCCTTGGGATGCCATGGTAGTACATCTTTATAGCACAGCTTTGTTGGACATGAGGTGGCCCGGCTGAATAAATAAAGCCACAGTAACATACCCCTTGCACAAAATGCAGCTCACTTGCCCAAATGACAAGGAACCAGGAAAGGATAGGGGCGGGATTTGTAAATTTCTCCCATGGGGAGACATGGAAGAAACTCCAGGCAAGATTCCTGAGGAATATCTTCCTTACTGAAACCTGTTCCTGCTCCAGGATTTTCTGTTAGAGAGGGAGTGAAAGCGTGGGCCCAGAGCTGCATCACCCGAGTGCTGTCGCTTGACTCTTTGTCCAGCCCCTCTGCTTTAAGTGTGGCAAACCTCACCGGGACAGGCTAACCAGGACCCCTCAGGTATCACCCTACTTGAGGTGCTCAATGTGGAAGGAGGCAATGATGTCAGAGGGGCACAGATAGAAGAAGATTTCTCAGAGGCAGCCCTGTGTTGCCTGAGTAGCATTTGGCAAGAGGAAGGGCACCCACTGCACATGCCAGAAGGGGAAGATCAGTTTCGGAGAACATGGTGCACAGTAGAGCAATTGTGCTTTTGAGGTCCAGTACACATTGTAATAGTGGCAGCAGTTCACATCTCTTCTCAGAACTCAAATAACTTGACCTGGTTTCATGTCTGCATGCAAAATCTCAGTCTTCGCCTTCAGTGCTGAGAAAATCCATGCTTGTAGGTGGCTACCACACAGTAGCAAGTGCTTAGCTATCTTGCAAAAAGATCTGCATGGAAACACAGTATTGTAGTTTTCTACCCTGAAGTAAACTAGGTGCTGTCAACCACAGACCCACTATTAACAACCCTGTGGTGAAAAAAAGTTTCTGTTATCATTAGTGATAAAGTTTGAGGCTTTTGATATTTGTGAAGACAGAAAACACTGTTTTAGGTAGACAAGAACAGATGCACTATCACATTCAGGCTCTTATTTTATTGTCAAGTCTTTAGGAAGAAAATTATTAGGAAATAGCTGCAATTTTAGTGCCACAATTTTCGAGAACACTTTCTCCTAACTCATTCTTATGCCAGAGTTACTTTGGCTGCTGCTAGCAGAAATTGCAACAGTCTCATGAGCAAATTAGCAGCCTGATCCTCACCTCCATCAGTTGATTTCTATGTTTTTTAGCAAGCTGTGCTCTGTTATAAATGCAAGAGGAGTTTTTTCCCAGTTGAAGATTGAGTGTACCCTCTTCTGCCATGGATGTATCTCAGCAGTGCAGCATCCTGCTGTCTGGCCTCCACCTACATCAGGGAAAAAAAGCAATGGTGCTGGCAGCAACAGCAAAGCACATGGTCATGCTGGAACAGGGTCAATTACGCTAAAGATAAACAAACTTACACAAAACTAGTGTTTTCATAAAACGTACTGTAACAAGGATGTTCAAGCCAAACAGGGCAAAGACATTGTGGCCTAAAAATATGTTTTACCTCGTAATCACAGTCCTTGAGTTTTCCTGCAGTTTTCTATGAGAAATAATGGTGCTTAAGCATGAGGGAAGATAGCAATGGGTATAATACTCTATTTGTGAATAGAAAGAATATTTATGCTACAATACAGCAATGATGTAATTTCAGAGATTGGATAAATAATCCAAGGCATTTCCAGAATAACGCCTCCCCAGTCATCCAGACTTTTTTTAAATTGGATGAGCACCAGCTGACAAAAGCCTGCTATGTCCCTTTGATAATCACCCTCGAGTCAATGGTCTCCAATGACTTGCAGATCAAACTATTGCAGTAGAAACTCCCTGTATGACACTTTCCACAGGACAGGTTTTACAGATATTTCACTTTTCTGTCCGCAAGTACTTTTGATTAAAATTTACTAAGGCTCTTTTGGTCATTTGGACAAGGCATTGGATTTATAAATTGTATAGTACTCACCCTGCCACACAAGCTGATGTTTGATCATTGGCCCGTGCCTAAACAGTGATGTTAACCTAAAGCCCCTGTGTTCTTTTCTTTTCATGCATGAATCTTGCTCACAGAGCTTCACACAGGGGAGCTGAAAAGAGGATTTCCAGTGAAAAAAAAAAAACACCTTCCAGAGGCAAACACACCCAGAGTCTTTAATACTGGTGCTGTCATTATAAAAGAATGAAACAAATGAACCTTGGAATATTTTACACTGTTTAAAGTCCTAATGCTTCCAGTGAGACCAAATGAATAGTCTTAAAAAGACATGGTCCACACAGCCAGTGTTTCAGTTAACCTCGTATGAATTATTAGTTCACTGTAGGATATAATGGAGATACCCAACTGGTCTTAATTTACATTAATCAGTTGTATCCTAAGTCACGGCTATATGCACATTGAATATCAGATTAAACCCTTAAGAGGCAATGTGACCTACCAGATAAGGCACAGGACCAGGATCCAGAAGAACTGGACGCTGCTACTGGCTGACTCCAGTGTATCTAGCTTTCCCATCTGTGCCTCTGACGTTCAATTAGTAATGCAAGAGAACAACTTTCTCTGAACAATGCTCTTTACTGCATACCAAATCTCGGTGTTGCAACTTGCAAAATGTTTAGGATGTACTTTCCTTTGCACATGAGAGAATCTCAGTGGGATGTCTTTGTTTCAGGAGTGATTAGCATTAAGGCCAAGTGCCTCTTTACTTGTCCCCTGGGCATGAATGACTAAGCCATTGAGGTACCAAGAGGTGCATATTGCAGTATAATTAGCCTCTTCTGCTCTCTATCAGCAATGCAACCCTTTCCTTGTATGTCAGTGACCTGCGCCTTTGTTTCAGGAAAACTCTCTCTCTGCAGTTGCTGTAAAGAACTCCTGCAGAAGCAGCGAGCGTTTCTGTGTTCAAGGCATGGGTAGCTCAGAGAGAGAGAAAATGGATACATTCACCTAGATGAAAATACAACTACTGAGCCAAATGGGCAAACATTCCCTAACTATTTTTACCCAAATCTCAAAAGCTAACAGTTGGGAACAGCTTGTTACATTATGGTCCTGCTGCCAAACAAACACTATGAACAAGGATTACTGGAGATCACTTCGTCACAGCCTAAAAGTCGTGACACACTTCTACATCTCCTTCAGCTAGTGATAATAGTTACAGTGTGCCTCCATCACTCCATCGCAGGATGCCTGCAGATTACTTTAGCCTGGCTCTCCTCTATACTGAGAAAATGAGCACTTTCAGATTGGAGTGAAGGTGGGATACAATGCTCTGTTTTAAGCATAGTGAAGGTTTGCTTCCAAAGCTGTTGTTTCAACTGCGTCTCTCCTCTTGGACCATCCCTCTATTTAGTCTTCCTTCTTTATCATCTGAATTCATTTTGTTTCACTGTTTTTGGCCCTGCTTGGCCAACATGTCTCATTCATTTTGTAGAAGGTGAGTGCCTTTAGTCAAACCATGATACCAAAGAATATCATTGACTTCCTATATTTTTTAATAAATACTCATGATTTTTCCCTTTGTCTGCTGCATTCCACAGGGTGGAGCTCCTTTAAAGCATCCTACAAGAAAATTCATTATTTACCCTCAAACTGCCTTCTTCTGCCTATAAAAAAATGTTACAACACTTAATGTGCCATCCATTTCAATAGCAGCTTGAGCCTGCAATAGAGAACACTACTGCTAACAAATGGACTGCCTTTCCACACATATAGATCACGCCTTGCCCTGATATGTGCCAGCAGAAACAGTTGTGTAGCAACACAGTGAAGAGTCAGGAAGTCGACGTGGGCAAAAATAGCTATATTTTGCTCGGTTAGGTTTTTTCTTGTGCCTGGCTGGAGTAGCTGGCAGAGAGAGGGGGTACATGGGATGCAGAAGCTGGAATAATCAGCAGGACAAAAAGACAGGGCAGGACTGCCTCTTTTGGCATTGCTACTGGCTTCTGCTGGATTAAACTGGTTGTGAAGCCATAGTACCAGGATGCTGGCTCCACTGCCTCTCGTGCAAAGGTGTATTGCTTCACTGTTTTCTTGTACTCCTTTGTCTCTGTCTCCATCCTTCTGATCGTCTTTTGCTCTGCCATTTGGCACAGTGGAATTTTAGAATGAGTATGATGATTAAAACAAAGTAATAATAGTTGCAGTGATAGTAGAAAATACATGCAGTAAGATAAATGTTTCAACTAACCTAAAATGATATTTCACTCTTTTTGTTAAAAAAAGAAATCATAGTATTTCCTCACAAAATAAGAATTTTGATTCATGTAATTCTTTTGGGCATAGATTTATCTTGCTGGAAACTGAAAAAAAAAAAAAAATCTGCAGAAGTCAGATATGCCTGCACCAAAAAAAAAAAAAAAAAAGCCCACGTTCCTGACAGTTTGCCTGTCTCTACTCAGGGCTGTTGTCCACATCTCTGTTGAAGAACTTTTTACTAAACTTTTTTAAGAGCTTCCAGCTCTTAAAAGACAAAATATTACCCTTCCAAGAGAGACAGGCAAGCCACAGAATCCACCAGTGTAAAATGTTCCTGAAAGGGCTTTTGCAAAGGGACTTATTTTCTCACTTCCCCTCAGCTGTTGTCTCTCAGCTGTCTGTGGCTTTGAAGATCCAGAAGGTGAAATAGTATCTAGAAGCACTTCCACACAGCAGTGGCAAGAGTGAAGGGACCTTTTCAGGCTGAAATAGCAACAGAGGAAGCACACAGATCTGATGGAAAGCCTGGGGAACTTGAGGCATCTCCAGTATCTTCAATACTCTTTACTCTCTTTCTTCCTAGTGACAGGAACAGAGTCTCCCCAGGACCTGCAATCCCTTGGGAGTATTACCAGGTCTAAGTGACCTGTAAAATCACCAGATAGGCTTATGAGCTTGACTTCCTTGTTCCCTGGGAATAACCCTTTGGAGAGTCACCATCTCTTTTGCTAGTCTGCCCTTTTCTCTCACCTACCTACTACCTTGTTTGTGCAGTCTCACCTCATTGCCAAATAAATTACTGCAGAAGTGGTGATCATGCCTGAAGCCAAGAGAAGATGGCTGCAAAGCTCTTAGAGGTGTCCAGGAATCTCTTTCCCCTCTGCCTCTAGGGGACAGATGAGCACAGACCAGTTTCTTTGGTGTGAAGAGCCCACATCATTGCTGCACCCCAGGTTTAGCACGCTGTACCGAGGCAAGGCTGGGCTCATAGTATCATCATGTTGCTGTGTCTGTACTAGCACTTTGGTTTGGGGTATTAGCATGCTGTTGAAGCATTTTCCCTGAGGGTCCACACTTACTGCACGCTGATTTGACTCCAGAGCAGTTTTGGTGCACCTTGTCTGGATTCCTCCCAGGAAGGCTAAATACATGTCCTTCCCTGTGCTCCAAGCCCTAAATCAGACAAAAGGGTTCTGGCCAAAACCACTTTCTTGGACAGCTTTGAACCACGTGTTCTGGGGATGTATGATGCAGGATACAGACAAAATCCAGTCCGAAGTGAATCCCCTGAGCCACATAACATGAAGGTGTAAGGGCCTCAGTGCCACATGTTTCTATATAAAGATCCAATTCTCTTGTGCCAAATCACTTGCTAATGAAGACACAGCGACTGTTCTGTGACTATATCCTCCCTAACGTTCATCATCCAGGCATGTGTTTCTTATATTTCCTTCTGTTCTCCTTACCAAAACCCTGATTGCAGAAAAACAGTATAAAGAAACCTGCTGTAATATTGCCAATTTGATGTGTACTTTGAGCAGAATTTTTAAATATATTTGAAAACTCGTTATTAAAATGTTTAATGTTCTCATTTCTATCTTCCACTGGTTGCTGACACTCAATAAAAGTAAACCCTCCTCCCTTTTTCATGCATTTTGTTGATTTTAATAGCATTTTCTTGCTTTGTATACAACCACACGAAAACTTCAAAGGCAGATTTGAACATGAGCTAGGCAGATCTGGTTCTGTAACCTGGGGTCACCAAGACCCTAATGATAGCTTCCCCTGGGGTTTTCCCCTTCTTTTTCAAAAAATAATCAACTCATTTCTTACTCTGCTAGGTTTTATATTAATATCTCAGCTATGTTAGAAAACTCTCACATTTCTGGTGTTGCCTATATGCCAGACCACTTTCTTTCCGCTCCACCCAGAACTTATCATGAGAAACAGGCAGAGTACTAGGAGTGCTAATAATATTTGTCTAATGACTGTCTCAGTTGCACCAGAGTGATAAACCAGCAAACACAGCGAGCACTCTGGCAAAAAGTTTGTCTTTGAAGGGGTGAGATATCACATCAAAACCAGCAACAGAATATTTACTGATGGCTCAGAAATATTTCTCACCTCTGTCTAATCGCAGCACATCTGAAGCAAGAAAAGGGACTACATCACAGGCAGGAAACATTAAATATTTAATTACTTGTTTTTGGCACAAGTTGTACAGCCCCAAGCTTCTTATAAGTATAAAATAGAGTACACCTGTCATGTCTTCAATGAACATGAAACCGGGACTTGCAAAATTAAATACATCTGCAACAAATCGTCTCGGTTTCAAATTGGAAGTTATATTTGTAGTAGGTAGTCACGTAGCAGGGTAAGTAGTTTATGCATGTGTTGGTTTTTAGTAGGTGGGTTTCAGTTTCCATCTTCCGTCTCAGAAGCAGCAACAGTATTTTGGCATAAGAACTTATACTGGGGGTAAGGGAATCGCTATTTTTTAATTTAAAACACGTCAGTGATCCTAGTAGATTGATACATAGGTATATTCTTCATATGACAGATGAAACTACTTTTGTCCTAAAGGTCACAGGAGTGAGGACCAGTAGTGCTGGGTTCCACTACTAGCTTGCATCCACTGTAAAATCTTGATCAAGACAAAGTCGATACTTTCACGGTGTTGGAGCTTGTTTTTACTTCCCAGTACAAACAAGGTACACTTTGAGTCACCTAAGCACAGGTATCAGAAATTTAACTGGTATAAAATGGGCATTTGCCTAGACTCATTTTCTGAGCTGAGAAGCCATGCGTGGGTACTGCTTACGGCACCCTTGTTAGGTTAACCACAACTGTTTTGGTATCTTGGCACTACAGTGGGCTGCGTTGTGTACACAGAGCAATTCAGCCATGCAGATACCATAGAGCTGATGTGTACATGCCTTAAGGTAATTTGTTAGGGATTTCCTTATTTCCCCGAGCCTAGTTAAAGCTGTAGCTTTGTCTGGACTAGCAGACATCTAAAGAAGCATCAGCACTGTAGCTGATAACATGCGAAAGCAGAGAAAGGAGATGCAGAGATAGTGAAGTAGTAGAACAGATTTGGTGATGAGTGCTAGAGAAAACCTGGAGATGTTGGTTAAGAAAATGCTTGGAAAACCAACACAACCTAATAATCCTTTACTGAAACAAGCGTTGGCCTTGTTTTCCTGAAAATCAAGGTGCGGGGTTCTTTTCTACGTTGCTTTATTTTCTGATTTATGAAAAAGTGTTATTCAAGAGGAAAAAAAAATAAAGGGAAAAAAAAAAGTATCTAGACTGGACTTCTGGAAACCTTCCAAACCAATCTTTTAATGAAAACTAGGCCTTAGACTAGTTGACTAGGGCCCTGCTAAGCCAGATCTTGAGCATTTTCACCCCTTCTTACGGAAACCTGTTCCAGTGATTGTTTTTTCTCCTGGTGGAGAGTATTTTCTTAAAACCAGATAGAATTTCCCCTGAAACAACTTGCTGCCATTGCTCCCTGTCCTGTCACCATGCATCTGTGTGGTGAAAGCACCTCTGTCTTCTCTGTAACTATCTTTTAGATTTTGGAAGACTGTGACTATGTGCCCCCTAAACCCTCTCTTCTCTAGTCTGAGCAATTCCAGCTTGCTTAATTTTTCTTTATATAACTATTTCTCCAGCTCCTTAATCATCTTGATGACCCTTTGCTGGACTGTCTACGGTTTTTTAATCTGCCTCTTGAACTAGAGGGATGAAGACTAGAGGCACTATTCCAGGTGAGGTCTCGGAAATGCTGAGTAGAGTGAAATAATCACATGTTGATGTTGATGTTGAAAGTACAAGACTTTTTCAGCTCTTGTCTAATATCTTTTAGTTTTCTCTTTCATTTTTCCTTGTCATTCTCCTGGTTTCTCTATACTTCCATTCCTGTATATTTCCTTTTCATCTAAAGGCTAATTCAAGTTGGCAACACCCATTGTGAAATATGAATCCTTCCCAGAGTACACAATGAATTTCAGAGTGAAATAGCATAGGAAGATTTCAGTGTATTCTCTTGGCAAAATGGAAGACAGTTTTATAGCTTTTTGAGTAATGCAATGGAGAAACCACTGCTTCTCCTCCCAACCTGTAGGATCTTGATAGAAGGAACTCATGGGT
This sequence comes from Bucorvus abyssinicus, assembly GCA_009769605.1. Classification (NCBI taxonomy): domain Eukaryota; kingdom Metazoa; phylum Chordata; class Aves; order Bucerotiformes; family Bucorvidae; genus Bucorvus; species Bucorvus abyssinicus. The sequence goes on from CM020025.1 coordinate 47,106,227, forward strand.
CATCAACTACAGAAATTAAATTTAACCAATTAACCTCCCTGAGCCTCCCTCAAAAATCAGTGGGAAGAAATGTCCTCCAGACTTTGGAAAAATAAGAGGAAAAAGAATAGAAACATAGATAATCTCTCTCTACAACGGACTTGACACAGGAGTGAGCAGTGTTTATGATGGAAAGGGCATCACCTTTTTTTTTGTACAGTTTCTTAATGCCAGCAAGCCCGGTGGGGTTGGTCTGTCCTATTACTGAAAGCTCTGGAAGGGCTGCTTTGGCAGAGATGTGGCATCCTGGCTCCGTGACTGTCTTGCAATTTGGCAGCAGTGTAAATTAAACAGGGAGAAGAGTCACCGGAAACCTGGGCACCTGTAGCAAGGCAGAAAGCCAGGGTGACTCGTGCAATGATTCACTTTAGAAAGAGAACAAATACATCCAGAAACAGGAAGGCTGGGGTCTGAGAACTGTCTATGGGATGTCTTTTTTCTTAATTGTTATTATTATAGCTCAAGAAGTAAAGGATCATTGATCTCAATCTGTCAAATATGTTGATTACTCTGTTTTGGCAGAAATGTTTATAGATCACACCCAGCATTTGCTGCCCTTTTCCTCTATTGTATCTCTCAAGTATGTTGGTATTCTTGGAAGGATCATGAGAGCTCTCTTCTGGGAAGAGGGAAGTTGTGAGTGATAGATCCTCTGAAATGGTACCTGAGGTTGGCTTAGCAGCAAGCACTGCTGGTGAGTTAATAAAGCAAAGATTTCATACGGATTCTTTTCATTGTGGCCATGTGATGAATGTCATCCTATACCATCTCCAATTCTTCACAGAGGAAGTAGAAGGTTGGAGTATTTTTGGAATATACCTCTATCAGAAACTGCCCACTCCCTACCTCTAAAACACCTCAACTGAATGCAAGAATTGGAAATTACAGGGGGCAAAAAACAGGTGCTGATCCGTTAGATCAACACAGAGGTGGTACACTATGGTACAGAGTATGTGGTGGTTTATTAGATTTCATTAGGAAGGGTGTTAGGTCTTTGAAACTTTGGTTCTGTTCAGAACAATGGCAGAGTGCTGGTTCAGATTCTGTGACATTGCTAACATTGATTGGCTAGGGGCCTTGAGTTTTTAAGTAAACTGAAGAGTTTTTCAGATTCTCCTCGATGTAGATCAAATAAGAATGGCTTGAAAGAGCAGGCTGCAACATCACAGGGCTTTGCATCAGTGTGTTTCCATGGTCACAATCAGGTAGTGAGGAATGTTTGTGTAAGTGCATCTCAATGTTCTTTGTCGATATCTCCCTTCTGGTGTTATACAGTTTTCTTAACACTACTTGTGTTTCATTCTGAATTACTTTCCATCACACAAGTCAGGTTACAGATAGGGGGAAAAAAACATGAACACATCTTGCCCAAGAGTAACAGGACTTATATTTGGAGAATATTTGGCAACCTGGAGAAGGCAGTGACTGTCTTTGGCAAGGCCTCGGGATGCCTAAAGTTGCTGGAATAGCCATGCATGGACCCATACCTTCCAGTGACTTAGAGTAGCAATGACATCTAGTGCAGCTCTATGTGTTGTCTTACCACTCATCTGACCCAGGTCCTGGATCTTCCTGAGCTACAAATGTGGCTCTTTCTGTACAAGAGGGAGAGAGCCTGAATCTGTAGTAAATAGAAGGCATTAATTTGCTATATGTGTGCCATATGACTTGGGCCCCTCTACCATTTGCAAGGACTGTTTCTGTAGTGCACTGAGTGATGCCTTAATGTTCAAAGACAGTTACCATTCTCGCAGTGACCCCTTGAATACATACAACACAGAGCACCCTATTCTCAGCTTTGCCTGTCTCCTCGAGGAGAGTGAACAGAGGTTTGAATCTGCTTTGTTTTCAGAAGGAAACTGCCCCAGGTTTCCTATTCTGAAGAGAGTGATCCACCATACAGCCCTATCAGAGATGAGGGTTTTTCAGGTAATTATGCTGGTGATAGACACTTTGTTTTCACCCAAGTCCTAGTTTAGATGTCTAAACTCTCATTTAGCACCCATACCCTCACACCCCTTATAACGTGAGGAATGTAAATAGCAAAAGGACAAGGCTTGCCATGCAGTGTTACACAAACATCTGTATTTATTAGAGTCTTTCAATAAATATTGGCAAAACTCATCCAAAACTGGACCAGAAGACAATTGCTGAGGTAAAACAACCTTTTGGGAAGAAACAGCTACCGAATGTATAATGTAAAGAATTTTCCATCCCCTGGGAATATGATAGTGGTCCTTAATGAAGAATAAGACAGGCATGCCAGTCTGGATTGTAGAGTCACAGGTCTTTCCCAGTGCTGTTCTCTACAACTAGAGGAAGTTAGCACCTAAGGTTTGGGAAATTATTAGTCCCTCAGTGTTCCTGCACATTACAGTCTGGAGCATAGGTTTCCACCTGAATACTGAAAATAAGTTTGTTTGCTTGTTTGTTTGTTTTTAAGGTCAATTACAAGCATGGCATATAGATAATATTTTTTTTTTTTTTAATCCCTGAAGAAACAAGAGCAGGTTTCTCCACTGCAGTTCTTGATCACCTCACTGGAGAACATCAGTGAATTCAGCCATGTTTGGCCATGTTGTGCAATGAACTTCAGTGTAGAGACATCAGAGCTGGCTCCAGCCTGATGCAGCAGCACAGCACAGCGCAAGCCAGTCAAAAGGGCACAGCACTTTTCACATACACCTGCTCTGCTACGGGTCAGAAACTAGGTCTGGCAAGTCTCTGCTCTGCCCAATTTATATGATGAGAACAAACTTCCAGTGATTTCAAAAGAGTGAGGCACGACCAGTTCAGAGGTTTTCAGCAGGGTAGGAAAAATAATTCTTTCTGCTCTCTGACACTGGGTCAGGTCCCACTTAAGGAAACAGGCTGCCAAGAAAGTGAAGCTGGGGGAAAACTCTGGAAAATCACCTTGCTGATTCCTTTGGAAGAATAGAAACAGTGATTGCTGCTTCTGGTAATAGCTATGCCCCTAGTGATATCTGCAGTCATGTATTCCCATGCCACAGAAGCACTCCTGGCTTTCCAGTGTATCCACAGAACACCGACTAGTCACAAGCGGTATGGCAAACTTGCTGGCCCCAGAGGTCTGTTGTTCTAAACAACTTTAGATATTGCCTATGCCTAGAGGCAAACTGGCTGGTTAAGTTCTTCATTATGATGCACAGAATCATTTAGAATTGCTGGAGAGATCTCTCAGGCCATTTGTATTCTCTGTATATGCGAGGAATTAGCAAAATTTCACAGGCAAAATTTTTCTTCTTGAAAAATGCTTTTTCAAGCTGAAAGAAACAATCTGTAAACCTGTGTGATGTTCTTCAAACCACTTTAAGCATGGAAAACCAGGGAAAATGTCCAACAATTCTACCTCTTGAGTTTGGGTATTTTCAGAATGAAACATATAAAGTTTGTTTCAAATTGTGATTAATTTTGAAATTTCTTTACATATAATTAAGTCATATTTAATTAAAACAATCTTCAGATTCAGACTTTGGCATTTATATGAAAGGTCTAAAATACATCCACTAAATACAACAGGCCCTAGGATAGTCTGTAGACTTATTAGATTCCATTACTGTTCTCAAAAATTCCTTGATATACCAAGAGTGCTTAAAAATAAAGCAAGTGTACAATTTTTGTCTCCCAAATAAAATAATATAAAAAAATAATATGGGGAGAAATAACAATTTTGTCCCAAAAATCTTTTGTATTGCCAACAAATCTTCAAAATTTTGAAAAAAAAAAATGGATATAAGACATTTGTTTTTGTGAATTAAACATATCAGGAGTGCAATATAAACCTGCAATTTCAGGGTAGCAGAGGCATAGGGGGAAAAATAGGTATTTTTTCCTGAAGTCATAAAGTACACCAAACCCAAAGTCTATTGTGAACACTCCAGGTGGACAAATTTCTTCTTGTTATCCTGCATACAAACTCTATGAGCTATTGATAATGATTGCTAATTTTGTTATAGCACACTTTAAATCACTAACATGCTATAATTCTCTAATAAAATAAGAAAATAGCATATGTTCTCCCTCACCTGCTAAACAGATGGCAAGGAGTGTAAATTCATTTATTTGAATTTTTTTTTTTTAATTGCTTTGGGCATCTTAAATTTAAATAACTAGATTCAAACACTAGCTTCAATCTAAACCAGGCATGCACTGGAGAAAGGAAGGATCCTTTTTCAAAGGAAACAAAAGGCTCTGGTAAACAGTAAGCAATTAGCCACAACATGCTACCAGGGATTGTTTAATTGAGGCTGCCATACTAAATTAACCAGATACATGCCCTTGGAAGGACTAGTATATCAGAATTACTTACAGATGTTTTCAATTATCCTGTATGAAACCATGTGCTGCTGCTTTGATTTTTTTAATTTGCTTTTCTGATGCAAGGAAAATTAAAATGCAAAACAAACTAACTCAGGCCTTCTTTCTCCCTAAATGATAAGACTTGAATATTAGCTGCCAAAAACCCTCTGGGCTTCTCTCCCTGGATGGATTCACGAGACACAAGTAACTTACAGTTCTTAACTGACCTTAATGCCCATCCTATCAAGTTAACCTGCCCTAGTTTCAGATTTTAAAGAGCAATAATGACTGCTTCGCTTTACATGTGCCATGGATCATTTGCTGTGGGAAGCATCTGGAGAACAGTAAACCAGTTCATAAAGTAACAGGAGAAAAGTCCTTGCTGCCACATCCAGATTAGAGTGCTTCAAGTATAGAGAAGCTCTCTCCCAGCACTGAGCTAAAGGTTTTTAGATTCCTAGTTAAAAGTCCTTTTGAACAGTCTTGCAGTCTTGTCTATGAGTTTCCTCATTTTGGCTTTTTGGGGTTGCTTTTGGTATATGGATATCTTTTTCAGGGAGATTTATCATCTTATGAATTCCCAAATACCATGTGAACTAAAATTGCAGGCCAACAACAAACTCTCTGTCCTTGAGGACAGTTTGTAGTTAGGCAGTATATGTCTGCACTAAGGGTAGATTAAATGCACAAAGCAGACATAGCAAAGAAAAGGATCTTACTTGAGTAAGTCATCAATGAGATGACCTTAAATCTCATTATCATTTCTTTGGAATCAAAAAAACCTTAGTCTTTAAACTTATTAACATTGGTTTAGCTGGTACCTAGAAAGGCTTCTGTAGCCTTACGTGAAGTACTAAAGTCCCCGAGCTTATGTCCCAAACTCAAGGCAGCCCAACAGACAGATGTCCTGGGTCCTCCTGAGCACAGAACTATCTCCGTGCACCACAGTAATTTGTATAATTTAAGGCTAGGCACCTGAAATCTAAATATTCCAACACTGAAATTTTCTATTTAGTATGCACCATTCCCAGCATAGTCCTTGAACACAGGACTAGAGGATCACGGGCTGACAGCACTGTGTTTAGTGCAGAACCTGAGGTGTATGGGGTCAGCACATGAGAGAAGCCAGATGGGATGTGACTCTGTAACTCTGTGATATGAGCAATCTGCAGATGGATCCTGGACTCTTAGTCCATTCTCAGTCCAGTTCTGTACATCACATAATGGCTAGTAAATATAAAACAGTCAGGATAAGTGAAGTCTAAAACTTCATATGAAAATAAGTGAAATCTTGCACTACGGTTGCTCAAAACAACAAGAGTTCATATAAACCTGGTGCCATAAACAAGATACAGACTACTTAACTACAAGAACTTAACAGGACTGCCAGATTAGGAGCTCATTTGCTACTGGCTTCTCTTCTAGTCAGTCGTGAAAGATTGGTACTTCCAGCGTAGGAATTCACGCAGAGCAGAGATCTGTGTAAACACAGGGCAGGCATGAGTCAGGTCTGGGATGGGGCACAAGCTTGAACCTGTAGAGTCTATATTCAGAGTGTTGTGTAGACTCACCCAATATGCCTTCAGAGTATCAGACTCTTGTAAGCTGTTAAATTCATTATTTACAAACGTTAATGAAGAAAGGTGCTTATAAAGTATCTGTAAGAATGTAGTACATAAGGAAAAAAAGCATAATTTAATATCTTGCTTCAAAAAATACACGAAATACATAGGCCTGATCTCTAGAACGAGTACATATATAGCAGGCATTTCTAATTTAGCCTTGCTCCAGAATCATGTGTCTCATACAGGTGAGAGAAGGTAAACACTGACGGTCAGTGACTTTTAAGAATAATGAATGGTATATGAACTGTCCTACACTCGACATGTAAGTATGAAGAGATGAGATGAATTCCTATAGAGTTCTGAAGGTAGTGTGTCCCATTATTTAGCAGCATCTCAACACTCTAACAATGTACTCTCAGTCTAGGTTTCCAGATGACTTATCACACAATTTCCTAACTTCTGTGGGTTTAAGTGTATCCATTGTGTTAGTTTAATGTTGCTTTGTGGACTTTAATTTCCTTTGAGGATTTTATAGATGTAAAAGTATAATCCAAATGCATTCAAAACATCAGCATTTGCAGATTGTCAGTTGTTTTCCTGCAGTCTGGAAGCACTTCCCACAAAACAGGAAGCCATTAACTGCCATGCTCATATGTAAATGTGGAGATATTGCATGGAATACTTACAAGATATTTACTGGTGGAGATAAGGGGTTTAGAAACTGGTATTTGTTAGGGAAATACTGACAGCAGCAGTATTCTTTTCATTATCATCACAAGGCTTTATAAAAAAATAGAAAAGCCTACATTTTAAGGCGAGTTGTGAAGAATTTCAGAGCCTGCAGTTATAGAGATACCCCCCACAGAAAAAGAGTGCCTCATACAGGTTATATATGTGAGCAAGCTTAATTGTTTTTCCAATTCTGAAGAGTCACAGTTAAGTCATGGCCCGTCCCTGGCTCCCCTGACCTTCACTTCTAGGAAAATAGACAAACTGATGTCAGTGAATGAAACAGTGGGGATGAAACAAAAGCAGCCATTTATGAGACCTGGGAGATTTATGACTTGAAGGTGGCTAGAATTTAACCTGAAGGGGAGCTAGTCATTGCAGTGCAACAGCCTTAAAGACTCTTACCAATCTCCCCTGATCCAAACATCGGCATTTGCATTCACTGCACTAATTTAACCTTCTGAATGGCCAGAAGGTTTAGTCCCTTATTTAGCACTTTCCACTGAGCTCTAAGAGAAGCTTTAAGGTTGCTATTCACAACCATTGTCATATTATGGAAGATTACATTTGGAACAGTAACTATGGTCTATGAGTTTGAATTTCTGGTCTCTTCCCTCACAAGGCACTCCTGATTAAAGCCAGAAAGAAATAGAAATGCAAAGCCAGACCCAGTTTCAAGGAGGAAGAGAATGGCAAGCTTACAACAAAATAAAATTTTAAAAAATATGTCTGAAATCAAAGAAAATCCGGAGGGAAAAGGGAAGCCTAAACTCAAGATAAAGAAAAGACCATGTAGGTCAATGAAAATAAATACAAGACATTTATAGACAGTTAGATAATCATGGGGCAGCGGAGTCCTGGCAGATTCTGAGGTTGAGACAGCTTGCCCTTTCTTCTGTTAAATTGCCATCAGGACACTCTTAGGCACCAGATTATTATTAAGCATTTCTAAAGTTGAGAGCAAACATACCAGAAAACACACAAACATATAACAGTCTCATGACCCTCAGAAATTTAATGCTTGTGACCTGAGCTTGTGAGCATCCAGTGTTCTCCTATTTCGAAGGATGTTTTGTGCTACTTATTTGCACCAGATTTCCATTGGGATTAATGCCATGTTTCAGGGGTCTTCTGGTAGTTTGGAAGGGACAGAAAACAAATTCCAGTCTTGCCCATACTTGGTGGCCATCTTGGCAGGGTAAAGGTGAGGCAAAGAGAGGAGAGGCGAGAAGAAGGCAGGCGAGGCGAGGAGAAGGAGAAGGAGAAAGAAGGAGAAGGAGAAGGAGAAGGAGAAGGAGAAGGAGAAGGAGAAGGAGAAGGAGAAGGAGAAGGAGAAGGAGAAGGAGAAGGAGAAGGAGAAGGAGAAGGAGAAGGAGAAGGAGAAGGAGAAGGAGAAGGAGAAGGAGAAGGAGAAGGAGAAGGAGAAGGAGAAGGAGAAGGAGAAGGAGAAGGAGAAGGAGAAGGAGAAGGAGAAGGAGGAGGAGGAGACAGCCTTCCTCTGAGTATTCTAGATTTGCCACAGCTGCAAATAGGATTTAGGCAAGGAGATCTGAAGCACATAGTAGCATTCAGTTCCTATACGACTCATAAGACTATCATGTTCAGAATCCAACCTGTAAATCTATCTGGAGTCAGATGGTAATTTTTTCCAGATCAGGCAGGAACCTTTCTTTTCTTTACAGCATGTCTGCCTCATAAATAATCTAATAGTATGATTTAACATATTTACAATTATTGCAAAAATACAGGACATTGGATTCTTCTTACTGCTAGCAACTAGACACAGTGAACTGAGAGGAAGCAACTTTTCTAGTCATCATCATCATCACCATCATGGCTTGGCTTCGCGGACGAAGATTTGGGAAGGGCTTTGCCCACGCTTATTGCAAGCGCGCTGATGGCTGAAAAGGCCAATGCGGGATAGGCAAGACCGGTTGCAAAGAGCACACCGGAGGGTCTCCTTGGGTGGTATTGCCGTTTCGTCCCTTGCCTGTCGCTACAGGGCTTTGCAAACGTGAGTACACCCTTCAAGCCTGCGCGGTGGATTTTTTAGGTGAGGCGCAGCATGCGCAAGACTGGCCCCACCCTTTACACCTGAGGTTCATCTGCCAGGGCCTAGCGAGCTTGGACGGTGACAGCGAAGTCCTCAGGTCGTAGGTTTGGTTAGAGTATCCTTCTCTTAGATGGATGGCCTTACAGGGCTAAACGAGCTCCATCTGCCCGGGTTTGGAGTTAGAGTTGTCCTTCTCCTAGGATGGTTGCCCGAAGGCTAGTGAGCCCATCCTGCCCGTGGACACACTTTGTCTGACCCTTCAGTTGAGACCTGTCAGGCTTAGGAGACCCTACCGGAGGCATATGCCACCACCAGCATAGCTCTCAACTTCACAAGGGCACGCAAGCTCTTTCCCCACGGCAAGGGGGTGCCCGTGAAAGAGTTTTCTAGTCATATATACATTTCTAAAGGCCTGAAGCTGAAGCATCTACCTCTGAGGCAAAAAGTGCCTTTTCCTGTCTCTGCTTCTTACCTACTCCATATCAGTATCTCTAAGTTCCTAGTGGTTTGCAAAAGGAATTTAAAATAGTGTGGGACAAACCTGGGGCAAATCCATCCTTGCAACATCTCCTGTTTCCAAATTTGGATGCATTTTAAGACTGACAAAATCCATTTTAGGTATTGTTAGTAGATTTGCTTGTTAGTTTCAGAAAAAAAATTAGCAAAAATACTCTCTTCCGATGAACAAACTCCAGACTTACAGACTCAAGCTGTGTGCAATCCATCCTCTACAAAGCCAATAAAGACAAAAAATAACATTTATGTAGTGATTGCTCTCAAGAAGGACAGAGGAGCTGAGTGTAAGCAGCTTCTGCTCCCACTGACCCCATTTTTTGGCACAGCAGAAGCAGGCATCAGGAAGCCTCCTCAGTAGGGTGTAAAAGAGACAGGAGTTTTCAAACTTGGCATTGCTGTCCTGCCAAATATTCACAGAAGCTGCTGGCAATGTGCTTCCTCCCATTTCACTGATGGTCCACAGAGAGAAAGGCAACCTTCTCCAAGAGCTCTAGTGCTCTACAGCGCAGAGCAGAATTCACTTCCCACAATCACTCAGAGCAAAGCCATAGAGTGTATGGGACAGGACGGTAACTGAAAATAGAAAGGAGACTGGAAGAGGCAAGCCATGAGGTCCCTTCCAGTCCTGTGCTTCCCAAAAGAAAAAATGGCAGCATCTAAAGAGAATTGCCCAAATTAATTTCTGCAAATTTTGTTGTCTCGTCTCACGTGAGGAAAGGCAAAACCTTAGATTTGCCCTCCTTTCAGTAAAAGCAAGGTTGTCTCCACTGCAAGTGTGTATATATATACATATATGTGTGTGTGTTTGCTAAGATGGGGCATGGAGACAAACACAGGGTGCCAGTTAAATTCCTGGCAAGTATCTATCTAATGCATTTTGGATGTGATTGACATTGCTCACCAAGCAATGTATCATCACTAAAGAACCCAGCTATCAAAATGTGAATTGTTCCAGCTTCTTGCAAGTTCCACAATCGCTTAATAATCCAAGAATTTAGGGCATTTTTTCAGGTTATGTTCAGTCAACTAAAGTGTCACAAGCTGTTAGCTCACTTTAGATCTGGTTTTATATAATGCCACTGAAAAGTATACTCTGGTAGGACACATCAGAAATACGAACTAAAACCACATGGCTTTGCATGCATAACTCAAAGAAAATTTGCCTATAGGCTGGTAACAATAGGTATTTTCAGTCATACCTGTGCTGATAGGCAGCCAAATCCAATTGCCTGGCAGTGGTTTGGCATTTCAGGTTTTTAGGGTTATATATGCAGTATTAAAAATTATGAATGACTCCATAAAAACAAGGGTCAGTATTCCTTATTCTTAATTTATTTTCATTACTGTCTGATATGTGACTACTTTTTATAGCATAAATGGCTATTCTGGTTGTAGGAAGGTACACCCAGAAATACCATTCCTGGAGAGCATATTACTGTTGCCAATGTTCTTGCTTATAAGATTTCTCAATGATCAAAATTTTAAAGCATGAATCTACACACTGAATGGACTGTGTAGGCTTCCAACACTGACTCTAAACCTTCTTAACCTTCACCATCATTTCAACTTCATTTGCCCTGTTGTTATAGCTGGGAAGAGCATAGAGATATCTTCACCATGCAGGGCCCGTGTACATCGTGTCAGACACAGATCCCTGAGGTGGTTCTGGTGAAGCCAATGAGAGCATGTGTTACAGCATGACACAAAGTAGGCTGAAGTAGCCACTTTCATATGGTGAGACAGCTTGTGGATCCAAGCGGCCTTGATTGGACAGGCAAACTCTGCCATCCTCCATGTTCTGCTTCTGTAGTTCAAAGTCAGTTCAGGAACCTGTTATTAGATCCTATCACAGGGATGTTTATGTAATATAGAGTTATTAGTCTACTGTAATGTAACAGTGGTACCAACAAATCTACATCTATTTAAAAAAAAACTTCCCATGAGTTAAAAATACAGAAAACAAAACTTTTGATCCCACCTGCTACTTGGACATGCAAAAGTAGATGATAAAACAGGAAGTCGGGCAAATGATCAGCCAGCAGTATCTATTAAGCAATATGACAAAAACCTTAATATTTTCCAATCTAATTTTCTGAGAGAGCCCAGATGAAATAATTTCATATACTCTTAGTCACTACTACACCAGCCAGGAAAGAAGTGATAAAGTACAGATTTCCATGTCTTCTGCAATGACCAACATCTTCCTTAACCTGTCCTCCTCTGTCACACCTTATACTCAAGGTAGAAAAATGATCCTTGTGGCATAAGAACAGGTGTCCTCCATGTGGCAAGCCATGTGCTGTTACTTTTATGTGTATTAAAAAGACTGGAAATGTTCACCTGCATGTGTGTCTGTTTCAAGGCGAACCCTTCTCCATGTCTTCTCCACAGAATGTTGTCATCCAGTCTGTTATGTCATATGCTGGCCTGGATACTGTTTGGGAAAAGCTAGAGACACAACTCAGTGATACCCTGGGTATTGCTGGAGATGGACCACTGCTGATGTGAAGTAACGTTGCTCAGAAAGTGAAGGTTAGGGGAAAAAAATAAACTGTAATGTTTTGGAATGAAATAAGATTTCTTAACAGGGATTGGACTATGATGTAGTTTAGTTTGATCAACAGCTAGTCTCTCCTTGAGAACAGCATTAGTGATCTCAGTGATTTACCTGTAGTCACTGGCTAATATTGAAGGGCAGGGGCTTTATTTTTTAGATCTGTGATTCAGATTTACCCCAGTGCTTACAGAACAACTGATTGAGCAGTTAGGTTAAGCTCTGTTCAGTTTGTCATCCTTTGTTTCTGTTTCTGTTGTTCCAGAGAAAGCATCACAGATGTGGGCGAGCTTTTCCGTGCAGTGGGATGAGAACTCTGTTCAAAAAGAGGAATTTGGTTATGAGACAGATTTGAGGTGGTGTGGGGAGATTAGTCACTCTACTGTCTGGAATACTCCTGTTAACTGAGATTTTGCAAATCTTTCTGTAGAGGGGATGGAGAATTTCTTGGTCTCTCCCAAGGGTTGACATAGCAGAATAATGATGTTTAAGATAGTCTTCATGGAAACACCAAGAATGGACTCTATCCTCTGACTCACCTGCATATTGCCCAGCTTTTCCCCATTCTGTTCATTCCTCTACAAACCCACTCTTATCCCCTCTTCCAAAGAGTTTTGCCTGTGGTGATCTATTCTTATCCCTATGTCTCCAGTTCTGCTTCTGTATTTCTCTTTCCAGTACCTCCAGATTTTTCCTTTGAGCAAGGATGTTCCCCAGGTGCGTTATCAGATTTCTCACAATCCACAGGACTGGAACATTGGGTAGGGCTAAGTACAAGGAATACCAGGATCAAGACTGACGTAGAAGAAGAGCTGCGCCCAAGCTGCCAAGCCCACCACCCCCCGCCCCTCTCCTGCCTCAAGGAGGGTCTGCAGTGACAGGCAGGAAGGATTGCTAAAGCTGTTTTTTCCAGTCAGTTCAGGAAAAGCAATGCTTTCAATATGCAGTTTCACAGGGACAGATTGAAAAGCAGAGTCTTGGTCTCCATTTCTTCCATGTCAGGATAGGTCCTTACTCGGAATCCAGCTCCCTCTTTTTTCTTGAACAAAAGTTGCATTATTCAGATTAGTACAGTATTTCATGCTTAATGTGCTATATGGGGTTGAGCTAGGCAAGCAACCGGAAGCACACAACTGTGTAATACAGACTCTACCCAGGGAACATCATGCAGCATCACATAGACACACCGTTACTGCCAACACCTGGGTTTCCCTCATGCTGGCTTGCTCTTGCCTACTGTTTGTCCCATTCTTAAGCAGACATTTATATTGTATGCAGAACACACCTCTCTTCTGGAAAGGGAGGAGGTAATGGGAGGTTTCTTTTTGAAGGCAGCCATTCTTGTCTCTTCTAATAATGCCCTTCAGATCATTTCTTTGGCCTAAGGAAGTTCTCAAATGCTGTAAGTAAAAGCCACCTCTGTCCTTTTTCTTCAGGCATTTCACCTGCTGCTGTGTAATTGTTCTTTCTCCTTGACACTATTGTTCACACATGTAGTCCTTTTCTTGCTTTTGGTGTTGATTGACAGGCTTACAGGAAAAGGTCATCACAAGATGAGAAATGAATATTAGGTATTGGCATTCCAGCCCCCACATTTTCCCTTTTGGGTTTATTGTTTGGTTTGTTTGGTTTTTTTCCTTTGTTTATTTGGTTGGTTTTTTGGTTGGTTTGCTTGGGTTTTGTTTCATGTAGTGCTTAGGTTACAAGTGTGAAAAATGAGTGCTTTAAAGAGCAGCAGTAGATTGATGACACTCTCTGTTCCTATATGTTTTTATCCTCTTCCATTCTCTATGAGGATTTCTTTTTTGCTCTTTTGTCAACTTTGATCCCTAAGACCTTAACATGACTTGGACGAAACCTTGGTTTAGGTATCACCCAATTACAGAAGCACTGGTAAGAATACAGCAGAGCTTAAGTTCAGTTCCTGTAAGTTCCTCATAGGTCTGTTTTTCCAGATCATCACCCAGTGGTCACTTGTGTTTGGTTTTGGATAAATCAAAACCATTTTTCATTCAGGAGTTAATAGTTTCAGTAGCTAACTTTAAAACAACACTCTCATTTGCCAAGGTACTTACTTGATTGCTGTACTTATGATTTCAGTATAACTCAGCTGTTCATTACAGCCAAGTGAAATGATTCAGTTTTCTTGCTGATATACTGAATTCTTGTTATAGCAGGAAACAAACATTCTCTTGGTAAGCTAAACTCATTTTTTATGGTGATGAATGACTCACTGAGAAATCATTCTTGACAGTGGCCGCAGCCATTTTTAAATACTATTTTCTAATGGAGGAAGACTGTGTTTAGTTGTTTTATTTTATGGTACAAGCTAGCATATCTATGAGTGTATTAACATTTTACATCCTCTAGAATAGAACTGTGGCATCCATACTAGTATCACAGGATATTATTTTATTTTCCACGACAGCTAGTGGGACATCTTGGTCTCTTAATTAGGTAGAGAAAGCACATTTCTTCCAAGGTGAATTACCAGTTCACAAGAAGTTATTAAGTCAGTCTTAATAACCTTGTTCATACAACAGGCCTTTTCCCCCTAAGGGGATGAATGTAAATCCTTACTGCTAACAATTGTAGGGTGAATGACAATTACATTTCTGCAATATCACTATTTCCCTTCACAGGCCAAAAATTTGGATTAGTGTTTACATTTGCATCTTTTATACAACACTGGTTTCCACTCCGACCTTTTAGTGCCAAGTCTTGGCTCTCAGATGAGTAGTCTATGCCCCTAAATGTAAAGCTAGTAGCAAAGATGCTGATGGATCTTCATCTGTCTACTGCTCTCCTTACACTGTTTCTTACGTATGTGCCAATGTGTGCTAGGCCTGCACATAGGAAAAAAAAAAAAAAAGATTCTGCATTCCTAAAAATATTATGCTTTAGAGGTCCTTTTCATGCAAAAAACAAATGCATCACTATATAATCTACACCATGAGTATTTCCATACCTGTTGTAGGCTCAGGGCTGTAAAGTCTGGCCATGGTATTTCAGGAGTACCCGTCGACTAGAAATTACAGTTTTTGATCATCCCTTTCCAGGCCACTTGAACAGATCTGAGAGGAGCACAATCAGACATGACTTCAAGTGGCTGGGCTGAAACAGATCAGAGGTGAAACTCCAAAACTTTCCAGTTGCCACTGTGCATCTAACCAAGTGTGGCACGTGTGAAACTTGCCATGCCTCCAAATTTGAAGAATGCCAAACACATTCTGTTTTAATACAGTTTTCAGACACTTCACCAAAAAAGAGTCACTGAAGGAAGTGGCAAGGAGCAGGTAGCATGAGATCAGGACAAGGAAAGAGAAAGAGAAATTTGGACTGTTTTAGCACAGGAGAGGAGAAGAAGAGTAGAGACTGAGGCTGAGAAGGAGGAAGTTAAAAAAGAGAGTTAGAAGTAAGAAGATAAAGTTATATGTGTCATAGGAGAAGAGCAGAAAGGGGCAGCAAGACTAGAATTTAGACTGGAAACCAGAGGACAGAAGAGTCTTTGCCCACAGGTCATCCTCTGTCCAGAGCCTAAAAGAGCTAAAGGGCTAAAAGAGTTGTCAACAGAAACACAATTTTAAAGGACAGGTTTCAACCTACCCAAAGCTGATTTTGCAGAGACAACTACCTGTTTCATACCCTAACTGCCCAGTACTATTTATTCTGTTAGCTCCTGAGGCTCCATAGGACATCTGCCACAGGAACTAATTTGTCTGCCTTCCTATTGTAGAAGCCAGTGTAATACTAAATGACAGGATTTCACCTTGTCATTTTCTCAAAAACTGTGAAATAAAAAATAGTTATATGACAAGAACATGAAGAAAGTACATCAGCATACTCAGTTAAGAAGGTCCTGATAATTTCCTCGAGTAACCATACACATTTTGAAAGCTAGGAATTAGATGATTTTGCAGTACCATTATTTGCATAAAATGCCTCCTCTACCCTTGCCTAAACTACCAATACTGTTTCAACAGCAGATCTTCAATATTTTGATTTTCCTACAGTTATTTCCCCAAGCCTTATTTACTGCTTACTACTCACCATCTCTGAAAGCAGAATAATTAATTGCTGTCATGACTGTAGAAACAAGGAATACTTTCCCTACGCCGGTATGTGGGGGGAGGTGGGAAGCAGGTTTGGTTTTGCCAATTTACTTCAGAATTGTGGCTCAAACTAAGGTTAAAAACTATCTACCAGTAGGGACCATTCCTCTGACACACCTGCAGCCTGACTTTGTAGCCTACTTAACAACTCCAGATGTGAAGCCCAGCTCTCCTTGACTGGGAGCGCTCAGCAGGCTTGTATGTGTGCATAGAAGATGAGGAATGTGAGTTAGGAGGCATCTTGATAAAGTTTGGCCTATCATCCTGTGTAAAATCTCTGGTAGAAGTGGGAGTAAAGTTCCATTCTGCAAGGAAAAGTTGAAATAACTTAGCAATGCCAGGTTGTAAGTACCTCAACTATGAGATTATTCTTGCTGATTCTGATCTTCTTGGCTTCACTCACGGCACACCTAAATCTCTCCACAACTGAAGCAGTGGTCTGGGAGAGAAGATTGCCCACTTTATGCACCTGATCTGTTCCTAGAGAAGAGCCTAGTATTGTACGCTGTTTGGGGCAGGGCTCCTGAAAAAAAAAGAAATAATTGTGTAAATAATATCATATTGATCCACATACAACATTAATTCTGTTGTGTCTGCTCTTACAAATACTCAACTTTGCCATACAACTGATCCTTTTTTTGTTTTCCATAGAATCAAATGAAGAAGAATGCAAAACTATTTCTGAGTGTTGATATAAATTATGCACATCTCCTATTCTTTTTAAATAAACATGATTTTAATGAATCTTCAAGATTCTAAATGTAATATTGGACTAATATACTTTAGCAGTGTCACTACACCATATGTGCCTCCCACCATGCCTGAAATCTCTGTTTTCTTTCTCTTGCCCTTATGCTTTGTATTTTTTCCTGTTCTCATTTAAAGTACCAAATATCTACAGCAACTCCTTTATTCCAGACCAGACTAGCTCTCGCATTGGGTGGTCCACCCCATTTTATTGGCCCATGTATTTATAGTTAATGCAGCTTCAGTGGCAAGATTTCTTCTGACCACACTCAGTGTGTGGCAGAGAGCTGAGCATATATTTCTCAAGTAACATAAATAATCCACAGTCATTTACATCAAGCACTACAGGATAATGGCATCTGAAGTGATGCTCAGCAGGTTTGCAATGGGAATTACAGAAGCTTTATCTCATCACAGCCCAGTAGACTTCCATGTCATCGACTCCTACTGCAACCACTTCCGTCTAGATATGACTCTAATCTCTGTGATGGCAGTGCCTGTGAAGCTTACGGGAGGTGTTTTCACCATTTGTCCAGTTTGCTCAAGCCTTATTGCTGTGTATTCTGCTCAAGCCCATCTCTATTTCTGTCACAGTTTCCAAATATGAGAACAGGCAAAGTTCTCATTGTTGAGATAGAGGAAAGACACAGGCTGCAGGAGAAAGCCATCATGCAACTCTTGCAGCAATATCAGACTTCTCCGAAGTAGTCAACAAGTCCATTCTAACAACAGTATGCAAGACTTTGCCTTATTCAGAGTTTTCTCCTGTGTGATCGTACGTCAGAATTGGCAAGGACAATCTTTGTGTGGGAGTATGTGGGGGTTTTGCATTAAATCGTTTGAATTCCTTTTTTCACATTATTTTTATTTTCCAGATGAGTAGGTGGGGAGATAGTCAAGCTGGATGGAAAAGGTGCTACTGACTCATAAGGATGAGAAATAGCCACCCTTAAGAAGGCATTCTGGATTTGTGCTTGCTGATTCATAACTTCCTACATACATGTGGGGAAAAAAGTGTGGATTCTGCCCTGAGCTATAATCTGCAGGAAACCCGCCCTCCCTTCTCAAAGTGAGGCAGTAATTTCAAAACTGTAGGAGGACTTAACTTCAACTCCCTTAAGATGTTCCTATGAAAAATGTTTAGAAAAGTGGCCTGAAAACACTATCCCAACCACCAAGTCCGACTTTCTCTGATTTCACAGGGAAGTCCAAAAACTAGTTAAAGCTCAAATATCCCAGTTAAACCATCAGGTAAAATGGATGTACTAAAAATATACTAATCAAAACAAATAACAGAAGACAGTTGAGTAGGAAAGACACTAAGAGTTTTGTAGAGAACTGTTTTTCCTTTTCCATACAAGTGCTACTAGACTAGTTCTTTATGTCCCAAGTAATTAAATAAGACAAT
Source organism: Bucorvus abyssinicus (assembly GCA_009769605.1). Classification (NCBI taxonomy): domain Eukaryota; kingdom Metazoa; phylum Chordata; class Aves; order Bucerotiformes; family Bucorvidae; genus Bucorvus; species Bucorvus abyssinicus. The sequence goes on from CM020025.1 coordinate 47,124,270, forward strand.
ATATGAAGAACATGAACAAAACCAGAAGAACAAGATAATTAAATAAGTGCAACAAGTGTTTTATTTCAAAGGGCCTTAAATGTCTATTTATATCCATACGGTTTATTGATTAATTGCATCTTCATATGGCTTCATGGAGCCTGAAGAGAGAAGATTGGCTAGCGGGGGAAAAAAATAGTTTTGAGAAATATTTTTTGGAATTTTTTTTAAAAAAGACTCCCATTCTCACTGCTCAAAACTAAAGTGTATTGCAGATCGTGTGAAACATGAGTAGCTGCAGATCTCAACTTCCCTTACTTCTTATTCCCTGAATATGGCCACACAGTGGACATATCCAACCTAAGGTACTGCCTCAGTAGTGTGCAAGATATCCCCAAGCTGGAAATAAAACCAATATATTTCCAATTTCTAACACCATAGAAAAAAAGTCAGATACCGTGCCTAACATGTTACAGAAATGGCCACTCAAACTGGAGTCTTTTTGTTAAAGTTTGCTTGTATCTGAAAATATGTATTCAGGGAAAGATGATAGGCAGTTTGGTGTTCTGAAATCAGTTTCAACCATAAAATCTATGCCCATGGGAGCAGTGAAAGTTAAATCTAGACAGTATTAGGTAAGTACTATGAAATTATATCCTTTTCTGGGACTCCTATATTCACAAGTTTGAGCTTTCTTATATTTCTGATTCAGGCCAGAACCAGAAAAGGAACATAATAATAGCAATGAGAGAAAGAATTGTCTTTAAGAAGTTGAGATGCTGAAGAGATTTTATGTAGCTTGTGCTGGCAAATTCAAGGCAATTATTACATAATTTAACCAGAATCATCCTCAGCTAGGGAAAACTAATAAATAACATGAGCAATGGAAAACATTTGACATTGGTGGAATTACAGGAATGAACGAAGCAGAATTTGGCTTAAACTATTTAAACACAGTGCTGCTATGGCAATACTGCTGGTTCATTCAGAGGCCATGCTTTCTATGACAACGGGCAGTTGCTTCAGGACCTCAGGAACAACATTCCTCTTGACTCTGTCCCATTCAGGGTCAAGAAGGATGCAAAGGCCAAGGCCACTGAGGAACAGAGAAACTGAGGAGAGTTCCATTGTTGGGGACAGAAGCAGGCTGAGGATCATCTTGGTCTCTCCAGAGGAAAAAAATCTCAACACAAGATCTGGCTTGGCCTGTCACCCTGACCAGAGTTCAGGCAGACAACACCAGAAAAGAATGGCCACCCTGCGTGTCTGATCTTGCAAGGATTGATGATGTGGCAAGCCACAGGCTGATGTCACGCCTGGCCCTGTGATATCACAAGGCCACTTGGCAGTTGATGAAGGCTGAGGAAGAGCTAGGGAGGATCTGTGTGGCTGATTTTGAAGCCTGTTGCTCTCACTGCTGTGTCCACTGGTGGACACTGAGCCCAGCAGGGGCGCAGGACTGAGCTCTATGCTTTTTGGGCTGTGCCCGAACTTCTCAGTGAGAAGGAGCTATGCCCAGAACTCCATCCAAGCTGCATTCAGTGCTGTGCCTCAGCCGGGTAGCCTGATACAGTTCTGCTCAAAATTCTCTTTGGGGGCAACTGGCAGTTCAGAAAGCCAAAAATTCACGCTTGGTTTGACAAAAATCTTACACATTGAGAATTAGGCCTGTGATTAGTCTAGAATTATTCCTGAAGGGACATGACCCATGGGGTTCTAGACATTGCACCTGTCACTGCCATCTCACTGGGAAATGGGCATACCTCAGGGATCCTCACTGGGACATGGGCACCCTGTCAGGATGTGGGCTGCTGCTCTTGGACGTAAGACACCCACAGTGCACCTTACAGCCATGACCAGACAGGGTGGCCGCAAAGGGCAGTGTTGGAAGTCTCGTCTGCACCAGTGGGCAATTGTATCATGCCCTGTGAACTGTTTCCCCTACTCCTAACTCTTGGCGTGCCATATGTGGGGCAGGTGGCCATTAAATGTGGGCAAGTTTATCATGTACCACTTTTCCTTTTAAAGGGTTTCTGGGTGCCTGGGAACTTCTATGAGACTCAGACCAGAGCTGGTGCTATTGGACGGCAGGCTCATGATCTCCTGGTGGTTGGTGTCAGCTCCATTGTAGACTGCTTCCTCTGAGGCTTGAGTGAGTTTTATATACGCACTTTGAGGTCAAGTCACAGGTAATTTGTTAAAATTACCTGATCTGCAGAGAATCTCTGATACTAGTTTTGTAAAGAACCCAATCCACAGAGGATCAAAGTTAAAATAAAGTTTTGATCGTAACAACAACTTTTTGTGTCATTGTTCTACCGAGGATCCCAAATAAATCTGCCTGTCCCCATAGCACTGGAGAGAAAGAATTAATTGGTATGGTAGTCAGCAGGATCCTTGGGTTAGAATGACAAACTGATTCCCCTGACAAATGGTATCTCTTGCAAAAAGGCTTATGGAAAATGGATGGCAAGTTGCTAAGTGGATAAGGAGTGACTGAAGGCAGTAAGCCATGAACTGAAAGCTGTATGGAATGAATGCAGTAATTGGAAGGACATGTGTTAAATAAAGAAAGACAGAGTGACGGAAGGGATGTGCTGGCTGTTAGCTGCAATATGGAAAATTGAGAACTAACCAGGCTGAGAAGTTAGAATAAGACATTAGAAGGTGTAAGGGTGAATTTTCAACAAAGGATGAAAATTAAAGCTAAGTTAAAGGCTGGCTGTGAGTCCAGGAAAAAAGCACATAACAAAAAACCAGTTAGTGCAACAGGGTATAGAGAAGCAAGAAAACACTGTGAAATGTTATTACAAGATAGCAATCTAGACTCATAAAGTCTGCCACAGCTATTTATGAATGCGACTGGGATGACGACATTTGAAATAGGTCGGATGGGTCTGATGAGGAAGTAAGTAAAGTAAGTGAGTCTGTACCAAAATCGTCCCTGATTAAACAAGAAATACTATGATGACCCTCTTGGAATCGAAACCACAGGAACAGGATACCACTATGGTTCATGATTTTAATACAGATGATCTGCAAAAAATTCAGATAACGTGTCAAGAACAACCCAGGTATTAACAGTTTGAATGGTTTGTACCAACTTTTGTGTGGATAGAGCAGGAAGAGTATCTATTTGCGAGAGAGCAGAAGCTTTAGACCCGGTCCCTGGAATTTTATCACCTTCTGAGAAGATGCTGCTCAAACCTTATGGACTCTTCTATCAGATGGGTAAGAAGGGTCCATTATCAAGACTGGGATGAGGAATTGTCAAGAGTTAGTGCTGGGCCAGCCACTAGACGAATGATAGCTGCTCTCTGTTAATGCCTCTCCATTCCCAAAGGAGAAGAGAAAGGGAATAAGGGAGAGAGGCTTAGGGGTTGGAAATGAAAACTAAAACTGCTTAATGAAAATATTAATAAAATGAATACAAATCCATACAAACCAACACTGAACCCAAACCCTCTGATGGCAATTATGTCACCATCACAATTGATGCTGTGGGCAGACACTGAAAGTCCCAGACTGGACTCAGCAGCAGACAGGAACCAGATTCTGGAGCTGAATTCTGGAACTGGATTCAGGAATACACAGGACTGGGATCAAAGGCAGAACGGACAGAGGCAGAACGGCCTTGCACCCTGGCCATTGAAGAAAGCTTGAAGAAGAGAGAAGTCACCCTTGTGATCCCTCAGCTTTATACCAAATATGACATCTATGGGATGGAACACCTTGTTGGTCAGTTTTGGGTCATCTGTCCTGTCCACTCCTCCCTGCAGGTGCAGCCTCTCACTTACTGCACCCCCACCGTGGCACACAGGATTTAGCAGTGACCTTGGTCTGCACAGGAGCAAGTATCAGCAAGAGCCTTTCCGCACACCAATCCCTGGTAGTGACTGTAAATATCTAGAAGCAGACACTGTCTGCAAAATACGCAGTTAACTTCAGAAGGTGCGGTCAGTTAGAAGAGGCTGAGCTGGAAAGTGAAATCACTGAACAGAATGAGTTCTGTTCTAACTCAAACCAGGACAGGAATCCATGTTCTCTTGGCAGGACCCAGAGGAACCGCAGGGAGTGTTGTTAAAAGTGGCTGTTGTAACATTTGCACTGATACAAAGCCCAAAGTGATCAACCTAGGTCCTTGGGACATTCCTGCTACATCGTCTGACTTACTATCTGTTGAAAAGGGGGCTCTGGGAACAGGAAATTTAGCTTTTATGCAGATGCACCATGGGCTATCTGCAGAAATTCCCTTTCCACAAGTGTTCTGACAGACTGTTTTGCAAATGCAAGAACTAAGCCCTGACAATTAAGACCCCAAATGGCATCTGGTCTTAGTCATCTCAGCTGATCCAGAAGTTGAATGAGTGCTCCATGAGGACAAATGGACTAATATAATCAAACAAACCCAGACTGTTTGCAAATTAACCAGCCAAACTGAGAGCGAGCAAGCCACGTTAAATGTGTGGTGGTGCACCTGTCTAGATCAGGCATATACTCACAATTTACTTCATATTTATAAATGACAGGACAAGAAGAAAAGGCCCCAAGTTGCACCAGAGGAGGTTTAGATTGGACATTAGGAAAAATGTCTTCACCAAAAGGGTTGTCAAGCATTGGAACAGACTGCCCAGGGAATTTGAGTTACCATCTCTGGAGGTCTTTAAAAGAAGTATTGACATGGTGCTTAGGGTCATGGTTTAGTGGTGGACTTGGTAGTGTTAGGTTTGGACTGATAGTCCTAAGTGGCTTTTCCAACCTAACGATTCTATGATTCTATGAATACAAGCACAGAAGAGTCTTTAGGTCAAATTCTGCTTTTAATTTCATCTGTGTAAAACCGTTACTCACAAGCTCTGCCTGCAAGCTAACTGAATCAAAAGGTCACGTTTGGCCTGTGGGAACAGAAATTAAGAGCCCATTACCATCCCCCCTAGAAGATACAATGAAGCCTGCTACAAGTTTAGGCCCACACTGTTTAATATCTTCATAAGTGATCTGAGTGATGGGATCAAGTGTGCCCTGATGAAATTTGCTGATAATACCAAACTGATAATACCAAAGTGGACAATTCAGAAGGTCGAGGCATCCTGCAGGAAGACCTGGATAGGCTGGAAAAGTGGGCTAACAAGAATCATATGAAGTACAACAAGGATAAGTGTAAGTTCTTACACCTGGGAAAACATAAACCAGGAGTACAACACAAGCTGGGATCTATTCAGCTGTATAGCAGCTCTGTGGAAAGGAACCTGGGTGTCCTGGTGGACAACAACCTCATATTAGTGAATATTGTGCTGCTGTGGCAAAGAAAGCCAACAGGGTGCTGGGTTGCATCAACATGTCATCACCATCAGATATAAAGAAGTCATTATCCCACTCTCCACTATCAGCATTTGTCAGGCCACACCTGGGACACTCTGTTCAGTTTTGGTCCCTGCTATACACAATAATGTGGATAGGCTGGAGAGGGTCCAGAGGAGGGACATAAAGACGATCAAGGATTGAGAAGCCTCACATGCAAGGAAAGGATGAGAGAACTGGGTTTGTTTAGCTTTGAGAAAAGAAGGCTTAGGGAAACCTTATCAGCACGTTCCAGTATTTAAAGGATGGCTACAAAGAAGATGGAGACTTCCTTTTTATAAGAGATCACATGGAAAAGATGAGGAGTAATAGGTACAAATTACTCCTGGGGAGATTCTGATTAGAAGGAAGAGGAAAATTTTTCACAAGATCAGCCATTGGAATAATCTCCCCATGCAAGTGGTGGAGTCCCCAACATTGGACACTTCTAAGGTTCAGCTGGACAGGATGCTGGGCCATCTATCCAGACCATGTTTTTGCCAACAGAAGTTGGACCAGATGATCCTTAAGGTCCCTTCCAACCTGGTATTCTATGATTCTATGAAGTTCTGCTAGTGCTTTTAGAGTCCCCAAGGGACCACATGTTTTTCTGGAGTCTGATAGAGACTTGGTTCCTATCACCATTTCAATGAGCAGTCGTTTCCTGTATATAGTGACTCCTAGAGCAGCTGGAATAGAAACTTTGTTAACCACGCTGAACAGCTTTTGAATGAACACAGTGAAAAGGATCTGTGGTACCACTTCTATTCTTCAGTTTAGCAGAACAGCGTTGCCCTTTACAAAGGGGGAAGGCCAGAGGCAAAATGTGAGTTACAGATCAAGTTTGCAAGTTGTCACAATATCTGGGATTGTTCAAAGATGAGGTTTTTCTTTCAAGTGCCTCTAGATAAGGAATTATCCTGTTTACTTCATCATGCCAGATGTCACCAAAGCAATTTTGATGTTCAGTAGCTAACATGAAAGATTTACAGCAGAAAGCTGTGCCAACAAAACATTTGAAGAGCACAAGGGCTGCTTCAAAAATAGACATGGATCAATAGCAACAGAGTTCATAAAGACGACAATTTCTTTATTATATTAGGAAAGGCATGATAGTTTCAATAGTAATGAAAGAAAGACTCCTTAAGAGTTTAAATCTTAGTGTATTAGTGTTATATACTCGTAAGGAATTGATATTTAGGCCTTTTTCTTGGCTTTATCCTCGTTGCTAGGTAACAGAGATGCCTTAGACATGCTAATCTTTAAGGATCAAGATGTAAGAAATTATATCCAACAAAGATATGTGTGAATGATTGCTCTTTTTCAATCCCACTCTAGAAAAAGAGGATTTGGTAGGAGAACAGAATTTAACAGTTCTTGGAAGAACTCTTGAGGTTACAGAGACCTCCGCCTGCTCCCCTGATGAAGCTTTAACATCATGATAACTGGCGAAATTAAAGTTCTTTTCTATATTCCCTGAAGCAACTGAAACCAGCACAAAAACAACTACCAGCACCGTTTGCTCCTCTTGCAGTGGCGTGCTGGGCTCATGGTGCCTGCCATTCTCCAGCTGCCTTTTCAACCCTCAAATGCCTTGTCCCTCCTGCTCGCAGTGGTTCCCACAGGCTCAGACCCTCTACCCACTTGAACATCGAGCAGAAGGGAGAGGCAAGGTTGGGTGGCATGGCTGCGGTTCTGCTCCCTGGCATCCAGCTGCCAGAGTTCAGCTTCGAGATTTACAGGTGAGGCAGGCTGCAGTGGGTTTTCCTTTTTTCCCATGCTCTGGTGGGCTGTCAGTCACCCATCAAAGCAGACAAAACAGTGGCAGAAGCAGGTTTTAATGTCATCAAGCACAAGTCATTAGCCTTAACTAGACAAGAGGAACAGCCTTCAGGGATCCATTGTTATCTCTAAAGGAGACAGAGGAAATGAAAATGTGACATGTCTCTGTGGGGTCTGTAGAGCTCCAAGTTAATTTCTTTTAGTGCCTTAGGAAAGGAAAACAAAGATGGATTTCAGCTTTTAGTGCTTTGCTACTAAGATTAATGGCTTGTAGCACTCATAACAAACTATATTATTCTTGTAACAATAAGAATTATTATCCAATGGTTTTGCATTGTTCTTCCCACGTGCTTGCAGATTTGGTGTATCTGTCACACACCTGCTTGGTTGGAACAAGGATAATGTTCTTTCTGCTGGCAAAGAACAAATGCCTTTCTCAGGTAATGGGATCAGGACAGTATTTTAAAGGGTAGCTCTTCTGTTGACTGCTGGGATCTGATTCTGTTCACATCGTTTACAAAGGTTCTGCAAAGAAAGGCAAATTGATTTCAGCAGATATTTCACCACTTCACTTAATTGCAAAGAGACATTGGCAAAGGCACTAGACTAAGGCCATTTCTGAAGTTATTGAAAATATTGAAATATGAACTTCATTGTGTCCTTGTAATAGGTTACAGAAGTCGTGTGTATCATTTTTGTTCCGCAGACATAGCAGTGTAATTCTGAGAATTGCGCCACAGTTACAAAGACTTTTCTAATTCAGAAATAAAGAATTGATAATTTTTTTTTAGAACTTACTGTATGTGAGGATTCATGCCCATTTACAAGTCAGCCAAAGAAATGGGGCAGAGGGAACTGAAGACAGATCTTTTATATTTGTATTTATACAATATTTGCAGAGAACCTTAGCTAAATACCTAGAGGATATAACTCATGAAGTCCCAAGGCACATTAAGTCGGGTATTGCAATGCCTGCTGCTGTGTTTTACATGCCTGGTTGCCAGAGGGAAATCCCAAACCCAGAGTTAGGCATTTAGTCTCCTAAGCAGCTGACATTCATTAAGATGAATTCCAGCTCTGACTAGGCAGTGACATAAATACAACCAATTAGAAATTGCACAGAAAAGTGTCTCAACTCACTCCCTTTTTTCAGAATTGAGTCTCCACGTCAGATCTCTGGGATCTGGATCCCACATATTTTCTCCTACGGCTCTCTTTTAATGAGCAGGGGGAAAAAATTACTGTTTGTCAGTTTCCCTGCAGGACTGTGAGATAAAGATCCCTTATCCCACAGTCTCTCGTGTAGGAATTGGGACAGCGGGATATTAGTCTCTCCTACTCTGCCACAGCTGAACCTCACCACTCTCCTCAGCTCCCTTTTTCTCCTCTAGACCCCCAAAACCGTTCATTTATAAAAGGAGAACAACTGTGCTGCCTGTGCTCTCAGGGACGTGCAGTCAGCATGTTTCTCGGGCTATATCTTCCAGGCTGGATGGTCCAGGTGACTGGAGAAGTGGGTGTAGGGCCTGCTCCTGCCAGGCTGCTGGAGACAGCCCTGTGGGGACCCAAAGAAACGTCTGAAGTCACAAATCCAAGGTCTTTGCCTGTAACTTTAAGTTAACCCAGGTCCACTTGACAGCAGGATGGCTATCTGGAGTTGTTAATTAACGTCCTCCTACGCTCTAACCAGTCAGAGGGTAACCACTGAATTTGGATCTTTATTCTGTAGCTAATAAGGACTACTGTCAGACTTGGGAGGATTATTGAGGTTGTCATAAAATCTAAGTACTGCAAGAAATTAGGATTACACCTTTATTGCTTCCAGATCGGGCTAAAAATAGACAAAATCTTCCCAGTTTATAAAAAATTATGCAGGCTTTTCATTTTTTTTCTAGCTTAATATAAAAGGAAACCCAGTATAAAATCTCTTATGTGCATCATTTTATACTGCCTCATTAAAAAGACTGAGCAGATTCTGCCCTATTTGAATTATACTACCATTTTTATGCACATATTGGTCCAAGATGAATAAATATCCAGAGTGAATCACACATGCACAAGCCACTACTTCTTCTAGTCATAAATATATCTTCCTTTTGGGACTATATTTTCTTTTATATAAATCTAGTCCCCAAAAATATACACTTTTCTTTAGGTAATCAGAACAACATGGAGTGAAACTCTGAATGATTTATCAAACTGCATAGAGCCATTCAGTCTGATTCTCCACTGGACACTGTAACGGATGTAAATAAAGGTGAGTGAAATCATAGCCTGAGTTTCTTCACACTTGGCTTGTGGAGAATGGTTGTTCAAAGTGAAAGTCCTAAGACATAGAGCTTTTGTCTGAATGAGGAGCATGGAAAGGATTTTACCAGTTATGCCCATTATGATATTGGTAAACATATACGATCTCCCTGACTACAGCTGCTGATGGACAAGGAGTTGCAATGAATAATGTCATTTTGGCATTATCTGGATCTGCAAGAAATTGCCCTTTTAAGGCTCTGGGATTTTTAAGTATAGAGTAGGAGAAGTATACTCCTATAGCATGTTTCAAGAAATTACTTACACACTACATTTCTCTTGTTCAATGGTGATTCCCATTTAGATCTGCAATATCTTGAGTATTACAGCCACTGTAATCCTTTAATTTTATAACTACGTACACTACCTATGTATCTGCCCAGATATATAAATATGTCTGTCTATCTTATCTAGAAGTATCTATTCATGCATAGATAGATAGCCTCAGATTTTACAGGATGGCATTTACACATGTATCTATAAGCAGGCAGATATGAACAACACACATCTTCTCAAACACTCAGAGTAAATATCAGAAAGCTTGTAGCCTGGAATCTATGAAAACAAACATCATTTCAAGCTTACCATGTCACCAAAACTTACTTTTCATTTGAAATTATATATGTTCTCACAAAATATTTGCCACTTTAACAATAGATGTAACACGGTGGCTTTATTGTTATTAATAGTTATTCATACCATCTCGTGCACATACACACAACGATATTAACCACAGACTGGCCTGCTTACATCTTACCTCATCTTGCAGGAGTCGGGCACTTTTTACCCTAATGAAGCTGTTGTAAAATCCTATCTTTTTTTCTCACAGGTTTATAGAAACCCAGTAGTACTAGCTGATGGCATCATTCTAAGGGCCTGCTGAACCAAGTTATTCAAACCTTCCTTCACAGTAGTTACTATCATAACTGCAGTAATGTAGCTTCCTTTTGTAATAATTAGGAAACTTTTCTGCACCCTTTTTCCCAGGTCTAAATCTTGGTTTTGAATTTTGCCACTTTCATGAGCATTCACTAATTGTCCTCATTTTTTCTCCGGGCCAAAGAAAACAGTGATATACAGGCTTTAAGGTTTGCTCTTAAAATCTTATACCTCCTTTTCCTGGCCTAGGAGGGTCCCAATGTAGTTTAGGCTGTTGTGGGGAAGTTACAAGGGAGACCTGGGGGAAATAAAGTCATTTTATATATGGCAGTGTTTTTTGAAGCAGCGCAGAATTCATCTGGTGAGCATCATGCTGCCCAACATGATGAGTGATGTTCATCCATTTACCACGACTAAAAATGACTAGATTCTTGCCTAAAAGAATCGGAAGGCTTTTGTTGTGACCTGAAAGGCTTTCATGCAACCATAAGCCACCTTCTTCATGATCTGGAAACAGTCTCGATCACAGAGCCTTTGCAGGAAATGGGGTCATTCACAAGGCACACTGTATTGTCAAAGGAACCAAACCAGTTCTGAGTGGCCAGCTGCATGCCAAAACGTGAGCGCACAGTGCCTTGATTGTAACCTAGAAATTTATGTCAATTATCATGGAGGTTTTTGTTGATCACCACTGAAGGAACCTCATCACCTACTCCACCACACTCAGTCAAGTTGCTTTCACAGCTCTCAGATTGTCAGTTCGAATGGAGAGAAAAGGGGAAAAGCTGTTAACCTTTATCCTTGTGGCTGCAGCCAGAAGGACTGAAAAATATTTTATTTGCAGGCACCAATTGTAAGCACATGCTTTGGTCTCCCTTTGGTCTCAGAAGACAGGGCTGTAACACAAAACTGCTATGCACCCCAAAAAAATCCTCACCCAGAAATCCCTTTGCAAGCACAAATCTTAGAGCTGGAATAGAGACCATCACAAAGAAAATCGCATCACTGATCAGTGCCACTAAAGCACAGCCAGGTCTTTGCCTGTCAGATTTCATCTTTACAGACCTCCCCTCTCTTTGTACAACTCTTCTATCCATTGCACCTCCCCACTGCCCCCCTTTTCCCAGTCTGATTGTTGAGGGTTTTCCACTTATCTCTCCTCAATTTCAACTTCGATGCAATTTCTGTGATACTTCGTTCCTGTCTTGGGTCACCCGACAATAGCAAACACAGAGACAGCAGACTTGTGAATCATTGCAGAGACGTGCGGAGTGCTATATACCTGCTCTGTTAATGTAGTTCATTTAAAAGCAGGCTGAGTTGGTGATACGAATAGGATTCAAACATCTGAATCATTGGAAGATGGAAACTGTGCATAATTCAGTGTTCAGCTCTGAAGAAAGAAGGGAATTGCAGGTTGTGTCCTCACATGCACGTTCACACCCACACATCACACATCAGTCTCATTTCAGATTTAAGAGATTAAAAGGGCAGACTTTAGACTGAGAGATGCAAAATTGGCCTCTTTTTCTAGTACCTCCATAAGCACAGCAAAAATGTAAATGTAAGTGTAATTGGCATGGAGGAGATTTTCCTCTAAGAGAATATGCTTCTGTTATTGTTTTTTCTATGATTAAGGACAAATCTGTCAATCTAACTTCCTAAGCACCTAGTAATACCTAGTCAGCATTCATATGTGATACTGGACAAAATAAATTCTGCGAGGAACCAGAGGGTTTTTCATGTTCCTAACAGGAAATTATTTAAAACATTCTGGAAAGTACTTTTACCTTTTCATTTGCTTTGACTGACTTTGAGGCTTTCATTCTCCTAATGATGACCAGAGGCAAAAGCAGCTGACAGAAGATTCTCATGTCAGGCAGAGCAGGTTTCTGCTGATCACAGAAGAGACACTTAATTAAAGCCCTGTCACTAGAATGGTGCAGTCATTTGTCATAAAGGAGAGATTCTTCGACACAGAATATTTGTACAGTCCATTGGTGGCAGTTCAGGTACAAATACCCAGCTCCACAACTGCAGGCAGTTTTCATAGCAAGTGTTCATGTCAGTTCATTGTGAAATTTGAATGTACCAATCAATGAAGTCACAAATATAAGTCAGATTATTGTTCCCAGTGGACAGTAATTTCTGGTTTGAAGGAAGATAAATATTATAAATACAAGATAATCTGATCCTGGCAATATTTTTATAACATGCCTGTGGGTCTTTTATCTCAGGTTATCATTTTCTGCTGAAGAATGAGATAACATGTGAATTTTAAATTGTTTCCTGAACTTAAGTAATACTGCAACTAATTTTAACTCTTCTTTGAACTCAGAAGTTTATTCCCAGCAATATATTTGACACCAATTTTGAATAGCCAGTTCAGAACTTGGAATAGTCAGAAGTTCTGCCTTCAGAGTGGTGGAATACTACCTTTGTAAGAACTGCATATTAAGCCTGTGTAATACATGGTTCTAGTTACCATGGCTACCTCTAATAAATATTTGTATACCTCAGCAGTGTCTACATCCAGTAAAAAACCCTTACTGACATTTGCTTCCTGCTGCATTTGGCACAATAAACTGGAGCCAGGAACAATTATGATTTTAAAGGAACAGATAACGCATGTTCACACTTTCAAACCTGTTTTTTCAAAATCCCAGGTGGTTAGAGTAGCACATACACAGTAGAGCATGCACAATGATTTAAGTCATTTATGAGGCAGCCAGTAGGAGGGCTGATGCCTGATTTGTGCATACAAACAGATGCTCAGGCAGGCTTTAGTACCTGGCTCAGCAGTGTTAGTAGTGTTAAAGTAGATTCCTATGCAACCTGAAGCACCTCAAGGTTTTATAAGTCCTACTTCATGTCTAACTATCTTGCCTGAGAATATCGTAGGCAATGGATACAAGCTGAGACTGGGCTTTAGGCAAACATCTTCACAGGAAGGGCAGTGTAGCACCAGAGCAAGGCTGCCCAGAGGAACAAGGTGTCTTCATCTCTGGAGGTTTTCAGGACTTAGCTAGACAAAGTCATAGCTGATCTGGTCTGGTGGTGGCAACCACACAACCATTTTGTATGGGAGAAGGCACACACTGGCCACCAAAGTCTCCTATAAGGAACATTGTAATGCTTTCTGTGGTTTCTTTAAACTTAGGAGACTCTATTATATGAACCGTATGCTGTAAGTTTAATATCCCCATATATTCACAGAGCTGCATACATGCGTGCATATGCTTACACGTACAGAAACTGCAAGTAGATATACAATCTGTACTTTTAAGAGCACTAAATACGCATGCATTTTCATTCATAACCTCTGCAGAAAAGTAAGTTGCAAACAGGACTTCTAAACATCCGCTTGACATATGTGTGTGTATTATTTTGCTCACATTGTGGTTGTGGCCTCCATTGGGGTTTGCAAGATGATTCAGGGAAGGGAGGGTTGCAAAACATAGAGTGCAGCTGTCAGCAGCAGCTCAGGTCTTCCAGGGTGGAGGCATGAGCATAAACAGCTGCTGCAGACATTTTAGCTGGTTCCTACTCTCCTGCCCAGGAGCTGAATGTCTGCTGGCTCAGGAGATGGCACGAAGATAAGATAAAAGAGTGTCACATTCTCTAGGGGTTGGAGAGGTACTGATGTTATCTGCCTCTTGCAGTGAAAACACTTCTGAGTTTTAAGGTTAGGTGCGTGGATGGGTTTATTACGATTGGACTCCCAGCCTCCATAAGGGTAGGCTGGTTTTGACAACTAGACCAGGCTGTGCGTAAGGCATGTTCAAAGAGGAGCAGCTCTTTTGAGCAACCTCAATAAATCTTTGGGTATCTGGAATGCAATGAGATGGGGAGTAGGCCTCTGTGGAACAAGGCCAGCCTTCAATTAAGTGAATTTTGCTGTGCTGGACTGATGCTAATTTGCAGTGTATATTTTGATGGGAAGAAATAATTTTTAATTGAAGAGTTGGTTTCGCTCTCTCAGGCACTGCAATGCCACTTGCAGAAAAAATTAACTGTTGGGCCACAATTCTTGTTCTTTAGCCAAAGCAACTACTTCCAGAAGTTTGATAAAATCTACTTTAAGAAGCATATAGAACAGATATTTTATCTGCTTTCAGAAACCATTTACTAGCCTCAAAATACACTGAAATTTTAGATTTAATCACGTGTATAAGCTTACAGAAAAAAGAAACAAATCCTTGCCCATCTGATATGTTTAGCAAATTCACTACCACAAGACTGGTGGCCATGTGTCTCTTTAAGGATCTGTTTAGGGCTCCTTGTGTAGAAATCTTCCAGCAGCCAAGTAATCGGCAGTGGCAATGCAGCATAAAAATTGTTCAAACCACTGTCTTTTTTTACTCCTATGACTGAACTGCAGCACTAGATGGAAATATATTGTTAATACATTTGTAAATTCAAAATTTACTTAATATTAGTGTCGTTGTTCTAAATACTATTTGCTCCCATTTCTAATCCTTCTTCACAAATCCTTCTGTTCCCTGTCCTCTATTCTCAGCCCCTTGCAGAAGGGAGCTTGGACTCTGGTGCACATCAAATCACACACCTTTCCATTCACCTCTCCTTGATCCCTGATATTTCTGACATGGTGCAGTTCTTCCTCTTTCCCAGACCTCAGTTTTCCAATACATTCCACTTACCTCAGCTGGTTTTTGGCAGAAGGGGGACAGTGGGAACTGGCAGCTGGCAAGCAGATGCTCCCAGCAGATGCGCAACACAGGGAAGGAAGGAAATTCTGCAGCAAAAGGTGCAGATGGAGCCTGACCCTATTGTGTTCCCTTGGCCCTGCCATTCAATGGTCGAGTCCTTTCCCTAGCCCTGAGCAGCTCTTTTTGTGGCTGATGCAAACCCAAGGCTAGTCAACGACTCATTACACAACGGGACAGTAAGAGTTTTCTTTCTTAAATGTCAGACTTGCGACAGGTTTAGTCTGTCATGAGGAACAATAGCTTCTACACATAGACGAAGTAACCCTTAGAAACAGTAAGATAATGGGAAATTGCTACGAGTTACTTTAACAAGGTGTTAGGTAAGAGGTATTCCAGATGAAAATGTCTGAACAATTTTTTTTTTTTAATAAACACAGCTATCTTACTGCCTCAGATTCCTGGCAAGCAAGGCACACAAGCATATATTACATAAGATAAGCAACAAGCTGTGCTAGCAAGCAAAAAACTCCAAACCAAAAAGTCTAAAACCTATCTTCAAAAAACATCAGAAGAGAGCTTTTACATTAATTTGCAGTGTTACACCCTTATAAATTTCCCTCCAAGACAATTTATTAAATGATGTTTTCTATTCAGCCTTAACCTACAAGTTCTTCCTGTTTACTCGAAATTGTAGAATGTTGTTTATTTTCAGTCTCCTGTTTGTTTTCCTTTCTTTTTTTTTTTCCAAATTATTTCTTATAAAAGCTGATAGGGAAGTTTGTTCCAAGAAAGAAATTAATGAAGGCAGCAGATCTTGATTCCTTACAGAATTAGAAAACTGTGTCCATGGAAACAAAAAGAGAAGTAAAATCTAAGATTCGCCTTTTCTTCTCTGCTGTATGACGTGATGAGAAATAATCAGTGTAGTAATATCTGAGGACAAATATTTTGTTGTAGCAACTCCAAGACATGAGGTGCCAGGAAACTAGCATCAGACAAGCTCCAAATGATGACACATACTAGAAGGTAACACCTGCCATTTCCTCAACTACTGTGTCTTGGCATGCAGTTTTACAATGAGTATCCCTAAGCTATTGGTCTGTAGGTTTGTACTGGCTTTGTAGCTATTGATTCTGTATAAAAACACAAATTAGTTTTGGTACCAGCTCATGGAAATATGTCACAATAGTTCTTTAAACCATGAGTTAATAAATTTCCATAATGTTAATGTTGCTACTGTCCCAAACATGGTTTGGGAGATTATCTCCCTTGCACAGCTACTTACATTTTATTTGTTATTAGAATCTAGAACCTTACAGCACATTTTGTGATGATATATCAGGAAGCTTGATCTGGGGTAGCTTTTTTCTCCAACTGTGTTTCCTATCTTTCCAGATTTTTTCATTTTCTATTGAGAACCATGTGCACATTCTAGTTCTCTCTCTCCAGAGAATGCTATATTTACAGTACATATTTTTAAAATCTTTGTTTAAAGAAACACCATCTTAACAGGATAACTCCCCTCTCATTTCCCTCTGACATGATTCCCAACAGCCTTGTAACATCTTTCTTACTCTTCATTTAGAAAGAGCTTTTATTTCTCCCAGAGAATACAGACCTGCTTTCCCTACTCTTTTAATAGACTGGTTTTTCTGTATCACTTTTGGAGCAGTCTACTGAATCTTTTCTGTTGCCACAGATAAAAGTAACTGCCTCAGCTTCAATAACTTGTGGCAGCCCTTTCATTTTAAACCTATGAAGGTTTATATCCATTTGGGAAATTTTGAGGAACAATTTAGCAAACATAGTCCCAGCTATGAAACATGAGCCACACTGAGGTAAAATACACACACACAACCCTCCCACACAGAGATGTGCATACCAGTCATAAACAGAGGAGTTGTTTGATTTAATTTTAGTGACCAAGCATCACCTACTCCAGGTAGGGTTTTGCTCTCAAAACTTTCAGTTCTTCCACACTGGGACCTCAGGGACAAAAGGCCCGAACTTCATTTTGACCAGTAGCAACAAACCAAATGCTCAGATTCCACAAGACTACTACACAGCTATGGTTTTTCTCTTTACTTTTTCAGCTAGTCAATCCAGTTCAGTCTTTCCTTCCTTCTTTCAAGTGTCTTGGTACCTCCAATAACAGCAACCCTGCTTCTTTAAAATGCAGATCCCATTTATCCAACTGTAGTCCATGATTGTCATACCTGTAGTGATTTGAAGCCTGACTCAGAATAATCTGAATAACTAGATGACGTACAAGTCCAGCAAATGGTCAGCACAGGAACATCAGTAGTTTTAAAAATATCAGTGATTTAAAAATCAGTCTTTTCTTATTCATCATCTGCCCAATTGACTAGAACTGAGCAGGAAATACTGAGCTATAGCAAAAGTGATGGTAATTTTCCATTAAATTATGCTGGGCATCTTGAGCTAACTTCGTTGGAAAAATACCCTGTTACTTCATCCTAGTCTGAAAAAAATCCCTAAAAATGAGTCTCAAATTGGCAAGGCTTCATCAGAAGTGTCTTCTAAGTGCACCAAAAAAACCTGTCTACCCCATGGCAGTGATTTCCTTTGCATAGACTTGAACATGCATCTTCTGAAAGAAACAAATGAGACAGATACTTCTGCTGTAGCAAGAGCATATCTGGCTAAAAATACTACATAATCATATATTTTTCAACTCTGAGCGACGTAATCTTTCAGATATCATTGGGATATCTTCTACAGGAAGGATGATACCTGCCCTTTAATGGAGATTATCCAAAGACTTCTTCGCAGTATTTGAACACATTTCATTTCTAACCTCAGAGGGTAATTGACTTCATTGCAGGGTCAGAGATGTCCAGAGTGGATGCTAAACAATGTATGTCCCAAACTGGAAGCAGCATTAAGCTACCGCAATGCTCCCTTTGGGCTAATTAGCCCAGACTCCAGAGCACAACACTCTGCTAACAGCTGTGCTGCTGCCAGGGTCCCCAGATAGCTCACATGCAAAGCTAGCTTGTGTACCTGTGCTGTCTAGACAAATCTAATGTAATTATTTCATTTGCGCTCCACAGAAAACTTTTTAGAAGACTAGGATTATGAAGTCCTTGGCTTCCTTTCACAATTCTTTCTGGTAATTCCTCTAATTAGTCATGTGTGACTTCATATTTAATTGCTATAATTAAATCATAATTTATCCTGTGCTTTAACTGAGATCTACATGAACAGCTTTGCTTTCCCTAGATAGGAGAGTTACTCAAGTCAGGAGTTTCCTGGCTATTCTATAGAAGCAACTCACATGCTAAAAGCAAGATTAACTTCTGGAGAGTGCTGAAACATCCCTCTTTCCAAAGGAAGGTTACAGTATGTGAAGCTGTTTCTTTGTCTGCAGACAACAAGAATTCTTCTTGGCACAAGAGCTTTATTATTTCTCCTAGTTTTTGCTTTTTTCAGTTTGCTTCTGGTAACATCTCAATTTCTTTGAGTAATTTTGCTTCCCATAGAGGAAAAAAATCTTTCATATATCGACTCCTTTTCTTTACCTTCTGTGGAAAAAATTACTGCATTGTTTTAGCAATGTCTTTACAAAAAAAATTGCCACCTTTTGGAAGTCTGATAGCCTCTTTCAGATGTCTCCTGGTTTTCCTATAATAAAAATGACTGTTGTGTTATTAATATCTATGCAGTCTTGCTTTCTGTTAGTACCACCTGGTTTACAGTTATGCCACCATGTAGCTGATAAAGTGACACTCTGCTTAGGCTGACTGCTGGAAGGAGAGACTAGTCCTGCTTCAACATGTGCAAACAGACCACACACATGGGGACCAAAGGCCAAACACACTACAAACTTGACTGTGACTAATCAGGAAAGTCCACTCAAAGCATACTCAATACCTTAACACATAGACCATGCTTTCATTGTGCTATTGCTTTTTTTTCCCCATTTTTCTATCTTTAAGGTCATTCCAGCCAAGTTCCAATATTTTGCTTTATCCTTTGAAATTTGGGCCCTGAATCATGATTACAGGAATCTGAAAACCGACTTTCAAATCTATCCTTACTAATAATTTTCAGAAAAGGTACCAAGCACATAGAACATGGAGTAAAAACAAGAAAATATTAGTATTCTTGGGCTTTATTCTTGCCTTTTTTCCTTTTACCTTGCTAGAATTTTAAAATTCATCTCAATTTACTCATCCTTCTCTCCCCTGACTGCTAGAAATGGGTCCTTTCAAAATTTCTTTCTCTCTCTGGCCAGTTCTGCTGCTTTTAGAATTCTTTTTCATCTTTATTTTCCAATGCTTGAACAAAATAGATAACACTATTAAGTTAGAGATTTGCTTAGGCATGATTATCCACTATAATCTTGGGATACTCTTGATCAAGGTCCATATTTTAACTTTCATGCTAACTTCCCTAATATCCCTTTATCTAACTGTTTAGCAACAATTCATCATTATATACATTCAAATTACATTTATTTCCTAGTTTGTCATAAGTTACTTCTTTATTTTGAGACTGTGTATCTTTCACTTTTCAGTCTGCCATTTTTCTACATTTTCCTTGCTAGTTATAAAAATACTATCTAGTTAGTTGATCTTGCTTCTTTGGCAGACAAGGAGCAGGACATTAAAGTACGAGAACTCATGTACTTTGGTTGATCAGAATTCTGTCTAGACCGATCTACCAATCTTGATGACGACTAGTAAAGTTGTTTAAGGAATAGCAGAAGCACATGCAATTAATTCAATGATCTTTCCCTGAGGTATCTAACCTGCTTCTGACGGTCAGCTTATAGACTTTCTAAAATAGTGGGAAAGGGCTGTTCTTGCAATAATTTCTCCGACCCCTTTTTGAACACATGTAAACT
Organism: Bucorvus abyssinicus; assembly: GCA_009769605.1. Lineage (NCBI taxonomy): Eukaryota > Metazoa > Chordata > Aves > Bucerotiformes > Bucorvidae > Bucorvus > Bucorvus abyssinicus. The sequence continues at coordinate 47,144,097 of CM020025.1, forward strand.
TTTGGCTTCCAGAATATCCTGTGGCAATGTTATGTATGTATGTGTTTTGTGAAAATAATTCCTTTTTTGTGTGTGTTTTAAACTAAATCACTTAATTGGGTATGGTCTCATTTCCAAATTGCTACAAATAGTGAATAAAGGTTCCAAACTTTTCTTCCCTTCATCACATGTGGTATTTGAACTTCTTCCATAGGCCCCTGCTCCTTTTTAAACTCAAATCCTCATCTATTTAATCTTCCTTTATCTGGAAAATGAACAATCATTTCCAAAAGGCATCCAGAAACACCTCAAGCAGACCCACAGAGTATTTGATTTGAAGACCAATGCTCAGGTTCCAAGCACAGCCTCTCAGTTGTAAGACAAGTAGTGGTGCTCTGCATCGCTCTCCAGCCATTTGTGTAGCTCACTTTAGGATGTATTATAATGTCTTTATAGTCTGTGCGGTTGCTTTGCAGCTCACCCTGTCAGAGGAGACATACAGCTGTAAGCTGTGCATCAGAGTCATTTAGCAAAAATTTGTAAAGGGAGAGCACAGCACAGCATGGCAAGATCCTTCAGGTCTAGCACATCCAAATCCAAACTGATCTTTTGGGACACGCAGGTAAGCATCCAAGCAAGCACCTACTTAGTACTCAGCCATCTCTCTGTTACCACATTGCTTAAGAAAAATGTGTAATTACTCCAGCAAGCACTTTTACATGATACGTAGGCAGACAGTCTGTGCTACACTTTAACAGCCTCTAGCTATAAATAACATTATTAGGAAAGCACATTGCCTTAGATGGAGAGAACAGAGATAATCACCTTTCTGACTGTCTAGAAACATATTTAGATTTCATGTTTAAAGATTAAAAATAGACTCAACAAATGCATTCAGTTTTAGACATTTGGTTAAGCTTCTTATCCAAATGATACAATTGACAAAGTAACGCCAAGAGTTTATCACAAGTTTTATAACTCATTAAAATTCTGGTCAAAAATTCAAAACCTTAAAAGGCTCTTTAATTAAAAAGTCAAAATTAGGGCTGAGACAGATTCATTCCAGGAGGTAAAACACAAGTGGCTGATGCAGCTACTTTCCAGCTGTGCATGCGTACCACCCTCCCAAGGGACACCACTGCCCTGAACCTGGGACTGCTGAATCACCACAGATTCCAGCCTGGGATTCCACCCAGTATTGGGACTGGCTTATATAAAATGTCAGCCTGCAAATTCTGACTGAATTTGAGGAGGACATTTTGCGTGACTCCCTGCCACATCAGGGATGTTATGGTCTAAAGCTGTGTCTCTGTCCCAGGGTCAGGTGGTTGGGCTACTTGGCATATCCTGTACTATATTCTTCCTGGAGCAAAATAGAAAGGCAGTGGCTGCAGCCTATCACTTACACCTTTCTTGCTCTCATGCCTTCAATTCTTCCTTCTTTACACAGTGGGAATAAAGACCTCGAGCCCCATGCTGCTGCACTACTGTCCCCATTCCTCTCATTCAAGCACCACTGGCCCATGGACATACTGGCCTGCTGAAAAGGCTGAGTGTCCTACCTGGCAGAGCCCAACCTGGAAAGCCCAAGAGCCATTTGACCAGAGGCCATCTCCCCAGAAAGCTGTGTAACCACGCAGCATGCAGCTCCCTATGGGTGGCCACTTTAGCATACCTTCTGACCCAAGAAAATGGGCATAGCTTTGTGGTAAGCTGAATGACTAAGTTTTCACTGAAGCCCAGCCACCCTCCTCTCTTGCCGTCTGTGGCTGTTGATACCACAGCTTTCACAAGCATTGTTAGCATGCATAGAAAACTCTGCACTGGTTGTCTGTGGTGTATGCCATTGGGACCATTACAGTCCTTTATATTGTTTCTTTCAGTTTGGTCCATTGAAGTTCCAAGCAGCCTCAGAAACAGCAGCATTGCTTCTAAGCCTGCCAGCCTGACCTGTGACCAGCTGTAACCAGCACTGGGTGGTCTGGCAGAATTTCACCAAGCTGATACGCTTATCTCCGTGGAAAAAATTATTTGGCCAGAATTATCAAACTAGTGAACTACCTATCAGGCCAACTAGGTTGGACTTCCACTTTCTGTTTGTAGAGATGCAAAACAAATACATGCATAAGCTGAACCTTGCACCTTAGCAAACAACGAGCAGAGGACGTAACTGGCCTGCAGCCCATACGGGATATTCATTCACACAGGATACCTGCTCTGAGCACTCCTTGCTATAAATTTTGTTTTGGTTGTTTTCTTGACAGAAGGGCAGTCCCACACCCAGGCACTCCCCATATGTTTGCAGCAAAGTTGTAAAACGAGCTCTCTGAGTCAGGAGTTACACACTGTGGATAAATAACACCTGATAGCAACACACAGCCTCCCCAAAGGCTTATGTTCTACAAGGATATCTGGTATGGGACTTCATTGGCATGCATGGTCTTGTGTGACTGCCAAATCCAGATGGGAACTCCCATGCAGGATAAATTATTATTATAGCTTATGAAGAGTATAAATAAGGTTAAAAAAAAAAACAACTGTATTTTTGACTTGAAATCAAATACTGGCACCTTCTGTTGATTATCACATACTTGCCTCTGCTCAACATCCGTTCACCTAGCCAGAACAACTGGTCCTTGATCTTCATGCCTTTCCAAACTTAGCTGGCATATTATGGTTATTTGTCTCAATTACTTCTCGAGAAGGAATGACCACCAATAGAGATGTGTCTAAACATAGAAACACCAAAGACATAAAAAACACTTTTATGTTAATGATTTTATCACATTTATACAATATTGACTGAGTAGCTGAGAATACAAGTGACATCCAAGTTAAAAACAAACAGTTCATTATAAGCCAGGCAGCAAACACACAGCTAATGTCTAAAGGTTATTCTGCTTCCTGCTTCTTTCCACATGCGTAATGTTTATTTTAAATTGTCAGCGGGCTTATGTGAACTGGACAGCTCTACAACTTCTGATTAGAATGTTTAGCTTTCTGGTGAATGAGTGGTAAAGTTCCTCTTTGTGACAAAACCCAGAAGTTGAACGTATTACAGACTCTTGTCATAGAGATTTGGCTCCTTATTTCAAACCGTAGGCAGCTCAAGGTCTGGTGGGATGGTGAAGAAAGAATCATCACCCTTGCTCACACTTAACATTCATAATATTTGAAATGTGCCATTTTGTTGTTTGATTCTCAAATCGTCCACTTTTGAGATTGCTAAACAGGGAAATTAGAAGCGACTTAATAAGATCTTCATGGTTAACAAATTTCTCCCCAGATGATGAGTCTGTTACCACACACTTTGCTCAAACACAGTGCCTCTAAAGCCAGGTGAGTTACACAGTCTTTTTGCATGAACATTTCTTATAGATTCTTTTTTTTTTACATTAGTTTAGTTGCTATTAATTCCCATGTATATTGCTGATCTAATCTCTTTCTTACTAGGGGCATGACCCGGTTCTCAGCAAATAGATGGGAACCTTTCTGTAATTTCAGTGGGAATTAAAGTGATCCCTAAAGATTAGTTAGCAGATCACTGTTTAGTACGTGCAAAGCTCTGCTAGGGTGGATTTTACAACTATTTTGTAAAGGAGCCATGCAGAAACTGGAAGCTTGTTTCCTGTAATTCATGGCCCCATCAGGTAATGCAGTGGAATGCATTATGAGTGCTAATGTGAAACACCAATATCTAGACACATATCTCGTTTAGTCACTGCCATCAGGGCTCATGAAAAGAACACAGCATAAATTCTTAATGCTAAGTACCTAAAGTAAGTGTCACTGAGACACACTGGATCAGAGCAGAAAACAAACGAGGTATCATATTCTAAGATCTTTTTAGCAGTGTTAATTATTACACCTGAAGAGACTATTGACCTTCTTTTGAAAGAAATATTTTCCTAAAGGTAACATTACCTAGCTCACAAAGTCTCCAAAGCAGAGTAGATGTGGGGAATCCAATGCAGGAAAAAGGTTGCCTCACTGTTTTGTACTGCCTCCCAGTTTAGAGAGTTAAATATATTCCAATATCCAGATAATCCACCTTTGCTCAGAACCAAACACTAACACTTCTTGTGTTTTGTTGTGATGAATTGATAGCAGTATCGAGTATCATTTGAAGAAATATTAGTTAGACATGGAAAAAAAATGAAGAAATCAAAGTTCAGCATGTATTTACCATGCGAGGCATCCAGATATCCCTTCTGTGATAACTGTCTTTCAAGATGAATTAAAGGTGGTAATCATTTGAGGAGTGTCACTGGTGAAATTATTAATTCACAAAGAGACAATGGATAGAGTTGAAAGAGGAACTTTGGCTAGAGGAAGACTAACAAGGAGTTTCTAAAAGATCAGTCAGGGCCCATCTTGTTCAATACTGTCATCAGAGTATTGGGCACAGAAACAGAAATGAGCGCATGAAAGCTGGTGACAATCTTACTGAAAGTATTTGCCATCAAAGTGAGGGAGCAGGTATGTTAAATGAAGAACTAGACAACTATTGAGGTCTAGAGTAATGGAAATGGCATAAATGCAGCATTATGATTGCAAGCTTTCCAATTGCTAATAAGATTTTTGCTACAATAACACTCCTCAGAAATAACTGAGAGGGAGAAATAACTGAGACCATCAGTTGCTCACAGAATGATCATGATCCATCAGTGTGATCTGTCTGTGAAGAAGGCAAGTGCAATCCCATAAATCCTTTTTCCAGGAGAGATAAGAAAACTATTAATGTCATTGTAGTTGTGAAACCTCCACTGTATATAGTTCTGATTGCTTGTGTTCAAGAAAGATGAATGCAAGCTGAAAGAAATATAGTGAACAACGTAATGACAACCAACTGAAGTGCTTAGCTTGTCTAGCAAAACAAGAACTGTGAGGTGATACGTTTGCTGCACCTCAGGGGTGAAACAGGGGAGAGAGAAAATAAATAGTAGAGATAGAGGACAACGTCAGGATGATTAAGGCCAAGAATAAAGTGGCCATGTGGTGAACATAACCTAGAAACCAGGAAAAATTTGTAACCATCAGAACGATATGACCTGGAACAGCTTTTCTCCTACAAGTGTAGGGCCATGCTTTTGCACTGGAACTCATGACTTTGTGAAGGCCCCCCTGAGACAGTGAAGATTTGCACCTCCATGCTGAAGTTTTACATACATTGATTTCAATCTTCAGTTTACTTAAAATCTCCAGGGGTGTTTTTGATGACTACATAGGCGAACTTAGGCCATTCAGGGTCCCAGCTGTAGTTTTGCCACCAGCCCTTGAGGCTGATGACTGGTTGCAGCAAGTTCAAGAACAGATTAGCAAACAGACTGTGAGCCAGAGGTAGGATGGAAATAATCTTTGCCAGAATATCTTCCCTTGCTGCGGCTCCACACAGTATAAAGTGAATTGAAGAGATGAAACAAATTCTTTTTTCATTCCCTTTGCCCCATATTTACCTTCATAAGTATAGCCCATTACATGCTCTCCCAAAGGAGAGATGCAGGATATTTCATATTCTTGACTTATTCCTGCTAACAGTTGAACCTACTATTATTTCTGGGAACATTAAAAAAGCTTTCCACAGGTAGAAACTATAGTGATAGCAGCATTTCTTCAATAAACACTTCTTGGTTTCACCATGATTTCTGTTCAGATCTATAGTTCTGCTAGGCATTGGTGTGTCTTAATTGTAAAATCAAGAACTGCCGCAGGTTGTTGGAAGGATTCAGATGGGTGTAGTAATTTTTGTAGGGTTTATTTCATTAGCAGTCTTCCCTTTCACTGAAGTAATGTCATGTGCTAACCTTCACGGTATTGCGTGAAGTGCTGTTACCTCTGTTTTACACATGGGACCTGAGCGACTATATGGCTTACTAGAAGAAAGTATAGAAATACTATGAGAGATCACAAGCAAACCTCCCAAGGCCTGGAGTAGAGTTCCAGCCATTGAATAACTCTTTTCTTTCACCCTAGAAAACTTCAGCTGAGGTTACCAGGGGTTTCTGCATGTGAAGGCCAATGGGATTCATGCTTGGAATAGAAAGTATACAGTGAAGCCCCATATATTTCTAGTCTGTGTGGCTGAAATGACAGACAAAAGCCATCAATACTTCCTATGACACAGAAGAGATGTGGCTACAGAAGGACTCTTGGCATTCAAGCCTGTTAATTTTGGCTCCCTGAATAAAGGATTGTGCTGTCCAGAAGAAAAAAAAAAAAAAGAGAGAAAAAAAAAAAGGAGGCATTCTGTTTCTGTTGTAAAAGGGCCTGCGTAAGAACAGAGACAGGCAAATACACAAGAGAACTTAAAGAAGGAAACCTCTGACGCACTATGTGTTTCAGATCTTTATCATTGATTTAACTTGTCCGTGGCAAGAAGCTGTTGTTATAGACCTCATGTTCCTCTCTGATGAGTGACTCGGGCTGCATTAATTTATAGAGTGAATGGTCTGTCTATGTTTTTGAGTTATCTCCTTTGTCTACTTGCCCTGTGGAAGCCACCAAGAAGTTTTTCAGTGAGATACTCTCTGTGGCTTCTCAAATTTTGGCTTATGTCCTCTATTCAGGCTTAAGCACCTACCAGAAAAACTGGAAAAATTTATACTCACACTGCTTTACTTTTAGGGACAGGAGTCTGTCAGACACCTGAATATCTAGTACCAGCTGCTAGTTGCACACCTCAGACAGGTAATCTAAACAGCCTACTTACTGAGGCAGTCATCTAGAGTTAGCCAATAAGAAACACCAAGATTAGGGCTGTGTTTGAAATAACATTTTCTTTGAGAGTTAAGGTCTTTGAGAGACATCAGCAAGGAAAGATCTTGCAATATGTCTGAGGTCCAAACCCCCAGATTCTCACCTCTGGACAGGGTGAATCTGCACTTTTTGTCTACATAGTGTCCCTAGAGAAGGAACCGACCTTTTCTATTGCAGCCTAGTGGCTGCAGTGTCTTTCTTTCGCCTGCAGAGGATTAGAGACACATCCCTCCTGCAAAGGGGGATTATGCGGATAGGCAGGTCATTGATTAGCCTGGACCTGAGGAGACTCTTCTCTCTCTCTGGTAATGTGTGAAGCAAAGAGGTAAAGACTGGTAAAAACAAGAAGGAATGACTCCATGGTCCTAGTAGTCAGGCTGTCCCTTACAGGAGAGCTCTGCAAAGGGACTGCTACTAAGGCATTGCAGGCCTGACGCCTTGCTGAACAGTGGTATCACTGACAAAACAGATGGGTCTTCCTGCAAGATGGGCTGGGAAGGGCTCCAGGCCTTCTAGAGAAGAAATGTAAGCCATTAAAGAAAAGCTGGATTCCTATATCTCTAGCTTTTCAAAGAATGTGTCCAGCACTCCTTTTCTGAGAGGCTTTATGCTACCAGTGTATATATGAAGGATGCTCTGAGCATAAGGTGTCTCCCAAGGAACTTAGATGATGGAACAGCTACTGCTGATCATGTTGAGACCTACATGTCCCTTTGCTCAAAAGAGATCCTTGTGACAAAGCACAGACATATCACTCTAGGCACCAGCAAAATTTCAGGTTAAAGAGGTAAGCACATAGTGAGCTTCTTCTACCAACAGGGTTTTCTATCATGATTTTAAGTTTAGGTTCCTCAGAAACACTTTATTCCAGCTTTAGGATTAAAATTCTCTGCAGTATATAGTCCTTGGTCCAGTCACATGTGTCAGCTGTAAAGACCAAAATCAAAAGTAAGCATGAATTGTCAGCTTTGTCCACACACAAATACTCATGAAAAGTGCAAATGCAAAAGGTCTCTGGAGGCTGTTACTGTGGACATGCACTGCATCAGATTTTGGACCCTGCTGACTTCAGAGACATGTAATGGAGAACAGATCTTCACTGTGTGCATCTAAGTGTCTTTGTTTTATATGCATTATCACCTGTTAACTCACCTTAGGTGACTTCAGAATTGAAGGTGTAAGCAAAGCTAAGGTGGTAAATAATGTGTAACACCGCATTGTTATGTACCCAAAAGCCTCTTGCTTGAACTCTGCTGTTGCTACTGGTCATATTGTGGTATCAGTGTCTCCCAGACACTGCAGTGACATTCCCTGGGACTACACCAACCTCACAAGAAGGCATAAAGAAATCACATTTAGAGGAACTTCCTTTTAACTGTGGTCACACTATGTTTTGAGAAAAACTGGCAGAAACCAGCTTTGAGGAACAGCTTTGCCCTGCTTGGCAGCTGCTTTCTCTGTGCTGGCTGCCGGCAAAGCTCCAAGGTGATCTCACCATCACCTTCTCTTTAGCCTCATTTCCTAGGAACTTGAGCTTCTCTATTCGTGCTGTCTTCCATTTGTATTTCAGTTTGTCTGTCATTCACCTCCTACCCTGGCAGCTTTTAAATCTGACAGTTGCTGACATTCATGTCAGACAAAAAGGGAGAATTTCCGATGGGAGATGAGTTCCTACAAGTCTTGTGAAAATCAACAGGTGGGCAGAGGAAAGCAACTAATGTAAATAAGAGAAAAGAGTGACAGAAAAGTTTCAATATGAGCTTCCCAAGACCTTCTGGCTGGACAATCATCAGGCCTGTGTCTGCTTTCTGATCAGCATGCATATGGGTCAGAGCATCTTCAGCACTCTGTTACCTCAGCCTGTAGTTAAGGGACATGGGGGTGAACTGAGGTGAAGAAAAAATCAGGAAATAGAGGAAAAAGGAGTAAGTCAGGACTAATATAAAGACATGGAGCAGACATGAGGGGACTAGGAGAGCCTTATGGACTTTTGAGAGAAACTGTGATTATCGTGGAAAGGTCAGATGAAAATCCATGGGAAGCTGGGCTTCCTTGTTCCGCTTTTCATGAAACAGGATATGTGACATATTTAGAACTGAACCAGCTCAAAGTATAGTGGCAAAAAAGTAGACCTTCAGAGTACAGCCAAGCTACAATTTCATTATGTACTGTCTTGAATCCAGATTAGGCCAAATTTGACAACAGATGCCAGCGCAGTAACCATTCAGAGTGAAGAGGGACTTGCAGATAAGCTTTCAATAAAGGCTCTTGCTGAGCAGCATCACCACTGAAAACTGAGTATCTGAGTTTAAACTAAGGAAACATTGGCTGCATCAAGTACTGAATGTGCATTATTTTCAAGCATAAACGATACCCTTGCCATGGATGAAACAGGCCCCTGTCAAAGATCAACAGACGTCTCCACTGTCACATACTTCAGCTCCCCTTTGCTGCCAGTATCTGATCCTCTCATCATTCACGCCGCATATATGCTCACTTACTCCCAGGCTCCCTTCTGAAGTGAAATGACTAGTTTCCTTGGAGAGGAAACCTGGACGCAGTTGACAGAAAAGTTTGCACCAGGCTCTGCTCCAGACAGACAAAATGGACTTGGACTGCAGCAAGTTTAACTCCCTCAGCCCATGACAGTTGTCTGATGTTATTCCAATAGTCCTCGTGTCCTCAAATACCCTATGTGCTGTCATGGCAGGCCACAAGCCGGCAATACATACTTTGAATTAGTAAATCACAAATGCTTAATAATAAGCTCTCAGGGCCATACAGAGCCAGAGGAGACCTGGGCCAAGGATCCCAAATCCGGCCACACTGCCCTAAAAAGAGTAGTTATCCCCCAGCAACATGGGCAGGAGTCATCTTGCACCACTTGGCCTGGGGTCAGAGACTACCCTTGGGGCAGCTGCCCTGGTAGCTCAGACACAGTCCCGGAGAAGCCAGAGCAGATGCCGGAGTTCCCAACAGAAGGACTTGGCTTCCAGGCTTACAGCTGGAATTTGAACTATTCACACCAATAGGTGCCACCCCTTGCCATCAGCTTTCACTCAGGACTCTCTCAGACAGCCCCTCCAGCCCTTCTCCACAGAGGCTGGTTAAAGTATTTTCTCAAAATAGATAATGAGGTAGTAATTTTATTTTCCTAGTTGCTTAAGGAGAGTGTTAGAAGACTTAATCCAGGGATCAAAGGTCTTTGTTAGCAGAGAGTCTTTTGAATCCCATGTATGCCGGTCACAAAAATAACACAGAAAGTACAGATCTGAAAATGACAGCCAGGACGGAAAACAAATCAGCCACTACCTTCTAATGGTCTTTTAAATGTTTAGGTCAAGTTTGATTTCACTGGTTTATGTAATTTGTTGTGGGATTTAGCCAGCTGCTGAATCTTTTCGTGCAAGTAAAACTTTCCAAAAGGGCCTTAAACTCCAGTGATGAGTACAGTTATTTGTATGTCAACTGCAGCTTCTATTTATAGGATGATGAAAATATCCCCCAATCAGTAACTCTCTAAGAGACAGACATCTCATAAAAATAGATTATAAAAAACAAACAAAGAAGCAGGCATGTTTTAAGTTAACAACAACATCTACATTCCAAATTCTCCTTGTAACCCTTATATTTAAAGCATTGGTAAATTCAGATAGTAAACCCACTGAGACACAAACACACAAACTTTACATAGGATAAGGAATTTGGGTATTCATGGAAAAGGAATATTAATATGTCCTACGGTGAATGAACACAAAAACAAGTGGAGGTTTTTAATGACTCACATAAAACGAAATTAACTGCTTGCTGTGATACCCAGCAGAGCTTGCATGAAGGCACCTACCAGAGGTGTATGTGCTTTTAAAGGGTGTTGATTTAAGGCCTGATTTGTTTGAAGACTGACTTGAAAGAATTTCAAAGTATGTAGCTTAATTAAAAATGTTCCAAACTTTGCATTCCTCGCAAAACCTTTTGACCTCTCACGACATTTAATGCTTGAAGGTGAGGAGCTGACTGACTGCTTCTCACTTCACCAAAGTCACTTCTGATCCTTCCCCCATGCAACAACCATCATTAATTGTTGATAGGTGCTCATTATACCAACCTAAAACGAGCGTCTAGAGAAGTGGCAGGTTAGGGTGTTACAGGCACCGGCTGCACTGGCGGTACTTTTTGTACCAGTTGTGCATCAAACACGGCTCATCCTTTCAAAGATCCAAAGAGCAGAGCGTGCATGCGACAGTCTGCACGTTGCAGCCATCACCAAGCTTGGCATTCCCACAGTCAGAGGAATCAAATGGAGCTATCCATTAACAGGCCAGCGAGGAGTCATTAGAGGGACTCCTCCGACCCCTGCTGCCTCTCTTGACGGATGGCCGGCTGTCACCCCCTCGGAGGGGGCCTCTCACCATGCAGGCTGTCTGCATTCAGTCAACACTTTGCTTTATAGGCCTGTGGAGCCAAAGATTGCTAGACTTTTGAACCCAGGCTAACTTCTGTCTGGCTACAGCCCCATTTTCTGGAGCCAAAATCTTTTTTAACAACTACACAATAACAAGTAATTAGGGTAAAGTCTGCTAATCTTCTCCTTTGGGCCTGGAGGTTGTGTGTTCAGCATCCGTAGGGGTGAAGGTAGAATTACTGCCATCAAAGCCTGAGGTTACTTTGTAAAAGGGGTTGAACTCTAGGTCAAGGAAATGTTAACTGGACAAAGAGAGATCAGGGCAGATAGTGTTAAAATTAAAACTGTCCTACCGAGATAACGCAGAATTGACTGCTTCTGCTCTGGAAACAAGCTGAATGCAGGACGTGAAGGGAAGGCTAGAGCGTTTCTTTCAAAAGGCAAAAACATAGTTAGCAATAAAGGATCTATTGACTTACTTTCATTTGGGAATTTATTTTTAGTCTCTTTATTCAGTAAGACAAAGTAAAAGATCTTATTTTTTTATGTCACCTTGTATTTGGGCCACTCTGTTTCCTAAAGCTGTTTGATTTACTAAATTGAATAAGCTATTTCTTAAATATCTTCTCTCTCCCAAAAGCCCCAGTGCAAAATTCATTAGAAATGGAGAGGTTTCTACTCTTGATTTAAGAGTCCTGAGGATAAATGGGACTTGCTGGGTGGCCAGAAGGATAAACAAGCCCGAACTCACAGGTAGAGCGGAGGAAACGTGCTCCAGATGAGAGTGGTGTCCGTGCAGTGTCCTGGATATAGCACAAGGCTGATTTTTGTTCCTCCACTCCTTACACATAACATAGGTCCAGGAGAGATTCCAGCTTTTCAAGGGATTAGAGCCCAACCACAGAAAATCTTTAAACATTCAAAACAAGATCACAGATTTTGCCTGGAAATCCGTCACAGAGCAGGGCAGCCCTCATTCCACAGCGTGGAGTCACTCCAAAATTAATTCCGCTCCCTGCCGTCAAGGAAAACAAATATGCCGCTACACCCTCGCCCGTATCAAAGCTGACAGCTCCAACAGGATCGGCGGCACTTTGTTCTCCCGCCTTGCTGCAAGCAGGCCTTTGCCTGCTACTGCCAGTGGATTTTGAGCCCCTATATGGGAGCGGAAGGGTAGAAATGTTGAGGCCAGCTATTTCCCATGCCAGGTCCTGCTAGGCTCTCTCACGGCGCCCTGGCTGGCCCCCTCGCTTTTGGGAAATGGACAGAAATGCTTCAGCTGACACAAGCAAGGGGTATCTTTAGAAATCCTCAGTACGTGATGGCAATTAGCAGAGCAGTGGAAATACCTCACAGTTCAATTCTCAGGGTAAAGATGTATTTAATGGTGCTGCCATTGCCAGCTGGATTAAGGCAAGCACAGTAAAGCAGATACAGCTTTCTGCTTCCAAGCTAAGCTATCAGAAGGATCCTCTTGTGGGTCCTCTGCAAAGTTGAAGGCTCCCAGAGCAGCTGATAAAGGTACCATCATGGCAGAAAAAGTGTTTTGTACAAGAACAATGTCAGCAAAGCCAACTCTCAGCTCTGTGGCGGGACACCAGAGTGCACAGGGAAAAACATCTCCAGTCCCATATCTTCCTCCCAAGGAGGTGGCATCCTGGAGCTCTCCCCTGGGCTGTGGACAGAAGAATGACTTTCCTGTCTCTCCACGAAAAAAAAGGCAATAGCCAGTCTTCTTTAGTTTCCTGTTGTTTTGTTGGCATTTCTCAGGGGTTTTAGGAATGCCAGGCTGGCATTACCTTCATGAAAATGTAAACTTTCTCCGTACATGAGCTAAATGAAACAGGTTTCATCAGTAATAGCTTTCCTTTGTGATGGGTAGGTTTTGCATATATTTCCTTTTAATTATATCAGAATAAAATAAATTAGTGGTGATGACTAATCATGGACACAAAGCACTTTTTTTTTTCTTTTGAAGAATTCTTCTGACATGGAGATAGAAAATGACAAGTGCATTTTTATGTTAATTATGACCATGTGAGTTACCCCGGATAGATGGCACAACAACAATGCTAAAATCCACCAAAGTGAAGGGTGCCTTTTTTCTGAAACCTAGCACAGGAGCAGTGTCCACAGTACCACAGATGTTGGGATATGTTTCTTCAAGGTTCAGATTAGAAGGAAGGGCTCTCTGCTGCACTAGCAGCAACACCAAAACTAGTCAACTTTCATGTGGTTTAAATGTTTCACAGATTAAACTAACCAGTGTAACTACACCATGATGCAATTTTCTATTTCTGTGAATATAACAAATTGGTCTTTAGTCAGATACCTCTCAGACTGAAATGCAAGCCTGTCTCCTAATTCAAATGCCACCATACGTACTCTTTTCTGTTTTAACTCTGCAAAATGGCATTTTGCAGCTATCAGTGAAAACTGCCCATCAAAACACTGCACAATACTTCTCCAATTAGGACAGCTTTTTGTTTTAGAATATGATTTATAAGCACATTGTGGCTGTTACACAATGTCTGTTCAAAATGGGAAGAAAAAGTAGACAGAAAATGATGCTGCAGAGTAAAAAACTGTCCTGCTGTGAGGAACTTGAAGTTTCATTCGTGGGTGTTACCCTGATGGGCAGCTAGCAAGCTGGTTTGGGGGTCTTGCAGGCTTGTTTCCTTTAGAAAATAAATCAAGAATGTGAGTGTGGAGTGCCCTCTGGTACCATCCCATTTTTATTCTTGAAGATTTTTTTCCGTGAATCCAACAGAAGCAGACTTCAGGAAGCACTTGTCTTGCCCAGAAACCCCCCAGCCTGTCTTTCCAATTAATTCTGTGCCCAGACACTGGGGCCAGAGTTGGAATTTACAGACAATCTCAGCTCAAGTAATGCCAAAAGACTCAGTTCTGTCCGTCCCTCTATTGCCACTAACTGCATCCTCCTGTTCCCAGCATTGCACCGTGCCTGATGCTTTTCTGACCTCACAGTGTGCTACATCAGGGCTAGATCATTAGAAAAAAAAATATTTATAAGTTTTGCGGGGCTTTGCAGACAGGCAACTGCTTATGGCAGCATAGGAAGAAACAAGAGGACACAACTGAAATGGAGAAGAAGGAGAACGGGAATAGACTGTTTTTTCAGAAGCATCTGATCATCTGATTGCCCGGTCTAGCATCAGACTGTACCCTGCACCCTTCCTGACTGCTCAATCTCAATGTGATGATCATGACTGTTTCCCTTATAGTCTGGTGACTTTTTTCTTTTCTGCACAAACAACAGCTTGTCCATCATATACTTGCTCTTGTACACACAGACCAAGTATTTTAGCACTGCTCAAGCTTTGTCAGGCACTCCTTGCCTTGGGCCATAACCCATGTCTGCTTCCTACCATCTTTGTATAAAAAAGCATTTATTAAACTCTCTGGTACTGAGTCTGAAAGAAGCAAGCTCACTGTCTTTAGCCAAGTCTATGATTACCAACAAAAATTGTGACTTCTAGGCAGACACCCAAGATATGAAAACAGGTAGAAACTTCTACAGGGAATGAATCAATCCTCATCATCACCATAGGTAGAAGGTGCAAAAACAGAATCATCTGACATTCACTTTGGAACAATACAGGTTCTTTTCTATGTTTCTTGAATAACAGTAACTCACATTTAGAGGAATACATTATAAAGTCTATTTTTCCTTTTTGCCACCAAGTAATGGCACTCACATGCACAGCTCCTGGGCCTGATTCATCACTGTATTACTTCAGCTTTATTTCAGGGACTCCATTTATAGTGCTGCAACAACATGAACTATGAGCCCTGTCTGTGACGCTCTCAAAAGGAAAATGGTAGGATGGACTTTCAAGTGGCTCATGACTTAGGACTGGGTTGCCTAAGTTCCTTCTTTGATGCTTCTCTGTGGGACCAGCTCCCCAGGGTCTAAGGGCTCTGCACTTCCCAAACAAACTGCTTCTTCCTGCCTTATGCTGAGCAGCCAAAACACAAGGGCATTTAGCTTATTAGTTAATTCAGAAAATTCTAGTAATGTGAGAAATTGCCCTGCCCAAGAATCCCTAGCTTCTTCAATTATTAGTTGATATTATCAATTATTATGCAGCTTGCAGTGTGCAATATGCTTTCACAGCCAAAAGAATGCCCCAGGGTCTGATTTTGCCAATAGTTAAGCATGTGGGTAACTTTACTGACAGGAATAATCTCATTGAACTCTGTAATAAGACTCAGCAATCCAAGGACATAGATAAGAACTGTCATTCTGGAATATGGCAACATGTACATTATTTAAGTCAAGCTACACAATGTACCCAGCTATGCAGGACTCAGGAAAAAAGGAAAATTTCTTTTGACCTCAGATAATTATCATATTTATTATTGTCACAATAATGTCTTATATCTCCAACCAGTTCTCATTAGCAAAGGCACTTTATAAACATACCAGATGATTAAATCCCTGCCAAAGGAAGCTTATATACTATTTGAAGAATAAAAAATGAGAATACCATTAATTTTATTCCACCATAATCGACAGAGTCTTTTAAAACCTTAACACTGTAATAAGAAACTGAGGGTTTGAGTGTTATCTCTACTACTCTTGTGTAAAGCCATAGGAATGCCATTCATTTAGAACTCAACAGAGAGGTTGAAATACGTATTGCTGGCATGAAGTAAAAATACTATTAGAAGAATTTTACTCAGGTTGCAATGTTAAGCACTTTGAAGCTTACGGAAGAACTCCTGCACCCAGATGCCACCTGAGACACCTCACAGCGCACAAAGTTTAACTGCCGATGAACCCCAGAAACAGCCACATTTTCTCATTTCTTGCCTTTTCACTGACATCACCAAGGTACCCCACTTTCTGTCAGCTGATGTATATTTTCTCCTCTGCCTAATACCAAAAATGTTCTTAGATGATGATCTCATCTGTATTTTGCCCAGGGAAAACAGGCATGTGAAGAGTATTTATACTGCATGGTGCAGAGACACAGGAGATGGCTGTGATCAGTACTGCTCAGGTGCAGGAACAGTACCGCTGTGCAGTCAAACTTACCAGTTTTGGGGCAGACTTACTGCACAATCCTCTACCTCACTGACATAACATCACACACCCCATCCCTCCTCCCAGGGTGCTGTGCCATCACTGCTCAGTAGGTCTGGCAGCCCAACACCAGGAGCCGGCTTAGCTAAATTTTATCACTCCTAATTTACAAAAAAAAAAAAGTTCAAGAAAAGGTTGCTTTGTATGTGCAAATCACCATCTTTCAACTGCTCAAATCCTGGGCAAATGGAGCTTTTCAGGGAAGCAGCACCAGGCACATTCCCAACACATCCTGCTAGATTTTGCGTCCCTTACCCCAGGCACTGAGTGCTGAAGATGTTTGAGGAAACAGTAACAGATTTTGATACACAGACAAAAATCAAGGCATTTTCTTCAGAAAAAAAAAGGGCCAAGTCTTTCAGGATGACATTTGCAGAGGGATATTCACTTCTTTTCATCTTTATAGATCAGCCTGAGGCATTTATATTTGAGTCCAAACAAAGTCTAGGGAAGCTGTAAACATCTGAAAGGTCCTCATTTAAGAGAAAGTATTGGTCCACCTTAATAATAGACATGGACTACTGTCTGCTCTGATGGTAATTTGCAAATAGAAAAAACCTTTTGTTCACATGCAGTAGCCTGCAAAATTTCACTTAGAACAAAAAAACCTGGGCAAGGGATTGTAAAGGTGTGTGAAAGACTGATCTTTTGTTCCTGTTTTGTATTCTCAGAAATCAAACACATTTTGTCTTTATTTATAACAAATACCTTGCACAGAATCTGAGCATCACTCAATTCCTAATGCTTAAATTGAACATCAGCTTAGTGCTGGGCTTCATCATGGGCTGAATTTCTGCCCAGATGAGAGGTGCTGTGCTACATTTCTTCACAGAGAGAGAGGTTGGCCTAGAAACTCCTCAAACAAATGAATGTGGTAGAAATACTGACACAGAAAATGCAATTTAGATCACTGATAACACAGGAAATTCTAATCAATTGAGCAATACTTGAAGTCTCACTGATCCTGACTTGGGTTTGTTGTTTTTTTTTTTTACTGTGTTAAGTAGGTCCCCAGGACACTAATATTGTTTTTTAAAAATGAGAAAAGTTCTCACTGCATTGAGGTATTTTTACTTTCTATGTCTAATTCAGAATCCTATAATATTACTGTATGCAGGGAAAAAGGATCTATATAGAGGCAGATAATGTCTTCAAGGAGTTCAAGAGTCTTACAACCACCAGTCTGTAACTGAGCAATTCTGAACACGCACGCTCAAGCGTCTCCTCTGGTAGTCTCTGCTCTTGTGCTGATTTATGTCATTTGAGTGTCCAACCTACCAACTGAACAGCTGATGTGTTTTCACAAATCCTGAATGCTAGTGTTTCTAGTCTGTTTTTGTACGGACATCATTTCCCAGCAAAGGGGAAAATACCGCCACCTTTAAAGAACTTGTGCCCTGAGTAAACCAAGTGTCAGCCATCAGTATGTTCTTCAGATGGCTTCACCTGCAGATGGGAATTTACTTCCTACAGAGTTAAGGACAACAGGAAAAAAAAGATGAAAAAAGATACTTCCATAATGCCCCAAAACATGGCTTTATCAGAAAAACAGAGAAATTCATTAAAATAAAAGTCTTGGAGTTAAGCAAGGTCATTGCCCATTTGAGAAGGTGGAAGATCCCAGTAGCAACACTTCCCAAAACACTTGTGCCTCTGGCAAAATGAGCGAAGTGCTTTACCATGGTCTCCACATTATGGTAAACAGACCTCCCACATAGTATCACTTTATGTCACTGGTATCTGCAGTGCTGGAACAGCCTAGGGATGGGAGAGAGCCAGCTTTTCTGCACGCTTCCTGCGTCCTGGGGATTGCAGCTGTGAAGTAGAGCAGGGTGCACTTTCTATTGCATCTCTCAAATATAGTCCTGAATGCAACTTCTGTCATTAAGAAATATTTCCTAAATGGACTCCATACCCCCACTTTCCATCTGATAATCATCTCCTTGTGTTTGCAAGTCAACATCCTTCGTCTTTGCCTTATGAGGAAAAGCTATGGCTGTGACCGCTCCAAAATTCCCTCCGCTCTTGCAAATCCCTACGATAACAACCAACAGAAAACATCTAACACACTTTTTTCCTTTCCTTATGGAGACAAGGAATTTACTCAAAAGAGAGCAGCTCCCATACCAGCTTTCAGTCTGTGCTATCTACTAAGTTACAGCACACGCTTACCTCTTGAATTTGGCAATGAAAAAAGGAGATGCATGGTGCAGCACCATCTGTCACTTGCTGTTGGCTTGGGAGTGGAAAGGGCAGAGTTCACATACCCCAATGTCACCATGCGCCACAAGAAAACACCAGTGGGTAGCGTTTATTTCCCTTCAGCTATAAGGTGTTTGGATCAAACTCAGCCACCTTCCTGGAGTGCAGTATCTTGCTGGAGTCCCAGGAGTCACTCATATGCACTGCTGCTGCATGATGGAGGAGTCTGGCCCCATATTCATGTTCCAATGCTGAACACGCACACTCAAGGTCTAGGGGGCACCGTACTGTGCTTAGCAATTTGTTCCATCATCTTCACTCAGGCAAAGCTTTCTGTGATTTATAGCAGTGAGGAGAGAGGGCCTAAGCTGTAGCCTTGTTTAAATGTTCACATGCAATTGTTTTTCCTGGAGCTCTGAATAAAGTGTCATCACACTTCTCAACAGGGAAAAAATTTTTAATGACCTTTTCAGAGGAACGGAAGAAATGCTCTCCAGACGCATGTTGTTAAGCTCGGCTTCAGTTTTGCTAGCAGAGCTGCCTCTGGCGGCCACATTTTCTATCTCTCCCCACCCCTCAGAGAAGGGTCAGTGCCCTATGATGCTGGATGGTCCCTAAGAAAAGCTGCTTCCTCACACCTGCCTTTCCTGTTAGCAGCAGCAGAGTGCTGGGTACTATATCAAGAGGACCTGAGGAAGCCATGCAGAGCCATATCTACATGGAGACAGGGAATGGAGATGGGGAATAAGGTCATCTGCTAGGAAGAGGAAAGAGGACAGCAGTGGTAATTTCTTCTTCCTCTCGTATATACCTTTCTTAAAGCTAACTACAACAGACCAGGTACATGAGACTCATCCTGTTTTTCACTGTGAAAACAAAGATCGGGGAGGTTTGGGAGGCTGGGAGAAAGAGTTGATTTAGGAAACATGAGACAAACCGCCAAGAGTAACAGGGAAAATATTAAAGGTAAAAAAATGATAGAGATATAAGAAAGGACCACAAAGCTTAGGAAAAGGTCTGTGGAAGAATATTAGCATTAAAAAGGACAGGAAAGAGAATGGGGAAAGAGAAAATTATGGTTACAACAACAAACAGGAAGAGTTGGAAGATATTTTGAAGGTGGCCATAGGGCAGTTTGAAAGGGTGTGAGTGGGCAAGAGGAAATGCAAGAAGAGGAATCAGCAAAATGAGCTACACAATGTTGTCGCACAGAAAATGGAAAGGAAGGTGCCAATGTGCACCCAGACACTGAAGGGAACCTTGACCTTACCAGAGCAAAGGGGACACAGATACCACAGGACACAATTTCACCCCTTTTGTTAAAGGCACGGATGGGTTGTGTGAGAAAGCTCTGATCACTCCTAAGGGTACAGTTTTCCTTCCTAATATGTACATAGCTTCTGAAGGAATTCAGTACCTCACACTCCTGTGCTATAATATGAAGCAGGCTACAACTTTTTTAGCTCCGAAGGGGGATATTCCGTGCCCGCCCCCCCCTTCCCCTATACACATCAGGCCTGTCCCTACAAGCACAAAGGATTTATTCTTCCCTTTATAAATTACTTTACCAGCTGAGGAACTAAAATGGCTGCCAAGCATCCGAGAAGCCCAGGACCTCTGCCCCATCCCAGCAAGGACTGAAACAAGGGAAGGGAAAGAGGAAGCAGGTTATTTTGAAACACGTGCTGGTGGGGGCCGCAGGAACCAGCAGAGCCTAGCCTCAGAGAAGCTGGCAAGAGCTCGTGCGGCACAAACCATTCCCTTCACCCTGCTGGGGCAGTCACAAGAGAGCCTGTGTGAGGAGGGTGAACTTTGCCGGAGAGATCCCTCACCGCGTGCCCCTGCAAAGAATGTGTAATTAAGAGCCGTGTAAACACCCCCAGCAAAATCAGAGGTTGTACCAGGTTTCGGTTTGGCTTCCGTTCTGGTCTGGGTTTGCCTGTGACCAAAGCTGTTCTCGCTCAGTCCTGGTGCAAGTTCAGCCAAGGTTTCTGAGTGACAGCCCTGGTTCAGGCCTCACTCGAGGAAAAATCTGGAACAAGTTTTCTGCCCGACTCTGCTCTGCGTGTGTGTGAGAGCAAAACTGGTCTTCTTTGCTTGCTCGTCCTGAAAAGTGATGAATTGCAGAAGTACCCGCTTGGCGTTAGTCAGTCGGTGAGGCAGGAAGGAAGCAGGAAGCCCTTGTGAGCACTAACTCTTCAAAGCAGCTCGCACAGAAAGCCAAGGCCCTCTCCCCCTAGGCTACACGGCCGGCTCTTTACCTCCTCACCTTACCGGGCACCTAGTCACAATCAACAATTCCAACTCATTCAGCCGGAAATATTTGCTGGATGCGAACAGCTGAGCCGTTCAGCGCCAGCCCTTTCTGCCAGCCCTTTCTCTGTGCGGGGCGTATTAAGGAGGGGGAGGGAAGAGGAGCCCTTACACTTGCTAAACGGGAGAGCCCAATTGTGCTCAACAGGTTCAGTTCACGCTGTGACCCTGCCCGGCTTCCTGCTATTCAGATGTGTGACTTCCCCTCTGCGGTAATGGCCTGTGGCAGCCGGCCAGAAAACACTATTAATTTCAGAAGTGGCCTGACAACAAACCCACAGCGAAACGAGAGGAAGTGGCGGGGAGGCCATCTGTTGACTTCAGCAGAACAGTAGGGACGCAGCTATGTGGGTTCTACAAGGAAAGCAGATTAATAATCCACAAAGAGGAAACTGGTTAAAATTATCCGCAGACCATATTAAAAAAAAAAAAAAAAAAAAGAGAAAAAACCAAGGGAGTCACTTGAGCTGCAGCTGGACAGGAAATTGCTAGAGCTGCTTGCAAATCTCCACTTTGAACAGAGCAGCACAGGGAATGCCAAGAGCGGAAACCGTTCAAAACTGGATTAGCACAAGCCAAGTTTAACTGCAACCCACTTCTACTTTCACAGTTTATGCACTCAATCTAGGCCACTACTGCATGAGACACTGACTCACTTTTTTCCCATGTTTTGTTTGCTTTTCATTTCACACACTTGCAGTTTCTAAAATTACTTGAAATGTGCTCCGGTTGCCAGGAGTTCTGCAGAACCACAGCCGACAGCCCCAGCTGCAGCATCAGCCCAGCACCCTGGTACTGCACGCGGATTTTGGCACCACCCTACCTTTGGCCACTTCTCATCAGGAAGGATGTTAATGAAAATAAATTGCAGCAGGAAGTTCTGCAACCGCTGTAATCCCTCTTTTTCCTTCTGCAGAGACAAGTCTACTTGAAGGGTCCAAAGAGGAAATGAGGTGACCAAGGGAATATAGACTTTTCCTCCTTGCCTTCACCTGCTAAGTTGCAACATGGCTGAACAGCAACAGGAAAAAAACATTTACAAGCTGCAGACTGATGATGGACCTCTGTGAAATGAGTGCCTGCCAGTCAGATAAGCAGAGCACGAAACCAATCTCCTGGCATCTGTAGTAAGAGTGGCCAAAACTAGTAAACAAACCCAGAAAACAGCAGCTCCTTATTCTCACAAAAAAAAAAAAAAACCCAAAAAACTTTAAGGACCAGAGTCAGGTGCATCCCTGAAGTAGCAAAGGCATGCCAGAATATTTTGTGATTAACCTAAAGGCCTTCAAGAGCATTCCTTTCACCAAAGCAAGACAAGAATCCAGCACGTGCACTGTTTGTTAATTTAGGTAACTGGACCAAAGGGGAAATCAAGGCTTTATTGTCTTAGGGGCTGTACAAAAGCTATTGAAAGCAATCATTACCTTTAAACATAACCATATGTGTATGTGCAATTAACCACACCCACACAGAGGGAAAAGGGGCAGTAAACCAGCCAGGTTCTCAATAGCCAAAAATAGTTATTTATTTATTAATAATTTAAGGTTTTACATTCTTATAATAAATTCCATCTCAAAACTTTTACACTGTGAATTAGACTCTCCCTTATTGGCAACCATGTGCAGGTTCACTGTGCATACACACAGGTACAAATGCTTGCACATACTTCCAGTTTTATACAAAAAAAAAAAAAGACGCAAAATATTGCATTTGAGGTGAAGCTCCCTGAAGAATTTGTACAGAGGTAATGCACTGTTTAGCACATCTGAAAGTTTTAAAAAGTGATCAAAAATCTTCTGCATTCAAAGACAAACCTCCTCCCAGCTGATCTATTTACAAAAGGTAAGGCAAAAAATTAATTTAATTTAAAAAATATATATATCATGTGGAAACTACATCAAGAGTGTGAGAAAAAAAAAAAAATCGCCACAAGGAAAAGAAAGATACATGAAAGAAGAGACTGTACTTGCCCACAAAACATGATTTGCAAACTTCTCACCATTGCCATTTCTCCCTCATGGAAAGCTTGCTTCAGTTGAACAATAAAATTAAGCATGCTGCAAATATATTCTTTGCAATTAATAATAAGGAAAAAAAAAACCAACCAAGCAAATAAAGCAGAATTTATGAAGAGAACAAAAACACTGATGTCTCTTGGATTGATTTCTTGAATACATGTGAATTAAAAAAAAAAATTGCAAATCGATTTAAGATTAAATATTTACATTGATCAAGTAGAATACTACCGAGCTCCCAGCAAACAAGTACTCCAAATACACTAAGCTGAAATCTCTTTCTTTGGCTCCTCTAAATTAAAACAAACAAACAAAAATAACCCGTCTTCACTGAAGACAAAAGGTGTGTGTCACAGATCCGAAAGCAGAGAGGGAAGCAGGACAGTTCCAGTCTCTAGAGAACATGTGCTCAGCCTGTCCAGCCTTACCCTACCCCCCCGGAAGTCCTCGGACCCAAACCACTGCCGCAAGCGGGGATGAACGCACTGCCCACCTGCTGCCTGGCCACCTCGGTCCTTCCCAGAGAGCTCACCATGTTCCCCCCCTTCACAATAGCCGATTCCACACTGAGTGAGTGACCTTTCCTAGCCTGCACTGGCAGCTGCTTTTTGATAGCAGAGGCCAGAAAAAGAGAAAGCTGCGTTTTCTTTATCACTGCCAAAGAGAAACCGTTGAGGAGTGATCCCATGAAATGGACAGGAGAAGGGAGGCAGTGGGAGCTCACGTGGACTGCAGGGAATCCACCTGGAAGACGTTCTGGTTGGAAGGGGTGGTGAAGTACAGCTGCTGGTTCGGCACTCGGTTGTCACAGGGGCTGCTCAGCCCCAGAGTCCGCTCAAAGTCCAGCAGCTGACCCATGAAGTTAAAGTTGGGAGAAATGTTGGACTTCTTCATCTTGACGATATCGTAGGCATCATTCATAGACAAGTTGAGCTTCTGCATGAGGTAGGCCACTGTCACTGTGACCGAGCGGCTGATCCCTGCTAAGCAATGCACCAGGACACCACAGTTCTTTCCCCGTGCTTCATCTGTACAGAGACAAAGAGGCAGAGAAGGACACATAAGACAGGGGGTTGGTAACTGATCTCTCAACACAGGTGAGATTAGTACCAAGCAGGAAGAAAGGACGTTTCTGATCCCAGTGGCCAGCAGTGCAATCCAAGAGTTAACTTCACTGGCTTAAAACCAGGACAGGAGGAGAATCCACCCCCCCTACGTACATGCACCCGAGTCCAAGAGCTGCGAAAACTAAGAATGAGACAAAGGGAGCAGGATACGCTGCATGAAGCTGTTTCAAAAGTCAGTTTTAAAAGACATGCTTTCGCCTGGAGATTTGCCTTAAATTCTTACAGTCCCCTTGCCCCGGCACGGAAATCCTGCAATATGTCACTGAATGCCTTTTATACAGACCAACAGACTGCGAAGGTCTATTAAATTATTCTCCAACTGTTGTGCAGCTAACAATGGAGGTATTCAGGCATTTTAAAAGAATGAGGGAAGTCACAGGGGACAGCCCATTAGGAGGAACAGGATGTCAACATTGGTTGAAAATGGGTTCCTTTGTAATAGGAAATGCATTACAATGCCTGGAGATTAGTTTCTTTGTGGCTTCCAGCCCACATTTCTTCCTGCTGGGCTCAGATTACCTACATTCTCCACTGTTACCGGTATCATTCAACCGGATTACAGCCCAGCTTCCCAACAGATAATGCGATGCCCACCCCACCGCACCCCGATGGGGTGATTTTAGTCCTCTCCGAAAGGAAGAAGAGTGCAAATTTTAACCAGAACTTCTTGAGCCCTGGGGGACGCGTTTCTAAAGCTGACGGGTAATGTCTACGGGCTGGCTAACCGAGGCACCGAGCCCGAGAGGTATATCATTATTACCACGAGATTTAATTAAAGCTCTGGCTATACATTTGCCAGGGATACCGCTTATGAATAACTTGTATTTAAAAGCTAAAGTTAGCTTCTCGTATAGTTTCTTTTTATTATACTGCTCTTCAGTAACTTCAAGAAGAAGGAGGAAAAAAAAAAAAAAAAGGAACGAATAAGCCATCAACCCCGAGCTTATTTACTCCCCCCGCCAGGAAGAGATTTAAAAAGATCTCTCATCGTGCGCATTGCTCAGTCCGCAGCTCCGACACAAACGGCTCAGGGAGGAAGCCCACAGCCAGCCAAAACCAGGTATGCGTTTGCAACCTGCAAACGTCGCTTACAATTCACTGGGGCTCCTCAATAACCCGCGAAACAGCCCCCACTCGCCCCTCAAGCCGGCTTTAAAACCAGAAAGCGGGGCATCCCGCAGTGAGTGCCAGAAACGCTGCTACTGCTCCTTGCCCCCAAAGCTCCTGAATTCTGCAAAGGAAATTAAATTCTGCTGCTTCACCTACTGCTGTTAGCAAATAACCGGGTCTCACCTATGAAGGAGATGGCCTCAGGAAAGAACTGAGACAGGTTTTGGCTCCAGTGGTCAGAGATCGGGATCTGTTTGTACTTGAATTCGCCGGCGTTTTCAAAGAGATTAGGCAGGTTGGGGGTGACATTCAAGATGTATTTAATGCCAAACTCTTCCAAAACGTCCAAGTTAGTGGAATCCTTGGCACAGCCTAAGTAGAGGTAGGGTAAAATCTCCACCGGGAAGGAAGGCTGGTTGTTGGAGAGAGGGCTGCCATCGGAGTCGGTGGCACTATTGGGGTCTCTGTCAATGTCAGATTCAATGTCTGATGAGGAATCGGAGCTGATTCGGAGGCCTCCCAAGCCCAGGACTGGCAAAGGAGGAGAGCTGCTGCTACACGAACTGTCTAGGTTAGTTTCGCAGTGCACGGCGAACTCGGCCTGGAACTTGCTGAAACCACCTGGGTAGAAAAGCAAAGGTGGGGGGGAAATGCAAGCTGATGTAAGATGGCAAGCCGACTTACTTCCCTGGTACAGCCCTACCTGCAAAAGGGACATCTGTCTCCCACCCTCTCGAGCCCAGAAAAAAAAAAAAAAAAATGTAACACTCTCATGCAGACGGACTAAACCTAAAAGAAGGTTTAAGAAAATCGGCGGCTGCGGCGGAGGGCTCAGCATATTCAAGATTAAAGCTCTGTGCCGCTTCGCCCTGCGGGGACCTCTGAAGAGATGTCTCAGCAGCAATTCCTTCTGCACTCCTCGGCTCATGCCGGGATCCCCGTTGGCCCACGCTGCTACAGCAACTCCAGTCCTTGAGGTCTCTTTAAACAAAGCGAGGACAGAGATGCTGGGGGGGGGTGGGGGGGTAGAGTTGGTATTGAGGGAAGGGCAGGGGAAAAAGCCCACTGTCCAGGTCGGTGTTCTCCCGAAGTGTCAGTGTGCGATGCCCGGGGACACTGCGGACACCCCTCTTCCCTTCTCCGGGCAGAGCGCCGCACCGCTGAGCCACGGGGCTCGGCTCGCCTCCCACCATCCCGGGCCCCCAAGCAGGCAGGCAGCGATCTGTCCCCCAACCCCGGGCGTCCCTTCTCACCTTCCAGATAGAACGCCTTGCAGCCCTCGTCTTTGAGGCGCTTAAGGAGCAGCCCCAGCACAGACTCGCCGCCAGTGTTCTCGTTCCAGTCGCGGCTGTGCTCGTCGTACAGCACCACCGTGTCGGTGCCGCACCGGCGGGCGAAGCGCTCTCGGTCCTCCTCGCTGCTGGCGACGAGGGAGCGCAGGGGCAGGTTGCCCTTCTGCAGCCGCCGCAACATGATGCCGGGGATGGCCACGTTGATGGCCGACTCGATGTGGGACGACTCGTACAACTCCTGCGGCCGACAGTCCATCAGCAGCAGCCGGTCGTTGCCCATCTCCAGCTGCTCGTTCAGCCACGCCACGGATTTACTAATCGCCATTTCCGACGCGAAAGGGACGGGTCTGAACGTATCTAGCATGAGGAAGGACGGGGGGAGCGGAGCGTGCTCTGGAAGCGCCCCTCTCTCTCACAGAGGCATGCGGCTGGCTCGGCGGGCGGGCTGCACCCCTTCAACTCCGCACAACTTATCTCCCTCCGCCCCAGGAAAATGAATCACGCAGCCCCCCCGCGCCGCCTCCCCCGCGCCGGGCGGCGGTGGAGTCACGGGGAGGGAGAAGCAGCCCCGGCGTGTCTGCGAGCGTGTGTAAGTGTGAGCGTGTGTCTGTCTGTCTGTCCGTGTGTGTGTGTGAGAGAGAGAGCGCGAGCCTGCGTGCGCGCAGCCAGCCTGCCCAGTCTCCTCTTTTTTTTTTTTTTTTATCAATGAATCCCTGAATGAACCTGCCTAATCGCCGCTGCAGCCCGAGCCCTTGGGCTTTTCCTCCGCCCTGAGTGAATGAAATCCAATTAACGTGCCGCCGAGCGGGCCTCCCCCGCTCAGCGCGGAAACACCGCGGCGGTGCCGGTACCGCCGCTGCCCCTTCCCCGGCCGCCGCTCGCAGCGCCCCTCGGCCGCGGCCCCGCGCAGCCCGGCGGCTCCTCAATGGGTACAACCGCGGGACGTCTCAATGGGTACATTCTCCGGAGCAGCCAATGGGGGCGCGCGGAAGGGGCTGTTGCCGCGGCGACGGGCCGGCTGGAACAGGTTGTGTTGATGAATCGTTAATGAGTTTGTCATTCACAAAAACGGAAAGGAATTTCCGCTCCGGATAAGCCGAGTGCAAACAAGCGGCAGCCGCGGCGCGGCGGGCGGGGGCGGCGGGGGCAGGTGAGGGGGCGCGGCCCCGCCTTCCCCTCCGCGGCCCCGGGCACCAGCCGCGGGGGCCGCTGGCGGAACAAAAGGCACCTTTTCTCTCCTTCCGTATTTCCTCTCCCTAAATCTGACGGCCGCGGGAGGGTGGGGGGGCGGCTGCGTTCCCCCTTAGTTCCCCAGCGCTGATCGCGGCTTGGCTTTCCATTAGGGCGTTCTGGGAATCTCATTTTTAGGGAGGCGGGTAGCCTCTGTCCTCGGCTGATCTCTACACGGGTGAAGGGTAAACCCCGAGCTAATCTCTTCCTACGCGGCCCGGCTTTATTCGCTGCATGAAGCGCAGCCGGGAAGCCGGCACCGCCTCGGGAACAGCTTGCGGGCACTTCTAAAGCCTGGGCGGGTCCCCCAAAAACGTGACCGGGGAAAGCGGCCCGCCTCGGCGCGGCCGGCCCCTCCAGGTAGCCCGTAATTGAACAGCTCTCGCCCGGTTGCGCGGGACCGCCGCCAGCCCCGGCGGCCGGAGCCCTGCATGCCGCCATCAGGGCGAGGGGGCCGGCCAGGCCGGGACCCTCGCACCTGGCAGCCCCCGCGCAGGCGGCCCCGGGCCGCCGCACCGGCTCCTCCCGCGGGGGAGCCTGCGGGTGGGGCCTCGCTCTCGCTGTCCAGCGCTTCCCCCCCCGGTCCCGGCCAGCGGAAGGGCACTGCGGTCTCCCCCACACGGGGAGGCGGGGGCTGCGGGGCCCGGCGGAGCGGCGCCGGGGTAGCTGGGGTCTGGAGGGACCCGGCGCAGCGGCGCCTGGGGGCCGGTGGGCCGGGGCCGGCGGTCTGGAGGCGCGGCGGGCGTTCCAAGGTGCGGGTTAGCAAATGGGAAATGAAAAGCGAGGAGCGAAAATAAATCGGGAGAAGCCTGGCCTAAATGCTAATCTCGTCGCCAACATCTGCTGGGGAGTAAAATTGTGTTGAAGAGGCTAATCTCATTTACGCTGCTATGCTTCAGGGCTCATGATTTTTAACCCCAGCTGAAGGAGGTTTCTTAGGTAGCGAGTGGCTGGAGAACATTGACCCTGGGAACAGGCAGTGACATGGACAGTCCTGTGTGTTCTGGGCAGAAATCGCCCGTGATGTTAATTAAAGGTGGCGTATCAGTTGCTGCAGTTTCAAGCAAGGCTGACACCCAGATGGCATTTAAGACATCCTCTCCAGCAGGGATTTTGAGAGAATCCTTGCTCACCACCTTTTTCAAAGGCTTGAAAGAGGGACTGAACTGTTAGACAAACAGGGGAATTTGGCCAGGCTGTTGTGGCACTCACTGGACACACACCACATGCCTTGTTCCACCGTTCCGTGGGGGTGAATTGCCCAGCCCACCTTGCCCAACATGGCACTGCCTTCTTTCATGAAAGAGTGTCCAGGCTGTTCTTACCAGGTGCTTCACTTGCTGTTCAGCTCTGTGAATTTAGGGTAAGGTGTCTAAATGTTCAGAGCAGTGACAGATCAAAGCAGGAGACTTTGATTATTATTTATTTATTTGTTGATATCCCCCCCCTCCCTGCTATATCTAAGTCTTTTCTTTTCACCCATGTCAAGGCTCAGGACAGTAAATTCTTCAGGACTGGCACTGTTGGTCACACCGCATTAGTATGACAAATAGCACAGTCCTGGTATAAAGGAATAATCTGGTCATAATTTAAATACTAGGTGGTTTTTTCTTTTTCCTTAAAATTTGCACCATGTTTATTCTTTATCCTTCTTTTCAAGTGTATCAGATCAACTTCTGTTTGAATTTTACGAACTAATATAACCCAAACCTCAACCTTACTAACCATGGTTTTCAGGCTTAAGAAATGAAAGTTCTGGAAACAAGTTCTGCAAAGCATGAGCAGCTGAAATAGAAATTCTCAAACCACCTCAGCTGTAGTTATCTCTTAAGCTGCAGTATAATGCGGTGGTTGTCTTCAATCATCTCAAACATTTCTTATTACTCATTTATTCTAATAATAATCTGTATTTTCTCTGTTAACCTTTATCCCAACAGGAGCCACAGCCAGAAGAATCTTCAAATGATCAGCTGTCACCTAAGGGGTCAACTTAGAAAATAAGCGAAGGAGTAATACTAATTGATGGCGAATGTGACCTGAAAGTTAAAGGCAGGGGCAATTTCAGTATAACATTGTGACAATTCCCAGCAAGTTTGACACAATGATAAATACTATTTGTTCCTTGTAATCCATGCTGTTATTAATTAATATGTTTCTTTGGGGTTACATTGTACTTTGATTACGTTTTAAAAAGATGAAGATGCCCAGGAAAATATCAGTACGTTGCAGTTAGGATTCAAAGAAAACAGAACAAGCCCCAAATTACTTCCATCAAACACTTCCATATTCATATAAGGTAAACTTGCCTCTCTGATGACTAAAATATTTTAGGAAGAAAATATCTTCTGATTGTTATCTTCAGGGCATCTTCAGTGACATTTTTATGACAGTAGTTCAAGATAAAAATCTTAGTCATTCATTATTTTAACTAAGCTACATATTATGCAAGCAGTTTATCAAACCCATTGAGATACCTGCCTAGTAGTGATGCAACAATAAATAACAATAGCATTTAGAGATATCTTTATCATTAGTACTGTCAGATCTGACTGAGATGTTATGAGCATTAAGGTTAAGTATATGAAGGCAATAAAGTGTTAGATGAAGCATGCTCAAGAGTTGTGTTTCCCAAGTGGAGCTGGGGGCAGAGACTTGTAATGATGATGGCTGTAGCCAGCTCATTGCAGGGCAGCAGTCTGAGAGTGGTGTTTGGCAAGGTGGGAGCCAGGGAGGAGATTTTGCACTGCAGCAGAGTTAAACATGTAAAATACAAATGACACCCTTCAAATTTGTAATAGTACCTCCCTCAGCACACACCAGCTGAAGAACTCTAAAGGAGAATGAAAACAAGTGACACGTTATTGTCTTTGGGTTCACATGCATGTACACACTTGCTTTTCCTTGCTCTGTCTGAACGACACCATCCTGTCAGTCGCTGAAGGATGCAGGAGTGGATTCACTTAGCCACGCTACCATTTGATGTAGAATCCAAGCCTCACCAGTAGTTCACTTATTCTTCAGCTTCCAGAAGTTTTTATAGTAACTAGGCAGTCAGAGCCTATTCCTGTTAACCATGATCCCCTCGTTCATCCAGTCACTGGCAGAGTTAGCTTTTGAACCCGGAAATGTTTATTTCTGGGTGGGTTTTGTTTCAGTTTGTTTTGGTTTTATACCTTCCTGGTTGCAAATGAAACCTCTTCAGCCCAGCTCAAATCTTATTCATCAGGAAAAGCCTATTTTGCTGGCTTTTGGGCCATAAAGCTTTTGCTCATTCTTAGCATGTGTATAGACCGAAATAGATCTCTATGGGCACTTGTAACCTGAGCTTGTCTTGGCCAGAGATATAGAAACAGAGGACAAGAGCCTTGCATGGATGATGGAGATTAGAGTTCAGTGTAGCTTTGCCCAATTCCTTCATGTCACTCCCTGTAACAGAAGCCCTGGCCCTGAATTGGGCAGACAGGCTATCTACATAGTGTAATGGGAGAGAGAAGAACCAAAAAGGCAGGTATCTATGACCCTTTGAAACCAGGCCAACTGGGCCACTGTGAGACGCTTCAGAGACTGGGATACTGAGGCAGCAGTGCAGAGGCATTGTCAAGAGCTTTAAGTACTGACGAAGTTTCTTCTTGAATTAGATGTCAGGGATGGGAAAGCTTTTTCCTTATATAAGTGCTTTCTTCCTCTAAAGATGCAGATTCACGCCTCTCTTCTGCTTAATTTGGAGCAGAATTTGATAGGAGCCTGTCTTTCTATGAGAAGATGGGGCCTAAAATAGGAAAGGTTTTTCTGCCTCTTTGGTCAGACCTTTCCCCTATTGCATCAATCAATATTTATGAAAGCAGGGACTCCAGTCTTGGTTTTCCACATCCCACTGATAACCTGAATCAAGGTGGCAGAGACACTCTATGTCTCTGCACTGTTTGATGTTGGGTGAGTGAAGTATGCTCTGGGATCACCTGCTGGAGAAGGCCAAGGAGCATGAAACATGCTGGCATCAGGATTTGGGTTGAGATGCCAACTCAACTCTGGAAATGTGAGAACTTGGAAAACATAGTGGAGACAGGTTTCTCCACTGGCAGGTCACAATTAGACATGAATTTTGAGGATCTTGACTCAGCCTTGACTGAACCAGATACCTGTGATTCAGCGAGGTAGTCATTTAGCTTTAGACGTCAGAAGTTAGATGCTCACATTTTAGCTAGTTACTTCTCTTAATTATGACTTTCTGGTGGTCTTCAGGAAGGACAAACTGCACTCTGGAGCTGCTCAGTTCCCTTCACTGTCTCTAAATGGTGCCTAGTGCAACCAGCCCTTACTTTTAGGTGCTTGCATTACAGCCTGTGATTCTTACCTCTGGGTTTATCTGTAAGTCCCTCTCACAGTTCCTTTTAATTTCAGTAAAAGTGAGAATTAATGGTCTGTCTGTGTTGGTTTGTGTGAATGATATATTTGAAAATAGAAATACACTAATCATCCTAGACCAAACTGGCCGTAAAGTACAGTGCCTTTGGTGCAAACACGGTTAGTGCAGCGTTCTCAAAGGGAGAACCAAAGTGCCCTGTAAAACATTTTATTTGTTTTATATAAAGGACAAACAATTTATGGAAATGGCATTTAACTGGTTATTCAATGTCCAATTATTCAGATCTAAAATAATTCCTGAGGTTGGAGAAATAAAACACTGAATGACTCCATTTAGGAAATCCTTTTGACTCAAGTGCTTTCCTTGAAACAGCAAATAGCTGGATGACCTCAAGCACATATTTAATGGTGCCTTGTAATAAAGTAATGTAATTAGCAATTACTTAGGAGTGATGCTGTAAAGTGCTTAACAGCTACTACAGGCATGCATTTATTCAAAAGGCTTTGTTTTCTTTTGACTTCTTGTAGCATAAACTAAGTTCCCTTCTGAATGTAGCTCATACATGAGTTTTCTAAATGGCTCCTCAGGGTGTGCAAAGGTGAGCAGTTTTGTTTGACAGCAGATCGCTAATGGCTGTAGGGTTCTCCCTTCTTAGAGGATAAAACTAAGTCTGCAGGAGAGCAATGCAAAGCACACTTTTAGCCAGGCTCACAGTACATTGTCTTGGCCAAGTATACAGGCCAGCACTCTAATCTTCTTTTTCTTCTTTTTTTTCCTGCCTTTCCCTGCCCCCCCAACCAGATACTGCTGTTGGTAGTGGCAGTTTTGGTGGCACTGCTCTGTGTATCGCTCCACAGTGGTTTACATTCTGCTGGCAACAGAAACATGATACAGGTGGGCAGCTCTGTCTTAAAAATAAAAAAAAATGAGGAGACTAGAAGGCTATGTGTGTGCATACTTTTCTTATAATTATTTATTGTTAATTTGAAAGCTTTCAAATAAAAAATGGACTGTTCAATAGAGGCAAAAAAGAGAAGCAGACTAAATTTTAAAAGTGGTACAGGGACTGTGATTGCATAAAAATACTGATACATCCTTAAATTTGGTGACAGTGATTAAATTCATAAGTTGGCTTACTAGTTGGAATCCAGATTCATATGGTTCTGTTACCTTAGCTAAGGGAAATAGCAACTCCTAGCAAGTCCTGATCCATGGTGCAGGAATATCATGCTATTTGTATAGTGACAACAATGTGCTTATATTATTTCTTTGCCAGTATCAAAGAGTTCAGTAGTGCCCAGAGGGCGTTCTCATGTTTTGCCTGCTGTTGTGTTTCTCTCTGCTGTTGCCTGCTATTCAGGGTCGGCCTGTATCATGCTATACTGGGCACATACATCATACCAGATGAGGCTGCTGAGAAAATGCTATAATCTCTTTAGTGCTGCCCATTTTGATGTGCTTGGAAGGGCTTACTAGGCACTAACATGTGGGCTTACCTGGGGAGGCATTAGTGCTATTGCTAAAGTATGTTCCTTCAATAGCACTCTGCCATCTTCATCCCATTCACTCATCCTACAAGGAAGCAAACCTGACAGCATCAAGCAAGTGTAGAAATCAGCTCTCTCTTCCTAGTGCTAAAGTTTTATTACTCTCTGCTCCCAAATCTCTCTCTTGTTCTGCCCATGGGAATGAAGACTGCCCCTGGGGTGACTGAAGGCTTGTTCCAGACCATGAAAAGAGTAAACAGGGTAAATCAACTGTGCAGAGAGTAGAGCAGAGACAGCAAATTATGTAAGAAAAAGATCTTCAGCCTGGGACAGGCATATTCAGGAAAAGAAATGCCATGCAGCTATCTTATATTCTGGTTCCAAGGAGAGGCAATTAGGAGTCCAACCCAGGCATGAACAATCCAATTTCCGCTGTCTTCCGCCACTGGAATGTGTCCTGGAGACCCCATGGAGCCAAGCACACAGTTTGGCTCCAGGATGTCACAGGGAGAGAGATGTGAACAGATATATGTCCTGGCACCTGCAACCCCCATTTAGTACATCGGCTTTATTTTTCACAGATAAAATGTCCCGCATGGGGACCTCTCCTGGGCCGTGCAGAACCTGCACCAAATGGGGTAAGTGCTTTGACAGAGGCAAGAGTTCCCTTATTACTGAGTCTGGGGGTTTCCCTGGTGACCTGCTACTGTCAAACACAGTTTGGTAAAAGCTTATCGAGGGAGAAGCACCAAATTGATGGCCTGACCTAGGTTCTAAAACGTCCTGCTCTGTTAAATCAAAGGGCTTAAATCACATGCTGAATTTGAAGCACCATCAGCGTTGTTCCAGGGGACAGCATGTGACATAAGTCTTCAGTCCTGCGGTGCAAGAGCCTAACTTTCTGGTTTAGTTTCCTACATTATGCACACAGACCCCCCTCAAAAAAAAAAGAAACCAACAAAACCCCCCCCCAAAAAAACCCCACCAAAACCAAACAAAAACCCAAACACCAAAAAACCCAGAACCCAATAAAAAAAACCCCAAAACCCCACACCAAAAAAAAAAAACAAACCCAAGACATAAAAAGAAAAGTGATCTCAAGGGGTCAGTCACCACAACTCCTAAGTCCCAGAGATCAGTCTACTAATTCCTTTTCATCTGGAAGCTCAAGAGACTTTGGTTGGTGGGAGAGGGAAACCAGTAGAAAGAATTTGGTGCAGATAGAAAAATGGGGAAAGGCTAATACCATAAAGATGGAACAGTATTATTTGAGGCAGTACTGGGTTGTGCATGTTGCTAGTAAATTATACATTTAAGGTGTAGAGTCCTTTTGAAAGGCATACACCTCAAGGTATATCCATAAATGGGTGTGGTAGCTATTTCTTCATCTTTGATTCAGTATTTAAGAGCTGCGTGGTATAAAACATTCCTTGAAGACTGGGGGTATACAAGTGTAATCTCTGAAAGAGCTGACAAGAGAATTGCTGCTGTTAAGTCTATCCTGGCTTTAGTATGCTTAGATATTTATGAGGAATTAATGATGATTACAGTACCGTTCATGGTCACAGTTTACGTTGCTCATTTGGTACATTGGTGCCACCAGCATACCACAAAGATAAATTATATTAAATTATTACCTTCTCTGAGCAGTTTTGTAGTATAGCTGTAAAGTCTAAGTGATTTTCACAAAGATTCCTATCCTGGCTAAACTGCACACAAATCTCTGTTCAAGTGTTCATGGGAGGTTGTTGTAGAAATGCCTACACCTCTACACTTTCCAGTGATACATTGGAGCTTTTCTGTTCTTTCTTAGAGATTTTCTCTGGTAATTGTTATAAATGCTGGTTTGTTATTTTGTTTTTGCTTCTTGTCCCATTTTGCACCAATCTGCTTCATTTCACGTAGCAGTCCCATCAGATCAGAGAAGTTAAGCATTTCTGAATGACAATGGAATTGGAATGGGAATAAGACAGAAGTGTGCAGGAAGCAAGTACCAGGATTTAGCAGCGCCCTGCTCCTTTTCCAGGCTGCACTAGGACAGTGCCTCAGCGCACAGTTAGGATGAGCTGCATGGAGAGGAGCACTGTCCTATAGGTAAGGAGGTTCATGGCCAGCTGTAATAACTGGGTTCAGAAAGGCGAACGTTATACAGCGTGGAGGTCAAAGCTGAGTAAGTTGTAGGTACAGTTGCTTCTGTATCTTGTTTCAATAAGGAGAACCCAGAAGACCATGGCCAGCCACATCTAATCCCAGTCCTGTCCTTGTATGGAGCTCAGGCAGATTTTCAGAGAGCAGATACCCTCTGCAGCACTGCCATTTTTGGCTGCTTCCTCTGTGGTGGGTGGGCAGGATCCCAAAAATATAGGTTATCCTTTTTTTTTTTTTTCCTGAGTAAAGTATAATTTTTTGAATCAGGGAAATCACATTAGAATTACGCTATGGATGATGTATCCTAGATGGTTAGGTCTTCAGATACGTAGAGGAACACTCAGTGAGTCAGCCCTGCAATTTTTGGTGGAGTAGGTCTATTCCGGCATGTGGGTGTTCGCAGAACAATTACGTAAGTGTCAGGGTAGTGAGGAACTTTTGACATTTCTGGCAGCTTAACTGAGTTTTTTCTTTTAGTCAAAAATACATTAATTGTTGTTCTCTTGCATTAAACACACATCGTTGCCTTAACTGGATTTGGGGGGCATTTTTTTTAAGCATCAGTTGTCAGGGCAAGATATTGGAGCAGTTTTATTCTTGAGAAAACAGGAGATTTTTCACAGTTACAGTAAGGCAAACATTTGTGAGAACTGTTTTAAATCATGTAAGAGGGTGCGAAAGTTGCTGTGCCTTATGCCTGGAATTTACTATGGTAAAGCTAATTACTGCCACTGAATGCGAGGGCCCATAGCATTTTCATCATCGCACCCACTCTCAACACCTTTTCTCCTTTTTTTTTTCTTTTGAGTTCCAGTTTGCCTAACTTTTTTGCCTGTATAGTTTTTGGTCTGCAGAGTGATAATGTAGCCTCCAAACTAACACTTGAAAGGCCTTATGGCCTATATTAAAGGTGAGTAGGTTTGGTACCCCACTGATTAAATTATGAGGCAACTGCTTTTCTACATGTATTACAGAAGGAAAGAAGGAGAACTAGTTTGTCTCCCTAGAGAAAGGAACCAAAATTAGTCAGACTAGGTCAGGGGCCAAATGGCATTTTCAGAGAATATTTCTCTCTAAATATTAAATAAGAAAGAAACAAAAACCTATAACCATTTTCTTATTTGATCCAAGTTGTGTCTTTGATACCAAAACCCTCCAGTCAAACTAGCCAATGGATTTTTTTTTTTTTTTAACCTAGATAAATATGGAATATTTCGAATTATCATGACTTTAATATACTGTCTTTTCTTCTACATGGTACAATTAATGAGCCAGGTCACAACTCCGAATGGTGCTGGGCATCCAGCTGACATGCCTGAGTGATCATCTAGCAAAACAGCATTTGTCCATGGATCTTGGAGAGTCATCAAATGGCTGTAGGATGTTTTCACCCAAAGAGGTATATTTTCTGTAGTCAGTCAGAGTGAAGGGATTTGTTAAATGCTTTTTGAGTTCAGAGGAAGAAATGAACCTACCAGCTGTGAGGATGCTTGTCCATACACAGCACGCTGGCTGTGTTAGCAAGTCCTTACTGAGACTAGAAGTATGTAAGATGAGGACTCTACTAGTGACAGTATGTGGTGAGGAATCACTGGGATAACCTGTGTTCTTTGGGCTCCAACTAATACATTTTTGGCTGGGAATTTTCCTAATTAGTGAGGACAACTTCAGCCTGGCCATTCTGGCTTAATAATGTGTTCATTATGCCAGCTCAGACTCTCAGTATGAGGGGGTACATTTTATTACTTGTCTTTGAAAACAGGAGACTTGAAGTTTGTATCTGAAGTTGCTGCAATCATCTGATTGCTTCTCCAAAACTTAGAAATTTCTGGAGATCTGCAGCGTGAATCCATGGCCTTGTATCACTCGCAGCCTGGTGGACTGAAGGGATTCATTATTCTGATGTGTGCAGGAGGAATTGCTTAAATCCAATGAGCAAAAACAAAGGGACTCTTAGTGCCTCGTATTTCCTCCCAAGGATTAGGCAAAGTAAATAAAGGAACCAAGTCTTCTGCACTGAGTGCTTGGGGTGAGAGAACTCTTCACTCTAGACCAGTGCTTTCAACTGCCACCCATGTTGATTCATGTAGTTACTCAGAGAAAACTGGAGGCAAATAAGCACGAGTTCTTGCATACCAAGAGCTCTCTATGCTCTCTGATAAAATTATCTCCCTTAGATTCAGACGCAGACTACTTATTTAAAAACAATTGCTGCTGCTTCTTTGACAATCATTAACAACACACATGATGCCTTTGCTATGTCAGGTGGACAAGAATTGTTACATATAGGTAGGGAGAGGTCACCTACCCACACCATTCAGCTTCAGGGCAACTCAGAAATGTACAACAGGGTATTTCCTTTGAAGGGTTTTGTTAGCTGGACTCTTTTTTCCCCCTAAAAAGCTACAAAAGTAAATGTATGAATACTGCATTATTAGTTGGTAACGCTAAGAGATACATGGGAAAATACTGATTACAGTCTGCTAGTTCTCAGATGCACACCTGTCCCCATCTATTGAGAAGGTATCACTTGATTCAATCACTTTGATGCTCTTTATCTCATCTGAGTAAGATGATCAGTATTCTCAAGCTAGAGACTGGACTGGAAACGAGTAGAGCAGTAGGTATGCTGGTTTTAGGCAGCTGTAGGTAAATTGACCCAATTCCCTTCATTGGTATGTTCCACAATAAATAGCCACAGTAACATTAAAATAGTAGCAAGAAACAGTAGGAAAATTCATAGCCATTGGAATAACAGCAACCTGTGCTGTGAAAACCATTTTAGGTGTAGTGCCTCACCTTCCTGTGAGTGGTGTTAAAGCAGTATTTCAAGCTAGGTTAGCTGACATAGTAAGGCAAAAGCAGTGCCTAGAATGGGACCCGTAGTGTTGATTGTCTTTTTGATCTTATAAGCACAGCCCATATTGATTTTTCAACTGAGTCTCTGCAAAAACATATTGCATATTTCTTTAGAAGGCAAACGAGGCCGAAATTGCAGAGAAATTAACCAAGGACTTTTTATTCTCAGGACTCAGAATTGATTAGTCGCTCGGATCATCCATTAAGCTGGATACAGCACAATACCTTTAGAAAGAAGGGGAAAATGAACTTCTGACCACAGATACAGTAGAAATGAGATGGGGAAAACAAGCCAGAAGGATCAGGTCCAGCTGTAGAAAGGTGAGCTCCAAGGAGGGGTTACAAGTGAGATAAAGGTGACGGTAAAACCTCCCCTATGCCAAAAGCTGCCCTGTGGATCTGTGCAGCTCCAGCCCTGTGCCCTTTGTCTCCTTTCCTCCCTGACCTTCATACTCAGGCCTCCAAAAGCATAAGAGCTGCCTCATTAACTATGGGTTGGAGAGTTTGTCTGCAAGCAGTTCCTGGGCATCTGACGTCCTACATACACTGTCATGAGGGACACTGATGGAAGGGTTACATGGGCCAGCAAAGAGGGAACTAAGCATTTCCTGAGGAAATTTCACAAGCAGCCAGGTCGCCTGGGATGGGGATAATGAACTGTGGCTGAGGTCAGGGAGGAAGGAGCAAGGTCTAGACAAAATGGGGCCACTGAACCTGAGATAACAGACCCCCATGAAATGTGGTCTCTATCCCTCAGAACAGACTGCCCAGCTAGTCCAGTCTCTGTCTGAATTCTTCTTAACTGGCATGGGAACAAAATGCCTTAGCTGACATACTCTTAGATAGACTGTTTTCTTTAGCTCTTCATAATTTGCCCAGCAAGGACATTTGTTGAAACTGAAGGTGTCTGGTTTTGTTGCTGCTGCTGGGTGAGAGGCCGCCTCACACTTCTCCATGGTTGTGGTCTAGTTCACTTTCAGAGGAAGTACCAAATGCTTCTTGAGAAGTGGCAGGGAAGACTTTGTTCTCTGTCTCCTGTCCTTCCCCCAGCTCCAATGAAGGTTTCTAGGAATCAATTCAGTTGATTTTTTTTTTTTTAGAAAACATAGCACTTCTAGGAAGTATATAGTCATTGTATACTTGGAAGAGAGAGGATGGGTGTATCATTTTATAGGAATCAAAATTAATTCCTAAGATCTGTATGTTAAAGATTTCCCCGAAGGATTTTCTTAGCACAAGGTCCACGTTCTTCTG
The DNA here is from genome assembly GCA_009769605.1 of Bucorvus abyssinicus. Classification (NCBI taxonomy): domain Eukaryota; kingdom Metazoa; phylum Chordata; class Aves; order Bucerotiformes; family Bucorvidae; genus Bucorvus; species Bucorvus abyssinicus. The sequence goes on from CM020025.1 coordinate 47,183,747, forward strand.
AAATTTTTTATATGTTTTTAGGGCTTTCATAAGAATGTGTGGTCTATATTTGCCATGGAGTGGTCTTGGACCAGGGTGAATTTTACCTTCCAAGAATCAACTTCAGCTGAAACAACCCAAAGATCACATAAAAAAAGTATTTTTTGCCGTGCTGTCAGTGACATTTGTGAATGATGGAAAACCATCCATATGGCTAAACAGACTATCTCCACTCCCCCACAAGTAGTGACTTAGAGGATGAAAGTAATATTCATCCTGATCATCTGTTTTGTAACAGGATATTTATCTCAAGCTTTCAAGAATGTCATTATTATTGAGGGATGAGGGGAATGGGCAGTAAGACAGGATCTGTAACAGATTATTGATGCTGGGAAGTAGGTAAGCTGGAGGGAAGAAAGCCTGCCTGAACCCCTCCGGCCCTGAAATTTGCCCAGAAAGAGGGGCTGTGGGCCCATGATAATACTGGGAGGAGGAGGAGGAGGAAGAAGCATTCTCACCATGGTCAGTTAGGAGTTCAAGGAGACTAAGTAGGGTTTGAAAAATGGTAGGACCCTGAAAGGGATGGGGATGATGACACATCTAATGTGTATGAGAAAAGGTCTGGTTAAAACTAGAGACAAGGCTGTAAAACTCTTTCTGGGAGCACATCCTTGAAAGCGAATCATCTGAGCTGCAAGGGGGCTGGTAGTGCAGGAGGCTGAATTTCAGCACAGGGACTCTGGTCTAGTTAAGCAAATGGCACAGTTCCATTGATACTGGCTGAGAGTATGGCTCAGTGGTTGTGGCTGCCCAAACCTGACCTAATTTACACTCCTTATCTGAACTAAGGATCATGAAAATTTCAAAGCTTTTTGCTTCCAGTCAGGACTTCCAGGGTGGTATTAATAGCTTTGGTGAACTGTACTCCATTGATTTAAAGCACCTGTGCTTCTGAAAGTCAGGATTTTATCATTTTTTTATCACTTACACAGGAAGCAGTGCTGGGCTTAATGCTATTTATCCAGCTGGACATATTGACTTTGACTTAGGAGATCAAAGCATTTGGGTTAGGGATTGTGTAACATCTTCCTATAAGAACTGTCAGGGGTAAATTTACCAAAGCCTGAAACATTGATTGATGATCCTTTTGCATGACTGTTCAGTATCGGGAAGCACACAATAGACCCCTTCTCTTAGTGGAGCTGCAGGCTATGGCACCTTTAAACATACATATTTTGAAACGTGTTTCATCACCTCCTGGAACATAACAGTACATAAAACCTTGGAGGTACTTGAAAGTGAGCTTTCCCTCAGCTGCAAGGAGGTGACCCAAGACCCTTGGAAATGTAGCCTGTTGTAGTCTAAATCGGGAGCTGGTAAGGAGAATAAGTTGTGTTGGTTTGGTTTTTTTTGTTGTTGTCGTTTGTTTGTTTGTTTGTTTTCTTTTGCCATTGTAATAGCAGCATTTCCCAATAGGTAAGACGCTGGAAAGTGTTAGCTTAGGAGCCCAGAGATTCAGTCTTGTGCTTCTGTGAGTCCTCCTTGCAGCAATGCAGGCAGCAGCACAGCCTGGCAGATAGATCCAGCCCTTCTTCCGAGGTCAGACAAAAGAGACTTGACTTCTCGTCCCAGCTTAAGGTGTGACATATCACCTTCTGTGAACTTACTTCCCCCATCTATTTATAAGCGAAGAGTACTAAATACACTTGTGAAACACTTCAGCATCTTATATCACCAGTTATTGATGGTTTATTCACATCCTCTACCTTTTAAAAGGCAGGACACTGGCCCCCTTCACTAAGGTAACGAGGAGAGACTGCACAGAGTAGAGGTCAGCAAGGGATCCTAATTTAAGGGCGCTAGGTGCCCCCTAACAGAGAATACGTTTTACTGTTGGCTATAAAGGGAACCATGGAGAGTAATCTCCTGACTATCTCAAACGAAGCAGAGTAAAATATCTGTCCCAGCCCCAGTGGAATTAAAATGATAGCGGCCCCTCATCACAGGAGGTGCTGCCAGCATGGATGTACTCTTTGGATAGTTGCCCTTGCTGCAGTAGTAGGGGGCATGTGCAGAACTAAAAAATAGATGAAATATGACAGATGGTTGTCTGAGTTTTTCTCTCAATATAAAATTTAAACTCAGTAAGTTATATAGCATTATACTGACCCTATTACTGTCCATCCATGGGTTTGAAAGCCATACAGGGCTTTGATCTGCTCTGAAAAGTGTTGCTATCGAGCGAGATATTGTTACTCTTTTTTCTTTGGCTAGGTGCTCAGAGTGCAGACTATGCCCAAACGATGGGCCAGCCCGTTCCGTCCCATCCTCTACCTGTACCCCGCAGGTCCGCAGCTGTAGGGAGCCAGGCTGGCCGGCACTTACCCAGACTCAGGCGTCTGCAGCCAGGTTGCTTCTACCCAGAGAAGCAAGGGCATTTTGAGTGGTGCTAAAGGGACTTGTTGCTGCTGCCGCTGTTTTTGTCTGCTAGTGGCAGCCAACTCGTCCTGAGTGTGCCATAGCCTGTGCACAGCCAGCCTGTGTTGCTGTAGTGCACAGAGGTCTCCTGTCCTGCAGAATGGCGGCGGTTTGAAAATGTTCTGTGGGCTTTTCCTTTCTTTTCCTTTTCTTTTTTTGTTTTTGGCTACAAACAAACAAACAAAACCTAAATATTTGGAGTACGGATTGCATGGCTCAAGGACCCAGGATGATTAAAAGCAGGAGCCGTACAGAGACATCCAGAAATGATTGTTTTTAACAAGACAGGAACGTTGTCTGAAAACAGGATGACCTGCCTGCAAAAGACGCCAACAAATCCCTGTAGAGCTTTAGAAAAAACAAGCAGGCGCCTGAGTGTGCTTTGCAAAAAAAAAAAAAAAAAAATCCTGCCTAGTAATAAAAAGGGATGTGAAGGTAAACAGGAAAAGAGCACTCCACACTGTGAGCAGCTCGGAGGAGGAGAGGCTGGGAAGAGTGCTGATCTGAAAACCTGATATGGAAACTGAAAGGAAAGATTTCTTAAATGTTCCCCAGGACAAACTCCCTGTGAAAACACAGCCTCCAATGAAGCTTTGAGTGGCAGCTGCCTACTAGTTCCCATGTGCCTTTTTGCCGGTAGTATGGAGAGTTTGGGAAGGTAGCACGGGCTCTGCAGATTTTGTTAGCTAGCTTCTGTGGCTGCAAAGAAGTGTCTTTTCTGACTTGCATGAAATGCAGGCCTAAGAGGCATTTCTACTACATAATTGTATTTCCTGATGGTGGAGTTAGCGCAGTTCTGCACACCGGTGCTGCAGTTATACTGCCGTACAGCTCACTCCCCCAGTTTCAGCATGAACCTCATGACACACCTTGTTTTCCACTAAGCCCTAGCTCCTCAAGTCTTGCAATTTCATGTCAGTCTTGGTTTTCACGTGTCTGAAACAAGTCATCCCAGCCTTCATGCCTAAGAAAGAAAATCTTGAAATCATAAAGGCAGCTTACAATAATGCGTAGACTGAAACCCTTATTATTGCTATTTTTTGGACGGTGAATTTTAAAATTGAATACTGTTTTGAGGAATTAGGATATTGATATTTGGGCTCAGCCACATTGACAACTTCTGGCAGAATTTGCAGACTCAAATACTAAGCCGGTTTTCCATTGCAACCCGCCGACTGTCAAGTGAGACGCCCGTAGTGGTGAACGTGACGGGATATGTACCGGGCCCAGGGACAGCAAAATCCTTGACAGCAGGTTTCTCCTTGATGCTGCTTCAAAGTCAAACGCTTCCTCAGAACTGCGATAACACATGCTGCAGCTTGTGATTGCATGTGGCCAGGAAAGGATCCAGCAGGCCGTAAAACCCACTGGCAGCAGGAGATTCATCCTCTCAAAGGCAGGGCCCGGCCCCTGCCAAAGGGCAGGTGAGCGTTTTGGGGCGGCGTCAGTAGTTTGGCTTCGCGTTGGGGGTTTTGGCACAGAGGTTACTCCCTGCTGGGCACCAGCAGCTCTGTGCTGTCAGCTCGGCTGCGGCGGCACTGCTCCTGCCCTTGCCAGAAGAGCAGAGCTTTTCTGTTGTGGTGGGTCCCGTGGAAAACGCTGCTGTTGGGACAAACACCTACGGCCTTACAGGCACTGCTAGCTGTTACAGAGAGGCTTTTGGATCACCTTCCCTGGACGCAGCTCTAAATCCCCTTCCCAGTGATGCATGTCTGGTGTCCTCGCACTCCTTCAGCTCCCTGCGGGTGTTTACCAGCCCTGGCCTGAGAGTGCCTCCATGTCCCTCCATACCAGGCTGCCTTCCAGAGAGGCTCCAGCCTTTCTGGGTGGGGGAGAATGGGGAAGGAAGACTTGTTTGTGAGTTCTTCAGATAATGGAAAAGACATTAGTCTCCACCCTCTTCTGGGTATTGCTTTGAGGCTGACAAAGAACAGCTTCTCCTCGCCCAGCAGGAGGACGGCGCTGTGAGTGTGCGGTGCAGGGGCCCCTGATCTGAGATGCCCAGCTCTTCAGCCGTTCGCAGCAGTGACAGCTACTCCTGCACGCCTTTTCGGCCCTTGCGTCTGATGCAAAACGATTCCCACTCCGGAGCTGTCTGGTTTCGATTTGCTATCAGTTCACCTGCAAAATTTGTTTTTGCACCTGCTTCCTCAGGAAGCCCATTACCTTGGCCACAGGTTTTTAGTAATTCACTTTTTTATTACATAACAGACCTAGGTCTTTGCTTTAGTATAAATGGAAGGTGATTTGCTACTGTTAACGTTTGTGATTGCCCATAGATCACTTACTCACCCATGGCCTGCAGCACCCTTCAGCAGTGCACTCCTTGAGATTAAGAATTACACAGTAGACACTATGATCAGAGGCATTTCCAATTTCTGAGAAATTAAAATGAATTAATTTTTTAATGTCATCAAGATGGATAGAAATACCAGCTGCTTAGTCCACCAGTTACCTAATTATCTGATCCTCACATGCATGCTTACAGGGACACAGCTATAGCAGCGTGCTTTGGTTTGCCTCTATGACTTCCAAACTCACTATGAACATGGAACCCAAAAAAACTACTTGCAGGGTGTAGATAAGCATGTTTGTGGAAGGATCTTGAGAATTTTATTCTTATAAGAGGTTCTTGCCCTCCTAGGATAAGTAAAGACATGATACCATTTATATTGGTCTAAGAAAAATTAATTCTAAGTACACATGTCAAAGAGGTGACAGCTTGATTTTAAAAAAATTGTAAAATAATTGTGCAATATACTTAAATATGTCATTGAGGAGAAACAAAAGATAGTTCCATGAGCAAGACATTCTTTAAACTCTGCTTGAAAATGAATATAAATTGGGTGCAATGTCCCAGGTCCTCTCACAAATTGCCAAAGGAGCACAGCAGCAGCAGTATCACTAGAGTTCTAACATGAAAAAAAAAATGTTTATGTTAAAAACTAGTGAGTTCAAGGCAGCTGCTTAGATTTCTGAGAATACTTTTTTTGTTCCTCCATAGTTCTGCCTTAAGTAAGATGTAGTGGTTTCTGTTTGTTACTTCTTGTTTGAATGGTGGATCTTATGAGCCTTTTATTTTGCATTTACATTTAAGGACATTTTAACCCTTGCGAATGAATTGTTCACCTCAGCCTCTTGGAAGGGAGTCATGGAGGACTGATGCCATTAGCACAGAATAACTTTTAGACCATTCACTCTTTAATTGGCTATGAAGTAATTGGCTATTTTGGTTCTGCCCGGCGGGGTCTCTGGCTTGGCCCAGTATTGCTCTCTCAGTGGCTGCCATGCCTGCACCTCAGAAATGCCTGGAAGCACAGACCTTCCTCACTGACAAAAAAGGCCATTCAAACCAACAATTTTGCTGCAAAAAGCTCACTGTTTTGGGCAGTGAAAACACAGCCTCTTCACAACATTGCCCTCTCTCCAGGTGCCATTTGCAAGGACAGACCAGAAAAGCGTGAAGGTCATGATGGGCACAGAGAGGTGCAACCCAATGCTGGCGCGTTCCTGGCAGGGGACAGTTGTGGCTGCCACCCCCTGAGCTGGCTGCAGCGAGGTGGCTCTTGGAGAGAAGACAGTGGGGATGAGAGTAAAGAGGAGGCAGTCTGAGATTAAAGTTTGGGGAAAAGGGGCTATTTAAGCAACAAGCCAAGTCTGGCAGGGACCTCTGGAGACCATCCAGTCCAAGCCCCCCGATCAGAGCAGGGTTGGCCAGAGCAGGTTGCCCAGGGCCAGATTCTGCATCTCTAGTTCTCAAGCCTGAAGTCTGAAGCCTTGAAGCCTTGAAGCCTGAAGTCCAACATAGCACAGTTTATGCCAATCTAGTGCTGAGAGGTACTGTCCTATGAGGGGTGATGCTCTGAAGAGATCATTTCGATGAAGGTCTTTTTCTTTGTATTCTAACTAGTTGCAGATTATTTTTTCTTCTCGCTCCAGATATTTTGCATCATCCTTGCCATATGGAAGAAGGGAATGATGCCGTTCTGATCCGCTGCCATAAAAATATGAAACGTTTCTGTGATCTTCAGAATAGATTAGAAATGGGAATTTCCACTTTGGGGAGATTTTCAACACGTTGAAGTTTGTTTTCCTTTCAATCTAGACAAGCTACATTATGTCATTTTCCTACAAATTAGAAATCCTGTTGTAAATGGATTTGTAAAATATGTAAACGTTTTATTAATCTTTATAAACAGTGCTTCAAAGCAAGGTGTTCATTGATAACTTCCTTTTACTATTTTAGATAATTTGAATTTTAAAAGTCAATTTTTATTTTTTTGGCCACCCATATTCTCAAAATATTCTGTGAGGAAGGACTTTGAGAGACTGTCAGCACCAGCATCGCTGCTCCCTCTGAAGTCATCATTGACTTGTGGGAACTGAACATGACAAAAACAAGAGTGCTTTTAGCAAGCTCAATGTTGAAGCATGCTATTTAGACCAAGGAGTTAAAAAAGAAATACTGTGAAGATGGGAGCTATGGGTAAGCATCTCACCAGGGATATTTGTCATCTATGATCAGTTATACCTGAGTTGCGAGGCAGGATGATGGATCAGCCAGTGCAGCGGTTACTATGGTAAGTGTCTGTTTTCCGAACGTTGTAAAATGACATATGGATTTCCTGTACAGGGGACTGGCTACTCCTGGTAATGGAAGTAACACAGACGACACAGGTACAACTGCTCCTAATTCTCACAGAGGGTTTAGTTATTGCTGTGTTACCTTCCCAGCACTCTGATTTCTGAAGAGTCGCGGTGGCTGCAGTGGCAGTGAGCCAGCACTCCCCAGGCAGGTTCTCTGCTCCAACTAATAAATCCCCTGGGAGCTGGGCTGGTAGCGTAGTGCAGTGTGCTGGCACTTCAGTGTCTTGAAGAAGAGCTGGCCCAGGTGAAGGGTTCATGCTCCAGCAGAGCCACACTGGAGACAGCCTGGGTCTCTCTGCCCCACATCCTAGCTGCTTTTCCATGTTGGGAAGTGGTGCACTTATGTCCCAGCCAGTTCTGCATAGAGCTGACAGGTTTGGGCTTACCCCAGCAGTGACACGGCCATCCTACTTCTTGCCTCTTCTGGCTCTGGAAGCAGTACAAGCATGTCTGTGTGGTGCTCCCCCCAAGCCAGAAATCCCGTCTGGTTTGAGCCATTGTCCCGGGCTCTGTTTGACCCCAGAGAGCTCAGAAGCCCAGACACTGGGATAGAAACAGACTCAAGGAGACCAGCTGGCAGCATTATACCTCTGTAAGAATTAGTCAAGTTTGTTACTCTTAGAAGGGCACTTACAATACGGGGGAGATTGGACTTTGCATCACTGAGCTTACATGCTGTGGCCTGGACTGTGCCAGCCCAGTCCCACGTGGAAATGGCTTCTTATCTTCATTTCTTGTTCAGGCATAAGCAAAGCAATGCAATGCTGAAAGGTGCAAAGCAAAATGTAAAATGATTTTTAGGGTACATTATGCCTGTGCTCAAAAACAGCGCAGCAAAAAGAAAACCGACAAACAACATAGAACTGTATCCATGTGTATTTTGGACAATTTGCAGTAGCACACAACCAGTTTCTGAGGCATTTGACATACAAAGCGAACCTTATGGCCTTTCCTGGTATGAAATTCAGAACATTTCTTGGTAGTGCAGACTGCAAGTTACTGTTGACTAGATGAAGGGATGCCATAAGTGGGAAGTGATAGATGAAGAGACAATGACATCTCCCAGGGCTCAGAGAGATGCATCCCTACTGCAGTGCAGGGACAGATGTATCTTGTTCAGTCCAATATTGCCTGTAAGCTGTTATTGTCCAGTGTCACCACTGAGTGAAATAAAGCTGAACTGATTACTAATACAGAGTCTCCAGTCCTGTTCCCATAGTTTGCATCTATACATCGCAGTTCCAGGTTAAATCATCAGTATTAGGAATGAGCATAAAATAGCTCTAGAGCTCAGAATTGCAGATGACTGGGGAATCATTTGTTAATGAGATAGATAAAAATTGTATTTTTCCTCCCAAAGGCAAAGGGACTATTTAAAGAAGAGACTTTTCCTTGGGGAACGACCATTTCTGAGGGTTTTGTTTCCATTGTTTCTCAGCATCATTCCAGCCCGGTCAAACAAGGCAAGCTACCAGGAACAGGGCAGTATCACCCGTGAGTGATGTGAGAGCAGCTGGGGAAGGGAAGGAAGACAGTCATGGATGAGTTGTTGGTGGGGATACCTGGGGCTTTGGCAGAGTATTGAGCTAACTCTTGAAGAAAACCAAGCAGAGTTCAACTGGAGTTAAGAGCTGTTGCATGACAGGGAGGAGGAGACAGGGGTGGATTCTCTTTTCCACAACTGTGGTAAAGAGGACCAATAACTATAGGGAGAAACAAAATATAAGGGACAAGTGGATAAAATGCTTAGTAAGAGATGGAAAAGGCCAGGCGTTCTCCTGGCCCACCCTCTCCCTTGCCAAGTAGCTGAGTCTTGCAGCTGATGAATAATCCTGGACAGGGAACAGCCAGACAGGGAAAGCATTTCATGAGTGGGGTGTATATGAGGCAGTATTTCATCTCCAGGCCTCAGTGGAGGAAAGGGAGCAGAGATAATGTCCTGATGCATAGTAGCAGGCATAGATGTGATGTTCTTTCATCATGCTTGCTTATGGTGTGGCAGCTGGGCTGAACACGCTCATTTATATTGCACTGCTATTGCACTGCACGGTGTGTGAGTGCTCAGCAAACAGAGGCAGGTACCTGAAAACAAGGTATTAATAAAAGCTGCGGATCAACAGCACAGTGAATTAAACCTGATCACAAATAGGCTTTAATATTGCACTGCAGGGCAGTAACTGCCACACTAAAGCAAAGCAGGGCTTTGAACGTGCAGGCTGTTGGCTTCATGCACTCTGGCAAGGATCACCACACTGATGTTTATAAGCCATCCTAAAGGCTGTCTGAGAATAGCACAGGGGCTCAGCAAGGGCAGACTAGTTCTCCAACAACACACCGCACTTTAATTTAGGGGGTGAGGTAACTGAGTTCGGCTTGGGCTACCCAGCAGCAGTCCAAACCTGGCCGGGGTGCTGGGCTACACACCTGTGTAGCCCTAGCTTGAGCAAAGTACTCCACTGGAGCTACCACAGCCTGGGCAGCCTTTGCTGGTGGGACTTCCTCTTTTCCGAAGAGAGTAGAAGAAAAAGCTGGACAAGCAGGGCAAGCAAGGAGGAGAGATTTCAGACTCTTCTGTAAAGAACCCAAATTATAGCAGTGTCTGGAAACATGCTTCCTGAGACCAAACTGTTGGACATGAAATGCTATGCTATGATAGGGATTTGAAGAAAAAAATATTGGTGACTTTGCAGTGGAATGACCAAAGAGCCGACATGAGAAAAAGAGCTCTTGATTTGTCATAAAGGTGTTTGTTAATCTTTCAAGTGTTGAGCAATAGGAACGTAAGACTTCTTTCAGTTTGGTGGCAGAAGCAGCTGAGAAGTAGGTGCACTGGTCTGAATTAAAAATTGACTTTTGCTGGACTGGTGTTCCTGGCAGGTTACACCTGCTTCCCACCCCATGCCTTGCTGCCACTCTGTCTGGAGCAACTTGCTCTTAACAATAGCTGGTGGCTGGAAGATACAGCATGTGCTACACTGCTCATTTCCCCTTCCTCCCAGCCTGATTGTTATTGCAGCAATCGGGAGCAAGAAGGGCCCTTTAACACCATTAAGCTGTGAGAAACTGCGGCTGTGACAGTGAGAGTCTGACTTCACCCAATATGAAGTTGAAGAAAAATATCCAAAGAGAGAAGATGCCTTCCTGTAAGTGCTTTGTACTGTAGGGCATATGTATATACACAAACACTCACATGCACATGCATCCGGGAGGAGGTGTCTGTCCACGAGGGGAAATCCTGCCTGCACCAAAGTCAATGACAAAAATTCCCAGTGACCTTGGCAGGGCAAAGCTTCAGGAACTGTCTGTGCATATGGTGGGACATTGCACAAGTGTTCAGGCACACCACGAGAGCATTTACTCACTGCGGGGCCTGGAGGATGGCAGCCCGAGCCAGGATAGCTGTACACTGAAATACAGCTGCGGAGTGAGGTCTTGTCTTCAGGCAAAGCCCCACGTGCCAGCAGCAATACATCACTGTGTTGTCATGGCTTTCTGTGTCACATCTAGAGTGGGAGTGGCTTTGCCTGCCTGTGAGTCAGGAGAGCATTCCCAGGCAGTGACCTTGCCTACCTGAAGGGATTGGCAGGCGTCTTTGTTTGAGTGTTTGGTTTTGGCTTGGGTACTTTTTGTTTGTTTGTTTGCTCCCTTCTTTCTTTGTCTTTTTAACATTTGCTTGGATTAGCCTAAAACCTGATGAACTGCCTTCATTTACTCTGCTCCCAAAATAGGTAGGATAGTTTTCAAGGATCAATTAGAAGGGCCAACAGGCCCTTGGATAACCCTAATCCTACATTTGGTGATTTCAGCCAGCTCATTTTACCCTTGGCTCTGCCTTTGGTGAGGCAGAAGTTCAAGAAACCTACTTCTACAACTGACTTTAATGGTTACTGTCTTGAAAACTACTATTTTAAGGTTGATTATAATTCTATTCCAGTGATTTTTTTTCAGATGTTTTGAATATGTGCAGCTCTAAGCATTTTTTCAGTTGATAATGTGGATGGAAATTTAAGATCCTAGCATACTGAATATAAATCTTGATTTCCTTAGGTGCCTTAAGTGGCTATTTTCACATTAATCCCTGCATGCAGTGGACCAGCTGCCTGATTTTATTAAAATAAAATCTGTATTTTATTTATGGATTCCTCTTGTTCCTAACTATAATCTTGTAATAGCTGGATTCTCATTTTTTTCTGTCCTCTCTAGCACAACAAGCATCATGAACTATCTCCACTACAGGTGACAGGCACTTATCCGCCACCTTCACCCTGACCACATACCTCCCAGCCTGGACTCCTCTGTGGGACACAGAATTAGACGAGTCCAAAAATCAGAGCGGTGATTCCTGCAGGAAAGCACTATGTACCCATGCCTGGGACCAGATTTGGGGCAGTATGCCAAGTTCTTTTGAGAATTTGGCCCGAAGTGTAATTACCATTGCTGATGGCTGCCCACTTGTGAATATCTGCTGTTATGTTATCGGTGCTGAGCATTTGGAAAATCTGGTGATAAAGACCAGCCAGTCAGTGGAGTGCTGCCTCAGTTCGAGGGCGACATGAAGGACTGCGGAACAGGGGCCAGAGCTGCTCATAATGGAAAGCACAAATGTGTTCAGAGTAATAGCATCTCTTCAAGATTCCAAATATCTGGTGAAATCAAACCAAGATAGGAGTGTTGCAAAAAAATGTCAAGCATACCTATTTCTCTGTAACAAGTATAAAATGCTAAATCGCTTCCAGAAAAAACATTCTGAATTACTTTTGCAAAAGACTAGCATGTTCTCAGCTCTTGTGGAAGGACTCTGAATGAAGATCCTGGATCCAGAGCCTTCCAGTTGCTTTGGGCAAATGCATCCTCGCTTCCATGCAGAGCCGTGGACCCTTGGCCATGCTCTGCGTTTCACTGGAAAAGCTGGTAATATTGCAAGCTGCTGAAGAAGAAAAACTGCTGAACTACTTTGGATCTCCGAGGTTTGGGTGTGTGAAATTCATTACAATTTAATGATTTTTTTTTTCATGTGTATGAAAGATGTGTATGAACTACTTTTAGGATGTCACTATCATCTGTCGTTTTTTTTCTTGTTTCAGTGAATCTTTACACTGACTATTTACATATACTTTACACTCTCCCTTTGGCACATCCCATGTATGGAAGCCTGCACAGGATAACACATAAAGGGTTGTGGTAACCACTTTATAAAGACGTAAAATGCAATCATTGCCACAGTACCTACAAAACAGATTCTATCAAATTTACCTTCAGACAGGGATCGCAGCTGCCCCTGAATGTATCCGGATGACCCCCACATGTGTTAGCAATAAGCTGCAATGACATACATGTGTTCTCACGTGGCCTATCCCTGCACTGATGGCACAGGTTTCTTTGTTCAGAATCACATTATGCATGTGTTTGTTATTCGTGTTTCTGCTTCCCCAACTTTCCTTTGATGTAAATTTAATACAACTTTTTCATCATTATTTGAAACAGAAACTCTGGGACAAAAAGAGCATCAAATATAAGATACAGTGAATAACATTAGGCAATGTTTTATACTTTTTCTGCAAGTCTAAGCCATAACAAAAAAATACATATTTCTCAGAAGAAAAAGAAAAGTCTTGACTTTTATTCAGGAGCTACAGACTTAGCGTTAGGATCAGGCCGGGCTGCCATGGCACTGAGCTGACCAAAGTCTACTGTAGAGGGTTTGTGTCAGGAAAGGCAGGAGGAGATTCAGATTGGCTTCAATTGTGCTAGAGACATTTCAATTTTAAGTGGGTATTAGCTTCTAAGTGCTCTGCAAGTCCTGTACTTTGTCATATACAGTTTTGGAAAATGGATGGAAAGACGCTTATGTGAAGGCTGGGAAAGATGCTTAATCTTAAGCTTTACATTCCCCTTTAAATGTGTCTGAGCCACACCTCCACCTGTTACTAGTTTGCACAGTGTATGAAGGTAATGCTACTCAGTGCTTAACCTTTAAAGAAAATTTCTGTGATTACTGGCCCTGGTTCCCAGAGTGATTGTGAGAAATGAACAGGGCAGATGGGAGCAGGCTTTCCCAGTGGATGCTAGAGAACATTTCTGTAATGATTTAAAGCCATGTTAAACACTAGCTTGTTCACATTCAAATGCAGAGCATCCCAAGATGATGCATGAGGCAGGGGAGAGAACTGAAATTGCTTTCGCAGAGATGCTAGGCGTAATTAAAGGCTTATGTCTGAATCTTACAGCTCATGAACTGCTGTACAACAAGGGAAACAGCTCCCTAAGTAGCTTTTTACAAAACACTAAATTTACTATCCTAACAATAAAACCTAACTATCCAGCTGCTGGTCAATTATGTGCATGTGGTACTGTGGACACCATGCACCCTCTCTCCCCTTGAATCCATCTCTTTCTGCTGCTGGAAAATAGCAAAGGTCCTCCAAGGAGCAGCTGAAAAGTTTAATAAAAATAAGTTGGAGCTGCTTTATCTGCTTTTGCACTTTTTCTGAAAATCATGATTGTTCCTTTGGCAAAGTCCAGGGAGAAGTGAGAGCTGTTAGCATGGCCCCAAAGAGGGGAGAGAAAAAAGCTGCTTGCTGTCTCCCCTTTTGACATGACAAATAAAGGCAAATGTGTGAAGGTATTAGAGCCCCACTGCAGAGCAGGAAGAGGAAAACAAATAGCACCACACCATATGCCTGTAATCCCAATTAAAATGCATTCAAATTCATTCCTCTTCTCCTCAGCTTCCCTTTTCCACACCAGTGAACAAGCATGTTTGACAACAGAGTGTGGGAATTTCTAGTTCACTGAGCAGGTTTCCTTTCTCTTTGCCCCTGCATCTACCTGACCTTGCTTCTTCAAACCTTCACCGTGCACTCCAAAGCAAGCCTTGTCTCCCTGCACCATACAGCCAGGCATTACGCACTGTGCCAGGGTCTCCGGGAGAAAGCAAACTGGGAAGCAGCAGACACGGCTTGAGGTAAAGCGTTCTCAGTAGCAGTGCTGGGCTTTGTAGGAAATCAAATCTTTCAGGCTCCCTGAGGATGTTGTGCTTCACTTGCCACCTTTCCCAGGCACAGAGCTTCTGGTGCTTGAGGAATACATGCAGGGAAGCATCTAGCAAGTGAGCAGGACCTCCTGCCTTCAACAGGCATGAAGCAAGAGGCACAGCAGCCAAGGTAATATCTAGTCAGTGCCACCAGCAAGAAGTGGGCAGGGGAAAAGTGCTGCAGCGTACTTAGGAGACTGGAAAATGCCTTGCAATCAGTGGGATCGTTAACATATGAGGGGAAGGCAGCATGGGTTGTTGATTAGAGGCTGGTGGATATAGAGAGAGGGAGAGGATGTTAGTGTGGCAAATCAATCTATAAGCATCAAATTGATTTTAAAAAATGCAAAAGGATGCACTCACCATTATAAAATCAAATAGGAAAAGCAACAAATAAACATGGTCTACGGCTCATAAAACAGTGGTTAGATAGGTATCAGAACGCTTTTCACAGACAGGGGACCAGGCAACCTCATCTGCAGCTTTTCACATTTCCACTTTTCACAGTTTTAATGCAGAACTAATTACTTCCCTCTAAAGGCCCTTCCCTCTCCTCTTCCTATTGACTTAAAAGCTATTGACTGGACCTATAATCACAGCATTGCTTTTCATTCAGCTTCAACCTCTGTTCTTTCTCCCTTGTATCATCTCTCAGACCACAACCAAGAATTCAAAACACTTGCTTATAACTTTGCAGTCTCCAGGTTTTGGGTTTTACATCCCCCTCCTTGCCAGCCTTTTCACGTCTCCATCCCACTGCTTCCTACACAGAGTACAGCTGCCAGGTTGATGATATAGATTCAGAAATAAAATTAAATTCTCAAGAGCTGCCTTAGTAAAATGACTTTAACACACAGTTTCAGACATTTTTTTCTGTATGCATTTTCTTTACGCTTTTAGGTTCTTCATACTGACCTTTGCCTCTTGAGCAGGTGGAACAACCAACAGCAGTAGCAGAGTGTTACCCTTTGTGCTCACTCATGCCACAGGAAAAGTGCACAGCTGGAGAAGATACCAAACAAATAGCTCAATAGATGTTTAGCTGAGCAAGAGGGCTGCTCTGCAAACTGGTAGGAAACAGGGTCTAATGGACCAGGGTTATTTCTTCCTGTTGCCCCAAGCTTCACTTCTCCGAACAATACAAATCACCTTGATCCTTCTTCAAACTCCTTGGTGTCTCTTACTGTCCCCATGTACTCTGTCTTTCTCAGATCTTCTGTCTCCTTACTCCGATCTCAATCTCCATGCTGAGACAGTCTCGGTCTCATTGTATCTGCATTTCAGCTGGCCTGGGTCACTCTGTAATGGCTTTCAGTGAGCTGCCTGCCTGTGTCCTCAGAAGAAATGTCTCCTACAACAGTTCACTCCCATCGGCTGGCCACATGCTTGCCGATGCCAGAAGATTTCCAGAAAAGGTCTGTGGTGGAGGGTCACATATCTTTATTGAAAAAGGCTGAAAATTTCCAGAAAATTTAATTCTGAAAAGGATACCTAGCATGGAAAATTTCATTCAAATTTTGGGAAATATATGGGAATGACCTCTTACAAAAAGAAATGCAGGAAATGAGGGCCATTTCTGGCACTCCTACTCTGTGGCTGAAATAATTATAGGAGTTCTTGCCCACCACTTTCCTAAGCAGGAGGAAAGGCTCCCAAATGGGCTAACTGATTCTGTATGTCAAGCCATTCTTGTGCTGTAGGAACTGTAATATTTACTAAAATCCTCTTGCAGACAATGTACTGATTCAAACTCGATCCCATAGCTGCCGCAAACAATGTCATTGTTACGCAGCTCATTATCCAATGACAGGTGGCAGAAATGAGCAACTTTGACAATGCGCCTGCACTTCTGTGTTACCCATCATGACTTCTTAATGGCCACTTGGACAGGCATCTACTGAACAGTATTGTACAGGCGCTTCAGACAATCAAAAGAAACGAGTGAACACGAGGCAGATTCCTCCTGGTGTATGCTGAGGTTATGCCTGTGGTCATTTTTTGCTGTGTGACTGTGGAGGCCACAGTGTTTCTGTTGTGTGAGGTAACCCACGAGAGAAATCTGCAAGGAGGCACGACATTTTGAGGTTGCCTCACACGATTCAGGGTTTGGCAGGCCCATTGTTTATACAACATTAATACCAAATTGATGCTTTTGGGAAACTCCACCCATGAGGGATCCAGAAAACTTCCTGATATGCCCAACAAGACTTCAGCCAAGCGCAACTAATTGTAGGCTGCAAAATATTTTTTCAGAGCAAAAAGAATGGGAGAGAAGAGAGGGTAAAAACACAGAGAGGAAGAGATAAGCGAAGAACTGATGTGCTACAGTAAGAACAGACAATATAGGCAGGACAAAGTATTAGGGAAGAAAGACGCAGAGGCTGTAGGTCCGTTTGGGTACGTAGGTACGTTCAACCTAATTATCAGAGGCTGTACGTAAGCTGAATGGGGTTCAAGTTTGTCCTCTCCCTATCTCTCTCTGCCTGCATTCATCTTCTGGTGGCATTGCCTCTTCCACTCACACCCCTAAAACTTAAAGCCTCTTCTTCTTGGAGGTTTCAGGGTCTAGCAGGACTTTCAGCATTGCCTAGAAAATTACGCTGGGGCACTCCTTTTCTTTCCCCATTCTTTCTATAGCTGCTGGCCATGCTGTGTCAGCAATACAGCCTGATCCTGTTGGCTGCACCAGCCTCTTGCACAAGGCACTTTCAGATGCAATGGGTTTCCTGATTGAGAAAATATCATTCAAACTGAGGGGTCTGGAAAAACCAAGATACTCTAATGCTTAAAGAGAATATTAAAATGATGCTTACAGCTGGATTCTGTAAGATTCCAAGACCAAATCAGCTCCAGAGTTTAAATCACCAGATCTTATCAATGTTGGCCAAATGTTTGTTAGATGCTTTTCAAAGCCAAGTTAACCCAAGTACACAGGCACAATTAACATACTGATGAAGCTCATGGGCTGAAGGAAAAAAAACTATATAGGAGGTTGTTAAAGGTTGAGAGTTTGGAGTACAAATGGAGATAAAGTTTACTGCCTACAGCGTGACCCCTGAGGTGAAAGAGAAGTTACCTGCCTTCCCCAGCTTGCTTCATCTATTGAGCTCCTAGGATCCCGGGCACACTCCTGCCTGTGCAAGATCCTGCCCTCCGATAACCCCACATTAAAGAGAAAAAAATGAAACAACCAGTACCCCTCAGGCGATTCAGACTGAAGTCCAAAATATCTCTGGCTCCAAGGAAAGATGGAGCAGATAAACAAACAAGGGAGCAGCAACCAAAAGCACAAGCAGCTGGCCACTGAGATGGCTTTCTAGAGTATATCTCTGTGTCTAAGGTCCCACAAGCAGCCACAAGCACCCAGAAGACACTAGAGAGTTTGATGCAGCCTCTCTTCCAGAAACTGGCCTGGGAGAAGTGAGTGAAAGAGTCCTGGCTGAAAGGCACTGCAAGTACAGAGAAACTGCAATGCAATCATGCATTTTAGAAAACAGAGAGGGGGAGACAATATTGGCACCAGGAGGTCTCCTGAAAATGCTCAGAAATGAAGCTCAGTGTGGTATGAAAAATATTTCACTTCCAGAGCAGTTCAACCTGAGCAGCTCCTCTGGAAGGGAAGAAAGCTGCTCTAAGTTTCCCACACAACAAAGGGACTGGGCTGTGCGAGGTGCTTATTATCAAAATATCTAATTCTGAATGATCATAAAAAGCTGGGCACAGCCAACATGGATTTCTCCCAAGACCTCTTCCCTCTAATTAAAAAAAATATCAAAAAAAGAATTCAGGAAGAATCACAGGTTAAGTCCTGAGCCAACCCGGAGCTGTGGAGCCTGGAGAGCTGCCAGGCAAGCTGGCAGGAAATCAGGCGGGCTTGTGATGGAAACCTGCCTGTGTTTCATCGGAAGTTCATCCAAACAGAGACGCTTCTGCAAAACATTGTGCTTACGACAAATCGGCATTCTTTGACAAAAACCTGTGCCGTTGGAAACCTCCCAGCCAGTGTTTCTTAAGGCATAATCATTCCTTAAATAACAAAAAAAAAAAAAAAAAAAAGGAAACTGGGTGTGTCATAGAGAACATTAATGGGCTACCTTATATATAGTTTTGTAAATGACTCCTTACATGGGGCAAATCTTAAAAAATGAGTCCTCAGGCATTTCAGTCTGTTTTTTCACAATGAGTGCTGCAGGCTCAGCTTTGCTACCCTACAATGTACAAAAATGTAAAAGTAATGGTGAGATGCTGGGTGAGAGTAAAGCAGTTTTATGGTATCCGTAATGTCTTTCATTCTGAATAACATTTTTCAGATATTACAGATAGTTTCGTATTCCTCCCTGTTCCTCCCAAATGCATTAGACAGAAAAACATGGATAATTCCCTCCCAATACTCAGATCATGTAACAAGGGCATAACTCTCTCACTTTGAAATTACTAACTTGAGCATTTAGAGAAAAGAAAAAAATGTGGAAAACATACACAATTTGGAATAGCTGAATAGCTGAGAGCATTTTTCTTTATAAAAGGAAAAAAGACAAAATGAGGGCTATTTCCTCTTTAATGGTTTTGAATGATACCGGAAACCTCTCTCATTCTAGCATCTCTTCCAAAGGAGTACATATGAGGCTGTAGGATAAGGTCTGCAATCAAATTGGGGACTTAGTCTTGCATACTCTTCATCTACCTAAGTGCCAGAGCCAGAAGTGGGAGGCTCTAATTCATACAGCTGCGAAATAAAGAGCAAAGTACCCATTTAAACTAAGCAGAAGCTCAGGTTATAATGGCTATGTTTGTTTTCCATGTACCTGTGAAAGAAAACAGCCACAGCTGCTATTCAAATTTTCTTTCTTTGCCCCCCTGTTATGTGAATACAGTGCACAAGATTAAGACATTTTCAGCATGCAACTTCAATCATGTGAGAAGTCCCACTGATTTCGGCCAGCGACTTCCTATTGAGTCAGCAAAGTACTTACTCCTGCGTGTGATTTTTAAGATGACTAATCCCCCTGGCTGTGTCTGCACTGCTGGGTAGGTACATTGGGCAGGATGTCCTGCGGCCCCGGCCCCCCAGCATACGCCCTGGCTGCATCCTGGCTCTGGGCTGGGACAAGATGGGCGTGACCACGAGCTCCTTTATGTTGTGCTTTCGTTTGGAAAGAAAACCCTGTGCCCAGAGCCGGCAAGTGCAGTGTACTTTGTGAGAGTCTGCAGCCGGGATGATTGAGAGGATGGCTGGAGGGGCACCTACTCTGCTGCATGGGCAAAAGCCCAGCTTCATGCTCATTGTTACCCACATGCTGAAACTTGTTGGTAACTTGGAGTGGCACTATATCAGCCCTGGCTTGAACGAGGCTGTCACAACTTCTCTAATGAACCTCTCACAGTCTTTCAATAATGCAGCTATTTATAGGCTAGCTCTATACTGAATAGATTGCCGAAGCTGCACAAAAGCTCACAGTGTTTCAGCAGTGAAGCTGTAGAGAGACATCAGCGCAGACTGAAACCACTCAATACGGTTACATACAATCAAATATTATAATCTACTGTGCTTTGCCTGATTACACTTGCTGCTTAACTGAAAAGTTAATGGCATCTTATTATATTTACAAAATTTTCTTAGAAGTGGAAGCTGGTCTTGTGAAAGACAAGAATTTTCAAGTCCTACGGAATAAGAGCTAAGCCCTGCTTTTGCTCACATCAATTTTAGGTATAGCATCACTTAATTTTAACAGAATAGCCGCAGTAAACAGTGCAGTACTTGGACATAGTCAGAAACCATCACCAACTGTCTTATCTTTCTCTTTCAAGTTGCTCTTTTTAGGCTCTAGCAAATATCCTGGGTCTTGTGCTCCCAGTATGTATCAGGGAGAAAATATTAGGGAAAAGAATGATTAAAAACTGTTTGACAAGTTCTCTCACGAGGAAGAATTGCTGCTGGGAGTGTTCTGCCCTTTTCACCACCCAAGCACATTGCATCCTAAATGTTTATTTTTGAGATGTGCGAGATGAAAGTAACACAAAGCAGCAAGACGCTTTGCACATGGCCCACCTGTATCTTTCTTAGAAGAAATCAGAGAAAGGATTTTCCTGCTTTGACAGCCTTCTGTCTCTATGACACTTGTTCATAAAGTCCTAATAAACAGCAGAATGCTGCAGACATGCTTTGCTTATGAATCTTCCAAATCTTTTTCTGAATCTTACAAAAGACTTGACATTCAATACAGGTGTTGGAATAAGCACCATAAGCCTTTGACTTCCACCACTGTGGCCAGAAAAGGCTTCAATGACACCCTCTAGCACAGAGACTCGCAGTTCCTGCTACTTTCTCTTTGTCCTAAGGTTTTATCTCTCTAAAAGGCACAGAGATTTCCTCTGGGGATTAAGAGTAGGAAAAAATTTGAGACAGAGGTACTATTTCATTACAATGCAAAGCACAAAAGGATGAAAAAGATAGCTAATGGTTGTCCTGTCTTCTCTTCTGGCAATTGTTTCCTCTTTAGCAGCTTTGAAGAGAAGTTGTGACCCTCCATTTCACCCAGGTCTGTAAGGGCCCAGGCGATACAGGGACTTACAAACCTAACTACTCCTCTGAGTTGCAGAATCCTATATTTAGATGGCATCGAGACCCTCAGCATTTCTTCTCAGCCCACTCCTGCCTCTGAAAGTGCACTGAGCCTTCTGATGCTCAGGTAGGTGTGGGGAAATCCTGTGACCCCGGTCACCAGCAGACTCAGTATACCCGTTAATGCCAAAGCTCTGGGGGGATTCCTGAACTAGATGTTCATGCACTGGTCTAGAGTATTGCTGCTTCCCAGACAGCTGAATTTTACATTCAGTGCTCCTCAGGTGAGAGAGAGTGATTTCTGAAGGTTGAGGTTAGGTTAGGCACAGGGATCCAAACCAAAGACCCCACTCCAGTGGACTTGTATGAGTAGCCCTTCTAGGCTACTTTCCCAGAGATCCTTGGAATCAAACTATTAAACTGTCAAACAGCAGCTCTTCTGATCCTGACACACCCAGACTTTTTTTCCCACTTTTATTAATTTTTGCTTCTGAAGACAGGGAAAATGAAGCAAGGCAAGGTGAAGACCTTATCTGATTGTGTAGCTTCGTGGCAGAAAACATGCTAGTGAGAATAAGCACCTTTTCTGCTTTAAGTTGCCTTTATAAATACGCTGGTGGTACCTTGTCTAGAACTGCGGCTCTCTTACAAAAGGAATACTTTGGAAGGGATGACACTTTTTGTATAAGGTTCCTCAGTGCTCACCAGTAAAGTTCTTCAATACCAATACATAATCAGAGAACTTATTTTCATGTTATTAAGACATTTAAGTGCAAGTACAATACTGTTATAAATGTGTTGTGTAACAAGTAATAATTGCAGCTTATTGCTCGCTGAGTAGTTTAGAAACTCTTTTTTTTTCTCATGTATTTAAACTTTCTGGTGAAATTGGTGAGGAGTGTGCTCAGCACATCCTGTTAGCTGAGTCAATTGAAATTGCACCTGTTCTTGGATGCAAGTCATAACAAATGCAACCCATATACATTGTAAAGAAAAGGACTTGTATGCACTTTTTCCAATTAACATCTGCCTTTTGGCAAGTCATTAGCCTATTTTCTCACAAAGAAACGGCTTCAATTGTATTATGCATCCGAAGCGTGCAAAAGTCCCTGAGGGGGCACTCTGACAAAAACATACTGTTCCTGGATCCAGTGTGAACATACATATTCATTAATTGTTTGGGGCAAAGAGTACAGAATTTCTGATTTTTACAAGTCTTACAAGGTAAACAGGTTACATAAAGCTATGTCCCTGGAAATACACTCACATCCCAGCTACCACCGCTCAGTAGAAAATTCGTGAGTGGTTTTGTAATGTGATATGGCAAGGAAAATAATTCAGCCACACTGTAATAAAACTTCTAGGAAGAAAAAAAAACCTGTTTACCTTAAAAATAGTACAGCACATTGAGTTATTCATTTAAATAAATACATGTGGGAAGTTGTATTTCTTGAATCCCTCATGCTGCAGGGATCTGTTCAGGCCACTCTAAAATGGCAAGGAGTATCTATTCTACCATGATTTCTCCAGCTAGAAGATTAGTTTAATCAAAATTTGAAATTACATTTCTCGCCATAAAGATAATGAAACAATGAATTATTATCTTACATATGTAAAAGCAAGAAACATCAATCCCCCAAAGCATGAGGGAGTTATTCAGATACATTCACCTCCGGGAACTGATTTTCCAAAACTGTAAGTTTATTAAAAATGTGTCAGCAGTAGTAGAAAGTAAATACTAAAGATTTTTGGACAATGTAATGGTGTGTTTAAAAAAAAAAAAAAAAAGGAAAAAGAAACAACCTCCAAAAATACAAAAGAGAAAATCCAGAATACAGTTTGAGTTGTCAGGTTGGCCCATAAAGCACAATGGGTTATTGGCATGAACTGACATCTCAGTCTGATTTTGCCCTGGTATTTGAAAAACTTTATGTTCAGGTCAAAAGAAAAAGTGAAGTGCTTTAAGGTCCAATGTTGCAACATTTAGCCATTTGGTGTCTCCCCCCACAGCGATAATTAGGAACATCTAAATGTGCTCCCAAAGGAAGCGCACATTGCCATCCAAAATGAAAAACTGAGAAGAGTGGTTTTGTTTCAAAATGTTTGCAGAAGCATGTCCAGTAAGTTGCTGAGCTACTACTGTATAATGCTTTGACACTTCAGGAATTTGAAGCTGGGTTGCTCCAGAGACAGCCTCCCAGAATTGCCTGCAGGAGATGTTATTCCTGCTGCCACGTTCTCTCTCTCCCCACCAAACCTTGGGGATCTGCTGCATGTCATTCAGACATTGGTGTTATTTTTTTTTAGTAATTGAGCCCTTTTTGCAGTAGCTGGCCTGGATGCTGGAAGCAGTCTTTCTCCAACAGGGTGGCCTATTTACTATCAGAGGCATCACCTAGCTTGAGGAAAGCTGGACTGCATCAGGTATGTGGTTCAGCTTGTTTAGAACAGGTAGGGATTTTCAGTAATTCACTGCAGTCTACAATACAGATATATGTTTCATAATAATTTAAAGACTTGTGCAATTATTTTTTTGCATCGTGCAGAAGCACAACTAAGACTAAACAGCAGTCATTTTCCTCTAGCTCTATAAGATAATTAATTTCAAATAGTCAAGTCACCAGTTTGTGCCAGAGCACAAACCTGAGAGTAAATGCTTCTGAGAGTTCAGCCAGCCTCTTCAGGTGCTTTTAAAGGAAATGATTTCTATTCCATAGCTTTATTTGAAATTATATGGATCAAGAAAAAAGAGATAACTAGCCCACATCAACGTTTCTTTAAAAGAACCATCACGTTAGCTGTTTGTGGTTGTGTTTTAGGAGAGCCATCACAGCTTGAGGAAAACACCTCCATCCTGTTCTCAACCAACCATCTCTAGTTAGACAGGCATCCCGCGTGGCATGCATGTTGAGTTTCAGTACCAACAGACCACCTGACAGAATGACAAGAACATATCTTCGTTTGGAAATGTTATGTTAGTTCACCAGATTCACACACAGCAAAGTCATAAACTGGATTAAGTAGCAAATGCTCCAGATCATAGGTAAGGAAAAGGAAGAAGGATTAGTGATAGGAGCTAAGGCAGAAAGGAAAGTTTCAGTAGAGGTTTTCTTGAAAAATACAGAAGTAAAAGAAATTTCCAAAACTTGTAGATAAATAATCCTGAAAAGCTTAACAACAACAAAAATCTGCAGATTTAAAGCATATATGTATAGTTCGCTCAGAGAAAACAGGAAACAAGCAAAGTATTTCCATAGCTACATGGTTTTGTGTCTTTTAATGGTGCCAAGAAAGGGTAAAGACAAGAGTATTTGCAAATGCATTAAAGCAAAGCACATCTGACCTACAAGACCATATTTACATAACTATGTGTTACATAGCATTATAAACAGGTGCACAATGAAAGGTCAGGCTGTTTGCACTGCAATATGTAAGACCATTCTTTCACAAAAAATCCGTGGCTAGGAGGTTTCATAGAAAGATTTGCATCTAAAAATTTTGTAAGAGACTGCTGCTTCACAATAAACAGTACTAATTAAGACTGAGCTGAAAATACGTAGTACTTGTTGGTAAAGTTCAGAGTTTACCAAGTAAGTGAGGTGATGCTTAGCTATCTGAAGGTGATTACTGTGAGAGAAAATGAAAAGTTATAAAAACCCAAATTGACTACTCATTGTTTTGGCTTGAACCGCATTAGTATTTGCACAGTGAGCTTTTATACCTAAGCTGAACTCTACTGATGTTAATGAGGTTCAGCCTGGGAAATGGGCTTTATCCACAGAGAGTTGCAGAGTTGGATTAAAATGCTCCCGCCATTTCAGGTGTCTTATTTTTCAACATACAAAATGTAAAGTTGCAGATATGGATGACTACCTAGTCTTGATTGTGGATTTACAACAGGTGTTCTGCAATTGCCATTTAACAAAATAATAGGTAGACATAAAGAAGCATAGATGTTTTCTATTAAAAAACAGGACCTACAATCATCTTTCTAAAAATTGCATTTTTATTAAAAAAAAAACCAAATTAATCGTACATTGCAAAGTCTTTTCTGATTTACGGTTTCATTCATAGCGCATTAACCAATGGGCGACATTCGTAGCATGCACAGGATGAGCACCTGTGGAAGTCCATGGAGGATGAGAATCTTTCGTATTTATGATACAGGTTTTGCATCATTTTGTGTTGGGTTCAAATATATTCTTCAGAAGAACAAAGCCAATTTTTATTTTTCTAAATAGGAAAAGTGAATTTTGATGGGGATGAGATAAGCTGAAGTGCTCGATTACATCAGTCTCACAGCTGAATTCACACAGATGCAATTATAGTTTCAAAGTTTAAGGGACTTCACTTTCATATTTGTAACTAAAAGTTTTTACATCTTCTTGCAATCATCACTAAAATGTTTAGAAGATACAGAGTAATTGTCACTACTTTTTGGTAAAATATTTGAAAGTGTGGAAGGCACAAAGAAAACCTCTGGCATTTTGAGAGTTAGGGTTAATTAGGTCTTATTTAATTTAGGTACTTGAGTAATGTTGCCTTAGCACAAAGAGCGTTATTTTCACAAACCTTACCTGAGTTAAAAAACCTGCATAGTGCACTTCCATAATAATTGCTATTCATCTAAAAATACGTAGTTTGTTGCTTAGTCGTATTCAAAGAAATAAGAGTCCTGTAATGTTCAATGGGAGTGATTCTAGATAATAGTCGTTTTGGCTGGGCTACACTTTATTAAATAAATAACCAGAATATCTGCTTGCTACCAGTGTTTAAAATGTGCTGTCCATTTTTTTCCCCTCAGGTTTTATTACACTGACTTCTTAGAAAACGAGGAGGTTTTTTTGCTAATAACAAAATCCAGTGAAGTAAGATTTATTATTTCTTTATAAATATATTTCCTTGTGAAACATATTCATCAATACAGTTTGTTTCCATCTTTTATTCTTCCTGTCTTCCCTGAAGTAACATTTTTTGCTGATTTTCTAAGCATTCTTTCAATTTGTCTTCAGTCAAAGTCAGACGTTGTTCCAGGATTGAAATAGTCTGCATGAAGAGGACACCAATTTCAATTTAGTTTTATTTTACACACACAGTATTATAAAAGAGCGCAACAGAGTAACATAAGAAAAAACATTTCAATTTAACAGGAAGAAATATTCTAAGATGGCTTTTCCTTGGCTATTCCACTATTTACAACTGTATTTAAAAATCATGGCTTTGTATCTACGGAGACTGTCTAAAGGTTTAAAATTGTTTTCACAAAATATTTTCTCAGAGAGAAATATATACGTGCAGATATAAATTACTCTGAAATACTATGCAAAAGTTGCATCCATATTTCAATAGTAAACCAGCCATCACTGGCGATACCAAATGATGTCTTCCAAAAAGCTAAAAGAAGGCATCCCCAAAAAAGGAAGCACCTAAAAAATATACTATTAAAAGCCATTCTCCAAGCAAATAATCAGAAAAGGCAGGTTTCTGGACGCAGGCTGGCAGTTTCTTTTTAATCCAATTTACTACACAAATAATTTTCAGCCGGTGACTCGACTCCATACGTCCCAAAACTCATTGCTTGAGTTAACATATATGTTGCAAAAGAATGCAGAAACAAATCCCGCAAAACCCTTAGTCACTCCCTTTAGATTTGATTTATGTTAATATATTACAGAGTAGTATCTTAAAATATAGCTTGCCTAAATAAGTATTGAGCTTTTGCAAACAAGTGACTCAGAGTCACTGACTGAGACCAGTATTTGTGCAGTTTCACTGACACTAGGAATTACTCCACTGCTTAGATTCCTACCTAAGCCAACACCTTGGACACTAAGTTTGAAAAGGGATTTAATGGTACATTGCCAATTTACTTTGTTCATCCCCTGCTAATGCATGACTGTTCAAGCTGGAATCTGACAACGTCTGCTAAACAACTGGCTTCTAGCAAATCTTTGCTAGATCTCACTACTGAAAAAATAGTGACCCTCTTTCTCCAGAGTTAAAAATACAACAATAACCTTTGTGATTATGTGGCAGAAAGCTTTCATTTTGGCAAACACAATACATGCAATCAATATTTGCTGAAAGGAATAAAACAAAACTGTCACTTGACTATTCAACTATTCAAAATAACCCCATAAACCTTAATATTCTGATTTATAAACACAGCTCCTGGTTTTATTTGCCGATTGACAGCATGATCATTTTCCACTGCAAGTGTTATCCGTTATTGCATACTTACTAGAGTTAAAATATCCAGCTGCTCCACGATTTGCTCCAAAGCATTACCCAGGGAGGGGGAGATGCCTGTGTGCTTGTCCACATTATGCACAGCTGATTCACTCTCATTGTCTGAATTCCTTTTTGAACTTGTTACCAAGACTGAAGCAGGAGGATATTGCAGATCTTCACTGCTGACATCATCCTTGAACACAGAAACACCATTTTTGAAGATTCAGTTGCCTTTGTCTTCATTTAATTGGAACCATACAAGAAGACAGGCTGAAAAGCCTGGCTTTTAATTTTGAAAAAAATCCATTTACACATATATGCACACACACAAGGGCCTTCAGATCTGCTTCTCGTACCAGGTCCGATGCAAAACACTTCAATTCTTTTTGACCTAAGAGAGAATTTCAGTTGTGATAGATGAGGCAGTAACAGAAATCTCAGCAGTCTTTAGGTACATGTTTCCGGTACATATGATTGAGGAACCACACGCTGTACTACTAGAGCTTGAATTAAAGCTCGAATACATGCTGTTGCTGAATGGAGTTTTCTTCAAAAAGACAGCTCTAGTTCACAAAGGAATTAATTCCCAGCAGTCATACGGATGACAAATCCATATATGTCTAGATGGTCCCAGGGGTTCCTTCCAACCTCATACCATGAAATCTTTGTTTAGTATGAATTAACCTCCTCTTTCAGGATTCAAAAAAAAAAAAAAAAAAGTAGATTTCAGTAGTTAACTCAATGGCATTACTTTTTGAGAAATTGATTCCTTCAGAAAATGGGAGAAGGAAACAACAGAAAAGACCCACACAATGCAAAGTTAAGAGGGAAGTAACTTTGATATATAAACATTGCTCCAGGGTAGGTGAGAGAGCGTGATCTTCCCAATCACTTCTGGTTTTGTTTGTGCCTTGAAGTTCTTAATGGCACCTTTGAGTCACGAAAGGTTAAATCATCACTAATTCATTAGAAGGTCCTTCATAACAGCTTTACCTGATTTATTAATGACTTTTTGAGATTTCTTTGAGAACTTCTTATACCTTCAGATAACTTTAGTTTATTCTTACACTAAAATAAACCGAGGTAGTAAAGTTTTATTATCTCTAATTATATTTCCAATATCTACAACATTTAAAAAATAAAACATTTAAATGGTTACAACTTAACTGTTTCTCTGAAATGTATCAAGAGGTGATAAAAATATCCATTAGTTATGCAAAGGGGAAATTTTAGTCTTACCTGATATATATAAAATACACAATATTTACAATTTACCCAAAATATATTTATGTTTCAAATTTTCAGATTTTCAAAACAAAGTCTTAAAATCGTTGTCGGCCATTAATAACAAAATCTCCTAAGTCTATAAAATAATCTTGTAAATCGCTAGGCAGAGTTACTGGCAAAGCTTTACAAGATTACCTAGGCAGGTTTATGAGTTTCTGTCAAGAATGATTTGTGCGTGGTTGACCCTGCCTTTGAATCAGGTATGATCAGAGTGTGATGGATGAAATACTACCACAATGATACTGTCATGATTTTAAGTAATATATAAGTAATATTTAATCATATCACAATATTATCAGGAACTTATACTGCTGTGTTATCCACAATATTATTCCTGTGTCTTCCAGGCCATCCTGCACAGTCCTGACTGACTAATGTGCTTTGTTGGTTGCTGATTCTTCAAAGTCTTTTCTTCCATAAGTGCTGTGGTTATGCTATCTACATCAATGAGAGAGAACTAGGCAAGAGACAAGTTGTGTTCACCATCTGTCTGGAAGGGCTTTTCTTTTTACTAGCAAAGCCCAAAAGAAAACCAAAAATGCCACACACATAGAGTCAGTAGAAGACCATGGGTCAAGGGAGGGGAATGGCTGAAAGCAGAGATTGCAGTGGGGTGAGAAGGTTTCCTATCATAGGAAGAGGAAGGCAAAGAAGAAAGTCTCACCACCCTCTCTGGGTTAAAAGCCCCATTGTACAGTTAAGTTCTGCACGGACAGATCTCAGCCCCCAAGCAAGAACCCATGAAGTGCAGAGCATGGGGTTGATAGGAATAGGGGGAGATACCCATGCATATATTTCAGACCTTAACTTACAACACTACAAACCCCATGGAACCCTTTCTCAAGGCTTGATAGTATCTGGTATTTGGTGATATGTCACTTTCATTGATTTCATTATGATGAAAGAAACAGATAAATCAATTAGAAGATTTCAGCCCTCTTTTCTGTGCTTGGGGACTCATTTATGCAAATGAACTAAGCATGTCAAGTAATAAATGTCTGATGTAACTAATACTGAAATCCATTGGTGATTCATATTGATACTGGGTTGTGTCAAAAATATAAAAGTGTGCTAGACATCAAACTACAGATTTCAAATATCAAAAATCCGAGGCTGTTCTACAGAATGTCCTAATGGTGACTTTTGCATTGGACTACGGAGAACTCGCGTTCTCAGGCTAAGGCTATTTAAACTCGTAGCGCAATGTTTTGTCAGCCAGGCTGTTGCCTTGGAAAGGCATGAAACTGTGGAAGAAAGGGTAGCCTCTCCAGCCATGCTGTTTGAGATTTTCCACTGGTCAACAGAAAGCAGCTTTAGTTCAGTGGTTAGGATGCTCA
This sequence comes from Bucorvus abyssinicus, assembly GCA_009769605.1. Classification (NCBI taxonomy): domain Eukaryota; kingdom Metazoa; phylum Chordata; class Aves; order Bucerotiformes; family Bucorvidae; genus Bucorvus; species Bucorvus abyssinicus. The sequence continues at coordinate 47,213,301 of CM020025.1, forward strand.
GTCAGGAGCGGGTGAGTCCTGCTCCCATGAGAGGGTTTGTATTTTATATATAAAGGGATAAAAATAATAAAAACTCCATAAGAGAAAGGATTTGAACCCAGAACTTCCCCACTCCTAACTAGATGGTTTAATTACATGTTTCTCTCCAGTACCACAAATTTCAATTTCTTCTCAATATGAAAAATCTTGTGATGTCAACTCAAGTTATCCCAAAGAACTGTACGTTATGAAGGAGACACTTATTAGCACAAAATGAACACAAATGGTTTGATTTTTGGACAAGGTAGGCAGAAAATGAATTTCCCATTTAATATGACTTTGCTTTAGCTCCTTGCTTTAAAGTGTTAGAATTCCTCAAAAGAAAGCATTCTGAATATCATGGAATATTCTGGCTCACAACGTATCCCATGTACTTTTAGATGAGGATGAAGTATATAGGATTATTGCATCTTAAGACTGCCCTATCTTCCCTTTGCAGATTTTATTATATGAGATGCCATTAATCCAATCCTAGAAGAGTTCAGATTCTCTGGGCTATTTCTGACTTTCTAAGTTATATCTGAGGTCTTTGGGAAACAGGATTAATGGAAGTTTTTGGCACGCTTACTAAATAACAAGATGGAGACAGTCTCAAATGCTGATTAACGCAGAAAAGATTAAGCTCAATTTGGCATTCAAATGTTAAATAAAAAATATTGCCACGCATTACAGAATTCCTGTCTTACAACCAATCACACTATGAAGAACATCCCTGTATTGAACTATGGGAGAGTCTGTTGCAATAGTCTTCTTAGTGAGATTTCTATAGAAAGATAGCAAGACTACAGAAACCTTGCTTCTGCCTGAAAACCTTGACCACTTGCCCAGAAGCTTCCCAACCTCAACCAGGATTAGCTAAATTTGACAGAGAAGTAGAGGGCTCACTGATTAAGTTGCAACAAATTTCAGGAAAATTGGAGTCGGAGTAGATGGGACACGTTGCAGGAAAGACACGTAGATTTCAAGCATTATATATTCTGCATGGCAGCAGTAAACCTGCCCAGTTGTCACATGCCTCATGAAATGCAGGCAGTTGATGAGAGAAGTTAAAAGTGCTAGTGAAAAACAGCCGGTTGATGCAGGAACAATTTGTAAAGCTTATGCAATTATTCTTTGTAGACACCTCTTTGTGTCCTCTGAAAATTTTCATAGCTTTTGCTGATTTTAATAAAACCTAATGAAAAAGTAGGGGACTTAGAAGTAAATAAGTTCCTAAAAGCCTCAGGAAACCATTTGCCAGTTTCCCACCTGAGGTTAATGCAGCTCTACAAGCTCCCACTCCTTAGTTCCAAAGGAGAATAAGGATGTGAGTTCCATAAGTGCCAGGCTGGGACCCATGCCCTCTCAGACACCGGTATCAATAAGCTCACTGGAAATAAACCTAGCACAGTTTGTCTAATGTTAACAAAGCTACTTGTATTAACGTTTTGAGAAGTACATTCATTGTCTGGCCGTTTGCATAATGTAATTAAATAACACAGCCAAAACAGCAGTAACTGTAAACTTCAACTGATATTCTCTGACTTTGCTTAAAGGCATTTTGCTTTGCAAGTTCAGCGTCCTACAGATAATCTATTAATTCTCAAGTACTTAAAAATAATAAAGAGTAGATTTAATATTCAATGGCACTCGAATTAAAAATTTGCTGTCTGTGATTTGAAGTATTAGGATTGAAAATTAATTTAAATTAATGGAGCAGGAGAGAAAAACAATCTGAGGTTATTAGACATTGACAGGTTCTTCTAAAAACAGTTCTACTCTGAGGCTAGTGTTTCTCAGTTTCTTTTCAAAAAAGCCTGCTGTATTTCAGACTGAAAATAAAGTAGAGTTTCAGTTTAAGCATCCACAAAGTGATTACAGATTTTGCTATTAAAGGCAACCTAAATAGATTCTTTCAACCCAACAAGAAAAGGTGTCGGTTCAGGTAAACAAAGAAAATGCCAAACTACTACAAATCTCATCATTTTTTTCTTATAGTAAAATTGAAAAAACAAACAAACAAACAACGTATCAGTCAAATAGGCTGTGAAAAATGCTTTGTAGCTCAGTAAATTGCTATAAACATTGTCAAGTTAGAGCACTGGAAAATACTTCTCTAAGATGTATAGGGACAACAAGACATTAAATGGCTTAAATAAGGCAAAGGCCTCGCTGTTCGTCAAATCTGAAAGGATCAAATACAGATAAGCAAATAATTGAACTTTCAAAATTAGTAACAGAGAAATGAAATGAGAGAGATTCAATTTTCGAACTTAATCTAAGTTCTGCCAAAATGGTTGTTATTTTTATCATCTTCTGGTTGTAGAGACTTCTAAGTGTTTTCAGACTTTAAGTGTTCTCCTAGTATCTAAACTTACAATTTTCTCCAGCTCCACGAAGGGTCCAGAACTGCTAAAATCTAATGCAACACTCAAATGCCAAAACCTCGTTATAAAGGAGTGACACTAGTCTCAGTAGATTTACTGTACTTTTGGATACCTATCAGTCCATGTCAACCACTTTCATTCAGGGTAGTCTCTCATAAATAAATAATTTTTAAAGAAACTTTTTCTACCCAACAGCCTATTTTACATAAAATGTTTCAAGAACTATATGTTCCCTTTCCTTCAAATCAGTCCCTTTCTAAAATACTTTACCAGTTTTTAAAAACCAATTCTATATGTTGCAAGCAATGTAGTAAAAACGCCTCATAATTCAAAAAAAACCAAACTATTCTGAAAGACTTCAGAGCTATAGCTTATTTTGAGAGAATAAATTTGAATACGGCAATCAATTTTAAATTATTACTTCTGAGCAAAGCTAAAAAGAAAATTGAAACATGTACAGTGTTTCCATTCACAGCCCATTAGTGATAGAATGGACTCACATTTGGGCAGCTTCATCTGAGTTACAGATAAGGATGAGAAGGAACAGATTTAATTAATCAATAGGAAGCTATTACTATGACATTACCAAGCGGATGTTCAGTAGAAAATTAAATTTAGCTTATAAATGATGTCACAAACAGCAAACCATAATTGCTCATCTTTGTCTTCTGTCAAGCAAAACAGCCAAAACTCTGTGGGTGGTACTTAATCAATTTGTGAAAAATCCTTACACATAACCTTATCACCTCTGCCTATTCCCAAATGTTTTCCCAGGAAACAGTCACAAATCAGATAGAAACAAACACTGCATTCATGTCTTCCTTCGCTTCATGATGTATAAGAATAGAATCTGAGTAAAATACATCCATATATAAAGATGCCTGAGCAGTTTTATTTATAGAGCAGAAAAATTCCCACAAGGAAAAAAATATGAAAAAATACAAGTCTGTTACTCAATTGAAAATCACAAGTCTTCAATCTTCTACGAGCTTCAATTTCAGAAAAATATAGAAAAACAGCTTCCAAATGAATATCTTAATGATCTCATAATTAAGAGGGGCTTATATGAAAAAGTGACATTGGTAAGCTTCCTAATGAATCACAAAAATTGGCACAGTCTGCTTTTTAAAAATAATCCTTTAAATTTTGAACACATGGTACATTTGCCTACTAATACTAAAACATTTCTGGTACTGTGATTAAAACAACTACAAACATTTAGTCATAAGTACGGCATTAAGCTCAAACAGCCCAAAGAGCAAAGGCATTACACAGCAGTCTCCCACCTTATCAGACCTTGATTTCCTGAGTTATTTTGCATTTATTTTGGTTATTTGAAATCATGGGGAGTTTCTCAGGAGAAGTAACAGTACTCGTTATCGTTGATTTTCCTCCATCTTGTGAACCTACCCTCGAATGAAAATGGTTGACTATGGATATGCCAAATTGAACTGGTCTGCAGATGTTTTTTTTTTTTTTCTTTTTCATAGGCCATAATTATTTTCAGATCTCTTCTATTGCTTTGAAATTATTTTTCTTCAGTCAACAAGCAATCCACGTAAAACAGAGCTCTCTGATTTATTTGGCTGACACTATATTAAATCCCGACCTGTTTTATCAGTTTCTACTGTAGAAAACTTCCCTGTAGTTTCAGCTGATGAGAGCGTTCTTCATTTCCTCTCCTCTTGCGTGCACATGAATCAGCACAGCAAAAACCTGCCGTGTGCCAAACAGTAGCTTTCTGCCCCTTGCTATCTGATGAGGTAGTTCTGGTATAATTTATTTGCAAACTTAAATCGAAGTTTTGCATTTAAGCAGTAAAATACAGATAAATTATGCAGCGCATCTACCTAGTATTTCTAGCTTGAGCAGACCTCTTTCAAAACAACTCATAACACAGATTTTCACACTTAATTTTTCAAAGTCTTTCATGGCTTCTTAAACAACTCAGTTTTTCCTGGCTCTTAAAAGAATGTCCAAGCTAAAACCAAAAACTGCAAGCACTTAAGTGCACCTCATCCCATCTGATAAGGAAATATTTGGTCTCCTCCTCTCTGGCACATGTATCATCAGTGAATTTAGCACAGCCTTCAGTTTAGAACCTGACCATGAGTAGCAGTATTAAGATACACATTCACAGCCAACAAACAAAGCCAGACCATGAGACTGTATTCCTTAGTAAAACAGGCATTTTCACCTAAAACGGAGTAGCACTTTCTTAAGTCTTGAAAACAACAAATTCAGCCTGAAGCTAAATGAGTTTATAGAGGTCACAAAACCCCAGAACAGTACAATGAAAACTAGTTGCTTACTTGTTGTTTGGGGTTTTTTTTAAATATCAGTACAAAATTAACTGAAATACTGATGCACTTACAGCTATGGTCTGATTAAGCAGATTTATTTATTCCTATCAGGATTACAGCTATGTTAAATTTAGCATTGCTGCGGTGGCATGAAATAATAAAATATTCTGTTCACAGGCGCATCTTAAGATATCCTGGATAGACAGTTTTATGTAAAGAAATCATACCACACTTTACAAGCGTTCTTTCACACATATAATGAGAAACTGGCTACGCAGTTTTGTTATGCCAGCTTTTCCCAGGTTGCTGCTGATGGTCAGAGAAAACACTGTAAAACAGTGCACATCCAATGCACTGAGTATTTTGAAATTTGAGGCGTACAAAATCTAGTACAGAAAAAAAAAAATTCCATATTCCATTCATGTCAAGAGAACACAGAAAAAGACAAAAAATAAGCCTTGCTTTCTCCAAGAGATATAAAAATTAATGATATCTCCCCAGTAAAAAACTCATAGAATTCCACAAGTATTTAAGTGCATCCAGTTAGAAACAAACAATATTTCTGAAATATTTTTCTAAACTCTTAGATTGTAATACCTATGCTTTACTTAAAAACAGATAAATTTTTTTTTTTTTATTTTGCTGATTGATGTTAATTTCTAATATAAACAGTTTCCTGCACAGGCAGAGTCCACAAAAACTGAATAGCTATGCTCTGTTCGCACTGGATTTAGATAAATCCTTAAAATGAAATACCATACCTAAATACAGTAGCTGTACAGCTTGTAAAGGAAAAAAAAAAACCCACAGCCCCCTCAAACATGTTCTAACCAAACCACTACATTTTTAAGCATTTAGAGAAAACTCAGGATTTCCCCTCACAAAACAAGGAATACTGCTGAAAAGTTAATGAATAAAAAAATACCATGAACAACCCGCACAGACTAGAGAGAAATCATTAGAGGTCCAATTTAGAAAGGTTAGAATTTCCCTCCCAGGAAGTCAATTCTAAATATAACAGTTCAGGAAGACCATATTCAAACATTTTCATAAATTATAAACATACTTGCACCACAGGCACTAAAAATAACAATATGTACTTTATGTAATAAAGGTAAAGGAAGGTAATAACTCAAATATATCTTCAGCTTCAGCAAGAAAGTTTGTAAAGCTGAGGACAGATAACATGAAACCACAGAAACATTCCCACTATTCTCAATTACAAAATAAAGTAGCCAATTTTAATTTAGGCAAATTATTTTGGACTGCATGTGTGCACATCCAACAGAACATCTTACAGCTAAAATCAATGCTAAAGTTTCAAGTGATGATTTCTTTTTACCCATATAGAATACCAATCAAAATTGTATTAAATACTCTGCTTGAACTTCTTATCCATACTAGGGCAGGGAAATGCTGAAGGAGGGCAGGAGGAATACTTGTAACAAAAAGTGGAAACATAATGAAATAGATACTAGAAATTAAATAATGAGAGCAAATGAATAACCATATATGGACAAGGCCTCCTTTCTAATACTATAAATAAAATATACTGCTACATTTGATACTACAAATGTCACAAATCCAGCGGAAACAAATTAAAAAACATAGGACTTTCCTCGCATGTGGGCAAACTCCCCATACTCCAGGTAACAGATTGTGGAGGTTCACAGAGGGCATCAAATACACGGAGATAAGGAGGCAGGGCTACCTTAGAGTGTGAATGAGAGCGCAGCATCCTCACCAGGAACATAACTACTCAGAGAAATAACAGCCATTCTTCTGGATTGCCTGCTCATGGCTTCTCTCTGTCCTCTCCCCACTGCTTAAGAAACTGACTGAAAGTCTCTGTTTTAGACCAATAGGTAGCTAAATAAGTCTAACTAAACTTTACAAAGACACAAGAGCTGGTAACAGTATGATTTATTGTGCAGAGTCTTAAAATACATATGAGAGCTAGCACCTCATCTATCTCATTCAAATGGCTGGAAAAGTCACTTAGTTTATTCACCGGTATTGTTCAAAATAAATCTACAATGAAGAGATTGTTCAAAAAAACCCAAAGGAATTTCTCATTCTTGATGGCATGTTTACTCCTAGGAAAACCAAACCAAAGCTATTTTTCTTAAGTTTAAGTTTTCAAACTAAATTTACAGTATGTAACTGATATCCCTTAGATGAGCATCTCATCCTTAAGCTGTTGGGGCAAAACTAATCTTGAGCAAGTTATGCTGTACAGAAATGAGAAAAGCTAAAGGAATGCACTTCTGTCTTAAACCCTACCTCTCAGTAAGGATGGACTAAAAAATTACTGAAGACAATATCCTCAAAAGACAAACTCTGTCAGCACAAGGAGAAAGATTGAAGGACATGAGTAACCTCCTCCTAAACAATGCAGAAAGCTGAGAAGAACTGCAGTCCCCATGCCCAGTTTCCACAGACCAGGGGTCTGGGTGCTTCACTGGAGTGGGAGGCTGCTGCAAAGGAGAGCCAGTGTAGAGCTGTCTATGCTGCAGAGCCTCCCTTCATGCACATACGTGTACTACATAAGCAGAGCCCTCTGCTGTAAAAGGAGCATGTAAGATCTTTTTGCCAGCCCATACGTAAGTATATACTTGCATACATATTTCACCTCTAATACCAGTTTAAACCTCTCACTCCAAGAAGGACATCGAGGTGCTGGAGCATGTCCAAAGAAGGGCAACAAAACTGGTGAGGGGTCTAGAGAGCAAGTCTTATGAGGAGCAGCTCAGGGAATTGGGGTTGTTTAGTCTGGAGAAAAAGCGACTGAGGGGAGACCCTATCAGTCTCTACAACTACCTGAAAGGAGGTTGTAGTGAGGTGGGGGTTGGTCTCTTCTCCCAAGTAACAAGTGATAGGACAAGAGGAAATGGCCTCATGTTGCACCAGGTGAGGTGAAAGTGTTACTAAGCATTGGAACAGGCTGCCCAGGGACATGGTTGAGTCACCATCCCCAGACATATTTAAAAGATGTGGCACTTTGTGACACAGTTTAGTGGTGGATTTGACTGTGCTAGGTTAACTGTCAGACTCAATGAGCTTAAAGGTCTTTTCCAATCAAAATTATTCCATGATTCTATATCGACACACAACCTCCTTTTGAAGTTGTAGCCAAAGCCAACAGAAGCTCCTTTCTGTTGGCACAGCAGCACCTGTACCAGTGTTTTTTGTCAGGATAACAGTATCAGAGCTGCGACATGATTTTTTTTTTTTCAGTACCTTATACCAACATAACTCATGTCAATAAGACTTTGTTGCATAAACAAACCCAACTTGCCTCCCATTAGGGGATGCTAGGCAGGGCAGGATGCCCACACAAAGATGTCACAGAGAAGTCTTCTCTTGTTAGCTAAGATGTCACAGCTTTGACTTCCCTTCAGATCAGGGGTAACAAGAGGAGGGTATACCACTTGACCGGGTGGCTGTTGACAGTACCATTGGGCTTTTACTCCTACTTCTATAGAGCAAACAATTTCCTTCAAGTTATTTCCAAGAAAATATCAACAAGTAAAAAGCATTAGAAGCTAAGTTAGCAATCCAGCATAGTAGAGTCCAAAGTTAAATCCAACAAGGCCAGCACAATTACTTGAAGACTTTGCCAAAGATCCAGACACTATGGGTGGGCGGGGGAGCCAAATATTTCACAACTTGGAAATATAGCCAGGAAAAAAACATTTTACTATGTAATTGAGGAACACTGCTCCTCAGCATTTGACCAAGGCTTTTATTAATAAAATGTTATACCTATAATGGATGACGAAGAAAGGTTAAAGTATTTGATATCTTTGTCAAACAATAGTGTCACAGAAAACTCCCCTAAGGATAAAATAAAGCTTCAAAAGTTTCCTTGAAAAGTCAAATTCATGTGCTTTTGTTAGTTTCATTTAATAGCTGGAGAAAAAAGCAACAGTCTACACTGAGCTATTCCTGTGCCCAGTGTTAATAATATATGGAAAGTTTGGATAAGCTGTGCAGTTTGTCCAGGTGAAAACAATACTCAGTGCTGCTGAGCTTAGTTCAGAGGTGGGATTTTCAAAAATGGCTTAGCAGCACTAGCATAACTTTGTATTTAAGTCAGTTGAATTTTACAATTTACTGTAATAGGAATCAAATTAGGGAACTGCAGAAACTGATGAATTTGAGAATTGCATACAAATAGCCAAGAAATATTGACATTGGTCTGACATGCCTGTTATATTCTTGAAAAACCATTAATTTTAATAATTAGTGTTCTGATATAAACTTCTGTCAAAATACTCACATTGTTCAGCACCAGTTAAAACGCTAAATGTGTTGGCACATAAGATTAGTAGGTAGGTAGGTAGGTTCTGCTTGGCTGTATTAAAAAAGGAATTCAACAACCACAAAAAATACAGTTAAAGCATTAAGGTTGCCAATAATAGCTTTATTTTGAAATGCTTCATAATTTTCTCCCACTGTTGGGTTGTGGCAGTTGGAACTTTGAGGAAACCAAAATAAACACTTCACTGTTCTGCAGTTCTGCCAGTTCATTAAAATCAGAACTCAATTTAAAAAAAAAAACCCACCAAAATCAAAGCTATCGCTCTGTGAAAAGCCAAGAGAGTGGGTTTCATTGCTCAAACAATTCATTAGCTACCAGGCTCTAAAGATTGATCTCCCTATTTGACATTTGATATTTGCATTTTAGGCAATTTCTTCCTACCTAAGTGACAAAAATTAACAAACCATTGGAGGTGACTAACTGTCAGCATGGGATAAATGGCAACACCAGTCTGACTGAATTTGGGTGGTCGGGGGCAGGGGTGAGGGTAGGGATGGTGGCTGACTCAGTGAGTTACAATTCCAAGAATATTTGTTATTCTTAAATTTCAGAGGAACATACTACTAGAAGAGGTCTTCATCACTGAATCTGGTCCTCAGGTACAAGGAGGAGTTTGCATCTATACCATTCTCACTGAGCAATCTCTTATTCACCATCTTCCATGGTGAGCTTCTTTTAGAACCATTAGTTTAATTTTAAAAAAAATCATAAATGTGGATGAAACTTAGTTTATATGGACTATGTTCTAGCCAAGTAAAAGCATAAAACCTTCCCATTTCTGACTTCACAGATGCTTTTAATATCACAATGGTCACATATACAGTCCTGTTGACTTTTGTTATTTATCCATATTTATTTTAACAAAAGTAAACAGCTAAAATTTAGGGGTTTGTTCTCTACTTCTGCAAACAATGCTGGGAGGAAGCCCTCCTTTTTCCCAGTTCTAGTGCGAGAATGTCTTATGGATTAAGATCCACTGATTGTTAACATTAGCAATGTGACACAGCTGGCTGCTTTGCAGTCAGCTTTTCCTCCCTGCCAACCCAAAAGAAGGAGGGGGTGTTGGTGGTGAATCTCATATAAACTCCTGCCTCTCTCATCAGCAAAATGCTACAAAGTCAACAACTTGAGGAAGCTTGCTTCATGGTTCTTAAGGGATTCCTTTTCCACCAAGCTGCAGAGAGGCATTTGGAGAACATAGCAGAAGGGAAGCAACCTGGTCTAGTGTCCATGACAATTCACAACTTTGTGTTCCATATACAATCGCTGTCACACCTTATTACTCTTGGTACAGGAGAAAACTTCACTCACAGCTTCCATTCTCTGTAGTGATGCTTATGTGACCAGAAAAGCTGAGGTACTACAAGCAGATACACAACTCACTAGAAACAAGACCAATGCTTACTCCTTCATTCAGCAAGGTGTAGCAACTTTTGCACAGAAGAGGTTCTGAAGAACAGGCTCAGTGTGGATTGGCACACCTCTCCATTTAAAGTATGTAAGTAGAAAATAACAATGTAATCTATGATTTTTAAAAAAAATAGCATAACATCCCATAGGGCAGTAAAAAAAATAAATACACAAAGAAATATCTCCTTAGCATATAAGGATATATAAAAGACTATATATATAAAATACATAAATAAAAGTATATATAACATTTTTCTATGTGTTTATATACATACATGATATATTCCATATATATGCATACACACACTTACATAAAACACCTTACAAACTCTTATTACCTTAGAACAGAAATAAACTACAGCTCTGTTCCCTATAACATGCAAAGCTTTAAAACTCTGTGTGTGTGTGTGTGTGTGTGTGTATATATATATTAGGAAAATAACTGGAAAACACTAGGGTTTACCACTGAGGATAAATATTGAATTCCATTGGTAACAGTGAATTATTTTATTCGTACATACACCCAGGTTTAAATTTGTTTGTTAAACACCCATGCAATTCTTCTGCACAGATTCCATAATTAAATATGTTTGCTGCTATATTACTAGCACTTGTGGTGTGTTAGGGATTTTTTGCTTGTTTTGAACAGCCAAGCTTAAAACATGCATTAACATTAGTCCTCTATGTGCTCAAAATGGGAAAAAAATATGACAACACAATTATATATACTAAGTGATTTGCTCACCTTTCTATTGCTCTAGCATGTAAGAAGGGTCTTGGAATTTGTATTAGTGACATCCAGATCAGAACCATCTCAGTGTAAACCAGTATTCAATATCAGTTATCTTTATATAGGTCTCACAATTCAGTATATTCTGGTATGAACTGATTTCATGTAAGATTCTTGAAAACAGATTGCCAGCTAAAGAAGAGAAATCAGTAAGTACTCCTACCGGGAGAAAGGCTCTGGCATAATTTTACACATTATTGAAGATCAGAGGACACATACAGGAGAAACAGAACTTAAAATTACCTCAAAGCAAAGGAAAAGTATAAAATAAAACCTTACAGTCAGCTGTGAAATACAGATTTGTTGGAAGTTAAGCTACATAATTTCTGTCACTCAAGGATTATTTGTACTTTACAAATATCAGGAACAAAAGAAGTCCTAGCTACAACATGCTTATTAGCTAGAGGTGTTAAAGTATGCTGCAGAATTTTTTTAAAGTGGTTAATGAAGAATTTTTGTCTTCCATTTCAGAAGATAATAAATGCTGCAATTGCATTTCCAGCAAAATACTTTCTATTCCAACTGTAGCAAAAAAAGACTGTTAAACAATTTACTCGGTATGTAAATATTTTTAAATTCTGGGTTACGTATTTTGAACTCTATGGTTTTGAAATAATTTAACAAGTAAGGGAATGATGTTGATTTTTAATATATCCTAGAATAATGGAGAAATACCAGGGGAGTGAGGAAGCTGACATTCCATCAGGAGTTAGAAAGGATAAACAGGATAACTGTGTGGTCACAGGTCACAGTCAGTTTGAGAACTGTGTCAGGGAAAAACAGTGAAAAGTTGATTTAGGACATAGAGAGCAAAGATTTAAGGCATAATGTCAAGCAAATCAATACAGTTTGAGAAAGAAAACTGAAGACCTCTCTGGTGAAATATTTAGTCAAACTGTTCCCAATAAAAAAAGTTTTTTTTTTTTTTTAAAAAATCCATAATATGCATGCTACAATTTCAGTTAGCACTTTTTAGGTTGTAATGCAGTATGAAGTCAATTATCTAACTAGTGTTTCTTCAGAAACAGTTAAATCAGGAGGTTACTACAGAATTATGCAGGGTGTAGTGAATTCACTGAAATCTGGTCATATTTCAGTCCCATGCAAACATTACCAGTGATCTGAAAGATCAAGTTAACAGATGACAAAGAAAAGTACACTGGAAAACTACTAAAACAGTCAGGGTTACTTGGCAATCTGACTTCATTCAGCCATCCAAAATCATCCTTAGGTACACATGTAAGATCTCAGAGATGAAGATGCTCTAGAGCAATACACTATAGAAAGCAGAGGTAAAGAATTACAATAATACAACTCAGTGAAACGATAAAATTTTGATGTGATAAGGTTATTGAGCAAAGAATTACTGTAACTTCTTTCGTGTAGATATAACTAGCTGAAAGTACTGAGTGAGAGGTAGCATTGTACTTCTACACTACACTAGCAAAAATTGGAAGCATGGACACAGAATTTCTGTCCTAAGAGATGTCTGAGAAATGAGAAAACACCTTTAAGAATTAATCATGACTTGGAATATTCATCTTTTCAGATAAACCAGTATCAAATGTTCCTCACTAAGAGTATGTTAAGGGTAAAGTAATTAATTTCTTAATTCTCGATATCAAGAAAGGGGTCTTCCTCTACAATAAAAACACTGCAATAGTGAACTCAGAGATGCATTGCAATGCCTATGCTTCAGGTATCTGATGTGCAGTGTGGAACTGACAGCTTGGCATTCAGGAAGTACAATCTCCATGCAGTTAAAACAGAGGACAGCATCTGGCTATGCCTGGTACAGCCAGAGAACCATACTGTGAGGGGATTAAAAAAAAAAAGAAAGGTACAGCTTTTCAGAACAGTGATGCCGTGTATCTCCACTTATGGTGTCAGTCATACAGCTCCTGCTTTTTTCTATCCCCCCCCCCCCAAATATTATTTATTGCAAAATGAGTAAGGGAAATAGAATCTAGTGTTGCGCTTCCCAAAGAACACTCTAATCACTAACCATGGACTGCTTCTCACTTGCTTTCCTCTGGTGTCATATTCCAGCTTTTACTTTACAGTGCTTCAAATTCAAGCATGAAGGATGGAGCTGCCTCCATTCAGCCTCTGCCTTGGTTGCCTGCTGTTTAGGTTACAGCCATCCAGACAAAAGGAAGCAAGCTGAAACCTCTTAAGCTAAAAAAAACCATAAACCAACAAACTGAATCCAACACACCTACTGCCTGAACAGAAGAAAGCCATTACTACCAACTCCTTTGCTCATACTTTTCCATTGCATCTAAAGAAAGATGTTCAAGTGTGTCGTGCATGTTAACACACGTGTACGTGTTAGAGCAGAAGCACATTGGATACATGAACATCAGTCAACCTCAGTTAGGTTATGGCCAGCACTTATTTCCTGGTAATTTTTTCCTTATTATTTCCTTTGGGCTAGTATTAGTGTTTGGATAGTTGAGCAGATCAGGAGATTGACTTGGATAGAATTAACTAGACAAAACCAGTTGTTAAGTTAAAATGATTGTGAAATCATCCTTTAGCATTGTCCTACCTAATTTCTGACTCCAAAACTACTTTTGAAGAAGATACAAACTAAGATGTTTTCAGAGTTTTTGTTTATCAAACATTTACTTGATGAAAAAACATTTTTGCCCTTGGTGATGAATTTTGAAGAGTCTCAGTTTCTCATCTGGTTTTAAGCAACCTGTGTAATTTTTGGATCTGACTCAGTGTTTCCATTATCTCACATGAAGCAAGTAACTACCCCTCTTACAGCAAACTACATAGTAATGCAGCAAGGTTTGCAAGGACAGATGTGTTGTATTAGAACAATTGATACATTTGGAAAACACTCAAACAAGCTTTTAGGCAGAAAGCATCCTCTGGGTTTCGATATGACTGTAATCTAACTGATAAATAGAATTTGCTAGCATTTGTTCAAGTACCATCATTTAGGAAAAATAAGAAAAGATTTAAACAGTATTAAAGTGTTTGCTCTTGTAACAAACTTGCATTAACAATTTCAAATAACATATGGTTATATATTTCATTTTGTCTTCAAGGTCCTATCATACAGTTACAAGCATGCTGCGCTAAACTTAAGACTCCAGTAGTACTAAGAACAAAGGGTAATTCAAGGGCAGTATTTTAGCTTCAGCATCTTGTTTTCTGACATGCTTGATCTGTAGCTCAGTTTTCATTATCCAACTTAAGATAAACAAAAATAAAACCTCGCAACCTTCTCTAAAAGAGTCACATGCTATGAACTAATCTAAACACTCCCTTATTTCTCAGTCGCACAAAATGTGCAATCTCAGAATTATTAAAGTCCCGTGAATACCAAGAAATTCAAAACTTAACTTGTGCTACTGCATGAGAAAAATTAAAACAGGTGTTTACAGAGTAACAGAGCTACTGAATGCTAACTTCATTAACTTCCATTAAGCTAAATGACTCACAAATGGCATTTAGATCAGTAGTAAATCATCATCTAGGTCAGCAGGAAGCTCATTACAGACTGACAATCCAAGTGACAGAATCACTTTTCTACAAGTGCTATAGTACTAATTTCCTGTGTGAAAGGCTTGCTGCTGTTCCTGCATTCCTCAGGGGACGGTTCTTCTCAGAGGATGTTACTCTTCCCCAGGAAGAGGAAGGAACCAGTTGTTATTGGATGTGTGGGCTGATAGCTGTCGGGCATTTTCTGCATGCCGCAGAATCAGCTGTGAGAACTGTGAATACAGCTTAGATTCCCAGCCAAAGCAGGGGAAAACACTGCTTGGGCAGACAAGGTCAGAGCATACATGTACAGTATCTCAGGAAGTTGAAACAGAAATAACACCTGGAACTTCCATCCCTCTAGTTCCCAGAAATGTGCTGATTTGCTAAAGGAACAATATACAGACACAGATCAACTTGAAAAGCATTCCTGAAGGATTGCACTGTTACCATGAGTAAGACCTTACACAAAGCATGATATTGCCAGTTCTAAAAGTCATCTACAGCAAGCCAGTTATCTTACAAAACAGTAACAATAGTCCAGCAATAGCATCTCTTAAGAGCATCACTAAGGGCAAAGGCAACATAATTAAACAAACTGCCTTGTGAGAAAACTAAATATTGAAGCTTGATCTTGCACAGGGAGGGGGGTATATATTTTTTTTCCTGTTAGGTCTCTCTCCTGAGCTTCCTGTCCTACAGTAACTCAAGCTCCCTCTGTATGTGCTGTGACACTCTTACATGGCAGGTCACCAGTAGCTAGTCTGTGCCTAGTTCAGTATCAGTGAAATCAGTGTCACATCCCACTGGCTTTTTCTTCAGTGGCAGCACTAATATGTTTCCTTATTCTACTAACTGCTTATTTCCAAACTTGGTTAAAAACAAACGCCACCAACTATTTGATTCAAAAATTATTAGGGAGGTAGGACAGAGACAGACAAATAAACAGTAGAATCTCAAAAGGTACATTTCCTTAGTAAAGCAGGCTAAAAATAGTATAGGAGATATTATATTCTTGCACTCTCTAGTGCCCAAATTCAGAATTTGGTCTCCAATGAAAACTTTACTTTCTCTCAAGCTCCAGTTCACTCAAAGAATGTAATGAAGCCTATTAAGAAACATCAAGACATGTATTATTACCTAATTATGTAGCGGCACCACACATTTCCTGTTCTCTCCTTGTAAACCAGCAGTTACACGCTGCGTTAGAATAGCATCACTGCAAAATGCAAGGGCCATTTGGGTCATATTCTTCTTTTATTACAAATGTTGAGTTCACCTTTATGTATCT
Organism: Bucorvus abyssinicus; assembly: GCA_009769605.1. Lineage (NCBI taxonomy): Eukaryota > Metazoa > Chordata > Aves > Bucerotiformes > Bucorvidae > Bucorvus > Bucorvus abyssinicus. Next base: position 47,229,322 of record CM020025.1, read on the forward strand.
GATCTTTAAGGGTTATTTGATGCTAGTGTTATCAAAGTATATTGTTTTTAAGATTAAGTACACAAATCTTTTTTAAACATGTCTGTGCCTCTACAGAGGCTCAAAGCGCAAGTTTAGAAATTGACTGTTCAATATGCCAAATGCTTCATCCTTTTGGCACTTGTGACAGAAAATGAGCCATTTTGTTCGTATACACCATACCCTCCTTGGAAGGCCCTTAGCTGGGCAACAGAACAGGCTGTCTATTAGCTCATGGTTGTTCCAGATGGATTAGGTGTAGCCTTTGGGAGGGGTGGGAGACTTTCCTTCCCTAAGAGCAGTTGAATGTCTTTAGATGCAGAACTGTGGGGAGAAGGCAACCTACCCTCTTCCCCCAGCCCCACACACTGCATGCAAAGAGGAGAAAGTCTGCCTGGAGTGTGCTGTAAGCCAATTCTTATTTTTATTCTACTGCACTGAACACTTCTGAGTTCTCTTTACAGCATTTTTTTATGTTTTTACATGACTTAGCATCAGAGATTTGGAGCCTATTTGAAAGGCTCTGGTATGCTCATCTGTAGAAAACGTGCAGACAGTTTTACCTCACATTACTGCCTAATTTCATTCCACGTTTGTGATTTGGAGTTCAGAGCATGGAGTTTGCAGTTCATTCAAATATGGTTTTACTGGTAACCAGAACAATGGCAGTATATTAAAAAATCCATAGGTATTCAAGGAGCGTCCTTTCTTATTTCTCTGTCTGAGAACAAGGAAGATAAGGTGATGGAGAACGCCAATTTTTATCAGAGCCCTTCTGCCAGCACAGAGCTCAGACTAATTGGCAACGGAGTTTTGGACAACGAACACAAGCAGGACATTGTCCTCTAAGAAAAAGACAAAAATTATTCTAGTCTTCCTTTCAAAGGGATAGTGCTAGAACTTTCCTTTGGTAGAGAAAAAAAAAAAAATGTATGAATATCATGCAATGATCAGAGTTTAACTGGAAGGCTAAATGTCCAAGGTCCCAAGAAAACTTTATATCCATGAACTATAGAAAGCTGTTATGCTTTTGGATGAACTACAACAAGCAGTAAGGGCAACCACTGTGCACAGTGAAGTGCTGTATGAGTTTTACTGTACTGGCTTTTCTCTTTTGAGCTGGACTTGAGCCCCAGAGGAGATGATCTATGTATAAAATTCCTATTCTTTCCTTTCTTCCTTTCCCCCTCCCCTTAACCTCACTGAGACAGTTGGTGTTTATTTCCATGTAAGGCTGGAGGCAGGAAAGGACATAAATCAGAATAAATTTGAAGTTGCATGGTAAGAAAAATATGCAGTGTTTTTAGCTTTTAAGATAAAATTTCTTTTGTCATTCTTTTCTACAGGATTCTGTAGTTCTGTTAAGCCGTGCAAGGAAGAGACATTACTCCAAGATCTTTTAAAAATAAGTTCCCACGAGGAAGCATAGTTGTGTAAGCCTTCATATACACAGATATGGAAGAATAGATGCAAATCTTGCATTCATAATTTCTGATTTTGCAAAATATACAGGGTGTTTTTTAGGTTGGGGCTTTTTTTTATTATTATTATTTTCTGGTTGTACTTAAAATAAAGGCAGAAAAAAATTGTGTCAAAAATACCTAAACTCTGAAATACATACAGGGAAAGCAACGTGTAAAGGACAAATTGAGGATTCAATCTGAGAGATACTTCTCCTTTTTGCATCAAGACACCTATTAAAAATGCAGGACAGGTAAACTAACAATGTCTTACCTTGAAGAATAAAAGTTGCACATGCTCTTATTTGCTTTCACATATTTTACAAGTTAAGGGCTAGAATGTTTGGTCACTTTTTTTTAAAACATAGTATGTTCCTTTTACTCCAAACAGGAACAATCCCTATCTTTTCCCTTCCAATAATTAATCCCGTCTTAACTTTGTTCATTTACAGTGCAATTTCTACAACAAACATGTCTTGTTTTCAGCTTTAACTAGCACTGGAAGAGAAAGAATAGCAAACCTCTCCCAGCCAACACAGACATTCTGACTTCCAGATTACAGTACATTGCTTTGCTTCCTCCAAATCCTGTTTACATGAGCAAGGTCAGGGGATGGAACATTAGAGAGCCTCTACAGTGATTTCCTGCTGCTGTCAGTAAAAACTACCGAGACATCATCAACTTTCCCTTGTTCCCAACAGCTTATCAGGGACCGGAGGTTACCAATGTATTGCCTTACAGACTCGAAAAAACCCAACCTCCCTCAAAACTACAAGTGATATCAGAGGATGAAACAGGAGGAAATAGTCCCAAAGGGAAACAAGCCTTGCAATTTTTCCTTTTCAATAGCTCAGAAAACAAAGGCAATATTAAGCTTCTTGACATGAGGAGGAGGGGTGGGAGAAAGGCAGTAATGCTTTCAGAGTCTTCAATGAGAATGAAAGGAGAAACAACAAATCCAGCCCCAAAACCTTGACCGCAGTTCAGTGAACATTTTCAGAGTGTAAAAGGCTAGAACACACCTCATTTTTAATAACTGCAACATACAAAGGCTCTTACCATTGGAAAAGTCAGTGTATTATGCAAATACCAGTTAAGCATATATAGCTTGGTTTTATACTGTTTCAGTTACACACAGGAGAACTGAATAAATGCATCATAAAATCCAAAGCTATTTTCCTGAAAATAATAATATACAGACAGGAATTCTTAATGTTTTTACATTTAAAGTCCAAAAGAAAGCAGCTCCATACTGAAGATTACACTGAAGTTCTACCAACAATGACCACATTTCTTTCACTAAGTTCACAAAGGAAGTTGCATCAGTGTGAATCTTAGGTGAAAACAGGTTTTTCACCATGTTTAAAAAGAATTGGCCTTACAGCTTTGAGTTAGAATACAAGCTGAAAAGGTTATTAGAATTCAGAGTTTAATAGTTTAAGTGTTTTCTAGAAAAATCCCTATGAGAGCATTCATACCTGCATATCTTGGCTTAATCTCTGAAGTAAGAAAATACAAGTAAATTTAGAAAACCCACATAAGCAGGCATTTTAAGGGTGCAAGTTGTTACAGATTGGTGGTTTTGATGAAGCAAAAAATTAAAATTCCTTGAAAAGGAATGGGAAGAAGAGATAACACCAATATTTCCTCATACAGATAAAGCTCAAAATATAAATGAATTGCTAAGAAAATAGCTAAACATATTTTAAGTTGACAATAAAGAATCAAGAGTGTTAAATTTTTAAATATTTGTTTTTCATATTTTCTCCAGACAGACTGTTGTCAAGAACAGATGCCAGTGATACTTAGCTGTACCTTTATCTGGAGTTGTGTGTCCTGTTTTGTTTTGGGCTTTTCAGTATGAGACATTAACATCCTAGTGCAAATCCAGCGGAGGGCAAGCAAGTTGGTGAGGGGGTTGGAACATATGATATACAAGAAAAAGCAGAGAGCCAGGTTTGTTCAGCCATAAGAAGGAAGGATACAGGGAGATCTTACTGCCATCTCAAATATCTAACAGGTGGATAGAAAGAAGATAGAGCAAGACACTTGTTAGAGGACCACTGTAATAGAATTAGAGGCAAGACATGTTGGAACACAGGAAATTCTAGCTACATATTATGAAAGAAAATTCACCAGTCAGACAGTAGACCAAGCTGCCCAGAGAGGTGGTAGGATCTCCATCCTTAGAAAAATTAACAAATGAACTGGATAAGGCCTTTAGGAATTGGATTCAAGTTGGCCTTGTTTTAAGGGGGAGGTTATCATCTAACCTCCAGACATCTCTCTCAACCTATACTGCTCTATCATTTTAATTAACAAATCTTTAAAGAAGGGAAGAAAAGAAATATTTTTACCCTGCCACTAGTCATCTCTGGGGCAGTAACAGCATATTTCCTACGACCAGTAGTAAAGGACAGAGATCCAATACCTGAAGAAGAGATTCTCAATAGGGAGAACATTTTCTGTTATTTCCTGGAGTAGCTTGAGACCTGTGGGAGTTTGCCTGCTTACCATTAGGAATTTTGATAGCCATTCAACAAAACATTATGAAGTTTTGTATAGACTTCCAACCTCCCTGCAGGTATTTCAGGCAGCTTTAGGGAACTCATCACAGATCCTACAAAAGCTTCAATGTTGTTACTTGTCCCAAAGAAGCTGGTCTTTAAATACTTGAGACAGTGATCTCAGAAAGGCTGTATCTCTCTTCTTCAGTGGAAAAATTAAATATGTTGAGTAGCTACTTCCAGTGGTCCAGGGACTTGCCAAGGTGTTTAGTAAATAACTTAGACCCTGTTGTGTTACATGCATAATAAAGACATTGAACAAGAACCCTTAAGATACATAAATGCATAGTGCAGTTTTCTCTCTACATATATCAGAAGGACAGATCTACTTAAGCTAGAGCAAAACACTTCAAAAAGAATACATAGGTACTGATAAGACATTATTGTTGTTGATAACGAGTAGGAAAAAAGCAACCCAGGATGGCTGATATCAGGAAGAGAGATGGGGAGGAAAAGGAATTAGACTAGAGGTTGGTAACCTCAAGTTAGAGGAGTATTAAAAAAAACCCCACCAAAGCACAAACACAGCATCATTCAAGTGAGGACAAACAGAGGAAATCTGGCAGTGAAGGTGGGATGGGAAGATATCCAGCACCTGCCCTTACCCCTTTGACTTTTATGAAGAACACATGAAGCCTCTGTAGACAGGGCCTCTATACATAGGGGAAATTGAGCCAGCTTCAGATGAAAAGGTCCAAGTCACTGAGATCCAAACCCCTTTGGAAACAAGACACAAAGATGGATGACTAGCCTGATTAGAGAAACAGGTGATAACTCCACAATGGTAATGCAGCAGACAGACACTGGACAAGATGACGACCCTAAAAGATGAGTTGACATCAGAAAGTAGAGGAGCAGATAGGTTGGCAAAGTTGAGGAAAGTGTTACTTACTAGGGGAGAGGAAGGGTGCTAGTGACAGAGGAAATATGCAAATGGTTTCTGGATTTGTGTCAACAGTGGTGTGCTGGACAGAGCAGTTGCCCTTAAGGCTATAGTCCAAGTAATGAGGATACAGAAATGCTGCTAGATGGAAAAAGATGCAGATGGTGAATGACGAGGTGCAGAAAGGTGAGAATCAACATGGACAGAAGATCAATATAACGTAAAAAGAAAAAAGTAGTCATTACTGACATGGTCAAAAGGCATGTATTTTGAAGCAATGTTTTTTGTAATTAAGATGACTGTAAAGACACCCAGCCAGCAATCAAAAGGATGCTGTCTCCAGGAGGTCAACTTATTCCTACTATGAGTTTTAGGCATAAAATTCTATAAACTGCTCTCATATAAAAGAATTAATAGAGGAGATTAAATGATTGACAGATTTATAGATATGTAACAAAGAATTATAGTGTAACCATACATTTGAATTCTGTGATCAGTATTAAGATCAGGAAGTAAGGAACAAAAAGTATCTTAAAATGATAGATAGCCAATGAATTATATCCACCACAATGCACTATCTGTCAAGCTTAAAGAGATTTCTGCAAGTTTGCAAATTAGGTTTGGCAGAAGTTAAAGAACCATATTTCCATTGTGAAAACACAACGCATCAACTGCTAAACCTTAAAATAGATGAAATTATCATCTCTCAAATAGAAGTTATTATGTGATTACTTGTTTTGAAGAAAATGTTTCTCTTAAACATCAACCTCTGTATCATGATCTTCAAAAAATGGTACTAAAGAATTGTATAAAGTACCTTCACAACATACCTTTTCATAAACTGTTCATGACAAAATAGAACAAGCAGAAACCACACCTTGTGTATTAACCCTTCAGCCCCACAAACTCTTGTTGTGGTAACTAAAATTGCTCCAGATACAATTTATGCCTTCACAGGAACAGATTCTGAGCTAAAAGTGAGATTCTCATTTTAACCTAATTCTGGAACAGTACGTCTTTTAGATTTCATACCAGGAGAGCATATTTCTCCTCCTACGAAACTACCATTAAAACATTGCCTTCCTTTCCTCCCACACACCATACCAATGTCATATGTAAAGCTAACACTAGAAGGATCTACTCCTATGAGTCTGTCTTAAAACGTGTTACTTTTTTTTTTTCTCCTAGAGAACTATATGATGGCCTTAAAAGGAGAAAGATTAAAACATCACTTTTGGAATTTTATCAATGAGGCAACTATTCTGAACTTTTCCCATTGTTTGCAGATAAAGACAGAATTACAAAAAGTGTTTGAGAATAAGCCACAAATTTTAACAGTAATATTTAGATACAATTAGCATGGACTTATAATTAGAATTTCTGCTTCGCATATGGGTAAAATTACTAGTATAATGTGAAAGCTTTGCTATTACACCATCTTCTGGTTAGCCTTGGGAACTGAAGGAAAACTTAAGCTGAGAAGTTAGGACATTGAGCTCTAAGCAGTTGACAATTGTTAAAAAAAAAAATATTTCATTCATACAGACAGAGCACATTTCTGATAACATGTTAGTTTAAGCTACATCCTCTATTTCCTTTTTCCTTTCCTCCTCCCTCCCCAAGAAGGCAACTTACCGGAATACTGACAGATGAAGAGAAACTAATCTCTATGACAGGTGGGTCAAGTGTTTGTGTGTCAGTCACATCAAAGGTAGGGTTGACCTATTGAAAATCAAATATAATATTACTATTTCAGCATCAGTAGAGAAAGGGAAATGAGACTGAAATAAAAAGGATGACTTCCTACATTAACCACTATTCAACTAAGGCCTAGAAACAGGCTTTAAAATTTGTAAATATGAAGGTAGGATGTTACCCTCCAGGCACGTAAAATCCAATCATATAATACAGAAAGAAAATGCAGATACACACGTATTAGAGAAATATAATTTATACTTCATAAACCTCCATAACCCAAAACTAATTGAGGGGATTCTACTACAAGAAGTGCAAGTATTAAGGAACTCATTTACATAACAACTCAATAAAAATGAAGTTAAAAATACTAGTTTGAAATAGATTGACTAAGACAGCTAACTCAAAACTTGCCCAAGGCTGAAGCCATGCAATTATCAGAGTGGCCAATGATGATGCTGAAACACTGAACAGTAGGAAGTACTCAAACCACTTCCCAACTCTGTAATTGTCAATGAATGTGCTTTTGAAAGTTTTTGCATGTAACCAACACCTGTAAGGGCTTCTGAAAATCACCTTAGAGTTTTACTTTCCAGTGTCAAACACTTGTGGGTGCTGTTGTAGGCCCTCTTTCCTATTCTTCCTGCCAGCAGGAGAACTGCCCTTGACAGAAGGGGTGTACTGCCCTGGATAACTCTGGACTTGAGAGCTGCCTTCTAGCAATGATCTTCAATTAGCTTGTTACAGTTCAAGGACAGCAGTAGCCCTCCACTTGTGGAGGTTTCCAACTACAACTTTGCCACATTGTCTTTTTTATGTTACACTGGTCCCATGCCTGTTGTAGTTTACTTAGGGCACATCCTCACTCTGAGTCTCACACCGTAGCTTGTAAGTCCCACTACCATTCAGCTTGAGCTAGGATCAGTGTGGTTGCAGCCACTCTGGCTCAGCAATGCATAGGAAGCTGTGCACCAAGCTAGCCCCTAAACCTGAGTTGTCTTGATGACGTGGGTACATCATTAGCACCAAAGCTGAAAGTAAGCCCATGCGTAGCAGCCCAGATCAATCAGTTCGCAACTCACACACAAGCTGCTCAAGTCACCTATCACAACAGACAGATTGTCGACATACTTGCTTCTTGTGTGCAAACTCTGGTTGTCAAAAATAACTTGAAAAAACACTATTGTAGAAAACAGGTAGGAGGTGACACTGAAATCTGTGATAAGTTAACCGGCCAAACACAAACCATGCTGTTCCTAAAAGCACAGAAAAAACTGCTTTATACTGGGATAACGTCAGAGACTGATTGATCAGATGTCATCACAACACCTTTGATTGACATCTTAATATCACAGTTGGACTACTTACTTGCTGTTGGTTATAGGAATTAATCTATATCTTTAGCAATATTTTGCTAATGTACTTCCCTGCAAGTGAAGCATTAACAAAAATATACGAGAATATAGTTTGAGAAAGCTGTTGCTTTCATCTAAAGTATCAGAATATGCTCCCTATAAAAATCTGTGTGAGCATTTTCACTACCATTGTACTATCTAGGTGTATCACAGCCTAATAAGTTTTCCCTCTCAGCATGATATATGGAAGTACATGAACTGACAAAATTCATAAAAGGACTAGATGACTTTTAAATCACCAAGAAGTCTGGTGTAGTAAAGAGAAATGAACTTCCCCTTTTCAACTTTTTATCAGTAATCCAACAGTGGCCTTAGAGACAGCATTAATTCCAACCATCTTACTTGAAAGTGGAAAAAAAAAAGAAAAATCCCCAAACTCACACTTGCCTCGTGACAGGATATTTTAATTGCTGGAAGTCTGTAGTTATTAGGATCAAGTGTTGCTTTCTTCCAATTTTATCAAATGGACTTGGTAGAAAGGGAGAAAGGAGAACCAAAGCCAGGTAACGTGGTCTAAGTAATAACTTTCCATTTATCTGAAAGATCTGCCATTTTAACTGGACTTGTCCTTTAGTTTTTTCTTTATAGAAACATGATTAATGAAAGTCTTCTCTGCATATAGTGTTGCTTACCACTTTATCAGAGTTAAGGTGAGGAAGAGGGGAACTGCAAATTTTACTTTTTTCCCCTCTATATATACCTTATCTATTTAAACAGACAATTTTCCTATAAGAGCTTATATTTGTGTAGTGCCCAGCATAACAAGGGTCATTTGCTTCTGACCTTCAGTCCGCTCTATAATAAGTATAACTTACACATTATCTGAGTGTCAAGCATACTATGGGCAGCTAAGCCTAAAGTCTTTTTCTGACATGCATTTGGCACTTGAAGAGAGGACAATGCACCTGCAAGACTCTGCAAAAGAAGGACAGCAGGTGCCTGTCAGCTATCGATACTCTAATGAAGAGGAGCTGCTGTAACATTATTACTAACGGCTCTTGAAACATCTTATCTGAGATAATATCTCCTTGTTCTATACATTGGAGATATTGTAGAATGAGTTTAATGCTTTTCTTGCCACAGAGTTGCTAAAAAAAAAATACATGGTATGATTAAGTTAAGAAAATGTGCTTTTTATGTGAAAGTGTCACACCCTGGAGATGGAATGAAAGTCTCCTCTTCATATAGATCTGCTTTATCAGAAATAAAGGGAGGATGAGGGGCATTGCAAACACTGACTAGGGGTGCAGAAACTGTCATAGGCCATATTAAAAAAATATATCTATATGTAGAGATATATAAAATTGTTAAGGAACAAGTAAGAAATAGCAAACTGACTAAAGAAAAGAGCACAAAACCATGAAAGCTGTAGCTAAACCCTTCTTGCAAATATTCACGTTCAATATTGCACTAAAAATTAATGAGGTAATGGAATGAAGCTAAGTGTAAAAGTTTCAAAAGACGACATTTCCTGACAAGGTCATGCAGTTGGCTGTCAGATAATCTCACCAAACGTTTGGAAAAAACTTAACTTTAATAAACAAGATAGAAAAATCAGAACACTAAAAAGCAAGGTAAAGAGAACTGTCATGTATTAAAGGTTTTCAAAAACACTCTTCCAAAGCTTTCCTTTAATTACGTGGTAACTGATATAAGTATTTTCATCAGCTTCTTCCCATACAATGATACAATTATCACATTTTCATCCATAGCACAAGATATATTTGAAGGAAGGTTTCTAAAAAACCTTTGATGTAAGGAATTACAGATTGCTAAATACCGAAGTGAAACCAAAATACATCACTTAAAGAAAGTGAGAGGCAGGAACTAAGATCACTGCTTAGGAGAGAGAACTAGGGGAAGAACAAAAGAAGCAGACCCAACTAAGTATGTGATTCTCAGCCATATACTTTCTGTAAACAATTATGCCCCTAAAGATATCCCTTTGTTGATTTTAATAGAGTATATCCAGTCTCAAAAAAAAAAAAAAAATACCCTGCCACCTCTCACTTTATTTTTAGAATGCATTTCAGAAGACACTGGTGTTATAACAAAAACCTAAAACTTGATAAAATTAAGAGGAAGTTTTAAGTTACTCACACTGAGTATTTCCTAGGAAAATTATGTAATTAGCTGTAAAATAGCCTTGCCAAACACACCAAGAGAAATTTAGCTTTCAATTGAACTAAACACTGTTCATAGTGCTATACTGGAGCGCTCAAGCCAAGGAAACCACATATTCTTATTTCTACTGCCACCTAGTGTATATTTGGGTTTCCTTCATCTAAGAAAATATTTACAACTGAAATTACACAGAAAATTTTAAAATGAAACTAAATCAACAGTAGCTTTTCATGCTCAATATATAAACTCTACACATCTTAATTTGTTCAAATCTCAATGCTGTGTTTTTAAAGGAAACTTAATTTTATATTCCATCTGCTTTGAAGAGGTCTCTAGTATACGAAATACTAATTATGTACAAACACAGGCAATTCCGAAATACAACTGTCACCAAGTGGAATGAATTTCTTTTAGTATTTTGCACTGAAACTGCATTACTCTTTAGACATACTATTTTCAAATATCTCTAAACGCTCCTTAATTCAAAGAGAGACAATGACTGGAATTTCACTCAGCTAAATTTAGACATACTGCTAGACACTTGTATTTGAGCTGGTCACCTGAGATTACCTCTATGATCAATGGAAAAAAGTAGGTGTCTTCAGAGAACGAGTCATTTACTTACATTTCCTAATTGTCTGAATAATTGTAATGATTTTAAGCTTTAAACATCTACTTACTCGAATACTCAAGAATCATACTGATCAGTGCAGCTGGAGAACAGTTGTAAAAATTTTTATAAAGTCAAGAACATGAAACTCAACACTGCATTAAAATTCAGCCTACTGCTGGTCTCAGGAGGAGGAGATACAAATAAGGAATTTCTTATAAAAGTTAAATATGCTAAAAAAGTAGGCAGGAAGAAGAAAAAACTAGAGAAGGCATCTTAAATATTACTGGCTCTGTGTAGAACTTTCAAGACCTCATAAGAAAAAGTTCTAAGGAAAGGTGAAAGTACACTCAAGCTCCACATTTCAGTCACTATCCTGAAGGCAAAATACCAGGTGATACCTTCAATTCCTAATGCTCTTGTGCAAGCTATTTGGTTCAAAACAGCATTTCCAACTAGTGACATGTGAAAAGACTACACCTGTCTCTCTGAACCCAGCTGAATAAATTGAGTAAAGCCAGCTCCATTTTTTTGTGTACTATTTTCCCCAGAACCAGGTTCTGGAACAGCAGGAACCTTGTCACATTTAGGAAACCAGGGCTAGAAAAGTAACATCTACCCAGAAGCAATAAGAAACCTGGAGACACAAGAGACTAGAAGTTGAAAAAAAAGCATGGACAGAATTACTTCCCTATCGAGTTCTGCCTGTACCTCTGTTGAATTTTTTGTGTTCTACCACTTTGAACTTTATCCTAAGGCATCCATCTTCATTCCTGCTAAGAAGAGGACTAAAACCTATCCAGCTCAGCACAACTCAGGGCAATGGATTATAACATATCTCAAGTGTCTAGATGACATTGCAGTGTCTTGTAGCAAACCTTAAAAGGTCATCTATACTTTTAAATATCCTGTGTTTGAACCGCCTCCTCTGCTTGCCTATGTTACCACGACTCTTAAATACTGTTACTTCAGTTTAGTTAAGATTAATCATCTTTCTCTGTTTCTCATGAAAATATTAGGAACAACTGTGAGATTACAACTGCTATGAAGTAGTGGAATAGATCACCCAGAGAGACTGGGGAAGCTCCACTGTTCTTCAAGGCCCCCTAACTAGACAAAGCCATGGCTGACTTGATGTACCATTGTCAACAATTCTAGATGATCTTCAAAAGCTCGCTCTAACTGACACGTCTGTGATTCAATTCTTCCTTTCCCTGATATGTTAGAAACATGATGAACCATAGAAAGATGGGGAGTAGTGTTGTGGTGAAACTGCCTAGTGCTAAAATTCTCTCTACTGTCTGTTCCTTAAAAAGAAGCTAAGGTATTAAAAAAAAGCATGTTTTTTTTAACTAAGAAAAGGGACAAAAATATTTTTCTTCTCCAGAGTACAGCACAGCATAGTGGGACTAGAAATACTGTATTTTTCAGTTACAAGAGGAAATAAATTTAAGAAGACGGAACACCGAAAAATTTCTAGCATAGTTAGTGCCACTAAAGCATGTTACTCCTGATAGTAACCTGATAGTTTTGTCTGGATAAATTATATCTCTGTCCAGATAGTGAGGACCATCTTGCCTTACCACAATAAAAAAAACAAACCAAAACATAACCTTTGATGAGACAGACAGAAGGTGCAGTAAAAACATGGAAAAGACATACAGAGCAACAAAAACTTGGTAACTTTGCTTTAACACTAAACTATTATACTACTACATCAATTCTGAAAAGAAGCTGCAAAAAAGATCCTATTTACCTATTTAGCATAGCTTTCAGACAACCTGACAAATGGGATTTTTCAAATACAGATAGAATACGTGACACTTTGGTTTCCTAATTCACAGTATTTCCTAGAAGTGCTGGTAGAAGGTTTGACAGTAAAGTAGCTGTAGAATGAAATTATCAGAAAAATCAGTCTACACAGAACTACTATTCTATAGTGACACAAATCCACACTACTAGCCTATAAAGACTTACTAAATTTTTAGATAGATATCAAGATCTTCTCACAATACATAAAGGTCTCGGAAAGAGGGACAACTTGTGACAATCAGGTATTTGACTTTCAGTAACAATGCCACCTTGTCCTGCCTATAATAATGTATTTTGAGTAGTATCATAAAGCTCACTGAAGATTCAGATACCTTCTGCAACAGTCTGATATGTTACTTCAGAAATCAGACTATCATCTATGTTTTGTTTAAATCAGGTGTAGAGTACAGACCTACGCAATAAGCATGAAAGGAATTCACCAGGATAAATCTGACAGCATCAGCCAGCCTAGTAACCTTAATGTGGATTCATAAGCTATGGTCACTTCCAAAGTATTATACATAACAAAAAGCTCTCTGGTATACATAGGACACATTTAACTATAAGTGCTAGACAGACAGTGTTTACAAATGCTGATTTCCTATATTAAAATACTTATTGCACTCACCTCGACTGAATGAAGTTTTTCATCATGGAGATGAGGTGACCTTGGGTAAACATCAAGAAGATGAGGAGGCTCATCAATATGTGCTCTTCTAATATGGTGTTTAAGAACATCTTTATAATCAAATGAATCAAAGTTGGTTTTCCACAGTAATATCTGTAAGAAGTCATCATATCAGTAAGTACTTGAAGCATGTTCAGTTACCAAAACATAACAGACTTCACTGAATAGTTATTACTAATAGATCACATCAGAATGAGCCTGCTGTCATTACTTAGTCTGATCTGTACTACAACACAGGCACTTCCCCTGAGTGTCTCGTACTTCGAGTCTAATAGATGTGGCTCAATCTATTAAAAAATTCTAGAAGAAGTCTCAATAATCATAAAACAAAGTACAGTCTGCTGGGACAGAAGTTTGCCAAGTTATTTTCCTGCCATATCAAGGGGTCATATACTATCAAATTTCTGTCCCCTATAAAGGTTTACAGGTCAAACAAGGAAGTTTGAGGCAACAGAAGAAATGAGAGGTCCACAGAACTCTAATGCACCTGGTTCCAGTGCTTTAGCAACAGGAATCTGTTTTCTGAACATTGCCCAACTACATTCAAGGTAGAAACAATATACAACAGCCACACCATGAGCAAGTACATAAGTAAGGTAGTAGAATGCAGAGGTAAGACAGGAGGTGACTACCTTCTATCTGGCCTTATAGATAGACCAGGAAACCAAATCATAATGCACAACATTGCTGTCAAGTGTCAGAAAACAATTGTATATGTAAGCAATTTAATTAAGTTCACCACAAGTTTACATGATTTGTGTCATCTTTGTTACTGTAAGTGCTAAGAGGAAAAAAAAGAAAATAAAAAAGGAAGTTCATAACACTTAGAAGACAGCAGTTTCCAAAAGTCCAAAGTTGAATTTGTTTCCTCTAATTTAGGGAACAGCTATAAAGACAGGACCATGATCCAACTTAAAATTACTTGCCTGTCCAGCCAAAAATTTTTTTTAAATCCAATAAATGTGCTTTTCAGAAATCAATAAACTATACATAAGCAGCACAAATCACAGGTTTGCTCATAGAAATTCCAAGCAGACTAAATCATATTTTTAATATATTCCTAAGTAGCTGCATTGTTACAAGTTCATCTCAGGTTCAACATCTGTGATTCATGATTCTGTTGAGTGGAAGACCCTAAATAAGCACTGGGAGACACACTACACCAATGAAGATGGACCCAAACTAACTCAGACATTACTACCAGTGAAAGCAGAATGCATGGATCTCGGTATAAACTATTTAAACCTGCCTCAGAACCTGCCGCTTGCAGGGCAGTTAGGTGATAGATTAGTTGATTCACAGCAGCTCACTGTGGGAGGTCCTGCTTTCTCCCTCTCCTCAGCTGCAAAGTTCTACTACCTCCATTGCCCAATCCAGTATAAAGTTACTCACATTTATGTGGCTTTCCCCTGTTTTTTTAGTCTAATTTTCTGCTCGTTTAGCAATTCAAACTGGCTCAACACTGAGTGTAAACAAGGGTATATACAGGCAGGAGGCAGTAGAATTAGGATCTTTCATGGTGACTGAGCTGCTTGAGCACTAAATGTTTCATTTTCTCTGTAGCTTCATCATTACAGATAAAAAAGAAGTTACTAAGAATAAAACCAGTATGAAAACATCTGTATATGCCATGAGTATCGCAACTACAGTGTAAAAGCAATAATGCACAACCCTAGAAAAATAGTTATTCTGTAAGTAGTTATTTTCCTTTATGTCAATGCAGTCACCAGACACAGGAGTTGTCTCTTCTATATGGTAAGAACTGAATTAACAGCACAGACTAATGCCTTGTGACAGAAAGCAATTTTAATTTTCTTTGAGTGCTTTTGGGTCATTCTAGAAAGTGTGCTACCTAAAGCATTAAGTAAAAACCAGAAACAGACTATATATTTTCTAATAATACTGAAGGTTTTAATCGAAAAGTATTATTATTTTCCAAGACTATCTCTGTTCCTAGCTGAAACATTTAAAACTCTACAAAACAGAATATAAACATGGTTTATGGTAAAATCAAGAGACCTGAATTTCTACAGCATGGCTTTCTGTGTCTGCATTGAGCTTTTAGTTTTTTATTACAAGAAATAATGAAAAAGACAATATTAAGGAACATTTCAGACTGAAACTCTAAACCTTGAGCTACAAAAGTTCTTTCTTTTTTAAGATCTGATGTAAAGATCTGATAGAGATGATTCCAAGCTTGATAGTGTTTTTGTAATTATGACATTTATCACAGCAGATGAAGATTAATTCTATGATTTGCTATTTAATTTAATTTATTAACTTTAAGTGCTCAAATAACTTTTCCCTGTACATAATCCAGGACTTTGCTGTTTCATCCATGTAAATTAGCAAAGCTAAACACAAGATTTTTTTCCCCAGTTCTAGCCAAAGTTTTCCCAGTAGAACAACTTAATACTTATAATTACAGAGTAGTGACTTCAAAAGAAGTGAAAACCTAATGGAACATGTAGGTGTTAATGCTGGTTGCAATATGACTACTTTGTTGACACTGAATTGCAACACTTAAAATACTTGTATTTAAAAGTCATTCATTTACTTTAATATGTGAAATGGAAGTGGTTAGCACTGTGGTCTTCTCATTGCAGCACCAATTTAAAGTAGTTAAGATCAAGTTTTTAAATGTGTTTATCATTTTTCTCCTCAAATTTAACTTTGGGCTAAACAAAGTCTACATAACATGCTGCTAGACAGAATGCATGTTGGCATACTGTAATTAGCATGTTACTGTGTTATACTGTATTTAACTACCATCCACTGTAACAAACATTAAGACATTTAATATGAAGAGACAATACCACAAACCTGAGCATCTGCTCCACCTGAGGCAAATTTTTCACCACTTTTTGAAAAAGCCACAGAAAGTACAGGTCCCTGAAAGAAAAAAAAAAAAAAAAAAAAAATCATACAGTAAAATAATGCTATTACTGTAATAATGGTATTTTAATGCAAAGAGAAAAACACGTGCCATTATCTGACATAGATTTTTCAATTTTAATAAAATAAGGAGCAATCTAACGGCAGTAAAATTTTTGCAAAACAACTTGATTGAAAAGCTATATTAAAATTGATGCATTTCCTTATGCACTTGTGACAATATGTATTAATACAACTCTTTGCTGTCCACTAAAGTTTAACTGCAAGCTGCAAAATACAAGACATGATGGCATAAATGTTACTTTCCTTTTGAAAAGATACTGAATAATCTACTAAGATCTCCATTTAAATAGGATTATTATATATACCTTGTGTCCATGAAGAGTGTAGATAAGTCTTCCTTCTAAGAGGTCCAAAATCTTAAGGGTACCATCAGTAGAAGCAGTGATGAGATAGTTACCAGAAGGATGGAATGATATACAATTAACCCCTGCTCTGTGAACTAATTTACAGAAGACAATATTCAAAGTCTGTAGATATCTAACAGGAAATGCACACTTTTTTTTGCTCTTTTCTACTTCCCAAAGAACAACCTACTTCATTTAAGGAAAAAAAACCCAAACAACATGCTGGGGCATAGCAGACTCTCCAAAGCATTTGCTTAGTTCTGTTCTAAAATTTAAGAGAACCATTGCAAAGGAATAATCAGGATTCAGTTGGCTATTTATGGTTGCTAGATTACAAAAACATTACTTACAAAATGCCAATGTGATCTGTTTGTCCACCTCCCCCAGTAAGGAATGAAATTAATGTAATCTAGATAAATCATATTTCATTGCAAAGAGCTCCATTCTAAAGAAAATACAACAAACTACATTGTTTTTACCTTTGTAGTGCTGCAGTAGCTTTTTCATTCGAACATCCCACAATTTCACCGTATGATTGGAACCTGCAGAAGCTATACACGTACCAGTTGGGTCAAAATCCACAAAATTTGCAAATCTAAATATAATTAAGGAAAATAGATTAATTATGTATTTCCATAGAAATATTTGGGTATAATATATACATATAAAACCCACAATATTAACACTGAGTTGTCACAGACTAGTGTGGAATCCACATGTATGGTAACACAAATAAGGTATTGCAAGCAACAGAAATAAGCATAAAAAAACCAAGATGTGCATGATAAATCAGACTGTATAATCTGGCTTTTGTTAAAAAGATAGTATAATTGCTCTGATTCAAGCCTTCAGTTTGTGTTGGAGTACAAAGTTCCTAGAATAAAATGTTGCAAAGAGTTTGTAAGCAGCAAGTAAAAAAAATTTTGTCTAACAACAGAATATCTAGCAATAACACTTTTTGGTTTGGAAAAAGGATAGAGGTGGCAGCCATTAAATCAGCAAAGCATATATATATATATATATATATGTTACTACCACAAGACATGAATTTATCCTCATTAAATTATACATTTACATCTCTCCTCTTTTCTAGTAAAACTTACCCTCCATAATCTAAGAAGCTATCAATACAAGTTTTATTTCTTGTGTCCCAGATCTAACAGATTTATCCTCGCTGCAAGATACTATTAGTCTTCCATCAGGTGAAAATCTGGAACATATGAGCATATACATTACTAAACAACTGCTATACCTAGATTAGCATTAGTCATAAGTAGCAAACACCAGAACCAAGCAAGCCTGTGTGGAATTAAGATGTATAACATTCAAAGGACATTTGAATTTCTCATATTTCTTGTGGAATAATAAAACTGAAAAGAAAACCTTCTGCCTCTGCTTCTCCCCCCTCCATTTCACAGTCAGCTACAAAGAAAAACAGAGGCACAAGCAAGAGAAAGGGAGGTGGGGTGGGGTGGGGTGGGGGGGTGTTTGTAACAGCAGCCTAAGGTTGTGACTTCAGCTGCCAAAGAGATTATTAGAAAGCTATAGGCAAAAGAAAAAGAGGACACAGTAGAACCTCGCATTTGATTTTAACCTACATACATATTCTCCTGTGAGTTTTCACTAGACTTAAAAACTATCAGCAAGACATTCATAATTATTCCTAGATTAGGTTTGTAAACCTGGAAAATTCATTTGCCTATAGTTTCACCAATCATTATTATTTCTCGCATTGAACAATGGCACAAGGACATTAGAACACTGTTCAAGAACTTTCACATATGATTTCCTGGAGCTTTTATTTTTCTTTTCAATGATCAGATACTTTGGAACTTCGCAAGGCTCTGCACTTCAACGGTGCTAAATTTTTCTCAAGAGGTTTAAATCAGGCCTCTCTTGACTGCAGATTTTCCATTAATATAGAGGAGAGGAATGAAAAAAAAAATTGAAGAACAGTCTTTTGTCTTTGAAGAGCTGCCCTGCCTTTAAATAGAGTGCAGATCTTAACCTGCAGTACAAAGGCCATTTCTTTTACCTTTTCCAGTTACATAAGCATAACTCATTTTGAATCATGACCATTCTTTTATGCCATTACTTTTACAAGAATAATTGAGAAAACCCGCACTGTGCACAATAAATCTAGAAACAAGTGAATGCTGTGAAATAAGTTAATACAGCACAAAGTCATACAAGACGGGGGAAAGACAGAATGCTGACTGAAAATAAATACAGAAGACCCTATTTGTCCTTTAAAGTAAAAGAATTAAACACTCACCAACAGATTTAATATATGCACAGATTAACACAGTGCAAGCTTTCAGAATTCAGCGAGGAGCTATATATAAAACAGGCGTACATAAGATTGATTTATTAAAATTTCATTATAGATAGATATTCACGTTTTCTCTTTTCTTAGTTCTGCCCTGGAAAACAAAAACCCTTTGTTAGGAGATATGCTTCTTTGCAAAGAGGATAAAAACACTTACTTGGCACAGCGAACCCAATGAGTATGTTCAAATAGGCTAAACAGAAGGCGCTGATGTCGAACATTCCATATTTTTATTGATTTATCATTGGATGCTGAAACTATGAAGTGGCCATCATGCGAGAAGCTCACACTACGAACAGATGCTGTATGACCTTTCAGTACTGATGATTCTCCATGACTAGGAGAAAATAAAAAAGCAAACGCAAACACCCACACAAACAAGACACAGAACACACTTATATTAAACTGAAAGAGTTTACAACCCCATAAAGTTAACACATTCGGAATCTTATCCAAATGAAAAAGCAACATAGATGCTAAATCTTAGTGTGGCAAATATTTTTTGCCTTATTTGAATATTAATTATTAGGATAACAGACTTGAGAGTAATTGTAGTTACTATGATCAATATTAGAGAACAGTGTAATTAACTAGCAGCATTAGCCTACATCAGTACTTGAAAGAGAATTATATTATCTGATACAGTAATCTACAAAATCCTTAAAAATTAAAGTAACACCAGTGTTTCTAAGATAATTCTGAATAGCTCATAATTACTGCTACTCGAGAACAGTCTAAAAAGGTAAGTCAATTAAAAATATTTTTTCCCAAAAATGTTGTTTCCTTCATCGCTTGTTTCCCCAAAATAAAGTGCAGCCATGTAATTCTTATTAAAATAAATAGATCTTTAAGCCAGAGAAATACTACCAAGCATAGCCCTACACACGTGAAATTATGACCTCTGAATTGCTTTCTTTTTCTTTTGAAACAAAAGAACCGTGTCGCTTGTGCCCCCCAATCTCTGTTTCTGCCAAACCCCAGGGATGTGGGAAGGAAAGAGAAACTTTTCTTGGGTCAAGACTCCAATATTCACATCACATATTAATGAAAGAGCCAGCATCTCTCAGTTATACTTACATGCAAGGAATCCATAGTCTGACAGTGCGATCCTGAGAAGCTGAAGCAAGAAGCTGCCCATCTGGTGAAAACTGTACACTGGTTACTGCTTCTGCATGGCCTACAAATCTGTAAGCTCTGCATTGTGTCTTCAGCTTCCACACCATAAAAGACCTATCCAAAGAGGAGGTAGCTGGCAAGAAATAAAAGATATTAGGTGTCTGCTGCCTGTTACTAGAAAAATCAGAGCTAATGACTACGGATTTGGATTCACCAGTGAACTTACTAGGTATTAGGGGGATGGAGCAGTTACTAGGTTTTAACGGATACTCATCTGAGCAGAAGCCTGACAGCCAACAGTGCTGACATCAGGCTTTTGGAAGGACATCAGAAGACTGAGAGCAGTAAAGGATAACACGTGAGGGAGGTAACTGTTAAGAATTAAACTGGCTTATAAGTACTTTAAAATTATAGGAAGCCAAACATCATGCACATACCATTAAGTATGAATCCAGATTTGGAGTTACCAAATACTAAGAACAAGAGACAAATTCTTCAGTGATCTCACTTTAATCTCTGAGATAGAATTTGTTTTAAGCATCAAGGGTTTAGCTTTGAAAAGACAAGCCAACTTAAACTCAAGATATCATTTCTACACTGTATCTACACTAAAGTGACTATCCAAATATGATGATTCTATAATCCTATTTAAGTACTAAATTTTTAATACTGACATTTGTCTAGTTCAAAACACAATGTGAAGTTGTCAATCTGATAATAGAGAGAGCATTAACTTTTTTTTTTTTAAGAGTCGCTCTGCAGTTGGACCATACTATATACATTTGAGAAGGCAAACATAGCTTTTGCCAGAGCTTGATCATTTTCAGGACACCATAAGCAGCAAAAGAAATGAGCAGTTGAATTAAACTGACACGTGTGATATTATCTTAATCTCTACTAAGTGCTAGCATGCAGGACAGAAAAAAAAAGCCAAGAGATTCACACTCCAACCCCTCAGTTATAAAATTTCTACCCCTAGTGCAGAAAAGGAGGAAGAACAGGAATCTCCTGTAAGTTGAAGAGGACACCAAAAAGATGGCTCTTCCCTTCCCAACGTCTTTCAGGCACTAACACAGCACAAAGGAAAGGAGTTTATTAGCACGTGTCAAGGCAAGCCTCAAAGAAAATTAGACATTAAATTCACTTTAGGGATTTGGCACGGAGATATTTTTACACCCAAAAGACTAGCCTCCAGTAAAAGATGGGGAACAAGACTATCTCTATGCCCATATCAATAGGACTAATTCTGACACAGAAGTTAAAGATACTTAACACCCTCCTACTTCTCAGAACTCAGAATTTTACATCAGACTTTTCCTAACCGTATTTCTTTTTTTCCCTTTGATTCAGAAAAATATGACCTAGAATGGTATAAAATAGAAAGGAAAAAATGAAATGCAACCTAAAATAGAATTTGAAGGCATCGTGTTGGAAACATGGAACAGACAAGATCGAAGGTTTCAGAAACAAATAATGCACAAACTACCAAGCATCTGTGGGATCTTATGAACTGCATGAAGGCTGTACCAGTCCTCTTTACCTTCAGTTCTAAAAACTGAAGGAAATATTCTAAAACATGACAGGACTATAATTTAAGAGTTTGGTTACTTGTACCTTGCTCTCTCAAAGATGGATTATCCCAAGGCTACTGAGGCACAAGCAGTCATCTGAAGATCTTTCCCTGGACCAGCCACAAGCATCTTTCATGTTCTCCCTCTGGACTCCCTACACTTGCCCTTATTTACACATCCTTAAGTAGGTTTCTCTCTTGAAGCCACTCATAACGACATCCAAATGCTATCATTATCTCCCATGCTGCTGTTCCAGCCCACCTGACACTCCAGAGGTGGAATGGAGGGAAGAAGGTCAGGAGTAGAACTGCAAAGGGTGAGTAACTGACAGACATCTCACAGAATTATTTTCCCAAGGCACACAGGTTGGTGGGACTCTGTATCTGAACAGCATGGGAAAGTCGTAAACCCAGACAATGAAACTTTAAGCCAAATCTAAATCTATATTCAACTTTGGCTCCTATCCTGCCAAGGAAACCAGGTCCCTTTACCATAAACAAGATTCAGCCAAGACAAGGTATTGCCTGTTCAAGCAGGCTGAAATTGGTTTTGGTGCATATGGCCAGTGCCTAAGCATTTTGCTGTAGCAGTAAACATTTTAACTTACCTAATTATAGGCACTAAATACAAGAGTCTATAGGGCAACAATGTTGCCAGCAATAATTTCCATTATCAATACTAATCTTAACAAGTTTTATGCTTGAAAAATTTATTATCAAATAAACTCTATTTTTCTTTTTATTCCCTTCTAAGGGATTTTGACTATTATACAATAATGTTTTTCCAATTTACTCAAGTATGGATCTTAAGGATTGATTTTTAATCCTTTATGCATTTTTCTCCCCTCAAGTTCATGTTGTCCGTGCATTTAAGTATTCAAAAGGAGGGGAGTGAGAACCTTCCAGAACAGATTACACACGGGGTCCTACAGCAATGCAGATCAGACTCAGTTGATGTATTCTGTCAACACAGGCTAAGCATGCTAGCATGCTACAGTCTTACTGGTGGTCTGGTAATTGAAAGTCAATGGTCCACACCACATACTTCAGGGCTAATTTAAGGTATTGGAACTGAAACAAAAGAAACAGAAGGTCCAGAAGAACTTTTGAGAACAAACAGCTCTGTCGCACATGCTCCTCAGAGAACAAATGACATAACCAGGACCATGTTTAGAGGTGAAAGACAAAACTTGTTCTTGCTGTAATAACACATTTGATCAATTGCAAAATGTAATTAGAAAGACAAAAGCTGAAAATTCACACGGTGCTCACTCCGATATGCAACTTTGTCCAGTTTATAACCTCAGTGCCTTTTTTTTAAATAAACTTCAGTGCTTCCGTACACACCCAAGCACAGCTGACACAGCTCTAGGTAATTTGCTTTTCTGGTGATAAGACATAACAGAATTGAACATTCCAAAATAAAAACTTGGCCTTATGCAAAGGCTGCATTTACACACTGCTTTGCTGCTGTTCTCAAATAGATAGCTGAGCTTCACATATGCCACAAACTTTTTTATGGTATTTGCAATGAAATGAAGTTCAATTTATAAGCTGTGAATATTGATAGTATACATTTTCATAGACACATATGTACATATGAAGACACAAGTTGCTGCAATATGGAATTAGCATTACACTCCTGATTCCCTGTATACCTCAGCAGTGACGACGAGTTGTGCAAAATATCAGAAGACACGTACAGAGCCAGGCTTTAACAGGTAGATGTATCCTGTAGTCACACTCCACCCCACTCCCCCCCAAAGAGTGAAACATCTCCAATATAATTAACTCAATGCAAGAATTACGGGTCAGATGGAGTACAGGGATGTGCATGTGACATGTATGTAAATATTCAACCACCACCAAAAAACCCACACACTTTGCAGGAACCCTGCAAATTTCAGTGTGACAATGTGCAGCACCACAATACAAACACATTTAAGAGTGATTTGTGAGATATCCTACTTGGAGGAAAACGGTTTATTGATTGAATATCTGTCAAGGGAACCAATCTGGAATTGTAAGCACAGTAGATAAATTACAAAGGAACTTTTAATTCCTCCCATCAGTTCAAGTTCATGGCAGTTTTTATTGTCTACTGTATGTACTTAAGCCAGTGGAAGAGAATTGAAAAGAGTCAGCACACAAGCCAACATTTAATTATCATTCTGGATTTTATTATTTCAAAAGAAACCCCAAAGCCCTCCCACATTTATTCAGTGTTAACTTTACATTCAATTTCTTTTAATTCACTTAAAATCAGTAGTTTAAAATATATACAAGTGTTCCCCAAATTTTCAAAGTCTAACAAAATATAAAAATCTTTCAGAGTTCAGATTTTCCAGAAACCTGTACACACTGAAAAGAAAAACTAGATTGAAGTATTTCTGTAGAATTGCTGCAACTCAGTTCAAAACTAGTGGAAGTCAAAATGGCAAGCTTCTCTTTCTTCTCTTGCCCCTCTTCCTCCCTCTCCCTTTTTACTTTAGGGCCAGGTTATTTACTTTTTTTTTTTTCCTTTTAGTTTTTAAATAACCTCAAAAACAGAATGAGAGGTGGTAGGGAGAAGGATGGGTTTTGATACCTACAGAGAGAATAACTTTTCAAACTTTAAGAGGCAGACTCATTTAGACTTATTGCTTAAATAGATAAGGAACACTTTGAATATCAGTTTTAACATGAAGGTAGTTCTTTATATGAAATGTAGTTTTTGCCAAGTTCTAAAAAAAGTTAATTTAACAGAAGTTGCATAGTCTATATTCATGCCATTTAATTACTTTCATCTGAGGAAACATGCATTGCACATACAACTGATGCTCTTCCATGTAGGAGAACACAGGCCTTTTTTCTGTCTACAGCAAGCTTTTCACAAGAGCACACACTTTATGTAATTCATTATTTCATATAACTTACTGCCCTAGTACGTAATGACTGGCTGCCTTTCAAAATTTGATAAATTGGTCATAACTTGTAGGTCCACAAAAGAATTCCATGCTGCAGGGTAGAAGAGAATTTTTCAGGAATGTCTCCCTTATATAGTAAAGAAGTTCAGTTTTTCAACAAAAGAAAAAACCCACCAACAAAAAAATAGTATGGGGGCGGGGGGGAGAAATCAAATTGCAAGTAACTTCCTAAAAGTAAGTTAAGACTTAATCTATGCCACACAGTGGCAAGCATTTTTAGCATGATTCAATGCTTACATCCACAGCTCAAAATTTTCTTTTTCTGTTTCCTTTCTATCTCAGTCTGCTTCCACCGAAATCCTTCAACTCTTTAAAACCACTAAGACTCAAGAATACGTCTTAATTTACTTTTGCTGTATTATTGGCAAATTTTCACTTATTTCAAGTCTCACTTGCTCCCTTTTAACCTTTCTACCTACTGACACCTGCAGCAAATGCACACCTACTACATTGCTCAAGTATCCAGATTTTTAATGCTCACTGCTCAAGTTCCTATCTACCAGCCCTATGTCAAGAATTACTATACTGTGGCTACTGAAGAACATTTATCACTTCAGCTGAAGTAACCAAAAAAGCTGGAATGCCTGAAACATTAATATAAGTGTTCAACTTAATCATATAAAGCTAAAAAAACCAGATACACAAGATGTTTTTTTCAAGTACATAATGTATCTATCACATCTACTGTCTATAATCACACTCAAAACAGATGAGTGACATAATTCAAGAATCAATATTCTTCAAAACTCAGCATAACAGGATACAGAAAACAATCTAAGTTGTTCTATGAACCACCTAACCAACAAATCTTGCTTTCTCCAAGCTGCCCTTTGCCTTTTCAACTCCCCTTACTTCAGGAACTCCAGCTTCCCAAGCTTACCCAGGGTCTCCCATGGTACTGTTGTGACTAGAAAGAGGCAGCGTATGCTGCATTATTTCAAAACTCTACCTAAGGCTGATGCATGCCAACTGTTACCAAAATATATAACACAAAACAAACAAAAAAAGCCAAACACACACAAAAAAACAACCCAGCCAAGTTTTCCTGTGTTTTCTTCCTCTACTCTGCTGACAGACCAAAAAAAAGAGCCATAGTATAGTCAGTTAAGCTATGTGTCCCTAGGATTCCAGCCTTAACATTGAAAAGCTAACATGGATACAACGTAAATACTAAATATACAGCTAAGAAACCATAGCTAATGCAATTCTATGCTTTCCTTCTTTCTCTGTTACCTTTAAACAGAATTCTTACTTGTAGCCATCCCTATTTCTTCCCATTTGTAGTACTGTCAGCATGTCCTTGGTTCCACTGCTACCACATTCTTCTCTAAATCCATGAGAGCTCCTGACTCATCCTCATGAGGTAAATTTTCCAGAACAGGCACAACACTGCAAAGCAGTGCCAAAGCCCATCTACTAAAAAACATTCCTTTACTTCAATGTAGTTGTCACCTTGAAACCCTTAAGAGCATGTAAATTCCCAGAAAACTGCACACTGGTACAAGGTTTAAGTTGTCAATGTCAATTCAATCACATGCCATTGTAGCATTATTTCGGGTGTTAGATACATGTGTTATCATGTTTTTGCAACATAGGGCAGTTAATTCCACTTCAAGAATCTTAACTTTCACTGCTGTAAGTAAAGATTCTTGACATTATCTTGCAGGTTTAACGTATATTTTGTTTAAAAGAAAAAGAAATCCCTCCTCAGTCCGCTCAAAAGCCTTTGTTTTACCATAATCAAGACAAACCAGAGTAAGAAAATAACGGATCAAAATTTTACAAAAATAAAAAGCATTAGATCTGTATTTAACATTTTAGAAACTAAACCCCAGTATTTACTTTTGCTCTCCATACAGTTCACCACAGAAGACAAAGTTTCTATACCACTACAGATGCATCCGAAGAGACATTCCAAGGCATACAACCAACTGTTGCTATCCGCTCACGCGTGTAAAAACCTTGGAGATCATTGTCCATTCGATTCATACTACCAGCACTGATTATTTCTCAAATTTCCAAATCTGATTTTTATCTGCAGCATTACAAGTTCGCATCTCTACATCAGCACGCCCCCCAGTCGTATGATAAGCAGTAAGGCACTTTCCCGAATGAGGATGATAAATAGTCCCATCTTCTTTGAAATGCCATATAATAATTTCTGGGATAGGAGATCCATCTTTCGGGCAGCTCCTCATACCTATGAAGTCCTCATGCTCAGGGACTTCAGCACATAGCTCAGTTACAGAGTTAAACCTAATCTCCTTATTTGATGTGTATTCAAAAAATTGATTGCCTCCCTGACCATGACATCCAAAGAGAGAAAGGTGAGCCCCAGTAGGGTGATGTTCTGGTAAGACGTAGTCAAGGCATTCTGAAGCTATTCCTGCACTGCGGATAGCACCATGCCAGCCAGGACGATCTTCTGGTACGTGCAACTCAGCAAATACATTTTTTAAATACCACTTAAAACTCTTACATTTCAAACGCTCTCTTAGTATCTTTCTTTCAGAAATGTCTCCATAGTTCTCTTTTCTTGCTGAAGGGTTTCTGTTGTAAAAGTGCTCTTTGTACTCATCCATCCACACCTCAGCAGCACGTGCCGTGTTCTGAAGGAAATTTGGTCTAGCGTAGGGCGCACGCTTTGGAAACACATGGCCTACATGGGAGCATGGATGAATTTCCAGCATGCCTCCACACTGCCAAACCCTAAATGATAATTCTAAGTTCTCCCCTCCCCAAACATCCATTCCTGTATCATATGTACCCAGGTACTCAAAATACTTCTTGCTGACAGCAAACAAGCCACCAGCCATAGTTGGGGATCTGATTGGGTCCGTTTCAGATTTGCGCCTGAGACGTTCATGTTTAGGGACCGAGTGCCACTGGAATGTCAGCCGCCAGTCAAACCCCCCAATCATGGGCTCTGCTGTTTGCATGTAGTATTCAAATGTTTTCCAGTCAATGGTGTCAATGACAGGACAAACAATAACAGTCTCATTCTCAGCGATCCTCTGGAGCAGTGGTTCTAGCCAACCAGAGACACATTCACAATGACAGTCCAGAAATGTGAGGACATCACCAGTAGCAAAGGTAGCACCAATTAAGCGTGCACGAACCAATCCTTCTCGTTTGTTGGTTCTTATCAAACGAACTCTTTCCAGACTGCTTATGTATTTTTCAAGTTCAGTCTTCAAATACACTTTATCACTCAAGTCATCCACCAGTATAATTTCTTTCAGAAGCACTGAAGGTGACGTTTCAAGAACACTATGTATCGTCCGCAGCAACGTTGACCAGGCTTCATTGTAAAAAGCGATTACAACAGACGTCGTGGGCAGTCTTCTGTAATTGTAAGATTTACTTTTACAGCCACTGAGTCGATTATCTTCAATGTGCCGGTGGAGAGAGATTTTATCACTCAAAAAAATATTAATTGCGTACTTCTCAATCAGCTCTTCTTCCTGCTTTTTTTCCTCAGGACTCAGCTGCAGGCGAGAAGGCTTACCCCATTCTCCTGGGGCATAAGGATCAGGCGGAGATTTGTCATAAACGGGACGAGCCAAATCCACAGCCTCTTCTGCTCTGTCAGAGAAGCGCCTCTCCCATTTCCCTTTGGTGATGCTCTCTCCAGAGAGGGAGGCACCGAAGGAAGAAACCGACAGCTCGACAACAAAGTAAGCGATTGTCAAGAAGCCGAGGAACACGCAGCTTTTGCGGACCCACGTCCATCTTCTCGCCAGACGGATCCTCATCGCAGGCGATCAGAAGCAGCCCCTAGCAGAGAGGAGCTCCGCGAACTGCTGCTGGCTCCCCCCCGCGCCGCCCCGCGCCCCCAGGACGGAGGGAGCTGCAGGCACTCCCAGTTTCGGGTTCGGGCCGCCGGCCGCACTCGCAGCCGGTCCCTCCGCGGCGGGCCCAGAGGTTTCCAGGGGGCGCTGCAGTGAGAGCGGGACAGCAGTGGAGGCACAGAGCAGCCCCCCGCCCCTCCGGCCTCGGCGCTCCCCTCACTTACTTCCTCCTCCTCCTCTCTCGCCGCGGGACAAACCCCTCCTCCCGCCTTGTGGTTTGCTCAAAAAGTTGTCGCTTAAGGAAGGGGCAGAGACTCCTCGGCCCGTTCGGCCGGCCGGCGCGGGAGCTCGCCCCGCCTCCGCACCCGGACCTGCACCCGGAACCGCCCGGCGGCTCCGCCGGCTGCCGGGAAGGAAGGGGGGTAGTAAGGAGGGAGGGAGGGAGCGAGCCAGCCGCCCCGCCCGGAAAGCAAACGGCGCCCGGCCCCCCCGCACTCACCCAGCCCCGCGGCGTCCGCGTTGAAGGCGACGCCCGTCACCGCCGCTCTGTGGCCTCGGAAAGGCCGGATCAAGACGGGGTCCTCCTGGGGGAGAGGGTGAGCACCGTCAGGCTCCGGGCGGCCCCCCCCCGCCCACCCCACCTCAGGAGCCGTTAACGTCCCGCACGCAGCGGAGGCACGGCGGCGAGTGGTCCCTGCACCGTAGAACTCCCACCAGCGAGAGCGGCTATAGCCGCGCACGCCTCGGCACCGGGCGACACCCGCCGGCCGCCGTGCCAGCTCGCAAGCCGGCAGCTGCATCTCGCCTGCCCGCCGGAACACCACCCTGGCTGCCCCTGCCCGAGGCCGGGGCCGAGCCCTTACCAGCGCAGAGGCCATGGGCGGAGCGGGGTGCCGCGACAACGGCAACTGCCGGGACGGCGCCGCTGCCCATCAAACCCCCCGCGCTCCAGGCGCGGCTGGCCGAGCCCCGAATTCATCCGCGGCGCCAACAGCGCGTCTTTCGATCCGCCCATTCGCCGGCTGCCCTGTGGGGGGCAGGGCCTTATTGCTGCCTATCAGTCGTGTAGGTGCTCGGCTCCCTCTTAAAGGCACAGAGCTGCAGCGCCCCTCGCGGTGCTTCCTCAGCGCTGTCCGGGCGTTCCCCGGGATTGGCGGGGCGGGGCGGGGCGGGGCGGGGCGGGGCGGGGCGGGGATCTTCCCCGGCAGTCCGCGCAAATAAAGTCGCTTGTCTCTGAGTCAGTCCGTTGGTTGGGCTACAGGGGCTTGTGTTTGGGATGGACTGCGCTAGTGCCGAGGCGGGTCGGTGGGTGCTGCAGCTCGTCCTGGGGGGTACTGTTTAAAAATAAAACCGAACTGCAGTTTTTCCCGCCAGCCTGTGAGATAAACCTCCAGTGTGGGGCTGGCTCTCTGCCGCGTGGCAGCACGGCGCTCTGAGCTGCACCGCTAGCGTTCGGTCTGGGCTGCCGGAGGAGCCCCGCGAACCTGCGGCGCTGCCCCCGGCCTGGTGCGGGCGGAGCGGGCTGTCGCTTGCCTGTGCTTGCCGGCGTTTTCTTTCAGGTTAGCTGAAAGCAGCCTTCAAAGCGAGTGGAAGATCGGGCCGATGTTATCTCAG
Organism: Bucorvus abyssinicus; assembly: GCA_009769605.1. Classification (NCBI taxonomy): domain Eukaryota; kingdom Metazoa; phylum Chordata; class Aves; order Bucerotiformes; family Bucorvidae; genus Bucorvus; species Bucorvus abyssinicus. The sequence continues at coordinate 47,259,282 of CM020025.1, forward strand.
TTTGTGACTCATAAATTGACGGAGGGTAAGCGGTGTTTAACGCCTCAGACTGGTTTCATACTAAGCTGCCTTGGGTGCTTCAGCCTCTTTTATATTTTTCCAGTTCTTTCTTAGCCCGTTAATACTTTCTAGATTTCCGTATCAGTGCTCGTGTTTGTATCATACAGAATTGTCTTTAAATAGTCTCTTAATGCTCTAAAGTACAAGTACCTTTTTAAAAAACGAATAAATAAACCACAGAAATGTTGGTGTTGGTGGTGCTGTGAATTACGCAGCTTCCTGACAAACTAGATAAGGGAACCAATCTTGCTGAAAAAATGCTGCTCCAGTAGCTATGCTAGTAAAAAGAGGGTAGCGAAAGGGAGGGCTGTGATAGCAAAACTCATTCAATATGTAAATGTTCATGAAGAAGTAATTTATACTGCAGTTAGCCTTTTTTTTTTTTTTAAATCCAGTATGCATTTTACAGAGTTTCATCTGACATTAAACTCTTACATCTGCAGAATCAGGTCAGTAATTAGGCCAACATGTAAGATTTTTCAGTTATAGGACAGTTCCAAATCAATTGGGTTTAACTGTGAAATGCACATTTCAAAAAATAATTGTAAAAGTGCTGAAAAAAGCAGGATTAGCACAATAAATATTTAAGAATGTTTCCATTAAAATTTTCTAGCCGCTTCTTACATTGATGCTATGCAGGTTGATAATTTGCCTTTACAGCTTCAGAACATAAAAAATGTTTTTTTAGAAAATAAGTGGTGGGACAGGACACGTTGACTTTAACTTGGACCTAACTAAAGCTACAGTTTTATGTTATTATTTGTTCTTGGTTTGGTTTGGGTTTTTTTCTGCACAGCTCGCTCACCCATCCCTTTCTGTTACCTCCCATGATTCAGTCATCCCAAACTAAAATGTAGCATTAAACAAAGTTGTCAATGCTAAGACTTAAATGTCACGTATTCTACCACATTGCAGGAGCAGTGAATTAATTAGTTAAACTCACTTGATCTCTTCACTACTGTTGAAGTCTTCTAGCCATTTCTCAACTGTTTTTTCAACTATACTCTCTCCTAGGGTTTATCAACTGTGAATGACATCTCTCAGCAGGGAGACAGTCAAGCTACATTTAGATCCTATCCCTCTGGGAAGCAGGCTTTATATCAAGCTTGGAGAGATCTTAAGTCATTCTGTGTTCTCCTTTCCTCTCAAATGAGAGAAACTACCCTCAGTGCTGCTGTAATTGTGTATTATGGTATCTCAGTATTTCTGGTACCTTATATTCATAGAATCACAGTATGTTTGGGGTTGAAGGGACCTTCAAAGGTCATCTAGTCCAACCGCTCTGCAGTGAACAGGGATCTCTTCAACTAGATCAGGTTACCCAGAGCCCCATCCAACCCAACCTTGAACGTTTCCAGGAATGAGATGACATCTACCACCTCTCTGGGCAGCCTGTTCCAGTGTTTCACCACCCTCACTGTAAAAAATTTCTCCCTTATACATAGTCTAAATCACCCCTCTTTCAGTTTAAAAACATCACCCCTTGTCCTGTCACAACAGGCCCTGCTAAAAAGACTGTTCCCATCTTTCTTATAAGCCCCCTTTAAGAACTGAAAGGGCACAATAAGGTCTCCCTGGAGCCTTCTCTTCTCCAGGCTGAAAACCCCAACTCTCTCAGACTGTCCTCTTAGCAGAGGTGCTCCACCCCTCTGATCATTTTTGTGGCCCTTCTCTGGACCCACTCCAGGTGCAGCACATTGCACTTGGCCTTGTTGAACCTCATGAGGTTCACACAAGCCCACTTCTTTAGCTTGTCCAGGTCCCTCTGGATGGCATCCTGTTCTCACATTCAGATGTGTTCTGGAAGCTACTTAAAAGCCAGTGTACAGAAGCACATGTTATTTTACTTACAAGCTGAACTAAACAACAATCCCCAGTCATACTGAGTTGTTTTCCTTTTTCCTTCTTCACAGCTACTACACGTTCAGCAACCCAGTATCATTTATTCATTTTGGGCCAGCCACTAGACAAATGACAGATGCTCTCTATTAATGCCTCTCCTTCCCCAAAGGGGAAGAGAAAGAGAATAAGGGAGACTTACGGATTGGAAATGAAAATTAAAACTGCTTTAATGAGAATAATAATAATAAAATTATATATAGACAAATATGTACAATAACAATACCGAACCCAACTCCTCCGATGGCAATCACGTCACTGTCACCACTGATGCTGCAGGGCAGACACTGGGGAAGGCCCAGACCGGGCTCAGCAGCAGGCTGAGGAGCTGGATTCCAGAACTGGATGCAGGGATGCATGGATTGGGATTGAAGGCAGAACAGAGAGAGTCTTCCTTGGACACCACTCACTGAAGAAGGGGAGCAAGAGGGCTTGATCCTTGTGATCCCTCAGCTTTATACCAAATATGACATCTATGGGATGGAACACCTTGTTGGTCAGTGTAGGGTCACCTGTCCTGTCCGCTCCTCCCCGCAGGTGCGGTCTCTCACTTACTGCACCCCCACCGTGGCACACAGGATTTAGCAGTGACCTTGGTCTGCACAGGAGCAAGTACAAGCAAGAGCCTTTCTGCACACCAATCCCTGGTAGTGACTGTAAACATCAGGCGTTATCACTTCTAGAAGCAAACACTGTTGGCAAAAACATGCTGTTAACTTGAGACAGTGCAGTCAGTTAGAAGAGGCTGAGCTGGAAAGTGAAATCACTGAACAGAATGAGTTCTGTTCTAGCTCAAACCATGACAGGGTGCTAGCAATAACCTGGAGTCTGTACCTGCCCATGAAATTGATGAGTTATAATGTGCCAGGTGATAGGCATAAAGCCAAGGAAAGATTGCGGTTACTGAGAGGAGGATGTCATGCCTCTTTCCACAAATTGCTGGAAGAGTGTTTCTCAAATTGTAGGGTTTACAAAGTTAATCTGTTCCTCGCTGCTTCTCCTCACCTGAAGGCTCCCAAATGCTTGTAGGAAGCAAAGCATTCTGTTGCTGCAGACATATAATTAGCTATAATGACTGCAGTTGTCAAGCTGGCAGGTAATCGTTTTTATGCTGATTGTTTCTTCTCGTTAGCATGCATAGAATTTATTTTTAGAATTATTTTATGAATATTGTAACTCCTAATAATTTAATACACTTATGAGTTGGCATTGTCTTTTTAAGTTTGATAATTACTGTTCTGCGATATACAAGTGCAATCTACTGCATTGAGTTGTTGTGCGCTGTGATGACAACGATAAACGTTGATATCACAAAGATATCAGAAAATATCTTCCAAGCATCATGTCTCAGTAGGCTGCTGTTTCAGCAGCTGTGAAGTTTTTCTCAGGCGATGAGTTAAGGCTGTATATGTCCAAACAGAAATCGTGTATATGGAGGAATGCTTTAAGGTTGTGACTCAAGGTTCATGCAGGCTGCATGGTCACTGTGGGAAAGGACCTGGTAAAAGTATGTGTAGAGTTCAAGGACACATAGACAAACTTGATATCCTTTGTGCCTGTATGTTGTCAGGCACACATAAATTACACTGATCGCTGATATGATTTCATAGTAAATGAGGTAATGCAATGCCTGTGCACAAGGGGGCAAATGTAATCTACTAGCCCACCTAAAATTCTGTCATATCTAAAATGAGGACTTTTAACTTAATGTTAATCCTACTTAAAAATGAAACTGAGAACCCCTACTTTAATTACATGGGATCATATTGGGAGCAGCTGTGTGAGCAGCAGCAGGGCTGTCCAGACCCCGGAGAGGTCTTCGGCCCTCGGGCTGTTGGCAGGCAGGGGACACGGGCAGGTGGTGGTGATGCACCGCGGGCGCTAGAGGGGAGTGTGAGCTGTGCTTTTGCCAGTGTGGTGTCAGTTATTCATCCACCTACATGGAGGAGAAAAATGTAGTCTCAGGGCACAAAGATTTAATTACAGGCTGTCTTGCAGTTGTAGAACCATTATACCTTATGCCCCCGGTGTCTTTCCAACCTCTCATCCTGCCTTTTTTTTCTCCTACATCAAAATGTTAATGAACATAAATAGACTGTTAAGTAACTTGTGGAGTTCTGGGGGGGGTTTTGTTGTTGTTGTTGAAATTTTCTTATCGAAATCCCTTTAAATTCTGTTTATCAACAGCAGTAAGAAAACACAAAAGAAAAGTATATCAAGTAGGTACACATAGATTTAAAATGCAAGGATGATTTGGTATACATATGATGCTACTTTTAGTCTAAGAAATATTCCAGGGTCCTGAGGGAATTGTCAGGTGTAGTTAGTAAGCCATTCTCCATCATGTTTGAAAAGTCATGACAGACAGGAGAAGTCCCCCGTGACTGGAGAAAAGGGAATGTCACACTCAGACCCTGGGAACCACCGACCAGTCAGCCTTACCTCTGTGCCCAGTAAGATCATGGAAAAGATCCTACTGGAAGTTATGGTGAAGGATATGAAAGATGAGGAAGATGAGGAGATATGGCTTTACCAAGATCAAATCATGCCTGACTAATCTAGCAGCCTTCTATGATGGAGTGACTGCATCAGTGGACAAGGGAAGAGTAACTGATGTCATCTACCTGAACTTCTGTAAAGCCTTTAATAGTTTCCCACAACATTCTTGCTTCTAAATTGGAGTGATATGGATTTGATGGATGGACTATTAGATAGACAAGGAATTGGCTGGATGGCCCCATCCAAAGAGTTACAGTCAATGGCTTAGTGTCCAAATGGAAACCAGTAACTCGTGCTGTCCCTCAAGGGTCTGTTTTGGGACCAGTACTATTTAATATCTTCATTAATGATATAGACAGTGGGATTAAGCACACTTTCAGCAAGTTTGCAGATGACGCCAAGCTGAGTGGTGTGGTTGACATGCCAGAGGAACAGGATGTCATCCAGAGGGACCTGGACAAGCTAGAGAAATGGGCCAGTGTGTACTTCATGAGGTTCAACAAGGCCAAGTGCAATGTTCTGCACCTGGGTCAGGGCAACTCCCAGTAACAATACAGACTGGGAGATGAATGAATTGAGAGCAGCCCTGGGGAGAAGGACTTGGGAATAGTGATGGATGAAAAGCTGGACATGATCTGGGAATGTGTGCTTGCAGCCCAGAAAGCCAACCGTATCCTGGGCTGCATCAAGAGAAGTGTGGCCAGCAGGTGGAGGGAGGTGATACTCCCTCTCTACTCCACTTTCATGAGACCTCACCTGGACGACTGCATCCAGCCCTGAAGCCCTCAGCACAATAAAGACATGGACCTGTCAGAACAGGTCCAGAGGAGGGCCACAAAAATGATCAGAGGGTTGTTGTTGCTGATAGATATTTGAGATTTTTCCTTGTTCAGTGCATAAATTGTATTTGTATTGAAGGACAAATAAGAGAACTTAAAGCACCTGAAGGGAAAAGTGTAAAGGAAAACAGCATAATTTAAAACCAGCACTTTAACCCAAATAACTGTATTAGAAGCAGAGAGTGACAATTACTCTGCCAAAGAACTTGTCTTAAGTCATAAGAATTTGTACAAAAGTGGGTCTGTTATCCAAAGGAGGTTTTTTGTTTGTTCCTTTTAATTAGATGCTTTTGCATAGAAGATACATATCTTTCTAATGACTACAGGGATTAAATTCTGTACTGTTTCTCCCTAAGTACCCTAACAGCACAGGAAAAATACTGACATAGTAACATGCAGCTGAAGCACACACTGAGCTGCGTGTTAACTCTCTTGGTGTTACTTTCAATGTCAGATTATAACTCATTCTTACTCTCTATAATGTATGTGCATTATTAGAATCTGAGTATGTTTGCAGCCACTGATTGTTTTCTGATAACAGGACTGGTTTTACTATGGAATTTTCTGGGGTAATCCTATTATGGTGTTTTATAGCAGTGGCATCGCTACCTGGCTGCATACCCACAGGCAATTCCAAATTTAAAGAACATCTTTCTCTTTTTTTTTTTTATCTTGGGCAACTTTCTAATGGATGATCAATACTAGTGATGTTTGCTGTGTTACCAGTAACATGGGTATGTTGGTAAATATATTTTTATTTCAATGTGCTTACATCTAAAGGTAAGCAAAGTGTTTGTTTTCTAAATAGATGTGTGGTCTGATGGCTCTTTGTCATTGTATACAACACCCGAGAAACTGCCATGTTGCAAAATTGAGTGTGTTGAAAACAAGTTACTTTAGCAACTTGTTTGGTCATGTGTATTTAAAATCAAGAACTACTCGTGTCTTACCAGGTTCACAAGAATTAGAACAAGTTTGGAAGAATTTAGTACAATGTAGTAAATTTATAAATGCTTCAGCGGATGCTGTATAGAATGGTGTTTATAGAATATCTTCCATTTAGTGTTGCTTAACAACAGCATCATCTCATATAACGTGGATATTAAGTGCAAGAGCGAGTTGATGAAAACTGATGGACAATGAACAGTTGCATGGAGATTCCTAGCTTGGTTAAGTATCTCTTTAGGTATGTATCACAGATCAACACCTCTCATAAAGAATCTGGTAAGGAGAATGAACTAGAGAATGGAATGAACAGGACCAAGAGAAATTAAAATTAAAAAATTAACTAGAAAAATGAGGTCTTGATATTGGAGCTCACTTAATTTTAGAAAAAAAATGTAGCTTTTATTGAAGTCCAAACTGTGTGAGAAAACAAATTGTGACTTAGCTGACAAATTTATGAATAAAAGCTGGCAGTAAATCTGGGCGTTAACAAGCAACTTGGTATTTGCACATAGCAGAATTCACATTAGCACGTATTTTATAGGTTCATGTGGTTTGCTTTAAACCAGACTACATTAAAACTGTATGGAGGAGGTTTTCAATCATTACACTGAAGATACAGAGAATATAACGTATGATAAAACCTTAATACATTGTGCTTGACTCAGCTTTTCAAAAGGAAAACTACTATATGCATTAGTTTTAGACAGAAAATGTAGAAAAGCACCTGTTTTTACCACCTCCAATTACAGTTCCAATCAGTATACTTCAGGAACCCAAAAAGCCGTTAGAAACACTCAGAAAAATACATACATTTTCCTTTGTACATAGACAAACAGGTTATGAGGTGGATACATAAACTTAAGGCTGTGTAATAACACACATATATCAGTATATCAGTGAGGTTGGGCGGTTAATGATGTACCGGTGGAGACCAGACAAGAATGTGGTTTGCTTCTGTACTTGAAGGAACAAAGCAGAAAGAGATGCATCAGTGAAACTATGTCTTTGGGGAACTAGCAGGATTGAATGAAAATTTACAAGAGATGCACATTGTAGCAAAAATGAACAGATACATTAATATGGTGCTTTTTATTCAGAGATTGTGAAGTGTCAAATATGAGTGAACAGAAAAACTAAAGCAAAAAACAAAAACCAAAACCTCTAAAAAAAACTAAGCTAAGGCAAAAAAACCTAAAGCTTGAAACCAATAACCAAAACTGCCAGGTACAAAGTAGAAGAAATTATAACAAATGTTATTACGGAAACAAGTGAGGAAAAACAATATGCTACTACTACCGGAAAACAAGGAACGTGATGGTGCCTGAACACCCACAGCCAGAAGTGGAGGGAAGGAGTATGCATCTGTTAAACAAATCACAAGGGGAGGTCAGTGGGCCAGTTGATCTTCTGAGTCCTCAGCTACGACTTCCAGTTTAACAAGTCTGTTTATAGTGGCAAATGAGGGGGAACATGATATCCATAGAGATGGAGAAGGAAGCAGAAGAGCACACTCAGCGGAGCAAGGATGGTCTTCAACTGCACAGCCCGGTGCCCATACCATGCTTTATCTGTGGTGTTAGTTTCTTCTGCTAAATGTTTGTCTGGCCCCTCAGTTTCTTCAGGTGCTTAGCACAGGGCTGTGCTATATGCATTTGTTTAGCAATACCATAATGCTAATCTCCCAGCTCCACACCACCCACGCATCCTCTAAAGAGGATCCTTGACTCCATATCTCATGACTGGTCCAGAGAAGATGGGCACTGAATTAGAAATGTCATTGCTCTCTCTTCTGCTTCCCCTTTGTGGCATGTATCTAAAGATTGAACCCCCAGTTTATTTTACCAGGGCTGAACTATGTTTTTGTTAGTACACTTTAAAGAACTAGGAGAACTTGATCCCACGCTTCCCTTAGGTTAGTTTCCAGAGGAACAGGAGTAAGGCAAGGTGTTTCTGATGAGCAGTTGCAACTGCTTCAATACAGAGAAGACAGGTCACACGAGAGAAAAAAGCTTACAGATTACATTTTTGCCACTTCATAGGCAACCCTAAATGCTGATTGATCTGCATTCATCATTGCTCTACCAGAGTGGGGTAGGGACTTTGTCTGGAGAAGGAAAGCCTGCATCTGAATAGGGTTTTTTTGGGGTTGGTTTGGGTTTTTTGGGTTGTGGGTTGGTTGTTTTTTTTTTTTTCTGTGGCAGCACTGCCTGCTTGGGCAGGAAGAGCTTTGCAGCATGACAGTTGGCAAACTGACAACATGACAGAGTACCACAGATGCTTCCTGCTGCTACCATTTAGATTTTCTCTTCAGTATTACTTGTGTGGCTGATGCACACGGAAAGATGAAGGGGGAACTAGTAGTTTCAACTCTCCGAAGTTTTATTATTAAATACATTGTTCTGTTTGCATGCCTTCATCACGTATAAAAGCTGCCACCATACATGAGACAGCTAGACACTGGTCTGATTCAATGAGCAAGTGGTTAGTTACACTTTATCAAATGTGACAAGAGATGCTGCTTACGAAATGATAAAAATCCAACCAATATCAGTCCTACTCCACTGATGAAGTATAGCAGGTCATCTTGGGGTTAGAAAGTCCAAACTGTAAATATCTTCCCCACTCTACACCTTCTTTTTTTGAACTCCCTTTCCTCTCCTGCAGGAAGGCTGTATACATGCCTAGCTGGATGTGTGTCAGCTTGCTTCAAGACTTCTTGTGGGGGGGCTCTAACATTATGAAATTTTATGCTGATTTTGTTTCAGAGGACAACTCCTGAATGGATGAACAACCCATGTACTGTGCAGTGGAGAGAAGCAGAAGGTGGCTTCTGCCTAACATCACAAAATGGAGCTGGGAAGAATGCCCCTAATTTTCTTGTTAAAACAGGTTTGTGAGAACACTGCTCAGGCTCCCTGTGACATTCTGTTGTATCACAAAACTTATTTTTATCATTGTGTACACTCCTAATCACAAGGATGCTGCATATGGACACACTGTACCCAGAATCTCCATCACAAGTCAGGCGTGATTCCGTAGGGTGTTTTACAGTGACAGTGAGCATTACAGGTACTACAGAGACTGGTCCCAGCTGGGGGGCGTGTGTGTGTGTGTGTGTGTCATAGCGGACAAAACATGCTGCACATCAGTATCACTGTAATCCCTGAACACTACAAAAAAGAAAACAGAAGAAGAAAAGAAAAAGAGCCTTCACTTTCAAAGTTAGAAAGGATATCTGAACGCTGCAGCTTTTGCAGATGCAGTAGCAGGAACTGCACGGGAGGCAGGTTCTCATGGTTTCTGTGCCTTCAGAACTAACCAAGGCAGTTTTCCTTCAATATGCTGTGAGGCTGCAACCTAACAAGTATTTTCACGCCACACCATCTCTCTGATGGAGACAAAATATTAAATTCATGCTAAAATGATCACAAGGCAGCCTGTTAGATGCTAGCACCTAAATTAGTCTGTGCCCTGCTTGCATTTTTTTGCACTAATTCTTATTTAGAAATTGTTTACTGGCTACTTTCACTCTAGTTTAAGAGAATTTGTCCTTAACCAGACTTCTGTTTTGAAGAACACAGCCTGCTGTTAGTATAAACCACTCGTTCTTGCATCCATAGAACAGACAGGGTGTCTGGATTCCCCAGTTGTCAAAAAAGGGTCCTATATGCTTGCTACAAAAGATGCCTTCAAGATCACTCCTGCTGCAAGGAAGTTTTCCTGCCACAGTATTGAATGATCGTGAAACTTATGTCTTCGCCAACAGCATATGAACACTTGCAGATAGGCACATTTTACTGTGACACACCACTTGGTTATGTTAGCCATATTTAATGTTGGTATTTTAAATAAAAACCACTAGGTTAAGTTTCTTACATCCGTTTACTTAGGACATTTGGTATTCTAGTCTTGTTACGCTTCCTCCAACCTATCATCACTATATGATCATACAATGACCCATAGCGGTTGTCAAATTTCAGTATTCAGATTCACAGCACAGATCATAGCAGGTTCTCCCACAAACCAAAACAAGATGACTGAAACGCTCCAGCAAAAGTATGGACTAACAGAGGGCATAGTTTGCAGCACTCCTGACATTAGTGTCTCGAGCTGGAGGAGCCTACTTTAAGATACGTACTTTTCAACTTGCGAATTCATTGTTTTTGCTCCTCTCACTCCTATCCTGGTATCCAGATTTACTTCCCTTGAAGCTTTCAGCAAACTCCTCACTGCTGAGGTTTTCTTTACACTCTCCCCTTTCAACTCCCACTTAACTTCCTTCATCCACAGTATTTTAGCTATTGCTTCCTCCACCTCTAGTTACTGGGACACTGGGAGCCAGAGGGGAGCACCTTGCTGCTTGAGTTTTGCTGTCCAGAGAACAGCCCATGCAGCTGATAGCATTCAACAAATACCAGCTTGCAGCAGCAGTTTACCCAGAAGCAGTTCCGGTGTGGTTCACCACGCTGTCACAGAAGCTGTTGAAATGGCACAACTGAGGAGAGACACTGCAGGAAGAGAGGAACAGAGCAGAGGAGGTAACCTGAGTGTCACAGGTCTAAGGCTGGGCTGGCCACTAGACAAATGACAGATGCTCCCTATTAACCCCTCTCCTTTCCCAAAGGGGGAAGAGAAAGGGAATAAGGGAGAGAGACTTATGGATTGGAAAACTAAAACTTAATTAGTACTGTTCTAACTCAAACCAGGACACCGAAGCAGCATCATGGACTACAGTCCTGCTGTGTGACAGGCTTAGCTGCAACCTGATTGTATTCCCCTGCAACCAGGGGCAGAGCAGTTTTCTCAGAACAGGTACAATTTTCAGACAATGTTGCTGATCAACAGACAAGGCTGACTATATAAATATTTAACAGGTTGCAACTTGTCCATTCTTTCCACTAGGACAGTAAAAGACATCCCCAGCACCAGGAGATCCTCCTTGACAAGTGTCAAAACTTGTTCAAAAGCTTGGAGATGGTAGAGTATTGCAGCAACAGCATTGACAGAATAACATTTCCCCCTTGAATTCCATTTTTTGAAATGGCTAAGCCCTTTTATTTCATAACATTACTCCACCCCTCCACACCACCCCCCAAAAAAAAAAAGCAAACCTTTTGAGTTGCATAATTTTATTAGGTTGGTTAGCGGTTAAATGTATTCCGCCATGAAATTTCCTCAAAGGCCTTATTTCTAAGTTACAGTACAACCATCAAGCCTTGCAAGACTGAAACAAGGCAAAAAAACCACAGGACTACTTGTCCTGTGTTTGGCAATATTGCAAATGTCATCATGGCTTGTCTTCGCGGACGACGATTTGGGAAGGGCTTTGCCCACGCTTATTGCAAGCGCATTGATGGCTGAAAAGGCCAATGCGGGATAGGCAAGACCGGTTGCAAAGAGCACACCGGAGGGTCTCCTTGGGTGGTATAGTCGAGGCACGGTTCTTTCTGCGCTGTCTTTTCTCCTCGAGCCTGATTCTACGCGTGCTCTCAAAGGAGACAGCAGCATTATGTATGGTGTGTCTCCAAATCTCCCGATTGGAGGCCAGGGTGGGCCACTGATGGGGGTCAATATGGCCTAGGCTGAGGTGTTGTTTCAGGGGTCAGTTTGGAAATAACTATCTGCAGCTTAACTGTTGAACTTGGATTGATTCTAAGTGTTGGTTTCAAACTGGGTTTATGACAGCATGCGGGAATTTGTTTCAGCATCTGTCTTTTTGACAATGATTGTCAAAGATCAAGTATGACTTTGGAAAACAAACACTGAGGTGTCTATTGGTTGTGCTGATTGCCTTTGGGGACGGTAATGAAGAACGCTGATGTAAAGTAGTATTCTCAAGTGGTATTTTATCAGTTCACAGTCCTCATCGAGTGATCACAAAGCCTGTAGCAATTCTTCACTCAAACATATACAATGCTGGTCATGTTGATTGGTATCAAGCCAACACATGATCATTTAGTTGATATTCAGACTGGGAATGTTTGCGGCCCTTTTCAAAAAGAATGAAACCAGTGAGATTTAAAGCTGTAATAATTATATTCAAGTATTGACATGCTTGCAGAACAGCTGGGGACTCCTGCTATCCCTGCTCTTTAAAAATGGCAGTTTAGAATACGTGTAACCTCCTGCTGTGTAGAGTTTAGTTCATCATTTATTGAAGCAGTAATACCTTTAAAATAAAATATTCTCCAATATACTGTCCCTACAGAAGAAAATTCAAATTATATTTGCACCTTTAAGGCAGAGAGCCAGAACAGATCATATTAAGATTTAGTGGTGTAGGCACTCCCCCATATCATCTAACATACTCATTTAAAACCTGGTTTAGATTTAAAAGCAATGTGTTATTTATAACAACAACAACAACAAATCTATGACAATGGTTTTGCAGAAACTAAGCTATTTTTTTCAATAGCTAGAATGTCAAATTTCTGTTTGAATCATCTCATATTGCTTTAACATTTGGTCAGTCAGTCAGCTAGTTTTACTATAGCGCTTGTACGTGGAATCTTTGACAGAAGCTTTTCCCTATTACATCCCTTTTAAGACTAGAATGGCAGTTTTGTAATGTCAGGCTTCCTACATTAGAAGTTTTAAATACAATTATCTGAGAACCAGTAAAAAGAGACTCGAAATCTGATATAGCACCCAGTTCTCCAAGTGTAACAAAGTATTTCTGTAACTCAAGGCAAAAGGAGCATTTGTATGTAACAGCAGAACTGATAATGCATTTGATTTCACTGATAATTAAAGCCAGTAACACCACCACTCTATGAACTAAGGTAAGGAGAAAAGGCAGCTTCTCAATTCCACTTAAATTATAGGCTTCTATAATTGAAAATATAATTTTCAGTGCCTTTATTCTTGATTCACTTGCAAGAGAGCTTTCTTTCTCAGAAACTGTTCTTAAACACATAAAACCAGGGAAAAAAAAAGGGTAGCTTTGACAAAAAGGAGCAGGTTCTTGCAAGAGAGTCCTAACTAGAAAGCAGGGCAGTGAAACCACACAAATCTGCAAATAAGTCAGCTTTTCATCTTCCTTAGAAATAGCTACAATTTTTATTCTTTATACACCTGAAAGATTTGAAGGAGCCAAATAAGAGAGTGAGAAATCCCCTAATTTCCTTGAGGAGCAGCTGCTTCCTACAGGTCTGCAGCAGAGCTTTCTGGAGATCACGTTAAAATCTGCAGGCTTTCCTAGGAATTACAGACTGTTACTTTGAAGTGGCTAAGCATATCTAGCTTGCAGTGTAAAACACAGATATTAGAAGGCATAAGCAAATTTTAACAGATACCCACTGAAGACAGTTTAAAAATAGGTTCACAGGATAATTCAGGTTGGAAGGGGCCTCAGGAAGTCATCTAAATGTAAGCTCCTGCCTAAAGCAGTAGAAGTTCATGAAGTTTCATTCAGATTATTTAATGAAGCATCATTCCGTTAATGCCTGGAAAGACAAAAAAGCTGTGCCTTTCTGCTGAACAGTCTCCAATCTCCACAAAAGAATAACTGAATAAGCTGTCATTTTGAACATTTGAATACAGATTCAACCCAGGATCCCTCTTCACAGCTCAGAATATCTTCCCAGACAGCTGTTTGCAGAACTGCATTGCACTGCGATGGGATAAGCTCAGGAAGGAGGGGAAGGGGCAAGGATTAGAAGCCACACAAAACACATGCAGTTCAGCACTGAATAGTAACAACTAAGCTCTATGATATTTCTCCTGCAGGTTTCTCTCCAAACAAGAGATGAGGAAAGCTTAAGTCTAGTTTATGCTTCACCAACCTTTACTAAGATTCACTGGGAGTGAAAAAAAAAAGAAAAAAAGCCAAGGTATCTGAAGCTGAAGCTTCCTGCAAGGAGTTTTTCATTCATGACCAGTGATTTAATTCCTTACTATCTCTGAAATTTAAAAAAGTCACCACTGAAGACTCCAAGATTAGATGTTAGCTTAAGTTCAGCTCACTAGAGAACAACTCTAAGAACTGTAAAAACACTTAAGTAACATTATTTACACCAACCTTCACGTTACTTACATTAGCCATAGAACAAACTTTTAATTCTTGTTATTTCATTTTCAACTTGTAAGAAGATGATATGAGAAAAGGCTGCTAGAAGAAAGAAGAGGAAAATGCATGCTTCTATTTACTTAAAGAAGCTTCTGCAGAGGAATGGGAGCTGCAAGCTTTCTTTAATGCACATATGCTATCCCCTTTCTTCTGCACTTAATGGCCACATCTTTCCAAAAAAGATCAAATCCACCGGTGACATTTCAGACAACCTGAGTCCCTCTTTTGTAAGAAGACCAACGGGATATCTACCAGGCCAGCAAGCTTAGGATATCATCTTCAATGCAGTAACTTAAAGCCTGAAAGTTGTAGCATTTTAGATAAAAACAAGCAAGGCAGAGTTGCTTGTGCTTACTCGTATAATTTTGGAAATTCTTTTTAAATGGTTGCATCTTTCAGTGCTGTTGTCTAGAGCAATTCATAGGAGAACTCCTTTGACAAGATGTATGGAAAGAACTACCTTTGAAAAAAATTTTAAGATAGAGGGACAGCTTTCTTCTTCATTAGAAAAACAACAGTATGAGTTTCATTTCAAAGATTCAAAGCCCAAAAGAGCTATCATCAGGATTGCTTACCTGGTTACTTAGTGCATCAGGATTCCCGATGGCCCACTGTGTCTTTATAGAGCATAGCTAAAGTTGATGCCATTTTAAGACATTAATTTTTTAATTTCCCTGTCATTCACTGTTCAAAAAGGTTTACTATAGCAGAGGTGATCCAAGCTCTGCTATCACCATAATCGTTACAGCAGGCAAATATTAGCACACCCATTGGTCAAGTCAGTTTAAGATAAGAGAAAGACAAGTGTCAGGTCCTTTCTTGCTTTTACTCAGGTTTGATCACTCCAGTGACCGATTTCTTTGTTGAATTCCATCTATGTGTACAAATAATATCCATGAGGCTAATGGAGAAACCCTACAGAATTACACCTGCTCAAGAATTTCAGGATCACAAAATGGTCAAGGTTGGCAGGGACCTCTGCAGATCACCTAGTCCAACCCTCTGCTAACAGCAGGGTCAGCTGCAGCAGGTTGCTCAGGGCTGCGTCTAGTTGGGTTTTGAGTGTCTCCAAGAATGGAGGCTCCATAAGCTCTTTGGGCAACCGGCTCCAGCATTTGATCATGAGAATAGCAAAAAAAAGTGTTTACTTGTGTTCAGCCAGAATTTCACATATTGTAACTTGAGTCCATTGCCCCTTGTCCTGTCAGTGAGCACCACTAAGAAGAGTCTGGCTCCCTCCTTTGATGCCACCCATGACACATGCACAATTGCGGCAAATTAGACCACTACACAGCTGAAAAGCTTAATGTTTGGTTTTGGGGTTGGATGGTGGGGAGAAAGAGGGACTGTTAAGCAAGTGTTTGCTACCTGCAGCCAAGGGATCTGTGCAGCACAGCCTGCGCCTGCTCATGTTAACTGTGTCATGGATCGATTACTCCTCCATGTACAGGGGTCTGCAGGTCAGGATCACTACGCTTGTTCAAGTAAAGAGATGTTATATTATATAGCTACCTTACATTGCCTTCCTATGTATTTTCCCCTATTAAGTCCCCATAGACCTTCCATGCTTTTTTTCAAAGCCCTGCCCTCAGGATTTTTTGCTAGAAGTGAGTCTTCAAGATATACCTGACAGAAGTCTACCGTAAGGCATAATGCTCTTGAATTTTCCTGCCCAAGGCTTAAATTTAAGTGTTACCCTAATTCCTGTACACCTGCAAGCATGACCAAAGCCTTGCTACGTGTAGAGCTGGAACCTTATCTAGGTATCAAGGTGCTTTCACATAGGCAGGCACAGAGGTACAAATGAACATTGAGGGCTCAGTTAGTAAGCCATTTTTATGAACTACCTGGGAGAAACATTTGGTTTCAAATGCTCACTCTCTGCTGCTCATTCTTGTGTTCATTCACTGTTCATTCTTTGTCTAAAACCTAACACTTCAAGCCCTCACACCAATTAAAAAGTGGAAGGAGCACATTAATGACCCTTCACTAGAAACACCAACAGCCACGTTGCACAGCAGTTTTCCAGTGTGTTTACTGATAGCGGGCAAGATTTTGAAGTAGAAGGCAGAAGAAAAGATAGTAAGGCAAGGTAGAAGGAAGGGAGACAAATCCACAACTGCACCTCTTACTCCATCTGTCCTTCACTGCTTCCCTACAATAGTCCTTGGCAGACTGGAAGGGGGAAGGGGAGAAAGGAAGAAGAAGATAGCAAGTTCTAGGTCATGTCCATACTGCTGCTAGATTTATTAGAACAGAGCCTAGTTGATTTGGTAAAAGGAAAAAAGCTAGGAATGACTCATCTTTTTTGAAATTAAAATATGATGGGAAGTACCTTTTCCAAAGTACTTTTTATTATTTAAAAACACTAGTTTAATAGAGAGCTTTTTGAATGATGGTCTTCAATGAATTAGACTGTTACGCTGATCAGAATATTAATGACCAAGACATGACGAGTAAATACCTTCCCATTTTTAAAAGTAGTGTTGTCAGAAAGCAAATCCTATCGCTTCAAAACATGAATTCCAAGAACTCCCTATTTAATGTAATCTCTGTCTGATCTGTATATCCTTTGACAGGTCCTATGACAAGGATCTGAATGTTTAAAGTTTTGGATATCCTTTCCTAAAACACGTAGCACAATACACTATGCAAGTAGCTACCAGCACAGTACTCAAAATAAGCTCTGTATTTCCCCGTAAACATCAGCCAAATTGTGGCTTACCTTCAGGAGATCTTGAGACTAGCTTAGGTCATAACTGAAGATGCTTTGTACCTATAGCCACCAGAGCAAACAACTTGTGGAAGAGGGAAAATGTCAAGTTAAATCCTGTATTTGTAAAACTGAAATTGTCAAAGACAACAGATGTGTCTTCTATGGTTTATTTTTAGAGTAGTTTGGTTTTTTGGTTTTTTTTCTTTAATTGTAGTACCTTAAATCAGAAGTTTTGGGAGGTTATTCACACAGAGTTCAGAAGCATTTGAACTGTACACTCTGATTCTCTACAGGAAACTATGACAGCTTTTAAACAGGAAAAGGTAGTATTCACTTAGTGCCTTCGCAGTGGTCATAGAGCGATGAGAAGACTGTGCCTTCGCTAGGGAGGAAGCCATAGAAAGTTTTCTGTATGATCATACTTACAGTCTTCCAGCATCCTTCAGCTTCATGCCCTGTAAGAGAGGCAGCCTAGGAAAGCAGATGAAGATGTTCAGAATACTGTTAGATACTGCTAGTTTTGCAATGGATCAGAGGGATACAGAATGCATACTTGCATTTCAGCAAGCAACTTCTTCAAAGTTTGATTGACACTTGTCACTACACCAGAATTTAAGATGTTAGGTGATGTTCCAGTATTCTAGAATGTACACTTCCATCAACCAGAAGTTGTTAATTTGTAGCGGCAAGCCAAGGAATCCTTTTCTGCCTAACAATTTTATAGATTTTTAGAAAACTAGGAGGTGTCGGGTGTAAATATGAGTAGTAAAGAGTTACAGAGGAATTCACTAAATCTTGAAGATCAAGCTGAAGCAAGCTACTGCCCGTCTTCTGCAATGCTAGGCATCCTTATCTATCTTTTAAAGGAACACACCCAGAACACTAACAAGATCTGCAGTGGTCATAAAGTTGCATGTGGACTCTGAACAAAGTCCTCTGCCTGCTCCATACAGGAGAAACCTGCTTGCTTGCTGCTTTGCAGCAGTTCATGTTTTGCACATAATCTCCTATTAATTCTGCAGAGTTACTATGAAAACATGAGAACCATGTCCAATTTGTTTCCCCTTCTGCAGAGTACTCCCCGCTTTGTCAGATTTGCAGTGTAAGCACAAACTCTAGCTTCATTCTTTGCAACTAGAATGGTGCTGCCACTGTTTATGAGAGACCTTTTTCATGGCGTTCTCTTTCAAGTGTTTAAGCCTATCCCATAGTTTTCTAAGCATATCCTCATCCTAGACTTCATTTTGAGCAAAAAGGACAAGTGGTACCTGTAGAAGGCTTTAGGTTTAGACACCTTGTAAGCTGTAAGTCCTTGATGGATGCTGCAGTCTCTTGAAGAAGGCGGTTAGGTAGTTCTGTACACCATCCAGGGAAGATAAGCAGGAACAGCTCTAAGGCTCTTGATTGTGACCCAGAATTTCTCATGACATTGCCCTGAATAAGCAGGCCAGTTCAGTCTGGAGATAGTTGGAGTTGGACCCTCCATGCTGGCCAGGCTCATCCAACAAAGTTAAGGTATCTCAGTGAGGGCTTGAAATCTGTAAGATCAGAAGATATGCACTGCTCGGGGAGAGGGTGGAGGTTGAAAAAAAGCAAGAGCTCTTTAGAACCAAGTATTTGTATCAAGAAGAGCAGTATGCACATTAAGACATTCTACTTTAATTTATGCAAGGCTTAATATGATCTAGATCCTAAGGCTCTGCAGAGGCTGGCACTACTGGCAGTAGAAACTGAACTTATTGGCCTTTGGAATAATTTCCCAATACAGTCAGCCATACACAAGATATTCTTCCATGAATATTACATTTGCTTGCTTACTTTGAAACACATTGGGAAACTTCCTGTTATTCTAAGAAAGTCTCTGAGAGTGTTAGTTCATATTTTTGGCTGTTTACACTTGCTGCAGACCCCTGCATTACCCATTGGTTTGGCATTAAGGCATTTGTTGCCCTTAGTCTCTCCAGACTACTATGTGATGCAGCATTTTCCTCTTCCTGTTAAGACCTACACAGAAAAAATGAGTCTTTTTCTATAAGTTTTCACCCCTCCCTGAAAGCCAAGATTAGATGTCCTAGCATTTATCTTATACACTAGTAGATATCCTACCCAGGATACTGAATTTTAAGCCACTTCAAACAGTAGTCAGTCTAGAACTACATTTATGTTAAAAGTTCATATTGCTTGATCATAATACCACATACATCATGACCTCTTGAAAGAGAATGAGCTTAAAGTCATAGCAAGAGCTGTTTTATAGAACTGGCATGCATTTGGGGTTTAAATCAGTACTGTACTGACATTCAAGAATTTCAGTCCCCATACAGACTGAGATGAACAGCACTTTTATTTATTTCAGTTACATGGAGAATGACAAGTAAACCTTACAACCAGAAAGGCAATGAAAGCCTCATGAGCTTAGTGATAACCATTTCATTATCTAGGCAATGTTATGATTTCTTGATATCACAAAGAAAGCATATCCCCCTTTTAAACAACTGTTCCTTATTTCTGGAAGGAATTTTTCTCTAAGAACAGCACACTGATGTTAACAGAATCAAGAGGGACCACCAATGTACAGAGCCTACATTCACCCTCCCACTTCCCTCAAAAGGCTTAAGTGAAGACCTTATTCCAAAAAAGATAACACGCAATCATGATCGCAGCTAGAAGAGAGGGAAAAATTAAAGTCTGTTTTCAAATGAAGTAAAATTATGAAGTTAAATGAAGATACTTTCTTACACCGCAGTATTTCATGGAGAGGGAAGCTCTCCTCATTTTAAGCCAATGCTTACATGACTTTTGTAGAAGAGAAAACAGCTTACATGAAAACTAATCCCTCTGCCAAGCACTCGATAGTGACTAGACATAAGGGAAGTGCTAGAAACATGTGGGAGAAAATACTGTACAAAGTATCAAGTGGAAACTCCCCTTGCTAGAACTCAGTGTATTTACTTTAGTACGATAGAAAAGACTGAATTCAGGAGTGGTTGACAGTGGGATGCAGTGCTACAGGTTGAACATTAGCCACTAAAGGACAAACCCAAGCACAACGGAATTGGGTATCCCACCACAAGGGAAAGATACATTTGAGCTTCTTAACCTGCTCATTTCTAAAGTTTGCTCTAGTATTATCTCCTCCCTCATTACCAACTTAATTCCTGCACTCCTTTGAAGGGATCCCTTTAGAAATCTCCAAAATTCTGCATTATTTGGCAAAAAAAAAAAAATTATCACTTGCTATTCTAAAGAACACAGAACTGGAAAAAGAAAGGAAAAAAGAATTTACAACTCATCTCTTCAGTTACTCTTCTAAGCAATATTGGACCTAAAGAACATGGGGAAATACCACATCAAGTACTGTTCCACCATCCTTTGCCATTTAAACAATACAGTTGAGGCAGACCATAACTTCTTCAGCCAATCATTAGCGGGTCAGTTTTGGTGCATAAGATATTAATCAACAAAAAAAAAAAGTATTTTTTGGTCACCCATGCTGTATGTCAGTTCTCAATTTTCCCTCACTTAAGTGGTCAGGGATACATTTATTATGATGCAGTACACACAGTAAGTCTCAAGAATTTCAGGCAGACCTAGTCATTCCCGAGGAGTATCCTTTTGGCTCAGTGAAGACTTTTGAGTACCTTAGCTTACATTCAATCTGGAGGCAGCCACCATGATTCCATTTACCCAAAGTACTATTTTTAGTGGGGCTGTTAACATCTTGAAATTGCAGTTTAAAGTTAACCAGTAATACAAAAGAGTACTTTTCAGTGATTATGGTGAAAGAGCTGAGAAAAAAAAAAAAATCTGTAAGAAACCATTGCTGCAATTTTATTTTAACAAAAGGGCAGATTTATTCATGTTTACAAACAAGTTTCAAAAACAAAAAGGAGAACATGTATGCTACCCACTAACAACCTTTCAAAATGCCAACAGCCCTCATGCTGCATGAAGGATTCTATAATTAGAAAAAAAATCACAGTTCCACTCACAGTTCACCAAGACAGCACTAAACTAACATGTTTAGACAAAAACAAAGGACTAAGATTCTGATGTATTTTGATTTAATCCATTTTGCCCAAGATAACAGAAATAATTCAAGCAAGTTCCATCACATATTGATGTCCTGCATTAAACAACCCTACTAAGTTCTGAACAAAAGTTATTCAGTAAGTTTCTCAAAATTTTTAAAAATTAAACAGTTGTTTCAAAACCATTAAGTAGTAAATGTATTTAAGAAACTAATTAGGACAGAGGCCATAACTTCATTAGAACACCACTGCTCATGTTTTTACAAAGCATTAGTGTTATCTATTTGGCTATTAGTATTAGCAATTTATCTACAATATTTAACAAGGTAAATTGCAGGCAAAATTTAGTACAGTTTCAATAGAAACACCCTTTTCCTGAAAATACAGCAGTATTTGAAGGACTAGTTTTTTTGTTTTTTTCTTTTTTTTTTTAATCTCTGCATCATTTATAAGGAAGCTTCCCATCTATGAACAGGAACAAAAAAAGTATCTACAAACCTTGTAAACAGATCTGTATCATTTATAAACATAAATAATCCAAATTATTAACAGCCAACAGCAGAAATTAAAGTATCAATTCAACGATCCAGGGCCTCCTTGCCCTTCCCAGCCTTCCCCTCAGAAAAGGATCATGACAAACTAAAGCTCTGCTAACACACTGTTCAGGACCATTCTTAAGTACAACAGATGATCCACAGGTCACTTATGCTGAGTTACTGTTTATCTGTCAGAGTTCATTATTACTCCCACCCCCAGAAAAGCACCCTCCAGTCTGGCAGAAAGCTTTTTTTTTAAAAAAATAAATCTACATTCGTACAAGTGTGTCTTCTGTTGAAGTCCAAGACAAGAATATCATCTTGTCCATCATAATGTGTGAAGAGACCCAGTTTCAACTTCTTTACAATGCAGCTAGTGTGTTAACATTCAGCTTACAATCAGAGTGATGTTTCCAAACTATGTAGCGGGCTCCCTGGGGATGAAGAGGTAGCAGACTTGTTCATGTCTGTTGTAAGGTGAATTCCACTGTCAACCGCATTGTTATTTTTATTGGGAGAGGGTGGGGGAGTAGAGTTGCGTTTTGTTGGAGCATCATCTTCAGCATCAGTATCATCAATAAGGGGAATATGAGGCTCGGAGTCTTCTATTCTAAACTCAGGATGCGTCATAAAATTGTGAATTGAACTTCGTGTCTCAGGTTTCTCGAGCCCCTCATACAAGGAGCTACGAAACGCATTCACCACTCGGATCTGTAAACAAAGAAAAAAGGTTGTTAAAATGCTGCAGATTTACTGGTAATGGCATGGTTCTTATGAGTTTGAGTCCACAAACAGCTAGACATGAGTGAATCGAATTTGTATGTGATGCAGTGGAACTTGCAATAAACTGTAAAAAATGAAGAGCATTTCAGTAGAGCACTGCCAGTGTACACAGTAGGAATAAAAATTGTAAAAGTACTGCAAAAAGCTGAAGGGCCTAAAAATTCAAATATGGCACTAGAATTGTTCAATTATTTAACATGGGCTAAGCATTTTTCAGAAGCAAGGCCAAGAATTAATTTGTGAATAAGTAAATAAATAAATCTTAATGAGTGTTTTATTGAATACTTGGGGGAAGCGGAAGGGAGTGGCTAAAAATAAGTGGAAGGATAAAAGGGTTACTAATTCTCATGCTAGGAATTAGGATGTCAACTGACTATGAAAAAGCCAAGCAAGTGTAAGCCAATGTCACAATGACTGGACATTTACGAAGAGTCATGCAAAAAAGGATACCACTGTAACAGCTGTAAATATTCGAGTATATACCCATTTACCACACTGAAGAAAGTTCCTTACTGAATAGTGCTTTGGAAACTTAAGACCAGAACTAGGAAACTGAATACTGCACTGTACAGTTAAGTAGCCACAACGGGTTCTTAACTTTGAAGAGACTATTCAAGTAGCACAAAGTAGTAGATAAGCAGGTGATCAGCCTTTGCTTGAGTCTTCAATTTACACTGAATTCATGGACAAAATTCCCAGGCTGAGTATTATTTCAAGTCCTTTCATTGTTTAACTAACTTTTTTTTTTTTCAAATTAGAAAGCTAAGTTTACAGAATTCATAAATAAACAGTTCAGAGTGAAATTAGAATAAAGTATGGCTTCATTTTGCAAACTGTGCATGTACAGGCTGACTTGAATTTAAGTTTTCCAAATTGTAATTTGAATAATGAAACCTGCCCACACCCCCCTTCTCCCACACCCCACACATTTCCCTGACCAACTACAGGAATCCAGGACTCATTCTTGAACTGATAAAACAAATAAGGTTAGGCAGAAGTCAGTGACCCCTTGGTCCAACACTTTTGTCAAGATACAGTTTCCCCCTTCTGTTAGCTCCCTATTCAATTCTCAACATCTCTACTCTGAGTAAGTGTCCAGCAAAGCAGTTTCAATCCCAAAGCTCCTTTGTTGTATAGAGGCAGAGGAACTCTGTAGTAAACAAGAACTTACTGTTACAAACAGTAAGTCCAATTTAAAGGTATCTTATTAGCACATCCAAGATGACTTGTTTCAGGCTGAGAAATAAGTCATGACTAGTGCTTCTACCGAGTTCCTTGATAGTAAAAATAAAGTGACTTCCAGGTGAAGGAATGAAGATGGAAGGTCAAGCAGATCAAGAGCACAGACTTCAAAACAGCTAGGATACACCAAACTACCTCAGTGTAAACACAGAGAAGGAGTCCCCAGAAGTGATGCATTATCAAATGTGTTATCACAGAGTCACTTCACATGATAAAGTCTCAGGTCCTGACTGTGTTCTCTGACCTCTAGAAATAGCATCATTCCCCTCCGCTCCCAGAGCACTTGCACGAAGAATTTTACGCAAAAGCTATTGTGTCCCTGACAGGTACACAACTGAGCTCCATTAACCACGGAAACCTGGGGGGAAGGTGGGGGTGGGGAGGAGGCACGCACACAAGGGGAAGGACATAACTACTGATAAAGGGAGGACAGGGAGAGGACAGGGAATAGCGTGAACGTGCTTGAGAAGTAAAAGATTACAACAGCAGCTAGTACTTCACTGTTTTTCATCACATGAAAAAATTGAGCACGCTGTTAAAGAGTTGGCATATTACATGACCTTTAAACAAGTCCGTCAAGCTGCACAAACTGTCTTGGCACTTACCAAGAAAATCAGCAGTGACAATGCCAGACTGAAAGTTTGCAATGCCTTTATTTGGCATGTTGCATCCCACTGTGCCACTGATTTATGTGGCAAAATGAAATATGACTGCCTTGTGGGACTGGTTTTTCATTGCTTACAGATGGCAAGTTAGAACATAAGCAATAATGGAAAATAATTTTTGGCTTAACAGGACAGCTGTAATTATCATAGGAATATACTCATACCTATCATAAAGGCTTGATTCCCATGCAGAATGCATACTAAACGAGAAGTCTAGACACTCCTTTCAACCCAGGACCCTCAGAGTCCAGCCATGAAGGCAGAAATCAGACTATCAGGACTTCAAATTATCCTTAAAAAGGGAAATCTACTGGCTTGAAGGCTTTATTTTCAACGATTTAAGGTAATTAGACAAGAGAAGTAGGTATAAATAAATTGTGAGGAGCAAGACAATTTGTTAGGTGTAATTTATACTGTCATCAGGCCTTCCTCATATTAGTACCAGAATAGCAAGGAATGTCGTAAGCACTCCAAATCCTCCTAGACAGATGGCTGCTTAAGAGTTGCCACCTCACTTCATAGGAACAGCTGAACTATTTACCAACAGCTCCGAAAGAGACAAAGAAAAGACACATCTACTTCCCATTAATAGATACTAGTTATCAGAAGTTGTTCTCCTGGAGGGTGTAGCAGAAGGCTGTACTACTTACTGAGGACCAAAAACTAGTTCTCTGCTATTATAGCTCTGTATCCGCATTGGTCATTTGATGCAATGAGATGCTGCAGTGCCCATTAGATTCTGCTCAAATGGCAGCATGGCATGAAGTTGCTCTCTAGAGAATTCTGAATGTCTAATTAATGTTCTTGAGTGTAGTTAAGGATACAGGTTACTAATTAGCATTTTAACTAGGAGATGCAATCCTGTGCATCTTTATTGTAAAATCTATTTTTCAGTTTGTGTTCTTGATGCATGCGCATTTGTGAGCCAAGCTTCTCAATACTACTGCAAGGTAGGGAAATACCGGTTTTGTCAAGTATAGAAGCAAATACTTGTGCAAACTCACATAGGAATGCTGGCCAAGCCCAAATAAGTAAGTCAATAAATAAATGAATAAATAAATGAATTCAGAAGAGAACATTTCATTTAAGACAGCTCCTGAAATTAAAGGTCTTCATCCATCTGGAAATCTGAAAGTTTAAAAGGCAGGGGGAAAAAAAAAAAAAAGACCTCTAAGAGTTATTTTAAAAAACAATTATTTAACCAGACTCTCGAAAGTTAGAGAAGGAAGTTAAATGTGTAATATATAATTAAGGTGGAGAACTCTTTCAACAACAGGTATTAGCTATCGGTATTCAGCTACAACTCTTATGCATCTTCAGGCTCCAGAGTTTAATCCTACATATGAGTAATTAAATCTCTAGCTTCTACATAGAGGAAAGCTGAAACTGAAATGCCACTTAGAGCACAATATAAGGAGGGCAGAATTAAGATAAGACAAATTTTACTTTCACAGATGGCTTATGAACTGCTGCCAGAAGAACCTAGAGAGGAAAAAACCCTTCAGATTTTAAGTTTCACCATTCAATGCTTAGACCTTTTTTTCTTTTACTGTTAGCTAATTAAATGTTTCTTCTGACTTGTATGTATTTTAGAAGCCTTGTTTCACCACCCAAATCCTGATGTTGAGAAAGTTGTGTTAATCAGTAAAGAAGTCCAACGAAAGCAGAGATTCAGAAGTTCCTGACAGGCTACAAAGAAAATGCGTTTAGTGCTCCATGTTCTAACTACATTCATATTTTTAACATACCATTTGCTTTCCCATCAGCTTGTTAACCTTAAGCATCATTTGTGCTGCAGTGCAAGACATCTATTTTTGTTGACCTGGGTCCATGATTATAGAGTTAATTGACTTATTCAAATGTAAGTCACCCTAAGAGGCATATACTCGAAAATTTACAACAGTTTTCCTGTTTTATCTTAAACATCCCTCTGTACATGAATGGATGAAGGCACAGGATGTGAGGCTCACAGCTTTCACATTACAGTCTTTTCTTGAAACTGTTCCACCTGTTCTCAGCCCTCTAAGAAAAAAAACAGTCTTGAGGACTCCACTTTGTGGAAGAGCTCTATAAAAGCCTGAACGATGATTTTAAGTACTAAGGAGAAAATGAGAAACGTTAGGTACGTGAATTAGGAAATGTTAATTTCATGCACTTTAGGAACACACACTCACACCCCACAGTAGTAGAAGCAGTAGTAGAGGAAAACACTACATGTGTAGGGGTAGAAATATTTGTTACATCATGGTGCTGGCTGGCGATGGAGGGTTGCCGCCTTAGAGCCCCCTGAATGGTACTTCCACTCTGGAAAGCATTCACTACATCCATCTGCAAGGAATCAGAGATTGTGACAGCTTGCTCAGCAAGAGAGAGAGAGAACAAGAGAAAGGACCATCCCATCTATAACACACAAAGAGTAAAGAAAAAAGGCACTTTTTAAACAGAGCAGATACACAGGCAAGAGTTGCATTTAGAGCTGAAGAAATCAGAGGACCCTGAGGGATTACACATCCATCCACACCCCTTTTTGACAGTCTCAGTCACACCAGTCAGAACTGCCACCTTAGTCAAAGGACTGGAGATGGAAAGAAGAGATTTCCCTCATAACACCCACTGCGTCCTACCTTTTTCAAGACCATACCTGAGTTTGTATCCTGTTTAGGCCTCTAAACCACAAGATCTGACCACGACGTAATTCTCTCTCAGCATGATCGATCTCTTCTACATCTTCTGCTAGTTCTTCCTCAGGAATCTCTTCCTTTTGTGTTCCATGACCAGCTTCTTTAAGGAATTTCAGACGGCTGGTTGGAATTGTTGAAATCAACTAATAGTGAAGGAAAAATATGTAACAGGATTATTTTTTTCAAAGAAAGAATAAGTGCAATACCACACTTAGGGTTTAATATAATATCCTACATACAATTAGCAAAGCTGAAGAAACAAATTATGTAAATGGGATGAGTGCATCAATGTAGAGCGATTACTCCAGTTGAATAGCTGCAAAGTTGTGGATATCCTTACCACCTCAACTGAGATGTGAAATTAAACTTGGACTACAAACCTAGAAAACAAAACAGCCTTGCTAGGGACAAATAATTCCACTTTAACATTACTTGACTATGCCAGGAAGAAGCAGTACTGAAGCTACAAAAGCCATTAATTCTGTAGATTGTGCTTGTATCTAGAGCTTTCAGAGCTCTATCAGTTTGATGAGCATGATGTGTTACCTCAAGTGAGAACTACATCATTTAAAGTAGCCACAGTTAATTCAGAAATAGAGAACAGACATGTACTCTTTTGTGACCTGGAAGGTATCGATCCATTTGCAAGGTGTGTGATGGTTCCAAAACCTTTATCCCAGACTGTTACTTTGCTTCTTGCTGTACATTAGTTCAACTATCTTAAAACTAAACAAAAGCTACATATGGCTGTTCCAGCTTTCCTTTTCATCCCCACCTTCAGGGCTATTCTGGTGAACTATGTAGTTAAGGGGAGTCATCTTTTGATACAACCCATCTAGCAAACTCGGATCAGTTCCAAAGCTGCTTTCTTTGACCATCACAAACCTAGAAGAACATTTCAGCAGCTGCAGAGGAAAAAGACTGCTCCAAAAGCAAGATAAACAGCCCTTTTTGCTAAAATTGCCACTATGAATGCTCTCAGATGACACTTCAGCTTCTACTGTTCTCAGAAAGTCAAAAGCTCTTTGACTTTAATGAGATGCTAGAGCAGCGTGAACTGCAGCAGGGAAGCTTTGCCCTTGCAAGACACTTTGGGTCAAAGGTATTTGAAGCCATCCCAGTTCTATTCTAGTCTACTTTTAAACCTCAGAGTAACTCTATTTGATTTTTTTTAAATAATTAATTTTCCAGAGAACCTTATTAAAATGCTTACACCCACTTTTAGAATACATGTCATACATGACATTAATTTTATACTGAAACCTAAAGTGTCCTTCACAAAACAGAAGGAAAGAAACTGTAATGGAAAACTCTTCATGTGGTATGAAAAGTTTAGACAACTATGTCATTAAATAATGGAAAACTCCATAGCTCTAAAGTTTCATGTAAATAAGCTTGCTGCTTACAAGCACTGTTGTACATGAAACCTGAGGCAGAGGCGGGCCAGGGGTGTGTGGGATAAAAATCAAATTGCAATAGCTTAGTAGGTGGGAGAACTTTCCAATTTTTTCAGAATTATGCATATGAAGATTAAAGAGAAAGTCGTTTTGAATTTTGCTGCATTTCTTGCCACTCCAGGAAGTTTTCAATTAAAGAAAATACTAAGAAGTTTAACAATTCTGTTCTTATAGAACAACTTCTAGTACTTACCTGGGTAAAGATATAATATCATATTTAAAAGGTAACTACAGCTGCCTCTAGTTAAAAGTTACTAAACAAAAAACAGCCATAGCATCTAGCTATGAAATGTAACTAATTGACCAAGTCAGAGCAAAGAATATCCAACTAAAGACTTTCTAGCTATTGAACTAGTCAATTTTAATCAGTATTTACTGTTAATCTCTATATATTCATACAGTCCACTTGAAAGATCTGAGTGCTAAACATAATGCATTTGTATTTTCCATGTAAAGTATTCTAATGAAAGTAGATATTTGGCATTTTGAAAAAGCTAGTTTACCTGGCCCCAGAGTAGTGTTCCCATGCCCAGGAAAATGGACCACAGCCACTGTTCAATTGAGAGTTCTGAGCAACTAAAAGGCTTCCCACCAAACTGCACAATAATTATCTGTGAAGAGTAACATTATTAAACAACATGTATCAATGACCTGTTACTAGAAAATTCCCTTATATCCAAGATCACTACAGACAACTTTGCATTCGAACACAGGAATTCCCATGTTATTAAGCATACATTTCCAGTGTCTTGACAGTTTAAGCAAGTTTCCAAACCTAAACCATCTTACACTTTTCAGTATTTCAAGACCTGCCATTTATTCTTCAAATTTCACACTCCCAAAAACCTGTTGACTACTTGATTTTGCTTGCAGTTCTATCCCTTCATTTCACAATTACAGCGTGTATTTGATGCTACAAATTACAGTGATTATTCATCCTATGAACACCCATCTCAGAATCAAGCTGATTAACAAACTTCTATTACTACAAGTCATAGATCCACAAGACATGAAACATTTCAGAAATAATTCAGAGTATTACTATGTACCCCATGAGTGTTAGATGTCAGACTTTAAATCACCACAGTGTGACATCTATGCAGGAAGTCTTATGGAGAAAGATCACAGATCTCTAAATCTAAATTAAAAGAGCTCCTACTGACCTACCTATTACAACAAGCTGTACAAGCCCTAATGAGCACGGTATCCCTCTGCATAGGAATTACATGTATGAAAGCCTGACCTGGAGAATCAATAATTCAAGTAACGGGGCAGGCGTGAAAAGGAGACAGTATTGACCACTAAGCAGGACACCTGACAACTGAAAAACCCAAGAGAATCTTTTATTAACACAGAATAAACCACTGAGATGACAACTCAGGAGTTACTTGTTTGGGAAGGCATTCAGTCTGCCAAGTTTCTAAAGGGAACGCAGTTGCAGTCAGGAGTCATTTCTACATATTTGGCTTTGTTGCACAACAACA
Source organism: Bucorvus abyssinicus (assembly GCA_009769605.1). Taxonomy (NCBI): domain Eukaryota; kingdom Metazoa; phylum Chordata; class Aves; order Bucerotiformes; family Bucorvidae; genus Bucorvus; species Bucorvus abyssinicus. Next base: position 47,289,190 of record CM020025.1, read on the forward strand.
GTCAGTCTGCTGCATATGCAACCCTAAAAACAAGAGTAGCTTCTGAAGAAGTGTCATCTAAAAAACCCTAAACCTGGGAGAATAAGTGAAATAACTTCATGTGAAGCAGAGGTGCATATGTTTGGATTGCTTGAACCCCTATGAATTTGGTCAACATCACGGAATCCCAAATCTGAGAAGCTTAAGGCGTAGGTTTTATCTTAAGTCCAAAATAAGTCAAAATGAAAGAGTTCTGAAAAAAAGTAGTGTGTTGCTTTGTTGGTTATTTCTTCTGACAAATTAAAAATAGACCATTTAGAGGGTGAAACTATTTCTTGTAAACTATTTTCTTTAGAGTCAATGTTCACTTGGTGTTTCTCAAGACCAGTGTGTTAACCCAATCAATTTCAGGTAATTTCCTTTCATTTGTTAGCATAAATTGAGCTAACTAGCTTTTACAAAACTGCCTAAATGCACCAACAGAAGGTGCCCTAGACATAAGTGTTTTTCACCTAAAACAGTAGCTTCCTGACAGATAACTATAAAATATATGCTAATACAAATAACTGATTTCTGCATCAGGAAGATAAAACCTGATACTTTGGTTTCTAAAGCTTATCCATGTCCTAATCTCATTAGGAAGGTATGAGAAGTTGTAACTTCTCTGTAATTTTTCAGATGGGCTCTCGCTCAGATGCACAAGCAGATACTATGAGGAAGCGTTCTGACTAGGCAGGGAACATACAACTTCATATTTTTTCAAGAGACTAGAACACTAAGATCAAATTGAAGGACTAGAAAATTCAAAAGGTAAATATAAGTACTTCTACATTCCGATTTTACTAATGTCAAAGAGGCCTTACCTGTAGGTGCTTCTTGACAGGGTTTTCAAGTGATTTATAGCATATTTATTACAGAAGGTTTTTCCACGGTGCAGAAATTAAATGCCTGGCACTAGCTGATTAGCATTTCCAACATAAGCAAGTACATCAGTGCACTCAGTGGATTTCCCCCCCTCTCCTCCCCTCCCCACCAAAAGTTTACTTACCTGCACGACAAATGTCCCCAGAACAATAGAACAGAAGATAGCGTTGTTAAAGATTCCTTCAAAAACGTTCCTTTCACCATGGATTTTTCGGGCATTAATTTCATTAAAAAGCTGCATCATCACAAATGTATTAAATACAATAGTATAATGCTCCGAAGGAGGAGCATGCAGAGGTGCATTTCTTCCACTATCGATATCAAAAATTCTCTCACCTGTGTATAAAAGGCATTTATCAGCAGCTTAATTGGTGTCTTTACACACACAACAAAAAACTTGTTTTAAGATCACTTCTGTACCACTTTTAGAATAACTTTGTAAAGCCTCAGTATTCTTACCAGCAAACAGGAGTGTGAAGACCACTACGAGTTGGTAGAACGCGTGACCCAAAATGTTCTTCATCATTGTACGAGAAATCAAAGGTTTGTTTCTACCATAAGGCTTTCGCAACAGAAGGGCTTCAGTGGGTGGTTCTGTTGCCAGGGCAAGAGAAGCTAATGTGTCCATGATGAGATTTACCCACAGCATCTGCACAGCTTTAAGTGGAGAATCCTATAAAGACAGACACATAAACCCTCCAATGTAAGTGAACAAACTGCAGCTATTAAAGGCATTTATTATACAACATAAGCATGTTCTGAAGAGCATTATGTTCTTTGGACTGGTATTTAACTGAAAGTTTGAACTCAAGAGTTAATCAGTCATGACACTTTCAATCTTTATTAGCTGAAACAATCCACCACCAGTACGTACTTGTGTTATGCATGCTCCTGTAAATGCAACAATTACTGCTACTACATTGACAGTAAGCTGGAACTGAAGAAATTTGGAGATACTGTCGTACACATTTCGTCCCCACATAACTGCTTTGACAATACTTGTGAAGTTGTCATCTGTAAGGATAATATCAGATGCTTCTTTAGCTACGTCTGTTCCAGCAATACCCTGGTAAAAAAAGAAAAACACTATGAAATATAACAGGATGCACTTACTTCTGTAATAGAAACTATTATTATATCCTTGGTCAGCATTCACTTTGATGTACCATATCTGAAGGACTATTTTAATGTAAGCTCCTAATGTTCTACTGAATCAAGTTCTGCTTGCAAGCATGGGAATATGTAAACCAAAAAAAAAGGTAATGGTGTCTCTAAAATAGCGACCTTAATAAAATCCTCAAGTTGATGATAAAAGACACTGTGTAAGTTCTCCCAAAGAAATGTTACTGAACCCTGTCCAAGTTAAAGGCCACCAGATGGTGCAGTTATTACAGTTTAGTCTATGTCCTAACGCATTCGCTATATTGAATCCAGCAGTAGGGCAATGTACATGTTCCTAACACAGTAGAATGATAGACATTACCAAAAACCTTTTACAGAATAGCACTGCCATTGAACAGTAGAATATGCAATGTCGTCACATATGACATTGCAATGCAATATGACATTCTTTTTAAGTCCTAAGAAGTGCATTTAAGAGCATTCTTTGGCAACTTTTAAGCACTTGTAGTCTCCTACAGTATCCAATCAGTTAAGCTGAATTCTCCATAATACCTACTTCAAGGATATTTATTTTGCTTTTGGCATGTCAAAAACACTAACTCAATAGCAAAATTACTGATCCTTATTCTTGATATATTATTTTGCCAAGGAAATGAGTCACCTGCACAGCTATGTGTACACCTTAAAAGGTACCTTTAAATATCATATAGTAGGTGGCATATTTTAAGTGCCATTTAGATTAACAGTTAGAGTAACTAGTTTCTTACACAGATGAACATAGATATCAATTGCAGGAAACATTTAAGTTCTGGAAGATGAAAATAAATCTGCCCCTGAAAGTGTCACCTACAGCAGCTATACAATAGCAGAAAACAGATACTCATTAAAACAAGACTGTTACAGTCTAGAGAACATTTCATGTGTAGCTGTCAAATTTATAAGTTATGCTTTTGCAAAATGCTCCCTGAGAATGACACAAAAGCTTTTCCTCTTCCCTTTTTCCTTTGAGACTAACATCTGAGTCAGTGCATCTGCATGTGGTATAGGAGGAGTGTAGTCTTCATTCCCCCCCCCACAAATGCTTAGCAATGGAGTTTTTTAAAAACTAAAGTCACCTACTAGCACCAAACTGTACCTTTTCAGCTTAAGACTGAGGAGGAATCTTGGGGAATAAGATTAAGGAATCTATCTTAAAGTGTTTTGAAAGAGACAGAAGAAAACTGAAGCCTACATGAGTCTATGTAGTATTAGCACTTAAAGTAAAGACTTGGTTTGAGAAAGCAAAATAATCTGAGGAACCATCCAGACTAACACAGATCCTAGATTGTCTTAAAATGCTGTTACTTCAATTATACTAAACGTGTCTCTTAGTATAGCCATTTTAAACATCAGCTGGCAATCTCTCTCATTACAGTCAACCTGTTCCTATGCATAATTTCATGGAAAACAGATGAATAAGCTCATTCCATATTGTGTATAAGCTTTACTCAAAATCAACATAGTATGTTATGTACCAGCTAAAGTCATCTTGCCTTATGTTGAGCAGATCTCATTTCAAAAATCTTCAGTATCAGTAATTCTGTTCCTACGTTTTGCAACAAGCCTTTGTGTAAAAAGGTTTTGATTGCAAATGACTGGGAATCTGTGGGGTTTAAGTTTTATTCAATGGCAAATGCAACCATGACATTTTCCATCAAACAAAAAAGCAGTTAAGTTGGAAGACTGAGGAAGGAGGAAAAAGTAATTAGTGTTAAGTGTAAGAGATGTTGACTCCATTAACTTAGTGGTATATTAGGCTCATAAAACAATCACTTCTTTTAAGTGATTTGATAAGTTATTTTATCAAAATAGGTCTCAAAAATACTGAAGATTAAAAAAAAAGAGAAAATCATACCATAGCAAATCCAACATCTGCCTTCTTCAGAGCTGGACCATCATTGGTACCATCACCAGTTACTGCTACAACTTGCCTCTGTTCAAAGACAGTGCTGTCAATTATACCTAAAATAAAATGACATCTCGGCGTTACAGTTCAAAATTGGCAACACAGCACAGATTAAACCTGAAAGAAACCCAGTTTTGTCTTCCTCAGAATCATTAAAAAATAGTAAATAGAAAAATTTCAACAGATAGTTCTAGCTGGCTCCATTTCTCAGGCAGCACAAAAAAACCAGTTCCTTGGCAAACGAAGACACCCTCATAGGTATTGTCCACTGTTCAGTTCTAGATTTTTTTTTCCCTAGAAGCAGATATAAAAAAAGCTTTAATTATAAGCTCAGATAGTTTTTGCTTACCTTTTACTAGAGTGTGTTTGTCAGTGGGAGAAGATCTTGCAAGGACACGAAGCTTTGGCCAAATTTTATCTATTCGCTCTTGTTCTATCTGCAAAAAGAGCATTGGTTATATTTTAGTGAGAAAGCTTAAGGTATCTGCTGATCTACTTTACATAGTCAGTATGCTTACCTCTCCTTTTTCATTGCGTATTCTCCTGTTAAAGTCTTTGCCCTCTAAACACAGGAAGTCTTCACCAGGATTCAGAATACCACATTTTAATGCAATAGCACGAGCAGTGTTAATGTTATCGCCAGTGACCATACGTACAGTTATGCCTGCACGTTGACACTTTTTTATTGCATCAGGTACCTGTAAGCAAAATACAAAACAAAACAAAAACAAAAACCCAAAAAACACACCCCATAGACTCAGAGACTGTGCATTAGCTGAATAAATCTAGACGTGTGAGTGAAAGTAATGGTTTTGGATCAATCCAGAATAACTCTTATTTTAAAATCAAGACTGTTGTTACGGAACATTTAAAAAAAAAAACAGTAAGTAGCTTACCACAATTCTTTTCCTGAAAAACACACAAATGGCAATTCTGGCAAAGGGGCTTTGTTGTTGTTAGGTAATGTCCCCTACCCCCCAACCCCTTCATTTTTTAAATACTCCAGTATTGAAAAATACCACAAAAATCCTCATGACATATTAGGCTGCAGAATCCAAGGGTACAGAGTACTGACTTTTAATTTATAATTATGTGAAATAAACTAAGCTACTTCACTCATGACTTTTAGTGTAAAGTGATGATAGTGCAGATCAGACTGGAGTTCCACTTACATTTGGCATAAAAGCTTTCACTATTGAAAAATACTGCCCTTCTTAGACCTCCACCACAAGCCAGACTCCTTACCCCAGTGCTCAGGTGACAAATTCTCATCATCATCATTCCCCATGAGAAGCTGGCAACAAGCACAATGGCTAATATCATCCTAAACAACACTCCTAATATTCCAAGTGGTAAAAAAAATGAGAAGTTGTTCTACTGAGACCCTGCACAGTAAGCGCCTTAAGTCATTAGTTTGTATAGAGCTTCGGTAACACAGCATAAGTGACATTAAGAAGTTTTAATCTGCTTTTACAGCTCCATTAACTTTCCCCCCAAGAAATTAGATTTATCAACTATGCTTAAGGCATACAATAGCAATTCAGTTTCTTGTACTCTTTGCATGACAAGCACCATGAATCAAGATCTGCTGTAAGCGAATCACTGCAGTTTAGTCAGCAACCCTACCTCGGGTCTCACAGGATCTTCAATTCCAACAACAGCAATGCACGTCAGACCAGTAACAATATCATTTTCATTGTCCCATTCCGGCTCAGGTTCCCCTGCTGGGAAGTCTCTGAATGCCAGGCAGATAGTTCTGAGCCCTTCAGAAGCCATTGGCTCAATTACGGTTTTCACAATATCATCACGGTCTCTAGGTCTAAATACCTTTGGTTCTCCATTAGCACTCAGTATTTTGAAGCACCTGAAGAGGAAGTTTTAAAGGGTTATCATTTTTTAATCAGAAGTTCAGCCCGTTCAATGGCTTATTAGTCAACTCCACTAAGTTTGTTTCCACAAGCTTTGTTTTTGCTAGACTCACACACACACACAAAAAAGCCAATAGCAGCATCTCTAAGGTAATCTTCTCCTTATGCACTTAATCTCTTCCCAATTCCAAAATGTGCTAGCTGTAGAAAGTTAACTGAGCCAGTCATCTAAAAATAATGCCCAATGAATTCAGGACACAAACATTAGTTACGTCCCAGAAGTGTCCATTTCTCCATTGTACATAAACAGACTAGTGTCTGCACTGGTTGAGTCAGTCAATCCCGTTTCAAATTCAACAAAATAATCCTACCTTGTTAACAGTTATACAAGTCTCTGAAGTACAGTACACTTCCAGAACATGCATTTGGTGCTTAAACAGCTGGGGGCACTAAACTTACAGCACTAAAAGCAAATTCCAGTACTGCTGTCTTTAAGAGTAGTAAGAGAGTAGTAACATTTGCCTTCACCCCCACCCCCTTCCCCTAGTCTAAGTGCAGAGAATTCAGAGAGCATCTGCCATAGAGTTCTCAATGTGAAGTATTAAATTAAAACCAAACACTTAAATCTGATTTAAATGTTCGTATAAGAAACTAGATTCAACACTATAAAATCTAGCATTTCAAATACATGCTTTTTTAGTTATGTTTCTTCATGTCAAAGAAGCCACTACTTTCATAGACAGCATACACTCTTCACCAACATTAATGCCATGAACATAACACTACCAAGTATTTTGAACAATAAATTTCATCTTGTTCATCTGTGTCCTTGCCATAAAGCAACCCTTAAGCATTTGTTTTACTAGTTAGTACTAATGTGGCACTGAAAAAAATATAAGAATTTATGACTTTTTTAAAATATCAAGTTCAGACCTGGCAGAGCTGCTAAGATGAATACTGTTACATTTAAGTGTTTTGTCCAAGGGTTTGGGGAATTCCCAGGTGCAATACATATACACATAAAAAAGTTTCCACCTCAGACAGGAAATGAAAATGAAGTTCTTAAAGTCCCTTAAAGCTTCACAGTATTCATCATAACTGAAATCTGAAGTCTTTCTGAATTTCCTAATTTCAGTTAACTGTTCAAATGTCAGCAACCACCAAGGATACCTTGTGTTACCTGAAACGGCTTGTGACAAATTCAAAGCATGTCCAAGATGACTAAATGGAAGCCAATAAGCTTTATGTAAAGATTTCATTGAAACTCACTCCAAATATTTGACTTGATGCTAAGGACAAAATAAAACTGCTCTGCTTGAAAATGTTCGCCACATTCCTTCTATGCTTATTAGTGACTCATTTGTATCTCATAAATATTCATGGTTAAGCTTTCAGTGCTCAAGAATAGTCATACATGTTATAATAAAGAATGAGCAGCACAACTGACAAACCAGGTTACAAGCTCCGAGATTAACTTCTGGCACTGCATAGAGGTAGTGGGTAAAGAAAGTGGCTTTATGGCTACGTGGTTAAGACTTTTTCATGGTCTGTGCATACTCTGAAATAGTTTTGGAACTGCAGCTATTCCAATAGTATCCAAATCAGCCTAGATTTTCTTGCTCTTTGCCAAATGCCCTTATTTATTTTCTCATCTCAGTTATGAAGCCAAGCGGACCACATGAGTCTGGGCTGGATGAATTCTAGCAACTTCTACGGTTCAATTGCTCAGTAAGATAATAGGGTACAAAATACTTCTGAAGGCAGAAGTAATGCAAATATAGGCACACTTATTCACAGGGAAGACCTGGGTTAAAATCTAGCTATGAAAAAATTCACATCTAAATCTAAGTTCCATATCAAAAGGAACAAGAGTCTTTTGAGGATTGATCTTTTGTTGTCAGCACTGAGAAGGAAGATTTCTTTTTTTTTTTTCCTTTAGTACATTAGTACTTTCCTAGATAATGATGTGGGGGGCTAGTAGCAAGCAAAAAGGTAAATTGAACTGATGAACAGAATCTATGCACTACTCAGACTAGAAATAGTCTGATGTTAGAACCAAAACCAGCCTGGCTACAACTGCTGTTCCTAGTGAACATGATGCATACATGCTTGACTTCTCAGCTAGTTAGGAGTTACCACAGCCTTCTTCACAGCTAAGGTTTGTCCCAGTGGTGTCAAATCTCTCACTAATAGTCTAATCTCATTCTAATAAAACATCTAGAGATGGGCAGATGGATAAGAAGTTTGCTTTGTCACATTAAAAACCCTCAAGTTTCTCCATTGGCCAAATTGAACCTCCTGTTAAAATTATCAACTTGGGCACTAACTTGCACATCTTTGAAGCTAAAAGCAATCACTTTTCAAAGTCACAAGTCCTTCTTGGAATTTAGGACTATCAGTTGTTGGGACTTAACTGGAAGATGAGTGAGCAGTTTGACCAACCACACCTAAAACTAAAATAGTTTAACTAGAGAATAGGTAAATTCAGATGCTTTCCTGTATCAGAGCAGAGTTCACAAGTTAAAATTAATTATGACCAGCTCTTTTATGAGGGGCATGGCTGGGGCACAAGAATGAAAGTTACTGAAAGGCCAATTGCTCATCTTACTATAGAAAGTCAAACCCTGAGGGAGACAAGCTGGGAAGCTGACTGCAATCACAAGGCTATAGGACTGCAGCACTTGTTTCTGTCGCCTTATTCACAAACATTTTGCAGACTATGGCACAACCTTGTTTAGCACTTCAGTCTTCTCACCTACCACAACATTTAGCCAAGTTTAAGTGCAAAATTAGAATAGTAGTTGTTCTTACTTTTTAAGAACTATCTCAGAGGCACCTTTACTGAATATCCGGAAACTGCCATCAGAGTTTTTTAACACAGTACTCATAGATTTTCTAACAGAGTTGAAGGTGTACACTTTGTACAAATCCTCTTCTGGTATCTCATTTCTTACATCCTGATAATCACGTTTTAAATCCAAGAGCAATCCCAGCAAGGCACATTCAGTTTTATTTCCAACATGACGTGGTAGGCCACCTTCTTTTTCAGGAGGCTGCAAGAAGAACAAGAACCTTCGCTGATTAGCCGGTTAACTTATGAACCACAGAAGTACAGCATTTAGAAAACAAGGGAGCTAAGGCCAAGCTTAGCTCTGGGATGGGAATTTTCACTTTTGCAATGATTACTCTATAAATTCCCATGATTCATGAGCCAAAGTCATACTGCTGGCTTTTGCAAATAACAACTTTTGTACCTGTTCAGGATCTTTCAGTCCCTTTCTCAGAATCAAAAAAATCACCCATTAAGTTTGTATCAAATCCCAAGATGATCTTTCTGAAAGGCACTTTCCATTGCTTGAAATATCTGATCAATGAGTGTAATCCCTGAAGAATTGTTTCGATTTTTGAAGTACAGATATGTTAAACTGATTTAAGCAAGCTAAATGACATTATTTCTGCTAAATTTAAGTATCCTCTCATGTAATACCTCTTCCTCAATGACTTAGACTATGATGACATCACCTGTTAGCCTTCTACTGAGCAAACTAAGTCTTTAAGCTTCTTAAGTCTCACTACAAGTTCCGTTTCCCAGGCCATGGCCTATTTAACTGGAAAGAGTTCAGAAAAAAGTTTCCAAACCTTTAATACCAGAACAAGTTTCTTATCTCAGCAATGTGGAATATGCACATACTAGTGCTATAAGTAAAGAAGTATTTCTCTAAAGATATCTCTGAACTTAAACAGCTATAGCATTGTACTGTAGTTCGTAGCAAAAGAGGCAGAAGCACTTACTCAATTCCATTTGAACATAAGGAAACACCTTTTCTACTCTAAGGATGTAGTACTGGTGAACCAGTATTACCAGTGAACCAGAAATACTTCACCAGGTTGTCCAGAAGTTAGAGAGTTCCCCGTGCTTTGAGATTCTTAAAACCTGACTGGATGCAGCCCTGAGCAATGTGCTCTGGCTGACCCTGCTTTGAGCAGGGACATTGGACCAGAGGGTCTCAAGAGGTCCCTTTCAGTCCTCTGTGATTCTGTAAAACAGACTAACTCTGACTGGATTGGATGTAATTTGATTAAACTTGAAGTAGTAAGGGACATGGTCAGTTTACACGCAGCCACTTTTTGTTCTTTCTATAAAAAAAGATCTGTAGAAAAGTGAAAATCCTCACATGCTGAAATTCAGTAGTAGTATCTTAGTCTTGTTTCAGAATAATCAGTGATGGTGATCTTGATGTGGCACCTCAAGTATTGAGGTGCTATTGAGGAAATTATTGCAGAGGTACCATCTTTGTTGCCTGAAAAATAGCTTTCGGACGGGGGGTTTTACTGCTATTCCTGTACAAAGCACTCACAGTGGAGACTTTTACTATCTTAAAGTGCTAATTTATTTCTTTTTTAAAGATAAACCTTAATTATTATTTTTACTGCCTTAAAGAATGTAAGTTATGTAACACTGGTATAACTACAGCAAGGAAGTTCTGTTTGGAGTTGCAAAAAAATTACACACACAAGAGTGTTAAATAATCCAGTATTTAAAATATGTAACAGTCCATTTATTCTTTTTATTGCAAAATATTATGGAAGTCTCAAACAAGGTATGAGCAAAGACATTACAATTCTAAAGGCTACGAATTCATACAACAGTATCTGGAATAAAAACACATCACCATCCTCATCTGTACTTGCATTTTCTCATTACATTCTAGCTAATGTTATGCTACTCTTACATGTTTACTTTGAATTAGCACTCAAGCCAAGATGCTCCTCAAGTAAGGTAAATGGTCCCAGTTATAAAAACAAATTTAGACACAATTGTGACCTTTAAGGAAGTTATCTTCCTGGTACTGCATCTTTGAATTACCAGTTCAAAACCTACATTATCAGTTCTAACTGAAATAAGCTATTTTTTTAGTTCAGTCTCAAATGAACAGTTGAGCAATTTACAGCAGGCACAAAATATGTTACTCTGCAATTTGCCACACACACTTAACTGTCTACCATGTGGCTAACAGACCATTTGCATCTTTTGAGGAAGTTGTTTAGTTACCTTGATTAGAATGAAGAAATCCACTTACCAGTATTTTGGAAGTATAAGCACAGTTAACAGAAATTCCTGTCACAAGATAAGCCATAGTTTTCTCTGGAATAGCTTCTGGTTCTGGAATTTTTTTATAATGTTTTTCATTGATGTAGGCTTGGACCACTGTCATTCTGTTCATGGTCAATGTTCCCGTCTTATCTGAGCAAATAGCTGTTGCATTGCCCATTGTTTCACATGCATCCAGATGTCTCACCAAGTTATTATCTTTCATCATTTTCTAAGGAAATAAAAGCAGTCAACTATCCATGACCTTTACTTCACATTTCATAAATTCTCATTTAAGGTGCCCAGTCTTCCAAAGCAGTTTCAGAAGACACTCAGCCTTTAAGTTATCTAACATCTTATAGAGTAAGAATTTATAGCTGCCACCTTCTGTAAGGATTCCCTTAAGTCTATTATGCCACAGTAAACTTCATTTTGAATAAGGTTCATAAACACAGTCTTAATCTCCTGTATCTGCATGCTACACAGACTACTGATACTATTCAGACTGTTACAAGCAAGTAGTTTATGAGGATATTTAGAATCAGAGGAAAGGCACAAACTGAGCTTTATTGTATATATGAGAAAAAAAAGTCTGCTTACAAGAAAGATCAAGTAAGCTATGTTACAGATGTATCCGAACATCAAGTGATATGTATTTCTAAGATGCTAGAGTCAGACTTAAATGCAAATACAAACTGGAAGCCTGATGTTTCAGCTAAGATAGTGAGGACAACAGAAGTTTCATAGGTCAAATTCTGCCTTCAATTCTTTATTTAACATGTTTGGATAGTATTTTAATCTTGAGGAAAAGTAACTCCAAATGACATAATACTAAGGCCACTACTAGTTAGTGTTGTAAGTTATTAAGTTTTAGTACACATCCTAAACAGCCATCATCTTTACAATTAGATTTTCAGATCAATAACCAGTCCCAGCATGCTGAAGCAGTAAAAAATTAGGAGGACAAAATGCATGAGTTTAAAAAAAAATGCTGTATAATAAATAGAAATCTGTAAGTTCTACAATATTCAGTCCTCAAGGAGAATCAATCTGAAAACTTTTGTAGCAGTTGCTTAACACATCAGTTAGATAGAAGTTCATATTTACAGAAGAGTTTGTTATTTACAATCTCTAACACATCTATTTATTATAGGCAAATGCTACCATGTTGTGAGCTAAACCCATGCACCTTCACTTGGTGACAACAGGCTGTCACTGCTCGTTGTTCATGTTACTGTGTATTCAGAGATCTAAGAAAAATACTGGATTTCTTATGCCATTCAGGGAAACAAGAAAAGTTTCTCCCCACTCTGTTACATATATATGAAGCAGCATACCTCAGCTGAGATTAGGCAGCTGATGAATACACCCACCTACCTTGAAAAAATCTATTCCCTATCTATCCACTTACCTTAACAGAGTAAGCCAGAGATATAGTGACTGCAAGTGGAAGACCTTCTGGTACTGCCACCACCAAGACTGTAACTCCAATAATGAAGAACTTCACAAAATACTGAATATAAATTGGTGTACATTCAGCAAGCCAAGGTCTCTTCTGAACCCAGAAGGTATCAATTACAAAGTATAACACAAGGATAATGACTGTGATTGCAGACATCAACAAACCTTGTTAAAAAGAGAATAAACTGTTTTCAGAAATTATCTCAAATACTTAGCAACACAGACTATGAATAAGTCAAGTGCAAATACTTCTGCCTTTATAGAAGTTAGTGTAGAACTAAGATTTTGAACAGGCAACTCACGAAACATTGAGGTAGTTCTCAAAGGTGTTCCAACTTACAATGCAAGCACTTTCTCATGCATTTCACCTAGAAACTTCTACAGTCTTTTTTTTTCCTTCCCATTTATGTGAAAAGTGTAGATCTAATTATGAACAGGGGAGACCAATATGTAAAGTCAATTGTCTAAGCAGAATATGAGCTGAAATAATTCAGCAAACCTTCAACGATCGTACTGCCGACTTATTCAGCAGAGAAAGCTCCTGGCAGTCTGTACCCTGATTCCTGCTGAAGGTGGGATTAAATATGGCAGCTAAGCACAGTGTTAATGAACTGGATGTAACTGGAAAGACACATCAGAACTGCTGCTAGCAACTTGAGCGGCACACTTAAGACACCACATGAAAACAGTGATGGAAAAGGGGCCTGGCTGGAATAAACGAACTGCAGTCACTGAAGTGTCAGCTCTTTATAGAAAGATGCTTCAGTGTGTGCACAGTCCCAAAGCAGCAGGACAGAAAAATGCATGCATGAAGCAGGTGAGCACTTAGGGTGCACGGGGAATTACAATGGGTCAAAAGAGGCATAGAACAAGAGCTCTTATCTATGAAAGATGTGAAAAAATTTATAAGAACAATATTTTACACTAAACATACCATGGAAGCTTTATCCAACATTTGTTAGTACAGGTTTTTCTGAAAAATTAACATTGCTATACATAACTATGGAGTGCTAAAGGCAAAAACTTAATTGCTTTGTCCTCATACCAGAATCGTCTTATGACATAGGTGCTGAAGTCAGCCCTTCTTGAGCTGTGGGCTGTGTTACAAGGTTTTGAAAAGTTCCTTCTCACCTAAATTTTTCAACAATTCTACATGGATCAAAATAAATCCTGAAATACTTGATTTAAACCTCTACATACTAGATAATATAGCTTAAAATTCACACTGAAATTCATTGTTGTTTTAGTCTACTTCCAAGAAACAACAGTTTACCAAATGTTTTGATAAGGCAGATGAATATTAGTTGATAGAAGAGTAACAGAAGCTAAAGGAGAGTAGAAAGTCAATAAAAATGTTACATATCAGCAAGACCTATGTTAAGCTGAAATTCCTAAGCCCCTGGAAGTACCCTGGTCAACAGTATCACATTTTCTAGACATTACTCAATTTATAGTTAGGTACATCACGAAATGCCATATCTTATCTAAAACCATCTTTCATAACAGTTGTCCAATGCTAAGAAGTTGGAATTTTCTCTCCCAGCAGCTGACACTCTAAAGACTGAATCTATTTAAATCAAGGAAAAATAAAAGCCATCCACATGACAGCGTCTGAGAATCCATCAGCATGCTCAGGCACAATGACATACCTGCATACACTGGAATTTTACACTTAAAATAATCAAACCAGTCAAGGCTAGCTACTTAAGTTATCCCCTCACAAACTATGCATGTTCCAATTTTATTCAAATATGTGACATCAACATAAGGAAGGTACTGATACATCATACCTGCTTTGCCAATCTGAACTGCGAGCTTTGTAAGTTTGCCTTGAAGAACTGACTTTTCTTTCTTTGGCAAATTTGCTCTCTTCTTGTCTTTCTCATCTCCATCCCCACCATCTTCACTCTTCAGTGGCTGCATTTCCATGGCTGCACCATCCTGAGCTTTAGCTAGAAATTAAGATCAAATAAAGTTTAGCCATTGGGGAGTCCCCAGAAATCAATCATACTTAGAAAGCTTTATAACAAACACCAGGCTCTACTAAACACCAGTTCTGCATAGTACTGTGTATCCAGGGATGCCATACTACACGTGAATGTCTAAACAAGTGCATTGGCTGTAGGTGCCTAGGTGCTGGCAGCAGGTGAGCTGCATCCTGTGGATAAGACCATGGTGGGGCAGGTTATCCCCTTGCAGCCCATGGAGGACCACAGTGGAGCAAATATCCTCACTGCAGCCCATAGAAGACCCCATGATGCAGCAGGCAGATGTGCCCCGAAGGAAGCTGCAGTCTGTGGAGGGCCTGTGCCAAAGCAGGAGCTGTGGCCCACGGGAGAACCACACTTGTGCAGTCTGTTCCTGAAGCACTGTACTCTGTGGGAAGGGCCCACACTGGAGAAGTTCATGAAGGACTGTGTCCTGTGGAAGGGACTCCACGATGGAGCAGGGGAAGGGCATGAAGATAGAGTAGCAGAGACAAGCGTTATGAACTGGCCAAAAAAATCTTATTCCCCATTCTCCTGCACTCCTCAGAGTGAGGAGTTAGAGGAGTTGGGAGTGAAGTTGAGCCTGGAAGGAAGCGGGGGTAGGGGGAAAATGTTTTAAGTTGATTTTGTTTCTCATCATCCTACTCTATATTTAATTGTCAATAAATTAATCTTCCCCAAGTTGAGTCTGTTTTGCCAATGAAGAAAATTAGTAAATGACCTCCCCATCCTTATCTCAAGCCACAATTCACCCTATTTTCTGATCCTTTCTGCTGAGGAGGGAGAGTGAGAGAGCAGCCAGCCAAGGTTAATTCACCTCAACAAGATAGCTTCAAAATCATTGGTAAAAGTTTACTTTCATAGTAGCTAGCTATGTTGACACTACCAAGTTCATTTAAGCACTTGCTTTGGGCCATCTTTAGCAGAAGCACTTTGGATTTAAGTATTCAATCTGCATTTTCATAGGAAAGTACATATTCATTACATATACTTCTCAGAAAATAGGAACTTGCAAGAAAGGATTGGAGAACCTGCATTTACCTTTGTTCCGGTTTTCAACAGCTCCATCTTGCTTTTTACCTGTCAGAGAGGGGAACAAGTGGTTTAAATTGGCTACTCGGAGTTCATTCCATTGCTTATGTCTGTATACAATGCATACATTACCATACACTGAAACAAGCAACTGTGCTTTTAAAAAAAGACATAGAACAAAATGGAAACAGAAGGCTGACATAACTGAGGCTTTAAAAGTCTAAGTCAACTCTCAGAAACAGCTCACATCAGTTTTTTTTACTTTCCCATAGAAGACTGCTGCGATGTTATGTTACCATAGTTTGCACAAGTTACTGAAGCAGACATTTATTTCTTTTGAGGAATGTTTTTAATGGGCTTGCCTAAATGTTTTTCTAGGAAAGAAATTTGTGACATCAAGGTGATTCTGGTGGCATCAGTCTTGCTTTCTATCCTTTCAACACTTGGCAACTGCATCTGATTACTACTGTAAATGAACTGTAGAATCTCACTTCCAGAATCAATGCTTTCGTACAAGATTGCAGAAGCTACTGTAGTATAAAATATTATAAAATCCACACCAAAGCTTAATGGAGGTACAGCGCTGGATTACTGGATCTATGCTAACCCTCTTTACGCAAGCATGAACATAATCTGTTGGCAACACACCAACAGTACACCACTAAGAGAATAGTTCAAGTTCATAAAATATCGCTCCTAGTGCTGTTCACAAATGAAGTTCAACAAGAGATCATAAAGAAGGACAGTGAAATAAATAAGAAAGAAAGAAAGAAATTGAGGTGAAAAATTAGAGGTAACTAGAAGATCAGCACATCATGTACAGTTTATTGGGGTGGGAGGTAGGATGACACACTGCATTTTTTGTTTGGGTTTTCAGGTAAAAAGGTTTAGATGCTACCTTGGCAAGTGAAAAACTTTTCTAAGTAGAGGAAGCAAGGGTTAGAGTTACTATTTGCAATAACCTGAAATCAAAGCACAAAACTGAAGAACTTGGAACAAATCCCAGAATTTTTCAGTATCCCTGGCAATTCATTAAGTCTTTGGCCTTAGGTTATGTAGACTGAAATGTATGAGAATACTCAGGTAGAAGAAAATCAAATTATCAAGGAATCTACCTGGCATGACATTTAATAACTCCACTACATTATTATCATAGATGTAGTCTGATTTCTACACACAATATTTCCCCATGAGCATCCTCCTAACAACTGAGGGGAAAAAAAGTTCACCTTCTCCAGAAATGTCACTTCAGACTTCTTAGAACTCATCATTGTCTCCTAATTTGGTATTTGTTATTTCCTGCTTCCCCTTTCCCTCTTATAAGAGCAAAGTTCTACGTTTGAGTTACTTCTAACTCCTTGTACACGTTTGCTCTTATTCTGAACCAAGCCATACACAGACAACTAAAAATAGCCACTTTAATCTCCTTAACATTCACAGAGAAGCTAATTTAGTTTAACCTGAGTTTTACCAAGGAGAATCTTATCAGGCACCTAACTTAGGTTAAGGGAAAGAGGAAGTTATCTATCTTGGGAGACAAAAAAAAAACCCACAAGCGTTCAGGCCCTAGAATACACCAAAACACTACTTGTCAAAAAGACTTCTGCTTACAGAATAAACACTGTCAGATTATTAATAAAAGCTACAATCTCTTCCATATCTCCTGTAGCAGCTGGTACTGTTCCTTGCTTCCTCCTCCTTCCTCTGTAAGGGAAAGAACAAAGGATGGAAACTGTTCCACACTAATCCCAGGAAGTGTTGCAGGTCAACTTTTACCCTTCACTACCATGCTTAAGTTTGAACCTAATTTTGAACTTCCAATTTTTCTTGTAGCAATTCGCGTAACTTGATTCTGAAGAAACTTAAAGTATAAAGTTTCAAGAAGGGTCAGAATTGTAAATTATTTGTGGATTAGGACAAGTCAAAAAGCACAGTTCAATCCCAATTCCTGCACAAACACATATTTCAACAATTGCCTCTTTAGTTTGAAGGACACCGAGATTCCGAAGCACATTTCTGCTTGGCTTTCCATTGCTGCTTCACACTCCTCTGATGAAAAAAGTATATTTTTCTGCCAGGAATCCTCAGACTCAGTTCCATCCAGTAGACCTCACAACAGCTTCTAGAAAAATTTTTGCTGTGGTGAAGCTCAGCCTGAACATGCCTTGTAAGAGCTAGTATCAAAACATCAGCGGGTAACATTTCTAAGCTTTGATTCTCAGGATAAGGCTATGGGCTTAGATAAGTGACCTTATAATTCCAGCTACTGAGCAAGTCCTTCAGAATAAGGAACATAGCCCATTTCATACTTCACAGACAGGCTCCAAAGTTGCTCTGGGTTAGAAGCCACTCATCCCTCCAAAAACAAAGTTTACAGAAAGTGCTGCTAGGGATTTGCTTGGTGTATGTCTCTGAGCATTTAAAGTTTCAGCTCCAGAAGAAAAGGAGTGGCAGAAGCAGCTGTCTGCTCATCTTTATCAAAACCAGTCATTTACGGTTAAAATATCCACAGTCTCAGCAATTTCAATGATACAAGTTTTTCCCTCCAAATGTCATAGAAGAATTCCCTATACAGGACTTTTTCTATCTGTCAAAAGCAGAACTAGATATGTATTAGGTTGAGTCATTGGTAATAGCCTGTTTGCCATAAACAAATATTTGCTATTAGACATGAATGTACTTTGAAGTTACACAGGATGGCAGTTTAACAATTTATACCTGGCTGGCTAGAAGTTGTAAATTTTCTAACCTCTAATTGACCAATGAGACCTGAAGTTTAAGTAAAAATCCACGTGACGAGTTATTACCAGTCATGTACTCTCAGGTAACTGGACCTGAGTTGTTTCTTTTCCTCGTGAAACCTGCTGAAGGTATGGCATTTACAGAAAGCTTTCTGGCTCCAGATGACTAGAACATATTTTTTATCTGGTAACATTCAGGAGTTCACCCCTCCCTCCCCAGGAATTTAACATTATTATGCCTACTTTTCTTGTCCTTCTTCTCCTTCTCCTTCTCTTTCTCTTCTTCATCTCCTCCAGCCCCAAGTAAGGTAAAGATGATTCCAGTCTGAGAGTTCACACCTACAGCAGTAACTACCATTCTTCCAGAGCCTTCCATCACATGTGTACCTGAAAAATGAATTGGGTTTTCCTCTGAGACTTGAGCAGTCTTGTGCAGAGCACAAAGGAAATGAGTTCTCCACAATTCATGTTGAAACTCTTACGATGTGTGTGTGTACGTATATACATATATATGTGTGTGTATATGAGTTCCCCTAGAGCTTTAATTGCCAAAACTATCTGGAATTAAAACCATGAGCAAGTACAGAAAATGTTTGTCAGTTTAAGAGTCTGCTCACTGTGACAAAGTTTTATACTAGTTGCATTGGTTTTGGATGCTTTTAGGAGTCAGCCTAGACAAGGTCCAGTTTGCCAGTTTTTAACCTCAAATTTTAACAAAAAGTTTAACCCCAGGAACAACAAGACAAGAATGTCAAATGTTACACACATGACAGCAGCATAGGATCTCTGTCCAGAGATTCTTAACGTGATCAGATTCTCCAGTCAGTGAGCTTTTCATCAATTTTGAGGTCATTCCTTGAATGAGTACACCATCAGCCGGCAAAAGATCACCTACGAGAGATCACTGGGTATGTTGACTGCAGTTCCTTTTTAAAACAAAAGAAAGTTCAACTTTACAATATGTTTACCATATTTCACTTGTGCAATATCTCCAACAATTATGTCAGCACTGGTATTTGGATGACTTGGCCACCTCTGATGACTGTGAATTTCTGTCTTGTTCAATACGGCTCTGCAGTCCCCGAAATTGTTTCTCTTTACTCCAGTCATTGAAAGCTGTTACTAATACCACACAGACTACAGATAGGAGGATTGCTGCTCCTTCAATCCAACCTGCTTCAGATTCATCCTCTTCTTCACCAACATTTACTGATCCACATACTGTAGAAAACAGGTTTTAGATTTAAGAAAGTTCACACAGATAGTTATTTCTAACAACAAAAAGTTTTGCTGAACAGAAAAAATTACTTATTAATAGTTGATAAACATTTTCCATGCTAGCCTTCACTGCAATTTTACATTTATTTTCACCAACGATAACACGCAAAGAAGCAAAAGAACCTGAAAGCTAGAGCAGCTCAAGGAATTAAACTACCTAGAATTTAGATCCCTGCTTATCCTGAACGTAAGAGAAGTTGATGCAGAAAGTTACCTGTCCTTATTGCCTTGTTAAATGATTGCAAAAGAATGCCAGACTAGACAAATAATTAACCACCATCTGCTCTCTCAACATTTTCCACTTTATCTTACCAAGCCAGATACCATTGCAAAAATTAGTTCAATGAAGGCCAGATCCCTTAATCTTCCGTTTAGAAGTATAAATATAGTTTCATTTCTTAAATTAGAAAGTTAACAGTGTCATCTTGCAAATCAAGGAAAATTTAAGACTTGCTGACTCCCCAAAGAAAGCACATGACCGCAAATTATAAATTGCTTACATATTTGAGGCAAAGCTAAAAAAAAAGAAAAACAACACCCGCAACACTTGCACAGAACATGACTGGATCTAAGACAAGTCCTTGTTTCTTGCTGCTTGCACTTGCCTTTGGCATTATTTGGCCAGAACAATACCAGATCATGACCAGGGAAATCTCACGTTGCCCTTTTAAGGCAAGCTAATGTTTTTAGTCCAGTGTTCGCTCCACAAGGAACAATCAGCTGCTTCTCCACTGTGTTACTGTCTCCCATCGGATTTACAGTATAGGCATGTTGGACCAGAACAAGTCAGTAGTATAATAAGGCAGGTAGCTGCTTTTTAAAAAGTTTACTTACATGATTCATTTCCTCCTGGAGGCTGGTAAAAAGAAAGGCCCAAGGATACTACGGCTGCAATTTCTAATATAATTAATGTAACGTCCTGTAGTGCTTCCCATACTAACTGAAGAAATGTTTTTGGCTTTTTAGGAGGTATAAGTTCTTCCCAAAACGGCTTCTCTCTTTCTATATCTGCTGGATTTCACTTAAAACATATTAATAATAAGACAAAGTTTAGGGACACTATTTGCATTTCACCCTCATGTAAGAAATGATCGAGGTTTCCCATTCATGGAGTCAAGTCCACTCCACATTTCAGTAATACTGAAAAGTCATATCTCAAATATAATTACGAAGTATTATCCTTAAATCTTAATCACTATAGAAAAACAGCCATGTTGTATAATTCTCACTTTGTCAATATAAAGTAAGCTGATGGTCTACCTACTTACCTTAAGACATAGCAACAGAGTAATAGTAATAGACATACTTTGTACAAAGTAAACAAGTTTATAAGACAAGATCATTAGTAGAGTTACTACTATCGAGACTGAGTAGCACCATGCAGCTTTAGCGAGACCACAGCCTGTGAAGCCAGCTCTGGTTGCCACTGTAGGGATTCTGTATTCAGAGATAAATCCTAGGATCCTACAATTAATGTAACATTTATAATGAAATATTTAATATAACTAATAATATATAAAAATATATAAATATTACATGTGTGATATTCTGCTATGCATATAATACCATAAAAAGCTGGTGAAGCTCTTCAAGCATCATGGAGAGAGGCAGCCACTAATTATGCTGCTTCCACCTGGACAGCAGTTGTTTGCTTCTTCCAAAGCTTCACTTTTCTTCCATCTCCTCTCACACAGAGAGAGCCCATGTTAGCACTGTGCAGGGTCTGTCACCTCAGTTTTTGTTACCTATCTTTTCTCTATATGGTATATTTCTTCAGAGTTCCCTCTCTGTTTTAACACTTGGTACCATCCTTAAGGGACACTAGCAGGCAAGAGTGAGGGGCCCTTCACTAAAAACACAGCATCACCTTCAGAGTTAGCCATGTCCTTAAAACTAAAGAATACCAAGTAAATTCAGTGCAAGGTCATGTACTCAAGGTCTTCTGTAAGTACACCTCCTGTTTACCTCTTCAAACAGCTTCCAGCTGCCTAACTCACCATTCAGAATTGAAGCCACTAGCTCTTTTTTCAAAGCAAAATGGTCAAACACCCAGCCATGTTCAGAGCAAAGGCCTGGATACTTCAACCATATTGACCCCAAGGTTATGATCAGCACCTGCTTAAAGACAACAATTTTCCTAGCAGCAGTTAACCCAACTGCTTAGTGAAAAAGGCATTGCAAATACACTAGGTGATCAATAAGAATAGTGACTAACTGCAACTGGCTTTCATAGGAAGTGAGGTATTTAACGCATCTAACGTTTTCTAGAACCATCACATAATGTTTCAAGACTTTGCAAAGATTACTGAACTGCAAAGCTCAGTTTTAAGTGCTAACAACTGCTATGTAATTACTTAACTGGAAAGCAAAATATTATGTGCACATCTTTTCAAAAGTGAAACAAACTAAACATACTCTTAGTGTATATAATAAATTAGATTTATTCTAACACTCTTAGATTCACCTTGAATTCATGGCTTTGGAGGTTTAACAAACAGAGCAATTTTACTAGTTAGGCATAACACTACACTTCTTGAGTTCAGGCTCTGAGGTGTTTACTTTCACTCTCAACTCAAAGAGCACTGCAAGACCATTTGAAATAAGTTTACTATTGAGAGCACCTAGAGAAATTCAGGACAGCTTGGCCACTCCAAAGTCGAGCCCATATTGGCTATTTGCAACAGATATCTTTCTCTCTCCTTTCAGCACAGAAGAGTTTGGACATTATTTGCATAACAGCAGCACACTTCCCTCCTCCCTTCAGAGAGTACCAAGAGGCAGACACATCAAAACGATACAGCAATGATCTTTGAAGAATGAAAAGCATTTTCTAACAAGGCTATATAAAGTCAAGCTACTATCAGAACCACTTAGTGAAGATTCAGTAAATAAGCCTAGCAAAGACAAAAGCATTCGTATTTTAGCATTTCCCATAACAACACCATCGCACCCTTATTGAACTTGCTACATTTACCACATAGCTGGCAATTTCATAGTTCACAATCTGCACTCCTGCAGCCAAAACTACTGCTATTATATTGTTCATTATGTATCTTAACTATGGTAATTTATGTTATTTGGGGTTAAGTTTGAAAAATATTAGGGAAAGATTCATATACAGATTTTATTAGAAATCTAGAAGTTACTAAACAATCAAAATTATGTAGACCTGTGGAAATATCAATGGTGGTCCATCTCTCCAGAACATAGGATGGACTTGTGCCACTACAGATAGGTCAAACATTAATTTATTCATATACATTTGTACACACATAAAGGGTATAATAAACATTAAATACTAAGCAGTAAAGTCTGCTGAGTGTCTTGTTTTAGTAATACTGATAAAGGACAGCTCCTATTTCTCATTTCAAATCACGCAGGTCTGATCCACGTTTTGCTTGAAAATAGATATTGCCTTACATTGTCAACAACTGCAAAGCAAGAAATTATACAAGCTGAGCTCATCCACCGTGCAGCATTCTGGAACTACCTGCACTTTCGCTGTGAAGCCACTGGTAGTTATGCAAGTAGCATTTCATTTCATAAAGAAAGCTCCTGAATAGGAAGAAAGTGTGATAGGGCCTTGCAGGTATACACACAAAATTTGAGAGAGCTAGAACTAGCGTAACACATAGCACAAATCTTGCCTAGATTTTCTCCATTAGAAATGTCTCCATTATTATACTTACAACTTCAATTTGACAAAAGAAGAGACCTAGTTCTAGTTTTACAAGAGCTCTCCAGTACTAATTCTGAGAAATTTATAGCAGCTTACCTGACAGAGAGGCTAGTTCTCTAAAGGTTCATGTAGTGATTTAGAGCCAAAACGACACCTTTGTAGAGGACACTGCTCTAACTCATCTTACTTAACCTTTTCTGAGCTAATTATCATGTTCGACTGTTGAGGCCTTACTGTGTTTGAGCTGCTCTCACACTTCAAAAAAAAAAGATTGTGCCCTTTTATCAAGTTAGTGATTATATTTAACTGATTTCAGGACAGTACATCTAAATGTCAAATCCTTTTGAAAGGGAAAGGCCTTGATCACACGTCCTCAGTACTACAGAATCAATCTGCAGAAAAGGGCATCTAAACCTTTCTGGTAGTTTTAGTACACTGGACACTCACCATTCCCCGGTTGTTAACTCGCTTGTTACATAAGGGACATAAAGTGGCATCTTGCAGTATACTACGTATTGGTTGCTTAGTGCATTCATAACCATCCACAACCATAAGGCCCACCCCAGCGTGAAGTAAATAATGGGCCTTTAACCTTGCAGATTACTGTAAAAAGGATTCAACACTCAGTTCAGTTCCTGAGTGTTAGAAAACTACAGCCTTTCATTGAAAAAGGAAACGTCTTTCAGTTTACGCAAACAGTTAATCAGGGTATACAGAGGCCTGCTGCTTACTATCTAAGAGGTGACACTGCAGTGGTTCACAGCGCATGAACTAAACTTTACAACTCCGCTGCTGACAAGGAACAGAAATTTGCACTCCTCACGTTTTACAAACTTCTTCAGCCTAAAACTGGTCTACTCCTATTCACGGGCAGGTCAGACATGAGAGCAGGCTGCTAACAGTTCGGTAAGAGGAACCCAGTTCACGTATTGAAATAATTTCAGGAGTCTGGAAATCAGGAGGCTGGCTTCAAAAGCAGATCAAGCCAAAACATACTAAATGCAGATGTACCCAGAGATACCTTACAGCATCAGTAGCCTATTCTTCATCCAAGTAGACAAACCTTTCCATAGCATTTCTGAAGAATAGAAAGCAACAACTCTCCAGGATTAAGACAGCGGGTACTTTACTGCCACCAACATAACACCACATTGGTTAAAAGCTTTATGAGTGCTCAAATGCAGAGACACCACAAGTTGCCAGAATCTACTATGAACAGCAGGACTTCACATTAAGTTTGAGTTAATGTTAGATAAAAATACGTAAAAACATTTGTACAGGATACTGCAGTTCAGATACCTTAAGCAACATGACATGCATGTTTCTTTCACAAATTAAAAGCTTATAGTTTTCATTTACATTGGAAGAGAATAGTGAGAGAGGGCCAGATCTTAAGGAAAACTTCTGGAAAGCTCTCAGGAAGGAGACTTGATATATTTATTTCCTTCACATTCATACAGTCTTATTGCTAGAGAGCAAAAGTATCAGGTAGCCACATTTCACAAAACGTCATCAAGTCCAACATGGCCAAGACTTCTTTAAAGATGCTTATTTCTAGAGAGTAAGATTGTGTGATCACTTTGCAAACCTTCTATTAATAACAACAGTACCTCTTAGTGCCTAAAACTGTATTGATAGTTATTTTGTGTAGATCAAATGAAATCCTCATAAATACTATAGATTTAAAAACTAGATCCTGCTGTTAAGAATTCAGTGTAGTACAAATAGAAAACAGATGTCACAAGTTTTAAAACTGGTTGCATTAGGGAATATGAGAACTAGGTAGCAACAAAGAAGCATTAACATGCCCTGCATTAGACTATTAAAACCTTGTGTTCTACGACAGCACGATCGGAATTGTGAAGTATAGGTCATATGGGTTATTCAGAAAACTGACACGTCCACAGTAAGTTAAACATTGCTGTGTTGCATTGCTATTTCGTATATGGATGCCTACATCAATGAACTTCATTCCAAAGTGCAACTTTTCTACTAGTCCATCATCTCACATGCAGTTAGACCAACTGAAAAAACTCTTGCTTACTTAGTAACATTGAATACCTCTGCCTTTGAGGAGTAAGAAGCAATATCTTATTATGGTAACTGAAATACTTTTATAAACTTTGCTATATTAAGAAGGAATTAGTTTGCTTGACTAAGGTTTTTCCTAATTGGAGATTCCTCAATGAGTGTTAGAAAACTAACTTACCTTCATTTGGTGAAGTTTTCAATTTTGTACAGATGCCATATACATCTCCGTAGCATTCCTGTATTTTATGCAGTGCATCTGCAGCTCGAAGTTCCATAAGAGAACGGAGCTCTGCAAGAGTAACTCCAAAATCTCCATGATTAGCTTCTTTCACAGCATTTTTCACGCCACTATATGCAACTGAATTGTTTGCCATATCACCCATGATGCGTGCAGTCTTTAGTATAGACAGTTTCCAGTAAGGAACAAGATTTCAACTTAAAATATTTCCAAAAGGAAAATAAATCCTTTGGGTATGAAGAGAGTCAGGAGGGCAGACACATCACCCAAGTAAGAGATTCCGTCTGTAGAGATATCTTTGAGGTTGTCCCATGGCATGTCCTGTTTCCCAAGCCAAATGGCATGTACAGTCTAGGGAAAGAATAAATATACATTCAGTTACATAACAGCACATTTTAAGACAACCCTACTTGTATTGAGGTTACAGAAAACAATTCTACTTAAGGACAATTTCTTCCCATTTCCTATAATATTTTTAGTTAGCATTCAGCTGGCAAGAGTGACAAGACATAAAATGGGTGTTTCGAATCCCAAAATAACCTTGTATTATTACTCTTTCTTAAATCATTAACTTCTTAGAACAACTGTTGCCTTGAAGTGCATTTTGTGGATTTTGTTTGGTATATCCACATGGTTCAGCATCAAGAGAAAACCTTTAAAAACACCTGGAAGTGTGTTCCAGGGAAATGGAGTTTGGAGCATCCACCAGTGATGTCGCATGGCTTAAGAACATCAAGGTAAAAATCCTGATTTTTCACTGAAACTTTCACCTCAGAGTTTGGGATGAGCAAGCTTTTGAGTGTTCCCATGAATTCATTTGTGCAAATCTCAAGGAAAACAGTTTCAACACCAAGTCAGCCCACGCATGAAGTACTTTTGTAGTGTAAGTAGGAGTATATCTTCAGGCAGACCTAGGTCTTAATGCATTTTCATGTCCAAACAGTTCTAGACCCCCTCTAGCCCATTTCATCACAACTCAAGCCTCCCACAACTTTAGTATCTGCATTTAATCCTTTGAACAGAGGGGGAAATTGCACAATACCACTTTCCTACAGAAGGGATAGGGAGACTTAAGAGCAGCTCTTCCATTGATTATCAGAGCACTGTAGTTGAGAAATTAACATCTACCCACAGGATTCTTAACCTGCACAGGCATTCTGTATTCATTTCCCACTCAGCTGACACATCTTGCAGTACACCTGTATCTGCACAACAGTACAGTGAACACACAAACACTTCATGCCTATATAAAGATCTGCTGTGTGCAGAAGATAGACATCTGATCATGTAAGTCAGCTTTATCAACATAACCGGGTGCAGTGAGCACAAGTAACAATATATTCCCCCTTGAAACACTATAACTGCGAGGCTCAGATGAACAATAACTTGGACACTTCCAGGTCAACAAGACCCTCAGGTGTCATATGCCTAACAAAGGCAAACAGTTACCACTGACTGCATTGATTTACAAAGGCAAAGAGTCAAATAGCAAAGAAAAGATTTCTGGCTATTGTCCTGCCAGGTTAGAGGACTGTTTCGACAAACCACCATGTCTATGTTGAGGTCCAGGTATAAACACCTAACTACCAGAAATTTAAGGTCGTGATTCCAGTAAAGTTGCAGTTCTCTGCTCTGGAAAGCATTTTAAGCACCATGCCACTGCATTTGCACTGAAAACAACCACTGATGCTGAAAGACTCTGAAATTATATCAACCAACCACAAGTGACAGTCCCATCTCCAGCAGAACTAAACCACTCTTACCTTCCTATTACTAGGAGATTCTGAGAAAAACACTGTCTATGGCTGTTTTCTGGAGAGCGACAAAAAGCATAAAGCAATCAATATTCATATGCATAGAACTTCAATATCCTACAACATCAACAGGGTACCTAATTTAAAAATTAATTTTAAATCTTATTTTCTGTGTTTCTGGAAAAAAAAAACAACCAAAAAACCAACAGTTAGAGTGTCCATGACAATGGTGTTAACCTACATGATAGGATGCAATGTTGATTAACCCAAGTTCTTCAGATAACTATAACATGTTCTGCTAGAGCATCCTGTAAGTGATGAAATTCATTTTTATCTAATGCCCAAAAGCTGGATGCTGTTGGCCAACTAGTAGCCTAGGAGGATTTATCAATTGGCATCTTATAAGCTATGACAGTACAACAAGAAGCATATCAGGCAAATGAGTTTGTATAGCTATGCAGAAGATGCTGCAGCTGCTAATTAGGCAAAAATAGACTAAGCAGAATGACCCACAACTAATTATATCAAACTTGTTTTAATTAAGATTTTAATTAAGAAAAGCTCAGCTCAAGCCTATAAGCAGGATCCCAGCACTCGAGGCCCAAATACACACAAATCCAAGTACAGATAGGAAGTTAGGAAAAGCTACAGCTCTAGTCACTGCTCAGTTGGCATTGAAAAGCTTTGAGAGTGAATACTGGGCCAGAGCAAGACTTGTTTCCATGTGCCATCTGAAGAGCCATAACACTGCTTAATCATAGTTCATACTGTGCTTTGCACTCCAGTTCTATCATCTCTATGCATCTAGATCCATTTTTACTAAGACATAATAGTCCACTGATTAGTTATTACTAACTGTTTATACGGAAAGGGGTTCTCAGATATTCTGAAGTACCTCTGTGGTGTCTAAACGTACCAACAGACCCTTAGGGTTCACAGACAAGTTCAATAAGCTTACATTAACACTATAGAAAAGCAGTGCTGTTCTGCAGCTCTAGTAGTGTCACAGGCTATTTAGCTCATCCATGTTAGGAAAGAGCTGTGGAAAATTGAGAGGAACAATGTGAAGACTCTTCAAATTCTGAATACTGAGTAAGAGCAGTTTTGATCCAAATCATAAAAACTTGGTTAAACATTAACAATTCTTACACCAATTCAGACCAGAAAGAATCTGCACCAGTAGCCCATTTTTACCAGGCATTTCAATGGATGGTACAAAAGCCTCTCTTGGCACACAGGTTCAGAATGGACTTAGCTTAAAACATAGTTTCTTTTCTGATTCCTATAGAAAAATCTCACTACAAATTTCTTTAAGAAATATCCTTATGCAGTTTTGATGTCAAACCTTGCAACATTCAATTGCTTCCTGTTACAGCAAGTTCCAACAGTCCAATTTTGTAACAGAGTGGTGATGCATAATGCAACTATAAACAGTGAAATTCACATATTATAAAAGAAAGCATATTTTTAAGCTACATAGATCATCTAATAATATTTTTCTCTTCAACTAGTGGAATATTTTGTTTTGACCAGTGTTCCACTTCTCAACTCAATTCTTGCAGCAGCTTTTGAGATATGTTATTTGAGTAGCATGAGCTCTGAAGCATTATAGTTAAAAACAACACACCTCAAACTTCCAATCTGCTAATATCTCAAATTTTAAATTCAATAAACAGTTATCAAACTAAAGGGCACTTATACAACATTGCTGAAGTTCTGGCTTATTTAAAGTTTCATTCAGCTGAAGTTATGTTAGTGCCCAGCTTAAACACGCTGCACACAAGATGATTAAGAGAAGCCTGTCTTTCACTAGGCACATCAACTTTTGGATAATCCTTTGTTTACACATCACTGATACTAGGAGCAACTTGAAAGCTATTGTCTGTCACACTCAAGTGACTAAAATTCCTGTACTGCAGAGGCACCTTAAAGTAGCAGCACATACTCTCATAGGCAGGATTCAGATACTTGTGCAAATCTCTCTGAAAATACTCTGCGCTGCTCTTGACTGCAATAGCTTCACTGACAAGTCACGTCATTGTGGCTGCCTATGAGGACTACTGCATCTTAAATTCTTACCCAAATCAAATGAATATTTATCACTAAGTGAGTGTGCTTCGTTACCAGACAAAGACAATAATTCAAAACCATAGCCCATGAAACAAAGGTTAGATAATTTTACCAGTGTTAGAAGTTCAACAACCTCATGAGCCTCTGTAGCTGGACTGGAAAAAGAACAAGGACTAAACAGAAATTTACATGCATGAAGAGACTATAGATTACACATGTGTTTAGCAACACCAGAACATACCGAGCTAGAAGCTGTAATACGTTTCTTGAAGTGTTCATATAACAACACTTTAAATATAAACCCATGTTAATCACTCGCCTCGCCCTAGCAAAGCAGCTACTATTGAGGCAGTCCTGAACATTAAGTGTGCTTCAAAAAGGATTCCAGAAATAGTCCTTCATAGGTGAAGGTATTTAGTAATGAGTAATTTAATATTGAGTAATACCTTCTATTTGGAAGAAAGCTATAACCTGTGTTCTACCATCATTAAATGTAAGGCTACCTTGAAGTGATAGTTCACAGGGGCCACACACTGACAATCAAATCTGAACAGCAAAGTTTAAGAGTGGCAGAAGTACTATTGGCCAGATGCACAGGAGGTAGCATACCATAGACCTGTATCCAAGCCTTGCCAATTATTGAATTTGCACTCAATACTTGCTTCACTAACCTACAGGAAATGCATTTTAAAAATAAGTTAATTAAATCTTGAAACACTTAAGCACACTCATTCCTCAGGATCAAAGATTCAGCAAAAATATATCCTGTGTCATTCAATTTAATTTATACATCTGCTTGAACACTATGCATTCAGATATTAAGCACTAGCTGGTACTAGCATTTGACCTTCAACAACACACTAAAGCTGGTTGCTGTAACATAGGAAAAGGCTTGCAAAGTGATTATCTCAGGAAAGCCTTTGTTTAATCTAATTAGTTCAGTGAAGACCGGACAGATCTACATACCAAGAGGCTGCAGTGATAAAAACTGCCCCCATATGTTTCAGTTGTCAGGCCATTTTAATCTGTTTCAAGAAACAGCTTTCAAGATACTGAAAAATATAATAGGCTTTTGCATACTTTAGTTTGAAATCCACAGCACTGAGTATGTTCCACAGCTTCAAGCCATCACACGACATTTTTTTTTTGGGGGGGGGGGGGGGGGGGGGGCAGGAGGGGAGAAGGTGGTGGGAAATTATTGTCTGTACTGTTATTATAATGAAAAGTAGTTCTAACTGAGAAAGTGACCTGGAAATCACACTGAAAAAGTCTGAGGTTTTCTGCTCTGGAGGGTCAGTTAGACCTTCATACCTACTTGACAGGCTACCAAAAGTTACCTGTTCTTTCAGAAGAAATAAAAATGAATGCTAATAAAACAAAAAGTTCATACAGAACAGTATGCATTTACAGGTCACTATCCCGTATGTTAAAATGTGCCTACCTGAACGACTAGGAGTTAAATCGCTTCAGTGGCATGCTGGTTTAGTGCAAGCATCTCAGAAAGCCTGACTTATCAAGAGACA
This sequence comes from Bucorvus abyssinicus, assembly GCA_009769605.1. Lineage (NCBI taxonomy): Eukaryota > Metazoa > Chordata > Aves > Bucerotiformes > Bucorvidae > Bucorvus > Bucorvus abyssinicus. The sequence continues at coordinate 47,319,915 of CM020025.1, forward strand.
ATCACAAGTAGACTGAACGGCTAAGAGGGATAGGGCACGATCATGGAAGACACTCCATGACAAAGTTTTTTAATGCATCACCTTCAGCCTTAAATGTGCCTGACACATTTAAGTGGTGTAATAACAAGTTTCCCTTACTACAACTTCTGTATTATAAACGGTAAATTTGAAGGTCATGAGTTTGGCTGAGTTTTCAGTGAGAAATCTGACTTCATTCTGAAGCCTGATCTCTTGGGAGGCAGATGTACTCGCCTAATTGAAATAAAACCTGGCTGCTGCTCCTAGACTCTGCAGTGGCTGCAAACACTGGTATTTATCGCACTTAATCTAAAGGATTGCTGGTGCCTACTGTGATTGACACTTCAGTAGTGGCAGTTTCATCCAATGGTAGTTTCTTTGATTTAAGACCCTGAATTACTTATTATTGAAATTACGGCTAACAAGTTAGGACTTCAGTAGCCTGAAGTCAATTTGGTAGTACAAATTAGCAAAGTTCACAGAAAGGATTCTCACATCATTTTCCTTCTATTTTGGTAGCAGTAAAGAAAAATTGGAAGTCTTGAAGGTGAGTTATTACGCCATGAAGAACATGACCTTCTCTTACAAAGCAGCTCATTCCACAGCCTCCGCAAGGAGCCTAGCAGACAAGCATTGTCTCATGCCATCAACCAACCCCACAGGCCTATACTGCCCTGCCTTTTCTAAGCCATGGCCTTTATACACTCACAAAGCACGTCAGCTCTGACTGAAGTAACAGCTGGATTAAGAAACAAGACCAGAAAGAGCTGTATAGGATAGTCTGAGTAGAAAAAAAATATTTTATCAAAAGCTTAAACTAATCATTAGACTTCTGAATTTAAGGTATTTTAACTTGAATATGAGAGAACTAAATAGATGCAAGAGACTGATCCAACAAGTAGGGCTTCAAAAAAACCTATGAACACTTTCAAGGAACATCAGACTTTGAGACATACTGCAAAGCCCTAGAGAATAAAACCAATGTGATCATCATTACAGAAAGTGTCAAGTACCTCATGTATTTAAAATACCAGGCTTTCATACTCTCCAATTTTGTATTACAGAGCTGAGTTTTCCACAAGAAGCTAAACACTTCAAGACACAAAGGCATGCAGTAGAGTGTTTAACTCCCTAAAAACACTTTTCTGGAAGCACAAGTTAGTCATTCCAGATATCCATTAACAGAGCAGTGTCTTGAAGGGTCTCCTACAGCCCACAGCTCTGATCAACATTCAGACAGCTTCTCCCTTCTCCCCTCGCAGGCCCTGAAGCTTCCTTCTCAGTACTTCCTTTTACCAGGCTTACCAACTTTTTGCTCTGCGATGACATTGTAAACTAAAACAAAAAGGCTAAATTTGACAGAACTGCTTATAATACTAGGTAATTCCAAGTAACAACTATAATCAGAGAAAAAAGTTTTCACCTCTAGGTATAACTCCATCCCATTTGGCATTGCTCCTAGCATGTTCAAGTATCTAAGATGCATTTACTGTGTGTGTCAGCTTCCTCAGATAACTTGAGATGAGTGGAGCTGCCAACATTTTGACTAAGGTAGATGATGGCTGAAGGCAAACCTGGGATATCACAAAGCTCCATCTACTGGTTTTTAAAACACAAGAAAAGAATTTGCCCTATGCCTATCAGTATTTTCCTATACTTCAAATCCATTGAGTCCTAATTAAGATGGCTGAGGATTTAAAGTCTCTTAATCCTGCAGAGTTCATGCTAAAAATATTTGTGATAATTATGCTGTAAAGTAAGTTTTATTAACAAGTCTGTCATATCAATAACCATATATAACCCTAAAAGTAAATGTGTGTGTGTGTGTGCAGTAAAATCATCCATTGACAAATATTCACATTAATAAGTTCAGGAACAACTTACCACACTTTTCTCATCAATATTTATCAAGAACATACTGGTAAAAATATAAAAAGCTGAACTTTTTTAAAAAGATATGGTAGCATGGCATCCTACTTACTACAGTTATGCATCATAAGACTACAGAGTTTATTTGCATTCCCAAATTATAAGACATATTCCAGTCACAAAATCTGACAGGCATGTGTTAAATGAGGCATATGACATCACTACATGCAGCTAAGTTTTAAGTAAATGGAAAGTGAGATGGTAGCAAATTTCATTCAGGAGAGCTGGAACTGGATCTCTGGATTTCAGTCACTTGTTGGATTTAAAGCTTAGTACATGCTTGTAAGCAATGCACCCAGCTGGTCAGTTCTGACCATAATTATAACTCAGAGCAAACCAACAGCTGACGTCCTCATAACAGTTATTCCTACAGGTATATTACTCATCTTGAGAAATCTTTTTACGTTTTTTCTCACAAAGCCTCTAATTTTTGCTGCTTCTATTTTTACTTCTATCTTTCATTTCCCACAAGACTGTACAAGCATACCATTGAAATTGCTTTAGTCTGTTTGAGCAATGACTTTCTTCCCTTCCCATGCCATTAGAGTGTAAGCAGCATTAGTGGAATTTTTTTGTTCTTGTTCTGAAGCTCCACTTCAGCTTCAGGAGTTCTTAACATCAGAAACCTTGTTTCAGAACATGTTGCACCCATTTAAATCAAAGCATGTTCCAGTTAAATTGCTTGTAACACTTCAGCCAGAACCAGACATTTACCATCTCACCCTGATTGGAGCACTTCCCCTTTTTTCTTCCAGAAAGTATTCTTTCATGGTAAAATCCATTTAAGCAGAGCAGTATGCTTTTGGCTGTAACCATGCTTCCTGATATCAAAGAACTGCCAAAAGCCCTTAAGAGATACGAGCCTTCAGGCAAAGGGCAAAAGTCCATCCCTATTCAGGAAAACTTGTGAGAAATTTAAAATTAATCTTAGAACTACTATGAATAATTTATGCCTAATGAGATTAAGCCCAATTACTTCCATAAAGTCAATCTGCATATGACTGACTCATTTCTACAAAGGCAGTAAAATTAACTTAGTAGGGTAACTTCTAAGGGGTTTTTTTCGCTACCTTGGACTATCTTACTGCTACATAGAAAGAGTACTATTAAATATTCTATATGCTTATTGAACTGTAAATACATAATACATAAATAGCAACATTTATGTGATTAAATCATCCATTTATGATCCTCAAAATCATCATCCCCACCAAGCAATGGTTTGGAACAAAAAAATAAAAACCCAGCTCCGGTCACCCATCTCAACGAGCACACACTATGATGCTAAGTTGGATATCTGTTTTGTCCTCTTGTCCTTTAAAAGCCAGTTTAAGAGCCTCCATCATCACATTTCTCAAAAACCCTTTGGAAATACAAGAACACAGTTTATCCTTCTTCTCAAACCCTTAAAAAGCCTTACTTCTTGAAGAATGTATAATTTGAAAGATATGCTAGCTTTTTCTGCATATTAATCCCTGCCTGCCAGAAATACACTGAAGAGTCATTCTGAGAAAACCCCTTTCAAAAATTGCAATTACATTTGTCATCTTCTATTCCTAAGGAGCCAAAGGTTCTTTTTAATTCAAATACCATAACTAGTCTACACTTGAGTAGCTCTTTCAGAACTATTCCACAAGTTTGCTGCTGCTGGTGGCAAGAGGAAGTTAAGGGGGTTTTTTGGTTGTTTTGTTTGTTTGTGCTTTAACCTCAATGTTTGAATTTAAGAATTCACTGTATGGCTTTGCAAGAAACACAGATGTGGAATCTCTTGCAAACTTCATCATTATGATTATACTGATCATTCCTTTAGCTCTTTTGGATAAATTTTGACAGCTTAGCTCACTAATCCATTCTTGTAGGCCTCCTCTTTCTGGTACAGTATAAGAAGCATGTTCAGTAAGTTGAGCCTCATGGTATTATTTGATATGTTTTACCATTTAGTGAGGCTACATTCTGCCTTCAGGCAACGTCTTCAGTTTCAAAAGTGGTCCTTTCTCGTGATTATACTTTTTGATCTTTCAAGTCTGATATCCACTTAAAGACTAAGTTCTCATGTTGCCTGTACTGTCCTGCTCTTTTAGCCACTCCTTCTAAAAAACATTCTCATTTATGCAGAGTTGGTTGCTAGTCTAGGGGTTTTTTTGCATATATTTAAGCATTACTGCAACATAGCTATTGGTACCTGTCCACAGAACAGCGTTGAATTAAATGCTGTGTGATCAGTGTGAGTTATATGACAACCCCTTGCCCACCATTCAACATAAAGTAAGAAATTCTTCTCTTGGCAGTTTGCTTCTTCAACACAGACAGGGAGTGTGTAAGCACTGTTACTAGACAGGATGCACAAAGCTGAGATTGCCATCACAGCACTTCTGAAGTCTAACGATGAAAGCAGCAAGTCTGTCACCTCCTCAGGTGACCAAAGACATGGCTGTGCTAGTGTCAAGGCATGAGACTTCCACCCACAGAGGTTCTGAAGCAGGTCTCATTATTTGACACCAACACCACTGCAACTTACACCTGCTACTCTTATCCTTTTGCATTGGGGAAAGCCACCTACATTAATTAGCAACTGTGTTAATGAAGTAAGACTACGTGAAAGCCTGCTGTCCCAACAGTCACACAGGCAACCCAGGGCTTGAACAGTAACATCCTGAGTGCCTTTTTCCTCTTCTTACACAGCACCTCAGCCACTGAGAGACAACACTTTGGTTTGGGTCCTGCCTTAAGTCCGTGTCTCATGGGACATGCAGCATTCCAACCACTTTTAGCACCCCTGCATTTACTAATCCTTTTTCCACCTCTCTTGCCTTCTCCCTGCACTTCCATGATCTTTAAAAACAGACCATGTTTTTGACAGCAATGTGATCTGCGCCTCTGGATCAAAGAAGACAGAAAGCACCACACATGTTCCCAAGCCTCCACCTTTCCACTAGCTTTGATTGTAGCCATGCATTTCACTTCTCTACAGTCTAAGAGTGGTCTACTCGCAACAGTTTTTCCTCAAGATGCCAGAGTAGCTTATTTATTTGTAGTCATAAGTTGGCATATCCACATTGCCTTTAACAGACATGCATTCAGCTAATGCTGGGAGCCTCTTCATCACAGAACAATGTTGCTGTTACCTTTAAGATAACATTAATCTCATATCACCATGAAACAAAAGATAACAGGAATTATCAAAACTCCCACAGTCAGGGACATGGTCTTTCTACAGGTAATTTTGGAAGATGCATGGAAGTTTCACCCCTCTGCCTCCTAGTGCTCCACAGTTCCCTAAGCAGCCTCCTGTAACCCTGTCTTCCTCCCAGGATGCCACCACCTGGTTTTTCAGCACTTTCAGTAGACTCTTTAGCTTGAAGGACACATAGCGGTCTGTCCCCATTTCTGATGGAGAAGATAAAGTAGACTGCTAGGAAGCTGCTGTGCTAGGACTGTTCTCCAAAAACCTGCTTATTATTTCAGTACCATTAAGAATTACTTATTTCAGTTAGTTTGTCAAGGGAAGTACAGGAAGAAGCCATTTGAAATCCTTTATAATTAAGAAGGACTTTAGTAGCATTTCCAAAAACCCTACCTGAGGGAGACAAGACTTAGAAAAAACTGCTGCAAGTTTGAAGTCTGCTAGTAACAAGTGGCAGACTTGTTTTGCACGCTTTCAGAATTCCTAAGTTCTCTCTAGGCAGGGTATCAAACACTGGTTAGGAAGAAGTGAAACTTCTTACTGAGGAGTCCTATACACTGAAAAACAACCACGCACCTCATTTAAAAATGTTATGAATTTGGCTCATTTAACTTACGAGCACATTCAAGTCTGCACACCGTGTTAAACAGGTTGACAGTCAAGCTCTACTGTGGTCTTTCACCTATGTTTAGTTAATTTCTTAGTTTGATTCTACTTCCAATATTTTAGAACTTTGGTTTCTGTTTCCTCCTTTTCTGGAGGAACAGGATCCTTTAAAATAGACACAAATTTATACCAACACACAAACCCAATATAAGGAGTCAGACTTTTGCACATGTATCCATTTCTATTGAAATCTTTCCCTCTAACCCAAACAGCATGAAATTGGGGTTGTGGTTGGGTGGGGTTTTTTGGTGGTTCTTTTTTGGTGGGGGTGGTGGAATATCTTATTTTGTTGGTATTTGAACACAGTTTAGAGCAGTCATCTAATTAGGAACTCAGCAATGTGATCAAACAGTACACAGTCAGAATGCAGAATCAAACCAAACATAAGGGAACAAACAATTTCAGGCAGTTACACAGCTGTCTGTCTGTCAAAACCACAATCTAGTTTGAGGCACGATGCTTTAAGCACATAATTAAGACTAAACAGCTTTCAAGACAGCTTTCTTCCTTAAAACTTAAAAAGTAGGTACTTACTAAAACATCACCTTGTTGTTAAGCAATTATTATTAAAATAAGACATTAGCTGTCAAAAAGTATTTTTCACTGAGCAAATATTTTCAAGTATTTAAACAACTGCCTCACAGCAAAACTGCTTAAAGAAGGCCTAAACCAAGCTATTTCAAGCTACTTCATTATTTTAAGCTATTTTAAGATTAGGAATCTCTGAATCCTTAACTTGGGAGGTTTCTAAAACACACTAGGCTTTCCTAGAAAATGGAAGCATTTTCTCGTGCACTGAGAAGCCTCAGCTGTTCTTGCTTGACAAGAGCTGCGTTCAAGGCAGGCATTGCTAAGCTAAATTTTATAGCCTGTATTATGCAGGTCTCCAAGTTTCTGCTTGCTTGTCAACTAACATGAACACTATTAAAATACAACTTTGGACATTAAAACAAAAATTATTGAGCATGGCAGTAAAACTCCCAATTCTCATCGTAAGTAGGGGGATATCCATGTCATAGAGCTAAACTTCAAGACCTTAATCCACAATAGCATGCCCAAAGAGAGGGAGAACACACTCACTGTGAGCGAAAGACTTATTCTAGCTTTCACACGAATGTCTGGGCAACTACCCATTTTTATACTGCTAAGCAGTCCCTTCTCAGGATATCAATGCTGGAAGACATATGCAGACAGCCACAGGTATACCTAAAGAGAAATCTAACTGGAAGAACCCAGAGTGTTTGGCTTCACCAAATTCTTAAATCAGGTTTGCACAATAATCTTACTGTTCCAAAGCATTTGACAGCCATGAATTATACAAGCAAACAACTGGACAAAAGACTGCGCTTTCCAGGAATTGCACTTTGTGGGCATGAAAAGCCAGAGAACATCCTCAGGCTTTGCAACCAGAAGCCAGGCTCTCCACATCACAAGGCTCAGGGATTCTTGTTCAGAGATATCCTGAACTAACAAATGCTAAAAAAGGCAGTTTGGCTTATTATTCCACTTATCCAGCTTCAGACCACCTACTGACTAATACAGCAGCATAGGTTATTCTCTCAGTTATCTGAAACTGTTAAACCATCCCTAATAACTAGAATAATATGACAGAGTAATAGTATTAGAAAAAAACCCAGAATGAACGCTTTGGCATGTAAAAATGTCTGTTGACTTCCAAGAACAATTGTTTTGATTATGGACATAACATCTATCTATACCAAGACCCCATTAAAGGCCTGAACTTCTTCCATTCTGGCTGAAAACTTTTATATCTGATATCCCTTTACATAGGAAGAAACCAGTAGTCTCAGAATAAGCAAATAAATGTAGAGAGCATTGTAATTTATGGAAGGATAAAAGTTCTCTTCCCCCATGGGAGGCTTCCAGCTATCATACCTCTTTGTGTACAAATAGCACACAATATCTATAAAAATAGAGCTGAGATGTATGACTAGATGTAAAAGTATTTGGTATCTTAATTTGGATAGCCCCATCCAATCATTGATACACAAAAACAGACCAGACTACAATTACAAAGGTATATACAACACCAGTGTTTACCATTATAGCAGGAGATAGCATCTGAGACACCTGATTAGCTTTCAGTAACTATTTGTTGACCTATTTTTCAGGAAAATCCCTCTTCCATTCGTTAAGCTGTTTTTAACTCAGAATTTCACACAGGCATTATTGTAAGAGGTGCTACTTGAGTATTTAAGCTCATGAAAGCTATTTTTCCAGATCCAGCAGAGGGAGTACAGACATCATTTTACTTATCAGCTGTGGAAAAGATACGCACCTTGTAAGAAAGCACTAAAAGAGCTGTGCCTGCAAACCTAATGCAGTTCGTTTAAAGCAAGCCAAGAACTTCCTCAGGCTTTCACAGACATCTAAGTCCATGGCTAGTAGAGTTGGTGTGATCCTCAAGCAGCAGTCACATCTCAAAGTCTCGTATCTGACAAAAACAGCATGATCAACTCTAACAGTACTAACAAGTACCATAAATCTGATGCTTCACATGTCAAAAAAAAAAAAAACCCAAAACATTATATTGCTACAGTTCAAGCTAGTCAACAGGTTTTATTCCTATGGATTCTGCTGTTTCTCAATTTTAGAAAAGCTAAACTCTTTTGGTTGTTCGTTTCTTAAAAAGCAGCTTCACCTGGAAGAAAATTTGAGAAACTCAAAAGTTTAAGATGACCTACTAGCAAAGCAGCCAGGAAAGTACAGTACAGTGCGGTGGACTGGAAGGTAACAAACAGCTAACCTTTCTGCTGGCATTTGCAGAGGCACGGACCTACTGGCAAATCTGGTTTTACACATCCTCCGAGATAAGAGGTCTGCTGCTTTATTAGCATTTCCATTGATCAGCCTGCTTTGGAGTTGGCAATTACAGCTGAACAGTGTTGACACAGTGGTGGCTGTGGAAACAGTCTGAAAGAGGAACAGGCTTTAAGCAGACAGATTGATAGCTTTTTGCCATCTCATGGAAGTGAACACCAAGCTCTAGGCCAACGTGAGACAACATACCTTCCTGGCAAAAATTCCACAAACAGACGCTCCTTGTTTGTTTAGACCGCAGAATTTTGACATGATTTTTTTTCTTTTTTTAAATAAAGTCAGTATTTCCAAACTTGTTGGTAAGAGGCTAAGCTAATACAAAATTCTTGTCAATCTTAAGCATTTATCAAATTATTTTATTGGGTGGCTACTTCTAAGTTTCACTATTTTAAAGTTTGTATATGAAAAGGTCACAAATGTGATGAGCAACTTAAGTCTCAAACTTTCCCCTAGAAGAGAAGCAAACCACTCTCCTCCTCCCAAACTAAAGATAAATTTCCATCATCTTAAACTTCACATGAACTTTAAAAAGCTTTGACAGCTTGAATCATTAGATTTGGATTACTACATACCCAAGAAGAAGAATGTGCCTTTAGCTATGGAATTTAGCCTTCACTTGTTTCAAGTTTTGAAAATAAAAGAACCACCCTTCGGCAAGTTGGATGGCTGCTTCTGCTCCTCACTTCCTATAGGAAAGTAGGGCGTTAGCATCTCAGCTTGATTTTCATGTAGTAGACTCACTAAATGAATAAATCAACATGGGACAAACTGGTTCCCATCTTACAGAGGTTACAGTTGAATATTGTATAGTTGACTGATTAAAGTTTCTTCCCCTGTTGAAACTTAGGGCACCAGCAGCATTCCCATTTGCGTGCTGTGCCTGGTCAATTCCCAGGACTCTGACCAGGCTGCTCAGTATGCTTTACCTAGGGCAACCCCAGCAGGAAAAGCCCTGCCTCTTCTATGACAAACATGGTGACACCCAAGTATCAGGATGCATCCCAGACATTCTGACCATCCTGCCCTTACCCAAGCTACTGCTGTCTCTTGTGACAACAGTGAAGTTTCTGCAGATATGCAAGAAGCTGATCCAGATAGGAAAAATGCCATTTTCCAGGCAGACTGGTTATCTAACAAGACTCAACATACAGATAATCCCATACCAGTGCCAACTCAAAACAGGGCACAGAACTACACTGAATCCTCTTGAGTCAAGCAAATGTGAAACCATACTTGCAGGAAAAATGCCATTTTGAAAAGACATGACTGAATTTATGACTACACAGTCATACACGGGTGGTATAAGCCAGGTGAACGCCAAAAATGCACACAGCAATTTATTGAGTACAATACCACAACTCTAATTCATCCTGAAACTGGAGCATCATTAAGCTCCTAAATAATTCTGTTTAGAATACCCTTCACATTTGAGAGACAGACATTAGGCTTATAACAAGCAAGTTAAAACATGTGATCCATTTATATGGAATAGGTAGGGTGGTGGGAAGCACTGAAGAGCCCCTTGAAGCATGAGTATGTTTGAAGCACTTTTCCTCTTGGATAAATTTCTGTAGCAAATTCCATAGAATTTTACACTTTAAAATTACTACGGCTGCCTTTACAGATCTATGGAGGTTTGTTGTTCTCTCAGTTTTTAACCTGAAAAGCTGAAGACCTTACATTTAGTACACAGCTGAACAATTACTGATTCCAGTATTAATCACTCCCCAAGATTTAGTACTTCAGTAATTAGTAACAGACAGCACGCAGCAGATGCAAGAGCATTTTTAGAAACCAATGCTGAAGTTGTGATCTTCCCCATCCCCCTTTCTCCTCTCACCACCTGGAGGTCCAATCTGAAGTTCTGAAGCCTGTTCGCATTCCACAGGTTAAAAGTTTACATTCCTCCCATCACATGCGAGATTCACCTGACCAAACGGTCACACTTACATCTAAGGTAGGCACTTCAGGCTTTTTTTTTTTTTAAATAGGCAATGGATAAATTATAACTTATCTGCCAAAAGATTAAACTTAGCCACCTAGGACACGACCCAAAATAGTCACATGAATCTCATCTTGGAGATGCATTTGTGTCTCTTCAACAACAGAAGAGACCCAGAGTGACTAGTTTCAATTTTTTAAGATGCTTATGTAAGTGGCCAGGATTGCTCTGCTAAAGTTTAGCACAGTCGGCTGGGCTGAACTCACATATCAAGCAGTTGCACTACCATGTCAAAGCAGGCACATACAAAAGGAAGGATGTGGTTTCACAGTTAGTTTAGGAATATCCAAGCCTACACTACTGCCAGAAGGTACAGTCCTGAACCAGCACTGACGCCCCAAGGTCAGGGGACAGCCGTAGATGAGAACTGGTGACACGGCAATGCCAGCAGTTCCTCCTGAAGGTCACACAGATGACGGGGATTGCCCCCTTCCCGCACAGCACAGGTCTCACCAGCTCAAGTCGATTTTGGAAGCTCTTCTCCTCACCTCTGTGTTCATCCTGGGAAAAAGAAAGAGTCTGGCTGCACCTGCTCTGTGAGGCCCCACTGAAGTCTGTCACCAGGGCCCCTCCTTAGCCTTCTCCCAAGTCAAGCAAAGCCACCTCGCTCAACCTCTCCCCACACACCACAGGACAGCCCCTAACTGTGACCCTCTACTGGTCTCTGTCAGGAGAGGTACAAAACAGGACACTATTTTGGATGCAGCCTCATGAGCGCAATGGAGGGCAATAACCTGCTGGCCATGCTCGTTAATGCAGCCCAATGTGGGCCAGTCCTTACAGCACAGGACTCTGCTGCTGACTCAGCAGCATGTCCAAGACCTTTCCTACAGATCTCCTCCTCCAGTCCCACTGCAGGGGGACAGGCACCAGGCAGCCCCAGCTTTCCTGTTCACCCTCACCCTCAGGGACCTGGACCACCCAGCAGCCCTACCATCACAATCCAGCACTGGACATATATCACCATTTCCAGCTACTACCAACTATCAGAGCAAAGAGGAAAGCCCTTTAGTAGTGTTTTTACTTTGCCAGCTCAGTAATGGTCAGGACAGGTCTTTGGCAACCCCTATCAGGAGCTTGAAACAGGTCTGTTTTATGATCACTGCCTCAGAGTAATATATATTCACTTTGTCCAGTTCAAAGCATTTTGCCTGTGGTTAGATATATAGCTTTAATCTCCATATTCCCTTCTCTAGCCTTATATTTGACAATAGAATAAGAACATAAAGCTTCGAACCTGTAAAAATTCAGCTTTTCAGCTTTGGAGTGAGTAGTCCACTTATCAAAAATGTTAGTAACATCTGGGATGTTAGTAACAGTATCCTCCCCCCAAAAAAATAAAGTTCTCCTCTCAAGCATCCGGACCTTGTATTTTCCCATGTGGTAAACTGATTTCCTGGGCTTTGAGGTAGCTTAAGTTCACACCACAGCTTTAAGGTGTCAGGCTTTGCATCACCAGGATGACCTTTTCTGAGGGGTTTTGGAAATACACTTTGAGGTGCTGCTGTCCAGTGCCCAGCAATGCCAGGATCAAAATGGAAAAAAAGACAGACACATATGAATTGTTCACTCACAAGCACATAACAGCCTGAGTATGTACCACTGCTTTATATGCTGGTATTTCATTTCTGGAAGTGCGTGTTTGTACTAAAGATCTTTCACCGTCTCCATCTGAAGGACAGCTCCACTGCGAGTGCCTCCACTAACAGAAACAAACTAATGTGCAAAAGAAAAAAAAACAAACAAACACCAAAAGGCAAGAGACTGTGCTTTTCTCAAATCCTAGATAATTTGCTTTATTACCAAATCTCTTTTAACTCACTTTAGAAATACAGCTCCATCTTAGAAACAAACCCTAGATCTGCAGTCACCACAGCCAGATCTACCTATTACCAAATCAGATTTTAGGAAGATGTTACAGCATTTCACAATGTAAAGTGAAAGCTTATCACAGAATGTGAAAATCACTGTCACTGTTAAGTACATGGATTTCAGAGCTGTAGTAGGTGAACAGAAGCTGAAATTATTGAGCCATTAATAAAGCAGTTGTACTAGCAGTGGTAGAGCACCTTCCCCACCCTCCCCAGCTATCAGTCTCAACTATGTATATTTGAAAGCCATCTGGCACAGATCCTGCCAGCCAGTTTAAACCATTTCATGTCTCATACAACCTCACCAGAGTAAGGCTGCTAGACACAGCTCGAAATTAAGTATTGATTTGCATTGTATTCCATAGGCTTCATGAAGTTTTGTACTAGCTTCATACAAGTGAAGAAAAATTGGCAGACCAAGGAACATAAAGCAATTTCAAGTGCAATATCATCAACAGTGATTGCAGTAGCACTAGATGGAAGTGAAAAAACCTCCTGCTCAATATGAATATTAAGATTCTGCTTTGCTCTCTCTACTATATCTAAACAGCCAGGACAGGTTCAAAAATACCACCCTTTCTCAGATAACATAGGGCTAACCATACTTGTCATCCTTTCTGCTCATTTCTTGTTATCTTGTATCTCCTCAGTCTTACCTAAGTAAAAACCTCAGAAAACAAGCCTGGACACACAATACGACAACCACTTTTTCATTTCTTCCAGTGAAGTATCAGAAACCACCTAGGCAATAGCTAATGTGTTGTAATGGTTTTTAAATATTTTATGTACCGCCAAGATCTTTATGAATAGATCCAAATAACCTTTTCTGGAAAACCATTAGTTGAAGGCTGGCACTCTAACCACTCTCCGATCTATTGACAGAACAATAACTTCAAGGTCTTCTACATGAAAATTTTGATACTGTCTAGGGAATGGTTTCATGTGAGGACCGTGCAAGGAGGAACATTCCCATACCACCAATCCAAAGACTGGTGCTGCTTTCCTTGTGTAAGTCTCACCTCTCGCCTTGGAGAGCCCAGTCTGTGCACAAGGGTTGTGTAACACAAATCATCTACTGGTACAGAGAGTAGATGCAAGGATCAGAGTTGGCACAGAGGAGGGGGGCAGTTACTGAGTAGCCCAAGACGGGGTGGAAATGAAAGTAGCTACCAGGCCAATTTAGCCACCCCATGAAACTTTCCACTCATGGTGACAAGCAAAATAGGCAAGTACAAATGAAACTGTCACACTGTCCTCACAGTCTCTCAGCTCATGCTGATCAACACAGCAGCTTCAGAAAGCCACAATAAAAGCGTCTTGTAACTTTGGAATATTAAAAAAAAAAAGGCAATCGAACTTCAAGTCTTTTGATCAGGACTTAAATGACTCCCTCTCTTGAAAAACCAACCCTACAAAATCAAATGTTTTCCAAGCATTTGGAGAGTCATGGTGGCCATCCTCTTAAGTTTTGATATTATTCTACAAGTATTCCTAAAAAAAGTCTGCAGTAGCTACAAGACTTCTTCACTGCCAGTGGCTAAGCTCTTTATTTCAACAAACAGCACAGGACTATGGCTATTCTTTCTATGGTGAAAAACTCCATCAAATACAGTTGTAATGTCTCTTCTTCCTCCTTTCCCCTTATGGAGCTATCAGTTGGTTTTTGTTTTAAATCCAGATATTCTGATCTGATTCACAGATGAAGTTTATTCTATCATACAGAAATACATTTATATATATTTAAGAAATCTGTTATCACATAAGCCTCAAGACATCTGATCCCAATAGAAACGCAGTTCAGGAAGCCAGAGTACACACCACAAGCAACACATCCTTGCATCTGCACAGACACAGAAGCAATCCTGAAAAAGCCACGTGGACAAGCCACCGGTCACTTGAGGAATAACAAGTACAAAAAAATGTTGTGTGATCTCCATGTAAGGGCACATCAGAGCACTTGATTTTTCTTCCAATGGTGCTTGTATTGCAAAAGTGATTAAGATCATCTCAGATTCATAAAAAAAATCTTAAAATGAATACCAAAGTTTGAGTTTCAGTAAAGACATAAGACAAGCAGAAAAAGAGCACACCACTATGAACCTTGGGTTGAGTCCCAGGAAGGAAGTTAGTGCGTAAACCAAGAGCGGTGGAATCACCTTTTCTGCCTTGAGATGGAGTCACTAGTGACTATGCAGAGCACGGTACATCCCAGGCCTCCTCTTCGTAGAGCAGACACTGTACACCAAGTGGTCAGAACCCAATAGTGTTGTGTTCCCTGCTGGCACCTTATCTTTCTGTGAATATAAGGGTACAAGTGAGGGTAGCAGATTACAAGTGATAGGCTCTGCAGAAGTGTGTTTTAAGAACACGGTGTTTCCTGTGCTCACTGGGAATTAAGGCAGCATCCAGCTCATAACCAGCGTTCATACAACTGAGACATGCAGACCACTGAAGTTCGCCGTAAGCAGAAGGCTCTGCAGGAGCTTACCTAGCTCTCTCCTCCAAAGCAGGATCAGAAAATAGCCAGCCACAAGCCAACACTATCCCTTAGTGCTGAGATTGGTCATGTTTTAAGCAGCAAAACCAGGCAGACTTATGGCCAGCACCAAAGCTCATCAACTCTGTCATCCTCAAAATGCATCTACGGATTCCTTAAGTGCACAGTACAGTTGCAAACAGCAATAAGGTAAGGGTATACCATCTTCCTTAGTCCACTCCCCTCCAAAGGCAAGACAGATGTTATTTGTCTGTCTTGTAATAGTATGTTACATGTTATCTCTTACTGGACACAAAGAGTTTGGATTTATTTTCAGAGCTATTTCTGGCTTTTGTTTTGTATTGTCCTTTCGAACGCCTCATACATTTTCTTTACATTTCTTTTCCCACCAGACCTTTGAAATACCAACTAAGAAAGCCTCATGCCTACTTCTCAATTCACCTGAATTAAACTTAATAACACCTCCTGCTGTCATCTGTCAGTTAGAAAAAGACTTGCAAGTGGCAGCAGAAATCACTTTCATAACGTTTACTGGAATACGAATAGCCTGAACAGGCAGATCCCTCAAATGAAACTTGTCATGAAAACTAGAAACTGATAAACTGTATTTGAAAGCCTGATAAATTTGGAAATAGAAGACAAACTGGATGGTACCATGTACTGTGTGTAAAACTACATTTGGTGTGGAAAGGTGTGACTGTTCCAAAATGGGTTAGTCTAATATTTGCCTCTTGATTTCATTGTACATGTTACCTCCCAGAAATCCTCTTTCTATACTGCTTGTTATCATTGCTTCCATCTTCTGTGTGCATCTCCCTGTTTCGGAGAGCCAACACACTCTTCAGTTTTTACATGCAGATATAAGCTTTCAAGGGGCTTCAAGAATAAAAAATCCTTCCTTACTTACTTTTTTACCACTCTGCTGGGCAACTAGAAAAGACATAGTCTTTTCAACTATTTGAAGCCAAAGTTAGGGGAAAACTAACGTGAGTGACAGTTATTTAGAAGTGACGAAATCTAATTACAAGCCATTTTGATTAGATCAGTATTCTTAGTGCTTGTGAGAAATAACCAACCTCTGCCATAAATCTTCATAGGTTCACTTCTCTTTTTCAAACGAGCAACAGTATCACCTCATGACCACTGCCCTCTTTGTTTTCAAGAAGTTAACTTTGTAAGGAAAAATAAAAATGCTTCAAGAGAAAATTCACGGTTTGAATAATAAAAAAATAAGCCTGCTCGACTGTTGCACACACTGTAGCAAGCCAGTAGGCAGAGCTAATCGTAGCTTTTTAGACACAATACTGTAACCCTTAGATTTATCCGATTTTTAATTAAAATACTCTACAGAGAAAGATCGTTATCTCCTGAACAGCAGCTTTTAACAAGTTTTAATATTATTACTCATTTTAAGACAAGTTGAGAATACTAAAGGTACAAACTTAAGAATATTATTGCAATTTTATTGATTCTTTTGGAGGAAAGTGAGCATGCATTTCTATAACAAAATCTGCTATCGATTCAAGTAGTCTTCCTTATTTCCCAAAAGATATTTACATTTAAATGCCCTGGGCTAATCATGGCTGTTCATTATTCTGCATTAGATTAAATTTTGCTGACTGAAACCCAACTTCAACTCTGAGCAAAATGCACATCCTCACTGCACTAGTGTTATTTTCCCTTTAAAAAGAGAACATATATTAAAATAAACAGTTCAAACATTGAAAGACATCACCGAGGTCACATTTCAGTGGTAAAGAATGCTCAGTGCCATTAATTTTAGTCTACCTTAATGGAAGAAATTTGAGTTAGAAGATACTTTAGGTTATCTTGTCCACCCTTATGTCAAGGGAGACTTGCTTCCTATGGCACATTATTGATTGCTTTGCCAAGTCCATTTTGAACTTGTCAGTTAATATTGAGTTCCCAGCTCTAAAAAATCTTTAGATGTTGACAGTTAGTTCTTCCAAAGCATCCATTTTTGAGATGGCTTCAGCAATCCAACCTACATTCTTCCTTATTAATATCTTCACCTTAGGAATGTCTCCAGTTTATCACATTCTTCTTTTCTGAATAAACTAAAAAAAAAAAGTAATTACTAGACCTTCAGTGGCCTGAGCTGCAGGACATGTAGAAGCCTCTCAGCTTCCGGTTAAACTTCACAACAGGGTTAGAGGTTCTCATTTTAACAGCTGACAGTAGTTCTCTATATTGTGGTCCATGAAAGAGTCACTTTCTAACGAGGTTCCCACATTAAACTACAGAGAGCATTGTAACTGGTAGGACCACTCACATTGTTCTCTGACTCGGTTCTCAACTCAGATTTTCTCTGATTGTATACTACCAAATGGGGTCCTTGCTTATATCATTACCTGGTATGCAGCACAACTTTGCAAGAAAGCCAGTACACAGTTCACCCAATGCTAAAGTGACACTAGTCTGTTTTCTGCTTTAAGTTCCCAAACGTGCTGCTTAACATGCAACAGTCCTGTATATGTACAGACACAGAGTACAGCCACCATCCACTTTAAAATTGTTTTGACTTGTTCATTAGTTACCCACATGGCAAACAGCATTTTAATTTGAATGAATTGCAACCAGTAATGTAGCAATTCAGCACCGGAATAGCAAAATTGATTGGAAAAAACCTGCAAGTGTCTGTACACAACACAGGATCCCTGTTTCTTCAGATAACCTAACCTGGGTGGGTCACCATAATGAAGAGAAAGAGCACAATACACCAAACAACCCAATGATGCTGTTCCAGACCAAAAATTTCATATTGAAGTGTACGAGTTTTTCTCCTCACTGAATTCAGTGACCACTTTTTCCACTGACACCGAGAGAGTTTCCATTCATTATGCCATAAGTATTAAAGTCCTAGTACATTGGAAGCTATTCCTGCCAAAAAAGACAATAGTTTAAAGATACCCAAGTTTACTTCTGTAGGAATTCACGATTTGTGGGTTTGGAACAAATCCTTGAAAAGCTCCAACAACAGGAAAATAAAACTGGCTATAGCTACAGCTACCACCTTCTGAATACACTGTTTGATGAACCAAGGAGTTGGCAAATTATCTAGCCAAGATCTTTTCAAACACCCAACCTGCTATTTCAACTCAAATCCATTAGGACTCACAAGTGTTTAAAAGAGCAGCAGCTTTTAGACAGGCAGTGGTTTTCCAAAGGTTTTCCAAAGGCACACTCTACATCTCCCCCCAGCAAGACAAGATTGCCAGTTGCTAATGACACAAGACATGTTTCACCGGTACATTTGGCTTAGGACTTCACTTCCAAGTCCTAAGGGACATCATTTGAATATTCACCCAGCTAGCCACCCCTCAAACACTGTTAAGCCAGGTACCAGTGCAAACACATTCTCAGAATGATGGTTTAAGACAAGGCATAAGGTATTATCACCAGTTTCTTTTGAACAGACCTTGAGAAGAAAGCCTCAGCACCTGAAGTTACTAATTTAATAGTGCTGTATGTAATAGATATTTAAGGGTTTCTGCAATGGGGATCTTATGTTGACACGAAAAAAGCCCTCGAAGTTTTGTTACCGTGCATCTTTCTCCCCCCAGCCCCCGTTCTTGTACAGTTTAAAAAGAGAAACATGAAAAAAAAAATTCACTATTAGTAAGAATTTATGTCGAGTGTGGAACATGCATAGCGCTGCATAGGCTCCTACCACAGCTGTGCAAATAGGTTCTGCCCCTCAGGTTGAAAAATCTGGGGCAGACTCACCCACAGCTCCCGATTTCTAAACGCTTCTCTGGGCTCAGGCTGACCGCCCCCCACCCTCCTCCACGCCTCCGGTAACCACTGCTCACTACCGCCGGACGCCGCGCTGAAATGAACAGTCCCGACCACCTCTAATCGTCTGCTTTCCATGAGACCTTCCTCCCGAAATCTTAAATCCTTCCGAACTTAGTCTTTTCTGACAGCCCCAGGAGCTAGGCGGGAAGCCCGGCAGGCGGCGGCGCGGGCACCCGCACCGCTCCTCTCCTCCGTGAGCGGCGAGCGCTCCCTCCCGCGCTTCGCAGCGGCCACCCAGCCATCCCTCGGCGGAGGCTCCGGCCCGCTCCCAAACTCACGTGGTGCCACATCCAAAGGTTACACGCAGCCAGGACGAGGAAGACATCGCCGACACCGCCGTTAGAGGCGCTTCCCACCGCGGACCGGCCGCGTGCGGGTCCGCGATCACCCGCGGCGCGATGCCCGAGGCGGCTTCGCCCAACCAGCTCCCGGAGGGGAGCCGCATCCCTTCCCCGCCCGCCCCGGTCGATAAGCAGCCCTGTCAGGCATCGATAAATCAAAACGGCCCGACCGCTCCGACGGAGAGAGGCGCACGACCCAGCCGCGGCCAAAAACCCGGCTCGAGGGCGCGGCGGGCGAGAGGGCGAGGGACGGAGGAAGAGGCGGCGGGGGAGGCTGCGCGGGTGCGGATGCCGGGAGAGGCGCCCAGGATGTTCGGTGTCGTGCAGCAGCAGCGGGCTAATCCAGGCTACTTAACCCGGCGGCGGCGGGGGCTGAACACCACCTTAATCCGCGGCGTGTGCGCGCCTGCCCGCACGCCGGGCTCTGCGGGGCCGCGGCGTGCCGGCCCTCACCGGCCGCCGGCTCCGCGGCGGTGTGGCGGCGCCGCGCCCCGCGGCTGCGCTCCCGCGGCGGCTCAGCCCTGCATCCACTGATATCAAGGTCATGCCGCGCCCCGGCTGCACGGCGGCGGCCAGGTGCGCGCTCCGGTTACCTGAGGGAAAAACCGGCGAGAGCCTGGAAGCGCGGCACCCAGACCCACCGGCGACCTCGCTTTCGCGGCCGCTCCGCTGCTCCAGCCGCGCCACCAGCCGCCTCCCCGGGCGAGCCCTGCCACGGCCCGCAGCACCGCGGCGGGAGAGGAGCAACGCTGCACCTGCCGCCGCACCGCTGCCCCCCGGCCAGCAGAGAGGAGAACCGCCCCAAACCGCCGTCGCCGTGCTTACCTAGGCGCCGCGGGCCCGACCCCGCCGCCCAGCCGCGGACCGGGACAAGGAACCCGTGAACCTGCCGCTGTCCGCTCGCCGAGCGCACAAGGTCCCCGCGCTCCCCGCCCTGCCCACGGCCGGCCGGCCCCGCCGCGCCGCCTCCGCCTTGCGGCCACGGGAGGAGGGGGGAGAGGGGGGGGGAGAAGCGGCAACCGAATTGGGGAGGACAGCAGGGAGGGAGGGGGCACCGGCGCGGGGAAAGCCGGGGGGGAGGAGGAGGAGGAGGAAGGAGGGGGGGGGCACGGACGGCCCGCCCCGCCCCCGTCGCCTCACCGGCACGAACCAGCGATTCGCCCTCCTCGCGGGCGCTCCCGCCGCCGCCGCCGCTCCCTGTGGCCCGCCCGCCTCCTTTCCCCCGCACGCACCGGGCAGCGCTGAGCGCGCCGCCGAGCCCCAGCGCCGCAAAGCAACCGCTACAGAAGCCGGCCGCCACCGGGCAGGGCGGGACGGAGCGCAGCGATCTGCCCGCCTCCCTCCTCCGCCCGCCCGTCCGCCCGCCGCGGTCACTCACTTGTTCGCTCCCGCCGCCCCTCCCCTCCCGGCGCCGCAGCCGCCGGTCCCCGCCGCCCCCCTCACCGCCTGCGGAGCGCCGGGTCACGTGACGGGCCCCCTCGCGCGACCGGGGAAGGGGGGTCCCGACGTGCGGCGTCTTCAAGGGGGAGGAGGAGGAGGGGCTCCGATAGGCACGGCGCCTGCGGGGGCGGGGCCCCGCGCCTCTCCCCGCCCCTCCCGCCGCCGCCACTGGCGGGCGGGAGGTGACGCGCTTGTTTCCATGACGTCGGTGGGCGGGACCGCGGCGTTTGATGAAGCCCGGCGGGCTTCGGGGGTCGGTGACTTTGCTACGAGCGGCTCCCGCGGGGCGGGGCAGGGGCGGGGCGGGGCTGGGCGGTGTGTCGAGCTGCCCATGGGTCGCGGGCCGCCACCAGCGGCGCTGGGGACTGCCCCTGGGGGGGGCGGGGATCCCCCGGCGGCGGGAGAGGCTGCGGTCCCGCCAGGGCGGGGAGGGGCGGGTGGGAGTTGGTCTTCGGCGCCGAGGCGCTTCCGTTGCCCCGGTGGGCGGGGGCCACGCGCGGGGCTGGGGCCGGGAGGACGCCCGGGGAGCGGTGGCGTCGGCGACGCCGTGAGGGAGGAGGCGAGACCGCGCGGGGCCGCCGTTACGGTCCGCTGGCGCTCCTGGGGCGCGGCCCTCGCCTGTCCGGGGGGTGCGGGGACGCCATGCCGTGCCGTGCCTGTCGGGTCCCGGACCGCGTAGCCTCACGTCTTTCCCCCTCCCAAGGGCAGCCGGTCGGTGCCTGTGGGAGCCGCGGGGGCCTCACTGGCGGGCGCGGGGAGCACGGCGGAGGCAGGGCGAGGCTCTGCTGGGCGTGCAGGGAGGAATCGGACGGCCCGAGGCACGCCGCGTCCGGAGGTGTCGGGTCCCGTGTTGTGCCGGTCCTCTGAGAACCGGAGCGGCAGGAACGAGCGTGTCGCGTCTCGCCGGCTGCCGGTGATGGGGACTGGGGAGCAGTGGGTCCAGCCTCTCGTCAGACGTGCCCACCTCTCAGGGAGCGGTAGCAGCTCCCGCAGGAGGACGGGGAAAGTGGGGGCCGCAGGTGTTCAGCACCTCCCTGTCTCCAGCCGAAGGCTCTTCGGTTGGACAAAGAAAATGCAGTTATAAACGTTTGAGCTCAAGGGAGTTGTCCGGGGAGGCGCTGGAAGTCAGTAACAGGGCTGGAAATGAAACTAGAAATAAAAGACCCCGATTTCAGTTCTATTCCAATGCAGGAGATCCCCCCCCACACCCCCCTCGAAAAACCACCATCCCTACGTAATTCTATAACCCCTTTGTGTGGTTTTTCGAGCCTTGTTTTGACATCCTACAGCCCCTCGATTGGGTATCTCTGTGGAATGAGTAGCCAGCTGTGCCACAGGCTGTCAGTTTCTTTGAGCCTGCCATAAATACCGTGCTTCTCCTTTGTCACCGTTCGAATCCCACTGCTGCCAGAGCTAGTGCTGCAGAAGAAACGAGATGGAGAAGCTCATGTATCACTGCTGTTGCAGACTCGAGATGGTGTGGAGCCTATAGGGTTAAAGCAACAGGATGAAGTCAGCACAAAATAGCTCACAAGGACTGGCAAATAAATAAATCATCCTAACTACCTTATTATCATGGCTTGCCTGAGCTTCATTGTCTCTTTCTTTCTTACCTGAATGCCTGTTACATTTTTCTCCTTGTTCGAGAGAGGCAATCAAAAGAGATTGTGAGCAGTAAATGGCTCCTGCCCATTTTGGCTGTTGCTAAAAATACTACCTTACCTCTCCATATCTAGAGGTCAATTGAAAAATCCAAATACTGAGGTAAGCAATCCTGCAGACTGTTCTGTTGAGATTTCTTGCATTTCTTCCCAGAAGGAGAATATGAAACTATCTGAAGACATATAACCCAAATTCTCTTACATTCTGTCTGCAGTTCAGCACCCTCCTCTGCACTGATCACTGTAGCTCAACGAGGCTTCTACAAACACTTGGAAATTGCATTTCTCGATACAGCTTTATGAGACTGGCAGATGTGTTCTGCACAGTTCTGTCATATCTTCTGGCTCTCAGGCAGACAAAATTAGCTTTGGTACAGCTAAGAAGATGATGTGTTAACGCATTGCAGTTTGGGTATATGTCTGTACCAGCTTCGTTTTGTCTTGAGGGAAGGTAGGTAGGTTGTGCTTCAGTTCTTTGTGAAATGGAAATAATATCCTATTTTCTTCACAGGAAGGAAGCAAAGTTGGGAGGGGTACATATCAACATTAATTTTTTTAGATATGGTTATGGTAGAATTCTCTAAGTGATACATTTTTCAAGACGCACAGTGGTTATTATTTAATGTTCCTCTTGCACTGGTATATGAGGAGAACCTAAAAACATGCAACACATTGACTGAAAGAAGAAATTTCTTCTAGCTCTACAGGATCTTCTCCCTGAGGATTTCAAAATGTTTCCCAAATTAATGCTCGAGCTACAACACTCTTCATTATTTTTGTGAGAAAATAGGCAGTCCTCCTCTTTCTAAAGGTTAGGACATAAAAGTGACTGACAGAAAACATTCCATGTAATGTAGGTCACCAATCAGATAAAGCAAGTGAAACCAAGATGCACAAAGGAATATTTCTGGGCTCTTTCATTTGACTTTTGAGGAAACATTGCCATTTCAGGAAAATTCAGTGTGGTTCCCAAACAATTTGGAAAGGCCCGGAGTTGACAAATTGGTGACAATAGCTCAACTCATTCTGTGACCAACACTGCAATGTATGATACATTTTAACAGAGACAGAAAACATGTCACAGAGAACTTAAGTGGGTTGCCTGAACAAGAGTATACATTGAAGTACTTGGAGCATTGCAATACTTGGTCCAAAATCAGTAAGGTGGCCAAGATCTGGGTGATCACCTCACCATCCCACATGGACTAGGGACCTTTTGGCAAAATTGCATGATGGGTTTGACCTGAGAAGAGAAAGTAAAAAGCAGACTTCTCATAGTTTGTGCATAGATCTAAACTTTATTTCATTTTGAAGCTGGTTTCTTGACTATCCTGCTAATGCTGAACCTGTTCAAACTCAGTCAATGAATTAAATTTGATGAAACTGGAGAGCATGGAGAAAGCATGCAAAGCTGGCAGAATATTTGTGTGTGAGCATGGAGTGATGAGTGTCCAAAGCTCGACGGGGCAGAGCCAAACGTTTTCCGTAACAGCTACACTTCCAGTCGGCTTTCTCACCCCGGTTCTGCTGTTTGACCACTCTCGGCAGACCACCCTGGAGAAGATTCCTGTTCCCCTGTTCCCCGTGCTCCTGGCTGGGGCCCTGCCCCCACTCTTGCCGGGCCCTGGAGTCTGCTTCTTGTGACGGTTCCAGTATCCTGAATTCTAACACATCAGTCTGTTGCTTAAAAGGCCGGCCAGCCATCTAGATAAGCAGACAATTGACCTCTTTGCTCATCTTGTAGGTGTCACAATGACCAAATTGCTCTATCATCCACTCATGCAGTCTAGCAATGACCTTGCCAAATAAAACAATATCAGCCAATTCATCCTGAAATCACCCACCCCTCCCTTAGGAGGCCTGTCTTGTAAGCAGTTACATTTTTATCAGCTCAAAATTCTTTCTCTTGACTGTTCAGGAGCTCTGAATTTCTGCATAATGTGTTTCCTCTTATGAATGCATATGATGATTTAAAATGCTTGATTTTTTTTTTTTGCTCTATTCAATTTCCCTTGCAACATTTTAATTTTTTTTCTTTTCGTTTTATATTCTTTTACTGCGATACTGCATGATCAGAAGGGTGAAAGATAAAAAAGAAACAAACAAAGGAATGCAAGAAGCAACAGTTATTGCACAAATCACTGTTTCATATATATTATATTTGAAGTATATCAGAAAAAGTACACTGGACTTCATATGCTAATTGTTTCTTCTTTATGTGTTCTTTTCAGGTACCACCACAGCACAACAACATTACAGTCCCAGATCAGATGAAAAAGTAGAAAGATATTAATGAGCAAAGGCACGATATCTACATGCCAAGAAAAAAAATAACATAGCATAAAATTCTGGAATTGATGGAGAACCTGACCAATTAAAGGATTGGATCAGACATGAGAGAGGAGAAGAATAAAAGAGAGCAGGGTAGGATAACCACACTTGACACTGCTGTAAAAAGCAAGCTAAAAACATGATTGGGAAGCTTTTAATGAAACATAAAAAATAAAACCAGGTATTGATGTGATGGGACAGTATAACCATGGATGCCTCTTAGAAAGTGAGAAATGACTGGTGAATGAATGTGTGCTACTGGAAATAGCGTACTCATATAGCTAAAATACAGCGAGCACCCAGCTACCTCCACTGAAGTGGCTTTTCCTACACAGCACTTCCCCAATTTGGAGCTGATACTTTCTCCCCCACAGCTAGACCCTTGATGCTTCATTTTTGAATTCCTAAAGGATGGCCAAAGTCTCAAGCAAGGCTGTCCTGGAAGCAATTCGGTCCAATCCTCTGTGAGGGTTTGTTAAAAACAACAGTGCTGTTGCTCATCTCCCTGGAGCTGCTATTAGCCATCATCTCTCCATGCCTATCCTTGCTATGGATATGTATTGCTCAGGCACCTTACCTATCACCCCAAGGCTCAAAATGCGGAAGTAGCCATTATAATTACCAAGGTACAAAGTTTTTTGGGGGACTCATGGAATGTATCTTTCCACATGGAAATAAAAAGTGTTAGTTCATTTGATTTATGCTGCCGTGGGTACCTTTAGATGTGTGGCTTTTTAAGGCTTCTCTGCTGAACTTGCCTGATGAAGTTGTGGTCTTATCTTTGAGAGCCCCAAAGCATCAGCTGATGTTAGTTTGTGAAGCTTCATTGATTTCATTGTTTTTGTGGACCTGTTCCAATTCATGCTGACTGAGTATCTGGTTCATAAATTGTAATGTCGTGATCAGCTCCTCTGTGATCAAGGGCAAGGCTTTTGTTTAATTTCCCTCCCTTCCCCAAGATAAGAAGCAACATAGGTAACCAAGCTATCTCTCTCTGAGGTTAACATCGACATCACTGACCAGTCCAAGTCACACTCCTGACTCACAAAAATTAGTTTTAGGAAGAGTAAATGTAGCCCCTCCTCTCTCTCATCAGTGCTGAGTAATTGACTGGAGGAGAACAATAAATTTTCTCTCAGCAATGCTACTTCAAATTCCTTTGGATGAGAAATTAGACAATTCAGTTAAGCCTTAGGTTCCTTCATCAAACATTAGCATTTCTGCCCCTTAGCAATTGTTCAAGATGGTTTTGAAACATTTAAGAGTCATTAGAGCTAATAACTCCTATTCCTCATTTTCTTCAAGGAGGAGTATCAGAAAAAATGTACTATCTTATTCCTACTACCTTAATCAAGAATTAATCATTCAAATGATAAACAATGACCAGAAACATACTTGAATAAATTATTTGGTTTTTTTGTTGATCAGATACAGCTCTAAATAATATCAGCTGTTTTTAAGATACTAACAAAATTATCCCACGTGCCTAAAATTACATTTAACAAATATTAGGAATGACCTATTTTATATGCATTTAAAAATGGGCTTTTTTTGCAAGGCTGGGCTCAGCCTTGCAAGCCTTACTCAGGAATAATCATTTCCAGATTACAAATAACAGATCTGAAGATCATCAAGACCAAAATTTTGATATCTATGAAGAGATGTGGAAATAAATACCTTGTGTCAAAGCCTTAAAATAAATCACTGTTTATAGTAGTATAAATTACAATGAAAGTATTTCATAAAATGTGAATATAAAATCAAGAGTGCTTAAGTGTAGAGTGTGAGTATTCAAAAGAGGTAAGTCTTGACTACAAAGTCTTGACTATTATCAGGTAATAGTACAACTATAAGCATTAAGGCAAGTAGGAACAATCTTAAAAATTAATTAATTATTAATAATTTAGAGTGTTGCTTGCTAGCTCACAAAAGTGAGCAAAATTAACTGAGTTCTTGTGACATCAACTATATTTCTATTATGTACTAGTAGAAAAGATCAATAGGATTTTCCTCTGCCTAAGTTCCCGTTTGTCAATTGGATAACATGGCAGCCTTGTATTGAACCACCAGAGTTTAAATATATAACGTTACGGGCACATCTAGTAATAGGACTGCTGTAGGTTGTTTTCAGGCTACAACATGTTATGTAGCAGTAAAGGCAGTTTGGTTTAGGACAGAAGTTGATTAAAAGATAAAAAGAAAAATATTTTGTACCTGACAGCAGTCCAAACACTGACAGTTTTGTTATCATCCGTTCTGACAGTATTCAGCGAGAGCTGCTTAATATTTACTAAACTGACACCTGTTACTAAAAATACCTTGGATTACTAAAGGTGATTTAAAAACAAATCCCCATAAAAGACTTTTAGATCTGTTCAATTGTAGATTTACACTAAATCTTAAATTTGTTTATTTTTTTTTCTCTCAGCTTGATGTTTAAAAAAAACAGGTCCATTTTACTGTTCATCCAGTAAGCAGTGCCTTTCACCTTCAAGCCTCAAGCCCCAGCAGTGACTTTTGAATTGCAAGCCATGCACTGAGAATAGTCCACCAGGATATCAGAAAGGGCCGGCAACTGGTCTGTGGAACTATGATTAGGAGTAATATATGAGATGTCCTTGACAGCCGGTGTAATGGTCTTCAATAATGTTAAGGGCTTATGAGAACCTACTGGTCCAAAGTACCTGAGAACCACTGTTCTAGCGCATTTGTGCAGTTTTTGGCTGTATGCATTGAAAATATGTATTTACTTACTTTTAATGCATCAGTCTTTACAGAAATACTTGCTCTATACATTGTTGCAGAAGGACTTGTAATGCCACTAGAGTGTTGGAGGTTTAAATCAAGCTCAGCTATAATCACCTCTCCCCATTATCTGCTCTGGACTAAGACTAGCAGAGGGGAGACTTTTGTTTTATATTGGGCATGACCGAAGTGTCCATACTTATCTGCTGTAAGTAGGGAAAATGCAGAGGTGAACCAATGAAGAATTCAGTCACATCAACACTACAGGCTTGGGGAAGAGTGGCTGGAAAGCTGTCCAGCGGAAAAGGACCTGGGGGTGTTGGTCGACAGCCGGCTGAATATGAGCCAGCAGTGTGCCCAGGTGGCCAAGAAGGCCAACAGCATCCTGGCTTGTATCAGAAATAGTGTGGCCAGCAGGACAAGGGGAGTGATTGTCCCCCTGTGCTCAACGCTCGTGAGACCACACCTCGAATACCGTGTCCAGTTTTGGGCCCCTCACTCCAAGAAGGACATTGATGTGCTGGAGCGTGTCCAGAGAAGGGCAACGAAGCTGGTGAAGGGTCTAGAGAGCAAGTCTTACGAGGAACAGCTGCGGGAACTGGGGTTGTTTAGTCTGGAGAAAAGAGGCTGAAGGGAGACCTAATCATTCTCTACAACTACCTGAAAGGAGGTTGTAGTGAGGGAGGGGTCAGTCTCTTCTCCCAAGTAACGAGTGATAGGATGAGAGAAAATGGCCTTAAGTGCCACCAGGGGAGATTTAGGTTGGATATTAGGAAAAATTTTTTTTACAGAAATGGTTGTCAAACATTGGAACGTGCTGCCCAGGGAGGTGGTGGAGTACCCATCCCTGGAAGTGTTTAAAAGACGTATAGATGTGGTGCTGAGGGACAGAGTTTAGGGACCCTAGCAGTGCAGTGTGAACAGTTCGATGCGATGATCTTAAAGGTCTTTTCTAACCAAATGATTTCTGTGATTCTCTGTGATGGCGCAGTTTCAGAAACAGATGAGGTAGGCATTTGGGATCTTCTAGAGGTCTTTCTTTAGGACTTGACTAGCCCTCTGCTAAAGTGCTGAGCCACACTTTTCCACCAGCTTTGTTCCTTTGCATAACTCCCTTTGCCTCTTTTCCATTTAGGTACTTTGTCTTTCACTTTTCCCTCAGTTAGCTTTTTTTTTTTCCCAAGTAACAATATTCCCACACTTCCTGGCCCCACAAACCAATGAACCAAAACAACCCCAAGAACATCCCCAAGAATAATGCATCAGATGATGACTTTGCACTTTGTTGGTGTTGCGTTGCGGTATTCCTACCCTTGCCAGTAGAATTGGATTCAGTTGTTCATCATTGTGGTCATCTGAAAGGGACACGTCTAGAACTGTACTAGTAAGCCTAAAACTCCTTTTATAGCAATGGTGAGAAGCTGCAGCCTCCAGAAGGCAATGTATGTCAATTCTAAGTGTATTGTTTGACGATAATCTGTAGTTTCTCTTATTTCATCTTTACTTCTGGAGGTAAAACATAGGGTGAGTGGTTTAAATGTCTAACTCCATAGAAGGTTAACAGTAGGTGTGTGAGGTGCACTTCTCTTTCAAACTGCATGACTTTCTGGACTCTCTTAATCTACCAGCCTTTACTTTTAAATGGCCACTGAACTGTGAGATGTATGCCAAGCAGCTGAAAATAGAAAAAATACACTGGGAGAACCAGTTTTTAAAATAACGCCTTGCTGATGATTTTTAATGAATGCAACTTTTTAATTAGTGCAACTTTTGCTAACACTTTTAGTAATTAAAGCACAGAAACTTGAATTGAGGTGAATAATCCTTATGAAGGAAATGACATGAGTGCAGTACGTCTGAGTCCAGTGGAGCTATCATCTGTGAAGAAAGGGATATTGGTGTGATGAAGGCTTGCAGGACACGGTCCTGGCTTGAATTCCACTGAACTGGTGGGTCCTGGTCCCTGATAGACTGAGTTTAGGATAAACTCCACTGAGATTGTATGCTTTGCTTCTAGACCACCCAGCCATGAGAAGAAAATTAGTGTGAGTCCTGTACTGGAGTTTCTCAAGAGTAAGATTTGAGATGCACTGTCAAATTGCCAGCACTATCACAGCCTGTTTTCAAAATGATACTGAGACTTGAGTGACACAAACTTAAGCTTTGATCCTGCTAATCACTCTATATAGTCTGCCTTCCACCCTATGTGGTCCTGTGGAAGTCCACGATGTTCTGCTGAAGTGCAACGAAAGGTTAACACTCAGAAAAAGTGTTGAGAATCCCCCTCAAAAATAGTGTTTATGTGTATTAATAAATATAAAATATAAATATACATAAAGATCATAGAATCATAGGATCATTGGTTGGAAAAGACTTTTAAGATCATCAATGTCCAATCCGTAACCTAGCACTGCCAAGTCATCACTAACATGTCCCTCAGAACCACATCCACACATCTTTAAATACATCCAGGGATGGTGACTCCACCACTTCCCGGGCAGCCTGTTCCAGTGCTTTACAACCCCTTCAGTGAAGAAATTTTTCCTAATATCCAACCTAAATCTCCCCTGGTGACACTTAAGGCATTTTCTCTAACACTTGTTCCTTTGGAGAAGAGACTGACCCCTCCCTCACTACAACCTCCTTTCAGGTAGTTGCAGAGAGTGATAAGGTCTCCCTTCAGCCTTCTTTTCTCCAGACTAAACAACCCCAGTTCCCGCAGCTGCTCCTCATAAGACTTGCTCTCTAGACCCTTCACACAGCTTCGTTGCCCTTCTTTGGACACACTCCAGCACCTCAGTGTCCTTCTTGGAGTGAGGGGCCCAAAACTGGACACAGTATTCGAGGTGTGGTCTCACGAGCGTTGAGCACAGGGGACAATCACTCCCCTTGTCCTGCTGCCACACTATTTCTGATACAAGCCAGGATGCTGTTGGCCTTCTTAGCCACCTGGGCACACTGCTGGACCATATTCACTTGGCTGTCTTCAAACACCCCCAGGCCCTTTTCCGCTGGACAGCTTTCCAGCCACTCTTCCCCAAGCCTGTAGCATTACAGGGATTGTTGTGACCCAAGAGCAGGGACCTGGCACTTGGCCTTGTTGAACCTCATACAACTGGTCTCTGCCCATTGATCCAGCCCGTCCAGATCCGTCTGCAGAGCCTCCTGACCTTCAAGAAGATCAACACTCCCACTTAACCTTGGTGTCATCTGCAAACTTACTGAGGGTGCACTCAATCCCCTCATCCAGATCTTTGATATATATTAAACGGAACTGGCCCCAATACTGAACCCTGTTGAGCACCACTGTGACTGGCCACCAACTGGATTGAACTCCATTCACCACCACTCTCTGGGCTAAGCCATCCATCCAGTTTTTTATCCAGTGAAGTGTACACCCATCGAAGCCATGAACAGCCATTTCTCCAGAAGCCTTGGAAATGGCATCAAGTGTAGGTAGACAATGTCCACCGCCCTTCCCTCATCCACTGAGCAGGTCACCTTGTGATAGTAGGAGAATCAGATTAGTGAAGCATGACCTGCCATTCATTAACGCATGCCAACAGGGCCTGATCATCTTGCTGTCCTGTGCATGCCTCGTGATGGCACTCAAGATGATCTGCTCTATAACCTTCTCTGCACCAAAGTTCAGATTGTCAGGCCTGTAGTTCTCTGGATCCTCCTTTCTGCCCTTCTTGTAGATTGGTGTCACATTTGCTAACCTCCAGGTGACTGGTACCTCCCTGGTTAGTGAGGACTGTTGAGAAGTGATGGAAAGCGGCTTGGTAACACTTCTGCCAGCTCTCTCAGGACTCTCGGATGGATCCCGTCCGGCCCCATAGACTTGTGTGTGTCTAAGTGGTGTAGTAGGTCACTGACCATTTCCTCATGGATTATAGAGATTTCATTCTGCTTCCCTTTCCTGTCATCCAGCTCAAGGGGCTGGACATTCAAGAGAACAACTGTTCTATTAATGACTGAGGCAGGAAGGCATTCAGTATCTCAGCCTTTTCTTTATCCTGGGTCACCTGTGTTTCCCCCCGCATGCAGTAGAGGATGGAGATTCTCCTTGATCCTTCTTTGCTGTTAATATGTTTATAGAAACTTTTTTTATTATTATTGTCTTTATGGCATTGGCCAGATCAAGTTCTAGCTGGGCTTTGGCCTTTCTAATTTTCTCCCTGCACAGCCTCGCAAAATCCTTATAGTCTTCCCGACTGGCCTGACCCTTCTTCCATAGGTCAGAGACTTTCCTTTTCTTCCTGAGTTCCAGCCAGAGCTCCTCTGCTCGGACAGGCAGATCTTCTTCCCTACTAGCTTGTCTTTCAGCACGTTAACTGCTTTAGAAGATATCTGTAATCTAAAAATTTGTCCAGCTAAAACTCTAAACCAGTATTACATTTGGCAGAAATAATAAAAATTCTAAAATTATAAACCAACAGTAAAATGTCCATAAATTCTTCTGTCATTAGAAAATCCAGTTTGTTACCTAAAACAAATTGGTATTTTCCTTATTACTGATCCTTTCCTCATGCATATCTCCATCCATTTTAATTTTTCTGAGAAGACAAGCAAAAATATCCATTTTAGAAAAGAGTTAGAAGTCTGACGTATGTATGTAGGTTAAGTTAAACTTGGTGCATGCCTTTGCAGGTTTAGGACATGAACATATATTGCTTGCGGTGTATCAGGGAGTTTCTGTATCTCTCTCAGTATAGTCATTGTTTTCCATCTGCAATATTAGAAGCATTTGCCAGAACTCCAGGCTGTTCCTCTCAAAATTTAAAACCGTGCACGTATTTTCCATTGTTATGAGAATAAGGAATGTGGGGTTTTTTCCTAATATATTTCAACTTAATGCACTCCTGAAATACACTAAAGACATATCTGATCTGAAGCCTCATCATATGTGTAGTTTTCAGCAGGGTTACAAGGATCAGCAAGGTATTTTTAAAATAGAAATCACTGGGCCGGTCCAATTTATTTCCTTGTTCAACTTTTCCCAGTTTTTACCTGTGGCCCATTGTGTGCAGAGGATGAACAACTTTGCTGAGTGTTCACCTCTTTCAAGAACTGATAGGAGGGAGGAAGGCAGGAAGAGAGGAAGGAAGAAAATTAATCAACAAAGTCCTGGTTCCACACACCACTACTCAGCTATCCTTTGAATATATGACCTATTATGTCAGAAAGACATTTATAATTCTTCGGAGTAAGGAGAAATCACACGGGTAATGGATCTGGAGCATGAGCTCTGAGTCATTGTATCTTAGATACTAATTCATGGTTGCAATCTAGCCATCTCCTATTTTTCAGGGCCATCTTAGGAGATACTCTATCAGTCTACAGGAATTAAACACTAAGCACAAAATTTATAATTAATTAATCATGTAAAATGCATTCACCTGCATTCCAATTCCTTTAATCTGTATTTTGAATCATCAGTGAAATAAGAGGTGTAATAAATTCAAATCTGTCTAAATGATGTTTCAAAGATTTTTTTTTTAAAGTGTTTAGAACAGATATTGCATATTTATACCATAATCTGTATAAACATCAATGGCATGGTCTCTTTCCGCTTGGCTTTAGTCACACGGGTTATTTTTTCTTTTATTTTGTTTTTAAATGTGACTCATGAGGTTTCACTATGCTTCTTATACAATACTTCTTCCTTCCTGATAATGCCTATTTGTTCTCTATTTTTGGCTTGCTTTTCCATTGTTACCTCTAAATTATATACATTTAGTTGATGACTGAGGATCTGTTTAATTAGTACAACCATTGCAGAATAGTTACCATATTTTCCTTTATATTAAATGTCTTCAAAGAAATAATTTTTAGTATTTGGTGCTTTCATTTATTATTCAACAGTGTTCCTGTACTATGATACATTCTATGCATTCATTATGATTTATCTGATTACAAAGACAAAAAATAAGTTTGAAATATAGTCAATTTCCTTGAAGAAGGAGGAGTTTCACGTTATCAAAAATCAAATGGCAGGAGGAGTAAAAGGTGGTATTTGTGTAAACTGTGGAAGACATATCAGAGGTTCATGAAGATTCACATGAGCTAAAATAATGTTTGCGTACATTGATAAGACAATATGCTACTTTTTATTGTGGGTAAAACGGGAACGCCTTCTAATGGACTATCAATGCAACAGCTTTTAGAAAAACTATTTCACAAAATGGGAGATAGCACCAGTTTAGTAGGTAAAAAAATAAAGAAGAGTGACGATGGCAGAGTCAAGCTTCTAACAATCTAAAGAACAGGTCGGGGAAAGGTATCACATTTTATTCTTGTCTTCCCTGCTATTTGTTTTCCTCTGTAGTTAATATTTATCCTAACATGGGGTTAATGTTGCTTCGAGAAACAGATGATATAGTGAAAGAAAAGATGTATCAAAAGTGTACAAGATCAGTTTGTTCTCTAAATTTTAAAATTCTACTTTCCTTAATAAAATTTACAATCTGTATTTTTTAAGATAAAATCTAATCTACAAAGATATATTTGTTATCCTTTGGTAAGTTATCCTTAAGTTTCATATATTGTTCATTCATTAAATTTCACTATACAAGATAATAAAAGTGATATATTTTATGAACATAGTTTGATATAATTGCTACTACTCCCTATTTAATGTTAGTATTACCTTGCAATTAAACAATTTGCTTTACGCATACAAAAGTTTTCCATGATATATTCTTTTCTTCTTGTCCAGTGAATTGCTGCCAATTCTTAGATGAAACAATTTGCCTTTTCATCACACTCTTTTACCCTCGTATTTAATGCAAACTTAAGTGTTCTCCTGAACTCTGGATGTTTGATGCCAGACTTGCAAGGTTCAAAAACATTTGATTTGTTGGGTGATTTTCTCTGGAAACAGAAAACATAGAAGAAAAAATAGTGTTGCTTCTGAAGATTTGAGCGGAGTATAAATTGTCTTTCATAGCCAGTGTAAATCTGTGAGGCAGTCTCTCTGCAGGATAACGAGACACTTTAAAGAAAAAGAATTCAAGTTTCTATTTTGATGGATGGTTGTCTTCCTTTAATCATACCCGACTTATTTTATAAATTATGTGGTTTCTTACTACTAAGATATGTAGTCTCTCACTACTAAGTTATGTAGTCGTTCAAGAGTTCTGTCTGTAGTTCAGTGTCTACTCATCAAATCTGTAATCTGTCATAAACTTGTATAATGGCCTGAAGCGCTGTGACGCAACTGAGTTTTAATATCAGCACTACAGTCTATCTGAGAGAGACCACTGTGTATTTCGGACATGTTTTTCAGAGACATTGTCTCCTGGTTTGTTGTTGTTGGAGCTGCTTTATCCATGAAACACCTTTCTCTCATGTAACAGCTTGAAAATCCTTAGAGTGTATTCCCCTTCGAAAAGAGGACTCACGCTCGGTGTAATGACAGCATCCATAAACTCTTCTTCAGAAAAAACCTCTGTAGTGTAGGAAGCATGGCACTAAAGTCCTCTCAGGAAATTCCTTACTAAGAATTATCTGCCAGATTGTTTATACTATGGGGAAACTGATAGGGAAAAAATAAGGCCAGAATTAATAGAGCTTAAAGCCCCAAATCTTAGAAATGTAAATGCAGTATCTGTCTGAGACATATGAGGGGAACAAACCACATTGTGCTTCAGCCTTACCTCGTCAGAAAATATCCTCTGCTAAAGGTGAGACGGAAAATTGCCTGTGGGTCTATTTGATCGCATCATTTGATTTATTTATCATTTCATCACTCTTTCACTTGTACCTATTCATATTTGTAGTTCTTCAGTAGCTGACAAGCAGTAACCAACATACATGTGTGACAGCACAGTTTACCTACTCAGGCTTGAAATCTTGGGTAATGGCTAAGCCATGTTCTTAACTAGGTTTTTTCTGCCTTTTTTTTTTAAATTATTTTACATCAAATACTGCATATTGCATCCAGATTTTGATAATATAAGGCACCGCTTCAGCCAAATGGCCTCTATGAGTAAGGCAGAAACATTTTTTATTTTCTAGGGCAATTAATTAGACATCCACACTGTCACTCCCACACTTAGATTAATCTCCATATGTTCAGTTATCATAGGAAGAAAAATAAATGAAAGAAGAAGCTGAAGGAAAAACTCATAGCCACATCTCTGCAATGTTTTTTCAGACACCTAAATTTCTGTCAGCATGTTGGGAATTCAGAACCCCATTACTACATGCTTAACTAATCAGCGCACTTCATAATTTCCGCACAAACAATGGCCCTGTCACTTTTCATCATATATTTAAAATAGAGAAAAAAACAAAAGAAGTCATGCTCATGAGACTTTAGTACTTTTATTACATGCGGTTTAGGAAATTTACTATTTACCTGTGAAATACCACCAATTTAAATAGCACTTCTCTATTTGTGATATACTGTCTGTGGTTCATTTAATTTCTTGTTCCATTTCCTTGCTAATTTGAAAAAAAAAAAATCCATACTTTCTCAGTCATTTTTCTAAATTGCCAAAGTTCTAATAGGTCTTGTTTGAAACCTTTTTAGATCACTTTAATTTTCTTGTGTGATGGGTGGTCTCAGGTTAAAAAAGAAATACGGAAAACACATCTGAAGGAGTGAAGTACTTTAACACAGGAAATGTTAAGAACTTTCAGCTAGTGATATGTAGGAATATATCCTGTAACAGTTATGTATTCCTGGCCTGATAGAGTTTTTTTCTCTGTGTAACATTCTTGTGTTTTAAGGCATTAAATATATTCCCAGCCAAAAGTTTCCATCCTTGCTCCAGCGTTTCAGTAGCACAAGATGCAGTCTGACTGATCAGTACACATGAGGGAACAGCTTTACCAGTGTATTAGATCTGGCCGAGATGGAGTTAATTTTCCCCATAACAGCCCTCATAGTGCTCTGGTTTGCATTGGTATCTGGAAAGGTAAAACACACCAGTGTTTCTGTTATGACTGAGCAGTGCCCCCATGGCATCAAGGCTGTCTCTCCAACATTTCCCCCTCAACTGAAGGCTGGGAGTGGGCAAGATCTATGGGAGGGCATGTAGCCAGGATAGCTGACCCAAACTGGCCAAAGGGATATTCCATAACATATGTCATCTGCTCAGAAATAAAAGCTAAGAGAAAGGAGGAGGATGATGTTTGTCTTCCAGAGCAACCACTACACATACTGAAGCCCTACTTCATGGGAAGTGGCTGGATATTGTGTGGTGAGGGGAAGTAGAGAATGAATCTTTTGTTTTCCTTAGCTCCCACATGTGACCTTTGCTTTATTAATCTGCCTTTATCTTGACCCATGATTTTTTTCCATCTTATTTTCTTGCCCCTCTCCCCCACCCTGCTGAGCCTGAGGGCTTGGTGGGCATCTGGCATCCACTCAAGGTCAACCCAATACAACCATACAGGCGCCAATCTGGCATGCAGGTCTGCACAGCTAGCAAAAATCAGACTCGTTCCCTCTTTTAGGCTGGTGCACACCAGTGTTTAGGATGCTTACCACATAGTTCTGGCCTTAAGAAGGAGTTTTCTTCTCATAGTTTTGGAAAGGGCTATGACAAATGAATCCTAACCCTATGCTGAGGCTGTTGAACCATGTCTCTATCATTCTATCATTCTTTGCTCTACAGCACTTCAAGGCATAGCTGGTACTTGAAACGCAAAGTCTTACAAAGTTGTCAACCTACAGGATTTTATAGTCTCAGTGAACAAAATCAGATTAAGGAGGAAGGGGTTCGAGTCTTTATGTAAAGATCTGATTAAAATGCTATTAGTTGGGTTACCTTCCTGTCTTTAAGGTTTCACTTTTAATTTCTCTATTTTCTTGAATCTCGGGATCTCATTGTTTACTTGGTTTAATGTTTTCTTCCAGTTACTGCTTTCTTGCTCACTTTTAAGATTCTGACTGGGTTATTCTCCATGTATAGCTTTAGAGAAATCTGCTTACTTATAGCTACACCTGTGTTTGCTGGTTTTTTTTTCATTTGAAGAAGGGTATTAGAGCTTGATCAGTTGTATTCAGAAGCAGAAGGCCTCCCTTTCTTCTTCTCTTCCTGCCTTTCTCCCTTCCTTCCCCTCCTTCCTCCATTCCTCTCCTCTTTTCTTCCTTCTCTCCTTCCCTGACCATAGAACCATTGAGGAATTCGGTGAGATTTCTGAATTGATTGTAACTATATAACTAGACATTAAAAAAAATGTTCTTCAGTGTAAGAGCAAATAAAACAGGAATTTAGTGAGAAAATTTCCATGGAAACAACAGTTCAGTGACAACAAAAAATATTTCTCAATACAATGTGCTAAAAACAACTTCACTAATAACTTTCTAAAATTGGACTTTTTTATGGATAGCGTGGCAGGCAAAGCCATTGTACTTTTCATCTGGAGGATAATGTGGCTCGTTCCAAGTTCTGCATCCTTAATTCTTGAATAGGATAACTTTGCATTTGCCAACCTGCTTTTTAAGCCTATTCTGACATTAGGTATTCTTATTCAACTAGATAAAGGGATTACAAAGCAAAGTAGGCTACATCGTGTGCTTGGTTGCTTGCCACTTCTCAAATTCTTCTGCATTGTTGTTATTTCACAGCAATACTAAGATCAATTCCCCGTGAAAAGAGGAAGCAACTTGGATCTGCACATTCTTTGCTATGGCAAGAAAGCTGTGTCTTCTTTTACCTTTCCTACAATTTTTAAAGAAAGAACGTTGATTGACAGTTCCTCTACAAGGTACAATAGAGCAGCTAAATTGGATAAGCAGTCCTCCTTTATGAGAACTGTCACTGTACCACATATGCTGCTGCTTTGATCATTTGACTTATGAATTCCTTTGGAATCTCAGTTTTGTATTAATATCTTCAGTAGTCATGTAGTCCTTATGTTTTTTTTCTGCATTTATCTTTCAAGTACAAATATATAAGCATGTATCTGTGATGATTTATGTATTTAGCAGATTCTAGTTGATTGATGCTGGTCGATTTTATGAAGTACGATCATGCTTTGTTTTCCCATGTTGTTCCACTTTTTTAGAGAACTAAAATTTCAGTGGAATTATCTGTATAGGTTGGTTTGTTTAGCTAACAGAAACATTGTAGTCATAGAGGAAGGAGTTAGTTTTGATGAAATGTACACGTGTACAGATCACTTGTCCAACAGATTTGTCCAGCAGGGTTTTGTGGTCATCATTCCAGACAGACTGGAAGGTTTAGAACAGAAAGAGCAAAAGTAAATGTGTATACTTCTTCATTTTTGACAGCCTGCTTAAGGAGAAATTGTCTACAAGAGCAGCTTGAATGAAGTGGAAATATTCTTGTCTTCTTGCTGACTGCTGGGCCCTTGGGGCTTTCGAGATGAATGAACTTAGAAGTCCTGTATTTAGCCCTGCTACTTATAAAGCAATCTCTGACTATCTTTGTTTTGTCCTTTGAGTAAACGTAACTATATGCCTGAAAAGGTCATGCAGAAGTGCAGTTACTCACAATTATCATGTGTTTTTTCTGGGAAAAGGTATGTCTAGCTTATGGTGGTAGTTGGAACTGGATCCTATGTAGACATAGCTGGATTGTGGGTTTGGCTTTTTGGAGAAATGCTAGGTAAGTTGGTCTATGTTCTGAAATTGAAAAGTAGCACTTGGATTCTGCCCAGGTGGTGGAGGTCTCAAAATGGGAGTCAGTAACTGACTCTCCTCAGTTACTTGAGAGTGTCCACATCTGGGTGCTTTATTAGGTGTTACAGTGGTGAACAACATAGGCTACGTCATTGTGGTATCTTCTCTGCCAAGGACCTGCTCCTCTATGTCTGCTTGTGAACCACTTCTGAGAAGAATTACATTAGCAGCTTAAGTGCCTCAAGAAATTGCTTACAGGAAGTTAGGAAAACTATCGCAGTTCATATAAGTAAACATTTAAACATGAACAAAGTCTTTAGGGGCTTGGGGTCAATACACCAAGATAGCATAGCATCCTCCAGTCATATGGTGGTAAAAGCAAATCTAATGCTCTTTGAACATGAAATTCTGAAGAAAAAGAAATAGTTTGAGATGAAAGATGGTGCATGCAATGATAACACAATGACAGTTTTGTCATATTGCAAAAAAAGCTATCTAATGGTCAATGTATTTTTCTTCACTGTTTTGTCCATCTATATAGTGGGACTTAATTTACTTTTAGAATAGTGCAAATTAAAGCTGAATGTCTGTGGTGGGAAAAAAAAAAAAAGCCTAAAATTTGGATCCTGAAAAAGAAAGCTGAGGCAGAACTCTCAAATGAAGGTTTGACTGAAAGAACAGATTGGAGGGGGAGGACATACTCCTTATTTACAACTTTGAGGCAGAATAAGCACAATAGCTGAGACTACTGAACAGGACCTTTATCAAAGTGAAAAGAAAACGAAACCTGTCTTAAATGGAATTTCTAGGTTAGGTAAGGACAGCATGAAGCCTTGTTGGCCATTCTATGCAGGGTTTTGTGGCTGACAAAACAAATAGGGGCAGGACCCATCCATTCTGGCTATCAAAAATGCCTTCTAGTCTACTAGTGGCCTTTTCTGGAAGAGCAAATTTGTTTTTAGCAAAACTAGTCTTAATATGCAGGTTTTATTACATAAACTTGTTCTAATTAAGCATCTCTGAATTGATTGAGTGACTTTAATTTCTTTGTGCTTGAAGTTTTGTGGCAATCTCATTAGTGATCATGCTTAAAAATACTTGCTTTGAGTAGACACTCTTCTGTGCACAGTGGATTTAATAAATACCCTGAGCTTCAACATTTGCAGTCAGAGCTCCTTTTAAGTGGATTTTGGAATGTCAGATTGAACATACCCTTCTGCCTGTGATCCAGAGCAGTCACCCATGCGAAAAGTTTTCAGCCCCTATTTGTTTGTGCTATTGGCTCCTCTGACAGTGTAGGTCTTGCACAGTCAACTTAAGTCGGCTGTCAATAAGCAGTTTTCTTTGCTACCTGTTAAAGATACTGGTAGCAGCTTATGCAGAGTATGTAGACTATAACTTGAAAACCTTCAACTTAAGAAACTGTTACGCTACCTTATATGACATATTAAGCAGTACACAGTATGACAAACTTGTCATGGGCTTGTGATAATGAGCATCTTTTGCAATAATTATTTTAACTAGATCCCTTTGTGTTACCTCAGCCTAGATCCAGAAAAGCATATATCTGTATGTGTCTTCACTGATAGTACCCTTGACCCTGATATTGACCTCCAGCCAAGACTTGGTAGCCATTTACATTGCATATACCTCAGTGTTACTCTAGCAGAGTTTAGTTTCATCCTGGAAAATCTTAATGTCCTTTCCAGAGACTAATCCTGTTGCTGTGGAGATTTTGGAAGGGAATGCATGCCGAAGCGCTATTATAGGCTGCAAATGTAGGTAATTAATTCCAAAATACAGATCTTCAAACTTGACATCACCTGACACCTGTGTTGAGATGGGTCTGTTTCTACCAGCAGAGTTCCCCAAGCGGCCATAGGTCTGACCTGAGGGTGCTCAGAGGCACTGACAAACTCACAGGGCTGAAAGAGTCACTGAAATGCACAAATTAGGCACAGCTTCTGAAGTGTGGATATTCAGCTAACCTACTGCGTGCATTCAGAGAACGCCAGCTGAAGAAAACCTACCTAAATCCCTACTGTAATGCTGAAAGAACACCCTTTATCTTCTAGTCTATAGTTAAATCTCTCACCTGTTAAATGGGGCACATGAGTCTGTTTTCCTTCTGTAGGAGGTTGCAACCTGCCACTTCCTGGTGAAAGTCTGAAGATCAGCCGGTAGAATGTTCTGGGTTGTGCTCTTGCTGCCTCTTCTGATGAAAGATGAGAGAGAAAAGTCATTGTATGGAAACACAGTGTTTACCCGGGTGAGGTCACATCCATGGTGCCAGCAGCCACAGTGGGTTCTTAAACATCCATTGTGATCCTCCTCCCAAGCTGATAAGGAGAGCTCCTTCTGCTTTGGCTGCTTTAGTTCTTCAACTCATCCATTCTTCTCACAAAGGATGTGAGGCTGTCCTGTGTTTCCCAGAAGTGGAACTGGATTCCTTCTGTTCTTGTAATGAGGA
Source organism: Bucorvus abyssinicus (assembly GCA_009769605.1). Taxonomy (NCBI): domain Eukaryota; kingdom Metazoa; phylum Chordata; class Aves; order Bucerotiformes; family Bucorvidae; genus Bucorvus; species Bucorvus abyssinicus. Next base: position 47,361,332 of record CM020025.1, read on the forward strand.
GAAGATTTTTTTAAATTATTATTATTATTTTTAAAGTATCCTTGTATATAACTACTATTTGGGATAGGTTGGTTGTTGTCTTGCTGTTTATATAAATAGGTTGTCAGTGTTTTGCTCAAACTAAAATAGAGCTGAGGGAAGATGCAGTCTAATCTAAAGGAAAGGACTGCAGGCTCTGTTAACTCTTCTCCAACTTGGCAACAGACGCTGCTTGAGGGAGATGGGTCAAACATTTCTGGAGATCTAACTCTCATCGGCACAGGAAAATGCTCCAAGCCTGTCCTAGCGCTGCTAACAGCTGGTTTGCTCCTCAGGTGCTGGCAGCGTTTGGAGCCTTGGGGCAAACAAAGCTGCCAGCCTTTTCAGCAGTGTTATCTATTTAGAGCAGGCCTAATCAACACTGCTTGAACTGTTAGAGGCTGTCTGTGCTCTGTTTATCTGTGGCTCCCAACTTCACTGATAGCGGGGGAGACAAATCAGTCAAGATTTTAGGCGTTGCCACAGTTTAGAGGCTTATCGTTAATTTTTTCCTGAAGTCTGCTCCCAGAGTGCAGAGTGTTCACTCTGCTACCCCTGGGCTGGCCGTGCTCTGCAAGCTGCCTTTGCAGCCTGGAGGTGTAGTAACACATTTTAGCTGCTCCCCACGAGCTGGGACGATGGTAAGTAGTACAGGATGTTCTGCAGGAATGCAAGAGGTGTCGTGTTGAGGGGCTGAAGAAAACCTGCTGGGAATCTTGGTCCAGGCGGAAGACTGCTATTTGAGAATTGCCATGAATCATCATCAGTGATGTAACACAAATCTTTGGTTATATCAGTACAAATATTGATAATATACAAATTTATTTTTTTCAGTTGAAAACTAGTAAATGAACTTTTCTTCCTAACCTTAGCTAGGTAATGAACGAGACTACATCAATATAGCCCTCTGGACTTCAGTTGGATCAAAACACACTTTCACAATATTAAGCGGTAGATGACTCTATTAAAAATTTTATGTTCAGTGGGTCAAATTCATAGCTCCTGTGACATAAGTCAGATTCTGATCCTGAGAATGCTCGCACATGGTGTTTTGCACTGGAAATTACGTGTTTTTCTATATACAGTGTACTGCAACATAAAAAACATATTTTTGAGAGTAAGAGATTGGAAAAAAGGCTGCTATAAAGCCCAACTGGAAAACTTCACAGTACCTTTTATTGTGCCTTACATGGCATAAAAACATATCTGAACATAAGGTGCTAAGGACAGAAAGCTTGATGAAGGCCCTTGGCTATTTTGGTGACTTCTCGAGTGTTTGCTTTGCTATAATTTCTTTGGTTTTTTCTTCCTTTACTGAATATTTAATATTTTTTAAGCTTTAGTGTCCTTTTAGTTATTTCTATGCATTTCAAACTATATTTTGTCATAGGAGTATCAGAGTGTAAATTTTAAAGTCTTGATCGGACTTCAGTCTTGCCTTTGAGTGAGGTTCTTGGGGACACTCTCAGTTCATTTCAACTGGCATCTCTCTTTCAAGTTTCAGGATAACATTCCTAAAAATGGAGATTTAGTCTACACAGAAATTATTTGTCACTGACCTCTTGTATTGCTTCTCTGCCAAGTTCAAAGTACAGTGGATTTGTCTTTTTTGTCTTTTGTTTTTCTTCGAGTTTAATTTGCTGCTAAGTTCCCACTACCATATATGGTGTCATTGTTTCATTTATCCTATGTATTTTTTTGTGTGTTCTGACTAGAGTTAGTGGAATGATTGAAAACAGAAAAGTTCTAAGCATGCTTTGTGGTATACTAAAGCACTGGCAACATATTGTAGGTATTATCTTAGCTGTGTTGTAAAAAGACTTAATATGGGTAGAAGGAAGGAAGAGGAGAAAGAGGCAAATCTTGCTCTCCCTTACATGGCTGTGGAAGACAGACAAGCATGTGAAAGGAGCAAATAACAACTCTTTTATAGCCTATGTAAAGGTTTTAGTAAGACCACAGGGTGGCTGCTGTCAATTTGCCAATCCTTAAATAGACTTGTTGGAAAATGATGGAAAAGAAGTGGGAAAAAAGTTCACTAGCTGGTCTGGATGGATGAATGTTGTAACTGTCAAAAATGTGCACCAGTTGACTTCCTTTGACCCCCCTTTTTGACACAGCAGCATATCTCAGAAAGGTGCTGTGAGTAGCAGAATGCTTCCACAAGAAATCCTCAAGCACCCCAGAAAATTGCCTAAGGAGTTTGTTCTTCTGTGCTTTGCAAAATGAAGATCTTCCAAAGGTCAGATTTAGACAACACAGTACATGAAAAAGGTTCAGGAAGGGGAAGACGTGAACAAAAACTGGGTAGGATACTAAAGGTGCAGTGAGAAAGTGGGTTTGAAACAGGACTTGAAAGCAAAGCAGGATCCTTGGCTGACAATGAGTGGGAGGCTTCCAAACATAGAAAGCAACATAAAAGAATGTAAAAGTTGAAAGAAGCAGAAGGATAAAAGAAATGAAGAAAGAAACCAAAGCTGAGTGTAGGGACACAAAGGATCACTTGAAATTTTCCAGTTCTATTAGACTTTTTATTTATTTGTCCCTCCCTCTCCCTCACGGCGCCCCCCCCCCCCCCCGCCCCGCCCCGTCAGAATCTTCATCTCTTCAGTTATGTCACTTTTTAGTGGCTTTCTCTTCTTTTCTTTCCTTTTGGAATGAGTTACATATAAAAATCTTAATTTCAACATATTTGTGTTTAAAGTCACTGGGCAGTACCAATTCTACATCCTTTTTTCCCTATTCTGACAGTGGAAAAGAACTTAAAACCACCTTTTTCCATCTGTTTGTGAAGCCAAAAAGGATAAGATTGAGGTCTGAGGCTTGCTACTCAGCACCTGAATAGCAACTCTTTTTTAGCTGGAAAAAAAATCCATTGATCTGAGACTGCCTTGACAGGTTTTACATTTTCATTAAATATTGATACTCAAACTTCATCTTTGTTTACACTGCATGCTGCTTCCTCTATGTTTTACACAAGGTGGGTTTTTTGCAGATTGTCTTGAAGTCAGGAGTTCATAACGACTTTACTTATTGATGTATGATAAGAGTTTATAAGTGTGTATTGAACAATATGGTTATACTCTGGTATTAAATGATGCTTAAAAGCCATGTTTTTTTGTGATACCAGTTTTCTATCTCCACATATGTTATTGAACACTTTCAGTTATATCAGTTATAGTCTAATAAATAATCTGTGTAATTGTCATGTTAGATTTGGTCAATGCACCAGGGTGTGAACAGTAAACTTCAGGCCATCAACATTTGAAAATAATTTAATCTGCCATCTTATGTCAGTTGTTTGTGTTGTATTTGCTTTCTAGTGAAACAATATTCTGGTGATTTAAATGAAGAAATAATTGCTTATGTGTATAGTCCTTCAGCTTGATTTTCCTGTTTTCAGTAAATTGTCTTTTATTTTGTCTTTGTCTCAGGGTTTAGGGAGAGGCAGAAGGAAGTCTGAGAAGAAACAATCGGGGTCAGATCCTTTCTTGAGGTCATTACAACAGGGTAAGTTGGCTGCTATTGGCTATTTCTGCCTTGTGGATGGATGAGCCGGGATTGCACAACCACACGACCAACAAGTTACTTGTGACATGACTGGAAGTAGATTTCACTCAGAGTACAGTGGAAAAGGGGAAGGGCTCCCTCCATCTTACTTCCCCATATCGCTACTAATAAGATCACAAGAGAGAGAATTAAATCAGCACTTTTTCACTTGTCAGTGGTATCAGTACCCTGCAAGTTTATGGGAATAGAAATTACAGGGTATCTGCAAAGTCAGCAATTCAAGAGGGGTGGATGTGGCATGGTGATAAAGTTTGCATGTTGCTACATCAGCCTAGATTTAAATGGTCCTGACTGCCATCCAGAGCAGGTGACAGAATGGAGCTATCTACTACAGGGGTAATGTAAGATGACACCAAAAATAATGTTAGAAAGCATAGGGTAACTCTGTTATACATCTTCCCATAGACACCTGCTCAGAGCTCTTCTTGCTTCCACTCCTTACGTTCGGTAATTTTGGCTTACCCTAATGTCATCTGCATCCCCAGAGACACCTATGCTACATTACTGTCATATCACTTATACTGCCTATCTATGAAAGATCCCACCAGATATCATCTGCTTGCTAACAGGAAGCCAGTTAAATCTGATGCAGTCTCGAGTTACTGACAAACATTCAGATTATACAACCTCAACCTCCCTGCCATCCTCCTTTCAGATGGTACTCAGGTTACTGAGGCCATTGTCCACTTTCTGCACCCTGCTGGACTGGATCTCCTGGTCTTCCCCCTTACACTGGTGTTGATGACTCTCAAAACAAATGTGAAATAAACTAAGTCAAGAGGACAAAACCAAAGATAGAGGGCTCTGAGCTGTAGATACACATTAAGCAAGCCTGATGGACTATTAGAATAATTTATCAAAGGAGACAGTGGATTCTCTGCTCAACTCTTACAGACTGATTTTATCTTTCATAGAAATACTGTAGTTCAATTGGAAGGTACAGGCTTCATGCAGAAATTAGTTGGATTAAAATTGATGACCTAGATTATCACTGCAAATATATTTGTTTTGCAAGCAGAGTCCATGCAATAATCTGTTTATATCTAGCTGCAAAGAATAGGTAGGCATCAACACAATTTAAAGAAAATAAATCTCAGCATAGATGTAAACTGGAAAAAACATCCCTGAAGTCAGTAGAGCTATTCTGATGTAAACTGGCATAGATTCACAGTGAATCACAAGCAAGTCATAAATAGTGTTTCGAAAGGAAAGAAGGCATATGGAATATTAATATCTTAAACAACGAGTAAAGGTGAGTTACTATCACCACCTTGTTTTGTTTATTGTAGTTATGACTGGCTATGGAGGGAGGCAATTACTTCATAATTTTCCATGAGTAAGTTTTTCCATTGTATTTTTTATGCCCACACATAACAATTGATGATGCAATGAGGAGCTGTAAAATGGTTTCTGGAATTGCACGTCACTGGCAAGCTCAGGCCAGAGGTAAATGGGTGTACCCACTGCTGTGTGGAACTGAGACGTGCCGGCTGCTGTGCCAGGAGGTGTGCTGGGATGCCCTGCTGACATGGGGTTGGTTACTCCTGCTCTGAGCTCCAGATTGGGCCTTAGGACCCAACACCAGCACCAAATCTGGTAGTCGGTGCTAACAGGAGCCTAATGTTTGAATGCTGATAGCGTCAGCCAGCAGATCTGAGAAAAGCAAGTGAAAGGAAGATGATGGCCTAGCCTAGAATTTCTGTGCCAGGAAAAATGGGCGATAAATTAATTAACTTTTACAAGAAGCTCAGAAATCTGGGCATCCAAACAAAGAGGGAATTGTTTGTTGAGTCAGTCTTTCCACTGGACTAAATAACCGATAGAACTAATTAAGACCACCATTGTCCCTTGCACTCATTGGTGTATGTCTGAGAGGCGGAGAGGGAAAGGTAGGGTACGAGCTGGAGTATCATGCATGGAGCCAATAGATCTAGCTTGTCTGTCATCCATTTGTGTCTGGTTTGTTTGCGTGTTAGCCTTTTAGGTTGGTTTGGTTTTTTTTTCCCTCCATTTTGTTTAACACTTCTAGGAGATATCTTGCATCTATTTCTTAAGTTGAATGCTTCGTGGTGAGCTAATCTTCTCTGACTGCATGTAACATGCAGACTCAGCAGCTCAGCTTTTCCTCTTCTCATACTTTCCTGAAATGTCAGACATCAGCATTCATATCTGTGCAGTGACAGGGTAGGAATCAGCCTGAAATGAGATTTTCAGTAATGATTCAATTCTAGTTTCATTTCAGCTCAGTGGAAAAAAAACCTGACTATTTTTTGGTCAGTTTTAATAGTGAATTAAAAAAAATTTCTGTATGTGCATGTGAATAGTGCCACCCTGACAGCAGTAAGGTATGGAAATTAATGTAGAAAGTCAGCTTGACCACTACACTTCAACAATAAAAAAGTGGTTGTTTAAACTGGGTTTACACTGCTTCATGTTACCAAATGAAATAAAGATAGATTTGGTAAAAACAAATGCATCAGCTAATCATTCAAGAGTTGTAGCCAGGGTAGGTTTTCCTGTATTGTGTTATTAATTGTTCGCAAACTTCCCTGCTGTCAGACATGTATCCTAAGCCATGTATCATGATGGCAATGGGAATTTTGATTACTGTGTGCATTGCTGAAGAGATCGTATGATTTTGTATAGACTTGAGAGAATAGTCAAAAAGAAATGCCAGAGTCAAGAGATTATCAAAAATATATGTATAACACTTATATTTGAGTGGCATAAACTCTGTTGAATAGATCTATACTCAGGGGCAGCACTCCCCTTTTCTGGCATGATTTGCATGTCATAATAAAGGGAATGAAGAAAGAAATGAGACTTGATCTAATACAGAATTGTGAGTTTAAGTAGCCTCTTAATGTTCAATATTTGCTTTGTCTACAACAGTATACTGTAAGTCATACTTAAGCCAGTATAATTTCTTGATTGTAATGAGATCTGTGATCTCTACCATCAGACGTAAAGTCTATGGGTTTTGGCCTCTCCAGGACAGAATGGAGGACGGGAGAGGGAGCGGAATATGTACCTGTGATGAAAGCAAGGCCACACTGCATGTTCGTAGGCAAAAAAAAAATCAAGTTATTAAGAATCCAAGAGCTTTAATGTTTCTTTAGCCCTGAGCTCTGATGCTAGAGACAATAGAGAAAACATACATTGACTGAGAACTCATTTTGCAGATGTGCGAACTATTTTCTGCAGTGCTGTTTGATCAGTTTTGACCACACCTTTCCTGTCTTCTAAAAAAAGCTAAAAATGTAAATGAGGGCTTGCGGTTAGAAACTGACAGCACTTATTTGGTTGCATGGTTACAGGCTGTAAGCATATAATATCTGTTAGGGTAAATGTCTTTATATTATTGTGAGCTCCCAGTGTTTTGTGAGGATGTTTCTAGGTACAGTCCCAGAAGCTGTTAGGTAACGGTTATGTCAACAGAGACCTAAACAACAATTTGAGTTTCGATGAACAGCTGCTGAATTTGATCAAAAAGGAAGAGGAATGACTGAAATAATAAGTAAAAATCTATGTGCTGAAAATGAGAATAACGTTTACATCTTACTGTAATTTCATTGTGGGATTAATGGGATTTGTCTCTGCATTTTTGAAGGGAAAGGTGGATGAAAGATGCCTTACAATAGCAATTGCAGAAAATAAACTGTGCAGAACTGTCCCTGAATATTGTAATTATTTTGGAGCTTGTTTACATAGAAGAGTTACCACATCTTTAGAGCATACCTTCACTTTAGGCTAAACTGGTTTGGATGTGCTTAGCATGCAGTATGCATGATACAGCTGATTGCACTTACAAGCATTTCACAACCTGAAAGTAAAGTAAGCACCTTCAAAAAAATGGGCACAAAAAGTGGTACTAGAATTAGAAACTTGGCTCTTGAAATGCAGCGTAAGCTTAGGTCTCTATATTAAAGCATGGAATCTTTAAAACAGAATGAAATTAAATAGAACAAATTATATAGAAATAGCCCTGAATGACCTGAATAGAGTCCTCAAATTATTGAGGAACCTAAATTTTCTGGCAAAAGTCCCTTGCAGGCAGTTTGGTGGTTAAGACAATATCCTGTGAGGGGGAAGGGGCTACTCAGCTTCAGCTCCCTACTGGGTATATTGCAGGAGCAAAAAGTAATGTAAAATTCAGAAAGTTTCCTGGAAACAGATGATATAGTAATCCTTCAAACAATGTGCTGTTGATTTAGAAACAAATGGAGCAGGAGCTGAAATGGAAGTGAGGCAACAGGACAAAATGTTACAAACGCTGTTGTGGAAATCCTGATAGTATTTGCAGATTGTTCTTACACACATTGCAGTCACTGATAACTTTGTTGGTTGCTCTCAGAAGGCTGAACAGAAGTGCTCTGGGTGTGGACATACCAGGCCTGTCTAGCAGAACGTTACTTCTACACTGTCTTTGATTTGTGGGTGTTTGGGCTGCACAAAGCCTCACTAGATCCCTAAAATTTGCTTGCTAGCAGGGAAAATGCTGACTTGTTACCCATTTGTCATGAGATCTTCAATCATACAGCTACTAGACTTGGGATGAAGGCATCTATTCAACCTGTCTGTAGAGAGACAGTAATAACATGTTCCGCTAGAGCTATCCTCTCATTCTTACTAGGGACAAGTACAGTAAATGGAGCATAAGAGCTCACTCAGTCCGAAAAGGGCATTTTTGCAGCAGGGCATTATACTGTGCAAACTGGCATAACGCTCATTGACTGAAATGGAAATAGCCTGAGTTATACAGGGGGTGTCATCTGAAAAGGAAAATCTGGTGGAAGTCTGTACTGCTGCTAAAAGTCCTGGGAAAAAAAATTCAAGCAGGCCAATGGAAAAAAAACAAACCAACCAAAATACTTTAAGATTATTACATTAATTTTCAAAGTATCAATATACATACTGCTAAAATGAGTTGTAAAAGATGGGCTAATGACAAAATGATGTATGAGATGATGGAATTAAAACCAGGTGCATGCTACATTAGGAACACTTGATATTTCATCATCATCTATACATTTATCAAGATTGTGACTGAGACGGCATGTAATTTGCTCCTGCAAGTATTCTTCTGCAGTCCATGGGTCTTCAGAAGCCATTAAAGCAAATTAGCAATAAAAGTCTGGAGATCAAAGATAGGCTGCCAAATAGTTAGGCATGGATTTTCAAACCCATAGGTAGAGTAATACCAGAAAAAAATCTTAATGTGTTCCTGCAGTTATAGTCCACGGTGAACATCAGTTCTGGCAATTATTATATTGTAATTGCAATTTTTGTTTTTGTCCTGAAAAATCTATGCCTATAATAGACATGACGTGTTAAAATGCAGTAAAAGTATAATTTTATTTTTAAAGTGGCAAAAGAGGTTTTATAGTTTTTGGTGGTTTTTGTTTTGTTTTGTTTTGTTTTTTGGTGATCCAGCTATTACTGGTATTCTTAGCAGGAAGTGGATGTAGTTTAGCAAAGTTTGTCACTGAATCTAGCTCTGGTATGTATAAGTATTCAGGCTTCATGTCTGTAGAATCTGCAGACAGAAAAAAAAGAAGAGGAAAAACATTTGGCAGACAAAAGTTATCTGAAAGGGAGGTTACAGAATGCATAATGCTGATAAAGTAAGCTCGCACTGTTTATGACTGCACCATATGGCCTGTGTATAAACACAGTATTTCAATACTTGTTTCATTCTTACCCAACATTCTCTTCCTCTTATTCTCATTTTCACTTCCTTGTTTATTTTTTCTGTTAACATCAACAGCATTGTCTATGGACTAGATAGGCATGAGCACTAGAGTTTCATATGAAGTTGTAATTCCCATTACTGGCTCCCTCCCCACCGCCCCGATCAGCATCTTGAACTGTTCAAAAGTGTCTACAACCCTTAACGTCGACATAAATTCCTCAAGCCCAATTAGTAGCTGAGTTCATTGGAACTCTGCTAAAAGGGTATCTGACCAGTCATGGTAAAGAGAGAGTCCAGAGGAATGAAGAAATATTGTGATGAGTTATCACTGGACTGCGTTGACAGTGAGTGATTGGGTGTTAAATGGTCAGCAGTGAAGGTTACCAAAGCCATTCTCCAGCTGAAACTGTAACTACAGTGGGAGGATGGACACTGATTTGACCAAATCATGTACGTTTTAATTACTTCTAGCGTGGCTGATGGTATCTGTTGCTAGCCAATGCTATAATGAAATCCTGTTGCTGCTGCAGTTAGTGTCCTCTTCCTTTTCCATGCCTAAGAATGGTTGATTATAATTACCCTTCACCCTGTCTTAACCTCAGCTTGTTAAAAGATATGCAAGCAGAAGCTGTTTCCTATTATCTTTGTATAACCCTATGGACCTCCACTGACACTACTGTTGCTCATGAGAGAGGCAATATTGAAAGTACGAGAAAGATGGAAACCTGTGCCTTTAACTTATACTTGCATACTTGTTTTCATATTTGCATATATATTCTGGCATATATGAGAAGATGTATCAGGCTGACAGATCAAAACACATGTAGCAACATCAAGCCATTATGGTTGGAGCATAAGCCAGCAGTGCCCTGGCTGCAAGGAAGGCCAGCATCACCCTCCTGTTGTGCCAGCAGGAGCACAGGCAGTAGGTTGGTGGAACTGATTATTTTCCTTTATTCATGAGACCACACCTAGATATTTCATCCAGTTTTAGGCATCCAGGTATGGGAAAGACATCAGTGAATTGAACAAGCTTGGAAGAGGGCCACCAAGTTGGTTGGGGCTGGAGCATCTGCTGTGTGAGGAGAGACTAAAGAACCAAGGCTGGTTCAGCCTGGACAAAAGAAGCTTTCAGGGAGACCTGAAAGCTGCCCTCCATCCCCACTATGCCCAGTACCTACAGTGTATCAAGAAGACGGAGCCAGGCTCTTAATGGTGGTGCATGGTGGGTGGACAAGAAACAGTGGGAATAAATTAAAGCAAGAGGAGTTTCTACCTGATAATTTTTTTACCATGATGACAGTCAAGCAGTGGATGCTCTAAATCAATTTTTTCACTGTGGGAACAGTCAAGCAGTGGTTGCCTACAGAGGTTGTGCAGTCTCCATCCTTAGAGGTTTCCAGGACCTGACTGGGTAAGATTCTGAGTAACCTAGCCTGATCTCAAAGTTGAATCTGGTTTGAGTGGGAGTTTTGACTGTAGACTTTGAGATCCCTTCTAACCAGCACTGTTTTGTGATTCTGTACTTCTACATGGATGAACATATTTACTATCTTGAACTTCGAATTCAGCCCTATTTAAGCAAAAGAAAAATGGGAGTCTGTTCTGCTATTATTTGTGCTATGGCTGTGATTGTGAAGCTGTCAAGATATGAAGTGCAAGAAAAGTACATTTCAATTAAGTTTAATTTTGGAAAACCTCTTCCTTACAAACCAGATTTCAGTTTCTTGAGAATTTCTTGAGAGTACAGCAAATGTGGTATAACAGACTTACTGCATGTACATAGAAGACTTTACATCACACCAGATTTACTACATAAGCATGCACAGCAAACTTTACATATTAGATGCGATATGTTGAATTTCTTGGTATTTGTTGTTGTTGGGGACCATGTAAAATCAGAGAGCCAAGGGCTGGTGTCCTGTAGAATGTCTTTGTATTGTCTAGTTTTTCTTCTTGAAATGAAAAAATTGTCACGTGCCATGTTTTGCCTCACTCCAGGTACCTTAAATGAGGTTCAAGACCTTTATCTTTAATAGTTTATAAACATTTCATGTTGCTTATATTTTAAAATAGAACTGTGTCAATAAACAATAGGATAATATAAATAAGGGTGAAAAAATAGAGCAAAATAGAGGACAGCAAAGTTACTATCCTCTCCTATGATTAGAACAGCCTATCTTCACTGGGCCCCCAGTAATACTCAATGTCCTCAGGAGCTTTGAATTAACTAGTGGGTGTCCTACTTGTGATTTACCCTTTGTAGTAAGGAGTTGTTAATTGCCTCTTTCAGGGGAAAAATGAATGTTGTCATGTCAGGGGCTGATTACCTGGCAACTGTTCCTGTCTATTTTACTTTAATCAGGGAAATAGCAGATAGTATTCATAGCTTGATCATTTCTATTGTGCTCTGAATGTGTAGATCCTCCTCCTCCCAAATGGTTGGCCTGATGAAATAAAGTAAGCCCTAGTTTGTAGTTGTTACTTCATCTTCTCATTACAGCCGATCCATCACACGTTCTATTGTGGTGTCCTATACATTGAGCAGAATGAGTTTTCTTCTGTTTGCCTCACCAGGTATTTTCTCCTGTACTTTTAAAACCTGCCACAGAAGCACATAACTCAGAATAATCTAATTACTTTCTCAAGAGGCCTATGCTGAGCTCCATGCTACTCCACTGAGGTGACTACTGTCATCTAAGCTAGGTAGTAAGTTAATGCTAGCTTAAACACACATTTTTACAGTGCAGTAGGGGTGCTCTGCTAATATATATCGTGTCATTCAACACCCAAAATACCTGTGATCTTTCTTTTCTTTCCCAATTTGAAGGGGGGCTGCAACCCAAACCGAAAAGAACTGTAATACAATTACTTTTGTTACAATACCTCATGACTTCTGTCTTAGAAATGAATAAAGTAATCATGCAGAACTATGCAAAAGAATTTCACAATGCGCTTTTAAATACGCTTTCGTTGCAAAATAAGTTCTAATTTACAATTTCATGTGCAAACTGGTTGATTAGATTAACCCATCATGCAAACAACTGTTTGGAGAGGTCCAACAGGAACAGTTTGGGAACAGTCTTGTAGCCTAGTGGAGATCAGAAATATCAGACATTACACTTGGTTGACTGATGTATTATTGCTAGTCTGCATACCTTCTAGTTATGCTAAGGAGAAATGTGGGGGCAGAGAGGAATGTTAATCCTATTCCTAACTCTATCTCAGATCACAAGGGTGATGAAACTAAAGAATAAGTTAGAAGAGACATCAAATACTAATTACTATTACTATGAAAGCGATGGCAAGTGTAAATATTTCATCATGGGTCTGAGTGACATTGGATGTTTTTTTTAGAAGTCTAGTTCTTTTAAACCAATGACTGGGATTTTCAACTTTTCTTAAAACAGAAAAAAAATCTTCCTAACCTTCTTTCAAAGAGAAATTTGAAAACAAGGCACGCTTTCATCCCGAAATCTCAGAAAGTGAGAGATTAAAGCATGCAAATATATAGTTAAAAAAGAAAACCTCATGATTTTTTGAGAGAGAAGCAAATAATAAGTTTTACATGTTTGAGGTTGGCAGTACTGTCACTAACACACTTGAGTAATATACTGATCTGGGTACTGTAGGCACGAGGTCTTGTGCTTCCTTTGGAGAACGTGAAAAAGAGCAGATATGATCTAGATCAGATCACAAGAAGGACATTACTGTAGCTTAACGAAGTAGTGTCTGAAATCACATGAGAATCCTGTTTTCTTTTTAATGCCTGTGAAAGGCACTCTGTTGCCAACTACAGAAAGAAGCAAGACTACAAAAAAAAACATGTTGAGGCTTTGAGTAGCTGATAACAGCAGGAGGCAAATGAGCGATAGATTCTTTCAAGCACTGCCTGCTTCCTTCCACCACCTCCTGCTCTTCTTAATACAGTTGATTTCACCTGGGGTTTGCAAAAATCTCACATACAGCATTCATTATGTCTGACTGGGCCCCAAATTTTTCATTGCCTGTTTGCTTCTTGTGCTTCAACCTGAAGTCATAAACTAAAATGCAATGGCTTCCTAGGGATATTTAGTAATTTAGCAAGAAGCCAGTTGTCCTCTAGAATGTGGGCTCCTCAGATGAGTTAGGGACCTAAGAGATCGATGTGTTTAATTAATAACCAAGATGAAATAATGATGAGACTTGAACTACAAGTACTTTATTCACTCCTTTGCTATTGTTGTTGGAGAAAATATTCCTTGTCTTAATTCATTGAGGTGACAATGCACTGAATTTTGAGGCTGTACGACTCTTTCACGGGCACCCCCTTGCCGTGGGGAAAGAGCTTGCGTGCCCTTGTGAAGTTGAGAGCTATGCTGGTGGTGGCATATGCCTCCGGTAGGGTCTCCCAAGCCAGACAGGTCTCAACTGAAGGGTCAGACAAAGTGTGTCCACGGGCAGGATGGGCTCACCAGCCTTCGGGCAACCATCCTGGGAGAAGGACAACTCTAACTCCAAACCCGGGCAGATGGAGCTCGTTTAGCCCTGTAAGGCCATCCATCTAAGAGAAGGATACTCTAACCAAACCTACGACCTGAGGACTTCGCTGTCACCGTCCAAGCTCGCTAGGCCCTGGCAGATGAACCTCAGGTATAAAGGGTGGGGCCAGTCTCGCGCACGCTGCGCCTCACCTAAAAAATCCACCGCGCAGGCTTGAAGGGTGTACTCACGTTTAAAGCCCTTCCCAAATCTTCGTCCGCGAAGCCAAGCTATGATGATGATGATGATGATGATGATGATGATATGTGATGTTTGTTGTGTTTCTCTTTCTCTTTATTATCTTTGGCTATTAAATAAGACATTAAAAAAATTAAAAACATGTAAAAAAATTTTTTTAGGAAGAAAGATTCAATTTAATTTTAGTTTTCTGAGTTGTTAATTTCTGAATGTTTTCCTGAATGTTTTGGAGTTATTTGCAAGGTTGCTTTTTGGAGTAGACTTTTTTTACTATTCTTTTGTGTTGTGGATAAGATCAATCTTTGTCTATTGAGTTAGCTGCTCAGAGTTAACGAAGTCTGACCAATTTAAAGATTTATTTTGTACCGTTATTTATATTAAAATTTTTCTTATAAAAATAATCATTATTTAGAAATTGCAAACTAGTTTATAGTCAAATTGCAAATAAGTGATCAGTAAAATGAAGACTGGTTAGCGGATAAGTGATGACTTGGGACCTGCAAATTGACAATATATACATGAGTTAATCAATCAACTCATGTGCGTGAGATAATCAACTTCTGCCTAAGGTACAGTGCAATATTTTAAAAATATGTTACATCTCAAAGTAGTTCCTCAGTTAGCCAAGCTTGTGAAACACCTGGAAGGAGAGAAGCAGTGGGCTTAGATAGAGAGTAATTTGATTGTATTCCAGCTTCCTTAAAGGTCAGGTCCCTGGCCTCATGTCCAAATTCGATAAGATTCTCAAGCAGTGCAAGGCAACAAGGAATCTGCTCTTAGTACAATCAAATCCCTGTTATTAGAGACTCCTAGTCCCTTCCTCTTACAGCCACGAAATGTTAAATCAGGAATAGACAGCTTTTACAGCACTCATTCTGTTGAGTCTGTCAAAGAGAACAATTTTAATTGGAGATTTGTGTTGTGAAGAAAGCTGAGTCACAGCCTTATGGACTCATCTTTTTCTAGACTAGCAGAGTGGTCGTCCTGGATCTGCTGTAGCCAAAAGCCTAAGGCATTAAGGTTGCCTTGGGCAACCTGAATTATTGCAGAGATGTCAATCCCAAGTTGGTCCCAGATTGAGGAATACCAAAAGGGAGATTTAAGTATACATTCCTGTGAAAACCACATCACAGATAGGTCAAAGTTCTTCATCAATGTGCAAAAATCCAAGCTGTGTCTACTGGGAACATCCAAACTTGGAGAGTTCTTCTATGTGAAGGCAAGATGCCAGCGGAGAGCTTTGGGCAAGTCAGTGCATCTTTTTTTTTTTTTTTTTTTAATGCAAAGTGTGTTAAAAAGTGTCAGTTCTGCCAATGACTAGTTCTGCCTGGAAAAGATGCCCAAAGATGCCAACCCTCCTGCTTCTAATCACTGGTTCTCCCATCCTTTCATAGCTGCAGCCACATCTCACTAGCATGCTCTAACTGTTTCTTCTCAGCAGCAGCTGCAGACCTGCTTTTCTAGGACCTGAATAGACATTTGCTGTCCCTGGTTCTACTACCTTGGACTATGTACTCCTCTACCTGTATCTGTAAATTGCCACAAGTGTAGTGCCATTGAATGTCCAGTCTGGACTCTTCTAATTCTCTAAGTATTTCTAGGCCAGTTGAGAAAGCAGTCTGCATCACCCCAGTATGCCTTACTCCATTGCTATTGCTTTTCCAGCTTTTTCCTGATGAGATTCTTAATTTTATGAAAGCAGAAATTGAATGCTTCTAGTACTAACTGACCTTGGTATCATCTAGACTAGTGTTGTTTCATACCTCCATTTCCATGTTTTTCTCCACATAATTGAAATCAAAGGCCTGTGCTTACTATTGCTATCAAAGATCACCCCTTCCTCTATTCATGTTGTAAAGGTTAGTCTAATGACTTCACAGGAGAGAGAATATGGGTAACTGTGGGGGAAGAATTGGTTCAGAGAAAGAAATCTCAGTGTGTTGGAGACAAAAAGGATTCCTCATATTCTATCCTGTATAGGATTTTTGTTTTAAGATGTCTCCCAAGGCAGAACCTCACTTCATCACACATATTGTTCCCAGCAATATAGGATTGACTTACTCGTGTAATGCTCTAACTGCAAGAAATGTGTTAAAGGACTATGAGAATTGCCCTTGTTTAACTCTGTATGTTAACACGAACTATGGCATAAATACAGATATATCTGTGTAGAAGACACTTGAGCTTCTGTCCAGAAATATTAGAATTTGGTTTTGAAATATGTATTTCTTTCCTGTACTGGTGTCACTAGTGCTGGATTTGGAATTCATACTGGCAGAATTGTTTGTAAATGTGTTTACGTGCAAATGAATATTCATATGATTCTGTGTAGTGGTGGAATTATAACCTTAATTCAAAGGAAGCTACCAGATTTCAGTGTACCTAAGTAATTACTGGAAGGTTTAATTCAGAATTTAAAATTTCCAATACTAGCCTATTTTTTTTAAATTAAGTCCTTTGTGCCATTATTGGTCGGTCAACTATATGGAGCTGAAGTATTAAAGAAGGAACAAGACTTTAAAAATGGAAAAAATATGCTGTTTATAGTTTTGAGGTGACTAGTTTCAGATCCTTAAATAGACCTGGTGTTTTTGAGAGTAGATTTTCATCACTTTATGGGAAACTAACATCTGTAAAACTGCTCACTGTGGTTATCAAAGCACTGAGCTATCCCAAAACATCAGTTTCTGCTTGGTTAGAATAAGTGCCCAGAAAATTGTTGCAAATAAGACTGTATAACAATCTTGCTCATGTAACATTGTATGTTGTAGTAACAACAATCATTTCCGAAGTGTTGTTTACATTCTGCTTTTTTTACAGCCTTTTTACTTGATTTTTTTTTTTTTTTTGGTAAAATTTTGTATTTATTCTAATTTGTCACCTGGATTTAAATCACTCTGTTCTTATACCTTCATTAGAAAGTATATCAACATTCACAGAGAGGTAAAGGTATCTCTAGACTGAAATATGGCAGAACACTTGAGGGGTTTAATTATCCCAACACATTGAACTGAGTTGACTGAGGTAAAGTAAATGGAAAACTTCTACATCTGGAATGTTTAAGAAGCAGAAATTTAAACTCCTGGGTTTATTTCCATTTGACCCATGCTTAGAATTTGCCACTGTAGTTGGACATGCGATAGCCATGAACTGTGCTAACAGACTTCTGTACGTTGGTGCTATAATAAGCACTGTTCTGTTTCATGGCCAAATTCTCAAATTAACAAAACATTTTAAAAGTTTCAACTGCAAAATTATCAAAACTTTCATGTTGAAAAATTTTAGTAAGATGCTGGTTATAGCTTCATATTTCGTCACAAGTAAGTAAAGTAGGTGGAAATATTTCTAAATGAAGAATTTTCCTCTTAGAAAATGTGGTTTTGTGAAATAAGAACTTTCTGTAGAAGAATATCAATTTCAGTGCATATTTTTTATTTTACAATTGGGGTAATCAATAAAAAGCCCCCCATGTTTCAAGGTGATAGTGTGAAACAACGATAATTTTCAGTTCCAAATAATTTGAATTAAAAAAAAGAAAGAAAAAGAAGAAACAGGTCAAGTCACACTGGAACTTTTGTTCTAATCATATTGACACTCTTATTTGAAGGTTTTAATAGTTTTTTGTCCTACTTAATTGATACTCTAATTTTTCTTTCTGTTTTGAAGTAGAAACTCATTTCCCATGGAATGAAATTTTGTTTCCCAACCAGGTCTACAAGAGACAAATCAGTGAAATTTTCAATAGGAATAAGGGAGAAATAATTTATGAATATATGTGTATCAGTTACAGTCACCTGTCTGATCTCTCAAGTTGTTGTCAAACAGCTCAGGATAAAACAATGTCGTTATCAGATGTAGAGCTCCTCAGAGTACCTTTATAAGCAACATTACTTGTGAAGCTATTTTAGATTTTCCTTTTATTGGGTTACCCACACAAGTACTCCAGAATTCATCTTCCTCTGAATCACTTCAGTCAGCAACCTTCCTCAGATCTGTTCCCAAAAGGACATCTTCCTGCATGATCAGTGTCCTTCTGTCTAATTGCTTTTTCTTATCTCATGAAATAATCACAGAATCACAGAACCGTTTTGGTTGGAAGAGATCATCAAGCACAACAGTTAACCCAGCACTGCCAGGTCACCATTAAACCACTTCCCTAAGTAACACATCTTTTGAATACCTCCAGGGATGGGGGCTCCACCACTTCCCTTGGCAGCCTGTTCCAGTGCTTTATGTCCCTTTCTGTAAAAAAATTTTTCCTAATATCCAGCCTAAACCTCCCCTAGTGACACTTGAGGTCATTTTCTCTCATACTATCACTCGTTACTTGGGAGAAGAGACTGATCCCTACCTGAATACAACCTCCTCTCAGGTAGTTGTAGAGAATGATTATGTCTCCCTTCAGCCTTCTTTTCTCCAGACTAAACAACCCGAGTTCCCACAGCTGTTCCTCATAAGACGTGTTCTCTAAACGCTTCACCAGCTTTGTTGCCCTTCTCTGGACACGCTCCAGCACCTCAATGTCCTTCTTGGAGTGAGGGGCCCAAAACCGATCACAGGATTCAAAGTGTGGCCTCACCATTGCTGAGGACAGGGGGACAATCACTTTCCCTCCTCCTGCTGGTCATGCTATTTCTGATATAAGCTAGGATGCTGTTGGCCTTCTTGACCACCTGGGCACACTGCTGGACCATATTCACCTGGCTGTCGACCAGCACCCCCAGGTCCTTTTCCGCTGGGCAGCTTTCCAGCCACTCTTCCCCAAGCCTGTAGCATTGCAGGGGATTGTTGTGACCCAAGAGCAGGACCTGGCACTTGGCCTTGTTGAATCTCGTACCACTGGCCTCTGCCCATTGATCCAATCTGTCCAGATCCCTCTGCAGAACCTCCCTACCTTCAAGCAGATCAACACTCCCTACCAACTTGGTGTCATCTGCAAACTTACTGAGGGTGCACTCGATCTCCTCATCCAGATCTTTGATATATATTAAACGGAACTGGCCCCAATACTGAACTCTGTTGAGCACCGTTTGTGACTGGCCACCAAATAGATGTGACTCCATTTACCACCACTTTCTGGGCCTATCCATCCATCCAGTTTTGTATCCAGTGAAGCATACACCCATCCAAGCCATGAGCAGCCACTTTCTCCAGGAGAATGCTGTGAGAAACAGCATAAAAAACTTTACTGAAGTCTATGTAGATAACATCCACAGTTCTTCCTTAATCTGCTAAGGAGGTCACCTTGTCATAGAAGATCAGGTAAGACAAGCCATATAGTTGAAAAGAAGTATAATGCTATAAACAGCTGGTTTCAGAACAAGAATCTTCATTCCAGAAGATATGTGGTATTTTTCTCACTCTTTCCTGATTCATTCTGAGGATAGACTTTACGGTACCGTCTAAAAAGACTGCTATTAGGCATAAATAATAAGGAACTGCTTCCTTAATCGTATCATAAAAGTCAACAGTTTGATTAGCCAACATTAGTCTAACAGAATGAATCAGAGAGCAAGATGGTTCTTTGCAGATAGAACAGGCTCTTAAGAAAGGGCTTTGGGAACAGCTTGTGGGACTAAGATTAGCTGTCTTATACACACATACATGCATGCATCTTGGATATATCTCAAGATTCAGGATGTAATCATTGGAAAACAGTCAGCTTTCCTGAAGTGTTATAAGATGGAAGGAGATAAACCCAGTCCCTGATGGGAAAGGGATGGAAGTCTTGCATAAGCATCACAGTTTACAGCAGTGTGGCTATCAGTGTGTGGCTGGCCAACAATTTGTGTAGCTGGCTTTCAGTGATAGCATTTATATCTGGACCTAACCCTTCACAGAGTTCATGGATGTTTTGTTTCCATGCTATCATAGTTGATGTCAGTTATGTGTTTCCATTTGTGTCTCAAACTGGGATAGTCAAAAGACAGCTTGAGCAGAGATCCTTAAGAAACATGGAATCTGCAGGAAGTAACATATATAACACACTTCTTTCTGAGACCTTACTACTAAACCATGTATCTCCTATGATTCTGTGAAGACTTTTATGTTGCTGCTGGGCTACAAAAAGTGCTCAGCCTCTTATACCATTTGATCTGCCCCAATTCATCAGCACTGCTTGAGAAGAGGAGGAAACTAAAGCTCAGGTTTTACTTTACTTGGATGCTCTCTTTTGTGGTTTCCAAGAGGTGCAAAAGTTCAAAGGGGAGAAGCTATCTAATTTTCTTTTTCTATAAATCTTAGAAAGAAACTATCTATATGAAGTAAACCTCATCTATCAGATAGGAGCTATAAAGACAGTACATGGTTGACATTTCTTTTTCTATCACAGGGGTGACACTATTCAACAAGCAGTTAAACCCACTTGGGAAGAAAAAACTATACTTCCCTGCCATAATGCAGTAGACTATTATCCAATTAAAAATGGTCTGATAAAACCACTTTTTAACATTTTTCACATTTTTTGCCTGTTTGTGATCTAGCCAAAGAATTTCTATCATTTTCTGAATGTAACCAAGATGTAACTAACTGTTGCCATACCAATAACTAGGAAGAAAAAGAACCTCCTCCACATGGACTACCCACACAGATCTGATGGGCACAATTTGTGAAATGCCTTGGGAATAAAATGGTGTGGGGTCTGATGGTATGCATATGTCTCCTGCAGTTGGATCTGGCTTTAGACTTAACATGCTCTGTGTGTGCATGTGCATATGGTATAAGCGTGAATCACCACGGCATTGTATCTGCTCATGTTCCCAATCAAGTGTTTGGCTACTCTTTGTTTCCCTCAGTCTGTCAAACTGTACTGTGTCAGAGGAGCTGTGGGCCTGAGTCTGCCTGTAGCTCTCTAACAGCACAACTGACATAATCCTCACAGCAGAAAAATAAATGATGTTTTTCTTATTTTCTTTTTGCTTGAGGACAGTTTTGCCTATGTATCATCTTGATTTCTTTGATGTCTATGTGTTCAGTGATACCTGTTCACTGACAGTAGATATTGTGACATTTATATGCAAAGTGGAAAAGACTTTATACTCTGCAGCTTGCACATATTTTCACTTTTAGTATGTATGTCCACTAAATTTCCTTTTAAAGTAGCATTTATTTTCCCCTTTCTTCTCTCTGTCTTCTTGGCTGTTAGATTTGGAATATCTTGGAATAGCATTCAGCTATTTCTGGATGATTGCCGTGGGCTTAGCACATCATGAAAACTAATACGTATATATTTTAAAAAGGATGAGATTCTGAAGAAGTGTCTGAACTACTTATTTCTCATTTACATTAAAATAAAATTACATAAAAAGTAAATAAAACAATAAAGAAATCTCTGTAATACATGGAAAACAATCAATAGAAAATAGAGAGCAGAATATACAGTTCCTTAAATCTTTAGATTCTCAAATATATTGAATTTACTACTCGATTATTGTTGTCTTGTAATGCCAATGTTGTGATATGACTTACTGTCATGAATAAATATAGTCATGGAACCCCCAACACTGAAAATATTAGGGCAGTTCAAGTCAAAACAAATTTTACATGAGAAGAGAGGATTTCTGTGAAATGAAAAAGGAAATACCATGATGCTTCATTTTCACATCAGTCAAAAAAAGCTTAATCTGAAATAAAATATCATTTGGCTGTGGGCTATTTCAGACTTTTAACCCTTTCTTCCTTATTTTAATGTACTATGAACAATTTTTTTTATTACTTTGAAAGGATAGAAAGCAAAGATTTTTGACCTTTCCAAAATGAAAATTGTAAAAATGTTTCAACACTTAAAAAAATTCCCGGGATTTTTTTCAGCTAACATTTTTCATCAGATCCCACCCACACTTGTAGATATCTTCTGCCATGTGTGCCCCTTCCCCTCACTGAAAATGCCATTAAAAATAACAGTAACATCGCTGATCATAGAAAGCATGTACCCTCATTTTGACAATGGAATCATACTTCTAGAAACATTTAAGCATCTGCAGTGTTTCATAAATCATGTTCCAATGCAATACATACAGTCATTTTAAATGTGTCTAATGCACTCTTTATTGAATTCAAGCTTTTATCACTCACAAATCTGTCTTCTCACTTAAGACTATAGGGATTTTTATGTGGTGCTTTGTTAATAACAGGACTGTTTTCACTTATGTTTGCTAATGAAAATGTCTTCTAAGATATTTGATAGGAAAAATTAAGAAGTTTAGGCTGGATCTGCTTGTTTATGTTCTTGTCTCTTGGCTCCTCATTTCCTACTTGCTTTGACTCCCTCTGTGAGAATATAAATTTGTTTGATGCTCAAATATCTTTAATGTGGGACATATTCTGGTCTATCCTTGCAAGCTGTACACCATCTCCTATATTGGTCCAATATCTTCTTTAGCGCTTCTTGCAAAAGTATAGACAGGCACCTTTTTAGGGATTTACATGTGAATGTCCAAAGATTACAGAATGTGGCATATGGCAGTACAAGTAATTCACGGTTTCCAAGTCACAGAAATGTAGGATCATAGAATTATATAATAGTTTGCATTGGTTTAACAGTCATCTAGTCCAGCCTCCCCTGACATGAGCAGAGATGTCACCAGATGAGGCTGCTCAGAGCCCCATCCAACCTGACCTTGAATGTTTCCAGGAATGGGGCATCTACCACCTCTCCGGGCAACCTGTTCCAGTGTTTCACCACACTTACTGTAAAAAAATTATTCCTTATAGCTAGTCTGAATCTGCCCTCTTTTAGTGTAAAACCATTACCCCTTGCCCTATCCCTACTAAAATGTCTGTAACCATCTTTCTTATAAGCCCCCTTTAAGTACTGAAAGGTCACAATAAGGTCTCCCCAGAGCCTTCTCTTCTCCAGGCCCAGCAACCCCAACTCTCTCAGCCTGTCCTCATAGGAGAGGTATTCCAGCTCTCTGATAATTTTTGTGCCTCTCCTCCTTTCGTAACAGGTCCATGTCCTTCTTATGCTGAGGGCTCCAGAGCTGGACACAGTACTCCAGGAGAGGTCTCACCAGAGCTGAGTAGAGGGGAAGAATCACCTCCCTTGAACTATTGGCCATGCTCCTTTTTATGCAGCCTAGGATACGGACCTGGTCTTATAGTATCACTAGACATCATAGTATTCACCGCTTAGATACACAGTAGCTCCAGGAACTCACGATGAAGAAAACTGCCCAGGGCATCTTATGTCAGATTTGATAAAACTTCAGCTAAAGGATCAATTCAAATGGGTCAGACATTTTAATGGTGAATGTATCAGACTAGGGCATTTTTTCTGAGGTCATGAACTTTGAAGGATTTTTTCTTTGTGGCTGTCAGTAGGTCTGCTCTTCTGGAAAATAAAAGCAGTATTTAGCTGAGGATCCAGCTGTCCTCTGGGACACACACATACCACTTTGCTTTCAGCGAGGCTTATGAAATTGTACCTGAGGATCAAATGAGCCCTCTAATAATTAATTGTGGAGATTTTTAGGTTAAAACTTTAACCTGTGCTATTCCAGTTAAAAGTCCCAATGCAGAATCTTTGATAGCAGCAGACCAAGGAGTAGAAAGGCATCAGTCTCTTTTGTCACCTGGTACAGTGGTCACAGATACAGGCATAGCAACTCTCTGCTGAGGTTAAAGGGGAAAAAATATCAAATGTAAGTTCTCCATCTCTTCACTGCTGTACTTGTAGGAAAGTTGGCTTTATTCTTCCACAGTAAATTTCAGCTCCAGCGGAGCCAGCATCTTCTGGCATCTATACAAGGCCTTCTAGAATATGCAGACATGATAGCAAGGGCCAAGAGCTAAGGGAAAACCCACCCCACAGTACACTGGAGTGAACTGGGATCACTGAATGCACAACCACTTCTGCTGTTTCCTCTGCCACAGATGGCTGCATAACATCTGTGTGTCTGTTCTCCTAATGGTGCACACAATTGTATAGGTTGGACTACAATCTAATCTAAAGCTAACTTTGCACAGTTAATGAAATATTAATGCCTTTCCAGTTATGATAACATCATTGTCAATGCACAAGTATTGCCCTTTAAAAAAATGAACTTCGTAACAGACTCAGGGTTTCACGAATTATCCCTCAAGTTCTAGTCTTGTTGTTGTATAATGTACTTTAATACTCCTTCATGCTGACTTTCTGTTTACTTAATAGAGAGCTATTTAGCTTTTGGAACTTTACAGCTTTTGGCACACTAAAAGAAACCAACCTGCTTTATTAAATTCATGATTGAAGGAAATCACTGTAAGCCTAATAAGATTTACGTGTTTCCATTCAATGTCAGCAGGGAGCCAGATTAAATCAAGGCTGAAGGTCTCAGCTGCATTCGAACCCTTGATCAAGCTACTAATGCTTCAGTTTGAAAAGCATGACAAAATGATTAGATGATTTAAATAGTCCTGTGTTTTTTGAGATGGATGATATCACTAAAGCAATTATTTTTGTAGTCAAATTATGGATTTCTTATAGTCATTTTAATAAAATGTAGTTTGTCAAGTTTTTCAGTAAGGTGATTTAATGAAAAGAACAATTCTTTTCCTTTGTTTAACAGTTACCTGTTGTACAAGTTGTCTATTTCTAAAAAAATCATACCTGAAACTTATGTAAAGTTGTCCTCAAAACATTTTGCAAAAGAGGTCTGTGTGTTTATCCTTTTCTATGGATATGGAATACAATATCTTTAATGTTACAGTTATTGGATGGTATCACAGGATTTCAACCTCTGTGCTGATCCAGAGTAACTAGGGATTCATTACCTTTTGATATCTTTTGTCCCATAAAAAAAGCTAAAATACATCTAAAAAGAAGGAGTGTATTTGGTTTATGTGGTGGGGTTTTGGTGGGGGGGAGGGACTACAGGAGTGGTTCCCATGAGAAGCTGCTAGAAGCTTCCCCAGGTCCAAGTTGGATCCACCTCTGGCCAAGGCTCAGACAATCATCAACGATGGTAGCATCTCTGCAATAGCATATTTAAGAAGTGGAAAAAAAAACCTTCTGGGGAACCTGCAGTGGAGAGAAGAGAGAGATGAGAGAGATGTGAGAGAAACAACTCTGCTGACCTCAAGGTCACTGAAGAAAGTGGGGGAGGAGGTGCTCCAGGCACCAAAGCAGAGATTCCTCTGCAGCCCTTGGTGTAAAGACAGGCGGGCTGTCCCACTGCAGCTCATGGATGATAACGGTGAAGCAGATATATACCTGCAGCCTGCAGAGGACCCCATGCTGGAGCAGGTGGTTGAGTCCGAAGAAGACTGTGACTCCAAGGGAAGCTTGCACTGGAGCAGTCTGTTCCTGAAGGACTGAACCCCATGGAAGGGGCTCATGCTGAAGCAGTTCATGAAGACTGCAGCCTATAGGAAAGATGCAGGTTTGGTAAATTCATGGAAGGCTGTCTCCCATGGGAAGGACCTCACACTGGAGATGAACTGACCACAACCCCCGTTCCCCATCCCCCTGCACCGCTGGTGGGGAGGAGGTAGAGAATTCAGGAGCAAAGTTGAGCCCAGGAAGTAGGCAGGGGTGGGAAGAAGGTTCTTTTAAGATTTGGGTTTATTTCTTATTCATCATCATCATCATGGCTTGGCTTCGCGGACGAAGATTTGGGAAGGGCTTTGCCCACGCTTATTGCAAGCGCGTTGATGGCTGAAAAGGCCAATGCGGGATAGGCAAGACCGGTTGCAAAGAGCACACCGGAGGGTCTCCTTGGGTGGTATAGTCGAGGCACAGTTCTTTCTGCGCTGTCTTTTCTCCTCGAGCTTGGTTCTACGCGTGCTCTCAAAGGAGACAGCAGCGTTATGTATGGTGTGTCTCCAAATCTCCCGATTGGAGGCCAGGGTGGACCACTGATGGTGGTCAATATGGCCTAGGCTGAGGTGTTGTTTCAGGGAGTCCTTCTATCTCCTCTTTGGAGCTCTTCTCTTGCGGCAGCCGGTGGCAAGTTCACCATAGAACACAATCTTAGGGAGGCGGTGATCCGCCATCCTGGAGACGTGCCCTGCCCAACGCAGCTGCGTTTTCAGCAACATGGCCTCAATACTGGTGACGTCTGCCTGTTCAAGGACAGCAACATTAGTCACGTAGTCAGTCCAGTGGATGTTTAGGATTGTGCGGAGGCAGCGCTGATGGAAGCGTTCGAGGAGTCGCAGATGGTGGCGGTAGATGACCCAAGATTCAGACCCGTACAGAAGAGTAGACAGTACCACGGCTCTGTAGACACTGATCTTTGTACTTTTCTTCAGGTGTTTATTGCACCAGACTCTTTTATGGAGTTTTCCGAAAGCTCTGTTTGCCTTTGCTATTCTGTTGTCTATCTCTTTGTCGATCGTGGCATCTGAGGAGATGATGCTACCCAGATAGCTGAACTGCTGGACTGGCTGAAGCTCTGACTCGCCAATGGTGATGTGGGGATGATGGTAATCATCTTGTGGTGCTGGTTGGTAGAGAACTACTGTCTTCTTTAAGCTGACTTCCAGCCCAAAAAGCTCAGCCGCCTCTGCAAAGCAGGATGTTAAGCGCTGCAGAGTTGCTTCTGTGTGGACAACAAGGGCGGCATCGTCAGCAAAAAGCAGCTCGCGGACAAGGTGATTCAGGGTCTTGGTGTGGGCCTTCAGTCGCCTTAGGTTGAAAAGGCTCCCATCGGTACGATATCGGATATAAATGCCGTCTTGTTCGTCGAGGTCTGCCGTGGCCCTTTGGAGCATCATGCTGAAGAAAACTGTGAATAAAGTGGGTGCGAGAACGCAACCTTGTTTCACACCATTGGCTATTGGGAAGGGCTCAGAGAGTGCATCGCCATATCTGACTTGGCCGCGCTGCCCCTCATGTAACAGGATAATCATTTTAAGGAACTTGGGGGGACATCCTAATCGTTCCAAGATCTGCCACAGACCTTTTCTGCTCACAGTGTCAAAGGCTTTGGTGAGATCAACGAAAGTTACATAGAGACCCTTGTGCTGTTCCCTACACTTCTCTTGCAGTTGTCTGAGAACGAATACCATGTCTGTGGTACTTCTGTTGGCTCTGAAACCACACTTTCAGGTAGAAGTTCTTCCGCGATAGCGGGTACCAATCTGTTCAATAGTATTCTTGCGAGGATTTTTCCAGCAATGGAGAGCAGAGTTATGCCTCGGTAGTTTGAGCAGTCTGACTTTACTCCTTTTTTCTTGTACAGGGTGATGATGATTGCATCACGGAGATCTGGTGGTAGTTCGCTTTGTTCCCAACAGCACACAACTAGCTCGTGAAATTTAGCATGGAGCGTTTGGCCTCCATGTTTCCAGATTTCAGGCGGGATTCCATCGACCCCAGCTGCCTTGCCGGTTTTCATCTGCTGTATGGCCTTAAGGGTCTCTCCCATAGTAGGGGCTATATCCAATTCATTTTTCACCGTTTGTTTTGGGATGAGCTGGATTCCTGAGTCTTGGACTACACGGTTAACACTGAAGAGAGTTTGAAAGTGTTCAGACCATCGATTCAGGATGGAGGTTTTATCTGTGAGAAGCGTTTGGCCATCTGCGCTGAGTAGGGGGCTTTGAACTTGGTGTGTGGGTCCGTACACTGCTTTCAGAGCCTCATAGAATCCTCTGTGGTCACCCAAATCTGCGCATAGTTGAGTCTTTTTTGCTAGGTTGAGCCACCACTTGTTCTGGATGTCTCGAAGTTTCTGTTGGAGTTTACTGCATGCAAGACGAAAGGCTGCTTTTCTTACATGGCAAGATGGCTGAGCGAGGTGTGCTTGGTGAGCAGATCTCTTCTTTGCCAGCAATTCCTGGATCTCTGGATTGTTTTCATCAAACCAGTCTTTGTTCTTCTTTGTGGAGAACCCTAAGAATTCTTCGGAGGACTGCAGGATGCTATTTTTAATATGTTGCCAAAGCGCTTCAGGAGAAGAGTCTATGGGACAGTCTTCAAGCCTAGTTTGAAGGTTTGCCTGGAAGCTGTCTCTCACTGCAGCTGTTTGAAGATTGTTAACTTGGAGCCTCCTCCTCAGAATGCCGCCCCTCCTAGGTTTGGGCTTAAAATGGAGGTTAAGTTTGCAGCGCACAAGGCGGTGGTCTGTTTGACATTCTGCACTAGGCATCACTCGGGTGTGACAGACATCGCGAACGTTTCTCTGGCGCACCAAGATATAGTCAATGAGGTGCCAGTGTTTAGATCGAGGATGCATCCAGGTTGTCTTCAGGCTGTCTTTCTGCTGGAAGATAGTGTTGGTGATGGTAAGCTGCTGCTCAGCACAAAACTCTAGCAAGAGGCGACCGTTGTCATTGCAGTTTCCAACTCCATGCTTGCCTAGTACTCCCTTCCAGGCTTCAGAGTTCTTACCTACTCGGGCGTTGAAGTCACCAAGGATTATGATCTTATCATCTGCAGGAACCTTTTGAGTAAGGCGGCGCAGATCGGTGTAGAATTTGTCTTTTTCTGTAGGGTCAGCTTGGAGAGTTGGGGCATATATGCTGAAGAGAACAACATGTTGCTTGTTGTGTAGCGGGAGGCGTAAGGAGATAATGCGATCGGAATGACCTGTTGGCAAATTTTCAAGTTTAGAGGCGATGGAGTTTTTAATCATGAAGCCAACTCCGGAATGATGACTTTCGGTTTTGGGTTTGCCTGACCAATACAGTGTGTAGCCGGCACCATGTTCTTTAAGGCTGCCTTCCTCATGAAGGCGAACTTCACTGAGAGCAGCAATGTCGATGTTGAGTCGTGACAGTTCGTGAGCAATTATAGCAGAACGGCGTTCAGGACGCCCACTGTCTGCTGTATCGAGCATGGTTCTGATGTTCCAACATGCGACTGTCAATCTGGACACACCTTTGGAGGCAGGTGTATGCCTTTGTCTCTTTGTCTTTGGTTGACCGCAACAGAAGATGCCTGTTGGCCGCGGCTAGCCAACCGGATTGGAAGGGGAGATGAGCTTTGGTTAGGCCACCTTTTCTAGGCCCCTCTCCATGTGGAGCAAGCAGTGCTCTCCTTGAAAAAGGCTGCTTGGTCATTCAGGATGCTGCCGAACGAGACTGTCATCTCCCGGGTCAGTCTCGAGCGACCAATGTCCTGAACCGCCTGCATGCAGGGTTGGGTCTGCAGCTTCCAGTGACATCTTTCCACCTGCCATTTCGTCCCTTGCCTGTCGCTACAGGGCTTTGCAAACGTGAGTACACCCTTCAAGCCTGCGCGGTGGATTTTTTAGGTGAGGCGCAGCATGCGCAAGACTGGCCCCACCCTTTACACCTGAGGTTCATCTGCCAGGGCCTAGCGAGCTTGGACGGTGACAGCGAAGTCCTCAGGTCGTAGGTTTGGTTAGAGTATCCTTCTCTTAGATGGATGGCCTTACAGGGCTAATCGAGCTCCATCTGCCCGGGTTTGGAGTTAGAGTTGTCCTTCTCCTAGGATGGTTGCCCGAAGGCTAGTGAGCCCATCCTGCCCATGGACACACTTTGTCTGACCCTTCAGTTGAGACCTGTCAGGCTTGGGAGACCCTACCGGAGGCATATGCCACCACCAGCATAGCTCTCAACTTCGCAAGGGCACGCAAGCTCTTTCCCCACGGCAAGGGGGTGCCCATGAAAGAGATTTCTTATTATCCTATTATGATTTGACTGGTAACAAATTAAATTGATTATTTTCCCCCAAGTCAAGTTTGCTTTGCCCCTGACCATAATTAGTGAGTGATCCCTCCCTGTCCTTGTCTCAGCTCATGAGCCTTTCATTATATTTTCTTCCCATCCCACTGGGGCTGAGGAATGAGTGAGCAACCTCACGATGCTTAGTTGCTAGCTGGGCCTAAACCATGATGAGAAGTCATTTAACCTGCATTGAGTGTTTGGAAGGATTTTATTGTACCATCTGAAGATTAAGTAGCATTAGTTGGTATGCATTCATGCGGGATGGTCCAAAGGCTGTCTGGAAAGGTCTACTAACAGACTGTCTACTTCTCCTTCGAAGATGAGATCAATGCTCTTAGTACCTGATGCTACCCACAGCATTCATGAGACTTTAGTCAAGAATGGATATCTGAAATTTTCAAGACCATCTGCTGCATTTAGAAACATGTCTTCTATTATTTTAATGGAATTAAGGGTACTTTCAGTCTACCCCAATTTATGCAAAATAGGCTTGGATCTCGGGCCACTAGCATGCTGCTGAAGAAATCTAGGGACAAGAAGTAAACTCTTGGGAAACTTATTTTCATGAGCTGTGCATGATGAAAATATTGAAATCAGTCAATCAAACTATGGTTCTGATAAAGCGCACACTTTGAAAGCCAAGATGTTTCAATGTCTGCAAACCAAAACTGTAATCCCTGACAGTAAGTCTGGGAGCTAAAAACTGTAATAGATCCATTTGTAATCAGGTAAAAAGATAAGCTAAGCATTAAGGAAGACGGTTGATATGGAAGGTTACAAAGTCACCTAGACTTTATCCTGACAATGTTCATTTCTAAACCATGATTTTCTTCCTGCATGAGCTGAGTGATCTTTGTAGGTTTGCAGTGCTGTAGATTTGCAATGCTGAGTGATCTTTGCTGTTTGCAGTGCTTTGTAGGTTTTGCAGTGCTACAACGTGTTCCAAAAATGGATCATCACTGCTGTAAAATGGAGTCACAAATCAAACTTGGCTTTGGCAACAACGTATTTCCTAGTCCTTGGTGGGACTAGATGATAATCTGGGACACTGAATGCTATCGGTAAAGCAGCTCTTAGATATTTTGTATGGTCTAGGCATCTTTCTGAAATTTTAGCCGGTGTCTTACACTGGACTTCTTATACAGACATCAAGCACTTGTACTGGCAAATGGTCAAGGTCTAACCGTGTGGTGCTAGATTTTTTCTGTAGTGAAAGAGGTAATGGGAAACTGCTTCCTGGGTTCTCATCCAGCATACAGGGAACCCTATTACTCTGCCAGGCAAGGTGGATGTGGCAGATAGGTAAGATCATGGACTGACATTTCATAGGAGTAGATCACTTCACATGGGGAAGACTTAGACCTACTAGATTAAGAGGCATCATTTTTGATAATGTCATGGAATTGTCTGAACTGTAATCACAATGCACCTAGATAGCCTGGGAGATAAGTATTTTCCCTTTGCTCTTAGCAAAGTGATGGCTGAGAACTCTCCTTATAATTTTTTGGGTCACTGGAAGCTATTTTCTCCTTAATGAACATGTTAAAAAAAAAAAAAAGGTGATAAGCAGATGGACAAATTGATTCTTCAACACATATCACTCAGGACTGTGTAGTCAAGGATCCTCTAATGAAACAAAATGTCATGGGCTGATATAAACTGTCTTTTTCATCCTCTGTTGCTACTTGCTGGTTTGCTGTGGCTGTATAATGTTATCAGTCTACTGTACTTCGAGAATGTTGATATGTAGAGATAAGAGGTTTCCATTGTTTATCCCTATCAGATAAAAGTAATGGCAGTCTTAAATACAAGTCCCCCTCTAATTGCAAACTCTGTGGGTATACAGTTTTGTTTAGCTAATGTGGTCTGTAACAATTTGAAATAACGCAATGACTGAAGCAAAAAACCACAAACACATTGTATACTAGATGCAGTTGAGTGAGTCCTAACTGACCAATTGCAGCTCCCTGGCAATAAATTCTATATGGTTCAGGAGTCTTAATTGCAGAAGTGTCCTAAAATATGCAAAAATATCCTTTATGAAAAACAAGCATACATGAATGATGAATGATTTATTCTAAATGCAGAAAGCAAGAAATTATATATATATGAGTGTGTGTATATATATATATGTAAATTGCTCAGTGTGACCGGAAAAAGTGGCGGGGTAAAGGGACATGTGTTGACAGGAAACTCTCTTTTTTGTGAGTAAATTAATAGCGGAGTATTTTGCAAAGCCATCCAGTGAACTGATTGAGCTTTCCAACATTGCTGTAGGCTAATGACCACAAAATAAAAATGCTTATGCGTCTGTTTTGTAATAGGCTGTGAAACGTAATGTTTGTGTAGAATCTGTTTAATCATGAAGGCCTGGTAGAGGAATTTCATTTCTTCCTGTATGAATTTCCTACTAACACAAATGATTTTTCTCAAGAAGTACTCTTGGCTAAGACTCTGTAGCAACTGGCCAAGCTCAACACAAGTGAGATAAGAAAAATTCTGAATGGCAGGTGTCAGCAGTGTAGGCAGCTGGGTGAGGTGTGACTGACATGGAAGAGTCAGGCTGGCTGCCAAGACCTCTAAGCAGTGATGTGCTTGAAGTATGTGTGAAATGCTGAATTTGGTGCTTCAGTTGTGGGGCTGTTCTGACCTGTTTTATGCTCACATATGGAATGTGTCTGCAAGTACCAGAGATAAAGTTGGAGCAATGTGAGACCACGAGGCATATCCGTAGCACTGAGCACCCTTAGATAACTTGAATGGACTCTGAAGTGAGAGGAACTCATGTCTGCTGTGATAAAAGTGCTAAATGACTAAGTACCAAAGACTGATAACTGGCAGTGCAGAGCAGCAAGGTGGGCTCTGACATACTCAGTTGTCACCATAACCTTAATGCTAACCTCTTTTTTCCATAAGCACAGGAACCCAGTGACTCCCATGAATAAATAAAGAGGAATCAGAGTCTGTCAGTGACAATCCTGTTTCTATCTAATCAGATTCATACAGACACTCAGGCTCGGTGGTCAAGAGTTTTTCAGATGCTAACTGCTAATTTACAAAGATAGAAAACTGCTATGACTGTCAAATAATAGCAATGACACAGGTTCTAACGGCTGCCAGGCCTTAGCTTATCTGTGGGACTTAGGAACTACTGAGTGGCACAGAATCCCAGGGTATGTAGGAAAACACAAGCTCTGTTCTCCCCTAGCCTCTCTCTCTCTCTGCTATCTGCTCTCAGGGATCATTATTCTGCCTTCTGACTCCTTGAGTGTTTGAAGTTTTAGTCTACATGTTGTTTTTTTTGTGTGTAGTACCAAAAGTAATGGATGAAGTGTGGGTTTTTTAGTATGTTTGTTTATGCAATATAATGGGACTGATCTGAATATGTTTTTTTTTTTTCTGCTGTGTAAGAGGAAAGATCATTATTTACTGGCACATGTTGTGCACCAGTGTTAGTGGAATCTATAAATTAAGAGTCTTATCCCTAAATCCAGAAAGCCTTATTCTTCCTTTGTTTTTACCCTAATGCAGAGTTAAGTCACCTTGGTACCTGTGCAAAGACCAAGGGAATCCTTCTCTGATGGTGTTCATCTCCTTCCAGAGATGTTGCTGCATGGTCCGTTTTGGGCAGCTATTGCTGGTTAGCGTGGGGATGCCTGTACAAGCTCCACTCATTGTACCTGTAGGTGGCTAGCTGCTCTTTGATGCTTGCCATCCAATGTTTCTGAAAGCATTGCATTTATTTTAGCAATAGTAATTTTGCTGTGCAATTGGCCTGTTATTACATATCATCTTTTGGAATAAGCATGCAGGTGGAGAAATGCTGCAGCTCCTCTCCATGCTAAAAGCAGGGTGAGAAGATAGTGGAGGGAGAGAAATCGCTATTGTTCTTCAGCAAAAATTAGGGAAAAAAGAACCATATGCTCAGAAAAAAAAATGAAATCTCATTAATTCAAGCCAGCGTGACAATGAGGACGTTGTAACACCATCACACCTTTCATACAAAGTAAGACAATAAAACATCAAGGACTGAAAAAAAATGCTATACATCTGCTTGCTTAACCACTCCTTCCTGCAGCTCTGAACATAATCTAGACCTGTTAACATGCAAAGCATTTCTTTCCTGTCAAGTGCTGTCTGGAGGAGTTCCTGCAGAGAAGCTTTCTTTATCTATGAAAAGGTTTGGGAATGTTACTGGCTACTGGGATACGATGCTTAGGCTCCT
Source organism: Bucorvus abyssinicus (assembly GCA_009769605.1). Taxonomy (NCBI): domain Eukaryota; kingdom Metazoa; phylum Chordata; class Aves; order Bucerotiformes; family Bucorvidae; genus Bucorvus; species Bucorvus abyssinicus. The sequence goes on from CM020025.1 coordinate 47,395,171, forward strand.
TAGTGTCTGTAAATCAGTCCCATCTTGTTAATGTCAGTAAGGCTATGCTAATTTATGCTTGCTAAAGTACTCAAACCTGTCAGCAGGCACCTGGTTAAATACGTATGTTTAACCTGCTGGAGTTGCTTAGAAGCAATTAAAGCAGCAACCACTCCATTAGATGCGGAAGGGTTAAAGTGTCACCCAGTTCAAGTCCATCTCTCACTTCAGCGTCAGGGGCATTAGGGTCCCAGGGAGTGCCTTCCTAAAATCCCACTCCCACTAAAGCCTGTGATGGAAATATGAAGGCAGAGGACTATAAATACCAACAACATGCTCTAGGAGCAATTGAAGAAGAAAACTAAAGACTTGTGAGACCTTGTCCTGCTGTGCCCCGTCCTGAATAATGGTATAATGCAAATTCCCCCACTATTGCCTTTGCAGTCCTTTACCTCTCTTTTCCCTTCTTGACCTGCCATATCTCCTTGGTCTCTTTCCTTCAGTTCTTGAACATAGTTTCTCTTTATTTATCATTACTACAAGTTAAAAAAAAAAAGAAGAAAAGCCACCTAACGTTTGCTACTGCTGCTAACTCTGCTTACATACTGCACGCTTTTCCTCTCCTTTGTATTGTCTACTTGGACTGTAAACTCTGAACACTGTTTTTAGCTAAGCGCTATACAAATAATGGAGACCAAATCTTGGTTTGTCCTCAGGCATTACCATAATAAGAAAGGCATTTCAATTTAGTACAGTATCATAAAGATGCTCGTGTTCCGAGTGAGAGATTGTCTTTCCTAGCTCCTACCGATACAAAGAAAGCAGAGAAACACCGGAATACTCATTATGAGTAACACTTCAGCACAATCCTGCTCTTTCATTGCCTTCTGCAGTCCACCAGCCACTTCTTTTCCTTTCAAAATGAACCTGTTTAGCAACAACTAAAATACTATCATGAAACTGAGCAAAAAGTGTTATTCTAATGTGGCAGTTGTGCCCTTGCAGGTCTGATGACACAAATATCATCACAAATATCACAAAATTCAAGCAATTAGATTAATGTTTAAAATAACACATTACATTAAGGAATAGTTAAAAAACATAATCCTGCAAATTTAAAAGGTAACTTTCTGGAGACAAGGCAGTTAATTTTTCTGGGTTTTTTTTTGGTTTGTTTCTTTCTCGTAAGCATCCACTTTTCTGTCTTTATATGGGATGCCTCTTCCATATAGTAACATCGAATTTTATTGGGGTTTTATAGGGATGGTGAGATGTCAGAGAAGATTTTGATTGCTTGATGGAAAGTTTCTTGTTTATGACAGAAGTTGCACTGCTGTTCTCCCAGCTGCAAACTGTTTATGGAAAGCTTTAGCCTGGGCGATGTAATAATGATAAAAAAATCATTTAGAAATGCTGGTGTAGTCACTTACATGGAAAGATAATGTAAGTGTGGATGATTTTTACAACTGAAATCAATATAACTCTGCTATCTTCCTTTATTAGATGGAGACAGGAGACATCTCACCTACCTGTAAACACCCACACTGTAGATATCTCCTTCGAGCAAGTCACGATACTCCTTTTATAGTCAATGGAAAGAAGTGCACTATTTTAGGCATTTCTTTTCATATGAGATAGGCAACACCCTGTAAGTGCCTGATTCTCTGTCTTGACTTTAAAGGCTATCTAGACTACAAGCTCAGATGGAGAGGTTTACGGTATAGATATTTGCCTTTGGTCAACTGAGTTCTTTTCCTGGTGTTGGGTCTGTAAGGAGTGAAGAAAATGCATATTCTGAAAGGCTTCACTCAGTTCCTTCTGTGCAGGCCAGGCTTGGACCAGAGTTAGGTCATGGCTTCTGATTTTGAGGCAAAATTGAAAGTTGATGTGAATGGGAAAGATAGTCATACCGGGATCTGCAGGACAAGAATGAAAAATCCAGAGGACTAGGCTTAATGGTCCCACTATCTCACTCCTCTCAGCTGCCATTGTCACACCACATGCTTTGACGCCTCCCTTGAGAAAGAGGTATGCTTCCAGACCAGGTATTCTCAGGGATAAGTCCTCTTTCCTCATTCATCTGTCCAGCTGCAGTTTTAATTTTCCGCTTATTTGAAAGACTGTGATAAGTGGTAATTGCTACAAGATAGTACAGGCAGGCGTTTGTCTCCCTTAGTAATGAAGGGGATGAAATATTGTGAAGGAATTTGCTTCCTGTCAGCAACTTAATTCTATTTACAGGCCTTCCTGTCATTTAAATGACTAGTCTCAAGAGGTGGGACGTGGCTTGGGGGCTATGGGAACAGTTAATTCCTAACTGCCAATTGCTCCTTGTGAGGAATAAATCCTTCATGGTTCTCTATCTCAGATGTCTGAAACTAATATAATGATGAACACTAAGGATTATACAGTTCTTTTTTTTTTTTTTTTTTTGATTTAGTGGTAGGACACAAAACCAATGCAGGAGAATTACAACTATTTTATGTATCTGTGACACAAAACACACTATTATAATTTTGGTGGGAATTAAAAGATGGGTCAAATTCAAGAATAGTCTTAGAGGAAATGCCCAAAATATTTGTTTCAATATTTAAGGAATTATATATACCACCTTTATAGTCTGAAGTGGTGTGGTGTGTTTTTTTGCAGTTATTTTAAATTTTTTTTTTTCCAAAGAAAAGAGATTCCCCACACAAAAATGAAACATCATATTTGGTTTCTGAACCAGTCTGAACCAAGTCTGAAGCAATCTTTTTTCACCAAACCTGAAAAGCCTAAAATTCATAAAATTGTACTTAGAAAAACTGGAGACAGATGAGAGAAACACTTTTTTCCCCAGGCTCCTTGGAGACCAGTGAAGCTGCTAGTATCTTGCTTTAATGCAGAGCTAGAAAAGGGCTCTGCCTGCCCACACAGTATATCTGTATTTATCTGAACATATTCCTATTACTTTGCATTGGATGCAATTAATTTTTTTGCACCTACGGTGTTCTGTGGCATACCTTTACATCACAGTAGCCTTGTGTTTGATGTCAAACAGAGGCAATGTGATACATCAGGACTTTTATCAGAGCTGTTTTTATTAGGCAAGTTATTTTATTCACTTAGTGAACATCTGCTTTGGACTGCATGTAAAAGACCACAAAGTACAAGCACCTTAATGTTCCCAACCAAATGTCAGGTTGGTATCCTGCACATTAATTACATAATATTTAGTTAATTTAGCTAACCTGTTGAATGAATATCACATAGTTGATCAAAGTTTTCAAAGCTGCAAACAGGCTTAAGAAATGAATCATCGTGTACAGTACACAGTCTTCATTACTCACTGCAGAAACGCAGCATCCCTAGGTACTCATTTTGAACTGGTAGAGGTGCAAATGGTGAGGTTACCCTGCCAAACTTGGCTTGCTGTCTATTTTCTGCCTATTTGAGAAGTCACACTGGCTTCTTCTCAGTGGGGCATAGACTGATACCTGAGGTACTGATGAAGAAGGGGACTCATTAATATTGTTTTCTAGAGCACTGCAGCCCCCTATGAACCAGGCTTTCCCCTTCTATTGCTGCTCTAGGTAAAATTTTAAGGAGGTAGAGGAATGATAATGCTTGCCCAATAAGAAAAAGTTATGGAAGGTGCTACAGATTGCACATACATGTTTGTTTTGGCAGCCAAGTACAAATATTAGCTAACAAAGATTGAAAAGTCAACATTATCGTTACGACCTATTGTCATGGCTTGAGTAGCTCAGTCCATTTTCATGTGGTTTTTTTCAGCCTATTAGCATCAATTCAAGGTATCAGCTGACAACCAAAATGACGGTGAGTCTTTTTTTTTCTATAACTCTGAGGGCCAGAGGTTTATTGAGTTTCTCTGAGATGGTGGAGGAGCAACAAACAGTTGCTTGTTTTTATTTAATGAAAAGATCTGGGAACTGAATGGAAGCTTCACTGAACTCCAGCTCATTAGGTTTGGGCTGGAAACTTCAGGCTTGTAGCAAAGCCCTTTACCATGGAATCACAGAATCACACAGAATTATCTGGTTGGAAGAGACCTTTAACATCATCGAGTCCAACTGTACACCCTGCACTGCCAGGGTCCCTAAACCATGTCCCTCAGGGCCACTTCCACATGTCTTTTAAACACCTCCAGGGTTGGGGACTCCACCACCTCCCTGGGCAGCCTGTTCCAATGCGTAATGACCCTCTCTGTAAATAAATTATTCCTAATATCCAACCCAAATCTCCCCACGTCACACCTGAGGCCGTTTCCTCTCGTCCTGTCACTTGTTATATGGGAGAAGAGACCAACACCCACTTCACTACAACCTCCTTCCAGGTAGTTGTAGAGAGCATTATGGTCTCCCCTGAGCCTCCTTTTCTCTGGACTGAACAGCTCCAGTTCCCTCAGCTGCTCCTCATAAGACTTTTGAGGGTTTAGTAGACAAAAATATGAAAAGTAAATTAGAAATGGTAAGGAAGAAAGGCAGATGGGCTGAGAAAGCAAAAATGAGATCTTGTTAGTTATTATGATTTAGCTGATTGGGCAACTCCTCACAGATTGCCTGTGGAAGAAATGGCATGAACGGTGCAACATAGTATCACAAACAAATAAAAATTGTTGAGATGCAGCCAGAAGACTCCAGAGCGACATCTCTCTCGCATCACTCTTCTGCACTGTTATCAGTGCTCAAGAGCTTTGGAGGTCATCCTGCCCTTGGATGGGAGGAATTGTGAGTGCTCTCCCTATCTGACTCAGTCAAAGTCAGCTGAGATAGCTAATATCCAGCTACTCCTGTTTTTTAAAACTGTCTCTGGTTGAAGCAGATTAAGGACCGTTTGTTCTATCCCTCTGTCCACTAACCTTCCAATGGGAGGTAGGAACAAACATCTGAGGTGGGAGTGATAGTGTCTTATCTGCTTCAGCCACTTTCTGAATGAATATCTGTTTGGGGTCTGGGGGCTATATAGCAAAAAGCAGCGTACATCTCCTCCCTTCGTTTAAGAAATTCCTGTGTGTGGTCAGGACCTGAGTTTTATATCTCATCTGAAAGATAACACCTCCAGGAGAGCATCTTGGGAAAGCAATTTAGTACTGAGTCAGAAGGAAGAGAATGAGTCACTGCAGCTTTTAGAATTTTCTTGGAAGTTTCTCACTAAAACATTGACCCAGCCTGACACTGTTTAGTAGATGACATCAGAGAGACTGAGTTTATGCTAAATTCAGCATGGATAAAGACTAGGATCCCAGGAAGAGAAGGATCCCATGTTTGAGGAGAGTGGTTAATTTTTGGTGGGGCAGTTAAAAAGTACTTAACTGGGGTAAGTTCATCATGCACTTGCTGTAAAGCCAAAGTAAACAACACCCTCCAAAAAAAAAAAAAAAAAAAAAAATCAGAAGGGAAGACTGTCTAACCCGAAATCTTGAGCTGTTAGTAAGATACAGCGTCACATTACAGGCTGTTCCTTCCTTTAGCAATGGCACATAAAGTGAACTCATTATAATTGAATTGTATTTGGCTAGGAAAAGTGCCTGTCTTTTTTTATTTTATTGGTTTTTTTAATCTTACTTTGCAGCTACCTGCTTTTTGCAGTAAAGCTGCCTGTAGTCCTGTGAAGGATCCCCTCATCAACAGCAATATATCAATGGCAGTGCCAGGTTGTCATTGTGGAGTGGTGCTCTGGTGATCATCAGTGAATTGACAATGATTAGTGACTCACTGTTGCTCATTCTTAATCCAGCCCACTCCACCACTGCTTGTACTGCCTTGTGGGAAGCAAATCTAAGCACATGCACAGGAAGAAGCCTTAGTGTTATTTTACTGGCAGCCTTCCAGAAACCTCCTTTGCACTGTAACTGCTTGTCTGCTACCCACGGAGTTTGCCAACCAGCTAAAAATTTTCTTCCAGCCCTGTGGGGACTTCAGAGGGTATACTTTCTACATTAATGCCAAATGGTAAAAAAAATAAAAATTATTTAAGCCAGTGATGTATGAGATGTGCATGTATGTGATACAATGCTAGCATATATGTGAATGAAAAATGGACCTGCTGGTAAGAATCACTGCAGTCAGTCTCTTGAGGAATCTTCCTGTGCTGAAGAGACCACTTACCGTGGACCACTGTGGTATGTACATGGTCATCCTTGAGAAGGGACCCTAAACCAGAAGGGTTTATTTAAGCTTCTTTTCTGCTGCTGCAGGCTTGAAGTCATACAACCTACAGCTCACTGTAGGTGTGTAAAAGCTGTGTTTGCTGTGCCTTGCCCTCAATATGCTACTCCAAGACTGTTCAAAATGCAGACCAGGTTGAAGAGGGTGGGGTGTTGTTCCTTCCTGGCCGAAGTGCCTTGGCTCACCCCAGTGAGATATACCAGAACTTAAACAGCTTGTAGGCCAGAAGTCCCCTCACCAGGTATCACAATGACGTGAAATCAAGAAAGGAGGAGAGTAGAAGGGCAGCTCAGAAACCGAGGGGAGTCCAGCTGCAGAAGCAGGCCTTCTAACAACCTGAGCTGGTGAAGCTGGAAATGAACCTGCCAGTGGAAGTATCTGAGACTCACTGTGGCTGTCTCAGTTCTCTTAAAATACTATAAAGTCTGTCCCTTTCCTACTATCCCCTTCTGCCTCTGTTGTACCAACTTATTTCCTCCATGAATCTAGCCAATAAAACCTGAGCTTCCTCTATGGTTACGAACTTAAGGTGCAAGCAAAAGGAAGCCCAACATATTTTCAACAGGCTGTTCTTTAAAATATGAAGGGAAGAAATAGGTGCCTATACAAATAGCAGCCTTTCTAATCTAGCGCTTGTATTTGAAGCAGTCATTCTCAGAAATCAATCTGAATGCAATAACATGCTCAACAGCTATATGCTCAACAGCATTATTCCCAGAAAGGAAGAACATTTCTGATACTTGAATGAATTTATAAAACAAGGCAAAGTGTTCTACTGTCACTTTGAGGAAAAGGGGTAGGTCTACTGCAGTCTCTAGTCTTTGACTTTGCTCTTCATGTCAAACAGATTTTGTCACATTTGCTCCCATTGCTTTGAGCTGTTTCTGGCAAACCATGTTCTGCTTACTGCAGCTATACATCTTGAACAAACATGAAGTTGTTTATACGTGATGTTTTGATGGATGGAGAGAAAGCTGGCATTTCAAGGCACATTTCAAGTGTTTTTGCATCCAGGGTTCTTGGCACACTGGTTCATCCTAAAAAAAAAAAAAAAAAAGAAAAGAAAAAAAAAGATTCTGCCTCATTAATATGGAAAACCTCAGCTATATTCAATGAGCATCCAAAGGTAAGGTAGCATCCACACAGCTACTTGCCAGGCACACTGTCCAGGTTTCCAGGCATGTACTAAATGGGGCAGCGTGTCCCATTTACAGTGTGAGTCATCTATCTATGCCTGAGGGAGGCCACTCTTGCTAGGGTGAGAAGAAAATCTTATTCTAAAGATGAAATAATACCTCCCAAAACACTTTTGGACATCTCGCTGGTGTCTTTATTTAGGTTTTGATTTTATGTGATTACCATAAGAGTTAAAGGGAATTCCCTTACCCTCTGTCCTTTCTCTCACTGACATCCTTGTCCACGTATCTTGTAGGGAAAAGGCAACCGGGATCTATTCTTCTTAATGCACACTAATTTCTCAAGCCTTCATACTTCTGTTTCAGGAGAGAACTGGACTGTTTGAATTTCTTATCGCCTGAGGCATGAAATGAGACTGGGTTGTTTGACTTGTGGTGTACCTGGTCTCTTTGTGCCACATGGCATGGGATGTGACTTCTTGCGTATGGGTGGATGACTTTCTGGTTAACAAATCCTTGAGCTATTGCATAGTGCTATGGTCTTCTGCTCAGTGACACCAGCAGCAAGTCAGCAAACCACAGATTAAGCTGATCAACAGTGGCACATAGCGTTGGAGTGGGATGGAAACCTCGGCTTTGTGCTGCATAAATGGGGCAGAGCAGATCATGTTACTAAGCAGGAGTCAGTCGCAAAACTTGCACAGCATGTGAGGCGTGATGGGTCTGCTGAGGACTATCAGTGCTTACTGCTGGTATCTGCTCCATGATTCTTCATCAGCAACTGCAATGACTGAGAAACCTCAGGCTCCTGTTTTTGACATCACTTTCAGGTCACTGTTTCTTAGCACCAGGCTGCACCATCAAACATCCCAAGGAGATCTGCTGTGTCCGTGCTCCTCATGCTTGTTAGGGCAGGCTCTTCTCCTGCTGCAGTTGAACCAAGGGACAAAACGCCCATTGAAGCTAATGAGAACATGGGTGAGCCCACTTCCCATATGGTGCCTGTCAACCACGTGCTTAAGAAACATCTGATATATTTTTATTCTGATCATGTGTTTGGTATAAAGATTGAGATGTGTAAGTCCCGAGACTGTAGACTGTAATAAATCCCCAAGTTTTGTATAAATATCCAGCTTTGTTCTTTTGTGAGAGAACCACATGACATATGAGAACTCATATGATTTTGGGTGCAAGTTAGAGAAGCCATCTGCTTTACGGTACACTTATAACACTCTGTGGCAAACCCTGTGACTCCTGTCAGTGTGGTATTTGTTTACACAAACCTAAAGTGATAGGTCACTTTGAATTTCTGATGAATAATTGAGAAATATTAAGGATGACCCTTGTAAGGGTAATTTTTACATTTCTGTGGCTTTTGTATGTCTTTAGGATATCTGCCGCCTTGGCAGTGTAGTCATTGTGAAGCTGTAATGCTATCACCTTTGTTGTAAAATAAATTTACACTTTGTTTGAAACATAAACAGAAAATTTTTTATACAAGACTTTAGCTGAGAGCATCACCTTTACAGTTGAAATACTTCCTGTAATAAAGCTGCTATAACATAAAATCATTGGAATGGTATTAGACCCTGATATCTATTCTCCTCCAATTAATATCATGTTAGGTGGTTCATTTCAATTTAAATAGGTCCCTGAACTTCAGGTAGATGACCAAAATTATAATATGACATTATAGTGGACAGGAATTATCATCTGTTATGAAACAGGCTTACTGTTTTATGTCACCTTGACTTTGAGCAAATGTTATAACTGAATATAACTGAAATTGTTCAGCGTACAATGGAGCATAAAAGAAAAATTATTCTGAACAAGGCACAGGCACAAGTTGACTTTCATGCTTCCTAAGGACAGAGGCTCAAGGAAAGTGTGGAAGATCATCTTTGTTGGTTTGCTTTTACTCTCCAGAGTTGTTTGGGGAGTCCTCCAAGACTCATGGATTGCACTTGAGTGTACTTTATGTAAATAGCATGTGGCTTAGGAAAGATGCTAAAAACCAAAGACACCTTCCCAAAACTCATTTCTATTGTAGTAAACTGCTGACAGTGTCACCAAAGCAGAGACCATCTTGTGTTGTCTTATGTTAACAGTAACAGTCAGGGAAATTTTCCTTGCTTTACTCTTTCATAAATACTCATGGCTTGGCTTCGCGGACGAAGATTTGGGAAGGGCTTTGCCCACGCTTATTGCAAGCGCGCTGATGGCCGAAAAGGCCAATGCGGGATAGGCAAGACTGGTTGCAAAGAGCACACCGGAGGGTCTCCTTGGGTGGTATAGTCGAGGCACGGTTCTTTCTGCGCTGTCTTTTCTCCTCGAGCTTGATTCTACGCGTGCTCTCAAAGGAGACAGCAGCGTTATGTATGGTGTGTCTCCAAATCTCCCGATTGGAGGCCAGGGTGGACCACTGATGGTGGTCAATATGGCCTAGGCTGAGGTGTTGTTTCAGGGAGTCCTTCTATCTCCTCTTTGGAGCTCTTCTCTTGCGGCAGCCGGTGGCAAGTTCACCATAGGACACGATCTTAGGGAGGCGGTGATCCGCCATCCTGGAGACGTGCCCTGCCCAACGCAGCTGCGTTTTCAGCAACACGGCCTCAATACTGGTGACGTCTGCCTGTTCAAGGACAGCAACATTAGTCACGTAGTCAGTCCAGTGGATGTTTAGGATTGTGCGGAGGCAGCGCTGATGGAAGCGTTCGAGGAGTCGCAGATGGTGGCGGTAGATGACCCATGATTCAGACCCGTACAGAAGAGTAGACAGTACCACGGCTCTGTAGACACTGATCTTTGTACTTTTCTTCAGGTGTTTATTGCACCAGACTCTTTTATGGAGTTTTCCGAAAGCTCTGTTTGCCTTTGCTGTTCTGTTGTCTATCTCTTTGTCGATCGTGGCATCTGAGGAGATGATGCTACCCAGATAGCTGAACTGCTGGACTGACTGAAGCTCTGACTCGCCAATGGTGATGTGGGGATGATGGTAATCATCTTGTGGTGCTGGTTGGTAGAGAACTACTGTCTTCTTCAAGCTGACTTCCAGCCCAAAAAGCTCAGCCGCCTCTGCAAAGCAGGATGTTAAGCGCTGCAGAGCTGCTTCTGTGTGGGCAACAAGGGCGGCATCGTCAGCAAAAAGCAGCTCGCGGACAAGGTGATTCAGGGTCTTGGTGTGGGCATTTATATCCGATATCGTACTGATGGGAGCCTTTTCATAAATACTATACTTCCTGTATCAATCCTATTTTGCATATTAGTTTGTGAGCACTAAAGGGCTGATAGAGGAAAGGAACAGAACTGCACAGCAGCTATGTTATAGCAAACCAGAGTGAATTTAATGTAATTTATTCTATTTGGGATAAAAACCAATATCTATCTCTAATGGGTAAGAACCTATCTTGAGTGGACAAAAATCTACATTTACTTCCACTTCATCCACAGTTATTTCCCACTCTGCTGCCTAAAGCTCATTCTTCACAGTTAATAATAAACATCATTGACTAAATGATGACTGCAGTTCCTCTGCTAGAATCACAAGTGATCGCTTATGTTCCAGGCAGTGCTGTTCTTCCTCAGTGCATTCATTCACAGTACACTCTGCATTACCAAACCCTCTGCTTGATCACCGGCTTCAGCCACCATCAAACTCACTTAAAGTAGTCATAAACATTTTCCAAATAGCTGTGAAACACCTGATAAACCTGTGTGTTCCCCTTGTGCTTCAATTAGTCACTGCCTATTTACCATAAGGAAAAAAAAAAGGACTTTGACCTCTAGAATAGAATTTCAGGGGTGATCTCATCCAGAACGTCTGAAATATTTGTCACCTCAAGCTACTAACCAATTTAACCTTTACTGTGTTTCATGCTTACTTAACAGAGAAACAATTCCCTCTAACTGTATCTTAAGAGTCCTGGAGATAAGGTTTCATTTTCATCTTTGACATTCAAAGATGTTAAGTCTAATGACACTGTATAAAATGGTGATCTCTTCTGTGTTCATTTCCAACATGCTAATTCAGTAATGCAAAAGGTGGGTGGTGGTGAGCTTCTGAACGTGGTTCATTTGTCTAGTATTAGTTTAAAGGAGGTTGGCTTGGCTTCTTAATAAATAGGTGGCTGAGTTAAGTCTTGGAGTGTTAACCAAAAGAGTTGTTGGTAATCTGAGAAAGTCTTAAAGTTGTTTGAAAGACTTGTGCATTATTTTTTCAAAATGGATTGGAACAAGCTGTTTGTGTGCTGTGTGTTAGTCCTCTAAATAGTATAAAATGTCTGTAAATCTTGCAATAATATTTGAAGTGTTTCTTGGGCCTATGGTTACAAAGCAAATCTGTTTTAAAAGTTAATGTTAATCAAGGCTTAGCTGTAAGTGAGAGCAAAACGCGCCTGAGTAACTACTCAGTGTATCTCCTTAATCTAGATAGCTTGTGTCCTGCTTCTATTCCAGTGAAAATATAACTCCTCATGGATTATTTTTTACTTTCTCTTAATCTAAGAAATAGTTTACCATAGAGGCAATAAACTTTCCATGATACATGCAAGAAGAAAATGTTTCCCTTCCAAATTTATTTATCTTCCTGGCAGTGCTAGACACACACCAGCCATGTAACATAATATAATGGCACGCTGCACAGCAGAACGGAAGTCACTTGAGGAAGCCACACACCTGTGGACTGTGCCCAAGGTTGTGTAACACCTTGAGCACAGTCCTGTGGGGCTGTGCCTACCTGCTTGAATTGAGTCTGTGCACCCGAAATACTGTATGTTATGTTTCTGTCTTGAATAACTAATTAATGAAGGCTGAAATAATTAATGATGAATGTAACAGAAGCATAGTGTAAGCACTGAGGTTTATCTTATTTCACACCATCCATTATCTGTACATCTCTGATATTAATTGAGTAAACTGCCAAATCAAGAATTGGGTAGGTATAACGTAAAGCCTATGAGTCCTGCAGTATTCCAGTTATATTCTTGGCAATGTGAAAGGTGTGTGGTAAGTCATCAGTCCAATTACTGAAGTATGAGTGTTGCAGGTAATACCAGAAGATCCATTCCCTGGGAATAATTGTATGAACTCCCTATTATTAAGCAGCAATACCGTCTAAAGGACAGAAAAACAATTATGTTGTTTTAGTTCAGTCTGAATGCTGATGTCACTGTTGTCAAAGTGAATGTGAAAAAATCCGACTGGGAGGCAGACTTCATCATGACTTCAGCTCCTGCTCGATTGATGGTGGAACGTGCTTAGGATACCTCAGGAAATATTTAGCAACTCAGTGAACCAGGTTCAGAACCGGGAGGAAAGAGAATTATTCTAATCTCCACTTCTAAAAAATTTAAAGAAAATAAATCTTTCTTGTTGTTAAAAGCAAATTTCCCAAGAGTATCTGGACTTTCCAAATTTTTAGCATGTGGATGACTCACCAGGTTTATGCTAAGATACCATGCTGTTATTTCAAAACTAAAATATCAGCTTTGACATTTTTATATGTCGCACAGGGATCCATAGTCTTTCTCATTATTACATATCTTTTCAGCTTTTGAAAAATCTAAAAAGAAGCTTGGATTAAGTAGGATGCTGATTTTGAATCTAGAAAGGTCTCTTACAAAAAGATTTCTCTCTGACAAACCATTTGGCAGTGGAATTGTATTTTAAAAAGCCTTTATTTTTCTTCTTCGGCCAGACTCTCATATTAGCTGAACTGTAGTTGTAGAATTTGAAACATGAAGAAAAAAGTTATCCTTTTTTCCAGCTGGCTCATGACTTAGAATGGACCAAAGGCTGTTCTGAGCTGGACCAATTAAGATGGTCTTTCCAGGACTCCTCTGCTCACTGTCTTGCTAGAAGACAATTCAAAAAGTAGCTCTTCTGCCACTTCTTGTCAGGAGTCCTTAACTGCTCAGACACAGAATAATACTGTTATGTATATGCAGATTTGTTTTTGTTTGAGAACTTTTACCAATATGAGTGGTTTAAAGGAGAGCTGGAGCTTTGCTTTTTGGTGCTAGTATAAAAAGCAAAGTAAAATTCTCTCTTTAAAGAACTTACATCTGCAAGACTTCATTTCGGCTTTTATGACTACATGTTATTTTCATGCATAAGGAATTATGTGTGCACAAGGAATGTATACTTAAACCCTCACTGTGGTCATGCAAGTTATTACTTGGAATAAAATAAATGATTAGTCTTCTTGAATGGCCACAACTAAAAGGAGAGAGTAATCTAAGCCAAGGAAGGAAAAGTACATTCCCTAGAAACATCTATTGCTGGTGATAAACAAATAAATAATGAGCTTGTTGGTTTTGTTACAGTGAAACATGGAGTTTTAGATAAAGAAAAATATAGTCCCCAGAGATTTCCAGATCTTCAGCACAGAGTGATCTTTTGGTTGGTGTAATAGAAAGAAAAGGGCCGAAGTGTCTTCTGTAACAGCATCTGGGGATCTTTTGGTTAACTCATCTTAGGCTGACATGTAGATGATCTCAGCATCAAGAAGAAAATGCGTATATAAGGCTTCCCTATCCCCACGATGGAGCGCTAAGGTTGTGTTATAAAACGTGTGCATATCTACCAAGTCCAGAGAGAATGATTTCCAGTGTACAGAGACCTACATCACAAGTGCAGGAATTCAGGTCTCTGTGTATGTGCTACGTAAAATAATAAGCTCTGGACTTGTTATGCACTTTTTTCTTGATAAATTAGTCTTTCTTTTGCCATATACGCTCATTAATTTTACATTTCCCTGAGTTCACTCCAAATAGAAGGAAGACTACTTTTTTTACTGTAGCGGTATTTGTATCTAGTACAGATATAAAATTATTTCTATTGGTTTTATTAATAAAAGTGATTATAGTGGCATGATCTGAATATGGATCCTGTCAAGCAGCTGCTGAATTATACTTCTTCTCCCATTCCCAAAAGGCCTTGATCTTACACACATGAATACAGGCCTGAATAAAACAGGTATACGTAGGAGAAGAGACCAACCTCCTCTCAAACGGCTGCACCATTTTCTGGCAGTGCCCCATCAAAGCAAGCTAGAACTTTTTAGCTACATTATAGTGAGATGAGTGGACTGGATATGCAGGTATAATCATTGTGACTCCATAATCGCTCTGTATGTCGTCATTGCTATTTTTCTATGGCCTTGTAAATAAGATAATTGAAGATAAGATAATAAGTCTGGGGGACAGACTGTGTTTCTTGAGCCCTGAGAATCCCTTTGCCTTTGCTGCTCCTATACCTGCTATCCATTGCAGGCCATTAGGTATACAGTTCCCTCTCAGTAGCTAATGAGACTTAAATAAACATACTGAGAGACGAACATGGCCTCTACAGTTTAATAAATGATGCTGATTCTGGTCTCAGTTACACTGGTGTAAATCTGGAACACCACCACTGCTTACAGTTGAATTATTCTAGATTTATATCACAGCCGAATTTACCCTATAAATTTCAGTTTTTTAACCCACTGAAACTTTATCGTTGTGATTTAAGACATTTTTTAAATAAAGAGGTATTTTAGCAGATCAAGTTTTGTACCTGATTTTTTTCCATATCTCTTTGCGTACTTCAATTCTAGCTTTATTTTTTTGTGGTTTTAAACCTTACTTTTCCAATAGTCAAGGAACTGATAACATTGTAGTGATAACTGGTAAGATAATACGTATTATAATTAGAAGATCAGTGCATCTTTTCTCAGAGAAAAACTTGTAACTCTGCCCTTGAATTTTTGTACTTTTGGCTACAACTAACGTGCAGCCCAAGTTTTTAAATGTAGTTTAACATCTGGTTCTTGATTAAAACAAAGTGATTTGATGGGTGGAAGAAACACAATACATCTTAAACTACTCATAGGAAAAAAATACTGTTTTGTTCTATAAAACAAGTAGTGCCAAACATACTATGATCACATCACCAGTATTTTAATGAACAGGTTGGTCAGAATCTGCCAAAAATCAAAAGTGAGTCTATGGAAGAAAGACATCAAGAGGGGAGATGCAGCCAGTCAGCTCACAGGAAACATAAATCTTTGAGTCAAGCAGCTTTCTACCACAGTCTTCCTTTCAGGTCAAAATCCTAGTAAGTGACAACACTCTATACGGAAACTGAGTAGCCTTCCTTTAGATTATTCTTAGCTCAGATAGAGTATGAGTACCAATAATTACATAGAGTATAAGGAAGGATATTTCTGTGTGTTTTAATTCTAAGGTAGAGATGCCAAACATGCATGAAATGTCATGATTTTAACTTTGAAGCTGATTCAGCTCAGTAATACTTCTGGAAAGTGTTAGAATTTGGCAAAAAAAAAGGCAATATAAATTGATGTAGTAAGTATATGAGGGAGCAGGAATCTTGGATTGTTATGAGTCTTGAGAACATAAAATATGAAGGTATTCCAAGCTGACTTTGGGTTAAATGCAATTGTCAATCTTGATGAAGCTATGATCTTCAGTAGTGCTGAGGACAGGAATCCATACATCCTGTAATTGTTACCCATACCTTCTTGTTATAAGAAGAAAATGTGTGTGGGAGGGGGGAGGGAGAATAAGATATAAAAACCTGTGCAACAGAAGCCATTTAAAAGACAAGATTTGCCAACTATCGTTACCATAGTTACCTTGCATTATAATTATAGAAGAAAGATCTTTAGTGGTCTAATTTAACCATGTGTGGGATGTATTGGTGGTGGCATGATGACCTCTGTTCTATGAAATAAAGACATACCCTCTCTCAGCACATCAGATTAATGGAAATGAATTAACAAACTCATTAAAAAAGTCAACCTGTCAATATAATAATGATGTATTATGTTTGTTTTAAGACATATGGTCACATTTCCTGGAGATGTACTACTGAAAATTTCTTAAGAACATGAAAGAAAGTTAGCTGAGTGCTTTAGTATTAATCAGGTCATGAATTCCAAGAGAACTGGGACTCCTACTGAAGACTTAAAGAACACTGACAAGTCTGGATTAATTCTGAGGATTGCATAGCAGTCTGTCTGTTAAAGTCATATGTGTAAGCCTCTGTGGTACTTTGCTCTTCCTATTTGTAAACTGGTCATTCCCGAAACATGCATGATCTCTTCCTATAGCTCATCACTTTGGTGATTTTTTTGATTTGTTCATCTTGGGAAAAAAAGAATTGATGATTTTCAGAATAAATTTAACACTGTAGGAGAGCACACATTCTCCATCTGTTTTGCCTTGCAAATCATACTGACGCAGACCTGGTGTGAGGTTTGGAAGATGGAGAAGTTCTGGCATTGCCATACCCTATTGCATCCAAATTCTCTTTTGGATTCTCGTGCCTAGTACAACCTATGGACTAATTGTAGAGCATTTGTCTAGCCATTGTTCTACTATGTATCCTGGGGACACTGAGATAGAGGACTGCACAAGGCAAAGATACATGCTAACTCATGTGCCTAGGAACAGTTACTCTAATAACCCAAAGATGTAAACCTCTTGAACTTCCCCTTGTATGCCTTGGGAAGAATTTGCAGTATCAAGTCTTCAATATTTTCAATATTTCCTAATCAGTTAGTTTCCTAAGGCTTTTTTTTAATTCTTCTTTATTTTTTTTTCCTTTACTTTTTGGAAGCTTCCTCCAACATACAATTAAGGAAACCTACATCTGAGTACAATATTAAACTATGCTTACATGAGAGAGGGACTGTTTCATAGCCTGGTGGTTTTTGAGTTACAGCTGTGTTGGCCTTTTCAGATGCTGTAGATATATTTGCATTGTGGTCAAAAACCTGATCTTGCTATAAGCTGGCTAATTTAGGACATGCTAACTGTTATGTCAGCTCAAGCTAGCTGCCCGTGTAATTATCTAGTTCTGGGGCAGATTTTGCAGCCTCCTTTGAGCTGGTGGTTGTCTCTTCTACCACTGAGATCAGGACCTGAAATAAAATTTAAAATTACACTGGGTGTGTCTGCTAGGGTTGGAACGCATCCCTTCAACTATAAACATAAAACGCCCTGTGCCATGTTGTGACTCATTATTAACTTTCTGTCAGTTTGGCATTTTCTATGGCAACACCACTACTTTTTTATTAGATCTTCTTGTTTCCTACAACTTCTTCCTGAGAAAAATCAACCCGACTGTTCTCCTGTTTTTCTGCCCAGACTACTCATACTTCTGTCACCCAAATCACAGCATACCTGTGAAGCAAGGAAATACTATAATCCTGTTTATCATAAAGTGCTCTTTGGCTTACATAAGGCTTTCATAGGGCTATCTAGGGCGTTGAACACTAGCCACTTCCTGCTTGATTGGTTTGTAGGTGGCAGAGGAGGAGTTATCATAACATCAAGAGTTCTGCCACCTCCCTGTTCTGAGTTTCTGTTTTACTCTGTTGTAATTCTAGCCTGGTTTCCAAATTTCATTCAGTGCTATGTTCAAGATACCCTGAGATACAACTTAAAAAAAAAATAAATCTCTATCCTGAAACCCTTTTCTTTTAATTCACTAAATTTTTACATGTCAGAAGAAGTCTGAGAAACTTAATCCATTCTGCATATGTTATTTATTTTCTGCTCTGCCACTGACCAAGACATATCAATCATTTAGATAGTCTTACTTGTAGAACAGATTTTTTAGTTAGTGTAAGCTGGAGTAACTCTTGATTCTGCTGGGCTGTGCCAGCCTACATATATTGAGAATCTGACGTGTAATTTCCTTGTTCTCTATGTACCAAACATTCACTCAGCCTACACCAGGAATGAAGGACGGAAATGGGAAGGAAATAAGAAGAGTTTCGCATTTTTCTTACTGTGCAAAACAATTCTTATTCTACTCACATACTGATACGTCAAAAAACCCCTGTAAATCTTACAAGTATGTTTCAGGTCACTATTTTAATCTTTTTTCTTTGTGACAAAGGAATTAATCGTAAAGGTGCAACACTCTATGACAGTGAAAAAAATGTATTGATGGAAACTATTTTTATGGGGCTCACATTGCGTTATTAGTCTCCATAACATGATTAAAAGAATTCAGAGAAGCAAACCATGGCAACCTCGCTATACTTCCTGAATCCTATCCTTTCTTCACAGAGTGGCATTTGTTTCCTGGAGACAAAATTAACTAATGGCTGGAAAGACCCAAATATTCCATACTCACTGCATGTCCTTGGAGTCTGCAGAATCTCTAAAGCCACTTGATACTATTTCTGCAGTCTTCTGCAAAGCCTAACAGCCTGAATATGCAAAAAAGATCTGCTAGTTAATTTTCAGTGGTGGAGGCTGTAGCTTTTGACTGATGCCCCACATTCATGAATGACTGCATAGCCTCCATCTTATACAACAGAAGTGGTAAGCATCACAGATCCTTCTGTGCTTAGAAAAACAGTGTAAGGCTGTGAAGTTGTAACAAGGAATTGTCTTCCTTCTGAAGTGGGTTTCCCTTCTTTTATCCATAGCAGTAATGCAATAATGAACATGAATAATTAATTCTCGCTGGAAAGCCAGATGTTAAATTGTTTCACAAGCAAACTGTTTGTTTATGCAAGCAAGAAAATAGTCCCTTAAAATAATTTTGCACATATATACAATGCCTAATATAAACATACTAATATGGCCTAAATGTTGTGGTTGCAGCCATTTAGACATGTGGAGTCGTTTGCACAATGCAGCTGGTCCAAAACCTCACACTGAAGAAGCCAGCCTCACGGGGCCGCTGGATTTTAAGAATCAGAACTTTTATTTTCATAAGAATCTTTTTGAAATGCATGTTCAGGATTTAATCCAGCAATGCTGAAATGGGTAAGAAAAGCTTAGTAGTTCATTGGTCCACTCTATAGGAATTATTATGAAACAAGAATTTGCAAGACTAGAATCTTAAATTTGAAACTTTTCTACGGGGATGATATCAGTGTCCAATTTTGTAAGGAAAGAGCATTCATTGAGGTGAGCCAATGTCAAACATCCGACACCTGGAATCTCAGTAAGATTTAATTTTTTTTTTTTTCCACTTCTCTGTCTTCTATTTTACTCCTACATCTGCAGATTTGAATATTCAAGAACAAGCTGAGAGTGGGAGTACATTATTTTGGGCTACTGGTATTTAGTTTGAAATTGTCAGTCAGCCTGCAGTCATTGTACAGTGAAGAACAAATACTGCCACAATATGAAAAAAAGTACTCATTACTGTCGATATAAAATGAATTTATACTGAATAATCCTAAATTAAATGTTAATAGTTCGCAGATTGTGTATTAAATGTTGGTGCGTGTTGACTGCCTCACAAGGCTCTGCAGTAGCATAAGCAGAAATGGTGTGTAAGTGAAAACGTCTTCCCATGAACTAGCTTTTCTTACGGTTTTCTCAAGGTCAGCAGCAATTTTCCTGTAGTGAATTAAAAAAATGCAATTTTCTTATCTCTTCTCTGTATCCTTCACACAACTGGATTTAGATTTCACACTCCAAAGCTGCTACTCATATAAGACAGGAACATCTGCACATGCTCAGTCTGCTATCAACTAAATAAACTCAACCTTCAGAAACTGCTCAAAGAAAACAGGACAAATTCACACACATCCAGCCCCTCTATGTCAGCATCACCTCTGGAAGGAATACACATGATATATGAGAATGTATAGTATACCTGTGAATAAGTTAAAATTTCCCCAAGCACTCATGATATGAAGATGCTTATACAAAAACTTTGGAATTAAAAATTGAAGAGCAATGTCATTGTCAAGATGTTGAAAATTGGGTAGAATATTGCCTTCTCTATTTTTCCAAGTAAAGGTGATTTTTCAGGAGAAAGATTGGACTTCAGCTAAGAAGAATATGTCTGGTGCCATGTTGACATGGTGGCCACCTGTTTGGCTGGTTTTATGCCAGTGTGGTGGAATAGCTTGTAAGAAACCTTGCTGAACTGCTGAGAGGTAAGTGGAATGATTTATACTGGAAAATATTAATTTATCAATACAGAAAAATTTCCATAAAATGCATTTCTTTTAAGAAAAAGTTTTGCTAAGAGGGTAAATCATATCCAGTGTGAAATTTCTATTCAAAAAGAAAGAAAGGGTCACCTCAGGGTGCCGTAACACCTTGTTTGGCTGGCTGCTGATCTGAGGAACCCTGGATATTGAAAAACACAATACATTACATTTTTCCTGGCTTGTTTTTTAAAAAATAATTTCTGTTTTTTTCCTACTAACTTAAGAGAAAGCAACTCTGAAAATCTTTTCTTTTTTTTTTTCTTTCCTTGCAATTCTTGTTGGATTGTTGATGTTGCTATTCAGTAATTTTCTGGTAGGTATTTGCTTAAGAGAATGATTCAAGCATCTTCAAAAAATAATTAACATATATTACTTTGGTACATTTATTAGTGATACATGAAATAGAACACTCATGAATGCATTTGAATATGCAGTGTTTCTCCCTTCAAAAATAAGGTTAATTTTTACTTCTACTCAGGATGGTAACCTTACCCTGGTTTTTTTTACATGTTAAAATTAATAAAATATCTTAATATCTAATGACCCCTAAAGTACTTTCTTCAGAAAATACGATTTTACTAGAATTCACTGAATTACTTCTTGCAGTGTTAATAAAACAAATTATTCCATTGTAATTAGTAGAAATCAGATAATGGTGTAATATCAATCTGAAAAGTTCAAGCAGGTCTTCTGAGGGCAATGAGTAGTTAATAATGTGCAGTCTGTTATGCACCATCCCTATTATGGAAGATAATACTGCTAATTATGCGGTGAGCTCTGCCAGAAGCAACCAATCAGAAAACACAGCAGAAGAGAAGTCATTGCTAATGATAAAAGTAGAACAGAACTGTCAATACAGGTGTTGCTGGGTGGTGGTCTCTGGATTTATTTGCCACAGTGTGAAGCTGTGGAAGTTCTGCTTTCAGAGGTTATTTCATGAAGGTTAATTTCTTGTACAGATCCTTTTCTTGTTCAATCCTTATTGGACGTGTGCCCAAGTCAAGGACGTATCCAGGCAGGTTGAGCTCCTTGCAGAACTACCTCTGTGAATATATTTTAATAAGAAATCTATGTATTTCTAACACTCAGATTCATGTTCTTGTCCTAGCATCCGTGACTAAAACAGCTAAATAGAGAAATAGCTATATACTTATGTCATGACTTTATTTTGACTTGTTTGTGGGGTTTTAATTTTTAAGCTTTTCAGTATAGTCATGTAAGGTCAACTTTGGAAAGTCGTCATCATATTTTCACAGAATGTCTATTTGGGCATCCAAAATGAATGAATATATCTTAATCTTTCAGAGCTGCTTGGTATCTCGGTCTTCTATTGGCGTTACTTCAATACTCTGCTATGCATTGAAATCACAAGGCACTCTTGGCTCCAGCTACCATCAACTAAATTATGCATCAGCATAACCATACTAAATCAACGGTATTCTGTTGATACAAATAACAGATCACCTTAAGTACCGAACAGAAGCACTTCATTTTCACTTACAGTTCATCTGGCAAGTTTTTTTACTTTTGTCTTCTGCAGAGTCTGGGTACCCTAAGCTACTCTGTTGGCTGTGAAACCATTTTGAGCATTGCACTGCTTCTCAGTACTGAGTTATGTGAAAGAAACAAATTGCTACAATCTTTTTCAGACTTGCCTCTTGACAGTCATGTACTTCAGGGGAAGATGCAGGTTGTCCACACTTTTTGAAGTCAATCATTTTTATATAAGTCAATCATTTTTATATAGCTTTCTGTACTTTGAAGGAAAAGGTCATTCCCATTTACACTTGCATTTTAACATGATCTTCTCACTAAGATTACAGTACTTCACTGTTAGACTTTGACCTGGAACTGTGCTAAACAGCCGTAAGCTTTGGTAATACATCCGGGAAATATATGGAATACTGTTTCATTGCAAACAAACCCTAACAGTATGGCTCCAACATTCCTGATACTGAAAAGAAAGAAAATACTGCCCTTCCACATTTGCAAATATAATCTTTTATAAAGAAATGGAACTGCCTTTATAAAGAAATGGGAAGCGGAAATTTGCCCTAAATTAAAATTAATATATATAAAAATCCAAGAACACAGGACTTACAGAGAATGCTTCTTTGCCTGCTGCTCCAAAGCACCAGTTCAGATAGAGGCCAGGAAAGCAGTGACTGCTGCTGTCACCATTTGTACTCTTTGTGAAATGAGATAGTAAGTGTTGCCAGTTACATTTTCTGACTAATTACTGCCTGTTCAGCTACAGGAGTTGAGAATGTGCCTGAATAATGAAATATTTCCCATGCTCAAACTCAGACAGGTGGTTTAGTACCTTGATGAGTCACATGTCACAACAGAAAGGACTACAACTCTTAATGCTTGTTGGCATGTCTATAGGTAGGCTTGGCCAAAAGGACGAGGAAGGAATGGACTTCTCAGCCCAGGAAGCTTGTGGGCAGCATAATGTTGGAGCTTACCCTGTCACTGCCTAGGCTATGCTGGAAGATTAATGGTTATTTTATTCTGACTGCCTTCAAGTAGGAAACTGTGCTACAGCCTCTTCAAGAATGACTAAAAATTTGCGTATGCATCTCTGTATAAATGCACAATTATATCTAACATGCATACACACACATGCACACCACATACATACAGACTCTCATAATGCAAATGGCTCTGACACTACAGGGATTCAGATAAAAAAAGTTTCACCAGCCTTTCTCTGCACCGTGCAGATTGTCCCTCAATCAATTTTTCCATTGCAATGTGTATAAAAATATGAAACAAAGGTTAACAACATGATAGGACCATGAGGAATTGTAAACCTTGCTTCTAATCAGATGTTTTTCTGAAGTTTTACCATTATGGATTTTCTGCACGGGAGTGCGGTGTACGAAGAACATCTGAGGAATTACTAATTAAAAGGAAGTGGAAAATATTTATTTTATGATTTCCGAGGACAGGGTTTTCAGTGCCTGTTTTGTTTATATGTCTCAAGTATGCGCATAGACAGACAAGAGTTTGAAGTTCTTTCACAAGGTCTTCAAACCCAACAGTTTTTTCCTCCTTTTGAAAGCAGAGGCCTAACTGATAGCTCAGAGAAAGGGTGTAAACCTTGGTACTCTCCAGGAGAAGTCAGTTACTGTGATTTTGTAGCTGAGCTGACCGATAATGCAAATAAGCAGAGAGAGAGGCTCGTCATAACACTTTACAAATTGTCCGAAAGTTGTGCCCTAGCCAGTGCTCCAGGGGCATCAGTGGGCACTGGATCAGCCATAGCATATATCCAAATGCCTGCAGCCAAACGAGTGGGCCATAATAATCCTTTCGCAATTTTCTTTGCTCTCAATCCGTTTGAGGACCCCTGTGCTAGATTTACATGTGACAGCTCAGTGCTCACTCTATTTGTGGCATGACTTTCTTCTGGCACTCCACCACCTGTCACTGGCTGCTTGGTTAGCTGCCAAAGGCTGCTTACCGCAGCCTGGAGAGGTATATGAAAATAACGGAGCTTCACATTTGTAAGTGTGACTTGACAGTAAGTATTGTCTTTAAAAATCCTATTGCTTAGGGAGGGGAAACCACTGGGCTGTGCTGGGAAAATCCCTAATTCTTGTCTAATGGCCATAGAGATTGCAAGTTCATAAGGGCAGCAAACTGTCTTAGTGTGTTTAATATATACCTAAATTATACATAACAAGTCAAATGTCCTAGTACACCCATTTTTTGAGTTTTATATTGAAAAAAAATTGCCTTGGTCGCTATACTGAATAAGCTGAAAAATACATCTCTTATGTAGTAAGCAAATATTTAAAACCATGGTTAGTACGTGGGATGTTCACCTGAGATAGATACTCAGGCAAACTCCAGTTCATTGAAAATACGATCACAAAGAGGCTCCTCTCTGAAAATGGGACGGCTTTGAGGTGCTGCATATTAGGCAGCCAGAAATCTAGACATCCCAAGTAATCAGATACTCGGTGGTTTTTCATTTGTTTGTTTGTTTTTTGTTTTGTTTTTGTTTTTCCAGATTGGGCAAAGTGAGAAACTAATTTGCAAAGCAGACCACTGTTCTTTCAACAATTCAAAAAACAACTCCAGAACTCCCTTTTGCTTCTGCTATACCTGGGATCACCATACAGAACCACTAAGTGCATGCCCAGAGTGTAACAGAGGAAAGCAGTGAGTTCACTCCAAACTCTCAAGAATATGAATCTGTCAAACTACTTTACCTTCATCTCTGTGTTTTTATTTCCTCAACTGACCTTTTATGGTATTTTAAGTTATTTAATAGTTATCTAAATTTAATTTCATAAACCTACAACAGATAAGACTATAAGGGAAGAGAAACTCTTGTTTGTGCTATTACACTAATGGGCTTAATAACAATAATCCACCAACATCTGCAATCATAAAATAAAAACTTCATTATCATCTCAATACAGTTAATACAAATCCTCAGGTTTGCCAGTACACCAGCTGTGTCCTGGTGCTCAACAACACAAAACAGCAATTCATGCAAAATTACCAGCCTTTGTTACTGACTCTTTTTGCTGGCTCCAGTCCCAAAATTCTCCTGCTGTTCAGGTCTTTTGTTTCCTCTCACTGGAAGTCTTTTATTTCCTAGGAGAATACAAAAGATTATCCCCAAGGATGCCTTCAGTAGCCTTCTCACCTCCAATATCATGCCTCCAGCTCTTTATTGCTCACAGTTAAGAGCCTCAAGTGTTTGGTTAATGGTCTCTACTGATTTGGACAATGTGCTTCTTTCTCTGGTGCTGCTTGTTTTGCCCTGGACGTGCCCACAATGTTCTCTAGCACCTCTAACTAGCTTGGAAAAAGCATTAGGAAAAATACTCATATAACAATAACATTTTCTGACATCTTTCTTTAAGGATTGTAAAATGCTCAGAAAATCACACTATTCAACATTTAATGAATCTCTTTGAATTAGGATGATACTTACAGTGTTGGATAATCTGTTGAGCTACAAATTTGTGATCTTTACCAGGAGCAAGGCCTGAATGTATTGAGCGCTCTTCATGCTTTTTCTAGAAGTTCCTCAAGAGTTTGCAACTTAAAGGCATAACAGAGGCAGGAGGCTAAGAAGATGAGATAGGTTGAGGATGAAATATTTCACTCCTGGATTTGAGCCAATAATAATTCAGAAATAGTCCTGTTGCACTGGACCTGCTGGTTTAATCACTGACAGCAGCTTTCCAGCATGCATTGTAAATGTGCATTAGAGAGGTGACAATGATCAGAGGGTTCACGATGATGAGATATCATTCGTGTCCCTCCCAGGCAGCTTCTCATCTCTGCCAAGCAGCTAGCCAAGGAAAGAATAGTTTGTGTTTCAGGCTCCTGGGTTGCCCTTGCGATTCCTCTTCATCTCACTCAGTTGACCATCTTGTCATTCCTAGTGTGGGTAGAGAGGAGCTTGCATGTTTGCTGACTGAGATAATGGATATCTTCTCAGCAGTTCTTTTGGGAGAAGAGGGAGGGGAAAGGAAGTAAAAGGTTTGCCTGTCAGTTGGCTGCATCTGTTATTCCCCAAAGCCTGTCCAGAATACAAAAAGAGGAGTGAATGTCTTAGATAATGCACTATTATGTAGCAGACCACAGATCTCTCAAGCTGCCATTAAGACGAGATTCAGCACAGGTAGACAACAGAAGAGTCTAAAATAATTATCCATTAAGAGTGGGTTGGCACCTTTCCTGGAAATATCCTGCACTGCACCTTGGTAGTAAGAGGACACAAGATGGCTTAGCTCAATGTGCTAGCTACACTCTCTCTCTCTCCTTTTATATTGGGGAGTTCCAGTGTTTCCATGGCCCCTCGTGCTCTGCAAATAGAATAGTGTCCAGATGAACAGATGGCATACATCTTTTAAGAACACAAGTTTCCCAGGTGATAGGATACATGCCTCTTTACATCGATAATTTTGTCACTCGCTAGTAGAGAGAATAAAGAGAGTACAAGGGTGTCTGGAGCACAAGAGTCTGTAAACACTGTGATTTGCTCACTGAGCAGGTGAAAATACTTGAGATGTAAACCATTTAAAGATGTGTTAACCTCACTGGGAAGTTAAGATCATGTTTAGATATTGCTTTTAAAATAAATATCAGAATTGTGTTTGGGCAAATAATGTGCCTGTAAAACAAGCGAAACACTTGTGACTTGAATGTAGGAAGTGAGGTGATCCAGATGTTATACTGCAGTCAGCCATTGTTCTTTTAGACAAATCACTTCCTCAATGCTATCTCCTCCTGTCATTCCTTATCTTGTTTGTTTGCATTGCAGAGTCCTTACAGCAAGACACAAGAGTCTTGTGCAATGCCTAGAATTTTCAGACCTTAATCCTTACACGTTTTCATGCTGTTTTCAGATCTTAAGTGTCTTGTACAGACCAGGTTCAAGCAGGGACTCTGCACGAGTCTTTTAGTGCCATGGAACCAACTCAGGTGTGTATACACTGAAAATATACTCCAGTTCATATATCACCGATACTCTGTAAAAACCTCAGGAGTTCTAAATTTGGCTTTTAGGTTCCAGCTTTGCAGATACTGAGGTATTTTTATTGCTGTGTACAGAGAATTTTTAATTCTATGTTGAAGTTCACATTTTCAAACCTGTAATAATTTATCGCAATGCCCAGGATTATAAAACCTTAGATCTGAGATTTACTGTTAATATTTATATTTAAAAAATTAAGTCTGGGAGATGACTAACTTGAAACCAGCTCTGGACTTACGTGACAGATATAGAATTTTTCATTTTGTGTAGACCCCTAACTAAAACTTGTCCTCATAAGCTAATTATATTTCAGCAACAATGAATTTAAAAAATGAAAGATAAAAAAACAAATTTTCTTTTTTATTTGAAATTGTCAGACCAAATCATCTGGTTAACAGCTTTATGACTATTCCATTCTGCTATCATTGCTGTATCTAAAGGTCAATCTCCCTACCCCATAATACAGATCTCTTTTGTTTGCATAGCTGATTCAGTCTTTCCTCCCTTTGACCTTCTCTGTAGGTGTTGTAGACAAAATTCCGCACGAGATGTTAAGAGGGAATATGCACAGACTTTCAGCTTTGACTATGGATTCAATAGAATTAAAACAGTCCAACATCAACATAAGAATATGAAAACATCCCATAGGAGTGGGATGCTTTCCTGAGCTCTTTGGGAATAAGGACTCTTAGGAATACAGTACAGCTACTAACTCATTACTTAGGCAGAGATTAGCACTTTGAAGTGCCATGTATTTGATAGTCTTTATATAGACCAGAGAGACAGCTTGATGGATGACTTTTCTGATGATGTCAGCCTGTCACATTGACTCTCAACAAACTTGATATTCATCCTCCTTTTTCACAATTTCTGTTGTGTAAGAGTAATAAGACAGTAAGCAGAGTGTTTCCAATCAATGGTGCTTTTCTCTCCTGGTAGAAATCTCAACTTTCATTTGTGTTTCCAGACTGCTTCACTTGAAGATCAAAACAATTCCTTAGATATACCCTGGACATTCACTGTCCCGGCCCTTCAGCAAATCACAGGAAGTCTCCAGTTTTTGACTGAATTACATAATTTTCCTGACCAATGGTGCCCACAATACAGATGATGACCTCAAAATACGAATCTATTCCTGGTGTTTAAGGAGGATGGGTAGTGCAGCATAACCCTACCGACAACAAACGGCCTGTCTGTTCCTTTTCTATGTGGTTGCCTCTGCAGTTCTGCTATGAGAAATAGGATTTTAAGGTATTATTATCTTAGGACTCGGGACATCTGAATTAAATTCCTTGAGATACCAGTCATGTCTGCTGGAATACTGAGTGAGTCTTTATCCCACAAAGGACTTCAGTGCCCTGCAAGGCAACGCCCAGGCATATAGAGTGCAGAGCTTTGTGTCTGGTAGTAGTTAGGCTTCCTATGTAGTGACTTGTTATGAGATATAAAATAGCTTAATTTAGATATCTGAGTGCACTTTCGACCTTTGACACCTGAGTCAGAGTGGCAGGTAAAAGCCTCCATTCATTCAACTAGGACCTAGAGTCTACCTCACAGAAATAGGTGACTAGATTTCTTTGAAGGAATGGGGCAGAGTTCTTTATTTTTGTTGTTTCTGTCTCTCCTGCACAATAGAAATTATAAATAAAACCATAACGTCCTCAGCAGCTATCATCCTCTCCAAGTTCAGATTTTAGGACAGTATGACTGTGATTACTTAACTCCCAGAGAAAGTCTACCTTTTAACAGTGGAAACCTATCATAAAATTTCTGGAAGACACTTTTATGTATCTCTTAAATTTTTCTCAGCTCTTTAGGTGAAATATTGGGGTGAATGTTGTCAGATATTGTATATTATTGCTATTTGACTGTGTTCTTTGCACCGATTGTGTACTGAAAATCTGGATACGTACATCTGTTCCTTCCTTTTGCTTCAGCAAGGCAAACCTTTTCTTTGAGGTCATGAGTGCTGCAGAATGAAGCAAAAGCTTGAACCATCTTTGTCATAGCTCACTGTGTGCTTGCCAAAGCCTCCTGCTCAGTGTGAGACCATTCCAGCAGAAAATCAGTGGCTATTTCCAACTTGCTACAGCTTAACTCATTCATGGGGATGTTGCAGGTTGCTCAGTTTGCAAATGCATTTCAAAGGAGGCAGTAAATTCAGATTGTTATTGCAGCAGAGCAGCCCAGAAAGTTTTCCACAACATTTCCCTGCTTCAGCAACCCTCCTTCCTCTGAGTGCTACTAGAGCTTCCGTGTCTTCCATTCTGCCACCTTTCACAGGGTCAGCCATATTCTTTTACTTGAGGGCAAAAGGTGTGGGGAGGGTAAAGAGAGAAAGTTTATCCCATGTCTGGTTTGAACAATATGTATTGTATCTACTGCTCATAGATGTCAACATTGTTACCTTTTTTTTTTTTTTTAATCACTACATTTTGACAAGGAGCTTTCAGCGTTCAGATGCATGGGCAAATCACAGTTCCACAGTACATATAAGCCCCAACACAGCTGGACATACAGTCTTCAACTTCCACATTTCTGTAAGTGGCCAGTTCCTGGAACCACCTAATGAAGAGGGCAGCTTTGTCTTGGGATCATTCTTGCAAGTAAAACCTAGCAATAGTTTGTTCCTGGGCTAAATAAGTGAAAAAGTGGCGAGTACTGAGAAAAGCCATTCAGGGATTTGGTCCAATGGAACCACTGGATGTGAGTTCTGATCAGTTACCCTGATCTTGATCTGCTGTCTTGCACGTTGGTCATAAGGATTGGCTAGAAAGGATATTGATTCTGTAAGCAATACAACATGTCGGAAAAAAGCTTGCTAACATCAGTGTGTGAAGAACCTGACTTACACCTCCAGTCCATTCAATACACCTTATTTTAAAACTGTCCTACATGAATGAACTAGTAGGTTTTTCCATACATTTACACAGAATTATCTGCATTTTAAAAGGTGCATATTATATATTATTATTGTATCTCACTAACTATGAGCAAGCTCTGATCTTACCTTTGGTCTGCACATTTTTTATTCAAGTCTTGCTTGCTTAGAGATGTGGTTTGATTTTTAATAGGCTTATCTAGCCTATTTACTGTTCCAACAAACATATGTGAATATATTTGAAGTCCAAAAAAATGTCTTTCCATGGCTGAATAAAGAATTTTTCAAACTGTGGATCTGCAAACTGTGAATACTGATACAATATGGAACGGAAGGTCTTTTTAAAAGGTAGATTGGCAGACTTTGCATACCCAACACTGACAAAAGTAGCTATATGCTCTATACACATTAGCTCCTGTCCTAGTTCTAGATGGGCTACAATATTTTCTGAATAGTGGCTACTCTGCAAAAATAGATTACCTTTTTCCTGAAAACATGCAAGGATATTAGAATTTTCCACAGCATTTCTGTGACTGAACTGTACATCAGTGGTAGTGACAGAAAAGCAAATGTTGAGCTGACAGTTCATGGGTGTTTGTGTTAAAACTGGTTTGTGTTACCTTGGACGAGGCATTGGTAGACACAGAAGAAAGACAGAAACTCCTTTCAAAAGAGCTCTGTCACAGAGCATGCGAATTAACCTGCCTGTGACGTGATTATCCTTGTTCTAAGCAACATTTAGCCAGTACTTTGTGCACATGAGAATAATAAAAAATAGAAAGAAAGAGAATATATTAGGCATTCCATAGAACAGAGACTCATTTTTGGTGTCTTTTTGCTACCTTGAAGGAGTCCTTGTTCATGAATGTGGTTTGTGGGCAATAGGAAGTTTAATGAAGATATAATAAATTTTATTGCATCTTGTTGTTAACTTTTGTTCAGTCAGGTAGGACTTGAAAGACACAGAGAGGAAAGGTTCACATTGACTCCAGGTACATTAGTCCTGTTGATTGCCAGCTTCCCTCTTGGCTTTTCCCCAAGAGAGAGTCCAAGGTCTGGTGATTTCTTCAGATCCCTCCCTTTGTAAAAGTTCTGCCCAAGAGAATGAGTAGGAAACACATTGCTGTACTCAGTAACTACTCACAGCAAACGAACGCAGGTCAATTTTTTGTCAGTGTTTGTGGTAGCTGTTTGTAACAAACTTTGTCACCTACGGATCTTATGAAATTAATTAATTAAAGTGTTCTTAAGAAGTATTCCCAAGCAGAAAAGAATCCAACGTTGTCACATTAATGCCTCAGCTCTACTCTGTAGTTTTCACAACACAGTATCTACAAATCTGGGTCACATGCCCTTAGTCTTTCTAGCCACAACACTGAGATTTATGACAGCATAGATTTCCCGTTGGAACAGATGGCATACTGCAGCAGAATTTATCAAAGCTGCATTTCCCAGAACCTTTCCTGTAGCACTTTTGCTCTTTCCCCTCTTTCCCTATTTTTTCTATTGTGATGGGGCATCGTATGGCTCCGACATTGAAATTAGCATGAAGACTTGTGTGGTTCCTTGCAAATCTGCTCTGCATAAATAATCACTCAGATTATTGACCTGCTAAGGCTTCTATCTGGCAATCACACACCAAAGCCTGTATTTTCTCCTGTTTGGGGCTGCTCCACCATTCCCTTATCTTCAAAGCTGTTACCTGTCTCTTGCGTCTGACATCAGAGAAGATAATCAGCAGTGGCTTAGGAACATTATCATTCTAGGTTTTATACGTAAGTATCTTCGGTTAGTAAAAAGACAGAGAGGTTTCAAAAAAGGATGTGACTGGACAAAATAAGGACAAGTTATGAAAGAAGTGTAAAAATTTCAGTTTTTCCATAAATCAGGTTTGTAACAGATAGGTGAAATGTAGGTCAGATGCAGCAGGCATCTTAGTAAGCACTTGCTTTATGGTTTCTTTGATAATTTTTGTGTCCCTTGTCACACGATAAAAGCAGGTTCAAACCAGTCCATGCAGAACACTGCCAATAAAACAAGGGGGAATAAGAGGACAAACCTGTAACATGAAGGGCAGGATTCTGGCATTCACTTGTGTCTTGAGCTATGTTCACCCTGGACGCACACTAGGTAAAGCAATAGCGTTGCAGACAGAATTTGCAGACCTGTTAATAAGTACTGCAACACATATAATACACAAGACCACACACTGAGCTAAAGCTCTTGCAATCTCAGGGCATCAAAGGGTCAACCAAGGACAAAGCAGCAGCACTGACTTTACATTTCCTAACTGCTGTTGACCAGTTCAATACTTGAGGTTTAACTGTCTGCCTTCATAATTTGAAAAAAGTCGTATGGGACTTAAAGCCCTCTCCTCCAAACCAATAAGGAATTCCCAGTCCTTTCTTTTTAATGGCTCACAGCTCCTTCAGGAAACTTATATATTGGAGAATTGAAATGATTTTATATGGGATATCCTTTGGAGCTGTGAGGGCCTGCCATATAAGTATGTCATAGCTCACAGGCGCAAGGGATGTAGCTGCTCCTTTGGAGCTGTAATAGGCTCTGATGACGTGTCTGCTGCACATGCTGCAGGCTCTCATCTCCTGACGTATGCAGAGCTCGGTGTGCGCTGCTCTGCCCCTGCAGCTGCTCAGCACATTGTTGGGCAGAGAGCTAAGAGAGATTGCTGCTACTTATTCGCTTCTGCTTTAAATGCAAAAAATAAACATGCACAAAATGATTAAAAATCATCTGTCATATTACCCTTTCTTCCTGAACACCATTCCCTCCAACGGTTTGCCTCACATCTGGTATCTTTTCCTAAATTAGACACCGTGTTTCTTGTTTTACATCCATGACTGAGTGTTATTAGGATTTTAACTCCTAATAAAAAGTGAGTCAAACCCAGGAATTATTTTCCTCATATGTTTTTAAGTTTGCGTAGTTCTGAGCCTGAGATCAAATGATTCTGGATATTGTCTTTATTTAATTTATAGATAGTGTTTGTTTATGTACTCTACCTAGAGAAGCCAACCAGTAAAGTATTGCATAGGTGTTTAATCCAACAGAACTGCCATTCAGCTTAAAGATATAAGTAAGTACTTTATTTTCTGACACCTCTGGCTAGAGCTGCAAATAGGAAATTACAGTTACTGATACAGTAAGATGTAGTGATTTAAAAATCTCTGTCTCGGAATACTTTACAGCCCATACGGAAAACAACTCTTGAATTAGATTCATCTTTATGGGCAAAAAGTGGGTAGGAAATTATATGTTTTCCCTGCTATACCTTTGGGAGCCACTGCTGTTAAATGCAAGTCAGACCTGCAGCGGGGCAGATGAAGGCCAGGCTATGTCTTCCTTTGCAAGGGTTGCATTAAGAGTGGTGCAACAGGAAGCTTCTGGCTGAGGCCTAAGGACAACATCCACTGGAACAAAAATCAGTGGGATTTCCAAGAGGAAAATAAATTTTAGCTCACTGTGAAAGTGAATATCTTTGTTGCCATTCTGTTTATTTAAAAGGAATATGCGAATCCTGTTTCCCCTCATGCAGCAGAAACTTAGAAACCGGTTTTGGTGACACTTCTAAACTCTCCTCTGGGACCACTCATCCTGTAAAAGTCTTTTAAAACATTTCTGAAGAATAGCTACCGGTACTTGTTCTGTCTCTGTTTCTGATTCTTCCTTGCTCCTGTTCTCTCTTGCCTCCTTACCGAGTTAATTTCCTGGCTCTTCTATAATACATAAAATAATAATCAAAGCCAGAGACATTTCGCCACCTACAAGTGAGCTGGATATAGTCATAAAAGCCTTTGAAAGGAACACCACTCTGGTTTGACCAAAATAGTTACACAGAGATGTTTGAGCCTACTTACCATGACCTTAAAGAAACCTTGCAACTTCTTTTATCTTTGGAGAGATTTAATCCCATTCATCACAGCTACATTTTATGTTGTCTCCCTTCTAGATTGCACAAAATCATGCTTTGACTACCTTCAGCTTTTAGCAGTTGGTGATCTTGGAAAGTAGGGATGTATTGGTGAACTGTTGTTTGAAAGAGCAAAGGTGGCATGCTTCTCTTCATTGCAACTCCAGGCTGCAGATTGATTTGACAGTATGAGCAGAATGGGATCTGTATGGATCAAATATCAAAATATCTTTGACAGAAATCTGCCTGTAAAGAATAAATTTCTCACAGGTCAGTTACCCCACTTTTATGAGAAGTGGGAGAAGAATATTGTGACCTGTGCCTATCTCTAAGCATTTAACAACGGGCCAACTGATCTGGTTAAATATGATGTAAAAACTCTACAATAAATGTATCTTCACGTTTAATGACTTACCTGTTGTGGATGGAGAATAACTGCTATTTGGGCTGTCTCCACCTCCAGGAGGGTTTTTAGAAATTAAACCTTTCTCTTTTTCACATCCTCACTCTTGTAACACACAGCAAAAAACAAATGTGTCTCCTTGCTTGGTGTTGCCCTGAAAGTATGCATAGTATTTGATTGTCAAAGCAGTGCAGCTCTGCTTGGCACGGGCATTTTCCAAAGTGGAGCTTTGGAATATCATGGCATAGAAATTGTGCTCTGGCTTCTAATTAGTGCTGATGCAGATTTGATAAGGTGCAGAGGCAGGGCTGGGTCCGCAGTTGCCAGAGTGCTGCCTCTCTCCCAGCATGAGCAGTTCCAGTACACCCACACCATCAGGGAGTGTAATGAGCTGCCCTGTGATACAGCTTCACAGCCACATGGCATTTTATATGTGTTTCCACCATTAAAGAAAAAAAAAAACAACAAACCACCCAAACTCAAAAAAACCCTCAAGTAGAGAGTGGAAATTATAGCCTGACAAAGATGACATTTCTCAGGATTGGCTATCTCCAAAATGCAGCCTGTTGGTCACAATTGTTGAGTCATTAATTTCCTTTCTGGGCAAGCAATTAGCGCTCTATTTCCTGGGAAGAAAATTTCCCTTTGGATGGCAGCAAGAGAAGCTGGGGAAATGATGACAGGTTTGCAGAGGCTGGGCAGCTGCCTAATCTGCAGAAAAGTTTCTGGCAAGGTGTGTCGTAAACCTCCATACACGTGTTCATTCACATACCACACAGAAACGACAGCCACAATGCGGGCCTCACTCTTCCCTGTGCTGTAAAGGTAGAGTTCATGACTAAAAAAATAATAAACTCCACAGCCGATGCCACCTGAAAAGTGATGTATCTGTATAAATCAATGATATTTAATTTATACCTTAATTTCTCTGCCTTTAGTGGAGCTTTGCATGAATAAAGATAATGAAAAAAGAAAAATTGACAGTGTGTACCCAAATATATCTTATTTGAGCAAGGGTAGAGAAGAAGAGAAATAAACAGACAGACTTTCTTCACTGTTTGTTGTACGGTTAATCTATGTCTGCTATTATAAGTGAAAACTAATAGACATTAATAAACTAAATATTACTCACAGTGCATTTTATTTCTGTTGTTAGTGAGGGTTACTCACTTCAATTTCAAATCCAGTTCGGACTGCAGAACATTAATAAAGTCAACTGATGAAATAAATTCCAGCCTTTATAATCGTAAGCTCTAAAAGATTTACTAAACTCTCATGTCCTTCTATCTCATGTGACTAGTGCAGTCAGAGGAAAATGTAAAAACTGCAGCCGGGCAGATAAGATTTAGATTAAGAGAACCATTACCTCATAACAACACTAGGAAGAGGATCGCAAATGTTGAACTCAGTTTGGATGTTACTCAAAGAAATACGTAAACTGGTGGGAAGAGCCTGAGAATAACTCGCTGCTGAAAAAATCTCTTTTCTTAATGCAGCTGCAGCACTTAGGTAATCAAAATATGACACTATGCATTTCTTTTTCAGTTAAACAGGAATAAGCGTGAATAAACTTTCCACAAAACTCCACCATTGAGCACGACATTTCATATTGAAAATTGCCATCCTGTGGTCTTCAAAGGCCTTCAGGACTTTTTCTGTAAGGGCTTGGGTCCAAAGTGTAGGTGTTCTTCCTGGACATATGGCTCATAGGACAAGAGCCTGCCCTCAGTATCACATGGCCAAGGGCAGATGACGCTGTGCCCTTGCCAGTGGATTCCACTGTGCTTTGTGGAGCAACATGCTGGACCAGGATCTCAGCCCATGGAAGTCCTCATGGCGGGGGCGGCGGGGGGACCCAGCAAAACCTGCAGGCTCCACCTGCAAAGCTGGCCAGGCAGTTTGACGCTTTTAGATATTAGCACTGTGTTTTGCTTGAGCAGTGATCCAGTAGCCTTAATCTACTGGGGGACCTCTCTGGGTAAGCAAGGAAGTGCTCTTCCTTTCGCACCTCCCTCTCCACCCCCTCTTTCTTCCCCCACTTGTCAAGTGCAGAGGGAAGATTTGTTGGCTGTAGGGGAGGTCAGGAGGTGGAGAATAACACAAATCTCTGTGCTTCTCTGATCTTGTAGCTGCTGGTGGAGGAGGCAGAGCCGTGTTGTCTCTGTTCTAGTTGAAATCTGTAGTTAATGTTCCCCAGGGGACAATTATTCAGTCGGGAGCTTTACAAAGCAGTAGTGGTCTCCCAGGGGTCAGTCCCTCAGGGTAGGTGAGAGGAGAAACAAAATGGAGACAATGTTCCAGCTCTGTTTGCCAGGATATTTCCTCTGTGTCGGTTGTGTTTGCCTGCTCCTGGAAATGCAAAGGGCCCAGAAATGATTGTGGTCCTGTCTGCACATGCTGATGCCAGCTCTCCTTTCAAGTTCAACCAAAGCTAGAAATAAGAGTAATATCTGCAAATTGATTTTTGCTTCTGTTGAGCTATGAAATATGTGTCGGATTCAAGCTTCAAAGAAACTTCTTATTCACCCAGACAGGATTGCACTTTTTTTATATTCTTCTTTGCATTTTAACTGCACCCAGTGGACCACTCTTTCAGAGAAATCGCACACTCAGCTGAGTACCAGCAGCTTTTGTGATGTGTGAGCTGTGGTAAACAGCCCTCGTTTCTTTACCTACTGCTGCCTATAGCTGGAACTGAGCACTTCTCTCCATTAAATATTGGTATTCTATTTTCTCAAATTATCTTTTAAAAAGAATTATTATGTATATGTTGGTGGATAGCTATTGATTAGGCTGTTACAAACAGATTTTTCCAGTCACAGTGGAAAATCCCAGTGATGCCATGTTACAGAGTGCTAATCATTACGGGGTAATAAATGAGAACCATTAAGATCAGTAGATCTGTGGTTTACTATTCTTGAAGATGAACTGAACATCTACATTCGATGGCCAATTATTCCAAAATGAAGTATAGTCTTCACATGTTTATATTCTGCTGAATATGTATTTCGGAAAAACCTCTGTAGGGCCAGGTTCAGGTCAGAGTCCTGTCTGGAGCAGCACAAAACCAGGGAGTACGGTGACAGTAAAATTTGCTCCTTAATCTGGAGGAGAGTTAATTCTTGAGCAGTGAGGCAAAGTAATAGAGTGGTGATTATCCAGTGCTTTGTGATTATCATAATACTCATCTGCCAGCGCAACATTGTCAGCCAGCAAGGGATCCTCTTACCATGCCACTTTAGAGCCATCAGCAAGGAGCACAGTGGATCCCAGCTAGGTCATATATCAGCCTGTATTATGTCTGAGGGACAAACTAATTATCTCATCTGCAGGAATTTATACCTATAAACAAGAGAGTACCACCTTCCTGGGATGGTAAATCCTTGCTCTAGCAGATTTTTTCTCTGCAGTCAGGCTCTGTAGCAATGCAGCGACTCAGGAGACTCATGGGCAACCTAGACCTGCTATCGCACAAAGCTATCTCACTTTAGGCTTATAGCCAGGAGCTACCGAAAAAAGGGCTTATGTTTGTTTCCTTCAAGTGCCGATGTGAACAATAGTTCACTCGTGGGATTATTTGCCCAAAGTAATTAGGAAGGGTGTGAACTCGCCTGACTGAGTTATGTTTCACAACTCATCTGTGTGCTCAAGACTGCCTCTGATACTTGGGCAGCGCAGGTGGGTAGTCAAACTGAGTGCATAGGCTCAACCTCAGGAACAGGTTTGTGGCTGTGGCCATAGATATTCTCCTTTCTGTGCCTTTGTTCTCCATACACCCTTTGTCTGTCTTGCCTATTCAGACTATAAGCAATTTTGGGGCAGCGTTGTTCCTATTGAAATGCAGAGTGCCATGGTGCACTAGTTTGAAGTTCTCACCAACTCCGTACATGTCCCAAATCCAGAATCAGTATCATAATACCAGCATGGTATTTGACCATTAAAATTGTTGTGGAAGCTAATTAATCCAGACAAATAGCACAGTGACAAAGCTATATTGTCTCCTACTTCCTTTCACTCTGCTATGCCATATAGCTACAGCCTATTTAGTTGAACAGTATTTAGGCTAACGGGACCTTGATGTTGAACAGGACTACTTTATACTACTATAATAGAAACTAAGGGCATTGTCAAGTGGTGCCCAAATTACTTATAGCAGGGATAAGGAATAAGGTGGACAACAGTAATTGTTCAGCAATGCCATGGATGACAAATGTGATACCTTCATGGCCCAGGAGGGTTTAATCTTGGGGGAGTAACAAAAAGCAAAATAATACTAATACTACTAATAAAGTAAAGCAAGAACAGCACATATGTACCTGTAAACTTGTAGTGCAATAAATTGGAAATTTGGGGGTGGAGGGAGGAAGAGAGTGAGAGAGAGTGGAAGAGAGAGAGAGATAAAAACTCAATGTTCTCCCCACTGATAACATACATATAATTGTAAGTCAGTGCAAAAGCCAGAGCCCAGTCCATCTTTGTTGGCATGGAAAGGGACTAAATTTTCAAAAGCTGCCCTTTCTTGTTAGGCTTGTAGAAAGGCAGAGACAAATGATTCATTAGCAAGAACCGCTTTTTATAAGAAGGTTTGGTTTTTTTTACATCTAAAAGGTAAAGAACTCAATACAAAAAATTTCCATTTTGGTGCAGCTGTTTCATGAACTATGAAATGAATGAAGTAGTTTTAAACTAGTTTCAGGTTATAGCCTGGATAACTGTTGAACCCCTGTCTTACTGAGGTAATAGGAAAAAAACCTTGATTTATACTGAATCCCTTTGGCCTTGTTTATATCTGGACTTGTGGCAAAAACTTCCGGAGTGAGGCATTCCTACTCTCATTTCTGTAACTAACACCACTTTGTTTTGTAATTTTTATTTTTGGTAATCGCTTTTGTAATACAGAATGTCCTGCAGAGACCTACAGTAGTGAGTCCAATGCAAACAGGACATCAAAATGCATTGCATTTAAAAACACACTCTGGTGTACGGTTAAGATTACAACAATCAGGACTACTGTCTGTAACATTATATAGGGCTACACTATACAAACACTTGAAGAATTTCTTACACAGATACTATTATTTTTGAGGGAGTTAATGTGTGGGTTTCTTAGCACCTTATCACAGACTTTAATAACCTTTCCCTGAAAAATCCTCCCCCATCCTTTGTGTGTGACAAAAATCAGTGTGTAACCAGACCACAGGGATATCTTTGCACAGGGCATTTTGTGCAAGCAACTTATAACAGACCTTGAAGGCAGCTGGGATTTGCAGGTAGCCCCAGCTCCAGGCAGCAGATGCAGCTGAGCTTGGGGAGCAGCCTGCCATGCAGAGCCCATGGGGCAGCGATGAGTCTGCTCAGATCCATCTGTCTCACCCAGATCCCTTCCTCTTTTCCACTTATTGCTCAGCTGCTCCTACCCAGGTACTGCCCTGAGCATCGAGCAACACTTTTCTTGTCCCCCATGTCCATTCCTTTGCTTGTTGTCCCTTGCTGTTCCTGTTGCTGTCAGATGGGGTGGCTGGAGGTCACAAGGGGTGAACTGGGTAGAGCAGAGCGCAGGAGGCTGGAGGACTGCCCATACTTCAGACTCAAATTCAGTGGCTTCTACTAAAAATGTATAGAAAAATGCAGTAATAAGTAATGTCCCTATAATTCAGCCTATGTCCTTTTATTGAAAGGAAGTCCTATATTAAATAAGAAATCTAGCAGCCTATTTGGGGCTTACTCCTGCCTTGCTGAGAGCTTGAAAGTGGGGGGTCAAGGCTTAGCTCTGTCTGGTAGTGTAGAAATATGTGAGAAGTTTTGGGCCCTTTAGAAGATAGTTTCCAGTCTAATTCACTTCAGCGATTTCTGTGTTTGTCTTGCAGCTTGTCCTGCAATGAGATGGAATGCTGCATTGTGTGGGAACTTACTGTTTTGTAACTAGCTTTTGCAAAACAAAAAAAATCTTGCTTTGATAGAGATATCATTCAGTTTAGGCAGCGCCCAGGTTTTACCCAGGCCTTACAGCCTGCTTGATTTGCTCATATACCACAGGAGTCTGTCCCAAGTTTCTCACATGACTAGTCCCTCTTGCATAATTTAATGTAACCCTGAAAATGGTGCAGTTTATTCCCTGTGGAAAGCCCTGTACCTCCAGCACAACTTAGTCCTTCCCAGCTCCTTTTTATCCATCAACTTTCTTGCAGTGGAAAGAAACGGCAGTGCAGGAGCTGCTGAGAGACATCATTCTACAGCCATAAAGCTGCCACATTAAGGCAAGTGACAAGGTAGCTTTTAAAAATCTCCTGACACAGCCAAAAAAGAATGTTTGCTCTAAAAACTTGTCTAACCATATTAGTTAAAAAGAGAGGCTCAATGAAGAAGAAAAAATTCCAGTGTCTATGAAGGCAGCAGAAATCTGGAATTACTTTTTAATGACTGAAGTGCAGTTACAAAAGATTTCCACTTGCAGAGGCAAGATCACATATCAGGGGCCCATATCACAACCCACATTTTAATGATGTTTTAATGACAATATGCCCCAGGTGCGGCTAATGTGTGTACATGGATTTTAGTACAGAGAAATAAATACCTGGGGAAATACTAGTGTTTTTTTTTTTAGACTCTGGTGAGATAGAGGCAGCACTTGTGAATTAAAAACAGTCCTAGAGACAGCCTTTGGACATTGCTTTTGGGAAGATTGACTCCTATCACCTTATCAGCTGAAGCATATGACTGCAGAACACACTAAAAGCTGTCAAGCCGTTTCCACAGCTATGACACAGAAATGACCATCAGATTATCTGCTCGAGCACAGAAGGTCAGCAGTCTTCTTGTGATCTCAGAATACAGGGAGGACAAATTCCTCTCTGTTACCAGGTACAAGTCAAAAGGGGAACAAAACCCAATCGATTTTAATGGAGTGACTCTGGATTTACACCATTACAGCTGAGACCAGAATTTGGCTCATTGTGTGTAGATATATCTATGAATAACCTTCTTAACCTGTTGGAAAGCTAATGATGGAAAATGTTCCCCATAAAAGTATATATATTACAGCTGTGTAAATACATTAAAAAACCCCAAACTGTCAGCAAATTTGCTGGCAGACGTATGAATGTTTCAACAAGTTCTCTGTATTCCACATAGCTTCATTTTTATTCTCTGCGTAGAAACACACACATGCACACACACGCGTATATAGTCTTTATAACATTTAGAGTACAAGACTCTTAAGAGAGCTGATTTTGATCAGTTAGCTCCCCCAAACAAACAGAATACATGCTATGTAATGTGCTGCTTATGAAACACATTTTATAAGCCTTACCTGGTTGCCAGATGTAAAATTCAGCAGGCAATCTAGGTAATAACCCTGAGACGTAATAAACAGAGGGCCTTTTCTCTCCGTTCACATCTTCCAGGGGAGAACAAGAGAAGCCCTAATGATGGCACAGAAGTCTCCTCAAAATTCCTCAGCAAGCGCAGCTGAGCTTCTCGTGTTATAGTTGCCATAAACAGCTTTTATCGTAGGCTAGTGGCAAATTTTTAAGGAGCAAGGAAGAAACATGGAGTACGTGTCTTTAAGTTCCACTGCCCCTTGGAATTACTTCTGGAGAGACATGAATGGCAAACTCAGGGCTAAATCTAGAGACCCAATCAGTCCTTCATTTTTATAACTGTGTTTAGTCAACAAAGTGACTCCTGACCCAAGCTTGTACAT
The DNA here is from genome assembly GCA_009769605.1 of Bucorvus abyssinicus. Taxonomy (NCBI): domain Eukaryota; kingdom Metazoa; phylum Chordata; class Aves; order Bucerotiformes; family Bucorvidae; genus Bucorvus; species Bucorvus abyssinicus. The sequence goes on from CM020025.1 coordinate 47,436,848, forward strand.
CCACTATTTCAGTGGAAAAAAGGGGGGTAAGGGAGGATTTGACACATACTTCTGGTATTTTTAAAAGCTAGTAAACTGGTTTAATCTCTATAACTAAGAAGTTATAGTCAACAGTTAGTGTGTTTGGCAAGACTGTTAAGATGTATTTACAGCATGCAATTGGAAAATAAGTTTGTTATAAATAAACTATTCCTAGTGACTGATTAAGAAAATATTGGATATGTACAAAATGACAGCATTAAACAATGAAAGTATTTCCTGAGGAGCTGAGCCTTAGCAAAAGCCACAGACAAAATATTTTTAGTGGCATTCCAACACTCTGTGTTTCAGAGCCATTTATAACAGAGCTCATTATGAGATATTCCTTTCTGCTACAGGCCACAGCTGGATATACCAAAAAATAACCCTCAGAAAAAAAAAAAAAAAATTAAAGAAATATTTACCTACGAGAAAGAGTCACAGTACCTGGCTTTATTTCATACGGTTAATTTCTCCTCTTCAATCCATCACATGGATTCAAGAGAAGAATTTGCCCTTATGTCTCCAAATCCTCAAGCCCCTGCCTCTCCCGATGACTGCTACAAATCCCCATTTATTCCCTTGTACAGGAACACAGAAATCCCAGAAAAAGGTTTCTGCAGAAGCCTGGCAGGGCATGAGGATTCCTGTACACGCTGGCTATATTTACCTGCTCCCCTACCATTCTCCAACAGCACAGTAGCTGTGAACCCTCTTACAGCACGTGCAAAATGGGTGTGGACTTCAGCTACTGTCCTGGGCATGAAAACTAGCTTTCAAGTGAGTCATGCTGCTAAAAGCTCAGGTATACTTCCTCATCTGTTTAGAGCAGCTAAAACAAACCACTAAACAAATATCTGTACTATAGCTCTTAAGGCTTAAGATGAGGTGGGGAGGTGGAAGGTGAAAGAAAGTGAGAACAAGTGTAACAATATATAGCCTCGGAGCAGCAGTGGCCGGAATGCCTGCAGGGCACTAGGAGGAGAATGCTCAGAGGAGGCACTTCGCAGGCTTGCTGAAGGATAAAGGCGTCATGGCCTGTGAAGCTGGCCTGCAGGCACTGGCCAACGATGCTACTGTGAAACAACACTAAAAATGGCATTTTGGCTGCTTCTCAATTGGGTATGCATCCACCTTATACAATCGTGGTGGTCTGCCTTGTCCTTCTGCTCATGACTCAAACCAAAGCTCACCCCAAGCACGTTTGCATGACAGTTTTGCCTCCTACCAGGCTAGGTCTGCTCCCCTGGGGTTTTCACCTTGTTCCTCCCAGCCAGGGCAGATTGCACAGTCTCTTACTGACCTGGGAAAGCTGCTCCAGGAAGAAGTATCAGATTGGGAGGAGGCAGAGAGGCATCATCCTTTTGCTCAGGGGGCGTCTCTATGGGGAGAGATACATCCAGTTTTCCTTCCTTTGCTTTCCTTTCCTGTGTGAATGGTGTTGATAAGGGGTGTGTGTAAGCCCAACAGGCTTCTACAGCTGCTTAAGTGATTGTGCTCTCCCAGGGAGCAGACGTAGGTAGAGCTGCCAGTTGGCTTCCCTACCTGTGCTTGCTGTATAAATACGTGCACTCTTCGTATCTTTGCCTTTCTTTCAGAGATAGTATTAATTCTTGGGTCTCTGAATGGCTGCAACCTAGCAAACATCAAGTGCCACCTTGTCTTCTCACCCTTTTTATGCCACCCAGTGTGCAAACTCTGAAGATACCCAACACCAGTTGTATATACAGAGGCATGCAAATTCCTGTATGACAGCAGCCCTGCCCTAGAAGTGAGAGGTGGAATGGATCTCCTAGCTCAGCTTATTTGTCCCTGGGGATGCAACACCGTCTGAAACAGCAAGCTATAACTGTCTGATAAGAAGTCCAGGTTTTCCCTGTTTCGGTTTGTTTTTTATTCTTTGGGATTTTGGTCTGGGTTTGGTTCGGTTTTTTGGGGTTTGGTTTTTTTTTTTGTTGTTGATGTTTTTTTTTTTTTGCAGAGAGCTGTCTAGTGCATCAAGAGTTTAAGATCTTATAGTTTTCCATACCAGACCATGGAGATACACTGATGAGCTTCAATGGGAGCTGAATCTTATTACAGATTTTTAATAAATAAATAAATGTCAGTTGTTCTCCTGAGGGCAATTCAGCTTTTTTGATGGAAAATTTTAGATCCCTTCTGGGCAAAGTGGAATTGGCAATGGTAGATCTTGGATCTAGGAAAATACAAGAGTATTCATACCTCCACTCCTCCTTCCAAGAGACAGAACAGCAGTGATGGCACAAATTCTGAGCTCATAGAAAGATTTCACAGGCCTGTCCTAACCTAAGATCCTCCTGATGTTTTGAATGATACATGCTACATGATGGAAAATGAGTTTGAGAGTCCAAATTCTTTTATTTCAAGGGAAGTCTAGTATAAATGAAATGAGATTTTTGGCATTTCTACGGGCCTCACTTTGTTATGCTGTCTGGATTGTTTGATGCTATGAAGGGCTACACAGTAAACAAAGCTGTTACAATGACCAGAATTTCCTTATGAGATTGTTCCAGTGACTTGAAAACTTAACCAGGAAATCAGATGGTTCCTTAAAAAAATACATTAATTAAGCACTTCTTTTTTTTCCCAATTGACCTCAGGAGGACCCTAACGTACTGTAAACAGGTATATTTGCCAGTTGTTGCATACTTTTTCCGTGAATCCTACCACATTTTAAACCTAAGAATTTGATAGTAATTGAGACATATTTTAGATTAGGTAGGAGTGGCCAAATTCTATTTGTAGATAGTGTAAAAGCAGAATAGTGCCTCTAAGATTTATGTCCCTGGTACAATATCTCACTCTTATTTAATAAAATGCAAGACTATATCATCTCAACTTAAATAGGGTTCACTGGATCCACTGAGGAGTATAGATGAGGGTAACAATAGAAGACTAATGGTTGAGTCCATGAGCTGTGGAAGCAAAAATGAAACTAAATAGAAAGATTACTGTATTAAACAATAGCTAAGGTATTTCATGTTTTCGTGAATCTCCATTTACTGTGGGTAGCTATATGCATAAGAAAGCATGTTTTTACTGTGAAGGTGGTTGAACAACAAGTGGAAGAAGTTGCCCAGATATGTTATGGAGTCTCCATTCTTACAGATATTCAGAACTCAACGGGTCACTGTCTTGAGCGAACTGCTTTAGCTGTAGGGTTAGACTAGATGATCTCCAGAGGTCCCTTTCAACATAGGCCATTTTGTAATTCTGTGATTCTCTATTTTCAGGATACAAAGGAGAGTTTAAGAGAAGATAAAATATAACTTTTTCTAAAACTTTGTGCTTGAGAGGCTCCAGCTTGCTCCATGAACAAATAAAAACTTTTGTTTTGTATGCTTTTTGCACAGGAAATTATAAATATGTAGTGCAGCAACAACACAGCATAGAAAAATTCTTGAAGGTGAATAATAAATTTGAATACACTTTTTAATTTCTTTCTGGATCTCCTAGTCAAAGGCAGAGCATCAGAAGAAGTGAGTGTTGGAGCAGGGGACTACATTCAGAAAGCACTAATTTTTGTAAGCTGGAAGTATAATCAATAACTATATAGCAGAATGGCGAGTCACCAGTATTGAACTGCCCCTCGGAAATCTGCTGTTGCAAAAATGGGTATGGTGACTGTCATGTTCAGGACAACCAGCTAATGGGCAATTATAGTAAAATTCTTTCAATTTTCCCTGTAATTAGACTAATTATATACCCAACATGCCTGCATCTCAAGTTGTGAGCATGTTAGAAAAAGTAATTTGTTTTCATGAAAATCTTATTAAGCTGCATCATCGATATTAATCTTTCCCTGTTAAAACCTTTGTATTTCCAATAATTGAAGTTCAATATATTGTGCTTTTTGTAGTGCAAAATCCATCTGTATTTTCCCTCAGGGCAAAAGGTCTGAAGCAGCTGTTAATGGAGAAAGGTCTGAGTATAAATCATTTGAATTTCTCTTCAGTTTGATTCTAAGTAACAGCTGCTTTAGTCTGCTTCACAGCACATTATGTTTGTAAAACAATGCAAATTGGGCTGTGTTTCAGTGGTTGTCCTGTTTGTCTGGCAAATGTTAATTCAACATAGTGCTGCATTTTACTGTCATATTTATAAAGAACAACTGATTCTTATCTTGGGAATTCTCTGTCTGGATGTTTTCCACCTTTTGAAGTATAGTAAGAGATTGACTTCTGTTGGAGTAGAAGATGCTTTTTTCCCATGGAATCATATATATCTGACCAAGATCTTTGCTGCTGTATTCCTTGTGCCATTCAGATAAGGGAACAGAGTGATACATTCTCTTCCCTTGTGCACAGGTAGTTACAGGGCAAACTTGAATGGAACATCCCTGGAAATATTTATTGTTCCTAATAGTCATCTAAGTCAGAGTAGCTATTTTTGCACAAACATCCTTTGCATGTTTCACTTACACTGAAAAGATAAAAAACTCTAAGATTTTTTTTTAATCTGCTTTATTATTTTATATTCAGAAACCTGATATGAATGAATGCATGGTTTCACTTTACTCTTAGTGTATGGCTAAAATTTGTGTCCTTTCAGTTTCCACAGTATTCTTTTAATTTGCTGGTTTTGCCCAACCAGTTTTAAATAGTTTATATTTCAACTAAGTGTGAGGTAGATATGGGTAAACATTTGAGAATAGTCTTGCACATTCTGATTCACCTTCCCCATCTTATGTTCATAAGTTCATACATCTTTGCTTCACAATGGATTTTGGGCATTTGTTTCTTTGAAGAGTAGAAAATAGCTACTCTTTAAGCAAATACACTCATATGTAACATCCATGCAGTTGACAAAAACTGTCAAATGCTGTAGTGATATAACTATAGTTGGTGTTACTGCAGGCATCAAAAGCTCTTAACTTTGTTTATAATGATTTTAGACATCTAAAAGCAGTGCGGTGGCCAGTACATGGTCAGGAGAGAACTGATAGACAAGCTCTGGTAGGTCCTGCTGAGCTAGTTTAAATCAGTACTTCTTTCAAGAAGATATGGCCACTAATTGCAGAGCTGGCAAAATAGAGCATTTTACTGCACCTCAGCTGTTCCATTTTACAGTCCTGTACGTGAGCTTAACTTAGCAATAGAAGTTGTTTTGCAGTAAGACGCCAGATTATGAACTAGAGCAGCTGAGGTGCAGCAGGTTTTGCTGTATCTGGAACAGGAGCAAGAATTTCTGGCAAAGGGTCAGTAACAAACAGCTGGGATGTGGGGAGAAGAGACAGTAAGGTCTTAGCCAGCACAGCTGTTTGCTTAGTGAATGTAAGTCAGAACCCTGAGAGAAGCATATAGTCAAAAATAGTTGAATAGTTCATGAACCACCTGCATTCACAGGGAATATTTGTTGGACAGCTGTAGATAATGAGTAAAAGTACCCGTATGTGCTCTTGGATCATTTGCACAGAGAAAAGATGTCTATGTCCGTAGTATAAAATATTCTTCATAAAGCTCAAGGCCTTGTACCTGGACTTTGAAGGTAAAACATTTTGAATTGAGATGATTTTTGGGTGTGTCCTTGTCACTAATATGTCCATGTCATTTTTCAAAACAATCCATTTCAAGTTCTTCTGCAAATGGCACCACGGTACCTGCCTCTTACAGGACTGACATTGTTTATTAGGAAATGCCACAATAGAAGTCAGAGGATATTGAGGGGGGGGAAAAAAAAAAAAAAAAAGCTGTGACACCAGCCAAAAAAGGCTCTCCGTGTCAAAGTAATCCTTCTGCTTTTACCCCTGTTCTTCTGATCATTTTCTAACTCACCTCTACAGAGAAGCACTCACAGCTATTTAGTTATTGATTGACATTCATATCTATAAAACATGTGCCCACTGCCCAAGTATCTGGGTGGATTTGCATTCACAAAACCCCTAATAAATAATTCACAACATATTACCAACAACTACTGGAGAAAATAGAATTCTGAAGCTAATTAATATCTGAGTGCACAAAAGCCCTCTAGAAACATCAGGCCTAACCAATTTCCCCACTAAGTCTGCTAAGATAACAAGCCCCATGGATTTTCTTAGGAAGAAGCACCGGTAAACAGATAAGCTTTGCGCTGTACCCTGAAGGCTAGCAGGACTAGCAGTACAGCTGGGAAACAGTTTCTAGAGCTGAGCATTCTTCACATCACCTGTTTTCCTGTCCATTACTGAAACTGGAACTGACAACAGAATTGCTCCAGGTGAACTCAATGGCTTAAAAGATAAAGGACTGAAAAAAGACAGGTCCAAGATCGTTTAGGGCTTTGTAGGTTATGCCAACATGCTCAATATTATCACTCCACAAACAAAACTTTATAGAGTACTTTCATAAAAAATGCACTCGGAACTAAGAGTAAAATGTCCATGGAGTTCGTTTATGAAACAATAAAAGTAAATTAGTCATGGAGCAATAGAATAAGGTAAAATCACATCAGATTTGCTTATTTGAACGCTTTACAACCCGGAAAATAAAAGACAATAATTTGGAAAATGTTTTATGTCTTGACAATAAAACCTTTAAGCAGTCAGATACATTATCTTGCATTTAATGTGAGGGCAAGCAAGTTGAAAGCTATTTAGAAACCTGCAGAACTCATTGACTTATGCAGTAAGACTTTGGCAGATGAGTAAAATTTATAGACTTCTCCTGTCACAGGCTGAATGCCTATGACCTTGTGGCACATGCCCCCAAGGGTTTAAGCTCAAGAAGCTGACATTGGTCAGAAATTTGAGGGGTTGCTTGGTGGATTGCTTTCCACAAGTTTTGGGGTTCCCTGTGTAGTTCAACCCTGGTGGGTATAATATTATTTCAGCAGCTGGTTTGCTCATTGATCTCATTAGGAAGGGGAACTTTTCCAAATTTCCTTTATAACTACCTGCCCTGTCCACCACCATCCCACCCCCCTCTCCCGCCCTGTTATTGTCTAATGGGAAACAATGACATTGCTTGGTGCGGGTGAGCTGAACAGCTCTACTACTTCATCAAAGATGGTGGAAATTCTTGTCCTTAGTTCAACGTGAGAGTAATTACATTGTTCAAAATGTCTAAGGGGAGTTTAGAGGACACTGTTAAATCTTGGAAAGAGGTATGGAGAATCACTGATTGTATGGAGAGAATAAAATGGAAGATGAGCAGGAAAAGTAAACTACTTCTGCTCAAGCCTGAGAACATTCAAAATGCGTAACTAATCAGGACTCAGATAAAATTCTAATTCATGTAGAACATTTTACTTGCTGTGTATTTCATTCAATAAAATCTCAGAACTTCCGCTGCCTAATGGCCTGTAAACTCCAAAATATGAGAAAATCCAAGAATCCCGCTCCCCAGTGGCATAAACCTCATTATTTCCCCTATTAAACAAAAGACAAATCCTATTATTTGTTTTCACCCACGTCTACTGACTAAAATCCACACCACAGGTATAGTGCCCACAGTGCAGATGGTGCCAAGCTGAGAGACGTTCTGCTCTACTTGCTTCCCGACTCTGACACTCTCTGTTAGGTTACTACTCAGCCAGCAATTGCCTTTTGTACAATACTGAAGAGCTTGTAGTTATTTCTGTATTTATATTCAGTGTAGGACCATTGCTAAAAAATGGCAGCACAAACTTATTCAGAGCATGGGCAGTGCACTCTTTGTATCCAGGCTTGCACCTTACACCATAAAGAAGCTGACATGAGGTTATTTATTGCCTGTTTCCTAGAAATAGAACTCATAGTTCTGAGATCACACCTTTCAGACTACAAAGTTTCTGTTTATTTTAATCAGAGATTGCCTGATAACCGGACTGGTGGTATCAACACACTGCCTTCAGCACAGATATTTCTATTTTATTGCTCCTTTTTACAGCCAAGTTATCATTCTTACACAAACTAATATCAGGTAATTCTAGACATGTTCCCTAGCAGTGTGAATGGCATGGGTGTCTTTTTTTGTTTCTTTCTGCTGGAGGTTCGTTCAAGTTGGCACCAATGCCACCTGAAGTGCAGAGTAGAGTCTGTCACCTGTGCAACCACCATCTGTCCTATCTGCAAATTCAGCAGGGAAGGAGCACAGATAAACAAGAGAGAAACCTCTTCATGAGGATTCATGCTGGATTGCTTCTTCAGTGTTTCAGGATAGGGAAGGGCGTGCTGGTGGCCACGGTGGATGGCACCACAAAGCCTGCAGACATCACAGATCTAGATGGGTTCCCAGGAAGGCACCAACTGCCAGTCCCTCATGAGGAGGGCCTGAAGCACCGGCAACCCCCTTGTGCTTCCCAGCACACTCCTAAAGTAGCAATGCTGCCTGAGAATTCACAGAGAAAACTCCCTAGAGTTGTGAATAGAGCTCCAGACTCTAGTCCAGTAGTCTCTGTACTGGTGGATAAGAAATGTTGTGCTGACTGAAGGTGTACAATTTTAAGAATATTCACTGCTGTTCCTCTTGCTTTTATCTCTCTTTGTGCAGATTGTAACTCCACAGGCAGCATATAAGAGGTCCGTGTAGAAGATTTCTGCTACCACAGAAAGGATCATGAAATCTTTGTTGTGTGACTTGTTTCTGATCCTCCATAAAATCTCTTGCTCTTTGTGCTTCAGAATGTAGCACAGACATCCACTGAGACCATGACCTTTTGAATCCCATCCTGGACTTTTCCTAAAGGAAAGATAAATCAGTCTCCCTACACTATGACAGTCAGAAAAGTAAGTGTTACATCAGTAAAAGACATGCACTGTGTTTCTTCCAGTATGACGGTTGTACAGGGCATTGAATGTCTCTCCAGTGTGATATGCATAATCATTGCTAAGACCAAACAGAATATTCCAGTATTTAAGAGTGTCAAACCATCTACATTTTTAGAACGTCATGGAGAAGTTAAACTGTGATTAAGGTCTCTGTTATTTGTGGAGCCATTTCCAAAGCTCTATCGAAAAAGCCTGTAAAATATATAGATGCATACTTTTTTATCGTCATTCTGGGATAAAATTAGATGTTACATAGTTCTGTGCACCTCTTGAATTTTCTAAATTCAGCTATTTTTTTCACAAAAGAGTGATCTTAACTAACTTCACTCCATATTAAGTGTATATACAGTTAAGTGTAGTGCCAAAAAATGGGCAGTTGGACTCTCTTTCAGAAGAAAGAAGGTAAGTCTAGTTGGCAATTTGTCTTATTCTGAACTGGGTGTTTAAGTTACTCTGGCAGAATACCACTCTGGAAGTGCCTCTTTGCTGATATAGACCCCTGTATAGAGGGGTCCCACAGAAGGTAAGACCTCCTGATCTTTGACAGCTGTTATCAGTTCTAACTGTTATAAATGCAAACACCGTTTTACACAATTTTCAATGTCCTAAATACTGTTTCTGATATTGTGTCTCTGTTTTACTGGGCTAGATTTAATAGATTTGTAACTTAGTGCAAAGACATTAGGCATGAGAGGATACTGACAACAGGCGGTTAGCAACGGGCAAGAATAAACTTTTTTTTTTTTTTTGCAGTATTTTGTAAGGTTAACAAGAAATTCATTGCAGCCGGAGGCAAAGAGCAAACTTGGTTAAAGACAGTGCCACTGCAGGTGTCATCATGGCTAGAGCCATGTACACAGAAAACATAACCTCAAGTTCACAAATTGCCAAAAACCACCCATGAACTTTCCTTGGCCACATTTAAGATTTTAAGGCTACCGTTGTGTATCTTACCATTTTCTGCAGGAGGCTTCAAATGATTTCTGTGTAAGCATCAAAGTTCACGAATTCATCCACCTGCATAAAGGTGGAGGAATTCATTCATATGAACACAATGCACTGAATGTATCAAGTACTTTGCAGAGGAAGCAGACCACACTTCAATTTATTTAATAGTGAGTTAACAACACGTTACAACAGAGGATTTATTACAACACAGAATGAGAAAATGGGTAAGGATCTGATTCTGAAAATCACTGAGCGTCTGAAAGGCTATGTGGAAATGATAGACTTTGTGAGAAACATGAAATGCTGTGCAAAAGCTGTACTACAAGACTGTCTGTCATCATGACACTGCCCATGGGACTAAACACATACAACAGCGGTGCTCACTTCCATTGCCTCTGATTTTCCTTCTTTGGTTTCTATCGCCGCTGAAGTTTTGTGCAAACACAGCATTTTCCTTCCTTCAGATGCATTCTGATATATCTGCCAGTGTTTATCACCATATGAATAAATAAAAAGGAAGTGTGGTATTTCAGTCCTTACTGCAATATTTCTTTAATAAAGTTCCTTGTTATGGGAAGTTCAGTCAAATGTCAACTACTATGAACTAGCAAATAAACATTGCAGAAAAGTTTCCCAGCTCCAGGACCAAGTCTATGACATTTCTTTTTTGTGACAAGTCTGGTTCAAAGCTTGTAAACACACAATGCATTAGTAAAATTAGGTGACAAGTTAGAAAGAAACAAAAGTCTCATAAATGTCTCATACTCTCATGTCATGTCTGCAACAGTTTTCTTTTTCTTTCCTGCTGTAGATTAGTTATGTACAGAGCTGGCAGAGCATGATGCAGATACCTGAGCAGAAACAGATCGCTGCAAACTGGTCTTGTGTAATCCTGAACACTATTGAAGGCAAAAGCAATTGATCTGGTGTACCACAGCAATGTCTGTGGCACAGCTGCTTTTGTGCTACATAGGTTATGTTGTTGGGATGGAAGCTAAGTGATGGTGTGTTTTCCAGCTCTCCTGATTATATTTTACAGAATATCTCTTCCACATGATAAGTTTTTTATCCGCATCGAGTCTCCTGTTATTGCTGTGATTGAAACTACATATGAAATTTCAACCAGCTTTCCAGAGACTGGAAACTATGGTTTCTAGCTATATCCCTCAGACCATTCTGTATTGTTCAGAAGCACGGACTAACTTCAGACAAATTCTTAGAACAAGCCCATGTTTTCAATTAAAGCTCTCCACTTGTAAAGCTGCAGAATCATTACACCTGTATTTATACATAAAATTTATTATTTCAAAGATAAGACAAGTTAACTGTAGCATCCAAGGTAGCACCAACTTTTCTAAACAAAAAATAGGATCCACTTCCAGTGTCTCAAATACTGCTGGCAAAATGTGAATTGTTTAAATGGTGACAAATACGTACAGTTTACTCTCAGCTTTACATCTATCTACAGTAGCAATTAACCACTTAACTTATTTTATCACTGTTCATATTAGGAAATGAGTAAGTCTATTTTCACTTGGACAGGAACAGGAGATCATATAAGTTGGCAGAGCTTCTAGTTCTTTCATTAAACATGACCTGTATAATAAAACTGAAAAGAATAAAAATCCTAAAGCCATTTAGGCATCCATGACAAGGAGCAATATTCTCTGTTTTCATGTGATTCACTGTATTGAGACAAGAGGACTCATTTTCAAGACTGACTTAGTGACTTGGGAATCATAACACTTAATTTTACGGGGAGCTAGGGCATACATACTCCATGCTGTGGCATGCTGTGCAGGGACACCCCAAGCCCACGTTTTGGGAGGTAAGCCAGTATCCTCATATACCAATGTGCTGCTCTGTGAAGGTATAGCAACCTGTATGGAGCTACTCTAGGGCTCTCTCAGATGAGTTCCCTTAACAATATGGTCATGACGTCAAGCACTTGCATGACTAATTATTATTAAAAATCAATGGGATACTAATTTCTGTTTCCAGTAAGTATTTATGTTCCTGTAGACTATAGATGTTTCTATTCCTTCATCCTCTCATGGGAAAAAGCTTACAAAGACTAACAAAGATTGTTAGTATCTTTTGTACCATCCCAATGCTATATGCCCAAAGTTAGAAGCGATTATGTGGTGGTGTGGGGTAAATGTTTTTTCCATGTGTATAATTATGTTCCTGCTTATTTTCATTTCTTTTTTCTTCTTAGGCTGCTTGCATATATACCTGTTTTCTTTTCTGATGCCCTGTATTACCTAACTCTGTAGTACTTTACTTTGTGGATCAATACACCTTTTGATCAAAAGCATTACAATTTGGAGACCTGCTGCTTGATGCACAAGACAGAGTTTTATGGCTTTCCAAGTGTTGGAGGCAACACGTCAGGTGGTAACTATAGTCAATGGAGAGACATAGGCAGTTTTAGAGTTCACTCCATTTCCTCCCAGAAAGAAATCTGAGATAGGTTTGATGAATGAATTTGCCTTTGGCTCTGTATTGACATGCAAGGATGTAAATACCTGCTTTACTCAGCTCACATGTGGGTATGTAACTCCAGATGTCATGACTTCTGTTCATTGAGGCTTATTTTCCATAGCAATTTTTTTTTTTTTGTTAGTCACTGTTTTTAAAAGGTTTCCAACAAGAACAACAGTTGTTAATGCGACAATAAGCCAATGGAGGGTGAGGATGACTGTATCTGATCTTGGCTAGATACTTATTCAGTCTCCCAGTTTCTTTTATCTGGTTCATAAGATCAGACTTCAAACAGCAGCTTCTTGGTCCTTGTTCTAAAGCCAAGCCTATGAAATATGGTTGTTTTCCTGATACAGTAAATATTCCATTTGCAAGTGAGCTGAACATGTGGGTTTGTTTTTTTTTTTTTTGTTCCTTTTATCATAGAGATTTCTGCTAAGCCTCAGATTAGATCCATCAGTCCTGGTTTTTTGTTTGTGAATGTTTATGTGCTTGTCACACTGTCTCTCTGTTCTGCCTGTCCACTCAGTTCTTGTAAGTAGACGGACATGGAAATAAACATCGTAAGAGTTGTGGTCCCCAGGAGAACCAGGGAGAGAGAGTCTCACGTACTTCACTACCTTGCTTGCACACAGGAGCAAAGGAGAGAGGTGTAGTGGCAGGGTGGTGTGACTTGCATATATTTGCACATAGATTATGACCAGTCTGCTTATATCTCCGGGTTTGCTGTGGCCGTGATACCATGAGGAAAGCTGAATTTTAACAATACTGCACTCTGACACTGGGGGACATCTTGGTTCTATAGGGCAGTGGACAAAAATAACATCTTCAAATGAATGGAGGGTTAAAAGCGAGACCTGTCATTCTTAATAATGTCAGCTTGGACTTGAACTCAGTGTTTCTTCCAAATGCGCAGAGCTATGAATGACACCACAGATTCACATTTAGCTGGTGGCTGGCAACGACACTGTACGGAGGCAGAGTGCAGCTACTGTTTTGTAGCAATGCAACTTTATTACAGAGCTGCTTAATGTCATGCAGGGAATCCGGAGAGGAAAAAGGAAAATCACAAAGGGTGTTAAAATCAAGTCTGCTGGGAAGCTCTAATTATAGCTGTTGCACAAAATGTTATGGCCAGTATATAAGGCAGTTTCTGCATGCTTGTACCTCTTGCCAGCACAAACTGCAAAAACTTTCTCTCTCCTCCTTTCTCCATTTCATAGTGGTCTATAGAAAGGTGGAGAGCATTGTTTATAGAGAGGCAAGATATCAAAATTTTCAGGCATGAGAATTGAAGAATGTATGTATTAAAGAAAACACGTAGAAATCTGTGAATCATCCCCTGAGCTCCAGCATACTTTCTAAAAGCACTCTAGGAAGATGTGTAGAGACTCAGAAAAATTGCTAGTACTCTAAAGGCATTCTGAGACATAATATGGAAACAACCAAAGGTATAAATTTCCATCATAGGGAATGTTGTGGAGTATTGATGAAGATTAAATGAGATGAAATAAATCTCCTTCATGTATGAGCTACAGACATGGTAGACCTTAGAAAGTTTGATTTTTAAAAAAAAGTTTGGGTTTTTTTGGTTTTTTGTTTTTGTTTTTGTTTTGTTTTTGTTTGTTTGTTTGTTTGTTTTTGTTAAAGACCTATTAGGACCCCCACCCCCCTTTAAAAGATCCAAGAAAATTCTTGGAATTACAGAGAGGTGCTTTATTTGTTGGGTTCTTTTCAGCACTGGACAGCAGAGTGAATGATTGAAGACTTTTGCATGAAATTAAAGTGGTCTGAGGTTTAAAGTAGTGTAATCCTTTCCTTGAACAGAAATCTTTCTCATGATAGAAGAATGATTTACAATTTCTACAAGAATAGTCTTCCAATAGCAGTTATCTGCCCTTTGGTAACATTGATAGGCAAAGCCAACCTTGTATCATGGCATAAGTATAGCGCATATGACATATTTACGCTTTAAAATGGTGTCTTGTGTATCCTCCTCCTCCCATCCAATGACAGCAGTTATGCAAAGTGTCCACATAGGGGCAGGGGCTGAAAGATCCAAAGACCTAGGGAAATACTGATGTTCTGTGCAACAGGAAAAACCAAATCACAGCTTAGCTCTGAAGAAGATATTAAGAAATTAAACTCCGTGTTTGAGGCAGCAACTGGTTCACTGGACACAGGAAAGGAGGAGACAGTCAAAGGGTTGCATAAAATCTCAAAACATGTGAATTTAAGGATCTAAAATACTTCCAGAGAAAGAAAAAACCCAAGCAATCTTCTTCAAAATACTGATAAAACCAACAGTGTGTTTTCACAGGTACCTTCTCAATTGGGTAGCCATCAGCATATTTATGTGTAACTTATGGCAAAGCCTACAGTGCATTGGTGTTTCTAGCTTAAACTGACAATAATGGAAGAGTGACAGATGCTTTGTCTGGAGGAGTACAAATGTATGGAAATCTCTGGACCGTTTGAAATATTTATGTGTTACCCAGAAACTATGCTGTTCTCAGTTAAATACTCCTCTCCATCTGCTAGGGTAAGAAAAAACGTGCTTCATTTTGAAGTGAAAGCAGGCTTTGCCGTACCACACCAGGAAACCAAAACCGTATTCTTGAGGAGAAGGACTCCCTGCTGGGCACGTTAACAGCTCAAAGTCAACCATCATGTGCAGGTCGCTGAGGCAGTTTTCTTCCATCAGATGAAGACAAACAAAAATCCTACCATCCAACCTCAAAGTGAGGTTGCTGCTAACAAATTGGAAGCAATATTAAAAGAAAGGGTCTCCAATCCCACTTGTATTAAAGGCTGAGTGGAAGAGGACACAAAAATAGCAGAGGATATACTAAGAACTGCCTGGGAGCGTGAGACATCGCCTGTGTAATGTTATTCCACTACTCCGATGGAAGAAGTGTTTTGCCCATTAAACATAGGCAAAACCATGTAGGGTAGGTTTCTGACTAGTCACACAATCTTATCCTGGGGGACTAGTTAAGGGTTATTCCCAGGAGGGTTCCCTTGTCTGCAAAATGCTCCTGGTAGGGAAAGGAAAGATGGACGTAATTCCTGAAGTGATGCCTGGCACCCACTTTGAAAAGAAAATCTTCCAGAATGAGAGACAGACAGTGATCTTAAGGAGAGGAGAAGCTTCACTATGCCCACATTAACTTGATTGGGTGCCATTTAATGACTTAATTTGTCTACTTAAATTCTCTTGCAAAATCCTCCACAGGCCTTATACTTGCAAGGCCGTATTGGTAGTCACATGGGCTCTTATTGGGTGATAACACACATTGCGACACACTATCCAACTATACTCTTTCCTTAACCTTGAGAAATGGTTGTCACAATAATGAGCTATCTAAAATCAAGACTAATTCAGACAAAATTAAAACTAGATTGATGCTTTGTTCAGAGATAGCTGGCTTGTTCCCTCCTTCCTCCCACCTACAGGGAGGTAAGATAAGGTGCAAGTACAGCAGAGTACATCTCCTTCTTGCTGACCTCTGACTCCTCCAGGCAGTTTGCAGGTGGGAGCATTCATTTCCTCCCTTTTCATCTCTACTTGTCAGTTTAGGCATGGGAGATGCTGGGCACAGACCATCCTTCTCCTCACTCTTCTTAGATCCAAATTGCAGGTGACCCTGATGTGGGTGTATTGGTTTAATAGAGGCTACGGGAAATGGGACTTCAGCCTTCTAAGAGATAAGTGTCTTTTCAAAGGGCCATGTATGTTCCCTCTGTAGTTAGTCGAGATGTACATTTCCAAAAGATGATTCATATAATAAAAAATTGTGTAGAATAGATGGGATGAACACTCTAGAGGAACAGTTTTCTCTGCACCGTCTGTTCAAATGACCAGATGACCGTCTCAGACTAGATGTTTGAATTTTACAAGGCTGCAGTTAGGTGAGGTGAACCCTATCTAAATGTAAATTCCAACCACAGAATACCTAGAAAAGCACTTTAAACCACAAATGTGACAGAGTTAAACCCTCATGTCTATTAAAATAAAAAAGGATTTGGGTGTGGAGTTCCATAAAGAAATTTTGAAAATAACAATTTACCTAGTGGAAGCTGGCAAAAATCATCATTGAGTAATCAGACACGTTCAGGCTGTTTTTTTTTTTTTTTCCCCCCTGCAGATGGGTCATTTACATGAATAGTCCAAGAACTATAGTCCTGTTTTTCCTGTTCAAACATGATCTCTGTAATCCTTTCAATTTATTTTGAGGAACAACTTCAGTGCTTTCTGTTTTCTTTAACGCAGTTGTTGCTTTGATTAACGATTTAATGTGTTTAAACAGTTTGAAAACCTAAAGACTGCCTCTAAGCCAGGCCCTATTTAATGAACAGCAAGAACAAAGAAGCTGCAGTACATGTTGCAGAATTAGTTTCCTTGTGGTGGCCCCGGTGAGATCACCAATTCTCTTGTCCACCTCTGCAGCCTAGCCATTATTTTCCAAGGAACAAACCCTGCCATCTATACTCAAAATTTAATGAGGAGAAAAGTCACAGTAATGGCACTGAGAACAACTTCTGGCGCAGCCCTGCATAACCTGAAGCTATTTTGCCTTCCCTGCAGTAGAGTGCTCCATTTTGCTTGACATGATGATAAAGCTCAGCAAAAGGCAGCACTGTCGTTCGTGAGGAAAGCCAACCCACATCCCTGTCTACCCACTCTTAGAAGCGAGATAAGAAGGCTTCACTCATTACCTTTACCTCTTTTAAAAAGGATAGCAGCACGAGAGGTTTTTTGAAAGAAATGTTATCCATTATCTCTGTGCTTTTAAGTTATATATTCTGAAATCCCCTGCCCTTTTTTTTTTTCCCCAGGTGACATTGGACTCCTTCTTTCACAAAGCCTCAACCTGTTTTATCTCCCCTCCTCTCCCATTTTTCTTCTTCTCTGCATTGACCTATAGCCACAGTAATGATCCTCTTGGTTCCTTTAGTTGAACTTTGATGGTCTTGAAATAAATAAAGTATCCTGTGTTGGTGTACTGCTGTGCACCACTTTCCATAAAAATATACTCTTATCTTTCTTCCATTCAATGCTTCTGTTATTTTAGTGCTCAATGCTGTCATCGCTTTACTTGTTTCCTCCAATTTGTAGCCCAGTAGAAAGTGGGAAAGGCAGCCACATTTCAGCTGAGAATGACCACTCAAATATATGGAAAGAGCAAAAGCTTAGTTTCATAATATGTGAGCTGTTTTGTTCTTTTTCTCGGAATCAGAAGTGCTGAGAAATGCGGAGCAGGTGCTGTTCTGCTCTCCGGCTCTCTGTGAGCTACAGTTTATTGGGCTGATAAGTGGCTCTGTACTTACATATGAGTAGCTCATGAAAAGGGAAGTGATTCGTGCCCAAATGTCCTATTAGCAAGAACATAGAACATGAAAAGTAAGTGCCTGCTCCTGGACAAAGACAGTGAAGTTGTTAAAAAACCACAAACAAAATAAACCTGCCTGTGTTGTAATTAAAACCACAGAGATAATGTGAGTCCTATGCATTCCTTGGGCTGTCAGCTGTAAAACAGATACTATATTCTGCTTTATTGCATGATTTACTTCATTTTTATCTGCTTAAAAAATATTCATTAGTGGTGAGCTGCAGAATGATTTTTGGATAGACATGGGTCAAAAGGAACAGGCAATGAAGGGTGACCTTTCAAAAGGGGGATTACCTATAAATAGCAATGGTTATCCCTCACAGCCTTCTCACATAAGCCTGCTGAGAGTATGAAAAGAAGACCCTTTCCACTAGTTCCTCCAACATGATTTCAGATTGGCACATGACACATTTTGGACATGAATAGCTGAAGAGAATTTGCAAGGGATCAAACAAAAAGCCTTAGCAGCTGGCTGGCTGTCGATATTCCCCTGGGTTTAAAAATTAGCTCAGAGCTTCCTTCTCTTTCCCCATGAACAATGGCATACACTTCACTAGAAAGGAATATTAAGATTTTATATTTGAATATGTCACTTTGGGAGCTCATTTATTTTGAAAATTAATTGTAGCAATTTTTAAAATTAGCCAAGCAGTGTCATCAGAGTTTATTCAAACCCAAGAGAGCTTTAGCATCACGCTGCAGTTCTTAACTACTGTTTTAACTTCTGCTCTGCACCATGGATCTATCAAATCCTTTATCTGGAACAAGGAAGAATTGGTATTCCTGGTCATTTACTATTGTTAAAGTTGAAGAGGTGAGTGAATTAATCGGGCAAAGATGCAGTTTGTTCTGTTTGTAATGCATGTTCTTTGCTTATTTGTCCTGTGAGATTGTCATAGAATAGTATTTCAGAGCTCCTATTTTGCAGAACTTCATATGAAGGTCACTCTGCAAAGCGACGGTGCATGGAAGGTGACAGTTTTAAACAGTCAGACGTGGTCAGTATCTGAACACTTGTGTGTTCATTGCACACTTATGTATCTGTATCGCATTTCGTTTTCAATTGCATCCTGCGTGCAGCCAGAGATCACCAGCAGCTCCCACAACAGGCAAAACTGTGATGTGTTTCTGTCTCCTGTGGCCTCATGAACTTAGGATAACAATTCTGATACAAACAAAACCCAAGCAGCTTGACTGTTGTTAGATTCTTATTGGATAATTACTACGTTTATCGTTACTGTTAAAATAGTGATTATTAGTGACCAGGATCTGCATACAAGACTGAGCCCATCTACTACATACTGTTGTAAACAAGGTAAGAGATGGTCTGTTGGAAGGCGTTTACAACCTAAACAGACATGCAGACAAGAGGTGTTATTATCTCCACTTCACAGATGGTGACCAAGATACGCTGATATGATGTGCCAAGGGATATATGCAAATATGCAGGGCAGAGAGGGAGCGAGCCAAGTGCTGAAGCTGGGTTACCAGGCTGCCCTGACCATGACCACTCTTCCTCACTGCTGCCGCTGCAAAGCTAACAGCCACCCGGTTTCTCTCTGCTCGCAGACAGGAGTGCATGACAAGTGGCTTCCTCTCAAGCTGCTCCAGCCCCGTTTTTGCCCGCACAGTTGATTTCTGCCAAGCGGTGCCAGGCTCCTGTTTATCCAGGAAGTATTTGTTACTGGTTGGCTCCACGAAAGAGATTTTTTTGATTCTGTCTTGCAGATGTTGCTTTAATGCACATTTGACAGTTGTTCTCTGCTTTAACATCATGATCTGGAAGCTGTTCACTTTGGATGTTTACAGCTGTTGTTGGGTTTACAGCAGTGCTGCATTCAAACCTTTCCACAGCCCAGAATTCCTCCCTGAATTTATTGAGGGGAAATGTCGCCTTTAAAAAAATCAGGGTTCTTAAAGATGAGTTAGGGAAAGGGGTTATATAATATCATGCTGACACTAGAAACAGACTCTGTGACCCAGAAGATAGCTTGCAGTCCTGCGTTGCTGCTGCCTATGATACAATGACTTATTTTCAGTGCAACACCACTGAGCATTGCAAATTCTATTCTGACACGAACACCTCCTGAATGGTGATAGGGAGCAGATCTCTCTTTCACTATTGCTATCCCGTATTTGTGCTCACATGCAAAGCCAGTCCAGGACTGGTATCCTGTCATGACCTCTCCTACAAGCACTGGTATAGAAAACAATCCCTGTCCTGAGCTACTAGGAGAAGAGGAGATGTCAGCAGACATTAACTGCCAATTTGCATCTCCTGATTTTCTTTCCGACATAAAATTGAGGGCAGCTTTATCATGCAGTTGCCTTGCTGCCTCACTCTAACTGGCAGGTTAGTTTTCAAATGTGATTTACAATGTGGATCTTGTTTCTGTGTTGGAGTGCTTTTGGATTACAGCATGAAATTTGAATGTGTCTAAATAAAGGGAATGCAGTGGTGGCAGTGGCTGGGAGGCAGGGATTATATGAAAGCTTTCAGGACGCTCTGAGCAGTGTGCTGCAGTAGCCAAGGGATTTTTATGGGCACAGAGGCACAAAGTAACCCCTCTAATCCCTTTCTCACTGGCTTATAGACTCTGAAGAAGCTTAATAATTACAGGGGAATGCAGTCAAAGTGTTTTTAAGGACATATGTGCAGAGGCTTATTTTAGCCATTTCCTAGCAGCAAGTGCACAGGCAGCTTCTTGAGGAGAAATTTGAGAGCAAATTCTCTGTTCTTCCACCTCCCCAACAAAAAGATGTTGATTTACACTTATATCAAAAAGAGGCTTAACCAGTGAGAAGCTGAGGGAATATTTCCCAGCCTGTAAGTTTATGATTTTTCCACAGCCACACCACTCAGCCCTCTCTTTCTGGTGAAACACAAAGCATATCCCTATTCTGTTGAGTATCCCCATATGGGCTTCTTTCAGTTAAAAGGCCAACAGAAAGCTTGCACGTTCCCTTTAAAATATCAGCCTTCTGGAGAAGTATTTCATCTTCTCTGAAATTACTGATTCAGCTGATGGTGACTCTGCTGCTTATGTATCGCTACCCATAAGTATGTCCCTAACTGCGTGTGTACTATATATATGCATACACAGGAGGTGTCCGGGAGCTGTTTCTGTGCTGAGCTTTTAGTATCACAGCTATGTCATTTCTGGAGGAATCTGTGCCTCAAAGGAGGTAGATACGGTGTTACTCTTTCACCCTAGAGAATTTCTGTGATTTTTTTTTCTTTGTCAGTCTTGTCCAATTCAAAAATTATGGCATAGATTTTCTCTCATTATTCCTCAAAAGTCACCTCTTAAGAAAGCTGGGCGCAAAAAATTACAGCAACATGAAAAGTTTTTTGAGCATTAAGAGTAGAGGGGGATTGGAAATGTAAACTTGGTTTATGGTGCATGCCCATGCAGTGCTTGACATCCCACTATCATTTGGGATACAAACTGCAACAGAAATGAAAACACTTATATCTCATTATTGTATTACTAACCAAAATTGGCATATTTTCTCAGCTTTGTAACTAAGATGAAAGCTTTGTCCATATATTTCCATTTCTATAAGACACTCTTGAGACCTGTAAATTCACAGAAAAAGTATATGAGGTAAGAATTAACCTCAGCTGTCGGGAATTTCAAACTGCAATATTCTGCCTGCATCATCAAAAAGACCCTAACTAAAGCCTTGATCCTTTTCTGCTGGGGAACAGGTTGCTTGTATTAGGATTGCAAATTAACTTTAGTTTGAACCCTCAGCATTTGCTGTGCTAGGTCCAGTATAGTGTGTGTGAAGCTTTGAGATGAAACAGTATAAGCTAATACAAGATCTGCCTTTCCTGTTTTGATATTAAAAACCAGTAGCACTTTTTGAAGAAAAGGTGTTTGGTGAAGTGATATGAGTCTGTATCTGTCCTGTGACCCCAAACTTTTTTTCTGAGGGAACTGTCTCTCTGTTTACTTAGTGCTTTCCAACCAAAGGGAGGGCAGCCTGGTTCATGTGCTCTAAGCAATTTAGATTTGAGCTGATTCCGCAAATCTCTGGTTTCAAGGTTGGAATCTAGGCACCAGGATGTAACAATGGGCACATGGGTCCCAGTGCATGCTTGGACCCTGGTTGGCTCCACATGAACATGGGTGCAATTGAACCCACATCAGCCTCCTGCATCCTCTCAATACTTTCCTTTGCTTTGCACAAGAGATGCCAGAGACCTTCTTGACAGCAATGGGAAAGAGAGTGCTTTTACCCTGCAAAGGGGAAGGTCTCCTCGCTCACATGGTGGCTATACATCAATCTCTCAAATAGAACTTTAAAGTTGTCTGAGAGCCTTCAGACAGCCACAGCACCTTCACTGATTCTTTTTTTTTTTTTTTTTTTGCAGATAGCATAGAGTAACCTTGCAGTGTTTGAGATGGCCAGGTCTATGCTAGTCTAATGTCCTACTAATACACCCCAGTTCATGATAATACAGTGTGCTTCAAATTCTTAGACTGTGCTATCTAAAAATTACTCAGGCTGAACAATGTTTCTCTCATAAATAGTTTTGTAGACTTCTATGCAATGGCTTAGCGTATACACGAGTGGCATAATTTGGCCTTTCACATTTATAATGGGAGTTATCAGCACTAAAGAAAAAAAAAGTGCAAAAAAAAGTGTGAGATTTGAATCTCGGATGCCATTACTGCAAGGTGCTGGCTATAATCACCTTTTATTCTCTTTGAAAGTTTTCAGGAAAAGTTGTTTCCTGAGCAAAAGAAATCTGAAAGATCAGGAGAAGGACTAACATCATGGAAATCTTAATGATGCCTATCAAGTGTAATAACTGAGAACACCGTGAATTGTGACAAGGATAACGAAATGAGCTGTTTAACACAATGACTGTCAGCTATTGTTTTTCAAGAAAATGACTGAGACTTGGCAATGGTTAGTCTATAACCAGAGAAGAGGAAAAACACAAAACAAAACAAGAAAGGGATGTAAAAAACCAGGAAATAAAACCCACAGACAAACTTCATATAGACATGAAATTCACTCTAGGAATAGTTAGTAATCAAGTTTACTCCTCAAATATGCCAATAAAGTCAGCGCATTTACACTGGATTAAGTTTAATCTCATGAGCTGGATCACAAGTTAGCTCTCTTTGGCAATAAATAATTATCTTTTACTGCTTGAATACATTCAGTCTTACTTTGTACATACTGCCCCTTTGGCTTCACTGGTAGAAGGAAACAGAGATGGGATTTCCTGATGAAATAACCGTAAGTATCTGCAGCAGAAAATTACCACTGATGACAACTCTTCATACTGAAACAAATGTCCTCCATAAACACATCCATTCCTGTTGTGTCTGTCTGCCCCAGCAGGGACCTCAAGTTACAGTAGGAACACAATCTAAAAGGCAACATGGCATTAAAATATTGATGGAACAATGTTAGTAGGAAGGGGAATGCATATTTAATAAGAGTCTAGATGCTTTTCATGTACACATGTGACACCAGATCTCTCAGGCTAACCAGAGTGAGGTTGGGTCAGTCCTTGTGAGGGGAAGGTTCCAGACAATACATGGCAATATCCTGTTGTAGCTGGTATAAACGTATCTTTCAGTGCCTTGACAGGAGGCAAGGAGCAGGATAAGTCATGTCTTGAATCTAGTTTTCTGCTGAGGACACTGTGCAGACACCTTTCCTCAGGTCGTGTCTCAAAAGGCCCATTTCCTGCACGACTACCTCCTTTGTAAGGAAGCACATGCTTTGAGATGCTGCAGTTGTAGCCTTTTGTGTGCCAATAGGAAGGCTGGAAGACATAACACTCATTGTGGTTCCCCACCTGGAAGCTGGGAGGTGGCAGGACTCCTGATCCACCACACAAGGAAGTCCCAGTCTGCCTGGAGAAAGCATCTGAGGAGTAAGACAAAAAACTCTCTGTGTCCTGAACACCCCCTCACAGAGAAAGGTCAAGAACAACATAACCCAGGCTATTAATGGCAATGAGCTGTGAAAGCTGTGGCTTCTGCATCGTGAAACTGTGGTTGTGATTACAATGTGCATTAGAACCTGCAATTCCACCTCGGTCTGTGCTGGGCCTCCAAATGTGGGACTGTAAAACTGCGTGTAAACGGGTGTGCAGACCTCTGTGCTCTGGCTTTGCAAAGGTGTGAACTTCAAGCAGCTGTTATGTTTTACAGACATGACACACAGCTTTCAAATAGTTGCTCATAGATGCGTAAACATTAGCCTTTGAATTGAGGAATTGTCCTTTGTGTTAAAGTGCGTAAGTAGCCCCAAGTGTGCTGGTGTATGTGTGTGTAGGTGCTTGCTCCTTTATTTGGCTAAAAATTATTTATAACACTTACCAACAGTTCCCTGTATGTTTTTATTATCAGCTCTTCTTCAGCTCTCACAGCCCATGCATTTGGTATGAGTAATAAAACTTACTTAATTGCTGCAATAAAGGCAACTTTGTGTGCTTGAACTTTGATTTTGAAGGGTTTTCCATTATATAACCATGTACTTTTTAAACACAGACAATGAAGTAATGACTTAATATAAAAGTACTTGGAAACAGTGGTAAACCTTATTATGAATGTCATCTATTGGTGACTAGGGTGTAGATTGCTTTTCAGTCCTAATCACAGCCACTGTGTTTTTCCATCTGAAAGTGCATGTTTCCTTTCCATCAGTTTGGTAGTGGTGAGAAAAAAAAATCTATGGTAATGAGAAAAAAATCAGCTCAGTCAGAGAGTGTTTTCACAGAACCTGGACAAAGCTGAAGCACACTACAGGCAATTACTTGTAGTCCATTACATCCCAGGCAAAGCATACTTGCAAAGCAGTAATAGTTACGTGTGCTGAGCCAGAATGATGCTTTCATCATAAACGTACTCCATGTTCTGGCACATCATTGCAACCGCAAGTCTCTGAGGATCATTACGATAGTGCAGAGTTCCCTTAAGATGTATTCAGTGATAATGTCAGTTATAAAGAACTTCAGCAAAATGTGGAAATATCACTGTAAGGCCAACTTTTACATACATTGACAATTTACCGTTTATAGCCTCACTACTCTTGGGCTTGATTTGTTTTACAGCTGTTTGTTGGTTTATGAAATATTAACAGGAGCAGTAGAATATATTTGTCATAGAAATGCTGCAAAATAAGATGAAATAAAACCAAACTAGAATTTAAATCTGAAGTCTGGGAAATTTCTCTAGCTCCACCTTTTACCAGGATATTTGGGAATAATTGAGTAAAATCTATTAGAAATATGTGAAAGTGCAGGACTTGTGAGGAATAATGCCGTTACTCAAGCCAGTGATGCCTGATTTAGAGCCTTTCCTGAAGTAAAGGCAACCCTGAAGATATTTAGCATGTGTATGGAAACAGGCAGATAGTAAAAAAGGGCCCACAGCAGCATTGCGGCTATTTGTTTGGCATATTGAGATCTACAGAGTGGCCTATACAGAACACTTCCAAATGAGCTGGAACAGTAAATATACATCTAGTTGGGAGGATTCAATGCAAAATACACACTGAAGTTGGAAGAACTATAGAGCAACCGCACCGTATTACATGTAAAATGACATTTTGGATCTCTCAATCAAGTGAACACTCTTGATGGAGAAAAATACATCTGCATTCCTCTTTGGGCAATTTATTTCCTGGGGCAAGCTGCCTCCAGTGGAAGGGACAAGGGTGACAGCGCCTATGGGGCAGGCCAGGATGACTGCACTGGACACCCTTTGCCCCCAGACTTTCTCATAGGAGGCAGACATTAAATGGAGCCATGGTTGTAGGGACTATTGACCTGGCAGATGCCCCTGCAGTCCACTTACACTGACATTCCCAGAAAGGATCTGGGATGACTTTTGCATGGATTTCCTTTGCAAGACAAGGTCAAAAGGTAGAAGACACACCTTCAAATTCCTTCTTCTGTTTTCTCCTCTAGTCTTATCCCAAAGACCTGGTACCTCACAAGGGCGCAGGAGCAGGAGGATCTCTGGCAGGACAGAGGACCAGGTCTGTACACTGAGGATCCTCTCTATATGTGGATCATGAGGAAGTCTGACTCAAGGGGGGTGCTGAGCTGGCTGCATCTCGATGAAGGTCTGCATGTGCTAATCTTCCTGAATTGAAAGGATTGGACAGTATTTTACTCACTGCAGCTCCAGATCAGAATAATTAGTGACTTAAAATGGATTTTCTACTAGGCAACGTGTTGCTGAGGCTGGTTTTAGACTTTTTTTTTTTTTTTTCCTCCTTGTTAAAAAAAAAAAAGCCCAAGACAGCTGTCTTGTGAGGGATCTCTATTCAACATTAGAAAGCTACACAGCTGTGGAGTCTGGATGCTATCATAAAAATTGAATAGCAGAGACATGGCATTGTTGGAATACAACCCACTTTGTAAGTGTGCTGGGTGCTTGGAATGTGCATATCACACAGTAAAAGTGCTGCTCTTGTCTGTGTTCAAAGCAAGAGCACCAATAGGCCTGCGGAGCTGATGTAATGAGATTCAGGCTGCCCTCAACAGCTGAAATATTTAGTTCAGCAAATGGATATTTCAAATGTAAATATTTATATGAGCCAAGGGCTCTGTGTTGCTCTGCTATTTTGACATTTTCAAATCCCTCAGATTTACTTTTGTTACAAAGATGGTCTATTTGCTGACAAGAAGAACAAAGGTCAGTGGCTAGTTATGCAGAAATGGTGTTATTATCATAGCAAAATATCACTTCTCCCAACCCACAAAACCGTGATTCCATATGCTTCAACATCATAACTTACACATTGATGGAAAGAATGCATCCCCCTTATTGGTATGAGGAAATACAAAAATAATTTTTAAAACATCAAATTATTTGAGATCCTGATTGGACAGAATTAATGGTTCATCAGGAAGAAATATTACGTGCATTTACCTTTCATTTCAGAAACATTCCCCAACCGCTCTTAATAACCACTTGTTACATTTTACAGGACTGGTATTCACCTGTAATACCATTGCTATTGCTGTTCCTTGTTCATTTCACAGTGTCCTCACCTTTTGAATTTCACCCTATTTAGAGATTTAGGAGAGGTTTAGGAGAGTTATTTTTTAGCTAAAATGGTTACTATTTTCTTATCTCTGAAGCTTTAAAAACACTACTACATTCTTCTCGATGTTACCTGTATGAGCGATTCTCTGTCTTTCTATGGCTAGATGTCACTGACCCTGCTTTTTCCTCTTCTTTTTTGTACAGCCCCCCCCCCCCCCGCCCCCCTTCAATCTTCCTTTTCTACTCTTTCCCTTTGCTATTCTTTCTGCTTTTCTCTCCTTTTCCTTCCAGTTCTTAGGTATCCTGCCACCCCCAAGCAATGTGACTGCCTCCTTGCCTCCCACCTTTTTACTGTCTTCTGCCGTTCTCCTGGGCTGCTGCTAGCTCCTTCTCAGCCCACTTCCACCAAGCAAAGTTTCTTAGTTTGGGCTTCTCCCCACTCAGTGCTAAGTCTGATTTTTCTTATTACCATGTCTCATTAGAGGGAATTGTTGAATTAATTATATATAACAGCTTCTTGGAAACTTGAAACAAAGATTGAATGTTTACCAAACCACTCTTTGGCAGATACCCAGATTTAAATTCATATTGTTGGTCTTCAGCCATAAATTGTTTTCTATAAAAATAGCATTCCAATAGTTTTTCTGAGGAATATATACATCTGGAGAATAAAATCTTCCAAGACGATCAAAGAAAATATAGGGTGATATGGCCTTGCTGCTACCTGCCTAGGTAGAATAGGTCAAGTTCTGAGGATATTATTTTAGCCCACTGAAATATTTGCATTCTCAATACTGCTGGCTACTTGGTGCTGCTTTTGATGAGGAATGTGTTGAGGCATCATTATTAATATTTGGTTGTGTTTACTAACCAATTCAGAAACCAAGAGTTAAACTTTCAGCAGGAGTCTATTTATGATTCAGATCTGGAGCTGTATTTGACTTGCAAACCAAAGTGGGGTGAAACTGTTCCCTGCAGGATTCCTTCCTCCAGCCTGCAAGCATCCTGTGCGCACAGACCTCTGCTCATTTCCTCCACTCATCACCAAATTCTCATTCCTGGCAAGTGGATTAGATTCTCCAGGCTTTTTTTTTTTTTTTTTTAAAACATTGAAACATTCTTTTTTAAAGCAAAAACTGGGCTACATTCATTGCCAAGGAAAGGAAGTTTCTAAGAAATAGCTGTAGAATCAGGCTGTTATGAAAGTACATGGAAACTCAGGAGCACACAAATGTCCTAAGAACACATGGCAAAATTTGGGATTGTGAATACATGTATTATAATGAGTGCAATACAGATCTCCAGTGTAATAGCCAAACTCCAGCTAGCCTCTTAAAAGAGGAGGCCTGAGGTAAATGACCTCAGTTCTCCTCTAGTCCCTCCAATTTTACTCAGTTTTCGGATAAGAAAATTTATGTCTCAGCATTAGGACCATGACTAACAAAGGCTTTTTTGATGGAGGTAATTGAATTTCCACATGGAGCCAATTACATATTTTGTTAACCTCTTACAATATTCTCAGGTCACAACTTGTGTGTATCCTCTGATGGAAATGGATTTGGGGAGATGCACTAGTGTGTTTGAGAGAGTAGTTCGCTGATCGTTAAATGTATCATGGTTGAGTCAAATGAAAATCTCGCTTGCCCACCCTGCCTTGCCAAAGATGAATTAAGCAACCATTGGCAGCATTGCTTTCATCAGGCAAAATTTTTCCTGAGAACATTCTTTCTAGGTCACAGAGAAGCTCTTGCAGAAGCTTGGGTTTGTGTATGCTTTCATATCTGGCTTGCAACTTACTCTAAAAGAGGTGCTCAATGACAATTTTTACCTGATTAGAAGTAGACAAATCTTGATTTTGTAATAACTCCATGCTCCTTTACCAGTTTTTTGAGCCAACCACATTCACAAAGTTCAGGAGCTGTTCATTTTTTGCTGAGTTCCTAAAGTACAAGCACAAAGATCTTGAATTCTTCTCTTGGTCTCATTGGTGTACTGTTGGAATACTTTAGGTACCATCCAGATTCAATCTTTTGGGGAAAATTTGGCTTTTGGAGCATTCTACTCTAAGATATTTTTTAGTTTATCCCTGATATCAAATTATAATATGTTTTGCCAATTATTTCTTCCCTCTGAGTCAGTACATTGACTCTTTCCTGCCTGAGTCAGCCCTGGTGAGACACAGCTGGAGCCCTGGACCCACTTATGGGCTCCCCAGTACAAGAGACATGGACATACTGAACTAAGTCCAGCGAAGGGCCACAAAGATGTTTAGGGAATTGGAACGTCTTTCATATGAGGAAAGCCTGAGAGAGCTGGGACTGCTCTGCCTGGAGAAGAAAAACCTCAGGTGGATTTTATCAATGGGTTTAAATACCTGATGGAGGGGAATAAAGAAGGCAGAGCATGACTCTTCTCAGTGGCGTTCACTAGTGGAACAAAGGCAGTGGCCTCAAATCCTTTAAACATAAAATAACCACTTTTTACTGTAAGGGTGATAGAACACTGGACCATTTTGCCTAGACAGGTTGTGGAGCCTCCATCCTTGAAGGTTTTAAAAACCTAACTGAGCAGCCTGCTATAGTTGACTTCACTTTGAGCAAAGGGGTTGAAGTAGATTATCTCCAGACCACCCTGCCAACCTCAACCATTCTGTGGTTCTGAAATTCTCTCTCATACTCCTATAAGATCCTAACTTTTTTCTCAATTTGCATGCCTTCATTTGCATGGTCTGCTTTTTTGAGAAAATTCAGCTCCAGGGCTTTTGTGCATACATCACATGCTGGTGTGATTTAGAACAAGCCTTTTGTTTTGCCACAGGTCACATCTTAAGAACAGTTTGCTTAGTGATTTTCTTTCTTTCACATCTGATTACGCTCTTAAATAAAAGTTGAATTTTTTTGATCAAGCTTTCTGGTGCTTTTTTTGACTGAATGTATATCATTGTTCTAGAACAATTTGCTCAGTGCAATTTTCTGACTTTCTTCTCACTGATGTTTCCTTTTGCTTATATGTGTTGCCTGGCTAGGTTTTATGGAATGCAGCACCTGGAAAGTTGTATAAATACAAATATCAAAGCATTACTTTGTCTCAGGCCCTGCAGTCCCACAGAATTTTCCAAACGAACTCTTCACAGATATTTTCTTCCGTCCAAATGTGCAGAAGGTAAACTCTGTATTACCATCACTATCTAAATGCCATCAGAACTACACCCCTGTGTCTGTACTAATGTTCGTTCAGAGGTCTTATGTGGATGGCTGTAAATCTCAGTTCCTTCTCTGAAGGAGGGAGGGGGCCACAAGCTGGAAGGAAGGAAGGAAGGAAGGAAGGAAGGAAGGAAGGAAGGAAGGAAGGAAGGAAGGAAGGAAGGAAGGAATCTTAACAAAATCAGTGGAAACACAGATTTCCTAAAGACCAAGGTAAAATCTGGATGAACAGCAAAATTTCCAAAGCCTCTTGGGGGACCATGGTTTTATCTTACTCTGCTTCAATTTTTCTCCCCATCAGTTTCATTCTCCTCTAGGCTGTATACCAGTCCCTGCCTTTCAGTACTGGGAAAAGCCTTCCTAAAACACTTGAAGTTACTCAGTTCTATTGATCACTTATGAAGTAATTTCCACAGTGCAGTCCTTCAGAAATGGAACCGAGAGCTGGCCTTAGTTCATCCTTGCAAAAACTTGTTTCACAAAGTGACCAGAGTAACAATACTGCATCTTCTGATCTCTTTCTCTCCCCCACTGTTTGGTTGTTGTTGTTGTTGTTCTTGTTGTTTTGTTTTGGTTTGATTTGGTTTGGTTTGTTTTTTTTGCAGGGTGTGGTGCAAGGCTATGTATGTATTGAGCATGTATTTTTCCTGCCAGAGACAATTCTGAAAATGCAGGGTTTTTAAATTTTTCTTCCCGATTATAAGCTGACAACTGAGCAAAACAGAGAGGGGAATGCGGCCCTCTGAGCCGTGGCAGCCGATAATTACCTTGCTCTGCACAGGGCTCTCCATAACCCCAGCATTGCTGGAAGTGTACTCGATTACAGTGTGTAAGCCCAGCTCTGTGTGAGAGTTCTTCTTCATTAGGGAAATAGAGCTGCAGTGCTTTTGCTGATCTCATTTCCATCTCTATTTTTGCCCTATTCTGTAGAGCTAAACTACCTTTATGCTGAAGTAGCTACCATCCTTTTGTCCTTGGAGAGCCTTGCAGGTAAACATGGAGGCAAAACAATCAGTGAAATATTTGTAAAAGAGGGTAAGGTGAGGAGAGAATAACCTAGAGGACCACTGGGTGCTCTCCAGAAAAGAAAGAATAAAGTTGTGATAGACTTTTTCCAGGGAAATAATAGTCCCTATCATTTGAGTGCATTGGTTTGTTCAGTCCCTGAGGGAAAAAAAAAAAAAGGAAAACCAATCTCTGCCTTACAGGGAAAGAGGAATGATCTCTTGTGAAGTAGGCAGAGACTAAGTACAATGATAACGATGATGATGATTAGAGGCCTTTTAATTTAGAAAAATGAGTACATTGAACATTATGGCTCAGCAGCCTGGCTCCAGCTAGGTGCAGGGAGAGCCCGTGGCACTTCAAAATTCTCTATTAAGGTAAGTAGGGACTCGGATCATAAAGGTAGCTTACGTGAAGGAATTATTTTTACAACAGACTGATGTTTGCCAGGATGCATGTTCTCCTCTGCCAGTGATCAAATATTTAAATTATGTTTGTGTGGATATCTGATTTGTCAGCATTTCAGTACACTTACAATGACATTTGAAAAGCATTTCCTCTCAGCCCTGGCATTGTTCCTCAGCACTCAGCAGTGAGAGTGTGACCCTGAGAGCAAAGCAAAGACTTAATCTTGAACAGGAAAATTTAAGCATCTTTACACCTAACTGCAAGTTTGGGATTATTTATTCTTTCATGGTCACAGTGTTCAGCCCTTAATGAGTTTGTCAGTGTAGCTCCATTGGCATTAAAGGGATGGTGCAAGCTAAGAGATAATTGGGGTGAATGTACCCCTTGTAATGGAGTAGGGAGACCCCTGAGCTAGGGCAGACTAGGGCTAGTGCACTCATAGTATGGTACAGGCAGCAGCAACTAGCTTGATGCTGAGGGCGGATGATATCCTCCTGAGACCATCTTGCTTCCAGCTAATTCAAGCACAGATGGCAAGTGAAGGTGGGGAGTAGGAGGAATGAGTATCCCCATCCAGGTAATGTTGCTCTCATGCTCTGTTTTAAGATACGTTGCTGCCACATTTTTTTGTGGCTGGGGAATCCCCGTGGGGTCAGGACTGGGTACCACATCTGTCACAGATCCAGCTTGGCTGTCACCCTACTGCTAGCGTGGACATGCTATTAGCTTTTCAAATCTCATGCCTATGTCACACAGAATATGAAGCAAGCTACTTTATGCACTTTCCTCAGTCGTGTGTGTTTTCAGCTAATACTCCAAATGCTGCAGTTCAGCTTACAGTGATTTTCTGGATGTTTTTGAAAACTGTAGCTACAAAAGGCTGGGGTTTTGAGCCTGATTTTTAGATCATTTACATCATTAACTTTAAAAGAGCTCCTCACAGTTAGCTGTACAAAGGGAAAAAAGACTCTGATCCGAATGTCAGAAAATATAGTCTCTCTCATTTACTTTACCATTTATATCCACTCCTAAGACCCCTTTATAGTGATGGGCCTGCTGTGTGTTTGATTAGTGCGGTGCTGCAGCATATTAGGCGTGATAGAAGCAATGAAATGGGGCTTGTTGCCCTGCCAGCCGTCCATGTTCCTTCTTGTTCCCTGAACCTTCATGGAGTGATGCTGGTCCTCCCAACCTAGTACAATCCCCATGCCTGCATACTCAGTAGCTTCTTCTTTCTTCGTGTATAGGAGAAGATCCACCACACCAAATCTACTCATAAAGCTACTCTGACCTGAATAATACTGCTTAAATGAAGTCACCGCAGAAGGAAAGAATGGTCTGTGCTATTACAACACAAAGTGAGGCAGTATCACTGGAAATCAGGTAAAACAAACAAAAAGCTCTCGTTGCAAACAAACCTCTAACCTACTTTTTAACATTCCTCCAAAGAGGAATGAGTTTTATTTCCACCAGTGGCTGAGGTTTAAAATAAGATCTTTCCTATTACGCTGCTCATGACCTCCTTAGATCTTGTCTCAGTAATAGTGCGTGGAATGAAATAGAGTATTACAGTGTTGGATCCCAAGGGATGCTTGAGTCTTAGTTACCTTTTGCATTAACTAAACCTTTTGGAAAGATTAAGCCATTCTCATGCTATTGTGTTTCATCTGGTCATTTTACTGTTTTAGCTTTTTTTTGTTTTACCAACTTTGATCAATATTGTCAGGTCTCTGCCTAGATCAGAACAATCAGGAAGACAGTTCACCTGATCAAATTCCTCTCAGCTTTCCCACCTCAGTACAGTCATTGACCATATCATGAGGAGCACCATGTGGCTCCCTATGTAGTCTCTTCTTTATTGTCAAATGTGCTGTTTTTTCTAGGACTGAGGATATTTATAATGTAAGGGCTGCTAAATCTGTCTCAATCAAATCCTTGCATTATTTTAATCTCTTTCCACACACTGTATGTGGTGGAGACCTTGACTGCATACTATAATGTATCTGCATTAGAGTACTGGCCCCACACTCCGCTCCTCAGCAAGATTCTCTGTTTTGAATCAAGAACAGACAGGGAAGAGGATAGGATAAATTGGGTTTGGAAGGCTATTTTGAGGCCTTTTTGAAGCAGAGCCAAGGCCTGCTGCCTCATTTATGCCTATAGTATTCTGAGTTTTTCTGTGCTGAACCGCAGTCTGCTTTCACTGCCCCCATCACACCTGAAGAGCAGAGTGTCACCAACTGAGCAGACTCTTCCTGCTCCTCGCCTACATCCTCTTTCCGGCTCCCCTTGGACCCACATTCCTCTGCACAGGGGACTAAACTTATCCAAGGCTGTTGTATGGAATCTAGTATGGCTGACACTACTTTCACAGAAATCGGATGTCCCCTTTTGTCTCTTTCTTAAAAGGCCTCTTTTGAAGCCAGGGTTCAACAGCAAGACCTTTGTGTGACTGCAAAACAGCTTCAGTACATGCTTTTCTGTATCTCCTCTGGGATGACAGAGTCTTGTGGAAGGAAGTAGCAAGCTGTGAGAGTAAACTTTCTGAGAGCAGGGTAGGTGCTGCTCCATTTCCAGCTGATGAATTGTGGGTGGGGGTGGTTGGGTGGAACACATAGACGGACCTAAACTCGTCACCTTAAGACTAATTTCCTAGTGCACTAAGGAGTTGAAATCTGGTGGGCAATTAAAGAATCTGATCATTCAGCAATTATCTTCATTTGATGGATAAATCATTAACAGTGCTTAGGTAGGCAGTTGTTTGAGACCCGTGAGATACATTTGAGACATGTTTAACAGTGGGTGTGCCCCTCACACAAGTATGTCTGCATTGCGAGGTAGAGAGATCCAGGACATCTTTAAATCAAATATCTTGAGTTCGGGAAATGGTCTGGTTGTGGTTAGAGAGGGCAATTTAGCCTGCCAAGAAACAGGGAGAGGATCACAATAAGATCTAGTGGGGGAAGGTTTGTGCTACGCAGGTAAAAAAATCGGTGTTTTAGTCATGTGAAAATGAAATAAGAGAGTGTTGAATTAGGCTTTTTTATTTTTAACCATGGGAAACAGACGCTGAAATGTGTATGGGAAATGCAACAGAATGTGCTATAGCTCAGGAATTTGCAGAAAACCTGCTTTCACATTTTGGATAGACTGTTAAGGTAGGAGAATTAATAGCATTAACAGCCTCTGAGGAGATGCACAGCTTTCAGATTTCCTAAGTGGGTGGGTGTTAAAGAAAGGTGGATGATGGCAGGATGATTTTCAGTTTTAAAGAGAGAACCCAGAGCTCCAGTGAACTGCTTTAACAGCTTGAACAGCTTGCTACTGAGCTGAACAGCAGTGCTGTGGCTGGGGAGGAGGAATGGGAAAGGGAAGGGGAGGGGAGGGGTGGGGAGGAGAGGGGAGGGGAGGAGAGGAGAGGGGAGGAGAGGGGAGGGAAAGGAAGGGAAGGGAAGGGAAGGGAAGGGAAGGGAAGGGAAGGGAAGGGAAGGGAAGGGAAGGGAAGGGAAGGGAAGGAAGGGAAGGGAAGGGAAGGGAAGGGAAGGGAAGGGAAGGGAAGGGAAGGGAAGGGAAGGGAAGGGAAGGGAAGGGAAGGGAAGGGAAGGGAAGGGAAGGGAAGGGAAGGGAAGGGAAGGGAAGGGAAGGGAAGGGAAGGGAAGGGAAGGGAAGGGAAGGGAAGGGAAAGGAAGGGAGAATTAGCCTGCAGATTACCTTCGGTCTCTGGCTGAGTTTACTGAAGTACAAAAGGATGACTCTCTGGATTGAGCTTCACCTGCTGCTGGGGACCTTCTCCCTTGCCCTCCCTCACATCTGATCTCAGCTCTACATTTTTGAAAGGGAAAAGAGATGCTGAATATTTTGGGCAGAGGCTGTTTCTTTGTGAAAAGTATAAGATATTTCGAAACTGAAGCATGACTTCTGGAAACACATTTCCCTTCCTTTTCCAAACCACATTTACTTCTTTTCTGCCGTTTATAATCTGAACTTAGGTCAATCTAATTTTAACCTTAAAACCTACCCTGCTTTATCTTATTTCCTGGCTGCTGTTTGGTAAATTCTTTCCTTCACAAACACAATTCACAATACCGCAGCAATTATGGTCTTTTCATCCTCAGCATTGAAACCGTGTAGTCAAATACCCTTTTTTTAAAGCTGTCACATGGGTATGATATTGTGAACAACAAGAGTACCTTGCATTACGATACAGTCCTCCCTCTCCAAAAACATCAGACACTGGTGGGTAAACATTTAAGGTATCAGCGGAAAGCAAATGGCTGTCCTCAAGAGCCCCCCTCCCAGCTGAGAGGGAGCCCTGCCTCCCGAGATGCCTCAGCCTGTACTCCTGGCTGGTTCAGGGCACTGCTGAGGGTTGCATCCCCATGTCCCTCCTGCTGAGAACAGGCATGGAAAGGACACCTAGTAAATGCAAACAGATTTCATTTCTGGTGGCATGATAAATCTGTGCTAGCACATGTTCCTCTTGCTGCCGCTCCTTTTTTGTCGGTTCATGTCCTTGTTAATTCCTGCCTTAAACTGGGCTGCAGCATCCCATGCAGGGACACTCCCTTCCTCAGTTTTTGTGTGTCTGAAGCCACCAGGACTATGGAACTTTATTCCTGACTAGGACTGGATTCAGTATTACTGTAAAAGGTCTTCTGAATCCTTTGGCTCTGGGCCCATTACTGCAGAATTTTGTCAGGCCCTCTCTGCAGTTACAGCATGAAAGTAGGAAAATGTGGCTTTTCATGTATTCTTCTCTGATTGTACTAGCTCATCTATATTTTAATCACTGTTAAAGTGGCTTTTTTTCACTAGGAGTTTTTTTTGGAAGATCGGCCTGTGGCGGCTGGGGCCCCCAGATATCCCGCACAGAAAAGTAATTATGCAAAGGGGTCCTGTCCTTTCTGCCACCGGGAGACTGATGGCAACAGGCTACCTGAGAGACCCTGCAGATATGTGAGACAAATATGAA
Source organism: Bucorvus abyssinicus (assembly GCA_009769605.1). NCBI lineage: Eukaryota > Metazoa > Chordata > Aves > Bucerotiformes > Bucorvidae > Bucorvus > Bucorvus abyssinicus. The sequence continues at coordinate 47,473,060 of CM020025.1, forward strand.
ATCTCAGTGACTGTGGGCACTATTATTGTGCCAGGTTGCAATTTGCCAGGAAACCAAGTTCTGGTCAAGTGCCTTGGGTTGAGTGGTGCTCCTCACCCTTCCTGGTTTGCAGCAAAACCAGCAAAAGCCCAGGAGGTGGTGGATGCATTCCCATGGGGCTGGGGCTGGGGCTGGAGCTGGAGCTGGAGCTGGGTGAAAACGACCTGGGCATGGTGCTAGGTGGGATCCTTACACTGTCAGGGACCACCAGGCACCCCAAAAGGGACACATGGTGTGGGGATCACATGGGGCTGTTCTGCATCAGGATGAGTGGTAGCACCATGCTACTGGGAAGGCCACTTCATGCCACTGTGGTGGTCACCCCATGAAAGCAATGTCCCCATGCTGTGCCCCCTGTGACCTGAGGTGTCTGCAGAGCTGCTTGCTTCTCTTGTGCCGCTCACCGCCCAAGGAAGGTGGCACAGAGAGGACCTTCCTCTCTGGGGCTGTGCTGGGTATAAATAGCTCTAGCTGAGAGGAGCAGAAGGGGCTACCATTTTCCCAAGAAGACAGAGCCAGCATGGAGAAGGCTGGCAGGGGTGGCAGCAGCAGCCTCCCCACCAGGCTGCACCTCTCAAAGCCTCCTCTGTCTCAGCTGGCTCCCTCTGAGCAGTTGCTAGGTAAAGGCAGGTGTGTCAGCTGAAGTAGTGGAAATTTCTATTCATCTTATAAATAGTTGAACAGCCCGACTTGGTGAAATGTGAAACGAGCAAACATCCCATCTTCTCCTCGGAGGGCAGATCAGGATTCAGTCTATAGTGCTGTCATGTCAACTGTGTCAGCGCTGCTGTTCATGATGCCAAGGTCCTATAAGTTATTCATGTGAACACAGCAAACAAAGGTTCAGCTTAACTGAGGGATGAACATTCCTTCACCTGCAGCTCTCTCCACAGCTAGACACAAAAAGTGCAGAGGTCACTTAATCTGAGACAGAAATAGACTGCACCATCTTTGGGGTCAGTATGCTTTGCAAGTATAGTAATATGACTGCAGGCAGGCCTGAGGGTTTCTGGCACAGAGTCCTTGGTAGTAAGAGAAAATGTCATTAAAATCCTAATGCAGCTTGGCTGGTTTGCTTGAAATTTGCAGGGCAAAAATATACATTTCCCTTATAATCATGCTTATACCCTAGGCTATTAGAAGCCCTTTTCCTTCTGCTAATCCCTCATGTTTCTTGTTGGGCTATGTTGACGCTTGTTCTCTGGTGTATAAAGACAGATCCCCACCAGAGGTTAATACTCCGTATGAGAACGCAGGAGCTTTTCAGGTCTTTCTCAGTGACTGAAGAGTTTCCGCTCTCAAAAAGATGAGACTTCACAGACTGAATTTGAAGCTATATGTCAGCTTGGCAATATATTAAATGGAGTTTATTGAAGTGTTTCAATTGCAGTCAATTTTAAAGAAAGGAGGTATCTCTTGAGGTATTGCCTGGAAACTGATATGTCTGAGCAAGCTTTCATGTAACCTCAAAGAAACTTGTCATCACCATCATCTAGCGGTCAAAGCAGAGGGCTGGAAGTATAGATACATAGATCTCAGTTCTGCCATGAACCCTGTAGCTGGACTGACCAAGACAATCCCTCCTGCATCATTGATGATCAAATTGCCATAGGGACACTAGGAGTAACACGCGCACCAAAGCCTGTGAGTGTGTGTAAATAAAAGGTTTTACTTTCTTTTGCTCCTGTTTATTCTTGTTAACCTGGTGGTGGGATCATGCCAATGCATAGCTGATCTGCGCTCACGCTTCCAGATGAAGGCAAGGACTCCAAAATGGTCCTGGGTAGCAGCTACTGCCAGTTACTGCAGTGGCAGTGACTGAGAGCTATTGTCTGAAACCGTACCAACATTACATTTTTGTGCAAAACCGAATGTCCTTTCAGCTGACTGGTTTGCTGGTGAATGAGACCCTGCTGTCCTTTGCCTTAGCTCTGTGTAGCTGCTTCTGTAAAGGGGTGGCTTGTGACAAGCCAAAGGAGGGTGCTGTGATGAAGAGCCAAAGGGGGTATGTGAATGAAAATCAAGCCATTTAATACTGCTTACACTTCTCCTGCTCTCTCTTTTTTGTTAGACTCACATCCACAGAGAAGGAAAAATTCAGTCTTGTTCCATTAGCTGTAACTCAACCCATGTTTGCCTATAATCTGATCAACTACAGGTAAAAGGAAATCAATCAAAATTAAGAGAGATGACAATGCTCAGTACAAAGCTGGTGCTTTACCCCTAGCATGTGATGTAAGCTGTAAGTGAGCTTTGCTACCTCTCTGGAAGATAGGTAAGTAAGTGAAGCAGTCATATTTAGCAGATGTAGGAACATGAAAGCCTATAGCTACAGCATGAAGGGGAAGGATAAACAATTTATAAGTACTTGTAAGTGATGATGGCACAGCTCTAAGTTGCAGTTCTAATTTACTGCTCTCTGCTTGTCTCCCCCGCAAGCTCCAGCCAGCAGATTGCAGGACCATCACTTGTTGAGCTCTCTGCAGTCTCAAACATGCCGAGGGCTATGCTGTATGAACTACACTTGCATTTTTGAGAGCGCACACGAATAACCTCACTAAACTCAGTGGGATGCTTGGCATAAATACTCACACTGTGTACAGCTTACATAGCATAGCGTTTACAAGGTGAGCCACTTAGCCACAAAACTTAGCAAAGGCATAAATATACCACCACTTTTTATATAGATCTACTGCAGCCCATTGGCCTGGAAAGTCCTTGTTTTTAAGACGGTAAATGGCTAGCTCCCAAGAGCAGTCACTGCTGTTATGGAGTACGATCTGATACAGAATGGCAAACAAGGGTTTATTTGATGCACAGTACTGTAAGTGAATTCATGATTTTAAATCTGCCTTCTCTACTAGTCTAACCAAGCAGTGTTCTACATTGTGCAAATAAATTACCGGTGTGGACTTTTCATATGCATGTTACGATGCTATTGCTTAAAGCATTATGTGGTCTCGTTTAGTGAGATGCAAGAAGCCATTTCTTGGTAGGATTCCTCAGCTACATGGAAGGATAAAGACTTTTTGAGGAACTCTGTGCAGATCAAAGGTGCTGTTTGAACTGCACCTAAGTATTGGTGAGGCCTGGGAAATGAATTGTTATGGGGGATGTATTTAACTGTGAGTGGATATATATCTTTCAGCAGGAGAAAGGAAATTGTAGTTTCCTTAGAACTTCAAAGGGAGGAAACTTTATAATGAAAAACTAATATACATCTTCACTAACACTACAGATTTTGTGTCTCCTGCCATTGTCTAACCTTGCATCAAAGGATACCTGGGTTACTACTTGAGGGAAGCCATTAGCAAGGACAGCAGCACAAACTACGAAGGGAGTGAGAAAAAGAGAGCTATCAGAAGGATCTAGGATTGAATAAAGTGAGTAAAAGATTGAATAAATTATGTTTCCCCATATCAAACATTTATAGATGAAGAACAGCTTTAAGAAGCTGTTTAAACATATCATGTGACACAGTTACTGTAAAAAAAGTCCATAAATATTCATATATTATCAAAGTGATAGTTTCCACTGTTTTATTGTGCTTGCACTTTGTGTGGGCTTTGCTTCCCACCATTATTCATGAGAGTTCTTAGACTCAGCTACTTTCAAGTGCATGTTGAAGGATACTTTTCATCATCAAATTTTAAATTAAAACGATATTTGATCTAGTAAAATTCCTAAAACCCTTAAAATTTCCTAAGAAATACATATATCCACTCATGGTACCATGGAAATGATTGCAATGAAATAATTCTCAAGGGAGGAGAATGGGGTACCCAAGGATGTGACTCATTTGTGCAATAGAACTACAAGTACAGTTTAAGTTCTGAATATTCAATACCCACAAGAAACCACTGTATGCTACGTATTATTCAAAAAAGGTAATTAAAATAATTTTGAATACTGAATGAAAACTTCAGTGTGCCCATGGACAGTTTGAATATAGAAAAAAGAGGTAATGCTCATTTAAGGGATCGTGTGCTAGGAATTGTTTGCCAAGTTTAATTGGTTGCCAGCTTTTATTTATCATTTTACTCCAGCTCTTCCACTGGATATATATTTTGCTGTTGAAAGTCCAGAACAGCAACACAGCTACTCAGAAATCACCTAGCTAATAAGTTACTAAAGTGATTCTAGGGTTGCTTGAAATTTTCTTAGTGAAAGCCAAAGTCATGCAGAAGCTACATGACAAAGCACAGGTTGTATTCTCCTGTTCAGTTAATAAATGAACACAAAAATCTTATGCAGATCTATGTGAGACAATCTTCCCTGCAGATATTATTTTTTACATAAAAATACAGATTTCTCTTACACCTTTGAGGTTAAGATGGTGAGCAGCAGTACTACTTCGATCTGGTTTCCTGTGGATTTGTGTGTTAAAGTTGAGCTCATAGATAGTATCCGTAATGACAAATGAAGTATGAGCTCTTATTGTAACCTTTTCCTCAGTGAGGTTGTCATTGTTTCTCAGCCTTCGCTTACTTTCTGAGAATTTAATTTGGGATATTTTGCCATTCATCAAAGATGGTAAAAAATCAACAGTGGATTCAGAAGTTATTAGAAGAGCTAATAGATAGACATTAGCATCACATATTAATCCTTGTTTCTTTTGGCAACCAGACAGCATTAGACAACAAACAAAATAGACTTTGGAAGTACTCTCCTCCTAGACTTCTCCCTGATGTCTGCAACAATACCACGTCCCCTAAAACTTCAGAGACAACTTCTAAAAATTGACTGAGAAAAGTTCTTAAGCGTGCTTAGTAAAAGTGTAACAGCATGCAAATGCTGCTTTCAAGCAAGCCAAATACATGCTTGATGCTCCTTACCTAAGAGAGAATAGAGGGAAGCGAGGCCAGCCCACCAAAGAAGGATGCTAGGCTGAAGTTACTGACTCTATGATTGTTCAGCTCTAACTTAACAGTAGTATACCACTTATCAGTTGTGCTATCTCTTCTGTATATTCCTACTTTATCAGGAGTACATGGGAAAGTTTAAGTTACAGAGACTAAAGTTAACACTGTTGTTATGTTAACAAACAAGGGAGAGAGGTACACAGATGTCGTTTATCAGTAACTCATTATTCACCATTGGGAATGTGATGTGGTGCCCACCAAGTCTTTCTGGAATGCAATGAATGTTTTGGCAACATTCATGTTGATCAGGCTCCTACAAAGAACTTCTTGAAAAGAGATGGGATGGATTACTGAAACTGTGTACATGCCATTCAGCTGTTTGGCTGTAAAGAGAGCTCAATGGCTCATGAGAGAAGATTTTACTATCCAAAACCTTTTTTCCTCTCCCCTTCTCTTTCCATGGTGTTATTCAAGAAGCGAATATGGCCCAAGGTCACATAAGAGGAGAAGAAAAGGGACTCCATTTGCAGTATGCATCAAACTGTGTATCTGTGAGAAGTGAGTGTTGTAACAGTAATGTGTATTTAGTTCCCTACCTGCAAACCTGTATTTTAAAACATTATAACTGTAACACTGCAAAGCATTAGAGCACGTCAGATGCCAGGCAGTTTGATTCTGCCTTCTTTGACTCCACAGGTATCTGTGTGAAGCATCTGTTTAGTACACTGCTGTCCTGAGGTTTTAGGGGTTTTTTATTATGTGTGTACAACCCCACCTGCTTGCAGAAGAGGCTGTATGATGTCTCCTCCATACCATTTTATGTTTCTCTCTGGACTGTAAAAAATTCCCCTTCCAAGGATCTCATCTGAGTCAGAGCTCCATTGAGATTTATGGCTTAGCATGGACACACAAAGGACAGAGAGAGGGAATATTGTGCTCTGCTGCATTGTTGCTTTCAGACTATGCAGATCATTTCTGGAAACTGGGACAAGTCAGGCCGGGCACAAATAAAGCTCAGAGCCGTATCGCTTCCTTTTGGAGCTCCTAGGTCTGCTACTGAGCAGCTGCAAGGGGAGCCAGATCAAAAGCAATGAACATTTGTGTGCTGCAAGGAGGACGGGAAGCCGTGATCCACTGAGACGCAGCTGCCCATGCTAAAGAGGATTCCAGTTCTGAGGAAGCTATTTCCTTTGAATTGCTTAGGTTCTGATGTTCTTGTTCCAAAGGTTTAGAGGATGCCTTGCATGGCTTTAAATATGAAAGCCCTGCTCTGTGGTGTTCTGAAGGGGAAGGAAGTGAAGCACCTGATTCTTTTGACTGAGAAGTTTTTCAGTGCTCACTAATGATAGCAAAGGGCTGTGAAAATGATGCTTACTCTGGCACTGAACAAGAATTCTACTGATGTAAGGAGAACAGAGCTTTCTCCAGTTTTTCTTTTCCTCTGATGGTGTGGAAATTACATGGCTGAAGGCTATACGTTAAAAACACTTAACACGTACTTTAAAATAAGAAACCAGGCCTACAGGAGTTACTTACGTTTGAAGAAAGATATAACTCACTATGAGTCATATCAAAGGATGGCCAAAGGTGTCACTAAGTGAACTGAGTATGTAGTTTTGGCAGGTATGCGGCCAAATCAGCTACTCATAGCTGACAATCTAGTTCTCAAGATGTCCTTGGGGAATGGCTCAGATACACCATGAACTATATTCTTATTGGTGGTCAAACCTGAGGTGTAAATCTCTGTATACGACATTCAGAGTAGCAGCCATCCTCTTACCGTCATATCTCTTACAACATGGAACAGGGTTGATGATTTTCCAGGCAATGTAAAGACAGCAGTTTAAGAATAACATTGAGGACTGTATACACAGAGTTCTGGCACCTGGTGAAAACAGAGTTATTCCAGTTAATTTTGTCTCATCTTCTATACTGAGTTATAAGGAATGAAAAAATAGTGCCCTAAGGTCAGTTCCTGTTGTAATTCTTTAAAAGTATGTCATCTCAGGAGTTTTGGGTTTTTTTTTTTCCATCGTATCAGATATTGTTTTTTAAGCAGTTACACCCTGAATACTCTGATGCTTGCTGAACTGTGTGCGTGGTCTATCTTTCTGGCAAGCATTCAAAGTGTAAGAAATTATCAGTGCTTCTGATAAGCTAATGAAATTAATGCTGATGCTTGACATCTTTATTGTTTTTGACTTACTACTCCACAAATCATTTTATGGAGGAATAAAAACAATAAGAATAGCACCCACATTTGCAAAAATATCCTGCTATATACAGTAGATATTGAATGTTACAGGAAAAAATAAGCTAAGCTGGGGTTGTATGTTCACCTATCATTTGCAAGGGTAGAGTAGAACTCAACAGTAAGTTGACAGGTAAAAACCTATTAAGCATATGACAAAACTGGAGGAGTAATTCATATATTTTTTCCTTGCTGGAATTGACACAATTGCTAAAAGTTTTTTGTCTTTACAGTGCAAGAACTTGCAGTAGGAAAAATTCCTAAATAATAAACAGAGGACTCGAAATAGTATTTTCTTCATTCCTGCACCATGCATTTCTGCATGTGATGTTAGCAAGCTCTAGCTCTTTTGTTGATGATAACAAAAAAATGCTCTAAAAGAAGCAGATAGTAATAACAATAACAATAATAGCATATATCCTGACCTTAGATTTGCTTCCTGTTATTTTCCTAAATGTTTCTCCCCCCTCCTTTTTAGAAACACACAATGAACTTTTAAAAAAGTGGAGCTGCTTTCAGAATTGCTATCGTCATCCAGATCAATTTGGAACAAAGTCCTGCCTCCCAATCTATTCTAATTTCAATATACACATTCTGCTGGCTGGCTGCCAGCACAGAGCTCAGGACATGATAAATACCCATTTAGTCACAGATGCACAGATTTCCCTGGTATGATATGTTGGGGATGCTTTAATATCCCCAAACTTACTGCACATTTACACATTCTCTAACGTCACTCTGTGATATTTATATGCTGGGTGTAGGAATGACACACGGAGGGCAAGGACATAACTTACACATGCTTTTCAAGAAGCTTGGAGTCTTGTTTGCCTGTCCTGATTTGATAGCCTTCCATCTCACATAACGGTACATAACATGAATAGAAAATTAAGTTGGAGTAATCTAATTTGCAACAAGCTGGCCACAGCCAGATATTGTGAATCTTAAATGTCTTGTGAACTGTTTATGATAACTATTTGACATGCCTGCTGGGTACTAAACATATCTTTCTGTCATTATAAAGTGCAGCACACTGTGTAAGGAAAAGAGGTTGTATGTATTGATTTGTTTGCTTATGGGCTTGGTGTTTGATTTGGTTTTTTTTTCCTCCTCCTGAATTACTAGGGAGATTTGGTTTTCTGCATTCATCTGGGATATTTCCAGAAAAAGGAGTGAAAAGCTTTGGATGAATTTTTCGTATAATTAAATCCAATTATTTGAGGACTGGATGTTTTGCAAAGGCTGAATATAAAGTCAGGGTAAATACTTTCCAACATGGTTTGAATTTTTTTGGTACTTCTGTTGCTGGTATGTGAGGTAGTTGAGTGCTGTTAAAAACATTGGCTTTAGCAAACCCTTAAATAAAAGCTGGCAACTTACAATGGAGATAACCCCCAAAAATGAAATAAAGCTAACAGAGAAGCTAAAATTTTTACGTTAACAAGTCATTGACAGACCAAATATTTGGTTAAAGAGTAATTATGGATATAGGCAAGAAAGATCTCCACAATTAACTCACAGCCTTGTAAAGTAGCTGATGTGCAATGACAATGTTAAAAAACACATTCTTGTTTTCACCAACATTAAATACAAACATATGTTTTGACCATACGGATGATATATGGTTTGGATTCTTTGCTTCCCTGAGTTACCTCTCAGTTTACTAAATAGGAGACTGCCATGACCCTCACTTCAGTTTCTTGGTCCTCTGCTCCCATCTCAGTGCAAGTGAGAACACACAGCTCTATGGTTGCTCTTTATATGGGGATTATCCAGTACAGTCCTCGCTCACACCCATGGTGTGGCAACCATAAATATCCTCCTTATAATGCCTTTGCTAGACAGAGATTCTCCTGAGAGAAACCTGGCATTTTTACACCATTCGCAATTCAGGAGTGTCTCACTGAGGGCACAGTAAGACAGAACGGTGGAGCTCTGTCTCTCCAACATTGTACCAACTGGTTCTCAGTGACATTCCTCGCTGTTATCTATGGACATGGGTAAAAAAGATATTAAAAAAAAAATTACCAAACAGACCATCTAAATAAAGCACACATCCACTTCTGCCTTTCTTTTACTAAGCTTCCGAATGACTGCTGACTTTTAAAAAATACCGTGCAAGGATTGCTTGTAGCAACAGCCTTTGCCAGCCACCACCACTAAGCCAGGCTAGCAGAGCCATGGCGACATTGCCTCCCACCCATGTGAGTGGCGGCCTAAGTGATGTGCTTCCCTCATGAGAGCATGTAAACATCCAGAATGGTGTCATTGCCTTTATCTCAGAGGCATAAGGTCACAATTAGAATAAGGGACACACCTCTTGCTCTGGCTCAGTGCTGCCTGTATGAAGAGATTCATCTTGGGGTCATTTCACTTAGAGGTCTACAGTGCAGTCTACAGGTGAGCTGGTTCCTCTCAGCTTTCTGTATCTTCATTTGGAAAAAACAGGCATTTCTAGAGCACAATTTTTAAGATTTGTTTTAGACAATATGGTCTGAATCACTCTAAAACTGCCTTTGTCTATTGAGGGGAGCCCTGGAACACTTGTTCAGACATATGCGTCTGCATAATAGACATACGAAGTCAGTGAAATTAATTCTCTGCATGACTCCTGTTTAGGCAACTACCATAAAAATTGTTGATTTGTTTCTAAATTGTTTAAGTGAATGGTTACCCTAGATAGTAGCGAAGTTTTAGTTTCAAATCTCCTAACAAGACATCGCTACAGTGAGTCTGCTCTTCGCAAAGTTAGTATTTAATAACACCATGACTCTGGTCACAGTGTGTTGGTAAAACAGTTTAGACTCGAAATAAGTCTCTAAAGTTTGAACCAATGGATATAGGCTTCATGAGCATTTGTAAATTAAATAACTTGGGAATACAGATAAAATATGTAGAGAGACCAAAACCAAAAAGGAAATCCTTGCAAAGTGTCCTTTTTCATTTTTCTATCAAGGCAAAAAATGTTTTCAAGTATAGAATTGCTAAGAATGTGACTTTGTTAGGAAACTTAGTTGATAATTAGTGTTAATGACTTTTACATCTGTATCTCGCTTTTTTCTCTGCAGGCATACAATATTCTTTTTCACTGTTTCATAGACCAACTCATAAACACAAACTTAATTAGATTCGGGTGTTCAGCTGGGCCATCCTTAACTCCAGCTCCACCTTATTCTAACTATCTACCAGGGTTACTAGTTTCAGTTGTCAAAATTCACCTGCCAAATATGAAATCTATTTCATATGACACCTTTTCACTCTTGCAAATCGAAGTGTGTGGATGGACCTGAGCCTGAAGAGGGCTGAGTAGCTGCGAGACCATAGCCATGCCATGAGATGTGGGATGGTCTGCTTGTCAAATCTGATAGTGACACCTGGGGGCTGCTGCAACCTGAACCTTAGCTTTTGGCTAAGTATGTTGTGTGTGAATAATTGCTAATTAATTTGTACTGTAAAAATTTATTTGCAATCATAATGACAGGAGCAAATGGGCATTTGCTTTGCAGAGTGTCTCTATTCTGTAACAAATTAATCTCTAAAATTCTGCACTAAGCTATATTTTCTGATTCTATCACATGCCAATGCTTTTGTCTTATAATGAATAATCACAAGGCCACAGTGTATTGACAAACATTACTGTTAGAGAATAAGAGAGGAAGGAAAAGTTCTTATCTAGGAGAAAAGGGAAAGTATTTTGGGAATGAAGTAGCTAAGATACAATAAATTAAGTTTAGTGCTCACTCATATCTACATAGGGATGTTTGTGCTTTCCTAGTATTGGTCTGTGAATCATTGCATCCTTTATCTAGTAATGCGGTTAAATTCCAGCGTTATCTTGGTTTTTTCTTCCTCTTCAACAGAGATATGAAGATTTCCTTCAATGTTATATTCTCCAAGGTCAGCAAAATGTTGTTTTCTTTCAATGATTGGGGAAGGAAAAGCATTCCCGGCCTTTAAAAACATGTATTGACTTCTATTGGATTTGCAAAAGAAGCCTAATGAAATCTGTGTGAACCAGGAAAGTTGTTTTGCGTCAAAGCTATTTAAAACACAATCTGGGTTAATAATACCAATTTTTAGATACACAGGACTGCATGTGAATAGAAAACACTATTCAATATAGGCACTTACAGGAAGATCACTTCAATTTATACATTGATCACTCGTGGAGGTAACACCTGTATAGCTTTTAGTGCACAGCTCCATCCTGACATGAATAAAACCACACCATGTTTTGCTGCTCCCTCTTCATTCTGCTGAGGAGGAGCCTGCAGAACTTCTAGCTGAATTGCACAAATAAAACTCAGTAGCACTAATTCCAATTTAAAATGGGACTGGCAGTCTGTTTGCTTACTAAATTTCAGGATAAGTTTTCCACGGACATTTCATTTGCTGGGGGTAAATTCCAAAAATGCTTGCAGGAGTGGAATTGTACCCTTGTGTACTAATGTGCTTACAGATTGCTCACTCAAAAATTACACACATCTGGTGTTTTGGTGATGTGAGCAAAACTCTGCTAGCAGTACCAATAACAAATAATTTTCCTGAGGTGTCTGTTTGCCAGATATGAGTTAAAGAAACAAAGTCTAACACTTTCCCTCAAATGCTTTTGTAATTTGTAATTAAATCCATATGAGAAGAACTGCTTGGTGGATTGGGGTGAATAAAGTGCTGATAAAAACAACTCTAATTTCCTGGCCAGTCACTGTTTTCCTTCCCTTGTGCATCAGTGGCTATTCCAGGGATCACTGCCAGATCTGTAGCCATGTCCCCTGGCACTTGGGTCTTGACATGTCTTTCAAAATAACAGGACAGAGGATGTGGACAAGCAAATCTGTTACACAGAACCAAGTAAAGCTTCAGAAGACACAACTATACCCTGTGGGTCTTCTTGCAACTTTGAACTTTGCTTTTACCATGTACCATGCGATAAGGATGTGGACATAGACAGTTCCAGTAAGGTAGTACTTATTTTCCACCCTTACTTATTTTGGGATGTTTCTGACTAAACTGTGAGCTTGATTAAAATGCAAGTCCTGCTGTATTCCTCTTTAAAGTTATCTTAAACATTCCCACTGCCTTAAAGAATTTGAAATCAAGTCTGTAGATTGGCATCTCAAGGGAAAATGTGGGCACTACAATAAAATGATGTGGGTGAATCAGTAGGTGTCAGATTGCTGAGTCCATAAGGAATAATTATCTCAATATAATTATGTGTGCTGTTTTTTAGGCAAGATGTAAAACTGAGGTCCTTTTGTCCTCTGGTAATTAAAAACACATCTCTTGAGTGATTGCACATTACGAAAGAATATCTTTTGGAAAATATGGACTGCTAGTAGTATCGAAGGTTAGGTAAAGAACTATTATACTGACAATTAGAATTGGCTGTCCTGTGTAATTTTCTCTTTCAGAATCTCTAATACTAATTTTTGCATTTTAATTTCATTTTATGCACGTATTTTGAGGAAGAAGCTTATATGTCTTATTTTCTTTGATACTTTTTTTTAGTTGCATCTATATGAACAGGTTTCTGATACTTCCTTGGGACAGCTTTGTTAATTTTTGGTTCAAAAATCAACCGCCGGACTTCAAAAGCAAATGGATGCATTCATGTCATAAAAATACCTGAAGGAGGGTCAAATTGCTGGTTCAGGAAATCTTTGAGTTACAAACTGGTAAAAATTGGAAAAATATTCTTAAGATATAGTCCCGAATGTTCCCTTTATTCTTAAACTTTTCCCTCAATATCTGCTGTTTACCACTGTGAGAACAGTATCTGGGGCTGTACATATCTTTGATTTTAACCAGAATGACCGTGCTTAGGTTTCTATGTAACATAACATAACTGCTGGAAATAGATGTCCCATCATTAGAATTTCTTACCAAGGCAAGGAAATAATACTGGTTTTCACAAAAATATTGGAAGTTTAAGCAGATTATTTTCTCTTGAAGAAATGTTACTTGGGAAATACTTTTCTATAGAAATATTCCTGATCTATTTTATTACCAAAATAGGCATCTTGTTATCAGGATGTCTTGCACTTTCTGTAAGTTATGGTAGGTTTTTTGACATTATTCCTTGGCCTGCCCTTGGAGCTATTGTGGGAAATTGGATGTAGGATAATAACTTCTCATGTACCATCCAACTTCTTAATTGTATCCTCTCTTCTATTTGCTAGGTGCCAATACAATTATTTTGAGTGGAAGAGTCACAAGAGAACAAATGTAGACGAGGCATAGCTAAAACTACTTTCATGCTAACCCAGAGATAACTGTTAAAGGATATTTTTGGGAAGAACAGTAAGTCCGTCTAATTAAAACTGGATTTCTGACCTGCTGCTCAGAGTCAGATGGAAGAATTGCCTTAGTGTACAGTAACAAACCAAGCATTTGGGATTTTTCTAAAACTTCTTCTGTCACTGTTTAATGACCATAACCAGAGGGGTGCTTTTGGCTTTATCCCTGACTGCCCATGGACTACACTAATCCTGCCTAAGTGTGGATTTGAGATGAATATTTCTTTTTCTTCTGGTAAAATTAGAGGAAAAAGGGATAGAAGACATGAAACCTCCAACTCTGAAGCCAGGCACAAAAAATGTGAATCTGGAGAAACCTACCTGGCATTTTTGTATCTTCATAACTCTTTCATTAAAGAAGAGGAGAGGGTCCCTTTCATCAACCATCAGCAGGGATAAGGAAGCCAGCAAATAAAGAGTGAAGAAGCTGGCTTGGCCGTTGTAATGGCAACCAGGAGATGCGAAGGAAACCACTAATTACTCTGTGATTGATATCCTGGGGAAAGAGTAGCCTTATGCTTTAGCAATTCAGACATCAGAATCACATGCAAGACTCCGATAATGTGATGCATTTACTTGGTGACACTACATGATGAGGTGGCTTTAAACCAAACAGCAATTATTTATCCTGGCTGAAGTTTGGCTGATCAGTGGTGAATGCAATTTTGACCTTATCAAGAAATCAACAAGATAGTGGTGTCTTTGGTTAGGTTTTGATTAAGAAGAAAACCTGAGGCACTGGAACTAATACTTCAGACTGGAAAATAACAGAGTACGCATACCCAGGTCCTGATTCTGCTACCATGCTGTAAGAATTGAATGATGAAATAAGAAATTATGACTTTATTATATTTCAATCTGTCTCCTGGGCAGGTGGAATTGTGGAATCAGACCCGGCAGTCAGATATGGTCAGCAATGAGCTACCCCCAGGGCTCAGGTTTACTCTGTGCTGATTGAATTGCCCATATCCTGAGCTTGTCATGAGACATTGTTAAAATAAAGAGACATGTCATGTGCTCAGAGAGGTATGGAATAAGGCACTTCTCAAGCAAGAGGCCGAGGTGTTTTTTTCTCTTGCATTTGCCAAGTGCATTTACACGTGGAGTTCTTGGCCGCCACTTGTGCAGACTTCCCTCGGAAACATTTTCCATCTGTCATGCTCACATGCAAAAAGCCCCCTGGAGATTCCACCCCCATCCTTGAAATGAGCCTCTCTTTGTCTCTTACAGCTTTCAGCAAGACTTTTATTGAAGAGACAGGGAGGGTGGGGAAAAATGCAGACAAGGTGCTTTCTAACATTTCATACGAAGAGCTGAAGCCAGCAGGATCACAAATGTCTGGGATGGCAAATAGAAAGAGATTCAGTTTCACCTTGACTCCTTGTCTCATCTGCTAGCAATCTTCTCTTTATCTGCAGCCCTCTAAGCTCTATTGGCTGCTCCATCCAGGTCTACTAAGAATTAAGAGTCTCGTTATCTGTGGAGGACAGTTAAAATACAGTGCAGCTAAAAACTCGACACTGCCTTCTCCTATACTTAGATCTGCATATAAAATGCTAGCGCTTTCTTCACAAAAGTAGCAGAAAAGTCTTTTTAAATATGTTTCCTAACAACATTCTCTCTTTTAATACTTTACTGATGTCACAGTAAAAAGACAAAAAAAAAAAAAAAAAAATCACTGAAAAAATACACTGGGAGGATGGACATCCTAAGCCTGATCAGTGATGATGCAGGGGAAATACATGGCTGTTATGTCTTCTTTCTTCAAAACTGTAGTTATTTTGCAAATAAACCACTCTCTTGCGTAAAGATTGTGATATGTGGAAGATAAACTTTGTGACAGCACTTTATAATCTGTAGAAGACATATACTGAATAGATGGAAATTTAAGGCATTAGATGGCAAGGACGCCAATTAGCATTAGGGTAAGTAGATCTTTTGAATTAATGGTGTCTTTCTGTAATAGAATTTCCTTAATTTCAATTTCTGCTTCACATACCATGAAAAACTGAATGGCAAGGCCTGCTTAAAAGACTGACTGCTGTGCCTATCATTGACAGTGAGAGTTTTAAATTTCAGTTGTATTTTAGTTATATTTTTATGATAGGGATTTTTAAAATTATCTTTAAATATAAGAATAGTGGAAATAAATCTAGATCTTATTTTTCAGAAGGATTTTTTTGGCTTTCCCTGTCTATTCTCCCCTCCTAACTACATAAGCCATCTCCCTCAAGGCACTGGAAACAACAAGTTAACACATTTTCCTTGCAGACATATCAGACCACCACACATTAACTGGGCTTCTTCAGCTCTCCTGTGTGACACCACACGGCATGCCAGGCTGTGGCTGGGCTGACAAGGCTTTGCTGTGACTCATTAACAACAGGAGGCACAATCAGCTGGGGTAGTGAAAAAAAAAGGTTTATCACGGATAAAGAAAACAAGTTATTCAGGGGGAAATAATCCATAACCGCTTGTTATTAAAGCCTCTAAGAATCTTTCATATAAGAAGAAAGAAATTGCATAATAAATTTGACTCCCTGGTTTGCTCTCAGAACATGAGTTAGTCAGGGCAAAACTATCCTGGCAGCCAAAACACACAAGTGCTGAACGTGCTCTTTGGTGGGCCTCTTAAAGGTGTTTTTACTGAATTTAATGCTATTACTGATTCATTCATTATGGGATGAAAAAGAAGGTGGCAACCATGTGAAAGTTTTTTTTCTTTACAGAAGACAGAATATGAATTGGAAAAATTCCTTTGAGACGTCTCCCCTCACAAGTTCAAAACATGAATACAAATCTAATGATATCATTGTTAATGAAAAACATACAGGCACAAGAAAGTACTCTCAGATTACCAGAACCAGCCCTGTTGCAGAGGTTGTCACTACGTCCTTCTCCACATCCCATTTCAGTATTTTTTCAGTAGTTACTGTACACCGTTATCCAACACTCACGTTTCACCACAGAGGAGGCTGCAACTCAATTATGGCTGAGGAATTCATGGTTTGCAGGGACAAGAGTGGAAACAGTAGCACAAAATGGCAAAAAGGCAAGGTAAACCTTGCAATGCCCTCTGATCTCCATGGTCTGCTGCCTGCCAACAATGAACCCAAGCAGAGTGCAGATGCACACCCATAGATATGTACTCCCAGTCTCTCTCTTCCCTGTAGCTGGCTTTGCCTTGCCAGCGGTCCTCATACCGCAGGAAGATATCCCTTATTACTAGGCCTGCAGGAAGTAGGGGGGTGAGGGAAGGAAGAGGCTGCTGCCCGGATGAGGAGGCAGAGAGGTTCTGCCAGAAGCTTATCCAACTTCCCCACAATGATTGTCTCACTGTGCCCACCCCATCTCAAGGGAAACCCGGTCACAGGCTAATATGGGTAATTACACGGGATAGGTCACACTGTGTGTGTCTGTTGGACAAATTGGCATGGTACTCACCTCTGCATATATTATGTACACAACAACTAATAGATTCCTGATGAGCAATCAAGACTCTGGACAGAGTGGAATGAGAGACAGAAACTCATGTGTATGTGCACAGGCAGTTAAAGATGTGAAAGTTTGATGCCATCTTGTTCTGGGTGCCAGAACAGCTTATTATGTTCACAGTGCTGAGGTTACATCATCTTTATATTCTAATATCCTGCTTTTAATAGCTAATAATATTCAGAAACTTTTCTCTGTTCCAGATGTGGTTTCAGTCCAAATGTAATTTTATTTGGAAAGTTTGAACAAGAATGGTTCTTGGTTTTTTGTTTTTTGTTTTTGGGGTTTCTTTTTTAATTTACTTTGGGTTTAAGGAGAATGGGAAAATAAAATTGCTTTGAAGTCCAAAAAATTATTCAATTCTTTGCTTTGGTCAAGGTTGGATGAAAAAAGGATGTGAGTCAGACTAAATCCACCTGCTTTCTGTGGGGGGCGTATCTAGGGAAAGGCATCAGCAAATCTTCTATTATAACAGCCGCCAACCTATGTATGTGAGGGCTTCATTTGTGTACATTAACTGAGTGCTGGACAAAAAATATCTCTGACAGAGAAAAATTAAAGAAGTGAGGTCAGTATGAGAGAAAACAAAGGCTGCAGGTGAAGGAAAGCGTGACGTGCTGAAGCTGGAAACATTCTCTGAAAAAGATAGGGAGGGAGGACAGAAGGGTGAGTTATTCACACTTGATCAGAAAGGCATTACTATGTTTTAGTTACTTCTCATTTTTCTCACCATTTTTTTTGGCAGTTGCATTGCCTCTGGGAAGACCCTTGGCATAATTTCTTATTTTGTTCCTGTGAATGTCTTTCTGTCAGCTCGTGGTGAGTGCTTCTTGCACTCCTTGACTGAATTCCTTGCAGTACTTCTCCAAGGGCCACAGGGGTGTCATGTAGTCATGTATTTTCTTTAGGTTGCCAGCCTCACCTGCACTGACTCATCCATCAGGGAACAGAGAACAGGCTTTTGTTTAACTGCTGTCTCTCTCCTGCAGTGCTACTTGGAATGTAAATACCTTTTTTTTTTTTTTAATCACAAAGAGGGCAGGTGACAGTCCATGATGCTGCACAATCTTCAGTAAGCACGGACAAGGCTGCCAGAGCCATTTCAGTACTTTTCTGCAAGGCCGTGTGTGCCATTTCCTCTTGGTGTCCTTGATCTTAACAAAATGTTGCAGATGCTATTTGGCAGCATGGACGATTTCGCTCCTGTGCTACCCAGGACATTCCTTCTGCTGCCTACTCAGGTTTGCTTATGGGTTTAATGGCTCAGATTAAACCCTTTCTGATAATTTCCTCACTTATATTCATGGTTTTCCCACTACATATGAGTATCTTGTCATTGCTCAAACAGCACAATTTGTTTCTAAAACTTGTTTCCTTTTTCCCTATCAACTTCGTATGACCAACACCAACCATGTACTTTCGGTACTTACTTACCTGACTAACCTCAACACCTCTACCAAATCACTCTGGTCCAAGTGTTATAAAAAAAACTTCAGTTGACATTTGCTGCCCCATATTTGGAGTCAGGACCATGAAGATGGCTTTGCCTGTGCTTGTAACCACCATCACTAGATATCTTCTCTAGTTCCCTAACAAATTACTTATGCACTGTAATCAATTTGGAGCTTATGAAGAAGCAACAACTGTGTGAAATGAGATATTACAGATTGCATACTTACCTAATTGTTGTCTTGCATAACATTATTATCTTTGATGCAGAGAGAAGAAAGTTGTTTCTGACTTAGAAAGATATTCCCAGCATCTTAATAAGTTCTTTGCTTTTTTTTTTTTTTTGTTAGCCATTTTTTTTTCCTGAAAAGCAATTTAGTGATCAAGCAGTGAAAACAGGACCTACGGTTACTCCAAATATTTGCAAATGAGCACATGGGAAGAAAGAAACAGTATCACCTAACAGTCTTTTCAGATGGCTTTTTATCAGTATATTTTCAGAACACCATTTGTCTCTGGTGCATAGTTATATAACCAGGCACATCGCTTACTGTGAAGAGGAACTTGCCATTTGGAAATCTCAAAGTGAAAGGTGAAGCAAGAGGTAGGTGTAGTGATCTTGACCAGGAGACCACTATACATCAAGGAATGGATGATATACTGCCTACATTTAGCCTGCATCCAGGGCTAAACTACAGCAGTTACTCTATGATGTGATGACCCTTCCCACAGCCAAGAAGGGGGATCAGGAAAAGAAGAGGTTACCCATGGGTTGAAATGAAAACAGATCTAATGAAACAGTAAAACTAATACCAATGCTAATGTAAAATATACAAAGTTATACTCAGCCCAGTAAAAGTACAGCAGTCACAATAAACATGAAAGTAGTCCTTGGAAGCACAATAGTAAGCAAGCCCCTCCAGAGATGGTGAAGAGCAGGAAACCCTCCCACTCTCAGCAAAATATAATGAGCATGATGTCTATAGTCTGAGATACACCTGTGAGCCAACTTGGGTCAACTGCCCAGGCTAACTCAAAACTGCTAATGCCCGCATACCATGGCTGGCCTACGATTCTATCCCAGTGAAACCAGGACATCCACATAACAGTTACCCTAAGTAAGTACAGATCTATGTGGTGCTGCACCAAGCTGCCTGACTCATGCTGCTGCTCCAGCCTTTTGGTTGCAGGACAGACCCCACCAGCAAACTGCAACAGAGGAACCTACAGGCAGTTCCTACTCGGTACCAGTGATTACGCCATCTGCCTATCCTCATCTTTATCTGTCAGTGCAGTAAGAAGTTCTCATGGGAGCATTATTTCTGTTTGACTGTAGAAATTATGAACAGAGCGGTTTTCATGTAAATGACTGAACTGGTGCAATCTTTTCTATGGATGAGGTCTGCCCAGCATTGCTGTACATGGATCAGAGACCATTTGATGCTGCACCACCTAAAGGGGTTTAAGATTGACTATGCTATTCTCTCCATGGAGTGTTAGCTCTGATAAGTAACATTTTAAATTATACCTTCCAGAGTCTTAATGTCTTACTTGGATCATAACAGGCCAGTACATTCTGTTGAAAAACATTAGTACAAAGCAGAATTACTAAACAGATCTCTATATACATCAAGATAACTTTTGGTAAGACTACTTATTGATAAGCCCAAAATATGTCTTACTATTAACAGACCTTGCTGTGCTGAATCTAGAAACAACAGATTTAGGAGAGGTCACTGCCATAGGAAGACAGAAGTGAATTGGTAAGTAGCTTAATGCAGGAGATTCAAAACTTCCAGGTGAAGGAAAAGGTCAGACTTTTATGTAGGGTTAAAAAGGGGAAACAGATGGAAATTCGGTGTCCTTTCAACGATAGCAGCTATTACAGTCCAGTCTGGAAGTTACTCCTTTATGTGACATGCAACAATTCAAGAAAGTGTTATTAATGAAGTGGCTAACACCTTCATGCTTCTGTTACATGCTTCTTGGTCAAAAGTGAAGAAATAGTCCTTACAAATATCAGACCATTTGCAGATCCATGGTGGGGAAATGGAAAGTTTTTGATGCAATGGAGACACATTCAACATCTGTTGGAAACATGTGAAGGACTCCAGACAGACCTCTTCTCAACATCTTAAGACACACGAGGGCTGGAAAATCACAATGCAGATCACTTCAGGACCTGGAATAAACATAATTTGTAAAGAACAATAGTGCTGAAAGGCAAACAGTGAAAAAAATCATCACTCAATAATCTCCGATCATCATAAATGACATGGGAAATAGAGTTCGCACTGAACTTGGGGTCTGTGCACATTAAGGCTCTAGAGTGACTCATGAGATGAATTCATCCCATCTACTTGCAGCACTCTGAAAAACTGAAAAGATTAGTTGGTAAAGATTAAGGCTTTTGAAGATTGCAAATTTGGGTGAAACAAAGTATGTGATAAAAGAACGGGAGATCTGGCTACAGAGCCTATTGCCTGTGTTTACTTGCTTTAAACAGGTGTATGGACAAAACAGTGCCCTGCTATGCTCATTAGCTTAGAGCTGTACCTTGTGGAACACCGAAATGGGCATGCTTAGCATGAAAAGCGAGGTATGTGGGTGAGAAATGTGAAGATAACTGTGGTGTGTCTTGTTGCAGCATCAGAAATGGGCACCAGTCTCATGAGAGTAGCTGTGCTGACAGAGTTATGACTCATACGGTTCAGTGCAGCTCAGGAATGAGTATCCGAGATCTGACTAACAATTCGTTATAGGAGAGGATCAGAATTGTTTGCCAATGAGTTTATGGGCAGCTGTAGTGGAGCATCTTCATTGTTACACTTCCTTGTGTTTCAAGAGACCTTTTCAGTTCAGCGTGGTTGCAGGTGTGAGGTACAGGATACCAATTTTTCCTTGTTTTACCTCTCCAGAAAGGAACATGTAACAAAGGAGAATGCAACTCTATTAGGGAAAATGTCTCTGCCTCTAAGTTCATCAGGAATGACTTGAAAGGGCTGGTCTTGGAAACACCAACAGGATATCAGTTGGTGCTGACAGCATGTGACAACTTTTCCAAGAATGAGATAGAGCAGCTATACAAGCATAAAAACCCCCTGACAGTTAAAGATACATTACGTCATCCTTGTTGGCCCTTAGCCACCTTTTATTTATTTATTTTTTTTTTACTTCATTGGATTATTTTAGGACTATAGGAACCTATGTTTTCCTCTGACTAGATGTCTGTAGCTAGGTGCTCTGGCAGTCCTAGAAGATGGGAGAGCAGAGGAAACACGGTCAGGGAGCCTCTGACAGAAAGACCGTGTATTGATGCTGAGAAGACAATAATGACGTGAATATCTGTACACAGAACAGACGTGGCTAAGCAGCCAGGGAAAAATAGAGGAAAAAATTCCTAGAATACTCCTTTTACTGACTTTTATATATCTGGCATAGGTATTATGAATCCAAAAGATTGGATTCAATAAAACAGAGCCTGCTCTTTGCATGCAAAAATTGAAAACTAGCATGCAAATTACCTGGAAGCAAGAAAGGCCAGTAAAAGAAAACTCAGTGGTTGGAGGGACATGAAAGAAAATCTAGAAATATTCTGGTAAATTCTATGTATCCTCATAAGTTTTGTTGCATTGACTGTAATAGACGAAATTACAGGAAAGAAGGAATTGCTGCTTTGCCTCCTGAACCTCAACTCACTGCAGTCTGTATGTGCCTAGATGGTAGAACTGACTCTGCAAACAGACCTGTGACCACTGACAATACAACATTTGTTATGCATTTAAACAGTGACTTTGAAGCTGAAGTTAAGGAATGAGCGTGCACACTTCTTAGGAATACCACACAAACAGATGAACGTGGATTCCTAGGGGTTAAAGAACTGATAAACGCTTATTAAAGCTGTCTGGATTGAGAGGAGTTGCAATGTTCAATGCAGACAGCACAAATAAGTACTAATAGTTTTAATTTCTGGGTGGTTTTATGTTGACTTACTGTCACCTAAGTTATAACATACCTGAATGTGCTGGAGTTGGTACTTGTGTTGGTATTTGTGTCACTTTAAATCAAATTGTTCATGTTTGTGAGTATTAGAGTACATATACAGAGGTGACCTGCTTGGTTTTCCTCCACGACGTAGTGCCACACTTCACATGACAAGACTGCACTGGATCCACTAATTGTGTATGTATGTATGTGGGTATGTATTTCTTCACTTAAATTTATATTGATGAGTTATTGGTGCGCTTTTGGGAAAATAGAATAAATGGTGCATGTATTCAGATGTTGACTCCTAAATTTTGTATGAGGATACCTCTTTCAGAATGCCTATCAGCATGTTTGATATTAAGATAGACTTTACAAACAAGAACTCCACTGATTCAGATTACGTTGTGGTGAATGGTGTGTCCCGCCTCTTGTTGTGATCTTTGCAGAAATATGAATTAAATGACATTTGGAGATGGTTGCAGAACCACAGCCAAGCACATTTGAATATTTCCTCAATTAATTGTGTTTTTAAAATAAATTATTGCTGAGTTTCTTAGAGTGGAATTGTCCCCCTAGACACACCAGGAAGATTATCTCTCAGTGGTCAGGCTAGACTCACAGAATAAGCAGTTGTTCCCATCTCATAGCATTGTTTCTGCCCATTTTTTTTCTAGCCAGGATATTGTTGCTTTTTCATTCCTTCTGTTGAGACTTCCACCAATAAACACAAGAAATTCCTGGCAAACAGGAGAGTGCAGCAGCTGGCTGTAGCAGAGGCCTTAAAGGTGGGCAAAAAACCAACCTCCTTCTTTGTAGGCTATCAGGATGAACACAAACTGAGCAACCAACAGTGTTCAAGGAATTGTGGCACCTTGGGCATAGAAACACGGAGACAGGCAAAGTTTTTCTGATGACACTGGAGCCAGCAACAGCTTGCAAATCTGTGGAACAAGCTCTGGAGATGGATGCCAGCAACAACTAATTGACTTCTGGAAATAAAATGGGGCAGCAAAAGGGGCATAGGTTCTTAGAAAACCACCTGAAGTCTGAAAAATGATTGGCTTCAGTTTGAGAATCTGGCTAGGTTATTTTCTTGAATTATTTCTGCAATTGCTTTGAGAAAAACAAGAAGAATGACTCAATCCCCTAGCATCTTACATGCATCTTAGTCATTGTCAATCACAAAAAGTTACAGTCTGGTTCTCATGTTGAATTGAAACACTTCCTGAGAGAATGGGCATACTTGATGCAATGCTGAGTCACTCTCAGCTGCTCACCATTATTAGGTATCCAGCATTGCTAAATTGATACGATTAATTTTCCTGAAGTCCCATAAAAGTCTCTTTATCCTCCTGACAGTATTATTCCTTCTCCTTTTATTACTGTAGTCAGTGTGCTGCTAAAACAAAGACAAGTCATCTTTTTCTCTTGCCTTTATATTTGAATCTCACAGAGTAATTTTTTTACTCTCATTTTTGTTCGTTTATTTGTGAATCATTGCATCTTTCAGAATATGCTGTAGAACATCATGCTCTGAGATATAAAATGAAAGGAAAAAAACCCCTCAGCCATCTCCTGAGAAAGTCATAGAAAAAGAATCACTGGAGAGGCTGACCTACATACCACACAGTGTCCCTTAAACAAAACAAAGTTTGAATAGTTTCCATGAATTACCGAGGCAGATATTACCACTGAAGCTAGGACACAGAGAAATAGTCCAGAATACTTTTCATTTAATGTTTTGTTCTTCTGTTCACTTGACCAACAACAAATGTTCAAAAGTTATTACTTACTCCCCCCATTTGCACGCAACTACCTTTTTTTTTTTTTAAAAAATACCCGCTCCATATGATTTTTGAGCATGGATGATTTCAAGATATAAAAGAACAGTTTGACAAAAGCCAGGTTTGAAAATAGCTCCTCACCCATTCCTCTGGAGCAAAGCATGGTCACAGTAAGTGTTCTCTCTAGCCAGAGGAACTGGATGAGGCATGCACCTTGATCCTTGACTTCAAGATACCGTGACTCTGTCTGATAAAAGCAGAAACCAGGTTTCAGAAAGGAATGCTGGGACTGACTTGTTAGATCTGCCTTAGCTTATCTCAGGTGCCAGTCTGATTTACAAAGGAGAGACTGATTTGGGGGGAGGTGGATCCCAAAATGTGTCTGGCCTGGTTGACTAAATCAGCAAGCAACGAGTTCTATATGTGACTAACACAATGTAGGGATCCCAGCTGTTAAAGGTCCAGTGGAGGAGGTTTCTTGAGGGAGCAGATATGATATTTTGCACTCCCTGTACAATCTTTCCAGACCTCTCTCCTGTAAAGTACAATACTGTATTTCAAGCTGAAGGCAAACAACTCTCCTGCTTCTCCCCCTGAAAAAAATTCCTTTTAAACTATGGAAAACTATTGTGAAGTCCTTACGAGGGTAGAAAATTTGCACTCTCTCCTAGTGCATTTCACGTGAATGATAAAAACATTCCTGTACTTTGGGAGCTGCTAGCAGCAAAAAATGAAGAGGCTTTCCAGATTTTAAGGCCCCTAACAGAGAACAGTAATAAACTTTCCAAAAAAGAATGGAACATTAGCTCTACTAACTGCAAAATCATCTCTTCTCCAGAAATGTCACCTTCTTTCCTCTCTCAGCTCATTAATTTTCCTCAGTATGCTTCCTTGACCTCCCCTTCTGTGACTTGAACCCTGCAAATTTCCAAATCCAAGCTAAAATAAAGATTGGAGCTATGACACTATGACTGAAGAACTAGAAACCGCATTTTTCTCATGGATGATCCATAATTTTTTTTTTAAGAGTCATCGTCTGTGTAGAAGTTTGAGTCAACAAAGACAATGAGTGTCAATGGAACCAAGAAATGGGGTAATGTTTAATGCAAAAGGGATCCCAGAGAGAATGTTGGTTTTCTTGTATGTAGACTGTCACAGTCTGTTTAGACCAATAAAGAAGCAAATGGCATGACAGCACCAATCTTTTGACTAGAGCTCCTCCCTGACACCTTTTCTCTGTCTAATGCTGTGCCAATAACCTATTTTCAAACTCAGCTTAAATATTGTCATAACCCTTGTTTGTGTGGGACTTTCCCCATGTCAGATCATGGATTACAGGGCCTTTGATAACTTCTCTTGATTCACATTGGAAGATCACATAATCACAGAATTGTTTGGTTGGAAAAGACCTTTAAGATCATCGAATCCAACTGTTAACCCAGCACTGCCAGGATCCCTAAACCATGTCCCTCAGTGCCACATCTATAAGTCTTTTAAACACTTCCAGGGATGGGGACTCCACCATCTCTCTGGGCAGCCTGTTCCAATGTTGCACAACCCTCTCTGTAAAGAAATTTCTCCTAATGTCCCACTTAAATCTCCCCTGGTGCAACTTGAGGATGTTTCCTCGGATCCTGTCACTTGTAACATGGGAGAAGAGACCAACTCCAATCTTGCTATCACCTTCTTTAAGGTAGTTGTAGAGAATAATGAGGTCTCCCCCAAGCGTCCTTTTCTCCAGATTAAACAACCCCAGTTCCCTCAGCTGCTCCTCATAAAACTTGTTCTCTAAACTCTTCACCAGCTTTGTTGCCCTTCTCTGGACACGCTCCAACACCTCAATGTCCTTCTTGTAGTGAGGGGCCCAAAACTAGACACAGTATTTATTTGAGGTGCAGCCTCACCAGTGCCAAGTACAGGGGGACAATCATTTCCCTCCTCCTGCTGGCCACACTATTTCTGATACAAGCCAGGATGCTGTTGGCCTTCTTGGCCACCTGGGCACACTGCTGGCTCATATTCACCCGGCTGTCAACCAACACCCTCAGGCCCTTTTCCACTGGGCAGCTTTCCAGCCACTCTTCCCCAAGCCTGTAAAGTTGCAGTGGGGTGTTTTGACCCAAGTGCAGGACATGGCACTTGGCCTTATTGAACTTCATGCAATTGGCCTCAGCACATCTATCCAGCCTGTCCGGACCCCTCTGTAAAGCCTCCCAACTTTCAAGCTGATCAACACTCCTGCCTGACTTAGTGTCATCTGCAAACTCACTGAGGGTGCACTCAATCCACTCATCCAGACCATTGATAAAGGAGTTGAATAGGACAGGCCCCAATACTGAGCCCTGGGGGACACCACTGATGACCAGCTGACTCGATTCACCATCACTCTCTGGGGCCCGCCATCCAGCCAGTTTTCTATCCAGCAAAGAGTACACTCATTCAAGCCTAGAGCAGCCAATTTCTCCAGGAGAATACACAGGAGTGGACTTTAATATAAGTAATCTGAACTGAAAAGAGCCCCAGACTCCTCACTTCCTCCAGTGTAAGATTCTGGACAATTATTACTGTTTTCCTATTTATTTTATTAGAAAAAATACTTATGATGTGAGTAGTTTAGAAAGTTTTTTATAACACATTTTTGACAGCAGGGCCATTTATATACTTTTAATGAGAGGTTTGCCTTGAGCATATAAAATTAACTGATTTGCACTCAATTAGGTCATCAGAACTTTCTAATCTTTTTATACTTTAGAGACAGATTTCAAATTCAGTAAATGTGAGACTGCAGTTCTCTTAGTAAAACTAGTGAGGTGTGTAAAGTTTTAGACATATCTGTGCTGCACAAAACATGAACCTGATATCTTGATTTTCTTGTTCTCAGTAGTCTGTGGGACTTTTGATGATCTTTCCTTCCTAAGGAACGCTGCTGCTTTTGTAGAAGACTGAAACAGATTTGTGATGTGGATACACACTCAGTAGTAACCAAAGGGAGAATTTCAGTAGCAATATTTGCTGCCTAAGCTTGCTTTAGGCAGGAGGGACGGATTTTTACAGGACTATGATTTGTCTGTATGAGGTAGAAGATGTCCACATAAAAACTATATTAAAACCCAAGAAACCCCATTGTGATGCCCAGTTTTGTGTGAGTTGGATCCTCAGTTGATGTAAATGTGCACGCCCTCATTTATAGCAAAAAACATTTAATAGGTATTGATTTTTAAACAAATTAATTAAAATAATTGCAGTTTAAACTTTTACTTTCCAAAGCCTCATTTTGTTATATTAAATAACAATTGGAAGTTCAGCTATACCAGTGTTACATCCCAAAAGAGCTGTTTGGTGCCGTTGTGTGGAAGGCAATTTTCCCCCTGTTTCTTTGCTGGAAGTTTTGTATGCATGAGGTATTAACTTGCATAATTAGAGACATCCTGAGCACAGCTTAATAAATCTTCCTCTTTTTGCTAGTTCTCCTTTGGGAGATGATACTATTGGTGCTTTGCTGCCAAAACTTCACCTTAAGAAGAGGGAAAAAAGCGATTTCTGCTACTAATTGATGGACTGCTGCAGGACTTTGTTCCATATCTGTGCTGACACCTTCAGGGTAATCAAAGCCATTTGCTCTATATTTGAAAACCTGGAGAACTAACTCGTATTCATGTTCTGTGCATTTATCAAAAGAAAGTGGAAAAAAATCATCAGAAGCAGGAAATGCTAGACAGAGGCTCAAATTGCCCTCTGTGCCTGGGTGTTGACTTTCAGTTGTATCAAGGTTGGACTCAGAAAGCTAGTTGCGTTCTTCTAAAAGCAGGCAATGAAGGGCCCCTGATTAGATGCCTCATCTGACACAGAAAGTCTGGACTCAGTTTCTTGCTCTGCCATGACCCCAAAACATCCAGTAATCCTAGAATGATTTTTTTTTTTCTGAGAATTAAGAAGCATCCAAACCATTTGATTCTACAAATGTAAAGGTCTTCTCTTGATTTTGCCTGTTTTAACATAAATTTATAGTAAAACTGTATTCTGATATGAATTTTAGAAGCTTTTTTATGTAACCACTGTAGATAGGCAAAATGAAATCGCTCTGTGGATTGAGATTTTCTAATAACTAGACAAGAACATGGGGTCCTGTATGCTTTTATCATTTTGCCAATTCTGTGTGAAGGACAGGCAGAATTGCAGGCTCTGTGCTAAATGTGGAACAGGAATTGTTCTCCATCTATTACCTCAAAAGGGGCAGAGGAGAATGAAGAGCAGCAGGAAGAGGCCTCAGCACCAGTCTTTCTTGGCTGCCTGTAAGGAAGGAAAATGTGCCACATCAATTCTATATGGGACTTGTGCTCCTCCCCTCCTGAACAGAAAGTGTAGATACTCTGGGATTGGTAAGGTGCCTATTGCCCCATTGAAGGTCCATGCGTAAGAGGTACAATTTAGTCCTCCAGTTACCTTTGAAAAGGAACCTCGTATGTGAATATCTATATAGAATGAGCTTCTTTTTGCAAGTATATGAATTGCATTTATATGCAATATATACTTGTATAGTGTACACATACCAGTATGTATTTATACCACTGTGGGCTGTAACTGCAAAAGACAGGAATTTCCTTTTTGCTATATTTGGACATGTGATTTGCAATGAGATACATCCAAAGACTCATTCTGGTCATTATTTACAGGTATCCTCAGTTTGCCTTGCTAATTGGAGCATATTTCTTACACACTTTAGACCCTCAGGCGTCTGGAGGTGCCAAACTCTTGCACTGACTGTGGAGAGTGCTGTTGGCCCTGAAGCACTGCATAGACCAGGGCCAGCCAGCCCAGATGGGGCGTGGTGTAGTAATTTTATTAATTGATGTAACCAGTGATGACCATTTAAGTGACCATGAAGACTGTCCTTTATTTGTCCACGTTACCACTCTTGAGTGCTGCAGCTTCCCATGATAACATTACCACCCTGTGCTGGGGGTAAACATTTTGGAGCAACCTGCCTGGAGACTGTAACAAGAGAAACATGAGTGGAGCCCCATGTCACCCTCTCCATCTGTTTGAAAGTACAACTACGCCCCTGGTTTTTAGTACCGTTATATCCCTCACCTTTCTTCAGGCTCATGCATCTACCAGCCCTGAGCTGCAGTGAATAGTTTTGGTTTTGCTTTTGCTAAAAAGAACATAACGATCAGAATGAAAGCAATACATCAAAACTCACTCAAAATTAAATATTGTTCTCCTTTACCACATTCAGATGTTTCAGTAAAACAATGTCTTTCGGACATTTTTGGAGATCATGGGCTGGAACCATCACTAGAATGACATGTCATTTGCTGTTGTGTCAGACCTGCAAGCTGTTGCAGAAGCGAAATTCTTTGGCCCTTAAGGAGTTTTAACATATTTGTGTCAGAGAAGAAGACACTGTGACACAGTTTTAGCTTTTTTTGCCCACTGACATGTCTTCAGGGACTAAGCAACAAGTGAGAGGATCATCTAGTTTTTAGGGCTGTTTCTCCTGCCCTGTGTGTATCACATATATCAGACACAATAAAACTCCCTCTAGCACGCCATTCCTCAGCAATCAATGCTCATTCCTAACACACCTGCTTGGATTTGGCTTTAATCCTTCACTGCTTCATCCATATTAATCAATATTTCAGAAATTTAAGTGTCAGCTTGTCTCATACTCTAGCATATCTGCAGAACTGACTTGATAATCTGAAACTTCTAGGAAAAATCAACAGTGAAATAAAACAACATAGACACGTTTAGATCTGACAAATACATTGTGACTGTGTCTGTTGGCATAGCCATGTCATTTCACGCCTTAGGTTTTCTAGTGTCCATTTAAAAAAAAACAAACCTACATATTAATGAAAGAATACTTCCTAAGAAGAATATTCAAAAATATTAAATTTCAGCAGCATGTACTTTTAAATTTATATTTGCAAATTGCAACAACAAAGTAAAGCAGTTTAAGAAGAATAAGAATTCTGTAATAATATAAATATATGGTTTTTATTAGCATGTTATTTGTCTTTTCAATCTGAAAACTTTGATTTATGTGCTGTTGGAAAAGCCAGAAAATTCTTATAATGAAGACATTGGTAATAAATATTATAACCCTCTAAATTATCGTGATGGTAAATTTAAAAAGTATAAAGGATTTTTGTCCAAAGTGAGATACCTTTTGTTTTTTGAAGGTGACAACCAGTCCACAAAGCAAAAGAATCACAGAGTAGGACATATTTTATGAGATGACTGATATAATCTCAGTCTAAATTTTGAGGATTAAGTAGTTCAAACATCAAATGCACAACACCATTCACATTGTATAATAGTTCTGTGATAAATTTTCCAATAAGTATAATCTGAGAGGATGGTTTTACAAATCTTAGTATCTCAAGAAAGTCCACAGTCAGTATTAAAACAGCCATTACAACAGTTTATAATCACTGGTGGCTTAGGATGGATTCACACATATTCCAGAGAAAAAAATGATCTCTGTGTCATTCACAGAATGCACATTGAATCATCCCATCTCTAGAGAGAACAAGATGAAAGAGTGGACAAATATGTATCTCTCAGAGGAAATATATGATGCAGAAACTGGCAAATTTCTGAGGTTATGTGAAGACCATACAGGATTAGCAGTTTTACAAGAGCTACAACTTACTTGTTAAAAGCATAGAGACTTGTTGAATGGCTATTAGTTCTCAGGACAGATGGAGGTCCTGCAATTCAGTGTTGCAATCCTCTAGAAACAATTTCTGGGCTCACAGGATTTGCAGCACTAATGGAAGTCCGAAATTTTTTCCTTTCCGGTGCATAAAGACAATTTTGTTTTGTTTTACACCAGTTATTTAATTTTCCTAAAGTGCAGCCTGTGCTTTATATTAGGACATGGTGATCCCTTCAAATGCAGCCTTGTCCAAGCAGATGTGCTATTACCTCCAGAGCATATATCTGGTCATTCACGACTTCCCCCTTCTCCTTTAAGCTTGTGCAAGAAAAGTTCTTGGGAAATTTAAGAGTCATCTACTTCCCCATTCACTCAAAGTGAAACACTAACTATGAATATTTCTCCAGTGAAGGTCTAAAGGCATGAACTGTGGTCTTCTTTTCTGCAGATGAACTTAGACATCACAGAAAGAGTAAAGAGGCACTATCCCAGAATATGCACAGCTTCTCTTAATCAGCTCTGTGAGATTCTTCTTTTATTTCTCATTCTCTTTTGGGGTTCAGCTGAAGTTGATGTGATTAAAACATTAATGTTTCAGACCCCCTAAAACATGGAAAACTTAACGTTAAACACTAGAGACTTTAAATAAGATATTCATTAGATAGATTTTAAGGCTACATTAAAGTTTCTATATACAAGACAATGTCAAAATACTTTAATAAAATAAAGCAGTTAGAGGATTTACACCAGGAAGAGATGTAGTTGGAATGTGGCAGGCAGCTTCAAGATATCTCTCTTTTACATTAGTTCAGCCTTTGTATTGATACTATTCTGCCTGTTTGTGCTTTCACAATAAACTTAACCTCTATGCTGATCTGTGATAACGAGGGGAGGAAAAAGAGTCAAGAAATAACAAAAAAAACCAACCAAACAAAAAAACCCCCAACCAACCTGATACTCTCAGCTTGTCTACTTCTGCTTTCTGTTGTTATGGGTTCTGATTTCTTCCCATAGAGCTTTTCTTAATTTTTTGCCTTTCTGAAAATTACTTCTCCCAAATACTTAATCCACTACAAATCTTGCTTTTAAAAGGTCCCCTCAAAAATTTCTTAGGCCTCCCATTCACAAGGAACCAGTTGAATGGAAAGGACTGGCATCTCGGTGAAGCACAGTCCCTCCATCCTGCGATGGGACACCGATATACTGCCCCGACTCAGAACATCTGCCTGGTGTGACTGACCCCTTATTTTCCATGAGTGAAATATATAGTCATCTAAATGATGTTGTGTCATCCCTGGAGCTATGGGAAATGTTCATTTGCAAGTAATTTTCTCTGCTCCATGAACAACACGCAGGAACTGTTCTCAACAACAGGAAGTAATTAGGATTTGAAATTTATGGATTTCCCACCTTAAGGTGGACTTTTGCTTCCAGCCTTTGGTAGAACTGCTTTATCATCGAGCTCCTGACCACTCAATATAGCTAGTGCCTCAGTTTGGATGCTGTCAGAGACCTATGAATTTTATTAATGACTGAATAACTAATGAGGCAATGCTGTAGAACTTTCAGTTTTTTAAATTAATCACAGTTACCTTAGAAGACTTCTGCCCTCTTTTTCTGATTGTAGTTAGAATATACTTCAGCTGAGACATTTTCCTATCAATTTGTTTCTATGGGATATACTTTCTGCCGCTCTGGGAATCAATTAGATGACGTAATAGGCCCCCATTAATCTATATGGACAGAGTACCATCTGCAATGTTTCAAGCCAAGGAGGCCCAACTCATTTAAATTATAGAGTCACTCAGTTTGTTGCTACTTATAAAATCAGTCACCTGCAGCATCATCCTGGATGAAGCCCACTGGGTGAAACGATGTTGGAACAGCCCTATCAGCACTTAAAATGTATAGGACATGGTGTTTCCCTTTTGCGTCTGGAAGTTACACATCTCTTATTTTGAGGATGGGAAGTCCCTTTCCATTCATTCTGGAACAAATATAAAAGGACACTAAAAGCATTTTAAAAATGAGATATTTTGTTTCCCTAGGAAAATTTTATCTCTCTTTGTTCCCTTCAGTTAGTGAAAATGACAAAATTTTAATTAGAAACTTGGAAGATGATTATAAAAATTTTGCAGGCCTTAAGGATTAGAAGAAAAGCAATTTTATTTTTTTCTTTTGTTGTCCAAATCTGTCTAGCATTTCATCCAAATTATACAAACCAAGGAAAAAATATCCTCAGAAAGTGATGGGATTAATCTAGTGTACGACTTCTGTTTACCCAGACTAATAATGATTTACGTTCCTATGTTGTTTTGCAAGCAAAAGAAGTTATGACTTTTTCCCACCTAATTTTCTGTAGATAAGATGAAAGGGAGAAAGACTTTGCTGTTTTCGATTACTCATGCTGACTATACAAAGTGCTATCATGGCAAGATCTGATGTAGCATTAACAAGCCAATGCAAAGCTCGACTTACTCTCATTTGGTGATGTTAAATTTACATTCGCATCCATGAAATCAGAATTTGTCCAATGTCCTTCTCACATAATACCGAAGTTCTTTTCCTTTTAGTAGCTATTTGACCTGATAAGGCAGAAGTTGCTTTGTGCTACTAACAGGTGCTGCTTTTATTGGGCATGAATCTGTTAAGCAGTGCCATACTAAAGATATTAACTTTAAGAAGGTCTGTCAGCTGATTTAGTTCAAAGCAATGCGGCTTAAATGTCAAGTGTGTATGCATATATATATATTTATACGTATGCATTTAAATCTATAATTTAGAAACAGAATTACTTAGAAACAGCTTACTGTAGCCTTGCACAACACAGAGATGAGAAGTGAACTGATGATGCAGACATTGCCAGACTTGTTTTAACGAACTTACTGAATGCATGGGTGATTCTCAGTGTCAGAATGTGAGTGTAAAGGTTTGGGAGGTGTCCAGCTCATTCCTGGCAAAAAAGCACTGATTCTTATTTGACTTAGTGCTGCTACTCACTGTGAACCCGCAATATCTCCTGTCAAGAAAAAGGGGGTTCAGCTGGAGAAAGTTATTTTATCATTAATTTTGATTAAGTGGCTTATGTCTTAACAATCCTGGATCTGGTAACGCAATGATGCAAGTGTTCATGGAAGTCTGAAATATGACGATGAGCTGACACCATTTTGATTGGGATGTTAATTTATGCTGATTTAGTCCAAGATCCTTTCTCCAGCTGTAGCTGGTGCCACTAGTTGGAATTGACTAATAAATGGAGCTTTGGTTCATGCTTGAACCACAAAAAATAAAGGGGTTAAAAATTCAGACCAGATCAAGTCAAAGCAATATTCTTAGCAGAACAAAGAAGCAATAAAGAAGATCAAGCAGATATAATTAATTTTTTATTTTGCATTTGCCTGAAATATTTCAGGGAACACAAAATGAAATGCTGCATGTTGTTTTCAGGTTATTAAGCCTTCTCACATAAAAAATAGACACCATTTTAAAAAGAAAATTCAAAACAAAATGCTGAAATTGTTCTTTAGCAAATGCTTCAACTAAAGGAATTTCTGAAACAATTTGTTGCATTAAAATTCAGACCAATTAAACAGTGTTCTCTTCTAATGAACACGAATCCAATTGTATATCAAATCTGCAAATCTTTCCAAAGTAATTGTCTGTGTGCAAATTAAGTGGATTTTTTTGTTTGTTTGTTTTTACCCACCTGCATGAATATTCACAAAAGGGTAGGTACAGAGTTATCTGCCCATGGAGAGGGCTTTTTTTAGCTCACATTTTCCACATATTGGTTTATCTCCATATATATTAAAAATTGTCCCTTGCTTTGTGTTTTTCTCTTTTAAACCTTCAGGTTTTTAGCTACTTGTAGAACCTTCCTGCCTTGAGACTAGAGACCTCCTGAGGTTCTTTCTGACCTGAACAGTGTTACAATTCTATCTGTATGATCAATACTTGTAAATACCTTTTTAAAGTTCCATTTTCCTGGAGTATACCATCTTCTTCACTACTGAAGGAATAAGAGAGATATATTTTACCCATCCCAATAAACAGTCTTCACAAGGAAAATTCTTTACTTATATACAGAACTAACATAGATAGCATCCGAAATTTATCAGTGTGTCTGAACTCAAGACGTGTTAGGCTACCATGACGAGCAAGAAAATGATTCATTTTACTGGCCTGTTTACTCAACTCTAAGGTTATTAACTTATCCAGCAGGAACATCAGTGTAGTTTGAAGATTCACACACTTGAGATAACAGCAACAATTCCAGTGAAGAGCCACCAACTTTTACTGTGGGAGCCATCATCTGCTTTCCTTAACATCTCCCTAAAGTAGATTGCAAAACCGATCCGCACTACTCATGTTAGTATGAGTGAGAGAGAGTGGAAGGGACATCTCATCTATTTTGTACCACTTTTAGGAAGGAGGTGTCATTTTGTCTCCATTGCCCAGAAAAAGAGCCTGATAGTTACTGTAGCCCAGGCAACTAATACTTACATTGCCAAACATAGGCTGTGTGGGTCTCATCCTCTGTTAATATTGCGAAGATGAAGATGGAAATTTGGAGTTTAAAGCTTTCCCTGAATATCACAAAAATCTTGGACCCTGAACACCCATAAAACGTTTTTGTAAAATCTCCTTGCTTAAGGCATCCTTGAGATTTACCCTAATCCAAGACCACAATCAAAATCTCTACTCAGAAGGGCCGTAAACTCTGACCTCCAAAGCTTTCCAAATGTCTTTAAAGATTTTTTTTTTTATATTAGCATTTTCAAAGTGTGACTGAGATGAAATGATAAAGTTGAAAATCCTCCTTAACAAAAAGACATCAAATGCTTTCGAGTTATCATAATTTAAACACTAGTGTGGTAGACATTTAGTTTTAGTTCTTAGTGCATATTTCTTTGCCTGCAAAGATACTAAAGTGCATCTATAGCTGCTTCTACTAAGAAGGGGGGGGAAAAGTTCGTGCCTATTCATCAGAGGAGTGGAAAAAATGAAAGGATGAGGGAATTAGATCAATCAGTTTAACTTCAATTCACAGAATAAATCTGAAACAGCCTGCAGCACCTAGAAAACAACAGGGAGAGGAGCAGAAGCCAACAGAGATTTGCCAAGAACAAACCAGGGCAAATGAATCTCTGTCTCTCAATGACCAGGTAACAGGTCTTGTGGATAGATTAGAAGAACTCCTGTACCTAAGCAAAGTTTTTGACACAATCTTAGTTGATATTATCATATCCAAGCTAGGAAAAGTGTGGCCTTTATTCTGTGGGCACAAAATTGATTAGATATCCACACCATAGAGAAGTTAATAAAGTCTAATTTTGGTCAGGGTTCTGTGGGGGGTCTGCCTTAGATCTGCTTCTGTTCAAGGTTTTCATTAGCAAAACAGATGGTGAAATAGTCAGAATGCTCATTAGTTTTACATATGACACAGCGCTAGGAAGGACCCCAAATGTGTTGGAGGATAACAGTAAAAATAAAAATCTGGAGAAATGGACTGGAAACATAAGATGTAACTCATCCTAGACAAGGGATGGGGGCAAGATTAAATCTCAAGGGCAAGACACTGCAGAAAAGAATCAATGATCTAAATTCGAGATGGTAAACATTAAACAAGTTCTTCAAAAAGGTCTTAAGATTATAGTGGATCACAAATTGGGTCTGAATCAACAACATTAGATTCTTTTGAAAAGACAAATATTCTGCTCATCCTTTACAAACAGAAGTATAGCCCACAAGAAGCACACTATGATCGGAGGTTGTAGAAGTCATGAGGAGATAAGATTGAAAGAATGGATGCCATTAGGCTTAAAATAAAAAAGGCAGAGAAGGATGTTGGTGACAAGAAAGTTTATTAATCTTAAGCCATTCCTGCTGATTGCAAAAGGAAAACAATACTGTTTTCTGAATCCACAATGAATGGGACAAGGAGTAAGGCAGGTAAATTGACACAAGAAAGATTAATTAGAAATGTTTTCTAGCAATAAAGCTAATTGAGCATGGGAACACAGATTGGGAAGATTGGATCCTCTGTTACTAGAAGTCTTTAATGAAAGTTTAGTTATACATCTTTCAGAAATGACAATATTGCCAATCCTCTTTAGAGCATTGGGATAGATGAAATTGTTTTGTGTTTCTGAGTCTGCTGAGAGGCCACAGATCAGTAGGTAAAATAAGAACTAGGTTTCTTTTTTCGTGTGCATTACTGTAAATCTGAATTTTACTTATCTAGCAAGTCATTATTGGACATTAGTGCATCATTTTAGTAAGTCTGAACACTTAAATTTTAGTGCATTTTCTTTCAGAAATTCTGCTTTTGCTTAATTGAAGTAGAACTGAAGTTGGACATCATAACTTACCTCAGTAGCACCAGCTGCCCATTGCAGCTAGTTCTTGACTCTTAGAAGTGTTTTTCCATAAGTATAGCTATTAGCACTGGTGCATACATACGGAGAGACATGGTTTAGGGACCCTGGCAGTGCAGGGTGAATGGTTGGACTCGATGATCTTAAAGCTCTCTTCCAACCTAATGATTCTGTGATTCTGTATGGTCTACTGGTTTTTATACTTATTCTAATAATTTGTGCAGCATCCAAATATGGTGGGCAAAGAAGAGGAATAATTAGAAAAAACTGTAATTGTATGAGCATAGGTGTTGATAGTCATATGCAACTGCAAAGATATTGTCTATAAATGGGTGAGAATTTGATCTCCTTTATACTGGAATATGCATAAGTGACTTTGATGACTTCAGAGACATTTAGGAGCTATAGAATTCTACTCTGTTCTTTAACAGCACTGTATCTCTCCCTATAACAATGTTGTTTCCTTGGGTCCAAGACTAATGAAACATGGGATTGTGTCTTGTATTTGTTTTAACCAAATTCCAAGATTGCAATGGAAGCTCACGTTCTCTCTTTAACTTGGGTGAGGACTCTGACTGAAAAAGCAGGTTCTTGAGAGCTCCACAGGGGCCTGACTGAGGCTTTGCCAAAGCTGAGGTGTCCAGAAAGTTTTCCCTCATTTGGATCCCCTTGCTTCTAACACAGGGCAAACTCTTGCAGCAGCACTTCCCACAGTGTGTTGTTATCTAAAATCAGTCAGACCTTTTTGGTTTTTTCTGTCTTGAAACTCCCAGGACAGGATGCACAATTCAGGTATATATCAGAATTCATTAAGGACTTCCCTATATTATTATCAGACTGCAAACTTCCCAGCACTACAATAGCCTTATTTTCCCCCAAACTGTCTAAACACCCTGTCAAAATACACCCAACACCTCACATCTGTTCCTATATGGATTAACCTCAGTTCTCTCTCTTTTCCTCTATTCCTCATCATAATACTCCTTGTTCCTTCCTGTATTCCCTACCTATATTTGTTTAGCCTGGAGGCTGGCCAGGAGAAGATATCTGCTCTGACTAACCCAGATGTGTGCTTATGAAATGGTCAGGCTGGTGCTTCCCCTACCTGGGTAAATGCCGGAGTCCTTTTCACTGGGGATCAATGACACAGATTTAGCACTGGGAGCTGGCCCAGGAGCTGTGTGCACTGACTGATCATAGCCATGTCTGTGGGTAAACCTTCCTTTGCATTACTGGAAGATATGGTCAGGGCTTGAGACTTTTTGGATAGGACTAGCAGATAGGCATCCCACTCTTTCAGACTGATTGCAGAAGAAATCTTTCACTGGGAAACCGGGCCAAGTTTTCCTCCCGCCGCCACCCCAGCTTCTTACATAAGAGTATTTAATCTGCTAGCTGTAGATCACACAGAGAATGTAGTAGAAACTCTTCCTATTCCTCAAACCTATCTGTATTTGCCATGTCTGTACTGCTGTACATCTTAATAAATAGGCAGTACCTCTGCTGGGTAGGACAAGAAGTCTCCTTCCATCCACCACAAGTGGGTGAAAAGAAAATGTAGAAATAAAATCTGGGTTTAAAGGATACAGCAAAAATCACCTCCAAAATTTGATTAGATGGAAGCATCTGAAGGCTCATTAGCAGTTTTACCGAATTTAAGATGGGTATTTCTCTACCATTGAGAACAAATTTGAGACCAAATTACTTTAGTCAAGTTTCAATAAAAAAAAAAAAGAAAAGAAAATAAACAATGTGTTTTATACATTGTTCATCTGATGTCTATTAGTTAGTGAGTCATAAGCCTTTCATTTATAAACAGAAATGTTCTTAGAATTTGAGAGACAGAAAAATATTTTGTGCACATCTACTTTTGGAAGAAAAGCACTCTTGACTAAAAATTTATCCCAAGTATTGTCTGAAAAATAAACTACCCCGAGGCAGTATGATTTCCTTTTGCATTAGCTACAGAACTCCTTCCATTTACTTCTCTTGGCACGTAATCTAGGGAGCATTATGCTATAGAAAAGAGAAGGGACTAGAGTGCCTCTTTTATCAGCGAAATTCTGCAACTCACATTCTGTGAGTGTTTCCTGGTCCTTTTCACCCACATGCATGCCATGAGCTTATTTTAATCAATGGGTGTGAGAGAGGTCATGGTTCTGTGCTATGTGTGTGTACTGTATTCGGCTCTTGCAAGAGGTCAGCCAGGTGTGTGGAGCTCACAGTCATGGAGCACTAGTTCAGCATAAAGTTTTCTGATGGACTTCAGTGTAATCTGAAGTCAAAAGAAATCTCTTGTAAATCCCTTAATCTCTGAAGCACAGATTGTCTCAAAATACCTCTCAGCCTTCACTTGAGAAGGTGAAAACAAATTCCCATGGTGTGCCATTTTTACACAGAGAAAGTGGTAATCTCAGCCCGAGTTTTGAAGCAAAGTAGTTCTAATGAAATGCAGATTGGATCAACTGCTTTTCAGTATACATTTTAGGACCAAAAAAGGATCTTTGCCCAGATAATGTTATAAACAAACAAAAAAGCTGCCCACTTCTAACTTTCTCCCCCCAGAAATTTATTGATGGAAACTATTCTAGGTATCATTATTAATTTAATTAAATTATTAATAATTTAATACTTGGGCCTGAAATATTTGCATCTTTTACCCCGATGACAAGAATGATTTTACTATTTCCTGCCAGGAGGTCTGTATGCGAATTTAAGAACAAGCAGTTCATCCCATGACATTTCCTCACGCTCAAACAGACAAGGTGACGCATAAAGCCCAGGGGCAAAGGGAAACCTGATAGCTATATAGCTGAGCTGCTGTCGGAAGTGGTGAATTCCCTGGACCACAGGGAAAGCTTCCTGTTCTTTGTAGATGAGCCTATTATTGGAAGACACTTGCCTGCAGTTAATCCTCAAAGTAATTAAATGGAAAGGAAGCTATTAAATCACTGAAAAGGAATTGCATCTGGTTCACAGGGAAAAACCCAGCCCTAGGAAGTATTTCAGTGATAGCTGGATGTTATCAGTGTAAACAGGTATCTTCCTGTTTGCATAGATGATTAACATTTATATTCTAAGAATATCTTGTGGTAGTCAAATAAGGTTGAAAAGCAAAATTTCTCATTATTGTGGCCTATGAGGTACCAAGCAGAGAAAGGTTGATATATATTTTTCCTATGACAGGATAAAATTAAAAACTGTGGCCCATATCCTCATCTTGCATAAACTAGCCTGGCACCTGGGAAGCTAGTAGAGCAATGTACATTTACATCCATTGAGAACCTAGTTCAGCATTTCAGTAAGCATGTCCCAGAGAAGGAAGATCACAAAAATGAAAGTGAGGGACATGATTCATACAAGTCTCCAAAAACGAAGATTAGACAAGTTCAGAAGGAGCTTGGAGTGAGTCCTTAGAATCAAGTGTCAGGGCTATGCAAAACAAGAAAGCGTGTTTTAAAAATTGACAGAAAACTTAAAATAAATATTATTTTAATTATGCTGAAAGCACCGATTTCTTTAGAATTCTCTTTTATGCTTGTTGATTATATTTACTAATCACTGCAAGATAGCAAATATCCCTGTATATTTAAGGTGCACCTTTTCCTCGGACCGGAACTAGGGATCTCATATGTTGCTTCAGTCTATAGAATAATTGCTGGAAAGCCATGAGGAGGAGAGATGTACTCATCAAAGCTCTGACTGACACTTTTGTATTTTCAGTGCTAGAAAACAGGTAGTTGAAAAGCAACTATATTCATTAAAAATCTATAGTAGAGAATAGGGATTCTGTTGTAAAAGCATAAGGAACCATAAGAACTTCCCCTTTTCTTTTTCTTGCTTATGTCTTTTATTTTTCCCTTTGCCCTGTTCCTGGGCACACTCTGGTGTTATAGGGGATCTCACTGTTTTCACTGTTGCTGTCACCTAAGAAGCTGGAAGCTGGGCTGACTGATAATAAGTGAATAACTATAGGTAAGGAAGGATAAGCTGCATGAGACACTAACTGAATTCTGGTGAGTGAAGTTTGCTGTGGCTAAGCAAAAGCGAGTGATGCAAAAAAGAGAGATGACGTGGTTAAAACACCAGAACAAGTCAAAATTAAACTTGTGGAAAAGAGACTATTGAGAAAGAAGTTGGTGGTAGGAACTAAGACCTGAGAGAATGAGGGTGTGGATGAGAGTTGTAGGTGTTTAATTGGACAGAAAAGGTCATATCTGACAGGTGATCCAGTGGCAAAGATTCAACATTTTTGCTCAGATAAA
This sequence comes from Bucorvus abyssinicus, assembly GCA_009769605.1. Taxonomy (NCBI): domain Eukaryota; kingdom Metazoa; phylum Chordata; class Aves; order Bucerotiformes; family Bucorvidae; genus Bucorvus; species Bucorvus abyssinicus. The sequence goes on from CM020025.1 coordinate 47,514,529, forward strand.
GATAAATCTGAGCTGAAAAATGTGCCTGGATTATTAATCTGAGACACAAACATTTGCTGCTGGGGCAGGGAAATGGAAGTAGGGTTTGGGGAGAGAACAGCAATAATGACTGACCTTTGGCACCAAATGTTACATATAACCCTCTTCATTACTTAAAGTATTTCACTAGCTGGGAAGAAAAAAATGTCATTATATATTACACATGAAGGAGCAAACTTCACTTTTGAGTACACATTGGTGTGCTCCTATTGTACTAACTCAGATCCAAAACAGGCCCTCAATGTAGCTAGATCTAGAACTTTCCCTTTTATCTTCTGTCAGTCTTTACCTTGCTTCAGCCTCTTGCTCTCAGAATCAAACACAAGATGTCAATCAGTTACATTAGCATTTCCTTCAAGACAGTCCCCTGAGCTATACGTCTTCATCGTTATAATACAGACAGTACCACAGTTGGTATATAATATAGATAGTGCAGTATGCTTGGTTCCCCGTAAACTGCCATCTACCTGTGCCAGATCTTAATAGAAAGGAATATTAATATTCAGAATGCATGATGTGGAATTTATTCAAATGAGACATATTAGTATATTAGATGATTTGGTTGTGTGGTTCTCACTATAAAATATTCTCTTGCATTCTTAGAGACTTAATGGTAGGACAAATACAATTTAGGTATGGGTGATACTTCCAGAAAGGTTCAATTTTTCTTGCTCACCTAAGAGTAGTCACTGGGGTTGTTGGTTTTTGTGTTCAACACTGCCATGGGCTGTTTTATTTTGTTTTCTATTCAGATGTTTGCAAAATAGGGTATGTCTGCGGGAGATCAGGTTCTTCAGCCCATGCTGGAGAGATTCTCTCTCAGCAGCATTAGGCTTCTTATATTTGAGGCAAGGACTAGTTATGGGGCAGCAGGCAACTCTCATACCAAGAATCTACTTTCAGCTGTCTTGATCTTTCCCAAGCTGGAAGCTTTCAGAAAAATTTCTGTTTGTTCAGTAGAGACTGCGGAGACTTTAATGAACAAACCCCATTCCACCCCCATGCCATCTGCAGCAACATGCTAGAAATCCACTGAACTGCCAGAAAATTATGCTCCCTGTGTAAATGCAGGTACTACAGCTGCCTACCATGGCTCAGTGTGATGCTGGGCATAAGGAGGAAGAAAGAGCAGGGGGAGAGGAAACTGCAGGGCTTGGCAGTTAGAAATGAATTAGGAGCATGGGGGAGGAATGGGACCAGAAATAGGGAATATAATTTAAGACTACATCTCTGTATATATACATAAAGAACAGAATTAAAGTTATCAGGCAGCCTTAATAGCTCAATTTCTCAGTTCTGATGTCTCTTTCTATACAAGCTTGATGATCTTTTAGGCTTAGTTTTGCTGCCCATGATTCGGCACTTATTACTGTTTGCGATGCCGTCAACTGTCTGCAGGGAGTTGACAGATAAAACACAGGACTTGCAGATTTGTGCACAGCTAGAGCCAGCCCTGGAGTGTTTCACATGGTACTAGACACCTTTGTAAGGGCACATGAATTGGTTCCTCAGTGCATTTTTTGGGGAGGTAACACATGTTGTCAGGGTGCTAAGTGCCGTTTGAGTTACTCAGAATCAACAAGCAAGGTTCCCCCCTTGCACTGAACTCCACATCTGGCTCTGCTGCTCCAGCTCAGCGTTTCTAAGCCATCCTAGCTTGGCTGAAAGAGGGATGCAAATACCCATTAGGGTTAATTCTTTCTGATGCAACGGTTTCAGGAGAACTCTTGTCAAGTTGATACAACTGAATACTGCCTTAAAGTTATTCAAGTTTATGGTGAGACTGTCTGTATGGACCCCATCTATTAAGCTTCCTGTCTATCCTAGACTTGCTCAGAAATAAGCCTTTGATGTATCACTGAGAAAGGGAACAGACCAAGATGGTACCATAGCATAACAAGATTTATGAATTTGTATTAAGGGCAGAACTTGGCAATTGAAAAATTTTCTATGTAGATTCTTGCATGTTGACCTCTAATAAACACAATCTGAATTTACCAGTCCCAAAGTTGTGTCAAACTTAGATGTTGATCATATCCTAGTTAGTTTTTCATGCCATATTTCATTTCCTTTTCAACTCTTTGGACTCCTGCATCACCTTGAGTACATTCACTCTGACTACAGCTAGACCATTGCAAACAAACATCACCAGAACAATTTTGAAGTGAGTACGCAGCTGTTTTGCTGGGAGTGCTGTATGCTGTCCACAGGAACAAAAATGACAAGGTTTTATCTGGAACCCTAAGGGGTCAGCTAAAAGTCTTGTGCTGGGGAAGAATGCAGGACTCATGGAAGATTTAGGTCAATTATTTCTCTGTTCCAGTAGTGCTAGTCTTAGGGCTGAAATTATGGATAACAGCAGGTAGTCCTCAGTGCTGTTAAACTTCGTTTAGTTTGAAGTACTGGCAATACAACTTCATTTACGCTTTTGGCCATTTCTAACTTACTATACTTGAAGAATGACTTCCCAAAGGTGTGTGGAGAGCAGTTATCTCTGCAGTATGCTATTCTGGATACTGTGAAGAGGGAACAGGAACATATAAACTGCAAAACTACTGTTTGCTGTGGTTTTGATAACAGCAGAGTTTGTCTTTATGGCAGGAGATGCCGTGGCCGTGTTGCCACTGTGCTGTGCAGGGAAAGCAGTACTTTGGAAATGCTGAAGATTGGTTGCTTAGTTTCTTTGAGAACAAATAAATAAAAACTTATTTTAAACTGCTTCAAAATTGTGGAAACACTTAAGTAATAGAAGCTGAATCAATATATCAGTGACACTGCAAAATCTTCCCCTCTTCTGTCTGCATCCTGCAATGAATGAAATTGTTGCAGCATCACAGCATGGAAAACTCATGATTCAAGCTTGGTTTTTTCCACAAGTGTCATGTAACACTTTGAAAAACATGGTGCAGCTGCTAGGCAAGTAAGCTAAAGCTACAGAACTAGTGAGTACAAGAGTGAATGCATCAAACAAGCAAAACCAGGCAAGCTGCAGAATTTATGCCCTTACAAATCAAAATGCCTGCTCAGCCTTTGCTTTGTGCTGTAGGGGAGGATAGGATGCACAGCAACGAACAAATTACCTAATGAAGCTACAATATTTTAAAAATTAAGTTCTTTCCTTATCTATCTGTCAATCATATTTTGCCTACGTTGACAAGAATTTAAAATTAACAAAAATGAGCTGTTCGCAGATGTCATTTGTATAAAAATTCAACAGTGTTACCACAGATAAAGCTAGACAAGAATAAGAAAGGTGCAGGTACACTAGGTGCACTGTAGCCCTACATGGAAACCAGAGCAAGGCACAGCAGGAATAACTTCTGCTTATTGGAAAAGTATCCCAGGGAAAGATAAAATTGAAAACAAAAAACATTCACATTTGTAGATTGAAAAGCGTGCTAACCAAACATAGGAAAGATATCTTCCATTCCAGACTCTCTGGTAAAACGAGATGACCCTTGTAGGGGTCCTTTAAGTCCAGGGCTGGTGTGACTGCACAAGTCCCACCATGCAAAGTCAGGACTGGTGATGACATAACCCGCCAGCTGGAGGGGACTTCCCTGAAAGAGCCCATGTCATCACTTGCTTCTCAAAACGCTCCAGAGGCTTTCAAGGACTTCTTGAAACTGGATATAGCCAAGAGCAGCTGTAGTAACAGGTGTGCTGTTCAGTGATCCCTCCGGGTTAGATCCGCAAGGGAGTGGAACCTCCACTAACTCCTACTTTCAGGGCCAGCTTGTGAATCTATGATCCTCATATCCTCTTTTTTTTTTTTTTTTTCAGCTGTCACCTATCTTTGGAGGTGTGTAAAGCCGATTCAAGCTTCAGACTTGGGTAGGCAGAGGAGACTGGCTTGTCCTGCCAACACAAGGCCTGAACCAGGATTTCCTTCTCCCTGGTGAAGCCTTCAAGCAGCCAGGGGTTGGCTCCTGCCTTGATCTCTGCCTGAGTGGACGTTTCACTGTGCCACACATAACGGAACAGCTTCAGGCTGAGAGGTGTCCAGTGCAGCTTCTCCTCTTGGGTGGCCTGTAGCAGGGTGGACAGCCTCCTCCACCATGTGGCAGCAGCTTGGTGGGTCTCAAAAGAGAGGAAATGTCAAGCCCAGTGTGTGTGCAGCAACCATAGCATGCCATTGTAGCTGCAGAGCTACTGATGGAGGCAGGCATAAGGCACATCTCCAGTCCAGTGGATCACACAGTGGAATTATGATGCATTAATTGTGAAATATGTCTTTTGGTGATTCATACTATAAATTAAAGGTTATCCTAATTCTTTTCAGTACAAAATGTACTTTAAAGGGTTATTCTCCTGGTATGAATCACCAAACTGGTCCACCCTCTAGACTAGCAACAGAGAGTAAACTACCACTGGTCAGGAAAAATAACTTCTCTACTCATTTTGAATTGGTGAATATATTCTGTTTAAGATAATATTTTCAAGAGAACCAAACCTCCAGAAATTGAATTTAGGCAGACTTTCAGGCTTGATGTCCAGCACGGATAACTCATTTAGTCACCCCATAAGACACTGTCAGGCACTAGATAAGATTACAAAGAGTTGAATGTGATCTGGAGATGGTCTGCAGTAACAATGAAGTCATGGACAGTGTCTTCTCTAACTTAATACAAAAAGTTCTGACTTTCCTCAGCCTTTGTTTGTTGAGGTTCATGAGCTCAGTCAATGGTAAGGAAAATGAGTTCTAAAAGTTTTCAGGAGAAATGAGAGGAATAGGCACAAGTTTTGGCCTGGGCAATCTTTTCCAGAAATGTATACAGATTGAAGTAGCAAAGCTCTACCACTGTATAAGCACAAATGGAGAAACAACGTGGTTTAAGAATTGTAACCAGATACTTTTAACATCTTCTAGAGAAAAAAAAAAAAAAAAGACACAATTCATAAAAAATTTGTCAAATTTAAACTTTTAAAATTGCCAAATTTAAACTTTTTCTTTCTACAATGTCCAAAACATTCAAGCTTTTATCAGACTGCCAGAGTAATTTGCAAATATTCAGGATTTGTAAACCAAATCTTTGAATTTGCATAACAACAAGTTTTTCACTCAAGGAAAGTTTAAAGAGCTGATGAAAACTAAATTACTGCCACTGAACCATAACTTAAAGCAAGAGGAAAGGAACTGGACTATTAAATGCACCAGAAATAAATGGCAAAATTTTCTTCAGTGAGCTTATTGTTCTTTGTACTTGGAGTACCAGATACAAAGTAATGGTTATTATAAAGAATTGCTACCTCTAGCTGCCCTATTATTAGTACTTACTGCCCTCAAAAGTCTTAATGAATTTATATTTTTATCATAAAAGAACACTGTACTTTTCTGTCTAAAAGTGGACCTACTCCACTGTTTCTCTATCGGTCTCACTCTTCAGCTTTCTAAGCTTATTTCAAATCAATGTGGTATTTTTACTGCTTTCTACTGAACTCCTTCTGCCCACAAAAGTATTCTAAAAATGTTTTTCAAATTCAAGACCAAACTTCTAGATGAATTTTACACAGAATTGCTGTTTTCAGAATATGTGTATGCTTTTCAGAGTACTTTGTAAAGTCAACCTCACCTAAAGATGAGAGAAGGCAGACAGCTCTTACTGTAACTAAGTACCTAGGCGGGCAAATACTACCTTCAGTTTTATGACTTCAGATTTGAAGATGCTTTGTTGTATTTCAAATGAGATGCAGGTAATTAAAGAAGAAAAACAATTAAAAATTTCTGAACAAAATAGAAAAATAAAAAATAAAGGAACTTATTGTACATGTTAAATTTTTATATGACTAGAAAAATCTTTTCTGCATAACCATTAATTTTGAATTGTTTATATTAGTAAGCCATTCACATTTATTTTTGCAGCTTTACTGACATATACTTTTAGGCTTGACATCAATGTGCAAACCCTGAAACCTGAAATGCCAAATTACATTGGTCTTCAAAGCATGATAAGTTTCCATTGCACAGTATTGTGACTGTGAGGACATGTTGAAATGCTCATGTCAACACATAAAATACATGGGTATACTGAATGTAGGAGGTGTAAATGAAGAATTGATTGTCCCTCAGAGAAGAATTTATATTCCCTGGTCTCTTTTAATGTGTGTGGTTATGAGAATTTTCCCCATCTGTCCATCTGTTCTGAAAAAAGAGATGTTCATGAAACTGATGAGCAGATGTTTCATTATTGTTAAAGCACTGCCAGAGTAGTAAGGATACCATGTGGCTGCTACCTCTCTGTATGATTTCTTGCTTTGCTTAATTTCTTCTTTCAGCTCTTTTTTCAGGCAAAGCAAAATAACAAAGTTGGTTTGTTCCATACATATTATTTATTTATTATTTATTTAAAATTGATATAGTGATAAACATTGTTTTTCACTGCAGTTTCAATTTTATAACCTGATCTGTCCTTCATTAACATCACAGAGGCTGTACTGCATCCAGCCATATATTTTCATACAGTTATTTCATGTAAAATTGTCATTATATAGCTACACGTGGTCTTTAGCTCAAACAGATAAACAGATATTTTGGTATTGTGAAAAAATACAAAAGGAGAAATTTCTACCTTTTTTTCTTTACACAGCCATTACAAGTCCAAAGGATGATTGATATCTCAGCATTTTGATGTGTGTTTTCATATTTTAACTACTGAAATAGAATAGTTCTTTTAAGAAAACTTCATATTGTGAGTATTTCTCCTCGATTTCTCTCAAATGCACAAGCATGGCTCTGTATCTTCAGATAAAACTGTGCTTCAGTTTTATTTCACCTCCTGTGAAACACAAGCACATTTTCATGGTTTCAGAGAGGACTGGAATTTATATACAACCATTTGACAACCTAATAATTCTCTTAGAAATCATCAGGTTAGAGCTTTGCTTTATGTTTTTCATTAGTATCCATTAAAAGAGCAGGACTTATTTCTTGGCGAGACTGTAGAAGCTCCATCATTGGAGAGCTCTTAGATCTTTCTAGAAAAATATCTATTTTGAGCATCGTAAAACAAATTAATCCTACTTTTGGACAGAGTGATGAATTAGATAGTCCCTAGCACCACTTCCAATCCCATGATTAGATCATGTTTCCCGAAAAAGAGCATATAATATGATTTCTGGCACATGTTGATTCTGAATCAGGGTGTAGATTGACCCTATTGACCAGATGGTCACTTCTCAGCAGAATGGCAGGGGGTGTGCGGAAAAAAAAAAAAAGGAGTAAGGGTATTTATAGATCAATGTTGAATAAAACCTTATGGGGAATATGATGAATACGTGGCAAACGTAAAACATTCTATCATCTGAGAATCCAAGAAAGAACTCTTAATCCCAGCATGTAGCCCGAGATGCCTCACAGAGATTAAAAAATGGAGAAACAACAAAGTTTAGCTGCTCATTTGGGGTCAGATGAAAGAAATTTTATGTGTTCAGAAACATTATTTTTGCCATTCTTGTCCTCTTGAAGAGGAAAAAGCCACATGGTATTTACCGTAGTAAGTGAAAAATAACAATAATCAGAACAAGCTGGAAAATTCGTAACATTTGTTTTTTCACCCCTTCTCTGTCAGCCTGTGAACACTGAGAATTCTATAACATTTTGAAGCTCAAATTCCTTTATATGCACTAGAAATTACTATCTGTGCTACAGCAACACCTGGAGACTCTAAAGGAGTTTTGGCCTTTTGAAGGTAAATGGATACCTGCAATGCTCGGAAGCAATGCATTTCCCACGGAGTTCAAATTCCAAACAGAAAAGTCAGGAAAGACATTCCTTGTTTGTGAGGCATTTTGTTTAGTTTTTGTTTTTGTTTTGTTTTGTTTTTAATTAGTAGAAGCTGAGTAAAGAAAGAGTACATTCATTGCTTAAAAATCATGCAAGAAATCTATGGTACACATCAGAACTGAATCCATTGCTGCCAGAGGTCCTCCTGTAGACCTATAGTCATTTAAATTGAAGCAGACAATAATTCTACAGTCAGATCTACAAGTTGCAAGAGATGACTTGAAGGAATCCAATGGCAGGCCTATGGCCTCTGCTTGTAAACCATTTAGGAATCATCAAGAGTGATTGTACATTTGCACGTTTGCTTGCATACCCTGTTGTATGCATCTGAAACTGAGGTACTGATTTTGCAATGTTAGGTTGTTTAGTACATTTGCCAGAGTAGTATCAACAATGCAGTTTGTTAATGAAAAAAAAGTGAGTAACTGAAGCAGAAAGCTACTAGAGAGAGAGAAAAAAAATTCTGGTGATGGTTTAATAGATACAAAGAGGAGATCTCTGTATCAAGTCTCTAGACAGAGCAGAGCATTCCCAGCTTGGGAAGTTTGTCAGGAAGAAATTGAAGATTTGCTATCGTATATTAAAAAGTAATTTTCTAACTGAAAAACATCATAAGATTAAGCCGTGGGCACTCAGCCAGGACATGTGAATCCCTAATTTGTCATTCTAGATGGTCATAAATCACCATGACATCAACAGATCGCAGAACACGTAGCTTGGATAACACAACTGGGAACAATATTAAATGATAAAAATATAAGAAAGACTGCATGGAGAACAGGGAAAATCAACAAGACCTAAGGTTCTTCCTATAGTCACAGAACATGTCACAAATATTAGCCAAGGGTTTTTGCATGTAGTCAAACCAACTGTTTGGTGGAGGCAGGAAGAGAGCTGTATGAAGCGCCTGGAATAGGAAAAAGATGAAGCATGTCTCTTATATTTGTGAATTAAATAACTACAAATTACAATTTTTTCACTTTCATTCGGTATTAGAAAAATCAAACAATAAAATCCACAACATACACTAAGTTTATGGATGAAATGAAAAAAAAATAAAAAGTCTGTTTTCATTCATATGATGGGGGTTTAGTTATGCTGAAGGCATATTTCCTCAAATTGTAACAGATATATGTTTTACTATCTATTGTCTACCTTGTAAAATAATTTATTTGCAGAAAAAAATTTTGTATATGCATTCCAAATACAAATATTTTTAAGAAACCTGGTTAATCACTTCTTTATTGTTATTCCATGACTTTATTAGAAATTGGTTTCTGTTCTTTAGTATTATTTATCTAAGGAAAATAACACAATGAATATAATTTTTAGAAATCTCTAGCTGAAGGAAAAAACTTGCTAGAATTGGTTAAAATTATTGGAGAGAGCTTATTTCCTATGATACTTAACACTTTTTATTTACACTAGTGTCTTATAGCGCTTCCACAGATATGTTACCTTCATCTCTGGTAAAATATATTTGAGTTTGCTCCTGGCAGTTGCCAGGCACAGAAAGTTGTGGAAACCAAAGTTATGTGCTTGTTCACTGCTCGAGTATAGGGTTCCTGAAGCAGATCTGACCTGAACTGTGGCATGGGACTATTTATATCTTGATGCCTAATGGGCTTCCAGTGGAGAATTCCTGCCTGGCTGCCAATCCATGGGTTGCATTTTCCAACCAGTCTCCTCTGTGACTGAGACCTTCCCAATTGCTATGTCAGTTATGGTGGGAATCAAATTATGCAAACATGGCAGAAAGACTGAGCACAGTGGAGAAGAAGGTGGAAACATTGTCTGTGGAAGGGACAGGGTCTGTCCTGCTGGAGAGACTCATCAAAGGGAGCTCAGGTTTAGCAATGGCTTTTGTTGATGGGACACATTGGCGAAGAACGGTAAAACTCTATGTTATGCTTAGAGCACAGTGCCTTCAGTCTTCTTGGAAAGTGGGAAAATATCCCTTGAACCAACCTACTTGCAACTTTTCACTCTGCAGAGGTATACCCATCCAATTCTGCTTGCCACCAAAATTCTCACCATTGGATGAAGTCTGCATTGGTGTTCGACCGAGGCAAACAGAAAAGGAAGTCCTACTCATTCCTGCCTTTGAGCCTCCTTCTTGAGGCCCTCAAGAGCCCTGATCCAACTGCCAAACACATAAAAAAGGTCAGATTGTTACACATTGGAATATTTTCCAGACGCTGTTATGAATGCTAAGGGTTAAGGAGAGGGAATGTGACAGAATAAAAGCAAACCAAAACGAAGCAATGCTCCCACACCTGCAATTTAGTAATGAGGGTGCATAGCTGTTAGGTACCCATCTCCTGAAAGAGTATGAAGGCACAGGGCAAACACCCAACAGGCCTCACCTCCATGTGCATTGTGTGCAAGGGGATGTAAGCCTTGTGGAACCTTGAGGTATACCCTGGAGTAAACAGCAGAGAAACAAAGGGTCATGTAGGACTTGATTTGAGCACCTGGGTTCAGGTCTCAGTTTAGAAAGGTGATGTCTTGGGCTACAACATTCCATGCCACAGAGCAATTTCTGTAGTTTATATCAATGAAAATCTGTCTCAGCATCAGAGACAGCAAAACTTCAGACTTCCTCATCCTAAATAATTATCTTAACGTTAGACTAGAACATTTTCTTCTTCCTATTGTTTTCTTCTCTGGTTCTGCAAACCCCTTCTATACAGTGGCACAGCTTGGATGGAGAGAAATGGGAGAGAGAAGATGGAATGAAGGGTCAGAGCCAAAGATTATAGTTTTCTTTCTGCAGCAGACTGTGCTCCCACAGTTGAGGCATTATCCTCAAATACAGCTTGCCTGGGTCTGAAGAGTGAATTGAACTTCAGGTCCTTCTTCCTGGGTGAAAACCTCCTAATGTGAGGCTATTAATCAAAGATGTATTTGTTCTCTGGCATCTTGTGCAAGAAAAAGCGGCTCCCACTATTTCTTGGAAGTTGTTTCCCATTAGATTGTTTTAGGAACACTCCAACCAAGCTTCCCAGAATAGACCTCATATTTAATAGTGAAAATTAAGTAGATAAAGCATGATAAATGCTTAGAATGCGTAGTCTCTGAATGTAAACAGGACTTAGGCATGAGCTGCAGAGAACTGCAAAGCCTGAGGGTGTTTTAGACCTGCACAAATTTTATTCTCTTCCTTCTTCTCAAAGTGGAGTTATGTCCAGTAATATCTTTTAACATCTTTCTTAAAAATTTCCAAATGTCAGGAACTCCTGCCTGGGCTTCTTTGCTCTGTTTTCATGTCCAGATATCTTCTACTGAACCTTTGGTCTCAATTCTGCTTCTGGTTTGTTCTTTATTATTTGCCCCTTAAACTCCTGAGACCCAGATTCCTGACTACCTGCTCAGAAAGAAGGGGAGCCTTCGGCTTTGCTTCATTTAAGCTCGCCCTGGCCTGATTTTCTCCAAAAGGCCCTTGGTTAGGCTGTACGTGAGCAGAGATTGCCAGGATTGCAATTATGGCTGCAAGTGCCTAAGTCTTCCTTAAAGCCCCTGCCCAGCTGCTGTAAGGTTGAAATCAATGAACTAAAGCCAGGAGGTTCTGAGACAGATGTGAAAAGTGTGAGATAAGGAGTTAAAATAAGTCCCTTATTGGTGGTTCATTTTCATAAGGGCGTAGGCTTTCATTCATGCTGGAAATCTTTGTACTGGGAATGTATGAAGTCTTTAATTAAAGTTGATTAAAATGGTAATTTTGAGCTCTGATAGTTTAGAATAACATTTTTTTTCTCTCCTCGTTCCTCATTTGAAAACCTTTAAACTACTTCACTGGACTGCAACCTAAGTAATCCTGCTCCTATTTTTAGGGACATAAGCCCTGGCTTCAGCAGGGCCATGGCACTTAGAATAAGAAGATTTTGCAAGTGTGGAGGATTAGCCTTTGTGGTAGTTGTATGACAAAGCAATATAGTCACCACTGATAACACAGGAGGAGGAAAGAATTTATCATTTATTACATATTCATATTTGCCTTTTTTAAACTCAGCAACCTGCCAAAATCTATCCAAAATGACTCTTTTTTTGGATTAACTCAGAGCTTTCAGTCCTACGAATGTTCCACCTCACTGCAGAGCAGAATAAATGGGTACTGGATGCCAGCACTGTCCTGGAAATGAGAACACTAAGCATCACAGTTTGGGTCCTGTCTAATCCTCTGGTGTGGAGTTAACCTGCTGAGACCTAAAAGCTCCTCTCTTCCTGGGTACTGATCTTTGTAATCATGAGGAAAGCGGCTAATTAAGTACAGAGATGAAGGGACTTTTTATTATTCACCTCTTAGATAGCTGCACTAGCTTCACTCTCCCTCTAAAATCCACGCTCCAGCTGAGCAAATGAACTACTGCCCTTAACTATTATGATATTAATCCTGCACTGTCAATCCTGCAATATGACAAAGGAGAGAACTTACTGAAACAGCAAACCCTCAGAGGAAAGCACAGAAGGCTAAGAGATAAAACTTGTCCCTAAAGCAAGAAAACAAAACAACCCACAACCTTCTCCCTTGCCCCCTGTCCCCCATCCAAAAATACCCAGACGAAACCCCCCAGGCAGCCAAACTCAAAACTCTGTTTTAGCCCAGCTGGGTGAAAAGCAGAGGATTTCAGAACTAGCACGGATAAAACAAGGTCAGAGACATGTAACTCTGTATTTTCACTGATCTGGGATAAACTTCCCCTTTCGGTTGCAGGAATTTTCAATGTAAAGAGATGCCAACAGAGCCATAAAATATACTTGGTCACCTTCATTTAAATTTTTATCTGGTCTTGCTTACATCACCTTGAATTTCACTTACTGTAGATTTTTCAGAGATCTCCTTTAATGACACAAACATTCACAGACAGGAAACTTCAGATTCATGTGTGTTTACAGCTCCTAGAGGTCACATCTCTCTTCCTCTTTATGCCACCTTATGGCATGAAGCAGCCATCAATTCAGACCATATGTACCCTGAGAGAACACCCTATTGCCCACATACTGTAAGCTGCTGGAATTATTTTGCCATTCCCCTCTTGTGGAGCCTTGGGTCTTCTCGCAGGAAGCTGTTGTGTTCAATGAGAAATAGGACAGTTTTAAAACCTCAAAGGCTTCTCTAAATTAAGGTAACTGCTAATACGCAGATACAACAGCCAAGCTGAGATTTCTAGAAAGGAAGTCTGAGGTGTCCATCCTTTTCCAGGCCAAGATAGCTGCAGGGTGGTATAAAAGCATGGCAGAAAGTCAGCATTACCAGATGCCATGTTTATTTTTATGGAGACTCACATGCATTTTTCTAGATGAAGAGAGACTTTTTGCTTACAACACAGTAAATATAGCAAACACAAGTGAATCTTTCTTTCTTAGTGAACCAACTGGACATAGTATGATTATTTTTGATGATTTTTCTTTAAGTTATTTCACTAGTCCTGGATATTAACAAAGTTTCCATCCTCTGATACAGACCCATGATCAAAGTTGCAAAGGCACCTTTGCTGTCCAGTGGGATTTGCAAAGCACCTAGATGTTGTAGGGACCAAATTTTGATTGCTTTGGCAAAAATCCTAAAAGAGAGAGATCCCCTAGATGACACAAATGTCTAAAAATGAGTTAGGATATCGCCTAAGTTTCAGGTGTCTCCTTAAAAGGGTTCTGAACCCTGATGGAGGAGTCTAAGGTCTCTACAGGCTTCATGGGGTGCTCGGGTCCTTCTATTTGCAGCATTGTCCTGGTTTGAGTTAGAACAGAACTCATTCTGTTCATTTCCAGCTCAGTCACTTCTAACTGACTGCATTGTCTGAAGTTAACAGCGTATTTTCTGACAGTGTCTGCTTCTAGAAGTGATAACGCCTTATGTTTACAGTCACTACCAGGGACTGGTGTGCAGAAAGGCTCTTGCTTGTACTTGCTCCTGTGCAGACCAAGGTCACTGCTAAATCCTGTGTGCCACGGTGGGGGTGCAGTAAGTGAGAGGCTGCACCTGTGGGGAGGAGCGGACAGGACAGATGATCCTACACTGACCAACAAGGTGTTCCATCCCATATATATGTCATATGTGGTAAAAAGCTGAGGGATCACAAGGGTCACTTTTCTTCAATGGCTGATGTCCAAGGAGGACTCTGTCTGTTCTGCCTTTGATCCCAATCAGTGCATTCCTGCATCCTGTTTCAGAATCCAGCTCCTGAATCTTGTTCCCGTCTGTCACTGAGCCCAGTCTGGGCCTTCCCCAGTGTCTGCCCCCATAGCATCAGTGGTGATGGTGATGTCATTGCCATCAGGGGGTGTTAGTTTGGTGTTGGTATTGTATATATTTGTATATATATAACGTTACTCTCATTCTTTTCATTAAAGAACTTTTAGTTTTCTTTTCCAATCCATAAGTCTCAGTTTCTCATTCCCTTTCTCTTCCCCCTTGGGAAGGGATAGGGGATTAATAAAGAGCATCTGTCATTTGTCTAGTGACCAGCCCAGCCTGAACCCCTGATAAGCATGCAACCTGTGAGTGCCTAGAATTTACTCATCAAAGTTTTAAGAGAAATGTTTGAAATACTGATCACCCTGTGGTTCAGGTCTCAGATTCAGAACTTCAGGCTATTTTGATCAGTTCTGAATCCGGATATTATTTTTTCCCCTGAGAATAGAGTTACCCAGACTTTTAAAAGAAGTAGAGCTCGCTGTCAGAACTGTACCTGATAGCAGCCTCCTTGTATTATCTTGGTTAAAAAGCCCAAACACTCAGCGCCTTCTGCAGCTTCAGCTTCCTTCTCCCTAGACAATGCCCTGAGCATCAGCCTACATGATGCTCAGGCCAAGCCAGACTTAAAGATACAGTGCAGCTAAGCCATTCGGTATGAATACATATCGGTGAACACAAACCAGCTAGAAAGAGTGTATGAGGAAATGGTTTTGAGTGCTGAAAATAAGGTATTCAACTTGAAAAGCACATTTCTGGTTCCAGGTCCTGCTGTAGAAGACTTTTCTTGAGTTTTCAATCCATTGGTTAGTAACAGTGTGAGAAACTGAGAATTACTGCCCAGGATTCCTAAAAATCACCACTCCACCTCCGTATTCCTTGCCAGATATTCTTTTCTGTAAACAATGTCACTCAAGTTTTTTGTTATGCAGTGCAGGAAAGAAGGCACCTCCCCAGGCTGCTCATCCCATCATGGTTACACTAGTTTCTTGGATATGTGGATTGGACTCTGCTCAAGTTACAGAGTCAGCAGAATTTAGGGCTATGTTTCCCAACTGTTCTGACAACTACAAAACACCTTCTGCTGCCTCACCTGTAGAGAAATGCATGCTTCCATTACTTTGGAAGTGTATTGAATACCTCTGCTGGAGTGGGATCTTCAGCAGGTGTGGGGTGTGTCCCAGGTCCTGGCGTACACACAATGGGCATATGCAAAAGGCACAGGTACCTAAAAGAACTCTTAATTAGAAAGTAACCAATGAAATCTGGATTCCTCAAAGTTTAGGTGAGAGGAGGATGGGGAGGCTGCTGCCTTCTAATTTGGAATTGGAAGTTTTAGTTCCTGTTAAAACTTCCAACTGTACTGGGAAGTTTTAATTCCTAAAGCCTTACGGGAGAGACACTTATATGATTCTTTGAAGACTTGGAAATTAAACTTTGGAATTCTTCTGCCCTCTGAACCCTAAATAAACAAGTAGAAGCTTTTTCTTTGGTTCTACCTTCACTAGCAGCTCTCTGGATTGTTCAATTTGTCCTCTGTGGAGCCCCAAGGCTTCACTTACCGTCATGGCAGGCCAGTCTGACATGTTTTAAACCTGAACATCAGCACGACTCTGCAGCAGAACACTGGTGATTTAGGTGTAGGGTAATATCAGTTTGGTTTAGTTCTCATAACAAAATAAAATAAAGAAAAAAGAAAAAATATTTCAGGGAAATTTCACATAATGCCCCTATTCTGGCATAATTCCATGTCCTCCAGAATATCCTTCCATTAAACCGATTGCAAAGCTTATACGCACTAGAAATTGAAAGGCAATGTGGGTTTATCACTTAATCTTCAATATTAGTTTTTCCTTTTTTTTTTTTTTAATTGCATGGGACACTTCAGTTGAATCTCTTCAGTGATGATATAATTTCTTTCTTGATTCCCCATCTAAGATTTGTCAGTGGAACAAGTATTCGTCATAGATCATTTTGACCCGAGGTCTCCTCATCAACAGTGAACACATCAACCACACTCTGAAATACATTCAGCTTTCTTTTGCATCTGTCATGAATTTGCTAATCTTCAGATCACCCTCTATATCACTCAGACAAATTATAAGCCTAGAGATTCTGCAAATGCTGAGCAGCATCTCTCTTTCTTATTACTTTTCCCTTACAGCAGAGATTTGCTTCATGCACAATCATTTTAAATTTTTTGATCAGGAAATAAGTGAGCCATTTTGAATAAGACAAACACTCAGCTGAACTTTCACCCAAATAAGACTAAATTAATCTCAGTGTTAAGAAAATAGTCTTTAGAAATACTAAATCGCTGTTTTGCAGAAATGTGGAAATTTAACAAGAAAACTAGAATGAGCTATTTACAAAATCATTTATATGACACGCTCAGCTGATCTTTGGATTAGAATAGGCTTCTAATTTTTGAAGTTTCCCCATCACTGATTAAATTTGTTTTAGCTTTTTAACAATGTGCATAAAAATAAATTTCTGTAAATCTGGTTCATTGGTTTTGCTACTCTTCTCACACTATATTTTATTATATTGCTACCTCTTAGCTAGCCCCTGGTCTAGTGAGGTAAGTCCCATAGGAGCCGCATTTAGATCAAACTATGCATACATAATATGCAGCTGACATTTTATATTAAATGCTAACGGAAGCAGCTGATTTTGCTTCTAGTGAAGTCAGTAGATGCAGAATAAGTCTTGAAAAGAGTATTTATTCATGAGTATTAGTTGCTGCACACACATATCCTTACCTGGCAGATGTGCTAGGGACAGGCAAAACAACTAAGGGTTTTGAATATCAAAAGACAGCATAGGAAGAATTACAATTACTGAACTGTAAGAAGAAGTAATGGTTGCAGTTTCTCAGATTACTTATGCTGAAATAGAACTGAAGTGCTATGTTTAATTATATGTATGTTTGCTCCTAGGGATATCTTCCTATTGGAGATTACAATTTTAATGAAAGCAAAAATGGTTAGATGAATTTGCCAATTTCACTGAAACCTAGGGGAGGGATGGGAGGGGGCTTTTATGCAAAAAAAACTTTCATAAATTCAAAATATTCTCTTTACAGCACTGTAATATTTTGATTTTTCTTTGTGAAATGACTTTTGGCATTTAAAAATGCGTAGAATCAAAGAATCACAGAAGAATTCAGGTTGGAAGGAATTTAATCCAGTCTCCTCCTCATAATAGGCTCAACATTATACTCAAACCAAATTATAGTGTAAAAACTGTAGGGAAAAATCAAATGTGAGACAAAATATTGTGATTAATCACAAACCACTGAAAAAGAATAAACGGTGCTTTCAAGACAATTTGAAATTGTCTGCCTACTTTCTGGTACGCTATGATCCAATATTGCAAATATGAGTTTCCCAGGAAGCAGAAACTCTTTTATAACTCATTTATAACTTCAGGTGACAGCATCACAATGTACCAAAGCCAACCCAATAATATAAGAATCAGATTCAGTAGCTGAAAATCTCTTGTGTCTAAATTAGGGCAGGTCAAAGAGCTACTGTGTTGTAAATATTGGGGTTGATTTACTCAGGGTGAATAATGACTTTCTGTATGCACGAGAATAAGTTTATACGCTAGAGGAATAGCAATCGGACCTGCATGCTAAGCCCAAGCACAAATAATAAGTCATTTCAGCATCAAAGTTTATTCCAAACAGTGAGATTACCTGACCTCTTGTCTTTGGATTCCTCTGTGACTCTGTAGCAATATTTTAAGATAGAGCTAAAATTCCATATTCAGTGTTCCTGGTTTCCAAAACATGCTAAATCCCCTTCATTCATCTGGTTCTCACAGTCCTGGCAACTCCACCTCTCTCTTGTATCAGCTTCTTGCAACAAACCAAAAATTAAAAATGAAGCAGGGATCAACTACCGTGCTGAAACACATAAAATGAAACCAAGGAAGCTTTTCCATGGCTCTCTTCCTCACATAGCTGATAGTACAAGTTAGGAAAGTTATGTTGTCTTTAAAATTCAACCTTCATGTATAAAAGGGGCGGATCTTGTTTAAGCACCTAATACAACCCAGAGTGCTTCTTTTTAGTGTTTTGACACCTCGATCACCAAAAAGACTGCAGGTAACTTTGTACAGCATTTTAATGGAAGTATGCTATGAATAAACAACTCCTGTTGCTAGCATGAAAAAAAGACAGGAAAGGCAAGAAATTGAAAACAAACACATACATAGAGACAGAATAAAGAGCAATAACAATAATAATAAAAAAGTAATAACAGTGGAAGTGAATGGAGAAATACAGAAAAGAAAACTAAATGGGAGTGGAAGGAAATTAGGAGATTCAAAGATGAAAAATGCAGTGAAGCAGCAAATTGAGGAATCAAAAAAAATAGTAAAAGAAAGGAAATAAAAATGAACTAAAGAAACCCCTGTGCAATCACATTACATAGAAATAAATAAAGTATAACATCTAGGGAGCTAAGAAAATAAACCGAGAATAAAAATATGAATGTAAATTGTAATGTGTGGTTTTGGAAGATGGGAACAGCAAACAAATTTTGTAATGTAAATTAATAACAAAAAGCAAGGGGAAGGCCAAGAATTTTGGAAGAAAGTTCTTGATCAGTTTGAAAAATTTTCAGGTTCACTGAGTTTTAGGACTTTGGATTACAACTGACAAATCTTTCTATGGTGGTTAAAGACATCACCTTCCTCAGATACTCTCTTTTTGGTTTTTTTTGCATTAGTGCTGGAGAGACTTGTTGGAAAGTGTCTCCTGCCTGTCCTTCAGCTGCAGTAATGCGCAACATGCAGCACTGGGTCCTAAGTGCCTGGGCTTTGGTCAGGGCACATCCTCCGTATGGCTTTTTGAAGATTTGTGTCAGTTCATCCACCAAAGCCCTCGTACCAACAACTCTGTGGAGGAACTAATGTCATAAAAGTCATTGAAGGAAACATACCCTTGCAAAAAGCTTGAATGGTGTAAGCTCTGCTCTGTGAGGAAAGAGTGATGTAAAATTTCATTACAGTAATTTGGTGGATGAGGGGGGTGCATCCTTGAGACTAATACCTCAGTCTGAAACTCAACCTGTGCTAGATATCTGAAGGATCCAGAGTCTTCTTGCCCTTGTCCATCTCTGCTAAGAACTTATGTATTTTTTGCTGTTGAATGAACGTGTTTCCTGATATAGAAGCATCTCTGCAGGTTTGATTGCTTGACATGGTACTTTTCCAAGTTTGGAAGATCATTAGAGCAGAGCATCAGCAGTGACAAGGTGAGGGGCAATATGTGTGACTGTTACTGGGAGAGAAATATCCAAGCAGTGGAATACTGTATATCTCAGGACACCAGGTCCAAAGGCAGATGTACTGGTCCTGGAGGACTGGCAGGGAAATCTAAGCAGCTGAAAAAAACCAGGGCTTGGACAACAGCAAAAATAATGTTTTCAGCAATACAAGGGGGTACAGGGCAGAGGGAAAGGGTTCAGACCTCTGCAAAGCAGAACTTGGGGACATTTCTCTTAGTTCATCCTTCTTCTTAAATATCCGCAGTAATCTCTGAGGCAGTTTGCATCACTGTGTTATTTATTTGACCACCACACAGTCATTAATACAGTCCAATACAAATACAGTCTTTTCAAAACTCCCATAAAACGGAGAAAAATTATGATGCCCCAAGAGGCTGAACAATTTGTTCAAGATCACTCAGAAACTCTGTAGCTGAGCAGGAAGATAACACAGAGGTGTCCTAGTCCTGCATCACAGCCCGCCAGGTTTTTTCATGTTTCCCTATGCTTGCTTTCCCTATGCCTTTCACCCTCAAGAAAGGTTTCCACTAACTTCGCCTTATTGCTCTAATGGTCTTGCTTCCTCTGTCCCTGCTCTTTCATTTGTAGGTACCTGCTCCTCAGCAAAGAGGACAGCTGGGGAAGGGAGCTTAGGGAAAGCAGCTGGGAACTACGCAGAGGTGACCAGTGAGGAAAGCTGGACTGATACAAAACCAGAGCATTTTACAACTGTGGCAGACACTAGTAGGGAACCAAAAGCAGTGAATATGTGTTACAGGTGTGTGTCAAAAATGCTTTGTTCATAAACAAGAGGAAATTAAGTGCCCTAAGGCTGCATTGGCACTGACGTGCTGTTGCAGAAGGATTGCTCATACCACTCTAGAAAGTGCATGTTAAAGCCTTGAGGTGCTTAGGAGTGTTACAATTGACATGCTAACACAGTCATGGCTTTTCTCTCCACACTGTAAGCCACGGCACCCATAAAATACGTAAAAGAACTTGCTGTGGTAGGAAGCAAAATGCACATCCTCAGCAAAATAGGATCACAGCTTTTAGCTTGCTGAGATGCAACCTGTATTTATGTGGGTTGTCTTGAACAGCAAAGCCTCCACTCTTCCCACATGCTGGTCACTCAGCTACTCCCCAAGAACAGCAAGTCAAGGACCACTTTTCCCAACCAGTTCACAGGTCACCATTTAACCTACCAACCAGCTTCTAGAGATGGGGAGCCCTGCTCTTTCCTTGCAATGCAGCCTGCAGAGCACAGCACATGCTGTGACAAACCTGGTCACTCACCCGGCTCATATTCTTAGCCAGCCCTAAAGGAAAGCCCATGTGGTGTGTAGTAGTGTTTGTAGTGTCCTGTGCCTGCTCTGTAATACCACAAAGGCGCTGGTCTCCTTGGCTCCATCAGCTTCAGCAGCAACCATGGATTTGTGGCTTTTGGAAAACAGCTAATACGCAGACAGCCATCATGAGAGATGTAAGATTCAGCCTGAAAAAGGTCCTGTAGCTATGACCCCATTTCCTCTGATCTTAGTCATAGTCCTAAAAAATGGCTTCTGTGAATCCTTCTGTCATACAGATACCTTTATCTAAATGTATGCAACTCTAATTGCAGTTTTCAGCTGGGATTCACAGATCCAAACTATGAGATGAGAGGTAACAGATGGAAGTAGTCTGAACCAACTCCCCAAGAAATGGTCTGCCACTCCAGCAGAGCACTGTTAGAAGTTTTACAACTCCCAGAGTACAGATTTAGGCATTGATTTCAACCTTCAGGGAAGAATTAATATACATAGATTTCAAAAATGCAAGTTAATACTAGCTTCACTTTTTATTTCATGGTTTGTGAGGTTTAATCTGATTTACGCACTATATTTTGGGACACTCCAATACTTCATGAACAGTATCTTTGGTCAAAGACTTGCAGGATTTGTTGAGTGAGTATACATGTATATGTATGCACATATTTGTTAATCTTAGGTTGAAAATTATTGAAAAACTATCTGCTTTTCCTATTCTACACCAATAAAAGTATAAATAAAACAGTCTATCAATTTCACAGCAGTGAAAGAGTTTCCTTTTGCTCAACGGCAATTTTGTCCTATTGGTTACTGGACAGGGAGCCTAGCTACAGCATATATTACTTTGCTGCATTGTTCTTTAGGTGTGTAAAAATATTAGCTTGTGGGATTTTCTGAAATCCAGGAGCAACAGAAAAGGAGCGGTATAATTATCTTTAACTATATTAAAAGCTAAGGAAAAGAGTGTGCATTTGTTTTAATTAAAACAAACCACTCTACCAGCTTATGCCCTAAACAAAGCCATTATAGCAAATTCTGTCAAATGAAACCCCAGTGGGATGAAGTGCCAAGTATTTTACTGCCTGCTCTGTAAATGCTGGCAACGTTATCCTTTGATTTGCCAGTGTAGCAGAGGATCGATTGTAAGATGCTTTAGAAGTTCAGCTACATAATCATTAATTATGGTTTCCGTATTAACCATAAAGAAAAAAAAATTAGTAAAACCTTTCCTAGTTTCAAATGTCAAGTTAAGCCTGCACGAGGCCAATAAATGTACGGAAGATTCATTGCTGTTGGCATGATTACTCATACAGTCATCATTGTCGGTTACAATAAGTACAGTGTTGTTACAATGGGGAAGAAGTAAAGCAAAAAATTGTGGAGCATAGTAGCATGAAATGCTGTGTTTACAGCAGTGTTCAAAGACATAGCAGTTCAGGAAAGTGGAATTGCATACTATGCAGATGATAACATGAAAACATTGTGATTGTAAGATCTTACAAAAAAATCCCTAAAACTTCCAAAACCGGAGTAATGCTTTGATCCTAGGTTTGATTATTGAACATAGCAGTCACAGGATCTGAAGATACATTGATTGTAGATACGAACCTATTATAACATCTATGTAAGCAACTGCAACAGTCATTACTTTATCTGCTAAAAAAACCAAGGGATTCCCCTTTGCTGCATAAAACATTCATTTTTGTTAAGCAGCTTGAAAAGAAAAATCCTCAGATCTCTTGTGAACAATGAAGAAAAAATTTACACCTTATTAAAAAATCTTGTGTGCAAAATGAGATTGGGGCTCTGAAGCAGAGGTAGCACTGCAGTGGGGAACTGGTGTTACTCAGCAAGGTAGTAGCTGTCCAGATGTCTTTTTGCAAAGATAAGGCCTGGTTTTGGGTAGAAAGGGAGATTCAGACAAAGCCACGAGTGCCCATCGCTTCATGATTTTTCTTGCTCTGTTGGGGTGAAAAGACTTCTGTGGTCTAGCCTCTGGGGCGTATACCAAGTTCCCTGTAAATATTAGGTTACCCATTGATTTACAGCTTTACTTCTCCTGCAGTTTTCTGGACAAAGAAATGTAAACATAATATCCCTTCTTTTGAAAATGTACTTTGCATGTACCTTTCAGTACACAGCATTTCAATAAAAGAAATAGAGCTCGATGACTTGAGGCAATATGCTATTTACAGATAGTTTATTTTTAATTATCTTCTGCCTGTAATGCTTACTGTCAGACTACATCCTCTATACACTTACACGAATTTGTAGTGGCTGAAACAGAAATAAAATGATTTGAGCTTTTTCTTAAACCCTTGGCTTTTTTAAGGCTTCACACTGGAAATAGAGAGCACGATGTTACAACTAAAAGGTTTTGTGATGGAACGCTGTCATGGAATCACAACAAGTTTATCAGTGTTTGGAAAACAGTGTTTTCCACTGATGGCAATGGCTGCTTGTCTGAATTTCTCAGCTGAGCAGTATCCGTGGTTATTTTTCCACCATGGCTAGTAGAGGATGATAGTGCTGTCTAAGCTACATGTCTCAGTGAAACCTGATTGCCTTCTCAGGGCTGGCTAGTTTTGCTTTCTTAACATCTGGAGAGAGTGTTATATGATTCTATCTTCAGCATAAATCAGATTTATTACAATGTGCATGTAGTAATTTGTATTTATTTAGGATATTGCACAAAATCCCAGACTGCATCAGTAAGCAGTTACACTACAGTATTTATTAACCAGTTTTCTACTGACAGCAATTTTATCATACATTCATAAGGATTAGTTGTACTTCTGGCATATATATGTATTTGTTACAACAATCACAGTGTGTTCCAGAAGGACTATTAAACTTGCATGTTTCCACAATCTGTTTATATAATGCTTATTACATGCACAGCATATAGATGCTTCTCAAGGAAATTGCAATAAAATGTGGAAATTGTAATCTCTTTAAGGCAAGGACTTTTTATTCCAAGTGCGTTGCCAGCAGTCAACAATGAAAAAACAGAGTAAGATACGCACAGCGTGTTGTCACAAGATGCACCAGATGTGATCACTGCTAAATGTCTCCTCTCCCTAAAGGTATTTCTTAGGCTGTCCTGAAGAAAGCAAGCCTTTTGAATTGGCTTTGTACTTTTCTCTGCAGGGTCAGAAGATGTGCAAATTAGAGCTTGCCAAAAAATATTTCACAGGCACACACAGAGTAAAACCTCAAACTTGACTTTAAACAGCCAAAGAATCTCAAGTCTAGTGAGTAGACCAGAGCCATGTCAAGTGATGAAATTGAATGTGAATGTAAAAGCTTTTCTCTGCTAAAAAGAACACAGCCCTTAGATTAGTATTAGCAAACCCTACTATGTCACATTGCTACAATCAGCATCTCTCTGGGAAATAAGAATACGTTAGTTCAGGTCAATATCTGCACTCCCATCAGACAAGATTACCTAACTGCCTTTGTCTGGTAATGATAATGACATTGTTAGCCTCCAGGGAGTTGACGTCACACAACTAAGCAACTCAGGAAGAACAGTGTGTATAAATGAATGAGCAAAGTCCTCCATGGGTATGGACTGATTCATCTGGCTATACCAATGCTGCCATGCAAAAATCCAAATAAGCCCCAAGCTGCACTTGATAAGAAAATAAGTAAATTACATAAGAATGTTTTAGACATATAAACAGTTGTGAGTGACCCATTGGAAAGGAAACAGCGTCTGAATCAAATCTGCCATGCTCAAGTCACGCTCAGATTTATACATATATATTTGCATTTGTGATGGCTAATATTCTTTTCCACTGTAAAAAATTGAAATCCTTTGCCTCATCTCTTTTGCTGTTTGTATCTATCTACTTATCTATATGCACCTGCTTACCTACCTATGAAAACACCCAGGTGTCCCAAATGTAGCGAGGAAAACGTAAGTAAATATCAAAGCCTTTGACTAAGATTGGCTGAACTCTATTATGGGCATTGAAGCAAAGGTGCATGTGAAACCTTTTGCCACTAAATAAAGAATAACTCGGCACTGTTTGCACATTCTCTCTGTTTTATAAGAAAGGAACAGGCAGTTTATCAGAATGATTATGGGGGTTAGGATAGAAGGATTTTTTTGGTATTTGTTCAAGGGTTTACGTGAAACTAATTCTCTCTGTATATTGCATTTATTTAATTAAAAGAAAGGCTCAGTCAATATTGCTCTAGCAAAGCCAAGGCATATCTGAACTCATTAAAGTAGGGTTTGTCCGCTGACACTGATGAAAGACCTGCTGTTGGTGTTGCTGCAAGTCCTTTGAGTTTTTATTTGACATCAAGTTGATTTGCCTGCACTTTCAGAGCTTGTATATGAAGTTGTTGTACCATGAAAAAAGAGCATATCTGACAAGGAGCCAGGGATTTCTCAGATGATACCTGGACATTGCCTCATTTGCCTGTCTTGTGATATAACAGGTTTGGGCAATCTGCTTTTCGCTCTCTTTCTTCCGCATCTCAAAATGGTGTCTGTGCTCTCTCCACGGTCTCCTCCAAATAGCTGCATGTGGGAGGAGATACCTACAATACAGCTTCTCCTACCCGCAATCCACCTCACATATGTTTGAGATGGGAAAAAGAAATGGGGCAGTCAAAGGCATCCAAACTCAACACTTGTGAAAGGAAGTAGCTCTGCTAGTGCTAAATCTTCTGCTGCTGATGGTTTTCAGCCCACTGGGCTGCCAGGAAAATCTGCCATTAGTAGATGGATGCAGCTTACCTAACATCATAGCTGTGCAGACAGGCTTTTGTAGGGCATTCACAAAAACTGACTTAGCCCACTCATACTCATGTCATCAGACTGCCTCTGTAGCCAGGGCAGAGGCAATGGAGCATGCAGGACCATTATGGGATCCTGTTTCTCTCCAGTGACTGCAGAGGTGATTAGCCTCACTAGGCTAAAGTTAGCTTCCACGAAAACTCTTTTAGTTGGACTTTTATCAAAATGACTGCTTCAGGGTCAAGCAGATTATATTCCCATAGCTGCATTTTGACATGCTGTTTTGCTTTATTTCTCTCTGCACTGTGCTGCTTAAGCACTACCCAGAATTTTTAGAATCTTCAGATCTGATCTAATTCATCTGTTTTGAATAGCCCTGCAATGTTAGCCAGAGAAGATTCCTTTTTATTCCCTTTTAACCTTCAAGCTAGGTTTCTAAAAGGACCTGTTCTACTATGTTAATCTGAAGGTTTTTTCATGAGTTCCCTTTAATGACTTCTGAGCACGCTGGTCAATTCCAACCCCATCCACCAGGGCATCGAAGTCTCAGAAATATTAGCTAATTCAAAGAAAAACCACCACCAACAACAAAAACAAACAAACAAACAAACAAACAAACCAAAAACAAGACAGGTTGAGAGATTGAGGTTTGATTAGCCTAGAGAAAAGTGTCCCCCCCAGTGTCTATGAGGAGATCATCGAGGAGATCATCAAGGAGATGGAGTCAAACTCTTCACAGTGTTGCAAGGCAGGAGAAGAGGCATAAATGGAAACAGCTGAGTTTCAGGCTGGATGTAAGGAGAAGCTCTGTCCCCAGGAGGACAGTCAAGCAGTGGTACAGGGGCCCAGAGAGGCTCTGGAGCTTTAAAGACCCAGCTGAATGGAGCCTTGAGCATTCTAACATGATCTCAGCATTGACCCTGCTCTCAGTAAGGTGTTGGACTAAACATCTCCAGAGGTCCCCTCCAGCCTGAATTATTTTGTGATGCTGAGTTTTATCCATAGAGGTTGATAAGCACAGCTGGGCTTAGGCAGAAGTTGCTAACCAAACCCAAGATGAAAATTCATATTTTTTTTCATTATACATGGGAGGAAATATTTAAAGAGTTATCTATATCTTTTTTTAGCAAATAAACTACTTTGAATTGTATGCATTTATATACATTAACCTGGAAAAGCTGAGTTTTGTGCCTTTATGAATCTCAGAACTTCAGGACAGTAATTGTTTGAGATCCACTCTTGCAATGGTGTTCTGGAACTTGAGGTCCTTGCCATCTCCTTCAGCATCGTCCCCATATGCTTTCCTCTGACCCTAGCAACAGAAGATTTATAGTCTCTCATCAGGAAACTGCTGAGCTCCACTCACTTTAAAATCCCTACCAGCTTCACCCTGTGTGCCCAGTCTGGAAAAGCCTGATCCAGGCACTAAGCCACAATGTCATCCAAATGCCAAAACGAAACCTTTACCAAAAGAAGCAGTTGCAACACGATTCAGCATCCAGTATAAGACCCTGCTGTGATCTCAGCTCCTTCTTGCCTGCCAGCTCTTTCAGCTGGACTAGAGAGGAATCAATCCTCCTGATTAAAACTTGGAAAAATCTCTCCCACACTCCACTCCTACAAGCCATAGTGGCATCCAGATGAGCCTGATCTGATCACTCTTTTGCCCTCCTTTTGAGCTCCACTCTAGCACACCCACTATCATGAAAATGCCAGGGCAGCTCCCGAAGTGTGCTCTTGGCAGTATAATCCAGCAGAGAAGCTGGGCTCGTCCATGGCGCATCTCTGATGGAGCTACGCTACATGACAGGACATAAAGCCGCTCTGCCCTGTGAGGTTGATTCCATGCCTTGTGGATGTAAGACCACTTGGAGTGAGATGAGAAGAGATGGTCACACAGAGACACTCTACTACAAGCACCTGCTGTGGGCATCCTAAACATGTGGACCATCTGCTTATCCTGTCTGTTTTCCCCAAGCAAGCTTTTTCCTTCAACTCTCGCCAGATTTTTTTGTCTTAGTTTTTCCTGACCGCCAGCTCTCAGGGCCTTTTCCTTGGAGGCCCATTTCAGGGTCACACCCTGGCAGAATTTCCTCTCCTTATTTCACCCGGAGAAGATTTGGCAAAAAGCTAGATTTGGCAAGCAGAAAGCAGAAACCCAGCTTTTCCATTTCCAATGACATTTTTAACTTCTGTGGAAGAAATCCAGCTAGGCTATACACCCCAGAGTTTCTGTTTACCCCTATGCAAGACAATGCTACTGCAAACATAGTAAGCAATTTATGTTATTTAGCTGAAAATTACATTTTGAGGACAAAAGAATAAAATTAACATGTTGAAAGATTTATTCTGTAATGTCCTCTGCACCAGTGAACAGCAGCCATGCCCTGGCATAAAGACACAAATTGCAGGCTGCTTTGCAGGTCCCAGGCATGGATTGCCAGTAAGGACACTAGACGTGCACAAATATTAAGAACTAATAGGGTTTATAAATATATTCTGGCAGTCAAACAATATTAACTTTAATTCAACCTGTAAACAGAGTTAGCCTGCCAAGTATGTCTGTTTATATGTGTGAGTGCTAAAACTGTTTTAGTCGAATGGACAGGCAAGCATTTAATATTTTGGTAATAAATTAAGAAAAGTCCATTTTTGATTTCCCAAGTACTCATTCAAAAAGTTTATTCAGAAACTTAGATCCATGTCAGTTTCTAGCTGCATTCACATCATAAATTTATTTTTACTTGAAATCCTTGTGATCCTTTTTTAAAGATTCTTCTCAGAGTTATTTTGGCAAATATCTGTGCAAACTTGCAACGAAAATGCTATCCAATATTTTTTTTTCATAAAACATCATTTTGGAATGATAATTTGAGTATCTATCCTGTAGAAGAGTTACATCAAGTAGCAAACACAGTTATGCCAAATACATTCATTATAACCAATCTTGAGAGAAATTCAGTGCCCCTCAGGCAAAAATTTAAAAAAAAAAAAGAGCTTAAACAAGCAATCTGCTTGGTGTTTATCTACTGGAGGGCACACATGCCTAAGATTCCTATTGTCAACCATTTATCTTTTCCCTACTCATTTCCTTCTTCTGCTTCAGGTTGATCATTGTTGGTTTTTCTATAATTTTTCCCTTGTTATCCCAAATTTACTGTGATTTATAACCAAAAGCTTGAACTCTGGCCTAAATAATTTGCATACTGAAAAAAAATTAGACTAATATGCCACAGGATACTGAAACAGTTCACTGATTTCTACAGTAAAACACAAAAAGATTAATTGTGTAACAATTCCCTCAGGTCATTAGATTGCTGCGACAGGTGCTGTTTTATCTTCAAATTCCAACAAAAAGATCTGGTTTTCTGCAATATGAGATTGTGAGGATGGGAAAATTACAATGCTTGGAATATTTCTGCAACATATGTCAGATTCTTAATTTTCACGGGTTGGACAAGAAAGCGAAGAACCCACAGCAGACTGTACTGTACCGTTTTGTGGAACAGAGAGCAGAAATTGCTTGCAAACAATTCTGAAGACTTTGATACAGGATTGATCTTATATGTTTTCAAATCTAAATACAATGCTATCTTGATGTAATTCTGGAATGTAATAAGGTAGTTGTTATGGAGTTAAACTCAGAAAGAAGACATGGTTTCAGTGCATTTCTTTCTTACTATCTGTCTGGATGTATACCTGTATGTACTATGCGCATCTATATATTCAAGTGGGTAAATTCCATCTGGTTTTTATTATCCTTGGTACCAAGATATACATGGTAGGATAGATCTATTGATGGGAAATGCATTAGACATTTGCCAACCTCATATGCCTCAAACTAAGAAGAAACAACAGAAAGGAAAATACCCTTTCCAGGTTGACCTCCTGTGCTCATCACCATGGTGTTTCAATATGTTGATTGCAGTGTCTGTTCTCTCTCACATGTAGTTCTTTTTTCCTCTCCTCCCTTCTCTCAAAAGTTACGGGATGGAACTGGATTAATTTCTAAATGTTATTACTTTATAATATGCAATGGAGTTTTCTTAGTGAGTCACATCAAGAAAAGGCTCCTTTTATTTTGAATGTAGAACAGCCTTAGTTCTTGTCTTTCACAGACATATAAGGAAACATAAAATTGGGAAAAAATAAATTCTTAAGAAATGTTTCATCACTGAAGCACAGAATGACACCGACCAGCACCTCTTCCCTGTGTCACACCTTTAAAATCCAAATGAGACTAGTATGTGTACAAGGTGACAGAGCAGACAAGTAAATTACAGTGACTTCGGGATCTGAGCATCATTGCACAGTGCCATTAGAGAGGGCAAAATCAATTCCGGGGATCCAGATTTGGCATTGACTCTGTTATAACATCCAGCATCGACTCTGTTATAACCATAATGTCATCACAGCATTAGAGTATGCTCAGCTCTGAATACAAAATGGGAAGATCACTAATGCCTCCCTAACCCAGTATTAGCTACACAGGTCTCTCTCTGAAGTGCAGCAAGCTAAAGTGCATCTGTTTCCAATGTCCCAGATGGTTCTTGTACAATCCCCGTAACTTCTTGCAGTCTCCTATTCCCTTCCCGCTTTTCCTTCCAAAATGCCACTGACTATGAATAATTTAATTTGCCTGCCAGAGTTCTCCATCACTTTCTCCAGCCTTAAGAGAGTAACTTTCTAACACTGTATTTCAATGTCTTCTGGCGGAATATTTTCCATCTGCTTTTTAGATGTGTGAGTGTGGGAGGGGCAGAGGAGGCTGGGATAGCGGGGGTGGTGTCAAGGAACATCGCCAAGACATACTGCTCTTGCTGAAATGATCTACTGCTTCTTTTCTGTTTCTGCAGGGCTCGGTACACTGCTCTCACTTCCCTTCAGTGTGGCTGCTGTTCCTCACTTCTCCCTGAGGTAAGCATAAAAAGGAAAGAGAAAAAGAAAGTCAACTCCTCTACAGCTAACTTTCAGAATGTGCTGGGATTGGAAAAGTCCATGAAATACAGCTTTTATCCTGTTATTCTAGGCATTTAATCTTGGATAGCACTGCAGCTAGCATGAAAAGTATTTGAAGTATGAGCACTGATCTGAGAGGACAGAGGAAGCTGGGCAAGAATATGAGCACCCAGAAGGAAAAGGAGCTGAACTCCATCCCTGTCAGAGACTGCTCCGGGCATTGATCTTTGAACTAGGAGGACAAGGACTGTTCTGGTTATCATAGAAGGAAAACAACATAAAGCAATAACTGTTCTCCAAGCTGCTATTAATAGGAATAGTTTATTTGCCATGTAGATTTTTTTTTTAAACCTAATACAAGCAGTTTTCCCCTATTTGGACTGGGAGGAGCCAATAAATCTTAAGTCTTCCCTACCTCTAGATAAGTATTTGGAGTGGTTTTCTGGGACGTTACATAAATAATGGGAAGCTGTAAGAGACATCCTGAAGCAGCATCTAGGATTGCATTGCAGCACAGTTATGTAATAAAAGCAGCAACTTGGATTAGCTTGTGAAAGTCAAGAAACATGACAGCAGGCATTATGCTTAGCGTGGAACATATTAATGATAGGTTAAATAATACAGTATCCTGTTCTAAAAGACTAGCCAGGCAGTTTGATGCCTGTGGTTATTCCTGATGTGGTGCACTCCATCACATTCAATCACAGATACTCAGTTTGGCTGTGTAGGGCCTTTATGTAAATGGAGACCTCTTGGAAATCCCACCCACCCTTGCCACAAGCCAAGGAACTGAACCCGGTCCAGGGAGCAATATTAGATCATGGAAATGGTATTCAAAAAGGTTTGTGCAGCTCTGCTGTTGCTGACACATAGCATGGAAAACGGCTGCTGACTGCTCCATTTCCTTTGAGCTCTTGTACAGTTCTTTATTCTGAGTTCTGCTAAATACAGTGGCATTTCATCCACGTTATATAGTTTCTCAGTGAATAATTGATTATTGAATATAGTAGTGTTTTATCCAGATCAATTCTTTTCTTTAGCATATCATAACATTAGCATACCTGCATGATTGGAGTTGAATAAGAATTTCTCATTCTTGAAAGTTGTGATGTAAAACTATCTCACTGAGATGTTCATGGGATAAAGACATGACTTATTTTGTTCTTTTTAAGAATCATTAAAGCTGAATAAGCATGTTTTGCTATTGTGAAGTAGCAAATTTAGTTGCTGATACCTAGTTGTTAATGTTATACTGTGGATATTTTAACACTTTTTTCTCCTTAGTTTTAACTCAGTTTTACAGGAGAAAATCTACATGTAGCTGAGTAATTAATTTATACTTTGTCAAAGTTAGGAAACAATTTGAATGGCAATTCAGAAGAACATCATGCAACACTTAAGTTAGACCATTGCTCCACGTACCTTACAGTGTGTACAAGACAAAGGCTGATATCTACAGCTTTGTTCTATTTTGCATCAAATTGTAAGGTTCTTCTTTTTTTTTCCCTCTTTTTGAGCATATGCCACCAAGCCTGCTAATGAACCAGTCAAAGAATCAGCTGTGCTAACAGTTAATGAGAATTCAAAGATATTTATTTAGCCTAGCATCGTCATTTCAGTGAAGATTCAAATAGGATTAATTTGATTTATGTCAAAATGGAAGAATCTTTATATAATCTGCAGTCAAACGTTCATGAATATATTTATGCAGACTTGCATAGTTCTTCGAATTCACGTGTAAAAGGCTATGGAAGAAGAAGACAATATTTATTTATAGATAAATTATTCCTTTCATGCAGAAAATCTATTTCAGGTTTCAAATATGTTTATATCTCGTCTTTGCTTTGGGAACTTACAGGATAAAATTTGGAGCTGCCAAAATCAATGAGTTTTATATGTGATTTTAATGGGCTTCAGAATTCATCTACAAAAAACTGAAGGGCAGACATACATAAGAACAAATTGTAGAACACAATTCTTAATGGTACTTTACCACACCTAAACGCAACAATTTTTTCTGTGATAGTTATCACACATACAGAATGCACATTAATGTGCTATCAACATTTCATCTGTTCTCTTTCGGAGAAGCCGTATGACTCACATCTTTCTCATACACAAGCAAAAAACTTGTGCTAATAACGTCATTACAATGCACTTAAACCTCAACTACAACTGTATTAAGTGTGGAAAAGACGGCTGATTTCAGCATCTGCAGGATCTGTACGCACACCACTGTTCCTCAAACCTCACATCATTACCATTTCCAGGAACTGTGCATGTCATCCTGAAGTGGCTTTTCATACACCATTTCCATGGCCCTTCATGCACTACTGCTCTTACACAATGACCCCATATCACGCATGATGATACTGTGAGTCACAGATGGCTTTAACACAAAAAGCCTGTGTTGAGCAATTTTCTTCACATACACATCAAAATCCAAATTATTCATGAGTAACTGTACTTTTGTTAGACAACTTGTGCTAGCTAAACTCCAAATTCACAAAATTATTCATGCATGGCCAGAAAAGAAACACACTGTAGCATGCAGTATCAAATGACCTGACCAGCTCTTACAATGCCCTTCTTTATTTTTTTAATCTTTTTTTTTTTTTTTTAATTAAACTTCTTGTCTAGTAGGGCTTTTAAGGAATGGGGAGGAGTACTTCTGATGCACATGAATGCAATCCTTTGTCTGACCTGCTCTTTCCAAGGCTTTAGATGTGGTTATTATGGGCAGTGGATGTTAATCCAAGATCAATTATGAGAAGAAAAAGTATTTTACTTATCCCAGTGGCTATTGGTAACTGATGTTAACATTTAGAATAAACAAAATGCCCAACTGATATGTGTTTAGGTATATAATGTTAGGAAAACAGTAGATCTAGTCTTGTTTTGCACCAAAATGTGGCTTTCCCTGTGACTCCATAGGACAGACACTATTTCATTTCAGTATTCTTTCACATTGAGTAAGGGCATTTGCTAAAATGTTTTCTCTCTGGAAAAGATTCTCTTGCTCTCTGGCTGTGGCCAGTGTTCTCTGTCAGACACCATGTTCAGCACATATTAATAATGTTATGCCTTAGTGATAAGGACATGTACTGTCCCACCTACTGAATGGATCATGCACATAACTGTTTAGACATTCAGAATGGAAGCCTTGGCATTGCCCAGAAAAAGTAAGGTAGGGAAACTCCCTTTTACACTTACCTTAATTTTAAATAATTAATTTTAATATAATAATTGATTTTAAATAGTCACACATTTTTACTTACCATACTAACAGAATAAAGATGAGCGGAGCAACAGCAGTAGTTTTGTCCAGGGAAGCCTGAAAACCAGTAAGCCTGTGGAAAGGTTACAAGGCTGCTCTCGTGCAGCTCCCATGGGCATCAAGAGACATTCCATCATCAGTTGCAACAGTGTCCGTGGAGTTCTGGCACCTTCAAAATCTAATGAGAAATTTCTGAGGAAAAAAAAAATAATTAAAGGCTGGTTTGACAAAAGTAGTAAAATCTATTCCTCCCTAAACGAAACCTTAATATGAAAAACCATGCTAGATGATCCAGTTAGTCCAGCAGGATGGAAGAAGTCTGGCTTCCCATGAATCTGTGTTCTCTGATCTTTATCTCTTACCCATCTTGGCATTCCTATCCTCTATATCATGCGTATGAGTTTCCTTAGGTTTTTCTCCACATCTGCAAGCATCTGTTCTGATACCTCCCCTCCTTCCACGTCCCAGGGCTCTCAAACCAGTGTTTTGCAACTAGTGATCCTTGGGCCACTGGGGCCTAGTCCACAGAAATCCAGATGGCTGCCAATAAAAGAACCTGAAAAAATACCCAAAGACTCTTACATGTTCAAGCAAACGGTCACACAAAATTGGGGAGAAATAAGCAGTTAATTAAAATTCAGAGCCGACTCTAGTAGCAATTTACTGATAAATGAAAAGAAGGAAAAAAATGCTCTTTGGCAGTCCTGCACGAGAGGAAGATTTTTTAAATAAAACTGGCTGAGAAATTACACCCTAACATAACAATTTCTTGCCATGTCCTTTACCTGTCATGTTAGGCCAGAGCACCGTTTGCTGTGGCAGGTTTAGACATACCCATGAACTGATTGACACATCTGGTGATGGAAATCTGACAGGTGCTTCAGTAGCACAAATCAATCCCTAAGCCTCGGGGGGTCCCTTTCTCTTTTCTAGCCACCGGTCTTTACAAAATACACAGGAACCCGATAGCTTTGAGACGTCTACTTTTTGTCATATCTCGTAACTGGCTAACTAGTTAGTTATTAGGTGGTACTGACAGATTAATTCAAAGACCTTATTTACTAAAAACCCACCTGAAGATAGAAGGATTATAACAATGTTATCGATGACAGTTGCAGCATGATCTTAATTAAAGGATCGCTTTGGTGCATAGCACGTACAAAGTAAACAGTCAGGTCCTTTCAATGTGACTTAAAAGGAAAGAAAATATACATTTAATTTCACTGAAACAGGAAAACTTAAATCTGTAGAGTAGTTAATAATGAGTTGGTCTAAACACTGCTGCTGCAAGATGCAAGTTCTGTGTTCAGTCAGTTGTACTATGATAACCCTGTTATGTAAAGTCAGGTCATGTGAATATAATGCCATTTAATGGGATAGGTTATAAAATCATCTCTGAACAACCCATTACAATTTTCTATTCTCGCCTTGACAAGGGATAAAAACTTTGTAGTGGCCTGCATTATCTTAGCTCTGAACATCGGGTGATACTGTATTCCATTAAAAGAAAGAGTTTACTTTTCCTTGACCCAGAAGGTAATTCTAAACAGCAGTCACTTGTACTTTCTTATGCTGTAATGTGTATATACTACCAATACAGCAAACTTAATTTTAAGCTGTACAGCCTGTGATCATTGGGATGGCAGCAGAATGGGTCTCAGTACAAACTAACCTCTCAGTTATTTACTTTGCTTTTTCAGCTTTTAATCTCTCATTGAACCTCAATTTCCTCTGTCACCTGTACCTGGATCAGCTAGTACAAGACTAACTCAGGATAGTTCCTCTTCCATGCAGTGCGACAGCACTGTAACTGGTAAAACAAAGAAGTGAAAAGGCCCAAAATTTTCTGCCTTCTTCCACTGGAAAACAGTTAAACATGGAAAATAATGTCGTCACATATCACACCCTTTAACAAACGGAATTCCCTTTTATCCCTGTTTTCTTACTACTGTGTGAGAGAAATGGTAGGTTCCTCTCACACATGCCATTTATTCTTCCAAATCTGAGATCCCTGTCCTACAAGTCAAAAAGCAAACCTTAGGTAACTCCATAGAGGAACCTAGAAGAATTACTTCAATTTTCAGAAGCTGAATGAAAATGCTTTCTTTCTCTTTATGGGGGAAAGAGGGAAACAATGATCATTGCACAGATAAAGAAACATTGGACTGTATTAAAGACCTTGGAATTTTTTGAGGTGATTCAACCAGAAACATAGTTTCCCAAACATCAGATGTAGACTGTTTCTCCAGGATTTTTGAAAAACAAGTGACCCAAATATAAGTGAGTCATCATAAGGAAAGCAGCGCTCTCAAATCAACCATAAGCTCAAGCTTTTTCAGTGGCTATTCACAACAGAACTTTGAAAGGAGTTATGCCCTTCTTTAAGAATGTACTCTATTTCATAAAACATTTAATATGATCCTATGTTACGGAAATAAACTGTAGAAATAATACATTAATTACTAGGAGAGAACGTAATCTAGTTAATTAACTTATCCCTTGAGCTTCCTTTTAACATATACTGTGGATGGTATCAAGTTCTAATCTTTTTCCAGAAGCAAAAATGAGAATTGAGTAGCATTTTGGACATGGAGATTTGCTAAACAAACTAGCTGTAAGGCTTCCCACATAATAATATTCCTTTGACTTTCAGACTGTGGCCTCACTTTTAAAAAGCATATGCTGTACATGGAAATATTTCATAACTCTTTGAAAGTGAAATGAAAGTATATTTTAAGATTCAAAAATGTCAGGATAATATGTTCTGATTTTTCAATTTCCTAAATTAATGCGAAGGGAAAGATTCACAGCTGCAACTGTCACAGGGCCAGGACAGTGACAAAGTGTGTAGTCTTCTCCTTTTTTCCCCCTTTTCTTCCTTTTGCTAAGTTTAATGGAAAGCATTGTATGATTAAATAATTCCCGGGAATAGGAAATTGAATTTGTAATATCAGCCTTTAGATACTGGCTGATTTCTCTAAGGGAACCAGAAAACAACTTAAATCACCGTTTACCAGTACTGCATTTACAGTGAATGCATTACCCAGGGCTCCAGGACTTCTGGTGTTGCCTGCAGGGTTCAGAAAATCGCTTATACTCCATTCCCACCTCACTCCACTTATGGTTGGGAGATTTCATCTGGAGAAAGAGCATAATTCACCTGGTCTGAGTGGTGTTACATTCACCCACGTCTGGTTAGTATGCGTTGCCCAAAACCCCAAAGATAACCCCACTAATTTAAAGTTACAAAACACTCCCTGTGCCACCATCCCTACAGCAAGACCATGCGAGCAAGGCAGGCATTTATTTGTTTTGTGCTCATCTGAAATCTGCTTTCTAGGGTCATCTAGGGGCCCTATTTCAAAAAATCTGGGTTATTTTCAGGGCCTTCAGTAACTGGTGGTGGTCTCACTTTCTTGATCTGTTAGAAGGGCAGGGTAAATTGGGCATTTGGTCTTCTGCTACAGGCTTTAACTTTGGCAAAGAGGTTGGGTAGTAGCTCCTTGGCTCTGATATCTGTGCTGTAGTTGCCAGAGATTATGGGGAGCCAGGTCTGACAGTCCTGGAGTTCCCATATGGTCTTATGTTTTTGTGCACTCTTCATTCAGAAAGATGGGGTGTTACAAATGCACACAACAGGAAGAAATCTGTAACATTTAGAAGCCAAACTTCCCTGTCCTCTTTTCTCCATTTGCCCTGAAGGCAACGCCCACCCATGATTTCTATATAAGTGGTGAAGAGATTGCATGGTAATTTCTAAATGTTTCCTGCAGCAAGAGAACGAACAAGATACAGACATGAATTACAAAAACAGTACATATCCGTTTATAAAGTGGAAAAAAAAACCAAAGTAACCCAGATTAACATTATTAAATTTCAGTTTATCCTTTTTTCCTTCTGTTCTTTACCAAAGGCAGTAAAAACTCAGTTTTTCCAAAAGATCTCACTCAGTCAGTCCCAGATGGCAACTTTAGTTTCATCACCATCAATGACAGCATCTTCACCACCCTTGCACAAAAAACTAATTGGTCTCTTTCAAATTAATAAATGCCAAGCAGACAGCTCAGGATTACTCTCATTAAGTAGAAGTTTTACCCCATGCAAAAGATTCAGGGCTATTATTTAACCCTGTTCTAGAAAAGAGAAAGGGTAGTGCTCAGGGTCATCCTAAAGGATGTCTCCAGGTTGGAGAACTTCTAAAATGTCTGCTCTTGCCTATGAATCTGTTTTTCCTCTAGGATAATCTGAACTGAATTATCTGAGGCAATTATTGTATTTGAAAGCAATTGACTGTATTTTGACTAAAAAAGGAAAAAAATCATGAACATTTTCTCACCATGTCTTTTTTTTAGCTCTGTTGATGTGCAGGAGTGAGGTCTTTATCCTAAAGTCCTGTTCTGTTGCCACTTGTTAATACTGTGGCATTAACTGTTTTAAGATTGCTTTCATCTCCCCTTCTTTTCTTGCTTTATAATACATGCAGAGGTCATCACACAGGTTATCGTATACACTTCCTACTACTGATTTTCGTGTTTCTGTAACATGCAAATGAACAGTAATGCAGCATAAAGTTTAGCTCAAGTCTCCTAACTTCTGGTTGCTCAGAGTTTCCCATCTCTAGACAGGGAAAAAATGTATAATATATCTTCTCTCTGTGGGGGATAACCCTCATGTGTCAGAACAGTACATTTTTCTTAAAGCAATTCCTGAGAAATTTCCTACAATTTATTTTCACAAGTTTTGGCTATGCTAAGAACATTAGTGCAAGTGAGGTACTAGATGTACTAGGGTGTTCAAAAGGTGGCGAGGTCTGCTCTGAGTCAGACTGAAAAAGGAAGACAACCTTTGTCAGAAGCATCAATACTGGCCAGAGATTTATTCCTCAAAACAGAGCTTCAGTTTTCAACAAGTCAATTTAGCAATACGTTTCATTGTTTAGTTTGTAAGCAGATGTATTTGCAAACATGGAAATCAATCATTCACTTTAATTCCTTCCATATTTTGTTTATTATTTGAAACAGTTTCTATAAATTTCTGAGAAGTACATCCCTTCTTGGTCTCAGCCTTCAGCCAAGTGACAGATTTGTTAAAGGGTGTTTGTCTGATGATATTCTTGTTAATAGAAAATATATTGTGAACATTTGATTAAATGAAAGGTGTTAATGTTCACATTTGATTATCTGATAGTTTATCACTCTTTGTTTTGGAGCTGCTTTTTTCAATTTTCTTTATTGTTTGCTTTTCAGTGAATGTTTTATTCTGCCTCCTGTTTGGTTTTTGTTTGTGGGGTTTTTTTTTTTTTCTGAAATATAAAATTGGTTACATTGCATAGTCTATACTTACATTGTTTTCTCGGTCTTCCATCCTATAGTCTCTTGTTTTGGTTACTTTCTAAAGGGTCCCAAATATGGAATTTGTAAAGGCTGTACTTTTGGATTCACTTTAGTGGAGTTACACACTTTTACAAATTTAGCTTAGGTGACCAAAATATTTTTATTCACTTACAAACACTGTGGTGTGTGCATATACTTATTTCAGTGCAAATAGCAACCAATAATTGAATATAGTAAGTAAACAAAAATCACAAGGCAAAAACTTTTTCAAATAATAAACAAAATGTGGAACCAATGAAAGTGAATGTTTGTAAATATGGTTTGAAACATTCAACTACAGTAGTTATGGTTACCGTAAGGGAACTCCATAGCAAAAACCCAGAAGAACTGGCAATGTTGTTAGGCAGTTTAAATATATTTCCAGCAAAATAAAATATATTTTAAGGATTGTTATTTTTTATTTTTATTTTAAGACAAACTTCTTCGAGGCCTAACCTTTAAGATTATTGTGTTATATTGCTACATTGTATAATGTTATGTAAGCTATACTAAAATTAAGAAAAAAATATGATGCCACATAATACACAGAAAGATATTTTGCTTAAACATTTTGCTAAGTAATGTTTTAATTTTTATCACCCATCTTCTTTCTGGTCTACACTACTCATACAAATACAGCTGTTGACGTCAACCGCACAATTCTGAGTTTGTTATATCCAACTGGTTGCCTCTGGTGTAGCTTCTGTAGTTGAATTCTACATTTAAAAAACATTGACCTATAAAAGAAAACACAAAATTCCACGTGTTTACAAAATGGGGATACCTGTCAGACTTTGCCCCCCTGCTAAATAGAGACAATACCCATTGTCACGACAGACTACAAATATTGTATAGGAATTGCTCATTAACCACACTGTGACCATGAAAAAATGGAGCACTAGTGTACCCCATTTGGAAAGGCCTCTTAAATCATTAATGCCCAGGACTCTAATGAGCAATAAACCTGCTTCAGATACAGGCCATTAATATTTTGTCACTACCCCACAGTAGTGTGCCGTCTCACAAACGTTCCTCTCTATACGGAGAGAAACAGAGAGAGATCCTTATAGTGACAAACCTATTTAATAGCTTTCTATATATAAACTTACCTGGTTATTTATAAAACTATATAAGGTTTCTAAACTATATTTGTATCTCTTTCTCTCAGCAACCATGCCTTCTGCTATTTTGAGGTGATAGTTGATACCCAAATAAATCCTATTTGCTATATTCAGCTTATCTTTATTTTTGGTCTCTTATAACTAATGGCTGTGGGTCTCGTCAGTTTGACTGTGAAATGACCTTCTATGTGCCACATAGGAGATCTATGCCGTCAGTTATGGTAAACATTATATACGTACGAAAGGGTAACAGAAGTCAGCAATCATGGACAAGAGATGAATTAAAATTGAAGTCTTTGTATTATAAATAAAGTGGAAGGAAAAAATCAGGAGAGTCATATTCTAACTCTTCTGATAGCTTCCTGCAACATGTAGCTCTGGAAATGGGCTGTAGATTTTAATTTTTCAGTGCTAAATTGGGAAAGAAAATGAAAATAATCTCATCTACTGTTAGACCACTCCTGTGGAGATGCCAATAACTGAACTGGCCACCCCAGACCCTCTTTACAGACACACAGACATAGAGTTGTGGTAGGGCGAGACTCACATGCTCTATATGAGATGGGTGTTCACTGATTATCCAGCTTACAGGTATCTACACAGGGTTGGAGGAATTCTAGTCTTAAAACCCAATGTTCAGGTGTAAATCATCCTCACCATCAGCTGAAGCTAATGGAAGCTGCAGACATTCAGCACTACTGAAAACCAGAGTCCATTTCTGATTTACATAATTTGTAGAGAATCTTCTGTGGTCATACTGTGACACTCTCAACTCTTATGCGAAATATGATACAGAAAGTAGTGATAAAAATGCATCTTTAGGCCTGAACTCAGGCCTATTTAGTTTGATAAAGGTTTTATGAGAGGCTTAAGAAAGTTGTAAGAGAGATCATAGAGTGCTTCAAGGGAAGGGGAAAAGGAAGAAGTGGAGCCAAGGCAAGACCCAACATGCCTCAGCTGTGTCGTGGCATGACAAACCACCACAGGAACTTCCTCTCCTGAACCTCTGGAAAATGATAGTGTTCCTGGATTATGAGATTTTTTCTTGACTGCAACAAGGGCTCCTCTATATCAGTAGAAAATGGATGAGACTTCACTGCCCTTTTGAGGAATGGTTCACAGTGCTGATCTGGGGTTAAATGCCACACTAGTGAAAGAAAAAGACTGAGGAGAATGGAACAAACCTTGAGGTTTGAGGAACTAAGTTAGCTAGAGAGCAAGAAACCTAAATAATGCAGCTCTGTGTGGGCTGACTGCATTAGGATAGTGTTCCTTAGCATAACTATGGAAATAAGAAATGAAAACTCATTCTTTTTGCTCTGCAAAGCTACGTACTTAGTTTACTCTGTTGCTGTTACAGGTGTATGATTTGAACAGGCTATCCTGGGCTAATTCCAATAGACTAGATTGTGATACTAATATCCGTGTGAATGTGGGGATGTTTGAAAATTAAAAGAGTCACTTCTTTCCATCTGTCAAGGGTTAGAGCTGGGCCAGCCACTAGACAAATGACAGATGCTCTCTATTATTCCCCCTCTACCATCTTTCCCAAAGAGAGGAAAGAGAAAAGGAATAAGGGAGAGATACTTACAGGTTGGAAAAGAAAACTAAAGCTGCTTTAATGAGAACAATAATGATAAAGTTATGCATATACAAACATATACAATACCAATACTGAACTCAACATTCCTGAAGGCAACCATGTCACCGTCACCACTGATGCTGCAGGGCAGGCACAGGGGAAGGCCCAGGCTGGGCTCAGTGACAGACGGGAACTGGATGCAGGAGCTGGATTCTGGAGCTGGATTCAGGAATGCACAGACTGGGATCAAAGGCAGGATAGAAAGGGATGTCCTTGGATGCCAGCCATTGAAAAAGAGAGAGTTTGACCCTCGTGAACCCTCAGCTTTATACCGAATATGACGCCTATGGGATGGAACAACTTGTTGGTCAGTTTGGGGTCACCTGTCCTGTCTGCTCCTCCCCACAGATGCAGCCTCTCACTTACTGCACCCCCACCGTGGCACACAGGATCTAGCAGTGACCTTGGTCTGCACAGGAGCAAGTATCAGCAAGAGCCTTTCTGCACACCAATCCCTGGTAGTGACTGTAAACATAAGGCGTTATCACTTCTAGAAGCAGACTCTGTCTGCAAAAACATGCTGTTAACTTCAGAAAGTGCAGTCAGTTAGAAGAGACTGAGCTGGAAAGTGAAATCACTGAACAGAATGAGTTCTGTTCTAACTCAAACCAGGACACCACCATAACAAAAGGTAGCTAGTTTGATTTTGCAAGATAGAAACACTTTTGAAGGCGGTGGTAGAATCTCATTGTATTGGACTAGGAAAAGCACATACACATATTAAAATGGCTGCTTCAATGGATTAGACGCTAGTGAGCTATAAGAACTTCTTTATCAGTTTTGTCAGGCAAACTGTTTAGCAAAGGAAGAAACTACAGTATAAAGGAAAATCAGGATTTTCTGTTCCGCTGCTGCAGTATATGTACTTGATCATGAATTAGGTACAAGGAAATCTTTTTCACTGTGAGCACAGTAAAATATTTGAAGAAGTAGCCCAGAGGATCTTCATCCATAGGGATGTTAAAAACTCAGCAAATCTGTTACCATCCTGGTTTAACTAGATCACTTCAAGCAGGGGTCAGTCTAGACATCCACCAGATGTCCCATCCAAACTAATTTATTCTATAAATAGAAAGGTTGGGGATTGATTGTACACTTAACACAAAAACATCAACCTAAAGGTGAAAATCAGAGTGAAGAGTAAGAGAAGTGTCTGCACTCAGAATATATCACAGAACAAGAAAGTCTATTTTCAAAAAGATTTTCCAAACAGCTGTGCAAAATATAGTTAAAAATACTTGCCTTGAGGTCAAGGTGTATTTTTCCACTTTAAGTTTCTGATGTATTCACTATTCACTTAAAGTTAAAATTATACAAATAATTAAAGACATCTAAGTAGATTTGATGCTCAACTTTTAAGCTACAGTTAGGTGAGAAAGCATCTGTCTTTACGGTTGCCTGTTTTTTTCCATGCAAAACAGAAAGATGAAAACGAAAAATGTTGAAGAGCTGCATTGTTTCTAGGATGCTTTAAGTTTTGAGTGCTGACTAAGACTGGACTTCAGCAAAGTGCTTGACACTGTTTCCTGCAGCCTTCTAGACAAACTGGCAAGATACACATTGGATGGGTGGTCTGTGAGATGAGTAGGAAATTGGCCCACAGGCTGCACTCGTAAGGTAGTAATCGGTGGTTTTTACTCAGTGTGGCAGCCTGTCACAAGTGGGATCCCCAAAGGATCAATACTGGGCCCCACACTGTTCAACATATTCATAAATTATCTGGATGATGCGATTGAAAGCATCCTTACCAAGTTTGCTGATGACACTAAACCGGTAAGGTGGACATGTCAGAAGTGATAGCCATCTTATGGAGCAACCTGGACAGGCTGAAAGAATGGGCTAGCAAGACCTGTAGCCTCAAAGTTTAACAAAGACAAGTGCAAAGTCCTGCACCTGGGACAAAATCATCAAAGAGCCCAGCACAGGCTAGGATCTGTGTGGTGGGAGAAGAGCCCTGCTGAAAGGGACCTGTGGGTCCTAGCGGACAGCTTGCTGGACAGGAGTCAGCAGTGCACTGCTGCAGTAATGAAGGCAAATCAGATCCTGGGCAGCATCTGCAGGGACATTACTAGCACTGACAGAGACATGATCATCCCACCCTACTTGCACTCGTCAGGCCACACCTGGAGTACTGTGCACAGCTGTGGTTCCCACAATTCAAAAGAGACATGGTCAGAGTGAATAGGATCCAAAGGAGGGGTGTGAGGTTGGACAATGCACTAGAAAATGTGTCCTATGAGGAAAGACTGAAGGAGTTAGGTCTTTTCCCCCTGGAGAATAGAAAGC
Source organism: Bucorvus abyssinicus (assembly GCA_009769605.1). NCBI lineage: Eukaryota > Metazoa > Chordata > Aves > Bucerotiformes > Bucorvidae > Bucorvus > Bucorvus abyssinicus. Next base: position 47,558,537 of record CM020025.1, read on the forward strand.
TCAGGGGGTACCTCATCACAGTATTCCAGTACTTAAAGAGTGGCTGCAAAGAGGATGGAGGGTGTTTCTTCATAAGGAGCCACATGGAGAAGACAAGGGGCAACAGGTACAAGTTGCAAACGTGCAAGTTTCATCTCGATATAAGAAAGAAATATTTTACAGTGAGAACAGCTGATCACTGGAACAACTTCCCCAGGAATGTGGTAGAGGATTTCAAGACACAATTGGACAGGTTGTTACATAACCTAATCTAGGCTCCTTTTCTCACAAAAGATTGGACCATGTGGTCTTTCAAAGTCCCTTCTAACTTGGGCTATTCTATGAAAGAGAAAGAAATAAAGCATATTTAACCTGGAATGCCTCTGTGTAGCAAGGTATTGCTCCATCAGGGAGCATGTGGTCGACAGCTGATTTCAGCAAAGACTTCTTAGGGTTTGGCACCTGGTTATTGCCTTTATTGACTGTTCTCCACCAGCTCCCATAGTCACTGAAGAGCTCTCACTCCGCAACAAGCACACAGTCTTCCTTGAAACAACTTTAACTGCAGTTGCTTCCCTGGCTCAAAAACTGCAAACAAAGGGACTATCTTTCCAATGCTCCTCTTGCTGTCAATCCTCTTACATAGGTTACAAGCAGGAAAACTTCCCTGAGTCAAGCATGAAGAGGAGTAAAATTAAAGAAAAGAGCACAGAGCTGGACTGAAAGAACTGATGAAAGAAGAAAGGAAAGGAAAGGAAAGGAAAGGAAAGGAAAGGAAAGGAAAGGAAAGGAAAGGAAAGGAAAGGAAAGGAAAGGAAAGGAAAGGAAAGGAAAGGAAAGGAAAGGAAAGGAAAGGAAAGGAAAGGAAAGGAAAGGAAAGGAAAGGAAAGGAAAGGAAAAGGAAAGGAAAGGAAAGGAAAGGAAAGGAAAGGAAAGGAAAGGAAAGGAAAGGAAAGGAAAGGAAAGGAAAGGAAAGGAAAGGAAAGGAAAGGAAAGGAAAGGAAAGGAAAGGAAAGGTAGCAAATATTGGTCCATGTTTCTTTCTGTTGAGACTCAACTTAGCAATCTCAAATCTCTGTTTCTCTTACTTTCTAGAAATAAAGTGCACTGCCCATGTGTCCCCAGCTCATGGCAAAAGCAGAGCTGAGCAGCAGATAATTTTTCCTTGCTATGAGTTCCTCTCTCAGGTCATGCTACCATGGCTGTTAGAAATATTTTAAGACTTGTTGCTGCTGAGGATGTGATCACTGGGCTCTCTGCAGTTCCATGGGATGGGGCCTTGTACCATGTTCCTTGTTAAACAGTTCAGGAATTTAATCTCAACTGCCTTGATTTCAAAGATTATGTTTGTGAAGTTGACTTAACATTTGCTGTCCCATAGTATTTCAGTCCCTGCTCTGATACGTGTGCCATTACAACTGGAAAAGTTAATGACCTTTCAACTGTTCCATAGTAAGAAAAGCTCATGAGAGTTGAATGCTAAGAGTCTGTATATCACTCTGGTGCAGACAACCTTCCCATATGTGACTAATACAGTTGCATTTTGCTATGAACTTGTTTTGCTTCAGCTACCTTTATTTTTCTGTAGAGAGAGATAGGCTCGAATGTCTAAGAGTCTCAAGGAATGATTCAAAATGATTGTTGACAGAATCACCGTGTGAGACATTGCAATTTACTAGAGAAAACAGGAAAGGATGCACTTTGTGGCGAGAAACTTTCTGGTAACCTTCTCATGTTGTCTGTAGTTTAAAAAAAAAAAAAAGAAAAGCTTCTGGGATTATTTATTTATTATTTTAACTGAGGGCTGAGCCACCCTGGAGGGATCCTGCCACCCCCTGAATGAATTACTTCTGACATTTGACATGAAATCTGAAACATGGAGCCAAATGTCGTTTCAGGCAAGTTTTACTAGCTGGTTTCCTGCACTAAATATACATCGTGTAGAAAAAGCAAAGGCTGAGAAGGGAAAAACAAGCCCTACTACTGGCATGGGTACCTAGTCTTCTTGTTCTTGGTTGGAGGCTGGATGTTTTTGTGGGTGACACTGTTTTCAGTTTCATAGACATTTAACCTCCTGTTTGAGTGAAGTTGGTGTAATGAGTTAAAGCAGGTCAAAGCTTAGTCCATTTGAACATAGGGATGTAAACAGTCCCTCCTTCCTGTACCTTTATGTACGAGCTGAGGATCATGTCCCAAGACCTGAAGGTGCTCGGTGTCCTCAAGCCTTACAAAGGGAAGGTGAGTCTTTGATACTGAAATCACTGCATCTCCTGTTTAAATCATGCCATGGCTCCAGAGTTACTCTGAGGCATCTGAGTGTAGCTCTTTATTCATCTTTTAAATCTTATTAACCAATTTTTTTTTAGATAAAGACTGGATATTTGCGGTCTAACTCAACTACTCTGAGCCAGGGACAATAAAAAACATATACTGAGGTGCTTTTCAAGTTCCCTTCCTAATTTATGAAGACTGTGTGGGAGAAGACAACAATCTGTACTCAGGAGACATGCAGTGAATCAGCCTGTTCTTTATGGTGAAATGTTCTTTTACGCAGCTGCTGTACCTTGGAGAAAAAAACAAATAAAATCCAGATTCTACTTTAATCAATCTCTTTTTTTTTCTGGGGGGAAAAAAAAAAAAAAGCTAAGCTGCTGTTCTTAAAACAAAAATACTGCTCAACAATGAAATCTACAGTCTACAGTCTTAATGCAATATTTGGTATTGTTTTGAAACACTGTACAATGTCCCCCTCCTTTTCTCTTTGGCTGTGGGAGCAATACTGATTAATCACACTAGACTATTATGGAAGTTAGGCAAAGGCACAGAGGGGGAATATTGTCTCAGGGAAGGATCTGGGCGGGGTTCTTCCCTAAGTGCCCCCATATATAAACAATGCTGGTTGAGACACCTTTTTAGGAAATTCAGTGTTATCTGTATACCCAGCTGGCCAGCTAGGGGCAGAGAGAAACAAGCACAGACCCTTCTACCTTTCTATCCTCTGCTGTGCCTGTCAATGGTAACTATGCCTTGCCTTGTTCTGTTACTGTGCAGGGACATAAGAGGTGACAGAACAGATGTGCACACAGAGTCACCACAAAGAGGAACCTGGACAAGTCAGGGGCAGTCTGATTTGACCTGGGTTGAATTATCACCCTTTTTCCTACTCTAGGAAGTAAAGGACAATATGGAAAATGACTGATAAACTCAGTGACAGCACAGAGCAGTGGCTGTTCCTCTACACCTTTTCTGGAACAGAAACTGGCTGAGAAGTTAACACAGATGTCTGTCCTCAACGTGACTGAGGACTGACAGTTTTTAGTTTCAGCCTGTACTTCCTACCTTTACAACCATAGCACAGTCACTGTGCTATGAGTGTAGCAACGTGGATTTTAAAGGTATGGGAACTTGATGTAAAACCTGAGACATCTTGGGATTGTGTGGCTCAGGAGACTACTTGAATGGCCATGTCCTCTGACATCTCTTCTACTTGTCCCCCTGTGAGAAACTCCAGGAATAAGGCTGGAAGCTCTCCATTCCTAGAAACTCTCACCAGTGATGTCTTTGCTGGGCACAGTACTCTGAGGTTCAGATCTCTTTGAAGGCACAGCAGGATAATGTTCCTGTGTGGATTCCCGTTTCACCTTCTGGTCTGACCAGATACAGCAATGGCCCGGCAAAGCTGGTGACCTCAATAACAACTGTTCTTGTTCACTGTGGAGATGTTCTGCAAGTAGCAAAGGACTTCTAAGGCTTTTGGCAGAACCTCCATTCCAGATTGCTGTTATGATTATGCATATTTGCATTTTAATTTGTATGAGGAAAAAAGGTTTCAGGTGTTTTTTCTTAGTGGCAGATCTAGCCTTGGTTACCATGCCTTACAGAGCTATTGCAGCCACAGAGGGACCCAGCAGTCAAAAAAGGCCAGCTCCTATTATGAACATGCCGGAGGCCACCAAGAACTTCATTTTCATGCTCAGGACTCTTTCCTGGCTCCTTGACAACTGCCACATGAGGTATAAACCACTAACTGCACTAAATGGCCACTCACTGTTTCTGACCTTACTCTCTGCAGCTGAAAGCAGGACCTTCACATTTGCAATACACTCCTCCCACTCCCAGCCTCCTCCAAATGCATCTTAGAGCAAACCTACCATTAGACAACAACGACCTACATAATGCTTTCCTCAGAGAAGGCTCTGCCTTGCAGCAAAATATGAAATTCTAGTTCAGAGAACTTGTTTATAAAGTCACTCTGTGAATCGTCAGTAGGAATTAGGCACCAAGGCATATCTACAAATCCTATTTAGTGAGGATTTAGATCTGAGCACCTGGAATCTTTCTCAGGTCCTGAACTTCACTTAGTAGATTTGCCCTGTTTCTTTTCCATCTGCAAGGTGGAGGAGAAAGGCAACAGTTTTCTTTTGTTCTATTTCTCAGGGGTTGTAAATGCTCCAGTTTACTTCAGTTACATAAACACTTTTCCCATCAGAGAAAAATAGTTTAGGAATTCAGATTCATGCAGTTGTCTCTACTGCTTGGGTTAAAATGTTTCAGAAACTTTATCTGTAATGCAGCAGGGATAAAGTGATGATTCACCTACTTGTGTTCACAGCTTATTTTACTGAGCATTACAATAGTTTAACTTCTCCCAGCAACGCTCAAATATGTTCAGATGCACCGGATACTGTGCCATTGTGAGCTTTTGTTATTTTGATTAAATTGTTATGGGGGGTCCAGTGGCAAAGTGAAGATCCGGATAAACCTGCATACCAAGGTCAGAGGTGTTTGCATCCCTAGGTTCAGTCTGGGAAACTAAAAACGTAGGATAGAATTTTATTCCTACCTTTTCCTTTCCTGACATTCAGGGTGGCAGCAGCTGTTGGTGTTAATGACTTTGAGTCCAAAAAGACCCAGCAAGTGACAGATTGTTAATGATTATGTAGGGTGATCATCTTTCAAATGCTTCTAAAGTATCTTTTTATTATTATTGGTATCGATATTGTCATGTGTGATAGCACTGACCAGATTTCAACCTCATCACTCACAAACAGCCCTTCATTTGAGAAGACATTGGACTGGTTATTTTAGGTAGAGCAGCAAATCCCTTACTGGGGGAAAAAACATTAATTCTGCTATTTATGTTAGACATGGCGATATTTTCCTTCAGTCATGGAATCGAAGGACTAGCATGCTATTACATACTTTAGTTTCTACATATTTGATATTCCAGCATGAATTAGACGTGACAAAGAATGGCTAAAGTATTGCAAATATTCATGAAGATGTTGAATTTTAGACATGCAGGAAGTCCAGTCAAATTTAACAAGGTTAGTAACATGCAAGCAAAAAGTGATTATGATATCTAGAGAGAAAAAACCTCCTCTCTGAGTTGCTACTCAGGCATGTGGGTTAGTAATGACATTGTTGATACAAGAACAGGTTTCCTAGGCATACTTCAGAACCTGTCCATCTTTCCTTCAGTTTTCTAGAAGAAATCCTACAACAGAGGTATAATAGATGTTTCTGTGAGATATGTAGGCTTTCCTTTTCTCTACACTCTCATTTTTTCATTTGTGCATTGTGTATGTTAGGAGGGAATTGAGATCCTGATAGTATCAGCAGATGCTAAAACACACGAGTTCTGCTCAATCCTGCAGTAGAGAGGTTGGGGGTGAGTACCAAAGCTGAGTCAATGTGCTCTAACTGAGAGATTTAGTGGGAACACATCAGCATCAGAAAAGTGATGTTTGGAAATGCATCTGAGCTCTAGGGTGGGCTATTTTAAGTACAAAGGGTGAATTGTATCTGACCTCAGATTTTTGCCTGCAGGTTGTACACTCTTCTGCAATGCATGACAGGATTGTGAAGTACTGAGAATAGGCATGTGAATGCATCAGGCTAGTGGAGCTAAGCTTCAAATCCAGTTTCTTTTCCTTGGAGGACAACAGCCTAATTGCTTGACTCTTTTGGAAGACGTGAAGGGAAGCAGCAGGGCAAGGGGAGGCAACTAAAGGCAACTTACACTTGCTCTTTTATTGCTTGAAAAAGTTGAAAGGTCTCAATTTCATCTCAATATGGAATGGAAAATTGTTTCTCAACTTGAACATATTCCTGGAATGGGAATAAATGTTTTACTACTCATTCCTATTCATGGTTCTTCATGCTTTCTATTTACAGCCATGGATTTCAGATTATGAAATCTGAAGTCCAAACACCTTTGAATACTAGTCCTCCCAGGAGGTGCTTAGTATGGTTGCTCATGGGTGAGTGAAGATGGAGGGCAGTTGCCTTATAAAAAGCATCCCACTGCTTTTCTTCCTTCAATTTCACAATATTCCTTTGGCCTCCAACTAACACCAACCATGTAGGAGAAGGGAAAAAAGATGAAAGCCTGTCATAAATAATTATATAGTCCTGCAGTCCTCTTAGCAATATTCTGCAGTTATTTTTGAACCATGCCAGTACTAATACACAATCTTTAAATTGCTTCAAGTTATTTGCTTTTTGTGTACTGGTGAATTTTTCCACTGATGTTTTTTATTAGATGAAAACAATGCAACTGACTAGGAGCCAAGAAGATCCTGTATTTTAACCCATGAGAGACAAGGATTTGACCGAGAGTTTGTTGTTGTAATTGTGGGTGCCCAAGGACAAAAGAAAAAAAAAAGAAACAATGTTAGTAGATAGGGGGGAATAATGCACAAATGTCCACTGATCGTGTAATTGACAACTCTGTTGAATGAACAGGGACAAGGTGATTCATAGTATGATGATTTTATTAGATCAGGGATATCGCTAACTGAGTAAGCAGCCATTGCAGCCAAGTGCTTCATCTTCTGACCTTTTTTCTCTTTACTGTTCTCTGGAATCCTTTGTCTCTTGTAACATTTTTGGAGGCAGACCTTGTTATAGTTAATCCATGCCTTTCTACCTTTAAATTAATCTAACATAATATGCTGCATGTGAACCGTCTGCCAAGACATTATGGGAAATATGCTAATGCAGCGTATACCTCGTCTCTTATTAGGAAGCAGAGAGCTTTACCTTGGTGCTCGGTGATCAGCACTGTTGCTTCTTCATTTCCATGTGGAGCTTAAAGCGTGGCCTTTAACCAGTCAGACTGAAATAGGCCTCTTTTACCCGGGTAACTTAAGAACCTGTCTCTGCTGTGCCATACTATCTTTAGAAAAGACAAAAACTAAAATACCTAAGTCTCTTATAATTACAATCAAAATTTGACATCTGGTAAGCTTGACTTTACCATCTCAGCAATTTTTAATGTGAAGATACAGAAATTGCAAGAAATATTGAACTGGAAAAAGGGAAGGGAAAAAAAAAGGAAGAGAAGATCTTTATTACAATGCATTATTTTTGCACTTTTAACATTATGGGGAGCCAACAGCACTGTCGAAAAAGTTTTAGCAGTTATCTGATCAAAAAAGCACTAACAAGTACTTATTATCAGTCTTTTATTACAGCTCTTGGTTAGACTGAGCAAAACTGCGTAAAATTGTCTTCCCCATCACCTGGCTGAGAATCATTTGCACGTAGGTTACCTCTTCAAGAAAACAAAATGGTGCAATTAGACACTTATTTCAAGTGTCACAAGCCTTAAATTTCCTCACAGAGGAAGAATTCACTTCAGATGACTTCAGCATTTGCAAAATGAGTCAGAGGACCAGAAAAAAATTTCCTATAAATGTTGAGAAGTACTCTGGGTAAGCAAATACCATATACAAAATATTTGTGAATGCTTCTGCATAAATCACAGTTCAATTCTGATTTTGGCCATGCAAATAATGTGATCAGACGAATGGGTCCAGATGGGTGTACCTTCACTCCACTCCCAGAGTCTAAAAGATGCAATAAACATTTTAATCTTAGCAATATAAAATAGTCTGAACTACATACGTGATATTCAGCCCTTTTGAAGTTCAGGTAGAATGGATATGTAACAGTCTGTCCTACATTTGTTTACCTGCAAACACTGGGATAAGTGAAATACAGGTAGCAGAGGAGTTTCAAGGCTCAGGCAAGTGTCTTTGTGCAGGAAGTGCGATTTTGAGAAAAGGAAGGATCGCCACACAAAGGACACATAAAGATTTATAGAACAATAATGAATGTTTAAAGGTAACTTGACAACAGGAAGAGAGATATTCGCCATAAAAAATGAGCAGATCTAAACAGAACAGAAATAATATCTCATGAACCCAAGAGCCATCATACTGTTTGTACACAAAATTAGGAATGAACTGCAAGATAAAGTTCGTGGGTGAAGAACAGACCAGTTCTAGTTAAAGGAAAATTAGGATGACGTGTGGAGCAGGTATAGGAGGGGATAATAAAGACTGGAAAATTAAAATACCAGAGGTCTTACTGAGAATATCAGAAGAATAAAAATTAGCAAGTACTTAGGGTCAAGCCAGAGTGCTTCTCCCAGATGCTTCAAAAACTGTAAATAATTTCCATTTTTTAAATTAAAGTTCTATTACTTTATTTATTTTATTTTGTTTTATGAGATTATGTTAAAATTCTGGCTAGAGTTTATTTTTTTGTGCCAAATGACTGTTTATCATTACATATGAGCAATAAGAAATGTGACTGTGTAGGCTGGCTATAATGAAGCTGGGATTTTGTGTTCATTCATCACAAGATGTAAATCTTAAGTTCATCTGTTATCTATTTCAAGATTATGGGTAGCTTTATGGATAATTGAGCTAATGAGTATCTTTGTAGAAAATCATCAGGAAAGAAGGTACATAGAGGCTTCAGTGTGGTGTCTCTGTGGTGAGCTCAGTCATGACAGAAGAATTACAGAAAAATGTGGTTTACCTCATATAGATTTAGTCACACAAGTTTTAGCATGCAATTTCAGACAGTTGTCAGGACTCTGTTAATGCTGCATGGAAAAACATCTGTTATCTTATACACCTGTATTATGATGTAAAGAACGGGTATGTGAAGGTGCTTATCCCTCTTCAATTAATATAAACAACTTAAATAGTAGCTTAGGTGAGACTCTTACAAATGGCTGGTAGCATATATCTCAGATAACATAAATAGGTTAAAGCCTCTGAGCAGCCCTCCAAGAAGAGAGGAACATACAGGTCCTGCAAACAACTTGTGGGCGTTGGGTACAGACCTCAGCAGGTACGGTAAAACTCCAGCCTCAGACATCAGGCTGTCCCTCCTCCCCGAAAAAGAAGGCATATGGTAAGAAATGTCTGTGTGCAAAAAAGCCTGACCTCATCTAAAGCTCTCTAGTCATGTGTTGCTTATATATAATTACTATGAACTTCAGAACCAACATAAGCAGTCAGCTGCTGACACAAGGGGAGGGACAGGAGGTAGGCATAATCTTGAACACAGTCACACGTGTGAATTAGTGCAGAGTATAGAGAGTTGTATTCATATTCTCTGTACAAACAGCAGAAGCTGTTTAAGGAAATACCTTCTCAGCTGTTTGCTTACTGGAGGTTACTGTTCCTGTAACTGTGCTAGTAGAAAGGAACACGTATGTGTCAGCATCTCCCACTCACAGGTCTGCATCTTCATGCAAGACCATTTTTATTACTGACATCAGCTAAGATGCTGGACCTGATGTTCCCATCATGGAGATATGGGCATGAACAGAATTCTTCTGATCCTGTCGTGAGGAGGCCGAAAGGAATGGTGGGCAGCGAAAGGCTGTAAATTAATAGCCCGACATGCACCAGAGATGCTGCATCAAAAGCCTAAATCAGTGCAGAATTTGATTGTTTATGTCCTCCAAAAGCCTCTGTCATTCATTTGCAAGTGCTGTAATCAGAGGTTTGCTTATGGTAGGGGATATGCTTCCTGCTAGAGCAAACTGCTGAGGAAAACAGAGGTCTAAAGGCATGAACAAGGCTTAAATACCTGAACTCCTATTGATTTTTAGTGTAACACAGTGTTTCGTATAACCAAGTGTTACACTCTGCACCTTTCAAATGTTTCCCTGTGGTCCTCACTGACCTGTTTTTCAATACATTTCTGAGATGTCTTTAGTCTTCTCCTAGAAATTGCTGTGCTATTTTTGCATATTCAGATATCTGTATCTTTCCAGTTTGGAGAGGCCAACTGTTCCCTCTGTTTTCATATGAAGATAGAATGAATCAGTGTTACTTCCACCCATATTGCTGTTCCCCAAAATGCTTTCACAGATGTACTAGGAACATGTAGTTCTGTGGTCTATAACGGTAATACCCCAGACTGGGTTGCTTTCAAAAACCATCCTGTAGGAACCGTGTAATTCTAAGTAACTCAAGACTGGTAGGAGTTATCACATGTTGCGTGAGAAAAAGATCCAATGAGGATGCTCAGGTGATAGCAAATCTCTAACAGGAAAAAAAATTCACAGAAGCTAATAGGCTTCCAGCAATCTGATTTACATCCTTAGTGGAAGAAAGTTACTGTGTCTCCAAGACTGGCCAGTACTTACTAGATGACCATAAGGAAACTCTACTGATTGATTGGCATATCATCTCTTTTCAATTGGCTGTGTAAATTTTAGCTTGCTGTCAGGAAGGCTGTTACTGTTCCATATATTCTTTTATCCTCAGAAACATGCTAGAAATCTAATGTATACTCCTAAGTATAAGACAACTGCTGATTTTATGCCTGGCCTGCTGTGAGAATGAGTTCACATCACAGCATCACTGTGCATCACTTGTTCTAGCTCAGCACAGGTATCAGTGTGAGCTCAGAATGGAGCAATTAGTTAAATCTACATTCCTGATGAGGGAAGTGCTGAAGTAGAGAGAGGGGAGATAAAGGTCTTCAGCCATTAGACCTTTAATCCCTACAAACCTGGGCACTTTTTTCTTGACACTCCAGTAGTAACATCAATAACAGTTAAGAATAAAGTGAAGAATAACAGTTCAGTATAAAATGAAGGCCATGTAATCCCTCCCTATCTGTGAGACACTTAGGCTCCACCAGCTGTGCTGGCTTGCTTCCTACATCTGGGCTCCAAAATGAGTAACAAGAAAACTCTGAGAGAACTATTTTAAGAACTCTGGCACCAAGCAGAGTGGGTAAAGAGGAAAAAAAAAAAAAAAGGAAAAAAAATCCCAACCCTTCACTTTATTGAAATCAGTCTGTTGAAAGCATTTCTGTTTGGCTGCCACAGTTCTCCAAGCAGTCTAATGTGCCAGCTATTAGTACCCAGCAGAGAGCATGTTTGCAGCTATTCAGCAAAACTATCACATGTCCTTAACCAAGGAAAGAGGGATCAGCTGCTGAACACTGGAGCTGATGAAGAGCAGAGCTATTAAAGCAAGCAATAAAAAAAAAAAAACAAAAAAAACACAGAACCCAGAATGGAGACTGATTTTTATTATTATTTTTTTAACCTAATGGATGACATTTATAACTGGAAAGTATGAGTCAGAGTGTGCTGTGCCAGCATGGGGTCTTTATGATGTTTTCATCTTGCTTGCTCTTCCTTGGCCGGGACCATTCTGACTTGTTGATTTGTAAGTTTTAGTTTCCTTGCAGTGCTTAGGCGATTGGTGCACGTGTGTGTTTGTGTGTGTAAGTAGTGATCATAGCTCAGTGAAGTGGAAGTAAAGAGCTAAACTACTCAAATCAGAAAATTTCTAGGGAGTAGTGAGTCTATTTTACAATGCTGGGACCTCAGATAAATTATTGCTGCCAAAGTGTTATTACTGCCAAATGTAGCAGTGACGTGAGTGTGGGAGGCAACCACCCACTTGCTAGTGAGGACAAAATGGACACAGCTCTGTCTCCACAACCCCTAATCTCATCCAAAAAGCTTTAAAAACAGAGAACTGTTTGTCCTTTTGTAGCACATGAGCAAATAGAATCCATTTGCCACAGAGCTTCTCTGTAATAGCATATCTGTAGCGTGTAACTGAGAAACAAAATTATACTACTTGTTGCAATGACATTAGAGTCTGGTTACCTCAGAAACAACATGCTCGATTCCAGATTCTGGTCCCATAGTTCTCTTTACATTGCAAAATCAAGCATTCCTCATATGCCAGGAAGAATACATTGAGAAACCCCTGGTATGGGAGACTCCTGTTCTGACACAGAGCCAGCATTGTTTTACGGCAGCTTCTCCTACCCTGCAACACCCTGTCACAGGATTCACATTGAAACAGGCAAACTCCTGCTAGCAGGGTAATCCAAAAGACCCACACAAGGCAATGTCACACAGACACAGCTGCTCAGGCTGGTGTGGCTGGCTATGTCCTGCTATGTCCTCCCAAGGAGTCAGGGAGGTGCGAGGCACCCGCAAAGCTTTTGCCTCCCTTTTCCCACAGATGATATGGGTCATGCTCAGCTCAGCTGAAAATTGAGCCCTCAGGCAGGGAGCTATAATGAATTCACTAGATTAGGCAATGAAAACCAGGGTGAACAAAACAACCAGCTGGATCAAGAAGATTTTGTGCTAGCATAAAAATGCTACAGGAGGGTGGGAAATAAGCTTTGAAACTGTACCATTTAATTCCTCTGAAGATCATGCCCGTCTTTTCTTTTAGACACATTGTTATAGCATACACATAGCTGTGAAACTGAAAAGAAAGGTATTCTCATCCTCTATGTACTTTTAGATGTTATAGTCTTTAAAAATAGTAGACCGTGTCCTCATGTAAGAATGTGATGCACCTTGGTAAAAGACTGCTCATGGAGGAATTTTATCTGAAGCTCTGGGATGTCTTTTTTTTTTTTTTTTTTTTTTAATTTTATAATGAGTATTGGAATCTAACCCAGTTGTTCAGCTCTTAGTGGTTATTTTTTAATTCTGGACAATTAAAAGCCTTTACAAGTATTTATAATCATTATTTCTAAAGAATCGAAAAAAGTAACATAACATACATAGGCAACAGAATTCTGGATTCAGAAATTGAAAAGGTGTTTTACCTTTGTTACTGGAAGTGGGACAATAATTTCAGCACAGGCTAGTGTAAGAGTTGACTCGAGTTTATTTCTTTGTTTTTGTCCTGTGTTTAGGGTTGTGTTGAAACCCTATGCTTTATGATATTTTTTCTTTTAGCTGAGAGATGTCTTTTTATATGTGAGCCAATCCACCCACATTCTTCCTGCAATTATACTCAAGAAATGAGAAGAAAATTCCATACAGTGTGCATACCCAATAGCACTGGATTTTCAGTTCAACCCTAGTTTCACTTGATCAATAGTTTCCCTTCCTTTCCAGTTCCCAAGAAATGTGTATTCCCATGAGTCAATTTTGGAAAATGCAAGGGAATTACTGTAGTGGAGTAGTCTCTCCTACGGATGCCACTCTTACCACGGAAAAGACGTAAGTAAAAACAGCCTCACATTTGGCATTTGAAGGAGTGAAAGGCAACACTTAGGAATTCCTGTATGGCATCATCCTTGCAATCTCCTAAGGAAATCCACCGTAAAATACACTATGTGCTGAGAACAGGCTGGGCCACCTAAATATGGATTGCTTTTGGCTTCAGCTATTCAGAAATCCCCAGAACAGGTGCCAAATTAAGTCACCCTACTAGCTGCTTTCCATGGCTGAAGGTCAGTAATAGTTAACATGGGGAGGAATTTGGATAGCATTATCTGCAAATTCAAGAGCACCTCGACTGCCCTAAAACATCAATGCATTCTTACCTCAGAAAACTTCAAGTGTAGAGCAGTTTAGTTTTCCATTGACATGGAAGCAGTTTACAGCTTATAAGGAAAACATATTAGTTTTTCATATCAATGTTAATTTGTGCCACGTTTCCCATCTATTTATAACTCAAACATTCTAAATTAGAACTACTAGATGCAAATATATTATAATCTGACAGAAGGCAAAATATTCCATAAATCTGATTTGGAAAAGGGAAATATTCATTCATATATAGCTGACTAATGGTTCTACAGTTGCAATTTCAGGAACATGATTTTCTGAAAGAACTGCTGACGACCCATGTTAAACTTTCAAAATTAGTACGTTTACCCATAATCTGGCTCTCATTTGAATCGTACTTTGTTGTCTGCTTGTTTCTTATTGCTTTCTTTGTTTCTTAGAACACTTGCATAAATAGAGAATTTTTGTTACTTGAAAGCTTTTTGATCTCCTTTTCATTTCCCACCTGCAATTATAACTCTTTCTTGGTGACATCACCCATTGGATGCAGTGAATAGAATTCTGATAAATGGCTGAATAAAGAATTATTGACATCAAGTGGAAAATAGCCAGCTGGAACTGATGAACTCTCAAAAAGCCTGTTTGCATGCAAGAATGATAAATAAGAAAGAAGACAATCAGAGAAATATAGAAAATACTCTATGCAAGCTATGCAGTGCACAGTCAATGCAGAGAATAGAAAATCTGTGCATTGAAAAAACTGAAAAAAGTAGTTGGTAATACAAAGTTAAATATGTAACCTGGTTAGCTAGAGAATACTTAAGACTACGAATACAACAATAGCGATATATTATTATACTTTCTTTCAGTAAACAGCGAACTAGCACAGCCCTTGTCATTTCTTTTTCTTCCACATCTACTTAAATTCAGGCTGGGTGCACTTTTAAGAATATCATTCTGCATAGATGAATTTCATTCTCCAGTGAAACACACAAAAAGTGTATGGTAGGCGTTATGTTCCTAGTGGTTTGCTATTTTGCCTTTTTCCTTATTCCTCAGACTATTAATTACTTGCATTGTATCTAAGTCCAGACTCTAAGCAAGTATAAAACATATAACTCTCTGAATGTGAGCAGAACACTGTTTACACTGCGCCAGTCGAGAATCTAGTACTTTCCTGAAACAAGTGCTGGTATATACTACTGCTTTTGTGTGTGTGTGTAGACTGCAGTCTTATTGACCTTAAGCACAGACCTCATCATATTTACTATGTGGACACAGAAGTATGAATTGTAAACCATTTCCCTCTTTTACGCATGAAATATTATTTAAAGAGAATTAAAAAGCAGTTGCTCCCGGGCTTTGTCCATTCTCCTGCAGTGCTTCATAATATTCACAGCACAAAACTGAAGACAGGGAATATAGATTGTACTAGTAATCCTAATTTTGGCCTCTTTTTTTGAAGGAATTAGAACAGAAGGAATCACAGAGAGGAGTTTCTGTCAGTTTACACTTTCACCAGAGTGGACAGTAGAGTTACCTACCTTAGTTTTAGTACTCTTGGTTTGCTGTCTAGATAGAATGTGATGCATATTCTGGAAAACCTCCAGGTTAACATGGAGTGCAGTTTAACTCACTGTTATAGATTATTATCATTATAGCAGCTTTTTAGATAAACGTGTTATATCTTTGTTCACTGAATAAGAAGGTATAAAAAGTTACTGGTCTTCAGAGGAGATTGAAAGAATGTGGCACATAGAGATTCAGAAATAGTCCCTAAATGAATAATAACAGACATATACGGTCTTGCAGTCGGAGTTGCGCTGTGTTCACAATCACAACGGCATTTCCCATAGCATTTATACAAGCACTGTGTACTAATAAGCATGGATAATGTTAAGACTTTCTGTAGGCTGTACTTTGAACTTACACAGCTTATCGCTTCATAGTAGAGATGATCCAAATGAATTCTCTGGTTCAAAAGCAGTTGCCCTCTGGTATAACTTAGTAGGTGCTCCTACTTTAAACCTGGATATTGAAGACTAGAAATCTCTTTCATACATAGGTTATACCTGCTATAAGTTCATAAAAGCTCCTGTGGGTTTACACCACCACAAAGGTGAAAGAAAAGCAGGCACTGCTTTAGATGGCCCAGCCTGTTCTCGTCACCAAGAGTCTCTATCTGTTTGGAATGGAACTTTTGGGAAAACCATTATCTGCAGTATGAACCAACCAAAACTGGTTTAAAACTGACTTTCTGAGAATTCAGGTAGACAGTGTATGTAAATGAGACGGTGGAAATCACTGCTAGGCTATCCCCAGTCTTCTTATGGTCTTACACACAAAGAGAGATGGAAATCAGAAAATTATTTTAGAAATTCTGATTTTGAGATACATTTTGCACATGATCCTTAAAAAAATGTCAGCAACACTGTATTTGCTCTTTGAATCTATACCTTCTGGCTGCATAAGATACTGGCAAATACATTTTGCGTCCAAGCAGATTCTTTCAGAACTGCCACAAGTGACTTTTCACAAGGAACATCATTTACGTGACATTTACAGTTCCTGGCAAAAGCAGGAACAGATATGCCCAAGAGTGCCGCTGTTTTCCCTCTGAGAGGAAGAACCTCAGAGTGATTCTTTTACCAAAGAAGACAAACAGTTTGTTGCATGATCGACTTGTACATCACATGTCTTATTTAAAATCATGTAAGTAGTCACTAAAGGGAATACTGTGACCTCTTTGACTGCAACCATCAATACAGTGATGTCACTTAACTCCACTTTACTTCATATTGTCCAGATGACACAATTCCTCAGATTTCTTCATGCCTTCATGTTGAGATCATTGCTTGGGTGAGAGGTAATTACCTGAAACACATCTGAGAGCAGCTGGCAGACTGTCTGAGAGAGGTACTGTGTGAGATTGAAGGAGAATTTCCTTCCTTTTAGCCAAGCTTGTGAATTGAGAGTACCTTCTAGGACCTTTAGGTGCTTCTTTATACCTTGGCAGCAATAGCAGCCAGGGAATTTTATTCTGTTTTGTTTTCTTATTTACACACGTATGTCCAAATGCAGACTTTCCCGTCATGCTTATCCAGAGTAAGCAGTTGTAAAGTCCAGGTTTTAAAATCATTTGAAACCTCAACACGAATAAAATATAGTTTTCTTTCTACTCCCTGTCTTTTACTGCAATGCTGCTTAGTAGCTGTACTGACTTCCATTCTGGATGCACATTAATTACTGGCGTTTTAGTTCCCTGTATCTGAAAGACAGAGTCTGTTACAAGGTAACAGGTAAGATCACCAGAGGAACACATGCTCATGGTCCTCATATTTGGAGTTCTGGATGGATGAACTTCTACCCTGGTGTGATCTTTAGTTCTTGGTCTAGTGTGTTGATTATCAGTGAACACTAGATACAAGATATAATAACTTAGGATTTTATTTAGATGAAAGTTTTCTATTTTTTGCCAGTTGGGAGGTTCGAAATTGTGTCAGTTTTGTTTTATCAATAAAGCGAGTTTCTGTCTAATGTATACATTCATCTAGAACAGGTGCATCATATAAATTGATCAATTTCATAAATTGCATAACTCTTGTAGATACTACAAGCAGGAGTTTACTGGAAAATGCCCACATAATGGCTGGTGCAGAAAATAAGGCATGATCGTGGTTTATCAATCAGGCACACTCAGCTGAAGGTCTCACTTTAATCATTTGTGCTATTAGAGAACATAATATTACTTTATTCCCCAGCACAGGGGAATTAAGCTATTTCACAAGTTGATGCAAACACAGGCAGTTAGCTGTAACAATTTATTGGGTTCAGCACTGTTACACAATGATACACAGCTGTTTTACCAGGTCAGAGAGAACTTCTCAGTTCGCTATTAAGGCTACATTGTAGTCTCTGTATTAGTTTTCCTGAACAAAAAACCTATTTGTCATAAATGTTTTAGCAATGCATTCAGAAAATAGGCAGCACAGCTTGTCCGTTTTTACAAACTATCATCGTCTGTTGCTGCTAGGGAAGGATGAGGACTGAACAAGTGCTCTTCCATTGAAAAACTGTCCAAAATCTCACTTTCTGTAACAATTTCAGTAAAAATATCTCTTAAGAGCTTAATGGAGTGGATGGCGATATAAATGAAGCCAAGATTTACAGTAGAGGCAAGCCAATTCAATAGTAGACTTCTCAGTGATTTCACAGTGATTTCTGGGATTTTACACCAGGCCTTCAAAGTAAAATTTTTTCTTACTGTAATTTAAGAGAGTGAGGAGGAAAGACAGACATTTCCAAAGTATTTCTTTTGATTGAACAGCCTCGCATCCAGTGACTGTAATTTTAGCATCTGCAAGTCAGGTATCGTCTTTCGCCATTGTATTAACCTGTACTACTGATACTTCCATTGCTTTGGTTTCTGTGAAAAGGTGGAAGGTTTCTATTAAAACAAAAAAATGTATGCTTCAGTATAAATAATGAAGACTGTTCTGCTAACTCACTTGAGTGTCAGTTTGCAAAGATAACCAGATGCCCAAAGTTTTACAGTCCGGGTTGAGTTTGGATAAACATCTATGAAAGCAAGCTTTCTTATCAGATTCCAGCACTTCCACTTGGCATCTCAGCTGGAAATACTAGAAGAAAAGACTTTCTGTTAGAGCACGGTCATTTCCAGCTCTAGTCCCTGGCGGAAATCAGAGGTGCCAAAGTACTTCTGCTCATGAAGGGTTCAGTGTAAGTTCAGTTCCAAACATGGGCTAACGTTTCTTTTGTGTTTCTGTGTGCAGACTTGATTTCTAAGTACTGTATTTATTTTTTTTAAACCCTAATTGTAAATCAGGAGAGCTTTTGCTTCTAATTGCTATCTGAGGATGTGACTCGAGGCAATAGTTTTGAAAAAGGCTGCTGAATTTGCATATATTAATTGTGAAGTTTCCTGTAAAAGAGAAAGGAAGTGGTTAAGTTATTGGATGGAACTTTCCTTCAATTAATTATTAAGTCTAGCCCTTTTCCACAAAATGCATAACTATCTTCTTCTGCCTGAGAAGACTTGAGCAGCAACCATTTATATCCCCAAAGACTACCTTAATCACTGCACTTCGGCACAGACTGGGAGCGGGAAGGATAGTCTTCTTGGCCATTTCTTTTGATAAAGATATTTTACTTGGAATAAAATAATGCGAATTAGATGAAGAAGTTTAACGCACATCTCTTTATATTCAGACAAGTGCTAAGGTAAAAGACAGTTTTATTCTCAGTGTTTACCTCAGTTAATATTTGAATGAGTGCATATGAAGCGTAGCAGTTTCAGTCAGAGAGGTAGAGCAGACCCTCTGGTCCAAAATGTGCCACATTCAGATATTAGACCAGAAAGTGTCAGTTCAAGACCTCCGTGGCAGATGAGGAACAGGAGCTCAAGGCTTTCAAGACCCTCCTGAGTGCTTTAATGAGCAACAGCAATGACAGCACCAGCACCTCTTCAGGCAATTTTTCTCTGTGTGCAGTGATGTGTCCAGCAACCATGTTCTGAGAATTCCTAAATCATGAGTGGATGTTTAGTTGGATGATTAGTTCAGTGGATGTTCAGTTCATGCAGACATGGTTTGGGAGGTCCTGCACACGCTGACAAGCCGATATTCGATGTCAAATTGGAGCTGATCTTGATTAATTCTCCTCTTCAGTCAATGAAGGCACTGTCAGAAGGTCATTTATTTATCCTACATACCTTAGGCTCACACCTTATGATAGGACAAGTGGTCCTTTGAAGGTTTCTATTTCCCTTAGGAGGTAAGAACCTAGGTAGGTATGTCTAGGTAGGAAGCTAGACATACAAGTTTGATTATATTAACTTTTAGGGTAACTGGCAGCAATCTTACTGTTAAATACTCAGGAAGCTTATCTTGTAAAAGTGGAGACATTACAAAATTCAAACATCTATACTGTTTGATAGAAGTTTGTGGTGTCTTTGAAAATTAAAATTTTGAATGTCAGAAACAGAGGTAGGGAGCAGATACTGCAATCTTTTTGTTGGTGTAGCTCTGCGTGCCTGTTCAGTGTCTACTCTCCCTAGGCCTGGGTTCAGCTCTTTAAGTGCTGTTTTAAGACAAGTAACAATCCTTATATTTCTTTGTAAAGTAGTTTCCCATAAAAATGCAGTGTAAAAGTAAAATTTGTTCAGGATACTGACTTCAAAACCTTTGATAAAGTTCATAAATATATATTTTATGTCTTAGTTTCTTTCTTGGCCAAATACTCAAAACAATATGCTTTGCCAGTTTGCTACAGGTGTGTAGATTGATTAGCTGGGAAAGATAGCATGATCCTTTTAATTACATTTTCAGTTTTACCTCCAAATTAAAAACGTTTATTACCTTTGAAAATACTGTGAAAGTTGCAACATCTGTAATTCTTTTAATCAGTCTTCCTCTCTAAAGTTTAAATTAAACAATTAGTAAATCTGTCCGTCCTTCATTTTGATTAATTCCCATTCATTCTTAGTTCAGGACTCCATCTGAAAAACGGAGCACAGAAGAACTTTGTATTCTCATATATAGCTGAGAGACTATAGCTCTCCCTTATGACTGATCTGTGGAATGAGTGTTCCTGTTGCCAGATTCCTAAGACTATATCATAATACTGTATTATCAATACTTTAGTATATAAGCATAGACAGTCATATGCCAGCATGAGGCAGGGACAGAAATATCCATGGGACAGCAGGCAACTTGAGTTGCAAAGCTGGATCTTAACTTAAATCCATTCTGTTTTGCTTCTGATGTTTATGTCTGAAAAAAGGAATTCTCTCATTTTACGGAGAGGTACTGCAGCCCTGGGTAAAGTGAACCAAGATTTTCCTGCTGCTTGAAACAGGAGAGCTGGTGCCGAACGTTATCAGAAGGTCCCCAAAGGTAACACATCTGCTTTAGCTCAATGTAGCATCTTTGCCTGGAACGGAAGAGTCCTGGCTTACCTTCTGCCTGAAATTACTTTTTTTGCTATGTGTTTTTTCTTGAATTCAGAAAAATGTGTGGATTGTACCTGTGAGTTCTCTGTACTGTGGGGCAGTGCAGAAATAGGCAATGATCCAGCACCTAAAATCACTGGCCTAGTTATCATGGTATTTCTCATTTCTTCCTGTGGATTTCAGCTTCTTGAATAAGGAAGACAACAGTCTGAATATCAACATCATCAGGAGATGTGTTCAATACAGGCTGTACATTGCTGCACTTATAATCCTTGACCTGAACTGTGAGTTGGGAAAGGGACAGACTCTTTCCAGTCCCTAACCATCCACTTGGCTCACTTGAGGGCAAATTTATTTTAACAGCATTGGATTAGCTGTCTGGAATGAGTGAACTTCAGAGAAGTCCAAGGAAACAGAGTTAAAACACATATCTGTTCAGATCACAGTGCCAATGAAGTTTGTGAAATGATGAATTTTTACTATCCCAATTGCTCCTTTCTTTCCGCATATATTTTTTTCTCCAGAAGTTAATTAATTGATATTTATATTTTATAACATGTTCCTTCTATTACTAACATTATAGGCTACTGCACAACATGCACATTAGGTGTTTGTCTTTTTGCAGGCTTTCAAAAAACTGTAGTGTGGCTCTTTAACAAGGCAGAGTACATGCTACCCATTGTTAATTCTTCTTCAGAGTGGTAGCTGAATTAACATAAGCTTTAAGTGGGTGTTATGTGTTCATTTGCACATTTTCTGTGCTACTTATGACTGGTTTAGCTGCAATCTGCTACACATGAAAGGGCTACTGCACCTGTACAGAGCCTTACACAAGTGGCAGATGCTTGAGGTATATCTGCAACACACTGCAGGTCATTAGTTTTAGATGTTTGAGAGCAGAGAGGTACAAATCTCTTTCTCTTTCTGCCCACAGGCTCACCCACCACCAGCTCTAGACCGAAACATTGACACTCTCTAAAACGTACCTCAGCATCATGAGTCACGTTTCCACTTATTGTCCTTTACCTCTGCTGTCCATTATTCAGGTGTGATATTTGTTTAAAACATACCCAGGATACATTGGTCACAAAAAATAACTTTTTTTGCATTTACCTCAGAAGACCGAACCTGGTAAAATGCAGACATTTGCAGCGCTTGTTTCTTCACACACTCCTGCTGCAATATCCCCAGCCTGAAGGATTCTATGCATAGTCCCTCTGCTGAGCATGCTGAAATATCTTTGCTAAACTGTCTCCTTAGAAAGATTAAGATGAAATCAACAATAAAATTGTCTACTATGATCTAGACAAGATTTGAATTCAGATTTTTTGCAGAAGTTCTTGTGATAGCTCACAACTGCTTTTTTCTTTTTTTTCTGGATAAGCAAAATTTGCAGGAAAAAAGTCAGCACTATGGCTCCTTGAATTCAGATTAAATCAGGCAATACTCATTATTTCTAGCTCTGGAAAATATGATCTTCTCCTCCTGCTTTCTGCTTGGAAATTACTTTGCACGGCTATTTTTTTTCCCTCAGAGCATATTAACACATTACATTTTTTTTGGTTGATGTATGCAGTGGTTATTTCCAAGACTACATAGGAACAAAAGCAAAGTGTTTACTGTCTGTTTTGATGGCTTATCCAGTCACTGCATAGCAAGGGTAGAATTCATTCATGAATTGCTCTTCATTTTGTATCAGTTACCACTGCACACACAACTGTAGAGGCATGTTTATCTCTTGTCTCACTGAGATCACTTCATAAAGCAATGCATGAGGGGGATTAAATATGTGGGTTTGATTTTGTTTTGTTTTTCTTTTCTTTTTTTTTTTTTTTCCTGGCCTATATTTTATATGGTATATGTCAGGACAGCTCAGGCACTTTTAATAACACTTCTGTATACACTTTCACTTTGAAATATCCTTTCCTACAGCCTGTGGTTGTTATGTATGAAAACCTGTGGACTGTATCACTGATGGCATGCCAAATATTGGATGTCATGTGAGGCAGCAGAGCTATTCCAAGGGCAGATGTCTGGAAGTTAGACTGTGACCAATAGTATATTAGGCTCTACTGTAAGGTAATGAATCTTTCTAATATCTCTAAATATCAACATAGCACACACTGCCTTACTTCCTCCACTTTTTTTGGTAGCACTGATTTGCTGAGTCAGTCAGGCTGTAGCTCTGAGAGGTGATAGGAAGGTTAGCTGACAGACTACAGAAACCGCTGTTAAGAACTGAGACTAGAGGGCTGATGTCTGTGTTTCAAAGAAAACAGTTATCTGTATGAAATCAATCTCTGCACAAATTTGCTCACTTTCCATTGCAAATCACGCTTTATAAATTGTTCCTTTTGTTTCTTGACCAGTGCAACATGCAGTATATAGTTTCCCACCACCACCAAGTTGCTATTTATGAACCTTACTTGATAAAGAAAACTATTAAATTTTGAGCCTCACTTTGAAATGTTAAACACGAGTCCTTTACAGATAAGTAACTTGTTTATATTCTCACACACTTCTCTTTTTGTGTGTTATTGGCTGTTTAGTTTAATGACATATCTGTCCCTGAATACAACTTTAAATAATCCCAGCAGAAATGGCTTGGATGCAGTAACTGAATGATAACCTGGCAGGTTACTTTTCAGCTGTAACAAATATTTCCCAACAGGGAAAGACAAAAAATAATATCATATACTAAAACTTTTATTTTAACTGGAACAAAGGAGTGCCACACAAAAACTATTATCGCTTAGAAGTTTTTTTCCTACTTGTTTTTATTACATTAGATTGTGCATTTTTTGAGTTCCTATACGCAACGTGCCTCATCAATTCTCATGGAGTAAAAACTCAAGCCTTTGACATGGAATGTATTCATCTCACCAGGATTTACCCATAAAATATGGAAACATTTAATCTAAGCTAATCAAGCAGGATCAGCTAGGTTTCAGCTAATCAAGCTGAAACACCTCCATACCATCTTAATAGAAGTGTCTTGGGCTGGAGGGATGAATGACCCTCTCGAGATGCCTACCTCTTAATTAAATGCACATGGAGTCCTAGACGACCATTCTAGAATTGATGACACATCTAACTTTTAGATGAATAAAGTTGATGAGGTGAATTGCATGTGAATTCAAGCAATAAAGGTCGATTCAACACAGTATGAACACAAGATGGTTTTATTTAGAAGAAATTCCAACATTAATTGCAACATAGAATAAAATAAAATAAATTAGATAACAAAATCTTTTGCTGTTATGTTGCACTGCAATATGACTTCATGTGAAATAATGCAAGAATGAAGGAAAGAGGGCTGAATAATTATCAAAGAAATTATTCAGTCTCCTCAAGAGAGCAAAACAGTTCTCATTCCTTGCACAGTTTCATAGGTAGAATAATGATCCACATTTCACTCCCATCCTCCCCTCTGGGCATTTGGGCAGTAGAAGCAGTGAAAGATGAATGTTGTCCTTTAGGAACATAGGATATTCCAGGATGACAGGGTAAATTAGGAGGATAATAAAAGTGAGAAATTATGGGAAATTGTTTAAGTTCAATTAAGAAAAAAGCAATCCCACCCTGGTACTGTTTTGTTTGGTTTTTCGTTTGGTTTTTTTTTTTTTAAATGTCTCTGAACCGGATCAACCTTATCTACCTAATGAAAATTATTTTGGCATTAATTTGTTGTGTGTTTTTCTCATCGTGTGTCTGCTAAACTCATCTACAAATGAATTCTTCTTATTCAAGAATACCACTGCATGTAAAATGCAAACTGTCATATTAAGAAGAGGAAAATATTAAAAACAATACACTATGGTATTATTAACAAATCCACACTTAAATAGCTAGAGCTCGCCAACGTAGTTTTACTGTAATTTCAGCTGTGTGATTCCTGTATTTACTATTTACTTCTACAGAAATGCTGTGTATCATTAAGCAGCTGTAATGACTGAAGAGAGTGGCATTTCAGTGATTGACTATGATAATTTATTTGTATATAGGATAAGTGTTCTGGCAATAATTTTGCAACAGATATAAATATCAGAGAAAACTATTGGGCTTTGGGGACTTTGTGTTAATTTTTTTCTCCAGAAAACTGTGAAAATTATTTTGAAAAACTATCAGAGAGCTGTGGAATGCACATCTGTGCATCAGACTCTGTTGATGGAAGGTGCTAAGCAAAAGAGAAATTCTTAAATACTATTGTGATGAATTATCTGTGTTCATTAATCACCAAAAGAATTTTTTATGAAAAATCACTTTCTGAGGTTAGAATCTCAGGTCATAATGTTCAGATACAAACAATAGAACTTAAATGTATAAAAACTCAGTTAGTCATGTGATCAGATCTTTACTGGTGTCATGTACTCTGAGCTTTCCCTTGCCTCTGGAGAAACCATTTTATGGCTCTGCACCTCTAAAAAGGAGACTAGAAAAATGGATTGAAAAATCTAATGTAAATAATACTGACTAAAAAGCACAGACATTTGGAAGCCAAACATTGTTTAATGTATATAAATGATGATAAACTCCATATTTAGCTTTTAGAGTCATTTGTACCTTACACAAAACAAATGCAATTACTAAATTAGCTAGTTTGAACAGCCATACTTGTTAAAAGAGTGAGCATTTGCTGAAAAGCCAGCCTGAATCTTTTCCAACAGAATCCTTGTGTTTAGTGAACTATGGCTACACAGACACTGTCATTCAGATATGTAGTTCCACCAGTGTCAGTGAACAATCCAGAGAATCACTATTGATTAACATGGGCATGGGTTTATTGTTTATTCCTAAATAATGATGCTTTGAAATTGTAAGGGGGAAGGAGGGGAAGACCCTGTAAATATGTAAAGCAATAGTACACTCATTAAAACTAGAAGTGTTCTAAATAGAAACAATTCTATTGAATTCAACAGAACTTCTATCCCAGAATGCTTATCTTCAGAGCCACATGGGGATTTAGTCTGTAAACTTCCCATTAACATTAATGTGAAAATTTCCGATGATGATTATTACTGTTTTCCTTTTGTTCAAATTAGTCACCTGATTTTTTTAATGGAAGAGTTACTTTCTCTTAAATGTACTTCCCTAGTAAGCTCATAACATTAGCCCTCCTTCAGCAAATGTTTAAGATAATTACAGACAAGACAGAGCATTAGAAGCAATGACAGGCAGAGAACTACTGCTTCTCAGCTCTAGCTGATTTGACATGTGAGAGATCTGAAAGGGTGACAGTGATGTGGGAAGGTAGTGCCAAGACAACAGGTTTCACCCAAGAGTATAATTCAGACTACGGCATAAGAAGCAGCTATTACACCAACTTGCTTGAAGTCTCATCATGTCATTCCTGTACCTGCTAAACTGCAGAGGTCCGTTGGTAATAGTTCATTTATTCTAGCAAAGTCCCATAGTAAAGAATGGTCAAAGGGGTAAAAAATGGGTGAATTACAGACTATTTTTGCAGATATGGTCCAAATAAAGATCCTTTTATTTTACTTCTAACCAAACAAATTTGAATATGTGGTTATTATTTTAAAATGTTACCTCTATCTTCCTGTTTAGAAGCAGACTTATACCCTCACGCATATATTTGCATGTGTATGAATATATGGTCCTTTAAAAGGAAACATACTCAGTCACATGGCTGTGCAGCTACCGCATTATGTAATTAACCCCAGGCTGCGATGGTGATCTTGCCCTTTATTAATCTGAATGCTAGAAGCCCACCTTAAGATAATCACGTGGGTTGGGATTCTTCTTACCTTTACTTCATTTATTTGTAGATTCAGACTCATAGTTTGCCTCCATGGCCACTCATAATTTCTGGAGGGTAGCCGATGCCTCCTGTCTTACATCTCTCTCCAAGGCCAGAAGAGTATTTCTCAGCAGGTGCCCAGACCTCTGTATAAAATACAGAGCAAGTACCTGACTAACTATATCAGTGAGCTGTGCACATTTTGGGTCATCCTTCCTTAGAGTTTGTTCTTTAGTGTTCAGAAATTTGTTGTGCAGTAATAATTCCCAACTGACATCCGAACCTGTACAGTTGGAGTGCCAGGCAAATTTGTTTGCAATAAACCCACGTTTTTTTGGATAGCTGCTGCTGTCTGTTCTGTGGGTGCCTCCACAACAAATTGGCATAGTCGAGCAGGATATTAATACAGGAATTATTACGGTGGCACAACCGTGCACCTTCTCCCCTCGACACAGCGTGGATGAGGGAGAAGTGGTCTGACCCCGCGGCAGTCATGGAAAGGCTGGAACAAAGTCCTGTGAGGTTTTGGGGTGGCACAGACAAAGGAGCCATGTGTGCCGTCCTGGGTGCTTGTTTGGTGCAGGCCCAGGAGCACACAAAAGTGCTGGAGTCAGAACTGTATTGTTTGAGGAGAGGATGGAGCAGCGAGGAGCAGACCCGTGCGCTTTTAAGCTCTTGCTAACACAGACAAAAACAGCCCCCAGAGCCGCCCGAACCGACCAGTTACCCGGGGGTGCAGACCCCGAGGGTTCGGAGGAGGACGCCTGGGGAGACAGCAGTGGAAATAGTTCTGACGAAACGGAGAAGTTAGAGGAAAAGGCGGTGCGGCCCGTTATTAAAACGGAGAAACGCCCGGGGCCGCGTGGCGGAACCCCCGGAGCTCTGTCCGCACCACCCCCGGGTGGGGGTCCGAGCTGGACGAGCTGCAGGACAGGTTTTCGCGGGGACCCAACGAAACGGAGTGTCTGTGGAGAGTGTCGTTAACTGGAGGGGATCGGATACTGTTCAGTGATGATGAAGCCTCAGGGTTTTGGGGTCCCGGGGTGTTTCTGAGCGATGGGCCGCCAGGCGACCAGTCGGTCACGTCCAGAGTGGCGTGTTGGGCTGGGGGTGCGCACCGCCCAGAGCGGAGGAGCCGGTCACCATCCGCGTTAAAGGGTTACCGGAGCTGGCGGTGGGAGCGCACAGGGCTGCTGTGTCCAGGCAGGTACGAGAGAGGACGGTACGGGGTGCTAATCACCGCGCCGGTGGACCCGGAGCACCTCCGGCCGCTCCTGAAAGGGCTGCCGGACGCGTTAAAGATCCACGTCCAGGCTCTCGGATGAAAGATTCAGAAGGCGATAGAACGTAATCGGCAAAACCCCCAGAACCCCCCTGCACACGTGGTGACTTGGGCAGAAATATTAGGCAATATCGTCACTTACGGGCGTGAAATGGGACGGACCGACACGGGCGGCGGCACCGACGGGAACAGAAGGGTCCGACAGCTCAGTGACAAACCTCCAATGACCTGCCCCACCACCGGGAGTTTGAACCCTCCCGAGGTAAACCTGGTCGATCCTACGACCCGGGAAGGAATGGTCTGTGGCGAAAAGCGGCGGTGCTGGGCATCTCCCGGGCAGTGTTACACAGATCGCCCACCGACCACATCCCATCGCTGGTCGTATTGTTAGAGGGGCGATCGGGAGAGCCGGGGGAAAGGCGTCTGCCCCCCACCCCGCCTCTGCAGGACGGCGCAGTTAACCCTTCCGCACCCCTGCGGGAGGAACAGAACCTGCCCAGCGGCCGCTTGTGCAGTTCTGGCAATCACGGGGTGGGAGTCAGGACCCTGCAGGTCGCCCTCGCTCTGCCACAGCCCAAAGCTACGGGCGTTTCCGCGGCAGCCAAACGGGCCATCAGCGCAGGGATGAACGACTTGGGGAAAGGCGGATCAGACGCACCCCCCCGCCCGGAAAACTCTCCGGTCCGTCCAGTCCGTAAAGCCGACGAGCGGAGGCGTTTAACCATTGCCTGTAGAAATTTGAACAGGAACATCCCATCGCCGACAGCTGGTGTCCCCAGCGTAACTTCAACAGTGGCAGCAGTCCAGTCATCCGCCCACCCGTGGGTGGCCACTTTAGATGTCAAGGACATGTTTTTTCTGATTCCTCTAAGGGAGGAGGACCAACCCCAATTTGCCTTCACCTGAGAGGGAACACGATACACCTCTAACCGCCTTCCACCAGGGTACAGACACTCCCCCACTATTGTCCACAGGGCCTTAGCTGCAGGACTTGACACTGTGACAGTCCCACCAGGCATTCGCATACACCAGCACAGAGGTGATATTCTGGTGGGTGCAGACAACAAGGAACAGGTCGGGCTGGCAGCAGGGGCTGTCTGGAATTCACTGACTAAAGCTGGGTTGGATGTTCCAGCTTCTAAATGTCAAGGTCCTGGGCAAGAGCTGAAGTTCTTAGGAGCCTGGTGGGTGGCTGGTGCTGTTGCAGTACGTGATGATACACTATCAGCTATTGGGAAGGGGCAAACCCTGAGGAACAAGACAGAGTTACAGCAGCTATTGGGTACATTGGGCTGTTGGAGGAAGCACATGCCCCGGTTCTCAGTGACCGCCCACCCTCTGTATGAGCTGCTCCGGAAAAACAGAGCATGGCATTGGACTCCACAACATACGGAAGCCCTTAATGTCCTGAAGGATGAGCTTAAGGCTTATCAGAGGCCAGGCCCACTACATCCACGAGACCCACTGAGGGTAGAATGGGGGTTTGCAGAACATCCCTCTTACTGTGGCATTTTCCAAAGGGGCCCAAAGGGACCAGCTAGGCCCTTAGTATTTTCATCTACCTCATTCAAGGAGACCGAACAACGGTACTCAGAGTGGGAGAAAGGACTTCTCTCGCTTACCAGAGCAGTCAAGTAAGCAGAGAGGTTACATACTTCGCAAGATATTATAGAGCAAGATCCTTTCCCTCTGCTAAATTCAATCCTCAAGGGATCGCCCCCTCCTGAGGGGGTAGCCCGGAAGGCCACTGTATGGAAGTGGTACTCCTACCTGGAAGGAATTGGTCAGTTACTGCAACTAAAAGAGGACCCAGTCAAGGTCTCTAAGTTACTACAACCTGTGAATCCAGATCCAGTTTTGTTGAGTCAGGCCTATAGACCTTCCCCTATTAAAGAAGTACCTGAACTGACAGCAGGCTCAAATACCAAAGGAGTGGGCTTCACAGATGCTTGTGGGCCAAGCTGTAATGGTGAAACTACCCTCCATTGGCATTGTGCCCATGATCCTGGCAAACCCGAGAGGCTTATATGCCCGGGAAGCCCTGGACGGGAACGGGAAAAACCCCCGTATTAGTGCTTGTTGGATAATCCCTGACTTCTAACTGTAGAGCCTGGTCTCTAGACCGAGGCCAGCATTGTTTTTTTTCTACAGGGTAACGGAGAAGTGGATTTCCCTGCAAAGCTTCTAATAGCAATGGTGATCACCAGGACTTGAACCATAATGTTGTGATGAAGATAGTAGGATTCACCTGAGCAACAGACTGGCATCCTCCTACCCACTGATGACATCACGGGGTGAGGATGGAACAGACCTATGCCAAGCTCTAGGGACAATTATTAAACATGATGCTCTGCAGAAGACACAGGAGAAATTGTTGCAGCACTGGGGACTGTTTGGGTAAAAAAAAAAAATCCTCATTATGTTGTGTTCTCTTGGTCAGAGTGGTTGTAAAATTGTAATACCTCAATGTTTGAGGAGTATGTTTTGTATATTAACTTGTTCAAACGTTTGTAAAGTATTAATGTTTGATATACAGAACTAGACATCTGTACAGTTCTGCATTTACATTTGGTACTACGTTTTATAGTACTTTGAAACACCTCATGTTCTGTTGTAAGTTTAGAATTAACTGGGGAATGGTGATCCACAGTGAGCATCAAACTTCACCGAGATTGCGCTCCCTTTTAACTTTGGAGGCAAGAGGTGACTGTACCACCACTCCAGGGAAACCAGTCGAGTGGTGACTGTGGTCACAGGATGGATTGTGGCAGTGCAACCCCCCTGACTAGTAGCACAGAGCTTGCACAAAAGACAGGCCTTGCAGCAGCACCTGATAAGCATCAGGAGCTGCCCCCTAGGGATGTTGGTGCCTCGGAGTCTGGATTCCATTAGCTGCATCCTGCCTGTGTGAACTGAAAGTGACCACAGCTCACACTCGACCAGGGTATAAATGGGGCCCTGCTGGAGAACCATTTTGAGTTGGTTCTCCTCGGAGCAGCAGGCAGTGCTGTTGGAGACTCTCCCCTCGAGTCGGGACGCCGGCCGAGGATACTGCCCAGCACTCCCCTCGGATCGGGACGCCGTCGGAGTGTACCTCCCTGGGACTGAGTGACGCTCACCCCGGCGTTGGTAAGTGACCCTCTCGGTATCACGAGGTGAGAGATTCTCCCTTTCTATCACTGAGCTGTGCACATTTTGGGTCATCCTTCCTTAGAGTTTGTTCTTTAGTGTTCAGAAATTTGTTGTGCAGTAATAATTCCCAACTGACATCCGAACCTGTACAGTCGGAGTGCCAGGCAAATTTGTTTGCAATAAATCCACGGTTTTTTTCAGATAGCTGCTGCTGTCTGTTCTGTGGGTGCCTCCGCAACGCTAACTTAAACTGGACTCACATTTTAGATGACTAAAGTTAGTGAGGTGAATCCTACCCATCTAAGTTCACTATCTCTACATAGACACCGTGTCCTGTGTGGAAAATGGATGCTACAACAAAAATCACCCATGTAAGATAGTGGAACTTCAAACCAGAGCCATATAAATTTCTTTTACCAGACTTTTTTGTGAAGTTTAAATACTTGACTGTTGTTTGAATAACATCTTCAGCATTGGGGATGCATTTTCAAGAAGCATATACAAGTAAATTTCTAAAAACCTTAGAGGCTCACCTTTTCTGCTAAAAATATTGATTAGGTCTTCAACACCTTGTGAAGCAAAGGAGATTTTTTGTAACAAATTAATTCTGAGAGCAGACGGTGAAACTAGATAGAACTACCTTGGCTCAGGGTCTAAACCCTTGATTTTAAATTGATAATTAATCAAGAATGTTATATTTCAGAAAAAAATCCCAAACAGCATGATTTTATTTATTTAAATATTTCAGCCTTTGTTTGATGTGATATTAATGCAGAGTCTATAGCAAAATTGACACCTGTGCAGAAAAGACTCATTATGAAGAAAAATATATCATTATTAATTTGATATTGTCATCACAAGTACTTCTTGCATATTAGGGTATAAATAAGTTAGGTATGGTCATTCACTTCACTTATTTGTGCTTTTGGGGCTAGCTATATTTAAATAATAGCTAGTTATTTAAAAACTCAGTACTGTCTAGTCAACAACTGACGTCATAATTTTCTTAAATTAAAGACTTCTGTTGACAAACAATCTTTTTCCCTCATTTTATTCCTCCACAAAAGAGAGAGTAGCATATGAACCTAACACTGACTGACTTTCTGCACATAACTAAAAAAAATCTCATCACAGAAATTTGGGGAAATAACATGTGACATTTATGTAAAGTCTGCCTCTATCACAAAACAGTAAAGGCTTTTCTGGCTTTTCACTTCCAATCTGGATTAAAGTCAGAGACAAGTTTGAGTAGATGGCATCTTTCATATTTCTTCTTCTCTAGAAGCTGAATAACTCCACCTGGATTCTTTGGCAATCGTTAGCGACAGCAGTTCTGGTAGAGAGAACGTATAGGAGATGATCATGCAGTTAGGCTTTTGAACAAGACAGCTTGCACTCACTTCTCAAAAAAGAAAGCAAGAAAGAATGTTTTCTTTAAAAATGCCTAGTGCTAATGGAATATGCCCCTGTTTTGACAAACTGTAGCATTGCTTGCATTGAGGCCCCATTTTCTTAACATAAACTGGCATAAAGTACGTTCCAAAATACCATCTATTTTAAAGTAGTTACCTTCTTTTCTCTTCTCCAGTGAAACTTATGTAATAACTTCCTGTTAAAGATGAAAGTAAATAGCATCTTTATTCTTCCCACATGAATTTTTCTTTTTTTAATTAACCAGAAAAAATGTACATATTTTATGCCTATGTACTTATTTTATATTAGTTTATCATTTAATAAACTCAAAAACATAATGATTCTTAACTGAAAACCACATTGAAGGACCAATCTTTCCTTAAACCAAATGAGAAGTGCTTGTATGTCCATGCATTATGGAAGACTGTTAAACCAGCTACTGGTTCATAATAGTGATTTTACTATAAACCTCCAAACCCTCACAGGAATGTGGCCAACACAGAGACTTTCTGTATGTGTTACTATGCTCTTGTGTTGCCTTGTGTTCTCGATCTCCCATCTCTTCCCCATGCTGCTACAAATGAGGCAGTGCAGCTTAAGATCTCGCTTTGCAGCCCTGAGCCTGCTTTCAGCCACTACGTATTGCTCTTCAGTGTTGAGGTTGGTCCTGCACCAAGTCTACAACCTGACAGCCATGTCTCCATTGCCTGCTCCTGTAGCTGGGGATGCCCTGAACTGCACGATCTGCTTACCAAACAAGAGTCAGAGTTTGAACTCGTGGAAAGACCTAACTCCTTGGGACTCTATATCCTGTTCAGGGGCAACTAACTCATGCTGCTTTCTGTTAGGGTCTGGCTTTGGTATGGGACATCTATCAGAGTAGCGTCACATAGTGGGCAGATCACAGACACCACACAGTTTAACTGCCCTATTCAGGTGAAACCACATGGAGACATTGGTTTGACTAAAATGAAGTTGTTTTCCTTTGTTCTCCCTTTTCCTCAAATTTTCTGGAAAAAAAAAAAAGAAAAAAAAAACATGGATTTTGGAAAGGCTTAAGTAGGAAAAGAAATAAAGATCAAAATAGAACAAATTACTTTAGTAAGACTGAGACAAAGAGGACCGCTAAAACAGAAGGACCTATCAGGCAAAGGTGTTTTAGAAGTGAATATTTAGTCCTAGAATTACCCAAGTCAAAGCTAGCAGACCAAGGAGAATGAATGACAAACTGGAAGAAAGATCCCAAACACCTTGTAGGATATACTCAGAAAAAGCGATGGGAAAATAGAGACAGGAAAACGTATGTGAGTGCTGCCATTTGCCTAAACTTTCCCCTTTGCCCAAGGCTATGTGGATTCCGATGAAGAGTACCCAGCAGAGAGGCAAGGGAGAGAGCCCTGGTGAAGAGAGGTCAAACAATACTCTAATGGTGGACAGAAATGGTTTAACAGAGCATAACTGGATGTAAGTGGTGTAATGGGACATAGCAGTGACTCAGACAAGCAAACCAAGTAGAGGCAGCAATGTAGCATTACCTTTTGTTGGAGAGAACTGCCAGCTGTGCAGGTGAGCTCCTTCTTGCCTCTACTTCACCAAAACAATGCCAGTGGGTTCAAGCTCCTGATTCAATGACTTGAAGAGAGCTGTTTTCATCTTGCACAAGTTTAAATCAGTGCAAGGCAACTGACTCAAAAGCAGTTGTTCTTAAATTAATCCAATACAGGTTAAAAGAAGTATTAGTTCATGATCTTGTCCATAGCAAATCATGGTAGCAGAGCCCATGAGAAGGACTTTTCATTCACTTTCCCTTTAACAAACCTCTCAATGCTTTTTTTTTTTTTTTTTTGTTACTTTGCCACCCAGTTGGTAAGATGGCAGAATTCCTGCTCATTTAAGTATTGTGTATAAGTATTGTGTAAAACAATCTCTTCTTGGAGTCCAGAAGACTTTTTCTCCTGCTGTACTATACCTGTCTGCAAGCAAGTCCTCTCCAGTTTCTGAGTATTTGTTAGAAATGCTTTTACATCAGCTGGCAAGGTAATAACAGAACAATCCCATCTACAATAGAAGGAAATGTGTTCTTTGAAAGTATTATGCAAAAACAAAAGGAAAACAAGCATTAAAATAAAGCACTTAAAATATGTTACAGAGTCCTTGATGTGTCTTTCCATCAAAAAATATATTCCTGGGCAGATCACTGCAATGTCTTGGGACTTGTCTGATATATTTACATATCTATTATAATAGTTACGCTGCCTTTTCCTGTCTGTTGTTGTATGAGTTCATCTACTTTGTTTTTAAGACTGATGCTATTACAGTAAAGTTTCATCTCAAAGAATCTCAACATAGTTGAATGGAGCAACCACAGTTCTTCTCTGATAGGGAGCTCCCTTCTGATAGGGACAGGTAATGCTTTGGTTTTCCCAACTCCAGACATTTAAAAATCAGAGGTTGAGTCCATCCTCAACACATCCAAAATAATAATTAAAAAATGTGAACATAATAATTTTAAAATTTTTCCTCTTGTGTTTTGAGGCTGTCTCTCTGTTCACAGCACACTTTCAAACTATTTTTTTCAGATAAGAATACTTCTTTTAAAAAAAATTTAACTAAAAACCGGAATTATGTTTTTCGTCCTTATCTCCTAGAGCTGAGGTTTAAGAAAACTCATTAAAGAGAGGAAGGCCCTGGATAAATTGCAGGGGCTGGGAACACACATATAAGAAAACCATGGAAGATATAATGTATATTGTATTTTATATACTATAAAATAATACTGTGGCACCAAGAAAATGATGCAAAATTTAAAGAGTGAAAGTTAGATATTGCTAGCTGATCTTTAAAAGGAATTGTACAAACATTCAAAGTGCCAGTGTTTGACAGTTCAATTTAATAAGAGCATTAAGAAATATGTTTCTCATTTCACTGGCTCTTGTTATTCATACAGGCTAATACTCACTCTGCCAGTGGTTCATTTCTTCAATTACAGGATGTACCTTCATTATTTTGATGTATTATATTAAACAGTAAGTGTCTTTTGTTAATATTTAGAAACTTGTACTTGCTAGGCATCCTCCTTAAAGAAAAACATACTTAGAATTTTCTTTTTAATTAAACAGTTGTCTTCAGTATGAATATTTGTCATAAGCTACTGCTGTTACCCAAGGGGTAATGTTTCCAAAGATCATTATGGGATTATTCAATAAGAAATCCCACACCTGTATTTATTGAATAGTATATATAATACATAAAAGCAGTCAAATTGCTGAGTAGACAGTCCTCCTATGTGGCCCCCAAAGAGAGGAACTGCATAACAGTACTGAAGGAATTTTTGGAAGTTTCTACAGTTTCCCTTCTGTGAAGAAATGTAACAACCACCTTCATCATTTGTATCATCTGCTCTTATTACTGTAATATTCATCTTTTGCCCTCATTTTTTCCATGGTGTGTATTGCAGACTTTTGACTCAGCCCATGAACTAGTCTGTAATAGTTTGATGAGGAAATGATGTTACTGGAGAAATTTAGGCAGCTTTCAGTGAGAAGCATTGGCAAAGACAGAGTGAGTACTACCTCTTGCTATGAATCCAGAAGCCTGGGTTTGAGCTGCGTGTCCTGCAGCGAGGGCAGCAGTGAGGGCAATTCTGAAGTGACTCAGTATGGAAAGAGGTTAATCTGGATTAGGTAACTCAAAGTAGCTGGAAAGGCAACTGTCCTATCAATTCTCTGCATCACTGACTGCACAGCAGATACTGGCTCACCTTAACCACACGTAATCACTTGTAGAGACTTGGGAAAATGGAGACATCTCAGTGTAATGAATCTGGTCTTGATCACGGCCGTTGGCCATTTCTTAAAAATATTAATATGAAACTTAACAGTGAACTTCACAGTGTGTAGAAATTTTCCTGGCGTGATTGATTGAAACAGAGGCCTCATAAAAAATATTCCCAGTTTCATATGTTTGTTCCTGGGAAAGTAGTGGGAAAGTATTTCACTGTGTTTTCCTCTCTTTCCTGGTTCTTTGTCTACTGCAGTAATATGCAATGAAACAATGATCTTACAGAAATATTGTGTCTTGGGAAAAAAAAAACAAAACAAACC
Source organism: Bucorvus abyssinicus (assembly GCA_009769605.1). NCBI lineage: Eukaryota > Metazoa > Chordata > Aves > Bucerotiformes > Bucorvidae > Bucorvus > Bucorvus abyssinicus. The sequence goes on from CM020025.1 coordinate 47,594,774, forward strand.
AACAACCCAAAGAATGCTTTTTAACAATGGGATTCATTATTTCATCAAAGCAAAACTAATGTGACAGTGTCTCCAAAGATGATTCAGTTCATTCTAAGATAAATACCTATGACAACTGGGATAAATTGCCCTCTAGAAATGTCATTCTTTTTCAATTGCTTCCTGGGGGAGCCCAGATGACTAGGTTAGATTGTGTGCCTAATTTCTAACAAGCTAGAATTAAGTCAGCAGAATACTGCCCTAGATGGTTGTGTTATAAAGATCATCTCTTTGATGTCTCACTGTATTCAGTACCACATTGGCACCAGAAGGAGCCTTGAGTTCAGTTTGACGATGCAAAACCAGTCCTACCATAAACCTAAAAAAGATCTCTAAATTATGCAAAATGGTGTAAGATAAACAAAAAAGAAAAACAAAGGCTCCCACAATTTATTCTGTCTTCAGGAGACTAAAAAGGTTTCAGATTGCCTGTTTTATAAAGCTTTAATAATTGATGCTAGTACATTTAATTGTCCTGGTGCTTCTGTTTATCTTTGTTTCTCAACATTTTACCAGAAAATCACCCTAATGGAGAACTGGGCATAAAAATATATTCAGCAGGAAACTGTGGATTGGCAGAGAGCTATTATCTTGACAAAGAAAACCAAACAAAAACGGGGAAAAATACAGGAGACAAGAAAGTCAACTCCTGCTGCTGCTTCACCAAGATTACTACCATTAGAAAGACCACCTTCCAACACAACAATGAGGGAAATAGAGCCAAAATTTATAATGCTTCATCTAAAAGGAACAAAAGAATTCAGATGATGTTAAGAAACGTGTGATAACTTAAGATAAAAACCCTGTATTTCCATGATATAAAGTGTTTTCTTTATGTAAAGATATAAAGTCATCACGAGGCAGTGCCTACTATAACTCTAAGAGAAGAAGAAATCAAGAGAATTTAAACAGAGCCTTAAAAGTCTCTTGGAATTCCTGAAAAAATACTATAGATTAAATTGGTATTGAATTTCTTACCTGTTCAGATGCCTGTTTAGGCACTGAAGGAGTCCCTAAAGTGGAAAAGTATTTGTAGCTCTTCTGTAAGACAGAAGATATCTCCACTACCTTTAACATTTTAAGTTTTTTTCTAGATATGCTTCTTCCCTAAGAGAGAATATTGACCAGCATCTGAATAGATATGAGCAATGTAGGAAAGAAAGAGTAGTTCTCCACAAACTCCATTTCCTATTTTACATTACATATTCTTGTTTCTTGGTCTCTGTTCCTTAGCGTCTGCCATAGGACCATTAGAGTGAGTGAAGGAATTAATTTGCACTTAAAAAACCTGAATTTACTTCCCAGATCTGCCAGCAATTTCTCTGTATGAACATGAGCAAACCAGCTAAGAGCTAAGGTTCAGACAAATTAAACTTTCCCAAGCTCAGTTCTGAGACCTTGGGACAGTTTGGCTGTATAGGACATATGTAAGTGTTCAAGAGTAAACCAAAGCCATGCATCTATCTGGTGATAATGTGGGTCATGCAGTCTGGCTCTTTTTCAAGGTAAATAAACCCTAATAAACACAAGAGTGATTGACAAAAGAATTTTTCTTTATTACATATGCTAAAATTATCAGAGGTTTGTTCTAGTTTTCCAATCAGTAAGATAGTACATGTCTCTGTAGCTGGCAATAAACATAATAAATGGTCAAAATGATACCCTGTTTAAGTTTTCCTGCATTTTCTTTTCCTTTTAGTATTGATTCAAAATTAAGAATTTTTCCCACATTAACCTAGGAATCAGTTGTAACATTTAACCAAGTAAAGTCAAAAAGAAAGTTTAGAAGTATTAGTTCTTGGCACAGACTTTCACTAAATTTTTGGGAGACATTGGAGAATGCATAACCTTAAAATGTATTCTAATTAAATATTTTTCTGTGCAGCATATGACATATCACCATGTACTTATCCTAGGAGGAGACCTCCCACAGAATCACAACTGCTTCTAGTTATGACTAGTGTTATTAGTTTATTTTTGTATTACAGCAACAAGAAGGATAATTATTTTATATCAATAATGAATATTTACTGATTTATGATTCATAAATCAAAATAGAAAATTACCTACTTATTTTAATAAATGAATAAATATCCTTTATTATCTTTTAAATTTGTGTTTCTTTAAGACTTTCACATTTGCTCTGTCTCATCATAATAGGTTTGTCTGACACATCTGTCTCTGAACTTCTAATAACTTCTGAACCTGTTGACTGATTTCAGACTAATTTGACACAGAGGTGGAAATTTCATAAAGAAGTTCTCAAGTACATCATTAAAATCTGGCTGGGAAGAGGAGTATGTGTCCTAATGAAAGGAAAATTACCACATGAACTTATATCTGATTAGGTACCAAAGAATTAAACCAGGAAAGAGCCCTTAGAAGTCTGTTGGTGCATTGAAGGATTCAGTCAAATTTTGCTCCTTCTTGATGTTGAATTCAATTAATGATGATAATGATGAGCTCTGAGAAGAAAAACATTTGATTAGCCCTATTGCTTATGGAACGATGTCTTTGTTTACTCAAAGTCTGTATGTGCTTACACCCTGATAAAAGAATAGTTAAGTCAGGGCAAACTCTTATCAATCACTTTAGCTGAGGACCCCATATGGTCTCTGCCTTTAAACTGTCACTGACTTCATGTAGTTTCAAACTCAAACACCTCTCTTGATCAGTCAGGTTTTTTTTTAATTAATTCTTCTTACTTGAATAAAGTTTTCTTTTTTCTTAACCTAGATTGTGTTAGAAACACTGAAATTAAATCAGATGAGCTTTGAAGGCTGTTAAACCCTCATGAGATTCTACTGGATTCTACACATGCATCGAATTTAACAGCCCAAAATATGCAGTAAGTCTGACTTGATTATTTAGAGATCTCTTCTTACTTTAAGCTTTCTAAATTTAGGAGCTAAATGAGACCTTGACTGTGTCTTGCAAGTCATTAGAACAGAAGATGCAAAAGAGCTCCTTTTTTCCCTGATCACAGAAGACCAGATACCTAAATTTTTATCTAGATACCTCCTAGATACCTAAATTTTTATCTACTAAGCAAAGATAGTTATCCTCCTGGTTATAAGCAAGTATAGGAAGATAATTTATATGACCTTAGCACCCATGATGTGAGGCATCTAGCTCTTGTGTGCATTGACAAAGGAGATTAATGCCTGTTTAACATACATAAAAGAAAAGCAGGACACTATAGTTGAAGTGCCAGGGTTTAAAACACCCAAAAATGGAACTGGAGTGTATCATTCCTTAAGAGCACAGCAGGCAAAATCTTCTTAAATTAATTCAGCCTGAATGTACACAGGCGTTTGTATGCCAGCTGCAACATTTGAATTCATTTTTACTTCTTGATTCATTCCTACTTCAACTAATAAGGAAAGTGTAAAAAAGTTTTTGAAATAAATTGCTATAGTGAAAAGCTGACAAAAGTTATAATAGAAATCGGAAACCATTGGCTAGATAGTCTGTAAGAGCTACATTTCTTGTGACTGTTAATAAAAATGGGTCAAAAGTGTACATCTGAGGTGAGAAAAACGGGAATCAAATAGATAAAAATGTGTTTTGCTTTCTTTAATTAGACTGCCACACATACCTGTATTTCATGGACTTTGCTTATTAGTATTTTAAAAAAGCAGGTTTGGGTAGTCTATATACATATACTTTTCATACATTGTAAGTTCTTATTTTAAATGTATTCACACATATTTTTATTTTATATAATTTTTATATATACTTAGATAATATTACAAGACTATTTAATAAAACAATAATTTATAACTGTAATACATACATACCTCAAGCACTTGTGGCAGTCTTTAACTGGAGCACAGATCATGAAGTACCATACTAAGTATTCCTTGATTTTATGATACAGTTAGTAAGTGTTGTCTGTTTCCTTCTCAAACTACACAACTTCTGCAGAGGAAACAATATTGCTTACCTCATAACAACCTTTGGTGGAGCCAAGCGCGTACACCAAACTCCACAGGACCACTTTGGGTTAGTGAAGACAGTTTGAGCAGTTTGTAAGGACCTTGTAGAAAAAATCTTCAATGAAGTACCTGGTGGAAGCCTCAATCTTTTTTGCTCAGAGCTCCACTAGCAGGAGTTAGAACATCTTTACAAATACGTAATGAAGACATTAGCATTTTTAGAAGCACATAGCCCTCTCATGTCACTGCCCAACGTATACAAAAGATGGTGACGAGGAGGAAAGCTACTGAGAATGACAACAAAACAAGTGGCGTGGTTAGCAACAAAACAAACCAGCACTTAGAGTCTGAGTAAGTGACTCATATGATAGGAAATGAGATAATTAACAGAAATAGAGCCCCAGACTGAGGACAGTGGAAAAACTGTTTGAATCCTGTCACCTTAAACTGAAAGACTGTTTGTGGTGATAGTTTGTTTATTAGAAAGCAAAGAGCAATACAAATGATAGTGTTGAGAAACTTACTACATATAATTTTGCAAACATTAAAAATTCAGGAAATTTTAGCAGGGCTGTATCATGTAACTTGTGCCTCCAGGCTTTGGGGGAGATTGGTCAGAGATGAAGAATAATCTGCAAATAACTAATGCAAGCAAAACATTCAGAGAAAGAGGCAAAATAAATGTGAATGCTCAAAATGATGGAATTCAGAGGGCAGGGCAGAGGCTGAAAGCTAAGGGAAGCAGGCAACATAGAGCAACATATATTCTGCAGAAAGTAATATGGAAGTCCAAAGGAAGAAAAACCAGCTTCTGAGCAAAAATGTAAGAGACTAAAAAATGCCACCCTCTTTCTACTCAATTAATTGCACAGCTTCTTGAGGAGGAAGAAAGTAACTGAGGTCAAAACTGCACCTGGAGAGAGGGCAACTTGTGATGTGATTTGCACATCCTTTGACAGACAGCTGCTGTTCTCGCTGAGGTGCAAAAGGAAGAAAAGAACAACTGTCTTAGGTGTTGCCTCACAACAACTTTATGTTATTTATTTTTTTTTTTCCATTGAAGGAAAAGATGGAAAGAATGAAAAAATTTTAAATAGTTCTTTTCCTGATGAATGCAATGAAAAAAAAAAGGGAAAAAGCTGAAAAATCCATTTTGAAGAAACATCAGTTTTGAGAGAAGAACAAGTCATGCTATATCAAGCATGAAAAAATATCAATAAGCACAAATATATCTCAAGTCTTGGAAGATAAATTCAGGAATGACTGACCTGAAAAATAACTTAAGCTAACTGTTGCAGACATGATAAAATTTGAGTAGGTAGAAATGAAACTATAGGGGGGACAAAACTAGGTTAAGATCCCGTGTATTTCGTAGACATTATGATTAGTCTACAAATGTATTAGCACTAGTGCTTACGTCACCCTACTCTGTACAAAGCCAAGCATGGTCTTTTGTGCTTAATAAATAGTTCACAACAATACTAGTATAGTATATTCTAAATGGATTTTTCTCTTTCAATGGCATTTTTTTTACAAGGCCCTAACAACCAACCGATACTTTAATGATTGAAAGAGTTTAATTTTGTTTCTCTAGATACAAAGAAATGCCACTCAGTAAATAACAGAACTGAAACTTCATCTGAAGAGTAATGTAGGGAAATCAGAAAGAGGGTTCCTGTCTTTCAATCGCACCTTTACCTAAGCATGTTATTTTATATAGATCATAGATACGTGTATACATAGATATAATTTTTAAGAGTTCAACTAGCTTTCTGTTTCAAACATCAACTGAAAAAGTTACTTAACATTCTTACTTTGGGGGCATGAGGGTGTAAGGTAGCCCTTGAATTTGACTTTTCTGTAAAGTAGAAGGATGATCTCACAAATTCCATAACTCTGCAGTTTATGTGTTTTAAAATAGCAATTGCCAGCAGCCTTGTTCATCTGACTTTGTTCATCCCATAATATATCTTTTTATTTATCCTCAAATTAAATTATAATTCATAATTCTATCTCTAAATTAGCTTCCCACAGAGATCCTTGATATAACAAATGCGATTGTTGTAACTCATTTTAACAATCTAGTCTATAAATTGGTAAAAAGTACTTTACATTTTCCTGTTAGTGAACAAAACTTATTTTTAAGGGGAACTTAAATGTATTATATATACTGCATGCTGCCTGGCTGATAAATTTTTGCATGTCTGCCATTACAGTACATTAAGGGTTTGATAATGCAGCAAATAGGAACGTTAGCAGCAAACCTGAATATGAATATGAAAGAACTACATCTGATGAGAAAGAAATAATAGTTTTGTGAAAAAGATAGAATTATACTGATGAGTTAGTGTACTTAGAAATGTATTCTAATAAATATTAAGTTTAAAAAAAACCCTGCTGCCAGAAGTGTTGAAAAACTGTCTTTTGACATACAGTTCTTACCCTACAGGCACTTCTGAGTGATATGGCAGATATTAGTCTTTATTTACAGATAAATAGATAGACAGACTAATATAACTGTACTTTAAGCTATTCTTTATGATGGGAAATTATTAAAATGGATATTTGTTTTATTGCTCTTAGCAAATCCCTAATCTAATCTAAGATGTTCCCTAAGATGTCAGGAAACAGGCAGGCAGAAGGTGGCTGCTCGGGTGTTGGGAGGCTGGCAGGGCAGGGAGTGCCGTGCTGTCACCAGCAAGGATGCAGCTCTGCAGCACCTGGACAAGGTGAGCAGGGCAGGGATGATGGCAGTGTCGGGACAGCCTCAGCAGAGCTGTTACCCCCCGAGACTGTTTACCAGGAGATGGTACTGGGCTTCTTGGAGGCACCTTCTCAGGGTACGGGCAGAGACCCTCCTTGTTTCCGGATGAGACTGCAGAGCCTATTAGGGTGCTCAGAGTCCTGACACAGGCAATATCTTTCTCCTGTCTTTCCCCACTTCACTCTCTTCTAGTTTTCACAATGCTGTGTTTACTTTCTCATATGTATAACTCTCACACACCACACTTTTTTTTTCTTTTGTTAAACCTCTGTTAGGTTTAAAGAAAAGCAGGTATCATATGAGTGGTTTTTTACTTGTCAATGCTACATTTCTCAGGAATTTCCACCATCTATATTAGCATCCTTGTATTAAAAAAATGCTTTGGAATATTTTTTTTTTAGGAGGTAAAATGCCTTATAAAGATGGGCATCGGGCATTTATATATTGCTACTCTTTTGTGAACAAACAAAAGCTTGTGACTGTGCCTGGCATCTGAGCTGTCCTAAATCAGATTTTCCAGTTCTAACAAGCACTTTTTTGAATTCTCTAATTCTTTGCTCATGTAATCTGTTGAAATAGGATTGGTAAGGATGAAGCAAATTCATGGCTTCTAGATCCTGAAATGTCCAAATTGCTCTCTTAAATTCAGAAACCTTGATATTCCTAGTTAGTTCACAAATCTGACAATGCTAAGAGATTATTTTTAAAGCAGGGATTACATAATGCCACCTTGATCATACCAAGCTTCCTTTTTTCTGGACAAAAGTATTGGCAGCATTCATCAGCAGAAAGCCCATATACCTAGGTGTCTTTACCCAAAATTGTTGATGGCATTTGGACAGGAATATTCCAAAAAATTAATTAATTGACTGATACCTTTTGGTATTCTTGCAAAAAAAGTATATTTTAATTACCTCAGTAATTTTTGGTCTGATACCACCACAGAAGACCACTTGAAGGAGAATTTATTAGCACAAGCAATCTAGATTATTTCTCTGGCCTGTGTTGGAAACAGATTTGTCAAGGCTCTCTGGAATACAATGTGTAACAGAGTCCAAAGATAGCAGCACAAAAATCTGTCAGTCAAAATGCATACAAATGTTATAAAAATGTAATTCTTTTAGTGTAAATAACTCACTGAGTTCACCCAGTTTGAATCTGTTCTTTCTTATGTAAGTTGTAGCAATAAAAGCTAGGAAACAGATAGTTTTTCAGGAACTTGAAGTCATCACTCATCTGTAAATCTGACAATCCACAGGAGGGTAGGTTGGGTGTGGAACATTTAATTGCAACCATATCACTACTCGTGACATTGAAAGTTCTTTTAAAGTCATTAAAATCCTTGCCTGACAGCAGTCTAGTATGCTTCCCCTCTGCTCTCCAGGAATAGCTGGTTTCCATTTTAGACTATTTTGTTCAATTAGCCTGCGTAAAAAGTAGGACATCAGACAATAGAAACATTTTTCTTTCCAGGAATGAGCTCTTGGTACATTTTGAAGAGATCGATGGCCAAGGGACCTAAAGTTACTCATGTTACACAATCTGAACCTTTGCTTCCCAATTTCGGCATCCAGTGGATTTTATTTGCTCTTTATTTAATACTGAGAATTAGACTGAATGTCCTGTGTTTGTGTAAACAGTTCATGCTGTTATTTAAATTGATTGCTTCTTAAAGTGCACTAATTGTGACATCACATCATTGTACCTCCAAATAGCCAAAATAGAAGCCACAAGCTAGGCGGAAAAAGGTATGTTGATTTAGACAAGACAGAAATGTTAATTAAAAACTCTTACATGTTGAAGTTGAGAGGAAGTATCTTCATGTCCTATCTCCCTGAACAGGAGCAATTGCCCTGACAGATTTTTGAAAACTTTACTCAGAAACAGCATTGTTCTATCTAGAAAAAAATTAATATCTCTTTCCATTTCTTTTCCAGGTATTAAGGGTTATTACATAGAGAATTAAATGGTACATTGCCTAGAAGTACTGAAAATCCAGTTTCAATATATAAAAAATTAAAAAAACAACACATGCCAAATATATTATGCAAGTAGTTGTCTGGCTAACTTTCTCATAATCTAAACTGATTCTGTCTCAAGTTGCTTTCCAAATGCATATGATCTGGAGAGCAAACTAGATCTTCTGCTCATGATAGATGGCAGTCATTTACCTATTACTTTTATTATTATTAATTAATTTTTTTGAAGTTTATGGCTCAAAATGTCCTTGTTTTTGCTTTTAGGTCCAATTACTGCAACTCAAGGTCAAAAGGAAAATGCGATTCTTCTATTCCACTTCAATTACAACAATAATTTTCCTGTTGACTGAGATATTGATTTTCCCATAGCTACTTGAAGATAGTGCATTTATATATATGTGTATACATATACCCACACATACACATACGTATATGTATTTGTCAATACACACACACACACACAGGTGAACAAACGGGGAAGATTTTTAAGAGTAAAGAGACTATTTTTGTACTCAGTTTCTACCAAGGATCAATAAAACTTGGGCATCTGAAATCCAATTTTTACCTTTGAAAAATCTTCTCCAGATCATCTTCAGAGTTAATATTCAATAGAATAATCCTCTAGACTTGTTGACAGAAAGAAGAAGAGCTTAGATTCTGCCACAGCACTTATGCTGCAAACCTCCTACCCCTTACTGGAAAAGAAAAATGAAATAAATTCTGTCCATTTGCTGTATTTTCTCTTTTGTACACATAACAATAATATCTTTATCACTGATGTTCATGATTTTTCACTTCCCATAATTTTGTCCTAATTGCTGTAGCACATCTTAAAACATTTAATACAAGAGACATCAGGGCAAATACATAACTCTTATGTCATGGTTCTCTTACTATTTTTTAGAAGAGGAGAGGAAGGGAAGGGAATTAGCGTTAATATTTTACTCTAAGAATGAAAAGTAAAATTATGGGAGTAGACAAAAAGTCAATCTGTTTGTTAGTGTTTTTCAGTAGTAAACCACTATGAATTGCATTTTATAATGAAAATATAATACAATTCATAGTAATTTTGTGAGAATAGAGAAAGTATTTAACAACAAAACATCTTTGCTAAAATGCCTTGGTTTTCAGATGAAAAATAAACAGTTGTATGTTTCTGAAAAGGGAGGTAGTTCTTACCTGAGGGCTTCAACTCCTTATCTCCTCTTGATACTGAAACCTGGACATCTTTTCTTCCCTAAGACAATATTCGTCAGTTGACCAAGGCCAAAATGTCTACTGTCTGTGCCACAGACTTTTCTCATAGTATTTTTCAGTCCTTCTACATGCACTTCCTCTTTCTCCCCTCTTTCAACTTGATCTTTCCTGCCCTCAGTCCTCATATAGGTTTCATTTTCTTTTTCAAGAAAATTCAGTCCTCTGTACTTCCTCACCACTGTTTTCCTATCACTGCTTCCTACTTCTTCTTCCATCTTTTCTATCCCTTCTCTAAAACCAAACCAAGTCCTGGTCCCCTCATAGATGGATTCTTGTCCCCATCTATGCAGTCTTCCTGTCCCTGCTTCACACTTCTGCACAGAAGACTCTGCTATTACCTCTCACATACCACTGTCATGCTTCAACCCATGTTGACGACTCAAACTTTCTTGCTATGTCCTTACTTCATTTCAAGCATGTACAAACTCTCTTGGTCTCTCCACTTCCTGGCACTTGAATTTCCACTTGAATTTCCTCACCTGGCACTGAATCCACACTTGTTTTCCCTTATGGAAAGCAGTTTTATCTTACTGCTTTGTTTATCACACTTTCTTCATAGCGGCTCCAATTTATCTTCCTGCTTATCAGTTCTTCTCTTGCAGAACACCTGAGTCTTCTTTTCTGCTTTCCTTTTCTCCAACCTGTGGTTAACTAGGCCAGACTAATCCCACCTAATTTTAGCTGTCTAAAAGATAGCATGCAGCCTGAGCTATTCATCCTCCTATTTTTAATCTAAGAAAGAAAGAGATTCAGAGACTGATTCATAATGCTTACATATCTAAGGATGAGAGGACATCATCTGTAGAGGTGATTGTTTTCTGTGTTAACTATCAATCAGAGGAGTTTGCACAGCTAGACTAGAATACACAATTATTTTTAAATGGTTAAAATTAATCCTACTAATATGTATTTGATTGTAATTTTATCCCCTGACTTTTACCCTTATGATCTCTCACACTTATTCCACAGAATTCTGTATAAAAAAATATTTTCAATTCCTGAATTAAGAATTTAAAAGAAAATTATTACTAATTTGTCATGAGTAAAATTCTGATTCTGATAATATGATTGATTATCTTTTATTTTACCGTTACTGAAAACATCTTTTTGTTATATTACCTTCAGCTTCTCATTGTTGTTATTGGGCTGATGATCAGGATCATTAATGTGTACCTGTCCCATACTGAGGATGGTTTTAATTCAGCTTTGAATATACGGTTGTTAACCAGGATTGAAAAATGTCCATTATTAATAGAAGAGGCTGAGCAAATAATACTAGTAGTTGGTATAAATTTACAGTGGTTCAGACTTGAGAAAAAAAATATTGGAGGGGAATCTGGCTATTCTAGACAGGAAACAAAAAAAAAAAAACAAAACCAAAAAAAACCCCTGCCCAAACTACAGAAAACTAAGTTTCCTGATTATGTTAGATGTCTACAGACAAGAAATATGAATTATAAATAAATAGATCTTGAACCCTTACTATTTAATCAACAGAATGAATTTTGGCATAATACACAGTTCATGATATAATACACATACATAGCTCATAGTACAAAATACATATGATATCAATGTTAACAATTTTAATGAAATATGCTAATAAATATAAATATGTACTAATTGATAGTCTTTATTTTTTAATGTTAATATAAAATATTAAACCACACAGCATTTAAAAACTGTATAATCAGTATTCATATTAATGTAAAAGGTCAGAAACTGAAAAGGGAAGAAATGTTGCCATCTAGCTCAAAGATCTGGAGTCCAGAATGTTGTTGGATCCAAAGACAGCTGGTGCATAACAGCAAAAGACTAAAAGCATATCGTACTAAGGATTATGGTGAATCATCAAGTCAAGCGAACTGAGGTAGATATAACTTTTTGTAAAGTCGGAACAAAATTCTCTGAATCAGGGTACTGAGTGGTTTTACAGATATATTAAATGGGCGTAGGTTGGGAGAGGAATTTTGAAACTATTCAGTAGATTCATGGATTGAGCTGAGGATTTGATAGAGAAAGTAAAGGATGCAGCAGAAGAGTGTTTTCTTCTCAATACAGCATATCTGACAAAGGCTGAATAAAACTTGGGCGATGGTGATCCTGAATCACTAAAGTAGGAAGAAAAATAAGGAAAAAGTGTAATAAATTCAGAAAACTTAAGAAGACAGATTTCAATAAGCCTTTGTGAACTGGAAATTAATACCCCCCTCAGAGAAAGTCTAAGGCAAAAACAAGTAAAGGAGAGTTGAGAGTTTCTTAAAGAAATAATATTAGGCATAATTACCAGCTATATTTTAGGAACTGAGTTGAGCAGTCCCAGGATTGAAAATGGGTATTTTTAAAGATCTTCTGAGCATGACTGAGGGTGTAGAAGATGGTGAAAGGGCAAACAGATCCACTTTTTTCTTTTCAAGGGGAAGTTGGGAAAATTATACAGTCAGCTAAACTGTAATTCATGGAAAATACTGCAGCAAATAATTAAGCAAACTACATATAAACTAATAGAATGCATAAACAGACAGAAGTTAACAAGATGAGTAACTCTCAATATGTATTTGCAAAAAAAAAAATTTACTCTCACTGTTTTAATTAGAAACACAACCAGTTTTGAATTTCTGCAATCTGTTACTGCATAGATATAATATATAGTGTCCAGAAAGACAACTACATCTGCCATAAGAGAGTATGGCATATTAACACAAAACACATTAAAAGTTACTACATTTGAATTAATGGGTTTGTTCAATTCCTAATATTTACCAATCTACTTCCCAATACTATCAGCAGAACTGACACTATGGAACATTTTTTTTATTATTATCTAAATTGCCCATCAATAGATGAGAGAAACTCAGACCTTTTTTTTTTTTTTAACAAAAATCCCAGAAAAGTATTGACTATATTGGCAAAAGCCGAGAAAGTTTATTGGACCAATTTAATTGAGAATGAAATGACTGTTCTCAGGGTTGTCTTATGCTTTATGAGCAAAAGCGCTTGGAGTAGTTAAATGTGTAGATCTTCGAATGCAAGAAAAGCATGTCCATGGAAATTCCTTGCCTGCTAATGTAAGAAGTCAAGCATTTTGCCTACATATATAGTAAACCAGAACAATTGAAAAGTAATAATATACATAGCCTAATAAAAGTTTGTATTACTGCCAAGAAGTAAGTGTTCATGCCAAAAATTCTCTGGAGAACAGATGCAAACAAAAAAAGAAAAAAAAAAAAATGCAGAGAGTATTATGAAACACACTAAATCTATACATAGATGTGGTTTAGAGAAGGTCAAATCATTATGCTTATTTTATGCACAATAAGCAAGGCTCTGAGCAAGCTGACAAGCATTCACAAAGCATTCATGTGGCTTAAGGAGCGTGTTGGTCCTTAAATTCATGAGAAATCATCAAAAAAGCCATATTTAACTTGAGTGTTTGAGACAAGTTAAACATCCAAAATGACACAAGAAATTCCATGTATTGTTGGACATGGGTTAATACTACTCCTGTCATTGCCAAGGCAACGCAGTCAGCTCTTGATGAAGATGATTCAAGATGCACAGAGCAGGCATCCTGGGACCAATCTTGGAAAAAATGATAAATGGGTTGCCATTACTGCCATGTGCCTTTCAAATGAGAACCTCCATGAGGAAGCTGGAGGCCATTAGGGAGTGTTCCTAGCCTGCATTTCCAAAACTATACTCTAACCACCAGGTTCTGGGGGCTAGATCATGATTCTTTAGCTTTCTGCTTGAAGTTAGTCCATTGAGGGGTCAAAAAAGTCAGGGATCCAGGAGGGAAACTCGAAACCAAAGGCCAGTGACAAGGCATGATGTTTGGCAGGTGGAGCTGACCTCTTCTGAGACTAAAGGGCCGGGGCTCTGCTTCAGAGCAGAGAGGGCTGAGGGATGACAGACCGAGGTTTAAAATTCATGAAGGCAGAGGGTAAGGTGAATGCAGAACTGATGTTTAGCAGATCCCACAATTCTAGAACCAGACACTAGTAGGAGGTGAGCTTAAAATAGCTAGAAGAAAGTACTTCTGTACACAACAGGTATTGAACTTTTGGAAATTGCTGCCACAGGAGGTTTTTTATGTTCATCTATTAAAAAGGATTTCAGACACATTCTCCTCCTTATTCCTTCTTGTGGGCTGGCTAAAGCGTCCTAGTGTTCAGACCACCTGTGGCACCTGATGCAGGAGCCTAACCTTTCTCGGTCTGATTGCTGCACAGTATCTTCAGCTTTTACCTTGATGTTATGAATTCAACAACTAAAAGTGTGCTCTTAACTTGAATTATTACAGCACTACCTGCCACACTTCTGACAGGTTTTTTTCAGTATTTACCTTTTTGTATATGAAGATAAACAAGCAGGCACATTAATTTATTTTCCAGGAAAGCAGTTTAGTTTTTGCAGCATTCTTAAGATTCCCTGTGAAATAGGATGCAGCAAATATGCTCACAATACTTGGGAAAGAGAGGTAAATATGTGTGAAAGGTGGCTTAATACAGGTGTTAGGAGAGAGAAATAGATTGAAATTTTGATTTGCAAGCTGGTAATTTCAGTAATGGTACTCTTTCAGATTACGGCAAAACTTCTACCAGCAATAAAGCACGAACCTGTGAGTATCACAACTTCTGCTTTTGATGGGGTGTGAAGTTTATGGTTAACTTTCTTAATTACTTCTCCCTTTATCACAATATATACTGAAGAGAGACTAGCTTCAGGTTTTTTTTTTGCCTGCAAGCAGGAGAGGCAAAGTGACCTTTGAAATGATTTTGTTTCTTTATTATCGCTGATCCTAAACATACAAATTGGTGAGGTCAACCCAAGCTGAAGAAATTTATATTCTTTTCCACAGGGCAAACAGTTTTCCTCATTCTTGTATCTTTTTCACAATTAATCATTATTATCACAATTTCAGTTATGATTTCAAATCAAGTATCTTGGAATTAAGGTCAATAATAAACATCAGAATAAAAATAATTATGGTGGTGGTGTCATGACACGTTAAATTTTAATTTCAATTTGAATGAGCTCTACTTTGATAAAGTCTACATTGATTTTAATGGCTGAAGAAGAGCAGAGAGGACTCAAGTAGTCTGCACAGTAAAGAAATAATTAAGTAATAATGAAAATAGCATGATTAAAACCAGTAGTTCTTTCTTCTGCAAAGCCCTGGCTAGTAACATGGTGCTGGCTTAATTTCCAGCTGCTAGATTTCACTAAAAGAAGCTAAAAATAAACTCAATACTTTCCTAAAATGACTTTCCCATGTAAGCAAGTGCTGCAGTTGCCATAGGGATGTTATAACATCACAAATGGGAAGCAGTTCCTTTAGTGGTAAATAAGCACACTGGTGGGAAAGTTGACCATTTGAGCATGTCTCAAAGAAGAAATCTCTCAGACTACATATTTGGGGTGGGGAGATTAAAAAAAAACAAAACAAAACATTGATTTAGTCTACAATAGTGCAAATCACTGAATGTAGGTTTTTACAGGTGTGAGCATCTGTGCAAATGTAAGAAACATACTGCCTATGCTGAGTGCTGTACCACCTAAGCTTCCACTGAAAAGAGACAAAAATGTTGAAAATATCTGTAAATTCTGAGAAAACAAATCCATCATTATGTTCTTGCATTTATCGTTTTTTCAGTGAGCATGGAGCTGTCCAGCCTGTCCTTATTTTCTCTTCCCCTTTGCAATGCATTGAGTGACTGAATTCTGGTAGTACATTTTTTTATCCTCTAATATCCATTTATTCTGAAAATGAATACAAACAACCACAAAGACACCTAACAAACCAATGGACTTCCTTTCCAAGGTTTCTTCATAATGTTCTACATCATAAAATTTCAAAGGTCAGATGATATAAATATACAGTGACTTCACTGAAGTTGATGCTACTGTCCTGATTTACAGCAAGTAGTAATCCAGCCCCAACACTCAAGCTTTTCATTCTGTGCTCAACTCAGAATAGAAGGCAAATGGCTGGATAATAAATACCATGGAAACAAGGAAAAAAAGCCACTAAATCCTATGAAGAATCAATTTGGAGAGAAAAGAAGAAGAAAAACCAGATTGTCTGTAGTTAAAATAGAATTCACTGTGATTCTGCAACAAGACCATTTAAATACAAAATATTATGATATTTTCTACATTTTTTTGTTCTACATGCCTTTGGTACATTTTTGAGGGCTTTTTCTTTTAAAGATGACAATTCACCAGTCTTACTAAGTCATTACCAAACTGCTGTTCTGAAACCAGTTTCACAGTTGTCCCCTTCCCAGTCAGCTCTTTCTTGCTGGATCTCACCCTCTGAATTAACCTCTTACAACACTACTACGCCTCTACTTTCAAACCATACTCACTTGTTTCCTCAGATAAATAGTTAAAGTGTAGGCTTCCCCCTTGAAGTGTGTCTCATCCACTTTGCAGTATATGTGTAACTACAGAGCAAGTAGTAAATCTTAAGCTGGTCAAGGATGTTGACCAGTAAACATTCCCTCTGTTTACTCATCCCTGTCTGGAATTTAACCTATGCTACATTTATGGCTCCATTTTACAATATTAGGCTCATAGCAGAAGACAAGGGCTCAAACATATCATCTACATCCCAAACTAATGCTCTATGAGCAGATCGTATCAGGTATTGTGTTAACCCCAGTGTCAGGACAGAATTAAGTTAGAATAATCATCCAGCATCTTCCCTGATCTATCTCATTTAAACTAATTTTATTTGGGACCATGTGGCTGGCCAAATGCAGCAGATGCAAACGAGTCCTCTGGAGTTTGAATCACAGTGCAAAAAGCAACGATACTGATTCAAATATTTGAGATTTTTACCCAGCCTCTTAACAGGTGGATATATAAATGGTACTTGGTCAGATTATTACCGGGGTGCCAGAACCCCACAGCCCAGTCCAGATTTGGAGAGTGATATGAGTCATCTCTCCGGCTTTTAGCAAAAAATATTTGTGTATTGTGCTAGTCACCTAGATTCGCTTTATGGTCAACAGGGAGAAACGACATCAGATAGGCTGAATTGATCTGATTATTTCAGACAGGTACTCAAGCATGAGATAAATAAGGTGAACTGTACTCTGGATATGCCTATTTATTTTCTTTGGTTATAATGGAAACCTAGAATGAACAACTCAGATGTGTACATTTACATGAGAAATGTCCACATTTGAACAGACAAAAATCACCTTGGCTGCTCATACTGTCCTTGCAAGCAGTCAGGATTCACTCTAAGCTCAGCTTGCCTGCAGATACCATGCTACTTTATAGAAGACAATGCCAGAAACTGCCTTAGAAGGATCTAAGAAGCCTTGCAGGGAACCACTGATAGCAAGGTCGTATGTGGCATCTGGAGTCTACAACGTAAGGTAGCGTCCGCTCACAAAGCACATGTGGAAAATGCTAGTGGTCAGCTCTGGGGATAGGATCAAGGTTGTTTCTCGCCCTACTCCAAGAGCCTCTGGTGGGCAGGTAGTATTAGTTGCCAGCCATTGCAGTGTACGGGGCAGGAGAGAGGCAGTTCACGGGTCTATCTGCGTACCCTTTTTGTCAGGGTCTAGTGTCCTTTTTGTTGCCTCTTGCTCTCCTCCTTACCCTGTTCTTGTTCTTCTGCTTAAATAGCCAGTCACCCAGCAATAGATGTCATGCCTGTTGCTCACATAGTGACTCTCTTTAGAGGTGTCAGTACATTTCTCCAGGAATACTTTAACTTTTTATGCATGTTGGAATAGTATCAACAGAAGAGCTGAAGACCTCTTTCCTCTGGAACAGACCATGACGTAGTCTTATCAGGCACTGAAAGATGGGGTTTGAAGCAATAAGTGAATTGAACACTTGTCTCCTACTCCCTGTATCCTAAGCGGTGAGCTGTTGCTCAAAAGTAATAGTCCTCCTTTCTGCCCATACTTTTTTGTGCTTTGTGTCTTTCATTTTATCAGAAGTGGCTGGAAATGAAACATGCTGGAAATAACAGGAACAGTTGGTTTCAACATTTCTGTACTATTTCTTTCAGCCCAGCATGAACTCTATTCAAAAAGGATTTTGTAAGTTTTGCTTTTGGCTAAAATGATAAGAAGATACTGACCAAAATGTACAGTCATTATTGGTTGTCCCAGAAGTGCACTTTTCAATGAAAAAGGTACTTGGAAAAAAGTACAATTCAGCTGCCCTGGCTCTCTAACTCTCTAATATGATGGCCAAAAGAGCAATATGATCCAATATTGAGGTTGAAGGTAGCGCTGTTTTTTATAGCACTGGACAGAAAAGCAGAACAGACCCTTGTATATGCTAGGAAGCATACTAAAGGGAGTGGTCCAAGAAGTCTCATGAAATTATGTGAAACTCTTTCCAAGGCTGGATCCATTCCATTAAACCAGAAGAAAAATAATGTTCAGATAGGTGTCAGCTTCCATACTTTATAACATATTCGTGTATTTATGTTGTGTGTATTATTTTGTGTATATATAGTTTAAATATCCATAATGGTATATACAGTATATATAGTTGATATATACATGTGGTACATATGCATATGGTATATAATGGTATATACAGTTATATGTCCAGTTTTATATTAATCATGCCTAGAAAATCTTGCCTTATGTTGTGCGTGATCTCTCTCTCTGTTTTCATGTATACATATGAGTATATATAAATATGCATAGACACACATATACAAATATATATATTTAGCATAAGAAAGCCAAGTTTTCTGGTTTTGACAAACACTGAATACATTTGAAAGTCCACAAAATCAGTACAGACTGATTGTATATACATTAGAGTGGTCTTTGTAATTATTTTTTTATGGTTAAAGGGCACTCTGATTTGAAAGTTATAACTCAGATAAGCCTTTAGTATAACAAAATATTGAAGGGAGAAGCTGGGAGAGACCTCTGTCTGGTGCTTTCCCAAATGACTCAAAGAGCAGTGGCTGAATCTTCTCCCCTCTGGGGAGCACTGGTGTTGTTACACCTCCAGCTTTTGCTGGCACAGAGACTTCTGTTTCCACTTGGTTGCTGTGAAATGCAAGATGGTGATCAGGCAGTGATCAAAATTTAAATATTAAAGTAATGCTTCATTTTTATTGCATTTGTATTAGTCGTTTACAAATAAATACATAACTGAGAGGAAACACAGTTAATCAGTTGACTACGCATGAGTGCATACCTCAATTTACAGTACTGTCTTTATCAAGATACAAAAATGATAGTTAGTGTCATCAAAGCAGTTGTCCACTGAGGGTGAGTTACACACCCCAGGGGCAGAAATAAAAGAAAAATCTCCTTTGAAATGGCTGTTGGGATACTGAAGTCACAGAGGGCTGTCCAAGCTGTGCAAGACAAGGAGGGATGAACCAGTTCTGCTGACTGCAAGCCCCTGCATCCTAATTCAGCCTCTAGCTAAAGTTCAGTCAAGTTCCTCCCCATTCCTAACAGGTGGGATATGAGAGTTTCTCATACTGAAGGTGTTCAGTGAGGCGTTCAGTGATAGGGCAAAATTCCAGTGGCTGCCCCATATTAATCCTTTCCACTACTGGATTTACTGACAAGCCAGGGAGCAGTTGAGACATTTCTACACCCAGACAGACAGGAAAAATATTCAGGTGGAAAATCTAATCCCTTCTGCTTTCAGGGCACTTCAGAGAACTGACTGTCAAAGCATCCCCAATCTGAAATAATGTTAGTAGTACCCCACATTTTCATGAAGACCTTTGCCTGTCCTCTTAGCGTTTCTTTCTCTTCTCTCTCTGCCTCTTGCGCAACATTTATGCAAATGAATTAAATATTAAATTCTTGCCCTAGTATATATATGGGAGTTGATAGATATACTGAGCCAGGAGTACTTGCCAGATATAGTATATGCCAGCTATCCCACATTGGATACGCTATGCTGGCAGGCATACCGTGCCAGCTTCTGACAGCACATGCTATGCTAGCTTCTGCAGCTTCTGATCAGGCCAGCTGTGGAATTATAGAAGGTAAGGCTAGACATGACATTGTGAATTGCATAGTTTATCTCTCTATCCAAAGATAAGAACAGCTGTATCTGAACCATCCCTGAAAGATGACTATTTTACTGATTACTAAAACCAAGCAGTGACAGTAATTCCACAATCCCAGGGCAAATTATTCTAGTAAATAACCATCAGAGAGTTGGTATTGCTTTTTTATAATGTCTAATATAAATCTTCTTTGCTACGATTTATGCTTATTACCTCTAGTTCTGTTCTCAGAGAATGAGGAATGAAGTTTATGTTCTTCTTTGGCAGTTATCTTTGAAATATGTGAAGAGTGTTACCCCATCTTTCCTTGCACAGCTCAGTTGTCGCTTTTATAGACAAAATGAACATAATTCCTCTCATCTTATTCTTTAGCTTGCAGTTTATTCTCATTGCACACCCTTGGACTCTTTATGAGAGTTAAAGGACAACCATTAAACAATATCAACTCATGACTTTGCTATAATCACAGAATCTAAAATAAATGCGTGAGGGTGAATTGCTATTTCTTTCCAGGGACATAAAATAGTCTATTCTTTAATTTTTTTCAGTGAGATCTTTTACCTCTGCTAACCTGAGACAATTGTTGGGGTGTTTTGAAAGCAGTACCACCTTAGCCTCTATTTTGCTTGTAATTGTCACAGATGCAATTGTATAGATATCTGCTAAACTCTCTGCAATGAAGGTATGACCTCCTTACACTGGGAAGAAAAAAGCACATAAAGTCCCTTAATCTAGTAACAGATATTGGTATCTCTATCATACTATTTTACATGGAGGAGATGGGTTTATTTGTGTTTGAAAGGATCACTGAGAAACAGCTGTATAATTCAGAGGTTGTTTGGAAACCCTTATTTGCCTGATCTTGTGCTGGAGGGCTGTGGCAAGTTCCTTACAGGTCCCATGCTTCCTGAAGTTGACACTCTTTGAGCCACTTTTAGTTGAGTGATGATGTCAGCCCATCAGTTTGAGATACTTGTCATGCACCAAGAGAGGGAATCTGCAGAGACTGCAACATGGAAAAGTTTTTTCTCCTCTGCTATTCAGGGTGCTAGCATACACACTTTCATTCCTGATGTCCATCTCTGACTTAAGGGAGCAAGACCACCGCTTGAAACATGGCCCCAAATCCCTGCCTGCACCCTGCTGTAACAATAATGTGGATACAAACAGGAACACAGTGTGTACCTGAAATGGCTCTGTGATCCGTCAGCAGCTGGGGCAGTGGTTGAAAAATCACAAAACACCACAAGCCCCTCAGCTGAAGAAATCCTAATAGTCACCACACACGACTGCAGTATCATTGCACTGGAAGTGGCATAGATACAGATAGCACATGGGTCTGCACTGACAGGCTTTGCAGGTAGGTTTAGTAAAACTGGTTAGACATGCCGGGAGCCTTTACTGTAGATTGCCATGCTGATGTCTCCTATCAGGAGAACCATGATGAGAAGCAACAGCAATAGATACCCTTTTTCCCCCACAAGGAAGAAAAAGACACCTTTTAGGTGCTGAATATGAAATTTGTTTAGCTGTGTTTTCTCTTTGCCAAAGTCAAGTAATTGTTGAACAGACATAAACAACAGGTGTGTTCTTGATATCTCTGCTACATGCAACAAGGTCAAATACCATAAAAGCTCCAAATAATCCTTATTACACATAGCGTCCTGTGTCAAAGCACTGTAATAAAAAACTGATCTGTGCATGGAGACAACTTGTATCTTTAGTCCCACTTGGACAAAAGGAAAAGATCTTTTCTCTCCTTATTTTTCCCCAAATAAAAATGCTTTTTGTGAAGTTGGTGTATTTTTCAAAATATTTCATCTTTGAAAAACAAACCTTAAAAACAAGAAAGGAAAACACACAAAATAAAAAATAGTCTGTAATCAAAGGACCTAAATCTTGATTACATTTTACTTTTTAGTTTTATTTTCTCCAGGTATTTCCCTCCCCAGTTTCCCACTGGCCAACACTGCTGGATGAAAAGATTTTTCAGCAAATACAGTTTACTTCAGGATTAATAGTGTCTCTTACCTTTATACAACAGTAAGGAGGGCAGATTCTCATTGAAACATTTGTTCTTTGCAGATGTTCCCTGCCACAGCTCACTTTCCAGTTCTGGACGTGCTGAATCTTTCTTTCCTCCTCTTCGGTCTGTGTGATTAGTAACATTATTCGGATATCTTTGGTACCCATTTCCTCTTCCTTTCAACACGTGCTGCCAGGTAAGTGATGATTTGGGTGCCTCCATGAGAATTTTATTCCCATCTCACCCTTTTAAGTCACGACCACTGGTCATGTCAGACCACAGAGTTTTTTTGGGGTCTGCCTGACCGGGAATTCCAGGGTGTAATTTCATCACCTAAAGTGCAGGGAGGCAGAACGATCTGCATGAATCAACTTGCAGACAGGAAGTTTACGTGAGTGCAGTGGAATTGCCATAGTGCTGGATATTATGCTAGCCTATAAAAGAAAATCTTAACCACCACTACTGTAAACTGCAGACACATTTGTAGGAGTTGCTCCTTTAACTTATGCAGAGAGGTTATTCAAGAATCTCCTAAAACATATTTACTGAGGAAATTGGGAAATAACATGTATATTTGTCTGTGAGACAAATGATACAAAGCACATTCCTATGAAAACCTTTTCCACATTGATAAAATTAATTTGCTCATTTACTCCATATTTAAATTATTTGCCAAGCCAACAGCCACAAGGCATGACAACCGACACTAATGACAGTACTTTTTATGATGGTAAGTCTTTTGTGCTGAAAGGTAAGCCAATCAGCAAAGTAATAGCTAATAATACTGAATAATATTTTGCAGTGCATCAATGTCCATACAAAGAATCATTAACAAACACAGAGTTTGATACTTCATAAATAATATATCCCAAAAATGGATCGGCTTCATTTAAGCCAGCTTAGCTGAGAAGAATTCATGGGACACAGAATTTCTTAGGTTTGTTCAAAATGGTGGCACACTCAAACATTTGATAAACATTTGTCAGATTTCCAGTCTCTGCCTACTGCTTTTGCATGTAAATATCCCAAAGTTATTTACAAGTTTGAACATGTGAAAAAGGTCTCTGATGGCATCAACATTAATCATCTTAGCCTTTGAGTTAGACTACAAAAGCACTGTCCTAAATCCCAAATTCCAGCAAAAAGTGACAGTACCACATGGATGGGTCAAAGAAAATTGAAGGTCCGGACACAGAGAAAAAAATACTGGCCATAGATTCCTTTCACTTAGGGTGGCTCTAACCATTGCTGGGGAGCAGCAAGATGCCCATACCCAGTCAAGGATCTTCTCAGTACATCAGACATACCAGAAGCAAAAAACTATGTGTTTCTGAAGAACGTCACCGCTTAATCAAAGGAAGTTTTACTGATGGGATTGTACCTCACAAACATAAGAGCCGTCTAAGCTCTCCTTCGACAATGAAGTTTGATATCACCTCTGCATGAGGTTTAGGAGTGCTAGGTACAAATCAATTTTAAGATAGTATAAATGTTTCTCATTAAAATAAATGAGTAAGGAAGAAGGAGCTTTGGGGGACAAAGAAGACCCAGCATACAAAGTAGCTCCATTCTTCCTTCCTGTCAACTTTCCCTCACCTCAAAGCCTGCAGAAGTGTTTCTCAGCAGAGTTATGGAGCCATCAGGACTTTAAAACATATCCTTATAACCATCCTTGACCTTATTGTGCTGGGAATTTTTACACAACCATCTTTTACATACATTCTTACTTCTTTGTGGCCTAAAACAGGCTGCAAAGGAGTTAGCTGCTGTCTCAATTACACCTTTCTTGTGCTTTCTTCAGAAGCTGTGATCCCGCAGGAATTCCCTGATATGTTCCCCTAATTGATTTTCGTATAGCTTAGAGGAATGTGATAATTCACTAAATCCACTCCAGATATTGTGACATTTCTTATTAAGCATCTGATGATGTGGTCAGCTCCATCCTCTTCATAGTCAAGTACAACAGAAGCGTGACTTCTGCTTGCCTGCTCTTCTCTTTACAGATGAGCAATTTCTGTACATCGAGGGAAGTGACTATTAGTACAGCACTGTCTCTGGGTGGCTCTCAGACTCCTGTGCATCCTGTTTGACCTTTAGTGGCATCTAGTGGCAATGAGTTTGTAGGGAAAATCGTCACAATTATATGTCAATTAAACTAGTGAAAATTGTTTTAATTTTCATATGTGAAAGCAGGAAGAATGGAGTTTGCAATACATCAGGACAGTGAGGACAGGTTGCTGGCTGCCAGCTACCTTACTGGTCTAAACCAGTCTCCAGGCATTATTAGGCCATGTGACCAAATTAGTTTCAGTGCTAATTTACAGAGCTTCTGATGAGAGTCTCTAATTATGGTCTGGAACAAGGACTGTAGGTAGTTTAGAAGTCAGCATTAGCCACCTTTTGTATATCAAAGTTATATTTGTGCTTTGTTGAATATAAGTTCTTTGTTCCATAAAGCCATGTGAGACACTCTTTTCTATCACAATGTGAATGCCTCTTACTATTACCCTTAGAAATATCGCAACAGATTTTGATGTTGCCTTGGCAAAAGAACAAAGCCTCTCTTCCTAAAAGAGATTCACTAGTATTTTGATTTTATCAGATGTCACAATACTTTCTTCTCTTGTATAGTATTAAAATGTATAGAGAGCAGTATGCTGGATAGTGGCAACCCACAGTTCAGAGTCAAAAGATATTTGTCTCATGAATATATGTTTCCATATTCAGGCATCATAATGATGATGTCAATAGAGACCTCTAGCTCTGCTTGAATAAGAGTTTGCAATTTTTAAACTGCCATGTTTTTAATGTATTTGTTTTATACAGAAGTCAGCTGTACACAAACAGAAGCAATTTAATAAGCAGTATAGATGGAGTAGTCTGCTCAAATGATTTTTTTAAAAGAAATTCCAAATGTTAAAAATTCAAGCCAAAAAATACATGTGAGATATATGCATAGGAAGTATCTCCACAAGTGCAAAACATAATGCATGACTTAATGTATGGATATTCTGTAGCCCAATAGGGGGTGAGAAAATGTCTCTGAGTTTAGCATTTACAATCCTTGAAATCTTTTGAAGAAAATTAGTATTTGCGTTATATACCTCCTTATACTCATGTAACAAAAAAGAAGGTCTGATAGGAAGTTTAGCACTGCTCGGCATTTGGGTTGACTGAACAAGTATTGTCTGAGGGTGCTTTTGAGTGAAATGTTTTCAACTAAATTCTTTCCTTTACTGAAATATGGTCAGTTTAGAGCAACTTTGCATGGAAGCCTAGTAGGAAATGCAGGAGGAGATATTTTGTCCATAGTATGACTGCAAAATACTATGTAGTCAACCTTCAGCACAACTAAAATGACAAAAATACTACAGTATATGCCATTCTGGGAGTCATTGATAAAGTTCTTGCTTCCTTATTCTAGAAATGTCTCCTTTTTCCTGGGAGCTGCAACTTCTTAAAGGTGCTATAAAGCAGTATGCCATAATCTCTTAGGTCAGCTTTTTAAAAAAAGAAATGAGTGTTATTTTAGGACATGGAACATGTCAGTGAGTCACAATTCACTGTTTAAGAAAGAAACAAGAAAAACTTTGCTCAGCGGATTAATGAATGAGATGGATACATTAATACAGCAAGTTCTTCTTATTTCCTTTGCTGAGGGATATACTCACATTCTGGCAGCCAATTAAGCTTGGGAGGACAGAAAATGTATTTGGGCCAGCTGAGTGTGTTTGTCTGCCAAATTAAATAATAGACCAGAGACACTGGAACAGCACTAGAGGATGTAGAAGATAAGTGAAAGCAGTGCCAGTTGAGAGGTCTAATGGTCTTACTGGAAAGTGGCTTGAACAGCTTGCAGCTGAGATGAGACAAAAAGTCCATGTGGATAGGAGAGTCCATCTGTCTCCGAATGTATTTTTCCCCTTAGTGTTTAGGAAAGACGCAGAAATTATTTGGGTTCCTTGATTTGAATGGTGAAAGGAAAATGAAAAAATGTGGTTATGTTCTTCTGACAGTGCACCATGACTTCAGATCAGCTTTTGCTTTGTTCAAAAGAAAACATTCTGCTTGAAGAAGCATTAAAGCATGTGCCTAGCTTTCACCAGCTCTCTATTAATAAAACTGAATGAATAGTCAGCAAATTACCTACAACACATAGCTCATTCTAGCAGCGAAGAAACTATCCAGATGAAGCTGATTGGACATATAAAATGATTCAAGACATATTGACTGTATAACTGAGAAGTCCCAGAAAAATTTCTCCTCCAGAGGAGGTGAATTTAGAGGAAGAAAACCCTTCTGGAGTTGTCCAGCATCCTGGAGCCATAAGACTGCCTAAAACAAGAGGTAGGGTCTCTAGTTGTATTCTAGCATGCAGTAAGCTTACAGGACACAGCTGACAGCTGATCAGAGAGTTTATGATTTTCAGTGCAATGGTGACCTTTAGAGAACTAATAGCTTCTAGATAAAAGAGGACTGGTTGAACAATTTGGGTGTGATTCAAGCAATCAGTATACAGTTGGCAGGTTTGGAAATGCTGCTTAAACTGAAGTGGATTTTGTTCTTAAAGGCTCATGATTTTCAAGCATGGTTCCCCAGCGGTCTAACTGTACTGTATACTTTTCTCCTTCCAAATCCAAGAATAGACGAAATTGAGGGACAGGTGCTAATAAAGCTGAAATAATTTAAAAAATTTATAGAGTATTACCAGTTTGAGTTATGTTTGTCTAAAAGATGTGGCAATAAAATGCATTTGCCAAAATGCTTAAAATCTGAAACAAACATTTATATCCAACATGTTAGACTAAAGTGAAGTATCCAAACAGTATAGGTTTTTTTTAAAATATAACTTTCATGTCTAAACATAGTGGACAAAACAACTGTTAAGGCAAATATAAAAGTCATGGCCCAATTTACTTCAAAATATTTTAGGGGAGATGATATTTGGAGCACAGGTGTAGAGAAAAGTTCTAGGTACTTGTGGACAATGGAATACACATCAGTGAGAACAGCAGACCAAGAAGGGGCATTCTAATGATTATTGCCATCCTTATAGCCTCTACTGTGCTAACCCTGAGTCACAAATAGAAAAAAAAAAAACAAAACAACATTTTTTCAAAGTAATTCCTTTCCTACCTAGTGAAGGAAAAACAAATACAGAGAAGAAATAACAATGCAGTGGGAAAGAAGGCAGAAGCATAAAACAAATAATGAACATTCCTGATTATTTTTAACTGATAGGAGCAGGGAGAGAAAGAAACGCTTTGGGATAGTGATGAGCATTTGAGAGAAAGGGAGAAAATAAGAGATCAGTATGGATAGTATAGTGGAGGTGAGGGTGAGTATAAGCAGCTTGAACATGATGTCAAAGGATAAGTGGAGCTGATCGACGGATTCAAAGAGGAAATGATGCTGTGCTGCCTGCAAAAGATCAGTTAAGATGGAGAAACTACAAAAAGCAGTCAAAGAGAGGATACAGAATCAAAACAACACAGATAGGGAGACAAGATATTTTTTGTTTTTCAAAACTCCATTTGACAGACTCCGCAGGCTGTACTCTGTGTGCCGAGCACCCTTACGAGGGACAGCCAAGAACATGAGGAAACTGTTGCTGCTTCTCACTTGCAGAGAAATCGTCTCTCATCAAGCACTTATTTGAGACTTACTCCAAGGATGTACTCTGCGCTTCAGGGTCTCTGAAAAAAACGCTTAAAACATTTATTAGCTATTCAGTTATGAAATCTTCAGACAAAGTAAGCCAAACAGCCTAATCAAAGCAGGGCTATTGTCAAAACTAGATCAGAGCAGCCTTGAATTTGTCTAGCTGAATCTTAGGAATCCCCAGAAATTTTCAATAAATCTCCAGGGATGGAGATACCACAGCCTCTGTGATTGCCAGTGTTAGGCTGGCCTCCCAGGAGAGGTTTTCCCTATGTCCAGTCTGAGCCTCAGTTATTCTCCTTTGGAGATGCCTATCAATTATCATCATTTGTAACGGAAGTTATAAAGTCCCTTTATTAAAGCCAGTTTCAATGCCAGAAGACAAGTCCCATGCATTCAGCTACACTTCTCATAGACTCTCTACTGATGAACAAGCAGCAATAACACTAAATCAATCAACACCTTAAAGGGGAGAATCACACAAACATGCTTAACTCTTTACACTGTTGATTTTATATTCAGCGTGTGCCTCCATTTTACTGTCACCTATGTTATGACAAAAACGGCATATAGGTCTTGCAATCATGCTTTCTGCCATGATGCTAAACAGAGCTTTAACCTAACAGGAGAACGGTGAAAAGCTTCTTGCTGCAAAAGTAGAGGTCTGAGATTACACTTTATCCTGCATTCATGCTACAGTCTGCCCCTGTTATGAATGAGGTTTTGGTCATTGGAGCTGGGGAATTAAAAGCAGCTGGATGTAATGCTTGACTTATGTGCTGTTGGCTACAGCCGTTGGCATTCCACAGCCGCACAAGTCTCCTCTGTCCTTGGTGGAGCACTTAAGCCCTATAATGTCAGCAACCGGTATATCCTCCTACTGTCTGACTCCAAGTTGTTCTTCAACCCATTCTTTCTTCTACCCTCTCAATTAAACTAATTTTCCAGTTTGCACAAATCTAGTATAGGCATGTATTTTGGATGTCTGTGCTGCCTCTCATGTGCAATAGAAGCACATTTGTCAATGATAATTTTGTGTTTCTCACTGCTGGTTCAAACAGGAATGTAATTTTCATCATATATCTGAGCAAGGAATCAGACAGTACCAGTACCAGTACCAGTACCAGTACCAGTACCAGTACCAGTACCAGTACCATCAGTACCAGTACTTAATAGGCTGTCAGCCGTTTAGCATGAATTGTAGCTCTTACAGTTTTAAAATACTGATCCCTTAATTAGTAGTCTTCATGTTTTTGGTTTTGTCTTTAATGAAATGAGCACTTTAAATCTGTTGTGGGATCATTCATGCAAGTCTGAATAAGTGCTTGTATTTCCCTCATGAGTTGGATGACCACAGCGTTGGAACCACATTTGTGATTTATTTCTAATTTATATTCTTTTGTTAATATATATTTTCCAGTATAGAAGTAACTTTAAAAAGAGTAGCTCTGCCATAACATAACCACCTGTGGCAAAAGAGTAAGCATTTGGCAACCCTGACTAGTTCACAGAAGTAAGTATAGTAAGAACACATATAGTAGGAACTTCTAAGCCCATTGCTGAGGGGAGCTGATCTGGACCTGGCCCGTACTGCAGTGGAGCGATAGATCTTGGTGTACAGGGGTTTTCTCAAGGTTTTCGTTTGGTAGGGAAATTCTGAGGGAGAGGAGAGACTCGCCAGGAGCTGGCAGCTCTCTCAGAAGCAGCTGATGAGGTCTGGGCATTGCCAGGGCAATGGCAACCACACCTATAGAAGAAGCCCTTAGGAAGCGCTGCAACCAGAGCAGACAAACAGAGTGTGGCATATTAGCCAAAGCGTGGCATGGCATTTCATGTGGCATGTTGCATAAGAAGGGGGCTGAAAGCTCTGCCAGCTCACGAGGTGAGTTCAGCTGGTGGTCATCACCCTTTCAGGAGCTTAGCTCTTGTCTCCACCCAGCAGAAAGCCATGTTCTCTATGCTCACAACAATAGATGTGGCAACTCAGACAGAGCTCCCACGAAAGCATGCAGCCATCCATGTCTCTGGCTGCAGGGATTGCCAGAGCCTTTCACTGGTAATGGGTGGCAGCAGTGAGAACAGCTCTGTGTGGTGTGACCGGGTGGACTATCTGCTCAGCCTGGTGGCAGACCTGTGAGAGACAGTAGCAAGGTTAAAGAGAACCGGGGAGACTGAGCAAGAGATAGACTGTTGGAGCCAAGCTCTGCCCTCCCTGAGACAGAAATGGGAGCACCCACCAGAAAATACCCAAGTTCAAGGGGACCCTGTATCCTCCCTCCACCAGGCTGAAGGAAGCAGCCTAAATGAAAGAAGTGAATGGGGCAAGTCCATGTTCAGGGTGGCCGGCAAACACCCTCCTTGCCCTCCCAAGTGCCTCTGTACAACAGGTATGAGGCTCTGGATGTGGAAGGCACGGAATGATGTGGATGACAGTCCATCTACACCACAGGTGTCTCCAGGGTCAAAAAGGCCTACCCCCTGTACCACAACCACCTCCATGAGCAAGAAGAGAAGGGTTTTAGTTGTAGGTTACTCTCTTCTGAGTGGAACAGAGGATCCAATACCCCAGGCAGACCATCCTCATAGGGAAGTCTGCTGCCTCCCCGGGGCCTTGGTTAAGGACATCGCTAGGAAATTTCCTAGCTTAGTACATTACTGATGCAACCCATAGTCCAAGAGTCATCAAAAGAGATTTCAGAGCCTTAGGACAGTTGGTGAGGGAATCTGGGGCACAGGTTAATTTTTCCACTCTCTTTCCAGTTATGGGCAGCAACATTGGAATAAACAGATATACCCAGCTCCAGAGAAGAGAAGGCTCTGGGCAGACCTTATTGCTCCCTTTCAGTACTTAAAGGGGGCTTGTAAGAAAGATGGAAACAGTCTTTTTAGCAGGGCCTGTTGTGACAGGACAAGGGGTGATGGTTTTAAACTAAAAGAGGGTAGATTTAGACTAGATATAAGGAAGAAATTTTTTACAGTGAGGGTGATGAAACACTGGCACAGGTTGCCTCGAAAGGTGATAGATGCCCCATCCCTGGAAACATTCAAGGTTGGTTTGGATGGGGCTCTGAGCAACCTGATCTAGTTGAAGATGTCCCTGCTCACTGCAGGGGGTGATTGGACTAGAAGACTTTTGAAGCTCCCTTCCAACTCAAAGCATTCTATGGCAAATAATCCTGTTTTCTGGCAAAGAAAGTCGTCACAGCATGATCTTTAGTTGGAGAAAAGAAAACATGTGTTAGTTGGTGCCTCTAGCAGCATAATGTAGTTATTATTAAAAAAGAGACCATGTAAAAATGGCACCTTGTTAAACAGTGTAACAACTCCCTGTGTGTATTCTGGGGCAGATTGGCTTACACTGTTTCAAACAAAAACAAACTTTTATTGCTTTCTACTGTTAACACCGCTGAGCCAACATATCCACAGAGAGCAGCAAGAGGCCAGACCCAAATACTGACTGTAGTATTTTAGCAGGACCAAGGTGGACTTTAAATATGTTCGTCATTAATACAGGTTAAAAAAATGTGGCTACTGTAGACCTAAATTTCTAACAGAATCCTCTTTCTAACAGAAACATTAATCACAGGGATTTTGAAGAACAC
This sequence comes from Bucorvus abyssinicus, assembly GCA_009769605.1. NCBI lineage: Eukaryota > Metazoa > Chordata > Aves > Bucerotiformes > Bucorvidae > Bucorvus > Bucorvus abyssinicus. The sequence continues at coordinate 47,626,067 of CM020025.1, forward strand.
GCCTGGAATTTCAAGACCTTTGTGGTACTGGCAGCCTTAATGCTTCCCACCCAGCAGCTGTGTGACCACAGGTCTCAGACATGCTCCCCTATTGTGAGTATGGCTGAGTTTTCTTAAATTCCTGGATTTTTCAGTTATTATTGGTCCCAGCCCTGAATGACTTGAGTGATTAATATTAACAGATACAATGAAAAGTAAATTAGATATTTTGATTCGCCTTGGAATTATAATGATTGTGTGCTCTTATTTTTTCATATCTCTTCTACCAATAAAGTCTGTTTTTAATTCTACTATTTGTATGCAAGGCGAAATCAAGGTTTAAATGGACATAGTATTGATATGGCAAAGCCTAATATTATTTAACAGTGCAACTAAAAAGGTAAAGATAAAATCACAAAATTCATATCTTTCTCTAACCAAAAAATGACAAATTGTTACTGTAGCAACAATCAAGGGCACCCACCTTCTACCGGATTTACGGTAAATGCTCTGTGATACACGTTTAGGATGTTTCCTAACATTTTCAAAGGAGCTTTTGCAATAGATTTTTGGCCACTTAAGTTTTAATACCTGTTTCCAACTTCAAAATGCTTTGGATTTTTTGTTTTTTCTGGAAGAAAACCACTATCATGCAATTCATTGAAATCATCGCCACAGGTAATTTTGGTTATAAAAAGGGTATGCTCTGTAATTTATTTTTAAGCACTTTTAAAGGTCTACAGTGCTGACTCAGAGATAATGGTCAGTAGTGTGAAATGACATTCAAAGCAGCTTTTAGAGGAATAGTATGTAAACCTTAAATGTTACTATTATGTTATATAACGGAAGATTACTCTTACTTAAATGATTAGAGGAAACAACTACTCTGAGATAGCAAATTAGGCATGAAAAATCCTACCCATGATGTGCAGGGAGGTGTCTACTGGCATAGACTAGAAGATTGCTACAGGCACATACATGAAACGTCATATGTGAAAATATATTCTCTTTCCTCAAATGTGGATTTGTCCTTTAATGCACCAAGGAGATGACCAGTAAGCCACTCTGTAGTTATTTAACTTCAGTTTATTTGCCTCAGGATGCTAAAATTTAAAACTGTGCCTCTTGCTTTTGAATGGGTGAGAATGAACATGTGAAAGAAAGGTTTAAATAGTGCCAGTTAAAATATAAACTCCCTGCAGACTGAAGGAGCTTTTCTGTCTCTGAAGAATGCTTGTCCCACTGAGCCAAAAGCAAAGCTTGTCCCTGATTTAACTGGAACCATATTTCATCAGAGGCACAGTAACGACAACTCTAAGTCGGGTAAGTATGAATCTGGTTCTTACAGGTGTCTGCTTCCATTGACAGATGTGGAAGTTTAGCGTTCCGAAAAGTCAACCCTGAGTCATAACCACACTTAAATCTGGAAAGTTCAACTGGAAAGTTGTGTGTCTGCAATAACTACAGCAAAAGTATTTATTTTTTTCAAATGAGAACTTGCAGACCATTTCTGCGTGGTTTTCCAGTGCAGTACTGCTTTTGCAGCCACAGGTGAGATTTTGTGCTGTAGAGGAGCTGAGCAAATCAATTCTAACTGACTGGTAAGGGCTGCAGATACCAACATATTGTCTTCCTTCACAGCTACTTCATATCATTGATTAATGCAGATGATACAATTTTAACAGGTGCCTTAGTGCCTAGCATCTTCAGTAACACTTAGGTGAGTATTCAGATGCATTAGGAAGAGATGGCATTTTTAACTGGTACCACTAAATATTTACAGTTGCCATTCCTGAAACACTGCATTCTTTTTCTTGCATATTGGTCTTGTTGTACAGTGATAATTTTTTTTAACTCCTTATTGTTTTGATGTGATTTTTTTTACTATGATACAAAACCTATCAGATGAGGTCAGGTAAAATTTTCCAAATCTTCAAAGATATTGCCTTGCACTTATTATATTTATGACGTGTTCTAAGACAAATCTGCAAAATTCCTAGCAAAGTTTTGTTAAAGACCCAATTCTGTCATAATTCTGTCTTCAGAACTCTTACTTCTCAATAATGAGAGTTTTGAAATATAGATTAATGACTAGAGCTGACCCCTATCCCTTGACAATGACATCCTCCTTACAATAGCAGAGAACAGTCCTTCATTTCAACAAGTACTTGAATTCAAGAAAGTTATTTAAAAAATAAGATTAGAAAGAACTATATATAGTCTTACCCACACAGGTGTCTAAAGGCATTTCTGAAGTTGAATAAATTGCCAGTAAGCCCAGATTTGATCTTAAATTAGCTGTTGGCATAACCCTCTTAAAGGTTGAGTACTTTCTGCAAGATGTTCCTGTGAATATTAATGGATCAACTGTCTAGTTCAGTAATCAGAAAGACCTGTGGCACTGAGCATATTGCTAGATGTTCTCGACTTCTAATATGGTGATTTAAGGTCCATTAAATCCTATTGGAGAGAACTTACAGGCTTGGACTGTCCTTGAATATAGCATGAGTTACAAGGGGGAATTCAAGCAGCTTTCTTTCACCGTCCTTATTACAAAGGAGGGAGAGTATCTCTGTTCTTGCGTATGACCTGAGGGCACTGATGGCTCCAGAGGAGCCAGGATAGTGAAATTAACACACTGTTCCTTGTCTGTAAAAATGAGCAAACTGATACCATACAAAAGGTTCTACAGCTTTACATCCTCTCTCTAACAACTGTTACCGTGGCGAGTTTAGGAAAGGAAAATTCAGAGCGATGTTTTGCTCATGGTGCCAGCTGTGCCATGAGCCTTGCAGAGACTGCCTATTCACCACTGGGTTTATTATCCATCAGTGAACCTTTCTTATGCACATTTATTTCATCTGGTTTGATCCCATTTGTACTGATGGCAAAACATCCAGAGGCAGCAAGTCCCCCAGCTACTTTACACAGAATGTGAAAAAAAGTACTTCCACTCTTTGCTTTTAACTTGATGCTTCATGATTTTATGTAGTTCCCTCCAGTTCTGGTATAATGAGAAACAATGAAATATTATTCAACATTAACCTTCGCCATGCTTCTGCCATGCGTTTCTTTCACTTTCTGTTTTCTAGGCTAAGTTTTAGTGAGTTTAGGCTCTGCTTATGTAGAAAGAATCCTCTCAATTTTCTCTTCTGTTGTCTTTTGTATAATTGCTTTTCTTATTCTACTGTATCTTTTTGGACATAGAATGATCAGAGCAAGGCATGATAATTAAAAGCAGTTTGCATCAGGAACTTGTACAGCAGTATAACAGTTTCCATTTCCTATCTTCTTATTAATTCCTAGTATTCAACTTTCGTAAGATAGATTTCAAAAACCTGTGACTTACAGATCTATTTCTTTAGTGGTAGAGGTTCATTCAGAATTCATCATTCTTATAAATATTTGGGGTTGTTTTTACCAAGTGCACTATGCAAATCTCTGACAATTTTATTTTCCATTTTATCACTCTGCTACTCAGTATTACAAAATGTTTTTGCAGAACACTATGGTCAATTTTAATTTTGGCCACTGAGGCTATTTTTGTATCATTTGCATATTTTTTGATGTAATTGTTCAGTCTCTTTTTCAGACTGTTTAAGAATATGCTTAATCCACAAGACAGTTCCCCTGACAATCCTCTCCCTCGTTTGAGAATGAGCATTTATTGCTGTAAGTTGTTACTTACTTTTTCAGCTGAGTACTGATCTACAAGACAACTTCCTACTTCTCTACATGACAGCTTAGTTTCCTTAAAAATAATTGTAATAGTTTTTGGAAATCCAAGATGGATTATGTGGGAACCTTCTCTGCGTGATTACTGACTCCTTGATAGAACTCATACCTCTCGAATTTGGGAGGCATAAATTTGCTCTTCAGATGTTAAATCTTCTCAACTATATTATGTTTACTTATTTGATTACTAATATAATTTCTACTAATAGGCCTGGACTGAAAGCCATATTGACTGGTTTGTGATCCTCTCTATTCCTCTTTGAATTTTTTTTTTTTTTTACATGTATATTTGCGTTATCTCTCTTCCCTTCCCTCTGACAGTAGATGGCATAAGAGTAGAAGATGGTAAAAAAACCCCTGTCAAACATATAATTCGGCAGTTTTATATCTGGGCTTCTTTGGAGTCCTCAGATGAATGTCATCTGGTCCTGCTGATTTGGTTTTATACATATTATGAACTGATTCCAAAATTCTTTCATCAACACCAATCTTGTAGAGCAGGTGAGGTAAACCAGGTGGACAGATTCAGGATTATGGGGGTTATTCAGGATTATTAAGTGTTATGACTGTACTTGTCTCCCAGGGAAGATTTTTCTCCCCTCCAAATCCACAAGGGATAGTGAACCTCATGTTGCCTGTTGCTGCCTCTCATACCTAAGAGATGCAGTATAGCCTACGGTAGTGAAAATCAGGTTATAATTTCACATACACCATAAAACCATCATCCATACAATATATCTGAAACAAATAAGTGAAAAAGAGCAATCCGTATTTCTCATTTTATTTGACATTATTAAGAAAGTGGACAAATATGATAAAATACTGTAGAACTTCAGTGTTAAAAAGTTTAATCTACTATATGTTTGTAAAGACAGTCTACAAGCAACTGAAAATAAGGGGTCTAAGTTTTTTGTTTTCTTTATAATACATAGAAGATGTCTAAAAGATTATATAGAAAAAAGGGATTCATGATCTTACATATTAACAAAATAGGTTTAGGGAAGGTTGGGGGCAATGAGAAGTGTTTGACTCGTCTATAATGACAAGTATTTCATTTCTGCATATGTTTTTTTCCAGAGTTTCAAAAAAAAAGTCAATTCATCTAAGACAGGCATGTTTGATTTTTCTTTGCACTGATGAAAATAACCTTGTCTGATTATTTCATTTTAGCACCTATCTACATATAAATACTTGGGAAAAAAGAGTGTATGAACATCTGTAACGACATCCCTTGCTCACTCTCTTTCAGCTTTATTTGGCAGAGACGTGAATGTAGGTAAAAAAGTTGTTAATGAATCTTTCCACAAAACTGACATGACATTACTGATATTTTTATGGTTTAACAATAGCAGAGAATAAAAGCCTTTAGAAGGGAAAAGCAAAAGCTCTTTCACAGCATCTTTATCATAAAGAAACAAAGGTTACCTGTTAAAAGAAAAGAAAATTGGGTTATGTGCTCTTTAAGTATAAATATGTGATAAGTTCAAATAGCCATTTGAAAATAGTCTTCAAACAAATTTCCTCATACTGTGCTATAACATTTTTTTCTAGCTTAACAAAGCCTCTCAGTAAGAATTTGTAGAAAATTTGAACAAAGCCACGAGCTATTAAGTACTGTTAAAAATAACCACTGTCTTCAGAAAGTTCTTTGCTACTTCAGCTATAGATGGAACTTGCTGTCCCTTAAGGAACATAAGAAGTTGCGTTGACTTTGAAACAAATCAAAATCACTCTTCAACCATAACATTTATCTAGGCCTAGTATCTCCATTATGCAAGAAGAGCTGTATTGTTTTCTCTTTGTTTTCCTGTTCTTGCTTTACACTTTTTTGTCCTCAAGATTAGGATTATGGCCATGACTGAGAAAATATCCTGGAGACTTAAGACATCTTTCATGTCTCCCTTGGAGTAGCTCCAGTTGTTGGAGACGTGAACGGTTACAGAGAAACTCTGCTGTTTTGGATGGAAATCTGCTATAAATTGAAATGTAAATAAGTAAATACAGTGGTAGGCATAATGTCTGATTGTTGAAACTATATATTGCCAAGTACTTCAAGAAGGTAAGCAGAATTCCAGAGTATTTCAAAAACAGGCATTTAAAGTGAATGCAGAGTTATGACATTTTGCTAATGACTTTTGCAGTAGGTACTGTCTCTTGTCTGCCATAAAACGTTACCAATATTTTCCCCTTCAGAGTAAGCTCATCATATGTAGAGGAAGTATTTCTAGGAAAACAGTAGCTGTTAAAACTATGAACGTACTCACAGATAACACCATTTTTCCATTACCACTTTCATAAGAAGCTGAAGTAGGAAATATATGACTCTAGGTTAAGATTATATAAGTATAGCTGCATTTGTAATCCACTAATCTGAATAGCTGTCTCTCTCCAACATCTCTTTAACAGAGCTTTAATAAGATTTTGCACAAGTTAACCACCTTCATTCACATATTGCATTAAAGTGCAGAGATCATGAGTTGAGTAGTTTTCATTCATCAGGTACTGTGTTTTCTTACGTGTTTATTAGTGCATAAATAAACCCTTTAAAATAAGTATGAATCAAATGGGACTTTTTAATTCCCTCTCATCTTCTCCCTTTTCTCTCATTTGCTGCCCTTAATCTTTTCTTTGACATTCTTTGCCAAACCAAAGATAAATTGGAGACTCCACCTGTTGCCACATCACTATTGAGTCGAGCTGATTGACCAGGAGTTCTTACGACCAATGCAAAATGCATCAAAAACACACTCTCAGGTTGATCCCAGAAGATGTGGTCACTTGGCTAATCTTTTCATTTCTGTGCTTCAAAGAACCCAAGGTACTAGCCTGTAAGCCAGTCTGTGAAAACCCCCCCTTCATATAGATAAAGTGGTATAGTCGCATGCATCAAAGTCAATGATATCTTTTGAGGAGTGATGATTCTTTAAAAGCCTACTTATAAGAATATCTTAGTGTTTCTTCTGATGCTATTCTGTCATCCACACATGCCTACATTGCAGCTGTGTCTGTTCATTCTGATTCCATCCCAGGCATTCTTCTACAGGGACCTTTGTAGACTACTTGTATTTTCTACTTCTTGATCCTTTGTTAGAGACTTGTCAGCATCAGAATATGGCATGCAGGTTTAAGACTTTGATTTTTGAAGACATTATAGGGGATATCAGTACTTAGCTGTCATTCTTTCCTGAAGTCCTCAAGTCACTTGTGTCCTCTAAGAGACACATGTCAACCTCATAGATGAGCAGCTTCTGAGCAGACGTACTTTGACCATATAGGCACCTTCCATGCCCAAGGTACATGTGCGATGCTTGAGGCCATCCTGAGAAAGCATCTTATCTCAGGGCCAAAAGAAGGAGGAAGACTGCTAATATGAAATTCAGGGCCACAAGCGATCCCAGGAATGCACTATTTCAGTTGTCTCTCCTTAGATAGTCAGAGGTTCAGAAATGTGCTCTACATCCCAGTTAAGAAACTCACCCCACTTTCCTCCTTCCTCTTATAATCAGGCTGTCCCAAAATAGATTCACAAGTGCTCTTCTTCTTACCTGATATAAATACTGCTCCTTTGAAGAGGGCAGGGACACACTCTTAGACCACCAAGCATATTGATGGATGAATACATGTGAAGGGTGGCAGCTTTCTACGAAATTTCTAGGTAGACAAATGGGTTGCTCATTGCTGGTAGATGCCTCCATCAGGTGAACAATCCTGTGAAGGCAAGTGAAGACTCTTGATATGATAGAAGGTGCCTGAGTGTCAACATTCTCGTTTTTGTGACTTAAATAGAAAAAAGATTGTGGTTATGAGTAGTCTTTCCAAAATTTTGGTGTAGGGTACAGTCCTTCCTACCTTGATAGAAAAGGGAGTGTTCTGCATCTTCTGAGACATGCCCAGGCAGGCTGCACACTCCTGAGAATGACAGCTTAGCTGGGCTGGTGGAGGGAGCCCATAAAATCCTGTGTATGTTAACCAACCCACAGAGAAATACTGTGCAGTGTGGCTTGAGGGTGCGGTGGTGAGAGGCAAGGGTGTTGTGCTTCAGATTGTAGTGGCAGATGCAAGGAGGTTCTCACCACAGGCCTGAGTTTGTGCCCTGTAGACCACTCACATAAGCAAAAAATCCCATGGCCCTTCCTAGATTTAACAGGTAGCATACACTGTGACATTCACTGCCATGGTTAGATAGCACAGGCTCTTCAGAAATTTGGCTTTGAGGGGAGAGTTAAAGGCACTCTTGCAGGACAGTGTGAATACAGCTACTGATTCTTTTGCATTTATTCAGCATATCCATTGATTTCAAACAGTTCTATAACTGTGCATACCTCAAACTGGTTATGGCATCCATTAATCATTTACAATATAATAACTCATATCTCACGGTCAGTGACCTATCTGCTAGAAGAGCTTAATGTGTGCTCATTCTAGATGAACCGCATCTCTGAGAAAGAGAACTAGACTTAAATTTCGTCCTTTGGTTTAGAATTTCTTAGCTGTTTCCTTTCCTTATGTATGTTGACCTTTTTCCTCAAATTTACTAGACTTTCTTTTTACATTCTTAAGCAGGACTTGATTTTCCATCATTGCAGCAACATTTATTAAACTAGGATTATTTAAGCACTTGAAAATGGAATATGCGCCTTCCACATGGGAAGAGTCCTGGATCAAAATATCAGCTGTGTTGCATCAGTGTAAATCAGAAGTATCTTCACTCAAGTTGATGCAGTTACAACATAAAAATAATACAAATGAGATGTGTTGAAGACCTAGTATGGCAATTCCTTGAGTAATCAGTTTCTCAGTTTAAGCTTGTACCAATCAATCTCAGTCAGAAGTGGGAGGATGAGTGAGAAAAAGTGAAGTTAAATAGAATCATTATACACACCTTAGGTTAGTAAGCATGTGATTCTATTCCTGTAATCCTTATCAGATTTTGTTATACTGTATTTTGTTTATTTTCTTGTGTTTCTATGGACAAAGAAATTGCTTGCTGTCATCAGGGAAGTGGTAAGCACATGTCTGAATAATAATTAATGAAAAGTAAATACTACTTATTTTCAGGCCCACGGAATACTATAATACATGTTCCTCCTTTTCTCTGCAACACACAGCTGTATATATTTTATATCATGATCTTATAAACCTGCCATCTTTTGTTTTGATTACACAATGCTAATTTTTTTCCATCAAATATGAGTCATGAAAAGATTTAATTTCCAGTTAACCTTTTCATGCTACAAGCTTGCTAGATTTCTCTTAATCTGTCAGCTGAATAATGCTGCTTTTTCTGCTTCGAATGGTGAAAACTATTAGTTCACTATCATCTAATCTGCCTACCTATTCTCTGTCTGGATAAAGGTTTAAATGTATAGATAAATACTTAGTGTATCTAAAAAAAGAGAAGCAACATAACAGTAATCCCTAAATCAGCTTTACATGCTGCCTTGAAAACAGTAGAATACTTTCTGTCATTTAAACTCCAAAACACGTTCTAAGTTTGCTGCTGTACTCCCAGGGGAGAAGGCCTGTGAATTGTACTCTGAGAGGTGGGCTAGCACAGACATACGTTGGTCTAGACAAGTAAAAATAATCAGGGATACCAGTCTTTTAGAGTATGACTAACCCGCTTGCTAAGTCAGTGACACCAAAGCAGTTTATCCGCTTTCTTGGAAACTCGCCTGTGCTTCTGTCCCCTGCCTTCTTGAAATGTACTGAACACACAGCAGCTGCCAAGCCAGATGAATTGCATGCTACGGAATTGCTGAAAATAAGCAGAATGCAGATTGAAAATAGGACTTGGGAATAATTGCAGGAGAGGAAAACAAGCATAGTTTTCTCCATTGTGGTTTCCTCTTTTCACTTTCCAAATGCTTCATGTACTATGGAAAATATTCTAGTGAAGAGGTGTAGTGGCTTGAGCTGAATAATCAAAAGCTCATTGCTATCAATGACTTTTGACCACCAAAGGTTTGGATCAGGCCTTCAGTCTCCCAGCATCCTGCATTCAGGGCCTCATCTTTAGTGAAAGACCTAAAAGAGTGCACTCAAGTACAAAATGAAGTTTGGTGCCTGTGCACAAAACTGAAACTGAGCTTTGTGCAGCTCAGAGGCTGCTAAATGGTACGAGCGTGTCCCTGATTGACCAGGCACATTCCTCCTGCTGCCTCCCTGCTTAGCTCTGTCTTCTCAAGACTAAGCAGCTCAGTGGCTACTTCACAACCCATCATATAGAACATCCCCCATGCTATTGGACCAGACTCCTGAAAAAAATTATGAAGTTGACTTTCTTAAAAGACAGCTAGATAACTATTTCTCCTGGGGATACAATTTGACCTCTCATCCTAGAAGCAGGGAAAGACTTATTTCACCCTCTTGACTACCCAAGAGGATGCACACCTGTATTTTCTACTGCTTCCTAACCGTTATAGACACTTAAACATATCATGGGAGAAAGAGGGGACAGTTCCAACTCTTCCTATTAAAGCACTTTTACTGTGCAAAAGAATGCAAGATTTATAGTTCTATAAAGAGAGCAAGACACAACAAAAAGCAAGACTGCCTTTTCTGTACTCTAGCTTGGAGGCAGCTATTTCGGTTTCTTGTCCTGATCAGAGGCTTTATAAGGATTTTTATGGAACAATCACTGTAAAAAAATCGGTAAAGTCTACTTGGAAAATGATTAGGATCCAAATATCTATCCTATTGCCGGTGTCTTAACATGGTTAACAAGTTACAAACCAAGATAATATATTCTGCTTCACATTTTGTGCATTTTTCCAATCCAATTGATACTGATGTTTTTACTCTATAGTTTCATTTCATCAGGATAGGATCCAGAATTTCCCTATGTCTCCCTAAATGTCTTTCCAGCTAAACCCAGTCCCTTTTATAGAATGATATTTGTAGCATGTGTGTGGATGGTCTGCCTCATAGTTTGTAAACAAGTTTCAGTAATGTTTAGTACATGCAGGCAACTCACAGGGGGTTGTAGAAACGACCCAGCCTTGGATCATCTACTATGTGGAGATGACCCATAGGGAGCTGTGTAGATAGGTCAGCACCCAGGTGTCCATAAGCCATAGACCGAATAGGACAGTGCTGCATCAATCAGAGAACTGGAACCTGAGCTGAGACTTGAAATCCCTCAGCAAATTGGTACCCTAAGTACCAATCCAAACCACTATTCAGTTCCTTGAGAAAGTAAGATAAAGATAAGCTGGAAGGTTTCAGTGTAAGCTTCAGCCGTTAACATTGTGTATCCAAACGATCACAATATCAGTAACAGAGAGGTAAAAAGAGGAGCATACAGAAGTGAGCCTCACCCATGGATGGATAAAGAAAGATAAGGGGAAACTCCATTACATTGCCAAAGATAAACATCCCAAATGGTATAATCCACACAGGCACAGTCTTGCCCACAGTCATGTAAACCAGGGGATAAAACCCCCATGATTTGGGTTAGGAATTGGGAGTCTCCTCTCCAATGCTACCTCTTGCCTGTATGGAGATCCTCCCACCTTGGTCACGACACCAACCGAGGTCACTTTTCTGGGATAGAGAGAGCTTATCTAGAGGGGTAAGCAAATATTTAGCAAGCTGCAAGTATGTAACTGCAAGTGATTAACCTACACACACATAATATTTAATGTGCTTTTTAGTTATTATAGCGTATTCTTGCTTTTAAGTTGTAATGATGCTTTCTTCCATTGTATCCATGAAAACCTGCAATAGTGGTGTGTTAAACCTGTAAGCGAAGTTCGAATAAATAGCTTGCTTGAATCTTGCAGTCTAGTCTCTTTTTGCCACAGCATGGTGGTTAAAATCTTTTCCTAGTGTGCTTTTGTACCCCGAAATAGAAGTCTCCCATTTTGTTATGTATATTCTAGCAATTGCACAGTGATAAAATGAGAGCAGGAGCTACATTTTAGAAGACTGTAGCAATAATCACACTCGTTTTGTTGTTATGTTGGGGTATGCTTAGAGGTGCTGGGAGAATGCTTGTTAAGCCATTTCCTTCTACATATGCAGGTGAAGGAGCGCCAGGCCCAGCCATGCCTTATGCACTGAATTTCTCATCTAAGTCGACACTGAGGAAGAGCTACACATCTGTTTGGCACCACTGGGATTAGAAAGCAACTAAACCAGCGTATCCAGAGTCATCATTCGGGACCTTGGAAGAATTTAGGCTGCAAGCTCAGACTTTAGATGCTTAAATCCTGCATTAGGCCTGGTCCTAAATTAACTAAATATGTGTATGCCTTCATCAGAGCATCAGATCAGGAAGCAGAGTAAAGTCTAGTGTGTTCTCAACCACCATGTAAGTATTACTGTGGAGTGAGACTGAGATCTGACTGCAGATGGCTCCCAACCTAACAGATGTCAGGATCCATCTTGTGTGCAAAAAACCCATTAGTCACTGCTAGTTCTGCAATATCACAATAAAAAGGAGCTGGATAGCCTGATCTAGCCCCTCCATGGGGTCTTACTTGAGTCTTTAATAAGAGGCATCACAGTCTGAAAAGTTCTACCCTAACTACGGGTCAAATAAAATTTGCACCTAAATGAAAACATGTCCTTACAGGTCTAGATGTGAATCCAAACTGACCTGAGTTCTATTGCTGAGTGTAATCTCGATGCATTTGGTCTTGAGTAATTCAAGACAGGATGCTTTGGGCTTTTTGGTTATAGGAGATTCCTGAAAACAGGAATAACCAGAAAAAATTTTCTCCTAGTCACCACTGATGTTACTTTATTTTTTGGCATAACAGAGCTACTATAAGAACTGGTCAGTTCTCTTGGCTAGCAGAAATGCAGGACTATTTATATTACAAAGAAAGCTAGGCCTGATCCTCCGATTACAAACCATGCTCCAAACTCTCAAGTGTTTTGTTTGCTCAAACTTTGGTGTTGTATGCATATTTTGTTTTAACACTACAGTCCTTATTCAAGCAAAACTACCCACTATGGTAAAAAATAATAGTATAATTTGGCACCCAGTAACAATCTATTCTCAAGTGACATTATTCTCCTATTACCACTGTTGCTTCTCGCTTGAATAATTACTGCTCTTCTCTCAGATATCTCCAGCTTTACTCATTAATTTTCTTTCTCCTTCTAGTAAGAGAAGATAAAACTTGCCAAAACTTCAAGATCAGGGCACAGCATTCATATAATATTGTTATCATATTTCTGGCATATGCTAATAAGACTGCAATGGCTCTTTTCATATTTCTTCTCTTTCTTCTCCTTTATATGTTCTTACCATGTTAACTTTTTGGGGTCTCTCGTAAATATTGAGCAGATATTTCAATGTGGTGTTTGCAAAGAACCCACCCACCCCACCTGTGTTTCCTGTGAAAAGTATTCTTGTAGAAATATCCCAATCTTGACACTCCAATAGAACAACATTACATGCTTTTGCTGATTATGTATTTTCAAAACCAATCTCAACTTCTGCTCTTTCCTTCTCTTGGCATTCAAATGTAGATAGCTGCAACCTCATTACTATCATCAGTATTTTCAATACTTTTTTTGGCAGCGAGAACTGAAATAGGCTCTTATTGTAGTCATCCACATAAAAAAGAGGAGGTAGAACGAACTAGTAACTATGGGTAGGACTTGAAATGTGGTGCCACATTCCAATTCACGCTCCTTCTCCTGAATGACTCCTTTTTGTCTTTAACTGCTTTTCAATGCAAGTTACCTATCATTCATATAGCTGTGCATGACATTTTTCTGTAAAATATTTAACTTTCTGCTCTTTTCTTGTTGTATATTGGAATATGTAATCTTCATTATATACTTCTATACACTACTGTGATTACGTGAAATATTTAGTCTGTGAAAGTTATCCATTGCTTTAAAAGTTGCTATCCTCTTCACTTTACCACTTCCTTCTACAAGACATATTTTAAAATCTCTTTTTTTTTTTTTCATGGAATATTGCTATAGTGTCTTAAACAGCAATTGAGGTAAAATATGGTAACAACTGAACCTAAATTGGAAAACCCATTCTGTTAGGTCTCATGTTGAGCTGTTGCTGCTTTTCACAGTTCCCTGGTGGTTTTGAATTTTGGAGGATGCAGAAAAGACAAGCATATCAAGGCCATAGACCTATATTGTATATATGGGGACCTAAACAAAGTTAAATGTGGACTTGCCATGAAAAGTGAGATTGCTGCTGGAAGGATAGTTCGAAAAATATTAGCTGGTGGGAACTCAACCAATTTCTGTCAGGTTTCAGTGTTTTCTTATACAGAAAAATATTTCTAAGTAGAAAATAAATGAGACTCATGTTGTCATGTTAACCTGACAAAAATGTATACTTTGGAAGTAGTACCACCAAAAACCAACACTGAGGTGGCTATCTGGAATGGATTTCAAATTCCTGTATTTCACTAGGTTTAAATTCTGGCAGACAAATATAGAACAAGATACCCAAATGACTTAACTAAGATTTTGTGTTAAGTGATTGACTGTTCATTTATTAGCCTCCAGATATGCTCCCCCATGATCAGGGATCAAGAAAGAAAAAAGATACTGTATTACTTAGAGCTTGCCAGAAATCTGGCAAGAAATTTTACTTTAAGTAATAATATCCTTGAACGGAGATGAAAAGTTAGAAGTTAGGATTTTTTTTTTCCTGTGAAAAAGGAACTATGATTTTAAAAATCCATTAAAAAAGAAAAGCAACTACAAACAGAAAATCATTGCATTTTCAGCTTTCGCTTTAGCTAGACACATCCCATTTTCCTAAGCCCCTGAGAAACCAGCAGCATAACTCTACAGGCAGGTGGAAATTTTGTAGCTGAAAGAATATGTCAGTCTGGCACACCACTCAGGCAGTCTGGCAAGCAGGCAGGTAAGAAACCAGACAAAGAAGGAGACGGCTCGTATTAATCACTTAGCTCCCTAGATAAATTTGGCAGAATCAGTATAGTATCATGTAGTATTTTAGTCTGGTATGGTTGGTTTATTGTGCCAGGGAATAGTTCCTATGGCAGATTTTCAATCTACCCTAAGTGTAGTTTGCACTGCCGGAATGGCATCCACCAGGCATCTCAAAGCACGTCCCAAATGCTCCTGAATGAAGCCCTGTACACATCCTTCATGCTGGGCAAGAAACAACATAGGAATTAATGGAAACTCTTCATTTCACTGGAGACAGTCCAAATTAGCATTGCTGAGAACTCCCTTCACTTCAAGTGGAAACATCAACACAAATTTAACACATACCCTCTAAGAAAGAGGACTTGTTCTTAATCTGGCTCTTTCACAAATTCAGGTATGTTCTCGTGAGAAAGACAGGAGCAAAGGAAAAGAAGTAGATCCTGGTATTATAAACAATCCTTATTTTTGCTTAAAAAGTGCTTAAGCCAGGGCCAGACTCAAATTCCACAATAATTAACTGGAATAATTTTCAGAGTTCTGCTTTACCTATAGGCCTGCAAATTTGGCAAGACCTTTTCATGCCCAGTTTTATTCATGCACTTTATTAAACATACGAGTGATTATTTTAAGAGTAATAATACTCACTTTAAAAATATTCTGCTATAAGTAAAAAGTTGAGGACAAAAGCAGATCATACCCTCACTTGCCACTGAAACCTGGAAAGCAAAAAAATAATGGCATTTAAAGCCTTCAAATACCTTTCAAGTTCTAAATATTACAGACATTCTGTCTCTGCATACATACCATGACCTCGTAAGTATTCAGGAAGTGCTGTTTTTCTTGTCTTCTTTTAAAAAATCACTGTGTCTTCTTTTTACATGCAATACTTGCTGTTTTTATTTTCACTGTATGTGTTCATTCACTGAGTGCTTTTCTCAAGTAATTTGGACCAATGAATTCCAGTTGTTCTTGTACAAGCACCTAATGCAATTTTTAAGATCTACAAAGTGACAATGAGGTGTCAAACTGAAATTAATGTCTGTGCAAGACCATTCTGTAATTTTCTTACAATGTCAAATATCAAGGTCAGATATGAGTACATCAATAGTACAGTGAGAGTTAAAGAAACCCTTGGGTACTCTTTACTTGGCTCCATGGGCCCAGGCCTTTCACTACAGGTCATAAATCAGAAGAAAAATGAAAATGTTTCACACTTCAATGTGAAAGCATTTATTTCCTCTCTCAGGCCTTAATTATTATACTATTATTATAGACCTTATCATCATCATACACGTACTGTAGTCCATTAGTACCATCAAAACAAATGGATTCACTTTGAATAAAACAGATTATTATACCTTCTATAATTAAGAGAGTTTTGAAGAAAGCTTGCTATGGTATCCCTAGGTTTGTGGAAAACCTTTGTTTAGCTCTTGGAGATCCGTGCTCTTCTTCAGAATTTGAAGGGTCTTCTTTCATTACCTCTAAAAAAGTACCTAACAATAAATTGTCATTGACCTCAGAAATAATCGAGCTTAATAGTATTCCCAGCCATAATATTGAAAATGCAAGCATTATGCTACATAGCATAATAGGGTCTTGCAACAATAAATATCTTAATGCATTTTGGATTCTTATTTATCTCCTGGTTTTTATACACTTGACATATATTTAGGTAATTTTTTCAGGCTTTTCAGTGAAACATGAGTTAGGAAAGGAGAACAGCTTTTGTAGATGTTTTTATTGTTGTTGTTGTTTAATGAAAGCAGTTACAAGAAGTAAAATCTAAGAAATCTGCTAGGCAGTAGACAAACCACAAAACTGTGGGAACTGCCAGTCCTAGCACAGCTTCACAAAGATATAATGTATTTCACTTTCATAATAACCTGCTGAAACTAAGGCCTAGATTTAGATTTCAGTGGACAATTACTAGTAAAGCTCTTTCATGTTTAGAAGAGCCCATTTTAAACATTATGAGCATGGGCACACAGAGAAGAATCTTTATAAATGAAAAACTCCTATTCAGCTATTCCAGGGATGGAGAATAGAATTGGAGTTACATTATCAAATGCAAAAGCCATACAAAGGAAAAAAGAAATCTATTTTTAGAACCTTAATTTATTTCTAAAGCTAATAGATACGGAATATAAAGATACAGGATTACAGTTCCTTTTTCGTTTTAGAAGGTTTAAAAATAAAGTTTTAGGGGGAATAGATATATTTTACAGCAGTCACTTTAACCTTAGGCATTTGGTCTCCTCTTTCAAGGGAGGGGAAGAGAGATGAAAATGGCCAGAGTATGAGAGTTCACTCAGATTCCTACAGTAGGCTGGAAAGAATTACTGTCTGGAGAAACCTGTCTTCCTCCTCTGACTACAGGCTGTCTTGAGCAATAAGCTTATACTTGATTCCTAACATTTAGATAGCTAAAATTAGGTAAGATAAATTCCACCTTATGTTAAATACTTCTCCATGAAGACAGAAACATGAAAAAGACTGTAAGGTGGAAGATAATGGGATTATCTGTATTGCTTGTGCCAGGGTGCACTGAAGAACCTCTGGTTTTCAGCCAAGCTCTTCATATGTAATGCACAGCACGAACACAGAACAAGAGATCACGCCATGCCCTAGAGAGCTTATTCATTCCCCACTGTCAAAGGTACTAACAGTTCTACCAGAACAGGAGTAGACTCCCACGCTGGTCTGCTACAAAACTATGAACTCAGTAATAATTCAGTAATGACTTTCTAAAGCAAGTAGAGAACATATTAGAAATGAAAACATGTTAATGAAAACAATATGTTGGTATCTTCTCTGATTCTTATGGATGCCTTATTCATCAAGCTCCCCCACAATCAAAGGTCTAACTTCCATCACAGGCTGAAAATATTTAACAAAGTGAATGTTTTAAGAACCCAAAAGCATTTGTAAGCATCTGGATTCCTATCTTATGTGTATCGAGTGGTAAGATACATTGCTCAGAGCCCTGTCCAACCTGACCTTGAGTATTTCCAGCGATGGGGATTCTACCATCTCTCTGGGTAACATGTGCCAGTGTTTTATAATCCTCGGTATAAAAAATTTCTTCCTTATAGCTAGTCTAATCTACCCTCTTTTAGTTTAAAACCATCAGCCCTTGTCCTATCACAACAGGCCCTGCTAAAAAGATTGTCTCCATCTTCTTTATAAGCCCCTTTTAATTACTGAAAGGCCACAGTAAGGTCTCCCAGGAGCTAGGCTGAACAAGCCCAACTCTCTCAGCCTGTCCTCATAGCAGAGGTGCTCTACCCATCTGATCATTTTTGTGGCCCACCTCTGGACCTGCTCAACAGTTTCATGTCCTTCCTGTGCTGAGGACTCCAGAGCTGGGCACAGGACTCCAGGTGAGGTCTCACCAGAGAGGAGTAGAGTGGCAGGATCACATCCCTCGACCTACTGGCCACACTTCTTTTGATGCAGCCCAGGATACAGTTAGCCTTCTGGGCTGATCTAGTGTTGTAGTTTAGGATTTGGCACGGTTTCAGCAGTAGGGGAAGGAGGCTGCTGACTTTTTTTTTTTGACATGTTTTGGTAGCTGGGGATGGGGCTGCTAGCGTGGTTCCTGTAACAAATGTTAGAAAACGAGCCCCCTGGCTCCAATTTCACCCCCGCCTCTGGCCCAGGCTGTGCCAATCAATGTCTCTGTGATTTAACCTATTTAAGGGGGGAAATGCCTTTTGTTTTCCCATGTTTTTTTGGAGGGGTTAGGTTGGAAGAAGCAAGGACAACCATGTGATTCCTGAGGTAGGCAGGAGAAGTTTGCAGAATACATGCGGGGACAATGATATTTCTCTTGGTCTGAGGCAAGGTAACTGACTCATTGAGCACTGGCAGAAGATGTGGATGGTCTGGAGAGAGAGAGGCCCAGCAGAGGAGCAGACGGGCTGCAGAGGACCAAGCAGAGAAACAGACAGAACCTCCTGAAAAATGTGATGACTTTGAGAAAGGTTTGGCACTGGGTTAGCCCGGCACTGGGAGAGCTGAGACCAGGAGCAGACCCTCCACGACCACCCCATGTGGATTGGAGGCATTCATGCTGGACTGTCTCCTGTGGTGGGGATGCCACATAGCTGGTGGGAACTGGAGAGGTATGTGTTCCATGGAGCAAGCAGATGGAACCTCATGCAGAGGATTAAAAATGACTGCACCCCCATCCTGTGTTTCTTCTCTCTCTCTGGTGCTGAGACAGAGGAGGTAGGGGCAGATAAAGCTGGGCCTGGGATAAAGGGAGGGGTGGGGGTGGGGAAGGTGTATTTAAGATCTAGTTGTTCTCTTTTTCTGTCCTACTCTAATTTAATTGATGATTTTGTTGTGATTTAGTCGTTTTGAATTAAATTGGGTTTGTTTCCCCTAGTCAATCTGGTGTTTGCCCATAGCTGTTAGTGGTGTATTTAGCCCTCCCTTATCCCCTGCCATTACCCTTAAGTAGTTGTTTTATTTTATCGTCCTGGGCAAAATAAAACGACTGTGTGGATTTAGTCTCTGGCTGGATCTAAACAGTGGCATCTAGTCAAAGATGTCCCTGCTCATTGTAGGGGGATTGGATTAGATGACCTTTAAAGGTCTCTTCCAACCCAAAGGATTCTGTGATTCTGTGACAAAGGTCTTTGTGTAGCTATAGGTTGGCTACACTGTTCCACTTTCTCATTGGAGTATGTGGAACCATGATTTTCTAAGAGATTTAGTTTAAAGATTCAAGGCTAAAATCAGATAAAATGTTATGAATTTCAGGGTACACATCCCAGCCCTGCTGTCCACTGAGTATGACTTCTTTTTCCTTCAATTCATACTCATATAATTACTGTGCTGATTATCACACAAGATACTGAAGTTCATGACAATGGACAAAATCTCTGCAATATTGGGTGTTTTTTCTTAGAAGACAAGTCACGTCATTTATCTCTGGCCAACTTTGGTTTCTCCTTTCTGTGCTACACACGAAAAATATAGATACATCAAACCCTGTTTAATATCCCATATAAAATGGTGGCCATGCTAGATATACAGTAGATGTGCAGGGCATGCCAGACTTTGACGGAAAGATGTTACAAATTCTTCCATACCAGACACTGAGTTATATTAACTACACTGTATTAACGAGTGTTTAAAATTCCAATAACATCTAAATGAACTAAAGATATTAAAGCTCCAGCACTGTAAAATGAGCAGCACGTCATCCAGAATGTGTCAAATTTTCAAACATACCTGAATATTGGGGTTGGTGACTATTAACTAACTTATTTTCAACTAGAAAAGTGCTGTAAATTACTTGTTTCTGTGAGATATACACTATTAGCCAGTAGCTGAAATATAGTTGGACATACACTAACATCTAAGATGAAACTTCAGGGAGCAAGATAACAGTAACTGTAATGAAGAGATAATTGAATTTGAAAGCAATTAACCGGTGAAATATTTTTTGGCTGATATGTTAGTGACATAAATATAAAATTCAAGAATTTCCATCAGACATCGCTAGACACCTCAGGAGATAGACAAACCTCTTATTAAAAGGGTTTAGATAGTTATGACAGAAAATAAAATGCTGATGATTCATTTCGCTATTACAGAAGAAATAACATTACTTGGAATTTATAAATTATTCTTTTTGTCATGGAATGCATAATGAAACAAAATTTTTTGTTCATCACTTGCTTATTATTAATTTAACAGGCATAGAGATGGTGTAATATATTTTCTCCAATTCCATTTTTTATTAATAGAAGTCTTCCTTTTCAGGTTTAGCACGGTGACCAAGAGGAATGTAGTGTTGGAGTAATGAGGGAGCAAAGAAAACAAGACTCCTTGAATTTCAGTTCTCCTGATTTGCATAGCAGTCTGCTCAACAGAGAAAATGATTCTATTACCCACAACAGCACACACGCCTCATTATGGAAGAGTGGCGCACGCTGCTTTAATGAAGGCACAGACTACAACACAGGGATTGTGAAGGGCTCATTTGGGATGCAGCTCCTTACCTTGTTGCAGAAACTTTCAGGGAATGTATACATTTCATCCTCCCTCCAGTTAATATGCAAGCAGTTTTAAGGTTAATGAAATTAATGGTATTACAGAAATGTTTTCACAGAAAACATTTCATATGTGTTTAAATATAACATAGCAGCCCTGTTTTCATCCTATAACCGTCCTAATTCCAGGACCTACTTTCAACATTTCTCTTTCTCTGGAGAAAACAGTACAAAAGTTATTAAACACAGAAAGGAAGTTTGTTAACTGTTCCTTTTTGCAGACATCAGTGATATATATTAGTATGTATTAAGGCTCACTTGAAATATATTCCCTTGATTTCAAGATAAGGCATCTATTATTTATGCTGCATTTCTCAAATTGAAAGCAGTGCAAGTCTCAGGAGTTTTAGAAGAATTTTGCGTGGCACAGATACAGCAGATACAGTAGGTCTGTGTTGAGTGCGTGTTCATATGTGAAGACCAACAGAGGAGCTTCTGGTTTTGACCATGTGGCACAGGTATAGTGACCTGAAGTTTTTCTTCATCTTTCAAAGCAAATCCTCTGAGTGCCCACAGGATTTGACCCCAGCAATGGCCTCCAGGACATTCTAAGCACAACCTGGATGGAGGAAACTGGCAGGGAAAAGCTCTCCTTTCAGTGCTTCTCAAAACTTTCTTAGGCACACTGTGAATTACCTTGACATGGAGCACACCAAATGCCCAGCAATCCTCAACACAGGAGAAAAGAGAGGAGCTGCACCTACAGTATTCCAGTGGATTGATCTCCATAAGGAACATCTATGAGCCCTTCAGCAAATACATACACTTGCACGAACCTCTAGTCTCATGTGACAGCCTTGCATCATAGGGACATACCTGTCTGCCGGCTAGCTCAGGTCAGCCCTCTGTTAGGAAGAAAAGACACATAAGAGACCATTGTCCTGCTGTGACAAAGGCACTACAAACATGTAAACTGTAAACAGTGCAAGCACAAGCTTCTCATCCAGTATCCAGGTGTCCCCCAACTATTCGCTGATTCCCAGCATTGAAAGCCAGCCAAATCTTAACTTGGAAACAGGTCATGAGTCTCCATCTGGGTCTAGCCACAATTAGCACATCCAGTAAGGAAAAGACAAAGTGCCCTTTTTTGGGCAACCTTGTTCTGGGGTGAGTCCCAGAATACTTTGATTCATCTCCTGTTACTCTTGACATGCTACCAGGTCTGGTCCCTGAGGATATGGCCTGTGGAGTGTATGGCAGTGTAGCCCCTCAAAAAAAATATGCCTTTTTCTCTTCTTGCATGGTGCTCTCTAGGACCTTTATTCTTCCGCTGTCTTCCAACCTGATTTATGATAGCTTGTGGTGCATACTAGTGCAGTGAGACCTTTATAGAGGCCAATGTTGGGACATTTTAGAGAAAGATGGTATTTCATGGCACAGACTAGCTACAGTGAATGAACACTAAGAGTGTTTTGCTAGGCATGCTGTGTGTAAGGACCTACGGGATGCCTTGATGAGAAAACCTTATGCAGTTTGGATAGCTGAGTTACCCCAAAAATGTCCTGGCAATTTGGTGTGTTGACAGAAGTATGAGACTGGGGTGCTCTTGCTGTCATGGTTTTTAGAGTGACCAAAAAGAACAATGGAGACAGAATCAGTGAAAATGAGAATTGCCAAGTTAAAACTCCAGCTTGCCAAAAGGAGAGTGATAGCTGTGAGGCAAAGAAGTTATCAGTTCCAAATTACCTTCAGATCCGACATTACAGTTAATATGCACAAAGCTTAGCCCTTATTTGCAAGATATCTATATTTCTGAAAGCAGTTGTGAAGGTAAGTTGCAGGTCTGGGTAAAGTGGAAGGTCTGTATAGTCTTGCTCTAATTTTCTTGCCACCAAATGAAAGTTCAGGTGCCTGGATGAGAGTTATTTGGCAAGGGCCCATCCCCCTTGCCTCCCATCACTCAACTCCTCCCATCTCAAAACTTTCCCTGTCCTCTCCCCAACTATTCCCAAATACCTTCCTGACTCAATGGCCTAGGTTCATGCTTCTGACACTTCCCCACCACCTCTTTCTACCCATGTCTGTCTCCAGGAGGCACAATTTTGGCACAGAGGCTGCTGGGTTCCATTACCCCTGCAGTGCCTGCACCCTGTGGGGGTAGCTGTTGCCACAGCAAGCTTCAGCTGCTGCAGGCATCTCCTTGTATCCTTCAGATTGTTTCTCCTCACATACTCCCAGCAGCAGCTGTGGCTCTCACTCTTGCAGGGATTTCAAAATCCTGCAGAGATGTTGCATTTATAAAATATTGCCCTAAATGCATTTCAGTGGAAAAGTTCAGGGGAAAAAGAGGGGGAAATAAAGCCCTCCCTGTGGAAGCCCTCTGTCCTCTACCAGCCATGGAGATTTTCAGGGAGGATCTTTGAGTGTTTATTTAACTTTCTCTCTTAAAAGGATTGGCAAATGGCTTTGCTTCAAAACATTAATATAGCATTAAGGAGAATTACGTAATTTAAAGACAGGAAAGGCCAAGTAGGTCATCTAGTGCAACCTCTCAGCACTGTTTTACATATTTTGTGGTGCTTTTGTCCAGTCTAGATCTGATTTACAAGGGTATAGTCTTCCTGTACTCCTCAGGAGGTTTTCTGGCAGTTTACATGATTTTAACAGTTAGAAGTTTGTAACATAAGAATTTTGATACCTGTGACTTTCATTCAGATGACAGAAATTTCCATTTTGCACCGTTCTAATTTCACTTAGGTGCAAAAGCTGAAACATAATAAACAGAAATAAAATAAAAAATGGGCTACTCGGTCATTTTTTTTTTAGTGTTCTTTCACAGAGAAAAAGAGCTCTGACTAAGCAAGGTCTCTCTCTTCCTATAATCATCTGTGCATCTCACCTGTTCTCAATCCTTATATCTGCTTTGCTGGCTAAGCATATATTTTTTTCTCCTTCTCTCATTTCTCTTTTTACTTTTGACCTTTTCAGTCATTTCTCAATACCTTTTTTCAGATGCTTTGGGGGATTTTATGAAATATTTCAGTGTTCTGCAAAGCTGTAGGATGCCTGAAGTTCACAGTAAGTCTTACTGATCTGCTGTACTGCATGATGAAACTGCTGTTCCACTGAATCCAAGAAAGATTTTGATATAGATACCTCTGGGGTTCAAATGCCACCTTGTTTCTGCTGGTTTTCAGTGTCTCTTTTCACTCCCAAAAAATTTTGAAATCACCAATTCTGATAAGAATGATTTGATAACAAATTTTAGAGCAGCAGATAAGATACGTCAGTTTGACTTTTAACACTTTTGTCAAGAAGGATGTTGTTCCAGCAGGCAACAATATTACAAATTTACATACTTAGTTGTGCAGGTAAGAAAAACCACGTTGACTTGAGCAGGACTACATGGAGGCACAAATTCATCACGGATGACTGTGTGATGAAGGATGTCATGGTCTGCATGGCACAATGGGCTTGTGTTTGTGCTGAATAAGAAACTTTAGAAAATAGGGATTTTAATCATGTGCATGAACTGTAATAAGGCCATTCCACCCATTACATTTCTCTGTGCAATGGAGAAAGGTAAGAACTGCACTAGAACTGCCATTGAAATAAAGAGATAGCGTGGGTGTTTATGCTCTCAAGTGCTTGGGGTTCTGTTGGAGTTGTCAAGTCTTACTATACTGAGTATCATCCACACCTGTCCTGTGTTGCTGAAAGACAGTTCTAATTTTTCACCAATATATTTTTGGACAGAGCAAAGCATTCTCATTATGATAGTGAATGACAAGCTTTACAATTTCATTTGAGGGGAAGTATCTGCAGAGAATTTAAGTTGAAATGAGCAAGACATGGCCTCTGCTTGGACAAGCATGTACAGTGGATATGGCATTACCTGTCATACAACAGGCTGTGCCTGGTCTTCAGAATTCTTCTTTTAATCTATGTGCCTTAGACGTATTTGAAATAAAGCTGCATAAAATGTTTATTATTATGTAATGGGTATTCTGGCTGGGATACCTAGAAAAGTTTTGCCATATTGTAATTTGATGTGCTCAGTTTGGAAAAGGCACTGGTTTTCCCCATTGGGCTGAAATATTCATAAGGAAAAAAAATATTTTGCAAAAACTGCATTTTTCCATGAACCAAACAAAGTGAAATCTTAGTAAATAGCTCAAGTTATAAACTATTAATCAAGTTGATAATTGGACATACATATATTGCTATGAAAATAATGTTTTGGAGTCACCTTAAGTGACACAGTCCTTCTGGAACAAAGCATTGAATTTCCAAGAGATTATATTCTTTCTAGCGATCTGAATGCTGAACAAGATCATGGTGATTTATGGCTGTCGTAATTAATATAGAATGAATTAATAACAATTTCCAGTTTTGCAGTAAAATGCTGAAGATAACAGGTATCTTCTGTGAGGTACTTATTCTATGTCTGCAAGAGATTAATGTTTTAATGCATAGTATTAACCGATGTGAAACCGCTATTCTTCATTCCCTTTGGAAATAAATATGTTGTAGCTTACTGTTGATCAGGTAATAAAAGCTCAGTAAATTAGATATATTTACAGGGGGAGTGCATAGGATATGTCCTTAAAGAGTAATTACATTTTTAGACATGGAACACTTAGAATGAGCTGTAACCAATAGTTATCAGACTCAGTCTAAACTGCAACAGCAAACCCGCATGAATAGTAATTAATTTCAGATTTACTTTTGAAAACAGGACTTTCAAAAACTAAACAGTGATTTGTGTACTGAAAAAGTAGAGTAAATAATTATCCAATATCACCAGATAGATAGATACACGTTGACCATTATAGTCAAACTCTCTTCTTGGTGTAATGTGAACGTATGTACCAAAGATAGTTACCTTTACTCCTGAGAATATAAATGTTTGAGACAGAGTATGGGTGACAGGAAACGATAATGGGGGCTTGAGGCTTTATAGTATTAAATGACTTATAGTCTTGATCACATAATCATTCCTCCTATTTTTTATTTTGTTGTGATATCAAAAATTAAATATTACTGGTTTTATCATTGTGATCATGTTCTAATAGCTTAGGACAGGGCTTACCTGAAGTTAGTGTCATTTCACATTTGACTTTCATACACAGAAGGTAATCTGGGGACCTTAGTAAAATAATGGCCATGTAATTTCCATGAATAGCTGGGACTGCAAACACCCACCCCAAAACTTTGCTTCAGGTTTAAATCAGTATATTCATGCTCCATTTTTGTTAGAATTTAAGGGTTTCTTTCTTCTAGATTTTTGTGAAGCTCCATATTAGTTGGTTTTGAAATGGATGATTTCCAAATTATCCCCAACCTGAATATTCTCTGCAGAATCATGGGGAGATTTTGTTATAATTTTTTATATATATGTCTCTAAATACCCCAAAATGTAATTTTTCTACCATGAAATAGATATAGAAATTGTTTTTCTGCTTTCTCAGAGATGCCAAGTCTATAATGAATTCTGAATTCAGTACCTTTCTGAGTTAACGTGTGAATTTTCTCTTTGAAATAGAACAGGAATTTCCCATACAGTAGTCAGCACCTTTGGGGCTCCCCAGCTGTGCTCCCCTTTCACTGCCCAGCAGTTTCACCCTGAAATTCTGTTGCAATAAACTGGCAAATTCTAAGGCTGCCTTAACAGGATGGCTTTTGGGCAGCGTTACAAATGAAAGCTACTATATTGGGACATGGAATCTGATACAGGTCTTTCACTGTTAATTTAAATCATGAGAAAATATATACATCAATAAAAAACAGTGAAACAGCTGAAATTCAAGATTCAGAACCTATTGCCATTTGTCTATGTACCTTGAGAAGTGAGGAGTAAAAACAATTGTTTAGACTGTCCCTAAGTTTAAAAGAAATGTCAATATTCAGACTGAATGTCTTGTAAACGAATCCCAGTGTGCCTGCTCCCATGCCTGTTTGATATAGATCCTCCATGTCCCAACACCTGAAAATAGAAACGACTTTGAATGTCACATCCTTTCACTGTTCACTGCTAAGAGAATAGAGATCAGTGAAAGTTACCTAGCAGCATTGTACAAATCAACAATTAGCAGATAGCGAGGAGATCCAAAAGGCAGAAAGGCTCACTCATCTGCCTTCAGCGTGAAAGATCATGCACAGTAGTGCTTATTTGCAAAGCTGTGGAAAAATCCCATCCACCATGAGGGATGAGTAATTTTTTCATTTGATCCATCTCCTTCCTGGATATGCTTTAGGTTGGCTGGCTGGCTTGAGGAAAAAGAGGGGGCTCGGTGTGGGAGCTGTGGGCAGCCAGCCACCGTTCCCGGCTTCAGTGTGCCTCTGGGACTGCCATGCAGGCTCAGGTCTTCACTGTTAATTCCCACTGAAACTTTGCTGAATTATACACCTTAATACTTCAAAGCTGTGGGACAAGCTCAGCTTTGAAAAGGTCTTTAGTTTTGATTAGTTGAAAAAATTCCTGGATGATCAAATGCTGAGTCATTTTCTGAGGAGAAAAGACTGTTGGAGCCAATTGCTGGAGCTCCACTCAGAAGCACTGGGGCACAAGTTTAGTTTCCTTTTTCTTCTCAAGTTAAGACAGACAAGTGGAGCTTTTATTTTCACAGGTCTCTCTTGCAACTTTGGGAAAAACTGTCAATCTCTTAGGCAGTAACTCTTATCGCCTTTCCTTTTGTTACCCCTAAAGGAGCTCCTGTGCATTAATTTTAAAAAGTAGATGCAGTTTATCCATCTAAGCCACTCTTGTTTTTTCACCAACTAAACAGGGCAGTCTACTTCATCCTGATTCAATTGATTTTTTTTTTTTTTTGCCTACTGGGAGCATAAGTAATAAAGAGTAACCTTATTTAAAGATCACTGCAGTGGGCTCGAGATAGCTCTTCAATAGTTTCCGTTTCATAGTAGTCTTTGTTTGATGGCTGTGTAGGTTCCCACTCAGTCTGAAAACATTAAAGATCTAAGAAAAGCCATTTTCCTTTGTAATAGGACAATCAATTGGACTAAACACATAGGTTCAGGCTGATAAGATTAAATGACATGTGCTAAGGAGATGGACTTGTTGCTGTATATTTTAGCCTCTAAAGAAGCAAATGCTAACCAGCACTGATCTTCATACCAGATCCTCTAAGAACATAAAGTTGGACAAGGTGATTCTTAATTTGTTGGATTTAGTTTTGGTTTTTTGGGGTTTGGGGGGTTTTTGGTGTGTGTGTGTACGTGTGTGTGCAAAATAACATTACAAGCTACTTTCTTTGATTTATGGCCTTTTGAGGCAAAAGAAGTCTGAAATCTTAAGAAGGCTTAGGGGATTAGAACTTACCCAGAAAAGGACCATTTCTTTATTTTGTACTCCTACATGGTCCATGGGCACATGGGACAGGATCTAATGTCAATGTCCTTCATTTCGATAGAGGTCATCAAGAAAGGCTACATGTAGTGCAAGATGCCATTGACTTTATCGATCTCAGAAGTCTAATCTCCAAGTCTGGCTCCTTGTGATAAATTCTTGGTGCCATACATATCTGACCCCTTTGGCCATTCCCCTTTCCAGTACTCATTACAATTTAGTGTTATTACGTGTATTATGAAATTTGGAGGCATTTAACTGCTCACTTTACAAATAAATCTAAAATAAACATTTTGTTTTCAACATTAAATACTTAGAATTCCTACAAACAACAGATGACAGATGTGTTTATTTAAGCATTTATTTTGTACCCTGTTTCTCATCTGTACATACATAGAATAACAAGTACAATTTTACAACACTCTTCTACACCACTGTAAGCTATTGTTACTGTCAGAATGTTTGTTCCTCCACTAGTAGGCACAAATATTTTCAAAGTTTAATTTCAGATCAGAGTGGTAAAAATAACGCAGCCTTTGTTTACTAAAATGTTGCAAAGTTATTTCCATTAATGGTAAAAAATGTCAATTATGCCCAACTTTGTTATCTGCAGTGACTATGTGTTTTTGACCATTTGTATTTCTTTAGAGAAACTGGAATTTCTTTTCCAGGAATCCTACTTTTTAGTCTTTGAAGACAGTGACAGCACTGCCATTGACTTTACTGGAATTAGAATGTAAACCTTCAACCTCCATGTAATTTATCTTAAATACACAGATTTCTTTTTGTTTGTCTTCTATTGCACTTGCTTTGTAATGATTGTTTTCTGAATTCTGAAGATTAGTCTTTCTGTAAATTATTTAGTAGCTCAGTGGGTTTTCTTAATCTTCCAGATTCTTTCCATTGTCTCTTTTCTATTGAAAAATGTCATTGCTGACATAAGAATAGTCATGAAAGTAAAGATTCAGCTAATGCTATCCATATTTGGGGTGAGATATGCTGCAATCCAATCAGGAATTGGAGTGGATTGAACTACACCATTCTGAAGTGTTCTCACATAATCCTTAAGTGGTGGTTGCCATACAGATCATGTGGAACATTTTTGTCTCTGGAGGAAATTCATTCAACTTATAGATTTACCCTTTTAAATGTGTAATATTGAAACATTAACCTCATCCATCCTCTCCCTAGAAAAGAAAGAGCTGTATTCAGTTAGAGTCTACTCGTTGCTGTTAGTTTTACATGTGAAAGTCGTTTCTCCATCAATAACAAAAAATGGTCATGATTATGGTATGACATGGTAATTGTTAACCATATATCAGTGTAAATCATATAATTATTGAGACAAAATAACAAAACTCCTAGGTGTAAAAAATCCCAAGGTCCCGACCCTGAATCATCTTAGCCTGTTTTGGGAATTCCCTGAGTTCCTCATGGATTCAGTAATGTCTGCTGATTTCCATGGAGCCTCTCAACCTGTGCTGTGAATGCCATTGAAACTGCACACACAAGCAAGCAGAGAACCTCCCAGGAGCTTCAGGTCAAGGCCAATCCACCTCGGTGGAGCATTATGAAAGTTTTTCTTTCCTGAGGGGAAGTAATATTACCTCGGAGAAGTGTCAGACTACAAAGACTCTGAGAATGAGGAACCCATGTTTGTATCAGTGGCAGAAAAAGCAAACTGCAACACTGGGTACATATTTTGAGCATGCAGTGATTTTGTATTTATATTTTGAGAAATTGAAGGCCCAGCACCTCAGGGAAGGATTTGCTCACTGTGCAGCAGCACGGTTTTATGTACAATGTGACATTAGCAAGTTTGTCTAAAAAACATCAAAATGCAGTACTAAAGATGACTAATTTTTCTCGCATAACTCAAAAGGCAGAGGAAACAACATGGAAAATAATAAATAACATGCCTATTAATCCCAAATTAAGCTGCAGTCAATGATTTTATTTAGATTTCTTGGGCTTTATGTCTGTTTCTATGACAAACTCTCAGGGTGAATGGAAGAAAATTACTAAGCGATATTTTGCATGATGATCGTCTCTTGTACATTAACTCCCCCATACCATGCATATAAGTCATTAACTGGTGTGCACTGAGAAGAATAAGAGCACGATGCTCTTATTCTTCATCATAGACTACACTGCCAGGAATGGAAATCGGGCTCCCTGATTGATAACTCCCAGGATGCCTTCTACATCCCTTTCTATAGATAGGAGTTAAATTTGCTATCCAGCTCCAATACAGGGACTGCTTGCAATAGCAAGTTGCACAGCTTGGCTATCAGTCCTGTGGTTTTATGTGCAAATAACATTTGGTCCTGGTGGTTTATTAACATTTAACGTAATTATTTGGTCTAATACTTCCTGTATACTTGCTTCAAACTCACCTCACATTTCAGACTTACCTGCTACAAAGAATGCATCAGCTATAGGAATTTCCTCAGCTTCTTTACCAGTAAAGTACAAAGGAGAGAAGTCATTGAACTTGCATGCTATAGCCTATCAACCCTCCTTGCGGCTCCTACATCTCTATCATCAAGCTGTCCTGTCACTTCTGTAGATGGCTTTCTGCTTTTGATGTACTTAATTAATTTTTTACCATAAATTTTCATCCCTTGTTAAGTGACCTCTGAAGTGGTCTTTACCCCTCAATTCCTGGTTTATAGTTCATAGAATCATAGAATCATTTAGGTTGGAAAAGACCCTTAAGACCTAACACTGCCAAGCCCACCACTAAACCGTTTCCACCATCACATCTTTGAAATTCGTTTGGGGATGGTGACCTCACCACTTCCCTGGGCAGCCTGTTCTAGTGCTTGATAACTGTTTTGGTGAAGAAATTTTTCCTAATATCCAGCCTAAACCTGCCTTGGTGCAACTTGAGGCAGTTTCCTCTTGTCCTATTGCTTGATACTGGGGAAAAGAGACTGACACCCACCTCACTACAAATTCTTTTCAAGTAGTTGTAGATAGCAATAGGGTCTCTCCTCAGCCTCCTTTTCTCCAAACTAAACAATCCCAGTTTCCTCGACTGTTCCTCAAAGGATTGTGCTCTAGTTCCTTCACCAACTTTGTTGCCCTTCTCTGGACACGCTCCCACACCTCAATGTTCTTCTTAAAGAGGGCGCCAAAACTGAACACTGTATTCAAGGTGTGGCCTCACCAGTGCCAAGTACAGAGGAACAATCACTTCCCTCCTCCTGCTGGCCACGCTATTTCTGCTACAAGCCAGGATGACACTGGCCTTCTTGGCCACCTGGGCACACTGCTGGCTCATGTTCAGCCACCTACAACATCCCCAAGCAGCACAACAAACATCCTCAGGTCCTTTTCCACTGGGTAGCTTTCCAGTGCTGGATTAACGGTTGGACTTGATGACCATAAAGGTCTTTTCCAACCTAAAAGATTCTATGACTCTGTTCTATGATTCTGATTAAGTAACTACTGAAGACGATAATGAAATAAATTCTGTATTTGACCACAACTTTCAGTATTGTCCTTCTATTGAGCGGCAAAAGTAGTACTGAAATATTCCCATGGATACGTGTTTAGTTATTACACTGGTAACTCTGTGTCCCCGATCACTTTTCAGGCTAATCCCCAAAATCTTATTTCCTTATTAAAGCTTTATAGAAAGTCATATGTGTGAGTTTTCATGGAAAATAAATCTTGACATCATGTATACTTGTATTCAGGCAAAAGAACCAATTGCCCCTAACTGCCAGGTTATTCCTGCTTTGTCTTCAGGAGATGTATCCAGAGAAGATGCTGTAGTCTGGTGTGATCCCTGACTTAAACCTGTGCTTCTATATCTACATGTGATGTTCACGGCAGTTCTGTCTATACTGTAGGGCAGTGACCAACTGAATTTCTTTGGTACAGAAATCCCACTCTCTTGTGGACTGATGAGGACTATCTAGTCATGAGGCATGTTTCATATTGTCTAAACATCAGGCAATGACAATGTCCTGTGGCATTAGTGCTCTCCTAAAATTTCAAACATTTCTGTATGAGGTTAAGATACACGACACAGGACATTAAGAACACCTCTGCCCTTCTGGAGTGACAGCAGGAAGCCACAGTATCTAAAATGACATCAGAAAGCTCTATTTATTTAGGCAACTAAATCTTGCTTCCGTGATGACAGCAGATGGGATACCTAGTGTTGTCAGGTCACATACACTGTGACTGCCCCTCTGCATTATGGTTAAGTGACTACTACAATACACACCAAAGAGCTATCAGAAGTTCAACCTTTCCTCTCTTCTCCCCTGTCCCAACTCTCCCTCTGCCGTCACCCTCTGGATGTACTGCAGATAAGTATGTGTGCTCTTGAAGACGAGTTCAGATGACCATGGCTTGTTCACACAACAGGTAGATCAAAGACAAGCAGTCAGAACATATGAACGTTGTGACTAGGCAAATAAATTTAAGCCACCTATTGTAATATTAACAAGTTTCAGAGACAAACAAGTTTGGCTTTGTTTTTTTATCTGACAGCCTAAGAGATAAAAGGTTGTAGATAAACATTTCCTAATCCCCTGAATCAATGTCCTAGAAGAAGATGAAATTGTTTCTTTAAAGGATGTCAAAGACTGTTTATAGACAGTGAGATTAATTTGATTAAACATCAATTTCTTTGGTGAATACAAATGATTAGCATACACTAATCATAGTTTACTATGTTTGATAAGCTCTCAAATGAAAATGGGTGTTCTTGCGATTCAGTCTTTTAAAATAAGTTGCTGTCAGTCTTAGAAATAATGGCAAGACAAAGAAATAATGAATTCTCTGATATCTGTGCATGACTTTGCAACAGATTAGCGAATAAAACTAGCTGTAGTAACAGCAATAATGACAGTAATAATGACAAAACCAGCAATATATCACTTGGAGATTATAGGACAGAGCTTTTGGATTACTTTAGCACCTTTAAAATCAAAAGGAACTCTTCTAATATATACATATGTCACATCTGATAGAAGTTATCTGTGGCTGCAAGTTGTTAGTAGTTTGATGCCACAGACCTTAGCAGCAAAGCATCATGGTCAATAATTGATGTTATTTCACCTTATTCCACTGATGTCAGCAGAGTTGGAATTCGCTTCATCACATTCAAGTCTGGCCCTTACTATTTACAAATGGCATATGGGAAATACTTGATCAATTGTAATTACTCATGGCTGACTGCAAGGCTATGGGTGATGGCAGGCTGGGAATTGTGCTGAGCCTGAATTGCCAAGCACAGGTGGATAAAGCTAAACAGAAATCAGTATGCTCATCCTACAGAAAAATTGAGAAATATTGGGGGGGGGAGGTTTTTTGTTTTGTTTTGTTTTGTTTTGTTATTGTTTGGTGGTTTTTTTCTGGTTTTTTTTTTTTTTTGGTAAGAAACCCCCTGCAGACACAGAGCTGGAAATGCACAAAATAGCATGCACTTCTTGGATAAAAATTTCAAGCCAGTGAGATGGCAAGGGATTTAGGCCATTCTGGTAAAACAGAGAGCCCCCCAAAAAAGTATTACAGTATTCAGCCAAGTAGGTCTGGAGGTAGCTTAGAACCTACTTACCTCCCAGATATCCACACTTGACATGCAATCATCATGATCCCACAGAAATCTTCAGTTCTGTTGAATCACCATTTACCAGTTGAGATACAGTTCACTGGAAATCTTCCAATCAGTTCTAAGAGACAAGCTAGTTTTTCTCCATGCTGGAGCAAGATGATTTCTAATTCATATTTTAATAAACATTCCTGCCTTTGTAAACCAATGTGAAACAGCTGAGTATATTTGAAATCAAATAATGAACCAGCTCAAAATAGTATCTGTGTTTGAATCACTACACAAAAAAATGAGGAGAAAAGGTATTCACGAATAGTGCTAGCAGCTGACAAGACAATACAGGGCTATGATAAGAACATAACTACTTATTATTATTCTTGCCCTGAAGAAGCATTTGCATGGAAACAATTTATGTTTTATTTTAATAACATGCTAAGGGCAAACAAGATTAAACATATGTTGGGATGACTTGTTTGATTCTTAGGAAATTACTCCCGAGAGTTATGTAATATTTTGTCTGAGATTTTTTGTTGCTATTTCCTGCTGGTTTTGTCTGGTCTATATGTTGTTATCAGAAGCTCTATAATACATTTTTTTATATATATATATATATATATATATATATATATATAAAGTCCTGAGGGTACTGACAGATCATTTCTTCTTCCTGTTTCCTTCCTTTTAAACTAAAGGCTGAAGAATGCTAATAAATCCACTTCTTTACCTTTCCTACCCTGAGACCATCTACCCTGTAGAAAAAGAGAATTTAGACCTGACCAGTCTAGAAACATTGCTTTTCAATTCATTTCGCTATCATTCAATAGTCATCAGCATTAAACAGCAGAGGCCTGTTAATAACCGTTAATTTGCTTTAGAAACTTAAAATGCCAGTAATTTTATTCCCCCTGGGTATACATAAATGAGGACAAGCAAAGAGCATGCACATTTGACTAGTCACAGAACAGTCATTAGATTTATTCATCAGTATCTAGCAAATTCCTTATTCAACTCCGAAGTTCATAGAGTTCAAAGTAGCCAAAATATGAACAATTAAATGTGCAGGGAAATGTGGTCTTCTGGCTCAGAGGTGGGAAGCGGGTCATCTCCATTCTACTGCTGGCTTTCATGGTAACTGAAACAAGCCACTGGATGTTTCTGGTTCTCACATGAGAAATGTTTTCCCAGATCTAGAAGGGGATATACATCGAAGGAGGAGAACAATTATTTCATATAAATAGTGGGACTATTGATTAAGAGGGATGATTGAGAGGAAGAATATTAAAAGAAAGAATTAAAAGAAATTAAAATGTAAGAAAAATAATAAAAAATGTGCTATCTATTGTGATGCGTGCAGCACACTATCACAAGACAAATGATAAAAACAATTTTCTTTGCAAAATAAGATTATAAATAGAAGTACAATAAATAAATAAACATTTGTAAATGTACTTGCAAAGATTCAGTGTGAATTGAGGACAACTCCTTAGCAGTCAGCAGTTATATAAGTGTAAAATCAGCACAAGGGAGGTCAGACCAGGGTCTAGGAATGTTAATGTATTTGAACTGGAATGTTAATGCTTATGAACAGGAATGCCAGGTACGACTTTACAGTGCAGTGGCTGGAATTAATATTCAGCACTCTTCCCCTCTAATAGACTTGGTACTGTGCAAAATACGGGAAGCACAAAAGAGGAAATCTCATTCATCTGCCAAAACCATAATCAGCAAAGCAAACTATGAGCTGATAAACAGCTGTTTTTCATTCTAATTTAATAGGAACAGAAATATCGAAATTGGAAGGCTGCGAATGAGGTGGTTTCACTTCCTGTTCAACACTTGAACATCCCAAGGAACGAACACCACCTGAGTTTTGGGTGTCCTTCTATGGCTTTGACTTATTTTTACTCTTTTGAAGCTCTTCAGCGCTCACTTGTATTTCAGAAGTGAATGCTGACAAGTGTCATGTATGTCACAAGAAACCAGTCATTCAGAAAAGAAGCATTTTCTGTTGTTTCAAAGAAAGATCTCTGCTGAAGCCACTCAGCCAGAAGAAAATAAATAAAAGAGCTCTCCTACCCCAAGTCAGCAGCCAAGCAGCAGAGTACTGAAAGATAAGTAATTTGTGGGGATCACAAAATAAAGGTATTGAGAAAGAGAGTGGGTTAGCCTGAGTGATTTATGTTGGGAATAATTCAGTGTTGAGGGCCAAGCTATTGTAAGCTGAAGTCAGATCACATGGACTTGGCTGGTTGTCTTGTGTTATTATTTTTTGGGCTTTAAGGCTTTTGGGGGGAAAACTGTGAATTATAAGAACAGTTGTTCATTCCACAGCATCTTAGCTTTTGATATTTCATGGTTCTGTGCAAAGACACCATTCTGAAGAAACTTGTATGTGCCACTAACTCAGCAAACACTTAGACTATAAAAAGCCTGAGAAGTAATACATAAAAACAAAAAGGAAGTGCGCTTCTGTGCCATACCTTTAAAAAATGCTGCTGAAAGGATTGTGAGTGATTGCTGAGCCCACTTTTTGGTTAGATCCACTTATCATAAAGCAGCAAGAAGTGCAGGATTAAAGAAAAGCAAATACTGAAGAGACAAAATGTCCTCAAGCCTGCCATGCATTCAAACCTACCTTTGAGCTTGCCTGTTGCTAATACAAGACAAACAACTCCTCTAACCGGCAGGACCCTGGAGGCCTTGAAATTAAATCAGGTCCCTGCCTCAAGTTATTTAAATTAAGCAGCTCTCTTAGTTGGGGCAACGTAAGTCAGCCACCTGTTTGACCGGGCTGGGGAGGGAGGACTGGTTTTTCTGGCACAGCTCCAGGCAGGCAGTTGCCTTCAAGTGTCTTCCAGCACAGAGCAGAGAGAAAGATGTAAAACAATTTTCCCCATGCCATCATCATCTTCTGAATATCTGCTCCTTAATGAATCCCAGCTGAAGGGCTATTTATCAGATGAAGAACGTTTCTTTTTGGGCTGAAGGATCTTGACCTCTCCTGTTGCAGGGAAGGATATTTATCTCTATCCATAGCTGTTTGTCTGTAGGGCATGCAATTGCTCTGCTCACGCGCATCCCCAGATGGAAGCAATGTCAGCCATGCTCACATGCTGTTTTTCTGGAGACGGTACCAGCGAGTCTTTGGGCTCCATCCTAAAAAGGGGTGACAAAACGCTGTAGGTCTCCACCTTGATAAATTATGCTGCTGGGCTGTAGGGTGGCATTTCCCGGCCGAGGATGCATCTACTGGTAATAGGCGTTGTCTGGGATGCCATATGTGCCGTTTTCTGAAGGATTTGTTCTTCCCAGAACTAAAAGCCTCTGTTCTGGTTTGGTTTTTTTTTTCTTGAGCACTGTGCCCTCACATGCATGTCTCACAAGAGGGCAATTCTGGTAATGCTCCTGCTGCCAGAAAGGAGTTTTCAGAGCAGCTAATGAATCGGCTCATTTCTCAGTGCCTATTAATTATATCCATATTTAGGCAATAAACCATGTTAACTTCTAAAGTTTCAGAACTACAGACAGCAAAAGCATCACAATAGTGGTACATTATCTTCTGAAAAGGACAAAATGAGGCATAAAGATAGCAGGGGGAAGAGTTGTAACCTCCTTTGTTTGAGAAATCCAGGGTGTTGTTTGTAGAAGGGCGGTAGAAAGGGTCAGGTAAAGGAGGAGTAGAGAACACTGCAGAAATAATCACCAGACATTGGGATTTTCTGAATAAGGTGCCTTGGAGCAAACAGGGCTCAGAAAATCTCTTCAGAAGATACAGAGGAGGTGGGTAGATGAGAGAGAGAGAGAGAGAACTTGGCATCATAACTAGGGAATTCTAAAATTTTAGGATTTGAAAAGACAGATTAGAGGATTTTTTCTCTTCCCGCATGCCCGATAAATGTCCAACTGGAGAGGAATAAGTGCATGGATACTCTGACAGGTGAAGAGAATTAGTTGATCCTGATCTGACAGCCTTTACAGTGGGGCCACACCTTGGGAAAACAGAAGCAAAAGTTCATTTTCTGTCTAAAAAGAGGATGATAATAGTCCTATGCCATTTAGTATGATTTTCTCCTTTGATCTGTATGTGGCTTTCTCTATCCTGTGCTAATTTACTTAAGTGTTTGCAAGGAGCAGCCAAGGGGAAAAAGCTTTCATTAGAACTATAGAACTGCTGAGTTGTTTGACAGTAATTCTATCTGGAACTCATTTATTTAAGTATAGACAAGGTGGGGCTGAGGAGTGATTTTTTTTTTTCTTGGGACAGATAGGATAAATAATTGAATGGAAATGTCTGCATTGATGACTGGAAGTGCTAAAAGCCTATCCCTGAACAAAGTTCACTTAGTCTAATGCTTCATGGATTATTGTTTAGGCCTCCTTGCTGTACTTGGCACACTCATTCCTGCTCTAGACCAAAACCAGGCAAACACATGTGTGTACATGCAAGTACATATACAGGAAAAGCCACAGTGAAAGATCTACCAGCATTTTTCTCAGTGTGTCCCAGGGCTCCCAAGGGACTGATTTTAGAGAGAGAGCCAGTATTTCATTCCTCGGGAGTCTTTCTAGCTTCCTTGTAGAGGCTGCAGGGCTGACAATTGTGATGCTGGTTACTAA
Organism: Bucorvus abyssinicus; assembly: GCA_009769605.1. NCBI lineage: Eukaryota > Metazoa > Chordata > Aves > Bucerotiformes > Bucorvidae > Bucorvus > Bucorvus abyssinicus. The sequence continues at coordinate 47,664,234 of CM020025.1, forward strand.
CACGCACTTCCTGAGAGCACTGAGATTGTACTGAACCGACCAACAGGCTCTTCACCTGAGCTGCAGTCTCTTAGGAACAGATTTCAGTCACTATTAACCTAAGCTGTATTTAAATCATTTCTATGGAGATAAAAGGCTTCATATCTTGTTACCAATTCTTCCAGCCATCTGGTCCTCCATTTTGTTGAATGAAGTAGAACTGACTAGTGAGGAAGATGACGTGTTAAAAGTTTGATGTCAACAGCCTCTTTGTGCAGATTGGTTGTGATGTGCATCTGCGCTTTTCCACATTATTCCTTGTAGCAAGGAATTCTGTGTGGTCATTTCTGGCTGGGGTTACTCTACTTAGTAAATGAAACAGAGATGAGAGACCCCAAATATGAAATCTGAAGGAAAAGACACCAATGTATACAATATACAGCAATGAGAGCTGAAAAATGCAAAAGAATTCATAATAAGAAATTCTACTGACTTTAATTTTTCTACTAGGAAGTAATATAAAATAAGTTTTAAAGTACAATTATAAAAATATTATAAATAAAATACAAATGAAATATATTATTCTTTAAATTATAGCCTAGCTTGATCAAAATGTATTAAGGTGTATTAATAGTTAAAACTTGAAGTATTGATTCATTACAGCTGGATAAATAAGTATTATGGATTATTTATCTATGATTGCAAATGAAATTATTTCATTGACTAATTAGTACACAAGTAAATTGAAATGAATGTTCCCATGCATTAACTTCAAATAACGCAAATCCTGGAAATACGTGTATTTAAAAAAAACCCCACTTATTTAGGTTTATTTTATTTTGGTAAAACTTAAACACATAATGATACAGTCGGTGTTAAAGAATTGCTAAATTAAAAACCCCAAAACAGTAACTGAACAGGCAACAACTTCTCTTAAAGCATTTCCCCAACTCTAGACAAGAAATGTAATTTCTTCCAGATTATTTAGAAAACATCAGTTTGTACTTCACTTATAGCCCTTGTTTTCATGGATTCCAAGATTACAAGGCCTCTTATTTCCTTCAGGAACAGCACCCATTCATCTTGTATGCCATTAGCTCTGTCTTAAAGACTTTGAAGTACATTTTCCACATCTGGCTGTATGGAAGGTCAGAATGTTCCCAGCTTTCTTTAACTACAAACAGATTCAGATCGCTGTTTTCCAAACCATTTAATTTTTATGTTGTCTGTCATTTTGCATCACTCCCAAGACAATATTAAAACTCAAATTGCTATGCTGTTGGTGATTTGATTTACATATTAAATTAAAATACAACAATAATAACATTAATTTCCATATTGTTCCTCACAATAGCCTCAGACTACTTTTATAATTCGATCAATGTGTACTAAGTGGAAATCTCTTCAAATTTTAATACGCAAAGATGCACCACTTCAGTAAATTTACATCATTAATGGTAATCTTTGCCTCAAATAGCTTTTAATTAGATTAGAGATAAAATATATCAACTATGGACAAATCTGCAGTAATTTAAGACAGGTATAAATCTTAGAGCAGAGATTGGAGACAGGGCACAGAAGTGCTGGATCCATATTGGCCCTTACCAATGAACAGGCAGTTCAACCCTCAACCTTCACCCAAGAAATCCCACCTTTAAATGAGGAATATCTCTCTAATTGAAATCATGCCATTGGAGTCAGTGGAAAAATTTCCAACATTTCATCTGCAATGGCATTTCACCTCTGTTCTTACATAATGCTCTATGACAAGCAGGTTTTATATTTGGTAATATTAAAATTCATATATGAGATACTGATGAAAGCTAAATGCCAGACTGTGAAATGTGGCTCACATTGCTCCTTTGGTTCACATTTGATTTTCCTTTCCATGTCTCTCCAGTTCCTTTCTTTCTCCCCCTTTCCCTTAGTAAAATACATAGAAACTATTTTAATAAAATACATAGATACTAATTGTAATTTTGGGAAACTCAGGATATTCATTAGTTCCCACACAAAACCATCACAGGCACTTCAAGTCTTGCAGGCAGGCTTACAATCAGCCATTTATTTGCTTGAGCTCTTTTACATCGTTCTTTAAAAATGTGCTTTTTCATTTCACAGCTCACTTCTCTGACTGTTTAGATGGACTGTATTACTAAATCAAGTTTGTCTCTCCAGCATCTCCAATACCTGCAGAAGCTATCGCTAATGAATTTACATGACTTACAGTTTCTCTGAAATTTCTTTTTTCCATGGGCTAATAAATCTTTCCTCACAACTCAAGGCTTCTGCCATCTTTTCCAAATTTAATATTATATCCTGAAGCTTTTGTTTGTTTTCTATTTTCCCCTTTATATCTTTGTATCTCAGCTTATTTACAAATCAATTTCATACAAATTATAATTTAAATATACAAATCCTTTACATTATACCTTTGTATCTTAGGCTCTCACAAAATATTTTATGTACAAATTATTTGCAGGGGTTATTTAATTCATTTGCTGCAGAAAAGTAGGGTGAAATAAAGAAGTCTTTAGCAGCACAGTTCAGCATTATGCAATGATTTAAGACAAGAAATGGGGAATGTCATATCAGTCAAGTCCACGGAGGAGTGTGGAAAGGCAAAATGCTGTTAAGCTAGTTACAGTTTGGGGTAGATACTTACATGCATTATATTATTTTTTCAAAGTTATATAAAATAGCTATGACTTAAAGCTGTCCCAAAGCCACATAAGATCTTGTCCTTCCAGTCTTACTGCACCAATTGTATGATAATAGAGTTTACTGAGGCAAATTTCTAGATACTATATTGTGTATAAAGATAACGAAAAGTTAAATAAAAAAAGATAATGAAATCTAGTGGGTTTAAAATATAATATACTCTGTATTACAACGGTCTATCATGGATAAAACAATATTTTTAACAAATTCCTCACCAATGTCTAGGATTGAGGTAACTTTGGCAGGGACATCCTTAGCCCCTTAGCAAAATTAATATCTGAAATATCTAAATATCTGAAAACTGAATACCTGAAAAAACACCCATGCATCAGAAATTGACTTGTGCCTTCTGGAAAATTTGTTCAGCATAGAGAGCAAAGATCAATGCACAGACAGTCCTCAGAGAAGGTTAGAAACAGCTCTGGGAAAAGTCATGGCTCTTGGACCCAGTGGCTGATCTGCAGGTCTTATGGAAAAGCAGAAGAATAAATGAAAGACAGAGCAGGAAGGCACCAACCAGATATGTCCCTGAAGCCACACCAACAAGCCCCTGTTCATGGGCAGTAGATACTGGGTGTAGTGGCACCCAGGGACTCCTGTTTGTCCCATGGCCATGCTCTATCATTTAGCCGCATGTCCAATATGTACCAGAAATCCACCCTGTCAAATCCGCCTTGTGCCTTGTCTTCAAAGCATCGTAGCACCAGGCTCACCACACTACCTACTGGAGCACTTCCAGCAGCTTTGACAAGTGCAGGCTGTCTGTTAGCACAGTCTGAACTGAAGCTTATTGGGACGTCAACCAAAGCAGTGAGGGCCAGATCAGGAAATGCTGCACTTTGGTGCATGAAAATGAAAGCCCTGGGTCTCCCATTTGTAACAGCACCATCTCTTGGGAGATCATTCACACAAGGTCCCTGAGCGGCACTGTGGCAGAAGAGAGGATGATGTCTTGTGGTTTTATGCATTAATTTTTCCATGAATCATCTACCAAGCTGTTCAAAATATTGTACTCAATACTGAAACTCAGGTTTTGATTTTTTTATGTTCATTAAACTCTGATCATGTTATTGAAACTCCTACAAGCTTGGTTGAACTGGAAAGCCAGGGAATCTCCTTCACATGGAGACACACCAGAGGGAGGCAGTGGACAACTGCTACCCCCAAATCTACCCACCAAATCTGCTGTACAGTGCTGTCTCCCTCGGCAGTTTCAGACAGCTGCCCTTCCTTTAAATCAACCTGCCAGAGAAATATTTCCTCATTCTCTCTCCAAGTGTAGTGTTCCTCCCTCCCCATTAAATCATCCTGGCTCAGAATGGGCAACATAGAGTTCTGGACCAATGACAATTTGTCTTTACAGGTGAAAATGTGGCTGTGTTTAGTGTTTTCTTTCCCAACCACACAAAGATAGGAACAAGTGTTTTATATGCTTGTAGAAGTCGATCATGCTTCCCAATATTCCCAAGTCCTAGAGGTCTCTGGATATCAGATTTCAAAATTTTGTCACTTTTCTGAACAGAATAGTAAATTATTTTGTAAGTTGGCTTATTTATTCAGTTTAATTTGCCTCTCTTTCTGAGGCACGTACAGTCAGAGAAACTGATAGTGAATAAAATCAGAGTAGGAGGGAGATAGGAACCCTCTGAGACCAAGTTTCAGTAAGATGAGACAAGAAGCATGGGAAATATTGTTTGGAAAAGAGCAAAGGCATAGAGAGCTAGAAACCAGAGCATGTTGTGGCTAGGACAAAAAGGAGATGGAAGTTGCTGTGCCTACTTCATGTGAGGAGAGTAAGGCCAAATATCTTAGGCAGTGGGGAAAAAAAAAAAAAAAGTATTAAGGTTCTTAGCTGTGTTTTCATGAACTTCGTGACTATAAGTCTTTCCTGAGGTTCAAAATAAAAACCAGTTTGTCAATGATTCTGTTAGCTGCTTCATTGAAAATCACTTCTTAACATCATACCTTTGATGAGAAGTTGTTCTTATTCTGGGAATTACCACCTGATATATTCAAGAAACCCCTAGATTTTACTTCCATGCTCATGCTTCTAATTATGAGCTGCTTTGATGATGGCTCCAGCATATTCTCTTCACTCCCCTGGAAAACTGTCTATGAAGTGACTATCTGCCAGTGCTCTTTCTAAACTGCTCTGGGGTGTTTGCTTCCTCTCAGCACCATTAGTTTCAGTCAGACATGGAGTCTGCTAAATTTAAGCCACCTTCTGTCAAGACTGTGTCAGGGAAAACCCCTATCTGTAATCTTCCCAATGTACATAAAGAATACACAGTGACACATTTGACATGTCTCTCTTATCATTCCTCCTGGGGTTTCAGGACTAGTTGTCACCAAGGAAAGTGAGTAACTGCCTAGAAGAGCCAGTATGTGTCTGGGGTATTTGCTGATGAAAGGTCATCCAAAACGACTCCTAGGCATCACTGCTTCCTCCTCCATTCACCCACTCATAGAAGCAAAATCTCACAGCCTGCCAAGCGCTCGCAGAGGCCAGGCTTATTCACATGACTAGTAAATTCTCTCTCTGGGAAATGTCCTTGTGCCATTTAGGAGTTCCTTTCACCAGCTGCAACACATGCTTACAATAATCAAGTGATTCATTGGGGCACTGCAAATAACAACAGTGGCAAACAGATGCCTTTACTTCCACTTTTTTCCGGACATTCTTCATGATAACTAGCTCACAAATAGCATGCACAACTCTCCCGTTCCTCTAGGACTTTGATTTAATTAAAGACTATACAAAAACATTATATAAAGCAGTATAAAAATTTAATGCTAAGAATCAGCAGTGCCTTCTGGTGACAGTGCTGTCTCTTTGGTCATGATGTTGTGTTTGCATGGGTACTTATGGAATTAGATTAAATAAACTAAAGATTGCCAAAAGAAATATTAAATTCATAATCACGCAATGCACTCTTGCAACCTGGGCTTATTAATCAGTTCTGCATGTATGTATCAAATTTTTTCGGAAGTCTATACTGTAATTGTGTCAGCAGCAAAAGTCCTGGGCTTTTCTTTCAATCAACAATGAGAAAAGTCACCTGGACAATGTAAAGTTAGCTTCCAAAGTACAGAATTGTATGCAATGTAAACAAATCTGATTTTAAAGTCTTGTAATATCCTCTTCAAATCTGTATCTGTTAAAAAAATAAACCATAGCAATAGTGCTTATGTGACCAACGTCATACAAGCAATAGGAAACACTCTGGTGAATAAGATGATATATTGAGCAAGCCAGCACTGGTGAGCTTTCCACATCTTTTGTATTAAAATTAAAATCTTCATTTTGCACCTCCCCATGCAGATCATATTTCCTCAACAAAAGGCAAGGTGCTTCACTTGCTCATTTTGTACTGGTGAATTTCACTTGCTACTTCTACCTATTAAGCACATCTATTCCCAGATCATGTAATATTCAAAAAAAGAAAACAATTTTAATGAAAGTTATCAAGGGCTTGGAATGAAAGTGTGCAGTATGAGGCTTTCAATAATGATGAGAATATGAAAGATGAGTTCTCAAACTCTCTGTGCTCTTGGCAGCACCAGATTTACAAAATTAACTCTTAATAGTCCAGTCAAAACCATACATAAATGTATTTGAGAAAGCTGGTCTGATGAAGAATAGATGAAATATTATCAGCTTACTGTTAAATTCTATATTTCACACTTCTCAGTCACTGAAGTTTTAATACAGGCCTTACAATTAGTTTTGATCTATACTTTATCCCAACACACTAATCTAGAATATGAGTTTTTATAATCAAGGTAACTTCTATTTCAGCTCACAGAAAAGCATCAGATAAGTCAATAGATAAACCCTAGTTTTATTAAAGTCAACAGCAAAACTTGAATTGATTTTCATGGCACTGTGTTTCATGTTTGTGGCTTTGCCAAAAAACAGAAAAAGTGAGAGGAAGAGAGAGAAGGGAGTGGATATTTTATGTGGGGAAAAAAAAAATTCTTTCACCCTATTCCATTTTAGAGGAAGAAGGGGCAGGGAAGCAATAGAGAGGAAACATATTTGTCTTCTACTGCTCAGCAAAATTTTTCCTTGAATAGACAGTATTAAAGAGAAATAGGAGATTAAAGAAAGAAATTGAATTTAGATCAGAGGCAATTGTGTAGATGTCATATTCGTTGAAATGGTTGCTGAGGAGCAACTGGGGCACAGCACCGTGTCCTTCAAGCGCTGGACATCAATATGAAGCTACTGTCAAAGCAGCAGCAGGGAAGCAAGTTCATCCACAGAGCCTATTTTGACAAGTATGGCTAACTACTTTTCCTCTCTTTATTAGACTATGGCTGCTGAGAAACTGACTGTGCTAATCTTTGCTGTGAGTTAAAAAAAAAAAAAAAATCCATATAGAGCATTCTGCCTTGAACATGCTGATGTTATGGGGTCTGCCTTTGATCTGTGAATGAGTTAATGAATAAAAAACATCATTTCCCAGTAACGTATAAAGGCCATCACTAAACCATATGTACAGGATTTTATTCTCCGAAAACATTCAAGATATTATATAATATCATACTGCAAGAGAAGCCACAGTATGCTTTTGTGTGAAACACTGTCATGACTCTTCCTTGATGTTTGAGGTGCATTCGTCACTTGTTTGTATTTCTAGTTCCAAGGGCCAAACACTTTTAACATTTGTGCTTGTTTATTTGCTGGTGTTTTCTATACTGTGATCCAGATTTGTTTTGCAGTCACCTACCCCTAAGCAGTTTACTAGAAAACAGTTAAGGTTGTTTATAATTGCTTATAAAAACTTAAATGCCTTTATGGAAATGCATGTAGCATGGGGAATAAACAAGAGAGTTAGAGATGTGCACACGCCTACAGGGCTATGATCTTATTGGCATCATGGAGATGAGGTGGGATGGCATCTATGACTGGAGCATCGGAATAGAAGGATACAGACTCTTTAGGAAGGAATGCAGGGAAGATAAGGAGGGGGTGTTGCCCTCTATGTCAATGACCAGGTGGAGTACATGGAGCTCCACCTGGGGATGGATGAGGAGCCAACTGAGAGCTTACGGGACAGGATTAAAGGGAGGGCAGAGACAAGGTGTCATTGTAGTGGGGGTCTTCTACAGGCTACCCAACTACAAAGACCACGCAGTTGAGGCCCTCCATAGACAGCAGCAGCCTCACATTCACAAGCTCTGGTCTTCATGGGGAGTTCAACCACTCCAATATCTGTTGGAGGGATGACAGAGCATAAGCAATCCAGCAGATTCCTGGAATGCATAGATGATAACTTCCTTCTCCAAATGATAGAGGAACCAACAAGGAGTGCTATGCTGGACCTTGTTCTCACCAACAAGGAAGGCAATGTGAAGTTCAAGGGCAGCCTCAGCTGCAATGATTGTGAAATGGTGGAGTTCAAGATCCTTAGGGCAGTGAGGAGGGCTCACAGCAAGCTCACTGGCCTGGATTTCAAGAGAGCAGACTTTGGTCTCTTCAGGGATCTTCTCGTTAAAGTAACATGGAATAAAGCCATGGAGGGAAGAGGGGCCCAAGAACACTGGTTAATATTCAAGGATCACCGCCTCCAAGCTCAGGAGCAATGCATCCTGACAAAGAGGAAGTCAGGCAAAATGCCAGGAGGCCTGCATGGATGAACAAGGAGATCCTGGACAAAAACACAAAAATTAAGTCTACAGAGGGTGGAAGCAAGGACAGGTAACCTGGGAGGAAAACAGAAATTATCCAAGCAGGCAGCGATCAGATTAGGAAAGTTCAAGCAGTGGTGGAATTAAATCTGGCCAGGTACATCAAGGGCAACAGGAAATGCTTCTATACAGAGATGATAGGAAGAATAGGGAAAATGTAGGCCCTCTCCAGAAGAAATGGGAGGCTTGGTTGCCTGGGATATGGAAAAGGCTGAGGTTTTTGCCTGTGTTCATCTGCAAGTGCTCCAGCTACACCACTCAAGTTGCAGAAGGCAAAACAAACTTCAAATGTCTTGAAAGCATCAAAAATGTCATTGGGGTAACATGTAGTAAGGAACTTGAAGGTGCACAAGTCTGTGAGACCTGATGAGATGCATCCATGGGACCTGAGAGAACTGGTGGAAGAAGTAGTTAAGCCACTATCCATCATATCTGAGAAGTCGTGGCGGTCTGCTGAAATTCCCACTGACTAGAAAAGGGGACACATAACCCCCATTTTTAAAAAAGGGAAAAAAGAAGCCCCAGGGAACCACAGGCCAGACAGTCTCACTACTGTGCCTGGAAAGATCATGGAGTGGATCCTCCTGGAAACTACACTAAGACACATGGGAAATAAGGAGGAGACTAGTGACAGCCAACATGGCTTCATTAAGGGCAAACCATGCCTGACAAATTTGGTGGCCTTCTACCAAGGGGTTACAGTGTTGGTGGATAAGGGAAAAGAACTGATGCTGTCTACCTGGACTTGTGCAAAGCATTGGATAATTATCCTGCACAACATCCTTGTCTCTAAATTGGAGAGACATAGATTTGATGGACGGACCACTCGGTGGATAAGGAATTGGCTGGATAGTTGCACTCGAAAAGTTGTGGTCAATGGCTCAATGACCAAGTGGAAACCAGTAACGAGTGTCATTCCTCAGGGCTCAGTATTGGGGACTGGCGGTATTTAAAACCTTTGTCTGTGACATGGACAGTGGAATCGAGTGCACCCTCAGCAAGTTTGCAACAACACAGAGCTGTGTGGTGTGTTTGACATGCTGTAGGGAAGGGATGCCATCAGAATGACCTTGACAGGCTTGACATGTGGGCAAACCCATGAAGTTTAAATAAGGCCAAGTGCAAGGTCCTGTACTTGGGTCAGGGCAATCCCAAGCAAAAATACAGGCTGGGCAGAGAATAAATTGAGACCAACTCTGAGGGGAAAGACTTGAAGGTGTTGGTTGACTAGAAGCTCTACATGACCTGGAAATATGCGCTTGCAGCCCAAAAAGCCAACTGTGTCCTGGGCTGCATCAAAAGAAATATGTCCAGTAAGTCTCTTGTCAGACCCCCCTAGAGTACTGTGTTCAGCTCTGGGACCCCAGCAAAAGGACATGGACCTGTTGGAGCAAATCCAGAGGAAGGCCATGAAGATGATGAGAGAGCTGGAACACCTCCCCTATGAAGCCAGGCTGAAAGGATTGGGGTTGTTCAGCCTGGAGAAGAGAAGGCTTTGGAGAGATCTTCTAGCAGCCTTTCAGTACCTAAAGGGGGCCTACAAGAATGCTGGAGAGGAACTTGTTACAAGGGCATGTAGTGATAGGACAAGGGGTAATGGCTTTAAACTGAAAGGGAGTAGATTTCAATCAGGGGTAAGGAAGAGTTTCTTCACTGTGAGAGTGGTGAGGCACTGGAACAGGTTGCCCAGAGAAGCTGGGGATGCCCATCCCTGGAAATATTCAAGGTCAGGGTGGATGGGGCTTTGAGCAATCTGTTCTAGTGGAAGGTGTCCTTTCCCATGGGAGGAGGGATGAAACTAGATGATCTTTAAGGTCCCTTCCAACTGAAACTGTTCTATGATTCTGTGATTCTATAATGCTTTATATAAGCTTTTTGAACAGAGTAGAAAGGATGATACAACCCTATTCCAATCAGGCAGTGAGGTGGAATAAGGAGCTTAAGCTTCCTACCGTGCTTTTCTTGAATCAGCAATAAACTATTGTACTACTATTGTTATATTATGTTGTTATGTTATTAATTCATTGTTGATAACTATCAGAAAATATGACAAGTGTCAGAAAAGTATGTTAATGCAAATATAAGATGTTGTTAAGTGCTTTGGGTGCATTTGCCCCTTAGTCACAAAAAGAAATATAGACATACAGAAATTAGAGTCCAAATGCAAAACCGAAGTAACATGACTGATAACATACTTGCAACATTTCTGTGTTTGAATATTTGCTGCAAATTTTGCTTGAGTCAGAAAATGCTGTTTGCCCATGTACCCACCATTTTGCATTTCACACTTGCTAGAAGAAACATATACAGGAAAACACAGCTTTTAAAAGTATTTCCAGGAAGGCAATGGCCCTGCAGTCTCAGCCCTCATTCTCTGCTGTTATCCTGTGGTAGGCAAAAGCTACATAGAGGAGAGATGTCTCACAAGGAAAAGAAATGTATTACGGTTTTTCATAGAGATTTGCTCTCATGACAGTGTAGGCATATACTGTCTGGTTGCCCAGTAGGTCTGCCAACAGTAGAGTGGAGGACCCCTGAGATGACTGAATTATAGTGTAGTGAAGATGGCCTTGATCATGGGAGCAAACTGCTCCACAGACAATGAAGTGCCCAACTCATAAACATGAATTTCAGCCTCTAATACCTATATATCATCATAAGCCTTAAGTATCTACACTCAAGAAAGCCCAGGATATGCATCCTCCCTTTCATAAAGAAGTTGTCTTTGGAACCAATTCTAAAAGTTGTGGAAACATGATCAGTTCAACAACATTTATTATTTGATTAGTATTCACAATAATTAGGAGGAGAGAAAACAATATCACATACATAGTTTGTTTTTTGACTGAAAGTCTTCAGAGAAGGTTTGAGATTTAGGATCTCTGACTAAGATAATCCTAAAAGGTAAGGTGATTATTTCCTCTTAAAAGTAATGACACAAGAGATTTTTCAATCCAAAATGTCACATTAGGGAATTTTACTGCACTAAAGTTGTTGTATAAAATATTCCAAAGGTGTGGACAATGTTTGAAAATAACATAGTTGTCTAAACTTTTCTTTTCTGCCCAAATGAAATACCTCTGGTGTTCAAGATTCAAGTGAAAATTAAGACGGTAAAAGCCCTAAGTCATAGATTCAGATTGACATTCGGTGGCTAGAACGAGACATGAACTCTCGTAGTGGCTCTACTGCCACCTTAACATTAAACATATCAAGAAAATTCATTCTTTTATATGATGTTTTCCTTGACCTGAGCAGCTCACCACGTCTCCGGGCTCCTTGGGTTGCTTCCAAATGAAAAGAGAAGTTGATGGTGTTTCAGGAAGCTTAAGAGCAGCTATTCACAATCAGTAAACTGTCTTGATTTTCTGAATGCAACAAGAATCAAACAATAGCCCAAAGCATCTTTGCTTCAACTTCAAGTCTCTTTCTTTCAAAAGCTCTTTATGCTTCCTCAGTAAGCGTCTGCTTCAGTGCTTGCTCAGTCAAGGGCTATGCTTCTGTTCCTTCTCTGTGCTTTATTCTGTGGTGCTTCTTACACGTGTAGGCTTCTAAATAAGATTATACTCAATCAAGCCCTGCTCCCAGCTTGTTTAAACTCTAGTGATTCCTCACATCTGTTTTTGGTTGGGACAGTGATATATGCTTGCGTTTTTATCGGGAGACTGTTCTCACTTCAGCAATGTTTTTATCTCTTATGGACAGCTTAGGTGGAGGACAGGCTTTACTCATTAGTCTCTGTGTACCCATCTCCAAATTGCAGGTTTTTGTGGCACCTGGGACAGCAATGTGGGTCTAACTGAGGCCTTTGGAGCCTAACACAATACAGAATTAAACTATGAAGAATTATAATTAGCGTGATATACCTGGGTTTGCAGCAGTGCAGGTTATGAGCCACACAGACAGTTTGCAATATTTCATGTCCACAAGGATAGGTGCAATCTGTGTGATCCCACACGTGTTTTAGCTCCAGCCCTGAAGCTCCAGAGCTGCGTCCACATGGAGAGGAGCCAGCACGAATCCTCGGCTCATCCCAGCAGGGACTGTTTGCCTGGCCTCTGCATCCCAACAACGCAGCATCAGAGCACCTACGCCAGCACCTGGCCAGGCTTGCAGTGCTGGCTCATCCACACATGCAACCACTTACACTCAGCTTGAGCAGTGAGATAACCCAGTGCAGACCTAGGAGCGATCTTCCGGTGGCTTTTCATGTTTTAGACTCCCAGTGGACAGGACAGTCTCAGAAGCAATATGAGAACATCAAATCTGTTTTTCTATCAGCAAAGAAGATGAAAATGAAACACAATCCCTTCTGAAAAGTCAGTCTGATTGTTTGCTTTTTGGGGTGGAAGGTTTGTGGGTTTTTTTGTATAATCTTTGGCAGGAAGGAGGGGTAACAAGGGGGAAAAAGCAGCAAGTTTCTTCAGCTGCAATTTGTGACTCACTGAAAAGTGATTAGTTCTGGTTTGCTGACAGCTGCTGCCTGCTGGCAGTTGTGGGCTTACACAGGTTTATAGAAGTTAAACTTCACTTTTTTTGCAAAGCAAATATAAATAAATTGGAGAGGTTGACAGGAGTGAACTCAACATGTGTTTCTTTGACTTTGGAATGAGGGAAGAAGGAACTGGACAGAATAGATAAAGAACTGTGAGGACACTCAAGGCTGTTTTCTTGAAGAATTAAGGAAGGATATAAATCTAAAATGACTTCCATCTGCCTGTCACACAGGAGGGTTACTACTGACAAATCGGAGTAGAAGGAAGCACACTAAATATAGCATTAAACCTATGATTTCATTTACCTTTTTGGTCAATGTGACAAAACCAAAAAGACAGGCAGAATAATGAAGCATAGTAACGAGGACATATATAACCTACTATAATGTTATTCTTATTATTACTTTTAGAAAAATACTGGGTTGAATCCTCCAATTCTCTGAGTTCAGTTTGCTCTCTTAGCACACAATTATACATTATGCATCGCACTTTGAGTATAGAGCAGCTGGATGTTGTCCCACAGCATTTCTCCCCGTGTATTAGGAAGCCCTGCTGTGGTAAAACTTCCTACACCAATGCTTCACGTCCTGGACCTGCATTTCTTGGCCTGCAGTCAGCTGTGGGGTGAAAAGACAAGAAGCTGAGGAAGTGCATGCTGGACCCAGGCTTTTTTGTGAGCAATTTCCCAGAGGAATCCTGTTGTTGAGGGAGTTTGGTGAGGCAGGATCTAGCGCTGATCCTTTGTATCTGCAGCCAGGCAGTGGATGTCACAGGAGCAAACTGAAACACATGCTTGAAAATTCTTTGGAAATTAGCCATATTCAGAGAATAAAGGGTGATTTCATAGCTGGGATTTCATACATGGAAAGAAAATCCACCAGTCATCCCTCAGGTCAGGGTTGTCTTCCTAGAAAAGCAGGGTTTATCACACTAAAGCAGTACAGACCTCCCACAGAAAAGGAACAATACACTATAGTGGAGTGTGTTACGTTTTTACTTTAGGTGTTGGTCAGCTTTATTATCCATGTCCTTGAAACTGATAATAAAACTGGTAATTTTAAACAGGTGTGGATTACAGTACTGTTGTGTCCATGAGCATTTTCACTCCCTTATTAAAGCAGTATTAAAATTGTGTCTTCCAATCCACTGCACTTGGAGCTGCTTTACCACACTTAAAGGCTAACCTATATATGTTCTTTTGGGCTTGTTTTTGGTCCTCATCTTTCTCTGCTGCTTTTGACTATTTTCCCCTCCAGTTTAACTTGGAAATTTTCAACCTTTTAGGCAGACTATATTTTTTTTTAAATTCCACATTTGATTTCCTGAAAAAAACTACAGTGATTTATTTCTGAAAAAAAGACCCACAGAGACCAAAAAAAAAAAAAAAAAAAAGATTTACATTACTGGAATGCAGCTTGCACATTAGCCATATGGCAGATTTGATTCCTCAAAGAATGCACATGGTGTATATATGAAGATATTTTTAAGTACCACCAACTCTGAATATGAAAAACCAATAAACTTGACTCCGAGACAAGCATTATCTTTAAAATATATGTCCTTCCAGATGAAGGTAGCAGAAGACTCTCCTTTCTTCCTGAAAGTATACCTAAGTGCTTGGTTTCTGAAGCTTTGTTTGCATACAGCCTAAATTACAATGGTTGTTCATTAGTTGCATTTAAGTGTAAAGAATATGATCACCACAATTTACCAAGCAGGAAAAAAAAACTTTCTGGGAAGGAAAAAAAAACAACCCAATGTTTCAACTCTTCCTCAATCTCCTGTCACTATGAAAAGATAATCTCTGCTTATTTTTACAGCAAATGTCAACCATGTCATTCTCTGTTTATAGATGAATGGATTTCAGCCTTGAAATGTTTGTTCTAAGCCTCAGTTAGTGGGCAAATTTTTCTTTGGGTAGTCTGGTGCAAAGAAATATTGTCCTCATTACTGTTCTGAATGAGGGAAGAGGAAAAAGTTGTAAAGGATTGTGATTGGATTGCAGTTTTGGGTGCTATCCAAGTTGGCTTTTGTGGATTTTTAAGATTGCATCATACCTCATTGTGGGAAAGGTTATGTGCATGAGGTGAAAGGTAAATATGACTTCTCTTAACTCTAAACAGTTGAAAGAAGTGAAGAGTGCAACTGAAGAGTGGAACAGCATTACGCATATATATTTGGTGAATTATTTTCCAAAAAAATGTACTTAGGGATAAATTTTTAAACACTGTAGAAAGTGCAAATTAATAGAAATTGCTCCACATCAGCAAGTATAAATACCTATCTCTAGAGAAAATGTGTTCAGTGAAGAAGAACTAATGAAAATGAACAGAATATGAAGGTAAAAACAACATGTTCAATTCAGATTAATGAGGGTCACTTCAATGCATCCACATACAGAGAAATATATCACAAATTAGAATGAGTAATATTAAAACAAGGAGCAAATGTGCCCTAATACTAAAGGAGGTGTATCACACAAAGTTGCCTTCATTTTAATCTTTATTCTCTCTGTTTACTGTGGTAGATCAAAGAACAGACTCCTTCAACTCCTCCCTGCATCAGTTTTCCAAAGTGATATAAAACAGTAAAAGTGAAAGCTTGTTCACTTATTCTCCTGCTCACTGCTCTACCCAAACACAGACTGAAGCATGTTGTTGCACATATGTAACTTCACAGGTGAAATTTCATCTCCGTTCAAGATCACTGCCAAAACTCTTACCGATCTTTCAATGAATTCTGTCTTCTACAGTCCCTAAGCAGAATTACAGCTAGTACCACCATCTTCATCTTTTACTCTTTTTTTCCCCTCTCTTTCTTTTACATCATTCAACATTTTACACCATTCTAAGCTTTACAGTTAGGTGAAGCTGGAAGCCAAAGCCCTTCAGGGGCTGCCTACGCCTGCTTTGCTCGTGCCACATCTCTAGAGAATGTTTTTTTGTTGTTAGCACAACTGGTGGTTGGGTCCCTCTGCAAGGATGCGGCCATTGCTAGGCAAGGCAGGGGACTTAACAGAAACAGCAGCCTCTGCTCTGAAAACAAACCATCCATCCCCTTGTGAAAACAAGCCCCAAAAGCTTGTCTCCCCAGGGCTGACTAATTTTATCCATACAGTTGTGACAGTAGCATTCAGTTTTGCCAGCTCTCACTAGGAAGCCTTGAGTAGGCATTGCCTATGGCTGTCATTCAATGCCCAGAGTCACTGGGGAGAGATTTAGACAGCAGTTACTGTTCAGCTTAAAGCCTAATGAAGTCATTAGAAATAAAAACTTTTTCATAAATTGAGGTTTGGTTTTAGCTTGATATGCTGAGTATGACATCATTCAATCTTCTATTATTAAAGATTAAACTGCAAAATAATAGATTGTAAAATAATTGCATGGCTTAACAATTTCTTATTGAGAATTAGTGTCACACTATTGCCAGCCCTTGCAAATTATTCAAAATTTCAAGGCAGTGTGTGTTCTTCCCCATGAAGATGTGGAGTTGTATAATTAATCACAAGAAAGATTCAAATGCACTTAGAGATATAGATGTTTTCATAAGATCTCTTTAACAAGCAAATTTAATTCAACAGGTTATTTCAACAAATGCTTTCTCCTTTTTTTTAAAAGACATAATTAGTAATATTCAAATTATTTTTCATTAACCAAATCTATTTCAAAATAAATATTTATTTGGTGAAGGTAAAAACTTTCATAACACAGGTTTAATTCTGAGAATTTCTTTCTTCTTGATTTTCCATTTAAAGCTTGCCATTTTCAAATTTAAAACATATTTGAGTTAAAATTATAAATAAATAATAATATTTAGAAATTTTATGTTGTGCAAAGGAAAAAAGTCATTGATTCTAAGACAAGTCTTAGGTGATAGAAGTGGAAATTTTAGGCTTGGTTCAAGGTGGGAAATTTTGGGAAAATGAGAACCTTTTCTTCAGTCTTATTCAGTTATGTTGTTTGTACATCTATGTGAGAAATCAAAAGGAATTGGTAGACTGGCTGGTACAGTCAAAGCTGAAAGAAAATGCTAAATGAGCTGTAGAACTTCTAGAGTTATTTGCATGAAACATGATGGAGGTTTTCGCAGTGTGGTAGTATTTCTGACAGGTAATATAGCAGAGGACAATGGCTTATTTTATCAGGAAGATTTCTACGTAAAAATTTCTCTCTTCTTCCTTCTTTATAAACTCCTCATTTAGCTAAGAATCAGATCTATCTTAGCTGTATGTTCTTTCCTAGCCTGGCAGGGCTAGGAAACACGGGTTTACAGACCTGCCTTTCACCTTTTGAATTCAATTCTTTTGCAATCCATACAACATTTTTGCCTGTGACTTAAGCTTGTGCTAGATCTACTCCTGAAGGAACAAACCCATTTCATTTTGTTGATATTATGAAGCATAGCATTATGGTCCCAATTTCATCATCAAGAGGTTAGTGGGTATTAGAGATGCTGTCAGACACTTCAGATAATGTGGATGCAATAGCATTTTAAGGCAAGCATCAGTGATCTGTGTGTCTGCCTGTGACAAGAACTAGCGTGAACAAATGAGTTACGTGACTCATTTTGAATAGTCACTCTAAGGGAAACACGAGTAGCAATCAACCATCTTTCAGGCATTTCTACTCAAGAGCTCGACAGCTTTTTTTCAATCAATCAAAATAAATATATTAAGTGATATTGTGTATTCTGCCTTGAACCATTTTAATAAAAATACACTCCACACACAAAAATACCTGAATACATACTGAAAAAGACCCAGGGATCTGAAGTACAAAGCCAAAAAAAAAAAAAAAGAGAAAAGGCACTGCATAAGGTATAAAGTTGAAAATCAGCCTATATGAAACTGAGAGAACTCAAACCTACCTGATCTTTGCCTACCTCTGCTTGTGCACCTGAGCACTCTCCCTCTCCTACTGATCTCATGTATCTCTTGCCACTTGCTGTCATAGAAACATTTAACTTTGCCGTTTATTTCATGGCTAGAGCTCTCTCCAGGAAAGGGGCGGGATTGATGATGGATGCCCTCCAGCATGTTTTCTGACTGCCAGCACACAAGACTTTGGGGTTTCCCCCCTGCAACTCCTCACTCTTCCCAGGACCAGTGCAGAGCCCTGCATGTGCATTCAGGCTTCACGTTAGAAAGCCTAAAAAAATGACAGACTGAATTGCTTAACTTATAGGTGCCTAAGCCCATTATTGACTCTAGACCTAGCTGCCTGAAAAAAGTCACAGTTGTTAACCTTAATAAATGCTTGAAGCATGCAGTGAAACCAGATAGTTTATTGCAGTAAAATATAAATTGTAAAAGCCTTATTCCCCCTTGCAACCAGACCCAGAGGGTCAGTGAATATTT
Source organism: Bucorvus abyssinicus (assembly GCA_009769605.1). Lineage (NCBI taxonomy): Eukaryota > Metazoa > Chordata > Aves > Bucerotiformes > Bucorvidae > Bucorvus > Bucorvus abyssinicus. The sequence continues at coordinate 47,682,480 of CM020025.1, forward strand.
ATAACTAAGGAGCAAATCTTCTTGTCACCCTTCACATCTGCCATTTACAAGGAATGATTGCCTACGAGTCTCTTTAATTAACCTAAATGTTTCAGTTAATGGCCAACAAAATCACCTTGAGCATTATAGCTTTCTCTAGGCATCATATATATGAGAGTAGTGGTAGCTGCTACAATTCAGGAAAAAGATGAGATTATAGAATATAAAACCTGGCATATGAAATTACTGTTATTCATAATCCTTTTTAAATTAATACTAATGTGCACCCTCCTGGGTACACTATAGGGATTTCTAAATCAGAGCACATTTGGTTTTACATGTAATTTTTAATATTTTTATGATTTCTAAATCTCATGACACCTTTTGCTTTTCACTTTTGAATGATATATTTATATGGGTAAAGTCAGAGAAATGACTTTATATTTTCCATAGTTGTGTGTACTTTAAGACTGATGGATATTCTGAGGTAGCTTTCCACTATACCTCTATTAAATGGTCTATTGAACCCTGCAGTTGTAAATACCCACAGCATGCTCATTTAGCAGGAACACAGTTTAGCTAGAAAAATTAAAATGGTATAAATGATCCATCTGGAAATGACTGTCTGCTTGCCAGAACACCATTTGGGATCCATTCTATCCAGCCTGGCCCAAGTCACTGACACTATAAAAAAAGTCTAAGGAGTGTATTCATTTTAATATATTATATATAATGCCACCAAATTAGTCACAATATCATTCATCTACAAACACATAATTGGGAGCCATGAAATGTAACTGTACCATAGACCAGCTGGGTAGCTGAGGAATCTTTCCACAGAGTGAGAACAGCTATGATCCAGCATTCAAGGCGGTCTGCCCAACTCTGATCAAGGACTCACACCTGGGTCTTTCAACTCTAAAGTGTGCCAGCTGCCCCTGATAATCTCTGTCTGTTCTTGTGCAGAAGTGTTTGATATATGTTTAACGCTTATAAAACGATTGCAGGATCCTACAATAAGGGGTTCTGAGAGACAGAATCTGGCACTGCTATAATATATTGCTGTTATGAGTATCTTTGCAACCTAATTCTGCTTTCTCCTTCAGTCAGGTTTTGATTTTGTTGCAATCTATCATGAAGTATGGTAAAACTTAGACCCAACACCAGTGTACCTCCTTGAAGTTAACTTTGAAAGGTTTAATCATGAAAACTGAATGATTTGCCACATGAGAGTCACAGCTGCAAAACTAAGCCAGTACATTAGGTCACTTTTCAAGGGCTTGATGGCTAACTAGAAATTTGGGAGTTCCTAGACGATCATTCATGAAGCCTTTTTAACAGTCTCTCACACCTGCTCAGAAGCTGCCTGAAATGAGAACGTGCTCCCGTTAACATGTCCCATCATGAAACACAAAGTTTTTTGTTAAAACTTTGTGTTGATGGAAGAACAGTTGTTTTTTGTTTTGTGGGTTTTTTTTAATATTGCTGGCTCTGCTTTCCAAACCTCGCTCTGGGACCACAACTGCCTGGAGGAAATCTTCTGCATGGCACAACAAAGTTTCCATGGGGCAGATATTTCAAGGGTTGTTAGAGGTGTTCCTTCCAAGAGAAATGAAAGAAACAATGTAGGTGAAAAATCTGTGTTCCGGGGAAAAAGATTCAGGGACAGATTCAAGGAGGCAGCGGTCACATGCAGAAGCCCCGAAGCTGGAGCCGTAACCTTTTTGCAGTGATGGTGCAGTCTTCAGGCTGAATTCGACAGTGGGTGCTTCTTGTTTGGCGGTGACTATCAGGCAACTCTTATTGAGGCCCACGTGTCAAGAGTGCAAACAGCTTTCCCAGAATGCTGGGGAATGAAATAATGAAATTATTGTCTTCTGGTGGGCTCTTGCTCACTGACACTGCTTTAGTCCAACACCCAGGAATATGCAAGGTGCATTAATTAAACAATAGATGATTCTTGTATGTGAAGGTGGAACTAACTATGTAAATTTTGCAAAGCACTAGAATTAGAAAGAGATCTGGAGTGACTTTTTAAGGTTGCTAAGACATTACAGTCCTCACTTCACTTTGTGACTAGGCACAGGTTTGGGCTATCTCATGATCTGTAATAAGGTTTTGCAGTGCAATCAAGCAGAGGAAAAAAAGCTGTGCACTCCTAACTACCTACAGGGATTCTTTATGCTCGTTCTATTTTAACACAGCAGGTTGCTGCTTCTCTGTTTTATTTGTGTGCTAAGCTGTTGACAAACCGAAAATGTGAGATGTGTTTGAGAAGGAAAGTTTATGTGATGAAAATACTGATTGGCTTATTTCACAGATAAAATTGAATCCAAACTTGGAAACGTTCTGCGAGTTTTAGGTAGTACTACTAAAAGGTACTGCAGAATTACCATAACTTCTCTTCCCAGGTACTTTCCTTCCTAATTTTTCATGTAGGACACATAGCTGTAGGGCATCTGCATCTGTAAAAGCTGAATCTTTTTGGTATATTCTGAAGGGATCAAAGTTATACAGAAAGCTTCAGTACTTTGCAAAGACTTTATGCCCATCTGACTAAATCACCTTAAAGCAATTTCTCGTCTAAACAACATGCATAGTTAATCTCTGTTCAAGATAGTCTGTAGAAATAGCCACACAGACACCTTAATCTGACAAAACTTGTAAATTCTGCTGCGCAAGCTCAGGAACACATTTGTAGCTCTGTGTGTAGCTTTAATGCAGAATGGAAAATTAGGCTACCTAGTGTGCAGAAAAGTGTTGGAGAGAACTGAAGTGAATGACAAAGATATTTCCTCTCTTGCTTCAAAGTAGAGAAAGAAAGGATCAAGTGACTGGCAGGAAGGGGCAAGTATTTGGGCTATGATTATCAATGCAATCATTAAAAAACACCTTCACCATTTCTGACAGGATTAAACCTCTCCTTTGCCATGCAATGACCTACTGCTATTCTTTGGGTTAGGTTTTGAATACGAACTTGCCCAGCAAGAGACTGTCTCGTGTCACTGAGGTGAATGGCAAAACTCCAGAAATTACTTGAAAAGGAGCAAGAGTAAACCCAGAAAAATAAAAACTTTATGTGAAATTTCGTTCCAATAAGACATTTCTATAGTATTTAAGCAGGATTCACCTGGTTTCGATTCTGTTTATTTTGTTTAGTTATACATTCATTCAATATTTCTCTATTATCACATTATGTGTAGTGGAAGCTACTGGGAGATAGCTGTTCTTGAAATTGGACTATCATATGAATTACAAGTACAAATTTTCTTAACTACTCGGAGTTTATCTCAGGTTTCCTGAAAACAAGGGTGTTCACAATACTTCCTTTTTTACAAAATATGGAGAAAAATTGCAGGAGTGAGAGCACAAAATTAATGTTTGCTATGCATTAAGGAGCAGGATCTAGTCATTTACCATGCTTCTATTTGCTTTTCAGATCACTTTCTCTTCCTGACTCCATTTGCAGAAATTAACACCATGATTTTTGCTAGGCATCCAGATTGTTCAAGTGAGAACATTCCAATGAAAAGAAGCAAAGCACACGTTTACCTTTGAACAAGGAAATGATAATAAATGTCAAATGCAACAAGAACCATTACAGCCAGTAGTTAGCAAGATACAAAAAACGCTAGCAGGATGAAACAATATTTTCTAAACAATTCTTAATAAAGCCTGTATATCTCCATATACTTTGAGAATCACAAATAAAGATTATCTGTAAAAAAGTTCACACTTTTATTTGGCAAATTCATCTTGTATGCTTTAAATTTAATTTAAACCAGTTTCTTAGTAGGTGCATGCCATGCCAAATTGAGACTTCCAGCTGTTCTGAGATTGAAAGGTCTGGTTGAATCCTTTCTGAAGTGAAATGCCTTACCCAAACACTGTTTTCAAGAAAGTGTGATTAAGTAAAAAAAAGAAATATGATTGTCAAACTTCTTCTACCAAGTATTTAGCTACACAAAACAGAAATGAGAGAGGAGTTAGACTCATATTTAGGACATTGATTCAGCAATACAAATATTTAACTTTCATGTCCTTTGCTGTTGAACAGACTTTGCAATGTGGTAGCACTGGGTGATGTTTGTAATGCAAAGCACAAGTATGATTAGTGTTTAAACAGCATGCTGCTAGTGGTAAAATTAAAAAAGAAAACAGGCTCAAAGAAAGGAGCAGCTCAAGTGTGAGTAGTCTGAAGACAGTGAGAAGGGAACTCTCTCTCTCTCTCTCCTTGGCTATGTGTTTGGATGCTCACTGTCTGCATGGGACACTAACATTCAATATACGCCCTGTTCCTCAGGTTCACAAAGGTACCACAGGGCTCTGAGACCTGCACAGAAAAGTCTCAGAGTACACTGTCTCACTTGGCTCAAGAGAATTGCATGCTACTGACAGCAGCAAGAACTAAAACCAAGTCTCTTTAGGGAAAGAGATTTTGGTTTTCAACAATTCAGACTTCTTCCTAGTGCAAGGAATGTTTAAGGGTTCCTGCAAAGAGGAGCAGCACCAAAAGGACTTCAACACCAAAAGCAAAATCAGAGATATACTGTTCCTCAGTGGATAAGCGCATTCCTGACAGGTGAGAATATGAGATGAGTTTCCTTTGGGAAAGACATATGTTTGTAGGTGGATGAGTAAAGGAAGGAGAAAGCCCTATGAGCTTTTTTTCCTCTCTTTTTGTAAGGAGTGCTTTAGATATCTTGTTTTATGCCTCTGGATGTGAGTGAGGAATGCCACATGCATGAATCCTGTTGCAGAGATAGGGAATAAGGGCTGAATTTCTCTGCACTGCCGAAGCAAAGGATGTCCTTCCTATTGCTGTGGTGAGGTGCTGCTCTGGGAAAGACTCCTGCTTCCTGGCATAGCACTTTGGTGTGTGTACCTGGGGAGGAGATGGATGCCTACACCACTTAGCAAAGGATGCCTGGCATAAGTGATGAATGGCTGTAGGTGTCTTTCTTTTAATCTGGTTTTAATATTTAATATTCATTAGGAAGAAACCCGTTTTAAGGTTGTTTTTCAGCAATTCGGCTATGTTTTGATTCAAGACCAGCAGTGACTTCTCTGTAACTCTGATGACTGATCCCAGATATAAACACTTCCTCTGTGTCAAGGAAAAAAATGGACATTTTAAGTGGACACATGGTCACAGGGTTGTGTTATATGTCAAGTCAATTTGTTTTGGAAGCCAATAGATTGAAAGGAATCATGATATTGTTTCACAGTTTGTTCCTGCTTTGCTTTAAAATTATTAGGCAAAGGAGACCAGATGTCTTGGCTTTACCAAGGCAACCAGTTTTTTTAAGACCCTATTTTAGCGTTTCAACATTTTTTACTGCAATGCTAAAATGGCTTTTTTTCCCCCTGCTATTAAGCAACTCCCACCCTGAAGTACCATCTGCTGAGAGATGTTGAATATCTTTTTCATTTCTCAGTACTTAAATGTATTTATATACAGGAAAAGAAATCATGGTGTGTATATGTCTGCATGTGAGAATGTATTTGGAAAACTGCTTGAGAGAAAGGAGATATTATGCTGTGGTAGTCCTATAGAAAGTAATTAATGGTAAATACTCCATGAAAAATTCCAGCCTTGACTAGAGCAGTCTGAGCAGTAAAATATATCAATGCAGAATAATTTATTTGACATCTGATTGATTTTTATATCACTTGATAAATATCACTTAACTGTTTATACAAATGGTTTAAGGGACACTGAATTACTTGGAAAGACAAGAAGAATATTAGAAACAACATTACTGGTAAATGTTATTCAGTCTGTCTACTAATTATATTAGTGAATGCATTACTGGTACTAACCAATGATTACAATCAATAAATGAAATTTCAAGGCAGAAGGTGATTCTTTCTCACCTAAGCACAATTTCATATCTTCTTCTTTGAGGAATATTTCCATGTTTTCTCACTTTTTCAAAACTCCAAAATTCTTAAATTTTATTATTTGCATTTTTACTTACCAAGATTTGTGATACCAGAAATGCTCAAAATCAACTTCTTTAAAATAATTTTTATTTTTTAAATTTCAGCAGCCTCAAAAATGTAGTAATAGCACATCTCTCCATCTGGCCCAGTAAGAAACTTAAAGTTGTACTGCATCTTGCAGAGATAAAATATGATTACTCACAGAATCTGAGGATCTGTTCACACAAGGAATCAGTGAAAGAAAAAGATTATCATTACTATCAATTTATTTCATGGCACCTGTTGAATCTTTTAGTTCAAAATTTTCAATTTCGATGAAGACACACAACCTTTACTGAATTCTCAGAAATTGTTATTTGCTTATCTGCTTTGATTCTGCTGCTTTAATACATCTGCTCTGTATAACATAGTCCAAAAGTATTGCCTCAATACTTTTATCACTGCTTTTCCATGTAAGTGTATCTCTGCATCAGCACACTGTATCTAATTTTAATGAGTTTGTCTTCTAGGTGCTAGTAAAAGTTAACAAAAATAAACATTTAAAAACCATATACACACAAAAATGTGTCTGTACCAATAATGTTTTTATAAGAAATGATAAATACTCAGATACTCTTTTGTCAAAGCTTTCACAAATGAAAAACAACAATCAAAATATGACTTTTATGTAGAAATTAGAAAGGCAATCTCCATCTAGTGCAAGCGTTGATGTACTTAGAGTCACAGCTTGATACATTAGCCAGGAAAGTTTTCCACCATAGGTTAGCTAATGTTTTTATGCAAGAACACAATAGACATCTGACAGTTTATTCTGCAAAGTGTCCTTACAATGATGACTATCAAACGAATTAATATTAAAATGCAAAAGTGAACACCTCTTCATATGAAGTGGAAAGGAAGTCTGTAGTTCCTCTATTTTCCTCTGGTATGAGGTTATTGTTGCTGATTTCTTTCAGTTTATAATATGGCTCTAACTAGTGGCTACAAAACAGTTGTAAAGGGATAAAAATTACTGTTAAAGTGCTAATTGAGCTGGTTTTTAATGTTTGGGGTTTTTTTGCAATGCATTTGTGAAACACACAGAGGCAATTTCCTCATTCCCTGATAAGTGAGACTTTTGGGAAGTAGTAGGTTTTGATTAAGTTCAGGTGTAGGTTTGTATTACCCTTTGCATCCTTTCAATACTAACCAGTGTGGTGGAAGTGTTCTGTTACTAGAATGACTTGAAATGTCTTTGATAATATTTAGTATTTCTGAAAATTGCAGTTTAACTTAGTGTCTTCATTGCTAAGTGAAAACTGTAACATTTTAAGCTCATCTTCTTTCTGTGCCATTTGTTCTCCGGTACTGTGGGGCTAGACAGACTTTTTAGTCCCTTTTGGATATAATTAACCCACAGCTAAATTGCTCAGGAAGAGCCAGGCATGGCTTGCCTCTCCCACTGCACCAGCTGCAGAGAGATGGCCACCTGGGTGAGACTGAAAGCAATGGACAAGGGCTAAAAAAGACTGTGAGGTAAAAGGGCTGGTGTGGAGAGAAAGGGATGTCACAAGTGACAGAGACACATTTCAGAGATGATCAGCAGCACAACCGGCTCCACTGCTTCCTGGTCTCCTGCAGTTTCCTCTAAACAAATGCTGTATTCAAAATCAAATACACAGTGGTTCCCCCACCACTCCTCCCACTACTTGCCCAAATCTGAAATCAAACACAAGCTGACTCAAACTATGGTTTGCTGTCCCCAAATAATGTATTTACTTACTAGCTGCTAACCTTGAGAAAGTGAAGGTCAAGACCGGAATAGCTCTTTCCAGAGCAGTTTCTCCATCTTTTGCCTTTAGCAGTCTTCAACAGGAGCTTTTTTTTTTTTCAGCAAGGGGCTGTTCACTTCAACGGGTAAATACAGAAAAGCTCATTTATCAAAACAGAATCCTTAATATCATGCATAGGTATCAGTTTATCTTGAAATTTAATCTGAATAATGTTTATTCTAACCTTACTCATAAATTATCAGGTCTTTTTTCCTTTCAAAAGAATCAGGAGGGTCTGGGGGCTGTTTTTTTGTTGGTTTTGGGACTAAACTTTTTCATTATCCCTGATTATATGATAAGCTACTCAGAAAATAAAAGGCACATTGAAAAATAGCTTGAAAAGAACAGAAATAGCCCTACAGTTAATTATGTTAAAAATACCAAACACTTGACAGCATCTCATTAACATCTTAATGAGGGTAAATAACCCTCGTCTATCTTGGAAAAAAATAAAAATTGCTCTCAAAAAAAATCCCTACCTAGTTGGTAAATTTGCACCCTGAAAAATGTGGATTATTTCTCCTCATTAGAATCTTACTAACAGGGTATCTAAGAGTCATGAAGTGTGAAGAGAACAGTAAGGATTCTGCTCTGGCTGTTATTTTGCTTGTGTCCTGGGGGAAGATTAATTAGACTGCAAGATCTTATATTAATAGGACTTATTAGGGCAATAGATCTGTAAAGGAAGGGAAAGGAGGTTAAACAACTATGATTTGTGGGGTGATTTATCCCATATGACATATAAATTGCTCTCAGCCTGCATTTATTTTCTTAGAAAGATCTCTTCGTTTTGCTGTGATGAGGTTATGTCCTGGGCCAGTCAGGTAAGAAGGATGAGACCCAGACCAGATCCCTCCTTTAATCATGGAGGGTCAGTAAGCCATACTCTTAGCAGTGGTAAGAAAATGCTTCCCCTGGGCTTTGCAGGGACTGACGGCAGGTTGAGAAAAGCAATGTAGCTCTACTGGTCCAGGAAATGGCAATACCCACACTGAGGATGTAACAAGTTCATATAATATCTTTATTCAGACGCTGCAGTGCAGGCATATTAATCTTTATTTCACACTCCTTAAAAAGGTTAACATTCCTCCTAATTCTCAAAATAGCATTTAAAAACTACTATTCCTCCACTAGACTGTCAACCCTATTTAGCTAAGAAAATTCAGATGGGTAAAGTAGAAAAAGTTCTATTTTGAAAAGTTTAATGTTAATGAGTTCTGATTTGCACTAATTCTCTATGACTTTAGTTGAGACTCCATTTTCTTCTGTGTCTTTATGTTTGAATTTGTTCAGCTTCCTCATCTACCTAGTGTGAGTAGTTAAGGACTATAAAAGAATACATGGGAATTAAACAATTCTTGTCAAGAAATTTCAAAGTATTCAAAGATTCTAGTACCAAAACAACCCTTAAAATAAGAGTGGATGTGAGGGGAGGGGACATGGGATATTTATGTCCCTAGAAAGGTTAGATATGATATTGGTCCTTCATATCACCAAAAATAAGATTACTGGTCAATACATTATTCTAGGCTGTTTATTTTTTAATTTCACTGGGGAATTCAAGGATTTTGTAGGATTTTGACTACAATTTTAATACAAATACTGTTTAATTTGGAAGAAGTTATGAAAAGCTTTTAAAATGTGTTGCTAATTCTTTTTTCATCATATGCTGATAATACACAGTGCACTTTGAGGCATCTGGAAGACTTTGGTCATCACAGGCTTTGTGTTCTCCCTACAGAGAAAGATAAATTTTGTACACAAAAAATAACTCCCATATTGACCATTATATGCTCATGATAGCTCACTAAGTTCTCAATATTCTTATGTCTCAAGAAAAGTTACTAGAATAGCTTTATTTTTTTAACCAATATAATCTGTCTGAGAAACATTCCCTGAGTTTTAATCCATAGCTGCTTTTCCCATGCATTGGATGAAATAAATGATCTTAACTCCTGAGCATATTGATTTCTGAACACCTAACCTGAACAGGAAAAAAATGTTTCTTCTGCACTGTAATCTTTGTTCCTTTAGGAAGTTAAATGTTTTCTAGGCATTCTAAGCATGTCACTGAGCAAGACTCTTAGAGGGAAACTGCATTTCACCCTAGAGTTTAGCTATGCCTTCAGATAGTAGTAGCCTTTTTTAGGGATTTAATGTTATAAATACAAAACTTCATGTGAAAACTCTTTCATCGACACATTTATGTTTCACTTGTTGAAAAGTATGCTATCCTGCTGCAAACATGTGACCTGCTAGGTCTTATTTGACTGCAGTATTACAAGTTAGACATCACACTAGCTGGGTCTACGGACTTTTTCAATAAAGCCAGCATGACATTGCCTCTAATTTATAAATTAACACTTAAGTTATCATTTTCAGTGTACACTGAAGAAAAATGGGTGATTTCAAGGCTTTTGATTTTACTATAAATAAACTAAAGGAAATTAAATGGAACTAAATGGAATAAACTAAAGGAAAATGAATGTAAAACCAAAACATGTTAATAAAGTTCAGGCTTGATGTACTACAGTCCTCTGTTCAGAGTGCATGTATTTTACATATTTATTTTTAGATTTAGTATGAACTTGCACTCCTTGAAGTTTTATGCCTTGGTAACTCAGGCCTGGTTACTTAGATGTTTTATTTTTGAGTGACTGCAAACAGCTTATCTATACAAAATATTTCACCTTTAAAAAAAAAACCACAGCAGCCCACAGTTTTTTTTTCTCTGTTATATTCAAAAGCGATACTGATAAAACATACACCTACTGATTACAAAACAACACAACTTCACACTGAGATGCTGTGAGTGGGGTACTTGGCTGAGCATTCTGCATCAGGGTCAGGCAGCCATTCTGCAATGTGCTGATGAACCAAGCAGAGAGGTGTGCTCTACTGAATAGTTGCCATGACTATTGATTATCAAATTAAAACAAGCTTCAGACCTATTTGTGCAGGGTAGCCCAGAGGAACAACTTCTGCTGATAATCCATTTTTCATTATGCTTACAAAAAGCTTATTATCTTTTTATCCTAAAAAATACAGTGGCATTTTTGAAAGGTTTGATATACTAAGTCTGCATCCTTCAAAGAGATTTTGGAGGCTCACATTCAAAATGGTATGTCTTACAGATAATGGATACAGCTGTGATCGTATGCTGCCAGCCACAAAATATCAGCAGTTAACACATCACTGTGTGCAAGATACCACAAATATTGCCTATATTATGTAATTTAAAATGGCATCTACTAGCTTTTTAGTTTTGACGATAGTAGCCATAAAAAGACTGTTCTTTTCATACAAAAAACTGTCTAAAAATACATTATGCATAACACTCATCCATTAGTGTCCAATAATTAGCATTCTGCTCTGTCTGCATATCTCTACAAGGAATTTTTCTTTCCCCCAGCTTTTGCAGCATCCTACTGAGACAATCATAGCTACCATTTAGACAAGCAACAAACTAAGGTTTAACTACTTTAATTTTCCAGACAAATTACATGATGGAAAATTGCAGCACATGGAAATACTTTTTGAAAGATGCAAGGGGAGGTAGATTTTATATTTTGATGAAATGAGCTATCTAGATTTCTAAATGAAAGGCTTTTATGCTCCAGCCTATTGCTTGCTTTAACTGCTTATATATGTTTCCCAGCATTTTAAATTATACAATGTACAGCTATAGTCAAACCATGATGCACAAATTAAATGGGTAAATATCATAATGAATTCAGAATGCTAGTCACAGCCATTTATAATCTCCAGCAGCAAGTTTCCCAGCCTGCCAAACCCTTTTCTTTTAAGCTGAATGTCAAAGCTTTATCTATATTTGTTCTTCAACACACTGCAGGAGTGCACCACATTCTTTATTTGCAAACTGTAGGAATTTTTCTGAGTAAATACACAAATTGGCAAAATTTATCTTAATGGAAAACCTATTATTTTAATTACCAGAGGGTGGTGTACACTTGTGATTTAGACTTTTTTGAATTAGTAATTAATGGGTTCATCATGAAAAGCATTTATTGTTTTCATTTCAGGGAATTCAAATGGATATAACTCAGTTTAGAGATGTTCAATATTATCCTAGCCTTATCAAAAAGACAAACAGTACCGTATGGGAGCGAGGGGGCAGGATGCAGGTTTAGGAACAACTGAAGCCAGAGAATACTTAACTGTGAAATAAGATACACATATGTTTCTTATTATTGGTATTGATGACTGTTTATCTTGCAAACTCTGTGTTGCCAAGAAGTAGAGGTCATCGTCATCAGTAGACTAGAGTTAAACTTGTTTACTGGAGGGGGGAAAAAAAGAAACATGGGACAGGAGTATAAGGAACCTGATTAGGAGACATGTGAAGTCCTGGATGATGTCATAAAGCAATTGTCCAGTTTTCTTTTACAGATACCAACAAATTTTCAGTGGATTTAGTTTAGAGCCTTTCATTTTCCACTGTGTCATTGTTTGAATCCAGCTGGCAACCAAGCACCACACTCACTCACTCCTTCATACCCCCAGAGGAAGTAGCAGAAAAAAAAAGGTAAAAGTAGAACCATGTGGGTTAAGGTAAGGAAGAGAGTTTATTTGAAGAACAGAGAGAGGAAACAATAATAATAATAATACAACGAGTAATATACACCACACTGCTTATCACCACCACCACGCCATGCAGCACCATGCCATATCACTGTTTCAAACTGCATGCCCTCTCCAGCTAGCACACACCCCCCACACCCCCCCCCCCCATATATACAGGGTATGACATCAGTATGGTATCAAATACCCCACTGGCTGGTACAGTCTGGCTATTCTGGCTGTGGAAATTAACCCTATCCTAGCCAAACTCAGGACATACTGCATGGCTTGACTCCAAGTACCACCAGAGCATATTCCAACAGGAATTTTTATTCATTTACTTGATGTTGATGTAAGTAGTCCTTGGACTGACTCAAATCATCACAGCTCTTTGGACTCTTGAAATTGTTTTGGGTAGCTGGCACGTATTTGGATTTGCTTCCTCTAGAGAAAAGAAAAAGGTGAGTCCAGTTTATCAAATTCACTGTGTTCACTTTAAATACTAGCCAAGCTTTAAACATAAACAGCAAGTTTCATCCTTATAAAGCAAAGAGATAGATTCTTGCTAACGAACTGGAAAACATATATAGGAAAGAGCAGCATTTAAGAAAAAGAGAAAGGAAAAAAAAGAGTGAAAAATCAAAATCTCAAAATCTACCAGAAATCAGTCTATTCCTCCAACTGGTGTTCAGGGTTTTGCTGAGGTCTTTCTCAGCCAAGTATCTAAGGAACCAACCCAAAAATATTCTGCCTTTGCAGCAGTTGCTGTTAAGATTGTATGAAGTATGGCCCGCTATGAATTTTTCAGCAGATAAGCAGCTTTTCTGGAGCAAATTGAATATGGCTATGTTTTTAGTTACTTTTGTAGACCATTTCAGAATAGTCCATGCAAATTTTTCACTAAAGCGTTGTCTTTTAAAGTGGACTCCTGTACTGGGGTTTCAGTTCCTTACTTAAACCTGAGGGTTTTCTTGTAGCTACTGAACTGCTGAACCCCAATGTGTTTTATGCAACTTAGTGTTTTGAAACTTTTCTGTTGTGGATGATTTAGGGGTTTTTTTGTTGTTTTGGTTTTTTTTTTTAATGTAGATATCAACTTAGGGCCCCTTCTTGTTTCACCACTGTTTGGTTTGGGTTTAACATTTATAAGAATTACCTGAAAAGAAGTATCTCTTCAGGTGAGAAGTATCTCACAGGCAAAACTATGGAGCACAAGTATCTTCCAGAAAGGCAAGAAATGTAGATATAAAGAAAAGGACAGATTTAACAAATGGCTGAGATGTGATAGAGTAACAAGTCAATGAGCTCACTTACTGCTCTTCTATATGAGAAAATGAGAAATCTTTGTACTATGCTAATTAGATGTGAGTGTAGTATGTAGATCTTATAAGACTGTCATACTATTGTACTGACTGTGGAATATTTTGTTTTCACTGTTGATTTGTCTCTGATACAGTGTCCAAAAGATCATTTTTGCCACATGGATGCCAAAATCTGAGCTTTATGATTTTGCACTGTGAATTTTGTGGTAAAATCATGCTTCAGTAAAATCAACCAGTTAAGTGTGAAGATGGCCTTCAGAGCTATCACAGTATTGCAATAATTTTTGCCTGGTTCAGAGACAGATTTTTCTCTAATGGGTTTTTGGAAATTGTGTCCTACACATTGCATCGATCCACCTCTCCCTTGTAATGATACATTAATTCCTTAAATTATTAGTAAGGAAGGACAGCATTGAATCTATTAGTTGTTTATCCTCTCTCCGCAAATTTTTTGCCTGACCTCCAAACTCAGGTCCTCCAAGTTTCCGGGCAGTTAGTCTGCATGGATGGCTTGGCTTGAGCCACCCAGGAGCATGGGTTGAGGGAAACTATAATTCTAAACACACCAGTAATATGATACACTCTGCCAGTCATATTTGTTTTAATTTGAGATGCAAAAAATTCAGCACTATTAGGATCAATTAGAATATCCTCTAATAACTGATAGTGCTAATGTAATCAGGATCTGCTATGATTTAAACATATCCCTGTTTCCTGATACCATATTTCTGTGCTATATTTTTTTTTTTAGTGTTTTAAAATGAATATGCAAGGAAAAGTTGTATTAGAGTTATACAGTAACTAAGTTAAATACTTTACATGGTGGAAAGTATCTGTATACAAAAAAAAAGTGTGTGGATATTTCCATGTGCATATTCATGGACCTTTTTAATTGAGAACATACTTAATCAAAGACAAATTAGACCCTGTATGATCCTAATTACAGGGCTACTACCACTAACTGAGTGCCTAAATTCAATCATCTTGAATTAATCAACCTTCATACACTGCATATTTGAACAGATTTTCTTAACATGACTATTTTTAAATGAAATGAATCAGCTGCCACATCATATTTCTCAGGTTCAGTCTACAGAACAAAAGCTGTTTAAAGGCAGAATGACACCTCCCAGACACTGATCCATGCTAGTTCTTGAGTGGTTTTCTGCGTGGTGGTTTCTAACGGAATCCTAGCAGAACCTGAAATCATTATAACTACTTCAATTACCCCTATGCATGAACCAAAAAAAGGCATCTGGAATCTGTACAATTACTAGCACATTCAGCAAGGCACCTCCTGGCCTCAGGATACACGGATGGCTTGCAACCCTTCACATCAGGCGCTGCTGCTTTTTCTAATGTCCTTATGGACTGTTTTGCATTTAGAAACCAAGTGAATAAGGAAGACTGGCTCTAATTTTTTTCTTTTTTTTTTTTTTGTTTGCTCTGAAGTGCAGAAGAATTTAGGCATTTTTCTTGTAAAAAGTACACACTTAATTAGAATCTAATCTAATTCAGAGTGCAATTCTTCTTCCAAGTAAATGAAGAACTGAATTCAGACAGTGAAAACAACAACCAGTTAATATAAAATAGAGTTGAAACATTTTTAGTAATCAGAAGTGTCATCAAATATGTACTGCTCTACCTCCAACTAGTGACAACACATCTTTTCTAAAATATGCTTGCTTAGTATAAGTATCTTGACTAGTGATATATTTATTATACATACAGTATTTGTGATGAAAACAAAAATATATTTTCTGTGTATTTGAAATTGAAATGTGTGTCTATACAGCAGAATTTTGCCAATTAAATTGAATCAGGGAAACTAATCTTCAGAGCTCTTCAGTTTATAGTCCTTAAATATGATGAAAGGAAGGACCTGCCCCCACTTCAGTAACTCACTGACAGCTATGTCACATCTGTACTGTGAAGTTGGGAGGACATCTGGGGTTCCTGCCACCCATGGGGGCCATCCACACTGGAAATGCCTGTTTGGGCTCAGGATGCTTTTGAGCTCTGTGCACTGTGCCGGAGCATTGGCTTCCACACGGATCTGCGCCAGCGTGGCTATGCAGCCAGAGGCTCTTATGTTTAAAGACTCTGTGGCAATCCATCCTGGTTTTCCCAGATGCCAGTAACCCATTCCTTCTTCACTTTCGGGACTAGAATCAACAGTGCCAGGACACTATCAGGGGGGATGGAGCAGGGGTGATGAGCAAAATCAGACAGTCAAGATATGGCCTGGAAAATCTCCAGCCTGCAGTGCTCCCATGAATGCATTACCTCACAGATACATTTAATTTTATTTTTGAAATAATTTCTTGGAGTACCTTCACTGTATTTCCATTAATAGGACTGCAAAGACCAATAATGAGCAATTTAGTTTTATTCTATTTCCATGGTGGAAATGCTTAGTCACGCTTCCTTAAACAACAATTTGAGAACCTGGGTTAAATATGGGATCTGTCATTACTCAAAATATTTCTGTGGCAGCAAGAGGGGCAGCCTCATTAAATGAGTAATAAGAATATTAGGTAATGAAGAAGCCATTGTAGAGTATCAGCTGATGAAGGTTTGCATATATGAAGAAATTTTATTTTCTTCTAATACATCTTATTCAGAGCTTACATCTGTTGAACATTTAAACTGCCAGACACCTCCTTTCAAGTTCTTTTCAGAAACCACAATTAATCCTCTTGCAGTTCCTTGAATATATGACCAAGAAAAATATGTATATATCTCTAGTTTTTGTTCTGACTGAATAACGAATAACATTCCTAATGATAATCAATGACATGTAGTAGTTCTGATCTGCTAACAACCAAATCCTTAGCTAGCTAGTAAGCATTGAATTATGTGTCAAGAAAGTCTTAACCTTCAGTTTATAGAATAAAATTTCACAAAAGATAATCCTCGGGCTATTTATAGAACAGCTATTTCACAGTGAGATTTATATTTCTGACCGTTTTCCTGTGAGAATTTAGCTGGGGAAGCTGACAGAAAGTGCCAAGTATCAGTAAAGAGGTGCTGGGGAGAAAACCAGGGACTACAAAGGGATGCACAGTGCGGACTGCTGCTGGCTGCTGCTCTCTGTGGCTCTGGGGAGGACCGGGCTATTGTTACTCTGCCGAGGGGACTGGCTGCTGCTGACCGGCAATCCCGCTTGCTGCTGCTCGACGGGGGCTCCTGGGTGCACCAACATCACTGGCCCCTGACCGCTGTTGTCTCCCTAAGGCCACCCGCTTGCTGCCTGCCACAAATTCCTACATCACGCTGCTGCAGGGCCAGTCCAGGTCCCTGCTCGAGGCTACTTGCCTCGGCCATTACCTGGCAGTGTGTTTCATGGTTTAACCCTCGCCACACCAGATCCCTGATCCGCATATATATATGTTAATCCCTTGCTGTTTGTTGTGTTTAATATCTTTCTGTTATTCAAATAGTTTTAGTTTCCAAAACTTAATTGAGACCTCACCCACTTTATCTTTTCCTTTTATCTCTCTCCTAACCCTTTTCTCTTCGAACAGAGAAAGGGCTGATTTGGAGAGAGAGGATTTGTCCCATAGTTTGTCCCTGCCTCAGCCAAACCAGTGACACTTTTGCAGACTCAGGTTTTGTTCCCAAGCTTGCACTGATCCTCAGCACATGCAACTGTCAGCACACACAAGTTTAAGGCTGTTTCTTGCAGCTGCAAGCACATTCCCCTGGTAGATATCAGTGACCAGGGATCCTGTCAGCACTATGCTAGCACTATACCTGGATTAATCCTTTCTTGCCTGCGTAAGGAAGAAAATGTCAATAAAAATTGGTGAACATATCTGCAGTTTGCTCTAGTCAGATGAAGAAGCTAAAGGTAACACATAACCCTGAGTGGCAAACCTTGATATGTGCAGCCTAAGTTGCATTGCTTACAAGCGAATTGTCAAAGAGCCTGACTGTGTGTGACATGGGCAAGGGAAAGGACAAGGAAATTTGCTCATCTGTGTCTAAACTCATGGCAAGGCATACACAGACTTGTGAATACTCATCTAGCTGAGACTGTCAGAAGAGTGTAGTGGTGTTATTTCTGGTGTTCTCAGATCAGAAA
Organism: Bucorvus abyssinicus; assembly: GCA_009769605.1. Taxonomy (NCBI): domain Eukaryota; kingdom Metazoa; phylum Chordata; class Aves; order Bucerotiformes; family Bucorvidae; genus Bucorvus; species Bucorvus abyssinicus. The sequence goes on from CM020025.1 coordinate 47,700,206, forward strand.
CTGATGCAAACTGACAAGCACTGTGTTTGCCTGTAAGGGCTGATATCTCCATTGATTTTAGTCAACTTAATTGAGCTGTCCTTCACATATTTGCATCACTGTCTTACATCTTACTTAGGGAGCATTGGGACACAAATTGAAAAAGGGGGTTTATTAATGACAGTTATCTCTAATGCTTCCGTAAGAAACCTAATGCTGGCACAAACCATTTTCCTCTGAAAAAAATGCAGAGGATGGGGGAAAGAAAGCAGTAGTGCTATCTGGGCTGGATAAGCAGAGATATCTGGACTATGGGGGAAAGGACAGCAAAGCATACCTACCCCAAAACATAGTCAGAGCCTTAGATCACCTGTCAATAAGCCGTGATGCACATCTAAGTCATTTTAGCAGAAAAGCAGGGAAGGCAGCACCTTACAGTGACTCCAATAGGGAAACTGAACTACCAAGATACTGAGAAACCTCATTTATCAATGAATAGATGTGACAGAGATAAAGGTAACTGTCTCTAGCCATTTTTCTGGGAGCAGCTTCTTCTGCTGTATTATCAGACCTTGTACTGATTGTGAAATATTTTAACAGTGACCAAGTCCACTAAAAAATTAATCTTATCCTTAACCAGATGAAACTACATTAAGGAGTCATTCACTGTTCTGTGGATATGGGGATCACCACATCTGACACATCTGAAGATAAAAATGATGAAGGGTTAATACATGGTGGCTACACAGGGGCCTTCGGGGTCAATCTGTTTGGATCAGGTGGAGAGAATCACCTGCACTCTGCTGTCAGAAGACTTGTGATAATTGTTGCAGTGCTGACAAAGCTCTAGAGGGCCTTGGTGTAGTCCAATGTCTCACCTATGGTCCACACTCGTGTCCGTGACCCATGAAGAAAGAACAACACCACACTATTTCACAGCTGCTGTCCTCAATTCAATCAGTGCTGCTTGTCAAGAGATTTTTGTGTCTGAAACACTGGCTGCACAGAGCCTGCAGATCAGGTGGCTCAAAAAGGAATCAAGAATAACTCATTAAAATGCAAGACTCCAATCTACATTTCTCACAGAAAAGGTGAGAAGAGAGTTGCCTAAAACTCCTGTACAGAACTTCACAGATTAAAAGTCCTTGAGTCGTCAAATAGGTACAAAACCCAGCTTCACAAGATTGAGGGAAAACTTTCATTTGTTGTCTTTTCTCTTCACCACTTTTACAGAAAATAATATGTAAAGAAAGTGTGAATTCAGCTCCTCGCCTAGGAAGCATAACATTTTGGACAGTGATGCTGTAAAAGGTAATGAGCATACATGAGAAAAACAAGTTCAGAGACATCTCTCAGCCTAATACAAAAAGGTGTTTCAAGTTTTATTGATCATGATCAAAGGTAGCCTTTCTAATTATTTCAGATCTTATTGGCTGGCTGAATTTCACAGAACTTCGCACTGGAAACTTTCACATGGAAAACCAGACTGGCAGTTTAAAATGTAATCACATCGTTGCACAGGCTTATCTGGGATTTGGCATGTACAAACAAATGCACTCTCAGATTTCACAGCACAGTGGTTAGCAGAACCTTCTCAAAATGCTATCCTACTTTGGTTGTTGTGGAAGATGAGAGAAAACCATACCAGACATCCCTGCAGTGGAAAATTAGCCACTACGTGACTCCAGTTTTACACTTGTTCAACCATAATGATGTCCATGAGGCTGTAGCAAATATTATACTTATGAAAGAGGCCATAAATAAAGTCACATCCACACACAAGTGAGTAGTATAACTTCAGTTCATTTCCTGCCTTCTGAGGAGCAAAGCAGCTCCAGTCACGTAAAACATTCACGTTTGCCTTGACTGCCATTTTGTCTCTAACTGTTGGATATTTCAATGCCATTATTTGATATCTAAACATTCTGAGGATTCACATCCAAATCCAATCCTGCCCAGCTTCAGCTAGATTTGGCCTGGGCTACAGGAATTCTAGAATTCAAAGTAAATTGGTTACCATTGTCTACAGGTAGCCCATATCCAGGGCTAAACTATAGCAGTTTCTCTATCACCCAATGACCCCTCACCAACAGAGAAGGGGGATCAGGAAAAGTAGAGAAGACCCACAGGTGGAAATAAAAACAGATTTAATGAAAGAGCAAAACTAATACCAATGCCAACATAAGGAACAAAAAGTAATACTCACCCCAGTGAATGCACAATGCTTCCAATAAATGGTAAAGCAGTCTTCAAGAGCAGAATGATAAGCAAGCCCCTGCCACAGATGGAGGAAAGCAGGAAGATAAGAAAGAGGAAGAGCAGGAGCCTAACCAACCCTCCTCCTTTATAATAAACCTGACATTTATGGTATGTGATACACCTGAGAACCAAATCGGGTCAGCTGCCCTGGCTACCTTGAAACTGCTAGCAGCCTGCAAACCATAATCCATCTATATAAGTTGATACCAATAAAAAGTATCAGAAAAGGTGAGTTATTAATTAAAAAGTCAGAACACCCCCCCCCCCCCCAAATTCTTCTTTTCCCTTATCACAGAAATGCATCAAGCTCACCACGGGAATGAAATATGATGGTTTTTCTTGGGGAACTCATAATAATTTTCAGGGACATGATCAATTGCAACAAGATTTTATGCAGTTCCTTAAACAGTTTCACGTTGGTTTAAGTCCTTCTAGGAACGCTATCTAAAAGTAAAACAAAATATTAAAACTATTAATAAGTATTCATTCTCCTTGCTTTATCTATCCTAAACAAAGGAAAGAGAATTTTTAACTAGAAAGGGGAAAACAGTGAAACTAATTATGCATAACATGCCACACAAACCAATCATTACAGTAACTACTTTTTTAGTAGTCTCAGCTTCCAGTAATTGTAGGTATTACTGTAAGAGCAAGTAGGCTTTTTTAATCAGATATAAGGGCTGACATTGCTATTTTAAGCAGTCCTTAAAATTTCTCCCTTATTCCATTTTATTTTTAGGGTAGGCAAATAAACAACATTAGGAGATAATAATGTTGTAGCAGCTCCTGCAGCCACAGGATATCATGATGCCTTCGGGTAATCCAGGATCTCCTGGCCCTCTTCTGATCATTATTGACTTGCCTTGTGTCTGGACTGCTTATTACGCGTCATGTGTGAATGTCTCCATCTCTGGGGAATCCTTTACTGAATTCTCTCAAAATCTTATCCTTAACATCTGCAGTGTTACTCTTACTGCCCACACGTCTTTTTCTTCTGTTGTCCTCTTTCATATGACCTGTTTTTCCTAATTCTGCATACTTCCGTATGTCTACCTCATTTACCATCTGTTTTCTTTCTCGCAAATAGGATAAACTGAGCATTCTGCAGTGATGGTGTGTCTGGTGAGATTCAGGTTCAAAGCATAGGCCTACCATTGCCACGGCTGCTTGGCTCAAGTCTCCTCATGAAATTTTAGGCATACAGACCTTGTTGGAATAATTTTCCTCCTGATTTTAAAGGGACCAAGGTTTCCTTCATAAGCTGTGAGAGCAAAGCACCAAGAACCTACAATTTGCTTAAAATAACTCTCTTCAAGCTGATGTGTTCCCATGGAAAGGAATAAAGGAACAGAGAAGCAAAAGAAGTAAGTGATAATCAAAATTAAAAAGTGTTGTTTTAAGAGGTATTTCTACCATTCGCAGAACTACCTTAATCTCAAAGGTAAAAAAAAATAATCCTTTAGAAGGTGGCTTGTGTATTACAAAAAGCAGAGGCATGCACTGACAATTGAATAGATGTTGGTTCTGTAAAATCTTTACTATTTTACTGCAGAAACATAATTATCAGCACATCTAGCAAACCTTTATGTGATGAAGTTATTGACGATTAATGAGTTCACTTTCCTGATTCTATGCAGCAGATACCAGAAGAAATATCACATAAAAATTTATGTCCCAACAAAGCCTGGATTGCTGAAGCTAGAATTAAAACTCTTCCAGTATTTTTTCTCTCTGTTGTTCCCATGTGATGTTTTCTCAGGGTGAAATCTTGTTAGGAATGTGATACAGTCTCCAAGCTGATGCCTTTGGTGAAGTCACTTCTTGCTGTGAGACCATAACAGGGCCTAAAACATCCACCCCTGTTTAGATTAGGGTGACAAGGGACAAGGTTCAGAATGAATTGTTGTGAAACAAGGTTAAGGCAAATAGCATAATTTGACCAGACATCATGGTGACTGCATACCATTGAAAACCTTAAATAAAAGCATATGTACTACAAAAATAATGGAAACTTTTCATTTTCTGTCTTTGCCTTTTTCCTGGTGTGCCAGAGGCATGGTTGGTTGGAAGTACAATATTCACAGTGCTGAACAAAAACCACGTGTTATTATACATGAAGAGGTGTTCTGCCTTGCAGCATAGTCCTGCCTAAACAGATGCCTGTATCCAGATGTGTCTGACAAGGATCATGTTGATCAATTTACAGTACTGTCCTTCCTCTCAGTATGTGTTCTGGACATTCAGGGAGGCAAAAGTCCGACCAAGAACTAATGCAAGACTTACCAAACAGTGAAGTCTCATTTAAGAATTATTTAGAGGTGGTGAGTAAGACTTAGACATTTTGCTGACCTTTTACTAGCCTTGCAGAGGCGTGAACCTCATCCTGAGGCCGTGGATTGGCAATACATTAAATCTGATTTTAGAGCTCCTGGCATCACATCAAAAAAGCTGAGTTGAAGTATTGATCCATCATCTTACTGTGACAGTTCAAATACAATAAAAAATGCTAACAATGTGGCAGGCTTCCTCTGAGATCAGAGTCATCTGTCCATACCATCCTAACTTGAGGCTTGGTCAGACCTAAGCAGATCTATCTATCCCAAGCAGCTAGTAAACCCCAGTGCCATGTGAGAGTGACATTATGATTCCTTACTGTGGCTTGTGGATAACTGGAAGACTGCAGTGCTGTGCTAGACCTGGTTTCAGTTTTATTGACTGTGGAAACGTTGCCTAAATAAAAGATTCAAAGGTGCCAAGTGCTCTTGTAAGACTGAACAACTCCTGCAGCAGCTGAAAAAAAAAAAAAGAAAATATAACTCTTTTATGGGTACTGAAAGACAGAGTGATCTAATTTATAACCTAGGAACAGATCAGTGCTCTACCTCTTCCTCTGGCTTTTTATGGAAAGGTATGGTCAAGCTGCAAAAGAGGCTTCTGTTTAGGAACTCTTTCTCGGTTTTGAATTGAAAAGATACAATCCTGGGTTGTGCCTAGTTAGAATTTTTCACAGTGTAGAACGAACCGCTTCCTTCTATAATAGAAGGTCTTCCTTCTATTTTATTCCAAGGCAGAAATTATGTTAGCTACTAAATTCTGTGGCAGTTCATGTTGGAGATGGAGTGAGGAAATCCATTTTCATTCATTCTCCAACCATTTTCAACTACTTCCACTGAGAAACAGAGAAGAAAATTGGCCATAAATAAGGGTAAACCATTTGTGCAGCATTTCTAGTGATCACTATATTGCTATTTAGATCGCAAAACATCTTCAGTGATGGTTAAGGCCTATCACTTATCAGGAAATACATAAGAATGATTGAATGATAGATCAATACAGAATATTTTAGCTATTTACAGGAGATGCCCTAATGATGCCCATTCCAGCTCCACTGAGTGATTTTCAGTGTGTAGTAGTATTCCCCATTTTTTGTACAGAGAATTTTCTCAAACTTGAAAGCTAAGTGAATTTTAAGTGCCACCATTCTGCAGAACCTTCACCTGCACTTTTTTTTCCTGAATTCTTGAAGTTTCCTGCAGTTTATATTCCAAAATTCAGATTTAAACACAAACGTTGCCAAGGTTCATTCACAACTGAGGTACGCATTACAACCTAACTCTCATCTCTAGCATTTCTACACATTTCTTTCACAGTACTATTAGCAAAACTTGAACAAAACGTTCTGCAATGAATCAAGTGATGTTGTCTCACCGACCGAAATAGATGTGTTTTTTGGAACAATGAGGTGGTCTTTGCACTCCTAAATGTGACTACAGTTGTACTGGCACACGCAGGAGCCATTAGACAGTGTCCTCACAGTGTGAGATTTCTAGTTCCTCCCCCCTTCCCCAACTCATACTTTGTCAGAGATTCCCCTGTTGGTAGCTGAGCTGTTTAATCAGGATTCTTTACCTCAAGCAGCACAAGTGAAATGCTGCTTGACATAATGAGAGCTGAACAGTGTCTGGCAAGCTTCGATCCACTGACAGGGGCCTCCTTCCTGGCACAGTTCTGCAGGACTTTGCTGTCTGCCTGGCAGAAGGGAAGAGTGGCTTGTAGTCACACTGAGCTGGGCCACCTGGTTGGGGTCTGACTGATCTAGTCATACGCAGGCATTTAACCTTCGTTTTCAGGTATCATGGAGCAAGTACTTTAACTCTATGCCTGAAGTAATCATATTAAAATTTTGTTTTAAAAGTGGCAGCCCACTGTTGGGCTACTTGATCCCAAATCCTACATTAACCAAATGGTGTTTGTAATCAGGTCCAAATCTGTTTCTTTAGCCTTCCTGTGTCCAGATTGCTGAATAAGATAACTTCAGTTAGGTTTCAACACACACACCTTAGTATTATGCTAAAGCAAAAAAAACCCCAAAAAACTAACAGAGCTTTCCCTTTCTGCTCTAACATTGTGTGTATGCCTAATATTAGGTGAATATTGAAAGAAACTTAAAGTCAATTGGAAATAGTTAGCCACTGGCTTCAAGGGCTTTTGTGACATGGAAATTTGATGCCACTTTTGACCCTGTCTCAGTCCAGATGTGAGCTGGGAAGAGATCTGTTTATTTGGATTACCGTCAACTGCTTTACCTTGTCATAGCTAGATGAAAAAAATCTGATAGCATGTGTGCACATTCTTAATTAAAAAACTGGATTAGATGCAGCTTTTTTGGTTGTTGTTGTTCTTTTCACAAAGGACTTGGGACATTTGGAAGCTTCCTGAAAGAACTTACACTTTAAAGTAACCAGAATTTTTGTTGTTTCACTAAGATGAGTGTGTAAATTTTTGAAACTACAAATGTTCTCCAAAAATCTGCACAAACTCATTCTTGTTTCATGGAGTCAGTTTGTTTGATTTTAAGTAAGTACAATTTCTGCCAAGCTTTGAGATTAACAACGGACAATATGAAACATTGTAAAATTTCCTAGCTTCAGGATCTTCTCTTAAAGTAGGTGAATGTGATTCAAACCTCATTTATTGCCTGTGAAAATAACAAATGTCAGAGATACAACTTTAAAAGTCTCTTGTTTATTATTCACTGGTTGAGATTATTCAGAAAAACAATCTCCATGGTAGCCCACCTTCTTAGCTGTTAATTACTTTGGCAGTCACATTCCTCATCATTTGATGTTTTCCTTGTTTAGTTTAGTCCAGAGGCATTTTTTTTTCCCCATCAAAGTTCTTTTACTTAATTGTTTCTGCCTTAATAAGAAAAAAAACCAATCTACTTCTTCAAAATATATATGTTCCAATTGTAAGCAAACTACGTGGTATCTGAAACAGATTATCCTTGTGTAATTTATTTTGTAATTTTTCCATGTCATAGCAGATTAATGAAAGAGAATTGAGGAAAGATAATTCAGTAATTCTGCCTCTAAAAGCACTGAAAGTTTTCATGCCTTCTGAGCATGAACAGTAATTTCCATTAGACGTCCCTGCTTGGTACTGGGACAATTTTTTCCTACTTAAGGCAACAGTGGCATTGAATAGCAGCTGCTTGAAGTGTACCAATATCCTTATTTAAAAGAACTTTAGAAAGACAGCACATTTTACAGCACCTTCAGGAAATGGAGTCATGGCTCAATGGGAGAAAAGAAGGCCTTTCATAGCAGTGAAATCTATATATATGAAATGCTTGAACGTAAAATGACATTTCAGCCAGGCAGCGCTAAGACTAAAATTCAGAACCTCAGATCACTTTCAGCTGCTTTCTGCTAATGACAGTTTTTATGGAGTCAGCTGCAAAACTAGTCATATTCTCCTTTGCAGGAACAGAAAGTCTTTCTGTCACTATTACTTTCTTTCTGAGAGCAGACAAACTACAGTACTGCATAGAGATGCAGAGGGATGCTTAGAGAGGGCCTGTGAAGTCACCTGAATGCCAGTGAAACCCATCATTAGATGCCTAGCAGAATGGGTAGGGACTCATCATTCTCCTTTTCACTGTATAACTGGCAGACATTCATCTACACAGTTTTTATATGCTCTGGTCAATGGAAAGATTCATCTGTCTCACTAGGCATACCTGTCTCAACATGGGGTATATCTCCCTCTGTGTCTCTCCCTGGCTAAAGGATTTGAGAAGATCAGTTTTGACTGTGTGACCAACGCTGTAATAGCTGAAGTTGAATAGAATGCCTGATACACCACATTCAAATCTCAGCAGATCTGTGAAGTCGGCTAGCTCCTAGCCTCTTACAGAAACGTTAGGAGAAGAAACTAAGAAAATTAGCAATGTGTATTAATTTTAAAGGCCAATACTGTTGATGTCTGTGGACCATAATTATTTTTTAATATTATCACTTAAAGAGTGAAGTAAAGAAGTAAGGTCTAATACATAACGAGATAATACATGGGCAGGAAAGAACAGAGGCATTTGAGGAGCTGAAAATTAAACAGAAGAAGTCACATTGATTTAATTTTTGGTTGCTTACAGACAAAATTCTCTTGCCAATGTTCATCTGTCTCCTGTGCTCAACCTGAAAAGTACAGATCTCTTGCATCTATCAGACAACTATGAAGTTGTCCTGGTTTCCTTTCTCTACTTTGATGAAAAATGACATACTATAGCCATTACCCACATAGCTATTTGAGTTTTAAAGCTATTGCCACTGGAGATTTAGTCATGTTGAATTTTAGCCAATACAACTGAATCCAAAATAAATAATTTTGTGCATATCCAAGCTCTAGTTTTCATCCATACATAACACAAAGATACTTCAGTGGTATTTTTCTAAGTAAGCATCTTGATAAGTTACTTTATTTCTCTGGAAGTTAGTCAGTTTGCCCTGGGATTTCACTTGAAACGCAGGAAGAGTTAATTGATGCTTGCTCACAGATGCACAAGTACTCTTTTTAACACCATTAAAGCTTTCAATAATAATAATAAAAAAAATTGCAGAGACTATCACACTAAAGTAGATACTCTTTAGTCCAGTTGTGCAACTCAGTGACAATCCAAAGAATTCTTGGGTTATAGTCCCAGTGGTGTAAAAAGTCTTACTACAGAGTTAACCTGACGTTATGTATTTCACAAATGTTATATATAAACACTTAATAAGATTTAGGTAATATCCCTTTTCGCTAGTAATGCAAAGGAATGAAATGCGAGCAGAAAAGCAGATAGAATTTCTAATTTCTAGTAAAATGTTAGCATAAAGATTAACCTTTAAAGTGGTAGTATTATTAATGTGGACCTAACAGGACTATTTCCATTCCAATAGAAGTATTCCCCATTTTCATCATAATTTAAAATGTCCTTCCTCATTACTAGTTTATTTTTTAATATGTTATTATTGTATGATGAGAGGAAAACAGTCTTTCCTCTCTTGATTGGTTTCTTTGTGATTTTTTCAGGAGGAAGACAAATAGCTGTGCACTTTGGAAGAGATAACAGTATTTTTTTGGCTGAGCTTCTACGCAAAAGTGTCATGGTCTTTTGAATTATCTTTCTCTTCACAACAATGAAAACATTTCCAGTTTCTGCTGACAATGCCCATTCTGTCAGAGGCCTAATTATTATGACATCACTTCTTGAAAAAAGGAATAGGCACCAAACCTTCAAATACATAACAAATAAACACTTTTACCCTTGTATTGCTCTCAGATTGCAACCAATGCTTTCTTTAGATCACCGTTTCTTTAACTGCAACCTAAGAATGGTTGCATTTGTTGGACTTTTTGACAAAGAACTCAAATGGGACAGGGAAAGTCCTTGATTTTCTGTCTCATTTCTATGTGTTATTTCTGTATAGCAGATGTGTGTTTGCATGCATGGTGTGCCATGGGTTGGTTCATTTCTGAACTCTGCAAAGGTTTCTGAATGCTGAGAATGGTCTCTGCTGCCTGAATGGATTGCACTGATTCCCTGCACTTACCATCATTTTTGTACTGGTTGCTTCTAGGGTGCTTTAACTGTGCCAGTATCTTCTGGATTAAAATCAACACTGCTCCAAATCATCAGCAGATTCACACAGACTGCGTCGGTTCATTATTCACTATTTGAAACCAAAGCAAAATCAAGATATTCCTAAGAGTTAAATAGCAAAAACCCTTAAAAGTGACGAAGAAGAATTTGCGAAAATATCGAACCTTGAGAGTGCCCTGCTTTTTAAATTTAGTGTCATCAACTTAATGGACATGACTTACGTAGGTAAGATTTTCCAAGGTAATTATTGGTATCTTTGCATCAAAGATTTGCTTATTAAGGGTGGTCACCACATAGTTTTCTCCTCCTCAAAAGGTACAAAAGATTTTTATCTACTCAGTTTCTTATTTTTCTGGTCTTCAGAAACTCATGTATCATTTTGTGTAGAAATGTGGCTTCCTGTAGGAGAGAGGAAATACTTGTGTACCAGTACCTGCTGCACGAATAGGGTTTGTTTTCAATTTTCATCATATAGCAAGGTGCAGAAAGAGAGATGTTAAAAACCATACCAGATCATTGATCAACATCCCACCAAAATCAGTCAAAAGCTTCCTCAAGGCTCTGATTTGCTTTCAGATCAACTCCCACTAATATTAAACATTAAAAGCAATAGTGATTCTGAGGATTACTTAGGAGCAAATCATGCTTTCTTGTATTAGAAATCAAACTCAATAAGGAGAGGAGAACTCATTTAGACTACTTTATTGCCCAACTGGCATTTTGAAAATGCTGGTGTTTGTCTAGGTTTGCAGAAGTAACTATTCTGGGTTCAGGACGGGTCATAGAGTGGTTTAATCCATTAAGATGACAGATTAAAATGAATTTGTTCATCTTATTCCAGAGCAATCTGCACATTTATTTTCCCCCGATGGCTGTCCACTGTTCCATTTAGCATGATTGACTGGCATTTCATCCGGAAAGGTTATAGATTTCACTGGAGTTACTCGATATAAACTTGAGTTCCATTGCCAAAAATGTGGAGAGTTGCACAAACACTAATATGATTCACCGTTGTTGAAATTTAATTTGTTCAGATCTTTCATTTATTCTTACTCAACAGCACCATTCATGTTCAAGAAGCTGTCATCACATGCATGTTTGGGGGTAACGTATTTCCAAAACTGCTGCTTAAACCTCCAACTCGTGACCAAAGAGCAAAGTTGCATGGAAACTATCATGATAAAAGAGGAAAAATGTCCTGAAACAGAACTTCAAGTGAAAATCTTAGTGGTTTTCTCAAATCAGAAAAGTAAACCATGCATATGATAAGAACTACTTTAGTAATTAATTTCAAAACATTGTGTTTTGAGTTAATCTTTTAACTCTCAGTATAAACTAAGTTAAATGAACTCTTCATTTCAGAGATCAAGACATACTACTCTGAATTTTCCTCAAATCTTTGTTTTAAAATATAGAACTGACATAAACTGACCCTTTTCTGCAACAATCTTTTAGTTGTTTTACGAAGAAAGCTTTTATTTTTTATTTATTTATTTTTTTTTTAAGACAACAAATCTGAATCTCTACCTGTAGGAACATCAGATCAAATGCTAGGTTATTCAATACCTGTCAAAACCAGGCTGTGCATTGTGAATCTGAATGACAAGGAAGTGAATTTTGAGCACCTTCTGTTTAAAACCTCAGATCTTTATGTACAGAGCCACAAGAGAGTACTGATAGAGTGGGGAGTTACCTAGAAAACAGCTGGTGTCTTTCCAGGTCTGTTATACAAGAACACCTGGAACAAAGCTCTTATTTTTCCTTACTTCCCCCTCCTTCCTGGAGAGTTTCTTCATCACGGTAATATGAATGATGAAACTTCAAATACCTTGTAATTCTTGACCGAGAGACCCTCTAGATATGCCAGCATTATCTTCCCAGAGTAGTCCTGAGGCTGGGGTGATGGACAGCCATTAGTGATGGATGACTTGACAATCAATGGTTGTCCCTGTTGACATTGAAGAGGACCATTGAAAGTGGATTTACTACTGATCTGCTTTTACACATCGGCTTGGAGCTGAGAAAATATATAGTCTGTAATTGGCGGTGCGGGGGAACTGTTAATTGCGTTTCATACTGATTCCTTGTCTGGAGAGTTTCCAGCATTTTTTTATTTGGATCTCTTCCATATACGTAAATATAGGTGATCTGCCAGCTCACTCTTGGTTTATCGTAAGTCAAAAAGGTGAGATGCATAAGTCTGCACAGACTTTAGTTTATAATATGAACACCCACTGAACCCTAACCATAGTCACAAGAGACAATCCGATAGAAATTTGTTTTCTCCAATAATGATGAATCATGTTAAAGTTAGTTGTCTCGGTTATGAAAGTCTTTTAATATCGCACTAAATGAATACACTTTTTTTGGCATCAAACTTCTAAATGCAGACACATGATATTGACACTGATAGATTCTTATTTGAATAACCGTTAAAAGATTTGTTGATAGAAACTAAAAATATCACATATGCCAGTGAAAGTAAAACTAACAGGACATTCCTGATATTCTAGTGGTGAACCTTAAGCCAAGAAATTAGCTATCTCTCTGAAACAGTTTATTGTCCTCATGACAAGTAATGCATCTCCCAATCTGAGTCTCAAAAATTTGAGGGCATTAGTGTATTTATAGAACTAATTGACAGGAGATTAATTGCTACCGTTAACAATATGACTGCCTGAAAACATAGTAGACTGCCTAACAAAAATAATTCTCATTCTTCCTTTTCAATCTAAAACTTATTGTTTTTTCTTTAGTAGAGCTAGATTCACCATATTTGACTGAATATTAAATAAGTGACAGAAATTAAGATGCATGTACTCTTTAGGTCTTGTATCTATTCAAAGTAAAAAAAAAATATATATTGTTCTGGTCTGAGTTAGAACAGAACTCATTCTGTTCAGTGATTTCACTTTCCAGCTCAGTCTCTTCTAACTGACTGCACTGTCTGAAGTTAACAGCGTATTTTTGCAGACAGTGTCTGCTTCTAGAAGTGATAACGCCTGATGTTTACAGTCACTACCAGGGACTGGTGTGCAGAAAGGCTCTTGCTGATACTTGCTCCTGTGCAGACCAAGGTCACTGCTAAATCCTGTGTGCCACGGTGGGGGTGCAGTAAGTGAGAGGCTGCATCTGTGGACAGGACAGGTGACCCCAAACTGACCAACAAGTTGTTCCATCCCCATGTACTAATGCCAAGGGATCACAAGGGTCAAGCTCTTTCTTCCTCAATGGCTGGCATCCAAGGACATCCCTTTCTGCTCTGCCTTTGATCCCAATCCGTGCATTCCTGAATCCAGTTCTGGAATCCAGCTCCTGCATCCAGTTTCCATCTGTTGCTGAGCCCAGCCTGGGCCTTCCCCTGTGCCTGCCCACAGCATCAGTGGTGACAGTGACATGGTTGCCATCAGGGGGTTGGGTTCGGTATTGGTACTGTATATATTTGTACATATATAAATTTTTTTATTATTATTTTAATTAAAGCAGTTTTAATTTTCTTTTCCAATCCATAAGTCTCTCTCCCTCATATCTTTTCTCTTCTCCTTTGGGGAGGGAGGGGGTGTAATAGAGAGCATCTGTCATTTGTCTAACGGCCAGCCCAGCCCTAACCAATGACAAGTATGTATCCTTCACAGTGAAGATATTCTTCTGTCATTTCTAGGCTTCTCATAGGGAAAAAAAAAAAAAAAAAAGAAAAAAAAATCAGAAACTGTCATCTAAAAACACTGGGGTAAGCTGTACTCTGAATGTATGCCACTCACCAAGATACGTGAAATTATGTGATGTATGGAAGTCTGAAATATATAAAATACTTTTTAATCAAACCTGTAAAGAAAGTACCTGATATAACCAACTTGTAGATGACTATTTCCTGATGTTTTCAAAGTAGCTTTTCCTTACAGAAGGCAAAATTAACTTATTTAGTAGTACTTCTATTATCTGATGAACAGATAATTTAACAGGATGATTTAACTTCAACAGGATGATTATGAACACTGATGCACCTTGATTTACATATGAGCTCAAGATATTCTGCAGTCAGTCACTATCTGAAAAGTAGCATCTTAACATCCTAAAAACAACATGTAACATGCCTGCAGTGAGTCTCTAGGCTGTCCTCAGGACATGCTGGATATCAGAAAACTAATGGAAATGCTCACTGTTAATACAATTTAGAACTGCAGTCCTTTCTGACTGCTATTCTCTATTAATGATCTCACTGCATTTTACAGGATTTGAAATACTGATGCTTGTGTTTGAGTTAGGCTTTACATTATCAGCTCTATTTCACTCATTCTGTTTTCCAGTGTGGGTTTTCGGCCTGTGATTTTCTTTTTTTTTCCTCTCCCCTTAACCATGGTGGAGATAATCTAAGTATGAAAAGAGATGCCTCTTTTTATTCCAAAAGTAAAGACTTTTTGGTAATGGATGAGGCTGTCTCCTCAGTACTAGTTTAAAGCATATTACAGCCCTGCAGATTCCCTCTTGGAACTGTAAATACACTGGTCTAAACCAGCCAAATCTGTTTCTGTGGTGCCTTTCATCTACTTTGCTCTAGTTCCTTCCAGAATGGACAAGATAAATAAATTGAGGAAGCTGCAGCAGACTCTGAATGGCATATAAGAGCCTCCAATTTAGAATAAGAACTGGAGTATCCCTGAGTGGTCTTTCATCTCCTTAAGGTACATTTCAGTTATGCCTCAAAACAGCTGTAAGGCTAGACATGTGGATACAAAACGGGCAAGCTTTAAGCATGGCTACAAAATGTTTACAGACTTTCCAGATCCCATTATCATCCAACATGTCCATAATACAGGCAATGTTAGCTCCGCCTTCCACATACTCAGCACAGCTGTAGCCCAGCAGGCTTTGATACTGTAGTCTTGGTAATTGCTCTGGCTATTTTCCGTAGACCCTGCTCTGCAGAAATCCTCTCCACTGGTCACAGGCAGCTTAGAGCTTTTTTGCCCTCTTTACTCCCCTTTTAACTTTTGTCAGAATAAACATTAGCATTTTACCCTAGACTTACTGAAGCTCAGTCCTGACCTTTCTAACCAAGTGGCACATCTCTAACAACAAAATAATGTTCCTTCACCCTGAAACCGAATGGTGGAGTATAGCTTAAGTCTAGCTGGTTAGACTGCCTGCATCCAACAAACAGGCTGCCTTTATCCACATCCTTTACTGACCCCCACATTGTTCCCCTGATCACGCCCCTAAACTTTCTGGGACTATGCTATTTGGCTCAGGCAAATTCTGTTCTAGTGAATGTGCAAATAGCTAATGATACAGAAGATAATGGGGCAGTGCTTGAATCCGGTCCTACTTAGTTTCTTTGTGAAGGTATAGTCAGTAATTGCATAAGCAGCAAACTCAGTTTACTAGTAAAAAAAGAAATCAGAACAACTCAATCCCCCTCACACAAACTCATGATACCTCACTCACGAAAAAATATTAGCTACTGTGTTCTTGTTTGCTTTCTGAGCATCATTGTTTTAGAATTTAGGAGGAACTGTAGTGTTAGTATTACTGAAACATTAAACACAGCAGAAACACAAAGGAGCAAAGAATCACGCGTGTTCACAGTATACAGATATCTAACCATGCAGAAACTGCACATGAAATGATTCCAGTTAACACATTAATGTAAGACAGACAGCAAAGGCCCTCAATTATTCTTTCATTTAATAATCCACATAGCAATTAACATGGTTAAAAATGGTTGATTTAAAAGATAGCTTACTGAAGAAGATTACTTTCTAAAATTAGTTGCCATGTCTGCCTTAATATAATAACCTTGATCCATTTTGGAAAGAATGTGGTCTAGGTATATTAGCAAACATTCTTTCCAGTTATTTTACTTGTAGATTTAATGGGAAATCCGTATTTTAAATTTGAGAAACCCCAATCTGCCAGCAGGGTGCTCCCTCTGGAAAGAATGGCATATAGGCCTCTGATGAATAATGACCATACTAAAGGGTCTTCTAATGTAATATGATTTTGGTGGTGCCAAAAGTATCAACCAATTATGACACTCCATTAGAACAGAATAAACTTTCACTAAGAGTACTAATCTTTGCAAATACATACTGTTTGGAATTGCTCATCAGTTGCTAATTAATGGATAGGAATGTCAAGCTGCTTGTTGTGACTAACGTTATTGTTAGTCATAATTTGTTATTCCAGGAGAACATTTAGAAGTCAAGTCATCTCCTAGTGTCTGTCCAACCTGTGCAACCGACATTTTGGTTCTGATCCAATAGATATAAACTCATAGGTACTCACATTGAGGTTAGTTATGACAATTCAAACATATTACTAGAAGGACAATGAACTTTCAAGACATCTATTCAGACAACCTTAATGCAATGAGAAGTTTCATGAGACCCTTCAAGACTCCCTTCACCCAAATAGTTTTCATGGAAAATGAATAAAAATATATTAAGCTTTTCAGTGCAGAGAACTAGTGATCTTTACGACTGCATAATTTCTCCTTTAGGTCACAGTAAAATTGCCTTGCCATTTACTTTTAGCTCATGAGAAGAAGAAAAGTACTTGTACGTCATTCTCCTGCCCATCTGAATACCATGCCCCCCAAGATATTAATGAAGTCAACTCAATTTTCCCTATTAGTTAAATATATTTGCAATAGGAAATTATGGACCCTGAATTAAAACCCTTGCTGAAAGCTGACTTGAAGTGATTCTGCATATGCATCTATGTATGATACAAGTATCTCCATAAATGAGGTAGGTTTTCTCAATATTACAATGGACATGGTTAAAGGTAAACATTTCCAAACAAAGAAGCAAATCTCACAAAATCTTTCCAAGAGTTTATGATATAGCCTGCTCCTTCCCTTAATATCTCATTGCAAAGTCAAGGATACAGCATAAGTTTTGGGAAAACAACTGGAGACTTTGGTCTTATACCTTATTATGATGTTGTCTAGCTAGATAAAGTTAGCCACTTTACTCTGTCATTTTGTAGTTTTGTTTCATCTCCTGTCTCATCTGTGCAGATTGTCCTGTCAGTAAAATGAAATTCCCCAGCTACCAGCCTTTTTCTAGGTAGGATAATGTAAGTCATATTGCTTTCCATTCTAGCATATTAAGAGTGTTTATAGCTCCAGAAGTAGCTCAGTGTCTGTATTTTCCATTACTCTTCAAAATGTGTACATAATTTGGTTCTGAGCATAGGTTGGCACAGAAGCCAAGATTCTTGGGTGAAGCACTCCTGCAAAATGAATGAGCTGGGAGAAAAAAAAGATCCTCCAAATGCAATACATTCAATTATTTCAGTATTATATGGTATTATCTAGCAGATGCAGTATGATTTTCACCTACACTGGAAACGGATTTTATCTCATTTTCTCCATGCATTATTTATTCAAAAGAAATGTCTATGGAGCTCATTGTTAATGTACTAACCTCTTCTAACTTCTTTCTATTAGAAATATCTGATTCAGTCTAGACCTCGTTTTCAGTTCTACTAGAGGATATGTTGCTCATAATTTAGCGAATTACAGGTTATTCAACTTCTCTGAATTACAGATCTCTTTCAATGCTCTTGGTGAGTAGAATATTCTGTACAGTAAACAGTGAAGTACTGAAAGAGGAAGACATCCTGAGAATCATTTGTTGAGGTTAAATATACTTGATCAAGTTTATCATACTTCCATAAGCACATTATTACTTTTCATACGAGTTTAGTCAAAGCAAGTATTTATTCTTAACTTGACAGAAATTCAAGTAATAGGGCAAAAACTTGTTTAGATAAATATTTCAATAAAATACTGAGTGATTCACAAGTTTTCTGATTTATTGTAATAAATAAATCATGTAATAATAATAATTCATATAATAAATTTTGCCTTATCATTATGGAAGAAGTTTATCACAAGCACAAATATCCTTATTTGTGGACTGTAGTTGGTTTCAATGCTTAAGAATGATGTCTGAATTAGCATTATATTCTGAAAGAATCAAAAGTGGGAAAGTAAAATCAAAGTAACTACTTTCAATTTTGCACATTTTTATTATAGAAGATTAACATTAATATAGCCCTGGGAAGTAGATATTGGCTTTAAAAATTGTAGTGGATTGACCTTAAAGGTCTCTTCCAACCAGATGATTCTATGATTCTATGACCTTTGTTGGATGCCAGGTACCCACCAAGGTGCTCTATCACTCCCCTCTTCATCAGGACAGGGAGGAAAAAAAATACTCTTTGGTCAAGATAAACAAAGTTTAATAAAGCAAAAGAAAAGGCCACATGTGAAAGCAGAGGAAAACAAACTATTTATTCTCTGCTTCCCATCACCAGGCAATGTCCAGCCGCTTCCTGGGAAGAAAGGCTTCAGTATGCACAGCAGTTCTCTGGAAGACAAACACCGTAATAAGGAATGCACCCCCTCCTCATCCTTCTTTCTGTTAGCATTTATTGCTGAGCTGTAAGGGGTTAAGATGGTGCCAGTGGGGGTGGGGGTGAGCTTTTGTTCTTCCCCTTCTCCTTTTCCCTGAAGCGGGAAAAGACCTTTCCGCTCTGCCGATTACCGGTGGAGGTGGCTTTTGGACTGAGTTTAACCCGATAAGGGGTAAAACCGGCTGTAAGCCCCCAGATCTGTGTCGAAGGGACAGAAACCGCTGACGAAGGGAAAGCGACGAGGGTTCTAAAGGCTCCGCTTGGAGCTCCTGCACGCCTGCGGGGAAACGCACAGGCATTCCCTGAGGGTCTGGTCCGTATCCCGCTCCGCAGATGGGGAGAGCCAGAAGCCTCGGGGTTCTGCCCCTGGTGAACTCAGTTCTTCTCCCAGCTACCCCTGCATGGGGATTTGCTCTAGGAGAAGTTTTTCTCGGACTGAAAACTTTGCGAGGTGACAGACAATGACTCCTTTCCTCCCCGTCCCCGCTCCGGCAGTGCGACCGCGTGGCGGGGTCTTTGTTGGTAAACGGGAGATGTGGGTTGAAATGGGAGACTGTGTTATACATGTAGATGACTATTTATGCATTTATCGATCTCTCTCTCTCTCTCCTTCCAGTCCCATTTGTATTTAAATAATCGCTTTATGGTTTTGACTGCATTCACTATTAAAACGCTTCTGATTTTCACCCCCCTTAAGTTAAGCCCTGTATATCACATTCCTTTTCCTTTGCCTAAACAAAGCCTAACGAGCCATTAAGTTCGTGTAGGTTTGGGTAGGTTTACCTTGCCTCCAAACCCACGTAGTCACGAAACCTTTTCGGATGTAACAGCCTCATAGTTCTAACCCGCTACACTGTTAGCATTTATTGCTGAGCAGACATCATATGGTATGGAATACCCTGCTGGTCAGTTTGGAGCAACTGTCCTGGCTATGTCACCCCTCAAGATCTTG
Source organism: Bucorvus abyssinicus (assembly GCA_009769605.1). Lineage (NCBI taxonomy): Eukaryota > Metazoa > Chordata > Aves > Bucerotiformes > Bucorvidae > Bucorvus > Bucorvus abyssinicus. Next base: position 47,719,744 of record CM020025.1, read on the forward strand.
CCCAACCCCAGCCTACTGGTGAGGAAGGAATGTTGGAGATACAGCCTGGATGCCATGTGAGCGCTGTTTAGCATTAGCCAAAACACTAGTGTGTTACCAACACCTTTCCAGCTATCAATGCAAACCACAGCACTAGAAGGGCTGCTATGGGGAAAATTAACTTCATCTCAGCCAGATCCAATAAAACAATGTAGTGTTACAGCTGCAGAAATCAGGTATTCATATTCAGAGCTGTATTATGTGTGTGTTTAAATTCCTTCTAAAACAGTGAGGTTTTAATATGACCTTAATTTTAAACATATGCCAAAGCTATCTAGTGAGTGAAGATGAACTTGAGTAAAAGCTGGAGATTGGGCATATTTTAACTGGTTTACAGAATTGAAGCTCGTTATTTCCCAGCAAAAAAGTATCTAAGTCCTGACTCCCACAAGAAAATGAACCACATTCACTGTTACACTGAAGAATATCCATACTTACTCATTCCATGATTCAGTTGGACAGTTGGTGATTAGGCCAGTATAAATGTGGGTTTAATTAATGTCATTACATAAACTAACGTAAAAGAGTACATTAATACTCCATGGATTAGCCAGCTAATTAAAATTTTTAACCTCACAAGTGAAGTTCCCTGACAACTGCAGGAAAAGACATGACTTGCAATGAAAGTACAGTTGTCCTAGACACAGACAAGTGCCCTCATCACTGGGCTACAGAGTCAGGCGTCCGCTGCCTCATCTCATGTTGCTGACTTAATGAGCAGAAATTAATGTTTTGGTAAAAGTAATGAAGGATGTCCAAATCTGCCAAGTCTCCTTTGAACCGACCCTCCCTTTTTATCCTGTGCTTGGATGGCTAGTGCACACTTCCAAATGGGTGAGTTTTAGATCTAAATTTCAGGTTTAGTATTTCCTAAGTGACTGATCTACTCAGATACGCTGCTAAAGGTATATACTACTATTCACCTTCTCCTTGACTCCAGGTCTTTGAATGAAGGAGACTGGGTTGTCCAGTTCTGTGCAAAAATTAGGTGAGTGAGGTGTGTCTTAGAATGCCTACTAAATCAGGGCCTGCTGCCATTTTAAGTGATGCTTTGTTGCAATTCAGCATATAGTTGGTCAGACATAGAACTTAGGTGAGCAATGGGTTATCAGACCTCTCAAAATAGAGTGTCTGTCTAGATTTAGACATATATGTGTGTATCTACAGAATATCATATTCCAAAATGTTGGATACAGCAGAGCATAAAGCCCTCAAGCATTTGGTAGCCATAATGAAGGGCTTTTCAGGAGGTTTTTTCATTGCCTAAAATGTTTTTAGTAATTACTGAAGATTCTTTGAATCTACACTTTGTCTACGTTACAATGAATTGGAGGTGAAGTTTCCTGGCTTCAAAGAGCTGCTGTGAGTTTGAGTGCATTCACAAGACCCTTGAGATCTATGGAAGAAGGAACTGTATGAATTAATATTGCTATGGAGCTTGACAGAAAAGATTTACTTCTGCTTATTAAGTAAAACCAATGACAAAACAGGTTTAACCTTCAAAGATATCCAAAAGTTTTAAGTAACTTTTTATATTGGCCAAAATATTGGTAGCATTTTGTTTTGCAAAGAAAAAGAGAAGTAGTCCACAAAAAAAGACTTCCTTTAAAAAAATGTCCTTTAGCTCTTACAAATATTTTCAGGTTTTTTTTTTTAATCAGACTAAAGCAATTATTCTGGATTAATACAGCTATGGACAGTACTTAGAATGTAGGTAAACCATCTACTTACCATATACAGTGAACTGAATTCTGCTAAGAAACATTTTGTACCTTATTGCAATCATGGGGGCTTTTGGTGTATGTTTTAAGCATTTGTGATTAAGCAGAAGCTCAAGACTTTACTAATGTTGAAACAAAATTATTTTAATCAACCTTCTTAATTTTCCTGGATATAATTTCCCAGTTACTGCACTCATAAGCAATACAATCGAGATATGTTGAATAAACTTAATACAGCCAAAGCCCCAAATATTAATAAGCAAAGTGCAGTGGTCAGAGGCAGTCAAACCATGCATTCTAAACAGGTAATTTATGAAACTGTGTGCAAAGTATGCCTTTTGTATTATTAACAGCAAGCTACCATGTATATCCTGTATACTCGAATGTTACTATTGCAATTCACAGATAAGTCTTTCAGTTGATGACTTAATGTTCACAAGCCAAGACAATTCACATTTTTGAATGATGTAGGCACATTTAGAAATATATTTATTTGTTATTATTAACGAGTCATTTGAAATTTTTGTCTTCTTGATATCCTTACTGCATACAGAATATTAAAAATACTTTTTCTAGTGATCGGGGTTTTTTGCATACTGTAAGTTTTATTAATTTATGCAATTAATTTTATGAAATTACATAAATGTCCCTTGCTTTTTAGTCTGTTAAGTGCAGATTTTGTATTGAACTTCAGGCTGGTAATACAGCTAAAATATACACCCTTGATGCCAGAATTCATTAATTCCATGTCTTAACCTTCTATCTCCCACCCACCCAATTGCAAAACTCCTTGGGCTTCATTTTGAAGGAGCAGCTACTATTTGCATTTGTTCCCTCAGAGAAGCTGTACTAAGATAACTGTCTTGATAGTTTCTTCCTATTTTTATTTTCTCAGTATGTTTTCACTTAAATGCTATTTTCTTAACCTTGGTTTCCTAGCCTGTTTTAACTGTCCATGTGTGTAGGTATGTCAGTGCCACTACCTAACAATTTTTGAAGGAGATGATTAATTCCAACTTAATTTGTTATAAAGTGAAAGAGTCTCAGAGATGTTCTGTTCCCAACAGTTCTACAGAACGGACCAAATATGTTGAGGAAAAAAAGAAAATCTACATTATTAGCCTTCTTACAGAGGGAAAGACAGGAATAGACTTAGTCTCTACCTATTTTATCTAGCAATACATGCCTGGCCTTCAAAACACGTGCTTTGACTGGTTAAACAGCACAGCCCTAGCCCACAGCCAGCTATGGTATCCATTACGTTGTATCCAGTCAACAGGATTGATGGTAATTAATTGAAGTGGAAATACTATAAAGCACATAGATGAAGCTGGAGAGCAGATTTGGCTTTAGACAAAGGGAAAGCTATTAAAGACAGTAAAATGGCCCTCATCTAACTTCTTAGTTTCCCTATGTTGATATAGTAGAAATGAAAGATAAATGCTGTTGATAAAGGAGGACCAATTTAAGGAGTGACAGCTGCTACTGGTGAGGACACAGCTTTTCCTTCAATTGCACCAAGAGTAAGAAATGTGAGTATCTAGGACTGTCCCCCTCCTTTTGTGTTGCAGCTCCACAACTTTACTTTTCTTGTTTCATTCTTATTGTTGGAGTGTGCCAAGGGCTCCTCCAAACGACAGCAAAATCCAGCATGGACTACTCTGCTGGAAAGCTTTGAGCTAATTCAGCTGGGGGGTATGGCGTTGAGAAGGACTGAGAAAGAAGACAAGGATTTAAAGGTAGTCCAAGTGTTAGGAGAACCTCAGAGAAGTGCTGATTAGAACCTCGAGAATTACACATTCAGAGGGCTTGGGGGAGTGGCTTTCTTTGCACCCCAACAGAGTTCTTCAGGAAAAATTCAGGGACACAATTTGTAACTGTTAGAGGAGAGTATCAGGAGAAAACACTCATATTGGTCATATTGCCACCATGAAATCTTGATAGCCTCCATTCCCAGACGGCAAGGGGCTATTATTTTTAATGTCCTGTGCAGGACAAAAACTTTACAATTTTAGCCCACTGAAGCTTCAACAATTAATAAGGTGAGATAGAAAACATTGCTTATCATAAGGATTGTCCAACAGGGGAAGATGATAGTTTGGAAAGCTGTTGAATTACTGTGCTAAATGTTTTTATGATTAACATACAAGACAAACATCTGTCAGGGGCTGTTCAGTTATACTTGACCTTGACTCAATGAAAAGAAGTAGACTAGCTTAATCTATCATCCTTAAATATTAGCATCTTCAGGACAGGAACCATTCAGACTTCCTAAAGCAGTGGCAAAAAATCCTATTTTAATTTTAACTGTGCAGTTCACAGAGGAGCTGTTTACAAGTCACAATGAAAAAGAACCTCTTTAAAAATACATGAAGAGCAAATGTGTTTTCTTTATCAGCCTCAACAATTTGGTGCATGTTCTAATTTCTTTCTGCTATAGCTTCCAGGGTCCCATTGATCTTGTGGCGTGGGAGGACTCTTAGGTGGGAGTCTGTTACCCTGAGCAACATGAGAGTGTTAATTCAGTTGTGCTCTGAGAAAATGAAAGTAGGCTACATATATATTTGCATCTCTGCCAATAAACACATTAGTGCTGCAAGTGCAGGAATTTTTGCCACAGTAATCAGTTTGATTCCCCTGTTAGTATTTTTTTAGTGTTACTTGTCTTCCATCTGCTTGATAAGAAGATCAAGAGATCTGCTTGTCATACACTTCTTATTGAACTCTGCTCAGTTGGTCTGCTTTATGGCATACCTTCATTTTAAAGTTCATAAATGAGAAATACAGTAATAAGCAACTAGAGAAACCAGATGGTTTATGTGCCATTTCAGCTAAATAATTATTTTTGTCATGCTAAAACACAGAAAGCATTTTTGCTTTTAAGAATAAGTTTTGGAGTTATGGCACATAGCTTGTTTAATATTCATTGCTAAAATATTTTTCCCTCATTCTCTGTGTTAGTGCATCCAATGGCTGTTAGATCCATGAGAAATTTCTAGATATGCCTCAGTGCAGTCAAGTTGGGATTCATCTTGCCTAAATTTACCGTCTAAGAGTGAGGATTCTAGTCTGAGCTAGTCATCTAGATCACTGCTACGGTCACTGGGGAGAGAAGCAGCTTGAGCTTGTGATTCACCTCACTTTCAGAACTTACTTTAAAGTAAATGGAAACCCAGGAGTATGGGATTGGTGGGTAGTAGTATACCCTGGCCAGTTCCCAGCTTGGATGAATGAAGGGCCAAGACATTGGAGAAGAGATAACATGAACCTTTACAACTCAATCTGGGTGCTGTTGCAGTCTTTCTAGGGGCAGCTATAACATACTTTCCTAGATGCAATTTGGGAAAAACTACCCTGTTAGAAAATTTTCTCCTTAAAGATAAATTTTAGAGTGAGGGCTGGTTTCCCTCAATTTCAGTTGAGGTTTTTTTGTGCTGAAGTGATCCCACACAGTGGGAAACAGCCAGGTTTAAACGTGCAGCTTGGATTTGTACTCCTACATGAACCATGTTTTCTTCCCACACAAAGGCTAGATGCCATTGCTTTGCAACTCAACAGCTGGAGAGAGTGTATCTGTAGGCTAGCTTCCAGAAAATATCAGACAGCGGCTAAATTTTCAACACAGAACATCACAGTGAGCATCTCCATGCACTTTTTCAGAACTCAACCCAGCTCTGCACTGAAAGTGAAATAGCAATAGTTGGGGTAGAATTCAACTAACCAGCCATGATGAGGAGCAAGATACAGTAGGTTGGAATCACAACATCATAATGTCTGTGGACTAGTTTGGAGCGCCGATGGCTTAGGGACAGATCTGTCTGAATAAGAAATTGAGACATACCTTTCAGTCTGCCCAAATGAATTTTGAAAGGTTACTAGAAACTCAAAATCTATACATGGCATTTACTACCCTGATTCTCAATTCTTTCTCTTCCTTAAGATGAGTGGTGGGACGGTGTGCATCAACAAGAAATGGTCTTTTATTACAAAGTTTTCCTTGGGGCTTCCAAATGGAAAAGAACTTCTTTCTTGGTTCATACAAAGTAACAGTCTTGCCCATCAGCTGTTTACATGGTTTTTATATTTCATTTTAGTATGTCCTATGTCCAGTATTATTTTTCTGGAGTTTTGCCCTTCGTTAAGCATCCTACAATCTCCAAATTCCTTTTGGAATTGTTCATTTAATTAAGATAAAAGAGTCAAGTATGGCAGGACCTATTGTTGCGATGAGTGGAGGTGACCTCTACATAAAGCTTATAGAATTAGCTCTAGTGTTGATACCCAGACAGAAAGTGATTAAAAGAGACACCGCTACATGGAAATATTATTCATTTTAATAATGCCAGATAGTCTCAGGAGTATGATTGGTAATGGATTCCATCTGGTTTGGTTGTCTCTGTTCTGCCTCAGAATGACATTATAATTAGCTTTGAATCTATTAAACTCTGTAATTTCAATCTTGAAATAAGCTAGGTGTCTTCATAAAAGTTTAAGGGTAATATACAGGCTTAGAATTTAATTTTAGGAGATGCATATAGGAGGTCAAGGATGGACTTCGGTTAATCATACATTCTGATACTTGATTTGAAATACCAAATAGATGAACTGGATATGGGCTAAGGAGAGTGGATTAAATTAAAATAGGCAAAATGGTCTTTTGTATAAAGTAAATCTTAATGAGCTTTTTATGACTGAAAAGATCTTTAATTTTATTTACTTCAAAATGCTAATATAGGACATTTACTAGTAATTTAAAAATAGAAATGTGAGAAGCAAAATTACTTTATGCATCTAAAATGTAAAATAAAGATTGAGACACTCTACCTTTGCTGATTGTGTTATTAATAATTATTAATAATACTTCTACTAATAATAATATAATAATAACACAATAATAACAACAACAACAACTTAATAATAATAATAACACTCAGTATTTTTTACATCTCTTACGCGTAGACTTCTGGAATAATTTACCCCACAAATGAAATCATGCCAGAAATAAAATTCCTATGGATATAGAAAAGACAGTCATTTTTATCATCTTCAGCATGAATAACCATCTAAATTAATTTGAATTGCTATATTGTCTTCAATTACACAGTTTACATACATCATTCCCCTGTGTTAGCATTCAACTGTAACAGGATGAATGCTTTTAAGCAAAGATTTTTCTAATTATGAAGCAAAAGATCAAAGTCACCTGATCATTGACTCTAAAGCAAAAGGAAATGGGAAAGATGTATCATAAGCATTAATGAGATTTGGAGGTGAAAAATAATACTTCCCATCAATGTTGTATAGTCAATACAATTGGGTAGTATCTAATAGATAATTAGCTATGCTTTATAAATTGAACACCTTTAAAATTCAGAATTGATTCTACAGAACATCATGGAAAGTGCTTCTAGCTGTTTGAGTTGCATACCTGAGAGAAATCCTTCCTCTTATGAGATGCAGTTCTCTACAAAAAAAAAAAAAAAAAAAAAAAAACCCATACATATATTTTAATTAGAACTGTATAGTAATTAAGTTTCTTTAATTTCTACACAGTTACCTTTGTAAAGGCCAGTGATGGTAAATCAATGGTACTGATTCAAACTGTTGGCAATGACAGGAGATGTAGACTGGCACCAGCAAGAATGAACTACAATGATCTTAAACCACACCTAACATAAGACTCCATGAAGGCTTCTCATCACTGCCAATAATTAAGTTGCAATTCTGTACTCATGTCAAAACTAAACTGCTCCTGAATCAGATTTCTTAGCAAATAATGTTGCTAGGCAAACCTCAGTAGCAGTCATTACCAGTGTTTGACAGTTTCTAGCTCACAGCAGAAGAGGAAATCCAAGACAAAAACTGATGATGACACTTCTCAGGTTTTAGTGTAAAAGGCCAGTGATGTTTACAGCAGTAGTTGTAATGCTATCTACAAGCTACAACTCTGAGACATTTAGTAATGTTCTGTAACAAAAAGCAAGTAAGCAAACCTTACTTTTAGCTGCATTTTTTTTTCCTTTTGAAACAGTTTTGACAAAAAGATTCAAAATGGAAGTTCCTTGCTACACACTTTCCGGGCAGTTGTGTCTTTTGATTTATTGATATTTGTGAATGGAACATGCCAAAAAGCCAAATTCAAACAGCAGATATGCTACATCTTATCAAATCACAAAATACATGCATTGAAGCCAATGCTACTAATGTTCCATAGCTGACCTTCATTCATATCTACAACAGCTTGGTCTTTTTCTAACTTCCTGGGTGTTTGTATTTCTGACAGTCTCATAAACAGTATTATTATTACACCTGTAAGGCAGGACCCTCCGGTCCATTTCCTTCTCATTCAAACAACGCTAAGCATTGATCGAGACTGATTTCAATAAAGTAGTAAAATGAGATGGGACAAAGATACTGAAAGGCTTTAATACGTATGAAAAAGATTAAGTATTATATTGTCTTATCCTATCTGAAGATGTCCTCTAACACCTTGAAAGACAATTCTGATTTGATTTAATCAGGTTATCAATAGCATCTCTTAAAACATAGGGTCCAAAAATAATGCACAATCAATCTGGCAGATCACCAATGAGCCACAGGAAGGAAAATATGGCTATATTTTGGTGTACAGCCACAAAATGGTCCAGCATAATACCACTCCATCCATTCCTAGTGAATAATCCTAAAATCAAGGCAGTACAGTAAAAATAAATAAATGAAGCTGCAAAGCCTTGACCTCCTACTAATCCTGTAATATAAAAGTTCAGGTTTTTTCCTTTGAGCTAGCCTTAACCAATCTTGAAAGGGTAACAAGTGTACATCTGTCACATTCATAAATATAATCACATCTACACATGCAAACACCACCTCAATTAAAAACTCTTATAAAAGCCCAACAAGCATTTAGCTATGTCTACTCATATAAAAACAACCCAAATTTACTGGTGTCAGAGAAGAAAAGAAAAAGGAAAAAAGAAAAAAATTGAACTTGTATGTGACAGCACTTTTTCTTCTTTTCCAGTGATTGCTGTTTGTTTTCCTTTAATTTGCCAAAGAATTTTCTCTTATAGACTTTTTAATAATTGGCTGAAACTTTCCTTTGGCTGAGGTGACAGAGGTATTATTTAATGTTAAAGTTTACTTTAATGAAAAAGTAGAACTCACTCATGCACAGCTTCATCATCAGGATGTTTGTATCCAGCTAGTACAACGTATAAGAGTCAGTTCTGAATTTCAATGAAATAAAGGGGTAAGTAAGATTACAAGTGGGTGAATTACTATGCATTAAAGCCAGGAAAACTACTAAAAATGACACACCTCTTTGAACACACACTGAATAATTCATAATTCTGTGGTTTAAATACATATTATCTGAAAGCTATATTTTAGATAAGACAGTGTGGAAGGTTATGCCAAAAAAAGCAAAATATTCTGAGGGGATTACAGCTGAGAAAGACAAGACTCTCAAGTCTGCATAGGGAGCTGATTAATTAATTAGTTAATTAGTTTTATTGACTATTTTAAAGCTTTTTTTCAGACAAAGCATTTTTTTCATCTTTACTTCTTAATTATTATTTATATTTTCTAATGTTCTTACTCTGCATGTTCTATTCTTGAATCCAGGCAACTGGAATAGGGAAAGAGAAGAGATTATTAGGGTATTTTATGCATGAGAAACCATCAAACCTTAGTTGGCTACTGGGTGCCAGAAGCCTGTACCTCGAGGAACTTAATGAGAGTTAAGATGGTTGTGATCTCTCTCTCTCATACACAGGGACATGCACGCATGTATATGATATGAACACTTTTACACTTCCCATGCACACTTTCCCCAAGTTATTCTGTTTTGTCAGATCAGATAATGTTTCTAGAATGTTGTCTGCTTGCAAAAAGTTTATGTCCTTTGTGCCTCCCTGTCAGGTTCACAGTGAAAGTGAAAAGATAACTTTTCTTTCAATAAACATATGTAATATTTTCCCACATCACATATTGTCTTCTTGAAACAATATGTGATAACCTCCTGATCTCTTAAGTATTATAAACTTTGAATGTAATATTAGGGTGTGAGATACATTCTAAATTGGCTTCTTATCCTCTGCTTCCAAAATTCCGGGGTTTTTTTTTATAAACGCCTCTTTAAAAGGCCACTGTATTATAAAGTTAGATCTAGTTTCTAGTTTGTGACCTGTGGATGTATAAAAAAGTAAAGAGCATAGCATTAATTTCCCCAAGATGGATGCCAGAAATATAATTCATACACTGTGAAGTAGGACACATTACACAATCGAAATGCCAACCTTTCTCCTTTATTCTCATCTTTAAGAAGGAAAGAGGGGAGTATGGCATCTGGGTATGTGGATTTTGCCCTGTGACTGATAACCACAGACAAATATCATGCTTTTGCTGTTCAAGCTCATGTAAAAGTCCCATGACAGGATGAAGGAATAAACCATATAAGAAAGGGAAAGAAAGTGAGGAAGTCCCACAAGAACTTAAAGAATCAGAGGTAGAGTCAATATTAGAAAATTTTTCAGTCTCATAAGGGAAATACTTTGACACCTTTAGTTTATCTTGATCTATGCTATGGTTTTGCATTTGGTCATTACGTTCATTTGGCTAACAACTTTTTGGACAACACGACAAGCAAGTAAATTATGTTTATCAAACACTTGCATTCTGGAACAGAAGGGGAGCATCAACAACCTTTGCTTTATTTCGTAAAAAAAAAAAAAGGAATAGCATCTAGTAAAAAAATCAATGATCTTGTGACAATTGTACATATCTTGCTGAATACAACTGGCATTTCAGATTTTTTTTTTTTTTTTTGACGGCATCTATTTTAGTAGACTAAAGATAAGCAAACATGTAAGGAACAATAGAACTGATGCACTCATATGTTAAAGGAAGACACATAAGAGTGATTGTCCCAATGAAATTTAACATGTTGGCCTCTAGAGATTGCTGTGTGCCATGTGTTAATTATAAATCTGTATTTTATAGGAAATTCAGTTAAATAAATTTTTAGTCTTTGTACAAGGTGGGTCTTTGTCCCTATAAAACTGGGATATATATATTTTCTTTCTCATTAACTCATTTGAAAAAATATGTAACAAGTCGTTACTTTCAATCCTCTCCATGTATATATGTATCTTCATGTTGTGTACACACTCCCTTGCACGTGCACATACCTATACATCTCTGAGTTGAGAGCAAACCTGTCTTCGAAACATTTTTTAAATTTATTTTTAAAACCTAAAAAGTTAATTTGAAAATTAACTCATCTAAACTATTTTGTTTACTACCATGGATTGTTTCAAAGTACATCCATCCCCAAGACATTCTAAACAACTGTTCATTCAGACATAACGGTAATGTTTCACGTGTTCCTGCGGCTGTGTCTGTATTGTATTTAGCTCTTCTGAATAATGAAAGCAGTAAGACAGAATGGCACTCAGCAATAGCCAAGGGAGAAAGATTAGGAGGGCAGTTTGGAAAAAACCCTTCTTCCTAGAGATTTGGGCAGATCTGATATAAAAGTGGGCTAGTTAGGAGAAACAGAAAATGGAGAAAATTACTTCTGCAGAAGTAACATAGCCACTAGGGAAGACACTGGTCCAGGTGCCTGGTTTTGCTATAGCCAAAGAGAATTATAAATTGATCAAGTTTTTAGATGTATTCAAGTAAAGGCCCTTGGTAATTCTGCGATAATTTCTTTTCAGTTTGAAGGTTCTGCTGTGGCATGCAGTGTTAATTAATTCTTGAAGTGTGAATTTTACTGAGAATGAGGTTTATGTGGACCAGAAAAATAGGCACCTGCTGCTCCCATCAAATCCTGTAGTTATTTGTCAACTGTTTCTACAAATCCATTACATATGCAACAGAAAGCACAACTGGCAGAACAAAATAGCAGTCTAAACAGGGAAAAAAAGGTACCTTTTTGGCAGTCCAACAGCATTCATTTATTTCCCATTTATGGGCATATAGCTTGGCTCCAAGTGTTTGGCAAAAGAAACAAACCCAAATTGAGTCATAATTTCAAATCCTATTCCAATACACATATAGGAATACATGCAGCATTCCTCTTCCTCTTCTCCATCATCACCATCACCATCTTTTGCATTTTATGACTTCATTTTGACATCACATAATAACTTGCATTAAACCTACTTTTATTGACTCCTTCCCCAGTGTCAAAAGTGTACTTTCTTTCCAAACTGCTTTAACAACATGATAAATGAATACATTAAATCTGACAAAAATCTGTGGTAGTTTTATACTATGGGCAAAAGTCTCCTAGCTTAGAAAGATGAGATCATCAATGTTATAAGCGAATTATCTTGTTTCCTATGGTTCAGTGCATTGGGATATGTGTTCTGCTTCCCACCTTGGGCTATCTGTAGTATTATGATAGCTGGCACTGTGGCACAATAATCCGTAAGCAGACAACAGGTTGAAGATAATTTAAGATTTGTAAAGGGCTTTCCTCAGGCTTTCCACCTCTTGAAGAAAAGCCAAAGAGCACTGGTTCTTATATCTGTGAAGTCTGAGCACTTCTGCTTTTAACTTTCAGTATTTCAGGTTCCCTGGTAGAGAGCTTGCCACAAGGCTGTTCTAGTTCATTCGTGGAGGCTGTACATGTGCAGTTTAATTGTTGGGAGCATCATAAGTAAAATCGTAAGTCACATTGTTAACTTGTCTTGCACTGTGTTTGCTGTGGAACCTGTTACAGACAACTGTTTAGTGTTGGACATGAGCATGAGCTTGTATGAGAAACACATCATGCTAAACCACACTAGTCCTTTTACAAATGGAGCTCCAGAATCATCATAAATGGTCAATCCTTTTAGGTTGAGACTACATCCTGATGAATATTTTATACTGATGCTGTAGTTAATTCTTAGACAAACTAGCCAATTTTCCAGTTCTTTGTGTTTGAAATATCACTATTGATAAAGAAAATATAATTTTCAAAGCTTTCTCTCTTTTCACTCTTTTTTCACATTTACCAATGTGTCTGTTAGTGCACTGACTTTGCTTGTATAGGTAGTATAAAGTTAGATGTTAGGCTCAGTGAGCAATGAACTTGTCCTAGGATAGAAATAACATGCCTTGAAACAGCAGTCAGATCATACGACTATGATTCCTGGATGTCAAATGCTACAACCTCTTGGACGTACCTGTCTAAAGGCTCTGACTTATTTTTGAAGCAGGTTTACAAGATAAGAGATTATAAAAAGATTTTTTATTATTATTATTTATCAAGACTTGGATAGAAACTATCATACCATGTTTTAGTCTACTACTCTGGACTAATACTAGAGCATTAGTCATTATTCTTGAGAACTTTCTTATGTGTTTATTAAGGCAGTAAACATAAAAGCCAGCATTACGGCAAAAAGCATGCTGTCATTAAAAAGCCGATATCCAATGTAACTGAACATGAAATTTTATCTAAGATAAGGTTCTTGATTTATATAGCTAAAGAAGGTTTCTGTGTCTAGACGCATGCTTACCTACTCTGGAAAACTTGGACTAAATGCTTCAGTAGAACCAGGAGATACCATTCTAGCTAAGCATTCAAATGTTTTCTTTTTTGAGAATCATAAGGCTGACTGCAATAAAATAATAAAATAATGATTTTCTGAAATAATTTTTTATGTTTTCAATCATATTACAGTCAGCCCCATCTGTGACTACTACTGCTCATATGATTCTTTCAGTCCAACACCCGTCCCTGCCCCCAATACACACAAGTCTTCTTCATTCACAATTTTGTTTCCTAATAGACTGATGATTTTCATCTGGAGCCAAAGAAATTGGGCAAGAGCTTCATTTCCTGGGACCCATTAAAGTGCCTTTAATTAGTATCTGCCAAGGCCGTTAATGAATTTTCACCATATAGTGACTCATGTTAAAAAAAAAAAAAGAAAGAAAGAAAAGAAAAAAAGCTAAAATAGGCCAAGGTAAAACAAACCTAATAAACAAACATCCTGCAGTGCATGACTCAAGTCATTTAATAAAGTCGTAGCAATAAAAAACAGAACAAAAGGAAAACCACAACATACTACAAGATATAGCCATCTTTTCAATATTTTAGAGTGTTTCTGTACCTACTACATTTCTGAAGATAAAAATACTCATAAAGGTAGGAAAAAATTACTTGCTTTTATGTTTAGGCTTAATTACTTTGATTAATATTTATTCAAATTGATGTCAAAACACCTGCAATTATTACCATTATCTCGAACAGGCTACTTCTGCTGAACAGCCTGTATCCGTGGCATGACAGGAGACAGCTCCGCATGGGGTCCATGTGAGATTCAGTTTTTTGTTTCATGTTGTCAGTAGAGCCCTGGAGAAGCACTCCAGTATGTCAGCTTAGGAAATTTTTCTATGATACTTATTGTTCAGTGGCAATACTGAGAAGGAACTAGGAAACTAATCCAATATTAGAAGAATGCTGCAATTTCCACCCCCACCCTGCTTTCCAGCCATCTAAGCCCCACAGAGGTGAGCTCTCACACCCAGTACCGAGTTCTGCTGCCCTGGTCACAAAAAAATGGTACCATGTGTGCCAAAATAAACGGCAGGAACCCAAAACCAGTGGGGAATTTTTATTATGAAATTCTGTCATTTTATAAATCTAACTTTTTAAAATTTTCTTAATAGTGCTGATTGTAGTAGGATCTTGAATTTGGTGTTGAAATCGTGTTTCTTGTTCAAGTAGCATAGGAGCAGTGCCTGATTCCTTAACCATAAATAGTCCTATTGTATCTTAAGTAACTTGATGAACTGGGGTTTATACGCCTAGCTTGTGTTATGTTACCTTGTAAACACCAGCCTGTACAATAGAGATACAAAGAACTGGACAGCCTGGGAAAGAATGAGGAGGAACCGAGTGCCTTGGGGAAGCAGAAGGGGAGACACAACAGAAGAGATAAAAGGTGGCCAGAACAGTCTGAAGGCCGGTTGAAACCAGCATAAATCACAACAAACTGTGACAAAAACATTTATCCTGCCAATTAACAACCATATACGGGAAAACGTATGATAAGAACACAAAGGAATACCTCTTCTACAACCAACAGGCAACTCCAGAGACCACCATAATGATTTCTTCAATCCCAGGCTGCATGCATAATGACTATGCAAAAATATTAATCAGTTCCAAGAAATAGAATGAATAGGTATGATTATTCCAGGGAAAATAGTGAATATGTGTGTAATCAGGTGATATAAGCTTTGGTTGAGGCAGCATACGGGATGCACGATAGGCAGAATTATCCCCCACGCATCCAGCGCTGCAAATAAAGAAATGCTGCTTCTTAATGTTACATTGGGGTTAAGGAGTTTCTTCTGATTTTTGATAACACTTGTAGTCATCTTCCTGCAGGAATTCAGGAGCAACCCCTGAATATTTACTCCCCTTACCACAAATATATGGACCAGTACTGCACATATTTTTCCCTTTTCTACATATGGGAAATCTCAGTAAGGCAAATCTTGGAGATCTGACATGGGGCCATTCAGACTGCTCATGAGACACACTTTTTTATTGTGCTGATATGGCATACTTTTTACTTTGGTCCTCCAGCAGGCTCAGCAATGAAGAATACTATCCATATAATGACCTCAGGGGTCACTACACCAAGCTGACTGTCATCTATCTCTTTGTAAGTTACAAACCAAAATCCTGACATGCATCTTATTCCTTTTTTTTTTTTTTTTTCCATTTGGTACACTGTATTCTTTGGTAAAAGCCTTTGCAAGTCAGTAACCTCTATGATAATCTGTATGTTGTCACTGTACATTCAAATATAATCCCTCTCATGATCTTATATTTCAAGAAAAGTCACAAGAAATGACTGTAGTTGTTTTTATTTTCCCTTTTCCCTATTTTCCCTGTTGTCCTTTATATTTACTTAGTGAAACCCTAAGTAGAATTTAAATTTCTTCAAAGACCTTTGAAGGTAATGTTTGTGCCCTAACTAACAGATAACACCAAAAACACAAATGAAAATGTTTGCTCTTTCACCCAAGAACCTCCTGGTCTGTTCCAGTCAAAAGGCAGGAACTGGCAAGAGAGTCCCTGTTTTCTGGTGTGATGCTATTAGCCGGAAAAGAATGCTTATAAAAGAGTGATTACACATCTGTTAACACAATTATTTGTCACGTGAAGACTAACTAACTCAGTCATTCTATCAATACCTTGTGGATGAACACTAAGCAACGTAACTGTTGACTGAACCTTGTTTTCAGGATTGAATTCACCTTGAAGAATCTTTAGTCTTTCCACAAAGCAAATTACAATATTTGCACCTCTTAAGAGTGCACTAATCAGCATGCTGAAAACAAAAGATAAGAATATAACTTTCTGTTTGAGATTTTGTTTGCTGGAATGGCATATTCCTTCAGGCCTCTAATTTTGACATTATAACCTAGCTAAGGAAGCGATATCCCCAGGGAAAAAGAACTTGTGCTAAACTCGAGCACAAATGCTTACTAAACATAAGTTCCTCTGTTTTCCTGCAAAAGTTTAGTGATACTGTTGGAAAGGCTTCAAAATATGGCCTCAAAACAGTTTATACTGGGAGGCAATGGACAGCCATGACTAACTTTTTCATGTAATTTTTCATCCAGGCTCTGCAGCCCATAAAGGAAACAGCCCTCAGGGGGCTTCACTGAATGTATTTCTAATTTCTCATCAGAAGATTTCAGAGCCCTATGACAGACAATGAAACAAAATTTGAAGTTAAAACAAGGAATGGATGAGAATCTTTTTGAGGAAGAAGTCATTGGTCCCTCAAGGTGACCACTGCTTGAGGTCTGAAGAACCAGGCCAGAGTTTAGGCAAAGTGAGAGTGAAGGAGAAAACACTTGGGAACACTCCCTTCACCCTGGCTTCTGAGCAACTGACTTTATTAGGAAGCACCTTTAAAACTATAACATCTATTTTTTCCTACAGTTTTTATTAAAAAAAAATCTAGTTACCTTCGGCAACCACTTAAGCACTAGTGATGCTTCAGTTTGTTTGCCTAAATTATCTGCAAATAGACCTAGTCTATATACTCAATATTTTAGAATGTAGGGGATGATTTTATCCCATATAGTGTATTGTGGGATAAATACTGGTCATTGCATGAAGGGGGACAGTAATGACTAATGTTTCCTGCAGCTTAAGCAGAAAGGGATTCCGCAGTCATTTTCTGTGCATGTTACAAAAATATTTCTAAGTGAAACTCTGCAGTGATATTTCTAAAAAAATATTTCTGTTGCTAAAAAAGACATCCAGATATAGAAAACAATTGTTGTAAACTGTTTCATCGACTTATGTCTATCACTTGACTGTGACAGTGAATTAGTTTTGTTTCCCAAGACTCATTAGTAGTTCAGACTGCATACTTGGTAAAAGAAAAGCTTTATGTATTGCAAATATAAGCTCCTTTCAAAATTGAGTCAACAACTGAAAACTGTTTTTAGACAACAGGTCTTATTCCCCACTACACGTGGTGTATCTGTCCTTGAGCAACTCCTCAGCTTCCATAGCACGAAGTTCTGATCTGTCGTTACTTCTGATCTCACACAGAACTTCATAATTGTACCTTATTATTAAAGGGGTATTTAAATGCTCCATCTTTCAGTCTCAGGGGAAGATCATTCTTGTTCTCATTTCAATGATATTAGGGCAACTCACAGGATAAACCATTAGTAGCTGATGAAGTTATAAAGCACCCACATAAAATAAACTACAACCCATGTGATTTCAAAGTTCTGGATTGATAAAATTTTAGTATCCCTTACTTAGGGTATTTCAAGAGAATGAAAGGCGTATCACTGTTCTGTCGCGTTGTTGACACTGCTCATCTCAGCATTGGCACATGTGACAGCCAGGTGCCTTTCCTGGTGCGCTCACAGTGTATGAGCTCGCAGCATGGCAGGTGACAGGAGTCACGGAACAGGGCAGAGGCAGCATTTCAGGTCAAATGCACAAAACTAGGAGGGACACATATTACAGGCTTTCCACTTTAGGGCAGAAGGGACAATCAAGACAAGCTTTAGTGGCCTGACAGCGTGACTACATTGGCAATAAGGAGCCCCTAAGTACAGCAAAGAGTGGTTTGATACTAAGCTGTGTTAGAAACTGAGACACATGGGTCCTTCTAATGAGAAAAATAAGGACTATCCTGGTGGCTAACTGAGGCTTTAATTATTTTATGTGTGGAGACTGATAATGTAACCTGCCATGAGAGGCATTTTCCTGAAGTGTCCCTCACCATAAGCTGATCTGACCTGAGAAGCCTGTAACTGTTGTTGCACCCTTGTGTCTGAGAGCAAACTGCTTGCTCCATCACTGTTTTGGTGGGACAGTGAAACTTCAAACCTTACGCTTGGCAAACGTCCTTTTTAATTAAAATATATTTTTATACTTTTCCTATTTATGCATTATACATTGCACAAAAGTACATATTTCATTTCAATATTTGCTTAAATCTCTATCTATTTAGAATTCTCCCTTCCTGAAGGGGAAGGCAACATAAGAAAAATAGAAGGGAGTTAGCAACGTTTTTGTTAGCTTTTCTTCACTCCAAGGAAGTGATGCAGAAATAAACTATTCCATGGCACTTTAAATAATTTCCTCTCTCAGTAAAATATTGACATGTCTTACCAATTTTGATGCAATGTTGTTCCTAAGTTGTTTCACTGTCCCATCTTTAATTAACAATTGACTTTCCAGGGCACGCGCAGAGTGACATTTTCTTTCTCTTGACTTAGGCTTCTACTACAGTGTAGAAACTTAAACTACAGCATTTGGTACATCACCTGAGAAGAGGGTTTCAAAGCAATCTTTTTCCTGCCAAATCTGATCAGATATCTCATCAGATACAGGCTGCCACTGACAATTATGCCATTAACAAGTTTATGACAAGGCTGATAAACAGATTCTTCTGCAATCTCCATGATCACTTGATCATTTGACTCAAGGCCACATAATTGGAGAGGTCTTCCTCAAAGTCTTATTTTAGGATGACCAATAAAAAGAAACTTACAAATGCAGCTCAACAATCTGGAATGGTTTGCAAGTAAGGCCAAAAGCGAAACATTTTCTCCAAAGTTACTAAAAATAAATGGATGTTGCATATGGTCATTAGAGTTTATTTAAAATTAGCACAGAATTGAATGAGACACACAGGAAAATTATTAAGTAAATAATTTATTTTTTAGTATTTTAGCATTCAGTGGCGTTTAAAATGATTCCTTCTGACTTTTCCCAGGTGTGTAATATCAGGAAAGTCTATCCCCTTAGGAAACACTTCACATTTTCATTTATTCTGTAAATAAATATACAGTTGTTTTCCTTCGTGACAAGAAGACTGCATCTTTCAGTAGTTTACTGTAGCCACTGAGGACACCTATGCATCTGCAAGCTTAAAACTTCAAAACTGTATTGTGAAGGTAAACTTTACAAAGCAGAAAAAAGACAGTTTCAACCTGCATGAAGACACAGAGCCTAGACCATAGGGCCTGTCTTCTGATAGATATTGTATAGAGAACTTCTCTGAATATTCCACCTTACAAATCTGTGCTTCCTTGCTCAGTGTCACTAATAGATTGCATGGTAAGGCAAATTATTGCCTCTCATGTAAAGAAATTAAATAGATGTCAGAGATTCAAATGTGGGGTTTTTTTCCAAAACTGGAAAGCATTTCCTTCTGTTTCTTCATATCTCTCTGTCTCTTTGTTTTTTTGGGTTTTTTTGGGTTTTTTGGTTGGTTGGTTGGTTTTGGGTTTTGGTTGGGTTTTTTTTTTGAGAGAGATGCTTACACTGCTGTCCCTGTGTAACAGGAAGTATCACATCCTTTTTTGCAAAGGAATGTACGAAATAATATAATAATGGAGATATAGGTTGTTTACAGTTTGCCAAGCAGTGCATGGTGTGGAGATAGAGCTGTTGTCCTGACAGCCGGCAGTCAAGCAGGACTCTGAAGATCAAAGTTTGTCTTTCCAGCGGCATTGTTTAGGGAATAGTGGCACAAAAACCTTTAAATTCAATGGCTTATTTTTAAATACAATTCACTTGAGCTGCAAGAAGATTTGAAAATCTATTATTATCTGCATATTTTTGTAGCTTCCTTGTGAACTTCAGGTCCTCAGGCCTATTTCTAGAAAATGTTCATTGTTGGGCTTTGTTCTGTTTTTCTTTTCCCAAAGGTTTGGTAGATTAGTGCTTGTGTTAAATTGTAAGCATTGGTAGAAGCATACAATTAGTGGAATCTCTGCCATTCACACAAGCACACTTTCTGTCCGGCTGACTGAAAAACAGAACTCTGCCTCAGAACTATGGAAGAAAACACAGTAGGGATGTTGACATTACACAACTTACTTCAGAAGTTTCAAGGAAGCATTGTGACTTAGGTCTCGTGTGGACCTAAATTCTACTTTAGGGAAAGTAAAATTTTCAGATAGAAGAATTTAAAATCAAGAAAATGTTTTAAGTTTGAGAAGACAAAAAAAAGAAAAAAAATTTTTTTCCCCTTGATTGTGGAGGTTCTACTACACAGAAAGTTTTCACACCAGCACAAATTTTTCCAGCCTTCAACAGGAGATTAAAAAAATTAGATAAAAAATACCCTAGGCTCTTCAAAGAAAGAAATAAATACAAGAATCCCATGTCCTGAAGCCAATAGTGTTGAATGAAAATTAAGTTTTTAGATATTAATAGAATTTCTTTGTGTGTTTGGAATATATGTTAACTGTCTCTTCCGACTACATTTAGTTTAGGTCATCTGGAGCACCACCTTGGATCACAGCCACACCTTCAGGCTGTTTCATGTGCAAATGTGGTGAACCATGAAGTATTTGCTGCTCCAGAATTTCACTACTTTAGAATAATCCCAGCTCCCCATTAAAGTTAACTTCTCTGCCTTTTGCATTATTTCCAAAGCACAAAAGAAACACTGATGGGGGTGGGATATCCAATAAGAGATAAAAGAACATGGTTTAAAAAGGTCTGAAATTTCTTCAACTTCATCTTAGACTTGTATTAGTAGATGTTGAACTGCAGATAGGAGCTGCTCAGCCTGTGCAGGGTGTGCAGAGTTGGTCCATTACTTTGCTTCAGTTAAGAGAAAACATGCCAACTTTTACAGCTCTTCTCCTCTCTGTTTCTGTGCATTGCTAGAATTGCCTTATGTTTGTTTCTATTCTTGTTCTTCTCCTTCCCATTCACAGCAGCTTTTTCAGCCTGTCAGCCTTTTAATGTTTGTTTTTAACCTTGCCAATGAGGTACAGGCTTCAGCCTGTGAAGACCAAAGCTCCTTCAGTCTCCCCTGCTGTCAGCGTGGGCTTAGCCCTCGCACCTTGGAGGTTTTATGTACATACCGGTTAATACTTGACATGCAAAAAGATGTAGCCTCCATGTTTCTGACTGGTCTACAAGATGTTTGTGTGCAATGTATGAAACCAACAAAGATTTTATACAATCACTTTGCGCTTGCAAGTCTGACTTATACGGGATCTGTCATGTCTGAATCACTTCTATAATGCCCATGATGTGGTAAAAGTCTGACCAGATTAGACTTGTTCCCCAAGTACATCCAGCCCAGCTTGACACTCAAACATGTCCATCACTTCACCTTGCATGCAGTGGAGCGTAATTCTGTGCAGGCACAATTGGTATGGTCTGGGATTCCCAGACTTCTCTAGCCCCTAATGGGACTATTGGGACTACTGCCATTATACCCGCTAAGCTGCTCAGACTCTGTAAATCCCATACAGATGGTTGAAGAAGACTTACAGTGGTAAATAATATCTTAGAAAATGTGCAGGTAGGGAGACTGCCTTGAAAACACGTTCATGGCAACCTTCCCGTCTGGATGGTAAGAGTTTTCAGCTATGGATTTACCATGCATTTTTGATCTACAGCCAATTTTCTTCAGCTCTTTATTCATCTCCTGCAGTGTACACTACTGTGTATATATTTTTACAAAGACGTATCTTGACTAGAGTTACTGCCATTAAACATTAGAACTCTTTCCAAATCACAGACAAAACTACAAACAGCCTGAGGAACAGTCAATTGTATCTCAAGGGAAATTAAAAAATCCCCCCACCTTTTACTACTTACATTTAGCTTATTTTGTATGAGGTTTTTATGCCATTAAGCACAGGGGAAATAGTGCTGCCAATATTTCAGACCCTCAGGCTTCCATCAGAAATGGGTTGCTTCAAAAAGTGTATTCAAAAAAAAAACAGTAACTATTTAGACTGTACTGAGATCATGATATCAGTATCAGAAAATTGGCTGCCATTGGTAGTCTGAGATTTTTTTCTTGAAAAGGAAACCCCTCCACAGTTACCAGCTTCTTGTCTGTATCGTATTGCAATAGGTCAAACAAAATAAGCAACAAAGCACTTAATTTTGTTTCCTGAAATGGGTTATGTAATATAAGGCTGCTAGTGCACAAAAGTTTTAAAATATGTAGAATTAATAAGCATTGAAAAGAAATTCTAAATATTTTGCTCAACAATCAGAAAGTCTTATATTTCAGAAGTATTTTTCACCTGTGGATAGCCTACTTTATGAAGTTGGAGTAAAAAGTTTCTGAGCATTACGTGACCTTTTTGAATCCCATGTTTGCAAAAACCATTATGCTGAAACCTTACGTACCAGGCAAATTGACCCAAAAGGCATACCCATCACAGCTGCTGCCAGTACAAAACAGCTGGCAGTTTGAAATCCAGCCTTTTCTCTTCTGCCAACCCTGAAAACCCACCCTCTTCAAAAGGCTCCCTGCTGGGAGGTGTGCAGAGAAGTTTCCATGACTGATTAGCTGGCTGCAAAGCATTATCTGTTTGTTTAGGAACTCATAAAGTGATGAAGACACAGTAGAAATGTCCACGTCTGATGCCTCGTGTCTGCTATTGCTGCTGCAGCAGTGAGGGAAGAAGAGATGTATATAATGTCATGCAGTTTATAAAAGGTGCATGCTGACCTCACTTTTGTAGTACTCCCTAAAACATGGGTGTGATTCCCGCTAGCAATGATAATTTGGTGCCAATTTTAGTAATTAGATCATTTTTACACGCCTTAATAACAGCATTCAGTAGTGTACATTAAGCTCCCTCATGGACAACATCATTAATGCTTTGACTTTTTCCTCTTGAGGAAGCAGTAGGCTGGGTAGTAAAATTAGAAATTAGTCATGTTGCCAGGAATTTTTATGCATGCAGCATAATCTGTTCTGAATATGGACTGCAGTATTTAATTGCAAGTGTTGCAAAAAGAAAAGTTCTGAATGAAGAATAAAAAGAATTTCTAAGAAAAAATAATAACATTTTACACTTTGTTTTAAATTTCTAAATTACTTGATTTACAAAGAAATGTTATGTATCTGCCAACTAGGGATAATAATTTCTTAACATTAAAAATAATTTTACATAAAATTACATGCCACTGGTCTTGCAACCACATACTTTTGTTCTGTCTCTATCAGCAAAGTTTCACACTTACACATATAAGAAAAGGGTAAGCCCCTGTCATTTAGATAAATAGCAATCAGTTGCCTAAAGAACTGAATGATATTTTAGCTATTTTAAATTACATACCTCCAATAAATAGGCCTGAATTGAAACCTTAGATCTGAACTCTGGGTTCAGGACCTACCCTTCATCTTCCTTTCAGCTGGCAGAACCCAAATACTCTGTTCTAAACTCTTAAGCACATAAATTTGGGGACTGAACTCACTGTAGTGTTTGGTTCAGAAACATGTTAAAATAGGTTTAGCTTGCAAACTGGGATCCTGGTCAGGGCTGGTTCTTCAAGAATTACCTAGTGTTCTATTCCACTGCTTTCACAATATTTGTGCCATTTGTCATGTGTGGCTGTAAGATGGAGTGGCTTGGATTGAGCAGAAAGATCAGACAACCTAGTAATTTCTCCTGTGTTAGAGAAAACTATCAAAAAGAACTATAGAACAGAGAAACATCTTGTTTTGAACATTGATCCCATTCTGAACCTTCATCCAGCAGAAGACCCGAGCACTAAGCAACTAGAAGAAAGCCTCTTCATTAAATCCTTATTGACTATAAAATACAGCGTTGCAGACACTGTCCAAATTAATCTGAACCTCCTAAAATCCCATTACAGACATTTTTCAGACCATCTTTCTTCTGAGCCCCTAGCTCACAGTAAATTTTTGGCCAATTTAGCCTTTTGCTGCTCCTATGAACTCTCTCTGAAATGTTCAGCAGGTGCAAAATCTCCCTTTGCCTGTTGTGAAAGGTGTGATAATTTTTCAACATTCAGCCCTACTTGTATCCAGATCTCCATAGTCTATATTATGAATTACAGATTTCAGTTTAAGGAATCACGTCTTTAATGCATAATCAATGTTTAAGCTTCAAGGTTTTGTGGCAGCTAGTTAAAAAAATTATTTCATATGAACAGGAAGCAAGCTGGCTTCCTTTTGTTTTATATCACTTATATGGATATCAAATAGACAGGAATGTAAAAGACAGCCTCTAATTTGTCACTGTGTATTAAATATAATAAGAATAAAGATTTGCAGTTCAGAGAAATTCTTTCAAGAGATTCCTATATACAGGTCCTTATTCTGCTTCACTTCTCATTTGTTTATGGATCCTGCTTGAGAGATCTCTTAGTGCAGAATAAATTAGAAAAGTTAACCACTCTTTACCAATTATTTATGTGCTGAATAGTCTAAATTACCAAGTTTTCTTCATTTACAGTGTAAGGTACAAAATTAGTATAAAAACTAGATCCAGAACATATTTTTTGTATTTGCTTGAAATAAGATCATAAAAGCAATATCAAAGGTTTTCTGTTTAATTAACTACCGGCATTTTACAGTGTCAAGATGTATGCTGCAATGGAGAGCTTTTGAATCCACCCTGAAGAGAAAAGACTATTTAAAACTTCATGAACTGAGGTCTGTAATGGTCTGGGCAGAGCTAATTGATGTGAAGCAATAAGAAAACCTGGCAAAAGCTGAAAGGGAAAAATCTTCAAGATGATGTGAACTGACCCAGGAGAACTGATGCAGAGAATAAGTCAGTCTGCAAGTAAGCTGTAGGGACTGGTGAAGTTGTCACTAGAGTACCTGTTGAATAAAGTGATACTGAAGGATTGTTGTATGATTTCTACAGTATAAAGAAGGATTGCTGATACAGCATAACACATCATCTTACCTCAGTCCATAGCAATAGCAAAGAAGGAAGAGTGAAATACATATATTTCAATTTCAGATGTTGTTTTTCCAATTGGACATTTAATATGTTGTCCCGGTTTCTCTGGGACAGAATGATAAGCCTGCCACGGTCTGCAGGCTGCTAGCAGTTTTAAGTCAGCCATAGCAGCTGGTGTTGAGTTGGCTCACAGGTGCATCCCATACCATAAACGCCATGCACATTGTAAAGGGGGAAGTTTGTTGAGGACTCCTTTAGTTTAAAATTATTACCTCTTAGCCTGCTTGGGATCCTACTCAGACTCCTGCTCTTGCTTAGGCTCCCCTTCCTTCTCCTGAGGATTGCTTTCCTGTTTGTTGTGACCATCCTACGCTTGTTGGGCTGAGAACAACTTTGTATACTCTATATAGCTCTGGATACAGGCTAAATGTAAACATATGTTAATTTTGAAAAGAAGGTCCCAGTTTATCCTCTCTCTAGCACTTTATTTGGCTGAAGTAAGTAGAAATTTCACATGGTCAGAACTGTCATCATCTAGATAGACATAGTTATCGATGTGTTTATACTTTTTTTGAAGATTCTCTATTACCTGCTCAGAGTCCTTTCTGTAATGTAAATCCTTCACCTGAAGAGATTTTTTTAAGAAACTCCCACTCCTTCCTGCCTAGAGCCATTTATTAATGATGTCCTCTCACTTGTTATTCATAGACTCATAGAATCTCTCTGGGCAAGCTGTTCCAGTGTTTCACCACCCTTAGTATAAGAAATTTCTTCTTTGTATCTAATCTGAATTTCCCCTCTTTTAATTTAAAATCATTACCCCTTGTCCTGTCACAGCAGGCCTTGATAAAAATTATGTTCCTATCTTTCTTATAAGCTTCTGTCAAGTATTAAAAAGCCACAATAAGGTCTCCCTAGAGCCTTCTCTTCTCCAGCTAAACAACCCCAACTCTCTCAGCCTCTCCTCATAGAAGTGCTCCAGCTCTTGGATAATTTTTGAAGCCCTCTTCGCGATCTGCTTCACCAGGTCCATGTCTTGCTTGCATTGAGGATTCGGGAGCTAGATGCAGTATTCTAGGTGAGGACTCACCAGAGTAGAGGGACAGACCTGCTGGCCGTGTTCCTTTTTATGCAGCCCAGGATACTCAGCTGTGACAGCACAACTCCTTGCATAGCTATACAGTAAAATGGACCAGTGAAATGGTCCAATTTAAAATAAAGCTTCTCCTCAAAAGCTGGTTCTTATGTTTAACATGGATCATTAACCAGAACTGTCAGATGAACAACTGGACTTGTAGAGTAAAAGGAGGAGAGTAACTTCTAGTGAGAAGCAGAAAACGGCATCTGGAGGAGGATGGGATGGGGATTCCTGGTAAGGTGACCTTAAGGTGGATGATGGAAAGAGGGTCCAGCAGCTGAATGATAAAACCCTTACAGAAAGTGAGATGAGTTATTTAGGCTGAAAACATTTAATCTACGGCTCTTATTTCCCATATTAGCATCCTCATTACCTGCAGATAAAATATTCTGGCAGACTGGAGTATATAAATCACTGCTTATCACACTGAAGTCACCCTATAGCTCAGAAACTTGCAGGGCCGTTGAGCAAGCAAAGAGTCAAAGCTCTGAAGCTCAGTGATTCAAGAACTTGTCTGGAAGAAGAGCACCTGCTTTTCAAGGATTTCAAATGCATTTCACACTAAAGCTTTAGTGGATAAAATGAATAACTGGCTTTAATGACCTAAAAGGGGGTGAATCTGTGAATTTCAATATTTGTCTTATTGCTGTCTAAAGATAAGTATGTAGGCATTCAGTAATGCCAAGGATTCACTCTTATGACTCACTCTTATGTTCAGCACTTCCTCTTGGACAAGTTTAGCGGTTCCCAAACCGACTTACTGTTGTGATCCTGTGTGAAGTCCCATGTGTTTCCCCAGTTTAGGAGGAGATTGGGTATTCACCACAGACTGCAGTTTCCAGTCTCAGAGTATATGCTTCAAAGGTAGGCACTGTAATGCTGGGAAACACAGTACACAAATCAATTTGTGAAAGTACTCCTGAATGCTCCCAGTGTTTAGTAGTAGCGAAAATGAGAGACTGGATAATCAGATTTCTACACTTTATTGCTTCCAATATGATGCCCAAATTATGACTTCAGATATGAGTAACTGATCCTGATAAAGCTTAAAAAAAATCTGTTTATATTCTGTTTTAAGTGAAATGTCTAAAAAAAGCATCTTTTGCTGAGGTGAGGATAAATATTTGATTTTCTGGGGTTAGAAAAGTCCCCTATGTCTGAGTCATGTTTCTGGCACAAACTCACAACAATCTGGGACATCTGCAAGACTGCAAACAGAGTGGAATTTTCCATAAACCGGTGTCACCATAATGTGCACCATGTAAAGTTTAGTTTACAAACATTTAGAAAAAAAATCAGAAGTCTGTAACTGGATGAGATTCTTGAAATGTTTCTAAAGAATCTCTTGGCAGAGTAGAAAAGCAGATATTCAGTCACAGATTATCTCCTGAAAAATCTCTTTGTGAAATAATGTCATACTGATTTCTAGCAGTAAAAACCTTATGTAAGAAAGGACTTCCCAGTTTCTCTCTCAATAAAAAAAAAAAAAAAAAAAATCTGATAATGTAAGATTATCCCATATATTGAATATTATTAATTTAATTTTATTTCAGGAGATTTAATTTATGGAAGGCGATAGAAGTTGAAATAAATGTTGTGAAATTATTTACAGAGACACACAGAGAAGACTTACAGATAACAGTATGGTGACAAATTCACTAAGGTGCTATAGAAAAGCTAGACAGTTTCCTCTGATCACAAGATAAAATGAACTTTATAAAGGAAGGTCCTGACAATGGAAGGTATTTTGGTGCTGAAACCTGTAGATAGGTGCATAGTGGGATTTTTGAAACACTAAACACAATAAAACACCTGAGGAGTTTAGCTGACTCACATTGATTTCAGAGGGTAGAATTTTATTATCGTCAGTGGCATAGGAAGAATATCAAAAAGGATGTGTGTGCTTATACATGCATACAGTGTGTGTCACGGTATGAATAGGTTTCACAGTAATGACAAATAACAGGGTACTATTTTTTTTTTTCTTGATTATTTAGGTGTCTGAAATTCAGGTATATATTTTCAGAATGGTGATAGACCTGAAATGGGTCATTTATCCTAGGCACGTGTGTACATAGGCAAGCTTTAGCATTAGGGAAAAGGACTGCAAAGAGCCTACTCCTTCCCCAACCTGCTTCTCCAAGGCAGTGAGACTTGTCACCATCAGTAAGTTGCCTGTGGATGTCCTGAGAAGGAAACAAAGCTTCACACCTCAGATGAACCATTTCCAGCCAACTAGTCCTGCAAGCTGAGAGCTGAGCATGAGACTGAGGCTTTGTGAGCCGCAGTTTATATCACAAAACAAAAATGACAAGTTCAGACTTGGGCCCATGTATGTCTAATACAGTCTCAAGTCTTGAGTTATCCTGCAAAAGGGTATATGTCAACATGGAGGGTCAGGAGTTTAAACTTAAGCATAAGTTTGGTAGGCTAGCACAACCCACTGGTGAAGGTGGAAAGCATTACAGACCTTTCAGTATGCAATCCTAACAGTTTTAATTACAAAAATTAAATTGCATTTATTAAATTTATTAAATTGAACAGGGTATTGTACTATTCTGCTATCAGATAGAACCAATACTAAGCTAGTAGCCGTTTAAAGCCAGACCCTGAATGAAGATGAACTGCCCCAAGCTTAGCAAATGTTTGAGAAGCTGCCTTAACTGTGTTGGGACCCTTATTTTGACTTTCAAAGCAATCAATAAACAAAACAGATATATGAGCTCAGTCTAGTCAGATGAACACCTGTTATTCTAGGACAAAAGTATTCTCTGCGGCCTTTGAATTAGAATCAACAGGAGCTTCAAATCACACATATGTATGAGCAGTATGCTGATTTGAAGTCATAACAAGAATTCCATCATTTAACAAGAAACCTTGCATGTTTTTAAATATAACTTAAAGTAGCAAATTACTTCTTAATGTTCAGTGACATACAGAAGAGCAGCCAAAAATAGAATAAATGTACTTGCGATTTGCATAAAAATAATACTAAGAAAGAATGTGCTATGGTCAGAAAGATAAAAATGACAAGCCAATGAGAGCAGTGGGAAACAATATAATTCTTGTGTAAAGTATTTCTGGTTTGAGACACTGGATATTTTAAAGAAAAGTTAAATGTGCTTTTGAAAAATTTTAAATCTGTAGAGTTCAAAAACTGGTGAAATATCGCTGTTTAAAAACTGGCTGTAACAAGCAACATAAAGAAGACATTGCTGAAGTAGGTATTGACAAAGAGCAGTCAAGGGATTACTTAAAAAATGGGAACAGAAGCAAATCAGTCATTCCAAACTGTATCTGAAGGGAAACAGCAAATAAACTCACACAAACCCTTGGTAGTGTAGAAAATTGAAGAGATATGGGAACATGGCAGAAAAAACCCCATGGTATTAACTGTCTCCAAGATTTTAGGCAAAAATTTCAGTCTCTTGTTCTAGCTTAATCCCTAGTCCTTCCATTAACGGCTACCATGTTCTCAGCTGTATTCTCATATTACGAAGTATCAGCTATCCACAGCCATTCATTGCCATTATGAAATATTTTATAATAAGAATACATTTGATGGTTCAATCTATTATTGATTTTTTCAGATCATTTTAATATTGATTTTTGCTGTTGTGTTATAAACACTGTCTTGTTTCTTTGACAATTAAACATCTTACCATTGAAACAGCTACCACTGATACAGCATGTAATGCTCATTACTACATGTAGCTCGTTCAGTAACACGTGATAATTCATAATACAGGGGAAACTCAGCGCAGTGGATACCTAGAGCTTGATCCTGAAAGATGCAGAGTAGTCTGGCTCTCACCCAATAAAGGCACATATTTACAGTCTGAGTAATTGAATTTTTGTCAAGAGATGTACTGAAATATAGAGCGTGATTAAAGTCTTCGTTGAAGCAACTCCAGAGTGCTCAGGCCCACCTATGTCTGATGAAGTCCTATGTTTGCTGGCAAAGGTGTTTTCAGCATCAGGCCTATTTCTAGTGATACTTTTTACTTTAATTTTTTCCTATGAAAAGTGACCAAGCTTCTCTACAGTTGTGTTGGAGTATGGTATCTGTGGTTGACATAGCATCAGTGTTCTCTTTCCTTATACTCAAGATGTTGATATTGATATGAAGCCACATAGAGTTATGCCTTCTATCATTATCCCATCTCTTTTCCCATACTCTCCTCCACTTTTCCTCAGTTATTACTGATGTGAAATCCCCCTTCTAGTCCAGTGAAGCCACTATTCACTGGGCAAAGAAATTACCTTAATTGGAAGCACGGTGTCTGAATGCTTTCAAGGGTAACAAACTAGAACAATATAGCATATATCTAAGAAAGTCTCTTTAAGCTGAGGATTACAAAGAGATTTTGAGTAAAAACAAACAAACAAACAAATAAACAAACAAAAAACCACATCCCTAGTAGAACATGTGTATTTTGACAACATAATAGACCTATTTCTGAAGACAGATTTGCATTGGTGACCGATAGAATGTAAAAATATGTATCCCAAGCAGGTTGGACATATATGTAGAACAGCTGATATTACAAAGGCATGTTGCATTCACCTGTTCTTAGATAACTAAAACCATCAGGAAAAATAAATATTGTTTCAACTGAGAAACTTCACCTCCATTCTCTTCTTTTCTGGTGCAGATTTACCCCGTCTTGTCCCTATCCTGTCTTGATCTAGATAATATCAACAGAGGCTGTTAGCTATCCAGAATATCTTGATAAGAATTTTTTGCCTTCCCTCACATTACTTGGAATGTCTTATTTTTATTGTCTTCAGTGAGAAGAAGAACATGAAGGGGAGTTAATAATTATGAAGTGCAAGGGTGAGGAAGCACAAGGGCACTTATCAAAACACTCTTACTTGGGCCCTGCCAAAGGACCCCACGCAGCCCAGTGACATGTGAAAGAGGATGCTCCAAGTGGCCATGGAGAAAGCCTCCTGAGGCTTGTGTTTGTCATATTGCTGTCAGGTGTATGTGGGCCAATAGGAAGGACAGCCACCATATTTCCACGGGGACTTTACAATATTAAAGAGCCTGGAGTGCTGAGAGAAGCTATTTAGTTCTAACCAACAACTTTATGTGCCGTTTGCCTGTTGTTCTTATGTCTCACCCGAAAATTTCCACCTCTGTGAAGGATTCTGACAGGGAAGAATGGGAAATAAATGGATAGGCTGCAGTGGTAAGGATGGCAGAGAAAGGATGTGCATATTTTGCCCTGGAGATTAAAACAGCTTCCAATCATCCTGAACTATGTGCCAAAAGATCTTAAGGAGGATCCAAAATTTCTCCTCTGAGCTCAAAATGCAATGTGGAGATATTCTGCGTAGCTTTGCTGGTCCTCACTCTCACAGGATTAACCTATCATGACACTGTGTGTTTGTGGGTGAAAGGACCTCACCCTTATTCTTATGGGCATAATAATAATAAGGCATAGTGCTAAGTAAAAACTGGTTGGGTGCTTTGCCCATTATAGTAGTGACAAAATTAATCAATGGATAATTAAGGACAGAAAAGAATGGCTTTGATGTGATTGTCAGTGCAAATTGCTCCAGGTGTTTAGTTTTAATTATTTTCATAGGAGAACATGTGTATTCCAGATGTCCAATTTTGTAAAGAGAATAGACACGGCTACAGGTATTTGCTAAGAATTCACAATAGGGAATAATTAACTTTGAGCTCATAAAAGTGTGCAAGTCTGAAAAACAGGCATATTCACTGTCCTTCTGCCAGCTGTCTTCTCTTTCAGTTTATTTTGTTTATTTCTGATTTCAAACCAATAAATCACTTAACTTTTAGAGGAACCTCTGCAGTTTTGACATGAATTCTGTGAAGAACCAATCAGATTTTGCTGCTGACTGAATTTGACAAATAAGTTCTAAGATTGCAGAACAGTTTTTAATAACCAGTCAAAATAATTAACAAAAGCTATAAGGAAAAATAAATAAACAAATACAGATGCTGCTTAGAACAGTTATGCTTTTGTTCACAATGCTGTATATAATCAGCCCTGTTGTCATCAAACTTGACAATACTGAAGAAATCAGCCCTCTATATGGATACATTTCAGTGCTTTTTGGACATGAAGAAATATGGTTAGAGAAGTTATTGCATGGATGAGTGAGAAAAAGCCTATAATCTATGTCAAAGAGCTGGTTCAGCTGGTTTTTTATTCCAAAGTTTCCTTTGAAGGCTTAGCTGAAAGAAGAGGAACAACTAAATGCATATATTTTGTTATAATTAAGACTAGGAACCAGACATGAATGTTGAAAAGGTTATGAGGCATTGTAAACTAAAATAACACCTGAGTAGTTCCTCTGGATTCAGACAATGGATCCTCTTTGATGAGGGAAAAGTTATCACATTCTGTGATAAATGCTTCTGTGCTCATGTGTGCCTAGATGTTTCATGCTTTCAGCCTGTTATGCATTGGATGCATAGATACTAGTACATTAATTCCTGTAAAAAAAAAAGTTAACATTTCTATGACTTAAAATATGCAAAACCGTTATTAAAATTTGCCTGGCTGGCTACATCATGTTCAGCAATACGCATTTTAAAGACATTTTCTGTCAGGAAGAACTGAAAAAAAAAAAAAGAATAAATGTGCTTTGCTTGCTATGGAATATCTTCTGGCCTGTGAAAGAATCATAGCATAAAATCAGAGAAAAAAAAATAATCTGACAAGCAAAAATTTTATTATTTTGCCAGGATGACAGCACATCTACACTGAGTTGATACAGTAAGAGTTAGCTTATGAATTTCTGGCGAGGAGGTTTTGTGCCCAAGTGAATGTTTCATTTATAGTGGCTGGCATTCAGCTTGAGATGGTTGAAAAACTTAAGCATAGCTGTACATATAGGTGTCTAAACTAAGCTGGGTGAGCTAGCTAAATGAGCCACTATAGTCTGTGGATGACTAGATGATACAGCCAGGGGAACCCAGGGAGCGATTCACCTGATGAGCCAGGGATCCCTTATTCAGGGAGAACTAAATCACAGCCCCAGAGATTCAGCTGTAGTTCCATGTCGTCTCCACGTTGTTTCACAAACGTGCAGATTTCTTGTAAACACTCTGTTGTATCAGGTTGCTCCGTGGCTTGGATTCTCCTGTCATCTCAAACGGTATCAACACCTGTGTTTAGGGAACTGAAGCCTTCCCCAAACCTCCCTTGGCTGAAGCTCACTGGATTTATCACTAGCACATACGTACACGCATTCAGGTAACTTGCTCCGGAGCCAAAGTCATGACAAGTACCCATGAATTGCTAGCTGCACCACACGACAGGTGGAAAGGGCAGAAATAGAACCAGAAAATTGTTTGTGTTGTCCTGTTTTCCCAAGCATCCTGAGCACAAGACAGTTGCGCAAAGGTGACAGTCAGATCTAGCTAGTTTCATAGCACTCTTCAAGGAAAAAAAATAAGCCCAGGTATTGAACGTGGGTAGGTTGAATAAGCCCAAAAAGCTGGCAGAAAGAAGAAACCTGATAATTATCCTAAGAGTCATCTAGTAACAATAATAAAAAAGTAAAAATGAAAGAATAATTACAAAACTCTAAGAAGCCCAAATAGCCTGCCTGCTTGTGGCAGTCTAGTGTTGATGCTCTGCAATATACTTCAGGTGATTTACAGCCATTTAGTTGTCAAAGTTGGATTCCAACGTTGTATGTGGTTGAAGAAGTAAGACTCGGATTGATTTCTCATCCTTCCTTCAGTTGCAGAGCCATATGGCACAAAAATAGGCCTGGTTATTTGTTTCCAGCATTTCTCATTCAGGTGATAGTGAGTTTAGCCAATACCTCAGTGTAAGAGACAGACATTATATCACTTTTGGCCACGTAAGTACTCATTCCTTTCCCTAAACCAGTTTCTAGGTTCATGAAGTTGTCAATGCCAACAATGATTCATCCATTCTAAGGCAGGTGTCAGACGCATTACAGTTAGGGGAAAAGCCTCTCCTGTAAGGCACATTGAGGAGCTCCTCATAATTTCCTGACTCCCCAAATTCACTTCTTAATGCTGTGCAGAAGAACATCTTTAAATCGTCAGGAACCTTGGTGACAATGCACTCAGGGCTTGACTCTGCATGGCATGCAGATTTCCCTTGGCTCTATCAGCCAGGGGATTTGTGTGCGCTGTGTCAGCTGCTGAGCCCTGGGAGCCAGCTCTGGCAACCTCTTTAGGCCCAACGTGCAACAGGCTTGCTGTGAAGGTTTCATCTACTGATGTGTGGATCCAGATTTGCACTGCATAGTCATCCTGACAGAAAGGAAACTCATTGTTATTATCTTAACACGCAGTTACAAATCTTTCTACTAATGTTTTGAACAGAATATGAGTAACTTTTGTACTCAATAAACATAACCATCATTAAAACAACCCCTGCTACACTGAGTAATACTGAGCACATTAGCTACAGTTTGTCCAGACATTGTATAGAAGGCTGACTTAACAGGTCAACGGTCAATGTAAAGGAAATATTTTTAGCAGAAATACTTCAATTTCTTTCCTTCATCAGAAAAAAAAAAAAAAGATAAAAGAAAAAGAAAAAAGCCTGTTTTGGCAATGAATACATAAATCATTTCAGTCTCACAGCTATTTTGTTGCCTACAAAAGGTCTTTGTCTTTGAGAAAGTGTAAGAAAATGTGCGGTGAGTCTGAACTTAGAGATGTAGTTACTGCCGGTCAGGAAGTACTGAGAACTCTTAAGTTGGGAACGTCAAAAGTCAGGTTCTGAAAATTCACAGTGACTGTTCAAGACTGCGCTACTGATTGGTCTGTTCTGCCATATGGCACATGTCTAAGTAACAGAAAAAAGCATCATCCTGGCTATTAAGAGAACAAGGAGAAAGATAACTGTCCAGAAGGTATGAGGGACAGAGCTAAAATTTGAGGTCATGAGAAGAGGTTTCTCCCAAGCTGCATTTAGAATGGTTGCATTTGGGAGCTGGACTCCTGTCCTTTCCATTTTAGGACTTACGCTTACCAATCCAGAAATTAGATATCAACAATTACCACAGAAACCATACACTCATTCTTTTTTTTTTTCCTTCCCCCCACCTACCCTTCCCTTCTTGCACTCTTGCCTCTTTCTTGAAGAGTACCACATTCCAGCACCAGCCAAATAAGGAATTCAGTAGGTATATGCATCTGCCTTCAGTGGGACTACACATTAGTAAGTTAAACACTGGAGCTGAGGTAAAGTGTTGTTGAGCTAGGCTTGGTCTAAACCACTCACCATTTTTGACTCTGGCCCAGCAAAGCATTTAAACAGGTGCACAGTCCTAAGCTTTTACTTCCCCCGATCTGAGTGAGACATTAATCACAAGAATGTATGAATGTGGTAAAAACTATTAACAATTAAGCATGTACAAGGCGGAAATGCCTTCTCTTAAACGATTTATAATAGGTCCTAATCTTGTATGCTTGCAGCCCATGAAGGCTCTGACTTTCAGTTGCATTTTTTCCCATATCCAAAATTCAGTATTTCAAAATTCAGTTCTACTCTCTGGGTTAAAAAGAACTCTCCTAAGAATACTGTAATTAAACACAAAAACAAAGATACGCACATTCCACGATGAACAACCACAGGCCCCTTTCCATCAACCTTTTCGTTCTTTCGTCATTATCTGTAGTTTTTCTGGTTTCTCACTTATGCTCCTTAGTTATCAAACCAGTTTTGAGCAACCCTGATTAATTCTTCATAATTTTGTTGATGTTGCAGATGCCCACTACACCTCTCTGATGTGTAAAAAAATACAAAACCCAGAAAGGTGAGAAGATTCAGTAATCTGTGGAATCATAGCTCTGAATCACAGTTTCCTTTGGCTTTACCAGCTTTTACTCAGGTCAGTGACTTGACCTAATTGCTCCCAGTCTGTAATGAAATTGGTGATGGATTTGTGGGGATAATCTTATGAAATAAAGGCCACGTTCAGCCTGTTAATATTGGGAGAGGTCCTCCAGAGCAGCTGTGCTTCAAACACCACAAATGCTAATATTTTCAAAAAGGTTTTGTGAAATACGTCTGTATTTTCTTAAAATAATTCTATTGTGAAAACTGTAAGTCAGTTGACTAGACATGGGGGGTTTTTTTACAAAAATATAGCCTTTTCATATCAAGTCTTTTAATGATGTCTGGAAGAATGTGTTTCAAAACGTTCATTGTTTGCGATCTTACATTATCTCTTACTGCATATAGCTCTGTTGTCAAGCAGCACCAAGTTCTAGATCTCTTAGCAGCCATCCAAACAGAAGATAGATGGAACAAACACCAGATGGTATGTATCAAATGTTAATCACTTCAGAACCCTGAAATATTTATTGGAAACAGCAGTCATGATGACAAATTCCATGCTATTGGTTAAATTAGAATGTTAATTAGTGGCTAGAAAGGGGCAAAAATAGTTTGCTAGAACCTTTGTAGCAATACTGCACTGTAGCTCTTCAACTGCTCTGAAGTTTGGCTTACTTATCCCAGGTAAGAATCAAGCTCTGATGCATGTGTCTAAGTCTTCAAATGAACCTTCTCATGGCCTGGGGAGTATTCACATTATGGAATACTATTCATTCATATTATAGAATAATATTATATTATATATACTGTATATAGAATAATATATTCCTCATTATATAGTCAAGATAAGGCAGTAATATGAGGACTGTTATATGAGGACCAATCTAGCTTTCTCAGGCTCCAAAAACAGCCAATGGATAGACAGTCTTCTCCAAAAGATTCGGAGCATTCAGCTGGGTTTCTTCACCATCCTCTCAAGGAGGTCTTTTCCCCCATAGTTTATACAGGCAGCCCAGAGAGATAGAAGCAGCAGTGAAATAATATGTGTGAAATTATGTGATGAAACCATCTTAATTCTAACCCACCGGGGCTCAGGTGAATATTGCCCTTCACAGTGGCATGAGGGAGAAAATAGGAATAAATCCTCACAGGCATTTATGAACTGCTTGTCAAACAAAAAGGAGGGAGTAAAAATGGAAGAAAAGCACCAATTATTTATTTCTTCCATTAATGGGAGCTTTATAAAATGTATTTTTTGGCAAAGATTCAATAATATTACTTCTTTGGTTTTGCTTCTCATGGGCTCATTGTCAACTGTGGTGGGCTTTTGTGCTTTTTTTTTTGGTTTTGTTTTTGTTTTGGCTTTTTTTTTTTTGATGATGTCATCCTAATTCAACCACATAAATCCCACTATTACCAAGATCTCAGGACCTCACACTCAGATTTGCTCAAGAGAGGCCCAAAATGGGGAAAGTAAGTAATAACAGATCACAACTGTGGCGCGTAGTACTGTTTGGGACAGGCTGCCACCCGCTGATCACTGACTAGTGTCCAAGTCTAGAAGTACAGATGTGCATACCAAACACGGTTAGAGAAATCAGAACCAGAGGAGAAAGGAAATAAGAAATAAAAATTAAACTCATCAACCACAGAGAGAAGGAAAGCAAACTACATACCCTGATGGGGAATGAGAAATTCCTAAATTTTTAAGATTATATTAGATTTGAATATATTAGTACTCCATCTGCATTCCAGAAGTTTTAGGGCTTGCCCTTGCTTTTGCATCCTATATAAGAGAATACACGGTCGCATAGTTTGTATACTTGTGCCTGGCTTTATACTGGAGTGCACTGTAACTAGATTGCGTAATCCAGGCATCCTGTGAAATGGCAACAGATTTTACAAAATGAATTAATGATAACACCCAATTGCCTCTTGTCATCTATCAAGTTGTTGATAGATACTGTATGCTAACAGATATGCAAATATCGCTAAAGCATTTTTGGAGAACAAAAAATTCTCTGGAACTACTGGAAAAGGAACTAAATCCATTTAATTAAAGGTCTCACTTGATTGTGTCAAAATATTTAAATCATAATACTGAAGGGAAATTTCCAGAGAAGCTCCACAGCAAAAGCAAGCATTCGAGTATTGCCTCTGGCTTTGAATCACATAGTAAGAAGTTTGCCTCCTCTGCTCACATCACGTGCCAGCAAAAGCTTTACTGAAACCAGCAGGATGACTCACGAATTAAAGACTTTCTTAGTCTGAGTAAAAGTAGCTCTTGATCTTTACTTTAGCTGTTTTTGTGGCTACCCAGATGGACCATTATTTCAGTTAGCATTGATCAGTCCATCAAAGCTTCTGTCTGTGAGTGACTTAGTGAAAATCCTCTCTAATACTTGATCTTGTACATACTTTGATTTAATTTAAATATGCAAGTAGTCCTACTGACTTCAGTGGAATTACCCACACAAGGCTGTGAGCATATGTATATCCTTAGAATGAGGGTCTAATTGTAGGAGGTTTAGAAGAAAAAAATCTAAAAATTCAGTCTGAATGAAATTATGTCTAAACTTTTATTTCTATCTGGTCAGAACCATTGGAATTTAAAGAAAGAAAGAGAAAAATGTTTTCTGTAGAGATTCTTAGCTTAAACGTGGTGATCCTCCAGAAATGCAGTGACAGCTAAGGTCAGACTTCTAAAAAGCACAATCAAAAATAACTTACTTGGTAAATTAATTGTATGTACCACATCTCTTCATCAAGAAGGAACTCTTCTCTAAGGCCTGCTCTCAGAGAAGGTAGTATAAGCAGTGAGACCTTAAAGCCCATTATAGACAGTCATTATATTAATAAATACACCTTATTTCACAATCTATTTATATTTAACATGAAATTACCCTGTTTTTCTAAAAGATATCAGATACACTATTTGAAGTAAAATTATTCTTACCTTTGTTCTCATAGGCTTTCCAAAATTAGCTTTTTCCCCAAGGTTTTTGTTGTGGCTTTTTTTTTCCTCCTCAAGTTAAATTAATGAAATCCAAAAGCACAGATTTCTTCTAATACTTAGGATTGAAAATTAGTTGTAGAACATGCTGGTGTCAGCAGTTCCTGTTTCCTTAAAGTGAGCTCTGATCCAGGCCCCATTAAATGCAATGAGAACATTTCAGTCACTTAAGCAGCCTTTGAAGTAGACAGTGTCAGAACAGTATGTCAGTTGCTCTCAGGCAATAAATCACAGTACAAAAAATGAAGTTTAGTGTTGAGTTGACCTGAGCCAAAATTTTTTTTTTTTTTCATTTGTTCAGCAAATATAATATATAAATGAAATATAGCAATCTGGAAAACAAGTACTTGTCAAGAATACCAATGCCATCAGAATATTTCAAAAGCTTCTCAAAAACTATTACTATTTGAGCTTTCTTTTTCCTAACTTTGAATGAAAACAAATAATAACATTTCATTCATGGCAGGAATAATAAAGTTCACTAAACCCTAGAAAAAAGATAACTGACTACGCTATGATGACAGTACATGACAACATAGCTAAATAGGTAAATGTATCATGAGTTGGCCATATGAAGATACTATTTCATTTTCTGTTCTGGCCAAATAACCTCCTTATGCATTTTTAAAACATAAAATAAGGCTAACATTTTCTTTCTCCTGTTCTGCCTAATTCCAGCGGGGATTGTCTGTGTGTAATGGCCCATCACAGGGCCTTGCAAACCTTTACAAGTGGGATATCACACTGTAATTTTCTCTTTTAAATAAGAGGTTACACGCATTTCTGTTTGCATGGGAACCAACAGATGGTGCCACTTATAGTGACGAGACGCTGCCATTCTGCTGCTGTGTGGTATCTTCCCTCAGTATGAGGATGAAGCCCCTCCAGTTTGTGATTCTCTGCTAGACCTGCTACATACATGCCTCTCGGTACTAGTGTTGTCTAAAACATCCGTTCTCTAAGCAAGTAACTTAGTAAAGCCCTGTCTCATGTGCAGGAATTCTTGCTTCAGGGCATATGCATTCTATCTCAAAGCAAACATATAATCTTACAGCATAATAAGGTGAAAAAGGTGCGAGTAGCTTTCAGTCTTCCCTATTCAAATTATGATATAATAGAGTAAATAAACCTTTTGATTATGCTCTATTTTCTGCCAATTTTAATACTTTACAATGCTTTACAACTTATTACTCTGATGTAATGGAGCATTGAAACCATTGTTTTATTATTGTTTTATTTTTCATTCCCAATATTCCTCTGTGCTCACTGGGCCAATAACCAGCATAGTCCTGGTGCAGAATCATAAAAGTGTTGTACGAGTATTGTCAGAAGCTTTGGTGACGGGACTTCAAGTCAGCCAAAGGTTTGAGCTGAAACTTTTTAAATCTTCTTTTTAAGTCAGTCCTTTAAAGAACTGAAAGTTGTTGGCAGCCTTGCTTTCCTCCAGTCTCACTTTCCAAGCCATTGACTTTCCAGCAACTTTCAGGTGAAGCAGCCTACACAGTCCTTTTTGGTTCCTTTGCAATATTTCCTTCTTTCTTCTCAAGATTTAAGTTGCTGCCCTTGCTCCTTCTTCCCTTCCTCCCAGACTTTTTTCATGTCATCTGCCCCACTCAGACAAGGTAAATGGGTTGCCTTTTCCTCTGCTGCCAGCCACCGTGCGTTAAAAACTTATATACTGTATTCAGGATACAGGCCTTCAGCCAGCAAATAAAACAGTTTTACTATCCATCACAGTCTAGACTGAGGTAAATTTTACCTTTTTCTAGGCAAATCTGATACAGACAGATTTTCAGACAGAAAATCCAGCCTTCTGCTCCAAGTCCAATCTCAAAAATCTGGTCTGCTTTTTCATAGTTCTTGGCCAAGTATTTGAACTCACATACAGCCCAGCCTCTTAGGAAAACAGCTAACTAATCTGAGTAAACCAAAAATCAGGAATAAATAAGAAAATTTGAATTCAACCGTTTATGCAATAATAAGACTTTCAATACCCAGTGAAACTTATTTGCACAATATTATTCTAGTGATGCAAACATTACCAATGTAAGCTTGTTTCTTGGAAAGATAACTCTATCTCCTTACCCAAATTACATTACTTTTCAGATCACTATGAGCTTGTCTTATTGCAACGCAGTACTTGTGAGTGTTGCTTGTGTATGTTACTGATTTTTTTCTCAGTGAGTATTTTAGCATAAAATACAGCAAAAGCAGGAACTTTTAACTATTTGTATTTGAGACAAAATAAATATTTGTTGGCCACACCAGCAGGAGGAGCAAAGGTGGCAGTACTTAGCTGATTGTTAACCAACAGGTTTACATTACTGAGTTCCAGGATATGCTGGAGGAAATTACCCTTAATATGCCTGCTAGCTGGGGTTCCACTGTGCTTGTAAAATAGAAGTTAAGGACTTCCATCAGTACTTATAAATTTAATTAACTTTTGCATGAAAACATACATAAACCGTATTTTAAATTTTTAGCAACCTTGTCTCTCAGTGACTTATTTTCTTCTCCACCACGTTTATGAGAAACCAGAGGTGCATTTTATGCATAGCAGGAAGGATGAAAGCACTCTATGATTTGAAATAGCATCATGATATTCTTGGCAAAGCTGGTGATTCTGAGAACAAAAAAACCCAATACCTATTATTCTGCTAAATTCAAACCGTGCTCTGCACTGTAAAACAAGATAAAGGAACAGGTTCAATCATTACTGCCATGAAAATCACATAGTATACTGTTCTCTCTGTTGTAGAAAACAAGCACCAGTATATAAGACCACAATGCATCAGTCGTTTGAGACATTCATGAGTCACAGCACAAGGGTTTTATCAGAACAGAAACTGCACAATAAAATAATTAAAGTAGTCAACAAGTACTTAGAAACCAGCATATTTTTCATAAGATTGAAGATTATTCAATCCTCAGTCAAGATAGGCAAATAGTGAAAATGTTTCTGGCAGTATTCAAAAGATATTTTTAATGAACACTCTGGTTATATACACTGTTGGGTTTTTTTTTTCTGTCAGTGAACTTTCTGTACAGACATTCAATGGAAATGAAGTTCAAATCACAGCAATTATTCCTATGTGAACAAAAGTGTTTAGCACATATGAATATTGAGCTACGACATTGTTTGCCCAGTTACCCAAATTTTGGAGAAAAACTATGTTGGAGACATTCTCTAAGCAACCAACTCCCCCTTAATTGCAAATAAGCACAACAAGTTAGCAGTATGAGATTTGCAAATGTATTTATCAGTAATCTGAAATATTACTAATCTGAAGAAGCAAACAGTTAATCTGAAAGCATTATCTATAAGCACAGCAAGTGGCCAAACTCAGCAAACCAATCCTTTGGTAGGCATCATTTTTTTTATTGGTATTCCAAAGCTAAAACTGTGATTGAGTTCTCAAGTAGTTAAACCACCGCAGGATATTTAGCATGTGAGTGCTTGCATTGCCAGATGCAGTATCTGCCTTCCAGCTCTCTGCTGATTTAAATCTCTCCCTCTCTTTCGAGAGGGAAATAACTTT
Organism: Bucorvus abyssinicus; assembly: GCA_009769605.1. NCBI lineage: Eukaryota > Metazoa > Chordata > Aves > Bucerotiformes > Bucorvidae > Bucorvus > Bucorvus abyssinicus. Next base: position 47,762,208 of record CM020025.1, read on the forward strand.
GACCTGCCTGTCTCCATGGATCGTAGAGGAACCCAAAGGACAGCAACCTCCCATCTCAAATACGTACAGTTATTCAATAGTAGATGATGTGCTGATGCTACTTTACTGCAGCAAGGAAGGACTTTGATTTGGATAGATGCTGGATTTTAAAACATTATATCAGCCAAATCTGGCAAAATCTCAGCACCTCAAAGACATTCCTGCCAGACACAGAATGTAATACCACTGATTAGATTTTGATGAAATGCTCCATGTCCTGCTTTGCGGAGGAATGTCCTTGTGCTCATGCTCCAAAGATACAAACATCATAGATGCTATCAGTGATGAAATGTAGTAGATATCTGCCTTAAGCCTTTGTTCTTTAGCTTCCTAAAAGATCTGTATTCTAATTTCTCATTTATTGTATCTATTTTCATAGCATTATATTTTATCCAATTTTCTATCAGAAAGTACAGCATGGATTAAGTTAATTTTAATGAGCTGCACAGCAAAATGAACATATCTGTTCTGTAAGTGATGGTCTGTCTTGGCATCAAGCCGTGGTTTTCAAAGGTTTTATTATAAGCAGACACTGAACTAGATGTCTGTACAAATTGCTATAATTTGTGCTTCATTTAAGTACACAAATATTTAAACAGCTGGCTGAAATAGAAAAGTTTTACTGGAGAAAGTAAAATACGTGTACTCTGTTTATTTCAAAGTTATTTAATTATTCATGCTTAATTTAAAAAAGAATATGTACAGAAATATTGATCAGAGAATAAGATTCTCTCAACAAAAGCTCTGGGCAAAATTTCAAAGTTACTGTTTACAGACCACACACACACAAAAAGTCCTACTTTTATGAATTTGAGTGTTCAGCATTTTATGCATATTATTTTGAGGTGTCTCAAATTAGCTCCTCAATAATTTTTGAAACTATTACCTCTTAGGACTACAAAAGCATCCCCTGAAATGAAATGTTATGCTGTAACTATTTAATACAGGTTATTGGATTTTAAATATCCATTACAAAAGGCAGCTTTGGACTCCTGCGTGGTATTAGGGTATAATTTGCTTCCTAGGATCAAAATAATAACTGAATTCCTTTTTTTAAGTTGGAAAGATTTAGTGTGAAGAAGGAAGCAACTGGGTACAAGAAAATTGTCATTGTTGCCATTTTCCCTGATTTCAGAATCTTGCAGAAAAATATCACACTAACTGAGCTATTTTAAAAGATGGTTTACATTACGTTTGAAATAGATTTTAAAAAATTCAAGCTTGTTTAAGCAAATATGGACTTTTTCACATTCTATGTTTCAGAAACACAAACCTAGCCAATCTGCAATGCAGATTTTACAGAGGTATTTAGATTAGAACTTACTGATGACCTAATTAAATGAACAGTTGTATTCATTGATGCAGCTGAGCAACACTTTCATAATGACATTCTCAACTTTGTTACAGAAATGGATCTCTGAAGGGGATCAAACGGATGTGGTTCACTTCAGACTGGACTAGGCTCATCAGCTCCTCTGTATCACCTCATTCTTTAATTAAGTCTATCCTTCAGCAATACTTAGCATATATGTCATTGACTTAATTAAATGTTCCTGAATCCACAGTTTTCACTTTTCATAGTAACATAGCAACAGAGCTCTCCTACTTCCTCCTTTCTGCTCATCTACTGGGATATAGCTTCTTTTCCTACGGAAATCTTCTCTAATCAGTTCTTACAAGACTAAAATATAAAGGGTTTTTCCTATATCCATTCTAACAGGTGGATATAGAAAAAAAGTACTGTAATTTTTCCTGTGTTATTGCTCAAATACTTGTTCTAAAGAAAATTTTGGACATCAGGAAGAATTTTTGGTAGTAAGAACAGTGGTGTGACATTAAACAATAAGAAAGGAAAACGATTATTATGATAGCCCCATGATAATATTCAAATTTATTTTAGCAGTAAAATAACTCTAGGTCTTTGCATTTTTATTTGTTGACTGGTAGGCATGTTCTAAAAGAATAAATAAGAAAAGCCAGGATTAAATTCTCATGTAGCCATCATCATTCTGATTACATGTCTGTCCCTTTCTCTGTTTAAACTATTTATAGATTTTAAGAATTTGAGGAGAAGATTTATGTCTTACCAAGCTTTTGCAGCAAACAGGAGACAGAAACATAAATCTTTGTATGGTTCTGTGGATACTATCTCAATAGAATCAATCATGCAGCCATGTTATTTGAAGACTTCTGCAAATAACCATCTGGTTTCCTGTAATACTGTCTTACCACCTTGATTATTATGTAGATCTCTTTCTTCAACAAATCTGTTTCCTATCAGAGGAATAGAACTTGATCTGTGATTAGAAAAAGTAAGAGGCTGAAACTCTAAAAACCTAATAGAAATCTCTTTTCTGAGTCCAAAATGCATGTCACAGTTTAAAAATGGGAAAAGATGGTAAATCTGCCTGAAGCCTCATAAACAATAGACTAGACAACCTTTACGTCAAATCTAACCTGTCTTTCTCTCTATCTTGCTTAAAAATATATATACAGAGAGACAAGTGGACCAGAAATAACTTTTTCTTTGGAGCTTTCTTTTAATGAAAATTACAGGAAAAAATCTTTCATTTTGGAGTCCTTCTAATATTGGCCAAATAAACAAGAGGGCAAATTCACAGAATAGGAGCAGAATTGACCAGTCCTTAATGATATTCACAGTTCCGAAGTCTCAACCCTACATGTCATCACCAGAGCCCAAGCCCAAAATTTCTTAACCAGTGGATGAATGCGTTTCTGGATGGGTCTTTCTTATTCTTAACATTCAGAGGTTTATTGGAGAACAGACTGGAGCACACATTGCCTTACCTTCCTTACAATGCTAAAACCAAAGCAGAGAAATACTCTCTGTGGATCCATGCAAAGAGGAACAGTTCTGGCAGAAGATGGTGAAAACTAATAAAATTTTTCCTGAAAGGTGAGAGGTTGAGATGGGTCTCCTCAGTGGTGAATGAGGTCTCTTGGAATGGACTTACTAGTTAATCAAGACCACCTTCTCCTGTAGGAGCTTTGTGGATAGTGAAACATTTTCTTACTGGGAGAGGGTGAGGAGGATGAAGCCCGTAAGTAAACGATTACATTCCACTTAATTTTGCTACAAGTGTCAGAACTACTTGCCAAAAGGAAAAAAGTACCCCACCTCAATTTCACAATTCCAACCATAGCCAGATTCTGGCGCAATATACATGTTGTGCTTGCAGTCTCCTATATGATATTTATTACCTACCATCTCTCATTTTCAAAAGGTAACAATATATCTTAATGCTTTATTAAATGAGGTACAATCTCTCTCAATATAAGCTTTTATCCCTTGAAAATGGATGTCTTTGGGTAAGGAATAATGCAGCTGACTGTATAAGCCAATACTAGTTTTAGAAATAAATGTCAATAATATTTGATTTTAAATACAGAGAAATATTTAAGTCAGCAAGAATGCAATTATGCAACTTGCAATTTGCTAGGGTTAACAATGTTCCTGCTCATTTGAAAAAGGGTGTGGACGTCTTAATGATTACAAGTAACCAGGGCTATGGCTTTATATTCCAGCTGAGAGATAGCATTTCCAGCAGGGAATGTTGTCTCCTGCCATGCTGGAATAGTCTTCTATCAGCAGTTTCATAGAGGTAAGAGTGACACCTAGTGAATCATTAACACTTTCAACATTGTTTCTGGGGATAAACATGGCTGAAGGGACAGTGAATGCTGTTGTTCCTCCATTTGAACAGGCTCTACAGAGTTTCCCGAGCCTAGTATTGCTTTAAGGTTTAAATGAACATAACTTTCCTTTGCTATCTGTTACTTTAACACCATCAAAAAAGTGTAGACACCGAAATGTTTTTTGCTGTAAAATCGGTTCTTTTACTTCTTTGCTGTTCAGAGAAAATGAGGCAGCCAAAATCTCTGTGCAGGCCAGGATGCTGACCTGTACTTTCCATGTCTACTGATTTTTAGTACTCAAAGACAGATGGATTTTATTGTAAGAATCTGGCTGTTTTTCCAAGGTAATAAAGGCTTCTAATTTTGACAAGTCGCAACAGAGCACAGCGCAACTTTATTAATTCATGTTGAAAGGACAGTAAATCTTCCATTTCTTTTTTTTTAAGTCAAGGGCATATTTTAGTTATGGTCCTGTGAAGATTGCCACTTAAAATGTATTGCAGTTATTAGGATAAAATACTACAGTCTTCCAGGAGTCTACATTTTCAGCTTATGATGTTGATGTGATTGCATGTCAAATTCAGCAAAAACACTCGATTGCCACAGTGAGCCAGATACTAGCAGGTAAGAACACTACACCTATTGTATGTAAAAAAACCCCTGTAATCAGGAGATATCTTTGTGACAAAAATTAACAATTAGCTATCAGTAAAGACAAGATTTATCCTTATCTATATCAGCTAAGAACTGCTATTCAGTTTTATTAAAATTTATTATATGCTGATTGGGATAATTGGGTGGAATTTTCAAGATCTACTAGAACCAAAATAACGGTTAGATTTGTATGGACTTTACTAAAAGCAAAGTAGGAAACTGAACATCTTATAGATGCTGAATTCCACCTAGTTTCCTGCCTAGACAATCTTAGGTATCAGTGATGCCTCTCCTTTTAAACACTGCTAGAAACATGTGGGTGGGGATAGCGGAACATCACTGCTTTTATTCCACCTCAAATACTGCTGATATTCAGTGTTCAAAGTCTACAAAGTAAGAGCCTCTTGCCCAAACAGTAGTAAAGGCCTTAATAGCCTTCCGAGGGCAAAAAGATATTTTTACTCTCGTTCTTGCCTGCCTGTTCCAGAGCTAGATGTACTCAGCTGTGGAGTGACAGATAGTTGACCTTATTCTGTCCAACATCAGTAAGGAATTCGTAATGACGGGACTTTAAAACTGCAATTAGTTTTCCAAAAGCTGCTACCTTGTATATCCAGGTTTCCCCAGATCTGGAGGTAGTCTAGAACGTTTCCATGTGTATGTTAATTTATATAAATGCCAGAGCACAACATAGCCTCTGGCATGTTACACGCTCACTGCTTACAGAAGAGTGGAAACTATATCCAGAGTCACAAAAGGAGAGAAAAGAGGTTAATAGTAAGCCTATTTATAAGTAAGAGTGTTGCTCAAAGGTAACACAGTAAGAACATCAGTTCAACTCCTTCAGTAACAGGAAAAAAATCTCACCCAGAAGAAATTCTTAAGAGGGTCTTAATGTTGAAACCTTCAGAAACTTGACATTTGTCAAATATCATGCAACTGACAGATCTTTTCAAACAAGCAGATATTCTGCACCCCAAAAAATCCCAAATACAATTATGTTTCAACCAGTAGTAATTGCTCACTTAAGGCTGGTCAGGAGTTAAGTTTTTGTTTTCATGAAGATGCATTTACTTAACTGTCCAGAGACTAGGTCTCATGAAAAACTTTGACATGTACTTTTTGGACACCACTGTGCCTAGCTTTCAAGAGCGTGACGCCCAGCAGGATCAAAACCCCACATGGTAATTGTGTATGGGTATATCTGCCTCAGACAGCTATTCCCTTCCACCAAGCTCTGAGCACTGCAGAACACATAACTTCCGACACAGCATTATGCAAACCCTATTAACTGGCTTCTTCCACAGTTCTGCTCTCTGTCTCACTAACATAACTGGAGAGCATGGCCTACTCCTTGCATGTGTCCATGAGAAGACTTCTCACATGTCATATATCTGGGAAGCTTTTGGCCCCTTCTGTTGGAATAGTCCCTGCTGTCATGAGAGTTACGATACTTAGAAGCTGTGCCTGAAAACCTGCACAGTTCCAGTACTTAGGTAAGGTAGAGGTAGTCACTTCCGTGCTATGCAATTTTAGAATCCCAAATCTGTTCCTAAAGGTAGAGACAACTATTATGTGAAATACCTAAGCAGTATTCACCATTTTCTTTTTAAAAAGTTAGTTCTATATTCATAAATTCCAGAGCATCCCTTTTTTTTTTTTCTCCCCCTGACTATTCTCTCTACATAATAATCTGACAGAAGTGGTTCTTCTCTTTGAAGTTCTTGTCATCTGAAGTATCCAATTTCTTCTAAAAGTTCTGCAGATAGAAATTTCCCTATTCAAGTTTGCCTAAATACACACGAGGAAAGATAAATATAAAATTTAAATTTTGGGTTTGTGTGGGCTTACTATGTCTCTCATTAAAGTCATTTCAACATTCATTTATTCATCTTCCCAGAATCCTTTAGGGTGGGCAAGTATTATAATCCTTTTTATAGATGAAAAACTTTGCCGCTGTCAAACAAGTTAGTCAGTTATCCAAAAAGTTTTACAGAGCTATGAACAGAATCTGGACATCCCGCCTGGTAGCCAGGGTTGTCACTTAAATATTATCTACCCTTTCCTAGTGTCAAAAAAAGGGAAGGAAATCTAGAAAGAATATATAAAAATGCCTGGCAATATTTCCTCAGCTGTATTGCATATTGCTGAATAAGAAAGTAAATCAGAGGGTAAAATAAAACAAGTCTTTCTACCAAGCTACGGGAGAGGTCCAGATGAAATTTTGTTGTTTCTATCTTCGTTAGGAAGTATTGAGAACATATCTTCAGATATGACCAGATGGTGCTGAGGACCCGATGTCCATGGTGTATGTGTTTCAGGATGCTTTGCTTTGAACTGTCTCCAGACTGGTCCCATGCACTGAGTGTCCTCAGCACCTGGGGTGCTTTAGATGTAATTTGGAAATGCACCTTCTGGCTTGTTTTACCCCAATAAAATCCAGTTTGTCTTCCCTGAGTCTTCCACGCAATAAGAACCAAAGCCCAGCAAGAGGGGACAGCTGGGTTATTTGTTTTAGTGTGCTCCAGATTCAAGTGAAATAGCTACAGTGGACACATTCTTTTTAGTTGTTTTACAGGTTAGGCACTAAATCTAGTCTGCTTTGTAGTAGTCTGGACCTGAAATTGGAAGAAATTTTGGGGATTTCCTCTCTCTCCACTAACCATGAGAATGACAGCTCTGAGATTCTGAGCAGCAAACTGTACGCCTCTCTCCCTGGTCTGCACTGGTACCTCTGAGCTCTACAGTATCGGCATCCTGATTCCTCTTCAGGAAGAAGAGAAGCAGCAGCTTGGCCTTGAGCTGACTCTATCTAGAGGGAGCTATAGCGGCAGCTATCACTTTCCAAACATTCATGTCTTGTCTCTTTGAGGAAAAAGTTGATGGGATCAAGGAGTAATCCCACAGTCCTGAAGTCTGTATTGTTCGACAACATTCATCATCATCATGGCTTGGCTTCGCGGACGAAGACTTGGGAAGGGCTTTGTCCACGCTTATTGCAAGCGCGTTGATGGCTGAAAAGGCCAATGCGGGATAGGCAAGACCGGTTGCAAAGAGCACACCGGAGGGTCTCCTTGGGTGGTATAGTCGAGGCACGGTTCTTTCTGCGCTGTCTTTTCTCCTCGAGCCTGATTCTACGCGTGCTCTCGAAGGAGACAGCAGCGTTATGTATGGTGTGTCTCCAAATCTCCCGATTGGAGGCCAGGGTGGACCACTGATGGTGGTCAATATGGCCTAGGCTGAGGTGTTGTTTCAGGGAGTCCTTCTATCCCCTCTTTGGAGCTCTTCTCTTGCGGCAGCCGGTGGCATTACAGTCGCTGAAAAAAGAAAATTAGAAGAATTACCACAAGAAGAAAATGCTGAAATGAATTATGAGTGTCAGGATGTCCAAAAGCGGAAAGAGATGTGACAGATTCCTGCTCTGAACTTCTTCTGCAGCAGCCTACAGAGGTGCACCCACAGAGAGACAGGCGGTTGCAGCAGCTCATAGATGAATGCCGTCACTGCTTTCTCCCACTTCACACCAGTTTGGTGCTGTAGTCTTTCTCTGGCACCCATTTTGAAGAGCTGTGCTTTTATGGGACAATCAAAAACTGAGTGGTACAACTAAACTATTGAAATCACGGATCCAAAGGATTTTAATCAAGCATGATTTTACCTTAAGACTCAAAACCCATGGCAATACAACTTCTATCTTCTTCTTTCCCTATACATACAAAATCAGAAGGAAAAGAAGTGTGCATAGCATGACCCTGCTATCTATACCTGGTGCATTCCACAGGTGGGCTAAAAAAGAACAATAACACACTGTGTCCTTTGAGTGTCATTCCCTCCAGTATTCCTTGGTTATGTCCAAAATTAATAATGGATGAAACAGGGAAAAGAATGGAATTACAGGTTACTATTCATAAATAATTTGTGTTCGGTAAACGGCATTTTAAAAAACCGTGGCATATGAAAGAAGCTTAAGGAATGAAATGCAATTTTCACATACTGTGTGGAACATTATATAGAAATGGAAGAACATTTTTGTTCCTGTTGCCTGGAATATGCAACTATATGATACTACCCTGCAGCTGCCCATTTACAGAGAAAGTAACTATGTAGGATAATTAAATTCCACTTGAATTCTCCCGGGAAAAAAACTTTCCTTTGTCACTATCTTCAAGTCCAGCAGAAGTTTACACACTAAAACCATGTGAATCTGTTGAAATCTGTAAAACTACTCGTGTCTTACATGTTAAATATATACATTCTTATTCTGCTAGGATTTGTGGTAATATGGAGTTCTGGGCTGACATAGAAAAACCATGTTGGCCAAAGTAACTGTTGCAAGAAAATGCAACCAAACCACGTATTTAATATTTGTTGGATTAAAAGAATTTGCTACCCTAACAAAAAAAAAAAAAAAAAAGGCAAAAACCACCCCAAAACCAACAAAACAAAAAAACACCACACACCCCCTCTGGGTGATCTCTGGTGATTTGTAAAGGCTATTTTGAAAAATTATGGAAAATTCTATCACAATTTATGCAACATCCCCATTTTAAAATGTTCAGGACAACTTAGTTTTGAAACTTATTTCATTATAATTTTAAATGTATTTATAAATAATTTTGTATTGCTCTGATTTTTCTTATCTTGCCATTAACTGAAAATAAATATTTAAAATACATATGTACCTATAAATAGATGTCACTGGAAAATCACAGCTTTAGTTTTAAATACCATAACACTGCAGATATAGAATACTGCAGCATTATAAATAGCACTACAATACCTTATGTATTATTAACAGAATAAATCCAATTTCTGCAAAACATTTAGATGGGGAACAGTAGCATTCTTACTTTATATAGATCTTGTTATTTCTCTTCATAGCATATTCATGTTGAGATGTTCTGTATTTCTTCTATGCCTTAGATATGAAAGGTACTTTTAAAACTTGTGAGAAAATAGATTGAGGAGAAATTTGCTGATTCTTGTGACTGTCTTATCAGTCTGATTGACACTGCGCATTGTGAAATAACTTTTCTTATGACATCTTATGTTGTCACAGACATCATGGAGAATGAAATGCAGGAATTCAGAGATCAGGTTACCACACAGCAAGCCACACAAAAAATATCTTTTAATCAATAGAAGCAAAATAAATAAAAAACCATAGAGAGTTTACATAAGTTATATTCAGAAAAAAGAAATATTTCTGTTAGGAATGAACAAATGAGAAGTCTATGAAGACATTGTGAAAGAGCAAATCACTGTGCTGAGCAGAATATGCATAGTAACAGCTGAGTTGCAGCTCTATGCACACATTTAAAAGACAAACAAAATACCTCTACTCCTTCAGTCCAATGATTAGGGAATGGAGGGAACTGTGGGTTTTAATATCTCATGTGGAGAACAGTTTTTAGTCTGGCTGACTAGGAATACACATTGGCATACAGTATGAAGCATGTATAAGAAGCATGAGGTTTCCTCCTGCCATATTTCCCATTCCTGGTCCCAACCAGGCATTCATACACAGACTGTTGTGATGAGGGGAGAAAATGGGTCATTTTTGGTTTCCATGTAAAACAGAGTAAGACAGTGGCATACTCATTCAGTACTTTCATTTGTCCTAGAAGGCATAAGGGACAAACAATACAGGAATTTTCTGCAGAAAAAAAGAAAAGAGATCTCACAGATTTTTAATTTTTGTTTCTTTGCATAGGTTAACAGTGTTGCTTTCTTCCTGTTTAAGAAGGGTAAGAAACTATAAACCAAATAAGAACCTATAATCCTACTCATCTTGATACTTTTTCCTTTAGTTCACCTGGTATAAAATGGCAGAAGTAATAGGATGTTTATCTTCTCTACATCTAGGGTGAGGGCTGTTCACTCTATCAGCTAGTGGTAATGGGCTACATTCTCTTTTATTTTGTACTGGGTAGTAAAATCTTTCTGAAGCCCTTTTAAAAAGTAAAGATATTGAAGGTAACACAGTCCAGTAAAATAATGATCTAACCAAGTTGAATACTAAAGATAACAGCAAAGCATGAAGTATAACAGAGTGCATCAACAACATCAGTGCTGTTCTGGTAGTATTAACCCTGATGTCTAGAGAGATTAAGTTAGGCACTAAGCCTGAGAAAGCCTGTGCTTATAGTTTTTCCAGGAACTTGCCCAAAGTCTGTCCTACCAAACTTTAACTACAGAAAGCTCTGCTCTTTGGGCGTAGGCTTAGGAAGTGGTAAAAGAAAATGGACAATCACAATCATTATTTATATAGCTCTTTAAGTTTACTTGGGACTGTACAGTATGCTGTTATGAGAGCCTCTGGCCAGGAAATCTTACAGTTAAACAGCATGAACCTGAAACAATATGTTCAATTATGCAAATAAACACAGAGTGGCTCAAAGGGCCAGATGGTGTGAATCAGCCAAGTCTTACACACTCTAAGTGGTACTCAGACGATTTACAGCAGTTGAGAATCTGCCCCGAGATCCCTACAGATGGGAGGCTTTGCAGAACATCTGCGTTTGCAGCTGTTCTGTGCAAAAGGGATGAGAAGTCACTGAGAGAATGTTGTCCAGGCACACAAGGAAGAACAAAAGGAATCATTAAAAACAGAGGAAGCAAACAGAGTTCACATAGTGGAGAGGAGGAATTCACAGAGTGTGACTAGGGATGCAGTTACAGTCACACTTAGTAACTTTAGATGAGCTAATACATCACCGCTTTCTTGCCAAGTGGTAGTCTATTTCTGAATCTTTTAGAAGTTTAGCATTTGAAGGAAAAAAAAGATAAATTGTCATATTTTCTACAGTAGATTTCATTTGATTTTATTTCCCTAGAATGCATACAAACTTGTATCTTCAAATGTTTGACATCTGACACACTTCAGAGAAAATTAACAATAAAAAGGGCAAGTGACTGGACCTTTCATAGAAAGAAAAAACCAACACGTTCTCATGCTCCGGCTTTTTCTGTATGGACACGCTCCCCACTATCTAGCCATTAATGCACATGCCAGCCAGGAAGTACTCCACAAATTCACATACACGCTCTCCTGGTGTGGATCCCTCACTGTCTCACCAGTACTGTTGGTCAACTGGCTGGAGTGCTGCCCCTGGTATCTGGCAGGGAGGAAGCCCTGTCTGTTTGAAATGATGGTGGGGCCGCTTCTGGGTTTGTCTACTGCCATTACCACTGCAAGATCTCTCCCCATTGTTAAAAATTTTTGGGTTTCATTTCTAGCCCCTTTTCAAGATGACATTTTTTGTTTCAAAGGTCTCTTGGTAATTCTCTGGTTACTTTTTAATCTGGCTGATGGTTGTTTTGCTCTTCTGCGTAATCTGTCTTGGACAAAAGCTCCCTTAAACAGTTGAAACAGCATTTCAGTCACACTCACTGACATTCACATGTTAGCAGGCACTGTTATTCACCTCATTTTTCCAAGCATGGGCTATACAAGCATCCCCACAGACTCTGTCCAGGAAAATATCTTGGCATGGTTTATAGGCAGATGAACATGAAGCAGGAGCAAAAGGGCACAACTAAACTTTGAATTTATAGGCAGTTACTAAGGAACAATGAAGAAGCTATTTTGCTTTTAGATTAGTCCAGAAAACTGTGATCAGCTCAACACAATTTAAGAAATGTTGTGAAAAAAATACTGGGTTTTCAGACCTTAACCATAAAAACGTCAATTGTATTGTAATGCATGACCTGAACGAAGAGATCACTGGAGTCAGTCTGCTTAGAGAAGGCTGATCTCAAAGTTTAAATATGTGTACAGAGGAAAAAGAAAAACTAGGAAATAAAGACCTAATTGCAGCAGCAGGAAGTTGAAGTTAGACAAGCTCAGACTAGAGAAAAAGTAAATGTTTCAGGTGAAAGTATCTTTAAACAGTTTTATTCTGCATAACTGTCTTTGTCTTTTATAATCCACAATTAAGCATCAAAGTAAAACAATATTCTGAGAAAGAAGCATTTTTTTAAACAACAGAACATTCTATATAAATTTGCATTCCACATTTTTTTCAAATCTTGATCGTAAAACTCGGTAGTATCTATCTCAGTTTTCTATAATACAAATACACGCATAGTAGCTTAAGTCACAGAAATAAAATTCTTAACCTGTGTAAGTGTAGGCAAGCCCAGATGTTACAGTTACCAGAGCTGGATGGAAAAAAGAACTAAAGTTTGCTCTGATAACATATTAAAAAAATCCCAAGAAAACCAACTCACATAAAAAGCTGTTAAACTTTAGTGACTCCTTTTTCTTATTAAATGTGAAAGCTGTTGTACTCAGCAGTATGTCATCCACAGACTTTAGAAAAGGAATCTTTGCTAATTAGGAATATAGCTGGTGAATACAAGTGTAATTATTTTAAGCCTCCTACAAAAAGACTCCTAATTGAAAAAGATTAAAAGTTAGAAGGAGCTCAGAAGAAAATTTGAAGAATTGATAAATAATTGACATATGGGCTGATTTGATTAAAAAGAGATTAACGTTAAAGAACTGGAGTGACTAGATGAATGTCACCAAAAGACAGCAAATGGAGGAGGCACTAAATACCTGTAGGCTGCAAAAAAAAGTAGTGGGAGGAAGACAAATGCTTGCTTTTTGTTCTGAAATCAGCTCACTGAAGAAGCTGGGTATAGGAATGGCTGCTATACAACCTCTTCAGGATCAAGAAAGATTATTCACTTCTCTTTCTGAAAGGTAAAAATTTCAGAGGTTTTTTTCATCTTAAATAGTCCTTTGATGAATTTTCCACTTATTTTTCTCAATGCACAAATTTGTCTTCATAAATTGTTTTCATATGTGAACAATTGTGGTCTTTCTAACAGGTGAATGAAGTGAATAGGGAATGCTGTTGCTTCTTAATTAAAAAGCTACTATGGGAAGCAGCTGTAAAAGGGAGCAGCCACCTTTCTAGTCAGCTGATTAAAGGACATGATGCCACTGAGCAGAGACACACAAATTCCACTTGTTCAAATCAATAAGTATATGTCTTCCCAACTTAGAGTTTTAGACTTTTAAGTTCTTCCACTCCAACATTCCATATCAGGAAGACAAACAGTGAAAGATCTGCTATTTCCCAGCCCCCTTTGTACTAGTGTTAATAAAAAATCTACCTTTGTCCTTAGCATGAGGAGGGAACTAGATTAAAGATAATTTAAAAAACCCAACAAACTTGAAGTTTAAAAATAAGTCTTAAAAAGAGCACTGTAAGTTAATAATGGTTGTATTCACTTTTTAGTCAATAATTAGGTCTCAATAAAGGGCAATGACAGTCAGTACTTACAGAAGAGAAACTGCTTGGCTGTGGAGTGGAAGGAAGAAGAATATGGCAGCATTGCAGCTGCACAGAAGCCTAGGTTCTCTGTGCCAGTCACCTTGGTGGTGGTCCTCTGTGTCAACCACACTAGTAGTCAGCATACCTCAGAAGTCATAAGAACCTAGAGGAGAACATCTACCTCAGTCTTTTTTTTTTTTTTTTTAATCTTTCAGGAACTTCTCTACAACTCCATCTTCTAATGAATATGTTCCCAGACAACTGTAACCTTCAGCTCATGAGAAGTCCTCTCCAATACATGGATTATTCTCACAGAATTTTTAGTCTGTGCAACAAGAAGTTGTACATGTGAAGAAATTATCATAAAATCACATGGAGGCTGGGAACAGTAACAAACACTATCAGCTCTAAAGTAATTCCCTTAAGACTCACTTTTTGTGTGCAAACCCAGACCTTGTTTCAGAACATCACTACTGTTCTTCTAAAGAAAATTCCTTTCTGTTTTTTGGGGCATAGGAACAAATCTGATCACAAGTGGACATAAAATAGACCAGGGATCAGTTTGAAAATTTGAGTTAAGGATAAAAATTGGAAGGTGAGAGTAAAACGGAAATAGATGAAGAAGAGGTACATTTGGCCATGTGAGGAGAGGTGAAGACCAGAGGTCTTCTGCTCATTCTCCAAACTTGGTAGCTAAAGTCTCTCCCTGTGCCTCTCTGTGTGTCTGTCTTTCTGTGTGTCTGTCTCTCAGCATTGGATGGCATTAGTGCCGAAGCTAAGATAGTCTGCTGCCAATAAGTCCCTGCTAGATCATATTAGTGCAGACAGCACCACGTGAGTGGCTGCTTAATTAGCCAGGCAAAAGAAATAGAATGACAGCCACGTGGCTGGAAAAGTAATGCTTGCTTACTTTGACAAAAATACTGCAGCAAGATAAACACCAGGGAGAACAAATTAACGTGCCTCAAGAGCAATATTGGCACAACAAATGCCAATAAGCAGACTTGGAAAAAAAGAATGACGCTGAAGATGAGACAAGTTTTCCAATAACCTTCAAACAGAGGAGTATCTCTGCTCCTGTGTGGGATTACATGAAGCCTGTGACAATGGCAAACCAGCCAAGATGCTGGACTTGAAGACCCTGAGAGTCCTATACAGAACTCTTTTAGCAAAGGACGTTGATATTGAATATAAAGGGGGACTTGCTGGCATTCATTTTCATTAGACTATATAATACTACCAAATTTAAGCCGGGGAAATGCATTTGCTTATTACATTAAAAATACAGCTGGATAAAGCAGCTCTGGGACTTATCAGTTGGAAGCTGTTTTTCAGGATGGATTTCTGATCACATAAAATTTCTTCAGCTGGGAAAAATTGCTTCTTTTGAATTTCATATCAACCTCTATTTTGAATGTCTGGTTTTTCTGCCTTGCCTGTCCTTTGTATCTTGATTACAACGCAGTTCACTTGACCTTGACAAAATGAACTGGTAATCAGTTTCTCTTTCTCCTTTTCATCATACTCCCCTTCAGGTCAAAGATTAAACTTACTAAAATCTTACTGAGGCATGAGTTGTTGGAAGAGAAGAATTAGATTTTCTCTGGAGTGAGGACCTTAAAATCTGACACAAATATGAGTCAGTATGATTGTAAACCTGTAAATTGTATACCATTTGATTCTAATTGTTCTTGATTGAAAAGGAATGTAAAAAAATTATATTTAATATAACATTTTGGTGGCAATTACACAAATTATGCATAAGTAGGGCTGTGAGATTCTGGTATGAGAAAGAAGGAGTAACATCAGAGAAGAGTGATATAGCTTTAGGTGCAGCCTGTTAAAAAGAAAATAATAATGTGTTAAATAGGATTTATGAAAATCAGATTATACGGGTTTCAAGTTAGGCAGCTTTCCAGAGGTGCAAGGAATAATGACCCTCTTTATATCAAAGTAATCAGCTTTTGCACTTACACAGAGTCCATTTACTGACTCTTGTAGGAAACGTTTTGCTGCCCAACTCAGCTAATTACTTTAAAGGAATAGATTAGTGGAAAATAATCATTTTAATGCTTACTAGCTTGCTTGAACTTCGGTAGAGATGCAAACCATCTATCAAAAGGGAATAAAATACATTGTCATAATAATAAAACAATGGTAGCAATGTAAAGCTGTGCGAGGTCCTGACAAAACTTAGGTATAATTTCAAATAGATAGCTAAGAATTGAAGACTAATCTTTCATAGTCATGGGTTAGATATAATGTCAGTATCTTTGCAGATTAGCACTGCAATGCCTCTGAGCAGAATCCTGATCCTTGAATTAAGTGTCCAGGTTCCTTTACATAAAAAGAATCAGGAGAGGTAGATTCCTGAAAATGGCCGTCCATGTATTTCACACACTTAAAGGGAAGCTAACCAGAGTAAAGCATTGGGAAATGCTAACCATGGCTGAAAAAGATTCAGCCTTTCACAACCGAGACAGAACTAAAGTGAAATGCTAACTCCTAATGGGGGATCCTAAGCTTGCTTTTCCACCTCACGTTTTCATTCTTTACTCTTCAGGGGCACTGCCTCAGCCAGAAGGGGGGCACAAGACAACAGTTTGTAATCTAGAATGGATTTTTTCTTATCTCATTTCAAGCTATTTGAAAGTTAGCATACAGTCCGAGGCAGCTGTCTAGGATACGTCTAATCACAAGGCAGAAAATAGCACTTTTCTCCCACCTGACTTAGACACCATCTTGGAAATACTAAAAATTCTGATGGATAAGTCCTACAGCAACCAGACCTAAGTCCAGTGCCAACCCTAGTTTGAGCTGGGGGTCCAACTAGATGACTTCTGCAGGTCCTTTTTGACCTAAAGTACTCTGACCCTGGGATAGGCTAGCCCACAGAGTATCCCCAGGATGGGGGTCTGGATAGGAGGTCTGGAACGGCTTATTTCTGTTGTACTAAAGTGAACCAAGATGATGTCTTAGGCAAACGATTTATATGACAGAAATAATTAATTCAGAGGTAGCCCAAGGCTTCTCAGAAGAGTATTGCTGACAAAAAGTGGGCTTTCTGTACCCAGAAAGCAGAATAGAATGGAGAAAGTAAACATCTTAGCAATCAAAGTCTGCAGATCCAGGGTGGAGAAGTGAAGGCAGTGACTTCTGCTCCTGAAAGGGACTCCTCTCTCCTTTCCCATGGCTGCTGCCAGAGCACATGTACTGAGCACTCTTTCTGCTGCAGTGACAGTTAGCTTGGTTTTCCAGGACCAAAAACCAGGCAAAATATTGATGGTTGGTTGCCACCATGCATAGTTTACTTATACCATAACTACCTTCTTTGTCTATCAGAGGTGACCACATGTAAGTCCACCCTTAAAATCAGTTTAAGATCTCTTTCCTATTATTGAAGCTGGGTCAAGATAAAGGATGTAAATTCACTCACCAAAGCACAGAGGATAGGGACATCTACAAGCCCAGAATCTGAGTTGTCCTTCCAAGGGAGTTACATCTGGGAAAGGACAGAGGTACGTGCTGGTCCTGCTCTGTCCTAACACAAAAGGCAGCTCCATTCAGTCTGAGCTTTGTAACAGTGATTCAAAGCGAGACTTTTTCTTCAGGGCAAGTTGTGATGAGGCCTTCAGTCTGGACAGTCTGGACTTTCTCTGAGACTCCTGTTAGAATAACTTCTGTGAGGACTGCCACACCATTTGCTAAGTCCCAGCTCAGTTTCTTCAGCTGCAGCCTAAATCCTAAGCTCTGTTACCTTGGACCACTGGAGCAAGGGGCAAAATCAATTTTTTCAGTACTGAGAGCAAGCAATAGGATGTCTGCTGTGACCATGAGCTCTACTGGCAGAGTCTGCACTGAGTGTGCATGCTGTGCATTGGTCCGTCTGTATGACTCACATGTGAATGCAAATACAGACACCTACTCAAATCAAAACTAAAATCCTGAATATACTCCTACAGCATAAAATACAGCGCTATCTTAAGGGCAATCTGTGGCCCTTCAAATTGTCATTTCAAAGTGGATGCTGATGACCACCTCCTGAAGTCTTAAAATAGGCCTGGCCAAGTCACGAAAGGGTTCTGTGGTTACGGTCTCTTCCGCGGCTGATCCAAAACCCAGCCTGTGAATGTCAAGGGGAATGTAAGGTATAATTATTCCAGAAAGACAATAACAATGATGACATAAAAGCTTTAAATACTCACAGCGCCTTTCTTACTTATATGTCTGCAGCTGCCATCTACTCTTTCAAGATAAACAAAACTCTGAAGTGCAGCTCTTAGTGGCTTAGTAAAACCAGAGATTTTGGTGAAGTCTAGGTCATGGGCACTCTATTAATAAGTTAGACTTTGAACTAGCCCCCTTTTTTTTTTTTTTTGGCATTCTAATTACATTTTTAACTTTTGTTCCTCTTTACAGTAACTTGATGACAGTTTCCTGAGTGTTTCTGGAAGACCCTAAGCTAATTAAGGTTGAATAAAAATACATTCAAAGGATTTTTAGCTTTAACTAGCTTTCATAGGTTCTCCCTCATTACTCCTTCCAGATCTGTAGTGGTTCATGACATTAACTTTGATTCCCTTGCATTTGTTTCTGCTTATACATTCTAATATTTGCTTTGCTTGTACAAATAGCTCTGATATTTGCCTTGAAAATTCCTCATCCTAAATGAAAATGGCCTGCTGATTCTCTATTTCACATTAAAAGCTTTTGATGGAATTATCACCTGGGCTAGGAAAAGCCACCCAGTTAGCAGAAGAATATGCCCAAACCTTTCCAGAGGTTAAAGAAACTTGTGTATATTTTGAGCTTTTATTTATTTGTCATTCATGTGCCTTTGCCGTGTTTTCTGCTTTCAGGACAAAGCCACAGGCAGACATACAAGGAAAACTATTCTGTCACAGAATTTTCTGAGCAGCTTAAACCAGGAAACACTGAAACAGGAGAAAGTCTGTCCCTGCAAGACGTCCAGGAGAATCTGCATAACAAAGTTGGGTTTTTATGTTTGCTTTTAATTTTTAAGCACAAAGAAACAGACTATAAGGTACTTTTTTGAATCTCTTCAGTTTTTGAAGTTCAGCATATATATGTTGAAACTTCACTTCCTTTACTTATTCTTTTCAGAACACAAAAGTGCATGTTCCTTGCAGGCTCTAAGTGCCCAGAAATATGTTTCAACTGTGTATTCATATGCAGTACATATATGTATATGTATGTGCAGTACATATATGTATATACTGCAGCAACAGCAATCATTTAGAAGACAAATTTTAAAGTTGTGTAAACAAAAGGACCAAGATTATGGGATAATAATCACTCAAAAACTACTGCTTGTTTGGATTTTTTTTCTTCCCTGTGGTCAAATTAAATTTTAGCTGGGTCTATAGCCTGATCTGGCCTACCTTCCAGGGCCCTGAGGGCACAACCAGTCTTCACTGACCCTCCCCAACATGCTCCGGCACCCCAGACCCAGGGAGCCCACAGCCCTCGTGATGCCCACTCATTACCATTCAACCAAGAGACATCACACTGACACAAGGGAGAAAGGTAACCGGTTACAAAGGTCATGCAACCACTGCCTTACCATAACCAATTTTTTTATCATTTACACTTATTTATTATCTTTCAGCTTGACTGCTTCCTGTCACTTTATATTATCACTGAAACTGACCTTGATAAATGACAGGGACATAGAAGGAAAAAGTATAATGTCATAAAAGAAGATATTACCTCGTATTGAAAATGTAAGTTTTTATTAACTGGTCATCAGAAAAATAAATATGTGGGTTTGTTTATTTTTCATAATGAGTTCATCAAAGTGTTCTCTATAGTTCTGCAGACAGGGAGGGAAGGGAGCAAAAAAAGACACAAAGAAGATATTTATGTGAGGCAATTATTTCTAAAATAGCTGTGGCTGAAATAGAGTAACAACAAGAAAGGCTGGTTTTACAGAAAAGAAAATGAAGACAACCCAAACATGAAACAAGTCTCTGACTGCACTGTTTTGTCCAAGTCCTCATTGAGCAGCCTTTGTTGATCATTCGGGAGGCTGCTGTTTGGCTCCCTCTCCCACCACACGTGAATTTTTAAGCTTTTTGTGTCTCAGTGGTCTAGTAACAGAGTCTGTGTTTGGGCTTTTAAATACGGTGTCTTTAAAGTACTCAGTTTAACATTAATCTTGAGGACCAGGAATTTCTAATCTGACTGCTAGTGTCCTAGGAGTAATACTTCTCTTCCAGATGTATGCCCTAAGGACACTCATTTTCCAGAAGTCCAGGTATGTGATTACTATGATTTACAACACACCTCTTCAAGGATACAGGGTAATTTAAGCTCATGAAAAGCAAGGGTGACAACAACTTCTGCTACTTTTTCACAAGTGCAGCCAGAACAAAAGTACAGAGCAGAAAATTTACACATCCTCCTTTTCTTTATTTTCCTCACTATGAGTCTTGTATGGGGCTTTATCAAGAGGTGTTCTGAGATGTACACGATCACCCTCTTAGCTGTGTCTCACTTTTCCCTTATTCCCCTTCTTGTCATCAGTGTCATTTTAGTCTCTCTGAAGGGCTAGTGAAACTTCCTTCCTTTCACAACAGTTTATGAGATGAGTCTGATCAATCTCAGCAGCTGATCAAAATGTGTATTTGCTTAATCTTGATTGGCTCTTTCTTTACCACATTGACTGTATAGCCTTTGCAGACTTATTAAAAAACACCTGAATCTCAGCAGTTCACCCATCTGATTGTGATTTGTTCATATAAAATAAACATGCTAGCCTATTATTTATCTGTACTCCACTCCCAGGTTGAGTATCCTGGGAAAGGTGTTAAAGTGTTGATGACGGATAACAAACAGAGCAAGTTTGGGAACGGAAATTTCGAGGTTGTACTGAAAGGTTAATTCAGTATACTGTATCAGACTCTATATTGAATTAGAAAAATACAAAACCCTGCCTTTTTCTCCATGCATTGTGAAAGTTAGCAGAAAAAACTCTGCAGTGGTCAAAATTACTGCTTGTAGGTGATAATTAACGAAACGGTGAGCTGAAGCTTCTCACAATGACTAATATTTAATATAACATCAGAAAAGTTAACAAACATGAGAAGAAAGACCTTGGAAAGGACCCAGAGAGAAGCATTCTAATTCAGGCTCCTATCACACTTGAATTAACTACTGATCTTAACTGAAATGCTCCAGTGCTGTTGCGTGCAGCCCAAACCTCCTAAGGGATCAGTTACCTACACAGTGATTGTCAGCCAAGGAAACTTCATTTCGCCCTGCTGAACAAACCATTGATTTTCCATTCATTTTGATAGAGGATAATATCCTGACTTCACTGAAGAAAATAAGGGTTTTACTATTATCTTTGCTGAAAATAGGGCTTCTCACTGAAATTTCAGAAATGTAGTGGGGAAAGAACTATTATTTTTTAATATGGTGAAAATAACATTATACAGGGCAACCAGTACATCTCAGATGGCTTCCAGTTTGCAAGAGGGATAAAAAGTGTTCCTCCTTCTTTGACACATAAGCAAGAGTATCAAAACAGGGTTATTTTCCAGCCTTAGGAGTTGCTAAGAAGGAGAATTGGAGTACACAGTTCCCTAAGGGAGGCTGGGACCCCTCTCTCTGAGTCTCCTAGGAATGTCTACAAGGTGGTAAGGACACATGGGATCACAATGTGGGTGAACTCCACCTTATGATAAGCTGCTACAAGCGAAAGAGGAAAGATGGCCAAGAGAAGGAAGTTAGGAAGTTTCTTGCATGTGTTTTTGGTATGGCTTGTCAAATTAAAGCCCCACCAATGCTTCTTTGAAGAAACACTTTAAGGGGATCTCCAGAGGATTATGATCTTTACAGTATTCTAAATCTGAATAGTAGTTTACTGAGAAATACGAGATATTAGCTACATTACTTCAAAGTGGTTGTAACCTCAACAAGGATAAATACAGAAAGGCAAGAGAAACAAATTTACTAGCAATTCTCCAGCATTATATTTTGCCCAGCTGTCAATAGAACAGGTTTTACAGAGCTCCTGGACAAAAACATTGAGGCTGAAAAGAAAAAAATCTGTATTAGAATGGCACGCTAGAATGAGAGTCAGCATGTTTTCACTTGTGACCTAAAATGCAATTGCATGTTAGACCTAGTGCAGTTTTTAGACCACTTTTAATTAACTGATTTTTGGCAGTGCTCTATTTCATCTCCCCTCCAATATCCTGCTTCCTTAAGTAAAGCCCTAGCTAATAACCACAACGATGATTTTCTAAATTTAACTCTTGTTTATTCAAGGAATTACTGTAGCAGAGGGGATTGGAGATGGATTTTTGGGCCAAATATAGAGAAAAAGAGAAAGGAATGTCTGAACTTTCTGGAGGATAAAAGCTGCTTCAAGCTTGAGAGGGAAACAGTGATTAAAAGAACTGTCACAGTAATGGGCAGAGTCAAGGGGTTTTGGAAAGAGGGTGTAGCTGATACAGCATAGATCCTTAGAAAGACAGCAAGATGAAAATGTATCCAGCAGCATCCTGGTACAAGCTGCGAAGGAGAATTTTGGCAAGGATGACACTAAACCAGAATGTATTTAAAGAATTTTTCCATTTCAGATTTTAATAGCAAAATTTGCATGCACACCATATATACACAGAAAAAAGCCCATCTTCTTTGAAATTAAAATTGGCCACTGCTTTGCATGAAAAGTTGCAGATCTTTGGGTGACTTTTTAAATGAACTTCTCAAGTTTCTACTTTTTTTTTTTTTTTATCATTAGTGTCTGAAATAAGACACTGAAAAAAGGGATAGAAAAAAAGGGAGCATTTGAATTTCATCTGCTCCTTTCATTCACCTTTTATCATCATATTTATCTATTACATAGGACTGTAACTGAGCTATGCGAGCCATAAAAACAACTTGACAAATATCTGAAATGACAGGCACCCTCTTGTTCCTTTAGAGAGGAATAGAGCTTCAGCGTGACTTTAGTTGGGGTTAATTGGAGTGGTTGGCACTCAGCATTTTGAAATCCTAGACAAGAACATAAAAGTCTAATAACTGGCATTTAATTTTGAAAGCTTTTGCTCTTAGCCTTTTTTTTATGCCTTTTTATAGGAAATTTTGTGACAACAATGTCGTACTATGTTTTTGACATAGGTTTGCTAGTGTATAGTAGGGCAGCTATTTCAGGCACACCTACATATGAAAGAATAGCAGAGAGTGCAAATTTATTAATGTATTTGTTTTGCAGAAAAACACAGTCTGATGCAGAAAAGTAATGGAAATTAACAGGTCTATAAATCATGTTTTATGATGAAAGCCAATGTCTGGTGACTACAAATATTTTTTTCCTTCCCTACCAAGTAGTGACTCAGGAAAGGCATGGTCCTCAGAATTTTTCTGGCTGGCTTTGATGGTCATATCTTTAGCTCTTTAGTCTGGTAAAGCATCATCAAAGATAGCAGAAAGAATTCTTTCCCTTTGAATGTTCATAAAACATTAGCCACTGGTGTGGTACAGTATATATTCCAGAATATTCTGTATTTACTAGAAGTCAAATATTCCAGTTAACTTCTTATTAAAATGCCTAAGGAGGAATGTAAGACTGTGGATGATATAGGATATGACAGTCAAAAAGATAATTCCTCTGTTATATGAAAATAGTTTCCAATAAAATGAAAAGCCTCTCACAGGTGAGTAGGTGTGGACACTCAGAGGAAAGGTTCTGTTGTTGTAACAAAATCTGAACTGAAAAAAGAAAAAGGACCAGAAATTGTAATTCTTCGGTAGATTTTTTTTGGAGTATTGACCTGAAGAACTGCAGTGAGAGCATACCATTGAATTCCAGAACAAAATGCAACAAATCCTTCAAGAAATCTGTATCGGCAGGGCAAAGTTTCAATATTCTAGAAAATGATGCTCCAGAAATTGAATTTAGGAGAGTTTCTCATTAGAAAAGCAAATAGTTCCACAAGCCCACAAATATGCTCTAATTTTCAGTGGATTTTTAATGAACTGGTTTATTTTTTACAATTAATGCAGACAAGACTGCAGCTATGATTTCAGTCTAATCGCCCCTAACTGGGCATTAGAAAATGTACATGAGGGAAATAGTACAGGTATCTTCCTTATAAGAAAAAACGTGGTTGCATTTTGGATCTCTAAATTTTAAGCACAATTACTTTACATAGAAATGATATGTTGCCCAGGTATCCTTTATATCTATTTCCTCCAAGAGAGGGAAGCCCATCAACATTTACAATAAGCTAGTGCTGCCACCTATAGCAAAACAGATCTTGCCTTTTAGCCTGTGTCAAGCATAGTGCAAAGAGAGTTCTATTAGGAGGAGAAGAATATATAGAACTACAAAGGGGAACTAAAGGGTGGATGATGATTCACTGAAAACTGTAAACATAATCTATGTGCAACAAGAATAATTATTTTTATAGGTTCCTCTTCACCAAATAATTTCCTAGCTGTCTCACAAAGGTAATACTTGGTAAAGTCACATAAATCACCTTCCTCAAAACAGTCTTTTTTTAATCCCTTGAATCCCAATCTGATTAAGATGATAATGTCAAAAAAAAAAAAAAACCCAAACTTTTTAAACTACCTATTTCAGATGTGGTCTTATAAGTTATCTGTATCTGAGTTCAGAAAGTTAATGGTTTCCAAGTTTCACATATTCTTATTTATACAAAAGTGACTTTTGTCATGGCCAGTTCTTCAAATTGACAGGCATCAGGCAGTTAGTAGATTTAAGGTGTTTCTTTGGATAACTGACCCTGCTTCTACACTCACTCTGTAGAGTGCTACCAATCCCTGGATACCTAAGTTTCTGAACTACAGGACAGTTCTGTTAACAATAATTTGAACAAGCTGACAGGTAGCCAGTCATCAAAAGCAATGACCAACCAGTAAAACACACTGATGTATTGAATTTTCACTTCACTGATTTTAGTGATTCATTAAAAGATATGTTAATATAGACAGTCATTTCCTCAGTGCTGGCAAGGATGATACATATACCAGTAGGTCTTCACTGCACACTGGGAGTGCCAAACCCCTGACAGAAAATAGGTTTTTTTCAAAATCTGTGGCCAAAATGAATCAGTTAAGTTATGGGAGAGAAGTTTTGTTGGCATAAGCCTAACTACCATCCTTAGCAATGAGACATGGAGTAGTTTCTCACCTGGTTTTACAGCTTGTCACATGATGCCAGTTTATTGGTTGAATATTTCCTCCAGGTATGTAGCTTCTCTTCACACAAAGAAACACAAAGAAGAATGAAAGCTCCCATGAATGTCACAATAGCTGCAGCAAATACCAGTGAGAAGATTAAGAGATATTACTTACTACTGAAGAATTGTAAGAGGGAACAGAGGATGGAGTTGAAAGGAATCAATCTCCAATGCAGAAAGAGTATATATATGCTTTATAGGGAAGATACAAATGGCTTGTCTGGAGTCATATTGCGTTATTCTAAAGCCCACAATACTTTTTGTGAGGCTTTAGCTGAACTATACAATTTTTCAGTTTTATAACAAATAAAAGAAAAATATCCAGAGAATATAGAGGTTATTAATGAGTGCTCACTAATTGTTATATATGTATTTTGTAGGGTAAATATTTGTTCATACAGTTGGGATAGATCACTACAGTTTATATATATTACGTTCCCTGTTCCCTGTTCCAATGCTCATGCTTATTTTAAAAAAACAGAACCCTTGCAGTCAAAGTAAAGGGAATAATGATTGTTATCAGTAATAATAATAATAGTACTAGTATTTTATGTATATTAATTTTTCTTTATATTTACATGAAGGGAAATATAGGAAGAGATTTCTTATAAAATCTTAAAATCTCTACGATTTCAAGCCTTTTAAAACAAGTTAGACGAACATCTGTCAGCCATGCTCCTATCCTGAAGAAAGTAATAGACTCAATAACATTTCTAGGTTTCCTGCAGCATTAGTTTGTGATTTCTCAAAATTACCCACAGCAATCTTACCTTGGTGCCTTCCTGCTCTGCTTATCTTCTCCTGCCCTTCATTTCTCTTTCCCGTTCCTTAGCCCCAGCTTAGCCTGCACAACTGTTTGTATGACCATACTTCAAACAAACATACATAAACGTGAAATAAAAACAAACCTAAAAAAAAAAAAGTATTTTTTTTAAAGGAGATGCACTTTAAATTGTTACTGAATAATTTGTCTTTCAAAATCACGGCCTTATTTTCAGTGATATTGCCATTTCCTACAATAATTTCACAGGAATTCTGAATTTCTACAATGCACTCTGAGCCATCATGTTGTCCTAGCACATTTACATAGAGCTATTTGCTCTGTAAACAGCATGGTTA
Organism: Bucorvus abyssinicus; assembly: GCA_009769605.1. NCBI lineage: Eukaryota > Metazoa > Chordata > Aves > Bucerotiformes > Bucorvidae > Bucorvus > Bucorvus abyssinicus. The sequence continues at coordinate 47,788,201 of CM020025.1, forward strand.
GTAAGAACAAAATGTAGCCTATAGCCAGCCCAAACCCAGGAACTATAGCTTGCAAACCGTTTGTACAAGAACATTTATTATATAGTTCTTCTTGGAAACTGAAAAAACAAGCAAAATGAGACAGCAGGTCTTGTTCAACAAGGCCTATCAACAGAAGTCTAATTTAAAGCCTATGAGCAATTCCAAAATCAAAGTACCTGCTTGTGCGCATAAGGGTTTTGTTGAATCTCCTTCAGCAGTGGGAATGAAAGTGAAGGATGCCATAGCAACAGTAACTCAGAAAGCTCTTTGTGAGGAAGGAAGAATTCACAGCACTTTTCCATATTTAATGCAGGTCTCTGTTTATTTTGCAAATGCAATTTGCAAGAAATCGACTGTCTTTTAATTAGAGTATTCAAGAATATTGTTCCCCAAGAGTCCTGAATTCTTAGTGTGGAGCCAACAGGTCATAATCATTCCGCTGACTTCCTGCATGACTTAAAAAGCAAGAGAATAAAGAAGTTGGTTTTTCTGACTAAGTAAGCAAGGTACATCAGCTGACCAGTAACTGCCATATTAACAGATTTTTAAGTCTCAGGCTTGTCATCAGTTATAAGAAGTAATAGCACAGAATGTTCCTAGGAAATTTGCAAACGCTAGGAAGGCAAGATGATCAGTGTATGTCTTAACAGTGGCTGAAAGAGCACCATGCCTGTGTATCATTACTATACTTTTGTCTATATTTGCACAGGAATAGAAAGATACTTAGCTTATAAGCTTGTTCACTACAGCATTCTTTTTACTCCTGAAGTCTGTACCAGATACTTTTACTTTACTGTCCTTTGGTAAAGGCGCACAAGAATAAAAAAGTTTCTCTCTAATATATATTGCAGGTGACTCATTGCTCATAAACCATCTCAATAGTTATCATACTCCCTCTAAAATAAATGGAGAGGGATCGGAAACTGCAGTCCATTCACATATAAGTGTCTCAGATAGGATGACATCTTCTGTCTGTTGCTGTACATTGATTGTTGAAGAAGACTAGATGACTAAATTTTAGGCAAAACCTGTAGACAACATGTTTAGACGTTGCTTTGGTCATTGCTTAGCCTTTACAATGGTAGTGTCACACATGTGCAGAGAAATCCTTTGACATCACAGGGACTTCTGTGCACAAATCTACTAAGTGTGAGGTCTATACAGATTACATTTTTATTTGTGGCATTTCCATAAATACTTTGCAATGAGGTTTTATTTGGTGTTATTTATTTCATATACATGCAGGTAGGTTTGTGCACAGACGGGCTATCAGCTAGACAAATGTGATCAAATTTAATATGAATTTATGAATAAATAAGCAACAAGGACCATGATACTTTGTCTTCACTAACAAAGAAAATAACAATGCACCTGTGTGAAATGAAATGCTATTTATCTGTGAATGTCTGAATGGATTGAAGGCATGAATAACAGCACCACCACTTTTCAATACATTAACAGGAAAAACTGTCACATTGTCTTTATTTTTGTTGCTTTATTTCACTTCAGCCATGTGTTAATTCAAGATCTTTATGTTTTCTCTTGCAGCAGTTGCCCACTCAATTAAATAAGAAATACAGGTAAAAAGGTGATAACTTACTAACAATGAGATGTGAAGTTCAAATAAGAATTATATTCTGGTAAATTAATGCTGAAATAGTAGACAATATAAAATGAACTTAATGGTATTATACTGCAGAGAAAAGGCGGGGGGGGGGGGGGGGGGGGGGCGGAAAGAAAAAGCTCCATTTAGCTGAATTAGACCCTGACCTGCAGAGATTTGTGCACCTACTTCCCTTCTGACACGTGGGAGTCCTTTGGCTATCCGTATCAGTTGAGGAAGCAGATAAGTAGCTGTACATTGCTTCAGAGCCTTAAAGAGTGCCTCTGTTCAATACTTACAAGTGCTGTTTGCTCCTCAGGGTGACTGACATCACTTACATTTTCAAAATATGCCTCAAATGCTGTGTAGAGCTAGGAGGCTCTACAAAACCCTGCTGTAGGCAGGATTTTAATAGAGGAGAGATGAAATTTCGCTATTTTTCTGCACTAGTATCAGGCAGAACGACTTACCCCACATTTCGCAAAATGGGCTTTGCCATGCCATTTTCATTTCCACAGGAGCTGAATTTTCATCTAAAGCCCCCCTCCACTAGCTCCTTGTAGAAAAGCTAATTTCACCACAGTTTTGAAACTGCACTAGATACATCTTGTTAAAACGACATACAAACTCCAAATCGGTCAAACGTAACAATAATTTGACAAGTGTTGCCCCTCACCATGAAGCAGATGAGTGACTTAGAAAAATGCATGCTTGTATGTATTACCGTGGGTCTTGTAAAACACACTTTAAAAATTTATTTTAAGAACTGTACAAGTAGTCAGAATTTCTCCTTTCCTAAAGAGCTTTCACCGTGCCAAGATGTGGGATGTCTGTATCTCCTAGGCTCTTTTATCCTTGCCAAACAAGGTTTGACATGTTTATGTAAAGGTGCAACATGGAATGACATCAAATAGTCTGCATTCTAAAACTAGAGACATAATTATGATTAAGTTTACAAACATGGGTAGGTCTGTCAATCACACTACTAGTTACTGTGTCCCTGTCTGGCCTCAGTAACAATATTGCTTATTAACAGGTACACAAGGCAAAGTTGTCCCAAATCACAGGAATCAAACACAGTGTTGTTCTGATCATAATGTGAAAATGACTCTTTTTGTATCTTCCTGAAACTTGCAGATGTTCTCCCCCAAAAACACTAACAAGTAATATCTGAGCCTGCTGGAACTTCTGGAATCCAGTCAGAAACTGTTCAAACCAGCTTTGCTGTTTCATAAAGGATACATGATAGTGTTTGCAGAATTGACATCTCTATGGGGAGATCACTGTTATTTTTAAATAAAGTCCATTTTCTCAATGAAATCTTAATTTGGAAACACTCATTCAAGTTACAGCTCCTGTGTGGAATGCAGTAAACTATATTTAAGTCTCAAAACAACACAGACAACTGAGAATGTGTCTGATCCAGCCAAACCTATTTTTGATGGTTAGGTAATTGCAGTCTGTCTTCACTGAACAACATACACTTGAGAGTTGAAAGGACAGCCACACACATATATAAATCTCATACATTAATATTTAAGGAGGAAATTCTATTGAAATATAAGTGAAAAATTCCCAGTTTGAATTCCTCATCCAGAGGTGGCAAAAGATTATTAAAATAATTAAGATTGAACATCTATTCACCAGTATTATTTTTTTTAACCCAGTGTTTGTATGTATGATAAGGTCTTCAAAAAAAAGCAGTGAATTAAAATTTAAAACATTTAAGGGGCCTCCTCATTAAATCTAATAGGAATCTCTATTTAATTCGTTGCAAGCCTGAACCATAGCATCTGCTTGACCCTACCTAGCTTCAGATACTCAAATGAGGCACCTAAACTAAAAGTATATTGTCTATAACTCCTTATCTTGTCAAAGAAGATATAGATCCAATTATATGTATGCTAATATTTCCCTTCCATTCACTTTAGAATGACTGTGCCATATCTTAGGCAGATCAATTAGATGTCTAAAGTTAAATGAGATGAAAAAGAATATAGGCAAATAACTTGATGCACTGCACTCTTACACATTTTCTCTTCCTTCTCTGATTTTCCCTGCTCCACCACTTATTTCAAAATAGCAGAAATGTGTTTTAGTGATGCATAAGTTAAACCTTAAGACTGACAATAGAATTACCACACTACTAAAAAACAATACTGCTGTTCCACAAGTTCTGTGATATTTATTCCACATGGTTAAGTGAACATATTCAAATCTTCTCTGTGTATCAAACCAGAGAGAACAACAAAATTTTTCTTCTGAAAAAGGAAAAATAGGAGACTGTCATGATTTAGTGTCTTAAAAAATTGCCGCAAACTCAGCTTTACATTTTCATATCAAGACAGAGTGAAAACAAAATGTGAATCACATTATTCTTACCAGACATACGTTAGGATCATAAAATCACTATGTAAACCAGCTGTCAGGAAAGACCTAATAAAGCCAGGTGGTCAGAAATACACAGAGGATTTTGCAACATGCAGCACCACCCACCTCACATGTTAGTGAGAATTCTGTGTGTAATGAGAATTACTATTTCTCTTGTTAATAAGCTCTATGAATTCACTATAAAATATTTGAAAATAAAAGAGGGAGAAAACTCCATAGATTTTTGTTTCTTGCTTATAAAAAGGCAGAATATTTTTCAAAATGTTCTGTTTAAAATGTTGACACTTGTAAGATCCTGTGCATTTGTTATGAAAGTGATGATACTTTATTTTTATTTACATCCTGCTTCTTTAATTAGTTTCTATCTCTCAGCTTATGAGTCCAGGCATGAATTTAAAATCTGTTGCTTAGTTTGGGTGTGGATCAGCACTCACGGTAATAGGTAGGCTGATACCAGTAATAGGTAGGTTGATATGAGCAGATATATGACAATACATGAGAACTGCATATTCAACATCTGCATGCTGCAAACATGAAGTATAGAATATATTTTAATGGTACATTATTTTATCTTTCAGGTTAATTTATTTCCAAAACAACAGCAAAATAAAATTAGTAAGACAAACACATTATCTAGATCCAACCAGTCAACCTTGTTTTCATGGCATTTAACTTAACTCTCATAATTTAATCAAGATGTGAACTCAGAAGTACTTGACAAACAAGTGAAGTTAAGAACAGGTGTATACGAGTTTGAAGACTGAAACTCTGTACGTTGTCAAGGTCAAGCATGGTACTTTCCCTGTTTAGATCTGTGAGTATATGCTATTGATTATGTCACAAAAAACACACAGATTTTCCAACTTTATCACTATTAAGAACAACAAAAATATCCATGATAGTTGGTATATGATCGTTAACAAACTCCATTTAAAAAACACAAATGAAAGTGTTTTCAAAATAAAAAGCAATCAAACTTCTAGATATCTGGCAAATGCAATGACTTTTCAACACATGCCATCATCCAGATTCTTGTTCAAATATCATTGGTACACATGTGTGAGTTTAAATCAAACTAGAAAGTTAGTTTCCAAAATAATTGACATAAACCATGGTTCATTGTCTGGGTTAAAGATATATGTATTCTCTAAGGCATATATTAGGGATCTCTGGGAACACTGGAACTATTGCTTAGTACTTCAACATTGAAACACAACTTAAGCACTCATGTAGCTATTTGTATTTTGTACCTAGTCACTTATTTTTACACATGGTTTATGCTAGGTAGACATATTTTCAATGCATCAGCTTCAGAAAAGAATGAGTTCTACAGCTGATGCATCAGTATCTTCTCGGTCAAGCAGATGGCATTCCATAAGACTATCCTAACACTCTAGTCAGACAAGGAATTGATTTTTCTATTTTTAAGCAGCCTTTGACATTATAGCTTAAAGTGTCAGAATTATGTTATCTTCAATATATGTTTCTCAAGTATTTCAGAACAGGTTCTAACTTACAATTCCCCAAAAGTAAGGATATGCATGAAAAATGTTTACTAAATGAGGGCCCAATAGTATACTATGAAACACCCTAAAATACACTCTCAGCTGGTGAAAACTTTTGTAACTCATATATTAAAAGAGGAGTGATGTCCTCCTTGCTCAGGAAAAAACCATATAAGAGTAAGTGACAAAATAGTGCATTAGTTGGTTGTTGGTATTGTGCTTGGATGTGTCTTCAGTAACTTATGCACATCTGAGATGTTACCACAAACAATTCACAAAATGTCTCCAAATTCTTAGGTAGTGTGTTTTCCTTCTTTTTCTTAACATCATTTTCTGGGAAGTTTATGGAAAAGAATTAAGAGTCATTCCCAATAAAATAAGCGTAAATGGAAGAAACATTGCTGTGGCAATTCAGCTCAATGTAGCATGGAAGGAACACGCCTAACTAATTGTAAGACAGTAGATTGGTCACTGGGAACATATGAATTGTGGGGATTAGTCTGAAAACAAAAACAAAACAAAACAAAAACATTTCAGAAATGCAACCAGAAGCATTGAACATTAAACACAAACAAAATTATGGTCAGGAGCTACCCACATGAGATTTTGTCAAAGATCTGTATGTTCTTTTATCAGTCAATGGAGCTATATACCTGCTATGAAATAATTCTTTCAGAAATAATTTAGAACACAGAAAAGTACATCCAGTGACAGCAAACATTAGTGAAAATAGCACATGCTAAGCTGTTCTAGGTCGATGTTCAGTAGCCACATTCTTAGTAAACAGGCAATTCCCATGAGGTCCATTTTCTTTATTACTTGGCTTAGTCTCTGAAGTGCCACTAACTACCAAGTAGTATTTAAAGCAATCTGATCTAAAGTTGTCTTTTTCTCCCACAGATGTTTTTAGAACATTTCAGTGAAGTTAAGGAAATTGACTGTGATCATGGTTTTTAGCTTGGAGAAAAAGAGAGGAAAGAAAAGAGCCATTTGTTTAACTAGAAAGGGAAAGTATTTATACAACATATTTCTTGAATAAAAACTGATCTCACTGGTCTCGTTGGTAGACAAAAAGTCAAAATGTTGTCAGTCAAACTTCTTATTCTACTCCTGCCTCACTTTGCTATGCAGTATATTCACATTTTAGTACAGCATCGTGCTCACCCCATCTGTACATCTCAGCAAAACCAGTTCTTGCAGAGAGGAATGCCTCCTCCCTTTCCTGTCAGCAAAATGAAGAAATGAGGTATGAAGATAGCCTCTACTTCCACTCAATTTGTCAAGGTTTAAATGATTACACAAATGAAGACATCAGAAAAAACAGCCCAAATGTATTATCTTCTTTTGGAGAAAATGAAGGAAATCTCTTGAAAATAATTTGTTTAAAGGACTTTTTGACTTAAACTCTGCATTTTCATAAATATGAATTTCTCTGTTGTGGACTTTGCTAAGGGAGATGTTAAAAGCTATGATTTTCAAATGACCTAAAGGTACCACAAAATTGCATCCTGCATTTCTTTCACTGCAAAAGGAAATGAAAAATTACTTCTAATTTGCAGTTGAGTGAAATGACTAGCTCTTTACAACTAACAAGCATGAAGGAAAAACTGCAAGTGCAGTTTGTTCAATATCTGAGAAAAACAGGCTACATGTGACTGTGCCAAGGTGATATTGTAATGCATATATGCACAGGTTAAAAAAATTGCTTCATCTAAATAAAATGTAAGCTTAGGCACACTGGGGCATCTCCCACAGTTTGCACTAAACAGAGACAGAAGAGATAAGCACTTTAGAAGCAAAAAGATGTTCCAGATACCAAGAGGAGAATGGAGGAACGTGCATAACATTAATGGATGAAGGCAAAAAGTTGTAAAAAAGAAGTACAGAAATAGACTGTGTTAACTGGAAGCAGAGATTTAGATGAGGATAGCACCATGAATACACTTAAGAACTGAGAATGAGTGATTTGAACTGCATGTCGAATGAAGGAAAAAAAGAAAGAAGAGATCACAGGAGAGTAGGATGGAATTGTGATGGTAAGGATAAAAAGAGTAGATTCTGAGATAACTGAAGAAGGAAAACTAAAAATATATGCAGAGAATCTAAACTAAGAAAATAAAGCAGAGGTGATAAGTAATTTTTTTTTGTTATGATAAAAGGATGGCACACTATCTGATAGGCAGATCTGCAAGAGGAAAACTTATTTTAGAAGACAAAAGCATGTTTTAAAGAAACAACTTGTAAAGGTTTTTTGTTGTCTCATTTTTGAGAGGAAAAAAGTTACAAAATAACTTTGCTAAATAAGAGAGAATTATTTTGGTTTAGAAAAGCCAGAAATAACAACTTGATGCATGGTCATGGCTATATTTTGTGCCGTGACTAGGACAGTACCTTTGCTGCAGTACATTTTGTGTAACAGCTCTGAAACCATCAACCAAAGAAAAATACCATAGGCTGTTTAGAAGATGCTGTGGAACTGGCTGGAAATATGTTTGTGTCAAATTATGAAATCCATCTTTTGTGGATTAGAACAGTTGAGAGACTGGGCCAAAAACCATTGAGCATCTTGTGTCTTCTGCAACAAAGTATCTTCTACTAGAAGAAATACTGAATTTTAGTGATTACAAGTGGAGCAGCTAACCACTGTTAGAAAAGGGAGGGGATGGAACTGGGAGATTTCTTCATAAACCTAGGAGAAAAAGGTGACAGAAACTGCTTTAAGATATTATTTTCCTTAATGTAGAGAACAAAGAGAACGAGCAATGGACCAGATTAAGACAGCAGGAAATGCTTCCCAGTCTATGAACACTGACCATATCTAAAGCTTGCAGGACTGAAGTTGGGATGTTGCATTAAAGGAACCTGTCCCCTGGTAGCTTATGTCTTTGGTGAGAAATTCTTTTGCTGAATGTCCTCATTGGACATATTGTCCCCAAATAGTATAACAGGAAACCCACAGGTAGATGACCACTAAAAGCATTTGTACAAGCTTATGTACAGCTTATGTCAAGTCTGAAGCTCTGATCTCAGCTAGCAAGACAGCAAGCATGGTGTGACAGACCTGATACCAGCATTCCCAAATTCTCCAGAACATAGCTCTTCACTGTGTACTGTGGAACCTTGTGCACAGATAACTTTTCCACTCAGGTGACGCTTTCTATCTAGACCACAAGAACCAGTTTCTTTGGTGTGTGTGTATGCACAGCCCTCTGCATCTTTTGCTAGTGGATGAGCTGTCCAAAGTAACACTTGTGCGCCAGACATTGCCCACTTCTTCACTGGTGAAGGCTGTGAACATGCTTAGCATCCAGAAATGGACACAGTGAGGAGGGGGTGTGGTTATATGGGAAGTCTTTTTGTTCTGTAGTAAATCCAATGATAAGGTTAAAGATTCCTGATATATTTTGCTATCATCTATTCACCTCCCTTTTCCAAAAGAATCTGGGGTATCTTCATACCTTCCTGAATCCTCTAATGCTTTCCTGCTTCACCCACTCACTGCCCAGTGAAACGCAATCCATGGTCCATTGCTGCTCAACTTACATCTTCCATGATCCTCTGTATGCTTTTAGGCTCGTAAGACTGATCTCTCAGGATTATTTACTGACTGACAGTTGGATCAGGACTGATTTGATTTTAAAGGGAACCTGAACCCTGAGAACACACTCTCTGAATTAGCTTTTGATGTTGATGGCGAAGTCTGTTCCATTTCTAAACCACTGTGATGGAATATCCCTGTTAATACCAGTCAGATGTTTGATGAACTCTTCACACCTAAAACACTCATGATGTTAGCGTCACCAGTTAGCATTTTCAGTTCTCTTGGCTTGTGGGGTAGATGCTGCTGGTACTTCTGTCATTATCACTATTATTATTATTAATAAAACAAGCTTCTGCCACAGGAATTAAATTCTGTGATCAAAAAGTGTCTAAAAGAATCTCTAATGAATTCAGCTGATGACTGAGAATATGTGAGCTATAGATGTGTCAAAGGATTAAGAGGAAGGCAATGGTGCTTGACTTCCCTAATTCATTCAGTGACAGATGTTAGATTCAAGGAGGAGGGAGATGTTAGAAATAAGCATTTATTTATTCATTCCACAGTCTCCTGAAGCAAAAAACTACAGTAGTGACAGTGTTCACCCACACTGAACAGCTTAGAAATGCCAATTTATGATTTTTTAAAAAAGCTGATTGTTCTGTTAGCATGGAAACCTTTCATAGCGCTATAAAGGAAAAAATCATCTACCTCCATCTACCTCCAGGGTCTTACTGGCTACACAGTATGACACATGCGATAGCACATTACCGCAATTTTTATTTATTCCAACTTGAAGGTCAGAATGGCGTATATTTTTGCAGAAATGCAAGCCTAGAACTCATGCTGACCCTTTTCAGAGAGCTGATTGTGGCCCAGTGTATTAGAATTCTCTACAAATAAAACAAGCATTTCTTGGCAAAAGAGTGCATTTTATCCTGAATGTAGATGTTACATCTAGATGAGTGACCCTCCCACCTCTCCAGTCTCTTCCTGGAATTAAAGGTGCCACAGGAGGTGTCACAATAAAATTACATGAGCGCAAGGTCAATTACAATTCTCTCACTCTCCTCAGTCTCTGCAGAGCCAGGGAAGGATGGTCACGCGGCTTTAGCATTCAGTAGCTCCTTCTCTTTGTATATTCTGGTATATCAAAGTTCCACTTCCCCTGTGCCACTGTATTATGATCTTGGGTGGGGGGAAGGGCAGAAGGGTGGACTTGAAAGGCAGTCTTTTCACCATGTTCATTTCTTTTTTTTTTTTTCCTAACATTTTTTTAAGAGATAAACAAATGTTTTGCAGAGAGAAAGGTCTTAAAATCTTATATGTCAGCACTTGGAACCTTTCATTTGCTGGCTATCCTTGCCTTCACCCTCATCTAAAGACCGCCCCAGGACAGTGACCCCAGGGAGGCCGGGGTGGTGCCCATTGGCAGGCCTGGGACGAAAGGAGCTCCAGGGAGCAGCTGATGGTCACCACTAGGTTCCGCTGGCTGCCGGCTCTGGGAACAGTGCTTGTGGTGGCATGGCACATGAGCTGTGAGTGCCCACATGACCTTCCCTATAGCTCTGAGCCATGAACAGACAGCAATATCCAATCTGCTGCTTCCAACAGTTGATCCGTTTAGACCATTACACTACCTACAAGCTATGATACAGGGGATAACAACTAACTGCGACCTCCTTTGCTCTTCCTTCCTATCTCTTCTCTGTCTTCCTTTACCAGCCATGAATGTGTAGTGGTACTCTAGTGGGAGTCAGCCTAACCAGGCAGGATTGTCCCAAAAGGATAATCTGCTGGGGAGACGTGAATGTGTTCCAAAAAAAACAGTTTCCTGTTTGCATTTTAAAATTTTAAATCCTTTTTTTCCAGGGATCACGAAAATCAGACACTTGATGCTTCTCCATAGGAAAGTGCTGTCTTTAAACATGTCATTATGAGCATGATTTCTTACAGAAAATCACTATTTTAAAATCCAGGCAACATCCCTTTGTATACTTTATTATTTCTTGGAGAGCATATACAATGGCGGTCTTTACTCTTCAACAAAATTCTGTCATTTGCTCTGTAGTTTTATGTCTTCATTATTCCACCATTTGCTCTGTAGCTTTATATATTCATTAAAGGTTTGCGAAACAGACTATCAAAATGTCAAACACCTTGAGGCTCTGATTCACGCCTGCTTAGCATTCAGGAACTAGCTCTAGCAAACCTTCTGTGAACTTTTAATTGCAGCTGGTACAAAACTTGTGCTGTCCCTATCCATCTACAAACATTTTTTGATACTGTTCTGTGACGCATTTGAATGCTGAATCTTTTATTTCTATAGCAAATCAAAACTGCTCTTTCAATTTTCCTGACTGGCTGAAAGTGCTGTCAGTGCCCTGGAGCATCAATTAGAAACTATTTCACTTCTGTGACTAAAGAAAGAAAATCTGAGTTCTTTCTCCAATGGGGGGGAAAAAAAAAAAGAACAACCAAAACTAATTTCTCTCAGTTCTCCTCTCTGCGTTAACCAGAGCCATGCACTAGGAGAGTTTTATTTTCAATTTTGTCTCTTAATAAGCTCACATGCTGTCAGTGAGGTGCAACAGCATGGCGGTGAACAATCTATCCCTTAGACCACCAGCCTAAACAATGTCTCAATAGGCATTGTTTGCAATAGGCCTAACCCTGGACCATGTCTGACCTCAATACACAAGCAACGGAGAGTCATCAAGTGTGTGTAACTACACAACATACAAGCATAGGTGTAAATCTGCAAAATCTTCCTCCAGCATGGCTTTTTCTTTTCAGCCTCAGTGTATCCCATCAGCTACACCCATCTTTTGTGATGAAAAAAATACATGATTTAGAGTTGGATGGCATGTTCTTTTCTGTCCAGCTCTGGTCCATCCAGATTAGTGTTATGCATCACTGCATAGCAGAACTCAAAATGTGTGTTTGTCTCAGGTGGGTAGCTGTCACTGCACTCTCAAACTCCATCTTTGAACATCCCATTGCTCTCAGACCTCTTATACACGAAGTATTCATGTTAGAAATGGGCTTCATATAGCCCCAACCATTTAACTTACTCTGGCCATGACTGCAGGAGCCCTGTGACTGCAGTACGCTTGCAGACGTGACTCCTCAGAGCTTTGACTCATAATCTCTAATGTGTCATCTGTGGAGACTTAATACGTTACTGGATGCAGATGTCATTCCATCCTGCTGCTGCTTAGCCACTGCATATTACCAGCTGACATGTTATCACCAAGTTTATTTCATATTGAGACTCCAGCCTATGAAGTACGGCAGCTAAGAGAGGACCTTCCTTCCTTTTGCTTCCAGAAAGAACAGAACAGAAAACTAAGTGGGCAGGGAAGGGTGACACTTTAAACTGACAGTTTGAATCTATGAAGGTGATGACTCGGTCCGTCGTTTCAAACTTTAGCGGGCTTGTTATTAGGGTTACATCCTGTCAACTTAGACTGCCTCAAACCCTGCTTCTTCCTTCTTCACACTTCTCTGCTTTCCAATATATATTTCTGTTCTGTACTTTCAGCCTTAAAAAAAAAAAAAAATACTAAAACGTGTCTAAAATCCTCCTTAGCATTTTTCCGTTTGAGTTGCCTGTGACCTGAGTAGGCTTCTGAGCACATGCTCAGGCATGTCTATGATTTGACAATGAAAGCTAACCTTTGGTGGTTCAGCATTTGCAAACGTGTGCATGCTTATTTCAGACTGAATTTACTGTGGGGACAACGTGTAACATTTGTCCTCAGTGAAATTAACTGGAGGCTTGGCTATTGATTTCGGTGAACCAGAGTTTCACCCTTAACTTCTACATATAATTTCACTCAGAAATAAAAAAGAGAACACTTATTAATGTGGTCTTTCTATCCCTTTATCTGTGGCCCCGAAGTCTGTTTCCTAAATCAGTTTCATCCAACTACCTGTGAGACACAGAATGTTGTTCTTGCATGATAAGCACCTGATAAGGTAAACAGGAGGTTGTCTTGTAGGATAAGAGAGAAACCAGAGAGCAATTAAAGGAGGGAAGTGCTAGACAGGAGATTATAAAACCTTAAATCTGTCAGCTAGGGTTGTTCGAGATGGATGGGGTCTTTTGAAGCAGTACTGTGCTTGCTTAATAGGGTATTGAATATTAACTTCTCCTCCCAGGGGAGGCATAATCTTGCGATAATGAGACATGCGACGTATGAACTGGTATGTACTATAACATGTAGAAGGCCTGTCGGGTTAGTCTGTAAACTCTGGAGTACCCAGCCAATGGGGAAAAAAGGTAGGGATTTCGCAGCTGAGAATAGGGTATAAAAATTCATGTATTGGTCTGACAAGGTGTGCCTACTAGTTAGACACCTGGTTTTGCAAGAACGTAATAAAATTAAGTGCTTCATTGTGGGGTCTGACCTGAGTCTCTTTCGCGAGGTTTTGCTCGTTTCTCACATACCTAACACATAGATACTTTCTCTAAGGGTTGAAAGTCTGATCCTTTTTATTGATGATCAAAGTCTTAATGACTCAGCTCTGATACTGCTTTTTGACCAATACTAGGTGTACTACCGCCCTTGAAAGAACTGGCTAAAAAATGTAAGGTCCTGTACATCAAATGTTAGCTTTTCTGACTGTAGCATGGTGATTTCTGAATGCAACTGATCAGCAACAATGTCTTAAGGAATGACAGTCTATTTACTGGAAATTAGGAAACCACGAGACACACATGAAACTTGTGATACACCTTAAACATCCCCGAGTTAAGCATCTGCCCAGAAAGTATAAATGAGGGTTTAATTATCCTCTGCTGTGAGCAAGCATGTTAGAAATAGCTGCTCAATAACTCTATCCCAGGCAAAAAGAGAGCAACTCATTCCCCGGAAGAGACTTCTGTGGTATGTGTTGAGGAAAACTTTGGAAACAGGGACTGTCAGTCATGGAAAATAGAAAACAAGAGAAGGAAAGCAATGCTTCTTCAGACTTAACACAGGATTTCCACAAATAGCAGATAGTGCAGTAGAAGACATTACACTCTTTGAGAAAATAAGTGGCCTCCATTTAGAGAAGAAGCTCAGAGCTATATACATACAACTGCTTTTCATGTATATTGACACTATAAATTCCTGAGTTACACCTAAATAGTAGAGATTACAGCAGGTGAGATGCCTGCTCTATCAGAAGCGGCTTATGCAGATCCTAGCTGTGTCTGGCGGTCAAACCTCTCGTGACAAACTGACAGACTAGAATCAGCTCTCCCGTTGTGGAGTTATCTTCCAGCATTCCCCTTCCCCTCCACCTCCATGATTTCTAGAATAGTTTAAAACACTGACATCTTGAAGCACTTGCATACTGATTGAAATGAAATTAGGATCACGAGAAAGAAAGGTGTACAAGGAGCTCCTCTCATGGAGAAACAGTAATCGAAGCACTTGGAGCTCTCCTAGCTGGAAGAGAAACAGAGCACCCTGAGTCCCTGAAATTAGGCAAGCAAAAGAGGAAAACAGCCCCAAACCTGTGTTTGTGAAGCTAATATGCAGGTCTGCTTTGAGAAGCTATGAAGAGTAATTTCTAAGAAATAATTTACTGGAAAATAACACACTGCTTCTGTACTGGAAAATATTCTTTAAAAAGGTAAGTCATTTTCCACTTCACAACAGTACTGAGTCAGCCTCTTGTTGTTGTTTCTCAAATGCAGTGGGAATATAGAGACTGAAGGTCTAATTGCACAGTTTCTCTTCCTATAAGACTACCTTTCTTTTTGTTAGTTTGCAAGCAGAAATTTAAATGTAAGTCTAAAGATCATCAGAGCTAGTTAAAATAAAAGTCTCTCTGCTATTCTGTAAAGGTCTTCTCATATGTAAAGCATTTGGTGTGAAATTCAAGCCTTGGCAAGTCTCCTATTGGTTCCATGTATTTCAGACACATATACTAAGCAAAAAAATACATTTCAGTGAGGAAGGAAGTGAACTGGAAATGTAACTTTATGAACAAAAGCCATAAATATTTTTCCTACAATATTTTCCTTTTGTATTTCAGGTTTTAGAGCAAACTCTATTTTTTCATTCTCAAAGAGTTGTATTTATTTCATGTGGCACTGTCTTCAAAGCCAGCTTCTGATATTGGAAAGAATCTTCCTGCAGTCATTTTAAATTCTAACCTGATTAACTCAGTCCTTTTGATTTCTTTTTGATTGCCTACAGGTACATGACCCATTCCAATTAACTACTACAGCTGATAAAAATAATCATCTTATTAGCTAGCAGCCACAGCTACCACGATACCCTCATTTAGTACACAAAAAGAAAGTCATGCAGAAATGAGAAACTTTAGAGAAGTTTTAAACATAAACGAATTACTGGAAATATAAGATTAACTCCCAGCTCTAAAAAATAGCTCTCTTTTATAGCTAAATTTTATAATGCCTGAGCACCATGATCTCCTAAAGAGGGGACCAGAATATGGAATGGAGATGTGCTACTGTATTTCATAGTTATCAGCAATAGAGCCTAGAACAAAAAACCCTACAGCTAAAAGCAGACACAGTCAGCCAAGTGAACTTGCTTTTGAACAACCACGTGCCATCTACGTGTATTGAAAGATACCTGTGTAATTTCTGCTCTTATTAGAAAAAAACTGAAAGCAATTTCTACAAAGCACATTTTTTAATTCAAAAGTAAATTTGTCAGACATTAAAGTATAGTTCTTTACATATTTCCATTTAATTTGGGGAGTGGTTTGAAAAGTGATGTAGGTATATATCTCTATCAGACAGGGGGAAAACTACAAGGTCTACGTCAGGCAGCATGTTGCCTCTCAGACAGTGAAGATTGCTCTATTTCAGGACCGGCTAAAAAAAGAATTGGACTATGGAAAATTCTGGATATGTCATAGCAGGTTTTTTTATTATTGTTATCTGTAGAATGAGTCAGTTCCAAAGGTTTGTCATTTACAAATTGAAAATGTGGGAGAAAAGGTGGAAAAAAAAGGTGGAAAAAGGTTCTTTAGAAACTAAGAGAAATCATTTTAGTTTGACTATACAACATTTAAAAAAAACCATTGCCACCAAATAGAAATATCGACTATTCTCAAAGCCTTTTGTGCAGCAGAAAAGAAAGGATGAGGTAGAAAGCCAGGGTAATGCCCCCGAATTGGGACATAGTGTCTGTCAAAGAGTTCTCTTGGTGCTGCTGGAGAATTGCTGTCTGTTCGCTGGAAGTAGATGCCTTTCTAAAAATACAAGGGTCATAAAGAAGATGCTTTTAAAAGTTCTTAAGCTTTTATGACCTCTACATCTAAGTTGAAAATGCTTCCTCTTGTTTGGCTTACAGGAAGTATAAGTCTATGTCTTAAGCAAACTATCAGTTCTGCTTTTAACTTCATTTCCTTTTTCTAATTACGATATATATCAAGGTGACAACAAGCATTCTCCAAAAAACCAGGGACCAAATCCATTACCCTCTGAGGAAAACTGCTTTATATTTGTGGCATTTAAATGTAGCCAAGGGATGTGGTGAGAAGTGATGGCTTTCAGGCAAAGAAAGTAAGAGGTCACAGAAACATATACACATATAAAGGACGGTGCAGGGATGCTCAGTATCTCACACAGTGCGTCTTAAATTGCTGACTACATTTTGCACTGGTGGAAAATCTTTCAATCTCAATCATTAATAGCACAGAACATGGCCATCTAAGGGTGTTCCTCTTCCGTGTAGGTCAGTGTTGTTTTTCACTTTTCACAGATCTTCTGGAGGACTCTGTAATGAAATAACTCAGAATTTGGATGTATATCTGTAGGTTTGGGACTGCAGCTGCTACTTCACACCTATAGTGCAGTACTTAAAATTGGGGATTTTTTACCTATTTTCTGAAGAGACTAATCTTAAGCCATATGAATACAACAGGAGTCTATGGCAGATGTGTCTTGTGACTAAGTAGAGGTTTAGAGAAGGGATTCTGACTCGTGGGCAAAAAGACTGTGAAGGAGGCATTTCTGTGACTGAGGGCTGGAAGTTCTTATACTGGAGGTGTAATTTTGAAAATGATGCACGGAAACATTCAAATCTCTTGGCCAAGAACACGTGCTATGACTGCTGGACCACCTTAGATAAATACCTCTTACTTGACAGGCTTAAAAGCTCAATCAATTGCTGTGAACTCTAAGAAGAAATATCAGAGATTCATGTAGATGCTTTACCTATTTAATTACACTGAGGTACTGCTGATGCTTGTCTTCAGCTGTCTTCTGTTGATGACCATCTTAATCCCCTTTTCTTGGAGTTCTTGAAAAATGCACTTGTATTTAGCAAGTTCTTCAACAATGCATTTGATTCCAAGGAAAATAATGGTATTAAAATACTCCATTGTTCTGAGTATGTTTTATAACGCACATAATATTTATGACATTAAGTATTGTCAAGAGTAATTCTTTTGTTTTGGTAGTAGAAGCAGTTTCCTGCCTTTTTCTCTGTTAACATTCATTCTTCTGTCTCAGCACTATCAAACTATCAAGCCTTTACGTAGGATATACCTCTTCTACAGCACCTTTTTTTTTTTTTTTTTTGAGGGGGGAGGGTGTGGGGCACGGGAAGCAGCATTATAGAATTTCTCTCTTTAATAAACCCATATGAAACTTATTGCAGAAAAAGAACTATTCAGATGGATGCTTTTACAGCCATTTCATTGTTTGTTGTGCCTTCTTAGCAAATACATGCTTTATTTGATATTTTGCAGGAATTTGAAAGAATCTTGCCAAAGAAAAATGGGTATATTTCTGTCATATATGTACAGCCCAAGTCAAAGTCCTTGCTGTTGTTCTGTTTGATATTTCAGGCTGCACTGGGTCAAGTTCCAGTGGTAGTTGATACTTGACTCTTGAATGTAGGCAGGAGCAGGAAGCAAAAGCTATGGTACAATATCACATGAATTATCTGTAAAGATATTTCAGCTTTCTCTGAAGACATAGTTGAACTACTGAGCTACTCATATTCACTGTTTTCCTAAGGCATGTGTTTAAAGCCGTATCTATCTCGTGGATCAATACTTTAAAGTAACAAGAAAAAGAGGAAAATATTTTAATGAGACCAAAAATCAATTGCTTTTCCATCAGGCTTGATCTATATCAGGAAGATTGATTGAGATGCTCCAGAATGTGGACACGATATCTTTGATCAGAAATCAAAGCCAAAATAAAACATTAAAGTAACTAGAGTTTGAAATGGGAAGATGGCAAAGTCATTACCAATTGCCATATTGAAGTAGAGGAGAGACCTTTATTTTTAGCTTTGTTTATGTTGGAGCTTTCATTCATTGATGCACTTTTTAGTGGCTGCTCAACTGGACTCATTTAGGTATGCTCCTCAATAAATAAAAATTGTTCTATCCCCGTAGTATGAAAGGAAAAAAAGACCTAAATGAGTTGTAGAATTTAGTTTGGAATTTTACTGATATATGAGGAAATAAGATTCAGTTTGTAGGTTATGGCACCTAATGCTGGAATCTTTAAGCAGACTTTCAGACCTGCATTGAGCAAGGTAGTCATTGTACTGGGGAGAGCTACGTTATGCTGAGTTTAGGTGCCAATGTGTGAGCATAAATTCAGGAATCTTAATCTTTAATCTAATTTCTAGACTTGATGTTTTACTTAGTTTATTAACCTTGAAGCTGAAAAGTGATTGTTTGAGACAGTCATGCAAAAGGCCTCTGGTTCACTTAAGGAGGGATACATAGAAGGTTGCACGAGATACTTGTGTTTATCTGTGTGAGGCTGAATTCAGTAATTTTTGGCTGTCAGACTTGCCTACTGCGGTTTTTTTATGTGACAAAAAATGAGAAAAGTAATTGACAAAGGGCTTAAGTATTGATGGAAAGACTGGCTTTCAGGCTATATATCACGCTTTCAAGACTACAGCCACTCCAAAGCCTACAGACATTAGTACCTGTCTATTCTAATGAGCTGAATCTATTTGGGACCATTCTCCATGCTACTAAACTCTCTTACCTTCTGAGCAGCTCATCCTTGTAACTGCCTAATGAGAACAGTATTCAGCCCTTGCTAACCCCTGAATAGCACCCAGGAGGTGTTTAGAGCAGTGATAGCTGACTTCGGGCAAATTACCACAGGATCTATTCTAACAATTTAGCTTTATAAACTGGTTGTTTCTGCATCTGGGAATGTATCTTTATAGTTGATTACTATAGATACACTTTATATATTTCTTTAACAACATACTTATAGCAACTATAAAATCATTACTGTTCTTATGCTGTAGTTGAAGATAAGTACTTTGATACAACA
Source organism: Bucorvus abyssinicus (assembly GCA_009769605.1). Classification (NCBI taxonomy): domain Eukaryota; kingdom Metazoa; phylum Chordata; class Aves; order Bucerotiformes; family Bucorvidae; genus Bucorvus; species Bucorvus abyssinicus. Next base: position 47,807,550 of record CM020025.1, read on the forward strand.
AAAACAAGCACACCAATAAATCTTTCAGATACTCTGTAAAAAAAGAGCCAGACTGAGACTCAGTCTAGATATGCAAGATTAAATATTGTAGAAGAACGCTCTAGTCAAGGATCAAAGCTATGGAGAGACGAGTACTGTCAAGAGAGTAGCAGGAAAGGGAGGGATCAGAGTTTTGATGGAAAGATTGTGAAAAATATCCAATGTACACTTCCTCAGCAAATACAGCATATCACTGCTATAATCCACTTTTCTGCATAGTCTTAAACTGAAGACAAATAGAAAAGAAGATGCCTAAGATGTGGGTAACTTTGAACTGAATTTTCCTTTTAAAATATCCAGTAATTTCAGGAATTTAATTTATAATATTTTTCTCATTGATTATTTTTCTACCCTTATATATCTCCTCATTTGATTGTTTTGGATTTTCTTAAAAGTCTTTTAATACTTTATTTCCCAAGTTGCAGTTAGTTAGAAGGACAACATACTTACTGATGTCTATTTCTGTTCTCTTGAACTGGAGTAATTAAAACCTGCTGCACACTCAATTTGTGTGTGCTGAGTACATATCTGTCAACATCGCCTACCTGGGTTTTCTTTTCCTCTCCTGCATGCCTTCAGTGTATTTATTTTTCCTATTTGCATCTCAGCAGGAAATTGAGCAAAGCCTGAATGCTAAGAGCTGACTTTGTTAAATACATAAGGTTCACACGGGCCCACTTCTCAAGCTTGTCCAGGACCCACTGGATGGCATCCTGTCGCTCTGGCGTGTCAGCTGTACCACTCAGCTGGGTGTCATCTGCAAACTCGCTGATGGTGCACTCTATCCCACTGTCTATGTCATTGATGAAGGTATTAAACAGCACTGGTACCAGTATGGACCCCTGGGGGACACCACTTGTCATAGAAGTTATAGATATTGTCTTAATTTCTGGTTCAGCACATCTATGATTTCTAGCTTGAAGGCAAATGTTCTTTTCAGAACTTTTCTTAGAGGTAGGCATACAGATGACAAACTTGCCATATGTAGATTTGTGTTTACTTCACAAAAAGCCTTAGTCTGCAGAAAACACTATACATCTATATAGCAAGTACTCTTAGACTTGTGAAAAATATTTTGATTTTTGTTTTAAATGCGCATTTGAATCGTGGCCCGCTGCCTTAACATATTAAGTACAAAATTTTTGTGGCATAGCACTCCACTAACCTTTCTCTGAAACATAACTTGCTCGTTTTCACATTCTCCACAAATATCTGTCAAAATAGAAATTTCAGCAGTGTTCCAGAAAGCCATCTTTCATCCTAGAACAAGCACATATGAGCACCTGCTCTTCCATGTTGGAAAAGTCTCAGAGGCAAGAAGAGAGGCTCTCATGTGAATCCAAGGATTACTCAGCAATGCCTGCTGCTGTCTTAAGCAAACATATTAGTCTGTTGCTTAAAACAGATGCAGGTCACGTTCCCTGGGCCAACAAGCACAGACAAGACTGTTGAATTACCATCTGTGCTTAATCTGTCACTGAAGAGCAAACAAGGGTGTTCCAGCCTTTCAAAGGAAATGCTGACTGGTAGGAATATGTGCCGCTTTAGAAGGCCCTCCAGTCACAAGGCTTTCTTCAGTTGTGCCTTTTGTTTGATTGCTTCCTTAAGTCCTTCTCCAAGGCACTTAGCTTTATTCTGACGTGTTACAAGGCTGCTCATCTTATTTGGTATCATTCTTTCTCTCTTTTTTTTTTTTAAAGACTTTTAAGAATTATTTCTACTCTTGAGGTAAAAAGGGATCCATCACGTAATCCTAATTTTAAAAAAGAATCCTTCTTGGTAAAATGATAATCTAAACAGAAATTTGCCCCAGTAAGCGTTCATTCAGCACCAAGTGAACGAATTCTAGCCATAAAGTATTTTAAAATAATGAAAAGATTTATAGTCAATTAATCTAAAAATTAGATGCTTATTTGAGCAAGATAGCTATCTTAATCAGTATAGGCATTTATTTAAAAGATTAAAAGCTAAAAAAAAAAAAGAAAAAATACTCCTTTAAGATTTTTTTCAATATATTCCAGCAGTAATGTAATTTCTGGACATGTCTATTCTAATTAGTCATCTCGTTAAAGAAATCCTGGTTTTTAAAACAATGATTTAATGAAGTACTTGCTTAGGGATGTATGAATGCAGAAGAAGTACTTTCAAGCTACTTTATTTTAATATATTATCTGAGGTTTTTTTTAGAGACAATTCACACCAGAGCATGTTTTCAGGAGAAGTGTTCTGACAAAACCATTAGTTTGCCAGTGGGTTTTTAGTCCTCTTTTCTACACTAGACATACTTCTGTGGATTAAAAGCACACTTTATCCTGCCAAAATCCATCTCTTTGAATCTCTCCTACGTATACATTAATACATGCAGCTCCCTCTATCTTATTGCCCATCACCAAAGAAAGGATGTAATTTCACAAACCATGTATTATGACTCAGCTACTGTAGCTACTAGAAAAACATATTAAATTACTTTCTCTCTAGAGGCAAGACATCTCTCTGATAATTAGGCAAGGCAGCAGAGAAAGTTGATGAAAACAACTTCCAAGATAAACCTTCCTGGATTTTAAATAACATGGATGAGATGTATATCTTGTATGGAGTGATAGGAGATCCACTGATTTAAATGACATCCTTATTAATACAGCCTGAGAATTCAGCTTGATGTGTTTTGGGTTATTGAAATGCATCTAACAAACTCCTTAGCTACCTGCTATCACGGGCTGGATGGTGGGGGCAGGGAGAGAGGATAAAGCATAAATAGTCAGGGAGTTTATCTCCCCAGGCAGTTAGAGAGCCTTTCTGTAGAGTTACTGAAATAGGAGGAGAATAATTTTGTTGCACCTTCCATTCTGCTGAAATTCTACAGCAAACTGGATAATTTGCTAGCTTTTAAAAAGTCTGCTTGAGCTTGATTACCTACAGAAGCAGCAAAATTTTGAAGAGAAAGGCTTTTGGAGAGAACAAATAGGGATTTTCACCTCTGCCAGTGCATGAAGTCCTCATGAATCTCGCATAACCTCGCAAGTTTTCTGGCCAAGCACCCCATTTCTCCGAAATGTACTGTAATATTTCAATAGGTCTCTGTCTCCTCAGACAATTGATTATAAGCAGGTTTTGTTCTACATTTAAGAGCGGACATCCCTAGCCTGTATTTTGCTGAGCCTAAAAGGGATAAGATTCAGCCCTAGAATGGTAACACTTTGTGTGCAGATTTGCCAAATTCGGTGGCATACTGTATCAATTATAGGGCCCTCTATAAACAAATCTGTAACTTTTTTTTTCAGCCTATGAACATAAAATCACCACTGTACTTCATATTCAGGATGGTTTTGTACTCTCAAGCTCTATTCTATAGAGGCAATGACATTAAAAAAATCAGTGTGTGGATTTTATTTTTCAAGTCTTCAAAACATTTCTAAGGTAATTTTTGTGCACTTTTTGTGGTATATTCAGAACACATGGCAGTGGAATATAACAGTAATTTTGAGCAGTCTTCTGGGGTCTGTGATGTAACTTGATCCTGGTCTTATCATCTATAGATAATTCAGTTCCCTCAAATTCATCCTAACAGAAATCAAAAAAATATTTGGAAATAAAAGCAAAATATGTTCTGTTTTGCTTTTAGCAGAATCTACTCTCTGTCACCATTGTTATTATTTTAAACAATGGCAATTTGTCACTGTGACCCTAAACAATGTTGAAATTTGACAATCTGTTTTCGAGCAGGAAAACGTTCTGTTGGACTCCCTGACTAGCTCTGCACACTAGAGCTGAGCAGATGGAAAGCTACTTCTATTACACCCACCAGCAGCAATATTCAGGGGGTTGATGCTTTTCACTTCCCAGTAGTTTTTACTGGCTTAAAATTTTTCCCCTCCCACTCCCAACCCTCAGTCCTCTTTGGGGCTGAAACCAGCTTTTCCTCCGCACTTCAGTTTCTGCTTCTTAGTAGCAGTTAAAAACAGTCCCCACCTCAAATAAGAGCTGGGGTGACCCCGAGATACACAACTTGTATTTCTTTTGCAGTGTGTATCCCGAGCTTTCTAAACAGTTTATGAATGGATTAAACACACTGACGTATCTAATAATGTCAAGTAAAAGATCGCTATTTCACCCGCACAAAAATCAAAGTAGTTTGGCAACGCACTTATCATTCAGCATGCCAGGACTGGAGAGTTGATGAAAACACTGGCTTACGCCGCTGTGGGCACATTATTGATGCTTCCCTGAACGGTTTTGTCTGTTATTTATCTATTAGGCTATTCAACTCTCTAGGGCTTGTCTTAAGAGGACCGTCCCTTCGATGCTCAAACAATGTTGTGCCTTAGTGCCCAGATGACACTTGTTCGGGAAACTGAAAGAGTATCTTGAAGTTGTAATCTGGTCTTTCCAGGCTACTGTCACTTGGTGCAAAAAGTTATGCTGAACAGAGAGGGGCTTCAGCACAAGGAATGAAAGTCTGGATCTGACAAAAAGCTACAATCACAAATAAAACCTTTTTCCGCAAAAGCATTGCCACCTTCTTCATGCAAAATGCCAGTATAGTGCCTGTACTCCCCTATTTTGCAGCTTTCTGAATGCTCCAGAATTGTGGCGCTGCTGTAAAAGACCCCGAGGCGAGCTGTAAGGAACGAGGAAGGACAGGCGGCGCAGCCGCAGATGGGGAAAGAGCAGGAACAAACCCCCTCCTAGCACTGCTTCTCCCTCCCCTCCCCTCCCCTCCCGTCGCCGCCCCCGCCCGCCCGGCGCGGCGTTCCCGAGCGCGCAGCGCCGCCGGCAGGGAGCGGGTTCGGGCCGGCGCTGCCGGGCGGGCACGGCCCCGCCTGGGAGCCGGTCAGGCTCCTCCTGAAAAGCAATAGCAAAGGGTAGCGGCCGAGAAAGGAGAACGTTTGTTCATATCCAGAAAAGAACAAAACAACCAAACAGAATCCTCCACATGTAATGCACCCTCCTCGGCTGAGTAAATACTTAAGGATTCCCGTCCAGATTTTTCACATTCAAAAGGATTTTAAAAGATAAATAAATAATTTTATTTATTTAATAAGACACGGTTTTGAAGCAACGGTGCAGTAGATGGATCTCATGGCTAAGTATCACCCCCTGGCCAGTCCTCTGACTGAAAATGTCATAACTCATGGGTCTGTACTGCTTGTCCTTACCTAGATGAACAAAATTTTCCATGGGCATCTTAAGTAGTGCATACATAAATAACTGCTAATATCTCCATTATAAATGCATTAGTCTGCCAAAATGTTGCAACCATTTGAACTGCGTAATGCCTCAGAAATCACCTTTTGCTCTCAAGGCTAAAACTAGTGGACGAGATGTTTTGCTGAGCTCAGTGTAACCTAGAGATGATATCTGCACTTATAGGGCTGAAGCTCATTCTTCTTTTCTTTTGTGTCTGGACCCTGTTCTTTAAGCCCTGTAGGGGACAACTGACATTGTAGACATCTGAAGTTAGGTGGGATGATTTCTGTCTCAGCTTTAGATACAAAAACTTTGGCACGAACCAAAGTTGTTTATTCCATCTGGTATATGTTGTTGTGTTCTTCAGAATATAGTTTTGTTCATTTGTTCAGGTGAAATTTTATAGAGGAAAAATTACTTCACATTGTCTCAGAGTTTCTCAAAATAGACGAGGCATGTACTCAAAAAATGAGATTTATTCTAATCAAAATAATTTAGCTCTGCAACATTAGTAAACTACAGATCTGGATGTCAGTCAAATAGAATTTAATATTACCAGCTGATTTAAGCTTAAATTTTAGGGATGGTAACCCAAAATGCACATATCACTTACCTAAAAGATGAAGGCTTTCAGCCTTCAAAGGCATTAACCTTGGATGGCATCCCGATCCATGGGGAAAGGCTCTGACTGTAGACCCACAACTCCAGGGAGGACCAGCTCAATTTGCCCTCCGATGGGATTCCATTTGTAACCTAGTTGAATCTGATCTGTTGTCACAGATGGTCAGTGGTCTAGAAACTTCTCTTGGCCAAGGCATTTCGTTGGCTGAGGGTCTTGTCTGTCAACCAAAAGGCCTTGCCTTTCCTATCCGGCTGGGCTGCTCAACACCCAAACCTTGGCTTAGAGTTTTAACTCTTTCCTTTCAGTGATTGATAAATTTCAGCTTTTATCGGGTTGGGTGAGCCTGCCACTTATGTGCAGTTTTTGTTGGTAGTTCACTAGTTTGTAATTTTAAGCACTGCCTATTATCAATGGCAATTCTCACTGTGATATCCCATCTTCAGGTGTTTGTAACTTTAACAGATTGAGCATGGGACTGAAATTTTCCATGTCAGATATCTTCTTCACATTTAACTTTTGGGAAACTTCTAGTCAATTTTATTTTAGCTGTTTCTGAGAACAAGACTATGAAAAGGTATCATGTCCCTGTTAAAAATCCTTATGGTCCTTCGTTTTCAACTTTTGTACTTTACAGCAGGAACTTGATGTTGAACTGAAGAATGGCTTTTTGTTTAGGACATGCCTATTCTGTTGTGAATGAAAAAAAAAAACCCACTCGTTTTTCTTCCGTTTATGAATCTTTAAAGAAAGTGTTTAGTCATGGCTATAGGAGACTTGCAAAGGTTTTGCAGTTTGACTATCTGAGGATTCCACCTGCTCTGAGCACCCACATGCTATCCACACAGGCACAGATACCAGCCTTTATTCCAGCGCAAGGTTGGAAGGGTTTCAGAAGGATTTGGGCAGCTCTGATCTATTGCAGGCCAAGTTGGGGCTGGGGTCTAAACTCAGGGTAGGAAGCTTACTACTGTTCTATGTGACCTCGTGCTTCTACCAAGCAATTCTACTAATTTGATGGGTCAAACAAGGAAAGGGAGGATATACAGAGTGGAACAAAATCTTGGAAGCGATATTTATATTAATAGATAAAAGGAGCCTCTCTGGTCTTCAGGCCAACTGGCACAACATAGCTTATTTCTTTATAGCTCAGATCCCTTCCCACCCAAAACAGAATGCCCACATCCAGACTGCTGGCTTTGAGTGGTCTCCAGCCCATGCTGACTCCAGGTATTGCCTGGAAAAGCATCAGTTCATTCAGGCCAAAATGATGCCAGGCTCCATGTTAATGGTGTGGAGAGCTGCACAGCAGTGCCTTAAGCATTTTAGTTTTATCGTATAGAAAAAGGCTTATGGTGGGAATGAGGTGGGAACAGGGAAAATGTTCAGCTGCTTAGTCTGGGAATATTAGAGGAGGGGACAGAGGAAGGTGTCTAAATAAGAAATGGGAGCCTGGGAGAGAGCTGGATGTGGAGAAAGTGCTTACTATGGGTGAGGAGCTCCTGGATGGGAAAGGCTGGGATCAGAAAGTAATTGAATTTTGCTTTTTGTAAACACCTATATAATTTTCAAATACTGCATACTCGTCTCCTAAATATCTGTCAAAACAAGGTACTCAAATCTCTTCTGGTGTAGCAATAGCAGCAGCCATCATAGAATCATAATCAGTCTAGTGCTTTGCAGTCTCAGATTATATTTCATGGATTTTGAAGGGTGTTACAGTTTCCTGGTTTTGTAATATCAATACATAATAGAGCATAAATCATGTGGATGTCTCATTTGCAAAAATCCTTTTTATTACATTTTTTTCTTAATTTCTTTTAAGCATATCCTTAATTTGGAAGCAATGTTTAATGTTTACGTTTCGGAAGTGTATTCTAAGTCATGCCTCTTATTTAAACTATAATTCTTGCAGGAATTTTATTGCTTTTCTAAATGTTGATTCATGATCACTGGGATGGTAAATGCGAAGGAGCATTATTATGCAATATTAATGGTGTGGGGCTGTATTTTCAGCAGAATCACTGGTTTATTAGAATATTGATAACTACTTTGTGTTGCCAAAGGAGAAAAACACAACCAAGGTAAAGTGCTTACAGAATTGCACAATGGCTGAGGTTGGGAGGTCCCTTTGGAGATCACCAAGTCAAACCCTCCTGCTCAGAACAAGGTCTGCTAGAACAGGTTGTCCAGGACCATACCCAGTCAGGTATTGAAGATCTGGAGTTGGAGACTCCACAGCCACCATGGACAATCTGTCCCAGTGTCTGATGACTCTCACAGGGGTCACCAGTATTTCTCATATTCCTGTATTTCAGTTTGTGCCCATTGCTTCTTGTGACTTCACTGGGCACCACTGAGAAGAGTATGAGTCTTCTTTACCCCCCTCATTAGGCATTTGTACACATTCATAAGATCCCCCTCAGCCTTCTCCCAGCTGAGCAGTCCCAGCTCTCAGCACTCATCATATGGCAGATACTCCAAACCCTTAACAATCTTCCTGGCCTTTCACTGGACTCTCTCTGTCAGACCTAGCTTAGTCTGACTTTCTCTCAACAGCTTTTTTGTATCAGAGTAATGTGAAAGTGGAATAAGAATAGGTGCATCCCACTTCTCTTTAAGTTTCTCTAAATAGCCCTGTTCCATTTTCTTTAGCAGATTTCTTAAGGGACCTGAAGGGTCCTTCAGGCACCCATCCTCACACCCAACACAGAGTAATCCACTTGGCACAGTGGGGTATCCAAGAGATCAGGCCAACAGCAGCAACATGACTTCAAGAGTCTGTGACGTCAGAGCTGTAGGATAAACTGTGATGGAAATGTAGTGCTTAGTTGAATTATCCCTGGTGATGTAGTAGCCTTTCTCAAGAGTTAGCTAACTATGGCTGTGAACCTGTCGTTAACCTATGTGGTCATAGCTATTTCACATTAATACATCTGTTACAACCCTGTCCTAGAGATAGTGTGCACTCAGTTTGTAATACGGTTACACTACAAAGATTCAGAGAAGAGATTCTTAACATTTCTGAAGGTGGGGGTAATACTGTTCCCTCACCATTTAATAACTCAGTGATTCCAGTAGTTACTCAGGATTCAGGAGATGAGGTTCCATTCTTCAGTGCGGCTTTAATCCATTCTCTTGACTCTATACAACTTTGTAGTACCATAAATTGCACACTGGAGCCCAGATAGGACCCCAGATGTCTTATCTGTCACGGTAGTATGCTAAACTAGTGGCTACAAGGTTGTTTTCAGCTTAGTTTTGGTCACTGCTTGCATGAAACACCTAAAATGAAATGCTGATCAGTCTGAACACTCATTTCTGCCACATGAGACCATGGGAAGGAAGAAAGGCTGCGTTGCTGTGCTACTTGCGCGATACACTCCCAGGGAGACGCAGCAGAAGGTCACAACTAGTTCTGTCAATGTCACATTCAGTAAATGAAGAATAGGCCTTTGTTTTCCAGCACCACTATTGGGAAATAAGAAGTAGTAAAAATAGCCTCGCTGCTTCATTAACATACAATGAAGAGATGTTGGCAGGTCTGTGGAGTGCCATTAACGGCATTCATAGCAATACCCTGTTAGCTTCATTTACCAAACTGAATATATATTCCATTATGTACACGGAAAAATATTAGTGATTTACATTTGTATGTAATTAACTTTCTAATGTAAATGTCAACGCTAAGCTGATCGTTATGTACGTTCAGATGTCATCAGAAATACTTATTCAGACAGTTCACAATGAATTCATGTTTTAGGCAATATGCATTTTGGGAGGCATTAAGAAATGTTATTCATCAGGCTTAAGAAATGTTATTAGTGTACATAAACAATTCACATTCTGATTCTGTTGATGTGACACATATTTGAAAGTATTTACACATCAGCTTGAAATTATTAGATACTGGTTGTCTGGGGAATGCATCTTAGATATAAATTGTGGTTTGATAAACGATATCAATTCAAAATGTTGCCACAAATTAAGTGTTGCTTCAGCCTGTGCTGTGAGAGCACTTTAGAGCAAACTATTTTGTTATCTTACCCTACATTTAAAAATAAAATAAAATAAAATAAAAGGGAAGAAGTAGCAGCTGATATTTTCTCTCAGCTACTGTTTTTCACTGTGAGTTCCTTTATGTCTGGTTCATACCCTCATGGGATGACATTATAGATAATCAAACCTTTAGCAGAATTTGCCCATGATTTTTACTGTTGTAAGAACATCTTCCACTTTCTAACTTTTCCTTTCTTCCATCCACACCAGTAAATTAAGAGGGAAAATTTGCCTTGGCTCTTGGGATAAAATGGTATTCACAAACAGCACTCTTCTAAGAACGGTAGTTTCTTTTCTCAGGAGACGAATCTGTTAGAAGTGCAATAACCTTTTTTCCCAGAAGCATTTTAAAGAGAAATTCAATATTTAAATCATGTTCTGACATATTGAGCAGTACCATAGAGATGCTTTTTCCAATTATATCTCAAAAGTGGATGAAATAGACAAAACAGATATTCAAAATTTGAGATTTAAAAAAAAATGTATTGCCAGATCACAAACACTTCTGAAATATTAATTTTTTTTGTATAAATAATGGCAGAATTAATTCTGAAGAAAGGCATGTCATCTTTATAACTGAAATGAGCCATTTTCACGGTCTTTTAAAACAGTCTCCTGCATGGCAACACCTGATCAATACAGTGTCAATGGTCAACTGTTGAGCTCGAGAAGATGACACAAAACTTGTAGATTGTGAATGGGGAAAATATGCTGTAATAAATTCAAACTAGTGCAATTGTGTAGCAAAATTATAAATATTTTGTACTAACTGTTGGGTATTGCATTCACATCTTTTCTAGTACAATAACAAATAAGAGAGAAGGAGTGAGTAATTCCAGCTTCATGAGGCACTGTTATTTCAGTGACCAAAGAACTATTAAGTAAAGAAGCCAAAACTTATTTTTTCTGAATTTTGAATACTATTTCATATTGCTTGAAATATAAATCTCACTGTTCTGTGATAACATTATGAACTGTTGGCTAAACTGTGATCGTTTAATACTACTGGTTTGTAGTTAAAAATCTGAGAAAACATGCCACTCCCCACATTGTGGAAGTCTGAACTTCCTGTTAATTTTCAAAATTAAGTCAGTTAAGATATAAGTGATAAAATCAGCATTGTGCTACATCATTATTCATTTTAGCAGAAAACTGTAGCTAATATTCTTATTCCAAGCTTCATGTCAGCTATGGTACCTTATTACACACCAAAAATTATAGATTTCTGTTGTCAAAATGAACAATTTTCTTCTGTCATTTTTAATAAAACAAGTATTTTCCAGAACATTTGAACTGAAATTTGCATCAAAATAAATACCCCAAGAATACAGTACAGATTGGGTTAATAGGATACTCAGTTTGACCAAACTGTCAATTTTTGAGTGATTGCTAGCACCATGTCGCTTGTAATTTTGCCAAAGTATTCCTGCAGACAGATTCATTCATAGATAGAACTAAAAGTTAATTAAGAGGGATAAAGAAGAAAAACATTTTCTTCTTATAATCTCAAGCAGTGTTAGAAATCATCTTGATGAGGAAATTCACTTTTAAAAAAATAAAAATCAGGCAAATCTCTCCTTATCTATAAAGGAAAAGAAAGATTTTTATCTTAATCCTACAATTTTTAAACAAATAAGAAGGTTTGAATAGAAACATTCTGAATGAGAATGTGAAATACTTCAGAACTAAATTTGGAAGTTCCCAAGGCTTATGTAGCAAGGAAGCAGTGGGCATTTATTGTTTTAGTGCCCTGTCCATCCACTGATACTGTCAGATGAGGCTTATGGTTTTGTAGTAAGTGATGCAAATGAACATTTAGACCAGAATCTCTGACCATCTTTTACTGAGATGTGATTAAGGACTCTGAATTTTTGTACTTAATGATTAGAGCATCTATGCAATATTACACCCAGAGACATAAATGTTTCTGCTGGCACTTCTAGTCTATTTATTTAAATACAACATAAGAAAAATAGTAGAATATTTTTTAAAACATATTGGTTTGCAATATTCCATGCCAAAAGGATTTTTTTCCTATTTTTATTTTATTTTTAGGCTGATTTTTTTAAAAAAAAAAATCCATAAATCCACAAAATTTTCCTTTGTTTTTCTCTTTAAAGAGTTTCCCATTCCTTCAGCTTTCATTAAAGATGAAAGGAAAAAATTCTGTGTAGGATTAATTTACCAAGCATAAAGAGAAGTCACATCTACCCGTAATGTTAGGCTTCAGTATGATAACAAGTGTTACTAATTATCAACACACGATGGCAGTAGCAGTCCATGAAATGAGTAACTGATGATGCACATTAGTAAAACAAAATCTCTCTCACGATTTTTTTTAAAATGATATGGCTACCGTTTTTGCTTATGAATCTTGACAGTTACTGAGCTCAGCTCCACAGAGGAGTAAAAAAAAAATTAAAAAAAAAAAAAAAAGTAAGGTTCATAGTTTTTGCTTAATCAAGGTGGCCCTAAGTATTATTCCTGATACAGTTTATGATCTCAAACTCTGTCTATAAAGTGGCAGTCTGGTGATGTTATTAATCATGATGATTTTTTGGAAAGCTTTCTCTGGCTTATCTTGTTAACTGTAGCAGGTTCGGTAGACATTCTTTCCTGGTCAGATTGTAGAACTCCTTCCCAAATCAATAGAATTTCCTTAGCAGCCCATCCAGCTAATAATGCTCCCTTATCTGTGATTGATTTTGAGTGAGGTATTAAAGGTGGCTGCTGGAGAGACATATTTTCTAAAGAAATACAACTTTTTCCAAACTGCATTGTCACTTCAATATGCACTGAACTGTCTGTAAAATGTAACAAACAACAGTCTTTTCCTTTTAAAACCGGCACTGGTTTTACTTTCTAATCACAAACCAGAGCTTTTCTAAAGGGTGGTCTTCCTAGCAGAGATGAACTTGCAGAAATTACCCCTGAAGAGACAGGACTCTGACCACTTCCAGGACTTTGCTGCAGGACAGCAAACTTTGCTACATGTCCAAACAGGAGTGGTGGAAAACAGGAGCAGATTGGCCCATACATGACTTAAACATGTAACCTTGTCATTGTTAGTGCTAACGTCAACTATTTTCAGAAGTGAGAAGAGATCAACTGTGTTACCGGTCATTCTCTGAGGGTACATTCTCTAAGGGTTACTCTCATTCTCTAAGAGTAAGGGTCTGGCCAGTTAAGGAATTCAGGGCACAACACAGTCTGCAGATTCAGAATTAGTGGAAATACTATCCTACAACCTAGAAAACAGGATGAGACAAGTCTGAAGACTTGATGATACACTCATTGTGTCATAGTAACCAACTGGTGGAAGCTGCAGATGTTTTGGTTATGTTCCATGGCGCTAAGGTCCTGCAGTGTAGAAGGCATGTTGTGTCCCATTCTGGAGCCAATAAGTCAAACGTTGCAGGTATTTTCTGCAGGCATGAAAATTCTTTGTTATAAGATTAGAAAATTGCACAAGTGATTGAGAGACAGATAGGAAGAGTGAAGAAGAGCCAATTTCCTCAACTAGGGCTTGGCTACAGAAATGCTGGGAATCACCCCTTGTTTGGTATTGTTTATTAAATTAATTTATTTTTTATTTGATTCTTTATTCTTAATAGACTTCCCAGGTTCTTGCCCCAATACTGTGTATTTGGCAAAGAGAACTATCTGCAAATCTAACACCTCTCATTTGTCGCTTGGGTACTTAGACTCTGCATACAAAGGATATATACGCTTTTCAGCCTGGGGAGCAGAGAATTTGAATTAAAGCCGTGCACCTGTCTTCCTGTGTTGAAAATATACTCCTTTGTATCCCACGAATTAATTTTGATGCAATTATTTGATTTTAGAGTGGTCTAAGTCTGGGTTTGCTTCTAAAATTCTGCCTGATTCGGTTGCTGAGAGAAGTGTTTGGATTTCCACCTTAAGAGAAATAAGATTCTCTCCCTTAAGAGAAATAAGATTCTCTCCCTTGTATCCTTCTGGCTTCTTTACTTTTTCAAACCCAGGCACCCAGGCACACACTCTTTTACCTATGAGTTTTCTATTTTATTGGCTGAAATTCGGGTTCACCTCCCTTCTTTTTAATAAATGAACATAGCTCTTGAAATAATTATAGAAACTCATGCAAACATTGTTTTTAAATGCAACCAATTAAGAGTGAGGATACTGTTCTTTCAGGTGTCGGTAATATGAATGGTGAAGGGTAGTAGACTCAGTGGTAGAGAACAACTATTTTTGCATTAACATCCACTCGCAATGTAAAGGATCACAGCTGGTATTCTATAGGTATAGTGAATAAAATGGAGAATGTAGTGAGTGTGCTTGGCCTTGTGAACTTGCTCCAGAATATTGTCCTTATTAATGATTTTGTGTGTTTGTTTTCCCTAGGAAGCAGAGACTTATAGTATGGGCACAGGGCTGGGCACAGTCCCTATTGCTTAGGTTTTTCCATTACACAGCTTTTTTTCAAGGCTCTTAGTTGTTCTGGTTTTACCTACCTCTTGCTAAAATAACTCAGGTCCTTGCACATTCACTTTGTAAAAGTAGTGTAACGATAACTTGAGTAGAGAATTTCGAAAGGCTTTTCTCTCACAAAAGTCAGTGGATAATGACAGCTACCTTACTGCTCATGTCCTTCATAATATTCCCTGCAAGTCTTCACAGTCATTGGAGAAAGAAGTTTTCTACTTTCTGCACCCCCAGTACTCTTTCTATTTCTGGTATATGCTGGACATGGCATATCTGACCAAAGAAAACACTGTAGGAGGTTCTGTCTGCTTCTCGTTTGGTTCAGTTTTGGTACAACTACTTCTTTTGGTCTAATTTCACATTGTCTTTTGTCAGTATCACACATTCGCAGTTGCAGAAGTCAGAACATTTCTGTAATATAGTCGTACACTTGGTGTATACTTGAATGGGGAAGTTGCAAGACTGAAAGACAAGCACAGGCTTAGACTTTATGTTTGGCAGTGCTGTTGCAGGATACTGAACTGCAGAGGAGGAGAAGCTAAGGCTCAGGCAGAGAAAAATAGCAGAGCAGGTACTCTGCATGCTGAGCACATCTCTTAAACCTCTGAAGAATGGCATTTGGTAGCAAGCTTCAGTTCTCTTCACATGAAGCAGCTCTGTACCTGACCATGACAATTGAGTTCCATGAGACTAGGTCTGATTTGTAACGTGGAACAATGACTGAAGTTCAGAGAAACCACACAAAAAAGCAAAATATATACACAGAAACCGTGAACTCCCTGGCTGGATTTCCATAACTGGATGAGGTCTGCGTTAAATTAGTACAGCTGACCCCTGTACAAGGGATGGAGCTCTGGTCTGTGGTTTTGGAGGTTTCTTCCAAGGCAGATTTTAGAGAGATTATATTCCATTCAGTTTTTCTTGACTTCTGGAGTACGTTAGATGATTTTTATCTACCACAGAAATTTCTGCTTCCTTTTGCAACATACCCTTTCCTTATTGTCCCTGATCTGAGAGTAGCTTGCAAACTGGTTCTTCAAATTGCAGGTCTGCACCTCAGAATATACTTGTGGACTAGATACCTGAACACATTCCTTTGTATAATTGGGGCGCACCATACTCATCATGGTTAGCAAAGGTTGCTGCCTTCTGATATGAAAGAGATTGTAGTATGGACAGCAAATCCATCACTATGACGTGGTACTTGACCTCAGCACAAAAGCTCAGGGGCTGATTCAACCTGCCTCAGCAACTGTGAAAGGGGCTTTAGTGCTCTCCCTCACTCGTCCTCACCTCCCCTTCAACCCTGGAATTCTTATCTTTCTCAGAGCACATGTGCTTCCCTGGGAACATGAAGAGCTGGTGATGGTATGAGGACTGAGGAGTGAATGAAAAGGAAAGGCTAGAATTTCTTGAGCATAAAAATATATGCAGCTAGAATCTAAGACTTCTGGGATTTTGCTGCTCTCCCTCTGCCTTTCAGCAAGACAGGAGAGAACAAGCGTAATCTCTCTCTGCTCTTAACCCTGCTTTCTTCCTCTCATGCTTCATCATGTCACTCCATATCCTGTCCCTGCCTCACCTCACCTCCTTCCTCCCAGCTCCATCCCATACTCAGTTTCCAGAAGTCCTTTGGCAGCACAGTTCCCTCTATTGCATTATATTCTGTGACCCTTTGAAAGCTGTTTGTCCATTTTATCGCCCTTGGTAGGCAAATCACTCATTCAAACATGGGAGGTCTTTTGGTTATGCCTCCCTTTAGTAGAGGGGAAAGAGCTTCACAATCAGGGTGTGAAGTAACCATGGAGGTTGACATCCATCCATCCATCCATCCATTTTATAGGTAATGAAATACATCTGGGTGTGAAAATGTCCCTCTTCTGTAGGAATCTAACATTCATGATAATAGAGGGGGGTTTTGGTTTGGTGGTTTGTTGTTTGGGGTTTTTTTTAATGTTTTCTCAGCATCAGTTGTTTTCTGACTGTTTCCTTCATTTGAGTGATGCTGTTGGGCAAACTGCAACTGGTTACAGCCATTTCTGAAAAATTCCTATTACCTGCTAAACACTGGGAAAACACTTTTCTTGAACTGGAGTGTGAGGCAGGTCCACGCCTATGTGAACCATGTGAACTTGACTACCTAGTTCTCTTTGGAAGTCTTTGGAGATAAATTTACACTGCAATATTACGTCTCTTTTAGGAATAAGCTTGTCTGCATAGCACTGGCCACATCTGTGAGAGCTCCGAAAGATTTGTCAATATTTCAGGCTGTAGATTAGGCAATATTCAACTTGTCTGTATGTTGGGGACACAAGTGCATAGACATTTAAACTCAACAGAGAATCATGGCTGTTTTTAAAAGTGCGCCCCAAAGCTTGCCTAAAACTTGTGCCGGGACATAGGTATTTGCCCAAGCAATGCAGATACACAGAAAGTGATGGTGGGTGCAAGCGCTGGCTGGTATTTAGAAAGCAATGCATATGTACCCTCAGAGCTCACGACCTCCTAAAGGGAGTATCCACTATCAGTGCAACACATTGATAGAGAGAGAGATTTCAAAGAAGACAACAGCCCAATAGAACAAAAAATTATTTTCCTCCTCCATACTCATTTGACTGACAATACAATACAAAGCTGGTTCTTTTCATATAGATTGACAGAACAGGGAAACTGAGTCCCAAAGTTAAGACAAAATAGCTACAGAATAAAGTACTGTAGATTCTGTGTATTTAAGGATGCGTTGTGCATCATCCCTTTGACCACTGAACAGTCCCATAGGTTTAGATTTTAGGCCTGAAACAAAGCCTGTATCTTGGAAGGGCTTTTTAAAATCATTGACCTTTCAGTTAATATTAGAGAACTGGAGGGTGGAAGAAAAATTCTGTTTTAACTTTAAGAGCATGCATCTAAGAGCAGCTCATACCTTTTAAAGGAAATACTAAAATTAAGATAGCTGTTGTTCTACAGTTTGTTCTGTATAAGTGTCTGGAAAAAAAAAAAATTTAAACAGAACTGAAGAGTCCAGCTGTTATGTTTGGTTTGGGTTTTTCTTTGCCTATCTAGATTTCAAGTAAGACTTCCAAATCGGTAGAGGTACGGTCACGAAGGCACAGTCATTGCAGCCTGCTGTATTTCTTTAGCTGACTATAGCCTGTCAGATTGTTGTGTATAAACCCGCTGTTCGTGTTCCCTGTGTGTTCTCTTCTAGAAAGTGGCAGCGAGGGTGAAGAATGTGGTGTCTGTGAACAGAGTTTACATTGCCTGGCCCAACAGAAATTTAGCAAGTTAGTTGCACTTACCTTTGAAGTGATCATGTATGTTCAGTAAGATCAAAGGGAACTTTGATAATAAACAAATAGCAGCTTTTGTATGTGGAAGGATTTGTTATGTTTTGTGGGGATTGTTTTTGCTAAAGTGTTTCCTCAAACCTTTGTCGCTGAGGGTGTGCAGGTGTTATTTGCTGCTTGCCTCCGTAGAACAGAAGGCACAAGTACCTATGTTGTATCTACTGCGTCTTTCCTGGCTGCTTTCTACCCAGAAAAGTGTATTAAAGCTCCCCCACAAAAGGAGGAGAGTTGTTCTAACTATCCAAAGGGAGGGAGTTTCACGATCTTTAACTGATAAGGCTCTTAAACAGTAAATCAGAAAAACTCAGTGAAATTGTTTCAAATAATTGGAAACTGAGCCATGGCTCCACAAGGATCTTTGTGACTTAGGTCTCTGAATTCGGGTCCTTGGTATACTGAACTGCAATATTTTGTGTGACTGTGTAAATATGTCAAGGGGAATTTTTTCCACTTCCTGTGCAGAATAAAGTTCAGTATTTCTCAAATAAACTATTTTACATGAGATTTTTATTAGCTGGATAATCTGGCAGGCATGTTTATCAAAGATGCAAAATACAGCTTTGGGCCTCATCAGCATTACAAAGACCAATTATTACTGAAACGGTATAAACAAATAGTTTATGTACTTCTTTTTGTGCAATCTGGTACAAGTTTAAGTTCTGTAATTCATTATTGATTCAAGGAGAGATACTCTTTGCTAAAGAAAACATGTTTTTAGTACTTTTCTAAAATGAGGGACCTTTAAGGAAAGAAGTAGAAAAATAGAAGTGTCTCTGAGAGAAAAGTATTTGATTAAATGAAAAGGGGATAAATATTCAGTTGTGTACACATTTTATTTTTATTTATTTCTTTATTACATTGTAGTTACATTTTAACATATAAAATTAATTAACTTTAGAATTCATACATTAGATCTGAATAATTCAGCATTAAATTTTACATTTACATTGATCTTTTATTGCCTTCAGTACAGTTTTTGTAGTAAAGTATCTTTCTTGCTATTGCTATGCAACTTACAGCATTCACTGGTTAATTGTATGTTTCCAATAGTTTGTTTAGTCAAGTAGGTACACTTTTGTATAAACAGAAGAATCAAAGCAAGACAACAATTGCCCTTTCAGGATTTCTTTTAGCATTTTGTATTATTCTTTGTATCCCAGTAATCAATTTCATTATTAATAGAAATATTTCCCAAATTAATAAGAGTTGAAAAAATCCATCTTGCTTAATGTAGCAGTGAGTTAATAATTCCTTTTAAAAGATTCTTACAGCTTATAACAGTATTGGCTTCTGGCAAAGCTTAGATGAGGTTACCTACTGGTAAACGGGGTAGACACATGTATGCGTAAGGTGTTTGGCTGAGGTTGATGGGATTACCATCCAGTCTGATGTCTTCAAGAGCCCTGCGTACATAAGTAAAATCTTTCATTCTGCAGAAAGTATCTTCGTGCATCTCTTGAATGTTGTTGTTCTAAAAAAAAAATAAAGGGGGGGCTATCAGAATATAATTGCCTGAAAGTAATTTTTGACTCTTTGAAGAACAATTTATGGGTGTATTTTAAGTGCCTCGAAAGATCTTGTTTCAACCCAAGGTACCAGATTGTGGCTGCAAGTCATAAACAGCGAAATCTTCAGGGGGAAAATTTCTTGGGCAGTGCAAATCTTCAAAACTAAGTAACTCAAACTATATAGCCAAGACAGGCTTTGCAGGAGGGTGCTTGTGAAAGTATAGAGCATTTTCATTTCCGGGATCATATTAGAAAGCCTTATTAACACAAACTGGAACCAGCATAGGCCAGTCCCAAAATCATAATTATCATTCTGACAACTATCAAGTTGTTGCCTCAACCTGTGAAGGCACAAATCTGCAATGCGATCTGTGACAAATTTCTTTCCTCCAGACTGTCTCACTTTAGCTTAACCCACATCTGTATATATATACAGGGGAAACTGAATGCTTTAGGTTTTATTCTTTCGATTTACTTTCCTCTTATATACCTTATCTTCACTGAGCTTTTGTTCCTGAAGTGAACATTTTCAACAATGAATTTCTAGAGTACAATATTGTCTGGAAACTGAGACTAAAAAGGTCATCTCCTACAATGAGGGCTGTCTGAAAATTCTTCCCTTCTCTATTCCTTTCCTAGTCAGAAACTAGAGTGGAAAAAGTCCAGCTCATTAGCTTTGGTCTGTAGCACATAGCTCTGAATATTTAATTTACCCGCATGGGCATGTGAAAAAAATAGCCAGCTAGCAGTCAGAGTATTTCTATAGATTGATTTCTTGAAAGATAGAGGTCAAAGTATGTAGGGTACATCAAATTACTTATTCAAAGGGGTTTTGCTGTATTATTTAATAAATAAAAATCATCTTCTGATAATCAAAACTGGGCATTAGCACAAGAGGAGATAAAGGGAAAGCAGCAGAGATGGAAAAGGTTAAAAGGAAGAATTCAGAAACAAAGGTTTAGGTAAAAGAAAAAAAAAAGATTACGGAAGGACAATGAGTGCAATGCTCTGACAGTCAAATGGAAACGTTTGGCTGAAAAACTGGGAATGACCTTTATTAACAGAATGAAATGCACTGAGTATAGATGCAATCAATATGTAAAGCAGCTTTCTTTGGGTAGCTGAAAGTATTCCTGTCGCAAGATTTGTATGAACAGTGTGAGGGATTTCTGTCATTGAAGTCTCTTAGACTAATGTTGCTCTTGATAGCTGTGAACCTAATTTTAGTCTGTACTAACAATAAATCTAGAATTTTGTGTTTGAAAAATATTGTGTTACAAATTCTAATACTTAATGCTTAGCTGAGCTAAGTTTTACTTCTTCCAAATACTTCATTCACTAGTTAATTGTATGTTTCCAGTAGTTTGTTTAGCCATGTAAATACACTTTTGGATAAAGAGAAGAAACAAAAGAAGACAATAGTAACTCTTGCCAGTTTTGCTTAGTTTTTAAACATAATATAGAGAGCCATTACTTTTGTAACCTACCTGAAGATGAAGAGCTTGGAGGCTTTCAGGGAGTGGCAGAGGAATGTGATCCAAGTTGTTGTCAGTGATGTAAAGATGCTGCAGTTCATGCAGATCCTAGAGGATGACAGAAAGAAGGCAGGGAAAAATATAGAGATTTTTAAAATCTCTAGCAAGTAAGTTTGAAATCTATCTCTGCAATGAGCACTGCTGGATACTAGCATGTTTTGTTTCAGCATGATGTGGCTGAAAAGGCAGAAATGCAAAGACAGTCATGAACTTTCATTTGCACAGGCTGAGAAATGTTGCTGTTAAAGATTAGGTGTTTGGATTAAAATGAGGGGGGAAAATGCTTTGGAATTCCTAGAGACTTAACAGTTAGAGATGTAATTTCAGTATTGTTCTAAAGTGAAAATACTGCCTCTCAGTCATTATGCAGAAAAGCTTCCTATTCTGTCTATTTTCTTGCTTTTGCAACAAGTTTACTCGATTTTGCAGAAGTGTTTTGCTGTTGAAGCAAATCATAACTGCATAAGAAATGGCTGAGCTAAAAATAAATTTTGCATTCCAAATGATTTACCTTTGAAAAGGTAAATCATTTTCTTCCATGGCTTAGTGGAAGAGTGAGCTTCATCTGGTAATTATAACAATAGCAATATATAAACTTGGCTAGGTCAATAAGGCTCAGTAGAATACACTCATTTTGCCCCCTCTTTACGCACACAAATTATCATTATCACACAAGTACTGCTTCTTGGAGTGCTGTGTCCTAGTTTAATTCTTACTAACAAAAGTGCGAGATGTCAGAGTGAAGGTTCTTGACAAATATGGAAGATAAAGGCTGAGACTCCTTAATGGCAAAAATCAGGAGACAGCAGAAGAAAAGGGTGCTAGGCCAGAGGAGGACTGATTTTTGCCTGTCAATGTTATTCCCAACACCTGCCTTATGTTGGGCTAAGAGAAAATACCTGATTCAGTAACTGCTGTTGGTTGCTTGGTTAAGAACCTTCCAAAGGACGAATTCAGAGATACCTGGTTATAACTACCTTCTTAGAAGCAATTGAATAGTGTCTATGAGCCAGGACTAACGTATGAAGCTAGCCTATATTCTATATTGACTTGGGATTTCACATGCAATTAGAAGCAGTACATGGCTGCGTCTCCCCACCAAAATTCTCAAGGAGGAATGATCACTCAGAGATTCCAATGTCCTTGCTTTTCAAGGTGGAAAGAAAGTATATACTTTTAATGATTACTCTAGCAATTTCCCATGTAGATACATAGCAGATTAAGTTTGGAGCAGCAGCACCCGTAGCTTTGCCCTTCCATCTTGCCGCCTTGTAAGGTAACATAAGCAGCTTTCTGGCATGTTGGTCGTCATGTAGGTAGTTGATTCATAGATACAAACACAGTGTGCCATCACATGTCTTCTGGATCTTTGTAAAGAAGAATAAAAATGTTTCTTGTCTCCAGCTAATAGTGTACATACATGTTGGTCCATCTTTACAGATTACTCAGCAGCCAGCACAGTCATGGTGCCTATAATCTTAATGGTTTTACTACTGTAGAGGGACAATTAGGCTGGTCTTCTGACCACATCCTCTTCTGACCAGAAGGGAAGAAAATATTTTCCCATCAAACCCAGACTTACCTTAAATGCCTCATTACGTATTCCTTTGCGACCAAGCCTGTTCTTACTAACATCAATGAATGTTAAGGTAGGTGGTAACTCGGGGAGTTGCCTTATCCTATTGTCACGGAGCACTAGCTCCTCAAGTTGGGGCAATCTCCGGAAGGCATCTTCATGGATCTCTGATATAATGTTCGCAGTCAAATCAATCCTCTTTAAATTGTCTGGCAGAGAAATGAGATATAACAAGCATGTAAGAATGTATTTTCTGGGAGTTTTAAAAAAGAAAAAAAGCAAATGGGTTATTTATGAGTTAAGTGTCTTGAATCAGATCCATTCCTGACCCCACTATGTGACAGCTCTCTCTCTCTCTCTCTGTGTATGATGCAATAATCCGTATTTGAATTGTTCTCCTGAGGAAGGGGGACCAACATCTTCTCATCCTATATAGAATTGCCTATGTCATTCTTTACACATCTTTCACTTAAAAACCTTGAAATTAATATTTTTAAAATTTTTGTGTGTTCTGGGAATCTTTTGAATGGTTACCTTTTGGTAAAATAACACTTAAAGAGAAATAAACACCATGTTGTTCTATATGTTTCTTTATTAACACTGCCTATGCATAAGAAATTTGATAAATTAACTTTTTCTAAAATGCATTCAAACACTTTTTCCAATCAAAAAAGAAAATTAAACTTATTTTTGGCAAAAAGGAACAATGTCAAAATATCAGTGCATTAGTATGCATTAATTTTAAATGCATTATTCTATAGCTTACTCCTATTTTGTACCTGGAACATTTTGCATGGCTATTTTATTTTCTTTTGTTTTATTTTATTTTATTAATTTATTCTGATGCTAACAGTGTATTTTGGCCTAAACAAATCTTAAGAGCAAAAAGATAGATGAATGTTGTAATTTCTAATAATTCAAAAACTTGACAGGAGATATGCTATTGAAGTATTGACCTTTACATTCAAAGGCCAGCAGACCACTCTTCCATATGTGGCATTTGCATATAATACTACTGTCATCAAACGTTACATCATGTGAATCATTATGTCTTAGATTAGTATGAGCCAGAAATAATAGATATTAAAAGTAATTGCAACAATATAACTATCCATACTTAAGCCAGCAAAGTCATTTCTGTTGATCTTCCTGATTCTGTTGTAGCGTGAGTAGAAATACGTGGTTTTCTTAGGCAGCGGTGGCACAGCATCAAGCTCATGGTCATCACAGTAGACTGTGGTCCCTAGGCATGTACACAAAAGGCAAGTGGGAAGACCTATCAAAGAATTTAAAAGAAAACAGTTTGTTACTCAAAAAAGTACAAAATATGATATGTAAATTACTACACCTAAGTACATAATTATAAGATTTTTTCAATAATAAAGTTCAGTCCCGTTCTATTTTGATCACTATATCATATAATTGCAACAAGAAAGTGAACAAATTCTGCTTGAAACTAATTTTTTTCAGTCCATGCCTGTTAGAAGGTCATTTCACTTGTTTTGATACACTGTTTCTGACTATAACAGTAAAATATTACATGACAGCAGCCAACCAAATATTAATGTCCCCCTAAGGTGACAAATGTGCACTTCCATCTAGGTGGGGAAATAACAGCTGGTGACTGAAGCTTGTTATGGTTCCCCAAGTTTGGTTCTGTAAATAGTACTTCTGAATAATTGGTAAGGAAATTAATATTTTCCTACAGAACTAAGAAGAACCTCAATTTCCTTAGCATATTGTTTAATTATGGTTTTGGATGAAGAGATTCAGCATTGTGAAAATTTTCTCTATTGGTCTGAATTAAGGTAACTTGGAGACCATGGTAATAAAACGTTTGGTTACCACCAGAAGTTCATGAAACATTAAGCCATTTCATCTCAGTCATAAATCTGCACGAATACCATGAATTCAGAAGTTTCTTGTGATGATATTGTTCAAATTTGGTGAGAATTGTGACACTGACTGGTTTGACTGAATGACATTTTCGGTAGCAAAAGTTGATAGTTGCTATGTGTGTTGAATTTTTGACACAACTTTTCTTTGATTATTCCTGTTTCATGTTTTCCTTCTCCTTGTTGCAGATGGCTGTTTGTTTGTTCTGGTCACTTTATAGAATAGTAGCATAATTAATGACTATGAAAACATTTTCCTTGCAGACAAGTTTTGTCTCCAGATCAGCTGTGGCTCCGTGGAAGATTTGCCCTCTTAATCTGTGTCAATTAGCAACAGGCAGCGGTAACTAAATGAAGGGCAGGCTGTATACGCAGTGTCTTTTCAGGCAAGATTAAAGAATCAGTGACCGGAGTACTTTTTTAATTGAGAATCTCTACTTAGGCATTCAGGAATAACATTTCTGTAGAGATAAGACTCTTTTTATAGTTTCTCTAACTTCCTTCACAGGACAATTTAAACTAGCTACAGGAAGCAAGCCTGACACATGGAGAAAATAAATTGCCACACCTTGAACCATTCCAGTAAATCTAGGCCTAAATGAATATAGAGTTTAGGATGGGTGACTTTTTTTTCAAAATATTGCAACATAATACAGGAAGAGAGTTTTCCCTTCTGTCCTATTTTTGATCTTGGAGGAGTGGTATTTGTCATCCGTGGCTGGTGTAGACTGAGAAAGGACAGAGATATGGGAAGGACTGAAAAAGATATCAAAAAGAAAAATGAACTTGGCTTGATATTCCCGAGCCTTGTAGTCTTCTGTCCAGTACCAAGCCAAGAATAGCAGCTGCATCTGACAGGAAAATATGTCACTGAAATAAAATACACAAAAGAAATCTGATTTGCTATGTTACAGCCTTGAGCCTCCCATACATATCTTTAGTTGATGCACTAGCTGATTTGCATTCAGTGCTCAAAAATGTTACAGATACAGAATTCATCATATGTAATATTTACATGAAATGTTTTGTAACGTTCTGCAGCTTTCAGAATTGAAGAAAATTATGTGGGTTTTTTTCAGAACTCTCCTGAGAAATTCTCATTTCCATTTTTATTTGTTTTGACTTCAGTGTTTGGGTTTGTTTGGGTTTTTTTGCCTGGTCAAAACAAAATAAAAACGAGACTAGGAATGATTAACTACTCTTCACTGAACACACAATTTTGGAAGCATGAACTCTTTTTTTTTTTTTTTTTTTTGGTAGTTTAATTTTTCTTCTATGGCACTCAGTTATAGTGTCAGGCATAGAAAAAAGTAGGATTTTCCTGTTGTTGTATGTTTATCATCATACAACACGAAGACCCATCACAGCAGTGGAAAGCTTGTGAGCTTTAAGAAGAGTTTAGAGTAGCTGCTAACAAATGCCAATTAGTAGCATCACAATGTTTGTGTGGGAGAGGGACAGATTGTGTTTTACAATATAAATTCCCTTGTGAAATGTAGAAAGTTCTTATTTCACTATAGGTAGTCAGAAGAGCAGAAAATCAGCTTCATCCAAACTTTCTAAATATCTTCCTTTCCTTAATTTTCACAGTTCCTAATTTTCATGGTAAAAAAATTCTTTAACATTTTGATTATATTTTGTATGAACACATTTATAAAAAACGTAACAAATCATTATAAAAAAAAGATAGTTGGTAATGATACCGAACTCTAAGTCAATAAAAAAGTACTGGTAGAATTTGCCAACCACTAGCAAATTTTTAAGTCATAAGTGTTTAAACGTTAAGTAAAATTTTATTTGCAACAATCTTTATTGGCACACAATTATTTTCATAGCCATATAGTATGGAAACATTTTGACTAGGCACTAGTCTAACTTCAGGGCATTTGAGTTAGGTATGTTATACCTCTCTTCAGTAAGAGAGGTACAGAAATTGTATACCCCCTCTTCAGTAAGAGGTAGGCATTCATAAGCAGCAAAGTGCTCTTACTCAAAAGAAAAGCTACAGACAAAACTCATTTCTCTTTCCTACAAACCATCACGAGTTTGGGGCCCAAGAACTCCAGACCCCTGTGCTGAAGACCCATCGATTAATTTTGGCGTTGATGCTTCCTCCTCAGGTTCTTCTGTCAATGGTGCAGAAGAATAACTCTCTTGAATGATAGAAGGTAGGACTGTCCCAATCTCTGTCTAGGGAAAATTAAGAGGGAACAGGAAATGTTACTGTTTTTTTGCACTGGCAGCTGTTTCTCTTCCAGTTATTCATATTCTCCCACTAGAGGTCACATATGTTCTGAGGTTTAGTGCTTGAGCTGCATTTTATCTGGCAGCTATAATGAATTCTGGTGATGTGTAAACAATTCATGAAACTGCAACTTACTCAGGTTTTCTCTCAGTGTTTTAAATGTTTTATTGTATGCACGCATGAATATACGTCATTAGCAGGAACATGAACCAACATAATGCTTTTTCCACATTTATTTAAACTTAAATTAGATTTGTGATGAAAAATCATATATTCTGTGTGACAAATGAAAGTTTGCTGTGAAGCCTCAAAAAGATGCAAGTCATTTGACCATAAAATTGTAAATTGTACCAGCATAAATCCAAATCCCATGTAGCTGTGGAGGCTCTAGTTTAAGAACACCAGCATGCTCTAAAAATCTCACTGTCTAAGAATTCTGAAGTCTAAGTTCTCACACTGCTTGCTAGTATGTTGACAGTGTTTTTGTCAATTATTTTCTGGATCTGAATACCAGAAGGCTCTGGTTAGATTCATTCATCAGTGGCTGCATTATGTAATATGAAAAATTAAGAATATAAATAAAATTGTCAGATAAAATACTGATTTAGAAAAATCTTATAAAATTTGGTAGATCCTTTCATGGAACTAGAAACCTTATTTTTTCTTCTCCACTCAACCTAATTAGTGAAACCAGTAATTATTTTTGTGTTAGCTTTAATTTTAAAGATGCATTCCATTCATTTTACTATATGACAACTTCAGGATAAAAATTAAGATATAGCAATTTTCTTGCTTCATATTACCCCTCATAAAAACCTTGATTTCCTCATGTGTAATAATATTGCTTGACCACACCAGGGCCTCCTTTGAAAATGCACTTTTCATTTTTTAAATCCCAGACAATGAATTAGCGCCCTTATAGGGCTTTGCACATCTGAGTACTGGTTAAAATTTAGGTAATACATCCACCCCTGTGGGGGCTGCACCGCTGTGCTGCAGTTAACATTTCTTAGCCTATATCTAAGGCATGACCAAAACTAGGAATTTTGTCTCAGTATCTTTGTCCCGAGGGCGAAGACACTGAAACCTAAAATCATGCTCTCATAAAGATTTTCCTCCACTACAGCCTTCTAGCACAACGCTACCATAAAACTATTGAGTCCTGAGTTTTTCACCTGACCAAACATCTTTCCTGAGATCATCCCTCAGCTACTGCTGGCTTTGCTGTCTCCATGGAGAATCGGATGTTGAAATCACTCACACTAGCGCTCACAAATTCTAGTTGTAAAAGACAGGTAAAAGCAGGTTCCATCCAGACTGGACAAGAGGATTTTTTAAGTTAGGCCTTCCGTTTAGGCTCTACACACCCGAGACCCGGGTTCCAAGCACGAGCAAAGCTTTTCCTATATTCTAATTCCTATTTGAATCTCTTAGCTTAACTATGTAATATTAAGCAAGTGGAGTTATTTCTGTCTTATTGTTTCTGGATAGGATAGATTTTAAATATATTTGTGCAAAATACCTGTACACGTTCATATATATACTTATATTTACTACAATTGTGGAAGAGAACACTTCATACTTCACAATAGACTCTGGATCTTGCAGTGTGGTGATATATCATTACTGGCAGTCTTAAACATGATCCTGGACTGCCCGAGAACATCTAAATAGCCATTTAAAATCTACTTTTTGCACATAAATAATTTTGTTTAAGTTATATAGTAGCCATAGGTTCAAATATTTTGCATCATTTAGTTTAAGTGAAGGCAGAGAAAATGGAAGCAATGAAAAACCAGGAAGCACTCTGCACCTCACAGACTCAGATTTTGACTGAGCACACTTCATGTTCTCTATCATATTCTTTAGTTGAATTTCAATAAGCCATAGGTACTGTTACTAAAAGGTTTTATGGATAAAAATGCCCCGATACAGGTACTAGGATCATAACTTTGCAAAATGTGGGGTTGGTCAAGTGAGCAAAATGAACTTCAGCTGAACTATGACTGAGTAACCTGTTGGTGTAAGAGTAAGGATGTACCTTGTTGCTTTGTGCAGACAAATACACAATGTTCCCATCTGTAGCACTGACAGAAAGACAGCTTAACCAGGAATGGACTTGGGGACAAATCAAAAAACTTTGGGAACAAAGGAAATGGGCCAGATGTTCTCCCGAATGGAGGAAGCCTAGAGGGAGAGATGCATTCCAGACTTTTATTGACCCAGAGTAGTACTGCACTAAAGTGCTTGCACATGCTGTCTGCTGCTTCACCAGTTTTGTGGAAATTAGATAAAAGTCCTGAACTTTAGAACAAAATCCGGGGATTTTGAGACCTATTAACAGCTTTATATGCATCTTTTGTGGCAGTTCTATTGAAAATAATATTCTGGAGAAGAGCCTTTTCAAGATAAAGTTTGTAAATAGGGTTCAGACCAAAGATAATGTTCCTTTCACTTGTCGTGGTATTTGTCCATCTTTATGGATTGCCACTTCTCCGAGTATTTCAGGGCCTGCTTTATGGAACTTACTCACTTGCAATTTGCTTTATGCTTCCTCAGGTGTTCTTACTTGATTAATCACTGTAGCTGTTGGGTCCCAAAGCAGAGTTATTGACTTCTAGTAATTCTGTTTCTACACTGTTCTCTCTCTCTTATTATAGGATGTTACCTAGTTTTGGAGATGCATAATTGAAATCCTCCCCATAGTTTCCTTGCCAATGTGCTGAATGTGGCTTCTGGAGAAACTGTTCCAAGCAGTTAGCAGTATCTATTCAGTCTCCTGCACCATTTGTGACTGTCATAAAAGATAACAAGTCTTACAGTGAATTTAATAATGTTGGCATTTTTATACAGGTAATGGAATAGGAATTCACTGATACCTCTGTATTACATACCAGACTCAGAGCATGAGCAGTATTTGCTTGCTGTACATAGATTGAACTTGAACCGGTAACCTAATGGTCTAAGTCTGTTTCCCATTATCAGTCAGCTGACCCATGCAGCTTTCTATCTTTTACGTATTTGATAGATCATGCAAGATTGTAACAAGACAAAGATATTTCTTGGACTATATACTGTATAGAATGATCCTTCATCTTCCAGATGTTTGTTTATTTTTGGCAATATGCACTTTACTAAAAAAAATTAGAGGAGGCTTGTATTTCTTTTGCTGCTCCTAGTAATATTTTTTACAAAAAATCACAAAGAAGGAAGACTATTGTAGAGAAATACAATAAAGCATGTTTTTCTTTGCCAATAGTTGCAAGTCCTCATAATCAGCCTTTGAAGCCAGGTTTAATACATGGCTTAAGAAAATACTGAATGGGAATCACATCACCTACTTTTTTGCCATCTATGTGGTTAATAGTTACCCTACTTTGTCTTTGGAATTAATCAAGAGATTTAGAGAATACCAGTGCAGAATATTAGCCACAGAACATGCCCAAGGAGAGTAATATCTTTCCTAAGATTGCACAGAGTGTCTATTTTTTTTCCCTCTCCTATATTTAGCCAATGTGACTACATTTACAAATGAAGCTGCTTAATGTGGATGGCCAATTTAGAGGCACTTTCACGTCATTACGTTACAAAAGTCAAGAGCACAGACATCTGAACATGTCAATGAGCAACAAAATACGATTGGTGAAACTCAACTCGTAACTTCAGTCATCCATAAGCTAGGCATTTAGTCTATGCTAGCATCCTTTCACAGTCAGCAGAGAACGAGGTGAAACTTCTGAATAGCAGCTCCAGCCACTGACCCCAAATACTTCTTTTAGGATGGGCTCTTTAGGTATCTCTCTCTCACCAGTGGCTGAAAAGGAGGTGAGACAACTGAAAAGGTTTTTAAGATAAAAAACAGCTCAGGAGGCTGAGCTGGGGATAAAAAAAAAAAAAAAAGAAAAAGATGAAAAAGTATCTGTGGGCTAGGAGTCAGTAGAGGTGGAACAGACTAGAAATGTAGATGAGTAACATGTATGAAGATTGTGGACCCACATAATGTATACAAAGTAATAAAATACAGAAAATAAAGAGGTTTAAAGAGGTAAACAGCAAGCCTGGAAGCCATCAGTTGCACATTTTTCCTCTGAGGTAGCGTAATGCCAGAGACAGATGTTTTGTCTATTGTTTTATGTCTCCATATTTTAGGATCAAAGTTGATATATTACATGTAATAAGTTTAAATCCACAGGAGAATCTGAATTGTGTCCTGTTTCAGTGCTTCTTTTACTGCAAAAGAAATAGAAGTGCAAACAAAAGTTCAGAACTTAAAAAGGGACATTATAAACTTGAAGGGACAGTTGTACCACACACTGACCCTTCAAAAGAAACAAGTTTCCTCCACAGCTGTTCTGAAACTACCAAAGGCTTACAAGAGAATATCTAATTATGGAGGAGGTTTTTGGTTTGTTTTCCTTTCCAAAAGTGGCTCATACTTATTTCTTCCTGAATTTTGCATTTAAGGTCTTCTTTTATCCTGTAGTTCTGTCTTAAAAATAAATATATCTGTGAACCATTGCATGCTAATGCAATAACTACTTAGATTGCAAATTCTGCAGCTTGGATAAATTGTCATTTTCTTGCACAGAGTTACATAAATAAGTTGTGTGGAGGAATTAGTGTAATAAAACACAGTGAGATCTTTGGAAAGGGTAAGGTGATATTTGTTTACGAAATTTCTAAGTAAACTGATTTTACCTACTCACACTCATTCTCTCAGATTTTAATCACTTGCACATTTACACCCACATCACTCCCACATACCTAAATGTGTATGCCTGAGTGGTCTGGCCAGGGTCACCTGTGTTCAACACAGAAGACAAGGGTCAGAAGCTACTGAATCCTTTTAGTGCCTCTGGGATTCTTCTTGACAAGCATTGAAAACCAAACTTTGGACAGGTTTTTACATAGGAGTACAAATGAAGTCAAAGTCTCATTCCAGCACTGTATTTGTAATTATAGATTTTACTTCTAACATTCTGCTTTAAGGGCTATGTAATATCTAAGTTAGCCTACAGCAGATGCTTTTCTTTGGAACAGTGCTGAAGTTTTGCGAGACATAAAATTTTGGGGACAAATATACCAGTTTTAGAAACCAAAATAGGCCTTTTTGCACTATCATAAAGGACGAAAGGACTGAATACTAGTCGCAGCTATTTAATGAAGATTTCCACAAGAGCTCCTGCTGATCCAAGCCACAAAGTAGACTTACACAGCCAGACAAAAAAAGTTGGAGAACACTCAGACAACCGGAGTATCTGCCAGAAACATTGTCAGCCCTCAGACGTGTGGTGAGGAGCTGCCTCAACTGGACTTCCAGAGCTCACTGTAAAGGAGGGTTCAGGGTCTCAAGCATGTTTCTTCATGCAGTCCAGGCAGACCAGGCACTGCTGGAGCTGAACATGCTTTTGCCCAGTTCACCAGCCTGGCTTTTCCTAAATGCGCTGTGATTGCTTTGAATCTGAACTACAACCAAACAGTGTTAGAAACGTGGACAAAAAGAACCGGATTCACTCCACTTAATTTCAGGTATTGGATTTATGTGTCGTATTTAGTAGCTTAGTCTCCTTTCACTCCTGGTGCAGACAGTGGAGAAAGAATCACCTTCTGAGGGAAATTCAGCACTCATATGTTGAGAATCAACTTCCTTAGTTGCCTGTCCGTCTTCCTTTGCCTGTAAAGGAGACCATCTAGAGGCAACCATATTTTTTACAAGACATCAAAGCCAAAGCCTGGTGTCAGATCTGCTCTTCTTCTCAATTCTACATCTTACAGTAAAAAGACGCTTCATCTGATTTGATACAAGCTAGTACATGCATGTAGCCTGCAGTGATAGAGATGTACAGATGTAGGACTTTACAGTTGTGCATGTTCTGAAGAATTTATTGAGCTATCTGTCTCACACTTAAGGCTACTAGGGAGTGAGGGATTCCTGCACCTAAGTGATTCAAAGAACCCATCTGCTAAATTTGCACAACTGTTTTACTCCATTTCAGATGAAAACAAAGGTGCTCCATTCATCCAGGCAAGAGAGCCGAGACATAACTGCTAGCCTGAGGAGGCTGGGCACCACCACCTTCTGTTCCAGAAGCCATCCTAATCATCAAATGGGAGCCAGAGGAGAGTTTGGATGAGATGTTGAAACCAACCCAAAATACATCCCAAGAGGCAAAGCTCATGGCAGAAGAAGGAGAATAAGCCAAAGAAAACATGATTATGTAGGGTAATATGAATGGAACTGAGACCTGAGACATTTTTCAAAGGATTATTAACGTCCCAGGCATTAGATAATCATCAAACATGAACAAAGATAGACTCAGAGCAGACTTAGAGCAGACCCACATAAATTCCAGCTCTGAGCTGTGTGCTGAATCACACTCTGGATTCTTTTTTGATTGACTCTGAAATGATTCTTATCTTGAATGTTTTTTAAATGGGGTAGAAATGCACATTATTTAACTTGACAATGTTCAGGAAAAATATGTAGCCATGGGTACAACTTAGGAATTTGGAGTAATTTTCTAAAATATCTGTATCCTTGTTTTATACCCTACATCAGTAGGCTTGATGCACATTACTACTTTCTGGAAGAAGCCACAAAATTGGAAGTCTGGGGGGAAAAAAAAAAAGTAATAAGGGAAATTGAGGTAGCAAGCATCTACTGTAAAAGGTCTATGTAAATCTCACTGTAGAGTTTCAGCTGTCACCTTTCTCACAGGAATTTCAAACATTGAGATAGATACTCTTAAACAATGAGCCCTAGATCGACCAATTTAGGTGTTTTCAAACAAGGACAATTACTTAGAGAATATCACCCAGCCTGAGGCACGTAGTTACTCTGTTCAGCTAAGGTAGTGGTGACTAATGGCACGCCCAGTATCAGGGTTTTAGATGCTTAAGAATGTCTTAGACAGCACACTTAATCTTCATAACATTTCAGATAGCTAAAAGTGGGTGAGATGAGCTCTTCTTGGATTGTTGTACTAGAATTGAGGGACTAAACATGCTGTTTCAAATTCTTTATTTTCGTCTGGTGGTATTTGCTTTTGCTATATGACAAAATAGTTGAAACATCACTCAGGTATTTCATGACTACTTCTTAATCCATGGAACTGTTCACCTTTTGTGAAGACATCTGTACAGAAGTATATGGAACCAGTTATGAACAGCCAAGTGAATGTAAGGGCTGTAGTCAAAACCTTTCTGAAAAAGTAGAAAAATTCCTATTTGGGGATAAAGCTTCAAATGGTAAATTTAATTCTCTTATCAACGGTGTAGTTATCTGTCTTCTACATTACTTGTACCAATTAATAAGTTTTTTAAAAATATATAATACGTTTTCTGAAAAGTTATTGCATATCCACCTTGAAGTCTTATTTAAACAGATACCTACTACAAGGATAGAAACAGCAGCGTAAGCCTCTCTCAACTCTGCCGAATGGCAAGAGGGAGATCATGTGCAAGTATGACCCGTCTTCATGTGTGTTAAAGCAACAGCAGAGATGCTTTGTGGGTATGCGCACATACATATAAGTGAATGTGAGTGTATGACTAAAGTTCTGAGCTTTGTGTAGGCACCTGGATATACTATTATCAGTTTGATTCAAATTCAGCAAGCTAATGCAGGATCAAATATTAGGCTTTCACAGTGCTTTTTTCCTGATTCTTTTGTGGATCATACTTTCCAGCTCACCTCTTCTGTGTACACAGACCTGGACCAACCTGTATGCAACTCCCTTGTTTTGCTGCTTTTGCAGTGCTAGGATAGCTCCCTTGCCTCTCAGCATCACTGATAGCCTGTCTTATTGAGGAAAACAGTTTTCTGATGCCCCTATATTGTCATTTCTTATTTTGCTAGCTTAGCTTTTCCTACCTGAAGGAAAATACAGTGTTTATGTTTAACAAGCACTGTAATCAAAAGTTTCAATATGATTTTTATTAGACATGAGTAGCTGATTTACATTAGAATCTCTCTCTACAATTTGTTTTTCTCACACATTATGCAAACAAAGTTTTGTTTTCTAAGCCTTTTGTTTTACGAGCGAGAAGCTTACACAAGAATGCCTTTGACAGTCTGGCTTGATTGTATCCTTTTTAAAGAAGGAAATCTGTATAAGTTTGCAGAGCAGTTGGGACAATGAAGACCCAGTCTTGACTGGGGCCTCTGGACCCGATTATGATATACATTGAAAATAATAATGAAAGTTTCCATGAAAAAAAGGGGCGATATAGCAGCTCATGTTTATAAATTTGTAACAGTCAGTTTCAGAAGAAAAATCCAACACAAAACTTGTGCACTACCTTACAGTGACATTTCTTTGCAGTGTCTTTCTCCTTTAGGACCTTGGAATTTCTTCCTTGGTAATACGTTTTTCTTTTATATTGCCTTTTTTTACCATTATCTGTGAAAGAGTTGATACTGCTCTTTCTAAAGTCTCTGTACACATTTTATTTCTGAGTGATATATTACTTAAAGTTT
Organism: Bucorvus abyssinicus; assembly: GCA_009769605.1. NCBI lineage: Eukaryota > Metazoa > Chordata > Aves > Bucerotiformes > Bucorvidae > Bucorvus > Bucorvus abyssinicus. The sequence continues at coordinate 47,842,506 of CM020025.1, forward strand.
TTTCAGTAACAATTTTGCTTTGGATGCAAAACTTTAGCTAGGTCTTCCATGTCCCTCAACTTCAGAACTTGGAAACCACAGATTTTATAGCTCAGATTTGACCCATCTAACATATGAAAATGCATAGCTTTGTTTGAGGACTCAATACAATTCTCACAAGTAATTCACAGCTACAAGTATTTTCCCCATGCAAAATCTTTGCGTTAAAAATATGTTCCATGTACACATATTGAATACAATGAAAAGAATGCAAAAAATTAAACAGATCTACTGATGTTAGCAGGCAATGCTAGATAACCTCTGATTTCCATTGCTAAGTAACTTTTCCAAACCTTAAAGTTACTCTAAAATCTATGAGAAAACTTCTGGCAGGAGGTTGGGAGTGGATGTACTTAGGACGACTGACCCAAACTGATCAAAGGGATATTCCATACCATATGGCATCATGCTCAGCAATAAAAGATAAAAGAGAAAGGATGCAGGGGGCAGACTTCGTTATTAGAGGTGTTTGTCTTCTGAATCAACTGCTATGTATACAGGGCTCCTAATTCCCAGGAACTGTTTGAACATCACCTGCTGATGGGAAGTAGAGAATAAATCTTTTTGCTTTGCTTCACTTCTGTGTGCAACCTTTGTTTTTCTTCATTAAACTGTCTTTATTTTTACTCAAGAGATTTTAATTTTAATTTCTTCCTATCACCATCAGAGGAGGGGGAGTGAGAAGACAGCTTGGTGGGCACCTGACAGCCAGCCAAGGTCAACCCACCACAACGTATAGCCCAAGAGAATGATTCATAGTTCTCTTGAAGTATGGTCTTGGGATGCAATGCCTAATTTTAGCCAGACAGAGCGAGTGGGAGAAATCCCTCCCTAATTACTTTTAGGTCTTTCCTCATTTTGGTGGTTACACATTGAATGAGTGAATACAGTACCCAATAGGTAACATTCTGGAAAGGACATACTGGCATTGGCAGTTTAGTTTAATTCCTTAAGATGCACAGGTGCCTAATTCCCACTGAAATCAACAGGAGCAACATGCTGAATGCATCTGAAGTCCTAGAACTATTCAGCCAACTAGACCTGCAGAAAATCAGTTGAACATGCAACCTTGTAAAACTGCATTTCTCCAACGAGTCTAAAAATGTGTTAGAATAATTTATATTTACCGATAACTGAGTTTTTAAATCTTAAATTGAAGAGAGCAACAATGAAAATGCTATTTCGGTTTTTCCCCACTATTTCAGAATTCTAAAGACATGATTCATATTTCTCTAAAAGGAAGTGCAGTCCTTAAATCAGGCCCTAAAGGGTTACTGTACACAGGCTAGATGTAATGAAGGCCTGCTGTTTGTCTCGGTCTCTGTGGCATAGCTCATCATTTAAGCTATGCATAATAAAAACTAACCTGTGACCTTGCGTAAATACTGGTTTTACACATAGAGCCACTTGTATAGTTCACATTTTTACAATAACAGGATTGTAGGAAGGAAAGTCATAATCACGATCAAGAAATCAAATCTATTCTGTTTAAAACTTGAGTGATGTGAATAATATTCAGTGTCTAAAAGATAACTTACAAGACTGACATGCTTGCCTATGAAAGCTGCTTGATTTCTACAGCACTGACCACTTAGAGCTCTCCTGGGTTTAGGGGAATTGCGAATGTTTAAGTTTCTTTTGGGTGGTACATGGTAAGACAAATGTAAGCAAAAAAAGGTTTTGTCTAAACATCTAGGGAAAAAAAAAAAAGGCTCTCACAGGGAGGTCCATCCAGATGCAAAGCAACATTTCTTCCAGTTGCTATGATGGATGACCTTCACTTGACGCATTTTAAGAAGACTGTCTTAAATGCTCAGTAATATGAGAAAATCCTGCTCTGGAAAAGAAGTTTACAAGAAAAACGAAAAGACTTTTGGACTCTGCCTATTCTATGCTTCTCTAAAAAAAGCAACCTGTGGGTAGGAACTTTTGTATCTTTTACTGTCGGGTGCAATATTGATCATCCAGAATTTTCTTTTAGCTGGATAAGAACCACAGGAGCCTTGCCTCGTCTCTATCCTTCACTCAGAAATTTGGAAAGGGCTCACCCCATACTTCAATCTCACAGGACCTCACAGAGAGAGCACAGCGCAGAAGTACAAGAGAGTCCTACCTACCATTCAGTGCATTACTAAGAAATCTATTGTTCTAATGAGAAAATCTCTGTGGTGAGGCACATTCAGACTAGCCTCTCCCATTTCTGGGAAGGAAGCCATTTCTGTAGGACTGGTAAAGGCTTCATTTTTAAGAGCAAAGAAAGACAGGAACTGTGATTTACTAGTCAGTGTGAATTTGAGAGAGCACAAATATCCCATGACTAAAAGTGGGGGTGACTTTATTAGGGAAGAAAGCTCAAGGGCACGAGTTTATAAAGAACGTTGACTCTGTATGGCACGGGAAAGCAGGCCAAAAGCAAAGCAATTTCTTTAGAGTGAAGTTCTTCTCAGTCATTCTTAGATGAGAATATTTATTTCCTCCAAACTGTAAGGTACTCTTCTTAGTGCAAACTTTGAGATGATTTTTATCTCTTCAGTTCTCCTGTTTTGGAATATATTTATTCTTAAATTGTCTCTGTCATTTCAGGGCTGCTATCCAGTTTTGATCTCAACTTGATGAAAGACTACTTCCTGTCCATCCTGCTGCAGTCAGGAGTTGCTCAAAGGAACATATTTCATGAATTATGTATTCTTATGTGAAAAAATACTGAAAAATTATGTGTAACAGCAAAAAAAACATATTATTATGTAAATGTTATATTTTTCACTCAACTTCTATTGCACTTAATCCTGACTCATACAGTGCATATATCAACTTCAGGGAAGTTGTGACCGTGTCTAAGCAGCAGAGTGAGATTAAAATTAATGTAGCCTTTTAGTAATGTAGAGAAATACAGGAATGTAGGACGGGAAGGAGGCATTTAAGTCAACAGATGGAGTCCCTTGCTTATACAGGCAACACATCGTACTATCTCATACTATTACAGAATTTCAACAGTTTTTCTTCAGTACCCCTTCTTACTTTCTTGGTTTTCAATTCAAGTGCTTTCCCTTTCTTTTTTACTTCCTTCTACCTGCTTTCCTTACAGAAATAGAAACCACTTACATTTATAGTCTGAAATACTTGTATTGAACATACGAATTACTATAAGAAATAACCTCAGGAAACAGCATTTTACAACCTCATTTAATGGGGAATGCTGGATGTCCTATCTCAGCTGCCTCCATGCCTCATCCAGACAGATAAATCACAAGGACAATATCCAACAGAATTTGTGGCAGTACAAGGAGACCTAAGGGAAGCATGGTAGCTTTCACCTGCTCTAAAAGATTATCACCAAAAAAAAAAAAAAAAAAAAAATTTAAAAAAAAGAAAGAAAAAGTATATTAGGAAATATTTTGGCCAAATTTGTAGCTTAGGAAAAATGTAAATGAACTACAGTGTGTTATTACCACAGAAAACTGATGATCAATGAAAGGCAATAACAATCACATAAATAGATTTGTCTGATAAATGTGTTTTCATGGTCCACGAAAAGTCATCAGTAGCCGCTGCATATGTGCAGTTTGGAAAGATACAATAAATAAAGTTCTGATTACCTCTAATTGGTCAGACTGTTCTTTTTCATCATAGGCAAATGAGTGAGGCAGCTCTCCAAGCGGCGTGTCATAGAACTCAGAATCATAAATTACGGTATCTGTGATAGGCGCAGCTCCAACAGACTTGAAGATAAAAAATCCCAGAAAAATATTTATAAAGGTCTGCATTCTGCTTTCTCCTCTGAAAGAGAAGAAAATGGACAAAACGTGGGTAATCTGGTATTTGCAAACAATCTGTGAAAATTTAATCTCACAAATACAGTATTTATGTGTATGCAAAAGTATTTCTGATGGATAACTCATATTTATTCATGATGACACAATGGTTTATTCTGTTTTGCTTCATGAAGAGTCCCTGGATATGAGAATGTCTGCAGACTGCCTTGGCTGTACTAACATTTAGATAATTTAGGAAAGACCTATTGAGTTTTCTTGGTATAAAAATAAACCGGCCTTAATCAAAAAGTACCTGAAAAGATGAAAGGAAGGTATATTTTCATCTTTTTCCCCTTTCATTTAACTTCACCTATTTCCACTGCACCATTAGATAAGAACTTTTGAGAAACTAGCCAAAAGCTAAATTTTTATATTATTGGGGTCTATCACAATAAATAATCTTTCCAAATCTACAACAATGTAATTTTGTCTTTCTCTTTCACCATTAAAAAAAAAAAAAAAAAAAGACCTCTTTCTTTGTTGTCTTTGGATGAGCGTTATCAAAACACTTTTCTCTGACTAATTGTTTTGCCAGAACGTAATTTTTTTATTGGTAGAATGGTTCAGAACTTCACTTCTGCAAAGGTCTGGGGAGAAAAAAAAAAACAAACCATAGTCTGTGTCCTCCATAGCCCTGTAAGAGACAGTTCTCTGCATTCCTTCATTATTTAATCAACATCATTTTTAAAGTAGTGAGAAATGGTAGCATGTGCAGTCACCTATTCTTGGAGAATACAATTATAAAATCAAATTATCACCCATTTAAAAGTTCCATATTTTAGCAAAATAGTAGAAAATTCATGCTAGGCTTGAATATTAGTGTTTAGGCATTCCCTATTCCTTGTAAGTGATGTATTCACTATTAGCGTATAGGGTGCCTGACACAAGGCTCTATTCAGCATTCTAACACCTTGATTTAGCTACAGCTCCCACTAATTCCACTGAAAGCACAGTGATAATGAGCAGTGCATAAGTCTAATAAATTGTACTCCTGATGTGATGCCATAATACACACACTTAAATATGTAATTTTTAAACTGTAACTATTTAAAATAGATTAAGTATAAAAAATGCTTGAGTCATTTTTTTGAATGTGTGTGCTGAGCAACAAGCTCAATTTTAGCTTCATGAAAGGAGGTCTTTATGAAGCTAGTTTAGGCATGAGGATATGAAATTCCTCTGGGGATGGTCAGCAACACAAGGCATTCATTTTTCCCTCATTTGCTTTATTCAAAAAGACTTTTCAGCTGCTGCTGGGAGAAGCTAGAGTCACTTGGGCTTGTCTTTGAGAAGACTTAGTTGAATTGCACCATTCAGTATTAGATTCCAATATTACTAAAAAAAATTCTGCTTCAGTACAAAAAGAAAAAAAAAATTAAATGAAATAAAATAGAAATGCAACATCTCTGAAACAAACTGAAGTATACTGGAGCTAGATATTTTACTCTCTATATTTTCTGATGCGTATTTTTGACATGACAGTTTTTGGTCTTGCTTTTCTTTTGCATGTCTTTTTTCCCAAATAATTCAGCTATAAAGGATGTTATCTATTAACACAAAATGTAATACTAACATATCTGGTGTAATTTTTTCTCTGAATAAACAATTCCTAACTAAAAAATTACTGATTCCTCAAAATTGTTTTCATTTCACATTGCCTAGAAATAAAAGGTTTTTAAAGGGTATAGGGCTTGATGAGTATTTCATTTTGTATATATATGGACAAAACCAGCAAATATAATGACAGTCTCTCTGAAAAAAGAAATTATTTACCTATGACTACCATATCTGCACTAACTTGCAGAGTTTGCATGTCTCTGTACTTCCCTTATGTGTAATATATTGGAACAGGCTGTAATGATATTGGCATCTGCAGTAGCTGTAAGATCAAATATTTTGATGAAGATTATGTACTCCTCTCACAGGAAGGAATTAAGACATATGCAGAGAAAAATAAATAGTATTCTCAATCTGCAGCCTTTGAATCAGTATTATGCACAATAAAATAAAACAAATACTATCAAAATATTTCCAGCATTAAAAATCCAATTAACTGTTCTAAGAGAGAAGTACCAAAACTTACCTTTAGCTTCCAATTTCTCAAATGGGATGGATTTACTCAGAATGCAGAGCTAGTGGTATTAGACCCCGACCAATGGCAGTGGCATTCTGGGGCTGTGGGAGGTGGTACAGCTTCCCCCCTCAACTGGAGACCTCAGCCCAGGAAGTTTCTCGGACTTCAAACACCTTTATATTTGATGTTGCTGAATCAAATTTTAGCAAGGTCAAACAAAGGTTTGTTGTAAGCAAATGGCATTTATTTAATGATGTCACAGCTTTTTACCCCTTTGCCTTAAATTTCTTACTGCTCCTACCAATAAACCAAAATACAAACAGTGTTCTCAGTTGTGTTCTAGAAACCATCTTTTGGGTGTCCTGATAATCTAGATTTGCATATTTTCCAACATCCAAAATCAAGGCTTAAGCAAACATGAATAATTTTTCCTGTTTTGGGGCTCATTGTATGTGATAATGTTTAATGAATTTCAATCATCTGCTGTGGTTATTATCTGGTATGTATTTAAAAGTACTTCTTTTTTCCTTTTCTGAGTACTGATGAGGTGATACTCATAGGATCTACTCTTTCCAGTATATTTTCCTTCTGAAGGGGAAATACCACTTCCTTACCAGATATGAACTGCTGCAATATGCTGCAAATGACAGGCATGCACTGTAGTATCATGCGCTTTATTACACCAGGATGGTTTTACATTGTTAGCAGAAGTCAAGCTATCTCTTTTCCTTACTGATAGTATTTTCTTTATTATCAGTTCCTAGTTAATTCTGCGCCTACTTTTCTATTACCAGTATTTTGTACAACATACAACCATTCCTCTGAACTTCTTCATCCTTCCTTTAACTCTTCAATAAAATACACCTCCTAATACTGTTGATGTCCTATATTAACAGTAAGAAAAAGGCAGAATCCATTCCTTATCTGTGGAGAAATACAGATTCATGTAGAAGATCCCAGTGTGCTATAGCTAACCTGATTCCCTTTCCTTTATATAATTTACACATCAACATTTTTCCAATAAGTAGACCATCCTAGAAGTCCAAATTTATATGAGGCACTGAAAGCATGTTAAGAATTTTAAGCCAGTTCTCAATAATTTGTATGTCCATCATCAAATTCTAGTGCTAGCCTAGGGAATCCAAGATATTTGAAAGGATTTGGTAGATAGGTAGGTCAAAGGGTAGAAGAGCAATAGCTTTGTTAATAGATAGGTAGATGGTAGAATATCGTTGGACATATCAAATGGCACCTGCTATTTTGGCACTGAGTCAAGTCTGCGGTGCCTTACAGTACTATGACCACTCCTTGATGACAGACTTCTTTCTAAGGAAGGTTCAGCATGATTTGTTTCTATGAAAATGGGTTCTCGAATCATTAAATCAGATATTTTTAGTTTCCTCGTTCACAGTCCTTTCCTATTGTGAAGGCAGCTTCTTCCATGAAGAAACAGGCCAGTAAGTACAGTGGGAGCACCACACTACTGTGTCCTGTTGCTATTCTTTTTCTTCAGATCAGTAGATTTGACCTCTGTTTACTCTCTAAGTTAATGATCTATTTGCTTTCAATGCCCGTGTGCACTCCTTCCCGGCAATAAAGCAAATAACTGTATCTTCTTCAGCAAAATGCATCGTTTCACCTTCTTAGTGCTGCTGGTAATATTTGTGCTGCTCCACGTGTTGAAGTAATTAACATTATTTCAGTATTTTTTGTTAGAACTATGGAAACTTATCTGAAAAAGGATATATTTTATGCAAAGCATTTTGCAAGCTTATGAGCATGATGTTTCACATGGCACACCAATTTTGCCAGTAAGGGTCAATCAAAGAAAATTGTTTTGTTTGCCTCAATTTATGCTTTAAAGAATCAGAACTTAGAGAATGAGTGGTATATCTGTAGGGGACACGCCTTAGTTGATTCTGGAATTAATGTTTGGCATTTTGTTCAAGCTTGGATGCTAGAAGTCCTGACATTAGCAAACCTAGACTAGCTAGAAACCCAAGAGACCCAACATATAAGCAGTTTGAGAATATTATGCCATTAAAAGCAGAGGAAGACTACTTACAGCCCTCGTGGTGTTGCTGAGCAAAAAGACAAAATCTGTACTTGAGCTAGGAATTGATTCAAATCACTGCTCTCCGAATCCTGTTTTCACAGAAGATAATGAAATTCTTGAGTCTGACTGAAGGACATTTGGTAGCGAGCTTTTCATGTCCTCTCATTAGTCCCTTCACTGACACTTGAGTTTTTTCCAGATCCTCTGGCCTTGTGCAGTGTAAGTTACTGTCTTGCAAACTTCCTCAGTTGTCTCTAAATCTTGCTGGCTGACTTATGAACTTGGGTTTGATTAAAAGCTTACTAAAGTTAATAGAGAGTTCCATCGCATTCAGTGTTTTTTGGAGCATGATTTCAGCTGGAAGCATATCCAGCTGTGGTCATTGCCTAACACGTTCCTAGCTAAAATGAATTCCCATTGTATAATTGCTGGCAGTGCTAAATGAATTAATTTGTTCCCTTGTTTTTTGAGAGGACTTTGTTTCCATTTCAGTTCTCCCAGTTCTTGGAGGTGCAATGACTCCTAACTGTGTTCTTGAACTCAGTGCCAAAGCCTCAGGGCTGTCCTATTCTTGTTTTTCCAAAACCTTGATTATAAAGCACTGAGCCTTTGATTCAGACTGTCAGCATTCACTTGATATAAATATAATTTTTTCTTTGCTTTGTTTTCTTTTGGGCCTCACAGATTCATCCCCAGGAACTTGAGATAAGAAAGAATATGTGGGGAAACTACTTGCTTTGCCATAAAATGAAAAATCCTGTCTGACCCTCAGAAAGAGTTTGTGTATGGCACCAAGTTTCCCTCTTGGCACCATCTCGGTCTGACAGCCTGAACAGAAATACAGGTCTTTAGTCTGCTATGTCAGCTCTGGGAAGTTCTAGTGCTGATTTTTAACAAGCAGAACAAGGTGGATGTGAGTACTCTTAGCTGGATAAAAAACTGTCTGGATGGCTGGGCCCAGAGAGTGGTCATGAATAGAATTAAATCCACTTCGTGGCTGGTGGCAAGTGGTGTCCCCCAGGGTTCAGTGTTGGGGCCTGTTCTCTTCAACATCTTTATCAATGATCTGGATGAGAGGATTAAGTGCATCCTCAGTATGTTTGCAGATGACACCAAGTTGGGTGGGTGCATCAATCTCTTTGAAGGTCAGGAGGCTCTACAGATGGATTTGGACAGGCTGGATCAATGGGCAAAGGCAAATAGTATGAAGTTCAACAAGGCCAAGTGCCGGGTCCTGCACTTGGGTCAAAATAACCCCCTGCAACCTTACAGGCTTGGGGAAGAGTGACTGGAAAGATGCACAGCCGAAAAGGACCTGAGGCTGCTGGTTGACACCCGACTGAACATGAGCCAGCAGTGTGCCCAGGCGGCCAAGAAGGCCAACAGCATCCTGGCTTGTATCAGAAATAGTGTGACCAGCAGGACTAGGGAAGTGATTGTCCCCTTGTACTCGGCACTGGTGAGGCCACACCTTGAGTACTGTGTCCAGTTTTGGGCCCCTCAGTACAAGGAGGACATTGAGGTGCTGGAGAGTGTTCAGAGAAGGGCAACGAAGCTGATGGAGGGTCTAGACAACAAATCTTATGAGGAACGGCTGAGGGAACTGGAGAAAAGGAGGCTGAGGGGAGACCTTATTGTTCTCTACAACTACGTAAAAGGAGGTTGTAGTGAGGTGGGGTCGTTCTCTTCTAGCTTTTGACAAGTGACAGGACTAGAGGGAATAGCCTCAAGTTACACCAGGGGAGATTTAGGTTGGATATTAGGAATAATTTCTTTACAGAAAGGGTTGTGAAGCATTGGAATAGACTGCCTGGGAAGGTGGTGGAGTCACAATCCCTGGAAGTGCTTAAAAGACGTGTGGATGTGGTGCCTGGGGACATGGTTTAGGGACCCTGGCAGTGCAGGGTGTACGGTTGGACTCAATGATCTTAAACGTCTCTTCCAACCAGATGATTCTGTGATTCTGTGTAATATCCAGCTTTGGAAGGAGTGACAATGGAGTCCCAAAATGAGTCATACAGTTTGGTTGTTTCTACTTGGCACGTGGCTAAGAGATGCTCCTGGTCTGAAATTATAGAGTAAGAGCAATAAATGATAATGTTGATATATTTTCATATGAAACAATAGTAACAAAAAGAAAGATCCCTTTCTCCTGGGCCAGGGACCAGTCTACGTAAGGGAGAGGAAATACATGATTGTCCCAGTACCGGTGACTGTAAGTTCAGCTGCTCGGGCTACCCAGTCTCTTATAAAGACCCATTTGGTCTCCTCCAACTCTTTTCTACATTCTGTGATCAGAAGTCCATCTGCAAGATGAACAAAATGGGGTTGCTTACATGATGGGGACAATTGTGGTTTGGTCATATGTGGGTCCATAAGTATTCATTTCTCAAGATATGTCTCTCGACCAAAATGCAGGTAACATTAGCATGTTAAAGTTATCATTAGCTTGATTAGTGTTAATATAAAGGAGTGAATGTGTGGCACTTACAAAGAAGACAGCAAAAAATAGTCGGGCTGAATTGGTGTAAAGCATTGGGTGTAAGCCAGAGACTCTAGGATAGGCTCACCGATCAGGGGCAAGAGCCATCTATTCATTATGAGAATGTCACCTCAGTGGTTATAGAAAACATTGTTCTTAAACTTTAAAATTTATATTTTTGGCAGATTCCTTATGTATTGAAACCTATTCAAGGATTATTACTAGAAAAAGCAGGTTTGTGTTATTTCCCTAAAAGCCCTGTATAATACGTGGCTTATTTTTCATATACTAGGAGAGAATTCATAGCTGAAGTCATAAAATGTCATACATTATGTTGCTGTGGTTACTGATTTTTATATACTATTTATTTTTTTAAATTGTTGCTCTTTTTAAATGACTATAAAGTTATCTATTTAGGTCAGGTTTCTGATTATTTGGTGGCACACATGTTCACTTTATTAATAAAATGCCCGCAATGAATGCTTGTTTTCTTTGTCTTAACTGTAGAGAAGAGATCGTAAAGTAGATGTAACTCCTACAGACAGTCTAAACTATTTGGAAAGACACCTATTATTGTGAACTTGAAAAAACTTTATTTTAGAATTTAAAATGTGATTTTTTGACCAATATCCTCTAACCTGCATATATGTACCTTAACCTAATCCAATTGGTTAGTTTTTAGTTTTCTAAATAAAAGTAGTATTTAGCACTCCAAACTGTCTCCACTGAATGGTCATGAAGAACTTTAGTAAGACACGTAGCAAAGAGCTTTCTGTTTTTTGCACCTGGATCCATCTTCTCTGACACCCTGCTTCTCTCAGGCCTTTAATGCTAGAATCCTCCAACATTTTCATGAACATTATGTACTGTATGAGAGAGTCTGCTTCATGTCTGATCGAATGTTTTTCTCAGCTTGCTTTTGGTGTGTGACGTTATTATTTACTGAATCATTATTTATTATTTATTTTCCAATTTTAAGTATGTCGTCAGAATTATACTGAACAAACGGAAACCTCAATGTGAAATACTGGTATCACTGAAGTTAGCTACATTTTCAGGGCTAAAATCCAGGACAGCATTTTAGAGTGTTTTCTTCTGAGATGCTGAACACCCTGACCCTTCTCTGTTTGTTTGTTTGTTTGTTTGTTTGTTCTAAAGGCATAGTGAGAGGATGGAGGGTTAGGAAGCTGCTTTGATGCATCTCTTGCCTCATTCAGTATCACTTGCATTGCATGAATTGCAGGGCTGTGGAACCTCCTTCACCCTAGGACCCTGGGAATAGGAGTGCGTCACGTGAACTCACTGGGACTAGGGAACAAAGGCAGGAGAACAGAAAAACAAATGTCTCAGAGAGAGGAGAAAGGAAGGAAATCGTGTCTGCAGAAGGGATTAGCATTTCCATTTTGCTCATCAAAGTTAAACAAAGTACAAAAGAAGGATTTAGAGTGCTCCAACTGTTCCATCCCTTGTGCAAATCACCATAAATTGGAGGAGAGGAGAGATAAACAGAAAATGTGAGATAGCTAAAATAGTTTTTACTAGTAATATCTTGTTTAGGTTTAATCATTTCTGCATAAACAGTGAATGCAAGGAAGCAAAAAAGCTTTTTAATGAGTCACAGAAATAACTAAAATCCCATTACATATGGATCAGTTCAAGTGCCTTATTTCTTACCTCAGTTTGCCTGATTTTCAGTTATTGGCAAATTCCCTTTCAATTGATGTGCCCTTAGGAGCTGTTATTCTTTTCCTTTAAAATTACTTTTATTGTCACCTCTTACTTCCATGGTTGATGTAGGCTGATTAAAATGTCAGGTCTTGTAGTATAAGACATCTTTTCCTGTCACACAGGTATTAATTTTTGCTCTTTTCTAACTGCCTGTCTAGTTGCTTTTTCTTTTTACTTCTTTTTCTTTTTTTAATAACATATCTATTTAAAAAATTTGTCAGATATATGCTGGATCTAGTTAATATTGATTACTAACAGTGACATCTCAGAATATTTTCAGGCAGTCTGGTCTACCAAATTATGGTACTTTTCTAAATGGGCACCCAGAATATTGTTTTCTTGCATAGGTGAAGCCCATATCTATTTAGACTCTGATTCATCATTGCATCCAGTATACCTGGAATTTGTTAGTTGTTAAGAATAAACCATTAGCTTTAACAAGGACCTTGCACATATACAGTAAAATTGAACAAAACCAGGAATGGATGGCTCCCACTTTTCTGTTCGAAAGGTTGATTTAAAACCTGCAATAACTGCTTCTGAAATTATTAAACTTTGTTGCAAACTATGAGCATGATCCAAAAGCTATTACTTTTAATCATCTTTAGTCAGGCTTGCTGGCATGACTGTCCTGTAACATTCAAACACTCTCCTTACATGCAATTCCGATTTTATCTCCCTAACATTTGTTTGTATAATCAGCCCATAAGTTAAAACTTCCACAGCATGCTGTTCACTCTTTCTGTATGTTATAAATTTTCAAGCAGATGAAAAGCTTATCAGATTATTGCTATATATTATACATGAATAAACCATATGGTTAGCTTAGAAAATCACTTAGAAAAACAGAGAATTCTGATTATTCAAAGCTCTGCTAAAACAGGTCTGAAATAGCCTTTGTAATAAATTATTTTCCTTGAACTTCTTTTTATTTGATTCAAAAGTCTCAAGAGAAAATATTTATTATGTATTTTATATATTTTTATCAGGATATTTAGTAATTTTGGTTTGGCCACAATTAGCAGGTAATACTGAAATATAATCTAAATTGAGGTTGGTGCTTTAGGTAGCATCTTTCCTCATTCCAGGTAAATGTGCATAGGAGAGATGGAGAGGTGTATTTTCAGAAGATTTTGCTGGAGAAACCATAATGCATCAGGCTTTTTCTACCTTGTTACTAAACCTTTCATACTTTTGAAATTAATTTGATGATAGCAAATGTGTATTTTGTGCTTTTATTGGTCTATTAGCTATGTCCACGCACACAGGTATATGCAGGTTATACTTTAGCCTCATTAATGAAGGCAGTCTCAGGAATTCCCGGTGAGGCTAAAGATGGGAGTCAGAGCTTCATACTCACGTGCTCGGTTTATATTCCACTCTAATTAGACAGCTGTTCTTCTAAAACCAAATTTACAGTTTGCTCTTTAAGAGGTATAATTTGCATCATTTTTGACAAAGAGTTGGGAAAGAAATCTGCCTTTTCTTTAATCATAGTTGAACATAAGATAGCACTGCTGAGTATGCAAGCATGTGGCATTGCAGAATGGTTTTTATTAACATCCAGAACTATTCTCTGCTGTTCCAGCACAGCCTGTGGACTGGTGGTGTTAGACCCTTTCAGGAAAATGCAGTTCCTGGCCCCAGAGATGGAAAACTTCAGAGTCTTTTTGCTTAGCTAAACAAGTACAGTTCAGAGCTGGGTTATCATATTTTTCCCTAAAAGATGTATGGTGCTTCGCTTGGGATGGAAAAATAAACCAGAAACAGTTCAATAAGACAAAGATTTGGAATTCACTAGAGCATGGGCTTTGTATTGTATATTGTATTTACTCAAAAGAAATGGTGAAGTCTATTCTACTATGCTTATTTCATGGATAGAGACTGTATAAGATTTTATGTAACATAATGAGGGCCATAATATCCTCAATATCCCGAATAAATTTGAAATTGAAGGAATGATTTCAAGTTGTTTTTCATGTTAGCATAAATTTTACCCAGTTTCCTATGATGTTGAATATGAAATTATATGTGTGTTCTTAGGTTTACATTTTGGATTGCATTATATTGCAATGTTTTATGCCCTCTACATATGCTTCTAAAATGTTCAAAAAATGCTCGTAAAGAGGATTGCACAATTGTTTGCATTCGAATGCCTTCATGTAATCCTACAGTTGTAACATAAAAATGATCTCTGCTTTCATTGAATTTGTTACAAAATGCATGAATATTAATAACTTGTAGCATCTTAAATTTTACAACAGTACAAGTCCCTAGCAAGTAGTTGTCACCTACAGTGATCCAAAGAAGTTATAATTACTCCAACCTGCAGAACATCATCTGGGAATTATTAGCGCGGTGTATAAACCCGTCATCATCTCACTTTGCTGAGGCAGCAGCGTGTCAGATATGCAGTTGGTATTCATGATATATATCAGTTGTATCCTTCAATGGCATTTATGCATTGTCTCCTTTTCATTGTTTCTTCTAGCAGTTTCTTCAAGCCTGAGAGGCTCTGAGGTCATTGATCTCAAGGGAAGCTCTACTGACATTAACCTACATTGCTTTGGTCTAGTGTTTGGGAAAAACAGTCATTCACTTTATCTCTTATGGAATCAAGGATTGAATATATGACTGTTTTCCCCTGGAAATGAATAAATAAATAAACACCTAGGAAAATGTTCGTTATAAAGCTGAGATTTGAACAGCAAAATAGCTCCCTTTTTTTTCCCCCAACTGTTTTTACACATTTGCAGACAACAAAATGGTTTTCCATTTAGAATTTTTTTTTTTTTTTAATCATTGTTACCTGTTGCAAATGCCGGGAATAAAATGTATATATCATTGGAATATATTTCATAGGATTTTATAAAATATTAAAATTGTAACTCTACATTTAGGGTTTTCAAAATATGTAGGTCTGCAAATAAGATTCTTTTTCCAATAAATTTAATTGAAGAACATACATTGTAAAATAGAGCTGCAGGTGATAGCTGAAAGTGATTGTGGCAAAGTAGATCTGTCACTATATCCAGAGCTGAGCTGAACTTCAGCAGGATTGCTATTGCCAATCCAACTGACTGTCTACAGTTTGTTTTCTTCCCATTACTCTAATAACATGGAAATTATTTTTTTAAATTACATATGTTTGCATAGAGTAAGCTGTTGGGATTTTTTTTAGCAAAAGTCATTTTTTCCACAACAGTCTCCAGTCTATGGGAAGATTTCTTCTCTGTTAACTAGCAGTTTCTGACTTTGAAATATTTGATGTTAAAAAAAAGTCCATGGTCCAGGCTTGCTGCACAGTGGCAGGAATAATAGCACTGAGAGTTTTTGACAAGCTGAAGGAGGGGAACAGCTTCCCTACCATGGTCCGCAGAATGACTCATGTCCCCAGGGAGTGGAAAGAGGGGGAAGGGAGATGTTACACCAGCTTTAGTAGCCCTCCTTGCTGCTCCTCCTAGCAAAAGACAGCATTTACATGTTAGTTCATGTGACAGAGGAAAAACTATCCTGCTTCACAGAGGCATGCAGGTAGCTTGAGTGATACATGGCTGTATCCACACCAGCACTAGGTCATCTGATGGAGGAGTGACCAGGCTAAAACCAAAGCTGTATTTCCCAGTAGAGCTTCTGACAGCATAAGGGTCCTGTTAAATGATCCAGCTCCAACAACACCACAACATTGCAGTTTCTCTCCAGCTTTTGGATGCCTGGCTTCAGCTGACGGCAGCCAGCCAGCTTCGACTGGCACAGTTGAGAGGTACAGAAGGAACAGTGTCACTCAGCAGGCAGTGTGGGGGGTGGATGCTGCAGTCGGGAAACGCGGGGCAGAAGTGACTGAGCCAGTTGCACAGAGTGAGACGGACATAGCTGGTCTGTGCCATGGGTAACCACAGCCTGACTCCAGGAACTCTGGAACTGTAAATAAGAGACACACCACCCTTCAGCCAATACTTCTGTTTATTTGTTTTGAATTCCTGCTCTTAACTCTTTCTTTTCTAAGTAGACATGGGAATATGTCCTTTCAGACACTAATGCACAAAGACTTTCAGAATCTAGATTTTTCTCTTAGGCTTTAAGGAAAAATATTATTTTTCTTTAGCTGTTATAATTACCATGGTGTTTTATCTGTTGTGTATAAAATAAAATGTGACTGCAAACAAGAATGAAATACAATGTTAGCCAGACCTCCATTTCTATCAATTAAATATTTGGAAAACATCTTCAAAAAAAATTAGAAAATATCAATTCAGATATAGCAATTCAGCAAAAGTGCAGATTGCTGTTAGCATGACAAGAAAGGAAACTATGACTGGTTGAAAAGTGATGTGAATTTCTCTAACATTTTACAGGTCAGACTTTAGTCTTATTTTTGAAGGCAAGTATCCAAAAAAAAAAAAAAAAGCCTAAATTAATACTTTGTGATTATTTTTGGCTGAAACAAAGTATTAAAACATTGCTTTTCAGATTCCGTTTCAAATGTATGCGGCATTTTCCAAAAGTATTTTTCTAATTTATGCACACAAACATACATACATGGACACACACACACACATACGGACCCCAGACAGATACCGGTATCCTCACGGAATGTTAAGATAGTGTAAACAAATGGCCTTAAAATGGCTGATTTGCAGGATTGTCTGTTGGGGGGTTGTTCTTTTGTTTTGTTTCATTGCCTGCACAACGTGTCATTGCTTAAAATTAAACTGCAATGAGCATTATCTCAGCTTACCATCTGCAACAAGTTACCGTGCGGTCTCTGCCTCATGAGCTCTGTCATCTCTGTGTGGCCATTAATAGAATGAGGGTCAGAGTTAGCTGATGAAAGACCTTTTACCCGGCAGAGCTAATATAGGTAAAATGCAGGTAAAATTCTTTGTTGAGTGAAATTTCACTGCTGTATATCATCCAGAAGAGACAAATCAAAACTTAAGCACCAGATCTAAGCAAGTGCTGGGAAAATACGCAAGGACGATAAAAACATGGAAGAGAAAAGGAAAGTTTTAGGGTTCAAAGTCACTGCAGATGTGGTAGTAGTAGACGTACTAACTGTATATGTTTCAGTGCCATATCAGGGTTGCTCATGTCCTGCTTTCACACAAAGTTGTGATGATGAACATGTGAGGGAATAGTTCATGGGGGAGTTTCAGCTTGTGCAAGTTTTCTAAAGTCAGGAAACCCAGATTAATCCAGATTCATCCAGCTTTAGACTGAAGGAATTACTCCAGCTCTGGTTCAGAGGAAAATTCTCTATCCAAGCACAAGGGAAAGGGTGTTAAATTTCATTGTATAAATGGTGTTTTCTTTCTGATTCTGTCCTTTGATGAGCAAAGTGGTGATTATAGTGCTTTTTGCCCAGATGCCCACAGTTATTTTGCTGATTCCTTTTGGTAGTCATTTGGTCCAGGAAAAAAAAATAAATAAATCTGCTGGTATCGTGGCAAAAAGGCCTACATCAGCCACATATAAATTCAGGTGGGAACTTAAAAGTTTTCTAACTGTGAGAGCAATAGATTCTGGAGTAACTGTCCAGTGACAGTGAAAACCTTTGGCAGTTTTAGCATAAAATCACAGAAATATATGAATTAGATGATGCGATAGCAAGTAACTGAGATTTTTGCTCCAAATGAACAAGTCCTACATGAAGAGCAGAAGCTTTGATTTCATCAAAAGGGGGAAAGGCAGTAAATGGAAATTTTCAGATGTAGTTTGATGTGGTCAAAATGATAGGCAAGGAAGATGATTTAAAACTGTACATATTTAATGTGTGATGTGTACCTGAATGATCATGTGTGAGGAGAGAGAAGGAAAAAAAATAGGAATTGCTGTACTGGAGAGCAGAAGTAAGATATTCTAATAACTGAGCTTTATAAAAATACTGACAGAAGACATGCATAGGAATAACAGTTCAGGCATAAGAAACAGTATAGCATGTAGTGACAAAATTCAGACCACAGCAGGAAGAAGCAGAAGTCCAAAAGAATAGTGGGAGAGAAATTAATAGCAGTAAGTGAGATGCCTAGATAGCATTGTGGAGAATTACAGAGGAAAAAGACTAAGCTCCATGATTTCCCATTTCAAATGCTAGCTTCTTCAGTGTAGCCTTCAGCGGGAGATTGGGGGATCCTTACCACAGAGGTTAAAGATCAAGTAGTGTGAATAAATTGACTTATCTAAGAAAAATGAGCAATGGGAGATCAGCAGGGCATAGAAGCGAGCGAGGGAGGGACTAAGACCTACTGAAGAATGACCTGAGATGTAAGAGGACACCCAGGAACTGATGTCGCTGCCACACCCATAAATAAGATGCTCAACTGCCAGTTGCTCCACGATCATTTTCTGGATTGAAAATAGGAATTTCTGTTTATCTATGTTATGCAGACATGTAAGTGTGCATGTTGTTTGTGATTTCTAGTATTCACAGATTATGTCTTCTCCTTAGTAAAGTCTGAGGGACACAGCCTCAGCTGGTGAAAACCATCAGATTTTCACATCAGAGTGCAGATTACTGAAAGCTGAGCCCTGAACATTTTATGGTCATTTAATACACAAGCGTAATATGCCAAAACTAAATATTATTTAAAGAACAGTGCAGCATGACTTGTAAAACTCTATTACTGAACTAAAACCACCTCTGAGGTAAATCAGTTGAAACCCATGATGAGCTTACTTTGCTGGAGAAAGTCCTTGCTTTCATTTACACTGCTGAAATACCACTAACAAAGGCAGATTTTGGCCCACATGCTACTTTAAACAGAACTTGAGGGCAGTAAAAAAGCCAGACATTTCTATCATTAAAAAGAATCCTGCTGAGGGGACTGGTCTGTTTTGGTTGCTACTGTGTAGTGCCAACGACTGTCACTGTATCAGCTGCTAGAGAGAAAAGTTTGTTCCTACAGGATTTTCTGTGATAGAATTTGAAACGGTTTCATTTAAATAACTCTGGGTACTATGTCTGCAACTTTAGATTATTGAATAAACACAATAAAAGGGAGCAGAGGAGAACTCCATAATGTATTTTCTGAGAAAAAGAATAACCAAAGGCAAGCAAAACTTTCTCTTTGGAAGTTTTTTTTTCCCTTTACTCCATGAAACATGAGAACTTTTATTATATAAAACTATGCTTTCTTGTGAATTTTTCCTTTAGGCTTGCCAATGAGAGATGATGATTTAATTCTTTCCAGATATTCAGTTGATTTAATATAATTTCTTTCATGTGGAACAGAAAGGGATAAATGGGCACAAGTCCTAGAATATCTATTCTTTTTTACATATCCTTAAGGGTACATTTCATCAAATCACATTTTTGGCATTCAATTCTTGCACTAATTACATGCTGTTTGATTATAAGGCTGTTTATTGAAGTTCATATGGTGTTTGTCCTGTGTGCTGGACTTTTCTCCCTGGATTTTTCTTTGTTTTAATGGACAGAGATGTATGCTTGAATTGAAAATACTATTTAAAATAGACATATTTGAATAACAACACCCCCTGCCCAGGTTCTCTAGACACAGCTGCTGCTATTGCAAATGCAGGAGCTTTCATGTACTTCATTCTCATTTCATTTCTCTTGGATTATTTCCAGAATATCTTGATGCATTGATTATGGCTAAAAGCTTCATTTTTCTCTAACTAAAACCAGTTTCATGGAAGTCTTATTTCATAATGTCTTTTATTCACCCTTGTGCCTCTTCCTCTACCCTGTGTCTTATATGTATGCAGTATGTTTCTTTTGTGTGCTACACATGCTTAACTGGAAAACAACGTACTGAAACGAGCATACGTATCACTCAATCATGTGCTATTGACACAAAGAGCAACCCTACCACTGTGGGATTCTGGCAAGAAGATGTGTAGATGTGGAGAAGGAATGCAAGGTCCAGAAAAACATTTTTTTCCCCCTTAACTCTATTGTGTATTGAAATAAAAATGTTGTTAAGTTTGAGCCAAAAAGCACTACTGCAGGTAGAAGATTTAATACGAGATCTACTGAATCCTTTCTTCTCAGCTTTCCCTCCTGTTTGTCACCGGAATTCAGCCCACAAAGTTAATATCTTTTTACACTGTTCTATGTATTGTTAGAATAGAAAAGAACTCGGGGAAATTCATGCAATTTTCCTTTTACCCTTTTCTTTTCCCTTCATTTTTTAATAGGAACCCATGAGATCACCCTCACAGTCTGGGAACAACTCCTTTACTGACTTCACAGTCCAGAGTGAGGGAACAGCTGAATTTTGTTGCTATTGCTGTCATGACCATTTGAAAAAAGAAATAGTTGCTGTTTTCACCATCGATTTTTCAATTTTTTGACCGAAATCCATTTGGGACCACAGTAACCTCATCTATCCATGTAATAAGGGTTTCACTCTTAAATTCCTGGAACCCTAAAGGATGTAAGATCAGATGTTTATCTGCCATTAAAAACAAACAAACAAACAAAAGCCTGATAAAGGTTTATCTGGCAAGGCAAGATGTTCTGCAGTGAAAAAACTCCTGCGAGTTGGATTTCTGATATTCTGTAATCTGAATTAAAAGTTTAATTTGGTTTGTATTGATCAAGATTAAGTATCTAGTTGTCTACCTGTCATGAATAAGGTGAATTTACAGAGCAATCCCATTTCCAGTAGAAATGTCAAAGATTTTATAATTAACCAGTGCTGGGTCTGTGCTTAAAACTTCTTTAAACATTATTTATCTAACCATTCAATGTTGACTTCTCTCCTTCTTTGTGGTATTCCCAGAAAAAAATGAGGACTTTTTCACTGCATGATGTTAAGTGGAGGCTAGCAAGTAGCAAACTTTGCTTTTGAGCTTATAGTACATCTGAGCACCTGAAAGTATTTAAGGGGCCGTAGCACTTCTGAAATACCCAACATTAGCATGCCACTGAAAATTAGTAGACCATGTATCTTGTATCAGCCAGTGTCTGAAACATTAGCTGATAAAACTAAGCACATGGAGAAGCAAATGGTTTACAGGATAAAGGTTAAGCCTGAGAACACTGCAGAGTTGATTTGCCAGCTGACATTGCCTCTTCATGTGGTTTCCAACAAATCTCTAACGAGATTCATGGTTGTGGCATATTACCATATTCCTTCTGGAATTCATTCTAAAAGGCAACTCCACATCAGCATGAAACAGTGCACAGAATATAGTAATGCATGATCTGAAGAAAGCTCAAGGGTGTTATTTTCACATTGGCACAGTTTCTTTGTGTTTGGACAGGGCTCAAATGTTGGATTATATATTAATCACAGTGCTTGAGACAGCATTACAAATATTAAACACTTACTATAAGCTGTTGATGTCCTTCCAGTTCCCAAAAGAAGTAACACTAGACTAGTCTAAGACATTATAAGTCTCAGGTTTTAGGAAAGACCCTAGGACTGCTGCAAGAGGCATAGTGGACCAGTAGTTTCCAAGCTTACATGCTCTCAGTTTTCCTCTGAAAAAGCGTCTGAGCTCTGTTGTCTCCTTCCCCCTCCTTTTGCTCTCATGCAAAGGGATGCCTAAAAAGGCCTCTTTCAAGCTTCCTTCTTTTCCAAATTAGTCATATTTTTCTTCTTCCTCTTTTATCACCCCATCCCAAATTCCTTCTCTTCTTTTCCCGTACTAGTCTTCTTTTTCATATCTCTTCTCCTAGTATTTAACTTCCTTTGTCTCCTTCCTTGTCAAATGGTGGTTGTATTGGTGATGTGATAAATGGCAAATACAGTTGTTCTGTTACTTGGCCACATACTGGGAGCCACAAAAGCCTTTTTATCTGTTTGGGAGTACTGGACAAAATTGATACCAACTACGGCTGAAGCTCCTGCACAGGTTTTTGAGATCTCTAAGAATTCTTCCTCAATAGTTTTTCCACAATACTGTAAAAAGACATTTTTTTTCAAGTGCAAAAGACTGTCACTGTGGCAAAAGCTAATAAACCTTTCTAAGTAAAGAATACCATCCACAGCTGCTAATCCATTAACTGCTTTCCTACTAGTTCATTTGTCATACTTCATATGACACAGCTTTATCACATCACTTCCCTTTCCATGCTGTTTGTATCTGCTCACAGTTCAGCAATAACTGACAACATACATCCATGACCTTTAGACGCAGAGGGGGAAGCACCACCTAATCCTGATGAAGGGCTGTATGAGCTAGCTAATTCACAGAGCTTTCGGGGTTTTTTAAGCTGAAGAAAGCACAGGGCTTCAGCATGTCCCACTTCTTTTTAAACGAGTTAAGAGGCCTTAGTCTGAGGGCTTTCTCTCTTGAAAGAATAGGAATTTCCATTCCCAGCAGGGAAGTAGACGACAATCACCAGCTCAGGCTCCAGTGCGTGCAGCTCCCACCTAAAGAGAACTGTTTGCTGACATTGGTATATATGAGGCTATGGACTTGACTTCTAATCTCTTCTTGAAGATTTAAAAGAAAAGCTATTTTGGGAGCAGTTTTTCAGGCATTTTGTTGAATTTGAAAACAGTTTTAAAATTGTGTCTCTAAACACACACAGAGCAGGGACAATTTAGAAATTCTAAGTGCTTTTGCTTCAATGGGATGCAAATATTCAATCCAAAATGTGTCTTCTAGCAGATCAATGTGAAAAGATTTATCTAAAACATTTCATATTGTCTACTAATGATAAGATATGCCCATTCACGGTTTATTTTCTTTTAAATAAAGCACATGAATTCATCAGAACTGTTATGGAAATGGTTTCTGAAGTGATGAAAAAGTTAATGAAAACTGTAGGAGTATTTGACATATTCTCCCTGAAAACAGTAACAGGAGAGGTGCTTTTTTTCTTTTTCTTTCTTTTTTTTTTTTTAAACAAAATATATGTTTACATGAGCTTTCAACAGTGCTTGTAACTGCTGGGCTGTCCCTGAACTGCTATGTTTAAACAGTTTCTGGAGACTTGGAATAGCTGATCAATGACTGTTTAGACCTGATCACAATCTCCAGGAAAGCAGGGATCTATCATGCATAAGAGTTACTTGGGAAGATGAATGCCATATCCCTGCTTCCTTCTTCTTCCCCCAGCTTTATATGCTGAACACGATGTCATATGGTATGGAATATCCCTTCGGTCTCTTGGTCAGCAGTCCAGGCTATGTCCCCTCCCAACTTCTTGTGCACCCCAGTCTACTCACTGGTGGCGGGGGGGTGAGAAACAGAAAAGACCTTGACTGTGTGTAAGCACTGCTCAGCGATAGCTAAAACACCCCTGTGTTATCAACACTGTTTCCAGCACAAATCCAAAGCACAGCCCCATACTAGCTATTGTGGAAAAAAAATTAACTTTATCCCAGCCAAAATGAGCACAAAAGGATTTAGGGTTGATTTTTTTTTTTTCCCTAAGAAAACTTGGACCATGCTCTCTTATTACGGGACACGGAGAAAGAGGATGTGCCCTGGCAATGGAGTCCAGAGACAGAGTTTCTACAAAACTCTGTCTTTCTTCCTTAAATCAAACATTTTCACCCCAACTTTGTTCTTCACAAAATGTCTGGGTAAAAGGTGGTGGTTGGCACTCTTTTTGTCCTTAGCCTCTAAAACATCAGGTGGAAACTCCAAGAAGCAGCGCAGACTAGACTAAATATAGAAGTGGAAAATCCATCCAGGTCTTAATCAGTTCTGCAAGGGGCATTTTCCTGTTGTGGAGGGTCGGTGGGATTCTGGGCACCATTTAACCTGGCTTTTTCGAGTCCTCCTTCCTATCACTCCCTTGGCATGTGTTGTGGCACAAAGCAAAGCGTCACCACTTTATACTGCAAGAGCAAGGCAACATGACAGTCAGGACCCAGACCTAAGTCTGGACCTTCATGTTACTCAGCAACTGAGCACAGGGCCAATAGGAAAGCAGATAAGATCAAAAACATAGCAAGATAATAGAAATATTGACCAGTGGCCTTCTGTAATGGGCAGAAAAGTAGTGATTTTCTTTCCCAGATCAGAAGTAGCAACATACTTATTTCTTTCCTTGTCAAGACCTTTTCTTGGATGCAGGCGTCTCCTCAGGTTTCTCATAAGAAAAAAATCAAGCTCCTGGGAGAGAGAAAAGGCTTGTACAAGTGCAAGCCTTGCATAACCTTTTTGTCTTCTTTGACAGTTAAATATCCAAGAGAGAGGTGAAACACAGAGAAGGAGAGAGGGAGGAAGGGAAGGGAAGGGAAGGGAAGGGAAGGGAAGGGAAGGGAAGGGAAGGGAAGGGAAGGGAAGGGAAGGGAAGGGAAGGGAAGGGAAGGGAAGGGAAGGGAAGGGAAGGGAAGGGAAGGGAAGGGAAGGGAAGGGAAGGGAAGGGAAGGGAAGGGAAGGGAAGGGAAGGGAAGGGAAGGGAAGGGAAGGGAAGGGAAGGGAAGGGAAGGGAAGGGAAGGGAAGGGAAGGGAAGGGAAGGGAAGGGAAGGGAAGGGAAGGGAAGGGAAGGGAAGGGAAGGGAAAGGAGAGGACAAATCCAAATACTGAGACTGGCCAGATATACATTTGACACTATTTCTGTATAAAAATAATGAGAAATTTTGATAAGAAGGACATATGAAGAAATGCTAAGAACTGCAGACAGTTCATCCAATGTATTCCAGTATTGGCAAGGGGAATAGGCACATCGTGGTCATTCAGTCCAATTACAAACAAATCACTCTGCCAGTACTCAGATTTGAGTCACCTTTGTTTGCAAATGTCTGGGATGTCTGCTATCATTTTCTAACAGCATTTAAATATGGCACTTGTATTTTTCCTTCTGAAAGGTTCTTGACCCCATCAGACATCATACGGTACTCAAGTATCTAAATGTTAGCAGCTATTTAAGCATTTGGAGCTTTGGGGAAAGCTGGTTTCAGAACTCCAGCTGTGACTGACAGAAAGGAGTGTGTTTTCATCAGTACAGATAGAGCTGATCTGCAGAATAAGAAAACAATTTTTGATGTATCTGACCTGGAGTTATTATTTTAATGCAAACCACAACCTAGTCTTGTTTAAGCCAGAGATATTATATTCTGCTACATGCTTCTTGCAAGTACTTGCAATGACTGAAGAGCAGCAGTGAGTTCTTCGTGTATTGAGCAAGTAGGTTTAGCCTCTCTCTTCCAAGAATGAGTAGTTGTAAATAAAATTGCAGAGGAGTAATTCAGTGCTCATGTCTGCTGTCTGCATTTTCTTTTAGAAATGATTTTCTCTTTACTTCCCAAACTTAACAGGTGTATAAGAGATGTAGCTGTATTCCAATATCAGGCCAACACTTTTCCGGACTTATTTGAATTTTTTAAAGGTGCAGTGCTTTGTTCCTGTACAAAAAAAAAAAACCCCAAAAAACCACCAACAATGCAGCTCTCCTGGCATTATCCACCTTCCTGACACATACTTAGACGTGTCAAGTAAGTTGTGTGACAAGTTACCATTCTTTTTTTGCATTCATAAATATTTTTCCTGTCATGTCTTTCCTAATCCATAGACTCTGACTATATACTTTTTTTCCCATTTTGAACACTGCAGGGTGCAGCCGGCAAGGTAAGATGATATGATTTTTATAGTTGTTTCAGCTTTTGTAATAGGGGCCTAATGTGCCAAGTGGAATGCATGAGGTGGGCTTTCAGACTTCAGTCAGTATTAGAATCTTCCAAGATTGAAAGAAGTTTAAAAATGTGGGGGTTTTTTCATCATTGTTGTTCATCAACCAGACAGAGCTAATTTTTGCCTCTCTCTATGTTTGTCTCCTATACAAGTATTTGCACATACTTGTAAGTCTGATAGTTTGCCCCAATTACATCTTCAACTCCATCTGCCTTGCATTGGATGGTTTTCTGCTCTGCATGTTTGTGATAAAATAGACTTCATCTAGTTGCTGAACCCCTTCTTGCCTTGATTCTGATTTCTACCACCCTATTAAATCTCTTCATAAGCCTGAGCTGCTGGTTGTCTGCTTCAGCTTCTCAGACACAAGGCCCACAGGCTGTCATTACTCCATCAGCCCATGTTAGAAGCAGCCCAGAAACAGTGGTACTTATCCTCCTCCATCCTTCACAGTACCAACATTGGGAAAAATACTAGTATTGAGGTAGGAATAAGCCCCACAAGAACTTCAGGATAATAGTCAGTGGATGTCTAAATATGAGGAGAGCAGGCACCACAGGAAGCCTTGAAATTGGCGGAGCACTGTATTTCCTGCCCAGGCATTTTGCATAAATATTGATGACAATTGCGTTTGAAATAACACACAAAAAGGGTGCCTGCACACAGAGCTTGCAAAAGTAGGAAAATACAGGCACAGATCTTATTAATGCTCTGAGGAGGATAAGAAGCATGCATAATATTGCAGCTGAAATAATAACTCTCAATGTTCTTCAATACCTGATATGTTACGTGATCCCAGAAAGAATGCAAATGTAAAAAAAGAAAAATGAAGGAAAAAAAGAAAAGTGTGGAAATCTTGGCACAGGAACAGGAAATTGGCTTTTCTGTTTGTTTTTTTGATGGTCAAGCCAATATAAAAATATTTATGTTTATTTAACTAAGAATTAAATATTTTCATCTCCTTTTCTTACTGAAAGGGGAAATAAACCGCACATCATGTTTACATGTTATATGCTAAATTGAATGTTAAAGAACTTACATCAAACCAAAACAAACACATAAATGACTAGCTTTTGAAAGGATCCAAAACATCATGACCTTCAGAGAAAATCTTCACCAACAGCTTTCATTTCCACATTGGGTGAGTAATTCAGAGGTAATTTGGAGGCCCTGTACCTGAGAGCTTTCTCAGAGAAGACATTTTAGGTGTAACTCCTGCCTATTCTGCTGCTAAGCAATGTTGAGAAGTGTTGCTATGAGTCTTTTTTATTTGAAACAATTCCGGGCATTAAAAGAAACAAATCTCAGGACTCATAAAACTGAGTGAACCTCTGGTGTGGTGCTCAAAATAGCCTCCTCAGAGAAAAGAAATCTACACTCCAATTCACTCTGCTTCTGACAAGGATATGAGCCTAGATCCTATAATACCATGAAGTCTATCTTCACTGCCAGGATAAAGAATCAGTGATAATATCAAGTGCTGAAACAAAGCAGAACATCACAAGGAGATTACTGTCCTTGAAATAGGCTTCCTAGTAGTAGGAGTATGATTTCTGACAGATTCCAGGGTTTCATTACCTGGAGAAGGGCATATCATGCTACATGGATGTCTTAGAATTATTAAATAAGAATCGTGAGCATGGTTTTAATTTTTCTTTCATTCCCATGGCTGAAACTATTTACCTACTTTTTCTGAATTCACTAACAATTCATAAAAAATGTCATAGAGCATTTTAATGAATAAATAATTTATTGAAAAAGCCTACTTTCACTGAGAGCTGCTGATTCCACATGTAACTTTCATTGCTCCAGCCCCTCATTAGGAAGAGCTTTTGTTTGTGGAGGACGTGATCCCAGTTTCTTCACTAGTTTTCCTACAAGAAAGATTGGAGACAGGAAGAGGAACCCTTGGGAAAAAAAGATTTCCAGATATACCCTATCTACATGACCTGGGTCTGCACATGCGTACACCTGTGAATGCTGTGAGCAATGGGTGTGAATGCTGTTCTCCTACAGTAACTGTGTGGCAGTCAGGATGGTGCTTCCCCTAGAGAAACCCAGACACAGATGAACTGCCAGGAAACAGGTGAAAATAGAACAGCCATTAGCACAGCATGCGTGAACACGCTTAAGCAAAAAAACACTGAAGAAACAGAACTAAATCAAGCTGAAAGGTAGACAGCTTCGTCAAATGCATATCCTGCAGAAACTAAAAGACAAAACCAGTAAGAATATCCGGCTGTTGGCAGGGGGGCGATTGTTTGGGTTGGAAGGAACCTTCAAAGGTCATATAGTCCAACCCTCCTGCAGTGAGCAGGGACATCTTCAGCTAGATCAGATTGCTCAGAGCCCCGTCCAACCTGACCTTGAATGTTTCCAGGGATGAGGCAGCTACCACCTCTCTGGGCAACCTGTGCCAGTGTTTCACCACCCTCAGTGTAAACAAATTCTTCCTTGTATCTAGTATAAATCTCCCTTCTTTTAGTTTAAAACCATCACGCCTTGTCCTGGCGCAACATGATGCAAATGATGCACATTGCCTCACACACTTGACCTGAAGTGGTTAGTACTACTCCTGAGTATCACAGACCACAGACAGTGTGGTACCTTGTGAGCTACCCTTTATATTTAAATGGGTAAGAAATTCTGGGGAAAAAAATGCAATTATGGAGGAGATTTTCAGTCAAGAGGAAGATGTTTACTTGCTGACTTTAACAATGCTAAAGATTCTCTCCCACAGATGGCAGAAGTGGGATATTAGCTGTTCAACAACTAATGGCAATTTAAGTGTTACAGAAATCTGATTCTAGATAGATAGTTTTTCTAGGCTGGAAAAATGATAGCAAGTATTTGTGGCAAACATTAGAAACAATCTGAGTGCAGCAAGAGTGAATGAAAATCGCTTCAGTGACACAGGTTATACATTGGAGTTAGTAATGACAAACATGCAAATTGGCTTTCTAGTTGTCTTCCAAATTTTTACCTCTTAGTGTTTGTTTCTTCCTTGAAGTGTCATACAAAATGCCGTGGTCACACTGGCATCTGCGGATGATTGCTGTGGTGGTATTTTTCATTAAAAATGTGGAAGAAGAAAGTGGTAACAAACTGTCTGGAATATTGAGAAAGAAACAGAAAATACCAGAGAGGAGTATGGAGCAGGGACATTCATGCATATGGCTGAATTTTCAGCTATGCTGGCAGCATCTAGAGAGGACTTTTCTTCCTGCAGAGCCAGCTGCATTATAAAACCACAGTCTTTTGATAGACCCAGCTTCCAGCCTCCAATCAAGTTGGCAGACGTGTCAGAAATGTCTGGATATTTCTCAGTTCTTGAGCCTCTCATTTTGCATTAATGATTTTTTTTACAGAGCAACTATCTGTACCCTGGGCTGGGGTGATGTCGCTGTGGTCGGTAGATCTTTGTAACAACCATAATTTCAAAATTAACTCTAACGTAATACACATTCCTGGCAAAGCACTAGGTGTTTGTGGTTTGGTTAGTGATGGACAGCTGTACTGTGCTTAAGGTGACCTGCTTTGTTCTTAACTTCTCGTACTTGTAAATGTCTTTGTTTCTGCACATGATATTCTATTCAAAATTGTTTTTTATGTGCTCTGACAATTAAGTGAAACAAATGTTGGCTTTATGAAGGCATCCGTGGGTTTAGACAGGACAACTAAGAAGGCTGTTCCTCCTTCCTTGCTCTGGAAGAGACTGCAATTTTTTCTGAACCAGGAAATAACAAAGGGACTCTTAGAATAAACTTGGATTAGAAAGAACTAACATTAGACTTTCAAGTACAGTGATGTTTTTCGCAATGTTTTAGGGACCCTCTTCATAGGGGAAAGGACATTGTGTTTCCCATTTTCCTTTATAGTCTTCTGGCATAACGAATGGATTGACTGAGGTGTGGCTGAAAGCCTACATTGTTTAGTTCCACACAGTAATGCAATTTACGGCTGCTATTGTAGTCTAAGGGGAAATTTCACCAACTTTGCCAGAATGTTTAAGAACATTAAGACTGTTGTAAATAGAGACAAGCATGCAGTAAAGCAGCTTAAATCCCAACCAGGGGTATCTTGTGAAGGTCACTGCAATAACACAACTATTTTTCATTTTACTTCATACTGATGGCCCTGGGAGAGGAAATCAAGATGGGACAAGTTAGCCTAAATGAGGATACTTAGTATTTTCTCTTTATTAAACAGTTCCCAGATGTGGAGTCAGTGGTTTGCATCAAAGGTGTAGAACACAGAGCACTTGGCAGCAGCAGCTCTTCAGCCCAATAAAAGTTTGTCCAAGGATGTCTCATGAATTTTTGTCTTCACTCAGATTAACTGGGATTTGACAGGGACAAGTCTTGAGCATCAGTCTGCATGTGTCCAAAGATTGTTCTGTAAGATAGTACTGACCTTTGAAGAACTAATTTAATAAGGCTTTCCACCCTACAGTGAATTGGAAAAACCCATTAATATCAGGCCATCTGGTGGAAAATAACTGCTAAAAGTTATTTCATCACATTGTGTGGCCCTGATTTCATCACATAATGCCCCTATCAAGAGAATTGAGTACCTTGATGCTCCAGTGTCTCTATATGATTTTACATACCATCCCTTCTCATAAATAAGCTTGACAACTCTTTCGGGAAGGTTTAGTCTTTTCTGTTTTAATATGTATATAGTGCCTAAAAGGGTCATAATTTTTGGCTAAAACTTCAAGACGCTTTGCTGTACAACCAGTTAGAACTGTAAATAATAGTAATAATATGCATATATGCCTGTGAATACTTACTTTGGAGTATGTATATTTGTTCTTTGTTTAAAGTAGACATTAATTTCCAAGTACGAGCACATAGTTACTGTTATAATTTAATTAGTCACTTTTTTTTTCCAAAAAAATAAATTACGATGCTATTATTGAGTAAAGAACTTAGGTAAACATGCATACATATTGTAAAGAATTTTTAAATCTGCATTTTTTCATATAGGATGAACACAGAGGTACAGAAAATATTTTGCTAGAAGGGCAGGGGTTTCTCAGCAATCACATAAAAAGAACTGCAAAAATAAATGTTTTTGTCATAGGATTTCTGAATGGGTTATTTCTGTGCTGAATTTGTATGCTGAGTTATTTCCACAAGTGCATCGAGCAGAATAAAGCCTGATTTTTAGATTAAAAGAGACTGAATGTTAGAAATTGCAGTTCTCAACCCTTTTAAAAATCTACTTTTAAGAAAATACTTCTTCTTCAAAGAAAAAATTATACCACATGCATAGTCTTTCTTTAAATGCTTTTTACTTAGGCCAGTCTTAAAATGTTAGAAATAGATGCAATCTATCAAAGAGCAACTAATTGCTTCTATCTACAAATACAAGACTCAAACAATATGACTGATGAATAGTCTATTGTGCTGGCTGTCAGGAATAAAAATGTCATGTTCTCCCAGTGAATAGTTGACTCTAATATTGAAGTTGTGTATTGAAATCCCAATATTATCTTACAAAAAAAAAGAAAAACACGAAACAAATTTCATAGAAAGATGCCTGCTGATGTCTCCCTTGTAGTGAATTGTGAATGTGCTGTAATCACTGTATAAGTGCACCATGTTGTTATGTGCATGTATATGAGTCAGCAGATAGCGAAATACTGCTCTGAGTTGATTGTATTTTCTTAAATCAATACAATTCCTATGCAAAGATTTGACTAGTTAGTAAATATTTGGGAGGGAATGTATCTCTTAATTTCTTAATTTTCTCTTTATCACCATTATGTGAACTTGCCATCTCAATCTTTGTGAAGTACCTAGTCTGTGAAATGTGCAATTGTTACTGGTTTTGCTTTTATCTCTATGGAAACTAAAATAAGCCAAATAGTCAATGACTATCCCAAAGCTACAGAAAGAAATGGTGTGATCACTAGAAATGGAATACTGAAGAATGAAACAGCAGAAAATTGGCACTTTGGTAGACCAAGATTTTGTCTCACGCTCCCTTGTCCCTAGATTTGAGTTGGATCAGTGTATTCCAATTCAGAAATCATACACCGTATTAATCCGTACAAAAATTCAGTATATTGCTTTGGACTCTGAGCCTCATATACTTCATGCCTTAAAAGTATCAGTCTTCAAAGGATGGCAGCAATTTATGAGTTATTTACATGTTAAATGGTTGTTCAATATTAGTCACTATCTTAAAAAAGACATTCTGAAAACTAGTCACGCAACTCATTATTCTCCTAGTATATATATTTAACCAAGTTCTCCCGAATTCATTGTGATAGTTATTATGCAACACAATAAGGAAATATAATTTGTCTATAGTAATGATGTTAACAGGGCAGACACTGCAGCATTTGACAAGAAAGAGTACACAAGAATTCTTTGGAGTATTTGAGATATTACACAGATGACTTTCAATATAATCGCATCAGGAATTCTTAGGTAAAGTGTTAAGCACGTGTTTCATGTCCATCCAAAATCTCTTCTGAAGGAAGAACAATCTTTTCAGCCATTGAAAAGATACAAGAAAAGAAAAAAAACAGTCAAAATAAAGCTGTTACTTTCTGACTGATGAGTTAGAACAAGTTTAATTCCAGCAAAACTTGTATCTTAGCACTCTCACAGCACAAGAATGACACTATATCTTTATATGACAACAGCCTGAAGTAGTCGGAAACATATCATAATGTCCAATGGGATTGGAGGTTGAATTTCATTTCCATCCAGGCGAAGGTATCGAAGACGAGGAGTGTTGCCATAAAAACCATAGTCTTCTGCTATGGCGATTGAAACTGGGCATATCTGAGTACCATTGACACCTGAAAGCATAGATCAACATATTAGGTAATTTCCACGGGAAAGGAACATAAAAATCATCTTAGAAACCAAATAAAACAGTCTTCTATGTTTATTTGTATAGGAGACACTTGCTCCTATCAGAGCTAGAAAATGTCAAAATAAAAATTAACTCCTTTTTTGATCAAGCAAAAAAGCATTTTAGGATAATATAATATAGATCAGAGAATCACATATTTAATGTGCTGCAAATATGAATAAAGGCCACTAGATACATAGTTTTACCTTGGACAGAAAAGAAACTAATTTAATCAACTACTCGGTAAATATTTATTGAGAAATAGCTCTCTGCCTTCAGAGAGAGCAGAACAAAGTTAACGCTAAGGGATTTTGAACATCGTACTGCAAAGACAGTACATTAATTTTAGCTGATAATACTCCACAATGAAAATCTTGAATTCAAAATGGTAACAATATTGAATCAGAGGAGCATTTCATGGAATTACACAGAACTGTTTTGCTTGGAAGAGACCTTTAGGATTTTCAAGTTGAACCATTAACCCAGCACTGTCAGGCCACCCCTAAGCCATGTCTCCAAGCACCACATCTACATGTCCCTTAAATACCTCCAGGGATGGTGACTCCATAACCTCCCTGGGCAGCCTCTTCCAATGCTTTACAACCCCTTCTGTAAAGAAATCTTTCCTAATATCCAGCATAAACCTCTCATGGCACAAGTTGAGCCCATTTCCTCTCATCTTATTGCTTGTTACTTGGGACAAGAGACCAATCCCACCTTTCTGCAAACTCATTTCATGTAGTTGTAGGGAGTGATAAGGTCTTCCCTGAACCTCCTTTCTTCAGGCTAAACAACCACAACCCCTGTTCCCTCAGCCACTACTTGTTCATAGGACCTGTTCTCTAGACCCTTCATCAGCTTCGTGGCCCTTCTCTGAACACTCTCCAGCACCTCAATGTCCTTCTTGTAGTGAGGGATCCAAAACTGAACACAGGATTCAAGGTGTGGCCTGAGCAGTACTGAGAACAGGGGGACAATCACTTCCCTCCTCCTGCTGGCCACACTGCTTCTGATACAAGCCAGGATATCATTGGCCTTCTTAGCCACCAGGGCACACTGCTGGCTCATGTTTACCTGTTGCCCAACACCCCCAGGTCCTTTTCCGCTGTGCAGCTTTCCAGTTGCTCTTCCCCAAGCCTGTAACATTGCAGGGGGTTGTTGTGACCCAAGTGCAGGACCCAGCATTTGGCCTTATTGAACTTCATGCAATTGGCTTCAGCACATTGATCCAGCCTGTCCAGATCCCTCTGTAGAGCCTCCATACCTACAAGCAGATCAACACTCCAGCCTAACTTGGTGTCATCTGCAAACTCACTGAGGGTGCACTCGATCCCCTCATCCAGATCATTGATAAAGATGTTGAAGAGAACAGGCCCCAACACTGAGCCCTGGAGAACACCACTTGTCACTGGGCACCATCTGGATTGAACTCCATTCACCACCACTCTTTGAGCCTGGCCAGCCAGCCAGGTTTTTATCCAGCCAAGATTACATCTATCCAAGCCGTGAGCAGTCAGTTTCTCCAGGAGTATGCTGTGGGAAACTGTCAAATGCTTCACTAATGTCTAGTTAGGCAACGTCCACAGCTCTTCCCTCATACACTAAGCAGGTCACCTTGTCACAGCAGGAGATCAGGTTAGTCAAGCAGGACCTGCCTCTCACAAACATTTATTTAAATGTTGTATTTCATATAATGTCTGTAACTTTTAACATCTGTACTTTCCTGTGCTCTCAAATTCTTCAGTACAGGTGGTTTTAATTGCAAGAATATAACTTGTGTAATGGGATATTTTTCATCCTAATCTGAGAGCCAACAAGTCCTTAAAATTCTTTATAGCTTGTTGTAGTTCAGATAAAATTTGAAACTGTGGCTTAAATCATTACCCATTTTCATAAAAGCTGAATAGATTGATGTCTTTACATCATCTCCCCTAAGTTACCTCTGCACAGTCACTTGGCTAAAATTCTTTTCATATTTTCTCTTCATCTGCTGAACAGTGAGGCCATTGCTGCCCTATTTCAGCCTCAAAATGGCCTTATTGTAGAAAACACTGAAGTGGTGTTTGTTTATCAAAGACGTCAAATTCCTTTGACCAAATTATAGTATTTAGTGATTCGTCTGACTGATGGAGGATGTTGTTGGCCTGAGACCACCTGCAAAAAGTGGTTGCATGGAAAATATGTGTGTAACATTTTTTTTAGCAGGTGTTTTTAGCAACCCAGAACCAGGAAAAGAAAAGCTTTCTGCTAAACTTTTTCTCCCCTTATCTTTAGCAATAATAATATGCACACGTCTTTTGATTACAATCCCCAAAATTGGTTAAATGTTAGGATTAAAAAAAAACAAACCACAACTGTTTGTTTTTTTTTTTTTCCCCAAAACAAAAAACCCACCCTGTTTTGAAAAACTGCCCAAAAGTTTGCAGCATCTTGGAAATGGACTTTGTCATGGAAACTAGACAAATATATCCAGTTGTCCAAGGCCTAAAACTTTTATCATATTCATGTTATGAAAATGTCTTTGCCTATGTTGTGAAATTTGATTAATGCTTGTAAACCATTCGACATTCTCAGAAAAAACAAACTACAACTTATTTTCGTGTGTGAAGCTATGAAGCAGGAAGCTTGACGGTGAGGTTTTGTTATGAAAGCAGTTATTTAAAAGTCTTACCAGTAAATCAGCACTATGTAGCAGAAAATATCTGCCTTTTAGGTCAGCGCTACTGATCTTAGGAGACAAGACGGCTCAAGTGTATTCTAAACGTTTGTGTTCCATGACCTAGGAACTATACCACTGCAGTAGTTTTTCACTGGGATAATTACTCCAACCTTAAAATGAGGCAACAGTTATCTAACCACAGGCCACCTATGAAGAAGTTATTTCCTGATGATGTGTGGTATGGAAGTTCTTTGATTTTTTTATCGTTCTCTTCCTATGAACGTTAACTCCTTCCTAAACTATCAGAGGAATAAAAGCCTCTCTCCTCTTCTCTTGCAATCCTGTTCATGCATATGTTGCTGAATTTTGCTTAAGCAGGAGAGCCAGGTCAATCCATCTACATGGGTACAATTCACCCCACCTAAACTGATCCATGTAGAGGGTAAGTGCCAGTCTAAGTAAACCATTCAGACACTGTTTATAAATGCTGGAGAGAGATGAACACTTCCAAAAGGTGATTCACAGATACTTAAGATGGGATGATATTCCCTCTGCAATTGTGTATCTCCTTCCATTAACTGAGTAGGTGGTATGTATGACTAACCCAAACTAGATTAAAAAATCTAGGATGGTCAATTCAAATAAGATTAATTCCACTTGTTGTCAACAGTGTTATTAAGTGGTGTAATTAAAAGTGAAACTCTAGAGTTGCTGTAGGGGAAAACTGCAAATGTTCTCATTAATGGTTAATACCGTATGTCTGATGAGGAACCGCAGAAGATCTTATTTCTTTTCTTTATGAGTAAAACTCATAATTTAGAAACATTCATGAAGTAACTTGATCTAGAAGATAGCTGTGTTCTGACATATGTGAGTGTGAGGCTATTTCTGTTCTATTCTTGTAACCTGTTGCTGTACTCACTGTAGTCCAACTCAAATAGTCGGACTCCCTTTCTTCTTTTCACCTGGTATTTAACTGCAGCAGCCATAGAGCACCCTGGAATAGTGTACCTTTCTGGGCTCTTCCATCAAAGAAGCAAGTACAAGCTATAGTCCAGGGGTCTGACAATAAGTCAGGATCTGAAACTTCAAGCATTCCTTTCCAAATATCCTATAATGGATTCTGATAGTCTGGTATTGCAACTCGGCCCAAGGACTTCTCCCTTTCTCTACCCATGGAATAATACTAGTTCAGAGGAGCTATCCCAGCCTCCGGGGGTTCCTCTAGGGGAACTTACCGTTCACTCCCTTTAATCACTCCTTTGATAGCACTGTAATGCCACATTCATGCCCTTGCTCTCTTGCCACCTCATTGTTCACCTTCTCATCATTTTGCTTCTGCAAACACTTAGTTTTCCTTATTTGACATCTCCCTGGAGCCTCGCTTGGGGATCTTACAAATAAATACGTAAACACATATTTTAAAATGCCGTGGATCAAGTGTGGTGCTAATCTGTTGTAGCCATAATAGGTTTTGATTTTATGTTGATTTTGCTTCCAAATTCCAAGTACTTTTTTTCCTCTGTGCATTGGGATCCTTGGGGAAGGGACCACAGGCAAAATCCTGGTTCTGCTGAGACCAATGATGAGGCTATCATTGACTTCATGGGCTTCAAGATATTGCCTGATAACTTCATAAATGGTCTCTGGAGAAACAAGGCCTTGGGCTTACATGAAGAACTGATATTATAAAATAATATACAATAAAAAGGAGGGAAACAGTATTTACATAGAAATTTTGATTGATGTCTGAGCTCTTGCAATGTTAGCAGTGTAACTATGAACAACCAAGAGAAAACAAAGCAGGAACTGGCAGGTGTGCAGGGTTATCTGATTATTAATATTACAAAAAAGGCTTGTACTGCACATGTAAAAGCAAATTTAAGGAGGATTCTTGTGGAGAAACCAGATCCAGGCTTTTACAGTTATTTTTCTTTCAAATCTTTTACATTGGTTATCTTATTGTAATGACAGATCATCAACTTTCTGGGTTTAAGAAGACGAAAGTAATCTAAAGAATTAACGCCACATCTTATTACTCCTGCCTGATGGAATGACATTCCTTGTTTGCAATCCTAAAGGCCCTCTGAGGTATAATCTATTAGAGCAGTGTTCACTATGTTGAATGTGTTTTAATGTGCCTTATGCAATTCCTGCATTTCATTTAAGGTGTCAGGTTGCCTTTTAAAATTTTTTTTTACTACTTTTTATGTAGTTACCAAGAATAAAAACTTTTTTTTTTTTTTTTGTCATTAAGAGCAATGTTGTGCTGAAGTTAGTAATGAATTTTGAAAAGTGGTAAAGGCATTAAGGAATATAAAGCTTGTGGAAAACTACTGTGATTTAGGCTCCTGTGTCACTGGAAAATGGGACTTGAGTTTGTACATACTACACAGGCTGATTTTCATGGTTTTAACATTTTTTTAAACTTATTTAGGAAAGGAAGATAATTTGGCAGCTCTTTAAATACTACCTAGACACAAAACACTTCTTAAACTGGACAGGTTACATTCCACTGATTTCAATTTAGAGTCCACTTAAAGTGGCAGGAGATAAAGGCTCCACCTGAGGCCCTGCAGTGAAGCAGTTAAATCTCTTTGTAACCAGGGGGCAATGAAATATGTTCAGTAATAACATGTGTCATAAGCCCTAACTCTAATTAACTGTTAGACTTCTTGCAGGCCACTTAAATATGTGCCAGTTGTACAAAATTGATTTAACTATACAAGTTTTCATCCATTTGTTTTGCAAAATGCAGT
The DNA here is from genome assembly GCA_009769605.1 of Bucorvus abyssinicus. Lineage (NCBI taxonomy): Eukaryota > Metazoa > Chordata > Aves > Bucerotiformes > Bucorvidae > Bucorvus > Bucorvus abyssinicus. The sequence continues at coordinate 47,880,552 of CM020025.1, forward strand.
GAATTAAATAAATTATCAAGAAGGATCTTCCTTTGATATGTCCTTGTTTCATACAGAAGCCAAACCATTGTTTTTAGCATATTTATGAAATTCAGTGATACAAAACTGGAATAAGGAACCATTTATTCAATTAAATCACCATGACAGGAAGACAAATGCAAAGACTTGGTTATCTTCTGTTCAGTGTTAAAGTCATCACTTTTTGCTTTTGGCTTTTGGCATGAAACAAAGGAGTTAAGTAAGGTCTGTAGGACTTACTGAGCAGATACCTTTACCCAGTGTCCCTAACCACCATATCCCCGCTGTACCTGGATGAATCTGAAGCAGAATTATGATGACAACAGGCTTCTGCTGCCTTGGATGCAAACCTTGTCTTGTTTAGAAAATGTGGAACATGTTAGAAGATGTTTGAGGAGATGAACCTTATTAGGACAAACCTCTGTAAAGTCAGTGAAAAGATTTTTCATGTAGACTAAACCCAAGTGTCAGCATTTTGTGCACAGTAAACAAAAAATGGGGAGGATATTGAAGTTTGAAATATTCAACACCCACATTCTAATTAGTCTTATATGAAATAGATTTTATTGACTACAACCGACATTTTATTCTGTTTTAAGGGTGCCTAACCTTAAGCTCCTACTGCATAATTTAGGTGGGCAGAGAAATACTCAGAAAAACTGAGGAAACAGCAATTCTATTAGTTCAGTGAAGTCACTATGGTGCTCAGTAGCTTTGAATATCTAACGGTCATACAGATGTGGATTGAATATCCTAATCTGTTGCAACCATTTTTTAATTATTTCTTCCTCCTTATTTAATTCTAGACTTTCTGTGGGAAACATAATTTGTTCCAACAAAATGGTTATTGGCATGTATATAGTGAAATGTGAATGCATGAATACTCCTTAATCCACTCAATATTTCTGATCCATTTGCAAAGTGTTTTTTGCATATGAACATTTTTCACGTGGTATTACTTCCACGCACATACTTGGTTGTCGTATTTTAGACCTGAATTGAAAACTGCCCTGTGGGAGACACTCTTCCTCATCTCCCTCTAATCAACAGCACATTTTAAATCTCTTTATTTCAAAGAGCATTTTCTGTAGTTAAGTAGACATTTTAAAGTAATTATGTCTTGGTAGGATCCCACACCAACAATACACACTTACTTTTGATTCTGTTGTGATCAAGGTGAAGGTGCTCGAGCTGAGCATTGAACGGTGGAATTTTAGTGAGCTGGTTGTGAGACAGCTGTAGATCTAGAATAGATGAAACATTAAACCCATTTGGGGGAATACCGTCATCAGATAATTTATTGTAGTTTAGCCTAAGGAAAGTCACTTTGGGTATTGCACTGAAGTAGTTTTCTGGTATCACTTCAATGGAGTTGTTGTCCAAAAACAGCTGCAGTGTGTTAGCTGGAATGCTTGAAGGCATTTTCTTCAGTGAATTTTTTGCGATGTTGAGTTGCATAAGATTGTTGAGTCCTTGGAAGGTGTCACTTTGAAGAGCGCTGTCCAACAAACTGTTGTGGTGCAGATCTAACATAGTAAGGTTTTCCAAGTTGCTGAAGACTCCTTCTGGGATTCTGGAGATTTTGTTTCTAGCCAGTCTTAGCTGTTCCAGGCTCGCTGGTAATGGGGCAGGCACCTCTTCCAATTCGTTATCTTCAAGGAATAAGTAAAGCAGCCTTTTAAGCTTGCTCAGCACACCAGTCTCAATTCCTCTGTTGGTAATCTTATTCTTGTTCAGATTTATCCATCTCAGATGAGTGGCATTCACAAAAGGCTTCTCTGAAACTGTTTCAATTAGATTGTTTTGAAGGTAGAGGTACCAAATTCTTGCTGGGATTGCAGGTATTTCTTTAAGTCCTTTGTTATCACAGTACAATGCATTGGGGAAACTAGGAGGACAAAAGCACTCTCGTGGACACTCAAAAGTGTAGTGAGACCAATGCTCAGAATCTAGCTCATCATAAACTTGTCTCACAGCTCGAGTCCACACAGAATTGACCAAGAATAAGAGCAAAAGGCTTGTACAGGCTTTTAGAGTCATTGTTTACCTTGGAAGGGGAGAAAAACAGTTAGCTGTCGCTGAATGTAACTCTCTAACAGCATACTAGATTAATGAAGCAGTATTACATAGAAAATAATGTTTCCATTATAAACAGCCAAATTTTGTCCTCTGTGATATTACCTATGGCATGTTAAGGAAAAACTGAACAATAATACAAGAGGTATAAACAATTCATTGCTACATGCTGAACATTTTCCTGATTCAACTTAAGACTCCACATTGGCTACAAGTAAAACAGATGCAAGTGTTATTTCAAGGAACCTGAAAACAAGGACCATTTTCCTGACATTAAAGTCTTCCTGTACAGAGCTATAAACTACATTATATAGTGTACCACCTTCAGTAAAGTTATCAATACCATGATGGTATAAATAATATTGTACTCAATGTTCCTCCTTTTGAAATTAACCATACCCTCTTTTCTGCTTTCCCTCTCTCTTAAATTATAATAGCATCTGGATCAGATATTACAAAGTCTTTTCTCATCAGAGAAAAGTGAAAGATCAAAGAGTGTTTTAACAGCTGTTTGTTGAGCATGTTCTTAAAATGCTTGGAGGGAATATGTTTGGGTAATCCATTCCCCTCCCTCATTCACTGTCTCATATCCAAAGTTATGAATTTCCTTCTCTAAAGCAAACAGCCAAAACAAATGTGTGATCTAAATGACACAAAAAGTAAGTCCTAACCAAATTATATCATATACATTCATGCATCATGCAACCTGCTATTTGTTTTGTTTTGCCTCTTCCACCATTAAATAATGAACAAAATCATCAATGATAATATGCTCCAAAGGAAAATATTTGTGTAGAACAAAAACTGTGCTTCACAAACTCTGTTATCTTGCTTGCTTTCTGATGAAGATTAGCAAGCATTTTGCATTGCAGAGGCAAGAGACAGCTGAAATTTCTGGTCAAAATTAGGAGGTTAGTTTTGGCAAAAATAATATTTACACAAAAAGCAAATTATCTTATAGGGTTAATGCACCAATAAGCCTAAGAGCGCAGTTAAGTTGCTGCATATGTTATGTAGTCATTTAATAGTTTTCAACATTGGTATTAACAATAAACAAGTGCAGTATCTTACAGATATTCCAGCCTCAGAAACTGCTATCTGGAAGCATTCCAAAAAAGGACAAATAAAATATTTCTAAAGAATAACATCTCTAACTTACACAGTAAAATGGCACCTTCTCACTGTGTAAATATTCATAACCTTATTAACATTTTTTGAAAGAAATATAAAGTAATTTACCTTGATAGTCAAGTTCCTGGAGCTATCTGAAGCCAGTTAGAAATCACTGTAAATTCACAACCTTTGGCTGCTAACCACTGTGTTTTCTTCCTGTCCTCCTAAGAATTAATAGCATATAAAACTTGAAGTACATGCTAGTATTCCCAGATGTATTACCATACACACCTTATTAGCTATGGTTTCGAATTTGACATTGCTTTAGAGTTTGGGCTTACCTCAGCTTTCTTGGATCTTGTTCTCTTTCTATTGGTCACTGTAGCTAGGCTGTAATAGCTTGAGTCAGGCTACAAGCCGTGTTCAGTGAATACAGCCTAATATATACGCATCAGTGGCTACAGCTTTTAACCCCTAAAATAACTACAGAACCTCAGCACCTAAGCAGGAAAAGACAGGAAATCCTGACTTTAATATCAAGCAACTGCAGATCTGAAGGCTTTTAATGTTTATGTTTTAGCAGATGAGAGTAACCGCTCTTGATGAAACTGGTAACACCAAATGTATATTTATTCAAAATTTTTGTCAAAAGATATTTTACACACAAAGCTCGCTTACATCATAATTCATTCTCATAATACCTAGACTGGCCACAAAGAATTAAAAACAGTGCCATCTGTTTCTACGGAAATATTTCATTTGAATTTTATCAAATACAGATGCTGCCACACCATTTAAAGACATAATTCTTGATTAGGAGAAGAATATAGAAAAAGCAAAAGAATTTTTTAATAACATAACCTCATTTCTGTAAAGATTAAACCATACCTTTTCCTTTTTGTTCAGAGAGATATTTACATATATTTCTACAAAGTTATACTCTCCAGTGCCTCCTGCAGTCAGGTCTGGTTTTAATTATCAAGGCAGCAATTAACTATCCTGTTTTATCGTTGATCTTTCTAGCCAACTTGTTATCTAAGGCACAGACACATATTTCTCACATTAAGTATTTTGGAGGATTTTTGTTTTCTTTTTTAGTCCAAACTTAAACTAACAACTTAGTACCAGGAAAATTAGCTAAGTTCAAAGCCAGAACAATGGCATAAGTATTTTAAGGAAAAGCTGATGAAAATATAAAATATATCCTGGTACCTCTTATGAGTTTATATCAATGTTAAAACTTATTTATACAATTATTTTAATTCAGTTTCATCTAATTTGACAATAAAACTTCTAACAACTTATTTCATAACATTTAATACTTTGCTTCCTAAACTAATAATGTCTCAAAAGAAGTTTAGAAGTAGAGTAGACAAAAAGATAAGTAATCAAAAAAGGAAAACAACCCTGAAGTACAGAGGAAACTTCCACTGACTTTAGCAAGGCTAATGTTAAACACGTCATAAAATTTTTTTTCATAAGTATACGCTTGTACTACCTTCTTTTTTGCTTAGGAAAAAATACATCCTTACTATCAGTAATTTTTACATGGCTTAAATATGTGCTTAAAAATAAAACAAGTGCTCAAGTGTTTCACTCTGCTAGAACTCCAGATCCTTCATATCTCTTAGAGATTGTTAGGGCTTTCTTATAAGCCAAGTATAAAATTGATTCCTTCATTCTTGCTAAGCTGAATATGTCAAAAATTTAAATCAGATTAATTTACATCTATAGCTAAAAATAAAGGTTCTAGCCTTAAGCAAGTGTACTAATTTTAATCATAAAATTTAGAAGTAATGTATTAACCTTTTCATTATAAGTGTCACTTTAAACACCCAGAAGCTTGTCAGCTGGAGTCCACAGAGAGAGATGCAGAGAGGCATAGGCACCACTATATGAAGGTTAAAACAGTTGTGTGTTCAGTTTTGAGCGATTTAAGGAGGCTTCCCCATGAACAGTGCGTCCATGATTCTTGTAAAACACAGGCAGTGCAACGTAAATTTTTTTGCATTTGTCCTATATCTTCACAGAGTGTGTAGAAAGGACATGGAGGCACTGAGGTCTGTTTGCCATTAAAGAACAAGCCAGGACCTTCAGGTCTGAAGGGTTTAAAATAGTGAGTCCTGGTGGCAGATATCCATTTTAACACACTTAAATGTGAGTTGCCAGATGCTGCATGTTTAACAAAAAACAATTGATTTATCTTATGCTTCATGGGGGTCTGAGTTTACGCTCTAACCTGCTAATCAATCACAGCTGTTCATTACATTATCACAGAAGTCACTGGCAGAGGGACTTACTGGTTACCTTGTGACAGGCAGTGGGACTACTGGTACAAACTACTGTTCAGGGAAGAAGAGGCACGGTCACAGTATGCCCTTTGTGGATTTTGTGGCCAGGTACTTGATCCTTATCAAACACATATGCTGCCATCCCATTCAAAGAAACAGTTCTTCATTAGGAGAAGAAAACAGCAAAAGGATTTGCTAAGACTATTTCAATAACATGAATTTTCATTTCTTCTGATGCAAACAGAGCAGAAAAAAAAATGTCAAAAAATGTCCTCAAAATCAGGAAGAAAGGGTTTGATGACTGTAATATGTATTCTCACATGCACTAAAAAATTTTTGAAAGACCTCTGCAGAAACAAGTGATTGATTAGCTGCCCAAGCAGACATTGCGGAAAGGCCTGCTTTCCATGAAACCTTCAAGATAAAACATTTGTTTTGTTCAGTCCTCCATCATCCGGTGTTACTATGTATTATTTAATGGGTGCAATATATGGTGATAAAGTTTTACAGACCAATAAAAGACCACGGCCAAGATTTTAAAAAATGACTAATGGTTTGGGAGTCTTTTTGTTTTGCGTATCCAACCTGAGACACTTTTCCAGGACCATATTTTCAGTAAGAGACTGTTAAGAATTTTGTGTTAATGAGGTAATTTTTAACTAGTGAAGCTGAGAAATCAAAGGCAAATAACAGTGAAACACATAATGCTCCTGAGATTATGACCAAACTTCCAAAAAGTAACAGTATTCAATATATTTGCATAACAATAAAAGGAAGTGGAAAAATCGTTACAGTAAAAATACTGTGAATGTCCACACTGTGAATTTTTGAGACCTTTTAAAAGATACTGTTGGGTGTATTCTAGTTTGAGGAAGATGTCTCAAGCTACTACAGGATTTTTTGCTCCATATGCCTCCTAGCAATCCATATTGTTAATCAATGTCATAAGAGAATCTGTATTTAAAAATCAAAAAGTGAGGAACACTAACAACGGCAGAGGGTGGTAACATCTCCTTGAGTAGAGCGATGTACACGCTTGAGACTGAAACAGCTCACAAGAACTAGAAGGGCTAAAAAACGATAAATTAGAAAGACCTATTAGAAGGAGATGTGTACAACCGGGAGTGCTCTAAGAACTGTTGTTTTGTCAGCATCAAAGTTGCTGACATTCAAAAAACGCATTGCTTTCTTTCAGTAATGGCTGCCACATGTCTCAGATTTAATACGAAGCAATGTCTGTTAAACATCAAGCATGTGTATAATTCATCACCAGCAAACCCAGGAGTATACTGCAAGCAGAGATGATTCACCAGCCCTGTGGATTGCTTCATTTAGCAGAGACTGCAATCTAGTGTGCTTAATTTGGTGACTACTTTAATAAACTGCTAGGTGTCTTGCTTCAAAGGGCTATCAGTTTGTCTGAAACAGGCTCTTGAATTCCCTTCATGATGACTACACAAAAGGTGATGTTTCAAAATCTGAAGAAGAGAGCAAGTCTTGTTTATGTACCCTTCATCATATACTCTACTGGTAGCTCCAGCCAGCCATACAGACTACTTAAGGCAGGCATTTACACTTACTCAGTGTTCAGTCTGCCTCTTTCTTTCCTGAAGATTGACATGTAGTGGTGATCTCTCTGTCATTGTATTGCTGCTTGAAATAGAGAGTAGGAAGCTTTGAGCTTTGTTCAGTCCGAAAGACAAAATTTCTAGTTCCAAACAGTTCCCTGATCACCAGACAGTGATATATCCCAATTAATAATATCTGCTATTCTTTTTAAAAAGGAGTCACAGAAGTTTGGCGAGACCGGAGAGTCTAAAATAAAGCAGATGAGTGAATCCTTCAGGCTAGCCCGAGGGACAATGCAGACAGATCAAAGGGACCAGCACAGATGTTCCAGTCTCGGCTCCTATGGACACATTTTACTCTTCATATTTCTGTTGAAAAATCAAAACAAAATAAAACAAAACAAACTTAGAAGGAGGAACTCTGTACCTCTCCTAGAAGAATTGCCTGTCTAGACCTCTCAGTGGAAGAAAATGAATCTCTTATTTAAACGGGCATTTCTGTGCATATACAGGCAGCTGAAGTATAGGGAGTTTACCTGGGGAGATTTCAGGTTAGATTAGGAGCCATTGTTTAAAGGAACCCTGGAAAATCATTGGGCTGGTTTAATTTGTGAAATGTAAATGTTACCTGACCTCTTGTTTAGATGAGATTCAGGAAGATGAGATCCTATTCTAAAAGTCCAGAAACAACAGTTCTAGCAGTTTACTTTCTGCACACCTTCACTCCATTGTACAAACCACAATGAAAACTGAGTAGCTCAGCTTAAAGAAATCCTTGAAGAACAACACATTTCAGAACAGAATAACTATGGAAAAGGGCTCAGCTTTTATGGAAAATATAGTGCTCTCCTGAATATGCTTCATTAAGGAATTTTTTGGCTGTCTGTTCCCTTACTCGCTCTATTTTGAGCTCTTTACCACAGTGAAACCATAAAGGTTCCATAACCCAATGCCAGGATCTGGTATTTATCTTGGCTAGCTAGATTTAGTTTACCTACTATGTAAATGTGGCTGTCAATCTCTTACCTTAATTTATTTTCATACTTTGAACAATCTCAACACTGAGACAAATCTATCCTACCCAGAGACCTGATTTTAAAAATGCTAGATACATGGTACAACTATGTATGCTAATTGTATCTTAAATTAAATATCTACCATGAATTTATCACACGCATACATTGAATTTGTGGGCCTGTGTGTGGCCCTTTAGGAGCCTAATATTTTCCAGGTAACTAATGGTAAATTAAAACATTAATTAGTCATCCAATGCCCATTCTGTAAATCTGCAGTTTTAAAAATAAACCATCATGGACTAAAGATCCTAAGATAGTATAAAGATAGTGAAAATAGGCTCTAAGGTGTTAGTGTTACTTTTGTTCTCTTATTTTGTTCTGTTGTTAAAAAAGTCCAAAAATATTTGAATTCATCTTCATTTTAGATTCCCATAATAGGATGATTAATTTTGAGAAGCTTAAACTTATAGAAAGATCTGTCCTCTAAAATAAACAACAAGAGCTTCATAAAAGAGTAATCCCACAACTTAATGATTAAAAAATTTTAGTCCCCTTACAATAAAACTCTACTACAGTGATTCTGCCAGATGAGAAATTCAAGGTTCAGGTGCTTTTTTAGTATTGAAAAAGAATAGCCAAATGGCATAAGTTATGTGAAAACCCAGCCTTATTTTATTTTCCATTAATTGTAGTATTTTTGGTTTAATTTTTAATGCAGATACTCTTGGGAAATACTGAAATTAAATATTAGAATATGTGGGGGTTTTCTTAAACTGTCATGTTAGTCATGACTTTTAAGAGTTGGCATTTCCCAAAGCACTAAAGTTTTCTTCCAGATTCCTGAGTTAAAGCTAGAATCTTAGTTATCATGAATACTCCAGTCACTAGTTATCCTTTCAGATGGAACTAAGTCTTTATCCTATAGATGAAATTCCTCAACACCCAGCACTTTAGTGCCAACAGACACCACCTTTTTTTTTTTTTTTTTTTTTGAAGACAGCTCTGGAACCCAGCTCCAGGGCAAATACATGCATCCATCCCTCTCCAAGAACCATACAGCACTCGGAGGCCCTCAACGGTCTGGGTTGTGCTCCAGCCTTGCCTACTCTTGTCTTAGATGATTCCCTGCTCATCATGGTGGCTGCTGTAAATCGCAGAGTTAAATGTCTAGTTCCTTTCTACATTCTGTGTATAATATTCACCTCGTTTCACTGCTTTGGTTTTCATTAGAATGACATACCTGTCATCCCTTTTAATCTAGAGTGGAAGTGAAAATACTGCAGAGGTTGACTTTTCTTACCCGAACTTAGGAACCTGAACAAAAACGTCTGATTTTTACACATGGAAGCACAAATTCTTGAAATCAATGCAACGTGGAACATAATTTTGAGAACTTATGAGTCTTACTCTAATTTTTTGGCACCAAATTTGTCATAATGATGAAGTCTAAATGTTCAGGAAACATTTGTTTATCTAGTTTGGAAACAAGCCTACAGAGTAAGATGGATGGCAGATGCACATGATGACATACTGAAAAATTAATGGAAAGAGGAATTCTGAAAGACAGCATGTGGCCTTGCTTATCTTGAGGACAGCTTATTATTAAATTGGTTTATAAGGTACGACACTTCTAAAGACTTCCTGTACTACTGTCTGAAGTCTTACACATGTTTCAATAAAAGCCTTATCTTCAGTAGAAATATATTTTTATGGACATTATTAAATATATTTCAAAATGTCTTTGCACTTATGGCTCTAGTCAGGTTGTCCAGATAACACTGCTGCCTTGCACACTTTGCCCTGCGCTAGGAGGCAAGGGATAAATAGAAAAAAGATCTTCTGCACAGCACAGCTGCCCATATAGTTAAATCTAACAGACCATTCTCTTTGCAGGTCCAAAGGCTACATGTTTACTCAGTCATCTCCACAGCCAAAAAACCTTGTGCTAACTGAACAATACAAGAACAGATTGAGCTGCATCAGGAAAGATAACGGGGACAGCAATCTCCATACATCATGGAAGCTCTCCAGGTCAGTAACATAGTAGTATCTTTCTCTGCTGGTGCATCAGCCAGCAGAGAAACCATTAAGAAAATGCGTACTGTCTGCCTTGCAGGCAGTGTAGCTATGCCCAGAGGTGGACCTAGAAAGATGTACTTTAAGAGATAAATGCAAAGTTTTGCGTGTCTGATGAAGTATAGAAGCCTAAACTCAACAAATTCTATATTATTAAGCAGCTAGTTATGTTTTCTGACAAAGAAATGTGCTACAATTCACATTGGTATCCCTGACGTAATTTGCTTTTTCTCACCAACACTCATACCTGTTCCTTGGGGAAAAAAAAAAAAACAAAACCACTTACAGGGTCTGATTCTGAGAAAAAAACTGGGTGATTTTTCCTACCTCTGCTGCGGAGATACTATAGTAGGAATCTCTGCAACTATAAAAACATAACCTATATGCTAATCCAAATGACCTTATGGTGGTTTAACTGTTACAACCAGATCTGACAGAAGGTATAGGCAGTGCATATAAATAATTTAAAACAATGTGGAGTTTTTTTCATTTAAAAATATTTTTAAACATCTCATAACAATGGATTTAGACACTGTTGTTCAAACTGTCGCTGAAGATTACTTTCTTGGAGGGAATAAAAACGTACATGAGCTCCATTTATATCTGTCCTTGTGAGGTGGGTTTGATTTGCCCTTTTTTGCCAGAACAGTAGTACTTTTTCCAGAATAATGCTTTACTCTTGTTGAGAAGTCAGGTACATTTGACCAAATCCCTGTGCTTCCACACTTTCATCTGAACTATGAATAGCATTTCTCTTCTCATATATTTGCCTCATTTCTTCACTGCCTTCTAATTAAGACCTCTTTTTTCTGCTTTTCTTTAACAATTTCAGAATGAAAAGGTGTGCTGTACCACAGAGATGCTGCATGAGGGGTATTATACTCTAAATAATAATTATTCAGGTAATCTAAACTTCTTATAAATACTGATTTTTCTGATCTGCTGATTAAGATTTCAAATTCGGAAAAGAAAGATAACTTCCCCCAAAAAATACGTAGATGAGTTTACACCCACAAAGCATCATGGTTTATAACACCAAACAGTAGCAACATGTAATTTTTCAGACAGGCTGCTGCCCACTGAAATCCTCATCTCCTGATTATATACCTAAACCTTCATATGCATTGATGGAGGAATATAGATGCTCACAAAACAACCCCATCTAGAACCTTAAGGGTCCACAAAAGCTATCAAACTGAGGACAATTTAAAGTATCCAAACAAAAGCCTTCAGGGCAAAGTGTTTATGTGATTCAGCCTTGAGCAATTCAGTCTCACATCTGAACTCGGGCAAGTTGGGCACTTTAGGCAGGTCACCTCTCAGAGAGAACTGGTGGTTCCTGCATATGGAAATATGGGCACAACCACAACTTCATCTCAGAAGCTGCAGAGTACAGTGTGATTAAATGTGCTTCAGCTTCTTCTTTTAAGGCTGTTTTTCTTTGCGTAATTAATCAATTATTTGCCCAGGCACTTGAACCTGACATTCCCACATTTGAGGTGACCATCCTGAAGGACAGATTTAGCACTCCTTTTCTTTCTCTGTGCTAGATAATGTTGAACTATTCACGTTAAACAGAAAAGATTTAAAATGTATTTATCCATGAAATCTATAGAGCCCACCGATTAAGTTATTTTCTTACAGACTGAGAGTCTTTTATCCAATACATAAATCCGCAAAAAAAGTTCAGAACTAAAATGTCCTCCATGAGCACTGTCTACTGGGATGGTAGCTCATAGACTGTCTTCCTTATTTTGTGTAAACATCTAAGCATGTCTGCCAGTGCTATCCCATATGGAAGAGTTAGATGGGATGGATCTCTGACTTCACTGCCAGCACTCAGTAGCTCAGAAGTGTCAAAATGGAAGCAGATTTGCACAAGCCAGCTGCAGACATCTGGGCATCGAAGGAAAGTTTCCACACTTTTTGCCTATGGAATCTATATCCAAATGTTAGCTGAGTTATGATTTAGTGAGTATCATGAGAGTCTGAATTATGGACTGGAACCCGAAACAATAAATTTTCCACGTGAATTTAATGCAAAACTCTTCAGCTGTAGAGCTGGTTATTAAAATTGATATTGTCCCCCACCGGTTACTAGTATTTGGAGAATCATAGGTTCACAGAAATTATAAATAAGTTTGAAGGAACATCTGAAAGTTGTTTAGTTCAATCTCTTTTTAAAAAGAAGGCTAACTTCAAAGCCAGATCTGTTCCTCAGGGCACTGTTCTGAAAAACTCCAGGGATGAAGAGTCCACAGCCTCCTTGGGCAATCTGTGTCAGTGCTTTACACACTTATTGTGAAGAATTTCTTTGTATGTCCAGCTTGGATTTCTGATTTTGGAACTTTTTCTTTGCCTTCTTGTCCTTTCATAGTGCACTCCTGAATCTGGCCCCTTTTTCTATAGTGCTTTTTTAGTCAGTGCAAGACTGCAGTAAATCATGGGACTGAGGCTTATGGTATGTTCAGAGAGGCTGAGAAAAGTGACTTGGCATAGCCTGGAAAGCAGAAGGATGAGAGAAGTTCTCTTTGCAGCCTTCCATCTTAGTGGCTCTCCACTGAACCTCATTTTGGTTTATAACCTCATAGTCTCTACCACCTTCAGTCTATGCTTGTTGCAGCTCTATGTGTAACCATTCAGACTGCCTTTCTTAATGGTGTTTTGCCTTCTTGTTCCCAGTTTTCAAAATAATTTGGTTTATGCCAAGCAATGATCTAATTATTTCATTTCAGTAAAATTGAAGATTTTTTAGTAGGGATAGGACCCTGTCAGGCTCTTTGCATTAGAAGGACAGCTGTAATCAACCTCTACTCAAGTCCTTTCCTGATCCATTTGACTATGTTGGGCTCTATAAAGCAGTAGAGGGCATGTAGGACAATTTATGCTTCCAGCTTATGTTCAGAAATTCAGGTAGAATCACTGCCTGTTCCTTCTAGGGAACATCTGTAATTTAATCTAATATGCAAAATGTCTTTTAAATCAGGAAATACTTGTTTATTTGAAAGGTGACTCTATCTTTGTGAATGGCTGTGCAACATACTTGCAGACCAGTTCCTGAAACTTCATGGGTAAATTTTTTCTCTCTTGATTTTGTATATTGACATTGCTTTTCATTACATTAGTAACAAAATGTCATTCTTGTCTGCTTTCAAATTCATATCTTTGCAAAAGATCTTGATTTTTGTAAATTCTTCCAAACAAAACTTCACATGAAACTGTCATGACATATTTACTTATTCTGACCTGAAAGAAGGGGCACATATTGTAAGTAAATTGTATAGCTATGCTATAGGCTGCATATTATGCAGCCCTAAACAGAGTTTCATCATCATCATCATCATGGCTTGGCTTTGCGGACGAAGATTTGGGAAGGGCTTTAAATGTGAGTACACCCTTCAAGCCTGCGCGGTGGATTTTTTAGGTGAGGCGCAGCGTGCGCGAGACTGGCCCCACCCTTTACACCTGAGGTTCATCTGCCAGGGCCTAGCGAGCTTGGACGGTGACAGCGAAGTCCTCAGGTCGTAGGTTTGGTTAGAGTATCCTTCTCTTAGATGGATGGCCTTACAGGGCTAAACGAGCTCCATCTGCCCGGGTTTGGAGTTAGAGTTGTCCTTCTCCTAGGATGGTTGCCCGAAGGCTAGTGAGCCCATCCTGCCCGTGGACACACTTTGTCTGACCCTTCAGTTGAGACCTGTCTGGCTTGGGAGACCCTACCGGAGGCATATGCCACCACCAGCATAGCTCTCAACTTCACAAGGGCACGCAAGTTCTTTCCCCACAGCAAGGGGGTGCCCGTGAAAGAGAGCCCTAAACAGAGTTTAATGCAGGCTAATTTACCCACCCCACTGTCTCCATGCTACTGCAGCTGTGTTATTATCTGTTGATGTCTGCCGACTTTTAAATAACATGATTGCACATGTACATGTAAATATTTATAATATGATCAGGTTAGGTGGGAACAGGGATGTAGGCATCATGTTTTTCCGTATCCAAAATGCTGAGGGCTTCATAAACAAGACCTATCACCTTCCCTTCCAGGAAGGGCAGAAATTGCAAGTTATGGTGACTCGGTTTCAAAGTTTTGTTAATAATTGCCAAACACCTAAATTTCTGACGAGTGCCTAGAAAACAATTCGTTTAACTTTCGTCAACTGAGAACTACAGCACACGTATATTGTTGCCTATTTGTTTCTGTGAGATACATAGAGGTTGGGAACTTAGTTTTTGTAATGATTTAGCCTAATTCATTAATGCAGAAGCAGAAACCTGTGCTTCTGTGTCTCACCATATGAAAGCAAAGAGGTACAGCATCCCATTTCTCCTTTAGCAGAAGGACCTCATGTTCTATTTTTTTCACAGATGGTGTGACAAAGGTGTGTGCGATATTATCTCTCCCTAACTAACAGGGAATTTCTGAACCACAGTAAGGAGAAGTTCAAGGTAAAAATGCAGTGCCAGAAGCCATTTCTTCTTAGCTGTCCAAGTGCTCATTGCAGGGTGAAGGTTCCCCAGTGTCTGAGGAAGGTCATTGGTACTGTTTGCTATTTTGATAGAGGGCTTCTTTCTACTGTGTTCTTTGAACAGAAATTCAAGTGTTCTGTGAATAATTTATTTGCAACATATAGGTATGTAGCCAACAGGTTTTAATCTATCCGCAGGTGGACTGTTTTCAGGCTCACTGTTCACAGTTTCATTTTGTATAAAGATAATTGATTTGCTGAAAAGAAACCTGAAAATAAGAATAGATTTCTGTCCTGTTTGCTAGATCACAGCTATATGGTGACATATCTCAGTATCACAGTGTGCTCTAGAGGTCTTAGCGTTTAGCATATTTTTCCTGTAAAGGGGACAATTGGCTTACAATCTCTCTGGAAATGGTTGAGTGTTGTTTCCCATATCTTTTTCTATTCTTCCGGAATTTTTGCATGCAATTCTGTTTTTCTTCTTCTATGTTATAATGCCTAGGTGCTATTCCATAGTGATTCCCATTCTGATACATTCAGAAAGCCTCAGCTTTAGACTTTATTCTTCTATGAAAGTTCTAGCTCACTTGTAACAAAGGTTAATTTTGATCATTCCTGTGTGCAGATAAAAAAAGAAAAATACTTACAAATTCCGAAATGACAAAAAAAAAAAAAAAAAAAAGAGAGAAATATTTATACTGTCTCCTGCATATCTCTTTTGTTTTAGTTCCAGGGTTTTTTGTGAATTGTGTATTGATTCTGAACATCTGGAACTGGCAATGTGATGATTAAATGTTTTGGTGTGGGCTGTTTTTCTTTTTTCAGAGGTGATAGTTTCTGCTTTTGCTATAGAAACTAGAAGAGTTTCTGTTTGAGTTCTGTTTTAATAGCCCAATAGTTTAAAGGAAAATAGTACCCGTGGGACGATCTGTGTTTGCAAGGAAGACATTTATAGCTCTCAGTTACTAACACATTTTAGTGTGTGTTCCAGGATGCTGACAATACTTGGACTAGGCATGAGTAGCTAGGGCTGCATTTTACTCATTGCCTATGGCTTCTGAGAGATTTAATTGTCCTTTTAAAAATACTGAGAAATTAATTTGCTTTCTTTCATAGTGCTGTGTCTCCCATACTGCAAACTCCATAAAATATCAAGTTAATGGCCAACATAGGTGCAGTAAAGTATGGTAAATTATAAGTTTACAAAAATATTGAAACTTGAAAGTAGAGAAAACAGTTTATTTAACCTTACAACAAATTTTAATAATAATAGAATAGCTTAGATTATCTTAACCTGATTTTTTTTTTCAACTTATAAAGACTGAAACATAGTTGACAATGATATGGACACAAAAATACTATTTGCTATGTTTTATTTTCTACAATCTGGTTAAAAGTAGCATGCAAGTAATTGAATAAAAATACTTGTATATACGAGTTATTTATAATAACAATTATACCAGCAATGGATAAAAATCTTACCATGAAAGTTTAAATGAAAGTATGACAAGAAGAAGAGTAAACACTTTTTAACCTGAAAAATGTTTGTTTCCCTGTTATCTTTCACATATTCCATTAATTTAATAATGTCATGGGCTCTGAAAATATATTTTCATGCTTTTTAAATTGTTCTTAGATTGGGAAATAATTTTTTCCTTTGTAATTGATAACAATATGAAAAAGGCATGAATAATTAAGAAAGTTGGATTGGTTAGAGAAGAACCTTGTATTTACACAGGCTAGCCCACACTGGTCAGCACTCTGATGAAACCCACCTGACTTCCATGTATGTCTGGTACCAGCTGGCACGTATTGCATGCATGGACATAGATTTCTATGATGTTGAATGCTTTTCATCAACTTACCTAGCCAGACAAAGGCATATTTTGCATCACATTTGGTCATTCTTGTGCTTTCTAAATACAACTGTTTGTAAAAATATGCACATTTCCTTAAAGTTGCCAAGTGCATGCTAAATATTAACAAACAGAATTGATAATAAGCAGATTGACAATTTTTTTAAGGCATATCCTAATTTTCAAGAGCTATCATGACGCAATTCCTCCTCAAAGAAAGCTGGATGCTGCCAGGTATCTCACTCCAGTGAAATCTCAGCAGCCACCCGAAGGCAGTTGTACATCTCATGTGGCAGGTCAGCCCGAGTGAGATTGTTTCCATCCAGACGTAAATGTGTGATCCTGGAATAGGTCATTGGCCCAACAACCTTACAGAAGCTGCTCAGTGGGAACTCTGAAGCAAAGGGAACATGAATAAGAGAAAGCATGGATAATTAGGACAAATAGGACAAACCCGTTATTTTTCTGCTTTTTTTTACTTGGAAATCGTGACTGTAAATTTCTTCTATTTTTCAATATTTTGCATGTCCATTGATGTAATTCCCCATGAGTTTACTGGAAACTGAGGGGCTTCTGCTAGGAGAGGTTCTTTCCATTAGTTGTGACAGGTTCAGAATTTCAAGACTGAGTTGCTCAAGTGCTATGTGGATCCAGCACCCACTTGATTTTTAAGGCTTCAGATGTTATATAGAGGTCTAATCTGGCATTTAGAAAAGTAAGGACAGGAATTAATCTCCAGTACAACTGGAGACGCAAAGGGAGGAATCAATCATGCTGAAAACATGATAGAAGGGTAAAACAGTGCTACATAAGATATTGAAGGAAGTAAAAAGTTTCTGGAGAGATTGAAACCTTGATATGCCCTCTACCCTTAAGAACAGGCAGTCCAATGGGTGTCTGTGTCAAATATTATTTTGGATTTGTCATTTCAATTTACTAGTTTCAAAATTAAATTTGGGGCTGGTTTTGGGGAGGAGTTTTACTTTTAAATTTTATAGTTGAACCTTTCCAGAATAGCAGGATTTAGAAGGTGAATATAAATATAAAAGATATTTATAAAAATACTTGCATTTATTTTAATTTATATACGATGAGATATGTAGCCTCTATTCAACTGAAGTATTATTTGGTTCGCAAAATATCAGACAGTTCTTGAATTAAAAGCTCTGTCTTGTATCTTATGAGCAGTATTAACTGTAAGCTAGAAATTACATGAAGCAGAGAAATTCTCTGCTCAGTGTACATAAGCACACACATATACATATTCTACACCTTTGACATGCAGAGAAGGTCTGTCTTCAAATGAGAATATATGTGGATAAACCTGATGTCCCCTATGTCCCATATTGTACAATTCTGCAAAGATGGTCCTTCATTCTCACACGTTTTTTTTGAGTCAGACAGAGGATCAGTCTGCTGTTAGTCACTACTAAAGAAACAGTCTGGGAGGCTTATTATTCTTTGGGCCTTTGAAATCATTGAATTCACACAGATAATATTTTAAAGGGACTCCTTCAATGACCAGTATGCAGATAAATTTCATATCTTCAGTTTCTTTTATGTTGCAAAGGATTAGCACTCAGTTTCTGAGAAATCAAGGTAGTGTTTTCAAAATTCAATGCTGTTTAACTACCAATCATGGGTCATTCATGGACTTTTGAAGACACCACCTTATATATCTTTTCTGCATGACTATTTAACTCATCCAAGAAAATGTGATGTCCTACATCATGTGTTATGTTGTATTACTAAAGGAAGTGGAGGAAGTATCTTTCATAGCTCCACTTTAATTGTCTTCTTTCAGAACTGGGATTAGAGTAATCTGCTCACACTGATGAAACATGACTTGATTAAACTAGGTATAAATGTACACCCATCTGTACAGGCAGGTATTTAAAGCATGAGAGCATCGGTAATTTTTTGGACACAGAGATGTGGTGTTGAGAAATGGGTAAAGATTTGTGTTTCATAAAGTATGTTATTTGAGAAGGGATTAAGGAAATGTATTTCAAATGTTAGATCTTGATCACCAAGATTTGCTTGTTTAAAGCAAATCAAAACAATTTCCTATATTTTGTATATTGTACAGCCTTCTTTTGGAAGGGTGAGAGATAAAATGCATCCTCAATGGCACAATTTATTGGGCAATTCATATGGCAATATAGTATAATTTTAAGACTGCAGACCAATTCTGATACTCTTCTGATTCAGAATATAACAGCTGAAGTGAAGTGATGATTCCTGTGAGTTAGGATCCCAAAAGAGACAGTTATAGGACTGCATCTATGTGGAATTCTGCTGAATGAAAACATAAGTTTCTGAGACCGAACTCATTTCCTTGGCCTACAGGCTATACCATTAACTGTTTAGGTCCAGTTCTCTGCAGATTGTTTAAGTGTAATTTGTAAAGATTAAAATAAACATGAATTCTAATATAGATTTTTTCCATTTTCTTGTCATTCAGGATCAACATGCTAAGTATAATTTTGTTGAAAGATATTTTAAAACTTTCTAAATTTACTTACTTGTGTATTTTCCATATTATTACTTTTGAGCTTAAATACTACCATTTGGTTGCAACACAAGGTATGCTTATACAAGTTGTGTAGATGCTTGACTGCTCAAGAGATATAAACTTCTGGCATGTAAACCACAACATTTATCTGTGTTACCAAAATACTCATCTGTGATAACTACTTATGAGACTGAAACTACTTGAGAAGTAGATGCAGATCTAGTCCTCACAGAAGACAAAGGAAGCCTGTCACGAACTTCAGTGGGATTTGGCTCCAATATTTGGTGCACACTGTTTGCATTTGGGAATTAATTATTCATACTGTCCTTATAATTGTCAGTTGTTAGACGCATATTAAAAATGTTTGTTTTCTAATTGCAGTCTTCACCAGTAGATAATAATGTAAGTGGGTCGTGTGAATGCTGTTGATGTCCTGTTGCCTATATGATCTCTGTGAGAACTGCAATCAGTGCAACTACAGCACTGTTGCATGAAATATGTCAGTAGCTTCCTCCTTTATTACACATACTAATGTTGCAGTTGTTGAAATGTCTCCCTAACTTTATAATATTCAGGTTCAGAGGCAGTGTACCTGGAATTTTGCCACTAGTGTGGCATTCATATTTTCCCAATGGACTAGAGGAGAATATATGGCCCCTTAACTGTCCTCTGGAACATTTTCATGTTCTCCTTTCTTACACTCCGTTCACATGGTACCTTCTTGCTGAGGTTTCATGTGGAAGCAACAACTCTTGCCTTAATCCTATACAAGTACAAATGAAAGACGAAGTCCACCTGTATATATATATGTATATATATATATAATTCTAATGACATCTTAAAGCATGGTAACAAAACACCATTGTTATTAAACAATGTTATTAAACAATGTTCTGTTATTAAACAGAAAATTCCACCCTTAAATTGCTAACAATATTAAAAACAGATATTTCAATTTAGAAGATACAGTTTAGGTTTGAGGTATGGAGGAAGCAAAGGCTTTTATAAACTTCTCACAGTTCTGTGCTAGCTTGGAGTTCCAACTAGCTCCAAGTACAGTAGACCAAGTATACAATTGGTACCTAACTTACATTCAATATAATGGATGTTCTTCAATTTATTAGTTAGAGATCAGTGGAGTTACTCTGAATTTGTCTTTGGTCCAGTATGCTATTCACTTTGCCTGCTCCTCCTCACATCACAGATGAAGACAGGACATACTGAAGTGAAGCCCATTCTGCTACAAATATTTTTTTTATGTGCATATTCATCTACTTTTGTTCAAAAAGCTCAAAGTCACTCAAATGAGATTATTTCTCAAACAGATAATTTTTTATGTATGGCAATAGATAAGTAGTGTGGCAAGCCCAGGATGAAAGTCCTGGACAGTAATTTAGAGAAATATTTCCTTTCTTTCTGGTAATATCAAAAGGGTTGGGACCATATTGCTCTTTCTTAGGCAAATATAAATGTTAATTGCTAACCTAAAGGTTCCTTAGAAAAAGGGAGACAGTAACAAATTAAGAACTCTGTAGAAATATGTTTATGTTAGGTTTCAGTATAAGCTATGCAAATTTTAAGCTATGTAAGCATAATCTGAAAGATTATACCTCTTGTACCTTTTAGGAGAAATTATTATTACTCCTAATACAGAGGTCTCTCTCTCACAGTATGGTGTGGAAGGGAAGCTGGCCTTGTTTACAGTTATCCTTACACAAATCTGTGGCAAATTACAATATTTTATTAAAAAAAAGAAACTGATCGTTTGTTTGAGGCTCAAATACTCAAAGGTCAGTCAACTCCATTTTTAGAAAGACTAAGCGCTCACAGCTGTAGGTCAGGTGTAATGAATAGTGAACTGCAAAGGCTTTGATCACCCTGTATCTGGTACTTCATTAAGCTGAAATGCCTATGGCTAACTAAATTTTGTCCCACATTGTCAATTAGCATCTTAGGCAACATCATATTATGCTTGTGAAATTAGATAGTCAGGAAAATTTATTATTGAAGTCTACTAGATTTTATGGTTAAGCGAAAACCAGTAAATCAGAGTTCTCTTGCATCAGTCTGTAGGGTGACAGTGGAGCAGTAGCCGGTGCACACCCAGTACTCACACCATTCCCATTGGCTGCTGACGAGAACTCTGGAAATACAGCTTTGATTGCAAAATTAAATTATTGCCACAGTCCTTGACTCAGAAATCCTTGGAAATGTGAATGGAAAGCAAACTTGCTACCTGGGTATCTTGCAGAAGTCTCAGAACAACCACTCTAAGCAGGGAAAATTTCCTCATATTCCTCATGAGAAATTGAACATCATCATCATCATTAGCTCTTTCAGGAGAAGGAGAGTCTCTGATAGAGTTCTACAGGTCACTGTATGTGATGCCTCAGGTGGGAAGCATTAACTCATTGTTTTCCCTCATCAAAACAAGCAACTGAGATGAATAGGGAAAAAAAATCATAACACTGAGGAAAATGTGAAGCACAATAAATACAAAACATTTCAAAAGGTCTTGCCCTCTTTCTGTGAGATCTGCACTAAAGCATTTGGCTTTAAAGGCTACGTCTGAATGGAGTTAGCTATGTATGGAATAGCTAACACTGATATCTCAAACCCCTGATGGATACAGGCAGGCAAACAGAAGAGCTTTACTTTATGCCAGCTAGCAAGATGAGGTAAGTCCTCCTGCAGAAACACTGTTATGTTTGACAGATCTGCCTCTCCATCAGGAACCACCACTGACAAAAGTGCAGCTGGAGAGATTCTGATGTGATGGTGAGGCCTCTCCAGCTCTCCAACACCTCTCCTTCCCACTCCAGGCTTAGGACAGCCTCATAAAAGCCCTGTCTCAGTAGAAACTTCCATGACCTCATGCAAGGTGTGACAATTACTGTCTTCACAAGGAACATTTTTTCAAATCATGACTGAATATAGACAAGCTTGCCACCTGATCATAAGATGTGGGAAATTGGAATGAAAAGAAAAACCAACAGTGGCAGCTCTTTGGATTTCAAGATGGGTTTGGAGGGATACTGCATTAGAGTAGGGGAAAAGAAAAAAAAAGCTACTTTGTTGTATCATTTTCACTGGGTCTTGTGCCTGATACTGTAGGAATTTGTTGTCATCTTCCTCTCTCCTCCCTCCAGCACTTTCACTACCAGCCTTCTGAAAGGTTACACATGCCATAAGCAGATCCTCAGCTGATACCTGTCCTTTTTTGCCGATTTATGAATTCTGAACATCTTCTACACTGATCAAACTTTGTTGTATAAACAAAGTTGTATAAGACAACTCCAGTTGTGTAAGACAACTCCATTGGCTTCTATGGAGTTACTCCGATTTACATGAGATGAGAATTTGACCAATAATACCTACATTAATATGAAAAGAGAAATTTAAGGTTAATTTGAGTAGCTATCAGAAAAAAAGTCTGTCTTTTAACATCAGTGTGGACAACAGTCAGAGAAATGTCCATGTGCTAACAGTCTAACTAGTACCATTTCTTCAGTCTGGATGATCTACCCTTTCAAATACTTGCTTTGACCATCAGTGACTAGAGAGTGGTAAATATTAATGAAAATATGAAAATTTAACTCACTGTTAATTTTGTTGACTTGGAGGTAGAAGTTTTCGAGGTTCTCACTGACGGTTGGAATGCTCTTCAGCTGATTGAAGGAGAGATCCAACTCAACCAGTGATGTGATATTGAAGACATTGCCTGGTATTCCAGAATCTGTTAATTTGTTATGAGACAAGCGCAAATATTGCAGGGCTTTAAAACCTTGGAAGTACTCATCGGGAACATTGGAGATCTGATTATTATCAAAATACAGCATCAGTAAGGAGTGAGGCAGTCCTGTTGGTAGCTTTGTAAGTCGATTGAAGCTTAAGTCAAGATACAAAAGTGAATTCAGGCCTTTAAAAGCCCCAGAAATAGAATCTGCTTTCAGCTGGTTGTTCTGGAGGTGAATGACAGTCAGATTCACCAGCCCCTCAAGTGCACCGGGATTGACTTTTGTGATTTTATTGTGACTTAATTGCAGGTCATCCAGAGTTTTGGGGAGTGGTCCAACAGCTTCAGTCAAATTGTTGTAGTTAATGTGAAGTTTCTTCAGATTCTTTAGTTTAGAGAAGACTCTTCCCTTAATTTTTGAATTTTCCAAATGGTTGTGATCTAGGATCAGCCACTCTAGGTCTGTTACATTATCAAATGTGTTCTCTTCAATGCCCTCAATCATATTGTTTCGAAGATAAAGGTATTTTATTCCATTTGGTACAATCGGAATGGTTTTCAGTTTAAGATTGTCACAATACATGGCAGTAGGGTAGCTTAAAGGACAGTTACATTCTGGGGCACAGAATGCTGAGAATGGCCCGAAAGGATCATAACCATAATCATCTGCAGGACCATAGTCATATTGGCAAAAAATGCCACTAATCAATAACAGAAAGATGGGTAAGGAGTTTAAAGTCATCTTTGCAATGTGTCTTGTTCCTGTATGGTGAAAGGGAATAAAAAAGTTACAACTTTAATTTTTTGTCTTTCAGTAATATTTGAAATTTTACCACATAAAATTATAATTAAAAACCCATTAATTTAGGCCTCCTGTAAAAAGCTATTAATATATTAATTTGCTACTATCACACTGTTACTACTATAAATTTACCCTGTGTTGCCATAATCCGGCTTTGTAATACAAAATCGCAGGCCATTCTGCTGTTTTAAATAAAGCATTCTTTATATCTTCCTGCATGTGTCACAAGAAGGATGATAAAGTCCAGAAGATGCCTGTAGCTTGAAATATTTTCTTCTCATGCATCATGTCCAGTAAAGCATAGTCCACTAAGTTTCATATTCACCTAAAGAACAAACTAATAGAAATATGGATCTACAGTTGATCTGAAATGCCTGAATTTCAGATAGTGCAAATATTTTGTAAATTCTGTATATAACAGTAAATGTGTTGGTTACATTATATGACCATTCTAAATCAGTAGAACAACAAAGCACTGGCTTCACATACTTGGTCTTCCAGTTCACAAAAGGATATTCAGTGTCCTTGGGGATATTTTGCTGTAAGCCGATGTGTGGTCTCACCTTACTTTTTAAGGACAAAGCTTTTTCATCACATAATGCTAATATGTGAAGATTAGTATCTTGCTTTTTTTTTCTTACTACCTGGATAGATGTTGTGTTGGAAAAGTAGGTCTAGCATCACTGAAGTCAGTGAGCTTGCTTTGATTTTCACCAGTAAAAAACAAGTGTTGGTGTAATCAGCTACTGTTCAGAGAGTGAGATGATTAAGAAAATCCTTAGAACGTTCCTGTTCTCGAGTAATTTCAGAAAGTTTGTGAACCCTGTAAACAGACCACCATCACTGATCTCAAATCTGGGCAATCTTCCAGTGGGGTAAGTTAGTCTTGCTATTTGCATCATTTACTGTTACACAGGGGACATAGTGTTAAAGTGCAGGGACATAGCTAGAAAGTCTTCCCTAATCATAAATTTACTTGCTTTTACTGACTTGATAAAAGCCACATCACATTCTAGTCAGCTAGTACCCGGTACC
This sequence comes from Bucorvus abyssinicus, assembly GCA_009769605.1. Lineage (NCBI taxonomy): Eukaryota > Metazoa > Chordata > Aves > Bucerotiformes > Bucorvidae > Bucorvus > Bucorvus abyssinicus. The sequence continues at coordinate 47,905,120 of CM020025.1, forward strand.
TCTAGACAGGGCACAAAGATTTTTTAAAAAATGTTCTCATGTTATCTCCAATAACCCACAAAGTCCCTCTGCTAGATATTAAGCTGTCCCATGAATAAGGAGGACAATTGCATATCTTTTCCATGATGTTGGTCTCATCACATTCACCCACTTACAAACCATAAGATATAGCAATCATTGAAATATGAGTTATCCTTGTAACTTCCTTTGGCTGCTCTTCATTACTGCATGAGAACATGCAAACTCAACCTTCAGTCCCCTGCTGGTGTAAGTAAGTACAGCTCCTCTGAAAGCAGACACTACAGTGACACAATTCAGCTCAAAATCTGGTCCTATTTAGGTATTAAACCTTAAGGATGGGGGACTAACTTCTTCTGTATTCAAAGTATAAGGCAGAGTGACTACACTCTTTGGACTTACAGTGGCATTTTTACACATCTGCATAATTTTATAGTCTTGCTGATAAAGTAGCATAAGCATCCTATTTTAAATTAGAATTCTATTGTTTTTCTAGTTTCAAAACGTATATATAATGCTAAATTTTGTTGTTGTTACCATAGGCTGACAGTTCTTTTAAATAGTATACAATGCTTAACTGCTCTGCAGAATCCTGGAAGTAATTTTAAAAGCTAGATAGCAAGAGTTATGAATTATTTTATCAATAATATTTTAAAATGTAGATGACAGTTCTGTACTGCAAGGGCATATGAGCATGTGTGTGACATAAAATAGCAACGTACATATGTAGTGTGGTTAAATTGTTTTATTAATGGATTTCTTGTACATGTACCTAAATATTTCTTTGTCAGAAGTGTGAAAAGCAAATAGAGCATGTACACATGCTTGTTTGCTGCACTGAACAATATGAATCCAAGAGATAAAATCGAAATACATTCTTAGATGTTTACCTTATAACATAAGCATGCTTGAACTAATTGCTTGGTTTTGTTCTAACCAGTTATGTTGTAAAATACCTGTGAAAATATTTGTGAAGTTGCTCAGGCAACTTGCCAAAACACACTAAAAGGCAAATCCACGATTTGGGTAAAATGCTTACTACAGTAGAGCAGAAAAACTATTCAAACTATTTTGGAGTTAGTCTATACTACCTCAATTCTACAGTTGTTGTGAAACAAAATAAATATAAGCTTATCATTCTATCAGCCTTAAACTAAATATACCTTAATTCTGCAGCATAACATCTTACAAAGTTTGCAGAGATTTAATTTTAAAAAGTTTCTATAGTGTATTTAAAATGTGCTTTAAAATTAAGTAAAAATTTCAAAATACCTATAATTTTCCTCTCATTGTTTACTTGATTCATTTATTTAAATATCAAGATACCTTGTCTTTTTTTAAAATGAAACAAAATGATTTAACAAATGGAATCTGTGGAGTTCTTACTAACAGATTATGAATGAACTAGTAAGCAATGAGTAGTCATACAAATTTCTTTGTGCTCTTATGAAGTAGAACACAACAGACTAAAAAAGTGCAACACAGATGCACAAAATATGTGAGATTGTTTGAAGGAAACCGAGAAAGTGAATCCACTAAGCAACTGTTGATTTGTGTTCAATTTACAAATTGGCAAACTTATCCTGACATGTTTTCACATTCCCATTACAGCTACATTTAAATAGCTGAATACTACAGTTAAAACATGCAGCACCACTTACCTTACTGCCTTGAAGCTGCTTTCCTTAATTCCCAGAGCAGATGCAATAAGGGACTGTATCAACCAATATATGCTGTAAACAGTGTCAGGAGGTAAAAGTCTGCCAGATCCTCTGTGTTACAAGAGGAGGGAAAAAAAAAAAAAAAAGCCCTAGTCACGCTGTTCTCTGAAGCTGCTATGTCATCATGGTGATCTTGTGGTGTGGCATGTACAAAAATGCAGCTCTCTAATGAAGTGCAGGTGGATACCATATTTTGTGCAAGGACAACCCATCTGTTATTCCTGGGGGATGAGAGAATGATCAGTGTTCCATGAACCTGAGAAAGTTTCGACCACTAGCCATAGCCTTGTATCAGGAATTTTTGCATTTTAGAGGGAAAACATTTTAGATTGTGAAAGAAATTACAAACAGACTTTAGTTTTCCAACTTATTTTATACTGCTAGACATGAGCTAACAAATAGCACTCAGACCTCAGTGCTGCTATGCTTCTTCAGCCAAGTGACTCATTCATTTTTCTGCCTTTTTCTTTAACCATCTTATGACCACAGTAAAATATGCTTGGAAAAAGTTTTAGCTTAAGTATCAGAATCAAAGATGCAGGATTATCTTTGAATTATTACCTTTTCCACAACACTAAATACTGAGTTCAAAGTTTCTTCTGCAAAGCATTGGAATTTATTTGGTCTGGAGATTTTGTCTGGTGATTGAATGTATGTTTAATAAAAACACATCCCAGGAATGGTTTTTCAACAGTTACTGTAAACTCACTACATACTTACTTCATACTAAACTCAATTCATTTGTGCTCTTAAGGCTTTCTCCTGCTTTGCAGAGTCTGGAAGTACTCAGCTTTACGTTGTCTGTTCCTTATTCCATGGATGTAGTTCAAGAATGCATCTTAAGGCTTGGATGAGATGTTATTTTCACCAGGCAATGCCAAAAAATAATGCACTAAGACAGTAACTGTTTAAAATGGGTCTTAATGTTTCCATAAGAACCTTTCCTTATCTCTAAATGGTGGATGTCTCCCATTTTTACGTGCCACAAGTATTTCCTTATAAATTTGGATGGGGACAAATGTGAAATGTACATATGGAAAGCATGCACAAGCCATTTTAAAGTGTATTGTTCATTTAATTGTATTTGACCACAGTTATTGTGGGTACAGATCAAGGCTTTTTGTCTGTTCTCAACCGGTTATCTTTATGAAAAGTCATGGTACAGGATGTGACTGGGCTGGAGGACCCTAGCAGCTTCCTAAGAAGAGGAGCCTGGTTGTGTGCTTCCCCCCAAATCTGCTGCTGATGCCTCTGGGCCTCCATGCCAGTGCAGGTTACTGGGAACAGGATGAAGCCTGGCATAATTCAGTGCCCTTCACTGAGAACAGGAAAGATGCCAAATGATTTCCGACCTCTGTACTTCTGCAATAAGACAATTAGCAAATAAATTTGCTCAAGCCAGAGTGCCAAGTGCCAGTGCAGCCCACAGAGAGCGAATATTACTCTTTGATGTTGTGACATCACGTCCGTCCCCCTGGTGTTGGAGAACCACTTACACATTAGCAAACATGCTGATGACAGACCATAACTACGTTACTATCTGAATGATGCAAATAAGCAGTGGGATTAAGCTACGTAGGGGAAGAAGTGTGCATGGTATCGGAACCAGAAGTGTAGAAGTGGACAAAGCTGTCGTTCTGTGTGTCGAAAAATGGAGACCAGATGGAGCTTCTCATGGACAGTATGATACTTATCTGAAAATTACTTCTTTAGTCTCAGCTGACCAAGTAAAACTTAAACTGCAGCCTTGACTGCAAATGGAGCAACAAGCAGGAGCATTCTGCAAAAGATCAGCTGGAATAAAGAAAAGATTTTTCAATACAGAAAGAGGTGTCCTTCAGGGCAATACTGAGGTTTGTTCTGTGGAAGAAGGTACAGCAAGCTGAGCAATGGATCATAATGTTTGTAAAGAGAATTTTAAAATTCACGGGAAAGGCACTAGCTGTGTTTTCTCTGATTAAAGATTTGTTTTGAAGGACAAGCTCAATATTAATTCATATGTTGACCTTTCAGTAATACATGTAGTTTTTCATTTGCAGTGCAAAGACAATTGTACACCGGCTGCAAATTCAGGATAGTGCAGGCTTAATACATTTTCAGCACAGTTATATTATGCACTAGTTGTTTTAGACATTGATTTCTGTAGGTCCAGTATACATCCTTTTCCTCATTCTATTAACAGAAATACAAGCATGCATATCTTTACAACTTGTAGAAAAATCTTATTAAACAAACGTGATGATATTTTGCAATTAACATATGGCAAAATCTTGGGTCACATAAAGTTCAGCTGAGATTTTTTCATTCATATGAATTCGTGATTTGCTGACTGTTTTAAATTAGCAATATAAATTGCACAGTCAGGATAAGGAATCACATGCCTACCAAGGATAAGACATAAACCAGTAGATTTTCCCTTTTCTTTAATAAGATTTTTGCCACCTCTCCACTCTGTTATATAATAATTTCAGCATCATTTTGTATGCTTTCCTAATCTTAATGTTCTGACTGTTCTGACTCATGAAGAACTCACCTCATAAATGACTGTTTGGGAGAGCAGGTAGGGAGTAAAGCGCTAGGAGGTAGGGCTGCTTCTGCAGCAAAGGCTGGGGAAGTGAGTGGGTGATTTCTTCTTTCTGGCCCAATCTTTTTTTTCTTTTTTTTTTTTTTTGGGGTGGGGGGGTGGTGTTGGGGGTGTGTGGGGGTGTGTGGGGTGTTGGTAGCACTCATAAGTCATTAAACAGCATGTGAATATAGTCTAGCTAATGTCCAAGGAATACAAAAAATGTGTAAATTCACCTTTACAATAACAGTGCTCTTGATGAAGCCATCTCTGTTTTCTCCAAAATTAATTTTCTTCTTATTCCCTATTTATTAATTTTTCTTTGATGGGAAATGTGATCAAAACCTGTTCTCATGTAGTTTTCTTCAGCTTGTGATACATGAACAGAAACAATTCTTTTATTTGATTCAAAGCTCCTTTGTTGCTAATTCATATTTTCATGGCTGGAGATGGCCTAGAAGTCTGAGAGGTTGTAGGGAAAGAATCTGAAAGCGGAGCTCACTGCAAGTATGTCACTTTGCAGTGGGTGAGATCTAGCTTTCAAATATGTTCGAGTTACAATGTCACTATTTTCCCTCTTATCAGTGATATCCTTTCTGCCTTTTCTCTCCTGTAAAACTATCTTCTTTATAACTTCTACTCACACCTGCATATACGGAAAATACTTCCAATCTGTTTGCTTTTAATCCCTTCTTTTCCCAAAACACTCAAGTTACTAAAACCTAATAGACATTAGCTAAACCAACTGCTTCCTTTTAGTCTTAAACCTGAGTACACATCTGCTGCACAGATGTGTGCCCTAAGAACCAAGAGATTTGGGTGCCCAAAATTGAGTTGGATATCTGGGTCATAGGAGCATATGCCCCCAGAAAAAGTGCTTGTGGAACATTTCACATTACCACATAAAATGAATAGTGAGTTTTTGCAGTAATAACTCATAATTTAAAATAAATATTACTCTCAAGTTGAAATGAAGGTTAGTTCGTTTTAATTGACTACCTGCAGCAGAAGGTAAAGAAATCTCCATTAAGGAAGAAGGCCATTCCATGGACACCATACAGCAAGCCACTGAATTATAAAGTGTTTATGCACAATGTTTCTATATGTAGCCTGTTAGCCTACATATAGTGAATAAACAAAGATATGATATTGATTCAAATCTCCAGTCATAATTAGTTAAACGTTTTTTGTGAAGTCCTGCAGCATTTTGAAAATATTACTTAAGGCTGACTCATAGAAAACGAGTTCCACTAAAAACAATTCAGTTCCAGATTCTGAAGGCTGTAGGTGCTTATTATGTTTTCATCTGAAAACTTCCATTCCTCCAAATTGAAATTCTATTTGTTCAGCCTCTACACTGCACTTACATGTTAAATGAAAAGCGTTAGAGCACATACTATGAGCATTACAAAATTTGTGGTAATCCAAATCCTTTTTTTTTTCTTTCTCCTAAAAAGGAAATAGCAGCTTTGGATATTTACAAAAATGGTAATAGTGGTGCAACTTATTAGCAGACTGTAACATATTTTAGTTGAGCGTGAATCTTTGTGATTCTGCAAAATAGCTCACTGTTTTGTTTCAATCTTGATGGTGTCTGTATTCTAGCCTCCTCTCTATTGCTTTTCAGACTGATTTTGTGTCAGACTGCACATAATTTGATTCAAATTGTCAAAGGCAAAATTCCTTTGAGTTGATTGAAAGCTTGATCAAACCTCCTTTGCTGTAAAAACTGCACAGATGAAAGCAAGATGCTGTTTTTAAAACAGGTTCCTATTATATATATACATATACTGTACTTATTAATAGCATTTTTAAAAGTCATGTGACCCTGGAACATGAACCAATTCAAGTGATTCCTAATGTAAGAGGATCTCAAGGACTTGTTGAATTTGTGCGAAAGTTGTGGTTACAGGTAAAAATTATACTAGCAGCTCTGTATTTAAAACAGCACAGATAATTCATAGGAAAAGAAAGAGTTGGACTGGTCAAACTTGGCTAGCTCATTGCCTGTTGCTTGTATATACTTATGCTGTATCAATGTAGACCTCCTCTGAAAATCATTGGGTGCTAAACATCTTTTTCTAATCTAAGCATTAACAATGTGTCTCTGCTTACTGTTAAATGTCAGAAGGGATGTTGCTTCATCTATCAGGACCTGCTCTATAACACAAAACCATTCCACTTCATACTGTTACTGAGTTCAACAAACCACCTTTGAGTGTTTATGCTCCAGACAACACATAATGATGATCTAAGACATGAAAAGTTTGGGAATTTTCAAGTCGGGTGAAAAAAATAAGAACTGTTATTTTTCTTCTAATTTTTCCTCCCAGACAAATTTGCTCCTCCTTTTCCTGTTTGAGGACATTTAGCTCCTCTGAAATACTGACTGGAAATATGCTTTTGGCCATATTAAATGGTCAGCTTTGGCAACCACCAGATTCCAATCCAGTGACTAACTTGTCTGTATTCATCATGAGGAGGTCCAGAGCGGCTTTACCTCATGTCGTATGCAATACCTTTTGTCTTAGAAACTATGCAGTGTTGAGAAACTCTACGAAAGCTTTATTATAGGCTGCATGACACTGCTAACAACATCTCACAAAATTAAATTTCTCATTAGAAAATCTATTTACTTCATAAGTTGCTCCATATTATGTCTCATTAAGATTACCTCCACCTCTCTATGAGATGCAGACCACCTTTTTTATAAATCATCTCTGATGCTGTATCTCAAACTTTGGTCCTGAGAGACAGAAAAGATAGGTGTCTACATGTGTGCTAGGGGTCCAGGCATTCCTCGTGGTCAATGGGGATCTAGTAAACAGAGTTATGGAGCCTAGGGAGTGATTCAACTCTCAAACACAAACACCATAACAGTATTCAGTTACCTAAAGGTAGGCATCTAGTATCATTTGAGGTGCTCTAAGGCATCCAACTCATCTGCATAGGTTATGAGAAAGTACTTAAAGACCACTTCAGGTGGTAGCTGATGACAAATCACAGTACTTCACAGTGCCTAATAAAAAAGTGTCTGCATTTAGGCAACTGCCTGTTGTCAAGGGGCTTCAGTTAGCTGGTGATACAAAAGCATCTACTGCCGTCTGATGTGGCATGGACTGTATAGCACATCCAAGTGAGGCTGACTGCTGTGACTCAGGGTCTTGAGTCCTGGGTTCTGAGGAGACCAGTCCTGTTCTGAAGCAGTGGCAGGAGGCCAGGCACATCTAAGCAATCTAGAATTACATTAGACACTTATGTTTTGGTACTTGAATGCCCTTGGAACTCCAGTCCAGGAGATTGACAGTGTCCTAAGTGAGGCAATATCCTCACTTTGCGTAAACTGTCTGAACGGTATTTTCTCCAACAATTTTCACTGTAGACTTAGCTGAGTATTCAGCACAATGTTTGCAAAGAAATTTCACAGAAATAGAGCCAATCAAAAGGAGATGCACAAGCCTGAAGACAGTCATGATCTACTCCCCCGTGGGTATTTTCCATTTTCGTACCACCTCTAAAAAACACAGTAATAAAAAAAGTCAGAATAGGGAATTTTTTGAAAGGTCAAATAAAAATTTAGAAGACAGTCCTCTCCTTCCATTAGATCATCACCTGAGTCCTCACTGAACAGTTTTCTTTTGGTTTAGGCAAGCAAAGCTTTTCAATAGATTCCATATGTAATTTTATATGTTATAAACATTGGAAAGAATAGAAAAAGTTGAAGAAATTTTGCATGACAAGCTTTCATAAGCTTATTTTGAATTGACACGAGAGTGATCAAGGTCTAATTTACTCTCCATCCAACCCAAGAAGTGACAAGCTGTACCAACATTTCCCTCATCCGTGTGGACTAAGGAGAATATACTACTTTCCAAGTGTTCTCATTCACCTCCCATAGATTTTAAACCTCTGTCTACTTAGCCTGACTCTTTTCTTTACCTCTTTGCATTTTTTGGACTTCAGTAAGAACTTAGCAATTGTATTTGGATAATTATGTATCTGTATATTTGTACAGATGTGTGTCTGTTTGCTAAATGGCAAACAGATTTGGACCAAAAACTGGAATCAACGTCTATCAGTTTAGCTTCCCAGTAGTCTTTTTCATGTTTTCTTGGTATTTAAAATTACTTTTGCATATATAGGTGTGTTATGCTACAAAACAGAACAGTACTTTCAAAGATGCTGCACCTTTTTGGAATAGCAATATGAAGCTGACCTAGAATTTCCATCTCTCTTCAAATACTGGGGTTTAATCTATTTTGGATTGTAGGTATGGAAAGTAAAACGTTGCCATGAAATATTACAGCTCCTCCAAACTCTCAGTCAGATCAGAATTCCATGTTCTCAGCTGTTGAAAGATAAAAAGACCAAGATAAATTTTGCCATGAAGGGCAGAAAAAAGCATTACAACTGACTGAGAAGAAAAAATATGAAAGCATTCAGATAGCAAGCAGGTAACAGCATTGTTAATATTTGGGTAGATAATTGCAAAATATTAATTAAAAATACTGTATACAAGCAAACGGATGACTTACCTCCCCTTTAGCATTTACCTACATTAGTAAATCACATAATGACTCTGGCAGTGGCAATTCATTTTTTATAGTATTAATTTATTGGAATGGGCTTTCCCATTATTCTAGCCTGAACTGAACAATTCCTAGCCATGGTTTGGGGCTTACCACTCTCAACAGAGAGTTTAAATGAAGCCACCCTGTTTCATGGGATACAAAAGTCTTACGAGAGAGATGGGGTTAAGTCATGGTCCAGCGCTGTAAAATGGCATGTTTTCACTTAATAATACAGATGCAGCTTTAGAGTCTGGAATATAACCTGGGCCATCAATAAGAAAATAGACATTCAGGCCCTAAGGTCTGCAGACATTAGCTGATCTACTATTTGAATTTTATAAAATTATAATTTCATTGCTTTCACCATTTTCTCAAAATTTATGTGTGTTTGCATGTGTGTGTGTGTGTGTATGTCACTCTTGCTTTACACTGAAGTTTTGAAGAAGTTACATGGATTATTTTTATTTTTCAAAAGAGAAACAAATATGTTCCAGAAACAAGATCTGATTCCAAGCTTTAGCCGAGTAATATTTTTTAAGTGGAAAAGCTGGTTTTGCATAGAACTGCTGACACAAACATAGCTACAGCAGTAACGGTGAGCAACACTATAATTTAGGTCATGTTTCTATCCCATAGATAACTTTGATAACATGCGTAGCCAGTTGCAGTATAGCAAAATCTGTTGCTCCTATTCCAATCTCCTGAAAACAGAATGAGACCTTCTTGTGTCCAGAGCTGAGCATCACACATTTGTAATAACTTTACTCATGAATAGAAGGTTTCTACATTGTGTTTTAGCTGCTAAATCTTTGCATTTCTTTTGGAACTTTTAGCACAACAATAACTCAATGACCATGGTGTCAATATAAAAAGGGCAATCACTTTATAAAGACCCACACATTCTGTAAACAAGCTTTGGTTTCTCTTTTCTGCTTTTCTCCTATCCCGCTCAGGTTTACTCTTCCCCTGTTCTTGGACTTAGTAAAATGTTTTTTTGAGGCACGCAAATGTTGATGAATGAGCAAGGCTGGTTCTGAGTACATGTGTGAGCCTACATCCTAATGTCCCTTACATCCAGACCCATTAGAGATTTGTGTTGTCTCAGTCTGATGACGTTTCTAGGGAGCCCACATGAAGATTATTCTTTCAAGCAAGTGGGGAATAGATGTGCAGGTGATAGCCCATGACATTTTGATTCAAAGCACAGTGAAGGGAAGCAGGTGTTTGCTTTACCAATGAACATGCTATCCTTCTCCTGAAAGCCACCACTAATATTCACTTCTCAAGACAATTTCAGAAATACGCCTTCCAAGGATTGGAAAACATTTCGGCTCCTAATTCAATCAGGTGATGTTGAACATTTTTCTCCATGCCTGTGTGCCTTTTAGCCTAGTAAAGCTCATCTTGCCTATGTCTGAACTGCCCATTAAGCTTGGAGACAAGAATGTCCCCAGGGACATTCAAGCCTGCAAACAAAGCCATTGGAGTGACTGGGGACTTCTGCAAGCTCTATATGTGACAGCACACCATGTTCTGGGCCCTGAGCATACCAGGAGGCTCTGATTGCCCTGACCAGCCACATCCATATTCTCCAGCCATATGGCCTCCACCCATTGGCCCAGCAGCTGTATTTAAGCTGAACTCACAGCCCTAGCTGTGTTGTGGCTATGCTGTGCCTGGTTTTGTACCTGGCATTATCTTACTGACTTGATAACTGGTCTTGACCTTGGACCTGCCTCCTCAGTGTCCATCTCTACCATCTGGATGGTTGGCCAGACCTGGTTACAGTCACCAAACCAGCTCTGGTCTTCTTTATTAGGTGCTGTGGGACTGTGAACCTTGCTCATGAGGTTGCTGCCCTCCCTTGTGTAACTGCTGGCTCCCATGTTGCCTCCCCTTGCACAGCTGCCTTCTCTTACTGAACTCAGACAATGAGCTCAGAGAAAGGACAAGGACCTGAGCTTAAATGTAGTTTAAATGGGACAATGAGTGATAGATGTCTAGGTAGGCAGAAGCTCTGGAAGATTATGATTGTGACAGCAAGAGCCTCCTGGTATACTCAGGGCCCTGGTACTGCATATGGAATCACAGAATGGTTTGGGTTGGAAGGGACCTTTAAAGATCATCTGGTCCAATCCCCCTGCCATGAACAGGGACATCTTTCACTATATCAGGTTGCTCAAAGCCCCGTCCAACCTGGTCTTGAACAATTTCAATGATGAGACATCCACAACATCTCTGGGCAACCTGTTCCATTGTCTCCCCACCCTTAGCATAAAAAATGTCTTTCTTATATCCAGTCTAAATTCACCCCATCTCAATTTAAAAACATTGCCCCTTATTCTGTCAATATAGGCTCTAGTAAAAAGTCTCCATCTTTCTTAAAAGCTTCCTTTATGTATTGAAAGGCTACAATAAGATCACCCTGAAGCCTTCTGTTCTCCAGTCTGAACAACACCAATTCTCAGCCTTTCTTCACAGGACAGGTGTCGCAGCCCTCTAACCATTCTTGTGACTCTCCTCTGGACCCATTCTTGTTCTGGTCCATGTCTTGTTGTGGGGACCCTAGAAATGGATGCATAACTCTAGTTGAGAGTCTCATGAGAGCTAAGTAGAGAGGGACAATCACCCAACTTGACCTGCTGACCACAATTCTTTTTATGCAGCTCAGGATACGGTTGGCTTTTTGGGTTGCAAGTTCCCATTGCCAGCTCATATCCAATTTTTCATCCACCAGTATCTCAAAGTCCTTCTCTGCAGGACTGATCTCAATCCATTCATCACCCAGATTGTATGAATTGCCTCAATCTTCATGAGGTTAACATATGTTCATGTACTACCACACATGCTCTCAAGCCAGCCCAGAACCAAGGTAGCCAAGTGGCTAGAAAGCCCTTTTATCTCCTCACTCTCAAACTGTGAGGGAGGGTAGGAGGAGGGTGAAACACATCCTCAGCTTCCTCCTCTGTAGGGCAGAGCTTTGTGAAATGGGACATGTCTTCTCCAATTCCTATTCTTGTTGTGTTTTTCACCTCTACAGAATCACTTAAAATCATTGTGCAGTTGCAATTTTTCCACAGTGTGAGCACATTGCCACTGCCTAAGATGCAGGGAACACAACAATCCTGTGGGTCAGAATTCTGACAAGACATTTCAAAGGAAATATTATCATTTCACCATAATTTAGCCTTTTGACAGCAGTAAGGAGCCTAACTACTTAACTTTTTCCATAACAATAGAATTATCTGCATCTGTTCAACAGAAATTCATATGATCTTCTCCGTCTCCCACACACTCAGTGGCTCCTACTATATATCAAAAATGATTGGCATGTCTTTAAATAACTTGGTGCTGGAAATGAGCAATAAGGGACAGAAGTGAAAAAAAAACCCACCCAAAAATTTAAGGTTTTGTTTAATTCTGGTGATGGCATGATGAAATATTAAATCACCTGAGGTTTAGGATCTCTCAGTCGCTCTCTGTTAGCCAACATTTCAAAGACAGTGCTTTGTTTCAAGACTTCGTTGCAACACATCCACTTTCTCCTTCCACATTAGAAAGACGTGTATTGGACAAACCTCTGAAGGATTATTCTCAGAAGTGAATAACTCTTTTGAAGTATTTCAGTTATCTAGAGTTTCTAAGCAATATTTAGAATTATTCTGTCTTTCATGTTAAGATTATTCTATGCATGTCAATTTTTTTTTTTTTTCCCCACTCTGGAATTTGGTTTATTCTTTATAATCTTTTGAATCCTGCAAAGATTGAATACCTTGAAATTAAAAGATGAAAGGATTTATCAGCAGAATACTACATGATTAGTTTAATTGGTTCTGAGTTCTTCTGTTGAAAGGGCTTTCTAACACTCATTTAGTAGCAGACACATGGTCCCTATTTTCAATGCCTTTATATTGGGATTTGAACACTTTCAAAAAGTTACTGTGTGGAGAAGCACTAGCCTCATTCATCTCAATTAAACTCTTCATCTGGAAGCAATAACATAACTTCTCGAAACCTGAAGTTTGCAAAATAGTAGCAAAATCCTTGAGGCTTTTTCATTCAAATATAATATGTAGTTTAATATATTAGTTCAAAATGAATAAAAGATGTAAGTATGATTTATCATAAATTATATACTTCAACACTGTTGAGTCAATAACATAAATCGCTGGAAAAAAAACCATGGAATTTTACTTGATTTCATGTTAGATATGAAAATAAAAAGTTTTGTCAATTGTAAGCGTTTATACAGAACAGAACAGTATGTATTCTATGGTTCATTCTGCCAAATGCTAGGAGCAACAAAAACTACCAATTCATAATTGTGCATGTAAGCAAAATACCATGCCATTTATTAGCAGAAATCATAATTTGCAAGTATTCATCTTCTCTCCACCTTCATGTGAGCCAAAGACAGTACCTGGGACAACTCTTTGGAAGAAACTGTTCTGGATGAAGGAGGTTTAGAAAGATTTTGTTTGTTTGTTTAAAAACTGCCTTTTGCATTTAGACAGTGGATGGTATCTTTTGTTTAATTTCCCTTCAAAACTGAATTCCCATCTGTAGCTTTCAGTTCCTCTGACTGAAAACAATGGAACTATTCATGTGGGTAAATGTTTGCAGATGCAAGGCCTACAACATTCATTACTTTCCAAAAACTTCTTCACTGTGTTGCTTGCTGCAGCTGTACATGTGGATTCAGAAACCTGACCCTCACTGCTTCTCAACACACTGCAGATTCTCTGATTTTGTTATAAGTCCCCTTTATTTCTTTTTTCTTAATATTATGTTATAATCTAAAAAGATGTGTGTGGATATATATATATATATATGTTTAAAGCAATATAATTTTTCATAGTTTGTCCATTCTTTCCCCCACAGATTTAAGTCCCAGTTTAAGAAGCCAGTAATAGAGCATTAACATTCTTCTGGTCTGCTGACTCTAAGACACCCACATAGAACTAATCTCCAAAGCTTTCCAGCAGCATAATGCACACACTGAGTAAGAGAACAGCCTGACAAAGCAGTTTGGAAGAAATCACATCTTTGTATATCTCAGAAGAGAAAGTGTGGAGTTTAACAGGCAGGGTAAGCAGCCCACAGTACTGCCTGCATCCAGGCTGATCCTCAGACACTTATGGTACACTAACAGCCCTGAACTTCCACAGCAGGAAGCAGGGCAGGAGACCAAAGCCTGGTTTATATCACTTTAAATGCATTCATTGATGAGTCTAGTTGTTTGAGTGTTTGTGTTGAGTTTAATTCAAGCACTAGAACAGTTTATGTGCCTTTTCAGGAGATGCACACATACTTTGTTCTATTGCAGCTATTGCTGCTGGAGCACTGCTAGAGTAATGTTTTATGCTAAACTTTATCAACTATATTTTGTTCCATTATTTCAGTTTGAAGATGATGTACTTAATATAGAACATGTCACAGCCCACGTTTGCCCTTCAGTGCTGAGGAAATTTGTCACTGACATGCTCCTTAACTTCTTTTTATTGGATATACTACTTCCAACTAAATTAGCACCAACTAAACCCTTTTGGTGGTGTAAAATTTAGAATGGAAAAAAAGAACAATCACCTAGTGATAGCTTGGTAATGACCATGGAAAATAAGGCTACCTCTTCTGAACAAAATTACAGGGATGTAAGCCAGTCCGTGTAGCAAAACTGACTTCAGAGCAATGCATACATTCAAAGGGGGTGAGCAAAAGTGCATCCATGTGAAAAGCAGGAATATTTGTGAATGTATGAAAAGGCTATGGATTTCACAGCTATGCACTCGGACTTATAAAAAAGAAAAACAAAACAGCAGAGTAAGTATGTGTATTTGTGCAGCCACTTGTCATAAAGCCTCATAAACGTCTTTCCTCCTGCTTCTCACAATTAGTGAACAGTAACGATGTTACTGTCCCTCAGCGACACTAGATGGCACTTCAGAGTAGCGGTGGGATCAGAAAGTCTTTTGTTATCTTTTCTAGTTGTTTTGCATATGGCACTATAGATGCATGAAATTAAGGCTAGCATCAAATAAAAGCAATTTCTCAGCTTTCTGATAATTTGTATGTATGACTGTGAGGTAGATAATACCACCTCTTTAAAAATGTAACAAACGTAAGCAGAAAAAGATTATAACAGAGTGGTTCACTAGTAGGTCAAAAAAACAGGTTGTGGGCCAAAGATCTGTGGCCAAGTATTGTGTTTAGATGATTGGAGAAGCCTTTTGTGGAGGGAACTGAAAAAATCTATAGGCCTGGAAATCAGAGCTACACATTGATGGCAGAGATTTAAGAGCTGATTCTTTCCTGGAAATTATATTAGATTTGATGTCATTTATAGATCAGCAATCAAGTATATGACTGTCCATAACCCGGTGCACTTTAGGAGAAATGAGCCAGCTCTCTTCTGGCCTTAAAAGACCAGGGCTAATTGATTTGTGGTCAAGTTTTGAAAAATAAGTCTTTAGCAATATATGCTTTTGCTAAAAAAAGATGTGTATGTACTTTTACAGAGCCTAAACCTGAGGGCTATCATTAATTACAAAAAAAAAAAAAAAAAAAAAAAAAAAAGGACAAAGTTCCATTATTTTAGTTTGGATTTTTTTATAATTTTATATTTGCAGGAAGAAATAAGAAGCCTCTGAATGTCATTTAAATTCTTCCATCATTTTTGCTGCTGAGGATCTATCACTACACATTTTTATTCTCATATGTCTTGTTTCTACTAGCTTGAATTTTCTGGTTATTAGGATAAGTTTTGTTTCAGGCCCCCCAAGAAGGTCTATTCTCACACCTAAGGGATGGTCACACCCTTACCTGCAGTGACCCCCCTGTGGCCCATGGATGCAGGAAGGGATAAGATGCCTTAAGCTGCACCAGGAAACCAGGGGTTTATTCCTTTACGTGTTTGAGTCCTACAGTTGTGACTGTTTACCATTTTTATACTTTATGCAGGGATTGGAGATGTATTGTGGGGCCTAAAGGCTTTCTAGTTTAGCTCTCATTTCTTTCTGCCCAATTGTTTATAGTTTGTTTGGGTCCTTTCTTCCTTTTTCTTTTTTTTTTTTTTTTTTTGGTTGTTGTTGTTGTTTTGTTTTTTAAATGGAAGAGCCATCTGTTCCGTATTTATATGAAAAGCAGTTTTAAAAGCATTTGGCTTCCTGCTGCTTTGAAGTCTTTGCAGATGCTGTGTGTGGATAGGGTCAGGCGCTGTAGGTATGGCTGCACAATATAGGGAGAACCAACTGTATTTACCCTTTGAATTTGTTGTAATCTTGCTGAGGACTCATGCTGTAGGTTTTACTTATTCTGTTTTATTGTGCAGGACTGGGAATGTGGAAAGTCCTGTTGTCTTTGCAGCCCTTCATTGTTAGTGGGGAATTTTATGGGGAATAGATTGTGCTTTAGTAGAGAGGGCAGCAAGTTTGGTACGGGATGTGACATTACACAGGGGGACTAGGCTCAAATATTTTCTTCTGGACATAAAGTTGCTTTTGGTTTGCAAGAAAACCCTTAACAAGGAGAGATTTTAAAACCATGGAGGGAGAAATGGAAAGTGTGTGTATACCATTATATGAAGCTTTATGTAATAAGTAATTGTTATTATTTATTTTACAAATACTTCCTGTAATTTATATCTGTATCTGCTAATTTCAACCATGTACATACAAACCCTGTGGAGTTGTTCAAGCTAAGATGATGCCTTTGTTCTGTAGTGAAATGCCAGTGCTTGGCTTTCTGCATTAAGTCTCTCTCTGAATAACAGCAGTTATCCAACCAAGAACCAAAAGGAAAAAAATCTAACTGCAGATTTTCTGGAGGGTTTTCCCTCCTGTGACAGAAGGATATAATGTACTGTTAGTTTTATTTAAAAATAACACTCATAAAATGTGAAACAAAAAGAAAAAATACAGAGCCAAATGGGGGAAACAATTGACTATGATACGGAAAAGGTGTCTAACAAGTGCAAACATGCTTTTTCTGTGCTTCTACGTAATGGCTTTACTGATTCATAATTGTTTCAAGTTATCTGCTACCTGAATAAATGACAGCTATAAAGAGAATATATTAATTTTCTGGAAAATATATTTATGAATGTTAGGCATGAAAAAGTTTCTTAAGGCAAGAGAATTTCACACAACTTGCTCTTACTTTAGCTATCACCATGCCAAAGATATTCAGTTTTCAAGATTTAAATAATAAAATTCAGCCACACTATGTTATGCTATCAAAACAGAAAATGAAGACAAACACTTTGGAGTTTGCCTGTATTACATTATTCTTTAATATAAATGACATATAAGTTTTACAAATTAGAGAGATTGACCTTGGAGTAGTAAGAGGCTGCAGAAGACTCTTTGAAGGTGACATTTTTATTGAGTATATGTTTAGCTTTGTAGATTGACAGTAGAAATGTGCAGCCTACCTTTGATGTGTTTGCTACCCACTGGTATGGGTTGAAGAATCCCAGTTTGCAGAGGGCTTCAAATCACTCTAAGAAGATACTTCTATGAATGATGTCTCAGCAATGTCCAACTAGGCCTTGCAGTTATTTAACTTCATATTTTGCTATACTTAAGATTTTGCTTATAATCTAAATTCCACAAATTCATCAGATGGGGAGCCTGCATATCTCTACTTGGCAATTAAAAACAATGTTTAAACAACAAAAACAGAAAAGGATGCTGACAAATGTACAATGCAGAACAAGTGAACAGTGAACTGCTATTATTTTTCTTTAGATATATACATGGATTGACACCAATGACTAAACCCTAATACCATACTCTGCAAGGCAGTCTCACTGGTCATTAAAACTGCTCTTGTGACTAAGGTGAGAGGGATTTGCCCTAGAGAAATCTAGTCATTGAGCTCCAGAAATAGGTTACAGGTTTTGTACTGCAGACTACTCGTTATTTTGTTCAATAGGATTATGTTAGGCTAATCCTGAATAGCATTGCTCTAGAAGAATGGCAAATGTTAAAGAACTATGTGTACCATATGAATTTATTTAATTTTTCTCAAAATAATGACATTAGCAACAACTTTATTTGCCTCTGCTAAATAGATACACTCAGAATTAGCTTAGTGTTATAGTGGATATTTTTAAATTTCCAGGGCTTGAAATAATTTTAAAGGAGGTAACTCTCACCTTCTCAAGTCTCAAGATGATTTGAGAGTCTTTTTTCCCTCTACTATTTCTTTTGTGTGTGTGTGTGGCTATAAAAATAACCTCAATCGCTATCTTTTTTTTTTTTTTAATATCATAGCTTGACAAATATTTACTCCGAATCTCATATACAGTGGAATCTGAAAACCTGTAGCATTCAGCAAACTGAAAAATACCACAGAAAGCATGCTGGAAAAGAAGGCTGAATTAAGTCAGTTTAAAGCACAGTTCGCAATTTGTTTTGATGGTATTCTTGATGTTGTACATCTGCAATGATTCATTTTTTTCTACATCAATGGATTATCTCCACTTTAAAGTGAAGTTGCTGGTATTTGGCATTACTTGTTAGCAACAATTTTTTTGAACAGGCCTATTACAACCGGTACTTTAGCTAAAACACAACCAAACCCCGTTTCCAGACATCTATTTGTAATTTCCAATCTGTACTGCGGAGCGTTCATGGATACATCGGAAAGCAGAGGGCTGTATTTCCCAGTACTGCACGGGGTTGCTGAAGAGGCTCACACCGGAATAGCTAGCCTTTTTGGTGTTGTAACCAAGAGGGCAAAAGTCGTTGATACCAATTGAAGCAATTTTGTTGTTATGAAGATAGACCACCTGGAAAGCATAGAAATACAGAAGTGAGAAATAGAGCTACCACGGCAAATAGGATAAATGATTTGGTGTCAAATACTTGGTATGTATTGTGCAATGATAGAAAGAGCAAAAATATATCCTCTTTTTCCAAATGAATGCTTGATTCTGCTTATCTTTTGAAATACCTAGAGTATACCAAATTAGAAATAATTTCTACAGAAAGAGTAGAAACTGTGCAAGGCAACCTAAGAACATTATTATCATGTGATCATAGTGTAACCAAAACAGGAGTCAAAGATGTGGAATTATTAACACAGTCCTGTGGTTCAGAAGCATGTGCTGAGTATAAAGAAGTTGTTTGGTGCTAATTGCTTTCTCTCCAGCTCTAATGCTTTCACTCTCATGAGTGCAGCTGTATAGGACTTAGACCCAAATTGATCACTAATGATGATTTAAAATAGCTGATGAATATTACCTTGCTCCAGAGTCATAATTTCTGATTAATTTTCCCAAGCTACAAGTGAGTGGTGATTAACATTTGGGAGTCTCCATTCTTTGGGAGCTTTCTTTCCTGTAAAATCTTAGTCGAAGTAAA
The DNA here is from genome assembly GCA_009769605.1 of Bucorvus abyssinicus. Classification (NCBI taxonomy): domain Eukaryota; kingdom Metazoa; phylum Chordata; class Aves; order Bucerotiformes; family Bucorvidae; genus Bucorvus; species Bucorvus abyssinicus. Next base: position 47,924,357 of record CM020025.1, read on the forward strand.
GACAGATTTTAATTGGTTCCAAGAGGCCATATTTCTGGCTATCCAGCCACACAGACCTCATAAGTACTGCTGATGTCAAATGCATATTGCATCTCTTTGCCCTCCTGAAGGCACAGCATTGTGAGATACCAAAGGGAAGGTTCTTGGGAAAGATTACAAAGTGCCACCGAGTAGAAGTGGAAAAAAAAAAATCAAAGAAAAAGTGTTCTTTGAAAGCATTTTTTTTTTAGTAAAAAGGAGATCAAAGTACCCAGATAATCCCATATTTGTTGTGCCCCCTCAGACACACAGAGGTAACGAATGCACATCTCCAGATGTATACACCTCCACAGGCACCCCTCACAAAAATCAGAGTCTTCCTGTTGAACCCAACTTTTCCATGCCTATTCACAGCTTAAGAAACTTTTGTCAAATTCACCTTTTCACAGATACTGTATATGTTTCTGTTCAAGACTGAATAACCACACAAATTTGGAATCTTTCAACTATTGCTCTCCAAGGCAGTATGATGAACTTTACCTGGATATATTTGTGGTCACCCAGCCCAGAAGGTACTCTGACGAGTTCATTGTTGTTCAAATGGAGCTCTCTCAGATGAGGTACATTGTTAAGAGAGCCATTTTCAACGGAAGAAATACTGTTGAAGCTAAGACCTAATCTGAAAAAAAGTCAAACAAAAATATACGTTAAACTTGCCCACGTAACCATCTTTATTTGGTTGATTACTTCTCTACGCTACAGTTTTAGAACAGACCAGGCTAATTTTCAGAATTATGCATGATGTACATGGAGAACTAGTTTAGGTAATCGCATTTAAAGAAGTTCAACATCTGATGTGAACTGTCATAATGATCATGATATCATTCAACGTGTTCCTACGGTACCGCATACTTCGACTAATGGTCATAATTGTGGTACTGCATAATTATGACTAATTCCACCGTAAATACATACTGTGTACCTTTAAAGGCACCAGTCTTTCTTTAAAAGCTGAGTAAGAGTTTCTTGCATGACTTTAGGAGCACTGGCTATAACTTTCTTTGTAAAACTACATAACCCAGGGATACCAGAACTGCTAACTTTAAATCTTTACCATATACTTCTAAATACGTACGTAGTTAAAGCCACGTTACAGATGGAAACAGAAGCTGTCATACATAATTATGCGTTCAGCAGGACACAGAGGTGTGATGTACATATTTCTCCTAGGTTCCAGTCTAGAGCTTTCATCACAAAATCATTCTTCCTACTTTAAACATCTACATTCTGGGTTTTCTAGCACAATTTATGTCCAATTTGTAAAATCTATACCTATCTGTGTATTTCTGTGTTAATACTATTTTGGTTTGCAATTACCAGGCTACAGAATTTTTTCAAGTTACTTTAATAAGTTACAATGCTCTCTGTTGCAGTAAGGAATTAAGAGGTAATTCTACAGGAGTTGTCATCATCAAGAGTGTTGTCCTTTGAGCAAATTATTTCTATAAAGGCTAAACCTACTTCATCTAGTTTGCTTTATATTTTTTTTTTCCTTTAAGCAGTTTCTTTTAATTTTGAGGGAAAAAATGTTCTGAGATTAATTAATAACTGAATCAAGTAAAGAATTTTATATAGCTAGTCAGAATCCTTGTGGTGAAAAAATTTGCTGTGGATGATTACTTTTAAAGAAAGTCTTATTCACAGTACTCTACTATCTGTAAGTCAAAATCTGGACCTAGTATAAAATCACAGATCAAAAAATTCTTGTTTGATCTTTATGGCAGAGATGTTTCCAGAAACAATGCTGTCCAAGAATGGAAGCTTGTTTCGCACTTTTCCTTTTAAAAATTAACAGTCAAAGAAAGATCTTGTTACCTAGTATTATATATATGATACAAATAGTCATATCATACTCATTTAAACATTGCAATGTTGTCAAATTATTAAATGACAAAGGAGAGCTTAATGAGATCTCCCACTGACATCAACAGGGATTTATTTCACTCAGAAACCAGTTCACAGTATCCCATATCTTTCCTAGAATTTGGTCAGGAAGTATTTTCATATAAAAGTTATTAGAACAGAATTCCTTTTGAGTAGAGCACATCAAGATTTAGGAAAGCTTAGGAGCTTTGATCCTGCAGAGCAATTTGTTCTGGAGTTCTACATAGTGTTTACAAATTACTTCAATGATGGGTGTTCATAGTGAATGTCTTTAAAAGGATTGGGAAACAAAAAAACTTTTTGGCAGAAGGCTATAAATTCTTGGATGACACATATCTAAATATATCCTCGCTACTTATGCAGGTCTACAAGCAGATGTGTCACACCTGAAGAGACCAGCATGAAAAAAAGCAGGTCTGACATTCATAGGGGTCTGTTGAAGTAACCTCTTTATACACCATAGGGATGGACAAGATCCAACTGTGCATTAGCTCACACAGGGAGAGTCTTTTAGGGAAAGAGTGAAATTGGAGAACTGTGGCTCTGCTAGAAAAGTGGATCTAACTCCCACAAGTAGTGAAATTATATGTAATTATGTGTCATCTAAATGTGATACAAACAAACTCTCAGTGACTCGAGGCTATGTTTTCAAATGAAATAAGTCAATATTAGTGTGTAAAATGCAGGGTGATAAAGAGTGTTAGGAAAGAATATGGTCTCCATCTCTCTTCTCTTTACCATGGGAAGAAAGGGAAGAATTTGAAAAATCTCTCTTCCTTCGTATATTGTCATACTGTTTGCTTTTATCTTAGTGAATAGGTAACACTTTTCCAATGTTTTAGCCGATCTATTCAAAATGTCCCAAATCATTGAAAAACATAATCAAAAACATATCTAAAAATTGAAGAAATTCTCAAATATTTTTTCACCTTCTTTTGTCTCCAACATCCCTGCCTGCCCATTTTCACTTTTTTTTCACTGAATCACAGAATCATCTGGTTGGAAGAGACCTTTAAGATCATCGAGTCCAACCGTTCACCCTGCACTGCCAGGGTCCCTAAACCATGTCCCCCAGCACCACATCTACACATCTTTGAAACACTTCTAGGGAAGGAGACTCCACCACCTCCCTGGGCAACCTGTTCCAATGCTTAATGACCCTTTGTGTAAAGAAATTTTTCCTGATATCTAACCTAAATTTCCCCTGACGCAACTTGAGGCCATTTCCTCTCATCCTGTCATTAGTAACGTGGGAGAAGAGACCAACCCCCACCTCCCTACAACCTCCTTTCACATAGTTGTAGACAGGTAGTTGAAGTTTTTAACAAACTTCATGCTGTTCAATATCATCATTATTCTGGGCTTTATACAACTTCAACTGTATGGAGCTAGATCTTTTCAGTAAACTTAAATAGGGCATAGACATTAGTAACATCAGTTCTGTAGTGTGTCTTTCCTCCTGCAGAGCTTATTCTTGCATTAGCCAGAAAAGTCTTTGTTCAGTTTACATTCATGAGATTATTTTTCCCCACTGCAGTACTCGATGAAGACTTTTGAAAGACCTAAGAGTAATTTTACACAGAAAACAACCAAACAAAAAAGACAAATATTGGAAGTCTGCTAGAACTCAAGAATTCAAAAGAAAAGGAGCAGTGGAGCTACACTGAACTCTTGTGTGAAACATTTTACGGTTCAAAACACCTTAATACAGTCCAAAAAATGACCAGTTTCTCAAAGTTTAACTGTGCTTTAGGGCAGCTGTTAGACTCTTGAGTATGAGTTGACATGATCCAGGACGAGAGTAATCTGACACCATGCTGATGTTCCTGAAGACTTAGATGTGTAAACAAAAGCTGGTTTTTGGTAGCTTTCTTCTGTGACTTAAGGGACATGCTGCCCCTTAGATTTATCGCATATGCTGTCCTGAAGCTCTGCCATCTGCTCTTCATCCATCTGGTCTATGTCCAACGTGCTCCTTTTTTGCCAGTCTGTATTCTGCCTCAACTTTTCAACTTTGCAAAAGAGGATTTCTGACTATGCTTAGGTTGCCTGCTTAAGCACAGGCCAGAGAGCAGTTTAAAACTTGGTGCCTGCTCTGAGCAGCTCCACATCTCCACACCCTGATCAACAAACAGAGTATCTTGTTTCTCTGTACAGTACAGCCACAATAGAGGCATCCTAAGGTTAGATATTTTTAGTGGTCCATCAGCACTTGCTGCATAAAACTTCACGTCTTAAGAAGGACTTCCAACAATATCGTCGATGTGATGTTGCCTGTTTTTCCAAGTGTGAATGTGAAAAAGCAGAAAGATTGTCATCTGCAGGACAACTGACACATCTCACACCTCTCTCCTCTGATAAATTACTCTCTACTTTAGTAGTTATGATCTTCGTTTGCTTTTGGAAGTTTTCTTTATCATTTCTCTGGAGGTTCTTACATTTTATACTAAGTCTCTACCATAAAAAATAACTGCTTCATAGTCCTCTAACCCATAATTATGGTATTTTTATTTTTGCATTAAAATCTAGCAGCAGACTTTTTTGAACATCCAACATGAGTTGAAATGTCCTATTTTACAAGCTTTAGAAAGCTGTTCTAAGTTTTATCACTTGGAATTGCCAGATTCAAAATACGTATATACTTCATTGCACTAGATTGCTGTCCAAGCTACTATAAACAGAGGTAAACTTAACTCCTGTGGCTCAGTAATTTTTCTTTGATTTCTGTTTTCTGCCTTCATTATGACAAACGTAAGGATTAAGATAAAGATACAGGTATTAGATCCAGTAATCTGATTAATGGTCTTTTAGATCAATTACACTTCTATTTTCATACAAAAGTTTTAAAGTATCAAAGTATGGAAATACCTTATTAGTAAATGCCCATTTTCGTATTTTAGCATGTTATCTAATGTGAACTAATTCATAAATAATTCTGTATGTCTATAACTACTCTTTGGAAATTCCTCTTACATTTTCCTACAGTTAGAGAAATTCATTCAACCACATATTCACAGATTAGTAAGGTAACATCACTCTGAAAAACTGAAACTTTTCCATTCCTATTGTATGTTTTTTATTTTGGTTTTTTTGGGTTGGGTTTGTTTTGTTTTTTTTTTTTTTGGTAATGTTCCTGGACTTATTGCAGACTTGCCTTTCTTAAGAAACAAAAGAAACACAGTTGCAAGCAGTTTTGGTTCTCATGTGCTTTTTTCCTCAGTTTCCAGGACAAATTGCATGAGCAATCCAGTGTCCCAAGAAAACTGCATAAACCAAAGATGGAAATACAATGTTAGAAAAAACTAATTGCTCTCTTTATCTTCTTCTTTTTTTTTTTTTTTTTTAGTCACAGAAACACTTGTTCTGGGCATACAGCACTCAGAATTGAAACCAGCTGGAAAACATTAGGGGGAAAAAAAGTGTTTTGTTCTCTTGTCAGTACACGTCGTTAGAAGCTTTTCCTGCTAAGTTATGTACTGCTTCAATGATGGTAATACTTACAAAGCCCAAAATGATGTTTTCTATTTGTGTGTGTGGTCGTTACATTTTCAACCTATATTTTATGCGAAAAGAAGAAATGACTTCTTACTTTGCCAAGTTGGTGAGTCCAGACAAACCTTCAGCATCGATTTTGCTAATTTTGTTGCCATCAAGGTGAAGTTCAGTAAGGGATGGGGGAAGGCCTGAAAGAGAGAACACCATCAAATTACTTTTGTTAAAGCCAGTTTATTATCTTTTTTTAAAGGACTTGTGTTATACTGAGGCTCTTTACAGTGACAAAAAGATTTGGCCAAGAACAATTCCGTGAGAAACATGGAACTTTCACAGTCAGGGAAACTGAAAACAGCTAGTAACAATTTATTTGGTAGGAAATAAGACCAAGGTTCTAAGGTCATTATAGAACAGTTAATTCTTAAAAAATAGCTAAATGAAATCTTTCTCAGCTATGAATTCTAGTCTTCATGATTATTTAAATAGGATGTATATAACAGTGTAAAAGAAAGAGCCTTCATTTTATCCAGACTGCATACATAGATCTACAAACATTCAGCACCTAGATATTTAACAAATAACAGCAGCAGAAAATGAGATTATAAAAATGAGGTGAAATAATTTTAATGTCACTTTAAATAGGGCACACACTAGTTTGCAAATTGTGTTTATCAGGGAAAAAAAATGGAACCAAATATTTTAACTATCTGAGGTCCCTCAAAGGGACATCCAAAACAGGAAATGTGGGAAGAAAGAAATAACAACTAGTATTAACTTTCAAAAAGTTTTCAGCTATTTCAAAACAATCTGCTGGATGAACTATGAATAAATTGAATATAATTTCCTTTGGATTGGAACCATTCTGTTTGTTTTACTTTGTTTTAATAGGCTATATTGAAGTCTGTCTTATCTTATAGCAATTTGCAATGAAGTACTTTTTAAAATAGCAAATGTTTCTGTTTTGTATAGGAATATATTTTTTTGCTTCAAATGCACAGCCTTGTTGAAGGCTGATTTTATGCTTGTAGAACTTCAGTTAATTCTTCAGGAGTTTACATCTGTGTAATGTTGATCAGGCTTACCAACAAGGGCTGGAGGGTGAAAACATTCTTCCACTTTATATTTCAGCAATGAGACAAGAAAAGCAAAATAACATAAGATGGCTCACTTTTGACAGTGCACCTCTTGTGGAGCTTCTCATAATAGAAAAGCAAAATTTTCCAAACCAATAAAAGTCAACTGACCAAAAAAATGAAGTAGTCAAGTAATGGAAACTCTAAGGACTGACTCAAAAGGCTTCCATAATATTTTTTTTCTTTTTTTCCAGCTGACTAGAAGTCACTATATTATACCTGCGGAAATCTGTGAAATACTAATTGAATTTCTTACCTTTCGGGATGCTAGTAATGTTGGTGTCTGCAATACGGATGTAGGAGAGCCTCTTCATCCCCTGAAAAGCTCCATTTTCAATGCCTGAACTCTTGATTGGATTGGTGCCTAGTTCTGCCAACAAAACATGGTCGTGAGCTGTGATGCAGTGTAGGTACCTATACCCTTCAGATCAAAGCTAATTTGGAGCTACAATTTCTTGGAGTATTTCTTGCATTATGTAGCATTGCTACATAAAATCACAGACTGAACTTAAAACAGCATCTTTAAAAAACACTGAGTTGATTTTGTTATAATTTCTCATACTCATACCTAAGACAATGACTTGATTCAGTCCATTAAAGACAGCTTTCCTCAACTTGGAGATCTCATTCTCATGAGCCCGTATCTCCTGAAGAGACTTCGGCATGTTTTCTGGGAGTTCCTTCAGGTTGTTCTTGGACAGGTAAAGTCTTTCCAGTTTCTTCAGAGGAGCGAAAGCTAATGGGCTTATTTTGCTGATTTTGTTGTTAACAAGGATCAATGCCTGTGGAATAATAATGAAGGAGATCTCAGATGACCACTAGGGAAATTTATTTTAGGAATGAAACATTTAAAAATTATTATTTTCTACTGTCTTTTGATGTCTTTTGATGATCAATCTAGTGAGCTGAAGAAAATGCAATGAAGTACTAAAACAATTAGATTAAGAACTTCTGAAATAGTGAAAGATAAGGCCTACGATACAAGTGTTATCCCATTGCTGAAGTGTATACTTCTTCTGCTAACATCCACAATTTATACCGAAGAACAAGTAGAACTTTTCCATTTGAAAGATGTGAAGAACAAGACATTCACATAAGACTAACATTTTCAGTTTTATTTGCTCTTTTTTCCCTGATTTTGTTTATTCTGAGGATACTTTTATACCTTATGCATCATCACACAACCATCCTAACCAGTTTTTCCTGAACAGAAAATTCTATGACTCAATACAGGGAAGGCAGAGCCCAGCTTAATAAAAAGAGACATATCATCACCTCTTTCCTGTTAGTCTTATATTAGATTCCTGTCTGATAATAATCTCATTTTTGCAATGATATGAGCTTTTTTTTTGGTAAGCATAACTTGATTTGGAAGGGAAGCAGTTTGAAGCGTCATATTCTATGTCCTGCAGTTAGTGATCATGGACCATATTTATTCTGCCTGCTACACAGACACCTAATCTACTTCTCACAATTGTGATATTTAGACCCAGGGTAACTCTAAGCAAATTAGCTCCGTATACAGTCAGGAGAGAAAGGCCTCTATGGAATCTCTCTTACCCATAATAGCTGGTCTCTGTATGCCTCTGAAATTTTACATTACTGCTAAATCTCTTGGTGATTAACCAAACATGACATAAAAAGGTAGAAGAAAGTTCCATTACTGTCAGAAAAGAGATGCAGCTAATGAAAAGGATTTTATTTCATCTGTCTGCTCTCTACTTATGAGACTTATAGCACTGCACATTTGTGCAGTGAATTAGGTAGAATAGGCTGTATAAATATAGATATAATATCTACTGATTTATTACTAGAGAATAGCTACAGAGCATCTTTGTTCACTAACCCCATTATGCTATTTTCAGAAATAGAAAACAGTTGCTGCTAAACCACAGATTTTTATATTCTCTATACTATAGTTAACATTCAGTGCATTTTAATACATTTTTAATACTTTCAGAATTACACTTTAGTCTGTTTCTTCAAGGAAAATTGAACATTCAACTCTTTCCACAATAAGTTAAGTATTGAAACAGTGCCAAGAAATCTATCAGCATCTGTGACAGCACCTCTCCATCACGAAAACTGAAAGGGAGGTGAGAAGATAGTTTAAAATGGTATTTGATGTTTTTTTCCCTAATTGACTCCTCTTGCAGATTATCCTGAGCAAAGCAAGCAGTGTGTTCTGTACGTGGTCTCACAGAGTACACGGAAAGCTGAGCATATCTGGTTTTAATTTTGTATGCTAGCTTGCAATAACACATTTGCAAGAGGAGGTAGAAAAGGTCACTCACAGTTCAGCAGATTATTTCCCTAACAATAAGCCTCTCTCAAAATAAATATATTGGTCTGTGGAAGCAATGTCCCCAACTCTCTTTTATTTGGGCCTGAGCTATAAGCTCTCTGATGAGAACACATGGGGTACACACAGGGTGTGGTTTCCTGAGTCATCATTGCCCAAAGAGTGATGCAGATGCAGATTCTGCCCACAGTGTAATACAGCTACTTGTGCAATATTAGGACGTGGGAAACAATCCAGATATTATGAGGTATACAGCTTGAATTATGCAGATGAGCCTCTTTCTCATGTTTTTTATCATAATAACTAAATGTGTTACTGCTATTTTTTTTTTTTAATTTTACCATGGATTTTTTTTCCATAGATCTCTAAGTCAACATTTAATGAATTTAGACTCATCTTACCAGCACATTAAATTTTTATCCTGCATCATGCTTTGTTCTGCTTAGACATTTATTTCAACTAAAAATCTGCCTTATCTTTTTTTTTTCTTTTTTATTTGATTTTTTTAAACTTTGTTGCCTTTTAGATGGAAAATGTTTGGGCTATCATTACCACAGATGATGATATGATGTGGAATATTTCTTCCTGAAAATAGATATACATTCAGCCAGGCACTCAAATGTAAATATGCTCTGGGTAGGTGATATTAAGAGGACTGTTATAGCTCTTCAGAGCAGAACTGATAGTCCTGACCAAACCCAGAAATTATCTAGGTATCTAGGATTGTTTTGCCGATGCTTCCTCCTGAATATGATCACGTTATCTTGCAGAAACACATAGAATTGTTGTTTTATTCAAATGCTAAGAAAGTCTCTCACTTAGAAATTACAATATCTATCAAAGGTATGTTTAAAAATACTGATTTCACAGTGGGGATGTCTGTATGGTGGTATAAGATGGGAAGATATCACAAGTCTGTGGTTTTTAACTTTTTTGTAGCAGAATATTGTTTCCCACTCACATCCCGCTCTGCAAGTCCCTGCTCACAGCACCTTAAACCTGCATTATTCATTCACTCTGTTGTGCATCTGTAAAGAAGAAAAAAATAAACCCGCACATCAGAATTTGCAAGAGAAGTTTTACTGTCTCCCAGAGCAACAGCAAATGATGAGGATAACACACCAGCACAGCATCTGGCAAGCCATACCTCTGGATTCCTTTCCCACTTCACAATAACTCTATTATATGCAAGACTTGAAGAACTAAGTTATTAGCCTTGGAGCAATGCTGTTTACTTTCATCAGAATGTGCCCCGTATGGTTTGCATGTAACAAACGTTAAAACAAAACAAAATAAAATAAAAAAACCGGGGAATTTAGAGGTCAGTAAAAACAGGAACTAAAGGATAAAAACCTAGGGAAAACATCTGCAGGCAGTGCTATTGAGGAAGGGATGTCAGGCAAAAACATGCCACATGCACTAGCTATCCTGAATAAAGCCCAGATGGCATGATGGGGCATTATATTTATCTTGTAAAAAGATGTATTAAAAAATGTGTGCAGGGCAAGGAGTACTCAGAGGGAAAAATAAGAGTCAACCTGAAAGTGCTGGAGCCCTTGGCCACAGATAGCACTTGTGATGCATTTAGTATGAAACGATTTGGCAGAAATCTGACAGGCTAAAATAGAACCACAGGAATTGGTACTTTATTAAAAAATCTATCTGTTTCCACACTTCCATTTTTAGTGGAGGAAAAAGATAATTCTTTCAAAATGAATGTACTTCCCCCCCCCCCAAAAAAGAGTTGAAGCATATCACTAATTCACAATACAAAAGACTGAGCACACAATGTACAGTTTTCAACGTGACCTGCTATAGATGCAAAGATATTTAGCTGTAGGTAAGAAAAGAGGCAAGAAAGAAAGAGAAAATAAAGAGGCACAAATACATCAAGTATTAGAGACATCACTTAGTCAGGCTTAGATGGTTCATAGCAATTTCCTATGGATAAGAGAAAAATCAGCTTCCAGTCTCATTTTCCTGAAATAAAACCTTTTTCTGTTATCATATATAGCATGTAAACATTGCACAGTAAACATTGACTCTGGTATAACATTGCACTGTGGTAATACCTACAGACAACCTTATCATGACCAGCAGTTTAAGCAGCGCTCAGAGAGGAAAAAAAAAATCAAGCTTTCCTCTAAAGATGGCTTACTTTTTACTGAAACACCTCTGCTATTAGTGTAGTCAGGAAAAAAAAAAATTAAAAATCACTTATGACAGGAATAGATGCTGGCTCTGTTGAAGTCAGTGGGAGTCTTGCCATTTAGCTCCCTCTGGCCTGGTTTCCACGTCAAGTATTTATTCCCAAAACAAAAAGGAGGATTCACAATTCAGGAAAATTTTGGAACACTTGTTGGCAGGCTTTTGTCAAAATATACCCTGACAAACTGCAGAGGGAGCATGTGGGAATCACGTAGAAACTAGCATAGGGCTGTTCTTCTTGGGGTTTCCGAAACTTACAATTTTTGCCCTGTCTGTTGGTGGAAGCAGGGAATTGGGGTTTTTTTTGGTTTGTTGGTTTTTTTTTTTTGGTGTAATTTCTTTATGTGAGAATCTCAGGGGATTGTTCTGAGGGGTTTTCATCTCTACTTCTGTTCCTCTTATTTTAGAATACTGAAGTGAGAGCCTTGTCAAAATCAGAAGTGAGCTATAAAATGAGCAGCAAATAGTAATCAGCCATAATACATGGTGATACATCTGTTTTGCCAGCTGGGGATGGTGCTCTTACCTAACATCAAATCTTTAACGATGCATGCGTCCTTCAGGGTTTAAACTGAAAAGTCAATCCGCTGACTCAATGGAATTTCTTTAATTTCCTGGGTTATGTATTACATTATTACCTGGGTTTTATTACAGTTCTGCTAGGAACAGTAATGCCTTAAGTATTGTAAGCTCAGGAGTCAGACATCCAAATAATAATAATAATAATAATAAAATTCATCCTTTTTGTTTGCTTCATGTTTTTAGTTGTTAAGTCATACTCATAACCTGGACAGCTTTCCTGCCAAATGATGAGGAATGAATGTACACTTAGGAAAAAAAAATCCAAGCAATAAATAATACAAAAAATATAAAACAAAACTTGACTTTTTTCTCTAATAGTGTTACAGCAGGAGAGAGAAGTCTACAAAGTAAGTATTCATTTTAAAATTCATTTAGACAACCATAAACATCAATAAACTTGAAGGAACCAAGAGCCCCTGAATCCAAAGAGGTCTCTGAACAGAATTCCAGGTATCTCCTGAAGGTCCCATGATCTACGATTAGGACAGGAAAAGCATAAAGGTATAAAAAAACATGATGGTGCAATTATTCTTTATCTGTTGTTACTTAAATTCTTTGGTAGGGTTTGGTAGTAACCAAAGGAGGGTAGTAACCCTGCAACCTAGGATCAAGCAGACATGGCTAAGAAAGGCAAGGAAAAAGGGATGACAGAAACTATGGGGAAGAGATTAATCAGTTGTGAGGTAAGGAGATGGCAAGGGATTGAAACAACAGCCTGTCAGTATAAATGAAAGAAGCGGGAAGCTGTTTCATCACGTCCACAGTAACTTGTTGAATAATCTCCCAAAGCCAAGGAGCCTGCTGCAGAACTAGTCCGCATAGCATTTGAGCTCTCACTGATAAGACTTGTGTAACATGACCTGCACAGATGACCAGGGAGCAGCTGGCATTTTCTTGCTCCAGCAAAAAATAATCTTAATGCTCTGGAGTATTTTCTTCTGTTGTTTTCCTCGTATGAAGAGATCTTTACCCTCTGCACATTAAAAATGTTTTGCATGCATGTGGTTTGTTGCACACTTGTTTTAGTGGAAAACCTATTGTGTGTTAAGCACAATGCAAAGGAGAGTCTGAGGAAATGACAAATCTCTACGGGAGTGCTCTATTTCAGAAAGATTTTTTCTTTTTTTCCCACAGAATCCCTATTAAGAATATCTGCCATTCATGATGTCCCAAGTTTAAATCTTTTATCCCTTTCATGCAGGTCTTTCCTTTTGATATCAATACAACTGTTCTTAACACTGTTGTATGCACAGCCATGGCTTTGCATAGTTCAGCTTAAATCAGCAATGTTTCATTTGATTTCAGGCCAAGAGTGCATTCATCTTCTTTTGCTGTACTAACACTGTGCCATTAAAAAATCCCTGTTGGAAGAGCATGCAGTCACTATTCCGTTGTTTGTGCTGTTCTTATAGCAATCTAATTCACAGTAGCTTCTTTTACCTCTTTCTCCAAGTGCCAGGCATTATGCTGGTTTGCTTTGGCTTTGCCACACAGCACGCAACTCCATGTGCTGTTTTTTTAGACTCCTCCTCCACTTTGCATGAGGGCTTACTCATGTAGTATTTTGGGTTCTTTATTGTGTCCATGGGGTCAAAGTACTGTACTCTATCCAGAAGTGTCAGTCTGCCTGGAAAATTCTGATAGTTTCATAGATTTTTTTTTCCTGGCTTTTCCAAGAGCACCTCTCTGATTGTTTTGCCACATAAGTTTTTCACATAATATCAGACAGTTTTCTGAAACCATGAAACTCAGCCCTCAACTCTAAAAAAAGACTGTTTTCAATTTTTTCCCTATTCTCCCAAGTTCTCTGGTGTAAAAAAAAATATTTTATCTTTCATTTTCAAACAGTATGAAGTCTCACTGAGTTTTTATAGTATAAAATCCATTGCCAACTTTTCCTGCATACATTTAAAACTACAAAAATATCAATTGCACCAAAACTTCTGACTCTGATCTTTTCTGACAGACATCTATTATCTACAGATAAATATTGCCTTGCATTCTTTCTAATTGCTTGTCGTATTTCCACAGCTGCAAATTTTAACTGCTCTTTTACCTATTCAGGAAAGTTTTCTGACACAAAAAATATTTTTGTATGTACTAATTTCTCTTTAATTTCTATTTCTGTGTATTGTGCACTCAGAGCTTAAGCAGTTACATTTGTGCTAAAAGAGAAGCCATGGGAAAGTTATAGGTATATCCTTTCTTTTCTCCTTACTTGATCTGGTTTTTAGTACAAGTTGAACTTTATGTTCAACCAAGCTTGTTCATGAAAATCTCATCTAAATCTATTATGCCTATGGTTGGTGATGTCTATAGGTATTAGGAAGGAATTTAAAAGGAATACTCAAAAGCAATAAACTGAATATATTGTTATTTTTTTTCAAGATCTATGAAAATTGGGATTTAAGGAATTGTTCCCTTAAGTGATCACTACATTCAAGACATTAACTGCAGTTGCAATAATTTTAGATTTTGGAATAATAATACTGATGATTTTCAAAAATATTCCTGTTTTAGTAGAGTATAAGAAGGTTTAGTGAAGTCTAAGAACCCTAGAGACTTTTGAACATCACGCTATCAAGTGTAACACTAGCACAAGCCATGTTTATCAGAAAATAAGATGAAAAAGCATATACAAGTTATATAGAGAGATATATATCACAGACACGCATATCACATATATCTCCTTTAAAAAAAAGTGACAATGGAGTGCTGTCAACAACAAAATGTTTGAGTTATATCTATCTAAAAACAATATTCCCCTTTCACTATGACTGTGAAGAATAATTAATTGCAAGGTGGGTAATTGGAATCACACCCAGACATTTCACAAGAAGAATGGTGCCTGCTGAGAGGAAAGATGGTGACTAGTTCCATAAAGGAACTGCATGACTAAATTATTATTTTGGGGAGGAGATGAGATGACCATTTTTTGTTCTTGAGTAAATCTAGGAAAGCTGCATTGTTTTGAAGGGAATTTATTAAAACTTATGATACTGTTGTCATTCTTCTGTATGCTTTCCAGTGTTCTCTATGCATGTACATGTTCCTAAGCATCTACTTCTGGGAGTAAGAAAGACAAACGAATCTCTTCCCTAAAAAGTTACCTATTTAATTCACTATTAAATTATATCTGATGTAATAAAAGAAAGAAAAAAAAATCCATAGAGTTAACCTCAATGAGATGACATAGCTCACAACAGCTTAACTCACAGCAGGATGTATAGCAGAGTCCTGAGCTGAGTGCCAAGTAGGCAAAAGTCACTGGGGGCAATGCTTTTCATCTGCAGTACCATGCTCTGACTCATAACATGCAGTGTCATGAAGAAGGATTGCGAAAAGATTAATTTCACTGACAAGACCTCTTGTTTAGAATCTTGCAGAAGATCTTCACTGAAAACACAGGACCTCTTCCAAGGCAGAAGGAAACTAAAACAAGTAGGCAGGAATTAGGGTGTTGAATCTGTTCAGTAGCCAAGCAGAGGAATTGATAAAAATTCTGGGGCACAAGTCATCTCATTCTAAAACCAAGCCAGATGAAATGTGATGTGAAGGACCTAAGTCTCTTTGTTGATAGTAGAAGTTATCTATGTAACTCGCTCAAGTATAGACATCTATGCTAAAATTAGATGACAGGAACCTCATTATGATTTACTCATGCAGCTTCCTCTACTACAGACAGACTGGCATTGTGCCTATTCCTAAAAATTTTTTTAAAGCTTTTCTTCTTGATGTTGCATTAAAACAAAAATTTAAGATGAAATTTGGAAGTAATTGAGATAAATGTTTGTAGGATATTTTTTCCCAAGGTATGAAGGGCTGAATGCAGATTCTTGTTTGAATTGGTGCTTGTTTGAGTGATGGCATTGGCATTGGATAAAAATTGGGAGTTGGCTTCTTGGTTATGAATGAAACAATAGAATAGAAAGAGGTTGTGAAAAGCCAGGAAAGCAAAGCCAAGTAGTTTATATTGGTTATAATCAAAAAAGGATCAAATGGAGTAATACACAGAATAAATTGAGTTGGCGAAAGACTAGAAATATAGTATATTCAGAAATATGCCTGAGTTGGGATATTACTTTCAAAGGCAGAGAAGTAATAGCCTTTTTCTGATCTGGAAATAAAGACATGTTTTAAAAAAATTGAGGCAAGACTATGAGGTATGAATTTTAAGATGTTGATAAAAAGTATAGGAATATGGGAGGAGAACCTCAGACAGAGAAACAAAAATCTGGAAACAGAGGAAGGTAGTTGTCTGATGGAAACTTGGAAAAGAAGAGGTGAACCAGAAAAAAAGGCAGTCACAGAAACCAGGGAGGGAAACTATTTCAGCAAAGAGGAAAACAGACAGCAGTGCTGGAAGAGATGACAGGTAAAGGAGAGTGAGGACGGAGTTTTGCTAGGAGAACATTATTGTAAAAACACTGTTTCACAATAGTGCAGGGGGCAGAAGATTGATTTGAAAAGATTCTTGAACTAAAATTAGTACAGAAAAACTGCTGACAATCATGGAATCTCTGTGAGCTCAGAGGTGGGAGGGGAAGGAATACACTAATAAGCAAGTGAGGTGGCAAGGTTGAGATGGATCTGCTTTTTAAATTGAAAAAACCAAGGCACTGTGCCAAAGGGACTGAGTACATAAATATATAGGTGAGAAAAGCTATAACGGAAATCAGGAGACTGAATGGACAGGAGACACGTATGAAGAGCTGAAAAGAGATGAGGAAATTCTGTGGTATAACAGAGTATTCAGGAGAGGAATGGGAAAGGAAATAAATAGGCTGGGCTGGTGGAGGAATATCACTGAGTATTTAATCAGTTTTCCTTAAAAACCTGAGTACCACACCAAAACCACATTTTCTCCCCATTTTTTTTTGGCAAATGCTAGTTCATTTATACACTTACATGAAGATTCTTCAAGTGCTTGAAATCTCCTTCTTTAATTTCAGTGATTTTGTTGTTCTGCAAGTCCAGCAGAGTTGTGTCGGGAGGAAGGTCTTTTGGCACTCTTTCCAGACCTAGAGACAGTGAAGAGAATAAGCAATTTGCTTTGAAAGAAACCTTAAATAGTACTTTTCTTAGGAGCATTTACCTTTCAGTAAATACCATTTCTAGAACTCATTTCCTGAAGAAGCTTATGAAGACTTATCTGAAACTATTTCTGTCTCCACCTAGTCAAAGGAAGTTTTGTTTTGCTATGTCAAATCAAAATTTATTTATTCAAATTTCCATTATTCCCTTTTCTGAGAATGTATCTGATTTATAGCTTGAAGCAAAGGATTGTGTTTGGAAAAATTATTTCTAAAAAGTTTAATTCCATGAATTCTGTGAATAAAAATTGCCTTTAGAAAGAGGTATGGTATTTATTAATTTCACTGTGTCTTAGCTTTTGTGGACAGAGAACATTTCCTGCTATTTAAAAGGTAGTAGGCTTTTTCGAAAGAATTACGATAGTTAATTATAATCATTTCCAGAAAAAATACTATTTGTTTGACAGTAACTGAATAACTTGAAGTAAAGTCCACCTTAAAAAAAAAAAACCAATCCACCCCCCACCCCACCCTCCCCCTTTTCTTTCATCTGAAACTATGTCCAAGTTTTCTGGAGAACAAATCTCTTGGTTTCACTACAACTGCCAAAAGAACATCAGACAGTTTAAATTAAAGGCTCTCTTTGGGACTATTTTCTGAATAGCTGATATGTAAGTCCGATGAAGTAATGGAAATTAAATTATTTAGTGTTAAATAACACTTGCTTTACCCAGCTTTCCTTTCATACTGTGACTTGGAATAGACCAAATCTTTTACAGTCATTGTGATTTACCACAAAATTAAAATGTTCTTTCCTAACTAGTCTCTCTTTTTTTTTTTCTGTTGTAACAAAATGTTAAATGCTAAATGAATGGTTGGTAGGAAAAAATTATAGACACTAATAAACTCTCTATATGAGCATCTAACAGAAGTGGACTTCTCTGGATAGAAGAGTCTTTTTACCAGTAAAGTTTTTAACAAATATTGATGAAGCTATATTTGAACTTCCCTGGAAAAGATGTCTCTGCAAGTATCACCAGTGTCTTCCCAGTATGATGGTGGACTGCATGACATTGTTCTCAAATGAAAAATATATACCTATATATATTATCTTTTTAAACCTATATATTTTAATCTTAAACATGGCATTGCAAACACAGTGAGATATGCTTGCCCAGAGATAACATATGCTTTGCCCACAAAGGTTGTGGAGTCCCTATACTTGGAGATATTCAAAAGCTGACTGGACACAGCCCTAAGCAATCTGATCTAGCTGACTTTCCTTTAGCAGGGTGGTGAACTAGACAGTCTCAAGAGGTGACCTCTGAACTCAACAATTTTGTGATTCTGTGTTTAACATTCATCAAAAATGTGTTTTCACAGCTGGAATGTAGTTTTCTCTGTCAAAATCCAATGTTAAGCAAAACCTCTTCTTTTTCAACCCTTTTTAGAACATATATAATCTGTAGAGTAAAAAAAATGGTTGGCTCTTATTTAGAATGATTATGACAAACCATGAAAAGAAGTATATGTTTGGTACTATGTTTAATCCTTCTAACCTGCATAAAGAGCACTATTCCATAGTTACTACTACAAAACTTTACCATAAACTCTAGCAAAGCCACAGTGATATGTACTGGAGATTTTTACTACAATTAGTGATGCACTAAGAATTCATTAGATTTGGTCACAGTCTCAAAAACATCTGCATGCAGCTGATGGCTCCCATTAATCTTTAGGTGCCTGGTCTGAATCTTCCAGTGTTGAGCATATCACAGAACTCACTGGTGTCTATTACTGCTGTTTGGTGCTTAGGAAATTCTGGAAACAAGACTGGTTTTTTTAGTTATCTATATATGGGTGCAGGAGACCTAAATTTTTGATAAGAGCTTGCTTCTTTTAATCTTACTTTTGAATTGATAACATGTCTGTATAGAACATATTCTATATGGTTGTGCTACCATTACAAGTTGGGTTTCTGAATTTAAAAAAAATCCTAGCCACTCTTTCAAATTTATTTTCCCACCCATAAGTTCTCTAACATTAGCTGAAAAGCTATTAAAATATTTGGATCTGGTATTTATTAAAACTGAGTACAATATAGATTAATCTGGCTGTGTTTTAATCACACCAGCATCCAAAGATTTAACCAGCTAAATCATCCAGCCTGGGATGAATTAGTAAAAACTTCTACTGTACAGAAAATTACAAGAGCCAAAGCTCATATCTCATCCTGTTTACCTTACTGATATTCAGTCCATGAATATATGATACAGATCAAAATTCTTCATATTGCTGAAATAACCTTCCCTCATTCAGGCGTGGACTTCATTTTTCCTGAAGGCAGTTGCAAAACCCTCATTACTTTCCGAAGTGTAGGACTAGAGTTCCAAATATATAGAAATGTGATACTGCATAATTTGTATGTTGGTTGTCTTTGGACAGTTTCTGTCCTCAGCAGACAGGAATGATGTCAGCAACTAAAAATTATTTCCCAAAAAAACACTACTTTTTCAAGATCATAATTTTGTTATAGGAAGTTCTTACAGTCTAGCAACTTTTATAGCAGTTTTCACATATAAATACAAAATAAAAGGTTTAATTATTTGTATTCAAGGTACTATTACTATGACCTGGTTGACAGTATATTTATATTAGTAGACTGATATCTGTAAATAAGTGCTTATGGAAGAAACTAGGGCACATGAAGCTATACAGCTGTACTTTATGTGATGCCCTTGGAACACGCTTTGTAAGAACACTGGGATTGCCACTGAGGGGATAATTTGCCAGAGACTAAACTTCAAACTAAATTTCCAACTGTACATTTCAAGCTTCACATTAGCTTCTAAAAGCTCAAGTGTTTCCCTGAATAAGGTAGAACTGATAATTTCTCAGAGCAATGAAGTTAAACTTTAAACGTTTCATGTTATAATGATAAGACAAATTTAATAATCAGATATCCATTTGTGAAAAGTAATTTATAAAAGCTTCCTATCTTGTACTAGGAACTAGAAGGATGTACAATAGAATAATTAGCTTTGCATTCAAAGAATATAATTGCCAACTCTTAAAGTGTTAAACTTGTTTTATTACCATGTATTATCTCATGTATATTCTGTTATGCATTTCCTGAAGCTGTTTTTTAAAAAAAAAACAGCTACAGAAGTTTTAAAATTTTTTTTTTTCTTGACTTGTCTGAGTTTTGAAGAGCAAAAAAAAAAGAGTATGCACCCTGGGTGCTAGAGAGACATTTCATTATCATCAAGCAGTTTAGTACATCCTCCAGCTGAAAGCTATATCCAGTGGAGGAGGAGTTTATACATGGGTGGATCTGGACACTACCTTGTAAAATCAACAGCTAAATAATTCAGGAATAAAATGCGTTTGAGGTGTGGACTGGATCCAAGTGTTTCACCACTCGTTACATCTAGATTGGTTTCAAGAGCTGTGCTTCAGTTTGCAGGTCCAGGTCTCTGTATGGGTAGATGTATCTCCAGATAGGAGGAGCATCGGTGTAGTGCAAACTAGTCCCTGTGCTGGAGATTTCCTGCCTGGAGAGCAAACCTTCAAGCCTTTTTGGTTAGGACAGGTCAATAGACAGACAGTTCTGACAAACGGAAGAGCCTGAACTAACATGACAGAATGACAGAATTTGAACCAAATTGAGAAAATTGTGATCCCACTAGAAGCTGAAATGGCTCTTGGCTCCTGGGATAGAATTACTGTTTCCCAGGAGGAATTTTTTATTTGTCTGTCTGGGAGACCAAGAAGTTTAGAGGGCAACTGTGGGCTGTCCTCACTACTAATTTCTGAGGAACTCAAGTTCCTCTGCATACTCTGAAGCCACGTTGTACAGTATGACTGCATATCCACCTACAAATGCCTTTCAGTTAAATTTATGTAATACAAACTGAAAGGGGAACTGGTGTTGGAAAATGTTAATTAAGTCATCTCTCAATCATTTTAAGAACAGTTTACACAAGTATTCCAGCTCTTGGCTGTGATGTTTTACACATTAAAGCTTGCTTCTTAAAAAGCCATATGAAAATCTCTCATAGCAGTCTGACTTCTTATGTGAATAATCAGTGTTACACAGTTTGGTATTCAGTCTCCTGGAAACATTTCAAGCCTCTGGTTCTTTAGATTAACCTGTAACTGATTAAAGATTTAGATTCTTCTGCCTTCCCCACTGTATGTTGAATCAAAAACACAGATGTCTTTATTTAGTTTGGTTGAATAAAACTATGTCAGTTATTACTTAAGTCAGTAAATAAATTCTACTTATTCACAAATAAATAGAAATGGTATAGCTCCACCCTTCCAAAACTGTTTGCACTGAAATTAAGAACCTAGAGATTCTGGAAATACAAGGGATTTAATAAACCGGTTCATGTATCCTTAGTCATAAAGACCATTTCAATTTGCAGTAAAAAATTTCTTAGGGAGAAATCATGACT
Organism: Bucorvus abyssinicus; assembly: GCA_009769605.1. Taxonomy (NCBI): domain Eukaryota; kingdom Metazoa; phylum Chordata; class Aves; order Bucerotiformes; family Bucorvidae; genus Bucorvus; species Bucorvus abyssinicus. The sequence goes on from CM020025.1 coordinate 47,945,490, forward strand.
TCCCTATAGAAGCTGAATAGCCACCAGTTCCTGTAGCACAGGTCAGATCTGTATTATTCTCTGCAGATTTCTGTAAGTACCAATTTTCTTCTATTCTACATTATCAACCTGTAGTACTCGACTATACCCACCAGCGTACATGTATGTGTGTAAAAAATGCATGCATATGAAAACACATAAAGAACAGAATATGCCATAGAACTACAAATAGGCAGGAAAAAGAAGTGTGTAAGTAAGTTTTAAATATTTCCTTTTCTTAGTCAGGATCAGCTGATTATTTTTTTTTTTAATCCCTGGAAGAAATTTTCCTAACTTTTTCTTACACTAGTCCCTACACTACAGATTTTTTGAATAATAAAGACAATCAAAATGTATTCATCAAAATCCTGCAGATCTGGATCATCAATGGATCACTTTCATGCAGCCAGCAAGGGCCCACACTCACTTTTGGAAGCACTGAAAGCCTCGTCTACAGTCACGTAGAGGATATTTGGTGGGGAGAGGGTAACAGGAACCAGGAATCCCTCCTTCATGGAAGGGTGGAGAAGAAGAAATCGGAAATCAGCAGAAATCAGGCTTGTCTTTGTGGGATCCTATTTATGTGGGGTGTAGTTTTTTCTCATAATTTCTTAACCAAATTACAGTGTCTAGCTGGTATTTCCTCACCTCCTGGAGAGGACAGAAGGCTGATGGGTCTGGAGATTTTATGAGACTAGAAATTAGGCAGAGAAGAGCCAAAGCTGGTATAATTCAGCTTTTATTCAGTCCCTGAGAAAGCAGCAATCAGTGGCTAGCCATCTCGTGCGTAGCACTGCACCAGCCCAACTAGTACATGCTGCCATTTAGCCAGCCAAACGGGGGTAGGAGATGTAGCAAGAATTTGGGAAGAGTGCGAGGACTAAGTGAAGTTAGGGGGTTTGGTATACAAGATGGGCTTTATTACTTTGCGGCTGAGGGAATAACCTGCTCAGCTACAGGAGCTGTGATCAAGGGTCCGTGGAATTGTTCAACCCACAAAAGGAGAAGGGTGGCTTTTGAACCCTCCTCGCTATGAAGGGGTTTCAGTCCACTGCTTCAGTTTCTCAGAAGTGACAGCCACAAGGTAGTCTGCAGCTTGGCACAGAGCCACATTTCTGCTGAAGCCATACAAATATGCAGAAAAGGAATGCAAGATTTATGGGGCAGTGAGGGAGACTAAGCAAACAGGAGTCTGAGTCTGTAGCCCAGAGATGAGGACACTTCCCTGAGAATTGCATCCTTGCAACACTGAGACCACATAGTCAAAATAATAAATAAGTGAACAGTGCCAATTCTAAACAACTTTAACAACGCAACAGAACTTGTGGTTTGATCTTTTTCTTTGTTTGTTTGGGTATTTTGGGATTTTTTTCCTCTGCCTATCCATTTTACAACAAGCAGGGATGGGGCTTATTCTGAATAAACCTTCCCTTCCCCAGAAGGAGAGAAGGGGCCAAAAGGGAGACATCTGAACACTGTAGCTCAGATACATGTGTTATTACATTGCAACACTCACAATTATTATCACAGGGGCCATAAAATGGGGCTCTTTTCAAGACTCTGTCAGTTTCCACAAACAGCTGCTGCCAGCTGAGGAATTTGGGCTGAGTTACATGTAATTCCCAACCGCGATCATCAGCGGCTGCTCTCCCAGTGGAGGCAGCCTCTCCAGCAGCTGCCTGTGCGCACTGCTCTGGTCTCTCCCCTGCTCCAAGCCCAGCTCTGTCTCATCCCACTGACAGGTAGCAACCCTCCTGGGGCTGAATGCCCTGAGTAAGGCCCTGGGTAGACTCTGGGGTGAATGAGGCAAATAGCAAGTTTATGGGGTCAGGATACTCAGTTATGGAAAATAACAGGACTGGAGGACTGCTTTCTGGAAGGATGGCAAGGAGCTTAACACAGCTTTGAATGGTTCGACTTAGAAAAGTTCATTCATGCTTTCCCAGGCTATGACCTTCAGTATTTACAAGAAATTTCTCCTCTGTTGTGAGGGTTTTGCAAATAGGAATAATTTCATTATTTGCATCCTACCATCCATAAAATAAGAAACAATTGTCTTTCTCTACAGGGAATTATCCACAGCTTCCTTCTTTCTCCCACTTTCAAAGCAAAAGTCTGTTCGCCACCTTCCACTTGCTTGCTATGAAATGAGCAACAAAATATTTTTTCTAAGTGATATAAAAAATGTCCATTGGAGTGTATGAGACTCTTAAAATACAACCTCTTAAAGGTGATTCACAGCTATTTTTCAGACTTTTTTTCCTGCACTTCAGTCTGGAAGACTCATCTTGCATTAAGATCCATTTTGGACTTATTTTTATCACGGATTATTATTTTTGTATACCCCTGACCCTTCCCATAGGAAAGAACAAGAAAAGTAACTCCATCCCCTGCTGAGGTGGCCTCTCACAAAGGTAGACCTATGGATATGTTACTACACAGGGTTTTTTTTCCCAAACATTTACAATGTTACTTCCCAGAACAGAGTGAGGAACATGGAATAACAGAAGCAAATTCACACATTACGATCAAATTCATAATTCTCTATTATGATAGTAGTAATAATTACAAAGGCCCTAGCAAAGGTTTAAAAATTAATGCATTGCTTTAACTGCTCTTTTCCATTTCCACTCACTCTCTGTAGGGAACACATATTCCAAAGTATAATGGATATTGCAAGCTACAGATGTTATATATTATTTTTCAGTACTAGTCACATTTTTGGTGCACGTAGATCCATCCTCCTGGCTCCAAAAGCTAATACCTAAGAGTAATGATATATTCTTGAATCTAAGAATCAAGAAACTTCTATTTCCATGGTCTTTCTAACTGACTATTAATTTCAAAGGTCTGGAAGGTCTATGCCTTCTCAAGACGCACTGAAGTATTTTAGAAAGACAGAAAAATATTCTGAAATAATCATGAGACTTCAGGGGTTAAGACATTAAGTAAAAAAAAAAAAAAAATATTATGAGTTTTCTGAACTCCTAGAATTGCCAGCTTTACATTTCCCACTGTCATGGTTACAGACATAAACCATCCCATCTCTGGATCAGCAACCATGTGCATAATGGATTTAGTCAGAGCAGATGCAATGCAGATGTAGTATCTAAGAGTACTCGTGCATTAAGGTGAAACATTTATTTCTTACAAATATTTTACAGTATTCAGAAGAGAGCATTTCAGCAACTCAGAAAAGTTAGTATTACCTAGCAAATTTCATTTTGAATGATGCTTCGGAGTAATATAATTTATGTTTGCCTGGTTCACAGTTTAAGCAGTAGGCAACAGAGGACAATTTAAGAATACCTCCCTCAATCTTTACTTTGGGATTTACCAGAATTAGCACTAACATAATGTAGTAGCCATAAAGAGTCATTTGGGGAGGGTATCTTCTCTGGTTTCAAGTAAACTTACCCCTTCCTGTGCTGACCACATGGTCATTGCACAGCCCTGGTTTTATTATGACCTGAGGGCAAAGATATGTTCCTGATTATTTCGGGTACTTCTAAACATAACATGGCCATTTTTTATAAATGTTGTAGGATTGTTTTCAATTTACTTTCATGCAAGCAAACAATGGTAGGAGCTGCTGTGACTGTGTCTGGACATAGTGAATAACTTTTAAATAAATATTAGGAGAGAATTTCCTGACTGAATTGAGGACTCTGCAGACCAGCAAGTTCCCCCATTCTACTGGATGATGTTGTATATACCCTTGTAACTATTAGAGATTTTTGCTTTGTTACTTATTTGTTAGTCATTTAGTGATAGAACATCCCCAGGTCAGCTATCACTGTAACAGTAATCTCCAGCTCAGAGGATGTAAACTCTCTGCCATAGAATGAAAGAATAAAGAAAAGAAAATAAATTTTGGGCCCTGTCCCTGAAAACAGTAAGATTTTCATTCAGTTCTTAAGTTCCTTCTTCCTTTTTTCTTTCCTGAATCTGAAATATTCTACACTTCCCTTTATTTAGTAATTTCTGTTATAGCTTCCCTTGGAAAAGCAAGATTTTCTCTTTCATATTAATAACATCACTTCTTTTCTTTTTCTTTTCTGGTCTGCTGCTACTATTCAAACTTTATTAGCACTGTTTGCCTTTACTTTCCCATTCTTACTTCCCAGTGGTAACAGATCAGTCAGATCAGTACAATCTTTAAAAGCTGAAGGTGTAGAAACCAAAGCTGAAGATCCAGTTGAACTTACAGAAACAAATGGCATCAGAGTTAATGATAACACAGCTTTTTAGTCCTGTTTGGCTAACTCACTCCTTTGCTCCGACACCTTTTAGGCGTTCAACAAAGAGTTTGGTTATTGCACCACTACCAATACTCTTCTTCCATGTTACCCTAAAATATTAATTAATTGAGAGCCCGTTTCATTTCTGAGGCCCACACTGTACCGTAGAAGGGAAAACAGGCACTCCAGCATAGAAGCTGAGGTCATCCTAGGCTTTCACATTTAAGGTGGAGCAGGATGTGCAGGCAACACCTGCTTTTGTGATGACCTACTGCACATTACTATTGTGATGAAGTTGTATTACAGAACCAGCCTGTAGCCCCATTTACACTTGCACGTGTTTTAAATGCTGTAATGTTTCTATAAATGATCTGTCCATTTGTTGTTTTGCCATTAAATCCCTAAAGATGCCATGAAATTAGATGGGCAGAACAGGTTTCTTTTTTTCACTGTTTTCTTTTAAATATGAGTATTTATTGCATTCCTGTTCTTATTGAAATTAAAACTGCAAGCATCCTCGCTGTATCAGATTTTAGTAGCAACTCAAACACTCCAATAGATCCCCGGAAACAAACAGAAAGCTGGTATGGGTTGCTCTCCTGGGTGCCCTCTCACCTAAGAGCATGCATGCAGAGAGCACACAAATTCCTTATATCCTCTTTTCATCTTTTTCATTCTCTATTGACTGACTAAGAAATTTGCAGTAGAGTTGCTTGTATAGCAAATGTATAGCTGATAATATGAGTCATTTGTACAAAGCTGTTCGAGTCTCATAATTTGTCCCATAAGTTGAAAACCCCCAACTCGAGCCCCCCACCCATCCAAAAAAACCTGTGCAGGTGTGGTCCTTGGTCTTAAGGTTCCTTTGTGTCTGTGTTCATTGTTTCCATCTCTCTCCTTCCAGAGAAGCCAATGAGAAAGTTCTACTCCATCTATCTACTTTGCTTTCATAGTGTAAAGGATAATAACGCTCTGTGTGAATGAGCTCTTAAATATACTACAACCAGAGACCAGCATTTGTCAATACTGCTTGTCAGGGCAGGCAAGTAAAGCAGGAGAAATAAGTTTTTTAAAAAGTTGCAACGTATTTTGAAGGATATATTATTCAATTTGAACTTTAGGAATATATGAAAGTATATGCAGAAAAACACTCTCTTTTTGTAACCTGATTATCTTCTTTTGGTTCACTTCTTTTAATCACATGACAGATCCAGGGCATGGGTAAAGCAAAATACAGACCAGTGAGCCTGAAGTTGATAAGGGACATGCTCAAACCTGCTTAAAACTAGAATCTTTTCTACAGTACTAGAATCTTTCCATGATACCTGGACTCTTCAAGCAGAGTTTTCCTGAGTCGCTGTAGGCTAGTATTGGCAGTTCCTTGCTGCCAATTGGTGGCTTCACTTAGGATCCAGATTCCCATGTCTCCTCCCTGTTGGCAACAGGTTCTCAGAGAAAATTGGGAGGGACTCTTTGGACTCTTTAGCTCTTCCTAAGGCTTTACTGGGAACCTTTCGCAATTGAATAACACTTTTTTATGTGAAAACATGGATGTTTTTTAAATAGTTATATGTCTTACCATGTAATACACCCTATAAAGTAGCTAAGAACATAATACACATACTATAGATGTTCATAACATTTGTAGGTGTTAGCAGTCATTATTTAGTATGTTTTAAGCACTGTAATCACCTGCTATGACTTTTAATAATTGTCTCACATTCTACTAGCTATCTATTAGCTATTTATTTGTGCATTGGGACATTTTAGAAATGAACTCTTTGCAGTGCAAACCAGAAAACAGGTACTTCTTGTTTCACTTGGACTTGGCAGTCAGGATTTCCATTCCTGCCACTAGGCTTTCTTAAATGGCATTTCCTAGTCTAAAGCAAGCAAACAAATCTTAAAAAAACCCAAAAAACCAAAAAAAACCCCCAAAACCCAAAACACACAAAGTTGGTAACTGTTACCTTGGAGTAAGCAGCTAATAAAGAAAGGATGTATTTAAAGTGGATTAATTTTCACCTAGAATGGAGTTTATCAACTGGAACATCAGCACTTCAGGTTGCAAAGCATCAAGGTCTTTCTTTTACTGTTGTACTGGCAAAAGCTAATGACTTTTTGTTTATATAAGCAGACTATATCCAGGCCAATATTTTTTTTTCTTGACAACTTTTCAAGAGTGCTTTCTAATTACAGGGTTCTTGACCTAATATTTTTTTTCAGGATGTACTGAGTACAGGGCTTTAATTCATGCTTTAACTTCCAAGGTATCCCAAAAAATTGTACCTAAGCAGAATATATACAAAAATTTTACTATTCCATGGCAAATTTATTACAAAATAATGCTGGTAACCTGAGTTTATTTTTAACCTGGTTTAATTTTATCACACATAACTTAATTAATCTGAAAATAAGTGGTACAACCCTGAGTGGTCATTGAGGCCTTGTGTTGGCCATTTAATTCTCCAAGAATGATGTATCCTTTCTGTCACTGGCACCCACCTTAGAAAAGATGAACTGTCCCATGCAGCGGCTCTCTAACTCTCCCCATGAAAGGAGCGCAAATGACTCTTAGATAGCTAACATCACCTAAGATCACTTCTGTATTACAGGTGATATCTGTAATACTTCATATAGATAATTTGATCTGCTCTCCTACAGGTTAGAGCGTTACAGTTCACCCAGTTAACAAATGGAAAGCCCAATGGCTTGTGTTTGATGACAGCATAAGTTATACTTGGCTAAAGCATGTTGTCCAAAAAGGCATTTAGTCTTCAGTTTTAAAGCCATGGCACTGTGATGTAGGGGCTATTCTCAGTGAAGTTGCAATACACTTTCCCAGATTTCATGGTTCTATTTTTATTGATAATATTTTTCTTAAATGACTCGGTTCCATCAAGTCAGGGGATTTCATGAGAGTATCAGCTTCTATTAAACATAAAAGGAGTAAGTCTCTAGTCACAGAATCACAGAATTTTTTTGGTTGGAAGAGACCTTTAAGATCAAGTCCAACCATTAACCCAGCACTGCCAGGTCACCACTAACTCATGTCCCTCAGCACCACATCTCTAGGTCTTTTAAACACCTCCAGGGATGGGGACTCCACCACTTCCCTGGGCAGCCTGTTCCAATGCTTCACACCCTTTTCTGTAATAAAATTTTTCCTAATGTCCAATCGAAACCTCCTCTGGTGCAACTTGAGGCAATTTCCCCTTTCCCTATCATTTGTTACTTGGGAGAACAGACTGACCGCCTTTCACCACAACCACCTTTCAGGTAGTTGTGAAGAGTGGTTGCCTCAGCTGTATCTCATAGGACTGTTCTCTAGTCCTTATTGTTAGAAGGAAAAAATGCATAAAACATGGAATAACTTGTCCTAAAAGCTGAGCAATTACAATGTAAATTAATAAAAACATTTTAATTTTAAAATTATATTTGTTAATGTCTGACCATTTTAGGATCCACCTTTAGAAACCTAAGATTTTGAGATAAACATTTAGCTTTAAAAATTATGGTTTTGAAAGGTTGGTAAACATTCCAATAATGGCAAGCTTTCTAAAGCTAAGTACACAATGGTAAGTAATCCTATCTGTTTTCTTGAACTCATAAAATGACTGAGACTGATCATCAATGAGTTATGTATTTTTTTTTTCTTTAAAAAGATTTTATGTTGGCATCAGATATTTAAATCAAGGTATATCCCAAAGGAGATAATTTCCTTTGTAATGAGAGATGAGGTTCCCAAATGGAGTCAGGATCACAAAATGGGTGTTCAGATTTTTCTGGAAGATTTTATACAATGCGATAAATCATCTTTTGTCAACAAATAGATTAGCTGTTGTCACATTACCGTGGTTCAGGTGTTGAAGTGTCATCAGTTAATACAGTTTAGACACTGTATGTGTTCAGATAAACTACCTCATGTTACTGAATCTCTGGAGTAATGCTTTACATATCTGTGAGCTTTTCACCCACTGATCTCAAAGTGCTTTTCAAACACACACTCAAACACCCATGTTGAGATTTAATGCACCCGACTTTACTTTACAGCTGGAGAAACCCTGCATTTCTGAGATGCGAGTAAAATTCCAGTTTAAGCTGTAATAGTGTTTGGACTTTGATTACTGACATCCATCTCTCGCACACCTTTAAGAGACCACAAACCCTCCATGGCTGCTCATGGCAAGAGGGCTGGAGGGACACCCCTACATCCTGTGAAGTCTCCAAGGAAGGCGATCTCATTGCATCCTGCAGAACACAGACACTGCTCACTTCGTAAGGGGCTGCCAGACTTATCTGAAGGTGAGCTAAAGCTTTGACCACCACCACTGAACGCACTTACAGAGCATTCTATATCCACTGCAGGGTTGAGTAATCACACATGTTGTCCTCCTGCCTACCAAGGCACTCTGGGAAGAACCTTTTCTTGAGACCCCCTTTGGAAGGATAAGACATTAAATGGAGTTGTTAATCCTTGCTAGGGCTTTTAAGAGGCGTGTTTGCCTGGCCAACTGACTGCACATCTTCCCTGTATTTATTTTAAAACATGAACAGCTGCCTCTGACCAGCTATATCTGCTACTCCCCACCTGTAGTGTGTGCTAATAAGGAAGATGTTTGTGAGCTCTATGCAAAGTATGGCTATAGCAGAGTATTGCCTTATACTGAAGTGTGATTAAAAAGTGAACCTGTGGCTCTCTTTTAGCAACAGGAGGCAGATTCAGAAAATGCAGCACTTTTATAAAGATACCGCAATGGCCCTCCTTGATGAGACCCTTGAGCCTGTTGCGCCAAGGGAATACAACTCATATAAGGTAGGCATATGGGGCTTAGCTCTCAATCTGTCAGTAACTGCAGCTTAGACAGAATTCTTTTTCAGGGTGTGAGAAGATGGCGTTCTTCTTCCTGCTAACTCAGCTCTTGGCTTGGAGGCAAAATAAATTAATTTAGAGGTATGTGCTTAGGCAGATATGACTGAAGTTTAAAAGCACATGAATGCAAAAATTCAGCTGACGAGTGTAATTGGACTACTGGGCATATTTTTCCACTGTTTTTATTGAAATCAATTTTTTTATTATTATTATTCCCAACCAGTGCTCATGAGACAAGGGGCAAACCTGACCTCTGGACCCTGGATGTGATAGTTCTCCTGTGGTTTATTCACATAACTCTGTGTCATGCAGTTGGGTTTTTCCTTAGAAAGAAAGAGTTTACAAATAGCAAAGGCCCCTTTGGGCACAAAAAGAAGCATGCTAAGGAAGAAGAGACATCTCCATAAGTTGCCCACATTAGGGTCCTCCAGCTGCCTTGCTCTGACATGCCCCAGAGGCTCCTGGCTACAAAGAGCCCTCCTTCAACACCAGAAAGTGTAGTGGAAGAAAGGACCAACTTTCCTTTGTGGGGCTTAATTTAGTAAAGTCTTAATATAACCCTGGGAGGACTCTTGTTATTGCCTGCAGGTTTTCTTCTATTAGTGCCCAAGGGACTAGATGACTAAATTTGATAATTTTGGGGGAGGGAGGGAGCGAATTTGGTTGGGTCAGAAATGCCCAGAGCTGAATTGAGAGGAGGTCGAGGAGTGGTAGTTAGCAGGGAGGTGGAACTGTCATTGCTGGTTTCATTGTCCCCCTGTGCACATTGCCTTCCTGGTTGCTGCACTCCAGGCACCCTTCATCCCACAGCCCAGGAGCGTGTTATGTCATCTGGCAGAACCTCCACAGTTTGGAACAAAATTTTGGGCCAGCTCCTCAATTAAGTAGGTAAATCTGACCTTGTCTGAGTCTGAGTCACACAGAAATGGTTTCAAGGCCTGAAAAGGGGAGAGCAGAGGGCAGATTTGCCTGCAAGCAGGCACCATGCACAGCTGTCCTGTCCCTGCTGACGGGGGCGGCCATCAGACCTGCACCCTAGTGAGCCTCCCACTTGGGCCACAACCCATCAGAGGCTGTCATAGCTTTATGTGATAAGGATGGGTGAAACTTAATGCCAAGTCTGGGAAACTGAATGATTATTACTTCCTTGAGTTCTGCCATGGAAATATGTTTTATTTTTCAGGGCTGCATATTTTAAGCCCAGGGAGATCTCTCTTCCTTCATGCCCAGAGGCTGGATGTTATCATCCCAGCCACTTCAAAAGGACAATCTTTTCATTGCAGTATCTGCAGCATGTGGGTTTAAACTAAATTCAAAATATATCTTTTTCTTTTCAACCCTCTCGAAATTATCTGGGAAAAACAGACTTAGGTCTTAATTGCCATATTTCTGAGTCTACTTGTTAGTATGGGACGCTGTTAACCCAAAAGCATCTGTATGCAGTGGACTATAGTGCAACCCTTTGGAAATCACATGCGTGTGAAGGAGAACTGAATGAACATGGGAGCAAGTATAGCGACAAAGGGTCCCTGTGTGAATATCTCTACTTTTTTACTTAGTGAAAGCTCCTCACGTGCTACAGAATTGAAGCAGTCTGGGGACAAGTTCCCAAAATTATTTAAACTCTATCAGCATTAGGCAGTGTAACAATAATAAAACGTAAGACCTTCACGGCATGTGAGACAACCTCCTCCCCACTCCCCACCCCATGTTTGCTACTATCTGGCACATAAATGATAAAAAAAAGAAATCTTTCAACAGGGACAGTACTGCGAAAGCTTTATGAATGCATGGCTAGGTTAGCCCGTGCTCATTTGTGCAACTTGGTTTGCATTGTTCACTGGGTCTCTGCCAAACATGTATGTTGTGTAATCATGCAGCTTGCTTTAATAAATTTGCAGAAGTTTCTAGGGATGTAACTAATGTTTTCCCTTCCTTTCTGTAATTGTACAACACCCACCACAATGAGACCCAGGTACTAACTGGGGGATTTGTGCCATGATTTACAGTAATTATCAAAGCCAATGCTGTAATACAGGAAAATAGAAATACCCAGCTATAAACAGCTGAGAGAAGACGTTAAAATAATAATTAAAAAAACCCTCTCCAAAACCATAAGAGAAGTTATTTGTCTGTCCATTGAATATATTGCCTGATTTCCTTGTGAGCAAAACCAACTTAATACTAACTTAAACCAAGAGCAGTCTTACTGAAGTCAACTTTATTACTTGAGATTTCTGCATGGGAAAGTCAAATACACTCATGGCAGTCAATGGCTCCACATCCTGATGGTCTGACTACGCAGACAAGCCCTTGTAGGTGAGGGAGTAAAGGGAGTTTGTGAGAAAGGTTCTCATGGTTTCAGCTTGAACAGTGTCTAAGAAAGATATTTATAAGGAGCTCCAAAATGTGTTCATTGCTTTGGAGGTTTTCCAAGCCTTTTCCTCCAAAGAGCCAGTTCCAGCATATATGATTCAGAATTGGTTATTCCATGCTCATGTATTCCAATGCAAATGGGATGATTTCTATGTTGAGGTACTAGACTGTATGATTAAGGGTGTTCTAGCTTGGACCATGCAATTTAGAACCTTTTAAAATGTTTCCATCCCCACATCTGACCTCATTGAATTTATTTAATATGCATTTGAAGGAAGAGCCTTGAAGAGTTATTTTCCCTGCTACAGAAATCTGTGGTCTTTCAAAGAACAATGAAATGTACATACACAAAATATATATTAAAAATCAAACATTCTTTGTGGTCACAACAAATGTCCACCTTATCAGGGCTTTATGGCCTACTTCATACGCTACATTCTAGTTAACGGTAGATGTAGCATATTTCTTTGACAAAAAAGTGCATAGCAGCCTCACTGTCTCAGCTGCAAACCCATGGCTAGAACATAAATATATACTCTGTGAAGATATTTCTGGGCTTACCTAGGTCAGAGCACTGCACCACACGGAGATGGCACTGGCAGCGGAAAGGGCACACTGGTCCAAATCCAGATATGACAGGATCATCCGTTGGAGGCATATCAGCTGACCCTTCATCCTCCATCATAAAGTCAAAGAGGCCCTGCTGGTGGAACGGCTTGGCCAAGCATGCTGGCAGCAGTAGAACGAAGAGAAGAGCCAGCTTCATGGCTTAGTTCATCAACTCTGGGCAGAACCTAGGGAATCAAAGCAGATTTACAACAAAAGTAGCAATTTCCCATAGCTGCACAGTTCCTGCTGAAGAAGGTCCAGCATATCCACAAATTGCATAACGGTTCATTTCAATAAACGAAAACTGAATTGTGAAAATAGGACAGTTACGTGATAGGAGCCTGGTAACTGCTTGTCAATAGTTTGTTTTTTGGTTGTTTTTTATTTTTCTGAGCAGTTTAAAGGCAACTGTAAACACATCTGTTTGCATATTTAGAGTAATATTTATTAGGAACAGGCAGCACTGTAAACTTTGTTATGCAAAACAGTCAAAACAATAAGCCACATTTTCCATGTGTCTGTTTCCTGCCAACGTAACAGTCTATTTGATTTCATTAGCATTTGTTTCATAGCAATGAATTTGTTCCCTGGGGATGAACCTGAGGTTCCAAAACTCACTGTAATGCAATATTTCATGTCTTGAAAAATATTTTTTTTTTTAAAATACCAGCTTGGTGTGTGTTTTAAATTATAGCCTAGTGAAACTCCCTGAGAAAGAGTAGGATCTAGTAACAGGGAGGAGAGAAAGGGGAAGATCTTCATTTAAACAAGCTATACATCTTTCCCAGTTTAAACAGCACAATAAAATGGAATACAGTCTTGTGTTATACTGGATATTCTCGACTTTCTTTACAAACTTTTGGCTAGGGGATCTTATAATATAAACAATGCACTCTGAAAATCCTCTGCTTTACACTGCATAAGCATTTGAAGTGATGCTTGTAGTATTGTCAGCACACTTTCTAATGGGAATTCAGGACCTCATTCTGCAGATTTTCATGCTTAGGAGCAACTTTACACACGTGTGTATTGCCATAGACAGTAACAAGGAAAACTGCTTAAACACGTGTTCTCAGGACCTAGGCCTAAATGCATTCCACCACACTGTACATTGTGCTACCTGCATTGCGTGCGCTAAGGAGAAACTACAAAACCGCCGTCTGCAGCTTTTGTACCAAGGCTGTATAGATCAGCTAATGTTCTTAAAATTATTTTCTTTTAGTGTTTATTTTCTATAAGGAAGCTTATCTTTTACAAACCTTCATGGGTCTGAAAACAACCCACCATAAAAATATGAAGAATCCCACCTTCAAGTTGCCAAGTGACAGAAAGGCAAACGTGTCATTTACTTAGGAGCCATTTCTTAAAATGGATGGCATAGTCCTGATTACAAATGTTGCTCTTTGTAATGAATACGAAAATGTCCACTTATTTCTTCAGGCCATTAACTTCCAAAATACCTTCTCTGGGCATTAGCTGGGATTAATTTTTTTCTATCAGAAGGTATCGAACAGTTAGGGGCATGGTATAGCATTTCTAGGCTCCAGATTGACTAATGGAAAGATAAAAAAAAAGAGGGAGACGCAGAGGAGGCGGACTATCTCCTCCTCTACATTGACATATGTAATCTACCAGTTTGATGACTAACATGGGCAGCTGATGCTAGGTGAGAGTGGTGTACTGAGACCTCTCTTTCTAGAATACCACATCCAGGTACTCTAACAGGAGTGGTTAGTATTAAAAAAATGTAAATAAATAAAAAACCACAGGCCTGGGACTAGGTACAATCTATACTGTGCCTGGGTTCAATTTCCTTTATGAATCTCTACCTACAGTTGCCAATTATGCAATCCTTCAGAAACTTTTAGGGCTCAGTCTTGAGAGGATGATAAGGTTACCTTATAAAATATGCTACTGTTTTAAAATCATGGCTTACATTTCTGTCATCTACCTAACAGGAAGACAGGTATCTAACACCTTCAGATGTCTCAAAGACTTCAAAGGGACTTCACATGGAGTAAAGCACCATTTCCGTTGCCTCTTTAGGAGACATAGTTGGTTTTTTGGTTGGACCTGAAAGTGTTTACTGTTCCCGGAATAGTTATATTACCTGCTGCATGCACTGAGGGTTTTCACAGACCTTGATGTCAACTAGAGGGTCAGAGCATTTTAACATGTCCTGTTAGCCCAACTCAGTGCTGTGCAAAATCAAGCCATGTAGCAGGGGCTGGCTGAGTCCCTGCATGGGCCATCCTCCTGCATGTCCTCCTGCCCTAGACCCCCACCAACACTGGGGCTGTGTCCCTTCCCCGGCAATCCCCCCATGATGAGTACAGAGTACAAAAGGACAAGTAAGGATGTCAGAGCAAAGTGCTGTTAATAGATGGTGATGAGTTCTTACCACAGTTTAATCTAAAACAAGATTTTGAAATAATCATTATTATGCACAAAATATTGTAAAATAACAATGCAATTAATTATTAATAGTCTGAAACGGGAAGACAAATTTGCTAAACCCACACCATTCATTGTAATAAGCTGCCTTGTGAAAATTATCAACTTTACCCCAGTACAAATTATTTTTCAGAATGTACCTTAACATCAATAAACATTGGAAATGCTGCACACCAACCCTGGTATGGCACTGGCAGTCAATACTTTTGCAAGAGCTTCTCCAGCTCTTTTTTATGTATTCGTATATTTTAAAAATATTTTAAAATACTTAAAACTTCTTGTATTCCTCTGCTGAAGCATCATCCATCCTGAGAATGCACCATCAGGATCTTATCCTGGAGTTAAACTACTACCCCTCAAAAAAAAAAAAAAAAACCCAAAAAACAAAAAAACCAGACCCCAACCCAAATGAAAAAAGAACAATGCAAAGTCACTTTGGAAGTGTTTTCACTCTTTACTTCTTGTTCATATTAACATTGATGACTTCACTTATCTCAGTTAAATCCTGTAGTAGGCCTTTTCCTTTGGTCCCTGTTTTGTCAAAACTGTAATAAAATCAGTAAGAGCGGTGTGTAAAGGAAAACTGTAGGAAAACAAAGGATATCGAGGATCTAATCTGAGGACACAGCAGAGAAAATAGCACAGACACAAGCTGCATATTAATCAAGAAATAGGAATAGATGTGTGTCTGCATATCTTTATTTGTATATGTATTTTGTACTCCACACGTATGTGTTCCTATTGTTTGCATGGGTAAATGAACATAAACAGTTCAAGAAAAAGATATACACAAAACTCTACTAGCAAGAAACGTTTACATTTCACTTACAAAAGAAAAGAGGAAAAAAATCTGAATTCTTAAAGGTCTATGACACAGTATTTATGTCTCCAGGATATAACTGTTTAAATTTGCTTTAATTATGTGTTTACAACGAGGAAGACTTTTCCACAAACAGAGGAAACTATACCATAGACTTGGCCACGTTTCATTTTAAAATCCCACTGGAAATATGCTTCATCAGTTCACGTCACCACTGTATTGGTGGTCTCCTTGTCAGTTTACCTCAATATTAAGTCTTAAATATTAGTTCATCTACTGTCAGAAATCTCTCAAAATGCCAAAAAGACAAGTTAAATAATATGTGCAGTTTCAAAAAAAAAAATCCCTTACATTATATGTTTTACCCATTTTGTGTAATAAAGTCTAGATGTGAAAACACAGGAGTTTTAAAGAGATTAAAACTCTGTTTTTTGTGAGTTTCAACTCCAGAAATTTTCTTTTCTACTATTTCATTCATAGGAATCTTCTTTAAATGTGAGTCCCTTGTTTGTACACGGAAACATAGCACTTTCTAACATTACAAAGGCATACACTGAGCCCGTTGAACTAACTATTATATATTTTTTTTCTCTGAAATTGAAATTATATTCATCAATGTTTGGAATATATATGAAGAAATACGACTGAAAAATAAACCACAGAGTGCAGTTTAAAACAGAAATGTAATAACTCAAGCATTTTTTACACTCACTACATCACCGATTCTAAACACTGGATTGCAAACAGAGAATATACTGCTGCAAAAGTTTACAGTAAGAAAAAAGAAAGAACTATAGCAGTGCTTATACAAATCAAAACAAGAGACAGAACAGTCAAATAAACAGTAGGAAATCTGCACAGTCTTTGAGAATGCATTCTCACGTTCCGAAGAAACAAAAGTGCTGGATACAAAACTTAACATTGCTAAACATTTAGTAGGATTTTTCTCCTTGCTTCTCTTAAAATTCAACTAGTTCTTGCCGTAGACTTGCCTGAAGTTTTATTAGTGCAGCATAGTTCAGGAGAATTACTGAAAACCGTACCTTTTTAATCCAGGGATTTGCAACAGGAGCTCTCAAAGCTGAGATGTAATTAAACTAAATATTCAACCCAGGCAAAAGACTTTGCAGGTGTGGAAAGGAGGAGGGGGTAAGTTCAGCTCAGTGACTGTCACTTGGTGGAAAACCCTCCTGCTTCTATTCCATAGCACAGTTAAAAAATAAGGTTTCTCTCAATGAACACAATCCAGGCTGACACCCACATTAGATCATATGGTAATGATATGTCTCCTGTATTGTAGCCAGAAACTTTTATCAGCTCTTTTGCTTTCTTTTCCTCCTTTTCCTTTTTCATTTGCTTTATTTCTTTTTCATCTGTTTAAAATCCCAAACTACTTGTACACTGTAAGACAGATGCTTAGCTGTAATTCATCTTACTTATTTTATTTATGTCCCTACAACATATATTTAGGAAAGTTTTCTTGGTTTTAACTATGTTTTTTTTTCTGACTCATTACCGAGAAAAATGTTTGGCTGTTCCTCTTGTTTATAGTATGTGTAATTCAAGGAAATGATATAAAATTAATCTTGGAGTTAGTCAAAGTGGAGATTAATATCAGAAAAAAAGGGGTAGCTTTAGGTAAAACTATTTAAACAGATACCAACCTGCCTTTGCTTATGCTATAATCATTGTCAAACCAAGTAGTATATAGCATAATATACTATCATCTTGTCTAATAATAGAGTTTTTTATGTATTTCTTCAAACTATAGCATGTTTTTGATATATATGAAAATCATGTTTTCATTAGTAGAACGATTCTAAAATTTGTGGTTAGAACTGCTTTATATAAACTTTGGGGTTTTTTACTGCCTTTCTCACCAGGACAGCAAAGCAGAGGGGAAATTAGCTTTAAGTGGTTTTTTTGGGGGGTGGATTTTTTTGTTTGTTTTTTTGTTTTGTTTTTTGTTTTGAGACAGTTGAGATTTTTTAAAGCATGAAAGGAAAAATGTATCTGACTCATCGTTCGGGTTTATATTTTATTTTAGTAATTTCTGTTTTGGTGCAAATATCAATGGAAGCTAAAATGCATTTTCTCTATTCCTGTGCAATTTTAAAAGTTTAGCAAACTGAAAAGAGAGTAAATACAATAATTACTATTTATTTAGTTATCCAAACACATTGTGAACATGTGTAGCTTCCCTGTGCTGTTAGCTGTCCTATCTAAATACTGGAGGCTTGTCTCTCTGTGTTTTGACTTGTATCCTTTTATTTCTGCCCCTAGGCTAAGACCAGGTGCAAATCTGAAATTAAAGCCTTTAAAAGGTGAAATGATGTTTAAAAGAAGTCTGAATTTTTAGAAACACAAAAACTCTTGAAAAATTGGCTATTTTCATTTAATTTCAAGAAGTGCCATTAAAACAGCACTTATAATTGTTCCCCCTTGGTGGAAAAAATCATGGTAGTTTTTGGAAAAAACTGCTAGTTTTGGTCAGTGGAGCACAAAGGTGTAATCAGCCATCTTACATTACAGCTTCTGTATATAGCTCAGTCTGAAAGTTAAGGAACATTTATTCACTCCTAGTCCTTGAGCTAACTTCTTTCCCCGGCCTCTCCACTGGATGCAAGACTGCTAATGATTTTTGTTTTAACAGTTTTCTGCATATGATTAGCGGTGTTCCAAGCTTTCATGCTCACAACAAAGCCTTATCTTTGTCCAGAAGTGTCGCCACGAGGCTTGCTGAAATCTTGGCTGCATCTTAGTAATGTCAGTTATTTGAACCTTGGTCACCAGCTGCATCTGGTGTTTAAAAACATTTCAAAGCAAGATTTTGATGAGGAACAGGTCAGGGTAAACTTGTTGTCAGTTTGCTTCACAAAACCCATTCATATCCTTTCCCAGTAAAATCGTCATACATTTGTCTGGTATCTGTTATGGGGCTGAAAGGTGTTATAACTTAATAGCTTACTCATCTCTTTGGAGGCACAGAAGGGGATCAACAGCCACCTCTCCTTCTTTATTGTCTTAGGCATTAGGGAGAGTCAAATAAAAACATGAAGATCAGGGTGGGAACAGGTAGAGCACAGAGCGCCTGCCCGATGGACTGGGGGCCCCCAGTCTGCCTGCAGAGGAACTGCTGCCCATGGAGAAACACTTTTCCTACTTTTTCTGTAATAAAGTCCATCCCAAGAAGCTCAGAGGAGAAAAGATGTTACCACCTCTAGGAATTATGAAAACACTCATGCTGCCTGTCAATACCCAGAGGTAGAAGCGGTATGCGTTAGCCATCCAAGCCCTCCTGAAATACAAAATGGAGTATGTGGAAGACTGAGCAACTGAATGGGAGCAGACTTACAACACTGAGTATTGGTAGAGTACCCTATTTATTGTTTTGAGTCATTTGTGTGCTTTTATGGGAATGTGGGATCTTTTCTAATACAAACATTCCTTTAACCCCACTCTTTGCCCCCTGCTTATCACTCAGAAGATAAACAACTTCTAAAAAAAACCCAACCCAACAACATTATTAAGTCATTATGTAATTTTAAGGCCCATGACCATACACAGAGCCTAGCATTGATAAGCTCTCCTTTCCAAACTGACCTATATTGACTACAGCTTAGTCAATATATATATATATAAAAATCATAATTAGAATAATCTTGGTTTCTAGATGATTTTATTACTCCAATTTAACAAACTTATAGGGCTACATGCTGTTCCAAATACTGATTCCCAGAAAGTTACAGGCAACTGCATGTTAATGTTATTTACATAACAGTTCTTTTATTAAATTTTGATGGATAGCACCTGCTTCATTTGCTCACGGCTTATTTTGCGGACCTTTCAAAGGGCAATGGTGGGGGAGAGGACAGGAAGTTTGCCTGCCTGCAGTTGACTGCTGTGCCTGGGTCTAGTGGAAGCCTCTGCAGAAAGGACATGAACAGCTGCCCTGTGAGGAGAAAACATACCCTGGGGGAAGAGTTCCTGGAGCCAGGGCTAGGCTGGAAGAGAAGCACATCCAGCATCCAGCCAGCACAGGCTGCAGACTCCTCAGAAGAATGGACAGCTGACATAATCTGCCCCTTGGGGTGGAAAGAAGGGCTTTTATTTTAAGGAGCCTGGGAAAATAGGGTAGCATTTATTGCAATCCAGAACATTACTGGAATAAAACTAAAGCAGGAGGACAGGATCTGTCCTGCAGGAACATGGTGACCCAGAGATTCAGGTTCTTCCTCATTCTAAGTTTCCACTACAAAAAAAGTATTTTTCTTGGGCTGCCTTCTAAGAAATCACAGCTTTGATGATCAAAGACTAGTTAGTGTTGTTGTGGTTCTTGCAGTAAGGAAGAGGGGCAAGCAAATCTGCCTCAAAGTCCTCATGAACCAGCTAGGTAAGTGCCAATCCCAATCAGGGAGGGATGGAATTAGATCCCCTGCTTGGCTGCCTCTCAGGGGCCCTATCCACCTCTATCTCTCATGCCTGGGCTGTACTAGCTCCCTAGCATGGCATCCTTCATGTTCTCTAATACACTACCATCTGTCTCTCCTCTCCTTTCTACACTATGGGTAATAATTTCTTCCAATCACCTGTAGTAAACTGTTCTTAACCATAGCAATGGAGTTGCTCTCCTAAAAATGTGAGTAAATATTGATGCAAGCTTAGTAAACATTGATCCAGGTAAATATTGACGCAGGCACAGCTTGACAAGGTAGCTAAAGAGACAGAAATGTAATTTCTGGATATTCTGAGTATCAAAGTTTCCTTCAGTGCTCTGTGACCTCAGAAATTATAGTCCTGGACTTCATGATATTTCTACAGATCAAAAGGACCAATGTATCAGATTTTGGACATGCGCTACTAGTAGCATTATTTTTCTGTGGCTGTGAAAGCGCTTCTTATATAACTGAGGAAAATACAACCAAACTTCTGAATAGAGAGCCCTGTCTTTGAAAGACAGAGGAACCCTCTTCCGCCACTGTCTGTCTTCCCTTCTCTCCCACTCTGTGAGGGCACATACTGTGTACCCCTCATGGTCATCTTCCTGCTCTCTTCTGAAGGGAGCCTGTGGGATCTAGGGGTCACTCTTGGAAACAAATTCAAATTGTCCTCAGCTGAAGTATCTGATGTATGATCATATCCTTTACTTTGGAAAGGCCAATCTGTTCCTGTACTCAACACTGACTTTCCTTTCCTCCTGCATTTCTATTGTCTCCCAAATCAAATAATTTTGTTTGGGTGTATCCAGCAGCTGCAGGAGTTACCACTTATCAATGCAGTCTTACATGATTTCAAGTGTTCTGAACTGAACTTCCACCCTTGAGGAGTAAGCCTGTCCTAACTATTCGTCACGCTTTTACAGGGTAAATGTACATTTTGAGATCTCTGTTACTTCTCTCCCTCAAAAATGTGGCAGATAGATAAAACTAGATTTTGTACGAGCTCTCCCAGCTCCTAGCCATCCTAGAAACAAACAGTGAGAGAAAAGTGAAAGCTTTTATGGACCAAAGACCCCAGAAACTTACTTTGACTTTACCTCTTCACTTTTAATTTAAGAAAACATATGCAAAGATTTTTGTTGATCTACCTCTGATACTGATGTACACACACACATGCCTCTGGATTAGTACTCAGGTACTCCATTTGTTGTGTTTCAGTGATAGACAGCACTACATTTTGTTCCTGCCTGGCTTTTGTGCGAGTGTCAGCACTCTCCCGCCTTCCAGAAAATTTCTTGCATGAGGGAAAGAGTGTGCTGGCAGATGCCCCTCACCAAATGTACCAGAAGGCTACAACTCGCCATGGAAAAGACCTTCTCAGGAAAGAGTGTAACTCTGGAAGTGTGGGCTATGAGAGAGGGTGTGATGACTGGAGAGGAGAGAGGATTAGTTTAGGTAAAAGGAGATGAAATTTCAAGTGAGAAGCTGTTTCATCAGATTTTGGCCTCTCTTTACATTTTACAGTATCCTGAGTTGGAGTCCAACAATGTTCAAGGTTCAGATGAAAAACCCAAACCCTGATTCTCATTTGGAGGCCCTTAGATCACACTCCGGACAAGCCTCATCATCCCAGCTGGATTACACAATGCCCTAGAAAAGGATGAGAGCAATTCATGCAAATGTTGGAACTATACTCCTTGCATGTCCTCTGTTAGTCAGAGGTTATGAACCAGCATTCAAAATGAGACACATCCTGTACAGCTCTGAACAACCTATTCCCAGATTATGAAATACATGTGAATAGCCAGATCATCCTTGACTTCCAATTTAGTCATCACAGAGTAAACTTTTTCAGGGGGAGATTGTGACTGCATTACTGAGGAAAGTCCTGAAAAAAGGAGTGGAATAGAAAAAAAGGACGTTTACAGTAGGGTTTGTGTCTGTATCTGTGTTAAAATGCTCATTTTTGTATGTTGGCAATCTGCTGAGGAAATAAATAATTTCTAACTTCAGCTAAACATACGAAAGGGTGACTCTGAAAGATATAAGCAATGACATCACAAAACTTAACAGTTTTGTTTGGATTGTGTGACCTCACTATAGAGAGGAGTTGTGGAGAATCTTAAGGTGGATGGCAATGAATTTCATGAGAACAAACTCCTTCTAAACAGAGTGTGCCCTGTGGGGTTCAAATGAAAAGGATGTGCTTTTCATAACTCTTGAACCTTTGAAGTAACTCACTGCATTTGAGTCAATTTTAAAACATAATAAAGAAAAATAATGATATGCGAGCAGAGTTCAAATAGCACAGACAATATCTAGCATTCAGGATGGACAAGTGATCATGAGAAAACTATACACTGTAGTGAAATTTTATGTGATTTAAAGACACAGAAAAGTAGAATACAAGCCTCTTCAAGAATGGTGAAATGGAAGTTAGTAAAAAAGGGCAGTAAGAAGCTTTTAAATTTATTTTCTCACAATCATATCTCAGAATTTAAAACAAAAAAAAAGTCTTGAATATTTTAAAAATCTTTTTCTATCAATACAGAATCAAATGTCTCCCACTTCCAAGATCAGTTGGAATTAGGGTCATTACCCATTAAATACTTCCAAGTTGCAGTATTTTTCAGGGACCAGTCTTCAAAATATCCATTGCATTTCATTAAACATTTGAAGAGTCATTCACATTAACTTGCCATTAACCAGATATGAGCTTTTTTTCCCCCTACTACTTAAAGCATATTCTACTTTTATTCCTATAAATAAACTCTTCAAAGGATTGCTCTAATCAAGTAATGGCACTGATGTTCCTTAACAGTAATTTTCCTTAGTCAACCTGGATAAAACATAGTGAGCTCTTCTAAACAAAACAGAGTTTAATTCTACATGTAAAAACTGTTAGTGTGATGGCAATTCCTTCCGCTATTGAATTACAGTGGAATGTTTACTCTACTGGTAATCAGAAAAAATTAAGGCTGTCCTTTTTCTACAATATTCACGGTTTTATTCGCTTCTTTACAAACGTTTTTCAGTTACTTCTTTGTTCCATACCATGTTCCTGGAGGAACTTTCTGTTCCAAAAAGTCCAGATACGTTTTAATTTAGAGGATAACACCCATGTCCATTGTGTTTCAACTGAATAAAAATTAAACTATACTTTGATTATGGATATTCTTGGTTTGGCCCCAGGAGACATAAATCATACCATCTTACTGAAATTGCAGCATCCTATGATTTATGACTTTTCAAAATTTAGCCACTGAATTTCTTGATTCATCTTCTTGTATCATAATATACCAGGAACCCAAATCCTCAGAGTTCTAAGCCAATGTTTGGAAAAGTGACTAACAGTTTTCCAAAATATGCCTAATAGAACTGATTTTCAAAGAGTAGTTTTTCAAAATCAGTTATTGCATAACACACCGGAGGATGGACACAGAAACAACCAGGCACCCACACCAACTAATCACTTTTAAAAATGTCAGTATATTAAACGAGTTAGAATCTACTAACTAAAATTAAGGATGGATTCATTTTGTCTTACCTGCAAAAATTACATAGGACATTTCAAAATGAATGTATCCTATCATAAAGCATGATTTTTACGAGATGGAAAGCTTGCCTCTGAAGAAGCCACACATATGCACGCAAGCAAAATTCTATTCAGAGACTGTTCTTCATTTATAAAACCAAAACCACTGCAAATTGAATCTTGAGACTTGGACAGGTTGAAACAGTCATTTGTCATGTTGTTAAAGGTCTTCAGCTGTTTTCCTGCACCCTGTATCTCCTACAAATTGTTTCAATCAGCTCTGCAAGAGAAATTACCTATCCTTCAGTCACAATCAGAAAATTCAACTCTCCAAGGAGGAGTTCATGCTGTACATAACCTGTTCACAGCCTGCAAAGCCATTTTTGTGACAATTTGAAATGAGAAACTTTTGGCAAAAGAAAAAATGGAATGAAGTCTCAAAAATAAACAACTATTTTTCAAATTACAGGATAGAAGAGAGAAAAAGAGGTTTTAAAAATACATCCAAGAAAAATCTAATAATTTAGAGGACTTTGTAGTATCTTTCAGGCCTCACAAAAGCCTAACTTTCGTGGCTTTATTGTTTGTTTTATTCACCTATCCAACTATAGCTATAATTTAAGTTGTATTTTAGCCTAAATGACACCTGCTATTTATTCTGAAGTGCCTATCTAATAGTCATAATCTACTTATCAATCAGACATCCAGGACAGAAACCTACATGGTTTACAAAGAGTCCTTTTGCAACCTCACTCCTCCTTCAGGTCCCAAAGATGTTTCACTTCCCCAGATCCAACCTCTGCATCATGGATTACAGCAGGTTTGCAGGAGCAACTTATGGTTATTTAGGGTTAAGATGACTTTAATACTATTTTATTTTTTTTCTGTGGCATTGAATCACTAAACCTGAAGTCACCTGAAGTCATTGGGATCTCCTACCCTTTGTTATAAAGTGTCACCAGGACACACGGGAGATGGCATTGCTGGGCTGATAGGCTCGATGGCCTGACTAGTCTGATGAGCTCAAGTATTCATCTGCAATGACAACAAAACCTGTCGCTCTGGGGGTAGATCTCCGTTTTGTCCCTTGCCACTTTACATAGCTGCACTTCTCAGACCATTCTGACTCCTCTCCACAAATGATACCAGCCAGCTGTTTTATATGAACTTAGTACAGAGTTATGGAGCTCCCACCATTTGCTGAAATTCTCCCTCCTTTCCTGCAAGTCTCCCCATGACCTCTCATATTTTGTGTTCATTGAGACAGTTTGGTGCTGTTTTCCAAAGCAAGCAGCTTCTCCATATAGTTTCTTTTTCAAATAGTGAACTGATAATTTGTTATGGTATGTTTCAGATTAAAGGAGAACAAAATTGGTGGCACTAAACCAGTACAAAATGTATTAAAGGTAACTGCCAAATATGCTGGGGACAGCAAAACGGTTTTTGTAGTTTTTAAAAGTATTCTTTGAAACTTGAAAGAAGAAGGTTCAGCCATCTGACACTATTATTTTTCTATGGCTACTCTTATAAGATTATACCTCAGGATATTTTATTTTTAAAAAACGAAACCATAATATGACCTTCTGTTTATAATAAAAGATTGGTGGCTGTAGAATATGAAAATTCACATTCTTGTATTTCAGCCTGAAACTAAAAAATTATGTCAGATCTCTTTCATTAAGGAAAAAACAGAATTAAATTACTGCTTTATAATGAGAGTTTGTACAGTAGCTTGAATTTGTTTCCTTACCAATCTGAGAATTGCTTGACCTGTTCTGGGGAAAAAAAAAAAAAAAAAAGTTGTTAATTTTTCCTTTTACATATTCCTGGTTTTCACCAGAAGAAATGTTTAAGTGTGTATTTTCATCTTGGCCAGTTAAAAAGTCATGCGCACTTAGGGATTTCCATTTTGTACTCTAAAGGAGAAGGAATTGCCTTTTGATACTGAGGAGAGATAAGCCTTGTGCTGGGTGCTAAGTGGGACTATAAAAAGCATTGTAATGACCGTATGATTCCCATGACTATAAACTTGAGTCAGGGCATCTGGCAATTATACAGTAAATTAGTACAAAATGAGACTTAATTAAATATGACATTTCTAGACATCCAGAGCACTTTACCCTCTTTTTTTCCTAGTTTCATTTTGTTTGTATAAAGCTGGTGACCAGAAGTGACTGATGGAACATATGCAACAGCTTTACCAGCCTCTGACATACAGTGTGCCCTTTGCCCAGACTTCTCAGGCTTATCTTAAGTGTAAAAGCTTGATTTGGTTTAGATCTACTGCTTACTGAATTTTGGATTTCTGTGTAGGCTTTTCTGAAGTCTGAGACCCATCAACTCATGACTACATAAAGCACAGAAAACTCTGCATCTGTTTCTTAATTCTTCCAATCTCTTAGCTTTGGAAGAACAGTGTACTCAAGCAGTAATTGGACACAAGGATATTCACTATCACCGTGAGCAGTGGCTCTATATCCACATGTATTTTTATTTAGAAGCTTAAGAATTAAATTATTTTGTCATAATATCCTTTTGATTGTGTTTATAATCATCCAGCTCTTTGAAGAGAAAGAGACCCAATATCATTAGATAGGAAATCTAATTGTCTGAATTGTGTGTATGAAAAAGTCACAAAGTATTTAAAAGGAAACAAAATTGGGTTTGTATAGTATGTTTAAAACAACCAACACAATCAAATGGAAAATTAATGGAAAATTATATTTTTACTATACAGCTCTGTTGTACATCCTGTTCCATGTAAAAAGTCTGTTGAAAGAATCATATTCATTATTTGGTTCTCCTGGGTTTGGAATAATTTCTATGAGAGTACATTTATTTTACATATTTTTACAATACATACATTTACAATACATTTATATTACATCATATTTAACTCAATAAGATTTTTCGATAAGAGTTACTGTAAGATGGAGTGTCACATCTCTTTTATTTAAATGTACATTAGTCATTAACCAACTATATATTACATAGGGAAAGGCCTTAAGTTGTGCCAGGGGAGATCTAGGTTAGATATCAGGAAAAACTTCTTTACAGAAAGGGTTGTGAAGCATTGGAACAGGCTGCCCGGAGAGGTGGTGGAGTCCCCATCCCTGGAAGTGTTTAAAAAGATGTGTAGATGTGGTGCTGAGGGACATGGTTTAAGGGCCCCAGCAGTGCAGGGTGAACGGTTGGACTCGATGATCTTAAAGCTCTCTTCCAACCAAATGATTCTGTGATATATTATTCTGTGATTTATTATTCTGTGATTTATGGTAAATACAACACAGTGTTTACAAGGTTGCCAAGCATAATGGAGTAGTTTCCTTTAGCACCCATTAATTTCCAGAAAAAGAGTATATTCTATATAAGGTAAGGTAACACAATTAATTTGACATGAGTGTCACAGGTTGCAGGTCTGTGAAAACTGTAGACACAAGTGTGCCAAACACTCTTTTGACGCTGATATGCTTTTGAGCTGATAACCCAGCAGCGCTTAATAGTATATAAACTGTGTGTAATGCCTGTGAAGCAGAAGCTTCAGCACGCATTTTCTCAATAGTTGTGTTCCACTGCAAGGTTGTGACAAACTGCAACATGAAAATCACACTAATATTAGCAATGTAGGAGAGAGATCAAAGGAAACCATTTAGTCCATCTTCCTGCTGTGAAGAGGCATCAAGTAAAACACCTCTCAGAGATGCTGATTCTCCCTCTGTGACTGTTCCTGTTCCCTATGCCTGGGTAGATCCATGAGGGCTCCATTCACCAACACTGGATCCTGTAACTCCACTCTGCTGATGGTTATTACAGCTTTCCCAATATTAAGCATCAGACTGCTGCAAATCAAGCCAATTACTCTGTTCCAATTCTTCTTCATCATAGTCTTCTTCATAGCAACCTTTTGCATACTTGAAGTGTCATCACTTTCTTCCTAAGATTTCTCTAAACAACTGCTGATCCTCTAATAATTTCTCGTTACACTTTTTTCCCCAATTTTCTGATCATTCATTTACTCTCCCACAGATTCTCTTAATTTAATCTTAAAATGGGGTACCTAACGCTTCATGTGAGTTTCACTAGAGCCTAGAAGAATGGAACAATCATTCTCTGTGCCTTGTCTGCTACACTAGAAAATTTTGTGGTTTTATCTCCATGAAGGTATTTATTGACAGTAAGGAATTTTCAAAAGGATTGACTCTTGGTCTACCCTTTCCTTGTGAGTGATTAAAACTTTTCTTATTTTTAGCCTTAACAAATTGAAAGGAAAAACCAGTTTTTGGACTAACAACCCTTTTTTTAGAACAAATATTTGTCACTGTGCTATGTCCTCTCACATATCTTCAAAATACACAAAAAAGAGCAAACTTCCACCTTCATATCCAATACAAACGCACCACACCACCTACCATGTGAAAATTACAAATTATCTCAGATTACTTTATCACAAGCTGTAGCTTGGTTTCCCCTTTTGTGGAAGTATGATAACACAGACTTTCTATGAAAAATGTTCTTGAGCTCGCTAAGGATTTCTTCATCTTGGTGTCATTATAATCACATTTTAAAGAATTGTGAAGTGGATTATTTCAATGCCTGTCCTTCCCTCACAGCCTTTAACTACCTTACTTAGAGTAATGAAGCAAGCTCTATATACAGTGGATAATTCTCCTACTTCAGAATTCAACAAAATAATTCACAAATCAAAAAAAAAAAAAAAGGCTTCTCTACAAACAATGGTGACTACATATTCTGAAATGAAAAGGAAGAGTTGACACATCATCTTCTAGTCAAAATAGTGTAAAAAGTGACCATCTTGAATTCGTGACCTTTCTGCAGACTTCAGGATTGACCGAATCAACAAACATGAGTTCAGCCATTGAAAGACTAATGTCTGAATATCCTCTTCAGGGCTGACAGTGAATATCAGTGCCAAAGCTATGAAAACTATCCTAAAACTAGGGTAGTAACATTTTCTTTTGGTTGCTTTTGTCTATTTTTGTGTGCTGTGTGGGCACATCAATCAATGCAAGCAGAACACAGCAAAATCATCTCTGATCAGATTTGAGCCAAACTCCATTGCGTCTTGAAGGCAGAGTAAGAGATCAGCAACAAAAATACACATATAATCTGAACGCTATTTCCGAACACTGTTCTGCATTTAACAGAATGAATGGAACTGGACATCTACTTCCAGTGTCTGGAGTAGCAGATCTTTCTGAGACTGTGCAAAAAAAAAAGTCACAAACAAAAATTACTGTTTTCCTTCAGCAACTGCAGACTTGGATTTCTTCAGTTTGTTTGGTGCAAATATTGCAGATGATAAAAATTTAACAAAAGGTTATGTTCAACCCACTGTAACCAGGTTTGTAGTATTTAAATTGGACTGATTTAGGGTTTTTTACCATTGCAGAGATCATGTGTAAATATTTCATGCCAAGTACATATTACTTCAGAGAAATCTTGGCATTTGCTTAACTTGGTTCAAAAAAAAAAAAAAAAGAGGATTCTTATCTTTTTATATGTGTCTGAAGTAAGAAATTATGGAGTAAATTTGCAATGCCATTGAGCCTGGGATTTCCTCTTCACTGGTACAATAAAAATGTGGATGCAGATTTTTTAGCAATCCATTTCACATGACCCAGTTACTGAGGGAACATATTAAAGACTGGGACATACAGTGATGTGATTTGTAGACATGCAAGAATAGCCAGGCAACATTAAAACTGCAGTTCAACAGGACTGTTGAGTTGTATAGAGACAGCAGAGTTTTTTCTGGCACTGAAGAGACTTTGCAATCCAGAGATTTTCTTGTGAAAGCCATTCCTGAAGGGTGGATTTGGAAAAGGCAAAGGAGTTATATTCATTATATTTTGTATTAAATGCTACTAAATGTAAGACATTCCAGTACGCAAAATTGTGTATCCTTTGAATATCTGAAAAGTTCATGCTCTAGCACATAGTGCTATAAATAATAAGTGGTATCTGGGAATGAGCATCCCTTGTGGGAAAAAAAAAACCCCTATCAGTCGTATAAGATTGAATGTTAATAAATAAAAGTATTAAATAAATTAAAAAGGAAAAAAAAAAAAAGACAGGAAAAGGGGGAAGGAGAGTGCAAGATGGAGAAAGATTAAAATTCAAGCTATGCTTACTGCTTGCCAGATTGAATCACTTAAAGTTTTCAACCCGTAGCATATATATTTTTCTGACATCTTCTCCCATTATTCACCAACGAGACTTAAGAAATATGTACTCTTGAACACTCCCACAGGGTTATACTTCTTTCGACTTTCTCTCAGGCTGAGAAATTTCTTCAGTCTCTTCTAGAAAAGGGAACCTGCATTGTTACAAGGCAAATTCTATGTTCAAAGTTTCTTAATTTAAAAAGTGGGCTTTCTAAATATTTCTAAATGATGGGTACGGTGGATTGCATACTGGAAGAATATTAAGTACCAGAGCCCTTCCGAGACTGTATGTCACACAGAGGTCACTGAAAGCAATCTGGCTGCTCACTGACCGCTACCAGACAGGGCTGTGCCTGAATATTTCAGCTGGGCTGCCCTGGTGTAGTTCTAGGGTTACGCAGGGAACGATAAGAGCAGAAGAGAAAAGGCTGTCACAGGCATGTCGGAAAGATTGTGTAGCTTATCTAGGATGGGTGCAGAGGAAAGCACAGGACTGCTCATGGGCATTCATAAATTAGTATCAAATCCATTTACTAGGTAGGCACCCTTCATTTAACAATTTTTTATTTTATTTAACTAATAAGGCTGCTTTTTGGAGCAAGTTATTCACTAAGTGAGGTTTTTTCCTCCAAATTCATTCATCTTTGCACATAATTTAAAAAAAAAAGGTCTTTTTTTTTTTTTTCCACAAGAATCAGGAAGTTCTAAATGCTTATTTAAAAGAGGGCAATGAATGCTTCCCAGTATGATGTAAAAGTAAAACAAATACCATTCTCAGGCACATATTGTTCAGACAGACACAATATAAATAGATGATAGGAGAGGCCGTGAGAAAACTTCAAGAATTAATAGGCTGAGATACAAAAATATATTAAATAGTAGGAATATAATGCATTTACTCAAGGGTATTTTCATTTTTCTCCAGTTACACCTCTTTTGCCTTATGACAGAATATTGGAAAATAAGAAAATTTTTTCTCCCAAATAATTTGTAAGGAAAGCTCTGCATGATATTCTGAATAAGAAATATTGTGATATATAGGTTTCTCCCACTGCTCTTTATCAACAACCATTATGGTATAAAACACTCAGAAACACATTTTCCAAAATAAGCATCAATGATCAGAAATAAACATTTTCCTCGAAACTCAAATTTTTTTTACCAAATTCTACTTAGGCATTTCAAAGTTTCTTTTGACAAACTTTTGTTTGAGAGGGTTCCTAAACTTAAAGGACTTAGCAAACTCCTTCATCTTACTGCACGCAAGGGAATGACTTTTCTCCTTAATTACAGTGAATGTTGGACCATAAATAAATAGGTCAAATTTGTGTTATCAACTCAGTTGTGCTTGTTCAGTGGAAGATATGGGAATTCAGCACTTCTAAAACGAGACCACATAAGTATGTGTTTTGGGAATTGTATTAGAAAATGTAAGCTTCTGTAAAATCATGTATGAATAAAACATTATGGGAAGAGTAACCAGATTGTCTCATATTCTGAAAAAGAAAGGTGTTGGCTCACATACACTTTAATAAAGATTTGTATTTTACTTCTGCAAAATGCATTTAGAAGGACCACTACTTTCACTAATATGGACTTTGTCCATACTGGATATTTCTCCACTGATGGTAAGAAACCATTTAGCATTTCCCAGCGTCAGCATCTAATACTTTATCTTTTCTTGACATGGTATTGTGCTGACATTCTTCATGTAAGTATATCTGGGAAATAGCATGTAATATACTGCTGTGTGTTAGTCACTGCTGAGCTTTATTTTATTACCATACACATGCAGAGTATCAGAGTAGGGAGAGTATCAGCCACTCCTAGTGAATTAACGTTCAGAGTATTAGTCAGACAGAATGCACAGGCTTCTTGGCAGCCTTCCTTTTTGCTAATAATATCACTTACAGTTTTTTAATGTACTTAGAGTACTTCCAAGTATCAAGTAGAATAGTCTTATATGCCAGAAAACATATTTCTACCATCTGAAAGGTTGAAACAATAGAAAGTTTGAGGTTGTAAAGCTTTTGATTCTCTGTCTAGAAGTCTTTCTTATCCAGTATTTCTCTAGTAACAACATAATAAGCCTTATTATGTTAATTTGCCATTTCAGGTCTCTAGGAGCGGTGGTATAAATCTTAATATTAAAATGACATGTATTTAAGGGACATTTGAAAGACCAATTTTTATGTTCCATCCATGTGATATTTTTGAAAGATGGCATTAGTTTGCACTTACCAGCACTCATGAAAATACAGGGATGTTGACAAAAGCAGCAGCTAGAGAACAAAAATCACTGAACTCAAATAACTTCTTGGGAAATAATTTGTCTTGCAAAAATGGGCCATTTCTGCCTTTGAATTGTTCACTGCAGTGATTTTAAAATACACTGACTTTTGTTGTAATTTCTGTTGAGAGAAGAACTGAGAAATTATTGAATATAACATTCACATATCCATTTGAAACAACTTCCATGTGTACACAAATTCAGTAAAAAAAAATACAGAAACCAAAAGGAATGTAATTTACAACTTGTTTGGATACTTAAAAATATTTTGTCCTCATACACACCAATATGTAGTGATAGCTCAGAACTCATTCTAGTTTAAACACCTTTACTTCCAGCAGGTGTGTTAAATTTCCACACATTTTCATATAAAGATTTCCACAGACAGGTGTCCATTCTTCTCTCAAGGGACAACTTTACATTTTCTGAATATTCTTAGAGCTGTTTGAGATTTTGGATATGAGTCATGGAGACAAGCAATCTCTAGGATCCTATAGATAACTTACTGTCATAACTGCTGTTATTATTCTGGGTTCAAATTATACCCTATAAAATGGTCATAAATATTAGTCAACCCACTAACTGTAAATATTAGGTAACATACTGGTCTTGACATGCACATTCATAGTTCTTAATACACCTTGTAGATACATCCAAGAAGTGTGGATGTAATAACAGAATTGAAGTTGTTAGCAGGGAATAATTTTCTTCTCCAATAAAAGAAATAGCTAAAATGTAAACCACCATGCATCATATGTTGTCTGAACTCTTAACTCAGTACTGTTCTGCTCATTACTAAACCAACCTGCTGGACCAAACTCTTGAAGTCTGGTTCTTGAGTGCGATAGCCCACTAGGAAACAAGTCTTACGAGGAGCGGCTGAAGGAACTGTGGTTGTTTAGCCTGGAGGAAAGGAGGGTGAGAGGAGACCTTATTGCTCTCCACGACTACCTGAAAGGAGGTTGTAGAGAGGTGGGGGTTGGTCTCTTCTCCCATATAACAAGTGACAGGACAAGAGGAAATGGCCTTAGGTTGCGCCAGGAGAGATCTAGGTTAGATATCAGGAAAGATTTCTTTACAGAGAGGGTTGTGAAGCACTGGAACAGGCTGCCTGGGGCAGTGGTGGAGCCCCCATCCCTGGAAGTGTTTAAAAGACATGTAGATGTGGCACTGAGGGACATGGTTTAGGGACTGTGGCAGTGCAGGGTGAACGGTTGGACTCGATGATCTTAAAGGTCTCTTCCAACCAAATGACTCTATGATTCTATGAAAAGGGGTCAAGAAGTTACAGGGCCTGTAACAACCTCATAAAACCTTTCTGTTCCAGGCATTGAAATATATCCCAGACCTCCCAACTATGAAAAAAAAAAATGGGAAAATAATCTTTATACCTGATTCTTTGATGTTTTTTTCCTAAACAAACAATCATCATCTGTTAGTAACCATGCATGTGTTGTGCAATGATTCCTGGATTATGGTAAGAACCGCAGTTTCTCTTCTATGAAGACACCTGCAGCTGGGAGGGATTCAAAGACACCCATTCCCAGCTGGAGCTGAAGGACAGGGTGACCTGTAGTCATGTCCCTCCCAAGATGCCCTCACCAAGCCCAGGGCACTTAGGGCTATCAGCAACTGAGGTCCTACAGCTCTCCAGATAGCTGCTTCTAGCTGCAATGAGATGACATTTCCCAGCAGTTAGAAAGGACCTTTTCCCACAGTCTATCCTGATGCAACAAATCCTACTGTTGCAGCGAAGTCCTTCTTCACTTCCTCTTCTACCACCACTGAGAGATGAGATAGTCCATTCTGTAATCTCAGTAGTTCATAGGCCTTTATCTGTGCAGCTTTTTCTTTTCTAGCCCACAGTTCTGTCAGTGTTTCCTCACAGGCCACCATTTCTTGTCCTTTGAACTTTCTTGGTGTTGCAGTGTTGGCTTCTGGCTTTTTCCATCGGTCCACATCTTTCCTAAAATGTAGTGCTCAAAATTGGACTCCAGCTGTTGCTCTCCCAATGCCGACTACATCTGTAGGTTAAAAAAATTATTTTGTATATCTCACAGGCAGTATTCCTGAATATGTATCACAGACTTTCTTCTTTTTTTTTTTTTTTTATTTTTTCTCCTATAGCATGATATAACTGACTCATGCCAAGATTCTTTTTTGTAGAATTAGTAAGTCTGGAATGTTTCACACAACAGAAATCTGTTTGAATATCATAATTAGGGCATTTTCCTGGGGTTTACTGATGATTTTCTAGCAGCTGAGTATGCCACTGAATGGATGGTTTCTCTTTATTTTACTTAAGAGCTGTTGAATCATTCTTCAGATGACTGTGACTACGTCAGTGTTGGTTTAAAAAAGGTGGTCTGAGTGACAAACTGAACTTACATGAAGGTCTTTAATATGTAAATCCTCCAGCTATGTACCGCTGGTTCGGATATGAACTGCCAAGGTGTATCTTACTACTACTGGTATCTTATTTTTGACAAAATTTGGCCAGTCACATCTTTTTCCCCCACTGGCAAAAATTATGAAAGTTGAAAAGGTAAGAGCCAGGGGTCTCCTGAAAAGTTGGATTTCTTGGCTGTGCAAAGAGTGAATGAAGAAGTCTGGTCCAAGGCTCAGCTAGGGGCTGCTCCTGAGGGCAGTGCTGATGCCCTATGCTGATGCCCTATGCAGCACACTCAGGGGGTGCATTCCCCTACGGGGGCATGTGAGGCTGCCTGGGGTTGCCTGAACCAAGGCTGCATCTGCAGAAGGTGGATGAAGTGAAGCTGCTGTACCTGCAGATGTCATGGCAGGTGACCGCTTGTGCCACAGGGCATAGCCAGTGGTCTGAGCCACCATGTCGTGCTTTCTGGGGTCCTTTCACATGTGAAGTAAAATGTAAGCTAAATCCTTTGCTGCCCAAAGGATTAGAGTCTAATTCACTCTTTCCGGTCAGTTAGGAACGGGCAATTTGGAAGTTTTTGTATGCATTTTTATTAGGTGCAAACTGCTTTTTTACAGCTATTTCAGAATGATAGCCTACTTCCATAGGCCATCCGAAAAATTAAAATCAAAAAAATACGGAAAGCCAAATAGACGGCTGCAAAGCAATCATGAAATGTATCCTATGCCTGAAAAAATTCTGCTGACAAATCTTACCGTAAGATACCTGGGTTAACACCTTTAACACTGCAAATATTCTCTCTTTACAAACTTGCTTTGGAAATGTTTACTGCTGATCCTACTGAACGTGAATGAACATGAACATCATTTGTAAATAAACACAGAAGAAAAGTGTTTGAGTTTCCCAAATAGTGTTTGAGTTTACTGTATTAGCATTCTGTATGCTCACTTAAAACTAATTAGCTGACAAGCTAGAAGTAAAGTTAAAATATTGGGAACTATTAATAGAGAGCAAATGAAAGGCAGTTTAAATCTTGTCTACTATAGAGAGTCATAAAATACAACTACTACTATGACAGTTGCTTAAATATTTAGCAGAGTAATGCAATTTCTGCATGAGAGAGTATAAATATAAATAAAACTGCAGTCAGGACATTGTTAAAAAAAAAGCCCCTGAATTTAAACTAAAACCAGAAGTATGGAGATGTTCCATTGTCCTCTTTTGCAGTGGGAGGTTGTTTTGCATACGGGGATATCAGCAGGGGACCTTGGCCTCCCCATGGGTGTAGGGGTCTGCCCCATTTTGACATTTTTAGGCCTGATGCCAATAGGAAGTGAGCTATTTCATCATTTATGCCAAACGCTTTTGCTGCTGATTAGTGATTCAGTTATTTCTTTGTCACTAAATGCAAAATTTTATCATTTCGCCTAATCAATGTATACACAGACAGCTTTCCATTGTTTTGGGTTGCTATAAGGAATGGGATAATTTCATTTTTCAAATAAAGAAGAGAAAGAAGAAATTAGAAATTGCAAATCTAACAAAAATGGAAGAGGACTGAAACTTACTTTGACTTCTTGAAACTGAGTGGACTTCAGATGAATATTGCCTCTTTAAGGACCACACTTTACTTCAGGTAAGGAGAAGCATTAATAGTAGTTAATGCAGTGCAACAGTTCTTGGGTTTGTACTGTGTTCCAAGTGAGTATAATGACCAAGGTTCAATTTCTTCCTTACCAAGAAAGGAGTCATGATAATAGCAGTACTTCTCAAACCTGACAGACTGGTTATGGAGCAGATCATCTTGAGTGTCATCACATGGCACATACAGGACAACCAGGTGGTCAGGCCCAGTCACCACGGGTTTATGAAAGACAGGTCCTGCTTTTCTAACCTGATCTCCTATGACAAGGTGGTACTCTTAGAGGATGAGGGAAGAGCTGTGGATGTTGTCTAGCTTGACCTCAGTAAAGTCTTTGACACTGTTTCCCACAGCATTCTCCTGGAGAAACTGATTGCTCATAGCTTGGGTGAGTGTACTCTTCACTGGATAAAAAACTGGTTGGAAGGCTGGGCCCAAAGAGTGGTGCTGAATGGAGTTAAATCTAGTTGATGGCCAGTGGCAAGAGGTGTTCCCCAGGGCTCAGTGTTGGGGCAAGTTCTGTTTAATACCTTTATCAATGATAACCTCGAGTGCACCCTCGGTAAGTTTGCAGATGACACCAAGTTAGGTGGGAGTGTCACTCTGCTTGAAGGTCAGGAGGATCTACAGAGGGATCTGGACAGGCTGGATCGATGGGCAGAGGCCAATAGCATGAGGTTCAAGAGGGCCAAGTGCCAGGTCTTGCATTCAGGTCACAACAACCTCCTGAAATGTTATAGTTTTGGGGGAAGTGTCTGGAAAGCTGCCCAGAGGAAATGGACCTGGGGGTGTTGGTCGACAGCCGGCTGAATATGAACCAGCAGTGTGCCCTGGAGGCCAAGAAGGCCAGTGGCATCCTGGCTTGTATTAGAAACAGCGTGGCCAGCAGGAGGAGGAAAATGATCATTTCCCTGTACTTGGCACTGGTGAGGCCACACCTTGAATCCTGTGATCAGTTTTGGGCCCCTCACTGCAAGAAGGACACTGAGGTCCTGGAGCATGTCCAGAGAAGGGCAACGAAGCTGGTGAAGGGTCTAGAGCACCGGTCCTACGAGGAGTGACTGAGGGAACTGGGGTTGTTTAGTCTGAAGAAAAGCAGGCTGAGGGGAGACCTTATCGCTCTCTGCAACTACCTGAAAGGAGGTTGTAGTGAGTGGGGTTCAGCCTGTTCTCCCAAGTAACAATTGATAGGGAAAGGGGAAATTGCCTCAAGTTGCACCAGGGGAGGGTTAGGTTGGACATTAGGAAAAATTTCTTTACAGAGAGGGTTGTAAAGCATTGGAACAGGCTGCCCAGGAAGGTGGTGTAGTCCCCACCCCTGGAGGTGTTTAAAAGACATATAGATGTGGTGCTTGGGGACATGAGTTAGTGGTGACCTGGCAGCACTGTGTTAACAGTTGGACTTGATTTTAAAGGTTTCTTCCAGCCAAAACGATTCTGCGATTTTGTGACTGAGTTTGCTGCTCAAAAGGAGATTGAAGTAGCATTCCTGGGTGGTGGTGGTGGGAAGTTATTAAAAAAACTTTTGTGGCGCCAAAAGTGCTTCCCTCAGAGTAAGGCCAAGGGCATTTCTGAGTCTGCAGAAGGAGAGGAGTGCTAGCCACAGTGCAGCAGTGACAAGCACTGTATAAACCTCCTAACTCGATGCTCCATAACATTCAACTTTGGTTTCCTTTGCGGCTATCTCGGGCTTCATATCTAATTGCACAATCTTTTCTTTTTCTTTTCAGAAAAACAACACAGTATTTTGTTTTTTAAAAAAAATGTGATCTGAGGACAAATTGGCAACCTTAATTATTAATGTTCTATCTGTTTATTGGTTTATAATTGTTCCTGATGAAGTATAAAGACATTTTGTACCTCAATAGCATAATATTCATTGTTTTGAATTACTTACATGTCAGGATTGTCTGAACAGCTGTAATTTGAAGAGCGTATGAGAAAACACTCTCTAAGGAGTAATATGATACCTTCAGACAAAAATGTTGTTTCCAAAGAAACTTTCAGCTGATTCCTTCATATTAGGAGTCAGATCTCAAGCCAGTCAGCAGACATAAAGGCAGAAAGTCCAGTAACGACAGCAGCGTAGGCACAAGTTCTTTGTAAATCCTTTATTATCCAGAGCCAAAGGAAAAATGTACTGTTCTCACTACTTATACAGCATTTCAACTCTTAAAAAAGCTAAACAGTACTGTGGTTCAGATGCTGCACTATCATCAGACAGCTGTGTTTGCAGTTTTCTATGCTAAAGACAAGGAGGGAGGTGTCTGCTGCTGTTTTTAGGAACTCCCTCTCATCTACTGTTTGCTTATATACAGTTGCTGAACTGCAAGTTCAGGAAAGAGGGTTTTGATGGAAAACCATTGAAAAATAAAGGTGAGGATAACATATCAAAAGAGAGTAAGAAAAAAACCCTTGATACAAAGGCAGAAACTGACAACTGAGCAATTCCTATTTACTTGGTCTCAAACTAAGCAAAATTTATTCTTCTTAAACCTGGATGTGGACTCACTCTGTCAAAAACCTTGGTCAAAGTAAGAAGTGACATTGGTGGAAGAAGTGAGCAAATGACTTTTTGTTGACCCTTGAGCAAACCCAGGAACCTGTTACTGTGACATGAAGAGGAAGAGGAGGAAGAAGAGGAGGAGAAGGAGGAGAAGGAAGATGAAGTGACTGCCAGGTGGCAGAGTGCTACTCTCCAAAGGTGTGAAGAAATGAGGAGAGCTGTTAATGAAGTGTGTCTTCTACAGACCCCAGAAGCCTCCTGTTGTATTATGCTAACCTTCACAGGCTCATACTCAAAAATTGTATTAGATGTCGATAGTCATTAGATACTCAAAGATAAGAATTTCCAAGGTGCTAACCTCTTAATGCTACCAGCTGAATTCACAAGACTTGTCAATGCCACATGTTTAAGTGAGGACTATCACATTAAGCAAAAGCATCTATAAATAATAAAGTATAAATAAACCCCTCTGAAAATGCAGTCTTTAATTCTATTGCCTCATTTCTCAAGAAGCATAAGAGGAATCATACTTACTGCCCTCTTTCACACATACCAGTCTGAAAACAATTGCCAGAGTTGTGCTTGAAAAATACGTTACGTGAAGAATGTTGCATTTCAGTGACAGAGATCATTACTCTGTATTTAAGTTCCCATTAAAAAGTTGCCAAACAACGGTGCTGGGGAGTGTACAGGAACACAGGAGAGAAAATGAGGAAAAGATTCATCAGCAGGGAGACAATCACACATTCATCATTAATTTCCTTCTTATATTTGTAGTTAATTTACAACTTATTATACCACCAAGTACCATTTTCTCTCCTGTCAGCTAGAAGTGCCATTCTTGCTAAATGGATTGAAGAAGTTGGATATTAGTCTGATCAATGGTATTCAGTCTTCTTGCATTTACTAACCTTTTTGATTACTTTCTTAACATATTCTACTAAAAACAGTTCTCTAAAATCACTAGTTTAGGCTTCAAATATTTCTTTAAAATGCCAATATCTGAAAAGTGTCCGGTCTAGTTGTACTGTCTTTCTATTAAAAGAGTAATTTTGAAATTTAATTCCAAGAATCCAGAAATTAACTTTTCTATAAGTATTAAGTTAAGCAAATATCATGACATTATTCTTAATTAATAAAATACTATACTTTTTTTTAGTGCATCTTGTTAAAGAGTTTTGCTAGTCGTAACTATGCATATCTTCACAGATTTTGGCAAAGCTGCCTGCTGGCAGGTAGTGTACTACCCCGTCTATAAAGTGCATCATTTCTGCAATATTCTTCCATTCTAAACTGATTATTGCAGTCTGTGTTATTTCTGAGTAACATTGTTATAATGATTTCTTTTTTCTCTTTGTGTAGCTGTGTGACTACATAGCCACAGGTATCCAGGCATACTGCTTACACTGTTGATTGACATTTAAATAATTACATTTTAAAATGTACTACAAACTCTCTTTGCAAGCAGTAGGGTAGAGGAAAAAATGCCAAGCCAGAAGCCTTCTCAAGTCCTTTAAAATTATATGCAGAAGTAAAATTTTTGTAAAAAGTAGCTGACATAGGAATTCTAACAAATAAGTTTGCCAAAGAATCCCTCTTATAAAAATGAAATATTTAAGCTGCTTGGTTCAGATAGAAATACAGAATTTTAATCATTCTATTACTGTAGCTTATAGTATGCATCTTAAATAACAGTACATTGATATTAATTTCTGGGATGTTACTAGATTCTCCAACTCAGCCTAGCATGGTGACCTTCAGAAGTAGTAATGTGGTCCCTACCAGTTCTTTGGGGGAGGCAGTGAGGACACAACCTAGGTATGAATTAGATGCTGTTTCCAGTTAGCATCCAGGAACTACAGGACACTTTCAATATAGAGATGCAGAAGAGGGACCCCATATCCCTGAGGTGAGTGATCTTCTCAGTGGTACTTGCACGCACTGAGATCTCAGACCCCTCATAGCTTCCCCAATCCCCTAAAAATAGTTTACTGAAAAGCCAGAGTATCTCCACATCCATCTTTCTGGCTGCACAAAGCTTTAAGCAATGTCTTGAAAATCAAGGTAGGTAATCTTGAATCCTACCAAACTAAAGAGCATAAATCTAAGTCTTCCAGTTCATGGTTGCAAAAAAAAACCCTCAAACAAACAAAGAGGAAAGAAAAAAAAAAAAGCCTAACTTCTAACTTCTTGTTGGACTCAATAATATCTCTCAGGTGTGCTCAGAGCCTATCTACCAGGTTGGGTTTCTCAGAGACACTGGAAGACATTTTTCTAAGTGGTAGTTGAGTTTTGGCATGAGCTAGTTTGAGAAGTCATTTCAGCCAAGGGTGTCTCTGCCCAAACAGAGCACATTCTGAGGTACCTTAAGCAACTTTTGTATGTTGCATGGTGGACTTTTTATAGCTATAGTCAGATAGGGCACTGGCCATGACAACAAAACTAATGTGAATGTTCCCTGCATTCACATCTTTGCACCCCCAGGACCACTGATGTAATCAGAATGAAGAATAAAAACATTTCCTCTTTTCTGAAAAGCTATTTGTGCTAGTTTCAGTGAGCTATTTCACAGCTTAACTCTATGTTCATTGTAACACTACAGCTGAAGAGATAGATAGCTCAGAGAGGAATTAATGACCAAAGGCACATAGGAGAGGTGGGAACTTCCCAAGCTGGCTTTGCAGCTGTAGCCACCATCTCATGAATCTATAGCCTTGTTCCCTTAGTAAACTTTGCTCTTAATGCTATCCATTTCTGATCAAATTTCTCAAAGTGCAGACCCCGTGTGTCCTATGAAGATTTTTCGCACAGAGCGAATCTCTTCAGTGCTCTCTACAGGATGTCACTGCTAATTAAAAGAAGAAGATAACCCTCTTTTCCCAAAGAACAAACAGGAATGTATCCTACAGCTGCTGATATTCCAGTTTAATCAAAACCCGTACATGCCACTCAGTTTAGCCCATGTTCTTTGCATTAATGCACAAACCATCTGTCATTCAAACCTCAAATTTTGTTTTCAGAAATCTCTGGAATTCCCATCTGCCATGTCTACATGTATGAAAACCAAATTTCTCAGCCACAGCTGCAAGATGATTTTCAGCAGTTTTCTCATTAGTTTTTAGGTGTTAGGAACAATTCACACCCTGAAAGTGGACATGTTTCTACTGGGAAAATTATTTTAAGTATGGATATGTAAGATTTGAGAGATACTATTTTATTTTCCAGGTGATGGTGGAGTATGTAACTAAAAGTAATTACATGAATTACATTACCTTAAGGTTTAACATGCTGGAAGCAGAAGAATTTGGCCACAAATGCTGTATAGGGACAATCCAGTCACAGTTTGACTTTTGGAAGAAAGTGACATGCTAAAGTTGCTTGGTTTAGTTTGGGAATTTCAGAAGTTGTGAGACTCTAAAAACGGGAAAATATGTGGGAAAATTAAGGAATTCAGATTCCATTATTTAAGATTCTAGCAATCTTGTATTGTGAAGAGATAACAATAAGTGAATAAACCAATGTGGCACTACAGTTCTTGTGGTTTCATTTCTTCTTTTCTGCCCTCATTCTCTCCTTCCTTCCTCATCTTACTTTCTTGTGGTGTTTCTTTCCTTACACTTTTACATTCCTTGCAGTAGGAATCATCTTGGGATATTTACCCAGGGCCTATATTAATGTTTCAAGACCTGTGATCAAGGCACCAAGTACAATTGTGGTACAATTTAACCACAATACAAATAAGCAATACAATAATATCACTAAGTAGCGACATATGATAATTTCATATTGCTAAAGATAAGAAGTTATATAACTTAGGATAAGAATAAAAGAGCTGTAAGAGACACACTGACAACACTGGACAATGGAAACAAGGGAGCATTTCTGGACTGGGTCAGCAGATTAATAGGAGGGAGAACATAGGCAAGCAAAGGGAACAATAAAAGAAGGGGAAAGACTGGTTCAGAGAGATTAAGAAAGCAGGAATAACCAGTATGATGTGATTGAGCAGAAGTCCATTAGGAGAAAGATGCCAGAGATTTTGGTGAGGAAAGTTTTAGTAGAACAGAATAGGGAAGAAGAGAACCTTGAATGAATGCACATTACTTGCAGTTCCTCTTGCTACAGGGCAGTAGTGTTTTTGGTTAACCTTGGCTAATTTTTTTTCACTTCAAATGCCTTGGAGTAATTAATATTTAGTATCCTGCTTGTTGACAACTGCAGATTCATTAAAATTTTTGACAGAATTAGATACAATTTTAGTGCATTCACTGTTCTTACTGTATGCTTAGCAACTTTTGTGCAGTAAAGTGCTCACAAAAAAAGTAGACACATACCCAGTACTTGCAGGTACTGCATTGCCAAAGCCACATTAAGCACTCTACTTACAAGCATCTCATAGTCCAGAAGTGAAATACATGTTCTTTGCCCAGGTGTGGGTAGAGACTGTAAAATGCCAGAGTTCTCTAAAGTCCCTGCTTCTCAGAAAACTGCAGGTTTGAATGGAGGGTAGGGCACTGCTGCAGGCACCCACAATACAGCAGGCTTGAGGCTCCTCTGATTCCTAAGATGCATAAAAGCACCTCT
The DNA here is from genome assembly GCA_009769605.1 of Bucorvus abyssinicus. Classification (NCBI taxonomy): domain Eukaryota; kingdom Metazoa; phylum Chordata; class Aves; order Bucerotiformes; family Bucorvidae; genus Bucorvus; species Bucorvus abyssinicus. Next base: position 47,988,454 of record CM020025.1, read on the forward strand.
TTTTCAAATATTCACCACCTATGCTGAGTTGGGGGTCCAGCCTTTTCTTGGAAAAATATGTGCTTTTTGTTGGGGTCTGGTAGAATGCCCAGAACTGTCCATTTTCTCCATTTCATTTCCTAGTTCTAATCTCAAATATACTAACGTATTGAATCAAAGCGATAGTATTAAATATATCAGGCACTATAATTGTATGCTATTTTATCTGGGTAGCACTATATGCTTTTTTCACATAACTTGCCAACGGAGGCACTATGTGGGAGAGGTTTCAGCCAGTGAGCCCTATAAATCCCAATAGCATTGTCTGGATCTTTTGGTTAATATATCCCTCCCTTGAAAACCGAGATCACTAGACTGTTCTGTAGGAGAGAAGTCACCACCAAACCAAGGTTTCCATGGTTAAAAAACATTTACAGTTAATTTGCCTATATTCAAATATACTACTTTTTCCCAACAGTAAGAGATTCTGAACTATATGGTAACTTTTAGTACTAACTCCCAAACCCTGCCACAACAAATTTATTAAGAGAAGGGAAATGGTGGAAAGTGAACTTCTGCATTAAGAAAAACACTTGGAAAATTATCTCTTCTATCACTTCATCACACCTAACTGCACTAGCCATACAGTAAGACACCCAAGGGGATTCTGGAACTGAAATGTGGTAGCAATGAAGAATGACTATCTAGAAGACATCCCTGGAAGAATCATAGCCACAGATTGCTGCAAAAACCATCTACTCTAAACAGGCAAGACAGATTAACTCCTAAATGGACTTGACACCACAAACATGATCCCTGGAGTGGCAGCAGACTTCAGGTTGGTTGTAGCATCAGAGAGGGGCAATACTTTGGAGGAGAACAGTAAGTAGTAGGAAAGATAAGGAGAAAGAGGACACTGAAGGCAACAGGGATAATGAAACAGGGTAAAGGGAGAAGGAAGTAAGAGATGCAGCTGTGGTTTAGAAGGAGGTGAGTCAGTACATAGTAATTACAGGTCCAAATCTCCCATAGCTAGGAAGTTCTCCAAATGCTCAAAGAACCCTTCTTAGGTAAACATCTGGAGCTGCCCTAGTAGCTGACATTTCTGACTGGATCTTCCCTCTGAATTTCACCCTGGAGGATGGGGAGGAAAGGAGAAAGATGACCTGAATTTTAGTTTTCCCAAAACTCTCTCGTGCATGGTTGTGGGATCACAATGATAATTAGGATAGTAAGAATTACAGCTGGGCCCCATCATATCCCTTCTTCTCCAGGACAGCTGTCCATGCCATCTGGTAGAAATGTGGTTTCTACCTCACACAAAGTCTCTCTCTCACCACACAGTTACTACAAGGCCTGTTTATTCCACTGTTGTAGCATATTCCCTTCATTGCATTTTTCTGTTCCCACCCATCATTTATTCATAACAGATGACATCATCACTGGACAAATATATGGTGTAGGTGTATCCAGCCTGTGTAAAAACTCTAAAGCATCTGCAGAAAGTCCACTGACAGACTTCATATTTATTAGCCTAGTTTTGTAAAAAGCCCTCCCCCTCTGCCTTTTATCATTTCCTTTTGCTTTCCTTCCAAATAACAAAGTCTACATAGATGTAACCCAAATATTTAGGATCCCAAGCTCTCAAATGCAATCCATGCCTGTTCATTTTCTTTAGGGAAAGTAAGGCTGTGATTAGATATGAAATAACTGTAGCTAATAAATCTGCTCCCAAGGACTGAGTAATCTCATTACAAGGGGGAAATGACAGTTTATTCATCAACATATGGAGTGCTTTAGAAGAGCTGGAATAGCCAAACTAATGTGGAGAGGCAGGGAAAGCCAGCTTGAAGAAAGGAAGTAACCTTCGGTGATGTTTTACATATGTAACGACTTATGTGGGAAAGAAGAATAATACGTTTCATGTCTACCCTGGAAAATAGTTCAGGGTAATTAGAAAAGTAAAGGTCTTTGGGGTGCAAGGCCTGCATAAATGTTCCCCATTCATATAATAGGTTAATATGGATATTCTTAATGGACATGAGAATATATGTTATATGTGGTGGAAAGGAGGGATAAGTATCATTTGGAAGTCCATCTTCCTCCTGCTTGGAAAAGTCAACAGACCTCTTTTCTGGCATTGCAGACCTTGTGGTGAGGTGTCAGTGTGGTGTTAGGTGAAATGCAGGATTTACTTCCAAAAAATGGGATCTCTTTTGAGCTAATTGTGTTTTTGCAGGTTTAATTCAGTTTAGGAGAAAAGGAGAACTCTGCAAATTTCTAGAGAGAGAATCAGTCTTTCTTCAGAGTTCATTTCTTCCTTTCACAATTCAATACAATGCCTATACTGACAGCTCTTTCCACAGAAATGGAAGCTGCAATATCAATCCAAAAGAACGCGTAACTACTGATACTTAGCAGTTTTAAGAACCTTGATTGCCAAATTAGAATGTTCAATTATCCCAGTTTTTCTCTTTTCATTTGTGAAATGAGTGTGCAATTTTTCAATTCACACAACGAAATCTGAACAAAAATCAGGCCCTAGTAGTCTTTTGTGTATTTTTTTTAATGACTGACTAGGTGTGTTTGCTTTTGGGGGTCAGAGGTGGTATTCATTCATCAGCTGTGCAATGAGTTGAAATGTTTAACTTTTCCATTGGAAAATAAAGCACTATGAACATGTCTTTTGGAGCTAAATTACATGTCAGCTTTATACCTGTCAGCCTACATATTTCATATGCTAATCACAAAGATGTTCCGGAGACCTGCCAGCAAATATGTTTATAAGCCATGTATATGTGAATTGTTCTTCATTCTGGCCAAAGGGAAGGAGCCGTTGAGCTCCTATCCAGAATAAGTTGCCTGGCACCCTCAATGCCAGAGCTCCAGATGTGGGCAAAGTCTCAACAGAGTTTGAGTAACATGGGTGGAGCTGTCTCCACAAACTCATGAGAGTACAGAACTGGGCATTTTTTGGTTGAAACTGGCTGCCTTGTCAGAAGCAGATAGAAATTAAAGTCTGGAAACAGTAAGAGGAACAAGTGTGGCCCTGAGAAGGTGCTAAAAGAGAAAGACTGAAGACTTGGAAAATTTGAGCAAGGAAACAGTCTTCATCCACCTCTTCTTTTCCAAGCAAAGCGACTTGGTATTCATTGTAAATAGAATAGATCATGTTAAAGAAATGTCTGTCTCATTAAATAATTTTCTTTTTATTGGGCAAAAAACCAAAAAAAAAAAAAAAAACCCCTGAATATTGGTTAACTGCTCAGATTTTAGTGGACAACAAATGTTTTTACAGAAAATAGTAATGAAGTTGTCTAAATTTGTGCATAACATTTCTTACACAGCTAGAATAGAGAAATAAATAGAATATCAAAGGCCAAATGAAAGTTAGAGAACAACCATCAGAGAGGTTCCAGTAGGCACCCAAGTGAATTCTAGGAGAGGAAAGGAACAGAAAGTCTTTTCAGGAGGAAAACGCAATTATTTTCCCTATTTTCATAGAATCACAGAGTGGTTGAGGTTGACAGGGATCTACAGAGTTCATCTAGTCCCCCTCCAAAAAGAGCAGGCTGTTCAGGGCTGTGTCCAGTCAAGTTCTGATTAACTCCAAGGATGGAGATACTATGACCTCGCTGAGCATGTCTCCAGGCAATCTCTGTGTTTTAGCAATATAGACAGACTGAATGGACAAGTGTCAAAGTGAATATTAAAAAGAACTCGTGGCCCAGGACTAGGAAAGATAGTTAAAGATGTAGGAAAAAAAACCCCATATCCATACAAGTTGCTTAACAAGAAAGAAAAGTTCAGAAAAAAATAATTTGATGGCCTTACAATATAAGGATATCATAAAGGCCATAGAGAACAGACTCTACATTTTGCAAAATCAGTTTAATTTTATGAAGTTTTAAAGTAAATACAAAACCTTGGTTCCTCTGTAGCAAACAGCAAAATTCGCAATTACTTCCAGCATGGAAAGATATCACCCCAATATTTGAGAAAAATACACATAAAAAAGTAAAAATAACGTAGCAGTACCAAAAAGGCAAGTACCAAAAAAAAAAAACAAACAAACCAGCAGAAAAGGGAGTTCATGTATTAAAAAAATAATCAGAAAACTGAGATCAAATTAACAATGGACTGAGGCAATATTTTAATAGCTTCCCATTAAGCAAAGAATCAGGGACACTTTAAAGCAAGGAAGTAGACAAGACAATGTAACCACCGTGGCAGTTCTGAAACTTGTCAATAAGATGTTCCAGAGGAAGCAGAAAAAAGGGACAGAAGGAAATCCTCTAATTTGCATCTCAAGACGTACACTAGCTGATTGAGCTAACACTGCTATGAGGCTTCTTACAGCCCCCTGATGAGCTTGTTTTGTCCATGCCATCTTCTGTCTCAGATCAGGAGGGGGCAGAATTCAAGCACAGAGGAGAGACCCATGAGGAACTGTGGCAAAGTGTGGATAGCTTGTGTAAAGCCACAATAACACGGGTTTGAAGGAAAAACAGTTCATTAATGTCAATGCATAAGGAAGTTCTTATTAGATCCAACCTCTGAGACATGAATACCTGACAGTGTGTTGCCTACCAGGCTTTTATGAGGAGTGATGATCATGGCATGACAGGTTAAGATACCAAAATACTCCTGAAGGGTTCAGCTGTAGTCAGTTGAGCTAAAGGTGAAGGGAAACCGTAGCATATTCCTGGTGTCACTCCACTCTCCTTCAGTGGTCCATCCTAATATTCTTATTCCTCACAGTGTTAAAAACTATTGTCAAACCTATTTCACTACCAGTAAATCTTCCTTTCCTCCCTTGTCGCAGGGAAGTGAACACTGAGCCGAGTGACTGAGCCATTTAACGCCATGGGAGCACAGTTAATAGCAACGTAAATCCAGGAGACCATGAAAAAAGCTAGATGGTACCAAGCATCTGAACCACCTGTGAAAGGCTTGATAATAAATGTATTGCTGCCAACTCCAAGCCTATTTCTAAACATGAAATTGCCAGTGGTCTATACCAAGGGTGAGAGGAAATCCAAAGCTGGATCCACATGTAAATGTTTAAAGTCTCAAAATTTGTATGTGAGCATTAAAGTAGTACCCATATTGCCTGCGAGTCCAATAGATGGTTAAATGAGAGATTGCTGTTTATTCATAGTGTATGTGAAGCTGAATTTGGAAAGACCACCCAAAGAGCAAAAATGTGCATAAATGCCTTGTAGAAACTGCACATTTCACTGTGGTGTGCTACTGATAAAATTTAAATTTCTTCTCGTTAACTTCTAAACAAAAAAGTATCATTCCCCTTCTGGAGGACATGACTGTACAATGGCTGATACCACACAAGAGCAAGGAAATTGCAGTGGAAACTCAGGGTTCACAGCCATATTTTTTAAAAAGAAAAATTAGCTCAAACTCTCTTTTGCATTCATGCCATCCTTTCACTCTTCCTCTCTATCTGACACTGCAGTGAGTGCAAAGCTATGGTACAAGGTGTCCTGAGCATAAATTCAACAGGAGGGCATAATTTATACAAATTATTTTTATTTCTTTCTTGGGGATGTATCAGTAATACTACATGGTCTTCAGCAAACTAAAGAAACTATAAAATCTTTTACTCCTCCCTAAATCTAAAGCACTGGGTCTTTTTTAACACCCACAGAAGTTTCACAAGTTTGAAGTTAGCCAAAGGCTGTTTGTGACAACAGAGTAGTGCTAAGGCCCAGACTCAAGCCCACTGAACATAAGAACAAAGAAAACTAAAACTAAAAATAATAATCCACATATTACCTGAACAATTTTCACTGGCAAAAAGAAAGAGAGGGCCTCTTCCACAAACAATTTCTTAAAGCTTTTCATTTACAACAGGGTAGAAAGCAAAACTAGTTCAGAAGTTTGGAAGGTGTTTTATTTAGTGATTTGCTAAGAGAATACTGAATCAGTACAAAGTGCAGAAGGATATGCTGTAAAATAGTAAAAATAGTAGAATAGTAAAACCGCTATAAATAAATGTCTGGGAAGTCCTGGTGCTTACCACTTAACTGCTTGAGCCAGTTTAGGCAATAAATAAATAAATATTGCTACTCTTCGCCAAGCTGTCGGGTAAAATGCTCTCACAGTATTTCCAGTACTTTATGCCTATGGCTTGTTCATAGACCACAAGTAAAACTTTTCCATGAGCATTTTGGAATTTCTACTTCTGTACAAGATTGGGAAATGCAGAGCCACCATCAGCACAGGAAAAAAGGGAGTTTCTGAACACAAGATTGTTTGAATCTTTGAGTCATTTTGTTTTCACACAGTGTGCGTCACCTATAGCACTCCATAACTCATTATTGTGACAACACAGCCACAGCACCATCCATAGGAGGGCAATTCTGAGGACTTCTACCTGGCGAGGTTCTAGAGAATTCACGTAAAGAAAACATCTGGGCCGTTCCACAGAGGGCCCTCAGGATCTCAGAAAGTGTAGAAATGGTGGAATGATCAAAGTGGAGTCTGTGTGGGGAGTGGAGGGTGCCACTGGAGAAGGATGGGACACCTACAGTGGCACAGCAGGAACAGGGAAGGGTTTTGTTTCCTCTGGCATCAGAGCTAGTGGTGGGAGCTTTGGTCAGACTTCTTGGATGCCAAGGCAGGGAGAGAGTGGTCTTTCTCCTCCCCGAGAGCTTGCTTTTCCCTATTTGACTGTCTATGCCTAGTTCCTGCAGTGCATGGGGGTGGCAGGGGAAGCCATAACCCATGTGGGCTCCACAGAACTGCAGGGCAACAGCACCCTATCACTTGACACAACTGTATCAAGCTTCAAGTACACCACGTACCATGGGCAGCTGTGCTGCTGTGCTGCCTTGTGCACCCTTTGATGACCATCTTGACTGATTCATCATGGTCTCCAAACCCTCCACCCTTTCGGTGCTCAATCTCTGCTTAATATCAGGTGGAGTGACACCTTTAGAAACATCCTTCTTGCAACACTGGCAGGTTTCAGGGGCTGTCCCAGTAATGTTTTCTTAGGGCAACATCATAGAAGCAGGTGACTGGAAGGTGCCTCAAGAGGTCAGATGTTTAGTCCAACCCCATGTTTGGGGGCAGCTTCAAGCGTATCTATGCCATGCGTATTTGAAAGAACATATACTAGTTGATTAAAGGGATTCTGCAATTTCTTTAAGTAACCATACCAGTGCTTAGTTAATGTCTGATCTAAATCTGTCTTGCTGCAAGATAAGCCAGTTTCTGCATGTCCTATTCCCTGTGATCCAGGAATTCAATCAGTCATTTTCTTCTGTGTAGCTGTCTTGGCATACCTGTTATCATTTGCCTTTTCAACTCCTCATTTTCAGACTAAACAAACCAAACTCTCTCAGCTTTTCCACATAAGTCTTATTTTCCAAATGCCTGTTTAGTAGGAAACCATAGGCCAGCTTACAGGCTTAACTTTGAAATCCAGGACTATTATCTATTATTATCTATTATCTATTATCTATTATCTATTATCTATTATCTATTATCTATTATTATGTATTATGTATTACCTATTATCTATTACCTATTATCTATTATCTATATACTACAAATAACAAGGTAATATCAAATAGTGCAAGATAATTGACAGGAAATTTCAGAAAGGGATTGCATGGATTGATAGCACCTAAAAAGCTCTTATATATAAGGGGTTTTAGTGCTCTGGATAGTCTCAGCCTGGTAGATGGTGAACATACAAGGGAACTCTGGAAATACCATGTTTACTATGTTGAAAAGTAATCTTTCCTCCCAGATTCCTGTCTCTCTCTACATCTCTACAGACTGTTTCATTTGTATAAAGTAAAGGAAACTTATGTCTGAAAGCAGAAACCTGAAAAGCTGGAGGATCTCCTATATTCCTCCTCAATCTGCCCTGATGATTTACATGCTACAGCGAGTGTCTTGCTCAGCATTTGCAAGGGTTACTTCACACTTCCAGGCAGCATTGCACTTTTTGCTTCTCAGAGGGTGATATTTATCATTGATGCTGCAACTAATGTCACAAATTAGCTGTACTGACAGCGTAGAGCCTTTATTGTCTCATAGCCCTAATGAGCATGCATCATTTTTGCTATCTGAGATCTCCTTTCACTGATTATTTGATCTTGCTCATGTCCAGAAACCATGTGCAGCAAATTGCATGTGTTCCCGTATTGGCAAGAGCAGGCACAAGTCCTCATACGGTGCCGTCAGTGTACCACTGCAGCCAGCTGCTTGCAGATGCAGGGCTGCTCGCAGCCAAGCCTGCTGTGTCAGTTTTGAAGATGGTTGCTTGCAATAAAAGAGTGTCAATTCACAACGCAGCATGTGGTGTCTCCAGAAGATTGCCGCAGACAGTCCAAGTTTTTCAGAGGCTGCCAGAGAGCTTCCCCCAGCATGAACAGAGCCTCACACCGGACGGAGGCCACTGTGTGGAGCCAAGCGGGGAGCTGCAGCCAGCTCTTTTGTCCCCTCCCTGCACTGCGGGTTGCCTCTGCTGATGGCTAGCATCAGTGCTGTGGCGACAGCAAGATGAGAGGGTGTTTGCCTGCTGGCCTCAGATCAGCCCTGGGGAGGGGTGGGGGAAGAGGATACCCTGAGTGTGACGGAAAGGGATTTTCTAAATCCATCGCAGGCTGTGAAGAGCAGAATAGTGAGGAGATCCTACTACCATCTTTTACCTACACATGGTCATGCTAAGTTCTGGAGGAGTGTGCCTAGGATAACATGCTAAGTGCCTTAAGAAACTTGAAAGGGAAGGAGATGTCTGATCTAGAAAATTTCATGTACCTTCTTAACAAAGCTTCCACCTTCTGCCTCATTAAAAAGACAGTATGGAGATCCACAGCACAGTGAGGCATGCACTGTTCCCACACCAGAGAGCTCAGTGAGCTGGAGGAGAAATCCTTGTTCTCACTCAAAGCAAATGACATTTTTGTCCCAGAGTGTAAGTGCCTTCCATCACACTTAATTGTTTCTTCAAGGGTCAGGCTGCTAACCCAATGTTTCTCTTTCTAAGCCACATGGATGCTATTGGGAGTCCTAATTACCTCTGCACCTTCCAGTACATCTTTACCGCGACAAGGGTGTAAGGTGATAGAGAAATGCCTACATTTGGTAGTTTCTAACAAGGTTTCAGAGACAAATCACAAATAGGTATAGTAAAGAGTAGCTATAGTAAATTAAAATGCTTGAAACAGAACTGTTGGGGGGCCACAATTCTCTCCAGGATTTCGTCCACTGAAGTACAGATGTCTGTACTATTTGGTGCACCTAGGATGTGTTAGATCTGCTTACTGCACACATTTTACATTATTAGTGCATGCACAGTAAATTCAGTCACTTCAGGACACTGACAATGAGTGTAGTTGCTCACCTCTGAAGGAGATACGAAGTAGGTCCAGAGCTTCCCAGATTCATGTTGGTAAATTACATCATGTAGTTGCTTAGGGACATACCTGAGACTTTTGGATATATGGCAGCCAACTGGAGTTTCTGGCCAAGAGCAATCATATCTCAAATGCCAGCACTATTAAAGAGTTGCTCTTCTGATAGAAAATCTGCAAGATTCATGCAAACGGATAGACATGGTAGGGAAAATACAAATATATGGTCTCTCTCCATCTTTCCTTCCCTCCCCACAATTTACCTGCAATTTGCCTATTTTTTTTTTCAGTTCTTTCCTTTCCTCCATCTCCCCCTCTCCCTCCCTTGCTCCATCTCTCCTTTTTTCAGCAATTAACTCCGTGGAAGCGAGCTAGCACATAATAGGGGCTTGTTCTTTTTAGCATCTACTGTTGTGGAAGATGCTAGAAATAACAGCAGTCTCGAGGTTTTCCTCAGTTATGGAGCTGTCATTAAAGCTGGTCATGTCTAGGATATCACTGAAAATAAATCCTGCACCTTTTTCAGGAAGTTTTCTTGTCTGCTTGGTCTACCTGATCCATGCACCTCCAAGGCTCTTCCCTCCTTGTGATATGCCAGTCAGGCCACAAGCATACTTCAGGTTGTCCATGGCTTACATTTAAATAACTTCCTTTTCTAAAGATTAAATCCATATGATCTTTGCCTCTTTAATTCTTCCTTAGCCCCAGTTTCTGACTAAACTGGAGACAGGATGAGGGCCCCATTGACCCGTGACCAGGCTCTGTAACCCAGAACACATCTGGGAAGGAAGCGCAAAGCAATCTCTGATCCCAGCCATGTTTGACATCCCCCTACCTCTCTCGCCCACTTCCTTCCTCCTTCTACTGCCCTGAACTCACAGCCGTCCTTTGCCCTTTAACTGCTCCCTGACTTGTTATTCCATTTATTCTCCTCTAACTCTGTACAGCATCTCCCTCTTTCCCAAAGCTGCTGCCTGATATCCCTCCATCACTATCCCATCCAGTATGCACATGTCACACTTTCTTTTCACAACTAGATTCTGGTTAGCCAATAGACCCCGATTACATTTCTTCCGTACACACACACACACATCTCTTTAGCAGAGCTGGATTTTAGTGAAACGCCTGCAGACATTTCTCAGATTTCAGCCAAGAACAAGGTTCAGATCTGCATTGGTTGGGTGTGACATGGAATCAGCAACCTAAGTATGTTCTGTGGAGCAATTAAGTTCATATAACCCCCAGCTCATGGGCAGATACTGGGATATTCTGCCCGCCAGTGCTCACTCTAATTCACCTAGTGCCTGACAGCTAGGCATACCTCTCTGCAAAGACTAAGCTCTTTCCCCATTTTCTTCACCTTCTTCTTTTTTTTTTTTTTTTTTTTTTGAATTTATAACTCCACACCTTCCTTAGTCTTGTTTCCTATGAAAGTGACAGGTTTGCAGTGAACACTTGAGAATACCTGGGGTAGGAGTGAAGCCAGGCTTTGTGACACTCCGTAGGGAATTACATAGCTGTCCACAAGTACACACAGCAGCAGATTTAGTCTAAGAAATGGTGTTTTATTCAGCAAGTTGTATCTTAAGAACCTCTTGTTCATTGAACTCGAGGTCTGGACCACAAAACCAACTCTGCATCATGAGCAGGCATGTGCAATTCTGGCCAAGACCAGCAAGAGTTTATGGTCTTACATCAAAAAAGGCTTTCAAACAGAAGGAGTTCTCCACCTTAGCTACAACAAAAGTGGCAATGCACTATAATAAAGCACTTGAGGGCTCTGGCAGTCACAAAGCAAAAACATAAATGCAGTTCTGCTTTTCTAACATAAGCACTTTAAAAACAGTTCTCCTGTAATGGGTAAAAGAGCTGTTAGAAGAGAGTGTCTTTGATTAAGAAATCTTAGACCACATCAGACTACCCTATTGTCTCATAACAACTACCTTCAGAAAACTCACAACATGGCTTTCTTATGCCAGCCGCTATCACTGCCTTCCTTTTGTGATCTGGGACTGGGAAGGTCAGCCTCAACAGAGGCCTCTCTCCTCTTAATGACTCACAGATGACTTTGCTGGTGTTTCTTTCAGATCCTCCCAGAAGTTTATGAGGTGTTTAGGATTCAATTATTGCTGAATCAGTGCATCTTCATTCAACAGGAAAAGAGAAATGCACTTCCATTATCGTCTCGAACTGAGGTTAATTAAAAGCAGCTCTGCAGCTGTTTGTGGCCTGTTTGCCAGTTGTATTTTGACACACATTGCCAGTGATATCTGAAAGCAGCGGTTCTGCTTGTTTATCAGGACACAAAATTATATCTGGCAAAGGCAGTTCTGCTTAGAAGTGTTTAAAACAAATATGCTTATGCTTATGCTTATGCATATGTCTATGTGTGTGTGTTCATATACACGTATATATTCTGGGTCCCGTATGTCCTGTAATTCACCCAATCATTCATAGCAATGACAGTGTATCTAGCCATCTTTCCACAGTGGATGTGATCTCATTTCTGGAAGAGATCATTAAAACCTTGTTGCAAAGGAGAAGGCTCTGATACTCTGACTTCACGGTTGTGGCACCTTGGTTGCTTTCGGAAAGCCACCTCCAGTATTGTTCTCAAAAGAGACAGTCTGGTTTAGAACACTCTCAAATACTTACTGCTAATGGCAAACCAGAAAACTCCCCCAAAACAAAACAAAAGTATTCATCAGGTATCTTTTGCAAGGCTGCACTTTATTTTGTCAGTAACACCAAGCTGCCACAATGCTGTGGTAGCTTTTTTTCAGATGTCCTGCATGGGAACCAAAAACCCTGCTTGTATAGTTCCTCCACTGCTTTCTATCTAGTTTTGCATTTTCCTGATTGTAGCTGGATATTTGAAAATGTCTGCTGAAACTCTCACTGCAGTACACATGAAAGACTTCTGAAATTAAATTGCTCACATAATACCGATTTTGGTTTGGTTTGGTTTGGTTTGGTTTGGTTTAGTTTTAATAGGAAAACAACAAACATTCCACAGCCAATTATACATACCTTAAATAAAGTTCAGAGTAGACACAGACCCTGATCACCGATGCTATTTAACTCCTTTCAAGTAGCCAACTCAGAGAACTGCAGATGCAGATAAAGAAAGGCTACAGATATTCCACAAAAATGTTGAAAACAAATGCTTGGTCAGCCCACTGGTGTAGCTTCAGTAATTTGTGTCCTAGAGTCAAAGGCTGCTGTTCGTTGTGTCTCCAGAGTGCTGGTTTTACAAAGGAAAGAGTGACGAAGGTGACTTAACATGCAGACCTTCCCTTCGAAGATATTGCTACTGATTTTGGCTCCAAGAAGGGTTGATGAGCCCCCGTTTGAACATGGGGTAGTCTATCACCATCCAAGCTCATATGATGGAAGGTATGCAGAGCATCAAGGGAGTGGTTTCAAGAATGAAACAGAAAAAGATCAAAAGGACACCATTTGGATTTGTCTTTCATTGAGGGTTGACTTGGAGATTGCTAACAAAAAGCATCTTTGATCTAGAATCTTTTATTACTGCAGAGAATACATGCAAGGAACAAAATATTCACCTTAATTATTTTTCTCTATTCTTCTCCCCTGCCCCAGGAAAGTGAACAATTCAAAGCCTGATGTAGGTTTGGAAATGTAACTGTGAACTCTGTTTCAAAGTTCCTTTTTACCCGCATTTCTAGCAACCAGCCACAAAAGCTAAAGATTGTTTAAAAAAAAAAATTGGGTTTGTGCTCATGCTAAAATGAAAGGCTGATTCTCTAGAGAGCTCTGAGGCAAAGTAAACTGTGCCAAGTGTAATTTCACATCCTTGCTGATTGTCCTCTCTCTCCAGTATAGTCATTCATTTTCTCTGTCACATGTCCCAAATTATAAGAACATTACAAAGAACATTTATCAGAACATATCCAGCTCATGATTGTCAACGTCTATGTGGGTTTTTCTGGAAGTTTCCAGACTTTTTTTCTCCCATGTTTCCAAAGAGGTATCACCTATTTCTATTTTTAAAGAGAAACGGGGGTGTGATTCCTGTAATTGCAGAGATTATTACTGTGTTATTCATACTTCCTTTTTCATCAGAGCAAATGAAAATTAGTTTAGTCAGATAAGGCTTATGTGATTATTTAGTGAAAAGATAGTTTACATAGAACTACTTGGACTGTCTTTTTCTATTTGACAAAACCTTTGCCAAGGGTGGCTATAACCAGCTAGTAAATCTAAATAGGAGCCACCTGATTTTCCAGGGGCTTGAGCAACACAAACTTGCATTTGAGACTTTGACTGGAATAGGGTTGAGGCAGATGCTTTACTCCACCCACTTTATAAGTTAGTATGATTTATTAGTCATTTTTTCCTGTATAGCTTTAACTGCAGACCTGAATTTATTCTCTTCTAGTTTTAGAAATTCCAAGAAATTGTATCTGGACCCTTTAGCCTCTGTGAGACAGAAGACAGTTTGCTCTGAAAACGGATTAATAGCAGATGCATGACGCTTCCACCAGGACCATTAAGTCATTATACTTTACATTGCATAAAGGAAAAAAAATAGTTTTTAAAGTAATGCTAGACAGGCTTTTTTCCAGTATTAGGAACGAGCTAGATAAAAATCCAGAAAGGGACTTTATTTTTTAGTTTGAATATTTTAAACAAGCCCCAGTTGTTCTCCAAAATCATGACCTTTTGAAATCTTGTGTCCAAAATTTACTCCTTATTTACTTCCTTGATGACTTTTTTCTATGATAGGTGTTGAGATGCCACTCCTCAATACAGTCTGAATTTTTTTTCAAAATAAAAACTGATGGCCTGAAGAATCTCTTAAAGTGAGTCTTTTGAGGAATTATCTTTGGTATCATGTAATCTCAGATTCAGATATAAATGAAGTAGCAAGTAGGCAAAGGAAACAGAACATTTTAGCTTCTTAGGTGTAACAGTGGAATATGTGACATGCAGTTTTACTATGTCTGCTTTAGTGTTTGAATCAGCTGCTGCCATTGTAGAAGGACAACTGGCAAAGCAGCTCCATCTCAAAGCAGATAACAAGATGAAAGAGTATACTTGGAGAAAAGCCAGCCAGGAACTTCTTTTTTTATGGCCATGACTGAAAGGGGGAAGTGTCGACAAATATTTGATTCTGATTCACTCCATTTTGGACCAGACACTGGCCAATTGTAGTACTTAAAGGAAGACAAATTTTGTTCTGGTTCTGTAAATGCCAAACAGTAACTTGATGTACGTTATAAATTTTGAGTCTTCATTCTTTCTGTGCTGTTTATATAGTACAATTTTTAATAAATTCAATCTAAAAGAAAGTCCCATGGATTGATCTTGGCATTTAATCACAGTTTGTGAGCAATAAAAGAACTTCTACTTCACATTTCTTTAGATTAGTTGCTGAATCCTACTTCCCTTCAGCTACTATTCTCAGTGTTATGAAGCAGACCTCTCTGAAGAGAATTGCTCTGTATAAATTTGGTGGGACAATGTGCTTCTTTCCCTCACCATGATTTTGAGTGACTCACTGTACATATGAGAAAATCTAAGGTCTCTCCAGAGTTGTTGTAAAGAATATATATTTTCCTCCACCTGCAACATAATACACAATGACATTAACACATGGCAGGTATCATGGTGGGAGTCTGTTATAGACTGTCCAACCAGGATCAAGAGGCAGATGAAATATTCTATAAGCAGCTGGGAGAAGTCCCACAGTCACTACCACTTGTTCTCATGGGGGACTTCAACTTACCAGATGGCTGCTGGAAATATAATACAGCTGAGAGGAAATAGCCTAGGATGTTCCTGGAGTGTGTGGAAGGGAACTTCCTGACAGAGCTGGTGAGGGAGCCAACTAGGGAAGGCTCCCTGCTATACCTGTTGTTCATGAAGATAGAGGGATAGTAGGATGATGTCTTGGCCATAGCAATCATGAAATGGTAGTGTTTTCAATTTCTGGGGAAGTAAGGAGGGGGGTTAGTAGAACTGACACCTTGGACTTCCAAAGGGCAGACTTTGGCCTGTTTAGGAGACTGGTTGACAGAGTCCCTTGGGAGCCAGTCATGAGGGGCAAAGGAATCCAGGAATGCTGGATATTCTTCAAGCAGGAAATCCCCAAGGCACAGGAGCAGGCCATCCTGGTGTGCTGAAAGATGAACTGGCAGGGAAGGAGACCTGCCTGGCTAAATAGAGAGCTTTGGCTGGAACTCAGGAAGGAAAGGAAAGTCTATGGCCTTTGGAAGAAGGGGCAGGCCTCTGAGGAAAACTACAAAGATTTCATGAGGCTATGCAAGCAGAAAATTAGAAGGACCAAACTCCAACTAGAATTTAATCTGGCTATTGCCATAAAAGAAAATAAAAAGTGTTTCCAGAAATACATTAACAGCCAAAGGAGGGCTAAGGAGACTCTCCATGCTTTGGTGGATGCGAGGGGAAGCAGAGTGACCCAGGATGAGGAAAAGGACGAGGTACGGAATGACTTCTTTGCCTCAGTCTTTAACAGTAAGATCAATTGTTCTCTGAGTGTCCAGCCCCCTGAGCTGGACTACAGGGACAGGGAGCTGAATGAAGCCCCCATAATCTAAGAGGAAATGGTAAGTGACCTATTGCACCACTTAGATGTGCACAAGTCTATGGAACTAGGTGAGATCCACCCAAGGAACTGAGGGAGGCTGGCAGAAGTGCTCACCTAGCTACTTTCCATCCTTTCTCAGCAGTCCTGGCTAACCAGGGAGGTACCAGTTGGCTGGAGGTTAGCAAATGTGACACCAATCTACAAGAAGGGCCAGAAGGAGTACCTTCTGGTGGCTGGTCACAAGTGGTGTTCCCCAGGGCTCAGTATTGGCGCCTGTGTTCTTTAATAACTTTATTAATGATATAGATGAGGGGATCAAGTGCATCCTCAGTAAGTTTGCAGATGACACCAAGTTAACTGGGAGTGTTGATCTTCTTGAAGGTTGGGATGCTCTACAGAGGTATCTGGACAGGCTGGATCGATGGGCAGAGGCCAATGGCATGAGGTTCAAGAGGGCCAAATGCTGGGACCTGCATTTGGGTCACAACAATCTCCTGAAATGTTATAGTTTTGGGGGAAGTGTCTGGAAAGCTGCCCAGAGGAAATGGACCTGGGGGTGTTGGTCAACAGCCGGCTGAGGATGAACCAGCAGTGTGCCCCGGAGGCCAAGAAGGCCAACGGCATCCTGGCTTGTATCAGAAATAGTGTGACCAGCAGGAATAGGGAAGTGATTGTCCCCCTGTACTTGGCACTGGTGAGGCCACACCTTGAATCCTGTGTTCGGTTTTGGGCCCCTCACTACAAGAAGGACATTGAGGTGCTGGAACATGTCCAGAGAAGGGCAACGAATCTGGTGAAGGGTCTAGAGAAGTCCTGTGAGGAGCAGCTGAGGGAACTGGGATTGTTTAGCCTGGATAAAAGGAGGCTGAGGGGAGACTTCATCACTCTCTGCAACTACCTGAAAGGAGGTTGTAGTGAGTGGGGGTCAGTGTCTTTTCCTATATAACAAGTGATAGGATGACAGGAAATAGCCTCAAGTTGTGTCAGGGGAGGTTTAGATTGGACATTAGGAAAAATTTCTTTACAGAGAGGGTTGTAAAGCATTGGAACAGGCTGCCCAGGGAGGTGGTGGAGTCCCCATCCCTGGAGATATTTAAAGGATATGTAGATGTTGTGCTGACAGACATGAGTTAGTGGTCTCTTGGCAATGCAGGGTTAACAGCTGGATTCAATGATCTTAAAGGTCTCTTCCAGCCAAAGCGATTACATTATTCTATGATTCTTTCTGGAATCTGTTTCCATGAAGGACTCTGAATAAAGCAAAAGGAAACAGAAGGAACTTAGTGAGATTTGAGTTCAGGTTTGCATATTTTTGTGCCTTTCCAAATAGGGTTTGATGGCAGCACTAATACGTAGCATAACGGGAGACAGAGACCAGCTGTGCTTTGAGAGTTAATCTCATAAACTGCTTCCAGAGAAGGTCACATTCAGAACCCTGAGGGCTTCCAATCTGTTCAGACTTGAAAGGTATGTCAAGGAGGAATTGATTTTAAACCATACAGTTTTAACACATAGTTTGGCCTCAGCACTGCAAATCCCCCATGCACACAGCAGAACACCAGTACACAGAGCATGTTTAGCATTAGACTCCCTCTCTCTCAAATTTTGCATCTCCAGGAGAAATCATTTAATAACCAGATGTCTACAAAACTTAGTGGCTCAGTAACTCCTACGACCTTTAAGATAAAAAGCTACATTTCTTGTCACAAAAGTCATATTACTAGCAGTGCAATCACTGTGTACAGTATGTAGGACTGTTCAGATTTGTTATCTCCCATGCTCCACTACTTGTTTTGAGGAAAAAGTCCCTAAAATCACCAGGCAAAAGTTCACTTAGTCCCCAGATACTTGTCAAAAAAAAAGAAAGGAAGGGAAAGGAAGGGGAGGGGAGGGGAAAATTCAACACAAGGCAAGGCAAAGCAAGGCAAGGAAAATTAAAAGTTCATTAGAACACTATATTACAAAAGACCATCCATCAATCTGGGATTTAGCTTCTCTTTATTCAATACAGATATGTGCAGAAATCCAAGGAGGTGCCACCCAGTCCACTTTTTTGTTCATTTTTAAATCCCTTAGAATTTTAATAATGGCTTAGTAATGGAGGTAAAATATCTACAAAGATGAGTAAGTTCACTCTTTCTAAGACTTTGAGGTGCTTCTTGTTAACAGACTATCTACCTCATTTGAGTCAGAGGAAAACTATTAGTAGCAAGATTTTTCTGAGTCAACAAGAGACACAGTTTCACAAGGACTAAGAAAAATCTAGAATTCTATCACAGACCATGGAACATGATCCCAGGGAACTGTCCCAGCAGAAAAGTCCACTGCTGTCAATGAGATTTCATACCTTGTATTCATAGGAATAGGTCTGTATGTCAGACTCTAGGCTTTAGGTGTTGAGCACAGTCAAATGCCTGCAGAGGATATTTGTGCTACAACTTTTCAAGGAGACAGTAGATGTTCATTTTGCAGACTAAGATTGCTAGAAGTGCAGGTGAGAGGAATCAATCCTCATTCAACGGATAT
The DNA here is from genome assembly GCA_009769605.1 of Bucorvus abyssinicus. Lineage (NCBI taxonomy): Eukaryota > Metazoa > Chordata > Aves > Bucerotiformes > Bucorvidae > Bucorvus > Bucorvus abyssinicus. The sequence continues at coordinate 48,006,925 of CM020025.1, forward strand.
TCAGCTGGCATCTTGGTTCAGGTATTGCAACAATTTAGAAAGAGAGTTAACCTCATTTTCTTACGCTCTTGAATATCATTGAAGACACCTAAGATTGAGTAATACCTCCATGTTACATGTGGATGTTCCAGGTCGGGGTTACTAGAAATTAAAGATGGTAACAACGTTGCACTATTTAAGATTTATTGATCTTGCAGATAATCTTTTACTTATTTGAAGGTAATAGTGTAGTACAACCAGTGAGTGCAAAATTCACCCTGCGCAAAGAACTCAGTAAAATATCATTCTGTTTGCTTTAAGTTAAACTTTTATTGTAGGATGATTTTTAAAATACAGTTCCCAGCTGGCATCGCTCTGAATTTATAGCCACAAAGATCTTAGTGTTTTCATAGCATTTCCGGGAGTCTTCACTTCCACCCATTTTCAGAACTTGTCTCCATATGTCACAACTGTGTTAGAAAGGTGAAACAGCAGATTCCTTTGTCTGTAAGGAGTAGGATAAAAAAATGAAGAATCACGTTGAACTCAGAAGATAGACTCCCCTTTCTTGCCTGTGTTGTCCCAGAACAAGAAACTACCTGTGGGGAGTATAAAATTTTGGTTTATGCCTTATTGCTTTTCACAGAGACCAAGATACCTCACTCACAAGTTACACAATAGGAACTAGATCATTATTTACAGTGCTAAGGGGAAAGGACTTTCACTTCATCTAACTTCCATTATCTGTAACTTAAGCACCTAATATAGTAGTTTCCTGTTCAATCTCTCCAGTGCATGGAGAGGGATAGGCAGTTATAGGAAGTGATTCACACTGTTAATCATACAGACCTATATTAAGATGAATCCTTTACCACATGGCTATGCAGTTTCTTTCCACAGACCACAGAAGCAGCCTAGATGGCTACCTGAGGTTGGATATGTAAGATCCAGAAATCTCATCCCTAAAGTACTGGAAACCCTTTAAAATCTGTCCTTTGCACCATCTTGCCATCCAAACCAGCACTGCAGTGTTAAGCTATCAGGAATATTTACTATTTCAATACCAATACCTTGCAGCCAGGTCCCCCTTCCATCCATATACTCTTTCTTGCACATGCTTTACATACTTGGTGACAAGAACAGTGCCTTCGCTGATACGTAAAAGGAGGCCAGATATCCATCCTTTACAGGATAGCCAGTGTAAGAACAGTGTCCGAATGAGTATTTTTGCTTAGGGATAGTGTGAGGCTGCTACTTCAGAAACACTTTTCTGTGAAGTCAGTTTACACTTGGCTCTCATAAGGAAATGAAAGTCTGTGGCTCATGTCGTCTTGGCTCAGTTTTCCAGAACATAAATATACTGTATATAAGCCCTTTATCAAAGCTGTGCTTTCTGGAAGTCTCCATAATGAAGAGAGATTCATCTTCAAACACTCTTCCAGAATCCAGACACCTGCTCAATATTGGGCTTGCCAGATGATGCTCTGATTTGTCTTCAGACAGTTCAAAAATATCCTAAACCACCTTAAACTTTATAGATATTGTAATCTTTGAATGTTGCCCTTAATGGCAGCACACAGGATTATTTGTTTACATAAAAATGACATCCTGAAAATGGTGCCAGTTCAGTCAATCAGCTTACTTTTTGTATTTTTAAATTTTCAAGCTCAGAAATACAGCTGAGTGGAACTGGGTTTCTTGAGCTTTCATAATGGTCCTAAGACCTCATAAATTTCCTCCTTATGCAAAGTACAATAGGAGAAATCACTATGTCCCAAAATAGTCACTTTCTGGAGAGCCAAGGCAGTCACCTCTCATTTGATAAACCCAAGATGAAGTATCACTTGGGACTAGCCCTGGAACTAGCATGAAACTCTTCCATTGCAATATGTGCCCTAACCACCAGGCAACTCTGTGTGTGTGTGTGTGTGTGTGTGTGTGTGTGTGGGGTGGGGGGAGAGGGGGTGGGCTTTCTTTGCTTCTCTTTTTCACACTTGATTAGCAATTCTATCCTGAACCTTAAAAAGGCTTTCTTAAGAAATTTTGTTTAAATAGCACATTCCTGTGGACAGACTTAGTGTCAGCAAACAGATATTTTCTGACCAAAAATAATATTAAACAACTGGTTTGTCAAAGAGGTTTTCTGACAGCTCTATTTGGGCAAGGCAAACTAATGGAACTTTTCAGATTATCTGGGTAAACTATTAGAAGTTTTCCTTTAGTATATCAGCTCACACTCCAATGGGTCCCTTCATGCTGTCCTTATAAAATTCCTTTTGGGATCCCTAGAAGTAGGACTTGAAATTATCATCACAGTTTTCAAAATTGACAGCTTTCATAATATTAATCTAAACACTGAATACTTGATAGTCTCTGGGAAGTCTCAGACCTGTGAGTTTAATATGTAAGTTCTTTGAGATACCATCTAAGAATTACATCCTATTTCTTAAAGTAATATTTGACATGTTGCCGAAGAAAAAAAAAGACATAAATTATCACTCAGGATCACTCTGAAAGGACAGAAAACAGGGTAGGCACAAACTTTACACGTATATCTTTCAAATTTTTTCTTGTTATTGCAGTCTGTTATGGTTTTTGACCACAAAAATTGGCAGTTCTGGGGTTTTTTAAGCAGATTTTTTTACAAAGGCCTGTGGGTACATTTTGTTCATAATAGAGACCACAGAGCATTTCACAACATTTATGAAATATACACAAGGAAGTTTGAGGCAGATGTCATTCACTCCTCTGTGCTGCTTTTCTTATTCAATCAGAAGTCTTCACCCTTCCACTTCTTCTGCCATAACTCCCTGTGCATTTAATCCTATCTGTATCTAATCCAACAGCACATGGGGCACCAAGAATAAAGAGGAGCAGCTACACATACATACCTGTCTATATCTATCTAGCCACATTCAGGGATCTCTGATAGCATATTATGAACTTTCCCATCCCAGCTTCTATCAGATTGTCTGAGACACTAGAGAGTTTCTGCTTAGGAGTACATGGAAATACTTCTGCAAAATAATTTGTATCTATTTTTGCATGGAAATTCCAACAGTATTGCTGTCATTGCTCTATACTGAGTCTGCCCATACAGTGTTGTTTTGACTGTCCTGTGAGAAGATCAGATTCCCAAATTTCAAAATGAGCAAGTTACTTTTTTTTTTTTTTTCTTTTCCTGGGCACTTGTCTGACATTATGATAAGCACAGGGCAGCATTTAAGTAATTGAGGAATTAAATAATGAATACTTTCATATTATCTTGATGTTAGAAACCTCACAATAAGTATGAGAAGGTTGCACTGGGCAACCTTCAGAACATTTTAAGGGCAACCTTGAAAGAGAGTTTAGTGGAATAGCATACACTGTAATTTGATGTTGCTTTATGCAGTGCCAGAAAATACTTATTATAAAGTATGTGGTCATTGGGCTTGGGACAGGCACATGTAATACCTAACCAGAATTTCCTGAACTCTTGAGCTCTTTTTTTCTCTCCAATCTAAAGAGCTGCTGTAAAAACCAGAGCTATATTGTGCAGTCAGAGGGTTCATAGTTTATAGTGCACTACTTGGCTTCTTAGGATCAAAAGGTAGAGAAAAGTAGCAGGAGACAATCAGAAGATTACTAACTTTAAATAATCAGTAAGGGAAAAGGGGGGCAAATAACACTCCATCCTCACTGCATTAAGCAGTTCAGTGTTTGCCCAGATGCTTTGTGTTGGCTGTTGTTATTGACTACTGTCAAACTGTTCTCAAAGCATTTTTCTGCTATGACTTCTTTTTTTTTTTTTTTTTTTCAAACTAAAATAGGGATATATGGTGTCCTTTCTGTGTTGAGCTGGACTGAGATCAGATGGACTGAGATCAGTTGACAGGCACTAAAAGTAGGAGTGAAGCAGCTGGGAGAAAGGTGCTATCCGCTTCTGGCTTTGAAAACATGTATTTGGAGCTAACGTTTTTGGCACAAAGAACTCTGGTATGAGCCTCCTAGAAAGCTCCCAAAGACCAGAATGGTCAAACTTCATGCAGAAATGGAAGCAAGTTACAGCAGAGGGGAGAAGCACTGCCCTTGTATATGTTTCAGACCACACTGTTCTCCAACAGGTTTTCAAAGTCAAAAGACAGAAAAAATTAAAACAAATGTGTTCTTTTTCTTCTTATTATTTATAAAGATTTTCCAAGCTTTTAATATTGCTTTTCTAAATTGTCTTTCATACCTGTTTTCCCTCTTCGCCCTGTATGTCAGGAGTCCTTGCCAACTGCTTTATATAGTCCATAGGAAGACTCAAGGCAAAAAACATATGCGGGCATAGGTTCCCCTTTCTTCAATTCTGGGGCTTTCCCCATATCTTGTCAAGATCCTGTCTGTCTTAATTCAGTAATGAAAAATTCAAGTATCACATTAGGGACAAAATTCTGACATTTCTGCTCTCCCAAAGACCACAGTAAAATTAACACGAAGAAGAAAATTATAGCCCTGGATTTAAAAAAAAAAAAAAGAAAAGTTTCTTCCACCAACCCACAGTATCTGATGGAAAAAAGAGGAAAAGTTGAGAATTCCCTGCAATGGGCTACTATGAGCACTCGTAGCTTTAGGGAGACACCTTACACCTCACACCATCCCCTTACCACCCCACCCCACAGCCTGTTTGTAATGCAGCTGAGATACCCTTGCAGCTGAGATACCCTGAAAACTGGCTTGCAAAAGGCAAGAGACTGGTCTGTGTATGGGCTCGGAGGTGACAGCACAGAAGTATTCAGAGCTCAGCTTTGTGGCTCTGGACCCTGCAGCTAGCCACCATCACAGAGCTTGCTGCAAGCACAGGAGTTGGTCACTGAAACCCCCACTGTTGAACAGACAGAACTGAGAAACTCAGTAAACCCATCGCTCTGAACTTGTCATCAGGGTTTATATAACGATGAGTAATCAGTTCTTTCATTTCAAGTACTGCCTCAATTTACGTGGCATAGTAGTAATCTGGCTTTGATGGAGAAAAATGTGAAGGAATGTGTTCCCCATGGAGTAATGCAATACACAGACAACACAAGAAGGCGGCTGTGCTGTTAAATGATATGCATTTCCGTCCAGAACATTTTTATTACTCTTGGAACTAAATTAAAGTTTCCACTCTCATTTACTAAAGGTTAATCCAGATTTCTATGAGATGCATCCAGATACAGATATAATCTCTTTAATGAATTGCTTTGTCCATTCATTTCTTCATTATCTGTTTTCTCCTCCATTAATGATACTACAAACATATGGAAAAGAATGAAAAAGAAAAAACATGTGGAAACAAAAAAAAGCTCAGAACAACAGATAAAAGTCCTAGGATTGTCAGTTATAAATTCAAGACAGGACTGGCTAATGTTTATAAACTAAGTGTGAAATGCAAATGATAATTAAAATTTATATAACTGTATTACAGAAATATTTTAAATACCTATTTTTTAATCTCTTTTCACAATCTCTTAATTAAGAAGCATCTTCTGTCTTTTAAAATATTATCCGTTAGGACTTAAAAAAATTTAAATAAAATATTTGTTACAACCCAATTTCCTAGGGTAGCAGCTGATATTATGCAGCTTGTATTGTTACTGTTTTTTCTGCAGCTCAGAAAATCCACTGTTCAGTCTTGTCAAAATTTCTAGGTGTATATCACTAGCTTTTCTTCAAAATTTGTGAATTTTTTCCATCATTATTCTTTTGCACCTCATTGATCTCATGCTTGTTCCCTTAAAACTGTATGTTTCAGGCAACATCTCAACTGAATTATCACTGGTAAAAACAGATGTTTAGAAGCCACCTATCAACTCCATAAATTTGTTCCCCTCCTTAAATGCCTATTAACATTCCTGAGGCTCCAATACACCCAACTATTCTGTCTCAGACTTCCTGATTCTGAGACTGAAATATTTTGGTTCACTGTCTTCAATAACTTTCTTAAACCCTCTTTATTTTCATCAGATATTTTATGTCTCATGACATACATTCCATTCCACTGACTTAATCTGATGGGATTTCCAATTTCTGGAATATTATTGCTTTGACTCACTGCACGTTTCTATGTTTCCATTATCTGTTCTGGATTTGGTGCACACCTGGATTTGGTGCTGTAATACTGGGCATGCCAGCAGCATTTATTTTCCTCCCATCAAACAGAGCTCAGGACTAAACCAGCAGGGTCACCCCAGAGTTTAGCACCTCTCCTGTAAGTGTACATCAGCAAAGAGGAAAAGTATAGAAACACAAAGAGGAAAAATATTTCAAGAAAGACTGACCAACTCTAAAAAAAAATTTAGATTCTGGATCTTAGACAAGCCATCTATCTGCCTGCTATTTGCACGAACTGACACAAACACTAGAGCATTTTGAGTTTACTGCCCCAAATCCAAGAAATAAGTAGCATATGAAACATGTTAGGGGTATTATAGTTCCTACACCAATATTAGATCCCCACTTCTGGTTAGCTTTTGCAAGCCGCAAGATCCCATTAAATTTGTTGTTGTTAAAGATGTCACCGAAGAGTTCAGTTTACCTAAGCATAGGGCTGGTCAGACAAGAAGACCACTGAGCGTCTGTGGCTGAGTCTTTCCCACTGAAGTCGATGGTACCTTTGTCATCAACTGCAGGAGACAGAGAATCATGTCCTGATAGCAGAGAAAGGTATTTCAGCAATTTGAAATTTAAGTTCCATGTTTGAGGTGCCTTATATTTTTACAGGGCCTGATATTTTCATTAAGAACAAGGTGAGTATGCCGTTCAAACGCAGCTGTAGAAAAATCATCTAGTCTAAGTTAGTCATCTCGGTTCTTCCTGTAACCAACGCAGGCAGAATGACAGAGATTCATCCCACCTATCTTAAATAATTATCCCAGAATACAATAAATCTGGACCTGGACTCTCCACTGTAGAAAGAAAGAAGGAAGCCCACATACCTATCTTTTAGATAGCTAAAAGAAACATTCCCACCTAAACAAAGGTGTCTATCTTGAGCACTGCTGTTACAGTTGTAAATCTAAGTGCAAAGAACCATTTCAGACTTGCCTTCCTGTAAACCCAATGGAGAAAAAAAGATGTCACACTGCCTCTGCTGGGCACCTATATTAAATGGCTTAAACGTGGCCTCAAATTTTCAGCTGGTACAGGTGAGAATAGCACTGATGGCCGCACTGATTTCTGCTAGCTACAAACTGGGACTGGAGGGTGAGCAGGGAAGATCATATGGGCTCTATTCCTCACCAATCTCTCCTGATCACTTCTACAGTTAAACAGAGGGGCCTCTTGATGCTGTTAAAAGGCCCCTTTGCTATTTTCAGCTTATTTTTTTTTTCCCTTTTCTCCCCACTTCTGTATTGCTATTTCCCACAGGAGGGAAAAAAAGACTGCTAGTGAAATATAGCGATACTCTTCTGCACCATGAATATCCCTCCAGAATCCATAGGTTTCCATTCCTTCTCCACATATTCTGTGCCTCAACTTGTAGTTTCAGCTACTACAGAAAATACTCCCAGGCAGCAGTGGTTTTAGAGGCTAAATCTGTTAAAATGGGCCATACCCTGCTCTATGGGCCATACCCTGCTCTATGGGCCTACTGGCATGGCAGCTGTAAAATATGTTGTAGCCATCTGTACTGCTAAGGCGGTGCAGCTAAACCCTCTCTGGCCCCACCATCCCAACACTGCAGATTCATGCAGACTATTTACTGAGAACAGCATTTGGCCCATGCTGTGCCACAGGCTCTTGCATTGTGGGAGAGGTGCTGGTGAGCTCAGGTCGAAACTGTGCCCTAGAGACTGCCAAACAAGTGGTAGGAATGAGCACATCTCGCAGAGGTTTAGCTGGAAGCCTGGCCTTACCTAGTTTACTAGTATAGATACAGCCAGAGCATCCAGTAAGCCCAGCAATGTGCACTAACCCAATACTGCTGTCAGATATACCCGTGAATCCACCGCCTAAATCTATGAGCATCATGTCAGCTTGAACAAGAATACAAGCTGGCTCTAACACTTTAAACCCAATGTTTGATACTCATAATGAAGAGGGAACTCTTATCCTTTTATTCCAAGTTTTCACTAAGAGGTAAGTTCCTTGCCTTCATACATATTTTTTCTCTTCAGTACATTTTACAAAGATGGATGGTCAAAACATTTCATCCAGAATTTTAACACTACAGGTACCTAATGTCTAGGTGGACCAGCTCCTCAAAAAAACCCAGAAAAGCAGAGCGCAAGACCCTTTATTCAAGGATCAAGAAAGAAAAAACAGCCCTAGCATTCTTGCATCGCAGAAAAAAAATGTGGAGAAAATGTGCTCATTGTGAAACTTCCCATCAATTTGAAATAAATGTCATGTTGTATTATAACCAACAATTTCTGTTCACAATTTCCCTGTCCTAACTTGACAGACTACGTTATAAAAAGCCAACCTATTTGTCAACATTACCAGTTTTGCCTCATCTGTTCTCTTTTTCCCATTTGGATTTCTTCTCTTTCAGGAATCTGATCAACCTCTGACTCAGAAGTTTCCCCAGATTTTCAAATAATTGACCTTAGGGTTTAATCAGGATTGAAAGCAGAAGGAGGCGGGAAGAATCTCTGTAATTTTATTTACAAGCACATATTTCCAGAAACCTCACCTGAACTCAGTGGAAACATAGCTTTCATTTTGCTCCTTTGAAAGATGGATTAAGTGAGGTTACTGGGAAATGCTCCACTTCAAATATTTGACTGCATGCTCTTGAAGTCTGTTAGAATGTTGAGATTATGACAGCAACATGACTTTGAGTCACAGTTCTTGCATTTGAATCTACATCAGGAACATAAGAAGCTGGAGTCAAAGCTGGGTCAACCTCAAACAGTGCTTCACACCGTATTATGGAATCAGAGCCTGGAGAAGGTCACCCTGCTTGCCATCAGAAGTCTCATAATCAAATAATAGCAAGACTGGCTGATATGAAAACATCAGTATTAATAATACGTAATAGTGTCTCATTCAAAACTCAGTATGCGGAGCTTTTTCATAGGCTTTGGTATAAAAACAGGAAAGAAAGCAATGTAAGAGTTTGAAGCACTTTAAAAGGAAAACTACTACAGATCTAGCTAGATGTGTTGTCTTTACTGTTTCCACCATAAACACATGCTATACAATGATTCTCATTGACTTCAATAGGGTAATCAAGTTTTGAAAGTTAAAAGTAATGGATGATTTGAATTTATTGGAAAGATGACTATGGCTGAATCAGAATGAAACAGTGCATAGAAAACACAGAGGGCCTATCAAAACAGTGAAGGATAAGCTTTGGGTAGTCAGGAGACTTTTAGATGTTTGCATCAAGACTGCGCTATTGAAGTTATCCAGCTGTTCTTCGTGCATCTACTTAAAACACAAAAATACACAAGATTTAAGAAAATTATGAAGTAATGTTCATTCACTGCAATATCCCCATAAATTGTCATTTAAAATAGTCTAAAGTATTTTCTTGTATTGGTATATTTTGCTATGTCTCCTCTACGAAGTCATTCTCCTAGGGCTATTTCCAGAATATCAGATTAAAGTGTCATAAAAATAACTGAAATATGTTCCAAACAGTGGTAGAGATGCCAAAGCAGTACAGAGTTCTTCCAACAGTCTTCTATTATGATTACTTAAATATCATTGGCTAGTCGCTAGTGTTGAGTCATTCCTGCGTAGGTCAGTGGGATTATTTGTTGAATAAGACCTCATAAAGTACCCAAAGGGTGTTTTGAGCTAACAACAAAAATACACTGAGAACATCAGTAGCCACAAATTGGAGGGGGGGAAAAAACCCAACAAAACCTTTTATAATTGCACGTCTTTTATTCCTAGCTATAATAAAAGCCTTTACCCTTACAGACCAAATTATTTGGCTTTACAGGTGTTTTCCACTTGCCCAAAGAACTGCCAGAGGAATAGGTAATGAAGTCCTAATTTATCACTTCATTAGACCAACTGGGATCAAAGATTCCTTTTGTGGTTTTTAGGAGTCATGAAAAAGAAATAACTAATGAAAACTAACTCCCAACTTTTCAATATTTTTACAGTTGCTTATTCTTGTTTTCATTTCTCAAATAAGCACAACTATGCAGGTGATGAAAATAAAATAACTTTGGAACTTTCATATTCAGAAAAAAGATCAGTATTTTCCTGTTTTCAAAGTAACTGAAAAGGTAGAGGAATATACTGAACATGAGTGTTTTATATTTTTGTTGTCATTGTCGCTGGTCTTTCTGTCACAGTTATTGATTGTTAGGCAGTCAGTGAGATGATATTTTCTTGAAATGAGACCTCAGCACTATTAGAAGGACTTTTAAACTCAGAAGATAGATTTCTATTTTTTTTTTTTTTTTTTTTTTTTTTTTGGGACATAGAAATGAATTCTTCCTGAAAAAATCTCAGAAGAGAGAGAACAGAAATGGAAGAACATTAATGTGTACTCTTTCTCCATCCACTCTTTCCTCGCAGGGCAAGGCTTTTCCTCCAGACCTCAATACAGTAACTCAGGCACCACCAGGGTGGCCATAAACTCTGCAAAGTCCCTTTGAGTCCTCTAGAGAAATCTAAGGAAAGCCTCTAAGGAAAAGGCCTCTTCATGTACCTGCTTCCAAAACTGCTGTCATTTAATCATTTTTTCTTGATTATTTTCTGTCCTTATATGCAGCTTCTTGTTAATTTTTCTGTGTCCTTTTTCTGTTTTGTCTGAGAGCTTTAATTCAGGTGATTAAATACCCAAGAGAGAAACACTGGAAAAGCTGCACAATGGCCTAGAGTGCCTATTTTCTTGACATCTCATACAGCTAATAGTCTAGTCCCCCGTGCAAGGGAGCTCTGTACTAAGATGGTTATTCAGGCATAACTTATGTGGTAGGAGAAAGTAGATGGAAGAACAGAGGTGATAAAGGAAAAATGAAATTAATGCTTCCCAGTTCGTAAGTGCCTATTATTATATTTAGGAAAAATAAGGGTAGAGAAGCCTATATCTCTTGTAAGAAATGCTGAAAGCTGGGAACATCACGCTTGCTGCAGAAGAACTGGAATTTCGATTGTTCCTTGATTTTTCCTTTTCTCCCCCTGCACTGGGCAGAAGAGTCCTGAGCACCAAAGACGAGCTGGGGCAGGCTGTGCAGCAGTGCCTCTGTACCTCAGCAGGACAAATGAGCACCACTGCTCAGGTAATGTTGTCTGAAAGTCTTCCGTCCTTTCACAGGTTGCTTAATTGCTTCCTCTCCCCTGAAGCACTAAGGAATGAGAATGAATGGAAGACATTTTTGAATCTAACAGCTTATCTTGGAATAAGATAAAGTAAGATGACTTCTTTTGAAAATATAAATTGCAAGCAGGTAAGACTGCTTGCTGACATTATCTGCTGCCACAGGGAGAAGTTCATGGAATAATGCATATTTTGTTTGGGTGAAGGACTTGCCCAGGATCTTGTCTAAAGTTCAAGAATGTTCTGAAATGCTCTCCTTTGAAAAATACATGTACAATTTACTTTTTATAATGAAGAAATATTAATTCAGTGCAACTTGAACAGTGGAAGCACTACTGTTGTCTCCTTAACTCAGAGGAAAATATTGAATAAAGAACATATAGAACTTCACATAAGCACTTTGTTACATTATCTTGTCAACGCTTAGAGCTGCTTTAAGGTCAACAAGGTACTTCCTCTCCACAGTGCCCATTGGCACAAGTACTTTCTACCCACAGTCTCACACTATAAATTATCCTAAAGTTTCTCACTTATTTGCCTTTTTTTTTTTTTAACCTCACACCAGCCTTCTCACCTCTAATGCATGAACCATCTCCTAGCATTTGGAAATCAGAGGAGAGGTTTTTTTATAGGTACAGATGCTAACTCATAGGAGAGCAGAGGTTATCCTGGTCTGCTGTTGGATACATTCATCCTCCATGCACATTTTGGCTCTTTTTTATGTTTCAGTTATGGTATTGGACTTCTGGTTTTCTAACATTTTTGAAGTAGATTTACCTTATATCAGCAACTAAACATTAATTGCATTAGACAACTAGAGAGCAAGTCTGGATGGCGTCATTGGGTGCAATTCCATATATAAAACTATAGTTCAAGACCTTACTCTGCCTGATTGGGCAACCCTGTTTTACCACATACCTGCAGGATACTATAATGACCTCCTCACTACAACCACAGACAATTTTAGGATAAGTCTCTCTCCCTCTCTCTCTCTCTCTGTTTCATCTTGCTTTTATTAGAAATGCCATCCGATTTAAATGCATGTCACTATTTTTCTTTCTTCAGATACAAATCCACTTCCCAAGAGACTTTTTTAGCAACTTTGCTAATGAAAAAAATAATAATAATGATAATGATAATAATAATAATAATAATAATGATAATAGTAATAATAATAAACAACAACATAAAGTAAAAAAAAAAACCACCACAGTTAAGACAGTTTAGGAGGCTTTCGGTTGCTTTTAATGGTAAGGAAGTGAAGGTTTATTTTTAACTGAAGCATTTACTGAGGCAGCGATTCTTTTTATTTTCAAGCAAGATGGGAGTGTCTGGAATGTTACTTTTTATTTTTAAAATAAGTCATCATTTTCACCATCAGCACTCAGATAGGAATCACGCTGATCACAATACTAGTGGCTGAAGGGTCTGAGCATTTTTGTGGTTTCTTGAATAAATATCAGTAATTCAATTTTGGTGTTCTCAAATTTGTGGAATGTGATATTTGGAAGGGTATAAGAGCTAAAAATTATTCTGCTCCAGGAAAAAAATCCTTTCAGTCTTCTAACAGTGGATGGAAGAAGGGCTTTTTGGTTTTATTTGCTTTTTCCCATAGGGTGACAGGAACAAAATTGCTGCAACACTTGACAGCAATTGATCAAAATGTACTCACTGATAAAAAGATTTCAGCTCTTTTAGATATGCTGATCATATTTAGTTCATCAATACTCTGTGTTCCTGTCCAAGAGCAGCACTTAGTCCTGATAGTGTAAAATTTTTCTGTGAGTGATTCAAGTGAGACAAGCTTACAAAGCTTCTAATTTTATTTTATTTCTTCAGGAAGGGGACACAGTTGTTTCCAGTCTCACAGTCTTGATTATCTGTCCTGCTCAGTGTCTCCAGTCCATACTGCAAAAATCTGGTCCCAGGAACTAATCCAATACTACAGCATTTGTTTTCTGTGTGAAGTCTCTGAAGACAAAGAAAAGGTGTTTTCAAAATGAAAAAAAATAAAAAGAACAAAGGAAAAAAAAGACCCCAGTTGGTCAGAACCGTCCTTACAATTTATACTGTCAAGCATTCTGTATTTTCTGTTACTCAGCTGGCATCACAAGAACTCCCCGCTGCTGCTCTACCTATTGCCAAATAGGACGCTTTCAGGAGGAAGACACGTTTGAAGAAAACAACATGTGGGAACACTAAATACAGTAACTGTGCCGGTCAGAGGCAGTGTTTCTTCCTGGGGATGGTAATTGCCATGTAAGCGCCAAGAACGCCTGTAGCTGGAAAACTGTCATACTGCCACAAAATAGGGTGACTAACATTCTATTTGGTACTGTTTAAAAGATCCAGTGTCCTTGAGACCCTATAAACACTGAAAACTACTATTTCTGGAACACTGTCCATAGCATTTGACTCTTTGATTACATGTCACTGTTATAAATGTTGCTTATGAGGTTTTATTTTGGCCTAAACTGCCTAAAACTGACGGTCCAAAAGAAAATAAAAGACGACTGGAAGGATCTGCTATGGTCATTGAGTTCTGTCCCTTGGTACCACCAGTTACTTGCCCTCCAGCCACCTCAGTAAGTGTCTCTATCTACATTTAAAGAGTGATCAGGTTTTGCAGCCACTCCTACACCTCCAGAGCATTCATTCTTGTAACAATTCACATGGCATATTTTCACGCCCTGTTTTTGCAACTTTTTTTCTGGTGCCAAGAAACAAAGTGCTGAAGCAAGGGAAGAAGTGGAAGACAGTTAACAGAGGAGACAAACTCACACATGCACACACAAAAGCAAATAAAAGAAAGAAATGAGGAAAGGAGAGAGGAATAAAATAAAAGAAACACTAAGGAGACGACAGGGAGACTATACTCTGTCACCGAATGAGACCAAGAGCTGCAGGAAAGAATTTAATAAATAGTAGCAGTTAAATGTTTGGTGCGGTTAAATGTCTGCATCACAGACATCTGTTCTTCTGCACAATGTCCAGATCCCTTTGGAGCCTAGAGATGGCTTGAGAGATCCAGGTGGGCAACACCTACCCTCCTACCTTTCAGGCCTCACCTGACTGGTGAGATGATCTACATTAGAGAGACGATCAGGACACGTACAGTTGTACCAGGAGTCAAGCATTCATCTGATCAGCCAGAAATAGGCAACCAGCACCCTCCTTTCCCTCCCTGTCCCCATGGGAAGATCAAAGGTGAAATAACTACTAAGAGAAGATTAGAGAACTTTTAAATTGCATCTAACAACATTTCTTTCCTCGCTAGCTACAACTTGGCAGTGTAAATATTGTGCTGTGAAGACTTAAGCAGACAAAAGCATTGTCTTGACTTTTTTTTCCTCAAAAGATGTGAATTCCTTGCAATAGGAGGAGTCCCCTAAACAGCAACTCAAGTCAATGGTTTACTATTTCAGTACAAGAACTGACAATAAAAGAAGTAGCTCCCTATATCCATTCCAGCTAGGAGCTACTGGCAAATAAGCAAGTTACAGGAAGACAAATGCAGAAAGCAGTAAGGACAAAAAAGGTTTTAAAAAAAAAACCCTGAACATTCAGCTGGTATGTTGATTTTTATATAGAAATAATTCAAAACAAAATGAAACAAAAACCTGTCTTTGTGTGTGGTAGAGCTGAAAGATTTGTGGCAGGACTTGTCTGCAGGAAACAGAGAAGTAACATACCTAGCTGCATGGAATGCTGCAATTATCATCTGAAGCAGAATTTATATGCAGAAATTCCCTCCCAGGTTTTTAGAGGAAAATTATTAATCTGGCAGAAGGTAAATCCGGCAGCTGGTGTGAGATGTGAGATGTGTGAGGAGAGACAATTACAGGTGGAGAAAGATGAGATGAGAGAAGTCAGAGAGTAGGGAGGGGGTTTGTAGTTCTTGATTGTTAAACAAATTTGATTTCAGAATGAGGGAATGATTGTGGATGCTATCTGGAACTGATTTATTGATTACCGGGGCAAATGCCAAAGGGGGAAAAAAAAAGGATATCTATGAATTCATCCCAGAATAATTTCTGGAACTGCTACTTGTTTCATTTTAATTACTGTCTTCCTTCTCAGTTTTGCAATTGGTTCTCCTTCCTCATCTTTCATAACAGACAATGAGAACCAGGATAAGCAAGCATGACCAAAGTAAAAACTTGACCTAAGCGTGGGCCTGGTATGTACCTAAACACATTCATGTGATTACTGAACTAATCCTGAGGATATTATATTACAGGGGTGTGGAGAGGGAGAAAGGGAGGAGCATCCATTCATACATGGAAATTGTGGTGGAGGGGATACTCCTGTTTTCAAATACAATCTTCAAAGTTGGCACAAGCATTCTAATTACAGTCATTAGTTAGCACAGTCATTCATAAACAGAACAGATGCCAAGGTCATCCCAGTCCCCTCAGTCCCCTAGACAAGCGAACAAAATTTGCAGAATTTCACAATACTACACAAATTCAGGATTCCTGCCAACCCTCTCAAGCCTCCAAACAATCAAAATGTGCAGAATTTCACACACAGGTTACAAAAACTTACAAGTTCCCCTTCCTTCCAAAAGCTGATTTATTTGCATGAGGCAGCTGCACTGGGCACAAGGTCCGTGCATAGCACCACGGCAAACTATGAACCTGAGGTTTCAGTTGCTGTGCACCACCACACTGAAACCAGTGTGAGGGAGAACAACAGCTCCTAGGAGGAAGCCTCTGCCTCCCTCTGCGGCCAGTTTCACAGTGGTACTCTGGTAGGAAATAACGGGCTAGAGGTAACCGCTGCTATTATTACTGTAGTATAAACAGTAAGCATGATGTTGTTTATTTTCCGTTTAAATGTCACAATTCAGAACTACATGGCTGTGATGAATACACAGTATCTGTGGATATCATAGCTTTTACATAGGGACTTCCTTTTCTGCTTTTATTTTAACAAAAAAACCTCTGAAAGTGATACTCTTCTGGCAGCCCAGTTGTGCACGTGTGCATGTGTGCGAGTGTTCGTGGAACAAAAGGGTGGAGAGGAGCTCCAGGCTGTAGTTACTATTTGGAGTACATCTGCTTTGTACTAACTAACCTTCTTCTGCTTCCAAGAACAGCTCAGTAAATCATGCCGCTTCCACTGAAACTGCATACACACCACTGCACATTTTCAGCAGGGATCCAGATGTGAGCAATTAGGCCACGCGGTACTCTTATGCTGCCTCCCATATATGAGACATGGCTAAATAAGAATAAATCAGCTCCTCCTTCAAAACGTACACAGCCCTTCCCAGACAGGCAGTGGTTAGCCCTTGCTGGCAGATCCAGAGAGCGCTTTCCAAACTCATGGTTTAAATACATGCCTAGACGATGCCCTGACTGCGTGTTGGGACACGGTCCTATCGCCCACCAGCCATCGCTTCCCTCTCACTTTGCGGATGTGAAGAGCTCTGCCTCTGAGGCTGGTGGGAAGTTATGTCATGTAGCACCCCTTCTTCCTCCTACCCCACAGATACCCCGTTTGGACAACAAGGAAAAAGAAGCACTCTGAAGCATAACATACTCTTGAGGCCAGAGACAGCTACTTGGACTGAACCCACCAAGAAGGGCGTCCAGGACTGTTCTCAGTCCCTCTTGAACACGATGTTTGCCAGACATCTTGGAGGAAAAGCTGTCATTTCCACTTGCTGTCGGTTCTGTGATGAAACCCCAGCAAAAAAAGCACAACTAGGGAAAGCCAATTTGCTGCAGAGAAAGGTGTAGGCCTTCAGTAATATCTAAACAAATGGCAACAAGCCACTCTGGTTGAGTTTTGTTTCCTCAAGAGATTTCAGACTGCTCTGAATCTAGTAAACAAAAACTACCATTGGCGAAGACAGACATATTTTTCTTTTCTCTTGAGAAATTATAGATGTTATTCTATGTTCTTTGGTGGAGCAAAAGTTTCTTGAAGCAACTGGAAGGTCACCATCAGTGAGATGCTGAGAGAAAGACTCTAAGCAATCTGATTGCTCTTTGAAAAGACACTCGAGACAGATAGGCATTACAGGGAGACATTACACACAGACTTTAAGACATTAAAAATAACATTCCAGCCCACTTTCAAAACTGTAACACTGGATTAGCTACTAGTTCCTCACTATGATACTGAAAATGTTGTTCTAGTATTGAAGAACCTCTGAACTGGGCTGAGCTGACCCTAGCAGATGACTACGGTGAAGGCAATCCAGCCATCTTACCTTTCTGTTCCTAGATTTATTCTTGCAGCATCTGGACACGTATTGAACTATGAAAGGAGCAAAGCCATATATGATAAAAGAGGGTAAAGGGAGAGAGAGGGATAAATATTTCTAAGGAAGTTTGACACTCTCCAACTCTCTTCAAGCTGGGAAAGAAAACCCCTTAAAAACCACTGAGAAGAAGGAAGCAGTGACAGGCTGGGTGGTGCAGCTCATGACTACTGAGTATTTGAGTGCTGGGAGAACAGCATTGATTTAAATGGATGTAATAGCTTAGTATTTTGGAAAAGCTGTATTTATTTACTAAACTATATCATATACACAAAGGGTATATTTTGCCTATCCAAAATAAGAATGTTGGCCCTTTACTTCCCAATGTGTTTATCTCACTTCTGTATGGAGTCTGACACACACTAACATCCTAAACATGTCTGGATTTCAGACATCTTATACCATAACTATACTTTTTGCTAGAACTTCAAACAATTGGCTGCAGGAATGCATTTCACTGCCTGGCTTATGAAGGTTTTGGGCGCCCTTGACAGCTACAGAACAGAGGTTTGGCTCTGCCTTTTGGCTAACCTGCCACCTACCAGGAAGCCCTTTCCTTTTGGTGCAGATTCCTGGTTGGCCCAGCCGAGTGGCAGGGTTGAGTGCGCAGGGAGAACTCTCTGCATTTCAGTTCTCCCGCAGGAATGTCTGGGGCTGCTTAGCCTCAGGAAACATCCTGCTATAACCCTGCAGGCAGCTAAAGAAGCAGGGAATGTGCTCCTGATGTCCAGCACACCCTCAAGAAATGTTCGTCTGCAGGTCTTATTCGTTTACTACTTTGATCAGTCTGTGACAACAGCAGAGCCTTCGCAGTAATGCTGGGTTTCATTTACAGCACCCTTTCCCTCTCTAGACTCCTCTCAGCCTGTCTCAGCATGCTGAGGGCACTTAGCAGCTCCAGGAACATTTTATGTGCTTGTGCTCTTCCTTGCATTTTCTTCTTTTTGTCTTGTGTCTTCTCTTCCAGATAAAGGTGAGACTGTTATCCAGGGGAGGCATAAGCGAATAATATCTACTTCCTTTCCTTTTCTTGAGGAAGTACAGGTTACTGATGTTGGGCTTGGAAGGAAAGAAATGGAGGCAGCCTCTCACTTTGGCTGCCATGAGGAAACAATATTTGCATGTCTGCAGACAGCATTAACAGGTGAATTTTCAAACCTCTCCATGCTAAGATCATGGCCAAAGGCAGTATGAGGATATATTTTCTCTAACTATTTCAGTGGACTTTGAATCAGAGAGTTGGACCACATGACCATGTCCATGGACATGGGGCACCTACAGCATAAGACAGCAGTATCTATCCCTACCCATTCTGATCTTTGAACTTTCCCAACATCCATCAGGTGACCAGTAAAGAGATCTCCCCTTCCTGACTGCTGGACAATGCACCTTTCCAAAAGTTCTGTTCTTCAGCAGCTACTTCCCGGGCTGGTTCTTTTGTCCTTGGGTCTCTAGTTTTGGTTAACTTTCCAGCTCTCCAGAGTTTTACCTTGCGGTGGTCCCTGATACAGGTTCACCATTTTTTCATCACATTCTCTCACTTTCACACAACCAGTTCTTCCACCCAAACAGATACTCTTTTTGAGACAGAGTAATTTTTGAACCCAAACTTCAGGAGCGAGTCCTGCCAAAAATTATTCTTAAGATAAACATGACCGCCCCTCAGCTTCTGCTAACAGCTGTTACAAGAGAACAAAGTTCCTCATGCAGGGTAAGAGGACAAGCTTGTGTTTCAACTCTTCTGGCAGTACAATGAAAATAGGTTTTTGATATGTTGTGGAGGATTTGTAAAATGAAATGTTTAATTAAAGTCTTTTTTTCTCTCTTTTAATTTTTTTTTTATTTCAGCTGCAAACTAATGAATAAAGTGAGAGTTTACAAGCTCTCCGAAGCTGAATGCATGGAAAATTTCAAAGAAAGAGTACATAAAAAAACATCATATTTATCTCATGAAGTTATAATGCGGGCAGTAATTTATCAAGAACTTTCCTCTGTCATTACATGCACAATTCTTTCCAGTCCCTGCTACGTGGAATATTAATGATCCCTTTCTATCCAAAGCAGCGGTAAGACATGCTTCAAAACAGTGCACGTTTGTAAGACTTTGTGTGACCTTTCCATTCGGTAGTTCTTCCCAGAATAGGATGATGAATACAGTCTAGCTTGTTTGAATGTTGCAAGTGGTCAACAATGTTTCTGTGGCATGTGGTGACTACAAAGCCTACTATAAAACACATAGAAGGTTGTTGATTTAAGAAGTTACAGTGCTGGTAAAGCGAGACAGCTGTAGTCCTGACTAAGTCTGCTGCAAAGCCACAGCAGGGAAAAAACACCCGTCATATGCAGTTAAGTCTTCTGAGACTGGTTTGAGAGCCCTACTTGCACAAGTAAGTGTATAGCTTAGATACCAATTCTCTTAATTTTTCACCTGACTCCTGGACTGCCAACCTGGACACCAGGCAGCTGCAGAGGATGCTGGCAATGCTAGTGCTCCGCAGAACCAGCATAAGGTGACTGCTTCCTGGTGCTCATAGTCCAGCAGCCTCTGAGCTACACACTGAATGCTCCTGGCCACAAGCCACCTGTGCTCCCATTTGCTCATTGAAATAGATGCTACGACAGGCTGGGAAATCTTGGGATAGCATAGCTGTGTAACCCTGGGGTTTAAGCAAGTGTTCTCTTCCCTTCTGATCAACATTCATGTTCTTTCCTCCTGCTCTGCACTTCAAGATCAGGTTTTGTTTAACCTTGAAATGCAAAGGGAATAATCTAGGTTAAAAAAAACAAAAGAAAAGAAAACAAAGGACTCCCTCCCCACTCCATCTTCAGACACTTCTGCAGTTGCAAACCTCAGTGTGGTTTTTCCGTTCAAAGCCAGAAAGCTGGCCCGAGTTTGCTACAACCTGGGCTAGCTCGCATGCAACCTTCAGCATGCCTGTGAACTGCCCTGCAGCTCGAGCGATTCAGAACCGGTCTGCCTATTTTACACCAGGAGTCCCCCAAATCTGCTGGCAGCACCACCGGTGCCTTTGCGAGCCCCAACACCGCCCCTTCGTGGCTGGAGCTGTCCTGCTCGTGGCTGGGCCAGCGGCTCTGCAAGCTGCTGCTTCACACACTGCAACTGGAAAACACTGGAGTGTTTATGGAAAGGGGTGGGCTCCCCCTGCCATCCTGTCCTCTCCCCTAAATTCCAGTCTAAGCAAGAGATCAGACGAAACGTGCTGTGTGCCCCTCTCCAAAACAAACTGTGCTTACTTCATCCTGCATCCACGCCTTAGTCCTAAGCAGGCAGGAGCTCCAGCTGATCACACAACCCTTTTGCAACATTTTATCAGCTTTCATTTTGTTCTCTGAAAACCAAGGGTCCGCTTCTGCGTGCAACTGCTTTCTCTTCCAGGCACACGATACGGTACAGAAGACTCAGTGCACCTGTGTGCAGGCCAGGGGGAAAAGGCGATGATGAAGCAGGGCAAAAGTGCCTGTAGCACACCTTTGCACCTCCTCACATTCCTGGCAGGACCACGCTATAAATTTGTGCACTCACACAGATGTTCTATTCGGCTTTTTGCAGCAGCCAGGAATATTCAGCAAACAGGCCCCCCCCAGCCTAAGCATGCCTGTTACCCAATCCCTACCCAAAGGTTGCTAGAGGTGTGGACAAGAGCCATTTTCTCCATGTAGCCCTGCCTAGGATCCCACTCCTCCTTCATCAATCCAAACGTGAATCACCAAGGACCATCACCAGCTGTGCAGTCCCCTCACTCTGCTGGGATGGTAGAAACACAGAGCACTCATTTGGGATTTCATTTCTCCCTTGAAACTTCAAACATGAACAGTGTAACCAGATGTGGCCAGGCTTTGAGAACCTCGTATATCCCCTTTTTATGTAATGACAGGACTAATACCTGAGCGAACATATAAGGCATTGGTCTCCCTCACCTAGGTGAGAACATCCCTTGCTCCTTGGTGCCAAAGTGAGGATGTGTTTCATGACTTCTCTGCTTGCTGCAGCAGGCTTTTTGTTATCACATTCACTCTTTCCAAGCCTTCTACCTTCCCCCCCCACCCCGAGAAGCTGATGGCTCTTTTATCAGAACCAGTCAGCGCAAACTGCTGGATGACACAAACCAGATGGCCTGCATCCGCTGCAGACTGGGACAAAAGATGGAAGCAAAAGATAATAATGAAGCACAGCTGGCTGATAAGCATGTTTAAATTTTGCAGAGATTAGCTGTGAGAACAGGAAGGAGTTCTTTCTCTCGCCTCTGTTTGTTTAGCTTTCTTTAATTGTTTATTTTTAGGATGAGAAACATGTCCATTCAGACTTATCAAGCAAGTTAAAGCAAGGCACAGGGAGAAATTTGTCTCATTAGAAACATGAAAGCCCCATCGCAACCAAAAGTAAACAAGACTTTCCCAGAGCCACGTAAGCTGGCGGAGGGCTGCTCGGCTCCCGGCCGTGCTCGCTGGCGCTGGCCCGGAGCTGGGGCCGGCGCGGAGCAGCCAGCTCAGCCCGTGGGTCCGCCTGGCTCCCCTGGCTCCGCGACAGGCAGAGGGAGGGAGCGGGACTGCACAAGCGCCACCTCACTCACGGATGGGATACAGCAGCGCCGGCAGGTCTCGTAGCTCCTCTCGCATGGCAACACGCTCCCGTTATTCATCCGGGCCGTGCCAGCGAGCGCTGTCAGTCCCGGTTGTTCAGCAGCGAGCCTCTCTTGAAGCCCGCGCTGAGCGTCGTGCCTGGCTGCCACAGATGCAAAACCAAGCTCTGGAAAAGAAGTGGTTTTGTAAGGGGAACAAGCAAACAAAACGCGTTTGAAGGAAGCGCTGCAGTCTGAGGGACTGACGCTGCAGCCACAGGACACCACGGAAGTGTTCCCGATGTGCTGCAAAGAGGGCAGACCCAGGCTGCCACCGGCAGCTAAACTGCCACTGCAAAGTGGGGTGTTTCATTAACCTTTTCCCCCCGCCTGCCTTGTCATGAAGGCCAGTCCCTAAATCTGAATCAGGCTCTGATCAGTTCCCACACCTGCAAACCCTTCCGTGTATCCCCACTGGTGCGAAAGCTGCGGGATCGGGTCAGTGGTATACAACATCTCACCTCCCCCTCCTTTCTGTTCGACAGCGCACACAGGAGGTCCTACGTAACACACTTGTACAAAGATTAAAGCAGAAACTCTATCCGAGCTCCCTGTGAACAGCAGGGTCAGCTGCACTCTGAGTGCCTTATGTCACCTCGGAGAAGCAAAGCTGTGGTGGAGTTGGGTTTCCCATGGCTGTGCATCCCTGGGGCCCTGCCAAGCGGCCAGAGGTGTGCCACTGAATCACCCTTTGCTGGCACTGCTGGAGCTTCAGCAGTCCTAACACTGTGCTAAAAGACTTTAGTTTAGGCCTTTAGCACTACTCCTTCACTGGTCACAAGGGGCTGAGACAACACCAGACCAGCAGGGTAATTCTATGATCCTCACCTCTTACCTTATCTTTAACATAGTACCAGCATGAAGTGGAGATCAAAACAAAGCTACTGAGGTCAGATATGTTCTCCAGTCATCTTCAGTGGGGATTGGAGAATAGTTTTGTTCTGTTTTTCAGTATATTCTAACAGACTATTAAACTAATAGGTGGACAAAGTAAATACAGCTGAGAGAAACAATGTGCTTCTTGTGTTTTAAACGATACGGTTAGTTCACATGAGCCATCCTTTGGGATAACTACACAAACTTGTTTGCAAGACTCACAGTGCAAACGTACAGAAACCAGCTGTACTACTCATAAAGCTTGTCCATTATGTTGAACCCTGACAATCCCCATGACTCAGCTGAACGTTGACCTGCTGCTTCCCCTGTTGTCCCCCCTGTTGTTGTCACTGCAAGAATTTTTGTTTCCCGTACATTTAAGAAAAAATAGTGGGATTTTTTTTTTTGCTGAAAAAAATCTCTAGGAGTTGAATAATACCTCCAAAAAACCTGTAGTTGGTTCCAGAAGCCCATTCAGTGCAATGATGTGTACTTCTGTTAATCCTAGTGGTGCTATAGCCTCCAGAGGGCTGTGCTGCTCAGGTTCTGCCAGCCACATTGCCAGGCAGGAATACACGGGGTGGCCGGGTGGGAATCCACAGGGTGGCCAGGGGCCGTGGAGGGGGGGGGGGGGGGGCAACAGGCTAACACCTGCACACATCCTCCAGCTGTGCACAACTGCCTGGGCACTGTGAGCACTGAAGAAAGGTAGCATGCTGTTTTCTCTGACTTAGATTGCAGGAGAGTAATGAGAATGATGATTTATTTCAACAGGTATAGCAGCTGATGGCACCTGTTAAAACTGAAGCCTCCTAGGTAATTATAATCAACAGGAAAACACAGTGTTTGCCCTGAAAAGCTTCCTATCTAATTATATACATTACTCCAAAATTATTACAAAGCATTTTTTTGCTGTCTGGGTTCATTTGTATAAGTGACAACCATTTTAAATAAGTACCTTAAGTACCTATCAAAGATTCAAAAAGACAAACTGAATTGCAAGTGCTTTGTAGGTGTCTATTTTCTGCAAGATCATGTTTTATTATAGCTCATGTAAGACAGAAATATGAATACACCATATAAGTAATCTGAAGGTTTGCATAGTCCCAACATGTGTTTTCCCATTTTTACATTTAAAAATGTGAAACAGGACGGATCAAATTCACACACTAATGCTACTTGTGTGTTTTGCTGCAGTTGCTGTCTCAGAACCCTGAATATATCAATTCACTTGTATGAAGTGATCTTTTTCTTTTCTAGTAGGGGGGATGGGATGGAAGGAGCAGATCTGAAGTGCCAAAAGATGAAGGATAGGCACCAATGAAGGAAAACAAAGCTCCAACCAAGAACAGTACCAGTGGGACCATGTGGATGCTGTGAGATCTGGTGTATTACCTCTGTACGGCGTATGTTTCAACATAGGAGAAACAGTAATAGAAGCACGATACTCCGCAGCCCAGCATGTTGTAAATATATAATTGGATTGGCAGGATAATGAGGTACAATACATAATAATTGTACTTTTTTCACTGTTTTAAATAGGTCACATCTTTCCTCTCTGAGTCTGAATCAAATTTTCCTCTGTGCTGAGGGCCAAGCATGTGACTCTTTACAGCTGTAAAAAGGAAAGCAGCAGCAAACCCGTGGGGTATAGAGATATTACAGCAGCCACGCAACACATTTCTGCATTCAGAAAAGCTTTACAGTTGGGTCAGGCAACAGCTACTAAGCAGGGACATATGATTTTTTTTTTCATGTTGTCAGAAGAAAATGTGGAACTGATAAGAAACACCTGTGGAAATGGAAAGCTGTCTCAGAAACCAGGGTTTGTTTAGAAGAGATAAAATCTGAAGGCATGTGTTGGAAGGCAAGATAATCATGAACAGAATGTCTGTTTAAAAAAAAAAAAAAGGAAGAAGAAGCAGTAGTATGTTTCAGGTAATCGGCTTTCTGTGCAAAGAAAGGTCCTAGAGGATCATAAGGCAACATTGGTGCAGTATGTTAAACTGCATAAGCTGCATGGATGTTGTTCATTCATTTCCTTCATGGAAACATGATTCCATTTACATTTTATTTGCATCTTGTAAATATTTTTCTTAGAACCCCAGCAGGACACTGGAAGGCATAAAAGCACACATTACCAGCTGAACATATGTAACCAAAGTTTTCTCTTTGCTTGCAGCTCAGCCTGTTCCATGTGCTCTGATTTAAAGTCCTGTAAGCCACTTACCACATAGGAATGCTGTTTAGCTACATTTAACTTTTTTGAGGGAAGATTTGTCAGATCATTTGTTTTACTTAACGCATACATACTTTCAGGCCTTTGTCCTGCTTGATGTGAAATAAGTATTTTTTTAAACAAAGTCGATCTCAATATTTCTTTTCATAGTCCGGAAAGGATGAAGTAGTTAAATGATAAATAGTGGGAAATGTGCAGTACGGCATGGATTTAATGGAAACATTGCCATGATTCTGTGCCTCAGTGTTGTGACATTAATCAGTCAGAAGACAGAGGCAGACTGCCGGTGTGTACGATGCCCGGAGGAGGAGGCAGTTCCAGTAACAATTTTCGAGACTGTAAAGTGACGCTAAAATGGAAATCTCAGCTGCAGTTCTAGGAGGACCCAGCTGAAAAAGATACACAAGCGCATGCCCAGTTTTAAACACACAAGTAGTCCCAAAAGCAATGAGACCACCCACAGGCTTACAGTCCCTTGAAGAATTGAGCCTTTAGCTGCTCAGTAACTCTGATGCAAAAAGACATAAAGTTTCCTTTGTATTACTTAATATTAAAAAGGACTTGGCCAACATAAAACACCGGAGGAGACCAACCCAAGCCAAATGGATAATGTGAGGAACCAAAGCAGGCTTGCAGAAGGCCTGCCTTTTGATAAAATTCTCCCATTTCAGCCCATGTGGAGTTGCTCCTCCTGTTGAGGTCCATGCTCAACAGCACTCATTTTAGGTAGGAACATCAGATTACAATTGCTTCCCCCCTTTGATAGATGAGCAATTGACACATTCTGGAGGTTTGGAGAATATTTTTTTTGGACAAAAAGTCCTAACCAATCCCTTGTTTGCAAAAAAGTTCTATCTGTAGCAAATCTTTTTAAGACCTACTTGGGATGCTGAGCTGCTTTGTCTGCAAGGGTGTTTCTGCAGTTTCTCAAACTGTGTTACATGAGTGGCAAATGAATTTTAATGAGCTGATCCTTTTGCAGTGTATGAGGCAGGGAAGTGTTAATATCTCTGCCTTATGGATAGACAACGGATCTGCAAGGTGTCAGAAACCTCAGCTGCAGAAAATCTGGAAAACTGAGCTGACTTTATTGGAACTGCGCTGATTTATACCAGCTGAACATACGGCCCCAGAAGATTAAAGTCTGAGAAATCTGTGGCACATCTGGGACATTCCAGGGCCTGAGTCACAAGATCATCCTTCCTGCCCATAATGCTTGCAAACATGCCTCTACTACGCAGGAGCCTCTGCTAACTTTTTCTCTAACCTCTTGGCAAAGCAATAATGAAATTGTTTGAATGACTGAGCCCAGGGAAAGTTGGGGTTAGCTTACGCTGTTGACAAAACCGCTTTCTCTGGTTACTTTGTGCATGACATTATTTTGTACAGGTAAGCCAAAACTATATAAAATGTTGGATTATTGTATTTGCTGTCATATTCCAAACAGAGACATAGCAGAAGGAATTTGCAGTCCAACAGGAGAAAAGCATCTGTCAAAGTGTTACAAAATAGGATCCGTGTTTCCTTTTTGCTTCAGTCCTGTGCCATACTGGATACAGGTAGCTGAGGGCCAATACACCACCGCAGAGGTGTTTCCCTGCATGTGCTTTTTTATCATCACGGGGTTTATGTAAGCACAGCACTATATATATGCACATTTCCCTAGCTATCTTTTGCCCAGGCAAGAAGGAATTCTAGGAAATACAAAAGGTCTGAATAAAGTCATATATATACTTTTATAGGCTACTGAAGCATGACTGTTTTGTAACTGGGACAGCTGTTGTAGCCACAGCAATATATATTTATCTACTGCTCCAGGACAGGAAAAGAACAACAAAAAAAAAAAATTAAAAAAACAAAACCCAAACCAAAACTCACAAAACCCCTCAAATCATAAACCCAGACTAAATCTTATGCAAACAGGTTTCCAAAAAAATATGTTGGGGTGAAGCCTAGACAGTTTGTGAGGAAAAAAAAAAAAAAAGGTGAAGCTGTTCAAGTGCAGGCTTTGGTTGATATGTGGCTTGTTGTTATACTCCAGGCATGGCTTCAAAATGATACGGTGTTAACTGCTTACAACGTCATGTTACAATGATAATTGCAGATAATGGTCCTAGTGAGAAAGGTAATGGCATCAATCTGTCAGAATTAACAGAAGAATATAATGAAACTCACTTAGGACTTGGTTTATTACTGCATTACATTTAATTATGAAAAGGTTTCATATTGAGGGGATCAGTACTGTAAATGACATTAAACAGGCACTGACAAATAAGCAACACTGTACAGCATTCCTAACTCCCAAGGAGAAAAGAAGCCTTGAACTGTATTTAAAAAAAAAAAAAAAAATTATCTTCCTGAACAAAGAAGAACAAACACATACCCCACAACACTAGTCTGGGAAATGACTGAAAAATGTAATTAGGCTATTCCAGAAGTTAAGAAACACAAAATTTCTTTATCAGTTTTCACAAAAATGTGACAGACAACTTGCAAGATTTTTTAGAGTATTAGCAACTTCTTATACTCTGAGCTATATTTATCCCAAAGTCCAGAGTATTTATTTTAGCCGGATTTATTTTCAAAACACACTTTCAAACATTTGTTAAACTACCTACTGAAAAGGGGTCAACATTAAGTGACCCTCCAATAAGGAGGGGAAGAAAAAAAAAAAAGGAGAAAAGTTTGCTTAGCATCCATTTCCAGCCTGTTACTCAACAAAAAAGCAACATCTGCAAGCAGTTTCTCAAGCGCTCTGCGTAACCCAGCACCACCACCTGGTGTTCGGGAAGGAAGATTCAATTTCCCTTGTCTTGCACATTAAATCACGAGCACCACGCTTGCAAAGAGAAATCAGCCATTTCAAACACTCAAAGGAGAGGAGGAGGACAAACAAACAAACAAACCAAAGCAAAAGAAAGCAGAATTTCCCACCCCCAGCAATGTATGAGAGAGGCAGTTCGGTCCATTTTAACCACCGGAATATGGGGTGAAGAAGCTGAGCTGGTCATGCCAGCCCTAACCGCATGGTGCTTCTGCTCTCTTTGCTTGGGGTTCCTGCAAAATCTTTATAGACCTTGGCAGTGCGTATGACTTGCCTGCAGTGTGCTACCTGCCTTCCCCCAAATCTTGCAGCTTGCTAGCAAAATAGCTTTAGTTGGCTGTATTTTGGCTGTTCTGCCTATTGCGACTGCTGAAATTTCCTTGCAGGATGTTTTTGCGGGGAAGGTCAAATGAATACTGGCCTCCCAGGTTTATAAGCACTGAACACAGTAAGGTCCAAAGCCTTTCCTTCAGAAAACCTGGTAAGGAAACCACTCATCACTTCACGGGGATGGGATGGAAAGGAGAATCTGTGCCATCTCCTTTTCATTATTAATGGACCAAAAAGAAAGAAAATTGCAGCTGAGCAGGCCCTAAGAATGCCAAGGGAAGATACTCAATACGATACTTCTGCCTGTATCCAAAGATGTAGCCAAAAGCTCTGTCAGTTGTACCTCAGAATTTGACCTGCCTCTGGACTGCAAGAGAAACTGAATTACAACCAATGGGAAAAATTGTGGAGGAGCTGTGCTCCATACAGGCTGTTAAATCACAGCCCAAAAGCTGACTCTTTTTTCCCATCAGCTTTCCCTTTAGGCAGGTAAATCTCCAGCTAGCCATTTAGGTCTAACTGCATATCTAATTTTTTTCCAGGACTGATGCAGAGATGCAGAGAGCATGTTTAAAAGGGCACATCCCTGATTAATGGCAAACGGTGCAATTTTTATCAGATAATAAAACATATGCCTGCTGCTAATCAGTACTGTCAATGGACTGTGATGTTAAGCATGTGCATTTCTGTGTCGCAGGTTTGGTGAAACTCCATGGCTTGGCTGCGGTGTCTGCAATTATCACTCACACCAAAGAGGAAAGGGTCTCTGGGGGATGGGAGGATGTTGTTTGTGGTTGGAGTTTCAGTTGTTGTTGCTTCTTCCAAAAAATGAGAAATCATTCATGGGTTAAGGCTGATGTTTCTGCATTGTCTGTTTCCATTCGGCTCCCAAGTCAAGATGATTAGGTTTTGTTTTATTTGCATACTCAGCAAACACCTGCAAGTTGTAGAACTAAGCTCATTATCAGGTTGATGCAGGTTACATTTTTCTCCTCTCCTGGTCTGCCATCCTAGAGCAGTTGCATGAAGCACAGCACAGCCCGATTACCTCGGAGCATCCAGACCTTGGAAGAGTTCCAGTTTGCAGTTTCTGCCCTTCTTATTTTCCCCCTCTGCTTATAGAACCATAGAATTGTTTAGGTTGGAAGAGTCCTTCAAGAACATCAAGTCCAACCATAAACCTAACACTGCCAAGTTCACCGCTAAACCAAGTCCCTAAGTGCTGAATCAACATATCTTTTAAATGTACCTCCAGGGATTGTGACTCCACCACCTCACTAGGCAGCCTGTTCCAGTGCTTTAGAACCCTTTCTGTAAAGAATTTTTTCCTAATGTCCAATGTAAACCTCCCTTGGTGCAACTTGAGGCCATCTCCTCTTGTCATATCGCTTGTTACTTGGGAGAAGACACAGATCCTTATCTTCCTGCAATCTCCTTTCAGGTGGTTGTGGAGAGTAATAAGTTCCCCTGAGTCTTTTTTTTCTTCAGGCTAAACAACCCCAGTTTCCTCACGAGCTTTGTTGTCCTTCTTTGGACACACCTCAGCACCTCAATGTTCTCCTCATAGTGAGGGGCCCAAAACCGAACACAGGATTCAAGGTGGGACCTCACCAGTGTCGAGTACAGCGAGACAATCACTGCTCTTTCCCCGCTGGCCACACTATTTCTCATACAAGCCAGGATGCTGTTGGCCTTCTTGGCCACCTGGGCACACTCCTGGCTCATATTCAGCCGGCTGTCGACCAACATCCCCAGAGCTTCCTCTGATGGGCAGCTTTCCAGTCACTCTTCCCCAAGTCTGTAGCACTGCATGGGGTTGTTGTGACCCAGCAAGACCCAGCACCTGGCCTTGTTGAACCTCATACCATTGGCCTCTGCTCATCGATCCAGCCTGTCCAGATCCCTCTGTAGAGCCTCCGTACCCTCAAGCAGATCAGCACTCCTGCCTAATTTGGTGCCATCCACAAACTTACTGAGGGTGCACTTGATTCCCTTGTCTAGATCATTGATAAAGATGTTAAAGAGAAAAGGCCCCAACACTGAGTCCTGGGGAACACCACTTGTGACCAGCCACTACAAACTACATTTAACTCCATTCACTACAAGTCTTTGGGCCCAGCTATCCAGCCAGTTTTATTACCCAGCAAAGACATTAAAAGAGCTTAAAACATTACAAAGAGTTGAAGACAATTTTAAAAGTAGAAGGCTTTTTTTGTTTGGTTGTTGGGCTTTTTGTTGGGTTTTTCCCCCCACAAAATGGAAGAAATACATTCTCTGTATCAACTGAGTGGAAGGTACTTCATCTAGGAGCTGTAACCAGTTATGTGGCACTACAGCTGATGGAGCAGGCACAACAGAGTCCACCTGTCCACCGTGGAGGACAGCCCCTCAACAGGAAACCTCAATGAGATTAAGAAGTAAATATTGGACACATAGGGTGGAGATCTCTTTCCAGCTCTTTTCTGTACCGATTCTTGCAGCCTGGATGCCCTGGGAAAGTAGTTTGCAGCAGCAGCTATTTGAGTCAATTAACATATGGGATGTGGAAAAAAGGCTTTATATCCACCTGATAGCTGAGATGTGGATCAAACACAGATTGCTTCCCTCAAACACTGTTTCAGAGACACCCAAACCCATGTTCCTGTTCATTAACTCCAGGGACTTCTAGAAGGTGATCAGGTTTTAAGTGCTAACCTGTTTCTGTTGGCTGCAGAAAGAACTAAAGATAATTGTTTTAAATTTAGGTTCCCCTGTGCAGTGCTCCTATTCAAGTGCCCTGAGGCTGGAGGCTGCGTCACTATTGGCACCCCAAATGATGACAGGATCAGAGAGAACACATATGTGTTGAAATTGTTTTGTGTGTAAAATAAATGTGAAACTAATACCTCTTTTTTTTTTTTTTTTTGGTAAGCAGGAGCACACAGGAGAGGTCTGGAATATTTCCTACTACAACCAGCAGTGGATTTTTGAAACGGAAAAGCTGCAAAATTATTAAGAAATTATGTAACAATAAAAAGAACCAAACCAAAACTGATGAATCCCTGCAATGACATACTACAGCACTGATCTTATCAGTGAATTTTGCTCTGGGTATGCTGGGAATTCCCCTTTTGACATGTCTAGGAATTTTTAAAAAAAACAGGACATCTTTTAACTGTAAATATGCAAACTGTCAATAGCATAACATGGACTGTAAGCATAATGGAGTTCTTACTTCACTGAGCAATTAAAAGATCACATTATTTTCACTTTTGTTACCTCAAGGAGGCTCTGTGTATAGAGATTTTTAAAAACACTATTGCTAAATACTTACTAATAAACCTGGTGTTCTCCTACTCTTGTGACTGTGATTAACTTTATTTATTTAAACTGTTTATTATTGCATCTGCAGAAGTCAAAAGCTAGCATCTATCCATCCCTTTCACCTAGAGGAAATTCCACTCTGGTATCTCTATGTGCTCTCCCTCCCCTTTTCAACATATTTTTAATGAAACTGGACTTCCTGACAGCCTTACAGCCCTCTAAGTGCACATTCACCAACACTATCAAGGTTTATCTGGTTATTCACCAACAATTCAAGAAGAAGATGGCTCTTAACATTAGGACTGCCAGAGAAAGAGTCCCCTGGTATAGACTGAATATGACTATTGAAGAGAAAAAGAGATGGTAAAGTGATAGGAAGTTGGTGATGAATTTCTGATCACTTGTTATGACTTAGACTTAAGACCCCTTGCAGGCCCTTAAATGTTCCATTGTCATGGTTTAGACCCAGTTGGCGACTAAGCACCAAGCACCGTGCAGTCATTCTATTTTCTCCAGGAGGAGAAAATACAACAAACTACAACAAACTACTGAAGGGTCAAGGCAAGAGACATGGGAGGGCTCACTCACCACTTACAGTCATAGGCAAAAGACAGACTTGACTAGGGGAAACAAAATCAATTTAATTCAAAACAACAAAACCACAACAAAATCAACAATTAGAGTAGGACAGAAAGAGAAAAACAAGATGATAAATACATCTTCCCCCAACCCCTCCCTTCCTCCAGGGCCTGGCTTTACTACCTCCCCGCTCCACACACACACTTAGCGCCAGAGGTGGGGGGTGGAACACAGGATGGGAGGTGCAGTCAGTCTTAGCTCTCTCCAGGTTGTTCCTGCAGCTTGCTCTTCATGGGAAAAACACTCCTCAGAGGTCATTGTGGGCACGTGGTGACCTCCCCGCAGGAGACAGTCCAGCATGAATGTCTCCAGGTCAGGTGGGAGTCTCTGGCCAGGATCAACTTTCCCAGCACCAAATCAACCCGGTAACAACCCGCCTCAAAGCCAAAGCATTTTTCAGGATTCCTGTCTCTGCATCAAGGGTCTCTGCAGCAAGGGTCTCTACATCAGTGGTCTCTGCAACACGGGTCCCTGCTGCCCTCCGCTTTCCTGCCAGTGCTCTTTGAGGACTGCAGGGCCTCAACCTGCCAACTCAGCACAGACCAATGGAAAATGGCTGTACCAGCGTGTACCCCCAACCTTCTCCTCAGTTCCTGGGTGACCACATGGCTGCTTCTCCTTCCACCCT
Organism: Bucorvus abyssinicus; assembly: GCA_009769605.1. NCBI lineage: Eukaryota > Metazoa > Chordata > Aves > Bucerotiformes > Bucorvidae > Bucorvus > Bucorvus abyssinicus. The sequence goes on from CM020025.1 coordinate 48,039,890, forward strand.
ATCCCCTCCAAAACAAATGAGCGCTCCCAAAACCAAAAGGCATTCCCAAAGGCATTTCCACTCTTAAACAGGTTTATTTGCAGAGGTGCTGATTGGCACAGCCTTGGCCAGAGGTGGGGCCAAGCAGCAATCGGAAAGGGGGAGCTCTTTTTGCAAAACTTCTTAGAGGGACCGTGCTAGCAGCCCCATCCTCCGCTACCGAAACCACACCAAACAACGGTGGCAGCCTTCTCCCCCACTACCAAAATCGTGTCAAATCCTAAACCACAACATCTGTCCTATATTTTGGAGATCAAACTGAGTGAGATTTTCTAGTTTCAGAAATGCTTCCTCAACAAAAACATGCTGGTTTTGTTGAGCTGGAACCCTTTTGGAGATGAGGGCAAATTCTGAAGTACTCCAGTGAGCAAATCCTCTGCCAAGTTCAGGTTTTCCAGTTTAATCATGTTACCATAAGCTGTCGTCTTAATGCTCTTCTCAGTTATTTGATTGTGACTGAGATCAAAGTTTTCTAGCTCTGACAGCTCACTGAAGACATCAGTAGGAATTATTGATATTTTACTGGCTGCTAAATATAATTCCTTGAGGGGAATGAATGCTCCCCAGATGACTGAAGTTCATCTTCATAATGTGTAGAGATGTTAGGGCATGAAATGCCACTTTGGGGAAGGGTTGGTGGGTTAACATGCTACTGTGGAGGCTCAGTGCCACCAGGTTCCTGCACCGAGTCCAAGTCTGTTCTGCGACACTGCGAGCGCTGCTGGTGCCTGGCCCCAGCTCTTCCAGACCAGCGGGCAGGTCTGCCAGGATGCTCAAGATTATTGTCATCCACCTGAAGACACATGAGCCTTTGCAAGCCTTCATAGACTTCTTTTATAGCTCCATCACTGAGTTGCTTGTTCTTCAGGATCAAGATTTCTGGTGACATATTCCTTCAGGAGATGCAGCTGGATGAATCTATTCTGTTATTCATAAGCAGTAAATATCTGGCACTAAATGGGATTCCTTCAGGGATATCTGGTAGCCTTTTGCCTGAGAACTAAACCATCCTGAAAGTAAGATTAGAGAAGTGCAGACACCACTGTTGTCAGCAAAAGAAGTTTCAAAATTATTTGTGTGTAAATTTCTTCTAATATCCATTTAGCTGTGATATATTGTCATTTACTTCTCTGCATCAGTAGTATGAACATAAAATTGTTGTTGTTTACTGTTAGAGCACTAATCATCTGTCCTCAGTATCTTTTATAAACTAAGTTCTCTAGGGTTGCATTATTTGTTTTTATTTTGAGCTGTTTTTCTCCTTCTCTTCTTTGAGTGTATATGATGCATGGTCTGCCACCAGTATCCCTCTCTAATGCTCTCTTTGAGCATCTGTTTTCTACATTTTTACAATTTTTTTTCAAGAAAGGGAAAATTATTAACTCATGACTGTTTTACGATTTGTTCATTTGGTAATCAGTCACATGCATGTGATATATAACCACAAAGGAATTCCGTATTAATGTGTTTCTAATTATTTATATCTTATGGTATGACCATTACTCGCCCATGACTTTTCACCATACATCATTGACATGTATAGCTACATACCTTATGATAATTATTTTAAACAACTTATGCTCAGAATGTGACTCAACGACTTTATCTGGAGGGCTCAACTGCCAGAGCAAACACACTCTGGAGGGCAAGAGTCATCCTCAAAAAAGGCTGGTAATCTGATCATCTCATCTTCCATGTTCCTATATCATGATTGCAGTTCTTTATATTCTTCTGCCTTTCACTCCCTTTGCTAGCTTATGGCTTGTTTCTGACTGATTTATCTTTTCTTTTTGCTGTTTTAATAGTTCTTGGCCCACATATCCTTGCCTGTATTTCTTTAACTCTTCCCTTTTCTTCGCTTTGCTAGGAGGAATGTTAGTGATTCTTTTCCTGACATTTCTTTCTGGACTAACAGTGTAACTTTCTGACATGAGAAAACATGCACCCTTGCTTGATTTGTGACTTACACTTCTGACAGTTGTTCATGGAGATGCTGGAAGAGAAGGTCTGCTTGGCTGGACTTGGATGTTGGTAATGATGCTCCTACCCAACAGACTGGTCTTGATCTCTGCAGGGAATGCTGCAGAGATGCGTGAGGTGTACCAAGAGTATCACTCAGCAATCCACAGGCTGTACTCTCGCACTCTTCTAGAGCTGCGTTCTCACCTGCGCATTTCAAGACTGAATTAGTGCTATTATGTTTCAAAGGCAAAACTGCATCTTTAAACTTCTTGTCGAACTTATGAACCAATTGGAATGCCTTCACTGCAATTTTTCCTGTTTTCAAGACTTTTTCTGTTCCTCCTACATTTGCCTCTGTTAAGGAAAAGGCACAAATACTTATGGAAAAAAGATAGGAATACATAAAACCATAAAACATAAACCATACAGTCCATTAACATAAAAGCCTGCAGATTAAATTTTTACATGACATAAATTAAGAAAACTCTGTTTGATGCTTCTGCTTCTTTACTGATTTATACCAGCTCTGGGGACATGGATCCTCTGGTAACTGAGAGTGAAATGTCTTCTCCCATTATAAATGCTCATGGATTTTGAAGTTATTAAATGCATTTGTTGTATTTCAACATGGCTCAGAATAACATCACTCCTTAAACTGGAAACTGTATGTAAACCACCTTTAAACATAGTATCAAGTCATTCCCGTATCTTTAGATATACGGCACATGAGACTTCTCATGCTGGGAACACAGACTGCTGGGGGAGGTGTAGATTTAGTAAAACCTTGTCAGACCAAACTGCTTAGCCTCATCCTTTGAAAATGTGTTTTCAAATACTGAATTTTTGTCTGTCTACTCCAGGGAAGTAGAAAAGAAAGGAATAGTTATGAGAGGTAATTATTTACATCCATACAATTATAATTAAGAAATTAATTTCTGAAACTGTTACATTCTTTCCTATCTCTTTTAGTCATCCATCAACCGTTTGTCATCAATCGGTCCGCTAGGCTATTGAGTATCTCACAAGAGTTATTTTAACTCTTTGTCCCCTTGTAATTTCTGAAAGTACTCTCATCCCAGGTATTCAGATAGAAAATCTAAGCTTTCTTAAAACTCACAGTCTTCTTGTGCAGCTGAGAGGAAAAGAAGTGATATAGCCATAATGATATCTTCATCTTCATCAGGTCAAAGAGAGTTTCTATCCTTTGCTGAAATTGATACTAAAAAACACTTGAATTGAAAATGAAATGAAAATATTTATTGAAACATTCCTTTAGATTTATTCTTACTTATATCCTGTGAGTAGAATCTCCCACAGCCTCTCATTTGAACACAGAAGTCAGCTAAATCCACTGTGAAGACTGCTGTTTGGCACTGCCCGCTGCCCTGCAGGCAGTAGCACAGTGTGTGCCTAGGTTGTGTGCCTAGGGCTACCGGTCCCAAACGGAGTGTTTGCCTGGAAATGCTCAGGTTAATGTTCACTTTCCCTGTCACATTCTGTACAACTCTCCAGGACACCACCCTTTGGTAATTGCCACAGCTCCTGCTGCCTGCAGCCACAGGCAGTACTCTCAAGCACCTTCCTGCAGAATGACCCATTTTTCTCTCTTTATGTAAGTTTAACTTCCTATAACATGCTCAAGCTTCCTCCTATGTCACAGGTCTGCTCTGAAAACCCTGCTTTTTCCCATCACCACCCCAATAGATCATCTGCAGCTCCCCTTTCTTTCTACTGCCTAATTTTGTTTAGCCCATAGCTGAGCACAACATACACAATATGCTTGCAAAAGGAAGCTGTAATTGTACTGCCTGGCAGCCTGCTCTCCTGGTGGGAGCCCTGTCAGGGCTTTTTTTCCTCATCCAGCTGCTTATTTTCTTATGGACATTGTAAGCATTCAGTTTTCTATCAAATTTGACTGAACTTGGCCAATGAGATTAGAAGGCAGAGGGTTGGGAGACAGACAAACAGTATGACTGGGTAACCTTAGTTTGGTTTTTTGAAACACAGTGAAAGTAAGATGAAAATAACTTAAAAATAGTGTGCCTTGTTAATCATTTATGTAGTAGACCATAGTTTTAGCAGAAGTTTTCAGCCTTTGAGAATCATCTGAATTTTCCAAGGGTAAACCTCATGAATGAAATTAATGTAAAAGTGAGAATGTCTATAGTAAGCCAGACATTTTGAATCTCTCTATCATTAATGGAGAAAATTGAATTCTTCTAAGTCCATTATTTATCCCCTTAAAAAAGAAAAAAAAAAAACCAAAACAAACCCGTAAAAGACATCTAAAATAGATTAGGACATAGGATTTCCAACCAAACACAAAATGAACTGCAAAACTTCCTTTTTTTTCTGTCATGATTTTATTTTGCAAACTCTTTCCCCTAACTGCAATGAATGTACTGTTATGCTTTCTCGCACTGTTTAAGTTAACATTGCTTCCAAGGAAACAAAGATTACTAAAAGAACAAACTAGAAAAAAAGCACTCTTTTGAATGAATAGAAATTAATATCCTTATTTATAAGTAAGAGGGGGAGTCATTTTGTTAGCCAGTATGAAAATTAGAAGGATTTTCATTTATTGTTTTCATTCTTTTAATCTAAGACAGACTGGTTGTACAGTAACTGCCTAATGATTATGTCAAATAGATTTCCTACCACTACATTTTCACAGAGATCTTTCATCACCCTGCACTGATGTATGGCTCTACTTTATATGACTCCAGTATTTTTTGATACAGCAATTTATACGGCCACAAAAAAGAAAAAAGAAATCCCAAATATTTGCCTTCTCAGAGTGCACTGATCTTTTTCTGCAGTAGTTTCAGTAACAGGACACCAACTTCACAAGAATATTGTGCCCAGCACACACATTGTGTCCTTCACCCACAGAAAACGCGGAGCAGTCCCTGCTGCAACACCTGCAGCATCCCATGGGCCTGCCACAGTCCACATGAGACCACTGCACACCCCAGCAGTAACCCCTCCGTGCTGCCAAGAAGAAGGAAGAGCAGCATGGAAATCTCTTGGCAGGGGCAACAGCACAAAGACTTGGTTCTATAACTTCCCAGCCAAAAACCCTCTCTGGCAAGTGGTGTCCCATGAGAGTTCTGTGCCCACAGCCCTGTTAAGCCATATCTGCCCCTTGGCCTGAGGATCCACAAGGGTTCTCGTGCTGACAGCTCTCTACAGTCCTCAGAGGATTTCAGGAAGGCTGCTAAGCACAGTGTTTTACCAGGAAGGTTTCTATTTATATTCAACAGCATCAGCATGTTTATATTAAGAGGGGTTGAGGATGGTTTTGCAGTGAAAGCAGAGGCTGGGGAGTCAGACCTGGGTGCTGTTACAACCCTGACAGGGAGATTTCTGTGAAACCTTAATGCTCCTCACTCCTGGAGCAAGACCTCTACAAATGTATGCAGGCAGCACCATAGACCCACAGGCGCAAGTGGGACAGGGTACAGGAGACAGAACCAGGAGGGTTCTTGCCAGAGCCAAACCAGGGTCAAGAGCATGGTTTTTGTCACTTAATTCCCTTACCCCTAAATCAGATATAGAACTATAATGCTTGTCATTTATACAGCTTAATTCTTTAGTATTAGAAAACTGTTCTGGAATTGCTGGCCAGAAGGTCTGTACTAGTGTTTTGATTTCTCAATCCTCTTTGCACAGATTGTCATTGAATTTAAAAAAAAGGAAAGAACAATGTTTTTATCAATTACACATCTCTATTTAAAAAAACCCAAACATTTTTCTGATTGACTGAAATAATTAGAAAGTAATTATATCACTGCCTAAACAGTTTTGATTTCAGACAGGTAAGATGAAAATCCAGCAGTCATTTTCCTCCTGAATGCTTGAAATAGGACGGATTGCCTCAAGGCTTTACATTACAATTATCCCACTGTGTACTATTTTTTTAATCATTTCCACTCCAGCTATGTGCTGACATTTATATATTATAGGTTTCAGCATGTTCCCAGCTCTAACTGTGTTTTTGCACTGTAGGCTAAATTCTTCTGGTATTACTGGTGTTATTTTTCTAATGTGTCTGCCTGAACTGTCCACATGGAAGACACTCTGGTCTGATGATATGCTTTGTTGGGATTAAAAGTGTCTTAATTAATAATGGTCAGTGATCAGAAGCACCTCTCAGTTAGATTACACAGTTTAACATGACAGCATAATTCTTCTGTCTTCTTTAACAAGTCACCTGTCCCTAGAATGACATAGTTCATGTTATAAAAAGGACTAGAGGAAATAAATACATACTTTGATATGGATATCAATAAGTAAACATACTTAAATCTCATGGAAGTATTCTCTATTATCTCACACACCAGCACAACACTAACGTCTATGAAAGCCCCAGATATGAAAAACAAAGTTGAAACTGAATAGTCACCCTTTAAAAACAGAATATCCCATTCAGTATTCCCCTGTGGAATAGGATACAACTGTGTGATGGTATGGTGGCATTTTCATATAGAGCTCTGTGAAATGCCACTGACCCATGTGGCATTGTCTGCTTATGCAGTACCTATTCTTCATTCTCCTTCAGAGGGGTTTCTGCCAAGGTACAGATTCTCATGCCACCATGTCTACAGAAGTGTATTTCAAGCTGGAACAGGACCAAATTTGGAAGTTTCTACAAGGCCTGGCATTGTCAGAAGACTGACTTCCACTCCAGTAGTGCTGGAGGAGCTGAAACATAAGTATTATTTACCATAAAACTCTTCCCTTCAAGTCTTGAAGTCTTTTCTTGTGAGATGTGTTTCTCTGAGATCAGTACCATTTTAGCCTCTGTTGCAGATTCCTCGAGTCACATAAAAAATTGGCAATATTACTGGGTTTGGGGGGGAGTGGGTTAGGTTTGCTGTGGGCAATAAGACAACCACAGAAATGTTATGTCTAGCTCTCATAACTCAAAGTGGAAATTTGAAAGGCAGAGATGTCCAAAACAGTTCATGAGAATGACCAACGGACTTGAGCATCTATTTTCTAGGAACAGACTCAAAAGGATCAGTCTTGTAAGAAATGCTTAGGTGACATGATCACAAATAAGTCATACACATGGAGTAAAAAAAGGTGATAAAAACCATTTTCTGAATTAGCAAAAGAGGTCAGAGAAGATTACATTAACTAAGTTGCAACCAAGAGAGCTTTCAGGGAAAATGCAATACTCATTGATCTCAGAAAGCAATTAATTATTGCAACACTTCATCAGCTGTTGTAGTTCATTCTACAGTACCACTCCGATTGTGGTTGGATGTTTTCCTAGAAAATACTGTGTTTCATTAAGAATTTAATATGGAAGTCCTTTTGCCTGTGTAATACAGTAATTCAGAGAAGATGTTCACAATGTGTCTATCCTTAGAAACCCGTTCATGTGATCCTTGGCCTTGAAGCAATTCCTTGGGAACCATTACTCATTGGTACCGAGGAGGGTTACGACCTGTAAACCCACCTCTGATCTGCTCTGTTTCTCTTGGAATATCACCGCATCCGCTTTCAGTAGTTTTGGGATAATAATGGTTTTCTACTTTTCTCAGCAATGACACTCATTTTCACTAACTCTTAATTTACTTAGTAATTATGCATAAAGGCATGCGGGTTTTTTGATACTTAAGGTGATATTCAGCTTCAGAGAGAGACATTGAAATTTAGGCCTGGATGCGTAAACATCTGCATGTGAGCTGGAATTAATCTTGAAATGCTTTCCACCCCAACATCTATTTCCAGGCAAACACGACTCTGCTTCAGGTTCCAAGCTTTCCTCATGCAAATTTTACAAAAGATGAGTGAAAAGTGCTTTGCCGTGGAAAATGGCTCAGGCTGGTAACAACAACACAGAGATCAGCCAAGCAGGTGATGACCCTAGGATAAAGTTTTGCCTGTTCAGCGTGCCTTTACTAAGGTTGATCACACACCTGGATTAAGCAATAGTACTTTCCTCTGTCAAAGTGGAGTGGGTTTGGCACATGTAGTGTGCCACCTGAGGCACACTTCAAACAAATATTGACAAAGCAATATATTTTACCTTTTATTTTCAAACGTACCTTCTTGTTACATCTCTCCAGGCTCATGGGTGTGTTCTCTAATAAAGGTTTCCTTTATCATATCTTATTCTGCCTTGATAATGGTAGAGTAGATGAGCCCAAGAAAGCCCACAATCGTCAGGCCAACAGTCACAGAAATGCCGAGTACCATACTGTGTAAGTGTTCTTGTCTTTCAAAGCAGGTAAGGCATTCTTCCACATCCAGACTGCCTGCAGGAACAGCTCCTAGCACCTGCTTTCACCAGGGCTGGGAATTGTGTGAGACAGTGTGAGTTGGCCTTGGCCTCAATTATGCCATGAACTGCTCCAACTATCTATGAACATAGTCTGCAGTCTATTTTCAGCTGAGAATTAAGAAAATAAATAAAAGTGATTAGGCTGAAGATGCAAAAAATCATCTAGGAAAGGTGAGGAAATTGGGGTAATTAATGCTTTGAAGAGCTTTTGCTCAGCTTAGCAGGGTCTCTTCTATAGGCTGCAAATGGATGAAGAAGGCCCACGAGGAGGACAGAGACCAGCGGCTACCAACGACCAAAACTTCATCTTGACAAAGGTTTGGTGTCAGGGAGTCTAAGCAGAATGCCTCCGATAAAGCATATGAGCAACTTTGGTGCAACTTAAATGGAGAGAACTATACCGCTAAAAAGGGACTCATGGAAAAATTATTTTAGACCCAGCACTCCTTTTGTCTGGAACATTGTGTTTCTAGGGAGAAAAGTGTGATGTTAGACACAGGTTTTCTGCTGATTTTCCCTGCAACTTAATTATTGGCTCAGATCAAAATGCAGTTGAATGAATCAGAGATTAGTCAACATGAGTAGCTTGCTGTTGTCATTTCCAGAGCATTCCTTCTACAAGATGTCCTTCAGAAATTTATTTGGATAGAGTGCTAAGGTAGCTCATATACTCTTTTAAGTCAAACATTTGAGGCTTGCTGGTTGAATGAAAAGTTGGAAAAATAACCTGAGCTAAAACGTCTTACTTGATCATTTTTTTTCTTGTGTCATCCACCTCTTGCCTCCAAAATCTGAATCATTTTCCCTGAATATTTAAAGTATGTCTATAATAAATGCATAGCACATGAGCAGACCCAGAAGGAGTAGCAGCACCTATTGTACCTTGGCAGTCAGTTGTGATACCTAACACATATTCAGCAGTTAGCAGTGCTGGTACCTGAGTCTCTACTTCAAGTCACCACAGAGGTGTGAGAAGCCATGAAGGTTACAAATGATGCTGCCTCACCTCAACACCAAAGTACTCAAAGTGTATCTGTTGTTCAAACTAATAGCATTTCCTGTTCTCATCTCACAACTTCCTGATGTCTTAACATCTGGCAACACAGCTAAGGTACGGAATTTTGTGGTGCTCCTCTATCCAAAGATGGGCCCTGGAGTCAGAGGATGTTCTACTCTGAGGCATGGGAGTATTGAGCAAAACTAATTTTATAGCCCATTTAGCATCTAGGGAAATTATCTCCATGTTCTCAGACCTGATTCAAGTACAGTAATAGAGAGGCACAGTGAAATGCAAAGCTTTCTGTTCAAAAATGGTTGCAGAGTTTTCACTTTGCCTGCCAGCGAGACAGTACCATACTGTAACTGGGGAGTGCTGTAAGATTTTCTGAGCTGTGAAAAAATTTCAAGGTTCCAAAAAGGACATGCCTTTCTTATTACTTGGGCAAACTTTCAAGCACAGCTATATACCTTCTTTAGGTTATATCCCAGTTTGTAAGAAGCATAAAGATCCCCCAAAGTCTTTTTTCCATGAGCTAAGGTGCAATACTCTTCCCACACTTTTTTTAACAAGCCTTGCCACAGTCACAGTAAGAAGTTCCACTTCTCCAATGTCTTTTTATCCTTCCAGGCTGTTTCCCCAAGGAACAGAATGTTAACAAACCCCACGGTTTCCATACCCTTCCCCATGTCAGTACATAGCTCTCTTCCTGACACTCTGTTTTTGGACTGTCTGCTGCCAGCTGACGCTCATCTTATTTGAACCTCTCTCCTCCCCTTACAAATCCTCCTTCATTTTACTTTCCTTCACTGCTGTTGACAACTGCACCCTCTCCTCCCCCTCAGATTTTCACCTTTCTTGTAACCTTTGATCCTGCCCTCCACACCCCCAGCCTCTATTCTACACACTGCAGCAAATTACTGCTCAGATACTGTTGGGGTTTTGGTTTACTCTGCTGTGTTCTGGGTCTTTTACACGGTTTACAACAACGCGAGTATTCACGGAATTCTTAGGATAACAAATTGCTTACGTTTTGACAACTTTGGCTCCACATGTTGTAACTTTGTTCAGTCCAATTTTGACTATACTGATGTCAATGCCCTCCAAACAGCTTAAGAGCTCAAACTCCAATCTTAGCCTGTCAAACAGGGAAAGTGACCCTCCCCATTGACTTTGTGGTCGATTTAGTCTTTCATGTTACTTCATGCAGTAAGTTTAAATTTCTTAAATTTGAAGGTCAGCATATTGCAGACCAGCTGCACAGTTCATAACTGATTCCTTCAGTCCTCAAGCTAGCTTCAAAATTTCTCTTAGTTTCTTACCACGGCACATTTTTTTACTTTGTTTTCCAGGATGTGCTAAAGGCTCACAGTAAATCATGCCTTAACATTTAGTTACAACACACAGACTTCTCCTTGGCTTTCAGAAGGGACTTCTCTGACAGATGCAAGCCTTCTACTTCTGCACATCAAGAATAGATTGCACAGAAAGGATTTAAGTCCAAGACTGGGATAGAAATCCAAGTCTACCAGCCTAGAGGCTCAAAAACCCTAGAGGGATCTTCTAGCTGAAGTCATCAGCACTCAGACCCATCTGCCCCACTGATCAGTCCTCAGAGAATAAATTTTAGGACTCTGCTTGCTCACTTTCTACTCAGGACTGACTACATCATCCTTGTGGGTCACTCAGGAAAACAAAAATAAATATAATCCATAGCAACCCCTTCTTCAACCCATCATCCTGTGTCTGCTTCCTGCATCGTAAATGGTGTGTTATACAGCTTTCTTCCTTTTTCCAGCTCCAAGTGCTTTATCACTGCACCTATTCTCTCCCATTAGACCAAAGTTTGCATCCAACTGATAAATCTCATAAAAGATTTTCTGGGATCTAGCACCTCCTCAAAGCCAACCAAGGAGAACTCTACCACTGACAGAAAGGCAGAAATACCCAGTGCAACTATACAGGGACGTTTGAGCAGACCACCTGTATTCCACTTTTGGTTACTCAGGCTCCCCTTTTTTTTGAGCCAAAGAGTTGTGTAATCATGCACATCTGTGCAAATATAGCATGTGAGGAGCCCCTGGTAGTTTGTGTCAGCTCACTCTCTCCTCCTTGTGGTTTTGGCTGGAATGGAGTCTGATGATGGACAGAGCTTCAGATAGAAGAGATTTATCAGCCAGCCTTGCATGGAAAATATATGCTGTCCATGGGCTTTCAACCAGCCAGCTGGACACATGTCTTGATTTTGTTCTCAGTTCCAAATCTAAAATAGTTTTAGAGGTCACACCAATGTCTACTGTTCTGTTTTTCACAGCTGTGAAGAAGTCACTGACATGGTGAAGGAAAAAGAATATTAAGGATGACTCAATGCTAAAATGAAAAAGTACAGAACTATATCAGAAAACGCAAGAATAATTTATTTTAGCTGTTTCCCTTCTAGGACCTGTGCATGCAGGTGCGATGGGTAGTGGGGGGGAGGGCAAGGTTGGTAATGTGTGAATGAGTCAGTCAACCAGGTGATACTTGTGGAAAGTCAGCATTTTTTCTCATATGGAAAGAAAAGTCCCTGTGAATTAGGTTCATCGAATGGACAGGCGACTGGTGGCAGAAATGGTGCAGAAGTATATTCTTACAGCTGTTTGTGCTGGTATTTGTGTGGGAAGATTGGACTCAAAAAGATCAGTTTGTTTCCTGGGGACTGGAAATCTTGTTTCTTTCTTTTATAGAAAAGGGTGTAGTCTGGAGGTCCAGGAATATTTCTGGGGTATTCAGGGAGGAAAGGATTATCCCTAGGACTTCTGCAGTACTGTGACAGGTGGCTTATAAACCACAAGTCTCCACATTGCAACCGAAAGCATTGGTCTTTTAAGCTGACAAAAGTGAGTGCTTTTGTGACACCATGTGTGAGATAGAGAGATTGACACAAGTTCATACAACCACTCCATTGAAATTATTCAAATGACCTGTCTTTACTCTTGAAGACCCTAATGGTTTACCTCCAGCCAATCAATCATCTTCACTTCATCAGATATGATGCCTTTCTATTGCAGTCACTCTGCACTGCCCAGCTGCAAAATAATTTCAAGTATGGACTTTCAGGTTTCTCATACCTGATCCTCATCCTTGGGAAAAGCTTCCAGTAATCATATATAAATCTATATAATTTCCCTTACCCTTCCTCCTAAAAGCCTACTACCTCTGCTTCAAAGCCAGTTAAAGCATTGGGATTGCTTAGCTGGCTGTGTGCTGAAGCCAATATATATACCATTAACAGGTCATGTATCCTTATCTCTCTCCTATAGATCTGGTTTATATTTTCTCCTTGACTAGACATGCTTTTTTGATCAGTGTATGCTGTGCCTAACATTACAGAATCCTGGTCCCGGCTCGGGCTTTCACAAAATACAGGAACACACATAACTATAAATAAGTGTGTGAGTGTGCACATGTGAGAGTGGAGGAGCACATTCCCCCACATTTCTGGAGTGTAGAGCAGTAAACTACATCAATAGGACAAAACATAGTCATTTAAATTTAGTTTAGTTTTGGTTTTGTCTGTCAGATAAAGAAACTGTCTGGAGTTCAAATTTGTTCCATCTGCCCAGTGTCTGTCAATGTCTTGCCGACAAGAGAACAGAAGATGAAAGACTTTATTTTTTCTCTTTCAGGTCTAACAAAATTGCTCTCCAACAAGTAAGAATCCAGAAATTTAACTCGGTTTCTTCCCAAGAAGTCAGCTCATTAAGCTTTCTGACACGAGAAAGCAGTTTGTTAAATGTTGCTCAGCAGCATGCCAGAGCTTCAAAGAGATCATACTTTCCTTCTCAGAGAGGCCTTATTCTTAAAGTATGCACTCATAAAAAAGGAGGATTTAACACAATGAACTCCTGTGGTTTAAGAGTTAGTTGGAGCTAAAAATATAAACATTCTCTCTGCTAGACTTTGCTATCAGTTAGATCAGTACACTCACCATTGAGCTCATGTTTAAATCTTCTTTATTTATCAGACAAACAATGACCAGATACACCTTCTGTGCTGATGCTAGAAAGCAATAATCTTACAATGGGCTTCCTTCCATCTATCAAGTTCAAAGGAGGAAAAAAACCCCAAACCTCACATCTTGAACACGAAACATAAACTCCAGGTTGACTAATGAATATGTGCACAAAAACTCCTCCATTAACAATATCATCTTACAAAATCAACTGGTATAAGGTATGTGAACACATGCAGGAGGGATCACACACCAATATAGCTTTTTAAATTAGAAAAACCTGTGCTTCAAGGAGAGATTTTTTTTATCTATGATTAAAAAAAAAAAAAAAAAGATTATATTGGTTATAACATGACTTATTTTGTTATCAGATCTCAGCTCAGCTGACGTATTACATCATTTCTTTTGTACCTATTAGACATGGAACAAAACCAGATCCAAGGCTTAGTTCACACTTTGGGAAGCTTAATTTGATTTACAGACTTCAGAATTTCATAATTTCTAATTATTTGGTTGTCAGGTTTTGGCTTTAGTATTATTAACGTAACAAGTAGTTCTGATTTCACCAAAGTCCCCGTCCAAGCCTATTAAGCCTGTCCTTGAGTAGTGATTAAGGACCACTAAGCTAATCCACTCTGTCTTTCAGCCTTCTGCTTCATGTCATGTACTCTCATCGAATTTCTTCTTCACTTTATTCTCATCTTCTTTTTAGCACAGAAAAAGCTTTATGGATATCTTACAGAGCTGTATTTACCTGTTTGGTGTAACCTTTGTACTGACATCCTGAAACTTCCCTCTAGGCACTGAATTCAGGTATGAATTATTATGAATGATCTGAGGAGCCATCCTAACTCAGACCATCCTTTCTCCAATTTTTTCCCTGTCTGTCAACTGACCAGTACAAATGGCATCTAAAGAAATCTACCTTTTATTTGTTTACTCTTGACAAGTGCCAATGTGCCTACCATTGCAACGCTGTCCAAGTCATTTCCCATCCAAGAAGAAGAGAATATTTTGAAGCAGGCTTGCCTGAATTTTCTCAAAGGATAAACACACAAAGTGTCTCACACAGTCAAGGGTTTGCCAAGCATCTTTCTTTCTTTGGCTGTACCTGATCTGAACGCTGAAGAAAATGCAGGTATCCAAATGCATGACTGCAAGTGCAATTACTCCTGCCCGAGACTGAAATGGCTGAAACAGCTCCAACAACTGGAACCACCGTATAAAGTCCACCAATGGGTTTCTGGTCAGTAAGTCACTTGACTTTCAGGAACACCATCCTATATTTCAGCCGAGGTCAAACTGAGAAATTGACGGAATCTATAGAGATACTGAACAAAATTCTGTCTTACTAAGGAATACCATGAGATGTTATGGTGAAGCTAGAAGATAAGTTATTTCAATTATGCCTTTCTTTTAGATCAGAGCTTGTGTTCTCTTTTTCAACATTTTCTATTTGTAATGACATACACAGTTGTTATTTTCTTTTACGTTTAAGTAAAAACTTTCAGCAGCTTTCCATCATGTGTCTTTAACCTTATATTGTCCTTCCTGAACAAAACATCAACTTAAATACTGGATGCTCTAGAACCTGACTCATTTTTTCCTTTGGAAGAGTAAGTAGTGTGTTAGTGCCAAGCAAAAAGCGATGAAAGGTCTGTCTGTCTCCAGATGGCATTGTAATAGCTATAAGCTTTGCTTTGTCAAAGACAAGCTCAGTTTGCCAAATCCATCAGATGCACATAATGAAGCATTGCTGTACCAGTTTTCTTGAACCTGTGTCTCTTCCAAGGTGGGAAGGATTTACGGATCCTTTCTTACCATTTCAGCCTGTTTAGCATCCAGCTGATGAGAACACGTGCTATTTTTCATTAGAAGTATCAGAGACACAGCACTTCTCTGGATCAGTGAAGAATCACATACCTTTCTTCAGTGCTTTTTTTTTTTGCCAAATCACTCCTTCACTTCTACCCATTTTGGAAGCTGGTAACTTCAGAACCCTTGGAGAGACTGGACTACTGATCATGGTCAATTCTTTGAATGTGATCAATGCCACCTCTTATTTGTGCTGTCCATAGCCAATTTCAGTGTTCGGAATCCAAATTCTAGGAAGTTGTTTTTAAAGAATCATGTAAGTGTAGGTTAAAGAGCATGAAACTCCTGCCAATGTTAAGAGAACCAAGGCTACCAGTTCCCTGGACTATTTTCATGGTCTATATCAGACTGGGGAACATTTCTTCTAAACCTCTTGAGCAATTGGTTATTCCTTACCCCAGTTTGATTTTAAATGAAATGTTCTTGTGTATCTTGATACCAATTGTTCATCCTGTTCGGGAGAGGAATCTGAATGGTTGAACAATAACCTGAACCTTTAGGACAGAAACTTCAGACAATTAACCAAATAAACTAAGAAATAACAGTGATACTGATTTTCTTTGTCTGGCAAATACATTTACAAGGTATTTTTTCTTATATTTCTTCTATATGCTTCTGTTCAATGGGACTTTCTCAGTCCACAATAGCTTCAGCTTCTTCCAGGAAAATTACTGTTAAAGTGATGCAAGTACAGTCACCTTTTAACAATACCTGTGTAAAACCGTTTTGAGCAGCACACATTGTCCCACTGCTTAAAGGTAAAGCCATCAAGTAAGCCAACAGTTCCACAGTGTCTTGGGTCATGTAACAGGTCATAAAGGAGAGAGAGAGCTGCTGCTGGTGCCTCCTTGGATGGAGATCCCACTGGTCTCCTTTACAATGCCTTGATCCTGTCAACTACACTACACCACAGGTACAGAAAATGATAGTCAATGTCTAGAGCCATTTTAGCATTACTAGATCCATCACTAGACCCTTAGAAACACGAAGATGTCATTAAAATACATAAATATATATAAATGGAAAATTATCTATACTATCCATCCAACTCTGACAGGAGAATTTGAAATCCTCTTTATATTAATGGTACATAATGAATTGAACACACTGAGTACAGGCAGATGGAAAATTAATGAACAACATGTACATATTTTTAAGGTGGTATTTTAGTCTCTCCAACATAAAAAGGAACTTCCCAGGAAAGAACTCTTACTTTTTCTCATTTATGAATAGCCTACCCAGGGAATTAATCATAGACAAATTTCCAGCTTGTGATGGTCATAATTTTAAACAAATCTGACTTTAGCTGGTTTTGTTCGTTTGTTTCTTCCTGCTCTTGGGAGCAACATTTCAGTGATTATGAATTTGGGCTTGATTTCTATCTTATGTTCTACAGATTCTTTTCCAAGAATGGCCTCAGTACAAAGGTATGACTCTCGTGTGAGACAGGTTCTTGTAAAAACCCTTGAGCAAGAAAATCAAGGTTCAATCCAGTAGTGAATTCTGGTTTTAGTGGTTTTCTTTCTCCTAATTTTCTACAGTATTTTTACAGAATACAAGCAAACCACAGTTAGTATAGAAACCAAGTACTCTGTAGAACACTTTACACACAGAAAATTATTATCTATGTACAAGTTTAAAATACTACTGAAAAGAGTAATTATTTTGGCTGTCATAAACTGTTTGTCACATCTCACAAGGTGATTCTCATCTTTAGCTAAGCAACTGATTCACCTTTAACAGCCTCTAAGAATCAGAAATTGAATTAAAAAAGATAAAGCCTGGATTCAAATGCTTTTGTACTTCTCAGAGTAACATTCTATAGGTACTTTTCAGCTAGAGGATCACGTCATCTTCTTTGACTGAAAGACTATAATCTCTCATTATGCCACACAATCTGCTTCAATTTCTGTGCACAAGGCACAGTCTTCCTCACATTATTCCAGGGCAAATGCAACAGTTGCTCAGTGGTAAAACTGCGCAAATTAAATAAACCACTGGAAATGGATTGTGTTGTGGGAAGCACGGAACCGGGGAAAGGAAAGCAGGGGCTCAAATAAATGTTATGTTTGCTGAAGCAAATCACCTAGAGGAAGGTTATGTCATGGATCTAACTTCAGAAAGAACAGGAAACACAGAATTCCAACAAAAGAATATCAACATTTGAGAGTTCCAAATGAAGCAGCAACAATCTAACTTTCTTCAAAGCCAAAGTAGACAATTGAAAACAATATGGATCAGCTCTGTGAACTGTTGGAAAGACTAAAACACTACAGTATGAATATTTTGGAGGACATTTGATTGGTGACTTTGCTTCCTGACTCTCTTGCTCCCTTTCCAATGCCACAAAATATTAATTCCATAGATATATTAATTTCTGACCTTTCTTTTCTTAATGTTTTTCCTTTAACAAACTCAGTTGATTTTTTCATTCAGTGACATTTCATTTCCACAGCACCTTGCAGCACAAACTCTTAGGATTACAGAAGACAACATCTTTGCTCCAATAGCAGGTGGTCCATGCTATTTCTCAGTGCATCATATACACAGGACCATGTGGTTGGTCATGCTTCATGGCCAGATGGTCCTTCCAGTTGCAGATGTCACACCTCTTCCATCACCCCTCGGTCGTGACGATTCAGAATGATTCATATTTGTTCCCAAGTTCTACATTTCCCCTGTCTCTTACTGCTGTTAAAACCTCTCAGTTCCAGGCTTGAAATGCATTTATATCTATGATGATTAAGATTTATAGAAGCAGCTTTCATTTCTTTGATAAATAATTTTTCTTTAACCAAGAACAGAGGTTTGGTAATGATGATTTAGATCTTCCTCTTCAGAGAGCAAACCTGTGCTAATCTCTAAAGAACACAGCAGAAATGGACACAGAGTCCATGGGCATGGGGACAGCTGGTAAAACAGACAATATGTAAAACTAATAGAGAAATTAAATATTTTCTTACTTTTTCAACATTTACTAATTAAACATGCTCAGGTATTCATATTAAATGTAGATAACTTGAAATTTCTGGCTACAGTATAGCTCAGATAAGCCGAAAGGGCTAATGAAATCAAATTATAAATAGAAAGTTCTTCAAGCTGTAAGAAAGTTTAAGACATCTGCGTCTTTTGTGGTTTAGAGGTGAAAATCAATTTTGAGGAAGAAATTGTTTGCAGCTGAAAAGGTTGAATATCTTTTAACTGTGATCTACTCTATGAGGTTAGTAACTACAGGGCCTGTTTGTAAATAGTTCTATTAGGCTGAAATATTCTGTTCCATTTTAAGGCTTGACACCGATGTCTGTTTGTCTATCCATGGATGTTCCCACTGAAACTGATGTAAAACTAGTGGAGTTAAAGTGAATTTATGCTGGGGCAGCAGAAAAACATAATGTAGTCCTTGATGCCTGTGATCTGGGAAGAACTGATGAAACAAAAGCACCCTGCAATTTCAGCCTTGAATGGTGGATTTAAAGCTGGTGCTGCCATCTAGTGGGCAAACAAAGAATTGAAGAGTAGAAATACAAGATCCCTGAGACTCATAGTGAGATTTAGAAATATAATGGAAATAGATATCACTTATAAGACAATAAGATTTCTAAGATTTCACATTAATGTGAAAAATATATTTCATAGAAGACATTTAGTAAAAATGTAAAATAATTTTGTACAGATTTTTCATTATCAGTGACATCAGCTAAACATGATCGGTCTATAGCTTCTTTCTCATAATTGTCAAGCTCTATGTTCTAATCCTTTAATTCTGTTGGGTTTGGACTGTCCCATAAATCTGAATAGACTCACTTAACTCTGGGTTAGATTCTTTCTCCTCTTTCTTATCCAAGATGTACATCATAGCTCTTACTGCCTTATTGTTATTGTAATGCAGCTCAAGAGGAAGCACAGCAGATTTCAGTTTTCTTTTCGAATTTATATAGGATATTTTGTCTTTTTATCATCCTCTGGCTTAGCTATTTTAGATTGCCTCACTTCTGGGAGGTTTCACAGCTCCTGGTGTTGTATAATATGTTAGTCCTAAGAACTATCAAATTCTTACAGTATGGACTGCTCAGTACACCTGGTATTGCAAAATGGAAGGGTAAAATGCTTTTTCCAATTCTTCATCTCACTCTTTGTGTGACTTTTGGTAATCATCAAAATTATAAATAGTTCTTCCCTTTCCACGAGTCTGGCAACTGATGAATCTTTTTCTCTCTCCTGAGAAATCAGAATTAAGTTTTGATCAAAATTCTTCACAGAGTAGTTTCCCTTTTCAATCATTTCTGCTTTTCTTCCTTTGTAAAAGACACTAACATTTATGCATACAAATCACCACATAAAAATAATATTCTTCAATAACTAGAGTGCTAGTAACTGATAACTAGTTCTTCACTTGGGACAGTGTTTCACAAGGGAGGATAACTGCGGTATTTCACGAACACTTCTGTATGCCAGCCAATATTATTCTCTGATCTTTCATTTCTGTCTTGCTGATGGTGAGTCACCAAATTACAGTTATCTCAAGAGGACCATGCTATTCTCACAGGATGATTTATGAGTGAAGAGTATGAGCAAAACTGCCCTTGGGAGCCCATCCCTGTTTGCAGTCAGGCTGAGGAACCTGACTCGATTGCGTGTTCCTGGATATCTTCAACCATCCAGCAGTGCCTGAGGATGTCTCAGAGAGGCAAAGTTTGTACATGTTCTCTTAAACTTCCTGGAGCAAATTCTTCAATCATGTTAATTGTCATCTGTTCATCTCAGACAGAGCTAGGTCAATTTACAAGGTCTATGTATCTTCCTCCTCCTCCCTCTCTCCCCCCTACCCCCCCAGCTTATGCAGTGAGTTGTTAATAATAAAAATCTAGCGTAAGTTCTTGAGGTTTATGGGACTTTTCTTGGTAATCATGAAACAGCTGTCAATGATGAGCAAAAGCACAGAGGAGTGACAAGAGTGAAAATTATTTGGAAGGCTGCTACTGCAGAAGTTGCTGAAGCAACTGTGAACATCTACATTATTACTATTAGACGGTATTTGAATCTGGTGGCAATGGCAAGAAGGTGGCAGACACAGCTTGTCCTATAAAGAGCTTACAGAAAATGCATAAGATTAATAAAATACCAAATCAGTAGGTGGCGACTCCCTGTGTTGAATCACAAATTTTATCTGAGTTAGACTAGGTTCTGCAGACTTCAACTTTACAGTGACACTTTTGGAGGGATTAGAAATAAATCAATAAATAGTAGTCTTATCCTCAAAGAGTTCTTCATGTAAAAGGTAATGCAAGCCCTTAGTAGCAGACTTTTTCATGTGTCATATATAAATTATCCTACAATATCCATATTCTGGACATAACCTGCCATTTACCATCTCATAATGTATCCAGGACTTTAAAACTACATTCTTCATCTTTTATCGCAGTGTGTTTGCTTCAGGGGAGAGCAAGGGTGACATCCAGTGGTCTATTAAGTTATCTGTACAGATGGAATAAGCTTTCAGTTGAAAGATCTCACTGAGGTGTTAGAGACATAAAATGACACCTATTA
Organism: Bucorvus abyssinicus; assembly: GCA_009769605.1. Lineage (NCBI taxonomy): Eukaryota > Metazoa > Chordata > Aves > Bucerotiformes > Bucorvidae > Bucorvus > Bucorvus abyssinicus. The sequence continues at coordinate 48,060,599 of CM020025.1, forward strand.
AAGCTCAGATCAAATTGAGACTGCATGTTTTCCCACATTGGTCCCAGACTCTATCTTTTAATAAATCATTTCCATTTCTCCATACATTTTAATTCACAATTAGGAAGCAAAGAGTGTTAGTAAACAACAGGAGGCTAAAGGAATATTCTGAAAACTGCCTTTTGCTCAGATGAAATAATATGTTTCCTCCCCAAATTCAGCAGCTTCCCTACAGTGGATGTTCAAGCCAGAACTGTCACTGATCAATGCTATCTGTGAATGTGCCATTCGTATTTGCAGGGCTTCCCCTCTTCAGCTTTGCAACTGAGAAAGAGTGAGGAAAAACTCACTATTTTCCTGCCTTCATTTTCCTGCTGGTTTTGATTATTTCAGTATCAGGGCAGGTACTATGTAGAAGTATGACAAGTGTAGTATTATTTTAGCTTAAATCACTTAAATTAGTTATTCCAAACAATACATTATAGAAGGCTATTTTCTCAGTCATTCCATATTCACACAGCTGCTTGAACTGGAGGCACTTTACTGGCCAGAGTTATGCAGCGAATATATTTCTGAGACTCACAGCTGCATGTATTCAACATCTAATTCTGGGAACAGAAGCAAGCATAATGTTTCTCCTGATCTTCCTGCCTTCCAGCCCAGCATATGCCTCAGGGGTAGCCTGCAGCATCACTAAGGCTGTCCAGGCATATATTACAGCATACAAATGCCATACGTGCAGGGTCTTGTTATGCTCTTCACGCCACCTCACAGCTGTATGTCAGGCTGTCTTTGGGAGTGTGCTCGCTCTAAGTCTTGGTGACCCACAGAAGACAGGGGAGGTAGGTTCGTCAGTATTGAGTAACTTTCAAAAATGAGACTTAGGTCTAAAATTTTGGGGTCCTATAAGGGCCTGTCTTTCCCTGAAATATTATATAGTCCCACCCAAACATTGTAACTACTAAAAGTACTCCTGTTACCTTCCCTTTGGGGGGGGGGGAAGGTGGCTTTTAAATCTCAGACTGATTTTGAAAAATTCAGAGTGATGCCACAGTAGAAAGACTTTTTTTTTTTTTTAAAGAAAAAAGCAAATAGCCTTGCAAATAAATTAATTAATTGATGGAGAAAAATGGGAGAAAAAAGTATTGAAGTCTATATGTTCTAATGCTTCTACTTACGTCCCTAGTTCTGTAATTTCAGGATAAGAATTTCTGTGCCAAGTGGGTTGACTCCATCTCTCTTCAATGTACTTAGAGGCTAATTAATTCATCAAAATTTGACAGTTCGTACATTCATTCACTAATAGTCTGGACTGCACTCATTTTATCAAAATGTCTTTTCTCATCATACATTGTGATATGACTTCTGATGTCAGGGTTAACAAAAAGCAATTTTAATAAGATCTGTAAAACCAAACCTCCAATAGAAAAGTGATTTTGCATGCACCTTCATGTACCACTTCTGTCCCACACTGGCAATGCAAAAAGTATTATTATCCAGGTAACAAAATTACCTCTGTGTCCAAACTGCCTGGTGGTATCCCAAGCCCCAATTTAGGCAGGTAGGACTCCATTAAAGTGAGGAGGGCTCAGAGAGTGAAGTAGCATCTTTCATTGGAGCAGCTTAATCCATTAGAAGAAGTAGATGAGCGCCTGAACTCATGTATTCAGATTGAACTCTCTGTAAAGATTGTGGCATCCTATGAAAAAAAGCAGAAAACTCCATGGGCTGAGTGGGGATATGCCTGCACTACAGAAGTTCAGGTGTATTATTTGAGCTTCTTCTCTGCAAGGTGTTACTTGGGGCTGTCAGGAGGTGCAGGTCTCAAGATGATTATCTCAAGCATTGACCTTGATGTCTGCCCGTCCCAGAAAGCCGAGGGGGAGGAAGTAGTAGGCCTCCTCCTTTTGCACAACAATTCACTGGTTAGCACTCCTGTCCAGTAGGAGGGAGACCTGGGCTACGCTACTCTTTGGTGCCTGTGGAGACCTGAAGGTCCATCTCAAAAGGCCCCAGGCAGATGCTCCAGCAAAAAGGATATTCTGAGTTACAGAGGAGAGACAAGGCTCTCACCTCTGCAAGTGTCTGAGTATTCTACATTTAGCGTTCAATAGAGCTTGTGCAGTAGTAGTCAAGTAAGCCCCAGCCTTACCCCCAGGCCATAGACTCATGCTTTCTCTGCCCTAATAATTACTTAATTATTCCTGCATGGAAAAGTTTCAACAGATGGTCTGAAGTTGAATAAATTCTATTCCTGCAGGCCAAGGATTCAACAAAATTTGGACCCCACACCCTAGTGAGCCCTCTAGCAGCTGAGCCTGTGGAGCTGGCAACAAGCCCTGAGCTTTTTATCAGATAATGTATTTTGTAGGTGTTTTCTGTGTCTATCAAGACCACAGATAAAGGGGCACAGGGATCTGGGTAACAGCTGAGTAAGCATTTTAAGGCTATAAGTTTTAGATCTATATACCAGTGAGGTACTTCACAGGCACCTGTGTCCTTTTATTGATCTAATCAGAAACAGCTAAGATGTGGGCATATTTAGAGCTTAAATCCAATTAATAATATTTAGGATATCTCCTTTTTACCAATGAATAGGAAAGGCCTGCCCCATATCTGATCCTACCATTACTCTGCTTCCCCCCCCAGTCCCCCTTGCCCTCCCCACAGGTTCGCACCTAGTCACTCACATCCTTGCTGCTCCTTCCCTGAGTCCTGGGTTTACAGCAATATTCTCCATCGTGGAATGATGTTGTCCACTGAGATAATTTTTCCTTTTTATATCCATTTATTTTTTTAAACATTAGTATCTGAACAAAGCAGGAAGTCAATTAATAGATTTTAAACTGAGAAGTCATTACAATCAGCTGCTTTAGCCAATTGTATAAAACATGACGAGGAACCTCACCCTATCCTTTCCACAAAGAAATGCACAGGCCAGAGACAGGCATGTCACGTAGCACAGATCAGTCAGTCCTCAGCAACAGCATGGGAATACCTCAGGAGGATCTGACAGGGCAAACAAAGATGTGGGAGGGCAGCCCAAGCTGCCAGAATATTGTGTGGCAGCTCAAACAGCAACATTTATTTCTGGACTGGCTTAAATATTACAGATATCCAACAGCAATTCCAGGGACGAAAATAAAATTTGTCTTACATGCCATGATAGTAACCATATCAAAAAAGATTGAGGGCCCATTTTATGGCTTAAACATGTTTACACTGGGCTGTGATCTAGGGAATGACAAAAGAGAAGGATTTGATATGAATTCTTGTTGGAAAAACCCATCAGCCGATTCTGTCTCTCTGGTGTCATTAAAGTTACACAAGAGATGAGCGAAATCAACTCAGCATCATCTGGAAAGCACTGTGTAACAGCTAGGGACTGAATTTGTATAATGCATCTAAGAGAAAAGCAGCTTATTTTTAGCTGACTGTGTATAGCAAACAGGCCTAGAAACTGAGACTGAAATATAAGAAAATATCATTATCCTGAAAAGAGAAATGAAATAACTAAACCCAAACAAACTAACAAACTCACAAGTAATGAGAAAAAATTCAGGATCAACTACACAGAGCAGAAATTCTTGATGCAATCAAAGTAAGAGTTAAAAAGAACATAATTTATTAAAATTAGCTTTGCGTCCTGTGCTTGTAGTTTTACATATCATTAAAGAGACATCTACAGTGGCTTCACCCCACACCACCTTGAGATTTTCACCTCAAGTAGTATTACTCTTTGTTTCTGCTCCAATCCATTTTACTTCTGACTCCTTACACATGCTCTCAACTCCCAGCCAAGCCTGAAGGGCTGGGATACTATGAAATGGGTTGCAAGTTCTGTGCTTGGACTGACCCAGGACAATTCTATTTTGTGGCAACTCTAGAAAGGTGTAGTGTGTGATTTTTCCCAATCGTTTGTTGAAAACAAAGCCTTTTGGTCCATGACATGAAGTTGCAGTGTTAAAATAAGCGTCCCCTCCGCCTCTGTAGCAAGTGTCTACTTGGATCCCCAGCACACTCTGCTAAAGCCCTTCCCAGAGCTGAAATACGTGGGTGGGATGTTTAGCTCCATCAAAGAATCTGCTGCAAATGCCACTTGCACGAGTGAGGAGTGAGAAGGAGAAGCACTTTGCTGCAGTAGGCAGGAGGAGCAGCCCCAGGTTCCTTATCCCAACCCATGCTGCTTCACAAGCTTCTTCCTGATAGTTGTTGCTCAATGTTTCACTGCTTAACATTATTTAAAGTGCAATGTTTAGGGCAGATCTATGGGCTGAAGCAAGGTCAGCTATGAGTGCCTGCTTTGTCATGTGGGTCCTAGTCAGAGAGTGGGGACCAGAGGCAGCCAGTGCCACCTCATCCCTGGTCCCCACCATCCTGGCCCTGCATGCCCTGCAGACACCTACTGGTGACAAGGCCATTGGCCACAGAGGGGCAGGAGGGACAACACATGGCAAACACATTTGCACTGAAAGGCTCATCTCTACCAAAAAACTCCTTCCACAGGAGGAAATTAATGGTGGAAAAAGAAGATTTCAGAGTCTGTTATCAGTTCAAATACTTGTGTTAATAAGAATCCCAGTTTTAGCTGTTTCTGCGCAAAGTACCTTTTCCAAACAACCATGATCTAATGAAAGATAAACTATCCAGATGTGCTTTTCTAATGAAATAAAACATAAAAGACACTTTGTATTCAATAAATCCTGTAACAATAACAACAGCAAAAAGTTGACAGAGGAACTGTAGAATCACTTGAAGTTTTCCAAAGGAAGAAAACATATCTGGTAGGGTCAGCTCAAAATATTTAAAGTCTAAAGCAATCATCTGATATGTGCTTTTCATACAATAGATTTCACTGGTGCATCTTCCCACATCCTGCTTAGAGCTACCTGCGTAAGTACTGTATGCATTAATTAGCTAGAGATACATAGGCAATGACATATAGATATAGACATATATGAATTCTGTGTAAATTGTCTATAGCATACAGCTTAACTCTTGTTTCTTTGATCTGCTGATAATCCTCAAGTGTGTGGATTTCATTGGGCCAAACAATTTTTATCTCTGCTGGGAGTACTTTTGGCAAGTTTTCCATCAGTAGGAAGTGAGCTGGAAAACTCCAACTGAACTTCAAAGCAACAGCTTAAAGTGACCTTTCATTTCATGAATTTCAGACTGCCTCCGCTGTTTAACAACACACTGCATTCCTTCTCCCTGATACACTTCGTAAAACTGTGAATAAGACAAATTTATGACAATTATACATCCTGTCACTTTGGAGTACAGGGCATTTTCGAAATTAAAGAGATACTAAGGGAAATATTAAAGCCTCAAATGCTGTCTCTTACTAGTGTATGGATTTGTATAAATAAATGGAATTTAAATCCTTTTACACCTCAGAGTCATATTTCCTGGGGTGGGAGGTACGTTGCTCATCTGTTTGATTTAATTTTTCTCCCCATTTTGTAATAAATATCCATTCTTCTTCATCCCATATGCTTTGATAGAGAATTCCTGAGCTCTAGTAATGCCATTGGGTACATCTTACACGGTTATAATAAACTAGGGACAACATGAAGCCTGCTGTAACTCATACTAGGAAGGTGGCCAATGTAGCTCTAAATCCAAAGGGCACAAAACCAATCTCTTCCAGGGCTTAAATTCTAAGATAAGGTAAGACACAATATATATAATTAGAGGGAGAATGAAAAGAAGTCTCAGTAGTCACTGCATCAAAAAAAAATCATAAAAGGTCACCTGGACTGAGGGGTGAATGATGTGCAGAAAGCATTTAACTGCACCTTCTCTTGGAGCAACTGATCCAGTTATTAATTGTCCAGTCATTAACTGGCGCTGTGCAAATAGCTTCACATGCCAAGCAAGGTCAGGATATATTTGACTTCTTGAACGTTATCTGCAATTGCATTTCTCTCACTTTTAGTGTAATCATTATTTAAAGAGTCTGCTTCCTTCTCAGAAGTATCACTTCAGAGCAAAAATGCTACTGAAAGTCTCAGAAAAGAAGACTGCATTTACATAATTATTGTTTCAATTCTTGGCTAAATGCCCATAAAGCAACACATCAGGGTCTGAAATAACTGGTCACCGTAATGCATAATCCCATCCCAAGAGAAAGTAGGAACCAACAAAGCTTTAAAATTGACCAATTAAAAAAAAGAAACTATATCAACACGAACAGTTTCAATGTTTGTTCACTTGCTGACGGTAATCTTAAAGGAAAAACAAGGAGACAATGCAGCTCTGGGATACCATATATTTTTTCAGAGCGCTGGAAGAGCATGGCATCTATTGACCTGGAACAGCAGCACAAACAAAAAACAAGTCCAATGACAGTGCCCCTGGCAGCAGCTAAAAGCTGATGTTCCAAGGAAGGGGGAGGCCAGGAGCCAGCACACACCAGCAAGCTTGCCAGAGCTACAGCACCATGGGTGACAGGGATGGATTTAGGCTTCATCTCAGATGTTAGCTTGCTGTACAGCTGCTTCTGCCATATGGTAGAGCACAATTTGTCTAACCAGCATTGGGTTGTGTGCCTTGCTTCTGCCTAAAGCCATCTGCAAACACAGGAAGGATACACCCAGAGATATGATTACCTCCTCCTCCTCAGATCATAAAAGGATGCATCAAAGCAACGAGGAAGCAGGAAGAGAGGGAAGGCAGGTAATCCTCTGGTTAAAAGAAGCATTGACAAGAAAGAAAGGGAGGAGTCAAATCAGACCCCCAAGGCAGAATCTGCTTCTGCACACCCCAAGAGAAGGAGAATAGAGCGTGTACCCCACAGATACTACATCTGTAGGTATCTTGTGTAACAGAAAAAAATTCTTCAAATCATTCAAAATAGGAATAGGCCCAAGTGTTATTCCTCAGGTCTAAAGGACCATTACAGACGGGTCCATTGGACTGGTAGCAGCACCAAGGAAGCAAAGGACTCCAGACACTGCTGGATGGAGAAACAGACCTGGAATATGCCCTCAAACCTGTGGCTGGGGGTGGTCAGTAACCCAGAGTCGTTAACCTGGGTAAGAACTGACACTAAGAGCAAGTTAGTCAGCCCCTGGACATGAGCCATAGCTGGAAAAGGATGGAATCAGTCCTCATCTTTACGCTGTTCCACTGCCGTGATTGTACTGTAAATGTTATCAAACTCATCCCCAGTTCTTAAGGCAGAGCACGTTACCACACTCTCACAAACAAGAGGAATAGAAAGCTGACCAGACCAGCTGATGTAGACAGATCTGCTGGCTGTGTCTCAGGGATGGGGATTGAATGTGGTTCTCTGAATGTCCAATGGGGATGCGCCTTCCACAGCAAAGAACTGCGTTTCAGAAGTGGTTCAGATGTAGCACAGAGCAGAGGAAATTAGCTTCTATTTCTAGTACCAAAATGAACACTACTAAAAGATCAATCTGTTCTTTTGATAAATGCTTATCAGTAAAGCTTCCACCATGTGAGGTGGCACATAGGTAGAGACATCCTGCAAGACAATGTTGAAAATTAGTCCAGTCTGGTCTGAATCAAATTAAAATACCAATCCCCTCCTAAACCTGCGCTAACAACTGCAAAAAACCCACCCTGCATTCCCTCTCTTCTTTCAAGGCCTAGATGCAGCCACTAATACAGTCTCATGGTGAACTGCGGTGGCTCAGGACCAGGATTAGGAGCCACTGCTTTGTCAGCTCACCAGGGACTCCATTAGAGAAACTGGTTTCGCTCCACTGACTTTTTAAAGGCAACCCTTGTAGGTTTACTCATTTCTTATTGCTCAACCAGGAACACCAAATAGGTGAGTTTGTCCTTAGACGACTGAAACAATGCATTTTTGCATGTGAAAATAGTTGCTACGCCTCCACTGCAAAAATAAAACAATGACAGAGTGTCACATTAGTTTAAAAATTTTATAACACATTCATGTTTCTCTGAACTTGAAAAAAATGCTTTTAAAAGTGGCTTGGAGAAAAAAGAAAAGCAGCTTCCAGAGTGTTTCACTGGTGCATTAAGTTATGCATTCTAAGTCCTGGAGGCAAAATGTTTTTAGCATTTATGGGAACTCTGGGCTTTCAGTTCTCAGACTGAGACAGCTATTAATACATGACAGAAAGCATCTGTGATCTACTGCTCGCAGGGCTCAAGCCCCAAAGCATCCAGAAAGCCTGTGTGTAATCCTTCACTCACACGGCTGATTGACCGCACCACACATAAGTCAATGTGATGTATACGGTCTGATGTGACAGGTCCAAAATATAATGTACTCCACAAATGATTTGATCTTAATTAAAAGAACAAGGGTCTTTTACATGACAATTTTCTTTTAGAAAAAGTCATAGGGCATTGAGAGATATTAATGTCATCATAAAACACAGAGACAAGATCTATTTTAAGGCTTGTGGATATGAAGCACACATTAAAAATAGGATAATGCTACTGCTAATAGGGAAATGATTGCCATTCTAACTTCCCACTAAACCAGACTGGGGCATCATTATGAACATTGTAGCTCTTTCCAGAGTGAGTAGCAGCCTTCTGTTGGAAAATGCCTGGCCCGTTTCTTTCACGTCCAGGCTTCTGTTAGTCTTCATGTGAGTGCACAGGCAAGCACATCAGCACAGGACTGGGGCCAAGCAGCTGGCCCAAAGTCAGGCAGTAACAGAGCTTTCTGAATCACACAGCCTTTGTCACATGAATGTTTCTACTCTGCGCTGGTTTTTTTTTTGCTGGAAGACTGGATCAAAGCTGTCTGGTGGGAAGGGTATTTCATTCATTTCAGTCAGCACAGAAATACGTCTGGTTTAAACCCGAATTTCAAGGAGAGCATATTTTCACCTCTTTGGTCTTCCTTGTGTAGTATGTTGTTTGTTTGTTTGTTTTTTAAACCAGTTGTGGCATTGGCACTTGCTATCTAGCAGCTTTTCCCTGTTGGTGCAGTTTCTGCAATTAAGATGTCAAGTTGATAAGGAGGGAAATTACCTAAGTGGTGTCTATGGGAATTCTGACTGGATGAAAAAAAGGGAAAGAAAAAAGGCATTATGATAATACCCGTCAAAAGTAAAATTCTTATAAGTAGAAAAGTATGTCTCCTTTTGCCAGCTTGCTCAGAGCACTGCATGGGAGAACAGGCTGTGCTTCCCGATGCTTTGCCCAAGGAAAGCTTCGGGAAGTTATGCAGCACAGCCTGTAAAGTGGCTCGTCACACTGCTGTCGCGGGGATAGAACCCTGCAATGCCTCCGGCCCTTCTCAGACAGCTGCTTGCTTTGGGTGGTCAGGTGGGTATTCTTCTGTAGGAGAGTTCTGTATTCAGAAGTTGCAAGACTGAGACACTGAAAAACTTATCTTGCTCATCTCCTTGAAGTCACGGCATGGAAACATAGATGTTGGACCCCTTAACATGTCTGTCCATGGACATTCATATCCCAGGATCTGTTGAGGTTGTGGCCAACTTTAGCATGTTTGGGCTAAATTCTCTAGTGTGTAGTCATTTTGAATCACTTGGTACGGAAGGAGCCCTTGATTTGACTCCTTGTCTCCACAAAAACACATCACATCGTTGTTTATGCTATTTTCACCAATTCCAGGACACCTCAATACACAAGCAGACCCTTTGGGATGGGAATCAATAGAAACTGCACTAAAAAAATCATTCATCCAATTCAAAACCTACTGGAATTAAAACAGTTCTACTTTGGACTCAGAGTGATCAGAGAAAAACTGGGGCACTGCCACCCACATATTCAGTACAGCCTCTGTGTGAGCCAGAGGCCATGACATTCGCAAAGAAAAATGCACATCAATTCCAAATAGCACGTTAGATCATTTTAATGCCCACAGCTATATGTTGCAATAGGCTGCAACTTGTCCCAGTGACAATGCACGAGTCCAGTGCTGTTTGGGTATTTCACTCTTGCAAATGCATTTTTCTCCAAATGGATTGCTCAGCAGTAATGATTATTCAGAGAAAAGTGGCAGACAAGGTCAGGCAGCAGCAGAATGAAAAGTGAAAACCTGAAAGATGCTAAATGAATATTTATGCAGAGCAATCTTCACTCTCACATTATGGCGCGTAATGGGATCAGCAAAGCTAACGGAATTCATGCTGCGTGAACTTCCTCTGTGAGAACTTAGTTTAATCTGCACATAAGACTGACAACCCGTGAACACAGAAAAAACGTTCAATGGCATGTAAAAACTAAACTGAAATAATGTTTCTGACTATATCAATGTTCTGGCAATGACAGAATAAACATTTTTTTTTTTCTGTGCAGATTTTAAATCTCCAGGCCACTTTTTAGAAATGGCATCCAAACATTGCCGCCACAGACTTTGTTCCTTTGTTTTGCTGATGATTTGGTATGTCCTACTGGCAACTGAAAAGCATCCATGAGGATCAAGTAATGAGGACAAGGATTTCAGAACAGCATGGCACTGACGATCATTGAAGTGCTGGTGATGATGAGGAGGAAAATTCTGCTCTAATATTGAAAGATTTGTCAGGGATAACTTTTCGCTGCAAAACAAATGGCTGTTGGCTGACTTTGGAGAATCTGTCTTATTTTGCAAGATTTTCTTCTCAAAGTGTCCAAAAGTCCACCTTGGTGCACGCAGACAGTGAAATCCATGCCTGTGACGTAGGTCAGCACAAGACCGGTAGGGTAGGTCAGTTTACTCCTTTTGGGGGCTGCAGATTTAGTGCACAGATAGGTCTGCATTTCACCCACCCTTTGTAGTTTTTGTGAGCAGGTCACTACAAACCCGAAGAAGCTATTACGATCCATCATTATGCACAAATCCACAAATAGCTCATCATATGTGTCTAACTATCTATATATCTAGACAGATATCTAAACTCTTGTATGTTTATACAAGGGCCTACAAAACTCATTTACCAAGATCAGGGTTTTTTTTATCAACATTTCTACAATATACTGACATTACTACTGGTTTAAGTCTTAACTATTAGAAGGACAGTTTTGCTTATTCTACTTTAGCATTCCCTTTCCAAACCTAGGGACCCTGCTCCATCCCTCCACTGAATGCTTCAGCACGTCTAATCCTTCTGAACTCAAGGATGTATGAAAATGCTCTGGAGCTCTGTGAGCAACTGGAAAATAATGCAATTCCAGTTATCTGAAATACCAAAATACTCAACGTAGGTATTATCTGAGAATTTATGACTCATCTTTCTTCTCCAGAACCTTCACATCTGTCATTATTCAACAATGACTAAACCGCATCAGAAGCATATTAGTTACAGTGATATCCAGCTACCTTACATGTGACTTAATAATACACAAGCTAAACTGTAAATGATACAGAATTTAGCCCGTACTAGTAATCTGAGCTGCCCCTTCTGCTGCTAATTAGTTTAAGAGATCATGTACCACCTGCACATACAGTACAGTGACTTTGAGCAGGCACATCAGTCACTTCTCGTGCAGCGCCAATGCAGGGCTGTCCTGAGCCTTCCAAGGCCAGAAAAAGCAAAGCCGGGAGGACAAGGGATGGAGCGGCCCGCAGAGCCATTCTCGTTTGCAGTTAAAGTGGTTTTTTTAAACAATACTTCTAACCCTTCCTTTTGAAAGCACTGTTTGAAGCAGGGGTTCGGGTTGTTCCCCTATCCCTCCATCGGAAGGTGCCCGGTAGCCTGGCTCTGACGCTGCTTTCCCGCGCCCGTCCGCTCGCTCGGATCTGAGTCACCGCTGCAGCCGGCCAACGCCCTCCGCTTTGCTCCTCTCAGTGCCCACGCGCTTGTACGTGCCCCTCTGTCCGTGCGCGCAGCGCCGTCTGCATGCTAAAAATAGACGGGAGAGCCTGACAACTGCATTCTGATTGGCTGACGCCGTGGTGGCACCAGCCTATGGGAGCGCGGGGCGCGGCAGGGCGCGGAGGCCGACGGCCGCCACGGCGGGGCCAGGCTGAGCCGGTGGTGGGGATGCTGGCTCGGTCTGACGGGGTGGGGTGCTGCGCGGCGCGGCTGGGCTGCCCTTCGGCTGGCTGGCGGCTAGGGGCAGAGGGAGTCGGCAGGAGTCGTGCGGGAGCCACCGGGGAGGGGTGAGAGGTTCGCGCCTGGAAGAAGCAGCGAGCCAGGCCTGTGGCGCGGGGAGCAGCCAGCGCGGGGGCGCTGGGCCTCCGGGACGCGCCGCTCGCCTTCCGGACTGGTAGCGGTTTCACCTTAAAGCCTAAATCCTCAATAAATGAGACCGGGGATGCCAGCCCTGCCCCGGCCGTAAACACAGCCCTCCCTCCCGACTACGCCCGGAGAGCCGCGGGCTGCCGTTGCAGCCTGCCGCTGGCCTGTGGGGGCCGCTGCGCGCCCGCGTCGCCGCCGCGGCTGATGCCCGCCTGCGCCGCCGGGGGCGCTCGTCGCTGCAGCAGAGCTCCGCGCCTGGACTGGCGCCCGTCATGGCGCCGGGCCTGGGGAACGGCCTCATCCCTGCAGGGCTACCTTCCCGGGGGCTTCCGCACGGTTCCATGCCGGCTTGCATGCCGTGGGACTGGCCGTGTCCATGGTGCTAAGCACGCTCTGATTGGTTTTCGCAGCATTTCTTTGCTCGCTAGTGTTTTAAAGTGAGAAAGGCAGTTCTGTGTAGATTTAAACCTCAACAGGAATTTTTTAAGCTGTTTCCATGTTTTTTCTAGATTCTAAAGGCATTTTGTGCCCTAAATTCATAAATCAGGGAAACAACAGGTAGCTGGAAGGACCCATATGGAGTAGAAAGGTAATTTTTTTTTTTTCCATGGAATTACCAAGAAACAGTGTTAAAACGATTTCAACGGACAATTAGGAGAATGCCCTCAAATCTAATTTCAGCGAGACAATATACTCAATGTACAGTGAATGCATTAAATCAACAATTTCACTGGAAATAAGCATCAGCTATATATATAAGTACAGGAAATAAAGTTTGATATCTGCTAGTGCTTTGTAGTCACAGAAAGCACTCTGGGGAAACTTGGAAGGCAGAAGCAGGAGCTGATTAGCAGGATGGTGTGTCCTAATTTATTCACGCACTGGATAACACCTCTTGAACTGTTAAAAGATCTCACAGTTTCAAGGAGTGGTTTGACTCTTTTATATCTCCTTTCCAGAGCCTCTTTTCTCATGGGTGCCACACAAGCTGAGCATCACAGAGGTGTGAGTCCAAGTGCAGTGAAGGTAAGAACTGTAAAGAAGGGAAGTGAAAGAAGAAATTTGCATCTTCTGATTTTCAGTGAGCCTGTTCCTTGTTTTGCACTGATAGAAGGAAGCAAGCAGTTCAGTATTCTGATTGACTTTTAAGTTAAATGCTTTAGAACTTTTGAAACCCATTATTTTCTATTGCTTTTACATTAAGCTAACAGGTAGCTTTCAGTGTGTGAGCATTATCTTGTCCATATGAGCTGTCGGTGTCAACTTGTAATTTACATACTAATTGCTTGCAATCTTTAGCAATAGAAAAGTTAACTGTCCACAGTTAAAAGGATTTCTTAGTTATAAAAGGAAAGTACTTCATGGCAAAGAGTGTAGCCAATAATTATCTACTGCCAAGTGCCAAAACACTTGTGAAATTAACTTAACTGCTGGGAACAGAAAGAAGCTGATTTTTTGTTTGGCAGTTTCAGGCTTCTAGCATGAAAAAGAAAATAATTGTTCAAGTATTCTGTTAACTTCAAATGTAACAGTATTTTCCGTGTGCTGATAGCATCCAGGAGAAATAGCATAATAACTCTGGCGCTGTTAATTCAGAGGTCATACAAATTATATACAGAGGGGCCATTCTCAACATGGGTTTTGAGCACTTCTGAGGACTTCGATTACCCCTTGCAGCTGCAAGGTGGGACTTTTCCAGGGTGCACACAGTCACCCTTCCTGTCTCTGGGCACAGAAATTCTGTAGTTTTTAACCAGTCCTACCATGTGATCATAGCTTAATCCCCTCCTGTGTCATCACCTTGGGAAGCCAGAATGAAGGAGTTAAGGCTTTTCCAGGGCAGATATTTGTGTTTCTCTTGGATTTAACCAAAGGATTTCCCATTCAAGTCATAAACGTGAAACTTTAGATTTGCCCTTTTTGCTGTATAAAAGAGTCCACCTGGTTTTGGTTTTGCTGTGTGCGGCTGCAGATACTTCCAAAGTTTAGGAAAGTGTAAAGCTTGGAGATCTGTGTCTAAAGAAGTTTATACTGACTTAATATGACATCTGCACGCTTTCAGTACTACGGCTTGAAGATTTATCACAACAATAGACGTGACTTCTTAGATCAGTCTTTCGACAAGAACATCATCAGCTCTTAATATTTTTTTAATATATTACCTAGTAAACTTTTACATTTTATTTGCAGATTAATCCCACTTACATTTTCAATTTTCTTCTTAATCTTTGTCATACATTTTATTTTCATCTTCAGCACTCTTTCTTGTATTGTATAGCTTCAGTCTCTTACCTTTTGTAACTTCTGAAGAGCCAATTCATGGTGACAAGTCTTGCTGAACATGCTCTGTTATGTAAAACCATATTTTATGTTGATTAAGGTGTACAGTTCTTAAGGGCATCTGTTCAGGGATGCATGTATAATTTCTTTCTCTACAATGTCTTGTTTAGTCCTTTTCTGAGACCCCTGTCTTATATTTCTTTACCTGTCTTTCTTCTCTTTACCTGTCTTTCTTTTATTCTCTTTACCTTTCTTTTATTCTCTTTACACAACCAATGCTGCTGGGCTGCTTTTCTAAGGGCTTTAAGTATTGTGCTGTCTCTAAGACAATTACATAATTAAGTGGTTTCCATTTTCTTTCTGAGTTTGGTAATTGAAACACTGAAAAGTGCATCAGCTGCTATATGAAGAAACTCAATCATTGAAGGAAAATACACCTAGAAAAGAAATACAGTTGAGAAAATTCAACTAATAACCAGTAAAAGAGATGATAATTAAAAAGAAATAGGGAGAATTGGCCTTACCGGAGTCCTTCAGTCTGTTACTTTAAATGAGAAACTTTAGTTTTGATAGTCTCAAAAATGTGATGCTCCAAGGCAAATTTATAAATATAATTGTAGTAGGTAAAAGAAACATTTCCCCAAGTATTGAAGAATAGAGTGCTGAAAGGACATATGTTTTATTGTTTAATAATTTTCCATGTTTAAATGTTTTAAAGATAGATTCTTTATTTGCTCTCCCTAGTTCTAGCACTCCCCCAATCATGTGTGTGTTTATGTACGTATATACTTTTCATTTTTCTATTGCAACAGATGGCATATCTCCTTTTTCAAGGCTCAGGCAAGAGAGGCATAGGAAATATGATAGGATTAAAATTGTTTTGAAACAAGAAGACATCTTTCTCACATCCCATTTCCCATACACCTGTTAGTCTTTCAAGCAAGCAGTGACAGTAAACAGAAATAGGGAGCGTGTTTTGACTGTGGTGTTTGGAAAACCCTGCCCTGTTCCTTAGATATTCTTTGGTATTCAGGTCCTATGACTACCTGTTTTTTAAAAACAGATGTCTCGAAGTTAGCAGCTGGACTCCACTGAGGTCAACAGTAGTACTCCTACCAACGACAAACGGAGCAGATTAGGCACTTGTTCCAGCTCTATTAGAAAGCCTCCCCCCTAAATCTGCTGAAGTCACCTGAGGCTTAATGCTTTTAAAATCAGGACATTTCTTAAAGCATATAAATATGAGTTTAGAAGCCTGATTCTCAGCTTTTCATTGAGAAAATGTTAGTCAAACTTAATTTCTGCAGGAAATACTACAAAGGCAGGGTTTCTAGAATTTAAGATATGTGTATGTGCTCCAGGGAAGATTTGGAATGCTTTGAGTAAAATGCATTTTTTTGGCTTCTGGAGTCTGTATATATGATTGAATACATGAAATACTATCTATGAAAATATATGAAACCCTATCTATGCAACCATGCAGTGCAGGACAGTTGAGTGGAATGGTGGTGGTGATGTGTCTGGAAGTCCAGATGAAGAAATGACTTGAAGCAGTTAAAGGTCCTGATTCAGTCAGAGGTTTCACATACGGTTATGCTGCCAACATCAGAGGGTGTTTAGACAGGAATTTATGCTCTTTGATGAATTTCCACTCGGTCCTGCAGGAATGTCTGTTCAAATGCATGTTTGAGATACCTACATTTCTGTCAGAGTAGTGGCTGTGAATATTTTGAATTTTAACATCTACTTTAACACTTACTAAATGACTACAAGAGTTACATGAAATGTACACACATGTTTATTTGAGGGTTTAGTTCTAAGCTACTACTGGTAAAACAGATTTCCCGGAGCATGGGGAATTCTGTATTTGTTTCAGCACGCTTGACTTGATCACAGAGAAAACCTGGACAGGCAATTGTTTAAAATTATCCTCTTTCCTCATGCGAACATTAGGCATAGAATTGAGACCTTCAGAACATGTTTTGAAATAGATTTTAAGAAGCTATAATTCACATCCAAATTTATGATAATAAAAGTGCGGAATGAAGAGCAAAGCCTGCAATTTCATGTTTAATGCAATCTCTTGAGTCACACTGAAAATCAAAGTGAAACCTATCCTGGTGGTCATAAGTGCCTAGCTTACTAAGTCTTCTTGTTATCAGAGAAAGGATTAAATGCATCAGAGTCTAGTTTAGTAAAACAATTTCTGTTTTCCCAGAGGTTTTCAAGGACCTTCTTGGTGAATACTGGATTATTTTGAGAGATAAAGCATCAGAAATTTGAGCTGGTGGAATGAAATATGCACAGTCCAGAGCTGTGCATCTCTAACTCCGAGTCACATGGCTTTGATATGTGGCCCATAGCTAATTCGAGGTGTTCTGCAAAATTGGTAGTGTTTTCAGTTACAGATTTGGTGAGCTAGCTACATGGCAATACATAAGAAACTTGAAAAGATTGATGATTGCTCTTTGGCTCCAAAACCAGGGGAGTTGTTTTGAAGGACTAAGGTCTTGTGTGATTTTTTTAAGGCCCTAACCATGCATATGTCGGACTGTATTTCATATAAGAAATGTAATAACTGCAATCAAATGTTTCTGTAGTTTAGCCATAGCTACTTTTTACAGTTGTATCATGGTTTTCCTGGTAAACCATACTTCAAATATCATGTTTTTATTCAACTTTCACCAGCCCCCATCTGCCACTCAACTTTCAGTGAGCAGCCGCTGCTGGTGGAATGCCAGGAAGGTGTCAGTACTAATTCACAATTGAGAAGGCAGAAGATCCCATAGACATATTAAGATTCATTATCAATCAGGACTTTGTCTCCACAAATGGACGTTATTATTTTCGCTGGAGTCAGGAATCATACTACTCTGACAAGGAAGTAACTTGGACCTTATTCAGCTATTGATATTTCTAAAGTGATGATCTGGCTCTAAATCTGGCCACAGCGATGCATTGCTTCACCACACAGATCTTATTACATGTGCCTGTCATTAGTAATGCTTCTGACTTCGACTTTTGAATGCCTTGAACACAGAGCCTAGTGGTTTTAGTTTTAATAGGTTTTCTGTGTAAGGCTGTTCATCCTTTCGCTCTTTTATAGAGTTGCCAGTGGATTGCTTACTATTCACAATCATTTAAGAAAGTTGCTGTACGTGCAGAATGTGCTGCTTGGGGGAATTGTGAAGAATGGGAATACTTTTATAAAAAAAGGCAGTCTGCAATGATTTTCACCACAAAAGTTCAGAATTTAGTATTAAGATCAAAGTGACATCATCTTCTTAAAAAATTCTATTTTTTCATATTCACCCATATTCATCATTTCATAAACACCCCTGTATGACTCATTCAGTAGTATTACGGGCTAGTAAGAATATCTACTGCAGCACAGAGGATTCCAGAGTCGATGGACCAAAGTTACTTTTTTCTTTGTCAGAGCTCGTATGAGTAGATGAAAATGTCGCCAAGCTATGAAATGAGTAATGAAACCAGGATTTGGTCTGGTGTTTCTGGCTGCCAACACATGTGCCTCCCTCCCTCAGCTCACAGAGTGTGACAGCACCTGTAGCACTGCGGGAGTACCTGTGATCCAGCAGAGCTCTGGCAAAGCAGCCACAGCAAATCCACTCTCACCTCCTGCACTGTGAGGCTGAAATGCAACCCAAGCAAGGCCAAGGGGATGTTGGTTAGAGAGTGGAGATGGTCTGAAAGCCAGAATATTTTTTCCTTTTTTATGCACATGCACTACCATAAAGTCAGTGCTCTTGTCTGACTGCTGAGTCCGCCTAGATGATCAGATGCAGGGTGATACTCCTTTCACACTGCTGGACAATATTTTAAGTGAAAGCTTGGCTGCTGTATTGTAAGTGTTTTTCACTTCAGCTGAGATTATTCTCACCAAATTTAGATACTGGATTTAAGAAGGCCTAATCTAGGTCAGAGCCATCTCTTTTTAGTGTACACATCTAAGTGTACTATTTCAGGTGCCTGTCTACTACTGTAGACTTCTATATGTGCTATTGTAGACATTCATGTTAATAGCTTGAATCCCATATTCCAAACCAGTGCAAAATTTGACTCCAGTCTTCTTTATATGCTGCTTTACCAGAAGTACTTTCCTTTTTCTTTTTAGGTCCCATGAATCTATTTGTGGTGGACAAGTCTGTTCAAGGGCTTGATCTTCAAGCTTACTAGTAAAAAGAGAAGCACATGATTCTAAAACTAATTCTGTCTTAACAGCTGTCCAACTTAACTGGCTTTACAAGGGTCTTGTCAAAGCCTGATATGGGAAGAAGTCTTTTTGACATCACATTAGTTCCAATTGGGAGATATATGATAACAGGAAAGGGTTATTTACTAATATTTCATTATTTAAGGGTATATTCAGGCTTTCTATTTGCAACCTCAGGATTTTTGTGTATTTTTTCATTTGTCTGCATGTTTTGGTGGTAATTTGCCTTGTGCTCACACATTTCATAAGTCAATTAGTGGAGTCATCACTGTAAATGTAGTCATTTTTGCTTTTTTTATTTTATTAGCATGAGGAACAAAAGCCCCAAACACATTTCTAGATATATATTCCTTCTTAAATACATTCTATACATAGTATGGATTTAATAAACCCTGTGGCCTGGTTGAAAGAATTTTCTTATTTGTTTTTTCTTTCATTATTTTAAAGGGGGCTAAATTAATCCAATTTAAAACTGTCCAGTAGAAATATTTATTAATTTTTTTTTTTTTGGGTCCCTAATAACAAGAATCCCCCCACCTTCTCTTTATTTTTCTTTAAAAGTACTGAAATATTCTTTAGATAAAACCTAAGCAAACTAAATTATAGCAATACCTTGCTTCCCTTAGTCTTGCACTTCACCCACTGCAGAAATTAGAATAAGGGGGGGAAAAAAAATCTAATATCAACAAGATAAAACTAGCACAATGCAAAAGAAGATAATTACATTGCTGAGCTGTCACAAGGCCAACATAAAAAAAAAAAAAAATTGAAGTGACTCATCTTTTCACATGCACAGCCTGCTCAAACATATATATGTAATTATTTATGTATATGGTCTTGATTCTTTAGCCAAGTGTTGCTACTCTATAATGTGGTTTAACCACACAGGGATTTTGTTCAAAGTGTTCATTTATAGTTTTATCATAGAACCACAAAAAAGTGTTCTAGGCTTCAATGTAATTAAGTTACCTGCAAGTGCTGTATGTCATTAAATCTTAACATTGTATGAGTACATGAGTTCAAAGACAGCTCGACTGCAAAGATAAGATAAAATAGGCAGTGAACAAGGGCTGCTTTCTAGTGAAGGCATATTCCTTACCAAACCAGTGTATCAAGTAAGGGTATGTTCAAGATACAAACATCAAGAAATCTTCATATATCATTGTAATTTTGACTTCGGAGGTAAGTGGACAATTAACTTGGAGGATTTCTTAAAAGGACTAAGATTTATGTCCCAAATATGTTTTTAAGAGTTTTACCTATGATCTTATAAACAAAATCTATAAAATTCTGTGATATGCAAATATGCTTGAAAGGCACAACAGTGTTATAAAACCTTTGAAAAATAATTGCCATTGATTTAAAATTTTTGACAAAATATGATAATCCCGTTAGGTGGAGACTCTGAAATAAGGAAGAAAGATGTCCTGGGTTGGAGGGGTAAATACACTTTTGTAGAGAGTTTTTATGTCATCCTTGAGCTGAACAAAGTCTAACAGTTTTGCCTCATAGAACTTTATGTAAAGGTTAAGGCTGAGCAAATAGTATTAATGCTAATTTAACTTTTTTTTTTGCCTGGCTAGGAGTCATTCCTCATTGTTGGGCTGTATATTAGTGGTCATGTTTGCTGAAGTTACTTGGATGAATTTGAATTTTCAGCCAGTGAGTTATTTACAAACTGTTTGCTTTGACCGTTCACCCTGCTCTATTACATATTTGCTTTGGTTTATTTTATTGAATCTAATTAATCAGCATCAGTTCTAGTATGTGCAATACCTACCAGTGCAAATGAGAGGGAGCTTTTTGCTTCTCTGACTGGCATCAGGAGGTGCTTCGGCAAATCATACTGCACTGACACGCTTCAGCATCTTTCTCCTTGTCAAAACACAAATGAGGAAACAAGGTAAACCTAGTACAAACAGGTGTTTTTTGTAATGTTCATAGCAAAGCCAGAAAGTTACTATTAAAATGGGAAACTTCCTGAGCTGTATGAAAGTCAAACCATTGAAGATAGTAGGACTATGGAGTGAAAGTAACTGTAAACAAAATACTTGCTGACTAGTGTCATTTTCTTGTCGATCTCAGCAAATATCTACTCATAGGCAAGCATCATAAGTAGTGACCCACTTCCTAGAACTGATTTTCCCTTCTTTTATTTTTCACAAATCTTTTGAAAAATTAGTTCAAAGGGAATAAAAATGGGGACATTATGGTTGAACTCTCTGTAATCTAACTTGACTGAGGAAATGTTACTGTTTGGTCTGCGTTCCCTCCCTAGTTAAAGAGGGGAAAAAAAGCACTGTCAGAAATCAGTTCAGCCAGTGCAATAATAGATCTGTATGATAGGTCCTTTGAGGCTATATATTTCTTTCTGCAAACTGGAGATGCAAAAAGAGCTTACTCTAGATGAAGATCCTCAAGTTATATGAGATGGAGCCAATGCCAAAAGAGATTAGGAAACTGGCACGAGTTCAGCAAAGACCCAGTGTTGCAGTCAGGAACTGGAGCACCTGCTTGGTGGGGAGAGGCTGAGGAGCCTGAGCTAGCTGGAGCAGAGGAGGCTTTGGGTGGGCTTATGAGGTAGCCATCAAGAAGATGGAGCCAGACTCTTCACAATGAGGCAATGACCATAGGTTGGAACAAGAGCAACTGAGACAATATAAGGAAAAATTTTTCACTATGAGAACAGTCAAGCAGTCCCTTTCAATCTGAATTGTGATCCTATTTTACTAGATGATCTCCAGGCCAAATCTGCTGTTGGGTGAGTTGGTCTTCTGTCTCATGAAGTCTTTAAAATGTTAGAAAAGGAGTTCACATCGCTGCTGTGAAAACCTTTTAAGAAAGGGCACTTTAGCATCCAGTCTGTTCAAGAGCTGTTCATTGTAAGCTCATTTCACATCATTACCAAGGTGTGACATTACAATAGTCCATTGTTTTCTCTATTTTTGGTGTGTTTAAGATAATACTTGAACTATATCCACCAGACTTCACCATGAGTTTTATAAGCTTTTTAATACAAATGCTGAGTTTTTACCTGACCTTTTTTTATTCTTTCAAAGCCCAGCTGATATAACTCTTTGAACATATGTATCTTGACGTATCTTATTCTTCTCTGGTTTTCTGTCTATCAGAGTTCTCCTATTAATCTCTGTTCAGTATTGCTAAGGTAGTGAGTTTACTACCAACCCTGAAATGTTTGAAAATCATGTTCTGGGTATTTCAAAAAACTAACTCAAGTCATAAAGACAACCTGTCTTCTCCACAGTTTGGTGGATTTTACCGGTACTGGTTCTTGATTTTATTGGTTTAGTTTCCAATCAATGCAAGTATGTTTCCATCATAAGTGACCTGTGTTAGTTTCACACTAAACAGAAACAAAACACTTAAGAAGAAAGACTCCAAGGTGGTTAAAATATTTTTGCATAATGGCTCAAAAGCTGAGTTTTGCACAGTTGGTTCTCCCTTCAGTACCTTCATGGGAATTGGTTGTGTTCGCATTGCCATCAGCATGCTTTAGGTGGAGCAAGGCTCTTCTGAAAGTTGCTTGTGTTAAATCTGCAAGGATTTGCCTCACTTTGTGGAAACCGCACAGAAAAAGGCATTTGGAATTGAAGGTGGAGATTACCTTCTCTGTATCTGATGCAGAAAGCAAATATAAACTCAAACCATGCTTTCCCTTACCTTGTATATCCTTTGTGTGTCTCTTAGTACTAGCTGCTACAGCTTTTTTTTTTTTTGGACCAATGTAATTCTCTTTTTTTCTCATTACTGCTATTACTGGGAGTTATTGGGGGCTTTCTGCAGCACCAGGGTGCAACTGCTGTTTCAGGAAAAACTCCTTCAATAAAGCAACCATTTAAAGGTGACTTTAAGCCTAAAGAAATACATCTGGTGGAGTGGCTTGCTCCTGACTTAATATTTTGGAGGGCATACTGTTGATGCTGTCAGTGCCTTTAGGCTCAGCGCCTGCTGCTTTCTTGCTTATTTGGAGGATTAGCATCTGAAGAAATTCTGTGGGACACATGCTCCTTAACATGTGATGAAGGTCAAAAATTTATCTCTGCTATGCCTCCTCTCCATGATCTAGTAGAGATTTTTCCACAGACCATCAGCTGTGCAAAGTTAGCAGGGACTGGGGAGAGTTTACAGTGTCTGCTGGTCTCTGCCATCCTACAAAGACATGTCTGAAAGCAGTGTGGATGGATGTGTCCTGTCGCTCTCTGGTTCCAGTCCCAGGACTCTCCTTTGAGGTGGTGCATAAGGCAGCTGAAGTCTATGAAGCCCTGTGGGGCTGTCAGTAGCTAGAGTGGTGGTGGTTGAATGTCAGATGTAATTGGTGCTGGGGCTTTCTATGAGTCTTGGTCCATATCTGAGAGTGTGTAACTTCTGGCAAGGAAAATGCTTCTCTATCTCACAAAAAAAAGGGAACAAAAAATACTTCGAGCTGAGATATTATCACGTTTCACTCACATCTGGGTTCTCATTTGCAGGGGAGAGCAGAGTGCAGGATTATGGATCTTGATTTTGAGAGGAATGAGGAATACCTCTTTAATGAACTTACGTGCAGCGTGAGGAAGAGTTATAGAGAAGGCTGAAGGATAGGCTTGGAATTATAAATTACAGCTCTAAGCTAAGACTGGAACTCAGATTTTAATTTAAAGCATAAAGCAAAATGAGATTTTTATGTTTTGGGTTTTTTGGTTTTTTTTTTTCTGTAAGGTAATATTGGATTTCATACTATTCAGCCTTGGAAGTTACATTTTGCAAAAAGAACCTTAAGAGGACATAGAAGTTTAAAAAAATCAAATTCACAGAAATGCTTGCCATTTTCAATACACATTTCTAAAGATGACCTGTAGCCAAGAAATGAAAAGGCATTTGAGTCAGATGACAAAAAACTCTTGTTGATAAGACCCTTTTATGGTGTCCTTGTTCCACCTCAGAGTTTTTATTGTATCCCTAAATCTCTTCAGTTGTCTTTCTGTAGTGCTGAATTTGAGGGCATGATATTACCTTTACATCTGTCCTGTCCTTCAAATCTGTTATAATAATGTGTTCCAAAGCTCAATTTAATGTCTATAGGGTTTCTGAAAAAAGAGAAACAAATAGGAATACAAGAAAAAAATTGCCAACCTTTAACTGAAATAAGCTGCAGAATCAGTATATGGGGCAACATGAGTGAAATTAGGAAACTTAAGGGGAAGACAAGAATCACATAAAGAGAAAAAAGAGTGGGTTAGTGTGTGATGTCCACGTGTATTACAAATGAGAGGTTTTCCTAGCATCTCCAACACTTATATTCCAGACAGTCAAGTGCTTCGGATTAAAAAATGTGCTACTCAGCAACTGGAATTAGCCAGGCAAACTGAGTATTCTTATGCTGGGTGTCTGCCACAATCTGGGGGTTTTATTCTTGTCTTCAAATGGTTTAGCTTGTTTTGTGAAAGTTGTTTATTTTGTCTTCTGTTTAAAAATTCATCCATGCTTGACCATGCTATAAACTAGGCAAAACTGTCTGCTTTATTTGCTGAGCCCTGCCAGACATTAAAACTAAGGTATGGAAGGGGGTTAAACATATTTCTTTTCTTCTCTTCTTTGGCCCGTAACCCTTGCACCTGGGAAGAGAGCAATTCGAGTTGGATGCCAGTGGCACAGAGATCTGATCTAAACTACTTGGGGTGAAGAACAGGAGGTAAAGAAATTGAGAGTATACGTTACTGGTGCTGGAAAGAAAGGCTGGTTTTGAAGGCTGGCAGTTGCTGAGAAGGAAAAGGCAGACTGGTAATTGGTGAGGAAAGTAAGCAGTACTCAGAATCAGTGATGAGGAACCAAATATCACGCATATCAGCACTTGGTGGAAAACGAAAGTGAACGTAGGCTCAAAATTGGTGAAGTTATGCCTGATCCCACTGAAAAAAGGTTTCTCATTATATTTCCTTAACCTTTGTGAGCTTGAAATTGTACTGTTAATGTCCTCTTAAGGCAGTTAAGTGAGTGTAGCACTCCTCACACACGCACTTGAAAAGACCCATGTTTTGTGTTTTTCACGCATATGTACATGCATTGCATCTTAACTGTCTACTTCCATCAGTTGAGCTGTAAAACATGGAGTGGTCCTCACTACTGTATCACAGAGCTGAGAGCAAGGAAAATGTGCATACGTGTTGGTAGTGGTAAGAGTGCCTCAGAATAGCGTTCTAACAGAAGCATTCCTTCTTTTCCATTGTATATTTCTGTGGAAAGCTGGTAATACTTCCAGAAGTTTAATGTCATTAAAAAATGCTATGAAAAATTAAATTATTAGCAGTGCATTTGGAAAAGAAGCCTAAACTATTTAAAAAAGAAGGAGGAAAGACATATGATAGCAGTCTTTTAATAAACTCGAATAAAATACAATGACTAATAGAGATACAAATGCCATGAACTTTTCTGGCTACAGAAATCCATAAGCAGCTCAGAAACAGTTGATGTAATGTGTTTGGTTCATTCATGTTAATACAGACCTCATTTGTTTTACAACTAGGATTTTTTTCATCGTCTCAAATATGCCATTTGTTTTGCCTTTTTAAAACATGCTTTAATTGCCAAAAGGTATCTTAAATGTTCCATTCTTCCAGAGGGGACAAAAAGTCTTTAGAAATAAATTCTGAGATCTTCCAGTGACAGTATTTGAAAAATCTGGGTACACTGGGACAGGAAAGTTAAAAACCCAAGACATCGCTATGCTTCTTTCACTTGAATTCAGTCATCTGTCATATATGAGAGTCCTGAATTCACAGAGTTGAAAAAACGCCAATTTGAGAAACTCTGGCTTACTGGCGTGTTTTGAGATAGTATCTTCTCAAAAATAGCTTTAATCCATTTGTTTGGTGCATTATCCTTGAAATAAAGAGCTGAAGAATGAGTAATCAATTTCTGTACAAAAAATACCTGATGTTCCTGTTAGCTTTCCCTACAATACTCAATCATTTTAATCTCTTGCCACTGTTCCCTAGTGTTTATTTCATAGTTTAATTCAGATATTGCTGCAGTCTTCCAAATTCACCAGTAAAACTCCTTCTTTAAAGAATCACAATTTCCTGTGCCGGATACTCACAGCACTGAATGTCTCCCTCGGTCTCCAGATGGATGCATTACTGAACTTCTTCCACAGCCCTTTCTAGCCCAAACATCAAACGGTTTCTCACAAAACCACTGATGACTCAGTGGTTCGAACACAGGGCTAGCAAACTCTACCTGGTTTGTGATAACTGCCTCACTAGTGTTTACATTTCCAGATGACTTCACTGATAAAAGAATTTCCACTTGTTTTAAAACATGTACAAAACCCTTTTTGTAAAAGTAATCCACTTTCCTCACCTGGGTCTCCTGCACGGCTTTCCAGTGGAAGTGTCAGGCAGGAGTCATCTACAGGCCCCACTTCCAGCTCTGCTGTGGGTTTCCCAATGCCCCTTGGTCGAGCCCTTTACACTGTTTAATGCTCACTGGTTTATGCAGACAATGGAACGGGTAACCTATCCTTCCTCTTGACTCTTGTCTTCTCTGGTTATACCAAGCGGTCTTTGTCACAGAGATGACTTGTAAAAGATGTCTGAGATCACCTCTCCTAAGTGTTCCTGGTTTAGCTCTGGTCTCTATTGTGGTTTTTAGCGATTTAGGGCTAGAAATGTCGTCTTTAAGAACGTGATGTGCTGAGGTCAGAGGTGCTAGATGTCATCAGTACCAAGGAAATACTTGCAGATAGCGAATGATTCAGTCACTGTGAGCTAAAATTATATTGTACAGCAATCCTGTCCTTCTCTTTGAGGAAGTCAGTGTCTGTGCTTCCTGATCTAGTGACTTTTTTTGGTCTTTTTCATATTGAGCCTTGAGTGTATGAAGTATGAACAGTATCTTTCTCAGTCTTGAAAGGTCTTTTAATACATTTGGAGACAAAATCATATTCTTCACAGTGGCCTTAGTGCTTGTTAGTGTGAGGAAAAAATCCGTATTATTCCAGCTACCAACACTCCTGTAAGAAAAATAAGAGAAAGGCAATGTTGTGTGTGCATCTTGTTGAACTGCAGACAGCTTTCTCAGCAATCAGAGCTGTACACTGATGCAAATCAGATGCTTGCATAATGCTGTTATGCAAGGAGGGTGACGAGCTGCAGTGATTAAGATGTTCTTTGTGTGTTCATACTGTGTTGTCCTTTCACTTTGGAAAAAACACACATTAACTGCTTGAAATGGAGCTCAAGCAAGCACATCCCTGTACAGTCGTGACTTTTCACCTAATTCTTTTTCTTGGAGGAGTTGTTGTTTTGGGGTTTTTTTCCCCCAAAGTGCTTAATGGAGCACAGCAAGATGAACAGCCTCTATTCCATGCTGCATCTTGGGTCTGTGCTCTCATCTCAGCCGCACATGGATATGCTGTGCAAGTGGCACGTGACTAAGATTAGGCTGTGGTCTTCAGCTGATGTACTGATGAAAAGGCAGCTTCCAATTCAAGACGTGCTCTGCATTGTTGCACATCCTGACTAATACAGATTATAGCATCTGTGAACGGTCTTGCAGTAGCTGCTTTTCAATAGAGCTGTGTCAGCAATCAGATTAGAATCTTTATTCTTTTAGTTAGTATCAAAACAAGCATATATGTGTATACTAAACACATCTAACACTGGTGTAAATGTCTAAAGAGATTTTTCTTTCCCTTTTATTTGTCTTCCTCCACCATTATCATTTTGCAAAGTTCTCCGGCAAATGAGACAAAAACCACACTAAACAGTAAAGACTGTTGAAAATCAGTTTATTTAGAACTGATAAATGTGATAACTTAATAGAAACTCTATCTGTGGAATTTTGTGTGTCTGTATCCAGCTACAGTGTTAAAATGCAGTGTGAATCTTTTACACTTCAGATACTGAGTGGTATCAATAAACTGCTTGTGCAGAGTCAAAAGACCCAGGATTGATGAAAGAAATGGTAGAACTACTGTAACCAACTAATTAGAGATGTAAAGATATCTCTTAGTAACTCTTTTTCATTTCTAGATGACATGTATAAGCATTAAAGCTAGCTCAAACAGCCTTAATCATTTTGAACTGATGATTTTCTCCATGTTTCTTGGATTAATCTTACCATAGTATAAGATGAAGCAAGTAATGTTTCATGTGGAATGAATTCAGATAAAGTTAGTAGGGAATTGAAATAAAAGCTTATTTGCAGCTTTGTGATAATAGCAGAAACAAAATGGAATATATTGAGTTTGGGGAAAAAAATGCTAAGAACATTTTTGTGCTGTAAAGGATGATTGTAAGGATATTAATCCATAGATTTTTTTTTTTAAGTTCCTTCAGCATACTCCTTTCCCATAAAATATTTTTACAGCAATATGAAATTGCTGTGCAAGTAGCTTAGCTAAGGCCAAGTCACAAGCATGGAAAAAAGTGAGATGGTAAAGAAGAAAATGTATCAGTAATTTGGATGATCTCCTTTTCCCTCCTACATGTTTCTCCCAGGGTCACCAGAAACAAGAGTCCTTTTGCTGCGAAGATTGGTGAATAAAGCACTGGAAGCTGCACCAAGCCAGGAAAGGAAATAGGAGGAAGAAGACAAAAGAGAAAACAATGGCTGAAAGAGTACCAGATATATTTGTCCAAAAATTTATACTATCCATATGATGATGGTACAGTATTACTATTATTTGCATCATACCTGTAGGTTTCAGTTAAGATCCTGCTGTGTTGTCTGTTATAAAAATATGTAGAAATGAAAGTCTGTATCTAAAATATTCTGACTTTGAGACAAAGAGGGTTTGGAAGAAAAGCAGGTGCCTAGCATACGTTAGATTCTGGTTTTGATTGTGATACTGATCTGGTTTTGATTGTGGTCTGACTGCTGGCCAGAAACAGTACATTTTCAGTGTCTATTTATATATAAAATGGTTCACCCTACATCAGAATTCTGATCTATGGCAGATCCAGGTCACCTGGGAAGCTTACTTTATTTTCTTATCCTGAAAGTTAACTTATTGTATATAATGTAGTGATAAATTAGCTGAATGAAATCCTCATCCACCTCCCTTCCTCCTAACTATTCAGTGACATTAATTGTATTTCTGCATTATCTGACCTTCCATGTTTATTCCAGTATATTAACACTCTTCCCAGAGAATTTAATCTCTGCCTTACAGGACAGCTTTATGTAAAATAATGGGAAAAAACACTATTAAGAAATGACAAATAAAAAGAACTTGGTACCAGCTGTCTGACCTTACGTCAAATGCATCCTCAAACTCATAATGCCATAAATAAATAAAAATCACTGATGTGAATTACAGTATGTCTTTTAAGCCTGCTGCTTGAAAGTGAAACTTGGATGGCAGGCAGTCAAAAGACGTAAAGACATTCCACCCTTTCAGAGCTTCTACTATAATCACAGATCCAAGTGAATTGGGGCATTTTAATGTAGCATTTGTCTATTTTTGTATTTAATAAAATATGAAAAATAGATTTGCTTTGTTAAATGAAGTAGACAAATGGGAAATGTCTGGAAATGGGTGGTAATAAAGTAGCAAGGACATGGCAAATATGCTTTTCCTGCATTCCCACTGCAAGGCTGCTATCTTCTGGTGGAGAAAAGAGTGGTTGCCCTGAGAGGAGCCGAACCTCAAAGACTGCAGCGGAGCTCTGCTGTCTTACAGAGCCAGACAAGCCAAGTGCACAGTGTGAGGTCCTGCTTCAGAAACAAGAAAGGGTATTTGGTACACCGATAGGCACCAAACTTAAGTCCTGTTTGTATCACTTATTCAAGCTGGGTATCTTGGAAGGAGCTGAGCTGTGGGCAGGAGAAAAGATGTTATGGCTAAGGGTTTTAACACTTGTTTCTTACGGAAATTCCTGATTATTCTAGTCCTCCTTTACTTTCCATTTGAGAAATCAGGATGCAATATTTTGCTTGAGATTTCACATCGTCAGGTCAAATCGAACACACACAAAAGCTTTTGCTTTAAATGCAGTCTGCTTTAGTATTGGGCTATGTGAGCCAGAGGATTAGCACACAAACTGCGACTAAGGAAGACATTTTGTAGTGGTCTCTGGGAATGATAATTCCTGAGCTTGTTTGCAGACAAAACCATACCAGGTAAGCATTTTGTCCTAACACTGCTGTCAGTGATATAGCAATGACTGGCAAGAGATTTTCTCTGTTGTTCAGGAATTTTTTTCCCTAATAATGTATT
The DNA here is from genome assembly GCA_009769605.1 of Bucorvus abyssinicus. Lineage (NCBI taxonomy): Eukaryota > Metazoa > Chordata > Aves > Bucerotiformes > Bucorvidae > Bucorvus > Bucorvus abyssinicus. Next base: position 48,090,456 of record CM020025.1, read on the forward strand.
CTTTTCCTCACAACTTTAAGAATGTCGTAAAAATGCGTTCTATTTTTTAATGTGCTTTTCTGTTCTTATTATTCTCTCTGTCCCCAGAATGTTTCCATAACAAGAGTTGCTGCTGTTGCTGTGTTGCTGTAACTCATTATCCACAGACAAAAATGAGAGCTGACCATGGCACAAGATGAATCCGTTCCCATCCCAGCACCTCCAACTGTAATGCGAATGGAAGATGGCAGCATGTTTGCTCATTCAGGCTGTGACAGGAATGAGAAGTGGAACAAGGGCAGCTCTGTTTCCTTCTAGGGGTATGCTTTGAGTTTTGAGTTCTGAAAATCTCAACAGCTGGCTTATAGAGCTTTTTCTACTTGCCCATCTTTTTAACCAAAATATTAATCAAATTTAAAACTAAATATACTTTTCACTGGGGCTTGATCCTACAAGAGACTGGCAAAATGCTTGTAAAAACAGTGAAGGTGACAGAAGAGTATACAGAAAAGACACCCAGGACACGGGAATATTTCCTATAGAGCTTCCCCATCTTCTCACCAACGTAATGTTGGCAAAGAAGTATATTGTTCTTGTTCATGGTAAGAATAGTAAAAGTTGGATTGGAAAAGAGCCCATTCTTGGTCTGTTGTGTGAACATTATTATAAAGATTTTTGTATGTCTGCACCATCCCCAGATAATTAAGTTCCAGTTTGAAAATTTCCCTGAGAGGCCACACCTTTGGAAAAAATTTATGTTGCTAATTTATAGTTGCAGCTACTTCTGAAGTGGTGTCCTAGATTTTTTTGTTCCTTGACCATCATCATGGCATATGCCAATACTTGGAGGCAGTTCTATCCACATACTCCAGCTCCAGCTCTGTTCCCTTCATATACTGAGTGTTTCTGTGTTGTTCTTTCAAAAGCATTACATTAAATGAGTCTATAAAAAGACATATGATAATAGGCATACATGCCTCAGGATTCATGGTTTTAAAATGTCATGCTTACACAGAGCACATTGTTTGTTTGAAGTCAGCAGTCTCAATAACCCATTATAGCTTTATTTACTCAAGGGCACAGAGTAATCTCTAATTTCAACTCCCAGCCAAAATCTCCTTTGCTTAAACCCACAATATACCATCATGCACTCCGGCTGCAGTTCACCTCATGGGCATCAGTTCGGCACATATTTTCCATAATATAAAGTTGCACCTCATGCCAGCCCAAAACCAAAACCATTCTGTGAATCCAGGCCACAGTTACTTTGTGAGTTTGTCCTTTGGTTAATTAGCCTTTAAGTAACGTGTTTCTGTGGCTCTGGATCTGGAGAGCACACCAAGTGCTGTGCTTTGAAATGCTGAGAGTGACAGTGAGACACTGGAATAGCCACATTGTCAGAGCTGCAGAGACCATCCTTGAAACAAGACACTGAAGGACAGGAGAACCTCAGAATTGGTTGTGGGTGGAGTGAATTGTGTGGAATAAATTTTGTGCAGGACTGTGCTCAGAAGGATATTCTCATATCTGGGGGAGGAAAAAAAAGAAAAACAGAAATCAAGCCATCAAGTTCCTTTGTTTCCTCCACTTCCCTGTTTTCAGGGTAAAAGCCAGCAGACGGCAGTGAAAAACAGGTGAGAAAAAGTGCACTTTTGTGTCTTTTTATACTCCATCAGCTCCAGTCCATGCATGGGATTGTCTGTTCCCTTACTGTTCTGGTAATTCCCTCAGTCAAGTCAGAAGTCAGATAGAGTTTCAAAAGTTTTGGTGGAAAACATTGTCTGTCATTCATATAACTGCACTGAAAGAGGTTCCAGTACAGTTTTGGCACTCCAGCCTCTAGTTCCAGGAACTATAACAAGGCATGTGGCAATTAAAAAATTAGCAGAGTTATTTGAACTTTGTGATCCTCAGATGATGTTTAGTTTGGGCTCAGACCAAGTTTGGGGCAAAAGTACCAAGGTTTCTTATTTAGTAAGAGCTGGTTTTATGTCCCCTGTAATTTGGACTTTGACTGGAGCTGTTTTTCGTTTGCATTATGCTAGATAGGTACGTTAAATAAATACCATTCAGGTTATGAATTTTGGCAGCATTGGTCATGGCTTACATTTAAAGGTAATTTGTAGTTTCATCATTTTCATAACTGCCTTTCAATTTTGTTAACCAGTGGAGAAATTATTTAGGGATTTTTTTCCCCTTAATTTTTTTAAGCTGTTATTTTCCCCTTAATTTTATTAAATAATCAAGCAGGTAGTAGGGAATGCTATGCCAAAGCCATTTCACAAGGCACAGTGACCACCTTTCCTCCTAACCCACAGGGCATGCTGCAATTGATCTTGTCACTTTATCTACATGTGTCAGCATGTTCTCTCCTTATTTTCTCTGAAAGACTGTTACTTGCCCCTCTTTATTCCTGCCCAGCTCCTGGCCTCTTTTTCTGGGCTGTGATTGAAGCTGAGCCACACTTTGTGATGCAGTAATTTGCCTACACTCTTTTTTAACTAGAAATCATGGCCTTGGCTCTGCTGTTCACTGAGTTTCATTGTCATTTCTATCTTCTTTTTCCTCCCATTTTGTTCTCACTAGAAGTCGAGATAATATTGGGGTCTCTGTGCAGTAGTGTGGGTCTTCAAATATCCAGTTGGAGTAGGACTCAGAATTTAGAAATGCCTGTTTTGTAATGCTGTTGAATTTGGCTTTGTGCTCATGCTTAAACATAGCAAGAGGCATTGCCTGCCCAAGAAGCATTAGAGTGCAAGCAGATGTACAAAACAGTAGAAACCTAGAAGGAGATAAGCAAATAAAGTGGCTCATTCATTGCACAGAATAGTATTTATTCATTTATTTTTCCTTTTTGTGGTATTTCCATTTAATTCCTTCCTTTCAGTATCTTAAACTGAGTTTCGAGTCTGTGTCAGGGGATCCTGAATGGTAGGATAGAAACCACTAATGGTACTTAAAGATTACTCAGCTTTCTTCCACAAACCCATATGGCTGAGAACTGTTTTTTTGTTGCCACCAAGGCCTGTTATATTAAATGGCAAAGTGATTGAGCAAGGTATCAGTACCTGTTATACAAACAAACAGCTTCTCCAGACTGAGCAATCAAAAAGCTCAAATACTTTCCAAAGTACTGGTGAAGCTGTTTCTCTTTTTAAATGAGAATGTCCTACCAAATACAACCAAAAAGGTAAGGCAACATGTGATGGGGTCCCCAGCGTCTGCCTGCAGAAGAACAGGGCGAGAGGACTTGCTTCCCGCCATCGAGTGTTCTTCCAGCCCCTAGTGGTTTGCAGCCCAAGAGCTTTCTGTGTCTTTGTATTCCCGTGGCTTGCTACTGCCAACTAAATGGCCAGACGTGACTGTGGTGGGTTTAGATAGAGAACATGGACCTGAATTTAACTGTCTATGCAGTAGAGCTGGGAGAAGAGTTTGTGGGAATGCTTGCTTCAACTCAAAGATGGCCAGTGTAGGCAAAATTCTCCGTGAAAGCCCTCCTGGGCATAAACCGTGGCACTCAGTATCACATCCTCTTCTCTTCATGAGGGAAAGGCTTTTGGAAAGCCACCCCAGTTCCCATCACTTCCAGTCAGAGGAGCACTGGTTGTTGATCTGTGCGTTACATTTGGAGATCCCCTCTATCCTTGAGCACACCCATACTTGGAAGCTGATCACCCGGAGCCCAACAATGGGGAGGTGCTGAGGACAGTGCATCTCATTCCTCTGCCATCTTGTCAGAAAGGAATGTGCTTACTCCGTTTGGAGGTGACATTGCAGTCTCTTTTTGAGCTATATTGTTTTATGAGCATCGCAGAACACTGATGCAGCGCTCTATACATCAGATTGTGAAAATAAAGAGTGGTTGGTAGGGCATGCATTTGATGCACGCTGTGGTTCACTACCTTTTGAAAAGCTATGGCTTTACTCACTGAGTTGCGGGGAGACAGAGCGTTAATCTATTTCAGGAAGAACACTGAGGACAAGAAGAGGTTAAACTAGACCAAGTCAACACAGTGCTGGGCTGATCTTGAATCTTTCCATAAAACATAAACCTAATTCCTCTACCTGGTAGGGGGACCACCAAAGCTTGGCTGTGTGTCACAGCTTACTGGGTGTGATATTCTGAAAAAAGCATCTGCTCTGCCTCTGGCAATGATTTTCAAAAACAATTTGCACTTTATCTCTGTGACACCGAGAGATCAGACATCAGCCAACACAGTCAGGTATCAGGAGTGAATCAATGGCTGGATTACCTCCCAAGGTCTAGCTCCTAGTTTTATTACTGCTGGCAGCGGAGCTTGCAGTTAAAGGGCAACATGAGATGACTAGTTTGTAGATAACACTAGGTTTTGCACACTAGCTGAGTCTACTGGAACACGGTTTCCTTTAGAGTGATGAAGGTGTCAAAAAACTTCCAGTATAAACTTGCAAAGAGGTTACCCAGATTTGTCTGCCATTTGAAGCCCAACAAATATTTTCTTAAACAGCAGGATAAAAGACAGCAACAATAAGAATAACAAAGCCAATAGGTGTATACACAGTATAGCAAGAAGAAGTGTCTCAAGAAAAATGTGCTTTTCAGCGGCTAGAAGCAAAATCCAACATAAATACATGAGGTGGTTATAAGACTTGTGGTAGTGGGATATAATACCACATTTTGCATCCTTTCTAGGGAAGGCCACACATTCTGTGAATGGGAAGCAGCTGAAAAGTAACCTTTATCAGCCTGAAACATATACTGGCAATCGCTGGAGCAAGCTATATTTTGCAAACTACACTACTTGCACTGCCAGGTGGAAAGATGTGTAATATGAAAGGTTCAATAGTGAAAGGATTTAAAATTAAAAGTAAAATATCCATTCTTTGCTCATTATTCTCTTATAGGGGAATATAAACATTGCTAAGGATAGTTGGTGACTATCCCAACTCAAAAAACTCTAGCTGAGTGGCCTTTTGTGGTCCTATTGAATCCGGCAGTAAATCCACTGACATGTCATTTCTCTGCACAGTCTTCCATCAGCTCATCTGAGTATGAAATTGTCAAAATTTCTGTTATTTGAACCATATTTCCATAATTTACTGCATTTTAAAACTCCATAACTTGTGCTCATCTCTGCTTCCCACTTGTTCTCTAGGTCTCATGATCTTTTTGCTTCTAAAGATTTAAAATTAATCTGAAGTCTTAATCCTAAATAACCCTGAGCCCCTTTCAAATATATTAAATACTATTAAATAATAGTAATTAATTATATATTAAATAATATATTATTCAAATACATATCTTTTCAAATTTATTCAGTCCCTTGCTGGCCATTTTAGTCCCACATGTTTTACATGGGTGAATGATGTGCGTGTGAATTAGCAGCACCTTAGTGTTGGCTCATTGTTTACACATCTGATGAGTAATGTGCAGCCAGGACGAATAAATAGAAAGAAGTCCTACAAAATCACTCAGCTTTTTAAAAATTCCTTGGACCATGGTACTGTATTTTCAATAGACTCTTTCCAGATTAATGTGAATCCTGTCATTTGAAGTTAAAGGAGAAAGATGCCTCGGCACATCAGTGCAGCTGCTTTTCCTAAAATATACAAACGTGAAGGATCTAAGGTGAAAGTGTCTATCACTCTTCTCTCCACAAGCCCATTAGTTGTTTATAATAACCTGGCTTTAGCAGAAGTGGCATTAAAATAATCCTTGCAAACACGCAAATAAAGGGTGGCCATGACTGCAGGTGGCTTTGGATGATTTGTCAGAATCCAGACAGGCTGTGTGCCTTGCCTGTGGTATTACCCAAAGCTGGGCAGTCTGAAGGGGATGTGGAATTCTTATGGGGTGTTTGTGAAGGGCTGGGGACAGAGGTAGGGAGCACTTCAGTCCAGTACTGATAGACATCTCAGTATTGGATGGAAAGGGTGTAGTCCTCCTCTCCCGGACCCTATACACTTTGTGCTTCTATGTTTGCATGGTATTTTTACTGTTTTTTACTTTTTTTCTTCTTCTTTCCCCCATAATTATTGCATTCTCTGTCTTCTGCTTTCCATCTTGTTAGCCTCAGATTTGACAGAAAACTTCTGGTGATATCTGAATATGACTCAGAACCCGTCCAGAAACACAGCTTACTTACCATATTCATAGCCTTGGGCTTTTGCTGAGTTCTTACTACCTGGTGTATAGAGCCATTCGGTGTGGCTTTAAACAAATACTAGATCGAAAATCTAGGTCACCCTTCTTACTGAAGGGCAGATAAGAGGTTTGCTCATTTCCTAGTGAAAAATCATTTTTACTGCTTGAGTTGATAATTTGAAAAGGAAAATAATTTAAAATATCAATAGTGTAGATAATTACACAGTTTGAGTTCAGGAGTGGTTTCTCAGCATTAGCAGAGTATTGTTTAAATGCTACGGATGACAATGATTAAGGCAAATAATTGATAACCTCTTTAGCAGGCTGCATTTGTAGCCCAGAACTCTCCTAGTATATAGTCAGGTACATGCTAATGAGGAATTAATAATAGTTGGGGGGTGGGGGTTGGGTGTACGGAAACTGTGAAAGCAGGACTGGTTGCAGAAAATAATCTTTTGAGCAGTCCATAACTGTTTTGAAGCATCAAACATTTGATTTTACATAAACAAATTTCCTGGGAGGCCCTGGGTATTTGTTGATAATTTTTGATCACTTTGATGAATGGTCAGATTTTCAGCTTTGTTTGTTTGTTTGGCATTTGCGTACTACTCAACCAATCCTTCATTACTTGGTACCCAATCTTTTGCACATACAAACATACAGAAAAATGCACATAGTTTTATATACGTATTTGCTCACAGTGGGAATACACATGGATATTTAAAATCTTTACCACCACATGCTAACGTTACAAAATGGCTTTGCGTACAGTAAAGTACTCTGTGGAATTTCTGGTTTTAAAATAAATAAAATAAATTTTCTTTCAACAGCATGTCCTTACTGTTGTTATGCATGTGTATAAGGGCAGCCCAATGGTGAGCAGGCCGGAGATTTTGAGGTAAATCTATTGCTGAACAGCATCAAGGTCTTCCACCCTAAACCTATCAAAGAACAAAAACCACCCTAAAACCATTAAAGAGCTCCAAGAGGGTAAAAAAGTACCATTCTTTACAAAATTGAAGATGATGATGTTTCAAATTGAAATTTCACTCTGCAATGATCAGTGCAACGTGCTCTTTTAGAACAGGATAGTTGCAAAGGCCCCCAAAGCTGTTTTAAACTCATTTCAAATATCTTCTGGATGCCCTTGAGAGTGAAAGAGAAGCAAATGGACAGGAATTCATGTGTTGGAGAGAAATAAAAAATAAAAAAATGAAGCCATGGCCTAGTTGAAAATTCAGTCTGGCATATCAGAAGCTGCCTTTAGTTCTCTGCATGCAGCCTCCTAGCACTCAATGTTGTTGATGCCTAGGAGAAACTAGAGGTCTGTCTGTGCCCTCAGAATTGGCATCTCAAAGGGAAATTAATGCCTGCTTTGCAGAGGCCACAAATGTGATGTTTGCAGCATGCCCAGCGGAGTTCAATCTGACCAACAACCTGTCAGAGGAAGGAATGTAAACAGCTCTGGGAAGATCTCTGGTGCTGAACTCACATTTTAATTAACTCTACAAAACAATAGTGCCTCTAAAGAAAAATACTGTTTTGTACTACCTCTTCCAATGCCCTCAATATTTTTTTAAAGGATACTGGTTTATTGGTGGGATTAAAATTTGCACAAATGCCCAAAGCTTCCATAGATTCCCGTCCCAGAAGTGAGGAGCCTTTGGAGTGCTCAAAGCGTTTGGAGCAGAGAGCTTCATTCCACCATGCCTTGAACGACGGCTCTATGGCCAGGCAAGTTAGAATTCATTACACAGCTCTTGAAGGATATATGCCAGAAGTCTGGAGTCCCTTTATACTTGAAGGAAAGGAAAAGACGTTTCTAGGGCATGATTTCTCTCATCCCAAAGTAGATAGGTCAGATTAATCATTCCCTAAGTGTACCCATTTATCTCAATTTTCTATGAAAGGAGCTCAAAAAATAGACATCTGAATCATATATACTGAAGCTTTCATGAGATCAGTCTCACCCAGACTGTCTTGGCATGTCACATAGCTTCAGTGGGAACCCTTGTAAATATATCCAAGGAGAGTTTTAGGATAACAGCACTGAGGATAGTGATGTGCTGAGGTACTAAGTTAATAAAGTTATTAACAGCCCTATGAACACAATTACTGGATGATTATCTTGAAATTAATAGGCTGAATATATCTCTAACTCATGATGTAGCCTGAAACATATTAACTGAAAGGTCAAGGTTCTTGGTTTCAGTTACTTTCTCAAATAAGAACACTTGGCTATGAGGAAAATTAACAGGTTTTTTACTGTTGATGAAATCGGTAACTGAAAAATGGAGAAGTCAAGAAAACAGTAACTCAGTTATTTCCCTGAGTTTGAATTCACTGTGGTGGTGTAAAAAATAGATAAAAGTGTTAAGAAAGGGGAAAGACGAGAGGAGAAAACCTGTCTTTGACTACAAAATTGAGGGTTTTTTCCCATTTATGTCTGTAAGGTCTATTTTTGCAGGTGAAACTAATATGAAGATGTCTCGATTTTCGGAGTTCCCTCTGTATGCAGTATGTGAATTTAGGCTGTAACTTTGACAGGAACCTTTCCAATCTTTTAAGTTTTGAGTCTTAGATCAAATCTTTTGATTCTGAATCACGATATTGACAGAAACAGACAAATCCAAGCCAAAAAATTAAGCCAGAATGTCTTGCCCAAAGTGGTCTCTTCACTAAACTAAAGTGAAAGTGACATCCCCCCTCTCCCCCATACAATCATGAATTACAGCCAGAAGTGTGACTTTCCTGACTCAGCTTGGCTCGATTTGGGATCCTTCACATTTCCTTAAGCTTTGCATGGTTTGATTTCCTTTCTGCTGCCAAGAAAGAGAGAAGAAGAATCATGTTTCCATATAAATTCTTCTCTGGAGTCTGTAATGTGAGATTTGTTTCATAAATTACATTAACAGATACTCAAAGACTACCTTGCCCACAGACTTTTGGCCTGAACCACTGACAATACTGTTTACTCTTGATCTTTCTGCTTGAAAAATGTTGAATTTTTGGTTCTGCAGATGTGCACATGTTCAATAACTCATGTAGTAACAAAGTATAGGTTTTTTTATTGTGGGACCTCAAGATTTTGTTGAGATTCCTGGTTCTGGGAGGATCTAAGCTCTGTCTTGCTGCTCATGCCATGCCTTGCGCAGGTAGCAAGCCCAGAGCACGAACCAGGAGGGAAGTGCCTGCTTGGCACTGCTCTCCAGCTGGCTGTTCGGTCTGGCCAGTTCTGGGATCATGAGTACGTAAGGTTTCTGGCGTGGAGCACATCTCACCTATAGTCTAGATATTGTTTAATCCTGCTGGATCTTTTACTTTAGGCGGATAGGTGGTGTTTTGGATCGCACTGTAGATCACTGCATGGAGGATGCAGAGGCATAGAAAATGCTATTCTGTTGTGTGAGATGGTGGTTGCCCAAAGGTGTTTCAGCTGTGCAGTGTGAACAGAGATCACGCTACACTGAATTTTGTATCTGTCAGAGATTTGTCAGTTGTAAAGCGATATCTCAGACATTGGCTAGTAAAATTAGTGGACTGTAAATCCCACAAAGTAAATCACTTTTGGGAAGTGTTAAAAGACCTACTTGGAAACAACAGTAATTCATCTGAGGTAATTGAATTAGTTAATAAATAAAAAATAGGTGTCAGTTACTGATTTTTTCCTCTTTGAATATAATGGCTGCTGTGGGAAGGGAAGGGAAGGGAAGGGGAGGGGAGGGGAGGGGAGGGGAGGGGAGGGGAGGGGAGGGGAGGGGAGGGGAGGGGAGGGGAGAAGGGAAGACTTGTAGTGTTTTTGCTGCAAAGTGGGTGCAATTTTTGCTGATTTTGAGACCTCTTGGAGCATATCAAAGCACCATGGGCATCCAAATTCCCTGCTAGAGGACACTGGGATGCATAGAAATATACTGCAGCCAGAATTCACATAGAGAATCATAGAGATACACACATTGCCCTGTGGTATAAGCACAGCTACTCTATCATGTGAAATAAACAATTTTCATTATGCTTTTGCTCATTCTTCTAACATTTTAATTTAGATACCAAGTGTGTACACTCAGTAGTAAGATGAGAAAATTAAAATTATGCAATTATTTTTGCAGGTTACTCCATTTGGCAACAGGAATTTGGAGAAGTGTGCATGTTTGTGTATGTATTCAAAATATAATATGATCACTTGCTTTAAGTTGATAAGACAACCTATCCTGGTGGAAATAGTCTGTAAACTGAATTACCTCTTCTTAAAAGAAAGGACAGGCAATTTAGTTGATTTCTTTAATGGAAGGACTTCTCTGACTAGGAGGCTAAATTTGAGTGGCAGATGCCAGCTTCCTCCTACTAATAGATATTATTCTGCATTGAAATTATTGAAGGAATGAAAACTTAGATGAGTAAAAAAATGCAGTTTCTGTTGCTGATCTCGATAAGAGTTGCACACTGTGCTAATTAATTCTAAAATGTATTTTTAAAAAAATTTTATGTTGTCCTTCTTTCTTGCCCCCTTTGTGTTTTTCCTATTCGTCATTTAAACATTGTCTTTTCAGATGGGATTCACCCAACTTTGGCCATCTAGAAGTTAATAATCTACTCTTAAGGGAGAGTCAATGGAGAGTGACAGGAACTTCCTGAGGGTGATTCAGTTTATCCTAAAAAAGGTAACTTAGCCAGGTTGGAATGAATTGCCCTCAAGAAATGTGGTACCCACTTAGCTGTTAGAGGAAATGCAGCCATCTAGCTTGGAGTAGATGCCTGACTACTCTATAGGTAAAAGCAGGTGAATCCTATCTTTAGAGTGGAAGCTGTTTGGGGAGGAAATTCAGGACTACAATTGAACATTTCCAAATGTTCCTGTAGATACCAGTGGGATTTAAAAACAAAACCAAAATATGAACAAAAAACCCAAACACATGACAAAAAAAACCCCAAACCAAACCAAACCAAAACCAAAAAAAAAACCCCACAAAAACCTCCACCATTCCAAAACAACACCAATATCTTCAGAATCTTGGAAAAGCTGGCCTTTTATGTCTAGATACCTGAATAAGGCATCAAGATCTTGGAACTTCTTGAGACCTGCTGGAACTACTGGGAAGTCCAAATATTAAACTTCCAATGGTACTGCACAGTCCTTGTGATCTAGAGCTCTTCTTAAGTTGATCTGCTGAAGTTTACGTGATTTTGTAAATTTATAATTATTTTTGTGTGAAAGTGAAACTAGAGATATGACATCAATTTTTTTTGTCACTTCAAGTGGCTTCCTCTTAAAAGAAAATTTGTTTTCATTATAAAAAATAAAATTATCCAAGAAGCTCTTCTTCCTCTTTTTGCCTTACATATAAGAGATTTTAAATTTACTTGACTGAAGAACAAGAACTTTCAAGTAGTACCTTGAATTTTTGTTTTTTCTTGGTAGCAAGATTTTCTGAGTGCATGTTCATCAGCTGTTTTAACTAAGCTGCTTAAGCCATCATTGGCCAAACACTTTGACTTCACCAGTTATCTAGCAATATGAAGCTTCCTCCTGGAATTTATTTTCTCCACCAGCTATGTTTAGGCAGAGCACAGCCACTTTTCACTTCCTCAGAGATCCAAAACTGTCAGAGAAACCAGGAATCTCCTTCTGAAACATAATGTCTGCAAGAATGATGGCAAAAAACTGTGATTTATCTATTATTACTTTAGAGGAAAGTGTCTTACTCCAGAGTTACGAAGATCTTGTTCTGCAGTACTGTTATAATTGATGTTTACTAGTTATTCTTTCAGGACTGCTCCTTCTAGATTCTGCGAATAAGAATTAGCAATTAACAGACAATTAATCTTCCCTTAAAATGATCCTGATTTTGTGCATTGAAACATTTGCTTTGAAATGTTTTTTTGATCCTCAAAGTAAAAGAAATATTGTTTAATTACTTGTTCCTCATTCTGTAGAGAACATAATTTAATCCTTCCTTAAACAGAAACTTCTGCTGGAGCAAGAAACAGCTACCGAAGCCAAGAGTAGATAATAATAAACATGTTTATGTCAGTCTTGATGAACTAGTATAATCCACCAATATGTGCTTGTTTCCTACTAACTTCTTGTAGACAGTCAGAGGCTGTGTGTGGTGAGCCTCTCACCCAGCACTTCCCAGGACTTGCAGGCAGGACTGGCTGAAAGAGCATTGTCACCTCTCTGCAGAGGGTCGGGAGAGAACCTGTGGGACAGGCATTCACTCTGTCACAATGCTTCTGTCCTAATGTGCTGTGCCTTCCAAACCTAAAGTCTTTTTAAAAGACTTCTTTAAGGCTCTTAAACACCAAAATATGAATGTCATATGAATATGACAGCCCCAGATCCCTTACTCAGCTACTTTCTACTTCTGTAGGTGCCTCTTAGGCTTCTAAGGTTCCCTGGCAGCTAAAATTCTGTTTTCTACAGGACACCATGAGTGTTGTGGTTGGATGTTTCAGCATCTATCTTCTGTTCACACTTGAAGGGAATCCAACGATATGGCACTTCTTAATGTGAATCCCCTCAAGGGAGTAATCTGCTAGTTCTCCTCACATGTCCAAAGTAAATCAACAAGATGTGACTCTTCATAAAAGGTAGTTGCAATAACTTATCACTACAGATTACTTCTAGTAAACCTCTAGTTTAGTGGCAAGGGCACTTTCCTAGGATGTAGGGTTCCTGGGCTGGACATCTCCTCTGTCTAACAAAGTTTAATGGCACATTTCTTGCTTCTGAAGTGGTGGCATTTTCCTTCAGGTTATGTGCACTTTTGGATATGGCAAGCTCTCTACCTCATTCTGAAGACATTGCTGCTAAGACTTTGGAAGAGGATAAGCAAAGAATACAGAGAAGCTACAGAGAAGCTAAATCTGCATCTTGGATATTGGGCGGCTTGTCTTTAACTGAGGCAGCCTGCACTGTGGTCCTCGCATTTTAAAATCAACAGCCATTAGTTATGTAAAACCAAGGAAAAAAATCCCCTGGGATCAAAATGTAACACCTGGGCACAACTATAGACATTTGTCAGGTCAATTTACCACATAAGCTTTTGTTCTACTCCTTTTTATCTTCTTTCAGCCATGGGACCTTAGAGTCCAGATTTAAAAATGGAGTATTTTTCTCTTGGAGCTTTCTACATGAATGAGACCTGTCATGTTTTAAACCCAGCTGGCAGCTCAGCCCCATGCAGTCACTTGCTCACTTCCCATGGGATGGGGAGATAATCAGAAGGGTAAAAGTGAGAAAACTCATGGGTTGAGATAAAGACAGTTTAACAGGTAAAGCAAAAGCTATGCACACAAACCAAGCAAAACAAGGAATTCATTCACTACTTCCCATGGGCAGGCAGGTGATCAGCCAGCTCAAGGAAAGCCGGGCTCCACCACGCATAATGGTTATTTGGGAAGTCAAATACCATGACTCTGAACATCCCCCCTTTCCTTATTCTTCCCCCGGCTTTACATGCTGGGCATGACATCACATGGTATGGAATATCCCTTTGGTCAGTTGGGGTCAACTGTCCCAGCTGTGTCCCCTCCCAACTTCTTGTGCACCCCAAGCCTACTCACTGGTGGGGTGGGGTGAGAAGCAGAAAAGGCCTTGACTGTGTGTAAGCACTGCTCAGCGATAGCTAAAACATCCCTGTGTTACCAACACTGTTTCCAGCACAAATCCAAAACGCAGCCCCATACTAGCTGCTGTGAAGGAAATTAACTCTATCCCAGTCCAGCAAGATGCCTTTTCACAATGCACTTTAAAAATGTGCTTTCAGTAATTACAGTGGAAAAGTGCTTAAGGAAAGAAAGAACAATAACATTTTTAGAGTGGAGAAAACATTTGATGAAATCTGAATGCTGTAGAAATGGAAACACAGCTCGACTGCAAGAAAAAATAAGTGGATGAAGTCAGGAGGTGGAAAAGCTGTGTCCTCATCATAACTCTGCCACAAAGGTCCTGACAGAAGAAAATGTTGAAAGCTACAGTTTGTTAGAGCTGAGGCTGCCTTCAGAGAGCAGCTCTGTTATTTTCTATATGTAAGAATTGTATGTTTCAGTTTGGGCTTTTTAAAACCTAGAAGTTACTGATAGTCTTATAAAACGTTGCACAAATGGTATCTTGACACTAAAACAACTCCTGATGATAAATCTAAACTCATCATATCGAACCTTTCCTTGGCCGTAATTCTGTATTCATTCACTGACCGCATAATTAAAATTGATTTACATGGAAAATCTGTCATCCATTTCCCCTGAACCCAGGAAAAACTTACACATGTTGTGAGTACCGTATGGCCATGAATCCCTTAGATGAACTAATGATCCCATATACCACATATTTTTTTTTTCAGACACATCAACATTACTAGCACTTTTGAGTAGAATTTAAGGTTGAGGCTGTCTGAGGCAGTTTCTGAAATAACATCATCCCAACTCTGACAAGCCAGTGGAGACTGACATTTTAAGGTAATACTGTTTAAAAGCAGAGCAGTAAGATGGTAAGAACATTTGACAGACTAAAAGTTTATAAAAATAAATAGAGTGCTCTTCAGATATGAATGGTAATGGATAATATATGAAGAACACAGTTTATGAAAGTATGATCTGCAAGTATTTGCCGTCATTTATCGAGTTTGTGCTGAAAATCCCAACATTATTTACCTTTTCTAACCCTGTGGTGTATTAAAAACATTTTGCCTATTTTTGCCTATTGTCACAAATGTCATGTCTTACAGAATCGCTTGCCTGCAGAATGTCATCTGTTCTCTTTCCCACCACCACAGTTGTTTGAGCTGAATTGCCCACACAGTAGCATCTCCCCTCCTGTCATACACTGATACATACAGAGGTATCATAAACAGCCTTCTCACACAGGCTGAGACGCAAACACATGCTATCAACGGAGGGATTTTTACACTAAGTAACTCCTAAAACTATTTTTTGCCTTTACCAATGCTAAGTGGGTGACCTCAGTCATGCAGACCTTCCAGACTGATTTCCCAAAGCTGTTATAGAATTGAGGTCTTAGGCTGATGTTTTCATAAACCAAAAAAGCTGTCCATACTCTTGTAGAGTGGCACAAAGGTTAATCTAAATAAATGTGTGAGCCTTTTGATGGAGACTTGATCTTGATTGAATTGCTAGAATCTGCTGTTAAACAAGGTTTCCTGTTTTAGCAGCTGGCTGAGATACTCTCAGGTGAAATCCTTCAAGAATCCCATAGCTTATGCTTAATAAGATGTAATTATTTTACAACTTATCTCTTTCACATTAGTGCTCCCCCCGCATTTGCCACATCCAAAGGATCAATCCAAGTGTTAAGTTATGAAAAATAATTCCAGTGTAGAAATATGGGTAATATACACAAGGTCAAAAAAAAGGCGAGAGTAATTTGTGACAACTAAATTGCTTGATGTAATACTTTGGCTTGATAGTCATTAAGAGGAGGCTTTACATAAGTCAAAGGTCTTTGGAGTAATATGCAAATCAAAATCCTACCACTCTCCTAAATCCTTTTAATCCAGTCGTTAATCTCAATAATGACCTAGTTTTTGGAACCTTTACTGTGTTCAGCCACTTAATCACATTACCTAGTTCGCCCTTTGCAAACTTTTAGAGGAGAAATACATGCACATAAATAACCTCCTGTTAAAACCTAACTGAAGCCCTCCTGAACAAGTGCGGTTTTATAGAAAAAATTCTCGTAGCGTCTACTGACGACACTTCACGCAGCCTCCCTCTTTACCATAATACTACAGTTTTTAGTGGGTAGTAGAGCTTTGCACAATACAGAGGAAGAATGAGGTGAATAACAAATTCTTATACTTAGCTGATGATTGTTAAACCAACATCAAAGTGAAGAAGGAGCAGCCATTACGTAGTCTGGATTTTTTTTGCAATGTCAGTTGCTGTACATTTTATGATCGCTGACTTACCTGTTTTTCTGGAAAATAAATGATGAGAAAATCACCAGAGTCATGTGAGTTTTGAAACTGTAGAGGAAGAAAATTATCAACCATGAAAACACACACAGTAACTTTTTTCACCTGATTCTCTTACGGAGAATAAGAACTGGTTTAGATTTATTGGAGGATGCTTCATTAATGTCAGACAGAATTCCTTGACAAAGGCAGGCACAGACCAGCTAAACCACAACATGTAGAGCACTAAAATGCTCTCCAATACCAAGCACGGGTCCACATTAAAGCCTGAAGTTCACTTACAGGGATTGCTTTGCTGGCAGATAGGCTCTGTACTTTGTGTCTGGGGAAGCGTGTAAGGAGAGTTTTACACAATAGGATGATGCACTTTCTGTGTGATTCCACCAATGGGATAATCATATACCTGCCTGATTGTCAAATACCTGACAAAATTGTTAAGCACATTTTTAGATTAACTGGTAGAACAGTGGGTGTTTTTTGTTTTGTTTAGTTTATTATTTTATTTCATTTTATTTTACTTTACTTTTGAAAGAAAGTTCCTAAGCCAATCATATTTAAAAAAACCAACCAAACAAACAAACAAACCTTTTCTATCTCTGATCTTTCTTTCGTAGCGATACTGAACTAGAATTGGAGTTAAATAGTGTTTTCAGCTCTTATGCCTCAGTGAGAATACCGGAGAGTAAAAAAAGAACTGCACCTCCGTGAAGCCTGTATAAAACCAGACAGTAATGTATGCACTCTCCATACGGAGTCACAAAGGCTAAAAGCATCTGTTAGTTCTCTGAGGCCTAAAGGACTGTGACAGGTACAATGCATGCCCTAGTAACTACACGGAACAACTCTGAATTAAGTTTATCATTATTGGGGATTTTGTTCACTTATCCAGAGAAAGTAGAAGAAAGCCAAAAATAATAACAATAAAATAAATGAACATTCACACTACTGTTAAGGATCTGAATTACGTGAGAAAGCCAAGAGTCTTCCATAGAAAAGTAATATGGCTTTATGAAAATTATACTAAAAATACTTCAGAATTAATAGAAAATGAAAATTTTTGTCTGGATTTTCTGAAATATTCAACCAAATTCTGTGGAAGTGATATAATTTTCTATTGTATTCCATGGCCTGGTGCAAAAACCTTTCAAAAGGTTAGCATTTTCTATCACATCAATGTATTTTCCAGGACTTTTCTCTAAAGAATGGTTTCTTCAGCTCATAAATTCCCTTCTCACTTTATGTCTGTTTAGCCTTTATATTATTTCAAAATAGTTGTTCATGTGTAATGAGTTTCTACATTTAATCACGTGAATGAATAGTTACGAAGTTTTTTTATGTCCTTGCTTTACCTTTCTCTCGAAGTCTACACATGTCCTATTTAAAGAAGAGTTAGTCTGTTGCCCAGGTCTGGTTTGAAATTCAGATAGATCCAACTGTTTAATGAGCATGCTGAACAATGGTCTTCTGCAATTATTCAGACTAGCCAACTTGACAAGTTTTTTAGGTAATTTCTTTGTCATATTGCCTGAGTTCATGACTATGCCAACCATTATTCTTAGATATTTGTGAAATACCAGAGAATCAGAAAATGATTGAGGTTGGCAGGGATCTCTAAAGCTCATCTACAGAACTCCTCCTGCTCAAAGCAGGATCAGCTTCAGCAGGTTACTAACAGCTGTGTCCAGTTGGGTTTTGAGTATCTCCAAGGATGGAGATTCCTCAACCTCACGGGGCCACCTGGATCAGTGTTTGATCACTCTCACAATAAAAAATATTTTTCTTAAGTTGAATTTCTCATATTTGAATTTGTGCCCATTGCCTCTCATCCTGTCACTGGGCACCACTGAAAGGAGCCTGGCTCCATTTTTTTTACTTCACCCAATCAGGTATTTACACACATGGATAAGATCCCCTTGAGCCTTCTCTGCTCCAGGCTGAACAGTCTCAGCTCTCTCAGCCTCAACTTGAATGTGCGATGCTCCAGCCTCTTAATCATTTTCCTGGCCCTTCGGTGGACTTGGTCCAGTATGTCTTTGTCTCTCTTTTACTGGGAAGTCTATAACTGGATCCAGCACTCCAGCTGTGTCTCACCAGGGGTGAGTTGAGCCGAAAGGATCATCTCCCTTGACCCATAGGTCTTCCATCAGGACAGCGTTGGACATCTTTGGTGCCAGGGCACATTGCTGGCTCATGGTAAGTTTGTCCTCCATGACCCCACGGTCTTTCTCTGAAGCTTATGCTGGTGCATGGAGTTATTACTGCTGATGTGCAGGACTTGATAGTTGCCTTTGTTGAACTTCATGAGGTGAGCCTATTTCTCATATGTGTTGAGGTCCTTCTGAATGGCCACATACCCATCTGGTGTACCAGCTGCTTCTGCCATTTTTCTGTCATCTGCAAACATCCTGAGGCTGCATACACTATCCAGATTAATGAACAACTTCAACTGTAATGTCCCCAGTGCCAACCCCTGGGGTGCATCGCTAGTGACTGGCTCCCAGATGGACTTTGTGCGGCTGATCACAACCTGTTGAGCTTGGCAGCTTGGCCAGTCCATTGTCCTCTTATCTGGCCTGTACTAAAGTCAATAAATATCATCAATTGTTCGCCTTCCCATTCTTTTGAAGAAAATACGATTATGTACTAAGGGTAAAATTAGACACACTTAGATGGATATATTTTGTGAGAAAAGTATGTGCAGTCTCTTACAGTTAGCATTCACAAAATTGCATACATTGGTCTCCATATAGCCAAAAATATCCTTTCTAATGAATTTATATACCAAAGTAAATTTAACTTGGTCCTGCAAGGCTCTGCAGATTTTATCAGAGGCTGTATGAATTTTTACCACCTCTGGTAAAAATTTTCTGTAATGTTTAACATAAATAATAACCTTCAACCATCTGAAGTTCAGTAGTAAATACAATTTGCATGGAGTGTAATGTAGGAGAGCACAATGCTAGTATATGAAAATTACATCAAGGTAACATTTCAGTCAGTGTAATGACAAACAGAAGAAAAACAGCTTATGGATTTTTTGAAGGTTGCATTTGTCCATTCTAGTGACTCATTTTTGAGGCATTCTCTGAACATCCACAGATATCATTCAGTTACCTTGCCTATTCAAAAATTGCAAGCCACTTCTGAGGCACCAAAATGAATGTCTATTTTTGTGGTAATTTTCAAGATATTTTCTTGATGAGCATAGAAAAAGATTACAGATTTTTTTTTATTTCTGTATCAGTGGCAACTACATCTTTATGGAAGCAGGACAGAAATCACTTAGAAAGATAAGGGACTATAGTAATATGCAAATGTAGCAATTGAAATGGGAGTTGGCAAAAAGAAAAATTTAAAAACTCTTGAGCATTTGTGGGAAGGGGAAAGGTAGGATAGGGGAAAGATTGTACCAATATCCAAATGCATATATTTGTCCAGAGTAGCAAGTGATAGGACAAGAGGAAATGGCCTCAAGTTGTGCCAGGGGATGTTTAGATTGGACATTAGGAACAATTTCTTTACCAAAAGGTTTGTAAAGCATTGGAACAGGCTGCCCAGGGAAGTGGTGGAGTCACCATCCCTAGAGGTATTTAAAAGACACGTAGATGTGGTAGACTTGGCAGTGCTAAATTAACATTTGGACTCAATGATCTTAAAGGTCTTTTCCAATGAAAACAATTCTATGATTCTATATAGTCCTCTTCCATGAATATGCTTAGTCTTACGCATACAGATACTCTTAGCCAAATCAGTGACCAAGTACACCCATAAATATGCCCGGGATCAGTACTACTGTGAAAAAAGTACCTCATTTGGGGTGAGGGGTGGAGGCAGAGTACCTATGCTAAGAGTACCCAGAACAATAGAAAGACTGAGGTTGGGTTTAGCTGAGGTCTCTAGTCCAACCACATGCTCAAAGCAGCGCTAACTTTAAAGCGAGGTGAATTTGCTCAGGGCCTCACCCACAGCTTCCCTGAGCAGTCTGTTCCAGTGCTTAATCATCCTCATCCTGAAAATGTTTTGTTTTGTAATCCCACTAGATTTCCTTTCTTGGGACATTCCACTGTTGCCTTTTGTGTATGTCCTAAATTATCCATGGGTTTTATGGGCAGCTCTAGAAGGAAATCCAGCATATGTGAGCTGGAGCAACCTTCTTGCATTTCCTCTCATTCTCCCTGCAAGGAGATTCAGGTGACTGTTCTTCCAGGGCTGGCATTTCACTGCACTACATGAATCTGTCTTCACTACTGCTCTTCTTCAGAAGAAGGTATAAGTGAACTACATGTAGGAATTCTGTCGCTTGCTATACCTTATATACCAAACTCTATTTGAAAGAGTTTTAGTTGTTCGATGCCTGTTGTACTTGTACTGCTTTACGTTGTTTTATATCTTAGAGTCTCTATATTTTTTCTCAGACATGTTTCAAAACTACTTCATTAAAATACTATGATATCGACTCTTCTTTCCAATGAATGTTTTCCAGGCTTTATAAAATTAGAGTGCTGCATACATTCCTGTCTTAAAATGTTGACACTACTGGATGAACCCTTTAAAATAACAATGTAAGACAAAAAATTGCTCTGGTAAATAACATGCTGCTGGCGAATCAATACTGCATACTACTGTGTGATGTGTGCAAATCCCCACCATGAGAATCCATCAGACGCAATTGCATTTCCACGCATGATGTGGTGAGTCACCTTCAACTGACAAAAAGGCACTTTAAAATTAGGTTGAATGCTGCCACGTTTAATCCTTTTTGTGAACCAAGCCCAACGGTCATGGCTAAGCTTCCCCAAATTTGATCTCATTTAAATCACTAGACTTGTATCAGTAATCTTGGAGCAATTGGTTTTCCTACTTGTTTATCATAGAAGCAAAGGCCCGAAATAGACCTCGGGGTCACTTAGTCTCTCCCAACATGCACACCTGTCAAAAGAGGCTCAAAGATGTCTATGTCGGTTCTGGTGGTCATCAAAGAAAGAGAGTCATTTTGGTCCTTTTGCTAACATCCGTTCAAACAATGGCAAAACATCTTTCCCCACAGTGCAGCAGGTTCTGTGTCTCTACACAGACATTTGTGAATGGAGATGTCTCTGGCAGAAGAAGAAACATCTAGTTAACAGTGGAGACAGTCTGCTGCTAATCGATAACCTGAAGCCCAGAGCTGTGTGATTCTAATGCAATCTGCCAGAGCAAGAAATCTGTGCTGGCTCATAATTCAGATAGATATGATTCAGATGTGGAAAGAAAATAAATGGGAGGAGAGGTGATCAATATTGGGAGATATCATCTATAGCTGCCATCTGAAAGCTCCAGTGATTGAGCTTTCTGTAACTTGAAACATTAATCTTGATGATGTGCAGAGGTTGGGAAGATGGGAAGGAAACACTAGATAACAGAATGAAACCTCTTAACAATTTTATCAGGTCCAGCTTTCACTGTCACTCACATAAAAATTGAAAGGGCACACATAAAGGTCTGCAGCCTTTCCATACACAAAGCCTTCAAAGTATGGCCATATTGTTCAGGAAGGTTGTTTTGCTTGATCAGCAAAGTAACAGCTGAGGCAATCTGAAAGGGAAAAACAGTTATCCAGGAGCATCCTTCTGAAAACCTTAATATGAAGATACCGGTCATTCCACCACCATCAAGAAAATGCACACAACAGTTTGATTTTAAGGGTTTTTTTTGGTGAAAACACCCTTCACACACAATGAAGAAGCGGTAAGTTCTAGTGTTCATTGGAATTCAGCACAGAATGAGCCTTAATAAGATAGATATTTATATAAAGAACAGTGAGAGCCATCATGGTTTAAGACAGAGACAAGATTAATGTATTCACAATATTAAACTAATTTAAAGTGTAAAAAGGCAGCAGAAGTTTGCAATCATCTCAAATGCTTTCTAGGTTGAAAGTCATTCACTCGCTGGAAGGAGAAGAGAAAAATAGATGCCGGCTAATTTGAATTGTCATTTATTTGATTCAATTTTGATGTCTGGTTTTTATATGCAAAAGTTTCCTCTTTTGATTAGTGTTTCTCTGTCCTCTGGCTATCAGCTATAAATCACAGAATAATCATGACAAAGTTTGGTTTTGTTTGAATGCCTATTATAATTCCATTTTGTCTCACTTATACACTAATCAAATAAATCTCAGTGGAAGTTAGCCAAGGGACAGAGCTAAAGCAAATGACAGTAAATCAAGAACTGATTTTCCTGACATACGAAGTTTTAACCTTTGTGGGACAAGTACTTAGTCTCTAATGAAGAAGAAATGCAGCAGAAGAGAAGGCTGAGCTATCTGAACAGCTCTGAGGCTGAAAGCACCTCCTTTACTGCCTTCAGAGTCCAGCATCAGCCCTGGACACTGGCTTACACATTGCTAATAAGAAAGGGCACAGCTCAGTAGGACGTACAGGCCAGATGGCTTCATGAGAGTGAAATAAATATTTGTGTGCCGTTTTCTACAGGTTCCCTTCCTCAGTTGTGACAAGTGTTCTGCTGGAAGTATAAATATACAAACAAGGCATAAAATTACAAGCACTGAGTATATGCCTTGAGGTTCTCGCAAGAGCATAAACTGGTCGTCTAGTTTATGAAGGTAGCACAGACCTGTAGCCATAACCCTGCAGGTGCCTGTGGGATCATCTCATGTGCCTAAGTGTCCATCAGTGAGTAAACAAGCAACGGTATGTTGTATTTCCCAAAAGAAAAAAAATTTACCATCATAAACTTCAGGCTAAAAAAATCTTTAGGTTTTTGTTTTGGGGTTTGTTTTTTTTTTTTTTGGCTCAGAGATTTGTGTTCATCACAGAAGTCAATGTAGAAATACTGAAATATCACTGAGCATTGGATCTGGATGGTTCTGCCACTGCAAAATATCCTTATCCCTGAGATAAGGATATTTTCCCAGGATCCCTGGAAGGTAGGTATTGCGCCATATGAACAAAGCCTGGAAGTAATCTCAGTAGCCTGAAAGGAGTTTCCATGTGAGAAACCATGCTGACTCCCTGTCCTGGAAGGGACAGAGATGCAAAAAAAAGATTTGAGATGAGATTTATATCATCTGACTTCAGACATGTACAGTGCAGAACCTGTGTTTTAGTCACATAGAGTTCCCCTCATGCAACATTTTATGGCATGATTATTCTGACCTGTTTTGGATGTCTACTTTAGGATAAGAAAAGTTCCTCTCTGACAATGCCTATTTCTCTCCGTCAGTCTGGTGAACAGCCAACATGGAAAGTGTACTGTAAGTATCTACACTTGGTCGGATGAATCCTCAGCCTTGATGCTTTCTCCTCCCCTCACATAAGAAGCTGAGGCAAATACAATCTGCTATTAAGGTTGGTTTCCAAATTTCTGTTTAGAGAGTCTACAGAAGACTATCACCCAATCTGTGTAGCAAAAAAAAAAAAAAACAACCCCAAAACAAAACAAAAAACAAATCCACAAACCATAGATTAAGTGATTTTAATTATTTCTTGAGCAGCAAAGCATCTAGTGGATATTACACAGGTGTCTTCACCCCTGCTGTGGCAGGAGGCTTTGCCTGAATAGTAGTGGCGGCTTGGAGCCTGAAAACTTGATGCACCTCTCCTGACCTCTCTGTGCTGTCAGATCACTGCTGTTTCTTATGGGCTAGGACTAGCCTATTGGCACCGCATTCTTTCCTTTCTTGAAATAACTTACTTCACACAGGGCAGGGAATAAAACATGAATTAACAGTACCCTCCTCTGTTCCCAAGCCAAGGTACCTACATGTGATCACTTAGAATGCCCCTGGTATTTGTTTTGATTATATACCATGTATTATGTGCTGGAGCATATACCTCACTTGAGTCATAACGTGAGAAGAGGAGATCCATGTGAATGTAATGGGAGCCTGGCTAAATTGTAAATTCCTCAAGGTCAGAACAGAACAGCAGCTGCGCATCATCGCCATTCTGAGCCTGACAACAATATAGCAAGAGCTAGAGAAATGTTTCTGATCATGAGGTTATTCAACAGAAGAAAGGGAGTTTCATGACATTTTAATTAATTAATTAATTTGGTCATAAACTGACTGAGAAAAAAAATAATTTAATTTTTTTAAGGAATCAGTAATTTCATTCAGATGTACTGTACACAAATTGTTTAAATTTTTTAAGACAAATTTCCACAGTCAAATTTTAGCTAAGTGCAACTTTTCACATTCTACCAATATTTTCCCTTTGTTTTTTTTTCTAGTTTCAGTTTCATGCAAAACAAGTAGTCCTCACAGCCATGTCCCTATGCTGCTGTATGCTATCACAAACATATTTCTTTGGAAGTTTTAAAACAGCCCAGGGGTGCTTGCCACTACCAGGCTCTCTTCCGTTATGTAGGGGGAAAAAAAGGGTATTAAATATAGAGCAAAATGACCAGTACTATAAACTAGTATTTCTCAGTGTGCCAATGTTTTCTTTGACCTTTCTGATGGTGTTATGATGTCACGACTCTGCAGCTTTGGCCTATTTTCTGCATAGCCTCCACTGGGCTAGATGGAAATAAACATCTTACATAACAGTCCGGCTGTGCACTCAGCTTTTTCTCCTCTCTATTTTTTTTTTGGACTTTTTTTTTTTTCTCTGAAGGAGATTTTCCCAGCATGAATTCTGCACATACAATTAACATTTGCCAAATTTCATCTTCAAAATCTGTTAGGGTTATAAGAAGATTAAAAGACAGAGCTGATGTACTTCATCACCCTTCCCCTGTAATCACACAGCTTTGCCCTAGGAAAGAGAGCAAGTGGCAGGTTAAAACTGCAGTAATTCCCTTAAAAGGAGAACTAAAATAAAAGACTGTGAGTGTGAGATAACATCAACCTCTGCTTTCAAAATCACTGAGCAGTTTAAAAATAGTGACAATTAAAACTCAGTATTTTAGGTTTTCTCGTAGATTGTCTTGTGTTTTTCCAGCCTTATAGCTTTAAGTTGCCACATTTTACTCCACAAAACACAGACAGGAGAAAAAACCTTACTTAAAGAAAATGGGGAAGCTGAAGTTTATGGTAGTCATTGGACGCTTAAGCTAGGGATTTTAGTTTGGGTTTTGGGGTTTTTTTTAATTATTGTTCCAGCTCTTCTTTCTCTTACACCATTTTCACCTCCTGTATCTCTGTTGGTGTTTGTGGTATGACCTGATCAGATAAACGGCATACTAAATGATCAGGTCTGTGATTTCCAAATCAGAAGCCCTGTATTAGAAAAGAAATAATTGACATGCCACAGAGGAAATTCAGTGGCTCCTTCTAATTTTTAGTAATTAAATGCTACCTAAGCCTATATTTTTTTAATTAACTTAATCACTTGTGTGCTTGCAAGAATGGCCTGTAGTACTACAGATCTGCATCAGCAGAAGTCCAGCAGCAGACTCACCCACCCTTTGCAAGCTTGGGAAGACCCTGTTCCCAACTGCAAACTGCAGGATAAATGCAGGCTGACTTCCTCCATGGCCAATCCACTGCATAAACAACCACGTAATCAATTTACAGCATGCAAGACAGGTTTTTCCAAGCATTGTTGAACTCATTACCTCTATCAGCAGGACATGTTATTAGATTTAACAGTCCTCTTCAATATTTACTTTTCTCTGGAAATAACACTTCTTCAACCCAACATTCAGTTTAAAGTTACGGGAATTTAGGAATAATTCTTTAACCGGTATTCTTTTTGCCTTTGGAAGTTACGCAAGGTACCATATAACCTACAGTCTTCACTATATCAGATCATTTAAATGAGTCAAAAACCCTCTACTTCCTGCTTTCTTTCAATCTTTCTTTTTCACCATAAATTACATTATGATGTTGGAAGCATTAGGAATGATGCTATAAAGGGAATCCTTGCCCAACTTCTAAATGACTCCCATTTCTTGAGGTGAAGCAAGCCAAAGAATTGGAAATGCAAATATAACTTAACCTTTATATTATCTAACTTGCCTTCAAGTTATATACATTTTTATGTCCATGAATCATGAAAACAATTTAAAGGTTTGTTTAATGGATGTTGATTTTATTTACTTTAACCCATGGGTCTAATACCTATAAAGCAAGAACACTCTGGATTGATTCTTAAGATAATATGTTTATTGCATTGGCTATAAGCCACACTGCATATCCTATTGTTGCCAGAAAATGGTAAACTACAGACGGGTATGTCACAACAATTGAGAAAGTATCACTGAGCTTCAGAGTTGGCAGAGATATTTACCTTTTAAATCATGTTTAATTTCAAAGAAACAGCCTTTAATGAAGGGTCCCCAAAATAAATAAAATAAAATTAAATCCAGGCAAGTAAAAGAGCATTCACTGTCTATCAAAATAAACTTCTTCCATACACCAGAACCTTCCCAGACTATAGGCATTGCATGGTTTCTAAACTGGATTTGAAATGGCAAGGAGAATGTACTGTAGCAAACTAAAAGCTATGTGTTAATAAGAATTTGGTTGTAATGAATGTCGTCACCAGAGTGTCGCAGTGAAGTAACACCAAAGGCAGTCCACAAAGGAACCCCTTTTAAGAAGGTTTTGTTTCCTCATGAGAGGGAATTTGAACAAAGAAATTCTATAACAATATGCAGGCAAACTTGACAAGTCCATGCTGTGGGGAAATTGATCTCAGTTTTTCTCCTGTCTGAGCTGAGAGGAAAACTTTCGATTCTGTGCTGCTTCCATGTGTCCTTGATCGTAGTTTCTCAGAAAATATTCTGAAAGACAATTAGCTAAAACAGAAGCTGCTACCAAGTCTGCAAAGTAGAAATAGGGGAAAAAACCACATACTAGTGGTGTTTATGGAATCACACCTCCCTGTTCAGTGATGTTCCCTCCCTTGCAAACCCTGACATCACTTCCACCTCTGAGCCCGACTTCTGTGACTGAATTTCCCTTGGGCTTGCATTCCTCGTAAGAGTTGCAAATAAAAAATAACAAAGTTTCATGAATTGAGGTCAGGACCATAATTCTGGAAATATGAGTTTAGGAAGAACAAGTGCAGCAGCTCAATAAAAGATGATCATTGTCCCAGACTGCAGCTGAAAAACACAGCTACTTCATAAAGCAGGAAGTCAGCCTCCAACCTTATGATGTATATTAGAGCTAAAAAATCATTGGTTACAATATTTGGTTTACAGAGATAAAAAGAATGGACACACAATCATTTCCGTGTGAAATGGAAGTGGAAGCTCTTAATAATTTGTGTAAATTTCTCATATGCAAATGGTAATCTCTGGATCTAAACTATTACCATTGGCTTCAACCAAACAGATATAAATTCCCCTTGCAAAACCAGGTACAGGACATCCAGGTACCAGATCACTGTGCCATGTGTATATGAAGAGCTCAGAAAACATGGAGGAACTGTAACTGATTTTTTTGAAGTTCATAGCTAACCAAGAAAAGGATTATTCACTTCATGGGAATAAGAAAAAGTGAAGTCTTACACTATTTTAAAGCAGCACATAAATTTAATATAATAAGAAGTCCAAAATTTAAATTGCATGAACACCAAATGTATTATCAGATATGTTTTGTTTTAAAGTACAGCACTATGATAACATTTTTCCATTACAAGACTTTTAATTGATCCCTTACCCCTAAAAAAATTTTTAATACAACTTTATGAAAATCTTTTGATTTTTCCTGACACTTTTGATGAGGAAAATAGTGACCATTTCAATAGTGACCATTTTTCTTTCAGATATGCATTAAACATCACACATGCATTTCAGTACGCTGATAAAATATTATTAGCCCTACTTCTATTAAAAAAAAAAAAAAGTAAAAAAAAAAGAAAAAAGGAAAGAAAAAAGAAAGTAAAAAAGTAGAAGCACTACTTCTATAAAATAAATGTCCCATTCCTTCGGAAACAATAAAAATATTAATTCAGTCTCATAAATTATGGTCAGCCTCAGTCTGTGGGTAAAATCCTTCCTGATAGAACTATCATATCAAAGATATTTTCCTGGGAGAATATGTTCTTTCTCCAATACTCACCTTTAAGAGATCTGTACTGGTTTGGTTTCTGGATGGAGGACTTAAAACTTCTCAGAATCATTGAAGTTTTCTATGAGTTCCCTAAGAGACAAGAAAACTGATGTGAAAAAGCAAAAAGAAAAAGATAAAACTTTGGTGCACAAAAAATGCAAATTTGTACCACAAGTCCACTGGAAATCAGTGGCATATGGAGTGGTTCTGCGGCTTTCAGATTGAAACTTCCATACCTAATTTAGGAAAGTAAACCTTCCCCATGATCCTGTCTATGTACAGCAGTATTGTCCTCTTTATCAGTCTAATCAAAGATAGAGAAAAATGCGTCAGGCTTAGTAGAAAGATTTTCTAATAAAATGAATAAACAGAAGCAATTAATGACCTCCTTATCGTAATTCAGGTTTTAAAATTTGGTTTGAGACTTAGTCAAAGTTACAGAAAAATGGAAGTGGAAACGGTATGCCCACATTATTTCAAGCCAGGCTTCCAGGAGAATTTATGAGCTGCAAGTAATTCATAAGCCTCGGACATCCATTCCTTTTCCTCTTAAAACTGATACATACTGTGTATGATTTATGAGCAACACTAGTTAAAAATTGGATGCCAAATTGAATCTGTTCCTTAAGCCAGTTTCATGTACATCTATAAAAATGACAGATACAAGATACAGTGTCAAAATGGAAAGAATAAACTAACCAAAAGTATTAACAAGATTTAATGCATCACCTCCCACTACTCCAACTTCTGTTCAAGAGAGGAGAAATACGCTGAGTGGATGGGGGATGGTCTCGGGTCTCAAACACTCTCTTCCCTGTGACAGTACACAGCTTTGGAACATATAAGCAGGAAATGAAAACAAGAAAACATCTGCTTGTAAAGGATCATACTTTAAGAGGCTCCCACATTAAGTATCGCTAAGTTACATAAAGTCTTGCTTTACAGGAGGATTCCCGGTTAGATGTCAGACACTGAAATACGCAGATTCTGTCACACTCAATGGCTATGAGCAATGATGAAACAATAAGAATCCCCAGGCATAATTTAGAAGGCTTTTCATACCTAAAAGACATCCTCCTTTATCTCATGCTGCCCAATGGACTGAAGTGCCACTCAGTTTTGCATCATTACCTGCGACCTATGCTGAACATAACCCTACCATTTCCAGGGCCTAAGAGGGCTGCTCCAGACTGAAAACTCTTGTCTGCTTTCTGTACCACTTAAGCCAGAGGAATTACCCTACTGTGAAAGCAGAGTTTTAGCAATACCTACATAACACCTCCTGCTGCCTCATTTCTTTTACTTGATGTGTAGAGGCTGTACTGACATCAAGCTCTCACAAGAAATCTTCAAAATGAATTCAAGCAATATTCTGACTGGTTTTCTGTCCTGTGATTGACGGCCTTCTTTCGCTTTTATTCCCTGTATTCATGCTCATCACACAAAGATATCAATGGGCAGGTAAAACAGATGCCATCAGCCCTTTAAGTCAGTGGGAATTTATGCACGGAGTGAAACTCACTTTATACAGATGGTGTTAAAAATAAGAGCTCTTTGGGGCACCTTAGGTTTAGTATGAAACTGAGTGAATTCCCTGGATTTCTTGCATTTGCTTTTACTTCTGTAGAGATCTAGAAAACATTCCAGGAAAAAATATGAGCCCAAATATAACCTTTCTGGCAAATAATTCAGAAGACACAGAATACCTAAAATTATGCATGTCTGACTTAAGAAAAGCCTCATTTTATGCTTTCTCGACCTGCATGTGCCCTGGACAAACATGTGCCTAAATTTAGTTCATGCCATTGGTGGCAATATATGTTGCCATCTAATGAGTTGAAAACTCATGAGTTTGCAGTTGAGTAAATTTTTGGATCAAGATCTATGTCGACTCTATTTTGTGGGAATATGGGGACAGAGGGCTCAAGAGGACCATCTGAGCCCTCAAATCCATTTTCATGTGATCTTAGTAAACATAGCAAGATGTGTGCCACATTAGACAAAAAAAAACTAATTTAGAAGGGTTCGCATCTTTTTCACACCACCTCACTGCCACACAGCACTTTCAAGAGTCCAGAGTAGAATCTAAACAAGAACAAAAACAGTGTCCTGGTTTGAGTTAGAACTGAACTCATTCTGTTCAGAGATTTTCCTTTCCAGCTCAGTCTCTTCTAACTGACTGCGCTTTCTGAAATTAACGGCATATTTTCGCAGACAGTGTCTGCTTCTAGAAGTGGTTAGGCTTGATGTTTACCGTCACTACCAGGGATTGGTGTGCAGAAAGGCTCTTGCTGATACTTGCTCCTGTGCAGACCAAGGTCACTGCTAAATCCTGTGTGCCACGGTGGGGGTGCAGTAAGTGAGAGACCGCACCTGTGGGGAGGAGCGGACAGGACAGGTGACCCTGAACTGACCAACAAGGGGTTCCATCCCATAGGCGTCATATTCGGTATAAAGCTGAGGGTTCATGAGTGTCAAGCTCGCTTCCTCTTCTTCAGTGGCTGATGTCTGAGGAGAAGTCTGTCCGTTTTGCCTTCGATCCCAATCCGTGCATCCCTGAATCCAGTTCCAGAATCCAACTCCTGCATCCGGTTCCTGTCTGCTGCTGAGCCCAGCCTGGGCCTTCCCCAGTGCCTGCCCACAGCATCAGTGGTGACAGTGACCTGGTGGCCATCGGGGCGGGGTGGGGGTGGGCTAGGGTTCCTTGTTAGTATTGTATATATTCGTATATATTCCATTTAATTGTTATTATTTTCATTAAAGCAGTTTTAGTTTTCTTTTCCGATCCAGAAGTCTCTCTCCCTTATTTCCTTTCTCTTCTCCTTTGGGCAGAGAGGACGGGTAATAGCAGGCATCTGTCATTTGTCTAGTGGCCGGCCCAGCCCTAACCTATTACACCCAGCAATAACTATAACATAGCACAGGAACAGGTCAGGATGGAAGGAGATCAGAGGTGAAAATCTGAACACCTGTAAGAGTAGGGGATCTCCGATAAAAATATCCAGATGAGCCTAGAAAGAGGAGCAAATTCCCTACTTCACAGAAAGCAAAAAAATCTCAAAGTTCAGGCAATCTAATCCAGGGTAAAAATATCCCTTATGTCCGCTGCTTGTGGTTTAGCCCCAGTGGATCAGCAGTACAACCACTCAGGAAGTTTTAACCCAGTCAAAAAACCAACAAAAAAATATCTCTGATAAAAAAACTTCAAGCCCCCAACAGTTGGCTATATTTAATGGAGCTTGGTTTTGTTAGCCAGTTAAAATAGTATTCATCAGAGTAAAGGTAGGTGCCTTCTTGTATGACATCATTTGATGGTCAGTGGAAAGAAACAAAAGGTAACTTAATTTCTTCCTAAAGTAGGTATCTAAAATGGGTTGAATTTTTGCACCTTAAAGGTGTTTAGTTCACTCTATTGATTGGAAAAGAGATCTAAGGTAACTAGCTCCAAGGTAGGCATTTACAGTGTAAATGATACTTGAATTAGCTGAATCGCATGCTTAAAACATAAGAAATAATTTGTTGATTTGAATTGGAATTGCTGGCTTTTTTCTTCCAATAAGTTTTCTTGCCTTTTTTCTTTCCACTCTGAGTGACAGGCAAAACAGATACATCTCCTGAGCACCTCTATATTTTTGTCTTATTCAGTCCACCAAAGTTGAAAAAAAAGACTTCTAACTGAAAAGCAATGAAAAATGATAACTGCAAATAGTATTTCCCACCTGTGATTTGAGCCCAAATTCAAGTGCTAGAAAATCAGAAATTGAATTTTCTTGACTGAAGAAGTGATATTACTGATTATAATATATATGATTAACGTGATTATTTTGAAAGGGAAATATCTTGTAATGCCAGGGTATATTCTCTAGGCTCATTGTTAGGCAAATTCTTAAAGCTGTTATTTGAAGTTTCCCACAGACTAAAAGCTCTTTTCAGCACCAAATACCAGCACAAGCTTGAACAAGCTGCACTTAGTGTTCATTCCCACAATCCATCCACCGGTGTTTTGAAATGGCATGTTGCTAATGTTAATCTGTAAGGCAAAATTCTTCCTTAATAAAGCTGACAGTGGCTTATCTCACAGAAATCCAGTGTATTGTGTTACTGCATAATGTAGGCAGGCTGAACAAAGATGATTCCTGACCTGTGCAAGCACAAAATATATACACTGATTTGGGTAAAAATCTTTCTCATTCCCATACAAGCAGAAGTCTTGGTGGGGTCTAGAGAGCAAAAGATCTGATTCATAATGGGTCACTGCAGTTTTATGTACTTTTTTCTGCATATCCATGACCACATCCTCTGCTGTGACTGGCACTGAGACGATCTGGCTTTCCTGCAAACTGCTATTCTGTAACCTTGGGTAAGTTGCTTGGGGCCAGCTCTAATAAAGAACATTAGTGCCTAAAACAAAAGGGCTACAGAACAAAATCATAACCTGGAAAATAAGCATCGTAAGTGCTGCCTAAACCTAGATATGCCTGAGCTTGCCTCTACTTTAATTAATGTGAAGGCCTCCAAGTGCAGAGAAGTGCCCGTATCCTGAG
This sequence comes from Bucorvus abyssinicus, assembly GCA_009769605.1. Classification (NCBI taxonomy): domain Eukaryota; kingdom Metazoa; phylum Chordata; class Aves; order Bucerotiformes; family Bucorvidae; genus Bucorvus; species Bucorvus abyssinicus. Next base: position 48,123,042 of record CM020025.1, read on the forward strand.
CTGATTGTGGCTTCTGAGTGGCTCAGCAGCCCCTCACACCTGGATATGGCTGTTCCTTGGCTTGTTTCACCCAGCTGGTCTGTTCAGCATGCTGAACACAAACACAGCAGGACAGGGATCTTTGCAAAATGCACCTGTGCTACTGGCTTCAGCAAACGCCAAAAATTTCCGTGAAGCAGAGATCAGAAGTCAAGACATCTTCTCCAATCCAAGTGGCCACCGCACCAAGCTGGTGAGCCGCACCCTCTCTTCTCTCCATGTAAATCTTGAACATTTTGCTGCACAGTGACCTGGCTTCAAAGGGAAGGAGTATAGCATGTCTCCCACCACAACCACCTGTCATCCAGAAACATGTCCCAAATATTTCAAGTGCTCACAGCGTTCACAGTCAAACCTACATGGATGGGAGACAATGGGGTGCATGAGAGTGAGGGTGAGACTTACCCCTGTGCACCAGGTTTCCTACTCTAGTTCTGTCTGCTAGATATCTGGCTTTAGAGACAGCCTCCTCCTCAACATGCTAGCCTGAGGAAGGATGTTTAATTACCTCATTGTGACATCCTTGTGACATCCCAGGAGCTTAAAAACCCAAAGTTCTTCATCTGCTCTAAGTATTCAGTTCCCTTCCCACCAGCACCTCCATGCCCCTGCCGCTGTGAATATCACGGTGACATACTCCTGCTCGTCCTTTTTGCCTGTGGTGAGGGAATAATCAGGATGTGTCTCAGACCTGCTTGCTAAGACAGAATAGAAAATGGAAGCTGTCTGTATTTAAAAATTATATATCAACAGTATGTTCTCTCCCAATGTACACAACTAAACTGAAATCGTTCGGAGTCAGGCATCTCTGTCCTATAAGGATATTGTCCTCTGTTTCTGTTCCTTACCTAAAAAGAGGGGATTGTTGTACTCTTTCTCCTGGTCCCTCTATATACCTGGGTGCTACAGACTTTGTGGCAAGGCCCTGCCTTTTTTTTTTTCTTTCCCACTTAATAGCTCACGCAAAGACTCTCCAAGTCTTCCTATTGTGCTTTGATGAACTTGCAGTAGAAATAATAGATAATATTCCATGTCACGCTGAGGCTTATGTAATTATTACTCAGAAGCATTGGTACTTCCAAATTCTCCTGAGACTTTTAAACACAGTCCTTAAATGAAGTTTCCTCTGCAAAGTATTTACAATAAAAAACACACTTTCTGTATTCTTACAAAATTTTATCTTGTTTTCAAGATGCTATTCTGCATTTCAGTCCTTTGCCCATGATATATTTTCTCAGCCTTGCATTTTGTATTCTGAATCATAAAGCTAAGCTTTGCTAGAACAGCTGAGAGATTTAGCTCTTCTGCATTAGCTGTATGTTGCTTAGCAGTGAATTTCCCTAATGTACTGGATAAAATATGTTCAGCCAAAGCAAAAGTGCTTTAGAGATGCGTGTTCTTTTTAACACAACAGTGACACCTCCCAAATACTGCAGCAATAGAAATAAAACCAGTAGTCACTCTTTTTCCAAACTTAGACTAAAGTCTAAGAAATTACTTTTTTTTTTTTTTAAACAGGATATTTTATAAATAAATAAACATCTTCTGCTTCCTCAAGATGTCTTAGTTTTATCTCTCACTGTTTGGCTTTTTTCTCGATCTTTTCTGGCTTGTCTAGGTTAGGTATGAAAATGTGATACTCGAAAAAGTTGGATGGCATGTGCTAAGTCCACACACTTTGGAAGTCTAGTTTTGAAGTTTAAGGGAACCTAATCTTAGTTTGGTTAATTCAAATGTAATCTAAGGACAGCTGTGCTGCTTACCACAGGACTTTAGCACAGTGAAACAGTATTTACTAGGAGGAGGCTTTATTGTTGTTAAGGGCATTGGTGATAGTCTCTCAACCTAATAACATGCATCTAAGCAGATACCCTAAGTCTGATCCTGAAACTATGCTCTGTGCCCTTAGTAAGAAGCAACTAGTGAGACAACACATTTTTGTAGTATTCCATGTTGCACATCCTTGGAGAATATGAAAATTAGAGTTTAACGGATGAGTAAATATTTGCTCAAAAATGCTCAGAATCCTGAAAGCAGATTATGTTCGTATGGCTGTTGGTCAAAATGGTCTTCTGAAGAATATTCAATATTATACTAACCCACATAGGTGGTGCAATCTTGAAGGGGCATGTTTCAAGATTAAAGCCGTTTTATGTTCTCTGAGAGAACGCCCTAGATTTACTGCGTTGATTCATGCTGTTGCTTCATGTTTATTCGATCAGGACTGTGCTTTTGAAACAGATTTCCCAGTCATCTCAGCTAAACATGCTTTGGTCTGCATATTGGTGTAGTCTTGGAGCACCTAAATGAGAATCTTTTAGGATGAAACTAAACCAGCACTCTGCTGCATGCCAACCCTCCAGCACCAGTGCTGTATGCTGACTGCTACTGGATATTCACTCTATGGGAAAAAATGACCCAAAGTAAAATCCCTGTATCACGCACGGTGTGGGCATTGGTTCTTCTGTTGTCTCTGTTTCACTCTGTAGGCTGAGATTCACGTTCCTCCTACTCTGTACACCATACTACCTGCAAATGTAAATATAGCTTTTGTAATATAAAAAGCAGAGGCCTGAATCTCAGCTGATGTTAAGTCCAGGTTCTTTCTTTAACATCAGTGAAGCTGCATTGATTTATATCACTTAAGGATCAGGATCTAGTGAAATGTTTTTGAATGAACTTTGAAGATAAGTCAGGAAAAAGATGTTACAGACATTGAGTTGGTCATTTCTGGGTTTTTCTTAGGCATTAATTACTCTTCAGATGGCTGAACAGTAACTCCAATGAAAGCTGCAAAGCAAGTGCTGAACTTCAGCTCAAAACCCTTCACTGTCCTTCAGTAACTGCAGGGCTTCTTGCTAATCTGAAGCTGTGATCTTGAGGACTTAACTGCTGAAAATAATAAAATAGATCAAAGCCATGTACAGATAAGGAAGAGAAAAAGTTATCTGAAAAATTGACTGTTTTCTATAGCAAGGCCTTAGCCATGCCAAAAGACCTTGGCTTCCTAAATCCATGAGTTACGGTTTCTTACATTTTATCATCAGATCCATTGAATACAGACTCTCAGCTGGCATCTGGGTGCACATTTTTAATTTAAACACTATTGAAAATGTGGTTTAATGTAACCACCCGATTTCATACAGAACCACTGCTGAGTTTCTAAGAAAAATGAAATGAAAGGAAATCATATGTATTTCACTTGCTTCTGGTATTATTCATTATTGTTATTGAGTGGCTTGGGGTTGTGGAATGAATGCAAAAGGATTCATATTCTCCTCATTAGTGATGAATGACTGTCATGTAAGAAGCCATTAAACACTTTACACTGCATAGTTCACAATTGTTTCCTAAGCAAGCAGGACTTGGATCCTCCTAAACTCCTTCCATTTTGTTTTGGAGATCAAAGTGGGTGATTACAGTGCACCTTCTGGCTTTCAAATATGTTATTTGTTTGTATTACAATACCATTAAGAAAAAACCCACTGTGCCAGGCCCAGTAAAAGACAGATGATAAGAGACAGTCTCTGCCCCTGGAGGACTCACCACCTAAATAAATATATTCATTTTATATTGTAGAAGTCAGCAGAGAATTCCCCTGAGGCTAAGCATAAAATAGTCTAAAATACAATTACTGTGAATTGTTAAATAAAACACCACTGGATGAATGTAAAGTGTGCCGAGATTCAGGTATGTTTTGTAAGGCTTCTTTTTAATTTGTCTCTTCTCGTACACCACTAGCATTTTCCAAGCCATTAAAATACCCCTGACACAGTCTATTAGTGTTGCAGAATGAAATGTGTGTTTCTCCTCAGCATTATTCTTTTACAAATACGTGTTTCTACCAGCTATGTGAACTGGATAGACTTTAGGCACTAACAAATTTTCCCCTATATCTCCTAATTTGGAACCTGGATTGATTAGGTCCTTGTCAGCCAATGTGATGGACTTGTATCACTGAAGTGTTAGAAAGGGCTTTGAAATTACTAAACAAGCAGGATATGTAACTCTAACACTGATGATGTCCATCAGCTTCTCCAGTAAGGCATTTTTTCCATGTATTAAGCTCATTTGTTGGCCTTTCATGCTGTGTGTTCTATGCTCCTACCAACTAATGCCAGCCAAAATTTTCAATTAGAAATGAAGACCATCTGAAGAAAAGGCTGTTTCTTTTCACTTACATTTCTTCCTCATTTGTTTTTTTTATTTATTCAAGGCATTTGGAGAACTGCAAAGACTACATTATGCCCGGTTAATTTACAGCCCTCATTTTTATTGGGTTACTGTGAATTCCAGTTTTTAAATCAGCATTGCTATGCCACAAAAAGACACGTGTGTAGATCTTGCATGCAGGGCCAATGCAGGGCTAATTTTATATGAAAGTGCTAGGATGAGGTGCTAGAATGCTAATAGCATATTTGTAAGTTACATAGCAGCAGAGCTGACAGGCAAACAGATTCTGACATGCCGTTTCAGACTATTTTGTCACAAAATTAGCTTTGGGAAAATGTTGTTTAGCACTTTGAGGGTTTGTATTGTTTTGGTTTTCATCTATTTATTTTTCTGAAGTCTTCTAAATTGAAATTCGTTATGTTAAAGTTTCAAGTTATAATTAATCCAAATCAATTTTCATGGATTTCTATTTATAAATGTTTCTTAAGCATGAAGGACTTGGGAGGTCAGGGCAGGTCAAATTCGTAAAACAGGATATTTTATGTACTAATCATTTGTACCTGATTTCTGCTTTCATTTTGCCTGGCATCACTCCACCCATTTTTGTTTTTTTTTTTCCTTCCTCTTTGGAAGGTCCCATAACTTCCTTTCTATGCAATACACAGAATCACAGAATTATTGTAGTTGGAACAGACCTTTAAGATCATCGAGTCCAACAATTAACCCAGCACTGACAGGTCATCACTAAGCCATGTCCCCAAGCACCACATCTGTATGTCTTTTAAGTACCTCCAGGGATTATGCTGCCACCACTTCCCTGCGCAGCCTATTCCAATGCTTTACAACTCTTTCTGTAAAGAAATTTTTCCTAATATCCAACATAAACCTCCCCTGGTGACACTTGAGGCCATTTCCTCTAATCCTATCACTTGCTACTTGGGAGAAGACACTGACCCCCACCTCACTGCAACCTCTTTCAGGTAGTTGTAGAGAGTGATGAGGTCTCCCCTGAGCCTCCTTTTATCCAGGCTAAACAACCCCAGTTCCCTCAGCTGCTCCTCCTCACACTTGTGCTCCAGACCCTTCACCAGCTTCATTGTCCTTTTTTGGACACACTCCAACACCTTAATGTCCTTCTTGTAGTGAGGGGCCCAAAACTGGACACAGGATTAGAGTTGCAGCCTCAACAGTCCTGAGAACAGGGGGACAATCACTTCCCTCCTCCTGCTGGCCACACTATTTCTGACACAGGCCAGGATGCTGTTGGCCTTCTTGGCCACCTGGGCACACTGCTGGCTCACCTTCAGCCGGCTGTCAACCAACAGCCCCAGGTCCATTTCCACTGAGAAGTTTTCCAGACACTCTTCTCCAAGGCTGTAGCATTGTGTGGGGTTGTTGTGACCCAAGTGCAGCACTCAGCACTTGGCCCTGTTGAACCTCATACCATTGGCCGTGGCCCATCAATTCAGCCTGTCCAGATCCCTCTGTAGAGCCTCCATATCCTCAAGCAGATCAACACTCCTGACTAACTTGTCGTCTGCAAACTTACTGAGGGTGTACTAGATCCCCTCATCCAGATCATTAATATAAGTGTTAAAGAGAACAGACCCCAAAACTGAGTCCTGAGGGACATAGCTTGTCACTGGCCAACAACTAGATTTAACTCCATTCACCACCACTCTCTGGGCCCAGCCATCCAGCCAGTTTTTTATCCAGTGAAGTGTACACCCATCCAAGCCATGAGCAGCCAGTTTCTCTCGGAGAATGCTGTAGGAAAGAGTGTCAAAAGTTTTACTAAATTACATGATGACTGGGCCTTAAGCAAACATAAAGTTTTGGTCTGGTTATTAATTAATTTTTTATCCATTATAACGTCTAACCCAGAGTCACCTTGTATTGGGTAAAATAAGTTTTGGCTGACAAAATACAGACAGGCATTTGACAGACATACTAGCCTGGAGCCTGGGTGAGCACAAAAGGTGGCAAAAAGCCAGTCACCTCAGCTGTGTTGTGCAGCACTCTGGGATCACTGAGGAGTTGCAGCCACATGCTTATTCTCTCTTTAAATTGCTGACAACACATAGGGATTTGGAAAACTTGTAAATGAAGACACAGAAGCCAGCATAAATAATTTCTGTTTCAGGAGCAGAGCCCAGAGTGATGTCTCTATCTATCTTCTTGAAGCTAACAGGGAATCTCAGATTGGATTCAAGAGGACTCTGATGTCTCCCTTGGTCACCTAATTATATCACACTCCTCCCTTTCACTAGACCATTCTAATTCCTCCAAAAGGTCATGGGATCCCCTTGATTTGCATTAGCCAAATGTTTGATTTTAACCAGGTCTGGGCAAAGGATTCAGGGTTGGTTGGTTTGCCACCCTGTATCATTTTACTCAACACTGGTCAAGAACAAAACTACAAATTAAATAGCTGATGTGTAGCCTTTATTCTTCCAAACCATCAATTACCATAACATTAGCAAAGTTGCTTGAAGCCATAGTTCAGGGGCAGCCAAGTTTCAGCAGCAAAGCTGGCTTATGAAGTATCATTCACCTCCCATCTGTCCCACTCCTGATTCTTCTCCCTCAACCCCTCAGTGCTATGGAAGGAGTAGTTTATGGGTCCATATTGCATGTTACAGAAATGGTTCAAAGAAGAGCTCTCCCCAAAATAACCCTTCATTTCAGTGACTCTACAGTCAGTGCAGTGCCATTGGTACTGCTGAGCCAGTGGAAAAACAAACCAAGAAGCGGCATTGGGATCAAGCAGCTCAGATGATGGAGGCAAACCAGTCAACAACTTCTTCAGATGGCTTCTTCTTCCTCACCTGTGTGCCGTGGACCAGCCTTTGCAGGAGAGTTGAACTATACCTAACAAAAGAAAACAGTATGCATGCATAAAAAATGGATAGTGAGACCAGGATGGTACTAATGAGGTAATAAAGTAAGAAAAAAGGATTTTATGACAGTTTCCACAGAAAAAAATACTGCATAGGAATAAAGTCTGACCTCTTCAGAGCATATTATCAATATTTTATGAGTGTGATGAGAGGAAACATTTAGCAATGCAGTATTAAATTTCTGTCTGATAATATATATCTACAGCAGGCAACAGAAATAGTAGCTTGGACTCTGAATCTGCGTAGTTTTTAAAAGAATTCAGAAATTACCTGTGTGTGACTTACACAAAATTGAGACAGGAAAGGTAGTGTTTCAAGTTACTGAGTGGAGTTTTATTAAATAAAAATTCTTCAGTAGTGGCTTAAAAGTATATTCATTTCAGTAGCTTTCTGACAAAGAATGTGCACAACGTGCTAAGAAATATTGTAAGTATCTCTAAGTTTAACGAAATGAAATGTGTCTGAGACTTGAGCATTTCCCTCCAGGAAGAAAAGATTGAGCAATATGCTTTCAGGTTTAGTAAAATACTGAAGAGAGGTGATTTTAAAAAATGAGGAACAATAATTCCATTGAAAAACACAATTTCATCGGAATTGAAATATTTTGAGTGAATACATCCGTTCTAATGAAATCCTCTGAGGTAAATCTTTCCAAGGAGCTCTTCTGATCACATAAAATTACATCATTTTTACTTTAACTCCTTTTGTTTAGGCTTTTCAGTCATATTAACATCTTCTATACAACATACCACAATATATCATGTACTACATAAATTAAGACTGCTTTTTCCTGCAAAATAAATGCTTCAGTAATCCTTAGTCATTATTTATTTTTGAACTTCATATTCTTCTGGAAGTTTCTGGTGAAAAGTAAGACATATACTGAAACATCAAATTTTCCCAGTGAATTGTGTTTCATGACTCTCACCATCTTTGATTCCATGCTTAGTCTTTACTTAGTACTCTGAGTGACATGTTATCCAGGATGAAGCCTGCTGATTTTTACAGTAAATGACTCTTTGAAGAACATACCTAACCACATTTAAGGGTCTTTCCATCATTAATAAATGTATGGAGAGTGAGAGGAGAGAATGAGGACTTAGCCATCTGAGATCTATATTTGCCTGGGAACATAATTAAACAAATGCATTGCTCATGGCAGTGGATGGGTTAACAGCCTCTCAGCCTGAATGTATCATAGAATCACAGAGTCATAGAATCATAAAATTGCTTTGGCTGGAAGAGACTTTAAGATTATCAAGTCCAATTCTCAACCAAGCACTGACAAGTCACCACAAAACCATGTCCCTCACCACAACATCTATGCACCCTTTAAATACCTCCAGGGATGGTGCCTCCATCACTTCCCTGGGCAGCTGGTTCCAGTGCTTTACAACCCTTTCTGTAAAGAATTTTTTTCCAAGATGCAGTCTAAACCTCCCCTGGTGACACTCCCCTCTTGTCCTATCTCTTGTTACTAGGAAGAAGAGACAAGCCTCACTCACTACAACCTCCTTTCGGGTAGTTCTAGAGAGTGATGAGGTCTCCCCTGAGCCCCCTTTTCTCCAGGCTAAACAACCTTAGCCATTCCTTATAAGACTTGTTCTCTAGACCCTTCACCAGCTTCATTGCCCTTCTTTGAACATGCTCCAGCACATCAGTGTCCTTCTTGTAGTGAAGGGCCCAAGACTGAACACAGTATTCGAGGTGCTGGCTGCACTATACAAAACCAGATGCCATTGGCCTTCTTGGCCACTTGGGCACACTGCTGGCTCCTACTCAGCCGGCTGTTGACAAACACCCCCCAAGTCCTTTTCCACTGGGCAGCTTTCCTAGCCACTCTTCCCCAAGCCTGTAGAGTTGCAGGGGGTTGTTGTGACCCAAGTGCAGGACCCGGCACTTGAGCTTATTGAACCTCATATATTATGTCTGAAAAGATGCTTTGCCCTAAAAAATTCACCACACTACCTTTATAATGTGGTCTGGAAACCACCCTCAGGGTTAAAAGAGTTGGGGTTTTTTATGCCCTCAAACTGCCCTCTCTGCCAAGGTTACAAGATAGGTTAGTGGAGTGAATCTGTGATGGGAGCAGTGAGCCACCAAAAAACACTAGAAAGCAGTAGCCTGTTTCATGTAGATTACTAAAATCTCAGAGGCATTCAGCTGCAGAGATTCATAGTTGCTGCCAGCCAAGAGCAGTCAGTGTGGTGACTCCAAGCCCTGCATCATGCAGTTTTCCAGGGGACCGCTCTGCCAAAGAGGATTGGCTCTCTTATCAGTAGTTTGGGATTTTTTTTTTTTTTCTGTCTGCATAATTTATCATAGCTTTTGATTAATTTCCATTTCTTAAAAGCCTATTTCACAAATTTACTGCATCTGCAGTGATGAGTGAAAATTCCTCATTTGTTCCTGAGTCTGGATTGTGGGATCCCATCTAACAAAAATGCTAATGAAGAACAAATACTTTCTTTATCCTGAGGCCAAATTTAATCATGGAAATGTAGCACTTCTAAGTGCATTAACACCTGCAGTACAATAAAGAGAATTCAGCGGTATCCGATATTGCCTTCTAATCAGTCATGCGGAGGAGTTTTCATTACAGGGAAATAATGGCTACATTTACTAAAATCAATGAACTATATTGTGATTAGAACCGTGTGAAGTACGTGTGTATATATACATGTATATATATTTGTGTACCTGTATTTTTCTGTATATATATATATATATATGAATGAGGTATATATGTATATTCATATTGTGTAAATGTATGTACATAATCATATGCTCTCTATCATATGCTCTCTCTCTGTAATATACATAAAGAGAGAGTATATAATGAGACCATACAATATCTTCTTATTCAGTGTGAATTTTTTGCAGTTACTTGGCATATAATCCATTCCTGCGAAGATCTTCAAAACTTTGAACTGGTTCCTGTCAGAATCAAAATCAACTTTAACTGCTATAATACAACTTCAGCTTTTACTGCTGAAGTCCAGGCAGAAGTTCTGTAAGCTTTGGTGCAGATAGATTTTTCGTGCTTAAAGGGGTCTTGTGATTATTGAAGAAATTATACTTTGACAGGAAAACAGAAACTGTAAGAAAATCTAGGTGGAGGTTGGGGGAGGAATTAAAGAGAGAAAACAGGAGTCAATGTAATAGAGTTAACAAGGGCTTGTAAACCCTCATCTTTAAAAAGATAATTTTGGCCACAACAGATAATATAGAAAATGGGAACGTAGTGGATGAAATAAATACTGTGACTAAAGCTGCAGATCCACGAAGTGGATAAATTCTTAACCACGGAAGAATTTGATTTGGGTCAGGAAACTATCAGGGCCAGATATCTGTATGGATAAAAGTGCTAAAAAATTTTTTAGGAATGTAACTGAATTCACAGATATTTGCAGGTGGGCTAAGTATCTCATTCTCACTGATTTCCTCAGTGGAGACAGTGGGAATCTTTGACAGTTTAACATTATGCCCTTTAGAACGTGGTCTAATTCCCTTTGAAGTCAGTGGAAGAGTAGAGGGAAATAATCACAGTCTGGACAAACAGAAGTACTGATACAAAGGTTTAAAGTAGGAGAAGGTAACTGAAGGAAAAGAAAAGGTAGCAATCTTCTAGCACCAGACACAGATTAACTCTCACTTTGAATAATGTCAGCGTGGAATCACATAATCAGAGGATGGTTGAGATTGGTAGGCATCTTTGGAGATCTTGTAGCACACCTCCCTGCTCAAAACAAGGTCAGCTAGAGCAGGTTGTCTAGAACTGTGTCCAGCTAATTTTAAAGCATCTCCAAGGATGGAGACACCACAACTTCTGTGGGCAACCTGGTCCAGTGTTTGACCACCCTCACATTGATTCTATTTTATATTTTTTCTCTGTTTGAGTGGGATTTTGTGTTTTTCCATTTGTGCCCATTACCTCTTGTCCTTTCAGTGGGCACCACTGAGAAGAATTTGACTCGCATCTTCTTTTCTCTCCCTCATCAGGTATTTGTGCACACTGGCAATAATACCTGATGCAGGCTGAACAGTCCCAGCTCTCTCAGCCTCTCCTCATTATGTCAGATGCTCCAGTCCCTTAACCATCTTTGTGTAACATTACTTGTGACAGACTATATGGATGTGGTGAATGTGATCCATACCAGTTTTCTAGGATCTACAGATGTAACTAAGTAGTTTCAATCTGGCCATTTGTATTCATGGTTCTCAGCTTTCCTTACTGCAGCTCAGGTGTTCATCTGGTTGGACATTGCTGTTACTGTGGAACTCCATGGAGATTACCCACTTAAGGGAACAAAATACAGAAGGGTACTTTGTGCTGGCCTTCCAAACATGATACTTGCTCCACCAGTGTGAATAAAATTATTAAACAGTGTATTTAAACAGGCACCTCTAAACATCTGAGCTTTCATCCTCTGGCAGTGCTGTCCACACTTCTTGGAGATGTCAATTCTCGTAATCTAAAAACTTGAAACTGTCATGTTGGTTAGCTACAAAAGACACTGACGAAGTTTTCTTCACAACTGGGACAGCTAGAGACAAAAATCTGGCATTAGCAGTTCCCATGTCATTTTACTGAAAAATAAAGACATGCAATTGAAGAACCTACCATAGTATGGTCAGTTTTAACTTTTCACGAGCTGCACTAACTGGCTGTGTGCATATGCTTAACCAGTCCCCTTGCAAAGTGAAATGTGATCAGCTAAACTTCATCCGAGGTGATTTAAACTGATGCATATTCCTTTGCAATTGTGACAGCTATGGCATATGCAGAGTTTATTATACCGATTTATTAATCTGCCAAACCCTATATGTTTTATTTCTCTGTGTGCTGCATACTGGTATTTTTATTAATACAGCTTGACTAGGATGAGCATGGGTTCAGTATCATAAATATGCTTACTCCAGTAGTTTATTCCCCTCCCAGTAAAGGAATATCTTTAAGTGATAAATTTGTAAATACACGTTTAATTGTGTTCACATACCTCAATGCCACTGTAACCCTGCCCAGACTGGGAAGGTCTGCTGCATTACTTCAATTCCATCAGTATGGATATAGCACTGTAATTTTTGCCCTTTCTGGTTCTTTCTGTAAGAAAATGGAGAGAAGAGTGAGAAAATGTCAGCAACCTAAACCACTGCCTATCAGGCCAAATTGAGACCAGCCTGTTCATGATTAATAACTTGTGACTGATAAAAGACAAGTGGATTCAATCTACACATTTGGCACATATATTAATTCATATATGTTCTCCATATGTGAGGGGAAGTGACTGTTTTCCAAAACTCCACTGCATCCAGCCCTTGAAAGGCATCCAGCCTTTGATGGCAAACCACCATAATAATATTTCCACAAGTGGGGCCAAACATGTATATGAAAAATAAATATTTTGTGAATGTGGTAAATGGCTCGTGTATGGGTAGCTGCTGTCACAGTGCAGACACGGGAGAAGACTGCGTAGTGTGCAGTTGCAGTTGCAGTTGCAGAGCAACTGTGTGTAGTGTTGCAGCAAGAAGAATGGACAAACTCATTTCTCATCAACAGTTCTGTGCTGGGGCAGGTGCATGGGAAGTCCATAAGAAATTCAATGGTAACTGAATTTGGCTTCTATTTTGCTGCTCAAAAGGTGCATCCTGTTGGAGAGAGAATGAGGGGAGAGGAAGATTTCCAGGACTATGAAATTACAGATCAGTAATTTAAAGCAAAGAGAATTACTTGCTTTCATTTTCCTTGGCATAGAAGGTAGCAACATGTCCTTACAAAAGATTGAAGTAGGAAAGGGCATAGAAGAAATAATAATCAGAAATAATAATACCTTTTCAGAGTAATTTCTCTTAAATATAAATTTCTTGCCTTATTCATATTTGTTTAGTAACATGAATTATGCTAACTGCTTATATCAAATGACTTAATCTGAAAGTACCACCTTTTGCATAATGCCCTTAAGCTCTGATTGTGCAAAGATTTATGTATGTATTTAATTTAATGTACCCTGGGCCTTATTCCTAGTTAAGCTGAGGCCTTCTTACATTATTGTAATGAATGTACATGCATTTGATGACTACTTTCAGACCAATCTCACTACCAGACCATTTTAGAGAAACCACAGAGTAAATAAGTCATAGACCCCGGGAGCAGACCCATCGATTTCAGTTATGCCTCTCACAGTGGGTTGTGCATAGCTGTGTGCTTGTGCATGTGAGTATTCATATGTATGCATCTCTTTGCAGAATCAGGTTACTCTTACATGTCTGACCTCTATTATTGACTGAACAGAAGTGAGAGCTCTTGCTAATTACATCCTCCAACCCTTCCTATTAAGCATTGTATAATTGGTTATTGCTCCCCTTCCTTAATTACTAGGGTTTGTTTCTGTCTATGAGTTGCATGATGAGAGAATTAGTTTTTATTCTGAAATCTATTGTGTATGGTCATTACATGTAGTATGAAAAGCTCTGGTAGTTTACCACTGAGTATGGATTATCTCTTTCTGTGCCTAGATAGCTACAAATGTTGAAGGTAATTCTCCCCATCTGCAGTCCTTTGCAAAACACTGAATACACCTTTTCATCTGCATTTCCAGTACAGTTAATCACATTGCAGAGAGATTACACTAACTATATTATAAGACCAAACCATTAACCAAATGTCGCTCAGATGTGTCAGTGAACAAAGGGTGGAATACGGAGATGATCTATTTAATAGACTTTGAGCTTTCAAGTCAATAGTTACCCTGATTCTTCCATTCATCAATATGGGCAAATGCTCTATTTCCAAACAAAGCTTAGATCTGACGGCTCAATATCTGTGTGTGATCAGAATTGTAATTATTTTAAATTGAATTTTAATTAATTTATTTGTTAATTGCCTCTTGGGCTTGTGCTGCATCTGGCCTGGTCTCATGTCTCTTGGTAATATTTATTTGTGGTTGGATGATGAACACAAGGTGAACAAAATTACTTTGAAATAATACCATTTAATGACGGGAGATGTTATTCTTCAGAATTCCTGAGGCAGACTGCCAGGTATTTAACTGTGAATCTATTAATTTCATCATCTGAATCTTCATCTCTGCTATTCTTTGCATATACAGTGAAAATCTGAGTCAAGAAAGTTTCCCATTTATACTAGCAGACATGTGGTTATATAAAGCATCATGGACCAGACTCAGATTATTACATTATCGTGTTTCCACAGTCATTTAGAGAAAGCAAGGCATATGTGTATTAGTTTAAATAGATAAAATTCAGTACAAAGGAAATAGGCTTTTGGGAGGAACAATCTAAACTATTCACACATGACTGATTTTTAAATTCATGGCAAGGACTCGTGTTAAGTTCTGGAATCATTGTGGACAGCTCAATAGAAACATCTGCTCAGGCACAGCACTGGCAAAACAACCGAAGAAATGATCATTCAAACCAGCTCCCCACCTTTCTATAGTTGCAGAATTGAAATGGGATTCAGCACGCTAACCTCAGCAATTTAAAAGTTAGATATCTAGTGTCAAGTAGTTACTGAAGCTCTTTCTGTGGTTAATGGAGGAAGACTAACCTCTGGAGGACAATCCAGCTAGCTAAGGTGTGTCTGATATAAGTGGAATTAAGAGCCTTTTGAGGTGTCATCTTTTCCACCAGCTGTAGAAAAACAAAGCAGTTGTTTTACACTATAGGCCTACCTTTTGAATACATAAAGCTGTGGAGGATGTCCATGCCTTGCTTTGTGCCCTTAACATTGCATTTATCTTGCTGAAAAATTGTGGGGCTAGGCTGATAAGGTTCTTGGCAGGTACAAACAGGCCAGAATGTGGTCTCCACACGGCTGTGACAGACACTGCACTTAACAGACTTTCCATGACAGAAATAGTAGCTGTCTTCCGGAACTGTACAAGGAGTCATGACTTTGTTGTTGTCAACCCCAACAGCTTGGACTCTCCTGGCTGAGAGGCTCATGGCTGCAGTACTCCAGCACCTCTTTCCTCTGTCGGTTGGTATTCCTGTTTCCTCCACGTTTTCGTAGTTTAATCAGTGGAAAAATGGCAGGCTGACTTGTACTTAAGTTGTTGAGTTTATTCTTTGGGATAGTTGTGTTCCTCACTCCTCGTGTGATTGGATGGATTAACCTAATAGTAATTCACAGGTACGGTATGCAATTTCATAATCATATGGTATGCAATTTCATTAACTCTTGGTGTATTATAATAGACTCGACAACTTAAATAAATATTATTTTAACTGACAAACTTGTTAAAATAATAATAGTATGGATTAGAGATTGATTCTCCTCTATTTCGTTCCTCAGTGAAAGTTTCATTCAGGATCAGTGGAAGCACCTTCCACCAAAGGCAATTGCTTCTCAGTGGTATCCTAACACAGAGTTTAGTATTCACCTGCTTTCATTTTGAATATATGCTATTTAGAAGAAGCTTTCTAAAACTTTGAAGTAGGTGCCTGGAAAAAACTCATACAGAAAGCTTACTTTTTGGTTTCTGGTTTGCCCATTCCCACTACAGACAAACAATTTACAAGATTCACAGGAAAACAGATTAATAAGTATTTTTAAAATCTTAACTATCTTTAGCTGTTAACAAATGTTATTTGAAGCTCCTTACTTTTAACACAATGTGTGAATATACCACATGAACCTAACAAGTGGCACACCTTGTACATTTTTAAACCTAATACAAATAAACCCAGTGCTCTGTTAATATTGACAAAGCTAGAATTTCCATACTGAAGGATCATGCTATTTGTTCTAGTTAAGCTGTAAAAACTATTACACAGTACAGCGGTTAGCATTGTTCTTCCAGCTGCTAATGGCTCGTTTGTCTTCAAAAGGTTCTGTGTGCAGCCTGTTAGGATTGATAAATACACAATCCAGCAAGTTCCATCTGGGTATTTTCCAGAAATTGAAAGGCAAATGCAAATAGGAATGTGAATTTCAAGTTATTGCACCTCCCGATGTCCTCTACAAAGGAACACCAGATTGCCCATTCACATACCTTTTAATTCATTTGCCGAAGGCCTTGTAAGTACCCATATGCTTGCTTTAAAGTTACAGTGCAATAAAAAAAAAACAGCCCCAAAAACAGAAAAAACAAAAAACTGAAACCAACAAACCTCAAGGAAGAGAGATAAATTCTGTGTAGTTGTAAGACTGGGGTAAATTTATGATAAATGCCATATAAACTAGGTATGAATCTGATACAAGTAGAGGAAATTTTAATGAAATATGTACAGTTTCACTCTCATGATAGCAGGATACATACTGCATACTGACAGTTCTCAGCTAGACAGGACAAAGAAATAGAAATGTCTGGTCAGATAAACTGAAAAAGGATACAGGACAGCAACTCTACAGAGTTTCATAGACAAAAATCAGCTTATTTTGTTTTCTCTGCAGTGGAATTCACTTGCTATCTTCAGAGAGCAACTGAATCAGCTCTGAAGTAGCTCCAAACTAGTCTTATAGCAAAATTAAAATAGGATTAGAATTATGTCTCACAATGGAATCTGTACTTGAATAATCTAGAAATAAAATGAACAAGAATGACTTAATAGCTCTGCTGTCAGACTGCTTTTCAGTACCTTCTTGTAGAATGGCAGGACAAACTTACTTACTTTCATCCTATGGAGAAGACCATGGAAATGCAGATTCACATCGTTGTCAATTATTCTTTTTAAGGCCAGGATTAGTAAATATGAACATAAAGACTGAGTACTCACACAAATCCTAGATCACTTTTATTCACCCAAAATCTGATTCATCAAGAGCCACCATGCCTTTGTTATGAATTTTAAGGAAACTCATAGTTTCTTTATAAGAAACACTGCAAGCTGTACATGAAAAACAATTCTTCTTTAAGCACAAAAGCGGATTTAGTTTGGAAAATCCAAGTGAGCTTTATGGATAGCACATTTGTCTTTTCACTCATGGCTGTAACTCTGAATAGGATTTCAAGGAAGAGCGCTCTGCCTCATCAGCACTGATGGCAGCACCAGGGAATCCTCGCTCTTTCCTGCCCGGTATGCATTCGGTGTTTGACTCAAGGATGTTGCTATTGCTAGTCCTGACTCCAGAGGTGAAGATGTCTTTCATAGCGGGTCTCTTACATTGCATTGCCATAATAGTGATGATTAAACCTTTGGTCTTTTCAAAATTAGTAGTTCATTTTCTGGAACTTTAGAAGATAAATAATATGGAAATATTTTGACAGTGTATGTGGTGGCCTTTAAATGTTTATTTTACTCAACAGAAATGCAGTTTAATCCAAGGACTCATCTCCAATGTGCAATATTTATTGTTCGACATCTGTGTGGATGTTCTCACACTTAGCAATGCCAGTTAGTCCTGAGACAGAGGTAAGGTCACATAGCAGAAGATGACACTTCGTACATGACGAATAACCATGGCAAAGTGTCAATGATATAGCCAAAAAGAGTAGTTTGCAAGCGTGTCATCAGGTCAGATTTGGCCACAATTGAACTGCTTAGTAAATTGTTTTTTTCACTTGCACAAGTATGAATTGAGCTGCTGAAGTTCTGCACACTAACAAGACAGTACTTGTGATGAATAATTCAGCTGCCCTAGTAACCAGTAGTCTGGTTAATGTACCAATTGAAATAAATGGAATAGCTTTGCATCTGTTTGCATATGTTATGTGCAGTTTAAAAAAAGGAGGAGACATCATGGTTGTGACTTAGCTAGGCTCCAAGACTGTAAGTGTAATACCCTGAGAAAAGTTTAAGACTGTATCTGTTGAATTTATTAATTCTCAGCTGAGTATTATTCCTCTCATAAACTCCACATGGGTGAGAAAAGAGTCAGGTGGTGTTCTGCAGCTGCTGGTGTCCCTAATCTGCACTCTGCTGCAAGCTTTTAAACAATTAGCTTAATTTTTGTAATTAGTTTTGATCCGTGGTTTGGGGTCTGCAGAATATTTGGAGATGTTTCAACAGGCATCCATAAAAGGGGTAAGCAGTGTTATAGCTGGAACATATGACTGAATTAATTTTCTCTGAGAACACCTGGAAACAATATTATCAGCGAGAAACATGTTGTGTCCTGTATTTTTTCCATTATCCCTAAATTGTGCTTTATGAACCCTGGGTGGTATAATGATGAATATTGTGACAGGAAAAAGGATTTGCTGGGTTGATGTGACACTGTACAGCACAGTGATACACATGACTCTTTTGAGTGGAGTTGGGGGATATTATTTATTCATTCATTTATTTAATTTATTGAATGTATATGGACTGCAGTGATACTGCATTAAACTGTAGCCCCTAGTGAATAATATTATGACAACTGTTTCTAATCAGTGGAAATAAAATGGACCAAAACCTCATGTAGCAGAGACAGAAAGAAGATATCACACCAAGGCTGAACTCTGTTCAGCCACAGAGAACAGATCAGTTTATGAGTCAATGGATTAATGCAATGATAATTCACTCAAGATAGTGCAATGCTGGGCACTAATTGCAACTGCTTTTGTGGGAACTGTGATCGAGTCAGCAGGTATCGCTCCCCTAGTTCATGGCATTGGCCCAAAATGAAGATGTGGTTGGTGCTGTTTGCATGATTTCCAAGAACACCTGGTGATTCCAAGCCCAGGAGAGGGATTAAAATGGTTGGATTACTCCAGGTGTATTGACTCTAGGATGAAATCTGTTTAACATATTTGGGAAAAGCCAAAATATGGTATTTAATTTCCCATATTTTGCTAGCATAAGAATCGGTTTCCCCAAAAAACTAGGGGAAACTGAAAAGAGGGGAATTTCTTTCCCAATTCTTTCTTAGTTCTGTAGTTTCAAATCTGTAAATGTGAGGAATTTCCAGGCTTTTAAAATGCAAAGACTTTCCTTGGTAATATGTTTTCTGGACATCATGTCAGCACAATAGATTATAGAAGAAAAACAAAACAAGGAACCGTATTTGAAATCAATTAACAGCAAGATCTGAAAACATTCAACATCCATTCAAATTGAATTTGTAAATCTACATTGGACTAATTAGTCCTACAGAAATACAACAATGGACTTAGCGTGCTTGCCTGTCTCTGTCTCACTCAGCATCCATTCCCCATTATGCTCTTTGGATTCATTAGTTGTAGAAATTACAAGCTAATGCTGTAGAGAAGCACAGGATTTGTAATGGTTTGGAAACTATTAGTCGAGTACGTGCTAAAAAAATTTGTCGATGTTTACATTGAGCGTACGTACTTTTTAAAGAGCTGTAATAGCCTTACTTGTTTGAAATGAAAGCTATTTGTTTTCTAAAGCTACAGGGACATATTTGAGTCCGTAATGACGGATCCATCAAGGCTGCTTTTAATTAGGTTTTGAATGTGGAATCATATTTACAAGTGAAAATCACAGTAAGTCTTCACTAAAATGCATTTTCTGATGCTTTAATATGTCAAACGTGCTTACCTGCAAGTCAGCCATGAACCATACCAAGGGTAGAATGTGCCTGTTCCTGATTTAGCAATCATTTTAAATGTACTCCAGTGAATTTACTTCTAAATAGAGTGAAGTTACTCTACCATGTCTGAATTACTTCTAAACCTGTCCTAGTCATGGTTTCCTGGAAGATATGCCCATTCCCAAGATGATCCCTATCCATATTAGCACTATACCGCCTCAATGCTGTCTGCCATCTGCAGACCACCATGCGGGAGGACCACGTGGGTGCTCTCCATGGTACAAACCCACTGTTATCTCTCAGTGATGCAATTTCATGATGGGTACCAGATCCAGCCACATGCCTGCCAGTCCTCAGAGCCCTGAGAAGAAGACTGGAGACTCCCGCTGTCCATATCAGCCCCATTGTATCTTGATAGTACCCTAAGTTTGCCTGTTGGCCTCCATGTCAACAGTGGGCTGCTATTTTCCAGGCACAAGTTTCAGGAATCTGTTCACATCATCTTGTTCCTGGAGTTAGTATGGATTATGCAGCAACAATACCTCTGTTACTAGGCCAAGCCTGTTTCAGAAATCAGTGTCACCCTTTGGGTATTTGGTATGCTAGACCTGTATGGGAAAAGATGAGCAGTTCAATACTGTCAAGTACCTTCTGTTGTGGTTACTGAAATGTTGCAGAACACTCCCCAACTTGCCACTGTCCATGACATCTCAGTTATCACCACTGGGGTCTGGAAAAGTGAGGTGTCCAGATGTCCTGAGATTAGTTGCTCATGGTTCCTATGATTATTGCAGCTGTAAAGATGCCGTTCTACTTCAGGCACATGAGCCTCTGCTGCAGTGAATATATGCATAACACTCACACCTTACAGGGATGTACCCGGTTCTCTTGTGGCAAGTAGAGCACCCCTTTGCCACTTCCTTATTCCACTGGTGATATATGCTGACATCCTTGGCATCATCAGCAATGGCATTGTGGGGATGGCCTGACAAGCACAGAACCTGAAAGCAGAGTAGCTGTACCTGTATGTCCTGCCAGCTGTCTGGAGAGGGCACAGCCCATCAGAGCAGATTGGTGGAGAACTGAATCTGATGCCCTTCACAGTCTGTGTTAGAGAGAATGTCTCCCTGAAGGAGACCATGCACACTTGCTCCCACACCTCAAGCAGCATTCTTATGATCGTTTTTGTCAAAGCCGTTTACCATTCACCCAAGACGTGTTCAGTGGTGGCTTCCCAGCCTTCACTCAAGTTCCTTGTAATAGAAGCATTTTCACAAGGTGCCCCAGCTGTGGTTCAGATCTGCAAACTGAGCTGCTTGTGACTTTCCAAGTCTCCCCTTCTCCCATACGTCTGAACCTGGCTCTGACCATCTCAGCTGCCACAACCAGATATTGGTGCCATCAAAATTCTCAGTTCAATTTTGCTTCCTTCAAGTTTTTACAAGAGTCTTAAATGTCTTCTAAGCCCCAAGTAGCTCCCTTAGGAGAGCTGACACAATAGAGAAATTCCCCGTTAAATAAAATATAATTACCTTCTCTTGCCGTTCCCAGAACAAGGATTTTCTGGGGAACCAGCCAAAGGACAGAAGAGGAGAGTGAACAACATGCTGTAATCTCTCAAGCCCATAGCATGGGGCAGTCCCTAGACAGATTCCCAGAGTACTCTAAAACCATTCTGTGTGTCCTCTCTCCCTCTCTTAGGAGGTGAAGCATGAACCTGGCACCAGGTATTGTTTCAATTCCTTCAAAGCAATGCAATTGCTGACTGTATTCTGCAGCCTGCATTCAATGTCAAGTATGCAAACTGAAGTTCAGAGGAGGCTTTTGTCAGAAACAGGCTCATCCTGACTTTCCCATTTGGTTTCTGAATAGCCTAATAAGAAAAATTCAGCAAAATGCCATAGGGTAATATTGGAGAGTAAAACTGTGACAAAATGACGTGAGTGACTCACAGACTGCAGTAGGAGTTTGTCATTTTTTTCTGGGATGCTTTGTACAGGCTCTGAATACTGCAGAATAACAATGCAAAAGAGCAATGAAATAAACTGGGTATTGCAGGCTTAGTGATTCACCACCAAACAGCTCTCTCAAAAGTCTTCTTGTTGTTAAAACCAGTGTTGCCACACCGGTGCAGAAAGTAGAAATAAATCAGGCCCTATGAAACTAGGTCAAAATTCTAGATTCCAGAAACAAAAGGATAGGTCATTATGAGTGGCTAACATGCTCAAAGAAAAGAAAAATCCTTTATGGATTCTTGACCTACATTAAAGTAAAATGCTGCTTTTCATCCGCTCTTAAATCTTTTTTTTTTCAGCTTCATTCTAGAAAGGTTAATGCAGTTTATAAGAAGCTTGACTGCTGGAGCACATCTGCTGCTTTAGTTTTAAAAGGTGTGATTGCAGAATTCTAAACACTTGACAGACATTTCTCTCTTAAATAGTAAAAACATTCTTAATCTAGAGAACAACCGTATTTGTTACAGTCCTGGAAGAGCTGCTGGACACAGGGAAGTTATTTGCGATTGAGATCAAGTAGTTGTCTTCCCACTTTAATTACAGTACATTTTTTGCTTTTCCTTCTCTGATTAATTGTACGTCGTTCCTTTTTTCCCTGCTGTCATCTTTACTGGGACTTTCTCATTGGATCCATTTACGGTCTTTGAATGCTGTATGTTCATTTCTTTTTATGTTTCTGGCTTTAATGTCTGTTAGTCCAGAATTCTGAAAATGAAATGACATATATTTACCTGCATATTCCAAAAATCCAACTAGAACAAATTACTCTTCCATGTTTTGGGTGAAATCTGGATGAATCATTTTCTCTGATGTTAAAATTTCTGACTCATTCACTCTTTTTTTGGACTTGCATGGTATGTCTCTTCAGAGTCACTTTGAATTTATCACCATTCCTGGATACTCCGTATTTAATATTAATCATTCCATCCTTTGCTGGTCAGGAAATGACTTATTCAGAATCACAGAGCAAAGTAATTATTCATCTGTGAATAAAATGCAAGAATCCGAAGTTGCTAACTCTTATAACTGTACTGTGAATCTTGTGATAACGAGTTGGTTTTAAAAAGTCTCTGATCTTCAAGTCTTATAAATGTGTGACAGCACAGATCCATGAGAGTCTCAGCCTGCATTCGGTGTGAACCCACCTCAGGAAACACAAGTGAAAAAGCTAGACACACAAATGTACTTTCTGTTGCATTTATCAGTGCTGTTTTAAATCAGTTTTATTATTTTGGGGGATCTGACCTGCTATATTTAGGTACCAGGTGTGGGACAATTCTGGCGGTTCTGATTTCAGTTCCTTCTACTGTTGAGACCCTCAGTGTTCAGAAGCCAGTGATTTTACCAATTCTTCCACTCTGAATTAGGATCTGCATCCGTTACAGGAACTGTGGGGAAAATCAAGACAAATTCTCACTCTTAGGTGTTTTCTGTTTGAACTTAGGGACAGGATTTTACTGCAGATTTCCTCATATGAGTGAGGACTTTTTAATGCCCGATGATGATTATGAAGCCACAAAACCATTCAGCACAAACTTGTTCAGGCACCATAGCAATAACTAATATAATTAGCACATTTGAGGACAGTGAAAACTGCGAAATAAGCAGGCATCAGTCACTCAAGCAATAGATTGATTTTTCAATGTGTGTTCCAGCACTTTTATCAATACCGTGCATGAGTGCTTTTGGACTATGTCATTCTTCAGTCTGTTCTTTGCTGGCTAAATATCAATAGAAAGTCTAATATCTGAACTTATTAGTGCTTTGAATCAACTATAAATAACATGCTATTATTGGATACTATTTGATGGTCAAAGAAGTACAGGCAAGCACGGAGAAATGGAAAAGGTCAGTGACAGAATGACACAGATTATAGTAAGCAATTAATTTACCCCTTGCTGGGCTTTTTCTTTCCTTCTTTTGGAGGCAGCTTCCTTTCATGTACTGCCTTCTTTCCTTCCAGAAAGGGACAGGGAGATAAATAGATTACATACATATAGATTGTTTCCTCAACTTGCTCTCAAACCTGTAAAATGTTTCTATGAGTGTTCTAACTCTGATCCACCAAGAGATAATAAACAGCTTTTGCTTTGAATACTTGAGTAATGTCCCATAGTGTCAGTATGTGGCTAAGTTTAACCAAACCTGAACAGGAACCAAGACACCTAAAATAAGATTTTGCAATACATGAAGTGACTAATTCAAACATCTGTCTATGTTAAAGTTCAGAATGGTGGGGGTTTTTTTCTGTTAAGCTGAGAAATGTTATCCAGGGGAAAGGCTGGATTCAAGGTCTTCTGTAGAGTATAAACATTTTCATACTTTGTTTTGCTTAAATGCACAAAAAAACCCACAGATGAAGGTCCTTCACTGGTATAAATACCAGTTTCTTTGATGCCTGTGGACTGCTGATAAATTATCTCAGGTGAGGCACATGTAGGTTGTTAGCCAGAACTCTGCTATGTCTGGATGTGAAGAAAGCTGACCCAAAACTGAGATAGTACATGCTGGGATTTTTCATCGAGTGAAATTCACAACTTAGGACAAACACAAGATGAATGGAACAGTCTGTTAAAAGTCCTTAAATCAAACTGAAATTAACAAAAGCTTGTCTTCACAACAGTGAACTTTTAAATTAGTCTTCACTGTGGAGGAGTCTTCATGTAAGACTATGATTTTCTTGATATAACTTTCCAAAAACATTGAGACATTTTTATATACCATGAAGTACACTTTAAAATACGTAATACTGTTGTATAGATTATTTGTAAGTCTATGAATTATAGAAGCATTTAATCCCTTTTCATAAAAAATATAAATAAAATAATAAAGCAAAACTTACAGGCTTAATGAATGAAGACCTAGATGATAAATCTTAAGATAGGTCAGCGATACTCAAAACACATTATTTACTGACTGGCTAAGCAGAAGCATTATTCTCAAGAGAATGTTTTGCCCTTTTAGTAGAGTTAAATAAGTAGTGGAAGAAATATTTAGAACAACCTTTTGCACAGCAGAGCAAGAAGATGACTTTTGCCTGGTAACTGTTTAAATAAGCCCAGCTGCTTCCGTCACTTGGGAGCTGCGTTGCAGGAGGTTAGCAGCGGTTTCTCTTTGAAGTAAGGCCAAGAGGCCTTGTCAGGGACATCTGTGGTACTCAGCAAATCCTGAGAATGCTTTGGGCTACCTTAAACTTTACCCTTATTAATAAAGGACCTGAAATAGGAGCTATTTGGGTGTTCCCAAATTAGTTTCCATATTGATAATTAATCCACAAAGGTCAGGCAAGTGATGTTGCTTGCAATGACTGGTTTTGCTCCTACAAGGTTTTTTTTCCTACAGTTTTTTGACATATAGGCTCAATGTTCTCTGGTGCTTGGATCATCCATCTGTTATTTATATGCAGGATAGCTCCATCAGAGAAATCCTGGCCACAGATGAGGTCCTCTGCGGCTGAGTTGTGACTGTGAAGCTGTCTTTGCTGTTTGTTCTGCTGGGACCAAAATTACAAATCTGTCAGAGAAGGACACTGTAACAGGCTCTGTGGCTGAACGTGAGGCTGGAAACCAAAGGATGAGAACAGGATGCAAGAGAAAAGCTGAAGGCAATGCCCAGCTGTGCATGACAGAGAGAGAATGTAATCTAGCCTGTGGGTGGAGGACAGGTAGTTGATGGACTGCAATACTTTAGTAACTTGCTTCAAGATGACAAGGTAATGTTATTATTATCTTTATTGAGAAAAAATATGAGTGAGTTTTGACTATAAGAAAGGGGTTTGGCTCTTGAACTGCAGCTCTCCAACATTTGTGGTTTGTGTGGGGTGCGTGTCCCATGATTATGCTGTCCTTGCCTTGGTCTGGTGGTAGCCTGCATCCCAGCTGTGGGTGGAAGTGAGCTACCATGAGCAGGATGTCTCAGTGAAAGCATGCAATTCTTTGAAGGAAGACTGTAGGTGTCCACCTGGAGAAGGTGTGCTGGTGAGCCTGAGCGGAGCTGTTTTGTGAGGCCTGAACGTACTCAAGTGAAGGGAATGGTTTCAGACGTGCTTCCCTGGTCTGTGCCTGAACAGTTATTTCCTAGCTCTAGGCGGCTCAAATATGTGGGTTTGATTGGATTGCCATTCTGAGTCACCTAATTCTTCCTCTGTAACGATTAAAGGCATCTAATTCTGTATTCTCAGCTAGGAGCTGGTTGTTAAATGCGAGGTGAAGAAGCGCTTAACTCAGAGACACCTCCGTCCTGTACTGAATGTGGCCGATGGGAAGAGCAGTCCTAGCCTTCAATCCCTGTGGGACAGTCCAATAGTTCAGCCAAGCAATTCATTTCAGAACCATGTAAAGATCATCCCTGTGGGGCTTTTTGTAAACTAAAAGCAGAGATTAACCTTAAACTAGCTTGGCCAAGTTTGACCATTTAAGCAGCAGTAAGGGTTTTCATTTTGTTTGGATTTTGTACCAGTAACACATTTCTATGGTTAACTTAGTTATAAAAGCTTTTCTAAAAAGAAAAAAAAAAAGTCAGATAATCGTATACTCACTGATTTGTATGTTTACTGTAAATTTTGCAAACCTGAAGGATGAAGACATTTAAAATATTGTGACTAACCTGTTTTACTGAGGAATCCTCTGCATTTACATAATTTCTGCGGGGGATTCTACTGAAAGTTTTCCAAGGTTTGGTCCCAGTGTAGTGTCAGTGAACTCTGGACCAGCACCATCATACACTCTGTGACGGTGAGATTGAACCTTTGCTTTATTTATATTGCCTCTGATACTGTAATAACGTTTTCCATTGTTAGTCTCGCCATACAGGGAGAAATGAACCTCCCAGCCTATTTGCATACACTAGCAATAAAGCCCCATTTTAATGAGAAAATGGATATTTGGACTTTACACTTTAGCTAGCAATGTATCATTTCTGGCAGCTGTGCTTTTTGTTCACTCTGACTGAAACAGCTTCAATGACAGCATCCAGGATCCTCCCTTTCTGTTCAGCTTTTCCTTAGAAGGCAAAATGAGATAGATGTCTCTAAAGATAGGCCAGTACTATTCTGAGTCCTTTCTTCTTCATGGGATCATGCCAATAAACAAAAGAAAAAAAAATCATTCCAACCTTTATCCTTCATAAGCCAAAGCACTCTTTCAGGAATATCAACTATTTCTTCCTATCTGTTTCTTCAAATCCACATTCTTACCCTTTCCTTTTTATTTATCCTTCTGAGCTTCTTTTATAACACAATAAAAAAATGTTAGCTCTATGTTAGATTCCGATTTTTTAAAAAACAAGAGTGTTATTTAACTGTTCTACAAGGTTTTAAAGTGAATGGCCCAAGTTACAGGTAGTAAAACAACAGTGATTCATATCTTTCTTTGTAAGCAACATCACCCGAAGGGCATTATGCAACTCTGGTTTTGAGAGGGTTTTTCTTTTTTTCCTCAGGCATAATGACTCCAGAGAGACTGAACATAATAGTGATCAATTGGGCTGCGTTCTTTTCCATTCGAGTTTTACACAACAAAGGGATCCCTTGATTTTATTTGTGATTTATTTATGCTTTAAGCAAGCCTGGTTTGGAAAATATTGGCCTGTCCAGCAGGCACTTCTGCTATTGGTGCCTCAGGATAAGTGTGTTTTTTCCCCTGTTTGAGATTATGAGGCAAGGCTGTCCATGGTGTTACAGCGCTGAAATTAGCAACAATATTGAGAGTGGTAGCCTTTTCTAGTTAAAGCTAGTGAGAATTCTGTTACAGGGAGCTGGCTATAATGGGATACGAATCAGGAGTTAACATGTTGTTTGTTGACTTTGAGCCAAATCTAAAAAGGGCTGTAATTCTCCACCAGTCTAGAGCTGCGGTCTCAAAAAGCCCCTCTACATCTGTTTTTGTGTTTTCCTGAAATGGCGAGACATTTTTCCAGGTGGATGCAGCTGAATCCCTCAGCTCCCACAGACAACAACAGTGTGGCTTGGTCTGTCTAATCAAGCCAGGGTGTGAGACCTGGAAAGTCTATGTCCAGCTCCTCCATCCTGTAGATGCTATTGGGGTGAACTGAAGATCTCTGGAGGGATTCCTTGCCAAAATGAAGCTGTGGTTCCCCTTGCCTTTAAGACATAGCCAGATGATGGTGATGATTGTTTTCTGCCTAGTGGTGGTATTGTTAAATTATCTTTCCAGCAAATGGATGGCCCATGTTTACAGTCTTTCGTAGGAGATTTAAGCCTTTTTTACAAATATTTCAGTTGATTGTCCTAATCGGTGAGCTGGCAAACAGACAAAGGGGGCAGTTAGAGCATTATGCTTGAAAGGGCAACACCTACCTCTCCCAGGACTGTACCATAAATAAGATAGTGTTTGCATAGCATGAAGGCCATTCCTCTGCCCCTGTTTGAAAACAGGATGAGTGAACCTGACTCAGTTCCTCGAAAGAAAGCCAGTAGGTACCTGTTCTTAGGAAACTCCTCCAGGCTGGGTCTCTGAATAGACCACAGCCTGTAAACCAGAAGCAAGGCATCCTTACCCTATGCAGGGCATGTTTGAGACTCTACCCTTGTAACATAGGGCACAAGCCTCAGCAGTGTTTACTGTTGTGTAGCTCAAAGCATCTTCCTTCTCTGGGACTCACGGGGTTTCCTTAGAGTCCCATTTCCACAGGGTCAGTAAGCACATTGGGAGCCTCGGTATGGTTCTCAGTTCTCCACTGATGCCAGAACAGTAAAAACTAGGTGTCACAGTGACCAACAATGTGACAGCAGGGCAAAATGGTGCCTGTAGCTCCCTCACCTAATAATGCCTCCTACTCACACATAGATGCAGAGTCCCCCTCCCCATGAAAACAGCCACATCATGTCCTGCAAAATCCTAAAAGTCAAAACATCCTGACTGATTCTGATCCTTTGTCCTCTTGTCCAAAATATACATGGATTTGATAAGCCTTTTGTTTTGTTAAAATTCTGCACATTAGTAGCACAGGTCTCATTACCACATATTGGTCACAATATCCTCTTTATAGCTACAAATATCTCTGGCATAAGTAGCTTCTAATTACCTTTATTCTCCATGGTGAATATGTGAAAGCAGTGACACATACATTATTAGCATGCAACTGGAGAAGAAGTTTGAAACCTGTGTGCTGACTTTTCTCCTCACTCCTTAGGAGGAGTCTTCTGGTTCATAGCAGTCACAAGATTTGTATCATTTATCTAAAAAGGGGACAATTGTGAGTATTTTGCCCATTATTAAAAAAACCCAACAAACCAACAAGCAACCTACTGTTCATTAGCTGAGAAATGAAGCTTTATGTTTCGAGAATGGTACAGTTCATTTAAGATACTGCTGACCCAGATTTGTATTTCTGTACTGAATTGCTTCAAGCGAGTAATGCACAGTCTATTTATAGGATCATTATTAAATTTGAACTTGCATGGTTTAAATCCCTTTGCACAAGATTCACAAGGGAGACTCAGGCACTCTTGTCACTCCGTGGGTAGCCAGCTTGGGTTAATGTTCACAGGAGTGGTAGTCTGGAGTTGTTTTCCAAGAGGAGCAACTGCTTTTGAGATGCAGATACAGCTTGCTGTAAATGGAAACTCATCTGAGCTATTTTGGACTTCCACTTCTGGGTGAAATGAAATATATCCCTAAGTGTCTCTTTTCCACAGTTCATTTTCCATGGCTGCTTTATTGAGGACTGTAGGTTTCAACATGTGTAATTAGTTTATATAAACCCCACCCCAGGATCCAAATAGGATCTGGAAAGGGCTGTGGTAATGTTGCAGTGTGATGTGTTCGATATGTTGAAGTTGGCACTAGGCAGTTTTGCCAGGGCATGTTCCAGTGATCATTTCAGTATATGCAGTTTTCTGCCGTCTTTTACATAATGTAATTGCTACAGCAGTCAGCACTGCAAACATCAGTGCGATCCTCTTGAAAGGGCTCTGAAGACTACCTCCCTTGGAAGTGATGGGACCTAGGTGCTTAAATTCTCTAGAAAATTCAGTGAGTAAAAGATATTTTTTAAAATTTAGTTAAGAGTGGTATTTTCAGACATGAGCTAGGCATCTTGAAAGTTTGCCAACTTTAACTTTGAAGGCAGAGCCAAACAAAATCAAAGAGGCAGCTGATATACATAGATTTGTCAAACTACTTTTGTGGGGCAGAAGCCATAGAAATCGATGTAGGATGCAGTGTACCAGTCCTGGCTCCATTTTGCTTCCATTCTTCCTTCCATTCTACTTTTGTTTGTAAGCTGGAACATCGAGGTAGGGGCTGTGTTTCACGTCCATGCAGCGTGGCACTTGGCATCATGGGGCTTCAATCTTAATAAAGTCTTCCCACTAAATCATTACTTATGCAAGTAAATACATAAAATACCAATATCTGAACAATATAATTGTTATTTTAACTTTGCCTGTCACTTCAAATCCACTTCTACTTTTTGCCTTGCTACTCAATGTCACCTTTAGGTTTAAGTGCATTTTTCCTGCAGCTATGCAGCAATTTCAATACATTAACACATTTTTTATATGAAACAGCACAAGAAGCAGATTCAGCATATGTCCCTTAGAAGAAAGTACTGTAGAGGTAAATATTGTTTTGGAACCTTTCTGAAGAGTGTATCTATGTCCTTGAGGGAATTAATTAAAATAAACATCCCCTAACTCTAATGGGGCCCTAACTCTATCAAGAAGAGCAGAGTCATCCTTTAAGTACCTTGTCCTCCAGTTGGAATTTGATTGCACTGACTTATACAGTGGAGTAAACAAAAGTGTTTTCATTTTTGTTATTATTGGTGTTGTTATTATTCATAAAAGTGTTACAGTTGCCCCTTCAAATTCAAAATGCTGCTAAACGCACTAAGAGCAGACAGAAATGTTGTTGACATAATGGACATACACAGAAGCAGCCACTATTTTGCCAGCGTTAAATCCTTAGACAATTCTATAGAGATGAACAAGAATATTAATAATAATAATGTTGTTATTATTATTATTATAGTTACATTTTTCAAACATAAAATCCATTTCACCAACATAGAAGAGTTTGCAGAAATATATACATTCAAGAACCTGTTTTCTGAGAGGTAGGAAATTTTTAATTGAAACACCTAAGGAAACAAATGTCAGGTTGGATAGAAAAAAAAACCCCTTATCTGCCACCAGCTTCTTCATCACTGTCAAATATGTATTCAGCGATGTCAGACATTTGTTTCAGCACTATTTTCTCTGACTGTCCAGGCTTTATTTAACATGCCTGGGCATAACTGACTTAGGTCAGGACCTCCTTCCCTGACCTGTGAAGTCTTCCAAGGCCTGAGATGGGACCTGGATATCTAATGCAGCTTAGACTCAGGAGGAGTCCAAGGGATAAAAATAGGGGAAACAAGATCCAATTATTCACCGGAAAAATGCAATACCTCATATACAAACATATTCCAATGCATTCTGAAACTTCAGTTACTGGAATTCTGGTGTGAAATGTCTTTGTATAACTCAGAAGAGAGTGTGAAAGCAAGCCCAAAGTCTTGTCTTTGTCCCTGGGTGCGGTAACATTATTGCATGACAACATGTATTTTAAAAATACGGAGAAGGAATCTGAGACAATACTCCAAAGCAATGTCCATGGGCATGGTTAGAACAACCCTCAATGGTCAGATCTGCAGTCCACTCAGTTTGGAGCATCAGAAATCTGTTCTCACACTGGATGTTGTTTCAGGAAACAATAGCAAAAGGCCAGAGTAGGGTCTAGGTGAGCCTGTGACTATTCCAGCAAGGTCTGCAGGGCAAAGCTGGACCTGCCTGGCAGAGGCTAGATTTGCAACTAACATGAACATCCAATTCAGTCTTCCCTGCTGGAGCAACACCAATGCTCAGCTTTCAGTTCTCTTGAAAAAATTACAGTCACAATAAAGATAAAAAGAGGTGTTTGTGTGCCTTTGTGTGTGTGAGTGTATGCAACTACTTAGACTGTTAGAAAGAATAGATATAGACTAACTAAATATTGCCCATTTAAAAAATTTCACACTTAATTTAAAGCTATGAATTTCCATTTAAGTCATTTTGTTCACTATGTGAACCATAAACAATTTATAAGATAATAGGTCCTCCGAAACCAAAACACTGTTTCTGTGACTAGACTGGCATGGTGATTGTGTGACTTATGTATATACAAAGTGGTTAACAAAATAAGCACACTTGGTTATAAAAATATTATGCAGAGTTATCTTCTGCAAAAGGCATTCCAATTTTTTTCTTGTTTTGTGTAATAACACCAAAATATTGTTAGATATATCAAAAAACACCCACAGTTACATATTCTGCGAGTCAAGAGTATGTTAAATGCATTGTATTGTATTTATGAAAAGGAATGATTTTACATAGTTGATGCTAAAAAGATGTTTTCTAAAACACCGTGTCACAAATAAAAAAATGAAGACACACATTATAACTATAGCTGAATAATTACATTTGTGGCACAAACTTACGAATCCAGAAAAGCCAGATAGGACACACTTTTCACTGCAGAATTTCCTGACTTGTTAGTTTCTATCTCATCCTCAATGCTATCTAAATGCTCTTTCAGTCCATGAATTGAATTTTCTTTTAATTTGAGCAGATCATATATTCATTTGTCAACACTCTATCTTCATCAATCAATGCATTATGTCAGGCAGCTTCATCTCCTCCTGAAAGATAACCTTGGATTATGTCATGGCTCAATTGTGTATTGCCCCTACAGAGATAATGAATTTGCACATGTAAGAGGATCATTTACCAATGGGGGTGGGATGCTGTTCTGAGCGTATCATTTCCATCTGCCACAGGATGATTCCATTTGCAAAAATTGATCCCCTGGAGGAGGATTTCTTAGCTATGGTAAGCATGCTGTAGGCACAATGTAGCAGATCATGTCCTCTGACAGGAGAGGAAGAAGGGATCACATTGCTGCTGCCGCCCCCAATAAGTCAAGACTGCGGGGCTGGGTTTGCATCTCTTCATACCAAGGCTGGAGAAAGGACCAAGGATAGGGTTATCAAGCTCTTCCTTCTCGTAGCAGGGGGTTGCACTCAGCTGAGAGGAGGACTGCACCCACATGTCGGGATGGTACAGTACAAGCACAGGCATAGTTAAGCTACTTCTGTAAAGGTTCAGCCCCAACTATGACAAACTTCGTTAGATGCTGAAGCAGGCACTGCTGTGAGATGAACTCTTCTGAACAGTTTTAGGATTCAGCCTAATGGCTCCCAGAAAATAATTGAGCCCCTGTGAATGAAATTATGCATTTCATCAGATGTAAACAATAGTAATCACACGTATCACAATGAAAATTATGCACTTCAAGGAAATTTACTTGTGAGGAGTGGAGTTTGGCAAGAGGGATTGCAGATGGATGCCTAAGAAAGTGCTTTGGGGTGGGTCCCAGGGTGGACCCGGAACAGACAAATACCAGTTTGATCACTGCAAGCCTTAGATTGCCACAGGCATCAATAACCAAGGTAAAGTAGATCTTCCGTATTACATCAGTTATCATATGCCAGCAAGACCAGATTATGCACAAGCCAAAAGGAGTAACAGTGATAGCTGAGCAACTTTGGGGCTAGTACTATTTTTATCCCCTGCCAAAATTTGACAGAATTGCGTGTCCTCCTTTTCCAGTTTTGTTCCCCCTCTTAGTCATGAGAGGCAAAAGACAGCAGTGAGTTTGCAGGACCAGGACAGTATCTCTTGGAGTAGCCTGGGATTGGAGTGGGGTGGAGTTGCCCATCTTCCCGAGCAGCTGTGTACGTGTATAGCTCAAAAGTCATGGGTTAAGTACAGTTTCCAAGGACAGACCAAGTCCTGCCATTTCTAGCTATTCTCAGTGCTGTGGAAACAACAAAGACTCATTCAATATATTTGAAATCATAAACCTTATTTGCTGTAGAACTGGACCTCCGCTGGCCTATAATCTGTTCCCTTGGTGCAACTGGCGTTGCACTGGCCGTTCCTCTGGCTCCTCTGCTAATGTTGTTTATAACAGGAGATTGAGGTGCATTCCTGGTCCTAGTGACA
The DNA here is from genome assembly GCA_009769605.1 of Bucorvus abyssinicus. NCBI lineage: Eukaryota > Metazoa > Chordata > Aves > Bucerotiformes > Bucorvidae > Bucorvus > Bucorvus abyssinicus. Next base: position 48,156,657 of record CM020025.1, read on the forward strand.
TACACATGTTCATGCAACATGAGGAGGACAAGGCATTTCTGTTTAATGCAAATTAGTGATTACAGGCAGATGCTTTGTTCAGTGTGTTTTTATGATCATTTTCAGATAAACTTATGGGTTTTTATTCCCAAAGTCCACCTTTGCTCTCCTGTTTTGGTATATTGCATGTCACTGTTCAGTGTACATTGTGTCATAGCATGATCATATCAGCTGTCATAAAGGATAAGCTACTATGACAACTTGAAATGTTAATTAATGCAGGTTGACAAGATGAAATTTGCAAAAAATAAACATGATTCCTGCCAATACCGACTGGTCATAATGACTTCAGGTATACCTCCCTTAGTTAATCACTAACTAATTGTAGTTTATGATTAGCTGCCAGAAACAGGGCACAGAATGTATATTGTCTATCTATACAATATTTTTCAGGCTGGCATACAGACTTACAGAGTATACCATGCAGTTCTTAACAGGTTGTTCTGCTTATTTTTTCTGGTTCTTGCAGATAGGCAAAAATATGAGTTCAGTAGAACAGCTTTTTCTTTTTGAAACACATGAACCAATCTGAGTTCTTTGAAATGGCATTATTCTAAAAAGTGTTCATAAATCTTGGAGAAGTAATTTATTTTTCTAAAGATCTATATTTTATGAACGACAGTTTAAATTTGCACCTGAGACCATTATAGTTTCTATGAAAAGAGAATGGATAACAAATTGAATGGATGGACTCTCATTAAGCATAAAATTACTCGACAAGAGCTATTCTGAATCAATTAATCATAATGTAACAGGACTCTAATTTTCTGGCATTCTCAAAATCAAAAATAAGTTTTTGCATCATTTTTCATCATAACAAATGTGATTACTTCTGTTTACAGCTGATGAAATATACAATTTAAGTCACAGTAATTAAATACTGGCTCCACTTTTTTCTGGCGGCCATTGAATAGAATCCTAAAATTGTCTAAAGAAGGTTGTCTCCCAGCAGTGCCTTCCACCCTTTACTCCTCCCTGCACACTTTCCATGAGCATGTGCATAAAGGATCAGAAAATTCAATTTATATGACGTAGCATGACACTGTGCGACATATCTATAGTTTAAAATAAGATTTGGTTCGAGACGCATTGCAAGGAAATAGCATTATCCCTTCAATTTGTCCTACTTCATGCATGAATCTTATAAATGGAATTTTTATTTAAATGTATTATTTTGTTAATCAATGTGTTTTGGATTTGTCTCCAGGTTGTTTGATTTAGCATTATCAAAACAATCCAGATTCTTGACACCTAGATCTGCCAGCTAATATGACAGCAGATTATTCGAGGGAGGTATATTTTCTGTGCAACATTAGTGGTGGGATTGGAGGGGGCTGCCTAGACACCAACAAAAGCATTTCATTTACATTGATTCACCCACCAAGAAAAGTTATTAGGATAGGTAGAAAGATGGTTCTTTTTTATTGTCCCATGGAAACAAATGTTTCCAAAGCCCATTTTGAAAAGAATTTTCTTCATATTGTTTCAGATTTCAATTAAATAAAAATTTTGAAATGTAAAATAAGGATGAGTTAAAGAGATGAAACACTAAAATCAGCAATTAATTTCAAATTATATTAAAAAAAAACCCCAAAAACCAAACACAACCTGTTTCTGGTTTTGACCAGCCTAAGTTACGGCATTTACTGTAAAATAAAATGCAGTGAACAACGCAATCCACTCCCTCATACCTGGCATACACATTACCAAGGCAGCTTAAGGAAACAGCAAATGCAGTTCTGAATACTCTGACCAAAACATGGTTCTAGTGCACTAAGCATTTAACGCCCTCTAAGTTTGGAGAATTTGAGTTGTGAGGCAGTTTTAATGCAAACCATGCCTGGCTTCCCAGGTAAGTGGCTCTCTCTATGGCAGCACAGTGATCTGTTCCATTAAAGAGGTAAGGCTATCTCTTTTTGGAAGTACAGCATTGTTTTAGAGAAACTTATAACACCATATCAGTTGCATTATTCAGTGTTTCTATATTTCAGGGAAAGTGACGGAAACATTATTTACTAATTTAAAGCAATCCGGAAAGGATATTTTTCTCTTCTAGTATGGCTCATACGGTAATTCAATTTACATACTTAAATCAAATACATTTTCTGTCTCTTGCTAACTTTTGTTGACCTCTTGTATTATGATGTAAGTTGTTCGGTTTTATTTGTTTCCAAATTCTAATATTCCATTTCCCTTGTACTGTTAGCATGTATGCACAAGGCCAATATGCGGTGCCTTTCAATAGCTCCTTAGTTTATCATAACAGGGGATCTCTTACATCACAGCCAATTTCACAGATCATATGCAATTTACAGAATTTGCGGGTCATCCAGGATGGATTAGGCTGGGTTATGACTATATACGAACACTTTCTTTGCCTCTGCTGGCTGCTTTAACAGGAACCATATCAATTCCTCACTAGCCAAGTTATAAACTGGGACATAAGCAGACACTAAGATATGCTTTGTGCCCCTGATGATATTGCTCTTTGGAGAAATATCTTAGTACCTTTGGAACTAGCCAAAGCAGCAAGAAGATAAAAACTAATGCCCTTTTAGCTTGAGAAAGTGTGAAAGAAATGCTGATGTGTACAGCAGGTAAAAATTAACTCAGATACTTACAATGCTTTTCCATCAGCACAAAATTCTTGATTTAGAAGGCTTTGAGATAGTTGGTAATTACTTGCTGATTCAGTCAGAATGCTTGTGCAGAAACCTTTACTAATTTGGTGGAGCAAAAGTTCAGATGAAATATTTCACTAGCTTTGAAATGTGTATGAAACTATTGACAAAATGAATAGGGTCATTCCTAGGCAGGTACCACGTGTTCATGCCTGTGGTCCACAGGTTATCAGTGGCCTTTTAAAAACATTCACACACTGCTCCTCCACCTTTAATTCTTCCAAAGCAGGACTGTTTGTGGGAGGATGATATAGGGAGCTTACCTGCAGGGCAGGTAGGTGTGGATTTAAAAAGCATGGAGCAAATGGCTGTCATTTATCATCTCCTTGCATCAACTAACAAGCTGTCTCCAGACTGTCAGGTTTGGGGAAGGGTGAGCTGGGGATTAAAAAACCTTCTCACTGCCATTGCCGTAGATCCCAAGACCTGTTATGTCAGAGCTGTCCTGGGCAGTCTCAGTCTTCTGGGTGGTTGGCCCCAGCTGAGTATCCTCCATGATCAGTTGGGTGCCAGCAGAGCCTTGTAAAAGACGTCCAGCTTCCACTCCAAAGGGAGCAGCCTGTCTCCTCCGGGGGCACCAGTCAGCCTTTTGCCCAGGCACAGGTCATTGAAAGGGTTTCCTTTCCATGGGAGCTCTCAAGGAGCCAGCAGCAAAGTCAGGGGAGGGAGAAAGGCTCTCATCCAAGGCAAGCTGGGCCTTCCCACTCAGCCAAGAGCTCTCTTCCTGCATGGGGAAGCCCATCAAGCTGGTGGACCATAGCAAGTCATCCAAGAGCTTGCGTTCAGAGAACAGAAAATTTAAAGGAATGGGGTTTTTCTGAATTAACAGTTGTATATATCAGAGTGCAGCACTTCTCTGCAGGTAAGTGACTAGTAAGTGAGAGAAAGGCGCTAGAAAGAAAGGCCTGTTACACACACGTCTCTTACTATCTCCCATCACCAGTGAAGAGGTCACAGTGCTGCTCCACATCATCTTGGTCAGGAAGGAGCAAAGTAAGGCAGGGGAGACTGGGTCAAATGCAACTCTAACCCTTCTTCTCTCAATAGCAGGTCAGTTGCCGAGTCCAAGGAGAATTTCTTCCCTAGGAAAGCTGGTCAGGTCATGCTCGATGCTCATCTGATAACTCAGGATCCAGCGGGGTCTTATTAGCAGAAGATTTAATTTCACCCTGATTAAGAGAGAACAGATGAAGAAGGATGCTGAAAAATCCTACAGGTATATATCAACTCTTAGGAAAACATTCTTTTTAATCTACTGTGGTGAACAACCCAAGCACTCAATTTTGATTCCCTTAACATTTTTTTCTGAAGGGCTTTTATTTTTTTATAGTGACATTGTCCCAAGTGCAAACAGAAAACAACCTTACTGCTGCTATTCATTAAAATCTGTATTTATTTATTTATACCATCCAACTAGCTTTGTTTTCTTATGTAAATTTCATACAAAAATATCCTGTAATTATGCTCTTAGTAATGGCCAACTTGATTTTTAGGAGTGAAAGTTGTAAACGTTAGTCATAAAAAAAAAAAAATTACTGTTTTGCTGGTTTTAAATAACTGTGCATATTTTAATACACTGAGTCATATACAAGTGTAATTAAAAGATAGATCCTCTTCCTCTTGCTGGGTATATCACTCAGAAATGAGAAAGATAACATTTGCCTCTGGTGAATAACTGTTCAAAAGATTAATTCATGTCAAATGTTAGCTTTTCTGGAGTTGCCTGCAAGAAGCTAAACTATAACACAAGGACATGTGTGTTTGCACATTTCTCATTCCCCAGCACAGCCACTGCCACAAGAAAATTGATGAAATACATCTGAGCTAACATACCTGGGACAGCCGCTTCCAAGGGTATGTAGTAGTTTAAGGAACACTTTATTAGACATAGAGCTATTGTTTGAAAAGTGAAAGAAACCCCAATATACAAGAAGTTGTGGACAGCTGCAACTGATGGAAGCTACCAGCCAAAGAGCAGGCTGTTCTCATACAACATTAACATTTACATAAATGTGGAGGCTTTAAAATATTTCTGTCAAAGATTTTAGAACATTTTGCTCGAAGTGGACTCATAGATAGAGACAAGAGCTCACATAATATATGTGAGTGTAATCCTAACAATGGTATAGAGACATTTTCTGATTAAAGAGAAGTATACATAATGTAAAGAGAAAAAAACCAGCAGATTGCATAATAGGTTTTTGAAAGAATTTCATCAAAGTCCTTTTGAATTTAATGCTTATCATCATGCTGATTTGTAAAGAGCAGTAGTTAGGTCCAAATTCAGCACCCTTGTGCCTTTATTAGATACAGATACACTTCCTGCATGTCTTAATAAAACAGTAGGATAAGGGCTTCCAACCTAGTCCGTAAGAGCTACTGAAAAGCTCCAGAACATTTGGAAAAATACTCCTAATTTCTTCCATTTACAGTAATTTCTTTAACTTCCCTTTTCTGTAATCAAAAGAAACAGAAGACTAAGGTACAGGTCCTAGTAATAAATACACACCCTATTTATAACACCAGAAAGAATAACATTCACTGGCTTCACGCAGGAAATCTCTCTCAGGCAGATGTTTGAGTTGTTTGGTAGAGTGCTTTTTGTTGTGGTTGGTTTTTTCTTCCTCTTTAACTTTTCCCTTTAACAATGGACTTTTTACTTCATTGCCTTCTTTCTGAACTCCCTCCTAGATTTGTCTCATATGAATAGCTTGGCCGTATTCAAAATGACAGATCTTCTGGAGAGTTACTCCTAGAAGAAGAGGAATAAAACTCATCTTTTGACTTCAAGCAGACAGAAAAATACACTTTCATCTAAATTTCTCTCAGACCCTTTTGGATATAAACCAGTGTGACTCCATAGTGGATACTATCATTATATTTGTCTTCTGGTGTTTTCCAGGTGGGAAAATAATGTGCATCCCACAGTCAGGACCAAACTAAATACATCTGGTGGTTTGAGAGAGGCTTTCAGCTGAATAGACCGAGGTCCTTCTCTAGCACAATTTCCCAAGTATTTGCAGTTTCAGTGAAACTGTTTATTAGGGTCCTCCTCCCTGTTCACTGTTCTAAGCTAGCAAAGCACATTTGCAAAGACAAGTTGCTGCTGGTTAGGTCACTGATGCCAGCAAGGGGTGGAGTGGCTGCAGTGGTCGTGCAAGGCTCTGGTCTGTGCCTATGACAGCAGGGACCAAGGTCACCCACCGTTCAGCAGGGGCAAGCCTGGGGGCCAGGTCAGCAGCACCAACAGGGGCTGCAGCCCATAACACACCCTTTTTTATGTGTGGTGAGTTGGTTCAGTCATCATCTTCTCCCCTCTTTTTTTAATTTAACACAGAGGGTGACTTTTTGGCAAAAAGTCAATAGTTCTTACCATTGATTTCAATGAGTCAAGAACTGCATCCAAACCCTTCATGCCTCACTGAGGACAATAACAAAAAGAACACTATTTTGGAACAGAGAAAGGCAGCATGTTGCCAGCAGCCTTTGTTTATTGTGTTTGGGGGCTTCATGATGTAGTCACCCACCCACTTCTTTATTAAATGTTAGTTTGGCTTTTGAAAGTTTTATAAGCTACCGTATAATAATAATTAAAAGTTTGTATGCAATTTCCAAAGCTCATTTTCATTCCTTGGGGAGTATTAATTCTGGTTTAATTTGTTTTTCATCTTCATTGTGCAACAAAACACAGCTTGTTTTTAAAAGGAGGATCAAACTGATATTGAAATATGTGTACATGTGTTGGCAGGCATTTCTTGAGGAGGGCTGCAGCCCAGAACTTGGACTTCAAACAACAAATGTGCAGAGCTCACATGAACTTGAAGTTGCCTTTTTATTTGTGACATCCATAAACATTTATGATGCTTTGTTTTTAATACCAGTAACTCTATGTTGTTACTCTGGGTCTTTTAATAGTGTCTATTTATATTGTGAAATCATGACAACTGTGTTGTCTTCCCATAAAGCCAACAGTCAAGGGTCTGCTACAGCAAATACTAACACATGTGAATAACTTCACTCATATGAATAATCAGACTGATTTTAACAAGGAGGTGTTTTTCGGGTCAGGCTCCCAATATTTTGACATACTTCCTGAAATGTTTTGTGGATAGGAGTCATTGACTTTCATATGGTGATAAAATGCTCTGAACACAGAAAAAACTCCCCTCCAAAAGATAGGAATATGTTTGGATTATCAAGTTCTAACAATTACAATTTTACTTGTTAGCTTTCTTTTCCTGGATACAAGTAGTGTTGGAAGAGCTCTTAGACGAGATCAAAGAGAATGAGTGTTAATCATTTCTGTAAGTCAGTGATATAATATTCCTCTCCCCTTCCTCTTGAGCCTGTGTGTAACCACATTTGGAGATGTCATTGTATTTTTTTTTTTTTTTGCCTTCATCTTATGGGAAAGAGTGATGGAATTAATTACTATTAAAACAGTGATGTATTGCATTTTATAATTTTTATTTTGTACAGATCATTGCCATGATGAACTAGACAAATTCATATAAGAGAACACTCTTTTTAATAATTAGAACTATAAAAATACATGCTTCCTACAATATTATTCTATTTTTAAGGCTATACCTGGCTGTGGTGCCTCTGTAGTGCACATGTTATGAAAGTAAACAAAAGGGAGACACATAATTCCAAATATACAAGGCATATCTAAACTTGAAGTATTCAGAATAAGCAATTTGCCTTATAATTACCTAGTTCTCTGTTGAGATACTACACTGCTCCTTGGAAAGGTATTTATTAATATACTAATCCAGTTTTCCTGTTGTTTGCACAGATTCCAGCTGTGTTAGAATGCAATTCTTGCAAAAACTTGTCTTAGAAAACCATGTCAGGAACAAATTGGTTTTCTGCTTTTTATTGGAATATATTCAAGGGTTTGCCGTGTTGCATTCTGAACCTTATTCTCAAAATACCTTATTCTCAAAATACCTTATTCTCAAAATACCTTATTCTCAAAATACCTTATTTTCAAAACACTCACTATTCCTGTGACTTAACTCCTACTGTTAAAATAGGGAGAAGCTTTACATGTGTTTATTTTTACTGTAAAGGTGGAAAAGTTTTGGGAGAGCTGGATTGCAGAGGAAAATCTATGAAGGTCAGTATCATATCATTTGTTAACATATATTAGGTATTTTCTTCATATTACCTTGCTAAAATACCCTGCTCGAAACTTTTTCTTAAATAATAATGCCACAAAACTCACAAAGGACCTGCAGTCTAGGTGTCATAACCTTCCTGATAGTAAAAGGAACACATTTTCTATTAACACAGAGTCATGTGCATGGCCTGTCCAGTGATACACAATGTCATTTAAGACATTCCATCATTCCTTGCTTGAGCACTCTAATCTAATGAGGTACCCAGGGAAGAAGCAATGATAGCCGAGGCATTAAAATGTAATCAAGATATGCAAATTCATATCTAAATGTGATTTGCTTGGAAAGAGAAATTAATCTAGGCATGGTCAAATAAACAGTGTGTAATATGGATAATTAATCACCAAATTAGCAGCTGTATTCCCATGAGAAGATTATGCAAATGAAAAAGGCCCCCATCTACAGTCACAATTAGACTACTTAATACCAAACTCTAAACAAAACACAGCCTCTGGGAGCACCATAAAATAAGCGAGTCAAACTTAGTGGGTCATCTTCCAAATTTCAGAGACAGATTTTGTAAGTACTTTATTTTTCTTGATTTATGGAAACTCATTTATTTTCCCACTGACATATCAAGCTCGTTGAACAACCTGCAACCTTGAAACGCCACTAACGTTGCTTTACACAAGATTAAACCTCCATTCATACAGTCTAAAACAGCAGTTAAAAGGAGTAGGGACGAGAAGGTAAATACTCAGCCCTGGGACCCGGTCCATGTAACAGGGATGGATATTGCAGAGGTACGTTAGGTGTCTCCTGAACATGTAGAAGTTATCTCTCACAACTTCAGTTACTGCTTTGCACTTGCATTTCGATTACAGATCACTCAAGTCTCTCTTTTTTTTTTTTCCAAAAATGGTATTTCCCCCATATTTTTAGTATTTCTTGAAAATATTCATTTTCACATGAATCCCTGCTTTCATGATGTCATTTAGCCCGCGCAGAACTTCCAACATTGCCTTGTACGTTTTGCAGGTGCAGCACCAAAATATACTCAAGGTTTCCATCTGCTGTGTCAAGCAAAGTATTCTGGAAAATTACAGGTGTTCAACTTGTCTCCTGTATGCTACGGAGAAAATGCAGAAAATCAGAACACAGAGAAAAGGAGTTGTAGGACTGCAGCTGGCAAATTTCTTGAGTTTCCCTGGCCTTAAAGCCAGGATGTGTTTTTTAGATGCTGACCAAGATGTAAGACAAACAGACAAGAAAATAAGCAGTCAGCTTCATCCCTGGAAGTTCATTGTGCTGGGGCTGGACTGTCCCTGGGGGTTAAAGCACAGATGGCTGATGGCTACAGGCTTGAGGACTATTAACAGAGGTGTTTCTTAAAAAGCCACGAACAACTGCGAATCGGACTGGAAGAGTACAGCGAGGTTTAGGAGCCCCGTTTGTGAGCAGCTGCACCAAAGCTGCAAAAGCTATTTGTTCAGTAAGGTTATCGCCCTTTGGAGATAAGGCATGATGCAAATCCGTTTCCCCTGAAATGGAAAATTCAGGCACTGAAAATTCAGGCCTCTTTATGAGGCAATGGAAACCAGTCACAACCAAATTATAACCCAAAGTGTTTCCTGGCCTGTACCAGCCCCACTGAGTTTCCTCTTATCTGCGTAACTGTTCCTCTCTTGCAACAAACTATTGGGCTCATAACTACCTGCTGTCTGCGGCTGACTTTTTAAACTAGTAGTTTCAGAAAGGGAGTGCCAGGGAGCCCTGACAGAAGCCCTCCTTCAACTGTCCATCTAATATGACGATCCCCAGAGCAGTTAATCAAGCAATGCCCTTTTCTCGTTTAACATGCCCCGTGTTGCTGCAATTGTCACACAGTAGCAATCACACTCTTAACTGCATAGGTATACGCTAACTATATGATGGGCAAAGTTCTGCTCTCTGTTAAATCTGCAAGACTTCTTTTTCGCAAGTGAGCCTACCCTGCCACCAAGCAAGAGAGCCATTAATATGCTGGTTATACAAACATCAGCCACTGATCAGACTGAATTATTACCTTTTATATAACTTTGTTTGTTATAGTTCAGTGAAATGTAATTCCAAATGAAATCAGAAACCTGCAATAAGGATGCAAGGGAACAGGCAAAGTAGATTAACTGGTAAGACAATGATATTGACAGCATTTTCTTTAAATTATTATTAAGGGATAATGTCATCTAGCTCATCCAAGCAGTGTTTTGAGGGAAAATTGCACTCCCTAGGGAAACATTTTAATTAAGAGAAAATTGTTAAATTGCTCTGAAATTCTTAGATTGACGGTCTTTGTCACAGTATTATTTTTCTACTAACAGCGTATACAAGTTTAAAGAAATAATCAAGCAATAATTACTTATGTGAAGAATAAACTACCTTGCCATGAGTGCACAAGTAGGAGTTAGTTGATTAGTATATATTTTGTATATCGGAAATGCCAGCAGGAATGGGAACACACTAAGAGGAACAGCTTTCCAAGCAGCCTGATCACTGCATCTGATTACTAATGCACATTGAGCTTTTTCGTCCTTCCAGTGCTCCCATTTTACAATAATAAACCATCAATGATGATAGGAGAAGATTGGACCTGATGTCATATCTGGAAACTAATTTAATGGGAAATTGGATAGTGTCAAAGTGATGATGATTTGTTATTAATGGCAGTTACTTCATTAGTTATGATTTATTTAGATGACCTTCCCAGTCCTATGGTATTTTCTTATATGGTACTTTCCTCCTCTCTACATACCACACCATCCACTCCCCCACCCCCACCCCCACCCACCCCCCGCCCCAAAATCCTGTGCTCTCCAAAAAAAGCAAAACTCCTGTTGGTTAGATCCATTAATTTGGTCCTGCTTATGGATGGAATGAGCATAAGACAGGCCCCTGGATCATTATTACAAATCTCTACATATCCCTCATAGGATGCTTATTATCAAGTATCCTGAGGCAACAAAAGAAATTTTGCTCTTCTTGATTCACATTTTTTCAGTTGACTTACTTGGATTTTCAGATTGGTGGTGAAAGTGACATTTTGTTTTGCCTGAAATGCATTGAATAATCTTCCTGGCTCTCACAGGAATTAATGCCATGCTTGAGTCATTATTTAAAGTGCTCAGCTTTTGATATCTTTTGATTTCTTCTTCCATAGAAATCAGGTTAATAATTGGTTATTTAAACTGAGTCTGAGTAAACAGCCCAAAGAGTAATACCCCCTCTCTATTAAGCGAGAAGAGGAGGAGCAGGGCTGGCAGACTCACAGGTAAGCAGAGGCAGAAAGGGTCAGCTTCTCTTCACTGACGTCCCAACTCTCTCTGGAGATGCAAATGCCAGCCACTGCAATTCAGAGAAGTGGCAGCTTCCCATGTCAAAATACACAGAGTTCTTTACAATCCACTTTTCAAAGCAAGTCTTAATGGTGTCTGTCATTATTTTTCCCCATCTATTGATCTATCCTGTTAAGGGAATTAAAGTGAATTGAAGTGATTGATTTTCCTGGTTTGCTTATGCTGATTTCAGAGAGATCTCTAAGAGTGGGAATTGTTACTATATCAGCCTTTGCATTTTTTTCAAAGCTGTGCTTTATGTTTAGGAACTGGTAGAATTTTGCAGCCTTCCTTGAGCAAGCCAGCATTAAAGTAAGTCCTCTGAAATTCAGTTGTGTTCTTGTTTTTGTTGCAGAAATACTCTAGGCAAAATATTTGTAAGATGTATGAGGCAATCTCCTGTCTTAGCATGCAGCTCCCTTTGCATAAGCCTCAAATCTTACTTTTGCTTTTTATTGTTGGTGGTGTTTTTATCAAACAACTCATTTTTCAGTTTTCATTCTTATAGATTTAGTTGAGCATTTTCAAACCTTGCAAAGAATAGAAGACAGTCATCACAGTGTTACAGAGTGACTTACATCCCACCATGTTAGTCTAATACAAGATGTTCCTGGTCCCAGGGGTAGAATTCAGATTACTGCCCCAAATGCCTCACCACAGCTTTAGATCTGGAAGCTCAAGGGTTCCATTGCTTCCCATAGTCCCCAGTGAGCACAACTGGTCAGTGACTCAACTCAGCAGCCAGTGCAGTATTAATCAAGTTGTCTCCTGGTGCGCTGCTGGATGTGAACGCTGATGTACCTTAACCTCCTAATCTGAAGTGCCAACTGGGTTTAGAGGCAATCTGGCTACTTATGTATGAGAACGGTAGACACAGCCTGGAGCTATGTGATGAGAAGAATAATGTGTCCTAAATCTTGTCTCCTCTAGTGCACTTAGCTCCTTGCTAAATGCTTCAGTAAAGTGATTCTAGATATTCAAGCTGGTCTCCCAGATCTGCTCCTGAAAGTAGGATCAGAAATTCTTCCTTTGAAAAAATGAAATAGAGATGATATTTTCTCAAATCAGTTCTTGCAGGTCAAATATAGGCAGTGGTGGCAGGAAGCCAGGATCCTTTTTTGTCCACTCCTGCCCTTATACACCAGATTGCAGAGCTGTGTTCTGTCTTGCACTCACAGTATCAACAGGCATAATCTCCCTTCCCCATATCCCAGTGCTTTGAGCAGGAGCAATTGTTAGGATAACAGAGACCCAAACTCAGATTTCCCTCTACCTTGGTATATGTTTAGACCACTATAGGAAGGAGCAGCAAACTTTAGGTCTATCTAGAAATGACAAGTGCATTTCGTATGGGGTCAAATGGCCTCAGAATGAGATCTCAGAGCAGTCCGAGCTGAATTCCTGAAATCACATTAAAAAATTTTGTCTTTGGATTTTAACTTAGGTAGGCTATAAGATGCTGGCTACTCTCCAACTGTTTTTGACCAAGTGTTAAATCTTGCATATCTTTGGTTGAAATGGTTTCTTTTGAAAGTTTAGTTTTCAGTGTTTGGCTTTGCAGACAGCTCGTCAGATCTTGCCAAAGACAAATGACCCTTTCTAAGAGTCTGGGGAGAAAAAAAAAAAAATTATTACTTGGAGGTGTTTATGTCCTCAAAGCCCTACAGAGAAGGAATTTGTTAGTTCAAGGTGCTTGAGAACACAGACTTACCTCTTTTAAGAACGTTTGTGCCTATATTTATTTGCCAAAACCTGAGTTTCAGATCCTTTTTACCTTTGGAACCATTGATGATAGCATCTCTTACTTTCCCTGAGGTACTGGTTCAACGGGTTTCACTGTTTATCAGCAGTTCTTGTTTTCCTCTATGATTTCCTGGGGTTGCCTGCTTCACAGCTCAGGACTCGCCTTTGTCACAGAGGAAACACGCATGATCAGCAAAATGGGAGTGTATCTATCTCCCAAGCAGGAGCAGCACTTTCTTAGAGCAGAGCTGCATGGACTTTTTGCAGGCACAGCAGGCTTGCCTATGCCCTGTCCCTCACAGACGGGGCATACACCAAGTTCTCTTGCTGCAAGGCAAGTGGCATAGCACGCACCGAACGATGCAACAGGAACTGTTCCTGTCTTTCTTGAATAAACCTAGCCAAGTTATTCAGAGTGCTGCAGAGAACTGGTTTCTCCATATGGATTACTCTAGCCTTTTTCTTAGCTACTCTTTATTAAAACCTGTTGCACAATCAGTACTTCCAAACAGAACTCCAGCCCTTGCAATTTTTCCATTACAACATCAACAAAGAAATGTTTCATATCATTTTTCTATTTTGAGATCCAAGGCGTTGCAAGCATAATGCGTATGGGGAAAAGATCATTCTAATGTGCACCTTTTCCAAGGATTTTATGTTAAAACCTGAAACCAAACATGATCTAAACCTCTGGTAATTTAATAAGAAATAGATTTAAAGTTTGAAATTGTTGAACATTATCTTACCATTCTTTATGACTACAGAAAATGGAGCAACATAATACATTTATGAAACAAAGGAAAATGAAATGTCTGACAGCACTAGTTCCAGCTGCAAAGAAAATATCCATCAGTATAATATAAAATGAACCATGCCAGACTTCAGAGCCAAGCTGGTTTGCAGACCATGCTGAACATTAACTATTAACTATTAACACTTTTTTTTCTATCTAAAGCCACTTTTCTTGCAAATGGCAAAACCATTAGTGAGCTGCCAAACTATATTTTCCACTTAATTTTGATGTTGAAGAATCTAGACATGACAAAATTTGGGTTATCAATGGAATACGAGGAAAACAAGAACTCAAGGCTCTCATGCCATTTTTTCATTCTGCAAACTCTATAATCTTGTCTCATTTGGATAATTATAAGCTTCACAGGGCTGACAAGGTTCACACAGGTAAATCAACGTGTTATCTGCTGCATCTGTGATCAGTTCAAGCCTTAAAGGCGCACAGCTGAACATCAGATTTTGTCCATTCCTTCCTTCTGTAAATCGAGTGGTATACTTCAATGCAAATAGAATATTGAAGAAAATAGTTGTGATGCAAAAGAACCAGGGATTCAAGTACCCAGAAGATTTGGTAAGAGATCTATTTGACAATCTCTTCCAACTCGGTCTTTATTTTAAAAGGTAGAGCATTTTTTTGAACATGTCCTTATTTTTTGATAGCTTTTAGGAGTCTCCACTGCAGTTAATCGATCTCCCTGTCACAGTGTGACTGTGTGGACATAATTGCTTATCTTATGAAGTCATCGAGCAGTTCTATGTAACCTTTCAGCTGAATTTATTAGAAAGCTCAATTTATTATATCAAAATATAACATCTTCCCATCCTCCAAAGAGCCTTGAACAGCACATAGAACTCAGCAGCCAAAAGACAACGTTCGAGAAGATTTTTGGATGGTGGGGATCAAAAGCAGCCTTGGATTTCCTGGATCTCAAACTGATCTGATGAGTATGTTAATCTTTTGCATTACAGTAGTAGCTAAAAGACGTGATCGCTTCTTAGGCCTTTTTGTGCTGAATACTAGGGTAGGAACCTGAGGAATTTGTGTTATACACAAGAAATGTCTCCTTGAGTGCAAGAATGCATCTGCAAAGCCCTGGGCAGTAATGCTGATGTTTTTGTGCATATTTTCTCAAAACAAGTTAGCATCCTATTGAATCAGCTCTAAAACTTCCTGGAAACAGTGGGAGGACTCCCACTGACTTCAGTAAGCTGTTGCTTTCACTTCCATATGTGCATATGCATGTTTCACTCAAACAAAGCAAATCTATAGAGACTACCACTTACCTCAGAGGCGCTGCTGAAGGCATGTTGTTTAGCAGTGGGCCCAGCAGCAATTTTGTCATACTCTGAAGGAGATCTCAGTTCCAGCTCCAGCTACACACTACATTGAGCAAAGGGTCACAGCGTGGGACTGGATCCTTGGCTCTCTTTAAAGGAATTAGAATGGTTGTGGGAGGGCTTCCCACACCCAAGGATGCTAGCCAGAAAAGGTCAAGTTACAAATACTACCAGATCTGCCAGATCTGTAATGTTTGTCCAATTGTCTTTCACCAATTCTTATATAATATTTTATTATATCCTGAAGAAAGGCCAGTTGGGTCTGGGAGGTTGAACTGGGAAAGGGAAAAATCTTATCTACAAATTCTTCTTCTGGAACTTTTCATGTGAAGTTATTTTTGGGAAGTAAGGTTTGACTCTGTGCAGGCTGTGGGAAGAAATCCACTGATTTCTGGGATTTCTATATCTTCTGGAGAAAGCCAGAAGCACGTAAAGAAAGGGTCTGTCCCCCCGGTTTGGGCAGGGATATAATACAAAGAAAGCAAAACAGATATATTTCAGGCTGGCCAGTTTATCCTCCTTATCCCCTAGCAGATGTCAACCAAACGCCCTTCCAGTTTTGGGAAATACTTGAAGATGCGGTAGTTGTTTTTATTTTAGATCTAATCCAAAAGCCTTACAGATGCTTTCCAGCTCTCAAAGAAATAACTATTGTAATGAAAACCTTATATTCTCTTCAACAGATGTAGGTCCAAGTATAGGGCAAGATTTTATTTCTAGATCCAGATGTTCATGTTAATTTCATTTCTTTGAGTATAAATCATTTGGGGTCTTCTCAGATAGCGATCATTGGGGGTGGGGGGGAACATAATACCTAAGATCAACCAGTCTGAAGGTGAAGTTTCTGTGTGTTTTGCTTAAAATGAGTCCATCACGAACACCAAAAGTATTTTCAGCATCTAATGTGCTAGGAAGAGTTAGCTGATCTTAAACAGAAAACTCAGATATACTAGGCAGGAAAGACAGAATAAAAATGAAGTGGTGACAGTCAATTATCTCTCTCCCCAACATCTCTCAGGAGAGAGACAGTGTTTTTCCTTCCGGTCTGCTTGCTCTCAGGTCAGCAATTTTTCAGTAGCCTCCTGCACTGCAATAGCCACTATTTTTCTCCTTCCAGTCGCAAAAGAAATCTTACTTTTACTTTCAGGGTTGGGGGTTGCTTGGCAAGGTGTTTCCTGCTTTGCCTGTCTCACGCTGCACTGCAAATAATTTCTCCAGCCTTGGCACACTCAGGTGCAGATTCTCCTGCTTTTGGGCAGCTATTTGTGAACCAGGACAACGGAACAAAGCAAATGAGAGGTCTTCTCTTCCCTACCATAGGCCACTGCATGCTATCCACAGCAGTACACGCTGAACATACCAATATAAGGGATACAGTCAAAACAGATTTATCTAAATGCTTTTTACTTTTGTTGTTGTTGTTGTTGTTGTTGTTTGTTTGAGTGTGAAAGACTGAGGTGTCTGGAAATGAAAAGGACAATGCTTCATTTATTATTTCTATTGTTTCTCTTTATCAATTATATTATGATACTTGAATACCAAGAACAGGAATTCTCACTGACTGCTTGATCCATTGTTATACCCTTCTTTATCAGGCACCATAGCTGTTGCTGGAGGTACAGAGTACTGGTTTTGGCAGTCATTTTATCTCATCAGGTATGGACACTCATATTCATGGCCAGCCTAGTAACTTCCCACTGTTCTTGTCAATTCAAGGAGCAAATGTCCCTTCCCAATACATGTTTCTATGGCAGTAAGATAATGCAACAGAGAAATTGCTAGTTAGAATAACAGAACGGATCCCTGGAGGTCATCTGGTCCAGACCCTCACTCAGAGATGCTCTTTGTCATTAGATTGTATTGCTCAGGGCCTTGTCCTTGCAACATAAAACTATTGTACCACTGCAGGATTTTCCACTTCACTTTCTTTTCCTATCAGATTGAAGAGACATATAGATCAAGTCTATGGAAATTTATTTGGGGGATGTGTTATGAGCATGTTTGGGATGGTCTTGCACTTGCTAGAGCATACAAAGGTACTTCTATTTTCCCTTCCTCTCACAGCCTGGTCAACAGCTTTCAGATACTTGCTGGTCATCATGAGGGAGAAGAGTGGGTATAGATACGGAACAAAGGAAATCAGTTTACAAATTGTTATACTTTTGTCTTCAACTTTCTCTTCTGTTCTTCCAGTCTTCCTGATTTGCCATATGGGCAGTTTTAAGTGGAAATGTAGTCTTTTTAAGCCTTCCTTCAGATACGCTTACCTGGAATTTATTTCATCTTTCTATGGATGGCATTTTCATTTGAGTTTTTTTACCAATGCTAACTTTCCTGCCAAAGTCATCTGTGTTTATATCAACTATCCTCATTCAAGATTGGCAAGGATCTGATTCACTGCTTTTTTATGATTTAAGTCAACTGTGTTTTGTCTCTATCTTTCTGTTATGCTGGAGTCAGTAGGAGTACATGGGGTGTGTGCCTTATGACAAACATCATAAACGTATACCTCCAGAGTGACCTTTGCATTCTGATTTTTCTTTTACGTTTTTTTAAGTTTCTATAGAATCAGATTCAGAGAGATCTAAAATCCAACTCAGGTTATACAAGTGGTGAGGCAGACTGGACATAAAATTGGTGTAGCTTAGCACTTTCCATCTTCAAAGCACTTCACAAATTCTAAAATCTCTGATTTTGGCACATCAAACATCAGGAATGCTGGGAAAGAGTTGTGCCACTTGAGTGGTAGCAGATGGTGATGTTAAGTTTGCAGATCATACTGAGCTAGCAGTGAACCTGATGCCAGCAACACAGGAAAAGCAGTACAGATCCAGCAGAGACAGTTCTGTTACCAGCTCAGCAGATGAGTCATTGTGTGACCGAGACAGTGACCCACAGGATGATATCAATTACTCATGTCCCAGTTCTAAAACAAACAAGAAAACAAACACCTTAGGAATGAGCATAATACATAACAACCCCTTGAATTGGTTGAGTTATTTGCATGTTAAACTTTTAACTCTCAGCATGCACATTTTCTGGATCATTTTTGGATTATATGCTTTTTTTTTTTGGAAGTGGCAGCTAATTATTATGCGAGGGGGGGTTTTAAAACGTGTGTCTCTAAGACCATGATCTAAACAGTTGAGTCCCAGTCTCCATCTCTTCCTCATATATGTGAGGGCGTTTCCCTTTAGCCTTTGATTGCTTCCACTTTCCATTCCTATATATAATCACAGATCTAGACTTGTTACCTTCCTTTAAGAGTATTGAATAAAGCATTAACGTGAGTGCTGCAACCATTAGTTTTAAGGCACATGCAAGATCTTTCACTAAAATCAGCAGGACTTCCCTTGGAACAGTTCAAAGGCAGGGTTTTATTGCTTGTGAGGAGTTGCTTGCCAGAGACTTTAATGTAGCTAATTTGTAGATATTTCTATTGTTCTGCAATGATTTTACTGTTAGGTAAGTGGATATGTAAAGTGCTTTTCTTTTTTCTAAGAGGAAATTGTGAATTTGGGTTCTAGGAATACCATGGCGATATCTCTGTGTGAACTAGAGAGTAAAGAATTCCCATAATCCAGTATTAAGAAAATGTAGCTTTTAAGAAAATGTAGCTTTTAGAATAATTTTGAAATCCACAGGAATGTAACCTCTAGAAAACATACTCTATGTCTGTAAGTATGGAAACACCCATGGACTCTTTGCTTTGCTATTCTCAAGCAAGAGCATGTCACAGGTGTATACCACATGGAAGGATGTACACTGGCATGTACATCTATGGCATCTTCTAGGCCCATCATTTCTTCATGTCTGTAGGCTTTTCCAAGGATGGCACAAGGGAAGAAGACAAGACAGTTCCAAGGCAGAAATACAGTTTTGTAGGGCAGTTTACTCAAGGAGAGGGAATGAAAAATGGTATTAGACTTGACCATGTTAGTAGCTCAGAGCATCCAGAATAAAATAACGGTTCTTCAAAAAAAAAAAAACCAAAAAAACAACAAAACCAAACAGTATCTTTTTTCCTGTATTACTCAGAACTGCTTTGGTTTTAAAGTTCACAGTCCACCAACACTCATGCATACACAGCCTTTCTTTCACTGTAGGCTAGTAATGTAATTAGGGAAAGAATTTGGCAATAAAAATCCAATTTACTTCTCAGCAACCTATGTCATTTATATTCCTCTTGGCATGTTAGTCATCCAAGCAGTAAAATGACAATGCAACCACAAAGTTGAATAGAGGGAGATCTCCAAAAGTGTGTAGGCATTTGAACCCAGTCTGTGTATGAAGAGCACCATGGTTTGCTCTTGCAGCCCAGCATTTCAACACTTGTATTTGTGTATGTGCATATGCAAATCAGCCTCTGTATCAACATGAGTCAGACATGCATAGGCTTAACAGACACTGTTGCAATTCTGTCATAGGTATTCTAGCTTTCATGCTGTATATGGTAACAAAAACATCCCTTTGTTGCAGGTGTTGGAAGGAAAATGTAAAATATGTACAACTTAACTTACAGAATCACTTTGACTGAAAGAAGCCAAGTCCAACCATCAACCCAGCACTGACAAGTCACCACTAAACCATGTCTCTCAGCATGACGTCTGCACATCCTTTAAATACCTCCAGGGATGGTGACCGCACCACTTCCCTGGGCAGCCTGTTCCAATGCTTTACAACATTTTTCTGTAAAGAAATTTTTCCTAATGTCCAATCTAAATCTCCCATGGTGCAACTTGAAGTGCATTCTTCATGTCCTTTTGCTTGTTACTTGGGAGAACAGACTGATCCCCACCTCACTGCAACCACCTTTCATCTAGTTCTAGGGAGTGATAAGGTCTCCCCTCAGCCTCCTTTTCTCCAGGCTAAACAACCCCAGTTCCCACAGCCACTCCTCATCACACTTGTGCTCCAGACCCTTCACCAGCTTTGTTGCCCTTTTCTGCACACGCTCCAGCACCTCAATGTCCTTCTTGGAGTAAGGGGCCCAAAACTGAATGCAGGATTCAAGGTGTGGCCTCACCAGTGCTGAGAACAGAAGGGAAAATCACTTCTCTGCTCCTGCTGGTCACACTATTGCTGATACAAGCCAGGATGCTGTTGGCCTTCTTGGCCCCCTGGGCACACTGCTGGCTCATCTTCAGCCGGCTGTCGACCAACACCCCCAGGTCCATTTCCGCTGGACAGCTTTCCAGCCACTCTTCCCCAAGCCTGTAACGTTGCAGGGGGTTGTTGTGACCCAAGTGCCAGATGCAGCACTCAGCCTTATTGAACCTCATACAATTGGCCTCTGCCCATGGATCCAGCCTGTCCAGATCCCTCTGTAGAGCCTCCCTACCCTCAAGCAGATCAACACTCCTGCCTAACTTGGTGTTGTCAAAATGTGACATTCTATAAAACATTACTATTTCAACCTGCATATGGTTCACAGTTTGAGTCTGGCAATCACAGATTTATCTTCTACAAACTCCCCAATGCTTATTAGTTTACCTGTTTTTATTGAAGTCATCACTGTTGGTCATATGGTCTGACACAGGATTCTGATTAAATAATACTACCCTCTTTTGCCTATTGCCTTGCTATAATTGATGGTTACATATAAGCCTTATTGTAACTGTTTGCTTCATTATGGAGTCTGGAAAAAAGTAGCATTAAATACCTCATCCTTTCCTGGCTCATCCTTTCCTTCATCTTTCAGTGGTGGACCTACATTTTTTCTTATAATTTCTGCATTTGTGAAACTTTTATTGTCCCTTCTTTGATCATTTAAATTATTTTGCAGCTTGCCCCTCACTCACTTTATTTCCACACATTTTCTTTTGTGAGAAAAGCTGACCAATGGGTCGTGTTTGTCTTCACTGCTTCGGAAGGTAGGAGCTTGTCAGTTTTTTTAGTGGTTTGTATTTTACACTGAGGTAATAAAAGCAAAGTAGCTGTTTTACAGTTTGATCTAAATGGGCACTAACACTACAGTTATCAGAGGGGTAGATAGACAGGATTAGTTCTGTAACCATGCCTGTAACTATCTTAATTTATTCTACCTCATGGTAATAGTCTATTGATCCCAATTGGTTTTTACAGTAATACAGGAAAAGTTTGTAATCTCTGTTACAGCAATAATATATGTTTTGATGATTACTAGAAATCCTGTGCTCCCCAGAGGGACCTTGCTGGTCTCCAGCAGATACAATTCCTTCATTACTCTGCCTTTGTTTTCATGTTTGATGGTTTAAAACTGATGCCGTCAGATTGCTTTGGTCTCATGCTCGTCCAAGATGAGCAGAACTGTTTTCATCACTACTTGCCCACTCCCTTAACATGCTGGAGTGAAGTTACCTCTGGTGGTCATGAGAAATATGAGGTGTCCATATTGGGTTATTAAGAGGTTGCCTTCAAGAAAAAATCTTGAGGTCTTATTGCTGAAAGGAAGATATTATTGAAGTTAAATTGGATAAGGTCATAGAGTCTGCAATCAAGATAAACACATTTTGCACGTTTTAAAAAGCAGTATAAGCCTTAGATATATTTACATGTAAAACTCACCTCAGTATTTTCAGTTGTTTCCCGAAATCGTGTGCTTAGAGTTTGAAAAACAGAAGTGTAAATCAGATTCTAATAGCAGTGAAAATATAAAAAAGCTAATCATAAAAGAATGATTGCCCTATCAAAACAGAGAATCTTGTTACATGTTATTGCCAAGTCTAAAATTCACAACTTGGAATTGAATTTGATATTCAGTCTCAAGTAGAAATGAATTCTCTGGTAAAATATTAATCCTCAGTGAATACTGTGCTACCAACAAAATAGAACTCTGGGGAAAAGAAACCCAGTAACAACTGGCATAATAGCCATATGTAGGTCAGGAACTGAAAATGCTGAGATTGTATATTACATTTTGTCTGTTCTAATAACCTCTGTGTTCTCAGACATGAAATTAATCTAAATACTTTTTCCAAAAAAATGAATTTACTTAAACTAGAAGAATGTCTATATGAGAGAAGGCTTCTAAAGATAGAACTAATAATATTTCAATGCATTCATTTATCAAGAATGTTATTTGTGACTTTTGGGGATGCTAGTTGATAAAAATATTTGTTAATTAAAGAAAGAAGTCTCTTTTTCTGCAAACCATCTGCTGTTCTTTTTCAGTCTACCAATGAAGTCATGGTGCAGAAACAGCAATATCACAGGCATTTCTTTGCCAAGAGATGATACTATCAAAATTAGATATTATGGCATCACATAGAATTTCAGTCAGTGAAAAAGATGTCTATTCCTATAATCTGGGTCATTTCCCGTATTTTCCTACCTATTTCTTTAAAAGCAAGCAGAACATTAAATTTTCCACAATGTTTTACACTGTATGTACACAGAAGTCCCCTTAAAATTGTGACCACTTAGATGAAACTTTGAAAGGAAAAGTTTTAGGTGCTGGAATCTGATCTGCAGAGAATTTATATATCTGTCACATTCACATCTAATTATGTGGGTTTGCACTATAATCTGCTATTAGTGCAAATTGTCAAGTGTAAGCGGCACAAGGATACTTTATAAATAATAAGAAAGTTAAGAGGTGGTGCCAAAACCTCATTTTGTTTATGCGTGTAAATTTGGGGTAGATCTATTTGGTTTAACCCTACTTCAGCAGTGAAACAGTAACAGAATTTGGCTCACAAGTTCCGCCCTGTTACCTGTACAAGCCATATTGGACCTCAAAAAGTAAATATCAATGAAAGCTGCTGACTTCAGAAGTCCAGGTAAGGCAGGCTGCATGTAGGAACTGCCATTCAAGGGTCAAAATGTATTTGGTGAACAGGAGCAGCAGAAGCCACCTTGCAGACCTTGAGGAGAGATGTCTGTTCAGCAGGTCTCATTGTTCCTTTCTATATACTTTGTAAGGATTAGGGCCCCTGATATTATTCAAGATAATTTTTTTGTTTATTTTAAAGAGGTTAATGTGAAGTCTGTTACACACTCTCTTTCTTCTGACAGCATGAATGTGGATTTCAGTGATGTATCTGAGACTTGTTTCCTTTAACTTCATGATCCCATCGTATACCGTATGAACGTGTGGAGTTGCCTCCTCTTCTTGATCTTAGGTCATTTCTACTGATGGTAAGAAACAGACAGCAAAGTCAAGATCAGCTGCAAGGAAGAGTTAAAGAGTTGAAGTAGTTATTATGCTTAGCTCTTTAAATTATAAAGCACGCACATTTATATCTCGGTATTTTTTTTTCTTCTTCTTCTGCTTTTAATTGTGAAGGTTTTTTCCACCTAAGTAAGTGCTTTTCTGATTGATTAGCTTAAGAAGCATCTTCTTTCCTGAGCAGGCTAACTGGTTTTAAGTGCTACGTAGTTCACATAAAAAGTTAATTAAGCCTTTGACCTTATGTCCCAGTTGCTTCTTGGCACAGGAGGAGTCTAGGCCACTTGGTTTCCCAGGAAACCAACAAGGAAGTCCCTGTTGCTGTTCCAAAGGATTTAAATTTCCTTGATTTTGTACTGCAAAATATTGTGCTATGCTAGCCATCTTATTTTCCGATGCTTATGCCTTTCACACAAGCAGGAAGAGAAAATTCTCTTTGTCTCCTTCTCTTGGGAGGTTATAGCTAGTGCTCAGAGACAAGGTAGGCCTTTACACTTCTAAGCTTTATTTAACAGCCGAAGAGATACTGCATGATTTTCTTGGTTCTATGGATAATGCAACTTTCTATGCTTTTATTTACAATGTGCTTTTACTCGTTGAAACAGATACCTGGTATTTTGCTGAGTGAGTCAATGGCATACTTCAGCCAGTAAACATAAGTAAGATTTCATATCCAAATCAATCAAACAGTTCACTTAAAAAACCCGTGTAACGTAGCGTTTTCTGAAACTGAATTACTCTGTGCTGCTTTTTCATGAACCTCTGAGAATGTTACTCTGAAGTATCTCATGCTTTAGGTGAGTGCTAAAGGAACTCAGCAGATTATTAATAAAAGTAGATCACAGTGTATTTTCTGTGAACTTGCTGGATCAAAACTTCATCTGTAGCAGACAGCACCACTGAGTTCTGTAAATACCTTCAGTCTGCCGTAGCTGAATTTAACATTCTAGTGTCAAAATAACAAAGACATTTCTCTGGGTATCAGATCAGTGGGATAATTTATACCTTTTATCTAATGAGAGTAAAAGTAGGCATATTAAAATAAATCCTATTCTGGATTTCTTTTTAATGACAGTGATCTGGTTAAAGATCATGGTTCACCACAAAAGAAAAATGTGGATTCAAAGTTCTCATGTCTTTAAGATAGTCATCCAGCTGAATATTTTCACCAAGTCTGTCTTCAACTGGTCGTACCATGTAACTTTAAATGGACGTTATTCATCAGTATGTCTCTTAATTAGGTTTATATTAACTATTTATGCATGTAGTCATAGGGAAAAGCTGTACTACATGGACACGTAAAGCAATTCCCAGTAAAATGCTGTCGTGGTTTAAGCCCAGCTGGCAATTAAGCACCACAAGGCTGCTCACTCACTCGCCCCCTCCCTGGTGGGATGGGGAGGAAAATCAGAAGAAAGAGGATAAAACCTCCTGGGTTGAGATAAGGACTGTTTAATAAGGCAATGTAAGGAGAGAAGAAGTAATAATAGCAATAATACTAATAAAAGAATGTATAAAGCAAGCAATGCACAATGAAATTGCTCACCACCCAGAACCTGATGCTCAGCCCATTCTCGAGCATGACATCATATGGTATAGAATATCCCCTTGGCTAGCTCGGGACAGTTGCCCTGGCTGTGCCCCCTTCCAGCTTCTCATGAATATTAACTCTATCCCAGCCAAACCCAGGATAAATGCATTTTAAAAACACAGCATTTCGATGAGCTTCCAATTACAGCAACAAATCAGAAGAATTGGCATCAATGAATACTGCTCATATGGACTTTGATCTCTTCTAGCAGATCACATTGCTTTGATTAAAGGATATAAGAGAAGGCTTTATGTCTGGCTCTGATGAAATAATTATCTAAAACTTTATTGACTCAAATGGCCCAGGATTTCATGTGTTAATGTCAGAAAGAAAAGGACTAGTCCTTTTAAAGAATGGATGCATTTACTTTACAGTTATAGAGTATACATTTCCTATTGCAATTCTAAGCAATTCATCATCAGAATAGCATTCAGTTAAAAGTTTGTGTTGTGAGGAAGAACCATTTGCTATGTTTAACCCTATTTATCGTAATCTGTCTCTTTAAACAGATTAGAAGATGACATTTATAAAGTCTTTTTACTTGTTCAAAGTCTTTGATCAGTTATAGACAAGGAAGACCTCTTTCTACGCACACTAGAAAAAAGGAGCTGCTCAATTCACAATTTCACAATTAATGACTTCAAGCGGTTCTGCAACGACATAGACTGTACATCTGAACGGAGACTTTGCCTCGATTTCTTGAGACTGCAGCAGTACTTGACAGAGTGCTGGTAGGAAGGGAATATTTATGTTGCTAGTTTTCATAAGAGGTGATTTATCTTGCCTGTAACTGTACTGCTGGTCGTAGGCAATTGGCACATGTTTTTATACATAGGTGAACAAGACATAATGAACAGGACAAATGCTAGCATCTGAATTTATAGTTTGTGTTCTCAAACATTTTCCTTCCTCTGTGAAAGCGTCTCCCTGTTCCCTCCACTGCTGTAAACTGTATTAGCTACTAAAATAACTATTAAATAAGCGGGGTTGTTGTAGTTTTCATCTACTGCTATAAATATATCACTCTGGGAACTATATTCATGTGATTTACCACCACCATGAAATCTAGGATCTTATGAAATCTCTGCTCACTTTTCCTTCTATGGTTTAAAATGCTCTCAGCCTATTCTGTTTAATGATAATATAATCTGAGGAGAAAACACACTTCACAAGTTCATGTATTCTTTAGCCAGTGGTTTAGATTACCTTTTCTTTGCTAATTGCCTGTAAAATCAGATGCTCTGATTTTTAGTCTCGTAATATTCTTAGTGTTACTATGTATTTCTTTCCCTCCACCCAACTGGTGTTTTATATTCTAAAGCTTCATACTCCTGTAGTTATATTTTGTGGTTTATATGGGAATAAATGGGGGTAGACTGTTTCGTCTTGGTGCTGAGCTCTGCAGCCCCAAGCAGTCACTTGAGGTTCATCTGGCTCTGCTGCTGTCTAATCTCAAGTTGAAGCTGGAATGTGAAGCAAGATTTAAAAGCTTCATCTTCTTCTTCTATCCCCCGAACACACAAACATCTTCAGTGAAGTTATTAAAAAACAAAAAAAACCCAAAACCACATTTCTTCAGCTGTTGTGAAAGCATCATTGTCTGTTCAGGCTAGCAATAAGAGAGGTGTAGAAAGAGGAGCAAAGAACTGTTCCTCAAAATTCTCTTCAAGATTTGTGAAAGTGATTCAGAAACTGATCCTTAGTACTTACCCATTATTTATGATGAGCATTTATGAAAACCTTCCCAAGCCTCTATTTCTTAAAAAACGTAAGTGTTGAGTAAGCACTGATTTCATTTTTGTAAAGAAAGTTATTGGTATGGAAGCATGTTGAAAAAGAATGCTGCAGGTATCTATTACCTTTCACGAAAAATGTATAGCAATAGTTGGTGATGTGTTCTTTCACGAAAGGCTTATGTTTTTAGAACTTGTAATTTTATTATTAACTTAAATAAAACAGATATTTAGAAGGTTGGGGTTTTTTTCTTTTGTTGCATTTATTTTTCTCTTCCAGTTGCATTAACAGCTTCCAAGTTCTGGTGTGCCAGGGTAATAGAATGCGAATTTTGTCAAGAAATGAAACAATAGTAAACATAGCTTAGTCTCAGTACAAGTGATGTTGTTTAATGTCAACAATGACTAAAACTGCCTTACAAATGACTGAGGCTTTGTAGGTCTGTTTTCCTTTAATGTCTGCTTCTGAAAGGCCATTGATTCAAACTGCATGTCATGTAACTAGTGACCCCTCCTTCTAACTCACATCGCCATGTCCAGAGCAACCTGATGATGCGTGTTGTGAATGGATTCACATTTCAGGGCTACTTTCTATTCATTTCATTTCATTTCATTATGCATGAAAGCCCACCCCTTTTACAACAATGGAATCTTAAAAGATTTAATGCTACTAAATCTAAAAAAAAAAAAAAAGAAAAAAAAGAAACTGCTAGTTTAATTTTAATAGTCTTGGTTTTGAGCACCTCATATTGCAGAGCTAGTGACTGAGTACATTTCAGCTTCCATATAAGCTGAAGCTGGTGAAGTAAGATACCTAGCATTTGAAAAGTAAGTTAAATGCAGTAAGTGCAGTATATACAAATACAGTAACTATTGCCTTCTGATTTCCCTATTCCCACATCTGTATAAAGAGTGTGGGAGATGGGAGAGGGAGGGAAAGTCAGAGCTCAGAAAGAGTAACTATAAAGAAGAAAAGGAATAGCTCAGACGTTGTCTGCTCATAGCGAGAAAGTTAAGATTTTATACTCTCTTAGGCAATGCAGTTCCAGAGGGGAGGGGTTGCAAAACTCTCAAATCTGCTTTGAGTCCTGCTGTATTCTCAGAAGGCTTGTACAGAAACACAACCCCAGAGTTTCACATTTATTTAGTTAAGCCTCCCTTATTGTCAGAGATGAACTAGAGATGAAATCCTGGCCTGAGTGAAGTCAGTGAAATAATTCCTGGCAACTGCATGTAACAGAGTGACACAATATCTGCAGCACAATCTCTTCTGTTACTTTTCTCCTTTTATCTTCAGCACTATCAAAACATAAATGTTTCCCTCTCTTTAAGGAGTGTAACTTCCTGGTACAAGTTGTGCAATAATATTTGCATAAAAACAATCCATAATAAAATGTAATACACAGGTTCAAATACAAAGGTTTTGAAAGAGCATCTTTTAATAGATATGGAAATACATTGTTACCTTAATGAGGCTTTACTTGAATGACAGCAGAAAACCTTACGTAGTGGTTCCTCTGAGCTACTGAGCTTCCATGTTTAAATTTACACAAAAGCAGCTTAAATTTGCTAGGGATTTGGATCGGAAATCTCTTGAAAGCTAAAGCTTCCATGTATTATTGGTGTGAAAGAAAGGGATGAGGACATGCTAATGATGGTTAGAAGCGTACTGGAACATTGGAAGTGTGAGATACCACTTTCCCCTAAATCCTACCTCCTGTTGGGATTGGAAATGGAAGATATCTGTTTCAATAGGTGGTTTATCTAACTGTCCTGTCTCTCAGACACAGCAACCTGCTCCCTGCAGCTGCCACACTAATAACTGGAGCCTGTCAGAGCAAAAAGCCATTTTCCTCAGATAAGAATGTGTTTACTTTGAGTGTAACCCTACAGCTTAGATGGGAAAACTATTGCTGAGGTTACCTGGAAGGCAATTAGCTGTGAATCACCTGAACTGACCCCATCTTCATGATGTCTGCCTCAGGGTTTTCCTATGCTATGCCTACCTGCAGAAAAGTTTGAGGAGGTTGTTTGGTGGGTTTTTTTTCTTGTCATGGGCACATTTCACTTGAAACATGCTGGCAAAGTTCAGGTTAAAGTTCTTGTCCACTCCAGTTGTTTCATTATGCATGTGCTGGTCCTGTGCTTTCATGTAACAACTGGTAACAACTGAAGTCTATCACTTACATTCTAGTGAAATTAAGCTATGATTCCTGTATCAGTCAAAACATTAAGAAAGAATTAAAGTTTTCAGTTCCCGGGGTGGGGTGGCGGTCAGAAAATAACATGTTAAGCCATTCAATGCCTGTCATTATCTGATATGCTAAGGATTAGGGAAAACTCAAAATTCAGGCTTTTCCAGATAAAGCAGTCTACTTCGTGAAACAGTAGCTTCTTTCTTTCTGTGAAAAATTAATTGAATATATTGCCTTAATCTTAGGCAGATGAAGGGCTATTGTGCACAGTCCCTGCAAATTCAGCAGAACGAGGATGAAATGTGATATTTCCCAATGTGATATTCCCAACTGAACAGCAGTTGGAGGAGAGAGTTTAAAATCAATAGATTGCAACTGCTTCACTCCTATATCATCTTCTGCCTTGTTTTACTTTGTCCTCCTGTTTTGGTTAGCTAACCTGCAGGAATGCATTCTATGTTTTTCTCTTTTTCCTTAAATCTAAAAAAAGGAAGCCCTGAAATAGCTTGTCATCACCCCATGAAATTACCCTTTTTACTATCTAACTAAGGTAACACTGATCAGTGATAATACATGACCGCTGTCCTGCCAAAAGGCAATGCTGGAGACTGAAGTGGGTATGAAGCAGAAATTTTCAATGAAGAAAAAAATCAAATAGGACTGGAAGAGACATCGAAGTTCTCTATTCCACCCACCTGGCCTGTGGCAAGATCATCTATATTTAAGGTATGTTCATTCCAAGTAATGAAGAACCTACAGTTTTGGCAGACTACACTGTCTTTAATGCAAATATATTCAGTGGATTTAAATAATCAACAGCCTAGTCCCTGTTAACCCTGTTAGCCCTACTAATACGCACACTGATCAACTGAAACATTATCTGTAGCAAATAGGCCCAGTAAGATATTCAAAATGTGTCAAATGTCCCATCCTTGGCCAAAAGAGCCCCATCATTCTTGGGAAGATCATATTCTGCGTTTCCACCATTCCTGCTCTGCGAGCTGAGGACACGATTTAATTTTCTCTGCCGTGTCTTCGTCCAAACATCTGCCTTTCCATTGTTCGCCACATTGACGTATAACATCCCTGCTTCAGGTCTCCTTCACTACTGCTGCTAGTCTGAAGATGGCATTACGTAGATTCACCATTTATGTCATGACTCCTAATTGATGATGTTTCCACTATACAGGCCATGATGCATAGTAATAAATCTGTGTGGTTTTGCCTGTCCGCAATCCCACAGTGTTTTAAGCGAAGTGTTTTATCTCAGAAGGAACCTCATCCTTTTTCCTTTCCTTTCACTCATGACATGAATCATACCCCTGCATGGAAATTAATGTTTCATTGGCGTAAAGATGACTATTTCCCTTAGGACTTAAGGTTTTAGAAAATAAAATTAAAAAAAAAAAAAAGAGACTCATTTTACTCCCAAGGACTGACCTGCAGTATCAGGAGGAAGCCTGGCAGAATTCCCTCCTATTGAAAACATGGATTTTCAAAAATGCCAATTTTTCAAAAATTTTTGTTGTCTTAACATTTTCCTAATGAAATCAGCAGTAAAGGTCATGCTAACTCCAGTGGGGACAGAGCAAACCCTGGAAAACTCATTTGCAGCTGTTATCACCCTGGAACAATAATGGATAGAAACCAACCACAATACAATGGGTTGGGAAGGAGGACATTTTTGGGACAGGAGGCCAGAACTGAGGGGACTTTCCTCTTCTGCCACGAAAAACGTTCTTAGCATCTCTAGCAGCGAAATATTCCCTGTAAGCAAAATACAGAAGTGCCTCTGAGTTCAGCTCATATCTGATTCACTACAAACTGATTAGCAACTTTAGGATTTTATCTGTTGATCCAGATCAGTCTGTTTAGGTACCACACAGACCTGCACTTTTGGGAAGTTTGAATGCCAAGCAGAAAGGCAAATATTCTTCTCTCTGATGCAGTAAGTTTTGCATGCCTGAAAGTTTACATGTACTTTGACTAGTTTTATAACTAAAATCTGCATAGACCAATATTCTCCAAAAGAACTAGTATTTTGTACGCAGCCTATTCCACCCAATATCCTTGTATTTCCTCACATTAGAATCTCTCTAATTTGAATCCCTTTCCAAGGGTCTGTGCTATAGTATGTGCAACCTGCTTGTTTTCTGCTGAGGCTTGTTAAGGGCAGCACTTGGCCTATTTGCCTGGCAATATTTTTGCCCGGCGATATTTTTGCCCCTGGTCTGGTATCTCTGACAAAAAAAAGCTGCTTGTGTATATGGCAAAAGAAGTAAATAGACTCCCCTGCTTTCCCTGTTCCTCTGTTTGAGTGATATGCACCTGAGACATAGGATTTATGGCAGAAAGTGAGGAAATTCTCTGATAGAGGATTGTCAGATATTGGCAGCACAGGACTGTATCAGTAAGAAAAAAATCCCTGGGTACTAAGGAATCATCCATGTTGAACTATTAATAATTTCTTTGTAACCTCCACTAAGATTACTCTGTCACCCAAGGTTTCCCTGGTAGGCTTGTCACTTCTCTCCCTTTAAAATTTTTTCTTTATTTGTTCTTTAAGCATATTTTTTTCTTAGGCAAAATTAATTCCTTCTATGATCCCATTACAAATTCAAAACACTTATTTTATGCTAGTTTGCCTTATTTTATGCTAACTTGGGTATCTTAATTGTGATTGTGCAGTCAATCATTTTAAATTGAATTGGGTGCTTTGCTCACTGCCAGGGTTACCAGGCTTCACAAACTCTGAGATTTGTGGCAGGAAGCCTGGTTCAGCTATCCATACAGTCAGTTAGGCTCAGGTTCATGTCTTGGCAGGATATAAACTCACACCAGTATACACTGATTGCCCAAATATGTTGGCTTTTAGCCTAGATCTGTCCCACACAGAGGAGCTCAGGCCCCGGCAACTCAGAAACTCATGAAATAGGAAATGGAAAACAAACAGATTGTTGTTTGTGTACAACACCAAGAAAGAACCCGAAATGGCAGTATATCTGCTTTCACACAAATGGTAGAAGAAATCTAGGAAAGAGGGTGTACGGCTTCCAGTGAAAGCACCAGTCAGGGAAAACTTGGTGGGGGGAGAGCAATCAGGACTGTATATTATGAAAGTTGGAAGGAACTGTGACAGTGACAGGTTAGTACTATTTGCTGAGGAGAGCTTAAAGTCAAGCCAGATTAATGCCCTAGATGCTTCAATGGAGTCTGTATGCGTTCATCTGTGTGGAACACCAAATCTGTATGGATCGAAATTCAGGGACGCAGCAGAGAGAATATAGTGCGGGGTCTATATCATTGACAGCCCAATCAGGACCGCAGCAGTGACTATAATGTGTGGAGGCAGATAAGGTCGAAGAGGCAGCAAGGGCAGCAAACATAACTTTATTGGATTACTTCAATAAACCCATCTGCACTGGGCAAATGTCACAGGGGAGCAGGAAGCAGAGTTGAAATCTTTAGGTGCTCTCCGTGGCTGCTGATTAAGTGCATGAGAGGAAGTAGCATCCTGAACCTGATGCCAAGATATGTCCAGGATCGGGTTCAAAGGTCTGATTTTGGAAGTACTGCTCTGTAACGCTGGGCATGAGGTTCATAGGTCAATATCCCGATGCGATTCTGTACAGATCCACCACAGTCATGTTCAGCTTCAAAGACAACCGTGTCAAGATGAGGGAGTTTGTTTAAAAGCAACAGAAAGGGACAGCTAAACAATTAAATCTTACTGGGCAGCACTAGAAGGACATGGCACTGTTCAAGGGAGAAACAGTGAAGTACTTGAAAGGAAGGTCTAGGGCTCCTTCCACAGAGGGAACAGCTAAGGACCTTTCACAGCTGGCTTAGAGAAGAAGCAATGGAGTCAACCAAAGCACTGAGTGGGTGGAGGGAGTTTGACTGTTCATCATCCCTCCCTATCAAGAACTGCTGACTGTCAAATGGACCTAGCAGAAACCAGGTTCAAAACAAACATAAGGATGTGGCTCCTCAGACAACAGAGAGCCACTCTGCCGACTTCCTCGCCAAAGAGTTTTTTGGGTGCAAAAATTTCAACACAATTCAAGCGGAGACCAATCTTGGAAGAGAGATTTTGTGGGTTAGCAAACATGTAAATCATAGTAGGCTCAGGAAATCTCCATAGCTGAAAGCGACTGGAGATGGGAAAACTGTTAAGGAGAAATACCTTATAAGCTTGTTCTATTCTTAGTCTTCTCTAGGCATCTGTTTATGGTTACTATTTTTTTTTCCCCAGATACAACATTTATTGTGCCAGGGAAAACATTAGTTAGTTCAGGGAGGCTCAAGGGAGGACCAACAACTTGCAAGGAGTGTTTATCCTGCCCTCTTTTCATAGGGAATTGTTCTTAGAGACAGAATACTGGGCTGGACAAAGGAGAGTTCACAGGGTCTGCACTACCCCAAACCAGCATGGCAATCCCACAGGGAAACTGGTTGCAAACAAATTTAACCCTGCAAGTATGAGAAAGCAACTAAACTGAGTCACCTGCCTTTGTGACCACCAGTTGAGAAGTGGCCACAGCTGTCAGAAGCACTTTGGGGTGGCTGGGACTCCTTCACTTATCAAGACCAGGTTTTTAAGACCCAAAAGACATAGAAGTTCCCCTAAATTGGCAAGGCAGTAGGATTGATGAAATCCACACATTTTTTACAGGAAAAAAGTGTCCTTTTGATGAGTCCACTGTTGTCATGGGAGAGAAAAGCAGGAGGAACTTGCCAACAAGCTGTACCTAAGTCACTGGGCAGATTTTCAGAAAGCAGAATTCATGCAACTTCGGCAAAGTGTGAATCACTCCTTGCCAATCTCTGAATTCAGGGCAATAGCATGAAAGACGTTCGTAGCCACTCAAGAATATTTATTCAACTGAAGGAGGAAAAATGAAGATTGCTTCATGCTGTGTTTCAAACCACTGCATATCAGTATTGCTGCTTAAAACAAAAGTTATATATAGATTCCATTAGATTTGCCTTGAATTGACAAATATATCAGCATATAGTTTTACACACCTGTCTGCCTTTAAGTAGGAGTGAACTTGATAACATGGGTGGTCCCAGTCTTTGCTCTCTGCCTGTAGTATTTTTCACTAACCATATAAATAGAGCCAACACTGATTTGCATGCAACCTAAGAATCTTAACATGTTTTTCAAAAGGATGAAATCAATAATGTTCTGTAGAAATTTTGATATTGTTTTTGTTAGAGATTGAGGTCATCAGTGTCCAAGCTACAGTGTTTTATATTCATCTTTAGAATTCTAAAGATTATAATTTTCTATTAAGCTTAATAAAAGAGTCTGAAAGTCCATAAAAAAACTCTTTCTTCTTTTAAATTGAAACCTGTTGTGCTTTTCTGCAAGGGATTATTTTACTCAGTTTTCAAATAGCAGACCACACACTAATTCGCTTTCTCAAAAACCTATCTCACATTGCATGGCCCAATGAAAAAAACACTGAAAATGAGTATCTGCTGCTTGTATATTTTACTTAGCTGTTTTGCAAGAAAACAGCCTGTATAAAAGCTTGACCTTTTGAATTATTTCAAAGACTCCATGGACAAGTTGTATCTGATATCTATGTACTTCTAAGAGCTTGCTTTTTTAGTAAGTGAATCATCATTAAAAGTTACAGATGCCTTCAGCAATGAGATTTGGCATGTTCTCTTGTTAATTATGTCACGAATATAATTATCAAACTCAGTGAATGTGCACATTTACATTCCCCTTTATGAGAAGGCAAACATGAGTGTCTGGTCATACTTCATAATGTTCATACTTCTGTAGGGCTCTATTTTTTTTGTTCAGTGCTGCTTTAAGTAAAAAGACCAATTATTACAGATAATGCATGGCAATAATTGAACCTCTTGGGAAAAATACTTCTTAATTACTGTATGCATGAACTGGAGACATGATAAAGAAAATAAAGCCCTAAATCTGTTTTATGGTACTTTCATTAGATGAAAGGAGATCCCTATACAGACTACAACCGAAATCTCCTCTGTAGTCTTTGTAATCCCAGCCCTCTTGGAGGCGCCAGTAAAATTCGCTGTAAACTCAGTCACGATCCTGCCAAAACTGTGTCCCAGCAAACGTGAGATCTTCAGCAGGTAATGGCCAAAGTTACAATGATTTTGCTTATCTGTGTTTTTAAAGTGCACTGCATACACGAAAGAAAAGATGTTGTCGTTTCACTCCATCCCAAAGGAAAAACACATCTAGCTTTTAGTACACTTTCATACAGCACATTAGGACTAATCAAAATCCCGTGGAAGTAAATGGAAGTGATTTCACTAACTTCAAAGAATTTGGATCAGTTTGTGGTTTGACATCACTAATGAAAATGTCAAAAAGTTTTCCAGCCATGAATAATAACAGGATGCAACAAATTGGATGTAGAGTGAAATGACAAATTTGTAAGGTCCAGATTCTCTCCCAGTTACTCACACTAATTAGAACCTTATTGTTGAACAGACACATTATTTTCTTCCAGACTACTCAAGCTGTTTACAGTACTCCTAGCAATAAAGGCAGAACAATCTCCAAATAAAATTAGCCTGGAGAAAAGAACCTGCATTTTTGCTTTTATTAAATTAAGTTTCCATAAACGTTTATATGAACAGCATTTTGTTTTCAGAGATGCCAGCAGGGAGAGTCTGAGGTATAATCATTTGGCTGGGCTGTCCTGTGATGATTTTACGTAGGCAAATTTTGCACTACATGAATGAATGCATGAATAACATCTATTTTGATTCAACAGCAGTTCTTTTAAGGACAGAAAGGTGCATTCATGGCTAAACTAGATCTTTTTCCCTTGAATTTAACAAAATTTCATTCACAAAAAAAAATTTAAATGCAGGCTTCTTAGTGAGGGAAATTCTGTTGTTTAGAAATATGAATTTGTAGTGAACTGAATTTCAAAACCAAGTATTTTTTTCAAATTCTTAAATTCAACATTTGATTCCAAAATCATCTAAGTGCAATATTCAGTATGGGGGGAAAAAAAAGAAAAAAAAAAAAAAAGGAACATTTTCTGACTGAAGCAAGTTGTAAAACTCAATCCACCTCAATCTCACTAAAACAACAACAACGGAAAAAAAAAAAGTCAGAACAAGGATTTTTAGTGCTACTTATTCCACACAGCTAGTTTGAAAGCACTTTATGCTAGAACCCCAGAGGACTAGTCAGAATTTAAGAGACTTAGTGCTGCTTTCAAGATTTGGCTCCCAAACCTCTTTTTCCCCACTGCCACTGGGGCTTGCTTACAAATGTGTGTTTCTGCAAGGATGTGTTCAAAGTCTGGAGGGATTTTTAGGCAACCATAAGCTAGCTTTGGGAGAGTTTGTACATTGTCTTAGGCCACTGCTGTGCTGTGAAGAGGCACCGTGGCATGGGGAGCTCTGCCAATGAACCCCCCTGCCCTCAGCAGGGTTTGGTAGTTCAAGCACACCATGTGCAGGCACAGTCATGCTGCTCCCAGCTGGGCACCTCTGGTGGCCAGCCTGGGGACCTCACCATCATGCTGAATGGGGTACAGTGGACTAGGTGACATTTTTTAGTTGGTGATGAAGGGCCTGTGCCAGAACACATAGGAAGTCTTCCTCAGGTCACTAGAGAAAAATGAGTATGTAAGTAAGTGAGCAAGGAACAGTAAGAGAAAGAGCTCTCTCTATCCCGTGTTGGTATGTGCAAGTGCCGTTGGACTTTATGAACAATAGCTGATTTGAAGCAGGATTTCCCAACCTCTCACCAGCTCATTTATCCTTAGATCCACCCTTTCCAAAAGACCTCTGCATTCTGTATGATGTAAGTTTTCCGATCTTATTCCAACCAGTATTCCATCTACTCATTCTCTTTTGAGCAGTTCCCACAAATAAATGCTGATGGCTGCTGAAAAAAAGTCTCTTAAACATTCACGGAGCTTTGCGTTGCTGCAGGGTGTGCTAAGGAAATCCACATCACTGTGGAAAACGCATGCGTGCTTATTCTTTCCTTAAAGGGAAATCTTGTCTGTGGACATTTGCATTACTTTCTTGCAGCTGCAACAGTTCTGTCCACAGGGTACATGCTGTGGTATCTTCCACACCAAGTGCATTCTGCTTCTTGCAACCTCAGTCTGGTTGTGCTTCTCAGATTTTCTCTGAACCTCTTCAGTGCATTCTTGTTAACTGCATGTTTCTGTAAGTTTGTGGTTTAGTAATACAGAGCATCACAGAATTGTCTTCTTTTATGTCCAGAGTTTTCATTCTTCTCTGGTTCTGCTCTGTGGTGTCCCAATTGCCATTGTTTCTTCAAAGCTGAAATGAGACTATCCAAAGAATCTTTCTTCCAAGACTTAAATCTCAAGTTACAAACCAAGATCTGAAATTACAAAACACATTTCTCTAATAGGTTACAGAAGTTTCAGAATCGCATTTTAGGTTTTTTCATATGCAGCTGATACCAGTCAAAACACCATTCTATGAGGGAGTGTTATATTTTCATGAATTCATTATCGTAAGAACAAACTTTTCCTGGCCGAGGAGGTCTTTTTCGGAAAAAAGAACAAAAAACTTCAGTTTTTCTTTTCCTTCACTTTCTCACCATCTTCATTTCTTCTCAGGTTTTACTTTTCCTGCTTCTACTCCTGCTTGTACTTACTGATCTTTCTTATCCGCAGCCAGCTGATACTATGTCATGCTCTTTTTAAACATCTTAAGAGGTGTTTAAACAGAGCCAGTACCCAACATGACTCTTTACTGTATCAAAAAGGAATTGAAGAGAAGTAATAAAAATATTAGTGCCAGCACCAATGAACTTTCCCAACAGCTGCTGATTTGAGGCAAACTCTTCTCGTCTTGCATAAGGCCTATGAGGCTGGCAAACTTTCTTCTGGCATAAATTTCCTGGAGACCTTGTCCTCTCCTAGCTTTGGCAGTGCTGAGCAACCAGGAGCTAAAGACTGTTCTGATTTACAGACCACATGTACCTCCACCTAACGGACACAGTTCAGGAGCCATTTTCAGAGCATGTCTAGTGGAACAGAGTCTGCACCTATATACAATTCTTCTTGGATTAAGCTGAGAAAACAAGAAATGAAGACAAAAACCCTCAAAGCTACCCTAACTTTCCTTATACTGACCAAATTAGGGTTCTTGTTCTGTGTCACATAACATTTGTCTCTTTAAAGAGAATAGTGACAATTATATGGCTTTTCCTTTGTCTCATCCTGGCTAGGCTATGGTGATTTTCCACAAAAGTGATGTTTACATATTCATTTTCACTCTGAGAACAGACTGCTACTATGTATGAGACAAGTGTTTAAATGACTTTTGGTTTGCTATTTGTGCTATTGTTTCCTTTGCTGCCTGTGTTGTCCTTTATCTGTCACACGAGCTCATCACTTTAGTTTTTTATTATTCTTTAGACTTTTTTCCCTCCTGACAACATATGATTTAATCTCTGAAAGTGTATTTTACCACAATGTTTCTCTGTAACGGATACATATAAAAAGCATATTTCTGATGGTCATCTTAAAACATCCTTCATAATTTAAAAAGCTAAAAGTTTTGGTTTGATTTTAGTTTATATAATTGATATGTCTCCCTTTTTTTAGTGATGTAAGCAAATCCAATGAAAAGGTAGTAATAAGTTCATTTGTTAATTCAAGTGTTAAAAATGCCCCTAACCAAAATTTTAAAAAAACTTTTATAATACAGATCTGAAAAGTCAGACCGCTTAGTAGGAAAAAGCATCTAAATATCTACTGAAACATATAATATATATATTACAGAATGTATTAATGTGTACGTATTCTGTTTATATATATGTAGGTGTGTGTATATGCTGAAACATCCAGTCTGTGTATGTCCATATAAGTATATTCTCATCCTGGTTAAGCTTATTTTGGCAAATTTTGAAATTGTTTGAAAAACATAGACTGAAGTTCATATACGTAAATCCACCATCTGAAATGTGTGTTTTATCTGATTTTAGAAAAAACAAAAACAAAAACAAAAAACAGATTCTGAGCTGCACGTTTTTATTCTTAGAAGGAATTAATTTTCTATTAGTTATGTTGTCTTCAAAACAGAGGTTCCTATTCATGTTATACACTATTGATTTAGTTCAACTCTGGAAAAAATGGTTGAAATAAATGCGTTTTCTGCTTAATTTGAAATAAGATTTATTGCAGCCAGAGATTTCTAGGGCGTACACTCATGCACACATAATTTCAAGTTTTTTCTGTCTTTTCTTAATAAATGCAGACAAAAAATACATAACCATAAACATGTAGGAATGAAATATATCTCTTACAAGCAGTTGGACTTTCATCACAAGAAATAGTTTGGAAATATTACTTGGTTGCATTTGTAATGTATTGATTAAATTATGTATGTCAACACATTCTGAGGAATATATGCAAGTTACCAAATGCTTGTTTTGTTACTAGAAAACCTCATTGGCAGAGGAATAAAATAGCTCATAAGTGAATCTCATTATTTGTCTGTCTCCTTCTGCCATGCCAATAACATTTAGATTTTCAAATAACATATTCTGCTGTGAGGCACGCAGCAGGTGCATGTGTGATGGGACTACTTCTGTTGGATGTTGATTACTCTCTGTGTAATGTGAAAAGCTTCCTATTCCCACAGCTTTATGCAATATATCAATGGTAATGGATTCATAATCATTATCAGGCTTGATAGAGGCTTGACTACCGTGACAGATGTCTTCTCAATTTTCCCGTTGCATATGTTCATTTTCCCTCTGGAACAATGCTTACATAAAATTCCAGTATTAATGTATCTCTTTTATGCTGTTTTGTATCAGTCGTTGACTGCAGTGATCAATCTTTTAATTCAGATGAATAGGTAATTACAACCAAATGCCAAACACATCAGCAGAAATTCAGCAACTGTCAAGCAAACCACAGTGACCAGAATTATTGTTCTGTGCTAAAGAGAGTGCAGGGTTGTTATTGCATGTTTATGCACCTGAATAGTGTTTCCATTGGCAACAATAATACTCATCTGGTACTTTGTCTTAGCAAAAGGCAATAAGTAAACCTATTATTTTTCATACCTATCATGAGATTAACGTAAATGAGCGTGCAGTAGCACTGACCAAGTGCTGTCTCACCTTTACCAAGGTAAAATTATTTAAATATACAAAACAAGACTTCAATTGTGCTGCAAGTCCTTCAGGAAAAAAAGAAAAGAAAGTAATCCCCATGTTTTCTTTTGACAACAATGTCTTTCTTCCCTGAAACATTTATTTCCATTTAATTCTTGTGCTGTTCATTTGATACTGAATTTCCAGAATACTGCTATGATCAAAAAACCGATGTATTCTCCTTAAAGGAGGTTCTTTCAGTTCCTGAGGTGATAGTTTTCCCCTGTCTTCACTTTGGGCTCTATCCTTTATGGTGCAGCTACACAGACCCTAGAGAGCTTCCTCGGAAGCTCAGAGCACCTGTCTCATCTTACAGCATTGATGTCCCCAGACACCAACATAAGCGTGCTCGTCATATGTCCACATACACTTTTCCCCCCAAATTATCACCATGTGTCTAGCTGTAGCCTAAGACTTTTTTACTGCAACAAACAGCTCCTTCCTGCTCAGAACCTCCTGTGACCTGTGTGGGGTATGGACTTTTCTGCTATTCCTCTCTTGGAGTATGTTACAGAGAGCCTCTTCTCCTTGGGACAAAAAGGGGCTTTTTGTTAACATAGGTCTATATTAAACTAAGAGAAAAGTAATGGGAGACAGAGGCCAGTGGGTTCAGCTTTCACAATAAAGGCTGTTGCTTTTTGAACATGTTATGAATTACTTTCAAAGAGCTATCTTTTCTATGTGAACTCGTGTTTCTGTATTTTCATACAATAA
This sequence comes from Bucorvus abyssinicus, assembly GCA_009769605.1. Taxonomy (NCBI): domain Eukaryota; kingdom Metazoa; phylum Chordata; class Aves; order Bucerotiformes; family Bucorvidae; genus Bucorvus; species Bucorvus abyssinicus. The sequence goes on from CM020025.1 coordinate 48,197,293, forward strand.
TAAAATCACAGCAAGTAGAATCCCAAGACATTATCTTCTACTGCATTCCTCTGCTATAAGACAGGATCAGCTATATGTATTCTGACATACAGGGATCTAACTAGTTAAAAACTTCTGCTACTGGCATATCCACAGCCTTCTTTTTCATCACTTACAGATTTTCATCATCTTCCCATGTAAGGTTTTCTAATGTCTAACTGTAGCATGTCTTGCTGCAATTTAAACTCATCCTTTCATATTTTTTACCAAACCTGTACATGGATAAATGATTATTCCCTTCTTCTTGACAAAAATGTTTACATGCTTAGTCTGGTCTTTTTCCCTATTCCCTGACTAACTCCAGTCTTCTCTCCTTTAGGCTACAAAGAACAAATTATTTCAACCTTGCCTTAAAGATCATGTTTATTCTCTCATCCGGGAAGTAAGCACTGAATGAAATTAAATCAGGTTTCTAAAGTTTTCTATAGAATACTTTTTTCCCGTTTATGCCCTTGAATATTGCCACAAGTAACTGATCTCCAGTTATGCAGGCACAGATACGTTTGCACCTTCTTCACGTTAGTTTCTTTAAGACTGAGTTCGTGGCTTGCCTGGGAGCGTGCTTTTAAAGAAACTGCCTTCAAAAATTTGCTTGACTGAATGTTCCAAGATTTTCCCTGGGAACATAAATCAAGCTGATTAGTCTTTAATTTCCTGACTCCTTTTTAAGGTTATACAGTGTATCTGTCCTTAACTAATCTTTCAACATCTCATCATTCACCATCACTTTTCAAGGACAGTAGCTTTGCGATTGCTTCAGACAGTGCCTCAGATATCCTAAAACCAAGCTGGTCTGGCCCAACTCCTAAGTTATATGTAGGCTCCTTAACCTGCTTTTTCCTTATTCTTCCCTTCATTTTCCTGTATCTGTCCACTTTAGGCACCACTTCACTGAATTTTTAAATGGGAAATATAGACCGTACAGCATAAAAGTCTCTGTTCCTTCTTTCTAGATCATATGTACAAACCAAGATACATGCCAACAGAATTCCCAAATCAGACAGGGTGCTGTCTGGTGAATATAAATAGCTCCAGAGCTAGGCAGTCCTGGTAAAGAGGCAGATGTGGTTCAGAGGCTGGGAATTACTTGAGTTCTAAGCACCTGAACTCCAGTTCAGGCAAGATTCAGGCAGACTTACTCCCTGTACTTGCCTTCTTCAGAAAGTCAATTTTTAATTAAAAAAAGAAAAGAAAGAAAGCAACTGAAAACAATATTACCAGTGATCTGCACATAGGTGCCTCCTTTTTAGAAATTCTAGTCATTCCACAGACTGATTAGATAAAACTAAAGTGAAAATTATGACAACTCTGCACTTGGAATAGTTTAATAGCATTAATTCAAATATGCTGATATTTCCAGATAACTTCAAAACTGGAGAGGATATAAACACTCAGGGAGGCTGAGCTTTGATGTGAACAAGGCCCTGAGGATTTTCAGGTAAGTAGGTGAGGTTTGCTATCAACAAATGCTAAGTCTCACAAGCAATGAGGGGAATTATGCAAGGTGCAAAAGGAGAAGATAGAAAAATGTTGGTGAAGCAGTACCTGTTTTGTGAAATCACATTTATTTTACATTTAGCAGCTTTTCTAAGGTTGCCTTCTCAGACCACATGGAGCTGTGACTGGAAAGGGTTCAGAATGTATTGTTTTCCATTAATTCGAGGGAACTCAGACTGTCAAAAAACTGGAATCAAAGAAATTTTCCTCCAGGGAAGTTCAAACGGGGAGAAGGAGATTCAGACATGGGTTTCAGCTCGCAGAGACCCAGCTCGTGCTCAGGGAAGCTGTTGCAGAACAGAAGTAGAAGGGACAGGGGCCAAGGTGCAGCACTCAGGTATGGCAGAGGTCTTCCAGAGGGGCGTCCAGTCCTGGCAGCTAAATTTTCTGCCTGTGCTCATTGAGCAGTCACAGCCCACCTGGAGTCACCTGAAACATGCTACAGGTCTGCTGCCACTTTAACCTCCTCTCTCCTGTTCTTCAGTTACCTTCAGCAAAGTTGGAGAATGAAACTGGGAAATACCCATGTGGGAACTTCTTCTCTTTTAAGATCTAACCTATGAAAACACTTGACTTACCAAGTATAATAAAAGTAGAATGTCTACAAACATGAATCAAGATCAAAGGCTCTTTGTGCTTGCTACTATTCAAAGCACAATGGGTCAAATTCAACCTAGAAGCAACCCTAAAATCTGTCCAGTCATGGTACTCTTTTATTTATTGAGCTAGCATTGGTAAAATGCAATCAGGCCAGCACTAACAGGTCAGGAAGCAGTAAACAGACTGCCTCTCTGGTTGGACCTACCAAACATGCATGACAGACCTGGTGGGCAGTCAGCTTCCAGACCAGTCTCCTGGGCTACCAAAGACAGATCTGTCATTTGAGGAAGTGTCAAATTATTTTTGAAGTTAATTCAAGTTGCTTAAAGAACTACACAGAGGCTGCAAGGGATGTCTGCTTCCCAATAACAAGGACCCATCACAAGAGGAACTGTGCTTCCGCACAGTCTTCCTCCCCCTGCCTTTCCAGATAGGCAAAGTGGCTCTTTACAGGAAGTGGATTGGTGACATCCCCTCCAGCGGTGACAAACCAACCACTCAAGCACAAATGACATTGCTCTCCACCCCTGGGAATGGCTGAATTCCAGAATGGAGGTTCGAGTTCCTACCACCCATCTGAGTCTGTGCATATGTATATGTGTGCAGGGCTACAGGTTGTGACACAGTTTTCACTTAGTTAATGAAAGTACAAGCCATACAGTTAATTAAAGAAATATGATATTAAAAAAAAAAATCAAATTAATTTCAATGAATTATTCCTCTCATACATAAATAGATCATGTTCTTCATTAATACAATCAGACTTAGTTCCTGCTCAACTGTAAGAGGGCGTGTGCTATTCATTTTAGATTGGTTTTATTTTATCTCTTTGTGTTTCAAATCAGTAATTAATACTTCATTAAGGAATCACTGGCATGTTCAAAAGGAGGCTGGTGAGATAGACCAGACTTTCACGTTTGAATTGAGAAACTAGTTTGTTTCATGAATTAATCTAAAATAAGACTGAAAATACTGCATCAAGTGTAACTGTCAAGCCATCACAGACGCTCCACTTTTGCCTGCTATCAGGGATAGAAGATGATCAGTGAACTTTTCTACAATGCATCTAAATTAAACTGTAATTAAACTACTGGATTTAGAATGTGGGGAAATCTACAATGATCTAATGGTTAAGAGACTATCCTATATGTTGGAAATACATAAGTACAGGCTTGAGAATGTAATTCTGGGCACTGGGCTGGGCTGTCCTATTCTTTCTTAGTTTCTGTTAGCAGCTCCAACAGTTCTCTATACTTAGGGCCCCAATGGTAAATGGCATTTTAAAAGTAGAGAAGGAAATCAGATGCTATGCCATAATTCCATTAAACATTTTTAAGAAACCCACTCTGCCTTTCTGGGATTAGAGATTTCAGATTTAAAATGGTAGAGTGTTATCACAAACCGTTAAGTATTAAAAAAGAAAAAAAAATAAAGAAAAAAGAAAAAAAAGAAGACATTATTTTGGTGTTATAACACTCAGTTTCACAGTGCTTGAAAATTAGGTGCTGGCTTCAGGTTGGAATACATTATGCTGCATCTAGTGCCTAGAGGTGTAGTTCCATATTGCAGTATCTCTTCTGGCAAAGCTGGTTTGAGAGGTTCCCATCCTGAGGGTTCTGTTCCCACCAACACCCTCCTGAGCTTTCCTTCCTCTTAGTTGTGTTGATTAAGCTGTTTGTGAAGCCATGCCACAAAACAAAATGTGAGCCATCAAGCCATAGCAGAGCCCTACAGAGAGCTGTGTGTGCCCAGCTGCAGGGATGGGTGTGCAGGATTAAGGGAAGGTGGGACTTTCTTTAATCAGGATTGTCTCTAGTGACAGTGGGAGGGGACGCTACACCAGTGACAAACACGTCAGGGGAAGAAATTAATGCATGATTTCAGGGTAGGGAACATAAAAGCCGTATTTTGGAGAGGACAGTTCCCTGATGTCGTTCAGAGCACAGCAAGAGTGGTAAGGGCTTGGGTGAGCAAACAGTCCATCCTGATGCATACGGAGGAATCCCGTAAACAAATATTGCTGCCGATTGCTTTGTATGGGGAAATCGCAGGGTAGGCTGCCTGTGGGAAGCAGACAGTGAAACTGACTGCCTGAGGAAAGCCACCAGGAACCAGCAGCATCACTCTGAAGGCCACCATCAGGACACCTGACAGGGAGAGCCCACAGCTCATCCTCCACCAGGGTCTTGTGCTTCCTGCAAGTTACCGAGGACAATAGTATAGTTGATTGCTCTCCTGAACTCAGTTGACCAAATGCTGCCTGTGTCATATTTTAGTGCGGGGCAGAGGGTTGGGTGTAGCTATTACCAATCTTTTGAGATATTGCCTTGCCGACACAAGCTGTAGAAGTGGTTTTCTAACACAATAGGTGGATGTTCATATTATTATGGTGCTTAATCACAGTTTACATGACAGTTTATTGCACTTGGAACTATTATCTCAGATCCATAATTTAAAAGTGCCATATGTTTAGAATGATTAAATTAGCATTTCATTAAAGCAAGGGATAAGGGGTGAGATTTTTTTTTTTTCTTATTTATTTGTCTTTTTAAAAAAATAATTTGGTAAAAAAAGTGAAGTACTACTCAACACCCACCCCCCTACAAACTACCCGTAAACTTTAGTCATTTATTTATCAAACACCTCCCCATGGCAAAAATAAAAGGGGTCATGCTCTTTCTCTTATCTATGCACCCACCCACTAGAAGAAAACAAATCTACCAAAAATTCAAACATAAAAGCTTATAAACGTGTAAGTCAAAATTTCCAATAAATACAACCTAAGAGAACCTAAAAGCCAAAAATAATCAAATAAAATCTAAGAAAAAATAATTTACATTTAAGAACCAGGATGTTAACATCCAACAAATAAAATCGAAAACCTTCACCCTGTTTTTATCAAATACCCTGGAAAATGGAGATTATCTTTCTAATTGTTATTTAAAGAAAGTAATGAGTCAAATTAACTGATTTTTAGACTTGCAGCTCCTCTGCATTTCTCTGGGAGTATCCAGAAACTTAGCACTTACCTTTATCTGTCAGGTAGCTTAGCAAGATACCAACATAGGTGTCACCCTAATTTTTGGAACAACTTAGTGCATATATGACTCTAGTTTCATTTTGAGGCTTAGAATCTGATCTTGCATCCATGAAAATTGGACAGTCCTTCACCGTGGAGGCTGATGGGCGATTTCTCTTTTGCCAAGGACCTCTGTGGAAACAGCATCATACCGAATTTCACCACAATTTTACTGAAAACTTTCAGTACAGAGGTGATACATTCTGAGCAATGTACACTGTGGCTCCATGCTGCTTCTTCAAGATCAGTCTCACAGGACAGAGTCTCACAAGCAGCTGGAAATGCCAGCTTTGTACCAATTTTCAGAGTTTGCTAATGATCTTGGAAGGGTCTGAAACCAGATCGTCCTTATGTCCCACAACTTAGCAAGCCAGTTCTGCTCAGCAAAATACTTGTGTACACGCTTCCCTTCATATATGTATATAAAAACCACAAGATCTTTGCCTTTCCAAGTGATGGGGTTTTTTTCCCTAGGTTCACTGAACCAAGACCTGTGAGACGATGGAGGAGGAACTAAACCAGAAAGACTTGAATGTCAAATTTTCCAGGGTCAAATCTTGAAACCAAGATTCTTTAAATAATTTTAGCACCAATGCATATGGATTATCTCCTTATGCACCAAATTTCAGGATGATTTCTCATAGATTATAGTCCTTGGGTTTCTTTCAAACAGCCTCTGACTTGCATTGCAGTTTAACAGTCTTGCATTAATACATTCAACAACATCTTTAAGCTATTTGAAGCCAGATTAGTTTTCTCTTGATCCTTAATTATATCCTTTCAAAACAAATTTCCATCTGTTCTTCTTTAAAGTTTCCAGCATCTTATCTCAGGAAAGAAACATAACAAAAGGCAGTCTATTTCCTTGATAATAAAATAAAATAAAATACAACACAATTCCACTTTACAAATGTATTCTTTTCTCAGTTTCAGAGGAGCTACATTTCCGCCACTCTTGGGAGCTTTACGAAAGGATAGCCAAGGCATTTGTGATACTTGCGAGACCCCAGTTTTGACAATAAATGATCAGGGCTTTTTCTCACACTTCTGGTTTTGGACACATAAGTCTTTTTTTTTTGCTGGACCGAAACCCAAAATGAAGCAGTGTCTAAATGCAGTCAGCAGAATCTGCTGAGATTGGTCTTAGCTATTTCTATACATGCTTCTAGGTTTCCGTTTGAATAAATCTCCACAAAATAGGTTAATTTATAAGAAAAACAGGAATCTGGAAGCTAATAATTCTTTTCACACTATGGACACCAAGCCACTTCTATTTTTTTATGACTGCTCTAACAACCCCCACCCCCAACAAAATTGTAAACTGATTCTGACAGACTACATATTTATTTAAGTTAAAGCAATGAGGTTCAGGTCTTTCAGTGACAAGGGTAAGAGAATATTGCCTTCCACAAAAAATGTCTTGAAAGATACATTTACAAATCTTGTTCTTCAGCATTTTCCAATTAATTATTAAAAATAAAATTAAAATCTTAGAATCGTAGAATCACAGGATGGTTTGGGTTGAAAGAGAACTTCAAAGGTCATCTAGTTCCATCTTCAACTACATCAAGTTGCTCAGAGCACTGTCCAACCTCGATGTTTCCAGGGATGGGGCATCTACCACCTCTCTGGGCAACCTGTTCCAGCATTTCACCACCCTCAGTGTAAAAAATTTCTTACTTATATCTATTCTAAGTCTACCATCTTTTAGTTTAAAACCATCACCCCTTGTCCTGTCACAACAGGCCCCAATAAAAAGTCTGTTCCCATCTTTCATATAAGCTTCATTTAAGTACTGAAGGGCAATAAAGTCTTCCTGGAACCTTCTGTTCTTCAGGCTGAACAATTCCAACTCTCTCAGCCTGTCCTCATAGCAGAGGTGTTCCAACTCTCTGATCATTTTTGTGGCCCACCTCTGGACCTGCTCCAACAGATTCATGTCCTTCTTGTGCTGGAGACTCCAGGGCTGGACACTACTCCAGGTGAGGTCTCACCAGAGCAGAGTAGAGGGGCAGAATTACCGCCCTCGACCTGCTGGCCACACTTATTTTATAATAAAGTAATTTCCTACATAGCATGGTTCTAAGAAATCTGTAGGAGCTGAAGAAGGAGTAACCGATATAGAAATGCTTGGAGGCAAACCTGCATACGGCAACATAGTTCAATTCAGTCTCACATTAGATTAAATGATCTTCTATTGAGCATTATGCTGACTTAATGTATTGGCTTTTAGTATTGGAGTGACCATAGTGGGGGAAATATTCAGGACCCCTGTGTTCTGTTGTCTGCTACAGACTGGCACAGTATGGGTTAACAGGGGGCATAGCACTATGGTACAGAGCAACATCAGCTTCCTCACTCATTTCAGTGAGGTCTTAATTCAGCTGCCCACTGATATTGATCAAGAATTAACACTTCCAGCTGTTGTAACCTAGAGGGCATGGCATCCTGCTGCACAGTTTAGAGTGGACAAAGTCTTATTTTGCTGCCAAGTAGAGAATGTTTTGGAGAGGTGCCCATCTATTGTTCCCCTTCCAGGAGAGAAGCACAGAAAGTCTAGAGTGCAGGGATGGATTCAGGGTCTGCAGTCTACTGTGACTGACGTCTTATTTATTATGTCTATGAGAATTCGTATTTCCCTGGTAATAGGGGTACTCAGAAAAAAATAGTAGTCCTCATATTCCCCAAACTTTTAACAAAAAATTTGGAAGGCAACATAATTCCAGAAAAAGAGCTATCAAATCTCAGTGAAACTGAAAATAATTATAATTAGTATTTTTCCAACTATCTACTGTGCTTGTCAGGCATATTGTTCTATCTGAAGCAGAGATTACAGCCTTTAAATAATAGCCTGTCCAATTCCAAAAATACATGTAGGCTATGTTAAATATTTGGAAGAAACCCGGCGAATCTCATGTGGATATACTATGTCTAATTATGAAATTGCACTTCCTGTCAAAAATGCCAATCCGTGATGCAAGTGATTTATTTACTGGTGAATAGATTTTTTAAATTCCATTCGGAGATACAGGAAATAACCGTAAACAAATCCTCGATACCTCTGTTTGTCTGGTGTTCAAATCAAAGTTAGATCTGAAAGCACAGCAGATGCAATTCTACTAAAGTTAGCTCTGTTACAAGGCTCTGACTCAAAGGCTACGGTGTCTGAATCACAAGTTAGGCAAGTATAGGTCAGCACATTTACAGCTAAAAGTAAACCAGAAAGTATTTTATAATGGTCTTTGAAAACCAATTGAATGTGACGCATAATTAAAAGCAGAAAATACACATGAATAGATCTTCAGCTGATGTAAATAAACATTTCTCAGAGGAGCTATACAGCATGCCCTAAGCTTTCTGGATTTGGGTTTATTTTTAAATTGATCTGTCAAGTGAATCCTTCCTCAAATGTTTGAAAAACTATCTCACAAGAAACTTTCCTACGCTTTGAAGTTTACAAAAACTTGATGATGAGTATGGCACGGACTATGGCTGTACTGCCATAGAGTACCAGTATGCTGGAATCGTGTAGTATAGCAGGATATGTGAATACTCAATGTAAATCATCTGGTAAAAGCAAGGAATAGTAAGGTGATAAAGGTTGCTGACGGCAAAGTTATTCAGAATAATCAAATCTACAGTGAGCTGTGAAGAGCTGAAGAAAGCTTTCACGTTACTGGAGAGACAGGGTGATAAAATTGCAAATGAAATTCAATGTTGATAACAGCCAAGTGCTGAGGAAAAAATAACCCTAACTCTACATTTTCTAGTGGTACTCTACCTCTACTTCACTGATACCAGCTGTCATTTTTTCAGAGATGATCTAATTGATACATATTTAACTAAACTCTGAGCCATTGCTCTATGCTTGTCTTTAGCTTTCAAAGCTGCTGTTTTTCTTTCATATTTGAGTATCTTATGTGACCAAGAGCTTGTTTTTTATTTTTCAAACTATACCAGTTGTCTAATGAAAGATACTAGTTCTGCTTACAGATCTCATCCCACTTAACTAAATACACATAATGAGCTCTTCTCATTGTATCTTTGTTTTGTCTAGACCCAATCAAGAGCCACTAATGAACTTCATACATTAATGATGTGTACATATTTGCATAAAATATGGCTGTAAATCTGCATGTTTATATAAAATATCAAGTCTGATGAACTGGGAAGATTCACACATAGATTTATGAAGTGAGCTCCCAGCTGAAGAGAACATTTTACCCTCCATGAGTTAAGAATTTCAGTGTTCTGATGAGAGGAGCAGAAATTCTGGAGAAGGGGGGCAGTCAGTAGTGCAGCAAATACAAAACAAACTGTCTCTTGAATAACTGACAGCTAATGGGTGTTTGTGCAAGACACATACTCAAAACCTATTGTTCCAGAACATCCAGAACAACAAGAATAAGAATACACAATGCCATGTCAGCTGCACAAGCTACTTGAAGGGCTGGTAATAAAAGAAGTGTCCATGGAAAAAAGTCTTGCACATGCCAAAAAAGCTCTCCAGTCTCCAGCAATATATTGGTAGTATAATTGAACCCAAATAGTCCAGGAGGAACTTATGACAACTCTAGGTTTTATTTTACCACATTCAGGACTGTGATGTTAGCAACATTATGAATAGTTCTCTGAAAGTGCCCGCTCAGTGCTCAGTAGCAGTCAGAAAGCCAAATAAAATATTATTGGGAAAGGAGCAGAAGACAAAACAGAGAGCATTTTTAGGCCACTGGATAAATATCTGATATGCCCATAGCTTGAAATCAGGTTATCTCATCTTCGATGGCACTATTTAAGTACAGGGAAGGTTGTGCAGGATGACGAGGAATGTGGAATGGCTACCATTCAAGGAGCAATGAGAACTCACTGCCAAAAAGTCTGAGGGAGATAAGGGTGCGCTGTAGACAAATCCATGGATGATAGACTAAATATGGAAGTCTGGTTGCAGCCTCTAATGTAAGAAATCCTTAATTCACTAATAACTGGAAGCAGGAGGGATCTTACTACACTCATCTTAGTTCACTTCTTTCCTAAGCAGACACTGCAGGTGAGTGCTGGGAATGGTTTCCAAGGCTAGGATTTCACACTGACATGGTGCAGTTGAGCTTATGTTTTGCTAGCATGAACCCGTGCCAGTACCTTCAGACACAGAGAAGAGGGACAGGTTTATTCTCATTTACTGGGGGAAAGTTTGAGCTCTACAGTGCTGGAGGGGATTTCTGGATCTATTGCCAGGTGCTCTGAAAAAGAGAAGTCTAAGAGTGCATTTGGTCAAAGATCATGCGCCTTTAGTGTGTCATTCTGGTTGGTCAAGTCTTCTTTGTGGGTAGTTTCAGGACAAGTTTTGTTCCTTCTGGTTTCTCCAACTGGAAAAGACTCTCTTATGTCCCTTGGACAAAGTTTTGGTGCCTTGGTGGGAGATCTTACCGCATTACTGAAGGTAGCAGGACTCCAGTAATGAAAATGAGGAGCTGAGCCCTAGAAACAGACCTAGCCCAGCTGCCATAACTAGTGCCCTAGGAGTGGCCCAAGAATGAAGAGGGACAAGAAAACTTTGGTCATTCCTAGGAAACCAGCAAATGTAGTTAGCTAACTAGAAGAAATATCACTTAGCAGATGTCTATTTCAAGTGTTGAATGTTCCTGAGAGGAAGCTATGTTTCTTTTTCATATTAGTTCCATCAAAGTGCTAGTCTTCACTACAGTCATTAATGTATGCTCTTTGTGCTTCCCAAAAGAGTGTGGTGGTGGGGAGAATGATTTATATATGCATTTCCTCCCACTTTGTGGACTAAAATAGTCCTATTATGCATCATTAACAGGCAGCTCCTGGTACACAGAAATAATAAATTAGCACCTGACCAAAAAAAAAAAAAGAAGTCAAGTACACATTGTCTCAGAAATATTGACAGTGAATTTTACTTTTGGGTAATATAGATGAGCCATGTGAAAAAGTAATAATATTCACAAAGGCCTGAGCCCTGTGATATACGCTATCCTGCTGGACATGTTCAAAATGAAACAGTAAAACAAAACAAAACAAAAAACACAGCAAGTAATTAGAGCCTCCAAGTGCTGGAGGTTTACTGGTTGAACACCATAAAGAGTTCATTCATAAAACTCCTGACACTCACAAAACAGTCAAACTATACTCTGTGAAATTATTTTACATTTTACACACTTCCTGTTACGTTTTTCCCAGGATATTTGCCTTTTTCTCTTTGCTCTCTGAGGTGGAAGGGCAGGTGCGCCACTCAGGTTATATGGTATAGGTATCTCAGTAGCATGGCTGCCGGACTTTGCTCCCCACTCACACCGCTGCTGCAATCTGACCTGTATAAGATGCAGACTGTGAATCCAAGCAGAGACTTAGCTTTGCTTTGTCTGCACACACTGTGTGCTCAACAGAACATTGAGCCTTTTAATGTATTTTACTTTTCTAAGCTTGTTCTTTCTTTTTTCCTCTTCCAAGGTAGAACTACAATCAATGAATGTCCTGACTTTTTAAATTAAAAAATGGAATTGTTTAAACAATACAAAATGCTAACGTATGTAGAGAGGTCACATTTGCCTGTGATTAGTTTCTCACACTCACACACACATCCACACGCGTCTTGCAGGGACTCGGGGGAAAAATCAAATATTTTAAATTGTATTACCAGACAGCAGGAACAATCTCATGTCTTTCAAACAGAAGGAAGCTCCATGTGCTGACTGAGGTTGAATGGGAGAGAGCTGCACTTTATGTCTGCACAGACATGCCTTCAAGCAAGCTCGAAGTCTGCCTTGGCATGCAACTAGCTACTTCACAGTTGCATCCAAACCTTTGCTCTTTTCCTGTTAGTACCAGCCAACTGGTGGGCAATTCCTTCCATTGGCAAGGGCAGCTCTGAGAGAAGGAGGCCCGAGTCACCTGGTCAGCCTGGAACACATCCTGCTGGTCCATGAGCCACAACACGGCTCTGGAGGGTGAACAAGTGGCTTCAGCACCAGCCTGCCCTGGACCACCTGCCAGGGCTTAAGGGCAGGTGGAAGGGCTCCAGCTCTGGACTTGGACCTGGGCACTGCCCATGTGGCAGGAGGTGGCATGTGTTTCACATCAGCTGCTCTGGCCCAGTCCTCTGGGACTGTAACAGCGCAGGGCCACAAGTTTTAAAGAATTTTCCATTTTGACACAGGCCATGCTAAAAGCTCTTGCAGAGTTCCATGTGAACTAAGCCATCCTGTTTTCTGCCCATGCTTCTTCCAAAGGCAAATTTCATGCAGATTTTGAAATCACTCAAGATTAGAGCCTAGTCTGAACTTTCTGCAATGAAACAACAGCAGAATACCTTCGATGGGAACCACAGGACCACCGCTCTCAGAGCCTGCAGTGCCTGGTCAGAGGCTTACTGCTAAAGATTCACTTGTGTAAAGTTCTTGTTCAAATTTGGAAAATGTAAGTAAATTGTAATTCTTAATCTACTGACTTCAAGTAACTAAGCCTTAGAACTTAAATTAACTGTTTCTGATTAAATGTGATCCATTATTACAACTGTGCCAAGAACTGGTTCCAAAATAGGTATGCTGGAATATCCTGAAAACTATTGGACAGTTGCTACTTAGAAGACAATTTTTATTGTTTTCCCCTTCACATTTCATAACAATATATTCTTGTTTGAAACCATTTCTTTGGTCACGTCTCCCCAGATACTAAATTTACCTGGTTTTAATTTGTTGGACTTCTTAAAAATCCTTATTTGACGGATTTTAATCTATTATTGTTTTATAAAATAATGGGTAGCTATTTCATTCCATCTTCTGTTGTTATGGTGAAATTATTCTCTATGACTATGGTTTGACTACAGGTGTATTCTCATCATAAGACCCAGAATACTACAATTTTTTTTGGAAAAGCATAAGTTTTTATTTTGAGCAGTATGGTAGTCTTTTGCATAAACACCTTCTTGGCTGCAGCCAGAAGAACACAATAATCTCCTTCTCTAAATTAAAAGAATAATAATTGCTGACTTTTATATTTCTTGTGTATAGGAACTTCCCCTCCCCAGGTGTGCTACAGGACAGATTGTGAGTCTTGAAAACTTTGATTCAAACGGTTATAAAGGAAAAATGTTTAGAAAGAAAAACTCTCCAAAATAAATTGCTGTGGCGGGGGGTGGGGGGTGGGGGGGTGTTGTGTGGCCAAATTAAATACCCATGGAGGTTCACGAGAACAGCTACTGTGGAGTTCAATAGGCTTTGAGTCGTGGGGCATAGGTCACTGTGACATGAATGAATAAATGGGGAGGTGATGAAATGCATTGAATACATCTTTCTAGAGCAGGCTCAGGTTTTGCTTTTGGATGTACCAGCCAGCTGGAATACCATGGAGTGACCCTCAGGTTCTGCTCACACTCCGTGTTTTAGGAGACACGACCCTCAGTTGTTATCGAATATAAAGTCCCATGGAAGAAGCTTTTAAATGCAAGAAGTTGTTTAAGACCCAGATTGTGACATTTGGCTACAAGCCTCCAATGGTGACTATGCCCTTCTTCAGGATAGCTCCAGACATTCCACGCCTGGGATGGTGTAGTCCCTTCCCCCACGGTTTCAAGACTTGAAGTGTGGCCCTCAGGGAATCTTCCTGTCATCTGGCTCTGCTTATTCCTACCCAGATTTGCAAATAAAGCAGAATTTAACTCGTTTTTTGCTTTTCCTTGGCTATTATTTGGACATTAGCACCCAAAGTAAAGATTTATCATTCATTTGGCCTGACACAGAGGGCTTTCTCCAGGTGTGTGCTGTAATGCTTCTCTTGCTGTGTTGACAGGGACAGCAGACAGGAGGAAGCAGTTTGTCTTTTCCAATATCAGCTTCCTCCATCTTGAGCTAAAACCACAGGAGCTGACAGGAGAAATCCTTAAAGCTCTCATTAGGAAAATCATGAGACTTATTAAATCTGATAATTGTCCACTCAAATGAACCACCTCCTGGATGCAGTACCTGAAATTGACCAACCCTTGGAGAGAAAGGGGGAGATGAGCAATAGGGTATCTGGGGGGAGGTTATCATCTTTTGTTAGACTAATTAGGAATCTCCTAAAAAGGAGACAAGTTGTCAGACTGCTCTTTTTAGAGAGCAGGTGGAAAGATATGGAAAAAATTACTATATTGGATCAAGAGGTGAAAAAAATAGGCTTCCAGAAAATAACATATGTGCTAGAGAGAGAATGTTTGTTTCTTTACAGTCCTAATCACAAGGAATAAAAGACTGTTGGAAAAACAGAGGTAAAGACTAAGGCTTTAGCATTTTTGTCCAAAGTTATGCACAGGGTCCTTGATAAAGTCTGTAGTCTGCTTCAGCTGTAATGTTGGATCTCTGGACCCAGAATATCCATCACAAGAGAGCTGTGGGAAAGAGAGCTCTGAAGTTGAGAAGATTTTTGCGAGGAGAGTCAGATCTGTTTCTGGGAGCCAAAGGCAGGTGATAGTAATTTATAAAGCCTAAAAGAACACTGGAAACAAGCAAAGGAAACTAAAGAACCCCAAAATGAAAGAAAAGCCAGAGAAAGGGACAGAGCTGAAGTAAAAAAAAAAAAAACAAAAACGTTTGAAGGTGCATGGGCCCTGTGTGGTGGGGACCTCAACTCAGTATTGTCCAGCTGAGGATTTCTAGCTTTTGGTTCCAAATGAAGTCTTTGCAATTCTGTTCTTGTTTCTGACTTGCTGTTCATGTAGATACGCGGATATTTCTTGATCTCTCTAATTAGCATAGCAAAGCACATGAATGTTCCCATTTAAAGCAATGAGTCTATTTGCACGCTTAAATGCTTTATTTCACAGGATTTATGAACCCAATCCAGCAGCACTCAGTGAGGGCAATGAAACTCTTTCCCTTGACATGAATGGATAGTGGTTTGGGTCTGGTAAAGGTAACTATTTATGCTTGCCAGGCTGTTATGGGAAATAAGCACCATCCTTTTATGAGAAGGAAGTACAATTATACCATAGCAAGAAACTGTGTCCCTCAGGCTTTCAACATTCTTCCCAATGAATGAAGCCTTATAATTACTACCCCTACCTGTGAAAGATTGCTAATATTGCATGGGTAAGACTCAGAGTTTAATCCCTCTCTTTCAAAAAAAGCAATAACAACAACAAACAAACCCCTGTGAGCAGCCTGTGGCTTAGAAATTATGCTGTGTTCCTGACACTATTACCTTACATGCAAATATTTTTCTCTGCTTTGCTGTTTTGTTTTTTTGGTTTTGGTTTTTTGGGTTTTTTGGGGTTTTTTTGCTCAGCTGGTAACATGAATGTGTAGATGACCTTACACAAATGGCTCAGCTATCCCTGTAGGCATGTCTCACAACAGCTTCTTAGGTAAAAGGATCAGAAGGGGATACAAAATAAAGGACTTGCTTCTTAAGAGGCACATTGCTTCACCTGAGAAGACGGAGGACTGAGAAGCTTTCTTAGTGCTCAGCCATGTCACCGTTCTGTCCAGTTGCTTTGGGCACATAATATTCTCCTTCCACTGTCTGAAAGCGATGCTGTAGCAGTTATGAACTCCTTTTGGAACAGCTGCTATTGTGAAAAAAGTATTGTTTGTACAAACATGTAAGATACAGAATAAGGTTAATTATTGTATCCTTATTAGAAGCATACTGATGACTAGATTCTAGTCCTCCCTCCTCTTCATGAGTTCAAGAGTATTGGACTAATGGTACTTTGCTGACATAAGTGCTTTAATTTTCTGCTTTACACACACCTCAGCATCATAAGTAAATTTCCTAGGTAGGGAGGCACATTTGGGAAGTTTGGCCAAACTCAACTCATTCTGGTGAACTTGCTTGTTTTTACAAGTTAGGATTAGGCATCATTTCATGGTATTCTGAAAAAGCCATAAATACATGAGAGGTTCTGTTGAATTTAACTATAGTTGCCTACTATGCATGTGCCTTCTAATGTCATCAAACTGGACTCTCAAATGCTTTAGTGAAGTTGGCCAGGAAGAGAGCTTTGTTGGTTTCCAAGTAAAAAGATCACAGCACCTGATGGCTCTTGACTGTAGTAGCATCTCCACTTTCAGCATGAATGTTCCCCAAGGTGCAAGGGAAAACTGTACTTGCTTTTCCTATTTTGTCTTTGTTGGTGACATTTCAGTTTCCTGCAGCAGTAGAATGAGCAGGCTGTGAAGGTGCAGGATACAAGGAAGGCTGAGGATAGGCACTGAGTTATCAGAAGGACCAACAAGAGTTAGGCAGGGGTCAGCAGATGTTTTGATGTCCACAGCAATAACTGGATCTTCAAGGGCAGTTACTCCTCTGCTACCCATCATAATCCTTTACTCAGGATCTGCAAAGGGGCATGGAGACAGGAAGTATGGTTGCAGCAGCCAGTACTACCTGCCAAACTCAAAGCTTTCATATGCAGGGAAAGGAGACAGTGACTGCTCTCAATGACTGTGACCTTTGCCTGTTCTGTCCCTGGCTTGTCCCACATTCATCCAAGAAGGTGGATTCTCTCCAACAAATGTTCAAATATGTCTTTATGTAGCAACTACAAAAACTGCTGTTGGCACCTCCAGGTTGTAATGAGGAGAAAAAAAACATCAATAAGAAACTAACAATCCTAAATTTTAAAAATAGTTTAAATAGTATAGAGGATGAGGTCTAGATTCAAATAATTATGAAAGTGAAATGCAGAAGACCTGCTGATTGGGGAGGACAGCCTCTTCTCTGGGGCAGCAATTTTGTCCAAAATTAAGTGTGCAGCAATGATCACCATAGGCACAATTTAGTATTACATTAAACATTAAACATTAAATGATTAGAAACCCTAGCTGTCACTTTTTCACCTAACAGTGCTTGACCTTGTAACCCTAAAATTGTTAGAATTTCTTTCTGTTTCTCTACTACTGACCTGGAAAGGCCATTTTTTCTGGAAAAAGGAATTGCAGAAGCATTACAAATTGTCAAGTCCTTTTTCAGAAAAACGTTTTTCATACTTCGGGACTTAAGTTAGATGCCCATTGCTTTCCGTTGATCTGCACACACTGCAGTTTAAAATTAAAAAAAAAAAAAAAGTCAGAAAATGGATTGTAGGGATAATTTATCTTGCTCCTAGATAAGTGTCCTGTCACAGATTTATTTTCCTCTGTTGGGCATGTTTTCTCCTTTTTGCAACGTTGCTAACACCAACTCAATTTTCCACTTCAGTATTAGTCGTTTAAAATATTGGCTGAACCACAGTTTCAACTGCTAGTCATATAGTGTCTTGTGAAATACCTTCACAGGTACTGGGAGTTTACAAAAAATCTGTGAAAACTATGCAGGGTAAGAGTCTTCCATATCAAAGATTCTTTTCTTCGCATTGCTGACAAACTTACCTGGCAAACATAGATCTCTTGCTCAAGGATTTAAGTGAGTTTGTTTGCTTTAGGAGAGAAGGTGGTATTTGGGTTTTCCCCTGTTCTCACAAAATTTCCTAACAAGCTGGTGGCTTACAAATATTTTTAATAGTTACACTATTAGTTTCTATATTGTATATTAATTATTACTCTAATTGCAATATTTAAATATTTAAAAGGATTTTATTCTTCTCCTAAGGAGTAGTTTCCTGTGGCTCATGTAGCTCATGCTTCAGGAGTGACACTTCATGCTACTTTTCACTTACTGCTCAAGAGTTCGCATGTAGTAACTCGGGAAGACTTCACAGAGTGTCTCCTTTGTGAGGAAGCCCATGCTCAGCTCAGACAATCCCAGTGAAATGTTCCTGCTCCACCACAGTCCCAAGGAAAAGTCAGACACCTAATGGTCCTGTCCATTTGCTGGATGCCAAATTCTTTTCTCAGCCTTTATGTCTGCAAAAGTGGCAAGACACCAGGGGTTTCCCCTTGTTGAACTTGTGAGATGATGAGCTGAGAGGTGAGGGACGTATTTCTTAGTCCGTATTAGGAAGTGCAATAGAAATACCACAGTTCATTGTCCCACCCATTTACTTGCAAGTTCTGATTCTAGTTTTGGCTAAACTGTTTCTTTATTTGATCTTTCTTTCCTTACAAGAAAGCCTGTTATACAGAAACCATAGCTATTTGCCAGTAAAAACATTATAAAACCCCTTCCAAGTCTGCAAAAAAGGAGGTGCTGGCAGCAAAGGGGGAGGGGTGTGTGTGTGTGCGTGTGTGTGAAGGTGGAGAGAGATAAAATATAGGATTAAGACTTACTGTGATTTGTATCTATGATTCCACTGACGTCACAGTGTTAGCAGTAGGGCAACGCCATTTATTCCCTTTCCCATGGAGGCCAGCCTGCCTTATCCAGGGTCCAGACTGGGCAGGAAAATATTTTCAAAGACAACTAAACAGGTCCAAACACATCCCATGACTTGTCAGGGCCAAATCCACAGCCCTGTAACCCCATCAGTGGTGCTGGTGAGTGAAGCAAGCAAGGAGGGGTGATGCCAGTGCCCCAGCCAGCAATGCCCACCCTGCCAGCCTGCTGAACACAGACTGGGTTGCAGCACAATGACGAGGGGCATCCCTGCAGGCAGTTTCCACTCCTGCAGCCTACTCAGGGATGAACACTCCAAATTGTCTGTCAGTGTGCCCTGATTTCTCAGTCTCCCCAGCAGGAATGGGTACTGGCATCCCCTTCAGATGGGCAAAAAGCGCAGCAAGCATCCTCTGTCACCTCCTTGCTCACTGCAGTGCTCAGCATGCCTCACTGCTAACTGAGCCTGGGCATAACCTTAAGACAATCTGATTGGCTTTACAATGAGACACAAGTAAGCAAGTGCAAAAAAAAAAAAAAAAGAAAAAAAAAAAAAGGAAAAGTAATTTTTAACCTTCCCCTGCTTCCACAGTTTTGTAAGGTACTCATATTTGGAAGAAAAAAAGGGTTTTAGTGAAAGGGGTTTTTTTTCCTAACCCCACCCTGAGAGGCAAGGTGGGGTTAGGAAAACATCCATTTTTGGGAGGCATCTTTGTAATGAAAATAAGTATTATTAGCTATTGTCTAACCCGCTTGAAAGACTCTGGTGTATTTCCCCAACACAAAGGCTTCATTGAAGACTGCAATAAGAAAACTTCACAGTTTAAGCATTTTCACCCTTGGGACTTAAACTTCCATTTCGGTTTTTATTTGCTACAACCCCAAAGAGCCTACAAAACCAGTTCCTGAAGAAATGAGGCTTGAAAGGTGATTATAGTTTTATGTGGAACTAGAGCTGTTTTGGCTTGGAAGACAGATGCTAAAAACTGAGTCAGATAAAGGTACCTACTTTACACTTGCAAGATAGCACAACGCCTTCTGCCGTGTTGCAATCTTTTAATCTCTGTCAGCACATCTTGTACGACAAAATAAGTGTGGATCATGCATATGGATATATGGGAAATATTTATTTTAAGAAGACTACAAACTGCCATACATACATGTAAAATGTAATTAAAAAGTGCACCATAAAAGAACTACTTGAGGATTAGAGAAGCTTAGCAGTATTGATCTGTCATATTCTAAAAATATCTTTCTATCTTGCTCTGGATGACTTCCTGAATTAATTGTACAGACATCAAAATACAACCTAAATCCTAGTAATGCCACGGCTTCTTTTCCTTTCTCTGAACTAGTTCCTGTAGATTTATTCAGTCATGGAATTTATCCATCTACTCTATTTTGATTATGGATATGCTCGTCTTCGGCATCAGGTTTCAAATCTATGGCAAGATCTAACCAAGGGTAAGTTAAACAAGGACAAAAGTTTGAAAAAGGCACGTGTTGTGTATAGATAACCTCAGAGCAGGAGAGAGGAATGACACCTCCAGGGAAGTCTCCTCTTCTTTGGCTTCTTTACACATACCTTTGGTCGAAGGCCTGTCTCTGAGACTGGGGAAACAGCCCAAAGGCAGGATGATGTGCTCAGGGGTGTTTCATGAGCACCATTTACTCAGCCCTCAGTGGAACTGAGCCATGTAAGAGCCATGAGTTTGCATGGGGCATTTGATGGTAGCACATTTCTGAAGATGCCTCTTCTGGCTCATGAGAGCTGTTACATGTGGTGCAACATGGGATGGAAGGAGCTTTGTTTGGCTACAAGAACCCCGGGTAAAGTTTCTGGGTGAAAAATTAGCTTATAAGAAGTGATGTTTCTGCTGCAGTTACTCTGATGATCAAGTAAACATGATGATCAAGTAAACAGAGAGATGGGGAGGGTGGGGGGTGTCTGCAGGCATTTCATGCTGCTTCTACAGATCAGCTCTTTAGAATAAACCTGCATTTAATTGTTCCTGGCATTGCCAGACCTTTGCTACAAAATCATGCTTGTCCCAGTCTACAATAGTATTAGCTGTGTGGCTGATGAGAGGTTAGGACATGCACATTTCACTTATGAACAGTTTCCATTTGCAAGTGACTGTGTATTCTGCACTGCTTCACTTCTCAGATGTCAGCATAAGGGTGCTTACAGATTTGGATGCCTATGAAACAAATCTGCAAAAAGCACAATGCTTCTCAAAGGCCAGAGAAAGATGTATGTAGAATGTCACCTCTTCCCACTCACACATAACAGAAGACAAATGGGGATTAGTTACACGCTAAATCTGGGAAATGCCAGAATATCTGTGAATCCTTAATTTGAAGTGGGATCCTCCTTGCCTAACTTGCAGCGTCTTTGTCATCGTCCACACGTCCTTTCTGGTCTCTGGTGAGAAACAGGCATTTCCAAAGCATAGTGCATTTTCTCCTCACAGACTCATTTAAAATGGGTCAGATAAATTGCCTTTTAGAAGTGCCTGATTCTCTCTAGTGGCTATAAAGGGAGACTAGACAATTAGCTCAGAGACAGAAGTCTGTGCTGTAAACGTCTAAGTGGGGAGTGAGGAATCTCACCCTTGCGTATATAGGACAGTTGCTGCATTGGGCAGACCTTCACTTCCATCACCTCTCTTGTCTCAGACAAATTCAGCCCTGGCTGCAGATTATAAACAATGGTTGAAGTGAGATTCCCAGATCTCATTTTTCACTCCACAACCTTAAATATTCCTGAACTCTCACTTCAGACACCTACAGCCTTTTCTGAATGCGGCCCTTGCAATCTCTGCAAACTACCATGTTACTGTACAAGTAAGACCAGTGGCAGTCTACACTGGTGCAGTATGGCCTTTATGTTGGTAAAATATGCACATAGTAAATTACATTCCTTTGGAGCTGAACTTTGCAAAAAAACGTCACTAATATGGTTGGGTTTCTCTGAGCTGTGCAGTAGAATTTTATTATGGCTTTGATCAAGGGAGTTGCAAACAAAGAGTTCTTTGTCCTGCAAGACCAACAGTGTGTACATTTTGGAAAAAAATCTTTCAATGCAAATGTTGTTTTTGTTTTCACTAGTATTAGTACAGACCACTTCATTGAACTCTTACTCCTCAGTTACAAAAAGGCTGGATTTCTACCAGGTCAGGTGGGTCCTGCAAATTGGCTTCTCATTACCAGGTTCAGAGCTAGTACAAGCATTCACATTTTTATCTCATGTGATATATGTGATGCAAATTAAGGTGTCAATGCAATAAAACATTTGATTAATAGTGTTTAATTCTAAGCACACAAATATCTGTGTTCAATAGGGATGCTTAGGAAGCATGCGAATAAATGCTTTGTTAGATTGGCATCTGTATTCCCAGATAAAACGTTTAAAAAAAACATGCAGAAGAGAACTCGGAAACCTGGTATGAGGAATCCTTCTAGGGAATGCTAAGCACTTGTTAAGCAGTGGAAATTCGTGGAAAAGGGCATCACATGATGACCTACGCGCTGACAAACATTGCATAGCAGACATAGTATATGAATCCATCCAATCAGAGAAAATATCAGCAAGAACAGCTGATATGCAGACATCGTTAGAAAGAAATAGCTCCAGTAGTATGACTCACAATAATCGATGAATTACCAGTCTCTGCATAAGCTGCTTAAATAGTGCTATGTGGAGATACTGGGGAGTAAAGAAATAGCAGCAGGGGTAGAGGAGGAGACTGGATTGTTTGCAGAGCACCAGGATAGCAACATGAAAGCCACAAGGGACAGGGAGTAGTAAATATGGATTCAGATGATGCTATTACCTAGGAGAAGACCAGAACTGGACAACAGATATTACAGGAACCAGGGGAACAGCTTTGCTCTCTGCAGATAGATGCTTTTTGTCATCCTCACTTACAGAATTATTTACAGTCAAGTGGACATGAATCATTAATTTTACAGTGCCTGTTCATGACAGCTTTCTCCTACTTTACATCTGCATGTTTTCACATAGGTGGATTTGCAAATCCACTTATTTTTGGTCCTGTTCCTTACAGAGGAGGAACTTCTCAGGAAGGTAAAGCTAAGAGGCTGCACATATTTCCAGAACAGAGGGCTCCAGACATATTTTGCCTTGTTTATTTTTCTGTCACATGCATGTTTCATCCTCTGTCACTTGTAACACATGCTCAGAACAGCAGTATCACTTCAGTTTTTGGAATAAAAAGATTTGCAATGTTTGAGGTAAGCCACCTACACAAGGTCAAGCCTCATTCTTTTCTGTTGATAGATGTGATAATAACAAATGAAACACTTTCAGAAAGGAGGAATTACTCTGATGAAATAGTGTAATACATAAAAATAAATATTTTGAATAAAAAAGCTGGTTTTTTTTCCAGAAGTTTGTGCTTGTGACCTTTCAGCATGTCCATGTATTGCCTTTGAGTCTCTCACTACAACCCAGATGCACAGACAAACACTCAGGCATGTGTGGTTTTGTAAGTATCCCCAGGATGTAATGCCTGCCTTATCTGTTACCTAAGGAGAGCTGTGAGAAACAGGGAGATTGGCAGCATTACTCTGGATGAACTAGATTATAACATACTCTTCTCTCCTGCAGCAATGCTGGTGTAGTTCTGGTGGCTGTTATTTAAACCTGTGATATTACTGCTGGGGCATGGGAGCACCCAACTGAAAGTGAGGCTGTAGCTCTGGGTATACATTTCTTGGTGGGAGCGCTGTTGGGTGTATCCAGGCCACTTGTGACCCTCTATAGCCACCTCTGTTGTGTCAGCACAGCTGTTCATGCAGATGTGCCATGAACATGGGATAGGGTAAGAAATAGGCTTTGCCACATGGTGAGGTAAACACTGCCCTGGCACAATGGAGAGGAGGGAGCAGCGGGAGGGAGGAGGAAGGACTGGAAACAGGAGACCAAGGATTTCTTAAAATGCTCTGTCTTGCCATAGTCTGACCTGCCAGAAACGATCTAGGACTTACTCCTGCCTTCACTGAATGAAAAAGGCAGCTTTAAAACTTGGTCCAGTGGTAGATAAAACTGATTAAATCTAGCAAATTTAGTGTATTCTGGATTGTGTTCTCCAAACAGACGAACCTTTAATTCTCAGTAACTTGAGAAATTGTCTTTTTAAAGGGCAGACAACAATGCACTGTATGAAAGAAAGGTATTCATGTCACAGCTGTTCTGTTTTCTAGTGCTCTTCCTTTTTCTCTTAGGTTGTCATCGGCTACTTCTGGTGTGAAATTAAAGAGAGTCTTGTAAACAGCTGCTGATACATGCAATATGCTACATGCAGCAAGAATGCACATCGTGAGTCATCCCTACCCTGTTTTGTCATGTTGGTGTTTCCCTCCAGACTATGCCCAAACTATATTTTTTTAACACACACACAGCCACCACCCCACGCCCACCACCCCCACCACCCCCCCCAAAAAAAAAAAAAAAAAAAGTGAAAAATAATCCTGAAAATGTCAAGTGTTTGCTCAGGCTCTGATCCAACACAATACTAAAACCCTTTTTAAAGTCAACTGCATCGCAAACAGCCTGTTCTTGGTAATCTAGACCTTGTAATGGAAATTCTAGCAGAGCTGTGACTATTACTAATGCACTTAATCCATTAGAAGCTCAATTTTGAATGCCTTGAGCACTTAGTCCCCCTGCTCAAGTGGATCAGAGCTGTGGTGGTGTAGTGTAACAAGAGCAGTCCCATAGCCTTTGTGACCTTTTGTGAGCATCTGAAAGAGATTGCATTTAATGATTTTAAAATGTCAAAGCATATTTCAGGCAAAAAGAAAGAAATCAAACTGGGTCTCTGGACTGTGTAAGATTTTGAAATGAGTCCATGGACATCCTCAGAGTTGAGACACTGGGCTGAAATATCATGGAGGCCAAATGCATTATATTTCAGAATCAGGTCTCAGATACAGTAGTTTGAAAATCCAGGGCTGCAGAATAATAATGTTACAACATATGCCTGCCATAATTTGCTTTTTAGTTCATTCTGAATTACCTCAACACAACCAAGTAATTCATCAGTGCATAAAGCAAGCAGAGACTAGAATTGTGAATTATGCATGAAGGATTATTTTGCTCTGATGTTCTGCTGGATGTGTATGTTTGTGAAGTGTACACTGGAAAGCTGCACTAACAGCCCGTCATGACTGGGTGTTGGTTTGTGGAATATACGGGGTATTGTGTTGTTTGAACGCATAGTCAGCAGCGATATGATGCTGGTAAGAAGACTGCATCTACAGTATAAATAAATGATGGCTTTAAAATATGAATTATACCATAAATAAATGATCTCTACTTCCTCACATTCTGCCTCTGTAGAAAGCTAGTTAACCAAATGCGTTATTCACTATCCATAGAGAGCCTGATCAAACAAGGTTGTTTATTTGACTGACTTGGACAGATCCACCAAAGAGTGCAAACTTGTCATGTAACCAGCAATAAAATATGTGTTGATGACATAATTTGTCTGGCTGGTTCTGGCATGTGTCAGGTTTAAATGAAGCTCTCTTGGGATTTAAAATAAAGATGTAGAATTAGACTTTTGAAGAAGGAATCCAAGTTAATCATCATAATTAAACCGATAATGAGAAGTCATTTCTGATGCATTATATAATAATCACATGAAAACATGTTAAGAAACTAAAGCTGCAGGCATATATTGTTTGATGTGAGTGCCTATTAACTTTTCAAGAACACTCGCAATGAAAGCAATAGAAAATATAGGAAATGTAGAATTAACATGTTACTTCTTCAACAAGTTAGCTTGACCATCTTAATTATAGAGCTGGTTGAAAAATAGAACTATTGCATGAAAGATCTTTAAAAGTTTACAATGATTTTTATTTTACAAACTCTTTATGAAATTCTATTTTTCTGTTATTTTGTAACTATATAAAGATACCATTTGATTTAACAGATTTCTGGCTTTTGTTGCTTTGTCTTCCACATTGGAAAGCAAGATGATTCACATGGAGGAGGAAAAGACAGTAAATAGATTTTTCTGTAACTGGCTGATAACTGCGTTTAGAAATGCAAGGAGGTCATTTCAGATTAAAAACATCCTTTTTCACAGAAGCCTCAACACACTTTATGTTATTCTGACCTTTTGATTATATGTTGTAAGAAAAAAATCTGTTAGCTTTTCCTGTCATATTTTAATTCACTACCTTAACCTAAGAATTAGTAATGCCAATTTTGAGGGGAAAACACCTGTGTAAATTTTAAGGAGTGGAAAACATTTCCATTTTAGCAGTAAACAAGTTGTGGCTTTAACCATTCTGTTGCTAATTTCATTCCCCTATTCCTTTTAAAAGCAAGTGGTCTCTTCTTTATTGAAAACAATATTCATAGCTATATATTTAATTTGCTGTGTACTCCCAAAATGTTAGTCCCAGATATTTATTGGGGAAAAAAATACAGGCTCCAAATGTATATGGTGCTGGGATCACTGCCAAAGGTAAGACTAATTCAGGAGAGATTACATGAGAGATGTTGGAAAAAAAAAGAACAGAAACCAGGAGCACTCACCACGCTCCCACCCCCAAACCTGCAAGGTGCAGGAAAAAATATCCATGGGATGTGTACCCGTCCATTATGACAACTACCAGAAATAACTCATTTCTCATGTGCTACGCTCAGGAACACAAGTAACCCTGTGTTTGAAACACAGCCATTTCCCAAAATCTCTGGCGCAGTTGCTCACTGCAGGAATCACTGCTGTATGGTCAACCTGCCCATGAAGGTCACTTCAGACCAAGATAAACGTCTCAATACTCTAGTGGTAAAGCAGATGGTCCTATCTGATGCCACTGTCAACAGCAGGAAAGGGATTGCAGTGAGAAAAAAGGACACAGAGATAATCCCCCACAAATACCCACATCAGCAATTGCTGGCTGTGGTGGTGACTTCCTGTATGGGGACCAGAGATAGAAACTATTGCACTGTCATATACTGCACCATCACCCCCAAAATAACTGCCAAGTAGTTTAACAAATGCTAGAGTCTTGCCTATTTTTAGTTATTTAAGGCAAAGTTCCAACATTTATCATAGCCTTTTCTGGCAAAGTAAGCTATAGTCCCTGGAGTAGGATTTGTTTCACCTGCTTTTAGCTATTTGGAAGTCATGAGGCTAGTGTGAGCTAACTGCCTAGATTCCACCCTATAGTCAATGAACAGACATGGGCATATCCAGGGACTGATTCCTCATGCTTATATTAAACATCTATGATTGGCTGGAGGTATCATTCTTAGCTTAGACCTAATGTCTAATGTTTGCATACCTATAGATAGCTTGGCTAAATTCCTGCCCTTAAAATCCAGGCTGGATTTTAAAATCAAACAAACAAAACCCAGCATAAGAGTAAACAAAATACCCCAGCTAATTGTGAGTCCTTGCAGAAATCTGTGTATCATCTTTATTCCCTGGGCTATTAAGTTTTGTGAAAATTTCTGTGATGTAAAAGCTAATAAATACTTTTAAGAAGATATGGCAGCCCTACACTGAGCCCTACACTGTTCAACTGAGCTCTGAAAGGCTGATGGTTTTTCACAGTCAGGTTCTCTAGCAAGGACTGACATTAGACATAATTGCCCCAATGCAGAGAAGTCAAACAACCTCCTGTTTCCCCCTGCAGCCGAGGCCAGAGCGATTGTTGGGCTGCAAACTCGGAGGAAATTGCTGCTTCTGATGCTGAAAAGGAGCCGTGACGTATATCGGCAAGATTAAATTCTGCTCTAATTCCCCTATGCTCTACTTAGGCCTGTGAGAGGAGACTGGGGCTCCTCTTCCTAAAGGAATCGTGTGAGCTGCTGTACACTGGGTTCCTGTCTGAAGTCCGTGTTCATAATATTTCTATCAGCCACCACTGGAGTGCACAAGTCCCCAGCACTCAGGACCCTCAGCACAGCAGCCCCTCAATCATTCAAATTCAGAGGTGGTAACAGTCTTGCAAAAAATCAATAGGTTTTAATACGTATTTCCTGAGGTTCAGTAAGTATTAAACAGAATCGAGACATCCACTTATTGTTTATATCTGCTGTCAGAAGTGCTTGCTTTTTTTTAAATTTTATTTTATTAAACTAAAGCAGATGTGAGTTAATCACTGGCAGGCTTGTCATTAAAACAATGTTCGTTGCCTCTTTTGTGGATTGTGTAAGAAGGCTGCGATAACACTTCACATTGTGTCGCCCATCAGCTACTGCCGTTGTTACTAATGAAATACTAAAGCTCTGATAATGCAGTTGTAAGTCTAATTTACTTCTTAGGTTTCAACATTATTCACCGAATAAAATGGCATTCTCAGAAACGAGTTCCACTGAGCCATGACAATTTGCTCCAGCTGAAGATCTGACCCCCCTACTCTTGAGGTAGACTTGGACTAGAAAAAGGAGCTGTCTGGCTGATACAAGCATACTCTGTAGCCTTTGTCAAAACAGTTTTTATCCTCATCTGATGCAAACCTCAGGCATTATTACAGGGTTTCATGGAACAGATGTTCTTGAATTTGCATAATGACAGACAGACTCCCTTTTCTTTATGAAAGGTCACTAAAAACTAATGCTACTGTTCAGTCAGTCCTGCCTTCGTTAAGCAATTTCAGGACAAAACTGCTTTGTCTTCACTCACTGTTTTCCTGACTACTGCTTTACATACTTTAATCAGACGAAAATGAGGCCAAATCATTGGCTTATGTCACACCACATGGCTGTCTAGCTTCCCCCAATGCCTAAGCATTGTGCATTCTTGTATGACTGTTCAAATAACAGGATCAAATCCTCAGCTGCTGTAAGACAAAGTAACTTCAGGGACACTGGTGAAGCTCCCTTGGTTGATGCTGGCTAAGAGAACCAGCTCTTCAAGAGAACATCTCAAATCTGTGTGTTTGACCTCAGTTTAAATTTTCTTCTTTATTTAGTGGGAGGAGGAGTTCAGTGATAAAATTAAATTGACATGAAGTTTCTGAGCAGAACCACTATTTCTCATGAAGTTGATTTCTATTTAATAGCATGTAGTCCTATGTATAAGCAAGCTGTTCTTTTCTTTGATTTGTATGGGCACATCAAATAGCTGATGGGAAAGTTTTAAGTTGTCTGCATCTAAAGTCTCAGTGACAGACAAATTCCATCATAGAGATCCCCAAAGAGATGCACGTTTACCTTCAAGGCAAAAACTGCACTTTGCATTCTAGTCGGCATGCAGCTGGAGCATTATTGAGAAAACTGATAGACAGCAAAAGCCTTCACAGAAGGGCTCTGGGAGGGGCAAAACCAAGATAAATGAGCAGCATTGCACTATGCAGTATTGTCAAGTCACACTGAGATGCCTGAGAGAGGAGAGGGAAACCCCTTGCCTAAATAGAACATGGAAATAAACACAATTTCTGGCTCTGAAATCCATCAAATGACCAACTAATGGAAGGTGAACCACAAAGTTATATAATTTCCTTTTTCTAGGTAGCGTCGTGTCAATTTTCAGCAAGATATGCTGTTTTCCACTACATTTTTTTTTTCCAGAAATACATACTTGTATTTGCTGTTATACTACCCAGAACAAGATGATGATGTTAAAAATTATCTCTTGCCTGTATTACAGGTTAATTTAATACAACTAAAAGAACTAATGGCTGGCTTCCAAACATGCAACTGCACATGAGCACAGAACAAAGTACATGCTGTCAGAATTAGGCAGCTACTGCTCAGCCATCAGAGAAGAGAAGAGAAGGAAAGGGCAGATTTGGTCCTTGAGTTACTGGGCAGTAATTTGGAGGGAACTCTGTTTTAATACAGAAGTACGGGAAACTACAGAGAAAAAGGGTGTATCTGGACATGCCATCCCACCCTCCTTCACTTGACAATCCAACCAGGCTGAGACGAGAGGAGTAGTACACCTGCAAGCTGAAGCAGACACAAAACACAAAACAGCTTCTTTTGTTTTCATTGAAGAACCAGTTCCACTGGGCCATGGGGAGCCTGGACTTTCCTCTGCTTCTTTCACATCAGCCGTCATAGTTCCAGTGATCCCAGCCGGGACAACCAGGGGCAATCAGAGAAGGCAGCTGGGTCACCTTATGGGTGAAAGGAGAGAGGACACACAGCTCCCTCCGGAGAGAAGAAGGTTCAAATCACTTGGCTGTTTTTTTCCTCAGACAACAGTAAAAAAATGGCCCGTTTATACATCAGTCAGAGGGCTTGAAAACCACGTTCTTTGCGCAAAGACTGCATTTCCTATTTTAACATCTCTTTTGATAGCTTTTCACTTCTCAGACTTGTAAAGTTCACACCAGCAAGGCTCAGAGTGAAGCTCTCTTCTTTGAATTATGCTTTTCTCGTAGTCCCACAGCCATTCTTTTCTCCTTACCCTCCACTTCTATTCTAACAAGGCTTCAAGAAAACTTCCAATTCAATTCCAACATGGATGATGAATGGTGCTGAAGTATAAAACTCTGCCTGGTTTAGGTTTAAATTCCCTAAATGTCCCCCCTCCCCCCAACTTCATATCATGACAGATCATCATAACCATTGACAGTGGAGTCAGGTGAGTTATATACAACTGTGTGTGGTACGGTGCTTCTGGCAAAGTGTTTTCTGAGACCAACATGTGAGATTTGCCTCTGTTCCTGCCTCGTGCACCAGAATTTGTTAACCTTCAGGGAAAGCTGCAAAGCTACTCAGAGATAAAGAACTCCAGATAATAACAACGTGAGACTACAAGTGATAAGGCCAAACTTAGCTTCAAAAGAATGCAGCCCAGCCATCTGACCTGAATACTGACAGGTCACAAATGGAGCCTGACCTTCACACTGGGAAGTGTGATAGGTGCCCACAGCCACCCTGCAGCAGTGGGGCTGGCAGATGGGCAAAATCAAAGGAGGGATGGTGAAGAGTGGACAAGGATGGGAGATGCAAAAAAACAGATTTGCAGCCTAGCACCTCACAGGCAATGTCCTTGTCTCTAGTGGAAGCACTGCAGGAATGACAGCTGCTTCTGTCCATGTTCTCTGCTCAAGTTGCCATTTGTTGGCTTGGTAAAAGATCAGGCTGTAGCAGCAGCTAGTCAACCCATAGAAAATAACAATATAAATCACTTACACTTGGGCTTTGAAAAAGAAGGGTAAAGACATATCTATTAACAAGGAAATTCCCAAAATTCCTTAATTTATGCAATATATATCTCACTTAAAATATATAAATGCACACTAAGACAACCAACTTTGTACTCATTTAACAGAATTTTAATAGAGGATTCTATATAAAACTGTTTCACAGTCATGTAAGGATAATTTATACGGTTCATAAATGTTTGACTGTTTGTTCCTTAAAGCAAGTACCGGTTGCACGTGTTCTTAAGTACAAATTGAATTTGTTTGTGCTACTAATAAAATAGTAGCACAAAGACCGATAATAGATCATTGGTTTGCATGGTAACATAAGAGGTGGAAAACCAGGATTTTCTGCTTTCTGATTTAAAAGGCTAATATATTAATGTCAAAGTTTTAGATTAAGTTATCATTGTCTATTAGATGATGAGCTAGGTTCCCTCCAGTATGTTTCCTGATTCTTCTTTTCCATTAAAAGGCTCTTATAAAGTACAAGATAGAAAGCCTGTGACTGCTAGTCCTCCTCACGGATAAAATAGTTCATTACACCAAGATTGCAAGTAGTATCTTCTAGTAGGTCAGCCAATACTATTAGAAGAAATAAATGTTTCAAGATTTGGATTGTCTGGTTTTATTTCTTTAAAACTGTACCAGCTGACTTAGCAGTAAATATTACCTGTGTTTATAAACTTTGCCTTATACTCTGAAATCCTCGTGGTTACTGTAATAAAACAGTCATTTCATTTCAGAAATAAAACAATGATGGGAATGAAGTCTTTTTATTTATTAACCCTGGTGAACAAAAGAAGATATTCTTCTGTTTTAGTGAACTTGTTCACATTTGTCACTAACGAGTAAGGTGTTCTCAAAACATAAGCAAAATGCCATAATAAGGTAACAATGTTCCAGCATGTGGAAAATTGCCATTTTCTGTTGTGTGAAAGAAAGCTGAAAGCTATAGTACAGCTAAGTAAAATATTCAATTTTACACTTGAATTACAATTTTCTTTTGTTACTCATATTTAAAAGTACCAAATATACAGGAGATATGTCAGCATTTGACAACAGAGGATAAAATTTGACTCTACACTAGTTTTCAGCCTGGAGATGCTCACTTAACGAGTGCCAGAAAAATTATGAACAATTTAAAAAACTGCACTGTCCACTGGCAGAAGAAAATGGAAGAGAAACCAATTATTTACATATTCACCATGTGACAGTTAATCTCACAAGTTCAATCCCTGTAGGAAAAATATGAATTTAATTTTCCAGGCTACAATTTTGCAAGATGTCAGCTGACTATAGGCTCCTATTTCAACTACTGAATGTGTGCCTGTTTTCCACGATGCTGATGTCCTTTTGAAATCAAGCCCCTATAAAATTGTTTAAATATGAATTGTGAACGTGAAATATCTTAGAATTTGCTCATAATGCACATTGAGATCTAACTTTAAGTGTGTTCTATAAAGTTAGATATAGGTTACTATAAATAGGATTTACTATTTAAAATTTAACAAAAATAAATAATCTGTTCGTCATCTCTTATAGGTGACTAGCTGCACTGGGATAGGAATGGCATGTGAATGTAGCTGAAGCAAGGCCTTTTGCCAGTGGCTGCGGAGGCTGGGCAAGATAAAGATTTGGTGTAACCTGAAATTCATCACTGAGTTCTTGTTGAGATTTGGAGGAGATGAAGCTGTGAGACGGGTTTGCCTGCTTACTCATTTTGATAACAATGACCGAAGGTATTCAGCCAGGAAATAAGGATGTCACATCTTAATACTAAAGTCAGAGGGGTATAAAAATCATTTTGCATCATGGTGAAGGGAGAGGGGAAGAAGGAGAGATTCCACTGGAAATGCCATGCCTCCTGATTAAGATGAGGTGTTTTGCCAGAATTGGGAAACAGCAAAATTGCAGGGAGGCGGTACCTGTGACTGGGGAGAAATAATGAAATGGCTTTAACAAACATAAACAATAATTCTAGCAATATCTACATCTAACCAAAAGCACTTGATGAAGAAACTCAGGAACATGATCCTAGGACTGGAATATTTTACTTCAGAGTGTTTTAAATGAAAATCCAAAGAACATACAGCTTCCATTTCCAAGCTCACAGCTGTGTCTTTTCAGGCACTTGAAAAAAGATGCAAAAAACTGTTTGAGGCTTTATGCAAATTCCCAAAACTTGTAATATAAAAAGTTAAAACATCATTTCTAGCATGCATGTAAGCTTAAAATGATGCATATAGCTAGAAGCATTTGTCATATAATTTGATATTTGTGTAAAAAGTAATTTTAAGATTTGGTTGATAGTTGAAACATTATGAAAATTAAGAACTCGTGTACCCTAAGTATTTCAAATTCAGAAATAAGTGTGTCTGGCAACTTCTTTATTTATTTCAGCAAAAAAAAAAAATGTTCTTGAGTAAACAAAAATACCAGACTTACTTCCCATGCAAAATTAAGCTTAACTGAGCCTGAATATGCAGAGAAAAACCAGACTCTGAAAGCCTTAGTACCCAGTGTGGGAAGTTTCAGTCTATAAAGGTAAGGCTTTTCTGTTAGTTGAAATAAAGTTTGAATACAGCCCTGTTAGTTAAAATGGCTTTGAAGGAAAATATCTGCTGTCTCTGTATCTTAAAACAAATTTTTAAAAACAAAAGAAAACAGACATCCTGCAACTAAAAATCAACAAGAAAATGTAAAAGGGCTCATGGAAATCTTGCTAGCATACAACTCAAAATAGGAAAGTGAAAAATGTTAACACTAGAGCTGAGCAAGCTAAAGAGTGTACATTTTCCACTGAACCCTGGGGCAGAATTGTTCATGTAGAGGCAAATACTGTGTCACTTGCTAACATAGCTTTGAAGTACTAATCACACTACCTATCTGGGTGCATCCTGAGCCTGTTTTTATTATGGAAGGGAAAAACCAAGATCTCTCCCCTATACTTTTGCAAAATTGAAACTAGCAGCGAGGAAGCAGTTTCCATTAATAGCAAGCACCCACTGAAGCAGCATAACAAACGATTGCTCTATGGGTGTGAAATTAAAAGGCCATCTGACGTGCGGGATTGGTTTTTACTGTTGTTAAGCATTCTTTTGGTTATATATGCTCTTCTGATCCACAGTGCACAATGAATTTTCCACTTCCTGGTGTGTATGTATAGCTAAGGCTAGAACTTTTTGCTCTTGTGGTTATTTCAGCACACCAGCAGAATCAGGTAAATGTCATATACTTTTAACATCTTGTAGCTGGCTGACTCTGCAGGTCTGAGCACAGTTCCCATCATGGGACTAATCTGATCAGGTGCTAAGAGTTTATAGTCAGTAATCTGCAGGAGGTCTAGTGTTGGGCTGACTGGGAGAGCTAGGGTGAAATCATTGTATCCCTGTGATAAGAACATGCATCTTTAATGGATAACATGATACCACATGATTCTCTTTATTGCTATCTGAATATGAAGAATGAATATATAGTTGGAGTGGCATAAATAATCCCTTTTGGGTTTTGGTGTGTTTCTTTGCACATGTAGCCTGTTACCTTGTGAGTAGAGTGTGTTGCTCTGGTTCTAGGTCTAGCTCTGGCAGCGGCACTCTGACAATTCCTCTGTCTTTTCCATTAGGTGTCTCATTCTCCACCCTCATGTAATGTCATGTCATGTCATGTCATGTCATGTCATGTCATGCCATATCATCATTTCATCTTTTAAAGATAGATTTCCTTTTATCACACTTCATAAAATGTGAGATGATATTCCATATATAAAATTATTACATCTTCTTCTAAAACAAGAAAATTAATAGCAAGATACCCATAGACAAAGGTGCAAAAATGCATGTTTTTAAATATAACTCTTGGTGTTATTGATCAATTGGAGTTTGACAGATTAAATAGCAAAACTGAAATGTCTGTTCATGTCTTAGTGTTTGCTATCATTATTTATTAAAAAAAAAGAAAACAAAAGCCTCATAAACAGCAAGCGGGGTAGTGATAATTATATAGCTGTATCAAGAGGTTTACAATGTAACTAATTTAAATTCTGGTAAGGGAAGCATTTTTCAGAACTTTTTTATTTCATAAAAATATATAGAATAATTGCAGCCATTTTGTTACATGAAAAAGGCAAAATGTTCTGAAAGTTACTGCTGAGTTATTGCTACTCTGAAAAAAACATGCAAACAAGCAGCACTCTGTTCCTGGATAGCGTAGGCTACTCCATGTATGCCAGAGTTGTACCCATGTGTCTGTACAGACAGATGCGCCCACTGGGTTTGCAAACACGACTGTGAACCACGTAGTTCTTCTGGAGTGACAGCAACAAAGCAGATCATTAATCTGCTAATCACAGAGCCAGAAGATCTGCAACTATGTTCTTCAGGTATACCAAGTTTTTATTCTCTGTTACGAAGTTCTTCAAAATAAAATGATCGAAAAGATGTCCAGAAGCTAAAAGATCAAAAACTGAGCAGAAACAGGAAGAAGCAGAATGCAGAACTAAAAAGAGTGCAGAGGATAATATACTCAAATATGCACAAGTGCAAGTAGTCCATCCATTAAGGGATGGAACAAGGTGCTATAGGTATAGTTTTCATGATGGTAAATCCCCTGAGCCCCCTCTCACTGTGTATGGCTAGCAGCCATCAGTCGCTCTGGATTCAGACTTACAGACTTAAGTGTACAGAAAGCAGCAATATAACTTCTTAAACACAAAGGGTCACAACTTTCTTGTGACTAGCCGTGTAAGACAAGAGCACAAAAGACCTAAGAACTTAAGTCTAGGATTAAAATTGAAGTCCTCAAAGCCTTCTTTAAATCACTGCCAGTGCTCACAGCGCTTAAATACTCATGTCTCTGAAGTCTGCACCACTAACAAGATTTGTACATATCTATACTTCTATAACTTGGGTGTTTGAACATATTCATGCAAGTCCTGACAAAGCTCAGATGTTTTATCATCTGAGTCCTTACACAAACTCTTTCCTCTTAATCCTGAAACAATGGCTCAGGCTATTCATACCCCTAATTGAAATCTCAAGAGCATGTAGGAATCTTTCAAAAATGCAAAATAAACTTAAGATCTGTCCATGTCCTCAGTATTTCTTGCTCACATAGGCTACCTTGTTGGTATTGTGTATCCCTCCCAGAGACACCTGGGCTGGATTCTGCTTGAGGGCTCAGTGACCCAAGTCCTAGAGGCCACTCCCAGACAACAACGGGGCAAAATAAATGCCTAACTCCCTGAGAGGAGCAGGGATTATTTATAATACAGATGTCGGCATTATTTATAATACAGATCTTATATCAGTGGGGGGGGGGGGGGGGGGAAAATAGACATGAGACTTATGGAGAAGCACAGAGTCAGTAGCAGGGTCCAGATAAGAATCCAGAGAGCTTCGGGGTTCAGGTCTTAGGTAGGCAGTGCAGTTACATCTCTTGGTGGTCAATATTCAAACAAGACAGTTGAGGAAATGGCTTATTACAAGGAACTAAATATGAGCAAAAGGAAGTCCCACTCCATGGAATTACAATATAGCTTTGGTTTAACCTTCCAAAACTACTTAATCCCTAACATCATTTCTGAAGAGCATAAGGATCAATGCTGGACACCTAATACTTAGGAAATCATCACATCGTACTGTCACAGGACTGGCAGATAGCCTTTGTAATCTGTATGTTCAGAATTAGAACACATAGATGCTTAGTTAATGAAAGATGACGTGAGATTGGTCTTGGTAATTTTTATCTTCCCAAAAATCTGGCTATCAAATAATAATGAACTCTTCTGACAAAGAAAACTGTCTTTATGCCCTGGGTTAGATCCTGTTGGTATTAGTTAGCATTGCTCTATTGACTTACTGGAACTTTATCAATTTAATCAGAATGGAAATTTGGTCTGTTAGTTTAGAAAAATAAGCAGCATCTCCTAATAATATCTAAATATGCATGATTTAGTAAACAGATGAGTCAGTTTACCTGAAAATAAATGTGGTATTGTTGTGTACTCTACACACTGGAATCTAAAAATTACATTAAAAATTTTACATGAAGGTGTTGTTCTATTATTAAATCACAAAAGATATTTAATTTATTTATGTATTGTATGTAAACACAAATGTCAGCATTTAGCAGAAGATATGAGCATGAATGAGAAAAAAAGAAATCTGTCCCTATATATGTGAATTCACAGAATATGTTTGAAGATTATGATTTTCATACCTTGTGAAGATTGTTTCTCACTTTAAAAAAATGTGCTGTGATACACAAAGAATAAATAGGTCATAATGGTGCCTAGAGACCAACTTTGACAGTTGCTGCAACCTTCAGAGATAGAAGCACACAAATATAACTTTTGTAAATAGAAGCTTATGTTTCTGCTGACCTACCTGAGGGATACACTTGTTGTGAGTTTTCTTCATTTGGAGATTTTGTGGTGTAGACAAAACAGAATTTGTTTTTATGGTAGCTAAGCTGAAAATGAAAAGTGTAGTATATTCTCTATCTGACCATATATACTTTCAGGAAATATCAGTTACCTCTGCTGAAAGATAATATGTTGGGCAAAGATCCTCACTTTCAACTATTTGCTGTTGTCTTGTGAACTCTGTTTCTCTGGGACTCAAAGCTATATTGAATTGCGTTTTAATAAGGCATTTCACTTCTTATTTGGATCCTGTTGTAGGCAAGTGAAAGAATAAATCAAAATACATGTATTCAAATTTATGTATTTAACTGTGAATTAGAATGTGCTCAAGATCCTTTAGAAAATAATTAACAGATTTAAAACATTTCAAAGAGAAAGAGGTTCTTGCCTAATGACCTCCTGGTATAGCACGAGTGATGAAATACAGCTGTCCTCTAAAATGAGGTTAAATACTATAGGGCAGAAAAGACACAAGAAGCAGTAACCCACCTAGCAGGATTATAGAACGAGGAACAAAGGTAAAACTGCTATGTCAGGTTCTTTACCTTTAAAACATCTCTGAAGATAAGCTCCTCTTTCTGTTTGCTGCCGTGAGCATTACAGAAATCAACATTCCAGTCCATACAAAAATGTGAATTTTAGCATATGAATCATGAATATTTAATTGTTCTTTTTCATGTTTTTTCAAGAACATTTGACAATTATTTCACAAGACAGATTTTTCCCTAAGTGAAAACGAAAGTCTGCAACAGCTGAACTCAGATATCTCGTAAGATGACTGATGACAGAAGTGTTCGAGGATGCTCAGACTGCTCAGATGCAGAAATGTTAGAAGTGTCATTTTTCAGTTGTGATTCTGAATTCACTAAAAAGGCAATTGCAACATGTAGGTACCAAGGCTTATATAGTGGCATACTTTACACACGTGAGTAGGTACATAAGTGGAGTAAGACACGCTCCAACACTCTTAGAAAATTCCCCAGAACACGTATTTTCATACAGAGAGCTGCAGAAGTTCTTGGCCCTGACAGGGGTTGGATAAGGATGGGTGAAAATCCTGCAGCACCTTGACACAACTCACTGCCTCACTGTTCCACGTGGTCCAGCATAGCTGAGGTCAGTGTTAAATCAGTTGTAGGGGAAAACACCTTTACAGAGTGAAGGCAGGCACTGCAGCAGAGCCCCCAGCTTGGAACCGAACAGTCTTTAGGCACCTCTAACCCCACTTTTGTAATTTACTAATTATCTAAAATGGATTTCTTGTGGTAATACTATTAAAGATTGAGTGCTGTGACCACTTTTAGGGAGATGTGGGAAATGTTAGCTGGAAATTCATCTCCTTGGGTTAGAAAGCTCTGGTGAGACCTTGAGAGAAATTAAAGAACATAGGAGTTGAATAAACGCGCTCCATTTTGATGCAGTGTTATAAAATACATCTGGAATTACAGGCTACATTTTTGGTCTAGGCTTTCTGCAGCTTCAGAATGGCACTAAGGGGCTGTAAAACTATATTAAAACTGATTCAGATAAAGTACTGTTACAACAAAACTCAGCTTTGAGTTAACATGAATAGAAATAGACCTGTCAGTTCTTCCTGAAGCCCCATGGTATGGGAGGGATGACCAGGGAGCTGGCCTAAACACCAACCTGAGCAGGAAGAAACCGTACATTGAGCTTTATAAAAGTACTTCTAGCCAGTCAAACAGGAATAATGAAAACCTTTTTGGAGGGAGAGGCTGTCTCACACTCTCGCTCGACTCAGAAACAAATAGAAAGCTGTCCCTACCACACAGACAGACCAGAAACTCAGCAGCCTCAGGCAGGGCTACTATCTGCTAAGCAGGTAGGTCAGCAGAGCTCCTTTGATGCTCCTAAAAAGGCACGTTGTTTATGAAGCTCACAAGTTCATTAGAGTCTCATTCTGGGGCCCTTGAGGTATTTCATTAGAAAATATCCTTAGCGAGTTAGTCAATATTGTCAATAGCCATCACCTCCCCACTCCACATGATATATAAATAAGGGAGGAAATAACTATTGCATCCATCCAACCTTATGTTCTATCTAACACAGGCTGTAGGACTGCCCTGAAGTCTTAATATCTGTATAACCTTTTCACTATAAAAATATAAATCTACATCAGGCCTTCATTTGGCTCAATATATGTCATATCTGGAAATCATGGCTGCGATAAGGTGGCAGGTAGTGTACCACAAATGCTTGAGTCATCTCATCTAACTTTATATATAGTTTAATATCTGATTTAAATTGTCAACAGGAAGGGGCAGTGAGAGAGAAGAATGTCCAGAGAGCAATTCATGTTATTCGAGTCTTAGACAAGAAGGATGAATCATCCTCTGAAAGCTTCTCTCTCCCTCTCTCGCCATTAAATGTACAGGGACTCTGTATAACCAACTGAAATAGGTTTCTTACTTTTAGAAGGATAATGTATGGTGAAGTGAGTATCACCTAAATGCCTAAAAAACTTACACTCTAAATGAAGTAGACCACAGATAGGAAGGAAAATGATTATACAGAGAAGTGATTTGCATAGAGTAACACAATTGCTTTCCCAGGTAATTCTTCCTAGCAGACTATTATCTTTTGGCCCATTCTGCCCCTTCACCAGGTTTCATCAAAGAATGTCATGCAGTAAGACTCAAGAAACACAGTAAAAGTAGTCCTTGACTGTTACGTAGAGTAGATGAATCGTCAGTTTTAACAAATGTTTCTGCCTAGTTTTAAATATAGCTTGTTCGTTTCCGGGTACTATAGGTGAAGCTGAATGAAGTACAATACCTTGCTCAGTTTACTGCAAAGTTGTTAAACCTTTACTATTATTATGTGGGATTTTCAAAATCATTTCCAAAATTATTTCCAAAAGGTGGTTCCAGTTACATTGGAGATAATGGAAAAAGACTTAATTAATCCTGCTGGATCTCTGCTTTCTCACAGAATATTTAGAAATAAAAGTATAGATATTCACCATGGATGACAACTTCATTGTCTCAAGGCCCCATCTGATGTTTACTGAAGCAAAATTAAAAAAAAAAAAAAATTAAAAAAGCCTCATATTTATTTCACTGACATTTAGATGGGGATCTATGAATCTGAATTTAATCACAAAACTTAGGGGCCTAAACTTTCTAAACTCTTGCCTGGTTCCTTAAAACATAATTAGTCACTGAAATGTAAGCTAATTTAAAAAAAAAGGAAAAAAATTGCATGGAACAGCTTCTCCCTCTGATGTCAAATAATACCTTTGCCAGACAACACAAATTTCTTTGTAGAATGCTAGAGAAATCTAATATTGTTGATGAATGTGTCATCAAACTACTTTTTCAGGATTGATAAATAGAAGGTTGAAGAAGGAATGCTAAGAAGTATTCAGACAAACGTCAAAAATCCAAAATAATTTTATTTATTCACAAAGGTATCTTATCGGTCAGAACGGATACTCCAGTAAATATGCGTGCAGAAGACATAACTCCTTTAATAAAAACTTTCAATACTTTCACAAACAAAGGTACAGAAATGTTATCAAATGAGTGATAATACTTTATAAATCAATGGTGTGCCCTTGTCTGGAATACTATGTTCAACAAAAGAAGCTGTAGCAGAACTAGATGGACTTGTGTGGGATGTGAATAAACGATGTTACTGAAAACATAGAGCTTGGATACCTAGGAACAGAATGTGTAATACAAAGATACATAAAAAAACCCCAAACATACAACTACTTACTAAACATACAAGTGAGTTTCTGGCTTACATAAAACAAGGATTTGCTCCGGTTGTACTCACATTCATGTAATGTTTGTTTTCTGTAAATTGTCTACCCATCTAATTCTTGTAAAACTTCTTGTGAGAAAAAGAATTATAATAATATAAACAGAAAAAAGAAAAAATCATGCAAATGTGATCGAATGTTAAGGCCACTAGTTTTTAGCGGCAACATAGCTTCAACAGGACATTTAAGAATTGCCTGCATAGTTCATAGTTTACAGGTAGGGTTGTCCAACTCTCTTCATTTTTAAAGATCTGACCCTGAGTGAACATTCCTAGTACAATGCTGAGTGCACGTGAGAGGTCTCTGAGAGCACGTAGCTGGCAAGGTAATTAAGGAGTATGAAATCAGATCATTTCAGTGCTGTTTGCTCTTACGGTCTCTCATGTCTGAGCATACAAAACAGGGCAATGATTGTTTGAGCTTATGCTGGTTTGCTAAATAAGTATCTGGACATGGAATTCAGCAGTCATTGCCTTCATCAAACTACAGCCCAGGAGTAGTCTGGAAGATGTTGGCAGCAGGGAGGCATTCATTACAGTCCCTTACAACATCCCTTCCCTCAGAAACCTGTGACTCACAGCTCTTGTTTTTATTTTCTCCTTCACAGCAACCAATTTAGAGATAGTCAACCTCTGACCCAAATAAAAGCAACTATTTCTAGCTGTTTGATGGCATTTGTGCTGTTTCCCTCAGGCAAGAAGTGTCTCAGTTCTGTAGTAAACATTGGTCCTTGTCCCGTGAGCTCTCCATTTCTTCTGTACCTGCCCTGGAGCTACCAGCGGGATCCCAGGCTTCCTACACCAGCATTTGAAGGAGAAGGGCAGTGACATGGATATGGGGGCAGCAATATGCCAGCAGGAGTACAAACCAGCACGGTTTTGTGGGAGAAGAGGGAAACATCCCCAGACTGCATGATGCTGTGGCTGGACTTCTCTCTTTCACTGCAGGTCTTCCTTTGCAATTCTGGAGGGCAGCCACCCACTGAGAGCTGAGCTACAGGAACACAGCACCTTGCCACAACAGGCTGTGCTGCGAATCCCAATGACTGATCGATGGAGCAATCCAAGATTAAGAGGTGTTATTTGCTGAAGTGCAGGTGTTTCTTATGCACACATACATATACACACATATATACATGTGTATTTTTATAAGTGCATAGCTGTGCATACACATATATGTATATAAGCTTAAAAATGGGGTTTGGACAGAACAGACCTGTTTGTCGCCTCGTCTCACAAATCACCAGAAAGATGGCTAGGAGAATTTAGAAATTGTCACAATCTTTTGGGTTTGGTGGGCTCATTTGTTTCAGGTTTTTTTACAGGGGGTGGTGATTCAATGTTTCAGTTAGGCATTTTTGGAGGAAAATAAAGTCTCCTAAACTTGTATTTTCTTTTGAAAATAGGGATAAAACTCCAATGAATTAAATCAAACAATATGTTAACTCATCATAAAAGGGAGGGCAGCTCTCCCTTACTTTAGTGCCTGGAACACTGTTGTGCCCTTCGTGAACTCTGAGGAAA
Organism: Bucorvus abyssinicus; assembly: GCA_009769605.1. Taxonomy (NCBI): domain Eukaryota; kingdom Metazoa; phylum Chordata; class Aves; order Bucerotiformes; family Bucorvidae; genus Bucorvus; species Bucorvus abyssinicus. The sequence goes on from CM020025.1 coordinate 48,239,640, forward strand.
AGCTGAAAGGAAAGCAATTCTCTCACAAGGATACACAGCTTGTGATGTTCACAATACACTGCTTAGCTACCTGGGAGCCAGCCTTCTCCCTCAGGTAAAGAGAGCTAATAACGAGAGCTGGGTGAGGTATGGATTTGCCTGTTCCTATTGAATCCAGAGGCCCAGGGGCTGAGGCGGACCTCTGCAAGATGTGAGGTCCAAAGAACAGATAGCTTTTAAGCTCATGCTGGCACCACTGTCTCTGCAGTAGTCATATCACTGTTTCAACAACGTCTGAGGGCGAGACAATTATTAATCTAGGAGTTGGAGCACTGCCTGTCGTTTATCCGCTGTCAAGTTCATCTGCTGTCAGGTTTCTGAACTGCTGTTCTCCCAAAGCCTTGAAGACATGTATGGTGGTCACTAGTGATGGAAGTGAGGCTTTAAAATGCCTGATATTAAACCAATTCATTCAGTAGCGCTTTTTTTGTATTAGCATTTCTGAAAACGATTGGTATTTATGTTTTACATCTGGCTATAAGATCTAAGGTATTTACCCAACCAGTAGCCTATTTTGATCACTAATGGTTTTGCTGTAGAGACAGAGAAATCAGCTCTCAAAACAAAAAAGGCTCATGGAAGAATGTACATATATCTGTAATAAAGAACAGACGCTTGCAATAAGCGTGGGCAAAGCCCTTCCCAAATCTTCGTCCGCGAAGCCAAGCCATGATGATGAATAAAGAACAGAGCAGAAGACAGTATGATGAAGCACTGTATTTAAACATACAACTGCAAAGACAGAAACATATTTTTCATGAAGAACCAGGGGAAAATTATTATCTAATATTTCTCTTAATAGTATTTCAAATACTATTTGTTGTATTTTACATTATTAATTTTTCTATGTGTCTTTCTTAGAGTCAGCTAGGAACTACTAGCACTTATTTATCAGAGTTTAGACCTGTAATTAAGTTGAATTGTTTAATGTATTTTTGATGACCTGTGTTCCAGGAATGAGTCACCCTGAGCAGTACAGAAAGAAGGTTGTGCTAGATACAAACATACAATATTATCTCATTATCTTCCTTCCTCATTAATACCAGCAATTCATTCATATTTCAGGTATTAGTTTCAGGTAGTTCATTTCTATAGACTCCAAGCATGGTGATCAGCCCTCCTTAACATCATGGTGCTATATTCTGCTGTACAGAAAATTACAAAATATGTAAATATTGAAATGTACTGAAGATTGTAATTTGCTGGCACTGTGTGCTCAGTGTATAGTGATCTTACTGTAAAGGAAGGTCAGTATTACGTACTCTCAACTGCACAGTACATTGTTTTTGAAATTTTTACTTCTTTGTTGTTGTTTTTTATCTCTGTTTAAGCGAAAGCAAACTCATAATGACTGAAAGGATGTGGCAGGCTGCATAACAACAGTCAGTATCCGTGGCAGTTTCCTAGACCTGTGATTCACCTGCCACACTGGCACACACAAACACCTTCCTTTTTCTCCCATCCCACCTAAATGAAATTTTTATTACTCTACTTAATTAAAGTTAATTTCTGAGGACTGACTGCATGGCTCAGCTTCAAAGCTGTTAATAGATTTGGCTTAAAATCTTTCTATCATAATTGGAGGGGGGAGTACTGCTGTATTGTTGAAAAATGCACTTTGAAAATGCAAAACCTCTCAATCCTTGTTCTAACTTTTAAAATTAATTTAAAAGACAAAAATGTTCTTTTGGCTAAAGTATATATTTTCTTATATTTTTCTCTACTTGTCTCCCTTTTAAAAGCAAAACAGAAGGCAGATAAAGAAGAAGATAGACTCAGCAGTAAACAACAGCTATAAAGTTACCCAAACAGAAACATTTCAAAACAATTCAGAAAAGTTCTCTGTGTACTACTGACGAAAAATTAAAAGGAATGTCGGTCTTCATTATTTATGCAAATGAATGAATGAATTTTCTGAAAAAGTTAAATTAATTTTAACCCGTTACTGGAAACTTTTCTTATTTCTTCTTGGTTTTAGGATGCTGTGGCTAGAAGAGAGCCATCAATTGACCATAAATTAACATTTTCCTCTCCAACACAAAACAAAGTGGAAATTTGTTTAAGTTTTGTTTTGAATCAAATTGAGAAAGGATCTTGATAGCCCTGGAGTGTTCCACCTTGGCTTTTAACAAGAACAGACTGTCTGTATTTTCCACTTAAAGTGACCTCGTTCCAATTTCAGTGTTCTGCAATAGCAGCCTCTGTTCTTCATCAGACCTGACTTTTTCACGTCTCAGACTGGCCAGCTCTGTTTTAAAGACTGATTCTGTCAGACTGCAAAATGATAAACACCTATACTTATATGATTTTCATCTGCTATATATCCTTTTAATTCTAAAAAGAACGTGTTTCTCCTTGTATTGTTATCTCATAATTCAGTAACTGCCTGCCTTTGGCCAGTCACAAGATCTTTCTGTTGGTTCCTCTATTTTGGCAAGGTTTAGAGATAGATGTGAGTAAGAAAAGACTTCTGTCTCTTCATCTGTTTGCCCCAATTTTTTTTTTTTTTTTTTTTGTAAAATAAAGGCCATCTGGATTTTATTTTGCACTGAAGAATGTACAGCATGTACAGAATTTGTTTTCCATGTGAGAGACAGCATTCAGTTACGACTGCTTGGATTGTAAGCCTACAAATGTTTGTGGCAAAATACCTGGCTCCAAGTTCTGCTTTCTAAAAAGAAATGTGAGCTAAGCCTGATCTTGGCTGGGAGGAGGAGGGGGAAAATGCCATGTCGGAGAGCCTGAGAGTTTTGTATAACCCATGCTCAGCCATAAATGTGCTGGCCTGAGCTCTGTGTGGCCCATCTTAATAACACGTAGACTCCTATAATCATATGGTAGTTCTGGTGAGAACAGATCAAAACCTCAAATGAGACACATAATGGCTTTAAGCCAGGGGAAGAAAAAAACAGCTAAAAACCAACTTGAGGAAAGTATAAATTTAGCTTGTGGTGTACTATGTACTCGATGCATGCTGTCAGAGAGGGGTGTGGTTAGTTATTGTGAACTTCTCTGCTTTGCAATAACAAATCTCTCAGCAATCCCTGCCGTAGCAATCATCACCATCATCATCATCATTCAGACAGAACATTTGGGCTCTGTGGAAATAATATAGATATGATACTCCTTTGCATCTGAATTGTTATGTGTATATACTTAAGAAAACTTGTTCAAAAGGTTATCAGTATCTTACATGGAATGAGCTGTATCTTTTAGGAGCATGGCATGGCCCAAGAGAGCAAGCATGGATGGTCATGTTCTGCCCCCTTCATCACCAGCATCCCTCAGACTGGCAGGCTTTGAGATACAAAGAGCCCAGTCCTGTAATGGTTCCACTGAGCTAGCCTCTGCATTTGATAACCTTCTAGGGAAGAAGAGACCTTGTTAATCTGCTAAGGTGCAAGAGTAGCTCCTTATTTGACCTTGGAGACAGGGCAAAATGCCATAGTCGTAAAACTCAATCTAAAAGCAATTCAAGAAATTATCTGATGTTCTGTGAATTAAGGGATCAAACTGTGTTGGAGGACCCAAGCATCAGGCCCAGGTTCTGTCTGCAAGATTGCAGTACCATCAGTCTGGCCCGGGTATTTACATCTGAATTTACCTCTAAGATAAATCACTTCTTACAAGTTTAAGTACTGGGAGGAGGGAGGGATGGTTTGGTACTTTTCTTTTCTCCCTTGATCTACTTTAATGGTATCCAAGCTAACTGAGAATTGAAAAGAAAAGAAAAGAAAAAAGAAAAGAAAAGAAAAAAGAAAAGAAAAGAAAAGAAAAGAAAAGAAAAGAAAAGAAAAGAAAGAAAAGAAAAGAAAAGAAAAGAAAAGAAAAAAAGAAAAGAAAAGAAAAGAAAAGAAAAGAAAAGAAAAGAAAAGAAAAGAAAAGAAAAGAAAAGAAAAGAAAAGAAAAGAAAAGAAAAGAAAAGAAAAGAAAAGAAAAGAAAAGAAAAAAGAAAAGAAAAGAAAAGAAAAGAAAAAAGAAAAAAAAGAAAGGAGAGGAAGAGAGATGCATTTCAAAAACAAGCATTTCAGAGGTGGAACAAAAATTTCTAAGTTACATGCCTGATGGACATACTTGAATGGTCCTGAGGAGAAGATCCTGAAGCATCAGTGGTAAGAACATGGCAGGCTGAACTCTCCTACACTCACTCCAACTCCTGGTCTGCACGTGTACAATCTGTGGACAACATTTGTTTCAGCCAGTAGCAGCCGTTTAAAATCCTATTGTTTGGTCTAAACTGAGCATTTGGGTTTGTCCTATAACCAAAACCATCACCTCTAGAGGGGTATTCTGAGATAGGTGTCTGGACGAGACAGGGTCTGTTGCTGTCTGGACATCATCTGTAATGGAAATCTTGGCAACTGGAAACCCTAGCTTTTGTAAATGCGAAGGAGACTCTTTTCACAGAAATACTTACAGGATGCAGGACCCACAAAAGAGTTCAGGAAGTTCAGCTGCTGTTGATTATGAGATTTCTTTTGCTTTTTTTCAAGTGTATATTAGACAACAGCTTTAAGACCTCTTCATTCTCTTTCATCTACCACTTGGTGGTACATTGCTGACATGCACGTTTTGTGCACTGTTCACACAACTTGTTTTGCAATCTACATCACTTATAAAGCATTGGTTAACCCTTCTGCAGTTGCAACTAGAATGGAAACATTTCTTCCTATATAGTGTATTTCCATTTCTCCCAGAAATTATTTAATTTATTAATAATCCATTATTTAATGTTATCAATCATTTAATATCTATTTTATCTCTCACACATATAATCATAATTATTATCAGGCTACATGTTTTAAACGTGTGTTTGATTTGTCCCTTGTGGTGGGTTTCACAAAATCACTGCCAAAAAATACTGAGGCAGTTTGTGGGAAGCTGTAAAAAGTTCAGCCTGCACAGTCTGCTTCATTAGGTCTAAGATTATATTTTGGTTTTAAACTCAAACGGTGCTCACTGAAATGCCATCAATCAAGATAACAAATGAATTTTTAAATGCCATATGTTCTCCAAGTGGAATTTTAATGAGATATTAAAATGTACTCTAAAGCTCAGGTTATACACAAATATCCTAATGTCAAATATCTCAGTGTCATATAAAATATTTGACTAAGTCAAACATCTATATGAGAGTTTATGGATTGTTTTACTAGGAAATGGCTTTTCTGATGGAAGATAGATTTATCCTCCTGAATACAGTGATCCTTTTGTAGCAGCCATCTCTTTTAATACTAAACTCACCTCTTCTAATTGTAAACATTAACCTGACAATGACTAAGCTAGTGAGGATTTCTGCTTTTCTTTTTTTTTACATGCATTATGTTGTATTGAATAGGTTCTTCACTCCAACACTTTTGTCTTGTCCAGTATTAATAGCTTCTCCTTTAGGCAATAAGATTTTAGAGGTGGTTTTCTTTATGTCTTAGATCAAATTGGCCCTTTATCCTACAGAATTGTCTTCATTTTCCTCTAGTCTGCATGCTTAGTAATAATACTAGCAATCCATTAGTTATTTCAAAACTGGTGTTAATTATTCATTTGAAGTATTTAAAACCTGTCAAGGGCTGAACAGCTAGACTCTCACAGGCCTCATTTTCCTCGCTTCGTTAAAGCTGACAGCCAGGTCAGCTAGTTGTGTTGGTGCTGCAAGGTGGTGGTCTTGCACTAAGCAGAGACTGCATGGCAACCCGTGTCCTGCCTACAGGCAGCAAAGGTGTCTATGGGGATACCGCATTTCCTTCAATTACCAAGGAGAAGCCAACCGATGACATCTTTCCCTCACTTATTGTAAGCTCCAATAGACAACTGTGGGAATTGTACAGCATATTTCTGAAAGTAACAGCCTATCTTACAAAGAGCCCATAGAAATCATATCAATCATTGTATTTCAGGTTGTGTTTCTCTTGAGAAACGAAGAAAGTAACCACGGGAAATGTTCCAATGGATGAGCGAATTTTCCCCACCAGCAACTGGAGTTGTTTTTTTCTTCTTTGTGCAGTAAAATCTCTTCAAAGTACTTGTTAGATTGGTAGTTCTTGCCCAAATTTTCTCACGTGTTTTTAAAGAGCTCAAATAAAGCCAGGCAGGAATTTACATGTGTGTATGTGTAAAAATATAAAAATGGTGTACTTTTTAGAGTCTGAAAATGTAGCAGTTTCAGTGAGGCTTTACTGGGAAAACTAGCTTTCAGATTCAAGCTGGAATGTCAAGTGGGGAATGAAGGGAGAATACAAAACAGGCTGAGATAAAGTTTACTGAAATGCCAGGGCATTCTTTCTGGGTGTGAAAAATCCCACTTGACATCTGTTTTCTGAATCACCTGAATTTACCTTTCTTCCAGATTTGGAGATTATTTACTGGGTTTGATTTGTTGTAGTTTGATTTAGGGAGAGTAAGGGTTATTTCTTCACTGAAAACCTGCAGTTAGTTGAGATTTTGTCCTAAAGTGGAATAGGAAAAACAAAATGAAAAAAAAATTTTAAAAAAGCCTCATACTGGAAAGTTTCATGGGACAGGAAAATTATTTCCTGCTTAGCCCAACTAGTAAGAGCTGTCAAAAGCTCCACAGCTGCTCTGGAGTGTCTCCCTGGTGCTGCGAGTTAAACACATCAGAGGGAAAGGAACGCAGCATGAGTAACACGATGAATATTCATGTCCTGGATGTGGGTCTTGGAGTCAGCAGAAGTGAGCTCCTGCCAGATGTGAGGGTTCAGCCCAGACGAAGGAGGCTTTCAAAGAATCCTGCGGAAAATCTGTTCTGCTCCTACTGACTGAAAGAGTTCATGTCTCTTCTAGCTGATGACTCAATAAACCGATTTTTGCTTTAAATTTAAAAAGAACACAGCTGGGTCTTGTGTGTGTGTGCAAGCTTGTAGAAGTGAATGAAACCCAGTGGAGAGCCCAAGTAAATATTTTTCTTCATCTTTTGAGCAACTATGAGGTGCTTCAGACATGTATGCTGCTTTTATTTTTTTTTTTCTGACATAGCTAGTGCTGTTGGTAACCACTAAGTTCAATAAAAGCTTTTTACTCACTTTCTTTACTACATCCTTGTTATTTATCATTAACCTGTGAGTGCTTTCAGGCTAATAAGACTAATAATCTTAGTGAGTGTGGAAACAGTCCTGTTGGCTGGCCTGAAGCAGCTGCCACATCCCAACATGTGCACAAAGACAGCCCTGAGCAGGGCTGAGGCAGTCAAAAATGCAGAGCCACCTCAGCTTGGCCTGGTGGAGCTCTGTCTTTCCCCTCTCCTAATTGTTTCCTGCCCCCTCCACCCTCTTCCAAGTGTGCGGGCCTAGAAAGTACTGGCAGTCCCTCAGTTCATTGTATGTCTAGGCTACATATTATTTACATAACAGTAGCTGTGAATTACTCCAGTTGGGACTAGGTCTTTTTTTTTTTTTTCCCCTTAAGCACTGAACAAATAAAAATGAAAAGTTTTGGTTCCAAAGAGATCACAACCATGAGCCATAAGAGCTTCTATGACAAAAAGAGCCTGGGAAAAAGGGGAAATAAAAATGACAGAGGGCAGATGACCAAGTATAAGCTTGGCTTTTATTTCAGATCTAATCCTAATAGCTTTTTTTAACACATTTGTTAAATTTTAGAATGCTAAGATACTAATTTTTTATGAACTAGAATCAACATCAATGCTAGAATCTTCCGATGTGTGTCACCGGGAACTGTAAGCAAAATGAAGAGCCATGCTTCACCTAAAAATGCTGCCCATCACATTTTTCTTCTTATTTTGGCACAACTGGCAGAGAAATAATCTGTAATCTGTCAGTCAAAGTGATCTGGTATATTAACTATCCCATGCTGTATACCCACATGGAGATAATGACAAGAGCCAAAAGAGATCAAAAAAGTCTTGGAAAGAAGAGATAAAAGAATTTGGCTTTATGATTCTGCTCTCATAATCTTTCCAGTCATGGATAAAGGATCAAAAAAGTACAAATGTTGTCTGAAAGTTAATGCATGGAGAAAAGTTGACAACGAAGACCTTGATTTTCTCAATATGGTATTCTACATCCTAGTGGTAACGATGGAGTCCACCACTGAAAAACGTGAAATGTATCATTGTACATAGGCTTTGCTAATCCTACTGGGGTTGTTTTAGGACAAAATGAATAAGACTTCTAAGAAGACCCTATTGGTCACTTATGATGACAGGATCAGAAAAGAAACAAAAGAAAGCATAGTGGTTCAGTCAGCTGAAAACTTTGTGTCTGTATAGACCACTTCAGGAATATACAGAAAAAAATTACGCATTTCCAACGTGCATAATCTGATTTTTCTGGCATAATAAAGACTTAATGGGGTAATTCATAGGTTGAAAAATTCCTAGAAGGAATACAGGCTTAAGAATTAAGGGCACGTGCTGAAAGTGAGGAAAGGTGGTTTGAAATCACAGGGTAGTCCTGATGAAATAGGGTTAGCAATGGAAAGGAGAATAAGCATGGGGAGTACAGTGAACAAGGAGGCAGATAACCATGAATAGATGATCAAAAGGATGAAGCTTTATGTAAACTATGCATCAAAAGGGCAGAGTCTTCTTGTGGGATTATAATCACTCATCTTTTCATTGGGAAAAGAAAGCAGCATGGCATGGAGAGGTGATCATTCTGGGTGTGCTGGAAGCTGTGAGAGGGAAGAATTTGAGTAAGGAAGGACTAGCTGAGAATAAAAAAAATGGTAGACAACTTAGGTGAAAATCACTGTGAATTTGTAAGGGTTCATGAGCTTTACAAAGGAAGGGAATAGCAAAAATGCCAGTGAAATTCAAGAGGCAGACTTCACACATTCAGAGGCACATTCGTAAAATCTCAAAAGACACAAGAGACAATGTAAAAAAAAAAAAACCAACAAAACCAAAACCAACAGGTAAGGAGAGCCAAGAATTTCCTGAACAATGGTAAGGACTCAGGTACGAGTTATCTCACTGTGAAGGGAGAATGGAAAGCATAGATGTAGCCCTGCTGGCTAAAATCACAGGTTCTTCAATTATCACAAACCTAAGAGTGGCACAGTAGGAAAGTGAAAACTAGGCAGAGTATTAAGGATGAGTATGAAAGAAGAGCAGAGGCATGTGAGGACAAGAGGAAAAAGGGCACTGTATAGAATGAACAAAGACAGGTGGGACATAATCATTCAGCAATAAGATCAGTAGTAAGAAGAAGAAAAGGTGCCAGATTAATTAAGAAAGCTGAAATGTTTAATTTAAAAAATTTAAAAAATTGTTCTGTTCCCTTCTTCAGTAAGGTCAATGGCAATCATGAACATATTATATTTAACGTCAATAACAAGGGAATGGGATCTCAGGTTAGAACAGGGCAAGAAAAGGGTAGAGAAGAGACCAGGCTAGAGTATTTACATGAGTTAGATTGCTTTAGATCAACAAATTCTGATGAAATTTGCCCTGTGGGACAACTGGCTGAAACAGTCCTCAGGGACATTATTTGTTATCTTGTGCAATGTGAAGAGAGCAAGTGTGGGTCCAGAAGACTGAAAAAAGGAAACTTTGAACCAGTTGCAACTGGAAAATGAAACTAAATATGACACTGGTGACCCAAATCAAACATTGGAACTGTTTCCCTAATATTTTGGCAGATTTGTTTCTGCTTAAAATCTAATTTAAGCTTAGATGCCTTTTTTACAAGACCTGGTTCAACACAGACAGAAATTATAGGGAAATCCGTGAAATTGAGTATTCAGAATGGAGAATTCTTTACCTGGGAAAGTATCAAATATTTGGGGTATTGCAAAAGAGGGGAAAACAAAATCAGGGCAAAGTGAGACAATCCAATGAGCTAGTCGTCCTATCTCCATGGAAATGTCAGTGTTGAAGTAGTAGTCATAATGTACAAAGTACATTCTAAAATATTTATCATTGTGTAATGCAAAGAAAACTGTAGTGAAGGGTGATTCATCTAAAATGGCAATGCAGTAATTGGGTTATGTAGGCACAAAAGTACTTAATACCTAGCAGTATCTCAGCCTAGTAGAGCCCCTGTTAATCTTGCAAAGTGAGTAACTCCACTCTTCTCCAGACAAAGCATAGTAGCAGTGTTAGTGTCAGCAGACCTGGACTATCTTTCCAAAGAAGAGAGTCGATCGACAATAAATAGTAGTTAGAATTTGAAGATCAAGGCGCTTTCTTCATTTCTTCCTACTATTCTGAAGTGCCATGACAAAAATGAAAAAGTCTTTTGAATAATCTCTATCCCAGTTTCCTTGAAAAATTAAATTTTATCTCTTTCAATTTTCTAAATGAATTCTACTTAAATATGTGTTACTTTAAGATTTGTTACTCATGTTTTGATGTCCTATCTTTTCAGAAATAGCTAGATCTCTATTTGTAGTCAGTAGAAAATCAGAACACTGAAATCCTGGGCAATTTCCCCTATACCCCAGAAAACTAATAGAAGTGATTTGGGATTTCAGATGTAATATGCATTATTTTAGTCAGCTAAACCCAAAATATTTGACTCTATGTAACAATCCTGTTGAAAAGGAAAATTGTGCTGATTTTGTGAATTCCCTAGAGCTCATCTTGGGAGCTAGCTGGGTGAAAGAAATTACTGTGTAGAACTGAGTTGGTTTATCATCTACTTTATGATTAGAATGACACTAGCACAAACAAGGGCAAACTTCAGGCAGAGCTATACTATAAAAGATTGGTTTTGAATATAAGAAAGATCTTTTAAAATAGATCAGATTTAAAAAAAAAAAAAAAAAAGTAACTATCTCACAGAATTTTCAGCCAACCAGAATGAAAAACCCTATTTATGGCGAGAATCTTAAAAAAAAAAGACGGGGGGTGGGGGGGGTGCTGGGGGGGATGAGATGAGGAACATGATGCAAAGTTTATTACAAGAAGCGGATTCTGTTATCAGATGTGATTATCTCTGGCTGTAATACAATACCATCCAATTTGAAAGGAGAAAAAGCAGTCAGAATTAAGGTATACATTCTGCTGAAATCATTAGAGTTGCTCATAAATGCATTATCAACTGACTCTCCAAATGGATATTATTTTCACGGCAGAAAGCTGTCAACTGTCATAGCCAAGTGTATTGGCCGTATAACCACTTGTTAAAACATATTACCTAGTTTTATAGGGAGCTTTGCATGGTGAATGTATATGTGCTTACCAGCAAAGCATTTGTTTGCTTCTTCAGCAGGCCCTTTTTCTTTATCTGCAATACATGTGACTAATATTCAGATCCTTTTGCCTTTCAAGTAGTTTACCAACTTGTCAAATGTTTGCTTGCTGGTTTAAGTTTATCAATCCACCACAGTGTTTTGGGGATTTGGATTTAATTTCTTCCCCTCACCCCAGACAATGCAAGCCACAAGAATGCATAGCAGCCGACAGAGCTGCTCTGTGTACACCTCAACAGACTAAAGCATGTCAAACACCTTGTTGGTTTGAGGCTTATAGCACAACCATTTTAACCAGGAAGATTGGCTGACGGTACCACGTATATCTGAAGGCGTTGCCTAAGCAGTGGAAGTCTGCTTGTCCAACTACGTGGCACAGTTGAGAAGGCGGGTGTGGTAACAAAGAAGATTCGTCAAACCTAAGCTGGTCACAGACCCTACTGAAAGCTGTTAATCTTTATATGATTCACACCCATGATCTTCTGTGCCAAGGTCTTCCTGATAATGACATTTATCTTCTTCTGAGGACTTTGTTCCCATTTTCAGTCATGTAAAATATCTCCTCTTCTTCATACCCTTCCACACTTTTCTTTTTCACTTCTGTTAGCTGCAATAACACAGTAATATTTGCACCTGGAGATTATCAGCCTTGGGTAGATTTTACCTTATGTAATGCTCTGGGCGTCATGAGACGATGTCAATTGGTAGTTGCATATACTGGCTAATTGAGTTCTTGTTAGCCATATTGGACCTGCTTAGCTCTTTTCAGTGTACATGTAGCTCATCTGAACTCATTCATCTTGATCAGATTTTTCAGCAGGAGTAGAATAAGCATACAGTGCAGACAAGCTTTTAGCATTTTATCCTGTCCTGTTTATCTGAGCAAACCAAAGCAAAAGGTCCTCTCATTTTATGGACCAAGACTTTGCCTTAAATTAAGATTTTAAAAAATACAAATATTTTACACAAATTTATCTGAAGATAGAATTGTGAAAAGCATTAAAGTCTATTTTTTAATATCCATATAACATGGGAAGAATAATGTTAAAATGATGCAGAAATACACTAAATTTTATTTAATCCTAGAACACATATTTGCAGTTCAAAAGACAAGGTTTGTAATACCTGTCAAATAAACCTCCATGCCAACATCCAAGGGCTGCTTATAAAATTTCCTTCCACCTTGCCTGAATGGGCTAGAAAAATGACTGGGAAATGTGGGTAGCAGGGCTACATTGCTCTTGAAGAAAGCTTAATCTACTGAAATATGTCTTGCTTCCTAGCTAGTGAAACCTACTTGAGGTTTTAGGTAGAGGCTACAACTCTCAATGATCCAAATGTGTCTCTTCTAAGACTGAGTCTTTAAAAAAAATACTGCTTCTCAGAGGGAGCATGTATTGTCTCCCCAGGATTTCCAAAAAGGCTGCATTAATACAGAGGAGCCATAGCAATGAGAGCAGCTTTACCGTAGCTACAATTGATCAGGAAACTGTGTCTTCCTTTTGCAAACATTTCTTTGGAACTGAATTCCATTTTTGTTATTACTTTAGGGATTCAGATTGTCGACAAAAAATTCTGAAACTACATTGACAAAGTAGCAGGAGTTTAACAGAAATAATGTTTTGATTTCAAGTTTTGAATATTTATAGCAAAATAGTTCTGATTAGCAGAAGTCCATTTCCCGATTTCTTTGGACAATTTTGTACAGCATTTCTGATTTGTCAGAAAATCATTTTCTTAAAATAAATGAAAGACAAGTTATTGCTTTTAACACTACCACATTTCTAAAAAGCAGTAACTGCTGCTTTCTGGGTGTTCTGCCTCCTCACTGCTCTAGAGGTCATTGAAGCTGATGATCTTCCAGAAAGGGACTGGCTTCTGAGAGCCGATGCTGCCTGCTCGGTAGAGCAGCGTGCAATACACTCTACCTGTTAGGGCAACTGAGAAAGGCCCAGAAGTGGTTTGAAGATGCCCTGCGCCTTCCTCTCATACTGACTTGCAAATTTTCTTGTTTATAGCCTTCCCCTGCTTGCAACCAGCAGGACAAAATGACTAACCTGATCCTCTTTGGAGCAGAGAAGCAGATGTAGAGGCCAGTGACAATAGCCCTGTATGCCATCTGGCAGTTCTTAGCTGCTGTTCAGTTGGGATCTGGAAATGGTCGTGTAAAGGCCCAGAAAATTTCTTCGCTTTCAGAAACTGGTAAATTTTATCATTTTTCAAGAAAATTTTTCCAATCATAGATTACCACAAGCCAGAATTGTGTTTGCACTCAAGGCATGGCTTAAATATGCTGTCCAAATCCAACAAACCTATCAGTGCACATTTTGTCTTTCCTTTCCTTTCAGCTGCCACCTTTTGTTTCATAAAGTAAGAGTCCATAGCAGAGTTCAGATAAAATATTTTATCTGGCTTAGGTAATTTTTCAAAGTATTTTTCTTTAGTATTAAAACCTTCTGGTTCTGATAAAGGCAAATGCAAAAATCTGCATGTTTCTGTGTGTCATACTTCTTGTATGAACTTCCTTTCACTCAGCTGATGTTTGTATGGTGTTATCTAATGTAAGCCAAAGGGGAAAACTCCATTATGGGAGAATGTCAACAATTGTAGAATGAGATAGCAGCTTCCTTCCAGCAGTTTGCTTTGATTTATGAAAGAAAGCTTTAATGTATACATGCTGATCTTGGAGACATCAGAAATGTCTTACTTGCATTCAAGGGACCACTCCATATTCATAGGAAATAAGCTTAAAGAAAAAGCACAAAGAGTTGCTAAACACAAAATCAAATTTTTAACTGAAACATCTGCTGATTATCCTTCCTCCAACAATGGGCAACACGAGAAAAATGATGAAATTTTCATCTACCCTAAGGAATCCTATGTGGTAAATCCACATTCGCAGAAGCAGTCTCATTTCCAGTCTTTTGTCAGAATAAGATAATCTATTTACAATGCCATTTACCCCAAAAGACTCTGTAGTGGCAAAGATTTGCAAGAAATGTAGGTATTCATGACATCTCAGAGTGCTGCATCCTGGGATGGCTTTACCAGACAGGAAAGCCTGAGGCTGTTCATAATAGTTAAAGAGAAGGGAAAAAATTAGAGTGGATTTAATTCTTCATCTTGCCTGACAAGACAACCTGCATCTCAAAACATTTGATGTTTTTCATCACAGGTCACCTGTTCCTGAGCTTCAGTTGCACATTTCTATGTAGGTGACCATGAACATATCCTGGAGACATTCTTGCTGGTTTCCAGAATCACTGAACGGTGTTATTTATCATTCATATTCTGAGTGCCTTTATCTGCTCTTTTGGAGGATTCTGCAATGAGTGGAGGTAGGGAAACTGCCAATGAAGATGACATCTTCGAGTAGTAGAGGAATGGGATTTGTGTACAGCAGCATAAATCCTGGAGGAATGTTCAGTTTAAGGGATGATGATGGGGTTAAGATACACATACGACTAAGTGGGCTCTACTAGAAGAAGACCACCTCCAAGAACTGACAGTTGTGGGTACGAAGGCCAGCCTGCATGTTTTCCAGTCCTCATGCATACTACTATACTGTTTCCCTAAAGAAGGTTCTTTGACATCTGTCCTACACTATGTTCTGTTTCTTGAATACGCTGAGGCAAACATTGTGGGTCTGTCAGTCAATCACCCACTCAGATGCATCATTGCACATGCAGTTTGCAATAGGCAGGTAGACAGCTTGGTTTGTATAGGCATAAAGAGGGAGTTAGTTTCCCAATACAGTAGGTGAGTAGTGCTCACCTCAGGACTCTGAATCAGCTTTTGGAGGCACCGTTCTCCCTGGACAGATCTCTGATGGCAATATAGGAGAGGAAGATGTCTAATGTAGGCTGCCACTATCAACTTGGTTGTGCCAGACACTTATTTCTCAAGCATCTCAGTAATGAAATGAGACATCTTAAGTGGCAAGAGAAAATCTGGCCTAAAACATACTGGGCAGTACACAGTATTCACATTCTGTTTATAACCTGTCACTCACTGAGTTGCCTAATTTCCTGGGAAGAGAGATACTCCAGTGCCTTCCCATGAATTCACATATTTTGTATTTGTAGAATTACTCAACCCCTTAAGTCTCTCTATCCCAATACTTAAGAAGTTCTCCTTGAAGGCAGAATATTCAGCTTCAAATGCTGCTCTTCAAACGCCACTCTGAATCATATTCAGTGCTCAAAATGTGGGATCAGTCCTTCATCTATTCATAGACCTATCTGGGTAATATGTCACTGTTCAGAATCTGTTTAGGCTCAAGCTGCTCTTCTTAGATTACACCAGACAGTATCTGGAAAGAGTTACTAAGTAATGTAATTTGTCTGGCATACCCACACAAGACATACCATTATGTCCAGCTGCTGATGGCTGAAAACAAAATTATTGACAAATAATCACAATCCAGATAATAGTGGGAGGTGAAGGAAAATGTAAAGGAAAATGGAGCTCAGCCTTGTTTACACACAATCAAGCAAAGACCCAGGCTAACCACTGGGCAATATAATTTTAGCTCATTGCATTCAGAAGAATCCAAACACACTTTTTTATATGACCACATCTGGCATTAAAATATAAATAGAGACAGATATATAATCCAGCTTCTTCTCTTTGAATGAACTAAATGAACAAGTCAAGTTCTTCAGCATAACGCACATGATACCTTCCTGCTAAATGTCTTACACCCATTACAAACTTGGTTTTAAACCAAGTTGCTTTACTTACTTTCCTGAAATGTCTTTGCAGTTCATTTATGAATCTGCTTAAATATATGACTTTCCATAAAGTCAGTGCAAGCACAGCCAGGTTGTCGATAAAATGAACATGCTTAAGAGCCATTACATTAATTTGGTTTGGTTATTTTCTAAGAGATATGCTCTAGGTTCTTTTTGTTTGCCTCTTGTTTGCTGAGCCTTGAGGATACACGAGTCATATTTTGATGCTTTCTTCATTGTGCCTGGGAAAAAATAATATTCTAAAAGAGAAAGGCAAGAAGGAAAAATGAATAAGAGCAGTGGGAAGAATGAAGAGGTAAGGTGAAAAGATAGGTGTTGATAGATGTTTCCAGCCAACCGTAGTCCCAGCTGTTCTCAAAGTAAGCCCTTTTCAAGCCAAAGACCTTGATGACAGAAGGCAACCTGGAACCTTAGTGAAGACTGGAGCATGAAGTATAAAAATCATAATTGCTTTCTGTTCCTTGAGGAGAGAAGATAGACTGAATTTTAAGCAAGGCCAAATGTTGGAAGAGGTTGATGGTGGGAACACAAAGTGTTGCAGACCTCTTTTGCTCAGCACTATTGCCGAGCCAGAGAATTGCTCTAGACATAAACATCTCACCAAGGGTCCGGATGCTCCCACTTCCCAGGACAAAGTTCTGTGAAAGGTCCTTGAGACAAGATGAAATTAGTAAAACCTGAGCTATTTCACACTTTCCCACAACTCTCAGTCAGAGAACTATTTATTCACTAAAGTTCCTGCATGCTCTCTCTTGCGCTCCTGCTTCTTATTTCAGTATTAGCTTCCAAGACCAAGAGGTCATTTACACCATCCTTATTTCTTTCCTTTCACCAGGCTCCTGATCCTCTGAAGATGGCCTCTTTGCGCACCAATGCAGTGTGAAAATGGCAAGAAATTAAATTTCAACCTCCCACACAATGGCAGGTGTATCCTTTTCTACTCTGCTGGTGGAAGAATAGCAGCTGACCCGCCAGAACAATAAAACTACTTTCCAGCTCTCTGTGACTGGCTGTCACTGAACAGCCATACATAAATATAATCCATGGAGATCCCATGGGTGGCATTTCTCATCTCTTATCAGCTCTACTGCAGACACCAGAATTCAATAAGACACCTAGAAGGATGATAAAAGCTGCTATCAATCTGTCTAAATAGAAATAATAAGAGCAATAGTAACTATATCAATAGATTTATGGAAAAATCAGTGGCTGTATTATTTTGATACATGTTTAATTATTCATTTCTAAAATCTTTCCTTCTTCTCCTTAAGCTAAAGGCAGCTAAGATAGCGGATCTGCAATTTTATATTAACTTGACATTGATTATAGGCCTGACAGATTGTATGCCTGAAACAAGACCAAAATACCTTCTAATTAATATTTTAAAATTAAAAAAAAAATAGAAGAAAAGAGAAATGAAATAAAATATAGTCCTTCAAAGTAACCGCTTGAGCCTTTTTAAAGACCCACTTAAACAGCCATATCTGGCCATTCTCATGCCAAGTGTTTGCAAAGAGGCAGTATATGTAATCCTGCTAAAATTATTTTGGCACTTATTAACACAGGAATAGCCTGGTGATCTGCCTGGCCCCATATCCTTTCTCAGGCAATGCTCTATGGCAGATGTTCCAGAGGAAAACATTAAATTCCCTATAGTGTACTTGACAATTGTGTAATACTACTGCTCGAGGGGAAATTTAAAACTTTCCTCAGCTGGTAATCAGCTCATATATTGAGGTATGAGGACAGATAATTGTTATCCTACACAGTGTGACTGCAAATGATATTTTTATTCCTGAGCCTTCCTCTCTGAATCCTACTGATTACGTTAAGTAATACCCTGTGACTATGAGTTCCCAGGGCTAACTTGATGTTGCATTTGGTTTTGTTCTGGTGGATCTAAATGAGTATGTATGTTTCAGTTTCATCCAAGTTTCTCTTGTGTGTCTTTCTCTTTTCTGTCACAGGTAGTGTGAAGGGGAGATTCTAGCTGTCCTCCACTGTCTCGATAATATGAATCATTTTCTATGCCTCAATGGCATCCTTTTTTACCTTTTCACTCCTCAAAGGAAAAAGTTTGTGTATTGAGCAAATAGTTCTATTCAAAAGTCACCCAGATACATCCTTCCCTTCAAAAACACCGATAATGCAGGAAGATCTAACCCATCTCTTCGCAACCTAAAGGAAAGCACTGTATAAGAACAGGATAATAAAAACTAATGACAATAGTTTGCTCTTGGTAACCCCAACCATAGCATTGCAGAATTTTCTCTCAAGTACATGCTCTAGCAGTGCTGACTGACACTTTTGCTTGTCAGACTATCCCATTGTCTGACAATTCAGAGGAGCAGTAGTAGGTGCATAAGCTGCTCATTGCAATACTTTCAGAATTAGTCCTGTGGATGCAAGCATTACTGACAAGTACACAAAGAAATATGTAGTCACTGAAGCACATCCTCTGACTTAAACCAGTTTGCAGCTACAGGATCAGCCTCTCTTCTTTGCTGTGGGACTAAGGGAACTATCAGCGGAGGCTTTCCTTGCACGTCTATGAGAGACTATGTGACTGCAGTATCTTAAACATAGAAGGGATGTCAGAGGCACTTCTAATGAGTCTTTCCATGCCATAAATATATAATTGCTGGTCTCAGAGTTCCACATGTTGAATTCCATTGACTGAAAGAGGTATCATTTCAATAGAAATTTGTGGAAAAAATGTGCCCTTTGTGGACAAGCTCTAGTGATATTTGTCCAGTAAATAGAATACCTTTAAAAGCTTGATTATCCAAATTATTTCCTTTTGTTTAGGAGGGGAAAAAACCAAGCTATAGTTCTCTTTTTTTCTTATATATGTTTGATAGGAAACCAGAAAGCACAAGTTCTCCCTTTCAAAAGGAGAGGCAAAAAAAATAAGGTCAGGTCTGTAGATCTTCTTGATGTATTGGGCAAGGAAGTACGCATGAAGCTTTAAAGGTAGGAGGCATAATGAAGTACCACAGGGAATAGAAGTCAGTGGGGTGCACGGATGCTTCCTTTCAGAATGATACCAAGGGGGTTAACGTCTGGCCTGGTGATAAAATCCTGGCATCTGTTACAGAAAACACAATGAGCATTGTTGTCATTGAGAGAATGGCTCTGTTTTTCCTGGCATGAGTTATTGTTTGGAAGCTATTTTAAAATAGAAAAGAAAAACCTCACTCTGAAAACTTAAAAATAAAGGGTATGCCAGAATCTTGTTCTCCGCTATATTTCTAGGAAGTGTTGCTGGTTCATTGTTCTGACAACATTATTTACATGCCTTAAATACAATTGCTGCTGAAATGCACAGCAAACTGTACGGACTGACACAAACACCAACTACTGCATTGAATGTGCATAAGCTCAGAAATACAGGCTAAGAGAAGGCTTCCCAAAGGCTGGCTGCAGGCACAGGGCAGTAGTCCTGCTGGGCTTTTTCCTTTGCCAGTGAAGAGCCTGCCATTCCCAATGCAAGATTCAGAGCACCCAAATTGCAAGCCTTTTCAGACTCTTCCTAAACAAGCTCCTTTTTTTCGCATTGGAGATTAGCCCCTAGCTAAATTTCATTTTTGTGGAATGTCCTTCCAAAGCACGCCGAGATTTCATATGTGAAATGGGCTTACACCCTGCCCTCTTCACTAACCAGTTCCCATTTTTTGTGTGAGTTCTTCTCCAGAGATGAAAAGATTTTATTCATACCTTCTAGTCCATATACATTAACAATATATAAAACAAATCATTCTGCTATGACGTAACATCTCAGTTTATACCCAGCTAGACTCTGCACTCCCTTTTGTGCCAGAGGTAGTCAAAGACAGCAGCCTTCCCTTTTTCCCTGATAATTGTCCCATCCATGCTCTGTTGCTGTCTGCTATTTCTTGACTGTCAGCTAAATAAACATAAGAGGGAAGAAAAGGTGAAAACAAACAGTTCTTCAACCTTAGTTTTGATGTCACTGATTCCCCTGTTATGAAACTTCAGGACTGATGAAGAAAATAATCTCTGTAGGTGCAGAGCAGAGGAGATAGCATATGTTATTCCCAGGATGCATTACTTGCCTCAGAGCAATGCAAAGGATCATGCTGACTATAACCACAGCTTGTAATTAAAACATTGTTTTCTTTCATATTTCAGACAATGCCGCCAGTCTGAGCCAACTGCAGAAAGCCTAAGCTGCTCACAAGACACAGCAAGCTGAACCCTGTACATTTGATCAACAACCAAGCCCGTATTAGCCAGTACATCCCATGCTCCTTTTACTTCCTGGAAGGTGACAAAGAAACAAAGATGATAAATGAGATCCAGGGCAGCAGAGTGGCTCTGCTACAGCTCCTTCATGCCAGAGCAAGCCAGGTGTTGATGCAGCAAAGAGCTGCTGCATGAAACCACCATGTATAACCTCTCCAGCTGCAACCAAGATATGCCCACATCTCTGGTAAATCTGTGCCTGATTCAGTCAACTCCATTGATCAAAATGAATGCATTTCAGAAAGCTGAGGACTCCTCCATGGTTTGCTGAAGCCATCATCAAATGGCTTATATAGCTTCCAATTTGCCTCATTGAGAAGCAATTCAATGGGCCTGATGTGTAAGTCAAGAAAAGTATCTCTTTGCAACTGGAAAATGTACTTTTGATTTTTTGTAGAGTGAAAATTGAAATGTCAATTAAACAAAATATAGACAAAAGCAAACAAAAAGTACATTGAGAAAACCCATTTAAAAAAAAAAAAGTCATTATTTTATACTTCCTACAATGGCTATTATATTGTAGGTAACAAATTTTATTAAGCTGCAATGCATTAGCGCAGATAAGTAACATGATGGCAGAAAGCCTAGTTCACATTGGTTCAGTTATTCAAAAATAACTTTTAAAGCCAGGAAGCTCAGAGTTACAATTAAATATATGAGAAATTTCAAATATGATCTGCTTCATCCATTTTTCAGAATGCAGAAATAACACAGCTAACCTCAAGCCTCTATGGTTTCACCAGGATCAAAGGAATGCCATAGAAGGCACACTTCAGTCCTTTAGCTGAATGGTGCAGATACCTAAATGTGCTTTGAACAGTTTGGATTCATTTCCAGATTCTCATTTATGGACACCCTAATTTGCCTCTGGAAACCTGGAGTCTATTCCCTCCTACTCCATGTCTCCCATAACCTGCTTTCAGAAAAGCCAGTTCTCAGAGAACTGTCATGAAATCTTATATTGGGGATCACAGAGCCTTTGCTAGCAAGCTATGTAATATTACAAGTACAATATAGAAATAAGTTGGTATCAGAAATGCCATGCATTGAATTATGCTGTCAACTAAGGAAAGAAGCTCTACCAGCCAAGAAGCCTCAGTACATGGTTCTGACTACCCATTACCCAACATGAGTCATGAGAAGCTGGTATCAGCTTCTTGCCCTATGCCACCTCTGACACATTTTTTTTCACAGGGGACAATTTAGAGAAGACAGTTTTGGCAAAGGTAACCCCACATGAGTACTTGTGGATTAATTACAAGCCACTCCCTGCCTCTTGAGCATGGTCGCTATAAGTACCACAGAGCTATGGCTTGCTGCTGTTAGCAAGTCTCCAAAGCTACTACAACATGGCAGAGTTCTCCAGGAAGGTCATCCCCAACTCAAGTGCCACAGTCAAAGCATTTACTGCATCCTTTGGATGGCAAGGAATGGTCAGTCAGCTTAGTGCAAGTGATCAGCAGAGCAACTTTGATAGGGTAAGAGGTGTAAGAGGACAGTGACTCGCCCAATCTTTTTTTTCCCAAAACTATATTCTAATAAAACAGGTCACCACAGAATTAACAGCAAAAACCAGGGAATGTTTAGACCACGACTGTAGTTCCATTTTTCTCTGAATGAGGAAACTGATCTCACCTAACTGCGACCTTGCTTAGCCTAGCCATCTATGACAGGATAGAGAGCAATAAATGAGGCACCATTATGTAATGAGCATTTGAGTCTTCATTGTAGCTGCACTATGACTCCTTGCATAGATTCTAACAGCAATACTTGTTCATGTGCACCAATGGCATTTTAGTGAACAAGTTAGATAAAGATATTACTTTTTTTTTTTTTTCCCCCACCAGGGAAATACATGAGGTGGAAAGAAAAAATTGAGACAGGCTATTTTCTGCTAAAGAAAGTGAACACAGAGACACCCGAAAGACCAGTCTACTTGCATGTAATTTTAAATAAAACATTCATATTTTTTCTGTATATAAATTTCAGTACTAGTTCCCAGAGATAAATCACACCTGCTAAAAGACCAAGAGGGTATGGAAGTCAGAAACCTCTCAGAAAATCCAGTCACTGCATATTCTGAAGTCAAAAAAGCCCCATAAAAATTTCACCCTCTTCTATTCCTGCCTCCTTACTGAAAAGAGTTACAGCCACCAACGGCACTGCTGGGGATCCCACAAACTGGGATACTTTTTAGCTCTGGCTTAAGCTGCAAACCTTCCTCACTAACATTCTCCAGTCTGGGGGGAAAAATAGATTCACATAAATGTTCACTGAAAGGGAGTGACAGGCACCCTCTCAGTGATAATCCCACCTCTGAGATGAGCTATCAGCAGTACACATCGTCAGCAGTCTTCCAAATATTTTAAGATTCATTCCTATATCATCGTTAAGAGAAGAAAAATAAAGTGAGAGAGAGGAGTTCTCTGGCTTCCACGTGAGTTCAAGCTTATGTGGTTTGGATTACTGTTGCACAGGCATCCAGGACAAAATCCATGTGCAGCATGTGTCTAAGCCCAGGGCCCTGAGACTTCACCTACCAGTCACACACAGAGGAGACAGTGCCTGTAGAATCATAGAATCATAGAATCATCTGGTTGGAAGAGACCTTTAAGATAAGATACCTGTAAGGTAGTACTAGCAGGGGCTCCAATTCTGGCCAACACTTTCTCAAAGATGATTCTTGCAAGACTCTGATTTTGTCTCTGTGAACCCCCTGCAAACACAAGGAAAGGTTACAGATGCTTATGGATCAATACACGTGGTTTTCTCTTCATGTGGATATTTATGCATCACCAGAGAAGACACATTAAATTGCCTCCTTCTCTAGAAGCATCAAGGCCATGCATTGGGTCTGCCAGTCCAGAAAAGCTCATCTGGCTATGAAAATGCGCATAAGCAAATAGCCATCAAATGCTCTCCTGAACTGTAAGAAACCTCTCAAGCCAGGACAATGTCACTATACCAAAAATTACAGCTTGAAGCCACATTCATGTCCCTACAATGGCTTCTACACACTGGGAAGTCACTCTGTTGAACACAGCCACCCTGAGGGGATAGCGTTAAGTTTTGCCTCCAGTGAGATAACATGGAGGAAGTGGTTTAGAAGTGTTTGTTTGTTTGATGCTGTTCTCCTTTCTTTCTTATTTTCTTCACGTGCTTTGTTTACTCTTGAGGAAGGATCTGTGTGACTGTGAAGATGATTGAAGCACCATTTTCTCAGTCTTTCCTGCATCATTTCTTTGTTCCCTGTGCCATCTTTTCTTCCTGCAACTCTTTCCTTTGTGAAAAAAAGCACTGCTAATTCCATAGATTAGCTTCAAATCCAAGATCAAAGATTTAACATTTTGATTTTCTGCTCTTCAGAAATTTTATTTTCTTTCTCTCATTATGGGAAATCTGCAAAACCACTCACTACAGAATTGAATTGTTTTTCCTCTGTAAAGCAAGGAAAAGGCTAATTAGGGAAGGGAAATATTTTCAGCTGACCTTGTATGGTGTTTTGGGAGGTTGATATATTTCATTGTATCATTAAAAATGCAGAGTGATGGTTTTCAAGAGTCTTTACAGAACACCTACTGCTGGAAGCCACAATGATGAGAAAGGAAAGGCCACCATTGTGTCACTTCTACCATTCATGAGTGATAAAACTGAACCAATGCTAGGCACATAGTCTGCTTATACACCATTTGCTAAGTTAAATGAAAAGATATGTTGTGTTCCTTGTCTATCAAAAATTTGTACATGTGTTCAGAGTGGACAGCTGGCATTTTGAAAAGCTGTTATGGGCTTTTCAGAAAAAAATTATTATGCTTCAACCAACATGAGACCTCCATTTCATTGACAAAGGACAGTGCTGGTGAGAGCGCCTTGTTCCTGAGGGCAGTAAGGACTTGGAGTTCCCCACGCACTTCTCAGTCAAGTTCATCCCCATTTTTCTCAGCTGTTATCAGATTTCTAAAAATAATTTTAAAAAGGGGGGGGGGGGGAGATGTTGAGGGGGAGAAATTTTAATATTTTAAACCTGGCTTTACTTATCTTTTGTCTTTGATTCAGTTTTTGCAAGCAAATTTTGCAAATTGCTTGCATACAATTTCAACAACTTTTTAACACTCTACCATGATGTGCTGGGTTAAAACAATCCCAGCTGTAATACTCCTGGAATAAACAGAGTTACACTGAGATTCAACCTATGAAATGAAAACTGTGTACATGAAAGTAGATATTACTAATGCTGTGCTTTAAACATTCAGCCAAAGTAAAGAACTTAAACTTAAGGACATAGGGGTGGCAAAGATGAAGCTAGATAAAAAGATAGCTTTCCACGGCACCCTGTTGGAGTTCATTTTCTTATGTACAATCACTATAGAGCTTTCCTTTCTCTTAGCAGTAGCCAATCAAAAGAGTGCAGAAATGGCAGATGACTAAATCATCCTTAACAACAAGCAACATACCGTTTGCTCAGTGTCTGCATTAGCTAATTAAAATAGAAGTTGAAAGAATCAGAAGCAGATCCATTACGTGGTTTGCTTTTATGTAAGTTGGATTTATTTTTGTTCAAGCTTGCAGATAAACAGTTCATGACTCAAGAAACAGCCTGTATGCACAGTCTGTTTATGTGATATTTTGTTTCTTGAAAGCTATTCAAGATTAAAAAAAAACTTACCCTTTCTATAGTTACATTTTATCATCAAAGACAATGGGAGTGTAGAATTATGGTTTACTCACCCACACACTGAAGAAAATTGTATGTCATTCCTGCATGCTGATTGGCTGATGAAGGCGAGGGATGGATATATTATCTTTCTCCTCTCTTTTGTTTCTTGCTTTTAGGAAACTTGAATGCCCTCTTTCCCTGGTTTCCCCACTTGTCCATCTACAACTTCTAATGGGAAGGTTTACCAAAAGTGCTTGGTCACACTCCCAGACCATGGGAATGAATTTTTTGCTATTATTTCTGTTGTCAGACAGATTTTAAAATATAAACATCATCTTCTGATTTTGCTTTTTGAGGCAGTGAGAAAGAAAAGCATTGAAGAAACACACAGGATTAAAGTAATAAAATATCAAGTGAATTTCCTCTATGTTTCAAGCTAATTATTTTTTCCACTTTGGTCGCACACAGCTAAGAAGCATTTAAAGTGATGCAAATTAGAAGAAGGTTAATGTACAAACTATAGCTTCATCTGCCACTCTTCAAGCTGAGAGTCACTCTTCCCCCTCAACCATTGCTTTCAAGTTCTATAGCTTAGTGTAACCATTTAAATTGGTTTTTTTCTGCAAGGCATGAAGATAAACCACGCATGAATCAATACATGAATGAATTAGCCTCTGGTCTAGTTTACTGATGTACTCATCATTTATATCCTTGCATAATTTACAGAAATTGAAACTGTAGCTGAGCTTTGCTTTCAACTGAATGTGGCTTGTTTACGCAGTCCAATATTGTTTCATGTTCCAGAAAATCTAATTCTGTAGGGATTGGTCAAGCAGGATGAAAACATCTAAGGCTTTGTGCTAAAATTTATGCAGTTAAATACCTAGGTGTCCCAGCACTTTAAGCCAAAGCTTGGTAAGACCACCAGCCTCTTGGCTTTGCCACATATGGTCTCAATTCAAAGGGAATTTTGGCTCCCTAGACAAAATGGGTCCCAGTAAGCTGAAATATCGGCCACTGACTATCAGAGAGAGTCAGATTCATCCCAGCGAACTTCCGTTTCTTAAAAATTGGGATGTATTCTAAGTTATTTGTCCAGATTCCTGCAATGCACTGAGATACCTCTCTCACCCTGCTGTTTCCAGCCCTGGTGTTGTCCCTCAGACAGCCAAGATTCAGCTTCTGGGACCATCACTTCCTAACTGGCTGACTCTTGGATCTTAGCCTCAATTGTTCTCTGGCACTAATCTTAAAGAGAATGAGATTTGAGGCCACAAAAAGCAAGTCACATTCCCAACCCTTTTTTTAAAATTCCCCTTATTATTAGCATGTTCCCTTCTATTTTCTGTATCTTCTCCTGTCATATATCACAAGGATGAGGACTAATGGGACCACCATGCCTGCCAGGTTCCCTCAGAGATCTTCCACTCAGGGAATGGCATTCTTCCTTCCTTTTTTCCCCTTACTCACAAATAGACACCCCAGTTCCCTCAGGCACCAGTAGAAACAGGAGGCTCTTGCAGACTACCTGCCTCCACAGCCTCTCTCTTATTTTGGATTTCATTTGCCTTTGGTAGAGGAACTCTGTTTCTGTCATCTCTCATGGTTGCATTCTCCAAGGGATATGTCTTTTGTATTCTGAATTTTGGAAGATTCCAGGGTAGAATTTGTGTCTCTCAGAAGTCCAGTATCTGTTTGAAGTGCTCAGATTTAGCAGTTACAATTACAAAACAGTAGAAGCCTATATGTGAGGAAAGATTTTTTGGATTGGAAGGTTATTTTCGCTTTGGTTGTAACCGCCAAAGAGGATTTCACAGCTATCCACATTATATCTAATCCCTGCAGCTGACATCAGAGCAACCTTTGCTGCTTGGGTAAAAGGAGACTCAAGGAGATACATTATTCAATTTTGTACAGTGAAGGAACACAAAAATGTATTGTCAGAGCCAGTCTAGAGCTCCACGTTGAATAACATCTGTATTTGAAGATGTTTATGGGGTCGTGGTCTTAATGGGTTGTTGTTTCCTAAAGGCACAGATGAAGCGTTTGTTTCTGTGAAAGTCAGAAATCTCAAAACAGCCGTGTCCTATTAACACAGCACATCAAACACCACAGGCTGATTTTTAGCTCAGCTGAAGGCTGTGGATTTACACCACCGACAACAGCCGTGCATCTGGTCACATACAGTCAGGAAATGAATAACTCTGCTTGAACCGAGGAGAGCAAGGGTGCAATAAAAACATATCCTGCAAAGGGATCTGCGAGGGGAAATGGGAGGAGAGCTCAGCTCACATGAGAAGAACAAAGCCTGTCTCACCCCACTCTTCTGCAAAACACAGGGCAGGAAAGGGCTTTAGCCTCAAAACATTACCAGAGAGATATTTCCAGACCAGTAACTCAGCCTGCACAATAGTCTGTACCCACGGTGCCAAGAGGGCACTAAAAGGTCTTTCTCGTGCTGAGCTGTCTGGCCTCTGAGCAGAGCCCAGTCCTGGGCTGCAGGATGCTGATGAGTATGTTTGGCTTGTCAGTCACTCAAATGCGTATGATAACGAAGAAGTCAAGACTGCCTGCTCTGTGTCTGCTTGTGAAGTAAGAAATTACACATTTTATTTGGCTAGGCCAGGTATGGTTTTAGTATTTGTTTCTGTAACCACAGATGGATTTTGGAAGCAGTTAAACAACAAGAACGCCCAGAAGGGCTGGGAGACAGTACAAGAGCGTGCGCTCTCTAGATAGTTCTGATATTCCCTAAGTGGATCAAACACAGAAAAAGAAGTTGTGGTTTTTTAACACATTATAATGCAGTGAGAAGAAGCATAAATTCTGTCTTATTTTGGCTTGGTTTTTTTGTCTTAGTACATTGCCCTCAATGACTTTAATGTTGCCCACCTCAGACAGAAAAAAACCGCAATGACCTGCCTGGAAAGTGTGTTTCCAGAAGGGACATAGAACAAGTCATTCCCTAAGTGGGTTAAAAAGAGAGTGTACCTATTCTTGCTTGAAAATTAAACAGCTTTGCATGGTGACATTTTGGTGACTAGGGCTCTTTCAGTGACAGTACATCTAGTGATACCATGAGCGTGCCCCTCCTGTTTACAGAGACATGTTTTTGTTGTACAGACATATGCCTTGTTGAAATCTTTGGCCACCTGCTGTCTTGCTTTATCTGATTAATATTTTATTGATTTTTCATGAATTGGCATATCCATTCACATAGCAATTAAAATCAGCAGTATTTTGTTGCGTGGATATGGGCACTCAGTTATGACACCTGGCCTAGGTGGTGTAAGTGAACATCTTTTATTCATAGATTTTGTGACCTAGAACTGGAATTCTTTTAAAGTAATTAGCCATGACAGATGAGTACTAAATCAGATGACAAACACAATAAAACATAAAATGGATTATGTCTTCTATCACATTGCTGATAAATGGCAAGAAACTTCAGCTCCACTTCCTCTTCTGTATGCATGTGTGAAACAAAAGGTACATTTTCTGCTAATGTCGATATACTACATCTAAAACCAAATACATTGTGATCTTGCCTTTGCCCAGGAGTAAACGAGAGCAAAGCTAAACTTGCATCTTCAGAGGAGTGTAGACAGATTGCTGAAGGCATGCAAACGGAAGAGGTGCTTGGCCCACTTGGGCTAATGGTGCTTTTGTAGAGCCAATGCAAAGTGCTCTGAAGTCTATAAACCCCTAATCGGCCTTGATGGGCTTCAGATCTTTGGTTCCTGTAACAAAAGTAAGAATCTGCTCAAGTTTATCTGAGAATTTAGGTTTGCACTTAAATTTCAGTAAAGCAAATGTGTAGACTATACTTTCTCGTAGATTATCACAGTTTCTTTTTGTTGACAGATGAGGTAGGATTGTTCCTCAGATACAAGTGACATGTATACTTTTTTTTTTTTTTTGAGAAATCAGATATCAGAGTAGAATTAGCTGCTTAAAGGCTCCTGACAGTAAAAGACAAAGGGAATTTAGACACACTGCACACTGCAGCAAAACCAGACTGTGCATATTGAAAGAAGGTTTTTATTGTAACTGTACAAGAATAAATCCTTGAAATACCTTTCAAGAGGCTCAGCCTCACAACTGAAGTAATGGCTCACTCTATTCCAGTTTTCTTTAGGACCTTGGATAACTATGTTGAATGCACACTTGCTTTTTATATTTGGATTTAGCCTCTGTTGTGTGTGACCACACCTCTTGGGCAATCCCACCTGCCGATCCTACCTGCCTTCCCCAGGGAAGTGTATCTCTGGCTGGCTGACAGACTGGGAGAGAAACTGCCAACCACCACCAGGACAGGATGTTTCGCAGCTTGGAGCTTTGCCTGCAAGAGATGGGAAGAGCCTGTCCGACTCATGAAATGCAGCACCAAGGTGAGGAGTGGCGCCAGGACAGAGACATTCCCTTGCCCCACTGCTCGGGACCACATTGCAGAAGGGATTTTCTGCCAGCCATGGGGCTGCTGGCTCCACAACAGCACCTACCTTCCCCGAGAGTGAGCAGGGGCCACTCAGCCACTCCTGAGCAGCACACAGGCGGCACTCCTGGGCCAGCCTGAGCTCCAACGTCCCACAGCCCAAATGGCAGTGGGAGCCCCAGGAGGTGCCCATAGCCATAGGTCAAGGATGCAGGAAGGAGCAGCCTGCCAAACCACCTCCCTGATGAGGGAAATGGTGCCTACAGCACTCCCTGCTCTCTGTGCAAAGTGCAGCAGACTGTGCCAGGGCACTGGAAAAGAGGCTTAATATCTGCTCCCAACTGTTTCCCAGAGGGTGTTTACTTCCTCCCAGATGACAGGGATCACTGACTGTAAAAACACTCCTGCCCCTTTGAGGACAAAGTCAAATAAAGAAAACTTCAACAGCAATTTAAGTTTGTGTGACTTTGCTCTCAGACACATTAAGAGTCATTATATGGCGAGTAACTGCCTCTTAGCTGGGAGACAGTAAAAAAAGAGATGGGACTTCAAAGACTAGCCAGAGTCACCTATTCAGTTATGATAATAACCAGGGTACAAATGATAACAGACTGTGAAACAGAGTTGCCATTAGACTTAACAACAGATGGGTAATTGTTTCCAAATCCCTTCAGTACTGAAAAGTGCACCTCAATGATTTTAGCCCCATGCTAAGTAACCTGGCTTGGGCTCTTCCAGGCACGGAGCCTCAGGTATGGATTCAGACAGAAGAGTGGCAAAACAGAGACATCCCTGAGCAATGGCTTTACAAGGTAGCAGCCTCACCCATGTGGTACCCAGCTCCCCAGCATGTCCTCTGCCTGCCTGCCTGCCGAGCTCCATCTGCAGAATCACAGGAAAAGGAGGGGTGAGCTAGCCATGAAAAAAGGATCACAAAACCTCCAAATGAGAAAGAAACAGAAGAAGAGAGAAAGGAAAACAAGTGGGATGGAGAAGAGAAAGTTGTCCAGAAGAAGAAATAATGATGCTTGTTGGAGGGTGGACATCTCCCTCCTGCCAGCCTGTTTCCTTCAAGAGGCGGGAGCACTGCAAGGAGGAGTGGGGTGACTCAGAGCGCTGCATCCTCCCCCTGAGCCAGGACTGAAGGAAGGGCTGTGCTGCACTGTGATAGACGACTGACTGTACGGCATAAGGTGTTGGCGCCTGGATGGGGCATAAAGCCAAGGCCCTGTTTACCATGTCTACTCATCAAAGCTCTTATCATTTTTACTTCAGAAGAGCAGGATGTGACATCTAGTTTCCTGCCGAGATTTTAACCAAGTCATTAATTTATTTTTTCTCCTTACTGTAAACAGTGTTTTGCTTTGTGGTGGCATTCAGTGCTGCTCGGTGCCCTTAAATGCTACACGGTTGTGCTCCCTGACAGAAGTCACGGTTGAGGAAAATTTTAGCAAAACCAACTATTTTTTCAATAACATTTTGGTCGAGACTGCTTATAGATCTACCAGCTATGTCTCAGACTCAATTCTGCAACAAGACTTCCTGTAATCTCTCCAGTGAAGCTTTGCCACACACAAATCAAATCAAGAGAGCTTTTATTGATGTGAAATACAACAGAGAGAGCATTTCCCAGGCTAAATGTCCTAATCAAATGGCTTTTCCTTTCAAATTTCCAGCATGATTTAGATTTTTCACATGTGTCACTCTGCTGCAAAAATTGTTGTAATGTAAGATCAAACTGCATTATGCTTTCAAAACTGTCACCATGTTGAAAGGCATATGGAATACCAACATTACAGAAAATCCAGCTGCAGATCCTTTTCCTTTGTGGGAGGAATGGGGTTTTGTCTACCAGGACCTATAGAGCAATTATCTATCTCTCTGCGATAAAATGCAGGACAGCACAAGTATATATTTGGAGGGGTTTGAACAACCAGTTCCACTTCATAGGACTTGTTAGTAGTCTGGTGTTCCTAGACACATATGTGTTATTCCATATTTATTAACCTTCAATTTTTAGGCCAGATCTTTAGTTGGTGTACATCTGGGCTGCTCTGTTGAGCTTGCTTCCTTGTATTACACAAACTGCTGTCCAACGTTAACTTACTGCACACTTCCTAACACTTCCATGTTTATAAATAACATATTTTAGACAGAGAAGGACACTCTAATGCTTTGCTTAGAAAGCAGGATACTGTCTTCTTGAGATGTCAGAATACTGTCTTCTTCCCATTTCCAATAAGAAATATGGTGTTTTATTGTCTTGCATCCACACCTAACTGATCCAAGGATTTTAGACTTTAAAACTTAAAGTACCACTTAGGACTGACAAAAAAACCAGATGTTACCTGACAAAAAAGAGATTGGTTCAGAGCTGTAGAAACCAGATGTATCAAATGCCCTTAGGTTTCCTCCCTTAAAATTAAACACCCCTTGTGGAACACTGAGGTTGTCAAATTAACAAAATATCTAGCTGAAGCAGATGCTTTTGAACCAGAAGAACATAGTCCTTTGACTGAGACCACAGACAGCCATATCACCCAGCACTCCCAAAACAGAAATGAGCCACACAGTCACCTTAGATGAGTCAGTCATGGGTGACTTTCCTTGTGACTTTAGATAATTTTCACAAACACACCAGTTAGGACCTGTGGGGCCAATTATTAGTACTCCTTACCTGAGTACATACTGCACAGCAGGACTTGATGGGCCTGATCGACCAGTCTCTGTGCTGATGAAACACCACCGACACTGATGGTGTTGCATGGAGGTAACTGGAGGGGCTGCCAGGGGGCTCTGATTTGAGTCAGAATGGCATTCAGTGGGAATCCTAAGCAACAAGCTAGGTTTGTGCTCCGAGCAACAAAAAAAAGGAAGAAAAATTAATGCAGCTGTAATTGTTTTGGTTTTTAAATACATATCATTACATGCAAATTTAGCGACTCTTTTTTTTCCCCAGAGTACTCAGCTTTTGAATAAACCACAGTGCTCCCTCTCCTCACAGTGCCATCAGATGACTTGTCACAGACAGTGCTGGTCAGCTGGATCCACTTCTAACCCCTATGCATGCTACTTTATGTGACATTTTTGGGTGCCCTGTTAGCTCAAACAGGCTGCATGAGGAAAGGAGCGTAACAGTATTTCTGAGCTTTGCACCAGGCCAGTGATTTGTTAGTGCTTCAGCCATGCCAGTGTGCGGTGAAATGATCCATCCCTTCTTTGAAAGAAAACTCATAAATTCAATCAGTCTAAAAAATGAACCATAGCAAAATGTTTTATAATCTGCTACATAGTCCCTTTGGTTACAAACCAGACACTGAGCTTCTTTGCAGGAGAATGTAAGTGGTATGAGTAAACACAGTCACCTCACAGGTTCCTGTTCCCACTTGCTTTCCAGCTTTGGCAAGAGGGCAGGGATACAAATTCCTTCACGTTCCTATTTGCTGGGTGATAACAGCACTAATGACGGCAGTGTTGACAAGGCAGGGCCATTTATCAGTCTCTTGCCTGACCTCATTCAGGGCTCAGCTAGAGATGACGCATTGGTGTCACTAGGCACTGTTGCCTGCCCTCAGGGGCTGCCAGCTGCGGACCTCTGCAGACCCTCCATTGCCTCCAGAGAGGCAGACCTCTTTCCAATTGCCAGGCACGTCAATTTGAATTGAATGTGGGTCACCCAAGCATGACGCATAGTGCTTAAAAATGTCAAAGCCGTGCCTCCAGTATCATTGCAGCCCTCTTCAACCCCATCTGGTCTTCGCTTTCCTGGGGCAGAAAGTCCACCCTCCTTGTGTAGCTGCAAGAAACTCACTCCTCTGTGCTGCTGCTGCTTACATGGTCTTACCTCTTGCAGCACAGAAGGACACACACCAAATGTGCAGATGAAGCTACTAGTATCATCAAGGTACACGGCATTACCTGATTCTTCTCATCATAAGACCCTGGTTTTCAGCTGTTTATCATTTTGTCAGACTTGGGGAGAGGGGAGGAGGAAGTTTTTCATGCCAGGTGTCTCCCCACGGCTGAATCTTTTATTTAATTATTTTCTAGAGTTTCAGCAAAGTGGTTTAGCCATTTCCAAGAATGAAACTGGGGGCAGGGGAAGGAGAGAGAAATGTTGTCAAGGCAACAGTAATCCTATTATTTTCTAACTTCTGAGTGCCTGAGTAGGCAACCTTTATCTTCTTTTCATGCCATTTTTGTACATAATAATAATGTTGGAGACAATTATTCTCATCAGTTTTAAGAAAAGAGCATGCTGGGGTAGTGAAGGGACAGTAAGATAGGCTTTTGCAAACACAACAAACTGGCACCTTCATATTGTTGGATGCTGGGTCTCCTGCTGCTATTTTGAAAGCAAGTTTTCAGGTTCCAACTACTCTGTTAGCAACATCTCTTAAAATTGCCCTCCATATGTATAAGATCAAGAAACTCATTTCCTTGGCTTGAAGTGCAACTGACAGCCTCCTTGCATTCTGGTATTGGAATTATTGAGCATATGTTAGTGTTCAGTAATCATTTCCCTCCAAATTTTATGGCTCATTTTCATTTTTCACACAACAAAATGTTTTAACGAGGAGGAAGGCTCTGCTTTATGTTTCGGGGAATGACTCTGGGGAGAGGATTTTAATTTCTGCATGATGGGAGAGACTTTTAAATCATATTGCTTCAGTTACCATTTGTCAGATAAGATGTAGTCTTACTATAAACTGAGACTGAAGCACATCTGTAAAGTGCACTAAATGAAAGAAAAAAGTGAAGAGAAAAAAAACCTGATAATTGGCCTTTCAGGAGTCCTGCTGGATTTGCTTGCTTTCCTTTCCCTTCTTTGGAGCAAATGAAGTCGGTCGAAAAATCAGGGTTTGGTTGGATTACCTTTTTTTTTCCATTGGAAAAATACAGATCTGTCAATACTGGCAGTACATACAGGAATGTAGATCAGAGATGGTTTTAGGAAAAACAAGCAGAGTGGAACGTGACAGTCACACTTGAATGGATCATTTTGTGTTTCGATTCAGAAAACATTTTATTTCCAAATTTGTTTATTTATTTATTTATTTATTTATTTATTTATTTATTTTTAGATTTGTCTATTGTTTTTATTTTCTGGTATTTTAATACTATTACTTCATATTTTTATATTTTCATCCTGCAAAATATGGAGGAAATAGTCCCCTGGACTACAGCGAATGAAATTTAAGTTCCATTCAGGGTTTTGCCACTGCACTTCTGGCCTGTATGACAAGCCATTTTATTTCTGTTTCTCTATTCCCCAGCCCATGAAATGGGGATGATACATGATCTCACTGATTAGGTAAGTTAAGTTGATATCCATGATAAAAGTCTCTGTGTTTCATTATTTGTATATTTAAAATACTTAGTATTAGAGTGTTTACCTGTGCATAAGAAACCTAATGGGCATGAGAAGAGATCAAACATGTTACAGGAGAAATCGATATTATTGATTTTATTATTCACACTGAAAGGTCTCCAAAAGTAGGACTTTTTCCACAGAAATGAAGTCTTCTTTGGCTTCTGCTCATGTCTTGCACCA
Source organism: Bucorvus abyssinicus (assembly GCA_009769605.1). Classification (NCBI taxonomy): domain Eukaryota; kingdom Metazoa; phylum Chordata; class Aves; order Bucerotiformes; family Bucorvidae; genus Bucorvus; species Bucorvus abyssinicus. The sequence goes on from CM020025.1 coordinate 48,274,514, forward strand.
CCCAGCAGGGCCTATGTCTTTGATTCGCCCTGAGTATCACCCTGCTGTGCTACCTCCTCATATCGTCAGAGCTTGTCACCTTTCTGCTATAGGAAGCTGAGCTCACATTTCTTTTTCAAGTATGTTCTGACAACCTGTGCAGCTTTGTACCTAGCTAATACGTGCATAGGTACTGAATCCAATCCAGCACTGTACACCAATCAAGTAAATGCACTCTGAGAACAGAAGTGACATTTAAAAAATCCCAGCAAAACCTTTTTCAGTAAAACATCAAGAAAAACATTAGCAGTGCTATGAAAAATTTCTGAGAATATCAGAAATGATTTTACGACTGCAACAACAGCAACAAAAATAAACCCATGGAAGGAACAGAAAAAACACACTTGTAAACAACAGCCAAATCAGCCACTGTGAAAATCGGATGAGAGGTTATTGGCTGCAAAGGAGGACGTGTGCATACACCACATCACCGCCACAGAGATACAGGATGTTATTAGTACAATGCGAACCTTCACTCAGCTGTCATTAAACCACAGGCTGTGCTGGCTCTTGGCTTGTTTAACTAACTCTGAGATGCATTTCATGGAATCAGCTGTTCTGCTGTATAACTTACACCAACTGTTCTCCACCTGACAGGGTGAACTAAGCCACTTCTTATCATGTGGCAGCACTGAAAAAACAAAGCTGCACATGCTTTCTTCTCTTTCCCAGCCCCCTCAAAAACGACGTATGGCAGTAGTGCATAGAGAACTTGGACCCCACACCTGAAAATGCTTAAATGTGTGCTGAAATTTACTCCTGAACTTCCTCATTTGACCTAGTGAAGGGTTTAATCCTGCCTGTAATTAAATAAATGTCAAGATTGGGAGGAAGCTGCCTTTGCAGGAGTAAGAATATTGTTCTATGCCCACAGACGCACATGTGATTTTCTCACTAATGGTGCATTAATCAAACCCTCTGTTCCAAATAATAACAACAATTAAGTACGTCACATTCCCAAGAGGCAGGTATAGTAGTGCAGGGAAGGGTCAACACAGTTCATGCACTTACAACACGGTCAATATAGAGTTTACTCATTGCTAAGCTTGAAAAACAGACATGGATGATGTTTATCTGTCATTTAAATTACTCCTGTACTACTGGCATGGTGGAGAAATCCACAGCTGTGAAACAGCAACTGGCAGCTCTATTTCCTGCACTACTCCTGTCTTTGAAGAGGTAAAACACCTGGTACTTTTCTAGCTCTCCCAGATACATAAAGGTGCTTTGCAAAGAGTAACAAAAGTCTTGTTACATCCCCACGCATATATATATACAAGTATGCAGCGACATCTCTAATTACTGAGGGACAGACATACGAAAAACAGAAGTTTTTCAAAATTAGACAGCAACCAAAACTAGAAATGAGCCAGATATCCTCTCTCACAGACTTCCTTTGAACGTTAGGACACAGTTCAAATGAGAAACAACAGCAACCGTGGCAGTATTGAGCAAGCATTGATGGGCTTGAGGCGATGGGCTCTCCATGAACTGCCTGCAGTTTTTGGTCTGACACGCATGTGCAACATGCTGAAACGCCCCGGTGTTGCTCTCTTCTCACCTAAACAATGTCTCTTACCTTCCCATATCAATCCTTGTGCAATGGGGATAGCATGAGAGATTTAACCAGGCAAGACAAATAAAAGCCAGCGTACATGATTGCAGTCGTTACCTGTCTTGGATGCATTTGCTCAGGGATTGCCCCAGTTTCATTTCAACAGTGAATGAATGGCACTTTTGCAGATTTAACCTTTGCTTTATGTTCCTTCTCATTTCTCTGTGTCACAAGGGGTTTATTCTCTCTTCTTGGGCTCACCTGCAAAAAACACAATTTTCTTTCTCTGCCATAAAATATGCACACACAGAAAATATGTGTCTCACTGAAGAAACACTGTTATCATTTCTCCCTGGCTGATTTGAAGAGATCAAGTAGCTAAAAGCAAGTGTCTCTGCCTTGTTTACATTCCTGCTGAGCAGGTACAGGTGGGACACAGAGCCAGATGTGTCTACCAGGGCACCGCTGCACACACACAAAAACTCCTCCAGAAACTGAAGCTCTGCCAAGGGGGAACTCAAGGGTCTTTTCACAGTATCTAAGGTGGGGATTAACGCTTGCAATTGTGTGCAGTTTTTAATTTCCTTGAGGCAACATTTCTCATGCCATAAAGGCATAATTCTGTGGTTTATTTTGTTTCTACTTATTCAGCCCACCTCGCGTAAAAAGAGTAATAGAATATTTTCTGACTTGCTCTTTCTCTTTTACAGATCATATTTTGCCAGCAATGCCTTGTGCAGTCTGAGAATGCCTTCAAAACACGAGTCAAAAAGGACTGCTTTCCGCATTTTTTAAATCTGAACTTCTCCTTTCATGTTAATTTTCTAAATGTCTGACTTGGCCCAAATTTTCACATGCAGTTCCTGAATCACAGCATCTCCCATTTTGCATATCTGACAACAAAACTATTCTTTTTTTTTTTTTTCAGATAATGAATGTAAGGACTTTTGGAAAGTCAGGCCTCTTAAGCATTGGCCACATGGGATTTAGCCAGAACCATGATAGCCAAATAATAAAGTGTTTTTTAAAATATGAGCTTTTGTAGTCTTTGTACTCTTTCTAGGGAGGTTTTTCAATACTGAATGCTTAAATAGTGAGTTTTTCCCACCAATGGGACAGTGGGATGGCACACATCAGTTTCAGAAGAGATCTGTTCTTCCCTCTCGGTGTTCGTAAAGCTAGAGCAAATCTCCATACATATAGATTTTCACAGACTCATTTGTTGAGTAATTTGAAATCCATTAAAAAAAAGTGTCCTCAAAACTGAGATGTTAAAAATCCTCTTTCCTCCCCTCCACCAAAAATATTTACTTCAGCAAGCAAAATGTTGCTTTATATCTTGAGGACTCTATATATGCCCCCAGACAAGCCTCCTCTGGCCCTTTCCATAGGTATAGAACAGAAAAATCACCACGGTCCAAACCCTTTAAGTTTTATACATTGACACAATGACTTAAGTAACAGGGGCCTCATCTCCTTTCCAGCAAAGCCAGAGATTGACCTGCCAGTGCTTCCCTGGCCATGTACATTCGATTGCTCCACTCATGTGGCTTGCACTTTGCAGCAGACACTAACAGGAGGATGCCCTTGGCATGGCATTGCCAAGAGCCACCAATCTCCCTGTTGCCAGCCTCAGCAGGGACCGGTCATTTCCAATTCACGGCAGCGTGTGCAAAGAATATGGACTTTGATGCTGGGGAAGGGAAGAGCCAGGGAGCAGAGGGGAAAGGAAAACAAACAAAGTGAGAGGAAGACAGAGTACCTTGGGAAACTGCAAACATCTTATCTAACAGGCTACCGGGGTCATAACACTACCAGTTTGATCCACTGCCCCAGACATTTCCTCCAGTTGCTCCTGGTGTCATACGGCCCCAGATGCCTGCTTCTTCCACTGCACTTCCACTTTTCTACATTTCCATTGCAATTAACACAGCCCCAACTGCCTTTGTGCAGATCTTGTGAACTACTGCTTAGTGCTGATACATTAATTCTCTGGGAACAGTTTGCAGCATTTGAATCTAATTGGTCGTGGCAAGGCGGGACAGACACACTATTGCTAAACTGTCAGCAGCTCACATCACAGTGACTGATTCAAACTTCTAGAGTTTGACTGGGAAAGGAGCTGGGGGAAAAACCTTCTGGAACTGAAACCATTTCCAGTGAAACAAGCAGCGCTTGCACAAAGCTCCAAGCTGTACTCTGCCTTTTGCTGTTCAACTGCTTGAAATTTTACACAGTCATTACTGAGAGCAATTTTTTCAAATAATAATTTGAGTAACCATAGTGTCTTCATCATAATTTCTGCTGTAAGACATTCACATCTAAATTGACCTACTGTAGCACTCTCCACCTAAGGGGAAAGCTACATGCAATTGGGCAGTGATGTCTGGATGAGCTGAAGTAACTTCTTAAGTTTATATGCCTAGGAATGGTCAGGTAGGAATTAGGCCTTTTGTCCAAAAAAAGGTGATGGGATCAGTAACCCAACTAAAGTACATCTACACCAATGCACATAGCATGGGCAACAGACAGGAGGAAATTGAAGCCATTGTACAGCAGGAAAACTATGATGTAGTCACCATCACAGAAACATAGTGGGATGATCCACACAACTGGATTTCTGTGTTGGACAGCTCTAAACTCTTCAGGAGGGACAAGTCAGGAAGGAGAGGCAATGGAGCGGCCCTGTATGTCAGGGAGAGTTTTAATTATCTTGAGCATAACGTTGGTGACAATAGGGTTGAGTGTTTATGAGTAAGAATCAGGGCGAAGGCCAACAAGGCAGACATCATGGTGGGAGTCAGTTATAGACCACTCAACCAGGATGAAGACGTAGATGCAATACTCTGTAAGCAGCTGGGAGAAGTCCCACAATTACTACCACTTGTTCTTGTGGGGAACATCAACTTACCAGATGTCTGCTGGAAATAGAACACAGCGGAGAGGAAACAGTTTAGGAGGTTCCTGGATTAGTGTGGAAGAGCACTTCTTTACACAGCTGGTGAAGGAGCCAACTGGGGAAGGCTCCCTGATAGACCCACTATTTGCAAACAGAGAAGGACTTGTGGGTGATGACAAGGTTGGAGACTGTCTTGGACATAGTGATCATGAGATGGTAGAGTTTTTCATTCTTGAGAAAGTAAAGAGAGGAGTCATAGAACTGCTGCCTTGGACTTCTGGAGGGCAGACTGGCCTGTTTAGGAGACTGGTTGACACAGTCCCTTGGGGGGTAGTCCTGAAGGGCAAAGGAGTCCAGGAAGCCTGGACATCCTTCAAGAAGGAACTCCTAAAGGCGCAGGAGCAAGCCATCCCCATGTGCTGAAAGGCAAGCCGACAGGATAGAAAACTGTCCTGGCTAAACAGAGAGTTTTGGCTGGAACTCATGAAGAAAAGGGAATTCTATGGCCTGTGGAAGAAGGGGCAGGCCGCTCAGGAAGACTACAAAGATTTCATGAGGATATGCAGGGAGAAAATTAGAAGGACCAAAGCTGAGCTAGAACTTAGTCTGGCCACCACCATAAAAGACAAAAAAATATGTTTCTATATATACATTAACAGCAAAGGGAGAGCTAAGGAGAATCTTCATCCTTTGCTGAATGTGGGTCTAAACCCAGGATGAGGAAAATGCTAGGTAGAGAACACCTTCTTTGCCTCAGTCTTTAATGGTAAGACCAATTATTCTCTGAGTGCCCAACCCCTTGAACTGGAAGACAGAGATGGGGGACAGAATGAAACCCCCATAATATAAGAGGAAATGGTCAGTGACCTATTGCACCACTTAGACACACACAAGTCTATGGGGCTGGATGGGATTCACCCAAGATACTGAGGGAGCTGGCAGAAGTGCTCACCAAGCCACTTTCCATCATTTCTCAGCAGTCTTGGCTAGCTGGGGAGGTACCAGCTGACGGGAGGTTAGCAAATGTGACGCCCGTCAACAACAATGACCGGAAGGGGGAACCAGGGAACTATAGATCTGTCAGTCTGACCTCAGTACTGGGGAAGGTTATGGAGCAGATCATCTTGAGTGACATCACATGGCACATACAGGACAACCAGGTGATTGGGCCAAATCACCACGGGTTTATGAAAGGAAAGGCAGGTCCTTCTCGACTAACCTGATCTCATTCTGTGACAAGGAACAGATGAGGAAAGGGCTGTGGACATCGTCTGCCTAGACTTTAGTAATGCCTTTGCCACTGTTTCCCACAGCATTCGACTGGAGAAATTGGCTGTTCATGGCTTGGATGAGCGTATGCTTCACTGGACAAAAAACTGGCTGGATGACCAAGCCTAAAGGGTGATGGTGAATGGAGTTAAATCTAGCGGGCAGCTGGTCACAAGTGGTGTACCCCAGGGCTGAGTATTGGGGCCTGTTCTCTTTAAAATCTTTATCAATTATCTGGATGAGGGGATTGAGTGCACTCTCAGAAAATTTGTAGTCGACACCAAGTTAGGCAGGAGTGTTGATCTGCTTGAGGGTAGGGAGGATCTACAGAGGGATCTGGACAGGCTGGATCCATGGGCAGAGGCCAATTGTATGAGGTTCAACAAAGCCATATGCCAGGTCCTGCACTTGGGTCACAACAACCCCCTGCAACGTTACAGGCTTGGGGAAGAGTGGCTGGAAAGCTGCCCAGCAGAAAAGGACCTGGGGATGTTGTTCAACAGTTGTCTGAAGATGAGCCAGCAGTGTGCCCAGGTGGCCAAGAAGGCCAATAGCATCCTGGCTTATATCAGCAATAGTGTGGTCAGCAGGAGCAGGGAAGTGATTTTCCCTTCTGTTCTCAGCACTGGTGAGGCCACACCTTGAATCCTGCATTCAGTTTTGGGCCCCTCACTCCAAGAAGGACATTGAGGTGCTGGAGCGTGTGCAGAAGAGGGCAACAAAGCTGGTGAAGGGTCTGGAGCACAAGTGTGATGAGGAGTGGCTGTGGGAACTGGGGTTGTTTAGCCTGGAGAAAAGGAGGCTGAGTGGAGACCTTATCACTCTCTAGAACTACCTGAAAGGAGGTTGTAGTGAGGTGGGGGTTAGTGGCTTCTCCCAAGTAACAAGTGATAGGATGAGAGGAAATGGCCTCAAGTTGTGCCAAGGGAGGTTTAGGCTGGATGTTAGGAAAAATTTCTTGACAGAAGGGGTTGTGAAGAATTGGAACAGACTGCGCAAAGGAGTCATGGAGTCACCATCCCTGGAGGTATTCAAAAGACATATGGATGTAGTGCTGAGGGACATGGCTTAGTGGTGACCTGGCAGTGCAGGGTGAACAGTTGGACTTGATGATCTTAATGGTCTCTTTCAACCAAAACTATTCTGTGATTCTGTGATTCTGCATAAAATCTGTGGCTTGATACAGGAAATGAGCTCAGATCTTGCAAGTCATGGTCCAGTTCCTGCGCCCAAACAGTTGGCGATCATGAGTCATTCTGCCCAATGACAACGTTAATGAGGAAAGGACATTTCTCAGAAACAGCAAAATCCAAGCTTAAAAAGGCAAACAAAACCTCAGCGTTGTAAAATCCTTCCATGGATGATACAGAATGAGCATCTGTGTCCAGGATGAAATTCACTCTTGTGAGAACAGATATCTTCAAGCTGAAGCACCCCAGTGAGCTCTCACTGTGAACAAAGTGATCTTGTGATAACCATGGGCAGCAATAAAACATCCTTGGCAGCTTTAGCTGTGCCGGAGCCAGCTGTGTCTGGAGGAAGACAGGGAGGATGTCTGTCAGAAGCAGGCACAGCCAGCCCCCACCTTCCCGGTAGCATGAGAGCAGCAAGCTGGCTCTCCACAACACTCCCAACATGTCTCTGTCCCATGTTCATCCTGCCTCTAGCTCTGCTTTCTGGCAGGAAGCAATTTTTTATTATTTATTATTATTATTATTATTATTATTTATTATTATTTGGCCAACATTGCCAAGAAGCTTTGAACTGGCTCTGCAAAGCCCCACTGAAATAATGAAAAAAGGCGTAAATCTGAGATTTGTATTAGCTTCGGCTCATGGAAAAATCTCACCTGCAACATCCAGATGGCCATTTTCTGCATTCATTCAATCTACTGCAGTTTAAGATAGCATGTCCAAAGACATGTCCAAAGGTAGGAGTTGGCCAAACAGTAAACAAGAGTTCAGTCCATGCACCAGCAGAGACTGTATCACATCCTTTGGCTCTGGTTCACACTAACATCCATATAGAAAGCAAAGGGTTGCAGCAGCTGCCCCACTTCAGCCCAGAGATCTTTTGTCTGAAGCCATTGTTTTGCACTCCAACTGCAGATTTATCTCCTCTTAGCAGACCTACTTAGGAGATATGCAACACATAGTATGGCACTTTGACAGCTGCTCTGCCATGGACATACCTTAGAGTCCTGTTACTACTCTCCTCAGCTGTGGCAAAAGTTGCCCCTGGAAGCCAGAAGAACAGTATCAGTAATGTTAGCAGGCACTGGGGATTGCTTAGGGCCTCCAGTAGGGCTCCACCCCCCTCACACTGCTGACGGAGTCACTATTTCTACAAATTTGTCAACATCTAATATATGACATAAAAAGCAGAATGATCTAACAGCTTGGTTAGTAGCAACCTCAAACAATGAAAAAAAGAAACCAACCACCAAAACGCCCACCCAAACAGGAAGAACACTGTAGTGGTTTGTAACTTAATTTCAATTCGCAGGTCACCTGCTATTTTTCACTAGAGGTGTGAATACTATGAGAAATTTCGTATATGATGGTCCAGTTCTTAAGACTATGATTTTTATTTTTGAGAAGAGTGAACTATTGTCTTTTGAACTTAATTTCTCAAATATTTCTTAACGCATAGACCATAGACTTTGTCTTCTCCATCAGTGAACCAGAGACTATGTAAGGATATTTGCAACTGGGAGTAATGGCATGCAGATTCATAGCTCTGGGTTTCTGCAGAGAGAGAGGGACAGTTGAATAGTACTTTGCACCAGGCCTGAAATAGGAAGCTGCAAAATCTAAGGTCTTTGGCAAAAGTCTGAAAAAAACCTAGCAAATGTTAAGAACCCAGGTCAGCTGCACTGGTAGCTCACTGTGTTGCCTTCAGCCAGTCTCTGTCGGCAAACCCACAAGTGTGTCACCTGCTTTAGTGGTTCCCACACACATGTGAACATATACACAGTATGCAATAAGACAACCGTAAAATTTACCTAGCAAACTCCACAATTGGCAGGAGATATCTGGCTGCTGCTTGAAAGATTAATGGCAAACCACCCATAACCTCCATGCCTAGCTTCACACAGCTTGTTTGCTATTTATTATTTATGGGGAAGCTGAGAGAAAATCTTAGGATGATAGACCTCTATTTAGTAAGTGGTACAGTGCGCATGATGGAAAAAAATGGAAAAGGCCATGTGCACCTCCTGTATGAAAAAATCCTATAGGTAGTTCTCATGCTGCCTATAGGATTCACACCACATCATAGTGTGAATTTATTTGTCCACAGACAATAAGTTATTGTCTCTTCGATTCTCGTAAGTGTGAAGTGCAAGGATAAAGGTCTGGAAATGCTAACACAAGACGTGTGAAGATTTTAACAGCTACATATGTGCTGGGCTACTTCACTCTTCAGGTTGCTCACTTTGTCTTATACCAACCATAGGCAACAACCTTTCACCAAACTGCTTTGTCATTCAGGGAGATGAGGCTGGGTGGCTTTTACAAAAAATGGCAAATGAAAGTTAAGGACTCGCAGACAGAGTATAATTAACCTACTAGAACTGGGACAGAGACATGAAATGTGAAAAGAGAAGAGGAAGGAAAATGCTCCATAAGGAGTTGTCTATTCACACAGGTTACACTTTTATCTGGATTTTATAGAGACATATGGTATTGCGACATCTCTCTCCTTACGTTTGGATAGTTTATGTATGACTCCTTACTGTTTCAAAACAATGGTGAGAAAATGCGGGAAAATCTGTTGTTAGTAAAAACTTCTCAGTATTTACAGGAATGTTCGCCTTTCCTGGAGGGAAAAGTTCCAGCTACTATTTCAATATCCCATCCTGTCACGCCGTCAGCTTGTTTTGTCTCTCCTTTAAAAAAGGGTTGTACAGCTAGCACTAAAATCCTCTTCAGTACAGAGAGCAGCTGTACAGCATAAAACTGTAACAAGTGCCTACTGAGTCAGACCACTGGTCTGTGTTGCATGGTATTCTTTTTCAACACTGAAAAAACAGATGCTATTTGGTAAGTGCACGTAAGCGAGAACACATTCTTCTCTCTTTTCCTCTTGTTGGGGATGCCAGAGGGCTCCTCCTTGCTTATAGCCTCTAGTTCTCACAAATGTGTCTTATTCCTTTTTCAATCTGCTGATAACATCCACAGCAAGTTCCAGAATATTGCTGCCCAATGAAAAAAGAAATCTTTCCTTTTCCTAATTTTAAGCTGATCCTCTACTAATTTAACAAAGTAGCACAGGCCCACACTGCCATGCTCAGCATATCCATCACCTTCATTTTATCACAAACCTCAACCTTCTGTTTTCTAAACTAAACAGTTCCAGATTTTATAATTTCTTCTCTTAAGGCAGTTGCTCCATCCTCTTGATCATTGCAGCTGCCCTTTTCTGTACCTTCTCCATCTTCACTAAATCCTTCTTGAGATGCAGAGACCAGGATTGCACCTGGTACTCAAGATGGGGGTACATCAGGTTTCAAATAGCAGAAAAACCTGCCCCTGTCCTGTTCTGAATATCCTTCCTGATGACGGCCAATGTTCTGGCAACAGCAGCTCTTTCCTGAGTTGTAATGGCCAGTTTTAAGTTCAGCATCACGTAAGCATAATTTAGATTATTAGATTACTAATGCAAATACAGGACTTAAGCGTATTTTGATACTATACCTAAAATTAAAATGCAAACCAACCCTTTTTACCGTCCTTGGAACGTGGATTTATTTCATCCTTTGGCAACTTTTGCAGCCTAAAATCTGATACCTGTTTTCAAGGAAAAATATTTACAAATTGTCTTAGAAAACTAATTTTGTTAGCATTTGCTTGGACGTCTGAAGTACAGCAGGTTACTATCAAAAGAGGTCTGCTCACTTTTGAGGACTAAAATTTAAGCAGACATCTTTCTAAATTTGGCAAGTTCTTAGTCTTATTTTTGTATTGATATCTATATAATGATTATAAATTCATAATAAATGTAACATTATTAAAAAATTGGTAATTGATTGCATTAGGCATTGCACTTCTGATAACTCATCAGAACTGTCACCACACACAACGTATAAAGCAGTTATATGCAATCAAATTAAATATTGAATGTTACAGCTTAGTTTGACAGAAAAATATTGAGGATAAGGCCAAAATCAAAGCAGGTCATAGGATGAAATTTCCCTCTGTGCTGAAGGTTGCTGTCAAACTATACACAAGGGGTCCCACTTTTAATCTATGGCATTGCAGGCAGGGAATTCCACCTATTGCAAACTGGAGCTATTTGTTGCTTTTGCAGATATTTTTACCAGTTCCCTGAGCTCTTACATATGTGTATGGAAATCGCCTGCCTCAGATGATTGCTTTCGCTCTAAGCGAACTTGGCCGTTTTGCTAAATCTGCTCCTTGTTTTCTACCAGGATGTTTTGGAAGTGGACTAGACAGCAGCCCCGCCGATTGCTACAAAAACAGCATCTACCAGACAGAGGAACTGATGCTTATGGATTTGTGCCAAAAACAATTGACCTGGTTATCCTGACTGGGTAAATAGCAGAATATTGGTTGTAAAGCATCTGAGGGAAGGGTATTCATGTTTTGGTTCTAAAATCCTGTTCACTGATACTTTTGACAAAGGGAACAAAAAAAAAAAATATGCAGAATATTCACAGTAAATATCCACTGAATGCTTGTTCTGTGCTGTGTAAACTGCTGGAATATTCTTGGTCCTCACCTCTTTAGATGAATTCAGTCTACTGAAATCTGTATGAGCTAAAGTCACCTGTTTGAAATTGCTGCACAGGCTGGAGAGAGGGTTACCCAGTTTAAAACAGCGCTGTGGGGGTTGATAGCCCCAAAAGGAAACACCTAATCATTTTAATTTATTTCCTTAGTCTTGAATAATTTCCTACCTCCCTCTGCAGGGAACAAGAGCTTGCTTCCTACCTCCCCTACTGAGAGCCCAAGCAAGCCCAAGATATGTAAGTGAAGATTTGCAGAGAAATCCTCCTGCCTCTGCACCTTCTGCTTTGGGACCTTGGTCCCTTGTCATTCCAATATGCAATATTCTATGGCTGGCAGAAATGTCTTGTGAGTTCTCCTCCTAAAGAACTGTGTCCTCTCACACGACGACAGCAGGGAGAAAAGAAATACACTGGGAGATAAGAATAGACCTGTCTGGGCCAGCATATCTCTGCCTCTACCTGGGGCTCAGACAAGGCCACTCATTACTTCTCTGCTGTGCTAACAGTACATGTTTGCTTGTGTCATGTAAAAATCTAAGGAGACTCTGTCAGAATATCCTGGGATTCCTCATCTGCAAATCCATTCGAAAAATCCTGTATTTTTGGGACAACGTGGACCATTCCAATGCCAGGATATTGCCGGCTGAAGGAATATTTTTCACCTCAAGGATAACTTGTCTCTATTGGGAGAGTCTGCTGCAGAACGGGTAGGATCTGAGGGCGAAAGGAAGATCATTCTGACTCCCCATCCCTCTTAACATGGATGGGAGGACTTCAGCAGGGGTCTCCAGCCAGCAGTGTTATCCAACACATCAGAGTCTGGGGGGGCACATTTTTGGATGTGAGAGGAAAGTACAGCTCTTTTAAGTTAGGATGTAGTGCTGCTGGGAATCAAGAAGGTCATTTTCTATAGCTGAAAACAAATTTTAAAAGCAGGCTGACTCTTGTTTGATGTTTTCAGACATGCCAGCTTAAAGCTAATCAGGCGAAGTAATTTTTTCTAGTCCTCTGAGTTTTGAGCTAATGTGTTTTGCTGGCTAAAGGACTTGATATTAGTCGTACTGTAAACAGCCATGAAATCTGAGGTGTCTTTTGCCTCCTTGTGATTCATGCAGAGACCTGTAGCATTTTAAGCCCAGCAATCGATACAGAAAATTGACTCGATTGAGATAAAAATGATGTTTTATTTATCAGAAATGAACTAGCTATCAAAGAGCTGAGTAAAGTAGAAAAGTTTAAACAAATTAGTGTTAAAAGACGGGCAGAGAACAAATTGCCATTCTCTCTTGTGTAAGTAGAGGAAAAAATGTGAATCCTTCCTGATTTGTGCATCATTGCTTGGCGAGGGGCAGCCAGGCTCAGAGCTGTGCTGAACTGCAGCACTCCTTGCTGCTGCTTTCATAACAGCATCACCCACAATGATTCTGCTGTGAGCAAACCTGAGCATACGAGTGCTCTGAAATGACACTAGGTGTAATTCCTTCCCACTTGGTACCTGGGACAAATAGTTGCCCCCGTCTTAGCAGGAGAGCTTTCATGAGTGAAGGGAAGAAGATCTGGTTCAATGTTCATATGCTTCAAACGATCTCTCTTCCCACAGAAGTTAGGTCCAGAAAAGTAAACCTTCTCCCTCCTTCCCAGGAAATTATCATCTCTGTTCATTACTTTCCACATTCTCAGTTTTCAGGAAGAGCTGAAATCCAGATACAGTCATAGCCCTCGACTTTTAATTTCCAGACTGGTGCAGACTTTCAGGCCCTCACAGCATTCATCCTAATACATCATTCTTGTCTGTAAGAATAGACTCAAACCGACCTGATTAGCCTGGCATTGCTCTCGGTAACTGCACAGTTGGCAGGAGGGAAAGAGGAAGGAGGGGAGAGCAGGGAGCTCTGCTGAGGTTGCAGCTGTATGAATAAAAAACACTGAAATTTTCACCTCTCCTAGACTTTGATGGGAAAATTATTTGTTTCTTCTTCACTCAGGGATGTCTTTGGCTGGAATTTAAAATGTAGAAAACAGAAAATCAGATAAGGTTTAAAGAAAACTGTTAAAAGTCTTAAATGTCATCTGTATTTTAAATATTATGAAAGTGCATCTGCTATTCCCCTCCCCCCCAGCCCCAAGTTAACATCTGAGTAATTTCTATGGATTGCATCATGCCAGAATACCTGGTTGTTACTGCTCTAGTTGATGTTTTACCAGCAGGCTGCTGAGAGTCAGCTTGTGTTTCTACCCTGCACAAGAATGAAAGCAGACAGTTTATGGGAATAAACCATGGGGAAGGACACCAATAGGGAAACAGCTGTTTAAACATTAAGATAAGTGTCTGAATAGTTCCTGACTGGGAGCTAATTTTTAACGATCTTTGTGGATTTGGGCAGACGTGAGCAAAACATTGGAGCTGTCCATTTATAATTCCAGTCTGCAGACAGGAAGGTTGGCCCTGTAACATCTTTAACTTCTGATAGGAAAAAGCCTTTCAGTTAAAGAACAACAGGTCTAAAAAGTGCTGAGCCACTCCTCCTGAGTAAGGGCCAAGTCCTGCTCCATCCAAGGAAATTTTGGAAGGTGTTGTGGTAGTACTGCCACATGTGCTGGTGCATGGCAGGGGCAAAAATTTCTCCTCAGAGTCAGGTAAGGAGCACTTCCAGAGAGGGAATAGCAAGTGCTTATTCTGCAGGCCAAAAGAGAGAAACGGCTAATGGTTTAAGCAGACTCTCCCTTCCCAACAACAGCATTTGCAAGAAGATCGTGAACTTATATGAAGACATGCGGCAGATGAATCTATAGTTAAACAGTAACTACCTTCTTTTATGCAAACTATCCCTCCCCTCCTTCTCTTCCTTTCTACTGCCACCACCAGCCTCGCCACATGATTTTATAGCAAACAGCAGCCCTTCAGCAACCACAGCTGTCACCAGGGAGAGAAAGAGCAATCATCCTCGCAGAGCACAGCTACCCCACTACCAGCAACACTGCACACCCCCACATTTGGGGAGATAGACAGCACACAGGCGCATGCCTGGGGGTGGCAGAGCCAAGTCTTAGGCAGCAAAGACACCTCTTTTTTTATAAGCCGTCTGATCATAAATGTGAGCCGAAATCAAGAACATGTGAGATGATCTCTCCCCTCAAAAAAAATTAGTCTTTGAATGGATTTCAACTCAGGTGACAAAATCCTGGTAACAGAAGCTGTTTTCCACTTTTTTTATTATTATTATTTGAGGGAATAAATATGATACTGCTTGCCTAGGTCTTTTTTTAACAAGGAGAAAAGAGTGGTTTTTTTCCGCTCTGGTAGTTTTCAGTTGTGACCGAAAGCCTTAGTGGGGCAGTAGACATATGAGAGCACGCAGTAGTTCTCTGGCCAGGGCCTGAATCAGGACCGGCAGCACTGGCATGTCGTACTGTCCATGGTGTCATTTGAAGCAGTTTTGGTATCTGAAGCAACCTCAGTGACAGCTGCCACTGCCTCCATGGGGACAAGGAGAGGGTAACGAGCTGAGATCACCAAGGGTGTCCTGCTGTCCAGTCGGCTAAAGAAGCACCAACTTCTGGGCCTCTCCCACAGGTGGCCGTGTCCCACCCTGCCTTGCTCTCGCTTGGAGAAACATGGAGCTGATACCTCCCCAAAAGCAGCAGTTCGTGCCAGACCCAGCTCTGCCCTGCTCCCTTCCTCCCCTGATCTAACACTCCTTCTGACCCTCACTAGTCCCAGCTCCAGATCAGAGGTTACTCTGCAACCTTTGTTCTGTGGAAGATGGTTTCCTGATGCAGGAAGTCACAGCTCCCCTTCCACTTCACCAAAGTAAATCACCTCTGATCCTTCACCTGTATTTTCAACAAAACAGATGAGTTATCATCTGTGGGTATTTTGCTTAACAAAATGATAGATAAAAATGCTCCCCTTCCATCAGGCTGTTTTATCTTCCATGCCATGTGAATTGTAGAAAGACAAAAGCTCAGAAACTCATCAAAAGAAGAGCGGTTTTCTCTTCACCGTCCGTGGTGCTCTGCAGTGAGATGGCAGCTGCTGCGACACTGCTGCAGAGAGCCAGCCCTCTCGCTATGGGGAAATGCAATAAGGGACTGAAACAACTTACTCTATCCCAAGTGTACAATCCTCTTTTTTATGTGTTTTAATTTCATATAGTCTCACATCTTACAAGTTTAAGCTTGAGCTTCAGGTTCAGATAATCCCTCAGAAGCTTTACATGAAACTTGTCATTAAATGACCAAATTTATGTATTTTCTCTTCATTTGGTTCCATTAGTCACTTCACGGTCCCAGTTTTACCTAAATGTCTTGCAAGCTTTTCAGTAAATCTAGAGGTTTTCTTAAATTTCTAGTGAACTTGCCTAGTTTTCAGGTTGTCAAAAGGTACTGCACATACCATGAGCTGGCATGTCCTCACTGCTGTGCCCAGGGCAATTTTGCAGGCTGGGGAATGGCACCCAAGGGCAGGTCCCAAAAGTCCACTGGCTAACAGCAGGAGAGGGCAATTTTTAGAAGTTCAATAGAATGTCCCAGTCAGAAGCATCAAATTTCCCCTGCAAAACTAAAAGCAAGTAGCAGTCGTAATAATTAGAAAAATATGTACCTCCATGTGGTGTCCACATTAGCCTTACTACATGTAAAAATAAAAATCTTATTAAGACTAATCAAGTACCCCAAAATGACCAAGTGGAACTGTATCATACAGCAGAGGAATTCTTAGCCTGAAGTTGCCCCAAAATCTTTTGGAGAGCCCCAGATGAGGAAACTCTTTTTAAGGGCACCATAGTTCACTGCTCATCCGTGACTTCCCCTGCCAGAAGCACTGACATGAGCAGCTAAGCAATGCCCTCGGTACCCCTTCAGCTGCAGCAGTTTTGTCCTGGTAGAAAGTCGTTCTCAATTGTTTCCTCTCTGTAGCCCAACTCAGTCTCTTTCAGGAGTATCCAACCACATTTTGGATGTGTCAGTGTAAGGGAACGTGACATCTGGGGTAGGGAGAGAGGATGGAGAAAGTATTGCACAGCACCGCAACACTGTGGCTATTCAGTTGAAACACATGCCGATTTCAGTGGTTTCAGGGAGCTGTTTACAGAAAAAAAAGGAAGATAAAGAGATAAAAATATGAATGTTACTGATGCCTGTAGCCTAAGTATTGAGTAAGAAAGGGATTTTATGAAAAGACTGTAAACCACTGTGTTCTTAAGAGAACCAAGCAATGGAAATATGTCTATAACATCATACAAGAGTGCTCTAAGGGCAGCAAAGACACCGATCAGACAAGAGCAAGGGGACTCCTCCGTGTCCATGCATACAAACACCTGTTAGCAAAAGTGCAGGGGCATTTCCTTGGGAAAACAAATTTTTAAAAATGCCCAAACTGAAAGCACTGTTTCATATCATTAAAGTGTTTTTCATTCTTACAAGGATGGAAGTGAGGGGCTGGAAGGTGGAGTTTACAGCAGGGACATGGAGAAGCTTCAGAGCACCCTGTGATAAAGCTAGGATGAATACTCCTGGAAGCCTCTGTGAGTTTACTCTACTGTTTGGTTCAGACAAAATAGTCATCTGCTCTTCTGGCAGTACAAAGTGTGACAGCACAACATGGAAAAGTCATGGAACAATTTAGCTCCATCTTCAAAATGAGTTAAATAATAAATTCAGAAAGATACCTGCATAGCACTGTGGGTATTGCACCAGTCCAAAAGAAAAGAAAATTACTAGTTACAAAGAGAAGGAATTTAAGTTGAAGAGAATGAGAATGGGGAGATCTTAGGGTGCCAAAATGTAGAGTGAGTCAAATTTAAGGTTCAGACTTCCTTCATTACTGTGAGCACTCTTTAACCCTAGAAAATGTGAAGTAATATGAATTGTCTTAACCCACATTCACTGAAGTTTAGGCAACAGTATGTACATTTGCCTCAGCTCAGAACGTGCATGTGTACATTTAGTGCAGCAATGATGAACAGTAAATTAACATAACAGTTAACATAACAGTTAACATAACTGGACATAACATAACTGGATTGAGAGTCATTGGCTTAAGAGCGAAAAGAAATCAGAAAGATTGAAAAGCTCAGCGAAATAAGGCTTGTGGGTATGCATGGAGAAAAGAGCAGTTAGAGGATTGGGAGGAACCCCCACAAGTGGGCAAACATGGTGTCCTCTAAGAAGGAGAAGACAAAGAAGATGGATGCTGAGGAAAGCATAGGAAGGAGGTCTTGTCAAATATTGCTGTCCTTGCAGAAGTCATCCACCTGTGATAAGAGCAAGAGAGAAGCTTTGAGAAAGGAGCTAAGGCAGACCAGCAAGGCATGGAGACTGTAGGCACAAGATGTAGCAAGAGAGAGAGGTGGAGTGGCTTGACAAAGAAAGCAAGACACTGTTGGATTCCTGCACTGTCTCCAGACAGTTCTCAGTGTGTTTGTTAGGAGGAACTGATGTCCTTTAGATTGGATGCAACTGGCAGGATGTGGGCATACATGTTTGGCTTCTAAAAAAGATACATCAAATTTTGGAATAGACATTCAGGTTAGACAGTATAAGGTGTGCATTGGTTTTATGGGGACTCTAAGGAGATAGCTAAAGCCATTGGTTCCATTTTTAGACGGTTAAATTTTGATTTGGAGAATCCATCTTCAGGAGATCTTCTATCAGTTCCATTACACCACTTTTTATACTTAACACTCTGCAAGTACACCCTTGGGGCAGCTCACACAAGGTTTTCAGCTCGGGCATGGAGTATTTCAGCTCATACACTTATCTTCGAAAAGATCAAATTTAGCACTGCCATGAGCCTGGCACAAAATGTGTGATGGTTTTAGCAGGTTAGCTTACACGGCTTCACAAGACTATGAGGAACCTTCTCCAAGCTTATTATGTTTTCTGTACTCCCTAAATGCTAGAGGCTCCCAGGTGCTGCACGGCCAGCACTCCCTTTGCTGCACCTCACCCTGACTGCCCTTCCTGCAGCAGGAGCAGCCAAGCCCTATAGCCAAGCACATGAGGAAGGCAGGCAGGAAGGGTGCCCACTGCACGTGCAGGAGTCCAGCAATCGGTGCATGAAATAACATTATTCCCTAAATAAGTGATATAATGTATCCCACTGCAAGAATCTCATCCAGTTCTTACAGGTCTTAATGTCGTCAGCACTGGATGCTGGCTTACGGTTGCTGGGATAAATGCCCAAGGAAGGACTTGTGATAGGACCGGTGGTATTCACACACCGGAAGTGGCAAGGAGGCTTTCTAGCTCTTAAACTGTAGCTATTGCTTCATCCTTGTTTACTCTATTCTCTCTTGACAGTTGAAAAGGAATTTAAAAGCAGAACTGAATTTTTTTATATATATAAACATTTGTGGTAAGCTCTGAGCCACAACAGTGTCGCAACCAAAACACAGTTGCTCAATGGCACCTGTTAGCGCAATTACTTTGACATAAAATGTGTTCTTTACTGTTGTCTACAGGGAAAACCAGCAGCAGCCTGTAACCCTGAAGCTCCAGCTGGCAACAAAATTTGTTACCTTGATCTTGCATAATATTGCAGATGAAAATAACAGAATTCCAGCGATCAAACTTGTTTTTCACTTACTACCAGTGCAAGCTATACCCTGCAACCAGATAACCTTGAGAAACCAGACTAAATGAACCCGCTTATTTACAGATGGGACCTGAATTTATATGCATCAAGGAAAGCACATATGAGGGTTTATTTTTCCTTTATTTTTCTCCATGGCTGATTTACTGTTAGAGAGAACACAGTCTTAACAACATGCATGCTCTCACAAACCCTTTCACAGTCCTAAGTAGGAGGAGACTCCAAAGTAGTGGCTGAAGGCAAAAGGGCAACCATACAGCTAGGATCGGATCAGAAGTTCTGCCAAGTTTCTCCTAAAATAACTGTTGTTGTAGAGTGCCCAGTGCAGAAGCTACCCATATGTCTAGGGTGAAGAGTTTTTATGGTTGTTAAAGACTATTTCTTAGATGTATGTGATAGATAACTGAAGTGAGCAAGAGCAAGTCGAGGAGGTTCTGGTTACCTGCAATGGGGCATGTACTTCTGGTAGGAAGGGAGTACAGGTTCATAAACTTTAAAAAGGTGAAACTTCATTAGCCAGTGTAGAAGGTCAAAAAGACACATCTTCTTAGCAGGTCTACAGGGAGCCTGATCTGTAGGTCCCTGGGGAACCACAGGAAACTTGGACATTTCCTGACAGTGGACTCTTGAAGCAGATTTTTATACACCTGTGTGCAAGAAGCAACACAGGGAAAGAGTGTGGTAGGCATGGGCTCTCCAAGACCTTCTGGAGGGCTCAGGATTGGCATAGCTCTCTATCTTCTAAGCAGAACTGTAGTACACGTATGATAATTTGTCTCTGAAGGTGTCTACATGGTTTTGACACTATTACAGCACTGTAAAGTGCCTTTCTGTTTTTCTTTTCCCAACGAGTTTCACCAATATTTTTCAGTTTGAACAACCACCGCCTGGCTCTGTTTTTCCTTCCTCTGAATGGCATGTTAGGTCTGATGGTACTATGGATGGTCTGTTATGAAAATGTCAGGGGCAAGGAGCCATCTCAAAGCGCAGAGATGGATCTGTTGAAGCGGATCCGGAGGAGGGCCACAAAAATTATCAGAGGAATGGAACAGTTCCGCTATGAGGACAGGCTGAAACAGTTGGGATTGTTCAACAGGGACAGTCTATGCATTCATGCTAAAGCTAACTTTGTTGGAATAAAAAGGCAGAAAAAAGTTGGGAAGCAAGCAGATGGAAGGATAAAAAGAAAAATATTTCATCTATCTGTGAAATTAAAGAGGATGAGAGAGATAGTAAAGTTATCATGGACAATTTTCATTATCAAGATATGACTTCAGGCTTCCGGACCAAATATTAAGAGGCAATACTCAGAATAAGCACGGGTTGAAGGGTCTTCTCGCAGAACATGCTTGATGGTCCACAGGATAAAGTCTTATTGCTAGAATTTTGATGGAGTGAAGTCTGCTGAGAAGGGGTTCATCCCACTGTTTAACAGAAGTGTTGGGAGCCAGTAAAATTTAGGTTGTGTCCCATAGATCCAAGGAAAAGAGCATGAAAGCAGGGCACTGTAACAGACATAAAGGACACTCAAGAAGAAATGGAATTTGAGAAACCTGAAAGTGGACCCACAAATCTATGTTTAGCATCTATTCACAGCATTGAGTAGCAGACTGGGAAAGGTCTCTAAGCTTGTTGTTCATTGTTCTATTTTTCTATATTCTTTTTACCTTTACATTTGGAGAAGAAAGGATCTTTAAAAATGAGCAAAAAGCACACAAAAGGACACCTGAGGGAAAAAGGTTGTTCTTTATAACTTGCAAAGCTAACATTGTATAACAGAAGGAATAAATGTCAAAAAAACCATTGTGTACAGTGCTAGCAAAAGGGCATTACTCATAGCCTGATATAAACAACTAACAACTCCCATCTGGCAACGAAGTCTTTGCGAAGGGAAATACAGTAAAACTCCTGCTGTTGGTAACTGAGGGCTGTTATGGGAAATGCCTGCAGGATCCAACCGTGATTGCGGCAGAGGGAAGGGAAATGACATGCTCATGTCCAAAATAGCTTCGAGTCCGCTAGTATTTGAGGCATTTCAAAATAGCACACATTCAGAAATGAAAAGCAAGTAAAAGTGGGTACGGAGCAGTTCAGGCACCTGGGCTCTGAGATGGCTCCTTGCCCCTGACTTTCTCATGACAGACCCTCCATATTACCATCAGACCTAACATGCCATTCAGAGGAAGGAAAAACAGAGCCAGGCGGTGGTTGTTCAAACTGAAAAATATTGGTGAAACTCGTTGGGAAAAGAAAAACAGGAAGTAAAAATGAGAAATTTTTGATAATTCTAGAGAATAAGTTGTCATTCATATAGAGCTTGAGCCAGAGCTCACCAAAGCCATAAAGAGCCTTGATGTGAGATTCAGTGGGCTTTGGCTCGTGTCCATAGGCTAAACACTTTCTCTGGCAACTTTACAGAGTGATTCAGACCCAAACTGCTCAGCACAGCCAAATTCAAAAGCCCTATTCATATTCTAAAAAAGGCAACTGGACATCATTCCATGGTCCCAGTTGCACAATTGTCTTCAAACAGGTGGCAGAAAACAACATCCGCTGCCAGGCAGAAAACCAAAGAGAAAGTCAGGAGCCTGCACTAGAGCGAGATTTTACATCTAACACTCATACTGTGGAACAAATTTAACATTTTCCATTGAGATTACTCTCTTTAATAGCACTGGTCAGGCTTTTACTTTTTTTTTTTTCCTTTTTTCTGACTTCACTGCAGAACTCATATATTCATCTCCTCTTACAGGAAATCATATTAGTATGTGGAACTGTTACAACAAACAGTAACAGGCATGGTAAGACACTTGAGGGGCTTTCCATTATTGCAGGAAGAAAGATACCTAGAAATTAGACTAGCATTTTGGGATAAAGGTATTAGTGTTAGTATTTTGGATAAAAGAGATTGGAGAAGAATACCTGTCACAGAACAGGAATTGCTGGTGGAAAGAAAGCAGTATTTTTATATATCACACAGGAAGGATGCAAATCAATAGGCATAAAGATACATTACTGAGCCCATCCTTTGTAAATAGAACTTTTTCAAAACATCGTAGTTTCCAGTGTCTGTACAAATAATGTCCTAAGTAGAAGGTAGTCAATGGCTCAATGTCCGTACGGAGATTAGTAACAAGTGGTGTCCCTCAGGAGTGTGTACTGGGACGAGTGCTGTTTAATATCATCATCAGTATCATAGACAGTGGAATTGAGCACACTCTCAGCAAGTTTGCAGATGACACCAAGCTGAGTGGTGCAGTTGACACACTCTGAAGGATGCGATGCCATCCAGAGGCACCTGGACAAGCTGGAGAGGCGGGCCCGTGTGAACCTCATGAGGTTCAACAAAGCCAAGTGGAAGGTCCTGCACCCACGTCAGAGCAACATGCAGTATCAATACAGGCTGAGCAATGCAGCGATTGAGAGAAGCCCTGCCAAGAAGCACTTGGGGGTACTAGTGGATGAAAGCTGGACATGAGCTGGCAATGTGACGTATCCTGGGCTGCATTAAAAGAAGTATGCTCAGAGATCGAGGGAAGTGATTCTGCCACTCTACTCTCCTCTGGTGAGACCCCACCTGGAGCGCAGTGTTCAGCTCTGGAGTTCCTAGGACAAGAAAGACATGAACCTGTTGGAGTGGGTCCAGAGGAGGGCCACAAAAATTATCAGATGGATGGAACAGCAATCCTATGAGGACAGGCTGAGAGAGCTGGAATTGTTCAGCTTGGAGAAGAGAAGGCTCCAGGGACACCTTACTGTGGCCTTTCAGTACTTAAGTGGGGCTTATAAGAAAGATGGGGACGGACTTTTTAGTAGGGGCCTGGTGTGACAGGGCAAGGGGTAATGGTTTTAAACTAAAAGAGGGTGGATTCAGACTAGATATAAGAGAGAAATTTTTTACACTGAGGGTGGTGAAACACTGGAACAGGTTGCCCAGAGAGGTGGTAGATGCTCCTGGAAACATTCAGCGTCAGGTTGGACAGGGCTCTGAGCAACCTGTTCACG
This sequence comes from Bucorvus abyssinicus, assembly GCA_009769605.1. Lineage (NCBI taxonomy): Eukaryota > Metazoa > Chordata > Aves > Bucerotiformes > Bucorvidae > Bucorvus > Bucorvus abyssinicus. The sequence goes on from CM020025.1 coordinate 48,297,627, forward strand.
TTGAAGATGTCCCTGCTCCTTGCTTGGGGGTTGGACTAGTTGACCTTTAAAGGTCCCTTCCAACCCAAGCTATTCTAGATCCCAAATTACACCAAAATGAGCATCCACACTGTGGGAAAAAATGCAGTGAGGATGGAAGAAGGCAGCAAGTCAGTCACACAAACTTCTGCTAAGGTTTTCTGCTCTGAGCAGCACCAGCCTATGATATACAGAGGTTAAAATGCAAATAATATATCTCATGCTTTGCAATACCCAAGAAGATGCTTCACTGATTACTTAGTTTTGTAGCTGGACCAAGTATTTGTGATTAACGTGTTTCTGTCTCCCCACAACTTCCAGGGAATTTAAGGGAAAAAAATAATTCTGGCTTTACATATCTGATATAGGGAGAGATAAAAAAGTTATAGGAAAACATTTAAATAGTGACTACTGACATTTCCATTTTGTTTTTGAAATCAAAAGACTTGTTTGGAATTTCAATTTTTTCTAAATGAAATTTTTACTTTTCCTTTCAAAACAGTATTTTTTGCTTTAAAGCAATCCAGCTGACAAGGAAAAATATGTTGAAGATCCCACAAATTTAATAAAAGGTTTTGAATTTAGCTTAAAATTTGAATAGTTTCTCTTCTGCTTGACTCAGACTCTTCTTTCCTCACACTCCCCTCTAGCTTTTCAGATTTGGGCCAGTGAACAAAAACATCTATTATTTACATGTATTGTTTGAACAATGACATAGGGTGATTCTGCAACATAGTGATGTTCCAAGAGAACAGGCAATATCTTGGCACGGAAAGAAAAGCTCCTTATGAGAACAACACTGCTGAATTCCCTGTTGCTTTGTGCTCATTGTAAACAGTTCATGCAGCGTCAATGCCTGCAGCACACCTTCAGTCTCTTAAGGCAATATTCCTTACCCATTTGCAAGTGCTGAAAATAGCTACAGGACAATTCAACATCAGGCTCTATGGGTCCCCGTCATAAGGTAAGTGTTGGATGGTGTTGCAGTATAAAGTTGTTCTAGAAAACCCTTGATGAGAGAAAGCAAAGAATAAAACTACCTTTCCAAAGAATGAGAAGGCCAAGTTTTCATCATCAGTGGGGAACTCCTGGCCATACTTTAAATCACCAAAAAGTTCCCAGAGACTTCAGTGGGAACAGAAATTTAAGAAAGTAGGCATCAGCTTCCCTGTGGACAATTTATTTCCTTTTGTCTTGAACTTAATGTGGCCAGGTTTTTTTGCTTTCTATTTTTTTTTTAAATCCTGGGCAAGGAAACAAGGAGGAATTCTCCATTCTGTGGTAATAGCTGATGTAGGAAGAAAAAATGAAGTGCAACCCTATTGGCATTTCTGAACTTCTGCAATTTTACTGCTCACATACTTCTGGCACTAAAACATAACGGATCATATAAGCATTCCCATTTACACTTTCTGTCATTTTTCATCAAGAAAAGCAACTTGAAGAACTTGGCTTATCTTTGATGAAAAAATCCGAAGTTCATTGTGTGATAAACATTCATACTTAATAGAGTTTACTACAACCCCTTACAAAGGAGGAGTTAAAAAAACAATTTTAAAAAAAAAAAAAGACAGGCAGGGAAAGGAACATGTCACACAGCTCCAGGTACTCCAGATACTCCAGATACTCCAGATACTCACCACTCAAGCTTTGCTTCAGCTTGGCAAAAATTAAAACAACAGGGTAGATCTGAGAATTGCTTCCTTTTCCCATCCCCCTTCCCTCCTCTATGGTTGGGAGGAAAACAGGCTAACAGAAAAAATCCCCTGGTGAACTATAACCTGCGTTTGATAGTCTTGATGCCAAATTATACAACTGAATCAACATAATTTGTCTCTTACAATCACTTTTATATCTTTTCATCTCACATAAATCAGTCAGGTTTCCTTTCTGAAATTCTCCCATCCCCCTGTAAACGCATCCATTTGTAGTCTGCTGTGGAGTTCTGACCTTGTCTTCAAGAGCTCACCAACCTGACAAAAGGTGCATCAAACTTGCCAAGGAAAAAGGACAAGGTCAGGTTACACAGGTTTGTTTACCCAAGCAATTCTAGACATACAAGAAATTTCTAACTGAGAATTTTAAACCTGCTGTAAGAACAAAAATATGCTGTATATCGTCCATAGTAATATTGTGCCACATCTCTACTGTTTGCTATTCATATATTGTTAAAGTGCATTAAAACCTCACTAAAGTTGCAGCGTCAGCATTCAAAGGTTGAAAATGTCAGAATGAAAGCTGCTTGGGAAATATCAGCCAAGCCCACTTATGAGAATACACTCAAATAGTCTTATTTTCATAACCGCACATTTCTTCTCGACCCTATCGCAACCTGCCTCAGTGTGCACAGTGGATTTAACACGCAGCTATTTCAAATTCTAGTTCATACTTTCTTTTTGAAGGTTGATTAAACTAAAGAAGAACGGGCACATAATCTGACAGTGAATTTTACAGACCTTTGCTGCCACTGAAGAAATTGGCATTTCATTCCAGGCTGTGGACAGGGGCATGCACAGGAGAAGAAGATACACTCACGTCCTGGCATACATGCCCTGACCAAACTGTCCTGCTCCTGTCTGTCTCTTTCCTATGCCTTCTACTTTTTTTCTCCCAGTCCCAGTCTTCCCGCTTCAGTCTCCTCACCCAAGGCCCAAACATTCCCTCCTGCCCTATTCTCGGTCAGAATCTTCCCAACATTTTTCATGCAAACATCCTTCATTCCCAATCCAGTTTTCCCTATTAATTTTCTAGGTTTCCCCACAGCCTCTCTTTTGGTCTCAATCTTCCAGATTCTCATGTTTCTACTCTCCTCCCACCACTAAGCATTTCCAGCTCATCTTTCATTTTATCTTAGTAGGTAACCCTCTACCACCACCAGGCTCGAACCTTAGCCCTTGATTACTCCCCATACAAGGCAAATTAACTCCTCTCCCAGACCAGCTGAACAGCCTTGAGCAGTCTTGTCTTTACTTTCTACAAGGGCTCCTTGCACCCAGGTAGCACACTTCAACTAGGAAAAGCAGCACCAGACAAAGTCCTGATTCAAGAAAGGCACCCTGAAGTTAGCAAATGTCTGTGAATGACAGCTTTCATTTTTTTTCTGGTTTTTTTTTTCACCTTATCTTCTTTTTCACCTTTTCCTCTTTTATCTCCTTTATCTTATTTTATTAGTCTTCTCCCTTTTGCTTTGGTTTTTTTTCCCCATTTTCTGAAAATTTAGCTGCCTAACTGTAGCAACTCTCAGCAGAGCACGTATGAAGACGTTTTTTAAAATGTTCAGGTTGGCCAACATGGGTCAATTTGTCCAAAGGAGAAGGTGGCAAAAAGAAAATTTCCGAAAAATAGAAAACCTTGTCAGGTTTCAGAATGTCATGTCAGAGCTGTAGAGGTGCAAGTGTTCCCCAGTGTATTCACTGGGGAGGTTGAGGGTTTTTTCATTTTCATTAGGAACATCTTTTCTCTTAAAAGTGGCTTTCAGAAGAGATTTAACTAATTTGCCTTTAAAGTTTTTTCCAGAAATATTCCATCGAAGGCAGATAGCCATTTTGGAAAATTTCATTTCCTCAGAAAGATCCTCACGGGCCCACAAAACCTGAGCTATTCCGCTTAAATGGTCATCCCACTCCCACTGCCTCCTAATAAAAAGTTTTGGATTCTTAGTCAAAGCAGATACTTACAAAATATAATTTTTTCCCCCCCAAGTAAATCTGCTTGCTATGTTTTGTCACAAGTGAGTAAAAATTATTTTTTTCCTCTTGAAAATACAGTTACTGGAAAATGGAAATTCACCTCACTGTAAAGCACATGAGATAACTCAAATAAAATCATGTGTATCTATCGGTCTCCTGATGTTCAGGAGTATGAGTGAAATCAGAGAGAGATGCAATTCAGGAATCCCTCCAAGCAAGTCCACACACAATGGTTTGGAAACAACCCCTGATTTTTTCTTGAAGTTTAGTTTGGCTGATGTGCACTTTGGGAAAAAAAGTACCCATCTTGTTCCTGCAAAGATTGACCTACCTGCTTAATTTCACCATTTAATAAGTCAGTAATATTAAATACATGCTAAATACGTGCACAAATCTTTGAAGAGGTGAAGAGTCCTAAACAACCTTCTTACGGAAGTACAGGGAAATACATGTGATCATGGATGACATCTTATTTTTCTCTCTAGGTACTACAAAGACTAAGCGCAGTCTGCAGCACCTTACAGATTATCAACTGCATACTAAGTTTTTTCATTTCTTTCCTCCTTCCTTCCTCCTTTAGCTGATAGCTGGTAGTTTTACTTAGTCCACGCTTTGAGAGTGCCTACATTTTACTGGTAATAAGTCCTTTCAAAGAACTCTTCTTGGAGTTCCTTGCAGCACAGAGGGTCTTCAAATCAATTCCACTTCTTCTGGCAGCAAGTCCAGACATTTCCAGCAACTACTTTGAGTGTATCACACCGATGGAAATGCCCTTGAAGACATCTCCTGGAGAAGGCAGGCCTGGTCTGGAGCGCTTACAGCTCAAAGGCAATTACCACATATTTCCCGGAGAAACTCTGACCTGGTGGCACAAAGGTACTCTACCATAGTGGTGAGAAGAGCCATTCAGGATGATTTTAAAAAAAAAAAAAAAAACCAACAAAACAAAACAATAAAATATCTCCAAAACTTTCTGTTTTTTGTTTTTTTGGTTTTTTTTTTTTCTTTTTACTGGATTCTAGAAGTTATACTTTTCAGAATTTTTTTCTTTGGAAATGAACCACCTAAATGCATTGTTTTTGAAGAAGACTTTGTAGACTCCAGCAGATAAGGTACTGTAATATAGTCACTCATAGATTTGCTGGTTTAAGTAGACTAAATTTGCACAGAAGTTGCACTGGAAGAAACTCTTTGAAGTCAGTCCTACAGCAGATATTGAGTGTCACTCCTGAGAGAGCAAATATATCTATAAGATGCCATGCACCTCTGGTTGGGAGAAAAAAATCAAAATGAATATAGAGAATAGGGCCTGATCCACTGAAGCACACCTGTGCATATCTGAGGAAACTAACTTTATTTAAGGTATTTGTATTAAAACAAAACAAAATGCTGAAGTAGAATAAGCATCAAAAGCACATGAAGGATCAAACAACTCAGTATGCTTATAACCCAATTATTAATATAATAGCTTCAGTGGTTCAAAGAAACACTGCACTAGTGAAACCTACAGTGGAAAGAATGGAGCTTGGAATGAGCTGAGGCTGCAGTCCAGAAAGTGAAGAAGATTTCACTCAAAAAGGCCCTCAAGAGACCATCACCACGTAACCCTGAAAAGAGAGTAAAACTCAGCTTCAGCAACCCTAGACATCAAAAGAATCACGTAACACATTATAAAAGCTAAAGACGGATGACTGAGAGGACTGATAAAAATGCAAATTGAAACGGACAAAAATTCACAAAGTATGAGCAATGGAAATGAACCCAGAAAACCATTTGGCCAGGAGGTTAGAAAGCATGAGTCAGGAGAATGATGAATGCTAACAAACCTTCGAAAAATGTGAGGCAAATACTTACACAGAACCGGACAGAAATGAGGTTAAAAGAGTCAGTGCAGGAAATAACCTAAGTGTTCAGCTTAAAAAGGAGCAAAACAAATCCACTGCTTGTTGCTGAAATGTGAAGTGAGAAAGATTGTAACCTGGTTTAGCCTATCAGGAGTAGGATTGCTCAGAAGATGAATACATCTCAATCACCACAGACATATAGTATCTGTTATAAAACATGTCATAATTAGAAAAACAAAATTCAATAACTAGGGTCCCACTAGGTGGTACACAACCATTCAGCACAGTATACAAAGAAATAGCAGCGGGTAACAGGAAAACCAGTTTATCTATCTTCTTTATCCGCCTCAGCACACATTACGTGGACTGGACACATAGGCTTGGGCACAGACAAATTCAGCACTAGCATATTACACTGTTAACATTCTTTGCCAAGGGCTACATTTTCAAAATAACCCACTAATTGTGCATCAGTTAATTTGGGATCCCAAATATTAGGCACTTAAGCATTTACCATCAGCAGCGTTCCTCACTTAACCCTCTCCCCGTTGAAGCTCCTGTTCTGAGTACCCTGCCCAATTCCCCAAAAACACTGAAGTGCTTGCAGAGACTATTGGCTTTAGCTGTCATTGTGGCCATTCAGCTTCTTCCTCAGCCAAGGTCTTGGAGCCTCAAGATCAAGAAATTGTAACATAGTAACCTAAAATTTGTAAAAGAACTGAAATTTGGTATGAATAATTTGTTATTGGGGAGCTTAGCTTAATGTACGGCATATCCCACCCCTTATTCCTCCTTCCCACCTACCTCTGAGCCCAAAAGAAAAACAAAACACTTTTTTGACAAGAATTTGTAGAAAGAAAGTCCCACATTAGAAATTATTGTAAGTAAATTGCAGGAGAGATGGGTCCCAACTAAGGTATAGGCATTGACCAAGGAATCAGGAGTAAATGTAAACAGGCAGAACGCTCAATAACTGAGAAATAGGAAAACTTTGCAAATCACCCAAATCAAGACAGAAGCCACTTTATTAGCAGATCTGAAAAGATCCAAATGGTATTTTGTGGTAAATAAAAAATCAGAGAGCTAAGAGCCACAATGTCTTGGAAAGCTCAGGAAATACTGGATGCATGTATTTATCCCGCTGAGCTCCTGGAATTGCAGGGCTGGGCCTAAATTTGGATTTGAATTTCACACTCTAACTCTCGCAAAAAATAAGTTTAGGCAAATTGTCAGAAAGGTCTGGCTAGTTTCGTATGTCCCAGTACTCAAGCTCCTCTATCCTTATAGCAGATACATCTAGACACACACACACAAAAACCCCTATGTGAGGTGACAATTGAAAAATTAAAATATTTTTTTCTGAGTGCGGAGAAAAGAGTTCTATTGTAATTCAGTTAAGGTTTTGGGCGAGCAGTACATGGGTGGTTAATATTTTGCCTGGCCCATTGGGAAGAACTGATAAAAGTAAAAGCTGTGCAGCTGCCCCTTCTAATCTGAGAACAAATCACAAAGGCAGACACAAACAAAAGGCAGGTGGGTTCTCAACGGAACAATTAGGAGGAAGACAAACAGGGCAAAAAAAAGGCAAAGCAATCCACCCAACCTCTTTGACAAAACTCAATCAGAAAAGCAGTTTAGAAAGGGGCCACAAATCTACCGAAAACTAAGTTTCAAATAACAAACAGCAATAAAAGTGCAATATAAATAAAAGCCCCAAGGCCAAAGTCTAGAGATTCGCAGAGCAATCAAGAAGAGACAGAAACAAACAATCATAAGTCTGCGAAGCCGTCTGTCAAGCAAACAGCTCTCAAAACCAGATTTAGAAAACACGCTCTGTGGAAGGAATGGTCGAAGGCTGACCGATAAACCCGATAGATGCACTCGGCTGGGATTTCTTAGTGAATTGGTCAATCTAATGAAACAAAAAGATTTCCCTAAAAAGCAGCTAAGTATAAGGGATCATAAGGAACGGATCAGAAGTTTGCTGCCATAATCTTAGTATTAAATAGACCTATTCCCACTTGGCACTGAAAATTTTGGTGGTGTTGACTTGTGCTTACTCTTAGGGAATATATCAGAGCTGTACTGTGGGATACAGTACGCATTAGCCTAAGTGACAATAATCAATACACCTTTGGCATACAGTCAATGAAAATACACGCTGAGCAGCCATGCCCTGAGTATGGATCTGGGTACGTATTTGAGACAAAATATGCAAAATGTCCCTTTTTTAATCTTCTGCCCCCTCATAAATTGGTGAGATTCAAGACTACCGCAGCCCTCAGGCAATTGTGACCTTCTATTCTGGGGATAAAAGTGTTACCACATGACCATTTGGTTAGACGTGACCCTGCCCTTGCCTGCAAGATCATAAGACTCAGGACAGTATTATTTCAGAATAAGCCAGCCCCTGAACCTAGACAGTTGTTAAGTTTAATTTTATAATTGTGTGTGAATATTCCAGAATATAACTACCAAATAATAATAATCTTCTGCCAAATAATAAAAGACCGAGGTGACCTCTATTTCCCTGAAATACTTATTCTGGTAAGTTCAACTTTTACCACTTTTACTCTTTTTATGCGACCTCATTTCAAACATCGCACTGCACCTTCTCTGCTGAGGCAGGCTGTTGCCACATTTGGCAGTAGTGAGCCCCAAACCTTCAAAGACTGTGCATATTCTGAACTTTCCGATGGCAAACCATGGCACTGAGGTTAGCAGAATTAACAACGTGCATGAAGATAAGTCCATGCCTAATTAAGAATTTGCAGGGTCAGACCCCATTACAGTATTATTAATATAGGATCATTTAATGGGGAGACCAGAAACTTTTCTTTGTGTTTGAGGAATAAATCCCCTACTGTTTCAAAGTTCCTGAACAAGTAGCATTTTCATATTTGTCTGTGTCCACTGTCTATTTTGGATCTTTGTAATTTACCCTGCCCCACATTTAGGCCTGGAGCAGCTGAGAGAAAAGTCTGGATGCGTTTATTTTTTTATTTCCCATGGAGCCAAGCCACAAGACAGTCCTCCCCAAAAGGAAACTAACCCTGATTGCATGACTGACGGCATTGTAGTAAAAAAAATATATAGCTCATTTTAAAGTTTACCCAAGAGCAGTGCCTCTTTAAGCAGCGTGACCCTGTGGCTTCATTTAACATTTCTAGGACAGAGTCTGCAAGGTTAATGTGTTAAGACAGTAAAACTTTCCCTTTGCCTCAGGCATATCACTTCTATTCAGCAAGGCAAATAATGCCCCACCTACAGCAGCCTGCGCAGAAGCCCAAACGCTGCAGAGCAACAAGCCTCTGTTTCTTCCCCCGTCTCCTTGTCTCCTTGAGACTGACATTGCCTGGGTGCTGAATAGCCGGGTGGGAAGAGTTCAATGCAGGGTTTGCACTTTCCCAGCCATTAGCCAGCTGCCACCGCATTTCATTATCTTAGGGGGTGCTTTTATACATCAAAGGCACTTCCAAACAGTGTGATGAAGTGGAAGTAACCGAGCTCAGTCCACGTTGCAAGTTGGGGTATTATTTATTGTCATTATTTTTTTTTGAGCCCATCTCGTGCCATCTGGCCCGCTAACTGTAAAGGCCAGTGATGGAAAAAAGACTCAACACACCCTTCTCCATTTCTTGGAGTGAATCCTGGTGAACAACTAGGCCTTGGAGCAACTGCCTGTTGTTATCGGGACCCGCTATTGTTTTACACAAGGCGCCCTCTAAAAAGCAAGGGGAAAAAAACAAAGGTAGCGCACAGGATCTCATGTGAAAACAAAGTAAGCAGAGCATGAAAAGCGGCACTGAGATGGCTTTTTTCTTTGCTTTCTTTCCGACGTAGCCAAGAAATAAAGAGTTGAAAAAGGTTTTCTTTCAGTCTTCTAAAGAAGCTGCCTGTGAACAAGCCAAGGTAGTGGGTTTTGCATAAGATCGCCTCAGATCACTCTTCAGCTGTTTTTACTTACTTCAGCTTTTGTCTTATTATGGCTTTCTTTTAATGACAAAAGCCCATATGGTTGGTGATTTATTGTACTTCTCCGGAGTTTGAAACCTGCTTTCCATCACCGGAAATCTCTAATTGATACATTCATAAAATCTTGAGAATTACGTTAAAAGGTAAAAAAAGTGAAATGTCTGTATGTGTCACTGACTGCTAATGAGTGGCTTAAACAGGAGTTGTCAGCAGATATATGATTAAGTTGCACTCTTATACGGTGTCTCGGTTTTACAGACCAGGGAATAAACTAGAACACATTTCTACATCTGCCGTGCCTGCCACCAGTTTTCTGTTGCCAGAAAAACGATCTCAACAAGAAATGCTCGTACTCCCATACTGACATTTTATGGCATAGGTATTTTGGCCAAAGATTTATTTTACTTTCATTTAGCCATTAACTTAAGGTTTTAAAAATACAGTAGTTTGACTGTGAAAGAGATTGGGCAATTGACTGTGCATTGTCAAGGTAGTATGGCTTGAAAAATGCCCCAGACACGCAGGTCATTACTCGCAGAATATTTGTTCTCTTTTCTACAAAACCACAACATTGTTTTGCATTTTTGATTGCTTGCTATCAAAATAAATATTTGGTACGGTGACTCCTGGTGTATAAGGCCCTGATTCTGTAAACCAAGTCACATAGGTAAAGCTTTTGCTCATACAGATTCCAAAGGGGATTGTGCATGAAAACCACTTTACAGCATCAGGGTCAAATTTGGCAGCCCTTTGGTAGGCTTGATTAATTTAATTTGAGATTGGGCTTAATAGGGGCTGAGACAGTACAAGACTCTTAATTTTGTCCTGAAATCTTTCTGTTCTGTGCTCGCTGCAACTAACCTGTAGCAGTGAAATACCTCCCGGTAAGCTAGCAATTAGATCATTATTCGGAATTGACTTGGAAAGAGTAGAGAAGTCAAGGTACTGGCAGACAACATCAAAAACAAAAATCCCTGACCTTGACTGTTCTTAATACCAAAGCTCTTTTCCTGCTGTTTTTGCACGAACAAATGAATGAGAGCCAGCAAATGATATAGCAGACACTTTCTTCTGAAAAGATAAAGCAAATTTACTTTATTTCGGTATACAATCTGCTGCCCAAGCACAAAGACAGGAAGCAATATTGGGAAATTCTTAAAAATATGATTTATGCTGGATAGAGTCTCTTCCTTCTCCTTTATATCACTTGGAACAAATAGCGAGCCAAGAATTTCCTGAACTTTTGCAATTTGCTTGGAAAATGTGTTCTCCCTTCCTTCCTACAGCATTGTGAAGAAAACATTTATTTCTAGTAGCGGGTTTTAAATTTCACTCAGAATAAAACTGCATCTTATACACTGTGCTCTTTCTGTACTTCTGACATCCTGCCTTTCTTTGTGATGGGATTGAACAGGTGCTGAGGCACAGCTTCATTTTCAAGCCGCACACAGATAGTCTTCCCCATTTTAGAGCATGGTAGGCATCCCTTCTTGGGTAACCAACCTCGTGCCACGCAAATGGAGACAACAGTCACAAATAAAGAAGTTTTTAGCTCAGTTTTAGAAATATGAGCAAGCCAGACGTATCCAGTAAGTCTCCACCAGACAGATTTGTGAAGTGTCCCAAATGATCTGCACACAAGAGATCTCAGGCTCAGGGGACAGATATTTTTATGCAGATGAACAAGGGGAATTGCTCAAAAGCAATATGGCAAATGCAAGTAGGTCTCCCATCTGTGTAAGGCAATAGGAGAGCACCTCTTTTGTCATTTTGATGAGCATTTATTCCCCAATGAGGTAACAAAATGTGTAGAACAGGGTCCCCCGATAGGCTGGACGAGCAGCGTTTTACCCCCACAAGCTGTCGTTTGGGCTATGGCACCTGGACAAAACAGGGAGGCAGCATGCAGTGTCTTCTGCAGAGAGGTGGGCAGCCAGCAAGCACAACCTCCCTCTGTGGGAGTTCAAAGGAGGAAAACACAGCTGAGAAGCATGAAGCTGCAGGGCATAGGGCACCAAGCAGCTCAGGGATCGAGAGAAAGGCTCCAGGAGGGGCTTGTGCTCTGGAGAAGCAAGCGCGCAGTCTTGGCAGGACGTTTGTCCGGCGGGAGAGGCTGATTTCACCCTCTGATAAACTGGATTAGGGAAAAATTCACTGAGTTAGCCTTCAGGCTTGGTTCCTCACCTGATGAAAGCAGGACCAGCTTTCATTGCCCTGCCGGAGCTGAGCAGCAGCTGAGGATGCGTCCTCCAGCACTCTCTGTCCTCCTGCGGGCTCTTGGCAGCCGTGCTATCAGACTCTCCCTGGAGGCAGGGGCACGCTGAGGGCCAGACTGCAGCTTGCCCAAACGCAGCTACCCTGGAGAGTGCCGCTCTCTTCAGGCCTCACCTCCCCCTTGCTATTCCACGCGGCTGTCGTATGGGTGCTTTTCTTTGCCAGCTGGTTTGGAGCAACCCAAACCGCTGTTGCGGCACAGCTCTGGCATGGTAGGAAGGAGAAATGAGCCTGGATATGGTCGTTCCTTGCGGCTGTCAGGAAAACAGGTAGGAATTAGAAAGAGAAAATGCACACAGCGTGGCATTCAGAATTACATATGGTTCTCCCCTTCCAGGAGAAAGGGGAAGGTGAGAAGACGCTCTGGCTCTCAGGATTGCCTGTCAAACCATGCGGCAACCCTGGCTGAGAGCTGGTCGACCGGGTCCTAACCTGATGGTCAGAGGGAAAAGAGAGTTCAAACTATGCATCCCATTCACCACCACAACAATAAAAATAGGCTCCCCTGTGAAGACACTTTTCCTCTGCATTAGAGTATCTTTAAATATCTTGACAGCAAAGACTAAAGATAATCATAGTTCTCACTTTGTTTCAGATGTGGTAAACTAAAAGCAGCTTTCTTTAGCTTTGCGTTTCATTAAAGGTCACCGTGAATTATGAATCTCTCTTTTGAACTACTCAGCTACTTCCACACAGTGTCACTGCCTGGACAACTCTCCCAACACATCAACAGCTGGCGAGCAATGACACTCAGTTGTGAGGCACAATTCAAGGAAACAAAAAACAAAAATGGAAGGATGTCAATTCTATGGAGCACACAAAGAAAAATGGGTGGGATGCTCGTTTCCTCAAATTGTGTATCGACTTCGTAACTTAGCTACAAACTATCCCCCGTTAAAGGACAAGGGTATCGTCTTACATCTCACCTTTGTGTTCGTTTTCCAGTGCTCCGTTGTGGAACCAGACCTCTGCCGCTTCTGATTGAGGAACTGCAATTTTTTCACATGTTTTGGAAACATAAATTACAGTTGTTGAAATGATTCAGTGCTGGTCTTTTAGCTCAGAAAATCAACAGATGAATTCAAAATATCTGAAAAAAAGAAATCACAATGCAGACTTACACTAACTTAGGCTGAAATGAGAGTACTTAGACTACCCTTAGCAAGACAACAAATGGAGAATGATTTACAACATCTTGAAAACAAAACAGATTTTTCACACAAAATCTTGCAGCAGCTTTCAGTCAGGATGTCTGGAAAGAAATATTTTTAATATACATTTTTAGAAGGTGTAATTTTAATTTCCTGCTACTTTGTTGTCTTTTTTTCCCCCTAAAACCCCCACCACTTTCCTCTTTCTTTTTCTTTTTTTTGTAACTCAAGAAATGCATTTGTAATCCAATTGTTTAGTTTCTACATTATATTATATATTACTGATGTCTTCTGCTTTCAGTGAGATACACACAGTAGCTAAAAATGCTGTTGCACTGATATACGGTATACAGTACACAGTATACCAAATGTGTGTTTGTTTTTAATGCTCAGCAGTTCTCAGACATTAAGCTAACAGAGATGTTTCATTTTTTTTATTATTATTTAGGAAGAAAAGGGAAATTCTGAATCCGTTTTAAGAAAATAGTTTCTCCTCTGGTATCTAAAGTTTTGAAACATTAGTAAGATGCAGGTTTTCCAGGGCACAATGAGAAATGACTTCACGTAAAAATACAGATTTACAGACCAAATTTGTATACCTTTTGCTTCAGCAGTATAGACAACTTTCATCTTGCAAGGACAAAACCATGTGCTATATCTGTAAGGTGGCATTTTCTAAGAAAATACTTATGTGTTTAGGAGACACTAAATTTATGTTACTGTAGGATAGACTAATTGAAAACCACCTTGCCGTTACAGCAAAGAACATTTTTTTTTTTTTTTACATGAAAGACACACTCTCTAGAGGAGGAAGAGTTGCAAATAGATATAACAAGCATGGATTTGAGCTGAAAGACGAAACAGCAAACATATAGGATAGTATTTCAAGACAAAGCAAAATAAATGAAATAATGAATGATGATGAAATGAAAAATGAATAATTTTCATTTATTTTTCCCATTCTAGCAATGGAAGCTAGAATTTCACAGGACAGATGCAAATTCAGAGTTAATCAAATCTAGAAACAAATGAAACGGAGAGAGGATGCTCTGTACCAAAGAAAATTTTGTTTGACAATATTAAATAGGTAGCTGAGATCTGCTGGGAATACACACCTTGGTTTCATCTGATTGACCTCATATCATTGCTATGGCACATAACTACACCTGACAGGTCATTATTTTGGCAACATGTAAAGTGGATCCTCAAGGACATAGCTTGGCAGAGAGCAGCTTCCTATGTTTTTCACAATCCCACAGCAAAAATTCAAATCCCTGTCGTGGTTTTCATGGCATACAGAGAGGAAAGCAAAACAACGCTCTTACAAAAGGCTTTATATATAGAAAAGATGGTTAGCAACAGCCTCACATTCATGACAATTAACAGATTTCAGGGCTCTGATCACAAAAATGACAGAATAATATTGATTTCAAATTTCAGAATGAAGAAAGCAATATTTTTTTTTCTTGTCAGCCCAGCTTTCAGCCTAGAACTCAAATAACCTTAACACTTCTCATGCTTAGTGCTTGATAATTTTGCCAGAAGTATGCAGCACACACACATGCACAATAACAAAACCAAATTAGAATGCTATTTATTCTGCTGCCACAAAAGCAATTTTACTCTACTTTGTGCCACCAAATGTACCACAATGTTTTCATCGCCAAGTTAAAAAGAGTATGCCTAATGGCTTATACAGTCCTACTGCATAAGAACCCTATTCAAACATTTGCTCAAGTCATGCATGGGTTTAGTCACATGCATAATAGCCTACAGACAAAAGGCACAAGAGACAAGGAGGGCTTTATGTATCAAGCTGAAAGTAGTATTTCCCTGTGCTAATACTATGTAAACAACAGAGAGCTGCAGGATAGTATATTAACATGATTTTTTGTGAGAAAGAAAGAAAGATTAATCAATACCTAAAAACTACAGTACCTGTGACGGGAGAGAACAAATATATAAACAGAAATGATAATGAGAGAAAAAACATTGATTTATATGCCAACATAGAAAATAAAAATCACAAAATAAAGCAACGTTTTTTACATGTTTACAAAAAACTAATTTATATTACTTTAATCACAAAGCTTTTGGTCAGGTTATGAAAAAGCCACCTTTTTGGTATTTTATTAGATAGGTGGACATGCTTACAATTTCAGGAAAAGACTTAAATAGGTAAAATACAACTATATTGAAAGAAGAGTTTTCAGTGATACCATAGTTCAGCGCCCAATGCCAGGATAAAACCTTATGCATTAACATGGGGCTACTGCTCTGGAGTCAATACCACTCGTAAGGTGTCACCCCAAGAGACAAGAGCAGGGAGAGGGAAACAGTTAGGCAAAATCATCAGCTGATGTAAACTGACAGGACACTCCTCAGCCTTCACATCAGCCAAAGGTGCACTTCACAGTAGCAAACAATGATGACTACAAAACTGTGAGTGAAATCAGAGTAGTCTGACCATACTCGTGGACTGGACATACAACTCTCCTATCAATCTAGAGGGCAGGTCACAGTCAATGCGACTGTCTTAAAACAGATGCCTACTCAGTAACACAGGACTGGTTTCAGGACAGACTATGCCATTTTCCAAGGAAAAAAGCAAAGGACCCATAGCGGATGCGGTTCTATTGATCAAGTTCTTGTTTCCATCACGAAGACAACATAATGGACCTCTTCCACATGGTTCGATTATTCAAGAGTGCCAATAAAATTATATGTTTTCCATCTGTAGATTCTGAAGAATTGTATGAATGACATCAGTACCGGTATTCTCATTTGCAAATGGAAATCAGGATATGAGGACAAGGGAAGTGACTAGCCCCAGTCCCTCAGCAACTTGAAAATGAACCAAATATTTTGCAGACCAAAACTTTCTGAGTCCAAATATCGTATCTACAAGAATATGTTATCTCTCTCCACACCAGACTGGGACCCCAGCAGATAAAGATGTCTCTAAGGAAAGGAGTTACATAAGTCTCAAAGCAATGCAAAATGGAGGTTCATTCCACATGGGAAAAAAATGTTAATTTGTAGTAATGGAAACTTCCATGGGAATGGCTTACTTTTGATAAAATGTTCAGAAAAAATGGTTTCTCAGGTCCACAGTAAAATTTTGATTCAAAATGGATGAGAGAGGTCTCTAAAATAGCTTCGTAGTTTGAATCCCCAGGTACAGTGTGAGTATTTCCCAATTAATATTTCATACTCAGGCAGTTTTCACACAGCCGTAGAAGACAGACTGGTGGCATGACATTAATAGAAGAAGGGCTTCAGCTTAAGCCTTTGCCTCCCATTGAATGCCTCATCACCAGGCTGTTAACTGTTCTGGTGTATTTATATCTGGCGTGCACGTGGCCCACAGCTTCAGTGTCAGAAGGACTACATTTTTGAGGTGATATTTTTTTGAATATTCTTTGAAGTGTTAATGCCAGATGATCTTGACTTATTCACTACAAGGGAATAAGAGCTCATCAAAATTCTCCTCCATTCACGCCCTCCCCAACCAAAAAAAAAAAACAAAAAAAAAAAAAAAGAAAGAAAAAGCCAAATAACACACGAAATACACAAAAAAGCCATAAGGCCTTGTTGGGTAGTAGACTACAGGATGACGTACCCTTAGGAGGAAGCAGAGCTGCTGATCTGACAGTTAGATACCAGCACTGCTCTTTGCAGAGTGTTTTGCAGGATAGCTATCTGGCTGCTGCACACACAGATACACCCTCTTCCAAGGGAACGTAACTATTCCTACACAGTGCATTTTTTGCTTCTCATATCTTTTACATACTGCTACAAACCCTGAGCCTTGTTAAGCGATTATCTGTATTTACCACTACATGCAGTGTGCTTTATTGTCAACATATTTTTCAGACTGTCCCTCTGTGTGCACTAGCATTTCTAAAATTAAACAAAACCCTCAACATATGCGAAGTGGTGGTACGTACAGATTAACTATTTCAGGAATTTAAAATATTACAAAAGAATCAGCAATATTATCTTAAAGGTACCCCCACAGCCTGCACTGTGCCCCAGCTCAGTCAGTGGGGTTGTGTTTGCAATGGGTTTAAGCTCACTCCAGGGCCACCCACAAAGCCAGGCAGTCCTCAGAGCCTGCCCTGCCCATCATGTTCATTTCCTTTTTCCTATTTCCAGTTGGGAACAATTGATCAGTCGTGCCCTGGCCACTGGTATCAGGAGCAGACATGAAGTAAAGGAGGAAAACTTCGCCAGGACTCCAGATTTCTGCTCTTTCCTCCTGTGCCAGTTTGGGGAAATGTTAAACTGTGTGTAGACCTGAATCCTAAGTCACTCATCAGGATTGACACTTGGATGGGCCTCATAGCACCATTTGCAGGATATAGGCTTATACACAGCATTTGAACAAGGCAAATGGAAGCATGTTAAAGCTTGAAACTAAGGTTTTGACCTTGGCTTAACATCTGTGACAACATACTCAGGTACAAGATAACAGGCAGCTCCTTTATTTACCATGGTACAAAGCATGTAGGTATATTAACTTTAAGATTGCTCTTTTAGGACTGACAGAAACAAATCACTTACTAATAAGTGAAATTTCACCTTAGCTCTTAACAATAAGCTCTGTGGGCTGAAAATACAGTCTCTCTGAAAGTCAGCAATGAAACTACGATAAGCTTTACTGAATTGATCTTCAGGTTATAAGAACTATAAAGTACATGAAGAAGTAGTTTTTCATTTTCTTTAGGGATTTAGAGAAAATCATGAGGTGAAATTACAAGCGAGGTTTTTTTGTTGAGATTTTCCCCCCCTTTGTTAGCAAAAGTAGAAATAAACTACTTAAAAACATCTTTCAGAGATACCAAAAGCTTTGCGAATTCGGAGTGAATGAATTTGACAGGCTGAAATGAGGAAATAAAATCAGAAACATAGAAAACTTTGCTTTCCACATTTGCTAGTCAGATCGTGTAGGTTTCTGATTTTAGAATGTTTTCATTCAGAAGGCTGCTAAAGCTTTTTACAAGCAGCAAGAATTGTAATGCATTTTGCTTTTGGGCAATTTGAACACTTCTTCCACTGTGTGGTTTGACTGCTAAATATATAATTTCCATAACATTGATTCTTTAGATTATTTGTTATGACATAACACCTGTAAAATCCTGAGAAACCAGCAAATTCATGTTTACTGTGAACCTAATGCAGGAGAAGAACGTACAAAGCTGGTTGATTTCTCTGGCATTCACACCTCTCTCAGCAGTTCCTCACTACTACCCGAAAGCCATGCAAAAATATAAAGCTGTCCATAGAAGGAGCTTTCTAATAAGCCTGGGCTCTCTCATGATGCGAATCTGGTGTAACATTTGTCATGTTGCTCACCAGGGCTGCTCCCAAGGCACATTTCTGCAGGAAGAGCCACAAAAAGGCATGGGTTCATAGCTTCTAAGAGGACAATGCTGCTTCCTCTACCACTGAGGTGACAATGCACTGGCTTTCAGGTCCCTGGAGTCCCTCTAGTCAAGCACACCAAACTCTTTCACTATTGTGGTTTAAACCCATTTTTAAATGGCTACTTCCACTGTTACAGCTGCAGGACAAAGACATGCACCAATATGGGCAAAGATGACTGTTTTGTTACAAGGAATGTTGTCAGGAAAGGATGTCCAGAGCCTTTACTCCAGTCCCCTTCCCCTCGCTGTGTTGCACAAACTGTATCATACAGCCTCCTTCACAAAAACTGATTGAAATCTCTGTGAAACTTTACTCGAGAAAAATAAAGTAATATTCCTGGCAAAGAAAATAAGTTTATTGCTGAGTCACCAGAAGGCCTAAACAAAATTTTGACATTAAACCCAACCACAGCTATAAACTTCCAAAATTAATTGCTTCCCAGTTATGCCAATTAAATGCAGGGAGAACCATCATATGCTTATCAATGTAACATCGGTAGTCCTGAATGCAGGGATCACTTCCATGGATCTGACTAGCTCACCAAAATGCCTACGTTATAAGAACTGGGATTTGGTCAATAGCAATTGAAAACGTGGCTGGTCCTGGTAGAAGACAAAAGCTTCTCATTCATTGAGCCTTCCTGTCTGAATTGGTGTTCAAGCAAAAATGTGAGTTCTGTAACTGCTGAAATAAGAAATTCACTCTGCAGTCAAAACAGCTGGATAACCTGTGCTCCTCTCCTGTCCGCTACAGCGGACCATATTACCATGCTTTGATCAACATATGCAAAATGCTTCTGTTTTTCAATCATATCTATTGAGCTTATATGCTTCTTACTCCGAGGACCCTCCCCTCCTAGAAGGTAGTGCCCAATCTCAGTTTTCATTTCTAGCCACTAATGTACTTACAAAAATAAAAGACAAAATCAATCAAGCTTCTGTTTTTCAATACCGTGTCCCATTCTGAAATATCGTACTTAACACAGAGAGGTCCAAAAGCCACGAGGAATCTAAGGCAGGTAACTAATCTGCCACTATGAATTGGCAATGGATGCTCTGCACTTGTGAGGTGCATTTGGGACTTAAGTATTTAAACATGCATTGAAACAGCTGTCCCTTGGAGACATTCAGCCACTTTTCCTATACGAAGTCAGGACATGTTTTTGTTTCTCTTCTGTATTCACCTTATCCTCTATTCACTAAAACATGTGCTCAAAATGATAACATAACCTAAGCAAAAAACAGGCATCGAAGCAATGAAAATGCTATTTTTGAAAAGTAACAATTTCAACAGTATCAAATAAGCAGGAAAAACACATCTGCGTTTCGGATTCCTTGAGCACCTATCCCCTTCCCCCAGGCTTCCTGTACCACTTCAGGTGGACATACAAAAATACTTCATTTTCACAGTACAGAATTTTTCTTACACTCCTCACTTCCATAGTAGTAGAGGGGTGGACTACACTCAGAAAAGCAGAACACCACCAAGTATTTTAAAAGGCATAGTTTATAGGCATATATAATTGTTTAATCATGCACCTTTTTTAAAGAATCAGAGCTGAAAACAACGTAGTGATCTTTCCAAACAATAGAAGTGTCTCTAAATGTGTATGCATCACTGATGTTAATGGAAGAAGAGTTCTTCCTCTCTAAGAAAAGGCTGGTGCCTAAATACTCTTATAAAATATTTAAGATGGTTTTGGTTGGGGTTTCGGGGAGGTTTTATGGTTTGGTTTGGTTTTTTTTGTCAGGACCACTGCATAAGGCACAGCTTGGGAAGGTCTGCAGACCTTTAATGAACCTTAGACCTCTATACAAAGAATGACTACCAAGACAGTGTGGTATGGCCAGTTACTGCTCAAGGAATGGAGGCAAAAGTGAAAAAATTACCAAAATATAAAAGCTTACGTATTTGTAAACTCACTTTCAGGAAAAGAAAAAAAAAAAAAAACAACCCAAAGTGCTAACAATATAATAGTTTATTAACTGTTCTATTGTTTCAACCTCTCATATATCACAGGCCTCCACATTTCATCCAGTTTTGTAATAATAAACCTACTAACTTATGTTTAACTTAAATACATCTTCCAAAAAGTCACATGGTCTTGATTTGCAGACATCAGGAAATGCGGCCCTTGATTCCTTTGGTAGACTGCTTGAAGGATCAAACCCTCTTGGTGAAAAATGTGTAATCTGCTTCCAAAAAATGCCCGGATTCAGGCACTTCCCAAGCTCCTCATTATTTCCTTCTCCATAAGGCTGCATGTTTCTTGGTCACCCAGTGTTTGAGGCTGGGAAGCTTCTTTAAGGCAGTTAAGCAGCTTCTCAGTCTTGTCTTTTTGATATGCTAACCAGTATAGAGAGTTAACTGCCAGGAACTCTTTCAACCCTGATGTCATTCTGGTGGCACTGCTCTACCCTCTCTCCGGTTTCTGAAGGCCTTACACCAACACTGACACTAACACGATAAGAAGTTTCCTAGCATTTGTCATGCCACATTTCAAAGTAAAATCACACCTTTCCTTCCCCTGATTGATATACACCTAAGGGTCTCTTTCTGCCCCAGCATTGTGCTGTTAGCTGCTACTCTTCTTCATCTGCCAAGCTGCAAATTCATTCCAGCCACTGGACGTCGTTTCCCATTGCATAAACAGAGGACCTGTATTTACTTCTCCTAAGTAAATTAATGACTTTGAATATGTTTCACTAAGGTCAAATATAACATAAATGGACTGCTTATCAAGCACTATAGATCACTCACTATCAGTACTTTATTGTCCTTGTTTTAAGCTCCTCCAAACTGTGGCATACAGGCATTTAAGGTTTTACATGAATTTTCAAAACATTACTGAAAATCTTTAATAGTGCTTTTACAGTGCTGGACCCTGCAGAACTTGACTGGAAACATTTCCATTCAGTGATGAGTGTCCATTGACTGTCATTGCAAGAACAGCCAGTTCTACTTCATTTATTATGTTCTACGATACATTATAGAGTTCTTAACAAAGCTATTATGACTGGAAAAAATATCCAAACAAATGAAAGCTATGTGTGTTAGAGCACCAAGGGACAAATCCTCTTCTCTCCGAAATCAAGTTGTTGAGCCTGGGAATGTTCTTTGTTGAGAGCAGGAGCACTCAACCTAAAAAAACTAAACCACAACTCACTCCTGTTTTGCCTCACTGCACAGAGGAAATTCATTTGCAGCAATCAACAGCATCTTTCCCTCTAATCCAAGGCAGAAATAATCTACTCTATGTAATCTGAATGACATTAGTCAACTGAGAAAGTTTTTAGTGGATTTAACTAAAATGATCCATTAGCATTCACACGTATAGACAGCAAGGCAACATTGAATAGCAACTCATTAAAAAAAACAAAACAAAAAAACCCAAAGCAAAACAAAATAACCCACAATTATTTCTTTCTAAGTGTATTAACTTACAAGTCAGATAAATTCACTCCATGACCATAATAATATATCATCACGCAAAAAGTATGATATTGCAGGAGTTTGTGCATTTGCTGAATATCCAAATATTCAGCTGAAAGGTCACATTTAAATATCATTGTGCAATAAAATGCACAGTGCAAGATAAAAACAATCAGACCCCCTCGTACCAGTTAAAGGAAACCCAAGTGAAAAACTGATGAGAAACAATGGAAGTCAACATGCTTGTGTATCACAGTGAAGACGAGCCCACTGCCTGGTCCTGTTCACCACTGCTGATCTCAGAAGTTTTAGCTGGACCGATAAACAGAGAGAGCAGGCAGCCTTATTTACAATACATTAAACAAAAGGTAGGGTGGAGTTCAGTGCACCACCTAAAACAGGGACACCTCTAAGAGCCTATCTATTGCTTTCTGCTCCTTTAGCGACCCTGGCTGCCCCTCCCTGTAATGAGTAAACATCTTCTGTGCCATCAGACAGCCCTGTTTCACAAGATGCCGATTCAATATGACCATCCTCCTGGTTTCATGGAGCAAAAAGAAAACAAGCACTTTAGGAGAGTGTTAGCAGTGTCCTAAAGTAAGAGAACATGTGGGCAGCCCCTGTCACTTCTAAAACTTATTTCACTATTTTGTAATGATGATGATAGAGTTTGCCCTGGCTCCCCAGCTGCCCTTCTAGATTTTAGAGCCCCAAAGCTTTGCAGCAGTGTACTCCTCTTGTGCAAAAATGGATGTCTGAGAAGACAAAGATAGGAATAATCTGGAACTGTGCACAAAAGATCAGTTTTAATTTTATTCTGGCTCCTTATGGATAACTGTCGGCCCCTTCACTAGATCTCTAGCTATTACATCAAAGCCATGTCGTGTTAGTCCCTTAAGATCTCCCAAGAAGGCAGCAGTAGTACTGGGGAAAATACTCAAATAGCACACGCAGTTTTTGCAAGACTTCAGATTACTACAGGCAGCATCTATCGCCCAGTGGGGTTTGACTCAAAAAAACAATCACATTAAACTGGCAGAAACTCCCTTTACCAGTCACTTCCCAGGATGCAGCGGGAGTACATCCCTTGCACTTTGGTAGCCACAGTCCTCTGGGCCTCCAACGCCACCTGAAAGAAGCAGGGAGGTGCTGTCCTACCTTGTGATTCCTCAGACTATTTAATGCCAGACTGACACTCCTGTCCAAACCCTGCACAACTGAACTGGAGGTATAATTCACGGGGCAGAGCTACACTCCCAACAGCTACCACCCAAGAACAGGAGTCCAGTCTGGTTCCCCACACAGCATGAGGCTGCTGCCTGGCAGCTGGAACAAAATCAAACCACTCCAGTGTGTTTTACGTGTATACTCAGTGTAGCTAATACAAAAAAAACCCATGAGTGTGTTTAGGTCCTGTTAGAGCACTCTTTTCTCAAGGAAGCTGCACTTAAAGTGTCCAGTTTTATGCTTCATGAGCTTAACTTGACAAGGCACTACATTGACGTCAATCCGAAATGAATCCAATGATTTCAAATGAGCCATTTTACTTTGACATGAAACAGCAGAATTTGGCCTTTTGTGTTTGGGAACTGGCTTCTGAAAACTGAGAGAAACATGAGATGAGGACTGAAAGAAATTCTTATTTCTTCTTTACATCAAGAAAATAATACATATATACTAGCAGATGATACAAAATTCCCTGGGGAAAAGTGTGCATGCCCATGAGCACAGACCATTGGAAGCTGCCATGGGACGAGCCAAACACCGCAGCTTCTCAGAAATAAATATCCACTGTTCCAACTACTCAAGAACTTGTTCCAGAAATTCAGGAAACATATTGCTAATGATTTCCTCTAAGATGCTGCAAGTCCAGTGGATTTCAAAATGAACATGTGAGCAGAGTAAGTTATTCTTCATTTGGGGCATTAGGAGTTAATAAGATAGTTACAGGTATCTAATCAATATACTGCAAGTTAAAGCACATTAAACAATCACATGTAGGACCATTCAGAAGAAGTTAAGACTCATCTATCTAGGTGGAGTCAGTGATACATGAGCAAGCTCTCACTCTCTTATATAGAAGAGAACCCAGTGTGTATTCTGGAGCGCATCCCTTCTAGCTTAGGATAGTGAAATCAGTTTGAGGATTTTCCCATGAACGGTCTGTTTCTCTTCATCGACCATCAGGAAAGCCTAGGGAATTGGTCTCAGACCCAGGCATGGAGAAGACCAGAGAGAGTTAATATCGGAAGAAAGAAGCCAAGAGGTCATGGAGATACATTCTTAGCCGGATGAAGGGCACTAGTAAAACAGGTGGAAAGCCCCTCTGAAAGTATTTTCTCCACCTGTCCATCAATCTCTCCAACTCCTCATAAGAATCAACCAAACTAATTTCAACTCAAATTGACAACACCTATGACACAGTTAGTTCAGAAAAGGATGTTTGTTCATGGCTTGAGCATTTTGTAATGAGATTTAATATGTCCTAACTTCAGACTTTCGTTTGACTTTCTACCTTCCAGTTTCTCTAGTTCCCTCCTCTCATTGCCATTTCTCCAAAGGGCAGAACTGCAGGTAAAAAGCCTAAGAACTCTCCCCCATGTTTCCAGGGAGAAGGACACTTGCCTTGTGTTGTGTCCACAACTTTTTGCATAAATATTATGCAATAATAATTGTTTAACCATACTAAGGTATTCGCAGAAGCTTCTTACACATTTCACACCACTCCAATCTCCTCTTTCATAGCAATAATGTAGGTTCTTGTATATTTGTATGGATGTACCTCTATGTGCATGCAGCGTCTAAGTAACTAAACTGTTAAACATTTTAAGTAACCTGACCATACTTGAGAAGGCAAGGCAGACCCACCACAGGAACAGCCAGCCAACCACAGTTACCTCTCCCTGAATAATTTCCAATGAAAAGGGTTCTTTCTTTAGAAATCATTAGCCAAATAGGCCTTTTTGCAGTTCATGTTACACCCCACTACCACCACCACCTTCTATAGAATAACTGCCTCCTACATCACTGCAGCTCCCCTGGCCACTAACCTTTTGTTATCTGCAGTGCAGGCTTGATCCACACTGCCTACAGCTACATCTGGAAAGCAGGCTGCAGACAAAATAATCATTTGAGAATCTAATTCCAGCAAATCAACACTGCCATTTATCTCGGACTTGAGCAATATATAGTAACAGTGGATGCAATCAAACACATACCAAACTCAAGGACCATGAAGATGAAGGATAGGATTATCCACTGGACTGTGAACGTGCAAAGTCAGTTTCCCAAAGTACCACTGCCCTGCTACCTAACGAGCACATAACACGAATGCTCCAGAGCGGCACGCCGTGTTCTGTGTCTTAAAAGCACCTGTACAATGTTTGTAAGGTTTCTAGCAAGCATGCTTAGTTCACAAACAAAATTTGCCAGGCTTATTAACACAGGAGCCTGAAGCAATGCGATTTAGAATAAATGGAAACTTTCAAATATACACAAGAAAGAGGTAAGCTAAAATTAAAAGCTGCTTGGTTTTTTTCTCCCTGTAAATTCCCTCATTTGTCCTCAAGGACAGCATATAAATGTGTATGTTACAACCCATGCGATCAGACACTCTCTCAAGAACCATAAACAATGGGACTATGAGTCACTATTAGGCTGGAATTACATTTGGTTCTTTTCCACTGACTCACCGTATGGATTATTTGTCTGCTCTGTTGCTCTCTCCCCTCCCTTCCCTCCACCTCAGATCATACATGACCACTTCCAAAATTTCAGCACGAGTGTGTTTGCTTCACACACCCCAGCTCTTGCAGACAGGTGACAACAACAGTCTGCAGGGCTTGGCATTGAGCTCATCCTGTCTCCAACACCCCCAGCCGTCTGCCAGAGGCTGCCAGCTCCCCAACAGATGCGACAGCAGCACCCACTGTGTCTCGGGCATTGCGGTCTGACGTGACACAGATCTACCAACCCTAACAACCTCAGCTAATTTTGAGCAAGAGTCAGAAGAGCCATTTCTGCCACTCCACCTACAGGATGGTAATTTCTGGCAAAGTGGAGGAAGGTGTAGGTTTGGATAGTTGCACACCTTAACCCACTACAGCTAGGTCAGACCTAGCAATACATCAGTCAAAGCTTTCATCTTTCATTTAAAAGAAAAAGGTAAAGCTAGTTCCTAACTTCCGCAGTCGTAGAAAAAATGTGTTGAAGTAACGACTTCCAAATCTTCAAAGGCGGATTGTAAATAAAAGTGCTGACATTTATTGCTTTTAAGCAAATCACATAGTGGAGTGTGACTCATGAACATTGGGACTGGCAAGCACCTAGGCAAATCATGTTGAGAATGAGATCATGATGCAGTAGGTGTGCAGCATTCTCTTTTCAGCCTATTCACTATCTCTATTCTACAGCAGTAAAGAGGAAAGTTTCTTTTCAGTCAATAATAAAGATTTTAATGTGCCTTCCAGTGCCTATGGAAATAATAAAAACCACATTTCTGCTTCACTGAGAAAGCTTCTGACACATGCTTGATCTCATAAAATACTGAAGGGCATATGACGTACTCACATGAATAAGTCAAAAGGCTTCACGGTACTCATAACGGTAGAATTAGGAATGTGTAAAGTCTCGGGTTTTAGATTTGAGAAGTACGGATTACACTGGAACTCCACTCTTCCTTTTATTGATTGTAAACTGCTTACAAAGGGATGCTCCTGTAGGTAGGGAGTTGTACCAAAAGGGCAAGAAAAGAAAATAACCATATTTGTACTGCAGTGTTAGTCAAGGGGTTACATCAGTTTGATAATTCAGGAGACATTTTGTACACATATCAGCTTGGCTTGGAATTAACTTCAACTTCAGTAAACTCTGTGAACAGTGATTTCTGAATGATGTGCACATTTTTCAACTGAATAATTGTGGAACTATCACTTGCAGTATTCAGAGACAGTGTTCTGCTGTTCATGATGCAGGACTTGTCAATTATGCAAGCAACAAGCTTTGATGATAGTCAAAGGAACATTTGGATAAACAATCAAGCAGATATATTTGTTCAGCTGTCCTTCTGGAAAGTACTTACATATTTACAACATGTTTTTTCTCAGTTATATTATAAAAGCCTCACCCATGTTAAATATATCCACGCAACAAAGTATAATAAATATAGTAAAAATTATGAGTCTGGTACCTTCAGCACACAGAAAGAGATCCTTTACAAACATGGAACTAAATTTATCACTTGCTTTAATGTCATCATGATTCAGACCGATACTGCTATTTCCACTGCTGCCTTTTTTCCCTGCCGATCTGAAGTCTACAAACAGAACGACCTTATGCTGCCTGCAAACTGGGGATTTAGACCACAGGCTGTAAATTACAAAGGAAACAAACCGTTAGGGGTTAAAAAAGATATTATCATAATACAAGCTACATTTGAAGGTGGAATTGCAAAGGCTGGTTAATATCACTAGTATAACATTATAGCATGAGGTGTACCAGAGGGGTGGCTTGATTTTATTTTGCAGTTACGATACAGAGCTTTTCACACTTGGGAACAAATTTCTAATTTACACACTATAGAACTTGAATGTTACCAGACAGAAGCAAGTTTTGGTGCACTCATCTAGGGAAGGGTGCTAGGCTCAACCAAAACAGACCTTTTGCTGATGCTTCAGACCACTGCTTCCCAGAAAGGAGAGAAAACTCTCTCTGGTGTTAAAAAGTATCAGCATGAGCAGACAGTAAGATTCTAAAAGTATCTTAGCTTTATTTCATTTCAGCCTGGTATTAAATTGATTAAAATGTTGCAAACGTTCCTTTAGACAACTACTTTAAACCACCACAGAAAATCTTGATAATCTGCTTGCCTAAGTAGAAATTGAAGGAAAAATAGGAATACTTGTTCCAACATATTAAGGCACAGAAAGTGAATAAGGAAGATAATTTTCCCCCATCTATGTGAATTTACAATCTTCAGAACACCTACAGAAACCTTGGAATTAAATCACAGCAAGTAGGGACTTCAGGACGAACCCACTGAAAAAGAACCCAATAATTAAATATGTCTGTATATACATATCTATACGAAAAAATTACAAATGTGCCCCTGTGTGTACACAAATAAAATTTGGTTTGAACTTCAATGCATGGAAGGAATGTTGTCTTTCAATATTCTTCTTAAAGTACAAGAAAATCGTTAATTAACCTGTGGCCAACAGAACCCTTAAGACAGCAATTATTACATGTTCTTAGGTTAAAAAAGCAATAATTTAATAGAACACAGAACAGCAAGGGCACACTGCTGGAATTTCTTAATTGCGGCCAATGTCAGCAGATGATACTAGAAATCTGTCTTTAAGCTGCTCTTGGAGTCAGCAGCTGTACCCAAACCTTAGCTCCATGTTTATAGCCCATTAGGTAAGTGTTGCTGTCTGGAACCCAACCATGGGCAGCATCCCCAGCCCTGCCCTTGTCACTGGGCATTTCAGACACTGCTGCTCCTTGCATATAGTCAAGGCTGCTCCAAGAATGCTGTTCTCCTCCCTTACGCCCTTACAATGGTAACAGATTAATTTGTTTATCATTTCATTCAGTTCTATAATCAGCACATAAAACAGTTATGCTGGATTTTACAACACCCCAGAGAAACTGCAAAGCTAGAGGCCATTTCCTGACATCCAAGAGGTAAAAGCAGCAAATAAAGCTACACCTCTCAAAAAACCTTCAAAAGGTTGTTGCAAGCCACGACAAAACACTGAGTGGCTGATCACAGGAATCACAAGGTAAAAACACTTCCCTCTGCAAAACCATACTCGACATTCCCTCAGCCTGGGATTTTTCTCACCCAGTATCATCACAGCCCTTTTTCCCTTCGTGTGTCGTCATGGGTCACTTTCAGTGGAGAAAAACTCAAAACTTGAAGATGGGGCATTTTACTTGTTTTCCTTAGTTGCGAGTCATTTCTCCTTGCCAGCTTTGCAGTCACACAATTGCAATACTACTAGGGCAAATATCAGCCGTCAGGCATGCAGCGTTGCTGCTTGTGTGGTTTTTTTCCCCAGCAGCTAGAAGGAAATCTTGTTTAGACAAAAGTATCAAATGGTTAGGACATAGAGAGTTAGGAAAAGCTCTATGCAAGGTTCATGCCTGAGAAACACAAGGGCACAGAGGAGTTAGCCACTAAGAAAATTCCACTGGACATTAAGTTACAATAATTTAGATCTGTTCATTTATGGTAAGTCAGCCATTTTACTGTTGACCTACTTTGCATCAGCAATAATTTGTCACAGTGCATTCTCCAACTGCTACTGAAAGAAAGGTTGAAACCATACATTAAGAGCATAGTGTCAAAGCAACTGATGTTAATTATACCCTGCAATTCCCATGTTGATGAAATTGTCACTGCTAACCATTAATACAGCATTTACTGTCTAAGCCCAGCTTGCTCTACCAACCCTTTGAAAGCCACTGAATTAACATCCTGCTTCACAATGTTCACTTTATGCCACATTGGAATGTAAATCTGAAACATGTAAAAATAACCTCTGCTATTACACCAAGAATGTGTAAATATACATTCCTTTTTAGGAGAGCTATTTATCTCCAGTCTATACATGTTTCACTCCTTAAACTCAAAACAGCTTTAATGTTCTTCAGTCAAGTGGCAGCTTTTGCCAATATAAACTATTTTCCCTAAAAATTATGGCATTAAGTAGAGGAAACTTTGGAAAATGTAGAGTGCTACTTGATTTACAGAAATAAGCTTTGTAAAGATACACAAAAAAGAAAACCAGCAATGTTCTTCGTTTTATTCATCGCTAACCTGCACAGTAACAAGAGATCATATTCTCCCAGCATAAGTAAGCAAGGTTAATTAGAAGGACACCTTATGCGGATTTAGTGTTCATGTGCAGTGACATCTGATTAATTTGGTGACAGAAATGTTTACAAGCATCAGCACAAACCAACCATTCCAGGAGCATTAACTGGATTCTTTATGGTTTGCACATCAGTAAACTGTTTTGTAAGGTCCTCCTGCTGTAGTACAGTTCCCCCACTTCTAAACCATCTCTCAAGCTACTGTTTTACCCATTTAAATGGAAGGCAGTTAAGAGCATACAGGCTGAACAATATTTAGCCTTAAGAGTTGTCATCACTAGCTAAGACAGGAGACAGCACAATCTGATCTTCTGATCTAAGAAGACTCTTTTTAGTGATGAATAAGAGGGACTTTTTTTCATCCTAAGAACTGATTCAATACAAGATACAACAAAAGTAGAAGCTGGTGATGGTATTTTCACATCAAAAGAGTGCTCCACATAGGTTATTACCAAATTCTCACATAGACTGGGAGAACAAACCAATAATAAGAAAATCCCGTGGCACAATGAGGCCTGCCACACAGATCTACCAGAAAATCTTTGCAGAGTCAGCAGAAAAGTAGAAAACTGAAATCAGCATTACTAGTAATTGAATTAAAGCCCTCACATCTCTATTCAGACATAAGAATGACCCTAAGATCTACAGAAAGAAAAAGATCATAGTCTGAATAACTGCTTAAGCCAGATGTACATCTCCAGAATAAGCAGGAAAAAAAAAAAGTACACAACTGCAAAGAGAACAGAACAGAGCTTCTTACAGGATACATATAGTACAACTCTCCATAGGAGGAGCATCGTTAGCAAACATGAAATACAAAAGTAAACACAAGTGCATAGGATCTGATACCACACATAGTACAGTGGGAGAACATGCTGTGAGCAAAAGAAACATTTGCTCACTTGGCATAAACTAAAGGGCAATTATACACTTTTTATAAAGACATTTACTGCATGGTCAACAAGTCTTAGCAGACTGGTCCACCAGTCTAGGAAGAGCTGTAACATTAAAGTTACATACAGCTGAGCCTGCCCTCAGAACACCAACAGGATTATTCAGTCAAGCAGGTTGTGAATGTGTTCTCTCATGTCTAATATTTGCTTTAAAATAAAAGCCTTGCTGGTTTCATAATAGCACCTCAAATGAAATTCAAAAGTGACAAGCATTTAGCTTAGTGCACTGTTTGTTCTACCTGCACCAAAACACAGGATTGGCAACAGCCTCCTCTTACAGACATACTCAATTTCTCTCAGAAGTCCTTCCTATGCCCTGCTGCCACAGTAAGCCAAGTACTTTCAAAATCAGACAAGGGCACATTGTGTGCACACTGGGGTGTATTTAAATTCCAGCTGGAAGAAATCCCAACAACTGAGGACACAGGTTGTACCAATTACTAGTTACAGCTGCAGTTAAAAATTATGCCATGAATGAAAGCAACCTACCATAAAAGGACTAAAATGTTAACCATCTAAGGGAGCAGGCTCATTCTTGGTTCAGTGTCACATGCCCAGGCTCACAGACAGAATACTCACTGCCTCGCAAAGCTATGCTTAACTTACCAAAAAGAAAGTACCAACAGCCGATGCTTTTATAATGCGAATAGCTCATGTCAAAGACCATCTGTACAGCTACTCTTTCTGACGCTGTTCTCACTGTGCAGATGAAAAGACTACAGGCAGCACCACAACCTACCATGCACAGCTCGGTCAGCAGTGAGCTTCATGAAAGTTTAATATAGTGTTACAGGAAACCAAGCTCAATGTTTTTCTTTCTATATTTATGCTGTCTGAAGACACATAACACAACAGAAATATCTTCGAGTATTCCTATTGCTTGAATAAAGCTCTTGCTTACAGACATAACTTGAGAGCAACATCTTAAAATAGTATTATTTTTAACCTATCAAGATGTGATCCTAAATTTTGATTCTACACAAGTAACATCTGTACATTAAAGCAAGGTCATTCTGAAGTTTTGGCAATAATCTATTATTAGCAAACTCTTTAAAGTTCAGTGCTTCAGGAGCCCTTATGCTCTCACCAGTCTATACCAGAAAGCACTGGAGAAGCCCCAGCAATACTTTTAAAGTGCTGATCTACATACATATGCAGATCATGGTAAAATTAGTATTTCTGGAGTTGAACTTCCAAAAAAACAGTGGGAAAGAAATTGGTAAAAAAAATCTAGACAGTTCAGTCTTACGTTTTGCTTATATCAAATATTTGAACTGAAGATACAACACATTACTATCACCACATTGTAAAGGCTCACAGTTGAGCAGAAGCTGTCACAATGCATGGCAAGTCTGAAGGTCAGTCCTATCCACAGTTAGCAAGTTTAGTTGCTGTTTTCCTTCAGAGCAACAGCAGTTCTCAGACCTGAAGTCATCAATTTGGATAGGCCTTTTATTACATAGAACAAAGTACACAGCAGATAAAGCATAGAAAGTTCGTGAGTTTCACTCCAGCACTTTTAACAAGTGTAAATAAAGGGGTAAGGAACTTCTCTCAAGTGTAACTACTGTGCTATATAGAAATTACATTAGTGTGGTGCTTAAGTGAATCACATCTCCACATCATTCATTAACTCTGAATACACATATAAGTATGGGCTTCTCACTTTGCCTCAACCAACCTTTTAAGTTTGGGAAAAAAGATCTACATACCTTTTGTTGAATCCCATGTAAATGATTTCTAAAGTGAAAGTCTTGCATCTGAAGAAAGCAAAAGGCGAGCAACCTTTCTGAAGAGTGGTTAACCTGCTCTTAAGGCTAAGGGACACTTGTCCCAGAAACTCTTATTGAGCAGGGAATCCATCAGAGAAGCACTGAGAACTTGTGAGCAAGTAGGTCAAAATGGACATTTAGGTTTGCTATATCCATCAGGAAGCCAAGGAAACTTTAATCCTTTGGATTTATTCAAGTCATCTTTGATGGATGTTATTTCTGTACCTTTTCCTCATATCCTGGAGTTACTTCCACATTGACTGATTTTAAAAGGTTTAAAGTGACATGCACATCATTGTGTTCCCCTAAACTTCCCAAGCATTTATACACAAGGTCTTCATTTATCCATGTCTGTACCAAGTGCTCCCTAGCATCAGGGTGCCATTGATGTTCTTAAGCCTTTATAGTACCTACTTCATTTCTACTGTGAGGCAAAAATAGTTCAACTGATCCTGTGTAATCACGACAAGAGATTGATTAAAATGCCAAGATAGGAAACAATTTATTATAGAGAGAAGAAAAATTTCTCATCCAAAATATAGAAATCTGTACAACTTTGCCACAATCAATATACATGAACTGTACAAATTTACACCAGTTCATAATTTACCAAATAAAAGATGACTAACAAAGTTCACAAAATAGATGGTGGTTTGTGGAAAAGACTTTTACCCAATTGAGAACAAGGAAATTACAAACCAGACCTCCACTTTCTAAAAATAAGAAGTTTACTCAGTCTTAGAAAACTACAAGCTAGCAAATGTACAGAGAGCTGGCTGGTGCTAACACCACAGTTCAGACAGTGTCTTTATATGGTCTTTTTAAAGCCTGTTGCCATGGCAGATTCTGATCACTTGCTACTTTTGAGGCCAATGTAAAGACCTGACCATTTCCCCAGGTCATACTTACTAGTTTATCTTATGTACATTTATACATATTTGTAAGTGCTAGGTAAAAGTCTGAAAAATAAAATTTCCAGTACTATGGTGTCCATAACAATAAGTCTTGTTATTAAGCTGCCAAAAATGCTAACAATTAATAAATGTCATAGTGCAAATTTACTCTGCAAGACCTACTGCAGAGAATCACTTTATAAATACAGATTGGGGTTGAAAATTGGTGTAGAAATTAAGTAAGATGTCTTGGAGAAACTGATCCTTCTTAGATCTTCTTCACTCCCTAGCAAGTTGCAATCATTTTGACTCACAGGCTATTAAATCACTGAAAGGTACTGTCCAAACTATGGCACTGTCACTTTAAAGTATACCACTCTAACATGTGCCAGATCTTCACAGCTGTGACATGGTTTAAATTCCATAATCCATCCCCAGAGGTGCCCACCCAAAGTAAAAACCGAATTTATCCATCCATTTTAAGGTGATCCATCCACAGACTATATCTTAACCTGATACAGTCATCATATTGTAGCTTTTGGAAGGGCTAGTTCTGCCCAAGAGAAGTTCCTCCTTACAGCTTATTCTGCTGTCTACCATTTGCATGTTGGTGTTATTTTGGCTACCTCCTGCTGGTGCAGCTTCATACAGCACACAGATGGAGCCATCCTCTCCAATACGATAGGACACTTCATACGGGTCAACCCATAGAGTGAGTTCGCTTGGAAGAAGCTGGAACAGTTCCTGACTGCTCAATCCAATCCGTTGTGCTGCCTGTCCAATGAGAGGATCCATTTTATGGTTGATCCGGATACATCGGTAACCTGATCCCTTGCATGGCTTTTCTGGGAACCAGTGGTGTTTATAATGTTCTATAAAAAACAAACAAACAAAAAGATTATCCTCCTTAATTCTGTACACAAAAAGATGTACAGTGACCATTGTTCTCTTGCAAATGTCACACCTCAAGATGTTGAAAAGCTTATTATTTTAGCATGAAATGACCTGAAAAATCATTATAGCCTTTATTTTTGCTGATGATTTACATAAGCACAGCATCCCTTGGGAAGTACTCATGTTCAGTGTTACCAATTTGTGCTACCGTACTCAGAGAACAATGTTTGCCATCTGAAAGGAGTGAAATACAACTTCCTGGCATTCACAGAAACAACTACAAAAATAGAGAAGTTATTTCATACATAGCAGAAAAATTCAAGGGCTTCAAAACCCTATAAACCAAGAATGAAAAAAAAGCACTGCTGAGATCTCCCTCTTGAGATAGCACCCATGCTTAGTTCCTCACATTCTAAGAACACCCAAAAATTACTAGGGAAGTGTTTACCGACTGACTCAAACTGTATTTCACCACCGCTCTTCCCAGCCAGTTTTCCAGAGTGAGATACCAACGATTCACTTACCTTAGGAGTTTTATCCCACCTAAAAACCCTATCGGTCTGAGGCTACTTGTAGCCACTATCAAGCACATTGGGCAACAGCCTCGGCATTACAAAACTCAGAGCAGCAAAGAAACCCTCGGTAATTGACCCTAACCGGGGTTTGTCAGAGGGCTATGAGACGTTTCCAGAAAAAAAGGGGAACTGAGACTCATCGTCCACCGCTCCATTTTACTTGACAAAAAAAGCAACTTCAGAGCATTTTCCCTTCTGGAAAACAGGCGTTTTGAGACCTTGGAGCGGAGCCCAAGTCAGGGCTGCTCCGAACGCTTTGTCTGCGGAGCCATGGGGGGGGGCTGCTTGCGCGACGCCTGAACCCCTTTTGTTTACAGCTCGCTCCCACTGCTCCCACCCGCTGGGGCCGGCTCGGCACCGGGAGTCGCCAGAAGGGGAAAGCTACGGCCGCGGAGACCGGCCCCACCCCCGAGCCGGGTCCAGTCCCTCGGAGGGGCCGCACTTCCCCTTTCCCCCCCTCTCCGGCCACCGGCAGGGCGCGGCGCTACCGCGGCCGGAGGTGCCGCCCGGCACCCAGCCGGCCCGGGCAGGCGGCCCCGCGACGGAGGACGAGGCAACGCGGCTCCTCGGCCGGAGGCGGGGGAGCGGCTCCGCCGCGCCCGCGCCGCCCTCACCTGCCAGCAGCTCCTGCAGGCTCTGGCTGAAGGTTTGCAGCTGCCGCTCGTTCATCAGCCCCTTGGTCCGCAAGAACTTGGAGATGAAGCTCACGGCCGCGGCGATCTCACGTATCATGCTGGCCCGGGTGTACAGGGCGGGATGCATGGAGGCGGCGGTGGGCGGCAGCCAGCTCTCCGGGGTGGCCGGCGCTGGGACGGGGCGAGCGGCACGGAGCGGGACGGGCGCAGGGGCGGCGCGGCTCTAACTGGGACAGGGTCGGGCGGCGGAGCCCAGATCACATCCCGCGGGCGGTAGCCTCCGCCTCCTCTTCCTGCGGCAGGGGGGCGGCAGCAGCAGCGGCGGCCGCGGCAACACAACCCGCATCTCCTGCTGCGAGGGGCGAAGGGAGTTGCTGGCCGACCGCCGCCTCTTATAGCCACCGACAGGCGGAAATGGCGTCAGGGCGCCGGGGGCGCGCCGCCGCCAATCGAGCGATCGCACCATTGTAAACGCAACGCAGCGGGGCGGGGACGGCGAGAAGGGGGGGGTGACGTAATCGATTGTAAACAAATAGAGCCGGGGCGCGCGGACGTGCGCGGGGCCGCGCGCGGAGTTCGGCGTAAGGGGCCGCGCGCCGCGCAAGTGCTTCAGGATGAGCGCCCGCCCGCACTGCGGGGGCGGGGTGTTCCCGCCCGAGGAGATGTGGGGGCAGCGCCTGTGCGGTGCATCCCAGCGTAGGTGCCGCCCGAGGGAGAGCGGAGCCCACGATCCGCGCACCGACGTGGGCGGGGTGGGGCTGCGCGGCGCGGCGCGGAGCTGACAGACGGGCCGGCCGCGCGGTGGCCGTGCTGCCTCTCTGCGCGAGGCGCGTAACCACGCGAGTCTGCCGTATTTCGTGGCCGTGTCGGCACAGCGGCGCGCTGCGGTTTGGTAGCCGAGCGGCGGCCGTGCGCTGTATCTGGGGAGAGCAGAGCCACGTCAGCGGCGGGGGCGGGACGGGGCGGGAGGGGTGCCTGGGCAGGGGGGAAGCGGGAGCGTGCGAGCGGGTGAAGTTCTCTCTCCGGTCTTTCGGTGCGCCGTGCCCCACGTCGGCGCAGCTGCCGGCGGCTGGTTTGTACGCGGGGGCATGCTCGTACATGTCTCCCCGCGTCAGGCCAGCTGCAGCAGAGGTGCTCAAAGACCAGTGTTTGGTTATCCCCGGAGCCACGGAGGCGACGTGACTTTTCCCCTTTGGCTCCCACTTGGTGCCCCAGTGGGACCTGTACCCAGCGCCCCGGGGGTCCCGAGCATGGCTTTGTTCTCACATTTGGTTTTATCATCTCCTTAAGACCACGTTTAGGTCGGGGGCTCCAGGCAGGGTCTTGCAGACAAAGCAGAAGCCCCCCTTGCCTCTGGGCAGCTAGTGGGCCGCTAAGCCCATGGGTGCAAGCCAAGTGAAGGGCATGCTGTCTTCTCGCCGGACACTGGCCAAACCTCAGCCCTCTTTCTTTGAGGACATGCCAGAAATACAACTTTTAGTCTACCACACACCTCATGCACGCTGCTCAATGGCATGTTCTCCTTTGGGAGTGTACAATTATCCCAGCTTTTCTATCACTAACTTTGAAAGGGGAGAAACCCTGGGTGGATGGGAGGACTCACATTTATTAGTCGGCTAGTGATGGCCAAGAAGAGTGGGAAGTCTCAAGCCTCCAATGCCATGTGTCTCCCTTTTTCCAAAACCAGAAGGGAGATGAAAACAGCAGCAGAAGTCCTTTTTTTTTTTTTTTTTTTGGTATTAAAAACATGAATTGTAGCTTCTTTGATGGAAAACTCATTCTTCCCCTAGGTATATGCCCTGCCCCTATGCAAAGCTGCAAATGATACAGCCTGATATTTATATGTACAGTTCTTCCAGTCAAAGATGAGAAGTCAGGCCGTTAAAGGCACAATAATAACACACAAATCCTAAGATTCGGTGATGAAATACATAAAAATACATGTGTAAAATAATTTGAATAAAAAGTGAAAGTACAACGTTTTTCCTTGTCTGCTGTTAGAGGTGTACCTGAATAGTGCTTTTGGTCTTCTCTCTGCACTCAGTATCTATTATATCTTAGGCTCTCAGTCTCAAGGGACTCTCTCTTTGACTCTACATGCAAGGGAGTGTAACAAAGGAGGTGCAAAACGCTTTCAAAAGATAATTCTGAGAGCTTAAACCTACAGCTTTACTGCGTACGAAAAATGCTGCTGTGGGTTTTGGAACGCAGTCTCTATTTTCCTCACTGTTGCATTAGTGATCATGAGCAGTCCCTGTGTTCTGTGAGAGGGGAGGAGCTGCCAACCTGGCCCCTCCTCTTGCTGCCCCATAGGTGCCAGCTGTCCTTTCTCGCTGCTTCTGCAGCATATGTGAGGTGTATCTAGAGCTGCCATTTCTTTGTTCATAGGTTGGAATTTGCTGTTCTCTTTCAAACCTCGAAGCCGCATGTGCTTGTCTTCCCCTTCACAACAAGGTTCGTCATCCTACTGAAAAATATCACTTGTTTTGTGGAAAATCAACGTTAAACACTGCAATTAACACAAAAATAACTATGGGAAATAGTTTTGAAAAAGAAGTTTGCCACCTTTGCTTGGACCTGAGCTTTTCCTGGACCAGTTTGTCATCTCTGCTACTTAGTTCCAGACAGAATCAAATGCTCAGAAGGATTTTTAGGAACTCCCAAGAGGATAACTGGTCTTATATGGTAGCACCCCAAAGCATGAGGTTTAAAAAGCTCTCCTTAGCTTGCTATGTGGACAGCAAGGCTGTTCATTTCAGATTTGAATCATCCCCCCTGAACTGTGCTTTTAAGAACATACTGTGGCAGCATGTACCTCATGCCACACTCTGCAAGGGGAAGAAATTTAAAAGATTTTTTTTAAAAGAAAAAAGCTTGCTAGACCATCAAAGGGTTTCCTTCAAATCTCCTGCAAAGCAGTAAGTTCAGAGCACTTTAGCAGTCAAGAAATTTTGATAGATCTTATTGCTTCCAAACAGTTACAGCATGTATAAAGAGGGTCTTGTTTCTGGAAAGGGTAAATGGCTGT
Source organism: Bucorvus abyssinicus (assembly GCA_009769605.1). NCBI lineage: Eukaryota > Metazoa > Chordata > Aves > Bucerotiformes > Bucorvidae > Bucorvus > Bucorvus abyssinicus. Next base: position 48,336,068 of record CM020025.1, read on the forward strand.
ATATACAGATCCAGTCTGCTAGTGAGGAATGAACTGCCTTGGTGTTCTTACTGTGCAGCCAGCAAGCAGTTCAAGCATCACTTCCAGGCCAAGGCTCTGTGAGATGCCTTCCAGCAGGACATTTTCCCTAGCTGTGGGAGCGAACAAGGTAAAAGGAGCTGCTGATGCAGAGAACCATCCTGTTTTCCTAGTCTAGGCAAGTTCACCTCTATCTCAGTGCTATGGTGGGATAGCAAAGGTGTTGCTGCCATTTCCTGCCTGTGAAGTGCTCCCAAAGATCCTCATCTTTAAAGTAGGCAGACTCCTAGCAATGATGAAGACTTTGGCATACAGCTCATGGGATCAGGGAAAGTCGGCTTTCCTGACTAGGACTTCAGTGGAGAACCTCAGAGAAACTGGCGGTACCTTATGCTGCTGCTGGTTTGTACCTTAGATTCCTGCCAGTATGCCAGCGTGTTTCACTGCTCTACTATTTTGCTCTGAACTTCTTCGGCACCTGTACATTTTCGAATATATACGAAGTGGTTCTTACTTTCTCTGGCCGGGTCCCAGCTGTGTACTGCCTCTGCAGCTCCAGACACAGAGGAGGCAGTTTGCTTGGTCAGTAGTGCAAGATGCTCACTGATACCTTAACGGCAGGGTGCTGAAAAAGATAAATGTAAACATTTAACAGCTGCCTTATTCAGCCCGTCTCATATTTTAAATGAAGCAGAGGCCCTAGGGAGAGAAAATAAAGAAAAAGCGTATGTGATCATGTAATTAAAGACTAGATTATAATGAGTATGCACAGAAGGGTTGAATTAAGGTTGTACTGGCAACCCAGCTTCTGAGATTTCCTAACTTTTAAGCAATACAATGCAACCTTTGCAACATTTCTTTCATGTTGTTTTGGCAGGAACTGTTTCTCGCCATTGGTTTGTAGAGAGCCTAGCACTTTGTGAGTTCTGTCATAATGGAAATAAGTAACAGAAGTACAACTAACTACTTTTATCTGTGCCACACACACATATACACACCCTATAACCATTGCAACACACTTTTCCCAGCTTTTTCTGAAGGAAAAGCTACCGAGTATTCTCTGTGGTAAGTGGGAAGATTCAAGAGTTCAAAGGAGAAGAATTAGAATTATTTGATTTTTAAAAATTTTGTTCTGGTCCTAGAGACTGAATTAATATATATTTGTTTATGAAAATAAATACACTACATGTACAACATGGATTTTTTTTTTCCTCTTTCAGAAATTATTCCTGTCAGAATAAGAAAATGCAAGGAAGTGAGTAAGTGTTATAGGCTTTTTATGCAGCATCTTGTTAAAGCCTTTCAGTGTAGAAAAGCGTTAGGGCTGTTCTCTTCCTATTCCGGTCAGTTCTAGCTATAGTTTTGCACTGTTTGGCATTGACCTGGAAAGAAGTAACAGTTGAGAAATAATTGGTATTTATTTCCAAAAAGTGGAAATAGATATGGTTTAGATTGGCATAAGCTTTCTCTCACCTGTTAGCTGAAGACTGCTGTTTGCAATGCATAAAAAAATCGATTCTATGTATAGAATTTATTTTTAGTGTAGGTTGATAATATTAAAATGCCAGATTAGTTTTGTCATTTAGCAAGCATTTGAAAGCATATAGCAAGATATTGCTGCTCTATTTTTTGTTTTTTCAGAGGAAAGCTTACCATGGGATACATAAAACATTTATTAATGTGTTCGCTGTCTTTAGTCTTTGCTCTGAATATGTAGTTACTGCTGTAGAGACATTAAATTGCTAATCCAGGAGGCAGATGCAACCGGGATAGTCCATAGCCGGCCGTGCATGTCCACGCTGCTCCTTGCAGGACCCCATGGTTGTGAGTTCCCACCTTGTTTTGTAAAGTTTTCCAGCTAGGGCAGTGGCACTGGAGTCCTCCTCGGAAATTCTTTGGCACCCAACTTGGATTAAGATGGAGACAGAAGCGGTTAGCCCCCCTCGCTGCAGGGTGAGTGCCCTTCAGTACATGTCAAGGTGTATCTTGGGCCTAAGTTTGTTCCCTGAAGCCAGTTCTTGAGAAGAGGCTGCTGTTCAGGTTGTGTTGCCACAAGACATGTTTGGACTCGAGCTCGGGCTCAGCTCTGGGCTCAGAAATACCTTACGGACCCAGCCCACTCATACAGTGAGGCAGGGATAAGGGCTCTTCAGCTCTGATTGTAAGCCTTTCTCGCAACCCAGCCTTACGACATTGAAAGTAACCGCAGTGTTGTAGCAATGAAGTGTTTTATCCTGAAAAAGTGTGGGGGTGAAGAAGTCAGTCATATATTCTTCCAAAATGGAGAAGTCTTGCTTTTGAAAGCATAAGAGAGACTGGTATGAGTCAGAGAAAGGGCAAAAGTCTAATTTGTGACCACACTGGGAACCCCCCTTCTCCCTTCAACATGCTCAAGCGTGCACGCACTCACGTGTACGCACACGCACGCACTCTGCATTCGTAAACTGATCTATCGGACAATGAATTCCTGAAAACATGTCTCACACATGTCTCTCTGTTTAAGCAAGTGGGACAAGTCCCATAAGCCAGCGTCTCACTCTGCAGTCCAGCAATAGCCTGACAAACAGCCACTGCAGGAAGCTTGAGAGGGGATGGAAAGACTCAGAGGAGCAACGGGAAGCTGTCAGCATTGGTTATAGCTATGGCATATTCTGCAGAAGTAATTTCAGGAAAACCAGCTTGTGACATCCTAAAATGACAAAACTCTGCTGCACTTAACTACATACAGAAAAAGGCTTGCTCTGTGGGGGATAAGTTTGATTTCAAAGGGACCGCTCACAGACAAGATATTTCTTGTGGTGTGAGCCTCAGGTGGCAGAAACCGGAATCTGGCCGGGACATACTCAACAGAGGGCTTTTCCTATGCTCTTGCTTTGATTTCAACAAACAACATGTGACAGCAGATGAAAAGCAAATTCAGAAAACAGGATTCTGTTTTTGTTTTAAAGATGATTTTTTTTTTTTCAAGTGGGATAGTAGCAGGTGTAGCAGCACACAGGGTGCTTCTTTTTAACAAACCAGTCATAGTTTGGATCCAGCAACAACAAAAATTTAAGAAGACAATAGAAGCAGATTATTTGCAAGCTTGTCGATGGAGAGCTCCTCGCACACGGTGTTATACATAACCATTATTACACATCCATTTTTTCATTTGTATGTGCTTATGAATAAAACAGGAGAAACTAATAGAGATGAGATAAACAATCAAACATTGAAATCCTACATGGGAAATTTATTAACAATAACACTAAAATGAAAGGAGTTTTACATGGAAAGAATGATTTAAATGATTTAACCATTTGTTGTCATGCTCTGCAGTCAAATGATGTAATTTCAAATTCCGGATTTTTACCTCACCCCTAGTTTTTTATAGCGTAGCTGGATGGAAAGGGTGATGATAAAGAGTTTTATAGTTCTCTGGTTCCCTGAGTTTTCTTTTCTGGCTGCAGCATAGCTTTAGGAAGGCCTGACATCATTTCAGAACTTCCTTGTCCATAGTGGCTGTATATAGGCTCTTGCACTGACTGGTGACTGCCAGAACAGCCTGTGTGGGTCAGCACGGGGCTGGTCCTCGTGATCAGGCAGAGGGAGAACCAACAGTGGAAGCCTGCTGGAAGAAGAATATCCTAACATCCACTTAAGCATTTCAGGAATTCTTCATGATGCTGAAGCAGCTTAAAGAAGCAGGGGAAGGCCTAACATTTAGTCCCATGTTTAAACCCACATTAAGTGCTGTTCTTGAAGGGTAGATTTCTAGGCTTGAAGGCTATGGTTCCCAAAGCAGGTTCATCACCCTCAGCAGGGGTCACAGCAATGGCAAGTAGTGTCCTGAGCTCAACCAAGAGTTGGTTTCTTCTGATGTTTATGCCAGTAGTTGAGGAGGCATGAAATCAGCAGCAGGGAAACAAGATTACAGCTGGAACAAGCTTATCAACTACTGTGTTAAGGACAGCAAAAATCATTGATAGATTATATTGAGGCCTTCAGTGTAATGTTTGTCCACAGAATAGGCATCTAAATGTCCGACCCATCTAAACACATTTTTTTAAAAAGATATTTCCAGATCAGAGCTCCATATAGTGGAGAGTTCTCAGCCTAACTATACTAGCCAAAACCCAGGGATTTTAATACTCTTTTAACAGTTTGTCCTGACTGTTTAGGATTAAAACTGTGACCGCCAGCAGATTTTAGGTGCAAATTTCATTAAAATAATTGAAGATTTTAAGAAATCAATATGTTGGTCCTGCAAGTATTCATTTTTCCTTAGTATTTGCAGTTTATGTACTTTGATTTATGATGTAGTTAAAAAAATCTTGACAGATTTTAAAAAAAACCCTGTAAAATATCTGCAAAAAACCCTTTCATTTGCTTTCCATTTATGTCATAAAAATTTTTTAAGCAGCGTTATTTAGGTGTGTGATTTGGAAACTAGATGGACTTCCAAATGGATGGCTCCTTTGGACCAGTTATTGACTACTAGCCTCAAACCTTCAGTGAATCTGCCTGTTTCAAAAATACCTTCAAATAGCAAAGCATGGAGACATTTTAATGGTAACACTGAGATTTTAGGCTAGGCCTGCACAGGCGACAAAGAAAGTTGCTCACTATTTCCTTATTGAGACAGGAGAAACAGGAAAGCAGTGACTGTAGTATGTAGCTAGACATACACACCTGTCTCACAAACTCATAACATCCCTCTGCCAAAGCTGCACATGATTTTTTCAGTTGGAAATCATGTGCTCCAGCACGTTTCATTCAGTGCATGGTCTGGCTTTGGAGGACAAATGATTTCAGATTAGCTGCTTTTTTATTCTTTTATTGTGGGCTGTCATATCTAAATCCTGCATATCAGTGCAATGAATACACTGCTGTAAAAATGGGCAATTATCTTTTCTTTTTCATTTTTCTTAGTGAACACTTACCACAACTTACTCTCTTTCCTATTGTCAGTTGTAGTCATGGCACTGCTCCTATTACCATTTTTTCTTCTCCTTGCAATGGTATTAACTCAGGCATTTTAATCAGTCTCAGACAGAAATTTAGGCTGTGAATTCTCAGGACAAAATTAATATAATTAGTTCTCTAGGACATATTTGGCAGGCTGAGGGAACATCACTCTGACAATCTGCATATTACCTTCGAGTACTGATAGATTTTCTGGATATAATTAGGTGGGGAAAAAAAATTTTAAAAAATCACATATACACAATTCTTACCTTGTTGTGTAGCTGTATATATATATATTGCTGTTCCACTACATTTATGTGTGAACACTTCAAATATGCTTGTGTGAAAATGTAGTCATTCACCCCGTTGACTGGATTGTATTGCATGTTGCATGCCTAAAATTAATCTGTTTGTCTGGTCCCCATGCAACTTGAACTCTTTCCACAGAAGCAATGAACAAACCTAAACACACAGTAACTTACTTTCCTAAATTCACTCGTGAGTAATCTCCCTGACTTTGATGAGATTATCCCTATAATTGCAAATGAACAGGATCTTGATTTTAGGGCACGTGACCCAACACTTTATATCTCAGAGCTCCCACTCCATGCTTTTTTCCTTTCTGAGAGATGTGCCAAAACATGAGGAACCTGCTTTGACCTATATCATCTATAAATTGCCAATTCCTACCAAAAACAAAAAAAAGAAGGCAAAAAAAAGTTACAGTTTCTTGGTTTTAATGGCACTGTTTTTACAGTCTGCAAGTCCTATCTGATTGTTAATACACATCTCTTACATGAGCATGCTTGATAACACTGGAAAAGGGGGGAGAGGAGCCTCCATGCAAGCAGAGGCAGTAGTCTACTTTTATCTCACCAAAAAATAAATTATGTCTTTTCTCCATTGCTTTTAAAGAACATTGGAAAACACTAACTAAAACAGAAACAGAAATCTTGACAGCAGAAACATACACCTCTATAAAATTAGGCCATTAGTGCTGATTTAGATTAACCAGATGTCTCAAACAGGCCTGTGATGGAAAACCAGAAAAGCACAGCTTTTTATTTTGTTTTTAAAAAAGAAAGATGCATAGCCTTTATGAATCTAAAAAAAACATAGCCTTGTGATCTAAGTCTTCATGTTTTCTGCCTCCAACACCACCTTCAAACAGTGACCATTCCCCCCCGCCCCCTCCCCATATCTGTGTCTGGTGCATTTCCAGGGACAGAGGAACAAAAAGCTGCTTGATACACCTCTTACAATAGAAAGATGTGCCTGGCTGTGTGGGAGGAGCCACTTGATTCTTCCATGTAGCGCTGAGTACACATGCTTTGAGCAGCATTAAGTGTTCCTGGGAGTGGTGAACAGAGTGTTCCAGCGGGATCTAACATACAGGCAAAGATAGAAAGCCATTTTCTTCACAGCTATTCAATGCATTAATACAAGATCCTGAGCTTGCAGAGAATGAACCTACTGCTTCTGAGCTTTTCTTTCCTTTTCTCTTTCGTATCTTAATTCACTTTTAAATTATTTAAGAGGACTCTGATTTTTTTTCAAACATGATTTTTTTTTTAAATTCACTGCTTCGTGAAAGCCTGCTTATAAAAAATTACATGAGGTATAGCAGTCGCATAAAACATCCCTTAAAGATCTCCATAAAATGTCTTTGCAGCAACATTTTCTTCCCCTTGGGTTTTTGTGCCCCACAACATAGCTAGCAGTCAGTGGAGAGGGAACAGGTAGAAATTCATATGAGATGACAGCGGAGAAGACAGAGCTAAAGCCACATGCAGCTACACTACGGAAAAGGAACATGGTGCTGTGCTCCATGTGCACCATAAGCAGGTGGAGCCCCACCAGCTGTCTCAGCCCTACTCTGAAGACACGTCATTGCAGCCAGCTCAGGCCTCGAAACTGCGCTACTTCATACCAAGAAACCAACACATGCAAGGCCAAGGCAGGGGATGTCTGCAGCACGTTCCTTTCCTCAGCATAGACATGCCTTCATTGTTTCCACTCAGTTTTGTTACCCTGGAGCTGTAGGGTATTTCCTGCAGAGTCATCTCCTCCCACCAACTCAGAGCTTCAGTCTCATCCACCAGGCAGCCTGGTTTCAGTAGAGCCATGCCAGAGCCTGTGCTGCCAGAACCCAAACACTTCAGTGTCACACAAAATAAAATTTAAAAACCAAAACCCAACAACATGAAAAAACTATGCCAATTCCTCCTCACCGCCCTGCCCCATGCCCTCCCCTCCCCACCCCCCACCCCCTCAAAGAAAAAATTCCAGCTCTGTCCAAAGATACCTTCAAGTGTGGGTGCATACTCCCTGGATTTTCTATATTGATATCACCATATAAATAAACTACTAGGGATGTCCAAGAGTCATCATAAGGGAGCTCCCTCAGCTGCTACAATCCTGGAGGAAATGATTTGGCCATCCATTACGCAATTTCCTACTTTGTATCAAAGGCAAATTCACTAGTTTATATAAAGATGGCTTAGTAATAGCTGATATTTCCTGAAGACTGGTCATCTTTTTTGTTCTTAAGGTAGTGGAATGAACAGTAAGAAATAATGATTGAAACCCAGATTTTTCATGTGCATGTTTTAAATTGCTAGACTACTGCAGTGATTTCAATACAAAACAGACAGTCTTAGAATGATGAACCAAACCTGACTTCTCTGGCTCAGCTGAGGTTGATTTAACCTCAGTATTTCAGCCAATGGCCAAAAGTATACAAAGGACGAACTTCAGTTGCTCAAGATTTGAAGAGACTAGACGCAAGAGCTATGAGGGCTCAATACCTTGAGGAGATTTGATGATGTGAGGAATCCCAGTTTCTTGGGGTGCAGGGGGAAAGTTCACCTTTTGCCAGCTCACAGTGCATTTGATAACTGTGGATCTCAATTTTTAATATAATAAATCTCCTTGACCCCGTGTTTGTAAATGCTAGAAACTGGTTTTACCTTCCTCCGACCAGCTATAAAGCAGTTACATTGACCACAGAAATGCTTATATCATCATGGAGGTTTTAGAACAAAGACAATAGTGGTTCATATATTCCTACTATTCCTGATAAAGGTAAACACCTTCCTTTGTGATGACAAGAGTCATAAAAGATTAACTGTAGTAAATAAAGGTATGGATGGTCACGTAAAAATGCAATAGTGTTGCTCATTAACTCCAAAGACCACAGACCAAGGAGACGTTTAATGGAGAATGGAGGAGAACTTTACATGCACTCATTTCTGAAGCAAAGGAAACAAAGGCAGTAGAATATTTTTGTTTTATAACTGCCATGAGTCCTCTCCAAGCATTTTTATAGTTATCATTACTAACTTCTTCATTGATTATATATCAATCACACTAACTCCTTGAAAAGAAGGTGACCAGCCTGTTTATCCATACCTTCCTGTTTTGGAAGCATAAGGTCAACATAGAAGAAAAGAAAAGTAAAGAAAAAGAGAAGACAATAGAAAAGCCCTCTTCTCCTATTAAATTTGTGCAGACTCTCCCATATCCCCTCTGCTTGGTCCCAACTCTAACTGGCTTCCCCCAGAGATGAGAGGACATTGGGTTAATGACCAATGCTCCCACCCCACTGCCTCCATCAATGCTGCAGAGGGCTTGGATGACACACAAGCTGCATCCAAAGGCACACACAGAAGTAAAAGCCAGGACAGGAGAGTCTTTTTCTTCCTGTATGATTTCCTGTATGATTCCCTGATCAACTAACTCTCCTGTTACGTGTTTCCTCACCCTCAATTACCACACATGGCTCTGTCCGTGAGGCCATGCAGTAGCTGTGCCTGTGTGCTGTGGCCCAAGAGAAGCAAATTTACAGAGTGCTGAGGGCCCAGAAACCACAATATACAGCTTCTGGAGCCTGGTCCTGTGGGCTATATGTGACCACTTCTATCCTGGTCCCAGGGGCTGTGCGTGCATTAGTGCGTGGAGCACATTAGGTGGATGGTCCTTCACAAGGGTGGCATGCATCAGGCTACTTATGTGCTGTGAGCATGTCACTGGGGTGGTAGGAGTGAGACCCAAGTCGGGGGTGCACCGTGGAGAGCCCCAGGACCGACAGGATAGATGGATGTCTGTCACCTCAGAGTACTTTTGCTGCCTGCTTATGACCCCTACACCCGACAGACTGCTGGTGCAACGGAGGACCTAGGTTCTTAGCAGCAGTCAGGTACACCTTGCAGCTGATAATGTGGCTGTCTAAATTTATCAGTGATTAGGGCTACCCTGCATAGATTAAAGTCACAGCTCTGTATCTCCCATTTGAGGTGCAACAGTTGGCCTGATGACAGCACAAACATGAACTCTGTGACCTGTTTTTCCAAACTGTTTTTTAGAGCATCCTTTAAATATACTGAGTAGCTTTAAATATTCTGAGTCACCACTGTCTGTGATAGTGTATTGCAACAAATGCAATCCCTTCTCCAAGGATGGCTTCCTTAAACTCCATAAATTGCACTAGGGTGGAGCAGGCTACATGATTAGGAGGTCATTTTTTTAATGTTCCAGATGCCTCTAAGTGTGCCACCTTGTATTTTTAACAAAACCAACAACAACAAAAGAACAAAAATTCCACTAAAATTTATGTATAAATCATCAACAAAATGTTTAAGCAAAAGCGGAAGCTCAATTCAAGCATTTCATTTTGTTACCACTGTAGCAATGATGCATAAGATACTCCGGTTTTTTATAATGGCACCTCTTCTTATAAAGAGGCCTCTGTTATCAGTCTTACATGTTTCAGGGGGACAGAAACAAATCCTGTGATTTTGAACAAGCTGTTCTAATCGCTTGTCTGTCCAGAGATGAATTCAAGGCGTTGCTGCCTTGACAAACAGGAGTCCCTTTGCTCTCCCTCAGAAATCCCCAATATAATTTTAGAAGATTCAATTCTTCCTGTATTTTTCCCTAGGCAATGACCTGCTTTGCTTGCATGGCAAGATCAACCCCGATTTTATCATCCAGAGGATAACAAATTTGCCTTATCTTTTTCAACTAAATACAACTGGGACTTGCAAGAAGAAGAAGGAGAAAGACCTTATTCCTTTAATTGTTCACCATTTTAGCATGAAGAAGTTACACACAGGGGAGCCTTGAAACTTCTTTCATGTTCATACCCTTTAATTCAATTAAGGCCCTAAGCTAAAGCGAAGAGCCAGCAAGAGTCAGATACTACTGCTACTGATAATGTAACTGCCAAAAAAATTGATGGCATATAAACAATTCAAGTAGCTGTTTTGTTATGAGATTCCCCTTCTGAAGCAGGTTAGTTTGCCTAGGAGATAACAAAATTATGGATCAATTCCTGACTCACTTTCTTCAGTCTTTGATTGAAAATAGGCCACTGGATATAGGCACTTGAGGTGCAAAGAAGTATTTATATTTTCTAAATGGCTTTGTGTGATCTTAAGAGATCAATGGCATACATTTTACTCCCATTGCCTTTGTTCGGAGCCTAGGGGGAAAACAAAAGCACAAATAATGGATTGATTTAGATGGAATTTGAGATTATAGGCTGAGGATTTCAGACACATTTTGAAGACATGTGAGAGGTCATGTAAAGACCCAATGACATGTGGGATTTTTGTATGATCAAATTATTGGCTGCCAAATGAGTGACTTTAAAGAAAATGGGATTTAGGCTCAAAATCATTAATGTAGTCAAAGAGAAGGGTCATTGGCCTGATTCTAAGTCCTAAAGAGTGAATAACAAAAAGCAGGCAATAGGAAAGCAGAAAAATATTTTGCTGAATTAAAAAAAAAAATGCAGTCATAATGATTACTTTTACACGGACACATTTTCATGTATTACCAAATGAAGAACTCAGAAATACCTATTCTGACCTAGAGTAGAAGGAAAAGAAAATACATGACATGAAAAAACATTCAGAAAAATATGTCTAGAAAATCCCTTCCCCTGAAACCCATGAAAATACCCACGTCTGCTGAAAATACATGAAGAAGTGGATTTCATGATCAAGCAAAGATACTGAAATATTTGGCAGTCTATATTTGAGGAGCTGCATTTTTCTCACGCATGACGTTTAATTAAATAAAGAGAAAAAAGAAAAGCATGGATAATGTTGATTGTACCTATTTGGGATGACTGGACTAAAAAAGGTATCAAATTCTCACCTCCTAACAGAAGTCAGGTAGCAGCTGTAGCTCAAGTACCTACATACAGATCCTACCTCACAACAGGGATTTTAAAAAGAACACAGCTTTATCTGCTCTCACTTGCAGCTCTTGAGTGCTGCTTTGGATCAAACCGATCAGACATTGGCAAGCTGGTTTACTCGTCATCTTCTTCCAGAAACTCGAGTCACAGACTATCTCAAAATAAGGGTGAGGTGAGAGGGAGGAACCTTCTCCCTATGCCATACATCCAGTTCTGATAGGATCTTCGTAGGAAACCAGTGTCCTGTGGACTTGCGTTTGAGTCCTGTAGCTTCTATGAGTTTCTCCTATAGGAGTGTTGTATGAGAAATTGTTCACCTCTAGTGCAAAAGCTGGTTCTTGGACTTCACTGCACCTCCTTAGGATGTGCATGCTGCCTGACCTCATTAATCTTGTTTTTCATGGTCACTGTACTGTGCAGTTATTCCATTAACATATTGTAGTGCTGCCCGAGGCTGCTTTAATGTATGCTGTGTTCTATATTTGCCTAATTTATTTAGGCATTTGTAGTGCATTGACCACTGTAGGGTCTCTCTTTCTACGGGTGGAGGAGGGGAGCATATGGCATGGAATTGTGAGCTATTGACTGTGCTCCTGTAAAAGGGCAAGGATACTCTGGCACAGCAGTTCTACGCACCAGCGCAATTAAAAAAAAAAAAAATTTCAAAAATTGCAACGCTTTTCCACATAGGGAGCACTTTATATACATTTATGCCCATGTACTTAAGGAAGGGAAGGGAAAAGTGCCTACAGCCTGTAATAGGTGCTTAAACCCCCTGACACATTTGGGATCCAACTCAAAGAGTAGAGCTGCAGAGCTCAGAAGCAGACCATGTTATCTGGCAATGCAGGGAGCAACACACAGTGCATTCATTCTATTTTCTGTCATTTTTTGAGGGAGCAATAGAACTGGACAGATTCAGCAAACTAAGTAAAAAGCTATGACAAGGCATTAATAGAAACAGGGCTTCTTTCCATGAGGTCCTCTCTTCTGCATTTTACGTACATACATACATTTCCTTGCTTGGAAATAAAGGTTGTATTTCTTTTATGCATTTTGCTCACTGAATGTTTACATGGCCTTTTTCTTTAGGAACACGAAAAAGCACAAGGTGGCAGCTGACAGAACCTAAAAAGCATGCTTTTTTTAATTACACTTAGGTTTAATATATGTTATATATGCTGGTGCAAGTTGTGAATCAAATATAAATTACTTTGTTTTGCAAGAATACATAATCATCTACTATTGAAAAACACTTTAAATATTAAATTGCTTCACATCTAATCCTTATTAACGTCTTAATGTTATTATTAACTGTATTTAGTTGAACGAAAGTGGAGAGAAGGCCTGATATGTTAATGTTTCATTCTTTTATCATCAATGTTTAAATTGTGTCCCATGTTTAATGGCTAGTCATCAGCAGTACCTGTAGTACCTTCTGAGCTGTTTTTCCAGTATTAAGAAAAAATATTATGGATTTTTTGATGACATTATTGAGAAATGGCTGGTGACTTCTGTGCCAGTTTGAGAACCTTTATATTTAACAGATGTACCCATAGTTACTGTAAATACAATTCACACACGGAAGAACTAGCAGGATAGTAAGAGTGAAAAAAAGAAACAAATTCACTCCAAATCTAGGAAAATTAAAGATCAGGCAGGCTGTCTTTTGTTGGAGCATTAGAACATCCACTTATCTCCAAAGTGAGCTGGGATAGCACTGCTCAAAATAATGAAAAGCCAACCCCAGCTTGAACTAAGTACCTGTCACCCTTCGGTTGCTGTTACTATGTGTGCAGTTGCTGTTAGATGAGGGAGCGGTTGTCAGCTCACAGCCCTGCCTTGACCATTTGTCCCTCAATAACAGCAAGGAGCAAGGCAATTGGGAGAACAGAGCTGAGTGCTGTTAGAAGGGTAAGAATATCCTGAAAGACTCAAAAGCTTGTTCAAATTGTTTTATGGCAATGAAGTAGCCTTTGAAATCATTTGAATTGCAAAGAGCAAAAGTTTATTGTTAAACCAGTTATTGTTTCTGAGCCACAGGGGACATCTGAGCCGGGAGGGAAGAACTGGAGCTGGATGGAGGAGGGAGTTTCTTACCAGTGTGTTGCCTGTGTGGCATCTCAGGCAGTGCAAAGAGCAGATATTTGCTGGAGAAAGGAGAGCCCTAACCTATTCAGCACGTATTTAGTTACCAGTGCTGATCAGACTAGTCCTGGGTGCAGGTAGACTGCAATGGGAAGGGGACACCATGGAAATATGAGAGGAAGGAAGTAGAAATATTTACTTTCCTTCCCAGATCCATTCTCTTCTGCAGTATCACACATAACTTTGTCCTCCCATGTGATTCTGACTTCAGTTCTAGGTGGAGCTTCTAGAGGTGAGGAAATACTGAGAAAGTGTTGAAAGTCAGAAAGAGGTGTTTACACTTTGTACGTCCTCAGGGAACTGAGTTCTTCTTCTCATAGCTATAAAATGTGGGTGAAGAGTCCGCAAGTAGGTATGTGCACGCCACAGTCTTGTGTGGCCCGTAAGACACCATAGGGTCTTATGAAGATAGTTTTGCTGGAGAAATGATCCTTCCCCATGATTCATGTTAAGAGAGAAACCATCCTCCAGAAATAATACAAAACCTCTTGCTATTATACTGTACAGAAAATAAGTTTAAAAACTGCTGTACATTATAGCTCCCCTAATATGACTCACCAGATCTTTAGAGAAAATCAGCCAGTCCATCATCCCATTGCAGCCTGAGACAGATTCTGGATCATCAGAAAACCCAAATACAGCCACCTGTCCCACTGATAGGAACGTATCAGCTTTAAGTCCCTGACTTTAACCATACCAGTGCATTCTTTGAACAGGAAAATGTATTTACGCAGAAACTGAGGTCCATAAGTGTCATGATCACCAGCCGATCCATGGAAAAAACCTGCTATTCTCAAATCTGAATAACTGCCTTATGCTTCTGCTGAGGGGACACTCCAGGAATACACCATGAATAAAATTACATCTTATTTCAGCAAGACCTCCTGCCTCTGAACAGCTGAAAGTACGTTATCAGGACAGCAAGTGACAGCTTCAGCTCCAGATAGGATGTATTCTCTACAGAAACCAACTCTGTGATGAAACACAGGAAAACCTGTATAACTGCATACATTGCATAAAGTAAATTAACAATTTAGAGCTCATTCACATAATGCAGTTGCTCGCAGTAGGAAGCAGACAATGCCATATTCACTGAAGCCTTAGGAAGACGCTATTTTTGCTCTGATTACAAAAAATGGTTGCTATCAGAGGCCTAAAGAAAATTGTAGGTGTTCACTAGCCTAAACATTGCGGATTTGACTGCCAGTTTTGTGTCATATTGAGGTCGTGCATGCTTGCACGCACATCTAAATGTCAAACTCCTTCCATGCGTTGCAACTCAACTGGGTCATGTTAACGAGGTCTGCAGAAGTGTGTGTGTCTTTAGGTGTTCTCCCAGCCAAACCAGCTTTAATCAAAGTCTTTCCTCAGCCTTATCCTCGGTGACAAAATTACATCCGTACTTTCCTTTTACCCTCAGTGTTGTCAGAGCTCTGACTTGATGGTCTGAGATAAAATGCATACGCACAGGTTCGCATGCAAAACAATACTGGCTCTGACTTCATGGAAATTTGCTTGAGTTGCTTATTTCCTGTCTGAGCTTTGTGGAGGTGTATCGCAGTGTGACTTGGAGTGAGGGAGTGATACTGCATGCAACAAGTGTATGCCCAAATCATGGAAATATTTGCAGACACCAGCATGCCCATGCCCAAAATATAAGAACTTAGAACAAGTTCTCTTTCTGTTTATATGGACGTGTGTTTTTTTCTCTTTCACCTGAAGGTCAGTGGTACCGAAGTAAAAGAACTGTATGCATGGTGGAACTTAATACAGAAATAAAGCAATTGGGTAGTGCCATGACATGTTATTATTTTGCAGGGTATTTGAGTTACTGAATGATTATATAGGAATTTAGACATTCCTACAGTATTTGTCAAAATTAACTTCATATTATTTTCTCTCTCTTACATTCAGAACATAAAGAAAATAATTTCTGACCTGTATAAATGACATACAAAAACACTCTCCCACATGTTTTCCAGAGTGTAATGCAACAATAAAAAATGACAACAGCATAGATAAGCACAAATGTCAGCTAGGTGCACACCAGCACAGACATGTCTCAAGGAGGAGGTGGTAACAGCTCGCACTTTTTAAAGGAAGGCTAATGGAGAAACATGTCTGCTTTCCACTATATATGTTCTTAAAAAAATTTGTATTGCTCAGATAAAAATAAAACAAAACAACTGCCACTAACATGAAGAGAAGCTTCAGGTGACCCTTCAGTTTTCTAGAGCATGGTTTATTATCTTGAAATAACACACTAGCGCTCTCATATGCAGAGGTGAATTTTCTAAATACTGGGAGATTTTTCTAGTGCTCAAGTACCCTCGTTACAAAGCATGTTCTCTAAGACAGAACTAATATTTCGCATCAAATGTAGCAATTTTTCTTAAACTAGACTGAAGCTTCCTCTTCAGAGCCCAAGCACAGGAAAGCGTGGAAAGTGAAAAAATAAGGACTGCCCTTCGGGAGGGTGTGGCTGGCTTCCAAGGGCACAAAGAAAGTACATGTCAGAGCAGCTGCAAATGCTTGAACTGGGAGTCAAACACACAACCACAGCCCTCATGGTGATTAAGGAATAAGTCAGCTCTCTGAAGAAAGATCTGTTATTTATATCGTGCAGTGCTCAGCACTGCAGAACCAAGGAGGGAAGCACCAACTCGTCTCCTTTCCTCCAGTCTTAAATTTATCATCAGCTCTCGGATCTTTCCCAGCACACACTGCACTTGAAGGTCATACACCTGGTTATACCAGCTTTCTTAATCATTCATTTTAAATGTATTCCTCCTCTGATTTTATACTTTCAAACCAGTTCAGCTATCACCTGATTGCAGTTTACACACAGCCCTAATCAACGTATTACAGCTTGGGAACTGCTGTGCCATGTCATTCCATTAAAAGGAAACGAGCTGTTCCCATGATGCATCCGCTTGCCTGTCCACATGACACAGTTAAACCCTTTAAGAAAAAAAAAAAAAAAAAGAAAGGAAAAAGAAAAAGCAAGCATTAAATATTTTTTTAACTATGCAGCCATATGAGGTTAAGCCTTTCCCACTCCCTGCATAATGCCACTCACATTATGCCTCTGGAAACCTGTCCAGGTGTGCTTCCCACTGCCTGGAATCACGGGGTTGGTGGAGACAGGATCTTGAAAGCGCTGACATTGGCTTTCAATACACTCCCTATTTCCAAGTAAATATTCTGCAACCATGTGATTTTTTGGCACTACTTTTAACTATTGTGGCATTGCCCCGAAGGACAGACTAACCCAGTTTAAAATAAGTGTATTTAATAGAGCAGAGCTCTGTAGCCTGTCTAGGAGGACTTTAACTATGGCTTTGTAAATGATTTCAAAACTAAGTTACAAACCAAAGTGAATTTTTAGGTTGACTATTTTGTTAAATAATAATTTGAAGGTTGTTTTGCAGGTTTTTGTTTCTGCAAAGTGTACAGGTTTACCTAAGTGTAAGTATATTTGTGAAAATGTCAAATTTAAGGTTTTTGTAAGTTTTTGTAAGTTTTTAATTTTTATACTGAGCTTGCTCAAAATATATGCAGGCAAGAGAAAGACAGACCGACTGACCCTCCCTCCCTGCTATCCACACACAGAAACCCATATACTATGACCAGATCTAGTAAATGGTTTTTCAAGGGGGAGTTAATTGCCGCTTCTTTAGTTTATGTCCAGCACATTTGCTGTGGTTTGTGTCAATGGCCATGCACTACTGGTCAGGAGATTCAAATGTTTAATGGAAAATACTTAGTTGTGTTGTTAGTAAAGTACTTGGTTGTTAGTTTATGTGCTAATAATGAAACACGCTTTAAGTATGTCCGTTATGCTGTCAGTGTTTTAACACAGTAAGAAAAATTATTATCTTCAGGAAGAAAATAGTCCTCAAATTATTCAACATGGACAAAAATTATCCAAATAGAGTTGTAAGACAGTAAAAGGGGTTTCATTATGAAATGAAGACTATGCCCAGTTTGGAATTTCTTCCACGACCAACATTCAAACTGGGCATGCATCTTCCAAAGATTCTGCACTTGATTTCAGCTACGCTTCCTGAGAGCCATTTCATAGCCAAATCATAGGAAAACCGTGGTTTTACAGTCTAAGCAAAATCTAGTGATTTTGAAAAGTGATGAGACCCAAGACTCCAAAAATTGACACAGGGTCTGTCTCCAAGTACAGAGTATTAAGACCCAGCATACTGCTTCAAATCTTCAGATTTTCCTTCCTTCCTGTTCCTGGTGAAGGACAGATAGAAAGTGGTGTTGGCAGCTAGGTTAGAGATGTTAAATATTGTGTTTGTCACAGTAATCTTTTTTCCAACCGTTTTGTTCTGCTACTAAAGTTGCTTCAATTTCCGCATTAATTCTGCATTTTTGTTTCACATCTGGTGACGGGGTGACGAGGGAACCCTGAATAACATGCAAATATGAGTTCGTATTTACACACCATCTTCTTTGCCCATCAGTATTCTTTAAAACAGGAATGGATTTTTCTTTGTAAGCATATTGGTCTACAAAAACATAATATGTTAATGAATGGAACGATACTGCCATTATCTGGGTTACATAAAGAGTTCAGAAGAGTCTATGAAGTTGTCCCGTTGTCTTGTGTACACGACATACGAACTAAATTTTGTTCTTCTTAACTGACTGGCATTCTATGTTTTAATTGGGACTTCTAAGGACTATTAGAAAACTACTCAAAGCCACTACAAATACAGACTGGACTAGGCCAATAAGTCAAGGGAAAATACAGGTTTTCTCCTTGCAGACTCACCCTTGATGTAACTATATCGGCTAAGCAAGGCCCTGACAATTTAAAGTGTTTCTCTTGCTAAGTGAGCATGAAGCCTTTGCCCCCATCTACAAAAAACAACCAAGTGGCAATTGTGCTATCAGAGCTCTGGGGTTTGAGAGACTCTCAAATGCTTGCTGATGGTTATGGAGACAAATGAGAATTTGTTTTCCCAGTATATGTGGATTTTTAAGGGACATCCAGTCCTCAGGAGACGGGCATCTAGACCAGGGAGACAACATTAAGTAGCTTACCGTCTGAAAAAGCAGATAGCATAGACATAGCCCCACTCAAACCAGTCAGACAAAGCTTCACAAAATCCTAATTTTGCTGCATCAGCAAGGTATTCATGTCAGGAGACAGACAGCAGAAAGATGGTACACAGATGGAAAGTGGATCAATCAAAGGTGAAGAAGCATAAGAGGAAGTATTCAGCTGTAATTGCTTCTTGAAGAAAAGGTTATCTGAAGTCCTGCATTTTCAGTTGTTCATAGATGTGTCTTACTACTTTGTTCAAATATTTACCAGACCCCATCAAATAATCAAGCGAGATTTATTAGTGTGGTTTCCAAAGCTGATTACAGAGGACAGATTTTGCTTGTTAATCTTTTCCCATTCCTTTATTATATATTTAGAATATATGCTCCTGCATCTCTTTTCAGAGCACAGATGCTAAAACCACAGGACATCATTTTAATCCTCAGGTACTGTCACAGCTATGGATCCAACTGGTTTTATTCCAGGTAAAGTGAAGCCAACTGCAATATGTCTACTTGCAAAACCATAATTGGGGTAACCATCGTCTAAGCAAATCATGTTTTAGCTGACCCATGCACAGAATAAATCCGTCTCCTTTAGATATTAAGCTTATAGCCTCTTATCACCTTACATGGTGGGAGGTAGGGGCAGTTCAGAAGTCTATCCAGTTAGGGTAGCAGGGCACAAAATGTAGATCTTATCTGTCTTGAATGGAGCCAGACATTGTCCCTGGCTAGCAGGAAATCACAGCTATTGCCAGAGTTGCAGATGACTCTATCACTTCAGCTGTGATCCCTGTAGAGGAAAAAATAAATAAATAAAAAGCTACTGAATTAGACAGAAAGTTTCAGCCCCCGAGCTGCAATAAGATTCGAGTGTGCTGAAACAGCCTGCTTTATCTAGTGATAGAGAACAACTCATGAGATAGCAAATGAGGAATGCAAGCGCGTATAAAGCATTTGCTTCAGTTTGGAAAGGAAATCTACAGTACGTATTTCTCCAGTTCAAGCCTTTAAAGGAAATATTTAATGCTTATGGCTGCAAATGGGTAGCACATTTAAAAGTATTTCTTAAAATAACAAGGGGGAAGCAGTTGTCAAATTGATTGTTCATTAATTAACAGGGCCCTGGAAATAAAGGTATTTGCTAAGCAAATAATTTAAAAATATAAGCAAAACCATTTTTGGAACACGAATTACGTCTTCTTTAAAACTAGCTGATTAAAGAGACGACAAGCTGTATTAGAGTATCCCAGCTGCAACACTGCAAAATTCACAGAGTAAATATTTACTGCGCTGAGCCCTGGAGGATGCACATCAGCCAGCAGCACATGTGAGCACTCTGTATTTACTCTCTGCTCCCACAGGTGTTCACAGAGTATTGTTCCTACATCAGCTGGCAGAAAGGGCTGAAAGCCCCTCAGACACTTCTGTGAACATGTATTTCTGCATAAACACAAGCCACACACGCATGCACATCAGGCAGGTGCAAGCCTGCCTGTGCACACGGCAGTATTTGGCACTGTTTTGGCTTATCATCACAAACTGGGCTGTGATGGTATAGGGTATGAGTTGTGGATCCAGCACCTCAGGTACCCAAACAAGGGCTCCTTTCTGTGCAGTCTTTCAGGCAGCAGAGCCGTCTGGCTGCAACTCCAAGGGCAGCAGCCCTGTGCAAACACCCGGTTACGAACATCACATACCCCGGGCATTAGTCACTGCACGTCGTGGGCTAGCATGTGTTCATGCAAATAGCATAAAAGTCAACAAATGCATAACACCCCTTTCAGCTGGTCTCAGGTGAAAGTATCCCAATGCATTTAGCATGGGAAAGGAAGGACTGCAGGGCAGCTGCCAAGCTTCATCTGGCCTCCTGGGGTGGCGCTACCTGTCATTGCCAAGTCCTTCCTGCTGAGCAGACCTACGGAAAGGCTGGTCCCAAAGCTGCACATGCCCTCCAGCTCCAACCTAGCCCTGAGTCCACTTGGGCAGAGTTATGAGACACACACAGAGCATTTCCACAAGAAATTCCCATGGGGCCAGATCAAAGAAGAAGGGGACATTTCAGCTCACTTTTCCCCATATCGCACATTGTGCAGAGGCTGCTTCATATGCTTGCTCCATGCAATCACCAGCTGCACCTTGAACACTTGTTTCCTGGTTTCCTCTCAGTCCCATCAGCATTGGTCTATATCCTTTCCAATGTGGGCCACTTAATCCTTCATGGACAATTCCACAGCAAAACAGAAACTTGGACTTCTGGTAGGGTTGTTGAAGTTCCCCAGCTTTACTTCTTTCTCTACTATAAGCCAACCACCCCTGAAGACTCTGAAGTAAAAAGTGCATATCCAAGAGATAGGTTGCAACCTTTTATTGGTGCAGGGTGTTTGCTAGCTAAGATTTCTCCTGAGAAATGTAAAAAACATACAAACCAGGATCATAGATTAGCTTCCAAAAGACAATTTATTAAAGCAGCAAGCCCTTTCACTAGCCTCCATGACTCACGTCTAAACAGGCTGATAAAATGATTCATCCTGCAGGAGAGTCATATTTAAATACGCTGCCGCTATCACACTTCCAGCCCCAGAGCAGCCAGTCCAATGGCTTTTCTCATCCCAAGAGGCACCACCTGCCTAGACAAGGAGCAATACAAGTTCCTTCACACTTGCAGTCTTGACAGTAAGCAGGCTGACACTACAAGGCAGATGGATAAAAATGAATCAAAAGAATGCCCTTTACAGCTGCTCTGGGTGCTGGTAGGGGGAGGAGGAGGAATAAGGAGGTGGTAACCGAGCTCGCCCTTGTGTTTGCATTAGAGTGAGCCTTTTGTCTTTACACTTTGCAGCTCACTGCAGGACCTTTCCACTTAAAGTTAGAAGGGCGTCATCCAACAGATTGTAGCCAGTCATGGAGTTATTTAATCATTAATACCAATACCATGGCTGGGAGATCTATGGCCAAAGAGCCAATGTTTTAGACGTTTTCAAAAAGCCACAGAGATACTGCCTATTTTATCTCTTGTGATTAAAAAAAAAAAAAATTGGAAAAAAATCTTTATCTGCAGAAACAAAGATAAAAGAACTTAAAGTTGTACCAGCACTGATTTTATATAGTTTAAAAATATTCCTATGTTTTATTCAGGATCAGTAGAGAGACATGTTTCATGTATCTTTTCTGGGAATATTACTTGGGAGCAAGAGCAGGGAAGAATGATTGCATGCTCTACAGTACCAAAATCATGTTGTTTCAGCAGAACATTAATTACTTTTTTGACTCTTCAGTCTCTCTGACCCAGTTCTGAGAGGCTTATTCATGTTTTCAGGTCAGAACTTGTTTCAAAGAGCCAAGTGCTAACTTTCCATTTACAGATTATTGTGGCAGGAGCCTATCTGCTTACATAGGATATGACTTTGCCCTTGACCAGCATAATTTCTATGGTTCTCTAGTGCAGAAACAAGGAATTAGCCTTCCAACACAATGTATAGATTACATTGATTAGTGGCATAAAGATCCACAGCTGATTAGTTCTGCCTTCTTTAGGAGTTAATGAGAAAATAAACCTTCAGTTTAATAAGATCAACAACATAAAAATGTTTTTTCGGAAATAGATAAGATGCCCTTACATAAAAGTAAAGTGCCCAAAACCCCACAGAATTATAAGGCTTAATAAATAGTATGGATAATCAGAGGCCCCTGGAATTCTCCTGCTCAGCAGGTAAGCTTGTTCTCCCTTCCATAACAAACCTATACCCAAGTTTATTTTGTTAGAGAATGCTGAAACAGCATTGAAGATGGTCAAGAAACCACTCAGTCTTGCGACGTTTTGTGGTAATTTAGCATTTAGCCTGTATAGAATATTATACAGGAAATATAGAGCTTACCTCTTAAATGGGAGCATCAGTTGCAAAGACTTGAAACGTATCTCAAATGGCAAGAGAGTTGGTGATGTAGGCACAGGTAAAGGCATATGCCAAGTCCCTATATTTTTAGAGAGCACAAATATGGTTACATGTTACATAGAGCACCCCCCACCCCCCTACCCCCCCCACCCACCCCCCAAAAAAGCGCCCCAAACTAAGAAGTTTGGTGTCAGTTAAGCCATTGCTTTCCAGATGGAGCTCTCTGAATTTTCAGAAACATCAAGCTCTCTTGAGAAGTGCCTTATTTTGTATCACAGAAACTGAGGTACTTCTCGGTTTACAGATGATCCTGAAACACAGACCATGTGTAACTCCATGTATTACAGATGCTTTTTCCTCTCTCATGCCAAATACATTGCTGTAGATGTGTTGTCTTTAAAGTAGTTACAATATGATATGTGAATTGGGAAAGTAAATTGTTTCATACAAAACAATTTCTTATTAGAGATGTACCTGTCAAAGTTATAAATGCTGCTGATAAGCAGTGAAGTCACCCAAATAAATGCAATGGTAAGGTATGGCAAAAATACAGCATTGATCAGTTTTGCTTGCAATTCTATATTTGGGGCTAGTTATATCATTTTTATACATCAAGTCAAATAAAACAGTATTGCCATTAGGAATTTGTACTTTCTTCAAACCTAGAAGTGGAGGAACTACTTTCTGCAATTACTTCTGAGGGGAATCTAAATAATTAAGTCACTGCACAGCAGTTGAATAGCAGCATGGTATTTCAGGGAGCGGAGACCAGGAGAGACAATGGATTGTCTGAGGTTCAGCTGTACATCCCTCTGTACCATGGCATTAGTCTCACTAAAGGATGTCATAAGCTCCTTAGATGTAGGAGAAAGAGCATGCACAGATGCAAAGAAAAAGCTGCTATTCTCTTCCAAAATGGCAATCTGTCCTGTCACTACTTTGCTTTCATTTTCCATCAGTCCCTTCTTCCTTGTGTATACATTTTTACATTGTTAGGCTTAAGTGCAGATTCTGCTTCACCTGAGTTAACTAAGAAACTTGTGCCAAATCAGCCCTTTCAGCTTTCATGTCTTTGTCCAAGGAGATCAGCAGATCCATTTGCTTGTACTCCCCCCTACCAGGGATTTTACTTACAATGGTGACCTAAAGATCCCATTTCCAAGGGACACCCTTGCAAAGACAGTTGCTGCCTGACACAGCTGTTACAGTTCACAAAGGAAATCATGCCATGAAAATAATAATGCCACCTCTGGGTATACAACTTATATATCATTCACGCAGTGTTACAAAGATGATGGAATGGCACATGTGGGTAATTTTAAAATCCACCTAGGCTGTAAAAATGTGCCCTCTCCAGCATGTAGGGCACATCTGTGTGTCTTGTGGCAGGGTGAGATAGGAAAGCGAGCACTGAAAACAGTAAAACAGAAAAATAATAGCTCTCTTTTAAAAAAAAAGACTTTACACTCCGTTTGGCAGTGGATTATTACACTGCCATCATTGGAGCCTCTCTCTGCTCTATTTTTTCTGAAGTCATCTACAGAGAGCAGGGAAAGGACTGGATTAGCTAAGTGTGGCATGCTCCACGCTGTCTTGGGACCATTAGTAATCTCATAATATTATCAACTGCACAGCATCCCTCAGTGGTAAGAGGGCGTGGAGCTAAAACAGACAAAGTGAGGAAGGATCACCAGCACGAGACTGAGGCAGCAAAACAAGAAATTTAAACAGGATCAAGAGGCAGGAAAACCAGGAAAGGAGAGAAATATTAGAATATGAGAAGGCAGAGATGGTGCAAAAATAGGCACATGAAAACAAACACGATTTTACACCAGAGTAAAGGGCTTATGGCATGCCAAAGGGTCCCCTGTTCTTTTGGCAACTTTTCGATGATAGTAGGACTAACTACTGTATTACATCAGTGCTGAGCTGCAAATAGTCATCTCACACCGACTTTTAATCACTGACGCCTCAAATTCAGAATAGCACAGCAAGAGAGCACCAAGAGGTGCTGCATATCATACAGTGGCCATAGAAGGGCTTAATCACCTTCCTCTGGTGAATTTATGGAGTAGCTGCTCTATAAAGCCTTAATGCTTAAGTATGAATAATGTGTTTTTAGGAATACTGCTCAGTATTGAGGAAGATTACCATGCATGTCCTTAGCTGTGAACACCAGCAGATGAATTAGCTGTTCTGCTCGACCTTTATTGTAGAGGAGAGAGGATTTTCAAAAGAAAAGTGTGATTATTTGTATGTCCCATTTTATAGACTACACAAGGCTTTTCCAGCTCATGCTGCTCTGTTTGACTGTAGGAGCACTTAGGAACCTTCAGACATTGGGACTTCTTTTGGCAATTTGGGAAAGGAGGATAAGTTTTAAATGTAAAGACCAACCTGGAGAGAAAGAAACTTTCCCCCACATATTCACTGTTGTTTTACATTTACCCTGAAAGATTTCTGCACCTCGTTAGGGCAGGAAGAAGACCTCTTCAGGGCTTGGAGCTCTTGAAGCTCAGGCTTTGGCTCTTCAGGGCACTCCTTTAGGTGGCAAGAAGTAAGAAAGATTTACCTAAATGTTTATGAGTACTGAATCACTGTTTCGTTGGAGAAATTTCAAGACAGAAATATATCGAGGATTCTTCTCTCTTTGTGTTACTGTGTTTCATACTATGCTAGCAAATACTTCGCAGGAAAACAAACCAGGAACATTTTAGCTTTGTGCATGGCAAAAATCCTCCTGGGCCTCCAGATAACCAGACAAACGGGAAAAGGGAAGTCAAAAAGTAGCATCCATCAAAAATATATCTCGTCATGATTTGAGATTTGGAAGGATCCAAACTCAAAACCCAGAGAAACTGTTCCGAAAGTTAACAGCTTTAGTTACGATGTTACTAGTTGATAAAGCAGGGCACTGAGAAACATGGTGAATTTGCCGTTTAAAACAGCAAAGTAGAAAGAGTGTAAACCATTTGGAACACCATATCTTGAATTTCAATAAACCAAGAACGTTGAAAGCCCTGTTTGAGACATCTTAATTGAGCCTGATTTTTGGAAAATGTTGGTCCCTGAAAATAAGTCCATAGTACCACGCTGTTCGCTGAAAAGGAAGAGTGATATTTTATTAGCTTAGTCATCTACATGATGTGTCAGTTCCACGTGGAAACTTCCCTGAAGAATTTCCCCTACCAAGTATTAGTCAGAGCTGAACAAAACATTTTGTAAACAGCTATGGTCCGAGCTAAAACCTTGTTCTACTGTCAGCTATCTGGATGTCGTTTCTTGCTTGCTTGCAAAAAAAAAAAAAAAAAAAAAAGGACGACACATGTGGGCTGGCGTAT
Source organism: Bucorvus abyssinicus (assembly GCA_009769605.1). Lineage (NCBI taxonomy): Eukaryota > Metazoa > Chordata > Aves > Bucerotiformes > Bucorvidae > Bucorvus > Bucorvus abyssinicus. The sequence continues at coordinate 48,361,693 of CM020025.1, forward strand.
GTCAGTGCAGCTGTGTATAGGAGGGTCATGGCAAATGTCACCTCTATCCTGTTGGAAACATTGTCACTCTACGTTATGGATTGAATCTATGACTGGTGGTATCTTGCCATAACTTCACTGATTTCAACAGAGCTATGATGATCTATGCCATGGGGAATCTAATTTGTTGGACTGTCATAGCCAAATATAATGTTTCTTCTCCATTATGTACACAAACAAATTAAATAATATTAAAAAAAAGTAAAAAGCAAAGAAAAAGAATGTATGAAACTTCACATGATCTAATTTTGATTTAATTTAGAAACAATTTTCTCCTCTTTAAGGTACATATGGAGGATATTTTCCCTGTCTCCAAGCCTTCTCTAAATATACAGGCACTGCCTCATCTTACACTCAGACTTGCATGGGTGACAGTCTTACTGTGATTGATTACCCGGGGTCACACTTGAAACAAAACCTAGAGAAGCATTTGTTCATGCAATGACACAAATCCACATTCTTATTTATCTTCCTGCCCTTTAAGTGTTCTCATTTTCTTCATTAGGAGCCTTTATCTGGGATCACATCTTTCACTTTACAAAGTCTAACTGAGAGACATTTTTCCCTTCTAGTATGTTAGTTACCCTTTCTCCTCTACTATTACTCAGAAAGTATATAAATAAAAATCACACTTCCCAAATAATATACAACAAAGAAAAATAACAGACTTCTCAGTGATTAAATTATTTGCCTTCTTCTAACTGTCAACAACTTCTCGATGGACATATTCTATGATACATTTCATCCTTGTTGTCATCACGGGAATAATTTCCTTGCTCACTTTCACCTTAAGATACAAAGCTCCCTTGTTTGTTCAGAGGGTCTGGTTGGCTGTTTTCGATTTGGATACTGTGCCACTGAAATACTCGTATAAGTAGATGATGTGATCAGTTCTATGAAGCAAAGAGGCACGAAGTTCAATGATTTAAAATATTCCACTTGAAGTCAGCCAGGGCTTGCAGAGTGCCACAGATGCTTTCAGTGTGTGCCCCTGACTTGGGCCTTGGAACAAATGCATCCCCGCGCTTTCAGTGGTTATGCCAAGCATTCAAGCTCAGAAATCCCTCCTTATGCAAATATGTGTGTGCAACTCCATCCATTTCAGTGGTGCTTTACTCACATTTAATGAAGTTTTGAAGATCTGAATTTTCAAATGCTTTATACGCTTCATTTCAAGAATGATCCACTTGGATGAACTAATTAGCACTGAGCACTTTCATGATGACTAAATCTTCACAGATTTTTACATACTGTCATTTGTCTGCAGTTGGCTAGTGTCAGTAACATTCAGGATATATCATTCACCTATAAATATTTTTATGCCTGCTTATATCCAGGTCCTGTAGATCAGTCATTATGAGCACATTAAAAAAAAATTTTTTTTTTCTCTGGAGGAGTCTATGTCTGCCCCTGGCATGTCTTCATGGGTACCAATCCAGAAATTTCCCTTAGATATAAGCAGACAGCTATTTCCCTGAAACCTGTATGAGAAAGACTCATTGGAGATGTGTTTTATGAACGATGATATGCACAAGCCCCCTTAATAACAAATAGATTTTTTCGTTACTTTCTACTGATCAAAAAAAGCACATTATCTATAATAAGGGGAAGATGCAATCTAATTTTCCTAAGTACTACTTAGTCCCTTGTTGAGTTTTTCAATAGGATGAGAACAGCAACATAGAGCAACACACACCTAACAAAGACTGCTGTAGTCTCTCCAGCTGCTCTTTTATTGAATCCTCTCTTTATGAGGCCTATTATCCATGCATCATACTTCATGTTTTGTCTTCTTCACTAGCATCTTCCCTACCGCAGGTGGCCACTGCTTGCCCTGAATTGAAATATTCTTGTGCAATGGACCCCGTAACCTCTCCTTTAAACTGCACAATGGCCACTGAGTTTGAAATATACTAAGAAATACTGATCTTCCTTTCAATTATTGTGCCTTCAGCGTTATATCCAGTCATTATTTTTTTCCTTTTTTCTCTCTGTTTCCTCTATAAAATCAGAAAATAGTGTCTCTGATCATTGCAGACATGTAATCAGAATAATCAAACTCAGTTCCTATGGGCGGCAAAGATAAATTTTAGAAATTCAGAGCACCTAAATGTAAAAGGCTTGGATTAGATAGTTTTAGACATGTTTAGATATATGGTTAAGCATATGTCTTCAACTGATATAAATACAGATCTCAATAGAGCCTTCAGGCCTCATGTTTTTAATACTAGTTCATAACCCAATAAGACACAGAATGTGATATATCCTTATAATGTTAAGCATGACAGTAGTCAAGCCCTTTAGAATGAAAACGAGCAAATGAAACGCACATTCAAGGACAGCTGTTGCTATATTTTTATTTCACAATAACTTACTGTATTAAGATACTACATTTTGTCCACAGGTAGAGGAAGAATGTGATCTGGCAGCTGGGCAGCATTTGGCTTCAGATGAAAACTGTTTTTCTTTACAGAGTTTTCTGGACCAAATCCCATTGCCTAATTATTACTACAACTGAGTAAGAACATTTTTGGCTTTTGCAGTTTTCTTCACTTAAGTATCTATCTGTTACATTTTGAAAGGATATAGCTTACAATTACTGATTTTCTAAGTACTTAAGGAAGAACATGCAGAACCTATGTAACAACACATACGGTGACTTATTGGTTTATGTGTTTGTATTATTTTTTGAAATATGTCTAATCTGCTTTGTGAGCTATCCATTCTAACAAGAAAAAAGAATAGTAAGAACAAACAGAGATCACCCCTAAACTATTCTTCATGTGGGACCTATCAAATTCCATCAAATCAAAAGTTCAGAATTACAAGATTCTGATTAATACAGGCTCAAATGAAAGAAAACATTTTAGTTTGGGACTTTCCTTTTCTAAATTCAGATCAGAGCAGAAAGATCCCTGGAATGATTACTCCAGCTACGGTCCATGGATGCAGCGCTAAACTGACTGCTTTACAGCAGTCCAGCTGTAAGCCTTGCAGAGCACTCCTTTGGATGATGCAACATCTCTCTGGCAGCTTCTTTTTTCCACCCTGACCATCACAAGGATTAGTGGTGTTATGGAGACATCATCTTGACCCCGCAGACTCTAATGGTTAGCCAACACATTTGGGTAAGCAGATACTAGAGCTAGAAGGCAGTGCTTTGAGAGAAGCAGATTGACTGTACATCCACCTTCAGCAGTGGTCCTCACAAGGCCCGGAGTATCTCTGAGACTGAGTGGATACAAATGTGAATACTCACAAACTTGACCCACCTGACTGGAGATAGTGGCTCACAAACCTCTTTTTGTTATCTTCTGCATAAATTCCATGCTGCAAGAATCTGAGCCCAGAAGAATCTGTTTCCTTGTTCTTCCTCATCATCCTACAACTCAGGTTTCACTAATGCATTTTCCTCAGAATTGACAAAATAAAATAGTAACATCTAAAGTAAGACCACTGCTTTCAATCAGAAAGAGACAACATGAAAATTCGAAGTGCAAAACCAAGAATATATTCACATACATTGCTTCAGTATCATGGCTGCTTTGCCAACAACACTGTTTATTTAATAAAGAAATTTTGACAGAAACTAGGATTCCCAGTCACGACTGAGATCTTCTTGTGCTAGGTATTATATGTGCAGAAAAAAGATAGTTGTTTTATTCAGATGTTACAAATCCCATACACATAAATCCATGTATGAAATATAGTGCAAGAAATAAAGACTGATTTTGTCAAACTACTGCTTTCCAAGATGTATATCAGATTAATACTTTAGACTGACATTTTAGCATGCTGAAGATCATAAGATGTGTTTTATGGTGCATTAAAATCTCATAATAACAATTTCAGAGAGTTAGCATAATATATTATTCGGAGTTAAATGCTGCCTTGAATGATAAGGGCTAACATGCCATCAGGCTATAATAAACTACAGCTTTGAAATATCAATTTTCATTTATCAGGAAGGTCATTTACATAGCTAAGGCAAGAACATAATGGTGTATTTTTTCCACTATCCAGGAGGAAAAAAATGCACTTTTCCAATATCCAGAAAATATGAAAACATTAAGTAATTTAACCTCTCATACCAAGTAAGTTTAGTTATAAAACTGTAAGTAAAAACATTCTGTTTCTTATATTGAAGGTAAGTAAACTTATTTAAACTCTAGGGGAAATACTGTATTCAGGCACAAATGTATTATTCTAACCGGAGTTTTGACAAATGGCATCTATTTCTCTGATATTTTTTTAAGTGGCACAGAAAAGCCATGCAACCTTGCAGCACTCCTCTACAACTTCGCCCCAAAGAGGAATTCATCAGCATGAGTTACTGAGAGCTACGTATTGCCCTTAATCCACATACAAAATGCTGTATTTCAAGGCCTTTAAGCTGATAAAAGGGTATGCTCATACAGTTAATGGGGTGGAAAAGAGGGCAGCTGATATAAGAGATGGTGAAAGAGGCACTAGATTAAAAAGGCACCTTTATCCTCAAATCTCATTCTAACCTCCTCCATCCTTATGTGCATGGAGAGACACAGGAGTCACCACTGTTGCCTCCACCATTCTGGTGGAGGTTCAGGCTACCTTCAACTGATTCGATGGCTGAAAATTCAGTGTGCAGTAGCCCTTCCTTCAAAAAAAAAAAAAACCAAACAAAAACCAAGGCCGGGCAAGACAACAGGCCGCCACGTGTCCAGGCTGCCACATGCACTCATGCCATGGGCACCCCAGAGCTCCAGTCACCCTATTTCCCATGCTGCCTGTGTCTTTTTATTTGGCAATGAACTTTTGGCATGTAGCAGCTTATGCACATGCTATTCCTCCTCTGACTTCACAGATAGATGGGGAAGACACTGCAGCTTCTGGAAGTCTGGTACAAGGAAGTTAACACAACACACTGAGAAACACACATACCACTAGTCCAGGAACATTATTATATTATTATATTGCCTAGAAAAGGTCTGAAATTCCTCTCCACCTGGCTGTTATATGCTTATAGGGGACAGTCAGTACAGAGATGCTCCTGAAAACTCTGCTGTAGAAGCTATGCAGAAACACTTTCTGGGCACAATGGGTCTGCACCCTTAGAGAAAGATGAGTGATGAGGCTTCCTATCCACAGCAGCACTGGACCCACATCAAACCAGTGAATCTGAGCCACTTGTGCCTGGTTGCAAACGAGTGCAAACAGTCCTTTTTGCGAACGTGTGTAATTTGTGACATTTTCTGCGTTAGGACTAAACTGTTATTTACACTGTAATCTTTAATCATAACAGCAGGCAGATCAGGTCTAAAGCAGTCATTTAAATAGGATCCAGGGCTTTCTGCTTTCAGTTTGCTGTAAAAACTTTTGCTGCAAAAACACATTTTGTCAATCTCTCTGAAGTGCGCCCCTGAAAAAAACATCATTCTATCCTGTTCAGATCACCATACGAGGAATTCAGTGTGTCACAGCCAGTGTGGATTTTGTAATGTAACTTTAGAAAGTTCTCAACTCATGGGAAGAGGTCTACTGTATGTGCACAAAGTTCAGTCATTTAAATAAACAGGCCACTCCAGTCACAGTGGCAGCCAAGCCTGATTTTTTTGGTAGCATGCTAGCTTATAAATTCAGTAGCAAAGATAGGTATATTTTGCAGCAAGTCTAATTTAATTCTCGAATCAGGGTAATCTCTTGCCAGCTGCTGTTCTTCATCCATGACATCACTGAGGTTTCCTTGGAATCAGTCATGAATAGAAGTAGTCCTTTGATATTGGCTTTTCTTTCTAGCAGCTGTGAAATAAAAGAGAGAGGAAGGGCAGATTTAATATTTCAAATAAAAGATAATGCTAGGCTTTTTTAATGTATTTTATCTCAAAGTCTAATTGCATGTGCCCGTCCCTGTTCACTTGCTTCTGTGGAGGTGACAAACAGGCCTGCAACAGCAAAGCACGTTCAAATTAGTATCTAAAACATATTTTCATTCTGTTCCTTTAAGCCTTTACCTTTTTCTATTTTCCCTTTCCCTCATTCCTCTCACACACACTAACATTGCTGATCCTTTTTTTTTTTTTTTATTTTGTCACTGCCCCTGTTAGCAATGTAGCAGAATGAGACAGTGATGGGCCTGTACAGAATAAACGATGCTGTCAGGCAGGTGCCAGGTCAGATTGGACTTTGAGAAAGAATCAAATGGTCTGTTCTCAAAATGATTGATGCTTCAGCATCAAGCATCTCCAGCTTTAGCTTAATAATTTTGTGCATTCTTATCAGCAGCTTTGGGTCCACTGCAGTGAAATCTCCAGTGCTGCTCTTGTCATCCCTGCTGAAGTGAATTGTCAAGATTTTTGCTGGGCTCAGGCTAGTGCAGGGGACTGAGATTAAAACCCCTATAGGCAGCTCCTGCAAATTTCCTTCAGTGTTGCCAGCCTACGGGTGAGATATGCTGGGAGTGAGCAAAGTTAACACTGCTACTATGAATGTAGCTCTGGATAGGAATTAATATCCGTGCTTTTAAAATACAAGGATAAGACTCAAATCCACATTTAGTTAAGTGACTGTCCCAATTTTCAATAGTGCTAAGAATTATTAGGTGTGCAGTGCACTGAGGGGAAAAAAGGAAAGGAAAAACAGACACCGAGGTGCAGAATTAGGAGCCAAATTTTTGCCAGCGTCATCAGGTCAGAGCTCCACCCAAGCTTCAGGGTGACAATACGCTGCAGGTTTTGATTCTACCACGTTTGTTTTCAGACTCATTTGTCAACAACAAAAGAACAAAGTTCAAGCAAAATGATAGGGCGTCATTTCTTACCAATAACGAACAAGACTAAAGACACCTCCTGCAGATTAATGACTGGTTGGAACCAGTTAATCACCTCAAGCTATTAACCCTAACTGTTATTAAGCTCTAGGATCTAAACCAAGTCCTCAATCATTGTGGCTGCTATTCACCCCTCCTATTTACAAACCCATCCCCCTATGTCTCCCCTGACTCCCACAGCAAAAAGTCAGCTAAAAATTGCATGTGGGAATTTGTATTACATGTGTGTGGAGAGAGAGAAGAGGGCTACACAGAAATCAAAGTGGTCCATTTCTCAACTATTTCAGAGCAATATTCGTTTCACATCACATAGATGTCAGCACCAGGTATTTGTGGGCATTAAAAACCTGACACATTAGTTAATCAGGGCTTACAGATCTTTCCACAGGGCAATTTGCTTTATAATGTAGCAGGAAACAAGAGGAAAAGAGCAGGGAGAAATGAGCTGGGGGGAAGGGAGGCAGAAAAGGAGGAAAAAATCCAGCAGGAGATAAATCCGACCATTCAGCATTCTGAAGCGGAACCTATTCATAAAGTTCACTCCTGATGTATTCTGATAGGCTTTTGTTTCGGCTTATTTTATAACCCTAGTGTACAGTAGGCGGCCTGTTGTTTGCTCTAATCATTTGTTTCCATGACCTTCACCTTTATTGATTCAGCTTCTTCCTAAGTTTAATGCAGTCTCTGAGATTAAAGCCATTTTTCTCCAGGATGAGTTGATTAACAGTAGATTTGCTCTAAGGAGCAGAAATCATTTTGATTAGTGAATAATTTTTACCACAGAAGGTATGTTTTAAGTAAGTACAGCCTCTTTACAGAGGTAAGCAATGGAAGGGGATTCTAGGTCATAAACAAAGTCAGCGGTTTGGGGTTTTTTTTAAAGTGTGAAAGAGTGAAATAAATATACTGTAAGCAATGCTACTTTTATGAGTGCTATCAAATACTGCAGATTTGAAGAATAAGGTACAAAGAATTTTATTCTCCCCTCCCAGATGTCATTTTAATCGGGCTCATGGTTTCAATAGGTAGAGAATCGTACAATGAGAAGTAATTTTCCCCAACAGATAAAGTAATGTAACTCAGTATTTTGCAAGCGTAGCAGTTGAGATTATAAATCAAAGACAGAATTTACTGCAAGAATATAATAAACCCAATCCCATTTTCCTTAGCAATTTATAGTTCTGATTTGATTATACAGCTTATTTACTTGGGTTTATTACTGCATTAAACTTCTTCCTCCTTGGTGATACTTTGTTCTCGAATGTCTACCATCAACCTTCAGTCACACATTTTGGTACGAAAAGCACCCAGCTGCTTCTTGCACATATTATATTAAACACTGTACACTGCCTTTCCATAGTCACACATACATGGATTTGATTCTGCAGCCCCTTTACCTCACTGGAAACCATAATGAATTACCAGAGATAAACAGACTGAACCAAACTCACTGCAGTAAATGGAAAATCGTCTGTTGACCTCGCAGGGCTTTGAACCATTCCTCCCCTGACAGCAGACATTCATTTCCTGTTCCCAGCCTCTGCCAGAGTAATAATAAATGTATTACCCAGCTCAGCTCTAGCACTTGGTAGTAAAACGAACCGGAGAGAACATGCAGTACAAATTAATATACCTGATTTTTTTCTGTACTCTACTTAAAGTCCAGAAGGAAAAGAAATGTAGCATTATCCTAATCTAAAAAAAAAAAAAGAATTGGGAAAGAAATTTCAGATAAATCTTCACTAACAATTTTTCTCAGATACTTTCTTGCCATTATTTTTCCATTACCACAATATAATTTTATTAAAAAGACTCTCATGATTTATACATTTATCTTATAAATATTTGAACCACATATTGCTTTCTCTTAAAATGGTACACATTTACTGGAAGAGAAATGAAACAGCAGCTACAGAACCACCACTTCCTGTTGATAACAAACTCTGAGATCTACATGCTCACAAATTAGCGTCTGTTGTCTCGAGTTTCCCCTATAGTGCTTCAGCTGTGTTTTCCCTAGCTATTGTTTTGTTTTCAGCCCTGGGAGTTTTCTAAAATTCCTCTGAAACCGAACAATTGGGGAAAAAAATTGAATGTTACTATGGTAACAAAAAAAAAAAAAAGAGAGAGAGAAAGAAAAGAAAAACACTTTAAGCAGCCCGATGACTCAGGGCACAGCTTCTCAATGGAGACCAATGCACTGGCGCTTTGTCCACAAGGAGAGCAATCTAGGGGCCTATTAAAGGTGTTGAACTCAGGGAATGTATTAATAATGTACTCATTTAATACAGAGTATTTTTCTCTACTGAGGAGCTATATTGCTTTATGTGTATCATTAATTAGCACATATATCGTTGTGTAATATATATCCTCCTCAGAAACTATTTTAAGGTAACATGAATGTCAAACCATTACAAGTTCAAAAATTAAAGCCAAAACTAAAAACCAACTGAAAATCAATTACAATCGTCTGTAGGCTTTTTCACCCCCTCACACACAAAAATAAAAGACTCTTTCTAATTACTGACTCAAATGCCACTTCTTGTACTCAACAGCAGAAGGGACCTTCTGGGTTAATGACACCAATCTTCAGCTATTTCAGGCAACTACACTGCAAAAACCCAGATGTGAAAATACCAGACTCCTTAAAACAGCTATGACTTTTGCAATTATGATTCCTGTCAAAAAGCTGTCCTAGATCTTTATTCCTGTGATGTCTCAAAACCATCCTCCCATTTTAATTCAAGTTTATTTGTTGCCAGCTCAGATCTATTTTTTTTCCAGAGCAAGCACTGTTCTTTATCTTAAACAACTGCTCTCCTTTTTTTGTCTAAAACACCCTCACATACTCATGCAGAACAATGTTTTCCCTACCAAGTCTTTGTTCCATGAATCTAAAAAGTTTGGTTTACCCGTCTTTATTTCTAAGACCTACTCTCCTTTCATTTATAGTTCTGCAGAGTACAATCCTGTAGTCCTCTTCAGCTGCTCCCATGTAATTTCATTCTCACTGAACAACAACAAACTCCGGATATGTTTTTACCTGGACCTTATTTGATGGGCTTAATGCTTTTTTGCCATCATTGGAAATCACTGCTGCGATACATTGTGGGAAACATCATCATACTATCCTTTTAGGCTGTATATCAATTCATGTGTGCTTGAAAACATCATGCAAAACTCTGCTGAAACAGAATGTTAAAGTATTTCATCTTTTCATGGAAGTTAGGACTAAGAGAGACTTCTAAGTTATCTAGTTGTCATCCCTTTGCTTTACAAGGCAGCCTATTTCATGGCAATTTCTCTACCAAATTTCACTTTTATGAAACTCAAGCAGTCATCAAAAGTCCTTGGTTAACCTAAAGTAAGGAACACAGACGAGAAAGCATTTCTTTATTTAACATGATGGCCACGTTGTGGAGCCCTTCAAAATACAGAACAACACATCTAAGAAACAAATCAAATAAAAATGTTTGATTCTAATTTTTAGAGGCTTGTTTCACCATATATTCCCTATATGATGCTCAGTGTCCATAAAAGATGAATGAAGTAGTTATTCACAAACCCACCAGTGCATAGGAAAATACCTGAGAAATAAGAGTACTAAGGCAGAAGACAGAAAGCAGGTCTTTCTGTGGTAAGAACCTGGTAGAGAGATGCTGACAGATTTTTTAATAGTTGAACTGTCTCCATCATCTTACTTGCAAAGAAAGCAAGCAAGTAGAGCCTTGGGAATAATGGTCTATAAACAGCTTGCTTTAAAAGTAATTGACAACTTAAATTGCTATGATGCTTCAGTCTCAGGGGAAAGAAGCTGAAATGTTTGCAGCATACTGATGAAATCCCTTTTTCCTTGTTGACTGCAAGTGTTTTATCCTGGTGTTGCACACGAATATACGCAAATGTAAAGCAGGTGCAGAACAAAATGATACAGTGTGTGTTAGAAACAGAGGGTAGATTTGATGGAATTTTCACCACAAAAGCAAATTCTTTAAATCAAGTGCACATTTATATTTCTGCAAACATAAACACTTTGATACGGAGTTAGTCTATGTATATGGTCAGCGTTTTTGCTGTTACATTTCCCTTTTGGTGCTGCAGTTTCAGAGATGTGCAAAAGCTATGGGATGAAGTATGGTCATTGATCACCCTTCAGTTTAAAAACACAGATCAGTAGCTCAATGTCGCCTTGAAATAACACAGGTCTATGTGGGATAATGGATCTGTATATTTGCAGTTTAGAGTTCATGTAAGTGTGAAACTAATGGCGTTACCAAAAGCGAGACGAAGCATCAGCCAGCAAGTTGTAAGCTTTTCTCACCTCAATCAGGGTCTATTTCACCCCTATTACTGCAGACCAGAGCAGAGACTGCCAAATGCCTCACTGCTGTGACAAGAGATTCTGATCCTCAAAGGGCCAAAGGCGAGACCAAACTCATTGTCTGTTACTGTCTCCACTAGGATTTGAGTGCAGGTGTCTAGGGAGGAAAACTGAATGAATAATGGCAAAGCATTTATTGGTTATAGGAAGTAAAAAGATTGATCCAGAGCTCAAAAAATACAAACAACTACTGCACTGTTTTATCCCACCACTATGACATGATTAAACAAATACAATAGTATTTAAAAAAAAAAAAATCAGTGTCCCAAATATAAAACACAACATTTCAAATCAATGAGAAATGCAAATAGCAGTTCAAAGATGCAGAATAAGATGGCTCCAGTACCAGACTGAATGACATACTGACATAAAGAGATGTCAGCAAAGCTGAATACGTTTACCCTTGCAGAAGAGTTACCACGTGAATACCACAGTGAGGCACAGCTCACAACTAGTGGTTATAAAAGCCAAGGATCCACTGTGCCAGCCTCACCAGCAAAAGCCATTGGCAACACACAATGAAGAACCAATGAGAACATCATGAAGAACGAAGTACACACGCACCAGCTCACAGTGGTTCCCCTGGGCTAGTGTACACTCCTGTCAGCGGATTGCTCTGAGCACAGAGGAACAGAGGTCCTGGTATTCTGTGCAGACACTCATCATACTGGCTAAACAATAAGGTCCTAAAGGTGCGTTTTAAAAGGCACCTCTGTAACTGAATTTTAGAGACTTTGGAGCACCTAACTCTACTAGGTTCCTCCTACTCAGCCTACAATTAAGTAAAAAAAAAAAAAAAAAGACCAGTAGCAATGCTTTGTGATGACTTCAATGCACTACTATTAAGAAAAGCTGACTTTCTAAGGCTGAACTACACTGCTTTTTCGAAAATACAGATTCTTCAGTTTGCCACACAAAACCCGCCTAAAGCTACAAATAGGGGTTTTTTTTTAATTATTGGGTAAATTTTTGTTTTGAACATGCAAAATTATAAAATTCTTCCACATCTACCTAGGGAGACAACTAAAAGAATGATAACTTTATTATTTTGATTTCTGTTGTCATCTGTTAACAAGCCTTGAACCAATTCATGTCACATCCTAGTGTTGCATCAATATTACTCTGGAATTCACTGCAGTCTTGGTTACATTTGCCATATACTTGTGATAAAGATTGTAATACAAACAAGAATAGGATTTTAAAGTCAACTCAGTCCTGCTTAAACTGTGCCTAGATTATCCATATGTCTGGTTATTTGAGAGACTTAAGTGGTAACTAATCTAAACAACATATGTACCGCTGATTTACTCATCTAATTTTATGCTAATTCAAGTGAAAAATGGTCTTAGCAATTGTGTCAGATGAATCAGGTGTGATTAGCATTCTGTAAAAACTAGAAAAAAGTTTTCTTAATTTAAACACTTACCTAATTCATTGGTTCTTCTTATTGTTTTATACTTACAGACTCCATCCAAGACAGAAAGGGAACATATGGATAATTGAAGCACAGAAAGCTGAAAAAGCTTGGCTTTATATGTACATATATATATATGCTCTCCTACTGGAAGATGCAAAAAGCACAGTTTAAATTACATAAGTGATGCAGTTCTGCAAATTCATCATTTGTTTATAATAATGCAGAAGGCTTTGCTGAACATGAAAAAAAGAAACCCTAAGTCGATCATAGATCTGTACTGAGTGAGGAAATGCTCTTGATCAGAGGAGTGGCTCACACTGAGACCTTTTCCTGCTGTAGTGTGTGCTGCGAAGCACTAATCTATTCCCATGGAGATGAAAACAAGGATGAAGGGCAAAGCCAATCCTGCCTAGATTTTGACCTATGGCTCTAGGGAGATTAGTCATTTTAAACAGGAAAAGCACCCAAACAATACTACTATTCAGTATCTTTTTTTCTGTGTTTGTGTAAAATCCTTTTTCTCCACCCTGAATAAAATGCTTATTCACCACTTTACCCCTGAATTTTCCCCTCTTTCCCCACTCCTGTTCTTTTCACATGCTTCAGTTTCCTGGTCCATGGGCATCCAACCTAGGTATAAATCTGATTTCTGATGATGGTATGTCTGGTCTCCGTGGGGAAACATTCTTGTCTTTCAAAATTCAAAGATCATCTTGCTATCTAAGTGCACTCTTTGGATTACGTACTTAAAATTTTATTTAATCTGTTAACACCCACAGCACAAGACAGTTAACTCTTATTCCTACTACTCAGTTTTCTTATACATACCCTACACTACATCAATCCTCTTAAGACCAAGGTGGGAACAGAGAGGAGGACTCAAGCGTTTGTGGCATCTTCCAGGTTATACAGATCTATATCCAAATTTCATGATGCACAGACAGGCACATCCTCTCTACCACTTTACATACATTCCTCTCCCTCCCCTTCCAGTCTTTCTTGACAAAAAAAAAAAACAAACAAACCTGGCTCCAGCAACTGAGCTAGGGAGGAATACAAGCCTGTTGCTTTAATAAGCCAGTGGACTTCCACGTGATGTGATGAACCTCAGTTTACCTGGATGCAGAAACGTACACTGGAGTGCTAGCTTTAAGTGCCACCCAAAGCCCATCACTGCCAAAGTCCCTTACCGGCAGAGGTAAAGAGCTTTCCCTGCTTCTTCTGGTTTATTACTGAGTCTGGAAACATGGGGCACCTGGGTGTACCAGTGCCTTGCAAAATGTCATACAGGGCAGCTACTCCAGTTCAAGCTTGCTGGAGCCTGTGCCCAAACCACAGTGTTGTTATTCGTCATTCTGAAGGGTTGTGGGGGTGTTTTCTGGAGCTTGTAGCTACCTGGTGGAAAGTGCCCGGGTCATGACACAGTACAACTCTATCTCAGTGAGAACTTCAGTTGCCCACAGCCCTACCCCCTAAGTTCTTGTAGTCTGCCAAAGGTGCAAGCTACTGCTAAGGACCTAGGCAGAGAATAAACACAAAGCTATAGCATATTAGGGTGAGGCACAAAAGAGTGTTTTCTAATGGAAATCCCTCCTATTTGTAACCCCCCATTCTTGCAAATGCCTTCTTCATTTTGCCTGAGGCTTTCTGGAAAAAAAAAGTTCAGATCTGTGAAATTCAGACAGATATTGTTGGTTAGCTAGAAGCAAAGGAGGAACCAAAATCAGGCATGAAATTGAAAACTGTTCTCTCAGTGATAAGGAAATAAGCTGTCAGAGGCCTTGGATGGAACATTTGACCTAGCAGTCCTTCAACTTCTAATTTTATTGATTAAAGTGATCATTAGCAATTTTCTTAATTATGCATAATATTTCTGGTTTTCTGTAGTCCTTACTTGTCCTCATCAAGTTCTTGCAGATGAATTTCATCTTTTCTTAGCTTATTGCTAGGTTTTAATATAAGAGATTAAAGAGATAATTAACTTAATTGCATGTCTATAGAGCACCAGCCTCCAAATTTGCCTTCAATCCACATGAAATTAACTGTAATTTTTTAATAGTATCTCCAACTTCACCTCCACCAATTAATTCGTTCAACAACACAGCATTTGAGAAAAGACGTTAATGTAAGGAACATTATTGGCACATGCAGAGGATGAGTGAACAGATTTGCTAGATTTTTCTGACCTCAGTAGCCCAAAAGGATTTGACAGACATACAGCTCATAAATGTCCTTTTTACAGTTACTGGTCAGGGAGGACCAGGCTGATCAACCAGCGATATCAAGACCAGGGAAGATGGTGTGGTGCAGAGACCTCCAAGACAACCCTGACCGGAACTCTGGCCCAATGGCCACTAATATTCAAAGCCCACATCTGGGACTAAACTACAGCAGTTCCTCCATCACCCAATGACCCTTCCTCAGCAAGAAGGGAGATTGGGAAAAGAAGAGAAGGCCCATGGGTTGAAATGAAAACACGTATAATGAAACAGATGAACTAATACAAATACAAAGTTATATTCAGCCCAGCAAATGTACAGTGGTCACCATAAACAGGAAAGCAATCCTCAGAAGCAGAATGGTAAGCAAGACCCTCCAGGAAGGGGTAGGAGCAGGAGAACCTCCTCTCCTCAGCAAACTTCCCCCTTTGTAAGGAGCGTGATGTTTATGGTCCGGGTCCGGTCCTACCTGTTTGCGAACACTGGCCAGTTGTCCAGGCTAACTCAAAACTGTTAATGCCCGCATACCATGGCTGGCCTACGATTCTATCCCAGTGAAACCAGGACACTATTGTTCTTCCTACAGACTACAAGCCTCAAGGCAATGCTGCAGTGCCTTGGTTGCAGGAGTCTTTCCAGGCTTCTGCTTCTGCGGCATTGCCTCTTTGAAAGTTACAAGGACAGGTCAGACAGAGGGCAGGAAGAAAGGCCAACTAAACTTATCTGAAAACTGGGACTGAGCACTAAGAGGTAGTCTTTCTGGAAAACAGATAAAATAAGTAACGTTCTTTTTAATAAATAAATATATAAAATCGATAAATTAACACTTACTGTTGGGAAGTTTGCTATATACAATTTATAAATATCCACAGGCTTAACAGACTTTTGCACCAAGGAAATCCTTTATTAGGCTTTGTATTTGTTTAAAGCAATGGAACATCTTCTGACCCACCTACTCAATTAAATAATTTTAGATATGTTTTAAGACTGAATGCATTTGAGGCCTCAAAATCCCCACAGCTGGTATATAGCAAGGATCCCATGTGCCATGCTTGTTTTTTCTAGAACAGCTGGTCTGCTATATAGGGATATTTTTTCTAAGGTGGATGCTAGTGCTGAGACAGATTGTTTTTATGATTAAACAAGGTATAAATTAAATCACGGTGTCATCATCTCCCAATGAGATAAAATCCATTAACAACCCTCTACCCACAGTTTAGAAAACTGTGAACTGGCACCTGAAATCAATGCATGTATCCTGGTACAAAGAATTTCTCCAAACCTACATTTCTCCATTCTACCCACATATTTACATGTACTTTCAGGTGGAATTCCACCTTATTATGCCTTACTTTTCTCAGCGCATTTTCTCAGCACAGTGATAAGTGTTAGGATATGAGGACTTTCCACATACAAATCAAGAGCAACATTAACATCCCCAGGGAATTTCAGGGTCACTGCCACTTTGCCATCTTTGAAGCTGAAATTCTCCTTGGACTAGGGTTTTTTGGAAAATATAAATTTATCAATAACTCCAGGATTATGACTGGTCACATAGGATGTAAATGATTTACAATGCATTCTAAAATGTGATCAGCATTTGGATTTGAATGATCTCCAAAGCCAGGCCATTCCATAGCAAAACTTTCTTTCTCCACCCCCTTCTTCTCCCAGACATAAACATCTTTATTTGGGGTTTGTATTCTCCTCAACTGTCACAGAAATTAGATCTTTTCGAGGGTGAGACTGGATCCATTAATTACTTTGCAAGCCAGGACAAGAGCTGTAAACTGGCATCAACAGCCGACTTGAGTAGCTGGAAGAATTCTCTAAAGACCTGTACTGCTCACACTGGGCCAAGCCATTGGATACAAGACATCAGCCTTCTGCCTAACGTTTTGTGTTCAACTTTGGTGATTCCTTTGGGGAAGGTTATATTCATGGATGAATACAATGAAGCCTTAAATGGATGTTTCCTAGACTTCTTATCTCACTATTTAGAAAACAACATTAGCTGTTCATCAGATAAATGTTCATCGTTTAACTGTTCAGCAGATAAAGACAACTCACTCATCTCCCCAAGACTTTGTCACATGTTGACAAACAGATATATACCTTCAGTGGGGAGGCTGAAATGATATCCAGCTATCTTTTTATTTCAGTTCACTGACCAGCATCACTTCAGTTTTACCCAACTATTTTTCATCCAGAAGCTGCATAATCATGTTCACCCTGCCATTTTCCTGATGTGAAGACATTGGTTTTAGCAAAATGCCTTCCCCATTCTCTTGGAAGTTAAGCCTATAACATGACACCATTTCCTCCTGGATCATAAACAAAGACCATGTTTTATCCGATGACCTCATTTATGCTATGACATACTCATATCCTATGACCTCTTTATTTTTGATCTGAAATTTCAGTTGATGTTTTCACCAATGTTATTAAAATATTAAACACCACAATGAAGGGTGTGAATTCCCTTTTCATGGTATTGCTTCCCTCTGAATACTGCTACTGGACCGTCAGAGGGAAAGAATTACTTGTCCTTGCGCGACCTTAAGATACAATGTTGGTAAGTAAATAAGTGACATGAAATTTAACACAGCGATTTAAAAGTGTTTCTGGGTAAATATTTTGGTTTTAAAATGTGCGGTATTGCAGCAGCTGTCAGAAATTTAAAAATAATTTTCTAAGGAAGGGTCTTCTAGCCCCTCTAGTTCTTCACAGACCATCTGACATAGTAAAACTTGACACTGTACTGTTCCACCAATATATTAGGTTTAATTTTCAGGAACAAAGCATGTCTTCCCAGAAAAATCTACATTTTGAAAGTCTATTTGCAGAGTGGCATCACCCTGTAGAGCAGATGTGAAAACGAGGAAGATTTTGCTTAATGAAGATTCCTCTCCCTCCTTTTTGCACATGTAGAGCCTGTTGGGTACAGAACATATTAAGGACCTTGAACTGCAGAAATGTCTGCCTCTATTGATGAATAAAGGTCCTAAACAATTCAAGACTGGGATCTCAGAAGACGACCTTAGGGGGAATCCCTTATTAACTTAGTATGTCAGTATTTTCTGCTTGATCTGCGATTCTTTGTACTGCCACCCCCCACCCCCACCCCCTCCTTCCTCTGTGCCTCGTAATGAAGAGAAATATAGCTGATAATAAGGAGAACGGATGCTGGTACTATAATAAAGACAAAACTAGAAATGCTGCAAGAATGGCAGCTATAGCAAGGAATTTTTTAATGTAATTGCCATGCTATAATTGCCTGTTCACCTTTTTTTTTTTAACCTGGTCTTAAAAAGTACTAAAAAAATTCCATCTATTCCATCATAAAGCAGAAATGGGATATGAGAAAGTAAATGAAAATGAAAGAGTAGCTTGCCACTCTTGAGTTAACCTCTCATAGAAATAAATAGGTGTATTCTCAGGTTCAACAAAGAGGAAGATAATGGGCAAGGGAAAACAATTCTTTTTCATTATGCTTCTTGGCATCAAAATCTAAGTTTCTTGTCAAAGAAGAATAAAGACAGAGGCTACCTAAGGAGGAAAATGGTAATCTCACAGCAGACTCAATATGCTTCTAAAATAAGACCCTCCCTACAAGCCACTCTGCACTGTCATGTCACTTTGCTTGCAAATATCCTGGGAGATGTCAATGATGCAGAATTCGAACATGGTGGAGGCAAACAGTATGGTTTGCCTTGTCCTGGCCCACTGAATCCCAGATGAGATAAATCCATGGGAAACGATGGGTTTTGCCACTTTTCAGAGAAAAAAAAAAAAAAAGAAAGAAACAGTAACATTGTTATCACTAGTCTACTTTATAACACATCCCTGAAATCCATGATCTCTTGCATTCAGGAGTTTACTTGGACCAGAGCCATATCAGTTATCTGCATTTAAATATTTTTGTGGTTATTTGCCACTGAATCAAAAACATTAATCAACATGGCTGATCAACTCCAGTTTCAAATGGTAACATCTTTCAGAATGCATCAGCTGTAGAGTCATAGGTACAGTGTAAGAGCCCAGCTTAACACTGCTCACTCAGTAACTCTGGAAGTCAAAATCTGTATTTTAGTCTCATCTCAATCAGTTACACATTGAGTGGCCTTGGCAACTTGGTGTCCGTCTTTGAAGGAAATAATAAACAGCCAAATTTCAAAGTAAAGCTCAGCTCTATAAAACAGGAAAAAAATAACCCAAGTATTAAATGCTACCGCTTTACTGAGATGTTGCTAAGTCTCCTTCTCAATCTGTTCTGATACACACTAAACAGCACTTATCTTCACTACCATGTACTTGCTTAGTAGTATTGCATCTTTCTTGCTATTTACAACAGTAACCTGTAGAAATGTTACTGAGAACAAACCTAATCGCTCATTACTAGTAGCAGAAAAAGGCAGTCTCATTTTCAAGGTTTTATTTAGGCTATCGGGAGATTTATAGATACTTAAATGCATATCTGCATTGAAGCTTAACACTCCAATTTTTACACACAAACAACTGTGTAATAGAAGAGGGTAGCTAGGACACTGCATCAGCAGGTTTGCTAAGAAGTAAAAATTTCCAGGGACTTCAACTGGGAAAAGAACTACAAATGACAGCCATGAAAGACAGCTAGAGCAATAGGTCCCTACCTCCCTCATTTCAGCTGGAACAGCTGAGATTGAACTGCCCTTGGAGAAACCTGTGCAAGCATGTGCAGTAAGACTATCAGGAGAAAAACAGAAAATGAATGCACTCAGCACTAAAAGAAATTCAGAGACCACTCATGAAATGGCTGCTTGAGAGTGGCACGTGCTGCTCTCTGCTGAATTTAATGGAGCCATCCTACAAAAAGACAAGCTGGGAAATCTGCCAAGTGAGACTTGAAGAAGACTAAACTGTTATTATGAAAGAAACTAAGAAAAGGGCTATCATAAAGGGATTCAAATTTTACTTATAGCTAGTTTACAATCCACATGTCGCAAGTAGATATTGCAAATTATCCTACATAGGGGATAATCAAAGTCAGTAGGATTTTTTTCTCAGCTTTTCAAATTAAAGTTTTTATACATTAGGAATGCATAATGTCAGATAATTCACCACTTCTATTTCTTTAATCAGCTATTTTTCTCTTGATGCTCTGTTCTTCAGGCACATGTAGCCTCATGTGGGATTTTTCTGCAAGGATGCATCACATGTGAACTGGTCAAATCTTTTATGAGAGAGACAATTCTCCACAAAGGAGCAGGAGCACCAATACATGGAAACCTCTTAAAATTTATCAGTCTCTTCCCATGAACACATGAAAGCATAAACAGGTGACGAACCAGAATTTAAATGTAAAAAACTCACATACAGAGCCTCACTGATAGTGGATATTGGAGAAACATAGATGTTTACAGTGAGATACATGCTTAAGAGTGTTTCTGAATCAGAGGTGCCTGGAAGTGGACTCAAGAGTAAATGAAATTACTCTGTCTTTTCTAAACCAGGGAAAAAACGAGATTAGGCAGCTGACAAACCTGGACTGTATTAGAAGCAAGGCTATTTACATCTGATTAATAAACACTTCAGAGTTCACTGAAGGAGCATCTGTCTACCTTTGGCTGCAGTCTATTGTCCTTCATCAATTGTTTTGCGTTTGGTTTTGGTTTTGGTTTTGGTTGAAGAAATATCTAATTTCCTGTAATTTGGGAAAAGGCACATCTTGCAAAGGATCATAAGCTTGATGAGAAGGACAGGATGCATTATTTATTTTCTTTCTTCCTCCCTGTCACTGTGATCTCAGGTCACATACATAAGCACATGAGAAGGTATTTCACAGACTTCCCTGTATCCAAGCCTTCCAGCCATTGGGCTGTCAGCCACACTCTCTCCCAACAGGCAGGGTAACGGCTGTCACTTTTATGTCCACAACAGCTCACAAATACCTCTCCACTTTTGTCACACTATTCTCCACGTATTCATAACCTTCCTCCTGTTTCATTAGCAATTTCAAACCTCCTGACCCGCCTTCCTTGTCAGTGAAGCCAAGAGGCTGTCCGACCCTGTTTGGTTTCTTCTTCCAGTCTACTCAGGTGCCTCGCATAAATCCACAATCTTTTCCTTGGAAATCAGTACAATGGCTTCACTCCTGTTGCATCATATCCAAATCTCTTGTTTATGCCACTTCTTGCCATTCCTGTGTTGAGACACTTAACTTGCTCATTTCTTTCATAGGACCGTCAGACCTTTCTCCCACAAATCCTGGTGTGACCAAGGTGTGCTTCAAATGAGACCACAGTTCTTCAACCAAGGCAGCTTTCCTGTCCATGTCTCACCAAGGAACCCAATCCTTTCAACTCTCCCCTTACTCCTTCACCTCCATTCCTGTGCTATTTCACATTTATCTCAGAGATACTTAGTAGACAAATTCATTAAAGAAAAGAAAGCATGCAAAATAAAAACTAGAACACTTTGTGGAAAAATCAGACTGCTACTTCAGTAAAATTTCTCAAAAAATCCTGTAGAAGTTCCACCAGGCCTTGTTCCATGTACGTGATAGTCTCTTCGGCACAAGGGTTGGTTCTTTTAGATTACTATTATATACCACAAAATCCTCAGCCTCTCTATAAACACAAATCAACAACATAACAAAACATAAATTATAGATATTAGAGGAAGGAAAAGATGCAGCTTAAGTAATAGTCTGAGATTCAGGGAGTTTCAGATCAATTCAGGTTTTACCTAGATGTTAAACCCTCTATGTCCCTGGATAAGTTATTTCATGTTTCCATTGTTCTGTGCAGAACAACATTGAGTTTCCCTGGAATCGCTGTTTGCCATCTCTACCATTAAAACTGCAAAATCCTCAGGGCTGAGTCCCCCTTGCTACACAGGCAAATGATGCCTGCAGCAAAGAAATACCAAACTCATCTGGGCTTCTAGGTTTTAACTTATTATAAGCACATCATTAAGAGTTTATTATTAATATAGCAGTTACGGGTAGTACTGAGAAATGCTTTTCTTTTTTTTTTTTTTTCTTCCCTTTGTCTCACAAAGACACAGGCACAGACACACTGTTCACACAGGCTTTCTTTGGCTGCCATCGCCACCACACACTGACCTTTGAAATATGGAAATAAAAGTGCTCAGAAATAAAGCTGGCAGCAACAGCAGCCCGACTGTCGTCATTTAGAATCTGAAACAAGTGGGGCCATAGTTTGCAAGCTGTCTTCATAATTACTTGAAGCAGTTGTCACTCTGGCTCTAGTTTGTTCATTACACCCCAAACAAACAGCTGATATTTGTTAAAGCACATAAGCCACTTTGTTGAGGCAGGGTTCTTTATTGTGAGGAACCCTGCAGCTGCGAGTCACATGCAGTTCATAGTATTTCCTGATTTCCTTTGCTTTATTTGCTTCCCTGCATTCCCTTTACAGCAAAGCCTTTTCTACCAGAGAGAGAGAGTTAAAAAAAGAAAAAAACCAACAAACAATAAGGTAAATATTAGCTAACATAAAGCTTGATAGACTTAAGGTTTATGACCCAAATCTGGTTCCCATTAAATAAATACTTTTGCTGTGGTAAAGAATGCTTAGCAATAAGAAAGTCATGGATGGAATTTAAGGCTGCTGCACTCCAGTGAAACAACTGCCCACTTACAGTTCCGCGCCTTCACTTTGCAATAGCCTGAAGGGGAAGGGAATGGACAGCATCAGTCTGAGACAAGTCAGGAGGCTTCTGGGTAGGTCCTTTCTGTTCTAGCAAGTATTCTGCAATATTCCACATAAAAGTGGTCAATTGGCTGATGGCCGTGATCTTCTTTGATGAACCACTGGGTGATTGAATGGGAAAAGATACGCTTTCAGTCTGAAGTTGGCACATCTCCATGACTGCTGGTGGAGATGAAGGAAGGAATGGAGGTCTGCGGAAAGCAAAGCTGGTTTCATCTGGGCTGTACAAGGGGGAAAAATCCTGTTCAATAAGACATTTTTCATGCCTACTCTGAGAACATGAGTGTGAAAGCATAAAGACAATAAATGAGCTCAGTAGGCCAAAGAAGTTGATAACATCTTGTACAAGATTAAACTGTTGAATAAGCTCTAGATGTGTGAACAGAGATCTCAGCCTGATCAGCTTCACAGCATTACTGAAAGAAATAATGAAAATTCTGTAAAGATACAGAAGAAAAAACAGCAATGAAAGCATTTTAAATGGAGCGTATTTCATTTTGATAGCATCCCTTATTCCCTTTCCCATTACTTGCAGGGAGTTTTTATATGTGAAAAATGCTGTTTGGCAATCTTTCAGATGATGTGAAAGATGTTATTGGTTGTCATTGTTGGAGGGGAAGAATCAACTAAGGTGTGACTACAACTCTTTAAAATGTTCATAAGGCAAATGGTCAAGGTGAGAAGAGACCAGTAAAAGAAGCAAATGTTGAGCTGTAGCTCCAAGCTTATTGTTGTGGAAACATTAGTTCGGCACATTGTCTTGTCTGACACCTGTGCATCCAGCAAACTTGTACCAGTACTGAGCGGTTTGAGGTAATGCTTTTATCTACACAGCAACTGACAAAAGATACACTCCTAGACTACTAAGCAGTCTTCCTGTTAAACATGAGACAATGAGTAAAGCAGGAATGTGAGATGCAGTACAGGGAGACACCAGGCGTCTCACAGGTGGTGATGGTAAGGCCATGTATTATTTAAGAACTTCAGAAAAGCCAGGCAAGGGGGTAAAGACTCATGGGCTCTTCTTTCAAGAAGGGGGTCAAAAAAAAGGAAAGCTCAATGGAATGAAAGTGTGTACAAGGTGAAACCCATTACATGAAGTTCACTTTTTTCCATTCAGTCACTTCCAGTCTTCTGCTGAAAACTCTATGAAAATGCAGTATGTAGAACAATTTGCCTTCTCATTATTCGTAATTTAGGCCTTTAATTTCTCATTCTCTTTCCTACATGGTGGCATCTGTAGCTTTCTCTTGATAGAGCTAACCTTGTCTTTCTGCTCTTGTCTGTGTATGACTTTTATACTTTGCATGTAAGAGTTAGACCAAGTTAGACCTCTGATGTTTTGCCAAGCACAAGAGAAACTAAGGGTCCAGAGAAAAAGGGAATGAACAATCCATAATCTCAGCAGAGTATTTGCCACACCAATCTCAGTTAACATATGTCTATAATACCTCCATACAGGAAGAGCTAGGAGAACTTTCCAGGTCTTAGCTCGCAGGTCTGACTTGTATGCTGGTCACTTCCTTACTCCGTACTGAGGTGAGTGCCAAGATATGAAATCCCATCCTTTCACACCTGCACTCTCAGGGTTAGAAAATGGAAACATGAGGCCAGACAGGGAGCTGCAAAGTGTACAGCTGGTTCCCATCAGGAACCATTAGGGACAGGACTTCACTGAGTGTCCTTGTGTGCACCTGCTCTGCAGGTTGGACGTAGTCACTGTGACCTTGTCTCTCTGACGGCATCAAGCCAGTGCCGCCGTGAGTTATCTGCCAGTACAGTCAGAGACAAATTGCTTTTGTCCTGATGGCAGTTTACTGCCTCAGCTGAAAGAATTTTTTCCATCTTCATGTAAGTTAAACTATGACCAACACTAACCATATTGTGAGGACACAGAACTAGCAATATCATGGGGTAAACCTGCAAAACTGTTTTATTTGTTTGCTGATTCCCTCACAAATAGAAGTGAATGGTTTGCGTGAAGGATGAGGTAGAAACATGGTCCTTCAGTATACAAGACAAATTGGAACCTTTATACTGGGCATGATGCCTCCATCTGCATCCATCCTGCACTTCCTGGTTTACCTATGGCATAAATAAAGCAAGTTTAATTGGGGCTTTGGCAAGTCTGGCTTTCTCAGCACAAACATTTAATACTGTTTTCCCTGGCAACCCTGCCAGTAAGTGCACCCACTAAAAAGACTGTGACAGCAGGTTAGCAGTATCCAATAGACTTCTCCAAACATGCCTTTCAATGACCAGAAAACTTTTCATGCTGGGAAATTTTAAAAGAAGAGGATGCAGCTGGCAAAGATCAGAGGGGACATGCCAGTGTAAAGGACTGCCAGAGCAGAGAGGTACTGGGCATTGAACTGATGATCAAGCTGAATCTCCTATAGAAAGTTTAAGATTTATTGATTGAAAAACTCTGAGGCAGTACTGTGATGATATAGAAATACATGTTAAAAGGTAATGCTGAGCATTGTAAAAGGCTATATGTGTCAACTGCAAAGGAATCTTTCTAGTAAAGGCTGTCAGATTTAGTTCCTTTCAGCAGGTGTTTCCTTTGTCTCACTCACTAAACAGAAATGTCTGCCCATACTGAGACAAGCATACTGCTAGGTGGGCTGGGGTTAGTCAAAATCCAAAGTGGAAAGCATCTTAAGAAAACAATGGTGCAACCAGTATGTATTGAAATCTTAGTATCTGGTTTGTCATACCACAAAATACATTTTAGGAGGCCAAGTTTGAAAAGCAAGTATCTAACAAGGGATTTTTTTATTTTCCTTCTTTTCTCACTTTCCTTCTGTTTCCTGAATGTATTATATTATTTAAATATTTTACAAGATAGGCACCTTTCTCCCTCAATTTAAACCCTGGCAACAGAGCATTAGAAAAAGTGACAAGACTATCATTCAAAGGATAGGGTCACACGAGTGGATTGTTACTTCATTTTCATGACAAAGATTGCATCTGACATTTAATACCCAGCATCTTTCAGGAAATATAGTGAAGTGCTCCACCGTTTTGACCTTTTCTTGGGTCTTTATTTCTGATTGGCCCATCCATTCCACTCTTTCCTAGGCATTATAGCCCTATCAATCAAGGAAATAGAGATTACAGTCCACTGTAAAACAATACACATTTAAAGGAGGCACCCCTAAGGTTTTTAGGCTCTACATCTGCAGTTTAGAATTGTTACAAATAGATCACTAGAAGCTATTTATCTTTTTTTTATTATTCTTCTCCAGCCTCTTGCAACAAATTAAGAAAATAATAAAGCCTTCAGGATTGGCAAAGGTACTGTGGCCACAGCACCTAACAACATCCCTAAGCAACGGGTTTGCATGAGGAACGTATTTGGCACAACTAATCAAGGATGCTCATTGAGAGGCAGAGATTTTTGCTCATTTCCAGATCAACATTTGTGCTACAGCAGCTTTGTTTCTCTCTCTCTTGTTCTTACTCTCTTTCTGTCCACTCTATGTATGCTTTGGGGGGAGGGCAGGTGAAATTTAAATACTTTAAAAATGTCCAACCATAAAAAACATTAAACAGTAACACCTAGTTCTTTGGTAGCACTTTTCAATACCAGATCTCAAAGCACTACTCAGAAGTGGGAATGCATATTTTTAGGAATGCCTGTGATCAATCCAGAGGCAACTGTGGAGCCAGGAGTGGAATCCAGTGTTCTCCATTCCCCGTGCTGAGTACTCCTCCCTAGGAACCAAAATCATTATTGAAAATGCATGGGTAAAGACACTTCTGGGCTTGTACAATAGTATCAGAAAAAAATAGGGAACGTTGTAGAGCACCATCAGTATCTCTTTTATTCACTGTTGCTATATTTTCTCACAAAAGAAACATTGATTTGTATACTGCAATTCATGTCAATGACAGATAGAACAAGGAGTTTACGGCCACTGGTTACTGACATCAGATCTGAATTATGTCCTGCAGTGACGAAACTCTTAGCTACATTACTGAAGATAAAGTGAAGTACCATTGAAGTTGCCGTATAGTTAATTCAACAGCAGACAGTGCACTGTTCAAGCAGCTCAGCAAAATGGATTACATTCATACAAAAGAGGAAAGTAAGGTAAAGAAGGTATGAAATGGACAAATAAGTACTTCATGGAAGGTACATTCAAAAATGCACAGACACTTATAGAGAGCCTGTCTGAAAAACTTCAAACCAGAACGAAAAAAAGAAAAGAAGAAACCCCCTGCTTTTCATTGTGGCTAATGCCAAGTCAGTAGCACGTACATGCCATGGATAATACAGTTTTGCAGTGAGGACTTTATTTTCTCTGAAGTGTGATCATCTGTTACACATGGAACTCAAACATCTTGTGACAGTTAAGGAAGCAGACTAAGTTGTATGATCAGACTGCAACATGGCGTGAGAACTGGATGCAGTTACGATGAAGGGAGGACCAACTGAGTGAAGGGGGGCTATTTCTTCTCAGCATTCTCCATGTAAGTCCTTGCAACTCTGGTAACACGATAGTCATAAGCTCTGCCAGAAAATGCCAATACTGCTTATTTTATCTGTTTTGCTTTTGAGCTAGGGTGAAGGTTCCTTAAGAATTATTTTTAAAACTTGAATTTTATTAGAAATCTAGTTATTCAAAACAGATCCTTTTATGGAAACTTATTGGTTTGGATGATATTTTCAGCGGGAAAAAAATTACAGAGTTCAAGTTTTTGGGAGTGCGAGGGTTCAAGTGTTCAACAGCCACAATATTCTGCATAGAGCACTCAGCTGAGATCTTGGAGATGTTAGCTCAAGGGTGTTAGCCCTGCTCCAAAAATATAGTCTTTAACTTAAATTAAGGAATACAGGCTACTCCTTGGTGATACGTTGTCCTTCCCTTATCCTTCTCCACCAAAAAAATAAACAATGAAACCCCAAGAAATCAAAGCCCAAAATAATTTACAAAAAACTTGATTTCATCCCTGTGGGGAATGGAAGGAAAAAACAAATGTGCAAAAAATGTTATAGGATAAGCGTTCCCAGCCCCATTTTGTGGAGGAGAAAATTGAAGGGGGTGAGAAAAGCATCATTGCTAGAGCTGCAGTGCAAACTACCGGCAGATTGAGGGTTAATAAACTGTGAGCTTTTACAAATACTCACAGCACAGGGCTCATTTTTCTGTGGAATGTATTCACTGTCAGTCAGCCCAATGTTTGAACCAAAGTTTTCCTCACGGAATATTTATACAGAAAAACCTCCCATTTCCCCTAGAGCTCCTTCTGACCCCTCTGCCCATGGTGGGAGTCCCTCTGGGAACAGGATGTCAGAGGGACACTGGGCTCCCAGCCCTGAGCATGAGGACAGGGAGTAGACACAGTACTGGTGTACCTTCATCAGGCTGTGCACGTTGGTAAGAATAAATGGACTGACACTCTGGCTGGGATGGAACAGGACCTCGATGCCTGCTCTGGCCAGGCCTCACTGATGAGGATTGTGTAGGCTGCTGATGTCCCCTCCACTCCCTCCCACGTGCTTTCTGCTGCTCTTCTCCCTCCTGACATTTTACAGGGCTTTTTTAAATCAACTGCTTTGCATTTCATTATTCCAGAAACACATATTCCTGGGAATTTGCCTTGCCATCTACGAACTGGAGAACTGCTCATATGCTAGTACTGGCTCATGTCCCTAGTTTGTAACTGGAGCTAACAGTATCCAATTTTAATGTCAGAATTTTGGTGATTTTATCTGTCTCTCTGACTCCCACCTTCTTTGTCCTCTTTGACACCTGTGGTTGTTCCTTCTCTTTCAGCTTGTACTTGTACTGGTGGCTTAAACCTGAAGGGATCTTGTCCTGACTGAAAGGCATCCCTTTGAAATTCATATGACCCAGTAAGAACAGACATTTCAAAAAATGTGCTCATTGAGCAACACTCTGATCTGGAGTGAATTTTGAAGCTTTAAGAGGTAAGGGTAAATAGGTGGGGAAATGTGCTTGAAAGGCTTATTTTATGGACTAGATTTAGGTTGGTGGTGTCAGGAAAACCTCTCTAGGTTCTAGACTTTTTTAAAAACTATAAGTTATTCATATTAACTTTTTATGAGATAAATATATTGGCAAATGTGAGCAGTTTGGGGAGTGCTTTGTTTCTAGATTCATTTTCTTCAGCATTAGAAAGAAAAAGATACTTAATCTGTATTTGATGAGAAATTTAAATGTTGTTTGGGAAGGCTATTTGATTGAAATGAGATGCTGATACATTCAGTGCTATCGAATGGCACCTTATTCTCCATTCGTTTCAGTGCTGCCGTGTGGCTATGGTTGCTGTCTGATTTTCATGGGCATTAAGGGAAACTTACTCCTCAAGGTGAGGGCAAACTTTTTCTGAAGTTCCAAAAAACATCACAGCCTTCAACTCGCGACTCTTTCTGTCTTCTCTCTCGCTGCTTTAGCTCCAAGCGCTATCTTTTTACTATTATATTGCTTACTGTTCCCCAGTGTAATAATATCTTAGTCCCTTCCATGTAAAATCAGAAGAGATGTTAAAACTTCTCTTGACCTTTAGAAAGGTTCTGCCTTTTTCAATTAAAATTCTGCCCAAGCAATTCTTTAACTTTGTTTTCTGAGGAATATTTGTTTGTTCAATGTTGCTTTTGTATTTTCTGTGTTTCTCTTTTTGTTCCAGCTGTTTAGTTGAGTTGTTTGCTTTGTTTTGAGGTAGTTTTCAGAGATTTTTTTTCAGAGTGGGTAAGTAAACTGACATTCTTGTCCTTAAAAGTTTTTTTCTCAGAGGAAGGTTTATGTGGCCTTCACTTAGAGATGGGACTCAGTGTACCAGTGACATGCAAGTAAATCACAAACTTTAGTTAGGAATTCAGGTAATTTCTATGGGCTTTTCTTCAATAACTGGATCCCCCTCAGCCAAGCATGTTTGTTACCAGCTCTGCGCTTTTTGAACCACAGCTATAGTGAGATCAGATATCCCAGCATTCAACCTGAAGCTAAGTTCAAGTCCATGATTCAGTCTTTTTAGGCCTCATGCTCCCTGCATCTTGGGTATCATAGCTCCTAGAGTAGTGTCCTGGGCAAGGGAAAGGTTTGGCACTGGAGATCTGCAGCATGCCTACCCACCCCCGGAGGAGAGGCAGTGGGAGCTTTCCCCAAAGCACCACAAAGGAACAGATGCTGAACCTCCTCTGATGACTCCCACAGCCACTACTAATCCAACATGTCCTAGGGGAGGAAGCAGTCTTAACTTTCAGGTGGTGGTCTCTGTAGAGCACAGACCCTTGTAGCCTATATACATTTTTTTTTCACCCTAGTTTGGGTTTTGGTTTTTTGGGTTTCTTTTTTTCTTTTTTTTCTTTTTTTTTTTTAACCACAACATAATTTATGTGAAACAGTCTGGGACTTGATAACACTCAGCCTTCAGGCTCATGCCTGAGAATGCACCTAAGCATAAATTATTGCACAATAATTCAAGCCCTGTCTGGTCTTATTGCTTAATAAAATTGACATTCTGATATGAACCAAAATGTCATGAAGTGAAATTGCACTTTTTCAAGAGTTCAATTGAAAAAAAAAGCACCCAATAAAAAACCATTTTTTTATGAGTGAGGTAATATATAACTCTCTTTCATCTCAAGACTTTCTTTTTTCCTTTTTACAAGCCAGCAACTTACTTGCTTTTTGTTCTGTAAGTAATGCGAGCTGCCTTTTTGTACACACTCTGAGTTGTTTCATCATTCAGAAGCAAAGCAAAACCAGAAAATTGCATATGCTCCTGGATTTTATGTTTAATGAAAAATACCTTTTCTCCAGTTTTTTGTAATGCCAACAATAAAAGGAATAGTACAGCGCTCTGAAGAAAATACCTAGGAGTCAGGAACTTCTCTGTCACTCTCTTCTTAAAAATTTCCCAAAATAGAAGTGATGGAGAAGTTCCTCAGTGCTGTCTTGGTGACAAATCAGGGGGGTGGGGTGGTGGAATGGGTCCTCTACTCCTCTTTAAAATGTGTACAAATACACACCAGCACATCAGGTAACCCTAAACCTAATATTATAGTGACAAGGAGCGTGAGGAAGTCTGATCGAAGGTTCAGAGCTGTGCAATATCAATTATTAGACTTACAGGAAGGCTTGAGAATTAAAGGTAGTAAAGCACTTGTGGCAGGCAGCTTATTTGCTCTTTTATGTCTGTAGGAATGTGGAAAAGCTGGCTTTTTACTGGAGAATTCAGCCTGCCATAGGCCCCAAGTGTACAGCCTTGTGCAGCTCAAAAAATTGTATTGGCTACACAGATCAAACACAGAGCAACAAACACTTTCCATATAACTTGCAACTGAAGTTAAACTTAATTTCTGTATAACTCACAATTAGTTTTAGGTCTTTGCCTATGCAATGGAAAAGATGTAATTTATGCTTGTTCAGAGTTTTGGTTGTTTTTATTTCTTGAATGGAATGATCCTCTCCCCCAGATAAACAGTGATTACACTGCTCATACCAATTCTTGTCAAGACAGGAAGATTGGTTAAAACTGTCTATGTGATGGTTAATACACTAAGCCCTTGAGTGGTGCTATGGAGATTATTTTGCAAATGCACAAAATCTCCTTACAAGAAAAAGTCTGAGTCTGAAAGCAGATACTTATTAAGGTAGCCCCAAGGAACCACAATGTAGTAACTGCTGGGAAACACAGAACAAAAAAGAAATAGAGGTCTAAAAGATCAACCGAATGAAACAAAAAAGCAAGGGTAGCCTTTTGTCAACCTCCTATGTGTGCTGGAATGGAAAAAGTGAATTTGAATCTAAATCAAAGACAGAGAAACTGCTGGGTCTGCTCTCTTCATGCCTTTGAACTGGCCTAAGCATGCCTCAATCTAGGCTGGGAAACATGCATGCACTAGTTGGAGGATTTCACAATTATGAAAACTAAGGAGCCTTTTGTTTGTATATTTTGTTTACTTAAATGTAGCACGATACACACCTTGTCAAAAAGGGATTTGAGCAAGTCTTTATGTGCTTTTAAAAGGTAAGTAAACAGAGAGATGCTGACCGGTTTGTCTCTCCAGCCAACACATAAGGAAAGCAAACTCACTCTCTTCTAGGTACTCCTTTTTAATCGGGCTCTTTACATTGGAAATGCTCCAGTAGAAGGTCTTGGTCACCATTTGTGGGAGATGCCATGCTACAGAAGTCATCTTCTGTATGTTCTCCTTGCTGCATTATCAATATGCACCCTCAGGCCTAGGGGCAGAGGGGAAATGGGGCAGTCAATACAACTATCCCAGAGTGTTAATACAAAGTGGAAATAAAAGGCTCAATTTCCACAATGAGAATAGCTTGGAAAAAACCTTGGACAGAATGAAGAAAAGAATTAGGTCACTGACTCTGAGCCAGGAAAAAATACACACAAGAGGAAATTAGAACAGCAGAAGTATTTCGTATTAGCTCATCCAAAGATCTAACGTGCATAGGCAGCAATATGTTCTGTCTTCTGGAAATCTATTATGCACAGGAAAGATTGTTGGGAATTTCTATGCCATCTCCACAGTGTAACCAGTCCTATCCAGCAAACTACATATGTGGCAGTATACATATGACATGAGATATCCTTTAAGCCTGAAAGCCAAATGCTGGACTCACCCTAATGAGAAACAGCACAAAGTCTGCTTGTTAACCCTTTTATACTGTACATTACACACACATTTTCAGGATATCATCAAGGCTGCAAAGAAACACCCAACTTTGTTATTCTCCTCACTGCTCATGTGGATATTTAATTACACGTTAACTATTTTTTCACATTAAAATCACTTCCTCAGAGGCTGGAAGGAAGCTACTGTTGTTTCCAAGGCTTCATTTTTTTGCAGAAGTTGGATGCAGTATAGGACATTATAAGTAACAGCTTGTAGAAGCCATTCCCTGGTGCATGAAGGCTAATAAATGACTGGAAACAATCTGCACAGTTATCAATGGAAAATTCTGTTTGTCCAACCTGATTGCTGCCCAAAATGAAAGACCATAGATAAGGGAAGATCATTTACCTTGATTTCAGTAAGGCTTTCGACATAGTCTTCCACAGTGTCGTCATAGCTGAGGCTATGTGAAGTAGATTAATGGACACAATGTTGGTGGAAAAAACTGCTGGACTGTTGGGCTTGAAGGGTTGTACTCAATTGTTTGAATGGCTGGCTGGTGGCCAGTTATGAGTGTGTTCCTTGAGTTAATACCGGGGTAGTACGCCTAACATTATCAGCAACCTGAGCGATGTGAGCAACCTCATGGATGACACCAAACTGGAGAAAGCAGCTAGCACACTGGAGGGCAAGGCTATCATTCAAAGGGACCCAAATGAGAGAAATGAGCCAGATGGAAAGTCATGAGGCTGAATAAAGACAAGCACAAAGTCCTGCACCTGAGATGGAATAACCTCATGCAACAACAGAGGTTGGGAACTGTCTGGTTGTATAGCAGCTCTGCAGAAAATATTCTGGAAGGTCATGGTGGTGATGTTGAACATGAATGAGCAATTATTGAAGCAATGAATGCTAACCATATGTAGCAAGAAGATAAAGAGCAAATCAAAGGCATTGTTTATTTCCCTTTACTTATCACTCATGAGCTCTTATCTGAAATATTCTGTATGGTTTGGGACCCTTCTATACAAGGCAAGCTGGAGAGAGTCCTCTGGAGGGCCAATGGGAGGATAATGGGTCTAAAACATAGAAAGGGAGAGGCTAAAGGAATTGTATTTATTTAGCTGGAGAAAAGAGGCCTAAAGGGTACCATTAGTGAAGGCACTGCCTATAAAGTAGAGGCACTGCCTAAAGGGGATCATAGAGATCAGTTCTCAGAGCTGCACAGTAAAAAGGTAAGATTCAGTGAGTGATCACATGCTTCAGAAAACAACATTTCAGTAAGGGTAGTGAAGCAATGGAAGGGGGGCCTTGAGAAGTAGGAGAATTTCCTTCCTTTGAGATCCAAAGAACTCACCTGTACAAGGCCCTGAACAACCTGACCTAATTAGGAAGTTGGCTCTGCCCCAAGTGGGGAGATGGACTAGGTGATTCCTTTCTGACCTAAGTTTTTCTAGGGTCCTATGATTCAAAATACCATGTACCTGAAAAGCCTGAAGCCTATATCATACATGAACTCGACCTCTCTGCCCTGACTGTTGTGGCACCCAGTAGATAAACTCTGCCCCCTATAATATCTGGAGATGATGGGAATGTCCATGCTTTTGGAAAAGGCAACACATATGAATTGGTTGTAGCACTTCAAAGGCACTTTGAATTCATAACTCTTATCTTGCAGGAAATATTCTAACCCCTGAGCAATTCACCCCAGTTCAAAAGAAAGTTGCTCTGCATTTCATTTTCTGAAGCCTCTGCCGGAACAAGCCAACGTACAGAAAAAAAGTAAGAATTGTATGGCCAAGAGAACAAGCAAGTAGGGACTGTCTTTATAGCCAGTTGACTATAAAGGCATTGAAGTAAGTGAAAAAGAACTGGTAACAATTAGAAAAGGGGAAGATCAGAAGGTCTCTGCTCCCCAGCATATTCACGTTTTACCTGTGAGAATCATCAGCTAAATGATCCAGGGACAACAGAAAAACACCTAGGCCTTCTCTTCTAGTGGAGATCATTTTTGCATCTGCTTCCCAGTTAATAATAAGGGCAAGAAATAATAAGAGAAAGAAACGATAGAAAGAAAGTGACAACTTACACTGAAGAGACTGGAGAATTGAATTCTGTCACCTTTTCAGCCACAGACTTTCAATGTGATTCAAGGCCAGTTCATCAACATTTCACAGGCAGTGAGCTATAACAGGATTCCTTTGCTTGACACCCTGAGATCTAATAGAGAGAACACTGGTCCACTTCCACGTGTAACTGAAGACAGTGTGAGCTGTGTTGTGAATATACAGCCTACAGATAATTAATGTTCCCAGTACCACTCACTGCTCCCAGGACCAACTGCATGGAGTGCCTCTGTCTGTGGAGTTCAGCTCAGCTTCCAAAACCTCATGGACTTCTCCACAGCGTCTGCTGGGACTAGTTCCTGGCCTGGCTCAACTCTTGCGCTCAGGAATTGTCAAAGAGGAATTTGCACGAGCCAAAACCATGTCAGTAACTGTTCTAACAATTCAGAACAGGGTGTGAGTGATCACCAGAGCATAAGGCTTATGGCAACATGTGGAACAATGAGAAAAAGTAAGATATTGAATAAATGGTTGTGACGCAAATGCTGTCCTCCTCACTTACTAAACATAGCTTTCCCGTGCTACCCTTCCAAATTAGCCCTTCAAATCTTTCCTCTTTCTTTTCTGAGCTGTTGAGTAGGTATGCGAGATAAGATCTCAGTGCACTACTGATCAAAATCAGTAAGATCCACCATTAATCCTCCTGCCTGTCTTCTTTATCTGTTGTGGCATTTTAAACTTCTGTTCCAAACTCTTTGTTAAGAGCTCGCTTCATCTCATGCTTTATAGCATGAAATCCAGTCAGGTCCCAACCCAGGCTAGAACTGCTTTGTAGTAATAAAGATATTAAAAAATGATAACAATGTTTTTGAACAACTGTGTTTGTTTTTAAGACAGGTGTGTTTCTTTAAATTATTCAGTTCTTAAGTTTACATGTGGCTTTGTCTCTCAGTTCAGGAAGTCTGGCTTAAATATTATTAATGCTGATTTAGATCATCAAGTAGGAAAAATCTTGCAGTTCCCTAGTTCAGGGAATCTAGGTCTGAATAGTGATTGAGGTATCTCTAAGATGTCTCTAATTTGTGTCATTTTAGAAACAATTCTTGACGCAAAAGGAGAGGCCCAGAAACACCAGCTTCACAGTGTCAGGCTAACAGACCTCAAGCCTTTATACTGCCTCCAGTTTTTCCCAGAACATATTCTTCTTGGAGCTGGCACAGGCCCTGATACAATGGACTAGCTTATGAGTATGTAACATCTCCTTTGTGCTAACCTGCAATGAGTAAGCTGATAGGTCAAACATCTGTTGAATAAAGGGGTGCAATTTCTCTGTAAAAGCCATATTTTGACTGTAACTGTAGACCTGTCAAAACTCAGACATTGAGCATCCTTCCTCCTACTCCACAATTTCACACAGCAATTAGGAGGCCTGAGAGACCAAGCACACAGATCCCCAGTGTCTGGTGTACCACAATGACAGTGCATTCTTCACTCAGTCAGAAATGCCCCATTCTGACAGAAAAATGTTGCTTGTGGATGGCATAATGGAAAATTCTTCTGTCGTGGAAAAAATGCCAACATTTTGCCAAAAGGAGTTTTCAGAAAATGTTTTTGGGAAAATGGAAGTAAATTGCTACAAAATCTTAATCATCTAGGTTGCCAAATGCAGGGGAGCCAAAGTAACTGGGGAGCCATCAGTTCTATTAGGAATGCGTCAGCCTCAGAAGCTGGGCACATCAGGGACCCCTTCAGCAGGAGAAGCCAGGCAGATCAGCAGGCCTAGCTGGCAGAAAGCATCAGCTTCTTTATAGTCAACAGTTTTTTCAGTAGAAAATACCTAGAATCTAATTCTCAGAAACCCCAACAGTGACACTACTAAGTCACCCTAACACTGCCAGATGTGAACATCAGTTGGAGGATGGTGCTCAACATTATAAAGAAAGGAGGAGCGGAAGGCTGGGGGAATGTAGCTGTCTCTAAGAAAGCAAGGTACCACCTCTAGGTCACAAATTCTCTTTACCACTTATATGAGGGCGGCTCTGAAAGCATTGCCTCCTATTTTATTATGTTGGCCCACGACGTCAAAGGCAGATGTTGGTGGTATGGCAGTAGAGGTTGAACCTTCCTGCCAATATTCCATTGAATTTTGTTGCCCTGCAACAGATGGCAGCAGAGGGGTGGTCTGACAAATTGGCATCTGACATGGAAGTTCATATGAAGCAAAGGTGTGTAATTGAATTCCTCCGTGTGGAAAAAATTGCACCCATTGACATTCATAAATGCTGCTGAACATTTATGGATACCGAACAGTGGATGTCAGCACAGTGAGGTGGGGGGTTGCATGGGCAACATTTTCCTAGCAGCAACATCGTCATAGCAACTGTGAAACTGTGGGTCATGTCCGTTGATGCAGATTTTTACGAGCACGGCATTCAGGCCATGGTGAAAATGCACAGCCAATGGTGGTGACTATGTCCAAAACCAGTGTTTTGTAGCTGAGGATTTGCTTTGTCAAATAATGTTATTGTGCTCTTTGTATCTGTTGTAGTTTCCATAGAAATATGTCGTAAATAGGAGGCATTACTTCCAGAGCAACCTATGTACTATAGCAGAGAGGACTACAAGCACAAGAGAGGACTAGAAGGACTACTAAAAGCACTGCAATAGAGCAAGGGATGACCTACCCTGTTCTACTTGGTAACCCAGGCCAGAATGGTCCCCTCCAGAAGTGAAGCCAGCACCTCCTACGAGATCAGAGGCACTTCGCAGATCATTTTGCACTGAGCTGTGAGGTGGCTTCACTGCAGATGTTTAGGACATTCACAACTCAGGCTAGAGCTGAATGAACTGCTGCAGAGCAGCTGAGTACTTGTAACTTTATTCAGATTACATTCTGCTGCCAAGCTTGTGAGTTTCTATGTCCTTCTTCCCTTAATAGAAGTTCACTTGCTTTACATGCTGACTCAGAGCCCTTACAAGGTCTAAGCTCTCTTTAGGCCCATGGACAGCAAATGCCTGATAAGAGTCACTACAGGAAGATATTTTTTTCTCAGCCCAGACAGAGGCCAGACCAGTTTTGTTGGAATCCTAGACCCACTGAGTCCAAACTTTGTTGTTATCATAAATTGCCAAGACATTACTCCTGGCATTGCTTCAGTGGAATAGGGCACAGATTTATCACGTATGACTACAACATAAGCAAGTCCTTCAAGGCTTGACCTCACATTCCTTCCTGCTATTTGATCCTTCATCCTGCTTCCTCCTTTTTCCCTGGCCCCTGATTCTCTCTAGACATCATTTTCTACCCCAAAAGCAGATCTTTATCTCCATCTCACACTGTCTCTGTTCTTTCTATGGTTGCAATCTCTCTGAATTCACATTATCCCCCCTTTTAGGCCAAGGGAAGGCCTGGAGCTCAAAAATCAATAGGGAAGTGCAAGAAAAGTAGCACAATCCAGACCTAGCCACAGGCAGCTCCTTTTATCTTCCCAAGATGAAATGTCATTTCTGTAGCAAGTGCCTTTTCATTTGGAATCCATCTTTTCAATGATGAAATAACAATTCTAAAAGCACCACATCAGAAAGGATGGTTCTTTGGGGATACAGTGATAATAAGCGTAGCAAGTGACAGAGGATAATCTCAGCAAGCATTTAGTAAGGTAGGAAGCACAATACCTATTCAGCCTTTGATTAGGTAGAAAATTTCAAACTGGAATTAAGCCAAATCTCTAGCATCCATAACATCTCTAAAAAAGGCAACCAGCTGCTGGGGCATATAAAAAGCTACCATCAGAAATTCAGAGACTCCCAAAAGCTCTGTGTTGTTTTGCTCCAAAAAGACTTATCATGGACAAAATATTAGTAAGCAATTAATTTTAATTATTTTCTTCAGTGTTAGTAGCTTCCCATTTCCAAATCCAAGGAAAAAGATCTCTATACTTTGAATCACTAAGATCTCACTCTTGACCTTCCGTCTTTCTGAAGGATCCCACAACAGTACTGCCATCCACAGACTTAAGTTCTTTGAATTTAAGTGACTTTGCCCCAAAGCACTTATAATCCCACAGTTGTCATTAACATGATGAGTCATAATAAGGACTTAAAATTTTGGAAAACTGAAATTCCACTTCTTTTCCTTAAATAAACAGGAGGAGCACAGCTAAAAATAAAATAATTTTTTAAAATGGTTTACTGTAAATGAGCAGTTCTGCCTCAGCTGCCATCAGGCATTATGTTTCATTGCCAGAGTCACGTAGCACACCTGGGTGACTTATGTTTCCTTTTAATTTGTGCAATTCCTGGAAAATAAAATGCCTCGTTATGTTCTGCAATACAGTAGCAATTCTGTAAGGTGGCCCAAAGTATCTAATCATTACAGTACTTTCCTTTTATTTCACTAAGATGAACAGACAGGCACAGAAGATATTTAGTTTTTGGCTTTTAAAGGAACAGTTGGCATTCACAATTTAAAGCATTTCTATTATTTCAGCTAAGATGATTAATAGAAAACAACTGTTATCTGACAGATTGCATTTAAAACTGTACTATTGAACATGTCCCAAATTACTATGAAACAAGCAATGTACAAGGAATATATCATTAAATACATTTCAGGCAGGGAAACTGCTGCTAAAATTTAAGACAGGTAACTGTGTAAAGTTCAAATAATACCGGCAGAAAATCTGCCAATCTTGCTAAATCCATCATTTTTTGAAAATAGGAACGCTTTTCTCTCACAGTAGAATAGATCTAAAAGTAAAATTAAAAATGTACTTAGCCCCTCTTTGTGTGTTCAGGAAAAAAGATACGCTTTCAGATCAAGTTTGGAAGCCAACAGGAAAACTGTTTAAATACTGGTTTAACCATAAGAAAGACAATTTAAAGATATAAATATGAGTATGATTGTATCCATTCTTCTGGGATTTATAGTTTCGTTTACCATGAACATAACTTATACTGAAACAGAACGCAAGCAAAATTTAAGGCTTCGTTTAAAACCACGTCTCAAGTGCTGTAGAGTTGCCAAATGCCCCTACGTGCAAAGAGAGGGGTCCTGTGCATGGGCAACTAAGCAAGATTTTCAAAGCAGAGGTGCTCAGTGCAGCTTTAAGTTCTCTGACTATGTCCAGTGTCGTGTGACACAATTTTATCATTAGCACCTCCCTCACCCCCACAACCTCCTACTCGCTGTACATAAAAACAAGTAAGAACGTAAAGAACAGGCTCAGCCTGCTGCTCCCCGGGGGTCTGGGGAAAGCTGGCTCAGGGCAGTCATCGCACTGTGTATTTCAGCTGCACCGAGGTACAACCAGCATCATGGAGGCATGTTTTGGGGCTGTTCTGTACATTATTATGTAAGAGAGGCCTTCAGCTTCAAATGCACAGCAATCAGCATGAATTTAAATAAGACACTGAAGGGAATTAGCTGCAGAAAATGAATGCCAGGCAAGCCCATTCTAAACACAACATGCCCAAACCTCTTGTCTGAAAACAATAACGCTGAAAGTAGATATTCAAAATGTTAAACTACATGCTTGCATGCATGGTCTCTGCACGCAGCGCATGCAGGCTGTCTCTAGCCATCTCACACCGGCGTGCATACACTCGCACACATACGCACAGACTCATGCCATTCAAATACACACATAAAAGCATCCCGCTCACTTTTCCCTCATCACACATATTAAACAGGTCAAAACAATGAAAGCACATACACGACAATGCACATGAACAGCTGTGCGTGCCAGATATAGAAAAAGCATATGAGTGTGAAGAGGAAGCATGGGTCTGGATTACCACAAAAACAAAAAAAATGCAAAGAAATTACTCTTAGGATTTCACGATTTATCATTTGATATTCCAGCTCCATAAGCTCATTCTTCTTCCTTCTTTTTTTTTTTTTTTTTTTCGGGTGTGTTTAGAGACATTTCTAGATATTCCAGACCTGAGGGACCTGAACATACATAAGTCTATGGGACCTGATGAGATACATCCCAGAGTCCTGAGGGAAAGGGCTGATGTAGTTGCCAAGCCACTCTCCATGATATTTGAAAGGTCCAGGCAGTTAGGTGAAGTCCCTGGTGACTGGAAAAAGGGAAACATTGCATCCACTTTTAAAAAGGGTAGGAAGAAGGACTCTGGGAACTACTGACCTGTCAGCCTCACCTCTGTGCCTGGGAAGATCATGCACCAGATCCTTCTAGCAGCTGTGTTAAAACACATGGAGTACAGGGAGGTGATTTGAGACAGCCAGCATGACTTCACCAAGGGCAAGTCCTGCCTGACCAGCTCAGTGGCCTTCTATGATGAAGTGACTCTATTGGTGGACAAGGGAGGAGCTATGGATGTTGTCTATCTGAACTTCTGTAAAGCCTCTGACACAGTCCCGCACAACATCCTTCTCTTTAGATTGGAGAAATAAGTATTTGATGGGTGGACTGTTCAGTAGATAATGAATTGGTTGGATCGTCACATCCAGAGGGTAGTGGTCAATGGCTTGATGTGCAGATGGAGATCAGTGACAAATGGTGTCCCTCAGTCCCTGTACTGGGACCAGTGCTGTTTAATATCTTCTTCGGTGACATAGACCACAGGATCTACTGCACCCTCAGCAAGTTTGCAGATGACACCAAGCTGAGTGGTGCAATTGACATGTCTGAGGGATGGGATGCCATCCAGAAGGACCTGAACAAGCTGGAGAAGTGGGCCCCTGTGAACCTCATGAGGTGCAACAAGGCCAAGTGCAAGGTCCTGCAGCTGGGTTGGGGCAATCTCCAGTATCAATATAAGCTGGGAGATGATGTGATTGAGAGCAGCCCTGCAGAGAACAGCTTGGGGGTACTGGTTGATAAAAGGCTGGACGTGAGCCAGCAATATGCACTCACAGCCCAGAAAGCCAACGGTATCCTGGGCTGCATCAAAAGAAGCGAGGCCAGTGGGTCAAAGGAGGTGATTCTGCCCCTCTACTCCACTCTGGTGAGACACCACCTGAAGTACTGCATCCAGCTCTGGGGTCCTCACCACAAGAAGGACATGAACCTGTTGGAGAGAGTCCAGAGATGGGCCACAAAAATGATTAGAGGGTGGAGAACCTCTGCCATGAAGACAGGCTGAAAAAGTTGGAGTTATTCAGCCTGGAGAAGAGAAGGCTCTGGGGAGACCTTATGGCCTTTCAGTACTTAAAGGGAGCTTGTAAGAATCATAGAGTCATAGAATCATCTGGTTGGAAGAGGCCTTTAAATCATTGAGTCCAACCGTTCACTCTGCACTGTCAGGATCCCTAAACCATGTCTCTCAGCATCACATCTACACGACTTTTAAACACTTCCAGGGATGAGGACTCCACCACCTCCCTGGGAAGCCTGTTCCAATGCTTTAAAGAAGGATGGGGACAGTCTTTTAAGCAGGGCCTGTTGCAACAAGACAAGGGGTAATGATTTTAAACTGAAAGAGGGGAGATTTAGACTAGATATAAGGAAGACATTTTTTACACTGAGGGTGGTGAAACACTGGAACAGGTTGTCCAGAGAAGTGGTAGATGCCTCATCCCTGGAAACATTCAAGGTCAGGTTGGACGGGGCTCTGAGCAACCTTATCTAGTTGAAGATGTCCCTGCTCCCTGCAGGGTGGGTTGGATTAGATGACCTTTGAAGGTCCTTTCCAACCCAAAGCATTCTGATTCTTTGATATTTTATTGATTTTCTACTCAGTCTATATCTCAATTTATAGTGATACTTCTTTAACAAGAAAAATAATGTATGCCACTGCTAGCATGAGTAAGGTAGTCTATAAAAAACCTGGTTGTCCATACATTAAACATAATTCCTAAGTGAAAAGTTTCTGTGGTTCTATTGCAATTAAGGTAAAAAATAATGCACTACCAGGGATATAAGAGCTGTAACCAGAATCACTAGGCATGGATACTGATTGACACGCTATGGTACGAAAAGTTGTGCCTTGCTTCGGTTTATAAGGAATTTAAGAATTGTAATTTCAGTCCAGAGAATGGGAATTCTTAATTGGGATTACTTGTGAAAATTTTATAGCCCCAGATGTAGTTCTACAACATTAGAAATGACGGAGGAATAATCATCATATTCAAAATTAGTTGAACTTTCTTAGTTTGTTCCTGCTTACCATTGGTGAGCACATCTTCCTAGCTACTCAGCATCCAAACATATTGGAAGAATATCACAGGAGCACGAATGGCAAATGCTATGATTTATTAACAAAGTATTGAATGTGTGCATGTAAACTCCAAGTTTGAAGATGCATCACTCAAGAATATTTGCAGGTAGAATTCATGTATAGTTCTTAACGTAAAAGCTCAGTACCTGCCATTGGCCAGACAGATTGTGTGTTAAATACATGTTTAGATCAAATTGTGCAGACAAATTCAGGTTTTTTAATTCACTGTATTAAAATATATGTGTAAATACAGATAAAATAGTTTTAAAATAGTAGTTTAATTTCAGGGTTTTTATCATTTTGGCAGAGGACGGAAGGAGCGGATGAAATAGCATTTGATGATGGAATTAGTACCCCAATCTACAGTTAAGCTACATAAATAATTCACCTCCACACCAGATATGTCTTTCTGAAAATCTACTCCATGTCTTTCCTCTGTGACGAACATGTTACCCATCATTATTTCAATGTTAATTGCAGTGGAGACCAGATAGAGGAGCTCAGAGTGCTTCCTGTGCAAGTGAAAATTGTTTGCCCTATTCAAAATCAGTAGTGCTTGACATGGTGAAGTCTAAATACCATGAAGAGGAATGAACAGCTTTCAGTCTTTAGTGCTGATAAACAAGTTTCTTGTTTCTATTGTTTCTTTTTGTAATTAAAGCTAACCCGTTCCTGTTAAACCTAGATATATGTCAATCAGTTGATATATGTAAAGGAAGAAACTATGTCAGTTAGACCCACAGGAGAAAAAGACAAAAGAGTATTTAATCCATTTGGCCCTGAAAAGAAGTTGTTCATTGAACAGGAAAATTATTGAGCAAGCGTAAGGAGCATATCTGAGTATTGTTCGTGATTTTTCCTTTGAGGCAAAGACAAAGAAAAGATTTTGAAATTATTTATTACACTAGAGGTTTATTTGGAATTGCTGAAAGCAAAGTGCTAAGTAAGTGCTGGAGAGGCAGACCTTCTTTCATCTAGGTACAGACGGAACCTGGAGAGCAGCACTTCATGCTTGCTGTCAGCTGTGTAAGGACAATAAACCAGATCTGCAGGCAGGCTGAAATTAAAAAGCATCAGTCTTTAGTTTACCACAACCCAAGGCTGGAGACCCAAATGTAACACAGCACCCACAGCGAACAAGAGTGACGGTCCGATGCCTCTGCTTTTGTGAAGGAAACACATTACCATATTGCTTAAGAACTGAGCAGGAAAAGGATTATTTTTATGATCTTGGTCTACCTGTTGTAGTCCAGTTACAAAATTGAGTGGGCACAAAATTTGTACAGCTCTGTAGGTAACTTTGAAAAGCCAAAAGACACCTTTGAGTGGTATAAAGCTAAATAAATTAACCACTTGCAGACCAGGACTGCTGTTAAGCAAAGCCACTCGTTTTTAATCAAACCTTGGATACTGTTATAACGCTGTCTCTGCCTCAGCTTTGCTATTTCTCGAACGAACCCTGGAGCCTTTCTCTGCCCTTGCCCCTCTGCTCCCAGTTTCTGCTCCAGAACACACTGGTAAATATGCATACACAGACATGTTCCTTTTCCAAATACTATTCAACAAAATTTATTTGCTTCTGGTCACCCTAATAGACTATTAAATACCCCCTTCCCCCTCCCCTTAAAAATTCCCATCTTTTCTTCTGTGTGACACCCTAATCAGCTTTGTCACACAATCAAAGTCTTTTATTCAGGGCCCGTCGTTTCCGGGAATGCTGTTTTGGGTGCTGGTTTGCCATGCAGGTTGCTGTCTCTTTGTACACATGGGCTGCCACATGAGGTGGTGATCATTCCCCCTTTGAATTTCTGTCCCTCTTAATGTGAAAGGCAGAGAATACAAATGATACTCAAATGATACTAGCTGACAAGGAGGTTACAACTTGCAGCCGCTGCACACAATAGAGATCCTGATAGCAAATAGAAGTCATAGAAATAACCATCAT
Organism: Bucorvus abyssinicus; assembly: GCA_009769605.1. Taxonomy (NCBI): domain Eukaryota; kingdom Metazoa; phylum Chordata; class Aves; order Bucerotiformes; family Bucorvidae; genus Bucorvus; species Bucorvus abyssinicus. The sequence goes on from CM020025.1 coordinate 48,406,080, forward strand.
CTCATCATTGCTATGGTACACCAATAGGGAGAAATTTAGTTTGGGATACATGAACAGAATGGGAATAGCACTGTTACAGCAGTGTGATACACACGGTTCCTGCCTCAGGTCTGTTATGAAAAACTTGTCATGCTTGTGAAGCCCCTGTGAGGTGTTTTTCTGAGTGCAAAGGAAGAACTAACTGATCTCCAGAGGCATTTGCTAGGGTTAACCTCTCCACGAAGGTGTATTAGAGGAGGCAGGTTATTTTTCAGTTTATGCATCAGGCACTACAAATCTGAAGACAAAACCAACTGACCTAAATGGGGCCAGAACACAAAATCTGGATTTCAAGTAATTTGAAACTTGAAGTTCTAAACCCCCAGGAAATTCTGAATTCTAGGCAAGTCCCTTTTCAGTTCTTAGATGTGGGGATTTCACAGCAGTGGCAAGAAATTGCCATTCCTGTTGTTGATGCATACAGTTCCCCCTGAGCTAGGATGGGAGCTTTTAAACTGAGCTTGCATCCACCAGTTTCATATTAAAACGGGGGCTTTTTCCTGTATTACCACCAGTATGTTGGGTGTTCATAAGTGACTCCCATAAAGCCACTGCTTACTTTTGAATTACATACTGTGTTCAAGATTATGATTAGAACTTCATACTCCTGCCATTCCTATCTTACAGGTCATTAGGAAGGTCTTTCACTCACCTCCATACACTAGCTTCTGTGGTACGAGTCTTGCGTTTCCTTACCACTTACTTAATTTCAAATTCTACAGGGACCCTTTAATACACGTTTTGTATTCTATAACATTACAGGACATTTCAACTTTTATTTTCCAGCTGGAGAGTATTTTCAACAGGATTGTTTGTAATTTTGTTTTCAGTTTACACCTATCAAGGCTTCATGACACATCTGCACTTCATACTTCTCAGCGTTTTAATGGAAATAAACGTGATATCCTACAAGTGAAATGAGATAACAAAGGAAAGCTGTGTCCTGGATGAAAAACCTTTCAGAAGGGAGTTCTTTCTGCATCCTGATATCTCCCTTAACAGTCTTTGGGCAACTCTTCTCAACTGGTTGCCTACAATTTGTCTCTCTAATGCCTCAACACTAACCCTGGGCCTTACCAAAGGACCTCCAGCTCTGGCCAAGATGAATAACTGGTCAGTAGAAAATTCTTTTCATTGCCCTCACCTTCTCTCTACAGGCCCTTTACAACCCCACCGCAACCAGACCCCCTGGCTTAGCATCATTGCTAACCCTAACTGTAAATTTATTCCAAAGACTTCTCTGTGGAGAATACCTTTCGTTGCCCAAATCTTCTCTTGGCAGCCCCTTTGCAGCACTTCTTAACTGGATTCATAGGTTTTGTCATTCTCCTAACCATAAAAGCAGCCAAAGCTTTAACCAAGACAACCCTTGCCCTGGCCAAAACAAAAAATTCTTAAGAGAGATTAATTTGTGTTGCCCAGACCTTCTGTGGGTAAACCCTTGGCAGCCCCTCTCCAACTGGATCCCGAGGGTCCATCTTCCTCCTAACCATCATACCCCAACCCTAAACCTAGATATTCGCTAAGCCTTAGGCCAAGATCCCAAACCACAAAAAAAACCCATTAATTGGTTTGGCAGCCTAATTACTATTGTCCTTCTGTGGTGGATCTAGATATTTTCTCTGTTTCAATTTCAGTCCCCACCGTAACCATAATGTATGACCATAACTGTGATACAGTTGGGATGGGGTTGCAAAGAGGCTACCAAGGGAAACTTTGGGCAACAAAAAGGATTTTCCCCTTTTCATGTTGTCAGTAGGAAGGGTGGTCTGGAGAAAAGTCTTCACCCACTTTAAAATTACAGCTAATGCAAGATGTGAAACAAAGCCTAAGGGTCCAGTTGGAGAAGGGGGCTGCAGAGGGGCTGCCTATGGAAAGTTTGGGCAAAGAAGGGGCCAAGGCTGGAGGTCCTTATGTAAACCTCAGCCCTTGGATACCGTTAGGATTAGGGTTAGAGTTTTTAGGGTTAGGAGAAAGAAAAAGACGCAGGTCCTGTTGTGGTGAGATCACAGAGATTGCCAAGGGGAAAGTTGAGCAAAGGAAAAACTTTTCCTTGAGGGCTTTTTCGCTTGGGACATTGCTAAATGGCTAAATCTCAGCCAGCTGTGAGGTTTAGCTTTTATAGTATTTGTTTAAGAGTGTGAAAATTAAAAAGAAAGATTAAAAAGTGACATAAAGATTCAGCAGATCTTAACACAAGTACATCAAATTAGCTATCCATCTTCGAGAGAAATATAAACCTTGTAGCCACTTTCCTGTGGTTGCAAAACAAAAGTCAATTCCAAGATATCCATATTATAGATAGAGCTGGTAGTGCACTTCAGGTTGTTTCACTGACTTAGGAAGGATCAGGACCATCCTTGCAAGGGTTCTTTCACACTCTCTCTTATAGGCAGCTCTCACTGAGGAAACTAACTTAAGGAAAACAGCCTCAAATAATTTTGCTCTGCTGGGGCTGAAAGTCAACATTTTTACATTCTGGATGCCACCAGATGAGACTCAAGGCTCAACAAAGGTTGCTGCCACTGAATGGAGATGACCCCAGCCTTTCACTCTCACCACCTCCTGGCAACACCCACCTACCTACCACTCTCCAGTACTCCTGCCTTTCCAGTCTTCCCCTGAGTTGGATCAACTCAAGGACCCAGCAGAAATGCAGCTCAGCAAAAAAAAGTGTAGAATTTTCTGCTGGATTAGTGAGTTGAACTGGCTCACATGGGGCAAATCACGAGACAAAGCTGAGGAGCAGGAGGAAGATTTGGTGTTGCAGACATGACAGCAGGGAGGAAAGAGAGAAATACAGATAGAAGGGCAGCATGGAGGAGCGGAACCATCACGTTAAGATGCAGCAGACAATTTCAGCCACCTCATCTGACTGACCTTAGGGGTAGCCTGTGCCAGTCCAAGAACAGCCCCCACTCTCCTCCCAGCTCCGAATGCCCCCTTACCCATGCCTGTCACTTTTAGGCCATCGCAGCCCTCTAGCTCAACAAAAGGGGAAAGCTGTTTTCTACAGGTTAGAGAGTGAGAGAGCATAGTGCAAGGCTAGAATAAAACCAGTGTGGCCTATGGAAGAGGGCAGCGCAGTGAGGCCCAGGACATGGGACATTGGCTAAATTTGGTCAGCTCAGCACCGTGGTATGAGAGGCCAGAAATCCTGACCCAGGGACTTCCGCAGCAGTTTGCCTACTATTCATACCATTTCTCACTCTCAGCTGGAGAGATTGTAAATTTTGGGGTCATTTTGGAGTCCTCTGGCAGAGCTGAACTCTTCTTGGGCTGCACAGTGACTTCATAAGCCTCCACCTGATAAATGATCCCAGAGCCTCAGCCAGAACTAGTTACAGCTAGGGCTGGAAAGAAGATAACTGGAAAACATGATTTTTATCTCCTGAAAATGTCATGTTTGAGGAAAAAGGATAATCTAGGCAAGGCAAACAAGGCAAAACCAAAATTATGTCTGCAAAAAAAAAATCTATTTGGTAACTGGAGCCTTCCACCTTGCTGAGAAGGTCATTTGCATGTTCGCTTTCCCTTTCTTGGCAACACCTTTTCAGACCAGCTACAGGGATCTATCTGTCTGTCATCTCCATTTTCATGGAGGAAAATAGGGTTTGCTTTTTCTCCTGGGAAAAATCCTACTTTCACCTGTGCAGAGAGGACAGTTTCTGCAGGACTGCTGCCATGGGGGGCTGTGTGCCTCTGCCCGTAGAGGGGGCCGCCCTGGTGCACGGCTGTCTCTGGTCATGCTGCTGCTGCTCTATCCCCCTGGCCCCAGGTTGCTTGCTTCAGGGAATGGATTATGTAGAAGAAAAAGGGAAGAAGAGGAGGATGAGGAGAAGGAGGAATAAGAAAGTGAGCCTACTTAAATTTTAAGCTGGTACAAAGTGGCAGCCACGGGGATCGAAACTGTTCTCGGATCCAGCAATACAGACCTAAGCAAAAAATATTAACAACTTTGATGGTGAAGCTCCCACATGGATAGACTGGCTGCATCCTGAACTGCACTCTGCCTCTCTCCACAGTACCGACCACCTTATGATGACAGCCTTGACCCCTTTAATTTGAAGTTGTTTACCAGGAGAAGTGATACTCTGATAGTATTTATATACTTCTTGCAGAGTATCGCAGCAGCTGGCAATAAGGGGCCACAATATGTGACCAATGAACCCACAATAAATACTCCCTTGGAAACTGTTAAAAAACTCTGGTTTATGGCATTTTTGAAGCAACCTTATAAAATAAGAAAAGCATTAAAGGTGACTTAAATAGCTCACAGTTCTCTGGAACATCTGGGCTTGTAGTCATTTATCACATAAACTATGAATAGGGCCAAATGAACTAAAAGTCCTTCTGTTTTCCTTTTCCTTTAAATATAGCTTTTTCCACTGGAAGAATATGCTGCAGGCCCTTAATCACTTCTGCAATATCACAGAGTGTCAGCTTTATTTAGCAAAGCAATACATATTTCAACATTAAGGATATGTGGACACATTTACATTTTATTTTTCTGTGTAACTAGGTGTATTTTTCCAATCCTGAGGGTTTCTTGATGGATAAAGATGGTTTTATTTGGAGACTAATACTGATTTTTTGGGTAGTGACCAGCTAGCTCTGCTGGAATGCATTTTTAAACTTATCTCTTTTTATAGAAGTTATTTTTTGTTAACAGTTGCTTACTCATTGTAGTGATTATCCTGTGCACTGAATCCTGTGGACAAAGACCACACTGCTATGGAACTAAAAAACTGAATCATAACACATACATGCAAGGGGTTGATTACAGCTTCAAGGGGAGCAATTGTTTTGACATTTCCTAGCATCTCACTTCCTCTGTTTGCAATCTTGAATAACATCTCTGTTAACAGAGAGGTTTTTTTAAATATAATTTCCTAAATTTGCCTTTTATATTCAATTGAAAGGTAGAACAAATTGTACTGCATGCAGTGATATCTTCTTCCCAATGTATACTGCCATCAGATGCAGTCCTGTTTTTCAGCCCTGCAAGCAGATACCTCCACCACTTCTTTGATAGGACTAAGTATGTTGCTGGGCATCCTGGCCTCTGGGTGAACCGTGCCTTTCCCTTCCTTTTGTGCACACCCTTGAGAAATGACAGGCTGAATTTCCTTTGCATCTTTAACTGTGGCAACCAGCACTTTAGACTGGGTCTCTGGATGGATATATTACCATCTCTGATGAAACTTTCCTTTTTTTCCAGCCAATTGATGTGGCAGAGCCAGCTGTGTCTGCCACACAGAAGAAATTTTCCTTTTGCCATCTCAGACCAGCAGCAGCCTAACCCATGAATAAAACCTGGGAATTACAGCCACTCCCCTGCAGCACCAAAAGATCTTAAGATTCTCAAGTGGTGCTCTCAGGTCTCCCCATACACTAGTGACCTGTGTTCTACACAGTCCCCCAACACCACTCACAAGCCAAGTAGGACTGCTCCACTCTATCCAGAAGTTAACTGAGATCCCACGAACCAACCAAACCGCGCTTCTACCAGTGACCTGGGAAACTATTGCATGTCCTCACACCACAGACCCCTTTCCTCTTTCAGAAAACCCTGCCTATAGATGAGACCACAAGCTGCTGATTTAAACAACAGCTTCTTACAGAGAAACTCGATAGTAATTCTGCTGCAGGCACATGGCGAGCAGGAAAAAAAAAGCCATGCAGGCTTGGTACTCATATTCAGTTTGCTATTCCTTACACCCCTTGGGGCAGCCTAGCTGTTGACCAACTATGTAAGACCCACATTTTGATCACTTCTACTCTATGAAGCTGCTGCCCCCTAAGCTCTCCCTTTCCCTCACTTTTCTCCAGATTTTCTAAAGTGAAAGTTTTAACGGATAAATATTTGTGTTTGATCCTCAGCCTTAGCAAGTAGCCTATGCAACTCTACTTGGCACTTAGAATTATCATTTCCCTAGTCAATTGCTTGACCATTGTTTAACTTTTTGACGTTATACCCAAAGATGCCTTATCTCCTTGCCATTGTTTCACTTCCCTCTTGACAGTACTTGCAGTTCCTTTTGATTCAAGTCCATCTTGGCAAGCAGAATTACATCCCCAAAATGAAATGAGGCATGTGATCCAACTCACCTAACCAAACTGTTTGAGTTCCGTATTCACTTAGCAAGAGCAGGATGCCTTTGGAGGCCTGCTGAAGGGGTATCAAGTCCATCTTATTCAGGCACTTCTAAAGGGCAGTGTAGTTCTCTAAATCATACATGGACTTGTAGGAAAGTGACAAGCGCCTATATCTAGTCCTCTTGTGAAGCAGGGCACCGAAAGGTACAGAGAAGGAAGTGCCACTTACCCTCTACCAGATAGGGCAGTGTGAGGGCAGTCACCCAGGAAGCAGGAGGCCTCTGCCCTAGCTTCTGCTCTGCTTGCACTTCATCTCCCATGGCTGATGGCAGTGCTTTAGTGGTAGGCTGTCCACAGGCCCATATAAAGGCAAATTTTATACACTCTTGTGGAAAGAGATTTTCATCTCCTCTTTACGAGCAGGGCCAGACATGTAGGAGTTCTGAGCCAGCTGGAAAACACACAAAAATGATCTTAGCTTTATGCTAGTGACTAGGACACTCTTTGAACTGATATGGATAACATTGCACCTTGACAGAAAAGTGGCTAAATCCTTTAAACTCAGATTTCCTTTCTAAAACCATAGGTAAGACCATTATAAAAAAACCTGGACTGCCAGCACTTCCTGCAGTATGGTTGGTTATAATGCTGACCACACCTCGTTTCCTTCAGGCTTCCTCTGGGATTTTAGGAAGACTTTGCATGCCCATTGACATTTGCACTGGCATCACAGCAGGGCATACGCAGGGAAACTGACTTCCGTCTTTTCAGTGGGTCCTTCACAGCACATAGGGACAGGCACAATGCAGTGCCAAGGTAAAAAGGCAGGCACCCAATGAATTTAGGTGCCCACAGGAGCAGGCAGTCCATTGAAGCAGGCAGACTGGATGACCGTCTAGACCTTAGCTGGACTGCAGGTCACCACGAATACAGGATTCAGGCAGACAGGATCACACCTATGTAATCCATCAAATATTGCAAACATCTCCATTGTCCTATGCATTTGGCTACAAAGGAAAGTTATTGTCTCAAAGTATGAGAATGGGCTGTTATAACCCATGCTTAATCTTTTCATATGGGTTTCTGAGGGGCAAAATAAGATTTTCGTAAACTGATCTGTTTCTAGTTATCCTCCTGAGGCTGTCAGCCTGTGGTTTCCAGGCAGCTGCTGCTACTTTTCCTTTGGTGGTATTATTTAATCCAGCTATTTAGAATGTTTATGTGCTCTTATTTTGTTCAGCCTCTTAACATTTCTCTGAAGAACACAAGTATGACGCAAGAAATGGTGATTTCTAGCAGCTTATATCTCTGCTAAACTTCTCTGAATTGCATGGGAGCAAGAAAAGACACATCTCTAGCCCAAGGCTCTCTCCTTTCTGAACTTCAAAGCCTGTCATTAACAATAAAAGTATAAAGACTTTTTTTAATGAAAAGGTGAATGAATGCTTTATAACTGAGAGTATAAGGCAATATGTACGTATATATTACCACATACACAAACAGGTTATCAGCATCCCCTGTAAAGCTTCGTATTTCTAAACTTTATCCAGTAAGTGAATTTAACAAAAGTTTAGAGTTTAGCAGGAAAGCAATGAATTGTTACTTGGTCAGTTACCTTTTAAGAGCTAAAGAAAGTCCAAGAAATGGCAGATACCACCACAGTAGTGCAGGAAGAACTAAAAATAAATCATTAGGTCACAAACACAAAAATGCTGAGAGTCAATAGCCTGAGGTAGGCAGCGGGATGCAGAACACCAATCACTGTACATGAAACACACTAATAGCTGCAAAGAAGCTCTCCAATAAAATAGACCAGTGGCTCAGGGTCCAGGAGATTCAGTCTGACACCATTCCAGAGATATCAGCATGTGACTTCAAACACTGCATTAAGAGATAGAAAGCTTAATAGCTGCTTTCTGGTTTAGTACAATGCCTAGTGATAATACTCCTGAATTTAGAACTCATAAAATATGTGTCGCCTCCAGTAGCAATATCTCAGTACTTTAGTGAGATTAAATGCTTTAGGAAGTATGTCAAATAGGTCAGAGGCAGATGACAGTACATGAGAAGGTGCACTGCCTCCATAAAAGCATTTATAAGAAAAAGAATATATAAGGCCAAAAGAGATATATGGGAACACAGATACTCATTACTTTCACAGACATTTTCAAGTCTTCTAAGTCTCCAGTCATATATTCTATCCAATACTTTGAGAAATTAAAGCAAGGATATAGGAAAAAATGGGTTGACACTCATTTGGATCTACTACCTTGGCTTGGTGAAACGGTCAGACAGGAAAGAGGGGCTCACTGGCCAGCTCCTTGAGACTGGCTTTTTTGACCAGGGTGATTTCCTAGTAGAAGAAGTGGCCTGATTTCACTACCAGAGCTTTTTTTCCTCCAGGTGACAGTCCTATGCAGTAGTAAACAAGCAATTCAAGTAACAATACTCCTTTATCTTGGTCGTCAAACCTTTATCTAAAATAAAGTAGAGACTATTAACCTTTGCAGCCGGAATGCCAGTTAGAAAGTATTTTTCTGATTAATTTTGCTTTACTGCCCTTCTTTGTATGAAAATTACTTCGGAGTTGAATATTTACAGCAGTAATGGCCTTTGAAGTTCAGTTCTTAAAGGCATTAAGTTATGAAAAATGGTTACCCTGAAAAAATGAGAACAATGGACCTTATTTATTCATTCTATATGTTCTGTCTAATAACTGAGGGCTAAACCTCACCCAGCTGTGTTTGGCCGAGGTCAAATGCAATAAAAGACTGCTAATAAATACTGAATTGCTATAGGAGGATCCCAGCTGATGACCTTCTTGCATGAATAAACTGAAGTCAGGACTACACTTTGCAATAAACTGGTAGAATTTAGAAGTAGAAGGTTGAGGGACCTGTGGAGATTAATCTGTTACAATTCAACAATCCTCTATATTTTTAAACAAGATTGCACTAAACAAGGTCACAAAGGACATTCCTCATTGTTCGTTAAAGCTTGTACATGGTACTGTAGGGTGGAGTACAAGTATTTTCTGAAGATCAACTCAGAAAGCTATTAGAATACAATAAAATTCAAATGTGTATTCTTATCAGATACTTCCCTAAGAGCTAAATATTTACATTATAACTGCATTACGTCAGATGATAATTTAATGCTCAGGACAAAATTCTACGCCTCAGTATTCACTATGGAACTTGACTCCAAGCAGCACGCTCTTCTGCCGTGCTCATGTTGTAGTTAGTGTTGAAACTCTGGGATATGCTACCAGTTTTTTGTTACTCCATAAACTACACATGAAATGATGTCGGGTCACCACTAGTTTACCTGGCCGAGGTTTAGGACTATGCTAGGTTTATAGTTTTGCTTTGCCAGAATAGGCCACAGCAGCACAAGTTGGGACTGGCTTTAGGCCAAAGCAAACCAGAGGTTGCTTAGGGTAGCAACTTCCTACTTTCTCCAGCCAAAAGAGTGACTCCTCTGGAAACATGCGATGGAACAGCCAGTTTCTGACTCCCACCTGCACCCTCCAACTTGCTCCTCCTGAGGAACAAGCAGAAACAGTAACCACTTACACTTATAGCGCTGGTTTCATTTTCCTCCCTGCGCACATCCCAAACCCAAACTCCTGGAAAACTCATAGACCCTTTTGAGCCATTTCCACATCTCCTACTTCCCTGTAACTTCCCTGTCTTCCCACTTCCCTAGACCGGCTCCCTTGAACTCTGCTGATTTTCTGTCACTCAGGAACACTTGCCCCACTAACTTCCCTCTAAGCCTGAGCTGGCCACCCTAGATATAACAAGGACAGAACAAAATACATTCTAAGCTGCTGAGAAGATTTAGGATAGCCTTGACTGGACTGACCCCAGGGGAAACGGTCTGTAAGTGCAATCTGGACTTTTTCTACCTCAACAGTCACATGGATTCTGTGGAAAAGAACACACAGATACTTCTGAGCGTGACTATTTAAAGTTAAACTTCTTTGTTGTTGTTGTTGTTGTTAACTTAATCGATTTAGTTATCATGTTATTAATTACAGAGATGCCTCAACATATATTTCCCAAGTTGCCACACTGACTGATGGCAGCATAGAAAAAGCCATTAGTGGGTTATGACCGTAGTCATTATGAGATGTGTAGGCCAGAGCAGGTGACTTCAATGAGGCGTGGAGGGAGATGGAATTTACTTGAGAGAATGCATTGAAAATGATGATATGGATTCATGAAATTTCCAAGAACACAATTTAATCCTTTTCTAAATTGTATTTATGAAAAGGTAGCGATGGAAAGGTTTTAAAGGTTATTCAGTTCCTTTGTCTACATTTTTTTCCTACAGTTTATTAGTTAGTAACTTGCCTTGTTTCATTGCACATGTCTTAAGCAATGAAGTTGCTACCACTTCCCTTAGAGAAATATTCCATAACTTGCAATTTCTGACTTGTCAGGAAATTTTCTCACACCAGCTTGCATGTTTCCTGTACTAATTTTTTCCAGTTGTGCTAACTTTAAGCAAAAGCAGCAATGACTATTGTTTTACTATGCTTATACTACTCTGGCAAGTATGTGACACTCCTTTGTAGTGGGTACTATATAACAAAGGTTCCTGCTCCAAAGTGGTAAAACTCCAAGCATTGCTTTCAGAACTGAATTAATATTTTGGCAATCTCATGAGAATTCATTTCACATGAAACTTTTTCACTGTCTTTCAGTGCCACATAGATGCAGCCAATGTTTATATTTGAAATGCAAAAGTATCTTTTGTTTTTAAGCCATTGGTGGATTGGGTCTTCAATATTTCAGAAAGCTGTTGGAGTGAGCTTTCCTGGATGTGCTCTGCTTATCTGCAAGGCAAAGGCAGCCAGCATAATTTTTTTTCCCTCTTGTGAAGTAATGGTACTTTTTCTTCATTGTAAAATGGAGGTTTCACTTTTTGGGTGAGCTGTAAAGACCAGTTTCCCTGTCTGACTAGTCCTTGGGCAATCTGGTGAGCCTAGCACTTTATGTAAAGTGTGGAAACTCGACTAAGAAAATGAGAGTCTACCAAGCCACAACACAGCTGTAAGGCCAACAGTTGCAGCTGAAATTTGGTAAATACAGCATCAGCTATGAAAGGCGAGATATTGCAAACGGTCAAAACTGAGCAATATAATTCCACCAGGATTTCTATTATCTTAGCAACAAGTTACAGTTCTGAAATTTAGAAGATGAAAATTCTGAATACTCCTTAAAAGAAATGTTATGGGAAACTTGTCAAATGCAATTGGAACTTTGTTGTTTGCTGAAGCCAAAAGCTTTTGTTCTAAGTATCTTTATTTTTCTTACTGTCATGTTGTGATTTCTAATGCTGTGTACTGATTTTAAAGTTTTATTTTAATTTTTTAAAAGTCTAAATTACTCCATATTTTTAATCTATTTTATTTAAGTATGGTCATGTCTCAATCCAAGGCTTTACTCTCAGTCTAAAAGCATTTCCCCGGCAAAAGCCATTCTCCTCCTTTATAAACTTAACATTTCAAGATTAACAGGAATAGAGCAGGTTTGTTGTTTTCCTGAAGCAGAAATTTTGCTTAAATTATCAATTGCTCAAGTGTGTGATTCAGTGGCTAGAACTACAAATAACTTAGGTGATTTTCTTGCATAATTTGAACAGTTTGCCAATAACTTGGGTGTGAGCTATTAAAGAAATCCATTCACTCCCTGTATGTGCTGCATCCGTTAATCCTGACGGGTGTGTACCGTGCATTCTTTTCAAATATATGATATGAAAAATCATGAATCCTTGAGCAATATTCTTCAGGTAGTTTGTTTTGACCACACTTTCTGTTGTGTAATTTAATCTTAAGAATTTGTACCATGAAATGTGACTCATAATTTAGCAAATAACTCTTAAGCAAAAAGTTTAGGGTGTTTCTTTAACTGCTATTGCTATTTGTTCAAAGCATAACAACTCTGAATAGTGCGGGATAGAATCCAGAAGCTAACCACAGAAATGTAGTGGCCAGTTGCTGCATATGGAGATCTTCAACCTTGCTTGACTAAGAATATTTACTTTATTTTTGCATTAAATCATTAAAAGGTTAGGTCTTGGGGAATTTGTCTATCAAGCTTATACTGAATGTCTAATCTCATTTCTTTTTTTTCTTTTTCTTTTTTTTTTTCAGATGTACATTATGTTTTAAAAGAGGACTGTGGAATTACAACAAGGAGTAACTACTTATCTAACCTGAATTTAGATGAGTGGCAGAGACTGTGAATTTTGAAGTAGAACTATCAAGGCTGAAAAAAGGCAAATGATTGTCAGAACAGCGTGATACTAACCTAACATTAAATACTGCCAGTCATGGGAAAAAATCTAGTCAGTTCAGTCTGACTTTGATCACTGCATTTCTACAGAGGGCCTGCCCCAGCACCGCATGAAGAGTACAAGCCAGACTAGACTCATTCAAAGAGATCCTTATGTAGGATGGGGATTCCACTGCTGGGTTGCAATCAACTTCTGAATTATCTTACCCTAAGAACATTCATTTGAAATAGTATGATTACAAGAAAAGCTGTGCCATGAATAATGAGTTTCCTGAATTTTCCTGAGGGCATATTTTTAAAATGAAACTGTAAAAATGGATATTGAGTAGTAAAAGATTATGTAAATCTACAGTGTCAAAAATAAACCAGTTTCAAAATACCTTACTAGTTCTAATACTCGAAGAGGTTAAAACAGATACGAGTCCTCTTCTAGATCTCCTTGTCTGGGTAACACATGCTTTGTAAACTTTTAGCTGGACTACATTAAAGTGAATGGAAATGAAGGGTAAATTCTTGTCTCTGATTCAGTAGAATGTTCACATGTGTTTAATCCCAAACACCTGATTCCCTCTAATTCAAACCTTAAAGCATGAAGAATCAACTAGTCCCTTCATGCCTACCTAGACTTTAGTAAAGCCTTTGACGCTGCTTCCCACAACATTCTCCTGGAGAAACTGGCTGCTCATGGCTTGGATGAGTGTACCCTTCACTGGATAAAAAACTGGCTGGATGGCTGGGCCTAAAGAGTGGTGGTGAATGGAGTTAAATCTAGTTGTTGGCCAGTCACAAGTGGTGTCCTTCAGGACTCAGTTTTGGGGTTTATTCTCTAACATATTTATCAATGATCTGAACGAGGGGATCGAGTGCACCCTCAGTAAGTTTGCGGATGGCATCAAATTAGGCAGGACTGTTGATCAGCTTGAGGGTATGAAGACTCTACAGAGGGATATGGAGAGGCTGGATTGATGTGCTGAGGCCAATTGTATGAAGTTCAAAAAGGCCAAGTGCTAGGGTCCTGCACTTGGGTCACAACAACTCCCTGCAGTGCTACAGGCCTGGGGAAGAGTGGCTGGAAAGCTGCCTGGAGGAAAAGTACCCAAGGGTGTTGGTCAACAGCCAGCTAAATAGAAGCCAGCAGTGTACCCAGGTGGCCAAGAAGGCCAACACCATCCCAACTTGTATCAGCAGTAGTGTGGGCAGCAGGAGGAGGGAAGTGATTGTCCCCCTGTACTCTGCACTGGTGAGGCTGCGCCTTGAATACCATGTTCAGTTTTGGGTCCCTCACTCCAAGGAGGACATTGAGGTGCTGGAGCATGTCCAAAGAAGGGCAATAAAGCTGGTGAAGGGTCTAGAGCACAAGTGTGATGAGGATTGGCTGAGTGAACTGGGGTTGTTTAGCCTAGAGAAAAGGAGGCTGAGGGGAGACCTTATCATTCTGCAATTACCTGAAAGGAGGTTGTAGTGAGGTGAGGGTCGGTGTCTTTTCCAAAGTAAGAAGTGATAAGACAACAGGAAATGGCCTCAGGTTGCACCAGGGGAGCTTTACATTGGGCATTAGGAAAAATTTCTTCACCGAAAGGGTTGTAAAGCATTGGAATAGGCTACCCAAGGAAGAGGTGGCATCACCATCCTTGAAGATATTTAAAGGACGTGTAGATGTGGTGCTTCATGACATGATTCAGTGGTGACTTGGCAGTGCTAGGTTAACAGTTGGACTTGATGGTCTTAAACGTTTCTTCCAACCAAAATGATTCTGTGGTTCTATGACTGACTGTTATTGTAGTTCTGCAAAACAGGCAGTTTTCATGTAATATGTAAGTAGCACGCAGAACAGTAGGTAACTAACTCAGATGGAGCTTACTGTGCTGCAGGTGTCTCTCACTTTGAATGAGAGTAGCTTAGATCTTAGAACAGCATGGACACTGTATGATTTAAGTGAATTTTCTAACAAACACCACTTCATTACAAGAAAATTAAATGTGAAGTTCCTGCAAGTAACCCGAGGGACAATCAGATTTCATCCCAAGTACCAAACAATTAGAAGGGAAGTACAACCTAACTGAATTTATTGACTGAGAGCTGGAAAGTCTGTTTGTAAGTCTATGTGTTAATAATTGCTTCTCAAGTTGATATCAAGTACGAAAATATTGTTCTTTAGACATTATCACCGTTTTTCATACAGAAACAGAAATCAGAAATTATTTGAATTTAAAAAAGGAGTTAAAAATGCTAGGACAGAAATCCTGGCCCAAGCACTGCAGCACTGACACTGAGGGTATGCAGACCAAGGCAGGTGGGTGATGAGGGACCTCTCTTAGCCAGAATCTACCCAGTGTCCATCTTAAGTATCATAACATTTGCAACACAATTTTCACTTTGAGTTGGCCTGTGTGTCGTCCTGAAGCAGTTATTTCACTCCCCTGAATGCCTTCCCTCTACTTGCCAGTCCTCACATATCAGATCAGGAGCTTTGCAGAACTGAATGAAACCCCGTCCAAAGTAACTATCAGATTGCTCCTCCAATTACTGCTTTTGCAGCTACTACTGTATTTACCAAAATTAAGAAAACTAGTAGTCTGGGTGTCTAACAAATGGCATATCATATTATGGTACAATGATACAACATAATGGAATTTTCAGAGCCATGCAGAAGGTGGTGGTACCTAACAACAAGAAAATTGCTAACCCAAATGCCACAAATTGTCTGATAAACTTCAAAAACAAAAAGGTTTAGAGGCATCCTTCAAAGAAATTTGGGAAACAGTACAAGATTCTGTATGATCTGTGATGAGCAAAGTCCATGTTTTAATCCTCTCCCTCCTCTTTCCACTATCCTGTTAAAAGGAAGAAGAAAAAGGGAGAGAGAAGAAGTGAGAGAGGGAAAAAAGACTTAATGCTAGAAAGAGTTTTTGAAGTATTTGTTCTCTTGATTAAGAGTTCTCAGTTTGGCAAGACCTAAATCAAGATACATCAAAGAGGGTTCAAAATAGAGAGCAGCTGAATGAAAATGTATGAGATGACAGAAGGAATAAACAATAATAAATGTGCATATGTTTAATTCATCTGAAAGTGATTGCAGCAATGTGCAAAATATCCGGAAATAGACATTAAAATAGCATACTAATTCCCTAAGGGAAAAAGAAATCTGCGTATATCTTAAGCAAATCCTGTTTAAACTGAGCTGCATCCATTCTCCCTTTCGTGTTATGACTTCAGGAGCTTTCCCATCTTCTCTGTTTGGTTATGTATAATGTGGAAACCACTACTGTTCCTGCTCAAGTTTTTCTGCAATCGTAGTGGGTTTCTGGAGGTAAATATACTGGCAACACTGACAAAAGAAGAACCTCTTCACCAGTTATAACTCATATGGAAGGGATGAAGCAGCAAGGGCTTGTACATGCTTTCTGTTTGCTGACATTTATTTCCCCTCAGTTGAAAAGGTTCTTTTTCAGTAGAAGATTGTGCGGAGAGTGTGATTAAGGGTATGAGGGAAATGATTCACACTTCACTGTATGTGTGATGGCTTGAGGGTTGAAGAAGGCCAATAGAAACAGATGACAAGGGAAATACAGGACAAAAATCAAGAAGATAATAGGCAGTGGAAGGCAATACTAGATTAATAACACGATGACATCCATTTTGATTTCCATTTTTCAAATTCTCGCCATTCTGTTACCTATGGAAATAATCTAAATCTAACAATGAGGCATCTCTAATAAAATTACCATAGAATTTAACACAAGATCATATCTCAGCTTTAAAATAGCCTTGTGTCTTATATTCTGTTTATTTTCTTTCAGTTGAAAACCTTGAAAATTAATTTGGGAGAGTCCAACTCTTACAAAACTGTTCCCAACGGAAGTTATTAAAAGTGAGTACAGTAACAGTACTGTGCTGAAGTCCCGTGACTTTGCACTGCCTGTATTTCCATTGTGATATTGTAAACACTTTTGAACAACACTACCATGGTCATATTTTAACAAGGTGACAGAATAATGGCCTTTTCTCAGTTGAATTTTTTCAAGCATTCCAACTTTAGGAACCCTTGCAGCAAATGGCTTATAGCTAACAAGTGAAGATTAATTTTTGGCTCCAGTATTATCTGACAGGCTATCATTATCAGTCACTAATGTCTTTCAAGAAATGGATAAAAGGTCCAGGATATCGCTCTTGTGGCTCTTTTAAAATGCCCTGAGGTTTTCTGTTATGTTTTGGTTTTGTTTTATCTCCATCTGAGTGTGACAAAATGTGTCAGACAGGAGGGGACCGCAGAATACTTTCTGAATCATTTCACATATGTTGAACACAAGGTGTTTAAAGATAAGACTGTGGAAATCCATGCATATATAGATGCTTTTGCCTTACCCTATGTCAGATAATGTAGCACACTTACTAATGCTGCAACTTTACACAGGCAACCAAGTGCAGATTATTTTTACATTTATATATTTACATTGCTGTAGTTTATAAGGAAGCATACTGGATATATTTGAAAACATGAGATGAGAATTCTGATATGAGGGCCAGTTTTGCTTTCTGCTCTCAAACTAGCAAAAAGGATGCTTGATAATGTACCATGTGCCTCCAAGCTAAAATAAACCCTCCTTATCTCCTCATTTAGTCTCAAACAACGAGAAGCTCATGAAGCAAGGATAGGGTTCTACAGGCTGGCTGAAATTAGATTGTATCTTGTGTTCTCCCTCCTCTTACTCTCATGTACTTTTAGCCTAGCGATATTCATAAAATGGAGGTGAGATCAGGCATCTGTTGCCTCCAGTTATAAACCAGCTCTTTTTGCTTACCCCATACTGCTAGATGACCTTCATAATTTCCAACCCAAGGCAAACAAATCGGTGGCCTGGGACTGGCTGAAGAACTGAAGAGTCCTAATTAAGTAGCCAGCTAATCCCTTTTCTCATCTTTTTGCATACACACTAGAGACAGAACTAATGATCGGTTATGGGATAATGAGGTCTGCTTTTATTTGTTGTCTATGGCTAGTAAATTGCCTGCTATAATATGAAGGTGCTCCTGATGAGTAGACCTGTATATGGTCAAGCACATGTACCCCAGCAGACCAGGAATGAAACCAAATGAGGAAGCACCTTCTCAAAGCTGGCAACTGCACCTCAATTAAAGCAGTACTGGCTCCTATCTCTAGGTCTATCAGCCATGATCACTAACAAGGACACCTTGTCACTCATTTTGTACCTAGTCTGCCACTCATCTACAAGTTCTGCAAATCCTGCTTCTACTTGCCCTGTTCATAGGTATGCTCTTGACCCTTCTGACTTTGCAAAGCTCCTTTTTGAGCTTCTCCTTCATTAAGCCTTCCCTTTCTTCCTGCCCTGCAATGCAGCCAGAGTCTCCCAGGAGTGTCTCAACACCTCTTGGATCAGTGTTTTTTCAGAGGATTTCTGTTTGCTCCGTGTACTGCCAGCAGTGGAGATGTGTCTGTCTTGGTCTGGTCTGCCGTATCAAAGCCTATCTGCGAGAAGACACATGGGAAAAGCAGTTTCTTGTATAAACAACTCATCACAATATTTAGGAAAGCAGGCTCATTCTTATAATTTCCAAAGCTGATCATAGAGCTCCTACTGCCTTGAAACTGCAACAGCTTAGTGTTTACCAATTACCTCTTTGCCCTAAACATTTTTCACTCGTGGCTGCAGGCTCTTCACCTCATCTCCATACTCCCCCTGCCCTTCTCACTGCCTTTTCCCCACCCAGTGCAGCTTCTTGTCCTCAGTGCCATCAGGATTTCCTTCTCGCTAATTTATCACCCTTCCTAACCAAACCTCAGCCTCTCTGACACAGAACAAAACCAAAACTAAAAAACACCTCCAGCCCCATTGCAGCACAGGGATCCCATCCTCCATTTGTGGCCATTCTGGTGTTATGGCCCTTTTTGCTCCAGCTGCAAACTCTGTGCACATGCAGGACATGGCTGCGGAGGAATACTCCTCTGGGAGAGGATTGTCACCTGCCTGGTTAAGCCACAGTAACTACAGCAGCATAATCATCCTACTGTAGTTGTGCTGCGAATTTCACCAGTTTCAACAAGCTCTTAGCTGGTAAGATCTTCAGGGCATGGGCTGTCTACTCTCTTTATACAGCATCTTGCACAGAAGAGCCCTCAGGCCCTGTAGGATCCAAAGTAATTGATATGGGTAATTCCTTTAGATGTATCAGTATAGGGCATTAAAAGCACCTTTCTAGGTTTATGAAAGTAAAAAGGGAGAAAATTATTTTTAAAAAGGATTTGCCCTCTAGCTCAGTCTGTAAATACACTAACTTCATATTATTCTGTTAAGAAAAAACCTCTTGTTGCAAGATGTTTATGAGTAGTTTCCTTCCTTCTGTGGGTCTAGTCACATTCATAAAGCTAAAAATGGGTGAATGCCTCTTCAGCATCAGTATTCATGACTTCTGGTACGTATACATTTACAGATTGTATTAATATTCTCAGCACTGTGGCCAAATGTTAAGTCCTACATGTTTATGTTAAATATTTGTTTTTATTGGCTGAGTTTTAATGAATGAATTCAAATGCTAGGAGATAAGGAGGTTTTTTTGGAAACTGCGAAAGCATTTTGGAAATGTTCTCATACCGTTATAGTAGCCCCAAAATGTATCTGGTAGGATGCCAAGATATGAACAGTGCTACTGAATATAAATAAAGTAATAATGAAGAAGGCTTGTATAGCTGACAGTCGTTTTGGAAGAAAAATTAACTTTTCAAGTTTGTATTATGTCAGAAAGCATTTAAAAAAAAAAAAATTGTGATTCTGATTGTCAAGAGACCAGCATTATGTGTAAAGAGGAACCCATCAAGTACAGCGCATGAAGCTGTGAATACTAATGCTGGGTAACTGTACACATAGCTAGCAATTCTCAGTGGACTCATCACAGTGTTCCCTGTTTGTAATAGTAAATCAAATTCTTTGTCCAAAAAGAGTCACCACTTACCACTAAATGGAGTCATGTGATTGTTCCTTAACCACATGGCATTTATTGACTTCTGTTCTCTAAATGGCTGACCTGCATTTGGGAGACGTGCCTGAGAAAATCACTGCACTTCAAATTCCACAAGGAAAATCAATGAAAAGGCATTTTAAGAAGAAAATGTGAGAAAGTAAGCTTATGCATGAAGAAATGTAAGACACTTGAGATAATATTTGCCAAGTTCTACATCAAAAGCACCATATATTTGATTAAATGGTTGTAGATGTCAAATTTTTAAGCTGTGAGCTTCTCCTTCTCACTGTTTACAGTAATAGAGGGAGAGATTTGTCAGTTCTTCAACATTTTACATTCAATTTTCTTTTCTTAAATAAGCAACCCACCAGCCCTCTTTCCGCCCCTTTCTAAGAAATGACCCATGGGGGAAGTACTTATCTTTCCTAGGATTTTCTCCATGACATTATACTTAAAAACCTCAAGACTGTCTTCACTCACCAATGTCTTCACTGTGCAGAGAAGTTGATGGAGTGCAGTGATGATCTTGGACCTGAAATATATGTAAAACTTCTCCAGGTTAAAAGCAATTTTATCATTAACACACGCTTTCCGTTGTGCGATACAGTTTCTATAAGGCTGACCAAGAGCAGGTCAAAATACTATGCAGCAATATATTATTGCAGACATACTTCACCTGACAGATTTCCAGCTGTTGCACTCCTCACAATCTACAAATGAATATTTTCATACCCCTTTTCCAGTTCCCTGAATCAGCCAGTCCCCCAGAAGCACAGTTCCTCCACATGTCCATTCAGCAGTGGCTTTAGTTGTTCAGCCAGAATCTCTTCCTGCTGATTTAACAGATGTTCTTTTCTGAAGTTTTACTTTATCATACCAGGAATAGAAAACATTGTAAGTAGGATGCACAGCTTCAAAACAGACCAAAATATCACCGTTTTTCTACACAATTAACCACTGAGAATAAAGTAATCTATAATCTCTCATTTTTGAGAACTGCCAGCTGTAACAAATCTGATGAACTAATTATATTAATATCAGATATGTTATTTTGCTTTAAAATATTTGTGAATATATGAGGATTATAAGTCCTCTCATTTACTGTTCTGTGAAACAAAAGGGGTTTTAGGAAGGTATTTCCTTGTTTGTGTAGTGAACTTCACTGAAGTCCTGTAAAAATATCTCTGGGTATTAAGGGTAAATGGATTTCAGGAAACAGAGGACAGTATTTCAGCTTGACATTGTGTGGATCACTTATACTGAACTGTGTAAGATAATAAGAAGTTACAAGTAATTAACCATCTTATATATGCTAATTTGCATTATCTTTAAGACAAATTTTAAAATTACTCCCTTATACGTACACAGTAATGCAGCAAGTACCTACTTTACACTTGAATATAGTAGCAAACGAAGCTGTAGTAACCCTGGTAACCAGGACTTCACACTCCATTGAATTCTGTGGAAGTTTTAGAGTTTGTCTCATCATGCACACACGCACACACAGACACACACCCCATGTGGCACACATGTGCATATGTATGTGTGTATATGTATTATATGTATAGATAGAAACACTGTAGACTGTATTGTGCATCTTATTCAGAACAGCTTCATACAGATTACAGGTCAGAAGCATTCTGCTCTCGACATAAGCAGGATTTTTCTCGCTTTTTCATTTTCTTGAAATTCTATAGCCAGGAAGCCCAGCAAAGAATGTGATAATGGAAAATGAAAGTTGAATTGGTTTTCACTGTAAGACAGTTCCTATCATAAATATTTTAGTTAACCATCTTAAGCACTACTGAAATTTTAAAATAACTTATAATGGGGGCAATATACTGTAAAAAGACTATATGCATATAAGCAATTGACTTCTTAACTGCATATAACACTAATGAAAGCCAATCAGGCATTCACCCATTTTCTGATAATTAGCAGCTGTTATCTGACAGACACCATTTCCTACACATGCTTTTGCTCAGGGTTAGCATGAGAAAAGTTTGCTGAAGGCGGGAGTATTTTTGGCCCAGCAACACTTGTGTTGCTATGTGCTCTCAGATTACTGGGCAGATAGGCACACAATGAAGTCAAACAGCTGATCTGCAAAACTGAGAACACTCTGTGGTTTCCTCCACTGGTGCTTGTCTGTGTGTAAATATGCACATGTGCACAAACTATGGGTAATGAAAGGTTATTTTTCTCTAGATATGCTTGTTAAAGAAAAAGGCCACATCCTGCATCCTGTTTAAAACCTCTGTTAAAACGCAGTCAGAACCCCTTTGCAAGTTCTGTGAAACCATTCCATACAGTTGTGCCTGTGACAGTTTGTACCTTCTGTTGCACTGAGTAATTTAAAGTTGATCTTACTTAAGATAGGACCACGTGCCAGTACTGCTGTAAACATTGCTTCTTTCAGTTGGTTGATAATGGCAGTGTTGAGAGCCTTTGATCATTGCCATCACAGCAAAACTTATGATGGCTGCAATTCAGGTCAGATGGGGGATTCTTCCAAGGTCATTGGTAAAATCTAGCTGCTACCTTCTGTGTAAGGCTGGACTCAGCACCTTTCACCTCTCTTTCCCTTCAGCCATTGTACTGGATGCCTGGTGAAATACAAGCCAAGCTGTCTCTCCAAGTTGGTTAGAAGAAGCACCCAAGCTTGAGCCCACTTACTTTATTAATGAATGTAGCACCCTCTTAGGCAATGAAATGCACCAATAAGCATGATGGGCTCTTGAAAGGAGGCTGTGATACATTGGCCTATACCATCAATAGGTAGGTCTGCAGCTTTTACCACAGCAGTCAGTATAAGAATCTCCATAAACAGTACAAAGAGAAATGACAAAATACCCTGTATTAGATGTTGATACAGGTTAGTTTTCTCAACCCCATGCTGTCTTATGATTAGTTCTCTGCTTTAGTTATACACCATTAAAGTGTATAAAAGTTCTATATCCCATCTCAGTTACAGCCAGTTACAGAAATGAGTGTCTTTGTGTTTTCACCTAACGCAAAGATCCTATGGGAGCAGGTGCTTCTGGTCTCCACGCTGCACTCTCCAAAGGCTCTTCTGCGAAAAGGTCAGGAAAACCGTATGAATTCCTGTGTGTTGGGAACACAGCCTGCAGTGCTCTCATACAAATGGGGCTGACAGAGACAATTGACCCTGGCTTTCTGTGTTTGCCCTTTCCTGTTTGCTGGGATATTTGGGACAGCACAGGGCACTGATAAGATTGTTTTATATTCTGCTAGAAATAGGTTTTGAGAGTGTGTGGGTGAAGGTAAGTTGTGTAAAGACGTGTGTGCAAACTGTTTTCTTTCCATGGAAACCACTCCACTTCCCTAGTGATGACAAAGATTCTTCAATCTGGTACCTGATCCCTCTTTCTCCAGAACTCTTTTGGGATGCATAGTTTGTCCATGCACTCCTCTGTATTAGACCATCCTATTTTGTAACTGTTCTAATTTGCTTTGAGCTTTGTGATGGATTTTTAAGGGTTTTTTTCAAAGATCCTGCTTCAGAATGGACATGCAATGATAAACTTTGGTCCTGCTGAAACATGGTGTTTCACCTTTACTTCCTGAAGATTAATGAGATCAAATAAAATCAGGGAAAGAACATAAGTTTCAAGTTCTTCTTTCCAATGAATCTAATTTAAGCAATGACATATGACTTAGTTCAGCGAAGCCCTTCGTGTTATAACTGGACTCACCCTGGCAGGAGAGTCCCCTGAATAGATCATTTACTGAAGAAATGAGTGGGTGCCTCTGAGAGAAGACACTGGTCTTCATTTCAGAGGAATGTACCTTTGTTTTCAGTAGTGTTGGGGTGTATTAGTTCTCTGAATGGGACATATCTCATATATCGGTTAAGATTGGAAATGCTATGGTTTTATTGAGGGTGGGAAAGGGAAAATCCCAGCTTTGAAAATCTTTGTTACTTAAATATATCTCTTGGGCATATAAAAAAACCAAACAAAAAACAATACAAAACCAACAACCTCTTAGTTCAGACTTGAAACAGAAGGGGAAATCCCTGAGAAGACAGAAAAGGAGAACCTGACATTTACTTAGGACTCTACAACTGAGCTAATTCTCAGGAAAGTGCTATTCAAGTTGGAGAGTGATAGGGTTCAGCCCCAGTTGCAGATTACCAAGGTCAGTTGCATGACCTATGTCTGTCTGCAAGCCCCTAATTTCAGGCATATTTTGGAAATCTGCTAATAAACCCTTGCAGCTTCATTTTATATTTTCCTCCCCCCACCATTTCTAGATTTTTAAATCCTTTTCAGGATTTTTAAATCCTGTTCATAGAAGTCAATAAATGAAGACAGCAATTCCTCCCTATGAAAACCACCTTTCCTTTCTGCAGTGTTAAACAAGCCCAGTGGGAGAAAGCAATTATCAGGGACTTGCTGCTGCAGTAAGCAAATGTCAGTCAATAGAAAAAATGAAAATGTTATAGAGTGGAAAACAGACAACAAAAAGCAGATGAGCCTAAGGGAGAAAAATACCACTTTGATCTAATATACTGTCAGCCATATCCAAGTGTAAAGAAAGAGTTTGGTCTCTGCCCATCTTTTTAGTATGTTTCAGTTAAGTTATGGAAATACAAGTCTACTCAGGTATGTGCTAAATAAAGACAACACAGGTTAAAACCCAAAAAAATCCCAAAGATATTTATACATTTTATTTTAATGACTACAGTTTGTATAATTTTTTTCATTGGTTGGTGTCAGAAAAACTAGTGACGGGTTAGAAAATTTCCCTGATAACATGAATCTCAGAGGTGTTAGAAACATGGGAAGAATTTTGATAATATGTAAAAAATTCTGGATGATTTTGAGGACTTGAGTAGTACAAATGGGAAGAAATTTAGCAGTAGAAGCTGTGGCTTAGGTGTACAGAGCAATCACCAGCTACCCAAATACCAGCACTTGTCCTTTGTCCATAGTGAGGCAATTGAAGCTGTAGCAAGCATTAGGCACAATGATGTTAGTTGGAACAGTAGTGAGGAAAAGCAGCCCACCTGGCTTTGAGAAGAGTTAGATCTGTTGTATGAAAGGGATTACATGATATGATTGCCTGCAATAACAGAGGCTTGTGTTCCAGGAAACCTGGATCTGTTTGTGGAAATCAAAGTGAAAACAAGATCAAGAAGACAGGCGCTACTTAAGTCACTGAAAATACACCTTGCAGCAATATGTGAATTATTGTGTTTGCAGTAGCCTGAAAACTGTTATTTGTTCATGAAACCAGGAAGCAAGGACTCAGAGAGTCCTCGGTTTTTATCTGTACTTGGGGCTTTGCTTCATTTTCTGTAATCATCGAGAAGCTTTACCAGCAATGAATTAAAAGGTTTAGAAGCAGGGAGAAAAGTTATTTGCTTGCTTTGTTCATAATCAGATAAAGCAAAAAAGGTATTTGGGAGAAAGGGTGGTAAAAGGATCACCAACAGGCCTGAAATTTTCTAGAAGCAGTGGGCACTGGCAAGGCAAACATAACTGGTTTATCACAAAGCTGTGCACTTCCAAGCATGGTCCAGTGATAAGTCAATGAAATGGCAGTAGGTCTGCGTAGCATCTGCTGCAGAGGGGCGTACCACTCTTCAGAGTAAGTGCTGCCTGGCAATATGCAGTCAAGTCTTGTGACATATCCTCAAAAGGGATATACCAATTACCTTAATGGAAAGAAAACAGTTTGCATACATGATCGAACTTTCATGCTCTCTGTATAAAAGGTTCTGGGGAGTGTGAAATAACTTATGGGTAGCTTCTTTTTTAGAAGACTGCTGAATAAGTTATTAGACAGGCAAGTACCCTTGGGCCGAGGGAATAGGTAAACACAGAAAGAAGGAATGAAGCAATAAAGTGTGTGAGAGAGACAGCAGTTACATGTACAATACTGTCCCACTTCCAGGCAAATACATCTTCTAGTGTCTTAAATTTCTTCCTGTAGTAACAGACTGAGGGCTGGACTGAACTTTAAAGGCCTTCATTAGTTGCTAAGTTATGCTGAGACCAACCACAGTGCAGCTATTCAGTAAAGATATTTCATTATTTTGTTACTAGATTGCTTAGCATCTCAGTACCAGAAAGAAACAAAAAGCCCCAAAGACCAAACACAAATTAGAGCTGTTAATCTATAAAGACAGCTAATCTTTCTGAATATTCTGAGACAGAATTCTTTCTCCCTGATACTAGTAGAGATTGGTACTTAGAAGAGTCACTTGTATAAATGAGAACTGTTTGTTTTCTTTAAATGAGCTTTTTTTTTTCATAACCATATCAAGCTCAGCCTCATGGAATTAGCTGACATTTGTTCATTCTTGAGGATTTGCCTCTCCTAGCAAAGATATTCCCTCCCAGGGTCACTGACATAGCCAGCTATGTGGCCATTCAAAAGCACGTAAGAGTTTGTGTAGGAAAAGGGGAGATGTTGGTACACTGAAGTGCCTGCCAGCAGTTGGGAGGTTACATCCATTTAAAAGGACCATGACTGCAGCAAAAAGAGATCTTTTCTTCAGCAGTTTTGTTCAAGCTGCAAAACAGAATGAACTAGTTGATGATTTCTTTTAACTTAAATAGTATGACTCCTGCTTGCACCATATTAAAACTGGTTTGGTTTAAGTGCAGTCTCTCTCCCAGTCCATGTATGCCTACTCCAGGAAAAGCAGCAACAGCGTAAGGGAAATTATTTCTCTGTTCCACCATTTCCTGTCAGTCTTCATCAACATGAAAACGAAATTGTCACACATCATAAATAAGGTAATATGAAAATACGGTCACTGAAAGTGGGCTAAGTGGTGCTTTCAACATGCAGGAAGATTCTGCTTTGATCACATTTGCTGTTGTCAGTTAACAGCTACCTGACAGAGAAAACCACACAGATTTCTCTCTCCCTCCCTCCAAAGCTCTTCCTTCCAATGTTTGTTTTACTGAAGTCTCAGCAAGTTATCAATGCCAGCTCAGAGCTCTTTTTAATTACTGCCTAGGAACACGACTGTAGTGGATCAGCAAAAGGTAGACTCATTTTAAAAAATTTGTTTTAAAGCTTATTTGTGGCATGTAGATATATCTATCTACCAACATCATTATCAGAGTTGTCAGGACAACAACTGAGTGCTCTGGTCTTCACCTCACTTTTTGGGGTGAAACAAGAATCAGGTTATCCTAAATGGAAAGTAAGAATGACTAGAAAACAGTATCAAGGGATGAAATAGAATGTATCTCAGTGACAAAAATCTGTTAATAATAATAATAATGATATTCACTTAGTAACTTCTATTTTCCCTGAGGGGTCTGTACTGGGACCAGTGCTGTTTAATATCTTCATCAACAACATAGACAGTGGGATTGAGGGCACCCTCAGCAAGTTTGCAGATGGCACCAAGCTGAGTGGTGCAGTTGATTTGATGGAGGAAAGGGATGCCATCCAGAAGCACCTTGATAGGCTTGAGAAGTGGGCCTGTGTGAACCTCATGAGGCTCAACAGGGCCAAGTGCAAGGTCCTGCAACTGGGTCAGGGCAATCCTCAGTACCTATACAGGCTGGGAGATGATGTGATTGAAAGCAGGTCTGCCAAGAAGGACTTGGAGATAATGGTGGTTGAAATATTAGACATGAGCTTGTGCTCATGACAATGTGCACTTGCAGACCAGAAAGCCGTATATCCTTGGCTGCATCAAAACAAACGTGGCCAGCAGGTCCAGAGGTGATTCTGCCGCTCTACTCCGCTCTCACGAGACCCCACCTAAGAGTACTCTGTCCAGCTCTAGTACAAGAAAGATTACAAGAAAGATATGGACCTGTTAGAGGAGGTCCAGAGGAGAGCCAGAGGAAAGTGATCAAAGGGATGGAGCACCTCTCCTATGAAGACAAGCTGAGAGAGTTGGGGCTGTTCAGCCTAAAAAGGTGGCTCCAAGGAGATCTTATTGCAGCCTTTCAATATATAAAGGCTTACAAGAAAGGCAGAGAAACTTTTTACCAAGGCCTGTAGTGATAGAACAAGGAGCAATGGTTTTAACCTGAAAGGAGGTAGCTTGAAATTGGACATAAATATTTTTTTTTTTTTGGTAATAAAGATGGTGAGACACAGAAACAGGTTTCCCAGAGAAGCTGTGGATGACCCATCATTGCAAGTGTTCAAGGTAGGTTGGATAGAATCTCAGGATCTCAGTCCATGGTGTGACACCTGCAGACAGGCTGCTATATCTGATTAAGTATCCACAGGAAGGAATTCCTCACCAAATAACACACTAGAAATTTGTCAAAGATTCCTAGTGAAATTCAGTTCAATTGTGCAACAAGCCATGTCTGAACAAGACTTCTTATCATTACATTTCATTTATTATATTTTCAATTTTCCTAGAGCTTTGTTGGAAATTCAAATCATGTCAGCATAATCTGAGAGGTTTGATTTAAAAGAGACAGCTAGAACCTTTATTCAGTATCTCAGCCTACTCCATACTTCTGCTAAATGTTATTTATTTCTTCAAACATCATAATTTATTTCTTTTTTATTCTTTTAGCACCTCCAGTTTTTATAAATAATCTCACTAGAAAGACTTGCTGCAGAACTTCCTGCTGAGGTCATATTAGGAAGCAAGGGGAGTGTCGCAGGTTCCTATGTTTTCAGAATAGGTTCTTATGTTTTCAGTATCACCTTTCTCCTTTTAATTTCCTCTCTATTTGTATGGAAGGAAGGGGAGAGTCCAGACTCCAGTGTCTAAAAGACTTACTTGATTATCTTCCTGTCATTCTCTGCTAATACAAGATGCTTCCCTGCATGGCATCAACTAGTGCTTTGCCAAGTCATCAAAGCCCCAAACAGACAAACATTATTCCCAGGGAGACTCATATCTCACTATTGCAAAGGCTTGTTTCATGCTTAGCCAAAACAATCCTTTTAAGGGCCTTCCATATAGATCTATCAAAAAGTACCACCCAAACTATTTTCCTTCCTTAGAATTTAACAGCCTTGTTATACACAGATTTTTTTGTGAGAAAGCAGTTTGTTCTGTGAGCATCACGAGCAATTGTTACATCATATAGTTAATCCAGAAACCCAGTAAATTTCAGTCCCAAAATTTCACAATCCTTGAAGATAACTAAAAAAAGCCCTAAAGAACAGAAATGCGCAGGCAACCTTAGCTTATTGGTTTTGTTACAAACTTCATCTAGATCACTTATCAACTTCAAAGGAATGAAGGGTTGTGAGAGCTTGTGTTTGTGCAGACCTTTGAAGATAAAAGGACTAAAAGTTACTTTCTCTTTATGTATGTGGTGGTTAGGTAGATGAACAGTGGACAAGAGCCTCTAGGGGTGAGAAGCCACTATCTGAACTTTGGATGCAATAGCTGTTTGTTACCCATTGCAAGATTTCAGCAATATTCTTTGGGATTCTCTTTTTGTAAGTGTTCCAGTCTGAATGTGCGTATGACACATATAAAGGCACACACGCACACAGGTTTACACATGTATGGGTATTTCCTACTGCTTATTTTCCAAATCTATCTTTCCAAATAAAAGCAATACTGAAGTGGAGATAATGTTGGGAGCATATGTAATTTAGTAATTTAGACTGAACAATGTTCCAAGGATTCTTTAACTACATTCAAAACTTGCTTTTTAAATTAATAAATTCAAATTTAAATTAAACACAAAACATGACAAGACATGGAAACACGCAATTACAACATAAACAGAGTATGTTTCTTAAATACATTCTTTCTGATATAACTAGAGGGTAGGTTAAAATATCTTAAAATCAGTGTAGTTAAATATAGTACTACTAATTCCATATTCTTTCATCATTACCATAATGTTGACAATAATAGTATTCTAGTATTTCAAGGGTTGCTTGCCTGCTTGTTTTCTAGTGAACCTGATAAAAGATTTTGTACAAAAAAAACCCTATCCAAGTCTTTCTTTCAGAGTTCTGTTATTTTAATTTCTGTTAATATCACATCTAGAAGATAAGAATCAGTTCCTGTTTGGAAGGGTCAGTGGTTCAGAAGTTAACATTTAGCAAGGCTACTTCCCTTCTCTTCAGCTGCTACATGCCCAACAAATTCCTTAATATGTTTCTCATTTTATTTTCAAACCAAAACAAGTAAGTTTATTATGGTAATTCCTGTAAAAGGAATAAATTTCTAATGTTTTGCAATTTAGTGTATGAGAGAAGAGTAAAAGCTCCTGATTTGCATCACTCCTATACGTCTGATAGAAAATTCCCATTCATGACTCATACATTGTCATCATCATGGCTTGGCTTCGCGGACGAAGATTTGGGAAGGGCTTTGCCCACGCTTATTGCAAGCGCGTTGATGGCTGAAAAGGCCAATGCGGGATAGGCAAGACCGGTTGCAAAGAGCACACCGGAGGGTCTCCTTGGGTGGTATAGTCGAGGCACGGTTCTTTCTGCGCTGTCTTTTCTCCTCGAGCTTGATTCTACGCGTGCTCTCAAAGGAGACAGCAGCGTTATGTATGGTGTGTCTCCAAATCTCCCGATTGGAGGCCAGGGTGGACCACTGGTGGTGGTCAATATGGCCTAGGCTGAGGTGTTGTTTCAGGGAGTCCTTATATCTCCTCTTTGGAGCTCTTCTCTTGCGGCAGCCGGTGGCAAGTTCACCATAGAACACGATCTTAGGGAGGCGGTGATCCGCCATCCTGGAGACGTGCCCTGCCCAACGCAGCTGCGTTTTCAGCAACATGGCCTCAATACTGGTGACGTCTGCCTGTTCAAGGACAGCAACTTTAGTCACGTAGTCAGTCCAGTGGATGTTTAGGATTGTGCGGAGGCAGCGCTGATGGAAGCGTTCGAGGAGTCGCAGATGGTGGCGGTAGATGACCCATGATTCAGACCCGTACAGAAGAGTAGGCAGTACCACGGCTCTGTAGACACTGATCTTTGTACTTTTCTTCAGGTGTTTATGGCACCAGACTCTTTTATGGAGTTTTCCAAAAGCTCTGTTTGCCTTTGCTATTCTGTTGTCGATCTCTTTGTCGATCGTGGCATCTGAGGAGATGATGCTACCCAGATAGCTGAACTGCTGGACTGGCTGAAGCTCTGACTCGCCAATGGTGATGTGGGGATGATGGTAATCATCTTGTGGTGCTGGTTGGTAGAGAACTACTGTCTTCTTCAAGCTGACTTCCAGCCCAAAAAGCTCAGCCGCCTCTGCAAAGCAGGATGTTAAGCGCTGCAGAGCTGCTTCTGTGTGGGCAACAAGGGCGGCATCGTCAGCAAAAAGCAGCTCGCGGACAAGGTGATTCAGGGTCTTGGTGTGGGCCTTCAGTCGCCTTAGGTTGAAAAGGCTCCCATCGGTACGATATCGGATATAAATGCCGTCTTGTTCGTCGAGGTCTGCCGTGGCCCTTTGGAGCATCATGCTGAAGAAAATTGTGAATAAAGTTGGTGCGAGAACGCAACCTTGTTTCACACCATTGGCTATTGGGAAGGGCTCAGAGAGTGCATCGCCATATCTGACTTGGCCGCGCTGCCCCTCATGTAACAGGATAATCATTTTGAGGAACTTGGGGGGACATCCTAATCGTTCCAAGATCTGCCACAGACCTTTTCTGCTCACAGTGTCAAAGGCTTTGGTGAGATCAACGAAAGTTACATAGAGACCCTTGTTCTGTTCCCTACACTTCTCTTGCAGTTGTCTAAGAACAAATACCATGTCTGTGGTACTTCTGTTGGCTCTGAAACCACACTGACTTTCAGGTAGAAGTTCTTCTGCGATAGCGGGTACCAATCTGTTCAATAATATTCTTGCGAGAATTTTTCCAGCAATGGAGAGCAGAGTTATGCCTCGGTAGTTTGAGCAGTCTGACTTTACTCCTTTTTTCTTGTACAGGGTGATGATGATTGCATCACGGAGATCTGGTGGTAGTTCGCTTTGTTCCCAACAGCGCACAACTAGCTCGTGAAATTTAGCATGGAGCGTTTGGCCTCCATGTTTCCAGATTTCAGGCGGGATTCCGTCGACCCCAGCTGCCTTGCCGGTTTTCATCTGTTGTATGGCCTTAAGGGTCTCTCCCATAGTAGGGGCTATATCCAATTCATTTTTCACCGTTTGTTTTGGGATGAGCTGGATTCCTGAGTCTTGGACTACACGGTTGGCACTGAAGAGAGTTTGAAAGTGTTCAGACCATCGATTCAGGATGGAGGTTTTATCTGTGAGAAGCGTTTGGCCATCTGCGCTGAGTAGGGGGCTTTGAACTTGGTGTGTGGGTCCGTACGCTGCTTTCAGAGCCTCATAGAATCCTCTGTGGTCACCCAAATCTGCGCATAGTTGAGTCTTTTTTGCTAGGTTGAGCCACCACTTGTTCTGGATGTCTCGAAGTTTCTGTTGGAGTTTACTGCATGCAAGACGAAAGGCTGCTTTTCTTACATGGCAAGATGGTTGAGCGAGGTGTGCTTGGTGAGCAGATCTCTTCTTTGCCAGCAATTCCTGGATCTCTGGATTGTTTACATCAAACCAGTCTTTGTTCTTCTTTGTGGAGAACCCTAAAAATTCTTCGGAGGACTGCAGGATGCTATTTTTAATATGTTGCCAAAGCGCTTCAGGAGAAGAGTCTAAGGGACAGTCTTCAAGCCTAGTTTGAAGGTTTGCCTGGAAGCTGTCTCTCAGTGCAGCTGTTTGAAGATTGTTAACTTGGAGCCTCCTCCTCAGAATGCCGCCCCTCTTAGGTTTGGGCTTAAAATGGAGGTTAAGTTTGCAGCGCACAAGGCGGTGGTCTGTTTGACATTCTGCACTAGGCATCACTCGGGTGTGACAGACATCGCGAACATTTCTCTGGCGCACTAAGATATAGTCAATGAGGTGCCAGTGTTTAGATCGAGGATGCATCCAGGTTGTCTTCAGGCTGTCTTTCTGCTGGAAGATAGTGTTGGTGATGGTAAGCTGCTGCTCAGCACAAAACTCTAGCAAGAGGCGACCGTTGTCATTGCAGTTTCCAACTCCATGCTTGCCTAGTACTCCTTTCCAGGCTTCAGAGTTCTTACCTACTCGGGCGTTGAAGTCACCAAGGATTATGATCTTATCATCTGCAGGAACCTTTTGAGTAAGGCGGCGCAGATCGGTGTAGAATTTGTCTTTTTCTGTAGGGTCAGCTTGGAGAGTTGGGGCATATACGCTGAAGAGAACAACATGTTGCTTGTTGTGTAGCGGGAGGCGTAAGGAGATAAAGCGATCGGAGTGACCTGTTGGCAAATTTTCAAGTTTAGAGGCGATGGAGTTTTTAATCATGAAGCCAACTCCGGAATGATGACTTTCGGTTTTGGGTTTGCCTGACCAATACAGTGTGTAGCCGGCACCATGTTCTTTAAGGCTGCCTTCCTCATGAAGGCGAACTTCACTGAGAGCAGCAATGTCGATGTTGAGTCGTGACAGTTCGTGAGCAATTATAGCAGAACGGCGTTCAGGACGCCCACTGTCTGCTGTATCGAGCATGGTTCTGATGTTCCAACATGCGAGTGTCAATCTGGACACACCTTTGGAGGCAGGTGTATGCCTTTGTCTCTTTGTCTTTGGTTGACCGCAGAAGAAGATGTCCGTTGGCCGCGGCTAGCCAACCGGATTGGAAGGGAGATGAGCTTTGGTTAGGCCACCTTTTCTAGGCCCCTCTCCATGTGGAGCAAGCAGTGCTCTCCTTGAAAAAGGCTGCTTGGTCATTCAGGATGCTGCCGAACGAGACTGTCATCTCCCAGGTCAGTCTCAAGCGACCAATGTCCTGAACCGCCTGCATGCAGGGTTGGGTCTGCGGCTTCCAGTGACATCTTTCCACCTGCCGTTTCGTCCCTTGCCTGTCGCTACAGGGCTTTGCAAACGTGAGTACACCCTTCAAGCCTGCGCGGTGGATTTTTTTAGGTGAGGCGCAGCGTGCGCGAGACTGGCCCCACCCTTTACACCTGAGGTTCATCTGCCAGGGCCTAGCGAGCTTGGACGGTGACAGCGAAGTCCTCAGGTCGTAGGTTTGGTTAGAGTATCCTTCTCTTAGATGGATGGCCTTACAGGGCTAAACGAGCTCCATCTGCCCGGGTTTGGAGTTAGAGTTGTCCTTCTCCTAGGATGGTTGCCCGAAGGCTAGTGAGCCCATCCTGCCCGTGGACACACTTTGTCTGACCCTTCAGTTGAGACCTGTCAGGCTTGGGAGACCCTACCGGAGGCATATGCCACCACCAGCATAGCTCTCAACTTCGCAAGGGCACGCAAGCTCTTTCCCCACGGCAAGGGGGTGCCCATGAAAGAGTCATACATTGTACAACATAAGCAATCAGCCCACATGATCACTATGAATATTGACTTGCAGGAACCAAGGAAGTATGGGGCTTTCCAGATCACTACTGCAATGTAAGCAACTTCTTAGAGAGATTAACTATTATTTCTGTCAATTCACTTGTATCAAATCATAGACAGCACAGGGTCTGCAGGCAGAAACACCCTAAGGAGCAGGAGTTTCTGATGACTGACACAAAGAAGTGCAACATGCAGATAGAGTGAATAGGGAAGGTGTAAATACGTTAGAAAAAGGATAGGATAGGATAGGCTGCAGCCAGTGAGTTTAGGACTGTTTCAATCCCGTGGCCACAAACCACTGATGTATCAGGAACTATTTCAACTAGGTTTGTGCTCTCTTACAAATTCCCCATTGTAAATTCTTCCCCTTGGAACTGTCCTCATCGCCATCGGAGTGTATTTACTTTTGCAAGTTAGAACAGATATTCAGTGAAACACCATTTGAGGTAGGCAGTGTACCCTCTGAAGACCATAGACCTGGGTGAAAATTTTATGGTGAAATAATTTCATGAGAAAATCCAGTCTGCCAACATCAACAGACGTTGCACATGGCTGTAGGCTTCACAGCCTTCTGGCAAGCATTGTGTCAAGATGACACTAGACAGGCCATTGAGCGCCTGTGAGCCTCGTGATAGGACTACCTCCAGGACCTTTGGACTTTTGGATGTTGTCACATGCAGCTTTCCAGACCCCTTTCAATGTTGACAAAGCCGTAGGATCTCAATCCTTCCTGAAGTCTCAACTTCTGCTGCTGGTGCAGGGAACCTTGAAAACCCTGACTCATGCCAAGGCTCAGAGGCCTGCCTCTCATGCTCATCGATCTTGGCTCCTACATGACTCCAGGGCTCCTAACCTCCTGGCTGTCTTACTGACTTTGCTTTTATAGCCAAGACAAGAGCTGCAGAGCTTAGCTTTCCACTCTCTCTTTCACTATGAGCTTGCTAAGCCAGCTTATTTGATACATTTTTAGTTTTCCACATGTAGGTGTCTTCATTTTTTATTTCAAAATGGAGCGTTCTTGGTCAGCAGGTCTGCACTGTTGGGATAATGCCAGTTTAGCTTTAGCTTTAGATGTATTTCTATAAAGACACAAGCTTCTAAGGGGAAAATCCGCTCTGCTATCTAATCAAACCACTTCCTTATGTGTTAGAGTATCTACTAGTAAAAACATGCTCCTGACAGAAAACATTGCATCTATATGGTTTTTGCCAGGAACAGTTGGACTAGAAGATCCTTGAGGTCCCTTCCAACCTGGTATTCTATGATTATGATTCTGTATGGTTTTCTCTTTATGCTGGTATTTTAGGGATGGAAATTTTTTTAGGTCATAATGTTGCCATGCCAGCTAATCTCAGTATGCTGGCTAATCTCAACAGACATGTGCCTTCTGCATGCTGGCAAGACTTGAGTTAAGGGTTACCCTATATTCTATTTCAGTTTTGTTGAAAGAAAAGGACTCCGTATATGACAAGTGACACTTAACTGATCGAATATAATGTTGGTTATAGGCTTCACCAGCAAGAAGCTCAGACGACATTGTTGAGTTGTCTCACACCTTTTATTTTTCCCTGGCACAAAGCTAACTTGCATCTGCAGTAAAGACTGGATTGGGGCAGCAGGGGAACAGCTGTTCCCCAATTGTGTGACTGGGAGCACATGGTGCAGCAGGCAGTCGTAAGGGCAAAGTTGTATTCCCTAAGCCCACTAAGCTCACCTGTGAATAGAGGACCACAGATATTTTCCATCTCCCCTGCTGGAGCTAAGGGACTAGACTCTGAGAGAAAAATACATAACTATCCATTTTTTAAGATTAAACCAGACAAAATGTATTGTTTCTCAATTTAAAAGCAAACCAGAGAGAGTTCTGAAAACTTCAGGAACTTGCTCATCTCCAGTTTCCTTGTGCAGTACAAGACTCACAGCTCTGCTGCAAAGTATCTCTGATAACTTATCATCACCACCCTACAGCAGATCACTAAATAAAACCACTTAGTTTCACATTTCCTTTTTGAGTGATTCTCTTTCAATGCTTAAAATGGCCTGGTCAGACATCCAAAGAGTAGTAGCAGAATCCAAAATAGCTCAAAGAAGTCAAATAGAAAATTGCCAAGGTTGGTTTCAGGTGCTACTTCTGCACCAGCTCCTCTAGTTTTTGTGTTTATTAACTTTAAAATCACATTTCTTCTTTTTTTTTTTTTTTTTGAGTCTTCCCTTTGACACTAGTAAAGATAATACAAAGAAAGCAGAAACCTTCACAGAAGTGAGCAGGCTTTTGTTGCGTTGTTTTTCACACAAAAGCACTCAGATCATACTACTTTAAAACAGTAGCTACTAAGTTTCATGTAGAGTGAGGTAAAATATTTTATGCAAATTATATATTATACTAAACTGATTGTATTTTTCCTAATACTGTGCTTGTAAATAAGCTGGAACATGACATTGAAATCTGTGCCTACCTTCCACATTGTTTCAAACAACACTTTCATTGAAAAGGGATTTCAATGTCTTGTTCAGGCTAAAGAGAAAATATATGATGAGAAGTTCACAGGAATTGTGTTACCTCATATGACTTGCCTCCCACTACTTAAGTTCTTCATTTTCTCTTTCGTATACTTTCCCTAGGGTTTGTTTGGTCAGATAAGTTTTCATCCAGAGATGATGCTATACCAGATTTTAATAGCTGTGAAAAACGAAAACAGCACTGATATTTCACAAGCTATACAGACTGCTATTCCTAGATAATAATAGATTAATGACCATTAAATACATTTTCAAGAGCACATTTTGTAGACTTCTTTGCAGGTTCCTGAGGTTTCCCTGTTTTCCTCATACCCATTGAAATGGCTGAAATTTCACAGGCAGTCTGCTTCTTTGAAAGCAGAATTCCAAATGAAAAACAGGTTTTGTTTCAATGTGAAAATCTTTCAGGGTAAGTCAGAAGTTTCCTGGATCAGAGTGCACGCATATAGCTCCCGGGAGAGCTTCACCCCACAAAGCTGTGCTTGGTTCCACCTTGCTTCTCTGCAAGAGATGGGGAGTTTAGAGCTTCCAGGGGGACAATGGGGTTACGGTTCTCTAAGCTGGCCAGTTGCCTCACTAAGGCACACTAAAGGTTTTGCAGAACTAATATGTGGGTTGGTGTCTTGCCAAAAGAGCTAGACTTCAAGGTCACCTTTACAGTATTCCTCTTAATACAATATTTTCTCCATTTTTCGGATGTACTGCCTCTTTGTTTAATGCCTTATTGCTAGAGACGTAACAGCTGGGAGTTTGGGCCCTTCACATTTCCAAGACAGACAGCAGAGAACTATAGGAAGCCTAAGCTTTCCTTCTTTGCTCCTAGTCCCAAGAGTACTTTTTTTGACATATGGCACATGAGATGAAGCACTCATCCTGGAGCCGACAAGCAGCACCAGGGGACAGATAAAGCAATGATGCATCAGAGGGCTGGTTTGTACTAATACAAAGGATCATTTCCCTGTGGTCTCCTTCCCCACTTGCTGCCTTGTGGCCAATGAACCCCATCTGGGATGCTGCTTACACACCCACAGCAGGGTCATTTTGATAGCTGAGTACCTGGCTCTGTCTTAAGTGACGTACTGAGTTTATTTGAATGAGCACAACATTTTCCTCTGATAGGGATGTTCTCAAGGTAGCATTCCCTAACTTCTGACAGTTTTCTTCTTACACTTTCTTTCAGAGAAAGCTCATGTATACTTTAATACTATGTCCAACACAGGTTCAGTTCTTTCTAGGACTGCAGCTTGCCTGGTCAGGACTGGATACTTGTTCTCATTTAATTTAATCAGAGATTTGCCTGGACCTTGGCTGGAACAATAGCATCAGGGAAAGGACCAACAGGAGACATACATAACAAATAATGTTATAAGAATATTTTGAAACAAATAAGAAGGTCCAGACTAGATTAGCATTGTAGCCAGACTCTCCAATGTGAAGAGCACGTTAGTGGTGGCAAGCAGCAGACAGACCAAGCAAAAGGGGAGAGAAATAAAGAAGGTCAGCACAGAAGTGCATGTCCCCAATATCACCTTCATTTCCAGTACTCATAGGCTGACTAACTGATAATTATAATAATTATGGAAATTTTTGCTGCTAATATTTTTTGTCTTAATTCTTGCTAAACTCCTCTGTGACATCCTCTGTCAGCCAGTATTATATCTTTTGGAAAAAGCATATCCTTTTGATTTACTGTCTTTAATCTCACTTTGGGTCTCTGGATTTGTGGTGCTGTGCTGGTAGACAAAAGACTTCAGTCCTGCCTTCCACTTGCCCATCTGGAAGTGGGCATGGTCCAGCTTGCAGCTAAGAGCCTGGACTTCTGTACACAGGGAACTTCCATCCAACCTCCCTTCATCCCAAGGAGCAAGGAACAACTTGCACATGCAGCAAACGCAGCTGTATGCCTCCTCCTGTGCCTGTGACACCCCATCACAGACCACCAAATTCTTCCTATGGCTGGCCTGTTAGAAAAGCAGGGAAGTGAAGAGCAGTAGTTGCTGCTGAGTGGAAAGGGAGAGAAAAAGATGAAGGAAACACTGATTTAACCTAAAGGCAGAATTTAATCCATGCTAGATGTTGTGAAGTATGGAAAGTATGTTTCAACAGAGCACCAAGACAGAACATGCAGTAATTAGTTCATCTGAACTCATGAAAAATTTCCCATGTTCTCAGAAGGTCTTCGAGACAGCTCTGACCTAACAAAAACAATGGACATTTGCAAGACACACTCTTTATGCAGTAAAAATTTCAAGGCTCTTCTTACTGTCCAAGCATGCTGAAAATAGATCAATATTGCAAATACTGTCTCCCAAATAGTCATCATTGTTTACATCTGAATCTGATATACTCTCAGAAAAAAAAAAAGAACAAGTTGTAATATCCATCTTTCTGATGTCAATGATTTCCCAGTCTGATGTGAGATATTATGCTGACACATATATCTGTCTTCCTGTTATGTACTAGGCAGACCATTTTGTAAGAAAGCGTGTTGCAGCAGTGAGAGCAGTCAATAATTCTCTTGTACTACCAGACTCCTGTTTTTAAATACCTGTCATATAACCAATTGCTTGGCAAGTTTGTTGGATTTCAATAAGTCATTTCAGCTAACTTATAGGATCCTTTAGATTTTAAACATGCTATGAAATTCCTGCTGAATACACATACCCATTTTATAACTATCAAGGAAAATTGTTATAGATGGTTAGCCACAAAATACTATGCTTTCTCAAACCCAGTAGTTTACTGACTGCTCTGCTACTAAATTCCTTAACTTATCCCACTAGAATAGCTCATTTTGCATTAGTTTTTGATGTGCTTAGCATTACCTTGGCATTATTTTTCCTTATTTCCTATTTATAGAAATAAAAATATATTATCTACAGTTTTCTTATATGCAAAGAATCTGATTTGATAAAAAGCTCTTGCATTGAATCTAATAAAAGAAAAAGATTGTTATTGAAGAAACATAAGCATCTGCCTTGAGTTTTAACTATATTACTATTACTAAACTACGTTTCCCACTGAAACACATGTGATCTTGGGTGCCTTTCTCCTTTGGTTGCTTTGATGAAGGCCAGCCTACAACTTCATTTGAATTCACTGGAGCTACTTCTATACTTAGTCTTAAGTATATGGTTACATGCTTGACAGGAATGAGGATTTTGTTACTAGTATCTCTTACTGTTAGGTCAAGAAAAGAATGGCTAATACTCTTTGCTGAACTCCCGAGTCTAAGAGAGGACATGGCCGAATGAGTTACGTGATAAGCTACAGAAAGACCACCCATGTTCATAGTTATTGAATGGATCCCAAGAGCAGATGCCAGGACGTATATGCAGCTCCTTTGCAAGGCAAGGGTAAGCTTCGGAAAACTACAGTTATATGTAGCGAGGCATCTAAAATCAGTTATTCTTGTGAAGTGGCTCTGCGCACACTGAATACAAAGAAAGACAAAAAACCTGTTTAGTGATACTAGTCAAAGGCAAAGCTTTCCCATGGCAAGCTGGCAGACATAGAAAACTTTGCTTGAAATCTTCTGATTCTATTCCTCCCACAGCATGAGCCTTAAGCGAAGTAAGCGCAGGCAGGGGAAGGGTTACTGCTTTCCCAGCTGTTCACACAAAAGGACGCTTTGCACCTGTTCCCAGTGAATGAAGGTTTGCTTTGTGTAAAAGCAGTTCATCACCCCAGCGCTGGCAGCGGGTGGCGGAGCAGGCAGAGCCCAGGCGCGTTCTGGCTGGAACCAGCGCTACAGAGGAAGAGGGAGGCTGAAGGGCAGGTCCATTGCAATCAAGCTTCATTAGTTTTAATGTGTAAACATGCCCCCACTTGAAGGTTGATGTCACAGCAAATGCAAACAGCAGGGATGGTCAGCTAAGCGTAAGCAAGAGAATGCGTATTTTTCACTTTAATCCCAGCTCTATTTAGTTTACTGTATTTGCTTAAGGCAGGCATACATTTCGTATCTACCAGTGAGCTAGTATTCAGAAAAACCTGCATTACATTGCCCCGTATAGTTATAAAACAATGTACTCCATGCTTCCCTCTATGTTTTCTTAGATCTACAACTCCTAAATGGTGATTTATCTCAGACATTGCCATTAGGTTTGTGCCAGGCCCTCAGCTGGGGTAAATCAGTGTAAGTCTGTGGCATCTCAAGGGAGCCCCAGAAGTTCACACCAGCGGAGCATCTGGGATATCTTGGAAAAGTCAGTTCTTAGGTGACACAGACATGGCAAAGGCATGGACTATGATCAGAACCAAGAAAACAAGAGGAGATAGGCAAGGATTTCTATATTTAAAAATAAATAGAAAGAAAATTAAAAACAAAATCCCATAACTAAAATAGCAGCTTCTCCTTTTCTCATGTCAACTGGTGACCCAGCAGTTTAAACACTTCTCCTCCTCAGCACAGGGGTCACAAACAGAGCACATGGGCCACCCGTCTGGGCCGGCACAGCAGTGGCGGGAGAGATCCAGATTTCCTCTACATCTTCACCCCTCTGACCTTTAGAATATATCACCTCCCACCCCCACTTTAATCCTGAGGTCTTTACTTTGGAGCTTATAATAAATCAATAGACAGTAAAAGAAAATCCCTGTGGGAGCAGCAATTGTGACCCTATTATAAAAGCTTAAATTCCCCACCTGCCACTTGACCAGCAAAAAGCTTAGAGTCCCCACTCTGGTCCAGATTATGTAAAACTATTTAAATCCTGAGTGACAGTATTTATGAAGACAGCTGTTGGGCTCTCCAACTGGGGTAGGCAGGGGCAAATGCTGTGCAGTAAGAGCTGTCCTGCTACTCACCCTCCCAGAGATCCTTAGAATGTCTTTTTTCCCCTCCTTTTTTTTTTTTTTTTTTTAAATTTTGGTCCAGGTGGAGGGAAATGAGCAATCAGAGAAATTAAAAATTCCAAACTCAAAAGTTGTCATGAATGCCATTTAAAAACAGAGACTGATCCAGAGACCCTTCTCCTTACAGTCACTTCTCCTTAGACTCACTTCTCCTTCCCCTTTTCTCTCCCCACCATTTTTGGGTTGCATTATTCATCACAGAAAGTGGCAGAAGGTGGTGGGGTGAGATGCCTTGTGAACTGGCCATTTGTCAACACCATTCAACTTTATACATTTCTGTGAAGAAGATAACATTAGAAACATGCTATCAGGTTTTCAGTCAATCACGTGTTTAACCACTGCCCTTCATCTCACTGAAGCTCTGCCATTGCCAAGTATTGCCATTCTTGGTGGCATTTCAAACTACTGTTTACCAGCAGAGGGTTGAAATTCAGTAAAACAATGCGGTTTCCCATGGCAGTGGTTACTGTGCATTCGGGAAGGCTAGAGCAAGAATTCCAGCCACTCACCATTATAGTCAATTGTGAAAGCCGTGTTGACTTCCCTGTGTTCATTGGGTTCTGAATGCTTATGCTGTAATTACAGGAGTAATAGGAGAAGCCTGTTTGTTTACACCTCTTTTTTTCAAAGACTGGGCTTCCACAGAAGGGAATATGGAATGGTTTTTTACTGGGAGGTGAGTCAGACCAATGAAGTTTTACTGAATGTGCAAT
This sequence comes from Bucorvus abyssinicus, assembly GCA_009769605.1. Lineage (NCBI taxonomy): Eukaryota > Metazoa > Chordata > Aves > Bucerotiformes > Bucorvidae > Bucorvus > Bucorvus abyssinicus. The sequence goes on from CM020025.1 coordinate 48,447,902, forward strand.
GTTCATTTGACCTACATAACATCTGAGATTGGCTCTAACAATATGATGTATCAGCAATTGATAAAACCTCCAAGATGCATAACAAAAACATACTCATAACATGCCTATTGTACTATGACCATAATCTTTTCAGCCTTGTCTTTAGTTCTGATCAGGAGCTTATTTCTTATCTTTGTTTCATTTGTACAGTTACATTTTTCAAGTACAGAACCTAGCCTTTAATTTGTTTGTTTTGGCAACACAGAGGTGCCATAAAACTGTACCAAGAGAAGAGTTGGAGATTCCTTCGCACAGAGGCTGTCCTGTTTCAGTCAGGTCAAACTCAGGTCCTCTCCTCCTGGCACCAGGTCACTGCGCTTAATCAGGGCTAGATTTGTCTCATGTAACATCATGTAACACCAGTCATCAAAAAGGTAGGTGCTCAACCTCCTCCCAACCTAGCTTTCTGGGAGACTGGATGAATTGTCAGCTGGGGCTGCTCTATCTACATAGACTGCAGAAGGCTAGCTGAGACCAAATGACTTTTATATGGCTAAGAGTAGGTAAAGCCAGTCTAGACCTAAGGCATCATTACACCCCCAAAGTTCATGCCAGGATTTTGAGCTGCCACAGAACTGAAAAAATGGAGAATAGGTTTTCTTTAGTGTCATTTATTCTGATAGCAAGTAAAATACAAACCAGGGCATTCACACTTGCAAATCTTCCTACCAAATTCATGTCACTCTATTATGATTTACTTAATAATTATTACTTCTTCTGACTGGTCTATGTACTTTGAGTCAGTGGATAGGCAAGCAGAACACATATACCTCCTAAAATTAACTGAACACTCCTGATCGAGAGAGACTGTCAGCTTCCTTAGCAGAAGGGAGGAGCATTCAGTGCAAGTTAAGTTGAAATGAGAATGGAAGGCACACAAACTTTGAAAGAAAAGGTTTTTATCTATGCTGCTATATTGCATTTATAGCTAGTTATTTGACTATGTAAGCAGCTCACAGATGCAGATTTCAATTATAAATATTTAGGTACATAGCAAGAAAAAAAAAAAAAGAAAAAGGCAGTTAGAAAATGTTTATCCTTCCCTGATTTGACACACTCATTTCTTTGTTTGCCTTTTTTCCCTGAGAAACATCACTGTGATATATTAAAAACTTCACAGCCGAAAGCGAGCAGGAGTCACCATCAGGTTCCACCAGTATTTGCCACCAGAGAACATACTCTAACAAGGCTGGGAAAAGAAGAGAGAAAAACTAAAGTCTAATTTGAGAAAACGATCTTCCAAAGGGTAGTTTTCTTACTGGAGTTCAAAGTACCCGGGTTTTTCTCTGCCTTAGAGAGACTCAGCAGCCGTTTCCCGGTGGTGCTGCCAATGGGCACGTTCTGGATAAACACTGCAGTTGTTCTTCCCACACACATCCAGGACACAGAGCGCCACACTACAACCCCCCACTGACGTCAAGAGACTGTCCCGGGCACCTGGCACATCCTGGGATCGTGCTCAAACCACTTGTTAACCCAGCAGATATGTTAAATGGAGGGACTTTGGCAGTTTAAGGCCAGTCCCCAGAGATAACATTATCAGAAGAGCCATTTGTCTCCAATGAGAGCAAACACAGGCATCTATCAGACTCCTTCTTTCCACCGCTCTTGCCAGAACCTCATAGGAAAAAAAAATACCAGAACCTCAGGAATCAGGGTTCTTGACATCCTTATTTATTAGCGGTGTTTTGTTTGATTTTATGATATGTTCAGCTATCTGGCCTGTAGCACTAGCAAGGTAGCAACAGCATTAACCAAAGGAGCCTCAGGAAATTCCCAAATCATATATGTCATGTTTCCTTCTCGTGCCGCAACAGCATTCAGATCCAGCTGTGCCAGCTCGGCAGTGCAGGCACCATTACCCAGAACATGAAGGTATACAGTTTTCATCTGTATCAATTCTGTCATTCTTTCCTTTTGAACTATTCTAGACTTCCACACAAAGTGAGTTCAGAAAGAATTCAAGCCCACTGCTTACACCAAGAGGGCAGAAATATTTGGCTCCCATTTCACACAGATCATTGCAGGTTCAGAGACTAGGAAAAGGTGACACCTAATATTTGTGCCAGCATGGCACTCGATCCGTACTGCTCAGCATCCTAGCTCTGCTCCTCACAGAACTGGCATGGAAATCCCTTTGCAGCTAGGAAGGCTTGACACATCAAAGGCGTGCTGTCAAAGCTGTAGGCCTAAAATGTTATCTGTCCTCTCTTGTCTACATTTGTTTGCAAAATCCACATTATCTTTTCAATATAGAAGTGTTTTATTTCCAGCTTAGAGTGAATACTTTTCTAGGTCAGTATCAATGTCAGAATCAGTAGCAGTTCTAGTCTGGGGAGTGCCCAAGGGAAAAACAAAACAAAGTATCCACACACCAAAAAAAGGTGGAAATGGTGAAAAAATCTTAGGAAAGGAACAACTTTTGTTTGGTCTTGCAGGACATTATCAGAAATGACTATGAGAAAAAGCAGATTTTTGAAAATTAGGGAAATTACATGCCATGTACCTTTTCAAAGGGAGGCTTCAGATCTCATATCTAAAAGAAGGCATAATATATTGTTTTAGTTTATTGAATTATTTGTGGTCTGTGGTAAACAATGCATCATACAACAGACATCATCCATTCCACTACAGTGCATGCTAAGGGGCGGGGGTGTGCGGGGGGCGGGGGGGCTGTGAGGAGGGGGGTGGTGCAGAGAGGAAATACTCTGTTTCTACCGATGGAAATGTTTGTGATAAATGGAAAATGAGATAATTATCACTGAACAGTGTGTTCCCAATATTAAAACTTTTTTAGTCTTCTTTTGAGTCCTACTGACATATATGCTTCAAAAAGAAGCTAGTGGTAGCCAAAATTAACAGTGTACTGCTGCTGAAATAACACATTATTTCTTTTGTTGCTTTAAAATATGTTGCACCTCTTAACGTTATCCCTTTAGTTTCAACAGATTCAAGTGGCTGAGCTTTATCACACTGGTGCAAGTAGGAGCGTGTCCCTTTCTGTTTGCTCAGAGGCTGTGGCAGAAGGACCGCTGGTGGGAGGACTGCGGTGGCTTTCACCCTACAGACTGCACAGCACTTGCTTCTGGACTTGCAGGTGCTCCCAGTCGTACAGTGTGAAGGTTTGCCCTTTTCTGGGTACAGACAGTGCTACAGGTAAGCAGCCAGCGGTTTGCCTAGACCTTTTGCTCACTCTCGCTGGCTCTGATCGGTGCAACATGGTCACTTGCTCCTCGTCATGCTACAAATAGCAAATGAAATCTCTCTTGACATTCCTTCATCCCATGCCTTCCTTCCAAATGAAATGGGCCTTGTAAGTACATTTGGGTGACAGGTTTGCAAAATTGTACTCTCCCTAAGGCAGAGCGAGTGTCATCTGATTTGCCTGCACAGGACCCAGTAGAATGAGGCCCTAAACCTAATTTGCAGCCCCTAGGCACTACGGTAATATCACTAATTTAATACAAATGACAATGAGAAGAAGGGACGTGCTATTCACAATACTGACTTCTTCCCATCTACAGATGCTTGGCAGGACTTCAGATCTGCATTTAGGGAGCATGTTGGCTTTGCTGAAATGGCCATTCTTTGTACAAATATGCCCTCGGGCAGCAATAAAAAGAAACAGATGCAGATAAACACTAACAAATCACATACCCACTGCACTATCCATGTAGCCTAATGCATGCGAATAGTCCTACTGGCTTTACATCTGTTACAGAAGGACAGTCTTGTTGAAGGCATTGTCCTCTCTCACAGCACCAGCTCTTCCCAAAAGTGAGGAGTTTGAAGGCAAAGGTAACAGCACCCACACAGAAACTGGGGGACACCAGAGAAGGGCAAAGTGGGGTACAGCCACCTTCAGTTTGCCTAACAAGATCTCATGATTTGAGACCTCTTGTGAAAACTTGCTATCTCAGCTCCCTCTGGTCCCCATGTGGAAACAGAGGGGGTGGGCCAATTGATCCATTCCAAGACCTAAGGGACCTGTTATGAATCAAGGTGCCTGGAGCAGAGGAGGAGCCTGGATGACCTGCTTATGCTCATCTGCCAATTTTTAGATGTCTAATGTTGGGTGGAATAGATCTCACTTTGATGGCTGACTGAATTATCCTGCCTCCTGTTGTGTCAAAAGTGAAGTAAGAGATGGATAAGTACATCCCCTGCTGTCTAGGGCAGCCAGAACAGCTGCAAAAGGTAGTTGTGACCTGTAGGCAAGCAGACCATGTATCATGTTTCCTGCCCTCCACTGGCTGCACAGAGGCAGAACCCGGCAGCCCCAGCTAGGACAAGGCTCAAAGCACTTCCTGTTCTCTTGATTGTAGACACTATCATAGATGCGACAACAAAATCATCTACCAGATTAGATGACTCAGAATCTGCAACAGTTGACACTACACATTTTAGAGAAGGGATTTAAAAGTGCAGAGAGGGCCAGCCAAAGGTACCGACAAAATAGAGTCCATAATCTATTTTAGCCCTTAATGGATCAAATTTTATTACAAAACTCTGTAAATAAAACCTTTCTTTAAAAAAACCCAAACAAACAAACAAAAAACAACGAAAAAAACCCACCCAAAACCCAAACTAAACCACAAGTGAAAAAAACCCAGCTGTCATTGGTGGAGTGTGTATTTGTCTGTGTACCTATGGTTCTCTGTAGGAAGTCCCAGAAGCTTGTTGCTTCTTCCTGTTTCTGAGCTGCCCTCTTGCGATCAGATGATTTTGACTTGTGTGAATTCACACCGCTGTTCATCTGCATCCTCTTGGCATGTACAGAGACTGAGTCAATGCCCTTCCATACTACCTCCACTGCTTCTCTCAAAGGATCTATTATGTGGCTCACTGGAAGAGCACAAGCCTGATTCTGTTTGAATCAGCATGACTCTTACAGTATAAACACTGAAAAAACCTCTCCACAGAGCTAGCCTCATTTTGCATTACTCAGGAAGGGTCAAGGCAAAATTGGAGTCAGGTCAGTGTTTGGAACCAGTCCCACTTGAACTTGATTTCCTGCTTCTGAAAAAAAAAAAAAACAAAACCAAACCGCACTGCCTCCCGTTATCTGGATACAAAGTTTAGTGAATATTGCTGTACAAGCCACACAAACACTTTACATACAGTAATTCCTTGAGTGCCTTAAGAAACTATCAACATTAGTAAGGAGGCTCCACAGCAACTAAAAACCAGAAGAAATGTGAAGGCTGGAGTTCATATTCTTTCCATCTCTATTTATATTATAGGGTTGGTTTATTCAGAGAACTGCTTCTAAAATTAGTGGCAATCCCTTCTAGAAATACACGCAGGCCAACAGAAGAAATCAATCTGCAGCCTCTCACTTAGTATCCAGACCCACTGTCGTGGATTTGAGAGTAATTTAAACAGCCTGAATTTCAAACTGGGAAAAGGCAGACAAAACTGGCTTGATGTTTTGTTATTTTGCTGATTGGGCTAGAAAAAATGAAAGCAGAGTGTACCTACTTTATCTGAACTAAAATAATTAATATATCTGTCTGTAGAGAAAGAAATTATATTTGTTATTGATTAAATAGCAGAAGAAAAAGGCAATTTGTTAGGTGTCTGTTTTTAATGGGATATCTGTCAAAAAGTTAGAACTTTGATCTCCCCATTCCCTTGAGCCCCTTCCTTCCGTCTGACAGCAAATCCTTATGGAAGAACCAAAAAACAACATCAGATGGATAATGAAATAACCTCCAAGCTTTATGGATTCGGGGGTCCAGGAGGGACAAGAAAGCACTCCACACTGGTGTTCCATCATTGTAGATGCCAAATAGACACCCAGTAACATCTCTGAGAAGATATCTTCTTCAGTAACATTAACTAGCAATTATTTTCTTGCTCTGTGTTCTTCCAACCTCGGTACTTTCTATTAGCTGTCTGCATCCCCATTTTTACTACCAAAAATATAGTGTTTTCTGAAAGATTAGAGAGAGGAGGGTTTAGGGTCTGGGGGTGTTGTTTTGGGGTGGGGTTTTGGTTTTATTTTTTTGTTCCTTCCTACAGCAACTCACTGTCTTCTTTCTGCTGGACTATTTCTGGAGCGAAAAAAATTATCTCTGCTCACCATATATAGATATGACTTTCTCTGTTTTCTTCTGAATAGAAATTCTTTAGTACACGTTAAAATGGAAATTTCTGCAACACTAACCTGCTTTTCTCTGGCTGAAATGGAGGGTCATCATGGCTCACATCTTTCCAGTGATAGTTAAAGCATGAAATCTTTCAGAAAGACAATGCATTATACGGTCATGAGTCAACCATGGCCTTCTTTATCAATGCTTCATAAGAAGTGCTGTGTTACACTTCACAGGGTCACAGATGATGCAAGCAGCAAGAAGACATAAAACTAACCCATTTTATTCCGGAAAACACTTTTGATACTCCCTGATTCAGAGCCATGTATCCTTTTGTCTTCAACTTCCTCAACTCCCCATTGCCATCCTTTGATTTCCTATCTCCAAATACCCAAATGATGACTCTAGATCTATTTTTCCCAACAACTCTGAACATATGTCAATACAACTGGTGTCTTCCCCCACTCTCTACCATACACTTTCTACTCTTTGTTGCCATCCTCCTGTTCATCTTGTTTTCTCACCAGCATTTACTTTGATGTCGTTCGGTCACTGTGTGAAGCCTTTCAGTACCCAGCAGGGTAGAGAAAATTTGTGCAGTAACACATTCCTACATGAGTATGTCACTGAATGAGCAGCTGGGAAGATGTAACTTGGTGGAGAGATAAAACATCCAGAACCCCAGGTCCCTGTCCCAGGTGGAAAATTTTTACCTGTCCAGACTGATCCCATCCCAGGTCTTTCCTTCCAGCCTGAGCTGTTCTGCCCCTCTATGGCTGGGCACAGTCTGGCTTGGCCCTGAGAATCATAGAATGGTTTGGGTGGGAAGGGACCATCAAAGGTCATCTAGTTCAAGCCCCCCTGCAGTGAACAGGGACATCTTCAACTAGATCAGGTTGTTCAAAGCACTGCCCATCCAGACCTTGAATGTTTCCAGGGATGAGGCATCTACCATCTCTCTGGGCAACCTGTTCCAGTGTTTGCCCACCCTCATCAAGAAAAAGTTTTTACTTATACCTAGTCTGAATCTGCCCTCTTTTAGTTTAAAACTATCACCCCGTGTCCTGTTGCAACAGGCCTTATTAAAAAGTCTTTCCCCATCAACAAGAGGGGAATCAGAGTCAGCATGACAATGGCCATGAGGGACAGAAGGGGAAACACATCTGAAAAGTCTCCCTGCTGCCTTACCCAACCTTAATCTCCAGTGTACTGAGTCATAGATTAAATGAAAGTACAAGCTCTGGGACTTCCTGGTAGAACTGCTGCCTCAGCTCCTGTATCACACTTACTTACAATATCGAGCACAGACTGATTGCATTTAGAAAAGGATAAAGAGACCACGCAAAGGAGGAGCAGCACGGAGAGTGAGGCCAGCAAAAATTTAACAACTCTTTTATTAGATCTGGGCATTGTATATACGATGACAAAGGTTATGTTGCTCCTATGCTGAAGTAATAGAGATATGAATGACACCAGCTAACAACCAACGGTGATGATCTGCCACTCCTCAGTATTGACAATACTTCCTAAGTCTATGTCAAAACTCAGGGAAAATAATGCTGATCTCTGTGTTGACTGCCCTAGGGTGTGAGAATAAGGAAGTAAAGGGTGTTCATAATAACCTTTTACTATTGACCTGGAATCAATTTGTCAGCTGTTAATTATAAGCCAATCAGCTTACACATAGTAATATATAGGCAAATGTCTCTTATTGCCCACCTGCTGGAAGACCCATCGCATTATTGGCACATATGACACAACACTAGGAACTGACATGGCTAAGCCAAGCAATAGGGATGCATCTCAGCCAGGGCAGCATGCACACCACCTCAGGGAAGTTTGAGGATTTGCTTCAGACCTTGCAAATAAGACTTCAGAACAGCACTGTTGCTACAACATATATGTCTTCAGGTTAAAAATAATAGACTAACCAAATGGACTCCACAGTGAATGCAGCAGAAGGTGTAGGAATGAATGCATTTGCCCTTCAGACAATGGTGCGTTTGCCTACAGACAAACTTTGTCTGAGGATTGGGACATGGGTATTGTTTCTTCCAAGTCCAGGCATAACAGAACTGTTATTTGCATCATCACCATGAAACAGCAAGGAGACCCAGGAAGGACACAGCCAACAGCAGAAAGGGAAAGGGAAGTTGCATATAATGATACAATGATTCAAAATCTGTGCAGAAGCTAGCAACCACAGGTTGAAATGAATCATAAAACAGAGATAAGACTTTGAAGTGGTGAATGTGATCTGAAAAGGTAGTGGAGTGTTAAGACACAGTAGTATGATGCAGATAGAGTGAATGTCGAAGGACATCTTGGCATCATGTATGGCATGGAATATAGCTCATTTCTCTGTTCTTTTGGTCTGTTTCCTCACAAATAAACTCTAGAAATTTATGCTAAGGCAAATAACTCTAGCTCCAGGAGAATAATTTCCTGACTTCTGCACAAGAGGTCATTACTCAATAGGTGAGGAAAAAAAAAAACCAACCACAAAACCCTTTCAGCAACAGAATGCTATTTATAAGAGCTATACCATTTTTAGAAATTAAGAATAAGTAGGACAAAACAACTCTTTCTGTATGTTTTGTAAGGGATTTTTGAAAATGTGTCTTAGAACACTCTAACAAAATCTCCTATACAGGTGCCAACATGATGGGTTTTAATAATGAAACGAAAGGCTAATTCAAATCATTTCTTACAGTGCAAAATAGAAAACTTGCTAACAGTTTATTATGAGGAGCTTTACATCTTATGCTTCTTTTAACATAAGCTGCTGAGCTATTTAAACAACCTACCTCACAATCTTTAAGGAGTTTAGTTCACAACCACAGATACAATTATCCTACTAATTTGACATCTGACTTCAGAACACAACCTAAAATCATTAACACTTTGTCCTGGTTTGAGTTAGAACAGAACTCATTCTGTTCAGTGACTTTACTTTTTGGTTCAGTCTCTTCTAACTGACTGCACCTTCTGAAGTTAACGGCATATTTTCAGTGTCTGCTTCGAGAAGTGATAATGCTTGATGTTTTACAGTTACTGCCAGGAATTAGTGTGCAGAAAGGCTCTTGCTTGTACTTGCTCCCATGGAGACCAAGGTCACTGTTAAATCCTGTGTACCACAGTGGGGGTGCACTAAGCGCATGTGCAGGAGGAGCGGACAGGACAGGTGACCCTGAACTAACCAACAAGGTGTTCCATCCCATAGACATCATATTTGGTATAAAGCTGAGGGATCACAAGACTCTCATTCTCTTGCTCCTCTTCTTCAATGGCTGGCATCCAAGGAGGTCCCTGTCTGTTCTGCCTTCAATCCCAATCTGTGCATTCCTGAATCCAACTCTGGAATCCAGCGCCTGCACCCACTTCCTATCTGCTGCTGAGCCCAGCCTGGGCCTTCCCCAGTGCCTGCCCACAGCATCAGTGGTGACAGTGACATGGTTGCCATCAGGGGGGTTGGGTTCGGTATTGGTATTGGATATATTTGTATATATATAATTTTATTGTTATTATTCTCATTAAAGCAGTTTTAGTTTCTTTTCCAATCCGTAAGTCTTTCTCCCTCACTCCCTTTCTCTTCCCCCTTTGGGAGGAGAGGTAGGGGTAATAGAGAGCATCTGTCATCCATCTAGTGGCCAGCCCAGCCCTAAACCTTGACACACTTCATTTCCTCATTTTATTTTGTCTTTTTCTAAAGCAGTATATACAGACAGGTAGTTATGTGTGTGGCTGCCTAACAACCATATTTAAAATCTTTCATCATGTTGTTCATCTTAGCATATCGTCATTACTTTGGATGTACGCATGGTTTGACAATAGAAGATTCCATACTGTAAAGTATTCCTAATACACATATATATATGAAAGCAATTTCATTAGCCAGGAGAATTTTTTTTGAAGTGTAAATTCTTTCTCAGTACAGAGGAATATACATGACAAAGGACTTATCAGACAGAATTTGCATAAAGGAATCTAGATTTACTCCTCTACCGTTTTCCTATGTATAGCAGTAGAGTCTAGTGGACAAATAAGACTGTCAAGTAACATCTCCTTTTAAAGGCTACTGTAAGGCATAAATCTGTGTGCTTTAAAACACACATGCTCTTATAGCATATTTAAAAGAAGATTTAAGAGATTCTCTATGTTGTCCCTTCATTTTTTGTTGCAGAAATACATATACACAATTTTGCTTTCAATCACCTCTGAGAAATGTCATACAAATAAATTTTACAAGCTTAAATAAAACAAATGAAAACCAAGGTACTATACATAGTTTTGGTTCAAGGAGGGTAGATAAAGTGCGCCATTGGCATTTATTTAGGTTCAAGGATGGCAGAGCTCTTTTCCATGATGGAAAGTACTAGGCTAATTTGTCCAGCACAAATAAAAACTGCAAGTTCAGCAAAGTTCTTCTTCAGCAAAGAGGAAGGAACATGATAAATGAAGAAAACACCCCAGCCATCCATATGTGAGTTTGTGCTCAACCTCCTGCCATTCTCTTGTGCACAGGCAGTATTAGCATTTTCAGCCATATCCAATAGTAAACGTCACCTATTCTGTATATCAATGACACAATGCAGCTGAAAAGTTGGCTTAACTAATGAGTCTGGTCTCTATCAAAATGGATTATTTCTAATTTAATTAGATAGGGCTCAAAAAATACAGTCTGACATTTATACCCGAATACTTAAGTCTGCAAAAGTCTACTGATGCTCTAAGCAATGGAGCATAATAATTGTCAAAGCAGGTGATCATTTATGTTGCTCAGACATGTCCTAGTACATCCAAGACATCCACACAGGCTGGCAGATGTGGCACAGAGCCTGTAGGAGATCCATCTCTTTCTGAAGCCCCAGCAGGTTATCCCAGGGCACCTCCAATGTAACAGATGCTTATGTGCGCAGGCAACAGAATCATAGAATAATTTTCATTGGAAGAGACCTTTAAGATCATCAAGTTCAACTGTTAACCTAGCACTGACAAATCCACCAGTAAATCATGTCCTTCAACATCACACCTGTAAGTCTTAAACACCTCTGGGGATGGTGACTCCACCACTTCCCTGGGCAGCCTGTTCCAGTGCTTTACAATCCTTTCAGCGAAGAAATTTATCCTAATATCCAACCTAATGCTCCCCGCATGCAACCTGATGCCATTTGCTTTCATCTTGTTCCTTCTTACTTTGGAAAAGACACCGACCCCCACCTCACTACAACCTCCTTTCAGGTTGTTGTAGAGAGCGATAAAGTCTCCCCTCAACGTCCTTTTCTCTAGGCTAAACAACCCCAGTTCACTCAGCCACTCCTCATCACACTTCACACTTCACCAGCTTTGTTACCCTTCTTTGAACACGCTCCAGCACCTCAATGTCTTCCTTGGAGTGAGGGACCCAAAACTGGACACAGTATTCAAGGTGTGGCCTCACCAGTGCAGAGTACAGGGGGACAATCACTTCCCTCCTCCTGCTGCCCACACTACTGCTGATACAAGTTGGGATGGTGTTGGCCTTCTTGGCCACCTGGGTACACTGCTGGCTCCTATTTAGCTGGCTGTTGACTAACACCCTTGGGTACTTTTCCTCCAGGCAGCTTTCCAGCCACTCTTCCCCAGGTCTGTAGCACTGCAGGGAGTTGTTTTGACCCAAGTGCAGGACCCTAGCACTTGGCCTTTTTGAACTTCATACAATTGGCCTCAGCACATCAATCCAGCCTGTCCAGATCCTTCTGTAGAAACTCCCTTGATCAGTAACTTGATCAAGTCTGTAGACAACAGAGACAATAAAGATAAAGAGCTACTCAGATCACAGTCCAGGGAAGCTCAGTTCAGCTGTGTGAGCCCAGTGTCTTTCTAAGTCAGTAGCTGAGGGCTAGGTGGGATTCCCTACCACATCTCCAAAAGCTCCAAAACTATGGTTAGGCATCCAAATTGAGCCTTTGGTCTCGCTTTGGCTGGTAAGAATCACTTTCTAGGTTCTTCTGGTTGCATTGAGCCAATGTCTGTTGACTGTAGAGCCTATATACTTGCTATGCATGCAGACGCTTTCCTGTAGACAACACATTTAGGTTTGATTTTGAGTTGAACGTCATCATTTAAAACTGGCAAGGAACAGATACAGCAATCAAACTCTTCCAATGTCAGCAACTCACTATTGTTAATATCTGAGAAAACAAAGGCAATGCATCCAGAGATTTAATTTGAAAAAGAAAGTAATTTTTAGTGTAAGGTATGAACCTGGAAAAAATGCATCTCAGGGTTTTGGATTAGCTATAAATGTGGGACAGAGTTACGCAGCTGAGAAGTAGAACATTTCCCCATACCCAGGGAAAAAACTTCTATTCCATTTTCTCCTCTGTCGGAGAGGATTTGAACCTTCCTTTTCTATGACTGGGATACTGTCCTAAGAATCAAGCCATTACATGTGCTGTTCTTCCTCTTTCCTTCTAAAGTCACTGCTCTTTGTGTGGATGCATTAAATGTTTACTGGTCCTAAGAGTAAGAGAATGATTACATTTAACAGTGCTTGGGGCGCTCAGTTAGTAAATGAAAGACCTCTGCTCCAGTTCGTGTGCTTTATCAAGTGGAGAACAGCTTTGAACTTAACTTGGTAGACAGAGAGCAGAAACTTTTGGTTTGGTTGGATTTTTTTTTTTTTTTAAATGGATATCGGATTTATAGATAACACAAATCAGTTTGTTTGAGACTGCACACAACACATTATGAATGTGACCTATTCATCCTCTCTTTGACCTGCTGTTTTTTCAAATGCATTTGGCTTAGCTCAGTTACCATGAAAAAGCAGTGGAAGGAAAATTAGAAGAAAACTCAAATAAAATTCTCTACTAGCTGCTGACAGCTGTGTGGTCAACAGGGAGTACTGTATGTTAGTGAGATCTCCCGTATAAAGGTTCAATTCACATATAGAATGAAGTATAAAATATATTTGTATAAGTTCTTTTTAAGCCAGCAGTCTGGGATAAAAGATTTCTGAGAAAAACACTAAGAAAACACTATAAACATCCACATTCCATCATACCCACAAGATTTCTTTATGATCGATTTGGCAACTATGTGTCTTTTCAAGAAAAGGTCCTACTCCAACTAATAGAAATGTTCATCTACTCAACATATTAATACCTAGAAAATATAGTGAGCTCTTTTACTATACCTATACAGTGTGAGAAAAAAATGGTAATTAGTTTGTAAATTAAAAGAGACCTGTTTTTTGTGTACAAGACCAGTATCTTAATTTAAGACATCACACACTACATGATATGTTGCCCACAAACATGAGCTATTCTGACACAAGTGAGAGCCTTCTACCATAAAACTGTCCTTACAATTTCTATATTCAGCAGAAGCCAAGAGTAGTACATTTGTCCTTCAGAAGGAACTACTGAAAGATATTGATAAGCTATTGAAAAGCTTCAGAAGGAACTATTAGAAAGCACTGCAAAAGGGATGATTTCAGTGTCACCAAAAACTTACTTAGTTCTTGTCTCTTTGTTCTACTGGTTGAACAATGAATATTCAGCTTAGACATGCATTGTGTAGGGAGAGTAAAGATGTAGATCAAATGTTGGGTGGAAATCCCAGGAACAGATCTCAAATGAATAGCTCCTGAAGTTATAGTAATATTGACAAAGATGCACTGTACTATATTTGTAATAAACTTTTCCATCATTTATTTTGTCAGATACCAAAAGGAAATGAAAAAGGAAATACTGCACAGCTCGTAGACTACTTGAAGGCAGATAGGAATTTTATATTTATGGTTGGATGATGGGTGAATCTTTAGAAAAAGTATGACTGGTCATGGTTCCCAAAAATGAACATGAAACCTTTGCTAAAATGAGGGGTTCTATGCTACAAAACTCCTGGGCTCTGCCACCGAGTCCCTTTAGGACTTAGGAGTAATTTTCCTGGACACTATTGGATTGTTCTTGGACTTTATTAGTTCCTGGCGAACATTTACATATTGATGTATGATGCACTGAAGACGTCAAGTGTCATTGCATAGCATTCTTGCAAATGAGTTTGCTTGTTATCCTGATTTGTTGATGAAGGCTTGCAGTAGAGTTTGTAAGGACTTTGTTCCCGGTTTTTACCCTATTACTGTACAAGCGATTTCTCTAATTGGAATCCTCTTTCTTTAATTTAACTTAATTGTAACAACAGTTGCTGCAATGATCTACAGAGATGTGTAAATTTTAGGATACAGATTACATTTCTGGCTTATTAGCAGAAAGTCCAGATGAAGTTTTTACTGTGGAAAAGGAAGAAAAATCAAGAAATCCAGCCTTTGAAATAAGAAAGAAACATTCAACATTTCAAGGTCAAGTGCATATGTGGGAAGCCAGTGAAAGTTCTGCTTTTCATGCCCGTTGGCCTCTTTTATGAAATTACTGCTTTGCATTTGCCCTGTCCTTTCAATGTCTTCCCCTCGATGTTTTGGCTGAAAGCAGAAAGTAGAGCAGTGGGTGAAAGCACACCTACACAGGGAAGGAAAGGTTAAAACATCTTCCATGGTCAGAGGGGGTTGGGGATCGCACAGGGGACAGAGAAATGTTTAATTTAAAATGTGGTGAATCCAAAACCGGTTGTGCCCACCTCTAGGCATAACCAAAACAGAGCAGGCACATTAAGTTCGGTTCCACTGAAAACACAGACCAAGCACAAAATGGAAAAGAGCAACACAGGATGGCGAGGGCTTCAAGTGATGTGGAGAGAAAATTCCACAGGAAAGTATTAGTGTGAACATAAGCCAGCTGTGTTATTTAATGATGGGAGGCAGGTCCTCTGTGTGCTCAGCTTTTTATATGTTTTCTTGTAACGGCCAAGCATTCCATTCAAGCAATAATCACAGTTTGCACAGCCACTCGTAAGGGTGCATATTTTCAGTGAAAAGCCATTAAAGCAATGCGGTTCTCACTTTGCAATAAGCATGGCTGTTCTTTGTTTCTTGTTCACTTGCACAGTACATCTCTATTGCAGTTTCATATTCTTTTAATTTTGATAGATTCTGATTAACCACAAAACTTAAGAAATATGGCTCGAACTGAGATTTGACTGATTTTGATACCTCAAATCCTCTTGATGTTCAACAGGCCTGCAGAAACTCCTACAAGAGTCATCTTCTGAGTAAAAATACTGCCCAGCAGCCCACAGATACTGTCCAGAGTCCATCCTCCTCTCTCTTCCATTTACAACACTTAGCATGTACAAAGACCAGAAGCCAGACCTATCCCCCAGCCAGGATCACCTTCTCCAAAGAGAAATCACTGGCTCTGATGTCATTACCTTCAGTTTCCCTATCACCTTCCCTCTGCTGCCTGATAAAGGTTCAAGTGTAGGCTGATAAACACGTGAGAACATAGAGAAATCTCATAATTTGGGAATGTGGGCCTTCAGCTGTAGTGAATTAGTAGCGCACAAACTTCCTTCAGTCATGATCTGTCTGCTCCCAGCAGCTGTGAGCCTGGGGTGCTACGGCCTCACTTTGTGGTGCTTAGGCAGAATTGTCCTAGTTTAAGCTCACCTATGAAACAGCACTGTTATGTTTCCACACCAGGTGGATACCGTGGTAATCATAGCCTGAGTAGAAAAAAAAAACCCTGTGCAGCTGGAAACCTGCTTTCTGTTACAACTTCTTGTTTTCAGGTACTTGCATCTATGACAAACAGCTGCCCATGGGGTTGAGTTTTTCCAGACAAAGACATTGTTCAAAAAGTAAGCAGTTATATTCAAAACTAGGCACAAAAACATTGCAGAATTATTATCTGAGAGGTGAGGGGAGTTGTAAATAGCCCTTTCTCACAATAAAACATTACCTGGTCTTCCTTTGACTAATTCTATAGCTGAGCTGGCTGATGTTTTGTACCTAGTGTGTTTAGCTTATACGAACATAAGCCCATAAACTGTACCTCAGGAAGACTAAGGTATACTTTGAAAAAAAATATTTATGGACTGTATCCTGGCAACAGAAAGAACATAGATACCAAGAGAAGAGCTCTGATAAAGCAGCAGGCATGGTACTCTGGTAAGTATGCTCCTGGTGTAGCTACCCAGTCCATACCAGGACACAAACCAGTGACCGTCAGTGAGCGTTTGGCAGTGCCTTACAACACCAAAGTCCAAGTCTGTGCATGTATTGGATCAGGATTGCAGCAAAACCGGTCGAAATTAATATGGATATGGAGCTACATTGCTGATAAAAGCCTGCAGAATGCTTTTAATTTCTTATATATGTGATACTACCTGTGCCGTGACCCTTCTATGAGTCCTCAGACACAAGTGGACATGCTGTAGGGCTCACACAGATGGTTTAAGTTAGGTCAGTCTGTGAAGTGCAGAGGTTAAGGGAGAGGCACCCCTCAGCTGGGTCACCCCCTGCCACAGAGGTGGCAACTCCCATCAAAATAGCAGGCAGGCCCACCCAAGGGTGGAGACATGCTCAAGCGCTCCGGCAGGATTTGGTTGTTTTAAGGTACACCCACAAGTACAGTACACAATATTTCTCCGATTATTTTTACATAAAATATCAAACTACCTTTGACAACACAGTGGTGGGAACGAAAACAGGAATGGAAAATAAATATGGGCCCCAAAGAGCTCTTAGTAGCTGGGAGGCACATGAAAGGCGGCTCATTCAGCTCCCAGGTTTGAGAGGAATAGTTCAACCAGCATTCAGGAACAATTTTGACCGTGTGCTTGCATGCGGCATTATAGCCTGACACATTATAACCTGAATTTTTTTCCTTAATATCATGTAATCAACTTTCCACTCTAAAAGTTACAGGATGTTGCACGTGTGTGGCAGTGAAGAAGTACAGCTATTCGTGCATGAAGACTGGAGTGCATGTGTGCTGGAAACACTAAAGAATTGCTGAGGATCTGACAAGCTTAGGGAGCTTTAACTGGGCTAATTATGTACAATACCACCCCCATTCACCACTCCTGTTTTTATTTCTTTCCCAAGGAGACATCACCTCAGGGAAAGTTTTCTGATTAGTAAGTTCTCCCAACTTCAGAGATATAGAGATTGTATTTCCAGCTGAAAGCCTGAGTCTCCAGGGAGACTGGAACTGAAACTTGTTTCAGCTTGTAAATCACAGGACTGTGTGCCATGGGCCAATCTCTGTTTTGGTTTGGTACAGCATGAAGAGATTCCTATCAAAGTGTCCCATATAAACAACCAAGAATGATCACGTTTCTAACCCCACAGCAAGGAGCAGATGCAATTTTCCATGATTCATTTACGGGTTAAAAAAGTCAATAGAAGTGTTACAAAGTGTTCAGTTCAGTTCAAAAATAACTACTCTATACATTAAGCAACTCTCTAAATATATGATAACTTCTGGGAATGTCAACCAAAGACTGTGCAGACTGGTTGGTAAATTGCCTCTGTGTCAAAAATAACGAGTGTGTTTGTTTGTTGAGCAAGGTCATTACAGTAGTTCAAAACTTGTGGTCGGCAGCTGTACACTGGATGTTGCTGAGTCTGCAACTGAGTGGCAATACGAATATCAACAGAATGGCCAAGCAGTGTAGAGTCAGTTCTTGTAATTGAGCACTGCAGGATATGTTCAAGACTGATTTATTAGAAACTTCATCAACAGATGAGTTAGGTTTTCCCCATTAAAGCCTTTTGAAGTGCAAATGTGAACAAAATTACACCACATTGCAAAACCAATATGTTTTACCCAAAGCTTTGCATATGATTTTGATTTAAAAATGCACATGTCTGAACACATTCTTTGGAATGTTTGTTTGTTTTTTCCAGCTGGAGATACACTCAGATCCAAGTACATCAGTAGATAAAGCAGGTTTGCTAAAGTTCTCCAGGGAAAAGACATAATAATTCCAACTATTGAGAAAAACTGGTAATTAACATGAGATGAAGTGTATTCGGCAGCAGCAAAGTACATTTCTGGCCTTCTGTTATATCTGTATGAATAATAGTCATTGCTGAACTTTATTATTACAAGAGTCATATGAAAAATGACCTTATTCTTCCAGAACAGGGTGTATTTTTTGTGTATAGGAACAGATAAAAAGATCTCAAAAATGGGGTTTGGGGGTGGTGAAGGAAATTGGCATTTTCTCATGGTTAGTTTCATGTGCAGAAGAAAATAGAATCTGCTCAATTACTTGTTGTGAACTATTCATCCAGCTGTAGCTAAATAGGAGTAAAATTATCAAAAGTCTTACCTCTAGCCAGGAATCACCATAGGACTATCTTTCTAACATCTCCACCCTTTACTTCCTTGACCCTCTGGAGAAATCCAGAATATTTTTTAACAAGATGTAGAATTAAACAGTGTTTTCTCCATAATCTAGCTATAACTGTCTATAAAATTATTTCAAGTGAAACAATATATTTCAGAAAATGTCATTTCTGTTGTAATCTTTTGAAGTTTCTGTAGAATCCTGTTAGTTTCCATTCTATTTTGATTTTTCCACAGAAGCATGCCCAGCCCCAAATATCAAACAACCCTGTTTCTATAAAATGTATGTTCCTGGCATTCATTACCACAACATCACTCTCTCGCCCAAGCAGCAGTCAAATGACTAACATCTTTCAGTTCCTCACTTCATTAGCTTCCTGTTCCAGATTTCTTAACCGCCAAAGCTTATTTTGTTAGGTTCTCAAATGAACAGGCACCCCAATAAACGTTTTGGGCAAGTGAAAACCTAAGTGCAGTTATGCCTTCCCACATGCTCTTCAACATGAGCTTTTGAAGGCTTGAGAGGTGGCAGGAAGGGATAAAGAGCAGGTGAGAGATGGGAGGGAGGCTTTGCATGCTGGTGATAGAGCTGGTAGGGATGTCAGACCTACGCTCACAGCAGCAATGTACCATTGTCTATTCAGCTTGGATCATTTAGCTTACCAAGTAAAATTGCCAGACAAGATTTGTTGTTTTTTCTTCTGACAACATGTAGAGGATAGCTCCGTCCTCACTGAACCACAAATAGTACCACCCAAGGACAATGCCGAGGAAATATGATATATAGGAAGAAAAAAACAGAATGTTTCAAGGATTTTAATTTGGGGCTGAGACAAGTTCCAGGAATATGAATTACCACTTAGATAAGAAGGCAGCAGGAAACAAAACCAATGGTTGAAACAAAAATGCCATTCTAGCATTGTTATTAGTTTACGGGTTTGAGGTGGGGGTTTTCTGGGGGGTTTTTTGTTGGGTTTTTTTTTTTCTTTTTTCCTTTTTAAAAGCTAAATATGAAAGTTCTTCTTCAAACAGTGAGCCATCTGGCCTGTACTGGATTTTAATGCAGATCCTGAAATCTGATCTGAATTCATATAGGCAATAGCGTTCTTTGAAGTTAGCAAGCACACAAACACAAAAGCTTTATCAGTAGGGCCATTCATACATCAGCAAGTGACTGTGGAGTAAATTCATCCAGCCACAGCCTGTCCCAGCACAAAAACCATTCCCAACAAAGCGTCTGATTTTGAGGATGGGATTCCACTCCCTGAGCACACACTGTCTCCAGTTACTCATGTGATGGGTTGGGCACTGAATAGGAACAAGAGTGGGATTGACCCCGTGACCTCTAGGACAAGCTGTGGGGCTGTTACACAGGCGGCTGCAGCCTGAGTCACTCACTGATTATATAGCAACAACAGTGTGCTGAAGCTATAGAAAGATCTAAAAACAAGGTTTTTGTCATGTTATTCAATAGCTACACAGTGCCAAAGAGCCTGGCAGTGTCTGCTTCACAGGATGGCGCTGGTCAAACTGATCTCTGGTCTGTAATTTTAACCCTCTGCCCAGCACAACATAGCAACAGCCTCATCTAGCTGGCTCTTCTGAAAGACCTTCTACCCAAAACTTCCTTGGTATTTATAGAAAATTAACAGTTTCTATAAATATTAACATAATTCAGAATGTTTACATAATAATATAGAGTAATAAGAGCACTACAAAATAATATAGAATGTCAAAGAGTGTCCAGTTTATCTCTGGGATGTCCTACACCATCAGGAATACCTGCAGGTTTCGCCTAAGTCATCAGGATGTTGTTAGGCAGTGGGACATCCCTCAGCTCCACTTACCTCATCTTCCAGCTCCCATTTTGCCTGTCAGGATTGTCACCTACCAGAAACATTCTCAAATGAAGCAATTAGCTCAACATCCTTATTTCCATCCCCATCTCCATTTTCCAGCTATGCCTCCACCTCTGGAGATGTCACCATGTAAAGAAGAGAGTCACAACTTCATTAAACCACAAAGCTGATTAGATACCTGCTGTCTGAGAACAATATTACCTATCATGGCTAGGCATGGCACAATTTACATGAAATTGTGGCAGCTCCAGGATCACATCATGCTGGGTTTTCATACTGCTTTGTTTGTCTTTCTCTATAATTGCAATTCCCCAGCAATTGCGACATAAGTCTCTTAACACATCAGGCGTTGTTATCTTTAGGTTTCTCCTGAAAAATTGTCAACAGGTGATAACGTACGATTCATTAGTGCTGTTCTGCAGTTTGAGTGTTCCCATCTCAAATCACAGACTGATTCAGCATTCTTTTATGAGACACTTTATTATTTTGATAATATTTTCCAACTGTTTTGTGGGAAATAATAGGAACTAGGTGTTACTCGTCTGAAGTTGTATTTCATTCCAAATTACCTAAACTCAATTTCATGTCAGACATGAACTTTTCCTGAAAGCTCTGTCTAGCTACCTAAAACTAGATATGCATGGCAACACCTCCTCTTAATAGTATCTCAAGAAACTGGGAACAGTTTAGGACAACTCCAATGTTCATTTTATCTCTAGCTAACAAACAAATTGTTTTGTTTTTTTTTAATGGATCAATAGTTCCTTTGCCAACAAAAAGGCCCCTTTGCTTTATTTAGACTATATTTCTGTCGTAGACAGCATATAAATAGTTTCCAGGCTCTCACTGTAATTTTCAAACCAATATAAAATATATCAAGCCCTGCACGTGGCTTTTTCCTATTACTAAATCATTTTCATCTGACACGTTAACATATTTTTCTGTCGCAGGTTGGGAATTACAAGACACAAAAAAAAGAAAGTCATGTCTAGAATTAACATGCAAGTCATCAAAAGAGCTGGGAATACACTGACCTGAGTGGTTTTTTTAGGAAGAACTTTGTCTCACTGACATCTCATATAACCATTTGTCTGAAACTTGAAGGGGTTTTTATAAACTTGACATGGTCAAAAGATAAGTCAGGAGTTTCCCTGAGGCACTTCAACACATTTATCTGCTGAAACCAAGTCTCTCTCAGGTTTGTATTCAGGTCATAGCTGAAAAAATCCCTATCTAACCTCTATATCCATGGAAGAGTCTTACCAAGCCATTTTGGCAAAGACAATAGAGGCTTGTAGATAATTTTAGCTAAGGTAGATCTCTTACCAAAGCAAGCAAACAAAAAGTGACATTTTCACATCTGTGCGTTTAGACCCCAAGCAAAAATCTTGCCTTGTTTTTTTATTTTGTTTTGGGTTTTGTTTTGTTTTGTTTTGTTTTTTGTTGGGAGTTTGATGGGTTTGGGTTTTTATGGCAATAGCTTTCAGAGCAATGCATCAATATTCTCCTTCAAGTTGTCCAGGAACAAGTTGTCCTTTTTATTATCATTCCTTATTGTCCCTTTTCTGTAAAGCCTTGAACCTATGCCTTCAGTTTCTTAAAACCCACCCACTGAACAACTGATCCCCACCTTAGCACAGCAGTGCTTTCAGGTCACTGATTTGGGCAAAGAGATTAGGCATAAATGTTCCCATATTCTGCTCCAAAGAACTGTTGTACCCCTTCCTGTCTGCTGAGGCGAGTATGAGGTGCTAGCTTCAGCTTCACAGTGACCTGCTTGTACTCTGTAGTATGTTAATTTTTCTTCTAGGAACCTTATTTTTGCTACAGCTAATGTACATTTTTGTTTGTCTAGGTTTAGTCCAGCCAACCTGGCTATTTCCAAAGCTACTTTTAAGCTCTGTCATGTTCTTCCACTATTTTTTCACTGATCAAAATCTCTCTTCAGATCATCAAGACTAGTTGCATTTTCTGCTGAAACAACTCAAGTGCTACCTAAGCCAAAGCAAACAGGTGTTTGAGGAACCTGTGCCTCCCCAAAGGGGTGATGAGTGTGAAAACTCTCTGCTCTCCTTCCCTCATGACACTTTCCAGCACCCTCCTGGTGCATCAAGCATGTGAAAATATTTAGCATCAGTCATATTTAAAAATATTTTCCTTTGTAGGCAGAGGTAAAATGTCCACTTTCTTATATATTTGTTTAAGTATTTGATTCTATAAATAAGCAGCTGTTTCTATCTTCCCTTCCCCCACTTATCTCTTCATTGAAGATACACCCAGAAATTTCAGACACTGGTGAAGTACACACCAGATGGATAAATGCTTCTTCTTCTTCTGCTCTCTATTCCATCAAAAATAATTAACTGTACAAGAACTGCCTTTATGGACTCTTACAATTACTTACAATTGGAGCCTTCCTACACTTCCTTGCAAATTTGCTTCCTTACAAAAGACAACCCTTACTCTTGTGAGCATAATCCTCACAAGAACTTGACCTTGCCATTGATCATGGCTAAATAAAGTCTGCTCTGTTTGGAAGGAATAATAGCAAGTATTAGTTATCTTCTCTTCCCCACAAAGACTGGTTTGAGTGGGAGAAAGAGGTAAAGTCCAGACTGAGGGGCCCACAGATGCTTCTGAGCTATTGGCTGCAGCCAAGTGTCAACCTCATTTTAAGTGAAGATCAAATGTGCATCTGGCAGTCCCCTCTCTTCCTCATTGCCAGCACTCTGGTTTCACAGGAGTGCAACCTGGACCTGTTGGCTGAGCCAGTGTATCTGAGTGGTATTGCCCTTAAGGGGCTCTTGAATTAGAGCTACAAGAGCACTGAGATATTGGCCATACAGCTCTCCTTCTCCCAGAGGACCTCTTCCCCCAGCAACATGACTCCATTCACATGAGGTTCTGCGCCTGCAGGCCAGAGCCAGCCTTGAGGTACACTGAGCAAGGCAGGAGGGAGAGCTGTCTGCCAGCCCTGTAGTTCACAGCCTGGTAGCAGCAGCCTTTCGCCCACCTTTTCCGCAGAAATACCTGGAATGCAAGATACTTCTACCCAGGACATGGGTCCTGGCTCTTATTTTTACATTCACTGACGTTATAGGGAGCCAGAGCCCAAGCTGAGGATTTTCACCAAGTGAGCTAGAGAATTCTATGTGGGGATGCAATTTAGTCTATGGTATTTCTGGCTTTTGACAGAAATAGGCTCAGCTATTATACAAATGCAGCCAATATTTCTCAGATATTGGCCCTTTGGACCATGGAATATATCCTGACCTATGTTTGTGGGACAATCAGCATGAGAAGGGTCTCTCTGCAAGCCAAGGCTTCAGGACAGTACCATAACAACCACAGAAACAGATAGCAATCACAGTGTGTTAAGGCATTTTCCTCCCTGCTGCAAGACCTGGTGACGGTAAAAATCAATTGTTATAAGATTAGAAACCGGAGAGTTGCCCATGATGCTGACAGAGCTGTCATTGCGCATGGGATGGGGAGGAAGGAGCAGTCACAGTTCCTTTTTCCAGTTAGGCAGAGGACTTTGCATTCAGCATGCCTCCCCGGTCATTTATAAAAGCTTTGTGTAAACAGAACGAACAGGTTTTCTGACAACCTCCAGCAAAAATTATTTCTTCCTTTTCTGCACTTGTTGTAAGGAAGCATGCACTCCCCTGAGCAATTCCTGTTACCAAGAAACAAAAGCTGGTTATCAGGTATATAAAACTTTCCAAAGAAGAAGTACACATCAAGCCCAGCCACAGCCCTGGCCACTGGTGTATGACAAATTCTTCTCTTCTGCCTTGAAAGCCATTTGTATGAATTTCCAAATGCAGGCTATGAATAATGTTAGACAGTGTTAGTACAGAGTTTTCTTCTCGGAGATAATTCAGAGTGGTTCTTACCATTGCAAGTGTATTTTTGCCAGTTGCTGTGTTTCAGACTCTACGCAAGGTCATGGCCAAAGCTCAGTCACTCCAGCAGTTCCACAGAGAACGCCATAAACAAAACGCTTGCTGGACATGGCCCATAATGTTGGCAGAACAAGCAGAGATGAAAGCAGATAACTACCACTACTTCATCTGCTTTGTCTTTCCCTCTGATGAGTGTCTGTGGGGTGTGTGCATAGATGCACCTTTGCATGTGTGGGAATTTAGAGGCCCCTGTGAGCCGAGGGACACAACCAGCCGCTTTCACCTGAGTCACCAGGGTGTCCATTCCAGGAACAACTGCCCAGAGCAAGAGGGCAGGAGAAGTCAGTGGGCCCCTGACTTGGGCACTCCTGCCCTGGGGCTGCATCCTGCCTATGAATGGGGCCAGACTCGTAGGGAGGTTTCCTGTTCTGTAAACTCTGGGTTCTGTTTCCTGTTGTTCATCAGCCAGTGGTGCCCAGGACCAGGACAGCCTCACAGAAGACAAGCCATGGGTAAACATTCACCAGCAATTAGTTCAGAGTTGAATTGACATCAGACTCCTCAATTCCTTACCATGTATTATTATGGACTTAACGCCATCAGTTCTTATTGACATGTGTGACCAAAGTAGTTCTCAACAGCCCAGCCTAAAACTGCCTACCAAGGAGTCTGTCTCAGTATTGCACTTGGGAAATGTTTACATGTGGGTTCCTGGGAACACAGGAACAGCGGTCCTTGCTCTGGCACCAGACCCACTCACAGAGACCACCCAGGCCATGCAGGAGGGTTTGAGGGTAGCAATGTAACACAGCAGAACGTGGAACTTGTTTCTTCCCTAGCAGAAATCCATACTAGATGCATGCCAAAATGGCTGGCTGTCTAGTTGGATCGTTGGAGTCATGCCCCTCTTATAAGCAATCCTTTTTCTGGAAGGGGCATACTAGGTCACTCATACAACAACACCTATTTGCAGAGTCCTGTCATCATCTTTTCCTGAATATCTGATTGGAAGGTATTTGTCCCAATCCCTTTCCCCAGGATTCAGAGGTGAGGGGTAAGGAAGAGCAAAGTCAGTCATGCCATAAACCAATGCAAATCCATTAGGTGGTAAAGACTGTGAGGAAAACTTGGCAAGAGCGACGAGACCTTCTAAACTGAACAGTCAAAACACAAGCATTTACACTGGTATTAAAATTAAAATGCCTCAGAATCTTGTCTATTGATCTATACTGTAAGGTCTATTATAGCTGCTACGGATATAAGGATGTGAGACTTTGATGGATATATTTAAGGACTGATCATTAGATACCTTGTAAATGACTGGCAATAGTGCCTTAAAATTCAGAGTCAAGTCTGCAGGGCCATGAAGTTATTTACAGATTTTAAATGGCCTTCTGAAAAACCAGTGCTCATGAATGCTGTGATCCTTGTGACTGAAACAAAAATGAGGTATTTCAAAGATTTTTGGAATGCCCTAATGTTGCCAATATGCCGTGTAACTTCATTTTTGAGATAATATTGATATTTCAGTCTACACTTACGGCGTTAGAAATTATATTTATATACGATCAAAAGGCTTTGCTGTTGACTTCCCCTCTGACTTCCCCTCTCGTTAACATGTATTTCAGGAAAATCCTGAACAAATGAGAGACTGCTGTGCTAGATACCTAATGCCACTATTAATTAAGACTGTTTATTCTTCTAGATAAGCAGTACAAATAGAATGAGAAGCATACATGGCAACAAAGAGGTAGGTGTGAAAAGCCATGTCTGACTGCGAAAGCAGAATAACTTCAAGCACTCTGTGTTCCTGTAACAGAGTAACGCCTCTGCTTGGCCACCTTTGGATTCCAGTACCCAAGTATTAACACATTCATTTTGATCCTCCATTTTTGCCAGTGGCTGTGTTAGCTTATGATAGCTTTATTTTTCTGTTTATAAGGGTAGGTTTTCAGACTCCATTGACAATTTATCAGTAAGAGCTGCTCATTTTCAATGCTGCTTAAGCTGAATGGCTTTCCCTTCTTTCTGCACAGGCTGTCCTTTCAGCACAGTTGTACTTTTTTCCAAATGAAACACAGCTATGACCCAACTTATAGCCCTAGGCAGTTTTTGTGGTATTACGGCGCTCTCCCAAAAATACATGGGCTCATAAGTTGTATGGTATGTGTTTCCCAACATTAGCATGTAACTGTTTCTTTGGAATAACATCGTTTCTGCACTTACTTTTTGTGCTTTCATGTTTACACTGGAGATAGTTCAAACTTCTTCTGCAACACAGTGTTCTTCAGTGTTCCTTTCCAATCCTTCACTAAATATACAGGACTGTGAATGGTGTGTTTCCAGGTGCGTAGCCTATTCTTGTGTTTTTTAAAGTAGTTGCATTGTTATGAGAAAGATTCTGTCTGTGATTTCAGTCTAAAAATGGCTGTGATGTATCTGGGTTGAGGATGCCTTGTGTTTGTGTTTAACAGGTCATCAGTTTTTTTGATGTCTGATAAGTTGGACATGTACAATAAGCAGATACAGGTGCCTACATTAGCTACTCTAAGGCATTTAGAACGGGCCAACATCTGTGCTTCAGCATGGCACCCAGTTCCTTGCATGTGCTGATTTGTCTCACTCTCTCTATCCCAAGTAACCTGTATTACAGCAGTCATACCTACTCCACCTTACATAAAGCTATTTGGTGATATGCGCTTCTAGAATGAGAGAGACATGTTTTGGGTTTTTTATAATTTTTTTCACAATTGATCTTCTATTTAATAATGACGGAGGCCAGAGAACACTGATCACCTCTGAATAACTGAAATGCAAGTTGAACATATTGTAGACCACAGAACCACCAACTTAAAAACATATTCCGTCAAATGGCTATGGAAATCTTCATTAAACTGTGTCTTTTCCCATTCCTCTACCAATAAAAAAAGAAAAAAGGAAATAATAATTGGGTATTGCCACACTGCACTAATCGTATGAGCTGAAAGAAACCACCCTATGTCAGATACCTTCAGAGACCTGGTCTGAAAAAAGCCTAACAGATGAATTGGTGTTTCCTATTAAGTATATAAAAATTTTAATTGTTGCATTGCCAACTGCTTATACTAACTAATCACTAAACTGTAATTTACTTGTTTTTTTATTATCTCGAATTTTCCCGATTAGAGTGTGATTTTATCAGACAGTCTAAACCTGATGTTCTCTAACCCAAGGACCTATGTCAAGATTAAAAGATGCAGAGTAGGGATCATTACAACCTCTCTTCACATTCTTCATTGCTGGTTTATCATGAGCTGCCAAACAGATGAACCTTGTTTTTATTTCAGAAAACCAGCAAACTAATTGCCAGATATTTATGATCTATATGGATACAAATCTTTATGAAATACAGTCTCAGCTTGGAAGTTTCTCTGTTCATGGTTGATTTACAGTGCATAGTTAATGCCTAATTATTTCATTGTGCCTTTTGCCAGGGTATGAATAATTCATGATCCTCTTATACAAAACCAAGAACAGGTTGATTCATGATCTTGGTCCACAGCCAGAATTATGAAAAGCACACAAGTATTGGAACAGTTCAGGATTTGGAAAGAAGGGAGGAAAACCAGGCTTCATATTCTATCTAGATTATCCACATCAGCATCCAGAGGTTATATGGTAAGAACTACGCTGAGTAAGAGGTTGAAAGAATATGCAACTTATTACTTGCAAAACACTGCTGAAACCTGACTATTTAGGCATTCCATCAGCCTCGTGACCTGGCCACAGTCTATCTTCACAGTATCACTGCTCAGGTGTTGATTATGGACTCACTTTAGCTGGTGACTCAGAAAATGGACCATGATCCAAAGAGACACATCGAGAAGAAAAATTTATTGCTCACATTGCACCCTCTACTGTCTAACTTCTCTAACAGCTCTGGACAATGTCTTCTGACACATTGGTCTGCATTAAAGTGGTCAGAGGAAGTAATCCAAGGAAAAAATGTTAAAGGAAAAGAACACATAGGTAACAAGCAAATCTGCATGAGAAGATCAGAAATGAGGGACTGCACTTTCATCAAATGGCTGACTGATGAATTGTTAAGCCGAAACTTTTAATCCTGACTGCATTAAAACTCTGAATTCCATGGGAGATCCTCTTTAATGAAGACAGCAGGACACTGTCTGTAGAACGTGGGCCACAAGATTAGGAAGCCCATCTACCTTCCTAGATCATTAGATATATCTGAGGTTCAGATGCTAGAAGTCCATCAAAGTGTCAAAGCAGCTCTGTGGAGTACAGTGGCCATAGATGTCCTTAATTAGACATGGCATCTCACTGACTATCACAGGTAAGGATGATGGGTATAAGCACTGGAATGGGCTGGAGAGTGTCCAGTTTGTCACCTTATGTTACACCCCAGCCAGGAGGACCCTGTGATAGATTATATAATTGTCCCACATTGTCCTGCTAATCATCCTGTGAACATGTCAACCAGCTGCTGTCAGGCTTTCCTGTGTTCCACCACGGCATGTTACTGAATACAGCCCTTATCCTAAAAAACCTCAGCTTGCTTCTAAAGTCCTACCCAAAATGAGTTACTGATGACCCAAGAGATGGAGAACTTCCCATTTGTGCAGAGCTAGTTTACCTGGTAGACCTCAAAGAGGAATCTAGAGAGTGATACTAAAATTTGGACCCTGATCTCAAGCGCCTGAAGATATGCTGCACAATACCAAGAGAAATACAGCTCTAGAAAGGTGTTTCTACGCGCCTTCAGTGAGATGTGTAAGACAGGTGGGATGGCCCATCCTTGCTGGTATCTGTCATTCTTTGCTGGCTGTAGAGGGAACCTAGAGAGTAAGTTTAGCCTAGATGCTTAAATTTTAGGTGGTTCACCTGGGGAAGAATTAACCCTACCTATAAGACCCTACCCTTCGAGGCTTACAATCCAAAGTGGCATGCTAGCACAAGCATATCGTAAGGAGAAAAGGCACCAGAAAAAGAATGGAAGATCGGATCTGTATACAATTATGTTACTTAGAGATGTAGCTGATTAATAGGGAATAAAAACAGATAAAATGCGAGAGAGATCAAGTCCATGGTAAAAACACCAGTTATTCAGTATCATGAGAGAAAGAGGCATTTCAATCTTTACTTCAATCAAAAGAAGAAAAAAAAATATCATTACCAATGATTCTTCTGATCCCACTTTACTTAGTATAAAGATGACACTATTCTATACATGCCAGTATAGAAAATCAGATAGTTACTGGAGTGGGAGAACATGGCTTTCAATTTCAATCTCCAGACAGCATTAGAGAGGACTCAAAACTCTTATCAGAAGACAGTGGATGGCAGCCTACGTCATCCTGTTTGTGACTGTGCCGTCAGAGACAGCTTTCCACAAGAAAGGACTTAAAGCAGGAGCTGATTCAAGCTTTCTTTTATTGCAGCCACCCATAGTAAATGAAACCAAAATTTGGCCCTCTCAGAAACAATGAGCAAATGAGCAAATGAGCAGATCTGTCGCAGTTATCTCAGAAGTGTATCTCAGGAGAGCAATTGGTTTTGCATCATGCTCTGCTGTTGCTCAGGGATACTGTGGTCATAGGGACCAGCAAAGGAACAACTTCCTTCAGCTGGGCTCTGAGGAAGGAGAAATGAAATACCAGATATTCATTAAAGTTTGAGACACCAGTGTCCATTACAGTGTAAGGAGCAGTTTAACCCACTTTCTTTTTTAAACCCTCAATATGATCTGCTTTTCTTTTAAACCTTTTTTTTTTTTTTGCGAGAGTGGCATGTAGAAGTACGATAACAGGTAAGCAAGGAGTCATAGTTTAGGATGGTTGTCAGATTAGATTTTTTAAAGTGAAGCCTTGTCTCTCAAGAGACTTAGCAAAAGCAAGAGGCTTTAAAAAGCAGTCTGCATAAAGCATCAGACAGCATGGAGCAGAAGACAACTTCGCTGTGCTTGGACTTGTCAACCAACCTTTTCCCTCTTTGACTTCTGTTGTTTTAGGATGGTAATCTGCTACTCTCAGATCACTGTCCTTGGGAGAGACTGAAGCACAGCCAACACATGGTTATTGTTGCTTATAACTGAAACACAGGGTAGAAATGGAAACTCAGAGCCTAGATTAGGTGGGACTCATTGCAAAAATATCCTCTGTTCTCATATTAACCTCTCTGCTTCACAGCATTTGACATCAACCTCAGCCTTTCTTGATTGTGATTGCTGAATGTTGAAGATAAGGGAGAGCTCACAGTCAGTTAACAGTATCTGAAGTGTTTTTCTTTCCCACTGGAAAAAGGTTAAACTTTGACGTAGAAACAGCTATGTGGGGTTCTTGTCTTGGGAAGAGTTTCTAAAGGTGGCTACAAACTGCTCTTTCTTAGCATGGTTCATGCCAGTTGAATTGTAGTGTGAATAGACATTTGACAGGAAAGTCACAGATGGCAAATGTTGGGTGAATAAAATACAAGTGTGCATGTAATCTGTTCACTTAGGTACCACAATGTCTAACACAAACTGATATTAAAAAAAAAAAAAAAAACAAAAAAAAAACCACCCAGCAGGCTAAAACAAAATGCAATTTACACATATGGATAGGATGTCTTTTAATGAAGCAGGTAGTTCATGCCTTCCCCAGGAAAGCATTCACCGCACATATATGTGATCTTTAACAAGTTGCTTCACAACAAGCACAAAATCAAATTTGCCAGCTGTCCCAACAGGAATGGACTTCAGACAAGGCATTAGTTGCCTGCATGTATTGCAGTGGCATCTCCTGTCTGAGCTTGTGCAGATTATATTTTCCAGGAGCCTTACTAATACCCACTACAGGATCAGAAGGGATTTGGACATAGTCTGAATCTGTGAGGAAAAGGGGATGTTTGGGGCTGGTCTCGGGAACATGCCTGCTACCCAAGTCACAGCAGCCCCAGGTCCCACAGGTAAATCCAGAGAAGACCACAGTAAAATTCAGAGTTTTAACCCTGGTCATCTCTCTGCATAAAAAGAACACACATCTACACTAGTTTGACAAAGGCTGGCAACATACACCCCACGTTAGGAAGTGCTCTGTGTCAGGGAATCAAGCTGCCTTTTTGTGTTGTGAAAATTCAGCAAGTTAAATAAGTACCATCATCACAAAGCATAAAAAAATAAATTATTCTCCTCAAACAGCATTGCTTAGTAAATCAGCATGGCAGAGCCCAGAAACACAAAACGAGTGTCGTTTCAGTAGAGCAAAGTGACAGGGCCAACAGCAGATGCAATTCTTGGCACAGAGCACCGCAAATTTTGTAAGCAGCAGGGACAAACCTGTTTCACCAAAGATTAAGTCTGCACAAAAGCATTGCTTTCAGCATTGGGAAAGAGGCTCATCTATTGTCCTGGCAAACAGCACCAAAGATACAGTACCCTGGAGACAAAATATGAGCCTAGTTGGAAACACACTTCCCAGCCTGAAAAGACAGAGAGGCAGCACAATGGTAACTAGTGAAGAAACAGCTGGGCATGGTGGCACCAGGCTGTGTCTTTCAACCCATGTTATCAACACTTGTTCATATAGCCAGCGTGTTGTGAAGAAGCGCTTGTCGCTTCCCATTTGGTCACAGAGAGATGAATAGGGCCCAGTGTCATAAGAGGCAGGTTAGGGTCTTTGTTTTGTTTTCTTTTAATACTCAACAATATTGGAAAGAGTATAGTTAAGTGGTAAGGCTGGCCACGCGCAAATTCATATCACAGTAGTGATTTATTGCTGATATTTGAGAAATGCCAAGAAGACTCAAGCAGATTTTGGAATAATACAGGCCATCACCACAACTTGTAAGAAACAAACTTCTAACACTTCACACCCATGCCAAATTCAAGGGCAGAAAAGTGCGGCTGTTGGGCAATTCCAATGTACAGCATACACAATGTGGGTAGTAGTCAATTCCATCCGGTTCAAAATTTCACCCTATGGAAAAGCTAGTGCCTAACATCAATGCCTTCCCTTGTTTTAATCTCCTTTTCAGTATTTATCACAGAAGCTCACTTCTGCAGCTCTAGTGAGAAAAACAAATCAGCTGTAAAATGTTCCATTGTGTGAGTTATGTGCAAGTTTCAAGCTAATGGAATACTTTTGTGAAAAATTTGGATGCCTCTGCTCCAAGTTATCTGAGAAAAAAAAAAACACTTATAATCTTTCTTTCCCCTGTTTGGATTCCCCTCAAAAAGAATCTAAGAAAGTCCTCTTAATGGCAGTGGATGAAAAGCCATTACTACGATAGCCAACGGCTTTTTTAAAAACTTGAATTTTTCACTTTAAAAAGTACTCCTCATGTACATATTTTAATGATCATAGCAAACTGTAACGTTTTAAATACACTTCCTCAGACTTTTTTCCTAGGAGGAAATCGGGAGGTGCAAAAGATCCAAGGATAATAACTCATTACAGCAGAGGCTGGCTGCTGGGTAAGTGAGTAGCTGGACTGCCAAGTTTGCCTGTCTTCCAGAAGACCTGTGTTGAAATGAAGCTGTGTCCACAGGCCATATCAGCACTGTGCAATCAGTATCCTCAAACAGCAAACAGGTGAGGTGGAATTTCTGACCCGTTCTGATTTTGACTCATTGTTTCAAATGCAGTATATTCGAGAGTCACCCAAGCTTTCTACATCCTGCACCCCAGTGAAGCTGCTTCGCTCTGCTGCTGCCCAATTCTTGAGCCACGTCACACAGCAAATATAATTAGAGTAAACCAGAATTTGTGCCAGAAGCTTGTGAGTATACAAGGCGTTGGTCTACTCATACGAAGAGCTGACATAGCTACACTTCAATGCAAGGGCCTCTTCTCCACCCCAGAGTTTAATAGAGACTATGAAAGCAGAGAAAGCTGTCTTAGACGGGTTGCTTTTTGTTAGGACCCAGTACTCTTAGGGTTTTCTTACTACCCTGAATCGAAATAGCTGATTTCAAGGCATGCCGCAAGGTGCAGTCCTTCTATACTCCACAAAATTTAAAAATTAACAACAATTATTACAGAAATGAGATAACTCTAGCGTTTAGTTTGCATGTCCTGAAGCCATTGGAGAATACTGCCACACGTTTTCTGTTTTATTATTTCAGAATGTATCCATTTAATCATGACCTATGAAAACTATTGCAAGGCACATATCTCCTTTCTCACCCCTTTGATGTGAAATATGCATTACTGAAATGTTCCAAGATTAGAAGTAAACAATGGCTCTAGGTCACCAGGCTGAAGTAGCTCCACCCTTATTTACGTCTTGAAAAAACAAAGCAAGCCCACTTCTAAAAAAAATTCATGGTTGTCCTGAAGATCTACAAACTTCAGATTATTTCCCCCCAATGCCCTAAGAAAACTAGCAAAGTTCTTTCTTTCACTTAAGCTTTTAACTGTGATACAATGAGCATTTTTCCAGGGTCTACCTACAGGCTTTGGATATTTTTGTCTAGTCTAAGAGGGATTTTTTTTTTCAGTGCCTTTTCAGGAAAGTAGCAGCAACTAGTTCTGTAAAACTGAAGATCAGGCAATGTTTTCAATGTTTTCAATATTTTCCAGTGGTTTCAAGTTGACCTTCATATATATAGATAAACACCTTTAAAACTGCTTCCTTGTACAGTAGGCCTGTGAGGTCACTGCTAGAAAGAGAGAACAAAGTTTCTTCTAACAAATCATAAAAATAAAAAATAAAATAAAACTGAGAGAAGCTCTTAATGATGAGTTTTTTAATGAAAACTTTCAGTCTCTTATAATATTTCTTCTGAATATAATGAAACCTAGTCAATAGTTCTGGAAAGAAGATGTTACATATATGTACTTTTTTTTTAACATAAAAAATATCTGTGACAGGTAGAGAGGGGTACCCTATGGCCTATGGATCACAGCAGACTGCATAAGTTTACTAAGTGTCCAAGCTGACTACAAGAAGTTTGAGGGGTATAAGAGCCCCTTCCACCTCACAATCTCCTCAGTCAGGATCCAGCCTAGACCCTGATTGCTGACCGCCAGTCCTTGACCCATGCCTTCAGCTAGGGCCCATCCCTGGCTGTTATTGTGAGAAAGGTGCTGGGAGCTCTGCTGATGGCAGGGCACGTGCAGGACTACTGTGAGCTGCTGGCTTCTACAAGAGTGAATAGCTCATGCATCTGGTCCCACCTAGGGGAGCAGACCCTGGGTCTCATGCCTACTCACTTTATTTCTTCTGTACAGTGCAGAAGGACAACAACTATGCTGTGGTTGGGAGAAACAGATATTTTCTTTTATTGTTTCTTTACAAAAGTCAGTTTCATTCATTTCTCTCTAATGTTTTTTTCTAGTACACTTTTATTTTAGTGACACATTCGTTTGAGATGGCTAATAGGTACCTCTAACTGGAAATTTTTTTCATAGTCATTACTGGAAAGTTTCCATTTCCTCTTGAAGTATTGCTTATTTCTTTCATTTTCCAAGATTATTTCACACTGACAAACAGCAGGAAAAACCATCAGGAAAAAGTAGAGTTATCTTACTAAGACCTTAAGGCAAATCAGATGAATTGCAAGATTTTACTTAGTGTTAAAAATATTTCAGCCACTCTTAACGAAACAGTATATAAAGTTTCATCCAAAAAAAGTTATCATACTTCTGCTTAATATTTTGGTTTTCTTGTTGAGGTTAGCAGACATGCATAAATACAAATATTTGCTGGTAATCAGCCCTTTTTCCCTCACTGATCCACATCCAATACTAATAATGCTATGCATTTTTCAGCCAAAAAGTGCTCAAAGCATTTCATAAAAGCTTTAAAAATAATTTTCCTTATTTTACAGACAGTGCCATAGTGGCAGTGCAAAGTTTGAAAATTACTCCATCAATCTGTTGCAGATTCAAAAGCAGAACCCACATCTCTTTTGTTCCATCTCCCTGTCCCAGTAATTTTTTTCACCATGAATGAGGCAGACAGTGATGATGTACAAAGCTTCACCAAATAAAGATCACCTCACCCAAACTCTGTGCATAACAGATCTTCTCCTGCAAACCCCAAGAAAACAAAACAAAGGTGAGTTAACTTTGTTAAAGGCGAAGTAAAATGCTCTGAGCATCATGGTGCTGAGGTTTGTGTACAGTTGCATATGCAAAGGCTGATCTCAGAGGCAGCTGCCCAAGGCTAATTAGAATTTGAGGCATTTATAATTACAGCGTTCTCTAATTATAGAAAGGATAGCACTTCCACTTGTGCACAAATGCATGTCTAATTGTTCAGTGCTGATGGGAAGGAAAAGAAAGAAAAGTACTATGACTATTTAATGAGGTTTCTGAAAACGTATTACATTATTTAAAGTGTATTTAAGTGCAACTAAGTCTTGTTAAATTGCCACTCTTCCCTGTGCTTTTCATACTAGGAAAGCATGTGGCCTTTGGCTGAGAGCTGGCCGTGCTGGAGGCTGAGTGGTGGCCTAAGCTCTTTGCCTAGACGGAAGCAGGTGATGAGAAGCTGCAGAATGATGGCTTTGTGAGAGGCTCGGCACTTATGCTGGGTATCATGCTATCTAAGGCAGGCAGGCAGGCATGAAGAGGAGTGCCTGCACAGATGGGTGCAAATCCTAGCAGAATGTTGTTTCTCCTGGTGGAGAAGTTGCTCTCCTTTGAGAAGAAGACCAGCAAGAACTACCCTGTGCCTCGGGGACATGAAACAGCCACCCTGGAAGCATTACTGTGCCTTCCAGCAAATGCAGGAGCACAGCAGTTCAGAAGCCTTGGTCTTGTCAACCATGAAACTCCATTCATCAGAGATACACAACCTCACATACTGCTGCAGTGCGCTTGAGCCAGCAGGCATGTCAGTGGGACTGTTACTTGTTCCATAACCCGAAGTTAACTAAGGGCTCAGCTGTCTACCTGGAAACGTAGGCTTGCATCGAAGCCATCAATGTCCATAACTCTGATGCCATTCAGAAAAATTAATTGCTTGTGCCTGTATCCACTGCCAAAAGCAAACTTTGAAACCACCAGCAACCATGACAGGGACAGAGACAGAGACATCAATATCTGAGACTGACAGGAAGGGAGAGGTAGAAAGGAGCCAGCTACTGAGAGTTTAAGCAGCACAGGTCCCAAGGGGCCATCATGTCAGAAAGGAGCAGAGCTCTGCTGAAGCAGTTTTTGCTGTGGAGCTGGGACCCAGCTGTGCTGTTAACAGTTAGGTCTGCTAAAGCCAATCTCAGCAGCCTCAGCACAGCCCTATCCATCACTCCTTTGCACTTCAGAAATGCAGAATGTGCCAAAGCTTCTTTCCCTGAGACTTTTCCTCTGGCAGGAGGATATCAGTGAACTGGCATCTCCTCTGGACATTAACACCCCAAGTGTGCAGTGATGAGAAGAGAGGCGAGACGTTACTGTTAAGGAACAATCTTTCCATGTAATATATGTAGACCAGGAAGTTTCCATGACAGTGGATATTATCAGAACCAATGCGTGATTATATTTCCCTGGAAAAATTCTTTCTAGCTGTATCTGAGTGGTCTTGGTTTTTGTAAGTCGCCAGGCCCAACCTTCAGTTGTTAAAATATGCACAGGCAAGCAGAGGAACCGCTAGCAACACCTTACAATGGAAAATATAGAAATATAATACAAACTGGTTTGTATTTTTCCAGACTAGATTAATGGAAAAAGTTATCACTTGACTGTTTACATTCATCAAGATAAATTTACACAGGTTTTGTGTAGGCTATAAGATCCAGCTGGGACATATTTGCTCATTTCAGAAACAGTCATTGTATTTGCAAGGCAAAGAAAGAGGCAAAGGTTTGAACAGACGCCCCACACCAACCCCGCCCGAAGAAAGTAATAAAAAAAAAAATAAAATCCCACAATCATGTTAAGCCCCTGTGTAGAAAAGATTCATATGTTAGCATTAGGCTTAGCACTCCTGAGGGTTTTTCAAAGTAGCCTTGAACATATGGTTCTATACGCTTTATTTAAAAGAATTTTCTTTAAAAAGTCCTGCCAGGTACTAATTCCTTTTGGCATCTGAAATACAGCTCATGAGGACTGATTGGCTGCTTGTGAAAAAAACACTTGTTGAGAGGCAAATCTGAGGTCTGACTCTTTTAAAAGAATGGCATTAAGATACCTTGCAGAGGATAGGCTACAAGGCATTTTTAAAAGAAGCGGCTGGTTCCTTCCAATCTGGGCAGGAGACAGACAGAATTTCCTTTGTTTTTAATAGATTTCAAACTAAACGTATTGTTTAGGGAAGGACTGTGAGCTACCAAATGCCTGAGCAATATTATGTCTTGTCTGTGCTACACCATCTGCCTTTGCAAAGCTACTGCAATATGACAAGTTTTCCTATATGGCATATCATGTTTTATGTATGCTGTGATATCTTTTCATTATATTAACTTAAATATTTCAATTCTGTCTTCAGGCTTAAAGAAAAATTCCCCCTTCTCCCTCCACTTCCCATCAACAGACATTATTATGTTCACTGGAATTCAGTAATTCTAGCAGGGGGTAAGGGCTTCCTGTAGTCCACTTGTAGGGCTTTTCCCTGATAGTGTATATAGAATACAGCTTTACATTTCAGACAGACCAATGGCCATAACTAAATTTCTGCCGGTGCCTTGCTGGCCGACAGATGACAGGACAGACATTCTCTCTCATCAGGCATCTCCCATGTGCCTTATGGTGTGAAGGAAATACGTGCAGAAATAAAAGATTTGTCATGGAAATGCAAAAAACAGTTGTAAATCTACAGAAAGAGCAGAGATATGAAGTCACATAAAACTCTAAGAGAGTGACAAAGTTAGATTATCTAAGCAAACTGCAAAAAAATCTTCAGTTCACTGGATTTTACTGAATAAAGAATATAGAGACTGGAATTCTGAATGTATCCATAGTTAACTTAAAACCAGAAGTGATTGTGAAATGTACTACCAGGTACATAAAGCCTGCCTCTACCAAACCCCAGACTACACATCTAGGACAACAGAAATATGCTCTAAGTGAAGGGGAGGGAAACATCACTTTCTTTCCCCATTCTGACAGGCATAAGACAGAAAATCAGCAGTTTTAAAAGTTACTTAAATGAATGGAGACTTAAACAATGCTTAGCTATGGCTCAAGAAAAATTACAAACTATTCACAGATAGCGGTAACATGCTTAAATGCTTGACAACACACAGAGCAAGTCAGAGGTTGATCTCCATACATATTTGAATACCTAAGAGCCACCAGAAGGTGCCTCAGGACAAGATAGCAGTTTGATTTCCAAATTAAACTGACCTTGAATAGTTCCTCTATTTAGCCATCAAAAGAGTCCTAAAAACTCCTATTAGAGTCAAGAGGAATCTTGTCCACAAGACTGCCCAAATCAATGTGCATCATCCAAATAAGTTGGAATCAGACCACAGTTTCTCCTTTAGAGTGTTCCTCTAGATGCCTTGGGAACATCAAGGTTAGTGCTAAACTCTCCCATATTCTTTCTACCAAGGACTGCATCAGCCAAGCCTCTGAAATGTCTTCCTCAGTAAAATAAAAATAAACCCAGTTCCTTTGCTTTGGTTTAATTTTCCGTCCTATGTATTACAGGTAGCAGACAGGCTTGGCGGGAGTACTTCTTTTAGAAGCTGATGGACACAGAATTACAGACCTAAGAGACCACGAAAAAGATAAACAAGTCGATGTAACTTCAATATGCCATCAAATATCGTCTCTAAAATACAGTAAAAATTAGACTCCACAGAAATTTGTGTCACTATCTAGAGCTATGCATTAACTAACTTTCTGATACAGATAATATTTTTATTTTTTATCACTTGGCATAATCATTTCTAATGAATTAAGTTGCCTGGTTTGGTGGAGGTACTATGTAAGTTAATGACTTGTAATTGTTATAGTACTTACTCCAGTACTGAGATCAACAGAAAAATTTTGAGCAAATTATAATAAAAATGTATATTTTTAGAGCTTTGCAATTCAACTTTTTAATACCATTCATACTGCTCTTAGCCTGGCATTTCAGAGGCAACTATGAGGGCTTTTTTCACTTCTCAAGGCAGTAATCCAATTCCATAGGAGATGTAATTATCTACACCAAAGGGATGTAGTTTATTACACGTAAGAAATCAGCGTGAAAAGATGGCTAGTGCAGCAGGATGGTTTTTTAACTGAGAAGTTATAAGGATCATAGGCACTGCAATCTGATGGAGACCGGATTTCTTTTGTAGGTTTGCCTTCACATTCACCTTTGAACATGAAATAGAATATTTTTTCCATGGAGAGGAGTGGTAGCTATTCTGCACACTTTTCCATTAATGAGGAGCTGCTCTGTATGAACAATTAAACCAAAAATAAATAAAGCCTATTTCTATCTAGGAGCACAATCGAGTTAAAACACCAAACACATAGTCAAAACAATGGTCTTTGAAGGCTAGCATAACTCCAGAAAAAATACAAAGCAAAGGATGTTCAGTTTTGAAATGTGTTGAACACAGTAGAAAATAAAAATACTCTTGAATTCATGTAACAGATTTGTTTGTTTTGATCTGAACTGTTTCAACTTCAACTCAAAAGTTGAGGTTTGTTGAAAATAGAGTGATGGCACAAGGGAGTTACAAAGAAGCAACTGAGAGGAGTCACTGACATTGTTCAGAAAAATCTTTCCAGTTATCAGGAATGAACAGAGTGGAAAAAATAAATGTGGTCATCTGAAATCACTCAAGCTTCCACATTTACCATTCATGCTAAACCTTAGAGAATATATGATGTATACAGAGGAACTTATTTCTCAGTTACTGCACAATACAAAAATAAAACCTAGAGACTAAGAAAGCAAGAGGAAGAGAAAAAAACCCCTTCTTTTAACAAAAGAAATATGTAAAACCAATTAATCGTTCCTTTAAATCCAAGAATCCCAAAGGTCAGGAAAAATGGGCTCCTGTATATCTAAAAAGCAGTTTCAGAATGTGTTGTACCCTGCTTATTAAATTCCTCTCCCAGTAGATCTTGCAAGAGTTCCTGTGAATTCCAGCTGAAAAACAGCTGCCCATGAAAAGCTAAATGACCAACCATGACTGGCTTTATAAGCCCTGTTTGATTCTTTCTCCACTAGGGTGGAAACAGAAAGGAAGTACAGCAAGGACACAGCTAAGGCTGTGGACACTACACATGACAGTACATGTCAAGTTCAAGATTATTAGTGTTCCCCAAATACGCAAGTTGTTTTCTTTTTAAGATAGATAAGGACAATGACAGGTGTCTGTAAGAAGGAGAGGTTTACCTCTGAGATGATAAGAAAATTCCTAGTCTGAAGAACTTAACAAGTGACAATATCTTTCAGGTCACCAGCATCTCAATGATAATATTATAAAGGCCTCTGATGAGATGTCATACGTGATATAGTGTTACAGCTAACGTGCAACCATATGACTGAGCTACAAAGTCATAGCAGTTTTCATTCACATGAGCAGCACCATTAGATTTTACTGAACTGTGATGAAGTTTGAGAAACACTGTCACTGGAATATTATTATCGGTATGCTGCAATATATTACAAGAAGTAAGTTCTTGGTTGTCAATTTTAGCGACTGACCTAGCAGACACTGGAAAAGCCATGACTGACATTTCTTACAAACAAATAACTACATATGCAAATTCCTGGGATATTTGAAAGTATTTTTTACCTTTTTGAGGTCATGTATGACCAAACACCTAAAAATTGATACTTGTACTGGAGCATAAAGAAGACAAACCCAGATACTAGGGTGAAAGACTGACAAGCTGTAATAATTTTGCAAATAGAATTATATATTAGATTTAGTTTCCTGAATATCCATGACCTTATCTAACTTCCCCTAACCAACTTATCTTTCCTCCAGTTTACCAATATTGCTGTATTTTCCCAGTGCCTACTTCCTTGGGAACTTCTTAAGCTGCATGGCATGAGCACATAAATAGGAATGAAGTGGTCTCTGAATATTTAATGGATACAAATTTACGTAGAGAGAGCTACTCTGCAGAGCTGGCACTATGTTGGGCCACTGTCCACCTCTCACTGCACAGTAGGACACACTTTCACCTTCAAGCTCAGTTACTTCCGAGTTTGCTGAAAATTTGAAGTAAACCTTTTATCAGCTGAAGATTAACTTTTAAGGAAAAGATTCGTAATAAAATCTTCTCTAGTAAAAGCCTCAGGATTTCTTAGCAACTTCGCGGTTAAATTCTGTCAAAAGTCAGAAGTCTCTAGTGCAACAGTTTAGTGGTCTGTTAGAACATTATGTTGTTAATTAAAATACACCCATTGCTATCACTCACCGTAAACGAAACCTTGTGTTGCAATCTACCTGCTGATAAAGTTATTTATATTTTCTGCTTCCATCCTTCAGTATAGTGGCCAGGTGCCATTGCAATGCAGTTAGCAGAAGTACTGTATACTGCCTCCTCTTGTGGCTCCACTCAATGGGCCTCTGAGAGTGAGCAAGGGTAAGACATGGGAAATGGGTTTGGCTGTGAAGAGGCATTTCAACTGTGTTGCAAAAGGAGATCAACAATGGAAGTACTGTTTTGAGTCATGCCAGTATTTGTGGGAATTTGTATTCCATCAACCTCGGATCATACAATGCTTTAGAGAACTGCAAAGACAGATTGTCCTGTCCTGGTGGTGTGAGCAAGAGGGAAAGGTAATGCCCCAGCTAGAGAACATGTTAAGAAGCACTGGGTGTTAAACAACAGTGGACTTATATTTACATTGAGTAGCAGAAGTTGCATACTAGGGATTGCCTTGATTTTTCATTTCTTTGGGGTCAAATGCAAATCTCAAGGTAAACCTGTAGATTGGGTCCCCAGGAACCTTGAACATGGTGTTACTAGGAGTGAATAGACACATTTCTTTGCTGAGTGTAGATCTGTGTCACTCTAGTCCTGCAGCAAATGCCCAGGGGAAGATGAGGTTCTTTCATTATTTCAGAGACGAGAGCCTGAGGTCTGCATAAAATAACATTCCTGATTGATCCAAGCTTATATTAAGATTTTAAGCATCTGCGAGTACTACATGTGCATGTGGACAGAAGAAGCTCTGCACATGTGCAGTGCTTCAGGCTCTCTCCTCTGCATGTGATATCAAATCTCTCGTACACACTCAAGCACACAGTTGTGAGACACATCTGCAGTAGATCTGACACTTCTGGCATCCAGCTCTTGAGGCTCTCTTTATACAAGGGACTTGGGGAATGTGTCTATGGATCCTCTCCTTTGGCAGTATTTGGACATTTGAACTGCTCCCAGCACAGCTCTCTCATCCTAACAGAGACTCCTCCACCGCTTGAAATGCAGTATGTGAATAAGGGCAGCACTGCTGGGAAAACACTCTGCCTGCCTACTGAGGCTGCTGAGTTGGCTGGCTATTTACAGCTCTCACCACAAACAGGCATTCTTGCAGTGTTTTAGATCCTAATTTTTAAACTGTACAGCTTGTATTTGTTTAGGGAAAATACACCTGAAGAGCCTACTTGACTTGGACAACTCCTTGTCTACACCACAGTTTACCAGCCTAGCTAGCCTGCTCAGAGCACAGCAAATCTATGCTGCTCCTGGGTGCACCCCACCCAGAGAAACCTAGGCATGGGGCAGTGTTTTCAGCAGGAGAGAGACTGCTCAGTTTTCATCATTCAGGAAGGTGAGAAGGACACACAGAGGTCTCTCCATCAACATGCAGTCTCCTGCACTAGGAAACTACCAACTGCCTCAGGTGTCCAAGAGTGGCAGTGTTGGCCAGGGCTCATTTTACCTGTGTTAGCTTCTACACAATCTCCTTTTCTCTGCTTGTTTAGACTGTAAACTACTCTGAATAGGGAATTTCTCCTACTGAAAATATAATAGGGTTTAATATAAGAACTTATGTCTCAGCTTTAAAGTTATAAGGGCTGCATAAGTTACAGAATTACAGGCTAAATGAACACACACCTGTGTATAAGTGTGTTTGTGTATATAGATATTAATACAAGCATAGAGACAGATTTGTACATACAAATATAAAACTTTTTTTTTTTTGACATGATATATGTACACAATGAGGAATTTTACTTAAACATCTAAATCTAGACTTATCACATCTGACTCCCTTCATGAGCAAAGAGGAGAAAGAAGAAATGCTCTAGCCGTAAACTCCATGCAGCCGCATTATATTATGGACTGTTTTATGCTAATACCATATGCAAAAACTGA
The DNA here is from genome assembly GCA_009769605.1 of Bucorvus abyssinicus. Lineage (NCBI taxonomy): Eukaryota > Metazoa > Chordata > Aves > Bucerotiformes > Bucorvidae > Bucorvus > Bucorvus abyssinicus. The sequence continues at coordinate 48,491,244 of CM020025.1, forward strand.
AGCGGTCTGGAGAGAGGAAAGGTAGACTTGAATCATATTCAATTTGTAAATACAACTGAAACAGGCCCAAGACTTTTCAGCCTGATGTTACACCTTTACTGAATGTGCTCGATTTCAAAATTCATCCTGGAAGACTGTCACTAACAATACACAGCGCTATTGGTTCAGTGTTCCCATAAAAGGCAATAATTTCCCACGTGCTGGAGATGTTAACATAAAAATACCTTCCACATAAAAAGGGAGCTGTGAGCATTCAACTTCAAAGAGTAAAAACAGTCAGAAAATCAGGTTTTGCCTTAGTTTCTTTATCACTGTTTATGAATCATTAATGGGACTTGCTTAGCTGCATTACCAACAAAGGATGTTTCTAAGAAGCCTTGAACTAGAGGTTTCCACTGGGAGGAGTTCAGGGCTTGGAGAAATGCCCTGAGATGCAAAGAAGCTCTGAGGAAATCTGATTCGCAAATGGGCATGGAGGAGAGGATGGGAAGGAGGAAGGACAGGAAAAATAACTTTGAAGATCAGGATCTTTTTGCTAATATTTTTGCCAAAAGGGACTCATTCTCTTCCACTTGCTAACACTCCCTTTGGTGAAAAGGATGCTGGCACATTTTCTTAAAATCTAAGGCAAGCAAGGTTCATGCCAGAAAGATTTGTATGCACAGGAAAGGTAAATTTCTTTCTCTGATATAAGTCACAGTGTAGATATTCCTTTTCCAGTTATTACAGTGCTTTCTTTGGTTATTAATTCCTTCTAAGCTGATATAAACTCCTCTGAAGAACATAAGATGCTCTTGCTCTGGACCATTGGCTCTGAGGAAGATAAGTTTATAATGATGGCAGTCCCCATCTCTGTGCTCTGCCTCTCTGCTTGAGGTAAATACACAGTAGGAAAGACAAGAAGCAAGGCCTGGTTTGCACTAGTCAGAGTACAGCACAGGAGCTTTTGTGACCAAATATTAAGACATCAGCTCATGAAAGGGAAGAGGGGGGCAAGGCTGGAAAATGGATGGCAACATCCCAAAGCACTGCATTGGCTGCTTGGTGAATACAGGCGAGAGCCTTAGCAACATGCACATGCCACCACTGTATGAGCATGTCTACATGGTTCTGCTTCCTGCCTGGATGTGTTGCTGGGCTGGCAGGCTCTCGGACATTCCCCTTGCCTTGTAACCAACTCTGAGTTCACCCAAGGAAGTGTCTTCTACGGCCCTCTATGAAAGAGAACTGCTAATACATGTAAGAGGAGGAATAGCCTTAAACCTGAGGAAAACCTCCACGTACTGGTGGGTTAACTTCATGGTGCCTCTCTCCTAACTCCTCCCTGAAAGCAGAGATTATGGCACAAAGGTTCAAGAAACAACAAGGAGTGGTAAAAGGGATAATCAGAAGAAATGCTGTAGAGTGAGGTGAGCTGCAAAGAAATGGTTGCCAAGATGTTGCAAACTGTGGAGCACCTTTTGGGTCCTCACGGCTATTAGTGAAGCAGAGTGTTCATAACCTTGCTATAGCAAATGATCCAAAGTAGATCAGACCTGCCAGACACAGCAGTTTTGAAACTCACTACAATCTGAATTCCAGACTGTTAATCCCACTTGGAAAGCTTTACCATCTCAGACTAAGGATTAGAGTGAAAAAGGGTGGTTTAGCTGCTTCCATCTATCTGGACAGAATAAGGAGGCAATGACCACCTGGAGCCCAGACACCAAAGTTTGCAGTGTTGCTGGGAGCAGGCCAGCAAGTGTTGCAGAGGGCTGAGGTGAGGCGAGATATATAGACTGCTCACTGCTGAGAACAACTGTGGTGATGTTACAGATCAGCTGGGGTCTGTGAGCAGGACAAAGTTTTAATTTAGGAGGTTATTAGGAAGGCATAAATTAAACACATACTTACACATACTCACAAATAATACCAAAGGCAAAGGGAGCAAAGTGAAAGGCAGAGAGAGTCACCAACATCCAGGAAGCCAGCGCTGAGGAGACCGTTCAGCCCTGGGAATTATGTTTCATCACCAACCAAAAAGTCAAGTATTTTAATCAGAAAAACATAGTCACGCCAAGTTACCTAATATTTCCTTTGGGAAAGCAATTCTAAATGAGTTTTGAATTATCTCATGACAGCCAGAACTTTTTTTTGAAAACTAACACAGAAATTTAGCTCTAATCCTTTCTAGATTCTTTTACCATGCATGCCTACTTTAAGTGAAATTTAGCATTGATACCGCTGATTACTGCTTTACAAGTATCTCATTACAGCTTTGGCAGATGGACCTGCAACAGCTAATACAGAGTTCGGTTCATTCCTTGCCTTTCCTTTTCTCCTCCCACTGCCCAAAACAGTAAACAGGATTTTCATAGCTGGTTTATAAAATACACCCTGCAAACCTTGAGATATTTTCTCTCCAGCTGTTCCACGTCAGTGAAGATTTGTTTCTTAGCATTGGGTAATGCTATTATAAAATAACACCTAACCCAATGATTAATGTCGAAGAAACTGCTGTCAAGAATGTGGGTGTTTCCTGAATCAATAAAACCTTCCACAGAGCCTGGTAAATCTTAGTTAACAGTTTTCTAGTACAAGTGAGAAAAGAAAGTAACTTCCCATTTGCTTTTATTGTAAGTGAAGCTGGAGGTAGCAGTTGGTGGGTGGGCAGGCTGGTTTCTGAGACATGAATTCCCACTCAAATTTGGAGCTCACTTTCTGGTTCACATGCTGGGAAGATAAGGAAGGCAGCAAGGGAAATTAAAGTCCTCCCTCTTCTCTCCTCCTTCCCATGAGCCAGCTTCTTCAGAACAGGTAAGCATTGGGGCAGAGTAAAAGAAACTTAGGGATGTTCCTTGTAGCTGAGGCTGTGAAAAGGTCCTGGCAATGCACTTTGCTAGGCTGCTGCACAGTGCTCCTCTTGGATGCTCTTGCAATCGTCAGGGAGCATGGGCTGAGCCCCAGAGCAGGAGAGTGGGGATTAGTCAGGCAGCCCTGAGGTCCAGCCAGCCCTGAGGTCCAGCCAGCCCCTACAGAGGACTGATGTATCTAGAGAGACTTTTACAGCTGCCCTCGCATGCTCAAAAACCTGTCGGAGTGGACATCATGGTAGTTTGACTCCCTCTCCCACACACTTGAAGTTTTCCCCTGTGTTTCTTATTCTATGCTGCACCTTTAAGAGAGGCAATAGAGAACCTCATCTCAAAAGGACAGAACGGAAAGAAAAAACGCAACTTAAATGTAAGTGCCATACATATTTGACATCTACCAAACACTCATTTTTGCTGGTCTCAGTTACAGTATATAATGATATACATTCCACATTTGTCAAAACAGAGAGAAAAGTAGCCTGCTTTTCTAGATAGAATTAGCCTTGAGTTTAAATTACATAATAGAAGAGTTTGAAATTTAGGCTATGGTTGTGAAGCAAAAAATAGATCTGCTGGAGAGGTTTGCAAAACCTCACACCACCAGGTTCACCCATCTCTAATTGAAACCTTTCCCCTAGCTCCAAGGGGGAAAAAATTACGTGTCCCAGAAGTGCCTTCCCTCCCACTGCTTGGTAAGTGGATTGACTTCCTGCCTCAGGCAGCTTTTGGATTGTATCCACTGTCAAGCAAAGAAGCTCGTCTGGCACTAGAGCTTGACCGTTCGTATTCTTCAAGTGATCTAAAGCCTTTCTCATCTGGAGTTTTTCCATTCTTTACTGTAACATCTGAAGATATTGTTTCCTTCCCTCTGTACCATATGTCACACTGGAATCAAGATGCCAATGTAATAAAGACATTTTGACCAATGTTACCTAAATGCCAATATGGGGAATTTCTAGTTCAGGCACCAGTCAGGGCATGATTTACACATGGAGGGATTGATTTCACTGGAACTTAATGGACTAAGCCAGGAACAAAATCCTCTCCCTTCATGGTAAGGATAGGAGCTTCCTTCTTTTTAAAACATCAATTGGACCTCCTTAAGCAATTTCAGGCTTAGAGAAAAACTCCATTAAATTAACCAAAATTATTCCTGCACTGGAAATATAAAGCATTGGCTTTGAAAAATAAACTAACCGAAAGGTTCCTCTTAGGGAAAGAAAACATCCTAATTTGTCTATTGTTAAAAGATGAGCTATATTTATTTAAAATGTTTAATTAAACACACTCATTGAATACATCTAATACGGTTCCTGTTCGTACCTATTCAAGGCTTAGTACAACTTAATACACTCTCATAACTATATCTGTAAGCGTTACCACAAAAGAATTAATGCCACAAATAAAACCACAAACTTAATTTTTAGTTTGTAGCCTCCCATTCAGATGAAACAGACTTTGTACATGAAAATGAACCAAGACAGGAAGTAAGCCTGAAATTAGGGGGGAAGGCAAATGGAAAAGATTCAGCATGCTCCGTTAGGTAGGATCCTGCAGCTGTGGCAATAGGCAGGGACAGAGGAACAGAAGTTTGAAGGATTGAAGACTTTAGTGAGCCTAAAAAGCCTCAAAGCAGCATGTTTGGGTGTTCATCTGAGATATATTTACCAACTTCGGGAGCATTTCTGCAAATAGCTGCCTAAGAGAAAGTCTGCTTATAGTTTGTTATGAACAACATCCTTCCTTGTTATTACCTGGCAGATAGTCCATAAAAGAGCAGTTTGGTCGTTTTATGTTGTTTTGTTCTTTTCTGTTGTTGTTTCTAAGACTTCATCCATCGCTGCTTTTAGCTTTACTGAGCCTAATTCTGCCCCCTCTACCATGCCATACATGCTTTCACTCCCATCAGCTTTAAATGGACTGTATGCCACTATCTGCAATACACAAGGCAGAAATTGAGTCCATCCCACTATGTGAGATGCAAGGAGATGCTGGCCCAGCCCTATATCAGCCAGAGCCCCTGCAAAAGTTAGGTCTACTCCTGCTCTTCAGCTGCCACTTGCCGGCGTGGGTAGCAACCACTGAGCTGATGATTTACACCTGCCTCAGCCTCCTGATCTGCAATGAAGACATTGGTTTTCATCTTCGCAGTACCTGTCCAAGAGGGCCCAGATGCCCATGCGGAACCTCTGGATGTTACTGCATGCAAGTAACTGGGCGTGCATTCTGCCTCCTTCCCCTGGCTACAACCCAAAATGAAGGAACCCAGCTTCAGGGTGGAGCCGGGCTCCTGAGAGAGTGCTGCAGGCAGACTTCCCAGAGCAACGAGACACTCCAGAAGCTCTTCCTTCAGCCAGCCATGCAGAGCAGCAAGAACAGTCTTGCCTCACCCATGGCATAAGACAAACAGGAACATCATCCCAGCATGGTGTCCCTGTGGGGAGAGAGCTGGACACCAATATGCACCACCACAATATCCCCCTTCTATTTGGCAGGCAGCAGAAAAACACTTCAAAGGCTTGCTGGTGGGAAAGGTGTAATAGTTGGATGTGAGGTAAATGCAGTTTTGCTGCTAATGGATCAGCAGAGGATCTTCAGTGAGGTGTTTTTACCTCTTCTTTGCCTTTGATGAAATCACAGCTGGGAAAGCAATGTTCTCACTGGTTCATAAGCTGAAGATACTGTGGAAATACAGATTTATTCCCATCACTCAAGTATTTATTAAGTTAATATGTTTCTGAAGAAGGCAATATAATAACAATGAGAATTTATCTTCCTGAGCTGGCTGTCTTCCTTTTAAGTTCTAACAAAGGAGTGGTTTTTCTCTTTATCTTCATTCCAGCTTCAAGGACTCGCCCTAGTGAAGAGGAAATATTTCCTTACTAAACTTGCAGGAGCCAAGGAATGTGTACACAAGTATTTGTAATGAGCTGTATTATTCTGGATATGTGTAAGTTGGGTACCAACAGCATAAGCCAACATTCAGCCCAAACTCTAATGATACCAGAATAGGCCAGAAGCTGAAAAAGACATGAGGAAGGAACAAGGTTATCGTTTATTTTCTCTTCCTTTCTGAAAGGTGATCTTCAAGTTTCTATTTTGTTTATCCAGAGCCAGTTAAAATATAAATTCAGTGATTTCATCAATTTTTTTGCAAGTTTGCTTCATTCCATCTGATCTTTAATTGGACAATGAGAGTTCGTATCAGTGCTGAACTGAGGATCTGCTTTTTAGAACATAGGAGCTCCCCATAGTTGATTGGAGACCAACATTTCCTTCACACTTCTGAAAATCAGGCTTTCACATTCAGAGGAATCATTTATTCCTTGAATATTAGCCCAATTCCAATTCCTATGATTTTTCACTTTTTTCAGTGTTTTCACTATAATGCATTTCTGTCTTTGCCCCATTTTTCTCTTCTCATTCCACCAGTAGAATATTTTTTAACTTACAATAAGCCCAAGCTCAAATTTCATTATTAATAATTATCAAGTGTTATCTGGCTGGTACATATGTATTTGTCACAGCTCAGGAAAGAGTAGAAGCAGGTTCTCCAAATATAACACTGGAGGAGGGAAAGTGAAGGAAAGTGCCATCACAATCAAAAAAGATGATGTGGACTTCATTTGTAACTGCAGTGGCTTATGTAAATATTTACCCACATGCTGCTTGTAAGCCAACCACTACGTATAGTACTACGTATAGTGCAGGACTCAGAAATAAGGATTGAGCATGAGTTTCCTATCAACTCCTGTCAACTGGCTTTCTTATACTTACCTCAATGCTGTTTACACTGAGATTTAAGACAGGAAGTTAGCTAAGCACAGAACCAGGTAGAGAAATACAGAGGCATCTGTGCAGCTAACATCAGAAGAGAGAATAACATTTTAGTGCCACTGGCAGGCAGCCTCTCAGCAGCAGCACCAGGGCTCAGTGCTCAGGCTCATCTTTCTCACCAAGCATGCACGGGCTCACCAGCCCTCTCATGCAGGCACTGGCACTGGCCAAGGACAGACATCCACCCTGAGGCACTGTAGGGCATGGGGATGGACCACAGGCACACCTACACAAGCAGCCTCATCTCAACTCTGCTGGAGCTCTAACCCAGTATCTTGCAGACCAGCTCTCCAGAAGCTCCTTAGCCACATGAGCAACAAAATCTATCCTGACAAGTGGCTCACCTCAAGGTAAGGGAGCAAAAATGATGCAATACGATCGCAAGTGCATTTAAAGATAAAACCGTGAAATAGTATAGTTAACAGGAAGATGATTAGTATTTCAGGACTTTTCTTACCTTGAAATCTGACCCTTAACAAGGCTGCGTAAAGGTCTGGAAGTCTCACTGTAGGCAGCAACAGGGTTGGTGGACTTCCTACTGTTCTACATTCCCTCTGATTCTGTGAGAGTACTGTATGGATTCATGCAAGGATTGGAAGATAGTCACTGCCTCATCACCATATTTATAGACCTCCCCAAACAGTCAGGAATTTGTGAGTGACCACTGGTGAACATGGCAAGTCTGTTCCGCTTTCAAATCGCAAGGACATAAACATATAGTTCAAGAGCAGTGCAATGACTTCGACTTTATCGATCCATTTTTTAGATCTGTTTTATTAGTGCTATTTATTAGATTTATGAGTGCTATTTGATTACAGCTTCTGGAGCCTGCCATGCAGAGCTTTATTTTATCAAGCAGAGAGACTATATGGTAGACCAAGGAAATCAGGTGATAGATAGAAATTTTTTTCTTATTAATGCCATTGTTTCCCATTTGCAAGGGTTTTTCCTGGTTTGGAAGGGATAACCAGAGAGGGAATTTTCAGTAGTTTGGGGTACATGAAAGCATTCTAAATTTCAAGCCGTTTTTCTCATTTTTTCTAAAAAGTGACCACCCCCATCCCACTTTTTTGTTCTTTTTCTGTCTCAGATACTTTCCTGTGAACCTCCTTTTGTCCCTGTGCTCCCCACGAGTTGGCAGAAGCTCAGTTCCTTCAGGTCAGGAAAGGAAGCACAGGCTGTCATTATTGGATGCAAGTATAAGCATTCATTTCCTCACCCAGCAAAGTATCGAGCTGCTGCCAACTAACTTTATATCTTCCAGTATTTTGTGGTCTCCTCTGAATCTCTTCATGACTTCTTTCAAATCTTTTCATGACCCCTGACCAATTGTGAACACAGTTGGAAAAAGGCTGATGCAGAGTAAAAGTGAGAAGCAAAGGTGCACAGATATGTGTGTGAAATGCTTACAACTTGGCAGAAGAGAGCAAGTTCAAAGGCACAGGTGGCAGCACAAGTGACATGGTTCACAGGTGCCAACAGCTCCCCATGAAGAGTATCCGGGCACACAGGGCACTGCCAGGCAATCCCACAGCCTGATTCACAGAAGAACTCCAAGAAATACTGACCTAGGGATCTCATTCGCAATAACTAAAAATAAAATATTAAACATATATTGCCTTTTTCATGTGCAAGACTTCTACAAGGTCATAATTTATTTTTGGCAGGTAGTTGTCACGAGACCTATTAAACAGGTCACTCTGTGAGCTGAAAACAAGCTATTTATTTAAAGTTTTCTGTTTGTAATGAGTGCCTTTTCACCTCATTATATGGCGGTGTTTCTGACCCTGGTTTAGACTTTTATAGAGAACAGCACGTGCTCAAAGGCAAATAAAACAATGATTCTTTGGTACACTCACATGTAAACAGTTCTTTTGTTAGGAGGCAGCTACAAAAACTTGACAATCTTTATCATATAAAAGTAAGCATATGGAAGCAAAGGAAAATATATAGGCCATGGAAAAGTAACCTCTTGCACTCAAAGTTTTTTATAACTAACTCTCATGTTTTTACTAGAGTAAAAGAAGGAAGGGACAGTCTTAGGCAACCCAAACTGGCTTTGAATAGATGTGTTTCATAAGCTGAAAGCAATGGTGCAATGTTTTCCTAGTGCTGGACTAAGGGCACTGACCCAACAAGCTCAGGGCTCTTTCCATTCAGTAGGTAGGGTGGGAGGGCTCGTTACATATGTTATCGTTTACCACAAGAATTATGTATTCTGAATTAGTAGGTAAGAGAGAACTTCTGGAGTATCTTTGAAGAAGCATACCTGAAGTTTCAGAAGAACTGCCAAGACACTTCCTAATGTATGGCCCTGAAACTGAAGGCATAGCAAGAAATTCTCCTAAGCTGGCATGCTTTCTGCTTGTTTTCCCTGCTTTGTTAACTGATGCACAGTTCTCGTACAGGTGGTACTGTGCCATCACCTCCTCTGCTTCTGACAAGTTCTTTCATCTTGAACCTAATCTGAGTATTTTGTCCCTGGTGGTTTTTTTAATGCTGTGGGGACTGTTCAAGGAAAAACAAACTCTCTAATTAGGAGACTTTCCAGCTGGAGAAAGCAAAATTCCAAAACTGTATATTAAAAGAAGGGAGAACTTCCCCAAATGTCAGTGACTGCAACAATAGGTCACACATTGTACAAGTGTTGAACAACTCACAACTTGGGCTCAGAAAGGGTAAGATGATTTCACAGGAGCTGGGATTCAGGGCAGTGGATGCACGACTGCCGTTTTCCTGAGCATGCAGATTGAATCAGTACCCTCCTGAAGCTTCATCCTGAGCACATCCTCAGGCAGTCGCAGGCACGTTTACCTGCACATTGAATCTATACTGAATTCCTAGCCAAAGTGAGAGATGGTTGCTGGCCTGAAGTCTATGAGAAGCTCTTAGGGAGACAATATTGCATTTAACAGATCTTTCTCTATTAAATCTCATGATTCAGAGTCTGAATCAACCTGTTTGTTTGATGCTGCCATTGCTGTGACTTGAGGTGCCTAAAGAAAATTTGATCACAGACTCTGAGATTTTACTTAATCCTTTCAATCAGATCATGCTTGAGCACAACGTTTTTTAAGAAAAGAAAGGTGTTTAGTAAAAAGTGTTATTACATTACATGTGGCTACATCCTTCAAGTGCTGTTATTACAAGATTCTTTTCAGGTTCTGATGTCACAAGCATTTTAATCCCATCCATCGAGCCTTAAGCAGCATTTGCAAATACAGGCCAGTGCTTCTATGACACAGTGGACACATAGAAGCATATTCCAGATGCTATTAACTTACAACAACTTTTGGTGTTGTGAGGGTTCACACACCCAGATCACAAACAGAAAATCTGAATTAAATGTATCCTGAACTGCCCTGTCCTTTAGGTACTTACAAAACCAGCTTGATCTCAAGAAAAATCTGCCTTACAGAGAGACTGTTAAGCAAAATAGATCGAAATTCTTCAATGAAAAGGTCAGAGGTGATCTTGCCATGATACATGAGTAACTGTATGGGGAGGAGATTTCTGATAGGCTATCCTTTGTGCCTGCAGTAGCAGAGCAAGATTCAGCGGCTGGAAGCTAAAGCTATTGAATGGCTATCACTCCCTCCCTCTGCCACAGCATCACACAGGCATCAGCATGTGGACTGCGTTTGCAGGAGTCCCCACTGTACCATACCCAGAGTACCACAGGGTGGCTGAAGATGGGGAAGGGGAACCTCAGAAGCATCTGATTCACACAGGGATACGAAGAGCCCCTAAAGCCTGGATGGTCCCAGCCTTGGAGTGCCACTTGTAGAGCACTCGAGGACCCCACTCACATCCCCAAGCAACCATGGCATGGATGTCCTCACACATTGTCATGCCATACTTGACAAAAATCAGGTAGTTCTGTACTTCACAATGTGTGATTGTTCCTATCACTCTGATCCGGACAGTCTTACAACTGTCACTTTCATCCCTCCCTTTGTCTTTCCCCTTCATTCCCCCATAGTATTACCTTTCCTTGATCCAGCCCTCTGGGAGAGAGGTCTCTGTGCATACTTGTGTATGAGGCTGGAAGCCTTTCACAGGAGGTAGAAGAGGAATTGCAGCAGTAAAACACAAGTACTGGTGAGAAAAAGCCAGGATTAAAGAAGATTTGGGGTTGTTTGCTTGTTTTCTTGTGAAGGGCTCCTTATAATATAGTAAGTCAGGGGCACCTGTCATAGGCTGACTGTCTGCTAGTGACTGTAGTGGCAAGAAAGAGAATTTGCCTCAAGAGAGGGACATGAGGGTTTGAGGAGTAGAGAGGAAAGTTTGCTGAAAGACAAGCAAATTAGCAAGGGGAGGGATGAGAGAAGGCCTGAGAATTTCAAGGAGAAGCAGAGGCATTGCTGCTAAGAGCTATAACATCTGCTGGAGGCACTGTCATATGGCTTTGTAGATGAGGGGAGAGCAGTGGATATTGTCTTCCTTGTCATTCAGTAAGGCTTTCAATACTGTCTCCCATAAGATTCTCATAGAGACACTGCTGAAGTATGGGCTGGATGGGCAGACAGCAAGGTGAATTTAAAACTGGCTGAATGGCTGGGCCTGAGGGCTGGTGATCAGTGGCAGGAAGTCTAGTTGGAGACCAGCAACTAAAGGTGTATCCCAGTTCAACACTGGATCCAATCAACATCTTTATTTAAAAGGCACTTTTTACCTCAGGGACTTTAATCCTAATACCCTAAAATATACCACAACACCCAGCTTTACTATTGATCACCCTGTTAATATATAATATGAACAGATTACAAAAAATATTTTGTAAATACTGCTGAAAGTCTCCCACAATTTTCCAAGGAAGGTAAGAAATTTGACAAGTTTTCACAAAAACACGCATCAGTCTGGCTGATCCACCTGTAACATATTCCATTAATAAAATCTATCATAAAGTGCTTTCCTACTCAGCTCAACAGTGCTGTCATTGTGGTTTAATGCATTTATACAGCAGCAAGATAGACATTTGCATTTTATTTCCATTTTAACATGAAAGCCTGAATCAAGGATTCTACAGCTTTCACTGTTTCTTAGTATTGGATATTGCTCACTAGTCTTACCAAAAAACAAGAGACACTTGAGCTGATATTGTGAAGTGCCTCATATAAGAAAGAGCATTTTATAAAACTCTCTTTCATGTGGTTCTCAGCAGCACTTCATGTGCAAAGAGCTTGAGCTGACCCTCGACACTGTTGTTTCAGAAAGGAAAAGATATTGTCACTCTCAGAGGCTTTAAGATCTCCCTGCAGATTGGATCATCTTTGCCTGGTACAGTTGTACATCATACAGCATAACAGAAGCACATTTTGAGACAAACAACTTCCATAGCGGTAGAACATAATCATATTTTGGAGTGAGTGAGGTAGTTCTCCCAGAGTAACATTTATTTGCATGTTAGTTTTCCCCTCTGTGAGTCTACAGATAATTGTAGCTGTAAAGGTTTCTGCTGACCGCAAGCATATTTTAGTTTCTCCTCAGCAGCAAAAAAAGTGAAGCATCCTACCAGTAGAACCTCCACCTTGTAAATACAGGCAAAGTATAAGACTGCACTTTTCTTCCAAGATCCGTTTTGAGCTAGAGTTTGATGCAGGAAACGTTTCTGCAACTCTGGCACTCCTCAGCTGAGGCATTTGATGTTTTCTTCTTTCCTCTTTCAAGGGTTGGTACTAGCTCAAGGCTGTGGAGACACAGCAGCCATTATCTTAGGATGTGCAGATGGCCAGCACCCAGCTTGACCACAAGACGGCCCAGAAGGGCTGACCAGGTTGCTTGACATCTATGGAGCTTAACAAAAACACCTTTACCTATTCTGTCAATTCAGATGTACAACATAGATACTACAACAGCCACTTTTTAGATGGTGGGTCTCCACTGTTGATCTGGAACCCACAATTTACTGTTCATGTCCCCAATACAAGGTACAGGGAGCATTAGCAGTTAGAGATCCAGATGACCCCCTTTCTGTGTAGTGAAAGATGTGGAGCAAGGCAACTGAAAACGGTAGGTACTGGTGTCCCTCTGAAATCACACGTCTCATTACTTTGAAACTTGCACTTTAGATCTGACATAGATACATTTTCTCTGTTTGTTTTTAATGTATCAAATGTGATAACTCAGTATTTTTAACTCATTGCCTAGTAGTATCATATCACCAGGGAAGGCTTTTAACATTCCTTCCAGCCAAGAAAAAAAGTGAACTTTTGAACCAGGGCTTCAAACTATTCAGAGTACTGACAACAAAACTACACATTCATATTGCTCTGTGAAGCCTACTACAGAAGAGTTTTGTTGCAGTGACCCATCTAGAGTAATCACAAGGACTCACACGGTGTTTCTGTGGTCTCTCTAGCTCCAATAATAACTGCAAAATTCTGTGTGCTACCACTACTGAAGTTTCAATAATATAAAAAATCTTTGAAGCTTTAGAAAACTTAAAGCTTCTGCTTTGGCCAGCTTTTTAATGTTTGGTTTGGGGGGTTTTTTTTAGTACTGTAAATGAGACAGAACTAAAGGTAGAGTTCTAGGGCACTGCTGCCAGGGGAGACAAGAACTCCATGCTTCTTTTTTCTCTAGCATGAATGTAACAAACACCCACGTGTACCTGGAAAATTAACAGGTTGAGTGGGTGGGGTTTTATAGGAGGACTTAGTTCTTTCTCTGTGTTTTCTTGGTTTACTTAAAACTACAACTTTTAACTTGTGGATATGGCCTTTATGTAAAGCCAACAAAAACTCTTTAACAATAGTGTGATGCAAAAGGGCTAACTTCATTACTTCTGCCTGTTAAAGAAATACAACTGGAAAACTGTATGGAGTCACTGACACATGGACAGAAAACTAATTAAATAATGGTAGTCATTAATTTCTGGTGTAAGAACCAAATAGGGGAAAATGCCTACCTGGACAAGTAATGAGTTGCTTAATGAACTAGATCATAGACTGATTTGTTCTATAGAACAGAAATTTTAGTCCCAGATTTGGGCATCTTATAAAATATTGGGCTCCATATAAAATATTGATTGTGACCTCAGTCAAATCTAGTATTAATTTTCCTCCCCTGCCACAAATAAACTTTCCCCTCACCTGACTCTCTAGCAAAGAGTCAAAGGCAGGAAAAGCTGAGAAAATATCATCTCTTTAAGCCTAGTCCCAAACCATATTTCTTCTGCCCTCTGTGTCAAGCAAACTTTACATGCTTGATCATTATGTGAAATCAAATTCAGTTTCACTTACTTGGTCTCAGGCTAATAAACATAGCAAACCTTTTCCCTCATAGCTCAGTAACCTACTCTTGCTCTTCAAAACAGACATACTAAAGGATAAGCATGCCTACGATCCAGAACAAAACCAGAAATTCCCTTGGCATCTTGGAAAATGCCCAATTAATCTGTCTGGAGTCATAGACATTTTCTCTTCTCTCTCCCTTTCTGCTGTAAGAAATTTCACTTTTGGGAACCTGATAACAGAGAAACGACAGGGTTAGGTGTCCGTGGCCCCAGAGCAGATTTGGAGTCTGGTTCTTCCCTCACAGAGGCATTGATCTGGCCTTGAAGGTAGGAATCTAAATCTGTTAGCAAGACAAGTCATTCCAGCACCTCTAACTTCAGCATTTCCTATGCTTACTTTTAAGCATTTTTCCTTGTTCTCCTTCACTTCCTATGCTCATTCCAAACCCCAGTTGGAAACACACAAATCTCCACTTTTGTGTATAGCGGTTACTGGCTTCTAAGCTAGAGGTGTCAGTGCCAGTCCAGGGGCCAAGTAAGGGACAGAGATGGAGGAAGTGTCACCATTGCACAAGCCACACTTGTGGATCTCTGAGAACTTGTTCTGTGATTCTGAACTGAGTACTTGCTGGATGATGCTACCAACACACCTGTGCAAAAGTGTTTGTGTAGTTAGGAATAAAAACAAACTATTTGTAGGATAAGACATGTGATCTAAGCTTAAAATAGTTGATTAAAAACAAAGAAACAGGAATCTAATTCTCCTACTTTGTAGCCAGAGTCAAAATGACTATCAATGGCAAGAGAGAAACGGCACTCAGTGCTGAGCTAAGACTTTTCTGCTATGAGATTGGAAGGAATACATCTTGTGTAATTGGCTGCTCTCAAAATACCTGGGATGAACACTACAAAGAAAAGGAGGATATCAGCCTTCAAGGACGAGAAATAAGCTTATGAACAACTGGTGATGTAAGAGGAGCTCACAGTTCACAGTATGCTAAATTTTTACATTTCTCTTGCAAAGTCCCTTGACAAATCCCAGGATCTACATTGCTCCAAAATGTGTGTCTTTCTCCACTTCTTTGGGCTTTATTTGGTTTCATGAGCTACAGTAAGAAGAAAAAAATCATCATCACAATCTCTCCAACTTCCATTTAAGAAATACTTAATATTTAACACTTTTCTATGCATGAAAGCATAGAGAACTTGTGAGTAAAGCTTGAATCTGTAGCACCTGGGTTTCCCGGAATTATAAACCAGAGTAGTGACTATTTGCCAAAAAGTGTAGCAATCCCATTTTTCATCTTCTTGTCCACAATCCTGACTTCCAAAAGGCAAGTCCTGCCTCTGTGCACAGGATGTGAATGTCACGGTAAATGTAACGGACGTACTCTAGCCCAGACTTTGTGCCACACAATAAGTTACTTAATTTGATACTTCAAAAAATAAAGAGGTATACTTTTTATATGGCCACAGAAATTGCTAGTATGTAAGAGAGAAATTCTTTCAGACTGCTTTGCCTTAAACTGCACAGCAATTTGTAATGACACATGCTCAGGTCTGAACTCAGTTGTAACTGGTGGTGGACGTAGCACCAATAATAGGGGTGGGAAAAGAGTTGGAAATCATGTGTTTGTATGAAAAAGATGTGACTGAGTGTATTAATTAGAAGCAGAAAGCAAGAAAAACTTCAGAACAGACAGAATGGCCTTGTTTATGTTGACAACTTGCTTTCAAATTCCTCGAAGTATCTTTGACCCTGAGGTTATCCTGCTTCTCAGCAGAGATCACACTGTTCCTCATGTGTGTACAAAACATGGTTCTTGCCAGAAAACTGTCCACTGACTGAAGAAACTCAAAGAATGAGAACCTGTCTGCTGTATATGTGAACACGGCAAGCAAGTGTATGAGCAGCATGGCAAGTCCTTTCAGATAGAGCCTCTCCTGGCATCTCATCCATGCTCTCTTGTGCAAAAAGCCTTCAAGAAAAGGAACACTTCTGAGTGCTGTCCACACCCACAAACAGATGTAAAAGTGGAAAGCTAATACAGCAGTTGGCCATAATAAACTCTCAAGAGAGATTTTGTAACCCACAATTGGCCAGGATAATCCCAGCCACGTAGTTTGTCTCCCATGAAAACTGTTTGACCTCAGATTTCTTTCTTGGAGCATGCAGCTGGTTTTCTTTCCACATCCCTCCCTTGGGCATTCAATGGAATAGCTCTGTTTACTAGTGTTTCGGCCGTTCACAGTATAATATGAGGGTGTCAAAAATGTAAATGTTATTTCATGTTTATAAACTTAAATTAATGGCATGGTCAGTGGCTTGTGATTAAAATAAAGATAATGTAAATACTTCGAAGGAATGTTACCGGATACTAAAACTCTCTTAGAAAGGGAAAGCTCGCAATTTCTTGGAGATTTTCAGAGAAGGGTCCTTTATAGAAGACTCTCCATTTTACCTTTAGAATATTTTGAACAGTCTCGGATTTGTTGGAGTTCCATCCAAGGCAACTGCAGGTATATATCAAGCAGAAGCCCTGATTCTCTGTGAATAAATATCACAGAGTAGCAAAGTATTGTAGCATTTGTTATCTCTAGTCCTGTAAAAAGAAGACACCCAACTTGTCAGTTCAGCACCTCATAATAAGAATAATTCAACACTTTTCTGATTTTATGATGCACTCAAAATCATGAAACTGACATAAAACTTTTAGCAAAGAGTCCTTGGACAACAGCTGAATCCTAAGAAAATTCCCAGAAGAGTCCATCTGACCCTCAATTGTATTATTACCTCAAGGAATCATATAGCCAATCAAGCTGATGAGTTTTACAGTGTGTTGTTTTCTTACTCCAAATCCTATGTCCATGCATGAATCACCCATTGAGAATAAGTGTGAATACCAGTTTAAAGGTGCTTTGTAGGGGCTATTCTTCATGACGAAAGCCATTAATATAAAATCAAGATTATAGAGATGGGAATTTTCTTTCTGAAAACTGTATTGTTTTGCATAGCCCCAAAGCTCCTGATTCATCTCCAGGTGGCAAGTATTCAAGAGCAAAACTATAAGGGGTAAGCAAAGGAAGAAGTGGGTCGACATTGTTGTCTGACAATATTTTGACATCAGGAAACTACTATATTTTTGACAGATACTAAGGGACGCTTATTCCAAGTCGTGCGTATGTTTTACATATTCAGGAGTTCGTAGTAGCAACAGTGGTATTGGAGTTTTGAAGTCATAAGTAAATCATCCTGGTGGAAAACAAAAATAACTTGATGTCTGCCAACTAGTTCTTGGAAAATAAACCACATGCGTACAACTTGTGAAACAAGGAGTTAGAGTTTTTGTTAAATCAGCTTGTCTGAAACATCTATAATTTTTGTTTGCTACTCAGCAAGTATGTCAGTGTGTTCAGAGTCCACAGACAAACCAAGTGGCCGCTGGGAGGTTAGGGTCATCCTGCTGAAACTCCATTTCAGGTGAACAGCTAGCCAAAAACATGCTGCACAAATGCTTCAGAGTGTCCTTGGAAGCTGGGAGTAAGATGGACCTAAACCACCATAACCTGGCCCACAAGGACGGGTTTTAATTGTATTAGCATGTGCAGTAGCCCAGCCATGCTTTGACCCTGCCTCGGGCCTGCCAGCATTTGAAGATAACAGAAGCAACCGCAGCTACGCTTGCGACTTGCTGGCCTGCAGTCAGGATTGTTACCACATGATCTATATCTGCCCAGAACAAGACAAAAAACCCTCTCCTGACGTACCCAGTGGAATACTCTGCCACATCTCTCTTCATTCCCCCCTCCCGATGCATTTGAAAAGGAGTTTATCGCTATAGCTACTATTCAATACAGTCACACCGAAGGGTTTTCTAAACAAAGAATGGAGGTAGAAAGCTTTGTCCTTTCCAAAATGCAGAGTCTCAACCAATATTGGGAATACTGCTAAACTAAATCTTGAAAACCTGGTAAATTTCCACCTTTGCCCTGAGCAGCCTTTATTGAATGTGCAAATCCTAAGGAAACAATAACAACACAAGGAAAAAAGAGAGAGAAATACACTGTTTTGTGATACTGCACAGTATTATACAGCATGGCTTACTATAAAGTAACAAATCGTTTGGGATCTTATACGGAGTGATTTCTTTATCTGTGCATTTTTCTAAACTGTTCTCATTACAAACGCTTCTGCTTGCAATGCCCATTCTGTAGGAGGGCTTTTGTTGTCTGACGCTAAATAAACAAGAGGGAAAACAAGCAGCCCAAGCTATTGTGTGTCACCGGGCAATGTCTTACTGCCACCTTGTGTTGAACAGAAAATATGAATAGCTCATATTTCACAGACATTTAAGCCCAAAAAAAGTTGTTCAGAAAATAAACAAGAAGGAAAACTTTCAGGAAGGTATGTGTGAATACACGAATATATATATAACATTATGAAAATGGCTTAAGAGTTCATTAAAAGAGGAAAATCCTTTATTTTCATTTCAAATTTGTCTTTGCTACAAGCAAGTGGCTAATGTCCACAAATAGTTAACAACCTTTCGGCTGTTAAAAGCTGAAAAAAGGGCAACTTCTTTTCCTGGGGAAAATTTATGCACATTTCTGATTTAATTCATCATGCCTTTTTTTTTTTTTTTTTTTACAGTTACATCATGAATAATAGCATTTCTTGAGAAGCTAGAGAGATTTTTATCCTATTCTTGGGCTACTTTTCAAACATTTCAAACAACACTTTTGACACATCAGTACATCCAAGTAGTGAAAAATTCCTACAGTCCTGTGTCCTCTTACAGTTCGGAACAAATCTGCACACTGCACTCAACTTTCCCACCCACCAAATAAATCACATACAATGACAGGATCTATCCTTGCACTTTAAGAACTTACAAAATCATTCCTTAAAGAAAATCTGTCCTCTGGTATCTCCACAGAGATTAGTTTTCCTTGTGAAGTAATCGCTGCACAGCCACGTGTATATACACATGCAGAAGCATGCACAGACAAAGCCAAGAGATAGAAAATCCTTCCGCAGCAAACATTTGACCTTGCAGAACAATGATAAACATTAATAGTTAAAGATAGTTAATCAAGGATGTATTAAAGATGCTACCATTACTATGCGTTTGGTCTCTATCCATCATTACTCCATAAAGCTGTCCCTACCCTGACGGCTCACTGAACACCACCCTTTGTGCTTCAAATCAGTTGTTTTCAACTTGTCATTTTTACACCCCTCGAAGTCCTGTAGACTATTTCTAAGGTGTCTGCAAAACCAGAGCACATTTGTAAAAGAGCACATATCTTTGTAAGTAACTATATATGCAGTTTTCAAAAGGCTTTACTTCTCCATTGGCCAAAATTTAAAGACCCAAAACCTGAAAGAGGTAGGAAAGCACTGAATTAAAGCTCATATTTGATCACAAAATGTTGGGGGCCACTTAAAATCACAACATTTTCTTTAGGACACCACATCCTTCTATCTTCAAACCTGTTGAAACCAGTGAAATGTTACTATCAGCTTAACAGCTTAGTATGATGCCAAGCACCA
Source organism: Bucorvus abyssinicus (assembly GCA_009769605.1). Lineage (NCBI taxonomy): Eukaryota > Metazoa > Chordata > Aves > Bucerotiformes > Bucorvidae > Bucorvus > Bucorvus abyssinicus. The sequence continues at coordinate 48,510,724 of CM020025.1, forward strand.
GTTATAAACTGCTTGAGGTTTTCAAGGTTTTCGTGCTACCATGGCCATGGATTTCTTTAGTACAGTAGATAACATGATTATCAGTCAAGACTTCAGTAAATCAGAAAGTATCTTGAGGTGGTAATATTGATTAGTGAGAAATGGTTCCACTAATTCCACCAAATGCCAAATGCCATTAGTCCCAGCACAAACGAATAGAAGTTCTATGGCTTCATGCAGTATGATAAATGGATGAACCAGTTACTTAATTTTGTGTGGATAGTAAAGACTCTCTTCAGACATTTATGACCATTGCTAACCTCAAGTCATAGACATGAGCTTGTTTAATGGACTTGATGGAGGCACAATACTGTCTCTCGAGGGCTGACTGACTTCAGTCACTGCAATCTGTCCTCAAGCCATTATTTGCAGGGTTGGTGAAAGTGCTTCTAGAGCTTTAAAAAAATTAAAATAAACTAGTAATAATTAAATACATATAATATGAATTACCACTTCGGTTTAGATGTCTGTAACTGGAATAAGTCTTCCCACTCCCATATTAACTCCCTGCTCATTAGAAGAAACTTTTATCTGCTACTATTTTTTCTAACTAGGAAAATCTGTGCTTTAGGTAGTCATGGGATCATATTAACCTGATCTAGAGGTAATGAGTTGCAAAAAATGTTATGGCACAACTTGAGAGGCCCAAAACAGGGGATTGCTTCATAACCAAGCAAACAACCCAAGTCACACCACCTGTGACTGTTGAACAGACAAGATTAAAAAAAAAAAAAACAACAACAAAAAAAAAAACCCAAACCAAGCAACAATAAAAAAAATGTAGGTCAACAGCAGGAATAGAGATGAGAGAATCAGAAAAGATGTAGAAAACACATTAATTGTACCCCAAATGCTCCTTCCTATTAAGAACTTTTCTAAGACAGAAATTTGCAAACCCTAGAACTCATAGTCTAGAGGGATCTCTTATAGTACCCATGTTGGGCTCCCACTAGGTTCCACAGCAATCCTTATACTACCCCAGACCCTCCTTTCTTCCTAGCCTTCTCTGTTTCCTCAGGAGTCCTTCAAGCTTTGGCCACAGAGTCATATCATCCTGTCTCAGTTCTGCTGGTCAAGGAGAGCTTAGAAGGCAGCTCTCCTATTAGTACTGCTGTATTTTTTACTGGCCTTGCCTTCCTTCATTTCATTTCATTTCATTTCACTTCACTTTCGCATCTTTTATCCTCTGCTCTTTACCTTCCCCTTTTGTTACAAAAAGCCGCACAACATACCACTTTTTCAGTTCCAAAACTGCTCAAGGTCACCTAAGCCAGAGACCCCTAATGGCTATAAGCAAGAAAGATGACAGTAACAGGGAGTTTCTCAGACTTTGTTACCCAAGACAACTTCCATTCTGTCAGTCTTTAAGACTCGGTCAATTGTAGAGTTCCTAAATATGTAACGGCTTGTATCAGATGTAGTGTGGCCAGCAGGAGAAGGGAAGTGATTGTCCTCCTGTACTCGGCACTGATGAGGATGCACCTTGAATACTGTGTTCAGCTTTGGGTGCTGCACTCCAAGGAGGACATTGAGGTGCTGAAGCATGTTCAGAGAAGGGCAACAAAGCTGGAGAAAGGTTTAGAGCACAAGTCTTATGAGGAGCAGCTGAGGGAACTGGGGTTGTTTAGTCTGGAGAAAAGGAGGCTGAGGGGAGAAAGCAACCTGAAAGGACATTGTAGTGAGGTGGGGATGAGTCTTTTCTCCCAAATAACAAGTGATAGGACAAGATGAAATGGCCTCAAGTTGCACCAGAGGAGGTTTACATTGAATACTGGGAAAAAATTCTTCTCTGAAAGGGTTGTCAAGCCCTGGAACAGGCTGCCCAGGGAAGTGGTGGAGTCATGATCCAGGGAAGTGTTTAAAAGACGTGTGGATGTGGTGCTTAGGGACATGGTTTACTGGTGGACTTGGCAGTGTTGTGCTAACGGTTGGACTTGATGATCTTAAAGGTCTTTTCCAACCTAAATAATTCTGTGATTCTATAATATGGTAACATGTTTCTAAGAGTCTCTCCCAGTCTGCATAACCTACTTCATGTGTACAATCACAGAAGTACCTCATGGTCTCATTCTAGATCCTCCAAAAATCACACTTGTGATTAGTGTGCCTGCCTGTAAACGCAAAGATCTGTGAGGCCAAACCAGGAAGCGATTAGAGATTCATGCATTTAAATCTCTTTAAGAGTGAAGAATAAGCTGGTCTTTTCTGTTGCAGCATTGTCAAATTACTAGTGCTCATCCAGATGCCATGTCAGGTTGTGGGTCTAAGTAAAACCTACTAAAAAATGGTTGCTTAAGACTGAAGATGTCCCTTTCTCCACATTGTGGGGAGAAAACTCACCCATATCCACAGGTGAAATACGCATCAATATCAAGGCTGCACAGTATGGATTGGGATGATATATTCACAGGAAATCTAACTATTGGTGTCTGATCCCAGCAAACCCTTGACTGTGTCACAGCCTTGAAGGTGTTCAATTGGAAAAACCTGTCTGGAAGACTCAGCACATGAACTATGCCTTTGGTGGTCTTTGAATCAGACTTTTTTGATGGCAGCCATTGGTGACTTTTAGCAGACTAGTATTTTCTCCATCTTCTGTCTGCAAAACCAGAATGTTAGAAGTCAGTCATTTCATTATGAGAATGACGTTCGGCTGCTTTGTCTTAAAAGAGTTTAAAGGATTTCTCTGTTAAATTCTTAATTCTTTGCTCTGTGTTTGAGACTGAAGTAGCTCTACTTTGTTCTGAATTGCCTGTGATAAAGAAAGGACAAGAAAAACGTATGCTCACACAGCAGCCCATTGTGCTGTGTAGATTTACCCACACCATCGTGGACAATGGCTGCTTGGCTGCCAGTATTTAACAATAAACAAACATCAACAAATCAAAATGTTTGACAATAAATTTAATTACTGTTGGGGGGGGGGGAGGGGTGTTTTTTGTCTTGCATAACACCAAGGAAGAACTTGCTCAGGAAGGATAGTCAGTATTTCAGGCAGAGGAGCTATTCAAGTAAATCACCAATGGAAAGAGAACCCTGCATCTGGGACAGCGGATAAAAGGGAGCTAAGCAGCCAGCAGGATGTAAAATGACAGCTGTTTAAACCGCATTTCTAACTGCTGTGGCCAATGGTTTGATATCTCCCAGTAACAAGCAGGCAGCCATTGGGGGGTGGGACAGAGAGAAACAGAAAAGATCAGCATATTATTATTTCTATTGTGACCAGACTGTGTGCTCCTGTCCAACTTGTGTAACAGCTAATTAGCAACTGCCAGAGTTTACCCCATCCAAACATCTGGTTATCCAGGCCCTGCTTTCCTCACTAAAGCTTTAATGAATTGTAACATGTTTGAAAGAGCATTTCCCTCTGGCTTACTGAGATAAAACAAGATATCAACAGTCCCCTTGGGCCTGGTACATCTTCCGCACAGTAGTGTTGCCAAAATGGCTTATTGCCCTATTACCCCTGCAATTTATTTGACCCCAGATCTCCTAGCTCCCCGACTTGCTGAAAAAAGCACCCGGTGAAGTACACAAAAGCTCTATGCCTTATGAGAAGGACCATTCCCCCACTCTGTCCAGGAGCAAGAATAATGCTGCCCAAGTGGGTACTTCTTACCACCCAATACTGAGATGAGGCTTTACAGCAATGGAGGATGGTACCTCCTGGCTCTGATACTTCCTCTGTGCCCTGCTTCCCCCCATGACAGAGCACACCTGTCACCTGCAGCAGCCAGTCTGTGAATGATTCCAGCCCTTGAATGTATTTTTATACTGCTTGCATCAACCAGACCTCCATAACTGTCTCACTTAGTAAGTGAGACTCGTACTAAGCATTACCCACCATCTCTAAAGCACATGGATTTCATGCTAAATCTGTCTGTCTGACAGGAGGAGGTTGGGAATACAGTTGGCAGTCCAAGTTACAGTGATTAAAACCACCCTTCTAGGAAAATACAGAGTCCTACATCACAGTGTGAAAGGATGAAAGGGAGGTGGGGGAAACTGACTCAACACTACAGTAACTCCTGGAATCACTCCAAACAAGCCTCACAAGTCTCCCATTGAACGAAACACCTGTCTCTTCACAGGATACAATGCTTATTTGCTCATGCAAATTTTTATTCTGAGCACCCATAATACCTCACAGGCAGGCAAACTGCGTTTAAACTGGTACCTTCGTACCGTCAGCAGCTGGAAGCCAGAAAGAATTGTGCCAGTGAAAGTTTCCATCCAAACTTCCGTAAGGTACTTCTACACTGCTTTGGGAAGTTTTATTCAGCTGCTCATTCATGTTAGCTTACACTGAAACCAGTTACATGAATGAAAAATCTGGCTGTAATAACACATACACAGAATGATGGTAAAAAGTATACCAAGTTTGACAAGGTGTATGGTGAGAAGTCACAGGGTAATGGGTGAAACTATGCAGATTTTTGCTGTTTGCACAGAACTACGACATCGGAGGAAGAGAAAGGTATAGATAGTATTTCTTTACGCAGTCCTGTAAGCCTGCTGCTATACCCACTGAATCCTCTTTCTGTCAATGACACTGACAATAAGGAAATTCAGAAAAGAAAGGAGAATGACGACATGGCTGAAGAATAGATTTTTTTCTCTAGCCACTTGCTTCAGAGCATGAGTGATTACCACAGCTACTGCTCCTACTGGTTCCTGTTTCTCCTAGTTCCCAATCTATTTATTGCTATTGTATCCCCTGCCTTCTCACTGCTAATGCCCTACAAAATGTCTTGGCTCCCTCCCTCTATGACCTCCCAGGTGCTGTTGCATACCTATCTCAGCTGTCCCTGCTCCCCACGCACACTTTACTGCAGACCCAGCTATGAGAAACAAGGCTGAGGAGAGCAGAAAGCTTGTGATTTCTACCTCTATGTGTTAGGAAGGCTCCTCCCCCATTCCAGGGCTCACAACACCCCATGAACCACCTGCAAATCCCTGTAAATCCCTTCAACTTTTACCTGGCCAGAATGTGAAGAGATGAAAAGAGCACAAGAGGGATGGTCCAATGGACAATTTGTGGCATCAGAAAAGAATTCAGACTGTATAAATAGAAAGCATAGCCTGAAGTTGCATTGCATACTGGGACACTGTTGCTTAAAACACAGCAGCCATTTCACTTTGTTCTTCAGTCAGACAACAGTACCAGGCAGCAAGTAAAGCAGAATTTTGTGCCTAGCTCCAAAACTCATTTTAGAAATGAGACTGTATCTGTCACTATCTGTAAAGTCATGGGAAGAAGAGATCTGTCCCTTTTGACTTGGGAAGTTAACCAATTTCATTTTCCTTTCCCACTTCCACATCCCTGAGATAATCCCTTGTTCTCCTATAGGGCTGTCCTTTCCTGGCATTTTCTCTTCTTCTTTAGGATTTTTTCAATGCATATGCACATAGACACTCAAACTGTTTCTGCTATTGTTTGTTATCCGAGTCTTGTAGCTCAGGTTTTGGGATGGCTTTTCAGAGAAAAGGGAAAGGTAAGAGATTCGGTTCAGTGGACCTTCTGCAGCCTGGCAAAATCAAATGTGACAGCAACAGACTAGCAGAGCAGGAGGTTACAGCTGCAAAACTAGACACAGACCTGTGTCACAGGTGAACTTTATCTGTAAATCTCACACGTGGTCTCAGCTGGAGGCCACCTCTGAAACCTCAATTACTGGTTTGTGAGACAGCATCTCATGGTTGCATGTCACATTAACTTCTTACTTCAATTTTCTAGAAAAATCAATGCATTAACTTGCAGTGTCCAGAGATATTTTTTATACTCCTTCACAGTACCATTCAGGTTATATTCTGGATTTCATCTGGAGATCCCCTTACAGAGGTCTTTGTGGCACTGAGATAGTGGAGCTTTACCTTCCATTTTATCAGAGTTTGAGTCCTTTTAGTCATCATTTGAATGCATTCCTATATCCACTTCATAGCCATAACTTTGTCACTGGCTACTGGCACATGGATGAGCAATACCGAACACATGCACAGGTTTATATCTGCTTGGGGCCATTATATCTGATAGATTCTGTCTGAGGGACTTTAGGAGTCTGTGTAATCAGCCTGTGAGATAACGCACACAAAGCAGCAGCACAATTACATAGTCAGACTGAACAGTGGCATTTCTTGATGTTTAGCGGTTAACTGTGTAAATGTATTTGAGTTAATGTCAACTTTTAAATTTGATTCCCCTTGGATTTGTTGGTTGTTTGTGATTTTCCTTTGAGGATAACATTTCAAAAGGCTAATCCCTACTGCTTTGAAGCTATGCTGCTTAGGCAATAATTACACAGCAACCATGCAAATGATGTTGGTGTTTGATTCGATGCTAGTCCACTCATTTTATTCTACTTCCCTGTAACCAAGCTGACTTTAAAGTAATATGTAAGTGAATTATGACTATCATCTTTCATTACTCCCTGGACTATACTAAGCAAGCATAGACTACTTTCAAAATAGCAATTTTTTTTTTTTTCCAGTGACATGTCTCCAAATGCTCAAATTTCAATCAATTAAAACATTATTTTCTTTGCAAAAACACAACACCTTGCAGTCCAGGGAGGGCTATTTCCATATCAGTACAAATATTTAATTTTTAGCTTTTGTTATGCTTAAAAATAATGTACCTTTTTTGTTGTAAATATGTGGGGACTTTTTACTCCGTCCAGTATCATCAGCTGAACTGATGTTTCTAAAACTTTTCAGAGGCAATTACCTTTTCATAGAAAACCCTGTGGGAGTTAGAGGGAGGAAGGGGTTTAGACAGTAAAATAGTTATCTCTATGCTGAGGTGCCTAAAAGCAAGGCGCAACAGGGGTCTTGATAAAAAAAAAACAAACCAAAAAAAAAAACCCAAGAAAAATAGAAGCCTATAAAAGTGTAACTCTTGTCCTGGTTTGTGTTACTTTTTGTACTGGTGCCTGGCAGATTAATATTAGGTTTTATCATACACATACCTAAATGCACCAGTGATCCAAGGTAAAAGCACGACACTGGCTTTCTTTACATGTGGATGATTTACAACATACTGAACGTTGCTTCTGTCTACGATCTCAGAATTTAAGGCTCGAGGCAAATTGCCCTCCTTTCCGTATGTGTTGGCTTCCTGCTCTATAAACGGTGCAATAAGTATGGTGGTCAGATAAATGGGACTAGGGAACCTCTCACAGATGCATAGGAGATGGAAGGGAATGGGGGAAAAAGACTAATTTCTCTATCTCAAGAAGAGCAGTGATATACTACAGTCATTCAAGCTCTGGAACAGTTTATCCAGAGTCTACAGTCTCCATCCTTGGAGGTTGCACGACCCAACAGGATGAAGCCCTGAGCAACCTGATCTGATCTCAGAGCCAACCTGGCTCTCAGCAAGGTTTGGACTAGAGACATCCTGAGGTCAGCCACAGCCTGAACTACTCTAGGGCTCTATGTCTCCCCTCAACCTTACAGCCGCAATGACATTTCTAAAGCAAAAACCCATCTCAGATGTTGCTGGATTTGAACAGGTTCAGAAACTGATAGAACAATTACTTCTATCTAATTTCTGGCAGAGGTGTAACTTCTGTATTATGAGTTTCTGGCACTGCTGCAAGACGCAATGCCTGGCATTAGTGGTAGTTGAGTGATGAGGGATCTCACAAGGTTGAGGCTTCAGTGGGGTATTGCAATGTATCTACTGACAGTGTTTGACAGAAAAACAAAATGAACAGTAGGGACTAATCCAAAAGTTTTAGCAGCAGATCTTTCAAGTGAAACCATTTCACACCTGAACAGATTTATCAGTGAGAACCAAAGTGTCTGAATGGGATGTTTCATGAAATTAATTAAAAGGAGAACATTTTGAGAGGTTGAAAGAACAGCCTGTAAGAAGTGGAGGGCACATATCAAATCAAGAGTAGTCTGCAATAAATCTTCTTCCTATGAAAGTGCCTGACCACTAGCTATTAGCTGTGTTGGAGCTTGGGTTCTGAAGTAGTTTCATTTGTTTGTTTGTTTTCCTTTTTTACCATTATGATAGTTTGGGGGCTAAAGAAACTTTGGACTCCTTCCTGGGTAGTGAATGATCTCTAGCCATCAGTTTTCTAAGGCAAGAACTCACGTCCCTCTCCATTCAGGCTAGTAATGAAGACTCTAAAATTCACTGTGATCATCCTAAGAAGCCTCAGGTTAAGCCAAGGCATGACAACTTTTTGTTTCCTGGCAATACAAACTGAGTTATTCGGTGACCAACAAGTTAACTTAAAGCACAGTATTATTTCTTTAGGAGAAATGCATCAAAGAGAAAAGGTATTATAAAACAGTAAACTCTGTATGAATGGCAAGTTAAGAAAATAAAAATCTGGACAGCTACATGACTCCGAAAAGTCTTTTTATTGTGGGGCAGGTTTTTAGGGATGATCCCCCAAACAAACTTTAGTCTCTCTATAAGCAATGCAGGAAGAAACACCTCCAAGTCATGTTGCTATGATGTGAAGAGTAAGAATGTGCAACAGACTGGAGGGGGGGAAGCAACATTTCTTTAAATAAAATCTTCAACTCTCTTTTAACTATGGAGCTATAACCAGGTCCTTCAATAATTATATTCTAGAATACTGTTTTATAAGGCATTGTGCTGGATCTTAACTATAAAGTCATTGGAAACAATGATCCGTAACTTGGAAAGGATACCCAGTGACAGAGCTAATTATGACCACTGAATAAAGTTTGATTACTGGAAATTACTCCCTTACTATAATGATAACAACATTTTTCTGGCCATACAATGTACCTAGTGTTTACGGTACATATCCATAGATACACACAAATATACACACACAGAGAAAACTAGATGTGTACATGGATATTGCTAACCTGGGTTTTGCCTCCAGAGCACTCACAAAACTTCCAGTGTCATGCATATATGAAATAGTCGCATCCTGCAGACTGGAACCTCTTGTGATCATTTGGCTTTTGGGTCAATTCTCCCGCTTGTTTTATAAGCCCACTTCTAAAATCACCTATATAGCCAATGACAGGAAGTAGAGGAAAGGCTTGAGGGCAAATAAATACAAGAGAATAAAAGGGAACAAAGATTTAAACTAAGAAGGTAAAATCCTCATCCACTGTATTCAAAGCTACCAGTTGCAACAGACTAGATTTCACTATACCTTTTTTTAAAAAAAAGTTTCAAACAGCATGTCCACATATTACTCCATATTCCTTGAAAAAGAAGGATTTGTTCCTACTTTTGCTATTTATCCCTCCAGCACTCCCCCCCCATCCTTTCTACCCTTGGATAGCTTTTAAGTGAAGTTTTTTTTAACATACATACTTCTCCTATACTCACCAATGCAGGCATAGTCTCTGCACAGACATTTTGAGGGAGTCATGAACTTTACTGGTTATAATGGGAAGAGTTGAATTGTCCATATCACAAGAAAGAATGAGCCTGTAATATGCAATACTGCTTGTTCTAAGTCAATATTAGATTATTTTAACATTTAGCAAGGGTTTGGACCAGATGACTTCCAAGTGTGCCTTTCAACCTCAATTATTCTTCAATTCTAGAAGTTTAAAATGTTCCAGGACAAATTTTTCCATCATTCTGCACATAGAATAGCAGCTTGTTGTACAAGCAAAATTCCTTTCATACAGCAAGCTACTCTGTTAGTGACAGCTTCTTGCAAACTCCTCAAAACAGGTTGGATAGAATTTTTTTTAAAATGGAAAAAGTTCAATACAGCATAAAGAAAGAGAGGATTGATATCTATTTTATAGAGATTTACAGATCTAGTGGCTCATCCAGATCACAAAGTTCAGTGCAAACTCCAGCAAACCCTGACCAAGCATTGACTACACCACATCTTGCAAGTCCTACTACTGCCCTGAGAAATTCTCTGAACCGAAAGAGAGACGAACTGACTAGTCAGGGGTTCCAGTGCTGTTTTCACCTGGAGGCGATGTCCCACAACAACCATAACATAAATATCCATGTGTGCGTGCAAGCAAACCAGTAAAAGCATACAAAGCTGACACTGACAGTTCATCCTGAGACCCCAGCTATGCTTCAGGTGCCACTATGGAATAGTGGGGTCCTTGGAAGTGTCATGTTTTCTCCCATTTCTGAGCTACTTCGATATGTGGTCTTTCCTGAATACGAGCCTCTGCAGTATGAGATATGTGTCCTCCGGCTTGGTATACCTGCAAAGGTCCAGAGAGCTTGTTGTGATCCTTTGGATTTAATTCCAAATAAATGGAACTTAATATTATGCCCTTGTTTATGTTAAAGGCAGCTTTTCCTTCAATTTGGTGGATTTCAAGAATTCCATCCAACTTTCAAGCATGGTGCCATTTCACCAGTTTTAAATAAATGCAATGGTTTTGATGGAGCAGATTGTCTAAACAGGATAGCACTATGTACTTAGACTAGTAGATAGGCATTTTAATAATATGCCATATTATTTATTATCCTTTCCATTATGAGATTAACTCATCACTTTGGCAGTTTAAATAGATTTGTTTTTCTTTTACAGAGATGAAAATGATGCTGGCATGCTGCAGATGGCATCATTTGCCGACTGGAAAATTTATTCATGAGATGAGTTAGAACTGAACAGTGTTTCAAACAACTTTCAGACACTGATAGATAATTATTGAATATATTTTATGGAGATAATTGCAAGTACTGTTTAGGCAATATTTAAGGAAAGCAAAAAGACAACTTAAAAAAAATTTCCTATTACAGAAGATAGAAATATGACATGCATTAAGTTACTAAAGGCTGTTGTCTTGCCACCCTCTTCAAGCGAAACTTTTAAGTTTCTGCAGAAGAAAGATTTTCTTTGAAGGGAAAATTTCATGAGAATTCATAACATTTTAGAGAGGATTTCTTCAGAAATGACCCACTCATGAGATTTTTCCATCTGTTTTCTGTATTGAAAGGTTCCTCATAATATCGAAACAAAGAAGTATATAGGAAGAACTGTTTAACATTGCAGAAATATTTTGTGAAATTAATGCTCAACACATTCCAAGATATTTAATAACTGGCTCTGGCCTCTGAAAACTTAAGGCACTTAAAGACATTTCTCAGAATTCCAAATTTCAGTCCTAAGCATGAAAAATCATTTCCTTTGGCCAAAAAAATTTTTTAATTCACATTTTGTGTTAAAAGCTAATATGCTGAAAGAACAAAGTATGAAATAAATATAACTGAAATCTGAAGGATGCAATGATCTGCAGACACCACCATAAGACATTCTAGTGACGGATACATTAGCAATAAGCTGGGCTTGGGCACCTCCAGCCTGGCAGCTCTGCAGGGTCAGGATCATTCTCCCTCAGAAGTGAAGCACCGAAGTCTAGAGTCTCTCGGATCATAAAAACCCAGCCAATGTGCAGTGCTACATCTCAGGAAAAGCAGAAAATCCCAGAAACGAGTACTCAGCAATCTCTCATTAGCCCCAAATTCAGAGTTTCAGCCGTGGTACAAAGCCAGGTGCCTTTTGGAGGCAATGACTGACAGGGTCCCAAAAGAAGTCTTATTTAGCAGATGGTGGTAGTGAACACCATCCGGAATATATAAAAGTTATATTATGCTGGCACAGTCTTATGGTGAGCCCAAACTCTCAGAGCTCACTGACTTTAATGACAGAACCACTGCCACTACCACTGAAACGAGGATTTCATTCATTTTGTAGAGCAGAAATCAATCAATCAATCACTTTTGTCATACAGGGGATGTGAAAATAGTCCATGAGACAATTGGTAGCTAATCAGTATTCAAAAGGGAGAACTCAGTAACCATCAGATTAATTTATCAGAATATTTCAAAATTAAAACAAATGGAAAATTTTTATCCTACATGCAGCAGCTTGTCATTTTTCACTTTATTGTGACTTCTGTATTTTCTCCAAGCAGATGTACAAAACTCCAACTGGAAATAAAGGTAACATGTCTTTGTTAGTATTACAACTGTCCTCTTGAGGTATTAATAATTTGAAAAATAGTAATTAAATATTAAAGATAAACACTTTGTAAGTATGGATATCTTATCAGCTGAGCTCTATTTGCCTTTTCAATAACTGATTGTAAATTTTCTTATTGAAAGCACTTATTTTTCACACAAACTGCTGTCTTCAGAACTGCCCAATACCTTCCATTGGGGAACATACCCATCTGTATCTGCACTGGCTTTCTGCTGACTTCATTAGACACTTCTGCCAAGCAGTTTTTTCTCAGCATGAGTCCAGCTGGCAAGCTCCAACCTTCACTAAAGGATTGTGGAATACTTTTTGTGACTGCCATAGCTTTTGAAGAAAAAAAAAATCCAGCGTAAAAGCAAACCCACTCAATGCAGTTGTGCTGTTGTTTTCCCATTTAGGAAATTATATTCCAAGCTCTGAATAGTTCCATTCTTTCTGCAGGTGAACAGAATTGTCATTATACTAATCTTTAGATTGTGACTATTAATTCTTCTTTTAGATTAACATGTGTCTGAGGGGGTGGGTGCAATTCTGCTCTAAGGAACACAACTAAAATTCCAAGCCTTATTCCTAACAGGAATGGATAAAATCCTTAGATGTGTTGATTACCAAAGTAGTTGACACCAAGTCCATGGAGACTGCTATTCATAGTAGTTTGTACCTGTAACTGTATGTTACCGTAGCGTGCTATCACAGGATCAAAAATATAGAAATGTGTACGAATATCCCATTGAGATGATTAATCTGTGTATTTTTCCACTGTAGTAGAAAATCATTAACTATTTCTTAAATACCAAAGGCACAGCACTGAAGAAAGCTACTTCCAGCTCTAGGGAAATTGCCGCCTGGTTTAGTGCAGCTCTTGTCTAGTCAGCAGCACCTCTGGATTTGTGCTCCAGAACGCAGGGATGCAGACTGGAGATTTTTAGAGGTGCTCACACAATAAACCGTTCATGTTGTAGATGAAGTAGCTCTTGTAATGACACAGTCAAACGATGCTCTGCTTTATGCCTTCTTTTGCTTGTCTTTGGGTTATGTTGCAATCACTAGGGAACTAATAGTCTATTTGCTCCCTACTGTCAACACCAAAACATCCTCTGAAGTCGGTTGTATTGTAATAATTTCCCAGGTGTTTTTAAGTAACTACAAAGAGGATGATAAGAAAATTACTATGTGGCAGAAAGAGATACTACCACAACTATTTTATGTTTACTTCTATTTTCATAATAAGAAATATTTTACTCCATTATCTTTTCTCCTTAAGCTAATGTTAAAAGAAACAGTCCATAGGAGTGGACATATTGATGGTAACTCATAGTAGATTAATTCTCTCATCACTTCATAGTAGAGATAAATTTTCTTTTATCCCCATGAACATCCATAAGAAAAAGTGATCTATGCTTCCTTCTTTGAAAAAATGTTGTCAATAACAATATTAAATTAATCTAAAATGCAAAGCAATGTCTCCCAGTTTGGGGTGGTCAGCCACATCATACTTAGATAATAATATATACAGTTGAGTCAGACAAATAAATAGGACAAATTCTTAGCCAGGATAACTCAAGGTAATTGAAGTGATTTTGCTCAGCTGTACTAACTACATCACTTGAACACCCAGTCTTAGAGGGGTGCAAGAAGCAGTGCTAGCTTTATGGTTTGCTTCATACCTTCTATTTCCGTTATAAGAAAGCATTTCACATTTGCTAATATACAAACATTACCTCTTAAGGTTTCAGATGCCACTATTAAAAAAGACTGATCCATTGTCTGCATATCCAAACAATGAACTTATATGTGCTACCAAAATCAAAAAGCTCAATGCTAACAGCAACATCAGGCAAACAGGTAAGTAGATGCAGCAAAAATTCCCTTTAACTTGCCCTTGTACTGTCCTCATATGATCTTCAATTGGAAAACAGGTGTAATTTATTGAATTTAAATAATAAATTTGAATGAACTTGATGAGACTAAAAATGAGTTTATATCTTTCCAAAATATTGGTTGTTTTTTTTTTTCCTAAAGTAGTCTCCTCTCACAGCACATTAGGTCCTAAAAAGCATACATAGAATGGAAAAATGTTTGTATGTTTTTGATGGGAATCCTGTCAACTTCATTACTATGATCATCACGTGGGAAGCCACTGATGAGCAAAAGAAGGAGATGTGACTCTTTACAACATGTCACGTCTTGGCAGGACTACTGTTTGCACTAAATCCAGCTGTCTGGAGAAACCAATGCCAAAGCAGAACAGGGCAGAGAGGGGGGAGGTGTCAAAATCTTTTCTTCCCAGTGTTACATGTTTACTGGTGGTATGCCATGCAGAGTTGGACAGGAAAAAATAAACCTCCTTAAGGCTAGAATAGAGGCTAGTTAATAGAAAGTTAATGTAAAATTCTGATTTTTCACCCACGACGTTATGTTGTGATTTATCCCACAGTTGGCCAATCAATATCTGTCACCGTAACAGCCTTTTATAGTGCTCAGGGTGATGAGTATGCTGGCTTCTTTTGATTCAGTGTTACTTTTCCGCCTGCAGCTTTTACACTGAGCTGTGAGAAAGACGGTTATGAGGATCATTGGGAGGAAAAACTGAAACTTTCACTTGATGACAGCTATCCTGGGAACCACATTAAAGTAAAAGAATCAGTCTCGTTTATCAACACTCAATCGCAGAGATTTCAGCTCTTTATTCCTGACTGATGATCTGCCAGCTGATTCCTTTTTCCCTTTCAAAGTCACTTTGCCTTCAGCTGGAAAGCTGCAGTTCTTTCTTCATTACACCTCGATTCTTGCAATAATTAACTTGTAGTGATGAGAATATCACTGTCTGAAACCACGTGCAGCTGCACAGAAGACTCTAGCTTGGAGATCTGGAATCCAGGGTTGAAGATGCCTGACAAAGTCTCCTGAAACTGTTGCTTGGTTTTTTGTTTGGTTTTGCCTTTTTTTTTTTTCCCCACAGTTTGTCACTTGTGAAATGAGGTAAAATATTTTGCCAGACCCTTAAAATGCTCTAAGAAACAAAGGATACGCACAAATCACTCAGATTATATCAGGCCCCCCAAGTGCACCAAGAAGCTCTGTCATCTCTTGCCCTCTCCCCTTGGGCACATTACTTGTTACGTGTGCTGTGTTACAGCTGGCCTATGTAGCACAGCATATCCATGCCCTAGCCAGTGCCACTTTCAGCCGGGGGAAGTTCTTGTAGGTCTTCTCCTTGCTGACAAGAGCCCTCATATACTGCAGAATTTGTGCCAGCAAGGCAGCAGTAGAGGGACCAGGTTCCATCAGTCATACCCATGGATCAGAACACAAAATCAAGATAAGGCACAAGTTTATCATTCTTTACTGAACAGACAAGCTTAAGCAACCTATGCAAACTTCATGCACCTGACAGCACCTTGCTTAACACTCAGGCCAGTAAACATGCTTGTTAGCAGCTGAGGGCCAGACAGCTTAAAGACCATGGGAAGGATTCATGTAAGATGGATGGATAAATTTGGAAGAGTCACACTCAAAGCCACTAAGGAGAAATAGTAACATCTACTGGGGATGCTAAAATGGGTGCCTAATATAGGCCAGAGGAATTATCCCCTGAAGCACACTGCATGCATAACAGGCTTTACCACTGACTACAGAGGGACTGGAGAATGATTGCTTTAGATGTGTGCCTGTCTAAACGTGGAGGAGACAAATCCCTCTCCCACATAACTTCAAGCGAAATTGGAGGAAGCAGGCCAGCAGCTTTCTGATCTGCCAGGTGAGATTCAGACCTGATCCCTTGGCTGTTGTCAATTGCTTCGGCATCCTGTTTTGCATGACACCACATGTTTTTAGATTCGGTGCTGAGAGATTAAAACCAAACACTGCACCTGACAGGGAAGACAATCACCTAGATTGCTAAGAGCTATCAGTGTTGTGACTGAGACGCTAAAGTTCAAGCTGACACCCAAGGAATTAATGAAGAAACTCTCACAAGCTTTACATATCATTACCCTAATATACACACCTACAGATGATTGCAAACCAAATAGATAGTTTCATACAAAAATTGATAAGTGTTTGAGAAATAACAACTCAGATCCTCCTCTGCCTATTATTGCCTCCAGATATTAGTTACATTTTGGATGTCACTGATTTCTGAATGGAAAGAGGCTTTTCTCCATAAAGTTTGGGATACGCATAAAAATGACCACTGAAGTTCCATAGAAGTTGGTTCTGAAGAATAGGAAATGTCTCTGCTTTTCAACACATTTTAGAAAGTTTTTTTTATTAATAGTGGGGGTCTTATTATTTTTGGCTTTGTTTTGTTTTTCTTCTATAAATCCTATTTTAATTTGCTCCAGAGGAAGTTCAAAAATAAATGCTCTATACAGAAACCAATGTGTAAAAGTGGGAATGCACACTGCATCGCTTGCTAATTTCTGTAAAACTATTACTGTCTACTGATTTAAATAAAAAAACGCCCTTATTATTAAATCGGAACTGGCAGTGCATGTCAAAATCATCCAATACTTGCTCTCATTATTATTAAATTACCATTTGCTTTGCCAAATTTTAACCATTTGGCAGAGATTTCATATAATAGGTGTACGCCATTAGCCGAAGTTTGTGAAACTTCTCAGGCAAAATGTTCTGTATTTTTTAGGGCAAATCTAGAGGATAAAAATCTACCATTTGTACCATAATAACAAAATTGGAATTTCTTCTTTGGTAAGTCTAGCTTTGGCAAACAGTGTCTCACTGACTACATTTCAAAAAGATTTTGATCACACTTACTGAAAGAAGCAGCTGAACTTGCATGCTCTGTAACTGCAGCTCTGGGACAAGCCACGACTTTCCTCTCTAACTGAAAACAAGAAACTTCCTTTCTTTTTTCTTTAATTAGGAATGGGAGAAAGAGGCTGTAGGCTTTTCAAAGATCAATAATTTCGTTGCAAAAGTACACAGCCAGAAATGAGAAAGTAGCAGAGCATAAATCCGCTTTGGTACCTTTTTTGGTCTCTTTGGGTAAGGACCCAGTTCAGATGATGAAGCACTGGTTGCACAACCTGCACAGCTCCCTGCACTATTTCATCCAGTTCTGGCATTACCATAGGTCTTAATCACACATTCACACTATGTGTTGGATGAGACCCTTCCTCAGGGTGCAGGATGTCCTAGCTCTAGGAATCAATCAGCACTAAGACATGTAGTAGACTACTGTCTTTGGACCACTGCTCTTTATTCGTTCAAAAGCTGAGAAGCATGAGGTGACCGAGGCTGGCATTCGTAGGGAGAGAAATGGAAGTTCTCATGTGAACGTTTCCTCAGAAAAATATATTTTATCTCTTCATCTACAGCATAGTTCTTTGCAATGCCACCCAAGCCATTTCAACTGAACTTTTCACAGGGGTCACCAAGTGCATGCTCTCTATTCTCTGGGTACTTGACTTGAACCCAGAGGTCCAATTACCAAGGGAGCTGAACACTTACAGCTGTAGCTGATGTCAATAGCATCTGTGCTCTCAGCCTGTTAAAAGTTATTCAGAATTAAGTATATGGAAAACAGGATCTCAGACATTTTAACTTGGACAGCAAGAATGAGTTATTTTTGCCAAGTTACTTTTAATTAGTGTGGCTACCTCTACCTTGTGTTGTGAAAGCATCCATGCTGAGACCACATCTGCCAACTTTCTCCCCACAGAAATGCTCCTAGAGAAATCTCACTGATAGACCGAAAGATAAGACTCCAAGTGTGTTCTGAAGTTTTAAGCCCTCTTCAGGATGTTCACACACACAGAGCATAGACTATCTGACCTTAGGACCAACTCCTACCTGGCTTACCTTGCAGCTCTCATCACTGACTTGCATTCTAGCTGGAAACCCATAACCACACACCATGCCCAGTACTGGTAACCCACCGTGCTTGGTCTGTTCCCACAAGAGTGCAGCAGATGAGGTAGGATACACAGCCTGATTTTTAAGGCCAGGTGATACTGATATTTTCTGCTATGTTGAAAATACAGCACAGATCCATCTATGAGCCTATCCTATGACTTGGATGCAACCCAGGCCTCTAGGCAGCCTGGTATAGCTAAGACATTGTTTGCCCTTGCCAATGTGTGAGAGACCTACTCATTTCAGCAGTGGAAGACAAGTTGCATCTGACACATGATCTGATACAGAACAAGAGAGAGACCTCAGGGAAACACAAGAAAGAACAAACGCAACAAATGATGCTTGAAAACCCAGGAAGAAAGTTGAGCACTTTTCCAGCCAGCTCTGATAACCTATATATCTCTGAAGAACGTGCAGGGACATTGCTGGAGGTAGAAAATCCTGGACTAACATTATTTTATTTCTGGACCTTCCATCCTTAAGAGGTTGTCAGTAACCAAAAGGCCAGCCAGCTAGATGTGTTACATCCATGACAGAGCTGTGAGGTACTTCTAGACTCATTTATTTCTCTGCCCTGAGACTAAGCTTCATTTGTGCTCTAGAGACCTATTTAGAAAGATGAGCCTGAAGGCTACAGCTCAGCCTGAGTTTGGGGTTAGATAAACTATATAAACTATAGGAATTGCTTGCCTTTTAAGAGGCAAGGCAAAGCTGAGAACAGGTTTGGTCTAGCTGGCTATAGTTAGTCCTCTGGCAAACAAATGAGATAACCCTAATGCTAAGGGTAAACTAAATGAGATATTAAGGATTTATATAGAAGAACCTGGGGATCTCCTACATTAAGAAGTGACTTGCCCAGTGATAAAGGGAGAGAGACTGGCTGGAGCAGCCACTGGTCTGCATTGCAGAGGTAACATGAAGCATGAGGTTTCAGCATACAGAGGCTTAGCAGCATGATTAATATGCGAGTTCAGAAGGCTACTGCCAAGGCAGCCGAGAACTTCTAGCTTTGTGTGTTTCTGGAACAATCAAGAAAGTAGGGGTGGAGAAAATGCTTAGGCTAGACATGGTGAAGTTCGAAGTTAGCAGAGATCATTGACTCGAAGTATCAGCTTGATCCATAAGGGGGCATAGGTCTAACTTGGAGATTAACTCTGGGAGGAGTCACCTGGCAAACCCTGCAGCTGTTTAAAAGACCATGGCTAAGGCTTATGGCAGCATTACAGCCCAGGTCAGAAAAGGTCAATGAACTGAGGCACTGTCTGTGCTCAAAAGAGACTACCAGGAAAAGACGTATAAAATACAAGTGATTAACTTTACCTTCAGATTGGAGGTGTATTTTAGAGTAAAGTTAGTTGACAGAAAGCTGAGATTTGAGCATGAATGTTAGGATTTAGACCAGAAGAGGCCATTCATCTAATTCAATTATTTATTTTAGAAAACACAAGCAAGATAAATGGAGCTTAGTGTGACTTGGCTACATTTGCTTCTGAGGATGAAAATTATAGTTCATGAAATTAATGTTACAGCAAAGGTTTGTCTAGGACTGAATTTACAGTTGGAGCTAGGATCATATTTGTTTGGAAAGGTAGTAGCTTACGTAACTTGAGAAGAGGTGGTGATAGGAGCCAGTTATGTACACATACATAGTCCAAGCTGAGAGGGGTATTTGCTGTATTACAATTAGTCCTAAGAGGCAAGTTAGGCAATGCAAGTAAAATCTGGGCAAAAATGAGGGCAGTTATGATTTCACTTACATCCAAAAATATATAGAATAATTTAATTTTATATAATTGTTACTAGGTTAATGTGAGTATACTGATCACATTAAGGATACACCTCTTAAAAAACAAAGCAAAAAAACTTCCAGGTCTCAGTCACAACTAATTAATCAAAAAATGGCCTTAAAAACAAAGTTTCTGCCCAGCTACACCCAAAGCCACCTAAGCCAGTCCCAGCACTAGATGTCAGAGAGTAGGTCACACCAGTCCTGATCTCAGGCTAGCACTTTAACTTCTTTCTTTTACTAGTATTTACCCAACTGTCTCTTTCAAAAATGATCCCACGTGGCAGCTATCAAGGCCCAGGTATGGGTATTAGTATCTGAGAAATGTACAACAGCCTTCTTTCTAGCCCAGCCATCTCTGTCATCTTCTGAATTTCATGTAGGCAAAGAGAATAACAGTATTTGAATGTTTAGACATTCAGAAGTTGGGATTAGATTTAGATTGAGGATGAAGATTGCATGAGTTGAAGAGCAGGAGTAAGGTTTGGTCTAGTAGACCCTGTACTAATTCGGGGACTGGTGCTAAGGGCCACCTAGACACTTTGATATAAGAACTTGTGGAGGTAAAATCACAGTAGCAGCTTTAAAGCACATTGAGAAGATTTCAGTTGGGCAGCAGAAAAGCCTGTTTATGCACTACACGAAAATGTAAAGAGTGCCAGGAACAGAGGGCATAGATCTCAACACTCCCCATCAGGGAGGTGGTTTCCTTCTCCCTGGAAGGGTATGGCTTCACTTGCTCTCTGTCCCCTTCCCACTGAGGCTATACTTCTTCCTGGAGACCCTCACCACCCCAACCTGCCCAGCTGCAGTGCACCTAGGTCTCTCCTGTGGGTTTGGAAAGGACAGCTTTGAACACTGTAAAACCTCCAAACATTTGCATATTTCATCAGGCATCAAGGTCTGTGCTATTTCATCTGATCCTAATTACACCATGAGAGCAGAAAAAGGAATAATAATAATAAAAAAGTCTCATGTTCCTAAAAGTCCTTCGTAAAGTAAATACACTTGTACTATGAACTATCAGACAGGGTGAGCATATTTATAGTTTTTTTAACTTACCTCTTTGTCTTAGAAGCCAAACTGGATGAATACTAAAATAAATAATGTAATACAGTCACAGTCTTGCAAATAAAGTCCTCGTATTTGTTTTCTTATTTCATACTCTTAGAAAAATCCTCCCTCAATCCACTGTCACATCTAATTCTAAGCAAAATCAAAGGCACTTATACCAGTTTTGGGATACCACCAAGTTTCACTTTCAATTCACCCAAACAAGGAATGCCTAAATCAATTCTCATGGTTTCAAATCAGTTCTGCAACACAACAATATCATGAATTATTGATGGTTGGATGAATTCTCAAATACTCTGACACTAAAATCTGTGTTCAGAATTACTCAGATATTTAGCACAGTTTTTAAAATTAAAATCTAATTGTAAATAATGTAACCAAGGGCTATATCACAACTGTTCTTCCGTGAAGGATGGACGATGCATTGTTAGATCCAGACGAATGAACCAAGACAAGCAGAAAAAAAAAAGGATTGTTGGAGGGGTGAAGGCATTTCAGCTGCTCTTGCAGCTTATTATATACTTGACTGAGAACTCTCTTGCCAAACTTTATCAGTGTTAAAAGTACAAAAAAAAAAAAAAAAGGAATGAAGGCTAATAAAATGTATGGATCATGTTACCTTTTGTAAATGGGCATTGATCCTGAAGCCACTTCCGTCTGACCTGATAAACAAATCCCCTAGAAACAAACCTACAAGAAGAAAAACTAGTTCCCTATACCAGCAGTCAGTAAGAAGGTTTTAAAAGAGAAAATGCTACTGCTAAACCTAGTATCAGTTAATTGAGCACTTATTGAAAATTTGACTTAATAGTGTATGAAGGATGTGACATGCTGGAAGTTGGTAAATCTTCACCTGGCTACCTTGGTAAGTTTAATCATATACACTAATTTTGGTGCGTGTCTGTGGCGTATTTCTGCACTTTATTAAACAATGTATTTTATTTACAAATATTTTGCTGCTGAGAGATTGTAGTCATAAAAGTAACTCATAAGTACTCATAAAGAAACTAAAATCTTGACTTATTAAAAAGCACTTGATAAACTGAAAATCTTGTAAAAAGCAATACTTTGAACTAGCAAACTTGATGAAACAATTTTTTCTAATTGCTTTATAAATCAATCTGATGGGATTATATAATTAGACAAAAATCATATTCAATGTGTGATATTCAATAGCTCAAGAAAAAAAGTAATCACGGTTGAATAAACTCATTCTAATAAATTAAAGTACCCAAAAGAAGCCAGCAATCATGAAAATTTCTCTTAGCAAAGAAGCTGAATTAAAGAAGAGATTGAAGAGGTTGAATTAATAATCTTCAGTTATAACTTGAAATGTCAGTCCAGTTTTAGAGAGACTAGTCACCAAAATACCTTAAAATAGAGCTTCATGAATCACAAAACATAAGATTATTTACTGATTAATCAAGGTAAGTTACTTTGATAAATTATCGTCATTATTTGATTACAACATACATAACGTTTTCTACAAAATATTTCTCCTGTTGAAAAGCAAAGCAAGAGTGATTAGACTCACCTTACAAAAACGTGAAATTGTATTTGCCTAAGCACTCAGCAAGTAATTAGTATTTGTACATAAATTATTTTGCAACAAGTAGGAGTCCTGAGAGCTGGTGACTTCATTTTTATCCCATTCACAGCAGTGTCGCAATCTCACTTATTGATGGGGGAGTGGCAACAGGAAATTAGGCGGCTGCAGTGCCAGATGAGCAGAGTTCCTGATTACACAGTTAGTCTTCACCTTCTAATTCGTTCTACTGACTGATGCTGACACTGCTGGTACACTCAAAGTCAGCAGCTGTTTAAATAGCTTTCTGAAATTGAGACCTGAAACTGTTGAAATTTGCATTTAAGCAGGATTCAAAGTGCAGGCAATTGTTTCTGTACGAGCGCACATATCTACATTGTTTTGTTTAGATACTTTTGCTGTTTGCATATCTTCTTATATAAAAATTCATATATCAGGTTTCTAAGAATCTTGTCTGGTCATGGTTCCTAGGTACACACAGCTATAAATCTTTATGCTGCAGATAAAGAATGCAACAACAAAGCTCTGATCATTCTCAAAACCTGGTCAAAGGAAGCTGCGTCAGCATGGAACTTCTAAACAGGGAAGCTGATCTTCCTGAAGAAAATGTTGCTTTGTTTGGAAGCAACAGTCCAGAAGACGTCTTCAGCCCCTGTGAAACACAGGCAGTATCAGTTTGTATTGACACCACCATGCCTTCAGGTGACTACATTCGAAAACAAGGTTATACAGACTCTCCACTGCTGAAGCTTCCCACAGAGTGCACTGGGAGCCACCACACACCTTTCCAGTTTGACCGTCATGCTCTGGCTAGAATTTCTACTTCTCCAACTTTACGGCGTCTAAGGATGGCCTCTGCCTCACAAGCACTGTCATTTCAGGACTGCTCTGACACAGCTCAGCTGGGGAATCAAAAGGAATACACCAGCTCTCTCCACCACATCTGTAAGAATCCACCGCGGTGCACTACAACTTCCTCATTGACATTGCCTTCTTGCGTCCATGCAAAATTACTGTCTTCCAAAGCCAAGTCTGAGACAACTATAGCAGATCCAGAGTCTGCCTGCCCCAGACCAAAGCTCCCAAACGAAAAAGATCCTTTCAGTAATGGCAGTTCCAATGAGACACTCCAGACATCTTGGAAAGCCAACTCTGCTACGCTGCCTAGGAGACTCCCCTACCCCAGCCCTACACCACAGGAGGGTGCCCAGGTAAGAGGAATAGGATGCTGCAACCTCCTTTTCAGTCTTCCATATTCAGTGTTGGTCCATCACGGCCCAGTGTATAAACAAAACCACAGTTAACCTGAACTGCAACCTGGCCTGTGTTCCTTTGATACAACAGTCCAACTTCTACACTCATCAGGAAGGGAGATTCTTCCATCCAGGTAAGCAAGAGACAATGGTTCCATCTTTGTCCCGTGGTGATCAGGTTGGCCTAGTCCACTACTGCACATGGCCACTCTTTCCCAGCTCTGTCCATTCCCCCTGGTGGGCCAGTGTAACTGTTTGTGGGGCTATGAAAGAACAAGTCTAAAGCAATTTATCCAGTCCTGGTTTGGGTTTTAGAAGATTGCTTTCTTTCCAGGGTCCTTCAGCAGGGTTCTTCCTAAGGCAGGAAAGTTACCTATTCGTTTTACTGAATAGTGTTACTAACCCAAACAAAATCAAGAATGAAGTCCATCAAGATGGTTGAGCCATATGTAAGGTTTGCTACTGCCAAAGGAAGAGATTCCCTTCCCTTTCTTTTTTTCCACTTACTTAGCTCTTCCACTCACCTGCCCCCTCCATTTTTATGTTCAGCTCTGTAAATGAGCAGGCAATTGTGCAATCTTTTCTGAAAAAAAAAGAAATGCTTGTCCAGTGAGTGCCAACATCAGGACAGAGAAATAAGCAAGGGAGGAGCTAGCCCTCTGTCCTTCCCTGCAGCAAATTACTGTTCAGCTGTCTCATATAACTTCACCCCAAGGAGAAAAGGAAAGGCACTTCATAAGCCAGGTTCACCACTAGATCTCAAAGACCCTGCATTACTTGCACAAACAGTTAAACTCAGACACATGCCTGACTCCATCCTTATACAAAGCACCTAACCACACACTTCACTGAACGTGGATAGTGTCAAGTAGGTGTATAGCTCTTTTCTAGATCGAAAGCTATTTTTCCCACCCTTTGAATATAGAAAACATTCTGCATATCAAATGAGTTCTCCTCCTTTCTCCACAGTGAAAATAATTAGCCAATGCCCAAGTCTATGTAGTGCATTCGTCTTAACAAATGAGTGCTTTTCTCACAAAATTAGATTGCCTGTTTGCTTTCCGACAAGTAACAGGAATGTCTCACTTTCTTTCAGAAGACTGGATTGCCTGTACAAAGGTATGTATATATTTGTTTTATCTTATTCTAAGTTTCATTCCTCTGCTTTTTTAATGATTCCACTTCACAAAACTGAACAGTGAGGCACATATGCGTAACTCAACTTTAATTTGCAGATTTGCTTTCTGAAATGCCTGTCACTAGCTTGTTAAACTACACTTTTTAGTAAGATTTGCTTTCAAAGCTGGTCCTCTGCCCAACATGTTTAACTATATTTCATACAATATTTCAGCAGGACCATCAGAGAGCTCCGCACTAGGAACTAACTGCCGAAAGGTCTGGCTGTTTGGATTAGCAGTGTCAAATTTCAGCTCAAAGAATGTGAAATATCTCATAATCTTGAGCAACATTCTTCAAAACTTCATGGGAGGGGAAAAGGCAGCAAAGCAGCTCATACAGGAGCAAAGCAGGTCCAGGACTGCTACTGGATGAGGGGACTGTTAATCTTACAACTAAGAATACTTGAATTTTATGTTAGTGCAGGCAAGATAAGGTGCTGTGTACCATAGATCTGTGCAGTGAATTGCATATCTCATATAAGTAATTATCAGAAAGTAAAAGCTTGACTAGAAATCAGTTTGATTCAGCCATGTTTGTTTCCTTCAGATGTTCAAACCTTTACAGAAGGGGGAAAAAGTTTATTTTCTCCCCCAACAACAAGAAAGTAGGAGCTAGTACCTCCCTTAATAACCATACCTTTCTCACTGATGGTGCAGTGCTCACTTTACTGCATGATCCCCTTGAAGATTTCAGGTGGGGCACGCAAGTGAGTGAGGTATATTAAAAGAACCAGCACTGGTGAGCAAGTCTTGGCGAAGACAGAAGTAGCCTCACAGCAAGCGGCAATGCACTGCTTCTGTGACTCTACAGTAATGTGTTTCACTTCTTAAGGCAATAGACAACCTTAGCCGAGCAGTATCTTCTGTTCTTCCCAAAGTTTACTTATTTTCCAGGTAAAACCTTTGTTATAATCTGCAGTTTACAGACAGGTCTGTGTTTCAAGTATGTTTATGCTTGGGACTGTGTGGGTTAGAGCAGGCTGGTACAGTCTGTGAGTCATTAAACAACGTGATTCCCTAGACAAGGCTTAAAAGATGTGTGTGTGTGTGTGCCTCTGAAATCACACGTTTGCTGTAGAAGAGGCTCCTAGATTTTCTGAATTGTTGCAATTTCCCATCCACTTTTTAGCATTTTCAATTTACAATGGAGATGGAGAAAGGAGAGGAGGGAGAAATCTTTTGTCTTGGTATGGAAGCAGGTGATCTGTACCTGTTATGGGAAGAGTTTGCTCTGGTCCAACTCAAAACTGTAATATGTAAGCATTTCTCACTGATAGGGTGAAGATTTGTGTGATCTGTAGCAAACCTCAGGGGAGAATTCGAAGAATAATGAATGCAAGTGTCTAAACAGGAGAACGTTGAACATTTTATGTACACACCTCTTCGTGCCACTTGCCTGGCAGCTTCAGAGGGAAGTCACTATATGCCAGCTAGGATATTGGCTCTGGACTTCTATCCAGACACATTTTAAAATTAAGAAATCACACAAGGAACAACTTTGTTCCATAGCCACCAGCAGGAAAGATTGACAAAAGGAGGATTGGAAGATGTGTTATATTTTCTATTTTTTTGTCTTGACCAATATTAGAATGTGAAAAATATAAGACAAAAATCACCAGTTTCTGCTTTACATTTTTGTCAAGCTGAATTTCGTCCAAGGTCTGGGCAAGGGTTGTATTCAGCTCCTCCTTTATACAAATCTTTAGTCTAACTCCTTAACAACTAATCCCTCCTTATCACAGCCAGAGAAAATTGCTGAAATGTCAGATTAATCTCTCTATCTTGAAGCACATTGGGACAGTTGGCAGCCCTCCTCCAAGACTAACTTATATCGTGCAGGGTAAAAACATATCTCCATCCTTCAGTTTTAATGAACATCTCTTCTCCCCACTCCCAGGCTGTACTTTCAAAAGGCTTTCTGAAAGCAGAAATGCTCATTTTAAATGGCCTTCCCTCACACAGCCCTCAGCCAGCAATGCCAGTACATCTCTGTTGGCATGGCAACAGGCTGAACGGATGCTGATTAAAAATAATCAGCCAAAACAAAGAATGCAAAAGGATGAGAGGGGCAGCACAGAGAAAGGTGTATGTGGTGGACACAAGGTGAGATTCTAAAGTCAACACTGCCATGAAAGGAAACGTTGATTAAGAAAAAAACAAAACAAAAAACCTTTAGTTTACTCTGAGCTCATTTTCTCCCTGCACCGTTCAGCATATGAGAGACTGTAGAAAACAGAATTGCACTATTTATTTCCTAAAGACAATCAGCTTATGAAGAGTCTTCTCAGTAACTGCCAAGGCAACTCATTATCAATGAATTGAGGGAGCTGGGCTCATCTATCTTGAAGTGCTCCTCTTCCTCTTTTAATGTGTCATATGCTCATGAAGTGTCATGCTAACTACTTGAATCAGGGTGCCTAAATACCCTCCCTGAGTGGCTGGGGTAAGTGCCATCAACTGGCAGCTGTCTCAGCACTGTGAACACCCTGTAACGTTGACCTTTGTAACCTCTTCAGTTGTTTTTATTCTCATCTAGTGAGTATTCCTTTAAATAACACATTGTTATTTAGGTGAGGTGAGTTATATAGATGTCCGTTCCCTGGGACAGGTAGTTAGGCTAAGATTATGGACATATAAATACACAGGAATAAAAAGGAATCAGCTGAAACTCTCCATGCCCTAGAAACAACTATATACACAAGATATTTATTTTTCCAGGCCATGAGCTACTTTAGTGTCTTTAATAATTTTCCATAACCTTGTAATGCAAACCTGCAAATCTTGTTTCACAAAACAAGTAGATTTTAAAAAGGAATCGTTGTAGAAGATATCTGCTCAGGTGCTTGAGCTCATCCCTAAAATACAAGCGTTTCTCTCACTCAAACACTACAATCCTCTGCCCCTAGTAAGAAAAGAAAACAAAAACTAAAGAAAAAGACAAAGCTACAGGGTCTGCAGACTTGTAAATATTGCATACAGACTCAAAAACTGGTAAATTGCTTTACACAGTACTTCAGTAACTTGATTTCTCCACTAAAGCCAAGAGAAGCATCTAATGTATCTAATACGTCTACAGGCATCAGGCCAGGTGATCGCAGATACCTGTACTTTCATCTGTGAAGCGTGACTACATAGATAGACACGTAAATCATTAATAGCCCAGGCATACCAGATTGCAAAGGTATATTGCAGATACACATCCAAGTCACCTTGACACGCTCCCACACACATCACAGGCTTGCATACCTATGTGAAGAGCTTGTTTAGACATCTACGTGTCTGAAGTTCAAGGCCTTTTTGATCTAGGGAAATAACACCATTTAACTCAGTTACAATAAAACTATGCTTCCCATTACTAATCTGCATAAGCCGCTAGCCTCCAACTTCAAAATACATTGTGAAATTGAAGTAGGGTAGATACTTCAAACATCAATAATACATTGGCAAATTTTTACTGTGAATCCAACCTGAAATAAATCCCAACTTCCTAGTACAGGAGTAACAATTTTAAGAAATATCCTTGTATTGTATTGCAGCATCTGGCTTGTGTAATAACCCAGCTGCCCAAGAGCTCCCATCACGGAATCACTGCAGGTTTCAGAAACATCTTAATACAATTGTTACCAACACTTAAAATTTGCACTGGGTAGCACTCAGTGCACCTCTTCAGGAAGCAGTCTCCCTAGCACTGGGGTGGGCTTGCCGACATCCAAGAAACAGACCCCACTCATAAAAGCTCTCAAAACCTGTTAGATTCAATTTCATGAGAAATCTCAGTGTTTCGTTGTAAATCCCTGAAGTTAAATATATAGATCCTATGTTCTCCATTCAGTAGGACTACAAGAAAAGGAAAAGCTTTTAGAGACATCATGTGCTGCATACTGTAAAGCCCTCAGCACATAGTGTTCAACCCCTAATATGTCCATGTTCCAAGAGTTAAAGTCCCAGACCTGGCCCTCCTGATAGCCTACAGCCCTCTGTTGTTAGGAGCAGTCTTCCCTTTCGTCTGTACAATTCAATGGGTTTAGCCAAGGCAATTGCAAGCAATGTCACTGTCAGATCATAACAAAAAGCAGTTCTCTACCTCAGAGCTCATCTGCCAGTTGATAAGTTGTCAAGTGACTATTCATGTACTTCAGGGGAAAAATACACCTGCCAGGTTTCACACCGCGTGTAGGCAAATGGCTAGATAATCACAGTAAGGTATCTGCCTGGGCAAAAAATGCAATAAATGTTATACTTAACTGACAAAAAATGCTACACACAATAAATGGTGACTGAAAAAAATAATTTATATGTATGTACCCACACTTCATACCTACTCCCTCAGCTACTTAGTTAATGACTCTTTGAACTTAAATGCAGTCTTCGTGCATCAGTCAGCTGAAGACAGCACAACAGCAGCTGTAGACACCGGTCACTTTACAACAGTATACTAACACAATCAATTAGGTTTCAGTGAGAGTTATTACAAAAATCCAAAAAGGTTTTTCATATGCACCAATAGTTTTTGTATTTGAATGCAAGCGGCCTCTGGCACAAACACACTGTTGGATACAGAATGCCTGTGTCACTTCACTTGATGGATCTACATCCCGGACAATGCCCTGCTTTAGTAACAACAATAGTTGGAAAGAGCCTTTTGTTTTCGATCAGCAGGGCCACTAATTCATGTTATATTCAAAATACAAAATATTTTAATTAGCAGGAAAAAAAACTCCGAAAGATTTAGAAAGGAAATAGCACAAAATAGCCAAAAGATGAAGTATTACAAAATCTCCACCAACATTTTAACTGTTTCACTAGTATGTAGTCTCTTCCTGAAATCACACAAGTTATATGAAGGTTAAAAGTATTAACAACCCACAAATCACCTAGAGACATGGTATTTAACCTCTCCTTTGGAATCCAGCATCAAAACATAGATTCTGAAATCTCCACTCACTTTTTGTCTAATCTCAGAAGAACCCAAGGATTTCCAATATTTACATTCTCTAAGTACCTGTTATCTGAGGCAAGCCTTGGCCATAAGCACCTTGATCTCAGCAATAATGTGGAGTTTGGAAGATAAATACATATTTGCTGTCAATCACTGAAATTTTCTACTAATTGTTCCTTTAATACAATGTGTTCATAGCCACTGTGATTTGGTGTTTTGGCTCATTTCCTCCTGTATCAGCAAGAAGCACTTCATAAGTTTCCACTGCAGCCACAAGAGGAGAGAGATGATGTGTGTTGTCATTGCATCTCACAGGTCGGCTGAGCGCAGGCGTAGCTCCGTGGTGGTGAATCTGCCGGGACTTGAGGTGTTCCCTGGAGACCTCCTAGTGTCAGACAGCGCCATGGACTACCTGCCCCATGCGGCCCTCCTGCTAAGCACAGGTCAGACACAGGACGGGGTTTGCTCACCTGAGCCCAGCAAAAGCCACAACTAAAACACACGTGGGTTATTTGTGTGGGATAGGAAAGAAGGATCAGTGCAACAATGACACACAAAGCAGCACAGCCTCCATAGGGGATCCTGTAACCCTACACAAAACCAACTGCTTTGCTAGTTTTAAAATTCCACTCAAATTTCTTTTGCCTGTATTTTACTGTAGAATGTGAAATGTAAGAGTTAGATGAGGGGGGCAGGACATGGATCACCTTCCTCCTGCACAGGCTAGAAGCAAGCAAAGCCCAGGCCAGGATCTCCATCTGAAAGCAGCTGGGTTACAGAGTCTTACCTGCACAGCTTCAAGTAAAGAGAGGAGAGTGGCTCATGCCACCTTTTCCAGTAGTGTTCTAATCACGAGGGTAGCAGACCCATGGCTAGAGGTTGCTCACAAGACCTTCAAACACTGAAATGTAGACTTACAAGCAATTTCCACAAATATCTGTTGAAGAACATGATATAGTGTGCTGTGCGATTGCCAGAGACCAGAACATGCTGGTGACCAGAGACCAAAATTTTCTCAAAAAATAATTAAGTCAAGGTCACGACCAGCAGTTTCATGAGAGCAGACAAGCCAGCCATCCCCAGAAAGAAGGACCAAGGCCTTCAAAATCCAAAAGGAGAATGTCTCAACTCTGATTCCCTGTCACAAAAGGCCTGAAGTACCACATATAGAAAACTCATTCAAATCCCTTGCTGAACAAACACAGGCATTCCTCACCTCTCACCAGTGCATTCCTACACCTAGATCCCCACCTTTCCCTGTCCCTCACTAAGGACCCCGAATTACAGCCAGCACCACTGTGCCAGCCTCATGACAGATCTGAGGCTTAGGGTTTGAAGGACTGGACTTTAACTGGAGTTATTACCAGGAGTTTAATACCTGCATAGCTCCAAGGTATCACTAATGAGCAGACATAAAACAATGCTTCAAAACAATGAAGATCTTCAAGAACTGGCTTGAAGTGTTTTCCCATGTAAAGAATTGGCAATCACACACTGATCATATCCAGCAAGTGGGAGTGTTTAGCATCATCCAAGATCCCATTATGGATAGACATAAGTCTCCCTGGGATGAACCCAACAGGCTTAACAGGTTTTAAGTTTGGTGCACAAATTGCCTGAACACAAGTATTAAATCTGAGCCAAGTATAGTATAGTATATCAGGCTTCATCTAAAAAAAATAATATATATAAGTATATAAAGCAGTTTTATTTTTAGCTATTTGTTTCTTTACTGATAACACATTTGTTTTACCCATTAGAGTCCAAAAAGCCACGGTGGCCATTTGCCAAAAGAGCAGTTGTAAGTATTTTCACCATGTTTTTTTCCTTCACCGACACATTGCCCCTGGGTAAAAAGAGTTTCTTTATTTTACCACCCTTGGGGAAAGGCAGAAAGTAGGTCATCTGAACTCAGAGGTCTCATCCCACCCTGGGACTGTTTGAACATTAATCTGCAAGGAAGGAAGGGTAGTTCCAGTGCAGCCACCAGTCCTGATGCACATGAAAACACAGTCAGAGCTGCCACTCCCCATACCCGTGGGTGGCAGGAGGAGAGGTGCCCTTGGCACCAGGAGGGCACAGCAGGGTGGGCAATCCCGGACCTGTTATTCAAGTTGTTCAAGGGTGGCAGGAGGTCCAGTGCAGCTCCCTGGGGTAAGAGAGCACAAGGTGGGTAAGTCAGTCGCATTGTTACTTTGACCACAGTGTATCCTGTATTTTCTGTATGCCAGCACAGACCCTTGGGCTCTGGAGTACCTGCCTAACTCCCACTCATGTGAGTCTAGGCTTTACCTAGCGAAGTAGCTTTTTAGACACTTTCTTAGGCCTCTTCTGTCCTTATGCACACCCTCACGCTCGCCAGTAAAAGCATACACGCCAACACACTTTAGTTCATTTCCTTGTCCAAGGCATTTCCTTGTCTTTTCCAGTTATAAAAGTTTTCACTTACTATGACATCAGAATTTCC